>OX384534.1:9105000-19105000 GCA_947538915.1 Tenthredo distinguenda
TTATGATAACAAGGACTAATCTATCTTTAATGATAGATATTAGATGAAATTTGTGGCACACAATATGATATGCATGTGATGAAATTTGATTGCACGGTGCAATGCAATGCAATGCTTATTTGCCAAATTGTTCTTTATTATAGTAGTGTCCATGTAGTAATTGACAAATGGTAAAATACTTTGATAGATAAGATATACATGTTATATGTTTTATACATCTGTTTCTTTTTTTCGTTTTTTTTTAATTCCGATTAATATTTTAAATAAGATTACAAGTAACTTATTAGCGAAATGAATAATTTTTCTGGCTACGGAAAAATCCGTCACCTTGTTATAAGTTCAATAATATGTGTTCAAACAGGTAAGCTAGAAAGCAATGAGTACCTGTAATGACCAGCATTAGTCATTAGATTGTCGTGCACGTAAATCATTGAGTAATGTCGTGATAAAAAGAAAAGAAATGCACATTCAATTGGATATTTTCTGCGCCACTATACTTTTTTTTTTCTCTCATTCTACATAATTTCCGTTTACCTCCTATCGTTAGCTATTGCAGGAAATTTTAATTAATCGAATCGCTTCGAGGCATTTAATGCGTTTATTTAAACGAAATTCAAAGTGTAATCATCAATCGATATATTTAATTCGAAGTACAGATTCAGAGAATACAAAACACTGTTCTGTAAGGTCTGAGCAACACGTATTCAAGGTATAGAATGTTCAATGAAAAACGAATAATCGTCATTTTTTTTAAAGACCACATTCCTCTTAAATAGATTAATTATGATGGGGTGATACAATTCCAGTGTCATACTCACTTTCAAATAATGGAAGTCATTTACTATATGGGCATAGTGCATATATCTCATTGTATCCGGACAACAAGTTGATTTATCAATGCAAAAGTGTTATTATTAGAGTTGAATAAGATAAAATGAATAAGGATTATTTAATATAATCAATTATTTGTACAGAGATTTTCGCTGCGTCATTTTAGATTTCTTCTTATTGTTATTATTATTATTATTATCATTATCATCATTATTATCATTATCATCATCATCATCATCATCATTATCATCACCATCATCATTAAATAAATACTGCTGAAATTACATTCAACAAGTATCAAATGGTCATGATTGTTTCTATACAGAAATTGATGCATTGGCACCTTGCATAAAAGAAAAAATAAATAAATACATAAAAGACCTTTAGTTAATTGAACAAGTGATTCGGACTCACCATGAAATACGGAGCGAGTGCAGCAACATGGAAATTGTAAAATGTCCGAGTTTATAATACAGACGCTTTTTGTAAATATATTTACTAAACGATAAACGATAATACGAAGACTAGAGTGTGTATGTTTTTATTTCATACGAATTAACTACGTGACCGAAACTAAGCTCTTTAATTGTAAACCAGTGCGAAATGTAGCGAGTAGTCGCATAAAACGGTAAAATACGTTTATATAAATAGTATGTTTTAAGGAGAACTTGTATACACTGCTAATTCATTTTTTTTCTTTTCTTTTTTTTTTCTTTGGTAAAGTGGTTTAAAATGTAATTCTAAGCGTTGTACATAGTACATAATATTAATTTTTAAGCTTAGGAGATAAGTGAAGATAATTTTAGTTGACCATAGTCTTAAGTATATTATATATATAATAATATAGTAGCTAGCATTTAGGAACCACGAACTGACTAGGGAACCCCTCCCAAGACTACGTTCTCTTATATAAATGAATAAACAAACAATTAAAACGATTGATTATTAATTAACGAATGTGGATTTTATTTAATTTAATGACACACACTGACTTTTTTATATAGCTTAATTTTATATTTGTATGCAATGTGGTTTCAAGTGTGGACTATGACTGTGACTGTGAAGAATCCAGGATGAAGATAGCGTAGGCGAAGGGTGTCAGCATCATTTAACACAATAAAGTGAAAATATCTGCAGAGTGTCTTATGTTCAATTTGTGCCATGTCACATTTCTCTATATTCAGGGATTCACTGTTGAAATCTATTTTCTCAAACATTTCAATTGCTGTTATTGCAAGGAGAACGAAAGAGCATGTTAATTTAATTACATGCCGCACAATAAAAAAAAAAAAATGAAAAATATACCACGAATTAATCAGCAATCAGAAGGTCAAAATATTTCGTAAATTAGATCTCAACGTGAATCCTCTTATATGTAGCAATAAAATAATAGTCCTTTGAAATGCGTGACTCCTCACTCGTTGGTATAGTCAAAAGAGAAAAGATTTCACGCTACGACATACAAAATACATTATTTTCTTGTTACTCTCTCTCTCTCTCTCTCTCTCTCTCTCTCTCTCTCTCTCTCTCTCCCTCTCTCTCTCTCTCTCTAAACTATCACACATTTGAAATTTGTTAAATTCAAATATGCATCACAAATATAGGAGTTTTGAAATTGTAAAACCCTTTCTCTTCACACATTACATTACAACTTCAATGTACATCTGTATAGTTAAAATTCTGGAATATTCACGTTAGAAATGGCAACATCAGGTACTTATCAAGAGAAGTATTTAATAATTTTCAAATTTAAGTATCCGCACGTAAGTTAAGGGTGAAAATTCCCTACTGGAACGAATACCTATATTTTCTTTATAAATTTTGGTCGTCTGATGCGCATGGACTTTGTTTTCCGTACCTAATGTTCGAATAGTAAGGAAAATGAAGTATAAATCAAACTACATACATAAATGATAAAATCAAACGAAATTTGGCAAGAAAACATTAATGCTTCCATAATAAGTACGAATGGTGTAAAAATACGATCTACTGAAACTTGATATAACTCAGGCGATTGTAATTTAAGAAAATAATTAACATGATAGAGGGGATTGGGAAAACGAGCAAGTTAATAGTGTAAACACTATTGCTGTTATTTACTACTCCAGAATATAAAAAAAAAAATAAATAAAAAAAAATAAAAGCTTAGGATAAAAGACGTTGTAATGTACTGTAACATGTGTACCTATATGATTGTAACACGGCATGTGACCGATCGATTTAATTTTACCGATCGATCTTCCATGCCGAAGAGGCTGTATAGGGCTGACGCTAAGGCACTCATCCTCTCCTGAATATTGTATAATAAGTGAAGAAAAACGTGGAAGCTGGATAAAAATAAAAAAAACAAATAAAACTACAATACTACCTATAACATTATTATTAATGAAATAAAAAACAAAAAAAAACAAAAAAAAAACGTTAATTACGATTAATAGAGAGCGAGCGCATACCACGCCTACAGTAAAGTACAGGTGTAACATACACGATAATATTATTATCAAAAACCAATTCAATGTAAATTGTTATTTTTGTTGAAATAAAAATCACCTCCGTTAAGAGAGGGCCCAACTAATTATTATCACACATACCTGTCCCTTCGAAAATAATTATTCAAATTATATTTCTTTCAGTCTTTGCTTTTTTTTACAAATCTATAATTTATCTACAGATGCTAAGCCTCAGACTTGTATTAGATCATCAATGATAATTTTTGATCATGATAGTGATGTGTGTTATGTCGAGCATTTAAGTCCAATTCTGTGGTTTGGTAGCCTGTGAAAGTAATTTTTTTCAGTTTTTATGTACCCATTATTTTATGTCAGATCTATCTCAGTGTAATTAACTATAAATATTTGCACGTAGCACGAGTTGTTCTATCCTAACGTAACCTATCTTAACTTAACCTAGTCATATCATGCCACTTTTTGAATATAGGCAAAGTACTGTAATATGGCAAGAATTTCTGATAGAAATGTAGTGAATAGCAGTGTTTCACAGAATCTTACTCTTGATCACATACTTGCACATGACTTAGGCCTTCATTTGAACCATTTTACGGTTAGTTGACAGCTGTCAGTTAACAGAAATATGTGTGTATATTTGTATTTCGTGTAATCCCGTGTTAGATATTTAGGATCTTTAAGATTTTGAGACAGAAATTTCTCAAATCAAGCGTAAAATTATATTTATTTTCTAGCACATCCCAGCGAGTGAAATATGTCTAAAGTAAACGATAGCAAGATTGATATTCCATTATTTCATTACAAAGATGAGGATTTCAAATTTGTGGTGAAGAAAAATAACGAACCTGATTCTGAGTTTGATTCATTGTTGGCTCAGAGATGGGAGACAGCACAAAGAAGTGGCATATTCAAATACCTTTTGAACATCAAAAGACAGAAAATATTAGAAGGACAATATGGCTTCTTAGCGCAGGTAGTTTTTTCTCAAATTATTCTAACCTGAGTCTCTTGTCTCTTCAATATCTCATTGATTTTATACATTTACTTATTTCAGTTGAATCCAGATCGAGGGGAGAAGAGACGCAAACCTGAGGATATCATCTCTATGTCTCAGCCCTTTGATCAAAATTTATTCAATTTCACAAAGATATCAAATCGGGAGATTTTATTCGATGTCGGAAACGGAGATGGGAATGATATAGTAGCTGCGAACATTAGCCCCATGGAACACCACCATAGTTTAATAATTACTGAACGATTTAAATGTCATCCTCAAAGGGTCACGAAGTACAGTCTCAAAAGATCTGTTGATCTATTGCTCCTGAGTAATTCACCGTAAATATTATTCTTTTCAATGGATTTCCTATTTCATATAGCTTAGAATTATCCCTCCTCTAATACATTAATAGCCGATGCTTATGTTAACCTTAAGTCTAGTTGTTGTGTTAGAAATATCTATTCTTTCTATTTCTAGGTATTTAAGGATAATTTTCAATAGCTTATGTGCGCATGCATCAGTTAATCATTTGCATTGGCATTTGTATTATTTGAAACATAATATGCCTCTGGAATCTATAGTGAGTATATCTTCAGTAGTCGAATTATAATTGAACTTTATTTTGAGCTTAAATTAATCAGAGATATTCTATGATTACAGATCGTAGAACATCTCCGAGGTCCGATATTTATGCTGATAGACTTTCCGGCAAAAGGATTTTGCTTGAAGCTATCTTCATTTCCAAATCGTAATGTCCGTACCTTAATTTCATGGACGTATTTTATCTTAGATTATCTCCAGACATCTAATATTGCACACAATGTTTATATAACTAGAGCAAAAGAAGATATTGGAAGTGATATTTATGATGATATTAGAGTTTACATTTGGGCAAGGAAATCCAGCTCTGGTGCAAAAAGAACTCTTGACTTTATTCCAGCTGTATGCGAATTCTTTGGACACTTGTCAATCAAAAGTAATAACATATGGATTCTATTCTTCCATGATTAGATAATATTAAAATATTCGCTTGCATGGTACTAAAAGTATGTAATTTAATCTGTTTCTTTCATTCATTGTTATAGGTGAACAAGGATACGAAGACTTGACTGAGGACACAGTAGTAGAAATCTTCAACGATATTACCTCGGATAGTTTTCATGCTGTGAGAGAAACTATACTAGAGATGAATTTGGATGCAACAGAATTATCAATCGACTACTGTTGATTAAGAATGCATAGACAATGTTAGAATGTTTGTTAATTTGATGGTAATAAACATAGACAATGAACGAATGAAATCCAAATAACTTTTCTGCAAATAATTGTCCTAAACTGAAATCAATACAATACTTAAGATTAGTGTATAATTTTTTATACTCAAAAATTAGGTAATACGGCTTTTGTGTAATGCATCTCTTATATGATATGAGGAATCTCTATAGTAACCAATACTTGTTTAATCAATGGGGATATTTGCCAGCTGATTGTAAGTAGTGTTTCAATTTTTCTGTATCATTTGTTTAGTATCATGATTATATGATTATAGCATATTTCATCTTCGGTTTCGAAATGAATTCTGATTAACGACTAACTGACTTCAATAACTGGCTAGTTGATAACGTATGAGTATCAATTGATATACAGAAATTTGTCTTAGGATATAAAAAGTTGTTTCATTTATTGGAACACCATGGCTGACACAGACGATGATATAGAGAAAACAGAGAATCTACCCCAGGATCCACTACCATCAAACGTTGGGGACGAGGAATCCAAAAGTACGGAGGATGAAAGTGATTTTGGATCAATTACGATTAGAATAGATACAGAAAATAAAATGGATGAGAGCAGAATGGAAAGTAAGATAGATACTCAGGAGAAAAGAGCTGTAGATGATGAGAGGGGGGATACTGAAGCAAAGAAGAAACTTCTGATTTCTGGTTCAGGCACTTTTATACCGCCAGGCAAGCTAGCTATAAGAGAAGAGAAACAGGTGGCAAAAGATTCAGCATCAAGATCTGGACATCCAGGTGCAATAGAACAATCTTTGTATACATATTTTGAAGAAGTTAATTGAAACATTATTGTGGTGTGTCTTGCATTTTATTGGATTAGCACATCTTGAAGAGGAGGATATCCAACTCCCCCTGTCTTCTGCAAGCACTAATGGCATTGCTGGCTATGAATCACTGGAATTTGAGTACCGCTATGATTGGCGTGAAGGTGAGGAGCACCTACGAGAGAGTGGAAAGAACTACGATGGCCCTCACATTGTTTACTATAGCAGCGAGGACTATATTTCAGGTCCAGTGCGCGTAAAAGATGGAACAATTCCTATGAACATTTTGGAATTTCAGTATCCTTTTATATTTCCCGAAAAATATATGACAATATTTTTTCTCGAAAAGATTAATAACGAAAATTAATCATTTTGCATTTATGATCAACTTCTTTGCCTCACATTGCATTGCAGAAATAGGTTTTCTCAACCTTGCACAATTTCTTAACATTTTTCAGTCATTCATATGCATATGATTGTCGAAGGCACTTTAATCTGTGTGTTGTCGATCCAGATACAATTATTTTTGCATCTGGAAATTTGATAAATTTTTTCAATATCATTGAGAACAGAATATGGTTTAGACGAGGATCTACTGGCGGCGGAATAGGTCATATAACCGTATGTAATAATGATATTGCAGAGAATTTATTTATTCATTTTCAATAAAAAAAAGTATTACCACAACATTCTATTTTCTATGAACATAGAAAAACCCAACTTACAATCACATAGCAATTGGTGAGAATGGAATCAACCCACCCATCATAATCTATGTATGGCCAACCATGGAGATTGTAACAATATTAACGCGAGGCACAAAACGATCTTATTCACATTTGGCATACAGGTACTGCTCCATGTATCCACTTTGAGTATCGAGTACGTTGAGTCTAATTAAGCTATAGTTGTTTCTTGGTTTTCTGCAATATGGATAATAATCTTGCTTTACTAAACTGTAACTGGAAATTGTAAATCGGAATTATAGTCCAGATGGACTACTGTTGGTCTCTCAAGGTGGAGAACCAGATTATATGATTACTGTATGGAATTGGCGGAGGGCGAAAGTTATGCTACGGTGCAAATCACATGGTCAAGACATTTACAATGTAACATTTTCACCATCTGTACCTGGACACTTGACGTCAAGTGGATGTGGTCATATTAAGTTTTGGAAAATGGCTAAGACCTTTACCGGTCTTAAACTAAAAGGTGAACTTGGTCGATTTGGAAAGACAGAGATCTCAGACATCGTCGGCGTTTATCCTATGCCAGATGAGAAGGTGATTTATACTCCTATTTTCTTCAGAATTTATACTTATATCAACTATTACCATTTCGTCAAATATTCGAATTATTAAAGGTGGTGTCTGGCTGTGAATGGGGAGATATTTTGTTATGGGATGAAGGTCTGATTAAACTTGAAGTCTGTAAAACAGGTCGGAAGACGTGCCACGAGAAGTTGATAACACAATTTGAATATAGTAACGGAGAACTGATGTCTATCGGTATGTAGGTATATGGAGCATGTATGTTTGCAAGGAACATTGAAACTTCTGGTCAATGATTTTCGATCAGTATAACACTATTGCATACATTTACCATTTACATGTATCATGTGGGGTGATCCTACCTTTTTACATATATCTAAACAGACTCTACATGAATCAGGTATGGATGGATGGATCCGAATCTGGTTTTACGAAACAATTGATCAAGCTGATCCACCCGACGACGATCGCTTCATAGAAATTGAGCCAATATACGAATTCGAAATAGCTGAGGATGATGCAGATGGAGACCGATCAATGCTCATGTGCATTCAGAAGAAAGAACCAGAAGATTCTGATCAAACATTGTGGTACGCTCAAGTGAGTACTGTATAAGAACAGCTTTAATCATTTCCAGCTTGCATTCTGGCATTGTTAATTGTATTTGGAAAGTTAAAGACTTCTAAATCCTAATGTAGGATGGCAACGGTGGCTTATGGCTGATTGATATTTGTACCTCTGGAATACCAGGGCCACCAAAAAAGATCTTAACATGTCATGCAGGTCCCATTGTTGATATGAGTGTTTCGACTTGGGGTCCATTTGTAGCTACCTTTGGTCAAAATGCGCATTTACACATCTATAATTATCACACCAAGAGATTGATTCTGGTTTACAAGTTTCGTGATATCGGCAGTCAAGTAGCATGGCTTCCATGCACGGTGAGTGCATATACTTATCCACAAACTATTAATAAAATTGTACATCTTGTTGGCACATAAAAATGAAGACGTATTTCGCGTGATTAATGAATACAATGATGGTTGATTTAATAAATCACAATCTGATTCTGTTGAACTTTTGTATAGGTCGAGGCTACTGGTTCTACTTTAGTTTGCGCATTTGGAAGTGGTGTTCTTCGTGTAATCACAGTAGATGTACAGAAAGCGAATTCCCAGTCAAGTATAAGAGGTGATTACGTTCGACTACTACAAGCGATAAAACCACACTCAAGTCCCATCACTGTTATGTCGCTGAACGAATCAAGCAGGTCCTGGAAAGTTAATATTTTATTTCTTGCAAACCCTGTGACAGATTCACAGTTCTTCATATCTATCAATTGATTACAGTTTACTCATTACTGGAGGCGAAGATGCGACAGTTTTTGCATTCTGTCTTAGAAAAACTGAACCCTATCCCGTACTAGTACCAATTGGATATGTTAAAGTTCCATCAAGCCCAACTTGCTTCACATGGAAACCTGTTGAAGTGAGTTGCAGTAGAATTCATGTGTATAAAGCCTTTTTTTCTTTCTTTGCTGACCTTCCCGCTCTGTTTCGGGCTTCGAGTGCCTAGCTTTCTGCTACATGGCTGATTCTCAAATAGAAAAATATGTAATTTTGTATAGTAATTTCAATATGAATTCTATGTTGCCCACAGACTAGGGTGGTATTGATTGGTTGTCTGCAAGGTGACTGTATTGAGGTCGAGTTTCCTGCCGACACTGTAGACTATACCACTGTGACATACGAGCTTGTTCGTTCAGAGTTACGCGGTTTTAAATTTGCATCTGTAAAATCTGCAATTCGAAGGGAATTATTTCATCTTAATCTCCAAAAAAAGAAGGCAGCCAAGGTAGAGATAAAGATGAAACAGATGGCTCAACTTATAGCTGATAATCCAGGAATTGACATTGACGAAGAGGCCTTTTTAAGTAAATATCTTACTGTTCACCTCTTCAACTCGGAAAGACTCTTCCGTTACTTGCAAGTGCTGAGATCTTCCTTCGTATTATACAGAATCATTTGGTTAACTATGCGAATGAAGATGCAGACATTTTTAAACAGTTTACGCATTAAATTTTGTATACCTTCTACTGTAAATTTCTCAGCATGCTTCTGAAAACTACAGACATATATTATTTCTGTACCCAGTGGATTCTGAAGATGATCCACCATATCCTGAGATATTTATACCGGAAGTACCAAACCGTGTATTGTTTACAAGTTACACAGCCCGCGATACCATCTGGCTGTCGATGGCGGGATTTGATGCTGGATATATATATGAGTATCGATTTCCAACACCCGGCACAAACTTCACTAAGCCTTACCAAAGTACGATGGTCTTTGATGGAGATGATACCGAGATAAGCTCTCACTTATTCTAGTGAGTTTACGCCGATTTTTAAATTTCTTTCGATATTTCTCCACTTTGATTGATAAGAATACATGAAGTTCTTGGCTGATGGATTGTATATCATTTCTTTTTACACTGTGAACTGATTTTAGTAATGGCAAGGAGTATTTGATTCTTGCAATGGAGCATGGTGAGATCCGTGTCTGTCGAGTGAATCGCGATGATCATACGGACTTATCAGATTACTGGATGCTACCAATGCATGATAATTATAATGGATACATACCGAAAATATTGCTTAGCCATGATAATAAAATTTTGCTGACCTGTGGGCATGACGGAAATTTATTTTCATACTTAATTAATAATTCTGGTGAATATTTAGAGCCATATTTATATCCGGAAGCTCACGCAACACCTCAGCCTCTGGTATATTGTTTATAAAAGTAACATACTACAATATGGTAATAAATGGCAAAACTCTAATAATAGACTCAATATGATAATATTGTCATTAAAACAGCCTGCGAGACACGTTGACGACATCGAAGAACTCACTCATCCAAGTTTAGAAGAAGTGATAGTAAAAGCTGAGTACAACAGAATAATGGCTGTAGCAAAACGAAAAAAAAGCGAAGTCCTGAATATATTGAGTGGTCTCGCTGAAACTTATGGCAAAATTATAGATAGGTAAGGTAATTAGGAGGCCAACACTAAATCTGAGGCGAGAAAATTGCAGTGATTCTTTGTGTTAGAGTTTTCTTTACACTATAAAGTGTATTCCAGATAGTAGTCAAATCTGAACTGATATACTGTCTTTGATAGGAACTGTAATTTAATTAAATCTCAACAAATACCACATGCAGAATTCGAGCTAGACCCTAGAATTACAGCAGATTTGAATCAACACTTAGAGGCGGAAATGGACCTGGCGCATAAGAAGTTAGCATTTAAAGTAGAAAAGAGTAAGCTACGTCTTGAAAAATTGATCAACCATTTCATCGAACCAATCACATGTCTTCCTTTCGAAGTGTGTAAGATACTGTGAGTGTTATTTCAGTATTCTACCATAGCTCATTCAATCCTGGTATGAAGCTCTATTATAATGAATTTGAATGTATTTTTAAGGGCACCGAATACGTCAGTTAAATCATTGAGAGAGAGAAAATTAGATGAAACTTTTTTAAATGCATGTACTGAAGTGGAGAGAAGAATCAAGGAAAGAGACAATGCAGGCAGGTAATTTCAAGTGCTAAGCATGCTTTGGTTAGAAGCATAGGTGTTTATTGAAGATCTTTAAATATCTATACTAAACTTGAATTATTATAGAACAGTATGCGTCTTGTTTAATATTTTCATTAATCTTTTTCTCACCCTATAAGAAGTGGAATTGCAGCATAACCAGAAATCAGAAAGTATCACAAGCAGACAAGATTTAATAGCGTAATACTTATAAGTTCTTTATGTTTATAATGCATGGTATAGGAAAGGAGATTATTTCGAACAGCTAGTAGATGATTGGATTTCTAATTATATTCGATTTATAGTAGGGAATATTTTGTAACCAGCATATTTGTACAATATATTCTTCATAATTGTAAAAATTCACAACAGATATGCAGACGAAAGAGCAGAAGAAGTGGAGGAGGCGACTGTGGAAAAGCAAAGAGTTCTAGGAATTGAAAGTTTCCTTAAGGGTTTGAGTCCATCAACAATTCAGTACCGACTTGGTGTTAAAGTCAATCAAATGCTGAGAAAATACCGTGCTAGAAAAGCCAGATTCGAAGAGCGTCAAATGGAGGTATTGCTGTTAATTGAAATGAAGTTGTTACGTTAAAAATAGTTGTATCAAGCAATAAGCAGATCGGGTTTGAAAACTTAACAATGTAATCTTCTGATTATGAATAAGCGAAATCAATTCAATATTATAGTGGAAAGCAATGTACGCAAATAAGGCAGACCCACATGTGAATCATCCAGATGATTTAACTGCAATTGAACATGCAGAGAATACCATCGGTGACTACAAATTGAAAACGTCGCCAAATTTTAGCATCCCAAAAGAGCAGAGAGAGAATACATTGAATAAGTACAAACAGTTTTTGGATGCTAGAAAAAGGGTATGCAGTTTTGCGAAAGTTTTATATTTCTGTACACTGTTTCTTCGTGAATAACTCTTATTTATAGGATCTTATTTATTGTATTAGGCTCATAACATGAGAGAAAATTTCAACGATAAGCTCAGAAATATTAGAGGCAAGAAAGAGACTTTACTAACTGAAGTCAATGACCTGGTAATCCAGTTGAAAAAAATACATGTTGAGATTCCTGAAAGACGAATTAAGCCAATACCAATTGTTCCGCAGATTGATTACAACATTGAGTTTCCAGAGAAAAACTTGGAGGTACCTAAATATAACTCAACAATTTATTTGAAAATAAGAATACAGTGTATAGTAGTGTGGTCCTTAATAAGGTCATTTTCGAGTTTTTACTCTTCCGAGGGCTTAAACACTTGCTTTTCGACAAAAAGAAATTGTCACAAAGTTTCAAAGCTTCTCTCAATTTTAACATCCTCCGCACGACCGCCGAAGTTTCCCATCCAAATAACATGGGGTTTTTGGCGTTGAACGGTCAATATTTAATTCCGGCCAAAGTAGTTGTTTGAAAAATTTTTTGCTCTGTCGACTTTATCCTTGTAATAATAGTTATTCCTCAGAATTTTCATAGATATTTAGCGGCTATAATTTTTTTCAGCGAAAATTTTTTTTTTATCTAACTGCAACTCCAAAATTATAGTAGCTAAAAATCTGTAAAAATTCTGAGGGATAGCTATTACTACAAGGATAAAGTCTATGGAGTTAAAAATTTTTTGAACGATTACTTTGGCCGGAATAAAACATTGATCGTTCAATGCCAAAAGCCCCATGTTATTTAGATGGAAAACTTCGGCGGTCGTGCGGAAGATGTTAAGATTGAAATGAAGCTTTAAAACTTTGTGACAATTTTTTTTTATCGAAAAGGAAGCGTTTAAGCGTTTAAGCCCTTAGCAGAGTAAAAATTCGAAAATGACCTTATTGAGGACCACCCTAATTTACAGTCAGGCTTTTAGAGTTTGTCACTCGAGAGAATCAAAAATTGAATAATAATATGAAAGTTCTGATGATTTTATCATTCTTACTTCTTTTAAAATGTGACAAAGGTTCATTATGTATATTTGATATCAGTTATCTGATAAACGAATAATTTTGTAGTTTGAACGGTACATATCAATGGCCGAGAAAGTAAAAGAAGCAAAGCGAACTAGGAAAGGATTTGCGACAGAGATTGTTAAGAATCCAGAAGACGAGGAGCATGAATTATTATTGATGGATGAAAGAACAGTTCAGCTTGAAAGAGAAAGTAGTCTTACTGCCTTATTTATGAAGATTCCAGAAAAACGATACAGAGCACAGTCTGTAGTAACAGAAGATGTTTTGCTGAGTTTAGTTAATAGTGACAGAATCGAAACACCATGGGAAAGGGAATTAAAACGTGCTCGTGTTGCACGGAAAATTTATGAACAAGATTGTATATTAGAACACATTCAGGAAAGCTATGAAGCATTGGATAAAAGTCTAGACGAACTTGAGCGTGAGCGTCTTGAAATAGTGGCTGACAGTGTCTACATGGAGCTTTTTGTTTTAACTTTACATCAGGAACTGATAGTTCTTAAAGACTTTGAAGCAATGGAGGATATATTAACAGAAAAAGTGATGGACAAAGTCAACGAGAAGACCATCGCGAAACTTAAGGTAATCTTTCTTCTCCAAAGTTTCTTATGCAGGGATAAATTAGTGTGGAATTATAATCGCGGCTTCTACCCGCGCGATTTACTGTTCTTACTGCCTACTTTGAATATAATTGAGGGAGCAGATTTTTTAGATGCGAAAATTGTTTTATTCTAGATGCAAGCTATGACTGTAAAAATTGACCAGAGAAACAAAGAAATTCTAAAACTCCATGCAAAAATAAAAGAATTTGTTTCCGAATTTATGGGTATGATTAGCGAAAATAAGTTTCACGACTTTCTCAAAAGAATCTTCAAAAAGAAATACAAACCACCAAAAACAGAAGATGGTACATTGTTACATAAATAATTAACAGAATTGAATCCTCAAAACATTTCCAACTTGATATCTGTATGTAACCAATTAATATAAACCTAATAACAGAATCATCATCATCCTCATCCTCGAGCATGGAAACCACTTCAGAGGAAGATGATGCTGGAAGTATTGACAGTCGAGAAATCAGCCCTATTCATCTCGATGAAAATATTTGTCCTCCAGCATGCGATAGAGAGCTTTATTTGGCAGCTTTTTCAATGCGTGAAAAATGCTACGAGTGTGAATTTCAAATTAAGGAGGAACAAAAATCTATCGAAAATCTTCGCAAGGAAATTGAAAGTGATACGAAAAAGATGAAAGTTATTGAGATCGCTCTGAAAAAGAATCAAGAGGACCTACAAGCTTTTATGGTAAGATTTTCTTTTATAAGGAAAAAAAAAATACGTTACTGATAATATTACTGTATTATGATATATAAATTTGGATATATTGTAAGGAATATTCATTGTCAATCATTATAGCAAGAAAAGCAACGTAAACTCAATGATATAGATATGACTGTGATACTAAAACTGCATCAACTGCAACATTTCAAAGACGAAACCACTATGGAAAAGATTCGTGACTGCGTTGTATTTGACAATGCTAAATTAACAAGCTTATATGCCAGAGTTGGCGAGCTTAAAGACGAAACTGGTGAACAAAAAGCTAAACACAGGTATGAAAGGGCTACTATAAAAAATTCCAAGTAAGATAACTTGAATATTGTTTTTCTTATCTCTAACAGAAAGAATCGTATGCATTTACAACGAATGAATGTGGATTGTAAACATATGGAGGCAGAAATATACAGACTAAAAAGTAGTATACGACAGGAAATGATGAAAAAATTTGGTCGAGAAGTATCCCTCAATGCCTTATACGAAGCTGTGTTAAGGCGAATGATTTACGACATTAAAGTCGGTCTCACAGAAATGGTTCCAGTATTTGAAGGTCAAATTAAATGTAAGAGTACACAGTTCATTATTCATGAATACAGAAATCAACCTTTGTTTGATCATTCATGGTTCTGTATACACACCCTTTTTCAGGCATCAAAGATAAGTATTCAGAAGAAATGAAAACCTTGGAAAGTGTCATTCAGGATAACACAGAAAAATTAAGTTTCTTAACAATTTTAGAAGAAGAACAATTAAAGCTGAAGAAAATTTTGAAACACATTCCAGTTTGTGAAGTAAGAATCAGTCAGTTGGAATTATTTTGTATGCATTTAATCAGCTTTCTTATAACTATTCTTGCACATTGCAAATAGGATAACTGATTGCTTTATTTGAAGGAGGAAATGTTAAAAATTGACTCCCAGTATCGAGGTGATCTAATGAAACTGGAAAATATCCTTAAAAGCCAGATAGAACAGAAGAAGCTGTTACAGAATGAGATAAAAAATCTGAGTTTGAAATCGAGGCCCTTACCACCGATAACTTGTCAGGAAAAAAACAAGCGGAAGAAAGTAACTGGCAATAATATTGTGGCGGTGATTGATGTTGAAACTGGTGAGGGCATGACAGTAGAGCTAACCAAATCACAGACTGAAGGTAAAGCAAGTTTCCAGAAAATATGCACAGTTTTTAAAGGTGAAATAGTGAATATAAAATAGTGAAGTATAAAATTTATGGCAATCTCTATAGGAGAGGAAGAAGAAGAAGAACAGGAAAAAGAGAGCGAAGAAGATAAAGATGATAATGACAATGGCGAAGAGAGCAGGGATCCAAGTGTGAGGGAAGATGAGGAGAATGATATGCCACAACAGTTGGATGAATACCAAGATGACAATACAGCAACAATGGTTTGTAATAATGCAAGTCATGATACTTTTCCTGCACCATTAAACTTCCCAAGTCATTGGTCAATTGAAGATACTAGTCATGCAACTATTCTTCTTGAATATTCTTGCCCGATCACTGACTGTTTCTACAAGTACAGTAGATTATAATACAATTACAAAAAAAGTACGATTGAAAAATCTTCTTGATGCCTGTAATATGATCATTTTTGTATTTATAAGAATAGTAATGAAATTTTTAATGAATAACATTATAGGTACGCCACTTGCTTTCGCGAATTATTCAGGAGTCTTCAGGACACGATGATAAAGGTGTAGAAAGAGATATATTAAGAGAGGTGATATCTAATTTGCCAGTTGGTGGAAGCCGCGAGGAATTGCGTGCCGGAATTGAACGAAGTATTGATAACATCATTGCATCATTACCACAGCAAGATGACCCAGGAAATATCGAAGCTATGCGCCAAGCTATACGAGAAATAATTAATGAAATCGTTTTCCGGTAAGATGGTTCTACATATATTAATATTCTACTAATTTCGTGGAAGGTTATTGCTCATTGTATATTATCTAGATTGGACACAGAGACTAAAGTCCTCAGGATGATTCCGCAAGAGGCAAAGCAGCTTATAGGCGAATTATTGCGTGATATTGGAATTGATGAAGAAACAGAAATAGCAGTTGGTACTCTTGAAAATAGTTTGATTGCTCTATCAGAATCGGAAGGAGGGGTGGCTGCAGCAACAAATCACCTCATGAGTAATCTTCCAAGTGATACCAATAACGAGACGAAAAAGATCATAGAAGAACATGCAACTGCAGTTTTTATAGAACTTTCTCGACTGATTGAACATTCGGAGGTATTATGAATATGCGTAGACAATAAAACTCCAATATTCTTCCTGTTGACAAAGTAGGAGCTGTACCCTGTTCATTATTTATTTGATAATTAATTAAATAAAATTTCTTTTGGGCCTGATGAATGCTATTGAATTTTATAGGCACCTTCAATTATTGATGAAATATGCATTTCACTTTTATCTTATTTTTGCATTTCATAGTAGCACAAAAGCTGTAGAGTTCACAATTATGAACTCCATTTTAAATTACTAATTTCTATTATTATACCAAAGGTGAAAGACATCGAAACCCTAGGAGAGACTACAGTAGTAGATGAGGAGAATAAGGTTCTAGAATGGACTGTAGTGCCGGCGGCTGAAGAAAATGAATCTTCACTACAACCAGTAGAACTGGACGAACAAGAATTGCAAGAAACAAGTGGTAAGCGGCAATCTTTGACCAAATTAATAATTATTTCCTTGATGTTATTATCAAGCCTAATTCATTCGTGCTCAGATACTGTGGACACAACACAGGCAAAATCGGAATCTCATTCAAAAGAATAAACCAAATTGAACAGAAAAACCACAAACAAAGCAAGTTTCGAAGAGAAACTGAGACTGGTAATGTATTCTTTTAGTACAAGAGCTTTACTAGAAACCAATTGCAGTTTTTCGATCAAAGTTTCACTCTCTTTTACATATAATAATATACACTAAATCTTTTTTATTAACGCTATTCAACCAATTAGTAAGTTTTGCATTGTACATTTTGGGTAATGGTTGAGATGTCAGAAACGATAAATATTCAATGCACTTAATTTCCTTTGTTTTTCTTTGTGAAAGAAACTACAGCTTTAAGGCAAAGCACATAATATATCGCTAAGTCTAAGAATTATTCATAAAAGATAACATCTATGCTGTACAAGGCATCTCTGAGCCTGTAACAATAAATAAGTGTTTGTAAAACATAAATCTTGTTTAGTTTCGGATAGTTTGTGTATAAAATAACATAAGTCGCTGTTATGTCAGTTCCTCTTACAACGAATAACAAGCACGTGGAGGTTCCGTACATCACCGCAGATGTTAACTTCGGCCAACTGAAGGTAAACTAGAATATTATCTGTCTATCTGTTGGGTATCAAAAATATCATTGAAATTAACTGATGATCACTGTTTTTTAAAACTCTTAAGAATTGGATAGATGTTGTCAAAAGCTTCATAGATTTCTTGTCGTACTTTGGCACCTGTAATAAAAAAAATAACATCATACATTATCATATTTATTAATAATCATTCCTAATGAGCTAATACTCTGCTATACAGTGAAACTCTTGCCGAGTCACAAAATAGAATGTAAGTAGCAGTTGGCATAAACAGATTCTCATAATTTCTGTAATTCGTATAAGAAAAGATTTCGAGAATTTAACTCACCAGTTAATACAACTTTTCCAGAAACAAATATGAGCAATACAATGCGGGGTTTGACCATTCGATATATCAAACCAGGGAATAACTCTGGTTCGTAGGAAGAGAACTGGCCATGAGTTAATACAAGGCCTTCTAATCTGATTGGAAACTTGACGTCACAGCTCCCAACCATATTTTGTATTTTGAAATCCAAGAATTTCGCCTGTTGACAAAAATACAATGAGTGAATATCAATGTAAAAATCTGTTTTGATGGGTTACTATATTTCTATTGATAAAATAGTTACTAACTGGAAATCCGAGCTTCTGTATAATTCGTGCATATTTTCTAGCAGCAAGACGCGAGTCCTCTTCACTTTTGGCTCCAGTACAGACCATTTTACCGCTACTGAATATTAAGGCTGTTGTTCTCGGTTCTCTAATTCTCATTATAACTGCTGCAAAACGCTTTGGATTATACTCAGCATTTCTAGCATGCAGAGCAATCTTCTTCAAATCGAGTTTGCAGTTCAGGTTTACTGTCGACACGATATTCCTAGAAAGAAAAATATCATTGTCCA
The DNA here is from genome assembly GCA_947538915.1 of Tenthredo distinguenda. Lineage (NCBI taxonomy): Eukaryota > Metazoa > Arthropoda > Insecta > Hymenoptera > Tenthredinidae > Tenthredo > Tenthredo distinguenda. The sequence continues at coordinate 9,123,766 of OX384534.1, forward strand.
CTGTAATTATTGAAAACTCCACTTGCATCAGTTTTATATCCTTCTGGGTTGAAAGAAGAATTTTCTGGGACCCTTTCACTCATTTCAGAATAATTAATGTATTAACAAATTGCCCCATTTGCACCTTATGATAAAAATCAAACCAAGTATTACTAAAAACCGTACTGTAACTGTGGTAAGATTCCAGGATCGGCAGACGCCGGTGTCATTGGTGTCATAGGTCCTGGAGTTGAAGGTCCGATTGAAGGTGGTGCAATTTGACTCGCAGGTTGTACCATAGGTGACATCATATTTTGCTGTATAAAAAAATACCAAAAACATGTAATTCTCAAGTTTAAAAAATCTTTACTCCATGAAACGGGAAGTTGAAGATATCATGATAAAAGTACCAATGTACATACTTTCTTAGGTCATTCATCGTCTATTTAAAAATACTTAATCAAAACAACGTAATATCATCAATTTCACGCTATTAACATGTTGGAAATATACGATATTCACCGGTGTTTGTGGCTGCATAAGACTTTGCGGTGTTGCAAACGCCGGGGCGTATGTATGCATAGTTTTATGCGGTGTGGCTAGCATAGGCATTCCATGTAAGTTTGAACCCATTGGATGCATTTGTTGTAATTGATGATTTTGTTGAACTTGTTGCTGCTGTTGTTGGAGTGCATTTGGTAAAATTTGTTGATCTTCCTCGGGTTGATGTAAAGGGGTGCCAATACTTGGGATGCTAAATCCAGGACTCGGTAACATTTGATCCATTTTGAAAGTATGTTTTTATTTACACTTTAAGTTAGAAAATTTTCCTGTATAGGTGTGTATTATAACCTTAGATGTGAAATTGAGCGAACTCCTGGGGAGAGTAACTAGTGCATTCCTTTGGTGATGAAAGATTTGTATTCAGTAAACTGTGTAGTTCGCTCGTATTTATTGCTGCACTAGTTATAGGAGTAAATATATTTCGATCGACACTTCTCCATAACCTTTTTGTTGCACTAGCAACTTATACTCTTGTGTATATAATTTATTTACGTCAATTCCCGCCAGGCACTTTGACCGCTTAGTCATTAGTATCACAAATTTTTCTTTCGGGTAGTATTTTACGACGGGGCTATAGAAGGTTCTTACTCATTTTTTTAAATCCGTACCACTATCGTTTAAAGTTTATTTACCCGATTAGAAATCAACATTTTCAGATTCTAGCCAACAGGTTATGCTTCACATATACTTGCATAAAGTTGTGTATAGATAGTTTAGAAAATGTGTTCTTAAATTGTATAATTTATGAACACGAGATCTAACGATCGCCTTCCGTGCGAGTTTCGAATGACCGATAATTTTTCCTGTATTTCATTCGCTGATATCGCTGATATGAAAACATGCGTCACTTGCATTTGCCACGGCTGTGGCCACTGACGTCTCGTCGTTTGTCTCGTGTCACTACTGTCAACGTCACATTTTCACAAATTTTTTTTATATCTACTTTTCTGATTCCATTTTCTCTATGATATTCACGAACATTGATTGAACCTGATAATTACCTTACTGAAATGATCATATGGAAATGATGGAAATTTCCTACATGTATATTTTTGTCTGTCAAAAGAATGATCCGATTTGTACATTTCATGCCGTTTAAATTTGATTTTAAAATTAGTTTTAGTTGATTGTGATTTACACTGTAGTAATGAAGAATTTGGTAAACGTTTTTCTATTTTCGACATCGTATAGATATGAGAAGACTGAAATAGGTTGAATGAATATTTGGTTATTCGTGTATTTATTGATAATTGGTAAAAGTTTGTAGCTCGACCTTCTGCGAACTTCAGACTGTAGTGATAGAATACACGCATAATACATGACAGGGAAACAACCTTTAAATGAATAGTATAAAACAGTACGAAGAAAGAATGTGACTTTTTGGGAATATAAAAAATGTTTGTGAGGGATCCCTGTGGTATTGTTTGCATTATCGTGACTTACATCGCGGTTTTTTATGCCGACTACGTTGTTGTACGATGGATTGTTCTACATACGATGCAGGACAGGTTAGTTTCCCTCATTTACAATTATCTGTCACAATTCCATGACAGTTCATCTCTCTAAACGATCGCACATCAACAATACTTTACTATTATCACATAAATAGTTGCTCATTTTTTTTCACACAATAATTCGTTTATTTAAAGACCTAGAAAAAATCTGTCTCGTGATTTTTGTAGTAGAATAATTACACAGTTGACGTTTCAAATCATCAACTTTATACGTAAAATTTCTAAGCACAAATTTTCACCAAATTTTACAGCCTATGGGGTCCTTTTCATGTGGTAACATTCAATACGGTAGTTTTACTGCTAGTCATGTCTCACTTGAAGGCAGTTTGCAGCGACCCAGGGGTCGTTCCTCTGCCCCAGACAAGAATGGATTTTTCGGACATTCATACAGGAGGAAGTAGGGATGATTGCGACGAAAGAGATGATTGGACAGTATGCACTCGGTGCGAGACTTACAGACCACCAAGGGCCCATCATTGCAGGATATGTAAACGATGTATTAGAAGAATGGACCATCATTGTCCATGGTAAGATGGAGAAATATAAAAAAAATTATTTATCAACAGTGATTTGTAAAAGTATTTGACATTGTCTAGAATGTACCATATGTATGTATTTATCTTTATTCGAGGATAAATAATTGCGTCGGAGAGCGGAATCAGAAATACTTTATCCAATTTCTGGTCTACGTTGGAATATTGGCGTTTTACGCTATTACGTTAGTCATCCTTTCTTGGGTCTTTGATTGTCCCGAATGTAGTAATGATGTGGCGATAAAACAGAGCCGAATGTAAGTATAATATATGCCATATAGTTTTATCTGAAACTGTGTCTATAAAATTTGTTTGCAAGGAATCTTGTATAGCAGATATTCATTCAGGGATACCAAGATGACCTTTATTTTTTCAGGTTTGTCATTCTTATAGCTTCAATTCTTGAAATGAATAGTCTATAATTTTTTATTTATGTAATGTAGAGATATTGGTTGTTGATCGTTAGAAAATAATTTGTGTGAAGTCTTGCAAAGCAAAAGTGAGAATTTCTGAATTCAGGTAAGCAAGACACCTTTGTGGAGTTTATTTACAAATATTGATCAAAAAGCACAGTTCAAATCATTTCATATCATTAAACATCTTCTTAATACATCTCTCATAAGAAATCTTGTCTTTAATTTCTACTTACCTTTATCCAGCTTTCACGGTTCCCTTAAAATGAGGAATTATACTTCAATCTAATTAACATTTGTAAATAAACTTTGCACACTAATATATTTGTAGTTCTTCAATTCATCAAGATGATTCTAATTTATCATAAAGAATTTAGGACATACAGAATTCATTTCACATATCATATAGCTATTACATAGTATATCTCTGTAACCTAGTTTGTTATAGAATTATTCATAAACGTAGGAAGCTACTGTTTTTTTTTGTTAGTCAATCATAATTTCTCTTTGCAGTTTGCATTGCGTCATCCTGGTACTGGAGTCAGCGCTCTTCGGAATGTTTGTGGTTGCAATTCTAGTGGATCAATTCCAAGCTATTTTGGGTGATGAAACGGCTGTAGAACGAATTCAAGGCAATCAGCATCACAACCATAACAACAAAACTACTCCGCGTACTTTGACTCTTCTCGCTCAAGTTTGCGGAAAAAGTCATCCTGCATTGTGGTTACTTCCATGTCACAATCCTCCTCGTTACTCGTATCGAAAAGATGCTCATTTAATTGACCATCAAGTTTAGGGTTGGCAAAAAGTGGGAGATAAACGATTATGTCACGAATTTCCTCGAATCGATCTTTTAGAAAGTAAAGAATTAGTTGATCAGTAAACATGCATTGGTAATCGAATTACAACTTAATGGCAGTCCATTACGTTTGTTAGTAGTAAATGATACAGTGGATTTGTCATGCTTCATTCAATAGACCGTTTGCTTATTATAAATTTATAAGTTTTGTGTTTGGGCAATTGACTTGAATTCTGGAAAAAAATGTTTGGAATATTTACGGTGGACATGAAACTTTCACACGATATTTACTATCTTGTAGATATGTACTACAAAATGACAATTAAATTAGCACGCTTGTTGCTAGATCGACCCGTGCTTATTAATCTTCGTGATTGATTCAGTACTCAGCGCTTTATTTCTCTACTTTCTAACGAACGACTATGTGTGAACAGATGATTGATAATAATTGGTGTGATTTTTTCGTCGAAACATTGTACCATGACTGCTGTATGTAAGGATTGATTTGGTAGTTGGACGTCTTCTTTCGTACAAAAATATAAATCTCGTACTCGTAATCGAAATTGAATATAAGTACTTTGAGAAGGCTAGATTATTTTGCTTGCTTCTTTGGCGTGGAGATATTAATAGAATAGTAATAATAAGTTATTATTTATGTATAAATGGTGTGAGAAATTGCATATCGTCGGTTTGCTGGAGGAATTTATCAGACTAATGTATACATATCAAACTGGGAAGTTTTTAGCAGTTTATTAAATTATTCGCGAAAGAATAATCCGCATTGTGTACCAAGTATGTATGCAGACGAAATTTTTCAGGTATAAAATTGGTATATTTTTATGAAAAAATTATTTATTCACTTGATTAATGGTTTAAATGCTGCAATCTAGTCAATTTTTGCAGCAAGACGACGATTTTATTACCTATTTTGTATTGCGTTATAGATTTTTTATCATCACAATAGCAATATATGATTAAATCGATAAGAATGGCAAGACAGACTCTATTTTTGATAGATGCCCATAAGGTTTGCCAATTACCTGTTTATTTATCGATTAGTTTATTACTATAAGCTAAACGAGTTCATTTATATAAAAGAAAATTTCTAACAATTTATCAAATATGGAACTGAAATCTACTAATCGCACAATAATATATGGAAATATTTAATTTCCTAACTTGTAATCATTAAATGACGGAGTTGATACATCATTCCATTATTGTTAATAATATATGTATATTGTAATCCTGCAAGATTCTTAAATTAAGAATTTCATCTATAATAAAATAAACATCATTAACTTAGAGCATAACTTCTACCATGAGCTTCATTCATTGAAAGAATATAGAAAAACATAATTTTGTTCTTCTCAGGGTTCTAGTTTTCAAATAACAACAAAATTCTATCGACTTTTACTTTGTACCAAATTTATTATAGACACTTTACATCAGATGGTTTAAAGACACGCAGCCATAAGTCCAGCAACATTTTCAAAGTCAATTTTTTCTGTAATATTCTTAGTTTTTATATTTTCATCTTGATTAGCGATGAAAATTACATTCTTTGATTCTTCCTTCCATCCATACTTCTTTACCCAATGTTTTAATGTTGAGTCTGGAATTATTTTTTAAAATATAAGTCACGCTTATATATTTGTATCATATATGTATACATACATATATCTGTATTCTTCAAATGAACTTACCATCAACTCCACCCAGCAGCTGAGCCAGTAAACCTTTGTCTATAGTTTGGAAAGTAATTCCTACAACGTGGCAAACAAATTTGCGAATAGAGTCCTGAAAACCAACTATTCTATTGCAAAGTTCTGGCATTGATAAAACTCTATCCCAAAAGTGTTGGAAGTCACATTGTTCCAAGATATCACCCAAATACATGATCTGGTTGATCGGTTCCTCTTGCATCTGGAGAGAAAAAGTTTGAAAATGAATTAGTATATTTTGGAGTTTACTTTTTAAATTCGCCACTTACGATTTTTTCTGTCAGAAGACATTTGCAGAGCACGAAGTCTGTGTGCGGAAAATTGGTCAGAGCCTTTAGCAATATTTGACAAGTTATGTCTTGACTAAAACGTTGGGGATCCAACTGATACAATTTTAAAACAGCTAGATTAGCTTCCAAGTCATAAGCGTTTTCCCTCGATTGTATTTCAACGTATTTTTCAAGGGTTGATAAATTGTCAGGGTTATATCTAGAAAAACAAGTAAATAAAGAAATTAGTAAATTATATTAAATTTTCGTAGTTTTGACATCTGTCTGACATGTAAAATAGTAACACGATATTTTCATCTCCAAACAAATTCGGGATAAAAGAGAATCAATAATTATACGCGCCTTTCAATCCCCTTCAACATTTCTACAATAGTTTGCCTCATAGCCTCTGCCATCGTATAATTATTCAATTATTTTGTACACTTCGAACCTTCCACGCTGAGGAAATACGGTAAAAGATTTTCAGGTTATAACAGTGGGTTGGACGATGCTATGACGTGTTCTTAAATAAGTTAAAGGATATTCTGAGCCACTCGAACTTTGCCATTCAAAAACTACTGATGTTCGTTTAAAATCGTGTGTTGTCCATCTCGATGACTCGCGTCTTCTATGGTTTTCCGCGTGCCAAGCGCATGCGTAAGTATGTTGTGTGAATAATTTGCCCACAATCCCAGTTTTATGATGAAGCACTTGCACTCAGCATACCAGTCAGATTTCTTTAGCCTTAATTACGAAAGATGTTAATTTATTGTAACAATATTAGTTGAAATGTATTTTTTTAATACAATGTTAGTGATTGGATAATTCAAACTAATAAATTTCATAGTTTAATTGTGAATTAGTGACACTTCCTTGTGGTTAGTTTTTGTCGGGTACTGTGCAAGCGATTATTAAAATGAAATTGGAAGTTCACTATTTGACGCAGGAGCACCTCACGGGCTTCGAAAATTACAAGGTAAGCTTCAATTACTATCACGAACAGTTTGCTGTTCTAACAATCCGATTAAATGTTTATTCATTACCTGTATCGTCTACTTGCCTAGATTATGCCCTACAGGTAGCATGTATAGCATCATTTCAAATGTCTCATAATATATTTATATAATTGATTTTTTTACGCTAACTAGTTTCTCGGATAACATACTAGTCCCATTAAATCCGTAGTCATGATTACATTTTTATCACACAAACCACGTTTATTTCGATCATATACCATCATGCATTCGTTCATGAAGATAACGAGTTCTTCCAACATTTACTCGTAATATTTAAACAAGGAAATTTAATTTTTGTATTCTAGTCAACTTTACATGTACAGAAAATACTCCCCAAACTATTTTCTGACAGAACAAACTATTTTGCCGACTCTTAATTTGCACTACACCATTGATAGTCAGAGATCAAAGTTTAGGGCCTAAACGCTATATTCTTAAATGAAAATTTTCAGTTTCTTATTTTAGATATAATAATCCTTATCAATTATATAGTAATACAAATATTTCTATTTTTATTTACAGTACAGCTCACTGGATACAAGTCCATTGAGTATTTATGTGATGCACCCTTTTTGGAACAAAGTAGTAGAGGTATGAATAGAATTGAAAATATTTAATTCTTTTGACCATTTGCTTATCAATTGGTACATTAATTGTATAGGCTTAGACCTAAATTATTGATATTGAGAAGTATATCAACAGTTGTTGCACTTTCTGAAAACAACGGCCTACACAAGCGATGATTATACATTTTTAACAACTTTATTTTTCAACTGCAGTATTGTCCAAAATGGGTGGCGCCAAACTTATTGACATTTTCTGGATTTTTATTCACTGTAATGAATTTTCTGATGTTTGCGTACTATGATTACTTCTTTTACGCATCCAGTGACGATATGCCTGAATACCCAGACATACCAAGATGGGTATATGCTATGGCTGCTTTCAATATATTCATGGCTTACACACTTGGTAAGTATTCATATAGCATAAAACACATAGCACTTAGTGCCTTAAGTCTTTCAGCAAACAATTCAGAGTGTAATTTCTAAGAGATAAAAAATGATTTATGATATATATTACACTATACTAAAAAGTCACTGGCCCAGGCATTATAATAAAATATGAGCTAAACTAATCAAACAAGTGTCTGAAAGTTTCTATATTCCTCATAAGGATATTCAAAAATCTAAATCTAAAGTTGATTATGAATAATGATGGGAATATATTGTTTGAACATCAGATGGTATAGATGGTAAACAGGCAAGACGAACACAAACGTCAGGACCACTAGGAGAATTATTTGACCACGGTCTTGATAGTTGGACAGCGATGCTGATTACCGTTTGCATGTATTCAGTATTTGGTAGAACTGATCACAGCGTGTCTCCTCTTAGGATGTATTTTATTCTCTGGAATGTATTTGTCAATTTCTACCTAAGCCATTGGGAGAAATATAACACTGGTGTTCTCTTTCTGCCTTGGGGATACGACGCCTCTATGCTGGTATGTCCAATTCCAATTACAAAGGCATATAAAATGGTATTATTTATTTTTCTAATGAGACATAATTTAGGAAGCAAATTAGCTAATGATACTTGAAAATAATCTCAATTCATTTTTTATACCGAGCTTTCTACTCTTAAAATTAAACTAAAACTTAGCTAAAATATTCTAGGCGACTATCATTGTGTTTATTCTGACAACCTTTGGAGGCCATGAAGCTTGGAAGTTTGTACTCCCGGGTGGAATTTCTGCTGGAATTATGTTTGAAATGTTATTGTACGTCAGTGCGTTGGTGTCTAATTTACCCGTGGTACTTTGGAACATATACAAGTAAATATTTTTGCTTTATCCAGGTAACGTGTCGAGATTGAATGTAGCTAGGTGATAACAGCTACCGTATTTACACGAAAATAAGACACCTTTTTTCGCTTTTTGTACTGCCGAAAACCTGGGTGCGTCTTATACGCGGATTGTTTTATATGGGAACGCAAATCCGGAAAATCGTAATAAATTGTTAGAAGGTACGGTTTCATGCTTAGTATGGCTTAGAACAGCTAGGGATGGCTTGGGACAGGTGTGTATAAGGCTAGCGATAATTTAGTGAAAATGTATAGGCATAAAATCTTTTATTTCAAGAATATTGTAAACTTAAGCTTAGTCTCAGTTAACTCAATCATTGTCGTTGTCCTCGGCGCTGGCAGAAGATAAGTCGTTGTCTACTGATGATGTGCCGTGTCTTATACTGGTGATAAAACTTTTTTTTCTAGAATGACCCCTCTGAAAATAGGGAGCGTCTTATTTTCATGTAAATACGGTATATAATGTTGGTATTTTGCAACTTTGCAATATAACTAAAATAAAATAACAGTCTTATATCATCCATATATAAACTTAACTCACCTAGCTATCCTGAGGCTGATACTTTAATGTTAAATTTACGAAACTGTTATTACTCGATAGTATTCTATGTCGACGTGTTGGATAATTTAGAACCATATTTTCTTTGTGAGAAGGTTTTCGAAAATATTTAGACTTCCTATCAAAGATGCTTATTTTTCATGACTGATGGTAGGAAAAAGTGTAGGGGGGAGGGGAGTTGTCAAACATTACTTCTGCTCAATTATAAAAGGTTTTTTATGTAGCTATTCGGAATCAACGAATTCTATCACATCTTTGTCACATATCAAGTCACAACATTATTGTTACAGATCATACAAAGATAAAACTGGAAAAATGAGGACGTGGCCAGAAGCTATACGACCTCTCGTACCAGCAGTAATATTTTTCACAGTAGCAACCTTCTGGGTCACTCACTCACCAAATAATATTATGGAAAAGGATCCGAGAATAATTTACTTCGCAACTGGAACGATATTTTCCAACATATGTGTAAGACTTCCTTTAAATCTATATACATAAATGATTTCATTTTATACTTCGTAACTAAGTTTTATTACACATTATTCAAAATCTGTCACATTGGGTGAATTTCTTTTTTCTTTTCCTCAGTGTCGGTTAATCGTTTCTCAAATGAGCAATACCAGGTGTGAAGTATTTCCTTGGATCTTAATTCCTGTGGCAGGTGCTGTTGCCTTTTCATTCATAGTGCCATCACTTGAAATTGAAACCATGTATCTAGTAGCCATCCTTGCTCTTGTGGCCCATGTACACTATGGAGCTTGTGTGGTAAGTTTCTCTATCCAACTTTAGAATATAAAAATTTATCTGTCACTTTTTGTAAAACTATTGTCATCTTTTGTCACTCAATATGTAAACAGAATTGTCAGCCATCATATTTTGTGGCATATCTTTTTTCTTTAAAACATATAATTTGCATAATATTATACCGAATATAGTATGGTAGAGGGACCGAGACTGGACTTTAGACTTTTGATCAGTTCATCAATCAAAGGCATATGATTATTGTTGTGTCATACTTACGAGCTTCTTTTTATCACAGATTTAAGTTCAAGCTAAGAAACTGATTCCGAATATACCCGACATGCTTCATAAAGAATGCTATCAATTTTGTTTCAGGTCAGACAAATGTGCCATCACTTCCGTATCCATACTTTTCATATAAGAGATCACTCCGAATGACTACTTGCCGACGATACGTGTTAAAAACAGAGAGATAGAGAAATAGAAAAAGAGAAATCCACGACAAATAACATCTTATCAACTAGTATAGCCAAATACCTGAAACCTAACTTATTAACTTTTTTAGTCCTCAATTGCCACAGCCATGATATAGCCTGGGTATACAACACATAATCATTGAATATATTTTACCTATTTATAAATAGATTATTTTCGTTAAGTGGTAGTTTGGCCAAACTATTTTCAGTGCAATAATATTCATTAGTTCTATTTACTTTATTTAAAAAAAAAAATCCTTGGAAATTTCATTTATTTTCAATTATTTGTATCTCCTATTACTATTGATGAATGATCAACTAGGTGTTATAAATTAATATTTTTGCAAATACTGAATGGTCTGACAGTAGAATCTGGCACAGATTTAAGTCAGTGCAGAATAATATATTATGCTTTTTTATTTTAACTGGTTAGTTCTTATTTTTATTTTTTTTAGCTCTCTTTGATAGATATTGGTTTGGTTTTGGCTAACACGCAGAATAATAAGTGCACACCTCTCAGTTCTCAACATGTATCGTCCCTCGGACACAGTGTTTTTACCAGCCATTATTTTTTATTAGTTCCTTGTGATCTTTAGTCTTTGCTAGATACTTAGCCACGCATGAAGGAAGAAAAACTGGTTTGGAAGATCTAATTTTTTCATATCCAGTTTTACATGCGTTTGAGTACATTTTTCTTCACTCCTTGTCCTCTTTTGCCCTTCTCCCTTCCTTGGACCTACACTATAATCCATATTGATTAGGTTGTATAAATATAGGATACTTCGGTGTAATCTATCCTTCACAATGCAGAATTTCAATGTACCTACTAGAATCAAAAAAAAAAAAAGAATATTGAGATTTGCACATTAATTCTAAGCAGTGTTGAACACACACGTGCAAAGAAAAGACGCTCAAAGGGAACTAGACTTCGCAACTATTAATAAAATTCGTTTACAACGAAATGTACAGTAGACAGAAGGTTTAATCTATTTCAATAATATTTATTAGTATTTTCAAACTATTATTATTAGTATTCTATCATAACACTTCTGTGTAAATTCTGATGAAAAATATTCTACAAATTTTTCCGGCTCATCTATTCAATGAAACTAGTCTATCCTCCTTTGAGCATTTTCTTTTGTATTTTAAAAACAACTCGTTTTGTAACCCTAATATTAGATATATCAAACATTGCATTTATGTATAAAGAATAAGTAAGAAAAAAATGTACAAAATAATTATGAATTCTATGTAACAATTGTAAAAGATGTAGAAAAATTGCATATGCAAGTGTGCAAAAGTCATCTTTGAATTGCATATACGTAAATAAGTTAAATATCCAATGCAGTGCTATTATTATGCTTTGCATACATATGGGTATTATAAATATATATATACGTATATATTACCTACTTTTAAAAGTTAAAATTCGGCTTTAAGGTACATTTTATTTTCGTAATCATTACCAAAGCACGACAGTCATATCCATGCGGGTTGTAATAATTGTCGATACTTGGGCAGAAAAACTACTGTTAGGTCAAACACTTATAGACATTTCAAGTACTTTCTTATGTAATAATAAGAATTGAAGCTGACAATTATATCAATAAGTAAACACAAAAAAAAACGAGAAAATAGAAAAATTAAAAATTAATAAAAATTTAATTTACGAATACTTGAGAGGATACCAGTTTAAAAACTAAAAATTATTTCTCAATTATGCACTCGAATTTCCAAATAAACAAATACAAAAATGTCTGAATATTTTTTCATTTATTTCTACTATAGTTACATATGATACAAATTTAATCTATGCCATTTGAGACATAGGTAGACCAAGCGATTGTAATTATTTCAGAGAATTTGCAGTCGTATATCCCTCTTTTATCTTTTGTCTTTCTTCAGGTACTGGTAGGTATGGTTTTATTCCTTTTTTCCTTCGTTCTTGTGATATTTGGTACTGAAATGGCGTGAAGATTTTATTAATTAAAAATTGAATGGTTTCTTGAGGGAAATAAATATGATTACACAAATTTATGAGGTTTGTTTGCAGATGTTATTACCCAAAAGTCTTTGCAATTTTGATAGTTCATAAAATGGAGTTGACACGCATCTCGATTATAATTATTATCGTTGAGACATTTGTGGGATAAATTCTGTTCCTGGAATTCCAAATAACGTACATTTTTTACTGATAAATTAATATTCATATATTTACATATCAAGGTTACGTTATTTATTATTGGTCTATTACCTTTATACACGGATTGTTTACTTCGGAATTTAGATTCGTTACATGTGTTACAGATGCCTTTTTTTGCTTTTCTGCATTCAGATCTCGTATTTCCTTAGCTGTACTCATTTCCGACTAGTTATTCCAATCACACACGATTTCTAACCAAACTATCAAATCAAATGGTAGGTTAACGTTGGATTAGGTTGGGTCATATCAAAATAATCATTTTTGTCAAAACGCCGAAAATTGGTAACCGGTATAACGACAAGAGGGCGCCATAAGCTCAGTCTCAGCCAGAGATCAGTGGTGGTTTTCCAATTAGAGCACTGTGCGACACAGTGCTGCACACTAAGCGATATGATTGACTGGATGCGTTGGATCTAACAGAAATGGCCAATCATATCGTTAAGTGTGCAGCACTGGTTGCACAGTGCTCTAATTGGAAAGCGCCCAGTGTTCTCAGCCATGTCAGGTAACATGTGATGTCTGTGTTCCTTTAGACTTCCGCCACCTGTCGTCAGAAGGTAAGAATTACGGGGGCGTCCCCGTGCCGTGAATCGTGACTCGCGTCAGTACACATACGAAAGCGCTGGAAAGTGGAGCCTAAAAAGTAAATACGCGTCGTTGGCTTCGGACGTGACATAAAAGACGAAATTTTCATTAGTTTTTCCATTATATTTACTACTAGATCGAGCTGTGTTACGTTTACATATCGTTGCTAAATGCAAAGCCTGAAATACGTGATAGCTTTGAAAATGAAAGTATCAAATAAATCGTATATAGTGTAATAAATCCCGTTGGAGTATATAATATTTGTGACTATTGCACTGGAACTACCATTTGGAAAGCTCCGCGATTGTTTCACTCGTCGGTTACCTCCCCGTCGAAATTGGAATGCCTAGTGTTGTTTAAGCCGTAAATCTGACTCAAACGATGGCGACACCTACGCCGTGCGTTCTCGGACTCGTCGCGCCTCTCTGCTCCTCCAGCTGCCTGCATATGTAACCAATCACTCAGCAGCTTGCCTGTTTTCGTACTATGGTTTCGCGTTCTTTACCAACAACTCGCGTCCCTACGTGTTTACAGGGTTATTTTATGTTTATGGATTTTCGCCTTAGGCGACAGGGGTTTTACTGAGATTCCTTTTATTTTTTACATATTTCTAAAATAAACCATGTCAAAAAACAAACTCCACCATCGTGTGGACAACGGCATCGTCGAGGTGAAGAGTAAGGTGAGGCATCAGTCAGTTTTTAACCACTTCCCACATTCCCCTTCATAGATAGAAATCTTCGTTTCATTTTTATCAATTAGAACTTAGTCCCAGTCATTTTTTCATATACCTTTTCTATTGTCAAATATTTATCCAAAGAATGAGTCATTCGTTTCACTTTATGCCATAGAAAGGGCTTGTGACTCGCTACAAGTATATGAAATCATAAAGAACAGTTTTTACCTGGTATTTTTGGAGCAAATCACCGAAACCAGCATAATTAAGACACTAATTTTATGATTTTGATATCATTTTATATTTTTCAAGGTTTTTTGTTGACCAGTTGTTTATACATTTTTTGTTCAATTATTTGCATTTTTATGTCTAGTTTGATGCTGAATTCCGAAGATTTTCATTAAACCGAAACGAGACCATTCGATATGAAGATTTCAAAAATTTACTAGCAAAGCTACACCAACTGGATGCAGATTTCAGTTTTTTAATTTCATACACGGACCCAAGAGACGGAGATCTTCTCCCGATTAACAATGATGATAACTTGGGCAGAGCGCTGCTTACTGCTAAACCAGTGCTTAGGATTATCATTCAGCGTAAAGGTAATTTTAGATATCATGCAATATTATTATGGTTGGTTCGCCATTATTATATCTCGGTGCAATTGAGTCATAATTTAGTTCACCATTCATAGATTATCGGTATTTAGATGAGAAACTAATACCTAACAATGTTTTGACTTTTAAATCTGGTTCAAATTGAGCTGTGGCAAAGATCGACATTTTTATGCAGTAATTAATCGTCCCCAGTCATTCTACAATAATGAAAATGAAGATGGTTAAGTTTGTTGGATTCTAGAAATGGTTGTAGACTTGTTTTTCTTATTTCGTCATAATGCTTTCGAGTTTTATGACATCCTTGTGTGATTGCATCGAGGTAGATCGTGGCTATGGCTTTGAGATTTTTTTTTAATTTTAATTTATTCTGTGTGCGGAAGGCGGTAATTGTGGTACGATGGGACAGAATAGGCCAGCAGGCTTTTGGTGTATGAGAATGCGACGGAGTACAGCTTTGGGGTGCCTTTGTCCAGTGGCTGTTTGAGAAATTATTAACGATCCCCTGATTTTTTTATATTTGATGTTCTGATATCGTTAACAAGCTTTATACAGGGATGTATTTCCTTACTGTTTCCAGAATTTATTAACATTCCGGGGAACAATATTATTAGCTTTTTAAACTGGGGAACAATTGTGTGATGAAACTATGGTATAATTAATGAGTGCAAGGTAAATCCTTAGCTTATCTGCGCCCATTGTTTACAGCACACTGATCTTTCTCAATAGAAGGAGTCTTAAGTGACCATTTTTACTGCTATCTGTGATTTTTTTAAATTGCTATTAACGTATTTATCTAGTTTTTGTCTCGAGGCTTTTCTCAGTTGATTTGACCACAGTGCCATATTTTTTTTAGAATGCACCCTTTTTTTTTAATTTAGAGATGATTTATTTGAAGATAGATTATTGAAGCTCTCTATTATTATATATGTATATTCTGAATAATATATTTATAACTGCCGCTATCGTTGAGACAAGGCATATTGTAACAAAGTTAATCTACGCCATATTGCCAGCTTACTGATTACTTAGATATATTTTAGATAAAGAGCTTTACTGTGCATATTATTTTCTATTTCAATTTGTGAATCCTGTGATTGTACAAATCTTTTATAATAAAATTCGATTATTGAAATTATTTCAAAACTGTGGTTTATTTTCCGGTATTCTTTACTCGTTGCCATTGCGGGACCTAATAATTTCATTGTGCTTTTCACATCAGTTTCAATCCAACAAACACTGCGGTATATTGCCATCTAACAATAAAATCACCATTTTTTCTCTCTTAACTGCACCAAAAATTTCAACATAATCAATTAACGGTATATGGTTACTCAATGATAGCATTCATCATTTTTTTTCTAACCAGGACGAGGTCATGTGTTACTGAATTCCTGATAGCACTTTCATTATCGTGAAGTTGTATCATTTTTAATGAATTTGTTCCAGTTATGGTGTTAAGGTAACATTGAACTATTAACCTGAAATGAATGTGAATCAGAGGGGGCGTTTTATACGACATTTAATTATTGCTCGTCATTTTTCCCGTTGTATTTATTATTTGATAAGCCCTCATTCATCTAGCATTACTAACTCCCATGGAATGTTTCCTTGTGAATACCAGATGCCCCAGATATCTTAACGAGTTTTCTACAATCAGTTTGAAAATATGATTTACTGATTTCAAATAAGCATTCCATACATAGTTTCCGGTTGCCTTTTCTGGAGCTTTGTCCGCCATACTGTCTGAGTCAAACGTGATTTACATACAAGATTATTCAAAACACTTATCAAACCGTATGAGAATCAACTAGGATTTCTAATGCGAATGTCGCGTTATTTTTACTCGCTATGTAGGATGATAATGAAGACTGATTATAATTATGAATAAGTAAACTGATAATATTATCACAAATGATACAACAAAAATGAGGAAATGGATTTTCTGATTCGACCTATAACTTATCTATTCTCATTGAATATTTCCATATTTAATATACTCATCAAACTTCTAATCTTTACAATACTTCATTTATAATATAAACATTGAGATGTTTCAATTGAATCAATTTATGCTGCATAGTATTAATTCTTCAATTAACATTCAGAGCTAGTGTAACACTTGTAGTGAGCCATTACTCTGGTCTATAGTAATAACTAGGATATCAGGGATATATTAGATGTTATATATGTACTTTACTGACTCAATATATTGATAATAATTTTTTGACAACGCATGTTATTTGCAGGAGATAGTCTGGAAGAAATGAATGGGTATGGGACTATGAAACCACGGACTTTGATGGCTAGTATATTGGGTGGAACACCAGGAAAGCCAAAATCGTTGGCAATTTCTAATCCACATGATTTTAGACAGGTTTGTGCATCTAATCAAAACTCAAGCCGTTTTCATAGGCATCAGTTCAACACAGTAAAATGTAGAAATAAAAAATAATGAACCTTTGGTAAACTTGTATTGAATGAAATATTAACAGGTATCAGCTATCATTGATGTTGATAAACTCCCAGAGACGTGCCGACGTGTACGGCTTTTAAAGCATGGTTCAGATAAGCCTTTAGGCTTTTATATCAGAGATGGGAGCAGTGTCAGGGTATTGCCACCTTCAGCCGGTGGAGGAATTGAGAAAGTTCCAGGCATCTTCATAAGCAGATTAGTGCCTGGTGGCCTTGCCGAAAGTACAGGCCTTCTTGCAGTAAACGATGAGGTCCTTGAAGTAAATGGAATAGAAGTGGCTGGCAAAACTCTTGATCAGGTAACTTGATGGGATACTATTACCATGTCAAATCCATTATTTAGAGAGACTTGAATTCATCAGTTATTTAATAGTAATTTATATATAAGTTAAAATCTAAAGATGCCCTATTCAAGACTCGCTTTACACACATAGGTAACTGACATGATGGTAGCCAACTCATCGAATCTTATAATCACGGTGAAACCAGCTAATCAACGGGGGGCTTTAGCTGCCCCAAGACGTGGCTCGTTTTCACGAAACAGTCAGTTGTCATCAGGTAGCCAGCAATCGACCCAAAGTGCAGCAACCGGCAGTGATGAGGATGCAGATGAAATAGTAGACTTGACTGGGGTGACGTTGCACGACGATGCGTCTACTTCGCATCACCCACATGCACATCACCATCACCATCATCATCACAATCATTTTAATCAAGACCAAGGTGTCTTGCATCTTTAGGATGAGATATAAAAAAAATCCACAATTGGACTAATTAGGTGAATAAACAAATTGGGGGAAAGGAAAGAAACAGTGATAGCTTCGTTTAGACAAAATGGCAGCGATTCACATGGGAACTGTCGCTATATTTTTATTAAATGAGTTTAGAATGCATCTAGATTTTTATGATTCAATGTAAATAGTAAATCAGCGAATATTTTGAAGAAATTCACAAGAAAGGGGAATGGATGATATATTTTTTTTTTTTTTTTTTTCATTGTCAACATTGTATTTAACATTCCATGCACTGAATTGACATAAATTTGTGATTATTGAATTTGAAATGATACATTAGTCTAATTGCGCACGTAGATAAATATGCCGGTGAAATGAATCTATCGCAAAGTCGTAATTTCTACAATACTTTCCCAACGGTATATATTGCTCATTACCTAAATATCATTTATTTCATGCCGTTATTAATAAAATTACACAACCAAGCACGTGGTGATAAAATCTGCAGTAATGGGTATAGAAGAAAAGTGAATCAAGTTGACTAGAAAAATTCTTTCACTCAATATTTATTAACGTGCGGATCAAATGAATAGAGGAAGGTTTTTTCAGAAAGCCATTGTATATATGACAAAGGTGCGAATATTTCTTTTCACTTTTTAAACATTAGATTTTTGTAAGATATGAAATAGTGAATAATTCCAAATTATTCATATACAGAATGAAAGTTGGGAAAAGAGTATTAAATTCAGAAAATGAATACAAGCACATATATGGTATTCCGGATTCTAGTATCTATAAAAAATTACCCTACTGAAATATAGTATGAAACGAAGTTCTCTTGGTTTTATATTGTCAAGTTTATGACTTCATAAGATATTTCATTAGGTGGTTTGGCTTTATAAAAAACAAAATAAATATGATTATTGCTGATGCGGCATCACCCAGTATACTGGAAATATGTTTTTTATACACAGAAATGATCTATTGCAGCAGTGGGCAGCCTGAGACTTGTGTAAAGCAAAATTTATTGAGGTTTACTAACAAGGAAGGTATCCCAGGTCGATCTCTCCGATTTGATTTCTTTTTTAATATTCTATGGTAGACTAAAAACAAAAAAATATTATGTTCTTGTGGGTGAAACTACTAAATCGTGCCTTAACATGCCATATTTTGGAGGCTGGTTTCACCCCCTTAAAGTGTTTATTGGCAGATAAAAAAAAAATACGTGTTGCTTAGTTTTTAGTCTACTATAACATATTACAAAAGAAATCGAATCGGAGAGATCGGCCTGGGATACCTTCCTTGTAAGAAGTGCCTAAATAATAATATTGTTAACGGAAATATCAGCGACCATGAAATACTGTAGAATATTATTTTTTTTATAGATAATTATTGATAGATTTTAAAGCGGTTTCCCTATTTATATTATAAACAAAATATTATTAGTATTACGAAATAGTATGCTATAACGCAAGTATTATTGAATGGCAGCATTTTAACGTAAGCGTTGAACAAATACTGAACAGTACTTAATTGTTGAAACTTAAAAGTGTACTTAAATAATACATTCGAAGACTACTTATGTAGAATTTAGCTGATTATGGAGCAGAATGAGTTGAAGTGAAGGGGGAAAATATACAGGATTAACGAGACACAATAACCATGTGCCTAACATGATTACTCCTGAAGTTTTATTTGGTACTTAACAATAATTTGAAAGTGTCGTTGAATTTTCACATTACCTATTGGTAAATGAAAGACTAATTTTATTCGGGGTACAATCCCAATATAGAACTGCAGTTCACAATAGAATTCATATCTCCGAAAAATACATTCATATAATATTTAGGCAATTATGAAATGACGTTGACCATATCGAATTGTATATACTCCAAAGGACGTATTTCTGTAATCTAAACACAAGACGCGAGGCCTTAATCAACAATAAGCAGATGTAAATAATAATAACTACAATTGATGATTTCATTTAATGTAAAAGAACCTATGTTCTTCAATTTGGATTTGATTTTTTTTTTTTATATCAATATGGTGTCGTGTTCTTATTGTATGTAAATCATTCCAAATATTAATTGTTCTTTGATAATATTCATTTACAATAATACATTTCAGCACGCCTATTCGTGTGACTTTGGTTTTTAAACTACATATGTTGAAGTGTTGAAGTTTTTGAAGTTTAAAACCATTTTTTTAATGATCGTTACTTGTTGTCTGATTAAAAGATAGTGCAGATATTGAATATTGATAGTATATTTAAGAGATGAAATTTCAGCAAATAATTTGTGTACCATTTTTACACATCTATTGCTATCTAGCTAATCGTGCCTTTTTCATTACGGTAACTATTCACCGATATGGTTCAATTGCAAAACATGCAATAACATTCCACAATTTATAGAAATGATGAAAATTTCGAGGTACGATAATGTCATTTCAATTATCGCACATGTATGTGCTAAATTTAATACAATTATTATGTCGAATTGATTAACTCGAAACGTAATTTCTTTTTGTTTTCTTTTGTAGAAAGCGATTACAATATTTTTCATCAAGTAACTTTACTCAGATTATAATATGTAAATAAAACTATAATATAGATGTATTATTATATAAAACATAATTATAATATAAAATTATTAATTATTATTGTTATTACTTAGTGCAAGTTTAACGTGCTTTCGAAACAACAGTACAAGAATTCTATTGAACATTTGTAGAGGCGATGTCTCGATTTAGCGCGTGATTTTTTAATTTTTTTGGAATGTATTGAAATTTTTTTTCGGAGGATGTTGGCCTTTTCATGTCTATAGTGCCTTTCATAAACATATGCGATATATAACACTATGTCACTATACGGCCTTATGTTTATATTTAGAAATTGATCATATATCTTTTATCAACTTTATTGTCAGTCTTATTGAACTATCGCCAAAATTATTTATTCACATAGGTACTTATATCTTGGTTTAATATAAACAAAACTATAAGGAATATCAATTATCTGTAATGATGTAGCTCTTTTTAATGGCAGCTTACGAAATAAAGTATTTTATTGTACAAGCTTTTCTCTTATCGTCTCATTATTTACATGTGTTGTATCATATTGTAAAAAACTATTTTTTGGACCTAGGCGATAAAGAAGCACTCAAATCGTTCTAAACTGAGAGGTGGCTGTAAAATACTGCATTTTGATTTTATCACGCAATTGTAATGGTTATTCTTCAGTTCCTGATCTCGAAGTAATTGATGCTAATGGTTGTGAAAATCTGAAGTAGAATGTGAGTGAATTTTACTGTACTATTTGCTGGCGACACGTAGTACTTGAAGTCAATCAATATATTATTGAGGTGTTGAGAAAATAAGAACAAAATTTATCTACGGATATCAGCTTTATTATCATTTATTTTTAATCTAATACAGCATAGTTACAACATATAAAAGCTTCAGTATAATATTGAAGCTGGCCCAATATTCTTCTGGTCAGTGAACAATGATAGTATACAAATCTTCAAGAGTTATTAGGTAATCTATAAACATAAATCGTTTGATAAAGTTATTATCTTCAAACCCAAGTTCAGTCCCCTTTAACAATTGCAAAAATTAAAACAACATTCGCAGCAATATACTGGAATGATTTGATATTTAGAATTAATAAACGCATAATAATTATGTTGAAATTCGAGCAGATCCTATATTTACACTATCATGCAAATACATTAACATTAATCTTCTTCTGGCCATGGTTTTCCAATGCCTTGCGTAGCCCCCATTCTAGACGGATCTTGACTCGGATAATGAATCGGTGTTGTTCCTGGTGGGAAAATGGGCGCCGCAGCTGCCATTGGAGGAGTGAACATAAACTGAGGAGCAACTGGAGGTGGAGGAATCATCATAATTCCTGGCGTAGCTTGTAAGTTGAAGAAATTATTTCCCATATTTTCAGGTGGCGGTGGCAGAGCTCCAGGTAATCCAGGAACAGGCTCTAACATCTCCCGACTAGTTTCGGCAGCTGAAATAGCCTGCCGTCCTTGTGACCTGCCCCATTTAATAGTCAACCGTCTCCCTCCCAAGATCAACTTGTTGAAAGTTCTTTCCGCAGCTGCTTCAGCGGCACTACGTTGAGTGTATTGAATGAAGGCACATTGCTGCCGAGGCACCATTGTAATGGATCTAATTTCTCCATACTGATAAAAATGGTCGCGTAATTGTTTTTCTGTTAAAACATCCCCCAAATTTCCGATATACAATGTTGTTATTGATTTGTCTTCAGGTGGTTCTAATTTCGGCATAGCAGCTGCTCTGCGCATCAGTTTATCAGCTACTGGATCATTTACTCCGTAGTAACGATCCTTGATATTTTGATCAGCCAATGGGTCGTCAGGATCTGTAGGCTTCTCGTGACGATAGGGACATTCCTCGCCTCTTTTACACTCTCCTTTTACCCAGAATGAACAAATGTGCGGTCTGTTTCTTTTGTAGTAAGGACTTGTTCGTGCCAACTTCATCAGCAAGTCACTAGCAGCGGCAGATTTTCCTACCGCACCAGCCGGGGTAGTAGCGTCGAGTTTTCCTATCTCATTATCAATGTTTTGGACGTAGTATTCTTTGTTGACGTCAGATCTGGGCAAATCGTCTTTAATTTTCAACGCCGCATCACGTACTTGAATCGGCAAGCCATATTCCAAGTCTAACAAGCATGTCTGACATACGTTCTTCAAACGGCTACATGTTTGACAAACTTCAGTTTTTTTGAAACGCATTCTCGCGCCTGGACACCATCTGAACACTGTGAATGGGCGCATGCAGATCTTACATTCTTTGCCATAACGTTCTTTGGTCTGTGAAAATATAAGAGGCAATGATAACACTGCAATGTTATAAAATATTCGTGGTTTAGTCGCAATTTGTAAGATGAATTTGATACATAATTATGGTTATTTGTGTACATACAATTTGAGGTTAAACTAATATGTATCGGATTCGTTTTATGTCGATGTGTAAGATAATTGATAATTGATCATATTTCTGCTTGTTTCGAAGTGTTAATAACAGTTTGAGGAATGTGGACCACTTATAATAATTTTCTCACCATACGAATATACGGATTGTCGCCCAGGCAAGTTTGACAGAGTATTGGAAATTCCTGCGAACAAGGAGAAATTGGGTTAGCGTGATATCAAGTTAAATGCATTGCTGAATAGTGAATAAATGTGTATAAGTGAGTAATTTGCTGTTTAACTTACTGCATCTTCCCAATTTTGTCTATTATAGGTGTTTGTAGTCTTTGAGGTAGCCATTACAGCGGTGTTAACACAAATATCCAAGAATCCTTTGGAACAGTACGACCAGTTTTGCCAACTCTGCTCGAGCACAACTAACATTGTGGCGCCATCTGACAGGTTTATTAGGAGTCGCAGAAGTGCAATTTGGACGCCGCAGTTCATGTGCCATTAGTCGAGCACGCAGAGCACTGACCCAGGGTAGGGGGCTGTTATAGGATCAGTGCGTCAAACGGTTCGCGTGTAGGCTGCGTAAACCGAGATTCGACCGTGGTAGGCATTTTCAAGAAACAATTTATTACAAATTGTAGCTAACTTTGACAATAAGTGATATTGTAACGGTGCTATAGTAATAAATTCCCAGATATATTGATAACCAATTGCTTTGTTATTTTCCACTTTCCCTTTCCTGCGACTCTTTATTCCAAATAGGCAAGAGGTGAAGCGTACGACACACTGGAACTGAAGAGAATTAGAATCATTGCATTTTCAGCTACTTGGAAATTTGCGACCACTTTTTCGCGTCAGATATTCTCCTGATACCAGGAGGAGTTCGACTTAGGATTTTTGTAACTCTGAATAACGCTAAAATAAATAGTATAAGACGTGTATGGTGACACGTGTGTATACTATACTCTACTCCTTTTTTCCGCCAAAAATTTCAGCACACTTTGTCGGGTAAGATGTTCTTCTAATATCAGGCGAATTTTTCAACTTAAAATTTTTATAACTCTGAATAACACTAGAATACATTGATATATAGAGACTTGCATGAATCACGTATGCATGCCTATATCCATACACATGTCCTTGACCTGCCAAAATTTCGGCACACCTCCTCGGGTCAGATGTTCTCCTGATACCAGGAGCAGAAATTTTTCGACTTAAAATTCGTATAACACCGAAAAACGCTAGTATAAATAGATATATAGAGACGTGCATGAAGACACGTCCGCATGCCTATATCTATACACATATCCAAAATTTCAGCACACCTCCTCGGGTCAGATGTTCTCCTGATACCAGGAGCAGACATTTTTCGACTTAAAATTCGTATAACACCGAAAAACGCTAGTATAAATAGATATATAGAGACGTGCATGAAGACACGTACGCATGCCTATATCTATACATATATCCAAAATTTCGGCACACCTCCTCGGGTCAGATGTTCTCCTGATACCAGGAGCAGAAATTTTTCGACTTAAAATTCGTATAACACCGAAAAACGCTAATATCAGTAGATATATAGAGACGTGCATGAAGACACGTCCGCATGCCTATATCTATACACATATCCAAAATTTCAGCACACCTCCTCGGGTCAGATGTTCTCCTGATACCAGGAGCAGAAATTTTTCGACTCAAAATTTGTATAACACCGAAAAACGCTAATATCAGTAGATATATAGAGACGTGCATGAAGACACGTCCGCATGCCTATATCTATACACATATCCAAAATTTCAGCACACCTCCTCGGGTCAGATGTTCTCCTGATACCAGGAGCAGAAATTTTTCCACTTAAAATTCGTATAACACCGAAAAACGCTAGTATAAATAGATATATAGAGACGTGCATGAAGACACGTCCGCATGCCTATATCTATACACATATCCAAAATTTCAGCACACCTCCTCGGGTCAGATGTTCTCCTGATACCAGGAGCAGAAATTTTTCGACTTAAAATTCGTATAACACCGAAAAACGCTAGTATAAATAGATATATAGAGACGTGCATGAAGACACGTACGCATGCCTATATCTATACATATATCCAAAATTTCAGCACACCTCCTCGGGTCAGATGTTCTCCTGATACCAGGAGCAGAAATTTTTCGACTTAAAATTTGTATAACACCGAAAAACGCTAATATCAGTAGATATATAGAGACGTGCATGAAGACACGTCCGCATGCCTATATCTATACACATATCCAAAATTTCAGCACACCTCCTCGGGTCAGATGTTCTCCTGATACCAGGAGCAGAAATTTTTCGACTCAAAATTTGTATAACACCGAAAAACGCTAATATCAGTAGATATATAGAGACGTGCATGAAGACACGTCCGCATGCCTATATCTATACACATATCCAAAATTTCAGCACACCTCCTCGGGTCAGATGTTCTCCTGATACCAGGAGCAGAAATTTTTCGACTTAAAATTCGTATAACACCGAAAAACGCTAGTATAAATAGATATATAGAGACGTGCATGAAGACACGTCCGCATGCCTATATCTATACACATATCCAAAATTTCAGCACACCTCCTCGGGTCAGATGTTCTCCTGATACCAGGAGCAGACATTTTTCGACTTAAAATTCGTATAACACCGAAAAACGCTAGTATAAATAGATATATAGAGACGTGCATGAAGACACGTACGCATGCCTATATCTATACATATATCCAAAATTTCGGCACACCTCCTCGGGTCAGATGTTCTCCTGATACCAGGAGCAGAAATTTTTCGACTTAAAATTCGTATAACACCGAAAAACGCTAATATCAGTAGATATATAGAGACGTGCATGAAGACACGTCCGCATGCCTATATCTATACACATATCCAAAATTTCAGCACACCTCCTCGGGTCAGATGTTCTCCTGATACCAGGAGCAGAAATTTTTCGACTCAAAATTTGTATAACACCGAAAAACGCTAATATCAGTAGATATATAGAGACGTGCATGAAGACACGTCCGCATGCCTATATCTATACACATATCCAAAATTTCAGCACACCTCCTCGGGTCAGATGTTCTCCTGATACCAGGAGCAGAAATTTTTCCACTTAAAATTCGTATAACACCGAAAAACGCTAGTATAAATAGATATATAGAGACGTGCATGAAGACACGTCCGCATGCCTATATCTATACACATATCCAAAATTTCAGCACACCTCCTCGGGTCAGATGTTCTCCTGATACCAGGAGCAGAAATTTTTCGACTTAAAATTCGTATAACACCGAAAAACGCTAGTATAAATAGATATATAGAGACGTGCATGAAGACACGTACGCATGCCTATATCTATACATATATCCAAAATTTCAGCACACCTCCTCGGGTCAGATGTTCTCCTGATACCAGGAGCAGAAATTTTTCGACTTAAAATTTGTATAACACCGAACAACGCTAATATCAGTAGATATATAGAGACGTGCATGAAGACACGTCCGCATGCCTATATCTATACACATATCCAAAATTTCAGCACACCTCCTCGGGTCAGATGTTCTCCTGATACCAGGGGCAGAAATTTTTCGACTTAAAATTCGTATAACACCGAAAAACGCTAGTATAAATAGATATATAGAGACGTGCATGAAGACACGTCCGCATGCCTATATCTATACACATATCCAAAATTTCAGCACACCTCGTCGGGTCAGATGTTCTCCTGATACCAGGAGCAGAAATTTTTCGACTTAAAATTCGTATAACACCGAAAAACGCTAGTATAAATAGATATATAGAGACGTGCATGAAGACACGTACGCATGCCTATATCTATACATATATCCAAAATTTCGGCACACCTCCTCGGGTCAGATGTTCTCCTGATACCAGGAGCAGACATTTTTCGACTTAAAATTTGTATAACACCGAAAAACGCTAATATCAGTAGATATATAGAGACGTGCATGAAGACACGTCCGCATGCCTATATCTATACATATATCCAAAATTTCGGCACACCTCCTCGGGTCAGATGTTCTCCTGATACCAGGAGCAGACATTTTTCGACTTAAAATTCGTATAACACCGAAAAACGCTAGTATAAATAGATATATAGAGACGTGCATGAAGACACGTACGCATGCCTATATCTATACACATATCCAAAATTTCAGCACACCTCCTCGGGTCAGATGTTCTCCTGATACCAGGAGCAGAAATTTTTCCACTTAAAATTCGTATAACACCGAAAAACGCTAGTATAAATAGATATATAGAGACGTGCATGAAGACACGTCCGCATGCCTATATCTATACACATATCCAAAATTTCAGCACACCTCCTCGGGTCAGATGTTCTCCTGATACCAGGAGCAGAAATTTTTCGACTTAAAATTCGTATAACACCGAAAAACGCTAGTATAAATAGATATATAGAGACGTGCATGAAGACACGTACGCATGCCTATATCTATACATATATCCAAAATTTCAGCACACCTCCTCGGGTCAGATGTTCTCCTGATACCAGGAGCAGAAATTTTTCGACTTAAAATTTGTATAACACCGAAAAACGCTAATATCAGTAGATATATAGAGACGTGCATGAAGACACGTCCGCATGCCTATATCTATACACATATCCAAAATTTCAGCACACCTCCTCGGGTCAGATGTTCTCCTGATACCAGGGGCAGAAATTTTTCGATTTAAAATTCGTATAACACCGAAAAACGCTAGTATAAATAGATATATAGAGACGTGCATGAAGACACGTCCGCATGCCTATATCTATACACATATCCAAAATTTCAGAACACCTCCTCGGGTCAGATGTTCTCCTGATACCAGGAGCAGAAATTTTTCGACTTAAAATTCGTATAACACCGAAAAACGCTAGTATAAATAGATATATAGAGACGTGCATGAAGACACGTACGCATGCCTATATCTATACACATATCCAAAATTTCAGCACACCTCGTCGGGTCAGATGTTCTCCTGATACCAGGAGCAGAAATTTTTCGACTTAAAATTCGTATAACACCGAAAAACGCTAGTATAAATAGATATATAGAGACGTGCATGAAGACACGTACGCATGCCTATATCTATACATATATCCAAAATTTCGGCACACCTCCTCGGGTCAGATGTTCTCCTGATACCAGGAGCAGACATTTTTCGACTTAAAATTTGTATAACACCGAAAAACGCTAATATCAGTAGATATATAGAGACGTGCATGAAGACACGTCCGCATGCCTATATCTATACATATATCCAAAATTTCGGCACACCTCCTCGGGTCAGATGTTCTCCTGATACCAGGAGCAGACATTTTTCGACTTAAAATTCGTATAACACCGAAAAACGCTAGTATAAATAGATATATAGAGACGTGCATGAAGACACGTACGCATGCCTATATCTATACACATATCCAAAATTTCAGCACACCTCCTCGGGTCAGATGTTCTCCTGATACCAGGAGCAGAAATTTTTCGACTTAAAATTCGTATAACACCGAAAAACGCTAGTATAAATAGATATATAGAGACGTGCATGAAGACACGTACGCATGCCTATATCTATACACATATCCAAAATTTCAGCACACCTCCTCGGGTCAGATGTTCTCCTGATACCAGGAGCAGAAATTTTTCGACTTAAAATTTGTATAACACCGAAAAACGCTGATATCAGTAGATATATAGAGACGTGCATGAAGACACGTCCGCATGCCTATATCTATACACATATCCAAAATTTCAGCACACCTCCTCGGGTCAGATGTTCTCCTGATACCAGGAGCAGAAATTTTTCGACTCAAAATTTGTATAACACCGAAAAACGCTAATATCAGTAGATATATAGAGACGTGCATGAAGACACGTCCGCATGCCTATATCTATACACATATCCAAAATTTCAGCACACCTCCTCGGGTCAGATGTTCTCCTGATACCAGGAGCAGAAATTTTTCCACTTAAAATTCGTATAACACCGAAAAACGCTAGTATAAATAGATATATAGAGACGTGCATGAAGACACGTCCGCATGCCTATATCTATACACATATCCAAAATTTCAGCACACCTCCTCGGGTCAGATGTTCTCCTGATACCAGGAGCAGAAATTTTTCGACTTAAAATTCGTATAACACCGAAAAACGCTAGTATAAATAGATATATAGAGACGTGCATGAAGACACGTACGCATGCCTATATCTATACATATATCCAAAATTTCAGCACACCTCCTCGGGTCAGATGTTCTCCTGATACCAGGAGCAGAAATTTTTCGACTTAAAATTCGTATAACACCGAAAAACGCTAGTATAAATAGATATATAGAGACGTGCATGAAGACACGTACGCATGCCTATATCTATACACATATCCAAAATTTCAGAACACCTCCTCGGGTCAGATGTTCTCCTGATACCAGGAGCGAAAATTTTCGACTTAAAATTTGTCGAATTCCGAAAAACGCTGATATAAATCTATATGTAGAGACGTGCATGAAGCAACGTATGCATGCCTATATCTATACATATATCCAAAATTTCGGCACACCTCCTCGGGTCAGATGTTCTCCTGATACCGGGAGCATTTTTCGACATAAAATTTTTCGAACTCTGGACAACCCTCCTGGTATCAGGAGAGCATTTGATGAGACGAGCTGAAATATTTGGCGGGAAGAAGGGACGGTGTATACGCATACGTATCTCATGTGTCGTTATATGTGATGTATACCAGCATTATTCAGAGTTAGAGAGATTTGAAATCGAAAAATCGATCTTGAAGTACAGAGTCGCAGGGACGGTAAAGGGAAAAAAAGGCAAGCAAATAATTATTGGTATATGTGGGGATTTATTTCTCCAGCATCAATACAATATTAATCATCGTTTAAGTTACGTGTACAATTTTCTATTGTTTCTAGGAAAAAATATGTATCCATCGCAATTTCGAGTCTCTTCATTTCCTACTTGGCATACAAGTTATTATAATATGAATGACATTCTCATTTTAATAATATACTAGCTAATATAACTAGTTTTACAAAGATTGAGTTCAATAAACCCTCGCGCTCGATGCTATTGGGACAGAATTCTCTCTGGACGGATGTGTTTAGATTCTGATGGAAGTCTCTCCAACTGTAATAGAAGGACGAGGGCTATAGTATCACTATCATTGAATAAATTACCCAAAAAACTAATGGAGATATTTTCTGTTAATATTTTCGATCTCTGTATTCAGTGAAACTATTGTGACGCCGACTACAATCAGTCCTTGAAAACGTATCACAACGCGATCGCATACCACAGCAAGAGCCATCCATACCCTAGGATAGTGCTCTTTCTTATCTGACTAGTAGTGCCTATCGGGTACGCAGCTGAAGAATTATAAAGAGTGCAAAATGATCTGCGAGTGCTGGTAATGAGGCGCACCCGTCACCATTCTAGCGATCGGTCGGCCTATTATTGCTACAGGTATACCAGTATATGAAAGAGTTAGAATGTAAAGGAGATAAGTGACGAAATGTGAGATTCCGAAAGACACCTTTCAAACACCTGAGAAACCTTCGGAACATTCAGAACCATACTCATCTTGAAATTTCAATATTTGTTACTTGGACCCTATCAGGGCACATAGTGCGCCTTGGTGAATGCAACCAGTAAGACATTTCGCGCTTTTTTTAGTTCTTTGATTCTCTACTCTATGGCACTACCAGCCGATCCGCGGCAACAATTGATATTCAAAAATCTAGTTTTTAATCATACGTAATAATACCTAAATAAGAAATCCTATCCATTGTTATAATATCTTTAAAAGTATAGCTACCATTCATAGCGTTTAGATGTTTTTGACGATAAATACCCATACATGAATGAACTACTGGTTTATTATTTTTATTTCACACCCTATCCTTATACAGCACCTCATTTTAATAATGTTCTAGTCTGAAGCACCGTGCGCACCAAAGAGAATGCTACGTGCATAATTCACTGTGTAATCCGATGACACACGGTACTCAATCTTATTGTTAGATTTGCTATGAAATAAACGCAGGATTAGTATGTGAGTTATGGTTGGTATGGAACTTCCTACATCTTGAAATTTGCAGAACGTAACTATAAACGTTGACTATAAGTGAGAAAAAAAGGGTTGTCGACCATCGAATAACAAATCTGAAATAACTAGGTAGCAAATGAAATTTAAACAATTATCTATCAGGTATAGTTCAGGATTTTTTCAAGTGGCATTTAATGTCTGATACTTCATTCAGCTGCTGAACAACTTCGCACAAATTCTGAGTGCAGCTCTATTCAACCATCCTGTTCCCAGCGAGATGCAGCCACCCCTTCTGCATGCGAAAGGCCACGGATGATTCATCTCTTTTGAATATCCAGGAATGTTCCAGAGCAGACTACATGATGATGCTACTCTGCAAGAATAACTATTAGTTGATTGTGTTTTCGAAACGCCGAATAACAGAAGATGTGAACGAAAACATGATTTGAGAGCCATACTTGTTGTCTTGTACTATCTTTAAATATGATTTAATAGACACATTTTTCTAGAGGTCAAATATAATTACATCGTAGATTGCCTGCAATCTTGGGATGAACTCTTACATGTTTATAATTCCAAACTTGTTTTCTAGAAATTACCTCCTTGGAAGAATGCTTGATTCATCGATTACTTACAATAGAGACAATTTTATCGTACATAGATGAAACCAGCTGTTGAAAATTTATATACCTTCCCAAATTTCCACAATTTTATTTCGTGACACAGAATGTGAGTCCATGTGATTCCGAGCATATAATTTTTAGTTTTTGATGAAATCTAAACTCCATATTGAATCTAACAATCGAGACCAAAATGTCTAGTCAAAAGAGCGTAAGAAAACAAAGGCAAGATCGCCAAGAACAAGCGTATTTCCAATTACATATGTTTTTGTTCGTAACTTTGGGACGAATCTTCGTACCCAAAATATTTACCAATTTGTAAAGGATAAAGGCGATAGGGTAATATCAAATTTTGCAACGATTCCACATCTTTTTATGAGTTTGGTTGCAATTAAAACCAAGTACCCACCAGTTGAGTTCTCCCGGTTCCAATTACAACCATTTTTAATTTACAATTTATTGCAGCTAAAGACAATAGTTACACGACAGCGTAATTTTCATATGTGGGTCGTAAATTTTTTTTCACCATTCTCATTCATGGTTTGCTGGTGTGAATATTTTTATACAATTTATTGAGCTTAGAAAGTACTAGATACGTGGGCTTCCGGTGGGCTAAATTTTGTATATCTTAAATAATATTTCGATTCTTAAATTTAATTTTTCAAAAACTACTACCGATCGATCTCAACCAGCCATGTCCAAGATACTTATATGGAAAGCAGTCACGCAGAAGAAAAAAAAAAAAAAACTAATCAGGTATCTGATGCTGGATACGTAACTGATACAAGTAATTGCCTCCCCTTGCAAATGATTCCAAGGAGTTTACAATTATATGAGAATCAAATGTTCCTTCTCCATTGCAAAATCTAGTTTATACGAACGACCTCCAACTGAGCCATGTTACGTTATTTTGTAATAGTGATCTTACAAAGGTAGAATTTTCTATGAGAGGACAGAGGATTTAAAACATCGATTTCAATCGGAATACTTCCCACATAATTTCATGGACAGAAAATGTAACTTTCACACCTTTACAATTGCTCAGATTCCACGTAGACTTAATATGAGAATAAGAATAACAAGAAAACCACCCATCATAGTGTACCTCTCTGTCTTTTATAACCTTGAAGTACCTAATCGTATTCTTACATACCGGCTATATGATGCATTTACTTTTTATTACGATAGTTTTACTTCATTATTCATAAGTCGTAACTATTGGTTCTTAATAATAATATATTGTACGATACTAATCTACATTTTTTACGGATATATAATTGAATATAGAAAGTATAATAATTATCGTTAAATACAAACTTAACGACTCGTGTACAGTAGCGGCACGTAATTATTGTACCTGTTTGTCGAGTATAGATATAGTTGCAATGGTATTTCAATGATGTATACATCATAGAGTAAAAAGCCTTCACTATTTGTTGCTACAATAATGTTGCAAAAGAAGAAACTATAGTTCAGCAAACCCCATTTTACTTGAAGAAAAAACTTTCGCCTACTATAAAAACTAATGTGTGACGAGATGTGCGATTTAATGAACATATTCTAGTTTTAGAATAAAAGAAAACAATCAGTAAATTGTATTTTTAAATGTACCAACCATACTTTATCATAATACATAGAATTCTTGAACTTGCTGTGAATAAGAATCAATTTTTATGTAACATGCTATAGTAATCGTATTTCAAACAATCGCATTTCTAATTACTCGAGGATAAAATTTTGGCAAGTTTGTATACCATTTGAAAACCAATAGTAACGAACAAACTGAAAATCGTCAGCGAGCTCAAGCACAATTATATGTATTAAAATGTTCATATATGCAGTTAAAGGTTTTTGTTTGGAGGCTTGCTTTATTTTCACCTAAAGTATCGTTAGCAACGACGTTCATGTACAATTTCTTTGTTATTACAATCTACAAATTAATAATAGTGTTTTGCTTTTAGTTACTTTATTAACGTTAAGTGGGTAAATATATAAATTACTGTTGTCATGTCACTAACTACAAATAGATAAAAGTACAGACGCTTAGGGGTAAGATCGGGAGTCTGTTGATAATAAAAGCATATTTACTTCTTATTCAAAATCTTATTTCATTTGCTATGCTATGCCATTAAAAATCATAAGATCCCATTTATAGCCAACACTTTCATAATTCCACTACACACACAAAGTTACACGTACGTTCGTTCAGTCTTTGAAATAAAACACAATATCTACAGGTCGCGTATTGTCAGTCGTATAATAATATAACATCATTTTTTCAATTTTATTTATCTACTTTTATAATTCTTCACCTTCAAACAATCAACGCCAAACATAATACTAACTTACTGCGCACAGAGTTCTGACTATCCTATTAACAATCTAGTGTAATTTGGCCAAAGTATATTTCATTCGTTTTAAACTTAATTCAATTGGTATTGAGTCATCAAAAATCATAAATGAATAACACCGTAAGCGTGGCGAAGTTTGTAATGTAATGTAATGTAATGTAATGTAATGTAATATAATATAATCACAGACACCTGCACTAATCCCCTAGCGTCTTGGACACAATTCATGTAGTACCACTTCATATGTAAGCATTAAATGTGATTAAACAGACGTCAATATCCGTAATAAATCGCTAAACTTTACCACCTCAAAAAGATTTTTTTTTTCACTCTACTCAATATTTCTCATCCGCCAAGTGTACACGTGTAATAATAGAATAAATTTAAGAAAAAAAAAAAATAATAATAATGATAATAATAATCATGATGCTGATGATGATGATAATAATAATAATAATAATAATAATAACTAATAATAATAATAATATAGTATGAGAAAGAACCTTTACTAGCTTCATTAAACGGCAACAACATTTTTGCTAAAATATTATCATTCCGTTATGATTTTGAAACACGCTGATATATTTTGTGCAGTGGCACAGTAAGACGCACTTAACACAGCGTGTTTCGTGTTATAATTCATCATATTCTGAGAATCATCAAGTTATAGAAAGACATATCAAGGCTAAGAATAAGTAATTACATTATATTACTTTAATACGTAATTACTCGACACATCAAACTATATTATTGGAGTTTTCACAATTATGAAGTACACAAAAAAGTTCTGGTTGTTATCGACACAACTGGCAGTAATTAAATATTTTTTATCATTTTATTTTTTTAATTTTTTTTGTTTTGTTTTTTTCTTCATTTTAATATGTTGATCAATTCGTTAAACAACCCCTTATCGAATTCTCGCGTTGCTTCACAGTTCTGTGCAATGCAAGACATTGAGTAATGTCATACTTCAATAAATTTTCAATGACGGAGACATTTTATCTAATTACTAGCATTTTATTTTTAATAGATTTTTCAAATTTTTCCTTGTTTTTTTATTTTTTTGTTTTCATAATAATTAACGAATTGCAACAAAAAGCGTAGCATATACAATTTATTCACGATTCATGGTTTTTGTAGTATAGAAGGAAATGTGTGTATAATCCAACAGAGGAGGAGGATAGGGGGAACGGGTAATTGAACACAAGCCTAATCCCTTTAATTTATGTCAACTTATGAGGACAAGAGACTTTAGCTCATGAACAATATCTTATGTTATACTTAACGATCAATGCATACAAATTATTCACTTATTTCTTCTTCAGTGAAGAGTTGTACTGATTTGTACGATAGCGTTAACATTTTCGTTTTCATTTGAATTCTTATCATAGCCCTGTGTTACCATCGGCCTGACCTGTTATCGAAATGATTATTATTCACGCGCAAGTTCCACAGGGCAATGAAAATACACTGTTTCTCGTATTATTTTCACAATAGATTTTTTTCTTTCCTACGCCGAATCCACAGACTTGAACTATTCTGTCAGGTGTACATGGCTCAATTAGTATCGCCAATCAATGTACCACAGAGGCTTGATTATTTTGCGCTTTATTCTGCAAGGTTTATTCCTTTTTTATTTTTATTATTTTGTTTTTTTTTATAAAGAATTGTTTATTCCATATAATATGCAAACAGAAGAATAGTTCGATCAGAACATAACTAAATACAACGTCTCCTATTGCGTTGTTCTACGATAAATGCATGCATTCATTCATTTCGCGCATGTAATTACATTCTTAATTCGATTCGTCTTTGTGATAACACACTTCACGTAAAAGATGTTTTCTGTTAATATCGTCGAATACCGTTAATTTATGGCCGTTTGTTTCTCTATCTTTCTTCCTTTCCTTTTTTTTCTAATACCGAGTAGTAGTGTGTACAACCCTTTCGATGGGATCGTTAACTTTTTCAAACACTTGAAATCAATGTATGGTATATGAAATATAAAATTTACGAAAAAGTTAGCCATAATTCTTACCGTTTTACAATTTGATGAACAAGTGTTGTTTAAATGGTTTTAATGTGAAAACATTATAAGTTTTCATTTATAACGAGTTCCAACTAGTCTCGAAAATACATTTCCGAGACATTTTTACATTAATCACGACCTACAGACGCGCACAACACTTTTTACAAGTAAAACCGAGTCACGGGTCCAATGGAAAGCTGTAAATCGATCATTTTTGCTTTGCTTATTATTATTATTATTATTTTTTTATGTTTTGTCACATCCAGGGCTATGTGAATCGATTTCAACTTTCATCATCCTAAGCTTACAAATCTTATAAAATACAGCTTCGTTTCACAGTTCGGATTGATCAAGACAGTAGGCAAGTCGATTATTAATTTACTCGTTTTGTTGATCAACCTCTTCTTTGTTCTCACCGTCTTGCTGATTCACATTGGCTTTATTATTCCCAGCTTGATTGCTATTACTGTTTTCTGACATCTTCTCGTTGTGCGAATCTTGTTTCTCGCTAGAATCCATTTTCACATTGCCTGAAACAAAACACACCTACAATTCTAAAGAGTAACTACGTTATTCCAATAATAACATATCCACTCAAAGTCCTAAATACAAAGAGCAAATTTTTCATTGCTCTTCATTTAGAATAAATAAAAGAAAATAACAAACCTTGATTGCTGCTATAGTATTGTTGTTGCATCTTCATGTTACGTTGTTGCTGCTGTTGTTGTTGCTGATGAATATTTCCTCTATGGCGATTAATTTGAGCCTGTTGTTGCTGCTGTGTTGGCATACAGTTTTGCTGTTGTTGACTCTGGTTTGGGTTTGGCCCAGTAGGAAATGGCGCTGGGCGTTGTATTGGAGCAGGATAACGTTGTTGGGACGGTTGAATTCCTGCACGTGGTGGAGGCATACCCATTCCACGTACATTCTGTTGTAAGACCTGTACATCCCGGAAATGAAATTAGAATGATACAAATATCCAACATCATAGTATTGCAAGTAAAACAAAATGAGGGGAGGCTCATGACTTTTTACTCAGTTATAGATATTGTCAAAAATTCAATCCAATGAGTGTTATACTCAACATAAAAATAAACAGACCATAACCTATAATTAGGAGGAGGTGTATGAGAACATTTTAGCATAGAAAAAGAGATTAATACATTTTTCAAGAAATATCAAATATTAAAGATAGGGAAATTGATCACAACATCTGCTCATTATTTGGAATAGTTAACAACATGCAGTCGAATAAACAGTTATTCATGTAATTATCGATAAATAGCTGATCGACTTAAGTTACTCAGATTGTATGACCGTTAATGAGTATAATTAGATTACCTTTGGACCTATCGTGTCTATTCGAATACATTTTACGCAAAACTCTGTCCTGCATTGCGTATAATCTGGCGCTATGTTTCTAGCTTTATTTTCTGAATGTTTTCAGTTTTATATCAATAAATATTTAAAATTTAAGTTCCAAAATCTATATTTCACTACACTGTTTAACATTAAATCCCCAAATGCAACTTTATACTAACAAAGATGTGAAATTAAGGACTAAAAATAAATGAAGTAATGAATGGTACATACATAGTTATTGTAGCTGCTTACCAGAGCAGACTGAGTTGCGCCCTGATATTGTTGATACTTATGAATTTGTGTTGGGCTTGGTTGTGGCTGTTGAGTCTGTGTTTGTTGCTTGCAGTTTCGTGATTTTGGCGATGGTATTTGAGGAGCTGAAATTCAAAGTTAATAAATAACATAGATTCGTTTATTCTGAGTCTTTGTATCATCGAATCGCTACAATCTGATATCAGACTCACTTGAGCTGAAAACAGATGCCAAAACGTCTTGTTGATTTCCCGAGGGGCTTTTCAGTTGTCTCGATTGTTCTTGCTGCTGATGTTTACCAAGAAATGTAGCGCCGGCGTTACCTGGACCTGGCAAACCTCCTGTAGGATTTCTGTATTGCTGAGCAGCAGCAGCAGCAGCCATTTGCAATCCAGATCCAGAAAGAAATTGAGAACTGAAGTTCTGAAGACCAACTGGAGTTGCGCTACCAGTTGCAAGACTCTGGCTATGTTGACCAAACCCCTGCAGACCGTAGGGGGTACCAGTTTGTTGTCCTGCACCACCAGGTTGGTAAAAGCCTGTTTGTGAACCAGGAAATACATCTGAAAATAATTTTTATTGTCAGAAACTGTTTTGATTTTCACTTCAACTTGGACGTGGGTATCAAACAACAATTTCTGATCACTACAGTTTGTGTTTAAGGAGGTGCACGGATCTACAGGCAGACAAAACTACAATCGCAGGATGTATGGAGTAGAGAAAACGATGTTAAATGTGATGATATGCTGAGTAGAACTATCATAACAGCGGACCAAATTTCATGATTGTTATCTTATGCGAAATTGCGATTACTCGTAATTTAAATAAAACAGATAAAAGAAAAAGTTGGACACAAAAAACTTTAACGGATTTTATAGTTATAACATTGTGACGTTATTTTTATTATATGGTAGAAAAATACAAGGAAAGAAGAAAAGCATACTCGCGTTTCAATTCTTCAGGTAAAAATCAATCGCAAAGTGGTATTTGAAACGGATAGAATGAATTTCAACCAAGTAATTAAATATTTGAATGTACAACCTAAGCCAGACTAATATAAAATATTTTCTGATCTATAACTGTGTGATTTTTGTAGTGAATATAAACATATGAAATGAAAAGCGAATGTTAGAAGCACTAAAATGATTAAAATATGATAAGTAAGGAATAAGGCCAGTCAAGCTTACACAGAAGCGTGTTAGGTTTACCGGCGGAGCTAGCGCTGTAGTAACTGTTGCCAGATGGTTGGACGCTTGGTCCAGGTCGTTGCACAAGTTGTGAGTTACCCATATAGCTACCACTCACACCTAGAACTTGGTTTGGATCATACGGGATGTAGGCCAACTGAAAAAAACAATCATATTCAAATTGTAAATAAGCTTTCTCCATGATCAATGTAATCTTCAGGCTCTAATCTCTAAGCTGTGGAAAATAGTAGGTTTATGAATTTGATGAATTTTGTTTGCATATGAATGAAGATGCAGATATATAATAAAATTACTGCTTATTTGTTTCATCACATAGGTATGTAATTAAACATGACTTACTTGATTGGGCTGCGGAGCAGATGGTGCTTGGAAATGTGGAGCTTTGGTCCCAATGGCACCAATCGGTTGAGTAGATGGTTTAACACTTGCGGACATGAGAGAGTTCGACGATGAGCTAATCAACACTGTATTTGGATTATTGCTCAATTGTTGGTTCTGACCAAACGGTGGTGCGGCCGCGGTTGTCTATAACATAACATCACATTCTTGAGACTTACTTACTTTTTTTCTTGTCGTATTTAAACTTCAAGAGATTCGTACATTATGCAAATATCATACACTACTGATCTCTGTTATATTAGTGAAGTGCGATTAGTGACAACCATCGACATAAAAGAGCTTAGCTAATATTTGAGCAGCTAAAAAGGTAAATAATTATACTCACGATTCTGTATTGTGACAAGTTGTTCTGATACATATCAGGCGTTGCACTTGGTGCGTGCGGAGGCGGCGGAGGTTGTTGCAGGTACACACTCTGTTGATTAAACGAACTCTGGAGAGACTGTGCATAAGGTGGATATTGAGTAAAAGGAGATCGACTTTGATCCAGTTGGAATGCTCCATATAATCCACCAGCCTGTGCAGGTAATTGACCTGATCCAGTGTTGAATAAAACCGCTGGTGGTGATGGTATTGCAGACATACCGCCGTATTGTGCAGCTTGAGAGCCAGGATACTGAGGAAATTCCTATAAGAGAGAAGAAGATATGTTGTATTGACAATCTTTGCATTTGAAACACTTTAAGACCATATCCAGTTGTGAGAATGAAGTTATGAATAGATTGTGTTCAATATAATAATTATTTTCATCAATAAATGAGTTAACAGATGATTCATGGCAAAAAATTCGGATAGATACTGAGCTTAGAATGCTCCTGTTATGTGAATATATCTTTATAAAATGCAAGCATGTTTTACGCGGTTTTTCATGCCTGTTTTTGGCACCGAAATTAGCTGTTTTAGCGACTGCGACAGTCAATCAGTGGTGGGAGGTGAGAAACTGTACAAATAAAGTTACTTTTCACTCCTAGGACGAAAAAGTGCCCAAATACGAACTCTGCACATGTGCATTTGC
Organism: Tenthredo distinguenda; assembly: GCA_947538915.1. Lineage (NCBI taxonomy): Eukaryota > Metazoa > Arthropoda > Insecta > Hymenoptera > Tenthredinidae > Tenthredo > Tenthredo distinguenda. Next base: position 9,163,815 of record OX384534.1, read on the forward strand.
TCTCGGCCCATGCGTATTATTGTACTCCGTATGATGACAACGTAACCTCTTCATGAAAAAAAACTCATAAAACATGCTTTTGTTATATAAAATATAGTGTGCACCATGGAGGCAAGGTTTTTTCACGCATCACGTAAAAAGACCTACTTTGCCTCCTTGGTACACAATGTACTATTCTGAAATACTGTTATTCTTACTTGATAATTAATGTGGGATGGTTGTCCAGTCGAATTGAATGGGGGAGGGCTGAGCGGTCCTTGTAAGCTGGCTGACGGGTGTCCAATAGGACTTTGTCCAGGGCCAATTGGACTGGGTCCAGGTACCGTTGATCCAGGTTGGGCCCCAGCACTTCCAGAGGACTGTTGCTGCGGCTTCACCTGCGGGGGAACCAGCTGCGCATCAGGCAAAGAGTCAGCATCTTCCCACAGGGGACTTATATTTCATTATAACATATGTATGTATGTATATCTATCTTCTACTTATAATTATATTGTCTTTTATATGTATGCGCTTTCTGTAAAATGGGAAGATTTCGTGTGTTCCCTATGTAATAAAATTATTTCATAAAAATATTTCTTCTTATTCACATCGGCAACTTGGTCTTTATAATCATTTATGGTTTATTCGAAAATTATCTATAAATCTTATGAAATGTATTTAGTGATTCGTTATTTCGATAATTAAGCAAAACCTGTATTATTCTGGATTAGAGCTCTTGCCAATCCAAAACTTTGTGTGAATGAAGCTACTCATTTCTTTTAAAAAGACAACAAATAATGGATATCTTGGAAATAGAGAAAGTTGAGATTGAATGCAAATGCATCCAAATTTAGGAATTGATTATATTCAAACGTTAATCATCAAATATATTGATAGACAATACTAAAGCAAATAAAAATAACTGGATGGTATTAGATTCAGATATTTTTTGAATAGGATTTGGGGGTTCTTAACAAAAATTTTGTTTACAATTTTCATATATTTATTGACGTTACCAGTTGCACAGATCAATCAAAACATCTGAAACTGAACAACGCATAACGCCATTATCATAAGATAAAAAACTCACCTTGCATACATTTGTCGAAGTAGCGATTTCGTTCTTCATGTTGTTCTGATTATATTGTTGATGAGGGCTATAGCTGTCGTCAACATCGTTGCTCTCGAAAGGTTGAGGAAAGCTATTAGCAGTGGTAACAACGTTTCCGTCTTCGTGTTCGACTACAGTCGGCATCGGAGGTGCATTTTCCCACACTTTTTTTACTGAAGCAATCTTGAGATTCAGCTCTGCAGTTGATGGAGAAATAGTGCTTTGACCCCCAGTCATGTGAATCGACCTTGGCATTCCCAATGATTTAGTTTTAGCGTCTTCAGTGAGTTGTGACAATTCAGAATCAAAAGTAAAGTCTAATTTCATATCAGCGTTGTCTTCATTCTTGCTGAAAGACAACGGCATCTGAATGGGCTCTTGAGATTTATCTTTCATAAGTTCGTTAGATTTGTTGGAGAAAACAGCGGATAGAGCTTGTTGTTGATGCTGTTGTAATTGGCTATCGTCTTCAATTTCACCTCGCTTATCAATTCTCGGTTGGCTTTTTATATGGTTAGAAAACTTTGATTTCATCGCCATATCCGACGGTCCCGATTTCGTCGTTTTAGAGTAGTTAGTATTTTCGAAAATCAATGTTTGAACAGGGGGAGATGTTCCGTCCGAAACATTCTTATCGGCGATCATTTCCTTTGTTGTTTTAACACCTTTTTCTGTGTTAGGTGAATTCCTTTGACTACTACATCTAGAATTGACTTGTTCATTAGTATCGTGATTGTGATCATTCTGACCAGTCAATCCAGACATAAGTTGAATGTCTGCGGGGACAGACGACGGTGAATTAGATCTTATCTGACTGGTAAACGGTTTGTCCCAAGCATTAACCGACGGTGGTGGAGCTGGACCAGCGGCTGAGTCTTTCATAGAATATATATTATTTGAATTTGCCTTACTTCCGTCATTAGCATCGCTAATACCCATTTGTTGTTGTTGTTTGGCTAGTCTCGCTTTCATGAATCTAGGAGCCAAATTTTGCCTATTATTTCTGTCTCTGTCAAATTGTTTCTGCGGCAAATTGGCAGGCTGAGGAATAGGCTGGCCTAACAGCGGTGGAATATTTTGAATCTGTTGCGGTGTGGGCTGAGGACCATTGGATTTAGATTTGGAACGGTCTCTTTCTCTTTCCTTTTCTTTCTCACGTCTCAACGGTTTTGCTTCTTCTTTTTGGCTGTGCCTAGATTCCTTGACGTTTTTCTTTGAACGAACTTCTTGAAATCCATCTGCATCAATCTTGTCTTCCGTGCTATTAGCCCCATCATCACCCCCACCAGAATAATTGTTTACTTCTGCTTCACCGTCGACAACGACTTTCTTCTCCTTAACAGCGGACTTCTTATTTATATCATTTAAAGCTTGATTAACTAGATTGGGATCATTTAATTTAATCTCATCGACACGATTGACTGTACTCTCTTTATTTATGGGTTTTCCAGAAGGAGGTCCGCTGTTGGCTGATCCTTGACTTCTAGGTCTCCCATTTTGTGTCTGAGTATTTTGCATCAACGGCGGAATAGATCCTGAGTGATTTCGTTGATTATTGTAGGACGCGTTTTGTGAATTTCTTTTCTCAGCTCCAGGTGCACGAGACGAAGTGTTTCCCGGTTTTGTAGAGTTCCTTTCTCTCTGTTCCCTATTATTTGTGGGTTGATCATTTCTTCGTGACTGTTGATTATTGCCAGCTGGGTTCTGATGTGAGCTTTGATTTCCTCGACTGACAAACGGCTTATTACGTGCGTTTCGAGATTCTTTACGATCTTCAATGTGCTCTTCACTATTATCGGAAGTTGTTTCCCAGTCGTCATTAGCAACGTCTGATGAATTCTGCTTTGGAGCATTGCCCGGATTTCCACGACATCGTCCATCGCGATGATCTCTTCCCTGTTGGCATAGAGTACAATAGTTAGTTCTAATGAGTTTAAATTCACAAGATATTGCATGAAAACCTTCAATATGACTAATGCAGCATTTTAGTACTTAAACTTTCTGCTTAGTTATCACATCACTCCATATTCTGCTTCCATATTTCTTTACTTGTCTCTAAACTATTGTTTCAAACTTACTTGTGTGCGTCTACTGCCGCTATGATTCCTCTTAGTCCTCCCGTCGTCTTTCCTGCCCTGAGATCTCTGTGGGGCTATATTTTGGCTCTGTATCTGAATAGAATCTTGTTTATTATTTCCCTGTTGCTGGCTCTGTTGGCTTGGAGATTTTGTATGTCTCCCAGTGATGCCAGCTGTCAATGCCTGTTGTTTAGCGATGATTTTATCGTCGGTAGATTCTGACTGAGCGCTCACAGCTGGCAATTCGCTTTCTGGTGTTGGCGTCGACGGTTTTTGTTGACTAGTTTCTTTGTCATCTGCATTACGCTCAGTAGAAAAAGGGCTTTTGCTAGGTGGAGGGCCGTAAGTGTTCATGCGTCCACCTGTGGTAGGACCGCGATTCCGAAACCCCCCGCGGCCTCGCCTCGTGGGTTCCCCAGAGGGGGCAAACCCCTCCCGACCAGATCTGCCTTCGTATCCTCTTTTCTCGCTTCTAACTTGAGGGTAGTCACTTCGTTTGTCTTCGCGCCTGGAAACTTCGCGATTACGATCGTCTTTTTCTAGCTTTTGAAAAGGCTTAGGCGAACGGGCCGGTCGTCTTTCTTCTTTCCCGGATTCAGTAGATCCAGAGATTTCATCTCCGCTTAATTCAGAATCTGTATGGCCATAAGAACCGCTTCTAGCAGACCCTGGCCTGCCTGAAGATCTCGGTCCTCCCCTTCGCCCCCGCTGATCAGAGCCTCGCCATCCTCGAGTGTAAACACTATGTCCTCCCCAAGGTCTAGCACTGCGAGCTGATTCTCTGCCTCTTGAACTACCGCTGTTGGTTCTATTCCTAATATTTTTCTCCCGTTTTTCATCTTTCAAATCTTCTTTTACCTCCACGCTTATCGCGTCCTCTCTTTTGCTGTCGACGCTTAATTTCTCCATACTTTGTTTCATTTCATCAACTTCTTTATCGTCCTTAACAGGTTCAAGCAACGCCTTGTCATCCTCCATCTCGAAGGTTGGAGAAATAGCGTCAGCCCATGCTTTAGGTGAATTGTCACCTCTTTCCATAGTTCTATTACTCTCAGAGCTCCGATCTAGCTTCCTGGTCCATACATCAAGTTCCTTTTTAGCCTCAGTTGGACTGTCTTTGATACAATCTTTCCTGTCGAGTTCAGATCCGGAACGTTTAAGCTGAGTTAAATTACGTTTTTCTCCTTTCAGCTCGTCGGCTTCAATTTTTTCTCTTGTTACAGGACCCGGCGGCTGTCTTCGATCCCTGTTGTCTTCGCGATACAAATCTCGCTTCTTCTCCTCGTAATCAGGTATGTCATTTACCCAAGAGCCGCAATCTCGTGACTTATGCGTTTCGTCGTCCCTTAGAGAAGTCCTAGACTCTCGGGATGCCCGACTATCGCGAGAATCTGGTCTTTGAGGACGTTCGCTACGTTCGATTCGATCATCCCTGGGCGGATCACGCCGATTATCAGATTGCCTTTCTTGAGTAACTCGTTCCTCACGCATGTCTCTTCCTCGGTCATCACGCCACTCGGGATTTTCAGGACGTTCTCTGGGAGGTTCACGATCGTCGAACAGACTTTGTTGCACGGAGCTTTGCTAGAAAAGATCAAAAATAGATTCACAAAAATTCGAAGTCAATCAAATCGTGAATAAATCTGATTTCCTTGGGAATAAGACTATTGAAGCTTGTTCTACTAGGTTGAAACTCAAAGACATATATTATATTGCCACTGAGCTGTGTAATAGTAGTTTTAATTTCCCTGGTTCTAATAAGAGATATTTTGCAGTGCAACTAATCCAGTTGAATGCAATGCGTATTCCAGGGTTACCATTATTGTGAATGAGAAGTAAAATTACGAAGTTGAAGATATTATTTTGCAAAATGTTAAAAACATTTACCTTGGGATAATTGTCATAATCTTTCTTCTCTCTGTCTCGATTATCTCTTTCTCTGTCATCATAGTGCCTACCACGTTCCCAAGAATCATGAGGATGTCTCTCGACATATTCATATTCTATGTAGCGAGAATGATCGTCGTAATAACCACCGGTAGATGGTTTACGACCTTCATAGGATCTGTGGGCCGAATGTCTGTAACGATCATCTCTTGACAGACCACGGTGATCCCTTGACGGAGGTCTGTCGTCTTCAATAGGACCAGACAATTCAGAATCAGTTCGGTTTCTACGTTGGGGCAGTGGCATGGAATGAGATTGCTTCTTAACACTGTCTGTAAATATCATTTTGAAATTGGGATTAGGTGTACTAAAAAAGAATCGACACAATTTATACACGTATTATTCACCCATCTTGTAATAAACCAAACAATGAATTGCGCACTTTTATACATATAAACAACATCGATCATCATTGACTGACAAAATTTTAATCCCTGAACTCGGAGGATAGAATCTGCGTGAAAACACTAAGATAGACAAAAACCTGGTGGATTAATATCTAATAATGCTAGTGTGTTTCATGATTGTATGATTTGATTACAAGTTTTTACATTTCCTTCGGTTGCGGTTGTATTCTTCCTTGATATTGACCATCTAGTTTTCATAGCAACACTGTCAAACATCAATAAACCAGGTTTGTGTGTCTTATTGGACTTGATGCAGATTTTACCTCTCATACTTCGTTAAAGATAGTGTAATGCCGAGTACATACGCAGCCAATGAACTGTAATTCTATGTCTAAATAAAGCGAAACTTACTAGACATATTAGGGTGACTGCTGTGCACCCATCTGCTGGGATCATACTGTTGAGAGAAAGATACCAGTTGCGTATTAGGTCTCTCAGAGTTAGGCGAGACTCTGTTGTAGGCTCCACCAGTTCTCTCAGCCTGTTGTTTCTGGAATCTTGGTGGCAAATCGCTTTGAAAGTGTTTAGAAAATGCCGGCTGATCTCTTTCTCTTATTTCTCGTTGGTCACGATCGCGATCACGCTCGTTTCGCGACATATCTTGTTGCCTGACATAGCTGGGACGTTCAATTTGTGTTATCTGGCGGAATTCTGATACAGATTGATCACGAGAATCTCGGGTATCACGACTCTCCCGAGATTCCCGGCTCGCCGGCTTTTCGTCTTTACCTTCAGATGAAGTACGAGATCTATCCCTCTCGCGGCTTTCTCTACTCTCTCGATTCTCCCTGTCTCTTTCCCAGTCAGGTACTGGAATAACTGCAGCAGGTACACTAATCAAGGATTTGGGTTCAGACGAAAAGCCTGAATCATCATCTTTCTGTTTTACGTGTTTTTCCTTTATTTTTTGCTCCAAGTCTTGCAGTTTTTTATCTGCAGCTTGTTTAAGCGATTCTTGGAATCTTTTCTCTTCCTCTTCTTTGCGTTGGCGAGCTCGCTCTACGGTCGAAGCTACCTTTTCTCCCTGTTCTCTGCGTCTTTGATTCCATATTTCTTCTTCTTCAACACCTAAACAACATTTTCAATAAAGACAATGCAATTTAGTGACTGAGAAATGGTTAATGTTAGAAGATAAGACAAATCTGTGCGAATACACTGTTAAACATTTTATAAGCTTGAAAAATTAGTTGTTTCTATAATCTTCAGGAAATAAACTAAACTAAACTAAACTGTAAATACCTCTGAGAGGATGCGGGCTGCGAATTGGTGGTTGTGGAGGATAGTTGACGGGGCCATTAGTGCCACGAAAATCACGCGACGATGGTTGAGGTCCCTGATTCCATCCTCTATGAGACTGTGGTTGTTCCCGATTGTCTCTGGGCTCTCTTTCCCGATCTCTCATCTTTTCTTTCTCCTCTAGCTGACCCTCGTCGCGTTTTTCATCCTTGAATTCTTTCTTCTCATCTTTTTTGCTCTGTTCTTGATCTGGCTCGTCATCACTGAATGCCAGTTTTTGGTTGTAATCAATATCGTCATGGGCTGCCCATCCAGCATCACGTGAAATATCGTCCATCCTAGTTAAATCTTCCTCTTTAATAATCGGTCGAGTAATTATTTCGTCTTCAACCGGTGGCGGAGGAGGACGTTCACGTTCCTGCTGACGTTGAGGAGCTGGGAAGCGTTCCTGGGGATAGTTGAATCGGGGTCGAGCGCCGGGGCCACTAGACCCCATATTTTGTGGGAATTGCGAAGGGAATCCGCCAGGGAAGCTGCCTCTGTACATCTGTAAAATTGAGAGCATACTTTTACATTGAACACCTAATTACAGAGTCAATCTACATCTTGAACACTCGCTCAATCCTTCAGTTACAGCATTTGATCGAAAATGAATGATTCTGTTGATCCAATACTTACGAAAGGAGAAATTAGTCCTCGATAGTTATGCAAGTTAGGAGTAACTTGATGGGTGCCAGGGGTTACAGCCCCTTGCCCGCTGGGAGGACCATTAGGGCCTACCTGGGCCATGCCCATGGCTAGCGGCTGGCCCAAGTTGGGCCGCCCGCCAGCGGGTCCCTCTGCATGTCCCGGTAGTCCTCCTATACCAATGTGCGGGGGGCCCTGGGCCCCCGGAGTATTCCCATTTCCGGGCCCAGCTACCCCTGCTCCAGTTCCGCTTGCTGTGCGACTTCCACCTTGGATCCAACTGCCTTCCGCTACGTAATATCAATGTATTATTATTAACCATTGGAAAATATTGTATTAAAACGGTAAATACTTTAATTGAAAAGGAATAGTCAATCAATTAGAGTTCAGTTTTTCCGAAAAGGCAACATTTGAATATAAATATTGGATCCAAATGGAAATGAGGGGAAATAAGGAGTATATTTTTAAAAAAGCCTCTTTACTTTTACCCCAATAAACTTGTTCAAATTCATTACAATTTGACAGTGTAAAAAAAAAAAAAAAAACGATACCAAAAAAGATTGCTGCTTACTTTGGGGACGTAGACTGGGTCCTGGACCATACTGTGCATTCAGCTCCCTGTTTTGCTGAGATTGTTGCTGTTGAGGTCCGGCTGTGCCATCGCCTACTTATATAGAATGAAATGAATTCTTCTAAGTAATGGTATAGGTTTTATTATAACATAAAAAATTTATTTGACAACAGCAAACTAAAATTTGAATACGTGAGGATTCGTAAGATTGGATAATAAATAGCAACTGTTTTAAAATACGAAATAAATGGAGAAATATTCCACAATGATACTCCTGGCTGAAGAGGGACCCATTTTTCTGATCAGCTTTAAGGTTTCGTCAAGTGTTAACAGTCCAAAATTAAAGGATCTGTGATAAAGAAGATCCTAGTCATACTCATGCTACAACTGAAATCGCAACACCAATAAATTAAGACTAGCCCAATAACGAAATTCCGTTTCTGGGGGAAATGTATGTGTCTGTTGTATAATACAAATGCATTGTCCCACTGTTCTTTATTAAATTACTTGTCAACAAGTTTTTTCATCGAATATATAATATCTGTTGGGAAAACTTGACAAAATAATTGATCGCTTACATGAATTACAAATGGAAAATTGGAAAATATAATAATAACGATAACAAATAATCAACGAAACGCAGTACCATAAAACAAGAGATAGACTTCCACTTTGAAAAGTTAGCTACAAAATAAATACAAAATACATGAAATGCATGAAATGAATGAACGCATTCTATGAGTGCTCTTTGTGAGAAATGTGTTTGAAATACGAAATAAAATGAAATAATTGTGTCAATAATTGCATATTTTAATTGAGATTGAATCGAGAACACAAATGGGACCTATCACCAATAAATTCAAATAAATATTCCGTAGAAGTGAAAAGTTTTCAAATAAAATAGTACAGTTAAGTTCAGATGAGATAAACTTGTTCATAAAATAGAATAATTGAACACTACCGAGGGTAAGATCGAAGGCTAGCTGTTAATTTTTAAAATCTGTATAAATCGGATTGTGGGTACAAATAGAAAAAAAACAAAAAAACAACACAGTATTGATAGAAAAAATGTCATAAAACTCATAGCCACACTTATCTGCCTGGTATTTAACTCATAATTTTGTGATAATTTATATAAACCAAGCAAAAAGGAACACTACTAAGATTGAACTGAACATTAGCAGTTACTGGCAAGCAGCGCCCCACCTGAGAGGCTGTGGGAATGGGACTGCTGCGGCAGCAACGACTGTTGTTGAGCAGCGACCGATATCGCATTGGGATTTGCGTTCGGCGTTGTCGAGGACTGTTGAGTCTGACTCTGATTGGAGTTGGAGACGGAGGGCTGGCCACTGAGGCTGGGGAACTCGTGTTGGAACTGCGGGGACTGGTGGGCGAGAAAGCTCAGTCCAAGGGCACCTCTTCCCCCTCTCCCGCCCCCCACGAGCCCCGCGTAACCAACGACTGCTGCCACGACGGGCCCACCTATTAATTAATTGCACCACCCAACCGACACGACCCAATTTTACTTACAATTCACTTGTTGGATTTACTGACACCAAATTGGGAATGAATCATGCGTAACTGTTTGCTATCATGTGTTCTTTTTTCTTTAATTACATTTTGATATCGGAATATTCTTTAAACCATGTCAAATAAAAGCAACGATGATCAATTGCTTTATGTTTTAAGCCATCCTGACGTTTAGTTGCTTTTGTATCTATAACTTGATCATCAAAATATCGTCGACGGGTCAAACTATGTCCTGTTGAAGGTAGTATTTTATATAACCCTAAGTCATGAATACATTTTTGTATACATTAGCCAATTTAAGTTTCAGGGTAATTTTACAAAGATTGTTCAACCAACGTATTATTGTAGATAATTATTACACCCTTGAAAAACTACTGGCAACTGGTAATACTGAAAGACCATTAAGATGAAAGGCACATGTTCTGGATTATTGATAAAAAAGTCAGCTGAAGTCAGGCTAGATGATATATTAGTGTTAATTCTAACATCCCAGGAGTTGTTATTTCGAAAAAGTAATTCCTCTCAGAAAGTGGTGTTTCAGCGAGATCAGTGATATGAGGTTCAAATATAATTACTAATAACGTGATTCTGAAATTTCGTGTTAAAACCAAAATGCGATGCATGAATTAATGATATATTTACGTAATTTTAATTTGAACTAGCAGTTTTAACTAATTTTTGTATTTTTATGCTCAACCAACGGGATTATATATGGTAATTATCATCAGCAGAAATAAATTTCACCCTATCTACATGACCGCTCCCATTTTGTATTTAGAAATTGCAATACTCGACAACAAATTCTCACCCGATTGATATCATTTCGTAGGACAATGTTCAAGTTTATATTTTCAAACACAGAAGACCGTTTAATATTAGTGTATCATTGTGAAAATCTTTTTACTTTTACAGTTGAATAGTTTCTTTACTTTTGCTTTCCCTCATTATTATCTTTACGTTAATTTTAGATTTCGTTGATAGTCAGAATATGAATCTAATTTCATATTAATAACATACTACTGAGCTTTCAAGTTTTTTTTTTCTCAAATAAATTTCTATTTAATCTGCTTCTAAATTTGATTAAAATCCAAACAAAATAATAATAATAACTTGTGTAATAAATAACTCAAGGCTTACGAATAATTCATTTTTATAATATTCACAATATTATACATACCGACATCTCCAGGTCTGCTCATTATTGCGCTCCATGAAGGCGCAGTCGAGTGAGATGTCTGCGAAGTATTCTGCTGTCCTGGCAGCGATGGGTGTAAAGGCAATGCCGTTGCAGGAGCAGCTCCCGTTGCACATTGTGTCGAAGGTGTATTGCTCTAAGAAATAATGAAAACATATTTCCAATTAATAAAATATTCATCTGCTATGACAACTTCTTATTGCTTTCGGTTCAAATTATCCAGCCCAACCGACTCCAAAGAAATTTTCCTGTAATTCATAATATCAATTATACTTTTGATCTTCTTTGATTTCTTTTTTATTGCGAGTAATTGAAGTTTAGTAATAATTATTAAAAAATAGTTTATGATGATGTAAGAGGATACGCACAGTGATAGTATCAGAGATTGTAGAGGATGTAGTAGTGGCGTTACTAGTGGTGTTGGTAGTTGTGGTGGCAGGATCCTTAGTAGTGGCCCAACCGCTGCCACCGCTTGGTACAAGACTGACTGCTGGGTCGCTGCCGCTTTGCTCACTTTTCACACTAGGGAGGTTAGCAGGTGGCCGCCGTGCCGGCACCTTTCCCAAACTCTGCATTCCATGTTTGCGTGGTATTGTATTCTTTTGTTGATGTTGCTCTAAAGATTCTCCCTAATTATAATAATCATTTTCTGTTTACTTCGACCCACGTAAAATAAGTAAACAGATGTTACTTGCTCCACACAAATGTACTACACAGTAAAGAGGATGAAATAATTTCAAAAGCGCAAATTTCTAAGCCTGCCATCTAATTGTTAATCCAATAATGGCTGTGTCATGAAATTTGTATCTCATCTGCTAACTGGACATTTTATAAATGATGCTTGTGTATCTTAACATTTTTATTTCAAGGGCCAAAGACATGGGTCAATCCACTGACAGTTTTTATAGTAAAATAAATTACTCGAGGATTTTCGAGTAAGCAATCAATTCAGGAATAAAATTGAATAAATCTGATTATAAATAGGGGATATTCAGGAGACCAGAAGATGTGCCCCACCATTGGAAAAGAATATTAATTATATACATAGTAGAGAGGCACTATTTCGCACCTATTTCTCAATTGTCGATCTCACCCTTAAATTTCATACTTCTTTACCTGGAACTTGATTTTCCCAATGCTGGGATCGAACAAAAATAAATTCATAACGTTTTCATTTCTAATAAAAAAATGTGTATTTTCATGTTTGGAATCATATTTCGAAAAAATATCAACTTCAAACACTGCAAACAATTGTTTTGTGTTGATTGAGATCATTAGAATGTCTACTCCTCTCTAGAATAAGATGATTAAGTAAAATAAAAAGTTTGAACCAGGTTTCTTAGGAAAAAAAATCTATATTTAAGGAGAGAGGAAGACCTGATGTCATATGTTCAATAATTTAGTCAACATTGAGTGACATAATATTTCTCAATTTCTTTTGGAAGGACCTCTAGTATATACAAGATGTTGAAAGATTTTGAATAATGCAAATACTATTGCGCTGAAAGAAAACATAAAATTTTTAAAAAATACAATAAAATAAAATTAGTTAACTTACCCTACTGGTCTTGTATAAATTATTGATGTCTAACGATTGAAACTTGGATTTTCCTTTCTCCCCCTTCGACACATTCCCCGACAGAGTAGACATGCTGTCTGCAGGCAACCATTTAGTACCACTCAGACCCAACGAACGAACCCTTTGTCTGAAACAAGAAAAATATAATTTTATTAGTATTGTTATAAACTTGCCAAGTCAGATGCAGCTTAGGTTGTTTTGGTTTTGTAATCATTCTTTCGGACAGACATTTAGGGTTTTCTTAAATCGTGAAAAAAATTACACTTTTTTTAAAAAATAATGTGCATTCTAAGACGTGTGGTAGTTAAAGAATAACAGTATCTTTTGATATCCAAGTGAGCGAGTTGATTCAGCTACATGCAGCCAGTTAAGCATACGCATAAGTGCATAGCTATCTAAGTTATGATATTGAGTGAAAATGAAAGTTGTCGATATTAATAATAGCCTCTAATCCGTTCTCGAGATAAGATTTCATCTATACGAATAGGAGAAATCAAGATAAAGTGCACTTAGACACATATAGTTCAGTGAAAACTACCGGACCCTAAAATTCTCACTTATCTCCGTTGTAAAATGAAATAAAAACAATGTTTTAACGATTGGCCTCATAATTCTATAAAACGTACTAAAAGAGTGAATCGAAACGACAGTCATGTTTGTATGTACAATGTGTATACTTTTTTATTCGTGAAAATATTGTTTTTCTACTCACGAGTTGATTTGCAATAGTAAATACAGAGGGAATAAACTAATAATAAATAATGCAATTTCATAAACATTTCACGTTTCAGTTTACGAGCGAAGAACTAAGATTGAAGTAAATTGACGTGTAGATAATTAAAAAAATAAATAAAAATAATAAATATGCGCATTAAAAATAGAATTTGCGATAACACAGTTTTAGATGACAACTGTGTGCATTTAACTTCTGAATCTGATAATAACATTACTGGGTTGACTTTGTCAACTGTAATGTAATCAAAAAGAGAGTAGAGGTGGCCCCAATTGGTCTAGACATACGTGGGGCAAAGACCTATGAAGACTATACAGATACATTCAACTGCTGCAACAAAACAAAAATACTCCTCTAACCGACCAGACTGATAAAAATACTTTAGTTACCCAAAATTTCAATGGCCCTACCATTCACACCTACTGATTCATTCTGTTGTCAAATTCATTTTCAAAGAGGAACAATACACAGAATTTCATTCCTAGTAATATTTTACCAACAAGTAATGACTCATTCTGATATGTACTACCTTTCTCTTTGTCTTAAGTAATCCTTATTCTTGCTAATCAATCAATTCTCAACGGCTGCAATTGATATTAAATTAGATATAAATAGGAGGTGAAATATTTTGTCAGGAAATTGGTATGAAATGCAAATAAAGACAAAAATGGAATATAATCAAAATAGACATAACACTTGTCTATTTATTTGTTATTAACTACATAGCAAGAATCACAACTTTCAATTTGTTTAATAAATCGGAACAACGTATCTGTAGAAAATATGTAATCAAGGTAATCTTTGGTTGGAAATTAAACAATGGATTCTGCCCAGCATACCAAATTGCATTGTAGTGTGCAATAGCTTGAGTTCTAACACAATGGAAATGCATTGGAATATTAAAATCCATGAAAACTAAGTGAGCAAAAACTTTGAAATAAAGATTTTGTAACGTGGTGAAAATCTGTTAGCTTTTGATATGGAAATTTTCATAACTTTACTATACATTAAATACAGAAAAAAAGTATATGTAATTATAATTTTTCGGGTTTTTCCGTGAAATGTAAAACATTCTTAGGAACATGAAACAGTTTGACAAAACTTGACATTATTATCGAATGACTGAACATCATTAAATATTGTCTATGATTAATTAAATATGTGCCAAATATAGCAATTTGAAGTACAATATGCCGTGCTTAGAGAGAAGTCGATCAATGTCATAGAATGTAGCTGGCGAAAGAATAACTATGAATATTCTACTTCATGTTTGATCTTTTCTATGATTTTTAAACGACAAAGTCTACAGAAAATGAAACGTGAAGCGCTTCAAACGAGAATGAAGAAAAGTTGATCAAAACCCTTAGTGACCTGTCAAAAATAAGTTTGACATTTTTGTGGATCGTTGGATAAACTAGGATGAATAAAAAAAAGAAGCAAAAAAAAGGAACGAAAAAAGTTAAAAAAAAAAAAAGAAAACCTTTGTTTGAAAGATAAATTGAAGAGTTTGAGACGCGGGGCGTCCATTAAATGAACAGTCTACTACCCGTGAGCGTTTATTTAATATGTTTGATCGGAAATTAAATACCTGAGAGTATGAAATAGACGGAGGGTATTTTATTTTATTTTATTTTATTTTCTAAGTTTACAGGGGACCACCCAACCCCCCGTTTATGTTGTTTCTGCCAAAACAAAAGTAAACCGTTAATGTTCAAAGACGCATTTATCACGATTAAGTCAAGTTTGAGAATATTTTAACTACGCGGGGGACGACGAACTCGTAGACGCCGAGGTAACGGTACCCGGCCGTTCCGTCCCAAGCCAACAGACAACCAAAAAACCTGCAGATCCACATAGAAAAAGGACCTCCCGAAGGGCACGTATCAGAAAACTATGGACTTACCTTGGTCCGTCCAAATGGGTAAACAGTTCACAAACGGATATGAATCCCTTTAAAACTAACTAACTGGCGGATTGCCGCGGATACAGTTCAGTAACAATATCGCCTACGAAGCACAAACTTCTTTTCCACAATTCGTCCAAGATGGCGAATGCGCGACTTTCGGCTCTTCTTCCGCGATCAATACAATTACGTCATTCAAACAAAGTGTCTCGCTCGCGCAGACCCTCCGGATCTTAGTAGTACACCGTCACGTTGAAAATTCACTGATTATTATTTAGCTAGTTTAAAAATGTATTTTCTTATTATTTCAGATCAATATTTTATTAGCCTTTCAATAAATTCATTCAATACACGTATTTATTATAAAAGCTAGACTTCGTACGTAGTAGAAATCACTACGTTTCCAGTATCAACTGCGAACTACTTGACAGTACCCCATGTACCGGCGCGAACGGAATATACCAACCAAAAGCGTGAAATCACTTTGGAAATTCTTCACTACCTACTCCGAAGTCATAATAGTCACAATTCGTACAAGCAAGGGTGAAGAAACCCGGAGAAATTAGTCCTAATTATAAATCAAATTCACGAACTTCTTTTACACTCATTTCACATATATTTATTTATTTTACATTTACAAACAACGACTCTTTTAGTTGTGAATTTGACTGTCCGTCACTCGTCACGTGGGAAAAATATGAAAAATATAAAATGGCTGACTTGTAGCGTCACTCCAATCCAAAGTCTCCAATTAAAATTTGACATTGAGCGCGTAACATTCTCTAGTCGATATATTTTGTGGTTATAATTTCATAAATAATGCTAAAATGGTAACAAACTTTGCGTATCATTTCACCTAATCCTACTTTCAATATATTTACCGATTTTACTTATATTTTTCTTCATCATTTTTCAGAGTGTGACGCTACACACTGACGTGGGTGACATTAAAATCGAAGTATTTTGCGAACTATGTCCAAAAACCTGTGAGGTGATTATGAATTTTTCAATATTATTTAAACTTTTCAGAATATTCATCATCCCCAGATTCATTTCTTCCATCATATCAATCCATAACACATAATCAGAATAAGTGATGCCGTTTTTATTCGTCATCCGTAATTGAATCTAACCTCTAAAGTCAACGAGCTAAAAATAACCCGTAAATGATACATTTACTCTAATCAATGACGTTTATAGTTTTAACGACGTGAATGCCTTCGTATTTTTCAAGTGGGTTTCAAAATAACCTTCAGTTTTGAAAGATATAACTTCAGTCATTTCCTTATTGACTTCGTTGGTAAATAATGTTTGCCAGACTCGACATTTTTTAAAATATATTCGTAGAAAAATTGGCGAGCCATCACAGCTAAATCTAACTGATTAATAACATTTTATTTTTGTTTTCGCAGAACTTTTTAGCTCTTTGTGCAAGCGACTATTACAATGGTTGTACATTTCATCGAAATATTAGAGGTTTTATTGTTCAAACTGGCGACCCTACACACACTGGAAAAGGCGGCACTTCGATTTGGAATCGTAAATTTGAGGATGAATTCAAAGAAGATTTAAAACACAATGCGAAAGGTCTTGTCTCAATGGCAAATAATGGTCCTAACACTAACGGAAGTCAGTTTTTCATATCATATGCGCCACAGCCTCACTTGGACTTGAAATATACATTATTTGGGAAGTAAGCTATGGTTTTACAAAATTTTTGTGAAATATCAGCTCGGAGATCAATCTATACAGAAACTTCAATTTGGTTGATAGAATTTAATCCAATGATTCTTTTTCCATTGTTTTCAGAGTAATAGATGGACTTGATGCCCTTGACGAGTTGGAAAAATTACCAACTAATCCAAAAAACTTCAAGCCACTTACGGAAACGAGAATAAACAATGTGACAATACATGCTAATCCACTAGCTGGATGATAATCAATAGCATCCATAAAAAATTGCCAAATTTTGAAATACATATATAATTTTGTTACTATAAATATCGAATCTTCCTATATTTATTTGTAAAAAATATTCCGAAACTTATGAAAAGGTGATATTGAATATACTTAACTAATTTCTGTATATGTATAGTTCATCATCCTTATATTACTTCCTGACTATTCAGTTCAATTTAATTCACAGATATTTTATTTTAGGATTGTAAGATTATCTATCAAACTTGTATCATTTTCCAAGTCATGGTTTTTTTCTTTAAAATAGTGATAAAGAAGTAAAAACATCAGATTAAAATCTTCTGATATGTCTACTAATTGTATATGTTGTGTAGCCTCTTGTTTTCTGGATCAAAAGGACTGTGTAGATGTAGTTTGGCTGGGTACTTTGTACCCATTACTTCAATTTCGTAAAACCCAGATTCCAAGAAATGTTTCGTTACATTTTCGCCTTCCGGATGTGTCACATATCTGTGAAAAATGAATAGTTGAATTTTTTGATTGTTTTCTATTAATCATTGTTGTTAAGTATTGCTATTAGATCTAATTCTAAGTACTTACCCTTGGCCAATACTGTTTCCAAGCGTATACGCATAATCACCTCTTCTCAAATAGCCAACGCACCTTCCGTTTCTGTAAATCGTTTCCAGACCCCATAGTGGAATGTGTCTGCGAATACATAATTTTCAATTTACATTTGAAAACACTTGGGGATGAAATCTGATTAGTGTTGATTTTCGTTGTATTGACCAATCATCCAAGATATATGATTTGAAACTACTGATACATACTCGTTTATGAGAAAGTGTGCCATTTTCTTCTTAACTCCATTTTTCCTAAGACTATCAACCTTCCTTTTCCCAAGATAATCTCCTGTCTTTCGACAAACAAAGTCTAATCCTGCTTCAATCGGATTGTCATCCATTCGGAGATCTGAATTCCACAAATGATAGCCTGGATAATGATAAGAGGTATGCATTATTACCAGCATCTCGGTGTAAATAATCTGAATGAGCTTATGGCCATGTAACTAAGAATAGTTTACATGATAATAAATATAATACTAGATTAGTTGATTTCAAAATAAGATTACCTTTTTCACTACTAAGACTGTACAGTGCTCTGTACCCAGCTAATTTCATGTCATACTTTTGGCCAGCTTGCATGATGGCGTGATAAACTTTCTCGCATGATTGCGATGGAATCTGTAGTTCAAACCCAAGTTCTCCAACAAAGCTTATTCTGATTCCACGTACCAAGTTACCCTTGATTGTTAGCAGTTTCGATGAAGAAAATGGAAAGGCTGTATTCGATATATCCTCATCGACAATACTCTCTAGTATCTTACGACTACAATTTGAATACAATTTTATTTTTTAAATATTCATCATTATTTGATTCTAATAAGTCAGAGCAAATTTTTTTCTTTCTACACAACTAAAAGTATCTTTGAATTTACCTGTTTCGCCCTTGTACAGCAAGAACGCCAATTTGTCTCGAAGCGTCGTGCAAAGTGACGTGAAATCCTTTTTTCTTCACTACTTGATTCATATGTACCCAGGTGTGATATCCCGACAAACCACTAGCAACTACAACACGATCATCCATTCTAAATCCTATTTACATATATCTTGGTATCCAATTTACATGTTCAGTATAAGGAAAAACTTTCTGGAGCTCAGCCTTGTCATTCTTATACACAAAAGATTGGGTGGTTTGTAAGCCTTGTGATGTTTTTATGTGCGAAATAAATTTTCCTATACTAATAATTAATATACATATTGTATTCTGGTTTAACGATTGCCTTCAGAAAACAATTTTGAATTGAGTAAAAATAATAATGACCAATAGCAAACTATAAGCTACCCACTTTTTTTGAAATGGCAATTACTTGCTTGAGTATTTGTATAAATAATATATTGATATTAATAACTCAGCGTACCAATGAGAAACCCTTTTCCCTTGAAAATTGGATCCACTACAGTTCCAGTACCCCCTTCGATACTTGTAACTGTACAGTCTACCTCGACGCCGCCGTGTTTGTTAAGCGCACATGTATAGACAGTCTTGTTTGTTTCTCGATGCATGTTCGACGTAAATAAATAATCTGCAGCCTCTTGAGCTTCTGGTCCACAAAGATAAAACTTCCCAAATGATGAAAGGTTGAACAATGCTGCATTATTTCTACATGCTAGGGCCTCGTCTCTCATCTGCAATATATAAGTAGCTAATAAATGTTAAGCTTTCTTCATGCTTTAAAAGTTGAGGAAGATAAGGATGGTTTTGATTTTTTCTAGCAATTATTTGGTATTCAAATTCCATTGATATACTATTAGAAAACATGAGATACTCACAATTTCATGATGTTCTGGAAAATTGAAGGTGTATTCTTTCTGAAGTATTTCGGAATATTTGTTGTCTTCGTTCTTCAGTGAGCCATAATTTCCATAATAATCATATGGAGGGATTGTTACTGTTCCTTCAGGAAGGAACCATCCTGGTCTTTCCAATCCTTGACGTTCCTGCATAATTGCGCCTTCTTTCAAAAGTATCTGCAGGTGGATAATAATCACAACAGTTACAATAGCATAGTTTTCACTTATCACCATAACTTTCGAATTATCGAAGGTTATCTAGTTTTTAAATAAATTCATTGTTGAGGAATAATTCTTACATTGTGAAACGGATCTTTGTTCAAATTCCTACCACTATGATGTTCGTCATTGGGAAAAACTACGATGTAATTTGTTACATATGATTCATGAGATCTTTCATTTGCCCAAATTGAATCACTTGTTTGCTCTGGAGTGAATCTGTAAGTGATAACGAGATGATTACGAGATGTTTCTAGCTTTTAAAAATACCAAACATCGTGATTTTTATTCTCATCAATCACCTTCTTATGTCATAGCTGTACATGTGTTTATCTGGTCGTCCATGAATAATCCACTTTGCTATTTGTTCTCCGCAACCACCTCCCAGCATCATTCCAGCGCTGTTGTAACCACAGCTGTGAAAGAAACCCATACATCTAGGATCCTCCCCTAAAATAATACTTTATTAATAATATCGTTATTGTTAATGAATAACTTAGTTTCGGCATCAATATAGTCTGAGCTTAATATAATCAATTGTCAATTTTCACGGGTTAAATCGTAATGCTAGAAGATCATAATATATTCTATTAGAATTGCTACACATGAAAATCCTAAAAAAAACTCACCCAAAATAGGTTTATGATCTGGAGTAAAACTCTCTGGTCCACATACTGTTGATCTTATGCCTGCTGTTGAAAATTGAGGTACCATTGCAACGGCTGCCTCAATATGGGTGCTAAATACATTCCAGTCTAACTCGTAGAGCCCAAAGTTAAAGTCCTTTGGAACCTTAATACAATATTATAATCCATTAAATAAATATGTACATAAATATGCATACATATCTCAGGTATGCACATAATATGAAATTCCGTACTACTTACAGATTGCAAAATAATCGGGTTTGGCTCGTAACCGCCCATACATAAGGACGAGCCTTGTATTCTGAAATACATGCTTTTATCTAGGTCCCTTACATTTGGTAATCCTTGTACACCTTCGATAGGTTCGCTGACTACATAGGCATGTTTCATTGGAATTAAAGGTATCTGGAGTCCAGCCATTTTACATATACTCCTTGACCAAACACCTGCAGCGTTCAGAACACAATTTGTTTTTATTGTTCCGTACGGTGTTTCTACGCCTATAACTTGGTCGGATCCAAATTGTGTTTTTTTTTTCAAAATTTTAGTTACCG
This sequence comes from Tenthredo distinguenda, assembly GCA_947538915.1. Classification (NCBI taxonomy): domain Eukaryota; kingdom Metazoa; phylum Arthropoda; class Insecta; order Hymenoptera; family Tenthredinidae; genus Tenthredo; species Tenthredo distinguenda. The sequence goes on from OX384534.1 coordinate 9,184,522, forward strand.
GACAATCTTCTACTATCTGCAATTCGACAAACAAATTACTTTATCCCATGCACACGAATCTAGGTCCCGTAGAACAGTTGTCTAAGAGTAAGAAACATTATTTCCAAGTACCAAACGATGGACTATTTTACCTTAGCTCCACGATTTTTCGCATATTTCGTTAGTGCGTTGCAAAGCATAGCAGGATCAACCACACCGTCTCCTGGAGTGTACAATGCCCCATAAAACGCATTCTTATTTATTAGCGGAAATATTTTTTGTGTTTCTTCGGGTGTTACTAGATGTGATTCTATGTCGAGCATCTTACCAGCTGTCGCCAATCTCTTGAATTCGTCCATTCGTATCTGAAAGTACGTGAACATTTTATAATATATTCTTGTATCTGATAATGGTAATAATTCTTGAATAACATCGGGGTAATAAAGAAAATTATTTTCAATTATGTAATTAATTATTCTTAATAAAATCCAAAATTACCTACATCAGTATGAGCAATATACAATCCTCCATTATTTATCCATCCAGAATCTAATCCCGTTTCTTCTTCTAATCGCATGAGCAACTCTCTTGTAGTATGCAACAGTTGCATTTCCACATCGTTTGGCCTAAGTCGCCAAACTAATCCTGCGGTATGCCATGTTGTACCGGCAGTCAACTTGGCTCGTTCCAAAAGGATCGCACTGACCTCATTTTTTGCAAGGTGATAAAGAGCGTTGCACCCTGCGCTTCCACCACCTTAAAAATAACATGAGTTATCCACCTTGTTCATTTCTATTATTGCAACATATTCATTTTCACAGGGATAGATTATTTGGAATTAAATGATGTATACTATGTATGTATGTACATATTTACAAATACCTATCACTACTACATCAGCAAATTCAGGAACATTTATTGTTTGCCTACAAGTACTAGTTTCCTCTGTTGGCTTTGTCAGCAATGTTCTTTTATCAATGTTTGTTTTTCTTTTTCCAAGCTAAAAAATATTAGTAATCAATCTGTGATTTAAATATCTATCAATACATCTAAAATTACATTATTTCATAATGAACAGTGTGGCATATAATATCACTTCAGTTCATAACACAACCGAGCGTGTTATCAGTAGCTAAAATAATACTTGTTAATGAAGTGTTAAAAAAGAAATATAATACAATACAAATCTCCATACAAACTTAGTTAGTTTTTTAATATCAATCAATTTCAATAGCAATTATAAACTAATTACCCTGTGGGCAGCTAAGCGTAACATGTTTTCTGTCCGGGTAATTAACGTCCTGAGGTTTGTTCGTGACTGACCAACAGCCTCAGAACAAACCGCTTTGATCCCACCCATGATGGGCAGCCGGCGCTTCTTCAGAACTTGTTATCAGGTATACTCTTCATCAGTCTTTGTATTTCTATACAGAATATTGTCACGTCACACTGAAACAAAGCATAAACAGTTATTATCGACTCATCCTTCTCTTTGAGTAGAAAAGTGATTGCAGATAACATGGCCTCGTTAAAAATTGATCACTAAAATTAATTAAATCTACCACCAATATGTGTTTACCTCACTTATCAGAATTTAATTTCAGAAAATACCTCAGCTGTACCAAGAGTTGGGATTCTTAGTTACTGCCCTTTTATAATATATGTTGAAATTTTTTTTTTTTAATTTAAACAATTACTATAATATATTTCTTATATATTATTTTCATATGCTTTCAGTGTTGATTTCAAATAAACGTATAATGACAATACAATATACTAATTGATATACAAACGCAGGACGTTAGCATTTCTTGATTAATTATTGCCTCTATAATAAGCACCAACAACTTGGATGTTTTATCTATATTAACAAGACTCAAAAACAAGCACGCAAAAAACAAAAATCAAGAAAAAAATTTCAGCTCTACGTAAAGATTATCAGTTATTAATATCATACGATACTTAGGACATATCATAACACTCTTATTTCAAATTAGTTTCGACTTTTTTATATCAGTCGAGGCATTATTTTTGTCTTCGTTTTAGATAAAAGTACTTTGCAAACGCGCCGCGAATATTGAAATCTGCCGCCTTGCAATACCGCGCGTTATACCATGAATTATATTCCATTTGTTGAAAAACGTTTTTACGGTTCTTTTATTTGAAAATCTGTTATTCACACGGGAACATAGTATTTACGTTCATAATATACGGTTGAATTATCATACCTTTCGAAACATAGCCCCTGGAGTCCGATGTAACACCAAATTCGAATCTACTACATATATATGAACAAGCGTATGCACTCGCTGTTTCTCGCTGTATACAGGAAGAAGATTCTTGTAACATTACGAAATATATAAATTCCACATCAGCCTTTTCGCTTTGTTAAATTCACTTTTCATATGCCCCTAACAAAGCAAAGTACGAACGAGACGACGTATAGAACTCTCAATGGCATACATATACACTCAATAGCATACGCGCTGCACGCTGCAGCTAACGCGTTGGAAAGAATGCAAGTATATGTGACGGGAGTCACGTATCTGCGGTCGTAAAAATCATCCGAATAGATCTCGGGCTACATCTACGACAATTGTGTTCAATTGTAGTGTACGAGCTATCTAATTGTTTCAGTTTATATATGTTTGAATAATGTCATCGCTATGTATCATAGTATAGCGAGTTTTATGTATCAGCTATACTATATACGGAAACTATTCATCTTTATTATCAGTCTTATTATATTATTACAACTTATGTTGCTATGATATTCGATTGCGTCTGTTGAAACAAAGATCTATTGTTCTTTGCTATTGCAGCTCGTCTCCTTAAAATCTTCATTATTATTCCTACTATATGCATGATTTTTTGCACTATTTATTTAATTTATAATACATGTTCTAAGGATGGATTTGCAGACCGTAAATATATTCCTCACTGCACGGTAGTAAAATATACACTGTGTATTGGGTTACTGTAAAAACATAGCAGACGACCTTGAGAAGAGAGAAGTTGATTCTATGTTACATACATATATGCCATGAGAACAGCTATTATAGATATGAGAAGATTCAAAGATATACTGTATGTAAATGTATAGTTATGGTATACAACGACTGTATGAATAATTAAATAAAACTTCTTCTTTAATTAAACGAAGTCCTCGATCCGTTTTGTGAACCAACTATGGTTCGTATTCTGATATCATTTATTTATATATGTATTCTGATCCCGTGTTCGACTTTAAACGGCCTATTTAACTTAGTCCAATTATAGTCAATTTCATGGCGTAATTAATTTTGTATTGCAATATAGGTAAGTCGATTTAATAATGGAAATGATTACACGATATTGAGGAACCATCGCGTGTTATGAATGTATAAAGCAAGCAATCTACTGCATTTTATGCAAAAAATTACCTCGCAACACAAACGGTTTGTTGTTATCATATATTCACCAGATGTTTACGATTTAATCTGTAATCATCGTCAGCGCGATTGTAGAAATCAACAATTCGTATTCATATTTTTGAGGAAGTAATGAGATATAAGGATTTGGCGCGTACTGTTATTCTGGTACAGAGAAAACTAGGTCTTTGTGCATTACTAGGCAATGATATATTATAATCATCGTAATGATGCAAAAATCGAAATCTCAAGCTTGTTATCATCAAGAGAATTTCACAATGTATACGACTTTAATTGTAAACAAAATTTTGCTGCTATCGTTCTGCAGTTACGACATATTAACTTTGAGACGACAGAAGCCATTTCGTGTTATTTTAACATCAACAAGATTGATTGCAAAATTTATCATTACATTTACCGATAGCGATTACCGCCGTTTTGGGAGAATATAATTACATTTTTTTTGTTTTCTTCAAAGAGTAGATATATAGTTTTATTGCGATTCTTCGTAATAAAAGTAAACGTAACAAAAAATAACTGAAATATGACAACTGTAATTGAATAATTTCGATGAGTCACATATATTTCAGGCAAAGAAATGATTCTGCCAGTACTAGTATCAGGCTAATAATAAAGACTTGTATTTTTTATTGTACAAGGAATATCAATATAGTAGATCTATCTAAATATTAAGTAAAATATTGATAATGAAAACTGTCTGTCTTTTCTTCTAATATTAAATAGTATTATCCAGCATTTATTCCCTACCCTGACTCATTTCAGATAAGAGGATGTGACTAGTATTTCAAATTAAAAATATTCTACATAATAGCGGACTGATTTGTGAGATCAAAACAATTTTCTAATTAATCAATAATTTCACGATCATGTCTATAACAACATAATATTATAACAGAAATAATCATAAGTCTACAAGTCAATAAACCGTAAGCATGTTGTAATAACGTAACTTCTAGCTTTCAGCTTTTAAGTCATAGTCTTACTTGAAATCAAAAGCAGCGCAGTCTAATCCTATTTTCAGCATAATGTACATAAGGTATTAATCAATTCACCCGACGAACCACATATAGGATAATTTTGTGACAAGGCCAAGCAATATGTAGTATTCTTGATTACAATGTTTTTACCTCGACTTTCATCCAAAAGTTCAGTCTATGTGGATTACAAATTTAAATTAAATTAACACCTCGTACATTTACATACGTTAATATATCACAAACAATTTTATTTACTAGAGCTTAACGTGAAAAGTAATTCCTAGAGCCTGGAATATCATAATAATTAATAGAATGAATTTGAAAATTATTTAAAAACAATCTTCGAATATTATTTAAGCTTTTTTTGTTATAGTTGCGAGTTCAGGTAAATTTTCAATAACATTTAATGCTGACGAGTTACAAAGACGTGTGCTCTTCACTAGCAATACTGTCTGTATCTTCTATGTCTGAATTTGTTGCTGCCTGAACTCGTGCATATTCATCTGTATCAATACTTTTACAGAAATGTATTGCATATTTCAATTTTTGACGAAGTACTGGCTTGCACGAATACCTCGGCATTTTCAATAAAAAGAAGCACGTATAACTTTCCGGAAGAAAGTGATCAGGAGGGCTGTATTTATCGAGTACCTAAGAAAAAAACACATAGTCAAACAATCTGGCTGCTATGTGGATGTGATTGAATTTCGAAGACTAGAGATTTCTAACGCATATATTTGCAGCTCAAAGATTCTAATAAGCTATTATCAATAGTATAAATTGGAGCAGCTGCTTTTAAGCTTTGAAAGATTAAATATTGGAAATTCAAGTAAATATTTACTGCATACCTGTAAAACGAAGTCTCTTCCTCTAAAGTCGGCAATTGTGCGTGGTAGTCTAGTACGGCCCCAGACGAATCGAAGAAATAGTGATCTCTCTTGATTTGAAAATTCCTCCATAACTTCCCAGAACCACTGGATTAGGGGTGCAGTTGCATCTACGCCTGGAATAAGAATACAAATTTGAAAACAGATCTCTGTGAAATTTGACAAAAATTTCGAAGAGATTTTATGCTGTTCCAATTATAGTGGCTATTTATTATTTATAAAGTACCTTTGTAAGTTGCAACCGATTTCAGCAAGCTGAGTGGAATGTCTGGACTTCCGCAAACCATTGTTTCTAATTCTGCACCACTAAATAATGCTAAAAGAGGAACAGGCACTACTCTAGACATTCCTTCCCTCACAGCAGCTACTTGTGTATCAAATTCATGAAGCCTGTAGTTCAACGCCAATCTTACGTACTCGTGTCTATTTTCAGGAGTTATTTTTCGATATCTATAAGAAAAGAATTATATTTACTATGAACTAACACCTGAGTATCACCCATGATTACTCTTTTGCTACCGACGTAGGCAAATTTTATACAAACTGTAAAACTGATAATAGTCCAATCCCTGAGCTACACTCTCTGGACTGATCCAATTTATTCACCTATTCGATAACGGTACATCAATACCAACAGCAGATGGCGTAGAGAATGGCATTTCCAGAGTTTGAAATACTTTCTCATCTGGATCCATATCTCGGATACACAGTAATCCAGGAACATAATCTCTGTCAACCTCAGTCAGGTCAGCAGGCGTTAAAGAAATTCCAGCTAACTGTTTCCACACTGGCTCTGCTAAATTCAAGCTCAGAGGACTTCCAGTTCTGATAGCAATTCCTATCAAAATTCCTGAAAAATCAATTCGAATTTGACAAAACAAGTCTTCAAAGTATAAAAGATAGTACACGAATATTCAAATCACCCAAGAATTGGAACATGTTGATATGTAGATCATTGGTAGCCATGGGGTTCAACAAAAAGCAATCCCTATTGGTACCATTATCCTCTCGACCATTAGGCGTAGGAATTAATAGCGGCAATGATCCGTTTTGCAATTCATCGCACATTTCTGCAATACTCTCACTGTACCCTCCGCCACAGTCATCCACACTTTCACCTATTAATACAAATATAAAAATTCGTAATTCAGGAATTAATAACCTCTTCCATAATATTCCGAATTATTAAAATAAATAATCACCCGATGTGTATTCCGTAAAACTACTAACTCACCGACGAATTTAACTTTCCAAACTCTGTGTGGTAAAAATAGAACATCTTGCGTTAATAATGGCATTTTAGAAACCATTTGACCGAACACAGATTTTATTCCATCAGGGCCAGCGAGGCCACCCTTACTCCTTGCTCTTTTCACTTGAATTCGGTTTAATTCAATAACAGGTCCATGCTGTCTGTCTCTGACCATTGTAGCTTGAACAACTTTTCTAAATGTGGCCTCTTTAATACTATAGACCAGCATTGGTGCTAATCTATTTAAACCTATGTGTCCCGTTGTTTGGAACATAGCTAAGGACGGACAAAGTAATTCAGCAAAGTGATGCAGTAATACTAATCGATTGTGTAGTGCAGAAAATGGTAGATCCTTAACGACATCATATTCCATAGGCGTTGTAGCTGGGAGTCTGCTTTGGGTAGCCTTTGTGGTACTCCAAGCCAAAGTATGAGCGCTACCACACGCCACTCTGGTTATTTTTTTTCCTTGTAAAGCATGAACGAGCCTGGGTCTTTGCAAAGCATTTGTTGTCCCATCACCCAGCTGTCCTTCGTCGTTGTCACCCCAAGTGAATACTTCTCCTTTATCAGAACACGCTACACAGTGTAGAGAGCCAGTAGCAATTGAAATGATCTTTTTCCCTTGTAGAGCCGCTACTTTACGAGGTCTTCGAACGTGATCGTCTGTGCCGTGTCCCAAACGATGGTAGTCACCTTTTCCCCTGTGTAAATATTGAGAATAATTTCATTACCGCCCAATTTCTGTTTCCCCTGACAAAAACTAAGTCCTTTTCTGTACGACAAATTGCTTTTCCAGTTTTCTGTTATTATTTTATTTACCAAGTATAAACAGCTCCAGATCTGGTTAACGCAACTGAGAATTGGCTGCCACATTCAACTTTGATAACGCCCAACCCTGCAAGAGACTCAATTTTCATTGGTACTTTGCACCCGTCGCTCCCACCTCGGCCCAGTTTTCCATAATCTCCGTCTCCCCAACTCCAGACGTTATCATCGTCAGTAACACAAAGAGTTTGCGCATCGCCACTGCCACAAGCTACATCGACTACTTTGTAGCCCTGCAATGCTGAGACTAATTTTGGCCTGAGTTGATCGTCGCTATCGCCATGACCCAAGCGCCCGTATCTCCCTGTAAGAAATAACATTGAATTTATAGAAAAGGCACCCGCAATTACTTTTTATACATTTATACCTTTTCCCCAAGTATACAACCAGCCAGCGTTAGTGATAGCCGCACTATGATGTCCTCCGCAAGCGATATCAACTATTTCCATACCGAGTAACGACTCGATTAATTTTGGCCTGTCGTAAGATAATCTATTACCATGTCCCAACTTTCCATCATCACCTTCTCCCCATGAGTAGACGTGGCCTTCTGAGCTCAAGGCTAAGCTGTGCTTTCCTCCAGAATTAACAGCAACTTTTTTTACAAAGACATGTTGAATTGATTCTAGTAGCGTTGGGGCCAGAGCTGAGTCTGTTCCGCCAATACCCAACCTCCCGACAGCACCATATCCTGGAAAATAATTTATTGTTTATTATATAAGCGATATTATGCACTCATCAAAATCTATTCGTAAATTATGTTACTCGCACTTACCCGTTGCATAAATTTTACCGTCTGCTGTTACCGCCATCAGTGTTTGCTCACCTCCTGCCAGCTGCACAGGTCGTAATGCTGATAGACTCTCACAAGGTGATGGTAACTTTATCTTTGCACCTTCTAAGCCACCTAGTTGGCCTCTGTGATTATGTCCCCAGCCATAAATTGCTCCAGATCCATCCCAGGACAATGTCCAATCTTCCGGCCTTCTATTAAGCCATAGCAAAAGTTGTTCGTCGTGTTCTTGTTTGAAAAAATCGTGATTTTCGTGATCTTTTGTGGTACCATCTCCTTCAGTAGTCATTTCGTTTATTCTCTTGGTAACTTCTATGCAAAATGGCTTGGGCAATGACGTTCTGTTTATGAGCGACTTAGCTACTCTTGCTGCGAGACAATATCTTCTAAACCACGACCATTTATGCATTTCTGAACAACATGGCATGGCATCCAGTTCCAAATCACAAGCTAAAGCTATTAGTACTTTGAAAAAGTCGCTATGCATCAGTTGCTTGCCTCCTCTTACCGCAGGATCCTCGTATTCGTATTGCCTCAATAAAGCTTGTGGTAAAGAATCCAATAACGTTGACAGAGTATCTTCCGGTCGAATACCGGGGCCGCTTAAATACACAACTTGCAATTTCTTCAATGCCCACATTCTCTGCGGAGCCGTCAGGATACTCAGTTGACTACATTGTGCTAGTGTGGCAGCCAGTCTTGTAACAATGTGTCGGTCGGTATTCGTTAGATTATTGCCAAGCAGACATTCAGCTAAGGCTATTGAGGGCTGTGATAAAACAGCTCTGTCTGAGCCTAATTCATGGGGTGCCAATGTAGCCAGTACAGGATGCACAGTAAAACGCCAACCCCATCCATTGACTGAACCGTCCGACGAAAATCTCCAGCGCAATTCATCGCCCTGAATTCTAATCTCAGTTGCCCATTCGCTCCATTCTCGACCGGACTTAATTGCGAGCACACGGCCAGTGGCATCCATAATAGTCAGTGGATCGTGTCGTCTCTCTGTTGAGCATTGGCGGTCAAATTCTACTCTCAAAGCTTCAGCTCCTGGGATTTTTACATGCCCAGTCAGTGTAGTATCGTCGATATAGGGATGCGGAGTTTCTTGTATAACAAGTTGCGGCGTCATGTTTAATGAGTTAGAATTAGCTGCGGTGTCCTCTAATTCAGTGACGCAAAGTTCTAGCAGCATATTAGCTATCGAATGATTAGCATTTCCCAATGCCACCAGGACTGATGAAATTGTTTCTTTTGCCCCATCGCAAACTCTATTAGCTACTGCTAATTTTAACAAATCAACTAGCATTCTCGCATCATCTTCTGTCAATGTTGACGTAAATTCATCCAAGCCTGGTTCAGTGGTGTGTCCATCGCCAACGACTTGAGCATTCGATGTTAACGTCGCAGCTATAACACTCATGGCACTCGTTGACATTTTCGAAGCTTTAGATGACAGACTTGCAGAACTAGACATTGAAGGGAATGTAGCTAGCGGGCATTCTTCCGATTCTGGTGTAGCCCTAGTACTTGCAACAATATTTGCTACTTCAGCAACATTTGCAGGTGCTTCACCCCCGCCTTGAGCTATTTCTCCAACATTTTGATATACCGTGTGAGTGTGCCCTACACTAGAGCTCATCGTACCTTCAGGAGGAGTATCTGGACTTGAAATTGTTCGACAAGATGCTAATGTGGTGTGACTGTGTAGAGCAATAACAACAGCTGTTCTCGCCTGCATAATGTGAAGAGCATTTATGACGTGCTGTAACGCTTGCTGTTTAGCGACGTTACTTTCCAAGGATAGTATAATGTGGGACAAAGACGGCCTGACACTTTTTGAAGTTGCATTAGTATTGGATTCAGATGTATCAAGGAAACCCAGAGTTGCTTGACCCAGAGGATCTTTGTCGGTCGGAAATGTTACAGGCTCTTGGTTACTGGTAGCTGGTTGATCAGTTAGAACCCATGCGACGCTGTGACTAGAGCCACAAGCTACTCTGTTGACCTTAGCATCTTCTAGGCCATGAACCATCGATGGCTTTCGATTAACTATAGTTGTGCCATTTCCTTGTTGCCCATGATCGTTGTCTCCCCAAGCATAAACTTGACCAGTGTCAGTTACTGCTAAACAATGCAAAGCCCCTACAGCGACATGAACTACTTTTTTCCCACGTAAGCCTTCTACAATCGTAGGTTTTCTGATGTGATGATCATTTCCATGTCCTAAACGAAAGTAGTCTCCCTTTCCCCATGTCCATACTTCTCCATATTTTGTTAGAGCTAGCGAAAATTGCGCCCCACATTCGACTTGTATTACTCCTAAACCATTTAATCTATCGACAAGGAGGGGTGTATAACACCCATCGCTACCCCCCCGCCCCAATTTACCAAAATCTCCATCACCCCAAGAATAGACAGACCCATCTTCGGTCAGTGCCATCGTTTGCGCATCCCTGCTGCCACAAGCGACTTGAACAACCCTTTGTCCCACGAGTGCTTCAACCAGTTTAGGCCTGAGTTGAGAATTTGTATCCCCATGCCCTAGTCTTCCGTATTCTCCCAATCCCCAAGTATACAGCTCCCCGTTACTAGCGATTGCGGCAGAGTGCCCTGATCCACATGATACATCTCGAATTCTCCTAGACTTCAGCGCTTCTACAAGTCTGGGTTTGTGTAGAGATAAATGATTGCCATGGCCCAACTTTCCATCTTCCCCTTCGCCCCATGAGAATACTTTCCCATCCATTGTCAATGCCAATGCATGCTTACCGCCTGAATGCACGGCGACTTTTTTGATAACATATTGACTCAAAAATGGTATAGGTCTTGGCTCATATACGTTATTATTATCTCCTAGTCCAAGTCTGCCATTGGTGCCCTCGCCACAGGCATACAACTTCCCTTCTTGGCTGACAATAAACAGAGTTTTACTGCCCCCTGCGACATGAATTGGTTTCAGTTGCGATAATACTTCGCTGTACACAGGAAGCTTAACTTTAGATCCTTTCAGGCCACCGAGTTGATCCTTGTCGTTTAAACCCCATACATACACAGCCGAGTGCTGATGTATGTCTCCCGTGCGTTGAGTTGTGAGTTGTTCTTGCACAGCTTCCCAGTCTGATGCCAAAAAAGAAACAGACGTTGCCAATTGATTTTCAAAAAGTTTTTTACGGCCTATTATATGCAGAGCGTGTATTTTGCAATCTATGCCTCCGTTGCGACACTGTTTTATTGATATTTCAATACAGGGATAATACTCCCTCAAATCTTGGATCAAAGTGACAATTGTATCGGTATTTCTTATAGTAATTGTTGCCAACTCTAACAAGCTAGTGAATGAGTCTCCAGCATTAACTACTATAAGACACGGCATGTAGCTACTATCTTCTGGGTTCACAGTTATTTTTAATGAATGAATCAATATTCCAGGAAGCATTTCTAATCTGATCCAGTGCTTTCCTTGCGATCCACAGCTCTGCCAATATTTCCCAGAACCATCCACAAGTCTAGTTGCCCAAGTTTCTCGAGATGAAACACTCAAAGTTCTGATACATCTAGACCAGTTTTCTATCAACGATGGTTCAGACAAGTCTTGTCTATGGTATCGCCCTGGTTTTCCAGCATAAACTGCAGCAGATCCTGGCTCAGCGATTCGATTAAAGCCATGTCTGTGAGATCGTTTTGTATAAAAGCAATTTTCACACAAGTTGTAATTTTCGCAAGGCTTACATTTGAACCTTGGCCCAGAGATTGGGGATAAGTGGCAAGAATCACAAGAGACTGCGTGGTGGTAAGAGGGAACTCTCTCCATTTCAGCAGCACAGCCAGTCCAACTGCTCTGTTGTGGAAAATCGACCGATACATCATTTCCGTTGTTAATTATTCCTGTGACTACGCCTATGCTGTGATGATTGACCGAACCCCATTTATACTTTGGTATTGCGACTGCTGGTTTAACTCTGACTTTATCGCCGACTTTTAGCGCAGGTAGACCAGGTAAAGTAGGCGGATGTCCCAACAATTCGATGTGTATGAATCTGACCCAATAAGTACTACCCTTACGTTGCCATGCGACCTGAACATTCAGGTCATGCAGTCCTTCGGGATCAATTTTTACAACTTGCCCAACATCCCCGTAAGCAACTTCTTCATATCTTTTGCAACAGCGTACGAACATACCAGCTGTTACATTATCACGAATATAAATGGCATATTCATCTACAGATAAAAAATCGGCACGCTGCATGTAGGCCTGTGGAGGAGCAGCTCCTACTTCATGAGTTGACGTGGTCTCATCTACCTCTTCGCTAATAGAGCCATCAGAATCTGACAAAGCATCGACGCTTGAGACAGTCTCAGTATCGCTACAACCAGTATCAGGATTTTCCAGTAACCAGCCCACGACAGTTTCTGGCGTGATATTTGTCTCCGCAATGCTCAAGCTTTTGATAGCCAGTTCAGCACTTTTCTTATGAAATCCCATTTCCACCAATTGCGTTACTAATGGACTACTAGGAGAGCAGTTCTTCTTTCCACTGCCCTTACAATGTCTTTGTTGACTTGACGTTAAAGATGCTAGAGAGCATTCAGATGTTGGGGTTGGTGGTTCTGATGCAAGTCCGGTGAGCTGAATAGGTGTATGTTTTAATTCGGATGCCAAATACTGTGAGACTGCTAAAGCAGCCGCTTCTAATTCTTCACGGGTAAATATTGGCTTCAAAGGTTGTGGCTTAGTAGCTCGAATCAGCATCTCTTGTAACAAGACAGTCTGATCCTCTTCGCTCTCGGCAATTGGACATTTCAAAACACGTCTTAAGAGAGTTTGATGCGTGAGGAGAGCTTTGCCAGCGTTTAGAGCTGCTAATTGTTGTTGTTGGGTGCGAAGTACTGATGCGTTAACGACACCTGCTATGACTGGCATTGCACCAGGGCGTCTGTCTATTGCACAATGGCCTAAAAGTAAATTAGCCCATGTCATCAGTAAGGGTTCTGTCATAATCATTCGATCCAAATGAAACTGTTCATTGATATTTTTAACGGCAGACAATAGGACTTTTTTTTGCAGTCCTGTGTCATGTATTTGTACCAATAGCTTCGAATGTTGGGTAATTTTACAAACTGTTCCTATTTGCCCTTCGTTTTCAACCAGACCTCCAATCCTTGGCTTGTTGTCCAATCCTCCGACGACTGAAAGTGACGCTATGACAGTCTGTTGTATCGCGAGGCTATTCTCGCCATCATTCTCATTCATTTGTATATGGAATAAAGGGCCATCATTAAGGAGATCAGAAGCTAGCGCAAGTTTTGCCGTAAGAAATGTGTTCAGAGCTGAGTTCCAGCCTGGTAAAGAATGTATGTTACGAATGAGTGAGATCAGTTCTTCGGCTATTGTTGAACTATGAGCAGCAGTTAGAGAAACTCTGCATTTATTCATACGAAGCTCTGTATTGGATCGTATTTCGGTCATCAGCGCAATCTGCCCTAGCAGCTTGAATACCTTGTCTAAAAACTGTATCATTTCTGGACTCTCCGCACTCCACGAAGGCAATACGGCTTTCAAAACTCTGACTGCCATTATTTGCTTCTGTAGATCAGTATTATTCTTTTCTTCAATCATGCTCAAAAGCAGATCAAGCCATGGTTGGGTACTCAATGCCCTACACAGCATTGGTGAATTAGCTACCGCTCTTAATAGGCCCAGGCTTGCCCAAGTTTCGTGATGATCCTTAGCCAGTAAAGTTCGAGTACTAGAGTCTGCCTTGTTGGCAGCAAATATAATTTCTCTAATCACAGAGGCCAAGAGTTTTATTGCAGATGGTTGAACTCTGCTTGCTTCTATTCCGCAAGAGAGTAAAGTTATACGTAGTAAGGTGGCAGAGGCAGCCTTGAGATACATTGTCGGGTGTAGATCACTCGTGCCATCTCCGTCAAGCTTGTTTGTATCCAATGGAGATTCGCTATCTGTATCACTATCGGGTGGGGTCGGTGGCTCGGCTAGTTTCAAGTCATATTTACCTTCCTTGCCCATACGGTAAGAGTTTGTATTTCCATTGTCCCATTGAACTCGAATCCAGCCATCTTCCCCTAACTCTCCTACAACTCTCCCTTCACCAGGAGGCGGTCCGTCTTGATCTCCCCACTTCCAATCCACACCTCGCACAACTCGTGTCCCAATTTTCATAAGTGCAGCTAATTCTATACCGCTCAATGTTACTGTAGGCGGTTTAGTTTTCTGAACTGAGTCTTCATAAATGGCAATGAGTTCCTTTGGTTTCAACGTCTGATTGGGTAGCGAAGGTCCAATTTGTCTAAGCAGTGTTAAAATGCTAGACAGTAATCCAGAATTGATTAACAATCCAATTTCATTAGCGTGTTGATAACCAGTCAACATTCCCAGTATTGTTAGCAAAAATCTTGCCCGAGGTAACTTTCTGAGCCAGGTGTAAGTCCCTTGATTCAAGCTGCTTTTTCCATTGGCCTTTGACTTGTATTTCAATTCAGTTTGTACAATGTGTTCTCTCAATGTTCGAATAGCCCAAATTGTAACTTCAGATTCTGCTAAGATTACTTTGGACTTTTGATACGGAGTTACAAGCTGAATATTGCTCAAACAGTGAGTGATTTCTGTGTTACAAGTTTTTTCATTATAGATCAGTCCAAGCCATCCATTGAGCAATGGGTACTTCACCGATGTTATTAGGTAATCCTTTTTTAACAGTTCTTGGATCATAAGTATGCCCTGTTCCCGCATCTTGACCCGCTGGACCTGGCAATACATGGCCCTTCGGAGTGTTTCAACATCTCCACCTTCTTCGGTGGTAGCAAAATTAATTATACTTGTCATTAACTCACTAGCGTCAATAACCAATGGCCGGGATTTAACTTTTTCAGCTAACTGCATCATTACTTTAGTTAAATCTTCTGTATCCTGCGACTTAGGTGGAATTATTGCAAGTGGTGCTCCTGTTTTCGGTGATAAATCTTCGTCTGACTTATTTTTTGCTTCAGCATTTTGAATTGAAGTATTTACTATATCTTCTGGTTTTGCCAAAGAATCTTTGTTTTTATGTATGTCTAACATCAATGACTCTATAGCTCTTTTGAACCGTGGTACTGTGTGCAAAAGTTTCAGGTCCTGTAAAGCTTTGATCTCGTAACTTGTTGCCGGTCTTACTTCGTACAGTAGAAATCTACACCTCTCTTGTGCTGGTGCGCACACTTCTTTGTAGCTTCTATTCTGCAATTGCCTCGATCGGATGAGATTCCACTTTGTTTGATGTATTGTTCTTATCACATCAACCAAAGGTTTGGTCAGCTTTATGTTTCCATCTGTTAATTCTTGGTCGACTAAAGCAATCACTTGGTATCCCAAAGCGAGATGTTTTATCATAACTGCCATCAGGAGTCTCCCAATTTCCTCAACCGGATGATCGCCACAAAAATCTACGTGAGATAATAAATTGTTAGCTTTACTGAATCTGTCGACAATGGATAAAAATGCTTGAACAAATGTATCCGTCTTATGTGTTTCTGCTAAGGCTTGAATGAACGCGGCCACCCTGTCTTCCGTTAATCTTTGAGGTTCATCTTTGGTACATATTGGTACTGGTGGTTCTGTAGGGGAATTAGCAGCAGTTGAATTGTTACTCCTAGCTTCTCCCTTTTCTTCTTCATACGGATTTGGTGGTTGTAGAATCTGTAGTCCACCTCTAAGAAAGTTGGCATTAACCCAGACGCCGGCCTCTTCTTCTGCGGCTTGTATGGATAAGCTTTGCCTCATTTTATGAGCATGTAAACCCAAGAGAAAGCTCAAGGCTCTTTCCATATCAAGCAGACACGAACATACGTCTGTTTCCTCAATGGTAAACTGTGTATTATCAGTTTCAGCTTGACAATATTGTCCAACAAAATATGAGTCCATCATATTCTGTGCTAACTGAGAATGAGGTGTACTCAGAAAAGTTGCAGTAGCGTCTCTGCCTGCAAATCTTTGGAGCAATTCTGGCGTGCATGCACCCTCATATCTGAAATCTTGAACGTCATAGACTTTATTATGTATAACTATCCACAGGCCTCCGTCGCGATTGTGATTCTCCAGATCGGCCCATCTGATTAAAGATGGTTCATCTTGAAGTGGAATCTTATTTCCATGTTGAGGTGCGATAATACCTGGCCAGGACAAGTCGTCAGCATCATCTTTTTCCAAAGTTGGTGCCAGTCTGTTGAATTTATCTAAAATATCCAGAATAGGAGCAAGCACTTCCATCCAGCTCATATTGCACAGTAACATGGGATAATCAACCTGTAGTAGTATCAAACAAATTACTAATTCTGGCAGTAGGATATTTATAATATCCCCTTTAATGATCGACGATACAAGTGCAAAGTTTTTCGTATTTGTCGCAGCAGCTTCGTTTGCTAGCGGTAATGTTTCCGCGACGTGATTGCAGACTTGGCAAATGTATTTTTTGAGGAGTGATTCAGCTCCCAGCATCTCTTGGTCCTGAGGATTCTCTGAGCTGTTTTTATATATGCATTGGTACATTTGAGCTATTAACAAGCGTTGAAATCTGAGTAGTAGATTTATGCTCGGTGAATTGTCAAGTTTGGGGGTACTTTCGTTCCTCAAAGATTGTTGTAAAGTTTGAAATTTCGACTGAGTAATGCAAGATCCATTTTTAATTAACTGTTTGACCAATTGGAGCAGTGGTATTGTGACATTATGTTTTTCTGAATTGAATTCCTTGGCCTGTTTACTTTCTCCGGTCTTACCTACTTTTGAAACAACAGGGAATTCACTTTCATCAGAAATGTCTGCGACTTCTGCCTTTATTGCTGCTTTTAGAGCAAATTCCAATCCACCGTCAGCCATCAAACTTGAAACTAACAGATCTGCCATAAACTGTTGTCCTTTATTAGTGTTCGATTGCTCTAATCCGTTAGAATTCGGTAAAAGTCCAGACAAAGTTTTGGCACGTTCGTTAGCCGTGGGTAATAAAACGCTCCATCCCGTTTGTAGCACAGCCTGGGCTGCCTCTTGCATTGTAGCTAATATCCCTGCACCACTAGCAAGAGTAACACATCGTTGCTTCAGGGAGTTCAATAGCTGAGTGCATCCGAGACCCACAGCTTTGTTCTCAATATTATGGGTGATCATTGCGTGAAGTTGTAGTCTCAACAAATTCAAAGCAGCTACAGCTAGGCATTCACGATCTTGTGTCGGTGGGCGAGTTCCAGGTAAACCTTCGCAAGATTTAGCTAATAAAGTGTCTAGAAGTTTGAAGGTATCTTCGCAAACGTCGACGACAAAGGCAACTTTACTTGATACAGACCAGGTGGACCTCATTGACCAAGCAAAGCTTTGCGTTGGACCACAGACCAGGCCAATAACGCTCTTTCCAGTCAGCGCTGGGCATAGAGTTGGCTCTGGGACTGTAGAGCCTGAGGTATGATCAATTTGTCCGTAATCATTTCTGCCCCATCCGTATACTAGTTGGTCTTCGGTCAGTGCTAATACGTGTACATTTCCCACAGCTAG
Organism: Tenthredo distinguenda; assembly: GCA_947538915.1. Lineage (NCBI taxonomy): Eukaryota > Metazoa > Arthropoda > Insecta > Hymenoptera > Tenthredinidae > Tenthredo > Tenthredo distinguenda. The sequence continues at coordinate 9,202,210 of OX384534.1, forward strand.
ATTTTTTACCTTTTTGCCTTTCAGGCCTTCGACTGATTTTGGGTATCTAACGTGTTCTTCGTTTCCATGCCCCAAGCGATACGCGTCGCCTTTTCCCCATGTGTAAACTTCTCCATAGGCAGTTAAAGCTGCGGAGAATTGTCCCCCACAAAATACTTTCACAACGTTTATGTCCAGGAGTTTGTCAATGATTTTAGGAGTCTTTGTACCGTCAGAGCCACCTCTGCCAAGTTTTCCATAGTCGCCATCGCCCCATGAGAATACAATCCCTGAATCAGTGACACATAAAGTTTGTGAGTCACCGCTGCCACAAGCGACATTAACAACCTTATGACCATTTAGCGCCGTTACTAATGTCGGAACAGAAACATCGTCGCAATTGCCGTGGCCTAGTCTTCCGTAATTTCCTCTTCCCCATGTGTACAAATCCCCGGTTGCAGATATAGCCGCAGAATATGTACTGCCGCAAACAATTGATGTTATTTTCTTGTCTGTTAATGCATCTATAATTTTAGGCTCATCGTAAGAAGTATTATCGCCATGTCCGAGTCTACCGCCGTCACCATTTCCCCAAGAATATACGAGATTATCTTGAGTCAATGCCAGGTAATGTTTGCCGTCGGAATGTGAAGCGATCATTAAAACAGGCACTTCAGAGAAACCATGTACTCTCTGAGGATATTGAGTGTCTGACCCGTAATGCATCATGTAAACTTTTCCATTCGATGACAAAGTCATCAATGCTCTCTCGGTACAGCATAGCTGTTTTACTCCTATTTCTGCGATAGTATCGCAATAGAATGGCGAAGTACCATTGCCAAGTTTGACTCCACCCCACGCCAATACTTCTTGATACATTTGGGCTTGATTTTTAGAAAACCCACCTGACACAATAGGAGGTAACAAAGGACTAGCCAAGCGACTTAAATGGCTCATTATTATCACCGCAGCTTTTCTGAGGTCTACAGCAACTGTATCGTCATCTGGCAATCTTAGATACTTTAATAAGACTTCGCATGGTCCGGGTACTGCGTTTTCATCTACAGTATGTCTTGGTGGAGGTATAGCTTCTAACCGCCGCAATAAGGGAATAAGTGGCGCCGACGTTCCCGAAGGCATAACACGATTATCTCGGTGCTTTGTTTTTCCACTCAAATGTAGTAACAGAATAACAGAATCTAAGAGACTCGATAATGTGCCTCGCTGCGTTGCAAGTTCCAATAACAAGCAGAGAGCAGTATGCTGATCTGACACCGGAACTGGACACCATGACTTTCCAGTGACTACATCCCTGAAAAATATCAATTTCTTTGTGTTAATAATTTGTTTGGAAGACAGGGTCTTATTGTGTTCTACTGTCAGGGTCTGATGTATTCTTTCTCACTTTTTCCATAAAAAAAGCCTGTTATTATTTTAGATTCGTCTTTCTCCATGTAACTGCCTTACCTAATTCATTATCTTACCCAGTAACTACTTGTCGTAAGAATTTTGCAGATCTCTCCACAACTTCCAGCCACATTCTGGATACATTTGATTCATCGAACAGAGTAGCTTCGGGTAAAGACTGCAGTGCCTCCAAAGATTCGATTAATAGTTCACTGCACAAATCAGCATCTTCTCCCGACCGCCAAGCGCGACGTAAAAATGCGAATGAAAAGTTCAAAGCTGCTCGAGATGCAACTCTAGCTAAACCAACGGTTGCCTTCTCAGATGTTTTAACACTGAAATAAAACAGTGGTCAATATCTTCAAATACATCCGCTTGTTTCCATGAAATAATGATCGGATAATTGATTTACATCTTCTGTGTTTTAGCTGTTGTTTTCGATGTAGTTATATCTTTGGTTTCCTGTGGTTTATAGCGTGATAAAGCTGCAAAATATCTTCTTGCAATAACTAAACGCTGCCTCAATCTAGTCGCAAAAAGTGTACTGTTAGCTACTTCGTAGCAACGATTTTTCTGTTCGTTGATAAGAGACTCGATGCAAGATGTTATATCAGCTGCAGCTAAAATATCAGACAATCTTTACATGGAAGAACTTTTATACATGTTGATTACACAAAGATACACGATATTCACTTCAACATGATTTTATGAACTTACACGGCTGCGGTCCCCACAGCCACGAGTCTATTATACTTTGTGCAGGTATGGTTTTTTCTGCCAACGTTGCAGTTATGGCTGCCTCTTCGGCATCAATTTTTTGGCAGGGTCCACAATTGCAGCCGCTTTGTGGTCCACAAATCCCGTCGCAACAAAGGCATGATAATACTCTGAGATTACAATAATAGTGTCCGCTATCCCCTGCAAAATGTAAATCTTAATTTACTATCATTGGTTACAAGTTGTATAAACGATACACTGCATAAGTGGGTTAAAATGGAATTCTGATCATTTCTAACTTGTATTTAGAACTTTCTTCAAATATTTAGTAGTCTCTAGGTTTGATACATGAAATTATCAGGCAAATATCGAACCTTTTCTTGCTGTCACTCCGGCTGAATTAATCAAACCGTCACTAAACGATCCGATGATTTCGCCATCTCGTACCATTTCGTTCCAAAGATCGGCGAGTCCATCACGGCATAAGGCGCGTTGTAAATCTGTTTTAAGCCACTTGCTATCCAAGCGGATTTCAGGTCGGATTGCTATGTTAAATTTTCCGGCCATGTTTTATTCGCTGATTAAACTGTCTTATGATCTTCTTCTAAGTATCAGTCTAATGAAGGACCCTCAAGTTTCCACTGTTTCTATCTGCATGAAAGCTTTAGTTATAAAAAAAAATTTAACGAAAATCAAAAATAAGAATAATTACTCAAGTTTTCATTCTATGCTGGGTACCTCTAATGAACTTGCCTTTAACTACGTGATTTAAAATTGAAATTACCTCAGAAATACAAAAAATCGATTTTTATTTAACGAATTTTATATACAAGTAATAAAAATAGATAATTCGTCTATTATGGTGATAAAAGATAAATAATACCGTTGATTGAATATGAGAATAAAATGCTCGTCGAGTTTTAGGAGATACACTACGTATTGTTACCGAAAAGGTTAGGTTAATGAAATATCGAATCAAAGTTTGACCCGGACTTACTTTTGGTGCCATTGCTCGATTAAAGCTTTTTATTATTTGCCTAGCTTGAGTAGTATGCATTTATCCTATTCTTGTACGTCAAATAGCGTGATTTCTTGTCTGTTTTTTTATTGTTCTAAAATCGACTGACAGTTCTCTCGTTGTAGACTGTATCATGGGAAGACAGTGACAGGCTATGATAACCCTTTCCATACTTTCCGGTTCTCACATGGTGTATATTATCAAGTTTTAATAGTTTTTATCAGAAGAATAAACAGCTCAGCTGTTCAATAAACATATTCTAATTATGAAACAACTCGGACTGGGTTCGTGTATTGATTACTGAACGTAAATATTTACCGTTCTGCTCGAGCAGCAGATACTTTTCGTATCCGACCAATCAAATCGATGGAAACATGAAACTACCCATCTCCCATTCGTGGCCAAAAATCTCTCGTCCTACGACCTTTAAATTTGGTTACATGTGCCTGGCAAAATGATATATCTCATTTTAAGACAATTTAATCACTCAACAAGCGTATGAAAATGTTGTGTCTCGTCAGAGATATCGTTAAAACATGTTCAAACAAGTCTGGTAAGTCTTCGTTCAAGACTTCACTACTAATAACCTATTTTCTGAACTTTAAGGTTATGTCATCTAGGCATTATGATTACTGCGATTTGATTTTTACAAATTATTACGATCAAAGTTAGCTCTTAAAATTTTTCATCCACATATGCTACCGATATAAAATGTCGCTTGATAAAAAAATTTTAATAAAAAAGACAGACACAATATTCAATTGAAAAATGCATTTTCCAGTTTTGGGTCACCAAATTTTCGCTAAACATTCAACGGGTATAAAAACATCTCAAAATATTACGCCACAAAGCCGAAATACAAATCTTCTACAAGCCAGGTACGGTCAGCCGACTGCAATTACGCATCCGCACTTAGTCAAAGATGGTGAATTACTGCCTGGTATATTGTTGGAGGATTTTAAAAAGCGAAGAAATACACTGATGGAAAAAATTCTGAAGGATTCATTCCTATCTCAGAATTCTGACCAAAGTCACATTATAATTATTCCGTCAGCCAGCAAAGTTTATATGTCCGAAAAGATTCCCTATGTATTTAGGCAAAATACAGATTTTCTTTATTTTACTGGCTGCCAAGAACCAGACAGCATTTTGGTCATAACTTCGAAGGGGGCTCATTATTCTGTGGTTTTATTTGTACGGAAAAAAGATTCACACTCTGAACTATGGGACGGACCACGAACCGGAGTCGAAGCAGCTACTAGTATGTTTGGTGTCGACCAAGCCCTTCCCACTTCAGACTTCGAGAACTATGTCAAGTCTTTTCTACAAGAAAATAAGAATACAATTGTTTGGTATGACGATAGCGAAGTAGTGCAGCCAGAAGTCCAAAATAAATTATCAAACTTTTTAAGCCAATCTGCTAAGCAGGTGTTTGATTCACTGAAAACATTCATACAAGAGATTAGGCTGATAAAAAGTCAAGCTGAAATTGAATTAATGCAAAGAAGCTGCGATATTGCATCCGCAGCTATTGCTAAATGCATTGAAATATCAAAACCTGGAGTAACGGAGCATCAGATATTTGCTACTGTTGATTACGAATGCAGAATTAACGGCGCTGAATTTTTGGCCTATCCACCCGTTGTGGCGAGCGGAAACAACGCTAATATTATTCATTATATCACAAATAATCAAGTCGTTGCTGATGGTGATATGGTCCTGATGGATGCTGGTTGGTAAACATTTTAATTTAATTATATAACATGTTTTATATCGTTGAAAACTTTTCTACATCATCACTTGTTTGAATTGAATCAAAGAATTCGTTCATTTTGTTAAATAGGTTGCGAGTATCACGGTTACTCGTCAGATATAACACGTACTTGGCCAATTAATGGTACTTTCACACCACAGCAAAGGATATTGTATGAAATTGTACTGGAAGTACAAAAAGAATTGATTCAAAGACTGGAAGAAATGCCCACACTGGATTTCATCTTCCACGAAATGTGTTTATTGATGGGGAAGAAGTTACAAGAAGTTGGATTAGTACCTAAAATTTTTGGCCAGGATAAGCTCTTGGCTGCTGCTTATTCCTATTGTCCTCATCACGCTAGTCATTACTTGGGAATGGATGTACATGATACTGGGAAAATATCTCGATCGATTAGTGTTCAACCTGGAATGATAGTTACCATTGAACCAGGTAGATATAACATCCAACATATTTTCAATCCAGGTTTACAGATAGAAAAATTATAGGGTGATAGTTTCTAATTTCTTTTGCTTCGGTCAATTTTTCAGGTATTTACGTCAATGCTAGAAATAAATTAGCTCATCCTGAGTTTCACGGGCTTGGAATTCGAATTGAAGATGATATTTTGATAACAAAAGATGGTCCAGTTGTTTTAACTAGACATTGTCCTAAGGAGGTCTCGGAAATTGAGGCTATAGCTAAAAAAAACCAATTGTAGCAAATATTTACATCGTACGCTTTCATTACATAGTTGTATGTACATACCATACCTTGAGATAGCTTAGATGTATAATCTCAGTTCTTTTAAATGTTAATAAATGAATAGAAAATATATTTTCAGTCAAAATTGAAAAGTTATGGCGTTTATCTGACTAAAAGACTGATTATCATAACATTTTAGCCAGCGGATAATGTTTTTACTCTCAAATTTGAAAAGTACTTGTTGATATATTTGTAACATAATAGTTTTATTCAAGTATAAATGATTGATACAAAAATATCATATAAATTTACATATTATGAGTCTTATTCGTAAACTTCTCTCAACGGAAAAACTTTGATATTGTAAACTTGCATCCAATATAGCACTACCAACAAAAACAACAGTATAGCATATACAAGTACAGCTACCATAAACATTTAGTATATCTCTAATGATAAATCGTATAAAATCAATATATCTGCGAGTCTGATGACGCAATATTAAACTTTGTCAGATTGCTCGGTGAACATTGATATGAATGAATCACAGCTACTGCTGTTAGAATGGATTGAAGAGATTCAAATCTGAAATTATGTAGAATATAGAGTAGAAACGCCGTAGAAATTAGGACTCGATGCAATGGCAGCTGCTGTGTTGTTATATAAAGTAACCAAATTCGATTTAAAACAAACGTAAAACTTATATTTCAAATGGAACAGTTGTGTTAAATATGCAAAACAGAAAGGAGTATAGCTACGCTATTTATAGCCTTGATTCATAGTATACATATTCTGGAATGTTATCCAAAAAAATTTTTAGTTTAGAACACAAGAAAGTAAAAAATATTCATTATAAAACTTCCACCTCAGATCTACAAGCTGAAATCTCTGAGCTTCTTGTCTGCCTGCTTCAGAGTAATGAAGTTTGTAAGTTGCTTCACTCTCAGACGTGACCAAACAAGATGATCATGTAAAGCATGAATTTGTGCTGCTGCCAAAGCTGCGCTTTCTGGATACACAACCGTTGTACAACCAAGTCCTGTAATCAAAAATAATATTAAAACATTTGTTTGATTGTTGATAAGTTTTCAGCTTTTATTCAACACTAATACCTCCTTATTCCAAGTAATGGTGGTAAATTGTTGAATGAAACTGGAAGCTTACCGGAAGGTACGTTAAGCGATGACCAGATGTCTTGAGAAACGTTCTCGGGCTTGACTGGAGGACAGTTTATAACAGGGAAGGGAGTATTGCCAGAGAGTACAGGGCCCAGTCCGTTACTTCTCCCCGCTACAGCGACCAGTACCACCTAGACAAAACACATGATACCGATAAAGTGAGCACAAACAGTTTTTCTTGTTATTGACATATGTATATGCTTTAATATTAGCTATCTGTAGATTACATTATCACTGAATGCAGCCAGCTCAATGTTTTCTTCAACAAAAGCACGTTATTTGAATAAGAAGAATTCATTGAATATAAAAACGAGTACTAATTTATGATATCAACGCTGCTAATGAGAGCTTAGCACTTTTTTTTAGTTCTCATACTGAATTCTTTTGAATGTTCAACAAAGCCATCTCAAGCGAATAAAAAATTGAAGATTTTAGGAGACATGAAACTTCGAAAAGTATAAAATTCATTCCAAATGCGATAATACCTTTTCTCCACTGCCTTCATATTCTGCAAGTATACGCAGAGTTTCTTCGGTAGCTTTATGAGCGCTACTAACTCTGAGATGAGTCCTCAGCCCCAACGCCTCTGCATACTTTGCAATCTTTTCACAATGTTCTTTGTCCGACGGTGACCCCATCAAGATTACAACCAGAGAACGCGGTGGTGGAACAAGATGCTCAAGCTGGTTTGCTATCCATTCAAAATTACGTTTAACCGTGTCCAAATCTGCTTGCGTAACTTGCGCCAAATTTCTGTATACCTAAAATGTTTAATAAATATTTTAGAGAAGAATTTATTTCATTTTAGATATTTTCATGAGTTGAGGACAATTGTTTTTTCAAACTTTACCAAATTCTTTATTAACTCATTTTTCATCTATCAAATCGAGTGAAAATATTCTTCACCTGTTTATCTTTCATCAATCTTTTGTCACCGGATGGCCAAAGTCTCCAAGAATCACTGTCAATAACATCGGCTACTAAGATATCTCCGTTGCTATCGACGCCAAATTCAATCTTCATATCTATAAGGGCGCAATCTCTGGTGGCCCAAGCCCTCTCTAGTACTTCAAAGACTGTTATAGTTGTGCGTTTCATTATTTCAAACTCATCTTTGCCAATCAAAACGTTATTAACTTTGAAATTGGCTGAGATTATTTGCTCCTCAGACCATTGAGGATCGTGATTAGCATCGTCTTTGAAAAATGTTTCTTGGAGAGGTGGGTTGAACCTGTATCCCTCTGGCACACCTGATCAATGACAAATGAATTGCATCAGTGTATTTTCGGTTTGATGATAGAATCAGAATTAGAAATTGATTTTTTTAGCTGTGGAATGATGATATGAGCTTCTTCAGAAGATTCTGAGGAATAATGAGAAATATGATGTAACAGTTTTTATAAATATCTACCTGGATGCCTTTTGAGGAAACTTCCAGTAGCCAATCTTCTGGTAACCCATTCGATGGGAACCATTTCACATTGTCTTGATATAGAAGCAGTGTCTCCAGCAATTTGAAGAAAAGCAGTTTTTATTCCAGCCTGATTCAACAGCTCGAAAACTTTGCTGTTAGTCGCATTACTGATAGCTGCTTTTCCTTTTAGATCGTGAGCCTTTACTCCATCTCCGGCAGTTATGCGATCCTTGTTTTGTAGCAAACATAATTCTGGATTATCTGCTAACTCGTAAACTTGCTTCGTTTTACCCTCGATGAGAAGCTTACCGAGCTTGTATGCTATGAAAAAACAAGAATTTTTTAAATATTTTTTCAATTTGATCATTTCCATTGTTTTCTTCATTGCTAGTGAAATAATGTACAGAAAATTTTTCTTGATTCAAAAAATTAGGATTTTTTGTAAGTAGTTTTCTCGATGATTTCTGTTCATAAATGAAAAGATAGATGAGAAAAGAGATTCATTGACTACAAATACAAATGCTGTACTTTAAATTAATTCTCACAATTCCTGAGGATTAAAATGTTTCTTATAACGAAAATGATAAATCGTCTTTATGACATGATGTAAGTGTATAATTATCAGACATTTATTAATCGAATAAAAAATAATATCTACTGATAATAATATTTTTCAGAAATTATACCTTGCATAATAATGGCTTCTAGCGAATTCAGTAAAAATAGCAATTCCGTGAAAGAAGCGCCCCATAAGTTTCATTGGTATGGGTTGAATAAAAAACTAATCTAAGGTCGGCTCGCGGTCGAATAAAGTCGAATTAAAGAAATAAAAAAAACCACGTGGTATAAAGAGCTGAGTTTTTTCTGTTTTTGAGATATAAAAGGACTTTAGTTTTGTTGTTTGTTTGCTCATTACAGATACTGCAGGAAGATAAAACATGAAATAAAAATAAAAGAGATAATTAAGAAATGTTCGACTTACTGTGAGACATGATTTGTTCTAGTTTCAGACGCCGGGACCTTTGCTGACTGCTACACGATGGCCGCGAAGCGTCGTACACATTTCAGATCTCTTACGTGCCCCCACCAAGTACGGCGGGCTGATTGGTTTGAATTTCTCGTTTATCTATCGCGCAACACACGTAATCAACTTATAGCGTTATACCCCCTGGGGGCTGTGCACGTTTTGTAGATAAGAAGTATTTGAAACTAATACGATAATTCAATACGATTTTGGGTTTAGCGTTACGAACGATTACGACACCTCAAAAATTACGATATTATATTTTTATAAGTTATAAATGGGCGATGAGAGTTTATACTATTACTAATGATTTATAAGATCTGAGATTATTGTTGATGTTTGTGGCGAAACAGTTTCGTTTGAATTATTTGAATAATACTCAGAATACATCATAATCGAAAATATATTAGACTCCGATCTTTATGACGACGTATAGGGAATTATATCAATTAAACCACCGCTGCCCCATGTATAATTTAATACGCATGAGAAAATCAGTCCATAATTTGACCTAATTGATATCAATCAAGATAACATGGAAAATCCCCCCACTCCAACAATAATTGAAAACCGTAGGTATGTCACTATTAATATACATACAACAACATGTTATTACCGATGCTGCAAACTATTTGAAATGAAATTTAATCAGTTATTTATTCGATACGCCTGATGAAATGTGCGTCATTTGAAATTAAACAATATGGAATATTTGTTAAGATTTGTATAGTTGCGGGTAGTGTCGACGTTACTTTAGAAGTTGCTTTCGTGCATGTGTAAATGTAATACGATAAATAAAATGATATGACGAGGAGGCCAGCGCGGGCGCGGAGAAACCCCACCACTAAAAAGCTATTTCGCATTGGTCGTCATTCTAACCCACGCGAGCGCCTATAGCCAGCACGCTTTAACGCGCACGTTAGTTTTGGCGCTTTGGCAATCTGCAACACGGAGCAAGAGACAAGAAAATTTTGTAAGTATATGAATTAAAGTCTTTTTACACAACCACGTTTTGGAACTGTTATTTAATACTCAAGATAATGTGAGGTTTTTGTTCCTTTTGAGTAGAGTAATACTCTAAATTCCTAACTCATGTTATCTCGCCGGACGGACCACGCGTTTTTGCAGCAGCGTGGCAACAGGTGTGTGTCTATAGTACCGCTACGTTAGAAAGTATTCAACCCACGCTTTGTTAATTGTTAATAATTGCCTTGGTCTCGTTGTTTTGAAAATCGTAAGATAAAATAATCTTTGTATTCAATAAGTTACGATGTGTAACATACCTTCTGTGAATTCCGTGGCTAAAATAAACGAATTAATTCCGAATGAAAGATCAAAATCGTTTTAGCTATATCCTCGTGGTATGTTTTTGTGAGATTTTCAATGCCTACTTTAAGTTTGCTTGGTTTTTAACATTACGTCTTTATTGCGTGGCGATCTATTAAAGGGATACTCATAATTTTAAGCACACACGTGACTGACCTTGTGAATTACTTCACACCACGTGTCATTAAAATCTTAGGCATATACCAGCTTACAATTTACATCTAGATAATTCCCAGTTTTTGTGCTTCTACACGTAACGGGTGGATGATGACTGCCTACAAGCTTCTCAGAATGAAAGTGGTGTGATTTCAGTCTTTTCCAAAATTATACAAGTATGGTATATATTTATACATTGGCACTTGACGTATCTTTTGATGAAATGGACTTACACTACTTCAATTCTGAGAGGTTCATATACCATAACTGATAATTCTGAGAAAAAAAAAATCATAGATTATATTTCGCGTTCGTAATCAGTTCATTATAATAAATATAATTTTGAGTTCAAGGTGGTCGTATATGACATTGAGAAATTACAGTTATCAAAAGTCATGCGATATTATAACTGGTTTTGTTAACTTATATCATTGTAATTTACTTCGTTCATTACTACCAGTCTTTACGTATTTGATATTAATTAGTAGTACTAACAAACATTTGGAAATAAAAATTTAATCGCTATATGAACAAACACCGCATTGTTATATCCTATCCGAAATATTTTGCAGAAATTACTTACACGATGCTGAAAGACTTACCGACAATTACGACAGGGATGATAAATCACAAGACTGCATAAATATAAGATACAGCAAATATGTGCTTGCAATAGGTCAAAAGTTTACAGAAGTCGTATGATAATGGGTCGGGTTAACTTCTGATCACTAGGGGGTCCTCTTATCAGTATGGAATGTCACAACACTTCTCATTTATCATCGATTTACTTGTTTACTTGTTATTTGTTTGAAACTCGAGTTAATTATAAAATGCGACATTTAAATTGGTAGATAAATGAGCTCGATTATATTGTTCAAAATATACAATCTGTAAAGTCAATTATTGATTCAAAAAATGTTGAATACCTTACAGTCATTCATCTATTTTGATTCTTGATGTTCATTACACAACATATTATCATATCAATTAAATCTTAGCAATTCAATTTATTGCAAAAGCTTCGCAACCTATCCATAATTTTTTCGTATCTGAAGACTTTGCCCTCCATATTTTCTTTCATCATCAGAAAATCATAACACATACTACGAATTATGCAATCTATGCTTGAGAATATCACATCGAACTCTTATCAATAACTTGAATTCAGATTAGTCGATTTTATCCATCAATTAAATTCATTACATTATACTTTGGCCAAAAATAAACTGTGAAATAACTGTTTTTCTTTCAGACAATCAGCTACTAAAATGTCCTGCACTAGGCCGCAAGATGATTGTGCTGATGCAATGTCCCGGCTTTCTATGCAGATTACAAAAATAAAGAGACCACCTAGCAAGGGTGAAACACGGGGACAAAAATCATCCGGACTGACACATGAGTGCGGTGTGTTTGGATGTATTGCTGCCGGGGATTGGCCGTCGCAGGTCGACGTTGCTCAAGTTATTTGTTTAGGTGAGTTTGAAATAAACAACAGTGATAAATATAAAAATTCACTAAGTATCGACCAAGAAATATGATTCAAACTATATAATATGGATAATAGATCACAAATGTGATCATAGCATTCAAAAAATATTGTATCAAGATGCTAAACATTCAAGTAATCTTACAATTGGTCTAATTGAGTTAATTTATCTTACCAGGGCTCGTGGCTTTGCAGCACCGAGGTCAAGAGAGTGCTGGTATAGTGACCAGCAAAGGTGTTTGTGCAAAATCATTTCATGTCCACAAAGGAATGGGAATGATCAGTAACATTTTCAACGATGAAAATATCAGAAGATTAAGAGGCAATTTAGGAATTGGTCATACGAGGTACAGTACCAGCGCGGCTAGCGAGGAAGTTAATTGTCAGCCATTTGTTGTTCACACAGCTCATGGAGCACTCGCTGTTGCACATAATGGAGAACTGGTTAATACGGAATCTCTCAGAAAAATGGTAGACGTTAATTATTTTAATAAAACTAATTATATATAGAGCTTTCTACTGATTTTTAGCCTTACAGCATGTGTATTCAGTCTTATTTCACAGATTAACTAAAATGAGGCAATGGTATTATGGAACTCATTTACATATTCCTTTTCATTCTACAGGTACTCAGTCGAGGAGTTGGTTTATCCACGCATTCAGACTCAGAACTTATCACACAAGCGTTGTGTCTAAATCCTCCGGAAGGCGAAATTAGTGGACCAGATTGGCCAGCGCGTATTAAACACCTCATGCAGCTAGCTCCATTGTCATATTCGCTGGTTATCATGCACCGCGATAAAATCTATGGAGTTAGAGATCCATATGGAAATCGACCTCTCTGTCTTGGAAAGATCGTCCCCATCGGTAACCTGGGTGGGTGGAGGTGGTCACTGCATGTGGTTTAATGTCAATAATCATTAAAATAACTTCGATTCTAATTCACTGTTTGCTGACACTTAGCGGAGAGTTTCCTTGGTTCTACAAATTTAATGTGATGAAAGTTATGTATTTTCTTCGTTTTCAAGAACGGAAGGATTTTAGTAGATCAAAACGAAGCTAATAATCAAAAAATTAGGGACTCATTAAAGTCACTGTAGAAAATAACGAGCACGTAGAAAACTAACATTTTTTATAAGCTATTTTAAGTTTTCTTTTGATCGTAGAATCGGATTGCAAAATATTGTAACTGAAGAGCATGTTTAGGACAAAGCATGAGTCAATTCGTAGTAAAGGAATTGAGTTGATTTTTTTTTTCTCAACAGCTAATGAATCTGATGATGATGACGAGGCAGATGGTTGGGTAATCTCATCCGAATCTTGTGGTTTTCTTAGTATTGGTGCGAGATACGTCAGAGAAGTTTTTCCAGGTGAAATTGTGGAGCTTACTCGTGAAGGAATCAAAACGATTGATATTGTAGAAAGACCGGACAAAAAACCACAAGCATTTTGTATATTCGAATACGTGTATTTTGCACGTAGCGACAGTATTTTTGAAGGTAAAAGTTCACATAAAATGAATGCAGAGACAAACTCATGAGCTTTCAGATTACAAATATATCTCATCGTTTTCCATTACAGGACAAATGGTATATTCTGTTAGGATGCAGTGCGGAAAAGTATTAGCCATAGAATCTCCAGTGGACGCAGATATCGTTAGCTCAGTTCCTGAATCTGGCACAGCAGCTGCACATGGATATGCTAGACAGGTAAATAGGGTAATATGAAATAACAAAAGAAACACCCGATGCATCTTATTCAAAATCACATTCCCGAGCAGTTGCAGAGTTTCTGGTTATAGGAATAAAATATCATCGCAAATGTGAAGTCTGTATGTATATATGTAAACATTCTTTATTTCCAGTCATCAATACCCTTTGCCGAGGTCTTGTGCAAAAATAGATACGTCGGGAGGACGTTCATTCAGCCAAGCACAAGATTAAGGCAATTGGGAGTTGCTAAGAAGTTTGGTGCATTATCTGAAAATGTTAAAGGAAAGAAAGTCATACTAATTGATGACTCTATTGTTAGAGGAAATACAATTGGCCCTATCATTAAACTGCTCCGAGATGCCGGCGTGAAAGAAGTACGTAACTTTCAATTGATACATAATGCATAATGATACAAAGCACTATTTGCGTATCTTAATAACATTGATGGTAGGTATGTACATACATACACTTGAAGATAACAATCTTTAATATTTTTCCGTAGGTACATATCAGAATTGCTTCTCCTCCTCTAAAATACCCCTGTTACATGGGAATCAACATTCCGACTCGCGAAGAATTGATCGCAAACAAATTGGATAGTCTGAAACTGGCTAAACATGTTGGTGCTGATAGCTTGACTTATCTATCAGTTAAGGGACTCGTTCAAGCTGTCAGACATGGCATGGACAACAGAGATTGCAATTATATTGGTCATTGTACCGCATGTTTAACAGGCGAATATCCCGATGAACTGCCGGGTGACTTGGATTGGTAGACTGTCACTAGAGATTGACAAAGTCGAAAGTTTTTCTACCAATTAGATGATATATATAAGAAATTATTTTTGTTCAAGAATAATTATTCTTAACCGTTTAAATGAAATTTTGTTTCTGAAATACCGGGCACCTAAAATAATAGATAAAATCGTGCAATCGTGATTCAAAAGATCATTATCCAGTTTAGCTTCTTTAAAATCATTGTAAAACCTATGGAGATATATTATTTAGAACTTAGGTAGAGCAGACTTATTTAAGTATATGATTAGGACGATTTTTCGTCATGCTGCAGTTTATCTCATTTGATCTGTTCGGATGTAGTATCACTTGTGCAAACCGTGCGCTATGATTTTAGATATTAAGAGGCCTTGATGTAACATAAATTTGTTTATTAACTTAATATTATCATTATATTTAGAAATACTTTTATACAATTTGTATCCTACATTATGTAATTTGTACTTTACATCAATTTGTATATTATAAAATGAATGGAATATATTATGTCATTCGTTAATGATATTACTATCATAATTGAAATTGAAATCATTTTACGCTTATGCCGCTGAATTTGTACTAGAGAACTGGATCTATTACGGAGTCACAAAGTATGGAATTGCAATACCCGAGCATTTTTAAAACCACAAATTATCGCCTGGCCCTGATGAGAAACTATCCAACGACAACTCTAGGAGTATAAGTAAAGAGAGCTAATTTATTTGAGAAGATAATGAATCACTAAAGCCGACACTGATGAGTTTATTTACCTTATGTACCACACAGGACATAAGAGTTAAATAAATTATTTCAATTTAACAATTCAAATTCCGATTATGGAATATTTCGTAGTTTGATAGAAGCTAGACTTCAACATTTGTCATAGGTGTAAAAATATACCAACTTACTACACTGATTACTTTACAATCTCACTTACATTTCTACTCTTTTGATCATACTGTGATAACTATTTTAAACGTTATGAACTCGTGATTTTTGATTCACTTTGTGACTTTATAAAAGTACGTATCTCTCTTTTCTAAAACTCTAGACACATTACCAGAATCCTTTATTCTGAGTAGCTCATCTTTATGTGTCTTTAATCTATCTGAAATTTCTTTCATTTTTGCTTCTCGTCTTGCTTGTTTCTCTAACTTCTTCGTTATGAGACACACACTCTTTACACTCGTACTTTCTTCCCTAACATTATCAATATCATTTTCATCACCATTACCAGTCTCATCCATTACCTCAAACGTATTGACCTCTCTGATTTCAGGGGGGTCTAGTTCACTCGGTATATCTGGAAAACCAACCTTAAGATTTTCATCTGCATCTTGACCCACTATATGAATTTGTAAAGACTTTTTTGATTTCGGAGCTCTTTTATTCGGTTTCTTGAATACATCTTTGGTCTGCGATTTTGGTAATACCTTGACCATTCCTTTTCGTTTTTTCTTCGAACTGATTGAATGGGTGATGTCAGGGTCATTTTGTTTCGATGTTGAAGGGCCAGGATCAATTACAGTCAACTTTTTCATAGGCTTTTCAGAAGATGTTTCAATGTTTGGTTCTAGTTCCATTATCTCATTTAACATATCAGAAATGTCGTTGTCTTCAGACTCAGTAATGTCCCCCAGTTTGATTGAGCTCACAGTTTCAGACTGAGTCTGTTGTGCTGTATTTTCCGCTTCTTTCTCTTTCTTCGGTTTATACATAGCAAATGGATTATCGTCATCAGATTCTGAGTCCAGTTCGATTCCTTTCAAACGTTTCTCTTCCCTAATCTGTTGTTTTTCCAAATAAGATGTTAACGCTTGCATTCTATCATCGCGCATGTTTATCCAAAATTGGAGAGCTGTAAGATGTTACCCTGACAATGTTATATATGTATGCGATAACTGACTTTATTTTAAAAGTTCAAATAATCAAATTGATAAATAACGAAACAAACTGCGAATTATTTAAACCAATATAATACCATCGTCTTGATACTTTGGCGGCACGCCAGCCTCTTTGATAGTCTCCATATTGGGAATGCAATAAGTATGATCAGAATCTCCCAAGACCTCGGTTCGTTGCATAGCAAAAACCCTTTCCATTTTCAACAGTTTTCTTGTTTTTGCAAAATATTTTAATGTTGCAGGTGTGTCAAAAATGGGGTCATCGACTATCGGGGATTCATCTTTCTCAAAAAACATATAGGTACCTACAGCATCGTGGTAAGTGCCTTCGTAAAACTAAAAAAACGACAAAACCAGTCATTAGTTTCAAAAATTAGTTATGTATCTTTTCCGAGTTTATGACGTCATAGAAAACTAGGGTGTAAGAAAAAGTTGCAGAAATCAATTCGAGGATCTGAATTCTCTCTCGTTGCATTTTCATTTTATGTTATTCAAAATTCGAGAGTAATAAAGCTAGAATTCAAGCTTTGTTTTTTTCATATACGATATCGTTCGGATATTTCCTGCTAACAATTCGTCACTGACAGAATAGCAGGAGTTAAAATATAATGTATAACTGAATATGCAAAGCGAGAGTTTAGTACCTAAAAGGTTATAATGTGTTTTTATTACCTTTCCGTTAATTTGCATAATTGGATGGTCCGAGTCGATGCCAGCAATGTCGAGTTTGAGTTTTTCATTTTTGAAGGTACTGCTATCAGCGTATCCTTCAAATTCAACGTATACCAATATTTCACTTTCATCTTCAGACACACCGCTCTCGGCATCGGACATTTCTAACCTATATATGGGTCGTATAATTTGGTGTAAATTTTATTATAATTAAGAATCAGGCTTTGATGACGTAGGTGTCAAAAGAACAGTTATGAACTGTTCGTCTCACGATACGATACACTTTTTAACATCAACATCCACCTCAAGCGGAATTAAATAATAGAAATATTTAGTTTTCAAAATAAAACCGTTCGCAGAGCAAAGCACGAGAGTAGCACGCGATTTATGGAAGGGACAGCTCGTGACCTCTAGCAGACGACACGCGCCGGTCTCTGATGCAAATGTTGATAGGAATCTGACGTTTCTATACCATATTTCCTATGTCCATGTTCTATACACGCGGAAAGTTCGTCACGAGGTTCAAAAACATGTATCTAATATTGTTTCGTTAATGTCTTGCTCCAAAACTAGATTTCTGACATCTTTGAACCTTTGCTTTGAACCATTTCCACGTCGTCTCATCACCGTTTTTTCTCACTTTCATCCGTGTTAATTCAGAAACGATTTCGTTTAGGTTAAGGTTAGTTTTATAAATCAATCCTATACTTCCGAAAAGTTTTTAGTTTTTCAAATTTACCTTATTTGGGTTGACGGTTCAAGAATCACGATGAGTTCTCTACAACAAGCACCCAAAGAAGTCCACAATTTGTATTTACAAACAGCCTCCAATATAATCACTCATATCGGTGAGTTTTGTATTATACATATGTTTGATAGATAAATATTTACTACAAAAACTTTGTAAATTCATCTGGTTCTAGATTGAAATTTTTGTGACTTATTTGTTCCGTTTACAGATGACTCTGAACAAAAGAAGATGCTGGAAGAATTAACAGACATGGTTAAGACAAGCTGTATGCTCGATTTCAAACTAAAACAATCTTGCGAGATATTGAATCGTTTGTCAGCTCCACAAGAGAATTACGACGAAGATCAAGAAGCACTTGATTATCAAGCGACTTTAGAAGTATATTAACTTGCTTAGTTCAAAAGTCATTCAATAGTTGAACTCAAGTATCATCATTTTTAACTGAATTGTTTCTTCAATTTCTTTCTGATGAATCTCTTGTATAGTACATGATATCAGGAAGAGAAACGTATAAGTATCATTGAGGCTCATTTTGTGAAAATAACTTTAGTCAAGTATTATCAAAAACCTTGATCTCCAAATGAACACTAATCATATTTTTTTGTCTGTCGCAGCAATTCAAGAATGAAATAGCGGGCATTAATACGGATGTTTTGAGAAATAAGACATTTTTGGACTTTAAACAGCAAGTTAAAGTTCTCTTAGATGGTAGGTACTCTCTAGTTTGAGAAAACCAAAAGATGTTTCAATTCACTGATCGTGACTGAAGTGAAATCATTTTGGAAGTTAAGATACATGTTGTATATTTTAATCTCCATATGATTTTTTTATTTTTAACACAGATACAAAACGAAAGAGCAAGTCTGATGCAGATGACGATGAATTGGTGCTGACCCAGAGCGCGATAAACGTTATTGACCCAATCACAAAGAAGCGAATAATAGATCCAGTCAAAAACACAGCTTGCGGTCACGTATATGATAGAGAAAGTGTCATAGCTTTGTTGCAAGGAAATAAGAAGACAAGGTGAATAAACTCATCTCTATCTTGAGTATCAATTTCCACAAATGCACCTAATGATAATTTGTCTTTCATATTTCGTTTTTTAACAGATGCCCGGTGGTTGGATGCGCGAATAAGAATTACATACTGCTGGAAAATCTTCAAACTGATATTCTTACTAAAAGATATTTAGATAGAAATACTGAATAATCAGTTTTACCCGTGATTGGAATCTGATTCATCTATGTTGCATGTACAAATGCAACGCTTTAATATCAGTTTAACTATCTATGCCTCTTTATTCAAAATGTTCACACGTTATGTGGGCAGTTAAAAAGCCTTTTCATTAGATAATAATGATAATTTTGATTAAGACTCAGCTCATATCTCTCTACTACATAAAATAGAATTTTGTGCCAAGTAATTTTTCTGAATTTATCATGGGTATGTCGATTTAAGAAAAAAATATTCTCGTTACAATTTTGGAGAACATACCTTCTGTAGAATAGATCAGAATTATACCCAACTTATTTTTGAATTTGAATTCATTTGCTTTCATTCCCGTACGTGAGATTGCCTATAGTTAGGCTCACGATAGATTTCAAACGTAATTGACGCATGTTCCGAACAATAGTCAACGACAGTAGCTACGCATCTTGAATTCGTTCGATAAATAGATTGCGAATACGGCGAATAACTTGAAGCTAAAATACCACCATCGCATTAACAATCAATCACAAATATGAGATATGCGCAATTGGTTATGGGACCCGCCGGTTGTGGAAAGGTAAATAATCCATTTTTAGGTTAAGAAAGCTAACCTGTTCATGAACTACGAGTAAAACAAACAATCGACTAATAAACACATAATCAATTATGAATCTGCCATCTTTCACACATATTTTACAGTCTACTTACTGTTCAACAATGGTTCAACATGCCATAGACGAAAAAAAAGTTGTAGAAATAGTAAACTTGGATCCAGCAGCTGAATACTTTGACTACGAACCTCTCGTCGACATAAGAGAATTAATTCATTTAGACGACGCTATGGAAGATCAAGAATTAAAGTTTGGGCCTAATGGTGGCCTCGTATTCTGCATGGAGTAAGTATTCAAGTCTAATTTCTATTTTAAGTAGAAGATATCGGATTCAGATCAAGGCATTGTTAGACTAGCTACGCCGCCTATCTGTTGTAATTTTCTACAATAGGTCTGCTACACTGGTATAAATCTTCTGTTGTCTTTCCTATGCTTCGTGCAAATGCCTTACTTTTATTCAGGTCATTTTGTGTGATATCTTGAATTGTGAAGTTAGCTTATGGGCCTTAGATGCTTGATATCATTGATAAGAGTAGTTTCTACCCTCTTAACTTCATCCTGAATTTTTTGGAAGAAATTTGAATGGTATTTTAATGCGAATTTTAATTCCACAGATATTTACTTGAGAATTCTAAATGGTTGGAGGAACAATTGGGTGACGTTGATGAGGACTATATAATTTTCGACTGTCCTGGTCAAATAGAATTGTACACACATATGACTGTCATACGTCAGTTGGTCAATATGTTGCAGAATATAAATTTCCGAATATGTGGTGTATTTTTGTTAGACAGTCAATTTATGGTCGATGGATCAAAATTTTTGTCTGGTACTATGGCAGCGCTTAGCGTGATGATTAATCTGGAACTTCCGCATGTTAATATTCTAAGCAAAATGGATTTATTGTCCAAAGGAGCTAGGAAACAGTTGGACAGATATCTAGAACCTGATCCTCATAGCTTGTTAGCTGATATGGAAAAAGGACATTGGAATGAAAAGTATAGAAATCTTACCGAAGCTCTCGGAAGATTAATCGAGGATTATAGCTTAGTCAGATTTTATCCACTTAATATCAAAGACGAGGAAAATATTGCTGATATTAAGCTTACCATTGACAATATCATCCAATACGGAGAGGAAGCTGATGTCAAAATGAAGGATTTTGATGAGCCAGATGCTGATGACGGAGATTGATAGTATCAATCGTCACTTAATGTAAATAAGATACATTTTCTACTCAATAAAGTAATTCTACCGATGAATTTCGAATGTTTTATTTACGTTAACAAAGTACCGAGATAGAGCCTTCCGCATTTTAATGTAAATGATATCGAAGATAGAAAATATAGCTTATAAAGTTTGGTCACTGAATTGTGTCTATAGCTAATAAAATTACCTGCACAGTGAAGACGATCGATCAGTCACCAATCATTTATTGTGAAGTAATCAAGGAATCTAGTATTTCTTCTACAAGTAATCTTTCAACGAGCAATTTGACATGTAGAGAATAATTTGGAAATAAGATAAATAATAGCTACTTCCACGGGAAACTGGCAGTGAGGTTTTCCCAACACTGCAAGCGATCCCCGAAGAAATTATATTCAATCTCAAGAGAGGTGTTCGAATGTGATCCTATTCGAAGATAGTTCTTGCGAAATGAGTATGACTCCCAAATTATGTTACTGTTAGAATTCACAATAGTTGGTTCTCTGAAAACATAATTCAACTACAGATAATCTTACAGAGTAGCATTGTGCATTTGAGCAATGCCCCTTCTACATTTGGTTCAACAGATGGACTCCAAGTACGTATTGGGAATGCTTTCCAAATATAGAATATTGCATCCGTTTTGACCAATTGTGATGTGTCGGTACTCTCCAGGCATCTGATAAGGACTTTTGATATGTTCGTGGAACAACCAAAGTGCTCGCCTAGCCGGAATGCATGATTCACAAGGCTTCTTATAGGTCGGCGAAGTTCAGGTGAAAGTGCTGATCCACTCTGCGTTATATATTTGTGGAACAGTCCTATAAGGAAACTGCATGATAAGTTACATGGAGGTAAAATGCCAAAATATAGAAAGAGAATTGTGAACATACCGAATGGAAATGATTTCAAATATCTCTGTGAAAAAAAATTTCATATGAAATTGAGGTAAATGCAAAATTTTCTTAATACTCACAAAGGAAAGTACAAGGTCTTTGCAATTGACCTGCGACCCCTGTAGATTCACTCTAACTTTCAAATCTCATAATTCGGGATTGACGGTTTTGTGAAAGAAGACTTTTAGTTGCAGAATCCGTTTGTATAACTGGGTACTGTACCATGAAATTGGGCATCAATATGCTACATTAGTATATTTGAGGCCACGAGTTATTTTACCATTCGTTAAACTGGATAATGTTAAAAGCTTAACGCTCATGGCGCCCGAACTTCCTCCGGCAAGGTTGACTTGGTTGGGATCTCCTCCAAAATACTGGATATTGTCTAGGTTCCATTGCAGAGCCCGGACTAAGTCTTTCAGGCCATAATTTCCAGGTGATACGTCATCTCCGGTGCTGAGGTATCCGAGCAATCCCAAACGATGGTTAGGCATTGTGAGGACCACATCCTTGTCAAGGATGAAATGTGGACCATATTCCATTGATGTAGCAGACCCTTTCTTGAACCCTCCTCCAAAGACATAAACCATCACTGGTAATAATATAGAGTTTTTACTTGCAGGTAGCTGCAAGTAAAAATGATCACACTTATTTTTGGATCAAATTGTTCATACAACCTACACATCAAAGCACATATGCTGGACAGGCCTTCTCATATTTTTTTTCAAGACCGCATTTCTTTTGACTTTTCTAAGTGAGCGAATTTAATAACGCATATGATTGCAGTATATGATTGTTTTTGCTTTTCAAACTTAGTTAACTTTCACCAATATATCATTGAAGAAGTAATACAGTGACTATATTATACTACCTGTGGAGTATAAACATTGAGATACAGACAGTCCTCGTCTCCAATTACCACTTCACCCTTGATCTGAGGACACCGCTTTGGGGCTACGGGTCTCTCGAATCTGGATCAGAACAATAGTAAAAATTGATATTATTCTGGATTGTTTGCATTCATGTCGGTATTTTATTAAGATAAGTGACTTCTCTTTATACGTGCTTGGGCTCTGGTTTCAGATCTGTTAGCAGCTGTGGTCGATTAATTTCACGAACTAAAATAAATTGACACACTAAGTCGGTTCTTGCCAATAATAAGAAGACATTATACCCAAGTAATTGAATCCCCATCGATAGAATTTTGCAATTTGGACTTGATAACGCTAATAAGGATGAATCTATTGATATTCCATAGACATTACTAGTCTGTATCGCAGCAAACCTGAAACTTTTTGATACCCTTCATTGACTAGCTTCTTCGGCAGGATCACCCAATTACTTGTTAATCCATTCTCCTACTTATTTCACATGATGTGAAAAAAAAACACCATTTACATCGACGGAGCTTCTTTTTTATTCAATTTTATTAATATGCTTTGCCGCGTAAACATTGATAGATACTCAAATTTATTTGTGTTTGAAGAATTTAAGGTTCGTATGGTAAATACTGTACAAGTCTTAGAAAATATAATATTAATAGATTTCAAAAAAATAATGTAATTTTTAAATTATACAATTTATGGTTCAGTGGATTTGCCACCTTTACTTGTACTTGGGTCACTTTTTGTACTCATTGCTCTTCTGTCTTGTTCGTTTTTCTGTTTAGCAAGGAAACTCTTGAAAGATTCCGCCTCTTTCTTTTCTTCCGGATCTTCGTCTGGGTCTTTAGAATTCTCCGTGCCTTCTTCATCGTCACTAGACTCATTACCCGGATGTTTTAGATAGATGTCTGCTATTTCGCGGCCGGCGCCAACTGAAGTGACCATCGAAACAACATCCCCTGAGCCCCCCTCTGCTGCCTTTCGCAATTTCTCTTTCTTCGCCGCTTCCTGTGCCTTTGCATTCTCTGTTCTGATTCTTTCCCAATCTTTCTTGTAGTCTCTGAGGATTCATGAAGTGAGAAGATGTGATTCAAGATTTTCAAGAACATTTATGACCATCAATGAACAAATATAAAGAAATACAGCTAAGGATAAACCTACGTTTCATATTCCTTCGCAGCTTCTTGGATGAGCTTGAAGAACTGAGGTATCCCATCACCAGTCAAAGCCGAAACGCCACAACTCCGCAAGTGACAATAAAATTCATCAAGTGCTAGAGCTAAACT
The DNA here is from genome assembly GCA_947538915.1 of Tenthredo distinguenda. Lineage (NCBI taxonomy): Eukaryota > Metazoa > Arthropoda > Insecta > Hymenoptera > Tenthredinidae > Tenthredo > Tenthredo distinguenda. The sequence goes on from OX384534.1 coordinate 9,226,280, forward strand.
TCGTGTTAAATTACTTATGTAGCTGCTCTCAGATTCCAAAGCTTCTTGGAATGACTCGAAATCTTGCATCCAATCCACCGCGTAACTGTGCTCAACTACGTCTATCTATAATCATTGTATCAGAGGTAAAATTAGAAAACTAAGCATGAAAAGAAACATGAAAAACTTTGTGCAAGGTGAAGAGTGAGTTTCATCCCATTTCAGCTTTCTTTTTATTGCATTGTAAGTTGGCAAAATACTTCATTTCCAAGACATTGCAGATGTCTTGGTAACCAGTTTTGCATCCTACCTTTTCTGGAAAACTAATTTTGGCCAGAAAGAGACGAATTTTCAAACTGGGCGATTATTTGGGATCATTTCAGTCTATTTTTGCAAGAAACTCATTTCCAGCTGCTCTTAAATTAATTATACATCATGAATATACCTTGTTCATTGCTATAACGAACGGTAGCCTTGTTTTGTAGAGAATTGAACAAGCGTAAAGCATATTTGACATGAAGGTCACTGGGCTGACGCTCCTCACAGTATCCATAACATAAACAATAATAGTCGGAAATTCAGAGGCTAATGCTTCAGTTATAATAGTCCCACTAGCCGACCAAGTGAAGACTTCTATTTGCCCAGGAGTGTCCAGAATAACAAATTCATGTTCTTCTCCCGCCTTTTCAATCAACTTGATGACCTGGTCGAATTTTGTTGAGAATAAATTCAATGCTGTAACTATTCCTCCATTAGGACCTAGTCCATATTGTTTCATAACTTCCTTGTAATTGACTGTGTCTCTTATATCTGCAAAACGAAAAAGACGCCAATAAAACATTATGCTTACTTTGGAGAGGAGTTTTATCGAATTATGTTAGATCTGCTTACCGATATTAGCTGGGTAAGGAACCTCTGTACAAGCAGGATCCAAATTAATGACGTATGGCCTTCCGGTATTGTAGAGAGTGGATGTGATTTTTTTTACGAAGGTAGTTTTACCAGAACCAGCCATTCCAAGGACAATTATACAAGTTGGCTTGCGACGTTCCATTGAAGCCGCTTGTGAGCCAGATGCTTTTTGACTATCGATATCCATCTTGGCATCGACATCCTGATTTTTTTCACTTTCAGGTACAGTGTCAGTTTTGAACATTCTGATAAAATATGAAAAACGTTTGACGAGACGCGATGACGAACGGAATTATCGAAATTTAGAGGTTAACTGTTTAGTTAGGATAGTTGAAGTCATTTGATCATTAAATTTCACGAGCATTTTAAATCTTGTGTATTATACAATCGGTTAACCTATTCTCTATGTTGATGGATCAATAAATAATATTTAAAAGTTAGAATACACAAAGTACCTGCAAATATAGGCGACAATTCGCCGGCTCGTCAATTGAAAACAACTGTCTGTAATTAATTCAGTAACTTTTTCAATTAGAAATAATTATTGTGTTTCGGGTTTTACTCAGAATTATTTCACCTCATTTTTCTGATTAATCGCAAGTCTATCAATTAGAAATAGTTTTCTGAACCTGTTGCTGTATGACTGTGCGACTCGAGGTTATGTCGTTATTGAGACATAGGTGTCAACGGGCAACCAATGGTAGGTTTGCCATGTATTGCCATTTTGCGAATTCACCAGATTCACAAACTACTTTTGCCGCAAAGGTTTGTGCGCCTCATTACACGCAACCCGCACGCCAGTCTTGTAGCTCTGGTAGCCTTTCTCTTACGCTTTTGTCACTGCTTTTTATCCACGTCCACGTGGGGAAGAGCTGTATTTAATTGCAGGTTATGTTATATTATATTGTGTTCAGTTGGAGGTAAGCAGTGAATGAAGTATTATAAATATTGAGTAATTCTAGCAATGGGAAAATTCAAAAAGGATAAATCTACTAAATGGAAACCGCTGAAATTAGACGGGGCATTATTCTCTGAAGGTGTTGACGGTTTGATTGGCATTGAAGAATTAACTGACTACCGTATAGAAAAAAGAACCAAGAAACGTAAGGCAAGTCACACGGACGAAAAATCAGATCAGGTAAATAAATAAATATTGTTCGATATCTATATTCTTTCATCATACATTTTATTCCTCTATTCTTACCGTCAAAACATAAAGCATAAAATACTTGAGGGTACTTTCGTTCGTAGAATAATCATTTTTCTTTCAATTTTAAACATGGTTTCAATCCCAAGCAATATTCTTAACGTGGGATTAAAATTCTGACCCTTCAAATTAAGAATCGAGTCTATTTCCTCTCTAAGATCTATTTATCATTTCTCATTTTATTTAATTGATTTCAGAAAAAGTTAAAGAAGAAGAAGACCCAGAAACGTGGCGAGGAAATTGAGGATGATGGTGGAGGTGAACATTCTGCTCAAAAGAAGAGACTTAGAGGATCTAGAAAAGAAGAGAAAAGACCAAAGCACAAGAAGAATGAAGGAAAACATGTGGTCGCAACAGAATTTGAACTTATTGAAGAAGAATCTGGTATTGGATCTGGCAGTGAAATTAATTCGGATAAAAATGAGGGCCACATTGAGGGAGAGCATAATGCTGACGATTCACATCAATCAGAATCAGAAGCAAACTTGGATTCATGGACTTCTTTGGGGGTGCCTGAAATATTGGTGAAAGCATTAGCCGACCAAAAGTTTTATGTTCCCACATCTATTCAAGCTTTAACATTGGCTCCGGCTATTTTGGGAAGAAGGGATATTTTGGGCGCCGCTGAAACAGGCAGTGGAAAAACTTTAGCATTTGGTTTACCAATTTTGAATGGTATTTTGGAGGCACAAAGGGAAGAGGCGAATAACGCGGATAATAAGAGTGAAGACTCGCTTGGAATTGATGATGAGGATTCAAGTAGCGAAGTAGACGAGCCAGAAGACATTCAGAATGGAGGAATCCATTCCACAGATGAATCATTGAATGAAGTAGTTCCAAATTCTGGTTTGTAACTTTTAATGGTTTGTGTCTTTATCCAACAGATATTCAAAATTACTTCCTCGTTAATTTTAGTATGCAGTTTTTAATGTTTTTTAAACTAGAATTGGTAGGTAATCCAGAAAAGGGTGAAGATGATAGTGCAGAAGAATCAGATTTTGAAGAAAAAGAAGAACTTATCGGAGATGAGCTGCTAGATGAGGAAGGTTTTGGCTGTGTCAGAGCAATTGATAATATAAAGATCAGCGGATCTCGTGGTTTGCCGGAGAAGCCTTTGTATGCTTTAATTCTAACACCCACAAGAGAACTGGCTATACAAATTAAAAACCATCTTGTTAAGGCTGCAAAATACACTGGGATTAGAGTGAGTTGCAATAATAAGGAGTGGCACTTATCTTGTTCAATAATTTGTCTAATTTTCACTTCCAGATCGCTGTTGTTGTAGGTGGAATGGCTGCCGTTAAACAAGAGCGAATCTTGAGCAAATCACCAGAAATAGTTGTTGCTACTCCAGGTCGTTTATGGGAACTGATTCAAGAAGGCAATATGCACCTCAGTCAAGTCGATAATATTAGGTAAGTTCTGTTTTCATGTACAGATTCTATGTATTTGACAAAATCTACTTACTGCATAACAACACTGAAATATCACTTTATCTTTACAAAAAGATCTTTTCATTCTCTATTGACTAGATTCTTGGCTATTGATGAAACAGACAGAATGGTGGAAAGGGGTCATTTCCAAGAGCTACATAGTTTATTGGAGAAGATAAATATGGATGGTGAAAAGTTGAAAAAACGTCAAACATTCGTTTTTTCTGCTACATTGACCATGGTTCATGATATTCCGCAGCATTTGTTGAAGAAAAAGAACAAGCAAAGAAATAAAATACAAAAACTAACACCAGGACAAAAGTTGCAGAAAGTTATTGAAATGTTAGGCATTTCCAATCCTAAAATTGTTGATGTTACTAAACAATCAGGTAAACCTATCAGATTTTGCAAGCTCCTGCATTATTATTTATGTATTAAATTTTATCCAACTATGAAATATACTTGATTTCTTGCAGGGACTGCTGCGAGTTTAACAGAATGTCGTATAGCTTGCACCATCGATCATAAAGATTATTATCTTTATTATCTACTCAAACGACACGCTGGTCGCACTTTAGTATTTTGCAACAGTATAGGCTGCGTAAGAAGACTAGCAACTTTATTAGAAATCTTGGAATGCAATCCTCTACCATTGCACGCTGGTATGCAACAACGGCAAAGACTCAAAAATCTGGAGAGGTAAGTCTCAACGTTTTAGACAATTCATTATACCAATTTACTTATGATGTACTAATCTTTCATTTGACAAATAAATTCTCTTTCTGAATGTATTATGAATATCTGTGTATCTTCTAACAGGTTCCAGGCAAATGAAAATGGTGTTTTGATAGCCACCGATGTAGCTGCCAGAGGCTTAGACATACCTAACATAGAACATGTGATTCACTATCAGGTTCCCAGAACATCTGAGGTATGATATTCGATAGTATCAGCCTTTTCAGAATCTAAAAATTATGCAAGCTAGAATTATTTTGTTCATATGAAAATTGATTATTCGGAATCAGCATTTTTAGACGTTTACTTATTTAATTGTACTTCTGTTGTTTTTCTTCTTCAGGGTTACGTTCATAGAAGTGGTAGAACAGCCAGAGCTCAAAAAGAAGGCATTACTATCTTGTTGATGGAACCATCAGAAATGCAATATTACACCAGAATTTGTAAAACACTTGGCAAAAGTAATATAAATGTGGACATTTCCTATACGAATCAAAATTTCAGAGCAGCTGGGCTAGCTAGTCCACATTCTTTACAGCTTTTTTCAGCTGACATTTGAATACCATCAATATTGCTCATTGGATTTCAGCTCAAGATATACCTACCTTCCCAGTGGTGGACCGCCTCCTGATTGCTGTAAAAGAGAGAATCAATTTGTCTCGAGAAATTGACAGGCTAGAGTTGATGTGCAGAAGGGACAATGCACAGAAGGGTTGGCTGCATAAAGCAGTCGAAGATATGGACCTTATGCTTGATGAGGACCAGATGTAAGTATTATTCTTACACTCGATAAGAATGAGCAGATAATCCAAAGTATGCCTTTTTATAGTCTCATTTGTTGATTTGGAATTCACACATTTTCAATACTCAATATAGTTTTTCAAGGTTGAAGTTACCCATGTGGTCAATTCACTACTTTCATTTTCCTTTCCAGAGAAACGACAATGGAGACTAGAGAAACGGCAGATCTAAAGAGGCAACTGAAAGCTAGAAGACATCAGTTAAAGAGTCTACTGAACAAGCCGCTTTTCCCAAAGGGTTTTTCTGGAAAATACCTAGACTCCACCATCGAATTTCAATTGGATCAAGGCACACAAAAAGCAGTTGATGTCATGAAACAAGCCATCAAAGAGAAGCCTAAAAAAAAAAAGAGAGACACTCCTGGTATTCCCAGGGTGAAACGCGTTTCAAAGAAGAAGTTTTCTAGAAAAAAGAAGAAGTAGTCTCATCGTATTTTTTTTTTACTAAACTCAATAGGCACGATTTCGATTCTGTGTAAATAAACAAAAAAATACATTAACTAGTTTTTGGCAATGTATCTCTTGAAACAATAACTTTATTACTTCAGCTAATTGACAATGACACTACAATAACACGACCTAATACAGGAACATCCAAAAATGTAACGCGTTTCTACTGTATTACAAAAATGATTTAAAAATAAAATTCGGATTATTATTACAGTACGTCTCGTGCCTTTTCATTGTGTGCTAATTTGGTTTCGACAAGTAAGTTCAACTCTCCAAATTATGTATTAACATACTGACAGACATCTCCAGCCATATCAGATACCGGCATTGAGTCAGAATCCACGGGATCTGTATTATGTCCCAAGTTATCGCCGAACTTTTCTAATCTGGAATGAATGTCTGCAAGAGCTTCCATTTTATGGAGCGTTACGTCGCTCGTTTCCGGTACAGCCTCTTGAGCAACGTAAATGCGTCTCAGGTTGAGGCCCATCATTTCTAATTGAACTTCAGCTAATTCTCGTAGAAGTTCAACGGATACTGCCATATAACATTGTGGTCGTACTTCCCTTAGAACTGCACTGAGTGTTTCTAGAGCATCGGCTCTAAGTTTTTGCACAGCATACTGACTAACAAAGAATTCACTTGAGAATTCCCACTCTACAGTAATTGGAAAATGTTTTTACATTGCGACTGGAGAAATTTTAGATTCATACCTTTCAATGTCTTCTTCGTAAAAAGCAAGATATCTGTAAAGCTCACTAAGATCAAGAATTGCATTAACATATTCCATAGGATGGTCTCTCAGGGTATAGAAAATCTTGGCTCTCTTCAACCAAGAATGTGTGTACAGAAAAAGTGCTCTAGCTTGTGCTGTTGTTTCCACAAATGAAGCCGTTACTTGCTCCTCATACTCCGTGATATCCAGTGATGGAAATAACAAAAATGGTTCTAAATCATTGAAATAAAGTGATAGACACTACTTACTCAGGTTCAATGGCTTTAAACGCAGGACCACCGGACCCCAGTCTACTCATAGAGCTCATATGATTATCTTACCTTGGTATTCTTCGATGTTAATCTTTTCTGTAGTGGCTGACCCATTTTGTTGCATATTTTCCAACAAATTTGGTAGAGTTCCTGATATGGGATCAGTGAGATCGGAAGTGATTTGAGCTTCCTCATATATCGTATCCCCGAAGCCTTTTACAGAAACTTCTGACTTTTTATCCATACTAATATCTTCCATTGGCATTTCGTTTGATGTCGTTGGTTTACACTCATCCCGAGACTTTAATGGAGAAGTCCACAGTTTTTCCAAAATTTGGTTCGGCTCCCCGCAGAACAGAGATACGATACTCGTTTTAGAGACACTGAATAGAAAGAGGCCATATTTTACCCAACATTTAGCGATGTCGGCAAATCTGTGCTGTAACTCTTCCCATCTGAATATTATAGCAAAAATTAGGGCAGTTAAGTTGGATTTCAGATCGCTCTGTAAAACGTATTCTCTAAGAAACTATCATTGTCAAAGAATCTATAAACAACTATTGAATGGAACTTATTATTTACTTGACCATCATGTTTTCTGATGGTTCCATTGCCTTGAGCTCTTTTTCGTAGCCATAAAGCATGTAAATTGAAGCTGCTAAATGATGTCTTGCTTCTCTAAATCAAGAAATTAATTCAATGTATCAATTAGGAGTATACTTTGAACAGAACATAAAAATATACCGAAATTAAAAACAAGAAAAGTGTGAATGAATATCTACTTGAATCTGTTTTTGCTGAGGAAGTACGAGGCAAGTCTGGCTGACTTTAATGCCCACATCGTCACATCTCCATCCTGCATTTCAAGTTGCCTCCTCAGTACTTCGTGATGATATTCAGCAAATTTGTCATGGAATTCTTGCTTATTATAAATAAATCCAAGCATCTGTAAGTTGTTGGTCACTAATCGCTCTAATTTATTGCTAGAATCTGATGAAGGCAGTGCATCAACATCAGGCAAGAAAAGATCGTCGCTTGCATAAAATTGGATTGTAGAATTTTGTTTTTTCAAGCTCTTGTATGTTGACTCTGCGAATTCTAAGAGTTCTTTGGGCTTGTCGAAATCTCCTTGCTTTGATAGTAGATAAGCGTAGTGATTGATTATTCTGAAAGCTAGAAATATGATTTCAGACTCAAATACCACATCCTTGATACTATCTAATGCAGTAATCAAAACTTCTTGGGCAATTTTTTCTTCCCCTAGGCTGATTAGTAGTTTTGATCGTTCGTAAAACAGTGTCGTCTTCATTGCCAATAGCCTTAAATGAATGGGACTGTCAAGAATCATCATACTATCGATCATTTCAATCAAACGTTCGATCATATTCATTTCCTCTGACTGATCGATGACAATATCATTTTTTCCTTTAGAGTTTTCAATCTTTAGGAATTTTTTTATTTGTTGAAATTGTTCATGAAGATATTGTAAGTTGCATTTCGTTGAGGACTGGCTTTCGTCCATTGCTATAGTATTTTTCTCGTTTTTTTTTTCTTTCGATATAAACCTAATAAGAAAAATACATAGACTCCAAATGGATAAAATAAATTCATAAAAAAAACATTACATCTCAAGATTTCCAAGTTGCTTGTTTTAACAAAATCAAGTAGACGTTGAAGTTATGTGTGAAAGATAAAAATGTAGAGCTTCAAAATGAATGATATTCAATCCTTTTTATATGTGGCGTCAGAAAAAATCAAAGAAATCTGAAAAAAACCAAAATAAAACTATAGAATATTAAATCATTTTTCAATTTGTTATTGGTTTTGTAACATCTGAATGTATAATCCGTTTAATATTTATTCTCATTAAGTACTTTTTTTTTAAGGAGCAACTACATTATTTTCGTACAATGAATTTATATGGACAAAAATAAAGGATTCAAAATCATATTTACATGAAATATTTTGTTAAGAGCTAACATTCTATTCTACTTTCATAATATTACAAACTCCAGTAGTTCGTCAACGATTTTGTGATTTTTATGATTTATTTATTTATGGAATGTACGATAATTACTATAGGAACTAAAACGAATCGCTTTATGCCATACACACAAGCAAAGTAAAGTTAATGTCACATAATTCGTTACATCGCAAGATGTATCCGTTCTTACGTTATATCATCTATAAATATTAGTAAGTTTTTGTGCGCTGCCTATACCTATAACAATTCATGTTTTGTTAATGCAATAATTTGTCGTATAAGTTTTATATACAGTACTGATCTATAATAAGCTGTAGTCCTGAGTAATAAAATGATCACTGAAAGACATTATTCATTTTACAATCTCATCAGAGACAAATATTACGTACTCCTGGTTAATTAGAGCCAGCGCCGGTAAGCAGAAGCAGCATTTGATTATGAGTTTTCTAAGTAAATCAGAAGATAAGTAAAAGGTGAAAGTCTCTCGTAAACTTTGAAAAGAAAAATCATTAATTGTACGTGACTTATTGTTACTTAGTCAGAGGCAAAGCTTCTTCTGTAGATGAAACAATATGAAACAATTCTTGAGTTTAACATTTGCTAATCCAACAATAGTCGTTCCTCTATTCTTATATTTTTACTTTATAATTCTCGTAATAGTTTGATACTTTGATTAAAATTAAAATAACATTATTATCATGAACATGATGCTTATTTTGTCAGATACTCTAATACCACATTTATTTATGCTACACCTAGGAAATGTTATTAAGTTAATATCCAGATATTAGATGGATTACTATGCCAAATGCGAATCTTCAGTTCTGTATGCATGCGAAGACTATTGAGAGTAAAAGTGATGAGTAACTATTAAGAATGAATACAGGCAGCACCGACTGTTGTTTATCAATTTTTCATCAATTGCGGCCTATCAAATTTACCGTTAGTAGCAAATTGATTTAACAACACCATTGCCTTTCAGATTGGACGGTGTGGTCAGCCTTCCATAAACTACAAGCATAAATCGCATAATTACTGCAATTATTTGTAACTGAATCTCGAATTTTTACTTCAATTAATTTCAGCCGTACAAAAGCAGCTCAATGTGACGGAAATCACTCGGTTTCCCATAAAAAATGATTGGTAATTATAGTTGGAATAAAACTACCAATGGATCGCGTGAATAACAGCTAATTAACGTCTCAATGATCTGTATTTCATCAGTTTACTATTCCAACGAAGGCTATTGGAATGTTAATTAATAGTTAAATTTCTTTGTTTTTGGCTGACAACAGTCTCTGATAGTAATGAGCAACGTAAACTGAGGGGATAATGTGTCAGGCTAGAAGAGCGAATGCTTCTGTGCATAAGATGATCACGGAGTTCGATTTGGTAGTTAGGCCTAAGACTAGAGTTGCATTCAAAGATCTACGGTCAATTTCTATAAAAGTTTCCAAACGTTTGCAGTGTGAAATTATTTTCAGCTAGTTATTCATGTTGAGATTGGTCATATGTATTGGTAAATACATTCGCTACATATTATCTCCTCATTATAAAATTGATTTGATGTGTAGAAGAGATGATAAAGCTAAATTAGTTTCATATGACGCTTTGATTTTTAATATTTTTATGGAATATCTATAAAATAGAGAACTAGAAAAAAGAACTGATCATTGTCAAAATGCCTGTTACAATACTGTAAGTATCTAGTATATCGTCAATTACTCTGTCGATTAAAAAAAATCACTAGAAATCTGCAAGATAGGAGATGGCATTTTTCTTAAAATTGATATTTGAAGTATTGTAGAGAGTGAAAATTTCATTATATTGTTTAGAGGTTTTAAGTGTTAGAAAAAAAGCAGAACAATTAATTATGCTTCACGATCCAGTCTTCAGTTGCGCTATTAATTAATATTTGTAATAATCTTAATGTAGCAGCAAATAATGAGTTTCCTAGAAGTGTTTCCGTACTTAGAATTATCACTCATCTTTATTTTACATCTCTCATCCTGCATCTGTAGAGATTTTAAACACTATTTAGTTCTTTGTTTGAAATTATTTATCGATTGACCCATCTCTTCACTGCCTCCTCCCAGTTTGATTCACTCTCATCTTCCTTTTCTCCCTCCGCTTCTTCCCTCTCGCCTCTTTCTTGCTGTTGTTCATTAGACGGTGTCGCCGATGGAGTTTGAGGTGCATTTGTATTGCGAGCACGCAGTTCTGCCAAGAAGTCATTTTCTTGTTCATAACGCCGCTGTAATTCTTCACGCCAGGAGTTACCGCCACCACTACTGTCATCTCCGTCCTCACCTGCCTCGAAGTCTATTAACATATTGACAGAAGCAAAAGCAATCTGTTAGTAGTAAAGCCTACGTTTGTAAAATCACGAATTTCTTTACGACAAAAAAAAGAATTCCAAAAGTTTTCAATAAACTGTAAAAATGAATTGCTATTTTTATATTGATCAGGGCAAAAGGTGATGAATAAGTACATAAGTATAACGTGAAGTATAAAACTAGCTACAGTTAACATTATGCAATTTGAAATATGAGCAAAGGTGTTGGTAATTTATCAATGTATAATATTACCACAATCATAGTGCAAAAAATTTAAATAATGGTGCGAAAAGTCATATGAATATCTAAGGAACTAGAGAAAGAATGACTTATTTGTGTCAGAGTGTATCTTAGTTAATAAATTCAATCGGCATGAATCATAGAAACTTGATACAAGCAATCAGGTAAGTATTGAAGGACTTTTTAGCAATCTTTTCCCTATTGTGAAATGGATTGTAATGTAAAAGTGTATTGCTCTTATCGAACTAGAAGATATAAAGCATGATATTAAACAGTTTGGAACAGCGATAATCTTTGTCCAAATCTCGGTTTCCAACATTAAAAACGTACTATCGTGAAAGTGAATGCATTTAATTAACGTCATTACATTAGATACGTAAAATGCATCCAAGTATGAGAAATTTCTAATCCTTCCGACAGCAACACATGCTTTTCAGATTGTCACACTTTAGCACATTTTCAGAATGTTTTATGCTTAGTAATTTCCATTGCCAGTCGCTGACAAAAGTACTCTACTTATTGTAATACTTTCTAACTGTGATAGCCCCATGACTCTGTGTAGCATTCACTCAATTTAGGTAAGTACTTTTCTGTTAAAACAGTTTCTAACGTATCACGTACTACTCTTAATGTTAACAGTTCCAAATGACACAAATAAGTATTGGTAATTGTGTAATTACTAAACAATCTTAAAATTTGTCTTCTAGAGGAGATTACATACGCTTACCTAGAGGTTTTCTGATGTTGTGACGTGCTGGGGCTGGAGTATGATCCTCCTGGTCTGAGTCTGCAAGCCAGCAGGAGACATTCACAGAGGGTGCATATCACACATTCCATAACACGTCTAGAGTGTCATTGGTTTGTAAACAATGTTTCTGTCCAATTATGTAAATTTTGGTTTCAACTGAACTTTGCTTCAAAAAACTTTCACGCTTAAGACAAATCGAATCTAAATGTATCCTGTTGGACAATTTTGCTTCTACATTCCAAACTCCTGGAATATTTTGATGACTTCAAATTGAAATTTTAAGTTGCAAGTATAGGTATGTGTATATTATAACTTACTAGAAATTTAATTCAAACACATCCTTGTATTTTTTATCCTACTGTATGGATTTGAAAGGAAATCAAATTTACATTTTTATATATTGATAGTATTAAATCTGCAACGCCAATTAATGTGTTAATATCATTATAAAATGAATTTAAATGTTAAAATAATTTGTAAATGCCATTTTTGGGTCCTGCGTAGCTGTACAGTCCATGCTAATATTAGACTAAGTATCCTAGAGCTAGTCTAAATTTATGAAACATATGGAGTAAAGGAGTAAGAGCGACAGGTTCATACAATAATCAAAAATGGTGTATCTATCAAGAATGAATATGTATCAATAAGTATCTATCTACTATTTTGTGATGTTTTATCTGAACTTATGGTTCATCTCAATTTCAACATCTGATACCATAAAAAATACATTAACTACAGTATGTAGTACTTAAGCACTTTCCACATGAAAGATGGGGACCCAAATTGATTACACATAACAGTTCAATTACTGATTATTGGTTGTAATGGTAAATCAAGTGATTGGGCATGTTGTTTTCCACAGCATACTAGTTGTAAGATGCAGGATAGGCATATTGCTGTTTATTTCAATATCTGATTAACATTCGACAAAATGCTGACTGAAAGTATGGAATGCCGAAAAACCCATAGAATCAGATTCATCTTAGAAAGTGATTTTCATGTAACATGCAGACAACAAAGTTTGCTTTGTTCCTTGGAGGAAACTACAGAGCCATATACTGTCAAAATGTAAATGGTGTGTTTTGCTATGTTTCACCATCATCAAGATCCAAACAGTCGTAACTAGGAGCAGGCTTTAGGTGTTGTGACATTCATCATTATAGAGTAGAAGAGTTTCAGAAGAGGTTTTAGATAGCAATGCAAATGTCAAGATCTGGTCAAATGCAATCAAGTTATTAATAGAACATAGAGATCTTTAATAATGGTAGAAACGAATGATGATGAATCTTCTTATTGAAAAAGTTATTTATAATACCATATAAGATTAGCAAGAACAATAAAATTCAGCACATAAAGCCATCACTCGTAATATTACCAATTAGCTGTTTTTCTTCAAGGTCAGACGTTTAAAAAAATGTACAGCCTCCCATTGTAGATATTGGCAAGATTGATAATCAGTAGATTAATTATGGTAACAATCTTAGCATTCAGTATAATTGCATAACATAAGGGTAATCTATGTACACAAAAGTAGTTCGAAACACAAGCACACAGATAAATATACATTAATGCATCAAGCTGTTGCCACAAATAGACTAAGAGCAAGATGATTTTATCAGATACGCTTAGAGTGTGAGTTAATGCAAGTTCATCTTCTGAGAAGAAAATGAACATTGAAAGTGAGACCGACAAAAAGAGCTGGTGAACGTACAACGGTACTTTAATCTCTACGCATGTCTATACTAAAGATTTTGTGTCCATCTGTAGCATCAGCAATGTATTTAACATTATAATAGCATACCTGAATTCAATTCCCTGACTAGTGTTGACATTGCATTGGTAACGCTGTCAGCGGCAACCAGTAAATCATTTCGCAACGAACGTCCCAAGCTGTTGTTAGCACTACTTGAGCCACTGCCGGGTAAACTGTTTGTCCCAAACGCTGACCTAACATTGAAAATTTCTATTTTCTATGGGTTTTATGTTTTCAAACAGAAAATCGACATGTTATCATGCAATTTTTTATTTCAACGGTAATCACTAGTTGTCTTTGTATTACCTACACGAATGAATTGTATCATTGTAATTCGTAATGATATTCAAAGAATCTACTAAGGCATTAACATTGCAATGTGAATCGAGCACTTTGTATGATTAATTACTAATTTATGAGACAGATTTTTCTCAAAACATTTAGAAAATGATAAAGCTTTCCTTCTGTGTTTGAAAGATATCCATATTCTAAGAATGAAAGTGATTATCAACAACTGCAGAGATTGTGGAAAATTATTGACATGTAATGCCTATCAATAAGTGAATAATAACGTATAAAAGTATATAACTTAAACTGTGCAACAATAAGGAACATTTAGGGCATGTCCTATATATATTTTGTGACGTCGAAGCGATGTATTTTCGTCGACAAATTCAGCCTAAACAGGGAGACAGATTTCACGGATATGATTTTTTTCTAGAAGCTTAAATTAATCTGTAGGGTGCATGTCCAGTGATTTGCAACGTAGATTACCCAGTAATGTATATTACGAATATATGAAAATTACATTACGTTTATATAGATCCAACATGGCGGTATCAGAATCCCTGCCATTACCGACTTGTCGTATTTTCACCGCATCGTCCGCATCTAAGATATAAGAACGTCTATCACTCAGCACAGGGGGCAAGTGCTCTGTAGAAATACACACTTGTTTCGGGAAAACTTATTTCACCCATCTGCGTCCCGTAAATAAGGCTCAATTTGTCGACGAAATTCCTTGTATTTGATGTCTCGGAATGACATATATTTATCTAAATACTGTGAATTGACGGTAGTTCTGTGGCACCTTAATAAATAAAGCAAAAAAGACCTTATTCAATACATTTTTCTACTTGTATAATTGTAAACAGCCAAAAAATAAGCCATACACGATTAATAAGATTACATTTATCATTCCCATGCTAAACAGATAATGAATAACAGATACAATAGAATAAGATTATTCGTTAAAACAAAATCACAGTATTATACCTGAATTATTCATGGATGTAAGTAGATACCGAAATAAACTTGAGTTCTGTATTACCCATAGGTTTCTTCAATTGATTTTTAAACTTGGTGCATAATTATCAGGATTTATGCGATTTTTCTTGCACATATGTTTAGCAGCAATACTTCTAAGTACACAATATCAAATACTTGACATCACATTAATATAAACATAATTATGCTGGTGCAAATATTTTCAAGTTTGAACGGATAAGAGTTTTATTTCATGTGTTACCCACACATCATTAATTAACGACAATTATTAAGATGAAACTTAACAGTAATTAAAATTGATAAATGACTGCAAATGGTTCCATACAGTAACGCGCAATGAAACGAATAAACTTTAGAAATAATGCCAGACATTGAAAGCGTAATGTGAGCGATCAATTGTATGGAATCTCAACTGTGCAAATAATGTTTCAATATACAACTATGTGATGTAGAAACTAAAGTCTTTAATATTTCATTGGTATAACAATATATTCTACCATGTTCTTAATTATTGTCAACTTGATTATTACAAGATTCAACACTATGCGGCTAGTACCAAGCTACGTGTATAACTAGTTGCCAGTGTCAACATCTGACGTTCTCTATAAACTGCTTACATTAAGATATCTAAGTCTTCTGGAGTATTAAGTATGGTCGTTAATGCATACTGGATGGAGTTCACGTAAACATTAAATGAACATTTAAGTTACATATTGCTAAATTGTGCGTGCTAGTAAAAGGATCATCCGACCTTAATACAAATTATTATTCATTCTTGTTGCTGTTCTAAACTCAATATAAAAAGTATATTTCTATTAATAAAAACTGTGCGGTAAATTCAGCAATGATTAGCACTAATATCAATTCAAGTACAACAGGCTCTAAGTTCTACGCATGCCATCCATACCTTACGTCACCACCGACGCAGGAGAGGCTATCAGGAATCGGGTTCTGCATTGATCCAAGCATCGCATTGCCTGTTATATTTGCTGATGATGTGGGTGGCACTGAGCTTTGATAACTCTGAGACATTGGTTGTTGATTTTGTTGTTGTTGCGGTGCTGAAGATAACGGACCTCCAGGTGTTGGTGGTGCAGATCTACTACTAGGAACTGCGCCAGGAGGTAACGGTGGAGATTTTGTACTTCTTGGGGAACTATTTGGAGTTGATCTCGGCGATGCTTGGTGATTCTTTGAGAATTCAATTGCAATTATTAGGAAAATGAGGGTAAATTTGGCACTGTACATGTATTGATCACAGGTATGTTACCTTCAGGAGCTTCATCAACCCTTCGAGCTGCACCATAAGCTGCCGTCTAGAATCTTGTAGCGTAACAAGATGTGTTTCCAATTCATCCTTTCTTTGCCTAAGTGATCTCAACTCAGACATCAATGCTGGATTTTCTAATCCAGCAGCGTTAATTTCTTGTTGTCTCCTAATATTCAAATCATTTGTTGTAAGAAATGCTCAATTTTCCTCTAGATTCAGTGGTAAATAATTTTCAATAGCAAATTCATCTCCTATATCTTAGTTCTCAATTTTTTATGATCGTATATCGACGCTGCTTACGAAAAGTAGCACGTTTCAAATTTCTTACGAAAACTAGCACATTTCGACTATCCACGAAAACTAGCACGTTTCGATATTCACCGCGAAAACTAGCATGTTTCGGTTTTCGCCGCGAAGACTAGCACGTTTTGATATTAACCGTGAAGACTAGCATGTTTCGGCTTTCACCGCGAAAACTAGCACGTTTTGATATTATCATAACGTGCTAGTTTTCATGGTGAAAACCAAAACATGCTAGTTTTCGTAAGACATTTGAAACGTGCTACTTTTCGTAAACAGCGTCGATATTATGTCCTGAGAATCTAATCACGTAGTATTTCTACGAAACGCAAGTTATTATGAGTTAATTCTGCAAAATGGAGATGTTTAACTCTCCAAACGAATATTCATAAATCTTTCATACAGAATCAAGGCACTTTTGTATCAAATTGTTCTAGCACGTCTATAGTTTGTAGAATTTGTGTCAAATGTTCGATTAGTCTTAAGACTCAAGTGAAGATTTGTATATTGAATATAGTCCAACTCCCACAGGATGTATGAAATCTACTTAACCATAAGCTGTACATTTCTGCGTGAAAGTTGCAATAATTATTTAATGTTGTTAACGAAGGCTCAGAACTATGAATATTTGTAATAATTGATAATCTGTATGGATTAAACTGTGGGAATTGACCTTAGACTAACATTCATGTTGCGCAAATAAAAAACAGAAAGCAAACAGAACAATTTGAACATGCGTGACTCTAGGATGGTTAGATAGGATGACCACTAGGTTGAGGCTTGATATAAAGGAAGATAAATGACATAGGTATACCTTAACCTTGCAATCTCTCGCATTATTTCCTTGTTCTTTGCCTCTAAATGAGATATCAGCTCTCGCTGCGCCCGTGATATGTCAGACGAAGTAAGATTAGCGTCCGATGGCGCCCTTCCCTTTAACAATAAATATGGTGTAATTATTGGCTTATCAATCACTCATATCTATACAAAAGCAGATATTTGAAGATAATAGGAAGTATGAACAGTTTCATTTACATATGTGGATTTATTCAAAGGTTCAGAGAATCACTTTAGTGTTACTTGAGTGCATATTTTGTTAAAATTCAGTAGCTACAGCTCAAGTTCATAATTTCATACTCAGCAAAGAATAAACGAAGAATATGATGTGCGGAATTTAAAGCAGGAGATGCAGTAACTTCTAGTAATAGATAATTTATGAAGACAATACAATACACTTACCGCTTGATCTGCTTGAGACATTTTTGATGCAGAACGAGGCTGTTAGAACAATGATAAATTTGCATTAAGCCATACTCCGACAATGCTTCAGGCTAAATATCTAGTTACCTTAATTGTATGAAATTGATGATGTAACATAATGTGGAAGAACATACTTTTATTTAATTGCCTGTTCTATCTATTAAAGTAATAATAGCGCGGTATCTGAGCATCTAATTCTCAAGGACAAAAGCCGAGCAATCAAATTGATAAATCTTCAATCAACTCACCACTACCACTGCTCGTGCTTCTTGCGCTAATCTCATGGCGTATCTTGCTATAAGTTTATGCTCATCCTCAAGCCTTGAACTATCCATACTGAAGACAGAAATATCATTGGCTTCAAATTCGATTGTAATTTGATTATCTTATATTTTAATACGACCATTGTTCAAATAAAAATGACGTGAACATAATTATTGTCCTATTATTGCTTCAAAAAATGATAAACATTTGACTATCGATCCTAGTCGTGTAAAATCATGAGAAATTGGTATTTGAGTGATTTATAATCACAGTATTGCCTAATATGTATTTGACCCACCTTCTCAAAGTAGACCTACTGTCCATGGAGCCGGAGTCGAACGGAGCCATAAACCCAGACTCAGGAAACCCATTGTGTGATGGCAAAGGGGATGGTGGACTGATTGTTTGAAACAGGATGACTGAATTAATGAGACTTATAAATTATTGTTAAATTTCCCAGAAATTGGGAGTCGTAACTTCAATCAGTGCAATTTACAAGGAGACCCTTTCATTATTAATAAGTAATTTAAAGACATATTTTGATCCACGTAAGATAGCAGCTTTAAATAAAGAGGGCGGCTTTTAATGCTTACACGATATGTGAGAGGTCCAGAGTTTTCTCTGGTTGTTCTGGAAACCTAGGCAAGCTATTTTTTCCTTTCTCCGGAACACATCTGAAGCTTTTGCGAAGGGAATGTCCAATTTGTTTGCTTGGTGATTTCTGTAAATGAATTTCATCAGTGAATATCAATTTCTTCTGTCATACATTTGTTTATTGAATGGTTAAAGAATCGCATTACACTTACAAAACTACTGTACTCTCTGGTTTCATGGTCGTTATTATGCGTTCCGGAAACCCTCCCTCGCCAGAAGCAGTCTTGACATAGCTGGTAAGAGTGACATTTTTGACAACGATAACGAAAGCCTGTGAAATTTTCCTTATGACAAGCGTCACATGAGATTGGATGAACGACTGAAAAATAATTGGTAATTAGATAAACAGATTGATGAAGATTGTCCTCATATTAATTTCTTCTATTATTTACTCACCGCCCTCAACGGCGGCCATCCTGTGATACAAAGGCAGCCAAATTAGGCAGTGTGGTCCAGGATCAGACATTAATGTATCCAAAAAGTCGTTAACAGTGACTTTCGAATTCTGAGAGAAGAAAATCAGGTTTTATAGAAAACATCCTACTTATTTCACATCATTATTACATTTTTTGTAGCTCCCAACTAACTTGCCACTTACAGCAGGGAATATGGAGTTAGCTAGGCCTTCTGAATACCCAAAAGATGGCGTTTCATACACCGCTGCTGTTAATGCTAAAACTTCCTTCAAGTAATCCGCGAACCTCCAATGAATCATGTGACCATTGCTATCCGATATCTGAGAATATATATCTGAAAATAATTAACACAGTCAGAAGTGGTCATTTCGGACGATGAAGTGAAGATATCTTGATGAAAATTGAATAAAAACTTACATCGAAATTTGTCCATATTTTTTCCAGCACATAGAGTGGCCAGAGCAACTTTGACTGAGAATACAGATATTTTATTGTTTTCCCTAGAATTAGGAAATGAATCACGGTTAAATTTGCAGTCAACTGCATAATCATATTCAAGAATGCATGTGTGTAGACTGTTTCGGATAACATACCCACTGGTGTATGCTGCCAGAAGCCAATTCATGAGAAGAGCTGTGGTTGCATCTACTTTGGATTGCTGAGCAACGGGCACTCTCTTATTAAGAGCATGAAAAAGTGACGAAAGCAGAGTTTCCAATCTTGATACCCCCAGGGTACTCGTAGGCTCTAGTGTGTTCAATCCATTTTCTCTAAATGCTTCGATAACATTCCATATGTCCACATTGTGTACTAGAAAAAGAGTATGATGAAGAGTGTTTCAAATTCCGTGCAACAAGTCATGGAATTAACGGGCAAGTTGATTATCCCACAAATAATTATTCAGGAGAGATTTGTTTCTTTAGAAAATACTTACGATGAACTTTTCTTTGAATGAATCTCAATTTACAAGCAGTTCGATAGGATGCAAAACGAATGCTGTCAAAATTCTGTTGCCGCATTTCCTGCAGTAGCTGTAATCTACTAGCTTCTCCACTGCTACTGCTGCTACCTCCACTGGAACCTCCTGCTCCGTCTTCAGCCATTTTTCCTAAGGGATAAAAAAATCTTCTTTAACTCATCTCGAATGCAAGAACAAACGTAATTATTTGATTATGAGTTTCTTAGGGAAAATTCCAAGTGAATAAAATATGGTAAATGCTTCAATTATTAATTAAATAATGAATTCAGCCTCTGCTCAAACATGTACAAAATTTCTGTGATTATACTGCAATTTCAGTTATGATAGTATCTAATGAGGAATTGGAATTCAATTAAAGGTGTAAAATTTTTTTTTCTTATAAATTGTCGAATAAATCTTTATAATAATTATTCAATTCTGATTATTATTCAATTTTACCGCATCAGCCTGCGATTGTAGGTGATAGAAAAAAAAAGATGCTTTTTATCTTTTCAAGTCCCTGACCCGATATTACGATGAGGAGGAGGCGGAGACAGACAAGGACCTTCAGCAATTACTAATTAGCATAAACAGAGCCGGTCTCCGCGAGTTCCACTTGCAAAAATTGTGCATAATGTACTATCATATGTGAGTTGCGAGAAACGGATAGTAAAACGTTGGCAAATATAATTTTGTAGTTAAGATTTGAGGATCAGTTTAAAATAACGATTGGGAAGCATCCTAATATCCGAACGGCGAGTTACAGGTATACCGAAAGCGACGAACTATTTCTACATTTTCTTGCTACGAAAGCAATCTCTTTCTCGCGGAGAAGCTAGAACCTTCCGATCTCTATTAGGCTGGACTAAAATACAAATTTTTCATGCCTAGCATCACGTAAGCAGTTCCGACGGAACAGAAAAACAAATCAATCCGTGGCCGCGGCTACTATATACGATTAGATAATATAACTTTAGTAATTTGATTCCGAAGTACTACCTACATCGCCAAGAAGCAGTAGTCTCTCGTCTGAAGCCGAAGAAGCACACTTGCGTTATTCGAGGTGATAAAATAGTCTAAAAATGGCATTGTTCGGTGGATTTTAATCTCGAGTTTCTCAAAACGGCGAAATTTGAGATGGTACGAACTTACGAAGTCAGAAGCCTAGTAGAGATTTTCAGGTCGTCTGAAATAACTGGACTCGAGACAGGTCCAGAGATATTATTACAGCGCGAAAAATAGCATATTGCATACATAATGAGAATATCATCGTCGCATCTGCAGGGACGCTTTTAGAATTTTAGTATATTAGTATTTCAGGTATAACGACATGGGAGTACATTCCTGAGATTTTTATTGTCTTGATAAGAACTATACCTACTAGGAGGAGGAAATTTAGCGCGAAAAGTAATTTGAACCCTTACTCAAAGTATGACACCAGCTTAATTTGAGCTCGCGGAAACGAAAGATAATTTATAGGCTTAATTTGCGAATTAATTAAAATTCCTCGTTACTCAGCTCGGGCGAAAGGTAATTAATTCGAAGTTAGCTGCGTTTAGTTGTCGCAACGTATAATCAACCGACCCTCAAATCATTCCTATGATACTCATTTACTGATCCAGTGCATCATCTGGACGGTATGTATACTTGATAATATTTCATCCTCGCAACGGGAAATTTAAAACGCTCTTAGATACTTATCGACCGAATGCTAATATAGTTTATTTGCTTCTGTTTCACACAATATACAATTTATAATATTCTATGCAACAGTGTCTTCACGTAGCGTTCAAGGCAGTCAATCTATGGAGAAAGTGGGGAAAATCGGTGTATAAATAAGAGACTTTCAGGGAAACGAAAGATGTGGCTACCTATTGAAAAAGAAGAAATTATAAACACACAGTATATAGTGGAGCAATTGGCGGGCCTTATTGCTAAATTCTTTAACTCACCCTAAAACTGAGTTCTTCTAGATCTAGAATTTGACTTTCCGAGTGAAAAGATCGCTTCAACTTTAAACACTGCACACGATTATTTAGTGAAAATTAAAGAAATTCGAATGTTGTCTACTTCACTAAAAAAGATGTTTGAATAGAGCTTTACGGACATAAAAATATCAGATTTTGACAAATCTCCATATTTTAATTCAACACAGAGTTCATTGAAAATAGGTTGTTCCTTGAGGAATCAATTCTATACTACTTCAGTGTGTTTCTGAGAAAATATAGAAGAACTATCTCGGCAATGACCCGTTCAATTCTATTATACACAGTATGTATAATAAGTAATGCGGCCCTAAATATCAGGGATAGAATAATGCCTCGATATTGTCTTCTTCCAAAAATGTCATCACCTTTATCATCGGTCTCCACCCACATACAGGTACATTGAGCAAAGTTCATTGTTCTCGAAATAAATTTTCACGAGAGTAGAGGTATCGTGACACGGGCATGCAACGGAGTAGCAATTAGGCATTTGCCCGACCTATCTATGTATATATATGAACTCATATACCATACACATTAGGTACACACATACCTGAACAAAATGAAAAAAATTCGTGTAGCTGAGCTGCGTCACCAAAGTAGCGAGTAATAACTTGCTGTGGGGTTAAGTACTAATTACGAAAAATTCTGAGCGAGTTCTACATATAGGTATAAAGATACATATATATATATATTTTTTTTAATCCCACCAGTTCTCAAAGAAGCTTTCAGATTTTATTTTTCAACCATCCTTGAAAGAGAACTTCCACCCTACGAGAAATTGTAATCTAATTTTCCTTTCAATGCCTGCGCATGGAAAATTTATCGCGTGAATAATATTTTCAATGAGATCTTTTTTACTTTCCTCCTCACAAGACTGTACTGAGGTGTTCTCGTGCTAATCTGAATAATTCGCTTGAGGGATACCTTAAAAGTACAAGCGATTCGCTCACGCTCGATAATGTAATGAATGTATGTACAAGATTCAGTATGTAAAGTATTATAAGCCTGTTATTATAAACTTCCACAATATGGGCACAATTTTTATTCAGTATTAATCGAAAGGGTCAAATGCAAAACATATAGTTTATTTGGTCCGAAAATTATGAAGAGTAGAGCGGTGTGTCAGAGATCGATTTAGAAAAGAGTCATTCCGGACCTTAAATGGGAAAAACCATTACAAATCGTCTGAGAAATATAATATTCCGCGGAATTTAAATATCATAACGAATTAATTAGCATACGAAGTAGTTAGTATTTTCGCATAGCCACGTTGAGATATGTCACGGTACATCGTATATGCACAAACGGCAAATATAGGAATATAAGTAGGTGTCGCGATTGACTTACCATAATGGTGAGCGAGTCACTAATGACAAGTAACAGCATAGAAGGTAATTCGCTAAAAAAGGAAAAGTCTAATAATCGATATTTCCTATCCTCGAAAGTTGAACGGGGTGATAAAAAGTTTAAAAAACAATTAAAAAGATGCTATTCTCACGTTTTAATGCCTCGTTTCATTATATACCGCGAAATACGCGTTCTATAAAACGTGTGTCGTGAAAAAATCGTTCATCGTTGTTGAGTCGATGAGGTGATACCCTTCTCGCGCATACGATAATTTCGCGTGTGACCTGTGTGTTACAGTGATGTAATAAATATTCATAACCGAGGGAATTTCGAGTGAGTTAAGTTCCTCTACGGCAGAGGAAAATACGGTCGAGCCTTAGGGCGAGAAGACACGGGAATCGATACCTTACGCAGAGGTGGGCTTATGCCTCGCGCGGACGACGTCGAGCCGAGACAAGGCCGACCAAGAGAGCGAGTAACGAACGCGACCCAGCAAAAGAACCAGAAAAAAAAACAAAATAAAAAATAAGAATAAAATGAAAAAGGCGGAGGAGGAGGTGAAGAAAATAAAAAACGCGAGGTGTGTTTAGAGTGAGAAATGGCAAGACCCTGGTAGTGAGAGATTGCTGCTAGAAAACTGTACAGAGATACAAGTTCTCATTTGCGAGAAAGTAGCAGAAGCGAGCCTCTCGCAAACGCGATCAACTACATCTATATTTCTGTAATATTATAGTGAAAAAGTGTTCACGGTAATTAGAAAGAAAATTTTATAAGGATTGAGGGAGAAATGTTAAGAAAAATGATGAGGGCTCCGGGGCTATGAATGACGGGACTTAATGACTTGAACTTACAAAAGAATGAGGCGATTGTTTGAGCCCATCGCTAAAACTGGCTACAACTTTAAGGGGTACCTACTACCAGAGCGAGCATTCAGAGCAATGGAGATGATGCAGGTATGGGGCGCCCCGTCTGACCACCTAGAACTTTTCCCCTGTAGAATTCAGGTCGGGTATTACTACTAGGCTGGTGTTGGCATTCTCTTGCGTAGGCGGGTCAGTCAGAGATACACCCGCCTGTGCCACGTGAAGAAAATAACATGAGATTTAATAGAAACGGTTTGACGGCCCGGGGAATGAGATAAAAGCGAAGAGTTTTCTTTATGCTGTTTAAACCGTGCGTCTGCAGGATGGGATGCGATTAGTTGAGAATAATGTGATCGATATTTTCTTGAATGTATCTGCGTATGGGTACTTTGAATTTCATCGTCATGGATATGTGAATAATAAACGGATTTAGATAAGTTAAAGTTGGAACAAAAAAACCCACACGCACACACATATGGCCAGTTTACGGTAAAGGGTTTTGGTCGAATCTTTTTTAGACGTACGAAGTAGATTCATTGACGTAGGTATCCGATGCATTGTAAAGACCGATTACTATACGATCGCTAACGTCAATTGCGATAAGATTTCCTGATCTCATTTATCGATCAAGTATCAAGATTGTTCGAAGGCAACGTTGTACAGATTGCACCGTATAATACTATATATACGATCATGTCGAGTCTCATCTACACCCGTACTTTAATCACCGCACATAAATTCTTAAAATTGAACCGAGATTACCAGAAACGCAAATCAAAATGACAAATGTATATCTACAATGTCGCTCACGGACGGATTATATATCGGCTACTTATCGAGGCCAGAGGAAAGATTCACAAATCCATTTTTGATTAAAATCGGATTGCTTAGATTCTTTCGGTCTCATCTGATTAAGACATACACTTGAAAAAAGAAAAAATGACTGAAGCAATGAGTAGTTCGAGTATATTTTAAAAGAAATCTTAAACGTAACTCTATTTTTAATTAATGAATAACAGAAGAAAAAAAAATCATTTTATTTATAGACCATGACAAGCCAGCGATTTATATTTTAATCTAGAATCTGCTGCGAGAGAGTTTTTACTTAATTATTCTGAGAGGGTCGATCATGCAAGATGGTATTTTCCTAATGGGCAGAAAAATTTGTAAGAATGCCGTAACCCGAAGAAATAAATTTGCTCCAAAATGCTGCGGTACGTGTACAGAAGAGCCAGGAGGGTCTCTTCTGGCGAATGGGTTCACAGCAGCCTCGGTATATGGCATATATGCATATACTTATATATATATATATATATATATATATATATATCTGCAATTGTACACATTTGTAGTAAGTACTATTCGTAAGTGTAGGCTGCGGCAACGTACATATCTAGGGTTAGTTAAAGGGGTGCTACCACGCCGGTACCGTAAGTTTCAAATTTAATTTGAAAAAAGTCTATTTTCTTATCATAAATAAAAAAGGAGAAAATCGCAAAGAAACTATCATGGTATAGAATTAGTTTCATTAGAATGAATGAGTTTCTTCGTTGAATAATGGAACAAAAAAAAAAGAGTGATTTAAGGAAGAAGTATACGATTTTATAAATTCAATATCAGACAAATTATCTCGGTCTGGATTATCACTTCCGCATATGCGATTCGACATCATCACATAAATTGAATCGCAAATTTGTAATACATCCGCGAGGAACCTCGAGCCCAGATTTTTTATTTTTTACCTCGGGCGTCAAATCTCTTAGCTCTTCACAAATGCACACTCAAAGTTGAACAACGTACATGTAGTACCTACGTACGTAGGGCATACATTACACTCTTTTAAAAAGGTCCGTGGGTAGGTACGAGGCGAAGCTAAAAGAACCATCAACCACATGGGTCAATGCTATCCATCCGGCGTACTTTTACGTACATCCATTTAGAAAGATCTTCGTATAATAACAAGAGTTTTTCCAAAGAAGAAAAAATCCCGATTTTATATTACTTTCACGCTCCTTTTTCTCACGATTCTCTGCGCTCTACGCTCTCTGATTTCCACTTATTCTTCTAACAGGATTGAGAAAACCTGGATATAATCCTTTTTCAAATCCTTTTTCTTAGTGACATAATTACCTAGTACTTCATTGTTGTTGAGTCACTTTCTGCATGCAATACTACGCAGTGACTACCGTCACACGCTTCATAATAAATTGCTGCGTAAATTAGCGGTGGTAGGTATAATTTAGATTCTAGATCACGTACTTATAGTATAGGTACCAAGCAGAGAAGAAGAAAAACAATGTTTACTCAAAGGAATCAATCGTTCCACAGATTGCGTTTACGCGATGAAAGATTTATTAGCGTATTCGTATAGGTATATGGCGGAGGTTGGTTCGAATACGTGCAACGGATAATAAAAGAAAAATCCGCGAATTTAGAACCCACTGTAATCAAACGTGCGTGAAAATCTGTTGGAATTCATTATAGTATTGTATAACCAGTGGCTCTGGCCATTGGTGTGACGTAAATAAAATAATTACTCTTCATTTCGTTTCAATTTTAGATCCATTAACAAAATTTAATTACCTATTGGTACATATATGTATGTATGTACTATATACGTACACACGCGTTCATAGAAAGTTCACGTAATTTGATTACAGAGGGATTCGTTATAGTCGAGTGAATCGTTCACACATAGTCAGTTTATTCACTTATAATTAGAACGAATGATACTACATCGTTACACATGAGTGTAAGCAACCGTCAAGATTTCTAGATGACTAAATATGAAATGGACTAGTATCTGACGAATCGCTAACGACTAGACTAAAAATTGTATCATAATATCAGGTAGGATACGAGAATCAATTACGTGGACGAGTAACGTGAGTAAATTGCGTGTCGAATAAATACGTACATAATCATCACGCCTGGAAGATATAAAAGCCGGTGCAATGTGGTTAGCCATAATTCGCAAGGAACGAATCTAAATTCAAGTTTCTAGAATAAGTAGAGAGCCTTAGCGAGGGTATTGTGCTTTGTGAAAAGTGGAGTCATTAGTCAAACTGCGGAGCTCGAGTAATTATATCGTTTCGCGAAACTAAAAATGTAAGAAAGCAGGAAAAAAAGAGGAAAAATTAACCGAAAAAATAAAACGAAAATGTCGCGGTAATGAAATGAGTTGAAATGCTATAGCCTGCAGAGTCTACAGACTATATAAATGAACAATAATGTCTTTCGGCAATCGACCAACCGTATAACCGGTTCGGCTAAATACTAATTAATATTAATTTATACAGCGTCATTATCATCCGTATACAATCCTGCTATACATGTCTTGCTATGTACAATATTCGTACTTGTTTCTTATACGCATCGTACTTTATTATCGCGACCTTCAGCTATATTATGCATAAGGCGTTTATTATTAGGTATGGTATACGTCTACGACGACTAATTGACTTATAAGAAAGTCAGAAAATCATCGAAACAAGTTTGTCGTTTTAAAATGACAGGATTTATTCAAGGATGCAATACCAGTTTTACTCGCATGTGTATAGTAATAATAATAATACAAATCGCAGGTAGGTACTAGGTATACATAGGTTTCGCAATTAACGATTCTACAGAACAATAGATTATTGGTTATTTGGTCTGGGTCTTTCTTTACACTATTCAACAACGCGTTTTCAAACCTACTTATAACGATCGAATTTCAAATGATCAAATACGGAGGCGGGATCAAACCGAATTACGGCAAAAGCTCATGTTATCGTCGTCTCTATCAATTTATAGGTCTTTTACCCGACTTCATAGATACCATAGGATTTTAATTCAATCCATAATCCGCAGCTGTTTTATAAATCGTGATCTACTTTGAACAAATTTCCGATTGCACGTAATTTGATATGGGGAAACACAGATCGGGGTTCGAAGATGTCTCGTGATGTAAAAGTCTTCATTATTTATTACCGACTCATTTCTCCCGTAGGGTAATTAGTCTCTATATCTGATCAGGTAGCATAACATAACATGATTAAAGGGGTAAATAAAATCGGCGATCTGGAGGTATGCAGGAAGGAACTAACCGCGAAACAGGAAGTTCGAGCTAGCAGGAGAATGCATGGATAGCCAGGTTGAATCAATACGATAAGTGGGACAGGTGGGGGTAAAGTTTCTACGGACTACGGGGTAGCAGAGGTGGTCGTAGCAGTGGAGGTGGTGGGGGCTGAAAGGCAGAGATCCGCGCCGACTGAACATAAGGAACGAAGGTACAGAACCAACGAAAGACGCGCCTTAACTTTGGATCCTAGATAAGTTAAGATTAGAATCGGTTGTATTTCAAACCAAATATGGTAGGGAATTTATTGACTTTAAGCGATCTATGGGCTAGGGTCCTGTCGCAATCACTTTCACAGTAGAAATAATACATTTATCTATATATATATCTATGTCTCTATTGAAATTAAATGTTGATTTATTATTGCGAGGGATTGACATGGTGGAATAAATACCGAGGCGATCGATTTTAAATTGCAGGATTGAGTATAATAGCGTATATAACAACTTTTCGTCGGTTTATGGGCACGTTTTTGATAATAGATATTAATAAGTCACTCCACAGCATTCTTTTTATTTCTACTTGTAATCATCACGCGATGCTATAAATACATATCTCGTAAATTGTCGTTCAAACGAAAGGGAATAAAATTAATTGTGAAAGATTAGATTCTTTTTAATCGTTTTATATGCTAGATAGATTTACCTCGTTATATTTTACAGTTGATAGTTGAATCTTTATGTCAAACTTTAATTGAAAGTAAGATCGTATAGCTGATTTATGATCACTATCAAATTCGAAATCAAATCTCAAGAGTAGAAGCGAAAAAAGATAGATTGGCAGGAAAAAAAAACTGTCTATGAATATTTCACTGCTTATGGTGTGTTATTATCTCTTCGCACAATCAACGAAATAGAAATAGATTACAGACTCCCTCATGCTGCACTCTAAATGACGCGCTCTTTTTCTCGCTGCGAAAAAGCAACTGTATTGCAATCAGCACGTGCTGGTCGTGATTTTTCAACAAGTTATCTCAAACTAGATTACTATTCTTTTGATTTCAACCTTCTACTTTATGTTTGTATTTACCTAATGATTAGAGAAACGAGAAGGAAGTGATCGTATCTAATGATTCGAATCAATAAAGTGGATCATCTACTGGTTTATTTAATAAATATTGTGTCAGTAATATTTACGAATATAATGCACTATATATAATGATAAAATCGTGTCAAATTGTACACAACGTATGGTAGTATTCATTAACGGTTCATCGCTTCTCCTTCTATATTAATTATTCGAAGAACTGTTATAACTGCAGGCCAGTCACCTACAGTTGCATACTTATAATAAAAAGAAGCAAATAAAAATATCAATGTACCGATAAGTCTCTGGATACGGGGATATAAATCTCGTTAAACTGATAAAATATCTGTATAATATAATGACATCCAGATTGAAGGGGGAGAAAAATGACCGTCACTAATTAACCTTCAATTTTCTGTCTACCTGACATTTTTCAACGTTTGTAAACATAATTAATCTCACCGTTCCTCGACGTGCATATAATTATACACATGCCACATACATACATTTTTTTAAATCAGCCTACAAAGTGCGTGAACTTACCGAAGGGCTCTGGTATCTTATTGGCTGTTCAATATGACGTCACAATTTACACATTCACCTAACCTGCTCTGCCGGTACGCGGCTGGGCGATATTTTATTGCGCGTGTTACTGGGGTTAAAATAATCGTTTGACTATGTGGAACGGTGTATGAAACTCTGACATAATTATCTTGATAAATATGTTGGTTATATGAGGCAAGATATTAGCATAAGCACCAGCAGCCGAGATAGTAGATTACTATGTATACATTATTGACTAGCTCGGCCTATAAGAACTGTCACTATAGCATGTAGGCAATGTATTATGAGGAATCTGGCACTATAATCTTATAATAAATAAATACAGATTTTTATTCTTTGTACCTTGTGTGTTTATCGACGGTAATGGTATTGTTTTACACTTGAGATTGACGGTAAACAAATATTTTACACAGCACAAACGCACCACACACCTTCTTCCCTGCGGCCATTACTGCCTACTGAATTGACTTCTGTCAGCTCGAAATCAGCCATGGCTCCGGCAACTTGGACGGAGGAACGCGGAACTGAGCCAGCGCCTGCGCTCCGATTTCAAATTCAAACTTACAAATTTCATAGACACTTTAGAGTTTAGAGTGCAATATTGAGATATTGCGTAAGAAGTGGAGCCTGTCTATATTATACGCTGAGAATTAGATTTTCTTTTACTATTAGCAACAGGGATAGTCCTGCATGTTAATTACTGGTCATTCATTGTATATTTATTTGGCAAAGTGAATAAAAAGAACGCTTCACTTCATTCTATTGATTTTATTATTTGCGGAGCAGTGGATTAGTTTTATTAATTGATGAATAATTCGTTAGGTAGCGTACGGTTACAAATTGCATAAATTGTATTTTGTATATTCATATAAACTGATACTGGATGATTGAAACACATATGTGATTAGATTTATTCGTTTGTTATAAATTGAAGTTACAGCATTGTTATATTTTTTCTTTCGTAGATAACTTGTAATTATATCATATAAATTCTTTTGTATGCATAGGTATATTATTTTATAAAATTGTACATTTTGTAAATTCTTTTACTTCGATACGGCACAATATAGCAGAGATGCTGCGAACGAATAGTTGATACTACGCAACCACGTTAGACACTTATAATATATTGTATGTGGAATATGTTATAGTAAATAAAAACTATTGAAATATATTAATCCCTATATATTAATATTATTAACAAGTATTTATAATCATTATTGTCGTATACAATAGAAATAAAATAAAATGAAATTTACAATTAAAAAAAAATAGTTTTTTTGCTAGTATGGCAGTGTTTTGACCGATTTTGTTGAACGTCGGACGCGTTAAAACTCACATTACGGAATAGCAATAAATGACACTTACAATAAACTGTTATAGAGTCCAAAATTAGATGAATTTGATCATTCGAAAGATTTTTTCTAGTTTTAATGTTTGAATCATTTTTTGATTTATACATCTATCAATATGTGATGCACCTGAATTTATTCTGTAATTACGTTTAGAATATTACGAATAGATTTAATTATTCTTCTATTTCAAATCGATGATTCAGCCACATGAAGGATATTGCATTAACGTCAATTCTATTTTTCTAAGCATCTGCATTACGTAACCCGAAAATTTAAAACCTCGCGGAATAAGCTGTTTAACTTCGTTATTTTGGAAAAATCAATAGTAGGTTCAAATCCAAGCCATATTTTGTAAATTCTGTAGTAAACTTTGAACCCTTATATACTTGCAGTTAGATATAAAATACAAGATATAACATGATTAAGTAATTGTTTGAGTTGTTATACCCCGATGATTAGCATCCAAACAAAAGAGCACCTATTCAACTCACTTTTAAAATTAATTCAATACTCGAAGCCTTGTCATCGATCAAATATTCAAGGCATTTGAAAGTTAATTGTATACCTATTACATATTAACGTGGCCCCTTGTCAGTACCGCGACTACTATATTGGAGATAATTTGCTGTTGGGTAATTGCAAAACTCGCAAAATCCTGGCGCTCCTTGAGCTCCTGGTGCCCCACGCATACCAGGTACACCTGAATGAAAATAAAAGGAATAAATAGACGACTTAAGTATCGTTTCATTTTATGGTACTGTTCAAAATAGTCATACCCGATCGTCCTGGCTCTCCTCTGTCTCCCTGTCTTCCTGGTGAACCAATTCCATCAATTCCTGGGGGTCCTTGAACGACAGGAATACACACTTTATCAACTACTGGTTAACAAACTTGATAAGCCTTCTGTTTAGAAAGCGACAGTATAAAATACGCAATCTAATATTGCAAAAGCTCGAAATTGGGCAATGCTAATTTTGTTAGTTTCCAACGCGATTTATCGTTTTTGTAAATTATTATTTTCACGTTCTTGGCACGTAAATTAAGGTCTGCCCGAATTATTCGAGTGTTTCTTCGCTCCTGATTTTCGCTAATCTAACAAGATGATTCTCTCGCTGTCACTGATAATCCGTACTTGAGTTGTATCGAGGCAAAAAAAATTAATTCAATTATATTTTACCTGGCAATCCTCGTGGACCAGCCGGACCTTCTATCCCAACACCTTCTGGACCTCGGTCTCCTTTGTCACCCCTTTCTCCTGATGAGCCCTGAGACCCTGTAGGACCCTGTGGGCCTGGGAGTCCAATGAAACCACGTTCTCCCGGTAATCCTGGAGGACCTGGGTCACCTAAGTTATCAACGTAATATGATTATATCAGAAATTAACACACGTGTATCGTACGTTCATTCTTGTTAGTAAAGACAATACTGAATATAATTTAGTGAATTGAAAATTAATGATGAATATGCAGAAAATGGGTTGTTTAGAACATTAAATACTACTCGAGGATACTAAAATCGATCTTCTCACATGAGACTGAGAATTTTTCTTTACTTGCGGTAGGTATATACGTTTTACTAATTGTCTATCGATTTGTGTTAGTAGCCATATACAGATATACTATGCTAATATGTTATTACACATTTAACAACTGTGTCAGTTTCATGCCCACGTAACTCTACATAAAACATGCACCATACTTGATTTAGCCCCACATTTCCACGGACCATAATTACATATTTGTATGTGTATTTGATTCGAACACACAGTGGAAGAGCACGGATGCTACACTTTCCGAAAATTATCAACAAAGCTATTTGGATAAACGTCAGAAGAAATCTTGATTTCTTTTACTGAATATTTTTCCGTACATCTACAAAGCTACAGGGTTTTTGGCTTGATAACAATTTCTCCCTAACCGACGATAGGCATGCAAGTCTCTCAACTATTCATACAATTCACAACAGACGAACAATAGAATTCGGAAGGCAATATAAAGATTGAAGCAAAATTGCACGATCTAAAAATCATAGATACGAAGCTTTGAAAAAGAAGGATTCGTTTAGCCTCATTACGATTCGCACCACAATTAGGCAGTCTACTTTTTGAATGAATCTATTGTGCACGGCGCTATTGTGCAGGTAATTATTGTACACGGGTAAAATTAGCACGAATGTTATCGCCTGCGGTCTTTCAGTGCTGGATCTAAAGATTTTGTTTGAGAGGCGTTTTTTTCAAAAGCATCGGATGAGCGTTAAGGCGGTGTCATAAAGGCAAATGTGAGTCATGTCATTGCGATTTTCTCGTGGCTTTGGAAACCTGAGGAAACCTGAGGAATTGTTCAGGCGCTTTTCAGTGCTTTTTACATTCGGATCGAATCGTTTATTAACTATAAAATGATGACGTGCACAATAACATGTTCGTGAAAGACGTGGACAGAGTAGAATCAAAAAGAGGCAAAAAGATATATCCTCACTTCGATAGTTGATGAGCGATTTACAAGCTTAGTTCGCCACAAATTGTTGCATATGAAAACCAATAACAATCCGAAGGGGTAGTTTGATGAATCGTATGGCAGATAATGAGAAGAAAAATGGTATGTGAAGTTGTTTCCAATGGCTGTGTTAAATTTTGCAAAATCGGATGACTACGTGAAAGTCTTTCATACCCCGAGTTCGAATTCTAAGCCATACTTATTGCAATAAATGAGTGATCAGTGGGAATTAGGATATTTTCAAATTGGTAGTTTGTGGTACCTGGGATGCCCTGGGTTCCGGCTCGGCCGGGACGGCCTTGTCGGCTCAGACCCGGCAACCCGGGTGGCCCTCGCAGCCCCTCTGTTAATTCGCTCAGCCTCTCTGTGACACATGCGTTTCCGTTTTTATCGTTAAACGACACTCACAACGTTAACTTCTTCATCATATCTATGTTAATTATTGATTATGTTGTTCTTTCAGACCATCCTTAGTACCGCAAGCAACGGGATTCGTTTTTTAAGTGGTTGAAACTACTGTGAATTCAAGGGATCTCGGGACAGAAATCAAATACGGTTATCACACAATTTTCGCCCGTGGAATCGTCGGAGGAAAAAAAAACAACAACAACAATAAAAATTTAAATATCATGTTAAGTGTACAACTTTCAGTCAGATTTAGGGTGAAAAATCGCACCGCTCCGTTTCGTACTTTATTGCAGCTGAACTATTTCCTAATTTCTTTTTATTTTAGGATTTGTTTTTCATTTTGGTTCATTTAATTGCAATGACGACATGGCGTAGTATATTTCTACTCCAATTTCTATAGGTATATGAATAATAATTGTATGTTTAAACATAAATAATTACGTCGCCCAATATCCCAAAAACCCACAACAGTGCACCACCACCTAGCACTTAATAAACTAATATTATTGATTGCGTATAGCAAATGCAAATGCAATAATGCGTAGAATTGGGGAACCCGGATCGATTGTGGTGTTGTACCTGGACGGCCTTGCGAACCAGGAGCCCCGATGCGACCAGGTCGACCACGACCAGGTGGGCCAGGTGGACCCTGCATCAGTGTCGTCAGCTGACTCATCTGTTCTGTTTATTTTATATAAATAAGTGTCACATTTTTATTCGAATTCTAATAAAATAGCGGGATGGAATGATTTCTGCGATTCTCAATTTTGCTTGTAAAATAAAAATCATACACAATGTTCCCCTTCATATGCAGTAAGCCATTTGCTGAAAATAAATAATCATTATAAAATTATACAGTAGTCAAATTTCCGCCAGCTGAATAGATCGTTTGTTTGTTGTATTGTACATATTATAATACTTCGAGTGTGGTTTGAATCCTGTAAATAAAATTAAAAACGTTACAGCTATAGGATGTCCATGAGAAATTTCGATTTTACAGCGTTTGAAAGTGAACTGAAAATGTTCTCAGACTTTAGTTCGCAATTTTATTTACTCAAGACATGCACCGATTTTTCTTGCGATGTTTTGGACACACTTTGTTCTAAGAAACTTTAGCAAAAATATTCATACCAATTAATGATGATTAAACACGGGCGACAAACTTTACCATTTCCCAAAGAATCAGGAATTTTTCAAAATCATAAAAATAGGTCGCCCTAATACCAGAAATTATCTATAAGTACCCATGTCTACAATTTTCAAAAACTTGAAAGAACCCCTTGCCAAAAATTAATGAAACTTTCGAAATTCTAGGCTCTCTTTAGGATCATAAATGTAAAGTATCTCAAAGTAACATAATTCTAAGTTGAAAAATCTTAGGCTTTTGAGTTTTTTAACAAATAGATCTGAACCAAAATTAGTCTAAATATAGTCTTCTTTGCATAATACTGAATTCAAAATTACACCAAGACGAAATGCAGGTGAATCTCACCTCTGAGCACCGTAGTGCAAATATCTCGAATTTCTGCATCGCTGTAGCTTCTTCCAGGAGATCCTTGTATTCCCGGCATTCCCGACTGTCCTCTTTGTCCCGGTGGTCCCGGGAGTCCTGGTATTCCCTCTTTGCCAGGCATCCCTGGAGGTCCCATCTGACCTTCCGGTCCACGATCGCCTGCAGCACCTCGTTCGCCTGGCTGGAATTGGAAATATTCTTCTCAGGAGGGAACGAAAATATTATTCGAAAGAATTAACAAACTTTTGTATAAGCGCTAATTGGTTGGTAAAATGGGCGCCAGTCGCTCTATACCTCCTTAAATGTTATGATAAACTGTTATTAGAAGTTGATCGTGACGACGTGAGTTTTGAGCAACATGCAAATTAATGTCAGAATGAATGAAGATTTGTAATCATAGCTTCACCTTGACTGTTGACTATCTATAACATCGTACGCATTACTCTGTATATTACATATCACGCGACACGGTGACCGCCCTAAATAGTCTCGATGAAAAGTATATCGGTCGATCGGCCTGGTGTAAGTCAATAGAAATCTCTCCATCGTTAAAAATGAATTCACGATAGATTCATGGGTCGCACGTTGGTCGCTCTTTGAGCTTACCGATCACGGATACCGAAGAAGAAATGTCCAGCAGGATTGAACTGCACGGAATCGGTTTCATTTGACTTGATTTTGCTCCGCAATGAAGAATCTCGCCCACAGGTTCGAACTTCGAGACTGAACGCTTATATGCATACCCATGAATACATCGAAAACATCAGCTAGCTGGGCTAGTCATTGGATAGTTTGATTTATCGATGTTTAAAGAAGCCGAAAATAAGTAATCTTCGAATTCTGGATAACCATTGAAACGACTCACCATTCCCGGTGGGCCAGGGTGACCGCGTGGTCCGCTGACACCTGGAGCTCCACCGCCATCAAGAAACACACTATTGGTACTAAGCATGTCGCCTGGTGGCCCAGGCGGACCTGGTGGACCTGGAGATCCTTGTCTTCCTTCTAGACCCGGTAGACCCGGGGATCCCGCTTGCCCAGGCAGACCTGGACTGCCCTGGGAAAATGATAATTTAAAATACTTAGACTAGATGAATTGAACTTCTTGCGTAGGACGTTAATTTTGAAGAACGAGCTATATGCGTGGCAAACTTATTGCACGCAGATAAAAATTTGTTTGCAACAGGCAAAACTGTTTTTCAGTCACTCTGAAGGATACTCACTGAATTGCCCGGTAAACCACGTGGACCCACGGGCCCCTGCTCGCCAGATTGTCCAGTGTCTCCCTTTTCACCGGGTTTTCCCGTTGGCCCGGGAAAACCTGGTTTTCCAATCGGCCCAATAGGCCCAATAGGTCCTGTAGAACCAGGACTTCCGGGTTCACCTGCTGGTCCGGGCGGTCCCTAAAGATATAAATATATTTCGTTCGAATGTGAGTAGATATTGTATATCTGTGAATAGGATTAAGCTCCTGGTGCCTTGTGAAAATCCTTCCTTTTTTTTTAACTCTCGGAATAGGCAAGATAGAAGAAAATTACGTACAGTGTAGGAGGAAACATGTTTATTCGGCAGTATAATAGTCAAGATTGGAACGAATTCGGCAGCGTATAACAGAACACCATTCCGATCGACTATTCGATCGATGTTGAGATTTAGAGTACCAGAGTAATACAAATATTCGTACTTCAAGTATATCAGAGAACCATATACATACCTGATTTCCTTCAAGGCCGGGATTTCCGTCAATTCCTGGTGGTCCTTCGGGACCAGGGACACCGGGTGGTCCTGGTGATCCGCTGTCCCCCTTTACTCCCGGAAGTCCATCTTCACCCGGTGAACCCGGAGGGCCTTCGGAACCAGGAAGTCCTGCGCTACCGGGGCTCGCTGGTAATCCCGGAATTCCTGTCAGAGGATGCGTTTAAAAAATGAAAGAATATCACCCGATATTATGACCAGCGTAGCTGCTGCAGAGAAGATTAGGTGAATAAATTCAGTCGGCTCGTAGTGCAGGCAGGAGTCATTAACTATTGTGCTTTCAGACTGCAGACGAATATTCCGGTAAAATTAGAAATTCCAATGAAATTATTGTTCGCTATAAATTTCGCTGGAATTACGATTATTTTTAGTACCTTGTTAATTTCCGGTCGCTCGTAATCACCGGATCGGTGTAAAACGGCTCGTTTCGACAGAATCGTTACCAGAACGGTGCTGCAGTATCAAGGTACGCTTACAACTACTTCCACAGTGCTCTCTAACTCAATTTCGTTAGCAAATCCCTCAAATAATCACAGCTGCGTATAATCTGAAAGAGAAATCTACTACCTACTCATTCAAGAGTCGATGATGTGTTTCATGTCCAATTTATCAGCGGCTCCTAATGTTATACTTGTAGTTATTTCGATCCATTCTGTTCAGACTAACGCCATACCCTTTTATTTTCAAATGTCGGAAATTTCCTTTCGTCTGATTTTTTTCTTTCACGTATTCGACGTAGTTAATTGGTAAACTGAAGAAAAACAATTGCAGTAATTTGAAATGGACCGAAATGGGGTCCATCTTTGGATCTTTAAAGGTCCCACGTAGTGTTTTGAGCCCTTTATGGCATTCACGTGGCTCGATTCGTTTTAAAGGTTTTTGCAGTCAGACAGTAAAACAGTCAATCAGGCACGTCCCAAAGATCTCTAACGCAAAATTTGAGAAGACTGATAGTCCTGAAATTTATAAATACAAAAAGGGATCTAAAAATGTCTGAATATGTAGATAATTCGAGCGTAGAACCTGATAATTGTACCACAGGGAGGCCGCGGGGCTTCGGGACAACCCCTGGGTGAAGAATTCTACGCATTTGCGTCACAAAGTCGATTGTATACTTGATATGATTGGCGGCAAATAGCAATGAGCTTAAAGGTCGTAGTCATAGATTGCTATAAATTGATTTACAATGACTTGGAGTGAAGATATCTAGGCTAACGATTGTATACAGGCTGACAGATTTAATTTACCATCATATCTATTTAATGACTTAATATTGGGAAGATGTACAGGAATTTGTCACACGTTTTTTATACCAATAAAGAGTTTGTACAAAAATTGTATAACAAAGCGAACCCTCTCTTCCTTTTTCAACCCTCACGTAATCGACTGGAGAAAGTTAAGGTTGGCGAAATTGTTACAGTTCCTAATTGCATTTACAAATCTTTGATACAAAAGTATTCAGATAGTTAGCTGCAGAAACCCATTGACCCAGCTCATTTAAATAAATTATTCATCAACGTCACCGACCTTTTCACCATTAACGCGCGTTGGTAATTTGCTTTACGATTGCAATAGTCAGCTGCAAGCTAACATACAAAAATGTAATTTATAGCCAGTGCTGGTATAATTATTGCATTGCGTTTGTCAAGGGACCATACGTCGTTTGTCGACCGCGGAATGGTTTATAAACACAGTTTTTATTTGATCAAATTTCTCGGATATTTAGAAACATCCTAGAATAGACTTGCGCGAAGAATCTAGTTCTGCCTGGTGTGCAGTCGCCTAATTTACCAGATAATAAATGGAACGCTACTCTCTTTTCGTCTGTAAAACCTAATTTTTTTAATTACGGATAAGCTGGTTTAGCAACGCGGAAGGCTGCTTTGCACTCCATCATAGAAATTAGCATAGTCTGGTTAATTGAGATTATTACGTCATTCTGCCATACTCGCACGCTTCTCGAATCTTCATAGACATCAAACACTTCAAAGGCTTTTCTTACGCGTTAATGAAGAACGCAACTGGAACAGTGCGGGCTAATGGAAAAAAGAATTGTCTCATTTATCTCGCGCAGCATCTTCTTTCAACAGTCATTTCATCTCTGAGACTCCATGTATAAGATTTTGTTCAAAATCACTGGAGGTTGCGAATTCGCCAAGATCGTTCGCTCAATTCCGAAGTATTACACTCACTGGCCGAAAAAATCGATCGATTGACTTCAAATTGAGATGACAAAGAGAAAACACTATTTTGAAAGCAGCTACGTTAGGAATTCAGTGATTCCTCACAGCTTTATGAAGAGATTCATTCCTTTTCTTAGTCAAAATGATTGTAACGAAGCCGAGATAGTGTAATTGTGGATTGTGCAACCTATTTTACATGCGGACATGAGACTAGCTCTCAGACTACGTTCACACTGATTGAGTCATATTTAAAAGCGATTTGTCATTTCCATCCCGCGAGGGAAGTCACGATTTCCAGTTAGCTCAATTGAACGAATTTGGTCAAGTTTAACAATAAATCGTGGTCCATGTGAGCGACTCGAATTGTGCTGATGCGATTGACTTTATGGGTAGAATCGATGTGTGTTCATTTATTTTTGGCACGCCTCGTGTGGCTTGACAAAAAATCTCGGCCAAACACTCGGACGTATATTTTCCACCCTTGAACCGTATTTAATCACCACTTAGAACTATTTTATAATCTAACTTGTCTAGTATTCTAACTTCCAAGCATCTTCGAGCCATAAATTCAAGCCGAAGATATTCACGAAGATAAATTTACCTCAAAATTCGTATAATCACGAGCCATGACCATAGAGAACTTACCTTCTGGACGAATCCTATAAGCTGACTGTGAAAATTTGTGTATAAACTTCGACCACATAAATCTAACAATTTATCGGTTGTCATTGTAAAGTATGATGAAATTTTTCCTCAAAGAAACTTATCAAAAGGACGGCCTTGCTGCGAGAGTATAGATGAGGTAGTAATGTGCTACTGCACTTGAAAATTAGCTTTGATACCTTGTAATCCAGGCTCGCCACGGTCGCCCCGATCACCCTTGGCTCCTTTTTCACCCGGAAGACCTGGTGCTCCTGGAGAGGCGTTCAGAACTGATCCTCCGACTAACGACGTCCCCGGTAGTCCGGGAGCTCCGGAAGGACCCTGAATCAAATTTTTTACTCAACTTTGTATAATTATGAGACAATGAAGCGCACTGAAGGGCTGGATCAATGGTG
Source organism: Tenthredo distinguenda (assembly GCA_947538915.1). NCBI lineage: Eukaryota > Metazoa > Arthropoda > Insecta > Hymenoptera > Tenthredinidae > Tenthredo > Tenthredo distinguenda. The sequence continues at coordinate 9,266,925 of OX384534.1, forward strand.
TCACAGAGCTGCCAATTTTTTGATTTGGCTCCCAGAATAAATTTGCGAAGAATCGTGGAATTTCATACACCGGTTTAGAATGGATTTCGAGGGTGTTTGACCACTCGAAATTGTTATCCCTAAATTTAATCAATCTTACCGGAGGTCCTTCAGGTCCAGGCGCTCCGTAGTCTCCGCGTTCACCCTTCAGGCCTCTTTCTCCTGGGATCCCATCGCGCCCTGGGAATCCTACCTCGCCTCGTTCTCCTTTAAAACCTTGAGTTCCAGGGAAACCTGGTGCTCCCGGCGGGCCAACAGGCCCTGGTGGCCCTTGAATGGCTTCTCCACTCCCGTTTCCAGGAGGCCCTTGGGGCCCAGGTGGACCTTCGAATCCTCGTGGCCCCATTTCACCCTGATCTCCATTCAGCCCGGGAAATCCCATGTCTCCCTGAATGAGAAATTAGTAACTTTTGCAAGAACCGAATAACAAATTGTTTCGAATTCCGAACAGAGAAATATGATTCGACCATATTTTATACGATGCATAATTACTATATAATCTAGAATGAGGATCTTCCCCATAATCTTGTCTTAGCGATGGAAAAAAAGTTCGAAAAAGAGTTTGAAAAAACTCATTTTTGAGTCATATGTTGAAGATTATTGGATACTCACTCTTTCACCTTTGGCTCCACGGGGTCCTGAAGGTCCTACGGGGCCTGGGGATCCATTTGTACCAGGAAATCCTCTGGCTCCAGGCAGACCCGGTGGCCCCTACATCGACGCGCAAAAGGCACTGTCATTAATTTCTGATAGAACAATGAACGGAAGATGTTTCTGATATAAAAGGAAAGTGTTCGATCGTGATTATTCCTCAGTTCCGCAAAATAGAAAATTGGAAATAATAAAAAATATAGTAGTACGAAAGAATTGAAATCCTTTAGAAGATATCAAAAAATGTTGTACGCATTTTCAAATAAACTACAAAATCCAATCAATGCCGTATAGTACTACTGGGAGATGTATTAGAATACCAGATGTTAGAGTAACTGTACGTAATTAATCTAATTATCATGAGTTCTACGATAGTTTATCGAAAATATCACAAGATCAGCTAAACACCGGCAATATATTGTTAGACCAGTTAAAGACATACGCGTGTTCCATTGAGTCCCGGAAATCCCCTTGGACCCGGAAAACCTGGAAGGCCTGGTTCCCCAATGAGGCCAATTGGTCCCCGTGGACCAGGCAGCCCCTAGATGTTCCCAGAAGAAACAGAAGAGATAGATGGTTAAGCTAAGCATTCGCAAACGGTTATACGAGAGTCCGAAGAAATTTGGTTATCAGGAAACTGAAAATTGGCAAGACCGCAGATTTTTTGAGGACAATGCATACGTCGTTGATCCAAATAGAAGAAACTTATCGAAAATTTCAGACCTATTCGTTCAATAGGAGCGAAGAACGTACTTCAGTCCAGTTGCCAAACTTCATTCCATGTTTGACTGCAATCCAATGGGGTCTGGGAATAAGGTAAACTAGCTACAAGTTTTACTCAAGTTTTTATCAGTTAGAATCGTTATTCCCAGGATTACTTGACCGGATGCGATTAACCTGAAATTAACCAGTTGACATACTTGTGGTCCAGGCTCTTCCCAAGGACCCATAGTATTTCCTGGTAAACCTATGATTCCAGGTTCTCCTTTTTGCCCCATGGGACCTGGTTCACCCTATAGATCAGTGATCGAAAATTATGATTTTTGGTCAACTTTTCAAATCAGAAATTCACATTTTTACGCAATATTTTATGCTGAAATCCAAACTACCCTGTCTTTTCCGTCATCCTCATATGCTGTGAAAATTGAAAGATTAGCGAATCAATAATCAATACGATTCAACAAATTTCATCATTTCTGAATATCACATGAATACCAACTATAAAAACGACGAAAAAAAAAAATAGAATAAACTAACCCGTGTGCCATTGAAGCCAGGAGGTCCTTGTGGACACATGATGCACGCTTCGGGACGTTTCGCTGGTACCAGAGGGCTGACAGTGATCTTCTATCGATTAAAAGTGAACGTTGAGAGTGGAAGGTTTATCAGCACTATTTAGAAAACTAATTTTAGTTCATTATTTGTCAGATATCTCACCGGCAATTCGTCGCATTTTTCGCGCCGGGGTCTCGTGGGGTCACAGCTAAGCATCATCCATTGCAAGTCGATCTATTTTTGACAAGGCAATCAGTTATTAATAATTGAATTATTTATAGTTGGTGCCAGGTCGGGATTTGGAGATAAAAAACGAGAAACAAAAATTCGTCGTCTCAGAACTTGGGAGAATACTAAGTTGTTCAGTTCGTTATTGCCAATTCGCATTCGCGTAAAATGTCGACAGTTTTAGTAGGTATAAGGTACAATTACGCGTATTAATTGAGGTTGAGCGTTGTGAGAATATACAAAAAAAAACAAGAGACCAACAAAACAACAACCAAACTGTTAGACTACTCACCGATATAGTCATCTGCATTGTAAGACCAATGAAACAAAAAATATTAACAATCAGTTATTTTTGCCATGTGTCAAATGAACCACTGTGAATAAAAGAAAGACAAACTTGTGAGATTTAAATTGATTTTTTACCTTGAGTGTTACGGATGCATTATTCATCAATGTGTATTGACTACCAATTTCACTTCGTTATTCAGAGCGAATATATAACGTATATAACGAGAATGGCAATTGTATCGTGCGATCGAAGCATGCGGAATTAAAGCAGCATGCGCTCAATAATTTAAAGTGTTAAGTGCTTGTTAATCGCGGCATACACGACAAAGCTATCTCTAAATGTCATCTGCAAATCCATGGCCTATTCGACCGGCAGAGTGACATCTGCAATAGCGTTTTGCTGCACTAATGTAAGTCTAATAAATTTCTTAACTAATTTTTAATGAACATTTCTCGGAATATTGTTCAATAGCATAATATATAAAAATAGAGATCAATAGTACGAAAAATATTGTCACCTATTATTATATATACCAAAAAGTATCGAAAGCAAGAGTCTTCTTTCAGAAGTAAAAACTTACGGGTACCGTCCGCTTCGTGTTTCCAACTTTGGAAATTGAAATTTCCCCGTTTATATCGATGGGTCCTCTTGGCTCCAGGAGTTGCGAGGTTGTTTCTTGACAGTCCACGTACAAAACGACGCTTTGTCTGAATACCCCGAAGTGAATTTTGTGCCAATGTTTGTCGAAAACCTGGGTGACAATAAACCGTAGATAAATAAGAGTTCATAAAAATTGATTAAACTCCATTTTCACAAAGAAAAATAATTCGTCGTTGACATCAACGAACTTTCGTTATAATTTGAAAGCTTTTCAAACATTGCTCGTCTGCTGTCAACCACACGTGGCATCTATAGATCTATCTTTCGACCGGAGGGTTGATAATAATTTCGGAACTGTTTGAGAGATTTTTAACGATCATAAAAGTCTTGTCAAACCCACACAGAGACATCATGTGTAATATCATATAACGTATGACTTATATTACAAATTGAGAACGACACGACTCTGTAAATATATGTCTATGATCTGGGACAGATATTATGACAGTATGCATATTGTACCGATCAGGAAGCTGTAGAGAAGCGATAAAAAGTTTTATTGAGCGCCATTGCTCATAGTAGTTTAATTTCAATCTACCATTACTAAGCTCGCATGATGTCCTCGATGAATACATGAAAGGACAAAGTATGTCATACGCATGTCCCGGTAGGCTACTCGACCAGTATCAATTTTTACAAGCTTTTCCTAAGCATTCGTAGCACTCGTTAGCTTCATCATCGTAAATAGCATAATTTGCGATAGCAGGCGCAGCGTTCGAGCTTTTTGTGTCGGTCAGAAAATTTCCAGGCCCTTACATCAACAGATTTATACATAGAACCCCTCGAGCCTTGATACATGTACACGAATAAGCTACAGGTAGTTCTTTAAACGACATAAAAAGCTCTGAAGAATTTACTTGCAAACTCGATTAATAGACACGTCGCAAGTCAAGTAGATATATGAGTGAAGTCTGGTCGATGTGCTTTTCGGAAAAGTAACCGTGGGCTGTTGGCCCATGACGCACCACGCATAAATGCGAGCCGGACATGGTCAGCTCGTTACATTCTTATACAAGTTAGAGCCGCCCCCGTGGTACACACGTTCCGGTCAACCCTGGCTAGTTCGCACGCATTCATAGATCCATGTGTACATATGTGTACTCGCGACATTTACGCAAGAATCCGTAACTCGATATGCATATGTTTAAAACAGAGATTTATGCGGTCTTTACACTGTGAAATGTATAAGTATACATATGTATGTACGTTAACATCGCATGTACCCGCGTGCCAGTGCTTTGACGTAATTCATTGCGAAACAAGCCTACGACGAAATCATCACTGAATACTCTGTACAATATTGACAGTACTGAGTACAACGATCCGAATATATTAAACACTTTTGAGTTTAGTCCTGATTTGATACCATTTCTTCATGGTGATTAATGGTCAGTGCATAACGCTACCAAACATTCTTCAAATACTCAGTTATCATCTATTTGTGAATAGGATGAGCGCCAATTAGGGATGAGATCATGCAGCCGTAAACGCACTTGAGATGGACCGCGCCGAATCATGTCCGGGTTTTCTCATACCCATAGCTATACCTATTTGGGCGTTTGATCCCAGAGATCTCATTCCATTAAAGTGTTGTTTGTATTAGATTCTAGTAACTGTTTAGCAACAGTCTTTGGACTTCTTTTCATTGTTGAACAATTTCCGCTAGTATTCAAGTATATACTCACGCGGACCGTCTTGAAGCTGATGGTTTGCAGTTTTCCTTCATAGTTCGCGATGGAGAACTCCAGCGTCTGTTTCTTCGGATTCAAAGTTATCAAGAATTGTGGCTGTGTCTCTTCATCAGCGATCCTCACGATATTCCATGGCTGTTTAGGCAATCTCCGGGTTTTGAAGGTACAAATTAAGCTGAACTCCTCCGGTAATCCAGAGGGGAAAATTTCTCTGAAGGGAAAAAAAATGGAAGGTTTAAGAATTTGTAGACGTTGCTGTTGAACGACGAGGCGACACAATTTGCATTATGAATAGAGTACGTAGATTCTTTAACGAGCTGCACATTGAATGCTGAAGGCTTCGTGTTTTGCTTTATGTGCATCGCATTAACTAACTTATAGCCACGCCGGTCTGCGATGCATGGAGAGAACACTTATGAAATGGAATGCCGATAAGGCTAATAATTATAGAAAACTCAATGGGAAATCATTCAAAGTCACCGTTGGCTCTCTGAAATAATCACGCGATTAATTCACACTTCGTATACCGTCACCCCCCCTGAGATTTCTGCATTAATATAACTAAAAGTACCTAATCTCTATTTTAGTAAAGGTTCATTCCGCGGCACTGATTTCCTTGAAGAAAAATTTGAATGGAAACGGACTTCACCGCCTCTAGGGTTCTGTAGTTTATCGTCGAGAACATAAACCGTAAAATTTAGTGAAACAGCGTCGCGGCGTTAGTAAATCTTGGCGTCCTTTGCTTGCACAGAGAAGGCGCGACTTCGATGGCGCCTAGGTCATGGAAGGCGGTCTTAGGTTTATAATTCCGTCACAAAGCCATTGAAAAAAAAAGTTGACAAGTCAAGCCGAGGTCAGCGATCTGTAGCTGGTCGCTTACACGCATGGATTTATGACGAATTTGGACGACTTTCGTCGGCGTTAGCGCAGCTGCATGGTGAAATAAGGTAGACTGTTCAGTACCTACAGTGGAAACGCAAATGATAATAAACCATAAGGTCTCTCACTCTCAAGGGTCTGAATTGAAATTCGAACAAAGTACGTCATGCGTTGAGAAATCAAGCGATAGTAACTATTGAGCAAATTGCGTGCACAATGAAATTTGCATACCATCGGTGCGCTGAAGAAATGATGTATTGATGAAATGAAATGGATTCGATATCAATTCGAATCGAATGATGTGACGCATGGATTGAAATAGTTTTCTATTACCTTGTTGGTAGAGTTAAATCTGCGTCCCTGTCCAATCTGTAAGCTGTCTGCATACGATTACTCCCTCTGACTCTGGTTACCCCCGGGTGTTGAGTATCCAACAAATCTAATTTGTACTTCCTAATGAAATCAAACGTTTGGAGATCATCGTCGCCCGGTTTATAGTCTGCACAAGGGGCTGGCGGTACTTCAAGCCCACCGGACTGTTCTTCGATCACGTTATACTCTGTAAAAGAATGAAACCTTCGAAATCATCTCTTGGCAAATAATTTGAGGATCATTGTACCGCAGAAAACTGCAGCTATCAGAAATCCGAAATCTCTTATCGTTGTAGAATTTATTTGCATAGCACTGCGAACGAGCACTAAGAGTCGTTAAACGATTGAAGTGTATTATCGGATAAAATAGCTATGAAACTATGATTTTACGTGCTTATTACACTGCGGTAACTTCGATCGAACGAAGGAAATTTCATTGAAGATATATCGCCTCCTTGACACATATTCATACTAGAATAGTAGAGCCGAGTGTCATTCCCATTGAATTTATCAGTTTCTTATTGGGCAAATATTTGCTTTCGAAGGAGGCATTGTAACTATCTTCCAGCTACTCAAAACGGTAGGAATAATATATGGAGGTATCAGATTCGATATATTCTAGGTGCAGCAATATTATGATCATCCGATTTGCCAAGGCACGGAGATTTCGGGTCGTTAAAATCGAATTGACGATTCGGAGTCTCGCTGCGCATTCCTTCTTGATTTTTTTTTCCCTTTTATTTTTTCTTTGTAAAAAACCACACCTGGTACTTCATAAAAGCGGCCTTAAATCTCTTCAGACAAGGCTGAAGAATTTACGCGCCTTTCGCAATGAGGGCTTAAGCTTGTTCCGGGTTCCCCTTTCCGTGGTCTGCGCGTCTAGTCGGCCATCAAACCGAAAGCTTTGGCGCCAGGAGACAGAATACAATTATTGGCTAAGGCAGTTCTGAGCCCATGCTCGAAACTTGAAACCGTGAATGCCAAGATTGTATGTAGCTATTATATAGGCGATAAGATTGTACGAGGTAACGTTAGACGAGCCAATAAAATCAAGATTTCTGAGTTCTGACTTTTTATTTCGGGCCTAAACGTGGGTTATCGAACAAAGGTTTCTTTCCATCTTGTTTCTTTTTTCGATTTTTTTTTTCTCTTTTAACCGCGATATTAATGGATGGCGAATCCACCTCATGCCCACAGAGCCTTTTTTTAACAGCCAACTAATTCCAATGGTATGTCGATGCTGGTAAATAAATTGACTCAGGAATTTATAAAACCTCAAACTCTATGTAACATCAAGTCGATACAACGATTCCCTTCTTCTTCTTTAATCACTGCACTCAAGCGCAATTCATATGGATGTTACGTCGTTCCTTTTATTTGTAATATGTTCAATGTCTTCACCTCATAACCGGATTTAGAGGACCACACTGATTTTATAGAGGAAATTTTTTTCATGGTCAAAATTGAATGTGAAAGAAAAGCTGTACCCCGTTATGAGTTACTGTACTCTTCTTTCTGTCCGTTGCATATTAATGGGGAGACTCAAATTTGAAGATCATAATACTGGCTGCAGTTTTATGAATTTGCGACGGATTATTGGGATGTAATTATTTTATAATCTTCATTTAGTCAATCCACTGGTATCTTTATGTCCATAAACTTTGAGGTAATTACCAAAGGCTATATTGAATCGTTATATTTTTTTTCAGCCATGAAACTAGACGCAGATACGTTTCATTGCATGTGTTAACTAGAAATTCTTGCATGCTATTAGTGATCTCGCAGCAGTCTGCCACCGAAAATAATTGACCGTAAATTAAAGCGAACATCCCAATCAGTATAAATGATTTATGCCATGCGAGCATACATGAGTTTCGAAAATTAACAGCTCAAAGTACTTCGAACTGCAGAGTTCCCACAGCCAATAACTCTCCGTTTGTATTTGATTTATTAATAAAAAAACAAAATTCAAAAATCAACATAGCCCTCGTGTGCTTAATGGACGTAATTACGTGCATTAATGAGTCAGTTTCCATATTTATTTGTGTCACGTCCGTCCTTCTAATTCACGTTAAAAAAATCGATACCCGGGTTTTAAGTATCAACAATTTTTTCCTCTCATTAGGCAAAGATCACATCTCATGAAATATTAGTGTAAAAAGGTTCACGCGTTCCAGTGAATGGGATGAATTCTTATTCAAACTAGATATGGATGTATACGCACGCAATTATCGAAGCCATAATTACTCAAAGGAATATTTTTATTTACCTATCCGATCGGTTCAACTATAAATAACTGTTCTTTCCCTGCGTAGGTAGACGACTACTTGCTTAGCTATAACTCCTCCCACAATATCTGGCGCCACTTTGCGGATGCATTATCAATATTTAGGACATACCATCAGAAAGGCAGACTAAATAATCGCGAGAGAGATTCTTGACCCGTACCATTGTCGACGTATCATTGCGTTCGGTAGAATTATTATCAGTATGTTCCAGTTGATGGCAAAAAATGGTAGTAGATCACTGCAGATTGTATAGAAACTGAAGTACGATTTTTCAAATGAAAAAATTTTATTACATCAATGTATCAATACAGCATCACTTCGCTCTTATGTAGCCAAGATGAAAAATGGGTTTAATAAAAGTTCAGGGTTTATTAAGACAGCGATAAATATTGGTTAAATATTGATCCCGATCTGTTTCTTGAGATCGTTAATTACCAGGGCAGGATAAGACAGACGTATAGGTATAATAAATATTGACTCCCAAGTATAGAGCAGGAAATTTATATCGCTGTTCGATCAAACTTTCATACTATTCAGATGATCTGTTCTTGAATCTATCAGATATTGTAGCCGCGACCTAATCTGACCCGCGTCTTGTGCTAGACAAAGTATCGCGTAGGTGAGGCAGGCGCATAACTTCTCGGTGACATCGGTCTCGTGACATCGTACGAAAGAAATGCTCCATTGTTATTACATGTACACCCTAGAGCGATACGATATCAAGGTAACTCGTCGATTGAGCAGCGAATCTAACAATACGTGCTCTAATTCTAGCTATATGTAGATTTTTAGACTCGAATCGATTGAACGAGGCATGATTTTAATTACAAGTTTTATAGCCGTATTTCGTTAGTGTCAAAATGTTTTTTTTTTTTTTTCGTTAATATCGCAGATAACCAGTCGAATTTTACCGCTTAAAATTTGAATATATTATAATAGCCAGATGCTAATTTCGTTCCATACGCAACTGCTCATGTTACATACAACGTCCCAAGCGAAAAATGAAGAAAAAATTGAGGAAAAAATGGCAGAGATCAATGTGGTCTCTTGATGGGTGGGCTCAGCCATGTAAAATTGATATTTATTGATTAGACCTGGGGATAAATGTGTTTTAATTGGACATCAGCTCCGGGGCAATCATCGGATTAAGGATAGTTCGATTACTACGTTGTTACATCGTCATCTAATGATCATATACTGATTTATAACGCGATTAATCCATGTTCACTAACTGGACGCTTTGTATGTACACCCATGTAGTACATACGTAGGGCCGCCAATCGCGAGCGTCTTAAATCGATTACACCGTGAGATCAGATCTGAAGAAAAATAGTTCCCATTAAAAGTTTTTCGATACACAGCGTGTCTCTAGTCCCTATGGGAGTCCAATTCAATTTTACATCTAACAAGGGAGAAAAAGAGAAAGTCTCGAGCTTCAACCTTTAATCTTCAATGAATTCTATCTAGGGAATACGGAATTTCACGTATGAGTTTCGATTGATTGCACAAAACATGGACTTTTTCTTACCACCGGCAGTTTCTGATTCACTGATTATTCCGTCGTCAAGTATTTTGTCACTTTTTTAGCCTTGCACAAAATTTGATTCAGTATCTGCAGAGTATATTAACCTCGTATTAGTTACGCCTGAACCAAATGCCTGGGGGCTAAAATAATCGCAGATGTGTCCCACATGATCCATTGTGTCAGTCGAAGGCGTTTTGTACTGTATACGGAGGACTGAAGAGGCAGTAGACTGCCAAAGCAATATTCGGTGACGTTTTAACGCGATTCCACCAAAAATAGCTCAGAAGAATCAACAGATAGATCCGTATCTCATAAATTCATTGAAACGACGAATGCGGTAGAACTGTACGAAAGGTCGGGCGGATCAACTTATTCTCCCGAGAAAAAAAGGAATGGTTCTTTTACTCATGACTGTCATTTCACATCTGACATAATCAGTGAAGGCACTTGAAGGAGACAATGCCTTCAGTTTTTGGGACCAGTCTGATGATCGGCTTATTCATAAAAACGTTTTTATCAATATCTGCATTTGGTGCTAATGGATAAAGAAAACGTAGTTGAAGTGTAATGAAAAAGTGATGAGCCTCGTTTGTATATCCGGACGAAACAGCATCATGGACTGTTGAATCCAAAATATTTAATCTTAAATCTCGGCTAGACTGTCGCTATAAAAGACAACGACGACCGTGGTAGGGGATACAATAAAATTGCTCAACATTTGAAAAGGACACCATGCTGAGAAAAAGAAAAGGTCTTCTCAGAACTGAGAAATCAAAAGGGCCGCGTCGTAAAATGTTCTGTTGTAAACAGTTAAACCAAAAGTATAGAAAATTTAAATTTGAGATTAGCGAATGGGATACTTACGTGCTTTCGTGACCTGCACTAGCTGTAAAAGCGTGAAGGCCCACGGCGTCAAAACTAGAGCCCATTTCCACCGCTCCGTCCTGAAAAAATGATTTCCATTTCAATCGATGCCCCTACTTTCTTATTTTATGCGATTTAAATCAAATTGAAATACGTAAGACCTAATATTCGGATGAAGAATACAATTCAATCTGATTCAGTGAGTTAGGAACCGGCGAGGAAACCGTGTACCCCGGAAACGACTGGTAATATGCTAATGTAGACTCCGCGGAACGCACGAGGCCAAACTATTCTTTTCATTCTTGGAAGGATTTCATTTTATCTTGGGAAAGAGATCCGTTACGTCAACTATGCGGCTATTCGTTATGTTATACCTTTTCGCGACATTCTAATATTTAGTGTCTTAGAGAGCTTGAAAGACTGTTGCGGCGGCGTATTTCCTTAAAACTGTATTTCAAGTCGATCCTCTTGAGCTATGAGCAGTCAACGACATATCTATGCTTGTACTTGGATACAATGAACTTTGGTCTTGAAACCTGACATGATTCAGTTCATAAAGTTACGCAAACACATATCTTGACATACAATCGTCAACCTCGTCAAAACCCGAGACAACTTCTGACTCGGAGCTCAGGTCTTGCGTTATGACTTACTGATGGCAATTATTTGAACAACTGGAAGATGCGACACTACCACATAGGCAGATATATATTCTGGAATCATCTGAGAGTTTGAATGATTCTCTCATCGTAATTTTCCATAACGACAAAAAGAAATGTGTATATTTGCACAAATGTTCAGTTCACTTTTTCCACGTATCTTGATACCTTGTTCGGCTGATAAAGTAAATAGTGAAACTGGGCTCTTGGAATACCTTGTTCGACTCACACTGTGCTTGGCTAGTAACGTGTGAGTAACCGATGCATGGTTGCGCATCTATCTTGTTATTCGATTTTGAACTTTAAATTGAGTTGAAAGCTTGTTGGTTTCACGTCTCGTGGCTCAGGGTATAATTCACCGTTACAGATTGTACGATTCCTTACTCAGTCACTGAATTCAGAGTTCAAGCTTGAAACTCTTTCACAGAAACAGCGGGCATCAAGCACACAGCGTAGATATGCAGAAGTCGCGATCACGGAAGAACAAAATCTAATTGACTTGCTTCCAGGGCCTCAAGTTTGCAAATAATGTATACAATATTTCAATAAAATCGGAAACTCTGTATACCTGCATGAAGTATATTATATTTTAATAGAGATACTACAATCTCAATAATGCAGCAATACTCCCTTCAAAACTGCGTCTTCGAAACTTCACAAGTGCGTGGGCGAAAACATTGGTAAACACATATTGTGGGATAGTAGCTACATCCAGGTGAGAATCTAGTGGAATCATTTGTGGGAGCGAGTGTACGTATTGCCTTATACCTGCACTCGTAGATCTGAAGTATTATTCCTTATATGGAGCACAGAAGGCATCCTTGTCGCTATATGGATATAGAGATATACATATATTAAAGATCCGTGTATCACGTGTCTTGGTTCACGTTCATGTGCGATATTGCCCATGTGTTTAGGCGTATACATATGGCTTCACGGAGAAGTAACACTGGCAAGTTCACTCTCGAAATGTGAGCTACTTTCACTCCTGCAGCATCAATCCACCGAAAGTTCTATGCATTGCGAGAGCCGTGCTTTTGAGCTGTGGTACTCATCCGTGAAATAAGTCTGATCGAATCACGAGCGAGCGATACGGTTTAATCCAAGGCGCTTTTAACGTTTAACGTAAACCTTGAAATTCCTCATAGCATTCTGAAGATGGTGAAAAGTGGTCATTGCTAGTTTCCGTATGGATGCCAGAGTACAAGATTTTTTCTTTCGCACAAAAAATAGCCGGCCAAAGTGCTATAATTAAGATAATGGGCGTTAAGTATTTGCCTGCATTGCAAGACGAATGTTCCTTTCAGTCGATGGCTAACCGAAGCAGTAACCTCGTCACCGTCTTTGAAAAGTTTGACCACAAAAAGGTGAGCTGCCATAAATTTTGAGAAATGATACACACGTTCTTTCACTTTGACGCTAGTACTAGCCCTTTTCTCACGTGTATTCACACATACATGCAGGATTCATGTATGCATACACTTATCTACGAGACACGTTGGAACGGACACGGTACTTAGCAGCTACACCTAGTGGGATAGTTAATAATTCTGAAGCTAATGAATTAATTACACGGGCAACGTCGACGTGAATACTTTGCCATGGGCTACGACACGCATGCGAGATCAGTGGCAAATGATTACTCACGTGTTTCTTAACTTACGCGGTTTTGAAAAGAAAGAAAGACCCCGAGGACTTTTCGCGCATTACCCAAACCTCGGTGGAGAATACGAAGCGAATATCATCAGCAAAATCTCGAAATTGAAATAGTTTTTGTTTTTTCTGAATCTATATAACTTATACTTAGGATATCTCTATTCACGCCACAACTATTGTGTATAATAACTGCGTTAATAGGGTTAATATAAGTACCAGGAAACTTAAGCCCACGCCTCTACTCTTCACGCTTGTATATTTTTTGAATTAGCAGCCCACTCCTAAGATAGCTGATTGTGAGCTGTAAATCTACACAGTATCACGTTGATAGACACATATAGCGGTGGAGGTAGATGTCCAAGTTTAGGAAGATGCGTATTTAAATTTTTTTATGACTAACCCACGTTATTGTCTTCAAGATCTACGGGTTGCGTTGCTTGACTTCGTGTGGGTATACGACGTGCTTTACCAGGGATTTACTTAGCTTTATGCGCTCAATTTATAGAGGGATCGATTTGGTCAATGGGCGGTAGCTCTGACTTGAATTATGTCGTGTGTCGAGGCGTCAAATGCGGTGACCAATATGTGGATTCATTTATTCCGGTGACAAAAGATCCAGATTAAGATATGGAAATGAAAGTCTAGGTCTCTTTTAAAAGTTTGTCAAAAATAAATCTCACCCATAAAATGCGAGCTTGTGAAGCCTGGCGAACAGAGCTACCGCAATTTCGGCCTGCAGGAAGAATGTCACTCATGCCACAGAAAACCAATTTTTAGTAATACAAGTGATCCGTAAAAATATGTTCCAAACACTTTAAAATGATAGAGATTGAGACGAATCACCATAACAAGGTGTGTAACGTCGGACGAAGTCTTCAAAGACATGGAACTTGAGGAAATTGAAACGAATGGGAATAGAAAGTAGCGAAAAAAATAAATAACGCGAAAAAATAACACATCAATTTTCAGTCGAGTATTACAAAGAATAAATTTGAGTGTGGGAAGTACTTTTCCACCACTGTTCATCTTACCCTGTGTAAGAGGATTTTAGAACGGCGCATAGTCCTTGGAAAGATAATACGAAATCGCGGAATGCCTGTTGCTTCTAGCATTCGTATAAATATGAAGCGTTCTTGGTAAAGCCAACTTATATAGACTGGGGAGATATCTACATATGGAAATCCGCGTTATTAAAGTGTAAAAATCAAACGAAATAGCGTTCAAGTGAACGAAGACTTATACTTAGGAATTACACGCACTCCGATAAATCTGAGGCAATTCATGCCTACGGGGATCTATACTTGTATGATGAATGTAGCAAATTCTGTGGCACATATGCATTTGATTTTCACATGGAATTATGCGATTTTCAAATAATGTACGTATACATTAAACAAGGTGAATAAAGGGGAACTGGCGCATCGTTTATTCCCATAATAATACCGTGGCACAAGGGAAAGTTGATTGCTGATCGCGTTGAATGCTTCGGGGAATATACTCGGCATTGGGGTGTCATCCCGTGATATAATTGGCCATTTATCGAAGCAGTTACCGACATCGATAAACCTTTGTCACGATCGTGACATCAGCGAAGCGCTGCGAATTCGCGTTATATCAGTATAAACATACAGGATGCCTTTTTATCTCATACAGATTATATATGTCGATGGATACATAGTTGATTATACTGAGAATGAACTCACTAGATGACCATTTCCTAATTGCAGGTTTCTGATATTCGATTAAGTCAATTCGTTACATGAGCTCATTCCTGATTGCTGGAAAGTAGATAAACTGTGTGGAAAGAAGCTGCGAAGCTTTGCTTTGCTATTAATCATTGAGACATTGACGATGATAGCCGTTGACTGATTAGTTCACACTTGTTTTTTTCAGGTTCAAACGTTTCAATAGCACAAACACTCAAGCACGTGACAACCAAGAAGAGAGTTCTATATTTAAATTTATTCGCGGTCTGGTCGACGTAAGTCTGGTGTCTACATATAGATGTGGAGTCAGAAGCGGTACGCGCGGGTGACTACGACGGAACAATTATACTTAAGTGTATTTTATTGTCCCAAATAAAACATTACTGCAAGGTATAACGAAGTGCAAATCAATATTTAATTAGCCGTGAAAACGAGAAGCTCAATTATCTCGAAATTAACTGAAAAAAAAATTTCGACGATCCTGCCAGGATTCGAACCTGGAATCTTCTGCTCCGTAGGCAGACGCGTTATCCGTTGCGCCACAGGACCTTGTTGTACTGTATATTAAAGCCAATCTACATAGTCTCAATGAAATGTGACGAAATTTGCAAAATTCATTTGAAATTATGATGAAATCACTTTTAATATAGGCCAGATGAAAGGCACTACGTTATAAGGTGATTATATAATCTATTTCTCTTGATTATCGATCGATCTCTCTTCTCTTAGGGAATTTAATACACATTTGATTTTTGTTTATTTGGAAATCTCAACGAATCTGACTAACAATAAATACGAGAATATTACACAGACGAAGTAGCCTTGTGCGTCATAATTTTCAGACGTATTCTTTTATTACAGCCGTAATAAGCAAGTTGAAAAACGGCTCAGTTGACTGGTGAACTCTATGACAAATGAGGTACACCAGGAACATTATAATTCCCCTCAGAGAAGATACGAAGTGGTTTTTGAAAGAAATTCATTCTCTTAAAACCCGTTGAAATATATCCATTATAACTCTGGGCGAGACTCGTAATGTATTCAGAAATATACACGAGGTTACGCGTCGATACTTTATCGGCACCAATTATTATACCACATGATAACATATACCTATACGATGGTAATTAAAAACAGGGAGTGAAAGACAATTTTTTAGGACTAAAAACGACTGGTAGTTCATTTTCTATCAAAATTTAGCTGTACTATATACAGAAGTGATCATCGTTGAGGCGATTACTCTTCTTCCCATAAGTCTGACCAGTCCCATAGCCCATATATACGACTTTAACGAGACGTGGTATATTTTTATCTCGCAAAAACGATTTAATGGAGTTATTTGCGAGCTCTGTAGTCTCCTTAGCAGCACTTGACATTCCCGTATCACATATTATTATCAGTAACTCATGGTCTTAATTAATTATGGTACGACCTACACAGCTCAGAGCGGGGGACCTTCAGTTTGTAATGAATGTATGATTCGAGATATAACCGATCATCATAACCGACTTTACATGTAATTTTTTTATCAGACATTTTTTTTCCTGCATGCCTAATGAGAGTGACAGATTTATAGCTCGGAAATGAGCTCCACAAATATTCAAAATATGGATGAAACTTGAATGACCAACGGGTCGATTAGGGAGTCTTTGACTAATCAGCGGGCTTGAATTTAATCAAAATGTGAAGAAAGCGAAAAATTGAAGCCACGTAGTCAACCCCGGGGTCTGTAAAGTGGGAGTATCTTAATTCCGGGTCATAATTAGGGGAAGTGTTCTGAAGGTCGAGGGTTGATTTATGGCATGGAGCGTTAAAAGGTTTTTGTAAAAGGCCACGAGCACATTTTCTGTTTCTGTCTTAAAAAAAGGACACGTCAAGCAGTTGTGCTTATATTATATTCCTGAGGGTTGGGTCGAGGGTCCGAGAGACAATAATATGAAAAGAAGCAGACGCAAGTGGCAGCAGCATGTTGGAATCATAAGAGTTGTAGAAAATGAGATTATTTCGGGAAAAAAAACAGAACCTGAAGATGGTATCGTGACCAAATTTCTGGTGAAGCTCATTTCATAACTACGACAAAACGCGCCCTTAGTATTTTTCATATTCATACTTACTACAATTATTTAAAAAATAACTCTCGTTGCATTTATCTACGAACATGGGATAGTACTCGTAGTCTTTTAATGTCTGAAAACCGCAGACCACGAAAACTGCGAACGGCTACATGAATAAATCGCGAATATACATTCGCAAGTCTCAAATTGATCTTCGTATGAATTAATTGCTAGAAGAATAAATGTACGTATCTACCCTTACCTTCTAGCAAGAGGCATCTTTTCTCCCTTAGTGCACTACAAAGCGAAGATTGTTCCAGCCATCATCATCCCAGAAACACCGCAATTCCGCACCTGTAGCACAAGAATTCCATTGTGAATTTAAGGATGGGTGTGAAAATTTTATGATGATAGTTTTGCTCATGGGACTTCGTGGGTCTGAAACCGTTTCCTTTACCTGCATCGGGCAGGCACGATCTTGTTGCTTCCAACTGTTTGAGTTGAACAGGTTGAGTCCTGATGAACGTATAACAACGCTCCTACAAGTCTCTATCTTTAAAAAAGAAAAGAAGGGGGAAAAAAAATCGGAAACGGCTGTGTGTTTTGAAATTTAGTATCATTTCTATACCCTTCAAAAAATTGCTCACCGTAGAAATGACATTCTAACAAAGCCGAAGCAAAAGACCATTAGAGAGTTGCAGCAAGCGGTGAAATATTTAAATTGGACGTATAAAAATAGATAAATTGATTAAAAAGGGTAAAGCTATATTGTGCCAGCGACACAATGCCGTGCACAAATAAGCCCAAACTCTAGATTAGAGATAGACGTAGTCGCCAACAGTAATTTCATCACGCATATAGCTATAATGATACATAAATTGAAAAGTGTTTGTTAAATCTTTGCACATTGTGATCGACGATGCGATCTAAGAGGCTTGAAAAGGCGAAATAATTTCCGAGCAGAGTACACGTAATTTCAATTTTTCACTACCGCCTTTTCCATTTGCGATGCCGGGCAGCCACGAGTTTGGCAACTCCGTTGACTCACTGCTGTGATTTATTGAAACGAGTTTCGAGCGTCCGGTAGGCCGTAACCCGTTTCGTTATGTGTAGTAACTCGCGGTGCAACAGCTCTGTAAAGTCAGAGTTCATCGGATTTTTATTCCATAGCAAAAGTTTTCTCTTCATAAGCTGCAAGATCTGAGAGTTCATGGTCTTTCTTTCCAAAAAATTGGCCGGGCTATACCAAAAATGATGCGATGACGAGCCGTGCACTGCCTTGGGTTTCAGAAAAGGTTGTACTGGCCACGAAATGGCAGTATGATCATTTTCAGAAGGAATCGAGGGAGAAAAACAATGTAGCCCACCCTTTATTTTTGTATGCTAAATTTGTGTACCTACGAGGTATTCCCACTGATTCATGGCTTCGGCTTAGGAATTCTCAGCAATTTGGAATTAGGCCAGCCCTGAATGGGGTTCAATTGTTACCTGAAACACAGGTAGTTTACTAAGCTTTGAAAAGGTTTACTGGCGTAGGTGGGAAGGTGCCGCACGTCATTCTCCGGATTAAACGACAGAATCGCGTCAAGCGAACCGAGTTAAACAAAGGCTCACTTAAGCCGCAGGTAATTTTCAAACAGGCAATTACTAAATGTAATTGGGGCCAAAGGTTGGATACATGGAATTCAACCAATGACCTGTCTGTACTTGACCTATAGAAGCTTCCGTAGCGAAATCTTCATTTCCTCTCTCTCGCTCCTTCTATCTATCTTTTCTTTCTCATGGGTGCTAAACATTTCAACACCCCTTGACAATTTATTTACAAAACCCAAAAACCATGACTCATTGTGAAAAACTAAGTATTAACAACTGTAGACCCAAATGATGGTCAAATTTCTCCGAATCACAAACGAAATAGATACTGAACCCATTAATTGAGAATGGAGACCAATCACGATAGCTGGATATCGTTAAAAAATAACATGGGCAATCACACCGCGATGAAGGTGGGAGCTTTACTCGTCGTATCTGCTGATAAATAAATACCATTTCATATCCTGCAGTTAAATGATGTCATGATGAGGATAATGTAAAGTCAGCTTATAACTCATTGATCGAATCGAATGCAGGGCTGTGGCAAGACTTTTTGCGGCGAGACTCTCTAGTCTTCTGATACAGAAAATCTTGAAAATTATTTTATTTACACAATAAGGGACATGTTTGCCCCTTCACTTATCAAGAGAAGTGTTTCCAGCTGCGCAATATCTGTATCCCCACTAAAGTGTCGCTATTGTAGGCAAAGAAAAGTTTGGATCCTCGATAGTAGAAGTGGTTTTTCTGTTGCAAAAACTCACCCGACAATTTTTGCTATATTTGTGGTGATTGTACGGTGAAAAAGTACCAAAAAATGTTTTGAAGCTCTCTGAGCTAAAGTTCAAGCCTATTTTTCAAGAAAACCTTACGTGATGAAAAAAATATAAGTAGATATTTATAAATCAGTCATCAAACCTACTTCGAACGAACTGTACTTATTTAAGAATTTTTCAATGACTTAAATTTTGCAGACCTGTGTAATTAGTTGAAACGCTTCGCAAGACGTCATTGGAATGTCAGCAGTACATTGACCTAATCAAAATGCGCAATAGCTAGGCGACGTGGAAGTGAAGAATGCGTCCAGAGTCATCAGCAAAAAATATATATAATCAACCTTGCAAGGTTTTACGGACGGCAAACAATGGAACGATTTAGTATGAGGAAAGAATTTTCGCAATAAATGGGTAGAGGATGAAAATATCAGATCGTTTCGTCTCATGGTTCCTACGATGTTTAGATTTTGGCGGGTATTTTGTTTCCCGCGAAATCCGGCATTGAAAATTGACATTTTTCGTATCTCGTTTGTCATCGTTGGGTGTGTGCAGTTCCACGATTCTGGGAATTTTGGTAAACAGCCGTTTCCTGTCTGACTCTTTTATCGAAAATTCGTCAAGATTCCTATTCCAAACACGCGAGTATCCAAGTAATGAACAACGCTCTCTCATTTTCTCTTTTTACACAACAGTATTGCCAAACCCCGATACATTAGGTCTATGATCGATGTTAAAAATGATCTGAAAGGCCGGTATATGTAACGAAGCCATATTAAAACGCCTTTGAGATATGCGTAAAACTCGTTATAGTTTCCATAACCAAAAAACTGACTGACGAAAGCAATGAATCATGATGTCCGACACGTCTCTTTTGTTTTGTCAATATTAGACGATGTGACGGAAATTTGATAACAAAGTACTAAATTTCTAAAATCCTGATTAAAGTTAAACCCAAATTCAAAAATACGTGTGGCATTTACAAAAATATTTTTTCCACAACTAATGGAAAATTTTTTAAAAACAACATCTGCATATGTATAATGGTGATTCCGAGCGATTGTTATTGAGTAGCTTTCGCCACTCTGCGTTGTGTTACATTGTATTAGTTATCAAGACTCATGTAGAACTAATCGTAAGTCGAAATTACAATAACGCTTTACGATTAATTGAGTTGAGTTCTTTTCTCTATGCAGGTAAAGAAGAGTTTGAACGCGAATTAGACGAAGATCAAAACATAAAATTTGACTTGACTTGAAATACAGGGGATTGGGATACCAGCTGAATGATTAGCAATG
The DNA here is from genome assembly GCA_947538915.1 of Tenthredo distinguenda. Classification (NCBI taxonomy): domain Eukaryota; kingdom Metazoa; phylum Arthropoda; class Insecta; order Hymenoptera; family Tenthredinidae; genus Tenthredo; species Tenthredo distinguenda. Next base: position 9,287,421 of record OX384534.1, read on the forward strand.
ATATTCAGGTCTGTAGGTAGTTTCAAACAGTTCTAAACTTTTGGAAACCTCGTCATCTCATTGGTGGAAAATATTTTTACAACAAAACTGAATATAGTTCCCAACAGGCTGCTCCCGCTGGTTCAAAAGTAAATTGAAGAAGTCACGAGGAGACAAAATAGCCGCAATAGAAGTAAGAATAAACAAAGCGGGTCTGTCGTTGAATAAGTAATATAAATCTGTTGAAATTGCTATTCAAAAAAACAAAATTGTATACCTTCGAAGATGAACCGTGACTGAAAGCCCCAAAGGGGGAGAAGTGCTTAAGAAATATAAATGGTGTTTATCGGGAAGAATTAGTCGCCATAATACTGCGTTATATGACAACAAGACTTGTGTAATCTAAAGGGGGCAGTTGAATCGAGCATTTCTTGAAGAAAATTTGCATTAACTAAAACAGCAAACCGATAATAGGGAAAATCTTTGCGTAGGTATACAGTAGGTAGAGACATCTCTTATCAATAACGGAAACAGATATCAGTCACGTGACCGGCGTTTCTCCCCTCTCTCTACAACGAACAAAGATACGTCTCCCACCCTTGAGACTATTTCTGAATGCGCATTTCTTTTCATAGCGAGTAGTGCTCAGTTGCTACTTGAGGTCAAGCGTCTCGGCCGCAGGAATATCGAAAAAAGAAAAGAAAAAAAATTCTCTCTGTTTTTCGATGAATTGTGTTCTGGCAAACAGTTATTTAATTGTATGAGTTCAATCTCCATTGTCTACACCACACTAACCGGCAACATATTTTCACTCGTCAGTCTTCGAGGTATACACACTGTTTTCGCGGGGTCATCCGACTGTATCTTCGCTTTGAATACTTGTTGATATACGAATACTTTGTGGATACAAACAACTGTTATACAAGTCTGATTTTGAGTGAAAAAGTGGTGCATTTGGAATTTTCACTAACATTCTGTATCATCTAATCTGCTAAAACTGTCGGCGAATGAGATAATAACGTCAGGAGCTCCTGAATAGTGTGACATGATATCGAGTTGAGGACAGACTATCGGGACTTTCGATTAACACAGAAGACAGCATATTCCAGAGGCGATAATCGAGGTTGATTAAGATGCATAGTTGCAAGGACTGCGGCATGCGGTTTCATAAATTGTCGACGTATTTCACTCATAGGAGACAAGAACATAAGGGATTCGCGTGTCCGGATTGCGGTAAAGTTTTTGGGATACAGAGGAAGTTGTATTACCATTTGCGTGGTTGTAGGCAAACAAGAAGAAATAAAATACGTCAGGAATCTGGGTCCGTTATTAGTTGTTCAAACTACAAACGATTGCCGATTGTTACGGCCAAGGACTTGGATGTAGAGTTCGAGATATACATGGACAGAAAGTTTGGGAAAAAAGGTACATTCCTAAACAAACAAATGTGCAAATTCTGTTGCAAAACTTTTGTCATGGCCTCAGACTTTGCCGATCATATCAGAGGTCATTACAAATCCATTCCCCTCGACGCGACCAGTGTTAAGTCAAAGTTTGATTTCATGCATTTTATGGGCCTCAAGATTAGAGAGACGAATGGCACCGACTGCAGCGATACAGATTCTGTTAATAAACTGAAAAACAAAATGGCCGAATGCAGGGTGGTGATTATCGGCGAGCGTTGTAAGATTTGTCACACATCATTCAAATGCCGTACCGATTTGGATCAACACAACAAAATCCACCATTCCCCGAATAACCGAAATAAAATAATGCTCGTGTTAAGAATCGGCAAGGAAATCATTTCCAAGATACCGTTGAAAAAACGCCACATACGACGTGGCGTTGAGACTGGCTGCCAGTCCAATAGTAAAGGGTCGAGGAATGGATTGGACGAAACGTACGACACGTTGAGAAATCCTTCGAATGTGGAAGGAAAAGGCAAAGAGACCCAGACCGTACTGGGGCTAGTTAGAAGATCCAGTTTGAACAAGAAATCTAACGACGTTAGCCAGGACTTGGAAGTTATAGAAGAGCAAAAGAAGAAGGTACAGCCACTAATGTCTTCCGAGAAAGAAAGAATACGAGTGTTCAATTTACAAAACAGAATGAACCAGACGGAAGGTAATATGAAACGGTGCAGTCAAGAGGCAAGAGGAAGGAAGGAAATAGTCGAGCAAGAAGAACTGGACACTGTAGACAAATCACGAAACGATTTCGATTTAGACGAGTCGGGTTATGGGATAAAAGTGGGGGACTTTGAGTTGGGATCGCGGCAAATTTATGCTGACGAATTTTTTGATAGTATGCAGTTCTCAGAGCCATGGAAGGACGAACTACCAGACGGTCACGGGTCTTGGTATTCGGAAATGAAATTGGAAGAAAACGGTCCAGCAAGTGACGGCGAAGATAGTTGTTGTTACATCGAAACGATCGGAGCGAGGCTGACGCCAAAGAACAGGAATGCCTGGGAGGAGGAACATTACAGCAACATGCTGACCAACGAAGAATGCGGAAGTTATCACGATATTAGTTTTCACGAATCTCCACCGATTTACAAGTATTCTTGCGACTCGAAATATCAGGCTGATTTTAGTTTTCCTTCGGACGAGAAGAGCTTCGAGTTACGAGTGGAACACGAAGACGATGAGGAAGTTAACAACAATGACAACGGAACTAGCCACAATGCCAACGATTTATGTGTATTAGGCTATAAAAGTGGCATTACCGTCGAAGATGAACGAACAAACTTAACGGTAAAGCATTCTCGATCTGCTACTTATCAATGTCAAGATAAGTCTTGCGGTTTTCAGGACTTGAAAACTGGCAAGGCAGCTTTTAATGTGAATAATAACTACCAGGAAGTACTTATCAAAGAAGAAGTTATGCTGGATGACTGTACCTGTTGCATCAATGAAGTTTATCCATCTTTTTCGAATTTTAGTACGTAGTGCAACACATTGTATGCACAAGTAGATCCGAGCGTAACACGAAATGAAAAAATGTCAATGAAATGTTATGTAAGGCGAAACAGACTGCACACTGCAAACTGTTACAAAATCTGTGATTTAAAATTTATACCTACTGATAATTACTTAAAACTAATGTATAAGCGTTATTTTTATCCTAGACACGTATATCAAAGCCCGTAATACGCTTCCAACTTGTCTTTTTTTTTTTTTTGTTTTTGCCGATTTGATGGGCAGTTAATTTTCTTCTTATGTTTCTATACTTCGGGCGGTTTAAAATAACAGTCATATTCTAGGGTCAACTTTTCAAATATCTACGAACATAGATCATGTATGTAGTACAGTTGTCATTTTGCTTACCGAAATGTCGCGTGACATTGCGTGTTGGTACAGTGACGTTATTTTCTTTGATCTTGAAAATTTATAGATATAGGTACGGATGATTGACAATTGTTTGTACCAGTAAAGCTGTATAGTGTGTCTGATAGTGGATTCGAATATTATTCTGATAGGAACTATGTAGTAAGCGTGCAGACTGTTAAAGCGATAGATATTTAAGATACTAAGATAATAGGATTATAAGTTAACTGTCACTATTGTTGATATAGTTTTAATGATTTTAATTCGAAAATGTTGTTTAATCTACCAACGTACATGAAAGAAGCCGGATGAATAAATTATTATTTTTAAATACACTGTTCTTATTTATTTCCCCAGTCACTGACTCTGCGTTCAAAATTTCTGCAATATTAATGCAGATAATAGTAAACCAGTATGAAAACCGTGTGAGTTACAACAAAGATTCAGTACACCGAATGAAATTCTAAACTAGAAGGGATTAGAGATATCCTTCAATATGGATTAACTCATGTCGAGAGGTAAGATCGAGTTGAATCACTTATTTCGAAAACAACAACACATTACAACCTTAACTATGGGAACGACTATACGACAGCAATTGTAATCGCAAGCTTAAATATTTTTGCTCTCACCGATTAGGTGAATTCTTAACTTCCGCGAGTTAATTAGTTGTTCTCAATATTGTTAATACACTGCCGGATACCACATAGGGGAATATGCCATTCGTTTGCGGTCATATAACGTCCTATATTGAGCAGGAAAATTCTAGGATACGGATAATGTTATCAAAGCTAAGATACGGTAATACTAGAGCAATTCATCTGGATTAGATGAAAGATGAACATCTGATCATGCGAACAGTAATGGTTAAGTAATAAAATCCTGTCGTTTACCCACGTTTCGACCAAACATTGAATTTTATTATACTTTATACGAAGTACATCCACTCGGCGAGGTTGATTCTACCGAGTTCGGGATTCAATTCCGAAAAATCTTGAACAAAAGGTAAAATTGATAAAATAATGGTAAATATTGAAACCGAATTTTATGATTCTATGACTATGACTTGTGGAAGATTTCAAACGAATTTGTAGAAATAATCGAAATTCATAGGTCGAGTCCAAGGCATATTGGAATTGCCAATTGGACTATAACAGATTTGATTATTGAAACAAACTGGAAGAGTCTGCGAAACCACCCTCAATTTTATGGCAATATGATTTCAGCTCTAATAGAGCCCCAGATACCCCGAAGATACCTTGAATACCCACGTCCACTCATTCTAACTAATCGTACCTCCACAGCCCCATCCAAAAATCCTATCAACTCTGATTTCCAAAACTGACAGTCACAACATTTAGGAAACAATGTGTTTGAGGCTAACACCGAGATTGTTCCTAAGGTCTACACTTTTTTATATGCTTGATACATGGCCTAAGGTATTTCACTAATACTTCGATCCATGGCAGGCTATCGAGAATTCCGGACATAATTAAGACTAGAGCCCAAAATGTCACGTTGACAGGGACAGTTAATGAAAATAATTTTTCTTAGTCGTTCTTCCGCATGCAAAATGCTGGAATTTTAAGCGATAAAAGACGTACGATTTTGAGAGATTTGAAAAACTAATTTTACATTAATTTTTTTCAACCTTCCGGAGCCGCCATATTTTTTTGCATATCATGACTTTGAAGTTTACTTTAATCCGAAACTTTTTTATACTTAACATTTTCTTGTATAATATATAGTTTTCGAGTTGTACTCAATTGAACCAGCGATTTTTTTAAACCTCACATACATACAAATCTAACGAATTTCACATATGATATTTTTAAAGCGAGATAAAAACAGTTTACAAATTCAAAAAACTTTCTACTTCGATTGAATACGTCAGCCTGTGCAATGAACACCCGAAGTAACACTCGGGCCGCGATTCAATGCTTTGTATACACACATGACCCATAGAAATTTGATTCGTAAGCCGCCCCGTTCTAGTTAAAACTTGATATGCCATAGCAGCATAGCTTTAAATTTTAGCAGCGATTGCGTGCTCAACGATTACACGCACATTCGTATGACGTATGCCTAAATTTAGAATAATCAGCAACTATTTAGAAGCCCTAAATAGAAGACAAACGTCGTCTCTTACTACGAAACATGACCAAGAAAAAAAAAGAAAATTTCTATTCACTTATAATTCGGAATTTCTGTCAGCACTCAGAACCCCAGATTTAATGAGACGTTATGAGATGCATCTTCCAAGTCATGACACACCAAGACGACGGCCTGTACCCATCTGTTTATCTATCGAATCTGTTTGGCGAAGAACTGTTATATTCACATATGATATTCGATAATTAGCAACATGTCACCAAATGAAAACCCTACGGTCTCATTCATACCTGTTCACGCGAAATCTTATCTTCCTGTCTGTTTCGTGCATCATTAAACTGGTCTATGTGTGCATCGGCTGCAATTCGTATTTTTAGTAAATTCAAGATTTATAAGCACACGAGGGTTCGGCAGTCTGAGAGATACGTATCGTACGGTTATAGCTGTCAACGGGGTATAACATTTCTGTCGGCTGCCAACTAAACATTATTTATGAGGCTCTGGTTAATCTGACGAATGAATATTGAATGAGTTATTAGGATTTCGTTGTGTAGATATATCAGGTACGAATAATATGAAACACTGAACGCAGGCGACTTCGCAATGTCGAGCTGTAAGAGTCATTGCTGTTAGCATAGAATAGTAAACTGCACTTGCTAGAGATCATGTTGAGGATCGAAAAACTATTAGTATGTATCGGCAACAGTCAAGTCATTCGGCTTAATGTGGTCAACGTATGTCGAGCGTAGACTGCAGCGGGATTAGATACGAGGCAATGAAAGTTGGCAGGCGCATTTTACTATAGCAGCTAGCTTGTGAATTGCATCTTACATTGATCATGTTTTGACGCATTACCTTGATGTGCGATTAATTTTCTTCGATAAAAATATAAAATGGATACGCAAGAATTCGCGAAATCGATTCGACGTTTTGGTCATTTCACCTTTCTCATACAAAACGACAAACCCTTCTATCTCACGCCTTTTATAAGTTAAAGTGGAATATCCGAGGCACCTCGTACCGTCTCACTTTAACAGGGAGATTCCGAGTGCAACCTAAAGAAGCAAATACGTTTGGGAAAGGTGTGATCAATTTTTTTGACCTTTTTTGGCAGTGCGCCAGCCCTCGCACGTTCAATATAATCACTTGAAACCTCTGAAATTATACTGGTTGCTTCTGTTTGATTAATTTCAGCACTCAATTATAATACGATCGAGTCATGGTGCGAGTCTCGGTGTGTTTTTATGAGGCTGGTCCAAGCGCTGCAAACCTTCGATGCGACCCTGTACATTTTGTTCACGGCTCAAAAAATGAAGATATCTTCATAGAGTGGTAAGAATAATCTCGTAAAACTATGAAACTTTAGAGAAGAATTTGTTTACCCTGGCTTGATGCAACTCTGATATAGAGATAAAAGGGCACTCGCCTCTTGTAGAGCGATGAGAAATAAAGCAAATTTGAGAACGTGATTGTTCTAACCAGGCTTGCTTTTATGAAGACGTGTTTCTTATGTTGAATCGGAATTTTATGTTATAAATGATAAATCGAAGAAAAAGGATGCCAAATCGAACAGAACTTCGCTATTGCCAATCAAGTAGTTGCATAATAATAATTTATACATTCATTGCGGAATTTCTGGCTGTTAGATGTTAAAAGTACCACTTCATGTAAATAGCCACTAACACTCTATGTCATCTATACCTTAGTATCCTACGCGAACTACCTACATAATCCGATAAGGACTAAGAATTTAACGGTAGTCTGAATACCCCCAATGAAATTATATGAAATACGTATGTTTCCGTACCTAGCAAAGTTTTCGCATAACTGACTACAACGATTGAAGGTTGGGCTAATCACCGATACAACTCGAGTTATACCATAGATCTACATTAAAGGTGGATTGAATTCTCAGGGATGAAGCTCAACACGTTTTATGGAAAAGCGGTCAAGTACCCATCTATTCATCGATCTACTCATTCTAAGAGTTTTTGTGCAAATAAAATGTGAAAACCAGTCGAAAATAGAGTTAGCATTATGGAGAACGGTATAACTCGAAAACTGAATGGTTCGGTTATTACGACGAGTTTGAACTTTTGATGGTTTTAATAGTATAATCAGAAGTATAAATATGGATACAATGCCAATGTCTGATTATGTAAAGATAAGTTAAGTTCAACCTAGTTTCTTGCCTCTTTCTTGTTCGTCCTAAAACTATGTTTTTCGGGTTATACTGTTATTCCGCCCGTTCCTTCAATTTCATTCACTAACCACCGGTGACATGATATACACTGACTTGAACAGAATCCGTTGTCAGTTTCTATAGTAAGTCTGATACTTGCTTCGACATTACAGGATCAATTACGATCGCAAAATCATTGATCGTGGTCAGACGGATATGATACTTTAATCCGTTACTGACCAGGATATTTTTTCATTCATGATTGACTCGAAACATGAACATCATGAAAAATACTGAAGTACCGTTACTTACATTGTCAAGCTTTTTTGCGACGGTCCAACGAAAGAGGAATCTTTTTTCCACACTTCCTCAATCTATCTCTCTCTTCCTCTCTCTCTCTCTTTCTCTTTCTCCCTTCTTTCACTTTCACTGACCGCCGACTAAGGAGAAACAAGAACAACGAAAGAGAAATAAAAGGACATTGATCACGTGAAACAGATTGTAATACCGGATCCGGAATTCAAAAGACCGCAGCGGTTGGCGCTCTTTTCCGTTCTCCAGCTCTCTCCGTCCTCCTCTGTCTCTCCGCAAAGTGGACCGCGGTAACCGGCTGCCCAGCGCGAACTGATAAGACCCATGTCCGCGGTCGCGTCTCTACCTCTAGAGATTCGATCCAACCTCCCTGCGGTCTCCACTGGTTCTCTGCTGTTCTCCCCGGCATGGACTTTGGAGTCTGCAGGCGCGCGTCGTCTTGCTTGAATGCGGGATTAAGATATATGGACCTACGGGTTCCAGGTTTGGCCAATTTCGACGGAACATTATAAACAACCTGCCCCCAAAAGGAGCCAACGAAGATTAAGAGATGAAAAAAAAAGACAATTTCTTAGACACTCAAAATTTAATCAACGTGTCTGCAATTCGAGAGGGATATTAATATTAATATGATAGAATGCACAGTGATGCTCGAGCGTATTACATACCTGAAGAACGTTGTCTACGGGTCAATGCCCAGATTTAAAGATTATTATAATGAAGATCTCGAGGGGATTATTAAAGACTTGATGTCAAGCTTAAAAGCGCCTCATTACGTAGTTCGGAATCTTATATCGCATTAATCTGCTTCCGTAACTCGTGCCTGAAAAGGTGATAACAATTTAGGCGGAAGCGGAAGCGGGAAATATCTACATATTAAATTGAAATATCAAGGCATATAATTATATTATGCGGTCGTTTAATTATCAGGAGCAGTTGGAACTATTGCGATTAATCTAATCGTGAGCAATAACGGAAATAATGAGAGCAAGGGCATTTATATTGATAATAAAATGCACAATTCATAGTTTCTACATTTGATTATTACAGCCAACGGTGAGCGGTCAGGGGTAAAAATTTTAACGCGAACAAAAAGTCTGGGCAACGTATCTTCCCGCTTATTATCGATTTTAACAGTCCCAAGGAAAGAAAGTGCTCAGTTTTCAAGTTTAGAACGAAAACCGATTGAAGAGACTAAAACTAGATCGAAACGCAGGTTTCCAGGTCTTTCAAGTCCCGAATCGCGTATACACCTGTCCCGCCGTTTTAATAATTATAATTGATGAGTCCTTTGACGTTGTATAACATAAGCGTACAAAGTATATCAAACTGTTGCGTATACCGCTGTGAGTCCGCCACAGTATCTCAAGCACACTGTAAATGAGCATTAATCGTACTACAGCAATAAATAATAAATTCGACAACGTAGGGGATTCGTGCCGATTCCCGCCTCGTTGCGTGCGGCAAACGTAGTTCATTAGATTCCCACTGGGACGATGGCCGACGGGTTGCATTTAATACGGCGCAATTGTCGGGGGTGGGGGGTGGGGGGCAACATTGAATTTGGAAACGTAAAAACTATCCGCTTTAATTGTTACAATAGGTCTCAATGACTTAATCAATCTAGTCGAGTCAAGTGAAAGTTGACTTGATTCGACCAGATTGATTGAGACCCTTCCTCTTATCTACAAAGTTCCAGTGTCAAGTTTAAAATGTACTATGTCGCATTAAAATTGCTCTGCGGAATTTTTCTCCAGTTTAAATTTTTTTTAGAAATTCTTTTCCACTTATTCACTTATGAAATAGATAATCAAGCCACATACGTCAAGTCTATCATACATACATATAGGATATATATGATACGCGTCGCTTTGACTTAATAGTCTTTACGCATGCTTCTTTTTGTCAGTTCGTCATCTCGCACATGGAGAAAGATATAAAAATACATATTATACCGTAGCCGAGATATACGAGACAGTTTCTTCAGTTCAACTGCAAGCTGTTACGTTTCTTATGACAATTAACTGAGCCGTTATATGAACAGAGGATCACATTTGTAACTAATTAAATCTTCGCCAAGATATTCACATAATGCTAATTTGTGTATAATGCCACCCGAAAGGAATCCCATTTTCAAAAGTCAGTGAATCTCATTACGTTACCTATGCCCACGATACGTCAAATGATTTTTCAACCTTTTGAACATTTTCTGAGAGGCTTCTATTCCCTCGGGTTGAACGCTAGACATTGAATATATTAGAATTTTGCATGTTTCCGTATTCTGGAACTCAAATTATGACCTGACACCTCCCGTTTCTAGAATTATGTAGTATACCTATAAGGCGTGGACACGTGTGAACCCACTTACTGGACTCCGTTTATGGTATCCGAGGTCAATGATCAAGTCTTATACATATATCAGTATTTCCTCTCCATTTTTATAGACTACATCCTATTTTCGTATTATTATACGACACACTGCGCGGCCAATAAGCTACGCATTTTGTCTACTGATTATAATTATCAATCACGATTAAATGCGTATAAGAATCCACGAGTCGATGATAAGCTAATACGACGTTATACTATGCATATGTATAAACAGATAATCTGCCTAAATAGAAATAATCTAACGTATATTATGTTGCAGCCTGGGCAAGCTGATACAGTTTTACAGTTGTTACATTTACAAATGTTCCACAAAATAAACGACACAAAAGCGATCCAAGAGTCTTGAATAACACATACATTGTAAAGATGATAATTGATAATCATGAGTTCTCTTAGTTTTCTTTCTTAAGTTTGACTTTCAATTTTTCTGATTCTTGAAACGTGCTCAAACATTTGTTCATAGCTAGAAACATGTCTCCATCCTTTCTTTCGCTATATCCTTCTAGAACTGAGAAGAGGATTTCCAGCTGATAAGTTGTCCATCCACGCGTGATACAAACTGTTTTTCGTAACAATTCTGAGATTTGTCCATCTGTCAGTCTCTTTGGTTCGTTTGAATTTATCAGATCTGAAGTGACTGGTTCCAATAACTTCTGCCGTTTAGATGGAGAGCTTCCCACTCTTGCATTGAATTCTCTCTTTATAGCGCCTACTTGTCAATATTAAATAATGTAGTAAAAATTAACAGAATATAAACTCTAACATTCTCTACCGAATTGAATGTATGATTTATGCTTTTTTCACCTGTTTTAATAGGTACAGTAGAATGGAATGACTGCACAGTATTAATCTTCTTTCTAGTCGTAGCTTTCGTTCTCAATTTCCGCGGCAAAGCATTTTCTATTACATCTGTAAAGATCATAATGTTAAGATAGACCTGTGAAGTTCAATTAATCTTCCGAGAATGATTTACAATGGCGAAGAAGGAAAAGTATCTCAATGAAAACATCCGAATGCCATAAATACGACTGAGATTCACCTGACTTTCCGTCTGGAGTGGAATGAACGGATTGAACAGTGCACGGAGTATTTCTGGCTTGATTCTTAGTCTTGATTTTCTTTGGTTTCAGAATCTCAAGGATAGCTGTAAATTCCGGTATGAAATCATCTTACAAGCAATTAGAACAATTCAATTGGCCATGAAGATACATTACTCGATGTATACGTTGATATTCTAATATACTGCAACCATGATTCATCTCTGATTTGAACTTTGTTAATTGTTGGCATAATTTGTAATAAAGTAATGCAATCGGAAACATACAGCTAGAGGACTTCTGTGTTGCACCACTCGCTGTTGAATTGACTTGATAATATAGTTGTTCAAAAAATCGTTGACGTTCCAATGTTCCCGGAGTTTTTATTTCGTACATCTCGCCCTGATACTCATTGTACAATGATTTTATCTAGCAAGAATATCAATTTTGTAAAGAATCACGGAACAGACGTATGAATTATATACATTATTACAAAAACAGTTCATTAAAGGAGTTTATATACTCGTTTCTATTATGTGAAAACTATCTAATGTAGGATGATAATTTATGGTATTTTGGAAAGTACTTCATCTGGTAAATTGCTCGGAGCACAAGCTGCAGTTGTCAAGACCAGCATCGACACTGAACTGTCCAGTCCAGCCATTAAGGATTTAAAAACCACACGAGCTGGCTCATCAACTAAATCCCACCAAGTCAAAATCTCAGGAATATACAATAGCGATGGAAGTGCACGGCGGGCTTCTTTGACCCGCTACACCAAGAAAGAATCATTATTTTCGGTGTAGAACTATTTTGCAAATAAATATCTGTCTGCATTATAGCTGCAATGCTCAACACTCGTTCTCATCTGTGAAAAAATACATGAACCCTACCCTAACAGTTCTTATAATAACTTTCAACACACTCCAGACAATCATAAGTCTTTGACTATTGATGCATTATATGAAGAAATAATTGATGAGAGAACATAGTCGAATTTCAGTAGGAGTAGGACTTCTGCGAAAGAAAGTCTCACTTGTATGATAGCTTCCTCAGCTGCACGGCCTGTTACTTCGAACAATGTTGTGATGTCTAAGACATGGCATGGCAAATGTTCTAAGGCATGAAGAATAGCTGGACCTAAATGACGAGTGTGAGCATTGTCTTCCCCGGAAAGTAAGAGTCGTGGACAGTTGGATGATCTTGCATTAGCTTTGCCAGTGCTGAAGAGTAAATTTTTTATCTCATTCGATATGGACTATCACACTATTCATAAATGGTTTAAATCTCTGCACTGGATTAATCAATTCCCTCACATGACGTCAGAAGTCAACATATCTGGTGGGCAAAGATTTTTCAGTCTGAACATAAGATTTGTTAAGGTCTCATCTAGAAGTGGTTGAATCATTCTTGATAAACGTTTAACCGGTGAAACTGCGGCCCGATGCGATGCTGGGATAATATTTTGTTGAGCCTTCAAGAAGTCTTGCTTCTCTATCTGTTTGGAAGCAAATCAGAAAACTTTACGAATCGAAATATTTCTCTAAAGATTTGAGATATGTACTCCACATATCTTATGCTGAGAGTGCAGAAGAAGTCCTGGACTTTATGGTCGCAAGAATCAGAAGATACCATGCATCAAATATCTAGTCATACTACCAGATGTATGCGATATGAACCAATTTACCTTGAGACATCTGTCGTTAATTTGGTATTTTGATTTAGATGTATAAATCTGAGGATAAGTTCTTCGAACGCAACACATGACTGCTTCCGCACAAATCGCTTGCAAATCACTCCCGCAAAATCCTACAGTCTTAGCTGCTAAATACGCCAAAAACTTTTGCGATGGCTTCTGTTTCCAACTTTCAATATGTACCTGTTGATAGGTAATTTGGATTATCGGTCCGTTCAATTTGCGAAAATCTTTGCAGCGCTTCTATTGCTATTCCGTTTAGTGCATGAGATGAATGTAGGTATTATTCTTTCACAGTATATTGGCTCGAATGATAATGTTACAAATATTTTCTGTAGTCACCGAAAGAATTTCTTTCCTCGCACTGTAAGATGGCAATGGAAAATACAACTCTTTGTCAAATCTCCCAGAACGTCTGAGAGCAGGATCTATTGCATCCAATCGATTCGTCGATCCGATTACAATGACTTCTGAATTGTTTTCCAAGCCATCCATCAATGCTAACAGGGTTGAAACTACACTCGCATGTACATAGTCTTGGTGGCTGGATCGGATAGGGGCTAAGCCATCAACTTCATCAAAGAAAATGATACATGGCCTGGATTGATGAGCCTGAAATACAATGGGTGGCTCTGCTAAGTACACTTGTCGGAAATCCAAATTGAAAATAGTAGTGTGATCACTTTAGTGTATCTTAATTAACAAAATTTGTAGTTCAAAAAAAACTCTGTAATAAGATGATTCGTTGATTTAGTCAAGTGATTCTACGAGGAGCTTGAATAATCTTTTTTAGGGAGGACACAATAAACGATATCATTTTTCCACTTGGTTGTTTGACTCACTGACTGAAAAATCTGTTGTAATTTTTTTTCACTTTCACCAACCCATTTGCTAAGGCAATCAGAACCCTTGCGAGAAATGAAAGAGACTTTTCTTTCGGAATTACTGCATTCTGTAGCCAGTGCTCCAGCCACTAAAGTTTTTCCAGTTCCTTTTGGAAAAGCGGATAAAAACACGTGAGAGGTGAACAAATTAGAGCTACTGAACCTGGTTTCAGAATTCTTAAGCCATTCCCATTGAATTAAAACCAGCAGAACTGTCGAGATTCTTTTGTGAATAATTACCAGGCGGCCCGTAGAACAATAGTCCTCGAGGTGGTTTTATATTAAATTTAGCATAGACATCTCCATACATCAAAGGGAACAGCACTGTTTCCTTAAGAATTTGGATATGCTTTTCCAGGCCTCCTACACAGCTGAAATCTTTGTCCTTAGACATTTTTGTGTTATTGCCAAAAAATACTAGCTGATTGTACTAATATTCGTATTTAAAAAGGAAGAAGTGATGCTGGTGCAAATGAAAATGAGAAGCGTTTTATACACTGCTGCAGCTGGTATTTAAAGAGTGCACTTTCGATGCGAGCATTTTAAACTTTGGACAAAATTCCTACTGAAATTTATTTAATTTCTGGGAATCAGGTGTTTCAACGATATAATTTCATGTTTTTGACATTTCATCAATCAAACATTTTGAAAACATGTGAACTGAGTTTTCAATGAAAAACAAATATTGTAGACACTGTCTACTATGATGGACTATGTGAAGCAGTAAAGAATATCAATTGATTAGATATTCTTTGAAAAGGTCAGCTTTTTGTATCTTCCTTTGAAATAAAAATGTACAAATATTATGATACCCTGGCAATAGGTTTCGAAAGTAAATAGTTCCACCTAAAAATATAATATCATTAAAAAAATCAGAAAACTGATGAAAATTCAATAACATGTTAATATTGAATATAATTTTTGTTTGCATTTTAAAATCGTATGTTATGAATGAACTTCAGAAAAATCTTTTTTTTTCTCATTATCATATATATAATTATTATTATTTTTTTGTTAGAAAATTCGGTTTCCTTTTATTTATATCGAGCATACGACAATAAAGTGTACTTAATAGTTAAAATAAATAAGGCAGTGTATATTCTTTCTGTCTTTTACAACTTACAAATACCATCATGTTCTTTTGTGTAGGCTTAAAGCTGTTACCTACTACGTTGTACCAAATTACTACATGTTCATCGGTCTAAGGACGGCGCTAATGAAATACATTGCTAGCGATTGTTACAATTCACATATACTCTGTTTAGTAGGAGGTCAGTAAATACTAGGTGAAAATTCTTACGGTTTTCGAATTAAAGATATCTTTTTAGTGAATTATACTTAGAACTAATTTGTTCGGCAGTGTTCGCTGGAAGCCCTTAACTTGACCAGCAAAAGTTCACTTACACGATGTTTTTTTGTAACAGAGCAGTGAACGATTAATTTCCAGCAGATAGCACCAATGAGCAAAAAATGCACCACAAACAATTAGTTGTTGGTGAATTGGTGAAAACTCACAATTTGATTGTAAAACTCATCATCTTTTCCTCAAAATTATCATGCTGCTAGCAATATAATTGCATTTTCAACCAATGGATGAAGTCACTTTCAATTCAGTAGCTTACAGATATGGATAATACATTGACTTCTGTACTTCGAGATAATGAAAATTGCTAGAATTGGGAACATTTTTTTTCTTCTTTGTTTTTTTTTTGTTTCTTACAAGTGAAAAATAGACCACTGTCGAGTTTTATTCATCTACTGTATGTATGTATGTACTTATATCGACATAAAATATAAAAATGTCCAGACTATGTAAAAACCATTAAATATTCATGAACCATAATTTTACATAGCTGTAATTTCACACGGATAACTCAAAAACCACTATCATATTATTTACATTCTTAATGAATGTGTGACAATCATTATCGAGCTTAAATTATTCAAAGTATTGAATATATATATATAATTCGGAAATTTTCAAACTGCAAGTTTTTGGTGCCACCTGTAATAAGTTTTATATTAAAAAATTTATACTAAATTCCACAAGTGAACTATCCCACTTAATCTCTTTGGCAGATAAATATGAATCATTCGATGCATACCTCTAGCGTGCTCCTTTTAAAATAAGTAATATACTCTTTATGATTACATATTTAAATGAAATGCATTCATGAAAAGTGATTAAGGGAAAAATGTTCATTTGGAGCACGCTCATTCTTTATTAACACTATTGCAATAACAGATGACAATGTTTTCTTATGAGTTTAATCTATTCGAAAAGCAGCTATTAAATGACAGGCATGCGCATGACAGTCAAGCCCTTATTGTCTTTGAAATATTCACCAGTCCGTTAATTATAAGAGAAGGTTTAAGATAGAATCTATATTTCATTTGCTTACATAATATGATGATTTTCTGAAAGTTAACAATAGGAAAAAAACATCATCATCTGAATTTTGGAAGAAAAATAAGAAATAAGAAATGGAGTAACTGAAGAGTTATTAATAAATCATACGGTATGTGCTAATTAGATTGATAAATGTGTGTAACTGTTTAAAAATAATACGTACATATAAAAATAACTTACTGCAACAGGGTTATAATATCTAATTTAATATATATTCACTTAATTTTGTTAATAATTATGTAAAAGGTTTAGTTAAGTGTTAAAATCATTCCAGGATACAAGTAATGAATATGAAATTAAATTTTGATTTTTAATATGAATGGCGATGATAAAAAATGATAATAATTTTGATAATTCAGTCTTTAACTTGTTACCTCATCATTGTTGAGCAACTATCTCATTGAATTTCATTAAAATATTCAATTATACTTTGATTAAGCGCACACAAAACTATTTTAATCCTGGAATGATGAATGACATGTTATCTACCATACCTAGGATACATAAGTATGTATTTATAAATAATAAACAGATATGAAGCCCTGCGAGCTGGACAAATTAGGCTAAGGGCATTATATCAGAATGTCGATAGTTCATCAGACCAGTTAAGGAATTCCTATAAATATTTAATCATTGCTTCTATGTAATAACGATTGGGGAAAATAATTACTCAGAGAAGGCGAACTCCTTCGATGTATGTATAAGTATTGGTTATTTCAAACGGATGTATGAAAACATGGAACAAGATATGATTAGTAATCATGACGAAACTCAGTATAATTCAAGAGCTTGATTAGTAAACCACTAGTTTTTCAAAATGGCAAATGAAAACCAAGCAGTTATATAATAAACATTTTTAGAAATTCCTTATTCCAAATAGTTCTCCTAAATGTAACTCTTTCTTGTGTCGATGAATTCTCAAAGTTGCATCACACATCACAACCGACAATGAAGACTACGGTTTAATGTGTCCTACCCTATTATTTATCTTGTATTACCGAGGTATATTATCATCTTGAAACTAACTTAAAAGTTCTGCATTCGTAGATTCCGAACTTAAAACTTAGAACTTTAGTCAAAGTGAACATGAAAATTGTTCAGTTTGAAATTTATAAATCATTCATATCTCATTGATATTTTATTGAATTATATCTTACGGAAAAACCTATATTATATCTAATTCTTCTGATAATTGATATATTTACAGCTCACTCCGTCATGATGCGGCTATTTGCCAAAAATAAAGAAGAACACGAACCTCACCACTGACCTATGCGATGCATTGACAATTTTCAATCAAACTCATTGTTTTTGATTCTAATATATGTATATACGTCAGAAAAACGATTAAGAAAGCTAAAGTACAAAAGGAAAGCTAATTTTCATATACTTTTGTACATTCGAGTATTGTATGATGATGAATATTGTGGAAGGTATATCTGAGACTATAAAATATTAATATCTAGTACTCGTTGTCAGATGATATAATCTAGATCAGCATTTGCAATATGTGACTTTGTAACAATGTTGGTTCAAAAACTGAGTAAAAACAGATACCAATGAGTTGTAAGTACAATATCTTGAAAATAACTACTTTCAGAATGTTGGAACTGCATTCTGATAATATTATTTACGCCGAACTTTTTAAGATACAAATTAGATCTTTCACCTATACATAATTTAACTAATATCGAATTTTCTATCAAGGAAGATACAAGTGAAAGACGTATAATATATCCAAGCTTATTACTACCGAACGTTTATAAATCCAGACTACTTTATCCATCTTCCACAAGTTTCCCAAATCTTAAATAATAATTAATATTGTTGACTGTCAAACTCGCAAACACATCTTAACACTGTTTGTGCAATCCACAAGAAAGATTTAAATCCAAAGAAACAACTCGCTTTATACTCCAGTATATTACCAAGTAAACCACCTAATACACAACTATGATTCTCTCTGCAGAATAATAGTCAAGCAATTTCCTTTGTAGCTATACCATCATTAGGATGTGAGTGCTATCTCCGTCCAGCTAATACTATTATCAGTGGCAGTCTGATTAGCTGTAACAGTTAACGAATCGTGTGTTTGATGTAATAATTTTCAATGAAATTATCTCTGGAGAAGAACTTTATTTTTTCACATTAAACTCTTGTTCTTATAAGATTTTCTGCTAATGTGACTAGCTTTGATTTTCGTGTCGTAGAAAGTTTGACTTTTATTTATCACAACTCTATCTATAGTTCATCTATTTAGCAAACGAATATCTACCTCGACCATATTGAAATATATGAATAAGAACTATATTTTTCTTATAGTCAGATATGCCGGTAGCCCTGAGTTCATGAATTCTTGTAACAATTGCACAAGCATAAGTTGTGTTTTTGATGATGTACAGTAGGTTAGTGGTACCTAGTGGGCTTGAGTGCCTCGTTTCCGCTTGTGAATTTGAAGATTACATTTAGCACATACATCGTATTTTTTTAGCCAAAATCATTTATAGGCTTGTTCCTTCAAATGTATATTAATTGTGGAAACGAGAGCTCCCCCAAAGATCCACGAGAAAATTTTATAACGTTATATCTATTTGTATTTGAAAATTTAGCTATAAAATGCGCACATCAGCCCTTACTGTTGGCCACCATTATTAAATAAGACAATATGTACAAAAATTTCACGTAGACGAGAAATATCATTTTCTTCATATTTATAATTGCAGTATGATTTGTCGTTTTCGTGAAAAGTCAGACATATAGACCTTCCTTTTCTTATATAGAGATGGACCTTCATTATTTTTTCCCCCAAATGTTCTTGTTCAGCAATATGACGAAATATTTTATAATCTACAACTATAAAAAGAAAACCGACACTTATTTAACCATTCTTCCCTCAGTCGAGGATTCACTTATCCAAACAATTTAATAGACATTAACAAACGAAGTAAAAACCATAATCACAAGTTGAATAGATTAATGAAGTATGTAGCCATTCATGCCATATGTATGACGAACTCAATTCCGATAGTAAACTCTTGAAATGGTAATATATGTATGTTAAACAAGATGGTTAATTAACTTAAAAGAGTTTCTGCATTATTGTGAAACGATATTATTCATCGAATGAAAATAATATTCTTAACTGTGAATGATTCGATGGAAATATCACAATAAAATGAAAAAAATTATACAACAGATTGGCTAATAAGCTGAGATAGCTAAGTAAAATATAGATCGTCCAATAATGGAATCACATGTATATCATTTGCCATTTGGTATCCATCAATCTTCTGTGTATCATACCCAATAGTGACGAGTCAACAGAAACTGATATGTCTTAAGAAACATTAATAATTTAAGACCTAGAGAGTATCTGTTTCAGCTGTGTTTACATCGTTAACTGTCTCCTCCTGAGTAAATGCTTCATACTCTTCAAATTGCTCCACTTCAGGTGCGTTTACAACGTTCAGTATCTCATCCTGAGTAGGTATTTCATACTCTTCAAATCTCTCCAGTTCCTTGAGCAAATCCTATAAACGATATGTTTGTTAGGAGAAAAGCAGAACAAAGATTGCTTTTAAAGATTGTTTTCCGGATATGGGATTATTGGATAACGGAATATTTGGATTATTACTATTGATTTGATAATTTGTGATGCAGTATTTCCTGCTTACCTTTGGCAGTGACCTTCTATCATAATTATGAGTGTATTTCCCAACACAACGACTCAATTGTACATAGATGTCGCATAATACTTCTACAGGAGAATTCTCGGTTTTATCAATGGTATATTTCAGTGCAGCTTCCAGTTCGCTTCTATCAACTAAAACTTTCTCACTAACTCCATTTCTGTGAGGACTAGAATCACTTTCAATAGCAAATGACAATTCGTCCATACTTTCACGTCTCGATGATGCGCTTGATCCCTCATTTTCTACATGTTTTTCATCTTCCACTATCGCTACGTTCATTAGACTAACGTCATTGCTTTTTTTCTCTTTTTCAACTTCGGTGAGATTGTTTTGAGAAGCATCCTTCAGAGTCTCATTTTGCGAATCGTTCTCCGAATCAGAATTATAGAGAGGGCCATTTCCATTAAGAACGCTGTTTGCCTCGGTTTCAAATTCTTGGAACTTATCTAAGTCTATACCTCCAGCGTTTTCTGCACTTACATTTTGCTTGCTACCAATTTCTGTCGCGTTATCATCGAATGCAATTTTTTTCTTTTTATGCACTTTCTTTACATATCCTCTTGCCCAAGCAGGTATTCTACGTTTTCTACCAGTAGAATACTTCTTTCCATTCACCATCATTCCGCTGGTTGGAGTCAATGCTTCTTTTTTATCATTCTTCTCATTATTTACCAGGGAATCTGTCTTGGAGCTTTTACTTTCCACATCAACGTCCGTATTTTCAGTCACTTTCCGATTTTTAGAAATCTCTCTACATTTGTCTTCAAAATCTGAATCCAGTTCAGCTTTTATCAATGCATAGGCATTATCTCGAAGGGAACATGCACGGTGTCTTATAAGTTTATCCGCTGGATCTCTGTGAAATGAATATAGAACATCTGTGGTAATACTAGCCATCATCAATGAGCACCCGTTAGTTAAAAGTAAGTGGTAATAATGCGAGTGGTTTTCAATGACTACCTGCATCTTTTTAATTCAATTCATTCTCGTATAAGTCGAGTGGCACCATTATTCTTGATAAAATTTACACAAAGGTGCAACAATTTCATAATACTGATAGACTTAACAAACTCATCGTACTTTAGGAGACTGGCTCGATAAATGAACAATTCAATGCCACAGATTTAATGTTTGTCACTTCGGAGAAAAAGCAATTAATACCTTGTTCATTGAAGTACAAATATGAAATAACATTGCATTGTTCAAGAAGATCTTTGCATTGGGACTCTAATATATGTATGTACTTGATGATAGGATACTTTTGCCTGCTAATTGTAACTCATGACCAAGTTCCGTGCACTGGTAAAATTTTGCCATAATGAAGTGTTAATAACACTTTCAAGTTTCTAATGTCTGTAGTCCTGACAAATTCAAGAAGCTTGGTTGAATTCGGGTATAAACACAGGAATATTTTGCATCATATTAACGAAAGATTGATGACTGTTCAATGTGTAAATAATCTAGATAACATAATTTTCATTTCGAAATCTCCATCATTGGGAATTTATGGAATGATATTAGGAATAAAGCTACCGAATAGTCTTGAGAAAAAAAGCAAGTCCATCTGAAAAGCACCATCTTGATGGGCAGCGAAATTTTTTCACTTTCTTAAATGTGTTTCGAAATTCTTATGCAATCTGCGACTGAAGAAATGTGAAATAGAGACATGCGAAGCTGTAGATTTGGTAAATCTTCTAGTAAATTGAAAACCACTGTATCTACAAAGCAACAACAGCAATGGATAAACAGATAAGACTGACTACCTCTTTAATATTCCAAGGGATGGCCTATCGCGCAAGCTGACATGGAAACACACAACATGAACGTCAGTATGAATCGGTGATCAGGTGATGTGCATGTATTAACATTGT
The DNA here is from genome assembly GCA_947538915.1 of Tenthredo distinguenda. Taxonomy (NCBI): domain Eukaryota; kingdom Metazoa; phylum Arthropoda; class Insecta; order Hymenoptera; family Tenthredinidae; genus Tenthredo; species Tenthredo distinguenda. Next base: position 9,309,316 of record OX384534.1, read on the forward strand.
TAACTTCTTTTTCAGTAGATAACAATAATGATGTCTGAAGAATTAATTGAATAGATAAATTCAAGAATACTTATAAATTCCAACCATTTGGCATCGAGATTAAAAATATGAGATGCAACACCTTTTATAATATTATCTTGCAATGCTATCTTGTTTATCGATTTAACATCGGAAGGGTAGCTTATTCGATGACGCATTGTCAAACGCTTCAAAGATGAAATATCTCATTTTGAGTCTTATCCTAAATTAAATTTTCAATCATGTAAAACCATTGTAACTTTTTGTTTTGAATCATCTTCAGTTTAAAATGACTCTACTAGACCAAAGATTTCTTATATGAGCTGTAAGATGTACAGCTGCCTAGTAAGTGAATCTAGGCTAAAGAACTACACAAGGAGTCAAGGAGACAGTGTTCATCCATTTTCAACATCCAACTTGTGATTTTTGTGATAATTGAGTATGTATCCAACTAAAGGGTAGGTAGCAAACTGAAGAAGTAATTGAGTCTGACTGCCTTTGAATAATCAACTATTCAGTTTTCTGACTATTATTGCCTTTGCTTCATACCTAAAACGCACTGTTTTATTGATTCTATTCAAAAACTATGGGTAAATCGATAGACAAAATCAAACAAGAAATGATCTAGATTGACTTGAAGATATTGGAGCTGTTTAATGAAAATAAATAAACTTCTTCAATGAAGTTATGAATTTCCATTCAATCATATTCAATTGAAAATGTGGTTTCTCTCATACTGTACAAATTGATGTGTACCGAGTACAGTCAAGTTAACAATGCTACTTAAGTGAGTTTGGTGAATGAATGATCCCACCAATAGCATACCCTTCAAAATGATCAATACTTCGTCAATCTTACTGACCTGTCTGGATTGTATTCCAGTGCATTTCGACAGATGAGATCGACATCATCTAGAAAATCTCTGGCACATAAATAACAGTGCATATCTATTTTTGTCATCATTGTTTCTAGATCCATTGGCTGTTTGATAATCATATTGTAGTCTGGTACCTCTTCCGTGTCTACAGGCTTTGTGAACATGAAAAATCTGTACATAGAAAATTTAAATAATTGTTTATTCTATCACATAACGATTTCCTGAAATTATTAACGTTTTGATCACGTAAAAAAAAGTTTTTCTATTTTACTTACTGTCGGTTTCTGGCAAGTTTGGCACAAATCTCTCTTAGGAAAATTCTAAGCTCTCTCAATGATGCCTCTTCCTTTTCATACAGGAAAATTCTTTCCTCTTCGGTCATCCTTTTTGGCACAATTGCTGAAGCTAAAGGCAGTTTTTCTAAAACTGCAATCTTGTCGTTTTTAATCGGAGGTGGTTTGAGACTCTGTACCATGTAAATTTGCCCAAAGAATTTCGCCCTCTGATCCGACGTTGGATTTCTCATTGAGTATACTTCACCGCGAAATTTACTAAACAGATTTCTTATATGGGATGGTAATTGCTCGTGCATTGTATCGCTAGTTGACAAAATTAGAATCGGTAAGGTTGGATCCAGAGCCATGATGCGACACAGGAATACTGCTTTCACGGTTTCTGGGACAAGGGGCCACCATTGATCAATAGCTGGGATATAAATGATGGAAGGTACATTCCTACTTGCTTCATTGAATACCTGTAAATAGAATAAGTCGGTATACTAAGGAACTACAATACAAATTTCAAAATTAAGCTTGATCAATCTGGAAAACAAAAATTCCATGTGCATTTTACTTTATTGACAAGAAATAGGACACCTGGATCAAGTGCTATCTGATTTCATGTATAGCAATATGCTTAAAAATGATAATGGACTAAGATAGAGTTACCTGTACGCAAGCTTCTTCCGGAGATCTTGCACTTTCTGCAAAAAGAGTTGCGACATCTAGGGTGTGTACTGGTAAATGTTCCATTCGATAGAGAATTGCAGGTGCAATGTGAGGCCCTTGTCCCTTGGCATTGTATCCACCAGCTATTAACAGCCTCGGTCTATGAATGCCTTTGGCTATTTTTATCCTATAATTTATTATGATTATAACAGACTGTGAAAATTGGGAGAGCAATTGGAATTACAATCCAATATACAAACTCACTTTGCCATAGAAGGGTTCACGCCTTGTGGGAATGTCCTCTTTATTGTATCAAGTATTGTTTCTATGGCAGGATTTAATAACGGTTCTAAAAATGCTTGTAACCTTCTTCCAGCGCAGGGAGCCACTCTGTGGGATGATGGAACAAGAATCGAACTTGCTTGGACAAAGTCCCGCTTTTTTACCTGCAGAATTAATAGAGAGATTTTAGAAATGAAATTCACAACGAATTTTAAGTTGATTCCCATATCTACAGATACAAAACTAAGAGAAAAGCATACTTCAACTCGCTTAGGGTCCAAAAGGAGTCTATCACTCGTCATATATATTTGTGGATACGTTCTTCTCAATCCTTGTAGAACCGCTTCAGTACAGAGAGCTCTTAAATCTGATCCACAATAACCAGTAGCTTTTTCAGCCAAAGCTTCCAACAATTGATCAGCTGGTGGATTTTCCCACTTGCTAACATGAATCTTGAGAATTTCTAATCTCTCTTTTCTTGGAGGTAAGGGAAAGAATAATTCTCGATCGAATCGCCCTGGCCTTCGGAGGGCTGGATCTATTGCATCTACCCTGTTTGTTGCCCCAATGACAATCACCTGCAATTAAATAGAATTTTTGATCCCACATCCGAGAAATTCAAAGAAGAAATTGGACTCAAAACGCATTCTAATATTTGTAACTCGGAGTTTAAATTCGCCTTCACCTCTCCTCTGTTGCATAAGCCATCCATAAGCGCTAGTAGAGTAGAAACAATACTGGCATGGATTTGGTCCTGTTTTGTACTTCTTACAGGTGCTAAGCCGTCTATCTCATCGAAGAAGATAATTGATGGTTTCTTCTGTTGTGCTTGTTCAAAGAGCAGTCTCAACTGTCGTTCGGATTCGCCAACCCATTTAGACAAGCAATCTGCACCCTTTCGCATGAAAAAGGAGACTTTTCGGTTTCCTTGACTACATTCATTTGCCAAAGCTCTGGCTATCAACGTTTTACCAGTTCCTAGAAGATTTGAAGAGAATCATGAAAGACTAGAATAGAAATTTGTAACTGAGAACAAAAATTCAGAGCAAAGATTGGAATTACAACCATTTTAGTTAATTATTCTACATACCTGGTGGTCCATGGAATAGAACACCTTTTGGCGGTGTGATGTGAAATCTATCGAAAACATCTGGATATATCATTGGAAATACCACCATCTCTTTTAAACAGTGAATGTGCGATTCCAGACCCCCAACATCGTTGAATGTTATGTTAGTGTCTACTGTAATGGGATCTATGTCGGCTTTGCCATCCGGTGGTCCACCTTGAGGTATTGCTGATTGCCTGAAGATAAAACAGAAGCAGTTTGCTTAAGTGTGGCTCAAAATCAAAGGAAAACATATCAGAACATAAAAGAAATCAGTCTATTTATTCACCGTGCTTTCTTTCCTTTCTTCTTATCGTAACGCTGTGGTTCTGAATCACTTGAATCGCTAGAGCTTGTGCTCTTACTCCTGTGCTTGCATCTTCTCATCGAATTAGTCAGCACACTTCGCAGCACTCTGAATGATCTTTGTACCGGTTCAACGCTAGCTTGGAATCTATCTACTGCTGGCTTTTTCTGACGTAAACTATACTTTCGAGGGCTAGGAGAGTCTGAGGACTCGCTTAAATCACTCTCCACTACTGTAACAGAAGCAAAAACTCTATTCAAAACAAAAAAAAAAAATGCTTTCATAAGTGGCCCTCATTGCCATTCACTAAAGATAAACAAGTCCCCAAGTTAACTTTGAGTTATCTCTAATTAAACGGTGAACTGTACAAGATGTTGTAGTCTTTTTACTACTTCCGAGTAAATGTAAAACATTATATTGGGAAAATTGTTTCTATTTTGAGACCTAATGAAAGAAAGGGACAATTTGGATACAATTATTTACTAGAGATAATAGAGCTCACCTAATTTTTTATCTCTGGCTAATTGACGCTGAGTTGCTCTCTTAGTTCTTTTTATTCTTGTGTACATGTCCTCGTAACCCTTGAGTAAATTGATCATAATTAATACCCAATTTAAAAAAATGTAGATTAGACTTTGTTAAATTATAATTAAAAATGATGAGAAAATACTTACATCTTCATTATCAGAATTGTCATTGTTATGCGGTTTGTCACTCTCCGGGGAACTATCTTCTTCGTCGTTTTGTTCTACTTTTGGCTTTCCATCTTTTTCCAACATAGTACCGCTGTGTCTTGTGACAGGACCTTCTCTTAGTCTGGGCGAGCAGTCCGACTTTCTTCTTCTGCAAATAAAAACCTGATGCATTAATAATCTGCTCAACAAATACATAAATAACTGCATCGCAAGCTTCTAGCTACCTAGCTTCTTTTTCTTCATTATTAGTGCTCAGTTCTGGCTTATTTCTCACGTCTTTTTCTCTTTCCCTTTCTTTTGAATCTTTTTCAGACCTATCCTCATCCGGTCTTGGTCTCTCATCGGATTCTTTATCAGGTTCTGAAGTGTCTCTTGACTCTACATCGATTTCAGGTTTCTCTCTAGATTCTTTATCCCGTTCTGGTCTTTCTCTAGATTCTTTATCCCGTTCTTGCCGCTCCCTAAGTTCCTTGTTTCTTTCTGGTCTATCTCGAGACTCACGGTCTTGTTCTCTGTCTCGCAAAACTCTAATATGTCTAGTAGGACCTTTGTTTAGCGGGTGATTTTCTCGAGATTTTAAAGGTATGCGTCTTCTCAGATCACGCTTTCTGTCATTTACTTCTTCGACCATTTCTTTATCTGACGACGAGCCTGGCTGTTGGAACATCGGATATCCTTTCAGAGTTTGAGTGCCTAAGTAATTGTGAAGATTTATGAAGAATGACGACTTGATAGAAAGCCAATTATTGTTTCAAAAACAACATTAATTAATAGTTTACCTAGAATCCAGCTGGTATTCAAATTATCATAGGTCTGCATTCTGTTTCTTGTACTACGCCTGACGCTTGAATCATTTCTGTTAAGAAGAGGACCAGATATCGATATTGCACGAGATCTAAGCGTACGTAGGCTCTTTGATTTTCTAGCTGATGAGCCAAGGCTATGACTGCGAGGTGTAAAAATATCCTCTTCTGTATCCATTGAATCCATGGTGGCTTCATCATCGGACATAATCTGAAAAAAATATGGGATTCTTCAGGGCTGAATAATCAGGACGAATAACCCTTGATATTTATGTTCGATAAAATATCTGAAACTGGAATGAAAAGAGACAAACGAAGGAATATACTCTAATAATACTGTCTCACATCAACAAACCTTATTTCAACTTACAAACTACGATAGTAGTTTGCGCCAGAACATTATTGTTATCAAATAATTGTAGGAACGCACAGCGAGAGACCTGGAACCAGTATTATGATTATTTGATTACAATAATAATACGAAAAAATGTTAGGAGAGAAAAAATAACATCGAAAATTGCCGAATTTTTTAGTGAAATTAAAAATGGCAAACAATTGATATCCAGAGTGTCAATAGTTGTTTAAATAAACTGGAGAAGATTAACTTTGTTGGAGAGAAAGAAACAGGTGCAAAGAACTAGGAGTGTATAGATAGAAATAGTATGTTGCAACAGTGACAGTTTTTTAGTTAAAAATATATCGCTGTTTGTAGAAAAGATATAATAATATTGTATATCGTAACGTATGGAGTGAAGTTTTTGGATAAGAATAAGTAAAATAAAGAAAAGAAAAAGAGGTAAATAATAACAAAAGAGTATTGAAGTGGGATATGTGATAATGATAATAGTAACGATAAACAAAGCTTGATGAAGGCTGCACCCCTGAGAATAAGAAGGGAAAAACCGCGCGCGCATGCAATCAATCAATCCAAATAGTATGTCATATTATTTGTTAATTAATAACGTTATTGTATATTACCTTCATCTGGTAAAATATCCGTTCTTCTAGCAAGATAAAACTTAACGAAGTTAGAATTGCCTCTGAATTTGGTCAGAACTCATCACTTTTTTAATGGGTTTATTACCGTTTTGCTAACTCATCCGAGTCATGTATAGAGAAAAGTTATTTAAAAATGTTCATATAAATTCACTTCAACGATTTTTTTTCACGTTCAATACGAGTATTCACCATTTATCAAACTGAAATTACGTAGCTATTTTATTGAAAGAATTTCTAAGGTTCTCTTGCCCGTTGTGAAACGGTCTCTGCTGTGGCCCGTGGCCTGTGGTGAAGATAGCAACGGACAACGGTTACGGTACTCAGCTCGAACTTCCAGTCGTACACCTAACCTATCTTTCGATTTAGATAACGCGTTTATCTTATTATCTAAATTGGTTATAAGATATATCTGAGTTTTTATTTTTTACGAATCAAACGAGAAAACAAAAAACCACTCGCTTGTCGTCAACAACTTGTCGACGGTGGTTTAATGTCAATACGAATGGCGGGTTCAGATAATTTTGACAATTGTTATTAGAATTCAAGGCCGAGTGACAGCTGTCAAATTTTTTCTCGATAATTCTTCTCCTCGCCAATCACCGAAATAAATTAACCCCAAATAATTAGTACGAACGAAAAGATCGCGTTTCAAGGTACGTGGGGATCTTCGAAACAAAAACAAACAAACAAAAAGATATAAGACAGAACAACGACAATGTGCGTGATCGATTCAAATTTATTACAATTATAATTGAAACACCTATTTTCTTTTATTATTATTCTCCTTCTAAACATGATATCACTAGTTCCCAATATTTGGCAGATGCTAGCAGGTGTTATAGGTAAAGATTTTATTGTTTTTTTGTTAAAGAAATATTATTTCCAATTCTATTCACGTTATAAAAATAACGGACGATCAATACTTCATACTCATTATTAAACATATCAACCATACAAGTTATTATCATTCATTAGAATTACGTTTGAAATTTCTGAATTCAACGAACTTCAGTCATTCAAAATTCATATTTATAAAACATTATTTCACCCCTCTAAAAAAGTGCTATTATTGACAAATATCATATTTAATTTCCATGAATTTGAGTATGGATACATGATAAAAACATTTACCAATTCTTATTCATAATTAAGAAGAATTCGAAATAAAGATTGTAAAATTTTGAACTGAGATCTATGTATTATAATGTAAAAGGGTTACTTTGTGATAATTTTTAACTACATTACCCGGTACTTTCAGTTGAATACATCGACATCGACGTGGACTTCACGCTCTGGCTATCATGGCTACTAATGCCTTTGCTCGTCACTTTTCTACTTCCTTTGGTAATCGTTCTTCTCCTGTACGCCACTGCGTCAATTCTCTACGTTTACAAATTACATAGGTATGGTTCCTTGGTATAGATGATTACGGATAATAAAATATTGTTTATTCTCAGCCAGCCTTCTTCATCCTGTTTAAACAACTTGAAATTATTTACCATCAAATCAAGTCCCAGCTGCAGTTATTCTCTTTCCGATAGTAACAAAGCAACTTCATTTCATATCAAATAATGTTACAGAGCTCGATTAAGACATGCTTATGGGGCTGATTGGAAAACTGCTGCGAGAGGTACAGTAGCTGTGATATGGGACGCTCACGGCTGGATCTGGCATGGTATGTTATTGAATAGAAAAGATATGAAATGGGATAGAGAAATTTATCCATATTCCTGCATTTTCTAGTTTTTGAAGAATCAAGAAGCAAGGAATTTGCTCTATTATATGTAATTAGCTTTCAAGAATAATTATTCTAATCACTTCACATCAAAATGAATTTTGGATCCAAAAATATCAGTTTAAAAATGTTTTGCGAGACTTAATTTCTTGGTAATTGAAGGAGTCCAGTTGAAAATTTAATTTATAGCAATGTGAAAGCTGACTCAATTTGCAACTGAATTTTTAGTCATATAGACATTTCAATAAACAGCAAAAGCCACATTAGTTCAGTATTGTCAGTATTCTAAAGTGAAATTTTAAAGTCTTATAATGATTGTTGCAAGGAAAAGTTTTTTTGTCATTTGTAATATCAGTTAATTCACTGTTGAAGCTTTGAAATTTCTTCAGGATGCTTCTAAACGTTGAATAATGAGATAATCGTTATTTTGTATCCACAGCAATAGTTTTACACAATGATTCAGATGCCCTGTATATTTTTAACAGGTTACGAGGTAGTTGGCCTAAATAACATTCCGGAAGACGAACCAGTATTATTTGTTTATTACCATGGTGCTATTCCAATAGACATTTACTATTTCATAGCCAAAGTAGTACTTTACAATTCTAAGCTTATCCACACAGTTGCCGATCGTTTCCTTTTCAAAGTTCCTGGCTGGTCCATTATATCCGATGTCCTTAAAGTTATTCCTGGTACTATACAGACATGTTCATCTATCTTGAAAGAGGGAAATATGCTCGCTATTTCTCCCGGTGGTGTTTACGAGGCTCAATTTGGAGATTGTTACTACCGGTTAATGTGGAAGAACCGATTGGGCTTTGCAAAGGTAGCACTAGATGCTAAAGTGGTAAGTTGAATCAATTTTATAGCTATTCAATTGGCCAGCCTTTACAAAACGATCTGATTTTGATTAACTGCTATCATCATTTGAAATTTTGTTTTACCAGAAAATAATTCCCATCTTTACAAGGAATTTGAGAGAAGCATTCAGAACAGTAAGTTGGGGCAGAAGAATGTGGCTGAGGATTTACGCAGCAACCAGATTTCCAATTGTCCCAATTTTTGGTGGTTTTCCAGTAAAACTTATGACTTTTGTCGGCAAACCTATTTCATACGACGGTTCTCTTACAGCTGAAGAACTCCAGGTGAAGGTATGTTGGAATACACAATATACATCAACAATTCTGTAACATGATAGTAAAATAAGTATCTCAAATGATATTGGTTTGATATGATTCAATATTGAAGTCTGACTCTTGCAATCTAAATTCTGGAAGCTGGCTTCTTGGTAATAGTCATGGAGAACGAATGTATCGTTTTGTAAAGTATGTAATACATCTCCTCAGCTTTCAATACTTATGTGAATTGAAGATATTGATATATTTGAACATGTCTACTTATGCAGGTAGCAAGAGCATTAGAGGATTTAATAAAGGAACATCAGAAAATTCCTGGAAGTATAACAAGAGGTCTTCTGGAAAGAATTTATCGACCGTCTAGTGTTGCAGAGCATGTAGAATAACGCATTCAATCAAGTAGAAGATTAAAGAATAAGTAAACAGCATACAATTTACAGCGTTATGATGAACATAAATTTGTTTATCAGAAACTCTGTCAAAATTCTTTCCACGACGTATGAGTAAATGCATTGGAGTATTGAATTTCTTAATCTAGTAGAGATGAAAGGTGCTACGTGTTATATCTACAGCAAATAGTCTAGATATCATTCACTTCTTCAAATTCCTGCAGGATTCACTAGCGGTATTATAATTTGATTTCAAAAATTGTAATATCACATTCCATACTAGGGATTTCTTTTTATACTACATACATAAATAATAATCTTGAAGTATAATATTTCTGCCTAAATTATAATTGATCATATGATGATAATGAACGAGAATATTTTGAGCCAGTTCAAAGGTCTGATATTTATCTGACGAATCTATGCTGGAGAAGATAACTCGATTAAGAATTAGGATTTTCATTTGCTACCCAATGGTGACTCATTATAAAAATTATCTTACACTTAGGTATAAGTTTTATTTAACAATAAGCTCTGCATTGAGAATTTGAATTCTTATAGAACGTAACTAACCATGTGAATGTCCGCGTCGGCTTTAATATATTCATAAGAGTTGAAATCATTCTAAATATCAATTATACTTATTGTTAGTATTCTTTTACAAATTTGTTATAATAATTAGATCTCTCTATTCTGATCTAGCTGAGTATGTAGTATTGTCCAGGAGGCAATGTATATCAAATATTTCAGAGGTGCGAAGGTTGTTTCTTCAAATATTCAAGTCCGCTAATGGATTGATACTTCAGAAAATTGTCTTTGGTTTTTACGCACATACAACTAATGATATTGCGATCATAAAGACGAGTGCGTTAGTATGTATACTAACATAATTACTAATGGTGGAAGTACATATTATGTATTGTGCAACGGTACTTAAAAAATAGTCTTATAATTGTTGTGTTTATACTCAGAATTTTTTAAGTAAGATAACAATTAAGTATTTTATTTAATATTAGCAAAACAGAAAGTCATTATTATGCATATTTGTATAATCATTGTGGTGCAGAGTTGAAATAAAATTGTTGTTACGCATTAATGAAGAAATGATATTCTAGTTCATTCAAACTTTCTTTTCCTCCATCATCCTAAACGTAAATAAGACTGCTCGGAAATTCTAAATAATTTTGAAGCTCTACATGATCGTTTCCCGCTACGGAAGTGATCTTATTGATCGATTCTAGCTTCGCGCGAGACGGAAAGTAATTTAATAGTAGCGATCCTGGCGGCAGCTGTACTAGTTAAAATTTCTTTCCGCAGGAAACCTCATTTTTCGGTAACGGCATTACGGTTCGTTCCTTGCGCACGAGGTAAAGTTAGTTGTTGTTTTTATTATTTTTCTATAAACTTCAATAATCATTAGAAACTGAAACTGTGCTATTTCAAAGCTTCAAGGTCCAGGTTTAATAACAGCAAATTTTTTTCGCAGAAAATAAGCAATTATGGGCGTGGATGTTGAAGTTATTTCACCTGGAGATGGTAATTATATTCAAGTTCGCTTTATTTCCTATCAGATTTTTCTATTCCAATTTTTTCCTACTTTTATTTTTATCATTCGATACGAATTCATCTTCTATCTTTCATCCGTTTAGAATAATCCGATTATTCTTGCAAGTTCTTGATACAATGCCGTATCGTGCGAATCTGACGTGGATAAATGTTGCAAAGTTTAGCACTAGCGGTAGCCGCGCATGTGCCTCGTATGCCGATATCCGATATACATACCTACCCACGTATTTATCAAGAATCCAGAAGTAAAAAAGGTTCATACTTTTTTTCGCATGAATCGCGAGCCTTCTAAATTTTCATTAATTCTTTGCGAGTCTTCGCTGTTATTCTTAGACGCATTCTATGGTATTTGAAAAATGTCGAAACAATACAATTTCCATAACTGGTATACGGATTGCGATTGAATAAATGAAAATCTATCCTTGTCATGCTTACGCATATCTTTTTTATACACCCCGTTACCGTATTCCGTATTTGGAATTACTGCCTATATAACATTCTGCCAGTGCACATTTACTTCGGGATAATTACAAATTAGCAATTTGTATATGTAATTACAAATAACACATACGTACATAGGTAGATGCTAGTTAATATTATTCCTACATCTAGTTGATTAAAAAAGGTCGCGATTATTACGATGTAGCTAGAATAATATTCATTAATTTTTTCTAACTTGATTCTAATTGTCGTTTAAATCCTATGTGCATCATATTATTACAAACATGTGTGATTAATCTTCTCCTCTTTTCTTACAACAAGGATCAACCTACCCAAAAACTGGACAAACCGTAGTGGTTCACTATACAGGTCAGTATTAATGAACAATAAAAAGAATCCTCTGACCAAGCTTGCTCAAATTGAATATTCTCACCTAACTTCAATAAAATTTGATGACCTATTTGAAAGTTTTCCAACTAAAGCATAGATGGACAATGTAAAAACTTGTAAATGGCCTATCCTCTTAGGTAACTAAAATAGCAACTATGATTTGGCAATTTACCTTCATACTAGGTACCCTTACTTCTGGGAAGAAATTCGACTCTAGCAGGGACCGTGGAATTCCTTTCAAGTTCAAGATTGGTAAGTCAGAGGTAATTAAAGGATGGGACCAAGGAGTGGCTCAGATGTGCGTCGGAGAACGTGCCAGATTGACTTGCTCACCAGATTTTGCCTATGGTTCTCGAGGTCACCCTGGCGTATATCCTTTAATATGATATGTCCATATATGGTCTTTTTTTTGTCTTATTTTTCTTAAGGTTTGCAGGTTCATTTGAGATTTTGAAATCCTCTCAATGATGATCAGTTTTTTTTGTTCGATCTATTTATAAAAAGATGGGAGAGATTAATTAATGTAATATTTGATGATTATAAAACCTTGACAAAAGCACACTATCCCGCCAAATGCTACCCTCATCTTTGACGTGGAGCTGTTGAAGGTGGAGCCATGAAGAGTAAATTGACAAATAAAACACATCAGTTAGATTCATCCTGACGCACAGAACCAGTTGAAGAATGTTCCAAACTTTATAAATGTCAACACAGCATTATGGATTAATTACTGATATAAGTAGTTATTACTGCATACCCACCTTTCACTCATTTATGATATATTACAAATTTGATTTGATCACTTATTAGTAGTGAGTATAAATTATGTGAAATAGTATGTCGTGGAAATAATAGGGAATTAAAATCTACCCCAATTACACGATAATATATATCAATGTGTTCTTATGTAAATCTAAGAATCTCCACTTAAAGTGGTACCCAACTACCACGCAGCATTGGATTCGAAGTTTCTTATTCGTACTAATTGTGATGAAAATAATTTGTGTCAATTCATTGTGTTCACTCTTCAATATAAGCGCTTGACTTTTTCAACTTTTACAATATCAAATCGTCACTGTGTTCATTCCATTTGATTAGTTCATATCAGTTTTGTCTGTAAATTTTGTATAAAAAAAATAAGAAACATTTCTGTAATATGGATGAATTTCAATGTACTAATGATGTAATAGACATAATTTATGTGACCAAATTCAATAAACAATCTGCTCTGTTCAAATGAAAACTGCATTTTATATTCAGAATAATCGTCAAAGAATAATCATATAATAATACCACAATATTTTGGTTCCACTGAATTTATACAATGTCATTATTATCATTTCGTATAGTATTTATACTTTATTCGTTCATATGAAATAACAATCGAATGCAAATACATTATATAGTAGCATTTGGTGGTAATTTGATGATAATATCGTTTGATTCTCATTGAATTTTCAATTGGGGATTCATATGTTCAGAAAGCCTTATAAACAATTTGGAAATTAACATTCAGTATCAAGTGAGCCTTATTTCATTTTGATTCAATTTAAATTGTAAGAATACATCACTAACGTGTTAGTTTAATTCCTTACCTGAATTAAGTAATATTTCAGTTATATTATGTATAGTTAGAGGTCTTAGTAAGGAATAAATAGAATTTCTAGTAAAACCAGTTATCTGAAGATATAATAGAAGTTATATATGTATGTATTTGCAAGATTCAACTGGTTACTTAATCGCTGATAAGAAGATGGGTAAACATCTTGTGACAAGATTCAAATCAGAATTGTTTCAATTTCTTTTTTGCATTGCCAAGGAACAGGAATGCTGAGACAGATGACCTATTATTTGATACTATCCGTTATTCAATGACAATAAAATTTGTACATCTCAAAAATACATCACTATTAATTCGTATGTTTGAATCAGTGACTTTTTCCAGCTAATAAATAGTTTCTAGCTATCTTTTGTATTAAGTACAAGGCATAATAACTGCCAATATCTACTCAATACATTCCTTTTAAGTTATATCATACAGTTCTTGGATTTAATCTATGTATATGATACTAAATTTGATGCTTTTGAGCGCACCAACTTTTGCAATGAATCGTGGAGAATAGATTGCGGATCTAATTCTTAGAATTTCTCGATTTCAGAATGATGAATCCTAGCTAAAAATTTCAGCAATGATTGCTTATACGATTTTCTAATATCATATTATTATTGTCTCTATTCTAAAGTCATGAATGAATCCCAAACGAATTTAGGTATCTAGGTGGATTCAATGCTCAAACTATATGACGAACAATTTTTAATAAAATTTATTCACAAATTTAATATCTTGTATTTGGTAATAATAATATAACAACATTTTATCAAGGGTCAATCGGTTTGCGATTCGGATCACTTTATACAGATTCTTCGCTACTGGGATAATTTATCTAGAATTGCCCCTAACGTTATTTGGACAGTTAGATATACGACTGTCTTTAGATTCTTTGAAAATTACATAACTATTAATATATGATAAATTTATAGTAAGCCTGAAGCTCGATTATTATTTTCCTTAAGTAATTCTCACCCCCCCCCCCCCCCCCCCCCCCCTTCCTCGATGGATGAGAACTTTTTTTATTAAGAAATATATATCATGTAAAAATATCAAAAGGTTCGAATTTGCCACGAGTGCAGAATTCAAGACGATTGGTTTCTTCAAATAATTGAAAAACAAAATTAAAAATTATATTAACGTACTTTATCATTTATAGCTGTCTATATTGTTGTCCGCAATGTATTGTGATGACAATTTCAAACATCATGGAAAAAAAGAATGAGAGATTAGACTGAAACTGGTTGTAAGCGAATTAGGTATCTTAAAACTAAAAAGAGGCATATAGACCCACGCCTTAAAAGACAAAGTTATAAAATAGATTATAATATAATAGTTACACAGTCGATAAGAAAAGGTGATTGTAGTCAATGATTAGAATAAAAATTAATGACGAGTGATGAAATACCTAATAAGATAATCAATAGACTGCAAAAAAAATACTTTGGTACTTAACATTTACATATCCTTCAAATAGTACATAAATTATTAGCTTATAATCAGAAATAAGAAAATGAATACAAGTTGAACTGATACAAATCTTGTTAACACAACAATAACTCGGAATTTAACGTCATTCAACTGAAATGAATAATTAATGACTGATACTTCCGAGTTTTTTTCTATTCTAGTATATATCCACGGTGAAAACAATATCCCCGTTAACAATAACTTCAAAATATAGAGGGACTGCATTTAGTAAACAAATAATTCTGGAAAATGAACTTCGTATGCTGGTGTTTGACTTGGTTTAGCGTCAGCAGGTGGAATTCCAGGTTGGATAGGGTTGCGTGGCTCCACTGTGAGCGTGTTGAATATTTCGGATAATTTGTTTTGAAGCATATCATGCTGAAACAGATAAAATGATTAACTCATATTTCTTATTGACTTGAAGTTTTTGTTAAAATAAGTGAACTGAGAATTCTGAGAATCATTATTTACCTTTGGCTGTGTCTTTACAACTAGATCCTGGAATGGTGCAGT
Source organism: Tenthredo distinguenda (assembly GCA_947538915.1). Classification (NCBI taxonomy): domain Eukaryota; kingdom Metazoa; phylum Arthropoda; class Insecta; order Hymenoptera; family Tenthredinidae; genus Tenthredo; species Tenthredo distinguenda. Next base: position 9,324,601 of record OX384534.1, read on the forward strand.
TCTAAAGAGTTGCGAAAGTTGCAGGCGCCTTTCTTCTTCAGCCTCTCTGCGTGTTTCACCGCTTTCTGTTAGAATTCTCTTCATGCTTTCAAATGTTAATTCTTCGCCAGGTAATTTCTGTGGATACAAATGTGATAACTTTGGATTAATATGAATTTAGTTAAGCCCGAAAGTCTTCTTGAGTATTCTTTGACACATCATAAACTGGCATTGCTGCAACTATCTTATATTAATTAAAAACTTAGTGTACAGAAAAAGGGTAGCGGGATTATAAGGGAAACTAACAGATTCAATTTCAGCAAAGGGGTGATCGCTGTTTGTGCTAAGCAAAGTATACGTAGATGCGTCTTTTTGGTCTCTATCTTTTGAGATTTTAGAACCATCCCAACTTGGCTGTTTTTCAATAGCCCAAAGTCTCAGAATCTAACCGTTGGAGAGGTCAAGAATGAATGAATATAAATCAAAAATGTTGGAGATAAATGTATATCGCAAACCAAATTTCAGTTCAAATATAACAGATCAAGTCAAACTGAAAACCATACCCTTTGCACACCAGGAGATGAACCTGCGCTATCTAATTCTGCTCCACCAGCGTTAATGTCAGCCATTGAACTTCGGCCAGCACTATCTACCCATGAATGTCTATAAGAAAAAAGAAAACATTGTACATTCAGAGTCGTGCGCATCATTCTTGGAAAAACTATGTTTAGTTTAAAGATCAAGACTAAAATTATATTAAAACGTATCTTCTCTTACCTATGCTGAAGAGAGCTGCTGCTGTAGCCCGGTCCCTGTTGTAATTTGCCAGTGTCTAAGCCAGCTCCTTTCAGACATTCGCTGACCACAGTCTGGTCTATGATAACTGAGGACGACAGACGTGTCGGGAGTTGAGATTCACCGTCATATCGGGATTTCAGCTCGGGCAAAAGGTGCGAAGCCTCTTTGTCGCGTGTTTCAACTACCTGTGAATACCATTTAATAATTTAGGGTAAGTACTGGAAGTACTAAGTAAGATAATAAACATAAATTACTCAAAAGTTTTAGAACTTTGATCTGCTTGTAAGTTCTTAATAAATAGAATAAAAAGCAGATTTTACTTTATTCGCATAATCCATTAGCGAAGTTATGTTGCACACGTAAGAGATCAGCACCAGAAGACTCATCACAATAGCATGCAGATTGAATTTTAATGAGTTGCTAATTTGTCCGCTGGTAAGAGCCAAGTCCTGCAGGCTTAAAACAAGACGTAGTAATTCCAAGACCGTTTCTTCTGATGCAAGTTCTACAGCCAGCAAGGCAAGGGTTGTGTAAACAGCTTCAACATTTTCTACTGTATTGCTGGGTAGCTCCAAAGATTCGTAGAGAGCTAGATAAATTTCCGGCCCATGTTTGCGAACGAAAATTACATCCGGTCGAGAACACTTTTCAATAACAAGCTCCAGTTCTGCTACATTTACACTGAAAATAATGATTAGTAAATATTCTGGTCAATTTTCATGGGCGAAATATAATAAAACAATGTTTCATGGGATGTTCCTTGCTTGTAGGGCAATATAAAGCAACTCACGTTGGTGAAGCTAGTTTGTTAATGTTACGATGTCTGTCGATCAAAGTGTGCAGAATCTTCTGCACTAACAATCTCATCTCTGGATCTGGCGCCAATGACATACGCAGTAGGGGCTCCAAGAAACTTATTGGGAACGTTGTGTTCAAGTGAATTGTTTGGTACTTTGTACCGACCTGTGTTCAACAATATTGAAAGAAGATATATTAGTCTGAAGCATCGAAGCTCATCCCTATCCAAACATGTATCTACCTTGAGCAGTGATTTTAGAAGAATGCTCTGAAGTAGGACGTCTCCTTTTCCAACGGAAGCTGTACTATCTGGTTCGCTGTACGGCACCTTGCTCATAATGAACATCATAATTTCAATTTTCTGGTAGTCAGGAAGATGGTTTGCGAATTCTCCCAATGCATTGATTAGCGCTTCTTGATAGAGTTGTTCATCATTACTTGATGGGACATTTCTTGTAACGCTGACACGAAGATGGGACAATAGAGAATTTATGATTTCCAACACGGATGGGCCTGGAATTGGCAAAGTAATTTAGATTTACATCCAGTAGAATATATGACTATTTAATTAGCATTTTTTTTCTCACCAACGCTCTCGCCAGCAGCAATGGATATAATCTTTGACAAAGTATCGGCAATACTCGTTCGTATTTTCGGAGTAGATTTCGAATTATCGTCAAGATGAGTCATCAAGGCTTCAACGACTGTGTAAGAATATTGCGACTGGAAGGATAAACCCATTGCAGTTATGTAAACGAAATTACACAAAAGTTGATAAGAATACTAGGCGTATCTGAGGGGAAACTCACCTGAATGGAGAACATGATGATGCGGAAAGTATGAATCGCAAAATAGTTGGGAACCCAAAGTTGATGCAAATCCAAATGCCTGTAAGAGAGATAAAAGATGTTTGAAAATGTATTTATGTATTTGGCAACAAATTTAGAATATGAATTACCTTAATACGGGTCTAATTACACAGCGGATATGACCAAAAGAAGCACGCCCGACCAATTCACGCATGCAGCTTTCTGCAAACTGTGGTGGATCCGACCTCTCCTCGGCTGGACTTTCTGGAGTGGCATCCTCTTTTTCTGAATATCTACTCAACAGATAGCTTCAGTTAGTTAAAGCATTAGTTAAATGTCAGTGGGCAATTTCTCTTGTGTGAATACAATCGGTACCATATAAGATGAGTGTTTGTTGTGATATTATACTGGCTTTTTTCTGATTACCTAGAATTTTGCATATTGTACAATAGCGAAGGAACAATCTTATCCATATGTACAGGTTCCCAAATATTTTCCACTAAATCATCCGATAACGTTTTTCTCACTACGCCCTGTAACAAAACAGTCAATTAATTGTCGCTATGAAAATGATAGAATTGAAAAAAGAATATATTATGAAAATATGATCAAGGTTTACCTGTAGCCCCTGTATCCCGGCGAGGCGTATTTGTTTGCGAATTGCCAAGTCGTTGTGGTTGGAGTGGCACATTGCAGAGAACTTTGATACAAAGAAATCGTAACGTGTGTGATAAGACGGCGTGTCTTCTTCGATGTTGGCAAACCTGACAAACTAGGAGAACGAAGCATATTGCTCAACTGTATTAAATCACATAGTATATCTTCGCTAAGAGATCTATACACTTCGTAGCAAAAGTTAGAGAAGCCAACTCCATAATTTGCGTGCAACAAACAATGCAATATTCAATAACTGAAATTAAAAACAATACCAACAATATTTGTCACAAACATTTCTTACTTCTAATTCATCTTTTAATTTCATCCACCAAAGTGCCGCCTCGACCACACATTTGCTAACATGATATTATTTAATATAAATTCAAAAAATGATTCATCAGAGTTTCTGAAGACTTGTGGTTACATAATTTTAGATAAAATTCGCATCTGCATCAAGGATTAAAATTTAAAAAAATTCCCAGGTCACATAGACGTCCTAAATTCTAATACTTGAACGTAAATGTTCGAGGCTACATCTCTGATGTAATAGAACACACAATGCCATCAGCACATTTTCACTACCACTTACAGATTGTGTAGCCAAGATTTGCAGCTGAGGTTCAGAAGATTCTAGTAGTTTTTGTACCATTTTCAGAAAACTCTCAACAAATAAGTTTAAAGTCTGAGCATGACAAGCCACCAGAAGTTGGTCCATCGCTTCCATAGCGATAACCACAAATCCATTGCGCCGTCTGTTAGAATGAGTTTAAGTTTTACTAAATTCTCGTCATTTGAGGCCTAATTCTGATCAATTTTTCAATTTTCAGTGAGAATACAATCTTTTCATCTTTAAATTAACGATCAGATTACCTTGGACTACCTGACTCTACGCAGAAGCTGAATATGTATGAAATATGATTAGTTATGTATATTTTGTTGCTTATCTTACCGATAAATGTCTCTGGAAGCTCGTTGAAACAAGTATTCGCCAATTCTGTCTAACTTTTCAGGACTGCTTAACGAATAGAACGTCAGCTTTTCCATATTGTTTTTGACCAAGCCATCCTGGTATATGAGAAAATACATGTTAGTAACTTGCCTGGGATAGATAATCACTGATATTAAATTAATTGCAAATTAGCTGAGATTCACATCGCGTGATGTAAAAATGTAATTAAAAAAGGTAAGGAAAAGGAAATAAAAAAACTAAACACAGTGATTGGGATTTTTTTTTTAATCGTGTAGATTACTACCTTAGAGTGACATATGCACTCAACCGTCACAAATGCGAACACACACATCTACAGAAGACAGTTTTTCTTAGAAACAATGATTTTTGGTTATTATTCATAGAATAAAATGATTACCTGAGGATTGACTGGAAATATGTTATCGACGAGTCTTTTGTATCTTGGGCGTAGAGCCGAGCAACACCAACAGCAGCCTGTAAAATCGAGAAATATAAGAAACTGGTCAATAATGCGTGAGATGATGTGTGTATGTAACACGCAGACAGCATAGTCGCCGTTGAATATCTTTTGTTTTAGAAGCTTTTCAATGTTGTTAATGGATTCATTACCAAACATGTTATTAACTGTGAAGGTATGAGAGTCTCGGAGTATTTTATTTTACGTTATTATCGCGAAGTTCAATTATTTTAAAGGACTTTCAAGCGTGATGACTTACCGAGGCTCATGGTTTTTAAATCGACTTATACGTTCGATAAATCGAATGTGGAGGTGCTGCTGGGCGGACTTTAAATCGACGGCTTCGATAGATCGAGACATGACTAAGGCGCGTAAGGTTCAAACTAGCGATAGATATTTGCTTAAGAAGCTTATACACTTATTTACGATTGTTGTCAATAATATAATGGAAGCCATAAAAACGATTAATGTAATTTAAGTCATTTTGTATAAAATGGTGATATTCGAGATGTATAATACCTGATTATGGATTTGTAGCAATGCTTTTGAGGAGTTGCGAAAATTTTATTGAATTTGTCAACAATTCATGTATTCCCATAAATTTCAAATAAACTATCCATAGACGCGAAGATGTATTTATTCTTTGAAAATATTGAAAAAAGTTCAAGAAGCACTGTAATGCAGTCGCGTTCTTCATTAAAAGTAGGTAACGCAATTAAGGTCCGATAATTTTTAAAAAGCTCGTAATAAATTATGTAGAAATTCATAAGCATTATTTGTTTTATTGCTGAGCTATTGCTTGTGATTTATACCCTCAAGTAAGTATATAATTGTGTAAAACCTTGAAGAGCCGGGTAAGAAAAGTAATATAATGAACATTAATAGACCTTTGTAGACGAACGTCACCATGGAGAACGGAGAGTCTTCTAAAATCGATATTATAGACTATTAGAGTATTGAAACAATACTATACATATAGGTACGAAGAGGTGACGACCGCTTAGAAAGAAGCAGCTAAAACAAATATTGTAAAGTAGAGAATTGAAAATAAGAAAAAAATTATTACGATCAATTGTATACTTCCAATTCTCTTGTCTGTATCTTCATATTCCTTATTGAACGCATTTCTATGAGAAGCATTGAAAATATACACAGATACATGAATAATGAAATAATGCAATTGTCATTTCATACTTGCTTCGAAGTGTGGTTTAATTTTTTTTATAATGAGCGATACAAATATGAAGAACTGGAAACTCAATCGTAAGGCACGATAATATATTTGTAAATCATGCTTCGATTCGCACAAAACTAAACGTATTCCTAGTGCAGTATATTCGTGAAGTTTTCTCAAGACTTGACAAGTTTTCATTGCCGACAGATTATAGATGCGCGTAGATTTTAAATTAGGAAAATGATTAGGGGGTCAGAATCATATATTCCGATTACGTTCTGAACCGGAGTTGCATATAACAATAAGATAAGGTTTCGTATAACTTGAACCATATTTAAATCTGCCAGCTGTTCAGTCTTATTACCTGAATCCAAACTACAAAAACAACTTGTTTCCGGTTTTTGGACTGGTTATTTCATAAAACTATCGCTTAGAAGATGCTTAGAGCGACAATATTCAATTAGTAATGTATGCATTAGGCACTTGCTACTTATTACTCCTACTCACATCCAGGATCCGTGCACTTCTGTATGACAGGTTCACAGACATCAGGCGCATCGATTTCGAAGCAGCATTTAACAAGTGACATAACTAATAATTCGTCATCAATATTTTATTATGCTTTTCTGTCACGGGTGCGTTACAAAATAAAACGTCACCCGGGACGGCGTTGAGCGTCGTGAATCCTATGCTCTACTAACCCGCATACCGCGCGAACCAACCCCTCCTGCGCCCTCAAAGCCTGTGATTTGTGACGTCACGAAGCGTCGTGGCGCCTGTGCACAGCATACGGAACCGAGGTCACGCCTAACGATAGAAAATAAGGAATAAAATTCAGAGGAATCGTACTTGAGAATCGGGAGGGTCCGGAAACTTTGTCCTTCTCAAATTTATTCTTTCCCACGGACTAGACGTATTGCCTCCAACGATGTAGCATTCTAGAAAATTTTGTATTGTACATTTAGGGCGTATCGTCGATTTTATTGAACGTAATTCTTTACTGTTCAAATTTCTGATGGATGTGAAACGGAATATATAAGAGATCGTCAATGTTGAGTAAGCGGCGAAATGGTATCGTATATGACTCGACAGATCACTCGGTCATCATGGAAACATACTCTGATATCTAGGGGTAGGTCTCCTTTAAGCGTCAAACCGTCGCCTTGGTATATTGCCAGAATACTGTCATAAACTAATGACCGTTAGGAATAAGACGAAACGAGAAAAACCGGAAAAGAGGCGACCTGCAAGGAGTTCAATATCATGCTCAAACCATACAGATCAATTGACTTCCAGTGGAGTTCAGGGTTTCATCTCCTTACGTCTATGCCAATTGAGGGCTGCACTAATCATCATTTTCAGGACTTTGAGATAATTTTATCAGACCCGAGTCATACACACCCCGTTCGTAAGCGGGCTGACCTAGAAGATTACGGATTTGGAGGCATCATCACTTCTAACTCATCAACAGAGCATAGTGTCGTGCTCTTCCTCCTTTACCCCAATTAAGCATCACGATGCCATTGGAGTGACTTCGCTAACAATTACGAATTACTTATACTCAAAATGTCTCCTTAGTTGATAAATTCATGGTATCTTTGAAGCAGCTTATCGCTGAAATTGAGTGCTCTGAGTAATTTGATAAGTGTAATCTACGCGGCTGAAGAACCTGTGAAAATGAGTCTTGATCATTGACAGTTGTACTCTTGACTGTTGAACAATACATAAGAAAATATTGTCTTTGCTTTCATCATGAATCAATTTTATGGACTGATTCTATTCTCTTTCGTCATATCGGCAAGCGTGATAACTACTGATGGTGAGTCACATAATTGACGTTTTATCTCATAATTGTCACAGATCGTTAACTTAGATGCTACGTTACTATAATTATATCATAAGCGTGCAGAGTAAAGTGTGATTGGCAGATTTCATTCAAGTAGTCTCTGATAATCAGATCATGCCCTTCCCTGTCGAAATCATTTATATGTTAAGCACTTCCAAGTGGATTGCAATTGTATGCGAATTCAATAAAGATTCATTATCGTTCTTCACTGAGCGTTGTTATCAGAAGAAGAAATCCAGTAAGGCGGTATTCTCTGTATAACAGATGACTATAATTCCAATAAAATCCATCCCTTGAATTGAACAGGAGCGTCATTTGGCTTGGGGTCGCGCATCGTAGGAGGAGAACAGGGCGAAGATGGTGGATTTCCTTACCAAGTGTCATTGAGATCAAACCACAGACACTTTTGCGGCGGAGCCATCATCACTGTACTCCATGTTGTCACAGCGGCTCATTGCGTCCCATCTCTGGTTTTGAGTCAAGTGACGGTCATTACTGGGACCGATAGTTTGGCCCATGGTGGCGAGACCCACGGTGTCGCTGCTGTTATATCTCATCCGAGTTACAACAGTTCCGCTCTATGGAAATACGATATCGCGATTTTAACGGTAAAAGAAGTATTCAAAATAATAGGCCTTCGTAGACCAACGCCTTTTTGATGTGCTCATTATCGCTGTTATTTTTTAAACCAATATACGCCCAACATTTGCTGTAATCAGCTCATCGATCGAGTTATAAAATACAGTCTCCAGACATTGATGCATTAGTTAAAAACGAGATCACCTGTAATACCTAATCAATCAAATATTGATGTCAGTTAACTTTCCATATGTATACTCCAACTTTCCATCATTCGAAGAAGTTGTGCACAATTTCTTTGTCATACGTTATGTTCTAGCTTGCAGCAGCATTGACAGTGACGCCCGTGCAATCACCAATTCCTGTGGCGACGGAGGACCCTCCTTATGGCGTGGAGACACTCGTCAGCGGATGGGGTCGGATTTTTTTTCAAAGTAACGCCTTGCCCACGAGACTTCAAGTTCTGAAGCCAGTGACACTAAATAATACGGTGTGCAGTGTGACTCTATCTGAAGGAGTAGACGATGTTCACCTGTGTGCTCTTGCAGGTCTTGGAGCTGCCGTCTGCAGCGTGAGTATAATCTTGAATCATTCCTCCATCCGGTAGGAAATCATGTCCACATATGGAGTTTCGAGTTCTTCCATCAATAATTTATACCGAGTGCGTTTGCTGACGAATTTGATTTTTCTTTAGGGAGACAGCGGCGGTCCTATGGTTTACAACGGTACACTTGTCGGGCTCGTTTCCTGGGGAAGATCACCCTGTGCCTCTGGAGCACCCGATGCCTATACCAGAGTGTCTTTGATGATTGATTTCATCGAATCTGTCACCGGATTATCTTTGTCAAAGTAGTGCGATCTTTGGACTTGTGTCACTGTTCGCAACAGAATACTACAGTTACATTGAATTTTACTGACAAACAGTTGGGTTCACGCAATATTGATGAAATAATCGGTTACCTGCCACGTGTCAACCAATTGCGGCGTCTGTATTAGTAATAATGAGATTATTGATGTTTTATTAGAACAGTTTATCGACCAGAGACAAGTATCAATGACAGTTTTACACCATTTCACCTCGTCGATCAGTATATTATACCAGAGTCTTGATAAAATACCTTTGGCAAACGAATTCGCAGACCTTGAGATTATTTGACGCTGCAAGTCATGTATGATTCTTCGTATTAAATAATACGCGACTAATGGGCCCACAAAACGAATTGCCACATTGTACTGACCTACACGTCTTACATTAGTCTTGCCAAACACGGCGAGGCCATAGGTAAGCGTTGAGTGACGTCATCACCCACCTACTCAATTTGCGGTTTCGCATTACTGTCATCTTGTTTACCCAAGTTCTGGCGTAGATGCCGTATCTCTTGTTGCAACCATAATATCTGCAATTCATTTCATTGGTACACTCCAGCATATACGCCAAGTATAAAGTAGCTACAATTCCATCTAAGCGTTGCAGTATACAAATAGGAACGATCCAAGGTTTATCCAATGCATTATGATGTTGTTATATGTATTTGGTACGGTGATTCATTTATGCACTAAGGAGTCGTTCTCGATGACACGTGTACTGCATTTTAATTTATACATACTAATTGCAGGTGGGTGGGTATACACTTTCTTTGAAATCCTTCAGCACATGTTAAATCTGCGTCAGGGCAGTCAAGAGGTACGGTTCTTTTTTTTGTATTTGAGCTCGTGCCTTCTTAAAGAAATCGAAGTTGCGTTGGATAGATGCGGATAAAATAGAAAGCATGCATAGAATTAGTGAGAGGGTAACCGATGCGACAAACGATAGGCCTGCAGGGTATTGCGTCGTTTATTTTATGGTGAGGTAACGCTCTTTGGTCGAACGTATCATGATCGTGCCATCAAAGTTTGATATTTGGGCCATAGCTCCGGCATTTTAACCCATGAAAATATATTCAGGGTTCAACTCCACAACGTCAAAGGTCTGGTCAGCCGGGTTATCAGATTTAGCGATACCTTTAAGATTTGACGTATGCGAAGGTTCCCTGCTGCGATCTGCAATCTCCTACCGATTCGATCTCATCCTATGCTTATACACTGACAATGAGTGAAACTTACACCACGTGTCTGCACCACGGGTGCCGCGCCTCTGCTTGTAAGTGAGCATACCGTTGATCTATCGGCAAGTTACTCCGTACGCCGATATGATAGCCATCGATGACCTGAGCTGTCGTTTTTTACCTTACTTTTTTTTCAAAGAGTTTCTAAAGAATTCGTCACGAATTTTCGATTCCTTACAGCAAAACGAGAAAAAAAAAGAAAAAAATCAAAAAATAAACCGTTGATCTTTTTTCTTTCTCGTGATTATGATACTCCAAATGGAATCTAGCTATTCAAACGATGTACAACTATAAATTATGAGTAGCTGATTTTAATGTGCTTTGTTACAAGGCTTTGGGCGTGTTTTTGACATCCAAGGACGACAGTAGCGGTGGTATGACCGACTCGATTCAAATCTCGAATCATTTTACCGCATTGACGTGTATGTATGTGTAATGTATATCTGGCGTAGGAATAGGCTTTTTGGTACATAGGTTATAGGATGCACGTTTGGCGTTACAATAGAGCACGTCACGCGTGGGAAGATATGTAGATTGCGAAATAGAACGTCTCATCAGATCGCGTATCTCGCGATTTACAAAGATTCCTGCCTCTCATAAATTCGGGGCTCACACGCTCGAGGTAAAATTCTATTTGCTTTTATATCTAACTTTTTCATATACTATTCCTTTTTTCATTCGCCTTCCGTGGGAATGGGTTCCCTCGCATTCTGCGATTACAAAATCCGCAAAAACAAACGAGTTTTGGGCATGCAGTGATGGAAAATTATGCAAATCGAATGATTATTCCGTACTACACATATTACATTTATACTTGCTGCTCAAGAATTCATTTCGAGTCGCGTTGTTATTACGGTTTCATGAGGACATATTTCATTTCCTAGATAAGACTGTCGCATATTACGTTATCCTACTGTAAGCGACGCCGTGTACCAGTTTTTAAAAACATATTTACATTCCTTGTTGGTCAAATAAGTCACCTGCAGATCTTTCCTTAAATAGATGAAATATGGATACCTACTTAACAGTAGCCATGCACGTTGTCATAAATAAAACGTATCACAGAAAGGAAGAGAAGGAACATATTTCGCTGTTACCATTAACAGTTGAGTAGGTAGTGTAAGATTGTGCAACTTCTTGATATGGAAACGATGAGCAGTGATCGTTGTGATCGTAAGGCGTTTCAGAAATATGTAATATGATAAATGCCCGAGGCAATGAAATGAGTTATCTTATTCCCTAGTACAAATATTAATTTTATCGACTCGTTAGTAGGTTGTAATATAGATCACTACCAAGTTTAAGACACACTGCCGGTTTACGATTGCAACGATCCAAGCTTCATCGCCAAATTAGCAAACACTGTTGACAGCCACATTAAAATACATTTTATCGCTGACGTAACGGAGCTGGCATGTAAGTTATGAATTCTTGGACAGAGCCATGTAGGGACAGGTTGAAGATGAAACTAAGAATTACGAAATTTTTTGATATTCTTACCGACTTACGTACTCCGATTTCTCAAGACCATCGCTGACGAGTTAGAAATTATGTGCTGTGCGGAAATTCGCGTTGATGAACTGCAAAAGCGAATAAAATCTGAGAATTGAAACAAAGTTCATTTCTGACCCGGGGTCAGTGTAGACATCCATGTATAGCTTTTACTACCAAAAAAGTAGCGAGTATAACGAGTACCGAGATTCGAATTAAAGACGTTGATTGCCCGTTGCAAAGATCGTCTTAGTCCTCTACGTCTCGTCGTCCTGTGATCGCTCGATCACTTTCGCTCAATTCGTCGCGGCGTCTCGTTACCCGGGATGAATTTAGTGTGACGATGATGCAACCTTGCGTTCATCAGTCCAACAGTCCATACCCTGCACTGACATCTACTCGTGCCGACATTCTTCATTCGATCCGTACCTTTGCCCGTAGTCGAGGAGAGAGCTGTTCACTGATAAAATCGGACGAGATCGTGTTCTCGATCTTCGATTCTCAATTGTACGTACATATGTATACCTATATAATGTCTGTACATTTATACCTGCACACACACCGACAGGGAATAATTAAGACCGAACATGGTACGAGTGCATCCCTGACAACGGTAGGTGACGAGGCACCCCGTCGTTAGAGGGTCAGAGGTGAGTGTTACAAACCAGGTCGATCGGCAAGACTTTGGTTGGAGCAATTAAACTCGTTGCATAACCGCACCGTCGACAGGTATTAATTTTGTCATTAGCCCTGTATTTGTAGTTCCTTAAATGGCGGAATCCATTCATGCTGAGATAGTTGAGATCATTTATAAGTTGCCTCTCGATGTATCTACGCTGTCATCACTGACGGTGTTCTGATTGATTTTTTACCTTCAGCAGTTACGAAATATTTTCTGTATTCTACCTACAGTGATGCATGTCAGCGTTGGGAAATAGAACGTTGGAAATATAGGTATAGAATTTTATCAGCGATCATCCTTATGCTCTGTTTAGGATGATTCTCACGAGTAGAGGGTCAGGAATAAAAAATACTTGAGTACATTGTTGAAATTTTTTCAAATTAGAGAGTTGGGACGGCTGAAGTGTTACCGTAACCGACAGAAAATATATTCCTCCATAGCGAGCCTTGCAGAATAGATCGAAACAATGAATGAAAGTCTGCAGAGGAATCGGGATAGAATGAAGCCGTTAATTATGAATTTAATTGCCGCGTCAGTTCGTGAAAAACAGGAAACTATAGACCGAGTTTAGGAAATTCTACCGACTGTTTATGCTCCTCCGCGATATTTCAGTCATACGGCATTGCGTATGGGTAATTAACATGTATTACCGTTTCGGAATCTAACGGTAAGCACAAGTGTCATTTTTCCTGCCGCATTACCTCCGAGTTGCTCGTCATTTGAATTAGTCAGCCCACACTACGTCCTTCTCCTTAATGTCAGCAGCAGGAAGTCGATCTTCGAACAAGATTTACGATTTACATAATCCAAACAGTAACGTGCGACTAGCGACTGGCAACCTGGTGCAGCGATCGTTCGACTTCGAATCTGCGATGGGTCTTTTTCTTTACCGGCTATATCATACTAAAAGCATTGAAAGTGTTCCGAGTCCTAAAGTGTCTAGAATCGCGAGGTTCGCTTAGTAGAAGGACGAAAATTGCTTCAAAACGATTTCGCTAATCTGGATGTGTGATTTCGATTTTTTTTGCACCAGATAGAAACGATGAAAACGAAACATCTTTGTCTATAGGGCGTATTAGTGCCAATATATGATTGCAATTTGCACCGGGTTGCACTTTGCTCTATCTACTTCGACGATGTCGTAATTGCTAGAGGCTACCATTGGAATTAGTCACTGTTTCCTTGGTCGTAAGCTTATTCGTCTCTGCGTGGCAGAGCTCAGTCTTAGCGAGCAATTCGTACTGGCAAACGAAATCGTTTCTGGTTCCAACCTCGACACAGAATACCATCTCAACTGCACTAATGGATCCACAACTCGCTGTTTCGTAGAGAAGAGCGGGCCAACGACCTAGCAATATGGCTAGGCCATGGTGCAATCCGTGATCTTTTCACCGAGCAAGACGTATCGCGTCGTCAACAACAACAGTAATGACAGTAGGAACAGGGAGAAGGATATGACGAAGAGAGGAAGAAACGATCTTCTCAAGCAGCCCTGGTACCATACCGGTGTACAAACGGTATAATGAAGTTAACGCTGTGTGGCGTCCACTCGTTAGCTCTGTCTTATCCAACGGTGAACGATCCACGTATCATATAGACTGTTAACCGTATAATTAAAACTCTGATTAGTAAAACAATCAGTGGCTCAGTGGCTTCGTGGTGGTTCAAAGAAGCCCCCTTAATAAACATGTTGCCTGCCGCGAGTTATTTATTAGTTACAAGGCTCCAGGCTGAAAGCTGATGGCTGAACGTACGAACATTTATGGCACAAGTATAACCATGTGGTGTAGTGCTACCCGGCATTGGATCTTCTTCTATACGATTCACACTGAATGTTTTATTTATTGTGTCATGCGAGGTACGGTTAGTGTAGGTATACTGGTTATTTAGCGAGGATATGAAGAGGAGGAGGCCTTGATCTAAAATCTAGATCGTTACTATTTCTTCTTCGTTGTTCGAGGACAATAGGTAGCTTCGGTTCACCTTGCAACTAATGCCGGCGAACGGTATTTTACAATAATCAGAGGCTATTTTATGGTAATTAACGCGTGGCAGGGTCGATGGCGACGCCAAAGCTATTACATTACGTTTCGTGAAATATATTTTCTTGTTTAACGAGAGGGAGTCCCCTACGCGGTGCATTGTCTCCTTGTCTCTTTGTTTATCCAAGTTTTTCACCGCGTCCGAGTTTGCACCCGTCTTACACGGTCCTCTCACGTTCTATAACGTCGTAGCCGAACGGTTTTTACTATCCACAGGACGAGCTACGGCTACCCACCTAGATTTGCATACTGGAAGTACGCAGATTACAATTTATTATCATTACGAACTGCGACGCGCGCGTGACGCAGGCGCGGGTCTCTGTCTTATCCAGCTCCACAACTTTAACTCATTCCACGTCACCGTCTTCTACAATATACTATAAGCTCCCAACTATAAAAGGGACAATAGTTCTCTTCCAATAATCAAAAGGATATCAAACCCATTATTTTTATTGCTAAATAATTCCGCTTTCATTTCATCATTCCATTTATGATCATGCGATAACTTGCAAATACACTGTAGTAGGAAATATGAGCCATGTAGGACAATTTATGGATCTATGAAACACACCTGCGGTTCTTGATTCGTGGAAAGCCTTTCCTCGTGAAAGGAAATTGTACAAGGTGCGCTATGTTCACCGTCACGAGTTCCTAACATGTTCGTAAGTGACGCTATCCTGGGACTCAGTTCTCGTGCCCATTTAGGTATCTTGCCTGGGTATTATAGGCGGCTTCTATTTTGCTACGATACTTCAGCTTGTTTCTTTACGCGATTATTATACGAAAGAATTAGTTCTGATCTCTGAATGGTAAGAAATCACGTGCATGTACTTGCCTGGGCAGAGAGAGATATGTAGTAAGCCCATTTTGACGACGGTTGATTCACTGCACTTTCCTTTGCATCCCTTAAATGGACTCTTGTGACTTGCCGAGTAAGGAGCCGTCGAATGATTTTTTAAATAAAAGAAAAAGTTATCCTCTCAGTCCAGGTTCGCTCCTTTCACTCGATGTCATTTCTCGTAAAACGCTGATTACACCGGCTTTCATTGTAGTGGAATGTATGCTCAGTTCAGGCATCATTTATTCTGACATAACTGTTACAGATCGAATCTCAACTTTTGATGTGATGCATCAAATCTTCTAAATTCAATAGTAAAATGATGCCTCAGGAAGCGCGCTTCGTGCAAAACAACATCAGTGATTATCCAACGCTGTAGAGATCCTCCCACGGGTGAATATCAGTTCATTTCACGCCGATTGGTAATTGAATTGAACGGTTCAGATCGACTCTTCGTAGCCTAGGGTGGTCACACGCATTTGAATAGATGAAAGCTTCATTGTACAAAGCCATCGTAATATTTGCTTCTATGGTTCTATTTCTGAAAGCTAACATGCTCAATGATCACGCAGTTCGCATGCTGATCCAGGGTCCAAGATATTCATCTGCTGTAAGGAAAATTGATCTGATCCTGAAACAGGGACTTAAATATCTCGAAATCACAGCCACAGATCAGAAATCCTTTCCTCTACGTATTTTAATCTGCGATTCCAACGGACTGCGATCGAAACGTGGCGTCAATCTGGGTTCTTGGGTCGTCCAAACAAATTGACCTTGGTAGCGGGAAACTACAGAAGTGGCTGTGGCAAAATGGACCTGTCACCACGGTTACTTGACACTTGATACCTCTAACCACATCTCCAGGAAGTCTGGGGTTCTTGTTGTTTTAAGTCGGTTCAAACTCTTTTGCCTCTTCGCAGGGTGATATTCAGAGGTAAATGTTGGTTCCTTCGTAAAGGGTGATCGAACAATCATTGTTCAGAATCCTGTTTTAACGAACCTCGCAGTCGATCGGGTATTCGAATATCAATGATGCTGCTGCTGGTTTGGTTGGACAGACATTGGTCATTCATCATGCGATTCAATGAGGCATTTCAATGTAGCACAATGTTCAGTGGGTAGAACTTGAATGTGTTTCTATCAAAGAATTAATAGCGTTGTATGTTTCTACTGGATCAATCTATCCTTCGCTGTTTTGTAATGAACTAATGAATCTTCAACGATTAAATAAGTCATCGACCTTGAATGTTGTCGTTAAAGTATGAGATGATATCCGTAGGTAATCTGTTAATTCGCGATGGCAATGGATCTGCATGATTATTTTAATTGCTATCATCCAGTTGCGACGATCAATCTGGAGTTAAATCGACTAAAATAAATACTGTCTTGAATTACTCAAGTCAATTAATCCAAGAGCAACGGTGTACAGTATACCTAGGGAATAAAAACAACTGGAATCTTCATCGTCTGGGTACGAAGTGAAGGTTAGTCCTAAATAGGATTTAACCAAGTCTGGAGATTGAGCGATCGTTATTGTTTAACCCAAGTTGTTGAACGCCTGGTAGGATACGGTGTCGTTGAAGAATGAAATTTAATTGGTTGATCGTGCACGATATTGTGATTGCATTGTTACTACGACTGAAATACTGGATTGACATTCTGTCCAATACGAACAGAATGAGTGCTAGCCATCTCGACGACAGCAGTAGATAGAAAGGATTCGTTTCATCCGAAAAGTGTCACGTATCATTCAAATTGGAACACAGGACTTCTTCGATTTGTTTAGAGAAGTAAGAACAACCGAGGTGCTGATTATAGGGAGAATCTCTTTGCATTGAGATTTCAGATTCATTGTAAAGTTGGAATCAAGTTTGAACCACACCGCGACACCTGTATTCAACAGTTCCTTAATCAATCGTATTTTTGAATCGGGGTTGTACCTCGAGTTGAACGAAAAACCGCGACTTGCTCGTGTGCAGGTTATACAATATAATTTTTTCCCGAGTCTTGGAATTGTAACGGTAATTGTTGTTTAATTGCAGCTTAACCTTTGCCTAATGAGCGTGTGTCATCGTCCTCACAATAGTCACTGGTATACCTTACCTACGACAGTGAAATGGTTTCTTGGTAGAGATTGAAAGAACCTGTCCATCCATCCGTCCATCCGTTGTTCGCAGATGAATGGATCGCTTTTTATTTTCCTCTCTTCCTTCCTTATTTCGTTCATTCTACACTAGCTAAACTGAAGAGAGTTGGTCTCGCCACATTTTGTACACCGTTCAACCACCTCGCATAAAAATTTCAATGATCAGCCACTACTTTCCTCAAAGGCTGAAGTAGTAGATTTCTACTTCGGAACATCGATATTAGTATCTGACAGACATCTGATCAATCAGACAAATTATTTTGGGTACGTCATGTAGATGCAGTCTGTGACTGAAAGAATGACCCAAGAGGGGAGTGAATAGGGTGAATAAAGGCCGCTGAGAGGATGCTATGATATTTTATTATAGCCTTCAGATCGTCTGATATAAAGTATAGGCGTCATTTATTGACGTGGGTGGTGAATAGCCGGTGAATATGTTAACAGATAGTGCTAATGGACACGAGGTCCGACCTAACCCAAGCCAACGCTGCATTGTGCACGTACAGGTCTTCGGGATCCTGGTGGAATGCAAAGACGTTCTATGCATCCCTTCCTTGGGTGGCGAGTGGGTTTTTCTTCCTCGAATTTTCCTCCTTCTTGAATTGTGAGCTTCTTTCCCTGAAACTCGTCGTGTATAAGTCACGACTGCAATGTAGCGGCTATCTTATCTCAAGAAACAGATTCTCTCCCAGTAACAATGTAAACTTGTGGAACATTGTACCCCATGTTCTTCGCCAAAGAACCAGAGGGATGTTTTTCGGTTTTGTATCCATTAACGTAAGTGAAGAGGTGATACATGGCGTCAGTTTTATGTAGACATGCACAGCCGTTCAGTGGTCACCGTGATTCCAATCGGTCGAAAGCTCCTGGCTCGTTCGAGCGGAAAACCATTCGTAATAAAATTCGAGGCGAGAGCAGGAGCCCATCCTGATTCGGAACAGCGTACTTCCCAAATTGATTGGTTAGTCGTGCAATGAGGTTTTTTGCCCAACCATCGGTGATTCGATTAAGAGATCAGTAATACCGCCGCGCAGCGCTTGGCCGAGCAGATATCTCGCAACTTTTTATGCACTTATCGGTATCCCTGTCCGTCTCTTTCTTTTCCTCGCCGCAGCAATACTTAATCTGTATACCTGTTAATAATCGATAAAAAATCACACTAGTTTCATACGATGATAAGATTGACAATATCGGGGTATCAACACTTTTATCGCGGTCGTTACTAGTTGCGGCAAGATCTAAAGATGGCTGGAACATATGTGATGCAGAAATGCTGAGTTTTGGACTGAAATTTTTCAGTCGAATTAGGTTCATTAGGTGAAATACATTCGTCGTCATTCTCACAGTTAATGAATCGGGCGATTATAGGTCTGTAAGAAACGTCTGACCAGAAAGTCGACGTCGAAAGTGTGTAATATAATCAGGCAGTCATTCTTCACGTTTGGTTTATTGGAACATGGCCCGAGGCCAGGAGTGTAATGTGCAATAATTATTAGGCTCGGTTAATTGTAATTACTGTTCGCAAGGCCGGTGGCTGCATGAGTTGTGATAGTGGCACATCCCCTCCCGAGAGGGAAACAGAATAAGGATAAAGAGAGGAAAAGAGAGAACAAGGTGGAAAGTGTAAGTGAGAGAGAATAAGAGAGCGAGGAGAGAGAGAAGGGGGTAAGTCTTATTATTCAATTCCGCTCATGGAATAGCATAGCAAATTCACGGCGGCTCCTGCTAATTGCAACTCGACAATAATTAGAGTACTAAGTCTTCGCCAGGTTGCTGCACTGTTACAAAATCGGGTAGCGCAACGTTAAATCTCGATACATTCAGGAATTTGAAACGCGAGCAATGTGGTTTCGATTCCAGGCTGCGCGTATATGTATACATACGTTCGTTTCTACATACATGGTTCGCACGTGCAGTACGTTTGAGGTGGAAAGACACTAGGATACAGTACCTGCAGGTTTGCAAGTACAACCATACGTGTAGTCAGCGTCTCTGTGCAGTTTCGAGTCTTGGGTATTGCAGGTAGAGCACGGAATCGTAGATCAACCGTCGAGCTTCCATATTTTAGTTTCTGTAAAACGTACTAATTTCCCGCTAAGGCAGAGCAGTTCGATCTCTGGTTGACTCTATGCTCGGCACTTGCCAGTCACTACAGATCTAAGATATATTTTCTTCTTCCACGGAGGCTTCACAATCAACCACCTCTGGCTACGGGAATGGCAATGGCTACCAAGCACCACAATGCACTAACCGCATTGATGATGAATAATGATAATTTCAGGTAATTACATACGCGCGAGCCAGGTAATCGCGATGTAAGTGATTTAGGACACACAAGTGCGATGCTCAACATTTGCGGCTGCACGGTGCTCACCGTCGGTGCTATCGTAAACGACGGATACCATCCAAGAATTCTGCGTGGGCAGCGAAAGGTTCGAGCCGGTTTTTAGCTCGAATTATCGAAAACAAGAACTCCGAAAGATTCCGAACTTTATTTATCATCAAATCAAAGTTTCGTACAAAAACGAGGAGACTCTTCGCGTGTCGAACCGTGGCTCGAAAATTCATTCGAATTCGCCTTCCCATTCATCTTTCTCAATTGATCAATTTCGCTAAACCAGTTTTAACCGGCGTGGATGATTCAAATAGTTCGCGGAATTACCAGCTCCTCTTTTTTTGACCAGATTCACGCTTGTACAGGCTCGTTGAATGGTTTAATCCGTTACTATCGAGGGTGAGATAGGACAGCGCGGCTATGAGTAAAGCGTTGCGTTGGATCGCAAAGTGTTCTTATCTGCCAACACAGCCACGGATTGCTATGCTTCCACCGGGATACAACTTGGTACAACTTGTCAGGCGATAACTCCGCTCCGATGTATGAGGGTTGTGGTGCGACGCCGAGCCAATTGAAGGGCTTGCCGTATAAGAACGGTTTAATCCCCACTTAATTTTCAAATTTACGCGAACACGCGGGTCGGTGAGTTTTAACAACCGGTAGATCTGTACGTGTGGCTTACCAACCACGACGTGAGAACCCTGAAGCGCATTTCCTGCAATTTTGTTCACCAAGTGGATTACGAATTGCATTCGTTTCTGAAAAAGGATACCTCCAGGGCCAACCTCTGTAACCCACAGGTCTACAGGAGTTTCTACCCTCAGGCGAGGTTCCGTCTCTCACTGACACGGACCAGGCTTCATGTTCTTGCCCGGTTTCTATCATATTGCAAAAACTAGCAGAACCAGGTTTAGTAATTGGCATTCGCAGCTATGTCCATCTCCGTTTTGTTTTGCGCTACCAACAAAGTCTTCGGATGCATCAAGGCGCAGAAAAGTCGTTGACACAGTCATGTACTCTGGTCTGGACACTTTCTTTCGAGGATTGACCATCGCTTATAGTATAAATGACCGTAAATGGTTAGGATTTCTCGGTAGGGTATAAAAGGTGTCGTCGATTGCTCGTGGGGATTAGCTGCAGGGTACGCCGGTGTCGAGAGGAAGTAGAGACGGACGTAGAAAACGAGGGCGAAAAAGAGGGCGAGAGGACGAGAAGAAGCGTTTCGCTCATGTACAAGTCGTGTCCAGAGGTTGGGTAGGTAGTCACAGGGTAGATAGGCTGGTTGATAGTAGTTACTGATTATCGGGTCGGCAGAACCAGTGTAATTAATAGTTTACGAGCCCCGCAAAGAATTATCATTCATAGTGGCTGAGCGCGTGACACGAATGCCTAGTCAGCAGCCAGGCAAATTCGATAATACCCATCTGTAATAAAATTGATGGCCCTTGAAGGTCTGAGCAGTGAGCCGCGGCGGTATGACTGAAATGGCCGCGATCGCAGATGCTGCACTGATTTTTATCGTCTACCGGAAATTCATCGTTTCCCCATCACCATCAACACGCAATAAGATAAAACTTGTAGAAATCGGTTGATTGCGGATGTTCAAGCGGTGATAATACTTTAAAGAATTGCGCATTTAAACTGATCCATTATTACTAATGTGACTAGTATAATTTGACCGGTGTGTCTCGAAAGAATTGTTCAATTGCTCAGTTTCATCGGAGCAAATTGCTAGCATTTCAACTTAGGATCAGGAAAAGGCAAGATTCGTGAGCTATGGCTTCTCTCATTGTCCGTGAGATGCAGTCGAGGTGAACGCAGTCTTCACGAGGATTAATCGCTTTACCAATTTTTTCGGTATCGAGAATCCGTCTGTTCGCCTGAAGAGGGATTCTTCCCGAAGAATTAAATAGCGAAAAAATCTAAAACTGAAACTCCGGCTGATCCGAGTGCTTTCGCCTTGCTGTTATCTATCTAACTAACTAACTGCGAGAGGTGACGGCTCATAAACCAAATGAGAATGATTCGAGAGGTATAAGATTCCTCGACAATAACGTATGCCCACTTCATAACATTGTGTATACCGATTTAATGGGCTTTATATCGTGAATTGTGTACAATGATAGTATTGTACGTCGGTCCTGACCATTTCTGAATGCACGCACAGGTTCCATGGTGGAAGACACTCATCTAGGAGGACGTAAATTGATAGATGAGGAAGTAGGCGTCGGTCGGTAGATAAATACGTTCGGTGATATTAGTGGGTGTTGGGCAGCTAGTACCACTATTTGAATAATGCATAATAATGTCATTCGAAAGAAGGTTCTCTTAACGCCGAGGAAAGTGGGATGAAATAATGTTCGAGGCATCGTCCCTCGATTCGCCGATTTATTTACGAGTCTTGGAATCAGATAGTAGCTACTAGACTACGAGAATCGTTTTATCAGCGGGGAGAGTCATATTTACAGTTATTGGAGAATCGAGTTAATCACCTCTGGGGGTATCGTAAGAGGGATCTACCGCACGTGTAGAACATGCGACTCTTGAGCGAAGCTCGAACCATTACTAATTTGGTCGTGCCATTAATTTCACTCGTAAGTCGTTAGTCGGTGCATTGAAGCAAGATGAGAACACGAATTGTGTTCAAAAATGTACTGTACACCGCGGGCATGCGTTATCCGTAAATGAGCTGTTTGCACAGGAATGGTGTGAAAATGACGACTCTTCAATAAACTATCGTTCAATTAATTGCTCACCTATCATACTACAATTAATTTGCCACTTCGCGTCCGAAGACATTATACGAATTCTTGAACCAGTAGTGGATTTAAAATAGGCAACATTTAACTGCCACCCTGGAAATATAGAGTTTCCCTCTATCTCAATTACTGCTCTAGAGCGCGATTAATTATGCGAGTAACGATCATCCCACTATCTTCCGATTACTTAAACCGATGTGAAAAGGAGAAGAAAATTATCTCGTTGATCGTATATGTCGCCACGTGTCAATGAGACAATTTATAGTCGCTGCAGCAGTCGTTCGGTTTCGATAAACCGTGTGTTTCTTTGGCAGCGTGAATTCTCTGCTACTATCGACCATTGTGAATAAATTGTTTTGGGTATGCTAAAGTGAAACCGTCCTAAAACATGTTAGTGAATTTAATTTATTCTAATGCATATTTACATTACTTATCGTGATGTGGAGGCGCGACACAAAGCAAGGCTATCATTCTATGTGTCTTTCTGTAGGATCAGTATATGCTTACCGCAGTGCCCACGTTTAGCGAAGTACACCGAGAAATTACCCACCTTGGATTTATGCTCACTGCATAGTGTTCCCAAGGGGTTCAAGGGTCAAGGTTTAAGCGTAAAGGTGAGCCAATCGAACTACCTTTCGGTATGTGTGATTCCGGAGACTTAGAGGTAGGAGAAGTTGTGTTACTTGATTTTTCAACGGGTGTCTTAAAAGTTCAAAGTTTAAACCATGTTTCAAATTAATTGTCATTTTTTCTCTGGCTCGACTTTTGAGATTATATAATTTCGATTAGAAAATCTACGTCGCCTTGAGGCGGGTTGTATTTTTTATTGCCAATTTACAAGAATTATTACAGTCAATCTCGCATACCATTTGGCATTTGGGTTATTCTTAGCATAAAGTGAACGTTGTCTGACCAGTTTATGAATGTCATCCAGTTCCGATTCTCTATTTGTTTAAAGAGTTGCTTCACAGTTGATATCGAGACTGAAAAATAGTCGCGGGTATCAGCTGCTGTTCGTATAAAAGAAGAGAAAAGACAGAATCACTTGCTTCGTTCGATGGAAACTATACAGAACACTGTATGTAACCTACCTACTCTACATACGTGTATTAAGTGTGGTACGTAAAGTGAAGCCGAAGGTATAGATGTTATTGGATTTAATCACGCCAGCATCTCCCTAGTAATGAACACATGCATAACCCGCTTCGTCCCTGCTATCCCGCCCACATACTCCATTACTGACTTGCACTATTCCAAGTAATCTGCATAAATAGTAATAGAATAGCTAGTAAAGTAAATTATCTAGGCACCATTAAAATAAAGACAGTTACGGGTACAAGTTTCCTGATTAAATCCGGCTTTTCATCCTCAAAGTAGCTGAATAAGTAAACATATACGAACATGTGTGTATATGATATAAGATTTACTCGCGCGGCTCATTGGCGTTTTCTTACCTCTATATATATGTATACCTATGCGGCGGAAGACATTTCAATCTTTACGACTTACCTTGAGGCGTAATTATAATACGTGACGATTAAACGAAATGAAATTTCTTCCTTAGACGTTTCGCGATCGTTACATCCGGAATTTTTTAATCGCTGCTCCCTATTAGTCTCCAGGCTGCGTTGACTTTATCGTTTAATCCAGTTTATCGGATTATTACAACTCGATGCTTTTATTATATCATCTCGAGATCACTCCCAGGTAATTACTGGTTTCTCATAAATCCATCTCTCCGCTTCAACGGCAGAAATTATTACATTGATGGGTAGGCGTAAAAATTTTCCGATCTTGAGTTTAACCAGTTGATGCAAAATCGGATTCTTATGAGAGCGATCGTTACATAACTTTGACGATGATATCACACCGGCATTCCCAGAAGGCATCGGCGCTAGCGCGGTATGGCACGATTACATCCATAGTTTACTGGGCGTGTTTGTGTCGATCTGTCAGATGCTGCAGGTTTCCATTTCAGAAGATATGCTTTCAGGTTTTGCATTGCAAAAAATAAGAAAAAGGGGAAAAATGAGATCGTAATAAAGAAAAAACCACCGCTCTGCCATTACTCAACGTAATGTCATCCGACATCTAATACCTCGATCGCAGACGGCTGTTTTCAACCGTATAGATATATCTTTTCCGTGACTGCAATAACATATGGTATGCGGAAACGGATAGCACCGATGATGGATAAACATCTATTTCTCCGACTGGATCTGATTCCTCAGAACTAATGACAAACTCATCGATTACGACCGCTGATTGCAAAATTCAATGTCCAACGATCAAACTTTCAGCTTTTATATATATTATTAAAAAAGCACGATTTTATTCAAAGCTTGTTTTCTAAGACGCCCCGTACATCGTTCTCTCCCACGCACAATTAATTCATGTTGCCCCAAGCCCCGTATACTGGGAGTCTCCGTCAGAGAAGAAATCTCTATAGGAAGGGGATATCAAAGCTAACAGTGCATCCAATTCACTCCTATCTGCTCGAGGGCCTAAAGATGGTTTCATCACATATTTCTTGGACGTTCTCTCCGGTCCTTACCCACCAAGATTCTATTTAGATGCCACGAGAATGTTTGTAAGTAGTTTACTTTGGCGTTATACCATACCGAGTTGGGATAAGGAGATGCAGTACCTACTTAATTTAACAATTTAATCGTTCAAAAACATAATTAATCGTAGGCGTTAGGTAATTGATATTCTTTGAATAGACCTCGGCTATTTTATTAATCTTTCGTTACGTTGATACTCTCTCTAAACTCTGAGGATCTATTAAGCCGTTAGACGAGGCCTAATGGTCTTTCCATTAGACCTGCCTCGTCTGTTTATTACGCAAAATTTGTCATCAGTGTAATAAGCTCTCTTCATAGAAGAACCGTTGTGATGTAACTCGAAGATATTCTCTCTCTGAATGATACTCGGCGTAAAAATATGTGACTCCCAATT
Source organism: Tenthredo distinguenda (assembly GCA_947538915.1). Lineage (NCBI taxonomy): Eukaryota > Metazoa > Arthropoda > Insecta > Hymenoptera > Tenthredinidae > Tenthredo > Tenthredo distinguenda. The sequence goes on from OX384534.1 coordinate 9,350,024, forward strand.
GGAGGTATAACGAACGAATTTCCGCTTCGCAAGGCAAGGAAAAAGAGAAAAAACGCCAGGAGAGACAAAAAAAAAAAGGAGAAATAAAAGGATCAGACAATCGACGATTCCTGAGAGCGAGCAGCGTCGATTTTCGTCTTCGATAAGAGTCGCTGTGTTGTAAAAATGTCTCGGGTCCTCCAGAAATGAATTCGGGGCCCGTGAAGCTCCGGAATAACTTCTTTGCTCCAAAAATGGAACCAGGAAACAGGGCGGTCGCTTTTCTCGTCATCCGACCTACGCGATGTCCTTCAGCAACAATCAACCCGCGACGACGAGGAGCGGAGAGATTCGCGTGGGTCGGCGCAATGCAGCGACTTCAGGACTCCTGAGTCAAGCGTTCCTTAGGCGACTGGTCGACGAGCTTTTCTCGCGAGATAGATGTCTAGGCTTTAACTGTTAGAACTTGCCTTGGCTAGCTTACTCGCTACTACTCCCAGATCCGATGCTCCGTTCGGATAGCCTCGCGCCGTCTACATCGCGATGATCTATGAAGCTGCCAGAGATGCTGAATCGGTACACGGGACTCGGTCTCGTGATCCAATATTAAAAAGTTGATCGGTTACACAATACCTCGAAAATCTCAAAAGCGAGATGCGTGAAATAATCCCATGTGAAGTGAACTAGCGTCACGAAATTCTTTTTCCATGGCTACCATCAGCTTATCAAAAATGATGAAAGTATATCTCATTCATGTCGCACATATGATAGAAGAAAGCCTTCGAGCAGGGTGAAATGTATTCGAAAAATGACCAATTGCCCACACCTTTCGCGATGCAAAATTTGTTCTCTTTAATAGATTTCAGTGAAGAGATTCGAATTTTGATTCTAGAAAGCCAGTGGTCTCAAGGGTAGACAATTTTTTTCAATCCTACTTACTTCGGATACCTCGCCCACTGTTTATGCAGTAAAAGTTTCTGCTGGAGGATCGCGATGTTAAGTATAGCTGACTCCAGCATTGTGACTAAAGTCGGGTGAATCAGAACGCCTTCGCAAAAATTGACTGTATATAATTCTATATGAATCGTAACATTGCAAGGTGCACCTGCGGTTACAATCAGCTCCCGAACCCTTAGACGACCGTAATTAACTAGGGGAGGCATGAATGTTTGAAGCACGAATGCACTAGGATAGCGTCGAGGCTACGATAATCTCTGAGAGGCGACAATGACCGTACTAAGACTTTAGAGTTGATTTTTGATTTTGTTTATTTTTCTTTTCAAATTCTCTATTATGTGGAAGACGTGGCCAAACTGTTGGTGGAGTACGACATGACACGACCGACACAGACTCACGTGGACAATCCGGACCGTAGGAGGCCCACCTAGAACCAAAGCCAGAAGAATCCTCGAGGATCACCCCCCTGAGCGAATTTGAAGTTTCGCGCGTAGCGCGGCAACCCGCCATGCACGCGAGCTAGCGGTCGATAGGCAAATCGATAATTGCCCGACTGACGAGGGTGCGCAACACCGGCGCCATGCAGTCTCGTAAGATCGCTCTGCCGTAAAACGTTGTTGACTTTACGTGTAGTTTTCTTTTGCTTGAGCGTGTGAGTGGGGAAAACAGTTTTGTTAGATTTGAGTGATCGTGACCCCGCGAGGGATCTCCGACTAGAATCGCCGGGATGGATTTCGCCCACGAGGCTGAGCTGTTTCTCAGGTGGCTGGAAAACGGTAAGCGTTATCAATTTCACCCACCGTCTCGTTTGAATCCGGCAACGGCCGTCTACCATCTTGCCTTTCGCTAAGCCACGAGGCTCTTTAGTATTTTTGGGATTCAGATAAAGACGACCCCCGGTCGATAGGCCGTCGCCAGTGTCCCTCCAGTAATAGCGAAGTTTCGAGTTTCAATTTAAGTAAGCTTTTCGGGTCAAAACCCGTAACTTGTCGAGTCAGTAGTCACCGTACACGAGTGCGACAAGGACAGCCATAGTCCGACACGGTCGCTCTCTCTCTTCCTCCTGCGGGGAAAGTTCGAACGGTAGTATAGGCTTGAGCCTGCTCAATTCTTTGTCTTTTTCTAGATTCAGTTGTAAATAGTCCTGAGGACTATTTTAATAGCTTTTTTATCATTGTGGAATTCGCAAATCGAAACGAAATCGTAGCCGTTACACGGCGTTATACAATCTTCATACTATTTGTCAACTAGTTTTAAATTTGTCTCCGAGTGAATTTTTCTATTTTTGTTACACCTGAAATCCCACGAGTCGTGATTCACAAAATTTACGAAATACGCTTCCTGGGGGTGATTCTATTCGTTCAGTAGCGCAGTTTACAGGACCTAAGTATCAAACGTAACCCTATCCTTCCGACACGTATAATTATCGTTCTTGTCTCACGGCTTCTGTTTTTTTGAGAATCTGATGACTATTTCGTCGGATTTGTGCCAAATTCTTTCTCTTTCTCAAACTGTACTTCGAACTGGATTTCTATTGCCTACATTCAACCCCTTATGACGTTAGATGAATTCGTTAAGCACCCGGTAACCAGGGAGCAAAAGATTCGCTGGTAAACTGGTAAGAACCGCTCTCTGTTCCTGGAGGATGATTTATCCCTCATTATACATGAAAACGACTGGATTCATAACAGCGTTACCGCATCGGCTGTTCCCTGGTTCGCAGTGGTCGTGGCAAATGCTATAAGGAAGTGATAATTAAAAAGAAAGTGTTCACATACTCTTGGGCCTTCGCCATGGCCCGAAGACGCCGGGGGGCTTTAGCTGACCACTCGGCTCGGCATCTGCTTCGCCATATATTATGTGTCCCTTTAAGATCTTAGCGCTCGAGTACTCCAGGTATCTCCATAACTGAGACTTATTAGCAGAAGCCGTTTGCGCGAACTAGGGACGAAGATCAGTCCGGTGAGTCCGGTCTAGTCACCGTCCATCCATTCTGGTTTGCTCATTCAACAGACGCCGAGGAAATCTGTCTTATAGTTTAACCCTCCGTTTAATTTATTTCACGTGTCACATTCCGCATAGATAATCTTATCAATTTCTGAAATTGCTGTTTCGTTATCGTTACTCTTGCCGTGGCAGAAAATTCTGCTTCGTCATCGTTCATCTATGGATTTATACATGTAATGGATATGGCAGAGGGTTTCGCTAGCCTACGGCTATCCAGATGCCACGTTAGAAGTAGGTACTACGTAGTCGTTAGCTATCTACGCTCTATACCTATAGATCCTCCGCGACTTTGCACCTTGGCAAAGATCCGATCTGGATCGCGATCTAGATTCAACTGGTGACACACGAGACCACCGGTTCCCCATTGTTCGATCATGTGGAAGAATAAAGCGAGAAAACAAAGAACTTCAACTTAGCGGGGGTCGCTGTGTTCCAGTTGCTCTGGCCTACAACAGCTGATCAATCTTTATGGCTACTGTTATACAGCGGGATGTTTTTTCAACCCCGAATGCCCGCGAATCTTGTCGAAAAATCAAAGATTTTTCAGATCCGCGAGAAAGAATGAACCTTTTTTTATAATCGCAAACTTTTTCACACACATAATGACACATCTCGTCGTCGGATTATTACCAGAGCTGATCATCGTACGGTATATTACAGTTTTTCATTACGTTCGCGAAAATGGGGTCAGCTGTAAAGATAAAAGGAGTGTCGAGGTAATTGGCTTATGACTTAACGATTAGAGGTGGGTTAAGTGTCTGGAGCGCGGGAAAAGAATAAAGTAACCGCTGCAGGGGTACAGGGTAGTCGTGTAGGTAACCGCCGTTTGATGAGAAAGGTATATAGTTGGATGTAACATCAGAGACACGCGAACCTTCGGACGTGCAGTCACTCTTTCTTCACCTACTCAGAAACCCCTATTTCATGGTAGTTAGACGGTCGTGTCCAATTCTGACGAATCGATACAGTTTATATGTAGGAAATTATGCGCATGCAGGTCTATGTGCGTCGAAAATAGCTTCGAACTTGATCTTCGATTTTGTCCAGCTCTAGAAAACGGTTTTTCAAAAATTGAGTCGCTGTGTACACATACATATCCACGTGTTTACGTGTATTGTATACGCATGTCGTAAAAAATGATGCAACGTAACGTAAGTTGCGTGGTTGTAGAATAATTTGAAAATTATACTTGACATTTACTTGAATTACTGATTAAATCATTATTTCTTGCGGTTTCTCGGATATGATCATTGTCGACTATATACACACAGTACCCGCGGTATAGGCGGACTTTCTAGCGAAGCTCAGGCACATCGCGAAAATTGCTAAGCTTTCGTTCATTAAATGCAATTTTGCGATGAAATAGTTATTAAAACCGTTTATTTCATACGCGGGGAATCGATTATTTAGCTTTCTCTTCCTAATGCTATCTCAACTTCGACTCGCCCCTCGCTTCATCAAAGATAAACACAGCCAAACGTACCTTTGATACACGCATCTGATTTATCGTGACGCTACTTCGACCGAGTTTACTCGAATGACACGTTTTAGAAAATTGGAAAATCCCAGGAATCAGGTATCCAAATTTTATATACCCGACTATCTTGCGATTTAGCAGAAGCTCAAACTGCAAGGAATTTATTAATCCTGGAGATGAGATCACAGATCAAAAATGTCTTTCTCTGAGGAGCCTGAAAGTGGAAAGTGTATGACGGACTATAATTACGAAGCAGGATCTTGTTTAAAACGGTCCACCGCGGATGCTGCAGTAAGTAGGTATGATACGTGAGAGACAACGAGTGTAAGGTACTAATTCAGAAATGCAAATTGAAATCCGCGAGCGAAGACAGTCGTAACTATATATATTCGTTAGGGACGCGCGTCACAATTTAGAAAGTTCCCTGCAAACGTCAAACGGAACACGATCTGCAATTTTAATAATTAACACCAGTGACCTTGCTTTCCAAAGGTGGATATCCATTTGAAATTCATATTTCTCGTGCGAATTAAAACACAGAACGAAAAAATTCCGGCTAATTGTGGGCAGGTCATTCAGCTGACCCCACGGTGGAAATGAATAAGCATAATTCTAACTTATCAATGAGTAATGCTGACCCAAATCTCCTGGAACTTAGATTTCAATCTTAAAGAGATGAAGAATGTAAGAAAATATTCAAATCTCATTTCCTACTCCAGATTGGTCGGATAAATTCTAGTCTTCCACACTTTTCGTAGTTGTAACTGTTCTAAAAATATATTTCAGTATAAATTTGCATACGTTTTTCGTATTCGATACGGGAGAATATTTAACTAAAAATGTGTCAGTCGAAATTTCGAACAGTGCCGCATGCGTCATGATCCCTCGAGTATGTACTTCGTTACTTACACATGTGTATCGGACAGTGTTCTCCGGGCGAAGAGTTACGAGCCGGAAATCGCGATTCATAAGGAGAAGCTCCGGCAGGAAACGATGACCAATAAACCAGAGGGTCGCGAATTCGTATGTGGTGTCTATTGACGTAGGATTTCTCCGAATTTTATAAATTCAGTTACTGTGGACGTAGCGCAAATATATTTGCCGGGGAATCCCTGGAGCCTAATATTTTCGCTCGCTACTTCGGCCACGTGTCCAAGGCGCATTTTATATGTGCATATTTTAATTCGAGCAATTTCTACTTCCTCGAGAGTATTAATAATCCTTTTTCACCGTTTTGCCGAGAATAATTGCAGTTACGCACGTATTTCCGGCGCGGGGATTTCCTTCGCTTCGAAATCACCCGCGCCTGTACGACATACGACAGATATCACGAATATATATCAATTTTAAACAGGGCAGAACATATCTGTAGGTATTGGTCTTACGTTCGTGGTTTTGTCCCGTTAATCCAATTATTAGTCGCCGATTCAATTACATCGGTAAACTTTCCGAGGTCTTCTTACGAAGGTCCATGAACTCTAGCCGAGTTCTAATTAAATGATCTTTTGTCATTCAAATTTGTATGTAATATTGTTTACGGTGCATTGACATTTGCCAGATATCGTATAGGCGAGGTACCGCGCCTTTTTTTCTTATGACGCGACGTTATTCAAACAGTGGCAAAAATCTGTACCGCTATATACCTGGATGAAGCTAATAGAATTAACAAGTCAAATACATAGAGAGTTGAGGGTATACATACAGTATCCAGGCATAATGGCGTTCGTTGTAGGGTGAAAGAACTCTGCAATTATATTTTTTGCCGACAGCTATTTTGCTCGCTAATAAATCCGCGACGTGGGTTGGCTGACTGTTTCGATTAAATTTGAATTTTGCTATACATATAGCAGTAGGGTCGCTGGCTTGTTCAGATTGCTATCGCGTTTTGATAAATGAAATATGTATTTCCGTGTCTAGGAAAGCGGGGTGCGTGGGTGATATGATTTGCACTTGACAGCTCGTGGGTAAAAGAGATAAAAATCGTGGTATAAAATTATACAAAAACGCCCCTGCACTATCTCAAAAAAAAAAAGAAGAGAAAACAACAGAAGAAAATTCAGACCCGGCGAATACGGTATTTCGTAATTGAAGAATTTCACCATCGCACGAGATTGAATTTTTCGAGAAACTGGAACGAGCTGGTTAACGTCTTGAGCGGTGGCCTCTGAAATATATTTTTAAAAACGTTTGTTCGAGGGAAACGATGGGCCAAGTCAACCTTTCCAAGGCCATTGACACCGACGTGCGGTTGTTAACTTTTATGTTCAATAAATTCATGAAAGTAGGACTAACCGGGGATAAAGTGACACTATGTAATTATTATTTGTTTAGCTGTTGGCTAGTTATTTTAGAAACTTTTTTTTCTAAGAAAAAGACGTTTACACGCTTTTGAACATTAACATTTATCGCCACGCCGTATACAGCCGAGCTGTGTCTAAATGTTCGTTTTTATTCTTATTCTAATTCTTCGTTTACCTCAAACGCAAGGTATCACAATAATTTCGAAAGTTTGTAAATTATTACAAAAAAAAAAACTTCAAATTCTAAGAGGATTTAGTCGTACGAACTACTCGAAGTCTCCATTCGCGAAACTGCAACGATATTTGCATTCTTCGGTATTATGGCTATCAAGCTGATCGCGAGTTAAGCTTATCCACACACGTGTACGAGGGGGTGACCATAAGAGGCAGTAGGCCTCAGGTGGAGTCTTAAGCTCGTCATGGGGCCCGAGGTCGTCAGTAGGCCGCGACAATTACGTCACGAAGTATTCCTCTCGCTTCTCACCTTTCGCTTCTTCTCGAGCTTCGTTAAAGTTCATTGTTAACTAAGTGGATATTGATTTTGATAAATTTTCGCACGAAGAAGGGAGATCATCGAGTTTATCGATTCACTGTCTTTTTTTTTGCAAATATCACTGCAAAGCCGGACCTCGATTTATCAGAGGTAAAATGTGGGGTAAAGGAGTGGGCGGTCATCCGAATATAAATTTTAGTCAAACTTCTAATAATGAGTTCGATTGACTATCGTTACCGTTATTAGAAGTGGGTAGTCCGTACGACTAAGCCAGAGTTTATATTCGGATGCTGGTGGTCCAGGATCCGATACGTCAAACCTACGCGTTAATGGCTTGCAAAAACGGCTAGCAATAGAGAATACTACCGATTCAATCTGGGGAACAGGGTCATCGAGGGCATAGGGGTTCGTGGGCAAAAAATCGGCTTAATATCTCATCCAGCAGCTCGGGTATTACGGGACTTGCAACCACGCAGAACTATGAAAGATCAAATTTGGTTCCAGCTGGGGGTCGCGGGTCAGATTTAGATACTTATGAGCATCTATTAATAAAGTAATTGGATTCACCTACGCAATAAGATACGTTTAACGGTATATCTTCGCATGTAGAGCGAGGTGGTTAATCGGCCTTTCAAATTTCCTATTCCAAATGTAAAAGTAATAATCACATGGAGAATCCCACGACGTCTGCACGGGGTGTGATTCAAGTAGGCGATTAAGCGCGGCTATAGTTAGCAGTGAAATTATAGAAACTCAATGCCGATCTGGAGAGTTTACTCGTACAGTGAAATTACTGAGCTTCGTAATTGGCATTGCGGTGCAGAAAGTAGAGGACGAGGAACTTAGAGGCGCTATCATTTTCCTCCATGTCCAGGGAAGAACCCTTTCTTCCAGGACTCGAAATCTGATTGAAAAATTCCCTATGGTCTCTGAGTGAATATCGGAACCGATTACTGGCCAGGTTTTGTTTAACGCTGTATCAGGCTTCGTTGTATTTGTCTTTGATAAAAATTTCCCGATTACGGAAAATGTAATTCATACCATAAGAGATTGCGGATCTTCGCCGGGCCACATCTCGACCGTTTGGAATAACCACTCTCGTTAAATACGGCGAGGTCTAATTAAGGTGGTATTGGAAAATGAGGTAATGGACCGGGGATCTCCACCCTTTGAACACGCGCGGCCCTATATTTCTATACGAGAATCGTATAACTATACGAAAGATCGATATAAGTGGGAATCGATATAAGCTGCAGGTATAAGAGCAGGTATAAGACGATGATATTATACACATACGAGAATCGCTCGGTGCGTATATATTCAATACCATATTAATATAATGATAATAACAGATACGCAGGCGGGTACCAGCATATTTTTACCAACTCTTATTGCGGCCGTTATTGTACCTATACAACACTCGTAAAAGCTACTCTCCAAGGTATACGTATAGGTATATATACGTATGTGAATGCGCGTCACATATACGCCTAAATACATGTCTACATAATTACGTAGGTGTAACATCTGCATCCTGATTCCACGGCATCACGCACAGGTAGGTATATCCTGTACCCTATTGATAAATATATGTATATATACATGTATAGGCATATGGATACCTTTAAGTAATGCAGATGTATGCATGTGCATACCTACGTATGGATACGAAGCGGTTCAGTAAATTAATAGAGAAACTACGTATTGATCGTTAACTAGATGATAAAATTATCTATTTGTCGGCGGTTAGGTACTGCGCGATATATATGTATATATGGGGCATTTCGTGCCAACTCGACCAACGTCTTGATTTTTTCGCGATTGTATTTCATTCCAATCTCGATAATTTTCCGTATCACGAGGATCATTCTTAGCCATATCCCAGCGTCGAACTAGTTTTGCGGATATTCCTCCAATTCTTGTGCAAAGAAGTACCAAGGGAATGAAAAGATCGACTAATGCTGGTGAAAAACTGAGGCGAAGATACAATTTTTCGCCAGATCAATAGTAGCCTAACTCATTATCAGATGAAACCAGTGTAACATGCTCATTAATAAAATCGATCGAATATATAGAACAAAAATTAGTTGTGGTGAAAATCTGAAAGGAAATTTCGGTGTTTCTTGGAGTTGAAACCGAATGACATGGAAAATCATGGATCAATCCGAAATGGTCAGGGGTAGACGTCAGCCAAGTTGGCATCGTATACCCCATATATACACGCGTACGTCTACGTACGTCTGTCTGTGCCATACGGAGTAACTACATACGTAACAGATATATTACTTGTAGATACACCGTACATATACGTACGAATGTATACCTACGCGAAGTTGAGAGTTAAGCGTGTTATACGCGTGAGTAATGGCCAACTATCTATTCGCTTAATGATCTTTAAGCCGTTTTCCACGCACTCGTACAGTGATTCATCTTTCGATGGTAACCGAAGACGACGTCGTCTAGACGTGGAGAACCACTAGGTATATACGTTAAAGTTAATACCGAAACTTTCTTCGCTCGAGAATTCTATTAGACCCGTTCCTCCGGCTCGCGCACGGGTCAAGGAATTGTATTTGGCGCGGTGGAGAATGATGGCGCGTTGCAGAAGGATGCTAGTAGCAGAGCCAGATAGCGTGCGGCCGTGGCAAATGTGATCTACGTCCCCGTGCTTGCCGGGGAGAGAAAAATTAAAAGGGAACTGCTGTAGGTAGCGAGAGATACGAACGTCTTTATAATCCATCCAAGAACTACACCGGTACACTTTTAATATTCGTTTTGGTACAGATGAATGTTTGGTCGTCGATTTTTGAGGGAAGGAAATTATTTTCGCTGAGAAATTAGAATTCTTTTAGATCTCGTCTGGAAGCTCGTTGACGTAGAATCGTAAGTGTCCTTAAATCGCAGGGGGTTTTAGTCCTTCGCTTCCCTCCGAGTCTCTGGTATTATAATAAAGTATGGAAAGAAAATAAGCGAAAAATAGATAATCCACGGCATCTGGTATCATCGGATTCGCTGCGTATACCCTAAGTGTCGCGTAATACTAATAAATCGGTTTTCTTTTCATTGTAGACCGCCCTGTGCAGGACTCGCGAGGTCGCATCTGAGGAAATTCATTTAATTATATTTGTCGAGAGATCATGCACATTCGTAAATCAGATTTATTTATTTCATTTATACGCTCATGCCCGCGCGATCTCGAATGACAAATTACAAACGAGGAGTGGTTATTCATTACGATGATTCGAGAGCTGCGGCAGCTGTTGAACCGATTCAAAACCACTGCGGCTCGCGGGAGTAGCGAATTTTTTCGAGAAAATTCAATTTTTTTTTTTTTTAAATTCATTATGCAATTTAGAATGCTGACGGAATTCTGTTCGCGATAAAAAGAAAAAAAAATGTGAATAAATTTGATGGTTGAGACAGAGGATCAGAATCCACGCATGATGTTAATTGAACTTTCACTTCCGACAAAAATGGAAAGGTCACTGGTCTGCATTTTGGTCAGATGTCCGTTTCGTAACAGAGCCTGTTTCTATCAATTGTGCGAATGGACCGTGCATACATTTACCTATATGTACGACCGTCACATATTTGAACGTACATCCGCTACCTACGTAACAATGTTTCAGAGAATTACCATCTTGGGCGCAAAGCTGTTGGGTAATTAAAAATTGAAGTCGAATAAGAAATCTCCAGAAGTTACGATACTCGATCGCGCGAATGGTCATCGTTCATTCCCTTTCTTCGATGGTCTCTTATTCTTATCCCAATTATCAGTTCTTTGAATTTCAATCGCGTCAAGATCTTCGAACGGTTGTGCATGCTCTTGGAAATGATAAATCTTAACTACCCCTAATTTCTGTGTCGAAAAAATATCGGTATCGGTTTAAATTGTCTTTTTTATTCGGAAACGAAGTCCTGAGGGTTGAGTTCCGACGAGAATTTTATTCAGGAAGGCATTAGGCACGGTAAATAGGTACTTGATAGTTAATGGTCCTTCGAAGTGAGGTATGGTATACCTACTTTGTACAAATGATGAGTTTATACCTCTGTCGGTAGCTCACGATCAGACGTACGATAAAAAAGCTGGAGAGAGAAGGAAGAGGATGGATAAAGAATAAAAAGAAAACGTTTTAAGAGGTAAAATAAGGTAAAGAGAAGCAAGAGAAAATTGGCAGCGTACGGTTGGTGGGACCTTTTTTCCTTTGATCGTACCGTCCAGACCGCGCGATCCTCGCAAAACGGAAATGTGGAACACGGGAATGCATGCGATTGCAATTGCAATTGCCGAGAGCGTGCAGCAGCGGGGGCAACCTGCTTGCCCCACTATCAACTCCCGCAGCATCCCACGTCGAGACAAACACAGCCGCGCTTTAATCCCGGTGTATCGGTTTAGGTACACACCTGTACACCTATACCCATACATTCGTATTCCACATGCTTACTCTCTGCGTCTCTACAATCCGTATACACTAAATACAGACGGAGAAATATCCGAGCCAGATTGCCGCCGGTAGAGGTGGCACCGGTCTGGTAGTAGTAGGGTGTTCCTCGATCGTTGGTTCGCCCGCTGTCAGTATCACTCGAGACTACAGGTCGCACTAGCCTCAAATTCAAACGGCTTATTCGGGACCGAAGATCGTCAGGCGCGTAGCGGTATGAGCTACCGATCAATGTGGGAGATCAGCCTTCCTGTACCCGGGAGGATACTGCCCTTCTAGACTTTATCATTCGTCAATGAAAAGAAATTTTCGAATAGGGGGATAGGCCATCATTTTCGATTCTCACTATCGTTGTTGCGATTTTTAATAACACAGTGTGCGGCACCTGCAGGACCCGTTGGTCTGTGATTAATATGGCTTAGATGAAGGGTGGCGTGAGAGAGACGATCCAGGAGGACCCGTTGCCGGAATTGAGAAATTATTTAGGACATGACTTGACTCTGAACTCATTTTTCAGCTGCTAGATGAACAAACGCTTAGATTTTTAGCACAGGGAACTTTTTGCGTCGCATTATCGATAAGTTGGATGAGTCGGAGTGTGGAGAGTCGAAATTGTCGATTCTAAATACACGACGGAGACTCCCGGCGTTCATTTCGAACCTTTCTTCCGATTGCATTCAGTTGCAGAGACATTGCAGAATTGATAAGTTATAATTCTGATAGACTGTTATTTTCCATACCTATATCTATGCAGGGGTTTGTTTATCCGATATGTACGAGAAGAGTGGAAGACAAAAACACTGGAGATAAACAGCCGTCGTAATCTCCGCCCTAATCACTGTTTACTCAAAAATCGTGACGACGTTTAACACCCATAGTTCCTCGCTTTTACGTAGACGATCGCGACCAAGCGGCAGTAGTAACTCGGCAGCGACAGAACTCGGAACGAAGTGTTAGTGCTGAAGTGTAAAGTGGTGGACACACCCGCAGACACCGCCCGAAGATACGCCCGGAGATCATACACGACTGCATCGCGTATATAAGAGGTAGGGATCATCGATTACGAAAAGAATGAATGTTGACTGGTTTTTGGGATCTTTTTTTCGTGGAACAGAAAATGGAGAATCCTTCTTTGTTTTTCCGTATGAATGAATTTTTGTTGTTGTAATTATAAATGCGCTCTCCTGTGAATGTCGAGAAGTGAATACTGTTGACAGTCGGTAGCGACGCCCCACCCCAAAGAAATAATAATAAATAAGGAAAAGAAGAAAAAAAGTCCTCGTTTACAAGGCTGGCAACAATTAACCTCGTTTGAAGCTAGTAATTTCGAGTTGTTTGGAACAACTTGAATAGTTTAATCTTACCATAGCGGCTCGTGACTAGAATGACAAATTACAATTGGCACAGGACGCGAAATATAATTTGTCGGAACGTCGACACGCGAGCAAGCCTGGTCGCGGAAGTTCCCCGCGACTGTAAAGTAATAAATATAATACCTTCTGAAGCGCGATTCAATGCTAATACGTGATACAAAACCGGCTTTAGAGCCTCCGAATAAGATTCTGACTCTTAAATTCCGTTCGAACGAATTCCCTACAAAAAAAGGAACCCAACTTACGCAATTCGCGATATCTTCTCATAGTTTTCGGAGACTTGAACACCCGGACGATCTGCATAAGACATATCGTGCAGCAAGTCGTTATCGAGTCCAGCCGCGGTTATTTCTGCTCCGTTTTTTTCTTTTCGCGGACTAAAAAATTTCTGCACACCCCGCGGCTGCTCGTAAATACTTTTAGAACTTGTCTACTGCAGGCGTGTAACAAACTAACCTGGTGACATATTTACAAAGCAGTCACCGCGACAGTGCTAACTCGGTGAATACACGCGGTGCCTGTGCCTGCCCTAGGTAGGTAGGTAGGTAGGTAGGTACACCTGACAACAAGCGAGCAATCAGTGCTGACACAGTTTATGTAACCAGCCTCAACCTTAAAAGCGTTGAACAATACTCTACGGAGTTTCAAATAATGGGTTTCATTCAAGGGACTGGGAAACTAATTAGTTGAAATGATGGTACTGTCGATAAAAAATACTTCAGTCTTCACCGAAAATGAAAAATTTCTCATTAATTTCACGTATTCGAGACGGATGGCGGGTTGTGAAATTTCGAAAGGATAGATTTACACTTTTGTATATCTTCTGCGTGTGTTAAACTTAGTTTTCCAAGAGCTACGTTTATCTCAGTGGTCAAGATGATTTGTCGAGAATCGCTGTACCAATTTCAATTTTTTTCTAGGAATTTTCGATTAGAAGTTTGGTTAAGCAGATATGAATAATTAAATTTTGAAAAACGGAAAGAAATTAATTTTCGGGGTTCTTTTGGGGCTGAAACCGCAATTTGGTTCATTTAAAAAATTCATTTCATCACATTATAGATAATGTCATTGAGTTTGAGAATCCATCAGATTTTTTCATTTCAAACTTGCCGTTTTGTCAGAATCGTATTCACCGTTAACAAAGATGGGAATTTCACAGCCACAACTCCGCCAATTTGGAATCTTTTTTCTTTAATAATCTTTGCGAGACTACAAATCACATAAAACGAAAATTTCCCATGATTTTGAAATTTACTTTCAAAGGAACGCGTTTCATGTCCCACCATCCCCCTTAATACGATGAATAAAATTGACGCTATGTCATCAGAATCTGAACAAGACGTTACTCTATGACGATCACGAATAGTACACGCTAATTCTGTACCACCGTGGTTCTTTCTCAGTAACCGTCACCTGCAGGGCCTTTTTTGGAGTTAACCACAGGCGTTATTTGATTTCGACAAAAACTGGCGCCTATTCTTATAGTCAGGTATACGTATAAGTATATGAGGCAGTTCTTACGTCATCCTCTATACGAGATCATAGAAAGAACTCTCCCAGAGATAAGATAGCTCATAGGTGTATATATGATGTCGTTGAGTTTTTAGACTCTCTGTGTCCGCGGCAAGATTGATGCACTATTGCGTTAACCTGACGGCGAATACCGGGCTAATCGTCTCTCGAGATCTCACCATCGTTATGGGTTAGCTCACAGTTTACTCGGAACAAACTCGAGTTAGCGATAGGTAAAAGGCCTTAGAAACAGTTTGCGCAGATCTATGGAACTATATATAGATAAAAGTTTGGGCTGATGTGAATTATACGCGTACCAAGCCTGACCAAAACGATTTCTAATTATCTCGACAAATTTCTACGGTTTTTCCCTCATCTGGTCATTTTTTGGACATTTCAATAGTGTTTTTATCGAATATGATTCCGATGGAGCATCTGATCACCGGGGCTTTTGGTCAACTCACGATTCTAAGCTGAATATATACATGTATATAGTAGGGATAATAATTTAGGCAAGTTTCAAAGGCGACTGCTAACGGAAACTAAATACCGTGCAACGGGTGTGACGGAGGTGTTATAACTCTGAAAAATGTACCGTAAATTGGTATAGCATAGCGAGAAAGAGAGAAGAGAGAGAGAACGAGAGAATGAGAGAGAGAGGAGTGGGATGAGTAAGAGAGATGAAAGAAAAAAGGAAAAATATCTTTGCTATACCTAAATGGTACACACTATGTACTCGTTTTATAAAAACCGACCGGGTCGAATCCGTTTTACCGCGGCGTTAGCTTCAATTGAATAATTGCGTGTGAATTTAAAGTTATGGGGTATTCTCGCTCATCCGGGACACTTTTCTGCGCAACCGGTATACCCGGTTTTGGTACCAGTAGAGATTTTAGTTCTTGGCCAACCCCCAGACACATTTAAAGTCTTTTTTCTCTCGCTTTCAAGCTATTCTGCGCAAACGCAGAAATTTCGAAATTTAAAATGTAGGGATGAAAATATTGATTTTTCTTGAGTTTCCGGGAGTCGCGGTGAAGTTGGGGACTTCTCGACAGGAACTCGAGAGCATCGCGACCTCTCCCATCAGGGTTGAAAAAGCGGTTTCTGCGTGTTAATGAGAAAAACGAAGAAAAAGCTAAAGAAATAGAAAAAGTATCCAATTATTCAGTTACGGAACATTTACTTTCAATTAGATATATTCTTTTATGGGAGATGTTTCACTTAGCAAGGCTGTAGACTCCACTTTTCTGTAATTAGCATTGAGTGCACTTTATATGGCCGGACCGGACTACGCGATAGTCGATACGTATGATACCAGATAGTTGTAACTAATCGTGAGATTGATATTTGAACATTTTACAACCGAGATACGCACACGATGTATTCTCGCTCATGCGGAATTGCAAATGAGACGGAATTTTTGATAATCCTCAAGATTTCGAGAACTTAGCGAACTTATTACAAATATCTTCTCTATGTATCGTGCAAGTCAGATTTATTCGCCATCAGGAAATAGGTATAACTATATTTAACTCACAGATTTTTTATCAACAAAGATCAGTGCATTTTTGAATGATTATGAGGTTTTTAGTGTGGGAAAGAGGAATACCTGGTGGATGGGAAGGTAATAGCCGTTTAAGGCAAAGTTGTGCGAGGTGATGCCGTAGCTGCGCTGTAAATCGTGTAGGTTTTGCTAACTAAGACTAACACCGAGCTAACTTTACTTGAAGCGAAGGGAAACTAGCATAACATAACGTATATCGTAACGTAACCGAGTCTACCTTGCCCTGGCTTGACATGACCTAGCCCAACCCAACTCACGCTGAAAGGGCAAAACCATAAAATTCACCCATACGGAAAGCGAAGAGTACGAAAGACTCCGCGGTGCGGAAGTGTGTCTTACTTCATACGTGCTATGCTCATAACGTCGAAAACCAAATATACACGCCATTACGTCAATTTTGTACCTGCAGAATTCTACGAGACTTAATTATGGGACGCGAGCGTAAGCCTAGCGCAATTTAGACTCAAACCTTTTTCCTATCGCTTGCAGAGTCCCACTTTCGCGAAATAATCCACTCCTTTCCTAATTTTCAAATTTCAGTCGACGAAATACTTTCTCTCATATTCTTTGCCTCAGTTCATTCAAAAGGAACAAAAAATCAGAGCAAAAGGGATCTTCGATCGGTTTTCTGAGCTTACATTTTTTTTTCACCTCTCAGTATAGGAAAAGACAGTGCGATTTCGATTAGTAGTCAACTGCCCACTGACAATGAATCGGGCCGGCAGTGGCTGACACGTATATGGGTAGTTCTCCTTCGCCGGACACCCACGCAAAGCCTACGTCATCGTGAGACCAATCCACGACTATTTGCGACTCGAGACTCGCTTCTCGGATCCTTCACCCACGGAATTCGATATTTTTTTTTATTGACTACGCGATCTGAATCAATTATCGACTTCGCCCAAGTTAGTCGTATGATTATAATGGCGTCTATCGTTGCCTCAGAAACCTTCAGGGTTACTAATTCCCATCTCTTCATTCAGCCACTTCTTCGTACTACTAAAGCTATATGGTCTTTCCATAAATTGTCACCATCAATCTGACACGAAAGTCGAGATAAAAAGCGCAATGAAATTTCGCGGAGCTGGAGAAAAGATGAGATATTCAATATTTAAGGTGTTCTTATTACCCTAAACACTGTATAGTATTCCCGCCACACTTCATACGGTCCTGACTATATGACTGGCATGCGAAATCCGTCCATTGTTAATACAAAGCCCGCCTGTCCCATATTTTACATGCATCGTAGTTACTCTGACACGGGTCGACTCCGGGTACGCCGAAAATTTTTGATACCTAGCTTCTAAATCAATTTGCACGTCACGGTTATTACAAGCACGCGTTTCGCTGTTCGCGAGGAATGTAAGAGGTTCGTTGTAGGTGGAATCGGGCGCGATTAATTTCGCCGAATCTCAACGCAGTCCTCGGTGTTTTTAGTCCGAGATGAAATATTCCGTTCTTCGCTGGTTTTTGCAAAAGCATAAATTGTCCAAAAACTATGACAGATCAGATTCGAAAGGACGATTTAACTTCGCGAAAATGACTGGGGTAGTTTTTGTGAGAAAATCGACCAGAGACGTTGACATATTTGCTGACACTTGCGGTAGACGGTAAACAGCGCTTTGTAGACGTTCTTGCAGCGGGTTCCAGCACCGCCGCCTCTCATTGTGGCGTATTATAGGCGTGAAAAATCTTGTAGATATCCACAAAGAGCGTAGAACGGGACGGTGCAGTATTTCTTTGACAAGTGGAATAAGCGAGGTGCAGTCTTCTTCTGCACTGACGCGTAAACGGATAAAATGTACCTCGTTATAATTGATTTAAGTGGTTTTAAACCACATCATAGGTAGGAAGGTAGTACCCACATGTCTGCATTAGTTTCATGGCGATTGAGAGATGAGAATCGCTGCGGATGGCAGGTGAACAAAATCTACACGGTGATCGTGCAAAAACGCGTCAAGTTTTTAGCTACTTGAATGTGGCATGAGACACGGGCGCCAGTTGCTCGTTCCTTCTCAGAAACGACGACTAAAGGGTCCCAGTTGCGGTCACACCCACGGTGGTAACGTGGCAAAGTTCCGTCGACGGATGGCATGAGCTGCTTCTTATTTTAAACGAACACCGTAGGCCGAGAACTTGCCGGCGACCTTCGCTTAGCCTACACTTCAAATCCGCAAAAACTTATTTGAGATAACTCGCGAAAGATCAGAGGACGAGGACGCCGCCTCTCGCTATACGCGATGGGACGGTAGGTCGAAACGAATTCGCGCCAAATTTCAAGGGGGTGAAGATTAGACTCGCTTAGGGAGAGAAGAAGAAGCTAACATCTCTCTTGATGATTTGGTCAAATTTATATGCAGCGATATTTTCATCCGCAAAAAGTTCCGGTGCTGGACATCATAAATTCTGATGGTGCGATGAAGAGACCTTCGCGAATTGTTCATCTTTATTTCGGAGCATATGGGTAATTTGTCTTTTGCATATTCCGAGTGGTTCGTCACGCCGATTCTCGCTAACGAGACGACTGACGCTACGTTGTTATTTTTAGCGTTATTATACCTATGCCTCGGATTTTCCGCGAAGAGATAAACGTTGATCTTCGCCATTTACCATCAGGTGAAAAATTTGCAACTAAAGCACTCCCTATAATTCATGATCAAGTGACCAACGGTGGCCTCGAAATCGCTTGATTTTCCGCGTAGATGACATTGATGGTGAATACGTAATCGGCGAGACATGCTCCCTGGTTATATTCGCGTTGAAACGCGTTGCCGCCTGGGAATACCGAGGGAAAATAATAAAAAACGATTTTTAGGTAATAAAGCTAATTCGCGAAGCTTCGCGGCTTCAGAAACCATATCGAATAAACTGAACAGTTCCCGTGTATCAAATAATGATAATGTAGGAGCAACATGCCGGTCCATCGGGCTTCTTGTGAGGTATTTGTTTATCACGGTTCTTCTCGGTATTATACCAATGAAACCGAGTTTCGTAGAGAAGATAATGCGCCAAGATTACATGTTATTCATCATTTTTTCAAATACATCTCTCAATACGCTCATCGTGCGGGACCGCTCCCACTTTTTTCATTCACTCATTCATTCTATTCCATTTTCCTTCATTACACTCCCCTCTTGATTTACCTATACCGATTTTCCTAGCTCATTTCCCTCTCTCCCGTTTCACCGTATCGCGCAAACGAGAGATCGACCCACGGTATCAGGATAGCCAAGGCACTATCAAACCAACTATTGCAGAAATTTGCTTCAATTAAATATTTACTGCCACTGCAGCAGATCGAAATCTCCCTCGCGTTTTACATCCATTTCACCTTTCATCCCACGCCTGGTATTTCCTGATATAAATTCCGAGGGATGAAGGGAACGGCACTCGTTTTAATGCTCTTTATAAATCGGATGTGCGCTAAAATTGTCTTTGCTAATTTGCGGTCGGTGTGCGGTGAACCCGTTTGGTCTTGGCTAGCAAAAACGACGAAGTAAGTTGTACCAGCGGCGAGGTGGTCCCTCGGTGGTCCGCAGTTCTCTTCATGGCACGTCGGTGGTCGTTAGCAGGAGTGAAACGAATTAGAAGAATCCCGTGCGGGGAGGACCGGAAATGGCCGCGTGGATGTAGGTCCTTTTTCACCAGACCTTTACAAGTTGCATAAAAAATGATCACGGAGTTGTTCACCTTTTACACTCCCCGTTTCTCACTCTGCGCCGTTATAAAACCGATTTTTGTCACAAAAATCTGCTCTTATAAGCCGGCGATTCCTTCTTCGATATGCAGTTCCATGCTTCTCAGTAATTTCCAGCTGGGTCAAGGGTTCCACCGCGTATCGAAGCGACCTGGTTGAAAATTGTTTCCGGAGCGTGAAATTTCTTTTCGCGTAATTAACCGGCTCTTCGAAAGCTGGGTCAAGGGGTCGCGAGAACTCAATCGCGGGTGTACGGTAGTAGCCGTACCGGGAAAATTCCCTTCCCTTAAACGGTCTCCGGAGTAATAACACGCGGTGCAGTTGTGACTAAAACGTTCATTACGGCTGCTCTTACGGGCTCGTTTCGCGTGCATAAACTGAATATTTCTCCAAAGCAGCTGCAATAACGTGATTTTAATGTCCTCGGTTAGACACCGGCTGGATGTTTCTTATTAGCAAGCGTATAACGCGGGGAGTTGATACTGCGCCAGGTAGTAGCGCATATGCACACACATGTGTTCGTCCACATACTTCAGATATATCCATATAAGTAAAAGAGGTGGACTTAGACGGTGGGAGAAGTTCAGGTTCGCAGGGTTTATCTTCCCGATTATATGATGCGCGTTTAATTATCTTCTGCCCTGCGCTTAATGAAGGGAATCAATCTTATTCATGCGTCCTGCACATGATTCCCCCGCGTGTCCTCTCCGCGGCTCGAGCCTTCTGGCTTCGTGGATCTTAGGCAGCTATAACCCGGAGGATTCGTCCCCGTTGATAGTCACCCCCGTTCCCCACGTCCCCCTAAACCCTGTGGATGCGATCCTCGTTCCCATGTTGGTAATTCTGGCCTTCAACGAATCCCACCCACGTGTTTGCCGACATCAATCTGGATAAGTGCATGGCGAGCTGGTGAGGCTTTATTGGTAACTTCTTAAGACGGGGGTGATAACCGAGGATCTGTACGTTCATTGTGGAAAAATATTGGAGCCAGGGATACGCGGCGAGCCTTGGAAACAACTCTGACAAGATTAATCACCTCGGATCATAGAAAAATACACTATACTTACTCGACTTGCAAATTTTTAAGTGAAAACTTACTCGAGTCTCACGCGTGCATTTTCCCATGAATATAGGTATAAGCTATTCGATAGACGCGATTCTCATCTGCGACTGAATTTCGTGCTAAAAAATGAATTAGAAATTTTCATTGGAGAAATGATTGCGATGTTTCGTCTCTGAGGTTTTGTTCTCCGATCTTTTCACGCTTTTGTGAGAAACTTTAGTCTTTCAGCGTACACCGTTTCACAGGCACATATATGTAATGTAACTTCTTTACCTCTTACGTCATATTTCTTTGATCTTTTATGACTCTCGGTCGTGTGTTTGCATATAGAACAAAGTTTTCAATGACTAATAATGTACGGTTGAACTGTACAGGGATGGTGGTAAATGTCACGCCCAGCTATTCGCAGCGATACGTCATCTCCGGGTATTTCAAAATCGAATCAAAAAAGAAAAAAACCCACTATCTTCGCGTCACAGTTGTTCTAAAAACCGTGGAAAACACCGCGGTGGTGTAGAATGGGTTGTGTAAGTAACTGACTCCGAGCTAATAACCGTAATGGATGTAATACAATAACCTTACGCGTTGAACATTATCGCGGTTAAGTATACGGTAAATGTGAACACGCTTTGTAGAAATGAGGAACAAACAAGGCGCCTATGTAAGCGTCTAAGCGTTATCCTAGTCCATTTGCTCAGCGGTTGATCAGTGCAAACGAATCGATTTCAAAACAGTTTTGTTAATATTGAAACACGGAAGACGGACTGTCGTTTTTTATTTTCGCAAAATTATGCCGCACACTTGCGGTTACGTGTCGGATATTTTTTAGTTCTATGCTTTTGAGTAGCGACTAGCCGGTCTGTCGTAAATATATCAATGTCGTGGAACGTAACGAAATATTTTATCTCGTAACTTACGTCTCGGTGGTATCGCAGCATTCGCAGCTGGGTATTGTCTGACACTTAAATACTAAACAATAAGTCTGCGGTATAAAGCAACTGCGAGAGACACGCGTCCTTTGAGAATGCAAATTCCAAAGTCGCGCGTTGTCGTGAGTGTCACGTGGGCGCTTGTGCAAGGACGACGCTTCGAAATTACGAAATCTTTAGCCCACGTATGCTGCATATTGGCTTACATCCGACCAGTCACTCTCGAAGGCTCCGTACACCTTTGTACACCTTTGTACACCTTTGTACGATATCTACGACACTTCGACGTCGTTAATACCGTAGAGAATATCCCATGATCACTCCTAGTTCGAACTGGTGTATAATACGAAAGACGCGAGGCCCACGCGTATTCGCGAGTCACATTCAAGGTCGCAGACATTAATTAGCGAAGTCGATCTTTTCTCATTTTCCGAACGTCATTCAAATACTTGCACCTGCTTTCGTCCCGTCATCTTCCCCACGGCGATCTACCTTTTGTTTTAACCACTGTATTCATTCGTCATCGCGTCGCCTATATATCTACATACATAAGTCTTCTTAATTAATTTCAGGTCTGGTAGAAAAGATCCATTAGTATACCTAGCCCAATTCTACGCTGCGAACCCGATTATGCAGTTTTTTTTTTCTCTTTCCCACCACACCGCAAAGTCTTTCTTCGCATCACGATGATGAACAGAATTTCTATACGAAAACAATACTTCTAGTATGCACCATCGATTTGGCATGCAATAATTTGATGCGCAAGACTTCTTGTTCGAATCAATTTTGTTTCGGATGAAATTTAGAGCATCATTTATCACCGGGTATACGAAATCTGGGGATGAAAAAATTTTGCCACACACGAATTCCTCTGCCAAACACGTCTGGCTCCGTATCGCGTGACGCGCTCCAACTTAATTGTGCACCCGATGATTGCGTGCTAAAATAGACGACTATTATATCTCTATCGCATCACAAGTCTTCTGTATCGTCGTTATTTCTATATAAAGTGAGATTGGGACGTGTGCTAATGACATCCTTTCGTTCAGTCCGCATGCACGATTCCCTTTTCTTTGACGTTTCGACAAAGCTTGGAGCCGATTGCATACGAAAAATGATCGAGTACTCCGTGAGCCCGTGCTCCATTCCACCGTACTCGCATTTCGCATCGTCGAAGCTCGTTATGGAATTTATTTGGGTTCATGGAATGGAAAAAATGAATAAAAAAGAAATTTAGAAGAGGTGTAAATATCTGTACGCGCGTATAATATTCCGGAGAGGTAGGGTATGCGAGTATCTACTACGGGAAGGCAGTGCTCCAGGGAGGTCAGAGGTTGCCGAGGTAAGACCGCCCACTTCCATCGTACAGGGAAATGTCACGGAATGATTGATAGATTGAGATAGCGTAGCGCACTCGGATAACCGAGAGATGATTCCGGCCTGGGTCACGGGTTAACTATTACCGCGTACGAGAAGAACTACCAACGATTCGCAGACTGCGGACAACCGGGGTCAAGGGGTGGCCGTGAATCTTGCCAGTTTCTAAATTGGCAGAGTATATTTCAAGCCGAAACTCATTCACCTGGATATTTTTTTAGTTCAAATTTCCAGAGGTCCGTTGATTCCTCTGCTCGGACGCTCGATACGATTCGTATCAAGGCTCTCGTATCATTTCAGGAACAGATATTACTCGAGTGGGATTAGAAAGGGTCGGTTTTACTTCCGCTTAGTTATCTGATGGACGTTATACACACGGAGAGATTTTCTATTTGTCATAATTAAGTATTAAACGTTCGTTAACTAGCAATTAAGCAGATATGGCGAAGCTGCATGTGGTCATGATTTAAACTCATCCGAACGATTCTACTTAATTAATTAGTCACGTGAGTTAATTAACCGTGAAATGTTAATCGTACTCTCGTATCATAACCGTCGGACTCTTCGGATGACAGGTAGTGCAGTGGTCGACGTAGCCAGGAGGGCCTCTTTAGGGAGAAGCGAATCTGGGAACTGTAGGGTGAACGGGTGCTGGCTAAAAGCGTTTCCACTAAATCATTTCCACACAATGCAGCCGATTGTATGGCCACTTTTGGCAGCCCATGAATAACGAATCAACAATTTATTCATACATTGTTTATCTTCATTTTATCCATAAGAATATCATATGAAGTCCTCCCTATTACAGACTTCGAAGGGTTCAATGGAATTCCAACCACACAGACACCTCACGTCTGCGATATCACAATAGCGTTGCAAAAAGGTGAACAGCAGGCTTATAAATCACTTAAAAACACTTTCTACGTGTACTCATATAATTTTACTGAATACTGCGAAACAGGACTTATGCAAGGATCAGTGGCGCCTAAGGTGCTGCCTTAGAAGAAGCCAGTCCTTGATTTTTTGAACGGATATCTTGCAGCTCCTCCAGTCCCAGACCTTTGCGAGAAATCGTGACAAATTTTCTCGATCTATAAATTAGGTTTGAGAGTGTATCCGCAGGTTTTGATAATCTCAGGAGTCAGGACTATATTATGAGACGAAATTGTATAATGGGACAGAAATGTCTATTGTCTCGTGGCGAGACGACTAACTCGAACGGTTAGATCACATTGCTGGTGTAACGCTATTTATTTCTATCGTTAAACTTTACGATGTCGAAGTGGAGTAAACGTTATACGGTTTAGTCTCGAAAAAATATAACCAATGGTTTATTTTATGTACCTACGAGTCCCCGGGCGATCAGCAAAGGAGAGAAACAATTCACGAGTACGAACAAAAATCATGTATTAGTTTTATTTCATCAAACCGAAAGTCTCACGGGTACGATGAACCAGCCGAAAGAAGAGGCTCGATTCTTCTTCAGATTTTTTACACAAGCCATTTGCAAAGCCTTTGAAATTGAGGCTACGTGTTATTCCTAAGGAATAAAAGTTTCCGAATGCGATAAATTCTTGTTTCTATTGACCCGACACGTGCCTGCTGGTAGCTATTCCTTCGTATGATATTATATTAGGTCCTTAAGCGAGGCGAGGGTACTAAAGGTGGAGTTATAGGGTTTGGTCCATAGAAACGATTGAGTTGTCGACTCTTGACAGCTGGTTCACTGCAGATTAGTTGTTGTCCAATCGTTTGGTCGATCTATGGGTGTGCCGTTCACCAGGACTGAATGAAATTCGTTTAATGCACCGGAAACCGATTCAGTACCTCCGTTTTAGTTACGAATGCAAAAACGATGATAAAAAGATTCAATCTAAAGAGCTCGGATCTGAAGAGCAGGCGCGCCGTTTCGATAATCATTCCTACTTTACGATCAGATCGTGTCCGGCTGAAGGGTTTCTTAAAGAATTATTTTCGTTTCCTGTACGACCGGAAGTTGTCTGAATTAATCATTGAACGTTTGAAAATACGGGTTGCGGCTTATTTCATGCGAAAAGAAATTCAAGATTTGCTAAGATTTTTCTCAAAATCGCCTTCGCTCTTTCGTTACTGGAATTTAGTAGAAGTAGATTGATATCACGAAGTACGCTTCGGCTCATATTGTTTCTGAATACATGAGCCAGTTCGGTGTTGAATGAAATAAGAGAAAAATGTTCAAGAATCGAGCGGCTGGCTAATAAATCGCGAATCGTGTCGTGCTTGCGGAATACCTCGCCCAATGCCAATTTTTATCCGTGTACAGTTATAGATTTCGTACGAACCTATTGCCGATGAAAGTGCATTAATATATAATCGCTGGTGTAGATAAATTTCAGCTACCTACATGCCAGCGGTGGTTAAAATTAGTAATTGTTTTGATTTTTCTGAATGTCATTCCTCTGATGAAACGCCAATAAACTGCAATACTTATATCATGTATATAAAACGCTGAGGGAAAGTTGGCATTTGAATCTCGTATGAAATTATCGAATCGTAGACGCGGAGTCATTTAATTCATCAATAGATTTCTTTATTTTTATTATTAATATTCATTATTTATTGTTATCCATATATACTTCAGAATTTATGCTACCTACACTCGAACACCCAACATCGAAACTCCTACGCTTGAACACGAATCGTTTTAGAACTTTTGCAATTCTCTATCTCGAACGGAGGCTATTCATATTTATTATAGTTTACAAGAGCGTGAAGCAATTCCAGAATCGGTTTTTGCTCGTTACCCTGAACTATTTGTCTCAGATATGAGATACACAGATAGATATACATAGGTATATACACATAATATATGTGTATCGTAGTCGTTTCTTAATTAAAATTTCTATCGTAAAGTTCACACGATTAAAATACCGGCATACCGTGTCGAAACTTTCCAGTTATTCGATTCACCGTATTTTATTTTTCACTTCTATACGAGTCTTGTAAACTCGAGATAGTTAGAACCCTGGAAGAATCTCTCACTCGGTTCTTTTTCCCTCGTCTCAGAAAAAAAAAAAAAAAAAAAAAAAAATGTCACGTTTTACCATATAGCTTTGTAAAACCGTTTTTACGCCATAAAAATCGAGAGTAAATCCATAAATGATTGCCTCTGAATCCGCGCTTCGAATTACAAACTATTTCACGCGTCTCTTCACCGTTTTACCAAAAGAAAACAAAAAAAATTAAAAATAAAAGTACCAGCTGGTACTCACAATCTGGTCAAATGACAACGGTGTCGTAATGATATCGTTACGCAACGCACCGTGGACACCTTTGGTATTCGTACTTGTCTTTCGCATGTATTAAGCACCCAACGTATATCAGTACCACATATACACATCTCCCGGACAGTAGCTGCTTCAGGTCCAAGCTCGAAGCTAGCCAACTTTCCCCGCGTGAATGCGTGCGGCTGTGTTAATTAGATCGATTAAAAAAGGAGTTAAAAATGTTGAGCGTTTTTCGCATCGGTTCTCAAAAATTGTTCCCCCACTCGAAATCCAGAAAATTATAAATTAGGCATAAGGCGTGAAAAAAAAATTTGCCGTTTCAACTAATTAAGTTTCTACGAAATTCTCTGCAATATGATTACTTTTTTTTTTTCGCACGCAGTCAGCGGATCAGCCGTTTATCCAGCTATTAAAATTATGAATCTCGGTTCGCTAGTTTCATGCTGGAATTTTTCGGGTCAAAGGTCACTACGTTAAATACGACCGGTGAATTTCAGAATAGATATTATCGTAATGGTGGTTTTCAACTCCTCGTGAAATCACGGTGCAAAAAATGAGTGACTGATTAACAAATTGTACGGAATGGACGAGAACATAGACGGGTAAACGGGCAGGAAAGGCCGCCGACAACTGACTTATTAATTATTCTCATTTCTTGAGATGAGCTTCTCAAACGACTCACTGATTTCAATGAACGCCAGAACCCTCCGCGGACTCCATATTAATGATATACACGCATTAACCAAGAGGAGGTATTACAGGTATCATTAAATGTTTCCAGAGCTATTTTTCACCTCTAGGTACTTTTATACGGTCCTAACTTATATATTATTGCGGGTGGCCTTTGTTATTGCCTTATTTCAAAAAATGAGCCACTAATCTTGGAACAAAGGTAGAGACTGGTTGTAAGGAGACAATTAATAAACGTTTCCATTAGCATGAATCGATCCACTTGTAATTGTTACTCTTTTTACACAAAGGCTTATTGAAGTTGAGCCTCAAAAAGTGGCGAGTTTTTATCAGCTATAACTAGAATGGTATTTCGAGATGAAATTACCCGTTAGAATCTAGGTACATGAATACCTGGCAATCAGTTACCTTTTTCTACCGAGTTTAAAAGAATTCTAATTTAAGGACGAGCGAGATCGCATCCACATCTGCACGGTCGAGAAAGACACACTTGATTTGCAAATAGAGATATGAATCTTAACAGCTTAAAAGCTAGAGTCCATCACCATTAGACGCGAGTTTGTATACGCTGCACGAATATCACTTTTTACTCTTGTACAGCACTATCCGTTGCCTCATCATTGGCACTTGTTACGGCCAATCCAGAACGTAGACTTCACGAGATTAAACACTCGCCCATTTTTTGTCCCATCAATCCGAGTCGGACAATAGAAACGTTTTTCGAGGCATATGGTTCTAAAATTTTTTAATTACTTAGCTACAGCTGCGAGTGAATAGCTACGCATATAGATATACATAGGCCTGTACAATAATTCAGTTCCCAAAGATTCTAAATTTTTTTTCACGTATGTAACGAATTCATTCGGCATATCGACCCGGTCTCAAAAAATGGATCGACAAGTGTGGCGTTTGATTCAATTGTCGCGACTGACATTAACCGCGATTCGTTGATCGATGCGCATTCGGACTAGCCATATGTTCTACGTTTCGTGCATGTCACGAGTCGCGTGGGTCGTATTACTCGGTGTATATTAATTTGCTCTCCTGAGCCCCATGAATATGTAAATGACTCTCATAAGCGCTGTAGGTAAGCGCGCGCCGCGACCACGACCGCGACGGTGCGTACACAGTGCGTGCAGCACAGGGTAGATATAAGTATGGGGTAGACGATGCATGTTGACAGAGACGTCATAAGTCGTGTCTCCTTCGTCACATGCCATCGCCAATATAGAAACTAGCGACGTAAACGAACGAGCAATTCCATTCCTTACAGCTGGTTCGCGGAAATCATGGGTTTCGATTAGAATCATTCAGCCTCTCGTCTCTATCGACGTTGCGAACGGATGTAATTGATTGCGAAAGTATTAATGACTCTTACACGTGTATGAGGAAAAATAATTAGATAAAATTCGGATTGAATTTCGGGGCGATTTTGCGGGAGGATAAACGAGGGTAGAAGAATTTCGCTTCGCGAATTTATACCCATCGCTACTCGCGTGAAGATCGACTTCGTCTAACCCAAGTCCGTCTTGGATAACGACCATAACGCTCCGAACGTCTTAACCTATTATATTTGCATAAACGTATTAATCATGATGCGATTGCGGAGGCTGGTACTCGTATCGTATTATTTGAATCTGGTTGTCTTACATTATCCCATGAAGTGTCACGTCGCTATCACGGTCGTTAGTTGAAATCAATGAGCTTATCGGTTTTACAAGATCACAAGATACAGAGGTACATCAACGTCGAGAGTTCTACTCGTCGATGTAAAGATATGTATGGTCGGTTCATTGATAAGACATCGAATTTGAAAATCACTTTATTTTCGCTTACAGTCCCTTTTAGACTCTAGAAATTTGGTTTCGTCCAAAACCGAGGTTTTTGTGCCTATGCCTTTCCGTCTCCAAAATTTCTAGTCGATCAACCCCTAGCCCGATCACAAAGCAGACAAAGTTGCGAATAGCTAAAGTCCCTGTTGAAAAAAACAGGCTGTCATGCCTTCAAGGGAAATTTTGGGTAAATCGCGTTGTACCGAAGCGACAGAAGCATCAGCAAAATACCCAAACAAGTATTAGAAGTTAATATTGCGAATGAAACTTTCTGCAATTTATCGCGTAAAGGTACGTAATATGAGCTATAAAAATAAGCGAGCTCATAAAATTGTGAGACTAACTTCCTATTGCTAGAATCATCCGAAAGAAATTTTCTGCAAATTTCGACACTGTTTTTGTCCCAGCGTTTGAATTCTAGAGAAATTTTTGACGAAAGTATACGAGTCGACGTCATCGCGTTGATATCCTTACCGAAGCTTGTGGTTAAATACAGACCTAAACCACGGAGGCTGCGTTTCAGTATTTCACCTCCACTCCGCAGGTTGTCCTTTTCTCTCTCCTCCACCTCTTTCTCTCTTCCCTCCTCCTTTTTCTCTCTCGCGAGTGGCGGGGGAAGGGAGGTAGTGTGGTAACCGTAGCGTGAAGTAATTCGCAAAGACTAAATCAGAAGAAAGGTTCGATGACCTCACCGTGTGATCCACGCGGTCCATTCGGAGGTGGCTCACTGTTCAGCCTCAGAGAGCGCGTGTTCCGGCCCGGGTCTCTCGCTGCTTATACTTGGCTCCATGGTTGCGAGGTCAATGGACCAAGGCCGGTCCTACCTGTTGTCCCTTTGTAACATCTCCCTTCCCCCTTTCCCCTTCTGTCCTCATCCTCCTTTTCCATCCTCTGCCCCAACACTCACCTACGGGGTGTCCAAGGATGTTTTCTCGCCTCCAGATATGCTTTTCCACTTCGAACCGGAGAGCCAAACGGTCCGGAGTCTGCGACAGATTGTATGAAGGGTTCAGCGAAGGAAGGTCTCGGTATGTTTGGCAAAAAGCTTAAAGTACTTTGACCAGTTTCAAAGCAGGGAGGATTCGGCTCGGGTTTTTTGGAGATTAAAGTTAAATGGTTCTCTGATGGTTCGGATTGAACATCTGCGAATGAAGACATAAGAGGAATTTGCGGACACCCAGTTTATAGGAGCGTTCGATCCTGCTCAGCATCTTCCTTACACAGAACAACCCCGCCCTTAGTTCGTTGGTCCGGGGAACTCTGGAGGTTCGAACGTGTTCAACGCTCGTTCCAAAGTGTTCGTATAGGTATAAAATTATGCGAGTACTCGCTCCCGCGCGATGTTCTACCCAGAATACAAACTCTACCATCTTTCTTTGCACCGTGAGACTCTCGCTTCCTACTCTGCCAGTATTCTAGCCACAATTTTATACAGTAAATTCGAATCGGGGTGGTGGAACGGTCGTGTCGCATTTCTTCAGATTTTCATCAATACTTCGACTTTCATCAATAATTACGATAGATTGCTTCCTTTCGTTTTTCATCCAATAATTGGACGAAAATTTCGACGACTAGATTGTCTCACCGAAGTGTTATACGCTTCGATCCGTGTGAATGAATTTTCGCAGACTTGTATGTATGTGTATCTGATCGGCGTCGTTCTGGTGGATTGATTAATTGATTAGCATTTTTTAAATCACTCTATGGTCGAGTCGAATGACGGGGATAAATGTACCCTCGAGAAATTGAGAAATGAAGATGGAAGAAATTGAAAGATTACTCCGGAGCGGTGAAGACTCGATTGGCCGACCTTCGCTATAGCGTAACTATACCTACCACCGAGAATTTGCTATGCCAGACCATAACGTCGGTGTATGGTAAGAAACGTCGCCTTGATCTAACTCGAGATCTGACGTGACTACCGTACAAGATTCCGGGTAAAAGAAACTGACAAAGAACAAGAAAATAATAATTGGACGAATGTCTGACCCAGAAATTTCAAATTAACCGTCATTTTTACCGGATTATTTGTACAGTAGATATGTTTTGTTCCTTCGCTCGATCCGAATGATTCAGCGTTTGAATTTCCTCCAGAAGGACAATTCTATGGAATATAATGGAAAAATAAATCGACAATAAGAAAAGTTTAGAATATGAGAGTAAGAAAAAGTCTCGAAGAAATACGCTATTCGCGGCTATAATATGTCCTCGCCTGCGACGCAGTGTGATCCTTATGGCGTGAGATTACTCCATTAACGGAGTATTAAAATTATAATTGTTGATTATTTTCAATGCACAGTATGTACCGACGAACAATGAGAATTTATGTAAATATATAAATCACCGGATGTAACTTTGATTCGGTATCCTATTTTCTAACGGGATCGAATACTAAGCGATCGAATAGGAATTATCTGGGAAAGGGTACGTATGGATCTACCTATGCGTATATAGCATGAGGTTAAAGTTTTCGAGTAATTAGCGTTGGTTTACGATCACTGACCATAAATCGATCGAACTGACGGTCATATATTTTGACTTAGGAGTCAAACGACCTGGGGAATCGATTCGGTGACCCTATAGGAAATAATAACTCGAAGAAGCCTTCGTTTACACATCGATTAACGCGTCAAAGTTAATTAAAAATTGACGTCTAGTCGTTACGCGAACAGCTTAACTTATTAGATATTTAGAAGAGGGAAGAATACCGGCGTCATGTGCGTATTAAAATGTCCCAAAATTACATCCGAAGAACAGAGCTGATCCAAAATTTGATTAATAAGTTTTGTGAATAGATTAGTTTTACGATATTACTCACGTGTTCCCTAAGATTTATACGGATTCCACGTTAAAATTGAGCGGATAAATCGAAGTGAAAAAATTAATTGACAATTACCGTGTCCACGAAGATGTACCGGTCTTTTTTGTCTTTGATTTTGCTTTTTATTTATTTTTTATTGCGTTCATCTCGAGCTCCCTCGTTAACGGGTACATTCAACCAGGTGATAGGTGGGTTCGTGTCTCTGACTATTAAACTATTCACAATTTAATAGAATCGTACTATCCCACCGTGGCGCAATTTGTTATCCGTTCTTCGTGGCGGTCACGCGGGAATATGTATATCTATGTAATGTTTGACCATAAGGAATGATAGATTCAACGAATCCTAATGCCTTGAGAAAGCTCCTACCTATATGCACGATTTCTCTATCTCATACATTTGTTAGAACCAAACGCTCACCGCGTCGTGTTGCAGAGTTAATTTAAGATATCCTGAGGGTTTCAAACCCGTCATATATCGTTGTAATAGCAGTTACCCCGACGTGGGTTCGATTGCCGTGCCACTTTTACCTAACAATTTTCTTTTTTGCCACATTCGAACACATAACGGTTCAAGCTTGCAGGCTCAAAATGACGATGCGGATAAACGCACCATGCGTTTTGCTTTCTTCCTTTTTCCACTTACAATACATTTGGTAATTGACGCCATGATTCAGCGACTATAATATTTAATTAATCCTCCCTTCATGTTGCAGGTGAGAACTTCAACAGACGACTGTTTCACTCTTCGAACAGGTAAACACTCAGAATTCACAGTTTTAACTCATTACTTTATCATTTAATATTCAAGCCAGTAAAATCTTTCAACGAAAGTATCGTCTCGAGTTACAAGTGCAGCCTCGGTTACACCGATTTTATCCGTCACTGGTTAATTGCATCTTTATGCATTTGAGTACGAAGATCGGTATCAGTTTCATGCGAATACCAATATCAAAGTGCCAACAGTCGGGTTAGCCCAATCTCATATCTCGACGCCTGGTCATCGCCGACGTCTCTTTCGATTCCTTTGACAGGCAGGTGGGCACTTTGGGATGGTGAATCGCTAACGCAACGATATGGAACGTGTAAATGCGGTTCATACGTAGGATCGGCATGCATTTTCGCATGTGTTACTTTTTTTATATATAAGATTATACGACGTGTCCCCCTCTGTGATATCAAAGGTTTTAATGCGGAGCTAAAAATTAGATGACATACATGCTCCGCTTGTCACGGTCAACGAACGTGATCCAAATTACATATCTCGGTTCTGACTAATTGGCCGAAAGCTCGAAGGAAGGAATGAGACCCTTTAAAGAGCCTCGGGTACCTAAACCAATTGAGCAAGGAATCTGTTTGATTTATCTCGAGTAATTGAATCGGTTCGTTTTATTTCGTATACCTATACGTAGAATAATTATGCGCCTTGGTGTCCGGTGGTGGCAGATAATTAAAGAGTTTCGCGAATACGTATGTGCAGCACCACACGGGCTTCGAACGCGGAAGAGTGATTTTTGAAATGTGTATACTGCATGAGTACACATGTTGATTTACTCCCAATTAATTCAATACCAATTAATAGAGACAGGAGCGTGCTATGAGAATGAACAACTGTGTCAATTATACGCACAATTTCCGGTAGGTACATTCATGTTCGTAGGCTCGTGCTGAATATCATAAATAACAAACGTCCCTTGGCAGTAAGATCCAGCCTGGGTGAAACAGAGATGGATACCCAACTCGTACGGTATCTGATATAATTATCATTCCGCGGTCAGGCAATGTGGAAGAATCTGAAAGATGCTTTCGGAGATGAAAAGAAGATAGTTAAAGCCCAAAGAAAATTAAAAAAAACTCCTTTGTTGTATCTGCGTGCCATTATCTTTCACGCGCTGTCCGACCACCTGGTCGTTGGACCAAAATACCCGATCAGACGGATAGACAGACAGGAAGAATCTCTTCCGAATGGTATCTCGCGTTCCCGCGAGGCATCGAAGCCTGCAAAAACTGGCGCTTATACAGCCGAAATCCTGAGCCGGGTTCCCCTTTGTTTTATTATAATCGGAGGTATAGGATACGTAATTGAATTCGACCAGACGAACGAGGGCAGAGGTCGGGAATTAACGTACGAGAAATTGGCGCCGGATCGTTGTTCGCCTCGTCGAAAATCACGCGTGATATGTGGGATCCTTGAACAACGAATTCGAACTCCCTCTTCTCTGATTATCAATGTGTGTCTATCGAAGAACTACAATTTTCTCCGTATAATCAAATCGTCGTAGAGACGAGTCGGAAAAATGTCATTTCTCGTGCACGAATGTAGTTTCCTGATATAGAAAATGGCTCACAAATATACATACATATATGCTACACGTTTATTTCAAGGATAATTATGAAAATAGAATCAGAGGCTCACAGGATCGGTTAACTTCATCTTAAATACAACACTTCTGATATCTCGGTGATATTTCACCATCTTATGTAACTCGACCCCACGTTCTGACTTCGCCACAAGTATAAAATGTTCGCTCGCGTTGATCGCATGTGTGTGCCGAAGGAAAACGATATTTAGTTTACAATGAACAGATTTTATCTAATCCATATATACGTCGAAAAATGTACGGTTCTCTTAAACTGAGTTGAGGGCAGAAAAATCAATCTCTAACGAGGCGTCGTTTTAGAAACTTTGCCTAACAATAGTAATCGATATATTAATTGGTCGATGAAAAAAAGGAGAAGAAAAAAAAATGGCATCAAGTGTCACTTGGCGCGACATCGGCGCGGTTCGCCACAGACCGCAAATGAATCATTGCAATAGCGATGCGCGGTTAGGTAACGAATTTGCACGGGAGTCCCACTCCCCGTTCTTTTTCAAATTCATTGTTCCACAGGCAAAATTTCGGGAAGCAAAATTTGAAGTTGAGGTAAGAAATGATGTGTAAAAAAAAAGAAAAGAAAAAAGTTTACGTCTCATATGCTGTCCATGAAAAGTGGGGTCTATGTTCTTAAGGATTGCGCAGTGCTCGGGCAAACATGTACGGATAATTTGCTGCTAATAATAAAACGAAATGAGACAATACGTGACAGGGTATTATATAAAGTACTCTGTAACACTTTTACTGCTGCAGCCTCGCGGTGACCATAAGCCAGTTTCCGTGCTACGTGTCCCTCCAAACAGCCCAGTCATAAGGTAATATCGAACAAGGCCGATACATTTCCTGTTTGGTAGCTTATGCGGACTTCTATTCGTACACATACATGATCCGCGTATAACGTCGCTGTACAAATATATTTACGTTGACACGATGTATTTGCAGTATAGATAACACGCACAAGTGCATACCGCGTACATACGTAGTGATACTTTCATACGGACAGTTTAAACATCGAAATTATAATTCATACATTCTGCGCAGCGAATGTCGTCAATTTTGAGCCGTAGGGAATTCTACCAATTATCAGCAAACTAGTTGCCAATTTCTTTCCCCTCTCATAGTATGCAGATCCAGTATTACATTAACATTTTAATCTCTTCTTTATTTCATGAAATAAATGTGTGGTCAAGTGGGGAAGAATCTGACCTTTCCAAAAATATCATCGATTCTCGGACAGGTTTTCAAAAATCGTCGCTCAAGTAAAATTAAACAATAAAAAAAAAAAAACTAAAAGTATTTTTATCTCATGGAATTCTCTAGTTATACCGTATTCCCTTAATTTATCAATATCATTACACTTCTCTCAATGCGCGACATTGCTTTCTGTAAAATTAGCCCAAATTTAGTTCAGAATTTGGCGAATTTGAATAGCGCGTTTTGATCTGTAACAATAAACAGTCGCGAATCCACTACAATGTGTATTCTTGATACCCATACGCGTATCTAATGCAATTATATCGTCGTGTTGCAAAAACTACAGAATTAAAGTCACCGAAGACAATAACGCTGGGATAGGAAATGCCCAATGCCAACTGCACGAGTGCGGTCGGCCTTAGAGCGCGTGCGAATAAATGATGTGTGCATGGAGGAGGTGGGTAATAATAATTAGATTGATGGGCGGATATGTTCGATTATTCATTGCGCAAGCTTAGGCAGATATGCGCCAGGTATACAGCTTGATAATTACATGATGAAATTGACGTAAGCCTGCGACATGTGTGCGAGGCGCGAAAGACATATGCGGGATACTTCTGGATCGGTTATGTAATGAACGCGTTGGTTCACACCTTGAAATTTGAAAGCATAGGTATAGCTACGGAAACGTCTATGCCAGTGTGTGTTCGTCGGTTCTTATAGGCGCGTTGAATTCGAAATTTTTCTTAAAATATTCGCGAGCGCTTGCAGCTAGATTTTGCGAATTTCTATCCTTGGACCGAGCCTATAATCGTTGACCTATCTCGAAAACATCTCCTTCAAAGGACAAATCCGGCAATTAGCATAGCACGGACGAAAGTCAACAGAGATAATAGTTAAAAACCGCTTTTTTACGGTCGAGACTTATGCGGAATTAACATTTATGCTAATGCCGAAATACAACGGGCTCTCTTTACGCGCCGATTCTCAATACAACGATGGGATAAC
Organism: Tenthredo distinguenda; assembly: GCA_947538915.1. Classification (NCBI taxonomy): domain Eukaryota; kingdom Metazoa; phylum Arthropoda; class Insecta; order Hymenoptera; family Tenthredinidae; genus Tenthredo; species Tenthredo distinguenda. Next base: position 9,386,379 of record OX384534.1, read on the forward strand.
TCGATTTGGTAAGAATATTTCACCGCTCTTCCCTCACGTCTGAACAAAAATACATATTTTATCACTCGATTGGTTGAAACATCGTTAAATATAAAACGTGCGATTAACGAAACAACAAGAAAAATTCGCGCAGATATTTTCTAGACGAGCCGGTATATAAAATTCAAGATATTTCAAAACTATAAATTAACTGCCTCCTTTATTTCAATAATTATTTATTTTATTCCGTACCGCTGAATATTTTTGACTAGATAAACAAAATGTCGAATCTTGTTCATGCGAACAGGTTTAGGCTTAGGCTGAAAAAATTTTACTGACACAAGAAACTTTTGAGGAATTTTATCTTCTTTAGTTCTTAACTCGTCTTATCGAATGATTCGATCGTACACGGGTTGAAAAATCTCATATGTTTTATTCAGAGCAGCTGGTGAAATCCGAATATAAGTAAACGTGGTTATAATTTAAAGTAAAAAATATAAATCCATATGAAGTGATCTTTGGCGCCGGAAATGGTTGGGATGCTGCGGCCATCCACCCTGGACCAGCTGATGTTACGTGCGCAGCCTACGTAACGTCGTTTTGCTGAGAACAACAAGAACTAAATCAGAGGGACGCTGACCTTACGAGCGAAGGGTGAGTTACCGTTGGAATGCTCGCACCCACGCCTAGTTAGCTGTTCAGGCTTCGTTGTGCAAACGCCAATAGATGCGAGTTGCATCACGGCGAGTATGCACACGATATATACCTCTACACAATATACAATCATACAGGGTAGCTCGGGTCGAGGACAATTGAATCCTAACAAGATGAAACGGAAAAGAAAGAAGAAAAGAATAAAAATTGGTCAAAAAATCGTCGAAAAATTCGAGAAACTTTAAATTTTCATTTTTTTTCTTCTATTTAAGAAATACCGTGCTGGTGAAAAAGTTCTTCACGCACCGTAAAAATTGTTTCTCAAGTGTCTGATTTAAATACTTCGTTACGCCATATCTTATTATTCGCGTATATATGACACATACCGCGTGTACTTTGTCGACATGTTTCATCGCCGGTTGGTTACATAAGTCGTATATGTATAGTAATAATTTATTTCTGGTAAAATTTGAATATCTTACGAGACTGAAGACTGCGAGGTTTCTTGTTTTTTTCTTTTTTCTTTCTCATGATAATCAAAGCTAAGCAAGTAGCCGAAGGTTTTCGGTTTTTTCTCTCAACTTAAAATTTTTGTCATCGAAAGAACGATCATTCCTAGAAAGATCTTTGTATGAGTGAACTGATCAGTCATCACCTCTGTTTGAGTATAAAGCGGTGGATTTGAAACATCGCATACCCAGAAGTCATTCTTCGGATGTTTACTCTCGCGATGTAAAAAGCTGATCTCTTGCGAGCCTCTCTCGTGATTCTCGCCGTCAAAGCGGTCTCTGAAGAACTTTGTCTTCAGAGTTTCTCTCAGTCCGTCTCTTCTGCCGGTTATACCTACCTACTGATCGTGATCATATTCTTCGTGTCCATTAGACATTTCCGTTGTACGCGGAAGCACTGAACCTACCTCTATTCCAGGAGGACGCAGAAAAGCAGACGGTTACAAAATATTATGAATTTTCACAATATTATACAGTAGTCGTGCAGTTATACATCGATTTCGACCCATCTGTTACATATTTCTCTTCAAAAATCGCTCCGCTTCGGTTTCGTAGATTTGTACGGCTCATTAACCCGAGTATAATCAGAGGAACGGGGATATTCCAAAGAACTGAAGAATCGTCATCAATTTAAATCCCAACTTCGCAGTTATACAATATAATGAACAGACTGCAGCTTACGTCACTCGCGGTTTCAGGAAGCACTCGTCTTGCGCAACCATGCGTTTCGAAGAGATGCCTCAACGGTCTTCGCTGCATCGCCGAGTGCACGGAGTAGAACTTTGTTGTTACTTGATAACCGGGAAGAAAGTTTGAGGAGACGTTCGTTATTGCCAATTGTGTAATGCGAACGGTACATTAACGTAATCTGTACATACGTACGCGATATGTTGATTTCGATCAAGTGAACGAAATTGTAAGAGATTTTCCGTTTATTCCTTCAAGCGATTAGAGTCTCACATATTACGGTTGACGTGGGGAATTCATTGACGATCAACATATCTTTGCAATTAATTATTGCCATATGCTTATATCTGTAATATAATACTTTGCTGCAGGCGGCAGGTTATATTTGCCGCAAAGTAGTCTGACTGCCGCATGATCGTCATTAGCGTTAGACTTTAATCCAAGTTTTCTCTCTGCCTCTCAGAAGTAGGTACATACATTCTGGTGAAGCTGATTACTATTTACGATTGTCATTTACCCGCTGGTACAGGATAATAAAATCGATGACATAAGCGGAACGGATGAACGAGGGATGGAAAAAAACGAGGGATAAAAAAATTTATGCTGTAGATTAGAGGAACAAATGATTCCCTCTAATTAGTAATCATTAATTAGTAATTACTCGATAATTGCCTTGTAACGCGTGGACTCATACACGTATACATATACCTATGTTTTGCCGCGTGTAGTATACGTATACCCCATGCCACATTTTTCTTACTCTGAGGTGAAATAACTTTGAAGACGATGCCAGGCATGCGTCGCGGATTACCCTCAGCGCTAATCTTATCCGGACTCAACTAATGGATAGTTTGAATTCTTCCTCGATGTTTACAACGAAAATAATCTACCCGTTCAGCAAAGAATCTCCGGTGAATCAATCAACTCTTATTCACGAACGGGGGATCTCAAAAAATTCGTATACATCGAGATTTTTGTTGTTTCCTGTGAATCGCAGGAAAATAATGAACTTGTCTTTAATAGAACACGCATAGTCGTATCCAGGTTGTTATCCAGGAGTGGGTCAGTTGCATAACTACCTATTCCTTCCCAATATTCTGTCGCTGGTGTAGAAACGGGCTCTTTCCTCAAATCCTGTATATTCTTCGAAGGATATCCAATATTTCACATGCTGGATAAAATGAATGAACAAAAAGTAATTGAGGAACGATTTAGCGCCGCTAATCGCCGGGTGAAAAAAAAATGTCAAAAAAGCTCCTCGCCACGTCGTCGGAATGGTTGCGCAAAATTTTATCCTCACACATCCATTTTGATAGGCTCTAAATGAGGAACGATAAACGACAGGCAATTCAAGGTGCGAATGTTAAACGTATAGCTGTGAATTCAGAGATTGACTACGGCAATAATATTCAAACAAAATGTCCCAAAACGGAGTTTATTCGAGGTTCTACCTTCTGCGCGCTCAAGGTCTGAACACGACGCCGGCCCAAGCTGCCCGCGGCATTCTTGACCGGTCGGACTTCAACTCTGATCAGGGGGGCTGGACACGAACCAAGCAATTTTAGAATTTCCGGAGATTATCGGATTCTTGCACTGACTGGCGTACAGCGCCATTCAACTCAGGCTGTAAACTTGGCTAATTTTTGCCAACCATTTGTCTGCAGGTTCTTGAATAATCAGATTGAGATAATTGGGGAATTTCGAGCCACGAGCTGCGGGATAATATGCAAAATATGATCACCGTCGAAAATCTGTGTGTCAGACACCGTTTCGCCGTTTCAATATTTTCGCGACCTTCGAAGTACGGTATTATGTTTTATTCAACGAATGTGTCTTCGTGGTGGTACCTATATCGTTGATGAACGATTTGATTCGTTTGATTCAGGCGCCAGTCGAGGCGAACGCTTTTTATAGCCAGTCGCGGTTTTTTCTTTTCTTTTTTTTACTTTTATAATTTGAATTTTTTGTTAATGGAACATCCGTGGTACAGACGTAGAACGGAATACATCATTTTTCGAGAAGAAAAAAAGAATCGCGAAACAAACTCGCTGGATAGAAGAGACGTAGGAGACTGAACGCACGATAGGTTCGGTACACGACAAACACTTGTTGCAATGGCTGAGCTACAGTTGAAAAACAATTCGTGTCATTTGAATAATTCATAAAAAAAAAAAAATTCGCTTAGTTCATTGTACGAGACCCACGTGCGGTGTACATCGTACAAATTGTTAATCGTATGTTGATTGGCAATGGAGAAAAAATTAACAGCACGTAGAAGGAATGGACCGTGTAGACTTGCGGAGATTCGACCTACGAAATTTCTGTATTTCTGTTATACAAGATCCATCGACCCGGCCTTCGATTTAGCGTCGTAAAAGCCGGTCGACGCGGTTGATTAGTTCAGAAAAAAAAATTAGCAGCTTGGCAAACGAGTCGCGGAAGCCAGCTGCGTACCTACAATCGCGTTTCTGCCAGAAGTAAGGCAGAAATGTGAAAAATGTTAAAAATTGCATCTCGCTGCCTCGCTAACTCGAAGACAACGCGATAGCTACGGTCTAATGAAAATATTTCCCTGACGTTGTTTAGGACAATTGCTCGCGGGATTCCAAAGGAAATTGTTACTACGACGAACTAAGTGCTAAGCCGGGCCTAGTTTCTGCATACCGCACCTTACGAACGACCAATTTAATTTGCATATCAACTGATTAGCTTTATTAACAGAGCTCGGAACTGCGGCTGTGTAATCTAGAGTTTTTCATTCATAAAGTTCCGATATGGTTTCGAATCCTTGTTCGATGAACGCCATAACCAGTTAGTCGATTGGTAGGTACCGGTAATTACGCGATTCTGCGTTCATAGTCGAGCTATTACGTATTTTCACGGTCAGTTCGGGTCCCCCTATAATTTAAGCTGACGGAAAATAGGAATGAGCCTCGGTTATAGAATCAAAAAACGAAGAACGGCGGCCTGATATACGTAGTCGAAGGACCGGTTCGCGAAATCGGAATTTCTTTAAAATTCGAAATCGCAGGTGGAAGGTAACTGTTCCTGGCCACGCTGTGGTGTAGAAATGGTCCTTCGTAAACTGCTTGCCCACGGTAACGGCTGGCGATTAAGGTACCGCGAAAGACCACAGTGGATTTGAAAATTATACATGAACGGGACTCCGCGCGAGAACTAGGCTAAAGATCTATCTGAACCTGAACTTAATTTGCCTGCGCATTGTTCTTCGGTCGCGACCCGGTGAATGAATGGAGTGGGCGACCGGAAAGAGCTCGGCTTAGATGTGCTCCGATTTGTCAAGCTTCTCCTTTCACCATATCCTCGACGTTTCAGATCCAAGTCCTTAGTCCACTTTCTGGCATTCAAAATTCAAGAGCTATAATCTGCGGCTCGCGAACTCTATCTCGCGTTTATTACACTCCAAGAATTGCGGTCTTACCATTTCGCGGTTTTTATTTTAGGTATAATTGTCAGGTATGCGCCTCCTAATCTCTCGGAAGATCCAGGGGAGCTTTTTTCCTCCTATGGTTGCCTTTACACATTGAAAGCCAAGGTTTATTCTCGCCTCTCCCAAGCTTGCAGCTATAAAAGTGTCAGGTACAAGCGAGCGAACAGTTGAACCCAATAATCATCAGACAATGCAGTTTTTGCGAGGAATCGTGCTACGAATTCTTCTTCGTGATTACTCCTGTTCTAAAAGATGATGTCTTCGGTTCAGCGATTGATCTCTTACTCGTCAAAACTTTCCTCCCACCTATCTGTTTTCTTTTTTTTTTTTCACTTCTTAACTTACGTTTAAATTTTCCTGCGTCTTAAATCTTCGGCTAGAGACAATGAGCCGCCGTCTAAAGGCATCTATAGGAAGGCTATACTTAACCTTTAAGGTTGGGTTAAACCGTCGTTACTATCGGACGCGTGTCCCTGATTACAGTGCACCAGGCCAAGTCCTAATGGCGGTGAGTCGGTCGGACGAACGACTAGCATAGTCGATCTGCCAGACTCCTGTGATTCTGGAATTATGGCGTTCGGAGGTTGGCCGAAGTCCGAAAAGGTCTCAGACGAGGAATTCATTCTGCGTTTGGCTGCACCAATTAGCCGCGTCTCGGTTTCAGGCAAAGGCCGTTTCCTCCGTTCCTTTTTTTCGCCTCAGGTGTAAATTTACCTCTTTTAAAAACGGACTAACTTTTTTCGACCCGCCCGACCCGAACCCTGAAGAAGCAGAAATTATACAGGAAACTATACGCAATAAATATGTTATGTTTTATCAATAATTCCTTCCCCCTTCCCGGAATCAGGACTATATATGATCCAACGAACCCGTTTCGCATTGCCATTTTTTTTTCCTTCCTGGAAACATAGGGATCGACCTAATAGCATTCTGCAAATACGTGGGTCCATCGCTTGCCGAAGATATGTTACATTAACAAGCTCAGATTCTATATTTGTGATTTAATGAATCGGTTGACTAACGAATGATCAAACGAGTCGGAGAGTCTCAAGATGTAAAGTCGACAGTGGTAATATCCGGTATACGGCTAATTGATTCGGGATCGTATTAGCCGCGCTCGGTAATAAGACTTGAGTTGATTCGGTAACGAGGTAATCTTATGACGAAGAAGTTCAGGGCTTGTTTTGCAACGCACCGATGGATCTTCAGCGTGTGCGTACGCCTGTTCACTTATTCATTTATTTAAATACGGTAATTGGCCCGCTTCGTAGATGCCTGCACCGTCAATGGCACTTTGCCCGTGTTCATTTGCTCTGAAATTAACCCCGCGCGGGTTAATCCTTCCTTTTCATTCTCTCACCTCGATGATAATTCTCAATTGAAAATGGCAGGGGAATTTAACGAGGGGAAAACATTTTTCGAGTAATATCATCATAGATCGTCGTTTATACACTTGTTTCATTAATTCTTCACCCTGTGAGATACATACTCTGAGTTCAACCTTTCTGGGTAATTTTTCAATGCCAAGTAACTCGCCACGAGAGCTCGATGAACTTTTGACAATAAAATTGCTCTAAGAAAAGAAGAAAAAAGAAAAAAAACGAACGATCTGACAAGGGAACATATTCTATGAGCCGAGAACGTGTCTCAAGATTCTAACTCGATGTACACGAAAATTAGCTTGTTAGAGTAAAATTTGAAGAAAGAACTGAATCGCACCGTGTAAAACTGCAGATTAAAATCTTTCATAGGACATTCGTGCGTATATCTAATGTCCTAGTCGCTCGTTGTTCTCAATGTGTGTGTGGTTTTTTTTTTCTTTCCTTCTTTTTCCTTTTATACGAAAAGCGCGGTAGTTTAATACCGTAAGACGGGTGGGCTCGTCCGGTGAAATACTTTGGTTGAATTTATTGCTAAAAAGAGGATAAGAGACAGTCGAGAAGAGGGAACCACATGGTAAACATGCCCGTGATTAACTGACAAATAAAAGGTCGAAAAACTGGGCTCGGGTTTCTGGCTGGATCTCAGGGGCAAGCGATGGGCTATCTTTCGGGAATAAACTTCGTCGAGATAGCCTCGTGTGGGATAATCAGAAACCGGCAAGATTTTATAAGAGGCAAACGACAAAAACACAATAGAATTACGACGGGGCGATAAATTGCCAAAACTAAAATAGTTCAGGGAGTTTAAATTGGTCAGCTAGACATCGGGCCATTAAAGATTCGGGAGATGTGTCTGGACGATATACTATACGCCGCCGCAAGACCGATCCTCCAGGTCCAGCCAGTTTCTAGTTCGCCGGTAACCAATTAGAAGGATCACTTCTGTTCTTTAAGGACGACTGGCGGTCATCGCCGAAGGAGGTCGTTAGACATCGTCTTTTTTGGAGATGGGCCCTAGGTTACAAGAGCCGAGAAAAACCGGGGCATAAAATGAAGGGAAATAATATCACGGACAGATCCTGAGGCGATGATCAATCGAAACCTTCCAGGTTACGAGAGGAACTCTTCAGCCAAATAAGATACTATCAATAAACTATTCCCGATACAAAATGACTTCCGGTAATCGTTTCGCCGTACTCTACGGTCTCCAGTCAGCCGATTGCACCAACCGAGGAGACTTTGAGTCGCAATTTTCACCGTTGACAGGTTTAAGTGAGATCCGATAGGAGCCAGATATTCGGTGTTGTGAAGTTGGCCCCCAGTTTTCCGAAAAATAATTTTTTCTTTAGAGTTCCGTAAACCTTCGAAATAGTTCTAGAGTTCCTGATAGTCTGAAAAAATAGTTCCTTCCGAGAACAATGCGCAAAATCAATTTCAAAAATGGGGGGGCCAGCTTCGCGTCGTACATCATTTTTTTTTTCTTTTTTGAGTTCTGAATACTCCCCGAAGAGTTCTATAGTTCTATGCCTTTCTAAGCAATAGTTCCGATTCCCAGGCCCGGAAAATAAAAAATAAAAAATAAAAAATAAAAAAAGCCCATTTTTTAATTTTTAATCAAATTATTTTGCAAGATTCAAATAGATCTCGAAGAGTTCTAGAGTTCCTGTTGGTGAATATTCGTTTATTACATTTCATTTGCGAAGCATGCAGCTCTACCAGTTTGCCACCCTGAAAAATGTTGAGTCCGGGAGATTTTTTTTCGAAAGTACTAGGAGTTTTAGGGCAAGTTCTGGGTAGCTTGAAAAGAGTTCTCACGATAATCCCAATGACATCTTCGGATTCGGTCAAAGATGTAAAAAGCATAGTCTACTGTTCCGAATTTTGATTTGCGAGGGGCACTAATTTTTTTGGAAAAAGATTGTGTTGATTATCGCTAAAATTCTCATGATGTAACGCAAAAGGAAAGTAATTGATGTGATCTCTTACGAAATGGACGCATATGTTCGCATTTATCCATCCATCCATCCATCCATCCATTTATCCGTCCGTCTGTCTATCCATCGATCCATCGATCCATCGAACTATCGATCTATCGATCCATTGAACTATCGACCTATCGATCTATCGATTTATCGAACTATCGAACGATTCGATATATCGATCTATCGAACTATCGATATATCGAACGTTCGATATATCGAATCGTTCGATGTATCGATAGTTCGATAGATCGATATATCGAATCGTTCGATAGATCGATATATCGAATCGTTCGATAGATCGATAATTCGATAGATCGATAGGTCGATAGTTCGATGGATCGATAGATCGATAGATCGATAGATCGATAGTTCGATGGATCGATGGATCGATGGATCGATGGATCGATGGATCGATGGATCGATGGATAGACAGACGGACGGATAAATGGATGGATGGATGGATGGATGGATAAATGCGAACATATGTGTCCATTTCGTAAGAGATCACATCAATTACTTTCCTTTTGCGTTACATCATGAGAATTTTAGCGATAATCAACACAATCTTTTTCCAAAAAAATTAGTGCCCCTCGCAAATTAAAATTCGGAACAGTAGACTATGCTTTTTACATCTTTGACCGAATCCGAAGATGTCATTGGGATTATCGTGAGAACTCTTTTCAAGCTACCCAGAACTTGCCCTAAAACTCCTGGAACTTTCGGAAAAAAATCTCCCGGACTCAACATTTTTCAGGGTGGCAAACTGGTAGAGCTGCATGCTTCGCAAATGAAATGTAATAAACGAATATTTACCAACAGGAACTCTAGAACTCTTCGAGATCTATTTGAATATTGCAAAATAATTTGATTAAAAAAAAAAGTGGGGGGGCTATTTTTATTTTCTATTTTTCCGGGCCTAGGAATCGGAACTATTGCTTAGGAAGGCACAGAACTATAGAATTCTTCGGGGAGTATTCAGAACTCAAAAAAGAAAAAAAAAAAATGATGTACGACGCGAAGCTGGCCCCCCATTTTTTAAATTGATTTTGCGCATTGGTCTCAGAAGGAACTATTTTTTCAGACTATCAGGAACTCTAGAACTATTTCGAAGGTTTACGGAACTCTAAAGAAAAAATTATTTTTCGGAAAACGGGGGGCCAACTTCACAACACCCAGATATTCCACGGTAGTGTTCGCTTCCGCAGTGGTTTAGCTGTACTCGAAGATCATATGCAGGTAGTACATACCTTGAGATTGAGTCAAGGTGTTAGCGCGAGTCGATGTTCGTTGCTCAGAAGCGAGTGCACCGAGGTTTACAACGCTCGTTAAGATCGGTTGACGTGGAAAGGTTGGAGGAAGATGGGATACCGACACCCTGGTTCCGCGTGCCTGCAGTATTTACACCTGAGGCACCCGATTGCGGAGTACGTGGTGTCGTAAATAACGAGAATATGTCAGCAAACGTCCAACTGGTGCAACGTTAGAAAAATGGATAAACGCCCGGACTTTTACCGTTAAATATCAAAGTGCGGGATTAAACCGGAAGAAACGATGTCGCTAATGCTGATTCAGAGGTTGTTTAAAAGCTCGGATGAAGTTGTCCTCGGATTTCCGTTGCTAAAGGGGCGGCTTAGTCCTTTAAAACGTTAATTGGAATAATCCTAGATGCCCAAGTGCATCGGCAGCTGAAGCTGTTATTTGTAAAGTAATCTTGAGATACTCTTTGTAGTAAATTATTATACTCTCACCGCAGAGATCTGTTGCAAAGGCTAATGTCACGCTTTGCTCAGTTTTGGTTTTGCGTCCTTGAGCAGATTTTTAATTTTGCAATCGAGGAAGTTTTCCCTTACATTTTAATCCTTGACAACGTTCTAACTTCATTTTATAATCGTGTACGTATTACGTAGCGATGTGTACTGATATGTGTATATCGTGGTACGTGGAACGGTGCCAGGAGTTAAAGAACACTTGCAAGATGGTTTAATACTAGCTTTCATACAACAATCGCTAATTACATGTCTCGTTAATAGCGTTAAATTGCAATTGTACGGAGCAGAGTGCCGCTGGCGTCACTTTGCCCGTTCCCTCCTCTCACATCCCACCCCAGTTTTAATCGACCTTCTAAAAAGGAATAAAAAGGAACCTGTAAGAGTTACCGTTTCCTATTTCCTAACAATGAACAGGAATTCCGTCTGCCGTAGGTGCAAATTATTTGCATCGCTGTTGCAACCACGATTCTACCGTTTATACCGGCTTAACGTACCTATTCTTAAACCAGTATAGAACACATCCCTACGGACGTGGATATCGTATAAACCTATAATATATACAGATCTATTCACGTACGTATATACACGTATGCACGTATCTATCTGTATTCTGTTCCGTGCAGGAGGAGAAGCTATTCGAGCAGTTGGGAAATCAGGTCGGTATGTAACATACGTAGGTATGTAACGTACGTACGTACGTCAGTGACAAAACTGACTGGTAAATCCACTGGGACTGAGTGAGATCATAAAGGAAGAAATTATTCCGTAATTTTGTTACGCAAGTAGTTGTATATATATGGAGGGCGTTTACCGCTTTTGGAACCGAACGTGTTTTCAAGCATATAGTCTTGTCAGTAGATGTGTCCGGTTTTGTATATACCTATCTACGAATTATTATCATATACATACTTGTATATATGCGGCACCAGATGTTTGTGACGTAGTAGGTGCCTACTTGTCATTAAACGAATAGCTACGCACATATCATCTCGGTAATATTTGCATATCGAAACGTGAGGAGAATAATTCTACTGCTTTACCGCGTATGAATTAGTCGATGCTGAATGATGGATGAAAATCAAGATTCAATTTTTTCTACAATTATCGGAATTCGGGTTCAAGATCCTTTCCTCTCATTCTCCTAATAAATTTGGAAATATTCTCTTATCTATCAAATATCGTGAATTTATATTTAACATAAATTGTTTTCATAGAACTATGAAATCCGTCGACGTTATTCTATGTGAGAATCTCTCACGCCTACTTCCTCGTTAGCTTCCATTCATGCTATCGCGACACCGACAAAAAGTCGACTTTTACTCTAAAACTGTATTTGTCTTCTAGCGAGCTATTCGAAGGCCAACACAACGCGATCCACGAACAGCAGCATTGAATCTCTCTCGATAATACCCGCGGCTCAAAGGGCTGGACGTAAAAACCCAATTCTGATAATTACCCATTCGCTCTCCAATATCGAAGCTTTCCATCTATCTTCTCAATCGCAATTAATTCGATCAGCGATCGTCCCTGTAACGAATTGCAATCAATTTCGGTCCAGAGCACAGGATTTAGAATTTTCCATTAATACGAGCGGGCATTTGTTCGATCTATAAAAGGGTGATGCATAAGCTCGTGATAAGCAGGAAATATATCGCGGTACCGCGGGTATACCGGAAATTGTGCAACTAGGTCCGGAGGCAAGTTAAGTGAAGCGAATTGACGTGTGGACGCGGAGGACCAGCGTCCTACAGCGTCTGTCCAGCTGTCTATCTCCTCACCGACGTCTCTTGGTAGTGGCGCTTCTATCCGCAAAGTGAAAGTCTTATATAGGTAGTTTTGCCGAGGGAAGGATTGCGGATAGTGGATTACGGGTCGTGGATCGCAGATCGCGGATCGTGAATATCGTGGCGGAATAGCATGGTATGGCATGGCATAGCGTGGCATAGCATAGCATGGCAAGGCAGTGGTAGGCGAGTCACCGCACGTTCCTCCTCAGCTACCTGTTGATCTCTCTGGAGTCTGGAGCCGTTTCCTAGTGCAGAACTCGTGTTTACACTGCGGGTCGAGGTTCCCGCGGTTTCCTTGTTCAATACGGTGAACATATTCGACTGTATAGAACGGACGACAGTCATCCAACGTCATGCGGTATATTATCCTCGCATATCGACTAACTTGTCAATTGATGGAAAAAAATTGACCTCAAAATAAGTGCACCGTTAATTTTTACTATCCAAACGATCAAGATAATGTTTAACGTGCGAAACTCTTAGTCCTATCATCGAATCATCAGAGAATCGTTTTAGGTACGAATAGTTCCGTAATTTAACAGGGAACTTCCGTTACAATTTTTTTTTTTATTTCTTTCGAAATTGAACACCTAGTGAATCGAGAGAAATTGAGGTCGAGCTGAAGAAGCTGTCGTGTGCAAGCTGTACTACGAGCTGCGTTCTTTGGAGTAATGAATAGTTGGGTCGACGGGGTCGGTGGGTCGAATAAGGCGGATAAAGCGGATGGGTTGGATGCTGGCAGACTCTGTGGCTGGTTATACTGTAGGAATTAAACGCCTGCTTCTTGACATTTCGCCAGGAAGATGCTCTCTCCTGGTTCTAGCTGTGCTGCACGCTGGAAACGAACCGTATAATGAAAACAAGCTCTGCCAAATGCCACCTTACGGGGCATTCACAACGGACCGGAGTGATAACCATGCAAGAATAAAGAAAAAAAGAGTCAGTTCAGGTTTATAAGACGCTAATTTGCTGCCCGGACTCCTCTCACACGGTCCAATTAAAATGTTGACTCGAATTTTTAACCGGAGGACAACTCGAGCCTCAAAGAATTCAAATTTATTCAGATATCGGATTACCAAGGACTTGATTCTGCGTTAAAATCTCTGAATTAAGAGCCCATTCTCGATTTATGAACATGGTTATCTTTATCTTTATATGCGAATGGTAAATTTTATTTTCGTATAAACTGTACAAATTTAGATTTATTCAAATTTAACGGACCTTGGAGTACAAAATTGCGCATAGTTTGAAAGGATCATCGCTTCTTTACTTCAATACGTCTTTGTTGAATACTTTTCTTTTGATTTTTGGGGTAAAGTGTTCGAAAACAATGAGCGAGCCGTGTTCATTGAGTAGAATATGCTTCTCACTATACAGACTGATTCAGAATCACTGCATCACAGGTCGTGGGTGCAGTTTTTGTAAAAGTCTAAGACCAAAATTCATCCACCGAAAATTCGAGGGACCGATAAGTACCGGGTTTCGAAACGTTCAAAGTTGGAGAAAAGAAAAGACCTGGACACCGTAGATGACTATAAGGAAGCTACATTCGTGCCAGAGGTACTGACATGAGTTAGGAATACAATTCGAAGCCAAACACTGGATTTTTACGGGGACTGATCAATTGTGAATTAGTCAATTAAGACCCTCCCTTGGGAATATGCAGCCATGGCCTGTGGTGCGGTTATTTTGAATGAACCTGTATGTAGCCAGAAAACGAACTGAGTCATCGACGTGTATTGAATATCGTGACTCGATTTCTGAAAGAGGGAAATGGCATTGGAGTTCGTATAGTTGAGTCCTTCAGAAAAACCTGAATAAATATTTTTCGGGGTAATCGCGGTTGGGAAAGAGGCCTAGAATTAGATTCTTCGTAATGTTATAAATGTTTCGAAATTCGCGTATAAATTTGAGGCTAGATTGGGTCTTGATATTAGTGTATATGAGAACCGTGACTCGTAACGGTAAATATTAATAGCGAAATTCACAGGCACCAAGGATCGTTCGCAGCATGACATAACACACCAGGCATTTTACGCCACCCAAACATCGCGGTCTGACGAGTAACGATAAATTGGTAACTTGCGTTTCGCTTTATATTTATCGTTAATAGAGTTCCATTCAATTTGAAACCCTGATCCGAAACTCATTGTCAGCCAGTCCTCGCTGGCTCGCTTGCGACTAACCGTAGTGTAGTTTACTCGCGTTAGTTTCTTGCGGCTAATCATTGCTGGCAGGACTTTCTCGCCGTGCAAATATATCCGCAATGCTTTGGCCACGTTGACCAAATACCCATATACATATATATACATACATACGTGATACAGTATCGATCGTTGACTCGAAAAAAGCCGTTTGCGTTTATAAAGGAGCTGTCAACTTGCCTCACGTCACGATCCGCTGAACAAACTCACTCATGCTTCTGCGTGTTTATATATTTATAAATAATTACATATACCACCGGCATACCTACATATATGTATACATACTTTTACCTGTATGCATTTATCCATAAACAAGTACTGCACGGGTACTCGGGATCGGATAAAACGGTAAATAATTCGCGGTTAAAAAACTTCCCGAGTAGAGATTACGATGCAATTAATTAACCTACTTGCAATTAGCCACCGCGATTTAGTCCCCTCTGTAATAAACTCGAATTGCTATCGTATATAAATCGATGATCTTTTGCGATATAATTGGGACACCCCGTACCAAAGTAAATTAAAAAATATCAACCATGGTGGGAGTAAGGAGCAGCCTGCGATACTCGCTCGGTGCATATGTATTATGTATACAGTATACATACATTATACATGGTGCAGTACTGGACCGTGGTCGGAGTTGTATCGACGCATTGCCGAAGGTTGAAGGTACCGTACGTATACGTGGTAAATACAGGGTTGATACTCGAGATTTTCAATGCTAGTTTCCGAGCGAATGTTGCTAATTAAAATATCTATGTAAATTTGAATAATTGAGGCGTTTGTAGGGAGATAATTTTATAAGTTTCGCAATTAATCTGGCATGAAACGCGCGTGCTTTATACCTACCTCGACGTTAATAATATCGTAATAAAATTATAGAGATTATGTATTTCGTGCCCCGATGGCGTGCTTTACTTTTATAATGTGGATATTTATGCAGTTTGCTATGCGAGTTGATGGGAATCATTCCGGTGAGGAAATTAATGCGAGTTACTTAAATGGCGAGGATTATATCGTGACTCATTAACTGCGTTGACGCGCTTCAAGTACAATGCACGCGAGTCTGAGATTCGAGAATTTGAATTCAAGGCTAGAGCAGTCCGCGGTTGTACTTGGCTTGTGAAATTTGCGGAATAATAAAGATTCACCTTTGTTCAACTTGGCTGCGAATTTTACTGTGAATTACGTGCGATTTCCGCCCTGGTATAATCTACAGTCTCCGTAGTAGTTAACGAAAAAAGCTAATTGTGATTTCGGTACAAGGATAATAATGCAGGAATTGAAAAATCGTCACACCGCTAAACTTACGGCCTACGGTCTGGCGGTGATTGCGAAATCCTTGAAGAATTCAACCAGATACTGATACCCGCCCAAAACAAGGAGTTAATCTATCATTTTGTTAATTAAAAATCAAGTTCCGTCCGCGGCAAGCGTTTTACTTTCTTAAAATTCCTTCGCGACTTGGATTAGACACTCCCAGATAATAATCGAGCCATTAATAACTAGATATACCAGTCAGGTTCTAGAAAAATCAAAAGTGTTTAATGCTCTGCTTTAAAGACAGCCGGAAATGAGTCTATCGCCTTCTTTTTTCTATCATAATCAGGTTTGCCACTGGTAATAAATGATTGGTTTACTTTAATTTAAGGTTCGAAAGTTTGCGATCAATATCGATGGCTCGTGATACACGAGACGCAAAATACATAGATGAAGATATCTCAGTTTGAGAAAATATGATGGCGAGTCTGTAGATTGATCCTATGATGGGATCCTCGTTTCTCGACTTAATTAAATTTGCAATTTTCAAAATGGTGATTAACGAGTATAATAATTGTGCCCTGGACAGTCGCTTAAATCAACGAGTCACCGCACCTCAGAGGTGGTCATCAGCCGGCACAAACAGCAAAGAACGAGTTGTAAACGATTTTATCGAGATTATCTCGGCAGCATGCTAGGTGAGTTATCATATACACCATTCGTATGTAGATTAGAATCGTGACTTCTGTAGAAGCCGTTCAACTCTTTAACCGGACGTCAATATCAAGGCATGTACCCAACTACTGCTAAAAATGGTTTGTTTTTTTTTTTCATTTTTTAGCATGAATTTTATTCATTCGCACCAGGACTTTCGATTCGCATTTTTACCTTCCGATAAAATCGGTAGCCAAACCAGAGTCGACAAATTACAAATTATGATAGCTCACACTTCTGACAGCTGATCGTGAGGTTTGAACGCCGTCGATGACGGCATCTGAAAATAATTCGCAACTCTTTTTCTACTCTTTCTTTTCGCACGATATTGGCTTTATGTATATGTAATTCTTCTTTTCATCGAGTCTTCGTGGTAACCATAAGCGTCCTCGTGAAATTAGCAGGAAATTTCATCGTGGGTAATTTCTGACGTGATTTTTCGACGGGTGGGTACGAAATAAGAACCCAGTGTAGTTTCTGTCGTAGCGATCATCCGCGACATAGGTTCCATGAGGTTATTTGATAGGCAAGTCTAACGCGTCAATACGTCAATGTCGAATATCGTTAAGAACGGAAGAGAGCTGTCCATCGATCCGTCGACCTTATGACCGACGTTTGATGACCCGCTTCGGGACACCGCCGTTAACCGAAGATTCTGCGGATTGAACTTAATCCGTAGATTTATCGTACCGATAATTTTTACAGTTATAAATTCTCTCCGAACTCGGGAAGTACCTGTTTTGCCCAAAGCTCGTAAATTGTCCGTTGTGTCACTCCGCACGTGACTTTCTATAGCGATAATAAAAATGGGGCTAAATAATAATACGACAGACTCGTTGAGAGTCCTAAGAGAAAACTAGCCAGTACCGGTGTAGTCCACTCGCGTATATATCCAATATTCCAACAATGTGGTTGTGCAGTGAAAGTGTAAAGCTAGAGGACAAGATACGGCCTCGCGCGAATGTCCCGGGGATGCAGTAAACCCGAGACATTGCTCGGACACCGAGAACTCCCCGCTGGACCACGATGAGAAGTGGAGACCGATTGATGATTGCGAGGTGAGATTAGCCGGTACTTTTACTTCTCATTCTCTTAATTGAAAGATTGAAAATCAAGGGATCAAGATAGTTTGAACGTTGTGTGAGTATAACCTCGCACACCGTACTCGTTCCTCTTTTTATCGTTGAAACTTCATAGTCCTGATTGTGAGCGAGGTAAATCATTTCTGGCGCGATGTGCCTTAGCATTAGCGGACTTTAAAGCTAGTTAAAGCTCCGCGCAAGAAAGTCGGTGCGGATGGGGCTACGAACGAAAAAGCGTAAACTACCTAAGTGAATACGGGTCCCTCACCTTTCGCGGTGATGACGTGACCGGAGTAATTGTGTGGGCTAGCTCAACTCAGACGCCTAGCATATTGGCGGTATTATATATCTATCATTGCCTCGTTCGAATAGTAGGCAAGCTATAGACATATGCGTGCACATATGCGTGTATCTCTATACGCGGTACCTATACAAGAAATGTATGTGTATGTCTAAATTTATATATATATATATATACATATAAATTTATATATCGATGTTTGTCAGAGTCGAAGAGTAGGTATAGATTATGGAACAGCCCGGTTCAAAGACTAAGTAGGCATTGGCGAATGAACGGTGCGTTGCGTGGGTCGTCAGAGTAAGGTGGGCGATCTGCCTACGTTCCTTGAATAATAAATCTGAGCCACGTCGTCTATGGCTGGGGTTTGCTTCGATCTAAATGCATTCATAGAGAGTGTTTACAAGCTTATGCCACGTACGAGGTAACTCCCGCGGATTTTCTCAGCTCAGGCATCGGGTTGAAAGACAGAATTTCACACCGAACGATATCGATTAGGTATAGACATACGTAGTACCTACGCAAGATCGGTGCAGGTATATTTTTAGCGATAAAAATGCGTACGGTAATCGAGGATATAATTAGAAACTTTATTCAAGAATCGTGGGAAGCCGTAGACTAATCGTGACCAGTGTGGACACCAGTGTGCGGTCTCTTGTTTTTGCATTTTTCATCAACACCGTCGGTTTTAATTGCGCTGAGAACTTCCTGGTATCAATTTATCGCGACCTCCTACCATTGCTGTCGGTCCATCGAAAGAGTGAGCACGTATATAGGTTCGATTAGCGGTTTACGTTTGTTCCAACTAAGAAATCTCGAGATTGTATATACCAACGGGCTGCAGCACGAGGGGGCAAACGCGACTTATGAAGTCAGGAGGGCATCCCGGTTCCCACGGGAAACGGGCGGATCTTTTCTCCGCCTTATCTACCACAGGACTCTTTCCTTATATTCCAGATAACTTACTTAGGTATACTCAGCCTGGGGTAAGATGAAGATGAAAATAGAAGGGCTAGAGATCCATCCGCGTTATTCTACCAGATATGCGTAGGAATAACCCGGCAGACTTGATCGAGCAATTTAATAATTGCAATTAAGATACCAATCAGCTTGTGTTACCTGGCTCTCTCTTCCCTATAGCCTATGATTCACGTCGATATCAAGAGTTCAAAAGTTTGGTGTAAGCGGATAAAAAAAGGAAACCCATCCAGCTACGTAATTTTACGCAGAAAGCTACGAAGGCTAGACGGAACCGTAGCCAGCGTGGGCTACGCTTATAGATTAACGGAACATATCGAAGAAGATTGAGAGTAGATTAACTGAAACGTGGGTTTCGATCGAGGAATTTATTGCAATTATTCTCTGCGCTATTTTGCGACCGATACGATACAGCGACCTTGTTCGTTAGCCACGTTTAGATCAAGATCAATAATTGAGATCAAATACCTACTGTCCGAGGCATATATATCGTGCAGGGTTGCGTTAGTTGCATAACTTTCTTACGAACATGATTCTCTGCACTGAAGACAATAGGAAGTATAGTCGAAGCGAGTACAATTACCGGCTAACAAATGGGTAGAGTTATAGTACGTTACCTGTGCGGTTGCGGCAATTTTATGAATTATTGTTGAAGAATCATCGTCTTTGCTTGTACTTACCTACCTCAGCCATTCTGGCTGTATGTCGAAACGCGATAAACCGACAAGCCCAACATTCTACACGTACGCGTGTGTTTTCAGGGAATTTACAGAAGGCTTGGAAAGCGCGGTATTTTACTCACAATCAGTCCAGGGATGATCGCCGTTCAAAACTACGGAATGAATTAAACGCGTTTACGTATGAGTTCGCGTGCGTATCATCCGCTACGCGTTTCTTCCTTTCGCATTAAGGCGCGCCTTTTCCTTTCCCTTTCGCAAATCTTTGCCCTCGTATAACAGCTCTGTGCTCATCCCATGCCTCCTTCTTACGACGATCAACTTTTTACTATAATCAGCGAGGTTTCTCGGCTCCTTACGCACCCGCGAGCCGATCCTTAGACCCGAGCCGTTTTAAGGATGCTTGTCATTAACCCAGTTGCCCAGAACTAATGGACATTCATCACGCATTCCTGCATATAAATTTAACATTAAATGTACCACGTTACACAGGTGGGTAACCACTATCTCTCCGTATGTCGGCTGCACCGCGTCCGATTAAACGAATTGCCCCAGTTTTTGCATTCTAAGAACCAATTCACGGGTAATAGAGATGAGGAGAGTGCCATGCGAAGTTCGCTAATCATTTCTTAAGTGTCTTGTGTGCCATTATTGCGGGCATGTTATGCGTCTGCTTCTTCACCTGTATATACCCGCTACAGCTGCAGCTGTATGATCCTGATACCTATATTTTAGGAATTTTGAATTCTGGTAGTCTAGAATCGAGTTTTAAGAGGAGACGAGTCGTTAAAATACAGTTAACGACTATGTTGCACAAATTAGACTCACGCCTACGTCGGCCCCACGCCGTTTCACGCGTCGTGAAGCCGGTTTCTTGGTCCAGTACTACTACGTGTTCACGTGTGCGCTTTTGTTAACCGTAAGTTGAGTTTAGATACGCGGTACATACAACTAACGATTCTGTCACGGTTGCCGCACTCCGGTATGAGGAGCAAATTGTAACCCTACCGAACTTCGCTCGTGTACTCGGAGTTGCGTAAATGTCGTCGCGAATCGCTTGCGGATAGCTGCGAGGTACAAATGGACATAAAATCGGCAAATGTCAGACGAGAAGATAAATAATGGATGAATCTTACCGCAAACGTTGAAAAAAAAATGAATAGATTTTTGGCTAATTTCTGGGTCATAAGCGATTTACGTAGCTGCGAATTGTTATATATGCTGCCTCGTGGCCCTGCGGATGATGAGTTGCGGTGTTCGTTCGCGTTAATTCAAATTCATCTATCAAGGTCTGAGGAATAGGTGAAAAAAATGAAAAAATGCAAATTATTGACTTCGTAAGCACCAGCCAGCTGCTTATTTCGAATAATTATCATATTTATGTATATTCATAGTACAGAGGCTGCAGCAGAAGGCGAGGTGTAATTGGTACGGAGGTTGTGGTACATAGAAGTTGTGAAATCCTCACGATAGTTGGGACAAGTTTACAAAGTGGTTGAGTAGGCAAAATTAAAACAACGAAGTTGCGTCTAATTAGAAACGTGCTGCAGATTGGTGGAAGTTGGCGATGCTAATTAGTTGCGTGTAAAATACAACGTACCAACGATGAATACGTATCGTAGCTTCTCTGGTGTCATGGTGCAGTTTGGAACACGCTGGAAAGCAAATAATACATGGATCGTGACTTTTTCGAGATTTGTGTGTAATCGTAAGATCATACGGCGTGTTATTACAACTGTTCAGGCACTAATTTGCGTAAAACATGAAACTTATCGCGAAAAGAATGATGGAATAAAAATGCAAATTCACCATTTCAATACAACGTGCGTTGGGAATCTGCGAGCTCTTCTTACGTGTACCTACTTAGTCTTGACGAATCTTACGAAAGGTTGATCGTGAGACGCTGCAGATTTGAATATAATACGTCGTCATTCGTTTCCTGAAAATCAACAATGCACGTACGTTTCTTCCCTGTCCCAGTTTACCCGCGTTTTACGCTTTGTTCAAATCCCGAAGAATCGGTATCGAGTTGTACACACACGCAAATGCTTTTTCATCATTCTAGCCTCGAAATCGCGACTTTGTCGCGATTTCCTGGCTTTCGTGATGAAAAATAATAATCGTTACTTGTACGTAAAGGCTTTTTGACGAACCTCGTTACAGCACTCGCCTTCGGCTCGTGCCGTAAACCTCTCGTTTCGTCAAAAAAGCCTGTCCGTACTCGTACTGAAATGTACTATTCCGCACTCAATGCTACATGAAATTCAACCCGAGCTTCCTCATACTATACGAGTATTTTATTAGAATTCAAATATTAGAAGAAAGTCCAGTTACCTATTCTCTTCTGTGCGGAAACATATTGTCTACATCGTATTTCAATTAGATTGACTATATTCGATAAGATACATAGTTAATACCGTGACACACAGCTCTGGCTATCCTCTAGTTCATACCGACAGTTCTGGTTCCCCGATAGTTTCTCCTCTAATCTATTCGGCATCGACAACTCGAAAGTTATATAAACGCGTCGAATAGCGCCACATTCAAGATAGTAAATCACTTTCGTTGATTAAATGGTTTATTTGATCTGATTTCTAATTGGATCAATATATGTATATCGAAACGAGAGGGGGATAAAAGTGGTCCTGCCAATTATCGGTAAGAGTTTGCGGTTTGGCCCACTCGCTGTTCAACAGAATTGCTATAAACCTCAAGGCTCCTTCACTCTTTTAATTGTACCTGACGTATGAAGAAACCAGTCGAAGAATTTCGCGGGATATAATTATTCGTAGAAAGACGACGAGTTCCTTCGGTTTATTTATCGGCGAATTCTGAAGTTTGCTTATGAATATAAAAGGAGTAAATCGTGAATCCGAAATGCTGCCACAAGTTGTTGACCGCGTTCAAAAATACTTTTAGAGGAAAAAAAAAAACGAAAAAAAGAATATTGAGAAGAAATTTACTGTCGATCAATATCATACTAGATGTGTTGGGATAACGGCAATCGAATTATTGGCAGAACCATCGAAGAAATGGACGGTGACTACCGGCTATTAGCAATGTCGTAAGCGACCGATCGGTACGTCTTTAGTATAGATAAGTAAACTGTGCCAAGCGATGCTAATCGAAGTGATAAATAACCTTTGACGATTAGATTAACGTTTTGCCCCCTTAGTCTTTGCAGCTTCTCATCGTATCTGTGCAGTGATCCTGTACGGCGTCTCTAATCACTGCAGTATAGGTTTGACGTAAATACGTAATTGGCGAATAAAAACGACCGGTTGTGTCGAGCGCGTTGATAGCTCGAAACCTGTGGGCGATAGGGGTGAAGAAAATTGCGTTGATGCTAGTATGTAAAAGGAATAACTATAATAAACGTACAGGGGAATTGGATGACGTCACCTGTTTTGCTCACGAACCCAACAAACTTGCGGGGTAAGGTGACCGGTACATAAGAGGAAGAGGAGAAGAAAAAGGAGGAGGAAGAGAAAGAGAAGAAAAAGGTTAAGGAAAAGGAGAAGGAAAGGACGACGACGGGCAAACACGTTCCCCCAGGACGTGAGGGCGACGAGGCCGCGCGCGAACCGGCATAGAGAACTGAATGAGCGAGGAGGCGCGTGGGCGAGACAGAGGTTCTCAATATTTATCAATGGCGATGTGTTTTTCCTCGATAATCCAGGTTCACCGGATTCTCAAGGCTCTGATATCTTTTGGCAACCTTTCGACGACGTCTATGGGGGCGAGGAGATCCGAGGAGAAAGCCGTCCGCTCGCTTCGCGTGTCGAGCCAGCAGGTGACGGACGCTGAGTCACTCGCGGAACTCCAAATCTTAATCTCATTAACAAGAAATTTAATTATTCGTAATTCGTATTAGTCATAACCATTCGTGACTATAATTTATCGCGAACGGGCTAAAATCGGACGTTCTCAAAAGAGCTGTAATATTTTACCGCGGTTAAGAGTTCACGGGCAATCAATTACCTATTCCTATTCCCAAAATGATCAGTTTTGACTTGAAATACCGATCATCAGTGGCATTGGAACTAATCGTTTTATTCATGACTCCAAATGAGTGATTCTAGTCGGACAATTCGTAAAACTGTTCGAAGATCCGTCATCCCTGATGTATTCTCTGGATTTGTCGCGACGAGATATATTTGAGTACAGAGACATTTGAAAACAAGATGTAAGAGATTCTGGAGCTCCTGCGGGATATCGGCCGCGTATTTTGTATCCTATCCCCGCATGGGTTCGTTCTCCATAAACTATGTATAAATCGCGATATCGTTAAAGGCAGCCACTTGAGCGTAAAACGGAATATACATGTATACGATGTCCCCGAAGAGCCTGCAAGCAGGAGTAACGGTGCGCGAATAGGAGACTCGTACAAGGTGGTTGGCGCTACGGAGTTGAAGTTTAGAGGCAATAAATGCCCGGCATAAGGCACTCGCCCTGCTCGCATACTATTCCTACTATTCGTTCTATTCCAAGATCGAGGTGTCCCAGGAGGAGGTTCAATGATCCGTCGATGAGCCGTGGCCATCGTACGTCCGAACGTCTGTCCACGAGGTTATCTATGTACTTATATATCGTCCCTGCAACATTTCCTGTATAATATAGGAACAGGGTCCTCGCATGCACGGGTGGAGTTCCGTAATTTCCTGCACCTTTGTGTCTAGCGCGTCTCACGCGCAAACTCTACGACTCGCGAAGTGCATTAGCGCATTTGATTTACGCGTCTCTCGACCGTCCCAACATCCATAGATCTTTTCTCGATATGAAAATAGAGCAAAATACTTCCTCCGAGACCAGGAAGATCAGTTCCACTAAATTCACGGATTTACAGCTTTCCCGACGTCATACACATATGCAGTCTGCGAATGTCACACCGAATAGTGGAATCATGTCATTAGCTATTCGTGACCATCGATAATTCATGAAGTAGGTATATGAGGAGATATCGATGTGGTTTTTTCAGTTCTTCTCTCTCTGACTAAACCGCATCTCTCGCGTGACACCTGCATGCCGTGACGCTACGTCACGATCCTAACCTTCGCCGTCGCACGACTCTTCGCCTGAGCGAATCAGCACTGTGATCTATATGATCTCAGGTACGATGCATATACCCAGGGGGGCATAACTGTACGCTGTGGTACCCCCACCGTTTCAGGGATGGGGAAAAACGGAGACTATACGTTCAGAGATGCACCGTTGCACCGTTCCACCGTTCTACGGCCCCCGCGGACAACGCGACGCGTTATGTGTAGGTATATATGCGGAATAACTACCCACTCCGGTGCTGGTTATGGTAGTGAAGACGTGCGGCTCGCTTGTCCGTCACCATAAGTGTACTAACTGTTGGCGCACGCCGTACCAAGTATTACCCACTTAAGTATATACGTGCAATCTTATACATTCGCGAGATGACAAGTGAGCCGTGTATATTTAGGTAAATACATCGTCAAGATAAAACCCCTTGTGCAGCTGTGGGTACCGTTCAGCTGGAGGGATTCTAACGTTGGGTAGGGAAAGAAAGAAGGATAAAAAGACGACTAAAAACGGTGTGAATGCCCACTTCCCGCCGAAAATATTTCCGCACATATAATCATGTACACATACCTCGCTAGATATACGTACGAGTATACACCTGGCTTGAGTTTTGTAACGGGAAAGTTCAGTATACTGACTTCAGAACGGCCACAGTTGGACACCAAAACTCTGAGGTCACGGATGAAGAATTGCCGAGGATGGCCTGAGGACCGCGGTCGTATAGTTGTGCGCGCGTTATGGGTTCCACTTTGGTAAGCTGGTGACCATCACCAATCCGCTGCAACTTTGTGTAGTACATGTATGTACGTACAGCTTCTATTCAGGTCTTCGATTTTTCGTTTTTTCGGACATTTCCTATTTCGATTAACGAATTCTGACGTTGTGTGAGTGTAGTATGAACATTAGCGGCTCGATGATGTTCGAAAGTCCTTCGCCGGCACACGGAGCGGTATAGGGTAGCCAAGGCTGATTGGTGCGTTGCCTAATTACGATCGATTAGCCATTGTCCATTCAGGCCGTAAACAAACGCGGACACCCTGGTAGCGGCGACCAATCATCCTGTAAATTACTCTGAACCGCAGTGAGTTATACTTCGTTCTTTCCGCGGTGTTAGCCGTCTGCAGTCTACTGGGAGCGAGATGTGCGGTTAAAAAACTTTTCTGACTAATGGCGCGGCCGGTGGCTGAGCTTATTATCACGTATTATCATCCATCAACCACAGGGAATTAATAAAGCTAGTTCTATCGTACCCGCGCGAGTTTACCCGGGGCTAGGCGCGTTCGTTGCTACGAACCATTTCTTTCAATGGCTTGTTATTATTCCTAGTTTTGCCATTAATTTCAATAATTTTTAAACACCAATAATGCCAGTGCTAGAGATCAAAGATGGCGTATATTCGTACGCTTGTGCGTGCATCGTGCATACTCGCATGCGGTATAAGTACATATTTCAGGATTACGACGCGGTAAAGCGAGCGGGTAGAAGGTGCTTACGATTAGTATTTGCCACGTGGTTTAAAAAATGGATACTGTAATAGCGCCGGGATAAACAGTCTACCATGGGATTTAAAAAACGGAAAGTTACTCGCATAGGACTTTGGCATACCGATGGAATTCCAGCCGAACGACTGGTTTCAAAAATGGCACTAGCTATATACCCTTGCCGTAAATGGACATAAATCTATATATTTTTGAAAGCAAGGTGCAAGCCATTTTTTTCACGACAAAATAGAAAAGAGACCGCGTCGACGACCGAGTCTGCTATAAATCGAGAAAGACTCGCGGCAGACGGATAACATCTTCACATATCGGTTTGCTGTGCTTGAAATTCTAAACACCGGCGAGTCACGAGGATCTGACATCATCCCAGCCTCGACTAGTCAACCAAGATTCTAACTGTACGAATAAACACGAGTCATTAATTCGCCTCGAATCACGGCAGGCTAGTCGCGCTACCGCGCAAATAGACGCTACTTCTCGAGCCTCGGTCAAGGTCGTAGCTGGCGCTACAACGATAACTACGGGAATAACAAAAAAATTTAAAAAAAAAGAGAAAAAGATGATACCCAGGTATAATAGAAAATGAACTTTTAATTCCAGTTGGAAAGTTTGAATTCAGAGTTACGCCGCAAACCTTCTGAATTTATCTCCGACTTGATAAACTTTTATACAGTCACCCTACGCCAAGGTGATATCGAGGGCTCAGCTACGTGGGCAGCCCCGAAGGATCTTCTGGTCGTTCAACGTCTCAGAATCAACCTTCCGCCGCCTTACTAGGAAGCGAAGCGAGGATATACAGCAAGGACACGATGCCACTGATGGGTATTGTCCTTGCCAACTTTCCCTACCCTTTTTCGGGACAGGAGGAAATCCCGCGGGAGTATAAAATAATCTCGCGTTAGTATATCCGTAAAAACGCCTACGCACTGGCTGCGGGAGGATTTTATCATGGGACCCAAATTGAGAGACCGATATTCCGTGGGTCTACCACCATCGGCGCGATACCCCTTAAAATCACTTATGTATGAAGCTGAGGGTATACGCACACGTATTTAGGTTGTTTACTTCGTGTTCCTCTTCGTTTTATATCCGCTGGCCAACAGCGTCAGGTTCTTAAGTCTGAGTTTTTTATTGACTCGTAAAATCTTCTTCCCTTGGGGTACCTACGGCTGAATGGGCTAAAGATATTTTTAAGTACTCTCTAAACTGCACGCGATTGAAACTCTGATGTTTCGTTGCACCTCGCCGCCCCTGCAGGACCACCTGCATCTTTACGCCACCTCTCACAGTTTGTCACTTGTAGTACGTGGATCTCTTTACACTCGAGTAACGTGATCCTTCATACTCGCGATTGCATCATGAGAAGAGGCTGCGAAATTTTCGTTCCGGAAATAAAAATAATGACCAAAAATTTGCCTATTGAAACAGCGCTTTTCTTGAGTAATATACTTTTGGTATCCAAAAGTGGTCCTTCATGAATTTGCCTTAAAATGCATTTCTCCGAAACGATGAATGATATAGCTCTGAAATTCATTCCTGAAATAAAATCTCCCTGATTCGGTGGCAGTCCTAGTCGTGGATTGGTTGAATTGCCCTTTTGACGTTGACATTATGTAGACCGCATAGTTGACAGACATGATCATATTAGTATGTACATATGAGATACTCGCGTACGTGGTGACTCCCCGATGACCATACCGGTCTTAGGGCGACGAGTAGGTGTCTGATACAGCTAGAGCAGATACAGCTTTGGATACAGATGCGGACCACGCCGCAGCACGAGTGTCTCCGGTCCAGAGTGCTATTTATACTCCTGACTCGACTCGACGAGTGAAACAGGATGAAAGAACGAACGGCATGAGCCAAGGAGGTCGCGAAGCGACTGCCTCAATAAGGCAGGCGGGCGGAAGGCTGACCGACCGGACCGTGATTCAATCCTCATCTCTTTTTTATTTCATTTATTTTTTCAATTTGTCCAGACGGTCGTTGCGGATATTCAAGGGCCAGGTTCCGTTCACTTGAATATCCGTTTCCCTTGAACCTGATCAGGGTACGTCCATCCATGGAGCGTTTATCTCTCAGCATCTCCTTGATGAACCGTGACTTTGTTACCCAGATATACACGACGCGCTCGTGTATGTCTATGCGTTTATTTGATGCTATAAATTTTACGGTTCTACCGCTCTTTCGAGTACATATAGTCTCACTCTCACGGTCGCGGATCGTCGCGAATTACAACCTGTTTGAAACCCATTAGTCCCGGCGGCCTTGACAATAATTAAAATCTCGTATTCGCGCGACCTCCACCCTTGGCGAGATATCCGCACTGCATGCGCACGTCGTCAGAGGTTGACTGCTTTATGGATTTTTCGGCAAACCGTGGCGCAGTGTGGATTTCTGCAACCCTGTTCTTTTCTCCGTCGTAACTAATGCCAGAACCCTGGAATCTGTCGTTTGAATTTTCTAACGTAACGACCGTAGGGTGGAAATGTCGGCACGGTTTCGCCGTTCGATTTTGAGGCACGAATTTCTCGCTTTCTTATTTCTTCTTTTCCGTATATCAACTCGGTGCAGATTACGCTAACGATCGTTGATTGGCCGACAAATAAAAACCCCTCAGCCCCCACCTCATGCGACCCTGTAGTCCGACGTCTACCGGACGTGGGCGTCGGTGCCATCGCGCCTCGATTAACATTGGGATGACATTGCTGCCAACCTGGTAACGTGGGCGACTCCCCGAGTCCCATCGGCGTATATTTTCAGTTTTAATCGCGTGTCATGTCTTGCGGTTCGACCCTCTTAAGTATTTTGTTTCATGAATCAGCCGGTCATGACTTTGAGTCCAATATTTTTCGCCGTTTCATTGTTCACGATGCGGTTACACGGATTACGAGACACGCTCGCGAATTCGTATATTCTAGAAGCATGGATAGCCGCACGGGGTGAACAGCGAATTCTCACCTACCGGTTAATCGTCTGGAATATTTCTATCATAATCGAGGCGAGGCATCACCTGCGGCCTTTCCTTTGCTGCCCCCGTCGCAGATATAGGAACATGGCTACTTTACCCTGAAGCCGAAGCTTGAGGCATTCCTGGCTCTTTCTCGCTCATGCGATTGCCGGTGGATCGCTGGAGGATCGTTTATCCCGACAGATGGGATTATCTGATCTCGAATCTAGTCGTCCGTCCTGGACGGCTCCGCGTATAATTGCCAGCGCAATCGCCGTGCGGAGGCCCTTCGCTCCGTCGCGGCTTCTCCGCCCGGGCCCCACCGTACCTTGCGCCAAGGAGTCAAGGCTGTGAACTTGGAATGTGCGTGCAACTATGCTACGCTTCCAGAACGGCTACCTCCTCTACCTCTGCCGCGCACCTTTACCTCTTGTTCGACCAAGACTCCCTCCCCGATTCTCTTCTTCCTCATATCTTATCCCGCGCGATATTTGCCGAGTCCTTTCTCTCTTCCGGTACCATGTACCATATTCCATACACCATATTCCATACCACACCGTATTTCGTTCCTTTCTGTTTCCATTTGATCCGACAATCGGTGGACCTTTGTGTTTGAGTTGGAAGCTGCGGATGGGGATGGGGATGGGGATGGGGAGAGTATAAGGTAGTTGATCGAGCGAGACAAATGATCGGTGACAAGCGTGCACTCGCCCTGGGTTCTCCCTGGCACGTAGCTTCTGAGTTAGACGTCAGTTAATTGGAATTACGTAAGGTAAAAGGGGGTTAGCGCAGTGTTTCCAGGCGGTGACAGTTGAGTAAAATCATTAAATGACACAAGGAGTCAAAGGAGTGATGGCGGTCCTGGTCGGTCGCCCGTGTGAGTGACGGGCGGCCTTCCTACTGAACGCGCTTCGTCGTTGAAAGAAAACTTTTATTGCCAAGCCGATAATATCGGGTCGTTAGGCACTTCCACTAGTGATTCTTCTCGATTCTGCACAGCTTATATATATCGTGCACCTCGGAGGTAGCGCTTTTGCAAAGTCGATTGAAATTGAAACCGGTCCTGGAGGCGAGTCGTCTATAGGCTAGTGCACCACCGCGTTATATGTATACAGAGTGAACGATTTTCCCAGAAAGCTTATTACCGCGCTATCCCGAGACGCGACGACACATTCTGAAGTCTAAATTGAATCTGGTCGAATATCTATATCTCTTCTTGCCTCAATTTCTTCTTTTATTCCTTACTCCGTTCACGGCGGCCTCCACTCTTAACTGAGAATAAGAGGATTACTACGCCGCGTAGCCTTGCGGCTAACAAGCCATGTTCAACTCTTATTCGGATGGTGACATCGAGTTATTTTGTACTTACGTCTTTGTGAAACTTTAAACTATACCTTTGTTTCCCCATAACGGGGAGTACACCGAGCGAGGAGTATCGAGTTCGCGAAATTCGACGTCCAAAGATAAACTCGAGTAGCTGATCGATGTGCGAATTAACAAAAGTTCCCGACGTCATATGGATCACTGACCACTTCGTTTCGAGCTCTCTTAATATCCTCTTTGTTCATATTTCACTTCGTTGACATCAAGTAGAGTTCGAATAAGTATTCAAATCACGTGTCATCGCGCCTGCCGGATAAGGAGGAGTTTATAAGAAGGCTCGAAGTCCTTCGGACTAATACGCGATTGTTATTTCCTGGGCAAGGCTGGGTTACGCGGGTTTCGATTAGATTAAGTTGGGTTAGATTAGGGTCATTAAATGTACCAGGGCTCTGGTCGTTTGATGTCGTTGCGTCACCGCCTATTCTTCCTAACTGTATAACAGAGTAGACCCATATCCATAGCAAAAGAACTATCCATAGGATTACCATGAAAGGGTTATAGAACTCTGGAACCATGATTGGAAGTTAGAACGTATAAGATACGAGGGAATAATTGAGGTTCGGTTTGATTGAGTTAGAGCTACGGATCTGTCTGCGTTATACCGAATACCGTCAAATCCGTCCGTACATATCGACTTACGGAGGTCCATGGCGTCCGAGATTTTTAGATTCAACAAGTTGAGGGAACACATATATCTGCCTATCGTGAGATTACGTACGATAATTAGGAATTACGTACGATAATTAGTTATGAAGTGTAAAATAAAAAGTGTTAAAAAATAATAGGTTTGATTGTATGGTCGTTAAAACTATTATCCTTATCTCTGGTAAAGTCGAGTTAAGATCAACCTCGTCTATTAACGGAGCATCGTATAAGTCGAAATTATTTTTCTCCATCTTCCAGAGATAGTTGGTTAAAAAAAAAAGCAGGAAGACGCTAATGAGAACCGCGGTGGCGTCAAAAAATGAGCGAACGCTGCACGGCCAGGGCGTCAAGATGTACGTCCGTACTAGTCCGAGGTACTGTCCAACAGACCGTAAAAAGGTCCGATTCAATTGAAGTCGCTCGTCATTTACTTTTAATGGCGTCCGCTCTAAAGGCAACAAACACGCTATTTTTAAGGACAGTGAAACCACAATCGCGCATTCACTGCCGACAATAGTCTAGCTAGTAGCGAGCGTTTCAACTACTACTCGAGGTTCTATGCCCATACGAAAGAGCAGCTTGATCTATGCATGCAAAGATAAATATGTGTATATAGGTATGTACTCGTAACTTATAGCGTGGAGGTGCATCTGGGACCGTGAAGGAAACATAAACACGTAAAGATACAAGCTATGTACCCGTACACATATTCATTCCAACGCATGAACTCACGTGTGGAGCAATAACGCTCATCCGTTTTGCTAGGAATCCATCTCACTTTCACGTCTTCGCAAACCACATCTTATACTAATGTCAATCTCACGGGGTAGATGATTATACCTTAATACCGTTTACTGGAGATTTTCGGAAATTAATCTTTCCCACATAGTCTAACAACGATGATCGCACAAACGAACATTCTCATCGTTGACAAGGGACTGGAAAGCTCTTCATAACTTAGAGAGGGATTATTATTCTTCGTGTGGAGTAAATGACGGGTCTATTCCTTGTTCAGGAGATTGTATAAGAATCGCGTCTCAGTTATGACAGAAGTTATGCTTAAGTGAGCCAGAACCTTTATCCATATTGTTAACTTCAGGACTCTAGACCATCTGCCAGCTGCACCTATACCCATCCACCTACCTACTTTTATAATCACGGCGATATTCAAATGGCGCGTAATTTGCGTCAAGATCATGGACGATGAGCCAGCATGATCAATTGTTTCACCTCATTAGGCAGTTCATGCTTCTCCGCATCACCGACGTCAATCGGTTTAGTGACAATCGGGAGTCGCAAATTACATTCAATTAGATTCACTGATTACCGTGCCGCCGGCGAAGTGAAGGTAGGTAGGTTGGTAAGTGCTTGACGCACTCCAAAGCAGCTTCCTACTGGATCATCGTGTTTCTGCACGATCTGAAAGGCGATGAAACACAGCTGCTGAAAGTCATCTAGCAATATTTATAGAAGATCGGAAGATTTGATTTTCGCCAGAAGTAATCGCCGGGACATTTTATGGTCGCGAGCTACTTTGGAACTTGGACAAGTTACGGAAAGTTGAAATTACTCGTACCGCGATGATGTAGGCCAGCTGCACTGGTCAAAGCGCAAGTTTTAATTAGGGCAGGTAGTACGGTGCCGATTACCATACTGGAGACAAGTGAAGGAACAGAGAGTAAGTCGGAGATAAAAAGGAAGGTGGGTATCAGGCCGGCATAGGAGATCGTGACGTGCAGCCAGGAGAAAGGAGGATCCTACCACGTAGGAGAAGACCTTTGCGCTGGAGACTTTGTACAACTTCACGTCTAAACTCTTCTCATGCATCTGAACGGCTCGGGTAAGACTTGTTCATGTTGTATGGGTCAGGTAAAATCAGAAGAACTTTGAGATCTTTGAAGTAACATATTTTCACTAGCGATTTAGTGAATAAGTCTCGATGAAATCACCGGTTTACATGACTTCAATGAAAACTTACTTCATTCGGCTAGGAGGTACCAAGTGCGCTGTATTTCTTTTGTCTGAATTCAGGAGTGGAAGCTAGGAAAACAGTTAGACGTTGTTCCGTATATACTTACCATGGTAATTACTGTATTACCACAAAAATTCATATATCTACGTGCCATGAAATTGTGCGAGGTGTTTTCAATTAACCATTGCCCTATCATTAGAACGACGAGATACCCGGCCGGTGCCGTATGCCTATAATCACCGAAATGATAGTCCAAGGTTCACGGGGTCAAGTTAAATTATTAGTCACCGTGGACTGCGATTGCCAAACGGGAGTTTCTTCGTCCATCTACTGGACTGTCCAGCGTCGGACCTTCTTGATCCGCGGTGTGTTATAAAAACAGGAAATTGACTCTGTCAGATCGCATTGCTCAAAATCCCAACCGGTAGGTAATGCACCCGAAATAAACTCATCTAGGCTTCGTATGAACATCACAATTTCTTCAAAGGATGATATTCTTCTCGAAAAAAGCAGGAAAATACAATCGTAAAAGTGACTATGAGTCATTCTGATAATTAGCCATAAAAGATCAGAGGTCTGAACACTTTACGTAATGAACAAGTTCGACTGCAACTACAAGTCAGACGATCAGCATTGGACACAGATGCATTTAGACACTGCGTCATATCAGGATCGAAGATACGAATCTATAATCGATATTTAAATAACACGAGTTCGGGTCGCGTGTCCGGGATCTTCGAGGAACACGAAATATACTAATACTTGACTGACCAATTCCCCCTTTGGCGTATTTTAATTTCACGAAACGAACGGCACGCTTTTTGATCGATGTCCGAGCTAATAAATAATTCGCACCGCTTCTGGCGAGTGTTAACACATTCTAGGAAACCCCCAATATCCGTGACGAATCTTATACCCCGTTTCCATATGCAGATCGTTACATGCGTCAGTATGATCGGATGTCTTTTTAGCCGATCTAACAGTACCGGGCAATAATTGGCTGGAGAGTTGCGGCTTACTAATTATGAGTAAGTCAAAGTATTCGCATACGATATAATATAGAGGCACAATAATAACGGCTTAGCCAAGCGAACTCACTCACTCAGTTAGTTGGTTACTTACTTAGGTACTGGTTTAGAGATAAAACGAAGTGATAAAACTGAACGTTAATTACAAGCGATTATTTGATCCGTCAGTTTCTACATAAAATAACAATTAACTTTGCAAACAAGCGAGAACTTTCTACGAACGATGGGTAAACTGGCTGGCTTCAAATTACCGGCTAAGGTACTTTGCTGAAAAATAAAATAACCCAAGTATCTATCGTCTCGACGGTGAAGAGCGGGCTACCTGCACCCCGTTTGATGGGGATCCGCGTGTGCCTTATGTACGGAGGGACAGAGTGCCGTCTATTAACATCTTGGTATGCCAAATTACAGACCAAGGTAGATTACCGACTCGCTCGAGTTTCCCGGCGTTGAGAGTACGGAACATGGGGCTAGATTCGCGTAAGGATTTTGTATGTGTTCACGTCTGCGTGTGTCGGCTGTAACATTACCGTGGAGTCGTGCTGAGTGAGATATTACCGCCGTCATAATCTCTAATAACTGCACAGAGCCCTTCATAACGCCCGGAGAGTACCTTGTATTGTGTACCGCGGTTGTGGCCACCTTTTCTCTCTTATTCGTAATGCAGGTAACTTTCCAAGGTCCTTCCTCCACCCTAACGCTAATTAATACCTTCGAAGTCTTTCCGAATTTTAAGACCGCTTCCAACGCACCTGAAAACTTCGAATACCACCACCATTCACCTATCTAGGCGTTATGCATCATTCTATGCTTATGTAAATGCCTGAGTAACGCTGGCGTCATCATCGCATAACTTCGAATGGCAACCGTATATCCTCAGAGCTCGGAATTCAATGGTGATTAGTACTACATACATATGCAAGTAATTCTCCTTATTGTTACCCTGTCTAAACTCTGCTTTATTAAAAAACGTTTCGACTCAAGAATTACACAAGAATTTGCATTTAATTGCTACCCATTCGAACCAGCATAAAAATCTTCGAAGACTCTTCAATGTTACAGCAGTCTTCGAGGTGTCATGTTTCTCACAATCACTGCGGACGCAGGTAAAGGCGCGTTCATTCTAGAGCTTCCTCGTATAGTATTTAGGTAAATCATTAGTAGCGGTGATAAATAAAACATCTACTGCATCTATACACCTGGCTACGAGCGCAGGTTAAGTTAACACATTTTGTCATGGGGAGCCCAGCGTGTGCCGGTTTTAAACACCACCAACTGTTCGTTCCTCACCGCAGGATCTAGAGACTGGAGATGACGTCAGTTTCAATGTTTACTGTTGCGAACCGGTTGGATATACGATCATCGACCGCGGACAAAAATTATCAGTTCTTCTCGGTTGATATTGAATCACGATTGAAAGTATAACGCGTTAAAACGGACTCGCGGTATAAGACACTGGAAATTCAATCCGGGACCAAAAAATGTTTTCAAAAATTCGCGGCTTTGTCATTTTGAAAGAAGGAGATTATATTTATGTAGAATTTATAGATATGAATTAATCCCGATGCTAATCGTATGATTCTGGGACTCACCTTGCCCCGGGGCATGCAAAGAGCCATAAGTCACCTGGCTTCACCGCTGCGGTAGATAACGGTGACTGTACGCGAACTCACGATTTCCATAAGTCACCCACAAGTCAGGATTCTATCGGTAAGACCCGTAAGTAGGTAGTTGTACGCTTCTGGCTCTGTCTTACGGTCAGTGGGAACTATTCGCGGATTGAAACTAAACACTTTGCCCCGTTGCTCGGGAGTACCGGGTCCCTTGATTGACCTAACATAAGAGAAATCTTACCTGGTCGGAAATGACTTCGGTACTTTAATCAATTGGATAAATTTTCCGTGGGTTCGGTAGTGTTTGAGGAATCGATTTTTAAGAAACCATCGAATGATCTTGGGGAAATTCAAATTGCTTTTGATACGATGTGCGGACTATGAGACGTTTCGTTCGAACTTTTGATTCAGGTTTGAGCCGTCTGACATTGCGAGACTCCCCGTGAACCACGACTAAGAATAGGACCGATCAGAAAGACGAGAAAAGGGAAGAGACAATTGGAAAGCAATCCGTGATTGATGATATGGCATGAATAATATGCGGTTGTTGTGTTTCGCATAATTCAAACTGCCTAATGGGTCCAGTCCGAACTTGAGGCACAATAATTTATTGCTAAATACAGATACGCTGTCTTATGGCTATATAGTTAGATGGGAGACTGAACGAGCTGCCCCCCGGTGTGTGATTCTGAGAAAAAAAAATTGTGGCAAAAAAATTGAATCAGAATTTTAAGTTGGTCAACAACTGGCACGGGGAGACACGTTGTTTTCTGATTTTTTTATTCAACGTGACAAGAAGATTAATCGTAACGTCCGACTGTGAAACGACCATAGTTCGTATATACATACATTCAGACAGTGAATTTTGACCAACGACAAAGATACCCTTTTCAATTACAGCGTTAAAAAAGTTATTAAAAAAAGACTACGATCTGACTTATGAAATTGCTTTTATCAATCCACCGAATCCAACACTGAAACCCGGAAAAAATAATTCAACCGGTACCCACATATATGCGGTGACTAATTTAAATGAGGAAGACTTGTGGCACTTAATATCTGCCAGGTATGGTTTTAAAGCTCGATTTTTATTTCCTTCCTCCGAACCAGTCGCGAAATTTTATAGCGTGATTAAAAAAACAAAAAAACAAAATTGAAATACCTACCAAACGAGATTCGTTGACAGAAGCTCATGTACGAAGGGATTCCGAGCATACGTGATATATCAGAATCCTTGTCTGCAGCAAATGTGTGACTAGGCACTCGTATATATCATTCATCGCGCGATTCTATTGTGGAATAGTTGCGTACGATGAAAGGTTGCATATGCCAACTCACATGTCGCTTGTAATACCTACTGACCCTCGTCCGCTGGACATATCAATGTGAATGTAGGTACGGGGAATTGTCAAGTGTCCGAGTCAAGGCTTAGAATATTATAGTACATTACGGTACGTTGTGGGTCTGGTATGTCCAAACTTGAAAGCGAATATCATGTGTCGCGTGTCCACATGTCTCGAGTCTTACGTCGTTTGTAAACGACGAAGATTACGACCTGTGCAAATTTACACTGGACCAATGGAACGAACAGATATTTCAAGCGGCGAGATGCCATGTGAAGAAGAACTAGCAATCGGGTATAATTAAAGCCGGACATGTCCCTAAGGGAATTTCTTCGACGGTGATCCTGTTACGTGTACACAATCTTTTTCTTTTGCTCTTATCTTCTTTCTCTTACCTAAACTTAAAAGCCGGTGACGTGATGCTGAGGAACTCGTTCGGCTAATGTGTGGAACAAGAAAAAAATAAGAGAACTCTCGTGTTGTATTTTATTGCTCATGGCCTCAATTGCGCAGTATTTAAAGTCGCATAATGAAATTAGACTGTACCTATACATTCGCACGTTATGTCGCTCGTACGAAACTGGTATCTTGTCTCGGCGTATTTTTCATTTAAAAATATCTGACGAAAATGATGATTTTTGGTACATTGATGCGTTCAAGATTGTCTCATTATCATTTCGGAGTAACAGACTGGACGAGATCACCCACTGGATTTAAATCCTATTCTTGAATTGCGATTGTCTGCCACTTGTTCCTGGCCAGAATGTTGTATAATACCAAGTTGGCCTTGCTCATAGAAAGTAAAACGTGCATGGAGAGGAAATCCCGATCGAACTCCGCTCATTAGCAAGCTGAAAAAAATCTTGAGAACAATATTCGGCGCATTTGGATCTTCCGACGTCTGCGGGTCGAGGTAGATTTTCATCTTCGGAAGATTCTCGCTCGGACGTACCATATACCTGCCCACCGGTGTCTTTCATAATTTTGCAAAACGATCAAGAGCATAACTGGAACTAATTAATTGCCTCTTTGTTAATTATTTGAGTTGCCGTGTTATTAACTTTGATGGGGCCGCAAACGAACAGGGAGGAAACTACAGAGAGTCTTTTCTGAAGAGGTATAATAATCGATTACTGGCCAACCGATAATTCTCCGATCCCAAAATTGCTCAAACAAAATAATGCCTCGATTCACGAGTGTAAACGTTATAAAGCCGTCGCAATTACAATCCAAGTATATTCTCATACATCGACGCGTGTATGCATGGAACGAAGATTGCTCTGAAACGACCGGAACCAATCATAGCTCAATGGTCAAGATCAGGTGAATAAAATCCATCGATGAAGATTGTCCTGAAAGAGCGTTACTCGGTTGAATTCCCATCACCTAAAATGGTCCTCGTTGTTGCACACGGGTTTTCGGAAACCCGCCGATTACCATATGGCTAGAGATCGCTCGTGGGTGGGTGGTAGTCGCCGAGCGTAGGAGAGCCAACTTATCATTCGAACACAAATTCACCATTCAGTATCGTAAATCCGAAGACACATCGTTGTCGCCAAGTATAGCGTTGTCCATGGATTGTACCGACACGGATGGACGTCCGAGCCTTTTCGGTGGAGGACCTTGACCGAGTGAGGACCAAGCCACGCTAAAGACTTTGCGGACTACTCGCCTCCTCTTGCCTTACCCCCTTATCTTACCTTACTTTACCTTGCTTTACCTTGCCATGCCTTGCCTTGCCTTGCCTTGCCTTACCTTGCGTTGCCTCGCCTCACCTTGCCCTGGCTCACCTCACCTCGCCTCGCCGTACCTGCCTCTCTCTCCTTCCATACCTGCCGCGAGTCCGTGTCTGTCGGATAGTTTGTCTGCACTGGTAGGAGGATAGGACAGAATCGAAGTGGTGGAAGAACTCGCGGCCTACGCAGCAGCAGTTTCAGACGGCGTTCGAGGTTTTATTAGTTCTTCGGCTCTCGACGAGGAAACGTGAGAAGGCGGTTCGGCTTCGATTGCGAATGACGTTGGACGGTGGTCCCCGGAGTGTCCCCAAAGTGGTCCCGAAAAACGTGTGCCACGACATTTTTTTTTAAATTCCGATAAAACAGACTCTCAAAACCGAAACGATAATTGGGCAGACTTCATTTTCATGAGTCAATTAGAGTGTTCTCAGTGCAGGAGGATTTCGATGTTTGCGATCGATGGTTGCAGGTTCCTTTTTTAATTCATTCAATCAATTGTGTGTACAACGCGTTGTCCTACGCATCGTGACCAATGGGATTGAAACGTGATGGTGTAAACAGGATCAAGAGATCGATTCGGTCTGACGTACGGTCGACCGTTTTGAAAATATTCATAAATTGTTTAATTTATTAAAAATGTTGTTTTTCGTGAACCTTAAAAAAATCCGTGACAAATTATCATCACCTGCTGCTTATACTGTGACAGTTTCAAAAAGTATATAAAGTATAGTGACTAGACAGCTGATTTACTGGCGTTTGATAATAAGTGACGTTTGTCTTCCAGTGTCGCAAGTAATTGGAATACTTAAATCAAGGTAAATTTTACGTTAATCTATTCTTTATTTCGTTATTTTGCATCCAGGGATAACGACGATCAATCAACTCCCTAATGGAGTAACTCGCATTCGCCGGTACACATACGTGTGATTTTGCATCGTTGCATTATATCAAGTTAGGTCTATGATTTTATGACAGAAATAATTTGCAGGATTTAACGAGCTCCCTGCGGGTCTCGCAAGAAGTCTTCCTCTTTCGTTTCATTAACGTCGAATTTCAACCTCATATAAATTCACCGCAAATGAATGTTCTTACCTGTTTCTTAATTAACAGATATGACGTCACTCGAACGACGAATAACAAACAAACAAACAAATTAAACTATTCCTAGAATCATCATTATTCGGATGGTGGATCGTCCGGGCTTTCAGAAATGCGTGTTAATGTTTTTTTACTCAATTAGCATCACTCACAAATATCAATCAGAAACAGGTTTCTCGCATGGAGGTATAATCGATCGGTAGCGTCGCGATACACTTTTATATCGTGATCGTTGCACCCAAAACTCTACTACGCCTTTATAACGGAAAATAAACCCCTTCGAAAAGAGAGAGAAAGAAAAGAAAAGGAAATAAAAAAAGAATAGAAAAAAAGAACCACTTGGAACGAAGAAAGTTTTAATCGTATTGTAAGATCGCGCGCGCGAAACCCTTTCCTGGACCTCGGGGGAATTCGCACGTCAGGAGATGCTCCGCGCCGGGCTATCTTCATCTCAAGGAAGACACCGAGAGGCTCGCGGGAGAGGACAGGGCTCTATTTTCTTAAACCAAGTTCTCCAAGACCAAGAGACCTGAGTGGGCCATACATCACCGCGACATTAGGCCCCGACAGCTCGGACATTTATATTTCGTTACCTTTTTTTACTTTTCTTTCGAAGATATGCATCAAGGACAGTTCATTTAATTGCCAAAAGGACGCATGTCGTTTATATCCCCTACGAACCGTTTTCGTTCTAGGTTCAAAGAGTAATATACGATAATTATTATCGCGTCCCGTTGACACGTTCCACCTTTCGAAGCAGGTTAATTAAACGGGGTGCGAGGGTGCGATACTATTCTTATTTTCATCTCGAATGACGGTGGAAACAGGCGAGGAACAGATCTTGTTTTATTCTATTCAATTCGTAAGGATAAATCTCCTCTAATAGGACCAATTAATTACGACGACTGATGTAGACACCTGTTCTTTCGTCGAATTCAAACTATAATAAAAAGCGAATTGTGCTGACCCGGAGGGACAAGCTACTGCGTCATCAGCGCAGTTAATTGTCAGTCTGAAGTGCAGGAAGCTGTTTACTAAGGATTTATCTTGTTTTTACCAACAGAATCGACAATTCGCGTGTTACGCAAACACCTGATTGTGTGTATGTATGTAGTCGAGTTGTCCGACTGCTAGCCCGCAAGCCACTTTTACGTATCTCCCTTTCCTTTTGCGCGATAACTTTCGACACTGCGGAGAGACGACTGAAAAGGAAGGAGTGCCATTTAAATTCTAATTCGAAGAACTGTGTCAAAGTTATGCAAATCTCGAGATAAGCCGATACTCCTTTACCCTTTTTACATTTAGCCATAAGGATTCGGGGGAATTACTACGGGAGAATTCACGTCGAGCATTCGTACGTGGTTTCAAAAATTCATGAATCTTCCGAACACACGGTGAACATTATTTCCACTTTTGATTCGAAATTTATTCTATCTTTAAACAGTTTTAGAAAAACACTACGGCGCAGAGTATTCGATCGTGATATCGCTAGATATTACGATAGAAAAAATTGCTTTGTGAGAATATGACGAGACTCGGGTTAATAATTGGCTTAGTAGTAATCGACGGTTACGTCTTCCCCGGGAATAATCTGCTGTCATTGATATAATCGTATAGTGTAATGACACGGTATATAATTGAATGCGGAGACAAGATGCTGGCTGTAATTTAATCTGAAAAGTACGTCGACAGTCCTTTCCTAAATCCAGTTGTTTCTATATCGAGAATTACTTTTTATACTGTTTTCGAATCGTATTCGTTATCGTCGATTCACCAAGCACGTCGCGAGCATCGAGGTGGGTAGAGCCTTTCGAAAGTCTATTTTTAAGCCCGAAATTTGCGTCGAGAACTTTTTCGTTAATAAAAAGGAACGGAAAAAGGAGAAGAAAAAAGATTTGTTGAATAAATAAAATGTCACCTCTCGCGAACGGGGATTAATCTCTTGACGAGACAGAAATCTCTCGGATGAATGACCTTGCACCGTTCTTCGAGGCTGAAGACACCTGGGGACGATTTAACGACGTGGAGTTTATTTTAACAACTGCTCTAGGTGCCGAGCTCGTGGCATTTGACTTAATTTATTAGCCGACCCCGATAATGTTAAGAAATAATCTAGCAAAAACGAGACTCATAAATTTCTACGCTCGTACAGCACAGAAGGAGCCGTCCAATCTTCAATTACAGAGAGGAGGCTCGATCTCTGCCCGCGGTAGAGTGAATACCAAATTTATTCATAACGTACTCGTCAAGCGTTTTTCTCAACGCATAATTACATTTTTTCAAATAATTTTCCCCGCTCAAAATTCACCTTTTCTTTTTTTCTTTTTTTTTCCTTTTTCTTTTAATATCCTTAAAAAGAAAATCTTACCATCTGGAATGCGCCGAGGTTTGCGAAATCAGCGGCACTTAATTCGAACGACATCTCAGTCGGGTCTTATAGCAGTTGGTTAAACTGGTTTTAGACTAAGACCCTAATTCCCATGAGCGAGATAAGTATCATCTTAATTCTAAGTCTCATACCACAGAATTTCGGATTAATTTAAACAAATTTCCTCCATCTTCATTCCTCGTTAGACCCACAAAGCGGAATATTAAGAGGACCAGTTTTAATAGCGTTTCGCAGTAATCACGCGGTCCCGCGGTGTTAAGAATGAACCGAAACCTGCGGGGGATGTCCAGAGGCGTAAGTTTTATGGCGGGCCAGAAAATTCGGACTCTGCGCCAGCCCCCGCATCTCGCGAATCGCTGATGTGGACCGCCTCGTCGCGGGTTCCAAACCAAATAAGGCTACCATAAGACGCAGGGAATATCTTAATTCAACCGGGAGAATCACGTCCATGC
Source organism: Tenthredo distinguenda (assembly GCA_947538915.1). NCBI lineage: Eukaryota > Metazoa > Arthropoda > Insecta > Hymenoptera > Tenthredinidae > Tenthredo > Tenthredo distinguenda. The sequence goes on from OX384534.1 coordinate 9,428,949, forward strand.
AAATTGTTTCATTTCTACCAGTCTCTCTTCATTCTTATACACCGCGTCGGCTAATAAAGAGCTTGAATTACAGTCACTCATCCTGGCTCCTCGGATCCTCCGCCTTTCTCCCTTATGGGATGACGTCTAGCGTCGAGGCATACGTACCTCTACGTGCATCACATATGTAGGTACCTATATGCGACTGGTATCATCTCCTCGGCCAAGGTATTTCCACCAAGAGCGATGGCCTTGCGAGATCTAGAGGTCGCCCTCGTTCATTTCAAGGGCAACATACGACGCCTCTAAGATGCGAGAACGGTTGATGCGTGGTAATACCGCATGTAGCTAGTTTTTGAGCGAATTTTATTTTGGATTTATTTCTTTATTCTCGCCTTGTTACCTCGTCTATTTTTTACCATTTTTCTTCTTTTTGTTTTCCTCTTGTCTTCGAGAAATTCGAGGCTCTCGTGGCGCTGGGAATGGACATCGCTATCGTGTTCGCGGTAGAGCAAAAACGGCGCCACGTCAAGAGCCGATTCGCGAACTAGTCTTTAATAAGATTCGAAGACCCGGCGCCCCGGGTGGCGATGTCGGGATTTGACGTAATGTGAACACTAATTACTCAACTTAGCACTGCTAATACGGGCTAAGTGAATATCCACGATATTCGCGAGCGTCTGTAGGCTAAGAAGCCGAAACCATGTGGTCGAAATATAAATGACGAGGCTGGAAGCTAAAAAAAATCAAATATATGCCGATACCAGAAGCTTACAAGATTTACATATGCACTGTGCAATTTCACCCGGGTGCACTTTCGACATTTTCGAAAAGAATTCGAGAGTAGGTCGAAGAAACGATGTCGAAATTCAATATGGGATGATTGACAATTATCATAACGCGGTCTGGGAATTATATCGATGAGCACTCCGTGTTATCCGTTTTTTGGAAACCGCTCGATCGGTGATTAGAGCACGGTCTAAAATAACGTTAACCCATAAAATATACGCGTGTTAATTCCCCGTGTTTATTTGCGCATATTACATGACGATATTCGACAGGTATCCTTGTATTATATTCATTATATTCACCCCCGGTGCCTGCTGCATTATATGCTTTCGTACCTGGCGCGTGTGACGTATACCTATACCTACAGGAAATCAAAAGGTCGGCTTATTTGTTGCCATATAATATAACCAGTTTCAGGATATTTGGAACGAAAAACCTGAATTTAATATCTCTCGTAATCAAGGCACACCGCCACATACGTCGGAATATTTATCCTCTGCAGTCTGAAAAAGATGTATAGCATATATAAAACGGACGAATTATCGGAAAGAGTCGTTCAATTAAGGGGGAATTCGATCGCTAGACAGTTTCAGAATATAATTTACGCCGGTGTGATTCGATAGATCGAAAACAAAACTCTGACCCAATTACACAAAAAGATTTCTTCTGTGATAGTCCGAGCGTTTTTTTGGTCAACGAAATCAATAGCCGATTAACTTCGTGATAATTAACTAATGGTTTAACGAGAAGTGTGAAAATTCCTGACAAATCGATGCTCAAATTTTACTTCTCACGAAATTTGAATGGTTTATTCAATCTGATTGTTTAAATTGATGAAATGAAATTCTTCGAAAATTTTGACACTGTTCTCGTCGCAACGACCGAACTTCTCTAATTGCGTAAGTGCTAGGGAGAAATTGGAACGTGAGTGACTGATGAAGTGCTAAAGTTGAGAAGGAAATTTGTCAATGCCAAAGAGTATCAGCTGCTTTTTTACTTCATATCATCCTCAGAATTTAAAAATTAAAAAATCCCATTGGTGTGCATTAAGCGTTGGCATTAAAGGTGGAGCTTTGCTTGGCTTACAGGTTGGTTGACGCAGGTAGCAGTGAGTGAGATCTTACGAAAGGTGAAAGGTGAAAATCTCGCGGTAGTAAAAAGCGGGTGTCGTTGAAAGTGGTGCAGGCTTTGAGAATTGGCAAAGTAATCTTGTTATGATCGGGCACCGAGAGGCGAGAAAATGCCCGAGGTCCAGCGCTCGGATTCTCTGAGATCGCGGATCGAAGTGACCGAAGGAGAAGAGCCGGGTTCTGCTCAAACGAATTCTCTGCCTCCTGTCTTACCCTCGACTTCCGGTTCCGGTGGAAAACCTGCCGAACGCAGCGTTTCCTTCAATAGAGACGTCCACGTTAAGAGGATAGGTGAGTTTCTGACATCACACCACAAACTCCTGACGCCAGTGCCGCCAGCTTCGTCAATTCAGGCAAAAATTATCATTTTACAAATCCTACGGTAATTGAAATTATTTTTTTACCTTACGATTCTACAATCAATATTGTATCCGAATCGGTTTGCTTGAATTGACAAGGTTGTCGGTGCCGTACTACCAGCTCCACGCATATTCTATCTAACTCATTCTAACTTTTAAACTGCAAACAATACGTTAACTCATTCATGCCGTCACTAACGGCACGAAATTTTGTTCTAATAATTAAAACGAAGCTATAATACTCCGTTTGGTTTATCACCCAATCGGAAAAATTTTATAATATTAATCCAACGGTTGTTAACATATCTTATTTTTCGTTGTCTTTTATTTTTTTATTTTTTTGTTCATCGGTTTTTGTTCTCATTTTTTAACAAACATAATAACTGTTCGGTGTGTAAATTGGGAAAGGACAGAAAGCGCCCTTTCTTGAATCGCAAATTTTTTCTTTTTTTTTTTTCTTTTGCAATTAAATCTCTGTCCAATATGTTATTTTTTCCCACTCACATATATTATCTATACTTATTCGTTATATGACCTGGGGCTCGTACTGGTGCGTATATGCGTGTGTGGATGTCAGGACTCACCATTTTCACCCTCTGAATAACCCTTTAATTCCCAGTGCCAGGTTTTGTGTCTAAATAACGTCCAAACAGAAAAAATTTCTCCCCTAAAAACGGGCGAAGAAAATATTTATCCAGAGTGACGAGAGCTGTGCCCTAATCTACGTATCACTCTTCTCATTACCGTAGCACCGCGTTTGTACGCGATGAGAAAAAATAACGATAACGATTTGTTCCGCACCACGTGTCAGATACTATTTTTATAAATATCATATCAGCTGAGTAACTATTTCATAGTTTTAACAACTAATCTAATAAAATCATATCGCGCGTTATTAGAGATGCTGTGGTGAACGAAATTACGGTAAAGTAGAAGGCTATAGGGTGGCGTGCGGCGATATGATTACAGATTTTTGTCCGCAACTTAACGAGGGGCGGCAAGTTTTAAGCCGTATATAATGGAGGTATGCGATACGCTTGCCTCGGGGCACCACACACAAAGCTTGCGATTTATATACAGGACTTTTCAACTCCAACGATTTAACGTTAAGACTCCGAAGCTGGGGATCTTCAGATGTTTGTCTTCATTTTAAGTGGTGAAAAATTATACCATATTTCGCTTCAGTTACTCCCAATTCACAATTAGGTATTCGATAGATAACATTTAACGGGGATGGGTTGAAGTTCAGGAGTTTAGAAGTTCGGAGAAGTCGAAATTCCGATTCGGCCGAGACGATTTCTCAGTTTTCAGACACGTTGAAGTGCAGGACATTAGAATTCCGATAGGTCAGAATGCAGGCAGCTCGACACTGCGAAAGTCCAGGCCCCCGAAAGCCCGAAATCCGATTTCGGTCTATTTCTCAGGATGTAAAGACAAAAAATAATACATTCTGATCGAGACCCACTTGACGGAAACTCATCTTATCTACTTCAATCGATAACTTCGATTTCATTGATAATTTATTGGATTTTGAAACTTTCTTTCCAAAAAGTAAATTTGACACGCGAAGAAAGAAAGAAAGAAAGACATGATTATCGTTAGGTAGAAAGTGACGAGGTTTACCCATCAGCGCGTAACGATTTGAGTCAATTATTCCAAAGCTCTGATGACCTCACCAGTTTTTATTCTTCTTCTCTTACTTCTATTTTGTATGACAAGGCGGAAGAACGGAAGACAATGATGCATAGACGCGCGTCCACCAGATCTGTACGATCTACTAGCAAATTAATGGCTACTAAGCAGAAGTAACTATCGTGGAATCTCCATTTATATTATTTTATAGTGGCATGGGTGAGTTTATAGGCGCAGTCCGTCGCGACGGTAGTAGATTCCTTCGGTGGTTCTTGGTCTTGTAGTTAGTATATTACGATCGTAGTTGTACATATTACTGCGTCGGGTGTAGCGCGTGCTATGCTGTGCAACGTAGATATATGAGAAGGTATATCTTGAATCCTCGGAATTTTCACCAATATAAAATGAATTCGAACTTGGAAACATCGGAGATAGAAGGAAAAAAAGATACCGATCTTCGGTAAAACTTCTTTCTCGACTAATAACGCATCAACCTCCACTTATATCGGCGTCGTTATGTTTCATTTAACAGAAGCAAATCGGAGGTAGGAAAATAGTTCGATCCGCTTGTTAATCATCCCATACGGAGTGGATGGACCTCTAGATATACCGGTAATAGAATTAATAGTTGAGAAATGTGTAAAAAATGAAACCGACCGGAGGCTGGTTCGCAGGCCTTCATTCCCGTATGGGCAGGTATAACGCAAGGAGACTACTAATTTGTATGCACATAACCTATAACCTCACATACTTAACGTTATAGTGCAAGTTCGCGAGGCGCACACCTTAAACGCAACGATTACAGATCTTTACCTTCCTCCCGCAAGCCCCCCGCTCACCTGGACCCTAAGGATACCAGCCGCTCTTCTCATCGGTTATACATATACCTACACGCGTCTATATACCAGTTTGCAATTTCCCTCGGTTGGTTGGCGCGTATACATCGACTTATTTCGTCCTCTTCGCTTTTGCACAGAGTTCCGTAAAAGGATCAGTAGGTATACCTCTACGTGCGGGAGGTAGAGGATTAAAACGTACCTACGCGCAAACCCCGTGGGTAACTAGGTAGTCCGGTACTATGATCGTCCTTGAATGCACAGACTGCATTTATAGCATTTTCACAAACGACCGATACGAGGGCAGATTTTCCTCCCGATATTTTCATTCAATTGTCAAATCCAGTACCACTTAGAAAGAAAGTATCACCGTAATCCACTAATCAAACTGCTAATATGATAAATTGTGAATGGAGTGAAGTATGGCTCATTGATTGAATCCCGCATCATATTTTGCCCCGGAAGGCAACACCCCTGGAAGTTTGAGGCGAATCTATCGCCCGGAGATCCGATACTCTCCTCGTTAGTTGAAAGTACCTAGAGGCAAAATTTGGCGCCTAAAACGCGACGCCCTTAGCCGTGATAATTGATACTTTCTTGTAGAAGTGTATAAGTGATCTTTTGTGGTTGATGGAGAGAAGGATCGATGAAGGGTGGTGGAGAAAGAGAGTTAGAGCGGGGATGGTACGGGTAGAAATAAATCTACATCGACAATAAACCAGCAGGTATAAAGCGAAGCGAAGCTGTATCGTTTTTATAGCGTACACAAGCTAGTCGCTAAATTACAACCCCCTTTAGAGGTGATCACGGAGCTATAAACTAGCGCCGCTGAAGTCGGGCCCATGGGAACCACGTTGCGCGCAGAGATCTGCGACTTGATCTTAGCTAGATACCAAGACGTCTGGCTCATAACTTTCCGTCCATTCCAACGCTCAGCTCTCTTCCTGCTTTCTTGCTTCCTTCCTTTCTTCCTTTACTCATCATACCCCGTAGGATACGGCCGTAGCAGCTGTTCATTCATAACTAGCGGATTCAGGATGCGATAGCGACGAGAGAGGGATCTCTGATAGATTCCCTCTTAGCAAAATATCATTCATTAGGTTACCATAAAATATCTTAATTAGTTTATTAGCCTCGGTTTAATGTGTTTCCGGAAACCGTAGAGCGAGAAGATTGTTTCTTTATTTTTCTGAATTGATTTTTATGGGTTTCAAGGTATACGACACACAGGGAAGTCGCGATTCCTTTCTGTTGTTCTTTGGCTTCTTGTCGTTAGAAACTAGCCGTTTTTATCTCGTAATAAAATTACTAAATTGCAGCTGGACGAGACACCGAAAGACGCATCGTTTGCTCAACTTTTTTTCAGTCGCTTTAATATCCCACGCTCGTCTAAAGATCATAAACCTCCGCGTTTCAAGGCGCCATTTTTAATTCCAAATTGCCTGACCATCTTGCCAAAAATATCAAATTAGTTTACGAGTTTAATATATCCTCGCTCGAAGCAAAATCCCGGATAATATAACGCGGTAGTTTCGCAACTTATTACATTTTTATTAACATCGATTATCTTGCTTATAATTAAACTCCGATATATCGCTCACCAAAAACCTCAACTCAATTTTTCACAGACTCGAGCCTCGCTGCTCGTATCTCTCATATTTTTGAGGTCATTTCTTCTCGTCAGAATCCGCAAAATGAATGCAAATTACGCCCTAGGTACACATGCGAGAAAGTATAGAAGAGTGAGCGGGTAGACATAAGCCTGGTGCAAAGTTTATGCGTCGAGTGTTTGCGCTCTTTCGCAGATCTAGCGAAGTGGTGCAAAGACGCACTCCTAACTGCCGCACTTTCGCTAACGAGTTCCTTCCAGTGGATCGGTATCAATCTCTGAGGACAATTTATTAACTGTCTTTCAATTATCGGGATGGGCTGGCGTTGTATTTCGTAGCTCCTGAAGTAATCCTGAAAAATGTCTCCCAACGCGGAATCAAATCGCTGCTGCATTGGCGATGGTCGACCCTTGACCTCTTCCTCAGTCTTGGACATCCGGCTTTTCATTATCACTTCACTCGTGGCGAGCATTGCGTGACTCTTCTCTCTGACCATTTATCGTTGGACAGACATCGTCACCGACGTCTATTCGCGGCGCACCTGCTGCTGCGTCAACAACAACAAGCACATTAACAATATAACTTCGACGCCATTTCGCGGCTGGGACTGGTAAACTCAGCGACGGACACCCAGACGCGAATTGCAGGCGGTTTAATTGAACATAAATCGTTCATAAGACTCGCGTTTGCTCGAGCTTTTAAAACGACTATCTTATGAGTTATCTCTCCGCTCTTACCCCGTCGCTCTTTTATCGTATCTGTGTGTGCCTGCTATTCGTTGTACTTCTGACCACCTTAACGAACGTAAAGGATAGATTTAATATCGGAACTACGTTTACAGCTGGTTAATTATTAACTACCGTCATGATCCCTCGGACGTGGGAACACTGGACTTATCTTCTCCCCATAAAACCCCTAGAACCCGCGAATACATGCTCACTGATATCAATTCTCGATGGATGGTCTGTTTCGCGCGTACCGAGACATCGAAACAGCGTCCAGATCGAAGTCTTTTGCGAAATGTCTCTATAGCTTTTGTACTTGAGATTTCTACTTGTGAATTTTTCTAAGATATGACGGAAGCTAGTTGTCGTCATAAGATGAAGCCAGTTTCTATAAGCACTCGCTGGATGGTAAATAATAGATATTACGGAGGTTTACGAGTTGATAATTGCCAGAAGATGAATGAGGCATCACTGGTTGTTCCTACTAGTTGTATTTCAAGTTAGACTCGGTTCTTCTTCTCCTCGTGCAGCCTCACCTCGCGAAGATCATGCCTATCAATTCTCCCCATCACATATACATACGTGCGTCACATGCTAATCTGATTGACTTCAGGTTTCCTTCAGAGAAGACGCGGATGACGGTATAGCTTGAGTTTTGCTCTGAAGTAAATCGCGCGTCATGTTGGTTGCTCGCCGACAGACGGGTCTTGGTCGAACAACTATTGACTCCGGTCTTGGAAAGCGCAAGAAAATTATATTTCATAGTCAACTGTAGCAAAGTTTCGATCGCCTTATGGTCAATGCCGCTTTAACGCCTCATCGGAGTTGGAGATGATGGCACATGGCAGATACTTACCAAGTTGCATTTTCTCTGAACGAATGTGCTGTTTAGTACCGTTCAAGTGTCCAGGGTTTAAATTCATAGCCAATTGCAGAGTAAATATATAGCATACGGATATTTTTTTTTCATTCAAACCAACGTCGTTTGCATGTAATGAACTTTGAACGTATCCTCGGCATTGCCTTGGATATTAATTTAAATTTTCTACCGACTATAGAAGTGAATTGATTGCGGACTTATGCTGCAGGCATGCATGGAAGCTCATTACAGCGTTATCGTGAGCTACAAAATATAATCAACTCTTCAAGAACTAGCCGACGAGGCGAGTCAACGGCCTGAGCTTATTTGATGACGACCTTTCACGATGCGTGTACGGTTCGAGAAGTTCCAGTACTGGCAACTAGTAGGAATCGATATAGAACCTCCTTCTCTAACATCTCTCCGCTAATTAAGTTGCGCTTACTACTTGATCCCGCTTCAACGATTAGATTCGACACGATGCATTGCTTCGTCGGTCCAGAAATGCTAATCGAGGCCTCTGCACTGACCTCGTTTCAGAGTATACCAGCTCTTGCGATGACCTCCCGAGATGCTGTCATGTCCCTGTTTGTATCTCGATGTACCTTCTGTCTCCAGCTGTGATTCTCCGGTCGCTATAAATCCAAGAGTTCAGCTAAATCGCTGTGTCTGTTAAACTCAGAATTATTCACTTCTGCGTCTTTTCATGATTAAATATCAGTCTTCCAGAGCAATTAGCGCAATGATCCAAGATCAAGGGGTGAAAGTAAAACGTAGGTAGACATTTCGCCTGTGGTACATCTCGTCAGATTCGCACTTATGTTGGCTTGAGGTGAATGGGATGTACCCGAGAGGAGAGAGTGCTGAAAAGATCAACTTCGTAAAACGGTAGATGGGCAGGTACTTGAGTGCGTTACATAGTCGGAAATCATAACGTGCTGTGAGGTATGCACGCGTGGGAACCCCCGCAATGCAATTACCTCTTGCGCATGCATCGGCCACGCTGGTCTGAGTAGGTAACGTGCTAATACCGCATCTGGAGGTTATAACTAAGATCCATTTTCATTAGTAAGTAAATCCGTTACTAAACACGTCGCCCCGGTTAAATTTATAGGATCTTAAAGAGCCCTCACGCGAGGCTGCTCAAATTTCAAACAGCTTTTTTGAGCTCGGCTTATTCTAGACTCGATGTTTGTTGTATAATAGCACGCGATCCATCGCGGTATCTAATACTATTTGATTAAAAAGTTAAAAACTCCGTTCACCAGTCATCGAGTAGGAAATAGTTTTTCGAAGAATAGGTACTCCTTCGATGAGTATATAACCATCGTACGGACGCTCATCTCTCAGTGCTCGTGTCTAGGAGCAAATGGATAAGTCGAGTTCAGCGCGTTAGTGTATTCCGCCACGTTTCTTCGGTTTTGTTTAAGGAATTTCTGAACCTTTGTTGCCACCGCATAAAGCATCGCTTTGCCTCGGTATATCTTGCCTCGAGGGAATTTTACTCCGATATATACTCGACCCTCAAAGAAATCAGACTTCCCCTGAGTTTGCTCCTCGCATTCCCGAAATATTTTCGATCCTTGTTCATTTATTATCTCCCCGATTCCGCTCGTGAAGACAATTCAAAAATCAGTCTTCAGGCTTTTCCTCGCGTTGTATATAGATCCTTGATACGTATACCTACGCAAGCGTTTCATAGCCGTTGTCAAAAACAGTCTATGCGAGGCAAGGCGTGCCCGGATTTATGAGACAGGCCTGTAATCTCGCGCTGTTATATAGGCGAACGAATACACATAGGTATAATGAAGTAGCCTCTTTCGGCTTCTATGAAATTTATAGCCGATTTAACCGTATAACATCGCATCCGCGAATGGGTTTGGTATTGTTAGTTTGGCATTGTGCAGACATACACGTACAGCGCACATACATGCATACCCACCTATATCTGCCGATATATCTATACATATGTAACTACGCTGTTGGGGTTTAGAGGGAAGCGCGAAAGATCCTGGGCTAGGTAAGCTAAGGTTAGGCTAGGTTAGCAATACCTCAGCAATAGTTCAGATAGCAATCTTACTCGTGCGATGGACTCTGGGGCTCTGGACTCACCAGTGTTATGCCGTTGTGTACACACCCGTTGACCTTTGACCCAACCCTTCTATCCATTCCTTATATCCTACGTTCCAGGGACTAGTTCCTGATTCTCCTTTGCCGCACGTCGAGGCCCGATCGAGGCCATAGATGTTACCCGTCACTTTGTATTGTAAACGTAACGTGCACATCGAAAGGTCATGACGCGTTCCTCGCGCTTCTAGTATATGAATTGAATTTCTCTAACCGCGAGACAAGATTTCCATTAGGTTATACCTTATAAGTATCCGCGGGACACGTCACATGTGGGTTACGGACATTTTTTCACCATACAAGAAATGTTCTTTGGCCTTGAAATGGTGCACCTAGTTTCTATGAACTGCAGGGTCGTAAATTTCTTCGATATTTATTGGAAAGTCAATGTCGAACCGATGTCTAATAAGCTGAAGACAATCAGCCTTCTATCTAATCCTTTAGAGAGTGGGACAAGAAAACAATGAATTTAATAGTAAGTGCAGTAGGTATAACCATTTATACGATCCCACTGTTCGAATATAAAGGTTAACGATTATTTTGCCGCAAGATTTATATTTCCTGCGGCTAGTTATACGGCAGTCAGACACGCACGAGCCAAAGATAGTTAACGGAATCCTACCTCATAGATTATACGCGGATCCAGATTTTATTACTAATCAACCGAATTAGCAATTCAGCCTCTCTAGCTCTCCTGCTAAATCTTTATCTCTTGATTGAATCGCGAGGAGACCTTCGGAGACGCAGAGTCAGACATTCGCTGTATTATATTAACGAATCGATTTACTTGGCTGTTTCAGGACGCGAGACTCCCCGGGTAACCTCGGCTCTCGTGGGCGACGGAGAGGGTCGACTGATCGCGACTCCGGTGCGAAAAGAACGCATAACCACAAGAAGCAAGGAGGATTTGGCCCAGGAAGCGGCCCTCATACTCCAGCAGGTTGGGAATCTTCGTTGCGTCGCACGCGACAATAAGGCAACGTCTTTGCCTGGTAAATTCAGCACACTTCCGGCAAGGAGGAAGAAAAAAAGGCCCGAACTTCCGTTGGACGTGAGACGTAAAAGTGAAGAGATCGGTGTGACCGTTGAAGATCTAGTCGAGATTCCTAAGGCAAAGAAAAAGGCCTTGGAAAGAAGCGCGAGCGATGCCAGTGCCAGGAAAGTGAAAAATCCGCTAGCGAAATTGTTCTCACCAAAATTGGAAAGGAAGGGTAAACCTGTGACGCGGAGTGCCAGCGACGCGGGAAGTTCTTCGAGTAATCGGACCCAGAGGAAACGTAGCGGTAGTGAAAGCGAGGCGGGATCACATCTGAGCGTGATTAGAGCCAAGAAACAACTGTCACCGATAATCGAGGCATCGCCCCAGGTCGACGCGGCCCAACCTTTCAACTTTGGCAAAACTTCCGTGGCGAAGAAGTCGAAGAAGGAATCGACGACTGAGGAAAACGGTACTGAGAAAGAAACCTCGGTACCAGAAATCACCGTAACGAGACCACCAAGGTCACCGAAAAGAGGAGAAGACGGCACCAAGTCGAAGACTCCGACGAAAGAAGTCGAAAGTATCGCTCCGGACGAAGCGAAGGAAGTTGAAGAGGAACCTGACCAAGTAGACTCCACCATGCTGCACAGCAGTCGCTACGAGCAGCAGCTCGGCGAAGAGTCAACGATCCATAAGATGATCCATAGATTGTCAAACGACAGATCTCCTCCGCCCCAATTAACGAGAACCATGGTTTCACCGGCCCCTGGTTTTGGCCATAATAACAACAGACCTTTTTCTTATACGCGTCCTAATGAGTCGAGCCCGACGCCGCCTCAGGGTGGCGTAATCTACGCCCAGGTACAGATGGACAAGAAGAAGGCGCAGCGTAGCCATTCGGACAGCGACGAGGGTCTCGGTCTTGAGCGCAAGGATTCATCCAGGGAGAATAGTCCCGCTGAGAAAGATTACCGTAGGACCGATTATTCCTACAATAACGATCTTCGTCGTAATAACGAAATCAACAGCTTCAAATCGCGGTACGATGAGGACAAGAGAAACACTACCACGCATTTTGGAGAGTTCACTAATAGCCGGGAATACGGCTTAAGAACGACCGAGTCGAAACGATCTCACGAGTTCAACGAGATTGATCGTAGCCTGTTCGGCAACAAACCGCAGAAACATACGTCGACGATATTTGTCGAGCCTACAGACCGCGGCAGAGCCGACGGCATGGACTCCAGACGCAAAGAAAACGGGGAATTCAACGTCAGACCTCAGCTGGACAGGGGCATTTCCAATAAAACTAGCGAACTTAGCGCCAGACGCGATCTGCTCGAGTCTAGAATCAAATCTAGACTCCTGGCCGACGAAATGTTCGCTGCAAAAGGTAACACCAACGTACCGAAGAAGATGGAACACGATATCGTCGACAAGCCTATCGTTCCATCGCCCGTTATACCGAATCGTGTCGCCTCCCCGAAGAGGTACGTGGACACCTACATTACTGAGACGAGAACTAACAGCAACGGGGACAAGTACATATTCGAAAAGGAACTTCATCAGGATAATGGGAAGGTTTATGGTTACGAGAAGAAAATCACCAACAAAATACCCGGAGAACCTTACGTCGAGCAAAAACCGAGAGACGGTTACACGGTGGAAACACGAACGGACAAATACGGCGACAAATACATAGTCGAGACGAGAACACATGAGAGTTTTGCAGACGATTTCAAGCCCTTCCTTAGTGACAGGAGTAGGACGAGCCCGGAGGAGAGGTTCCAGGCTGCCAGGAATATCGGGAGTCCTTACAAACCACCTAGCTATGTTGTCGAAGATAATATCGGGCGCCGTTCGGAATTCAAAGAGAATTTATCGCCCATATTGACCCCGAAGAAGTTCAGCTCGCAAAAGTTTTCAAAGAGCGATGATTTCCTCGATCGTAACGTCACCCCGATCCGTGACCCGTACACGCCGAAGAACAAGAAGAGTTTCGAGACCATGCGTGGCATCAGCAAATCGACACAACGGCTGGACCAGGTCGGTGAAAATGCTAGAGTCAGAGCCTTACGGAGCGAGTACACAACCAGGTCTCACGAAAACTTGAGCACCGCCGATTACGTAAACGCGAGAGACCTTCAACGCCCTATCTTCGAAAGCCCACCATTAGAAACGCGCAAGATTACCTCACCGCCGGTTAACCGACACCTCGTCGACCACCTTCACGATAGACCAAACGACGACTACGACACGGATATCTCTCAGCTGACCAACAGTCAGCTAGGTAGCAAGTACTATAAGGAGACAAGGACCACCCAGCGATATACCGGCAAACACCCTCTTCAGGACGAGTACGACAGCTCACCGCCACGGGTACGTCCGGACCGTGGCTATAACTCGAGTCGGTACGACTCCGATACTACCGCCCGCGACTCTATTCGTAGGGAAACGAGATACCTCCACCAGGAGGAGTCGACCCGGACTCTTCGCAAGGAGAGAAAGACGGATGATGAGACTAAGAAGGTGGTGCGTCGACCGCGCAATCATCCCGATTACTTCGACGATTCGGATGCGAGAGACAGCCTTCGGCGCGGGGTCAAAGTCGGCAAGGGAAGACAGGGTGGTTCTGGCCTCGAAACGTTTGACGAAAGTCCTCCCGCGAGCCCTAGGACCTTCCACGAGAGCAAGACGCGCCACGCGCGCCACCACGAGGTCAGAGGTCATTCGGAGCGAAGAAATAGAGAGAGCCGTCTCAGTGATCCGGATCGTAAGGATCGACTGGCTGACTCTGGCATAGAAAACGACTATCGACGTGACTCCCAGGAGGCGGATCGTCGGGAACCCCTCGAGTCCGAAGACGAGGGTTTCGTGACGATGCGCTTCATCAAACACGAGCGCAGGCATACCGACAGAAACATGGACCTTACACCAGGCGAGAAACGTAGATACGACAAGTACGTTAACGGGGGAACAAAGTCTCTGACCTCAAAGCCACCCTCGGGTCTTGGCGACAGTAAAAAGTACGAGAAAAAGGTGGCCAAGAAGAGTAGCAAGAGCGGTACCATGAGCAAGGTCAAACAGCTCTTCAGCAAGAAGGAGAAAAAGGCGAAGGAGGAATCCCAAAAGAGTTCGAAGAAGAACAACAGGACCAGTAACAGCGGAGCACTCACGGATGACGAGGTCACCATGAGATACCGAGAATACCGTGGTGATCAGCTGAGGAGCGCGAAGAGCGCGCGGGACCTGGACAGCGATATTAATCAGGTAGGTGACGACCGATTTGATTTACAACTTTAACGTAATACGCGTTCGTTGTCCTTCGAAATGATTTCAACTATCGTGAAAGCGAAGGGCTTCCGTGAATACCTCGAAATCGCTACATCGCCCCGTTCTCCGAGCGTGAAGAGCGGACTGACAACTCGGGTCTGTTATTTGAGAGCCCCGAAAACCGGCTTTCATCTCGCTTATTAAGTTCTCATTATCAAGTCACTCGTCGGCGCCACTGCTCTTAACGAATCTCTATGCATCGTTATAATATTATCCCCTCACTGGGATCAGGGATCCTACTATTTGTCCATCTCGACGAAGTCTTTGTCGGTTAATCCGCGGTAATAAAAATGTTCAAATATGTGTAGTTGAGATTAGGCTGTGGGTTGATGCTGATTAATTGGAATCACGTGCGCGTGTATCTATCCAGAAATTTGCGCTAATTGCTAATCAGCCACCGGGACAACCTGCGGGAAGAAAAACTTTCCGGCGTTTCTTGTATCGCTGTATTCGTCGACACGTCTCAGTCAGCTGAGAATATCCATACGGTAAAGCGGTGGACGTACGCTTACCGTAATTAAAAATCTGTTAGTAAATTGCGTCACGCCTAACTGTTAGTTCGTGGGTCGACAAGGAGACCGTGTATAACGTAGGCTCCGACGTCCCGCAGTCAATTGGCCGCCCACCTGTACCATTTTTGGAGTATTTATCGCACGAGAAAACCTGCACCGTCCGACTCGGCGTCCGTCTCAGCTCCTTACCATAGACTAATTTGGTATGCCGCAAACCGTGTGGGACGTGTGCATGTATGTAGGTACCTACTGCGACGAAACGGACTAAAAACTGATTCAAATAGCGTCTCTTACACCGCGGACGCCAAGTTCTTGGCCTAATCAAGGCTTGTAAGTGATTAACTTAATTAGAGATTGAGTGAGCCGAGAACACTGCGGGATATTTTTACCGTAAGTGGTGATTTGGACTTTCGTTTCGGCTTCGCGAAGCTGTGAGACACAAACTCGAAGATATGAAATCAGAATTCTGTACAAGTGTCCAAATTGGGTGAACTGTCGTTATGATAAAGCTTACAACTCTAATGGGCTGAACGGAAAGTAGACCAGTATCGTTAGCCCAGATTGAAGCCGTTTCAAATGACGACGGCTTCCTATTTTCAACTATTTTCTCGTTAACGGGTCTTCGATTGACGTTTTCGGAATCCGATTTTAGCGATGAAACTAAGATTTTCTCTCTGACATTCTCTCTATCAATTATTCTTTAATACAGCTACTCGTAATGTCAGAAATCATTGCGTTTCATTTTAATACCGGTCGAAGTCGCGACTTTCGATAGACTCGAACTGGCTCAGAATCGTTGCTCAATCTTCGAGATAGGATCCTAGCAGGTGATTTTGCGTTACTTCGAATCGGTCAGGTGATATTCGTATTTCAATACAATCGCGTTCAGCCGTGTGTAGTAATTCATAAGATAGCCAGGCGGAAGCCCACACCTTAAAAATTGGCCGAAGACATTGACAAAGGAGATTAGGCTAATCCACGCCTAGCCAAAGCTGGACCAAACCGTTGAGAAGTGTAGAAACTAGGCAGGCTTACGAAGCTGAGAGTTGCACAAGGCGAAAGAGAACTAGAAAAAGGCATTAGCGGTTCAATAGTAATATAGAACATTGGACAACACTCCCTGCGAAGGTGTGCCGAGCGGTATAATTAATAACAAACCAAATGCTCCATCGTTTCATTACTGATTCCTAATCGCACGATTTATCCGGGTTATTATATATATCTGGGTATTATTGCTTTCCAGTTTCTTGGCTTCGTGCGGAAATCTTGATCCCTGCTAGTAGTTACTTTCCGAACTTTACGTTCGTAATTCTATATATCTTTACGAAGTGAACAAACATTTCGGTTTGCATAAATCAACCTGTCCCTGCAGCTTATAGGAAATTGCACGCGGCGTGGTCTGGCTCGCCCTACGTGGGTGTGGTGCAGCTATTATTTAAATTCAAACCGTTTGTTTTCACGCACCTTAAAGATAAATCGTCGTGGCCACGGTAGATATGTACAATTCAATCGAGAACGTTCAAAAGTTCGTTACTTTACCAAGATTTGAAAGTATTAACGCAACCCATATATTAAACTCACACTTTCAACATTCGATCATTTACTTACGACAAACTTCGCTTCCACACGAATCCACCTTTCCATATACCCGTGTATAATGTATATATCATTTCTCTTACACCCGGAACACCCGGCACTTCAATACTTCAACGTATCTCTTGTCTCCGTTCCGGTCTACACGGAATTGCACTTTGACGACAAAACGAGGACTAATACCGACATCGTGAATATCTAATAAAATATCTTCGGGTACCCCGAACCGCGTAATACTTGTACGGAAACGTGTGGAATTAAGATTGGGAAAAAAATATTACCATCGGTGCGAGTTGTAAGGTTCTTTTGTAAATGCCTGACGCGAACTTGAAACTAATTGCGTTTATATTACGATCAATCTTCTACGCTCTGTTCATTATTTACCGGCATCTTTAGATTCGATGACTGCGAATTTTATACCTCAATGTGGCCTGGTTAACGAGACGTAGAATTTGATTAAACCAAAGCATTAGAATTACTTTTTTTCAGACTTAGTTAGAGTACAGCGATTCCCCGTTGCGCGATTATTTCGTGAAACCCATCCGTCCATCCGTGGTGATCGATTACGGCGTACTTTTTCATCGACACCTCGTTTAATCGTTAGACCCCCACACCTTTGATGAACGTGGTTCGAACCAGCAGGCTGCTACTCTCGGTCGAGCTTAAGTTTTTTGTCTATCGCATCCGGTTACAATCGCCAATCGCATCTGCGCGGGTCTGCCGCGGTTGTTTAGAGAGGAGATCGAAGGCCAGAGCAAAACGGAGAACAAAGTCTAACTGCGCTATCTATAATACCTGCGCGACGGTAATAAGCTAGGCGCTTAATCGCTGCGTTATAATTTTTGATTCGTAGAAAATTTTTACCTGATCTTGATTTCGATACACCTTCGACGTAACAGTCTACGACGAACGCCTATAACGCGGTCAGGTATACGGGGGCGATGAAATTACTGAAATGAATCAATTTTTCTTTCGTTTTTCATTTATTTTTTCTTAATGTTTTTTGTTTTCAATTTTCTTTCTTTTTTTTTTCTTATAATTACACGTACATTTCTATACTCGCGTCTCGCAGGGGCGTCTTCTCCGCTGGCACTCAGTGACTTAGTAATGATAATGCCGGACGAAACGACGAGAGAATCTAGATGCACTTTTTGCATTACGGTAGGCGGGTCGCGGTTCGCACCTTCCTGGGCGAGAAGAAGATTCTTGGAGCCAGAAGTACACGCCCTGGTTCTCGGATGCCAGTTGCCTCTTTCATTCCGCATCTCGCCTCTTCTTCTTCTTCTTCTTCTTCTTTTTATTCTCATTCTGATGCTGCTGCTGCTTCTTCTTCTTCTCGGTGCTCAACGGGCCAGGGGACTGCGAAGATAATATTGCTAGATACGTTATTTATTAATATCTCTAGTCTCGTTCCGTGCTCCGTGCCACCCTGGACGCCCGTCGGCCAGCCAACAGCTACGTGCAATATACGATCTCGTATCCTGCTGAGAATTCAGTTCCGCTGATAGCCGTGAGAATAATCGAAGATTTATTTCTTAACGAACGATAAACTCCGCGATCTTCTTCAGCCTAGTTTCCTACCTTGTAATGGAGAAAAAATATCATCTTCTTGCTTCTCATATTTTTTTTTTTTTTTTGGTCGTGGAGGAAGATGAAAGTTATCGAATATCTTACTGATTACGTATAATATAGCCAAGGTAAATCCTGAGCTCATATAACGAAGCCTGGCGCTACCGTAACGATAAAGAATGTAAAAAAAAAAATAGAAGAAAGAATTAGAAATAAAATAGGCTCAAGTACAACCGGCAATCAACAGCCATATACGCACCGCGATCAGGCCGACTTTCGCAACAAATTTTTCCCTACGGTATGGCCAGCTGACAGGTACATTCATCCATGTAAATTACAGTCGGCGACACACATGGTCACGGTGAGAAAAAAATTTGTATGAGATCGTAACACTTTCCTTGTAAGGATAAAACGCGGGATTCAAGAGCGATGGTCCGTACCGCAAAAGGGGATCTCGGGAGTGCGTACCTTTGTGCAAATATCTATAAAACATGGAAAAGATCGAATTAGTCTTTGATACGGGCTGGAACGGGACTTTATCGTTATTAACTCCGACGATTGACCACCTCGCCTCATAACCGAGGGCCACCCGCGCAGCAGAACAACACTATCAGTTTCGCTAATTACGCAACAGCACCTGACTCCGAGAAAATGAACGTGGTCGATTCATTGGACTCGGTCGATTCTCGAGAAACACATGCCCACATCGCGTTTGAAATGAAACAAATAGCCGCAGGTCTAACGTGAAATTCGAATCTAGGGTCAGCGGATAACTTTCCAGACTCATAAATCATCGACTATTATTTCTTTTCTAACTTTTGGTGAAAACCTAAGGATTCCCGTGCCCTTTTTGTAGGATGGAAAAAAATGAACTGAAAAACTGTAACCGACTAGAAAGTTCACCGCGCATAAAATTATCGATTATACCCACTTCTAGTTCATTAAAAAATCTGTATCTCTCAGATCCAAACGGGCTATAAACGCAGTTATAACGACGGTCGATAATTCAGTACTTATAACACTGGCGATAAATTCAGGAGCATCCGCTGGACCGAGAGGCTGTGGGGGGGCCCAATAGTTGGAACCATTGGTCAGCCTGAAGTGATACGGTATCTCTTGCGACATGTCATTAGTCATATATTTTTATATTGAAATATGGTAGTCCGAGAAAATAACGAACCGAGGCGTGTTTGATTATTATAAAAGCGATACGACCGACCAGTTTCAAATAAACCTGCAATTTATTATCCCGAATATTGCAAAATGTTGAATAAAATCTATATGCACACTGGACACGGGGATACCGCGGTCTGTATAAACTGCTGGTGTTGGCTACAGCGTTTGCGAAATACAAACAATCGAATCGGGGCGATCGCAAGGCGCCGATGCAGGTTGTAGAAACTCACGTATATAGGACCGGAGAGCCAGGTGTCTATGGCGAAATTAAATAAAGGTCGGATTATTCACTCACTCAACGATTCGCTGTTTGTTATAAATTGAACAATGCGAGACAAACGTGTATTGTGTTATCGATACGCCTTATCGAACTTTGCTGTTCGCTACAGCACGAGCAACGGAGATACGACGACGGCGAATAAGGCCAGATAAAACTCCGAAAAGGTTTCGACGTTGTGTCCTTTCGTCTGTTCCGAATACGCGATTTACTTTCCCTCAAATATCGTGGTAAGGTATGCAGCCAATTATTCGTTTCGTGAAAATTTGTTCGTATCTCAACGCAGAGATCGGGTTCCGAGGTGGCTAGGTTTAATTGCGAAACAGGGGAAATAAGTGCAGAATATAAATCCCATGAATCGCGTGCTCCAGGGCGTTGAGAAATACAAAATCTACGATAGATCATATTAGAACCCAACCGGAGCATGAACGAGAGTAAAAGTTCGACAAAAAAACATTATTAGATATTAGCTAGTCCTAAATAGCGACTGAATAGAACGGAATAACAAGAATGGCTAATAATCATATCGCGTATAAAATAACCGATTTCCAACCGCGGAAGTAGAAAGCGACGTGAAATCTTTATCGGAACAGTTCGCGAGGTATGAATTCTCGAATTTCTTACACCTACGCAAAATGAGATCCCTCGATCTAAAATTTAGTCAGATGTAATCTTTCGCGATCTATTTTGACCCCGAGGCGAGTCGATCACGACTATACCCACAGCTCTCGTCTCAAATGGCAATAGTGAGGGCGGAGGGCTCGGACCTGGTGTCAGACACCTGTGCTGCGGTCAGTGCCGCCCAGAATCACGCGCCTAGGACCACCGCTCGTAGGAGCCTGGGGCGCCGTCGGTGCTCCAAGTCGCGCGCACCCACCATGGCTCACTTTCCGCTTCATTCTCGTAATACCCATTACCCGAGCGGAGACCTTAGCCCAGCACCGGCTCGTCGACGGCTACTTGAACTCTTTCTCTCGGCCTCTACGAGGTCTCCAGCGGTCGTGGTACTCAACTACAGGTGTCTGGATAGATCGCCACCTCTAATAGGCTAAAGATTCTACGGAAAGCGGTAGGAAATTATAATAGAACGTTGAAGGATACACGACTCATTAATTTCGCGTGAGCGATCTCGTCCAGTCATTTTTGAACGAGTGAAATAGCGCGAAGTTTATTTCGCAGCATCGGAAAGCTGAAGATTTTCACTAGTTCTTAAGAAATATCGATTTTTCAGATGTTTGCAGAAATTGAGATCTCTCGCTGTAGCCGTTCGTCCGTTTCGGAACCCATTTCCATTCCATATGTATCTTTTTCTGAGGTCAGTTTCGCGAACCGCCTTGCAGAAACTTGTGCACATAATACAAGAGTCGTTGAAAGCCGCTGTAAGGCTAGCTTCATTCTCGGAGGTGTCAGAATCGATTTACGACGCGATATGAATACCAATAGCTAGCAGTACGCGTAACTCATTCCGCATACAGCAGGGCCACCGCAGGGTCCTACAGCTCGCGAACACCCGGGGACGTATCTGTGCGGCCCACAGACGACGACACCGACAGATAGACAGACAGACAGACAACAGAGAACAGATACCATATACTCGGGTACTTCGCACCTAGGATCGGCTCGGGCTCGGTCTCGGTTATCTAGGCGTGGTACCTTCAGCTGCAACCTCCATCGTTGCAACATATCCGCGGTATGCATTTTTTATTGTAACACCTCGGGCGGATATACAGTGAGAATTCGAGAAACGTGTATAACTATTTATCGAATTTTATAACCACTGGTTTACGTTAGTCGACGAGAATGATACGCGGCTATGCTCGCATGATCGGCGTATACTCAACGATCGTTTGATCATCGAGAAGAACGAGAATTGTACTTTCGTTCAATGGTGAAGAAATTCGAGGATTCGATATTATTAGATTCGTACAGACTAAGTTTTCGCAAAACTCTCGGGTATATGCAGACCCGACTCTGTTCAGAGTACATGTGTAGGCAAACGGTCTTTGATAAATTGTCAGACCCCATAAGGAACCCGAGAAGCCGGACCTCCCTGGCTAGAAAAGGGTAAGAAAGAGGACTGCATGGTGGAATTCCAGTTCTTAGAATCTATTGGATAGTAGAGGTACTCTTATAGCGGCAAGTCTCACTTTCGTTTGGGTACCATTTGAAATCCATTAAGACATCTCAAAGTGGAATCTTTTTATTCGACTAGTTTCTTTTTTTTTTTCTTTCTTTTTCTTTTTCTCTTTCTTTTTATTCTTCATTCTTTTTTCAACTCATTCGAACCTTTTCAGAGAATTAGGCTTGTCGATGGTATTATAAAGACGATGTGGCGAGGTTCTTTAACGGAGTAACAAAAACTTGTGAAAAAGAAAAGTAAAACTTACCGAGGTTGTGGCTAGGCTCTTATACCTACACTTCGTTGTTGGGGTGTTGAGCTGTAATGACTCGTAAGTAGATTGGGACAGGTTTCTTCTATCTTCTCATACATCTCAGCCTTACGCGGGAATAACTTGAGCGCGGGCTTATATACGTGTACCACGAGCCATACCATACGGCAACGCTGATTGATGTCGAACAAATGACTAACGCCACACGAGGGGCGATGTCATTTCGCACCTGAGTGAGTAGATTTTAATAGGATGATTACGATTATGATGGCCTGGAGACTGACGCCGTGACAGATGCGACAGATACGACAGATACGACAGAGATAAACACCGACTAGGTATTAATTGCGTGATGTATGTAACGTGCGTTAGGGCAAGACGCCAACGTGCAAACTCTTTGCTCTAGCAATCAGAGTTGTGATTAATGTAGATTTTCGAACCATTTCCGATTACATATGCATCGAATTCCCAAGTGCATCGTTTTTTATCGCACTTTTTAGTTTATTTTGCAATAAAGAGGAACGAAAGGGAACCGAGGACGAATACGGCTATTCAATTTATTCATTTAGACTTCGTTACTGTGATTTGTCATTCGGTGAACGTGTTCAAAGATATTTGCGGCTGACGTGACAGGTGTAATTATGCAAAGCAGACCTCTTTACAGAAATAGATATTCCCGGGGTGAATTGCTACGGCAATGCATATCGGCGCCGACCTTCTTTTGTGTCCAAACGTTGTATTAAACAGGTTCGAGGGCGAAGCAGATCTTAAAATTTCGATAATTGGTTGTTCGCATGACCTGATGCTGGTATAATAACAATAATGACAGTCCGCGAGGATTGCTGCATGCGAGAATAATCTGGGACACGAATCCCCGAAGGTCGTGGTAGTTTGTGAAAAGAAGATGAAATAAAAAATAAAAATAAAAAAATGGCGAGCCTCCGACCTAGGAAGAAAATGAAGTTCCGATACGCCTGAGGTTCTTCTTCTCCGAAGAGCTTTGCGTTTTCAAATCACTCCTGCCGCACTAACGAGCTTATACGATAATGGTAATGCCGATGGTAATGGTAGGTAGGTAGATATAACCTGTGGTCTACCACACCGCGCAAACTTTCATTTTACTTCTATAATATTGCCGGCGGTTCTGTCCGTTTCGCGGAGTCAAGCATTCTTCCTAATCGCCTATACCAACGCCTACGCAAAATAAATCACGATGCCCACGTATGCCAATTAAATTATAGGTACTGCATAGATTCGGTCTTTAAACCGGCGGCCTCACGCATAGTCGTGTGTCTTGCGTAAATTTAAAAATCAAAAAAACAAAAAAAAACATGAAAAATGTACGATACAAGGGATGATCCCATTTCACGATCATTATAATCATGTGTCGACGTCAGAACGGATGGTAGAACTCCTGAGGATGGACGAACGGGCGCACACACGAACGCGGAACACCGCGGGACCAGCTCTCACTTTCACGAAGTCACCGTGACCGAGATAAGGATGGTGGCAGCAACCGGCAAGAACAACCACGGAGCCACAGAACGAGACACGGGACTGACTGGTGACCGGTGACCACACAGTGCACCATATATGGCCGTTACGTGCGCGGATCTTATTTACCTATACGGATTTACGAATGTGCGTAAACGCATTTCACATGCCGCAGATTTATACCGCGTCAGGATATCGACGATGCGATTTAGGTCTGCGATCTAAGACCTTAGAAACTCGAATCGCCGAGCTAATTTAATACATTATACACTCGCGATAGCATAATAGCGGTTTCTAGTAACTAGAACAAAGCAGATATGCAGAGTCCAAGGACAAACGAGAGTACAAATTACAGGTTACATTCGCGACCGGCTTTTCGTGCCAGACCCAGTGATCAAATTTTCGGCTGAATTAAAATACGCAATCGTGTATGTAATCCGGTATACGAACGTGTGTGTGTGGACCAGTGTATCGCGAACGAATGCATGGACTCTTTGCGTCGATTTCTGGCGAGTTCTAGTTTCAAAAAATGAAGATCGATGATTCACGAATCAAGAATAGAAACAGGTAATTCAGATGTGCAGGTTCGGCGAATCCATATAGGGTTTGTACTCGCACGTCGGTGCCGACTGCGAGCGAAACCGCACACATAAGCGGGCGAGCGAGTGACCGCGTCTCGTTCCGCCTATGGCGAATCCTCGCAGAATCAACTTTCAATTTCTACAACGAGACGCTGACTGGTAACAGGTATCTTGTACCTAGGCCACTTTTAGTTGCGATTATTTCACCGACTCATATGGGGTCACGTGTAATCACCGTGATAAGGAGACCGAGAAATGTAATTTAAAAAATGAGACCGTAGAGCTGCAGGCTCGTGTTATACGCAAAAAGGATTAATTGGTTAATAACAGGATTTAACCGTGGGCCACGATAAACCGTTCACACGGCATAAATCAGCGTTGCTCAAAACAGGGCTGTAGCCTTTCAATGAATATTACCTTCACCTGCTGCAGCTGTGCTCATATGCATATTAACTAAAACATTCAGTAGATTGATACACTATGATAACTACTATTGGTATATCTGGGCGTGTATTCTATACGCGCGTACGTTCATATTCAAAGTAATAAAAGAAGGGACATAAGCCACCCACCATTCCGCGGCGTTATACCGACGCACCGAACAACGCACCCGCGTGAGAACGGCGCGGTGCTAATATCTCTGCCGGATCTGCATGGGTCAGAGGCCACGCTTCGAAATTACTTTATTTAATAACCAGATTGCAATAACGCGTGAAAAAATTCCGCACGTTTTATACCCACGTATAGGTATAACAAATACCCTTAACAGACGATAGAATAAGGGGACGATCACGACGCGACGCACTTGCCATTCTGCAGGGTCAGAGGTGACGGATAACTTATACGAGGACGAGGTGAAGGCTGTCCTGGGTTGGACGGTGAATGCCAAATGAGCGTATTCTCGAATTCAAAAAGCTCGTTGCAGAAAATAAAGAAAAAAATAAAACGAGCGAGTCTCTTTTTCCCTCAAAGACCTGCTGGGTTGTAATCTAGTTGTAAAACTGTCAGTCTCTCGGTCAGGATGCCTTTGTTCCCGCTTCTCGTATAACGGGTTTTAGTATACAGAAAAGGGACTTTGTTATTTTTTCCCAGTAAAACCTCCGGTGAACAGATACTTGCGTCGTTAACCTAGTGAACTCTTTGAGATATACAGGTATACCTTCATGTAGGTATACGCATTAACGCGGTGATCCATACGGAATGGAAAGGTGCGTTCACACCTGTACCTTGTGCTAAATAATATATTTCGCAAAAATTTCGCCTATGGTTTACATCGGTGTAATTCGATCGAAGGCGTAATTTCGGCGCATCGCTATCTGACGGCAAATGCACGGCAATCGAAACTGCACGGAATAAGAGACTGCAGGGAGGGATAAACTTAGAGAGCGAGATAGAGACGGGAAGAGAAAAAGAGAGAAAGGGAGACAGCGACCTGCCTCGCCCTGACCTAACCCAAGTCGCCTGACCTAACCCAGGTCGACACGCTCGCCCACGCGCGTTCGCCACCCTGTGCAAGGTGTTGCTTTTGTACGGCATGGCATACCGTAGCGCAAGTTGGTTAGCTTATTCATGGAGCTGAGCTATTCATGAATTAATCGTTATATTTTATGCGGGAAGTAATATTATTCCGATTACGTAATGAGCTGGTTTCGGGTATTTTAATGACCCTCTCATATGTCGCGGGACATTCTACGTGAGGGATTGTGACGATTTGGTCGTTATTTCGAAGCCGATTCGATCCTGAATTTCATTATCGGATATGCTCGCGAAACCGGTGTTTATAGGCCAGATATATGTTTCGAAATTATTTCACTCGATCCTTTTCAATTAAATACTGTTGCAATATGTTATTATTCGTCCTCCGCGAGGCGGTTCTGCTATTTCGAAATAACCAGAACCCGCTGAGAGCGCGAATCGGAACACGTTTCTCGGATCGCTGTAAGGCTCATTTTGCACTCATATTTTTCTCGACGAATCTGGTGCTATAGGCTGGTATAACGTGGATACTTTGAGGCCGTTCGCTTCTTTCTCGATTTCAAAATCGTCGGAAGGGACGCACGCCTCGTCTATGATGGCCAAGCCTTTGTTTCGCCTTTCTTTGTACGTGCGACCCCAACTAGAGATCCTTAGCTTCCCACACGTTTCCCGAAAGACCGAGGCGTTTGTATCCAGCTGACTTTTACCTATTTACCATTCTACCATTTTACCATTCCACGTTTCGCACGGAGGTAGAAATAATTGAACAATAGATTTTTTGGTCAGGCTGGCTGTTCCCGGCTTCAAACCGAATTAGAAATTCTCTTGAACTACCCGGGTCGTTGACCCCTGTTGACATGCGTACGGATATCCTGTAAGATCAGTCCAATAGCTTTCGTGATTTTAATGACTCATTGGAAAGTGTTTCACTCTGTGGTTAGGCACTGGCTAGCCGGTTGATCCTTCGGATGAAAGACTTTCTTTGTCACGCAAAAACGCTTCTATAGGACGTGACGGTGGGATGCTGTAAGTGCCGATCTCCGTTCGGAGCTTTTGCATGCATTCGTTAGCCGGATCTCTGAATATATTGAGAAATGAACGAGAACGTAACACCGGCGAATAGCTTTACGTAATAATCGAATAAAGTCATTTGCGCCTTGACAGCAGCTTGAGTGACCAATAAAGCGAGCTGCGAGTTGAGAAAAGATCAGGAATGATAATCAAACGATATCTCCGAATGACTTTCTGCTTGGCTCCACATCTGGACCACGCGAATGTCATCTTGTAACTACGACATGATACACGGTGACCGAACGTCCCGGACTTTGGTTTAACCGCGAAACTTTCGCTTGCGAAAATGACTCGTTCGCGAAGAAGGGGTTAAATATTCCGTGGGAACTACCGCTTTCGGGTATGTCAAATAAGATCGTCTCTCCAAAGTTTCGTATCGTTACAGTACGGACTAAGAGTAGAAGAAAAAGAACATTCAGTCGGTAAAAGGATTGATTTTTAATCTGAATTTTTTTCTCGGTTTTTGCGCATTAAAACTTTTTTGGAATACACTTCAATTCCTTCAATTCGTTTTTTTTATTGGCCTTGCGCACTCGGCCCTGACTCGTTACAATCACTCAACCAATACTTTCGGTTAACCGATCAAAGTCAAAGCTAATTAGAATGTTTTCCTTATTGTTCCAAACCAGTATTGCAGAATTGATCTGCAACTTACCACAAAATCTTTCAGTTTACACTTCGCCGAAGTCTTTTTCTGCGATAATCAATTGACAGTAATCAATATATTCTCGGGTAACAATATATCGGATTAAAATGAAAATTGCAACGAAGACTCGTGCAGCATTGATTGCATGGGATCGACAGTAAAGGTGTTAATAAAACAGCCTCGTATACGTCTAACCGCATACCGACCCCCTCGTCGTAATTATTTTTACCTAGTTTTCATACGCAAGTCTCATCTTACCCCGTCTCTTACCGAGTATAATTTAATCGTAAGAATTACACAACGAAAATGATTGCGGGTGGCTGATTACCTCGGTGACAGGGCAGGCCTCATCGTCAGCCTGACGCAAGTCGTAAGTACGTACAATGGCTCGATTCGAGACGTAGGTATACGTGCATGCAACTGGCAGTAGGAGAAAAAGTGGGTATAAATCGAGGAAGATGTCGTTGAACAATGCGATACTCGTGTCTCGAACTATCGTAATTAATCGCGTAATCTTGGGAACAACCTTCGTGCACGAAGCGAACTCTGTATAGTCTTGTCCTATTCCCGATTGAGAACGGTTTTTGCTTCTGTAAAGAGCTGAAAAAAATTCTTGCGACGTTTCGGCCAAGGATTTAAATGACCGGAAGCAATCCCCCGCCTAGTAGATGTTTGTCGTAAAAAAACTATACGAGCGATTTTGTCATTCTTATATAAATGAAAATCGATCGACGTATCGACGTCATAGTTTAATCAGAACTTGTCGTTCAAAATTAATCGCCTCATTGATTTACAGTGTCAAGACCCGTAGCCATTCATTTTAGGACCCAAAGTCTCAAAAGTCCTTCGGCTTTGCCAAACCCGTTACTCAAAAGTCGAACAACTGTCGCTTATTTCACATGGACTTTCAAACACCAGGTTCTATTCGTTTCGCATTATGGTTATCAAATCTATGATTAATCCTTTGTTGATCAGCACGTATTCGCCATCGAGTAGTGGCACTGTCTCGCGATTGCGCCAGTCAAAGTAAAACACTTTCGCGAAATAATGAATTTTCGCAACTGATCGTGCAGCCGGGTAGACGGTTAGAGATACGAAGGTACCTACGTAAATGTCTGCATGCGTTTATCGTAAAGTTATAGATTTATTTTCATGCCAATCGATTTGTAGACTACTCAAGTGCCATAAAGACAACATCAAATCATTCCTTGCGTTGAACTCGACGCCTTTCCTTATACCTACCTACCTCTACCTATGCCCCGAGGGCGTATAGATTTCTCAGAGTAATGTTATTCTTTTAACAGTAATCGCACCCAGCTTATGCACCTTGTACACATAATCGAGATCAGACAGTGGCGGCTGGTTTTTACTTATTCTCAAGATTATTTTATACCACAAGGACTCCACGCTCCAATGAAACAACCACAATGCCTACCCAGGTTCAAGACAGGTATCGAAGGATCTGATTGTAACTGCCTTGGAGTGAAACGAAGTGAGGTGAAGTGAAGTGAAGTGAGGTGGCCGATTGAGCTCGATAATTGTTCCGGAAACACGACCATCGATATCGACCGTCAAGGAAAATTTTTATACACTTCAACTTTAACGCTGGGAAACTATTCCACGTACTTAATGGCAAACAATACCTTCGCACACGTATGGAAATACTTTTAACGCTTAGAGTGTGATCGATCGTCGATCACGAGATCTTCCCACGTCCCTTTGACTGGCATTATTATTCATTCGCGAATTTTTCCTATCATGCAAATAATCAACGTGACATGAATACCCTCTTCTCAGCCGCACATATACCTACCTTTATTATATGACTATTATTATAATAGTAATAAATATAATACGCGCGCTGGTTCGTGCAACGGAAATCCGTCTCTTATTTTCTGATTATGCAAAAGTTTCATTCATAAATTTGCCGAAGAACTTTGCCCGAAGATCAGGATTTTGTTCGATAAGGAGAAATGCCGGTGAAATTAGGATTCAGGACTCTTCTGCTTCGACAATGAGATCAGATCAAATCCTTCCCGGTGCACGTTTTCGGACTTTCCAATCGTCGTGTTCTACATTTCCCACTTTCCCGCGGATTACGTAAAATTAATGCCATGTAAAATGTATAACCGAGACTGTGAATTGCTGCGCATACAGAATCAAGCCGCATATCAGAGGACCAACGTAATTACAGTGGTTCTGAATTGTTCGCAGTATACTCCTGGAGACATGCAACGCAACGGAACGCAACGCAACGCAATTCTCGATGTAACATTATAATACAACCACTCGACTTGCGACCTAAACTAACGCAATTTAACCTCGATCTATGCGAGACCTATATGTATCTGCTGCAAAGATATGTGCCTACCTGCACCGCACGTATAGATACGCGGATGATCGTTAGCTGTACAGCCATACGTATAGATACGTACTTACATATGTACACATGTTGCCGATAGAGATCTAGGTTACTCACATTTATGCCCACACACCTCTTCAGCTATCATCATCTGAATCTCTGCGAAGCAAAGAAATTACTTTCGGAAAAGTAGAAATCTCAATTTGCTACTTCTCGGCACTATCTTACTCTCGAGACGTTCGAACGAATTTGTCCCTATTAATTTACGACAGTCTGATGAAATGCTAATATTTATTCTAACGAAAATTGTTCTCTTTGTTGCAGGTGAGTTGACGACATTGAATGAAGTCTCAATCTCGTTGTACGTGTGTCATCAATGGTGAGCGATTAACTATGTATTACATATATGTTGCGATTGAATTTCAAACATCATTTTCAAGTTTGTATACCGAGATTTAGATCAGACAAGGCATATCCTTGATTCATAATCTTCGGAAACTTTCATAAAATTGAATTGAAAAAGTTCGAACGTTTGTGGTCCGGACTTTCCGAGAGCGATAATCGAAGTTTCGGTAGAAGTAGATCGTCTGCAATGAACTACTCCGAAATTGGCGATCCTATAAAATATTGAAATAAGGTGTTTTGAACAAAGCGCGAGCGGGACAATTTCCCACGAGGATCTTGGGGCACGGTAACTGATTTCTAACTCGGGATGCATCGATGCATTCACGAATTACAAGGCCTAAGGATCGTTAGAGATCGTTAGAGCAACTCGCCAGGTCGTCATTCACGGATCGCTGCCATTACAGCGACGAGTTGCGTAACTCTTTCCGCGGCGATTACACAAGCTACATTTAGAGCGCGGATCTTCGTTATTAGCGGACGATGATCCATTCCTCTTCCGAAACTAAGTCGAGTCTGTAAATCCCGCGAGTATCTCTTCCCCGGGCGCCGGGACGTGTGCTCGACGATTAGCGTTCCATTCGTAATTCAATTCTCCCATTTCGCAGTATGACGAAGCATCATGAGTCGAGAAGTTCCGGTAAATTGATTGGTCCACGTCGATCTAATGATCCCTCGACGATTGTCATTATTGAGATTATTAGTCAGGCGCTAATATTCTAACCCTAAGAGCTTTTATTAACGATCCGATAACAGGCGTGAGCTGGATAATTGCGCATGAACGACTCGGGAGAAATGACGAAAAAAAAAAAAAAATTCCATCGCGGTTTTCTGAGACAAATCGTTCATTATACTTCTTGTTCTATTGATCCTAATGGAACGCCTTTAAACGCGGAATTAAATCCGCGGTTAGATTTAATGAGATTCATGACCAGATGTTCGAGAGGGTATCTCGTACATTCTTAATCAAAGGTGAGATGATCGCCGTTTGTGCACCTGCAGCGATACGCGTAGAATAAACTGATTATAAATCTCGTACGAATAAGAACTCTGAATGTAGGTAGGAGGTGCAGGTAGTCGAGAATTTCTTAGCAACGTGGTCTCATCAACGAAGCGGTACTTTGTGTACAGCTGGTCACTGGCAATGAGTTAAACCCATCAGCAATTGACAAACAAGTCTAATTAAAAGTCAGCGAGTCGCAATAACTTTGGTCGTGTCTGACTATACGATAGTATTGCGTAAAGTTCAAACGATTCCGACACCTTAAATCTTCCCTACCTCCGAGGTATGCCTACGAACGGAGTTCAATCGGGGTTTTCAAATTAATTGCCCTAATGTTATTATCGAAGTGGGTTTAATTGCCGATAGCTTAGTTATATTTGAAGTAAAAATTGGAATCTGGTGATAAATTTTTCCTACTTCTAAACAAAACGTTAATTGGATAACGTTCGGACGGTTTAACTTGACCAATTAAAAGTAATTTGTCACCTATAACGCGAACCGATCGTATACTTGCGGGAAGAATCGATATAATGATTCTATGAAACCCCTAGCTCGCGTAGGCACAACCTATGGACAGGATTTGAACAGGTATACTTATAAGAGCGTTAAATATAGCCAGGGAGGGTCTGGGAATGATGAAATTAGAGCTAATTACTAAGTAGTTTCTGATTGACATCGTTATAATTATTTCGTCGGGATAAAAATCGTTTAATTATAATTTAAATGACATTCATATAATAATTGTACGCCTTCAATCCGTCCGGAGTTAACTACTCGAACTCAAAGGGATAACCGCGCGTTTAATTCCTGTATAAAAGCGTTACGATTAAGAAGTTAGCCTTCACCTGTTTCCGAATTAGGAATCGGGGAATGACAGCCGTTTGATCGAAGATATAACAAGTGTAAAAATCCAGAGGAGTTATAGAAGTCCGCGAGTTATACATTTTTTATCGCCTGTCAATACCGAAATCGATTTAGCAACGTTCAATGAAATATATTGGCACCGGTGTATAGCCGGAGAAAAAGTACCAGCTTTAACACCCAACTCCAACTTCTGAGGCCCCTTTAAGGCCCGAGAAAGGCCCCGGGAGAGAAGGCCGCCGAGGCACCGACCTCTGCGGTGAGTGAGAGTGACTTCGAAAGTAAAAGCGCATCGACGCAACGTTATTAGCCTCTTCGAATCTCACCGCCGTTAACCTTGATTTGTGAAGATGGTATATCCCATTGTATTGCATTATGTCGCCTCCGAGCTCTCCGTGAGACACGCGGAAGAGGGTCTGAGTCTTACGTACAGAGTTTAGTATAAAAGAAAGCTGAAGATATAATAAGGCGCGATGAAAAGCGTCCCGCGGCGTTGTACACGAGCGTTTTCTGCTAATTGAAGGTAACTATTAATCTAAGATGTGTATATATTCCGCGGAACGGTATATGTGGGGAAGAAAATATGTGTATCACGGGCGAATGCATTAATCTTCGGTAACTTAATTATAGAAATTATAATTTTAAACAGAAGCGGAGGTCTCGTCTCGCCTTCCTCGTTAATATTTATTATTTATAATTACGTAAACGGTGTCGCAATTCGCTCGCAGATCTGTTACCCCGTTAATATATCGGTGACACTTATTTAATACCGGTTTTTACCCAGATCCAACCGAGATAATAAATAATCGCGATTTTAAAGAGCCTGATCACCCTAGGTATAGCTGAGGTATGGATATTTCGAACAGAGTCTGTTATAACACCAATACGAATCTTGTTTCAAGGTGGATATTACATGACGTTATACAACGCGAAAGAAATTACAATTACGAAGCATCGATGATAAAGCGACAAACTTTTCTCTGAAAGTCCCTACGACCATGAGACCCAATCGAATTCCCCACCGTAAGACAATGCTGATTAATTTATTCAGATGAGCCGATCCACACGGCTACACCAAACTGTATAATACATTCTCTCCTATTAATTTACCGTTTAATCTTTATCGCAAATCTGTTGCGGACAGTGGACATTGGCGAGTATGAGGCAAGTCTTTGAGATAGTCCGTGTAACCATATATTATCGTCTCGAATGGTTAGTTCCACGAGTCGAAGCTGTAATTTGATGCTTTTTCAAAAGCTTATTCCTGGTATACGACGGCTCGATTTTTACAGATTGGATTCGTGCGATCGGTAATATATGGAAATACTAGTTCAGAATCGTCGAATTTACGACATCGCCCTAACATATTCGATCTAATCTGCGAAAAAGCTCACGCTGAGTTGTTCGAGCCGTCTGTATAACATTTGTTTATAGTTTAATAGAATCGTTTGGAAAATGTAAGGCTACCTATCCCAGCCACGGCTACATTAACCCTTCGCGGTCCACCGAATAAATAATGACAGGCATGCTGCGAGCCTGAGGAACTTACGACTCGACCGAGTTGAATCAAGCCAACCTGAAAGAACCGAGGACTGGAATGCGAGAGCAAGGCCGTTCCTGAAGCGAACCGAAGCAAATAAGTCTTACTTTCGGTCATTATAATACAATATAATAGCGAAATAGCCCAGAGCAACGAGCTGCTGGTGCAGTCGCTTACCTATGCAAACAAGTACGGTATAAGTAGGTATATATGCAATAATGATCGAGGAAAAAGAAATAAGAAATGCGTAGGCAAGGCCGTAGCGCGCACGACTTACAGTTTGCAAATCTTTGTGTATTTACGTAGGTATATACCTTTACACGTACCCGGAGTAGATTGGATGGAATTTGCTCTCCTCTTTAAACGCGAGGTAGGTAGGTAAAAGGATATAGGTATAAGAAACGGTGATGGCGCTAAAACTTTTTTCGATCACGTGTCGAAAGAATTTGTTACGGTGAATAGCGCTCGCCTTTGCGCTAGGCGACCCAAAGAATGATTCGACGTTTATTAATATCAGATAATATATTGTTGCCCACGCGTGTCATAGTTGATTAAGTTTTTTTTCTTGTCCGAGCATCTGATAGGATCTTCTTCATTCAGTATATTTATGAAACCAACGATACGTCGTGAGGGAATAATTTCCCAACGAAATAAACGTCCCAGGGATTTGTTGAAAAATTAGAAAAGTATCATCTTATAACAAATACCAACGCTACTCCGGCTCGACGCTGAATTGTATTACAATTATCTTCAGCTCTACGCGTGAATGATATTATTATCCGAACGGATTTCTTGTCCTCGCTTCCTGCACCGGTCGAGTCCCTGCTGCAGCGTTGCTGGAGTTTTATGCGTTGTCCACTGCCGGCGATTGCCAGCTTGTTATTAATCTTAATTGCCATCTAGAGGCTGCCAATTAACAACGCCTGTCACTTGTTTTTACTCGAGAATCTCCTATCTCTCGGAGGGCTGTCGGTGTGTTGGTATTTTATAATAATTATTATCTACCGGTATAGAAATATAATTATTTCACTTTGAAAGCGCAGTGAATCCATTCTTATCGTCATTACCGTTCTATCCTTATCGCTACAATGTGCTAAGAGTATATCGTGGGGAAAAAGTTCCCTCAACTTCGTACGTAATTGATTATTGATTAAAATTTATATGACTTTGAACGATGATAATGACGCCAGATGCTGCTGCACCCACAACAGTCGAGTTTCTTTCCATCAATTTACATCAGCCAAGATTACATCCTTTCACGTTCCCGTTCGCCTTCCATATAGAATTTCCAATACAAAATTACTAACCGAACGAATCCCGGGTTAATCGCACATATACATATTGAAAAACAACTATCGTTAAAGAAACGTGATATATACCCGCTTCGATTACTATCGTAGCCGATAACTTATTCCGCGTAAATTATACCGGTGACAGCGTCAAAGTCCGTTTACATTCATCACGACTACCCCACATCGGGTAATTACGACAATTTTGCTATATCCGGGGGAAAAACTTATCGAAATAAGATTAACCACGGTTTTAGATCCCGTGTAGCGAATCACACCGAACCGAGGTGAAATATACGGGCATAGGCGTCCTAATCGTCATCTCTGGTGAGAGTACTTTGTTAAAAATCGATTTGCTCATCCGTGGCTACAGGTAGGTACGCTATTCTATCAAAAGTGAACGTGCCTCGTAAAATCGAGAGTGGAAACGATGACGGCGCGATTCGCTAGACTTCGCAGAAGTCATGTTTCGCTCTCATCGCGTCAGGAGTAGCAGCAGGTACATCGATATAGTCATAGTGTTAATCTTCTGTGTGAGAGAGTTTGCGGATGGTTCTTGGTGTGCGGACCGTAACGGCTCGGCTAAACCACCGTACCGCATAAAGAGTATAAGAAAGAGAAAAAGAAATATGAAGATAGAGAGAGCGAGCGAGCGAGCGAGTGAGTAAACCTCGTAATAATTATTAACATAAAATATAGGCCAGCGCCACTTGATTATAAAGTAGAACCAAGCGAATCAAACGAGTTGAGCGAGGCGGAAACTCGTAGAGAAGCGGAAGGTTACAATTTGGAGTCCTCGATGACCTAGATATTAATCACTCATCTCTTAGCATATCTGGGTAACAGAAAACGGGTCCGTGTATTCAATTAGCAAGATTTTCTTTCAGCAGTTGGTACATCGAAGTATAATCTTTCGGGATCGAACATCTGGCCCCTAATTCATGTAGCACATCGGAGTTCTCGCTAGCTAAAAAATCGCGGAAAGCTGCGGTATGCTCGAGTTAATAAGCTGTGGGTGGGGTAGCTGGTTTATTATATGTGTAGCCAGCGACGTGCAGAGGGTTCTTCCAGTGATGTTATATCGATGAGTAAAGATGACTATGGGCATTGAGGTTGAAAGTGAAAAAAAGGAGTGAAGAGCGAGATTAGCAGCTGATGAAAAGGTGGAGCCTTGCAAAATGACGTTTTAAGTGCCGGTGAAATTGTGCTCCGATAAGTGCAGCGTCCATTCCAATACTCGGACGGGGTACACGCCGAGTCCGGTATTACTGGGCGCTAGCCCATCACACGATGTAACTCTCGTTTTCTATGCCAACGGAAGCGTATGGGAATGAACGACCCTTTTCGAAGAGTTTGATCTCGTTGTGTCCGTATCGCAGCTAAGGATTATCTAGTTAATAGCGAAGATATCTCGGGAGATAAGTGCATCGACACGGTCAATTATTTATGGATGTAGATTCCCCCTCGTTCTAGTTGCACCTTGACTTATTTCTCTTCTTTTTATACCGCAATTGGGACCAGTCTCGTGAGTAATCCGTAATTACATTGCAATTGTCCCGAAGGCAAATTCATCTTCAGGTCCCTTCGCCATTGTCGATTGGCACCGACTCTCGACAGTCTCCAGATCGTATTATACCGCGATGCTACCACGCAGGGCACCACCATAGAGCATTGCGCTCGAAGCGTAAGACGTAAAGGAACCGCCACCATATGGTCGGACATCTAGGTGCGTTGCATAATCTCGGAGACGTCACGCATCTGTCTTATAGTGTCTTGCAGTAGCTGTGCCACTATCCAAAGCTCATTTCGCGAGAGTAGAACTATCATGGGATCTTTTACCGTCGTTAAAAGGCCTGATGTTTGCGCAGAGACGGTTTATGGGTGGGAACGAATTCTCACAATCAGCTGTAAAGAGCCACAGTGAAATTGACTCTGGACCGAAGAGATCATGGAGACAATGGGTGTCGAGGACTCTGTGCATAGAAGCCACAGTGTGGCCGCGTAATCTAAAGCTAGTGAAGATTCATCTCGCGTTAGCTTTTGTCTTACGTTAAGTTGAGCTTGTTCGAGCTTTGTACACCGTCAGGTTTTGAACTCGAATCAACTCGTCGTAAAGACACGTCGGTAAAGACTGTACTTAGAGCAAGAAACGATTCTCGTCCCGTTTCATAAGACTTTTTCAACCCTGCAGAGAGAACGAGGCTGTTTAAACTACTTTGCGCTTCGACCATAGTGTGTACCATGCATAGTGCAAATACGTGCATACAAAATACTCGTAAACACAGTTCCACACATCGATGGGTTAAGTAGATTCGAGCAACCGCAAATACCATCCCGATTATGGTCAACTTGGCCGGCACTGCGTCATGCTCTGATATTGCTTAAACTGTCATTTTCAGTAGCACCGACTGGTAACTGGTTCTACGTTGTCTGAATCTTTGAGTCAACCACGCCTATAAGTCCTTGGTTTCTTTCCTTTCCTTATTTTTTGTTTTTCGTTCTGTTTTTTTTTAAATTTTTTTTTTAATTTCAAATCCTTCACGCGAGGCAGACGGGTTCGAATCTGATCGACCATGCATCGGATCTCTTCGCCCTGCACATAGTCGGCTTGGGAGTTTCTCGAACGTTGCGAAACAACAAGAGTTCGCGATCGCCAGGGATTTCGCAGTGGGATAGCGAATTATTACTATCTCAGAGAAAACAAGACTTTCTCAGTAGCTCGTCAGATTTGATTGCTTCGATTGCGGTCGCACCTGCGACCACGCGAATTACGGGCTGTGAGGCATGCGACTGCGACGGAGTCGTTGCATCGGCGTCCTACACTCTTTATCGTTATTGGCTTCGATGGCACAAAGGGATACGGGTGCAATACTTCGTAGTTTCTACCGTGGAGATTGCCATTAGGGATAATCACTGCCGCGACAGAATAGGAACAGTTTCCATATAGCAATATCTATTCGCGTAATTCGTCGATGGACAGCCGTATTTAATTCGCGAAACGAAACGGACCGAATAAATTACATTCGAGTTTTTTGATCTTCGAAGGTTTACCTTTACCACCTATCGAACCTCGGCTGGCGCTCAAGGACTCGCGGAATAATTTAACGGTCGAACAATTACTCTTAGTTAACGTACCGCAAAACTTAGTCATACCCTGATTTGCCGAGAATTCAAAATAAGGAAATTGGGGTAAGGTCGTGCGTCCGACCTTTCCATTGCCCGACCAACAAGTCATCCTAGCCACGGCGGCGTCCTCCGAACTCCCCAATATGGCTTAGCTGTCCCACTTGCGTCTCGGTTGGTATCCTTCGATGTATGCCTTACATGGAAGTAATGCCAGGCGGGTTCTGTGCGAGTTGCTGGCGGCAAAACGAGTCGAAGAATTTTTTTGAAATCACCTCTCGTATTTATCATGGTGAAATGCGTAGTGAATATATCGCGATTCGGTGAGAAGAGTGCATACGAAAAATTCCGTACGTCGTTTCCGTCAAAAGTGCCAATTAGCTACATGCTACCATGAGATTTGACGATCGATTTTTTGCACCGCAAGCTCGGAGCACCTCTCTTGATGTAATCCTCAATCCAGATAAAGTGCTTGCGCGCGTTTATAGCCGCATTCGTTTTTTCCACTCGATCGGTATTACGGTGGGACTGCACCTGTATATACTATATGTGTAATATAAAATGTGAAAATGAACGGGTGTAATTAAATTATAATACCGCGACGCAGGCACGCGGGATCTTCGAGAGAGATGGTTGGCACAGGGGGGCAGCATCTAAAACCCTTTGCCTTACGGCTCGTTTTAAGATATGCAACTCTAAAAGGTGTAAACACTTTCCCATGGTAGTGGAATTCCTGGGCTATGCATAAACTGTCGGCTCGGTTTGTGCTGGTCTGAAGAACCAGTAGTAAATTATCGCCATAATAACCCCACGGAAAAGGATTGGATTTCTCACCATAGTCTTTCTGCACTGCTCCCGCAGCCGCTGAGCTACTCCTGGTTCTACTGCACTCTTCTCTTCTTTTCTCTTTTGCTTCTCTTCACTTCTGTTCTCGTCGTCGCGGTTCGACCCCGTCCCCGTCCCCATCCCTATCTCATGGAATCGTCTCTCGACACCGCTTACGCGGTCGGTGGTGTTTACACGCGCAGCGGTTTATGGGAATGTTAATGGGTGACATTCCACCCTTCGCTCCCGCAGAAAACCATAGTATCTACCTATCCCGCCTCTTTCCTACCGCCAACGAAATCAACTTTATTCCATACTAAATGCGGGTCAAGATACCGACGAGGATTAAGGTCGCTTCTCACGGGTTTTACGCAAGGACAAAAGTCATCCGGAGATCTGACCACATTCTCACTATCGCGATATCTTTTCGTTCCTTAGGTCGCGACGCGAATGCTCGAAACTTGCGATTATCTTGCGGTGACGAACTGTCCGTCGCATATTGCTCCTTGCATACGATCGTACTGCTCGTGTGAAAAGTTCCGATATGTAACGCTCGATCTTCTCGGAGTGAGGAAGCCCGGGAAGCCGTAGGTACCTCTGCATCCCTCTACACATAAAGCATGCAGATCTCTTTCCACGTATTCAAATGAGTTAAACGAGCGAACGCTATCTTCGCTTATCTTGTTTCTTCCGGCTATGTAATTGCCGACAAGAGTCCACGCGTGAGATGAATAAATAATAATTCTTGAATCAGATTCGCGTAGTCGCAGGAATTCTCCACCGTCCGATATGTATGTGTGTACATTCGTATAAGACGCGCGGGGTGCGTTTAAAAACAAACTAACCGAGGTGGTAGTTAATTTTTCACGCGAATGTCCGAGCCCTCTGTCCAGCTAGTCTCGTATAGCAGTAAAGTCATCTTTCGCGAGGATAAAACGACTGCGAAGCGACGCCGTTCGGGATAATTACTGAGCGGTCTCAGAGTGCCTCGGAGGGCTGGCCGACCCGAGTCCACCCACGACTATAGTCTTGAGAAGGGTGCGCCTACAACCTCGACCTCGGTTTGCTCCCGCAGCGTCGCACGATTCTTCAACTCATAAACTTGAACATTTCTTATTTTATCATTCGTTTCCGGAACAACAAAGAAAAAACAAAATCGATAGCTTATTGTATAGATAATTTATGAAAGTATAACCCGGCGATATTAATCATTAACAAATTAGATCGTCACTGAGAAAGATCGACAGGCATCGCACATAATAGTAATTGGCCTTGACAGAGAATTCCTTTCAACTTCTCGATCGCTAATCACCTTCGATTGTGCGGAAATAAGGAGAGAAAAAATAAGACAAATTTATTCTTTGACCAATGTGCCACGGATCATTCCACTGTGTCACGCTGTGCCGTGTTAATTGCTTTATAACCAAGTCAAGCGGGTAACACGCGTCCCTGTAAATAACTGCTCGTCAAATTACAAGGCTACTATATCCTTACGGGTTACACCGCACGTGCAATACCCTCCACGGGTAGGTAGCTAGGATAGGTAGGTATGCGTCGATTAGAACAAAAATAATAGGACACCTGCGTTAATTGGTAAAGCATTTATTCCTAAAGTCCGTAAGGAGATTCTGATCTTGAGTAAATTTCTAGGGAATTGGCTTTGCGCGAGTAGCCGACTTCGCCGATCGGATTGTGAAAACCGATCGTGTCTCATTCTGCTTTGTTAGCGAGTGTGTGCCGTGTGTGCGTGTGCTCCGTGAGTAGGTAGGTACAGCTATACAGCTACAGCTATAAATATATACTTACGCTTACGTATCACGTAACGTAAGACGTACCCGTGCGTATTAATATCCCTATACGACTGGTAGAACCGATACGTAACATGTAATTGAGGCAAGCCGAAAGATTGAAAGTTTGCGTTTCGTATCGGTAAATTAATTTCTCCTGACAATTGGGCTCCCACGAGCATTCGATACTTGAGCAATACGAGGGTCCGGATTCAACCTGCTAAAACTATAGACAGATTACGATATTAGCGGAATATTGTACCAATGCTTAATCGCTTCTGGCTAGAATTAGAAATAGGAACGGCAGCCGCTCAGCTGATATACCTATTCACTTTTTCCTACGATCAAAGACTCTTAATTATCGAACTCGTAAGTTTTATGTAATCCGAAGTAATGCTCGGGGAAGGCCGTGCTTCGGTAGGTACTGGATTAGTAATTAAGACCGCAATTAGATATCTAATTTGGAGAGAAATGACGACGTTTTATGGCTGTCGTATAAGAAGGAGTCCGCGTTGCGCAGGATCATATAATGTTAAACGCTGTGGGATAACTACCTTTATAGGAATTCACGCATGATTTACTACCGAATGTGAGCTCACGAGGTGATAGAATCTTCTGAATTAGTTTGTGAAAAATCAAATGGAAGCCGAAAAAAAAAAATTAAAAAACGTGATAAAAAAATTGCAGACTTCCCCCAAGACACGTCCAAGGTAATATCGAACTTTTTTGCCAGTGATACGGTACAGTGATTTTTTTCAAGCAATCCAGTCAAGTTGATCTAGTTTCCTTTTTCTATCGAGATGGAATTCGATCTCGGATATAAATAGCACCGTAGAGAGTGAATGTGCACGCGGCACTAGCTCGATATACAGTCCGTATCTACGTACGTACGTAGGTACTACCTACCGGCTAAAGGCTCGGAGTACTTTACACAGCAGCAGCAGGAGCAACAGCAACAGCAACGGCAACAGAAACAGCGACAGCAGCAATAGTAGCAACAGCGGTTGGTACCAACGGCACTAGCACCGGCATGAAGTATAAAGATACCTTTACGTGTATACCTACACACGTGGTTACAACCC
Organism: Tenthredo distinguenda; assembly: GCA_947538915.1. Taxonomy (NCBI): domain Eukaryota; kingdom Metazoa; phylum Arthropoda; class Insecta; order Hymenoptera; family Tenthredinidae; genus Tenthredo; species Tenthredo distinguenda. The sequence continues at coordinate 9,470,366 of OX384534.1, forward strand.
GCGCGGTGGTTTAACAACCAGGTCGATGTTTTTCGCTCTAGTTATGCTGATATGTATAATCTTAGTAATTATACACCTTCGAGAGGGTTTACCTGAGTGCTCGCTGTAAGGTGTATTCTCCCATTTCCAATCAGTTCTGATTGCTTCTGATCATTACTCGTTAATTCACGTATTACATATACATATACATATACACGCTTGGATGTAGGAAAGTGAAACAATATATGTTTAAATATTTATTTATTTACTTATCTATTTATCTATTTACACACTGAGTCAAGCGAACTATAGTATCGCGTCGAGTATCTCGCACGTATCGAAAGATCGGAGGTCCGATTCCTGTGGTAATGAAACTAGATCACGGGGCTGATTACTGCAGAAGAGGATCGATAGTGTAGTCAGGAGGCAAGTGAAGCTGGTAATTCCTGCATTCAAAGCTTCGTTATTTTATCCGGTACGTTGTAGCGCTCAATTTTATACGAAATGAAAAAAGACGATAAAACTGCAGCTTATGCCTTCCGCTTGGCTATGACGTACCGAGAAAAATGAACCAATGTGCAATAAATTATTGCTTTACCTGGAAACAATTTCCTCACTCGATTCTGAAAACATGGGGAATTGTTTTGATTCGTTATTTCGGAACGTTAGGTTCGATCAGCTTCGTGATCCAGTTTTATTACCGCATTCTGCAGAATTCAGCTTTCACTTTCCACGTGCAAGATGTTTAAGGTGGACAATCTACCCGCGCACTCCATTTCTGCACAATTTACAGATCCGTGATACGTTCATATACCATGAGCAAGAGTTTCTGTGCCGGAAGTTATCGCGGGACATATTTCAGTTTCGAGTGCATAAGTTTCGGTTGCGAAACGGTAAATAAATACGGAAATTCCTTGTAGTTGTACGCGTATGCACACAGCGGATACTCGACTCGAGTGGATCCCATTGAAGCGATTAAACCTGGACCCAAAACGTGGGCCTTACCTCGGGCTGGTCCACGAGCACCATCCAAGATGAATGGACGCTAATCGGGGACTTAGCATCTCGGAACATCGAGGCGTTGACCGGTTTTTCGGTCGTATTTTAGGGAGGGAGTCCGCGTACCGTTGCCCTCTGGTCGATGGGGGCTCAATGAACCTCATGAATGACGCAACGACGAACGGGGAGCATCTTTCTCTCAATTTCGAATCGGTCAGCGACTACCGTGCACCGCTACGAATCTCGTGAAGATTTTTTTTCGGCATTTAACTGAAATTCTTTCTTCGGTGAATTTTCATTTCCGCGAACGAGAACCGACGGTTTCTGTCTCTCGCTCGATCCGCTGTCCGCAGCATGTCAAAGGAGTTTCCGGTACGTTCGCAAAAAGTGGAGGAAACCGGTTGCCACGTGACTCCGGTCGTGATCTAAGCGTTGGAAAACGGTCAATGGAACGAACGACGATCTTGTCCAGCTTCCGCCGACGTGGTTGAGCGGACAAACGTGGATCGGTATGACGGGTAGTCGGATCGAATGATATTTCGATATTCTCTTGGTCTCGATTTATATGGATTTATCGATGATCTTTTTCTTGCAATGTCCGACACGGCGCGTCCGTCGATATCTGGGCGTCGAGCAGCTGCGCCGCGGTACGGTCAAGTTGGTTTATATTATACGCCGCTGCAGTCGTATATGTATATGTATGTATGTATCTATGTATGTACCTGCAATGCAACCGATGCGATTATATTGAAATTATATCAAACGCAGCAGGGTGCCGATAGAAGAAGGTTAACTTCGTTATGAATGCTGCGCGTAGGCATATTACAGATAGCTACACTGCTCCATACAGCCCATGAGAAATTGCACCTTTTCCCACGGCTGACCGGTATACGAGTAACGCCTGATCACTGCTTCACCACTATTTCGCTACTGTCCATTAAACGCAGAGATATCCGTCTATCGGTTAACTTTTTCACATTTCAGTCCGACAAAAACGTACGGATGTAGGTATCCGTTCGATTTATTTTCTCCAAACGAGATGTAGACCGTTACGTATAATCTACCGTGAAATATAACCGCTTTCGATCTCTGTCCAACGTAATACGACGATGCGATATCGTATAGATGTAGAGAGAATCGTTTAGGCCGCGGGTTAAGTTGTAGCAAATTATTGGCTATGTAATTTAATCTAATCTACGACAGGCATTAATGCGAATAACAATACGGAAATTCAACGAGCAACGCAATATGCCTCGAGGCTCGCCTCTGTACGGATGTCCACAAAGTCTCTCTTCGATATACAATTGATAGCCGCGCATCGATCGGTGCCACAACCGTCCGCGTGTGTAAGCGGTTTGGAATTATTCGAATAAATCTCAAAGACGGCCGCGTAGACGCCTGGAAACGATCGAGAACAGTCATGGTGATAAATGCGCTCCTTCGGATACCCTCCGAGTATCGTGGTACCGAGAGACATACATGCAAATTCTCTCGAGTTCGAATGCCTTAAAACATTTCGCGTATCTATATCTTGTATCGACTAGTACCTATCCGACTACCTGGAAGATTAACGCAGATAACAGATCAACAAACTAGAGCTAACAAATTTTTCTTTATCTTCATTAAGCATCTGATTCCGGGATGAAAGAAGATAGACCTCATTTTAAAAGGTTGACGAGGTTTTGAAACTTTGTAGGATACATCTTACGACGAAGCTCGCCATTAGTCGGTGATTGATAATGTCCGCCGACTCGTTCCAGCTGGTCGTCAACGATGGGATGTAACCCGGAGTGGTGGTAGCTATCCAGCGCAAAAACCACGAGTAAATGCTGTCGAGTGCATTGTCACTACTCCCCTGCAGGCAATTATCGCTAATGCGAAGGTTTTGTCTGGCTTATAATTAGCTACGAAAGTGACAGGGGCCGACAAAGAGTTCGCGGAGGGGCAGCCGACCGTCAATAGTACCTTCATCGACTCCTATATGCACCCCGCGAGGAATGACAATGCACCCGCAAATAATAGACCCTATTTACCTTTCCCGAGATCTGAAACTCAGCCGGGGAATGATATGCTGCACATGGGTGTTCGATTCGTCGTAGTAACATTATGTTCAACCAAATTGATGATACTGAACGAAAATGAACTCGAAATGGTTCGATAATCGGGAATAATGTCCTTTCGGTTTGGAATTCTGCTACGAATTCGATTTGAATGAATTTTTCGGAGGAAAATGTGATAGTAGCTCTTTGCGGATGATTATGGGATCGATATTTAATTACTGTTTGAGATTTTGTGGTGCAGATGGTTCGGAGAAGCTTGTGATTCGTAAATAATAGGTGGATAAAAATAAACAGTGACGTTGCAGTTGGAACGATCAGCTTCCCACCACTAGGGAATGACGTTGCACCTGTTGAGTGAAAAAATGATAATATTTACTTTGTCGCTTTTGTAAGGTGACTACGCGCGCATGTCTCGAAGCAATGACAAGGCGATTATACTCTTAAAGATTTAATGATTGAACGTGAGACGACCGAGACCGCCAGATCGAGAAAAGTATTTACTCTGCTTGAACCGAGGAGTAGGTAGGTACCTACATAAAATACGTATGGAACAGAGTTGCGTTACTCTGTTATTTCCAAACTGTGCGACGACGATCGACTGCTAACTCATCGGGCAAAGTCTTGCGGTGTAAAATTAAGTCCTTAAGTTTACCCGCAGCCTTATAGGTATATTCGCAAGCCGAAGATGGGTCTCTAGGTAAATCGGTTCCCTGGGGCCTGGAAGAACGAGAAAATACTCGATAACGATAATCAGGTGGAAACCCGCGTCGTTGAATCCCCGCAAACCGGGATAGGCGTAATTCTACCTAGCGGCTATATACCTACATAATATTACTCATTGGTACGGGACTAAGTAATAACTACTTCGCTATAATCAAAACGCGAGAGAACAGTAGTAGATTCAGAGCACTCCTCGCCTTAAAACCTTTTTCCCATATCTTGCAACTATTTTTTAACATAATTTCGCTCCGAGTACCGTTTAGACGCTCCAAGACTTTTATTTCTGAACCCGATAAATCTCGAACAATTAATTAACAGACGAACCCTGGTTAGAAAAGAAGACTGTTAAAGTACGCAGACATATATGAGTTTCGAAGTATGGAATTAGCATAATGTCGGGAAACATTTAGGTCCGGCAATGTGCGGTGCGGATCGGTTCAAAGCTCGAGCTCGACGGACTGGGTTGAGTTATGTTGGGTAAACTGGACTCGCCGCCGGTCATTTGTGAATGTTGCTTCTGCGCTGCTTCTGTCGATTTATTTTAAGTGCTCTCCTATAGACGCCATGCCATGCCATGCCATGCCATGCCGGGCAGGTAGGCTCTTCTCTCAGTTGCAGAGAGCGAGCAGTCCCTATATCTCGTTTTATATACACCGATCACCTGGTAAAAATGAGAAAATTGGTTCGCGTGGCGATTACGCTCGAGGGAACTAATTACCGTTACAAAATTACTAGATCTTAAGGTGGTTCTCCGTTACTAGTCCTCCTCAAATACCCACCTCCGATATCACACACAGTCATAAAACGGTTGCTTAAATAAGAGCAAGACCTTAGACGTATAATTAACGATCTTGATTAAGAATCGAATCGGCTAATTGATAAATCGTAAATGGAGCCAAGGCGCCGATTCGATTATTAGCTGTCTAACACCTTCGCGTATACTCGCGGATTAATCGTCGATACATATAAGATCGCGACGAATAGGTAAAGAACCGAGATCGGTATGTACTCACTACCCGATGCATTTATCATTTCCACAATCGTGTCTTATTCGACACAATTCCTGTGGTCACTCTGGTCACCCCGGTGACTCGAGTCCTGTATAGATTTTCGTGGTGCAACCGGTGTAACTGACCTGCGACACAGAAACCTTAGTTGAGTCCTGCCGACCGCAGAACACCCCTACTACACGGCTCTCCCTTTTCTCCGGCAGGTCTCGCACCTCGTCTTTTGGTTTTTTCTGTTTTTTTTCTTTATTTCTTTTTAATTATTTCTTTCTCTATTTCCAACGGTCGCGCTACAACACATGCAAGCTCATACGTCACACCTGTATATGGTGTCATCCGAACATAGCAGGGGGTTCCGAGCTATAGAATTATTTTTAATTCACCTCACGGTCGTTTAAGGATTGCAAGCAAACCGATCATATATATTTTAACTAAGGGTCTCGAGCTTACATACATTTTCAATAATAATTACTTCGGGGAAGTTGGCACCTGTTATGCTCCGCGTACTTTGCACTAAATTTCGCAACCCGCGTTCACGACACCAATGTATGGATAAAATATGCAATAAGTAATTGGAATGAACAATACACGCCTTGCCGTGCAACTTGCACCTCAACCGTCTGTATTTATGTACTAAATACACACATCGTCGAATATACGGTTCAGCGATGTATGCACGATGTTTAAATATAGTGTGTACGTACGTATGTATAATTTTATACACCTTATCCTTATAGTTACCTGTCATTGATGTTATGATGGACAACGGCTGTGAAATAATTTACATTTAGCCAATGGTATTGCTGTACATACGTACGTACACGTATACATACGCGCATTGACAGGCCGTAGTTTTAATCGGGTCCAACGATCGTTGCGGCTGATTGCGGGTTAAATATATATGCAAAGGAGTTGCGTAATCTTAAGATAATCAAAGGCAATAAGGAGAGCTGCAGGTAGATAAGAGGATTAATTTGGGATCACCTTTCACTTTGAAAGCAGAAAAAAATAAGAGTTACTTACGTATGGGACGCAGATTTTCCCTGTGTGAAATGAAGAAAAAAAAAACAAAGGACTTCTTACAAATTGCGTAACACCGTGATATCGCGAATTATGCTCGTTCGTTACGCATTTTTGCTCTAATTGGTATAGGACTGGTATAAGATCTTGCTCCAGCTGTAATGAGTCGTTTAACAAAGCGGCTTATGTGAATCTTTCAACTTTCTAGTCACATGGATTCTTTGCGATTTCAGACGTTACGTTTACGTCTTCGGGCTCCTCCTTGCCGTGCGAAAATAAAGCAATAGCGTATGATCGTGCAAGATTACGAATAAGTGATCGTTCTCTATTGTGCTTTAATTATTTCTCTGTCTTGTTGCAAGCTTTATTATACATATACTCGTGCGTCTATGTCACGATCAAAAACGGAGTTCGAAATCCGATAGTGAGACGAAAACGTGATCATGTCGGCATGATTTTGGATTTACTGCAGTGTTACGATTCGATTACATCTTTCGATGAGATGATGGGAATTTGAGAATGGTCAAGTGATGTTATAACGAATTGGCTAGGAATTGTATAACCCCGGTTAGTGAATGTGAATTTTCTAGCAACTATTACGTTCGAAAGTATTTGAATTTCAGATTCTCGTCGAGGCGATGCTACTCGCCGATATTTCGTTGACGTAATGACATGTTTATTAACGATCATCGATATTCCTCGAGGAACTTTCACCGTTGAAAATAAACACTGGCAGTAGTTTGTGGATTGCTATAAGTGACACAGCTTCCGTACTTGGATAAGTAATCACAGTAATTACTGTACGCCTACTCAATTACGTGGCTAAAAAATACCAAGTTTCATCCCTGTGCCTCGTACCAAACAATTTGCCTGCGGAATGACCGAACGCTCGTTAAATCCTGAAGCACCAGAACCGTAAAACCGAACGCTCGTGATCCCGGAGAGTGGTGAAAGTTCGAAATCGTTGGAAAACAATTTCCCCGCAAATTAAGGGTGTTTCTGGACTCAGCTGGCAATCCAAAACCGAGTTAACTTGTTCGTGCGAAAACCGCGCCTTGATAATCGATCCAAAGCTACATAATCTGCCCCTAGCTGCGCTCTGCGTATAGGCTTATTGTTCTCGACTTAATCTTGCATTGATAAGTACCTAACTGACCACAGTTCGACTCCGATTACCGCAGTTGTGATAAGAAACCCGACGATTAGAAAGACTCCTGATCGTAATCGAATAATTTTACAATTCAATCTGCAGAGTGTTACATAAGAGCTCTTCGTTTGCACAATCCGAGCGAATGAGATAATGTGCTCGAAATGTATACGAGATGTATTATTTATCGCACGATGCAAGATGAATTATCGTCACGTTTTATCCGACGTCGAATCCATCAGCGAATGTACAGACTACAGGTATATTATTTGGATGTGAGTTTGGCACGCCGGAAACAAATCGGTATTCGAAGGTACAAGTGTTGAATATCAATCAGACCCCTGCTGGCGATCAGACACGTCTCGTTACAAAATCTCTGACCAAACACGCGAAACTCAAACTCTCGAAAGTTTAATCTTTTCTCACAGTCCGTTTCGATTATACGAGCTGCGTCCAGGAGTAGTACGGTACGCCTGCTGATTCCAAGCTGAAGGCAAACACCTAATTTTAACTCAACTCGTGGCGCACCTAGGATTACTCAACTTTACCGAAGATCCTTCATTATGCAGACCGGTCAATTGAACATAGCCATCGTCTTCGACTACAATTATTCTTTTCGCATCGCTGATTTATACCGTTGCGGAACTTTACTTCACCGCGGGTTCAAATTTAAAGTGCGTAAACAGTTATTCTCTTCACCATTTGAATTCCCTTAAAGAAAACGGTAAAACTCTGTGCTCCTGCAGTCATGTCGGTACCTCTGACACGTAGAGTGAAAACGAATCTCATCCTTTAAGCGGACATCAGGTAGCCCATGATTTGCAACGATATATGAACCTTTGTGTACCCGCGAGAGGATCTCTACCTGGGATTATGAAGCGCTCATTAATGCGGTCTAGATTTCTATACACCAACGTTTTCGAGTGAAGCGTGGTGATAGGTCTAACGGCTCAGAGAAATATATTCAACACACACGTATGTAGTGTGTGTGCTCGTCCACCTTTCCTCGCCAAGGTATATGTACTGGTCTATTCAATCACGGCAATATTCCGCTCCTGACATGGCTGTGATTAATTAATCCATACCTGCGTCGTTCGTCTGCTACGATAATTACGAAAATGCGTTGCTTGACCCATGAGCACGACTACGAGGAAAGAAAACGACCTGATGTTGTCTTCGTTCAAGAAAGTGGTTAAATAATTTATCAAATGCCGATATGAGATATCCTCGTATAATTTCGCGAACTTTTTGCAGAAGAGAAGAATATTTTTGATATTCTTGAAGCCCGTGGTGTAGAAACGAGAAGGTGGTGTAGGAAAAGAAATAGAATGAAATTTGGAAAAAATTAAGAATCCGCGAGCTGGAGTTGTTGAGCTCTATATTCACGTTGCACCACTAGTCCCTGCATTTGACTATCTCGGTAATAGAATAATCCATCTACGAGAGGCACAATAATAGTGAACAAGATATTATGCTCGGGTGGAGCATATCTCGGACACGCAGGGCTCTTTGATCTCCGGCGTGGTCGTATTGCAGCGAACAAATAACAGTACGATACTACTCTCGCGTAGATCGGACTCTGGGATCTTCGCTATTGTACCGGAGCAGAAGAACGCGGATAATAATAAGAGGATTTCATCTTCCCGTCATCCCGTGTCCTCGGGGTTTCTGCACCGCTACCAGGGTAGTTTAAATTTACTTCGACGACTCATTCTACGTTATTGATTCGAGAATAAAAACCAAAAAACGGTTTTCTGAGGTCGAATCTGTTCTTCGGGCAGGACAAAGGTCCTTGACGAGTGTCCTGTGGAAAGACGATACCGTCGCCTCGTAAGTTTCGATCGAGTCATCCGAAGCGACTGAATCTCAAAAGAACAGATCCCAGCTGACCGCAGTTTCCGTCCAGCTCTCGACTCTCCGTTTCTAGACGTAGAACAGCGAGAGTGGAAAAAGAGGAACAAGAATAGTGAAGTTGTCGTGCTCTTTTTGCGCAGATCTTTTATTTTTCAAATCTATAAACGTATTCGTTCAGTTTTTTATAATCAAATATAAATCTATACTTCTTTATTTGTCAATTTTATTCTCACGCGAAAAATTTCACCACTTCCTCTGCCCCGGCCGTAAATCGACCTTCGGAATTTCTTAGAAATAGAATCTTTCATCGTTACACGACCCAATCTATTTCCCGACCGACTATCTGGTCATCCACTTAAATCGCATTTTTACGCTAGACTGGAATCACGTAATGGATTACCAGCAGGCAGATTTTCCGAAGGTTTCACACGATAAACAATCGGTATTGAAGTCTCGTTGTTAATCAAAATCGATTCAGATCAAAATAGAACGATAAATCTCAAGCAATTTTATATTCTTTAGAGAAACGATTCTTTTCAAACCGATTTTAAGATTCTTCCGCGCTATGAACTCTTCGCTAAAGAATCAGGCGACAATTTTTTTGACTATGGCTACGCGAAAAAAAGGAAAAATCTGAACTGCAGCGAAAATAAGTCGACAGGGATGGCATTAGAAGAAGCAAAAAATAGATTTCCAAGACTTCCAGTTAACTTAGGGGTTTTGAAATCCTCCTAGTCCTCGAAGGAGTCGATTGGGCCTATAGAACGTAGCGTTCTTCGCGTTTAAAGTTATCAACCATGACAGGATGACAGGCAAAGATCGTTTTCGACGCTTGTATTGTCGTAAGTTTAAAAAATCTTAGCCCGAACAAACGTCCCGTCACTGCCCACGGCCGTGGCGAGTTGTACAAATAAACAACGAAGTATCTCGTGATTGCTGAGGAAGCTGGGCAGAGAACTGACGGCCACATCTATTACCAAGGCGCCTCTATAACTCACGCGAAGATATCTCCAGGCTCTAACTAGCGGTTCGTAACAATTACATCTCGATTCTCACCCGGTCTGACGCCTGATCGTGCCTAGAAATCCATCGGATTCACATCCCTTTGACCCAGCCTCCAATGACTGGCTAAACGGGCTACAGTCGTCATCGCGATATACTTGAGAATAACGATTTCTCATAATTTGAGGAGACGCGAAGCCACCTTAAAAATTTTCGCGAATTTCCCTGATTACGGGGAGAATTGTTCGATAATCATTTCATCTTCATATTCTGCAGGCCGCAGATCCGTTTTACGGGGATTTGGACACACGCGTAAGTAACGTATCGCGTCTGGCCCGAATGTCGTATAAAAGAGTAATAAAATAACAACGCCACGGCTGTCGTTTTGAACGAGACTGAAAATATTCGCGTTACCTTTTATTCAAGGCTATAAAATTTCGCGAGCCTAATGAAGCGGTGATCGGTGCGGATTGTGTTAACGACTGGTTTTCGAGTAATATCAACTTTTTATTGTGACTCGCTATTGCTACAGAAATGAAGGGAATAGGTACTTATATAGGAATTTTTCTTTCATTACCCTGCGAGGCTAAAAAAACCGAGGTCATAAATTCGTTTCATTCATTGAATGATCTGATCTCTTCCTTTCGACTCGTAAAACTTGACGATCCAGTTCACATATACTGAGTAAACAAAAATACACGAAAGTGTTCCTGGAAAGGAAAAAAAGAAACCGAAATCTCAAGCAATTAGTAAATGATTTCCGTTCTACCTCATTAGCTATCCTTTTTAGATATATCCCTGAATAAATTCTCGCCGGTTTTAGTCCCAAGTATTTATTTTATAACGTGTAAAGTCGACACCGTAGAGTTACGGGAGGGTTTAAAAAAGGTTGTAAAGTCTGCAGCGTTAAGTCGTGTTTCTCACAGTCCTTGGCGTCCAGTTAAAGATCGGCTACAGGACGGTGTAATATCTGGCGAAACGAACTGCGCGAGAGTTTACCCGCGTACCTACCTGACGACGAGGCGGGGCGACCGCGACGTGGGGCGAAACAAGCTGCTGGAGCAGTTGCTACGAGATAGATAAGGGGTTAGCAAGGTTCAAGCCCGAGATCGCAAGATTCTTCAAATAGTTACCATTAAGAAACCTGTGCCTAGCGTTTGGCCATGCACCGAGTCTCCGTCAATAGCACCTGTTTCGCCTGCCACATTCTACCCAGTGATCTATCGCATGTCGTAAATAACGAACAACCGCAACAACAGTCGTAGAGGCAGGCTGGTTCCAGGCATGAACAAGGATCAAGACATCTACTTAGTATTGTCTTCGACGATATAAAGAGCAAATTTATCGATAGATTGGAGGATCATCGTACGAGAAGCGATTTAATCTTGTTCCGGGAATGATTTCCTCGGGGCTTCTAAATCCTAAATAAACCCGGATATTCTTAGGATTTCCAGGTTGGCAGATACTTTAGTTCCCTTTGGAATGGGAGTTGCCGACAAGGCGGTCGCGATTGCAATTTGCCGATACCATTCTCCTCGGCGCAATGCTCCGTTCTGTTCTAGGTTGGGTTCGGTCAGCGGCGAGGCTCGTCGAGGTCTGGTAAGGCTAGGGTGGGGTACAGATGCATCTCTGCGGTAACTACCGGCGTATCTAAGCGGCGGCCCTTCAGAGCCAACTGGTCAATGTGGATCGTCGGGCTCGGCTAAAGAAGCCAGAGCTGTCGGTATATACACAGACTCGAACGAACACCGAGGAACATACTTTCCACCGTCCACCGTCCACCGTCCACTGGAGTCCACCGTGCACCGAGTTCTGTAGCTCTATTACCCGCGAGCAACCCACCCCGATAGCGAATCGCGACTCGTTTCATTTCTTCTGCGTTAACTTAGGCCAGAATATTCCCTCTTCCAAGTTCGCTTAGTCCCTTCAACAGATCCGGGAGATACGTCTGCGATACACTGCCCCATTCGATGTACGAATTTACCCGGCATATATGTATACCCCAATCGTAAACGGCAACTAATTATTCTCTACCTATTTCGATCGAAGACTTTCTGGATACGGAAACTTGACGACTAGTCGAGCGAAGTCTAGACATTCGCCTAACCCGATGTGTTCGGATAAATTCCGTTTCAACTAGCGGCGGAATCTTTCCGGAATAAAACTGACTTAATTGGACCAGTTGTCTCGGAGGTAGTGTTCGAAGGAGCAGCTGACACCTGGAGTATCGCTGGTCTGACACTCATTAACGAACGGTATCGGTTAAACAACGGATTTCCAGGATTAAATACTAGTTCTGCGGAGTTGGCATCGTTCTATATATTCCGTGGATAGTATCCCCCCGTTAGGATGCAGCAGTAAAGGGTATGTACTATACTGCAGCAGAGATTGAGAATTCCGATAAAATAAAACACGTGCCTGCGGAGGTTGGGAAAGAATATATTTTTTCATTTCTTAACTCGAAACGTTACAAAAAAAGAAACAAAAAAAAACTAAATAAATAATGATATAAAAATATCTATCCGAGACCGTTCGGCTATATAGATGCAATGGTACCCACAGTAGTTACTACGCGCATTCCGTAGCCAGACCACATCCCGTCCTAAGACCCATCGGCAAATGGCATCGGAGTAACGACTCTCCGGTTCTACCCGCGTCCGCGCGGTCTTCGTTTTACCCGGTTTTTGTCGCACGCGGACTGCGCGCTCCGTTACGCAGGTTTACGCACCGCAGCGAACAGCTACCGGACCGGACCCCATCTCGAAAGAATAAGAAGAACCTGCAGCCGAATAGCCGAGGAAAGAGTGCTCTTTGCGCTTTATACAGTCGCGTATATGCGGAGACGACCGCGGGCAGGGTGGCCCTTTTGTAGCGGCGCGGCGGCGGGCTCCGCACTGCGTCTTATTACATTTCTTGTACCAGCGACGTCAAGCCCCAGGCGTTCGCGGCCCCACATCTGCCTCGGCATCACTTGGCCAGTGACTATCTCCCGCAAACGACAACGGATCATTAATGGGACTTTGTGTCGAGCAGATTTCTCTCCTTAAAGAACCCTGCAGGCTGGCTAGCCGGTGATATTTAATTGTCCAGCTGTTTTGATTGTAGTACATCGAAGCAATTCGCGATGAGAAGGAAGAAGAAAAAAAAAACATTACACAGCGTTTATCAACAATCTCGAGGAAGAATTTCCAAGTTCTTTCTCTCTCTCTCTCTCTCGCTTTCTCAAGGACACCCTTATTACTCGAGAAGCGAAAACCCATCTCCGCGAGAAACGCTCGTAGTTGTTCTAGGACGTGCGCTAGACCCACGTTGCTGATAGCCGCTAGGTCCCTCGCTAGCGGTGATAACCATTATCCGGTTGACGACTGGGTTTCACCTTGTTGAGACAAAGAGATAGCCGCGCGATTATCACCTCTCTTCGGGTTCTAATTCAGAATAAAAGATGAAAAGAAAATTGCTACGCTGTTATCGCCTTATTTTTTATTCTTGACGTGAGACAGACGCAAGGGCTGTAGATCCACGCGGACTCAGCATTGAGGTAATAAACTTTCCGGGACGAAATTTATGCGTAATCTCAACCTGAGCTACGAGCCGTGGTTTAATGTTGCAGAGTTATGTGTCAGGCCTCCATATCCATACGTATGTGTGCTTACGTTACCGACCTAGCCCAATCTGTCAACCCACGCACCTATGAGCGGGGGAGTCGAACCGCGCAATACCACTACACCCAGATCCCTTACCAGGTTCGAGTATAAGGTGAACACCGAGGACCCCCAGACCTACGCTATCCTTACCCCTTGCAGAGGGGGCGACGATGCGTGGGTCACAATGCCCCCAGGGTATTCTCGGCCTGGTCGCTTATACTCGTTATGGGAACCGCATGGGATATTGTTGTGAGACTCTGTGCATGTACTATGCAGATGCCTCCGCGATATCGGTTCTTCATTGTGAGTCATTTAACAGTTTATAGTTGGTACAAGTTCGAACTCGAAGCCGCGATCGGCTACAGGGTGATTCAAGGGACGCCTTTATCTGCCTTTTGTCCTTCTTTGCGCCTTCCTGGTCTCCGTTCAGGGGTTGAATTCGCCATCAGGGGATGGAGAAGCGGAGGAAAGACGGAGTGTCTTGTTTCTCGCGAATTGGAATTATTACCGGTAGTGGGACTGGGTAATTCAGGGGCATTCAGGGAATGAGGCGAGCCGTCATTACCGGCCCGGGGCCCCTACGGCACACTTTAACGAGGAAGAAGAGTAAGAAGTAATCCTCGGGGGAGGTCGAAGCCACCCACAGCGACGCTCTTTCCCGTCGTTCTTACATTTGTCTCCTCGCCACCCTAGGCCCCCGTTGACTACCTTAATGGTGCAGAAGCTCCCACAGCTGAAACACTCGAACCCTCGAATAACTCTCAAGAAGAGTTATAACCGCGAATTTCTACGTAAACTTGCTGAGTTTGCGAATGAAGTCCGAATCAGCGATCCCTATAATGCTCTCAATTTGAAATTTCAGTCATTTTCGAATAATCGTAACGAAATATTGTTATCTGTTTTTAGGATGACTACAGTCGACGTAGACGTCTATCTACTCCTAGCGGAAGTCCCAGCCCTCCACGACCTGCGAGGCTTTCTCAATCGACGGGCACTCTCACCAGGGAGGAAGAACCTTTTCGCGAAACTAAGAATACCTTGACCAGAGAAAACCAGCCGCAGGAAGCCGAGAGCAAGGGGTGGTTCAAATCGCTTTCCAGGAAAAACAAATCGAATATAAAAGTAAGCGGATTGAACTTTCTCAGGGGTTTATCGTATGTATAGAGAAGCTGTCTGATGTCCTTTTATACCGTCCCGGGTAACATCTACATGGTCAGCCCACATGCCATGGCTTAGCCATGGAAACGCACATGTTGCGGCTAGATAGCAGCAGGAATTCAACAATATATGTGGCCGCAATGTGGTAGGCTTGCAGTTATTTCTAGACATTCACTTAGCCGCGATGACCGACTCATGCTGTCGCTACATGGCAGCAAGCTGGTAAAACTTCGTGGTTTCTTCACGGTTTCGACGTTGCAGCTAGGTGTCAAAATTACTGGCAACTAGTTGGCATCCGCAAAGCAGCGAGGAAACGCTGCCATGTCGCTGCTAGGTCGAAATCATAAATAAACCGTGTCGTTCATCCAGCTAAGATGAACCTGCCATTAAGGGATGACATGGGTTGGTCATCCTTGCCAGGTAAAACTGGTAATAGTCAAGATAAATTCGACTAAGGCCGTATGGCTGCCATTTGAAATTGTCACTCGGGATATCAGAGTCATTCGCGCGACAACCCTCGTGCCAGATATTTTCGAATCTGACTCTTCAGGTGTTAGTTTCATCGGACGACCTTGTAGATCGAATCGGTAACGGTTATCCATAGCGGATGATGCAAGGTCTAAATTGTTCCTCGGTTTGGTCCGTTCCGAAAGTAAATTCTTTCATCATTCAGTTCCATGCCGGGACGCGTGAATCACGTGATTAAAAATCTCGGGAGGATCGGTGGTATACGCGAGTAACGAACCCTAGGAAACGCCGGGCCGTGCTGCAGGTAGTTACGTAACGAAAAATCCGGTCTTTCGATTCGGACTACCAGGTATTCTACCTGTAGGTATACTTTATTCGAGGCGAACGCAGAGCGGAGAAAGCGCCGCGGAACGATCATATTAAGAGAAAAAGAGAGAACCGCATAGACGTCATTGACCAAAGTATGATGGTCCGGGTATCTTTCTGTGCTTATGTCAGATGGAACTTGGAAGGACGGAATATTTTATAGCCAGTTTGATATTGTTGGAAAAATTTAGGCAGATCGATTGCCAACTTTTTCTGATATATGGTATTTCCTGTTATGCAATATCGCCGGTCGCGAATTCTTCGCGGTTAAGTAAGTCCGACCGCGCTTGATAGTTGCCGACGTTAAAAGCGGCTCGAAGGGATCAATTTTGCCAACCCAACACCAACCTCCGTTCGTTGACTCCGGATCAAATTCAGAATTTAGTTGGAATGAGGGTCTCGCTGACTGTTACGTAACTCGTAATCCATACCCAAAAAACAAGCCTCGTTGAATCGAACAACAATTGGGCCACTTGTAACAACAATCCTTAATCGATACCGCACACACTTTTCTATCGAGACAATTCTTCTACGATCTCCCGTATAGGTACGCTTTGCACTATCGTAAGATCCGATTCATTTATCTACCTGTAAGTAATCGAGAATTTTAGCGATAGCGTAATTTCTCTTAAATTTGCATCGTAAATCGCGGAAAGAGAGACGACGATCGATCAAAATAGGATTTATGTGTGCACGAAAAATTGACGGATTAAAATATCGCTGCACTTTTTGCCCGCGATGTATATGTATGCGCAATTTTAGTACGGGTTCGAGGCAACCGCGAGTTCGATTTCGACCCAAGAATAGTTTGTGTGTAGGGTGTAGGGTATAGAACTCGACAGATCCCGTAGTTAATCTCGTGATTAAATTAAACCACAGACTGCGAAGTTAGTTGAGCATTTAATCAAACTGGTAATTGGTGGTTGTTCTATCCTAATGGGGCCCCGTCAGCCGGGCCTTGCGTCCTTACGTCACGACCATTGACCGATGAACGTACCTGACCGAGGCACAGACTGTACTTAGCCTCGCACTTGGAAAGTGTTTGAAATCGCCTTCGATGAATTGATCCCAAGCATTATCTATAACGAATGCAATACCTAATAGCTAATAAGTAATAGTCAGGCTCCATGTTCACTGGCGAACGACTTGCATACAACTCTAAGCCCAGTCGTGTACGTATACCCACTGCAGAGGAGGAAATAGTCCGAACATTGCGAAGACTTACGTTAAAAGCTGTAAAATCTGATTTACCGTGAATGTGCGTGTGAAATTTCAATTCCGACTTTCCCAAGAAAGAGGGAATCGTTTATCACTCAAGAAAAATTATGTAATCGAATATTCTGCACTTATGCGGTTGAAAGCAATTCTACAGTGAGTTTTGCTCAAATTCTTCCACACTCGATTTTCAAATTGTCTTATGCTCAGGTATCCGAGAAGCTCGGTGCCTTCTGCAACTAAATACCCAAAGAAATGTTCAGAAACGCAATCTGCGCAAACGTAGCACCCACTTTTTTTGGCCATCAAATATAATCGCAAGTTTTCGGCTCGCTGACAGTAATTCTGTTAATTTGTTGCAGCAGGTGGACAAGAAGCCCAGAATACCCGAAAGCGAAATTTTAACGACCGGGACTGAGGACGAAGGAGGTTCTTCAGCGCCGGAGCGGGTCTCCGTGCAAAAGAACCTCCGCTTCTTCGGAGACACGGACCAGGAGTCAGTTTCATCGAATCGAGAACGCAGGTAACATAGAAAAATAAAAAATACAGTATTAATGCACGCGAAAGATCAATCCCTACACAAATTTCTTTTCTCTATGCAATTTTGATCTATTCTTTCAGAAATAAACGAGCGGACGACCACGCCAATAACTTAAGGCGTGATGCGACTAATTCAAGAAGTCATTCGAGCTCGGGGCTAGCAGTGCCGCCGAGGAAGCCCCCCAGGTTAGCGGAGAGTGCTCTTTCATCGGGAGAGAGTACAACGGGTGATAGTAGTCAGCAGAGTCAAAATTCGCAGAGGTCTCAACGGTCCGTTGTCTACCTCCACGCAGCCACTGGTAATTGTCTTATTAATTACGTGTTCGAATGATTAGATGAGTGTTAAATTAGAGGGAAAAGGAAAAAGGGAAAATAAATGATCGTTAATCGAGCTCATTCTTTGTCGGGTATTGTGATATAGTCGGAGAAATTCCTGGACCAAATGAGAGACGCAGAGCTGCGAGTCGAGAAGAATTAAACCGACCTCTGCAGCCCCAAACAAGAACGGTTTCTAGAAGCGTAAGTGTCCTCGCACCGTGGAAACCTAGACATTATCGTGAACCTTTTGAGATAAACTATGAACAACAACAACAAAAACCAGTTGCTACGATGCGCCGCAGACATCGGAGCCGGGAAACTCTGAGTCGTCGTGGTAAAGACGCTCGTCGCAGCAGAGATAATCTCTCAAAAACAGGTAAATGACGTCTTGAATAATCATGGGAATTAGGGAGAACGATTTACACCAAGAGAAAAAATGTATTCATTCCAAAAAATATCGCGAATCAAATTGACTTTTTCGTTATATATTTAAAATTCCTCATATCGCAGGATTGAAAATCGTAATCGCGGTTTTTAAATCTGTGAATTTGGGCCAAATAAATTTATACAGATTTGAGGTAAACATCGATAATGGTTAATACGCATGTTATGATGAAATTTCTGAATTTATCTACCTACTTGTTTGTCCAAACTAGATTATTTTTTTCCCATGTATAGTTGGTGAAGATTATCGGTAGAAAAAAGGCTACAAATTAAAAGAAAAAAAATATTCTCTCACAAGGTACAATCAGCCGCAGCACACTCAAGTCGAAGGACAAGCAAAAAGTGGATAGAACTGTATCGACGGAATCCCTTGCGAATAAATCGAGAAGCGGAAGTTCCAGGCCGGATTTAAATCGGTCAACATCCGTGCCGAGGGATCCAAACAAGAGTGCCGGATGGTTCAAGCTTAAGAGTAAAAAATCAAGAGCCTGAACGAGTCGCCGATGATCAATGCTAGTCTTGTCTTTCGTAATTAATGCGTAATTGTAGACGGTTATTATAATATAATTACGTCGAAACTATCGTTCGCAAGATAATATTATTGTCGTTTTATAAATCAGCGATAATAATCGTCGACTCATAGTGTCGTTTGAAATCATAATCGAACAACATCAATATAAATAAGGATTTCTTAGAAATGGTGACCCGATTACCTTAATTACGAAATAGTCTGAAAGAATTGTTTATTCGCTAAACGCCTGTTAATAAAATTTGAAATTCATGAGATTAATTGATTTCGGTATACATGCCTCGTGGAGTACAGTATAATATACTACACACGCAAGTCTGACTTAAACTGCGTACATAAATTGATAAAGCAACAGCTGTTGATTCTCAACAAAAATCTAAAAAATTCGAATAATTTGATAAAAAAATAACGGAAACAAAGTAAATGAAAATGCAGACTATAAAAATTGACTGAAACTCTTCTGCAATTCTAATTTTCGAATAATTTTGAGCAGCAGTAACTAAAAAAAAAATAAAAAAATCACCGGCGCATGCTCTTTTCTCTATATTATATCTCCTTTTCCGATCTCTCTGGTAAATTTACGAATGTAAATTTTTATTACAGAAGAGATACTTAACGTTATTAAAAAATGTTCTAATTGTTTTTAACACGAGTTAATGATAAATGTTCTTAATCTTTATCACTGGCATGAAATACTGCTCGAAATTATCATTAATATCAAAAACTGAAAAAAACAATGAGCAGATGTCGTTAATTGTCTCATTTCTTTACGATAAATAATGCGCATATAACAGATTCGTAAAATTTAACGTTTCCGCATGATATATATATACAATAATTCTCACTTACCGTGAATCAGAGTGCCATTCCTGTAAGCTTGTACATGTACTCTACTCTACTTTAACTTGATAAATCAAAATTACTGAAAAACTCATCTACTTAGGATATGTGTAAGCATAATATATAAATATATATGCAGTGTTTGTCATCAATCTACAATAGCAAATTGTAGGATTATCGCTTATACCTACCAGTTATATAATTATATATGTGAATGCAATTTGTATAAGCAAGGCTTTTTGCTGGATGATTTAAACTACCTATGTATAATGCCTTTCAAAGAATATTGTTAAAGACAGAATAGAGGAATCGTATACCTATAATAAATATTAACGATTATTCCCCCATTGTTCATAGTTTTCTACGAATTTCCTTGATGAGAATAGTTTCTTTTCTTCTCTCTTTTGTTGTTGTAAATATCTGTACTAATTTAGTTTTAGTCTGTAACATGTCTTTAAATTTAACGCTTTTTAGTTTCGTATAATTTATAATAACCGAAATTGTACTTTCTGTAATAACTCGAATGCTAATTGATGTAACTACCCAATGCTATACCATTTATTGAACCTGACGTTTTTTTTTTCCGAAAATTCAACGCAGTTATTATTTATTTGATAAAAATATCTGCAACATTTGTTTCTTTAATACTGGATCGGTGCTAAACGCGTGTGTGTATATAGAAGGAACTATTTTGTTTTTTTTTGTATGTAAATACCGTAACTATATAATATAATGAACTACTGTTTAAATTACATGAATATTAATCTAGCTGATAATACTGCTAATAATAGAAGAAGAGAATGTTATACACGTGCAGGAGGAGTGTGCTCCGGAACAAGTTATATTTTGTAACACTATGAAATAATTGAACAATAAATAAACGTAATTCCAGTGACTAAGAGTCAATTTTTCGTTTCGCGATAAGTAATCACATCAGGAGAAGATCAACATCACAATATATTTACGCCTTTCAATTAAACTAATACTCAACACATAAAACTCATTCCATTTTTAATTAAAATAATAGTTTTTCAGTTCAAATATTTCCAGTCAATTCTTTGTTAATAAAAGTGTGTGATAAGCTGCTAGCAAAGACGAATCTAAGAGCCTACGAAAAACAGAAAAAAGTGTTCCATATTTCTATCTAAAAAAATAATAAACGACTGTCCAGGGATAGGTGAAGAGAATCGGCAAGTTTTACAGAAATCTATAATGTTTTATTATTCTATATTACGTTTCTTCCAAACTTGGTCTAATCACCCAATGCTTAATATTTAGTTAATGGAGAGATAAATAGCAGAGCAATACTTTCAGAGCCATCCAAAAGTTTTTGCGATAGGCATAGTTGGGAGATTAACTAACCAGCAGTTCTTGCCCGCACTGGAATAGATGGATATTGAACTCGCCTCCATGGAAATGCGATGGCTGATTCAATCCCTGAAAGATTTCTGAAATGCTGAAATGCCTGGCCGAATCCAAAACTCCTACTGTCTGTATCACTGACTCGCGTTTGTGAATTGGACATCATGCATCAGCAGTAATTCTCAATTTTTAATGAGATTAATTGACCTGCCCATCTGTGGCTTCCACTTTGTCCAGGCAGCATAAAGTGGTTCCAACTAATATCAGTATCATGCCGATATAAGTATCTAAATAAGGAAAATAGTAAGTCTGGTTGAATAGTTCAGCAAAATCTATGATGCATGACATAACATTCATTTATCTGCTTAGCAAGGATCCTTCCAAGCTCTCCTTGCCCTTGAGCTAAACGATTTGGTTCATATTTGTTAACATTCATCAATCAGGAACAAGTATTTTGTATTTTAAATGAATTCTGACTCACTTATGTGGGATCTTTCTTCACCTAAGAACCACCCAGCAATAGCAGTGAAAACAAAGGTAAGGGAATTTGAGACTGGTACAGCTAGTGATAAGTCAGTGTTTTGAAGCGTCAGAAAATAGAGTACTGAACCACTTTGATTTGCCAGAAACGGTACTATATACTGAAACAAGAACTTGATGGGTCAGTTTTCGGAATTTTTGAAGATATATTTGAGAATATGAAAAATGACCTAAAAAAAATTCGTAAGGTAAAGGAAGAACAAGTTAAATTGACCAGGTGAAAAGAAGCAATGGATTCACCAACTTAATGAATTAAGGAATAGAATAAATTACTAGCATAGAATAAAGATAGAAAAACGCGAAAAAATGAAATTATTATTATTGTTATAGTAACGGAGCTGATACCTTTAAATTCGTGACGAGGAAGACGATTTCCTTGGCAAATTGACCCCAAGGTGTAGATGCTTTTACAGAATCCAAGCCTACAGATCCTTTTTTAATTAATGGGTTAGTTACACCCCATATCAGAGCAACAAGGACTAGATACGCAACAGACTCTGTGAAATTTGCGAATTATGAATAATGTTGTATTGCGGATTTTAATATCGTCTTGTTTACTTTTTTTTTAAGGTTAACTTCTCTTCGATGGAAAGAAGTGAAACGACTTTGTTTTCATTGTTGTAAAACAAGTTTTTCATTTTACTCACCAATGGTGACAGCCATTATCGAGTTTGATTTAACATTGATCGCATCATTTATATGAAAGTTATATTATTTCTATATTTTGACATGTGTCATATCAACCACGAGTTTCGAGAGTTCTCAAGACTCAAGAGCTCAAACGTGAAAAATCGAGATATCGAAGTGCTAATTGTTTTCATAAAAATCTAACCTAAAGTAAAACATAACCTCTTAGTTCCGTCAAATCGTTTCTCATATACTTATACAGTCTATACAAATGTATATTATAGAATGTTAATCCTCTGTTCAAGACTTATACGATTAAAGCAGTCGCGAGAATGACTATTTTGCTAGGTGAAGCCAATTTTTGGACTTTTGAAGACGTTGTAAACATCAAAGATACAGACCTCGGAGCATTTCGGTAAGATTCATTTATTTATTGCATATTACTCTAGTTTTACGTCCACGGGTTATTCTCCGAATAATTATTATTAAATCTCTTCAGCCTGTTACCATTTATTTAGTCATCAACTCGCAATCTCACCTTCATCCTTACTCTAACCTAAAATAGCCTAACATTAACTCGTTCTTATCTTATTATTCTGCTCTGATTTGTTCGCGTTCGTCACTGCAAGAGTTTAAACTTGTTAAAAACATTAACAGCTAGTGACAAAAATCGTGCATCCTTGCAAAAGTGTCAATTCTTTCCTTTTATAGATACCATGACAAACGTACAGAGAATTTGTACGCCGAAGGTAAAAGATCCTACGGTAAAAAACGTGGAATGGTGTGCGTACCGCAAAATAAAAAGTCAAATAAGCTCAAGGATTCGATAAAGTATTTAGAGGTTTGATGAATATTTTTTATGCAATTAAAAGTCTAATTTATAAATTCATTTCCTGATTTCTGTTTCGGGGGTAATTATACTCATCTGGATGTATTCTTTTCAACAGGAACAATTAAAAGATCAGTCCGTAGTTTATTGTCAATGGTGTGATCATTGCGTAGTACAATTAGTTCTCAGTTCCGGCCTGCTGATTCAAATTCAAATTAATCACGCAACTGGAGATATACAGAAAATGATATTCGATAAGTACCTTGTAGGCAAGGTTTCTGATCATATGTCTGATGGTGAGGATTGTAACGAATTCCTTATTATAGTTTAATTCTTAAGTAAACAGCAGCCACCTTGGCTAAAGCTTTTTAGATAAAGAGAATGAAGTTCTTCTTGATAGAAACTTTTATTTTCAGTTATAGTAACAAAGAGTCATCTGTTATGCACGTACAATGATAATCAAGTAACTTTGGTATATTTTACTAAGCCAAAGAGACACTTATTTGAAAAAATGAGTAGATTAGATCCTAAATTGTTACTGTTTGATTTGAGTGGGCCAAATGGGAGGAGATTGGATAAAAAAATCCAATTTAATAAGACTGGTGATTTGGTAAGAGCAATATTCATTCACACAGTTAATTATGTGATAATTCTATGTAAAATCGTAATAAGTAGTGTGTTTTTGTGCATGCATAGATTTTAATATGGTGGAAATCAACAATGAACGAAGTATTTCCTTGGAGTCCTGTAGTAAAGGATCACGATCGAGCTAATGTTCATCTTTATCGTCTTGTAGGGTATGTATGCATTCAATCACATCAATTATATTGTTAAATGCAATAATACATTATTGACAAAGAGCAAATGTAAAACAAAATAAAATGCCATCATAGTTTTGTTCATGTGGAGCATTAAACAATTAAAATTCAATTGTAAACCCTTTAATTGAATTTATCTTTGATTATGT
This sequence comes from Tenthredo distinguenda, assembly GCA_947538915.1. Taxonomy (NCBI): domain Eukaryota; kingdom Metazoa; phylum Arthropoda; class Insecta; order Hymenoptera; family Tenthredinidae; genus Tenthredo; species Tenthredo distinguenda. The sequence goes on from OX384534.1 coordinate 9,494,001, forward strand.
CCCGTTCAGCTAAGATAAAAACATGCAAATTGCAGCTCAATTTCAAAGAATAACAATATCTGACTTAACTTGCTTCTTCATATTTGGCAAGTGTCATGAATTGGGCATGAGCTCTTTGGGGTAGTGTCAGCGATGCATGGTGGATGCAGAGGTAGATCAGGCTCCGATTCTTGAGAAACTTGAACTTTCATAACATCTTTGGGTAGAAGATTAGTAGGTGTATTATCTTTCTTCCCTTTCATAATAGTTTTTGTGTTTCCTGTTCTACAAATTCCTTTGTTAGTTTTTTTGTGTTGTTCCCAAGCTTTTATTTTATATTGTGGTGGAGCTGACAACTCGTTAGCCTTTTGCCTGCTGATTTTTGTTGGTAGTTCCCAGGTACCCTGTTTGTGTAAAATATTTGTCTCAAAATATCTGACCTACTCCACATGGTGATAATAACAGGCGTATTGAACTCTGAATACATCTTTCTTCAATTGATTAACAAATAGTTGTTTAATAATGTTTTGACTATAGACACAGTACCTTAAAATATCCCCAAGGAGATTGGGTCGATCTTTTCTGGCCTACCAAGATGCGTCCTTGATTATCAGCCATAAATTGAGTTACCTTACAGTGCCTATCGGGCCAACAAGGGTGCCAGTTTGGTACTTCCCAATTTTTCAATCTCACAGGTTTAAAAGCCTCGTTTGTCCAGTGTCCATGCCAATGCTGTGACATGACTTTGAATAGAATTATCCACTTGAAATTTAATAGAGAACCATTTTCTTATTCTGCTTGATTATAAAATATATCAACCACGTTGCTATGGCAATTATAGGGACTCAGATTTGGTTCAGTGAGCAAGTCATGAATTTATCGTGACCCAAGATATCCTATTAGATATTTTCCTTACTGACCTGAATTTATTTGGAAATGTTTTTTTCAGAATAAAAGTAGAGCTTCTATGTTTTCTTCGGACAGAATTCGATCCATTATGCGTTACATTTAGTACATATCAAGAGAATCTAATTCATTCTGTAGAACAGAAAGTATCTAGAAAGGTGATTACACTATTTATTTCAACAATTAACATTGATGATTTCATATTGTATTATTGTAAAATTGTTGCATAAATGAAAAGATTCAAATATTGTCGATTGTAATTATTTGGTGGCTTTTTAAATTGAAAATTTAATGTATAGGGTGAAGTCACGATCGAGTGGCGAGTCTATGAAGTATCACAACAGGGTAAATTGCAAAGGTTAGCTATTACGTCTGTTCCATTACCAACGCATACTAGTTGCATCAAATTTTCACCAAATCATGATATGCTATTGTTGTGTTGTATCGATGGCTCTGTGACGTTGCATGATCAAGCTAGGGGAACGAATAGCAGCGTAAAAGCTACTTTCGTAAGTAATTCCATTTGCAATTCACTTTATCTAAATAATAGTGTTCCTTCTTTCCCAGAATTTGTCGTCAGAATCAGTTTTTTACCTGCCACAAGGTTCTATAATCATTTTATTCTACCCTTTGAACTCATTGTTGTATCTTGTTTCCAGATTCCTACATTAGCTTCTTGGCATAGTGATGGAATGGCATTTACTATCAGCAACGAAAGAGGTCAATTTCAACATTTTGATATATCATTATCATGTTTGAGGAGTCAAATACTCAGTGAAGATGCGACTCCAGCTAATATTCTTGATCTTTCATCATATTTTAGGTATTAATAGAATTGGAATTACCCTTATTAATTAATGCGAAAGTTCATAAGCACAGAATGCACATATAGCTGCAAGCATTTCGTTTCAAGTAAAAGTCTCTTGCTCTTTAATTGTAACATTCATCTTATTTATTGCATACAAAGGCATCATCAAGGTACTATTATCATACTTTTAATTGAATACTATACCGAGTGATCAATCCAACGTCAACAATATTCCCTTGATAGTTATTTAATTATTTAATGTGCGGCATGAGTGTTATCAGTTTTACCACATACTGCAAATAATCGTCTTTTCAATTGAAGCAGAAGTCAGCCAGCCTTATTACGAATGGAATGGAGCAAAGGAACGAATTCTCATCCCTGTCCAGAATCCTATGGCTATGGTGATTCCCTGTTCTTACTACTATTTGAAAGGTTTGTCCTTAAACTCAAATTTTTTATGTTTTATTAATATGAAACGTCCTCTGTATTATTTTGGAAATGTTTCCATACTTGACTTATGTATAATATTAGTCAGATTTATATTATCTGCAAAAGGCTACATTTAGAAAGTTTTGCCAAACTATCTCTAATCGATCTCTAATAATAATACTTTTCAGATAATGCAGAAATTTATTTGTTAATTATCTTTAGGGGGCCATTAGGGATAATAAAGTTTATAGAAGGAAGCAATTTATCCGGTGACATACTAGTTCGAAGACATTTGAATCTTTTTCAAGCGGAACGTGCAACAGCTTTACTGCTGGCTTTAAATTGGGACACTCAGCCACAAACATGCATGCATTCCCTCAATCAAATATTAAATTATCTGTTCAAATTACCACTGACACCGGATAGAGAAGGTAAATACCGTTCTCGAATTGGTATTAGGAGATACACGAACATTACCACGTATGCAATAACTTAAAATTATCAAATTATCATACTTCGATAACATCCAAAAACTCATAGTATGTATTTGAACTATTTTCAAGGGCTGATACAAAATGCATTGGGCAGCTTTCATATACCTATCAGACCGATAAGCCAAACAGTACAAGATGAATATGGAGAAGAAGTAAGAGACTTAACAAGAAGATTTTTTCATCACCTATTAAGGTACAAATAAGCTTAATGTATCTATGAGTTAACAATAAGACTACTCATCTCTTCCTTGGAAGTCTTATAATTAACAAAAATCTGTTCATCCAACAGACATCGTCTATTCGAAAAAGCTTTCAGGCTTGCTATAGATTTAAATGATCATGATCTGTTCATGGACATTCATTTCTATGCTCTAATCACAAACGACACAGAGATGGCAACTGCAGCAAAGGAAAAAGCTGAACACATTCTTGTTAGATCGAATAGTTGTAGTAGTACCCGTAAGTAGTAGTATAGAATTCTTTTCAACAAGGCCCTCTTACAATCCATTTCACAGCTTATTCTACTGAAATTCATTGTTTACAGATTCGACATGCTCTCGGCCATCTTGTTCTCTTTGCTCAAGCTCCGATAGTCACGCTGAGAGTGAATCTTACAGCGATGAAAGTGAAAGCGAAGGTTCTTCGAGGAGAGAAAAAGTCAGCCTAAGCGTACCCTTGAAACGTACTCATATCAAAAGTGTCAACAGTCATATCCCGCCTCTACCCGTTTTGCATCCCCATCTGTGTAGCAGAAGTAGTCTAATGTCGACATCGTTCAATGAAATTGAAAATCCTATAGTATCCTCTCTCAAAAGTGACAATAATTTAATGTCAACTGCTTTCAATGTACCCAGTGTTAATATGGCATCCGAACCTTTCAGTAATTTATCTATAAACGCTATTTGTAGCAGTGATTCGACACCAGCCAGTTTTAGCAATTCTAATTCATTGCCTATATCTGCTAACAATTCTATAAAACAGTCTCGATCGTTTAACGACGTAATTGGTGACTTAATGTCAACTTCTTTCAGTAATTTAACAGCCAATGATTCCGCATCGCCGGTTCTTAACCATTCTACTAATAGTATAAGTGAGAAATCATTTGATAGTAAAACGAATTCTATTTCTACTCCTATAGTTAACAATGTTTCAAGCAATCAAAAAATCTCAGCCATGTTCCAAGACTCTAAGAACTTGGCGTCAACTTTGATCGATAATCCTACATATGACTCTGCTTCGTTTGACAGTGTTTCTAATAAATCAACATCATTTAGTAATATCGATTGCTCTGGTATTTCGACAACTTTTAACACTTCGACTAGTAATTTAATGAGCAAATCATACAGTGATCTTTACAATGGCTTCAATTCAACAAATAAATATAATATGAATACAGCTGCCACATTGCACAGCGTAAAATCACCGGCGTTTAATACTCCACCCTCTAGTACCTTGGCATCAATGCTATTTAATAGTTCTGTTGCTCCAAATAAACCAACAGCTGCGTCATTTTATAATCCAAACGGTAACCTGATGTCAACGTCCTTTAGTCACTTTGATGATGAATTGATGTCAGACTTTGGTCATTCTGGGAAGGATCTTCTAGCTGTATCTTCTAGCAGCCCTGTTAATAATCCAACTATTCATAATCAGTCTTTGATGAAATCTACGAAGAAGCATTCCGCGATTGAAGTCCCACCTCCACCATCCATCAGAAATTCTTACAACTATGTTCATAATTTGCCTAATAAAAGTTACCAACTTTCACAGAATGTTTTAGGATTAGATGATATAGACGAATCGGTTGAACGATTTCAATCCAGACCACAGAATTCAACTGCAAAGGTTTTGCAGAGGCAGAATTCTATAACAAGTATTCTACAAAGTCATCATAAAAACAGTAATAAGTTTCAATCAACCAGGACATACAGAGTCAACTACGATCTCGATTTCGTTCCGTTTTATGGAAGCTGTGACAATTTAAGTTCCCAGCATTCTAACGCAAATCATATTAAAACGGATTCTAATACTTCCACGAACCATTTACCATCAAATTCTCGCTTGCAAACTAAGTTAAACGAAAGCAAACACTTGAAACGCAGTTTTCTGCAAAATTGTGCGAACTTGAGTATAAATAAGGAACAAAAAATGTCTTCCAATGTCCCCCCACTACCAATTATTAACTCCCCATTCTCTAATCCTAAGTCTAACACACAAATCCCTGTTGCTGTTGAGACTTCGTCGTCGAACGAGAAGCCGAAAGTTAAATTTTCGGACACTGTGACACATATCTTGGTGCCTGGATCGGTGAGAAAATATATTTGTATTGAAATTTCAGTTTAGCAATGCTTTGACAATATGTGTTTCTCAGTCTTTTCAAGATATAAATAATTAGTAAGGTGCTATGCTAGATGGAAAACCTGTTTCACAAAGTGTATGCAGAATTATAATACATTTGCTGTTGAATGTTATTTTTTAGGGGCAATCTTATCGACCTGTACAGAAGCGATCAGTAACACAGTTACACCCAATGGACCCTAAACGAGAGTTAGCAGAGAGTCTTCCACTGTGTCTTGGGAATGAAGACTACCTCAAAGATTTTCAACCTTTATCAAGTAAGTTTAGGAACAAATGCGACCATAGCTATAAGACTTTTAAACACGTTTTAAATTTAAAACTTGTGAAATACGTATAGTGTAACAGCTGGTTGTAGGAAGCATCTTGTTCCAAAATGTAATACAATTTTATGTCTTATTTTATAGTAGACTGTGAAAGTGAAGCTACCAAGGAACCACATCAAAAACCACCAGATGAAGCAGCGAAGATTAAGATTGTTCATTTTGGACTTTTATAATATTCAAAGACACTACATTTCTATAAGATTTATTTTAGTATACTGTACAAAAAAAAACATTGCCTGAATTTAATAGAACTTTTATTAAGATAGGAAAATCAGAGCAGCTAACAAATTTGTAAACCATGGGTGCACGTTTCAAAAAAGACTATCAGTAAGCACTGAACGACATGACACTTGAGTGGCAACTTTTGACTACCAGTGAATCTGTATTATTATGTTATTCATACATGTTCGTATTATATTTTAGATTTTTTTACTGTTCTTAAATAAATGTATTTTTCAATACAACTATCCAGTAATGAGTTATTGCAAAAAAATTTGAGACAATGAAAGTTAATTGTCTAGCTTTTATTAACAAGAATGATACAGTAAAACGAACTAAAGTCTTATACATAAAATCAGCGCCTCTTCTTCTTAGTCGGTCCTCCGGCATCAACCAGCTTAGTTTTGAGCTCCACAAGATCCCTATCAGGAACATATCTAAGCTGTTCATATTCAGGTTCATGTTTAATGACATTTACTGTCACCCCTTCCGGAAGACTCGCATCTATCATTCTAAGAAGAATGGGATACAAAGTGGCTGGTGGATTTCTTATTTGCAAGATTCTTAAATAAAGTTTCAACTTATATTCAGCATCAATCACAGTACTCCGAGGCTTGAACTTTTGGATAGCAAGTTCTTGTGCCGGTAAAGCCCAACTGAAATTAGAAGAAAAAAAATGTATCGATGCTATTCTAATCACCTATTCATACCAAAACTTACATCTATGATATACTAACATTAAATATTTTGATTTCAATTGAAAAATTTCCATTTCTAGAACTTGTTTGTACAACTTTGTGGTTTACATGGAAGTGGATAAAAATTAGACTCATTAATCCGTTTAATTGTGTCTGAAAAGTCGGAATAACACGAACCTTGTCTCTACCTCAATGCCGATGTTGTTAGCTAGATTGTGAAGAAATCCGTGATAGCTTTCCAGTATAGAATAATCATATGCTCTCATTTGAATGTTCAGTACATCATGTAACGGTATCTTTGATTTCCCTGACTGAAATTAATAAATAGCAGTTTTATAACTTAAATAGAACGGAATCCTAAAAAATGACGTTTCACGAATACAGAGATTATGACAAGTTATAGCAAATATTTATGAATGAAAACTAACCTCCAAGTAATCTGGCTCGTACAAACTGTAAGATCGGGATGATATTAATCCAATAACTGGAGGTCGAAGAGTTGATTCTACTACCTTGAATAAAAATCGTAAGATTAAAAGGCAGGTTCTGAGGTTAGGTTGAGGTTAGGTTCTGCTTATGCTTGACTATTCTGGTGAGATATTTAAGCTGATCGTAGCTTCTAAAAATATACCTTTTTTATAATTCTAAGCGCCATATTTGTAGTAAAATTAAAAATTACAGAAAAGTATAGTAATTATTCACGAAGACTGCATTCAAAGATGCTATACAACTAGCAGAAGGCAACTTCTGGAGGGTTAGAAATTATAAAATCCATCTATGGGGTGCGAAATGGTATCGCCATCTCGCGGTCGAATCCATGAACTATTTTTGCTGCAAACATCTGACGCTTTTTTAGACGCAACCTGCATGCTAGTATTGTAGTAAGAGTTGCATATAACAAAGCGCACTAATGTTTACGGTAAAAGTAGTTCATCAATTCGTCCGCGAGATGACGATACCATTTCTCACCCCGTGGGTACAAGGAGGAGCACTGACCCGGGGTATTGGCACCTGTCGTGAGGTCAGTGACCCTCGTGGCGTCAAAGCGTTCATATCAGGGTAGCGTTAACCAGATATGCCTGTATGAGACATTCTAATAGAAATATAACGAACGTAGTGGAGTTGTCACAAGATGAACGATGAATTTATTGATGAAAAAAAATTCTTCTTTCTTAGTTTTTCGAACAATTTTTGAATGATACATGTGATTTCGGGAGTTCCATCTCAAACCGGCCGGGTTTTGGAGTTTTTTGGGACTTATTTTTTTTTTGATCGGTTTAAATTTTTTTACGTCGAATATAGTATGTCAAAAAAGGCGATACGTATTTTTGTGTTTGCTCGAAATATTTTCTTTACGGAAGTTATAGGCCAAATTTTACTGCGAAAAGAGCGCGCGGTTGATCTTAGGAGTTAATATCTTCGGTCCTACTTGGCATAGGAGAAGCGCAAAAACGCATTAAAATGATAAGAGAATATGTTTCTCAATTGGATTTAGTATATTCATGATAAATTGCGAATTATGATTGTACGAACAGTTGAAAAGTTCAGCGATTTTAGTTTAGAAATTTTCATTCCTTATAGCAGTTATAATATAAGATTTTTTGTCAGTACAAAATTTTTGTTCGCAAGCCTATTCAACATAATTTTGGCAAGGAGTAATATTGTATCAATGCTACATCAATAAAATCCCAGATATAACAATAATTGATTGCTTCTTTATTTTCCACTTTCCCCTCCCTCAGACTCCTTATTCCAGGAACACTATGAAATTAGACTTAATGCATTTTCAGCTACTTGAAAATTTGCGACCACCTCCTCAGGTTCTCCTGATACCAGGAGCAAAAATTTTCGACTCAAAATTTTTCTAAGTGCGAAAAACACTAGTATTATTAATATATGTATGGACATGCATGAAGACACGTATGGAAAGATATTTAAAACTCGGATGTTCAGTTAAGGTATCTTAGCTGTTGAAATCATTGAAACAAATACCAAGTTTCACTATAAATACGAAAAAGTGTTCATAATATTTAACGAAGCGTTTGGCGTAGTCGGTAGAGCGTGCGACTAGAAATCCGAGCGAGCGAGCGAACTCGGGTTCGATCCCGTCCGAAATCTCGAAAAAGATTTTCAGAAAATAAAATCCTCACTTAGCATGAGTATGCGGTGAGGTGGTAGGGGGTCTCGTCATCACCGGTGACGTCATAGGTAGGACTCGACTAGAAATAAAAGCGGCGCAAGGTGGGGGAACTCCAGAGTTCGAAAATTAAATAAAATAAAAATAAAAATAAAATAAATTTTCGAAAATTAAATAAAATCGAAAATAAAAATAAAATAAAAATAAAATTTTGGGCAGAGAAAAATAAAATTCCAGCTCGGGGAATTGAACCCAGGTTTTCCGGGTACGAAGCTAAATTTTTGCCCCTGAGCCATTTACTGCTCAAAATTCGAGCGAAAATTAAATGGGTTATATATTCAAAGTATTATTTCGGTTAAAATAGCCGAATTTTGACAAAAATTTGATTTTCTGAAGGTTTGGCCACCCAGAGCCTTCCTCCCTGGACCTGGAGCTTGCTCTTGCTTTTATTTCTGTCAAGCCTTACCTTTTTCCAACCGCTTGGTCACCTGGAGCTCCTCTCCGTCTTGCTCTTGCTTTTATTCCTAGTCAAGCCCTACATACCTAGGTTCAATTTTTCCGAAACCGACGACGCTGTTGTTACGAACATATCTACAGACTTTTGACAGCCACAGAATTACAGCTGCCGCTCGTTGTCTGTAGATATGGTTACCGACACTGATCTCAATATAGAGATCAGTGGTTACCGACGACGCTGTCGTACGAACATATCTACAGACATTTTGATAACCACAGAATTACAGTTGCCTACGTTGTCTGTAGATATGGTCAGTTCCGAAAAAATGGAAATTTTATATGAGAAAAATTTTTCATCATTTCGGCCGGGATCGAACCGGCTCCAAACGCTAGCTCGGATTTCTAGTCGCACGTTCTACCGACTACGCCAATTGGCTTATTGAAATAATGGATCACTTTTTCGTATTTGTTCTGAACTTAGTATCTGTCTGAACGATATCAGCGGTTACTCTGTTCGAATAATTCGCCGATAAAGTTACGATCACTGAAATTTTCAGTAACTGCTACTGAATTTCACACCGTTTAACTAGATGTTTCGAATCTGATGGAAGTTTATTCAGCTGTAACAGAAGGACGTTTATTTGATACCTGAAATAAAGAATCGTAGAGAGGGGGAAGTGAAAAATAACGACGCAATTCATTTTTGGTATATCTGGGAATTTATTATTGCAGGATTGTTATGATGTTCCATACTCATTGTTTCTTAAAGATACTCATATAGGTACTAAATATCGCAATTGACCGAATCTCTTTATTTGCTTCTATACAACTTATCATAATATAAACCACATTCGTATTGTAATAATATACTACCTAATATAACTAATTTCACAAAGACTGAGTTCAATATATACTCGTTCGTTGCAATTAGAGCAAAATCTTTACTGGACGGATATGCTTGGATTCTATTGGAAGTTAATTTAACTATAAAAAAAGAACGCCTGTTATAATTTCACTATCATTCGATAAATTACTCGAAAAACTTATCGCGATAAATCTTATTTCATCAATCACTACGTTCTTCATTTTTAGTTAACATCTCTGTGTTCAGAGAAACTATTACGACGCCAATCACAGTCACTCCTTACAAATGCAGCTCCGACGTCAACCTGTTGACGCCGCGAGGGTCACTGACCGTATCACACCGCGCTCGCATACTAGAATGAAGGTTCTATCCTTAGCATAGGTCAGTGATCCACCGTGGCTGGCTAGTGGCGCCATCGTATACACAGCTGAGCAACTAGAAAGAGCGCAAAATGTTCTACGGGTTGTATATCCGATGGCGTTTTGATCTGGCAAGTGACTCCGTGCCTGCCTGTATAATCATTTTGTCACGATAAATTTCTGCTTCAAGATTATAAAAGTTTCATACTTTTTCTCCCGATTAGAATGCAATTAATTTGTGAAAGATAAAATATCGGGAATCCATATTGCCACCGGAGATGCGCGTTTTTATATGTGAAAATATGCTAAAGTAGATTTATTGATACGGGTTCTTAAACTCTAAAGTACATATCATATAGATATAATGGCTATTACATATCAGATTTCAGCTGCAATTATCGGGTTCTAATAGAAATCATCAGTATATTAATATTTACATATGCAGCTGAAGATATGCTACAAATTTACACCTACGTATATGGACATCTATAATACAAATTTTTCATCAAAACTTCTTCGTGGCAATTCTGACGCTACGAGAAATTATCTATTTGAATATGACCGCAGCTATATAAGACCATTAATCCACGACTAGTAGATTGTCATTCCCATTAAAAAACAGAATGGCTATTCAGAATATAATTTCACCAGCCTAAGTATCATTTTATTCGTTAGGAATAAAAGTTCACTCGTGAGATACATTTCTCAATATGCTAAAGTTCAAATAATTAATTTTTACCAGTTTGCTTTCCACAATTCCGTTGAAAAATGCGAATTATCACGAAGCTCAAAATACCGTGTTGTAAACAACGTCAACATCGGTATTAATGATCGAATCTATCTGCTGCGAAGTGTGTATCAAATTAACGTAGTTGTTATGTCCATTTCTCTCATCAGCATCAGGAAAAATCTTACTGTTATTCCCCACAATAATTTTGACTTTCGCAACTACGTGGTTCTGTGATAAATTCGGTACTCTTTCCGCTGCTGCATTTTCGCAGATCTCCGCATAAATGTCTTCAGCCTTGGCCCTAGTCAGATTCGGCGGTGTAGACGATAGCACCAAGCTATCCCTGACTCTGGCGTAGTTTGGCTCAAGTTCCACATGACTTTGATGAGTTTCGAGTACTCCAGCCGAGACAGATCTTTGCACGTGTTGTTTGACGCCTCGAGTATTGCCAGCCGATGTCACGTCCGGTTCAAGGCTAGCGTATTTTTCCACGGAGCGCATCGCCACTTCCGGTCGAACGGCGAATGTAAAAGACGCTGACTTCTTCGCTGGATTTCGACTTTTACTACTTTGCGTTAACTTGGAGATTTTTTCGAGAAATCCACCCCCGCTACTAGGTTGCCTATTCTGACTTCGTTCTCGACTCGCTGTCTTCTTAAGATTTTCTAAACCGTCTCGAAGACTTTGCAGAATCGGCTTGGCTTCAGGCTTTGGTTTTATCTCCTTCAGGTTCAACTCTTTTTGCGGTATACTCTTGGGATGCCACATCTGTGGCGCAACTCTTGGCTCGGTTGCACGGTCACCCAATGTCCTGCTGTTTAATAAATTCGATAATTAATTTGTGAAAGAGACTACGACTTGGAATGCAGTAGGCAACGAATACATGAAATATAGTTAGCAGACAGAAAATTCGAAAGCATTTGGTACCGAAACTTCATTCGACTTATAGGGGAACCGGTGAATATTGTTCTTCGGGAATTAAGCATGTTAAGGAAAATTATTTGCCAGTGACATTTTCAAATGATACGATGAAAGGTGAGTATAGGTATGTGGTACATTTATAGGTAAAATTTTAATGATGAGGTACACGCACCAGCAGGCAGCGAGTAATCTTTGCAGCTTCGGAGACGCCAGAAGGCGAGCCTCAGACGGATAGCCAAGTCGAGCTCGTCTGACCCTAGGGGCGCCAGGCCCAGAGACCACCAGCTCCAACATTTCCGGGTCATGCACAGGTCTCTCTGGTACGATGCAGCCTAAGACGATAGATCCTCTAGTAGCAGTCTCAAGCTGCATGAGTCCGGCATATTCGCGGGGAAGAGGTACCGGTAGAGGTCCAGCCACAAGTCTGACCTACGGCGAAATATAAAAATGAAAAACCGTTCGAACGTCATTTGCTTCAATATATGCGTACCTTCAGTGGCAGATCTCTTTTTGCTAGCTGTTGCACCTTGTAGAGAACGGCGTCGCAGTCAGTGTCCGAACTCCCGCTGGTACAAGTCGCGTAAAACTCGCCCCTCGCTGAGAGAGGAGCGAAAATTTCTCTACCGTGAGAATCTAGGCACTGAGCATACTGGTCTCTCTCCGAAGAACCCTTTACACCGCTTATTCCGAAGGTCAGGGGATAACGCCTCGTGTCCTGAAAGACTGCGACGAGGCGTAGAACTTCCCCAGCTCGAACCGTCGTCTTCGTGTAGTGAGCCCGGAGGTTACCATCTTCTGCGAAAACATAGAAACACAACATTAATAATGAAATGCAGCATGAAGGATGAAGAGACGTACACTTGGCTTGGTCGAAGAAATCCAGGAATTTCCTTTCCAATTTAACAATAAATTAATTGGTTAACGTCCTTTCAACTCTGGATGAGGGAAACTGATTGATTGATACTTTTGAATATGAAACGTGCTATGATGTCACGGTCTGGAAGACCTCGAGCACGTGTCAGAGTTTCACGTGTCGACTATGAGATGTTGTTGCATGACGATCGATTAACGTCACCTGCGCAGGGCGTAGTAAAATACTATATTGGGGTATACTGTACAGAGTACTTGGGCAGTACTATGAGGCGTCAGAAACTCGTAAGAAGTATTTGGGTCAAGAACGATAAAACTCGAAAGGCTTATTCGCAACTGCAGTTCGCGGAGTGTATAATATCGGTTGTATATCAACTCCAAGTTTTGTAATCCACGTGGTTATGCCACCAGGCGATGGGTGCAGTGAGACGTTTCCCCCCAAAAAATATCAGATCGATGACAATTGATTTTTATTCGTTTTGAATGCATTTGCATCCAAAAAGCGTCCGATTCCATAAGAGTTTCGTCGGAATCATTGTGAACTATTCTCATGCGTCTACAAAATGATACGAAAACATGATACAATCCGGAAAACCGAGAGCAAAATTCAATTGAAAACGGTAATCGTTTCTCTATTCGTGTCTATCTGATAGGATTGGGTCACAATTGGCGGACATTCGTCAAGTGTGAACGATACTTTAACGATCTTCTCAAAGGTAGGAGTCGCGCGTCGTGACGTGATCCTGACTCCTGAGTGGGTTTGACTTGATTATTTCCGTGTCATGGGCAACTGGTTTCCAACGTACCGAACAATCGCTGAAGATTCCAATTTTTAATTCTCCGCCTCATTGCGCGTCTATTACCAACGAAGGCGATTTTCAAGGTAACTGATATTTCTTAGCAGGACAATTAAAAAGGAGCGAAAGAATGTGTTTGATGAGGCTGCCTGCCAGCAAGGCGATCCAACTGACGCGACGCTCGTAAAACTTTTTCAAATATTTGTGAAATGAAATTTTGGATCGTTGACGAATTCTTACCCATTTTCGAGTGCGTCAGGGTATAGGCCCTCAGAGGTGAGGTCAAAAGGAACGCTGGGACTCCAGCTCGAACTAGGCTTTCAACTCTTCGATAGACTCTTGCGCTGCCTGCGATATTAGTTCCAGATACCACAGAGAACCATCCTGAAAAATAAAAATGGCAAAATTAAAGATTAGTCGCGCTTCAATTAACGATTCGTACGATAGTCGAGTATATCATTTTTCTCGACCACCTACAACGCACCATGCTGTTCGGTACAGGAAGATGGTATAATTACGATCGTATAACGCGTGTGTATAAGAATCGAGAGAGAAAAGTACGGGAAGATAGAAAGAGAGCTAAGAAAGAGACCGTTTGATATTAATTTGCCGTTAGCGGATGAAGTGTGGTCTCTGCTATACCATACCTACAGTTGTATCACTACTTGTTAACTAAACTCGAATGAGAACTTTCCCACGATAGCTCATATGCGCCTAAATCGGCTCCTCTCAACGGTCTGTTCTCGTGAATTCAAGTTCACACCGTGATTTTAGGCACATACCACCTCGCACGTATACCCACGCATACGCGTTCGTTCATATTGAATTGGAATTCGTTAAAAAGATCTTCGGGGAATGCACGCCATCCTCAACTCACGCGAGCCTTAAGGACTTTATATCATCTGTAAATTTGTACTACGTAGGTATAAATGAGAATTATAGCATTGTCAAGTACAAAGACACGGCATAATATATTCTCGCACATTCGAGTCTACGTGTAACGTTTTTTACCGATCATCGATACGACTCCGATAATAATTGAACTGTAGACTTCTCCGCATGATGTCTTAGAATAGTAATGACATCATAAAATTCAGGAGTCGATTATCCTTGGTTGAGAATTCAGTCATGAGTTACTATTCGCTATTATCGCATGTCGTTGCTGCTATACAGCTTGGGCACCGGAGCCTAGGGGATCTCCGAGTCTATGAACGGGATAAGATCCGTGCAAGATTTATATAGATTATGCTAATGAAAGGCGATGGTGTCTAGCGATATTACCCATATGAATTTTACGATATAATCTCTTCATCCCACGGGCGATTAGGGTAGTTACTCCAAATACTAATTACTGGGTACAAATTGTTGAGTACGGAATTAACCGAGCTTGTGGGTTAACAACATATTTTCCTTGACACTCAACTTTGACATGTTCGTAATTACAGTTTAAATAATTTATCGATCCTCACCCAGTAGAGCCGGCAGCGTATAGAACCGGACGCGGGACGCATACGTTTCAGTCGCGGTAATGGTATGCAACTTGAATACGTAAGACGTGAGGCTCGTTTCGCTACTGTCGAAGTATGAAAGGGTTCAAAAGATTACGAACCGTTTTAATTTATTATCCATCTAATTGAGACACGCCCAATAATCCCTCGTAACTTTGATCAGTTCGGGTAGTCAAAGGAGTGCATTGAATTTTTTCTTCGGCATTGAACAGGTTGAATTCAACGCTACAACAGACACGCACGGTACAAACAGCTCGTAAACTTGGGTTGTAAAATAATTGCGGTTATTATGGCCTGGCTGATTGTACCGCTATAATGTAATTAAGTTTTAATTCAACGCTGTGGTAGGCAAGAGTTCTTCCACTGGTAGCATAAGCCGTGGTTTAAGGTGTTGAAGATCGTTTCTCGTTACTCTTCTAATTACAACTGGGGATCGTTCGCCTCTGGTCAACGAGGCACTTCTTTTATCTGATGTCAAGTCACGTTCTAACTACTAAATAATCATCATCACCTTAAATTCTCACGAATTTGGGAAAATTTTTCACCTAATTTGATAATTTCACGCCGAAACTGGTATCCGACTATCGCCAAAAAGAAACGGTATCTGTATAACGTATCGCTCGCAGTTTGCCGAATATGATAGCTTTGTGCCCGCGGGAAAAGATTCGACCAAAGATCTTGAAGATTCGGCAACAGGATACTGCCGCGCGAAGACGTGAGATTTGGTCGACTGAAACAACAAAGGATCCGATAATAATGATGATATAATAACGCAGGTGAAAAGTATCGAACCGATACGAATCTCTGCGCAGGTTCTTTTTCATACCTTTTCTTATTTATTTATTTATTCTCTTTCTTCTCTTTTCAATACAATAGTCTAGGTACCGTGGCCTGTGCGGAGACGAATAGACAGGGGTCACGTCAAAAATATTGTCATTTTTTTTCCCTCTATTGTCAACAATTTTGATCTTTTCTGATGGAAATAGCTAGGAGAGTGAAGGAAAAAAAAACTATAGAAAAAGTGGCCTCACCTGTAATATCGATAAGTTAATTGCTCTATTTGGGTTACTTCCTCTTCAAATTAGTCTAATTACACATGTCGTTAGAATGAATTTTTACGACAATTGCATTCAACGCCACGCACGACATGTGATACGAAGAGTCATGACGAAAGGGAGGGTGATTTCAAAAATGTTAAGTCTAATTTATGAAATTGAAGTGGTCATGAACCTCGGCAAGTCCTTGGCTCATTCGAATTAATACCGAAACTAACGAGTGCGCAGGATATCACGAATATCTCTCACTTTCCGTCAACGACCGTGAACAAATTACATCGAATAATTAGGTTACTCGAACGAAAGTGAGCCCACGTTAAGACACTCGAAAAAGAAGTTATAACAGTCATAAAAATATCTAGAATAAAAAAATTTCAATATTATACCCGCATAATTCTGATTCTATAGATTTCGCTATTCCCAAGCCATTAAATATCGGTATCAATATTTTATCGAGGGCTTATTAACTGGCAAAAAACTCTCCTCTATCCCACCGATTATAATTATCCCTCGTCTAATTGCAATCTTCCGGGACGAAGCGAGATGTCTCTGCGAAAGGTTCGCGGTCCCACGTTCGGTGGGTGCGGTCCGCGAGCTGGTACCCCTGGGGCCTTTTTGCGGAGGGCATCGGACGACGCGAGGGGTCACTCGACCGAGGCCCTTACTTCCATCTTAGGAATGGAAAAAAATCGATTTCTCGGGTCGTCTTGGTCGGCTTGCCCCCGCGCCACCGTTCTCTGCTCTATCTCTGTTCTCGTGGATTATTCTCGACGGGTTTGCCCGCGGCATCATTGTCTTACGGTTCACGGTTCGTGTTCGTTCCTCTTACTTTGTCTCTCCCTTCGTTCGCCCTACCGATCTCTTTGTCTTACGTACAGCCAGGTATCTGTTACGTAATTTGTAACGGAGCCTCGTTCGATAACGCTGGTTAATATTAAGCCCGTATCACACCGGGAGTTAGAAATGGTCACGATTTCAAGCAGGTTTAATAAAGTCAAGGAGAAGCCTGAACGGCTTATGCATTATATTAATTGCGAGACACGGCGAACCGATCCGATCTTCTCTGAGACGATAAAAATTCGGCGGTTTAAATCGAAACGGGTTTGATATCGGGCGATAATATAACGTAACGTAACAGAACTTCAGGACTCGATACTTAGAAATGTTGCAAAGGTGAACCTACTCACGCCTCCGCTTGTGCAGGTTACACAAGACAACGAGCCTTCCTTTACTTTCCATTTCTATGCACATCCGACGTTGTTGATGCAGCCCAATGCGTTAAGTGGCATAATTATTGCGACTATCGTATCCGTTGGAAATAAAAGCTAATGAAAATAAACGTGGTCAAGGGAAAAGTGCCACGCATATCTGTTTAGATTTCTTCTGTAATCGCTGGATTGAATAAAATTGTTGATTTCATTGCCGGCCAATTTAGGGTAAGGCGTGATTATGCAGTTGGCAAATTTTCTACGCAAAGGTGGAAGACACGTCCGACTGAAAGATCCGCGAGATTAGATAGTCGGATGTGGTCGGAAATTTCGCGAATCGCCTGCGGTCAGCAATTATAAAACTATTTCAGAAACTGCATTTCCATTGAATCGAATACTTTCGGGATATACCAAGAATTCGGGCCTGTATAAAGGTCCTAAAATGTGCAAGCGATCCGACCGAGTACGAGACGTTGAAGGGTCCCGGGGACCGATGGAACTTTTTAGGGACTGGACCGCGGACAACGTTTTCGCATTGCTTGGCGACATTCTTAAATCAATTAGCGCGAGTCCCAAAGAACCAGGCGACCTTCGATGATCACACCACACCACGCCTTCTGCGAAGTGTTCAACTCCCAAGGTCTTGGAAGTCCTGAAGACTTGGGATGGTTTTTACCGGAGGTCCGAGCTTCGGGAGGATCTCGTCCTTCTTTCGGCATTTCATAGAGAATAAATTCCCTGTATGGACCACGAGCCCTAGTTATTTTTGGAATTTGTTCACCGCGGCCAAACCGCATGGTTCCCGAAGATTTTTTGTGGTCAAAAATGCCGCATGAGAATCGAAACGGTGGAAAAAGTATCGACGATTATACATCTATAAATCTTATTGTTAGAGGTTTGAATCCGGTGATTAGTTAGCAATAAAATGTTTTTTAATTGGCGTCTTTTAATTGACCTTCCGTTAGATATAGAGCATTAAATTTTTTCCCACTGCTATAACTAGTTCTACATCGGTATTCCCTGCAGGCCTTACGGTCTTCTCGAAAAACCGGGTACGGGATGTCTTGCACGATTATAAACTAGTCGGTAGTATTAATTAGCAATAAGCCAATAACTCCATGTTACAAATCATGAGCCAACAGCGTTACGTTATTACTGCACCAAGCCGTAATAACGAGACGAGGTATACGTATCATTGATTTACGAATTTATTGAACTTGGATCGATTATTTCAACGTGACGTGGAACTATGATTCATGTCATCATTATCTAATCGTATCGCTCAAAGCCTCGAGCAGCAGGACAGCGGGATGTTAACAATTTTCTCGCCTCTTCGTCGAACAGTTTTTCCAAAATAACTTAATTTCAAAATATATTTTGACACTCTAAAATTAGTGTGAGAAATAAGGTTTTGTTCCAGTAATATTTCACTCGAGTTTAGCAACGTTACGGAACTGTCGTAACATAGTTATCGTTAGCTGTAGGGTCCAGAGGGATTCTAATAAACAAGCCTTAGCAAACTAAAAACTATACGTTCGTTTCTACCTCGAATCCCATAACTCAAAAATATTTCTTACGCAAGATACATATTTTAGCTATTCCTCACCTGCTCGCACTAAGACGATAATTAAGTCCCTGTTCAAACAAGATCGGAAAATAACGAAGGATTTGAGGCGGTTAATCACGCCGTAGTCAAGCCCTTTCTTTTTGTAGTTTCTCAACCGCGTAAGAAATCTCTACAGCTTTTTGAAGCCGCTACGGTGTCGAGAAAGGTGTAGGCAATATGTGCCCTCATAAGGTTTTCCGTCTCTTAGAGAAATTATCTACCTGAGCACGCGTCGCTCCGAAATTTTCCCTTCTCTTTATGCCTTCCATAGAATATCTTTTCATTTTGTTCACCTAGCTCGTGTTCCCTGCCCGTAAATTTAGTCTCTATCTTTTTCTTTCTTTTTTTTCACCCTCATGAGGGAAACCCGCACGCGTACACCTGGAAGCCTGGAGTATAGAATAGCGACGGGCTCTTCCTGACCTATACGTTTTTCTTACTTCTTTTTCCCAACAGTTGTGAAATTCAGACCATAGCCGATCGCTGTATGTAGGATTAACGCCGGCGAAGAGAGAGAAAGAGCAGAATATATCGTAAAGCGTATACATAGGTATATGAAATATTGAAAACCACCGGAGTCGGGTAGATGGAACGAAAATTTACCGTAATGAATGGACTTAATTGACAAGGGGCGATGTTCCACTCGTGTGTTATATATCAATTTACATATGCTAATTGACAAGCGGCAATTATGAAACGGTGGAGCGATACGAATCCGTATGGTGTACAAGTGCTGGCAAATCAATTACAATTACATTATCCTCAATAAATGCCCGTTCGTGCAACCACCACGATCTATGTAAAGTCATTTTGTAAAATAATTTTACTATTTATACCCATCTACCTACCTACCTTTCTGCAAAACACGTGGTGCAGTCTCGATCCTACACACGCGCTTAACTACCTACCTACGGTGCTTCAGGCCGATGTAAATAACGCGCGTGAGGTATTCGCGGTCACGACTCGACTCAAGATATCCCAATGGGGATTCCTAGGGGTCGACGACGCAGCCGGTACGTGCGGGCGAACCGGGTGGACGAGGACAAGGGTCACCTGGGGGCTTTTCTGAGCCTTGAGGCAGATGGCCGAACTCCCGAAGGCTCGGAGTTATCCAGGTGCAGGGGGTTACTTTTACGACCATTGAATGAGAGGCCCGAAGAAATTAATTTCAATTTCAGGTCGACGAAAGGGAAGGAGAAGATTTCGTTTCAGGAAGTTAATCCGAGGTAGTGGGTATAATCCGTGCCCGCTGTAACGGATCGGGAAACACAGAATTAGGGAATTAGGGAATGAGAGAAACAATTAAACCTTTTAACTTCCTTTCCCTCAATTACTTCGAGGCTCCCTAGAGGCGGTTAATTTTCTCTCGAATACCAAGCAGCTATTTTAACCCTCTGTAGAGGAGGAATAGGATAATATTTTATGGAAAATTTCAACTCTTCGTACCGATGGTGGTGGTGGTTGTTGTTCTGCTGCTGCTGCTGCTGTGGCCTTTGTTACTGATATAACGTGTATATCGGTACTGGGATCTGAACAGCGCGTAATTCTTGTAATATAGCAATACCCATATCTTCTGGTATAATATAATATTAGTTCGGTGCGAAGTCAACCGTGAAAGTGCCGTTCTTGGTCCGGAGCGCGTGCTTTATGTAGTCAACTAACCATGCAACTTATACTTCGATTCGCGAATCGTTATTCATAGGATTGAAACGCTGAAAAGAAACGACCTCAATATACCAGCCTACGAACCTGCCAGCTCAAACATTACGACCAGCATGCAGGCAATACGCTTCTGTAGCTCTCCTGTTCTCGCGGAACGTATTGAATTCAATAAATCGATGAAATTTCAGTTTATCGATGCAATTCAGCCGCGGCACGTCCGACGTACACGTTCGTTTGTACCCGTACCGCAAAGACCAATAAAAGTTGTAAGATAAAATATAAACGACATCGCAAAACGATCCAATCAACGACCTGCATAGCCGCGTACACGTGCTTACCGATTTCATCGATCCGGAGAAACCGAACATTGTGGAATACGGATGATCATGTACCTTGAATCGCCAACGTAGTCTGAACAGGCGGCAGAAAACACGACAGATCACCTTTACTAAAAGGAGATATTAATCCGATCGTCCGGTCCCTGAATGAAGAATTCATTTTCGTTCATTTAAAGGCTTGGAATCTTCTTTACGTATTCCACCAAACATTGGCAGGTGATATTTTCGGGTGGGTTAAAAAATCTACGTAACATAGTTACGTACGCGTACTATAATTTGCGGAGTCACGTAACGACCGGCCCTTAAAAAGAGAATAGTCGGCCGCAGATTTACTCAAGACAATTGAGACGTTTGCGGCCACTTTGTGAGCCTCGGACCAACTTCGTTCGATCATCGTCTGGTGGAAGCGTTACGTTTCGCCAATTTAAATCTCGTCAACTTTTTACGTCGATTTTATGAAATGCTCGTTCCATTTGCACAGGAAATGACACGATTCAATTAGCTCGTATTACACATGCAACGGGATTCCACAGCGTTTTCACGATGCTGAATATATTCGACTCCCAACTCCGCGAGTAAATCATAAACACAAAGACCGATGAGGTGTGATAGAATATCACAGAATGGGAACCGACGATATGACATAAAAATAGTTATTTTCATTTCATTTCATTCGATCATATTTCCGATTCACATTCTCCGGAGTTTCGAACCAGAGTTCCGATCTATTGGTTCCGTCCAACGAAACGGGTTATTGAACTTTTTCCAATCATTATTCGATTGCGTCAAGGTAATTAGTCGACGCCCGATCGGCTTGTAAGCCTGTCAACGGATATCGACGTATTTTCATTTCCTACGTTTTCATGAATTAAGTAATCAATAAAGAGGTTTCGACACATGCAACGGAGTTCGTTAGTCCCGCCCGAGTTGTCGGCCCTAATCCTCCCAATATTTTATCTTAATCCGAAACCACGATATTTCGGGTATTAAGAATATACAACCTAACAAATTCGACGTGCCGAGTCCAACACTCGTTTGAATAATCCGACAATTCGAATCGGTCAAAGCCAAGAGATCGTTCACCTATAGCAGACGTAAATTTTCTCATCCTAATATCGGCTCTGAACTTTCGATGGAACTAATAGTATCGAGACTTGAAGTATCTCGCTTTTGTATTATTCAGGATTTGACGAAGTGCCTGCACTGATTCTTCGAAAACGTGATTTTTTTTTCCGCAGCATCCGAGTAGAAGAAACGGTCAGTAAGATGCGGATTACAGTGACTAAAGTTATAGTCGTTAATCAAAGACTCATTGGCTGCGATCTCCCCATCTCTAAGTATACGCTGACGGCGTTGCTATTTCGCCGTTATCCCCGACCAGATTTCCAATTATCGCCTGTAACATTGAAACAGCTTACTTACCGTGCTTTAGCTGTACCCATAAATTGAACAGGGATGCTTCCTGTGCACGGAGCTTGGACCATATTTCAACCAAGATACAAGTCGCTGGCAATGCTGCACCCGCTCTGGCATATATACATATCCACGAATGTTCAGCACCCGCATTATGGTCAAGCGGTCGTCTGACCCGATCGTACACCTCTGGCAATCTTTCAATCGACTAATAGATTACTCGCGAATTACGAACATCCGGAATTTCCTAGGCTAAGACGCATCGACGAATGGATATCCTCTTCCTTTCGCCTCTCTCGGGGCAGCGGAACTTCTTCAGTGAATCAGCCAGTCCCCTATCTATATTACGAGGCACGCGTCACCGCCTCAGATCGTAGAACGTAGATCATAGATCATAGATCATGAGTGCTCGTAGGACAACGTGCGCCTCTCTCTTCCGATCTTCTTCTATCGCATCGTCAGTCGTTCCTGATCGGTGGTATGACTCATGAAACTATAATACGTCAGAGGTGGGTGCGAGGATGATTTCTTTCCGTATGATATAGGTGGTATTTTCCGGGAATAAGAATACCTCGAGTCATTCCTTTTTCGTACTGACAAATTTCTGTATTTATACGGAGGCTTGAACGCCGGTTGAATCCAGAGCAGCATCTTGATTGGTGATTATCCTTGGTTCGCATCGAGTCCGGAATTCCTGTGGTCAACTACATCTCGAGCTGTACAAACATACCGTGCTCGATAATATACAATTACTAGCCATAAATGGCGTAAGAACAACTCCCCGAGTACGTGAATAAACATCTCTGAATCGTAGGTATCCGTCTACGAGAATCGTCGAGAGATCTATCATCGATCTTTCGGGTCTTCGTCGATCACGGTTGACCTTCTGACCATGGACCACTATTGGGCGACTATCCCCACTGTCTTCTTTCTCGAAATACTCCGTTACACACCCATTGGTACTGGGATAGTAGCACCTATGTTATTACGCGTTTAGAAAAAGGCGAGAAGAAATTGAGATGCGAGTCCAGGTATTTATCTTCCGGCTACTATATGTATTCGACGATTTTATACGGTGGCTATTCGTTTTCGGATGACAATCTAACTTTTTGCCAATTTACTTGAGGCAAGATTTTTTGGACAGTTGAAAAGGATGAAATGAAACTATATCGAGAGGAGATCGATTCTTTGGGGACATTGCTTTATTCAGCTGCAGTGGAATTGATGGTGTAAAAAAATTATCGAAAAACTGGAATTATCCGACGGGTGACCGTTACAGAAACAGTCCCATCGTAGTCTCATTCGTTCGGGTTTACCCGTAGCGAAAGGTTGGCATTAAGCGTGTTTTAAGCTCAGTTAAATCAGTTTATCAAACATTAGGCAATATCTTCTGTCTAACTGAGAACTGTTTATTATACCTAGTACAAATCTCACGTAAGCTTGAACACGATTCAACAGTGATTAATTAATAATCCCATAAGTTATGATTACGCCGAGGGCTGAGCCAAGGAATTATACGTTTCCGCGCTCGTTATTTAATACGCAGAAATGATTCACCCCCTCATATTGTACCGGATGTTTCCATCCATTGTCTCCTTAAATCACCATAAGTCATGCGACTATTCAAGATACTTGTTATAATATCCCCATTGTATGAATAATATTCTTGCAAATGCAGACACCCTCGTGTGCCAATGTTTCGCATCGGTTCTTTACGTGAAAGTATCGAATACAGGTGACAAATTTATCGTCAATTAATTTGACGGCATTTTGCAATAACGTCTTGACTGACATTTTCAAAGGTCACAAATTGTGAAGCTATTTTTGCGTTTCAGCGATAGTAGAACTCATTTTTGCAATTTCACAGATTTCGAGAGTTTGACTGAAAAAATAGTGTCTAGAATTTATGGAACTCGAATTTTTGTTCTTTTGTATAATCGCGGTTTGCAGTCACGTGCAAAGATGTACACGTATTATACATGTACCGAGATGTAAGGACGCTAAGTGGTGAACGTGTTAATAGCACGCGCCCACGTGGCACACGCCACGTACAAGCGAGTACTTCACTTTACGATGTTCCTCACTAAATGTACATTTTCCATTAGCGATATGGGATAAAGTATTCAGATCGGTAGGTGATGGCCAACAAACATGATCGACGTCTATATACGAATCTAATTAATCATTATTGGTCTTCGAGTTTTACCCCCGTGACAAAATAAACGGCTCATAATTATACCCAGTATTTGTGTTGCAATTAGTGATCGACGTCCGATTTTTCTCCTTGAAAAAGCGTTAGCACTTTCATGAAAGGAAAATGTGAAAGAGCAATTAACGGGTGTGGCAAGAATTTGTTCAAACTCACCGGGATAGCCTTCGGGGATGACGATCTCCGGTCCCACTTTGACGTCGTGTCGATAACGATGCATGAGTAAAGTAGCCGTGACCCTAAGTGACCGTGGCTGTTGCTTGTAAAGAAGAACTGGCCTGCCCCCTGTACCCTCCAATCGCACTACCCTCGGGAGAGAAAATCTGTCAAGAAATTCTCTAAGTGGCATAAAACCACCCGAGTTCGTCTCAGCCGTTGCCTCGCGAGAACTTGGCAAGGACTTCGGCAACGAGGTACCCTCGCCGCTGGAAATCGTCGAGAACTCACCGTTCGAAGACATTTTCGATATTTTATATAAACACCTAATTAATTTTGGCGTCAAACGACGACGACGGATGTGAATTTCATCTCCGCGACCTGTTGCCGATTTTTTGTTCAAAACCTTCTTTCAGGATCTCGAATTATACTCGCAAACTTTCAAGAGACAATTACTACTGCGGCCTTTCTCTGGTCGCAGGTACAGCTATGGTCAGTGTAAACGAGTTTTAATTGTCTTTATCTCATAACGAAGAAAAGGCGGTTTTTTAGAAATTTTTCACGTACTTAACGCGGTATTTTGTTAGCCACGGAAACGTCGACGATTAGTCCGTATAGTAACAGGTTTGTTGAACACTTTCTTCGGTTATGTCACCGCGAAGACACTAAGAACTATTACTGTCACTTTCCGTTGACATTAATCGGTGAGAATCGGAAGTTCAGACGGTGTCACGCCTCGAGACGTTCACTAGTTGGTTAAGAAACTAAACAGATTTGGTGAGATCTACCCACTCTACCGCGTGACTTCCACTTTCGAACTTGACAGTCCAAGTCAAGTAAAGTCAACTCAACTCAGTCCTCATCTCCTTCGCTAAACGGTATCCATTGCCTGGGGCAATAGAACGTAGCGAATGTTACGGCTGGACAATCGAATTTATTTAACACTTTTGAAAAACACTACAAATTCTACGTTTATGCGTTCGCAGAACTTTCTTCTTCGAGTTCTTTCCGAGTGTGATACACTGACACGATTGAGATGCACCATTTAAAGCTGCAGTTTTCGAAATTTCACTCCGTCGATATTATGGATAAAGTTTTAGTTTTTTGGATCCAGAAGTTCGAGCTTTTGCAACGAAGTTTCTTTCTCCTCTTTTCGCGATCAACAGCCACAAATCTTCTCAGTGGTTAACTGCTTTTTCCGGCTACTTTGCATCCCTTAAGATTCACGATCCATTCACGGTTGATCGATCGATGGATCGTGATCATTTGTACGATTGATGAATCCTATCATCGACGGACTACGCGTAGGCATTTGAATGATCCTTCATTTGCAGGAGCTCCTTCTTATTATCAAGCTTCACTGACGTTTGTACATAGATAGGTAATACGAGATGCGAATCGATTACCCTATCCTCCTCGGTTTCGATTCTGTTTTCTAAAACGTGAATAGAGAAGAATATATCGAGCTTTTCGTGATTAGGCGAGACATGTTATCGCTATTGTTACTAAACGCTGCTCCGTTCCGTTTCTCCGGCTAATCGGACGATCATTATCAAAGATAAGTTAATGAATAATGATAAGAGATGCAAAGCTCTTCGATCACTCGATATTTTATACCGCTGAAGTAATAAATATCTCTGAAAGAGGATTAATATCCGTTGATTTAAAATCCGAGATGTAGTAAAGTGATAACGAGTGAGAAATCACGTAAACGAAGGTAGGTATGCCAAAGACCCTCGGTTATCTTCGAGTCCGATCAACCGAGACTAAATTCGAATTTAAATTGCAGAACTAATTGGTATAATAATAAAAGCAATCAAGCTGTCAAAACGTATTCGATTTCTCGTATTTTTCAGGAAAGATGTGATCGTGGCGGAGGACGCGAAGTCACTGACGCCGGGCATAAGGCGAGTGGCGTGTAAGAGGAGGTCTGCCAGGCTTTAGGCTCCCCTCCGTTCCTCTGAAATTCGCTCAGTCCTCCCACCAAACCCGGCAAAACATCGGCAGCGATGTCTATTTGTAAAACCATCCTATTGTGTCCTATACCTTTCTCGTTTCGTATATCCATCAGACGTGTATCGCATGCGATATGCTTCCAATCTCTAAAGTATCGACGATTTACGACACGGCATTCAAGCCAGTCCCATATCGTGCGTAGCTATCGTCTGCAAATTACTTATGCTCTAATTATCGGTAATTACACCTCACTCATGACAGGAAGACCAGTTTTAGTCCTACGGGGTAACGGTCAGCTATAAATCTCGCGATTATAACTGCGGATGCAGGAGGCGCTGCGAGACCTAGTGGGGTAAATGGATTAGGCAAATGTCTGCAACGTCGAAGGTCTCAGGTATTTCGCACTTGAAATCTTTGACCAGGCTAATTAAGTAAGGTGTATACTGCAGGCTTCCGAAAGGTACTTAGGCATTGAATAATGGAGATTAAGCGCGGAGGCATAAGAGCTGCACTAGTCCGTTTCAACAACTAGTCACATTGCGCTACGTTACGAAACTAATCTGGAGGAAAGATCATTGAGGTTTGCTCGTCGGCCTTGTCCGACGCGCGATGTCGCAGTTTCGTTGAACAGCGAACGCGATATTCCCACGGTGAGAAATCTCTGGGCAGCAGCTGAAGCCGGGTTGTCGGTAGTTATTGCAGCCGTATAGTATAGTAGCTGCAGCATCAACAACATCGGCAAAGGTGCAGCAGGTTCGCGCCAGCAAGGACGAGGTCGTCATTTTAGATATAAATACGTGAACAATTATTACCGCAGCGCCTAGCTCCAGCCTCCAGGGTGTGCCTTCGCGGCCACCGCAGCTGAGAAAATGGAACGGGGTTCATGGTCTGCATCTCAAGATCAAGGAGAACCAAAGAGAAGAAACTCGTTATCTTAGTTTCTCGTAAATAAGGAGTCATGCGGGTCGTTATTTTCGTCGGAGTCAAAAGTCACTCAGAGATTTCGTTACCAGATATCAAATCGGTCCGATTCCCCGTGGGAATACCGCGAAATTATGAAAATTTCAGAAACGAACGAAGTTTCCATACGTTTTCACGATCGTCGGCAAAAGCGCAGGATACACATTTCAGTTCTTTGATCATCGCCGGATAGAGGCTCCTTGAGTCCTTGCCATGGATCCATGCTCCTGCAGTCCGGCAGCGACATGGACCGGTTCGAGATTCTCGTTCTCGAAATTTCTTCTTCATTAGGTTTAATTCCGATCGGTAGTCGTTCTCATCGGTGCTAATGAATCGAATAATGCAACTGGGCTACGCGTCGATGTCCGTTGTTATAGCGATCGATGATTTGGCACATTTACTCCGCACATTAGAAGCAAATAAGAATGCGCGAGGCGTGCGTCCTAATTGGCAGCGGCTGTCGAACCTTTTTTGTCTGGGAGGCAAAAGCGTCCCGCAAATGACACAGCCGCTGTCGTTCGTTCCCTCGTTTAAAGTTAGACAAGTCGTCCTGCTGTACAATTAAAGAGTCAGTTTTAATAAAGTTAACACACAAGAAGGAGTTATTCTTAAAAAGTGCCGAGGGGTGGGACAAAGAGTTTGAAATTACGATTAGCGAGTTCTCGTTCTTCGTGCGCAGAGCTCGTGTGGATGGCGTCAAGGACGCCTGGCGGGTTGAACCACCTTTTGTTCCTCATCTTCCAGGAATTACCTGGCAAGTCTGTAAGAAGACTACAGTGTACTCAGAAGTTGAGTCCTAGTCAGCAGCTGGACATTAAATAATTCTGTTACATTCTAACGGCGCTTAACCCGAGTTCAAGCCCTGTTAGAGAGCAAAAATACATAGTGAGCGAGTTACGAACGGGTCTCGGATGCGGCTGTAGGTGTATATGATATATATATAAGTAGGTATATGATACCAAGCCAGAAGATATGTGGAGGATAACGGATGCCGGTAAATACCGACGAAAAACGGGTATAGCTATCGCATCCAGGTGTAAGTAGGCAATGCGAGTCATTAGCGGATGCGAAGTTAAAGAAGAAGGAAAACTATACACGCACCCATAGTCCTAGGAACAGGCGGGTTAATTACAAGACGCGGAGTCGCAGGCGAAGCGCTCGATACTCCGAGGATATTTTCTTTTTCAACATAACGCCGTGTCCCTTGAGCATTGCCAATCTCAGGAGCAGTATATCCAGCGCGAAAACGCGAGGGCGGTTGCTTATAGTTTTGCACGAGTAGCGAGGGTTACGAACGAACGAAAAGGTGCCAATTAAGGACTGCATGCTCTCATCCTCGGACTTTTTCCTTGAATTCATCATTTGCTCAAAAAATAACCAAACTCGTAAAACGAGTGTCGCTATATGGGGCTCAAAAAGCGTTAAGTAGACGCGGAAATGGCAAACAGAAACGCTCGATAGTCCGAGTAAAGTTCTTTTTCTCGTCACCTGAACTTTTGCCAGTCCAAGGAACAGATTGAACCTCTTCAGGCTGAAGCTGACGAACTCGAACACGCGGGGGCGGGTATACAACTTCTGAACTGACTAGCGGGAGTTGCGAGTAAACGATGTGGATTTTATCGGTTCTTAGAGAGGCGAAATATGGCCTAACATTGCGCAAACCTAAGACGTAAAGGGCTTAGGATGTGGCGCTGGTCGCTTCGCAGATTCGCGTAGGCCTTTCGCGTGGGCAGGGAATAGCAAATAGCGCGCAAACAATGGCGGTAATAACTCGATAAGACCTACCGCGAGGATGTAGACGCCCAAGAAGCACGTCTTCTTCGTTGGTCAGTGGGTGCAGTGATTAGCACTGAAATGCCTCCGCGTTTCTTTGCGAGCTCTAGGGCATGGCTACCGCAGAACGTGAAATGTGGGAGATGAAATATGATGGGAGCAGAATTATCGAGTTTGCTCGAAAGATCAAACGCGTGTTTGCTCGTTGCCTTCGCTACTCGCGGGCCTTGCTTGCCTCTAGATGTAATTGCAAGGTACTTGGTATTTTTTATCGTCTCTACACCGTCACGTTAAGCGAACACTTCTCATCTTATTGTTGTCTGGTGTTCTCGCCTTTATGGCGAAAGAGCCAGCCGAGAGATGGACTTTTAAGAAATTCAAATGGAAATGAACAGTAGGCAATAACCGCCTCTTGGCTTTTGCTACTAGAGTCGAGTCGAGAACCGAGTGCATGTCCCATAGAGTTTTATCATTCGGTTAATCCCGAAATATCGTTATGTCGGTTTAGTTTATCTGCAACCCCCCACGCGCTAATCCCGACTAAATCATGTATTCCTCTCAGAAGAGGAGCATAAATATCGATCCAAGATCTCGTCTTACAGCCTCTTTACCCGGACCTTGACTCCGACTCTCCGCAAGGGGTCCGACGATTAAGTTGCCTCTCGCCGAATATCTCTTCTGCCACTTATACAAAGAGTTTACCTTGAGCCGAGAGCATGAGCCCGAGGGTATCTGTCCACGCCTCGGCTACGAACTTTAGAAAAATGTTCACCACCTTCGGAATAGCACGGAATGAAAACGAACATTCGTATGCCTGCCTCGAAGTCATATAGACGCTGCGTCAACATGGTATGTGCATACCTTTCAAATATTGACTCATCAGCGAATATCGCAGTTGATATGTTCGGCAAGGGCTGTTGGCAGAGAGTTGGAGCATCGCATGGGAACATTGACCCTAGAGAGT
Source organism: Tenthredo distinguenda (assembly GCA_947538915.1). Lineage (NCBI taxonomy): Eukaryota > Metazoa > Arthropoda > Insecta > Hymenoptera > Tenthredinidae > Tenthredo > Tenthredo distinguenda. Next base: position 9,524,158 of record OX384534.1, read on the forward strand.
CTCTTCGTTGTACCAGAATTTCGGAACTCTTTCGTCAAGCTCGAATCGTACAATGTGAAATTTCCCACCAGACAACTTCGTGCATACGGTGAAGAATTCTGTACTTAACTCTACAAGCTGAGATAATTCGAGGCCGTTCCAGTGGGTACTATGTGTATGCTTTATTGTGTGAATACGAGTCGCGAGGTGGTGCGATAAAAACGAAAAAGGCGTATGAAAGTGCGAGAGTGAATCGTAATGCAAAATAACTTTATCCTCGGCTGTGTTAAGACGGTGAAAAAAATGTATGGTAATCATTTTTCAGACGAATCGTTACGGACAAGGTTGCGCGGCGGCATTGTTTCAGTAGATTATAACGAAGAGTGAGCGGGATGAAAGACCCGGAGTGGAAAAAGACATAAGTCAATTTTATATCTTATTCCTCAATTATTACCGCAGGAGGCTACCAAAACCTTTTTGCAAAAATAGTCGAAGGCTGTTACGCCGCCGGATGGGATCCTTACCCCTGAAGCTAAGACGATTGAAAAAAGTGCATTCGATCAATATGCTAATTTTTAATATTTAAATGCACGGTCGCGTCTTTATGATATTATCATAAAAACATGGTCTACTGCGCGTTGAATTTAGACGCAATCCTCATACCTGATATTATACCCTATCTTATGCTCCTTTCAAAATTAACATTAGCACCATCGACTCGTTACAGCCGCCTTATTGTTCGCCTGACACACGTGGGTGCCTAATTTATTGTCAGACGTTTTCAAGTTACAATTAGCGGACGTCAACTTATGCGCAAAGTTAAGTGTCCGATTCGATCGCTAGCTCTGCTCCTTAATTTCGTTGTCTCATTGTCGGATGAGAGCTCGAGCGAGCTGTTAAAAAGATACTTATTCCGATAGCCCCGGTGAATTCGAGAAACTAAACACGTGCGAGGATCGAGGTGACTGTGCCATAATGTTGTCTCAATCGGTCAGATCGATTCTTGGTCTTCTTAACAAGCTGGCAGGAGTAAATAAATGTAATCGATGAGTCACTATGGTGCTGGTCGCACGTTACATGGAATACGGCGTTAGCTAACGCTAACAAGTCCAACTTGCCACTCGGATAGTCTTACCCATCGCGGGTGAAATAAGAGGAAATGAAAGAAAAAAAAAGGCGAGGAGCTGCTGTTTAAAGTTACGCAGAAACATGAAACTGGCCACTGTACGTGATCCGGCGCGGTAACAAAATACCTAGAATTTTGTAGTTTCTCGATATTACCTCACCGCGATAATTGACGGCCTTCTGGATTTTGGATATCAATCTTTGCAAAAATATTTGGCGCTGAAAGTGAGAATCGTTGTAATTCATCGAGTATCTCGACCCCGTTTCTATACTGTCGCTACGAAGCAACCCTACGATTGCATTACGTATTGCATAAATTTGTTGCTAAACATTATTAGATGCGATTGGCAGAATTTATACCATAAGTTACCACATAAACGCTGCCGCAGCCGTTAGGAATAAATTAACAAATATTAACGCTACATAAAATAAGATATCACGTAGGACAGGACGCGTGCGTACAATGGCCTGTGCTCGAAGAACGGGCTGCTTTACTGTTTTGGCAATCGCTTAGATCGTTCCGGGAATAACAATCGGCGAATCTTGGACTCATGCTTCGCGACTTACTCATCGATACTCGAGCCTACATCTGCATAAAATATTTCAAAGTGGTTAGCGGTTTATTCTCGAGGTTTGTCACCTTGAATTATGGATCTTACTTGTTGATACCTTGCCCGTATAAATTGTACCTATATCTTCATAGTAGTACCTTCTGCACATGCATATTATTATCTACTATGAGTTATCGCTCGAGAAGCCAGTAATCTGTGGATTATAAAGACGGTACGTTATACACGGTGAGTTATTGTCGTGTGAACGTGTATTCTCTTTTCTTTTCGCGCGTCTCTATACCGTTCAGACATCTGGTCGATCCATCGCGTTTGCTGAAAAATTGATTGAAGCAATTGTGAGCTGAAGCAGGTCGATTTTCCATACACTCCAGTGAACGTCGTCGTTAGAGCGCTTTCCCTCGTCATTGAGTTCGAGTAGAAACGGGTAACAGCCTGAAGTAAGAATTTCGCAAACTGCAATGAGCCTTGATCAGCGGAATTACGGTACACGTAATGATCGATTCTCCTAATCGTCATCTCCTGGCATCACGTTTTGCAGTGTACTTAAAACGTCAGGTCCTTTCACACTCGAGTCTGACGGAATTTCCTTCCGTTCCCAAAACGCGCTCGGTCGTTATGTCTGTCCTTAATCGACGTTCAGTCATCGGATCGATTTCCGCTTTATTGCAAATCCCGCGTTTCGCAACTACCGGACTTCGATCATTTGACGTGAATGAATAATGATAAGATGATTTTCTAAATCCATACGAAGACGTTGAACCGTCAAGGTCAGCCATCGTCTCCGCTGCACTTACGTCATGAAAATAAACGTAAAGTTCCCGAGATGAGAGATACTCGTAGATGCTGGTCCATACGAACACTATTAAACGACAGCCATCGGCAAGACTGTTTCCATCTCATATACTATCTTCGTCTCTGTCTTTCTCGCGGTAGGTGTGGTGGGGATTTTTGACGCGTAGGCTAACCAGTATTTCCTGGCGTGAACAAACTCATTTACGCTCGAGAGCGAGCATAAACGAAAGTGTAAACGGAGAAGGTTGCAGATTCAACGAAAGGATTCGTTCAGAGGTGTTGTAAGAAAAGGCGGAGCCGGGAAACAAGTAGCGAAGAAATTTCGTCGCGGATAATGAAGCAGAAGAGAAAAAAGGAGAAGAAGAATAAAAGAAATAAAAAATGCGGTATGCTTGATTAGTCAGAACTTTGACCTACGCACGAAAGTCGTTTTCACCACATAACGCAGAGAAATCGTCTCACAGTCACATTAAAAAGCTGTTTTATTCAGCCTCTAATCTAATCCCACGAAATCCGATATACCACTGAAACTAAACTAACAATAAGTTTCTGTGGTCTCAAGTAACTCGCGCTCGTACATATATCTCGAGCAGCTGACCACTTTTGGTTGCAAACGGTTACGGGCCTTCCTGATAAAAACGCTTCGACGACGAGTCCGATACCCTTTTTTCCCTTTTTCTTATCCCTCGTCGTCTCTTTTCCGTATTTTGCTTCACACGCATAAAAACATGGTGAGTATATCGTTCGTGACAAAAAGAGAGAGAGAGGGAGAGGGGTGGGAGCTTTCAGTGCACCTTTTCCTTCTTCCCTCTCGCGGCTGGGCTTAACAGGCATTTGCATTGTAATCCGAGCGCCTAATGACTATGATTGCTGTGGGCGTACCAATCCTTAACTTTAATGGGCCTCCCCAAAAGCCCGCTGAACCGACGAACATGAAACTTTTATCGCCTCTGCCATGGAGAGTGTAATTTTTTCGAAAAAACATCGCCAATTATTGTCTCTGGGCTTTTGGCCCGCTTCTCTCTTTCTCTGTCGTTAAATTAAATACACGAAACAACGCGTTGCCCGAGTTCTTCGCTAATTAAGCCCGTCTCGTCCGTTATTTTTTGTTATTACTTTTATTTTTTTATCTCTTTCTTCATCACTTTCTCGTAATCGGCTTCGTTATCATTGGTATCCAGGTCGTTCTCGATCTCGTTCTCGTTCTCGATCTCGTTCTCGTTCTCGTTCTCGTTCTCGTTCTCGTTCTCATTCTCGTTGTCGTTGACGTTGTCGTTAGACTGCCAGTTCGCAAGACTAAAGTATAAGATGGCCGTCTTGTCGGAAGCCGTTGCTGATCTCTGCCGATAGCTCGTCTCAAGGCAGACGAGACAGTTCGAAATGTTGGGATGGAATTCGTGAGATCGGAGATCTTGGACCGCGAGAGACGCAGCAAAGTCCCAAGCATGTCGGCATTAACTTGTATTAATGTTGTCGATCAATTCCAAGGGACATGCATCGGCACTGGGCATATAATATTTGCATATACAGTAGGTATACATATACCTTCACAATATATTCTTATGGATACTCGTTTCTTCATAGAATACCGTCGACGAGATTTTACATTTAAAAAAAAATTCAATCTCTATAACATATTTCGTATTCAAAATAAGACGAGAATTACTCCGTATAATTACTCGTTGCTTACACCATAGAGTATCTCGCGCAATATCCTAACATAAGTAATTCTCAAGGGAAGATTGGCTGCTATTGTTTCAGAGTTACGCCATTGGAATCGCTAGACTTTAAGACGAAGTTGCCATTAAACTTAAAAAGTTGAAATATTTACGCACCTTTGCCAAGTCGTTGACGCGGCGAGTTTACGACGTCAAGTTCGTTATAGAATGGTAAAAGATCCTCTTTGGAGTCGTTAATTAACGCTTTATACGGACCCCACAAACCGCATCTAGCACCTAACTAACTACTTGCCGTTCAGTAGGTATACTATACTCGGTAGTACCTCATCGACGTAGTTTGCAAGCAAGTATCAAACCGATTCTATATCTATACGGTTTCTTTGATAGGGAACCGCAGAGTAGTAGCTGTCATACGCCTACCAATAAGATGCTGACGCAACTTGCCGCAATCTCGGCTGCCCGGTGACTCGACTAGTCGATCGACGGGGAGCGCGGTAATTCTCTCTTTTCACTGTCACGGCTAAGAGAGGGTCCGGTCCCGGTCCCGTTACGTCCCGGGGCTCGTCAGGGTCCGACGTGTAATTTATACGCAGATACCACGTATGAACGTGTATCGACGTTCGGCTAAAACCGAACGTCTGCACTCCGGTCCGTTCGAGGTTTCTTTATTTTTTCGAAAGAGGAGATAATTGCCAGCGATTAGTCTGCACCTATTTCAATTTTAAATATCTCACGGCTGTTTAGGAGGCGGAAATCTCTGTACCTACGCGTTTTCTAAGTGGACACAATGTAGGAGTGTTCTCCTTCGGTAAGAATTCTAATTAATATTCCTTCCTGGCAATTAATAACCTCCCGTGACACAACAGAGACGTGCCGGCACGTCGCGTATTGGTAAACAAGCTCAGCAGGCCTCGTTACGCTCAGTTACGTATATAGTGTACTAAGACATCCAGAGTATGTACATCGGAGTAGGTACACCTTGCCACGTAATAGGGACACCGGAGGGCTGAGGGGTGGAGGACGTGCGTGAGATCGCCAACGCCTTCGCCAAAGACTCGCTTTCACATTTCCCATGAGCATAGCGAACGACTCGCGAACACCTTTGCCTTTGCATCCTAGGTGAAGATCCTCTCGGAAAAGTTGAGAATCTATTCGCTATCTGAACTTGTATGAGAGGAGAATTACTATAGTTTGCGCAACCGGCTAACCGCAACGGTTTAACCACCGGTTTTTGCAAACATCACCAGAAAATGATAAAAAGGTACCGACGTTTGACCCACGAAATTCATTTTCTGAGTAAACAGTATCTTTGTCAACGGTAGACCGTTTAACACCCTGACGAATTGGCCTGTCGGAAATATCGATACCAGGAGATGATCGAGTCGTTGGTAACGGGGCTTTACGAGGACTCCGGTTGGATTCGGAATATAGAAGGAGGAAAGGTACGATGGAATCGTTCCCTTGATCAATGGAACTAATCCAATCGCGAGTTGATTCTTTTCACGAAACGTAGAGATCAACGTGTCAAGATTCCCGTCTGAATTAATATCATGTGTCGTTTTTCGTTTTCGAGAATGGTACAAAAAAACATCCAGCTATTAGCTTCACTCATCGTGCCACTTGAGTCTAATATGTTCATTAGATAATAATTACACCTTTTTGTAGACCTATCTCTATCCCAATCCATATGACTGATGTCTCTAGCCTTTAGCTAGCTCTAGAAATCTAGTCAGTCAATCACACCTATCATAGAACGAGATAAGTACGACCAGAGTCATTTTTTCTCAGGGTTATATCGCGGACGTAAATTATCGATGAAATATATCTCCCAGCCTGTAATTAGAAACATAAATATATTACGGTAGGTATGGTATGTGAGTTTAGGAATTACTAAAGCCTCCTTACCATGAACTCTCCGGTATTTGGACTGGATTGAAATGCCTGACGATATACCGAGAAGCGAATTGAATCGACTGTGAAGCCAAGTTACAGTTGAATCAATCAGCACTGGTGCAGTGACGAAGTATAGGTACTTGAGAATTCAGTTTTTTTAAAGAGTGGAACAAAGCCAAAGGTCAAGACCATGTTTCTCTTACTTCGGACCGAGTCGTGATCCAGTGACGTTGATCATCATTAGCTCAATGATTAGGAGAGCTCCTCGTGCGTCCGGCTCATTCCTGCAGACCGACCATCGTATGCCTTTGCTTCTCGAGGTTTACCGTTCGAAACTACCACGGGTCTTGACCAAAGCTGTTCGTTCGCTCATGAAACAATGACACGGTTGGGATTCTTAAACACCAATGGACTATCGACCGTAACGTCGCACGTTAACTTCACCGAATTTCACATTCATCTTATAATCCGCGGGGGAAAAAGATCATCTCCGATCCAAGGTTGCGACTGACGAAAAAATGCTCCTCACTTTTTAGAGGTTCAAAAATGATGAAATTATATTTCGATTACCCAATTGCAGTAACTCGGGGAGGGCAAAATCAGCCGAATGACTTTGCATTGTCATTTGTTGCCGTAAAACACGCGTGACTAAGACTGCATTACAACATTGCTTTTGCAAGTAAATTGCAATTTTCTAGAAAAACGAGTCGTTTAATTCGCTGTAATCGATTCTCGCCGGTCGTCGACACTCGGGCGATATTTTAGCTGTGAGTGATCCGCGTTCGATCCACGACCTGAGACTGGAAAATGTAAAATAAAAAGATAACGAATGAACTTGATTTAGTTATCGTTTTGAAATCGTGAAAGCATGTACTCGAAAAGTCGGAAAAGATTGGGTCGACACCCGTCTCTCCTTGAAGGCTAGTTGGCTGGATTCAGGGTTTCAGGAATCGACGACGACGCCTGACGTCGAAGAGGACAAGCCGTCGGTCCGTGTTTACACAAGTGGTGGTAGGTAGGTGACTACCGTAGCTTTGTTCCCTCGGCTAATACCCACGGCGCCTATGGAGACAATTACAGAACTCCATATACGTTCATCCAGGGAGTTCATCTTTGCTAGATACAGATATACACACTCGCCAACCATGAAAGTCATCCTTTGGTCCTGGCTGACCGTACAACATTTCCTGTTAGCCTGTTGTACGCTCTTCGTCTCTCTCGACCGTTCCTTGCAGCTTTCTTCCTACCATCTTTCCATCGTTTCGTAGTTCTAACGTTTCTTGGCTCTCTAAGTCTCCGGAGACTTGTGCAGCGTTCGTACCTTGCTATCTGACTGCAGGACTAGAGACAATTTGCCCGCACCCCAAGATTTATACTATTGCACTGAATGGTACTGTTACCTCTCTCGCTGCCGGAGATACCAACTAGATGCTGGATAGAGGTGGTCACGACGTCTGAAGCTTGCGTGACGTTTCCAGTTTCGAGAAAAGACAACCGGTGCTGTTCCCTGTTAGTCAGTCTCACGTAATGCTCGTAGTTTCATTGACGTAGCTCGTTGATTCGTTTAATCCAAGGTTGAACACTCGTGAATTTGGCCCCATTCCTTTTTCCTTCACAGGAACACGATAAAACCTCATATACTACGATCGAAATTGGTGAAACACTTTCACGGGATCTGCTTCTCTTCTTTCGCTCAGGTTAGCTGACTTTTACAGTTGTATAAAAAGGTTCACGGGTCGTTGTGAAAGGTGAACCTTTCCTGTCTTCGAGGATTCAAATCTCCGCGGGATGGTATTTGAATCTCGTATTCGAACGGCGATCGTTTAGTTCGTGGTTCTTATAAATTAGGGGAAAGTGAGGTCGTCGGGGCATATTCCGATCGTATAGTTTTCTGATGCGCATTTCGAATAGAAGACTGTGAAAGATCAGAGGCACCATGCTTTCAGATGGTTGAAGGTTTATTGAGGAAATGATGCGGAAAAGGACAACGGTCATTACCGTACGTGATCTCAGCGACTCCGTACTGGATTTATACCGATCGAATCAGAGATGGCCTGTTCCTTATTTGGTCGCGACGTATCAAACGATAAAATCAAGGAATTAAAACCAGTATCGATCTTTTTAAAGGGATCCTTAGCGGAAAAATCTCTTCCCACGATCAATAGGTACCAATCATTTATGATCGCGTGTTCTTACGCGTCAATTTAATCGACCGCTAACTCTTTCCGCTAATTGAATCGAACTCGAAGGCGCGTACGGATCGGCTGAAATCGTGGATTTCATTAGATTTGCTACGCACGCCTCAGTTCTGCCGCCCGCGTACGAGTACAATGATTTTATTAGCCTTGAGTACGAAGTCGATGGACAAGGCCAGGGCTAAAACCAGGTCAAAGTTTCACTGGACGAGAAAGTCCAAATAGGATTTCCATTTCCTTGTTTTAAATTTCGCTCATCACCTCGGTGACATCTTACAAATCTAAAACAGTCAGCTTTCTGATACAAATATTCTCTCCCATATACTTTTCCAGGTTTCACGCGTTTGGAAAATCAGCGAAAATCCTCCTCGTCGTCGGTTCAAAGAACTCTGGTATCTATCAACGGCCTCCATGCGTTAAAATAGCGCAATTTATCTGCTCTGACCGCGTTTCGTATAGTCATTGATACCACGAGGCGAGTAGAACTCCTTGGTAATATTTTTGCCCGTTCACTTACGCTGCTGCTCGGCTATGCGTGTATACGTACGTTCTGTTTGCTTATTACCATGCAAGGAGCGTCTGGGAGAATGATAAATGACAAGATAGTAAAGTGGCTTACACACGCATACGCTGCAATGACAACCTGGTAGTCTCCGTCTTCGTCTTTGACGATGCGCCCGTCGATGTCCGGATGCCTGTGCGAAAACTAGGCCGCTTGTTATTGTCGTTCTAGCTGAAACCAGACTAGCATTTGCGACAGCTATACTATTCTATTCTGCATATTTCTTTTTTTAAACCAAAGGACGGAGTCCATTGAAAGAAAACAGGCCGGATATCATTCATTTTTACTTTCCTTGTAGGTATAGCCTCAAAACTTTACCGAGTGAATACACAGCTGGGAATGAACCCTCGACCAAGTGTCATTGTTCCCGTCGTCTTTGCGACAGTAATTGAAACACTATTGACAGTGAGTGTCAGCTGATGGTAGTCTCATGCCGTAACTCAATCTTCATCCTGTTTCATTTACAAAGAGTTACAGTTCGAAAGTATGGTTCTCATCAATTCAAGTTTAATGATGAGAGTCCAAAATAACTTTCGAGAACGACAACCGCGATACATCTCGTTATAATGATGAGAAATTTTGTCCGTAATAATTGATACCGAACAACGTAACAGCTTTTGTACCGATCTTAAGAACAGATTTCCGAACGATACTTGCCATTCGTTTACCAAGAATATCGTCGCGCAGTTTCATCTCGATATTTTCAACCGTTGGATATGAGAATTCCTATCGCGAATGGTAGGCATACTGACGTCGTTTCTCGTGCATGACTTTTAATTGTCGGGATCGATGGTTCGCAACCGGTATATGTATAATATTATTACAACAGATCAACACCGCGTAATGAAACTGGTTAGCGCGTGGGTATTGGGCCCAGGGACCGTGGGCTCGGTTGAGTTTCTTGGGCAATATTCAAATCAGCTTTGTCTACACTCCGGCAATCGCGTACGTCCACACGACCGGTAAGCGATAATACATATCGCGCCACGTGCACCCAGAGCGAGTAAAATGCGATAGCTTTGTCCCCAGGACTCTGGACTCGTTATTTTTAGTTTTCCTGTTTTTTTTTTTTTTTCTTCAGAAATGAAGAGCAGGTATGTGCTCGCCATTATAAGTACTCACAGATAACGCACCTAGCATAAGCCTTATTCAAGGCTGAGCAAGGATCGTCCTGCGTCCTTCGCTTCTTAGACTTTCTGCAACGTAATTAATTTATTCATAATTATGACTCTCACCGTGAGAACCGTGAGCGGGAAAATAAACTCGAGGACTAAGAATAAGATAGCTAATAATTAAGAGAGAATATTTATAACAACTTCGCGGAAAATCTACGAGGCTTCGAGCTGCTAGGGTAATTTCCAAATGAAACAATCCTGCAGGTATCATTTCAAGCCTACACCAGTCAAAGTACGTCATGTGCGACTGGAGAACGTCACGCGTGGCGTCTTCGGTTCTGCGGCATGTCCCAACTGTCCCGTACGCACGGGTTTTCTTCTTCCGTTCCAAATGCTCGCTAATGAGGTTTCTGAAAAAGTAGGTGAACGCTGGCGCAAAGACGGAAGTGGCTGGGAAGTGGAACAACTGATGGTAATTTGTCCAAGTGCTAATCGCTCGTAGATTTTGCGCGCTTTTCAACCAGGCAGACTTTTCCTGCGAGCTCTCATTTCACGCGATCCTAGTCTTTGCCAATACGCGATGTACTTTCTAGCAAGATAGGTATCTAAATATTTGGAAAATAGGAAAATCTAGTATAGGAATCACGCGGGGCATAAGTGTCGATCATTATTATTAACAATCAAAAAGTGCGCTTCCGTTGCTCGGTAAAATATCCTTCCGTCGCAGAGTCCAGCCTCCCGATTAATAGCTGTGTTTACCGCGAGAGAGGCATTCCTAATGCGCGTAATTGCCTATTAGCTACTTCATTACGGATAATCTCTCTTTTTATCCGTCTTCAACTCTTTACTTCCATCGTTTATTCATTTACGTTCGTTTCTACGCTTATTCTCATTCCTTAGCTCGCTGTTTGCTCACATACGCCGTTCGTTATTTCGTTCGTGCGATTCCTTCGCTTGCGGGTCGAGGCTATATGCAGATCTCTCGTGGTTCACGTCTACCAGTTATTCTGCTGTAGTTGTGAAACGGCTTTGCAAGGGGGCCAGAGATCACGAAGAAACGGGGTCTTCGAGGCCCATAACAGCCACGCTGATTAACAAAGTCTATAATTAGGCAAGGATGGACCTCCCCGCGACTCGTACACGCCTTCCTCGCCGCATTAGCTACGTTAAATGGTATTATCCTTATCCATTAAACGGAATTACTGTCTCGCCGTCGAGATTCGAGTGACGTGCGATACCGCAGCGTATGGGGAACTCCGTGAATTCGATTTTCCTTCGAAAATACGCGATGACGTATTCGTCAATTTGATTATGCATATGAAAGAGAAAAACCTCGATTATTAAAATTCCTTTCCTCTTACTTGTTGCGCTATTAAGATGATTTTGGTCGCCGGAAATTACGAGATCTTCGTCAATTCCGACGGTATAATCAATTAAGAGATACGAAATTGAAATGAAGTTTACAAAAATTAATTGAAACTTCTGAAACAGGAGTTTCTGTACAGTAAATGCTTTTTAATAAATACGGAAACATTATCTATTCTCTATCGCGTGCACAACTTCGTACAATTTAATACACGTGATGTACCTACATACTTAACGAAAGAGATGAATTTTTTCTACGAGTTTAAAATATTCGTACCTCATACCGGATTTCCGCTACCATATATTGTTCAATTTTCTTCGATTTCGTACGATTTTACACACGCGATACGAAGACGTGATCTTTCTCGTATTCAATCAAAAGCGTTCGATAGGGATACTGATTTTCCCCATATTCCCCATTTCGTTCATATCTTTATATGAATTTCATTTTTTGGATTCCTTACCAAATGGAACGATACAAAAAATGGCGTATTCTCTTTGTGTCGTTTCGAACAATATGTCTTGGCAAAGGGTAATTTGCAGTATAGAATTCCCCGCGCAATTTTTTATTTTCGAAAAGGTTTGACCTGGGGTAAGACCCGCCTGTTACGAGCGATAAATCATGGAACTGAATTTCATAGCCCAGAAGTAACAGGTTTCATACTTTCCCGAGCTTCAACACGATTCTTAAGGTCTTTTGCTTTTTACGTCACTTGCACAGTCTCCCATCGCTCGCCCCCTTGGTCATCCTCTTTCCGTAAGATTTCGTAAGCAAATCCCACGACGTTATGCCTCAAGCGAACTGTACGTACGGAGACAATGGTTCAAGACGCGGCAAAAGTTTTTCGAGAATGAGATGAATATCACACTTACGTATATACGACGTAACATGGGAACTGGTCGTGCGAATGCGAACACTGCCTCGCATTGTACCATCACGTGTAAATATCTGTTTTCATGCGAATATATTCACGGTGTTTATATTTTCTATAGACTGGCGTTATTACATGTGTAAATCGACGCCTTACCACGCCTCTTTACGAGAAGATTACTCTAACTAAAAGCTGAGAAATAAATTCAAACGAGAAAAAGTAACAAACTAATTGAAAAGGCGGTCGTAACCCAGTCTTGGTTTACGTAAGAGTAACATTAGCGACACACCGCCTCTCCGCTCATTTAGTTAATGGCTTTAATTTGTTCGCATATATATATACGAAAGCGCAGTCCAGGTTTAGATTTCAGGACGGAAATCCCTTGTGGAAACTTCCACATCGACCTCGAGTCGCCTTAGTTAGGTTGATGCTAATTTAGGCAGTATAATCCACGGCAGTAATTACCTCGACTTATTTAAGAGATTCTTTTATTCTACTGGTATAATTTCACTTCGAAAGGAAGGCAGGCTCCTCAAGGCTGTGACGAAATTAGATCGGTATACTAATTAGTTGGATAAATTTATTCAACAAATTCGTCAATTAGAACTTAACCTTTCTTAAGGAAAACGCTTTGTTCGCTTAACAGTTAACAGCGTCGAAGACCTTGTAACAGAAGATTGACCCGGCGTGACGTTTCAGATTATGCTTCAGGAAAACTCGAATGAAATTTTCAGCGAGTAAAAGCGCAGATCTTTAAATCTCGCGGATTATAGAGACATGCGAGCTGCAATGGTGACCAGAGTATATTAAGAATGAAAAAATGAATCGTTATCTCGTTCGATTCCACGGAGAGATGTATGCACCGCACAAGGTTCGGATTAAAGTAGCGTTGGCAGAAAACCTGTAGGACTCTTGACGACTCCAGCTACGGTAGGATAGAGAACCAGAATGAGACTCTGTACGTATATTGTATGTAGACCGGAGGTGGACAACACGTGCAAGAAATATATCTACCTTAGCGATTCTTCGCCGCGTGATAGTTGTACAGTTGTCGTATTTAACGGTTAGGGTAAGGTACATATTATACATATAACAAACATCCTATATACGTATAGAATATACGCACGTATGTAGATACGTGCGAAGTACAGCTGCAGCGGGTAGGTTTCCTCGGTGTTACAGCACCTGACAGATAGGTGGTACGTACAATGTCTCCTGGTATGTCCAACGATAGATTTACTCGCGTTACTCGGCAAGCACGTGCCCCTACGCGTTGGGCGGTCAGCCAGTCGATAAATTTTAGCGATCGTATAAGTAGTTCGGTGCAGTTCTCCGCGCTCTTGTGGGCGATACTGTATTTTTGAAATGAAATGCGAGAGATATACCCGGCTGAAACAATTACCTCACGCATATAGGTATACACCCCGCTACTAAAATTACTTCATTTCTTCGCTGAAGGGTGCAAACGACTGGCATACGAGCAAGCATGAAATTTTTTGCACGTCAGCCGATATTCCACGAGAGTTTTCATTAGAAATGATTTCCGCGTAGTTCACCGTATGGAAATTTAGTTTCTGCGTCTACTCTCAGACATCATCACGCATGCATAATCAATTCGAAAAGTGAGAGTCGATCGGGGACCTCTCTCGATCCGTGAGAGGTAGAGATGTGGTTGAAACTTCTATCCGAGCTTCTAGTCCCGAATGAGAAAATGCAAATTGGTTTTTAAGAGATCTAGAGTTGAATAGCGTTGTGTAACACCGACTCGAGGATATTGTTTGGCCAAGAACAGAGTCAGTCAACAATCAAGCCAGCTGGAGCGACGGTTTTTGCGAGCAATCGGTTGGGCTCGGTTCGGCCCGATATATTCAGATGAGCCACGGAACAACCTTGAACGCTCTGGGTCGTCGAACTACCGGGCTCTGCTGGACTCGTAGCACCAGGTCCCCTGGTTACTCAAGTCGCAGTTGGCCGCGTGTTGCACAGTTGAGTAAAGTGACGCGGAGTCTCGCCTCGGATCTAATTTCGCAAATATCTTCGAAACTCCCCATAGTATCTCATTTTTTCGTCCCCCCTTCTCTTACATTTCCTGTAGAATCTACATTGAAAATGAGCCGCGAATTATCTGCAAAGAAAACAGCTATCGCATGGGTATAATAAATTGAATCCCCTATCTGACAGGTTTGATCGAAATTGAGCAATCGTTGGGTAGCTGTAGCGGTTCCGAAATTTCGAAGATTTATTCACACGAAAATATAAGTAAAAAGACTCTCTAGGTATATAGGTACGTGTACGTATTATGTACACCGGATATGCGATTGCATATGGTTAAACAGAAGCTTGGCTAACGCGCGATAACGCAACGATTTCACAAGGCTGCACTATTTGTCGGTGTAAATCAGCCTAATCCCAACGTTTTATGGTCTCGAATGTAGAACTGGATTACGTTAAGCCAACCGCAAACGGCCCACAATGCGGTGGACAATGCCGTGGCGTCATGGGTTATGACTTATTAAAACTGACCGGGTGCAAAACCCGCTCTGATCGGTTCGAAACCCATCATCCATGCTCATATATGTATTTCCATACATTATATGTATGCGCGTCTACACGCTATCGAATCGCGACACGTTCGCCAGCTCCGAGGCTAAAAGCTAAGCGTTTTTTAAATATTTGGGAATGCGTATTTATCGGGGATAAGTACATATACCTACAACTTTCCGAGATGCAGTCAATCTGATAATTGGAATCAGCCACTCCGCCATTGCTTTGCCGGAGAGCTGCTCCCAGTATAGTTGGAGCCGGTTTCGTTCGCGCGTTACTTTTGCTACCGAACTGAAATATTGTTCGCCGTGGGTGGCTTTATGGTTCGGTCGCCCTGATCCAGCTGGTTCTCTCTCTCCCTCGCTCTTATTACCGCAAGTACTTTTCACTTGCTTCGATTCCCTCCGTCTCTCTCTTTCTCCATCATCGTATACCTTTATGTTGCACGGTTAGCAAAGTTATCGACAGATTACACGGGGAAAGTTTTCACGTGTATAAACAGCTAATAGACCGAGCTGGTATGTAATAATATTAGTTACATTACTCGAGAGCCAGATCCGAGTCTCGAGGTCGTTCGATCCGTGTAATCAGTCGCGCAATTACCAGGGTGATTAGAAAAAACGGGGGTGATATGGAGAATGAAAGAGATCGTATACCGATAGGGGAATTATAGTAATTTTATTCCGTAGTTTGTTACCGTAAAAGTATATATGTACACGTATACATATATGTATATGTGTGACGTTAAATGAGCGAGGAATTGTAATATGAGTTGATAAACGAGGTGAAAGTTCAATAATAAAATTACTCGACGTTTTAATTGCTATTGTAAGATATGTTACGTATTATTTATATACACCGCGTAATAATTATAATTGTAAAAGCGATTCGCATAAGGCCGCGGTTATCCACCTCGCAAATTCAGTATAGATCCAGAATCGCGATAAAGTCACGAACGTAATTAGAAAAATATTTCAACACAGTATTTTGTCTTAGGCGTGTACAGATACCGGCTGTATACCATACTGCGAAGAAGGCTCTCGGAGACGGTATAGGAAATCCCGGGATTTTCATCAACTCGATAGAGTTTTTGTCACGAAATTAACTACCTTTCGCAAACGTTTGAAGTTGACGAGTACCCGCGGGTTATTCGACGTTCAGACGAGCGTGACCGTTTGTTATTAATTATTGTTGGTATAGCTATACCTTATGTTAGGTGACTTTTTTTACCTCGTTTCTAACCGCTCTGAGGTCAATAGCCATTGTCGGATCGTCTTGAGCCATGCGCACCTTGGCACTAACCTCGACAGCAAAATTCCAATATAATGGAGATGACCTACGACTCAATGACGTAACAACTTCCTAGACACTTAACCGGAGAGTAACGTTCCCTCCTGCATCTGAGTCCAAGCCAAGACATACGTGCACATGTATAATGTATGTGTATGGATGTATACTCACCTGTACACTAATATCAGCATCTTTACGAAGTCAATCGAACGTGTCAGGTGTCGTTGGATCATTGTGATCTATGCCTCGGGCTGGATTTGACATTGATAGAGTCCCGTGGAATAACATCGATCCAACAGAATTGATATTACGCCGCGATAAGTCCCGCTGCAATTCGATAAAAGTACAAACATGATCCATCAAAAGTCCTTAACGTTAGAATACGACAAGTACGAGGCTCAGCCGCGGAGATTAGAGCTGTTCATCATATTTGAAGCGGAGAAATTGCGTCATCTAGCAATGAAAGTGGTCGCATTATTCGTACTTCGTAGGCATACGTAGCAAGATATGGGAGGACAGCCGGTAGAACGTGAGAGAATCTCCTAGCCGCAAACCAGGGGAAGTCTTGCATAGCGCAAATCGGGATGTTTGAAATTTCTGCATTAAGAATTGGTAGCACGATTGGCACAGTCTACTGCACTGACCGTAGTCTTCTTATGCTCGTTACTTTCCAAAGGATTACTCAAGCAGAAGGGAAATGTCCTCGTTTATGCATGAAAAGAGAATGATCATTGCGAAACTTCGGTTTCTGCATATTCAGATTAAGGCCGGACTGGGAGTACGATTAATTAGATGCCCGGAGCTAATTGGTATCGAGATTAAATCCCATTTGGAGCAACGACTTCGATGCTATCTCGAGATTTTCATTTTCAATCGTGAAATTCAGTCACGATTTCCCGTGCGCATGGATAGCATATGAAAGAAATTCTAATGCCCGCGGTAATAAGAGAGATAAAAAAAGATAAGCTGTCGCAGCGAAATAACTAAGACATTACAATTCCGGCAGGGGTTGGATGACCATTGTCATTCAGGCAAGGTTAGGTCAGATTAGGCTGGAATACCAAAGGCCCCAACTATCGGCCCTCCCCAAACGCGAGGTTTCGTTCCAAACATGCAGTTCGGTACAGATGTCTACCAATTCGTACCAGGAGAAAGCATGAACTGATTTGAAAAAAGCCGCTCAAATCTCTTCAAATTATTCCCACAAATGAATCGAAAAATTTTTAACTTGAGAACTCAAAATTTGCGACGCGAGGAACTTTTTGGCACCTCAATCTTCGCAACGAGTTCAAGTAGGTTTCTCAATTCAACATTTTCCGGCTCGTTCGTAGACCTGATTTCAAGAGCTTTGGTCAAGTGAGAAGCTTCTTTCCCACAGTGCAAATTATTTCGCCATATTAGTCAAATTATCCGTATATAGACCCTCTTCCATTGCATGATATAAATATATATATATAGGTATATGCAGCGCAATGCAATCAAACCAGAACGAACACCTCCAGCTTATACTTATATATAATTATATGCATATATGCTGTGTGGTATATTCACGTGCAATCGGCACGCAATCGGCAGGTAATCCGCACGCAACACGAAGTAGGTCTCGGTCCGTTAAAGGCTTATTGGTTTATTATAAACGATGGATCGATCTGGCGCCGCGATAGAAAGTGGAACTGTAAATCAAGTTGGCGTGGTTTGCTTCTTTCTGGAAGCACGCGGCTATTCCGATCCGGACATCTATTCCCCCTATTCCACGGCGCCTCGGACAAACCAACATGCGGACAACCCGCCAGGGTAACTCAGTGGTCAGAGCTGTGCGAATCACGGCTAACAAATAGAGCGCAAATAGATGTATACTTGCATATTGTCATGTGCTGATCCCGCAACTCCGAGACTTACCAGATACACAAAAGACGGTTCGACTTCCGTACCGTCTAAGAAATGGATAAAATAATTGATCGAAATGGTCGTAAGATTGTAATTAAACGACTGCCGGCGAACGATTGGAAAAAGGCGGAGAGAATACTTTAAGGATAATTGAACCAGGAACGAACTAGAAATCCGTAAAAAGATCTATCTGAAAATCTAACCGAAAGGTTTTTAAACGTTGCCTCGGAGGAAACAGTTATAATCTTAAACGAATTAGTTAGACTTTGAGTAACGTTCGATAACCTTCGTCGAGAGGATATATACATGTAAATAATTTGTAACGTTTCTGGGAAAGAAACGAGAGCGTAAATGTATAAACGTCTTGGGAATCGGGAGTATTATACAACGATATGTTGTACCTGGAGTCACGTCTCTCTGCTATTGAGAGTGACGTGTGTCCCGATCACGTTCTCACACATGACGTTGTAAAATGATGATCCGTTAGCAGCTGATGTTACTGTAAACTAAAGCCAGGCAAGCAAAAAGTCCAATTGATTACATCCTCTGATTCAGGTCTACGTGCGTCTCTGCCAAGATCGCCTCCGCGTTGAATAGATAGAACTTCTGCCTCGCCTCCTCGACGTACCCATCTCCGCCTCTGAGCCACAATCCACCGAGGATAAGAACACTGTGGCTAATTGAAAAAGTTAATTACTATCTACTTGCGATGGTTTCGACTTTGTCAGCCGCCATATTATCCTTATCCTTTATCCTTATAAATATTATGCCCACTATCTCTCGAATTATGATTTTGATATATCCGCTTCTTGCGATAAAACGAGCTTCAGATTCGTATAACCAAGTAAATGGCAAGGCGAGATAAGGGAGGAAAAATAACAGGCTTCAAAATTTTTCATTATTTATCACTCGCTCGCGATTTTCTTACGTTTGTCAACTGATGAAAAGAACTGGTGAGATTTGGGAAACTCGGACGGTGTTCTCGAAATTAGGTCGAGATCAACGGGGAGGAATGAGAATAAGGATTATAGAACCGCGTGTATGGCGAAATTGATTTTCGTATCAAAAACTGGTATCTAGATTCAGTGGGCAACACCAACGATCACGTCCATATTAAGTAATAAATAAATGAATTAATTAATCAATGTCTTAACCGCGGTGTAGCTGCGCGATGTATCCCGAGAATCCCGTGTCCTATAAATAAGATAAACAAAAGAGAAGTAGCGATAAATCATTAGCGAAATTCCCTCGTGCCACGGTATAATGACTCACCATAAATCCGTGGTAAAATATAAATCCCTATTGGAAAAATTAGGTAATTGCTATGTCCGGAGACTCGGCGATCTTTTATTTTCCTAATTCCGATCATAAATTCGCAATTTGTCATCGGCCCAGCCGTCTATCCGTCCTACCGTTCCTCTGGGGCTATGAGCGGGATACCAATTACAATTTCGTATGTATAAACTATCGCATACCTATATACTTACGCAAAACTCTGTAATAACTCTATATAT
The DNA here is from genome assembly GCA_947538915.1 of Tenthredo distinguenda. NCBI lineage: Eukaryota > Metazoa > Arthropoda > Insecta > Hymenoptera > Tenthredinidae > Tenthredo > Tenthredo distinguenda. The sequence goes on from OX384534.1 coordinate 9,543,542, forward strand.
TCCATATGGACGGTAATGATTAGCCCGGCGGGCGGCCACGGCGACCTTGCCGAGCGAATTTCTCATTCTATTCGACTTTTGAATCTACGCGGATATTACGATCGGTTAGAAACTCGGTAATACGGTAATCGTAGAAATTCTGAATCGCTGCGTGCAATTTGGCGAACACTTTTGAATCCGCGTCGTTCTGAGAGGAGCCGAGAAGTGAGGAACCTACGCGAGGTGGTGGTACGGAGTTTGAGAAATTTCCTGCAAGATCATCTCATCGTCAGGGTTGGAATAGTAATTAATTGCTGAGAAACAAGAAAAGCAATAAAGTGAAGATGGGAGGTTGAACCCACCCGGAGCCCACGGGACGAACCAAAGGAGGTTAAACCGACTCTGTCCGTTTCTGGCCTTCTTAACGACGGCAGTGATTACGGCTATTAGGGAGTATACCTCGACTTACAATACAGGTGCACTTAAAAGGCTGTAAATCTTAAATGGTTTTGCGAAAGACGATTAGTTTATCGAGGGGTGCAACACTCGCTGCTACTTCAAACAACTACTGCGAAAGGAAGTGCAGGGTACACGTCAGGAAGTGTTTCGCACCATCCTAGATGATCTGGCGTATACAGCGATTCAAATTATTTACATGTTCATACATGCGACGAGATTCTAGCCTGATACAAGTTAATTTTATCATCGGACGATATTTGTTAATGACGAAGCTGTTATTCGGCCGTGCAAATAATAACGTATAATTTCTACGAATTAATTGAACGTGCTTGCGTCCTGACAATGTGACAGTAGATATATAGATACGTATAGAATTTTTGCGAGAGGTATGGTAGCTGCTTTACGGTTCGCTGTAATGAATAGAACTGTCGAGTCAGTATGGATCATAAATTGTTGGTGAAATTAGATTCATAACGTGTGATCGTCGATCGGCAATTTTTTGCAATGAAATATAAAAATGAAGGCAGACCACTACGAACTGACCTTCTATATTTGAATATACGATCCGTAGGCGTAATGGTATAATAAAAGTCACGGATATCTGGCTGTGACCATATAATGGTACCTCGGATCGCTTAGACTCTTTGCAGGAATCTCTGAACGTAGTGCTAAAAACTAAAAATTTTATCTTGCGATTTTCTCAAGGTGTAAAGGATCGTATAGTTAATCGTTATTGCTCACTATAATATCGTCGAAAATGAAGCTTTTCGATCGAGGATCTCGTGGGCGTTTTGATTGGCTGGAACTATAACGAATATGAAATTTATGCCGAAGGTCGTCTGGACCCGACCGTAAACTGATTCGCACCTCAAGGGGCTGCTGCTAGGATATGCCGTTGCTCCCAATATGATTGCCCTGATGAATGGCCCTTGTATCGAGCAGTAATATCGAGCCGGCGTCGTTTACACTCTGCACTTTGAGTTTGATTTAATGACGCGAAGGTCGTCTGCATAAAATTTATCAAACCGTCTCGAATTGAGATCTGAAAACGTAGATTCTTCGCTCTCGAAGTCATCTCAGACCTTAAATTCTAATCTCACGTGAGTCAGAGGATAAAATGTATTGATACAATAAACGGGGCGATACTAAGTATACGGCATTTTGATATCGCATCAATTTTACATACGCGTTAGCCGGCATAACGTGGAACTGTTTCGGCCTGGTCAGGAGATAGTATGAAGTGGTTTGACGACGTGATCAAACGATATAATGATCCCACCCAACCCACCCGGTCCACAATTTTCTCCATAAACGATCGAGATTTAGATCCCAGATAATGAAACGTGGTGTAATGGCGTTTTACCATAGAAACAACGGTCTTACTTATCGTTAGATACCATAACGCAAACTAACCCTTTGCACGCGCGTTCACCTCGGCTGGCCAACACCTCGGGAGCAGAGCTCAAGAGCCATTGGACTTTGCAGCAACACAATCTGCAAGGTACTTCGTTGAATTAAACATCACCATATCGGTATTTTTAGACATCCTGCTAGCTATTCCTTCGGATATTTTCCCCTAGTACCTGATGCAGTCAGCTCCGAAGAGCGAGGAACGCAGAACTCGAACGATATTCACACCGAGTTAAATACTACCCGAGGTGGATTTCTTTCCACGCTCAATAATCTACGCGAATATCATTTCCAAAAGGGTACGAAGATTTCTTTCTCAAGATTGCGAATTACCGGATTCCAGAAAAACGTTGGCCAAATTTTTGTTTCGGGATCGGTTGAGATGGTCCAAGCTCATATCGCCGAAAGTCCGGTTGAAGTTGTTCGACGGTTCGAAAGGCACCGCGTTCGATACCGAGCGAAGGTGTATTTCGTATTCCCTGGAAGATTCTTCGAAGCGAAAAAAGCGCCTCACATCCTTCGATAAGATCAGGCGTCACCGCCTACCCAAGGCGTTTTGTCGGTGGTTCTTCTACTACTCCGAGGCAGGACTCACCATCGTATCTCAAACACCAGGTCTTCGTACCCATCTTACATGCGCGCGTGTTATACCCGGGTACTACGGACCATCATGCACCAAACACACTAACCGCCGCTGACCAGAAAGTCCCGCTCCTTCAGATCTGATAACCACTTTACGCATTCAGTTCATGTTTTTCCTCCGCGATCATACCTACGCGGCGGTCGCTATACCTACGTATTGTTACTTTGAACTTTCAGATTTTAGGGAAAATCTTCAAGGCACGTAAAAACGCCGTCTTTCACTCGAATCCGGGACACAACTTTGTTGCATCAGTTGGGGAGAATCTTTTCGGAAGAAAGTTAATCCTCTGTCCAGGGTATTCCGTAATGATTTCTGAGATCTATGAAAAATTCAGAAAGTAAATTGCAATAATTTTTCGTCGATAATTATTTCGCAATTATAGGTATATGTGTGGAAAAACAAAAGGCATAGGAATGGCGAGGCAAGTTGAACCTCTCGGCTCGTATAAGATAGCTCGAATGTCGACTTAACAAAGCGATTTATCAAAACGGCTTACGCTAAGCCGTTTCACGTGGCAATTAACGTCCGAGTCTAAGGGCCGAGAGAAGAGGGAAAGAGAGAGAAAAAGAGAGAAAGAACAGAATCCGATGTATCACGACTTACGCAGATAACATACGCCCATCAAAATTCTGTCGAACCATCGCCGATCCGATCCTCGTTCGCGGATCTACGCGCCTCGGTGAGGATTCGCGATGCATCCCCCATAAAACAGAAGAAAATTAATTAGACACGTCGATTGTATTGAATTATTTAACTGTTCTTGGTATAGTGCCCGTACACACATATATATAGCAGTACACGAGTTGCGATCAGGTTTGCTGAAAGGACGCCCATCTTTTTCTGAACGGCAACCCATACTCTCGTCTTGAAAACGTCGTTAAAAATAGCTATGGAGAATTCAATTAAATTTTTTACTCGACTTCAGTGTATACTCTATAGTTATACCAACCGTGCGATTACCTATAGAACGACTCACGCTACGTATGTACGTAGTACATGTAGGTATAACCACGGCGTCACGGTTAACTATAAGATTCCAACTTCGCTCAGATTCCCACTGTTATTACCATACTTTTACGTTCAATATTCTGGAGCATCTTGAAACGGAGTGATTCCGTATATCCCGAGAGCGTATCTCTCCTCGTCGCAAACCTGTGCGATACCTGCGATATCCCGGTGGTGATAAAAATTGAAAAAATTTGCCACTCGTGCGTATTATACGTGGGTTTTAATTTTTTGGCAAAAGTCACTCGCCAAAGTGGTCTGCGCTTGTAACAGGCGAGCAAACCTTTGCGTTAGGGAGTCGCCGAGGCAGCGAGGGTCGAACTGTTCGTGGTTCGATGACCGCACCGTCAAGGCTGCCGCCGCCGTGGTCAGCAAAGTCCGCGCCCGTCGACCGACTGACTCTCTGTGCCCGTCTCGAACTCAATTCTATGTATCTCCCGGAGCAGGAGAGACTAAAATGATACGATACTTGCAGCTAGGTAATATGTTCGAGCTGTCGCTTCGGGATGGCTGTCGCGTGTCGGCTAGCTATTACTTATAGTTTAAGCATTTTTTAATTTACTCTACGCTAATAGTGAAAGACGGGTTAAGGCCGGCCACTAAAGCGGTTACGTGTATCCGAGAGAAAAAATTTTTGTCCTCTTCTTTTTCTTGTTTTCATTTTTCTAATTAATTCTCGACGATAAAATTGTTATTTCGCACCTATATCAGCTGCGATCTTAATTTTTTCATTTTTACAGCACGGGCGTAGCGCGATACTCGTACGATTTATTTATATGCAAATTATTTTTCGATAATTTCGGTCTATCACAGAGTGAAATAACGGGTTAGGGTCACGGCGATATTAAAGGAAGCGAAACGCCCGGGGAAATAAAGTTATTATTTGTACCTACCTTATGTACACGAAGCACGACGTAATTTGACGAGCTATAACCGAGTATGCTTCTGTAATATCTTACGATATAATTAGCATAACCAGACGGCAAGAAGAACTTCTCTTTCGCGTATCCTCCTGTCTCATCGAATCAGAAATTTGCGAGTAAATGGAGATCATTACGACGGATAATAAACCAGTCGTCAATGGGCCTAATTGAAACTGTGCCAATCATACGGCTTTTGCTTACGTACGCTTATCAATACTTTCGTGCTGGAACTCGGTGCGAAACATCGAGCGTGTCAGTTCCGTATCCCGCAAACATGGGACGCGGATCGACAGATATTGTAACTGTATATACTCGTCAAAGAGTATCGACACTCGATAGATCATTATGAATTCTGTTACTCAATCGCCTCGAACGATACACAGAACTCTGGGAGACAGGACGTTCTCATAGTTATAGTCGAACGTAATCTTGATCATTTTTATTGACCATTTTTTATCGATAATATTAGTAAATTGAGGATCGGTTAGAGTAGGCGGATCGGGTCGTCACACCTCGGGTGAAAAATTGCCTTAAGAATCTCCTGTTTCATAACTGCGTGACATTTCTCAAAACCGGCTCTCTACCCGGGCGAGAAATCTACATTCTGGTAGTCAGCTTCCTTGATTATAAAATCCTTATTTTTTGAACTTTCGAACCGATCGGAGGCAGCTTTTAAAATTATCGAACATTTCATCAGAGGCAACGATCTCTTCATCTTTCGTAAGACGACTCGCGAAATACCGAGTCCCGATACTCCGCGCTTATTTTATTCAAGGTGATACTTAACCCGGGCGTTTGCACGGTCTCTCCCGCGATGCTATTGCACATTGTATACGACCGAGGACTCTATTAGGAATCTTAGTAAAGCCCTGCAGGGCAAATAACGATGGGAAACCTTACTCCCGTCTTTGTACCGTTGCAGGCATCGGCACAAAGTAGATACGCGTAACACGTGAAGCAGCTGCGCGATCACAAGTCGCCGCGGTCAATGCTAGCAGCATTTATCGAAGGCGCTGATTTACCAGGACTGCATTAAACGCGATATAGGCTCAGCCTCACCTGCGCCTTACGTCATCTTCGCCGTATCTGACTTACAATCGGAAATTTTTAACGGGGCAAAACGGCGACGATGACAAATTCGTGATTCGTCGTTTATTCGTTCATTCGAACAATCTGTTTCACGGATACGTGGAAGTTCCACGCTGCAGAGTCGGAACTCGACGTTTTTGAAAGGATCCGACTTCTTCGTCTGCACAAAAACCGGAGGCCAGCACTCGTGAGGTCCAATTTTTCGAACGGAGCATCAAATCGTGCGTAAAACTTGAATGGTAAGAGTATTCTGATGAAGGTTCGACACAATGGTGAACAGTAGCTGAACCAGGGAGTCACTGTTGGCGATGTTTTTGACCGAACAATGGTACTGCCCACGTGTTTCTCAACTAACTGCTATCCGCGCGTGCCTTCATTGTGCAGCAGAGCTGCTTGGAATTTGCACGTCATTTCTACACGCAACGCTTTACAATACAATTATTTTTTCCAACTCCGTTTCCATTCAAGTCGGTATCTCCTCTCGTTCGATATTTCTCTAATCATCGTAGCTGTCTGTCCTATTCGGACTCGGGACGTTATCCTGACCCAATATCTGCACCTGACCAAAAATGGAAATCCAATTGTGAGTTCTGTCTATTGCGGTACGTTACCGTATCGAGAACCAATCATTTTTGGCGCGGAATGAACTCGGTCAGATTTTTCTGGCAAGTTAGGGAATTAGATTACAAAGAGAGAGCGAGAGAGAGAGGGAGAGGGAGGAAAAGAGAAGATGTGAGATTAACTGAATCTAATTGAACTTCTATTTTCCAGGTGCGGCGCGGTTTGAATATTTGTAGAAGCTAGTCACCGGTGCATTGTCAGCTCAGAAGGCGGGATTAGATCTGACTGAATCACTTTCTTTTCACCTGCATGCATATACATATACCTACTCATGATAAAATAATTATTATTTGAAAAAAAGTGAAACGAACCGGCATACCTATCCGTATATTTGAACGCGTGTTCGCGGTGCCCACGTAGGTAGGCACGCCGTTTTTCTGATTTACACAACTTTGTATAATATTATAATTTATAGGCTTTCAAAGAGTTCGCAGTAACGTTTATCCCGACACCGGCTAGCAGGTATATCGAAAGGATCGGGTTTATCTTAAGGAGGCATGGTTCGATCCGAGTATTCCGTAACTTCCCCCAAAGCCGAAGATTAACATTTAGATTTGAGATTCGCAGTTTATTGGTTCCTCCTAATTTCACGTTTCGTATAAACGAAAGAAAAGGAAACAAAGCCAACCGAACCGAACCACCGACTTGATCTCCCTCTAGTATACCTCTCGCTGTCTCTCTTCTTCGTCTCCCCAAACCCCTTGCCCAAGACTTTCGCGATCGGGTGTGTATAAGATTTGCCGATTCAGATAAGAACTACAGCCGAACCATCGCGAACCGAAGTAACAAACGAGCCATCGTCTAAACGAAAGCGCACGACCGCGTCTTCACTGCGGGCTCTCCCAAGACTGGATGGGGTGAGCAACCTTATTTGGCGAGGAGAGACTGCCACATAGCAAAAGATTCAACCTAACAACGAAATCGTTCAAGTTATCTTATCCGAGAATCTTCCCTAACGCGTTGCCGTCTATCGCGAGCCAAAAACAGAACTAGTCGAAATAAATTTCTTTGCGGAATTTGAAAAACTGTTAACGATCGCCAGAAACCGGATGAAACGGAACCCCCCGTACGTGTTTTAAACTCGTGTAAGATCGAAGACGTCACTCGCGCAGCTCGCTACCGGGTACTGATTGTGAACAGCCTTCTGTCAGAGGATTTAAGGAGAGGTCCAGAACCAGAGCCAGAGCACCGAGCTGAGGGTAACCAGTTGGCAAGATTGGTTAACGTGGGCGCAATGACCACTTCACAATACCTCTAACGATCCGCGAGATTCTTGGGCGCTCCCTAGGGCCACCCCAGAGGATTTAGGACCGGATTTCTTGCCGAAGTAAAGTTGAATGGTCCCCGAAACGAAGGGCGATGTCTTAGCGCCCACATGTAACACACCGTCTCATTCTGGGCTTAGATATCTGAATGGGAGTCCGTCCTCTTCTCTCGCCTTTTTGGCAATACGTAAAAAAAGGAGGGACGAAGCAGAGTTTTATAAGCCGACGTGCGCCTAAGCAGTTTCGCGTTCAATGCCCTGACTGCCCCAGACGACGGTCGCAAGATTTATTGACAACGATCTTAAGAAGAGTTCGAGAATCCTGCTGCAGGACTGAGAGAATAAAAAATCGACCACTGGGTGACTAACCAAGTTACTCGCGATCCCGGAAAGTATACGGCTCGCGGTGGGACCCGGTCGATGTCCCTCGCCGAAATTTTCTCGCTAGCGAAAAAGAATTTCTGTCTTTTTTTTTCAATTTTCCTATCCGTCAGTTCTTCATACTAGAGGTTTCGCTGCGCGTAGGTATGAGTATGGAACAGACGATGCTGCGTTCAAGGTATACAGAGGATTTCTTGTTTTTAACCCGTACTTTCCCCCTGGGGGATTCCCCGGGTTGATGGATCACGAAGAAAGACTTCACGGCGTAGTGCCGCGGCGCAGTTGGACGTAGAAAATCGAACAACTACCTATATACGGTTACCCGGTGCAAATCAGGAGCAAACAAGAGGTAAACGGGAAAAATGGAGGGGGTGAGGTTCGCGCATTCGCATTCTACGGCGCCGGGTTCTTCCGGTTTGTGTGCGCCGGTTCCCGTTACTCCCCAAGATAGAACGCGCGTTAGACTCACGATTGTGCTAATGGGTCAAATTGCGGGTAAGACTGCCTCCTAGACGATCCACGCTCGATGCACGTGACTACCTCCTATACATGTATCGAGTCACTTACCGACTGAACTACGGTGAGTTTCTATTCGCAAACTTTGCTCAAACTTGTATCCAAATTTATACAATTTCGCCACTCTTGCTGTTTTCTCCATTCCACTCGTTGGCATATTCTGCTGCAAAAAATTATCGATAGCTTTATTGAATCGCAGGATTCAGCGTCATCGATTTGCGGTCAAAATGAGGAAACGAAGCTGTCGTTCAATTCGTTTTTTACAATTCCTCGAAGACGGCATCGAGTGGTTTTCCAGATCGTGACTCGCATCTTCGGATTTGAAATCCAAATTTTGATATTCTTTTTTGAAAGCATGAAGAATATTTGTGGCACTGTTTAGTGAAGCAATCAATCAATCAATTACCCGTGAATACGGGGTGCCGCGAAGAAAGGAATCGGTAATTGCTCGTTCCTACCTAGAATCTAATTTGGCCATTTAACTCGTCAATCATTCGATCGATCATCGTTACTGGAAGAGGCGAGTTATTTGCTCTTTTTCCTTGCGGTTTTCGGAGGGTTGAATGAGGAGAGGCGAGTTCTCGGGAAAGACTAAACTATCAGAAGTATTTTTCAAGTCTTGAGGTTAAAGCAAACGCTCGTTCAAAAAAACTCGAATCAATATCGTTCTTTTTGGCTGTTTAGGTACAGTAGACACTTCAGATTCGCGGAACTTCTTTCACTGCAGAAACTATACCCAGGACCGGACCGCCGTACAGATAGATTCACTTGAAATGACCAATATGCTCTTGGAAAAAAGGAGCAAAGGAGGAGTTTGCTCCGAGTATCGCGATAACTTTCTAGCGAAAGAATTCCGCTTCTAAATCAACGGCTCGGTTCATAAATATCACGAAGACTTGTAATAATCGGATTTCAATATCTTCGATCGGAATTCGCGGATTCTAATCGAAGTTTTACCTCGCGAAGAAAGTACAGACGGTACGATAGTCCGAACGTGGAGCTTATTATTCCATCGGCTCCGATATGTTTAGCGGTTCAACGATTCCTCGGAGCACCGCAACGCCTTGCGACGCGACCGCGACGTCGACGATGCGACGCCTGAATACAAATCTGGTGTTCGAAACGGGCGTACATGTGGTCGGCTGGCTGGCTGGTTGGTTAGCCCTTCGCTCTTCACTTTCTTACTTACTTAGGCGAGGATGCAAAGTCCTGTAGCTTCGAATGGACCAGTCGCTATACGCGGACTGTAAAAGGCAAACCCGTTGTACCAGCACCGGCACCATTCGTGGTCCGCAGGCATTCCACGCGACGCCAACCTCCCGCCAGTACCCGACGTTCCCGACGTCCCCGACGTCCCGGACCCTCTTCATGGGACACGCAATATAACGCAACCGTATGCAGTCACCTCGGTATCGTGGCATACTATCAGAGGCGCGAATTCTTACGCGGTTACAAACATCTGCTACTTCGGAACTGACTCATTCAATGTACCCGTAAACTCGTGAAGTATAGGTGGATACGAAGAACCGCCGATTGATTTTCCGAAACTGCTTAATATGCAGCGGATATATCGAAACGTTATTCGTGATGTAACGGAGCCTCGGCGACTACACGATTACAGTAGCTAAACCGCTGTAAAGGTATAGAAATATGTTTTTAGGTCGATTCAAATGTTCGTAACGAGTAATGGTTTGATTAATGATGTTAAATTGGGCATTAATTTCGTTCGTTTTTACGGTGGCATGTATATCAAATCATTTCATCTCCACTGGTACGCGTTATTTATCATCAATTCGAAGGCTGAGAGGATCTCGTTCTTTATTTTTCATTTAATATTCTCTGACAAGTGTTTCGCTAACTCTTACAGCACGATTTTTTTTTACAATCCATTATTCGATACGAGCAACGGTTTTTAACGAGCTGACAGTATTCGAGAATAGTTCCCGGGTCTTATTCAACGTAAAGAATCACCAGCGCCCCACGCGATATTATAACAAAAATCTTACCGAACGGAGAACATTATCGAAAAGATCTTATACGTGCATATAAAGGCTCGAACATCTGGTGACGGTGTTGCGTTACCCGCGACAAGAAACGTGGGATGCGCATTTATTCATCATTTTATTGTGTAGATTTTCAAGTATATAAGCTGTACGACGGACATTATACCTACTCTTTGATATAAGATGTTTGCTTTTGAATTGAATACCTGCATGACGTCGGCGTGTCTTGCCATGGACGTCTCTATTGATGCTAGTCCAGACGGAGGCTGCATAAGGTTCGGTTAAAGAAGAAAAAAAAGAGGAAGAAAAAGAACAAATTTCGATCAGAACCGGAGCCTTTTTCATTGTCAAGGATATACCTATATCTCGAGACCTTTGCTCATTGAAATATATTGTTGAAAGTAGTTGAGACGTGTGATTGACGAAAGGATATAGGCATACGTGGACAAGTTCTTAACCCCGCATTCCCGACGCGTTTCTCTTCAGTCCGGAATTGTAACGAGCTTTGACAAAAAATAAATAAAAATAAAAGGAAAAACAAGAAAAAAGTTCGTCTGCGAAACAATCTCGACGGATATGCATCTACGGATTTATCGAATATCATCACGACGCCTTTTCAAATGTCTCCGAGACGTAGGGACGTTGAACTGTCAAATCTACATGACACATACGTATAAATACGTATACACATGGTATACGCGGGGACGTTGATTTATACGTAAGATTTAGGTTCACGCAATTGTATGAAAAGTGACAGTTTTGATTTAACCATATGTAGGTACCCGCTCCGTATGAATAAGACTCAACAAAACGGTATGCACTTTCCGTACAAGACCGATTAATTATAATACGGGCTGTGGTTACGCGTGTGTCACAGTAATCTAGTTTGTCGTTTCGTTGTAAGAACAGTCGACTCGCCTGATGGTATCTGGCCCGCATAGCAGACATAGCCCAGATATACAGCACAAGAGAAAGTAATGATCTGGTGACTTTGATCGCTGTAGATAGATCGGCGTATGTATATATATATATATACATATATAAGTATACGTATATACTTGAATATCTATATAAACATTCAGCATTTTGTTAATAAAAAATAATAGATGGTGTCAGTTGTACGGGTTTGTATGTATAGTAGGTATCTTGGTCTCTGTAGCCCGTCAATGGTACAGGAGTTACACGTGACAGAGTCAATGATCGGAGCTGAGCTGTATCGTAGCTGAGGGCGGCTCTGCACCGGCGACGAAGAGTCTTGATCCTATGAGATAAGGATCTTGTTTGAAAGATAAAAGAGGATAGAAGTAAGGTATAGAACAAGGCATTCTCTTCGCGTAAACGGGCGAAGGGTCATAGGATCAGAGGCTATGAATTAAATCACGTTATACCTATTACGAACGAGGGAAGAGAATTTCAATTTAAAGTGAGAAATTGGGAAAGAGATATGAGCCACGGAGATACTGTGCCGAGTCGCCAGACATTGCGCATGAATATGACAGATGAGAATAATTATTATACCATATCGGAAAATACCAGTAGCAGAAGCGCCTCGAATATTAATTAACATCTCGAGAGTATTTAATCGTGTTAATACCGCTAATATGTCATGTTCTCTGAAGACACGTAAGCCCAGACTTTCCCCGTATGAAAAATTCCGTAATGATCCCCGTCGTCCGGTGGGTTGACCGGAGGAATTTCATTCGGTATTTTTGCACTTGGCTAATTCTGGGTAGACCTGTTTGCCGTTTTGTTTCAATAAACGGGTCGACTCCCGAGAACATAAAATTCCAATAGTGGCATTTACCTCGACGAAGCGCCGTGCCGCACCGCACCACACCACGCCACGCCACGCCACGCCGTGCCACGCTACACCGCTCCCAAAGTTTCGTAATTGGTAATTAATATATTCTTGGTAAAGTTGAATCTATCTGTTACCTTTTTGTTATTCCCGGTAAAAAAGACCAAAGAAAAGAAGTCGAAAATAAAATGAAGAAAAAATGATGCCGCTGGTTGCAGTTGCAACCAGACCAAGTCGCCGATCAGCCTTCGGCACTGGGTTGATCGCCGACCTGGAAGGGGAATTATTTGCATTTTAATTTGCATATTAAAACAAGAGTCGTCGATCACCGAAGCAAGCTGCGAAATATGATACTCTCCCCGCTGCCGTCGCATTAACGTTGTAAAGTTGAGTTACATGACCGCAAGGCAACTCGACGGCCATGAAACCGCCACGCATGCCGATCTTGAAATATGCACCCGCGCCGCCAGATCACCGACGGACACGTTAACAGATCAGCGAGTTATTATACGGAGGCTGCACTGCTTCGGCGAGTCTGAAGCCGCCGAAGAGCAGAGGCCTTACTGACCGAAAGAATCGACTGCTGCACGAGAGAGCATATAGGTCGAAAGGCTTAATTTGCGTCTGGCGAATCGTTTCATCTAACCCTCCAGGCAATTTTCGCAACCGAACAAGAGGGTGAAATTTCTCAGTAATTCCCTCGCATCTGATCGTAGACGAATCTATGACCAATTTGGTTTAATAAAAAGAGAGAAAAAGGTTCTATTTCAAAATATCGATTAGTGAGACAGCAAATGTCTTTCAATCTTTATTGAACGATGAAAGAAATATTCCTGATTCCAATTTGGCTGATTTTCGTGTTCTGACTAAATCGCCGTTTGTTACCCGACACTTGACGAATCTGGCGTGAATATCGTCGTTTTTGGAAATAATTCAACGTTCGTAACGGAAGCTAAAACTTCCGAGTATCAGGTGTCACGTTCCCGAAACGTTCAGAATGAGTTAAATTTCAGGTTGTGAAAGCTAAGCCAAGAACATAATGATAGAAACGTAGTCCGGTTCTGGATATAACCTTGCGTTCAAAAATATACCGGTGAAGAACAATTGAACTGAATTTAAAACCCACATATGTGTGTACGTAGGTATATAGCATACATTCTATAAACCACGAATGTGGACAGTGCGCACTTACCTTACCACTTCCAGCGACGTGTTTCACCTCGATGCACTACGGTACGGTGTTCATGCGTGATTAACGTAACGTGATTATCACGCGGACTGGACCAGTTGCGATATAATGAGAATTATAAACGACTGTAGGTATACCTTTGCATATACGGACTACCGTGTGGTCCGACTAGTCCGGGATACCGAAGCCGACTAGATTTGACTGCCTACTTGTTTACGGCATCGACTTTTCGACGGTCCACTAATTTTTTGTAACACCGGGAACAAAGGAATCCACTGAAGTTTAGCATGATCGTTTTTTGGTAAACACTTTCGGTGTAAACATCCAGAGGCTTATCAGGGGCAGCTTGCATCAGCATGCGATGTAGCGTCGTTAACCATACGCAATGTATGTAATGACGAAACGAGGGAAAACTTGGATAATTGCAGCTCGACGTGTGGCTGGTAGAGGTGATAATTTCGAATGACATCAGTTACGCTAACGTCTCGTGATCTTTTGCTTCGTTTTTTCGTTTTTCTCTCCATTTTCTCGTCCGCAAATTGTTCGCATTACCCGGACAGCCTACTGTTCTTATAAATTTCTCCTTGACACATATTTGTATACACAATGTCCGGTGTAAAAAATTCGTCCAGATTAGCTTTCGACGGATTAGTGTCACGTCTGAGTATTTACTCGAAATTATATGCTCGAACGCCAAGTACAAGCTGGTTAAACGACGTTGTACTAACTAACAAAAACGAATTGCTACCGGATTTCCTCCAAATTGTTACAACAGTTAGCGTCGTTCACAGTTTGCGTCAGTTTTTTATTTTTTTTACATTTTTTTTCCTAATCGCATTGAACTATCAAAGCTAATGATACAGTCTTTTAATTAAGTTAACTCATGACCAAAGCGTGAGGAAATACTCTGGCTAATTTGGTAGTCGAAAGCTTCTGCTGGATTTTTATTAACCAATGGTCGTAACCTGTTTGGAAGAGATTCTTGGTCTCGACTGTCTGGTAAAAAATGGGTTTCTGACCATGCTGATCAACCTCATGATCTCTCGAGATAACAGTGAAATCTGAAACGCGCAATCGTTCCGCGCAATCTCGTGGCCATGAATCTCTTACCTTAGCCGTAGAAGTTCTCTGCCAAGGAAACCGCGAGTCAAAAATTCTACACCTGGGGCACTGGCCACCTGTATAACTAGTCAAAGTAATTGAGACTCGGTTGTAACTAAAATTAAGCTAATTTGCTTAATCTTATCTAGATCCTCGGCGCACGCGAGGACGATCTAAGAATACACTGAATAATAACTTAGCCTCTCTGCTCAATTGAAAATTAGCTGATATATGAACAGATTTGTTAATTAATATTTACTCACCCGTTTCTCGTTGGATTTTACGATATTAGATCACCTCCTGATCGTACAGTAATTATTTTCTTCTCTTATGGATAAGGATGAATGATTTTATTTCACAATATTGTCTTGAATATACATAATATACAAATATTACAATTTCTATGATGGGAAAAGGTTAGATCAATATTGCTAACGCAATTATGTGTCAGGATGAACGAATAACGCACATTTCTTTTCATCAAGCTAGAGAGCAATGTATACCTGAATTGAAGAGGAGTACCACTATCTCCAAGCTTAAACTATATAGCTACTTTTCTCCTCCTTCATTGTACAAACTCGGTTTAACGCCTTACATCACACATTATAGTTATTCCTATATAATATTTAGCGCATTCAAACGACCGATTCCGAAACACGGTGTTATTCAAACCGATATCATTTTAGGTCGGAACGGTTTAACGCGAAGCTAATTTTCTCGTAGATATTTATTACGTCTGGTCAGTTGCAAACGATGACCTAATCGTTAATCACGTCTTTAGCTGTACGGGTATACGTATACAGTTTTGATATTTTAAAACGATATCTGAGCCCGCCTCAACACGGTAGTTGAATTTTAAAAAATCTACTATGGCCGCTGGGTTGATAAACCTACAAGAAACACCGATCGGGTATCCGTGTAGAAATCTTCGGTACACATCCAGGCGAGAAGGCAGAAATCAATTCACCCGTGGGACCGTAATCTCGTTCTGCACGCACACTTTCATACTCTTTAACTGCGACCGTGTGCTGGACACGCGTAATTATACCCGCTGCACGCATTGCGTGGAGTCCTATCCCGAGCACCGAGCGAACACGGCACTTCTATGCGCCGTTAGCCAGTTGCGCCCAATTACCGGGGCGTTTCTCCGATACCAGCTATCCCATTTAATTACTTATCATCCCGCTACTCCCACCAGTTACATTGTCACAGAATTTAGGTATGAAAAATACATATCGGACCATCGATCATACTCACTCCTGATCGTCAATTGCGATAAATTTTCGATGGCACTTCCAGTCCCATCGCAACTCAGGATATTGATGACCTCGAGCCTCAGCAAACGGTGTTATAAATCGCTTCTTCTTCCTCTGTGCTACCTGAGGTGTCAGAAATCGCAGAATGTGAAGCGAGCTTAACGTACCCTCTGTCTCTTTCCTTCGTCCCCTTCTTCCCAGGTGGCGGGTGTTTCTCTTTTTGACTATCCTGAAGGACACTTCCTGTCGGCTCGCAGATTTCTGCGTAAATGTCCTCCGGTCTTGGTGGCGGAGTGGCTGGTAGCGGTGTGAGGCTATCCCTGACCCTGGAATACGGTGGATCAAGTTCGGGATGAGTCTGTACTTCCAGAACACTGGTGGAGACAGATCTCTGAACTTGTTGTCTGTTCAGAGCTATCCCGGGTAGAAGAGAGGTCGCCTCGGATTCGAGACTCGCGTATCGCTCCGGAGTCCTCATCCCGATCTCCGGCCGTACAGCGAAGGTGAATGAGGCTGATTTTTTGGCTGGATTTCTGCTCCGTCCGCCATGTGCTATCCTGGAAATCCTCTCCAGGAATCCATTCCCGTTACCACTCTGTCTAGTCTGGCTTCGGTCCCTGATAGTGGTCTTCTTTATGTGCTCCAGGCCCTCTTTCAGACTTTGGAGAATCGGCTTGGTCTCTGGCTTAGATTTTATCTCCTTCAGGTTAAGCTCCTTCAGTTCCAAGTTCGTCGCCGCAGGCTTCGGCGGAGCTACTCTAGGCTCGGTTGCCCTCTGGTCCAACGCTCTTCTATGAACATGGCGAAAGCCCCAGGGAAAGGATGAGCCCGTTATCGCTATTCACGAGGTGGCTACGAAAAGGGAGTTAAATATTACAGTGTAAAGTTCCTTACCTGCAGGCGGACAAGAGTCGTTGCATCTTCGGCGAGGCCAGAAGTCTGGCCTCCGAGGGGCATCCCAGTCTTGCTCTTTTGACGCGAGGTGCCGTAGGCCCCGTTGCTACTAGCTCCAGGAGTTCCGGGATCGTAGATCCCGGCAATGGTCTCTCGGGCATCAGCGGTACAGCACAACCCAGGACGATAGGACCTCGAGTCGCTTCTTCTAGCTGCATGAGGCCAGTGTAATCCCTAGGAAGTGGAATCGGTAGAGGCCCAGCTACGAGGCGGACCTGTGCAAACGAATAAAAAAACGTTTCTTTCCTTCTCTCCTTTCATTTCCCATATCATCCGCATTGGCAATTCTTTCGCTACCTTCAAGGGCAGGTCTCTCCTAGCCAGCTGGTGTACCCTGTAAAGAACCGCGTCGCTACCGGTGTCCAGGTTCCCACTTTGACAAGTCGCGTAAAATTCGCCCCTAGTTGATAGAGGAGCGAACAACTCATGGCCATGAGAGTCTAGGCACTGAGCATACTGATCTCTCTCTGACGACCTGGAGCTTTTTCCCTCTGGCATGCTGCCGATGACGCCTGATACTCCCGTGGATATCGGAGCTCTTCGAGTGTCCTGAAAGACGGCTGCTAGCCGGAGTACCTCACCAGCTCGAACCGTCGTTTTGGTGTAGTGAGCTCTGAGGTTACCATTTTCTGTCGAAAGAATGGTTATGCGTCTTGATTTGTCTCTCTTCAACTCAGTTAGTCGAGTGAATTTGAGTGAACTCTTTAGAGCAGTATTTAAGGGTTTCTGTAATCGGTTTCTTAGCGTTGGTCTCATGCTGCGACCGGATAAAAATGAATGGCTAAACCAAATCCATGAAAAGGGTTCGAGTTAGGCGAAAGGTTAAACGACGGGTCGTCGTTCGCTTGAATTTGTATTCAACTCGGCTGAGGTGCCGTTCGGATGCAAATCTTATGATAAAAGATAGTCCTCTGAGGAGATACCGATCTCCTTAGAATAGAGGTTCGTCGTTCGTTCGGCCCCTCGATCCCCTTCGAGTAGGTAAGCCATGCTCGCGGAGGTCTGCCGTATTAATCATGGGGACTGTCCCATTTGAATATGTCGCCACAAATATCTGACTAGCGATCAAGCGGCTATACGCATGGCTACACTATACAACAAAATGACGTATTACAAGAAGGCGCTACCGCACTCAGTGTGCACAGTGCACCAAGCATGGGCAATGAGACGAATATACGAGAGAGCCTGGAGCTGAGAATCATTCATCTTCGTGCACTCTTTCAGGAATGCCAATTAAGTGAAATTCAAGCTATCCTCTGTCGTTTCTTCCATATACATCACAAAGTGCCACTTTTTCTTCTTTCCACCGTTGACTTATTTATTTATTTATTTTTTCGCTAGTGAAAGAGATCGAGCGTCGGTCATAAGCGGGAATCTAGATTCTAGCCGATTGCAGTGAAATCGTGAACTGGAAGAGAGGCTCTGTCCCACCTCGAATAATACCTCTTCATCCTCGACGTGTCATTGGCCTTTGACGCGCATAAATATGCCTCTATGAAGCCAGGCTTTCGCGACACCTATTAAGTTACTTGCTCACTTCGCATCTACGGATACGTACGTTACATACATCGAGTTCCATGTCACGGCCAAGCACGTTGCACACACCGATATACCCACCTATACGATTGCCTCTCGCGCGTGACGGCTTGTGCAGTATAGTATGGTGAATAAGGCGCAGCGCGCATTCTCCTAGCGCGAAATTTTCCTACGTGCGTTGCGGTCAATAAGTACGGCAAGGGTGCCCTGCGACGTGATCCGAACACCGATGTTTAATGATTATTAATTGAAATAAAAATCTTCTTTCTTCTCGCCTCTTTCACCTCGGATAAATGAATCTCTTCAATTTTCACGCAATCATGACGCGGGGTAAAAAATTACCGAGATTTTGATCGCCTGCCCAATTTCCGATGGGTTAAAGGTGACGCCCGTGCCTCATACACGATATTTAACCACCGGCTATCCTATGTATCGGAACACGTAAGTACAGCACTGCGTCTACCCCGAAGATCAACGCCTCTTCGCCCTCTCACAGCTGGGGTTCGCGGTCGAGACGAATGACGCAATTAACACGACCTGGTTCGTTCCCTCGGGAGTCTCGCGTGCACGTTTATGGCCCGCCAGTCCAGGGGAACCTTTGACGCCGGCGACGATGTTGCGTTCACTCGTAAACGAAGCCGTTAAACGTGGAATAAGAACGTGGTGCAACTTCGATTCGCAAAATGCATTTTTACGCGAGGTTTAAGCGCTCTCGAGTCATCGCGTCGCTCTTTTCTTCCACCTCGATCACCCGGCGACACGAGTATGTAGGTTGAGCCTATTTCTTTCTCGTTTTCATAATTCACCCGTAAAAATATCACGAAGTAGATACAATCGAGAATAGAAAATAGACACGGTACGAAATGAGCCGAAGTCTTTTTTGCCGTTCTCACCTACTTTTGATACCAAACGTATGTGTCGTGCGTGGCAAAGTGTATACGTATATAAAACCGTTAGTAACACGGTCGTCGATCAAACTTTGAATAGAAGTTAAACGAGTCGGTTCTCGGTTTACCGAAGCTGTGAAGTTTCCACAATGCCAGTTGAAATTGCGTCTAACTGTCGCGTGTGGAATAGAGAATTACGAAGTGACAAACGCCGTGAGTCACTACATAGATATTGTGCACTTACTCACACCAGCCTTATAAGCAACTAGGGACAGTCCTCGAGCATGAATTCGAGTGGGTAGGACGTAGTAACCAGATAGGGAATAAAGTGCGAAACTAACCGAGTTTCAAACTCCTGTTATATCCACGGGGTGCAGCTGATATCACGTAACGAATACTCACCCATTTTCGAATGCGTAAGGGTGTAAGCTCGGAGAGGTTTCGCCAGAAGAAACGCCGGAACTCCAGCGCGTACCAGAGCCCCGACTCTTCTGTAAACTCTGGCACTTCCGGTACCGCTGCTTACCGATACGACTGAAAACCAACCTGGAAGAAACGGAAGAGAAAATAAAAATATATATTAGGATGAGCGACGTGTACTACGTTCAGATTTATAGGGATTGCTTGAATAGAAGAGGTACGCTAATAAATAGTTGAGAATCTTTTTCATCCGTCAATGGAGCTCCGTGGTCGTCAATTATTCAGTCTCATTGTGATATTGTAGTTGATAAATAAGTGTAATGTGATAAAATGTGCATGATGTACGCCCTATGCAAATGGGATAGGGGTTGGATCGATAAAATGTTGAGATTCCTCGGGCTGCAGTTAAAACTGAAGGTAGAGGTAGGTACGTATGGTGTATAGGTACATCTACAAGATCACGTACCTAGGGTAATTTAAATAAGAAATTTACTACCAACGTAGGAGAACTGAGACAGAACAGGTCAAGATAATCGCGACGTAATTTACAATCGAAGGTACACATCCGTTTCTTGTCATTGCTATTTACTATTTACTATTAGTATTTACAGAGGGCATAAGGCATAACTCCGAGGACCGATTAGCAAGCCTGCTTGCAGTTTATACGATATCTCCGCCATCTTGAATTGATTTATAACGCGGACTCAAAGTCGATTATAATTTTATTTCAATTCAGAAAATTTATCGGAAATTCTCTAGCACGCTTATACACCGTTTCTCTCTAGCCCATAAATCCACTCTTACATAGTACCCGTTCGCCCCGTGAAAAGAAAC
Source organism: Tenthredo distinguenda (assembly GCA_947538915.1). Classification (NCBI taxonomy): domain Eukaryota; kingdom Metazoa; phylum Arthropoda; class Insecta; order Hymenoptera; family Tenthredinidae; genus Tenthredo; species Tenthredo distinguenda. The sequence goes on from OX384534.1 coordinate 9,563,810, forward strand.
CGGAACCAATCCGGACGTACGTGATATAAAAATAAATAAATGGTTCTGATCGAGGAACGAATGCCCTGCCTCTGTAAGGACCTCTCTCTGTACCCAATCTCTGGGGAAGCCTCGGGGCAGCCCTGGGGTCTAACCAATTTAACCCGAGGCTCGTCGATGAATAGTTGGGGAGCCTCTAATTGGCGTGAATTTATTGAATCGGTACCAGACGCCAGCCTAATCACGTTTTACCAATTTGCGCCGTTCCATAGTCAAACGAGGATCGGCACAATTATTAAGACATTCTACAGGTGCGTTTCGTAATAAAAATAAAACGTTTCACCTCCACGTACTACTTACCCTTATTGGCCGGCGATAATCATCGGAGATAACTAAACCGTCTAGGAAATAACTTTACGTATACCTGGCAGAATGTTACAGCTGTTAATTAATTTCAGCTTAATTGCCAACGCCATCGAACTGATTCGAATATCATCATCGATTATGATTCAATTGAATTTTCCGCACCGCGTAAAACCGAGGGAACGCACAAAGGGTTGAGCGTTATTGTCAAACGAGCTTCCTTGTCACCGAAGCTTGTCTTCCCTGGGGTGAAGAAACGGGCGTGACTTTTACGGTGGTAGTTTTCAATTAATTTAATTGCTCGGGTCGAGTGACCGTGGGGTTCTTCTTGCTCTTGTTCTTCTCGCTGTTCTCGTTTTTCACCGATAGATGAGCGGTGGGATCAGCGGGAAAGCCGGGCTACTAAAGGATCGGCCAAAGTCCTACGGCGAATTTTTATGCGGTCGCTAACAAGCTGTTATAAACTTTATACAATCTCGGTGTTTATAGCTCGCAAAGTCGTTTTTACGAGCCTCGAACTTTGCTATTATTTATTTTTACGACTCGGTTTGTACGCCGGGAGGCCTGAAACGATACAGTCTTCGATGGAAGAATTTTTGAACGCGGGTGGAGCCGCTGCCCCTGGCCGCACGGCTATTAGCGAAGCATTAACCGAGTCTAGGATCAAGTTCGCAGTCTCATGAGACTCCGATATCAATCACACGTCTCGAAATCGTGTTGGTTATATCTCGAAACGAGATTAGAACTGCCCACGCAAGGTGAGAAACGATCTGGTAGGTGGCAATCAGCGATCAGGCGAACGAAGAATCCCATTAAAACTGACAGGACCTCATCTAGCCTCTCAACGAAACAGATTTTTTTAAGCCGAAATAACTTTTTGCGGGCGTCTTTCAGATCATTGTCTCCTCGGCACACCTATTTTTGCAATTATCTATGAAATACCGCCTATAACGCCAGAGTGTAAATCTGTCGGGAAAGTAGACATACGTGTATCTCGAGGAACACATAGATACCAAGTCGTCGGTTCAGAGGCAGTTGACTTTTCAATCACCGTAACACAATGAGATATCTGAATCTGGGTCATTAAGTAATACTCTCTAGTTTTGTTCAACTACCGAGTATACCGAGCTCTCCGTCGAACGCGTATAATGTATATCCGCGTACGTATAGCCATAGTACGAGTATAGGTATGCGGTATAGTACGGCGTTCACAGATGCGTGGATCCCTACCTGCAGCCTTATGTAACGGTGTTAGCTTGTAATTGGTTAATTGTAAGTCGTCTAATAAGTTAGTTAACGGTGCCCTAATCGTTTCGTGTAAATTAACGGCGACAAGCGGCTGCAGCTTCGCACTCCTTGTTATCACTTGAATAGAGGGTAGGGGTTACGTACTATGAATAAATAAATGAGGCGATCGAGAACCTGCTCTAAGTTCGTATTCAAGACCCAAGTTTTCCGTAAATCCGCTGTAAATCCTTTTGCACAATCCAGGCGAAGTGCAATTCATTCAGATATTCAGAAACCGTCGGTTTTTTTTCTTTCTACAAAAAACAACCTGCTTTTTTAACTCGTCTGATACAGAGTGCATAGTCATCTGCGTAATGAGGTTTTTGGCTCCGACCAAATGACCAGGAGCAAGTTTATAAATTAGCATTTCTTGCGGGAGATGTAGACGCGATTTTGATACAACGATTTAACGTGAGATCGACGAAATGTACTATAACAACTGTTCGTTAACTCGCTCTTATACCTCCGACAGTGACAATGCTTTAACTTTCTCTGCTCGTCGGAATACAGGGTTTAGAACGATCGAGGCTGCCGCTCGTTTATTGATTCCAATTCACTTTCCGCAAAGAATAAACTCGCGCTGATTGAACGTCATCGAATTCATTAGATTCGTAAGGCGGATCTAGAAGACTGACCAGTCATTGTGGGCAAGGAGAAATCGCCGCGGATTCGAAATGCTTACAAATCGATGATAGACAAGGGTCGTAACAGTGCGGCACGCTGCCATGCCTCAATAACACAATTTTTAAGTCTTGTCATGTTACGCAATTTTCCGTTACGTCGATCGTCCGCGGGAGAGCCACAAAGTGATCGAGCAATGTGACGCTGGAACAATGAGGCTTTGACGTGTACATTGAGCGAATCGAAAAATTAATTTTTCGACTACCTTATAGCCCAGCTTCGAGTCGTTATTACGTATAGATAGAGACCGTTTCCTATGTCGAAATCGTTCGATAATTATTTAGGACGTATGTTATAAAGAATAAGTGTAGCTTTTTAGCTGAAGGCGAGGAACGGTCAATGATTTACGATAAGTAATTTGTAATGACTTCCTTGAAAATAATTTCAAACAATTAAAACCATGATAATGAATAATATCGAAGTTCTGGATGAGCAGAAGAAAAAAGAAAAAAAAAACCTATATCGCGGAATGATATCGCGTACGCTTCAGCGCATAACTTGTTTCTCAACTTTTGAATATTGTGTAATAAACCGATGAAAATATGCCGCGGCAATAGGTCGAAATTTAATTCGCTTGTAAATGTCGATTCAAACGATGCCATTAATCAAGTTTGTATAATATAGTGGCGCAGTGACGAAACGAAAATGATAACACTTCATTTTATACTTCAACATCCATACATAAATATATTACAAACTTGTACAAACTGCGAGGTGTAGCTGTGTACCTTTGCACAGGTAAATATGATCACAAATATAGCCGGTATAGTCACGATCCATTGCAGGCTCGCTGCGTGGCGTAACCTTCGAGCTTTAAGATTAACCGGTAAATGGGCGAAAATAAATCAGGCTTTCTTACAATATACTGGGTATTGTAGCCTGCCTTTGTAAATGTAAATCAACCGCGGGCAAGTATAGGTTGCGATGCCAAATTTGCGATTGTAATTCTTACGAAAGAAGCCGCCGCGTCGAGGCGACCGGGACTAAAATGGTGATATGACTCCCTCGTTCCCGTACATCATACATGTTACCATCTACCCGACACCGGTACTTCATCAATCTCGTCGAATCTGCTGAACGTCCCCGAAATAACGCGTGTAATATTCCTCGGTGTAGCATCGAGCCGAGAGCGTAAAAATCCGTTATTCAACCATACCTAGACGATGGTTGTACAGGGCCTATGGGACTTACCGATAAGCGGTGTAACCGCAATGTAGTCTTTCATACATCAACCCATCCCATGCGTACCTACATACATTAAATGCATCCACGCGGACTACCTGCCGGTGAAATACAGTTACCGCTACAGTTCGCCATTAATATGCGATTAACTATGGAGCGGAGGAGCTGCCACTCGTTGAAAGAGTCTTTGCGGATGCATAGGGACTAGGGAAAGCCGTTACAAAATTGGAAACGGAAGATGCAGAGGTACTGGTAGGAAGCAGTGCGCGATGTTTGTACACTTATAGTCTTACTTTCGACCGAACATACGCGGCGATCGAGACTGGAGCCAAATTACTCAACGGGGACCACCGGACCTCTGCAGTCTTGTAGAAGAATTCCTTGGAGAGAACGATGTGTCCATTACAACAGCGACGCGGAGGTCAGGGCGACTGGGAGCAAGACTGAATTCCTTCCTTCACTTTCTCGTTGAGCAACCGCAGCACCGCGGTAATATCGCGTATAACCGAGTCAGTTTGTGATTTTGTCGAACCGGAGCAGCACGCCGAGTGAAGGTGGCGAACAGGAATCAATTTTGTTACAATGAACTTGAGAAGTAGGACGCAATCGGCACCTTGCGTCATCAGTCATCGTACTGCTCGATGAAATTACATGAAAGTCTATAGAACGAAGAGGTGCATCTTCGGTTACAACATTTCTGATGGGGTTTATTACCGTTTTTAACTCGCTGCAGGTGAGCAAAGTGTCTGCGGAATTACGCAATGCGCTGAAATCTGCATACCGTAAGGATCGAACGATTGGCAAGGAAAGTCCTGATAGTCTCACTTACTTGGTAGTTGATCGGTGGTTAGCTAAAACAATTTCTTTTAACATAGCAGAGATCACGATGCTGAGCCCTGCCCACTATTCAATAGTGGTACGTACATTGCGTAAGTCCATAACGAGCGTCTGTCTCACTCTTCGTCTCGCTCTTCCGATCTCTTCCTTTCTCTGTCTATCTCCGAGCGATTTAAGCTACTCGCGATTATAGTGGAAGCAATTTCGTATGCTAATTTGGATTTGGATTTGAAAAAAATAGGCCTAGAGGCGAGCGGAACAACCTTGGAATTTTATGATGCGGCGCGGCGCGTCGCGCAATATCAAGCTGTCCGAATGAAAATATATATCGTATCCGTAGTAGGGAATCAATTAAAAAACCGATTGCAAACTATCGTCTGAGTAACGGGGGCTGGCTGACGCGATGGCGCGGTATCGTACAACGTATCTGTACCTTGGGGAAGCACCAAAGCTGCACTTATGGCAGAGGAAGTGCACGCAATCGCTGAAGACTAGAGCCATTGACCCAATTTTTATGGAAAGTAGCTAGACAACGACGACATTTTTATAAATAGAACAGATTTAATAGACAAAGACTAAAAAAAAATGATCTCGGTAGAAAATAAAACTTTATCAAAAGACAGATGAGTCTTCAGAAGTCTCCAAGTATAGTTCCCGAGTATAATTCCTTGTACAGCATTGCCTGTATCTTGATACGCATCTTGATTCGTTTGTGACGCGGTAAACGCGTCATCTGCTGGTACAAGGACAGCAAAAAGTGATAGTCCTCGTCAAGGTGAAAAGTATCGTTAGCAGAATTCATTCCCAGGCTTCTGGATTCCCGTGTTTCCAAAATTTCAACCTCGGGATGATCGTGTCTTACGAAAATAACGTCGCTGTTCTCCGCTTCGCTAACATTTCCCTTTCCGAACCACTGAGAGTTCGAATTCTCTCTCATCGCCAGGTCATCCAGATGCCAGAAGTCCCCGGGATGATTTGCGGAATTTTCTCTTTCACTTACCGAAGTCATTCTAGATGGTGCGGGAGATCCTTTGTCCTCGTAGACGATATCCGGCTCTTTACCTCCGTCCCCGATTTCATTTGCTTCCATGATTTCCACGGAGGAAAGAGGCTGCGATGGATTAACCAGTTGGGCCTCAGGATTGGCGAAAGGATTTGCATCCACTTCCACATTCTGGTTCTCGTCATTTCGATGGATTACAGTTGGCTCGGCTCTTTGCACACAACTTATCGACATCCTTGCACATTCTGAAATCCTTTCGTCATGGGGCCCGTCGATTATTGAGGATTCCTCAGTTGCGACTTGATCCTTTGAAACATTGAAATGTCTTGCTGTTTTCAAAAAGTCCAAATGTTCCTTGACTCCTTCAATTTCGGCAAACAACAGCACTAACTTTTCCTTGGCAAAAGAAATTAGTTCAAGAATTGCGTTCACCTGGGACGTCGAATCCTTATCGTCACTGGTATCAGCTTGGCGATTCAGAACCTCTTCAGATTTTGTTGGTTGTCCGTCGAGAATGATATTCCTCGAGATAGGTTCGACTGCAGGTTGACAATTCCTGCTGCAGAAGTCAAGTATTTCAAGTTTTTGGTCTACCAAAATTTTCAACGGTATATTCTCTGCATTCGATCGTTTTCTCGGAGGTGAACGAGGAGCTGGCTTCAGACTAGTAAGAGTACTTCTTTTTCTCAAGGGCTTTGAAGTAGCTTCCGATAACCCAGCTTGAATATTCGTGGCCGAAACGGACTGCCAGGACCGAATATTTCGCTGAAAATTTTTTGCACCACTTGTGAGACTTTGATCCAAGTCTCGCCCATGAACTTTCGCAGCGTTGCTTCTGGTAGAACGTCTCATTGTAGATTCTGACAAAGAGCTCATACGTTTACGCGATACGTTTTCTCTAAGTCTAACGGGTGCTCGAAGTCCGGAAAAAGTCGACGTTGAAGGAAAATCTTCTCCAATTTTCTGTGCGGGACTTTTATCAGAAGCAAGCGACGTCTGGCTCTCGAAACTCCTGCAGGACATCGAAGATGTTGATGCTTCCACTTCACAATCCAAGAATACTGCACCTGGACATGTGTAAGGTCGACACGAGTTCACCCAGTGACAATCTCTGATTACATCCTTCGCCATGTGCGTCGTTGATGAGCAAGGGATTGTTCTAATTCCCATCGGATATTCGCGAGGAATGGAATTAAGCGTTTCATCAACCGAAGGAGTAATATTGTCACTCGCAGGATTTTCGGAAATCGAAAGAGACGACGAGGTGTTGGAGATGCGCTGCAAAGAAGCTTCTGCGTTACCGGAAGCAGTTTTCACGGAGTCTGCCGATTCCACATTATTTTTTGTTGTACTCGGACTTTTTTTTCCTCGCTTGATGATGTTGCTCGCCAAAATGTTGGTCACTCCTACCGTTGTAATTTGTCCGAATGAATCTTGGGTCTCGGACTTGGTCATGGGTGGGAAACGGTGTCGTCGGCCGGAACTAGAGAAGATAACGTCAAGGCTACCGTTTCTCTGATATTCTTTCCGGGCCCACCAAGTAGGGGAATTTTTACGAAAGCAGAGAGTACTGTTCGATAATGAAGTCTGAGAACCGGTGTGTATTCGAGTAGATTTTCGCAGTCTAGTGTCCTCTCGGAGAAACGCTAAATTCCGGTAATATCGCCAGCCAGACCTGCGCCGAAACTTTCTTGAGAATTTGTACTCCCTGGCGTGCGAATTACGGATACAGTTCCAAGTGTTTCTCATTAGTTCCGCTGAAAGAGAGCACGTTGCCGTTAAGTCGTCTCTGCGACATAACAAGTACCCACTTTCATGGAACGCTTGCCCTAGATCTAAGAAATCCCTTGCGTCGTGCGCGATTCAAATTCAAAAAATAAGGACGAGATAAACGAAAAATCTAACAAAATATCACGATCCAGAATAGATTGGAAATTGCAGTGTAAATTCAGAGTAAATTCGAGGCCCTGCATAATTTTCGCGACTTCGTTTACCTGGTTGGTTTAAAATGACAGCAATTTCGATCCAAGTATTATCGCGAATCTTACGATTTTTGTAATCCACGTGATTAGGATCCCACAGCGAATTTCTTTCCTTGACCTTCGTGATGAGATCGAGGTTTTCTTTGGGGGTTAAAAAGCCGGACATTTTTCTAGTGTCAGAAACGAGAACAGCCGCGATAACGCCAGGTGCGAACTATAACATGGCGGTGGGATGCGATGACAATCGAATATCTGCACGTCCTTTGTTTCTAAGGTCTCGTCCTGAATGCCTAGGATTATCTGTATCCTTGGCAAGGATCTCCCCGCAGTGATTGCGCTGCTTTTGTTGTTCTCTAAATAACGCGGAGTGTGAGAGGCCACGGTGATGGAGGTACTACATAAAGTGTGCGCTGTAAGGATCGAAATAAAAATACTCGCACCGTCATTTGTCACCGTCGGTTGAATCGGGTTAATTGCGGTGTCAAGATTACAGACGGCGTTTACCTCTACGTCACGCGACCCGTATCTTAAAAGCTTCTCACATCCTCGCCGCGAAGTGCAATTGCTTCGAGGTGAACAAAAGCTCGATTGCAAAAAGGTGCGCGCAACGTTATCATTTATATATATATGCACCTACAGCTGCGGGAGAGGTCGAGAACACTTGTACGAAGGATGGTATGTACATATGCTATAGAAATTTCTCGTACGTATAGGATTGATGCGTTACGTACGTGACAAGGGGCGCGCGTACTCAATTGCGTAACGCACGTTCGCACGCACACCTCGTGACTTCCTAGTTAACCTCACCTCACCTTGTGAGAGCTGAGAGTGCATTGTGCGTACGTCGCGTTGGTTGCGTGGGTGTCTAGTAATAACGTGCCACGACGAACGATCAACGAACTTCAATCTCCCGGAGGAGACGAGAATCTCAACGAGACTCTCGACCTCCTGAAGTTTTCTCGTCTTGGTTTTAACCGGTTCGAAGAAGCCTAGATCTAGTTTCAGGAGCATTAACCAAAAAGGAACGAGTTTCGTCGCGATGACCCGAAGATCTTTCGTGACGGGTCACCACCTCGCGATTGTATTTCCATCCTCGAGGACTATATGCCCAAGATACACAAGTCTGAAATCGTGAAACAAACAGCTTGTGTTGCCCGTGACATAACGTTGTGATCGTTCGTTACGAGGGAAAGATTTTTATCGAGGTGGTAACCGATCGACGTCGAACACGCTAAATATACTTTCTCCCTCGTGCAGCCTGGAGCCTCGCGAGACTTACGGAATGACCTTGTGCCTTCTCCACCTCTCGTTGCGCCACTTTCGATTTCTTCCGGGTAAGCCGATCGATCAGTCTTCGTTCTTGCAACTCACGGCGCAACACCTTCTCCATAGCCCACCACGATTTGTAGTCAGAAGATTACATCAGATGATGTGATTATGAGCCTACTAGTCTTAGCTGCAGTTCCACTCGAAAATAAAACGGAAAAAAGAGGCTAGATACTCGACCAAAAATCTTCCATTCACGCGACGGACAGTCTTTCGCCTCACCGCTTACAAAACTGACTTGCTGTGAATACGCTCGACTGAAGATTCTAACTTTCGATCCTCTTTGAGTCCGACTTTGGAACATGGACCATGTAGTGCGCGGAGATCGTAGAGATGCCTCCCGGATCGTACGGACTCTGTCGCCAGCCGCCCGAAGCCCTAGATGCAACATTCCTTAGAAAGCGAGCCAGGCACAGCGGTTACGCACGAACAATGCCGCCCCCGGCTGATCTCGAACGTTACCTCCTCGGCTACACCCGATTCCCCTTTCTACTGCGACCGATCCGGACATATTCTTCCGTTCCCTCGATCGGGGACCAGTTCGCGGTCTTAACTCTCAATTCTGAGTCCGCTCTCCTATACCTAGAGTCTTGCACAGTCTTGGCCGATTACAAATGCGATCCCCACGAGCACGACGTGGTCGTGGTCAGGTTGGCTCGCATTTACATTTCGATTATACCACTGGTACACACTGGATCGGTCCGGATCCTTGGGATCCTGGTAGTATTCTATATACTTAAGCCTTACAGATCGCTCGGTGAAGTGCAGATTCCACAGTCCTGTTGCACTGCTCTGGATTTACCTGCACGATACCATTCAAATTTGACCAAGCAATGATAGACTCGGTTTCCTCGGTTCGTACCACGAGATAAAAGGCTCTCCTAGGCACAAGCCCAGTTGCATCCTGAACAGAGGCTTTTCAGTATGCCTCAGCCTCAAGGAACTCTGTGTTGTATCAAGTAGGATCATTTACGAAACCAAACAGAGCGAGACTATATGTAAACTCTTCTCTGAGCATAAGGGAATCCCTGTCCCTCTGCGCACAGAGGTTCTTCGAACCGAGTGGCGAACAGTGCGTAGATCTCACGTATCTAATAGGCCTCACACCTTAGGAAGAACCGAGCGTCGGAGAAGTAACGTTACTTTGCGTGGTCCGCGTGCCACGCTTCTCGGAGAGGAGCAGAACCGGAAACAACGACTTGCCGCTGGGTGAGCTGACGCGTTACGCTAGTGTTCCGCTACCGTTGGACGACTCATGTTCGCATGGTCCTTACGACGCGTGCCGATGATATGGTCAGGGTTTGAATCCGCGTCGACGACCCCCTACGTGGGCACGACGTCCGTTAAATATTGTCCATGAATTTACGGTTAGGTCCGAGTTAAAGTCGCTACCATTTTCGGTCTGGCCGGAAGTCGTTACTTTGACAGTATGCTTGTCATTTCTTTGTAATCAAACCCTACCTGGACACCATCCATTACTTTCAAGACATCCGTGCAGCCGTCAACCAGACACTCCGTGGTCGACACCTTTAATCAGTTGTGGTGTGGACGGTTGGTCTTTAGCTCCGTTGAAAAATTATCGAAATTTGAGTCACGATTTATCACATACGTATTTTTCATTCCGGCCAATCGTCAGCTGCGAATGAATCATGTGGTGATTTCCAATCACGGTGAATTTCCGAGACCCGGATTATTGTTGAAAAAATAAAGTCGCGTGGTTCTAACAATCTGGGACAGACGGCCTATTAGTTTTGACCTCGAAGAACGAGAAACAACGGGCCGAAAAGATAACTACCAGATTCAGCAAAACCGGAAACGAGCCACTTTTTTCAAGAGAAAAGACTATCGGAGCTGAGAAAATATGGGGTAGAAATTAGCACCGACGTGGAGTCAAGGTTTCTCATAGAAATCTTTTTGTCGATTTCAAATTACTTAGACTTTGTGTGTCAGGGTGAAATACAGAGCGGCAAGAAGTCGCGAGAAGGCTGGGAACGTTGGCACATGTGCCTAGAGCAACGCTGGTACCTTTGAACGAGTCACGATCGATGAATGTAATGCATGAATTACCATAACCACTCCCTTCCCCATGACACAGGGCATGACCAAAGTAAATTAAAGTTGTTCGACTCGGTCGATTGATCGATTTTTTTCACAATTATCACCGGCAATGAGCCACGTGCCATCCGGCTCGACTTCACGCTGGGCATCTCACAATGTCCGTGACAACGCAATCCGAAAAATCTCTTTAAAGCTGGACTCGATCATCAGCCAATCAATTTAGTAAAATTGTATAAACTCGATGGGACTCTCGACTCATTGAATCGCCGTAGAAAAGGTCATGGATCAAAGAGGGGAGGAGACGAGAAGGATGATTTGCTCGATGAAACTAATGATCGACGATTGAAGAGGCTTACGGTCACAATCTTGGAAGACGAAGAGATCTTGAAAAGAACTGAAGTTCGAGGTCACTACTGAGCTTCATGTTTCAAGTCTTGGGGTGCCTACCTCGATCAGGAGATAACTATATAACCTAGTTCCAAGTATTTCTCTGGCAAAATCAGTTTTTACTCAACCCTCGACTGCCACCACGTTTGAGACGGAGACAAACGCGCTACTCCGACCTCCCCTTCTGCAAAGACGAAAGAAGCTGTTGTCCTTGTGGACGTGAGCGCCGGAGGAGCGGTTTCCTTTGTCTGTAGGTCAACCATTGTCTCCCAGACTCCAATTTGCTAGTATTTTCTTACATCATCGTGCTTCGAGTAAATATAAGACCTAGAGCCCGAGATTTCCTATTGGTCAATCCCCTTTGTTATAAAGTACAAATTTAATCGTAGATCCCGTATAGTTTTCTCCGCTGCAATCGATTTCATCTTAACTCCCTGAACCCTCTGATCAAAAAATCATCCGGTAAACACCACGTCAGTGAAGTGGGTTTGTACTAGGCTCTAGCTAGATTAACACTATAGGATGACTGACTTTTTGCTCAACTTCCTAGTTAGAAACCGAGATCGTACACTACGCGCTACATTGTGCTAGGTAAATAAATTATTATGTAGAAAATGAAAGGTGCGGCTGCAGTGTTATGCAACAACAATAGGCATTTCCTGCTTCTGAGCTAAAGGCTTATCGTTAGAAATATGGTGGCGCTATCCCAGATTCTCATTCCCCTTCAATTCGCGACCTGATATACCTATACGTATATCGTATGAAATTTGCACGTACTTTGATGCGGAATGATAATCAAGCTCTATTTCAGTGAGAATGGTCATTGAGAGAGTTGGGATAAGATAGGTAAGTAAGGTGAAAAGAAAAGCAAAATGGCATGCTGGAGAGGAATTATTTACGTTCCCAGAGGTATGCCTCGTGGAGGCCGCGCTGCGTCGGGCATAACTACGTATAGGTATACATGTCTGGATTATTTCTCGGGCGTATTCGCAACAGATGTAAATACCTGGAGGGCATAAGCCATCTCCTATTAAATATACGTTATCGTGCTCGACAAATTGCTCGTACAGCCTAGAATAATTAGCATGGGTCTCAACCAGGGTAGATGCCCACCACAGTAGAAGACCATCATCCTCTTATTGTGTAACTCAACCGGCTGCATTTAATCAACGCACTGACTTAATATATTAGCGAGCCTGGTTAAGAATGTAATTTAATATGTGACGTTTCGATGCCAGCTTCTGCCATCCTACCCCAACTTAAACCAACTTCTCATTAAATGGTTCAAAACGCTCGAGATAGCTGGAGACTAATCGCTTCTCGACTTTTAAGTACTTTTTAACATAATTGCTATTATTACTCCCACTATCAGAGTTAATGTCATTATTATTGTTATTATTGTTGTTATTATTGTTATTATTATTATTAGATTTTGTCTTGAGAGTTATTTCTGCATTAGCACGGACGAGGCACCTAACGAGGCGTGTAGCCAGTACGGCGCAATTAACTGTTGCAACTTTTCAGGAATTTATCCGCTACTCGGCTTGTAGATACGTCGACCGATCGATCCAAACCGAAAAAAACATCGTGCACGCCATCCAAGACCGGCTACTAACTCGATGCAAAGAACCCTGTAGCTTCAGATTGAGAAGTTAATTGAGAAGATGGATGGAACTAGGGCCTTACTCGCGTTCGAACCCTTTTTATCAAGATCAACTTCCCGACATGAATATCGGTTTTTGAGTTAAGTTGGACCTTCTTTCATTCAACCCTCAAATTCTACGCGATAGGAATATAGGTCAAAAATTTCCAGACGCAAAATTTTGCGTTTCTAATGAGCCCCGGGTCTCTTTCGGTCGTATAGAACTGGTTAGAAGGCGGTGCAGGGATTCTAACAAGAATATTGTGCAACGGCGCGAGAAATAACTGCGCGAACTCTCCTCGAAGGTATTGGAACGCTGAGAATATCGATAGGCATTCGATATAGATGCAAATCGGCTCCGAATACAGGTGAAAATACTGAGCCAGTATACACGGGATTCCATTCGTTCGTAACTCAAACTCGCCTCGCTCGTTGCGTCGGTGAGCTACGTCCTTTTCCTAGCGAATGCGACGCGACTGCAGCTCCTATACTCGTAAAAGTCCGAGTGTTGAGACTTTCGATTTCGCGTGGTTCGCGGTATACCTACCAACGGACTTTGAGAGAGGAGCAAAAGGATTTATATGCGAATCTGCTCGAGCATTCGACGCGATTTTAAACCTCACGCTTATGCTTTGTCCGTTCACGCCATGTTTATACGAGGTACGAGAATATATGTAGTAGCTGCGAGGGAGGCAAGTAGCGATAGGTAAGCCCCGGGTTTCTGGTTGTAAATCAACGGTTTATGCATAGACGTATAGCGAAGTTACTTCCGCGGAAGAGTCATCTCCGTGGCGTTTCGTTTCCACGCATTTTTCACCCACGGTTGCAGGGTATACGCTGCTCGTCGTGTGACTTTCCGCGCTGGTAAATCGGCTTTTAAGGTAAAATGGTATCGGCGGTTATATAGCCGCCGATTCTTCACTTCCGTGGATCGAGGAAAGGAATTCCAATGTTTCTGCGGCAGCTATTCTCTCAGGCGTATTCGGATTTCAGGGAATTGAATTAGTCGGGAATTATAGTCAGCCCAGAAGACGAGATAAGCCTCAGAGGCGAATACTGTCCGGATTATTTGACGCGGGGATGTGCGTGCGTCGTTAAAGTGAACCCCTAGAAGATCTGGGTGGAACGGGGAACGACGATGCCACGGTGGTCGCCTAGGGCGAACTTCTGTTACACGTGAACTTGGATAAGTACGTGGCAAACTGGCCTATCTGTTCCACTAGACGTCACGGCCGGTGACCGGTCTGACGTGAAATGAGCCTAAGGAGGGATATCGCTCTCGCATAATGCAAATTTCGCGGATATATTAGAATACGAATAGCTGCTAGATATTCTGAAAATTTTCGAGTGCGCTGGGAATTTTACCCCCTGGGCAAATCCACTTATCGAAAAAGACGTTGATTATCATTTTACGATGAAAAAAATGATTCACGACTGTTTGTCGCTCGTGTAAATGGAAGAATGATAAAAACCACTTACGCACACGTAACCAGAAAGAGAAATACCTGACGGCAACCTCAGCTGCCCCTATCTTAACACCCGTAATAAAGATACGGTATTCCGACTGTATTCCAGGTCTAACTATAACATTAAGTGCCTGGTGCACCCGATAGACTAGCCGCGGTGCCTAGGAACAACTAGGGTAACCGAGCGATAACGTTCACCAGAGATAGCAGACTATAATACCAGTCTTTATCGTCGGTAGAAGAAAGTGTTTAAGAAATATATACGTAAGGGCAGACTAGGCATTTTTTAATTCAACTTTACGAGGAGAAATTGTTGCCCTGGGTCGGGAGAAAACATTTCGCGCTCGTTTGTATACGGTCAGTGGTCAGAGAGCTGTGAAGTCATCGATCTCTTCTGCAAACAAGGATCAGTTATACCAGACCGTATAGATCGTGCGAAATGATAAACTCGTCGGTTTTCGCTGCAATAATCAATGAAATTTATGGAATGAAATATTTTTCTGATAAAATTCTATACCCCTTCCGTAGCTATATTTTACCTACAAATTTTTAATAACCATTTCGACTCGAACACCCACTTCGGCTGTAACCGTTCATCGACGATTTATCGCTCATTTATTCCCATTCATTCATTCATCCATCCGCCCGAGTGTAAACACGATGCTAATATGGTGGCTTATCCCCCTTATCCTTTACCCATATGTCACTGACCACCTACCACGTACTTCGACGCTGTTAAATAGTGGATTGCAAAGGAAATATATACGAACAGCGACGCAGTGCCGTGGCTTGTGAATCCACTATATCAACATATAGGAGTCGACAATGCTCGTTCTGATATTAAATTATAATTCATGACACGCTCACTCACGTTACCTCATACTTTCCTACCCTATTTATAGATACGCCTGTCTACTATGGGCGTTTTCTTCTCTATAGGATATAGTGAGTTACGGAGTAGTAGCGATGGCCACGAACCGACCCATCTCTTATATTCTTGAACGTTCTCTAGTCACGCTATAACGTTTAGATCAAACGATATAATACCCTTCCTGTATGCGTGTCTCTATGTCTCTATGTATGTTTGAGAAAACGATTAAAATCGGTCCAACTGCGTGGGCGACTCTTCGCTGACAACGATATAGACGGTCGTAAGGAAGGTCAGCCGACTTTGGACGATCTTGAAGCAGCGATAAACTATAAGGTAGAAACGCGGAAGGTGGACGTGAATTATTATAACTAATCGACGGTTCGCTATCTTTTTGATCGCGATCGCGCACCGCTCCTTTCCCTCGCTAGAAACGTTGTCCTAGCCGTGTATAAGTTCGTTTATTCGTTTGTTCAATTTCCCATACCGTATATATATATACGTACACATATATATTTCATTACAAACCTTCCGCACTACTCCCACACCCTTTTGTCTGCCCATCTGTTGACTTAGGTTAAATCACAACGTGTAGTATAAGGCACACGTATAATATCTACCGGTTGTCTACAACCACGGAGCGCATTCATCTTTTACAAGATACTTAAAACCCTGTTTCTGTATTGGTCTGCACCACATTATAACCGGCACGCAGACTCACGTATCTTACGTTAGTACTGGGATAGATATACGCGAGTCCGGTACCAGAAGACGTGTGTTACAAACGCGCGAGTCTATACAACGACAGTTTCCTATTATTCAGTCAATTCATTTATGTTTCTACATAGGTATACCTCGTAGGCTATAGGCTACCGCGATCGAGAACACGTGCAAGAATATATACCTGTATATTCTATGTTACATATCGTGGCTAAAATTTGACGGTTAATTATTATTCGTCGGGAACGGGTATCGTGGAATTTGATCTGAATAGACGAATAGAGAATAAGAGAAAAAAGCCGCGATACGCGAGTTACGCAACCCGATTATTTCTGGTAGCGAGTCTTGTGTCGATCGGATGAATCGGTAGCGAATAAACCGTTAATAAATTGTCCTTCTACGGTATTAGTTTTTCTTTAACAAGATAGCTCTATTCATCTCTCAATGTCCACAGCGACCAGACGTACAATCTATAGCCGGTCTATTCGTTGTACAGTTACTTAGCACCGAGCCAACCATCGACTTCCGTTCAATGCAGATATATACGATGGCGAAGTGGAAGAGCGCAAAGCGTTGCTAATCTCTCATCAAAACTAATCGAGTAGTTTCGTTCGAAAAAAAATATCACGGAAAAATGGAATCTCGTCAACCATAACTTACTTTATTCCTATTAGTTTTTACCATAGATTCATAAGTGAAAAGATTTCATCGACTGCAAGGGCATCAGCCTCGTAAATACACCTTCGAATTGTCTCGTACTTAACGGTAGTAAAAATTCAACCGAAGTAATCGGAGAGAAAGAATAGGAAAATTGAATACTCACCGGGATATCCTTCGGGAATAACGATTTCCGGTCCAACTTTAACGTCATGGCGATACCGATGCATCAGCAGCGTTGCGGTCACTCTCAAGGAACGCTGCTGCTGTTTGTAAAGGAGTATCGGTCTGCCTCCAGCACCCTCGATCCTCACGACTCTGGGTAGAGAAAATCTGTCGAGGAATTCGCGAAGAGGAACATAGCCTCCTCCAGATCCGGCTACCTCGGCTGTCGCCTCTCTTGAACTGGGCAAGGAGTCGTCGCCGGTGCCTGTTGCCTCACCGCTCGAAAGGGTGGAAAACTCCCCGCTCGATGACATCTCTCGTATAGTTTTAGGCTTCGTCCACACTACGGTGTTAAATTAATATCTATGTCACGGATCTAGAGTCGTATAATAATAAGCGCGACATCTAAGAGACGAAAAGTTTCCTTTACTTGAACGAAAAAATAATGTTACGTGATAGAATGTCCGGTTACATGGTCAAGTAAAATAACTGATGGACAAAAACGTGCAATTATTGAAGTATATGGATCAAGAGTTTGTTCTTTCCTTCCTTTTTCTCTCCGTGGAGTAGCGTGTGCGTGCGTGGCCTGTACCGGGCTAAAAACCGACTCGCTTACTCTTACAAAAATTTGATTTCTACGTTCATTTTCAAGGTTTGATCGTCCGGCAAAAACCGTCAAAGGGATCGGCTCTGGCATAGGTAGAAAAACGTTGCGTAATATTTTCATGGTATAAAACGAGTACCTGCCCGTGCTCGATCGAACCGTTCAACAGATTTTATCGAACTGATAAAAACGCCTCGTCCAGGTACGGCGAGAAGAGTTATTCGGAAATAGGCAGCTGTCCGTAAACCTATCTGCTTATCGAACCAGACTACGTGCAAATAGTAGTAGTGTGCAAACAAATTGGACCAACAATTTTATCATCAATCATTTCACACCTGACACTGTTACTTTCTCCGATTGTTCATTTCGGCAATCGGCTTGAACCAATTTTGCCACTGCCCCTCTGGCTTCGCGCGTAACATCTGATCGAATCTATCAAATCATATTTTTTTTTTTTAGAAATTCTTGAGCCGAAAATTTGGACACATTTTTGACGATGGATGGAAGTTTTATGCGATATTATACGCTGCGGTTGGCTCATGAGGAATTTATTGCATCTATCGATTGCGAGAGCGATTATCATAGGTTTAGAGAAAAGTCGTCAAGGTTATTTTCCGATTTGGGAAGAAAAAGTACCGATTCACTTGCGCGTAACGAAATGACTAAATCACAAGATCTGATGTTACACGGCGTAGGAATTCAAGCGTATCTAGTCGAGCTTTCACCGCTGAATCCACGGGCCCGATGAATAATATGAAATTGAATATATTCAAGTATTCAGGTCTCCTTTTTGCTCGTGAAAACTGACCCTTGGCAGATGTCCATAAAAAATACAATCCGCTTTTGTAAATCCCGGACTCTTCAGAGGCGGGACGTCACTCCGGTGGTTTATCTTCTCGAGAGCTTCCTTCTCCCGAGTTCTACCTTATTTCAAGTTTTTAGGGAATTCTGCCCGGAATCAGTCAGCTGTTTTGTATTCATCGCGACTACGGTTTCCCCCAGGCCTTCGCTCGACAACTACTGATTCAAAACGTTCGGTGAATAACTGGCCTCTAGGAATCGGTGAGCAAACAGGGAACGATATTGACGCAATAACGATTAGCGAGCTGAGTCTGTTTCCCAAAAAATAGCACCTTCCAAAGAAATTCGTACCACGAACGGTATAGGCACCGGTGCAATTCGCGGGAGACAAGATTGAGACAAGAAATTAATCGGTAATAAAATGCTGCAGTTATTCTCGAAGATTCGTATTTTGAAAAGACACGCGATATCTTTTAACGAGCAAACTTGACTGTCGAGGTAAAACAAAGGAAGGCTGTAGTGGTACTTGGTCTAAAAAATGAAAAAGATTCCGGAGAAAAACCCATGGAAGAATTAGCCTAGTGGCTACATCCCTGCTGCCTCTTCACGGTATGATAACCCGACTGCACTCTCTGTCTACTTTTTATCACCTACTTGGGCCTGCCCGGAGGGGTTTCGAGGCCCCAAAGAACTGAGAACTCACTTTCCGTATATACCTATAATTCAAACATCTCTAGTGGTAAAAAAACTGAGACCAATGAAGGAGAAGACGAAGAAGAGACGCGGTAAATACGCAGGTGCATTAGACGTAGGCAAATATACGTATGCGTGCTCCGTTATCATTATTCAAATAAAAACTCGCGTGACTCCGCGGTAATGTGTTGCTTACAAGATTCTACTCATTAACAAGTCTCTGATTCCGTTCATAGAAATATCACACCGCTGATTATTTTTTCTTCTTTTTTCTCTTCTTTTTCTCGTTTTCTATTCGATCGCGAAGCACGCGTATGGCTGATTGAATCACGAGTAAAACCACGAAACAGGTGCCCGATCAATGAGGCAGGTAATTGTACGATTTTACGCAGTCGATGAGGAGGAAGCGTCGTGACCGTAGCTTGCAGAAAGCTGATACCAGTTACGTAAGCCAACGGGGCAGCAAATCGCGCACCGTAAAAAGAGAACGACGCGTTTTGGTAATTCTAGGGAAACTATTAAATGGCAACATCAAATAGCCGATGGAGCGTCAAATTAGCCGGATCATTTCCCCGTGGAATGAATGAAATAATTACGACGTCTCGACTTCCTCTTACCGCGGTATTAGCTACTCTATACAACTGTTTTCTGTTATAAAACAGATATTGCGAGGAATAGAGAGAAAGAGAAAGAGAAAGAGGTAGTGGGTAAATAGGGTTTTCCTTCTATCGACATTTACAGAAAGCCGTAAATATTTTTACGAGCGTATAGCTGTCAGCCTCGAGCACAGGCACGTACCTTTCTGACGTAATAAATCGGCATCAGCCGTCAATTACCCGAATGAAAACTTGGCCATATTAGTTTAACCGTTCCGAACAAACCTAATTAAAAACGTCAAGTATTTACAATTCGATCCGTTACACGCACGGAGTAGGGTAGGTATACCGGTGCTGTCACCGTTTGAGTAAATGAAATTTTTATTACCTTGATACCTTTCACATCCTTAATAACAGTGTGTGTGCGCATTCGCAGCAATGTTCGTTTCGGAGTTATTCAAACAAACAAACGACAAATAAAAAGAATTAAAAAAATTTAACACTTCTTTACAACTGATGTATAAACGTAGATTTTACAACCAGCTGAAAACAAATTTATAATTTAAAAACGGTTTATCCTTCTCATTGAACGAAATGATTAATTGCTCGAAGATACGAGAGTCGTTAGATTCGGTTAAAGCTTTTCGTTTAAAGCACCAATAAGATAACTGTACCGTATCGCACGCTTTATCACGATTTTAAAATTATCAAATTTTTGATAAATTTTTTCATCTAATTTCTATGAATTATTATTAATTTTAATATTCGATGATCGTTGCGATTAATTATACGATTTTATTATCATCATTAGGAACACAATTCGCAAATGACTTGCCGGTAATTAATTATTACCAAACACAGGACGGGTTCATTCGAGAAATAATCTTTCCTTATTGGGAAAGCGCGTGTTTGAACCGCGACAGCGGGCGCCTCGACGCCCGGGACGAGATTGTGCGACTGAGCTTACAGGCCGCGCGTCACCGTGACTACTACCACTGCCCCCACTTTTATGCTGTGAACTGAACTAAACCGTGATGTTCACGTAGACACGTGTGTACTCGTATACATAGGTATATTAATGTACAGGTACCTACGTTGCGAGGACTCGCGAAGCGAGTGGAACCTTCCGAAATTCATGCGAATGAGAATCTTGTGAAAAACGCCACTCTTCGCTGGGTGATCGCGGACTAATCAGAACCGAGGTGATAGGTGTGATGGGAATGGAACAGTACCTTCGATTTTTATCGAGAAATAAAAAGAATCTGTTCTTTCGCGGATTTAACGGACAGGAAATTTCCACTTCCGAAATTCCGCTAGTTATGCAAATTTTTCATGCTGCGTAAGAGGCTTAGATGACGCGTTAGTTTTAACACACCGTTGGATGGAACTCTGAAAAATCTGATTATAAATCCGTTTACGCTATTTCTCAATAATCAATTATCACTTAGTGTAGAGTTCCTAGTGAGGGTATTTGATCACACCTTTTTAGGCCGCGTTTCGATTTGAGAAAATGGTATGATGACATTTTTGAGTTAGGATAGCCCGTGACAAGATTGAGAAACTGTTGAAATACCTTATTAATAATTTTCAACGTTCCTTGATCTTTAGACATTCTTGGTCCGTGAAACAAATTAGTGATCAAAGACCACCGAAAACCAGATATCGATATTTTCTCAAACAGTCGTTGACTTTGAATCGACACATTTGGAGACCCGATTCGAAACGACTGAGCTGAAAACCTTCGGATAATCAAATATCACGAGATTTCGTTCGGAATCGCAAAGTTTTACGCCAGATTTTGTTTCGGCGATCCTAAGACCACCACCTTGGATCCAAATTTCATGCGAATCGTAGAGCTTTCGTCTACCCTCAACCAGCTTTCCCATCTCTGAACGATAGTCCTTGGATTCGATTCTCGGAAAGGAAGATAATTACGTAGTCGCGTCGTATGGGACTTCTCCAAGTTGGCAAAGTTTTGCCCGGCCATGAAGACATACGATACTTAAAGTGACAAAGTCTCGCCGAGGTGGGTACGTATCTACAGCTACGTTCGGAAGTAGCAGCATTGGGATGTTGCGGGTACCGGTGTAGTGGAATCTGTGACGGATTATCAGATAAGTCGAATCGAACTAGGTACTATAAGCGGCGAGAAGTGCTGTACTACAGCGATCCACAGCAGCTGTTGGATACTCAAACGAAGCGTATCGGTCCCTGACCTGACACACCGCGTCTAAATGCTAACCCGAGATATAATGACACATTTCAACACAGCCTCGTGCCTGAGATAACCACTACTCCAAGGTGTAATCAACAAGCCGGTAACAATATGCAACGCTCGCCAATCACCGACATTATTCTATTCTTGCATTTCTCATTTAATTGCCAGGTATTAAGGACAGCTCGACTATTCGAGGGCATTAATTATCGAATACATACCTCGCGCTCTACGTGGAGCTATTCTTATGAGATTAAACATGCAAGCGCGACTGGAGACCGGATTGGATTTTTTCATTTCATTTCTTTTTTTTTTTTTTAATTTTTTTTCAATTTTTTTCGTATACGTGAACAGAAAGGTAATAAATTTTTTGGTAAAAACGGTCTGCGTGTGGTACTGTCAGTGTTGCAGTTATACAACGTTGGGCATTGCCTCTTTAGCAATCGTTTTGAAAAGAGTAAAAAAAAAAAATGAAAAGAAAAAATGAAAAGAAAAAATAAAGACAAAAATTCGCCGCTTATTTATTTATTGGTTCTCGTTTTTGGTAAAGTAAGAGCTTATGTTCGTTGTGCAAACTGGTCGACGACGCAACTTGAAAACTTATCTGGCTCTAAAAGTCAATGACGGGGCAAATATCCGGCTGAACATTACTTGAGAGTAACGACTTCACTCGCTGGTTACTTTAGGGCCGTGTAACCCGAGGCGGCCAATCATTCGCCGCGATCTTGAAATTGAAGTAGCTTTCAATTCCCGGCCACGGAATTTTTAAGGAGCCGATACTCGATAACTCTTTCCCATATATCTATACCGGTTCGGAAAGATTTTCCACCGCGTTTTTCGCAATTGATAACGCGATAACCACCCGCGCAATACTCTACACTGAAGATAAACCCAGGCTACTTAGCTGAAACAAGTACTTACAAAAGTGGCGCAGCACCTGTCGCTGACGACGACATATGGTGGACAAAACCACGATGTTGTACTCGCGGGTAAGCTCTTCGGGTTCTCGGCGTAATAGCTCCCCTGTAAAGTGCATGCAAGGTTGTATTCAGTTTTACAGCTCATTGTAAAAACTATTTTACAACGAATGAAGTTATGGAATCGGTCGGTGCGTACATGCGAAAGCGAGTACGTCAGAGTCAGAGTTGCGGTTGGAGCTGCCGATGATCTTACGTTTTTCTAAATGTATCCGCAGCGTTTTAATTGAGACGAAATTTCTTCCTTTTAGAAAAGAAAAGGGTATAGCAAAGTGCAGCTATGAATGCAGAAAGCTGTTTCCAGATAAGCATATGCGCCGTTCGTGTAAATATACATAAGTATGTATAACCGTACCGTGATCCCGGCGGGTTATACCTCGCCATATACTTCTTGCCACGTTATTCCAGCAACGCGTAGAATTTCAATATTTACCATAATCAAGCGTGAACGCGGAATACTGCGTCCAGAGGATCGCGTAGATTCATCAGAATCCATAATCTAGAATCAAGAATTCGTGATCACGCGCGGGCTTCTTCCTGGGCCGAAGATCAGATTTAAAGCGGCTAGGTACATCTCGGATGACCTCACAGCGCCGTTATAAGTTCAATTTTTTTTAGAAAGCTGTACCTGCTGAATCAACGAAATTGATATTTCGTCGTATAAATCGAATGACTTCGAACTCGACCTCGCAAGGCCATCCAAGTCCTTTCGATATGACGCATATATACGATATATGGAACATCGACAGCTTACAAACGACGCGAGTTGCCTCATCCACGTTCGCGAACTCGTACACGGCTAGAATCGCGTACTACGTTTGAAGGTGAGGCGTAACCAATACCACACGGAACGACATATGGAACGGATAATATATAAACGATTTGTCCAACTTCCGCGTTGCAAAGACTGGTCATTAGCGGCCTTCATTAATTGCTTCTGATGATTACGCGATACCAATTAAAATCTCGTGATTTAAAAATACTCATTGCTTCCTTCGCGAGGTCCTATACACCACAGTCACGTACAAATACCTGCTATAACCTACTCGAAACGTGGGAGTATATTAATAACTATCGTGCCGCTGCTCGATCCGAACTCCACGGCGCGAATGGCAACAATGAGAGTATTTTAATCGGTGATCTTATCAACGAGCGTGGCTTGATTGAACGAATGAAGACCGAGAAACGGCCTTGAGGAACTGCAGGATTATTTTCAGGCCTTGTTAACCCGATGATCGAATGGAAACGTGGGCGTTGATCGCCCGGTTAAATCGTGTGGCAATCATTGCGCGTCTTTCTTACCTTCCTTGGTTCGGTAAAGCTCAGGTACCATCGGGTCGTTTTTCGCACACCAAAACGGCACATGCGTTCCGGAATTCAACGATACGTGGAATTTTTGTATTTTTTTTTCGTTCGTCCAATTACGAGGACGATTTTACGGGAAAGTAAAACGACGGCAGCGGGGGACTGAGGAAATCCACAATCGTAAGTGTGACGAGTAAAAATAAAAGTGTCTAACTAGATGCGCGCCGACTCCTTGCGTCGAGATTAAATTTAATACGCAGGATATAGTCAGCCGCTTTTTAGCTCCCTTTGGATTTCTGTTTCCTTCAGTCTTGATGGTCGGTCTTAACGGGAAAGTGGACGTATAATTGATTCAGCTCAGAGATGGGTGAGGACGAGGGAGAATAATTGGCATTAAGACCGCTGAAACGTTAAATTAAATCGTTCAATCGTTGCCGAGGTTTTTTTTCACTTCCGGCAAGATATTTTTCGGCAATGGATCTTCGTTCGTGATTTCGTTTTTTGAATAGGGTTTACGGGTTTCGAAGAAGAGACGAGGAGAGAAGAGAAAGAGGACCGCGGACGCCTCGTATTCGGACGATTTATTATTCGACCCTCCCCGTACAGTTATTCGAACCTTCATAAACACGTAACAATATGCTGAATCTCGTAAAATTTCCGAGACGTTATGTCTAGCTGTGAGTTTTGCAATAGTGACGGTAACCAGTCACCGAATTTCGACACGGCACCTCACCTTCGACCGGTTGAATTTCTACCGGTACCACGGACCCTTCTTTCCGTTGGACAGACATTAATCTTTTAATTTATGGTAAGAGGAATCAACCCCTCCTGTGAGAGTGGAGAATAATTGCGAATCGAGAGTGCGAAAAAAATGAGAAAAAAGTAAGTTCATTGAAACACGTTTTGACGTTATTAAAAAAAGGCGAAAAACAATGAAAAATACAAGAAGAAACTACTTTAGAGACTCTTGAGCGTTGTTCGTTATTCTTTAGTCCCTGATGTCGAGAAATTTGCATCTCAGGAACAGCGCTGCAGCGTAGTTGCATTCAAAATGTCGACTGCTTTGAATATCTGGCGTCTTCAGACCTTACGGAACAATTGCACCGTCTGTGGATGGGTAATTATACAGTCGCCATAAAGATTCTCCTATCTCTTTGTTGCAGTCAGCATACCTAGTTGAGTTATTCGCAACTCTGGATTGTCTCCGTGGCATGTCGGGCTGTTGACGAGCGTTTGATTTCCTCTAATTCAAATTTCAAGCCTAACATATTTGAAATCCAAAAGCCTGCTGTGATCGGGCAAAGGAATCGTGACCACATGGAGCGCTAATTAGAAGCGAGTATTCGTCAACGATAAAATAGGGCTGCCACCTTGCTCCTTTTAAGTGTTCATAAATATTTAGCTCGGAATATTTTCTCTTCTCGTCTGCCATGTTCGGACCTGGACCGTTGAGCAACCAGAGCCAAGTCAAGTGCATCGTACGATGCGTGTTCATGTTTTCGGAGTATGGACCAGCCCGACATTTGGCTTGTCTTTTATCGATTACCATTTTTATGTTTCACTGCCTCCCCGTAGCCTCACTCCACGTCGAAGACCACCAGCCATCATCGTCTGTCGCTCGCTCTCTCCAGCTCTTCGAATGCAGAAATACACATTGCCTTCTCTTCATTAGGTATTCCTATTTCCTCACGGTCCGAAATAAGAAGAAACTTACGTTTGATCGCGTAAAACAAATCCGATGGCCTTTTCTCTCGGTCAGTGAGTTCCTAACGAGAGATACCTAAGTTGAAACTAAAAACTATATCGAATCACACTCCGCTGCACAATCACGTTTATACCAACGTGGCGGGGCACGCCAATATCACTCTTCGGATCATTACACCGAGACGACACGTGCCCATGTGTGTTTCTATCATTCGTTCACATTACAATACATATGCTTCCGAAGATCATAAAATCCGGAGATTATCCGCGCCTCATCCGACTGCTCATGTTCACCGATCGAATTACAAATCGGAGTATAAAACGCGTTGATAATTTCTACCAGCGGAACAAACGGCTGCAATATCATCAATGAAACCTAATCTGGCACGAAGAAGAACTGGATTAGCTAGTACATAGAAGTGACCAGGATTTCAAGAACTTTATTCCGCGTGCCCATTTTCATCGGCGATTTAAGATACCTTTTACTGATTGGCAGTTCATTCGGATTCCTGCATGTCACTTTGGGTTGTACCAGGCTGACAAATCGGAGTACGCTTGTCTCTAAGGAAGCCGAAAGCTGTGTTGTGACAACTGTTAGTTTGGGCAAACGAACATTGATTAATCGAGTAATTAACATCAGCCGAGTTCCCGGGGCGCAACATTACCAGGCAGCTATTGCGTTAGAAACAATGATGTATTGGACTAATTATTTAAAAATAATCGTGTTCGAAAGTAAAGATGAAATAGGCGAATGGAGACTACTCGGTATTTCGTGAACCTGATTATTGTAGCTATTACTTCCGTCGAGGAAAGTGAGAGATTCCGTCATTCTTGACTGCACTTGATTACCGATGTATAGAATGTAGATACATGCGATTTTCTTGGAGCTGGTATCGAATACAGAAGCAGAGACAGAGCGAAGCAAACTAGTATAACAAAACGGATAGACTGGACTTGTTCCGCGTGCTCCGCATGTCTGGTGACCAGACGGCCGTACAATCGTGCCCGATCTCCGTCTGTCCGTGACTATTAACCCAGGCTTTAGTTCGTGGGCATAACATAATAAACTTGTGTATTAAATAGCAAATTATCTGCACACATATCCGTGATCGATCCGTGACAAACATGGCGTTAATGATTCCCGGTTGCCCCGCTTACTACCGCAGCACGGAATATTACGCTTTCAAGATGCCTGGAATAAGATAGCGTGTCTAGCTGTACGAAATAATGCGACATATCACATGAAACTGCTTCTACTACTGGCCAGATAGGTTAATGTAGATATTCATAATATTCGCCACGGTAGCCTCAATGATGACAAAAAATCAATTCGTATTTGAGGCATTGAGAGAATTATCGAGAGGATGGGTGCGCGGAACGATCGTCAAGTCGATCTTCGAAAAATGGGTGTACTTAAGTCGGATTTAGTCTCTTTTTCCTTCCGGGCTCTCAATCGATCAATCGATGCGTTACAAACGTCAATAGGTCGGATATGTCGAATGTAAACTTGGGTAGCTCCGAAGATACGTCTGCGCGCTAGTTACGAAGATAGTTTGTTTAAATATTCCCTACTATGATCTAAGTAGGCATCTTTACGAGCGCCTAGAACGTAGCTAAGATAATTCGAAACTGGAGAGATAATAATACTCGTTCTGCGGAAATGCAGCCCATTTTCTAACTTAATAACCACAATTGTATCCTCACTCTCAGTTGACCGCAGTCAACCACGTTGCTGTAAATATAATCTATAGGTAAAACAAAGTGTAAGAAGGCGGATCTACACCTGATCATTTTACTTTTAAACTCAATCCGTGACAAGAGAACGATTCCACGCTTTTTTATTCGTTAAAATCCACGTCTCTTGATTCAAATATCGGTTCTAGGCTCACGTCATCGGCGGCAACCGCATGGTCCACCGACATTATTTAATACTGATCTTGACTGACTATCGATTAAGCTAATGACACGGCAGTTTCAACCTCGTGATATAACGTACCGTTAAAAAATCAATAAAATATTACATTGACTTCGAACTCTTTCAGAAAGTCTATCGCTTATGAAACGAAAATGATTTATAGTCCATCGTAGATTAGAAATTCCTGCATTGTGAACTCGTCATAATTACATTATGATAAATAACATGTTAAAATATTAATTAAACTATGCGTCGGGTATCGACCAGGTGAATTTCACCTCTATCATCGATCGAACGCTGATTGGATGTGATCAGAGAGCGGGCATCGGTTCAGTGTAAAATAATCGCGATCAGTCCAAGTTCCTTCGTCGTAGATATTCGTTACCATATACCTGGCCAGGCATAGCGTCATGGGGTTTGCGATAGCGGTGGCTTTGTGCCTGGGTGAGGCTCCGAGACGTCTCAAGACTCTTAAATCCCCCACGACGAAGCTTAAATCAATCAACGTAATTAACGCTCGCTTTGTACCGCTATAGAAGTCGGATTAGAATGTTCTTATTGCTTAGACGTGTACAGAGGGATCTCTGTGATACCGACACGGACGCCTCTGATATCAGGGGAGAGATTGTCTCTTTCGAACTGCAGCGCATACACCTACCTAACTACCTTAGGTTATACGTGGGAAGTCGCGCAGGGAATCTCGCTACTCGGCAAAGAGCAAAGAGCGGGATAAGACCGAGACGAAGTCAGCAATCCATGAGATGCTGGATTTTCTTGATGCCTTTAAGATCACCGAGGTGACTTCCTCCTAGGTGAAGGTGTCATGCCTCGAACACCGTAAGCCGCTTTATAAACCGCGGGTGCGAGATGTTAGACAAGAAATTCTTCCAGGGTATAATAACAAAGTCGGAGGAGCGGAGAAAAATTATACCCGAGCGTCCCTCTTCATCGATGGAGAAATTTACGGACGACTACCTCCTTCTCGGGTTATCTTCACTACGAATGAACCTAAAAACACCACTTTAAACTTTACTACCTTGCAAGCTCGTTCAGGAATAAGGTCTCTCAATGCTCCTCGCGGCTCGAAGATGAGCCAGGTGATTTACCACTAACGTCATCTTCCAAAGTGGAACACGTGCTTCGCAATAAACACTAATGCCTACCACTTGTTTTCGCTAATTGGAACACGAGTCCCTCTCTTATTGTTAATTGATGGCGAATGTTCCGTTTAATT
This sequence comes from Tenthredo distinguenda, assembly GCA_947538915.1. Taxonomy (NCBI): domain Eukaryota; kingdom Metazoa; phylum Arthropoda; class Insecta; order Hymenoptera; family Tenthredinidae; genus Tenthredo; species Tenthredo distinguenda. Next base: position 9,592,457 of record OX384534.1, read on the forward strand.
ATTCGCAAGACGTTGGTGGAATGTTCTATAAACGGTTCTGCATCATTGCCCGTGTACATCCGTCCGAAATATCTTGGGAGATCGATGAGATTTTTTTACCATTTATTCGATGATTTTGCTATCACCGAAGGATACTTTTTTCTCGTAAAAGATGAGAGGAAGTTCTTCACATCCGAGCGCGATTCCGCGAGGTGATCGCGTCGCCTAAAGAACCGGTTACTTACACGCCATGATCTCGGATTTTCTTACATTCGAAGGGATCTTCTGCCCCGTGCCATGGAACCGAGTCTGGTATAGGACGGCCAGATGCCTCGATGGAGTAACCAGCAAAACAAACAGTCTAGCCAGTCCAACAAATTACCCACACTTAATCCCATACGTGGGAAGACATCTTCATCCTGATGTCGAGGATACTGGGAATCGAGTCTCCCAGTCCCGGTGTCCCGTTGCAAATAGTTTTTCCCTGACACCACAACGTCGTCACGTTCTCCCGGTACATCGCGATCTTCAATAATCATACGTGTGTCGTAATCTCTCAAAGTTTACGACATTTGCGTTCGTGTTCTCCTTCGCGACAATTTTCATCGTGGTTTTAGCGAAAAGGGTATAAACCGGTCGAGCGAAGAGCAGAATCGTTTTCGAGAAATCACGAAGATTCTCACGCCGGCGAAAAATTCGAAACCTTAATTACGTAGGAAGATTTCAATCGTCGGATGAAAGAATCGACTAGACGCGTCAGTTCATCCATGTCGAAACGTGTTCGAAGTTCATTAGGATTTGATAAAAATGATAATGATTCTGTCAAGAGTATGATAAAAATCACCTGGCTATAATTGGATTGCTCCTTGCTCCATGTGTTGACCTTTATTGTAATTCATCCTTGGAATGAGTGCTTAATACTTATAGATATCTGAAGCATCATGGCATCCGTACGTATGCAGGCGTGATACATCATGACTTGGCGAACTCGGAACGGTGGATTTATGCAACTCTGTGTTCCAACGTGCCTTTGCAAATCGCACGGACCATTCTTGCCTAACGAAATTCACCTTATCTTAATCACACATACATCTTCACTGTCCAATCGCAATTGAACGTGATAAAACACGAAAGAAAGCAACAGGTTAAGAAATATCCATTCCTTTCTGGACACGAGTATAAGCGAGACAAATTTACGGTTACACCACGTGTTGCTCCAAATTTTAGCCAAAGGCGATTCCTTGGCATTATGAATCCTCGGAAAATTTCTTAACGACCAGACGTCGAGACGGAATACCGTGGATTGAAGGTAAGAACGGGTCATGCTTCGCACGTTTTAGTCACACCTAGGTAAATGGAACAGGAGAGTTCGTAGCGTAAAGGTCACCAACCGGCGGGCGTCCTCTTGGCCGAGAGGTAGGAGCCCCAGAGATGGCTGGCTAGGTCGTTGAAGACCACACGGTTGTTACCCTAGCTAAGTGGTCAGCCGTTACCCCGTCTAAGTGCTCCATATTCTGCATGTTGTGTACCGAACGAGATAATGCTTGATACAGACGGCAAGCTAACAATTTCATGCAAGGGTCAAGCATACCACTTAACATATTCACTGCCCGAGTCCGACCTCCTATAGATCCATAGATCGCGAAGCGACATGTGATGCTGTGTGGTTCTCAGATTTTCTAATCCCATACAGTATTCTAGGTAGGAGGGTCACTTCCGTTCGTTGATCATAGTCGTCCTTCAATTGTTGGAACGGTCCGTGCCCCGGAAGACCCCAAGATATAAGTGCATACCCATGTATATGTAAGATCCTGGAGTTTTTCTCACGCGGAAGTCTTGCCGTCGACAATATACCATCCATAGTGGCGAAATTTTCTCCACGTAATAATCGCCGTTTCGCAATTCCCCGTTGTTTAATCGTGGGATTAAACTCGCGTATATGATGTAAATAAAGGATTCATTGTCTCGCATGTATTGCGAGACTATTGCCCAATTGTTACGTCGCTTTACGAGTGATAATTATCAACGGTTTCAAATTTGAACTGTACAACCTCGTACGTATATTGTTAGCGAGGTACACTCATGACTAGGTCATACGTTGGACGAGTAGAAACTGAAAACAGGTGCCATGTCCCCACCACCTCGTGCGTAACTATACTTCACAGAAGACTTGTCAGTGTCAGGTCTGATCTACAACTGGCTCAGACATTTGCAACAAAACCCATTAGAAAAACGTATGACCAAAATTCTCTTGGCAGAAACGAATGAATCTTCACTTTTAATCTGTACGCTTCCTCATCTTTGAAAAGCACAAGTGAATAGATCCTCCTCGGCTCGTAGTAGGCGTAAAAAATTGTGGTAAAATAAGAGACGTGTATTTATACGAGAGAAATGACACTTGCAACCTATGTTGTCAGGTATTCATTCATGTATAATCCGTCCGGAATTCCGTTTCATTCTCATAGTCGACTCCGTCGTATAGATTACCCTTAGGAACGTCACCTGACCATTTGTTAGGTCAGTTTCTTCAATTCCGAGGACATTTGTCTGTCTCGTCTGAGAAATGTTAAGTCTATCCACGGAACAGCGCACTCAAGGTTGTGGTTACTCGATGCTTCGCGTGGCTCACATCAGTACCAGTACCAGTGCCAGTGCCAGTGCCTGTACCTCGTACGCCGCATACTTGCGGTAAATTTCCTACGACTGGCAGTGATTGATCTGGTCAGGGTCGCTCCTGACACATTTGGTCTTCTTAACGGGCAGGTACATTATGCCGTTGACGGAGCTGCAACGTTCCTCTTCTAATTTACATTTGGTTCAAATCTTCGTCTCTTTTCTGCTCTTTATAATTGGTGGTTCAGATCGGAGCAACAACCGCTTACTCAGTTTTCGAACAGGCTTATCTTCTCGTATTTGACAACGAAGCGTGATCTGATAGTTACGAATCGATCACCTCCGCGGTCCGTACCTAGTCATTGTGTTTCACAAGTAGTTTGCGTATTCCTAACTTATTGTCGGTTGAACGTACGTCTAGAAGTACGATAACCGCAACGTGGGATTGCCACGAGCATGGCATAACTCTGACTAGCAATAATCCGTTTCGTTCCGACTGTCACTCGGTGAGGTCGTCAAAACTGGTTGATCTCGCGACGTTATAAGTTACGTAAAAGAATAACAATCGCGCCATCAACGTTTTATCTCTCGACTTCATTGATCGGATATGATCAACTCGCCGGTACATATACGAAGTCAATATTGCAAAAAATCTTAACGAACTAATGGCATCACTTAGCGTTGATGTCTCGGACGTTGCCAAGGTACGTCAGGAAAATAAGAAGACGACTCCGAAAGAGTGAAGTGGAAAAAGGTACAAGGCATGAATATATATATATACACTTATACCATAAGAACAACAGCAAAGGCAACGGGAAAAGTAATAGAGCATCTACACGCCAGCTGAACAACGCTCTTTCATTGGAGTACCATGGGCTCCAGGTTATATGTTTATTTACGGAGCACGGTTGCACGTGAGTTCTACGTTCATCTCGGTTTTCTGCCATGGTGGTACACGCAGAGGAAACGTCGGAGAGAGCCTCGCCCGCATCTGAGCGGCCCCTTGGGCGGGGTGGGTGCATTGTACAGTTAGAAAGACTGCGGAGGATAATGAGCAGAGCGTGTTGCCCTCTGGTCTTGAGTTTATGAGCTTTGCGTCTTGTCTTTGACACGTCACGCGTCGGGTTAATTTCATATGCCTCATCAGCCGATTCGGAGTCTGCGATTAGTAGATGGAGTATAGAAACATTCACCGTAACTGCATGCTGCCTGTTTAACCTTTCCGAACTCAACCTTGTTCTTTCACCTTATATCACTACTCCGTCTGTTTCTCAAAAAAGTATCCTTTTTGTCTTATTTGATATGAATATGTGCCAAAACACTCGCCGCCTGTGATTTACGAGACGGTTAGCCTCAGGTATGTGCAACGGTGAGACGTGCGTGTGATTCGGAACACCTGGGGGTTCAGGGATTTGGAGAGAAGCTCGAATTTCATAACACTTTCGACACAGGTAGGTGTAGGCATGTTTCTCAACGGTATCGGGATCGTGGTCTCTTTCTTCCGTCAGTAGGTCTTATTCTCACTCTCACATATCGTGCCGCGAGAAGTTCCGTATCCACGTAAGTATGAATGTAAAGAAATTCATGAATTTAATCATATTTTCTCTCCTGCGGCAGCAAATCGAATCGTATTCAAGCGCAGAGGTGTAGAGGCCGAGTTGCTTACGTAATGATTTCAGGGAAATCGAGATTTCTCAGGTAAATTGACCAGAGAGTCCATTAAAGTAGATTAGCAGATTATTCTAAAGGAATACGTTCGTTCAATATTATACAGGTCACATTTCGTCTAGGGTTGATTCCAATAGAATTTCGGAGAAAACCATCTTTAAACGAACTATCAGAATGTAATGCGAATTGCTGAATATTCTCTCGCTGAATATATACCTGGTATGCCACCTGTCTATATGTATCGGGAAAAACAGAGTTAAGAATTCATCGAACAGTCGAATGGAATTTGCATTATTTTTCACTTGCGGTTTTCGATTGGAAAGGAATTACCTGATTAGTATAATTCCCGATACGCAACAACATCTTTAGTGCACGGAATCTCCACGATTGAAAATGAACTCATCAGATCTTCCCGAATCTCGTGAAACGTTTTTTTCTTTTCAAGCATCGTAAACATCTCGCTTCGAAAACATCTGTAGTTCTTTTACGAGAAGAGTTGTATGAGAAGTTGTCGTACTATTTCTTATCTCGACCTTCTATGCGTCGAACAACTGATCATCTTCCATTTATTCAATGCAGCCAACGCCTGGCTTGAAGTTCTTCAAGTATCGGTAATGGACTTGTGCCTCTCCCAGCACAAGTAGAAGAATAGATCCATGGTAGATAGTCGGGAACACTAACGCGCACCGACGTAACTCTGCGGCTTGCATGCCTCATCAATTCAAAGTGCATAAAAATTGACATATGCTGATATGCCATCTGTAATAAAAGTGACGATCACTGGCAGGCGAAATATGATGGCGATCTGAATTACGTAGACATTAATTCAACGAGAGCATAATTCTCTTATTTTTATTCACGATTCGGAGACGCGATCGAACCGATAATTTGGTCCTCGATTTAATTTAGCCATACATAAATCTTCGCCAAGATTCTGCAACGAAAGAATTTCCCGCTACTGACCACGACGTGTAAAATTGTACTTTCAAGCTTCGGGTTGCGAAATAAAATGTGGCGGAGTTAAATTTAACACGAGGCAAATTTCACTAATGATTCTACGACTGCCGACGACTGGACGTAACTATAAAACCTATCATTAACATGTTACAGCTCCGCGAAGTTCCCCTAGGCGATAATAAATAGCATAGAAAAAACGGACAACCGATCCGTTTTACTCGTTCCCAAGATCACAATTTCCTAATCGCATTTTTTTCCGCCTGTTAATCTTGCCAAAAATCTGCAGAATTATGACCGTTTCTATCTTACTTAAGTTTTTGTTATAACAAATACGCGGACATTTATATCTACGCGGTAAACCCGAGTCGTATCAGGAAATTGCAGATAAAGTCTTTTAGCGGATTGTATAATGTACCGCTACCAAATGCGGCGTAGGTTATATTCGCAATTAAACTTGACTAATAAAACGTAAGTAAATTATTTCACTCGGTATTACTGAGCTAGCAATCCGATTCTTTACGGCATATACATATATATATAGGTATATATGCATACGTAGGCGAGTGTGAAAGTGTTCACAATTAGACAGCTGTACTCCGCTACTCGAAGTACGTTAAACGAATACCCTGTAAGATTACGCGTCTAATTAAGTCGGTCTTACGCTGCCTCCGTATTCACATCGCGTCCACAAACTCGGAGGAGTATATCCATCCGTGTGCACCGTATCCCAGGTGGCGGGTGTTCTCAGCTAATACTAAAGCAAGGCTTTAACCGCTGTCGAAAACTGTTTACTCAACAGGAAACGCGCGTGTAAACCTTAGAATTCAACGTATTCGTGGGTAAATGTCTGTAACGAGGCCCGGGCGTATAACGATAGACGAATGAGTAAAAATTGGGCGAAGAACAGTTTAGCTAGATCTCTTACGAAGCTCGATATTTCTACGGAGGATCGGTTTGCGAAAAAATTTCTCAAAGCAATCATTCGTTATTGCCGAAATTTTTGCTTGTGCCAAGGAGTATGTTTATTGCCGTTGATAATCAGGTTTTTGACTAACCAGAAACACTCCGCCTTCCACCACCGACATCCTTCGAAGAAACCATTCGAAAGCCCCGAGGTTTATCCAGGAGCAATCTCACCGTCAGACAAAATTCAGCGAAACGAAAATCGATCCCACCTCTTCGCCGAGGTTCGACATTGCGAACTCTCGCCTTCCGACGAGTTTTTGTCCGAGGGCTCGTCCTCTGTTCCGAGGGTTTTCTCGCCTCGTAAAAAAGGCAAATCAAAAAACAAATTTACACAGCTATACGTATACATATAGTTTCACCGCATACCTGTACGTATTTTCAAACAACCGTTCGGCCGCTGCAGTTTCTTCGAAAAAGAATTTCTGCGAGGTCCGACGTGCGCGTATGATCCCCCGGGGATTCTCTCAGCTCTTTCAGTCCCTTATGGTCCACGGAGTAGATTTATACAGGTATACATGTGTGGCCTCTTCGGTATACGAACTCAGCGAACGGTTGAAGGACTTCAGGGCCTTTTTGGCGTGCCACGTTATATGCGAACTGACAGGCCCGCGCTACAATGCACGATAAAAAGTTTTCGAATAAAACCAAGAGTGTTAATCCCGGTTACGAAGATGTGCATTTTTTACATTTTTTAGGGCTTTTAAGATCGCCTGAGCGAACTAACGACCCTAGGGGACAAGGCGCGTCTTTCTACATTGAAAAAAGAGGAATGCACTGAAAGAAGCTGACCCTTCCGAGGCGAAATTTATTCGGTTTATTTATTAGTTGATCGGAACCCGCGATAATATAGGGAAGCTTAATCTGCGAGATGACGTCTCGGTAATAATACAGCTTCGTAGAAAATTTTATACAAAATACTGAATCGCTGTAGCCACATAGCTCTCGAGCGAACCGTGCTCCTAAGTCTTTGCGCTAATTAAAAATAGGCAAAATCCAAATAAGATACGGCAATAATATACCGATGATCCATCACCGCGTGAAATTTCTAATCGCAAAGGCTACACCGAGTCCTTGTCAGTACCTACAAGGCGCGTAGTAAATCGCGTATTCCACAAACACAAGCAAACACGATCATGGCCGCGAGTAGATTATTACGGCCATGCCAAAGAGAGAAATACAGACACGCGAGGAGACGTCTGTTAAAAATTCAGCACTCGTTTCACAGCGGCAGAAGAGCTTCCTGCACACAGAAATATCTTTTTTAATCACCTCTAAAGCGAAGGTTAATTTGAGTAAAATATAACGCTGATGCTGAGCACTGCGGAGCTGTAAAGCTTTCAGTTGCTGCTCCTGAAAGTTCTGTACCTGTTTCTCATATCGTCCAAAAGCGATGACAATTATAAGAATTCAAAAAAGCCGTAAGACTGATGAAATATCGACTCGAATTTGAGAACCGATACTTCTCAGTTGAAAGATTCTTGTGTTCTCACCGAGCGATGTGCAGCTTGCAATATTGTTAGCTGGTGCCTTGACGTAGGTAAATTTCGAATGCAATTGACTGGTGGACATTCTGTCGTGTTAACAAGCAGTGAAGGCGCCAGGATAGATTTGTAGAGAGGGTTGTCAGTGGGGCGAGAGCGAGGGGGATGGAGAAGAGCAAGAATACTGTGAGGCAATAAAGCATAAAGCAAGATTTAACGAAGAGTTTGAGTCGCGGGTTAACGTGATATACGCTGATTGGGCCTTGTAATGGGCTGCCCATAGCCCATCGCCCCCGTCGCTATATTTTTTTCCATAAAGTTTCAGAGAGGCTTCGACGTACGTTATGGATCTCGGGACAGAAGGGTGCAGGAGGTTTGCTGAAAACTAATTTGATCCGTCTTCGCGTATATAGATACGCACCCGAAGAGCGATAAACCAGAAAAGGAATGTAAATTCTGAAGGCTATCGCCGGAGCATTGAGCCTGGCCTTTTTTCGCTACGTCAACATATTACTGACGTGCAAACTTCATGGATCGTGAAAGCTAATTGACGAGTGTTTAGTTTTAAGCGTAGGGCTGCTGGCGCAGACCCTTCAATTCAAACGGACTTAGCACAAGCTTCGCGATTATAGTATTTACGTATGGTATTAAAATGCAAATTTTCAAATTCTTCGGCTCCTGAACACGGAGGGAGGTCGACCAGCCTTTTAAGCATACCGAATGATGCCCTCGCCCCTAAGGCACGACAATTAGTACCCATATTTAGTATTCGGGGTGAGATAAAAATCTTCCGGAATTTATTCGGAGACCACATATCATTATTCTCGCCGTTCGGATACCAAAACCTAGAGGCTCGAGGAATGCGAGTGCGTTTTAGCAATCGTCGCGAAGGCACAGGGGAAGGTACAAATAAACCTTACAGCCAAGTCGACGTTTGGTGCAAGAAAGGAATTATCACCACAAAGACATCCATTATAAACCTTGGCTGGTACTGGCTTCGCCTGGACTGTGTGGCTCACTCAGTTACCCGCTGCCCCAACGACCATTGAAATGCAAAGTCCCTCATAAACCTCCACCATCGCTGCACTCACCCATGAGCGACGCAATGTGACGTCGAATGAACGGAGTCATGGAACGACGAGAGGAACTGTTTTACGACTTTCCTAGAGACTCCCAACGCGTTCACCCAGGTGAAATAAGACGAGGTATGCCGTCAGTGAAATGGTTAATGCGTTTGACGATTGCGGATTTTTTTAATCGTGAGGAAGCTTCTTGAATAATTTTGCAATAAACGACGCGATCAATTCATGTGCCACTCTAACCCCGGTCTCATGGGGTTACCATATACGTCGACGAAGAAGACATCGGAAGAACCTCTCGACGCCAAACCATCTAAAATGATTTCATACTAGTCTTACTGACGATCAGGTGAATGAATTCGCGAACGTATGTATGAGTCTGCTTACGTAGGATCAAACTGCTCGATATATCGTTTCTGAAGCAGCCAGTGACTGCTGGTTAGTATCGTTGATATTTATGATACGCCATGCCAAGATCTTGGTGCCGTTCGGTCGCCCTGTCCTTAAACAGAATGAAATACGTGATAAGTGGTCCACCAAAATGTCGAGAAACGTAGGTGAAGCGTCGCGAAGATTAATAAATCAGTTAGTTGTTGAGTAACGGGTTTGAGATGTGAAAAATGACAATCTAAACGGAATATATCTTCTCACCGTGATTTCTCATTAATTTTCATCTTTACTTCTTCCTCTTTTTCTTGTAGTTATGATACTACCCCATGCGAGGCCGCACCAACGTCTGTAACTACATGAATAATGCCGTTATTACACACATACCTACCGAACACGACCAATAAACCTTTGCGCAAAGAAACTGGTTTCATTTCGCAATTATATCAGAACTAGATCGCGCAAGGACCCCATTTGACTTTCTATTGTGTTTAATGTAAGATGTTTTTCTCTATACATTCACGTGGTTATAGTGCCACCTCGTACGGTTAGATAACTCAATCCCGTAAATCATATATGGTGCACCGATCATGTAACTAAATTTCATTAATGACTTCGGATCGGACTCAATTAACTCTTCCAATTTTTACCTAAGGAATATATATACAGGCATTTAAATATCTTCACCACCGTTTCTCCTCTCTATACTATGGATTCAAAGACCCGGATGAGATTTGTGCCCGATTTTAAGTATTTTTCGTTGCCAATCAATTGTCATACTGCTATAATGTTTACAGCAAAGAATTCCGTTTGTATTCCACCGGGCCACAATAAGACGTTTATTGATTGACCTGACAAACTGACAATCGCCAATGGGCCTCTCGCGCATAAATATTAGATGCCGGAGTATAATTTCACCAAGTTACAATCCACTTGCGATCGAACCAGCAAAGCTGAATTCTTGACCTATGAATGCCTGGCATAGAATCTTTACGCAACAGGTATATTTTCCTTAACAGATCGCCGGCTAGCTGTAGATTGCCAAAATATGATTGGCAGACGCGAGGCTCGAAGGAATCGGAAATTTAACATGGAATGATTGCAATATCATTTCGATCTCGCTGCATTAAAGAAAAAACAAGCAAACGTTTTCTGACGTTCTCGCGACTTCAGGAGAGAAATTTCGATCGTTACGTAGCCTGATTGTATCTCACTTTCAAACTTCATTCATTGAAACAAACCAATTAAACCTACTCGCACGTTCTGTGAAGAAATCGAAAGGAGATCGAATTAAAACGAAAATATCTTCGCATATTTGTACCGCAGGATTTCGCAAAAAATCTGCACTAATACATGAAAATCTATCTCCGTTAGTTTTTCGCGCGAATTACACAGTTTTCCATTTTTTTTTTTTTTTTTATCTACGGCGTGAATATCTGCGTATAGAAACGTTATATTTTTCCTATCATTTTATGCGATTGCCTGTCGTTGGATAAAAACAGTCCACCGTACGTTCTATTAGGAGTAAAAGTTCTCCATTCGTATCTAGATACTTGAGTAGTACTCGCATATATGAATCCATATTGTAGGTACCAAGTATTACGAGTATGCGGATGAGTAGCGTGGGAACGACTAGAGAAGCTTATGTTAGATAAAATGATGAAAGTGCTAATTGCCAAGATTTAAGTAATTTATGCGCGTTATTCATCAGTCGGAATTACCTTATAATCTACACATTAAATTCCAAGTCTGTACATTACAGTGTAAAGTCAAGAGACCTAGGTAGGTAGGTACATACCTGGCTTCATATATTAGCTGTCAAAAGTTACGGCTCAAACTACGCGATTTTATTATAACATTAGAAACAATTTTGCACCACCAATGAGCGTTGCTTTGATTTGTTCTAGACGGCTTAAAAAATAAAAATGAAATAATAATAAAAAGCGATAAGCCACAGAGATGCGCTGAGATTTGATACCGCGATAACTTTTAACGTTCTGGTAATTGCCTTGAAGTTGTGATCACTATTTCTGATCCGCACCATCAGCGATTCTAATCGCAAGGAAATGAAACCAATCAGAACTCTCCTCTTTCCTGTACCAGCTGATAGAGAGCTGGGGCTCTCATTATTTGTTATTTCCTATACGGTAGTGATTACGATTCCAATTGGCCACTGAAACAGGTACTTCGCTGTTATCTTTAGAGCTAATTTAATATCAGAAATGAGTTTAGAAACTTTGGATCGATAATGTACTACCGACTAGCACGTTGTAAATATACCCTTAACGCCAGGAATTAGTTGCCGTATACCTACCAGCGAACTCGAACCAGCTTCCCCAGCGCATTTCTACCACCCTGCGATCTATGGACATACGAAAATCATAATGATTAAATAATTATTGAAATTAGCAGAAGAAAATCCATCATTTTTAGTACAGCGTCGAACGTGGTTGGCTAGAGAAAAACATCCCTTAGGTAATTAATTTCATTTCTCAATGCAAGAGATTGACGACCAAATTTTCCGAGACTCCTTGAGGCAGGAACAACCGTTCCATCGAATTTTCTATCATTTTACTCGATCTGCAGAATATATCCTTTATTTAAAATGAAATTTTTGTATAATTTCTCTGTTGAAAATAATTCTACGAGTTATCAGGGAAATTGAAACTTTTCGTATTTTTTTATCAGAAATCATTCGAAGAACTACGAAAGTCTACGATTTTTTATGGAGAACTATAAAATATTCGAAGTTCCCTGAAAATTCGGAGAAATTCGTAGAAGTAGAAATTTCCACCGGGGTTGTCGTACTATACGTAGAATCGACGACTACACGAAGCCTGGCATTGTTAATTTCAGGATTTCTTGAGCGGAAAAGAATTCTATTGACGAGAAGCAATCTGCACTGGGATGAATAGAAATGTTGCTTATAGTCGATTGGAATCAATAACTTTTTTCAATTCGGATCCAGTTCAATCCGCAGGTTCTGGGCGGTCCGTATAATCGTTCAGAAGATACCCTGCAACGTTTTTAATCGAATAAACGTACCGTGGAAAATATATCGACGCTTGGAGTCAGTCAACATGAAATATAAGGCCGGCTTGTAACGATACCTGTTGCCTGTGACGAATTCAATTGATTAATTCAGACGTAGGCTTTGAACGTCGTGATCCCGGATTAGACTGCAGAGTTCGTTAAGCACTTCTTGTGATAATCAATTCAAAGAAAAAGTCATCCGCTCTTCACTCAGTCACTGCAACGGGGATCGTGCTTTGGAAAATAATTATTTTGCATACCATTACGATACTCGGAAATGCTAGAAATTCGCAACAGCGAATAATACCAGAGATACGGTTCTTGAACTCGCGATTTACACTCCACCTAAAAATAATTATCAAACTATGCGAACACTAGTAAATAATGAACTGTCATTAATCTACCAAAAATTGAAAATAGTTAAAAATACTTACTACACGTCTTCCGGGAGACTTTCAGCCACTTTTGAATACGTCCCACGCACGATTACTTCTGGTGTTTCAATGCCAGCTACGAGTTGAATGCTTTAATGTATTGGCTAATTTTCGCTAAAATGATAACGTCGAATTTATAAGTTGAATAGTCGATTATATTTGGTAAAACATTTACAAGGTAGTAAGAGTTTTTTTTTTTTTTTTTCCTTTTTTTTTTGTTTCATTTAACGTTTGTTACATTTACAGGCAAGGCATCATCAAAGACCGTACCAACTCTATTATAATAATAATCATAATATTATAATGTTATTTATAACGTACCATCAAATTATCATTACCATTATTATTATTTCTCAGGAACAAATACATTTTTTTTTCTTCTTTATCAATATACATCAATTCGCAATTATTATACTCAAATACTATAAGGAGCGGTACGAGACTGAATTAGTAATATTCCGCTCGAAGAGAAGTCGATCGCTTTATAAACCGAACTCCAATTTCAATTACGTCGTAAAAACGTCACGCAACACTCTTTACCATATTTGTTATACTTAATTAGGTATTACTAGTCATGGCTATTAGTAAAATTGAGGAAAAGCTTTACGATGCTCACGTGAAATGCACTTCTGTATTTTTTTCTCTTCTCTTTTTCTGGTCACTATAATCAATTTATCATTGGACTATCATGAGATGAGTGAATCTGTGTTAAAGCGGACTTTGAATTTCAAATCTTTGCATAATTTCTTTATTAAGTCTTTGTAATTGTTCATAGAAGAGAATACACAAAAATTTAACAATCGTTGGAATACCAAAATTCCAAAAATCTTTTTACAAATAATCTTGCTCAAGCCAACATGCGATGTATGTACCATAAACGAGAATACAATTTGATCCGAGCCTTAGATCGTATTGGAAAAACCAATAATTCAAAAGGAATTCAAAGCCCACTATAATAATCTGCTTAAGCAAGCCAATTAATTGAATTAATACTATAAAAATGTATGTAACGTTAAATAAAAGTTAAAATATGGAACGTGGAATTTCATAATTTGGTAGTTCCCCGGCTCACCTTAGATCCAAACGGTATGAATACGACTTTGATTCGTCGTAATTGAATAGATCAAGAATCTAGGTATAACTCGTGGTTCGGGAATGTTCCCAAAAATGTGATAAAAATTTTAGGTTCAAATGAAACAAAAATGTGGTATCATTTGGTAAATATTACCGCCTGGTCCTGAGGTGCGAAGAACTAAATTTGATTTTTTTTTTGTTTTTTTTTTTTATATATTTCGAAGAGAACAACAAAATAAAAGTTTGTAAAAAACGCCTCTGAACGAGACGAAGATAATTAATAATTTTTAGAAACATTTTGGAAATCTTGTCTTTCCTTTCCAATATGTGGAATGTGTGTCTTCTCAGTGGCAACGAAAAATAATTAAAAAAAAAAAAAGAAAGATTTATTATTAAATATATTTTTTCATTTGATAAGTAACTTAATAATCGATTTATTAAATATACTTTAAGATATTATAATAACTTATTTACAAAACGACGATACAAACTAATATGCAATTTTATGGATTAGAAAAAAAAAAAGAAAAAAAAATATAAAGAAATAATAAGAATCCCAGGATGAATCGATGTTTCTGGTTGTTCTTTGTGTTCTTTTTTATGTTTTCTTTTTTTTTTTCGTTTTTGTTGTTTTACATTGCTTTTGCGGGGTGTGATTTCGTATCGTTTAATTGTTTTACTTTATTATGGGGAGCACCATTCATCGTTATTACGCATTTTATATATAGTATACGGAAATAATAAACTTAGCATTCGTTTTCATAATAATATATATATAATATTTATAGAAGTAATATAGAAATTCGGTAAGTATAATAAAAAGATTGAAGATTCTGTGTAGTGTGACACTTGACGATACTACTCTATATATTATTATTCTTTGGTAACTTGGTGATGCTACATCGGATATTTTACAAAATGAAATCCTGACGAAACGATACCACCCACTATCAAGAAATAGTATGAATAATACTCCTAAGAATCGCATATTATCATTATCTCAATCACGTATCATTTCCGATATTTTATATGTATAGGAGTTTGCAGTGGCGATCGCGTTTCGTCGGTTCATAAAATTGTAGTTTACACATTGTGCCGCTGCGAAATCTATAAAATAATAATCTATCTTATCGTGTTTAATATGCTATTTACAAGGTGACTCAAAAACATTGCGTTGTTTTAAAATTGAAAAATTACCCATTTTTTAATTATTTTTTTTTTCAATATATTTTCGTTTTTTTGTTTCCTTCTTCTAATTCATTTTTACTACTATTATTATTTTTATTTCTTTTATCAGCCAGCCTGTATTCACTTTAGCGCCGAATAGATAGTATGCATAGCGCGATCTCATAGTTTTCATTTTATATTCAATATATTTATGCATTTATGCATTTAATATACATAGAGTTCAAATACAGGATAATATTGCGTCATTCTACGTCGCGATGATCCAGTCTATTTCGTCTGCTATTGTCTGGGACATGATTTTTCTTTCTTTTTCCTTCTCTCTTTATCAGCAGTTTTAATTTCGTTATACGATATTAAATTATCGTATATGTATAGTGTTTGAACAAAAATTTAACTAAACGAACCTTGAACAACACTTATAGTTATATATTTCAATCTCCGAATCTTCGCGACGTCGCATAAATCCTTTAATTAATTTTTCTTTTTTTATTTTCCATATATTTATATTAATAGTTCGGTTATAATTCATTTCTTGTGCCGATCTTTAATGTCTTAAGACTCGTTTTGAAAAATACTAGTACTTTCGAACATTAATAATTTTCTTCTTCCTTTTTTTGTTTTTTTTCCTTTTCCTGTTTCTTTCCTATGATTCATCTCTCTCTCTCTCTCTCTCTCGCTTAACTTAGTAATTAAGTAAATATTCATAATTCCTCTTTATATACACCCTGTTTTAATAGTTTCCTTAATAAATCGTTAATAATAATAATAATAATATTAATAATAATAATAATAATAATAATTCTTGCGATTTTATACTAATATATTTCAATAATATCATTTTTAATATTATAATATTTATAATAACTTCCTATAGCTTACGCGGAACTCTTTTTCATTATTTTTTTTTTCTGTTTTTCTTTTTTTTTCTTTTTGTTTTTTTTTTGTTTTTTTTTTTTATTTTTAGTCAATTCATCATATAATAATAATTCCCTTAAACGCTATACGCTTGTAAACAAATTTACAACAATGGTATATTATATATATAATATATTTATATATATATATATATATTTATATATATATATAATTATTATTATATTCTAAGAAATCTCTTATCGATGCAGACAGATTTGTTATTTATTTAATTATTTAATTATTTATTTTTATTCTTAATCTTTTTTGTTGTTTTCTCTTTGTAACTCTTATTCAGGAATTAGGCGTTTTCCATGATTCTGATTATTTTAGAAAAATCCATAAAAACAAAAAAAAAATATAATAAAACAAAAAAGGGAAAAAAAAGCACAGATCTAGGACAATATTTGAAATTCACAAGATCCAAGATTTTGTATATACCTATGAATACGGTGAAAAAACACAACCATTATTTTCAAATTTTATCTGATAATTGATTTTGGTAGACCTATACGCTCTTTGAACCTATAGTCGATCGCTGAATAATTTTAAAATGCGTATAAATATGTGAAAACTAATGTCATGCTGTATTCTGAGATCGATGAGATTTGTATATTGGATTGGACTACAAATATCCCTGCGATTAAGGGTTTAGCTTGAAAAATAACGATTATTAGTTTATCATTTAACGAGCAACTTGAGGAATCGAATCTCGCACTATCTATGGTTGTGACTTATTTGCGTAGGTATGTCGTACTCGTTGAAAATGAAGAATTATTCTGTAAAATGGAAAAAAAAAACAAAAATAAAAACAAGAAACGTCCGAGAAAAAAGCCATAAATGAGGCAGAAGATTTGATTGTTAATTTTTTTTTTTTTGAAATCACTTGCCGTATTAATTAAAAATAGAAAATTAATAAAGTTGTTCATTTTTTCTCTCTTTTTCTGTTCCTTTTTTTTTTTAAAGCGATTCAACTAAATTTGTAAATAATTGTGCGCGAAAAGATTTGCGAACCGCGAAATAAAATCTGATGTAGAAAACGTGGATAATACAATATTCCAGCATGAACCTATACGCATATGGAGCGGCTCTCGTCTCTGTATAATTGATATTAATAATTAGGTTTGTTCTTGTAGCAGACCTAGCTGTCGCATAGACGATATATAAATGAGATAATTCTAGGGCTGCTGCAGCAAGAGTTGTTCCAATTCGTCCGCAGATCTTAACAAAAATGCTGCCGATTCTCGATATCCGGTTATCAGCTGTCTGACCGCGGTCATTTCCGTTGCATTCAATTTATGGCTTAGTAATGGTTTCGTATTCTTCATACTCAGATCCGTTGGTCCTAAAACAAGCAGAAAGACACAAAAAGATGTTAGAATAAAATTCTTTAGATAAATTTATTCAATTAGGTATAAAATACGAGTAGTAATACCTTCTACCATGCAAAAATGGGGATAAAGTCGTAAACTATTCGATTAATTTTATTTATCAACATTTTTCTGCAAAATCGATGAAAGATAAAATGAATACGAAAATAATTAGCAAATATATTCGACTTAATCTTATGATTAACTGGGTTATCGTAACGAAGTGCATACTACTGCCGCAGACACGTTTGAAGACAAGGCGAGGATAGTTCGCGCATTACGTATCGAGAGACTAGACTACTGTGATCATTCATATCGATTTAAAAAATCAATTTTTATGAAAACAAAAGAGAAGATAATAAATGGAAACTCGTAAACTTTGAAAAAACTTTGGCAATATTTTTACACTGTAGCATAAAAAGACAAAGTTTTTACGAATCTCAACAAACATATCCGCAACTGACTACAAGGGTGATAATCCTTCGGTTAAGAAGGGCCATGAAATGTTCTATTTTTTTTTTTTTTTTTTTCAAGTTTGTAACTGTAATTTTTCATCCAATCGATATAAGAAAAGACACCAATAACCAGTATTACTTTGTGTACCGTTGCTGAGCAGTCCCGAGGTGAAACTCTGGGTGGGATAAAGCCCCGCGGAAAGTGTTGGAGGCACCGTTGTTGGACCTGCACGTTGAAATGCCTGGCTAAAATTCGGCCTGTACATAGCCGTAGGAGCACTTCCACTAACGACGCCGTTGACCACAGATGAACTGACTATCGTTGCCTGGCTAAAAAATAGAAATCAGGAAAAAATAAGGTAAAAGGTAAAATACTTGTGATTTAATTAATGAATAAATAAATAAAATTTTAATCAACGAAATCAGATTTTATTTTTTCAGAAATTCGTTTATCTCCAACTCACCTCATAAGACTCTTATTGTCCGGAGGTATGAGAAGCTTCGAAGTAGGAGTAAGGGACAAAGGTGTCGAAGCTGTGCTGTTCGGTAGGTTTGCCAGACTCGTCAATGGCGCCAAAGAGGTCAACGGTGTTGGTGGTGTGTCTTCTCGTTTACCCGGTAGTGATTTAACCGGCGTGCTTGAGAAATGGTCCAGACTGGCGCGTACGTCTGTTTGCTGGAACACGCGATGTTAAAAAGGTCATAATTTGAGGTATAATTCACTGTGGTGGGATAAGTAAGTGGATTCGTGGAAGGACCGTGACATACACCAGTATATAATAAACCTATACGCGTATATGTAGTATGTACCTATATACATACATCGGCCTTTCCGAAAGAGAATTCAATCGAGGAAGCACGTGGCCGCGATCTTCACATTCGACTATGTACACGATATCCCCGGTGCGATTACGTCAATTACATAATAAAATAATAATAATAATGATATTCATATATGTTTCACGTGCCTCTCGGTAAATTAAAAAAAAAAAAAAAATTTCCCTCGATTTTAGCCAAGTAGACATATACCTATATACATGTTTGGAAATTTTAGTTTGTTTTTTTTTGTTTCCTCAAAGATACTTTTTTCTTTGAAATTTTTTCTTTTACAAATAAATTTCATCAATTTTTCGAAAGAGGAAAAAAAAATGAAATTTTTCATTAATTTTCAGCTGAGGTTTAAACTTTCCTCCGATCTCCCCTGTACGCGTATATTTTTCGTAAATCACCGCAGCGAACGCGCGAGATTCGATCTTTTTAACGAGGGCACGACCCAAGGAACTAGCACTCGGTACGCAATCTGTTATCAATCCTCGATAGAGTCTCGCGGCGAGAGTCAATTTACGTTTGACTCTAAATCGCGTCTATTCAAGACCGTATATTCCCATTTAATTGTCGATTTCAACTATACTAATACTGTCAGTGTAAATTTGATCCCGATTTAATTATAGTGTGTATGTGTATAGAAATATTACATTATATTTTATTATATGAATGTATATGTGTATGCAATACATATGTTATATATATATATGTATATGTAAACGCGAATTAAACCACCTTGCGCAGATAAAGCGAGAGTAAAATAGAGTGAGAGAGAAAGAGGTACCTGTTGAATCTGCGCGTGTTCGTAGACCTGCTTGTGAAGGACCCTGAGGTTCTTCTTCCTCATGTTGAATGAAGAAAAAAACGGATCTTAACTCGGTTACAAGCTAATTAAGAAACTCACGGTTTCCCACTTCGCGTAACACATACCGACATCGATCATATATGAAATGAAAAAAAAGAAAAAAGAAAGAAAAGAAAAAAAAAACTATAATCTTCACGGGAAACAACGCGACTTTGAAATCCCCGTGCTTGTGCTCACTTCGTCCATGAAGAAGAATAAAATGAAACGTTTCAGTCCGGTTCGGTTCGCTACTATACAAGACGAGGATGAGCAACGCTTAGATACCCGAAGCGGTTGAAGTTTGCCTGTTTTTTTATTCCCCCTATATAATATATGTCTATATATATATGTAAAACTATATATATAGTTTTTTTATTTATTTTTTATTATTTTTTATTCTTCTTCTACTTCTTCGTGTTCTTCTTCTTTCTTAGCGGTTCGCCGCCGGCGCGGGTACCAGATGTGTAACCGTGTAAAGCCGAAGCGTGAGTAAGACTATCGAGAATTCAGAGCAGACCTAAGGGGGGAAGAGGGATATGGGACAGGGGAAGACAGGGGGACAGGCAGTAAAGTAAAGTAAAGTAAAGTAAAGTAAAGTAAAGCGAAGTAAAGTAAAGTAAAGTGAAGAGGGGTACCATAGGTGGGGAAAAATAAGGGGCAGAGAGAGAAAGAGAGAGAAAGAGAGATAGAGAGAGAGTAAGGGAGGGATAAAGTCTTCGAGCGGATGCAAGGAGGTGTTTTTATGAAAGGCAGCCAGTGTGTGTTGACGTCAATTATATAGGTGCCACGGGAGATAGCTAAGCTTGCCTGACTCTTCGTTCGACTGCGTAGAGAGAGAGAGATCTTTTTAATGGGTTACGTTTAGGTCAAACCAACGGGGTTATCGCCGTTCTCAGAGGGATTTTCAAAGTAGATATAATATAATATACCGGAGCTCGACTCACGGTCTAGGGTTAAAGACTACTATCGTAATAAATAATACCAAGAATCGAATCATTTATAACAAATACAGTACATATATATATACATATATATGGGGGGAGTCCGAGACAAAGTGTGAACCTCAGATGTAAATCGATAAGATTTGGTTTTTTTTTAATTGTTTTTTTTTACCTCAAAAATAATTTTTTCTTCGAAAACTTATTTTTCCAAATTTTGTCAATTTTCATCCGAGGTCACTCGCTTTGATCTGGTATCTCGTATAACTTGATTCACCACGTGAAAACAGTTTCGATACGTTAATTAAGATTTTTGATCAAATTCTCTCTGACTCGAATATTTGGATTTATTATATTATCGCGTTGTCTGTTACGGCCTAATGCAGATATACGTAATAAATACATATATGTGTATATATACGCTTGTATCTAAGTACGCGCTACATATTAAAGTCTAAATTCCCGTATGAACGGAGCTTTACGCGGTGGGAGAGGTGCGCGACCCGTGGGTTATCGCAAACTCTTCTGTACCTATATCATTCCTAGCTTATACTTATACTTAGCATTATATGTGTATTTCACTCTTTTATATACTGTACATTTTATTCGGGATCAAAATGCGCAGTTTATCATCGTTTCCTGCTCGCTATTATCTCTATACTTGTCTTATTCCTTTCTACTTTCGGAAAGTTCGCACATTACGGTATATTAACCGTTTTCTCCTATTTCTATATAGAAACCCGAAATCTATACTCAATAAATGAAAAACTGATATGTACAGGGAATTGATTTTTAATTATGGGGAAAACGATATGAAATTGAATAGAAAATGAAATCAAATGAAATGAAATAAAGTAAAATAAAATGATTCTCACCGTGGCTGCAGGCAGCGTTGGCATAGGTTGAGAAACAGGCTCCAATCCGACTCTCATCCGTTTCGCGTTGTCGCTTTCATTCTCGCATGCAGTTGCCAAGATTTGTTCGGCCTGTATCGAAGTCAGATGAGCCGGTGTCGGTCGAGCCTAAAAAAAATCCCAGAAAAAATGAAGAAACGAACAAACAAAAAGAAAGAAGAACCAAAAACAAAAGAGGAACAGTAATTTCAACAAAAATTAAGCAAAATTGAGTATTGAGTAAACTTCAATCTAATCTAATCTCGTTTTTCAAGGAACTTCGACGTTTGAAGCACGCACTTAAGAACCAGAAAATAAAATACTAATTAAACGGAATGTTGATTATTGTCTGAAATAAAGCGATTTCAAATCAGCTCCGAATCTATACGAGCTGTCCGATCTTAGACTTATTAACGTGCCAATTAATTATGTAAAAAAGTAAGGAACTGAGAAAAAATAAAATCGCTGGCACTATGGACTGGTCCGCGTGCCTGACACATTATGACTCAAGTGGACTCAAAGTACGACTCGGATATTGGCCAGAATACGAACAGCATCCGAGGTGTCTAACGTTTCGAAATTATACCTCAAGTTGCCGACGTACTTGACCAACTTAAACTTTTTTTTAAAGCAAATTGATTATCTTGCAATCGACGAGAGAAGTTTCTCTTCTTTTCTTCTGTTTTTTCTATTCTGTAAAACTTATTGATCGTGCGGGAAGATGATTCGACTTCAGTCACGGTATTTAATGACAAGGAGACGATCGGAATCTCGTGGTTTCGATTTTTCACCAAAATATACAACGAGCTTTCGTAAGTTATGTGTGAAAATATGATGAAGAAATGAATATAGACTCACCGCGTCCCAAGGCGCACCCTCTCGTCCGCGTTTGTTGCGCCTACAGCTTTTCAGATAAGTTCTGATCCTCTTGCGAGCTCTTTCAGCAAATTCTGGAAACTGCCTTGTGCAGCTGTCTATAATGGCCTGAATTTTTTCCTTCGGTTGTTTAGAGATCGGTACGATACGGTCCAGGTTCTCGTCGACGAATAGTCGCACAAACATCTGCATCAGCCGCGTACGGGGAGAATAAACCAAACGATGAACAAGTGGAAGTTAGCCACGGTGCTTAAGGAATTAAGAATTAACCAACGGGGGTGGGGGAGGCGCGGTACAGAATAAGCTGCGGGGAGGTAGGCTCAAGGGGTCTATTAAACTAATTGTAATTAATTAAGAACCAGCCGTTACGAACGACCGCCGCAAGACAGAGGTATGGGGGGTTACTGAGGCAAAAGGAAAAGAAAAAGAAAGAAAAAAAAAGAAAAGAAAAGAAAAAGAGATGAAGAAGCAAACAACAAAAAATAGATATATTTAAAATTCCTTCCGCGGAGCGGTCACCGGAACCTCTCTCCTCGGTTCTGCAGCACCGGTTCTGCTTCCCGTCAACGTCCCTCGCTAGGGATTAACTTGAGAGACGGGGGTTACGGAAATTTATTAAGACCAGAAGAGAGCGGCCAAGGACTAATGCACCTTCGAAAGATATACAGTACTCCAGAATGTAATACGGACCAGAAACACGAATTCGAGAAATGGCAGTCAATTTAAGGGAAATGTTGCAAAAATCTATACAGCATTGATGAGGGATTTTAAAGAGACCGTAGAATTTGGCTAATTATTAAGAAAGGACAAGTTTCACGCGTGTACCGAGAAAATGAATCCTTAAAATAAAACGAATCGTGAGATTTCGCTAAAATCCCTGAGAAAATTAGCAGCAATCGAAAAGAGATTGAGCTTAAAAAAATGTGATTCTACTTCATTTTTTTTACGACAGGAAATTAGATTCTTGAAAATGTTTAGTAGATTGAAAAAAATCGTTTTTTCGGTAACACTTACAATTCAATCATTATATTTTTATCATTATTTTACTCACGTTGAATGCTTTAAGACGTTCCGGATCGTGATGTCTGGGGTCAAGCCTCTCGTCAGCATCCTCATCGTCGTCATCCTCGTCCTCTTTGTTCCCACTGCTGCTAGTCTCGTCGTGTGCACTTCCAGTACCTTCGCCACCAGCCGGGCTAGATTCTCGGTCGCGATCGAGTCGGGATGGTGTTGCTGACGGAGCCGGTGGTGGTGTCTTTTTGAGACCCATCGCGTAAGACGCCCAAAGAGAGGCCATATCCTCGCTACCAACGACGGGGACAGATGCGAGACTCGGTACGTTCCCCGACCCCAATTCTCCAAGCTCGCAACCGCCATTTCGAGAATCTGGAATCAAACGAAAGGGGGAAGAAACGGTTAGATGATTACACGCCGTATACGATGAGAGCAGATCATAAGATTTCGCCAGTTTTAGTCAAATCAACGCCTCAAAGGTGTCCCCTCTCGATTCCGGACCTTGATTACCTCTTTCGAAAAACTACACGTTAATTTTCATGACATTAGGCGTATACCTCGCGATCGAGGGTAAGCCGCCAACGCGACGATTGTGGGATGGCACGCGTGGCGAAGATATTTATACACGTGATAATAACAATAATCTTAATGCTCGATTGCCTTGCGTGACGCAATTGATTAAGGAACACTCGCCGCTATAAGATCAGCGTCGGTCTACCAAGGAGGATCCCGATCTGTGGAGATCGGATCGTTTCGTAAGCGTTTGATCGGTCTCTTCCCGTGCCCTTTGGCCATATACGTATAGGAATATAGCATTACCCTTCTCGCTTCGTAATATCTCACGTGGAGTTTATCTTTCATATCAATCGCAATGAATCTCAGATAAAAAGTTCCGATCCCGTGATCCTTTTAGTCAGTAGGATCGTAGGAAGATATAAATTTCCCGAGGTTATTCCCTTTCGTAAAACTAACCAGAAACGCGTCTTCGAATTACACGATATTTCAATTTTTCGCATATTTTTTTGCAAGAATGTAGAGCTCTCGGTTTATATGACTTCGAAATGAGAACTGCGAGGTGATCGGTGACTAGAAAAATCGTGCGACAAATAAAAATAGAAAAAATACACCTCCTCGCAATACGTCATGTTATTTCGGTATTTTTCAAGCAATCTATCTCACGCAGACGGAAGGGTTTCCCATAAAATTAGTGAGAAACTCGGGTAGCCTGATCCCTATAGCCGACAGCAATACCCTAGGGGAGAAAAGAATCCTCCTTTTGAACCCCTACAGTCACTACTGCAGAATGAGCGAGGGAGAAAGATAAAAAGGAATATGTATGTATATATATATAGAGAGAGAGAGAGAGAGAGAGAGAGAGAGAGAAAGCGGTTATATTATCCGGACGCCAGAGGCTCTGCAGCTCCCGATGGGAAAGAGTAAAGAAATATCATCCAAGTATAAGAGCGAATATATACCTAGGGAGGAAGAAGATGGGAAGCTCGGAGAGATCTGTTAGCGAGAGACCCTAACGAGGATACCTGGTCGGTCGCCTACTTCGTTCGCCGCTTAGCTTAGCTTCGTATTGCCAGTCGGAGACCAAGGGGCCGCGCGCGTTCCGTTAGCGCGTTGGTCAAAAGCGAAAAGAAAAAAATACGAAAAAGAAAAAAAAAATGACAGAAAAAAAAAAAGAAATCTGGGACCGCGCGGCGTTACTGCGGCATGAACGAGGCTCTGTTCAGCAGGAATAACCTGTTCCAAGAGTAGGTATCGCAAATTCGCCTGAGCACCAAGGCCGGTATTCTCGTTTGCGTAACTTTGTCTCGATAATAGCAACCGTTTGGTTTCCTTTTTTATTAATTTTATTTCCTTGCCCCTCTGTAGGCTCTGCGGAGAGTTGACTTCTTTTTTTTTTTTCTTATTTCTTCTTTTTTTTTACTTGTAACCAAACTGAGACTTTGAATTTATCGGAAATATACTAAACCGAAAGATTTGTGTGTTGTAGGTACACGTGGCTCTGGTACGCGGCCACTGGTGAAATAACATGTTTTAAAAACAGCGATATACAATCTTGTGTATTCGCGGCGGTGGAGATTCGCCTCCAAATGTATCTGACCGTTGAATGCGACGAACGACGCGACGTTTGCGACCTGAAACGACGAGACGATAAGCTAGCTTCCAAGAGCGGATGGACCAGGCAATACACGCGTTTGCTGAAGCGGTATAGTAGCGCGAAGCCGGCTAGAAAGCCGGTTGCCAATTCAAGTCCCGTCTCTCTCCGAGGCGAGATGAACCTGGAATCAAGCACGCAACGCGGCACGACCTCCCAAGCATCTCGGACCGCCGTATCGCTCTTTTTCTCCCTCTTTCTCGCAATTTTTACCCCGAAATTTTCAGAGAGTAGATAATGTAAAGCATCCAATAACTTTGATTTTAATGCCATATAAACCTCGATTATTTCTCTTATTTCATCATGGCTTTTCTTCCATTATTGTACTATCCGCTCTCTCTCTGTCATGGGAATTGGTATCAATTATCAACCTTCTCCCAGCAATCTTCACTAGATAGTACTCGTACTGGAGAATTATTTGCGATATCACCCCATCCCGCATATAAACGCCAATGCGGATAGCGCCAACGTTCAATTTGAATACGCTTAGATGCTCTGTAAGGTTCATCCTCTTCAATAGATGAAAATAAAACTTCTGCAATATCTCTACGGTCCGTAATTACCTCCTTTTTAATTGACGAAAAACTTGTGATTCCTAAACCTCTACATACCATAATAAACTAGCCTGTAGTATATTGGAGGTATCATGCTTCATCTTTAAAACTTGTCAAACCTTGTTAAAGAACATTTTTTTAGTTTGGAGTGGTTTTCAATAATAGACTCAATGCAAGATCTTTCGTTTACTTTAAAATTCTTTTTTTATTACAAGTTTATATTCATTCTTCGTTATTCTTAATATTTGTTCTTATAATTGATATTAATTTATTGTTATATGTTATTATTAATCTAAATGATACAACCATTTCCAGTGCTCAAAACCAACGGCCGTGAGAACTAGTTTTCTTGGAATGGGTTGGTCTACCGCGCAAGATCATCTGTATCTTCTTATTTGCGTTTCCCTATTCCATTAATATTCCGTTGTTGAAGCTATGTATCATCCGAGGAAGTAAAAGGAACTCCTCTAACTTTTTCATATAGTGTACCTAATACCTCACGCCGATTATTTTTCATAAGATCCCTCAAGTATTCTGTTTTATTTCCTGCCTTATCGAAACAAAGATCATGGAACTTTTCAAAAATGGAACAAATATTAATTCCCACTCCATATAATATCTTATTTGATAAATTTTTTGGCGTAAAAAGTTTCCCCTCGGCTAAGAAGTGATTTAAATAATTTTCTTTGAAACATGATGTATGAAAATTTCTTAACATAGAAGCGGCATTATTTCCTGCCATGGATAATACATTTGATAGATAATTCGGCCTAAAACCTTCCTTATAGAAATTATCTAAAAGCTGTGTTCTGTTTCCCGTCTCATCAAAACAAACATCATGAAAATTTTTTAAAGCAGAAAAAATATTGACTTTTGCTCCGTGTAATATCCTAGATAAATTACTCGGTGTAAAACCTCCTTCCTCATTTAAAAAATGGTATAAATACTTTTTTGTCTTTCCTATAAGACAAAAATCATGAAATTTCTTTATACTATCCGCTGCTCCACTTAGTATACTACATAAATCACATGGCCTAAAACCTACTTTATATAAGTCATTTAAAAGCTTTGTTTTTTTCCTTTCCTCATTAAAACAAACACTATGCAATTTTTTTAAAGTAGACGAAGTACGAACCCCTGATCCACATAACATACAGGATAAGTTGCTTGGCTTAAAACCTACCTTATAGAAATCATCTAAAAGTTCTGTTCTTTCCCCTGTTTCATAGAAGCACACACTATGCAATTTTTCAAAAGCATCTCTAGCATTAGCTCCTGCTCTACTCAACATACCAGATAAGTTATGCAACGTAAAACTTTCTTCCCCATCTTTTTTCTTAACAAAGTGCTCTAAATGTTGTGTTTTATTTCCTTCTGCATCAAACCAAAGATCATATAATTCTTTGAAAGTTTTTGCAGCATTAGCTCCCGCTCCACCTAAAATACTGGATATATTAGATAGATTTATTCCTTCTTTTCGTAGAGTTTTTAAATATTGAGTTTTCTTTCCTTTCGCATCAAACCAAAGGTCATATAATTCTTTAAAAGCTTTTGGAGCATTGGCTCTTGATCGATGTAAAATGTTGGACATATTAGCTAAACCCATTCCTCTTTTTTTTAGAGTTTTCAAATATTGAGTTTTATTTCCTTCTGCATCGAACCAAAGGTCGTATAATTCTTTAAAAGCTTTGGCAGCATTAGCTCCTGCTCCATTTAAAATACTGGATATGTTAGATAGATTTACTCTTTCTTTTTCTAGAGCTTCTAAATATTGAGTTTTATTTCCTTCTGCATCAAACCAAAGGTCATATAATTCTTTAAATGCTTTTGTAGCATTAGCTCCTGCTTTACCTAAAATACTGGATACATTAGATAGATTTACTCCTTCTTTTTCTAGAGTTTCTAAATATTGAGTCTTATTTCCTTCTGCGTCAAACCAAAGGTCATATAATTCTTTAAAGGCTTTTGTAGCATTAGCTCCTACTCCACTTAAGATACTGGATATACGAACTAGATCTACTCCATTTTCTTCTAGTTTTATTAAGTATCGAGTTTTCCTTCCGTTCTGATCAAACCAAAGATCATATAATTCTTTAAAAGCTCTAGGAGCATTGGCTCCTGCTCCATGCAAAATACTAGACATATTAGCTAAACTCATTCCATTTTCTTCTAGAGTTTTTAAATATTGTGTTTTATTTCCTTTTGTATCAAACCAAAGATCATATAATTCTTTAAAAGCTTTCACAGCATTAGCTCCTGCCTTACTCAAAATGCTGGACACACTAGATAGATTGATTCCGTTTTCTTCTAGAGTTTTTAAATATTGAGTTTTATTTCCTTCCGCATCAAACCAAAGGTCATATAAATCTTCAAAAGCTTTTGCAGCATTTGCTCTTGCTCTATGTAAAATACTGGACATATTAGCTGGCTTTATTTCATTTCTGTTCAGAATTTCTAGTCTTTTTTCTCTGATTAAAAAATCCAAGAACTGATCAAATTCAGGTGTTCCATCTCTACCAACCACACTTTTAGCAAATTTAGTTTCTTCATTGTGCAGCCTCTTCGATACTATTTCACCTTCATCTATAACAGTACGCCTCCGTTTTCTAGAGCTAGGACCAGCTTCAGGATTTTCCTTAGCTGAACTCCTTGAACGACTACTTTGTTTGGATGGGGTGGTTCTGGTATTCCTTAATGCCTTCGACGACTCTTTACCTAACATAAAAATTACCCATAATTTTCATTATCATTGTCTTATTATTACATGGTAGTACAAAAAAGGAAGTTATATTTGATAACTCAATGTATGAGTCTAGAGTATTGGACATAATATGTCTAGATAATAGCTATGAATTAGCGGTCAGTATGATCCAATAACTTCAAGCAATCAATGACCTATCACACTCAGAAAAAGGTCTGGTTGGCACACCCAAATGTTTGTTGTCAAAACCAAAATCGTTTGTTATTATACGAACAAAGAAATGTTCTGTCGAGGAAGCCAGAAAATTTTGTTATAAGAAATAAACAGAAGTATCATAGTATTTAGTGCAGGTTACAAAAATAATTTGTTCTCGGTAAAAAGTTGTATAGTTCCATCCACAAAATATATAGTACGTACATGAAATGATTTTGTCGATATAACAAAATAAGATTTTAATGCACCTAGGTCTCCAGCATGATCAAAAGTATATATAAAGGCAAGGAAAGGTAAGTAATCATAGGCAACATATTTATTATTTCATTTATATAATTTTTTATTTTCCCGGTGTTAACAATATTTAGGATATACGGGTACACATAGAGTGATTCAGGTTGGACGCACCACTTTAGGTTGGTGCATTCCTCCTGAAAATCTAAGACTAAATTTCCTTTACCAAAACTTTGAGGGACTAACAGTTTCGGAGCTACATAGGATCTTGGTCGACCAATCACAGAGCTGATAAGTGACCGAGAGAGAATGGTTACGAAGCGGTGGACCTAGACGACTAAAACTATGAATCAGAGGATCAGGACGATGAGAAAGGAGGTAAATGCCGTACGAAGACATCTCCAGGAGACGACACCGCCATACTCATCTAGAAATTGAACTGAAACGTCATATAATAACAATCGATCCGCCGCAGGCACAGCTGGACTTATACCATTGAACCGCCCCTGCCTAGGTCACTCATAAGGCCTGTGATTGGTCAACTAAGATCTTCTATAGCTCCAAAACTGTTAGTCCTTCGAAATTTTGGTAAGGGAAATTTAGTCTTAGATTTTCAGGAGGAATACACTCACCTAAAGTGGTACGTCCAATCTGAATCAAACTGAATACACATATATAAAGAGAGAGAGATATATAATATAGTGAGCTTTCGATTATCAATAAATTGCATGTTATCGGTAACAATTATATATTATATTATATTATTTATTATTCATAAATAATTAGGGAACACGTTTGCTAAGTGTTACCACAATTTCTTTGACTGGAATATATCTTATAATACTGTTACAACTAGCAATGAAATGTTGAAGAAGTACAACCACCACGAAATATGAAATAAATGAACGTGAAATTTTCTAACAAATATCCCGTGTATACACCTAGCGTTTTTATTCTGTAAAGTTGCACGTGGTGTAGTCATAACCTACATTTATAAAATGTATTTAAATCGTATTCACTCACCGTCGAATTGGCTGGTGTATTCTTCCATTCCTGAATTTGTCAAGAAGTTTCCAGTTTTTTTATCCATTTTTGAAAGGACCTAAATATCACATTTATACCCGGCGAACAGCCGCATGTGCCCGGTCGCGTCAAAGCGTGCACGTAGGTTGTACGGCGCATGCGCGCTGGACAAAGTCAGTTCTCTCAACCAAATTGTGGTTCCAAGTAACAAAATATTCGGTTAACCGGCGGATCGAACTGAAAATATTGTTTGCGCGATAAAAATTATTCAACAGAACTATTTGGTGCTAGCGACAAACAGAAAATAGCAGATTTGGTTTGGGTTGACGAAATTTCTAGTCAAGTCAACCAAAAATTTGGTAAATCGGGCTAACAAAACAAAAGTTTCAAAGAGTGACTCCAAGTTCGAAGTGAAAATTAATCGCAGAGCTTCGATTTGTGCCAGATATGTGTGATATCGTGATCCCGCGAGCATATATCGCTCGCTTCGGTTGTAGGCTGGTTGGATTTTATCCAACCTCGGATCGGGGCATAGATAAACATATACCGAAGGAAGGAGGAAAGAGGAAGGGAGGGAGATACATAATGCATGAAACGAGTGAAGGGGAAAAACAAATGACTGCTGGGGTCAGAGCTGACAATTCATCGGATCACCACGACGGACGGTATGGGGTCTCGCCGTATACACCGCGTCGGAGGTGCGTTGAATCTGGTAGTCATTCTGAGTCATAATTTTTGCCTGAACTGTGGTAGGTAGAAAAAGTAGAGGGAAGATGTTTCCAACGCGCAACGCAACTCGACTCAACTCAACTCAACTCAACTCCTCTCTCAACCTCGCGGCGCCAACGCAATAAACGTATGTATTGTGGACATGGTTTCTACACATACGCGTATATAGATATATACTTATGCCTGCCTACACGGGTATTTCCCCCTTCGCTTTTCGGAGCCAACTTAACGTGACACGGTCTGCTTTTTTCGCACCCGCGAGGGACAGAGGCAAATATATATATATAGAGAGAGATAATGTCAGAGAAAGAGAATGAGAAAGAGAGAAGAGAAAACATGAGTCGAGTACCTTCGGAAGTGCTACAGCTCTACGCAGAAATTTTTCCATACCTATAGACTTGAGTTTTCATATTTTTGACGTTACTTTTATTTTTCTATTTTCGTTTTTATTTTTACCAAGCGAGAAGAAACAGCAAAGAATAAAAAGTAAATTATTAGCGTATCGCGAATGAGAGAAAAGAAAAAAATATCAAAGAATTCAAAAAAAAAAAAAAGCGCGACTAAATTTGTTTTTTTTTGTTTGTTTGTTTTTTTAAACTTTTTATGAGAAAAACTATCGCCGGAGAATTTAAAGGGCGTGTTACCTGTAAGTGTGGAGTTGTTAATCGTGTTGTTTGCCGTGGATATGACCGATTGGCTGGTGACTGTAGTGGGACAGCCGATTGTCGAGGCAGTCGTTGTTGAAGAGTTATTTGGCGAGAGAGCAGCCGTTGCCGCCTGTGCCTGTGCCTGCGCCTGTTGTTGGAGATTATAATTCCACGCGAGCAGCATCAGCTTCAGCTTGTCCGCGTCTTTCATGAGCGCGCCTGCCGAAATTAAAATTGCCAATTGGTTTTTAGGGTAACAACAAGTTTACAGTAATCTAATCCCAAAAATATTATCGCTTTTTATTAGTCCTTGCTCGTACGAAATTTACATTCGATAACTTTTCGTTTACGATTAAACAAAAGATCTCCCGAAAGTTTACGATATTTTATATTTTATCATCTTTGATTCAGCCTATTGAATCAAAACCGAAAAAAAAAAAAAAAACGAAAGAGATAGGGATAACGTTAATTTTGAGCGATTTATTAAATTTTCGAAAAATTTCTGTGGAAAAAAAGGGAAAATGAAAAGTAAAAACAAGTCTGAGAAATCGTTGAAGCGATTATCTGATGTGTATGTACGCTATACGTTTGATTGATAAATTTGAAATTAGCGATTAGGTGTACATCACCTGTCTCGTCAATTCGTACGAGTAAAGACCTTCGATTTAGAAATTTCGAGCATTAAACCAATGGTAATACTCAATTTACAATACACAACTATGGTAATAATCAATTTTTCCAGCTTTGTCAATAATTTTGATGCAGGCAAGCTCATTGAAATTCAGGCAGATTTATATTATATCGTTTATTATTATATTATACTAGCCGCGGTTTTATTTATGGATTAAAAATACCATGTAACCACACGGGAGTTGATAAGACCGCGTATTACGCCATCGTAAGTGTTTTCTTTTTTTTTTTCTTTTCCTTTTTATATACGAGATCCACGAAACCAATTTCTATTATTACACGAGTATATAGTGGCTAACTGCGTTACGAAATTTTGAAATAATTACGACAAGTTAAAACAGGCCATTCCACCGATTCGCAATGATATATTAAGTCGTAGAATCAAGTCGGACAATTAGTAAGTGAAGATCGAAAACGAAGAAAAAAGATGTGAAAAAAAAAACCAAAAATTCATTCGATAAGGCATTTAAAAATTTATTCAAATCTGGACGAGCTGTAGACCTCCTCAAAATGCGTTTGAAGTTTCTATATACTATATATAATATATATTGTAATACTGTACGTATTTTGTGTGTACATATACATAGTATATATATACATAGTAAATATGAGTATCACGTCATAAAATGTTGAGCAAACAGAATAACCGAGGGCATATGTAGGAAATGAACGGCATAGGTTGTAACTGATTAGTTTTTCTCTTATTTTTTTTTGTCGTTTTGTTTTTTTGTTTTACAAATAGTTCGATCAAAGGTTCGTTGCAGTGATTAAACAATATGAAAATTAAATAAATCAAATTCAAATATAGCGAAGTGGTGAAATTCAAAAGCTGAAGAGAGAAGCCATTCGGAAGCGGATGAATACATACACCAGTGACAATGCAAAGCCGTCTCGAAATAATAAAATTCAACTGAATTTCAGGATCGTTTCGTGATACACGACAAAAAAATATAAAAAAATTAAAAAAAAAATAGAATACGAAAATATTCACTCACTTGAGTAATGGTCATCCTCGGATATGTCAGATGGTTCCGGGGTGGATATATTCTCCTGGAACAATAAAGAAAAAGATATGTTTTAACACACGCGAATTTTGGGATTCTCTATATCCTAATAGGCACAAAATTTTTAGAAAAAAAGAAGAAAAAAATTTATCAATTTTCAGCTGAGGTTGCCCGCTATTTCGCCTTTTTCTCCTCTTATCCGTACATAGACATATACATATTATAATAAATTTGCATGAAACAAATAACATGGGTATAAATTATTGAGGTTTTGAAAAAATGCAGTGGTTATTTGTCTATCAATTATCACGTCTAGAATCGGACAGGTAACGGGTGTCTTATTAAAACGGATTGACAAAACCAGATTGTCTCGTAACTCGCGTAGATTATGTGGTCGAACAGCCGGACGGACACAGTCTTTATACCTATCTGTGTCAGTTCTCGTGTTGCAAGTTGTGTTCAGAAGGTCGACTGGTGCCTCGATACATACGAGTCTAAGATGCGAATACTTGCATAGAGATATTCGCACACACACACTTGTATTACATATCTTTTGAACGTAGAAAATAGAAAATTGATATTTCGAAGTTTGTGATTTGATTTGACTTTTTTTTTCCTTTTTGTTTTTTAATTTCGTAACTCATAATGAAAAATTATAATGATAATGATGATAATTTGTTTTCTTTCTTAAGAAATCCCGGGTCCGCAATCCCGAACAAACCCTCGAGAAACATATTCCCGGAGTAAGCTGAGAATCTGTTTAATAACGGGTGGAATTTATTGGGTAAATTCTTTACCGTATATATAGTATATATACCTATACCTATACAGAAGGAGATTTTCCCCAGTTTGTGAACAACATCCCTTCTCCGCTAACACCGGCGTCACAATCCGTAATCCCTTCATCCCGAGAGCCATAATCGAGTTGGAGAAGTAGGTATACCTTCTACACTCCAGTACTTGGTAGCAGAAGATGTTATTTTAGGAATCTCTTTTATTTTTTCGGCGTTTCTTTCTTTTTTTTTCCTTTCTTTTTTTTCTTTTCGTTTTTTAACAAGAGTTTAATACCACGTGATGTTACCCACGGTATCAAAAACAAACCTTCCGAACAAACTAATTATGCTAATGTCCGCCCAGAGAAAGGTTTAGCAATTAGTATAATGGATCCAAAACTCGTATGCTGCAGGGTACAGCTCGTAATTATTCTCGCGTCTTAAGCTTTTCGCGTACATCAAGATTAACACCTCGTCAATAAGAAGACACGCACACACACAGACGCACTCACACAATAGAAATTATAAAGAATACCGCCGACACGTTTCTTTTCTTTGTCTATTTCGCTAATTCTGCCTCCTTTGTGACTTATACATCGTTATACGTATATTACTGAAACAAAAAATTTAATTTTTGAATCTCTAGTATACCGGCTGGTATTATTTAAACCTTCGGTCTTATATGACGTCACTATTTAACCATACACGACCTGGTCACTCTATACGATAAGAATTCAACCACGCGGAACGAGCACTCCCGACACTCTCACCTACGCAGAGCAAGCAGCAACAGCAGCCCCCCACGTCCGCCGGAAGTCCCATGATAAGCGAGAATCTCTCGATACACGCGCACTCTATGTTTCGCTCTGCTCTGCTCTGCTCTGCTCTGCTCTGATCCGCTCTGCTCCGCTCCGGCTCCGGTCCAGCATATACGCGTACCTACAAATCACGGCGGAATCGGACGCTCCCTGTTCATTGCTCGATTACAATAACATCCTTCGTTTATTAGTATACTAGGAGCGGCACGCGAGATGAATGAAAGAAGAGAGAAAAGGAAGATGAATTTTAGGTCATACGTTGCCAGGACGATATTCCTGATTCTCGTCGTTGATCGAAACGATTTCCGAAAGGACGATTCGTTTTTAAATATATTTTTCTTTTTTCAAAAAAGGAGGAATTTTATTAAATTAGGAAAATGTAAAGAGAAGTGGGAGAGAATGTAATGAAATAAAATGATAAAAAATGGGGGAAAGCGAGTCGAGTGAAGTAGGAAACAGAATTTAGCGGTTTATACGAAAACGTCTAGCTGCGGTGTGTTCCCTGGTAGGTTTCGAGTAGAGGAGTGAGGAGGGATGTCAGCCTGCAGGGGAGAAACGGAGAACATTTGTTTAGTTGGCAGCAATTAAGCCACTTGGCGGCAATTGTTTGTCGCTCAGCAAAGAATTCCGCTCCCACCGCGCGTTGTCGTCGCACTATGTACACAGAGAGAGTAAGAGAGAGAGGGAGAGAGAGAAATAGAGAAAGATAAAGAAAGAGAGAGAAATAGAGAGCGAGAGAGACTCGACCGACACAGAACAATCGAGGCGATAAAGGCGAACGAGTTGTCGGGGTTAAAGTTCAACTCCTCGCGAGTACCAGTAGCTTGACCGTGCCTCGGCCGTTCGGCGCCCGAGGCTTTACTTAAGAACAAGAAATCGGATGGGATATAACGATAATGATTATGATAAAAGTCCCTTAAGCGGAGCGAAGCCTCTTAGATAAGGAAAAGGACGATTATCTCTCGCTTATTCTGTTCTGAGGTTGCCTTATTTTGCCGAAAGTTAATATATGTATGTACCGATCGAATGGCTTACGGGTCTTTCCATAACAGATATCGTCAGCTTTAGTTTAGACCGAATTCTTAACGGATAAATGATGACAGGCTATACATATGCTGACAAATGAACGTCCTGGATGTGGCATGGCGATTGTGAGGGCGAGAGAGTCTCGTCGTCTCTCCCACTGACTCATATCGCACAAATATCACGCTGCAGACTTGTAACATTCGTCGAGGAAATTCCTGTCTCAATTTTACGCGTGTTAAATTAATTACGGAACAGAAAAAAAAAAGGAACTACGCTGATAGAGTTTCGAGTTTTGCGGATCTATTCGCGGCTCGGCAATATTTCTCTATTCCAGATTCCATAAGTTTGGTAAATTTTTGCGAGAAATTTTATCTTCGTATAGTGAAAAAATTGTCTCAGCTATTTTTAAGCTAATCGTTGTGTTATGTATGGCTAATAACGTTATTCTTGTTACGATAGCGCGGTTCAATTCGATGAAGCTTTCATCTAGAGCAGTCAGAGTCTAAAAGTCGCGTCTACTTTGACCCGACCGTAAAACAGTAAGTTGTCGTTGTTTGACTTGATCTGAACGTCTGACGTAGTTCTACCAAACGTGTGTAACGTTAGACTCGGCGAATTATAATTCGTACGAAATATCGCCATCATCCCAATTTTGGTAGAAATGACAAAAAAAAAAAAAAGAAAAAAAAATCTTTCGAAATCGAATGTAGGGTCAGAAATTTACGGACGCCGACGTGGGGACGAAGGAGACGTTAGAGTATCTGGGAACTCGCTTGCCGAGCGAAGGGGATCCGCCGACACACGTGTGCGACGCAAAAAAAAAAAGAAAAGAAAAAAAAACTGGATAATAGGCAAGTCAAAACGTAACGCGACGAGATAAACGTCGCCGGCTCTGAATTCGTGGTCAGTTTCGCGTATATCTTGTTTGTTTAATCTGAAACAATAATCCTTCCGCACCTTTTCTTCTTATTTATCCTCTCCTCTCCGTATCTCGGTTCCCCAGCGCGGTACGAAATCAAAGAAGATAAACTAAAAGAATGGGATAAAAAAGAAAAGAGAAGAACGGGGGGCGCCCACACGTTTAACTTCCCGGAAGTCGTCCCTCGGGCTTTTAGTCTCTTTATTCTCCGAACACGGGGTATAACATGGGAACATAGAATCCCGTCGAGCGCACGGGCAATGCGAACGAACGAACGAATGTGAACGGTGATGGTGTCTGCCGTATCTGGCTACCCGACTACCTTAGTTGACCCCTTCGCAACGAGGGACAATTGGGTGTAACAGTCTCCCATTCGTCCGTCCGTCCGTCCGTCCGTCCGTCCGTCCGTTCGTCCGCTCGACCGTATGCCCCCCGTACATATACACGTTCAGAACGCGGCGTATCTCTCGCTTCGTTCGTCCCTGTTTCACTGGGATCCTCTCTACCGTGCAACGCGCTCGGTCCATTATGCCCGTCACGTGTACAGAGTGCGCGTGTGCGCGAGAGAGCGAGTAGCGACAAGGCGAGGCAAAAGCGAGGCGAGGCGAGGCGAGGCGAGGCGAAACGAGGCAAGACGAGGGCATTGCGAGGTTACTTCGCCAGTGGCGTCGTCGCCGGTGTGAGGAAGAGCGGGGAAAAGGGAGTAGTAAAAGAGGGATAAGAGGGGAAAAACTGAGGAATAAGGAGCGGGAGGGAAAGAGGGAGGTATAAGACGCTAGACGAGGCGAACACATGTGGCCCCTCTCCCTTCTCTCACCGCCTCGCGCGTTCGTTGTATTCCACGGGTTCCTCCTGTTCGTCGTCGGGCAACTGCAGGCCAACGAACGGATAAACTCGTTCCTCTTTCTTCCTTTCTTTCTTTCTTTCTTTCTTTCTTTCTTTCTTTCTTTCGATCCTCTCTCGTTTCACCTAACGCAAAAACGGGACGGGATAAGGCGATCTATTCGACCCGGTCGAGCCCAGACTATCTTAGGGTTAGGACCAGGATCTGCAGGCAAAAAGGGAACTTCTTTTCTCTCTCTTTTTCTCGAGATTAATAAACGAAGAATTTCCGCTACCCTCGAACGAGGGACGACGAGAAGCTCCGAAAATCGCTTCAGAAATAAACGAATCGTTCTCTTTTTTTTTCGTTCTCCCACCCCTGCACCCCCCACCCCCCTCCTCCACCGGACAGAACGCGGGGGGCCCGACTCTTCATTTTTCCCGGCGCCCTCCACTCTGGCCCGGCGTCGCGTCAAGCCATCGCATCTCGTCGTCCAACGCGACCCGGAGGGAATATTATACTTGGCGATGACGTAGCGACAGACCGCAAGGAGGCCGTCTTAGATCGAGGTACACATGCATGTACTACATGTGTCGTGGAGCAAATAAGCCTGTGGTTTAATCAGTACGTACCATCTGCCCCCCGTCGTATCTCCCTTTGTTTTCGTAAGAGAGAAACTGCAGCGATGCAGGGTACCTACAATATCTCTTCGCTCATACCTACCTGATGAGTGTCGTACTTATATTCGGGGGCTATAAGCCCGCGAGTTCATTTTCCACACCGAGGTATATCTACGGAGTACCCGATCATATACTTAGCTTACGATTCGGCTGACTAACGCAAATTTTACTCCGCTGCAGTGCATATATACGTGCGTATTGTATTTTGGGAAGAATACGTACCCGCGTACTTACGGCGAGAGATTTTTGTTCGATTTCAAAGTCCAGGGGATCGAATGAATCACCTTTTCACACACATCATATTTGCGAAAGAGGAGTGAGGTGGAATACGTCTGACTCACGATCGGTAATTTCTTGACCGGGGGGAAGAAGATTATGCCGGCTAACGCGGCAGACACCTAGTTTAATTTTTCTTTTTATGTATTCGATTTGTTCCCAAGGGATTTTTCAATTAATCCTTTTGTCCCTGCTCGTAGTCTACCGGGATAACAATGAGCTAAACTCCGACTAAGTCCGAAACGAAACTTTCCATAGGGGCGGAAGGGTCGTTCAGATATGTGTGGGACGTGGTATGACGTTATAGTGTACACGTGTCGGCCAATTCACCGACCGTTAAAACCGTGTGACACGAGATCCTCGTCTGTGAAACTGCACGAGGTACAATTGCGGTTAAAAATTTCGAATTTCTCAAAAAGAAGCTATTCCGCAAAGATATACACTCACCTTTTCGTTACTGTCTACGTTTTGGAGTAAAGGAACAGGAAAAAGCCGTCAAGTAGTATAAAGTAGAGGATCAGGTACCGAGGAATCGAAATGAAATCGAATAAAGTCTTTGGCCACTTGCCAATCAGCTGATATTGTCCATGTCCTACTCCCCTCCGCGTAGCCATTCCGTATCTTCCGTGAATATGTACCGCACACATGTACGTGGGTGTAGTATGGAACGGGTAGTGCGCCGGGGTTTCGATAGTTAAGAAAACAGTCGCTAGGTAAAGCCTGCGATGCATTTTCCACGTTTCAAACTGTTCAATTTGTTCCTCACCCGCTTGAACACACATGGCATATATACATATATACCTACTCACATCAGCCACATCTCTTCTGTATCCACCTACCTCCTCCTATCTTCCATTACGTTGTTTTAGTCGCCTCTTTGGACTCACTCCAATTCTCTACTTTCGATTATTCCTATTTTTGAGAATACAGGCATAAGAGGACTGGCTCCCTCTCCGCGTATGAAATAATTTGAATATTTATTATGTTCACGTTTATCGATATCATCCCGACTTTTAATATTCTTTCTGCTTCTGATAGTCTTCCTATTTCAATCACCTCGCATGTTCCTATCTCGGTTCAGCCCCCGCTTACGAATAGTCGTATGCTTATGTACCGCGAGTAAGTTCAATCAGAGCAAAGATATATCATATATGAGCGGATTATCAGTATCAGCGGACACGTGGCAACCGCTGAAGAAATTTTTTCTCCATTTTTTTTTTCTTTTTTTTTTCAAGAAGCTTATCTATATCTCGCGCTTTAACGCGCTTCGTGCGAAGAAGCCTCGCCGTCAAACACGCGTATTACATTTACGTACCTCTATACTCGTCGCGAATGTATACCTAAAATCGCATAATAGAGGAGAGACTTATAATTTTTCTAATTCTCAGCTGAATAAATCAGTTCATAATTGTTCTTCCACAAGTGTCTTCGAACTATTGAAAAACACTTACAAAGGAAGAATCTTTCTGTGGAATCTCGTGCAAACACTTCGTGACTCACGTCAGCTCCGTCGCCGTTGAGTAGCTTTAAATTATACCCTCCTAATACGAACGTAAGTATGTAAATGGGAGTTGAACGTTTCCTTGAACTATATACTATTCATTGAGGAGATACACGCAATTTATTCAGAAGAAATAATTCGCGACGAGAAATCATCGGTTTTAATTAATTCCTCAATTTTTGTCAAATAGTGAAAATCTAACGCAGTGTTCGAAGCAATCGTTCGATTTATGGATCCCAAGCCTCGACTATCGAGGAAGGAATAAATGTGGAAAATTTTGAGTCGAAACGGTTGAATGGTCTATCTCTCAATCTTGTCTCAAAGGTCGAAAAATGTTGTTTCGAAAGAACGACCGCGTACCGTTCACGCTTGCGTGCGGAAGGTAAACAGCGGTATGTACAGAGCGAAATGATTCTTGTTGCCAAACGCGTAGTTGTACTAATGTCAGAGCTAATTGGGTCTCAAAATGTCGAGAGAAGATACAGCCGCAATATGTGGGGAAAAAGGGTTGAAAAAAATGAATAAAAAATTGAAAAAATTGCAGCTATAAACCCATCTCTAAGTTTCGCAGTTTCTAGAACCGCGTCTCTACGCGATCGTTCCGCATCGCTAGGTTTCCTCTGCAGGCTAGGGCGCCTAACGGTTTTTACTTCGCCTACCGAGGTTCGCTAGGAAATCGGTGCGATAGTAGTCCTCGTCGCGACGCCCCTGCTAACCGGAACACAACTGGGTACGGGTGTCACGTCCCCTTCTGCCTCCCTCGTCTCCCCTTCGGCCTGGACCCATCCTCCCTTCACCCTGGGAAAGAATATATAGGGTTCCTTCTTTCTTTCCTTCTTTCTTCTTTCTTTCTTTCTTGGAAACCGCGACGAGACCAAAGTCGACTCGCCGCATCTCTGGGCCCCGTAGGTTGCACGTATAGTTGGTTAGATAGACACACACATACGCATACATGGTCTACGTACTCCGCCTTCGACTCGTACTGCTCCTCATGCCAACGTCACCCACCTCACCCTGCCCGTTCCGTTCCGGCCCCAACTGGCGTCTACTCAACTCACACCCACGCATATACACGAAAGCTCCTATACAGTTGAACGAGACTTCACGAATACTGTTACTGGTAAGGTCGATACACGCGCTACTCTGCTTCGCCTTACTTACGCTCTATAGAGAAGATACGGTATTGAACTAGCAACGGATAGAAACTACCACGTTTCAGAACAAGTTGAACGGTATTCTTTATTTATATGAATACCAGAGTGTAAAATATCCGGATAATCGATATTGGATCGAAATAAATTGAGGATAAGATAAATT
This sequence comes from Tenthredo distinguenda, assembly GCA_947538915.1. NCBI lineage: Eukaryota > Metazoa > Arthropoda > Insecta > Hymenoptera > Tenthredinidae > Tenthredo > Tenthredo distinguenda. The sequence continues at coordinate 9,633,538 of OX384534.1, forward strand.
GTTTGAAATGAATTTAATTTTCTTATGGGGAAATCGAAGGTGTTCGTTTAAATCTATCGCTAGGTAGCACAGCTGTACAGGCATACAGCCCACGGGCGGCTTTTGTACAAGAGCAAAACAGCGGAGTAGAGTTTAAGGAGCGAGGAGGTACCGCGAGGCAAGCCCCAAGTGAGAGACGGAGAAAGACGTATAAGTGGGAGTCAAGAACCCTACAAGGAATTAAGAGCTTATTTCTAACAGGCACCAGGCACCGCGAGACGCTGATGCTCGACTACGGGGCGCTCTCACTTAGCAACTCGCGAGATTCCGATGAGCTAGAGAAGAAAAACAAAGAAATAAACAAAAATAAGTTCCGTCAAGTTCCTCCGCGACTTCGGTTACATCTACGGGATCTCGCTGTACAAGAAACCACCTTAGATTACATTACGAGAGATTTCCTTCCGAGGAAACAGTAAAGAGATTGATGGAATCGAAAATGGGGCGAAATTGCTCGAGGTAATGTACCAGCGTGTCAAAACACTCGATCTACATGTTCAAAGTCTTTATTTGTAGAATCGGGGATGGTATATCCACCATTGCGCGGGAACCCGGGTTTCAAAAGTAAGTAAGTACCGCGCATAAAGCGAAGATCACGAGCAGTTTGCGCGAGATGATGATCAGTCTCGCGGAAGCGTAACCGGCGACGAGTTACGATCAAGGCTTAAACTTTTACTGGTTTCAGAGCGTCAGCGTCTGGAGCAGCCTCCTCTTTTCTCTTCCTCTCTCTCTCTCCCTCCGTCTCTCTCTTTATTTCTCATCACCTCCCTCAGCTGCCCACACTGTACCGTACCGTGACAGCGGCCATCGCATCAGTTGCTGAATAGGGTACAACAAGGAGATGAAGATAGGGTAGGAGAGGAGGGAAGGAGCGGGGAATCCTAGTGGTCTGTTTTTCTCAGAGGGTTCGAATCCCCAGGATGCAGAGCGAGGGGTGGTTCGGCCCTAAAACCGGCAGTTAGATTTTATAGGAGTTTCTGTTCCGACTGTAGGGTTCCGAAAGAGTTCGCACTACGTTTTAACCAACCAGTATAGGTAGAGAGTAGAGTAACCGGCTTTCTAGCCCTTTTCTTTCGAGAGAGAGTTATAAGTAAGTGAGAAATTGAACATTACGATGCGAGTCTTCGAATGTTACGGAGAGGGAGAGAAGAAAAATTTCAGAATTTTCACCGTCTTTTATTGACCATCGTGCTAAACCTAGCGGACAAAGACGGACACGTATATATACCTACCTATCTACCTACCTACGTGAATACACACAAAGAGATACAAAGATCTGTAGCCCAGCTTCGGGCGTGTGTCATCGTCCCACACTCCGACAAATGTGCCTTTCGCTAACTCTTGCGAGCTAGCGACCTACGTGAGAGCGGGACGCCTACTCGCTCCTCCTCGCCTCAGATACGAACTCGCTTCTTTAACACGACGACGACGACGAAGAAGAAGAAGAAGAAGAAGAAGAAGAAGAAGAAGAAGAAGAAGACGAGAACGTCGCGGCGGGCCAAGGGCCGAAGACACGCACCGATGGTACACGTGGGTGAGGGGAGAAGGAGAAGAAGAAGTACGTGCGCGAGAGACGGAGTTCCATTCTCCTGATCGCAGTCGGCGAAGAAGAGGCTGCGAGAGTTTGAGAGAGAGAGAGAGAGAGAGAGGGAAATGAAATGAGAGAGAAGAGGAATAAGAGGAGATGAAGATAACCCGATGATCTCTAAGCGCGTGTGATAATTTCGAATAGGGGTTACCGCCGAGGCCAAAACTCAATGTACTTCTATCGATCGGTTGATAATTTCAGTCTTAATTTGAAAGAGAAGTGAATTTCTATATAACTGGAGCAGGTGTTAGCGGCGGGAGTAAAGAGTCGCTTTAATCAATCAGATCGATTGAATATATTTAGTCGAGTGGACGATGTCAACAAGATTTTATCGAAGATCAATGGAGATAACCGAGGGTAGAGGAGGTGTAGTAGCGATTCGAAATTTAACCAATTTCAGATTTAATTTAACGAGCAATTGGACGATTTGGAATACTGCCAAACGCCGCGCTAAGGAGGCAAGGTAAAACGAACTAAACGTTCGACCGAGGAGGGAAAAGGAAAAGGTGCGTTGGACTCGAACAAAGGAATATAATTAGAAGCGTTTACAGTAGGGAACGTGTCAAACAAAAGAAAGGAGGGAAAAAAGTGGATAAAAATAAAAATAAAAATATACATATATATATATATCCTGAAAACGGATAGGGTCTCTTTATATTTAATCACAGTTTGTAATACAGTGTAGAGAGCATAAGAGCCATGCCAAAACTCGTCAAATTTTACGCCCCCGAAAAGAAGCCTCCGTCATTATCACAATTCGCCTATAATTGGCACGGGTTCCAAAACCTGGACTATTTTGGCTTTTCCGTGAGCGAATCGGTTATACCAGATAGCCTTCTCCGGGAAGAGCAGAGACCCGCGTAAACATACTAACATATGTAGTCTAGGTATACCTATACTCTAGCTAGGACTGAAATAGCACCTGAACTACACGCGGTGAATTGAGGAACATCGTTTAGCTCCGTCCGCGTCTATTCACACAGTGTAAAAAAGAAAAAAAGGCATAGAACGTACAAAAAGGAAAAGAAAATTTTAGCCCCCTTTCTCACCCCGTAAATAACCGAAATGATTAAATGCAGCAGGGGTCGATAGTCGCCAGGGGTGCAGCGCGGACATCCCTTTAACCGTATCTCTCTCTTTCTCTACTCCCCTCTCCATAAAACCCATGTTTGCTCATATGGCTTGGTCAATATTACTTTACGGATAAAATGCTTTGGGGTGTGAGCGATCTACCGGGTATATTTGTGACGAATATCATTCACTGAACCGACATCAGTACCATACGCGATTGTGGAAGGTAGAAAGTCTGGAGTAAACCTAGCTAATTCAACGATTGATCGATATAATTTAATGACTAATCGAAAAGGTATAAAATCGAAGAGAATAAAATGATTGCGAATCAAATATCTGCACATATATCAGGAGCACCGATTCGCGAATGACTCAGAGTTGTTTTCCGCGCGGCTTTATGCGGGTGGGTACGTGTCAAACATTCTTTAAGAGCCATGCCCTACCTCACCGTATCTCGATGTGTGCTGCACGCGCCCGCGCACTAGCGATCGAGTTCAAATATGTCGGAGAGAAAATTGCGAAGGGTGCCCGAGGGCGATTCGAAAGACTAAAGAACTGAGCCTAAAGTGAGAAGCGAGAGGCGAGAGGCGAGAAGCGAGAAGCGAGAAATGAGAAGGGGTAGTGAAAATGAATGAAACTTCGCTTCGAGAGAGACTCGAGAGAACCGAACGAGCTAGACTAATCTGTTAGCCGCATACACCCATCCCCACAGGGGACAAGGGATTTCAAACTACTAGCTCGATTCGAAAAATGAAGATTTTTAAATACAGGCTACGGAATACCTGGAATCGAGTTACTTTGCGAAACAATTATAGCGTGGGCTTCAGTTTCCTACTGTCTAGTTTGGCCCGAGGCCTGAAGCTAACTATCGATCCTATTTACTGGCAACACTCCCGAAAATTAGACTAGAAAAGTATCAGGGATCCGGGAAGACCCTTCCCCGAAAATAGTTCGGGAATTATTATTTTCACACGCGCTAAAGATATCGGTATCTATTGGCTATCGACGAATAATGAAAACTGGAGTTCTTCCTCTTAATAGGTGGATTAATTATCTCTCCAAATCCGATACCCCGCTTTCTACACGTTATGCTTTTGCCTCGACGATAACGAACCAATTTGGTTACCTGCTCGGTAATTTGCGAGATGGTTGTAAAGCGGAGAAGTGGCCTGAGGTAATGGAACATCGCGACTCCGAAGGTCGAATAAACGGGGAGTTCATCGTCCTACGAAAAGCGTTTAACCTGTATAATACGGTATTGACAGATGCGGACACTTGGCGGATTAATTACACCGATCAATTTATGCGGACTAACTAATCCGTAAGTTCTATATCCGCGGTGTGGTGCCAGTAGGATTACCAATACGCGACGTGACGCTCTTCGAGCTCGTCGTCGCGACGCCTGCTGCACCTTAGCGTGACGAATGGATTCAGACACCCCGCTGTTCACGGACAACTACGCCGTAGCGCAAGCGCTCTAACTTCCCTCCCTCTTCAAACTTCGAGCTTTTACAGTCAATCCCTACACTAAAACACACAAACGCAGTGCTCAATTATTCCCCATTGTTACCGTCGCGATGCCCCTGTCTCTTCCCGCGAAAATAACCGAACCGCGTCAGCTGTTACTGTCTAGCGACTCGCGGACAGGAAACAGTTTTTACCTCCAAGTGTCACTGGTTTTCTTTCACCCGTAGAAATTTTTTTCAGAAATTATTCGCGACTTGATTTGAAAAGAAAGAGGACGGATTTTTTTCGGATCAAAAATTTACGATGAAATGAATATATGTTTCAAACGAAACGAAGAGGCGAACGAATATCGGCATCGCTGTAGCTAGCGAGGTATAAACGAGAAGATTGCGCGAAAATTAGTTTTTCCTTTTGCGTATAAAGACCGCGAGCGAGTGCGAGCCGCGATAGAAAGTCCAGCGACTGGTCGGACTGACGGTATCCTTGCTCGAAGTGGGACGCAGGGATCCGACCCGATACCCGTTCGTTTGAAGGCCTCTCGCCTCGCGGTCGTGGTGAAACGCTCCGGTCTTACAACGCGGCTTTTAATGGGAGGAAATTAATCCTCCGAAGATGACGTTCCCACGACAATTACACGTATATTCCTCAGGAACTGCATAGTAACAACTGAGATCGTACGACGTGGGTAGTCGCGAACAAATTTCTTCGTGATTAACATCGGTATAAATTTTTTCTCTTATTCGGGAAATTTGTAAGCGGAAATACTTGGTCGATATGTCGTAGTAAGACTCGGTTCAAAGTTATGTAACAATTTGTAGTTCCATTAAGCCGACCTCGTAGGAAGTAACGTTGGGTGCTGCTGCAGTTGGGAGGCCATCCAGCGTTGGACGAGCGCCACTAAGATTTCAATTAACGGTAATTATTTTCCCACCATTCCCCTTTCGCACTTGGGGGACTTGTCTGGCATCTGCCGAGAAGTTGGGTACACCTTAAGACGCGGGTAAGGATCCAACCGAGAGCGGCAAATACCGAAGGGATGCGAGGGAAGTAAAGTAAAGGAAAGGAAAGGAAAGGGAGGAGAGAAGAAACCGAGAGAAATCTCGGTGCCAGGAACTTTTCGGAAGTCCCATTTGGTAGTTCCTCGCACTAGGCGCTCAGCCTCCGTTTCTCTCCGTGTCTTTCGTTTTTCTTTCCCCCCTTTCCTATTTTCTATTTTCTCTTTTCTCTTTCCTCTTTACTCTTAGCTCTCGGAGTAGGTAGATAGGTAGGTAGGTAGGTAGGTGGGTATGGTACGGGCTTTAATACCCGCTAGAGAATTCTTAAGAATTGGCAGGAAATTTCAAGTTTTTGTGGAACGGGAGAAGAGAGTCGAGGAGACGGGGGTGGGAACGGGTAGTAAAAGTACGTGCGGTTGCCAAATCCTAGATTATACCTACACTCTTTATACCGCTACACCCGCATCCCGGAGTCTCGTGCCCACGTTACGTCGTAACTAACCAAAATTCTAATTTACTTTAATTACCACACTTTTCCATCGCTAATCTATCAAACTATAAAAAATAATTTGCCCAATATTTAATCAAACGTTATAACAATAACTTCGTCTGCAATGATCGCGTGTATAATTCCCCCCACGGAGAAGAGAAGAGCGAAATATGTAGTACCTGCATATGTTCACGAACGCTATATCACATGTCTAAGCGAAACGGGTTATTGTCAGCTGTGATATTTGCAAGAGGCGACATGAATATGACGACAGTCGTGCAAGTATACAAGTACACACGCACACATATACGAAGATATCAACTGAGTGTCTATATCGACTAGAGTGCAGCATTGTTCGTCTTTCATAGAGGCGGGTCATGGCTTGGCGTAGGTAGGCACCTATACGCGAAATAAGTGATCATGGTTTATTAGTAACATATCATCTCCGATGGTTGATACAAGTGAACTCAAAAAAAAAAAGGAAAAGAAGAAAAAAAAGAGTTCAAAATATATTCGTATATGTATAAAAATTTGGCCCAGATATATTTATATATATGTACTATATGTGAAGCTACAAGCGTGGTTCGGAGGCTAGAAAATTTTCTTTCCGTGTAGGTATGCATCGTCGGGGAATTTGACTTTCAAATTGAACTGGCCAGTCTGAGAGCTATAACCTGAGGTCAAGCGTTATCAAAATTTTAAATAAGCTAGCCGTATGACACGTGGTAAGAAGTTTTGCCCATATATAAAAACGGCGACGGATTCTGCAAGCCCTGGCATAAGTTGAGCCGATTGTCTGGGCATGGGTACTCGAAAATATGGTAATGTGATAAAAGGGTTAGGAAAAACCGTGTCTTTTTTTCATTTTTGATTATTCGAAAGCAAGGGGATTAGTTCTTTTATATTTAAATCAGTTTTTTTATGAATGAAATTTCGTTTCAAGCATTTTTCGACATTTTTTAACTCGAATCACGGTTTCATTAATTTTTCTTAAGCCTTTTAATTCTCAATTTAAAACACTAATTCCGAGTGACATAAAAAAATAAAAAGAGGAATTTTTAAACGTCAGAAAACGCGACTCGACGAGAGAGAAGAAAGGTAAAAATCGATTCGATATAAACCGTTTGATTCGAATCGTGCCAACCCTGATTCATAATGCGAATGGGGAACGGAAAATTGATAAAATCGGATTTCTTTAAAAGCGTTTAACGTCTAAACGAGACCAGCAAAAATCTATGATAAATATACAAAAGATCGGTGATCGTTGCGCCTAATACATCTTCGCGGAACACGTAGGCGGATAAGTGTAGCCTAGCAGGTATAGTACTTGTTGCATTAATGACAATGGTGAACCTATTAAGTATCGATTCCCGCGGAACTCTGACACATTGTTTCACGCTGATGCATAGAATATAAGATATACACGTACAGAGTTATACAAATGTACATAAATTTAATATAGAAATATAAGAACATAATAAACATGAGGTATACGTATATCTATAATTATGTCCTTTCCCTAGACACACCATAAAGTAATAAAACTCCGGCGCTACTACAAGTGCAGAGTAGGAGAATAAGTATAGTGGGAAGTCTTCGGTTCGCGTTCAGAAATCGCGATTCATTCATTTAGTTTATTTCATTGAGAACTCTCCGAGCGGACATTTTTCGAATTCGGCAATCATCCGTAACGGATTGTCCAATAGAGATGAATGACGGGATTAGTTTCCTGGATTTTATTGATTTATTTATTTATTCATCCATTCATTCACGAATGTTTTTTTCTTTTTGTTTTTCATTCTCTTTTTTTCCCCCTTTTTTCCTTCCCTTTTTATACGCGGCGGTTTAAAAATTCCCCGTTTTATTTTTACCTCTTTATAACTCTTCGCACACGTGGGCGCGGGCAGTCACTACTCTCCCACCCCGGTAAACGCGGAACGGTGTACACGCGTACATACATGCGTAAGCTTACACTTTTACCGATCTATTTATTCAGGTGGATTTACTATTTATTCATTTATTATTTCGATATTAATATTACTCACATAGGAGACCGGGGAAAGGTGGGAAAACCTGAGCCGAAAATTGTTAGAAAAAAATCAATTCTTAGCTGACGTGAGACGTCGTAATATATCAAACGATCGATCCAAGATAGGAATATGACGAGTGTGAGGTATATACGTTTTTTAAATTTCGTAAGCCATCAAATTTTTTCGATGATATCGTGGATCCAAGATCGGAACTCCGCATACGCTGATAATTGATGCCCGAAATCGCTGCAGTCTGACTACGAACGGGCTTGGATGAAATAACGATAATTAACGTTTCAAACGATTGAAAAAAAAAATAGAAAAAATAAAATTAAAAATAAAAATCGAAAACGAAAAAGTTCGAGAAATTTCTCCCATAAAATTATTCAATATGAATCGAATTCTTTGATTCGAATTGAAAAACTGATATTCCAATGTAAGATCCAAGGTAAAAGTTAATAAAATCGTGATCGAAAAATGTTCACGTTTCATCTGATTGACCGCGTTAATTTTTTTGTTTAAAATATAAATTGTACGTGTATAGCGATCAACACTCGTGGTTTATATACGCACGGTGTAAAAGGCAAAAGGTATCTACAGCGGCGGATACACGGACCGGAAGTGGTCTGCTGCACCGCGAGTGGCGGTAGGCAATTATAAGAACCCACACACGTCGAGGCTCTATCAAGTTCGTAACGCGTCAACGTGGTTCGTTATCCTCCTCCGTTTAGGTGTACGTTTTACATGTATGAAATAAAAAAATAAATGAAAATAACAAGAAAACGTGAATAAAAAATAATAATTAACTGCCTGACATTTCGCCGCGACTTTCTGCGGTCTTATACCTCACGATAATTTTTCGACTCGATTTATAACCAGATATCAAACTCTTTTTGCTCTCATTCAATTTTCAAACAAATAAATAGAAAAAGAGGAATCGTCTATTTCTAGTATTCCGTAAACTCTTTGATCGCTCTTAGTTATGTCAAAAAAAAACTGTGTTGAAAATCTAAAACGTTATACTTGACAATGGTCTTCAGATTCTTCAAATTCATCCAACTCTTTTCTCTCGCTAATTTCCAATAAAATTTATACCTGGGGACAACTTCCTCATTGACCAGAGTCCGCTAATGACGTCTAAGCTATTTCCATTTTGTAAATAAATCATAATTCCTTCGCAGTTGCGTTCTTGCACATATACATACATACATACGCATATATATATACATATACCTAGGTATATATTACTTACACATATCTAAATATAATATATGTATATATGTGTATATAGGTAACGTACGAATAGGTAGGTAGGTATAGATTTTGAAACTACGTAGCCGGGGTTGACTGGGCTATTTCGAGTTTACCGTGCAGTACGTAGGACTGGCAACACCCGTCAATAATCCGCTGAATAAACTATCGTCCATCCGCCCGACTGCCGACCGCTCTCGCCCACCAGAGGTCCACTCGACCACCACGATACAGATACAGATATACATCATATACATTCAACCAGTCGGTAGAGAGACAGAGTCAACCGGGAGTAGCGATGGCTTCGAGCGAACTTCGGAAATACACTTTTCGAACAAAATTTAAAAAGAAATCAAAAAATAAAGAAACAGGAGAAGCAATTTTATCCGATCTCAAATTTTACTTGTATTCTTTATCATTTTGACTGAACCTTGGTTCCTGTTTCCCGTTTTTATCGTTCCCAGATATTCGTAGAAAAAAAAATACAAAAAAAATACAAAATTCACCCACATGAGAAAATAATATAATAAGTGTAGACGAAAATTAAAAAAAAAAACTCCAAATTAATCGAACTCCTTTTCGCGATCCCGCAATACGTGAAATTAGGTGAATATAGGTCGTAGCTATCGCTTAAATTGTGGAAACCATCGATATACCTAACGGGCTCGATATATTATTGACACCAGCAGCTCCAGCGTACCTATAGCCTGCTACTGTCATCCCAGTGGGTACCCCCCTAGTCTATGTAGACGAAATCGGGTATATACCCGGTGTGTCAAGCGGGAAATTGATCGAATTTTATTTCTATTATTGTCAGGAGTTTTATAGAATATTTTATTACCTAGGTAAACTATTTTCAGAAACTTGAAGCACGATATTATCACACTACCACTCATGTGCGTGTTATAATCTTTCACAAACCCCCAAAATATCGTTCCCATCATTCAATTATAGATCGAATAGAAAAAGTTAAAGAGATATATGTATATGGATAGGTATATACGTATGTATCCCTGATCCGCTATACCTATACTTTACGCGAATTATATAAAACCTTGAGAGAATTCCCGCAGCTTGAAGAGAAGAAGCCCGATGATCTAGTGGTATATTTTTAGTATAGAATTTAATTATCTATCGTAGACATCCGTTTCGTGTTCCTCCACCTTTCCATAGCTGTCAAAATCTTTCATTTTCCGTATATCCTATAATTGAAATTGATTTGTCTCGATTATAGATACGAAACTGAGTAAATTTCGTTCGTTATAACGTGGGGCGAATTATATCCGTCTCGTTGAAGAAAATTATTCGATTGATAATCAGTATTGGATTCAACGGCGGTAGATTCTACAGGTATATAACAGTAATCCCGTCACTTATCTCATTGGCTAATCGAGTTTATTTCACTCCAGATTTATCGCTGCGTTTCTGATCCTATCCCACCCAAAATAATTATCAAATTCTTACTCCCCGTTCCAATATAAAAATCGAATATCGTCGATAACATTGATCGAATTTAAACTTTTTGTTCCGATACGGTCAATCATGTATGTACCTACAGTATACCTATATCAGTCATAAAAACCACGATACTTGAGTAATACAATTTTCAATAATTGAGTGAAAAACAATCCGTTATTTTCGTCTCTCTTTCTCTATCTCTCTCCAACGGACAATGAATTATCTTTCTTCAGGTAGCCGCCGTATCGATAATGTATGTACATACATTTCGGTTCGTTCGTCAACGTAATGTGTACGAATGTGCACGTATGTAGGTATACCCAGGACCGACTGGCCCGTTGGTTTGTTGGCTTAGTTTCAACTCATATAACGATTGCCTCTCGATCTTTGAAATAAACCCAGATAGGTAGGTAGGTAGGTAGATAGGTAGGTTTGGGATTCTATGTATAAACATGTATTGAAAATAGTTTAAGTCATGAACTTTGAACGCAGAGCTGACTCAGTCCCTAAAGTTTCCATACCCGCACTAATTCGAAATATTCGGACGTATATTGTCACCGTGGATAATCCGGTGAACGACAAATAACTAGCCTATATAATATAATATAATAGGATAGAATAATAATTATATTTCCGCCGAATCTACCTATACGATTCGTATGAAACGATGAGTAAAGTGAAAAAGAAAGACAAATATTCAAATTTTTCTTTTTTTTTTTTTTCCTACGTATGTCGCAGATATTTCACGGATTTATAAAGGTATATTTTCGTTACGCGTCTCCGCGTCTCTCCCCACCGTCGTGATACGTAAACGGGGTACGGGGCTTGAATATACGCCGCATTCGCTAGGCTATATACAGCAAAAATAAGCAGATACAAGCCTCGCGCCTGTTGTGTACCTTGACACGGATGTCTCCCTGAATCACCGGCACCAGTGCAGCGTCCGTCTGTACGTCCATCGGTCCGTCCTTTCGTCCGTCCGTCCGTCCGTCCGTCCGTCCGTCCGTCCGTCCGTCCGTCCGTCCGTCCGTCCGTTCGTACGTCCATCCGTTCGACCATTCGCCCCTCTCACCCCCGTCCGACTCCCTATCCGTCCGTCCTAGTGACGATGCTAGATAGGAGAACATACGCCTCCTCATCGGTGTCCGGGCTTCTGCGGTACGCACACGAGTCCACCACGCGCCTGCCTGACCAGATAGACCCGGTAGATAAATCTAATGCGCCAGAGGAAGGCGGGCTCCGAAACGTTTTCCCTTTATATACACGCGTTTATATATTTTCACGATTCATTAAACACCTATATATACGTATTTTTTTATAATTGCAACCGAACAGCGATCTCCTTTTCCCTTTTTCTTTCTTCTCCTTCTTTCGTTGAGGGACCCTCATATTATAACAGATAACTCAGTTTATCATCGAGTATAGTGTATGACAATAATCTTATCTGACTCTGAAGAAAAAGGAATTTCAAATTCGAAAGAAATATCGTATAGATAAATCTGCGGCGAGTTGACACATATATAGGTATATGCGCACATGTATAAATATACCCGCGAGCGTTACGCGGCGCATCTGAGAGATCGCGATAAACATCTACGCGCGAGTTTCAACTCTTTATTAGGTTACACCTCCTATATATCGTAATGGGTGGTAGAGAGGTAAGGTAGATGGATTCTTTTGGAAATATGCCGTCGTGCAGGTGCGCCTTTGGTATTCGGACACAAGGTTGTAACGTCGATGGCAATATAGGTGCTACCTACGTACTGTAAGTTTTCTTCTTGTCGCGGAGCCCTGGTCATCCGCGGACGCGTTCATGGATCGGCCATTATAGCCAGTTCCAGACAGAGGCGTACGTACGTACCTACGTATGTACGTACGTACCGTACCTGGCCTTATGGGAAATCCATACCAGGCCTTAGTTTAGTGGGAATATGGCCGGGGTTCCCCACAACCCGTCGCCCTCACGCTGTTCTCTGTCTCCTCCCCGTCGGCGCTCCCCTTTTACTTCTTCCCACTCCAGTTCTGAAACGTTGCCTGCTTCTACCTCTGCCTCTATACCTCTGCCTGCCTGCCTGCCTGCCTGCCACACTCGTGACAAAGCCACCCCCTGGCTTTCAGCACGACCCCATTTCGGGGGCGTAGAAGGTGGAGGTGGAGGTGGAGGTGAAGGAAAGGAACTAGAAGCTGGCGATAACTTGAGTAATTTCAAATCGATTTAAGCTAAACTTTCACCGAGAATAATAGACTTTATTATAGAAGCGGCGTTGTTACACACTTATAGTTTCTCGTTATTGCTGTGTAATACGTTCTCGAGAGTTGGGTCTTTATTTTTGTGTTGAAAAAAATGAAAATGAAAAAAAATAAAAAACCATACACAAATTATTTCAACTTGTCGTTGTTGTTGTTAAGAAATCGATGAGAATGAAGAAATAAAAAACCGTACGAACTCCGTTAGCGTTTTTGGAAAAACGGAAGAAAAATTGAAAAAATTAAATGAAAATGTAAATGTTTTAATCTGTACAGTAACGTCGTCAAAGACTGGGGAAGAACAGAGAGAAAGAGAAAGAGAGAGAGACAGAGATAGACCGATGCGTGAGGGAAAAATGTATAACCTGTTGGACCGCAACCTCGGCGACAGAGTTTCGCTTGAGGAAGTGTGCGACGCAAAAGGTGCTGCCGCTGGCGGGTGAAAAAGGACGGAGGATATATCGGGCGCGAGAGAAAGAGAGAGAAAGGGAGACAGAGAGAGAGAGAGAGAGAGAGAGAAAGGGAAAAAGAGAGAAAGCAAGAGAGAGAGAGAGACGAAAGAACGAACCAGGGCAGAGGGACGAGAGCGAACGGACCTGCACGTATAAGCGGTAACCCAGACCTGCCTCAACTTCGGCTTAACTTTCGCGGTTCGAATCCGATTAGATCGATTTGAATCCAACGTAGTGATGGGACGGAGGGAGTTCGGTAATCGTATAGGTAAACCGAATACCGTATACCGTTATTTGTATATTTGTGTATATCAGGCTAATTTAATACTCTCAAAAACTTAATTATACGGGTCTACACGCTGCGGTATCTAATTCTATCGCTTCCGCGGGTCACGTGCTACGTATACACGCACGCACGCGCATGCATATATATACATACATGTATAAGGATATCGTATATATATAAACGTGTAAAAATAAATAAATAAAATAGTAAAAACGAAGAACAAGAATAAAAGTTTGGGGTTCCGGTGCGTGAGGGGTGAGAACGAGATAGCTGAGGCAATTAATCTAGAGCCAAACAGCTGTAAGTCACTGAACGAGTTCTGCTCTGTTCTATTCAGTTGCGTTACGTTGTGTTACGTTATATTATGTTATGTTATATAGCAGCGAACCGTCCAGGCGTCTAATTAGTTTGGCAGGAAACTCTCCTTGTCGTAGGTACAACCGTCAGTCAGAGATTATATTTACAATTAAATTTTCGAACCGGTGTATAACAGTAGGTGGTTCGTTAGCGTTATTTACGCGCGAAACATAGAATCGATCTCTCGAGACTCGTCGTGACTTTTTCGATACAATATTTTAGAGAAAAATTAACGTAGGTGTCTGAAAAAATACGATTTTTTATAATTCGACTCCTGCATGCGCAGCAATTACGAGAGACACACGTGTTTAAATCGCGGACAATGGTCGAGTGACGATTGAAGAGTTTTGGGAGACGGCCATGCCGGAATTGTTGGCTTGAGACGGGTAGTAAAGTGAAGAGAGAAGGAGGAAAAAACGGAGGATCTGTAAATAGAAAAATCGGGTAACCGTCCGCCGATTTTAAGACCTGGAGGATCCCGGTGTGGTCAGAGAATTCGAACACCTGGATTCCGACGAAAATTAAAAGGATTGGTATTTCCCGGATCATCGCGTGATAAAGAATGTTGAATGAAAGATTGAATCAGAGAGAGAGAGATGAGAAAAATAAAGAAGTTTTGAGTGATCGCGTTTGATCTGATTTTCCGGAGCCACAGCGGATGATCGTTACGTTAAGTAAATAAATTTCTGATTGATTGTCAAAGGTGGAAGAAGGTTTATACACCGGGCAACTTAAATATACGAAGAATTTATAATCAGGGGAAAAAAAAACGAAACTATCAAACGCATCAATTTGTGTAATGACCCCCTCCGCTTACTTCCCATTTCCGCAAACTTTATTTCACCTACATCAGAAGGAAATTGAAAATGAAAATTTCCATCTTATTTGAATCGAAATAAAATAACTAATAAAAGAAATGTATATGTATGTATATATATATAACACATGTGTTATTATAATCAGAGAATGAGAGAAACTTCCGCGCGGCTTATCTCCTCGTCACGTAAAGTTTTCCCCACTCCTTTTTATATACATACATGCATACATACTATATAGGTATAACAGAAACAGAACGCGGTTCAAAATCAGCTGTTTGTTCGTCTGTAAAATTAAAAGTCCGACTGTAAAAGTATAACTGAAAAAAAAAGAAACCGTTCGGCTACCTGTTACCATACAAAGACTAATTAAACGATTTTCCAATCGTCGATAAACCGATATCGTACCTGTACCTACAGCTACTTTGCGTATGCCGAGCCATTGGTGTGGGATCGGATCAAAAGTCATAGGTCAGAACTACGGCTACTACTGAATATTACACCTGAGCCAGCGAGAAAATGACAATTATTCATTCTCTGTATTCCTACAAACGATAGTTACGCGATAGATTTACACGAACCTTCGAATCGAACTAATAAAAAATCGTTTCCAGACGTATTAAAACCCCGCAAGCGACGCACCAGGTTTCGCATTCGTAAACAGAAAAGTTGCGGTTATCATCGTCACTGCAGCACAGAGTGCGAGTTGATGTGCGATAAGCGAGATACCGAGTGCAGGCGCGACCACGTCAAGATTGCGGGTCATTTTTACCGTCACATACACGTACATACACAGGATCGAGTTTTAGTTACAAACTAGAGATTCATATAGCTGAAAATTTTGTAAAGAAAAAGAGAACAAAAAACAAAAACCAAAAATCGTCGTGTAATAATAAATTAGTCAATTAATAACTCGTAAGTTTGTTTATTACCTTGTGATGCTGCATTATAGCGGTCGCCTTTCGTTTCGCCGA
Source organism: Tenthredo distinguenda (assembly GCA_947538915.1). Classification (NCBI taxonomy): domain Eukaryota; kingdom Metazoa; phylum Arthropoda; class Insecta; order Hymenoptera; family Tenthredinidae; genus Tenthredo; species Tenthredo distinguenda. The sequence goes on from OX384534.1 coordinate 9,649,055, forward strand.
CATTTTATCAGGCTGTTTTCTGTCAACCGAGCGAGATGTTTCTTCGTTTAAGTCAATCACGCGCGCTGCTCCCAGCTGTGTCAGGAGCAAAACAAACGTCCGTCTATTAGCACATGGCGCCTCTACCCCGCGGTCGCGTGAAAATTGTTGCGCGTTTAAAGAGTTATGACTGTAATGATTAACAGTTTAGAATATTTTCACAAACTGGGGTTCCGGGGGTTAATCTCAGGGACTCGATCGTCTGTATCCCTTCACCAGATCAGCGTAACTATTTTAAATCGACAAATTATTATCCTTTTCTCAGAGTAATACCTGTGTCAATTTTTTAGCAACGTCACTTTGTTATGATAATTGTTTTAGCCGTTGATTAAAGATGCACTGACGTTAGTCCGTTTTGATAATAGTCAGACGAAGTATTCGACGTTCACTTTGGGTACACCTTATATGTCTAATAAAGTTCACAAATATTGTTTTTGAAACAAAAAAATCAAAGGTTTCTCAGCTTTTTATTGTCTCGAAAAGTTTTCTTCTCCGAACTCACTATTGCCACCGGTATATCGAAACGTACGATATAGGATGGAAAGTTTCACACACGGTTTAAAATAAGGCGCAAAACGTCACTTGAAAACGGTGTTACAAAAAAAACTTTGTCGCAAATCGTGTCTATATCGCGCGGAATATAAACAACCCCGAGGTTGCAGTATTATCAATCGAGTAATTATTAGACGAGTAAAGGATCTCCGCGAAATTCAAACAGCGATTTCTGATCCTCTTTCATTCGATCATAATCATAGTCATAGCCATAATCATCGATATCAATTATTCAGGTATAATAATTTACCTATACGAATGAAAAAGCTGCAGACTTTAATAAGAAAATACCGACGATCTGTCTGTTACTCTACTTTTACTGCTCGAGAGCGTCGCAGAACGTCCTCACGTTCAGAGCGCTCGCGGCAAACTGTCGGCTGGCGACGCGACGACGATCCCCCTCCCCTCCATTACGGCCCCTTTCGTTCTCCTGCCGTACCGTCGTTCTCCTCTCCTCTCCTCTCCTCTACGCTCCTCTCTTCTCCGTTCCTCTTCTCTCCGCGCCGCTCCGCACCGCTCTTCTCTATCGTGCCCTTCCTTCCCCCTAACGTCGCTCTCCCCATCGGACCCCCGCGGCGTCGGTGGCGGCGGCGGTAAGGTAGGGTCTGTCACCGTCAGAACACTGTGCGGGGCCGGTGGTATGACGACGAGGCAGGCAAGAGAGAGAGATAGAAAATACAAGAGCGTATATACGTGTATATATATATGTGTGTATATATACATATATATATATATACGACAGAGTCGCAATGGGTCGGGAGCCGGGGGCCGCCAGGGAGAGCGAGATACCAAAGAGAGGGGGAGAGAGAGAGAGCCAAGGGGCGCCAACACACTCGTCCTACCGTCGACGTCGCCGCCGTCGCCGCCGCCGTCGGCTATAGGGGCCTCGACGGGTGTGTAGAGGAGTTAGGCCTGCTTAGGAGAGGAGGGTTACCCAAGCCTCGCAAGGGACTGTGATATTATGGTATAGGAAAGCCAGCTCACCTACTAGAAACACGAATAGGACATACTACGACATATTAACACGTGTGTAACTTAGATGTAGGTATAAATGTATAGGTGTGTATGCGCGTGTGCGTGTGTATGTATGTACACGTGTATACCTATGTATGTATATTTGCGACGTAAAGGAGGCAAGGAGGTTCGTTCCCAACGCGCTCGTTTCCAAGCTGGGTACAAGGTGGAGCCGAGAAGCCCTCGGAGGTTCCTCGGTATATGTATGTTACGACGCGCGTTTGCCTCCAAGCCGTGGCCGGTTGCATTGCGTAAGAGTTTCTTGGTCGAGTGGATGTGGATAGATACGATACGATAGGATAGGAGCGAGTGAGCGTTTCGTGTCCTTACTATAAGACGCGGAGTCTTAAAAGGCGCGCGAATATATCCGAGATTCTCATCTTCTTATTTAAGGCGATGCTGCGTACCTACCTACTCGTGTTCTCCCATCGAATTGAAAAATCATGCCGCCGCAGGAATGATTTCAAGAACCGATTTTCCTTCGGGGAATCGTTTCGATTTCGAAAATTGACATTTTTTTTGCTTCTTTCAATTTTTGTTTCTCTCAAATTTTTCTGGTAATTCGCTCTTCGTTAATCGAAAGCAAATTGCTTCTACGAAGGAGAATTCTGATAAAAACTATATACCATACTGCTTCTTCTCAAATTTCTCGCCTACAAGAAGCCAATCACGCAGGTACGAACCCATCCTAACTTTTTGCTCCCATACTTCCGACTGGACCACGTGCAAAGCTGTCACCGACACAACCAAACGGCACACACGTTCGAGTGGATGCATCGTTTCGGCCAACAATCGGTCACGTACCACTTAGGGCTTGCTTACAAATTACCAAAGCGCGGCTTACACCTATACCCGTGCCACCGACGTCTTTGTCTTCCCCGGATATGCTTAGCTTAGTTTTGTCCTTTTCTATTCAGCCAAAAAGTACCCCTGTGATTGTTTCATGGAATTTTAATAAAAATTTTTCATTTTTTTCGGAGTCGACGGGTTCAGGCGTGATAGCGAAATTCACGGTTCTGTAATGGGCTAATTGTTAGGTTGGGATAGTGTATAGAACGCTTCGTATTGTATATTCAAAGTTTGATCGCGTACCTAAGGCACGACGAATCCCTCTGTCGTTGGTACCGACGGACAGTTATACGCTCGGTAGGAGGTTAGACGCCCGTGGCTTCAGCCTTGGGTCTCGGGTCACGTCAATCCTCTCCCCGTACCTCTTCTGACCCTACCCCTTGCCCAGGGTACGTAACTATACCCAGTACCCCTATGAATCCTCGACTCCTTCCCTCGCCCGTTCCTCGCCAGCAGTAGGAAAAGAGCTCGACTCTCTTTCTCTTCCTCGTTCTCGTTCTCGTTCGCTCCCCCTTCGTTTCACTCTTTCAGAAGAAACGAGAGAGAGAGAAAAAGAATGAAACAAAAAAGAAAGAAATAAGGAAAATAAAAAAACCACAGCCCAGTGTGGGCGCGCAGCCCCTTACCGTACCCCGCATAGACCCGAGTCGCACACACTTGTAGCGGCTCTGTATATATATATGTATATGTATATATACGTGATCCTCTCACGTAACAACACAGAGATTCTTTTTTCTATATGTCTGGGTAGATACGTAGCGTAGGTACTACTAGTATATCCTATACCTTTGGCAGAGACCTTCCATTTCGAGATTCTAGCTGGGGAGAACAAGTTGGATATGGCTTGGACGGTAGAGAGAAGAAGAGGACTGAGAAATAACTCGAACCTTAACGCGTCTTACCAAGCATTGTAATCACTGTGCTGGCGGTCGTCCAATGGTGAACCCTTAATAACTCTCCTCTTCGAAGGGAATAAATTTGTCAATGGGAGGTATGGAGAGAGATAGAGCCTCAGAGAGAGAGGGAGGGAGAAAGGTCGTATTACGAAGATGAGGCAAACGTATACATTCATTCTAGAATTTATATATATATGAGTCTGCGAATTTAATTGACCGAAAATTGAAGCGAAGGAATTCTTATTTTTCTTATTTATTTTTATTTTACTTTTTTCCTTCTGAATTATACGAGGTTACAAAAGCGCGCGATCTGTCGCTATACTATATTGTGTGAAATTGTAGCGCTCGCGGCTTGATGTCTGATCACAAAACGTCTGCAGACTATCCAGAATCCAGTTCTAGATCGGGTGATTGATGACCCATAAAATTCTGGCGCTATCGCTGCTTCGTATAACTCGCGAGAGTTCGTACAATGTTACAAGGTCTGAAACCGGTTGAAAAACATTTCTGCATCGTGTGATTTTGAGACGGAGTAAATTAGATTCGAAGTTCCTGGTTTAGCCGGTTTTTCTATAGGTAAAGCAACAAGTTATTGGTCCATATTGTTCGCGGAAGATCGTAAAATAGTTTCAGTCCTAAATCAGTGGGTTTCGTTCGCTGCAGTGGTTTCAAAGTCGATAGAAATATGATCATGGCCGGGGGTTGTTATTTGAAAACCCGAAATAAATACCGTAAAGAAAAGATAATTCCTACGAGGGTTCCTCGGAGCCGTGAAAAATAAGAAAAAGGAAACGGTCAAAACTTTCCAAACTTTTCGACTCAATTTCGCGTAAAAGCTTCGAGCTCTGTTAGCACGGAAAATGGGGTGACGGATCGACATTCCAATATTTTCTATAAAAGGAAGTATTTTCTATTCACCGTCGGTTAATCTGACGGTTATATGAGCTAGAACATGTTTCCCGTAACCATTAATAACCCGAAAGTGTTAAATTCATAACCGTTCTCAATTTTTTTCTCTTTTCTTTCTTCTTTTTTCTTTAAACAACAATTTTCCGTCTGGTAAAAGAATTAATAATTCGTTGCTACCACGGTGTAATTTGCGTGCCACTCGCCGGCTCTCCCGGAACGTTGCCACACCCTGGTCTAAGGCGTGTGAAGGTCGGTCACGAGGAGAAGACCTCCCGGATCTTTTGCGCTTTTTCCTCACCGCCTTTTCAACACGCGAAATTTGAAAATCGACCGTTTTGTGGCGTCTAAGTGTCAAATAGACGCCTCGAGCTCGAGAGGAAACTTTCAACGCTCTTGAAACCGTATAGCTGGTCTAAATCCCGTCGTGGCTATCGAGGACCACGTCTTATACTCGATGTGTCATCTCGTCGCGGGGCAGCTGTAGCGCTCAGTCTCTCCCCTGACGATTCTTACGTCCTACGTTTACCCCGACGCCACTACAAGCTCCGCGAAGATGGTAGAAAGAACTTTACGTTTGCCCCACACATGGTGGCCACGTTGCCGTCTCTGCTTCTTTCCCTCTCTTCCCCTTTAGTCCTTCGCCTCACACTCCTTTCTGACCCAACCTGCACCCCAAATGCATATCGTTCGCCGGTGAACGACGAGCAGGAATACGTCAAGTGGGGCACAAGGCGCGGTATCCAGTATCTACTATCCAGTCAGGAACCAGTCGTTGGGTCAGGTCAGGTCAGCTCGCGATAGTATCGAACGAGAAACAGCTGATCTAGAGATTTGACCGAGTTTTAAATCCAAGTATATGGTATACCTATATGAAGAGGATTGAGACAAATTTTATCGCCTTGTAGGGTAAGGACTTTGTGTGCAACATGGATACGGTGGAGTCGAGGCGGTGTTTCCTTGTACACACAACGTACTGTATCATCTAACCACCGAGGGAATCGGATCCGAGCGTAACGACTGCTAATGAGTATCCCGGGTGTGCGCGACGTTGGTAGATAATCACTAATCTCGCGATTAAACGTTAGGCCACGTGTCCCCCTCATCGCCCATCGCCCATCGCCCATCGCCCATCGCCCTTCGGTCTTTGTCTTTGATTAACGTTCCTTGACCGAGGTAAGAGCGGACGTGCGGAGCTACCGCCGTTAATCTTCGAACTTTTTTTCTTACGGAAGACTAGCTAGCCAGCTAGCGCGGTCCGAGAAGTTTCAAGAAGTTCTTCTAGCCGCAACGCGCCTCGAGGGCCTTGACTCGCGATTCGATCAGCCTCCGGTGAAGATCAGACACCGTTCTCGTATGCTTCGGGTTCTTTACATGGCGAGCGAGTGGTTCGCCTCATACTAACCAACACCGAGATGGAGAATGTAACGCGAGTCCGTACGGGAACGGGCATATGGCTATCAAAGCAGACGTTGCTGTACCGAGGGACACCCTCCTCCGCCGCCCTCTTCTTCTTTCCCTCAGCCTCTCACCGACTCTCTAACCGAGGCAGGGTCCAGGTCACATACTGTTGCCAACACGATAAAACCAATCACCGAAATAACCGCGGAGCACCTACGACGGCTTCCCGTTGCGGACACGTGGCACTCTTACACACCCACGTTTAAAACATCGGCTAAACTATACGACAGCTCTGTGCAGAGGTCCGCTACTCTCTCAATAGACCGTGCCCTAAATCAGGGGGAGAATGAAAATTTATACCTATAACTAATCCTGCACCAGACAACTAAATTTTCAGTACACTTAAGTTAACACATGCGTATGTATTCGTTAATGACTTCTTGCGGCCGAAAGATACGTCTGAGTCACCGTCTTAGGATGAGAAATATGTAAAGAGGTTTTCTCGATGATACGGAAATATATCTCGCATTAGGATTATTTCTTGCAATTTTTTTAATAGGTAAAAGTTACCCTTTCGGAATAAAACCGAAGGCTGCTGAGTCGTACATTCCTCCGACTTGACTTCAAAAATATATAGAACTCCTTAATTACACCGAAGATTCATTGTTTAACGAAATTTCTTGAAACTGACTGAGTTTACGTCTGTAGACTAGTCGAGAATAAGTATTAGCATATCGTTAGCTCCTATCCACACCGCAAGCTATCGGACGTTAAGATTTTCTATAACATTGACGTATATGCTCTCGTCCACAAATATATATATATATATATATAGATATATATACCTATACCTATATACATATATATATGTAGATTAGCGTATGCTTGTATATATAGTGGAATTAGTAGTAGGAGTGCGGAGGATATACCTGGCGAGCACATGTGGTCCAGACCATTGGCGTTATTTTGGGACTACTTTAGCGTCGACGGGAGTCGATACGACGCCGTTATTAGTAGACATAGGTGTCACCGGGCGGGTCAACCAGACAAAGAGAACGACTTAGGTTAGCGACGTGTGTTTGGCTAGGTGTGAGTCTTTCAGGTATATATATGTATATGTATATGTATATGTATATGTATATGTATATGTATGTATATATAGGGTCTTCGAAGCTCTTTTGAAACGTTATAAACGGAATTAGAATCGCACATATATGTATGATGTGAGATGGAAAATTTCCCACCACATGGTTATAGCAATCTTTGCCTCGACACTATGAGCTTTTGTGTACAATTGAACACGTCTCATATGACAGAGCGCGCGTAAGTGATTAGTGCTTGAGACCGCGCCGGCGTTAATGAATTATAAACAATTTATTGGCGGTGACGGAGGTAGGAAATCGACGCGTTGATTTGTTGATAAAGGTTTATACCTAACTCCTGCATCACCCGCGGTCCAGTCATCCAGCCGTTCTACGAACACTCCGGATCGAAGCACGGAGCGATTTCGTCGTCCTAAAATAGTTCGAACAATTTATACATCCGCCAAGCTCCACCTGTACCTACCACGACGGGCTTAAACGTCAACGTCACCGTCGACGGTAGGTATTGTGCCGCTTCCACCGCTTCCAACGCTTCTGCTGTTTCTACTACCACTGCTCGCTGCACCCGCCGGTATTCTCTCCTCTCGTCAAATATGTATCCCCCTTTTCCCCCGCCCCTCTGCTCCTCAATCCCCCGCGACCTCATCTACGTGACCCAGCCGTAAGCCGTGTGACGTCACTCCGAATCCTATGCCCTCAGAAACTCCGAGTAAGACTAGACTGGGATGACGGGGATGAAGAGGGTGAGGAGGAGGAGAGAGATATTATTACCGTGGCTCTCTCGCCGAGACGGCTATACAACAGATGCAGATAGAGAGTACTATTTTGAAACAGGAGAGCCGTGTTACCGGTAGGTGCAGCGGAGATTAGGAACCAAAGGTATATCTTCAAAGATGTTTTCTTTGGAAGCCGTCAACGCGAGGAGATAGGTAAAGTCACTCGACTCCCCCGCACCTAGTGTTCCCTGCCAACTCCCTTCACGTACACCAGCCTTTGTCCTTAAGAATTTCGAGGTTCCAAACGGAAGGAGATTATACATATACACCTACCGTTTCACGCAGTGATTCACTTCCTGTCGCTATATCCTACCCATAGGTATACGAACCGTCGAAACGTTACTGATCAGGGGTGAGCGATAGGGGAGGAATTTATTAACAATAAATTCTTAATGAGAATGTAATCGATTATCAGTACGCTGTATGTAGTATGTATATAGGGGTATTTCGAACGGTACTGTTGCTCAGAACTATAAGTCGTTGAACCTTTGACCCGACCTACCCTTAGCGCCGGTAGTGACGGTGACGAACGAAATTATTCGCTGATAATCATCGCCGAATTACAGGGTAGGGAGGAAAGTTTCGATTATCGCCTGTCACACCGCCGTGTCATTTATGGTCAAATATTCAAACGTGGTTTCGAGGAACTGTGATACGATGTGCGATCGATTTATCGGAAATGATACCGCGCTCTGTATTTGGTAAGAAATCGACGTTGAGAGTATAGGATTTCGTCACTGCGATATACAGTGACGAAAGATACTCGTAGACCGCAATTTGGCCCATTTTGCTATCCAGCTTGTCAAATTCGGAATCGATTATCTCGAAAATGTTTTGCAATTCGAATTATCAAACCGCTACCTTCCGTATGCGTGTATAATGGGTACATAAGTACGCGAATGTGCAGATAGATATATGGGTGGTTGACACGGTCTCGCGGTTTGAATCCCGCATTACCTCCGCCATTGCTACTGACCGTGACACACATATTTTGTTACGCGCACATTCCAGTCCTGTATATTTAGCGGTGTTTCAGTATCAAGGAGCCCACCGCTATGGAACTCGAGGCTCTCCATATCTGCAGTGCACATTATCCTACCTAACGTTCGCGAGATAATAGAACTCGAAATTTTTACGCCAATGCAGTTAAGCCCGTACGAACCTATAACTCAAAGTTCCTTCGGCTACACTTTAAACTTCTCTCTACGCCACCCCCGTGTCCCTCTCTTCACACGCTCTCACTCTCCTCTCCTTTTTCCATACGATAATCCAGTCTCAGGCCCTCGTGAGGTTTTTTACTTTACATACACACATACACCTACATCTATGTGGTACATGTATGTGTATATATATATACATATATATATATATGTATATACATATACGGAGCGAAGCGGTCCGGCAGCCGAGGCGAGCCCAACGTTAAATTATTTCCAAGGGAGCGCCGCCGTCGTAGGGTTAGCCCGAAGCATTTCGTGGTAGTGAAAGAGGTGGAGGGAAGCGCAGGGGTTAGAGTCAACGCTTGCTGTTGACAAATTGTATTTTATTTCGTATTAGTATTCCTTGTAGGGATTAGACGTACCGAACGTCTGCCCGTATATCGGCGTAAGAACCGAGTATATTTTCTCCGTTAGTTCAACGTGCAGTCAATATTATACACATGTCTGCATGGCGTGTATACCTACCGATTCGTCTGACCCGTATGCCTGTGCACTACTTCTATTCAACCGAGAAGAGCGTGTACAAGGCCTTTGTCTTCTTTTCTCTCGCTAGCCCTAATCTGCACTCTATAGGTAACGCACATGCCCGTAAAATACGTACAGGTATACGCATGGATGTGTATTCGTTTGTGGCAGAGGCACATACGCGTGGAACATACACATCTGGAAAAAGATCGTGCGCTTCGCAGTTTCTTGGGAAATCTTTCCTGCCCCGCGGTCGCGGGTCGGATATTCTGGCTTGGGCTCCTTTCGTTCGTGGAGGTTATCGCGAATAGAGAAAAATGTCTCCACGGCAGCTGGGTGAAATCGTATCTTCTGGTGAAGAGGCGAGAGGAGAAAGAGGCGGAGGACCCCGTTGCCAGGGTATTGCCCGACAGAAGCAAAAACTGGGCGAAAGGGTAGGGCGAGAAAAGGGACGAAGAGGGTTACTAGGGGGGTTTTAGGAGGGTGGACCCGACTCATCCCGTGAAAAGAGGCACGGGACGAGCCAAAGGGAAGAGGGAAGAGAGACGAGGAAAGAGGATAGAGGGAAGGTGGAAGAGGGAAGAGGGAAGAGGGAGACCTATATTACTGACGCAAAGAGGGGAACCCGAGAACCCTCCCGGCTCACGGCGGGATTGAGGACGTTGGATATGTATCCAGCGTGGCTTGTCACAGAGCTTCAACCTCCACCTCGCTTCGAAAGCCGCGGGATGTTGGATATTAAAAGAATCATAGGGGCTCGGCTAGGCTAGAATAGAATAGGATAGGATAGGTTAGCCTCCATACTCTATATCATACGTGGAGGAAAAACTCCTTTCGGTTTTGCTGAGTTAAAGGATCAGGGATGGTCGATTCACGCTAGACAACGGACCTACGTACGCGTTATGTGGCTAACGGTGACAAAGGTTCGGTGATATTCTGCGATCGAGGATTTTACACGCGGATTAAGGCTCGACTCGGTGCTCGTCCGCGACACACCGATTCCCGATAACCTCAGGAGAAGCTGACGCGTTTTTCTAACTTCTTTCGCAACCGGATGCTCACCCTCAACCTCATCCAATCCCCTCTTCCACCGGTTCTAATGACTTTGTTCCTTTTACTGGGAAAAACGAAGCGACGCGATTTTACACCACGCAGTTCTTCGAGGTGGGTATATACCGTATACCGTGCGCAGAAGTGTGCTAACCACAAAGCCACGCTGCGAGTCTCTCGGCGAGCCTCTCTTCCACCTTTGAGGCGACCGCATAAAATATAAATCTCTCCTGCAGTCACGGGCACAGCCGCGTATTTTTAAATCTGGAAAACATTCTCCTTGCTCGTATAGATATACACCGAATGGTAACCCGGGCTGTTCCAGCGCGACGAGAAATCTTATCCAAACCGATAAATCGGATATCGAATCGGACCCGTTGGAATCATCGAACTAAATCACCGATGCATGAATCTTAAACGATATGGAAACAAATATAGACACTGAAAAATTGATCGAGACCAACTTCTTGCGTATCGGAATACACAGAGTTGACGAATTGATGGAATAACGCCTCACGATATAACATCATCTCCGTCTCCTCTCTTTCGCCTTTTATTTTACTTCATTTTCTATATACCAACCATATATGTATAGCATATAACGTAGAGGCGGAAAAAAAAGTCGTACAATAAAAGTCAGCGAGTATATCACGCGGCTGACCCTCCTGGAACACACGTGCGTCGGTTGGTATAGAAAGAGGATGAGGAGGAGGAGGAGTAGATAGCTGAGGTTACCTGGGCTGCGGACGAGCTGGCGGCGTTCCTGTCCGCTGCATAGTTGGGTGTGTTCCAGCAGCGTGGCTAAATCGAGACTTCTGCTTATTTGAACAAGATGGTCCATGACGAACAACACTGGTAAATATCGCATTGTGCGCAGTTCAGGTTTTTAAGTGGAAGTCCAAGGTTAATACGGATACGATTAGCCAGGATCTACCGTACCTATATACTACATTCGACGGGGGATTATTAACTCGGTTAATAAAAACGCGGGAGTCAATTCCCTGCGATACTTTGACCGTAGACCGATATATCTGTACACGATGTCTACAGGTATCTCTATATTAAGATACTTACGTTATATATTTACACAGAAGCAACGTGGTCAAGATTATAACGAGGAGTCGATGGATCGATTCTGGCTCCGCGGCCTCTAGGTCAGACCTAATTAAACCGTTTAATTACACCACCTTGCTGAAGGGGAGTAAAACAGAAGAAGAGAGAGAGTGAAAATAAAAAAACAGAAAAAATTTTTAAAAAAACTCTGGCAATTAACCTCGAGCTGCGTAGGTACCTATCAGCGTTGCCCCCGCGGCATTACAATCAGTTCGTGTTAACATTAGGAGTGAATAGCTTCGCACATACTTCCAGCAGTTTCTGGACCTGTGCACGATCTATACTAATCTCGTAAATGTTCGATAATTAATGAACTACGTCATGGGTCTTATATACGTATATGAACCAGGTTCCATAGCCAAGTAAACTTGTAGATTTATAGCGCTTCGGGCAGCCGGATAAGTGTTCCGTTGCGAAAACGGTCCGCAGTGCATTATACGCATCGCGTCGAAGACTGCGTCGGCCAATATGATATTCGTGACACAGAAATGCTTTGGGAAATATGACGAGTAAAATGGAATTGAGGTTTGAATTAAAAAAGTTCGAAGTCACCTCGAAGGCGTGAAAGATGCGATTCCCGAATTTCAATTCTGTGTAGAAATGATTAGGAATTAGTTCGGAGTCGTCGATCGGTGAAATTTCTTTCTCGCAATTAACTCAGGCGTCAGGTTTACAGGGTATTTATATAATAAGCGTTAGACTCGATGTAGTATATTAGCTAGTTGGCTGGTGTCAACAAGAGCTACGTGGCAAATGGAAGAACCGCCAGACCCAAGTAGGTGTATAAATTTGTTGACTAAAGACATTCTAAGTAACAGGGCCGACGAGGAGCTAAGCTGTTCCTAATTTAATGCTTTCCGCACCCTACCGCCGCTATTCTCTCCCTCTACCTCTCTCTCTCTTTCTCTCCCTCTACCTTTCTCTATTTCCCTCTCGTTCTCTCTTTCTCCCTCTATCTTTCTCCCGCATTCAAATAACCCTCCGGCTATCTCTTTCCGTCACCCATCTTCCGCCGCACCAAACTTGACTCCGTTTTCATTTCAAATTTCGAACTTTAAACAAGAGATCTTATCTACTTCCGTTTCCTCTCCTTTCCTCAAGATACACCGAAAGTATATTCGACTCTTTTCTAAATATTTCTCGTCCTTCGGGAAGATTCATTTTGCTCCTTTTTTTGCCTCTTCTTTTTTCCTTTTTTTTCACGCTACTGGACGTTATTAAATTAGTCCTAACGCCCTGAAACTAATTACTACATCTGCCCCCTTGGGTCCCGGCTCAAGTAACAATGGTAAAGTAACGCTCACGGGCTTAGCCGGTGTTCAACAAACTCCAGATGATCTCACGTTCTCGCACTTCACTAAAATATTGTATCCATTAAATTGAGAAATTAGAAGAAAAATTCTTCTTATTATTATACTTCTTCAGACCAACCCCTTTCTACCTAGATACGGTTAATAATTCGTATGAAACTACCCCCAGTCACAATTTTCAAGGTGATTTTACCGATTATTTTCTCCGATAGTGGAGGGCACCGTTTTCAGCGTATTTGGCGACGGTATGAAAAGGCTTTCCAGCATCCCAAGCATATTCGGGATTCGTGGCAGGACGAAGTTGCTGATCCTTTGTAATCTCGTTGAAGATGATCCCGGCCACCACTAGTGCTACTACTGCTTCTGTTGCTTAGGATATTCCAGGGTCTAAACCCATATCCACGGGCAGACCTACGGTGAGGCGGAGAGCGAGAGAGAGACGACCTCGTTCCCTAGACCCCTCGACTTCCCCCTTAGCACCGGCGTCCTCAACACGCACATAAATCACAATAGCGGCGGAAAGTGGCAAGGAGAAGTTCTCCGGGCGCCGTAACCCTCCTCCTCATCCGTACCCTCGTCGGCGGCTAGCCCCACTTGCAAGAGCCAGCGGGGTCCGGGTGTTCGTGAGGATGGTCGCTGACGTGTAGCTAATACCGAATGAAATACTCTGCGAATAAACATGTTTCCATACGTTCGTGAAGACTTCGATAGTATAGAAGTGAATCGATTGATTGATCGATCGATTATGATCAGAGATCAAGAAACACCTCGGCGCTTGGAGAAAACGGATTTAGAATGTTTCGTTGCTTTTCATTTCTAATAGAGAAGGCTTTCACCTTGCCAATTATCATTTGCACTGGTTCTCTGATTGCGGGATATCTGGGGTGGCTATCTATTCTGTAGATCTATAAACGGCTCAATTGCCGAAACGTCACCCCAACGATAAAAACGATTTTCCCTTTTCCCATTGCCATTTTCTCTCGAACCATCGCGAAACCGCGTTTCACTCCGTCCGTGTCCTTCGCCCTTGATTTTCCGATCGCGATTCGGTCCGGCCCTGAAGGTCATCGAAACTTTATATCTGTACCGAATCATCGGTAGCGAAGACGGGGATCGAGAATAGGGCTGGTTTCGTGAATTCGAGTGAGTGAACGAGTCGAACGACCGGGTTACCAACGGTGAACGGGGAACGAGGGGTGGCTTTTAGTATGGCAACGAGGAGTGCGGAAAGCCTTGGCTGAAACGTTGAAAAATATCCCTCTATTCGCCCCCGCGACCTCCACCTCGTCTCTCTCTGCGCCGCGCCCGTCCAGGGGTTCCCTGGCTGCTTTTACCCCTCGCCGCGGCAGGTTTTTTGCCTCCAGCTATCCAGGGGGATGCCGGGTTGGCGGATGGCGAGGAGGGGACAAGAGCGGGAGATTTCGGGGCCGAAAGGAACCAAGATGGTGTGGGTGGCTTCCTGCGCGAAGGGAGATCGGGAAAGAGAGGAGGACCATGGGGTGGCAAAAACCTAACCTAAGAGACCGTAGACCGTAGACCGTAGAGCGGAGAGAGCGGCAAAGGCTAGAGGCTAGAGGAGTATCGGGGGGATGAGGGTGAGGAAGATGTAGAAGGAGGACGGTAGCTCGGGTCGGGTCGGGTCGGGATGAAACGAGGGTAGAGCCACGGATCCGAAAAGAGGACACTGCCAGCATCTACGGGGACCACCTAGGGTGGAGCGGGGGGTTACTTCGCGGGGGGAGAAGAGATCGCCTCCGGACCAGAGCCGGAGCGAGAATAATATAAGTATCGAGTCTCCGCAACGTGATCCACGAGTGTGTGCGATTAGGGTATAACCCGAGGTCCGCCTATGTGTACAGGGCGCGGTACATTACGCTGAGGATTGAAAAAGAAGAAGAAATTAGACCTCAATTGCGGTCATGTAGGAACTGCTCCGCGTTTTAGTGACACACGGAGTCTGAACCGCAGGATTTTTATCGGTGGTATTAAAAGTGGGATTTATCGATGCTGAGTACCGAGATGATGCGACGTTGCGTATAGTACCTGATTCGGCGTGTAGCTTCCGCCTGCGAATTCTTGGCTCGAGATAATCGTTCTTTCTTCTCACCTCAAATTCACCCCGACTTGGCCTCTGCGCCTCGTAACTTTGAACGATCGAGAATTATTTGGCACTTGACTCAGTCTCGGGTATCTTAAGACGTGCACAAGCTGCGGCTATCTATGGTCTTACGACCGAATGTAGGTACGTACGTAAGCGTGGTAGCGGAAGTTGAACGGCAACCTCGGGCCAAAATGTAACAATTTCTATACTGGAATGTAGACAGTTATTGTCGTTTCGTCTTTTCAGGAGAGTTAAGAACCACCTAAGGAACACATGTAGTACTTCGGTACGAGCCAACAGAAACGACCTTATATAACTCCATTGTAGTATCTCGTTGATCTATTAATTACTAACTCCGTATTAGCTGGTATATCAGTTTATTGCCCGGGCGCCCACCTCGCTATTATACCTATACCCACAACCTTCTACGGTCCAAGGTTTCCTACCCGTTCCCTATACCACTCCTCGCGTGGCTTCTATACTTTCTTCGGTATCCAGCACTCATCTCTTAGCCGATGCTATCGGGGTAGTCTCCCTGGACTTCCACCCCTAGCAGTTCTCCCGAACGAACCACCCCTTCGAGCCGCCCCTAGCTATCCTCTCAGGCTACCTCCCCATTTCTAACCCCAAACGAACGAAGTAACGTAACATTGCCGAGGCCCAGAGGGGTGGTCGACGCCGTCTTGGTGGTAATAGTAGTGGTGGTGGATATCGTCCTCGTCCTCTTCGTAGTCGTAGTCGTAGTCGTAGTCGTAGTCGTCGTTGACGTTGGTAACATTCTAGGGGTGAGATTGTGGTGGTAACTTTAGTGGTAGTAGTGCCGATGGTAGTCGGGGGTAGTTTCTTGTTAGGGTCCAGACTCACTGGCGACTCCGCAGTTGCTAGGTATGCCTATGCCAGGAGGATGAGAAGCAGCTAGTAGCAAAGGGTAGGAACGAACGTCAGGCTTGGCTTCACGAACAAACGGATACACGTTCGTTTTTATGTTTCTGGATAAAATTTCTGACCACGAATATAGGTATAACGGCGTCTCGAGAGTCAAGACCGCACAGACTACCTTCCGCGAAATGGAAATAGAAATTTTATCTCCCGGCTGTCGGTCTTAAAACCGAAAACTAAACTCGAACTAAACGAGAGGGAAAGGAGGGCCAAAAAGTGTTGTGCTTCCAGTAGACATGTATGTCTGGGTCCGACTAAATAGAAAAGATTATACCAGACCCTTGCCTTATCACTGAAAAGAGTGTGGTGGCCAGGCCGTTCGAATATTATCGAATACACCAGGCAAGAAAAGCAGCCCTTAACGTTGGAACGGGGACTAATTCTTAAGGCGGTCGTAAAAGTTTAAGAAATACTCAAAAAGAGGCGAGTCACGACAGACTGCGGACAAAGATAATCGGGTACTTAACGGTACTTAGCTCCTGGGGGGTCACAGGGAACAGGAAGAGAACGAAAAGGGGTCGGAGGGAGGTGATTCGTGACGACTAACCAATCCTACATCTACATATCTCGAGCTAGCAAGCTACTAACTACTTCCGACTTGATTACCACAGATACCAACTACAGCGGCTAATTTTCTACCGCCAATTTTCTACCCAAAGATCATACAACGTTTTGTTTCCCCCCAAGTTGGAACTTCGTCCATAAATAACTTGTACTATTTTTTGGTCCATTCTACTTTTTTACGTCACGTTGAAAGGGTACCGAGACTTGTATCATCCGTGTGTCGCAGTACGGAAAGGTAATATGTAGGTATACCCATGTTCAGGCGTCAACGATGAAAGCCACAGTAGACTGGAGAGGGAGAGAACGAGATGGAGAGAGAACGCGCGCGAGAGAGAGAGAGAAAGAGAGAGAGAGACAAAGCAATACCATCTCCGTTTCGCTGACAGGGCGTGGACCACACATTTGCATCGTATATCAGTGTGTACAGGTATGCCACACATGCTGCATATACAATCTACATATACCTATGCAGATTGTACATTGTACCTATAACTATAGGTATGTTTCAATTTTGCGGTCTTGGTCACGTTGCAATATGTAATATCACGTAGATGAACGGGAAGACTTCAGATACACACCTACCGCACTGGTCAGGGTGGTGCCCACTGGTTCGTGGTAGCGGTTGTGGCGATGTGCTCGCTGCTTACACAGTCGACGAGCTGGACTGACTGGTCTTCCCCATCGAGGAGTAGTCAGTGGTATGGGTGAGGGCGAGGAACCAGGCGATATGCCTACCTGGAACCTGGAACCTGGACACTGGGCACAAGGCGGACGCTAACTGAAATTTCTGTTATTTCTCAGTGTGACAATGCGGTGAATGATTTCTGGAAGATTTCACCCTGCGGCTTAATTTCGTAAATAGGCAAAAGGTCGATAGCGAACGTACCTACCTACCTTTGTCCCAAGTGACAAAAACTCCGGGCTATTTGAATACAATGGTTCACCTCGAAGGCAATGGGACGACTAGCGTTTCGACTAGACAATTTTATAGAATAAATTGTTACGCCATTATAGCCGAAGCATATTCTGAAGCAAAGAGAAAAGGTGAGCGTATATTACCTGGTGGGTAATTATGAAGAACGAAGCAGCTCAGTTTTTGTCCGATTGCGATAAGCGTATAATGCGGTTTTTGGAATAATGAAAGACACGCCCTTTTAAGTTTCTATTATGCTATCAGGATGTAATATCTAGTACAGTACCGTCAGATCGAAGGCCCGAAATAACGTGTGTCATAAATCTACCAATAAGCAGCCCCCTGGTACCGAACCCTAATTCACATATCGGTTTCCACATCATTTGGTTATGGGCCCCGTGACACCCGGCAAAGTAACGAGACCGAAACATCCGCAAACGATCGTTCAGCGTTTTCGTATGCATTGTGTTGTTCGAGCGCGTTACGCGATTGACGTAACACATCATAAATAAATTTGCGGCACAATGTTGACCTTTATCGAATTATTGTAGAATACACCATTATTTGATCGTTCTGCACAGTTAACCCTGCACTTCTATCATCAAGGGAAACGGGTAATTAAAGTGACAACTTAATTACGGTGGTTCAATTCGACTCGCAATGCTAAGTACAAATGAATACGCAATATTATAGAATTCTTTACAATCAATTCCGCACGTTGTTAACTGAGCAAGACAAGACCTCATCTGTCTCCGAGACAAAAGACTCGGAGCTCGCTGTTGGAGCTACGAATCGCGATATGAAAATAAAGTTGACGAATTTGATTTCAATCCCATCTTTCATCGTTAAATTTCTTATCGAAGGTTACAATGGAAGAATGTACCGTGCACAATACATCCTCTTACTTTACGTCGTCAAATTGAAAACGCTTTTCTATTCATTCTCTATTGCTTTATGAGCTTACGGGAAACGTGGAGAATGAAATATCCGTGACCAACGATAAACTGGTGTGTTCCTTCCATCGCGGTCGTCCTGGCTTGTCAGTACTTACAATTAGTCAGAAAAAGGATTGGAACCACTTTGGTTGTTTGAACGAGAGTCAAGCTCGGTTTCCACCTCCCATAGCCTTTTGACACCTCTATCAAAAACAGGAATTGCATGAAAATTTAAACACGTTGTTAACCCCTCAGTCCCTGGGGGCTTTTTTTCGCGGTACCCTACTCTCGCGTGCGTTACGCACCCCGTTCATTCCCGTCAAACAGTTTCCCGTGCATCGAGCATTCGAGCATTCGAAATATATACGTATAATATCCCTGAAAGACTCGAGTAGCACTCGGAACAAACCGAGTAATGGAGGAGGAACGCGTGGCAGTAGGGAACTGCGTTTATGGGTTTACGATGCACGGTTGTTTCAGCCAACGACTTACGGCGACTCTTCATCGCCCTAGGGCTAGCGAAGTGCAAGTCGGAACGGATGAATCGCTTGAATGAAATTGGACCAAATCGAGTCGAGGGCTGATGAATTAGCGCGAAGATGATTTTATTAGGATACTGGCGTGTAATGAAGATTTTATGGGCCGGGATGGTCAATATCTGTTACCCAACATCCCCAGGCTCCTGGCCAACGTTATTCAAGCCAGATGTATACACCGTGGCTGATAATAATCTGATACAGCTTCGGGATCTTTTCACGATATTCTCATCATTCTTAGAACCACGTTTGAAGACCTTTTCGAATAAGACACTCTCTGCAAGAATATCACAGCGAATTTTACCAATTGCCGTACGCATTTTTATGGAAGCAACAAGAACGTCGGACTTCATAGTTTTCGAAGCATATTTTTCAGGGCTGTAAATATTCTCGTATCAAAACGATCTTCATCGCGGTCGATACCCCGTTCCCATCTATTTCATGGTCTTCGCTGCTGACGGTGATATTAGCGTCAGTTCGTGGACTGACAATACTCGCCTAATTCGCAGCCTGGTGCGGAGGGTATTGCGGAGTCCAGGATGCCAGGCGAGGCACTTCACCGGGTAGTGTTCCTCTGGGGTGCGGGATGCCGGGACGAGACTCGAATGGCGGTTGCCGGTTCGGAGTGCTCGGGCATTGAACGCCCTTCGCAACCCTCGGCAACGGACCGACGGATAGACGGACGAACGGACGAACGGACGGACGGACAGGATGGCGCGATGGCATAGCTCGCCCCTGGCGAGGGCGGCCATTTTGCCTGCTGTGGCCTTGCGGGACTCGCTCCACAAGGGTGAGGGTCTCCAGCCAAGGTATATAGATATACACCTGCCTCGTAACCACCGCCAACGCCACCCCAGGAAGCCTCTCTCGCTCTCCTCATCCCCTTTTCGTGCAGCTCCCGTACCCCACCGATCCCTGCTGAGCCACACGGTGCCATGGTACACGGTGGTGGTGCCTCTCGGGCGAGATGGCAGGGCCAGAGGTGCTCAAGTTACCGTTGTCCTTCGGAGGATCGGTACAGAATCCAAAATCATCGAGTCACAAATTGAATACCGTTCCCAACTCCGGAAAAGGCATCTTCTTCGTCAGCTGGTAACGACCTTAGTGGTCGTAGTGGGAGGTTCCGAAGTGTTGAAAAGCTTTCTGGGTCTACGGGCTTTAAATTTTCAATCATGACTTTGTAAGAGGCGATGGTACCGGCGCCTTGGAACCAGTTTCTCTCTGGACATCGCTTTTGATTTTTCCGGTGATGGATAGGAAATTGAATAGCATATGGACGGACAGACTATCGGATAAGAAGGACCAAGCTGACGGGTACCGTGTTACGCGTTAATGTCACACGCCACGCACGGGCGTGACATCGGGACGCGGCACTCTCTGTTACCTCGCACCTTCGTTCTCGTCACGTTCACCTACGCGGGTACGAAGCAACGTCACTTACGGTCGAGTCTATCGACGTTGACTCGCTCTTGCTTGGTTCGAATTCAGTTACATCGCGTCGGCCGTAACCTAGGCTCGTGAATGAGGGGAATGGATAAGACACATCGAAGCGATGACAAAGTCCAGACACCGCTGCGGGTCTCTTCGGGTCCCATAGGGGCGGATGCAACCCACCCAGCGTAACGAGGGAATGAAAGCCTCCCGTAAATGAAACCAATTAATTAGATGACGTCACCCTCCTAGGAGCCAAAGCTGAGTACGGGGTATCGCACTTCGAATGCTAGGCGTCGATCCTCGTAACCACAAGCTCTTCTGTAACGTGTGCATCTACCTCAGGGAGTACTTCGCTCTCTCCGTTTGACTAGATTCTAAACGGGAGCGAGCGTCATTTTATCGAGGAGCGTCGAATCTCCTGCTCGGCTGCCCGAGGCTAGACTCAAGCTCGAGACGAGCACCGTGGAAGTTAGGTTTTGCTATACAAAGGGACCAGCGGGTGCTACGTCGGTGCGGGGACGACGAGAGGAGGGAAGAGCTGCCGGAGGTAGGCGTCCACCCATCCACAAGCTCACCCACTCACCCACCTTACTCACCTACAGAACAGAGAGACGGCTCCCCGAGGGTGAGCGAGCGAGTAGTCGGACTTGGGGAACGTGGGGTGGGGAAAGGGGGGGTTCAAGGTACTTTCTACCTCCGGTTCCAGAGGCAGAGGCAGAGGCAGAGGCAGAAGCAGAGGCAGAGGCAGAGGCAAAGGCAGAGGTAGAGGTAGAGCCAAAGGCAGAGGCAGAAGCCGGAGACGGCTTTGCGGGAAGAAACTCTCTCCGAAAGATAGGAGGGGTGCAGCTACTGACGGCTCTGAACCACCACCGAGATTCGAGGCATGGAACAAGCCTGCAAAGAAGAAAATCTTTCCAAACTTTGGTATCACACGTAACGTTAATCGCTGATGCAAGATAAAAGCCCATGAATTACCTGTGGAAGCACCAAGTCTCAGAGTTGCCGACATAGAGAGCGGCAGAGGATCGAATCTGATCAAATATGAAATCATCTTCGATCAGACTCTTCTTGTATTTGAAATCTTGCCATTGACTATCCGGTAATTTACTTTTTCGGCTGAGAACCGGGCAGCTGTATAATTGAAACAAAGATCAAGAAGATTGGGAAAGTCTTTCACAGATAAATACCAACTTAAGCCGATAACGTCCAGTGGTTTGGTATCACGCGGACATAAGGGAGATGGAATAATCGTCAACGCCGAGGTACTCTTCATCCTCGTAGCCTTCGCTAGCCGCAAAGGACCTGAGGAGGAGCTGGAGAGGATTTCGGTCAGGTCGTAGCTGGGTCGAGTTGGGCCTGGGCGCGGGAAAGGCACCGACTGTGCTTGGGTTAGCCTGGATCCGGACCATCGAGGTGCGTGTGACGGTGAAGCGGGACGAAAGAGGCTTTCGCCTTTCTCTCGACCCTCCGAGGGTCTCGGGACCCGGAGGGACACGGAGGGCGGCCAAGGGACTCCGTCGTAAAGTATAATGCGGACTGGGGCCTCACCGAACCCGCACCGAATCCCCGTACTCTTCACCCTTCGACCTCTGAATTGTACGCGGTCGGTGCTGGTCCGACGATCTATAACGCTGCCTCACTGTCCACGAATCGCTATTTCACATATTCAAGACGCTCCAATTGCGACTAATCGCCAGATGAGTGACGAGGGAGAAAGAGAAGGAGCGGATCTTTGGTGATCCCGTGTATCCAGCTAATCCACGACAAACTCAGTTTATCAGATCTGAGGGAAAAACTAGACTCAAAATATGATGTTATGTATTGTTATGACACAATACGAAAATGATACGCGATGAAAAAGGGTTGGACGTAGGTAAACGGAGACCGTTATCTCTGTTAGGCTGTAGGACGACCTCCTGTAGGGACTATAATTGTGTAAACCAATCTACAAACGTAATTTAGACGAAAGTTAACAGCGCAGGAATAAAGTTTCAGTTTGTGAGATCATATGAAGGTTGGATGTCAACGCGTCAGAATGTAATTACTAATTTAGATGAAAGAGAAAGGATAACGAGCGGAGGAAAGACAGAAAGAGACAGAGAAGCCTACCTGCCTTTCAGAGAATACTTTTCACGCTCTCGGATTACGGTAATGCAATAGGTCGTAAAAATCCGTTGTCAATGAAGTTTTTAACTGGGGTTCTTGCTTGACCACTGCCCTGTATTCGAAGCTGGCGTAAATTTCGTTGGAAAAGTTCATTTCTATTAAGACCAGTCAAATTCCGTCCATTCAAATAGTCGCAAAACGCAATCGGTCAACAAGACCTGACTTCTTCGCGCTTGCAATCGTTACCGGAGGATCAAACACGGAAGGAATTACCAGGAGGAAAAGGGTTTCGGATGAAATTGTCGTCTACAGTTTAGCCAGGAGGGCTGGTGCCGTCTCAAGTCTCAAGCCGGCTCCTAGGTTCCCCCAGGCCGAAACTCATTTCGCTAATCGCTATCGAATAATTCGTCCATGACCTTCCAATCCTTAGCCAGGTGGATTTTGGTCAACCTAATCATCCGCGGACATACAACGAATGGTAATCCTTTTTAATCCCAGCAAAGAACCCTGAGAGAAGCTTCTAAAAAATCAAGGGTTGGTACAGAGTGATGCTGGTCAAGCGTCAGTGTCTCCCCGTTAGCCTAGCTCGTAAGAAACCGGAATTCAACGCAGCATAAGCATAAACTTGGGGACGACTGATTTGCATGAAATAATTTAACCCCGACGATAATGGGCGCTGAGTGCTCCCCGCCAACCACTCCCCAGAAAAATATGAAATCATATATTATTTTCCCCGGAATATTCAATCTGCAAAAAGCCTCACCAGCTAAGCTACCGTTATTGTTCCTACCGTTAGGGGTTGGCTAGGGTCAATACAGGGTGCTGCTACGAATGGGGGAAAGTCTAGTGTGAGGATAGGGGGGAACAATCTTCTACTTGGACTGCGTTAGGCAAATGGAAAGCGTAAGGAAAGTAAAAAAAAAAAAAAGAAAATAAAAGAGGAGGAAAGGAAAGGAAAGAAGAGGAGAGGAAAGAAAAGAAAAGAAAGGAGAGGAAAAGAAAAGAAAAACTAGTATAGGGTAGAATCGCATCGCAAGGTCGTTGCGTCAGTCGCGGAGTAACGACCACATACAATATACCTCTAGGGGAAAAAAGTACGTTGGATGTACCTACATACAGCGATACGTGGGCTGGTTGCAAAGGTGTCGCTGTGGTACCTGACCCTATTGAATTACGCCGCGGTTAACATCCGCGATTCAAGAACCAAAAGGGTTTATCATCCTTGGTGGTTTTCCCCATTACTATAACGAGTTTACCAAATGTCGGAGGAATGTTTTATAATGCTTAAGGTAACTCCTTGTATTCAAACTTTTCCACGGATGGAATTTGAACCGTGCACCTCGGAATAATTTAGAGCACTGGATTGTAGCTCTACGTTCGTATAGTTAGGCGAGCTCTGCGGTGTCCAGGACTACCTTCCATATCCACCCTCATGCCACCTCTACCTCTACCCACTCGCCAGCCTCAACCACCACCACCAATGCCACCCAACCACCCATCTACACTACCTCTATCCCAGCTTAGTTCAAAGCAGCGTTCCCAACCCCACGACCCAATGTACCCTTGCGTGCTCGCCTGCCTGCCTGCCTGCCTGCCTGCCTGCCCGCCTGCTTGCCTGCCTGACTGCCACCCACTACGGCGCAACCCAACCACCCATCCACCTACCTACCTACCCTACCTAACCCAGCCCCAGCCCCAGCCCCAGCCCCACAGCCCCACAACCCCAGCCCCAGCCCCTATACCACCGGGTCTCCCGCTACCACGAAAGCCCCAAGCCCCGTGCCTCGTCGCAACCATCACCAAACAGAGAACACAGCTGAGCCAACGCTGTGAGTGGAAATACCTTCTACCTTGAAACCCACGCCGAGGCTCGAGGCACCCATACTGGGTTGAAGCAGGCTCTGCCCACCGTTCGTGCTAAAAATACACGGGTTGGAAAATAATTGGAGATGTTATCCCTCATAACGACTAACCCTGTCTCTCTCGTTTTCCTTTCCGTTTCCCGCTCTTCCGTCTTTATCACACTTTTTCTATCTCTATACCCTCTCTGTTTCAGTCCTCCGTAGTGTGCCGTGGACTTTTCGACCCTGTCTTTGGTTTCGGTATCAAACGAGACTGGAATCTTCGTGGGTAGGTATAAAGTTTAGATCGTGGCCCACGGAGTCACCCCGCTGTGTATTTGTCTCGCGAAGCGATACCCACCTCAAAGACAATTAGCTAATGTACTATTAAAAGGATTGTGCGTAAGAGTGTGTACGCGTCGTGAATGTGTGTCCCCGAGCGTGTGGTACCAGCGTCCATAGCGGAGTGGAGTCCCTCTGGGCACGAAACGTTATAAATATACCTAGCGTAACATATGGTTATGGATATTTAGCAGAGCTACCATCCGAAGGAAGAAAGAAACGCGAACGGTTCTCTAATTAGCGAAAGGATAATTGATACGGTGACCAAATTTCAACCGCTCCCTGAACTCTAGCCGCGTCTTCGTACGGACTACAGTTACAGGGCGGCGACCTGCAGTCCGCCAACTCTGTCAAGCCCTACCTGCCCGTAATCTACGGACCAAACGCGCCTACTTCACTCTCTCTCTCTCCCTCTCCGTCTCTCTATCTCTCTCTCTCTACCATACGTACCCACCTATCTACCTACATACGTATGTATGTATGTACAGGCCATGTACAACCTCCATCCCGTACACAGGACCACGATATAATTCTCTCTCCACGCTCACAACGAGGATATCTGTATCCACGTACGTGGGAACAGGTATGCGTGTCATACATAGGTATAGTCGGGCCACAGAGCACCTAGAGGGCATGTTACATACATCCCATCTACTATGTACCATATAACGTAGTATATACCGAGCTGTTTGCGAGACACACAACCCCGACTCACACCAGAACGCACTCGCGCGTCTCTCTCTCTCTCTCTCTCTTCCTCTCTCTCTCTCTCTCTTTATCTCTCTCTATCCCCGGCTCAACGGCGACGAGGAGACGGGGGCCCTCGGACGAGCGTGGAGTCCCAATGCGACTGACACACAAACACCGGGGGGGTTAGCCTCCCCACAGTACCGTGGAAGCAGCCAACCGACCGACCGTACGATTAGGACGAAGCCACGCACCCGCGGCTACAAACGCGCGAATAGATCCGGCCACGTAATCACTTGTAACCACGTCACGAAATACTAGGTGCCCACCGTACCGCCCTGATGTAGCCTCGTGCTCGCTCGAAGACCTGATTAGAATTTTGCTACTGAAAATTACGCAGGTACTTACCTCCACTCGACTCCCATGGTCAATTGAAAGTACATCGGTCCCACTCCATTAACTATCAGACGTATTTGGTCGTAAATACCAGGGCAGGACTACCAGCCGATACGTTACGGTCTGACGACACACACGCGTCGCGATACCCGTCCGTATCCACGTTCCCATGCGCACACCTCGAAGACGAGTAGCTGCGTAACGTAATGCAATGCTGTGTAGTCAGTACCTCAGGTATAAAGATTAAAGCGTCTCGGTGGAGTTGACGACGCCGTAGAGGAGGAGTGCTCCGTGCAGTCCGTTCAGAGAAAGAGATCAGAATTAGAACGGCTCTGGGTGGGTGGAAGTTTTTACTTTATTGCCTCCGAGCGATGCCTGGAACTAGAGACACCAGTACCGTGGGACGAATGTCTGGTGTAGGTATGCTGGGGCAACAAAGGTGACCTCGAGTGTTGTAAAGGAGGAAATCGCAGGAGCAGCTTAACCCAGCTCGGCGAAAAACTGCACGAAACTAGTGTTATAGTAAGGGCGGGTACCCTAAGCTTTAATCCCAATGCCGATAGATATTTCGAGTGTACTATGGTAATCAGGATTCTGCGATCATTTTACCCCCCGGTAACAAGCATTAACCCATCAATTTCGTTCAGGGACAGCGCGACACGATTTACCAGCGTTTGATGGTGGGAGACTAATGGCGAGTAATTAATCGACCATGCAGTGATAGATTTTAAAAGGAATATCAGCACCCTGATGAACAAATTCCGCGTTGCTGTTCAGGAGATCTTTCTTTTCTGTAATGATGTTATGTAATATATATATATATAACTTTACATTTTCTACGTGGGTATGTATAGCTTTGCTTGTATAAGCATTGTGCGTGTCCACCCGGAAGCAGATATCATCGCTATACTTGTACTTCCGGGCGGGAAAGTATAAACGTGACGTTTGCACGACGAGCCGTGCCTCGGCAAGACGGGCACGCGATCAGCTGATTGCTGTTGGTCATTCGCTGTCCCCCAAGCCACTCTTGACCCTCTTTGCAGAAGGCGATTTCAGCCCAGCGCCCTAATTTTCCGCCGGCTCTACGTCGTCTCGAAATCTTGCGGAACGGTGGCTCACAATGAGCCGCTCAAAGTCCCGCGTAATTAAAGGTCTGGCAATTATGAATTTTGCGTTTGGTTTTCACTCGAGGAACACCTCTTTCGCCGATGATGGTCAGTCTGTGATCGATCCATCGTCAAAAAAGACGAACGGTCATAAAATCGGTAATGAGATTATTAATTCGATCAAGAAAACGTCCGCAACGTCCGGTCCGCGCGGATGTCAATATGGCCTCCGATGGCCTCGAGTTCAACGCACCTCCAAAGCAACCACACCTTACCATCCTCTCGCTGCAAGCTCTCAGCTGCCTTCTTTCGCCCGCACCCCTCGACATACATACACAACACAAGTTCGCATGCATATGTGTGATACGCGGCAAACCGGAGGCCACTATGTAGGTTTATACTATATGTATGAGTAGAAACACATATGTAGGTCTCCGGATAGGTCGGGTGGGTACCTACCAAACCCCTTTCCATCTGTACGTAGATGTAATATACGTATACAGGGCACGTAGGTACGTAGATGTATTATTGCTAGGCTGATTGTGGGGGCAGGATAGGGCCTCAGGTTGAGCCACTATACGTGCTGATAATCACAGGTAGCGAAGTATTGCCTGGGTTAGGTTGCTGTTAGGACCAACGCCAGCTCATCTTCTTTCGAAAGTAGTTCTTCGGATGTCATTTCGAGACACCGAGACCGAAGTGCAAATCTGCTCAACATATGCGAGCGATTCTTATAGGATCTGGGTTCTTCTTCCTTGGAGCACCTGAAGCAGCCGAATAATGCTCTCTAGCAAGGCCACATTGTTTTCGAAGAAGCGTAGCAAATAATTTACGAGTCCCAAATCTCGGCTGCCCTATATCCCTCGAGAAGTTATAGCATTCTGTCGGCAAGTTCCGGTGGTCACGCGTTGCCATTTACTGCCACCCGTAATCAGGAATGGACATAAACGCTACCTAAAGGGCAGTATCGAAGGTAAACTATTGGGTACAAGATCTCTGACAAAACATCGTTCGCAATTCAAATATCTAACCCACCGCCCCATCAGATTCACCGCACATTTCTTATTTCTTCGCTGTCACGTCGCTCGTTGTATCGTTGTTCAACGCCGGCTTAAGGTTAGGTGAGTTGGAACGGCTCCCTTTTCTCTGAAAGGAAGGGTTCCGTTAATCTAGGGTCCAAGGGACGTGGGTGGGAGCGAAGGGTGGACGAGGTGGCAGCGGGAAAACGGGTGCGGACTCCGCGGGGGCGGCCAACCCGATGGGATGAGGGAGAATGATGGAGAAAGGTGAGTAGGGAGGAGGGCCGTTGTGGAACGGCTCCAAGGCAGAGGGTGCTCGGGGGAGCGGAGGCTATGAAGGAAGAAGAGGGTGAAGGGGGTGGCGGGCTCGGCTCTGGGGGTTCTTGATAAAGGTGGGGTTGGTGGTCCCCTTGATGAAGGTTCAGGCAGGAGGGTTACTTCGCTCTGCTACTCTGATGGCTTTGGGGGAAGGCGAGGGGTGTTCGAGGGTGGTCGAGCCAGCTCCCAGCCCGGTTCGGCCCAGCCTCAACCAAGAAGCACTGATTCATCCAAGAGGCATGCGTCTGACCGCCGCCTAAGACACAATGACGAAGTATACTAGCCCAAAAAGAACCGACTTTACTCCACCCCTCTACCCGACACGTACCCGCTACAATGACAAAACACCGCAAACGTGTCCTCGTTCGTCTACCAGAAACTCAACGAGACCCCATTCCATCCTGGGAGACTAGAATTATACGTTGCGGATGAGAACGGGTGAAGGATAGTGCGGCTCGATACCTACGCACAAATCACCCACACAACTCCATTTTCTAAGTAGAACACAATAAGTCCTTTTCTAAGTATACATTCGGAATTGTCCTACCGATGGATCTGCCATTCGGGAGATATCAATTATCAGATTCCCATTCACGATCATCCGTGCACTAACCATTCTTCGCCTGAGGCAAGAAATCCTAACATACACCAGTTTCGCCCAATATTTTGCGATTCTGGCTTGTATGTCGATATCAATATCATTATCATTATCATTATCGCCCTCACATGTCAACCCCGCGGGTGGCTGCGGGCTGAGTGCTTAGGGTATATATTCGCTACGAAGTCTGCGTCGAGGCTACGACCCATTGATTTACCTTCTGTTTATCACATACCCCGTTTGAGACAGTTGACGCTAGACACGCACGTAGGAATATGTATATTTATGTGCAACGTGCATTCGTGTATGAAGCTTCATTCTGTGTTTCACCGCGAGTAAACGATTCGACTAGCTTTAGGTATAACACCTCGAAGAATGAATGACCCGAGTGTAAACATCTTTGTCAAACGCCTCAATCCTGGTACGCGTTATGCCTACTCCGCGAAAAACTTGTACGAAAGTTCTGTGACAATTTAGACTGATGTGAAAACCGACGGGATAGAAAAAGGAAAAAGAACTAATAATCATGGGAGTTATTTGCGAATCTTTAGTATCTACTGTCTCCTATCGTTGTCCCTCCACTGTCTATTTCCCTTGACGTGGGGCACCTCTAGGGAACGGAGAAAACTCGTTACCAATTTTTTAATCACTTTACTTTCTTCCTTCCACTAGGCAGGTAATTAGCAGCGACCCGCAAGTAACTAAGGGGTAAAACTTTAAGAATGATTAGGCGCTGCACCGGGTTACAGCGAAGCTAAGATGCGGTGGGGTAAAGCCGGTAGTT
This sequence comes from Tenthredo distinguenda, assembly GCA_947538915.1. NCBI lineage: Eukaryota > Metazoa > Arthropoda > Insecta > Hymenoptera > Tenthredinidae > Tenthredo > Tenthredo distinguenda. The sequence goes on from OX384534.1 coordinate 9,678,368, forward strand.
TATGACCCGCGAAAAGTTAAAAGTCCGAGGCTATCTTTGTTCTATCACTCTCGAAACTCGTACCGAGTTACGGAGGACGAATTCGCCAGGGAATAATAACTGCAGCGGAGAAAACCGCGATTAAACTCTTCCGCTATTTTGTGTTTATAATAAGTAGTCAAGTCTCGAGTCACGACCTCAAGAGTCCGCGTAACGATGGGCAAGATATGCCGACGATTGCAATATACATCATATCCGATATTGACCAAGTCGGGACGCATCGTCTCGGAAATACCAAATATTCACATTCGCAATTCCGAGGTCGCGAAGACCGAATTAAAAACGAGAAGCTTTGGCCGCGGTTTGACTGATGTAATCGTTTAATCTCCATCGAGGAGATTCTCTTTGCACAGATCATTTCCATCTTTCGTGGGCGTGGGTAGCTCACCCCGCGGAGGTGATACCTCCAAGCTTCCACGAGGTATAATTAGTAGCCAAGCCGCGCGTCCGCTCGGTTATCGGAAGACACCCCTATTCCTTGTTATTATACTAGACTTTGTCCAACTGCATGCGACAGGTGCTACTAGACTCGGCGCACACCTCCGTAGAGACAGAAAAAGTTCAATTACCAAGCTATGATACCCCTGATTAGTTAATTCAACCATTATTCCTTCCCTCTGACAAAAAGGAAGGAAAAAGAATTCAGTGTCCGCAGATAAGAATCAAAATTGCTGTCAGAAGCTATTGGGTATGTGTCCTGTGAATCGATGTACAGAATTCTCTGTTTTCTATGGCAAATAAGAAAGACCCATTATGAAAATTAGTATTGGTTCGTTTTCTTTGTCCTCTACGTTCGTTACTCCCATCGTTTACGAACGTTCTTGAATTTCGTAATTCGAATATCCCGGTCTAAATTTTGGGGTAAATTCGTCCTAATTCCCGCGGGATGAACCACGGGTCCAAGGGTAAACACTGCCGCGCTGCACTACCCAAGTGAAATGTGACGCGGCACCGGCGAACAAATACGTTTGGCAAAGCACAAACCAACCTCCGGTATGTACAGGTGGTATAGGTACAGGTGTGTAGGGACTCGGATACTCTCGCGCGGGACGGAAAGCTGGGTCTTCTTGATAAAGGAGGATTTTCGTTCCCCCTGATGAACATGGTGTGGCCGCGTGGGTGGATCCGGGAGGATCTCTCCTGCCTCCGACTTCGCTCCATCTCCGCATCCCTCCGACCCTCTGAATCCTTCGAACCCTCCGAGCCTCCGACCCTCGCTCCCTATATTGGGATGCTTAGCTTCAGAGGGAGCGCTCCTCCATCTCGGATAGAAGGCGAAGGTATAGGTGCTGCTCGGGGGCCACGGGGGAGGACGAGGGGAACTAAAGGGGACTAGGGGGATGAGAAGTAAGGTGGGGTTCTGGATGGCGGTGGGTGGATGAGAGGCGACCGGGTGGCGCTGGGTGTTTGGAAGACGAAGGGGGGTTCGCAGAGTTTCAGAGCACCACGTCATCCTACGCTACCCTTACTTAGCGAGAGATACGAACCCACCCTCGTTTGTTCAACTTGCCCAACTGCAAAACATACAGGTATCAAATCATCCCGCGGATCCCTTACAACTTTCGACGGCTCAACGACTCCGTATTACGAAACGATCCGCGAGTTTTATGCACTTATTGACAAGAGGGTGTCGCCGAAACGATCATATACCTACTTGCTTCCCGTCGTCGTCAGGATCAGTGATGAAAGATCGATCTTTCGGAGGTCTTAAGCGTCGATTTATGACCGAGAAATTGCACGGGGGTAGTTACCGTCAGTTTTAAAACAAGGCTAACTCGATCCCAGGGTACATTACGCCCTCGGTAGGAACTTTTTTCGATCACGTACCGAAGACAGACGTGCTTTCCGAAGCTCCGTGTTAATGCAGCCGGAAGAACGACGGCTTGGAACGATTGAAAAAAGTTATAAACTGACGCGCGTATTGTATATGGGTAGGTAGATACATCCACGGGGAGTCAGACGGTTTCCAACGTTGGTTGGCAAATCAAAATTCCGGTCAGCTCTTGAACGGCTGCGCGTAACGGCCGGCAGTCGTACCCTTCGCTACCCCTCGCTATCCTCTGCTACCTCTTCCACCCCCTGGCTCCTCTTCTTCACCCTGGTTTCACCCTAACGCCAGCCTCGTCGGCCTCGGCCGCCTCTCGGGCGCCTTCCTTAGCCCCCCATACCACCCTTTCACCCTGGGGGTGGTCTCTGGCTGGATATCTCGGCGTCCTGTCCGTAATATCCCCTTTGCCACCCTTCGTCGCTCCTCGCCGCCCCCGAGGCAGCGTTAGGAGGGTTTGCTTGGCGTCCGACGTCCGGTGCCCGGCGCCTTTTCCCCCTTCGTGCCCCCGTACTCCCTTCTCAACGACTCCAAGGGGGTCGACTCTGGAATAGGGGCCACGGACCGAAGGATATGAACACTAGATGCCGATGACGCACTGTTCCCGAGTTTCGTGCGTTATCTCAGGGTTACATGCTTCTAGACCGCCGCGGCGTAGTCCTTCCGCGAAAACGGAGAACAATATCTCGGAGAAAGTGGAAAAGTCACGTCAGCTCCAAGTTCATTTATTTACCCCACATACGTGCTACTATATAGCACGTTGAAATGAAACAGTCAAGTCGAGGGTGCGGGAACCGGGGAAAACCGCTTACCAAGAGACAAATAATATTTATATGCGAGAGTATGTCATACCTAGGTGTGCATTTCTGGCCTCATGCCAAATCGGCTGGATACCTACGGTGCTAGTGCCTTTTGATTCAACTTAATTGACCATTTTCAGTTCGTCCGACTCAGGCCTAATTCGGTCAATGAAATGAAGCTTATATTATCGCCAGGGAAAATGACGACAAGTTTCTTCAGTCTTCGATCAAAGATCTATTAGCGGCAGTCGTATACCCGACGCCGACGATGCGGCAAATTTTTAATTGGCAGAAGTAAACTCGTGTCCAGTGAGACGAGAGTCGATCGTCTTACGTGAAGCTCATACATGAGTGCGGACGATGCGGCAGGAGGTTCTTGTTTTTCTATGACTTTGATCGATCTTTTCGAGACCGTTAGTCTGAAAGGTGATATATCGATTTTCGAAACTAGCTTTCGAAGTCCATCTTTATACACCTGCGGTACACGCGTTTTCGTACGTATTAAGTAAAGTACAAATATTAGACAATACCGTGGCAGACGTATCACGCGAGGTAAAGTACTAGGAGTAATTTACCAGCGTGGTAATCGGTCAGTCAAAGTGGCCACGAACAAAAATTGACTCGAATCGATCCCCCGTAATTTCCCTCAGGCCGCATGAGACTCGAGAGTAACTAGCTAGAGGTGGTATCAAGCTTTCTCGAAACGGCTCAAGTAGAGACGGACTTTTTTTTCGTGAAATCCCTTCACCCCCGTCTCCGTCACGGTCTCAAACCCCAGCACGGTAACAGCTCTATATCTAATATATCTGGGACTCGTCCCAAGCCCGGGTTTCACCCCTGAAGCTACGTCGTCGGACACCCCTCGTCCGGTTTCGTCTTTCCCAACGGTAGAGGACTCCCACACCCCCTCTTCCCACCCTTTCCCCCCGATTCCCCCCAGCCTATACCACGCAGTCAACTCCCGCGCGGAAACGCGCCCCAATATCACCCTCGGGCCTTGCAATCACGGCATACAGGGAATAGGATGGGCTGGCAGGGGAACCCCTACAGCCCCACATCCCCACAAACCCCACAACCCCACAGCCCCACACCCCCGCAAATTGTGCGTCGCCGTTGACAGGCTTGCGATGCGGGGTGAGGGAAACTTATTGTTGAGCAGGAAGCCAAAGAGAATAATATCCCGAGTGACAGAGTTGCGGATTAAACGTTGCGGAGTTGCTGCGGATTATTGCTATTAGTTAAAAAAAAAAAGAAAAAAAACCCGAAGAAGATGTCTTTCGAAACATAGGGGATATTTTCTTCTCGTCTGCATTTTATACCTATAAGCGAGAAACCAACAACGGAGGGATGTTTTTTTTTATTTATCGGTAAATCCTGAACAGGAATTCAAATGCAAGTTAACCCGCAACCAGCCGGTGAATTGCGAATGGGTCGTCAATAAACCGTGAAACCGAATGCCGCACGGACCGCGACTACCCAGAGGTGGAAATTTTCCCAATTCTACGTTACGTTTGCATACGATACTAGATATTCGACGGAAATCTCTATGGCTCTGGCAGACCTTCGGGATCACCGCAGGTGGACCACCGCGACGCGTGCCGTACCTGCAGGTACAAACGAACCGCGGATGTTTGGAAACAAGCTGCGAACAGCAACGAAGACAATTCCTCTAAGAAGATGACAAAGCACCGATGAATTAGCACCCGGTGAGTTATGGCCGCGGTGCGAGGCGTCGCAGGCGTCGCGGGGTGTCGCGGGGCGGGGAATCCCCACGGGTGGCCGGACCGTGGTCGTGGGTGTCCAGGAGAGCTCCGCGTGTTCCCGGTATCGACCTGGCTAGGGGTGTGGAGACCCTCGGGCCGAGCCTCGGCCTCGCCAGGGGTAGCAATGGCCACCGGTTCTGGCTATCCGCTGTCCGCTCGGCCGGCGGAATCCACTTCTACGTTTTCTGGGTCTCCGTTCGCGCACGCGGTGCGTAGACGAGGCAACGAAACGAGCGAAAGACCCGTTCGATCAAACCTAAGGCGGTGATCGTAGAGAAAACGCGAAGGTTGTGAGTCGCGAGGTGCTCCGCCTTTCTTTTCTTCGTCTCCCTCTAGCCCGCCACCCTCGGTAGTGAGGCGGCGTATTACCTACTGTGGAGGAATTAAGGGAAAGGAGATAGAATGAAAAAAAAACCGAAAGTAGAGAGAAAGAGAAACGGTAAGGAAAAAAGAAAAAGAACGGAGTGCAAAATGCTCCAATTCCGGCAATGTCGTGCAGCTGCTCCTAACCCCCCGCTTCCCCACTCATCTACCCTTAGTTTAATTAAAATTAAAAGACGGCAAACGCCAGATTCCCCGCACCGTTTTCGTATCCCTCTTCCCCGGTCAGACCCTGCCGCCGATTTATATTCATAATTGCTGCCTTCGCCCACTCCCCGATTCTCCGATCTCTTCCCTAGTCCTTTACCTCCACCTTCGGCTCCCTTTACACCGTACCACGAATTCTCCACCTGGGTTTTCCGGGGTGAGGTACCGGAGAGATTATTAGCAGATGATGGAAACAAAGTGAGAGAGAAGCTCCAACCTCTTCCCGCAGGTATACCGATTCACCTGATATTATACCTGCGACCACCTCCCCACCAGGCTTTACGAACACCTTTTATTACCCGCAGATTACCGATGTGAGAATTCGGAAAACCGATTATCACGTTTATAAAACGCGACACACGTCCGCGAACACGAGTCAATCGAATCAACCGCGAATCTCGATAATCTCCCGACTCTATCTACCACAATAAAATCGCCACGGTCCATCTCCCGGCTTCGATGCTTCATATACCCACCAGGTTTATACACACACGTACAGCGGGGTGTAATAACACGAATTATACATCGCGACATTGAAAGGGTAATGGTATTTATTGCCTAGGGTCTGAAATTCCTACTTCGCTTATCTTGATCCATAGTTGAGAACCGCTTTAAAGAATGAAGTCTCCCACTCCCGAGGGATATCGCCATCCCTAACTAACACACATCCCTTGGTAAAGGATGATCTGAATTATGCCTGACCGTTCGTGCCCACGTTCCGCGTATACCGGGTGTTAGTAGTTCATCATTAGTTTCCGATCTATACCGAGCGCATGACTCTTCATCTTAGCCCTTTATGCGGGCTGTTAATTATCTAATGAACCGTGTTTGGCGTTACAATTAGCACAACGTCATGTACTAACGTAATAATAAGATCGTCACGCCTAAGCCGTTAATGATCAAGCCGCGTGTGATTGGATCTTTGCGTTTCAGACGCGGTTGTTACAGAAACACTGTTAACTCTAATCGAATCACGAAGTGAGTCGAGCCGTACATTAGCGGTGCGGTCACGTATATTTGGGTGAAAAATGTGGCGAGTGAAAATTTGGGTGCAAAAAAAATAAAGAAATTCATCATCGAGGGCGTTATATCGTATAACTGATTCAATTTATAGAGAGCCGTAAAAATCATATATGGGATCGAAGGATTGAAGTATTCCTTGCTATATATCACTCAGGTTATACGCGTAAGTATTTGGAATATCTCGGACAAAGGTATAGCTTCGCGGCTTGTAAATCTTGGGAAATTCAAGCTCATCGAATATCTTGGTATAGGATCCTCTCGCCTTCCCTCGTAAAATAAAGATAGGTCAATTCGATGGTAGGTGCAGTACCTACGGTGGTTTTAAACCCACGGCACACGTTTTCGGTATTTCCTTTTTTTCATCGCATCGAAACTTACCTTCGCGTTCTATTACCCGATATTTTTTACAATCACTATCCCGCCGAATATGTAATCCACTATTCGGCCATGGGGAAAATGTAATTCAAGTTAATCCCGACGGACAAATAGCGGAGTTTGGTATTTTAGGAATCTGTCAAAATCTGTTCCGGTCTCGTGCGTTTGATGACGGGATTTTTACCTATCCAGCGAGATCGCAGCGGGATGCGCCGCGTAGTGCAGCGGAACGAAATTCTTTTGATCTACTCCCGTTATCCTGGGAAATATTATTTCCGAATTTTTTCAACGGATGTACACAACCGCTAATATTTATTACACGGGATTAACCCGTCGTCGTGATTACGCGTTTGGTTTGAAATTTGGTTTGGTTTTACCTCGGTTACGAATCACCACCGTTGTACCTCGACCGAGCCTACAGACACCGTGCCGCGGGGAAAATGGGTCGAATTGACGATAATGTTCGTACGTAACTTATGCCCGCGGTCGACCACTCGACCTGCAAAGAAGCATTGCTGAATTACAAGTGATCGACGGCTGAACCCTTTTCGTTAAAGAACGCGGGGCTTATATTTCAACCGAATTTGTCGCAAGCTGTAAACCAGCGATTACGGATTTTCATTAATTGCCCTCTCACCGCGGCGTAATATTAGCCGTATAAAACGATTTGTACGTTTTAATTGACGAGCTGGTAATTAAAAAGCGACGCGTCGACGCACCGTGTTAATAAATAAGCCGCAATTAACCCAGGTGAGGGCTAGTTGTCAAATTTCACGAACCCAGACAATATTTGTGCCACTTGAAGATCGAGTTGATTAAATATGAAAAGGAGATTAACCCTGGTGTAGGTGTCGTTCCCATTTACGTTATTTCCATAACTGAACAGTCCGCGTTGACATATCCAAAATCTAAACGAAGTAGAAGAATTATCGTAGACATTTTTCAGTCATTAATAATGACTTTGAATCGTACCAATATGGAGCGGAGTGGAACATCTTTTACAAAAATGAAGTCGATATTCGAAGAGCGTAGATTCGTCCATCGGTCAACGAGTTAATCGTAGATGGACGAACCAGCCCACGAAAGAAAGGGGTCGGCCGCGCAATGTATTGTCCGTAAGAGCGATATTACTCAGTGTCAGACCGTAGGAAGCGAGAGTTTCGTTTCTAATTATTAATCATTATTAGGTAGGCACCGCGTAGAAAGCCCCGCGGGCTAACCCAATGTTCCGAGCAATTAACCTCGCGTTAATTTTTTCTCGTAATTTTTTGTCTTCCGTTTAATACCTCCGACTGATTGTATAATGGTAAATTTCTCGTCACGATGGGTCAAGTGAACCCTACAGATGCGAAATTCGTTTTTGACCAATTGCTTGATCAAATATTCGCACAAATTCAGGTATATACGTCACGGCGAGCATATGCAACCCTGCATTACACCCCCCGCAACACACTCGACACCGTTTCAAATCACCTACATCCCCGTTGGGAGGATCGCGGGGTTTCGACCGAGCGTTGCAACCGACTAAAGGGGGTAGGGGGTTAGGTGGGTGATACTCGTTGGTGACTATTCAGGGCTGCGGGGGTGGTGTAAATTATACCGTTCAATCGATTTACTGTCAAACCCCCCCGTCCTCCCCTCTTGTTCACCCCCTTCGTCGAGTCGGGCAGCGGTGTAGCGCAGGGAAGGCCAAAGGGGGTCGAAAGGGGGTTGGGGGAGGGGGATAGGGATAGAAGTGCGTTTAGGCGAACACGCGTGTATATGCCAGGGGTCATACTGGGTTAGTGGCAGAGGGGCGTGTGGGAGAGGGTAGGTGCGGCGAAGGGGTCGTAGAGAGAGGGCTGATAGCTGGGGGTACAGGGGGTAAACCAGGGTCCTAGCAAACATGCTCGGGTATACAGTGATGGGAACTGACAGGGCGTTGCAGACCTGTACGTTCTGAATAGGCCTTTATTATTAATCGGACCATACGTGATTAAAATCGATCGGAGGTTCTAATTAACGAGGATATCCCATAGAGCAGGTACCTAGGAGGTAGGTAGAAGTACCTAGGGCTTCTCTCCCCCGTGTATTCCGCACCTCCTTGGTGTTTAGCAACTTTGCGAAGCACGTATACGTGTACCAAATCCATACGGGTGTAGTTAGAAGCGATAAATTACACCGAATCTGTCAGCAGCTTCTTACGACACATTTTGCAACTTTTCGGCCGACGTAAAAATTCCTCTTTGCGGAGCGAAGGGACCCACCCGGCCTTTTACCTCGAGACTAATTTCCGTTTTTTTCTTTAGACTGGCGTCTGGCTCCGGTGACTTTCCCGCTCTCCTTCGCTCCCTTTCTTTCTCTTTTATACCTTTACTCGCGAACCTAGTGATTCCCAGTTCCAGGAGTTTTCCGTCAATTTCATGGCACCCCGTACCATGTAAAATTTAACGTGGGCGCCTGCCTGCCTCGACCTGGCAGCAACGTAACACAGTACGAGTAGGCAATGTGTCGTGTCTACGAGAGGACCTTGTGGGCGATGGGGAGAAGGGAAAAGGAAGGGAGAGAAGCGGAGGGAACGGAGGGTCGAATCCTGCGAGTCCTCGGTAACTCACCCCATTCCCTCCCCCCCAGCCCCCTAGAAGCCTTCGCTACCTCGCAGGGACGCATAGCACAACGAAATTCCAAATTTGTTACCCAAAAGGCATACCAAGTCGCTGAATTCTTTCCTCAAAATCCCTCAGAACGAAGCATCAGTCTTTTGTCTCTGGCGTGTACTCAAGGTACAATTTTTATGCTCACAGCTTAAGGTCGTCGGAAAAAAGCTCATACCTGTATACCTCGAGGATATGACTCCGTGCGATTTCTTGATAGCTGCGTTTCGAAGACTCGGAAAATTGTCCCTTCGGAAGGAACGGAAACTCTCAGCTCTCGAAAGTATGAATTCTGAAACCAAAACGTAGTCTGAATCGCTGTTCGACTCGGGCGAGTTATTTATCAGCGTTAAAAAAGCACTGAAGTTAATTAAGTCAAACACTAAAAGGCAGATCCCGTTCTCCCGTTCGGTAGTCGAAATAAGACCGAAAATTCTTAGAGAATCCCTTTGCCGGGATTTGGAGGACGCGAAATTCGTGTGTCGCCGAATTCGGAAAGGATCAACGGAGCCCAAAGCATAAGGTATACTCGCGTGAGAAGGTTTTAATTAATTAAATTGTATAGGAACGGATGACAATTAAGACGGCCCTGGAACCCCCAAAGTTCTCCTCGTTGGCCCCTGGCTACTCCTAAACCTCGCCCTATCTCTATCTGTTTCTCCCGGTTTCTATCCGCTTCCGTCTCTCTCCGTTTCTCCCATCGTCTCTCTCGCACGCTTGTATTCGTTACCCCTCGGCTTCAACCCCGTTCCACCCGTTTCACCCGTTTCACCCAGTTCTATCCTCTTCCACCCCAAGTTCCACCCCGTTCCGCCGAGCTTGAGCCCTCCTTTACTCGTTCCCCGGCCGTTCCGGTGGCTGGCGGACGAGCGAACGAGCAGAGAGTGCACGTCACCGTCTTATGCTATCGCCCCGAACAAATATCCCCCCCGCCCTTAACTTGAGGTTCAGGATGGAATGAGAGGACGTAGAATCCCGAGTACCACGTCTGCTATCACGAGGCGGTTCTAGAATCTAGATGTATTCCCAACCCCAGTCCACATTTACCGAGCAATTAACAGAAAATTTTCACAAGTCGACTGTGGTAGGTAGGTAGGTAGAAAGGTAGGTAGGTATAACGTTCCTGAATCCTTCGCTCGGTTTTTCGTTGAAAAAGAAACGCTTTGAAAGAGAGGCAAGGCACGTATTATCATGCTCGAAATATGTAACCGCGAAATAACAAATCGCCCCTTTGTCGATCGTCCCGCAATTGTGACGATGCTGGTTACGTATTGCCTTGAATACCCCGCAGACGAACAAAGACGACCGAGTAAAAAGCGACCGAGATAATGAACCTAACGACAATGACATTCATCGAGGCTGTTTTCAACGGTCGATGACTTAACGGCGACACGTTTCAGACGCTCTGAGCTCGATGAGAAGCCCTCCGAATTCGGACCTTCGATTCAACCTCGGACACTCTTTCGATTCCATGTGTGAAGAATTAGTACGAAACGTAGGTACATACATACGTGATCCAGAATTTCTTTTTTTTTCGGAGAGGTATTCTTCGAGGATTACTGCATCCCGAGAGAACTTTCTCCCTGATCAATTATAGGGCGACGAAATCCTGACTTTCGAACGATACACCCCCGCGAGTGAGCGGCGTTCAGTTTTCTCAGAGACATCGCGACGCCCCCGAATCACTCCGAATTACCGTCGGTGCCAAACGTCGAAACATCGAAGTGTATCACTGGCATTAATCTCTTAATAACATGCCGACTCACCCTCAAAAGCTGGGCTGGTTGCGCGTGCACACAATAAGCAGGCGAATTTAATTCCCGCAATCCAACCCTCTGTCCCAATTCTATGAATACGCTTAGCCCGGTGCGCGCATATCATGTGCGTTCGCGTTTGCGTGTTCTTCGTACGCGTGTGGGTGTGCGTGAGCCTTAACTTCGGCTCGAGCGTCTCCTAACCCTGTATTTCGAAGGGCTCCACCGCCATACGCACTCTCTCACTATCTCTCCCTTTCTCTCGACGGAAGGATATACCCTTATTCGCCATGTGGCACCTCGCTTCTATTTGCGTAGGCGCGGAGATACATTGCGTTTATCCCGAGTCACGCCCGACCCAAGTCGAGTTCCACCCGCGCAACCCCCCGTCTGAAACTCCGACCCAAAACTCCTGGCACACCGACCGAAGGGAGGAATGTGTGTGCTTGCTGATATAATTTTACACCGGCTCTTACCGGGGGCCTCTAACGTTCCTTAGTACGTTCAAGGGGACTTCGCAACGGGTTAAGTATAAGCGTCGACGTCTCCTCCTCACTTGTGACTTCGAAGTTTCTCCCAAGCCTCAAATCCCGCCCTGTAAAACGCGGTGACGTTACAAGGAGTACCTTGAACAACAATTAGCGCAACAGCGACCAGCTACACTTCGACTGTGGGGAGTCACCCGAGTGAAAAATCATAATTACTTATTACAGAGTCAGGGATTACAGGAGGCGCAGGCAATTCGTAGTGACTATTTTCAACACATAGGTACATACATACATGTATTTAGGTATGAATGCACTCCTTTCACCCAGTTGGTAATTAATGTGCTTTTCGCAACGGTTCAGAAACGCAGTTATATATACACAAATATATAGTCCCAGCGTAGGTAATTCCTCGTAAACCACGACCGGTGAAAAGTGGTTTAAACTTTCGTTGACTCAATTTCCAACAAACGTAGCAGTTTCATAGAGCCACTTTCCACCACCCGCTATTCCCTTGTATTATTATTTTTTTTTGTTCTTTCTTTCTTTTCCACCTTTTCTTTTTTTTTCACCTCTTTTTCTCTTTTTTTGTTAAACTATTCTACGCGCACTCGACCGAGCACGATCGTACGAGCCCGAGTCAGGACTTTGTACGACCTTACATCTGCCTACAAATAGCAGCGTCGACCCCTTGTTATCTCCCGTCATTTGCCCCGCGCCCATCACGAGTTTTCCCTTTCCCTTTTCCCTTCCCTTTTTTTTTTATTTTTATTTTTTATATACATATATATATTTTTTTTCATTCTCGCCCTTGATCGCGACCCGGAGTCAGTGAAGGCAGTGCGAAGGGTGCTTAAGATCCTCGCTCGGTTGATTTCGTAAAAGAGCAAAACGCATGACGAAGTGACGCACGTGTTGCATCGCGCTTTGTTAAACGAGCGTTTTGAACGAGTTATTCAATCGTCGGTGTTAATCGGTACAGAAACACGGATCACGACGTGGAATTGAGGGGGGACGGGGAATTACAAAGAATAAGTTTTCCTCGTACCATACAAGCGATAACAGAACTGTTCGTCAAGTAGCTTTTTAAAACGTATTCCATAAAAGCAAGAAACCGAACAAGATGCTTTATACGACTGAAACTGTTGCCAGAACGCGTATTTGAATGTCCTCTAACAGCCGATATACCAATAACTCAATTCCCACCGTAAACTCGAACCAAGATGCCTCTGCCAGTTCGACGAGAGATGAGAAAAAAATTTGCGAAAAAGTGTAAAGGGAAGCTTTTCGGAGAACGGATCGTGGATGTAATTTCATTTTCATTTATTCGTTTATTTATCTATATAATTATTTATTCACCATGCCTCGAGTATAGTAGTATATTATATTATATCAGGCGAAAGAAAAACACGCGAATGAATGTGATAAAGATTAAATAACAGCGGAATTAATAACGTAAAGTGAGACGCGGAAAATTCAATCTCGGTTCGTAAAAAGAAGAACTTTTGGTATCGGGTAATACGCCGCTACACATAGGTACGGGCAGCTTAACAGACGATGCGCTGTTGAGCCAACTGCGAAATAGTAAATACGGCTTTGGCGAAGGGATGTAAAATTTTTGGTGTACTCAAAACGTGGTGAAAAATTATTCGTTATCGGTTATTAGTAGGTATGTATGTGCTACATGAAAACTCGTAACGATTAAGCGACGAACAAGAAGAGGATGATAAAACATAAATGAACATCGGTTCGTAGTATACGTAATCCTGTACGGATGCACCCTTTCCTTCTCTCTCTTTCTCTGGCATCGTGGGTGCCGCACCCCCCGCCGTAGGTACTCATTCATTTAATTTCAGTCACTCCCGGCAGGCGCACCCCTGTCGGACGACCGACAAAAAATAATTAGTGAAGCCTTACACCGCGCTCCCGCGTCTCTGCTCTGTCCCTCTATTCTCTCCCTCGATTCCAGCCCCCAACCCTCAACCCCCAACCCATACCAAGCCTCTCGCTACCTCTCTCTCTCTCTCACTCCCTTTTACTCTCACCCTCGAAAACCCCGGGTTGCTTCAACCCCACGGGGGTTGGGTAGGTGCCTCGCGCTCGAATTCTCTCTCTCCCCCATCCCCATCCCCATCCCCATCCCCGTCCCCATCCCCAACCCCAACCCCAACCCCACGTTCACGTTCACGTTCACGTTCCACCTCTCCAGAACGCTGCCTCACCCGTTGGCCCCGTTATACCCCGTCGCCCCCGTAACTCCACCGAGCCATTCGCCCACCCACGAAAACCGTGGCTCAGTCAGCCACCCCAAACCACCCGACCACCCATTTCACCCATCTCACCCACTCGGACGGCCTCGGGCAGGATGATTCAGGCGCCAGCGGGGCGCACCCACCTACGAGGTTGGACGGGGTTAGAGGGTTCGGGGGTTCGGGGGTTCGGGGGTTGGGATATTCGCGAGGGCGCTTTCTCCGCTAAGGTATTGGTACGTGGGGCTCTCACGCACACCTAGACCGAACCCACGCGGTCGTACAGGCATACAAGTTCGTGGGGAACTCGGCGCCCAAGGACGGGGCTGTTACCGGGATGTCCCAGAAGTAGGTATAGAACTAGGTAGGGGATATCGCGGACTTATGCGACACCCGCAAACGCGTAACGCGCAACTCGTAACTCGTAATGTTGTTTCTCGTTTTTTTTTCTCGTTTTTTTATTTATTTTTTTTTAATTTCACGTCGCTAATTAGTCGTAGACGAATACAGTGCACCGGTTTTGCTTACTATTCACGTCGGCTCAATTCACCGTCGTGCATCGCATATCCATCTTAAAATATACATCTCTTCCGCAGACGAAGCTGGATTTAGAGATAAGCTAATGAAATTTACGTAATTTGACGTGCAGGAGAAAACGCGGCGAGCTTTGTCGCACCGCCTCGCGAATCTGGCATAGACGAATTTCAGTTTTCGGTAACATTGTTTAACGCTAAGTTAAAGGCGAACACAGGGTAGGCGACCGAGCGTTGGGGGGCTTCCATTCTCAAATATGGTTTCCTGGCGCTGGCTTGGGATCCTCGGCGTCGCTTCGTCGTTATCGGTTCCCTTTTCAGATCGCAAACTCGCTACGTCTCAGAGCTACCACCGCACTCCTAGAATGGCTCGCTTAAACCAATGGCGTAGCTTTTCAAGTTCTCGAGTAGAAAATTGTCACTCAACTGGCCATAGTTATCCCAAAAAAAAATGCTTTCACGAATCGTTTCAGTCCAGGTGAACGAAAGTGCGAATCGAGATTTCCGAGATTCGTAATTTGATTAAACTCTCATATTCCGTAACCGAATTGATCAGATTTCTCGTCGTCGTTTTATTATCGAGGAACCGAAGGACACCAAAGCTGCAGTTGTTGCTAAGAATCGTTTTGAAATAAGTTCAAGGGCCCATAATTAGATATAGATAACTAATTAGCATCGGATACCCGGACTTTGTTGTTTCTAGTGTCGCAGTTATTTTATTCCAGTGAGGCAGCTATCGCCTTACGAAAACAACGAGACTTCTTCAACGAGCCAATAATGAAGATGCAGATTCCGAAGACTGCGTTTCGAGAAGGGGAAACGAGCCCCATGAGACGCGAGAAGATCAGCTACCACTCGCTTATCAGTGCTGCATCGTTTCGTTGTTCCACGGCGTTTTCCACCCTGCAATGAATGTATTCGTTTACAAACAAGGGATTGACGTATCGTAAAATTTTTGGATTGATACAATGGGATATGATTTGGCACGGATCCTGACCGAAAGATGAAAATCCTTGCCGATTTACATAAGCAATAACCGAGATATTGCTTCAGACACTATCGCCTGACTCTTCCCACTCAAACTTACAATTAGTTTATGTTAAATCGTTCGGGAGAGCTGCGGTGAATTTTTTGTATTCCATAATAATCTTTCATTTCTCGACTGATCAACATGTTGACAAATTTCGTAGCTAAGATTTGGTTCGATTTTCATTCAATTTCATAATACGGTTATCCCGAATTTTGTATATCTTGCGAGAGGAAGATGCCTACCCTCAGAATCTGCCACATGTAAATTTCAATGTCTGATATTTGGGCCACTTTTTTAAAAATCCACGATAACTCCAGCTCGAATGATTTACACTCTGATTCTTTCTGGGCCTAGTTCTGCGGATTTTTTCACATTGCTGCTAGAAACCGAGATTTGGAACTAGCAATAAGAATTTTGGAGCCTCGGTTGGTTAAGCCGCGCAACAACAGAGCAGTAAATATACTCTAGGGCCTAGGTAGTACAACGTGGGTCAGGTATAGAATTTTGTTTATTATTAAACGGTCCGTTTCGATCGCAGAAATCGAGGTCCGCAGTTATTTTTCCAACCCAAAGAAAGCAAACGAGGAACGCAACGTTAGAAACTCTGTCAAAACGCCGGTTTTAAGCTTCCCGGATCGTTTTTTCGTCGCAAGATATTTTGCTTGTCGTTTTTTAGGTCCTAGGGTTGAAATGGGAGATATGAAACAGAACTCTGCGTCGAGTCAAACTAAAAGAGCAAATTTAACCCCGTGCCAATGTTGAATGAAAAAATCGCTGAAACGTGATTCATGTTATAGATACATGCGTCAATTTGCATTTTCATGAACTTAGACAGCGGGGCGGAAGTCGGGCAGATGTCAGAGTGCCAAAAATCGAAGAGTGGGTATACATTGGTGGAATTAAAGCGTAACGTTTAAGAGAAGAGGAGTAAAACGAATGCCCGCGATACCTACGTGGCGGGGTGACCCTCCCCAAACCTCGCCTCGCAATTCATCCCTTCGTTATTTGGGAATTAGTAACCCTATTTTGTTCACAGTTTCGCCGTTTCTCTCTGGCCCACTCGAGCCATACGAATCCATCTCTCTTCGCCACCCCCGTCTTTATTCGACCTCCGTCTCTTTTCATGTTTCTCTGTAGAGAGAAGAGAACCATCCCTACGGCACGAGCACGAGCACTCGTAGCCACCATAAATATGACGTAATAAAAGAAAAATGCTTTAAAACGCTCAAAATGCTATGGAATTAAACGGCTTTATTGGTCGTAAATATATACCGTGATATATAATAGTATATTTTATACCAAGGCAACGCGCGTCCACAGATACTATACCTGTGTTTACGCTAGAAATAACACGTCTCAAATTCCGCTCCTGTGATTTGCATACTTCTCAATAGCCTTTCTCATTCATCGCTATACGCGTACACGTATGTATCTACGTTTGTCCCTGTACCCCGCCTCATTCACATATGTATATCCTCGGCGCGGTTCACTCCTTGCCCGAAAAATCTACCGCGCGTAATTTACTCTCGATTCAACCCGTCCCAGATCTTTTCAGACTTCCTCACTTTTGTTGTGTTCGGCTTCTTCCTTTTCTTCTTCTTCTTCTTCTTCTTATTATTATTATTTATTTATTTCTTCTTCCCTTCTGTCGTCAAAACTGAGAGAGCCTCACCCTCTTGCACCCTATTCTCTTTAAGACTAACTAACCGCGGCGCGGTGACTTATAGCGAAAACTTGAGTAATGTAGCGTCGAAGTTTATTACACGGGATATTGATTCCGGTCAATTGAAGCAGCCGCCGATAAAGTTCACGCTTTGATATTCGAGCAGCTGATATTATACACCCGTTGTTCGAGAGATCGCCGTTCCACGAATCAAAAACTGCTTAATTAATTATCCACTCTTATTAGTCCTTGTAAAAACAGCGAGCTTTAATCATGATCGAAAAAACTAAGTCATCCGATACTCAGCTTATTTCGTTAGCAGATTGAAACTCGATAATGATATGCCGCCGGTTATTTAGAGGTAAGGTTTTTATTCAAAAATTAAATGGAACGTAAGAGCGTTCGCACTGTACGGCTGTACTCTTTACTCGCCGCATCGCTACATAGCCAGAGCGACACCTTGGCGCCAAACTCACCCTCGGAGACTTCGCAGACTCACCTCCGTCTCCGGCTTTCTCCAAGCCCATCATCCCCCATCTACCATTCCCCGTCCCCATCCGCGATCCCCCATTCCACGGTCGCTTCCATCCCACACTCCATCTCCAAAGACTGCCACGTAGTCCCACGACCCTCCAGCTATCTCCGAAATCATCCCTTACATTCTGGAGCTAGCGCTATCCTCGAGGGTGGAATGGGCTAAGGCTTGTTGGAATGGGGTGAGGCGGAGAACTAGATATCGCTTGGAGAACAAGAATTCTTCTGGCTTCGTAGGCGGTGGCTAGACCGAAGAAATAAGCTTTTCTTCCCTAGTTGGAGCACAAGAGATCGACGAATTTGTTTCTCAATGGTGCGGATACTACCGCGAGCGAATTCTCCGCGTACGAACTTGAAAAAGGATCACTTTTTCAGATTCTAAATTCCAAACATATACGTATGTATATCCCGACGCGAGAAGCGTTGCAGCGTGTACGTCTACCTACCTATCTACCGCGACCACCATTTCGATGGATAGAACAGATGATACAAATCACAACGAACATGTCACGCTGTAGTAAAACAAATTTTACCAAAGCAACAGCCGGCAGTATTCGTTATGTGGGTGTCCCCATCAATCAATCATTTAACCAACCCAACGCAACGCAACGTGCGATCACTGGTTCCAAAACGCGAAATTATTTCGGGCAGGTTGTCAGTTTGGCAGCCCACAGGGGATCGAAAAATGAGAACAGAAAATTTTATAGAGGAAAAAAAGTCAGGCCGCGTATATGTATCTAGTATACACACGTTGATCAAAACTATAATTGACACATATATGTACGCGCAAATGTTAATTTATTACATTTTGAAAAATGAATATAACATTTGGGTAGGCATGTCGCAATGTGATTTTTTTGGCAGCTCAGGTCAGCGAAGAATCGCACGAATGATGTAGTTTTGCGGTAACGAATAAGCGGGGTGATCTACGACTGGTGGAACGTTACCGTAACGGAAGAAGCTACCGATCCTTGTGTAATGTCAACGTTTCGTGATTATAATTGGAGAACAGAGGTAAGCGGTTGAATCTAATGTCGGGATTCCCTAACGAATGATGCATACCTCCTTCGGATGAGAGGTGTGGAGATGCGAGGGTACGAGCCACCGTGAAAATAGCAAATTGACATTCAATGGACTTGCGACCCTCGCCAACTATTCTCCCGCGTCAAACGGATGCCTGGAGGCGATTGGATGGGGACGGCTTAATTGGATGGACGATTGAAAGTAGAACCTACATTCACCTCCTAAAGAGGACCACCGATTGACCGGGTGAGATTCAGGCTTGCGCTGGCATCGCGGTTTGGTACTAAATTCGTATGTACCGAAAATCCGTAACGTAAAAAGAGGTGGAACTCGTAAAGGATGATTTTAAACTCGGAACAAACGATCGGTTCTCGGTTCTTATAGCTAATGGTCGAACTTGGTGCCGTTGGCTATAGACCCGAGCTCCAACCCCCTACCCCACCTAAAAGTAGGAGGAAACCACGAAAAATCCAAGAAAAACACGCTCCGCCGAGGAATCAATAACAACAATGCTGCTGAACCAAGAGCGAAGCAAGGCCTCTCTCTGGTCGTAAGGGTGGCGCCGGGGTGGGTGGATAGGATAGGTTGGGTGGCAGCCTTATTGGAAGCGTTGGGGACGGGGTCGAGTTTTCCTGAGGGCTGACTAAGGGGCAACGGGTGGAGGTGGAGGTGGAGGTTTCAAGGCAAAGGGAAGAACGGAGAACGGAGAACGGAGAACCGAGAACGGAAGGAGGAGGCAAGAGGGAGCAAGTAGACGAGCAGAGGACTTGCGAGGGGATCGGTTGGACTTACGTACGACCGAACGAACGAACGTACGAACGAAGGAACGAAGGAAGGAACTAAGGAACGAACGAATGAGCGTAGGAATAGTCGGGGAGAGGTTTTGGTTCCCATTGGAACGAGCATCGAACAACCGGCGTGGAACGAACGGGCACGAAAGACGAGAGGGTGAAAGAGAATCGGAATGGGTAAAGTGGGGCAGAGTTAGTCCCGGGATTCTAGATACTGAATTCTGCGTGTCGGATTAGAGTTCGGATCGTCAGGTCCATTTGACGATTTGTAAGGAACCATACCAAAGACCGGAAACATACGTACCGCGGTTGAATGCGCGCCCCCACGATCCCGAATTTTGTCATCGGGGTTTCGAATATCCGTGAATTCAGTTTCTCTCACAGACCGCCAATTACTTTATCTTAACTTTCTCGATATTACTGACGTATATACGCGTTGGTTACGACCGATCGTTGCATTCAAAGAAGAAAACAAATTTTATCGAACCAACTTTCGATTAGAACCTTTTTTCATTTTCACAAACAACCCATCCGTCTCACAGCTAGGTGATAGGTCATCGATTGACCCATAGTTAAATGCTTTTTACTAACGTTGCTTTCCAATTTTCGCAGTAAGATAAATCTCGTAATAAAGTTTTTTTTTTTCATCTTTTCCCCCCCGTCCTGGCGCAATTATAAAGATCTCTGTCGACAAGAATCGTGTTTGAGAAGTAAAAGTAATAAATTTTATACATTATCCCCTATTCTCCTTTCTTGATGGGACACAAGGTAAAGCTGAACGGTATAGCCAGAGGATTCGGTACATGTATCGAAGTATTTAGTTAGAGGAAATATTTAGTGCAGTTTAATGTAGTATTTAAATTTTATGTATTTTCCATTTTGACCGTGTGCATTTTAAATACAATAATAATAATAATAATAATAATAATAATAATAATAATAATAGTAATGATGATGACAATAAGAATAATAACATATCTACTAGATAACCTTAGAAATTTATACGCTATGTTACAATAATGTTATTTACAAAATTGAAAGGTCTGTGCTTTGCATAGTGTTAATATTTATTCGAAGATATTTCTCACGTTTAACGTTTAACGTCTTTTTTTTTTGTTTTTGTTTTTTTTCCACTATTTGTCGAATCTAAACCCTCTAACACATATCGCATGTGAACTATACACGGCAATCGTTAAACTATCGCTATATACTATATAGTTAATAATTATTATTATTAATTAAGGCTCGTATTATGTTATACACAGATAAGCTACTTCCTCTAGCGAGAAGACACGACAAGAATATATACTTAACTTTGCGCTGTTTTTTATTTTTTTTTCTCGTTTTTTTTTTCATTTTTCACTTTTTAAGTAATTTATTTACGTTTTTTTTTTCGTTTTTTTTCTTTTTTTTTCCTTTTTTTTATAAATTATAATCAAGCTTTAAATACAAGGTTCTCTCCTATAACACATAATATTAGAAAGACGTAGAGACGGAGCAAAATCGAGCGTGCCCTCGCCTATATATTTTATATATTTAACGAGAAGAATTATTATCATCAAGAGTCGGGAAAAATAATGATTATTTATACAACATACAGATTTATTAAATTGTTTAAGAAAAAAATTGAACCTCGATTCATGTTTATTACCTTTACAATAATTATTATGTAATAAATGCCAGGAGGACGATCCTCGTTGCGTAGATATCATGATATAGTTCGAACTAACTAAATCAATTTCAATCTTCTATGGGTATATTTATACTGCATGTATATACTGTACGGTGATCGAATTGGAAATCCGAATTCAAAGTGGCAGGTATGGGTGGTTACCAATGTCAATAATATCGCGGCTAATAAGAGCGAGCCAGGTGCAAAATCTCTTACCTTAAATCCTTGCTCTAAACCTTACAGAACTCGCGTCCATCTCCTCGTTAAACCTGCACGATAATTTGGCGAAGGGAGACTCAGGAATGATTTTGAGTTATTATGGAAGGAATTGATATCCCCGGATGCAGCATGGAAGATGCCTGAGGAAGGACCAACGACGATGGAACCACCGCGGGTCTGAGTCGTTCCGTGAGAGCGAGCATCACTTGACAGTGAAGATGCTGAATGGTGGCCAGCAAGTTGAGATTTGTGTCAATCAGGCCAGCGGCAGGTGAGAATCTCTCCCTTTCGAGGGATTCCGTATCGATGGTATTTACGACCTGAACTTCGAAGCGCGGTCCTTCAGGCACCTTCGAAGCCTTCGTCTTCTCGGCTAGTACCCTTTGCTGGTGTTTCAAGTACGTCGTGGTAATGGGGAGGCTGTAGTCGATGGGGGTGTCTTTCGGGTCGATACTCGGACTCCAAGGTCGTGCTAAGGGCGTCGAGGGTTGCGGGGATGGGGTGCGTCCTTCTGGAAGCATTCTCCTCCTCTTCGAGGACGCGGAACTCCTGGAACTCGCTCGATCGGATTCGGGAGTACGACGAGACTCGTTCAGGGTGTCAGTCGTCGTCGATGTCGTAGCCGTGGCCGTGCTCGTGCTCGTGCTCGTGCTCGTACTCGTCGTCGTCGTCGTAGTCGAGAAGCCGATGACCGGCGGGTCCTTCTTCAAAAGATTTGTGATGCTGAGGGGATTGTACTTCTCCTCTTTTTCCTTTAGGTTCGTTGCGGCGGGTATCTCCTGCTCCGTCTTTTCCGCAGTGGTCTTTTGGTGCTTCGGATGTCTGTAATTGAATAAACTTTTGCTTTCCGGGGCGTGGCTCGCTTCCCTGGGTCTTTGGCTGGTCTGGACCGGCGACGCTGATAGGGCGGTGGCAGGCGTCGGACTTGGTGGCGTCGCGGACGTCGCCAAGGGCGTCTGAGACTGGGCGGAGAGATTTGTCGGGCTAGGCGTCCTCGGGCGTCTTTGGCACTCGGTACAACCGAGAAGAAATCTGGTCACAGCTTCCCGAGGAAGAAACGCGTACGTCTCGGTGATCTGTAACAAAGAAAACAGAACGAAACAATAAGAGGAAATAAGAAAAAAAAAAAATTAGAACAACAGAAAGTAAAATAAAAAGCTCGTAAAGCTCTTCCTACTACAACTTGAACTAACACCGTCAACCCTCTGATTGCAGGAGAAAATCAACCCGCTCTGGGTACACGTATACCTATAGATATACATGGGAAAGGATCTTTGATCGCGTTCCTAAAATGTCTTAGCCAGGTAAACGTACGTCCATAAGACGGGCGAAAAATGACTTTGATGTCTTTGTGCCCAGGTATTTTCCCCGAGGCAGGCACACGTTCTTTATAGTTTAATAGAAATCATTCTCTCGCTACGTTGCGGGGTACTCTAACAAACGCATAACTTAATCAGAGCTCGCGAAAAGAGATGGAACGCCAAGGTGAGGTAGAGGCGTATACGTGTCTAAGCACATTCACGTTCACCTCTATACGTTCGCCAACTAGTTATCTGCGTCAGTGCGGTGTAATATGATAATAGATTTAGTTAAGACTTCTCTGCTAAACAGAGACGGACTGGTCGTCGACCAGACTGTAGAAACGAGATAGTATTCAGAAATTGTCTACCTCCGGTACACGGCGTATTATACCTTCGTTCTATAACGCGAGGTATTCCGCTGTCGGGAAACTCTGGATTCTACAAACGCGGAATGACTACCGATTCTCATGACAAAAATCTAGAGCCTGAGGTTCCCAGTTGCGATAATATCGCTTTCCGGTTTGGCCAGCAGAAAAATGACCAAACCGCAGAGCCGGGTATAAGGAACTGTGCGGAAGATCTGAGTTATGAAGGAATCTCGGTTTATTTGCTATCGATAAATCTGTGAGAACTCTCGTCGACGGTTGGGACAAGTTTTGAGTCTGTGAATCTATAGGAACCGGTTCATTTGACATGTGTAACTAAATGCGAGTTCCCCTTTCCCATTGCGAACACACAGCTGCCAGCGGCGGCGGTGTGCGACCGATGACGAAAAAGTTTTCTACTGATAGGGAGAACTTGTACCGCGGGCAGGTAGACCTGATAATTGCGTGCAGTTGGTTCTATGAATCGTGTTCGAAGAGTATAACTCTAGTCAAGCACAAGGTAGATAGCGACAAGTTCAACGTCCAAGTTCAGGAGGCAGTTGTCTCTTAGGAATCGAGGCGATAGAGAATAGCGAGACGCGGAACGCGAAACGCGAATTGAGAATTGAGAATTGAGAATTGAGTTTACGTCGAGAATGAAGAGTCCCGTGTGAGGGGGAGCTCGAGGCAAAATAGTTTCACAGGTTCGTTGAAGTGTGCGAGTATAAGCGGGCAATGCAACAAGTGTCCTTAGGTTTTGAATCACAAGCAGATCGCGGCGCGCGAGTAAGAGAGAAAGAGGATGAATGAGAGAGAGAGCGAGCGAGCGAGCTAGCGGGCGAAAGAGAGAGAGCGAGAGAGCGAGAGAGAGGGAGAGCACATATTAGAGGGCGTAAAAGCGAGAGAGACGGAGACCGACGAGCGAACAGAGAGAAGTTCGTAACGGAGAGGAGAATGTCGCGGACGGGGGACCGAGAGAGATGAAATGTTTGCGTGAATCTATAACCGCGATATAACTTCCGTAAAACGAGAAATACATCCTCGCGTCGGCCGCTATCGGCTCTTGAAGGACTGTTCAATGCATGAATGGCTTCATACCATCGTCGATATTCCGGCTTGGGCGGGAGTACATATACCTACATACCTATATGTCGGAGTAGGTATACAGAAATATATCCGTACAACGTCTGCGGGTACAGGAACTGATGTATATAATAAACTTCGCGAGAATATGAACGAGAATTGTGGTACATACATACGAGTTTCGAAACAGAACTTGACTCGCATGTGAAGTAAACAAAAAGCTATCCATATCGCATATTCATATAGGTATATGCGGCAGACGCGAGTGCCGGGAACAGTCGAATTAGAAATAGAATAAAAACTGGTAAGAGTGATATTTTCTACCTCATATATATATATGAGACGTCTATAGGTATGTACATATAACATCTCGTGATACTTGAATTGGTATTTTGTCGATGTGTCTGTAAGGAGGCAAAACTCACCGTTCGGTACGTGCGCTTTTGGCCAGCATGTTTTCCAGGACGACCCTCCAGGTCGACGTGCACGGCATGAATGATATCGAAGAAATTCTCGACGATTGCAACCTTCTTGTAAACTCGTCCAGGGGGTATCGTACCTTCGGCGCCGTTCAAGGCCTGAAAACATGCAAAATTCATACTTTTTTTATTCACGCGATCTCCGAGAATAAGTTCCTTGTTTTTTCATTATTTTCCTCGTTCATTGACTCATGACTATGAGAATCGAAAAAATACATCGAGAGAAGCTCAATCTTTCGTAAAGTTAACGAATATAGTTTCCAAATCAAGGAGATTTCGAATCAGAAATTTGAGAAAAAGGTCGATTCAAAATCGAGGAAAAATCTTTCCGGGCAATTTTAAAATTCTACAGCAGCGGAGTTGCAACAATGGTCAATAATGCCTCGACGACGACGTTCTACCACCGTAGTGACATCTCACGGCTTCCCCGCGAACTCTGTATCAATCGGGAGCTCTCTAGAAAAGCTTTCTCTAAACCAGCGCCACGGATGTAAAGCTCCGGTACTAAACTAAGGGTTGCGTTTCCTGCTGTACCGACAGGGTATTTGATACCGTCTGCCACGAGTCAGCATCCTCTAACCATTCGAGAATACTATATTCCGAGCGTTCAAACCTTCCGTACAAGGCCAGTAACGTAGGAATCTCTCGACGCCTGAAAAGGTGTGGAAGACAAAGGCCAGGGCGTCGATCATGTAACTTTCATTTTTTTCACCCTTTTCAGCTTTTCTCTAATCTTGATCCCGTTGACTTTTGGAGTTTACGCTGAGAAGAACGGCTATAATATGTCTGCGAAATGCGAAAGCTACGCGATCGACCACCAAGAGCTTCCTTTTGTCAACTAATTCCTTTGCTTCTAAATGCGCCGAATTTTACTGCGATTTCGAATGTACTGCGAGGTCGAGTAGCAGTAGGTGGTATATGTTCGTACCTTTATGAACCAATGACGAATTATTTTCAGCTTGATTGAATCTGCGGTTCAAAAGCGATGCTCACTCTCGAGCGAATGACGAATCGTGTGTCTGGTGCAGCGACATCCTTCGTCCATCGTCAATATCTTATTTGGTTGAGAGATTGAACCAAGCGCACAATGGTGTGACGTATAAATGGTTTAAAAATAACCCATCATGTATTCAACCGTCCATAACGGTCGGGTTAACAGGAAGAATAAAATCCATTCGAAATCGAAATCCGTTTCCCTTCGCTGCCCCACTCCGCAGAAAATTAGACGCGAATTTTCATACTTCGTCTAACGCGTTGCGTAAGAACAGACAGTCGTCTGTCTGCACATGTCGTTGTGCATGTCTCTGACGTGTTATTACGAATATATGAAATCTATATAGTATTCGCAAAGACACACAGAGACGTCCGAAACGCAGGTGTATAGGTACAGATAGACGGAATATAGATACCGGCGCTACCGTTGCACAAAATCAGAGGTAAATTGTTCGGAACAACTTCGCAACTCGTAGAAGTTCAGTGCGCCTGCGCGTATATATTGTATTTCAGTAAAACACCTGTTGAAGGGTGAAGTTAAACTCGTGGAGTTCGCGGTTCGGTTAAGGGGTTGTGGTCAGGCTGCCCGACAAAGCTACCGTCTGGAGTGGAGATCGCGGTCGCCATCTAACGGGGGGTATCTCCCGACAGGAGGGCGCCCACATTACGCAATGAGTGAAGGCTACTCTTTACGGTCGTAGCACATGGCGTAACTAAATAACTACTACGGTCGTAGAGGACTGCATTTTTAGACTGGGAAAAGTGATCGATTCGTCCTCGGCTCGGCTCTCGCATCTAGTTTTTCTCCCATTATACTCAGCGTTACGCATTGCGGAGGTGTACCTACACATTGACTGAAACTCGACGGATTCTAGGTGTACGTAGAGCCGCGATTATTCACGGTCGAACGCGTGGGCGTGTGTTTGGTATCCTGTCGTTGTCGTCTCCTTGCGATACGTCACGCAACGCGTATCAGGGTGTAACAAGCGTGCGGTGGCGTCCGGGTCACGTGGGACGAAGCCTAGTCTTCGTCGGCGCCGACACCGCCTTCTACGGGGTCAACCGGACAAGGTGGGAAACCCAGACGTTATTCGGACGCAGATATGCGACGCGAGGCAAATACGCGGGCCCAGCGACGCGACGCCTCGAGAATGTCTGCGTCACTACGTCCGGGACACGTACTATAAATTAATTTCGAATTCGCTATTTCGCGAGTTTTAACGCGCGAAATTATTCAGCCGTAATCGCTATTCATCAATTTCGTAAATTTTTTTGCACCTCAGCCTCTCGCGATATCGGAGACAATCTTTCATTCGGTTTTTCGGCGCCACCCGTTAGATGGAAGGCTTCGTTCGCGCGACCTCTCGTCGGCAAACGGGCCGTCAAAGCCGCGCACCGCGGTGGGAAGTGAAACGGGGGCGTCGCGGTGGGGAACGACGAGAGGGGAGAGGCGTCGGCCTTTCCGCGGAGGTGTCCCCGAATGCCTCGACGTCGTAACGGGTGGGATGAAATGCCCGTATTTGACGCGGAACTTGTCGCCGCTAAGAAAAACGGGACGATAAAAATCGGCGACGAAGTTATAGCCGCAACTTTCCATCGTGCATCTCGCTGATTCCGTTCTATCCATTTTATCGAACAGCACAGCGTCCGATAGGAAAAAAATTTGCAAAAACGGTCTGGCTCGATGTCATCGATCTCGATTGAACCAGTGAGAAAGAATAGTCTCTAGATCGGTGGCGCAGGGGGGAATAGGCGCGCCCGGTTGATCGATGATACGACTGTAGGAAACCGCGTCCTATTAACCATCCGAGAGAGGCAAACATCTGCAGTTTAAACAAACGAAAACACTCGTGTACGAGTCGCGACGTCTTTGGGGGCAGCCAGACGCAGCTGTCCGCAAAGCTATACCGAGAATTCTCTGTCCTGCCTCTCTCTGCGGTAGAAGATTACGTCGACAAGTTCCTCGTCTAAACAACGGGACGCGGATGCCTCTCACGCGGCACATCCTGTCTGTCTCTACGTCTACAGTAGACTAAAATCTTAGCGGATACTCAAAACAGGGCTGACGAATACTAGAACTTCATTGTTCAACGAGTTGAGAGCGATTCTCGATTCTATATCAGATTTTTTGAAAGGAAACGACAAAAAGAACCAACCACTCGATATCATTGTCTCAATTTTTCACGGTTCGTCGGTAATTTCTTTCGTCCTGTGCAGTGCGGGTGTAGGTTTCGTTTGCCGGGACCAAACGGACCCAGACACAGGCCACCCAGTAGCCATTTAGATAAACGACCGGCCTCCGTTGAGTGCTGCGGGATACCAGCTCGGGACTGGAGAGTGAGGAAGAACTGAGGTCGAGTGCTTTTTTTGGGGGTTAGAGAGAGGAGGATAGATCGAGAATGAGAGAGTGAGAGATAAAGAGCGTGTTTGGTCTTTAGCGACGGAACAAAGAGGCTTACGACTTAGGAACGGATCATCCCCGAAGGATCGATTTGTTTAGACTTTCCTGAAGCATATTGGTTTAGGTCGGCACCCAACATTCATTGATTCTTCTCGGCCATCTCGGTGCTGGGGCCGTGGTCGTCGAATCTGTAAATTAGACCGACTAACCCGAGAGAGCATAGTTTAAGGCTGTTTTTACACCGGGAGGAAATCCTCAGAGTGCAGCCCACACACTCGCGGGCTCGAAACCTACTATGCTCAGTTTCTTCGATCCGACCTCGATTGATCAAGTTATCGGCCGGAGATTCCGATGTTTATTATTTAAGCTGCGCTTGATCGTTGCGAGAGCTGTCGATAGACGATAATGCGTCCCTGTTCTTATAAAGCTAACAAATTGAGGCCTCGATTGATCGATAAGCCGCTGAATGAATGGCCGTGTGTCTCTTTCGGTGCCGTTGCTGTACTTGGCTCCTCAAAGACTCTAAATTCAAATTTGACTCCGGGTCTGAGCTGTCGTTGCCGGCGACGAGACGTAAGCAAGCGTTACGTTCTCCTTGTAAATGGTTAAGGTATCGTGGCCATCTATGTTCCGCGCACGGCTGGTACCTGCAATCTACATGCCAAGGATATATCCTTGGGGGCAGAACCCAGTCCTGAGTGATGCGCCGCGGACAAACGCGAGGGCCGACGTCCGGGCCCAAACTGAATAAATTATTAAAGCCTCGCGTCTCGGCGCTTGGCGCTCGGTGTCCCCCACGTTCCAGTCTTGTTCTTCTTCTTCTTATTTCCCTCTGCCTCGGTCTTCTTCTTCTTCTTCTTCTTCTTTTTGTTCTCCTTCTTCTTTTTCTCCGTAGCCGAGCTGCCGCAGAAAGATTCATATCTGACTCGACTAGAGTCCTGGACGGGCGGGATAAGCTCGCTTTACGCCCGTACGGGACCCTCATAGCCTGCGGCGGTGGACCGAGCCGGGCTGGCCGGGACCGGGACGGCGTCGAGAGACAATACTTGTACCGGCGTCATTACGCCTTTGACAAGACTTCGGCATCCGCCTCGTAGGCGGCGGCCCCGAACGCCTACGGTAGTGAGGCAGACTAAGACGATGACAAAGACAGAAAACGAGAGAGAGAGAGAGAATCTCCTCTCAAGAGATTCCACGCATGGCACGGTACACGGAGAAGAGAAGAGACGAGAAGAGAAGAAGAGAAGAGGACGAGGGGGAGGACACCGAGCCGCTGCCAAGCCTCGTTGCCTTTGCACGGAAGGCAGCTGGCAGCCGACTCCATATAGATATATAGGTGGTATCGCACCACGAGAGCAAAAGAGATAGAAAGAAAAACAAGAGTCCCGTCGTGATCGCGGGAGGTTGAAAAGACCCAACCGTGATCAGCAACTGCAACTGTGGATCTGAAAAGTGGGGAGCTGGTAGCCTGTCTAACCCTCCGACCACATTTCACAAGCGTTTCGGACATTGTGAGAAGAAATTAAGGCCCACAAGTCTGAAAAGTTTGTCTAAAAATATGAATAAAAAAGGAAACGACTATCCTTTCGGATCAATATGAGATCGGCAAGTTTGAAAATCATGAAATTCCGTGAACCGTCCCGCACCCACATGCGAATAGATTTCTGTTACGCATCAGCTCGCGTTTCGCGAAGTTCCATTCAGCGACCCACGGTCATCACGGTCGAGTAGTTTCCGTGGTCGTTATGGCGCGTCAGATTTCTGTTTGCACTGACGCGTCACACGGTGCTAGGAATCGCTTCGATTTCACTCTTCGCCGTTGCCTTGGCGCGGTTAATCCCTGCGCCGTACGAAATCTTAGCGCTTCATCTTTTCCAGTTTTCTCTCTCGCGATCAGGTTATATGACACACTCCGACTCGTACCATTACCGCGTTACGTATCCATCTTCCACACTCTATACACACGTAAAAACCATCCCGCGACTCTACGCCGAGTCAAGGTGAGGCTCTATCTTCCACGCTTCGCGGTGGTTCAGTTCACCGAATCGGGGCCGGGCCGGGCCGAGCCGGGCCCCATCGATTCAAAGGATCAGACTCGCCATTAGCGTCAGTATTCAACCGCGTTCGTCGCACGCCCATATGGTATACGGGTTGAAAATGTATAACCACAATACCTAGCTACATGGAATAATACGTGATCCCCGGGGTCCCGTTTAGCTCAAACCATGCATAGAAGTAGTAAATATGGTTAGTAGGTGTAGAGCCCATTGGGAGACCGGGGAGACGGAAGGAGGGTTTCCCATTGATCCCAGAGGTCACCGAGGGCCCGAGGACAATGGAATGCCGCCCGTTGTTCGTCTCTCATCGAGCCACCGTTGCACGTGGCTGTCCCGAACGAGAATTTCCCCGCGGGTATCGGATCGATTGAAAACGGGGGTAGAGAGAAAAGGACGTGAGAAAGAGGGGAAATTGGAAGGCAGGCGTGAACCGGGCGTAAGTCCGCGATTTTCGGGTCTCTCTGGGTGGGCTCGCGTGTCGAGTGGCGATCAAAAAGAACCGCCTAGTAGGTATATGGGTATGGCCCCATGCCCGATATGCCCTGTTATCTCGGCTCCGTGCGAATTCGTTTTTTATTATTTACTCCTTTCAAACTTGTTACTCGTTACCGTTATCTCCGCATGTCGCGTCGCCGGGATTCCGGCACGTATGGGTAGCACCCCACCATTGTTATTATTAGCCGTGTATACACCGCGTAACCTCTACGTACACGTATCCATATACGTATACGCATACGTGTACACGCATTAATGCAGCAGTTGCAGTAGCGTGATTCTCGGTCTGTATAAAGGCGTCGAAAGGCGCGCATGCCTTTTAGATCTAAAAACGGAGGCGGACCTCTAAACTTTCCGACGTAATTGAAGGGTCGCTGCTAGGCTCCCGCGACCGGCGTAGGTACGGGGAGAAACGGCGCGAGAAGGAGCCTGAAATATAGCCAGCCGCCGCGGTATATGCTACGAGAGAGAGACGAGGCCAGCCAGCCAGCCAGTGAGCCAGCCGAGGCGAGGCAAGAGCCACGTTCACCGCAAATCCACAAGTGTAACGGAGGCGGACGTATAGGCGAATGCTGCAAGCCTGAGAGAGAAAGAGAGAGAGAGAAGGAAATAGCGCGACGTAATGGGCCGTAGGTGCGAGGTTTGCGTGTAATTGGATTCATCCCCTCGCTACACGCTACCTCTCTCCATCTTTCTCTCTCTTTCACCCCACGGTTTCGCGTATCTCTCTTCATCTCCGGCTCTCCCTCTTTATCTGCCTGAAAATTAACCCCGTATAAGGGTATAGGTATATATACAAGAGCTGCGGTAGTGTGCCGCACCGGATTCTGCAAGTTTCGTAATCGCAGGCGATTTCGACGCCGTTGTTGTTTCGCTCTTCAACGTCGCTGTAGGTATGCACAGCGACGACATCGGCCAAATACCTATCGGTTGATTCACGATTTTTATAAACTTTCGCGGATAACAGACAACCGGATGAAATGGCCGTCGAACTACGTCGAATAATCGATAGAGAAAAACAAACAGGAAATTACCAACCAACGACAGATTTCAAGCTTTCCACGCCTCCGATGGGGTGAAAGAATTCTCTTGAACCGTGGAGTTGTATTTCTGTTCGGTTCAGCGGTGAGAAATTTGAAAAATAAGATGATTGGAAAATGAGAGGGTATCGAAACGAAGTGTGTAATTATCTAGCCTGTCTATCGCGAGCCGCGTATCAGCGAGCCAAAAGCCCGCGGGCAACTAAGAGCGAAAACCGTTTCGTTATCACGCGTAAAAATAGCTAAGTGCAAATATTATCCCGACGAAACCGCGTCGCCGCGATACGAACACCTTCGGTCAAAATTCAGGGTCGCATTCGAGCGCGCGCTCCACGAATACGAAAATATAATTCGCAAATAAAGTAATAAGTGTTCGGCGCACCGTGCGGCACGTAGTCACGATCAACAGCGCTGTTTATACCTACTACACATCGCACCGCAGGCTTCGCGAGAGAGAGAGAGAAACGAGAAAAATATCGGCGAGAGATAAAAAGAGATAGAGATTCCGCGTGTCCATGTATGTGTACGTGTGCCTATCGGAGTGAGACGAAAACGTCGACGCGACGAACGTGGAGAAAGGCCAGAGGGTCTGTGGTAATTCGACTCATCGATAGCTGCCGGTAGGTCGTATCGGCCACGCGAGGTCTCTAGCTGACGTTACGTTGCGTTGCAGCTGCGTCGAACCGATAGGAGTGTGTCATTACCACGTACGAAGCCCCGGGACCTACGTTGGCCTCGTATGAGCGCGTATATACGTGCGTGGCTAATTAGGCGAGCATTCGCGAGGAATATACACCACGGTGGCAGGCAGGAGCTCTAACAGCTACGGACTATGTTGGTATAGTATAGCCGGCTGTGGCGCGGCTTGCTAAACGACCGAACTCGAAGCCTGCAGGAACTCGCGCGATCACCACACCGCCGCCCCAGTAACGGGCGACCCCGGATACGAAGCAGCTGGTTACAACGCGGCGGGCGGGAGGCACCAAGCACCAAGCACCAAGCCCGAGCACCAGGCACAGGGCACCTGTGTTTCCACGTCCGAAGCACAGAGCACGTGTCTCGGTCGACGGATCGCTTGGGGGCGTCCGTTGTCCGCCTGCAGGCTTATCGCTGACAATAAATTTTCAGTTTCTACGCGACAACTGTATATTATATGCATATATGTATGCACAGGCGCCTGTCACCGGTGTATATCTACAGCTCTGGAGGAGGTTATTTCACTTTCAAGGACCAGTGTCCACCGATAGGCATTTTTCTTTGTTCCGAGTATAATCTGATAAATCGTAGCTTCGTTTGGTTAGAGGCAAGCTCACAGTTAACGAAAGCAATTGTCGTAGGGACTCGAATTCTATTCGGTGTTCGATCGTTCATGAAACAGAACTCTATCGCATATGGAGAAGGAACTGTTCGATAGTGCAAACGTTTATTGAATAATCAATCTTTTTTACTATCAAATTGCGGAGTAGGAATTCTTGTTTCTTGACATAACGTCAGTTTCCTTGAATGAAAATTATCGCAAGTAGCATAAATTTGTGTTTATTATTTTCCGAGCACGTGTCATGAGAGACCATGAAATGGAAAGGCGAAGCAGCGACAGATCTGATTCTTCGCGACAACGATTTTTAGTTTGCGTACGAAAAACTTTTTTCGGGGGCAACCCCTCCTTCGGAAATACCCTTTGCCGAAGTTTCAGTTTCAAGAGAATCGATATACCTAGAAATAATTTATATTCTTCGCGTAACTATCCCTAGTCTCAGTTTCGTACCTCGCGATTTCGACTCGCGGTGAAATTTTCACGGTATCGGTATAAAGCGTCGTGGAATAATTCTCCCGGCTACGAGGTGGCGGAATTTCGGGTATAAAGTAACGGCATTATTAAATTCGGCACGAAATCGACGAGGTAATTAACTTTTCGTTAAATTTTTTTTCCATTTCCTACATGAAACCTTTCTATATCCGAATACGATTTCAGCGCGGATCAATGCGCCCGAAAGATATCGTACGCTCAGCGTCTTCGCCCGGATGATTTTCCTGCTCTCTCCTTCCATTCGTCTCTTTCTCTTACTCTTTTCTCGCGACACACCGTACTACGAATCGCTCAATTGCTCCTTGCACCTGGGGCCCACGGTCCTACTACTCAGCCCATCGAGAAATCGTCTCGCTTCTCTTTACCACACAGAGTTCAGGAATACGTGTGTGTATACATGTATACATATATATGTATATATATACTGGCAGATAGAGATCATCAGGGCGTGTGCTATCGGACTCATCTCAGCCACCCTCTAACAACCTCGCGCGGGACGATGAACACCGAGAGGAAAAGAGCTAAGACCAAAAACCGACTGAAGTAGGAGAGAGACGAGGCTCTTCCCCTTTTAGAGTTGGGTGAGAGGGCGGACCAAGGGTGATGACGGGGGATGAGGTGGAGGAAGGAGGTCTATTTTTGTCGGTTGGCAGTGGCGGCCGCAGGACAAAAAGCTCTGGTTTTCTCTCTCTCTCTCTTTCTCTTTCTCTTTATCTCTCTCTCTCTCTATCTATCTATCTATATATCTTTTTCCTTCTCGCTCTGCTCTGCTTCGTAGCTCTTTTTATACGCGCGCCCGCAACACGACGGAGGGCGCCGGGCTTGCCGGTCGAGGCGAGAGGGGCCCGAGGCTCTCCCTTGGCGGCAAGATACTAATTGCCCCCGGGCCGGCGAGCCCGGCGCACGCACGCCTCCTCCAAAAAGAGAGGTTGAGAGGTCCCGGTCGGAGCAAGAGCCCGAAAGATCCGTCGGCGCCTTCGAAACCGAATACGAAAGCTAAGACTAAAAGTAGAAACGAAAGAGGGTAATATCGAGGTATGCGCCTGACGTTGATTGCGAAATTCTACATATACCCTGAGTAACTAACTAAGAGAGGTAAAAAAAAGCTAATGAGTAAAAACGAGCGACGTCGAATCTCATTTTCTCGCTGGACCTCTGACGGAAGAAGGGGTGCTTATTTCCCTCGTTTAATCACCCCGCAATTTCCTGAGAAGCTAGAATCGACCGAAGTTAAGTTACGAGCAGTTAACCGGGTTTTTAATTAATGCGCGCCAAGGCGGAATCGGAGGCTGTTTCGCCTTCGCGATTGAAAAATTCGTTGAATAAGAAATTCGGCGCAGTTTCCCGTGCGTCGGGACGTCTAGCTCTCGTTTCTTCCCCGTAAATAATTTTCCCAACTCCGTAGAAAAAAAAAAAAGGAAAAACCGCGTCGAGTGAAGAAGAAACGCGGGACCGAGTAATACCGCGCCTCTGTCCATGAGAGGGCAAACGTAAGAAGAAAAAACCCTCCCGGTCTCTCCGCGAGACTGATCTACCGCGTAGCCCGCGGTTTCCAAGGCAAAAAGATTAAGAGATTCTCGTACGCCGCGGGAGCCCCTTTCGCGCCATGCCACTTATGCCACGGAAGGTTTCGCGGCTAAATATCGAAGCTATTTCCTTTGACCAAAAACCACACCGGGACCTACTTTCTCTGTGGAACGGATTACGAGGTGAGTTTTGCCGGCCTGCACCAGCCACCCGTTTAAATCGAAACGGAAATTTCATAGCCGCGATAACAGGGGCCAAGGTCGGTGAGAGCGCGGTTCTGAATTTAATCGACTATCTCTAGTCGCTCGTCGTTAATACCAGAGGAATGTTACTCGAAAGTGAAGAAAAACAAGAATTAAGAAATACCGACGATAATTATTATAATTATATTACGATAACGGAACGACGGTCTGTGAATTGTGGTATACGCGTATGTACGTGCGAGTACTCGCTCTTTCCATCTCTGTCACGCTTCTCCTTCTCTTTTTCTCTCTCTCTGTCTCTCTGTTCAGTGCGTGACTCAGCCGGGTTGAAAACTCGTGTATCACCACCCCGGTCTTTTTTTTTTTTCTTCACCGCTAGCCTCACCCCGGGCGAAACCAACACCAGCGAGCCCGTGTACTTTCATTATCGGGGCGGCCTGGCGATAATCATCGAAGGCGTGGGGCGAAAGAGAGATAAAGATAGAGTAAGAGCGAGAGGAAGGGTCCCTTAGCCGCGGATATTGGGGTTAGCGATGGTTAGCGACGGTTAGCAATGGTTAGCGACGAAGCCTCGAGAGTTGGGGTTCTACGTACCCGAGTGCAACCCGTTTTTTTGAAATGACGAAATTCCACCGTCGAGTACAACCGATTTTTCTCATTTCGCGTACGGGAAAATACGCGTCTCTGAGTCTCGGAACGTACGTAGATTCGTTAATGCGAATGTTAACGAGATACGTCTAGTACATTGAATAAGGTTAAAAGTTGAAACCGTAGCGCTATCAATATCCGAGTAAATTCTCGTCCCAGATTCGCGCGCAATTATTTCGTAATTACTTAGCCACTAGCTCCGATCGAGTCTGGTTGACGAGTTGCAGTTGTAATTAGATTTTTTTTTTCTATCCATTTTATTTTATTTTCTGTTTTTAATTATTCACAATTACGCTGCAGGGAAGAAAGGTCTGACTGGCCGCGGGCTGTCTATCTATCTGTCTCCCTGTCAGTCAACGGTTGAACGTCCGGGGTCCAATTTGATGTAGAACAACGGAAATTACGCGAAAGATTAGTTCTCAAATAAAAAAAGCAGCCGCGTATCGAATTCCGGTAGTTCGTATTATCGATTAGCGCTACCTACCTATACTCCAACGATGTAAGAAATGAAAATAAAGAAAACAAGAGGAGAATTTTATCCTCGAGCAGCGCTCAGAACGAGAGAAATTGATAGGGTCGGTTACTCCCGGACTCACAGACCACCGGAAATGGTCAACGGAGCTGAAGAGCGTGTCGAAGCGGAAAAGGGACGAACGGATTATTGGCTTCGACTCCGATCTACGAAATACTGTATGCGTTCCGAGGGATAAATGATTAGAAATTCCTGCCTGATGACCGATTCTAAAGAAACAAAGAAACCAAAAAAGTAAAGGAACGGAGATATGGATATTACGAATTATGAAAAAAAAAAGAAAAAAAAAAAGAAAAAACTGAACGAAACTCGGCGTGCATGCAGGTCGCCTCGGTGAAATATCTCCGTTGGTCGTCCCACGCTCGGGCCGAATTGAAAACCAGCTGATTGTGAGCGGCGAAGCGAGTCAGACGAAACATCGAGCCAGGCGACGTTGTCGTATAGGCGTCGACGGCCTGTACGGGACCTTTAGCGGCGCGGTCTGCGGCGAGTTGCAGTCGGCGGACGATCAATGACAACCTATGTCGGTCTCTCTCGACCTCGTTGGTTTCCCGTTATCTCTATCTCGCTCGGGCGTTCACGGCCCGCGTAGAACTCCCTCTCAATCAAGATAGACGCGCGAGAGGCTTAGCACCGAGAGGCGAACACGAGCGGGAGAATTCTCCTCTGTAACGGGAGCGAGAGGGACGATGTAGGGTCGGGTGGCGGCGACATGCGGAACGAGAGAGACGGAGACGGGCGATACGGGTGTGAGAGAGACCGAGACAAGCACCGGCACAGCCTGTCTGTGCCTCTGCTTCGGCAAGTGACTAATGACTAGCCCCAGACCCCCACACTTCTGTTCCGAACCGAATGAGAGAAACGGAGATGGAAATATGCCGGCAGGTCGACCTTTTTTAACCAACGTTCAGATATCGGGACCGAGCGTCGTTATCTCCACGACTCCACCAGCCCTTGCGCGACGGTCAACCGTGAAAAATGGCTATCGTTCGGGAAATATTTTTACGACGAACGAATAAGCTCGTGGATATCACCTATATACATGTATGGCTCGTATCTCGGGACTCACCTTGTTGTGCGGTGGCTGGGTCGGTACGTAGAGCGGTGGGTCGAGGCCAGGGCTTGTCACCGCATGTCGGCCGACGATCCTGTCAGCAGGTTTAGCGTCGTACCCGTCAGGTTGCCCGATGTGAAACCCCTTGCTCTTAACCCAGAATCGAAACTTGCTGTTCTCGGCGCTGTTGGCTTCCTCGCCCCTGAGAGTTCGCAAAATCCTCGCGTACTTTTTGATAGTTATCGTCTTCGTCTTCGCGAGATCGCCGTAAGTCTTTATGACCCATGGTTGATACGCGTTGAACATCGTATCGTTTTGGAATTTCTTCGTCGGTACTTCCTTCCCGATTCCGACCCTGAATACGTTCCCATTTTTCGACGGCGATTGTCCGCTCTTTGGGCTGACGAAACTCGAGTTTATCGACGACGTGGAAGAGCTCAATGTGCCGCTTGTCATGTTAGAAATATCCAGGTACGAAACGGACCCATTCTTATTCAGATTCGTAGCGTTACCGACGAACGTAGCTACGGATGGTGTCACCGAAGGTGTCATGTACGGAATTGCCGTAGCGTTGAGAGTCGCCGATACGTTCAACGACGTCGTCCCCATGGTTGGCTGTCCGGTTGATATACCCGATGAGAATGACGTCCTGGGAATCGGCCATGTCGAGGGATTAGATTGGCCTGAACTTTTCGACGTTGTTTCAGGAGTTTTACCGACAGATCCGCCACCATTCCGTGTAGAATTTCCTCTGCTCTTAGTAGCCAAGTTTTCAGAACTCCCGGAATTGGAGTTCCTTGTGGAATTCGTCCCCGTAGACCGCGACTTCTTGGTCGGAGGTTCGCCCTGGGCGGTGGTTAACGAGTTCAGGTTACCGTGGGACGGGCTGTTGTTGTTCTCCGACCTGGAACGCTTGTTCGACGTCGAGGGCGGTGAGATTCCTACACCGTTTGTCGAACACCCGTTCGCCGGTACTCGGCGACGTAGACCCATCATCACCGAGGCCATGGCCTCGCTGTGAACCGATGTCGTTTAAACCCGCGATTTTATCCTTTTATTATATTCTTTTTCCCTTTTTTTATATATATATATATTTCGTGGAAGTAATTTCCGCGATCAATAAGACACGTTGTATTCCTCGGTCGCCCAATCAGCTTCTGGAACAAAATAAGTAAAGGACAGATTATTTTGGGCTGATCTCGATCTTGATCCATGACGTTTTGGGTCACGGTAACTCAGGGAGGAAAGAGGCGTGAGGCAGCGAAACTGAAATGCGAAATAGATTTCGGTTCGCCAGTCAACCGTGACGACCGCGAGACCCTGGCTCTACACACGTTCGGTAATACATACGTATATAGTACGAGAGTCGATACGTTGGCGAGATAAGGCCTCGTACAGGGCTCTGACATTTTCACAGCTACAGAGCCGCAAACAGGGCCGATAACACCGATAATATTACGGCTGGAAATACAATGCAGGTATAGCACGCGGTATACTTCGAATCGTCGGTATACCGCGACGCCGGAATCACCGTTTCATTTTTATTTTACGAATGAATCGAATCTTCACGGTCAAGAAATCACGAATTATGTCACGTATCAGGTTGAGCACAGCTGCAAGCGAAAGGTAGACCCGGTACCCGCGAATCGTCGTCTGAGTCGAGATCGGGAATGAGAGGAAGCGAGAAAGAGCCGGAGTACAGATTTTGCCAGATTCTCGACAGGGTTGGCATTATTTAAATCAAGCGATTCACGCCGTGGTTCAAATGAAACCAATTTTTCATGCTACGAATGGTTTTTATTGATACTGTGAATACAACGAGGAAAAGGCTTGACAAAACGAAGAGAATCTCCAACTGTATATAATAGAAGTATTCGAAAGAAGAATCTGTGTATCGCGTCTGTCTTTCTCGTCTTATCTTTATTTTTTAAACAAAAGCATGATCTTACGTACGTCTAGTTAATCGCTGAAAACTTGGAGTTTAAGTTTCGGGAACCTAAAACCGTAACGTGGCTTTGTGCTAGGTCGAGGAAACGATCACCGTACTTCGCGGAGCGCAATGTGGCCCGCAGAGATCCGGTCGCGGAGTAGGTACGTGTATTCGGCAAACGAATTCTAAGGATTGTCGGCAGGTCACAAATTGGGGTCCTTTGCCCGCTCCACCCGGTGGTATAGGTTCGAAGTACGGTGGGTAGGGTGCGCGCGGCCGGCGACCCGAAGAGTCACGCGTCATTTGACCCCCTACGTCGACGACCGCCTGCAGGAACCCGAACGGCACAAGAGAACTATAGAGAGGGTACGAGGAGGAGACGAAGTCAGCGGTGCCGAAGAAGTAATGAAATATAACGACATAAAAATGAACCTCCTCTACCCCCGTGCGCGGGTGTTTTAGCTCGTTCGTCACCGCTGCGCGCAGTAGCGCATAAAACCTTCGCCCAGGGATAGGGGGGATCCGACTTGTTTCGGTTCTATCGCTTAACGACATAGATACGTTCGCTCCATGTCGCGAACTAGGAAGTACGTAAATATTTGGAAAAAATAAAAATTGAATTTGATTTCCGTTCACTTTTGTCTACCAGGGAAATCCCTATGGTCGTTGACGACGCCGAGATGGTTAGATTACAGCGGCTTGCAGCAGCCGGATTACTACGCGGGTTCCTTAATTCTTGCGGGTCTCGAATTTATTCAATTAGGTACAGAACCGCGTTACCCAAGCCGCTCGACTCGCCGCGGGCCGTAGGTAGGGTACTGTAGCCTGGGGCGGGCCGTAAAATCCTTCACACACACGCGCCGACGTCCCGTCAAAGTCGGTGAGTTATACGCGACCTTTCGTAGCCGCCGCGGCAACGTTTGCCTCGAAAGTCGACCCCCGAGTCACGTAATACCGGCTATAGTCCGACGGCGTAGAAGACTGCCCGCGGTGTAACCACCTACTACTACGTTTATAGTCTCTACCGCGGTGGTGCACACAACGCGACACAC
The DNA here is from genome assembly GCA_947538915.1 of Tenthredo distinguenda. NCBI lineage: Eukaryota > Metazoa > Arthropoda > Insecta > Hymenoptera > Tenthredinidae > Tenthredo > Tenthredo distinguenda. Next base: position 9,718,334 of record OX384534.1, read on the forward strand.
ACAACGCATAACTACTACTACACATATCCACCTTCCTTTCCACCGCCGACGCACAACTCTGCCACACATAGCGCGCGGGCTACTGTCACGCTAGGTGCTTCCTGTCGCCGTCCCGGTATACCCGCTTATACGGAGGGGCGCGTGTCCGCGCGGGACAACCGTGATCGCAATACGTAATCACGGGTCGTCCTCGAATCGAGAGATAGATAGAGAAAGAGATATCGTACGCGTGTGTGCGCGTGTGTGGATAAATGGAAGGGGGAATCCCCCCGCGTTTAAATGCCGTTCCTGCAGCAGCAAAAGCTGCGCTGTAAAATCCCGTAGGGATCGGAGCCGCGGACGACAATCAGAATCGGTAGTAGGAGGGACTGGCTCTGCGATATCGGGTGCAGATATAGAGCCGTGTCTGTACCCGAGGGGATATACGGGACGAGTACACGGCGATGCGATAAGGCACCGACTAATTTGACGGTGCCGTACGTATACGGACTTGAATATCACCGAGGATCATGCTCGTTAGCTCGGTACTCGAGCGCGGTGCTCTTTAGCCGTGAATTAAGACGGTGTAAACGGGATACACTGAGCGAGTAAATAAGACCGAGAAATGGGATATTGCGCTGATGTGTTGTTTTGCCAAGGCACCACAACGAACCTCTAGATACGGTTGCAGTCTGCGGAGATATACATACGTATGTATATGCATATATATGCATATTTATATATATATATCGAGTATGTATATCAGACGCCGAGGTTCGCTCGCTTCTTTGTTTCGTAAGACACGGATAGGTTCTATCGACAATGACCGAAAGTCGAAAAGTACGATTTGTGTGCCACCGCATCTAAACCGCGGTGCAGAAAAAGGAGGGAGATAGATAGACGCGGGAGAAATGCGAGGAGCGTATGAAAACAGCAAAAGTATTGATCACCGGATAACGCAAGTGAGGGATATACCCGTATACTATATAACCTGCACTACATATTCCCGTTTCGCGTTCTATCCATGTATATACCGACGTATTATGTACCGGGGTAAGCGCATACAACGCGAACCGTCGACGGTGCACCACCACTGCGGCGAGAAGGCACAAGGCATATCTACCTATCTACCCGTCTACCCGTCTACCCATCTATCCATCGCTCCACGCCGCGGTGTCTGATCATGTTTTTTTCCAATTTCAACAAGCTTTGATTAATTCGCGGGACATCCGACCCCGTAGTACCCTCAAACGACCAATTGAACCCCGACGCCCCTTGCACTTTGGCCAATCGCACTTATCCCCCAATTACTTCGGCTAGTTCGTTATCGGTCTGACCCATGATCGGAGTAATTACAAAAACTTGACGCTGCTATCTGGGCTCAATAGTTTAGCGATTTTTTTTCTTTTTCCATGAATGCGTCGATGGGTTATGGATTATATGATTAGCTACAGAGTTCCCGTGAACGGTTGAATAATTTTTGCAATTTTTTCGATTTTTTTCTTCGCTTTCGTTTTCTGTTATCCGTGAATCTTTGACGCGTAGCCTATTTAGCGGATTTCGAACAAAGACAGCATTCGGTAGCTGCTGGCTAGCACGCTTCGAAGAATCCGGGCGGTATTCGTCGCCCGTGGTGAGCTGAATTCCCGAACGGGCGGGTGTGGCGAACCCCGATGAGACCCACGACCTGGGACGACCGTTAGCGATTCCCGATCCTAACGCGGCATCGCGTTTCCTCGAAAGCTAGTAAAACTTGATTATTTTTTATGATTTACTTTCTCGGCTAGAAGCTATGCACTGGTTTGCTGATTTTTTGTCCGATGAATTCCACGTATGGATTTAAGGGAACAAGATTAAAAAAATTGTCATTATAGTCGAAGCTCGAAATTTAATGACGTCTAATGAATATTCAGAGCAACGGATACCGGAATAGTTTGAAGGTGGACAAAGTTTCGAGCTGTTTTGTTGTTCGTAATTAAAATTCAGGTACCAACGTTTGTTTTCACACAGCTAAAACCCCGCTGAACGAATCAGATAGCGTGAGATGTCATCCAGTGTCGGATCGGGGTATCGGTTAGTTATTAGATTTGTCGCGGAGAACCGATTAGCGTAAAGTAACGCAACCTTTTTGGGAAAGTATAAAAGTGCAGAAAGTCTTTGAATAAATTACCTAATTCAGTCTGTGTCCAGCTTCTCGACGATCGTTCCGGTTGCAGAGGTGTAATCCAAGGAAACTCAGCATTGTAGTCTCGTTTTCATATTTCTATCACACTGTGATCACCTGTATGTCCACTGTTCTTTTATTTATTTTTCTATTCCCCGCAGATATCGCGTGTATCTCGTAAAACAAAAGTTTTCCACTAACGCGACGTCGTAAATTTCTCCCCTTTCAGGTATTATCCATCCATACTTTTAATGGTAGATACAAAAAAAAAAAGCAACAAGAAGTTGTTTAGGAAAAAGAAAAAAAAAACGGTCGTTTTCCAAAGTCCCGGAAGAAACAAGTCGGCAAATCACCTGGGGCAAGCGCAACGAACGACTTACGACGCGCCGCAACGGACCCGCGTGAGCCGTCTGATCAGGTGACAGCGCCGGTGAACACGTTTCAAGAGTAGAGCGACGAAGACGGAACGCTACGTTCCCGTGCGACGTAGAGAGAGGAACATACGGTCGGAGCGAGACAGACCGAACTGGGTACAACGATATCGAGAGAGAACGGTGCGGGCGTCGATCGCTTCTGAGTGCAAACTGTTCGGCGCGCGGTGGGACACTGGCTGGCGCATGGATAGCGGCGGCGGCGGCGGCGGCGGCAGCAGAGGCAGAGGCAGAGGCAGAGGCGGCGGCGGCAGAGGAGGCGAGTGAGGGCGGGCGGGCGAACGGACGGACGAACGGTCGGGCGGTCTCTCTACGTTGTGCCACTACGCCAGCGAGCTACGGGTCGAGTCGGGCCGGGAGGCGACGGAGGCGACGGGACCCCATCCGCGCGCTGAACCACGCCAGCGTTACTACACCAACAGCTATCGGTCCTTCGTCCGTCTCCGTCACCTTCTTCTCTCTCCCTCTCGAGCTCTTTTTCCCTCGCTCTCTGACTCCCCGTAGCTCAGTCTCGCTCCGTCTCACTCGCTAGCGTGTGGAAGGGGGAATCTGCTCCGTCTCGGTTGCACCCGCTCTGACACGGCGCGGCGGTAGCATAATATCGTAGGTCTGCCTGCCACCAGAGCTTTTCAGAGCTTCGGAGCTAAAGAGAGAGCGAGCGAGAAAGAGAGAGATATGGGCCCCAAGTACCACCAACTAGGGCTATACGCGTGCGGCAAGGACGGAACGAACGAATACCGGGTGGATAAAAACTAACTGGCTTCCGCGGTCTCGTTAACGGCTAACTTTACCTCGCTGTTATTGCGATCGGCGATATACCGGGACGGATGAAAAACCGAGATTCATTTCACGGACGCGATTAAGAGCTCGCGACATGGAGAAACGGTTTTTAATCTCTAGCCGAGGTGTTGGTGCGTTTCGGGTCTACGATTTGATAACGAATACCCATTTCGATTACCGCAACGAGTGTTCCGGGTCCCAGTAGCTGTCGTATAAATAGGTATAGAAGTTTTATAACGTCGAGTTTCCCGTTCGATAAACAAAAGAGCAATGCGGCCACGGCGGGCGGGGAAGTTTACCCACCGGAAATTCCGTTACCCGGGACGGTAGTCTGGCCCGTGATTCGATCGACCAAAATTTCCGAAAATTCACCGCAACCACTCACCGAGTACGTAGGTACGAGAGAACGACCGGCGCACCCACGGGTGCGACGAAGACTGGGCTAAACGCAGTGGGGGGCCGGTGCCCCGTAACGTCAGGCACGAGGCGTACCGTACAGGGAGGTTAGGGAGACCTGGGGGTCCCCCTGATCTACCCATGCCTCGGCTGGTCCCCTGCTGGCTCGGCCAGGGGGCCCGGAATTATTAAAATCAAACGGGTAGGGAAAAAGGGAGAGAAGAACTTCACCCGGAATGGGCCACGGTTTACGTACCGCGTATACCACGCGTTGTAGACTACGCACCCGGGCCCCCTGGCTTCGTGAACAGGAAACCGGTACTTCATACGCGTATAAATATATGCTCTATATGTGTAGAAGTACGTGAGCCCTGTTCCAGAGCTTCCATATTATACATATTCCGTATGTACCACGTATACGTACGTATGTGTACGAGCGCGTAACGTACCCCTTACAATCGACCCCATCAATTCCGCCGGTGTTTGTCTCTGTACGTCTCGCCCAAGGTATTACGTGTATATATGTATATGACGGTATAGATATTACGTACATGTACCTATACCGAGGATATACGTGCGTGAACAGTGGCAGGACGGTGTTGTACGCGGCTAAAGTAAAGCTAGGCCAGGATCAATTGATGCGGCCCGTGGCTTTGATCGCGCAAAGTCTCTTTGTCGGATAGAATAGAGCCTGGGTATGAGGGGCCGGGAGTCGGGCGAGCTGGGATTTACTCGTGTTGTATACTGTTCACGGAATACTTCGCACTAGCCTTGGACCAACGCAGCGCACCCGGGTTTACGTGAGGCTGAAACAGCCGGAAACGGGCGGTGATCTCGCTGCGTCATCGGAACTAATTGATCGACTCGCCTCTTTATCCGAGCTGCGGTGCAGAGATTTGATTGGACCATTTTTTTTCCTCATTTTTCTCATTCCTTTTTCCTCAAACTCTCCCGTATCCTCGAAGATGTTTACGACCAACGCCGTGCCGTGCCACGGACCTCGGTATGATCAGATTTTAAAATTAATCGCGAACTCCGAGCTCTTATTCCGTCCGCAACTCAAAGTTTCGCGAAGTAAAGAGGCGAGGAAGGAAGAACTCCTACCGAGAGCCAAACTACGAGACGCAAGAGGCAAGGGGAATGGGGCGCGGGCGGTAGGACAGCACGAGGGTTTATTACAGCTAATTCAGAGAGAAGCCGCGGTCGTTGGTTACCGAGGAGGCCGTTACAGGTCTACGAATTTGGGAACGGGAAGTACCGAGCGTGTCAAGGTGAAGGCGGTCTATTTCCACTCTACGGGACAGACGAAAATCTTACCCACCTTGCGCAACACCTTCCGTACAAAGACGGACCAGACAATGAACACGCGCGGATTGGTCTGACCAACTACGCGGTTATAAACAGCCGCGAGGAAGTTTGGCCACTACCTGCCAAGGGTCTCAAGTCCCAGTCCCAAGTCCCAGTCTGGGTCCCGGCGACCCGACGACCCGACACCCTGTTTGGCCACGCTATCCATTGTGTCACGGACAACCGGAGGCACCAAATGTAGCCATTAGGGCCGACCTGGTGTGTCATGCCTGTTCCCTCCCGCGCAACTTCTTAGTGTGAGAGGGTGAAGTATTTAGGGTATGGTACGCACGGGCGGGCTGGTGTGCGAGGGAAAGGAGAGAGAATAAGAAGAAGAAGAAGAAGAAGAAGAAGAAGAAGAAGAAGAAGAAAAAGAACAGGAATTTTGGTAAAACTTTGAAGGCTTCTTCTATAGCTAATCGAGCCCAACCTGGATTTGAGTATAAGCCGATTTTCTGACCGTAAAGTGAGGCAATGAAGATTCGCGAGACCAAAGTATTTCGTTTTACGATATAAAACTCCGTTTCCGCAAAACGGCGAGCCGTAAAGTTTCGCAATTTTATATCCTCAATTACTGAGATAGTTTATTTCTCTCCTCTTTATATATATAAATGTATATTATTGTCGTAACGTTTTTTGACTTTTGAAACCTGTCAAATGTATAAAATAATGAAAATCAACAGGTGCACGCACATACGCTCATTCGTACCTATATATACACGCGGCTTCCCGATTTTTTGATCACTCCTCACGCGAAAGGCACGTTTCATATAAAACCCGAAACCATTTTAAATCGGACGAATCATTGAACGAGAAACCAGTCGGGTCCAATCGACGCCCTCATTTACTCCACGGCTATTATATCTAAAACGATTATCATGTCACCTGACACGTTCGACTATGTATGTAGTACATATAGGTATAGTTACGTACACGAAATTCATATACCTAGAGCGTAATATAAAGCCAGAGATATTTCTAAGTGAACGTTACGGACGTATTATTTCTCACCAATCTCGGGAATATCGATGTCTTCAAATCCCGACGTGGTTATTGCCAAGTAGCTATGTATACCTACCTAGTATAAGGGCTGCGAGCTCGCTGGCGCTTGTCCAACACTCAGCAGATTAAAAGCTTCTTGGCTTCCGTGGAAACTGAAACTTCCGGTTCGCGGTCGTGGCGACTCCTGAACAATCCAGGCGACGAAGCGGTAGGGACCTACGTTGATCGAGAACCGCCACACGCGCACTCCGGCGAACCGACGCCGACGTGGGGGGGCTTCTTCGTCGTCCCGGACGCCGACGAACGGGTCTGATAAAACCTGAAACACTACCAACAACACTTACGCACGTTTTCCACGCACTTATGACACAATAACGTTCCTCCACACACTCGCACTTCACTATCGGTACCATGCGCTGCTGAAAACAATAAAATCCATCTACGATACTAAAGAGGGAATGTCACTGACGATAAAAATAAGACACTTGAACAAATTTTCTAGCTCCGCTGTTAACGGTATGCGGAAGAAAAAAAATTCACTCAAGTATACGATTAAGGGTGAAAGGCTAATTGCTCGTAAGTTTCTGGAATTAAGAGAGAATTTCGAGACTCTGGAGACTGAGATGAATAATTAAATGGAAGGAACGTGTTTTCTGATTTTGGAAAAGATAGAATCAAAAATTTCAATTGAACAATGAAGTTTTATACTGTAATGAAGAGTCGAGCGAGTCTCGAATTGTGAATCTTTTGGAACTGATTAAGGATCGAAAGATGAAGTTAGAGATGCAGAAAATGACAGTAGAAAAACGTGTAACTTCGATATCTCGGATAGCTATGATAGGAACTGAGCTTGAGCGAATAATAGAAATGTCTAAGCTACGAGAGAGAATTGTAACGGTATACGTAAATTTTAACTGATGCAGATATCGAGGGAAGGTGAAATTGTGTCACTTGGACAATCCGCACAAGTTGTGATGGTCAGAGTCTTAAGCCGGTGCACACGACATTGCACAATATAGCTCACGTCACCAGATATTAGAAGAGAACCGAAACGATCGTAAAGTGAAAAGTTTTAGGACGCTAGAAAATAATCGATAACAAAATTTCTCCAAGACTGTAAACCGGTCGCGGACTGAAGTTCTCTAAAGATGAAAATTCAAAAGTATACTATAAAACTGTGCAGACGACGCGAACGTCTATGTAAGTAAAGATCTTTCGATGCACGAGTATGACAAACGCGTGAACATCGACTAAATCTCTCGGAAAATTTCACCCGAATTACGGTTTATCGTGTCTCAGAATGGGAATGAAAAATTTAACGGATACAACGCTGCACTGAATGACCACTAGAGCCGGAAGGTGCGTATGAAGTGAAACTAAGAATTTTGATTCGCGTCTTCTTGTACGGCAACTTTTACCCCCTCTTAACGAGATAAATTTTCGATTCGCTTTCGCTGGACCAGTTCTATACGCGTTTGAATTCTCACGGGACGGGAGAGATGCTGGTACCGTGCTAGGGCAGTGGACAACGGTCAAGCGCAGAGCTGTTCCCGCGGGATAGCTTCCCCGGCTAGGGGGATGGATGTCATCTTATAAAAATCGAAAGGGGTTTAATTCTGGTTTTGATCCGGAGGGATGAGAGCTGGAGATGGACAGTGGTCAAGCTCGTGAGAAAGGCCTCTCTCTGTTTGACCTTCGGGAATCTTTCGAGCAGCAGCAGCAGCACCAGGCTCGACACGAAATTAAAAGCTGACCAAGAGCCAGAGCCAGTCTTCTTCGTCCGTAAGGCATATTCATAAATAATCAACCGTTTTCGACAAGTGGGCGTAAAGCACAAGAGCCTTTAATAGCGTTATGAATTAATAAATAGCTTTTTGTCACGCAAAAATTATCGAGCCTCTATTACATCGTACGTATGAAGTTGTGGCTGATCCCACTCCTACGTGGAAGTCAGCGGAATTGAACGAAGAAAATAAATTACAAACGTCGAATGCGAAACGCAAAGTCCAAATCAAAGGCCACTGCGGCACGTAGTTATATACCAACAAGTTGGACTCGCTCAGAGGTCCTTTGACAAACAGTAAATAAGTAAAGGGAAAAAAAAGGTAAAAACACACAATTTCGCTTGCCCACCACCTGGCCCGTTTGAGTATATCCGAGAGTATAGCCAAGTGGCCACGTAGTCGACCTTCGCTCTGCGCCCGAAGTATCGATGCCGGGTTTTCTCTTCGAGTGGAATTGAAAGTACGAAGCCGCAGGCGCCCGGGGCGCTCGAAGTCACACCTAAGAGTCGCGGCCGAGCCCCTGGAAAACTTTGGCACGTCGAACTTTGACCACCCTCCGAGAAAACAAAACGGAACTGGAAAACCCCCCCGCGATCCCGCAGGGTTGAATTAATCAATAGTATAGGTACCTAAATTCGGGGCTAATAAAGGCGTCGATGTTTTCATAGTCGGAGATTTTATACGGTTTATAAAGCTAATGCACGGAGTTTACAGAAGACACCGGGGGGTGTTTAATTCGAACAATATTTACTCTGGACGTAACGCCAATACATAGATATGATTCCCGAACGTATACCTTGTACCTACTTGATTCTAGCGAGAAACCTAATTCGGTTAGCGTATTTGGCAAACGCCCAAAGGAGCCGCGAAATTCTTATTTTTCTCGCCTCGAGCAGGCGTAAATAAATTAATAAGAAAGAATGAAAGGGAGAGGGGTGGAGTGGGGGATAGACATCGATACCTCGTCGCGCCTCGACGCCTTCGCGGAATCAAATCGCACGTACATGTTAGAAATTCAAATAACTCCGCTTCAACACTGCCGAAGCTGCAGGTCCTTTCGATGCGATTTTTAATAGGAATTTCATTCGACATAAAATTCAAGAAAAATATGTAAAATTGAAATTTTCCAAAGGCAGGAAACGTAGAATGAATGCCCGAGACTTTTTCGCTGAAATTAAATTCGGCAGGGTTCATTACCGCTCCGATTATTGCGCCGCTACGAAACCCGCCATAATTGAATACGCAGTAGGTAGTGAGCCAGATCTGAAATGTATATCTGTGCAAAGACATGTATTACGTACGTGTGCGTGTCGTAATGGCTAGTCATCCGATACCACTGGCTTATATCGCTTCACCTCCCTCTCTCCCACCCTTCCTCAGCCGCAATCCCTCTCCAGCCACCCTTGCTCGATCTCCTTCTACATACCCCGCACCGCGGAGAGCACAACGGCTATTGGAATACCTAGTGGATGTCGGGGATACGACGAAGCGCTACGGAGTCGAGGACTACCCTCCCGACCCCTCTGACCCGCCCCAGGAGCCCGCAGCTGTCGCGTACCCAACCAACCCCACCCGGGGCTACCGTACCCACGCACATGTCTAGATATACTGTACGTATACCCGGCCAGGATGCACGGAAAACCCTCTATATCAATATGTATGGATAGAGGTACGTGCGCGTTCTGTATGTCGGGTGCATGTATCGATACACGTGTATGTACGGGTCGGAGGCATTTCCTCGACGGAGATACGCCAAATGCGACCCGATACCGTGTCCGGGACGATGTCAGGACGTTTTTCGGTACCTCTCTCTCTTTCGGAGCGGAGGATTTGAGCCCTTGTCCTCTGGCACTGTGCTGGGTCATACCGTTATTAATACGCCCGCAGGTCAACGGCGCGTATATGGAAAATTATGATTTCGTCGTGTGGGAATAAAATCAGGAATCTTTGTACTACGTGCATACACGATATTTGGGAACAGTATTTAGAGCATAGAAGAGGTTTTTGGAAAATTTAAAAAGCGGTGATTTTTCGCGAGGCAATTCCTCCACCAACAGCGACCCACGGTTGTTTACTATATTGCGTGCCGCGGGACAATCTTACCGAGTAATTAGCCCCCGCAATCGGCGCCACTCCTTGTGTAATAATTAGCTGCTGTAAGAGGCGAGTGATCTTCCCACACGCGAGATCGTGATAGTTGTGTCAGCCCGTTGGTTTAAGGTTGTCGTTTTTTATTTCTAGCTCGAAAGTTTGTCTGTGAATAAATTTTTCTCCTAGAAAAACTTAGGATGATTAAAGTTTCGTATTTCTATATGTCCATTGTAACTCGTGACGATTATCGTTATACATAAACGTTTACAGATTTGTAAATAAATTGAAAGAAATAAAATCGAATGATCAGTCGGTGGCAGCGAGCGGTGATCGTTGTTCCGTCCGACGCGACGTCAAGTGGTGAAATTCGTGCGGTGAAGAGTATCAGCCCTGCAGGAGCTATAGCAGAACGTCCCGAATTACGGCGTTCGTTCAAGTTCCGAGCTGTTTCGCCCCGGTGGAGAAGAGATACCTATATATCGTTATAGCTCAGACAGCCGCCCCCATCAATCCACTTCTAGAGAAGACAGGGCAGAGGGGTGGTTTTCATGCTAGGCAGTGCGCGCTGCGTCGAGTGGAGCGAGGCCGAAGGGCGAGGTTGTAATAGGGACCGCTACGGTGCTATGTAGGTTTATCGAATGCGGGCGGGCGGGTAGGCGGCTCGGTTCAGGCGGGTTCAGTAGAGTTCAGGAGGGTTCAGGCGGGCTGAAAAGTCCCAGGACCGTGGCGGCGCCCCTGTTCGCCACCGCAAGGTTTATGATCCCGTCGAGAGCGAGGGAGACAAACGCGCAACACCCGTCGCCGAGGAGGAAGAGCGGGATGAAACGAGGCGAAGGAAAAGAGAAAGAGAAAGAGAAAGGAGAAAGGAGCGAAGCGGAGCGTAGCGAGAGAAAGAGAGAGAGAGAGAGAAAGAGAGAGAGGAAAAGAGGAAGAAAGAAAGAGTTGGTAAAAAAAATGAGATTGAGAGAGACGGAGCCGTCGACGTAGCCGTTCAAACTTCCAGGGCTGTCGTCCCGTTCTGAGACGCGTCCCATTTTCGGTTTTAGACGATCCGTACCGAGGGGGTATCGCGTCTTAACGCGGTTCTAGCTTCAAACTTTTAGCTACGATTAGGTTAATTTTAACTCGTTTTATTTCCCACAAAGAATTGCGCTACTTTAAACCACCGTGACAAGCAGCCATGGAGAGAAAGGCGTTTGACTGCAGTAACGGAAGGACTATAAACGAGGACTCCCATTCCCCGCGGTACCTCGAGAGCTTGGCTAATTAGACCCTCGACTCAACGCGCCTACAGGAAGACGCGGGAGGAAACGGTGCAGGTGGATTTCCGCACACCAAGTTTCGATTCTTCGGTGTATACCGAACGTAGGTAGATATATAGGTACCTGGTTAAAAAGCACCTACTCCATCCCCTATTTAGGGCGCGAGCCAAATAATGCCGACGCAATTCAGGCCAGGTGCCTGGCCTACGATCCCTGAACAATGAATCAAAATTAAAGTCGGTTTAGCGTAAATTTTCTTCGCACCTGCACCGGCAGCAGTAGCAGCAGCCGTTTTCTCGCTCCTTCCCTCTTCCCCTGGTCCCCTCAGAGTCTAAGCAAAGCAATTAGTCATTTTTGGCGAGATCCTAAAACGGTAATTTTCTCATCGCTCCTCGACTGCGCGAAATTATACAACTACGGGTATACATCCGTGTTACAAACACATACACGTACTCGGGCCAACCCTGCATCTCACCCCTCGAGAACGGGAGATATATCGAGCCGATAACAATCAGAGACACGCGTCGCGACGCCCGAGGTACTTGGGGCCCCGGTAATTAGCAGAGGGAGAAAACCGCAGACGACTCAGACCTTGAATCGGTCGGAAAATTCACCCGACCGAAGGAGTTAGTCTTTGGTTAATTAGCGACTCTGAGTTACGAAACGATTATCACATACCTATCCCGCGGTGGGAGAGTTCGACTAGATTTAGAAAGCTTCAACGCCACGAAGAACTATTTCTGTCGGCCACTTTTCGAGGAGGGCCTTCTCAAGTCCGAGAATCCATGCACCTACGTCGGATACGTGCACGTCATGCGGTATCTAGATAAAAGCCAGGAACTGATCCGGTACTGAAACTCGTCTCCGAAGCCATCGAGTCCTAATCCGGGGCGAGGTTCTATCTCCGTTTCAGGGGTAGGGCGTTAAATACTTCCCCCAGGAATCCGCGCGCGAGGTTCTGGCACTCGGCGTCGTCGTTCGCGAGTCATTGCGCCCAGTGAAGTGAGGTGGTGGTGCGGGGTGGTCCGGGATAGCTAGGTTAGGATTTGCGAGACGCCCACGCGACGAGGAAAGTGCGCGCAATTGAACTTTTCAACCCATACCCAGGCCACCGATGTCTCCGTCTCTTCGCTCCTCGCTTCTCGCTCCGGATCTCTTCTTCGCCTGATCCTCACCCTACCGTTTCTGGTGTTCGGGGTTGCGCCCCTTTGTCAAGCGCGCACCCTTGTTCGCGCTGTCCCACTCTATTTGCCTCACTCCCTTCTCCGCTGACTCTCCAACTTCCATCCCCCCGTCGCTCCATCATCTCCGTTCAAAGCAGTTCTGGCCCAGGAAGGGGGAAATGGGGTGAAGAAAGGGTGGCGACAGGGGGGCGTGGGACAGGACTTAGCATATTGGAGGACTTACCACCCGCCACCGGGTTCTCAAACTGTCCGGAATTCCAGCAGCTTGGTGACAAAGGAGAAGGAAGGTGAGCCGGCGATATATGCAGGCTAGGTATACCTACGTGCATGTATGTACCTACCTACGTAATTCTTTCACATTTAACCACCTGAACAAAGGATCGATCGACGGGTAGATCGACGCGCGGTCTTTTCCTCCGGCTGGTTCTTCTTCTTCTTATTCTTCTTCTTTCGTCTGAATCACTATACCAGAATCTAACCAGAAGCCGGTTTGTTTTCTATAACTTCGTTATTGAATTCTGAAAGTCGTATAAAAGAAAGAGAGAAAAAAGTCCGCCGATCTTTTTGCATAAAAGTCAAAAATGCGAAGGATGGCACGAAACCGTCTCCACCTGGTGCTAAGCCCGTCAGGGCGTCGTTGCACGCCTCTAACACGTGTTTTTCTCGGCAGACTGTCATGTTGCAAATTTATGCACATTCCAGGCACCAGATGTAACTATGTAAGTACGCCTTTCCAGGGAGCCATTTTAAAATCGGTATACAATCCGTTTCACAATTGACTATAGTTATACCGCCGCGGTGGGTGGCCCTGGGGCCTCGTAAGCGTCAACCACGTTTCTTCCGGACAACCCATCGTCGATATTCATCCCGTCTGAACGGCTTCGCCCCACGTTCGACATTCGTGCATACCTATATGTGAGGTATTGATGTTGTGGGAGAGCTACAGCTGAAATCTCATCCCCTAAAGTGTGTGATTTTGAACCGTGAAGAGTTACGACGTCACCAGGACCCGGTAACCGTATTTCGGTCAATTAGCTACGCCCTCGACCCTCGAGTCACGACCTAGACACGTTTAGGTGAAACGTGTAAAATCTCTCGTCAAGTTTTCGCCACCAGCTCGTTCGAGAAGGCGTCGAGTACGAGCTAGCCGGAAGTCCGGAGGTTGGTATTAAGCGGGGAAGAGGGTGGCGCAGGTCGACCGCAAGTGTCAGTCGTGACTAGCGTCGCTGACGGCATTCCAGGCGCGTCGATCGATGTCTGGCAAACGCGAAACGCGTACGCGAAGCCCGCAAAGTGGTTTGCCAGGAGGTGGAGGCGACGGCATAGGCGAGCTTGCGGGCTGCGGGCTGCTTACGAGCTTGTAAAGAGGCGATAACCATAACCCCGTTGCGGGGGAAGAGAGCAGAGGCGGACCCGAGGAAGAGAGACATCCAACCCGACCGTTAAACCAGACAAAGACGCAGGGTTATCGATTATAATCATCGCGGACGGGCGCCGCGGCGGATCCGCAGTCATTAGGGACGCCTAGAGTCGCTCACTCTGCCTTTTTCTCTCTTTCCTCTTTCCTCTTTTCTTTTCCTCGCTCTCTCCCTTTCCCCACGATTTCCAAGAGTCTCTTACGGCTCGGTCAGATTTCAAAAATTTCCAACGAGTAATCGAGGCTATATCGATCCTCGGAGCGAACGGATTCAATTTTATTTTCGGCTCCTTTAGACCGCGATACTTTCCTCCCGCAATTCCCCAGGGGACTTTGCAAGCGCCGAAGAAGAGTCACATTGGTAAAGCTCGCCGGAGAGTATAAGACTATAAAATAAAAACACGCGAGCTGACTGCATCACCTTATCAGATAAACGTGTATTCCTCGCCTCTCTACACGCACGGCGCCTCCCTCGGCTATACCTATCGGCTAGAGGCACCCCCCGCAGCAGGAGTCACGCATCAATGAACAAAGGCTATGGCATAGCACGCGATTTCTTTCATCCGTTCTCGTCCTACAATAAAATTGGATATTTTCAAAATACCTAGGCCAAGCTACCCATACGTATGTAGGTAAGTATAACAAGGGAGGCAAAAGTTTGCGGGTCCCGACTCGGCGTTTCTTCGAGCTGAAAGATCGGCAATGATCATCGCTTCGAAAGAGACGAACTGATTTTCACCGATCCTGAAAAATGAGCAAAGAATCCGCATCTGAGTTGCAGCTGGCTTTGAAAAGGTGTCGCTCGCAGCTTCGAGGCTTCTGAGAGACGGGTGCAGGCCTTCTTCCAGCCGCTTTAGGGCGAACAGGTTGATCGCGAGTACGACTTGCGGTGTATTACGGAACGGTACATCAGTCTCGTTTTAAAATGCTGTCCTTTTTTTTGCCACGGTTCGTAGCAGGTGTTTCTGTCTTGTTCAATTTCTCGCGCTGTCCCCCTCGGCCCTCGGGCTAAGGGGCATAGTAAGGGAAAGACCCGGTTCTCTCCGACCACCTAGATCTAGGGAATAAAGTGAACCCTTGCGCGCCACCTCCGAACAATGGAATTTAATATTAATCACTTGCTAATGAGCTCGCGTTTGCTCGCAGTGAGTGACATTCAACCGCGATCAAGATCATCGCGCGGGGACGAAAAGAACGAAGGACTTAATCAGGTACCATCGCCGGAAAGCCGAGCAAGCCTTTTAACAGTCTTACTAGGAGGTCTTAGCTTCCTTAAGAAGTAGGTACCTACTCCGTGCACTCGTTCAAAGTTCAAATCAATATCTTCCCCGGGAACTGAACGGTGAAGGAACCGATCAAATTTATTCCTCAGCTTTTCAGCCGCAGGCATTTCCACTCGATCCTTAAAAATGTCTGAAGAAGAATAAAAGGCTAGTAGGTATGTGGTAAACATCTCGAACTCGAATTATAACGAGCATGGATTTCTCCCTCGCGTTTTCCCGATTTTATATAGTCTTAATTCACCTTACCAGACATAAAGCTCACGCGTGAGAATTAGAATATCTGGACTACTCCGTTGGGAGCCGATTGCGGAATCTCTAAATTGCAGAACGGTTATAAAGGCGTGAGCGCGCAGCTCTCAAGCCAAGTAATACTTAACGTATAATTCCATATTATTACGCCAGTTTTATGACGGGAGTATATAGTGCAATTTACTGTAAGATAGTCTCAAAATCTGTTACACTTTGTCGAAGAAGTGAGATAAGAAACGATATTCCTGCCACGGTAATAAATCCTGGCGACAGAACTGATAGATATATTTATCTATATATTGAGATGTACTTACTATCGGGCCATTAAATCGAGACCCATGGGTCTAAAATCCGATAGCTATTCGTGAAAAAACCGTGGAGCATCGTGCAATACAGTTTCTAAAACTGTGGAGTTTGTATAGTTTGTAGTTTATAATGATACGGACAAATTTTTTTGCAAGAAAAACTCAGATCTCGCTACTTTCCTGAACTAGACCCACACGTTTCGATCTAATGGCCCGATAGTAGTTCGCTCTGTATGTATATATAATTTTGGTATCTTTGTACGGGACCCCTGGCCTTTCGCCGATGAACAGGTCAAGAGAGAGAGAGCCGGCTGGTGGCTCAGCAATCATAATTACACGTCCGAAACTTACGTGCCGTTGAAATGCCTTCTAATTTCATGAAGGGCTCGTGCAGGCTCAACGTTAAACGTGAAACGTTGTAGGGGGAGGAGGTTAACGGAAGGGGATTCCCCTGCCAAGAATCCTCGAGCGCCGTTAATCCCGAGGGTGAAAAAAAAGGGAAGAAAAAAGAGGAAGAAGGAAAAAAAAAGTAAAAAGAAATAAAGAAGAAAGAGGAAAAAAAGCAAACGGACCACTTGCAGGGAGAAGAAAAAATGCTAGAGCGTGCAGCCCGTTGGAGCGCTTATTAATAAAGTAATGGGATTTCTATCCGCCTATACGAAAATAGGGGAAACCTCTGAAACGGATTTCGCTTGGGTTTTTACGCGGGTGACAGAACCCGAACCCTGGCTGCACAGACTCTCGGATAACAGACCGGCCAATCCAATTTCCTCGCGCGAAGTTTCGCCTGATATCTACTCCTTTGTACGGCAAGCACCGACTCCGAAGTCTCTGCCGAGCGAACTTCTCCGGCTAATCGTTAGGGGAACTTGTCAATGTGTTTACCTATCTATGTAGCTATGTTTCTACGTAGACAGTGCCAGGTATAGATATTAGGGATCCGGCTACTTCGGTAGCTAAATCTTGTTAACCCAGTCAGAAAAGTAGCTCTCAGTGACACCTAATTACGATCCTCAAATGGCTGACGCTATTCACCGGCGTATTTTCCAAAGTCATTTCTGTTATAACGTTTTGCACTTAGAATTGGTCTTTTCTGCATAGAGATTTTTGCATAAATGAAACTCTTCATCGCTTTTGTCCTCCGCATAATAATAGTGCGAGTAAGATATAGAGGACATATGAAATGCAGAGGCGGAAGTCGATGGTAAATTTGTTTGATACGACGAGGGCCTCCCAGTGTGTATGGGATCTAATTGACGGAACGAACGACGCCGACACCGACACCGACGACGACGGCGACGCCGGCGTCCATCCCGTATAAAACCGAGTCACTATAGATCACGGTGGCATATTACGCGTAACACGATACCGCGGGCGAACCGAGTTGAAACCACTTGTGCGAGCGAGAGAAGGACGGTAACAGGCGCACATCGCATAGCGCAGGGTTGAGCGACGAAGACCGTGATAGCGGACATGTGTGTGAGGAGTTAGAGCTCGTGAGCTCGGAGGGAAAGAGGGATGGAGGAATGGGCGCCTACCTACGGTCGGCGAAACGGGAGGAAACGAAATGCATAGGATATGGAAGTGGAGGAGCGAGAGAGCGGGAGCGAGAAAAGAAAAGAGAACGGGAATACCAAGGGAAGAGCCGACACGAACCCAGGGTGTGTAAAACTTCCCGGTGGAAACGATAGAGATGGAACGAAGGGACCCGGTCCCGTTCCAACTTGGTACGACGCAGAGGGAAATATAGGTCCTGTAATCAATGGCCAACAGCGATCTCTGCTCGAGCAAAATTCGCGCGGCTCTGGGACCGTACATATACCTATACATATACAATAAATATACATGGTATGTAACGAATAGCTCTGTACACGTGTAAGTTTCTATGTACAATGTACACCTATACCCATACGGGTAAATGAATACACGAATACATCCCGTACGTGTACGGTTACTGGTAGAGCTACGTGTCTGTCCATAAGTAAGTAAGTATGTAGTACATAGCACATTCGTGCATAGGTCTATCGAACCGTAACGGAGTATGGCGCCATCTTGAAAGCAGGCTTGGCCCGTGCAAACGTCGATTCGTCGAACTCGTTACGCCGAGAAAAGCCCCGCAAAGTTCCGCACGTTTGCGCCCGACAGGGATTGCAGTGGCGGTGGTGTTCTGCTTCAGAAACTCAAGGCTGATCATGCCTCTCGAGATCACTCCGAGCTCACTTCGAGCTTGTTTTTCTTTTCGTTTACGAGTGTAGAGAGGCACATGAACGTAACGTGGTATACGTATACCCAGATATATACCTATAGAGATAGAGATAGATGAATATTCTCTACGTCCAGAACTTCCGCCATGTGAAAACCCGACGAGTCCCGTGGGTCACGACGACGTTGGGTGCTGAGTCGCGCGGTAGTGGCATTTCAGGGGGACTTCCGGGGCCGGGGCCGGGGCCGGGGAAAAGCGCTCTGTCGGGGCCATTACACCCTTGATTTCATTACGGCCGCCTTGCTACTCTCTCTCCTGCAATCTCTCTCCCTTTTCCCCGCTCTGTTCCACTTCGTTACTATTCGATTACGGGTACGGACGCGAGACGTCGAAAATCAAAGACAGCCACTCACCGCTATACCACCGAGTGCAACGAGACGCCATACACCGCTCTTCTTCCGATTGTTCTTTCACATCAAGAGCTACACCGAACACTCCGAAGAAATCGCCCCACCGAAATTTGTTCGCTTCATACACGCCTCGAGAAGACGATATATCCCCGACTTTGCAAGGCCTGAAATGAAGGTGATTCTTTCGGAGCTTTTAAAGGAAAACAGAGCTACCCAAGAACTTACCAAAACCATCTTTTATTCGTAATAAAAATTGTAGAAAAAGGGAAATCATAGTACTGAAGATAAAAAGGTGCTATTGGCAAGCTCCTGTGTTTCTTTGTTCACCTTCAAAACCTCAGAGAAACACCCTGATTCAGACCCTGCAAGGGTGAAATATGGCGTAAACAAAATATGCATCTTTCAGATTTGGACTCAAGGAAGAACTATTAAATTTATCCGATTGATTCAACTCGTGACTACTATCCGAATTTTGGTAGTATTCGCCCCCTGAACCTTAAATGAGAGTACAGTACATCACGCTCCAATATTATATAAGTCAGCCCTAGTGACGATTTTCAGCCGCTTTTCCAATACGTGTGGTCTGAACAGTTGGACCCGGACATCGACTAGGCCAGATTTATGGAGTCAGAGCATCAATGCCCCATAACGTTTGCCTAGGCCCTCGTCCCCGTGGGGATTTACGACCCTCTCGGCACGAGTCAAGCTTTTCTTGAAATTTCTAGCTCATTCTGGTATTACTCATGCATTTCTATTCATCTATTTCTCTCTGCTTGACCGAATAGCCTAGGGGGTGAGTCCCTGATTATATCAACGTCGAAGCAATGCAATTTCTCACCTGCATACCTACTTCCGTCACAAGGTACTTGCAACCCTAGATGTGAAAATATGCTTTGACAAATCGCGTTTTAAGAAAGCATGTAGAAGCTCGTCAATTCTTTTCCATATTATTAGTCAACAAAAGAAAGACATGATTGGCCTGGCATAGATTGGGATACATAGTTCCAATCTATCTAGGTCTTTCTCCGGAGTCACAACCATCGATCGAGGCCCATAGCAAAGGATTCCGACTCCCCAGAGCCCAGGGTAACCCGCGGTGTACGAAAAGGGGGGGTCAGAGGTCACTCAAGGTAATGCAGGAAAGCGTGAGGAAAATTCTAGGGAAACAATTTGATCAGGCCAAAATCCCCGGTGCCAGTCACTGGCCGGATACAACTCAGCCTAAACTAAATAGAAGCTCCAGGATACCATGATGCCCTCAGGGGTGATTGTCGCGCGGGTGGGTTTCCCTATTCGGTATACCGTACTACCGCCAATTGCCACCGATTGATAATCCCCCGAATTAAGATCGTCGCCAATGGGGGAAGCCGATGCCAAACCAGGGCATATCCAGAGGGGATGAAGGGGATAGGGGGCAGCGGGATATCGAAATAGGGTTACGGAGGTTTCTCGGTCGTAATGTGATTGCACGTCAGTCGGAACTCTCTCTCCGCTTCTCTAATTCTCTAGAAAGGGCAGTGGTTCATCTTCTCGAGAACAGATATCATTTTTGCACCTCGGTTCGGTCTCTTATGGTGTGGTTTGCCTCACGGCCCACGGGAGGCCTGAGAGATCGAAGAGAGCTTTTATCGACGTCTCGTATCTCATACCTCGAGCTACCCCATGCCTACGATAACGAGAGATTGAGACATCGACGAAGAATTATTGTGTTTGTTTGGTGATCCAAGGAACTGGGGTAGGCAAAAGTCTTTCGAGATACGCGGTTGGGTTCGCGGCTCCGGAGAACAAAAGAGGAAACTCCTCCGTCCCGTGAGAGTATGGTGGGTAGTTTCCAAAACCTGGAAAATCCGATCGGCCTCAAGTCATTTTTAATGAGCGAACGAACCCTGCAACCTTACATCCTAAACCCTTCCGCCTTCCGTCCCGGGTCTTCGGTCAATCTGGAAGCTCTAATATTTACCCGGGTCGGTCTAGCCCTCGCGTTTGTCCGTAAGGAAGCTCTCGCGAAGAGATAAAGACGAGGGTGTGAGCAGTGAGGTTGAGCAAGGCGCGAGACACGAGGTGAGAGGCGCAGAGCCAGAGGAAACGAAGAGGCAACGCCGTAAGAATAAAAAGAATATATACTGCAAAGACCGAAGAGGTTCTCGCAACGAGGCGGCTATGTATGTACATTCTGTAGGTACCTACAGGTAGGTATATGCATATTTTGCGGTGTCAGTCGGAAAGTGAGCGAAGAGGAGAGAGAAAAGAGGAAAGAGGAAAGAGGAAGGAGTGAAGAGGGAATAGGGAAGAGGGAAAAGGAAGGAGGGAAGAGGGAAGAGGCCCGTGGCGCGACGCATCGATCCCTAGGCCGTCTCTCTCGCACCCACAGAAGCGCAAACTGCACGTAGAAACGGGGCGCTGGCATGGATGAGCACGTGAAAGTATGGCGTGGGTATATGTATGCATGGTATACCAACCCGCGTATACGTGTACACGTATAAACATACGTGTATGAATATTGGAGTCGCCTACACACAAGGTCGGTTATACGTACGTTGGCGGGCGCAGCCAACGCCGTTTTAATGAAGATGTAATTACGCGGCATTTTGGTCCCAGAGCCAGCGATACGGCGCCAGTACCACCGACACCGACGCCGACGAAAACCGGAACGAGGACGAGGACGAGGACGAGGACGAGGACGAGAACGAGGACGAGGACAAGGACGCAGCTACGCAAAACGCGATCTACCACCCCGGAACCCGACCCGGGGTTGACGTCGAAATGAGCTGGGGGTACGAAGGGGAAACCGCGCCGATTGGCAACCGAAATTGCGAGATCGAGAGTGGCCAATTAAGCGGATCCCGGGCGAGAGAGGCTAGGAACTCTTTGCGTTCGGTACCCCAAGCACGCGTCGCCGTAAGGCGTCGAGGCACCGAAGATCCGGCGTCTCTCCTGGAACTATACTATACCAACACAGTTGCTCTCTTGAACACCCACACATAACCCGATACACATATATTTACCCTGTGTAGTCACACCGGTGTTAAGGAGAAAAACAAATTTGACATCCGAGACGCTTATATGGTTGATGATGCCGTCTCATTTGCCTAGTACTTTGTTTGTTTTACAATATTTATTGAGGCAAGTGGTGCAAAGCTGTTTCTGAGTAAGACTTCGTTACTTATCGGTAGTATTAAGTGTCAAAAGCGCCGTTTGCGGATTTGGCATGATTACAATAACCGTTTTTCAGAAGCCGTTTGTGCGGGACAAACAATTCTAGCGTCTTGACTATTTCCACGAACGCTTCAATGCCCTCGCGTATTCTTCTAGGCATTTTATTACATTCACGTGACCGCCAAACGCTGAGGTCTTCTTCTTACCCGGTCAGCGTGGGTGTCGTAAATGCGAGCATTCCCTGGACGACTCATTTTCGTCCTCGAAAACCCGAGACCCTACCAATCCAAGTACGGAGATATTTTCTGCGTTGCCAACCGCTCTAGTGGGACTCAACCCCAGTTTGACTCTCCGGTAAAATGTTAATTTTCAAAATCAGTTGCCAGGGGCACCGCAAGCATCTGTCATTTTTCTCAAATGTACGTTTTTTACATTTTATATACTGCAAGTTTATTTTTTTAAAGCCTCGGTACACTCATTTTGACATGCAAAAAATAATACCAAACGCGGTATTCTCATCCGTGAAATAATACCGAAGTAGATTCTGTTGCTGGTACGTAATCATTTTCGAATCGATCTTTGCCGATCAGGATTTCGTTCCCCATACTATCAGCACAACAAAACCCACTCGGAACCATCTTTAGCGGATTATGCTGAACCAAATCACGACTCTTACCCCTTAGATTTCGAAAAGTGACCATTCAGCAAAAAGTAGAAAATAAAATGTTCACTCCTCAAATCTGTAGACCGTGGATCAATATAATGAGAGATCGAGGGATATGGAGAGGAGAACAAAGGGACAAGGTGTGACAACGGTCCCTGGGACCTCCGCGAAGGCAAACGAACGGAAATCGATGTCTCCGGTGCGGGCCCATGGTTTGTGGGACTCTGGCCCGTATAGAACGGAACAGTGATATACACGTTGGTGAGGTACACGCATACCAAGAGCCATCTAACCCGGTATTAAATTCCTCGATCACTGGCTGCAGACACTGGTGTTCGTATATAGCCAGCCTCGTCGATAACCCGTACGCGGAAGCAGAGAGAGGAGTGCCGGGAAAGGCAACGAGGAGAGGAGTAAAGGGGATACACGCGCCATCCGCCACCCCATATAAAACGCGTAAAGCCTCCTCCCACACACTCGACACCGCTTTGCATTCGACCTTGCACGTCCGGGACGTGGTCGCGTCTCCCACATCGTTCTCACCGCTGAACCTCAGTGTTGCAAGACTCGATATCATCGAAAACTATTATAAATCATCGAAATTTCTTATTTCAACACTTTTGGATGGACCAACTACTGGATTGATTTCGTTCATGAGTCGGGGGAAATTCGAAATGAATTATAGCCTCGTGTATAGGATAGAGCGAAGCAGTAGGCGAACTCTTCATCCCTTTGAAAAATAGGAAAAAACTTTCCACCCAGTTTCGAGAGTTGTTATTTGTAGTCAAAGTGCGTCGAACTACGCTTTTTGCGGAACGAACTAAGCCGTCACTCCCTCACTCTATCCTCTCAAATTTCTCTCTCGCTTTTTTTCTTTCTCTCTCTCCCTTTCGATATTATCTACACGTCGGGAACGCCCCGGGCTCTCAGGTCTCAGAGGGCGACTAAAAGTCCTGGTAAAACGAGCAACGACGTGGTACCGGCTTGTCCCCGTTCACGTCTGTGCTAAACCAAGGCCGAAAACCGAGAGAGAAGGAAGGAAGGAGGCAAGGACCCTTTGATGAAACTTTTAATAGAAACCAAAGCCCCCGGACTACTCCGGAAGTCTCACCCTTATCCGGATCTAACATCCCCTCAACTGCTCAACTGCACTGGTCAATGGCGAGCTGCAGTGGTCCAGTAAAAGCAGTATACCATCCCACCTAGCCAGTTCCGGGATGCTGTGCCCCTTACACCGACTTACAACTAAGATATGCAACAGATTCAAGAACCCCATTCACCGGGGGGCATAGGGTCACCAACGAACCTCAACAGCCGTTGTCAATTTTTCGATCTTTCGTCGGAAAGGGTCAGAATAGAAATTACGAGTCGATACCATATCGCTAACCGCCAAAGATATATCCGCTTGTCTCGCGGTACAATCTATACCGTTTTAACGCAACGGTGTTCGAGCCACCCTCGTTTTATACATCGTAAACGAATACAGACATGACGGAGAAGATGGATCCTTGATGTCCGGAATTTTTTCAGTGAGATGCAAAAATTGGTAGAACAGTCGCTATCGCGAAATATGCGTAGCGTGGTAATACAGTTACGCCTGTATTTACCTATCTGGGTAGTTATATATCTACCTTGATCTACAACTTTGTGCGAATAGTTGCCTGACGGCAACAGAGAGAGCTCCGGGCGGATTAGAGCCGGGGATAGAATCCCGTTCACACATCTACCCCGCATACATCCCTTTGCTATCGGGGGGGCCGTCAAGAATATCCCGAGGGAAAACTCCAACGCGGCTCTTTTCGCCGGGAACTTTTATTTATTCAGCTAATTGCGACTGGCTGGGTTCTACGCGCTGGTAATATTCGCGCCCAACTGGCGCTAAACGAAAGTAAATATAGGGAGGATATAATCGTAGGACTAGAAATTTTTTTCGTATTAGTATACTATCTTGGCGCAATACTTTACAACGAGAGTATGATCCTCGTTCGATAATGATTCTTGAAAGTTTTTCGCGAGGAGTTTCTCGTACCTGCGTAAAAATCAATCAACTCCAAAAGTTCCTCCCGGCTCCCTCCCGTCGAATAATTGGCGAGGAAATGCGCCCGTCGGGGCATGAACCGCGTGCTGTAGCACGGGCAAGGGGGTGACTTGAAAACGTTAGGAAAAATCGATATAATCGTCCATCTGCTAATAATAGAGGCTTAGCTCCGTCCGTTCCGCCAACGTCCCTACTACGCGTATTCCGCTTCGCTCGCCAGTAGCAACCGTGTTTGCGTTAAACTCGTACGAAGCGAGCAGCGGCGCGCCGTATCCTGTGCCATATTCATCCATCATATTACCCTCTCCTATATATCCACGGAGAGATATAGCCGCGCGAGTTTACGCACACCCGGAAATATCGTGCTGCACACTTGCAGCGCGTTCGCTCATGGGAAATAGTGACCGGTGGCGAATCGAGGAATACTATACTACACGCTTGGTCAAACGGGGCTGCTTATACTCAATCGTTGGAAAGAACAGCCGTCCGGTTTTCCTACTTTTTTCCACGAGCCTCCTCTTCCCAGCGTTCGCGAAACTCTTCTTAACCGTATAGCTCCGAATGACAAACGAAAAATTTCGCTTCATTTATTTAGCGCGGGGTAGTCTTGCCTGTTTTGGCAAAAGGGCCCGTGTCCGTTCCGACCCCCAGCGAGGAGGTAAATTAATTCAGCGCACAAACACCGCGGCAACTTGGTGGTTCGGTGAGCCGAAGGGACTGAGGGACGAACCTTTGCCCTCCCGGAAGAGGGCGGAACCAGAAGCGATGGGGTAGTGCGAAGGAAGGTGGGTAGATATCGCGTATAGGTATATCTACACGCGAGGATGCCTGAGTAAAGAATGAACGAGCGAAAACCAGGAGGAAAACGGTAACGGGAGGGAAGAGGCGAGAGCGAGAAGGAACCACGTTAACGGTCCCATCGCGTGCAGGTGCACGAGAAAGAGGAGTGCTGCGCTGAGCGCTCAGCGTTCACCGTTCGCGGAGGCTACCACTCCGAAGTTATTACCGGAGCAGTTTGTTACTCGTCGAGTGACCGAGCCGAGCGAGTGCATCGACGTCGCAAGAACGACCTCCTATACATATCCTCTTCTCTTAGTCAGTTTCTCTTTTGCTCACGTTAAACCGCCAGACCTCCTTTTACCTAGATCCTTTCTTGATCCCGCGGCCTGGTTCAACGGTAAGCCAACGGCGAGCTACCGTTGACATCAGTATCCCTAGCTCACCGTGCTCAAGACACCAGGCACCTAAAGTGCCAGTCCGTTTCTTCGATTCGTGTCGCCCACTTAACGCGCATCGTTCCTCTACGCCCCCTCACTCTTTTTCTCTCTTTCTTTCTCTCCATCCTTCTCTCTTTACCTCTCTCGCCTTCCTAGCTGGGAGCTGCTTAGTTCGTGACCAACACACACGCGCTTCATCCGCTTACACTCGAGGAAGCATTTCCACCCTCGCGAACTAAGGGGATGAGAATATGGGGTGGGCGGCCCTGGCTCTGGCTCTGGCTCTGGCTCTGGGTCTGGGTCTGGGTCTGGCTCTGGCTCTGGCGGTGGCAGAGTTGGAGGTTGAGGCGGAGGCGTAGGCTCCCTTAACAAGCAACAAGGGTGGAGAATTAATGAGAGAGGGCGCCCGGGCGGACACTTGTGGCTACCGCCGGTGCCACCCCCGGTCGGCCTCGACCTCGCGCAACCCTCGGCGAAGTTACGCACTGTAGAACCGCCGTCCCCATCCAACCATCCATGCCGCACCAAAGTCCCACACCCTCGTTTCGGACTTCTCGGCCGTCCACAACCGCCAATGTTAGTCAGTAAGCTTAACTTTTCTTCGGACTTGGGTACGTCCGGTGCAGGGATCTCATCGATAATTTCTTCACGGGGTTACTGTCTATCCGTACAAGAACTCCAACGATCCGTAGAAGTGAAGGTGCGCGGGTAATGTGGATTTATGATTAACCCCCACATCGCAACACACCTTCTACGGTTATACAGTACACAGATGCGGTTGAACGGACAATAAGAGGTCGGCGCCCGTGGCAACGGCCAGTGCCAGTGCCAGTGGACGCGCATTCTGTCGCCTAGCGTGAATTTTAATTAAAGCAATTAAGAACGCGTCCGTTGCGTGCGTTAATTTGTAATGTATTCATGGCTGCAGGACAGTTCGAGAGCCCGAGCTGTGCGATGTGCGATGTGCGATGTGCGATGTGTCACGCAGACGACAAGGTGCGGGGGTGTTAGGAAACGAGATAGGGGGCGGTGGAGGCAGAGGGGGAACGGGGAAAACATTTGTGCATCTGTCCCTTCGGCCGTATTGGCCGTCCGCTTGCTCAGCCGCCCGCTAGGGCATTATGTTCATCATCCCCCCGTGGCATCGCTCCGTTGGCGTTACTTTTTTAATTAACAGCTCTTCTGGATTAGTCACCCTCGGATGTCACAAGGGGTTACCTAGCCCGGTTACAAACACTTTTTGATGGTAACCACTGAGCTGAGTTCAGGTCGGTCGCGGGTTTGGTGGACTGAAAAATCCAGTCAAGGGCGGTTTTTTTTTTTTTTTTTTTTCATCTAAAATGGCCTTGTATCTACATATACGTCTGCTCAGAGCTTCGCTCGCTACGCATATAAACCCGGTTTTTTGAATCATGAGGATTTGTTATACACCGTATCTTTACCATGGAGATTTACCATAATGCTACGAGCTACTTTCAATATGAACTAGCTGCAGGCTGACAACTTAAGCAACGCAGACTCAGGCTCGATTGAGAACGATCTTCATCTCGACAGATGTCGGAGCTTTACGATAATCGAACGGTAGCTCAAACGCGGTTTTCCAATACGTGTGAATACGAAGTCGCGGTTTAACCCGGCTTCAAATTCGCAGCTAGGCACTGTTCAGTACGTAGAGTGCGACGGTTTGATCGAAAACATAGTTCAGTTTATCAACGGAATTAGAAAAACTGACGAAATAAGAAACTAGATGAATGGAAATACATTGGGATTAGTGAACCCCAAACGTGTAAAACAGGCGATAGTGCGATACTGGCGTCGAATGGAAACTGAAAACTCAAGGAGCGAAAGTTCAGATGAAGGAAATGACTCTATCATGTTATCGCTTTGAACCAGTGCAATTGCGAACTATTTCCTTCTTGGTATTCTGACCGAGGATAACTAAACGCTATATATCTATACCTAAGCAGAATGATACGATATTGGATGATGCGAATCAATGATTTATCGCAGACGGCATCTAACAATAAGATCCTCACGCAAGTATCTCTACCTCAGCGATGTCTGCGGTAGCAGTTTTGACGAGGGTCGATAAAAACCGCAACCACATTTCTACGGACCGGACGGTACCATATCTAACCACGAGTCAAGGTGTTAACTAGCTGGAGAAACACTATTTTCACCCGACGAAATCTAGAGGTGGTTTTTGTTGCTTGAGAAATTGTGGAAAAGAGGCGGAGGAAGGTAAAAAGGAAAAGGAAAAGGAAAAGGAGGTCAGCATATGCAAATAACAGGGCTGCGAGGGCTGCTTTGGCTGCCAGGGTTGCCAGGGTTGCCAGATCCAACAGGGATCCCGGGTCCTATTGGTCAACAAGCCTAAAGATCATTCTCACGTTTCTTTCACTCATTCACATCTAAGCTATACCTACGTACACATATAGCGAGCGTTCTACGTGTTTCTATGCACTCGTATGTTTACAAAACACTTGAGGTAAAACTACGGGTAACGAAACAACAGGAAAGGGTTGATCCACACGTATAAATATACCTAGAGCCCTAATACCAACGTTTCCGTCGTAGGTAGGCAAGAGAACGCGGATTAGGTACTTAAGATCGTAGAACAATCGAACGTCGACTTCCTGTTTCCACTCCAATCCCCATTGCCTTGTATGCTTGACGGTTTGAGAGGGTGAGGCGCAACCTTACGCCCCAGGTTCAACGAAACTGGACGTAAAAGTGTTGCTTTAAACTTTTCCACGCTGTTTTCTTCAGCCCGCAAACGGTTACGGCTAAACCCATGGAGTGGGTGAATTTACGAGAAACGTGAACGAAATATTATTTTTAACGCAAAACAGGAAACCACCGAGTACACCACCCCTACTCGGCCCATAACCCGATAATAATTACACACCGTTCCAAATTCACTTTTAAGTGGAGAACTTGGTCTAGAATTGTCAATAAATACCAATAATGTTACATTCGACGAATTTAATAAAAATTCTGCGGTTCGATCCGCATTCGGCTTGTGTTGCTAAGATACGCGAATTGTGGAATTATCAACACATGTATGTCATCGGCTCAATCACGGCTAGTTAGGGTAGGGAATCGAGATATACGCTAGACGTATCTCGACTAATCGGCATCTAGAATCTCTCGGTAGGATTATTGAACTTCCGAACAACAGGCGGGATATGTAATACGTGAGACGTTCCTCGTCCAGAATGCGACGTAGAATCGGTTAAGTATTACATTCCGAACATTTTTATGAGATACGAAGATGGTCTTCTGCCATTATAGCCGAGTCATAGTGCTGGCGGTTCGGTACTTTGGTACAGTTCGCTACTAAGCGTAATAACATCACGGAAGAAGAAACGCAGCGTTCTACAAGAGTTGGGAATAAGCCAGAGCCCATCCGAGGGCCGTGTCTGGATGGTTACCAACTCGCTAATGTTCTACAGCCTCGGCCGGTTTCGCCTATATGCGAGTTGCCTAGTTTCGAAAACCAGCCAAGTCCAAAATATTGAGAATTTTTTCCTCTTCGCTTACGAATATAACTCTTCAGAGCTCTAACAAGTCAAAAACAGCTGCGTCAATCGGTGAACGTACGATATAGACCTAGACTAACACGTGGGTAAACGTGGGCGATATACAAACGGTAGAAAATTTCACTTTTTTAACGTGGCTTGTTTTTAAACTAGGCAGCTAATCATGTGTAACTCGTAACTGCATATTCGACGTACACCTAAATCATGCTCGATTCATATATGGGTAGAAAATCACACGCTGAAGTCAAAAAGACAAGAAATTTTCCCTCAATTCTTTTTAGCAGCATTCTCTGATAACTGTATTTGTCTTCTGTGTACATACATACTTTGATATTGAAATGTAAAGTATACATGCAGTGATATTATCTCGCTTGTGATCATTTACGTTCACAAACTGTGTAGTTTAACTCTTTTGTTGGAGATATTTTGTTCTAAGACAATAGAATGATGCTCTTATCAGGTATACCTGTTGCATTTAGTTACATCTACCCTAAGTTCTTTGATTGACTGAAGAGATTCGATCCTATCTAGAAAAAATGTGAATTCAGTCAATATCTCTGCAAGAGGTGGACACAGAATGGAAATATCTATCTAAACAGAGTGTTTTTCTTTCCCCCTTTAAACCATATGAATTGTGTCTTAACCATTTCCCTGTATTTCCGTCATGTGAAAAAAATTATTCGATTCGAGAACTAGGAAACACGTAATAAAAAAAGAGGCATCTACAAAGGGAATGTTCTATATGCACTGTATAGTAATTTACAGATCATTTTTTCGATAGTACATGTGTACTTCAATAGATAAAATTAAGAAACGTAAATATACGGGTTCATTTTTCTGTGACTAAAATGTGAAAGGGATAGATAAAATTCATTAGCAAAGATTGACTGCCTGAAAAGTAAAAATCGTAGTTTAGTTAGGTATCATATTTTGTTTTTTGCGTCTGACTTTCGATAGAATAGAATGTACGCTTACTTATCATCGGTCAAAATCGATCTAATACGCAAACGCATGGTCAATATGAATTAATAGCGATATTTGAAATTCTGCAAACACAGTAGTGACACCTGTGCCGCGTGTGATTAAGAATGAGTTATTATTTGCTGTTGATAAAACAGATTTACAACAGAGGGTGCGACAATCGGTCCACGTGACTTGACCATTACCCAATGGCCGTTACGTCACAGCTGTTAAAATCCCAAACAAGAAATTTGACTTAACCTAATTAGGGTAGAAACTAACCTGTCTATTTCAAAACATGTACAAAAATGGATGAAGTTCATAGAGCTTTTTATACGATATTTACAACCCCAGATTAATAGTAGCAGCATTAAAACCCTGTATGATAAACAATCTTAAATAAAGTCGAAATATATTCTTTGCTTCTATTTTCGAGTTAGTTGAATGCAATGTGTTAATCAGTTATTTATATCACTAGCGTGCCGTATTTCATGCTAGTTGTTTCCTAGCTTCAGTCTCTCGCTTTGAATGTGTATCTTTACATCGGCAATGTTGAATTAAAATCATCATTTTATATTAATATTGGCGATGGATGAAATTCGGTTCCGACTGTCCAATCAGCTTGAGGCTCTACAGGTATTTTCTTATACATTCATTCGAAAATTTCATTTATTAATCTCACCAAATATCGGTCAGAAAATATTGTACAAGTTTACATAACTTCAGATCGTATATAATTTTTGTCAACTATGTCAGATAGCGGACAGTCACATCAAATCAATAAATTCTTCAATCATTCAATTCATAACAATAGATAGATGCTCACAACTTACACATTTTGCTACATTACCTCACATTTATTTATAACTTTATGAGGCATTCCTCAACACAAAATTTCAAATCTTGTCATTAAAAAAAAAAAAAAAAAAAGAAAATTGTCCTTCATCTTCACAAAATTGACTAAAATTTTCTGTTTTCTTTTTTGCACAGTTATGATACTTTTCTTCTTGTCCTTTCACAGGTTCAAGCATCAGTAATAGCACAACAAGTGCAACAAATACTTGCGAGATGGTTAATTCAGAGTCAAGAATTGCTTGAGCAATTCTCTAATGGAGAATATGGTCAACGATTATCGGATTTAGGTCAAAGACTGATTGTTTGGTTTCAATCAGCATGGGAACAACTACAGTTTCAGTATTATTCTCTGCAATTCAATCCGCGTGAATTTTACCAGCAATTAGCAACTCTGTTCACCAATGGTGGTATTCTTCCAGGTGTGAGCTTTTGGCTTATGTGTTCATTTGAAATTCATCAAAAATCTGCTGCTCAACTATTCGCTAAATGCATTCTTCGTATATTACAGTATCAAGGAGGGAACTAGCTTTTTGTGTTGTTGGCTTAACCGCTGGAGGTCTGATCGGATTCGGTACTGGACTAAATAGTCAGAATCCTTCGCGGCACATACATCATATGAAAGCCATCATATGTCATCATTATATTGGTATTGAGGTGTGTGTTATTAGTAGGATTTGGCAAAAGCCCAATACACTATGGGACTCAATTCAAATTAATGGAATATCTTTGTTTTAATTCAGCTCAAAAAATTGCAAAAGATGTTTTCCCTTTTTTTATAGTAATGATCAAGATTCTCATTAGCACTTTCATGCAGATCATATGAAACTGTGTTGATCTTATCTATCTGAATTCCACTATATGAATATAGAGCCTGTTTTCAATCTGTTTTATAAATTGAATCAAAAATTTCAACTCTTTTTAATTTTTGATAATTATTTTGTATGATATCTATAAATTCATTTCATAGTTTGATTTCTACACATTCTTCCAATACCTTGTATCATATAGAATACATGTAGGTAAATACACAAACCATGTGCGGTAAGATTTCATTTATTAACAGGGTGTGACGACAATAGATGACGCAGAAATGCCAGCTATTCAGAAGCCAGACGATCTATTGATCCAAGTAAAATCTGCATCAGTGAACATCGTCGATGCAAAAATCTGTTCTGGTTACTCCAAGGCATACAGACATATTCTGAACTCTGGTGTAAGCATATTTCGAATCTCTATTTTTTAAGCAACACTAAAATATCAAAAACATATCCTAATCTGTTAGATTATCTTTTTACAGAGACAGAAAGAATTGCCAGTAGTAATAGGCAGAGATTGTGCCGGAGTAGTGGTCGACATTGGTCAAAGTGTTGTAGATTTTGATATAGGAGATGAAGTGTATCTTGCCGTGCCGTCATGGGCTCCAGGAACAATGGCTGAATATTTGGTAGTTGCAGAAAGTCAAGTAGCCAAAAGACCAAAACTTATTAACTTTGATGCGGCAGCTAGCTTACCATACAGTGGATGTTTGGCATGGGATGCTATTGTTAATGAATCTGTTATCGACGAAGGAAATGCCAAAGGAAAGAGGTGATTATATCCAATTAGTTAATCACAAAACAGAATCTAAGCATTGATTATTCAAAGCTGTATTAAAAAATGAACCAAAAATTCGAATCAATTCTATTCAGGATCCTTGTATACGGCGGAACAACCCCGGTTGGCTGCGTCATAATTCAGTTAATGAAACTTTGGGGGGGTCATGTTGTTGCCGTTTGTAAAGAGCACGCAATACCAGTTGCAAGAGCTCTGGGAGCGGACGAAGTTATTCCTTTTAACGAATCGAACATAGTCAAGGAACTAAAATTACACGACAAGTGAGTAAATCCTTAACAAAACGAACCTTATTCTATAAAGCGCAAAGAAATGTATACATGAGAGAATTATATGAACTAATGATTTCAGATTCGATGCTATATTTTACACGGGTGGTCAACCGATTGAAGACTGGATATTAAAAGATCATTTACTACCCAATGGTTCATATGTTTCTACGGTTCCAGAACACCTCACTTCTGATACATTGGGATTTGTTTTTGGAAGTATATTTTCTGGATATGTGAGAATCAAGCTTTTAGTACGGGTATGTATATTAATCTTGATTGTAATATTGAAAATGAAAATTTACCCCGACTAAGATCCAATTTTACCACTTTACAGTACTTGTTTGGTTTTAAAACGAACCAATGGAATGAGGGCTCCAAAATAAACACTGCCAATTTAGATGCCTTACGTGAACTTGTGGATGCGGATCAACTGCAGACAGTTGTTCATAAAGCTTACGCACCACACAATATTGAACAAGCATTACACGAAGCTTTGAATCCAAATGCTGTTGGAAGCACTATAATCAGGTTCCACTGACAGCGTCATTTGTATAGGATACGTTAATTTATATCATCATAATTGTATGTACGCTTGGCAGGTTTGATTCTCACCGGTATGAAGTTGGACCCACATTCATCTGTCTCTGTCTTTCCTTCACGGTAATATAGTAAAGAAAAAAGACAGAAGACTGCGGGCCCAACTTCATACCGGTCAGAATCAAACACGTTAGTGTACAATAGTATTTCAACTATCGCACGTTGTCTGAAAATCTTTATTTTTTAATTTAATTTACTGCAGAGAGATTCATCAGTATACTTAGGTACATACTCTAGAACTTGAGTAATATAAACGAAATATCGCGAATTAGTACAATTCTTTATTTCAAACTTGGGGAAGTGTCTTCCACCAGTCTTCCGCTTTATAACAAGCTATAATATCCTCAAACTTGGATAGCATTAGCTCGATGGTTAAAACGAAATTGTTACATAAGCATTTTTTACCAAAAAATTCAATTTCTCGTAACTGTCTTAGAAATCCAAGACTGTAACTTGTTCCTAAAACTATCATTTTCATAATTCGCTCAAATGAATCTAATTATTATAAAAAATGTTCATTGGTCATAACTTACGAAACAATTGGAAACAATTCGTCCATTAAAATTAATCCAAATGAACTATCTCAGTGACAATAATATTTCTCAAAAGCGATAGGGAACTTTGAAAGTAATAGGTAATTGGTCTCAAGGCATGAATCAGGTGAATTTAAATGAACATCTGCTAGAAAAGCAGGGTATAAATATTGTAGAAGACGAGAGAAGAGTTAAGTTTATAAAGGTTTATAGATGTTTTATTATGAATATGTATTTAGTTAGGTATAAAGGAGAGTTTACAAACTAATAATCAACTGCCTTATTGGATTCAAAATTTTTCCAAATATTTCATATTTTATGCAAACGAAAAATTAGAAAAATGTAGTACTGAAATAAATACCTATATGTTTAATATGAAAATTGTTGCGTTCAAATTCTTATTCAAATCTTGAACATTTTTATGCACAACATAAAGTAATTTAGATTTCGTCCAAGGCTCAAATGTACAATGCTTAATATAAAACGATAAGAATAGCGGAAAAAAAAACTGAGCTTTATGTGATGCACATTATAATACAGTCGGTATTTCAGTGAACCCAAACTCAAGAACTTAGCTAGTTCATTGTACAAATTTTCAAATCAAAGACCAGCGTTATTGCGGTAAAATTTGTACTTATTAATTCATGACAGAATAATAAATCGGCCTCACCGAACTCCGTAAAGCAGGTACAAATGATTCTCAGCAATGTATTCATTTTGCTTTTCCTCGAAATTTACCCCTGCCTGCAGGCTTACCTTTTTTTGCAGGTCCCTTCTTTTCGTCAGCCTGTTTAGTTGGACAGAAAATTGATTAGTCGTTTTGTTGTAACTTTAGGATTAATTATGAGATTTCTTGAATTTTATGCCACGAAAGAGTGGACTAATTTTGTCTTGTCGCACCTTACGCTTAACCGGAGGAGTTGTGCTGGGCAATACTTTGAAGAAGGAATCAAGCCGGCCCTGAGTTGAAGTACCACGAGCCTTCAACAGTTTTTTTGCACCACTTCGAACTCTGTCTTCATTGAACTGCTTATCACCACATAAGTACTTGACCAAGCCTTCCTCGTCAGGATCTGACCATTTGAGCTGTAAAATTAAAAACTCTAATTAAAAAAGGAAGCCGATAGAAATATTGCTTCTGTCATGAAATCTTAAATATAAATTTGATAATGTATTGCAAATGCAGACGTGCCTCAACATCATTAGGATCGGTAATTTCAGGTTCTTGAAATAATATTCTGGCTTGTTTATAATTCCAATCAGCTGGTACAGGATACTTCTTGGTATCTAAATTTTCCAATATTTTCTCAAGAGATCTGTGTGTCTTTATCAGCTCCATAGCTCGCTTTGGACCAACTCCTCGAATGCTTTCAGTGTAATCACAACCCAACATTATGCAGAGATCAATGAACTGAAAATGATAAAGTTGAAACAATTAAATCATCGATTGGAACTAAAACGAAATAAAAATAAAACAAAATGTACCAATTTTTATGTAAAGTTGACGAAACAT
Source organism: Tenthredo distinguenda (assembly GCA_947538915.1). Lineage (NCBI taxonomy): Eukaryota > Metazoa > Arthropoda > Insecta > Hymenoptera > Tenthredinidae > Tenthredo > Tenthredo distinguenda. Next base: position 9,753,579 of record OX384534.1, read on the forward strand.
TGATAATCTACTTATTGCAGGCAGATTGTGATGGAACTAAAAATTCTACTCTCGTTTCTTTTATTTCAATCTCATATTTACTTCGTCTTTGTTCAACTCCAGTCCCTCCAAGACCTTATCAATATGATATTCTTGGATTGGCATCTTTCTAGCTTCGCTAAAAGTCATGCGGCGGAGTAGAACGTTACATCCAAACGTCAATGCATCCATATCCTCTGTTGCTGTGGCAAAAACTTTTCCAGATTTAACCATAGCAGCACATTGTGCTTCTGCTTCGCACGGAGCCTATATAAATACAAACCATCCACAATAACATCAATATCAGGGGTTTCCAGAAAACTTACACCCGCTATATCAGAATCATTCATTGATGACAACAGTTGGAAAAACTATTAATCATATAGAAATCTTACATCAATATATGGAATACCCATCAGAGTTAAGAGTTGTTTAGCTTCTTCTGCATGGTGTTTCGTAACTTTAACCAATCTTCTATTAAACTTTTCAATATCCTCAGCGTTTCCTTTACAAAAATATGAACACAGTCCAAGATAAGTAAGTCAAATGCGAGTGTTTCATTCGGGATACCTTAGAATATTGATTCTCTTGATGTATGAGAATTTTAATAGAAGGAGAAAAGAGATTATGGTACATAGATGGTCAGAAAAATGAGTAAATGTTAAAGAAAATGATCAAGAGTGGGATTACGTTAGAGAATTAAGTCTCTAATATTATTACCAGCTTCTTCAGCAGCCTGTAAAGCTTTTTGCGCCTCATCCCTTCTCTCAGCACGTTTTGCTAACTCTCCACCCTTTAGGTTTGGCGGTTTTCCATCAAAAACGTACACAGGCTTTATACCCTGTTCTACAAAGCGTAGGGTTCTATAAAACGTACCCATCAAGTGACTACAAAGGAAAATTTTTTATATTAGTTTTAGTTCATGAATTACATACATTACAACAGACCTCACAGTCGATATAGGAATAAATTGGATAAAACTCGGGTAAAAATTTGATATTTTCAATCAACAAATTGCTAAAAATAGGTTCTTTTCAAAGGAAATGTACATCTCAGGGAATAGGTGGCCATTCGGTCATCTACCTGGTGGTTTCGCCATCTGTAGAAGTCAGCTGAGCCCCCTCGCTTCGAACAGCGATAAGAAACTGGTAGAGACACATCGAAGCATCAATGGCTATTTTTCTACCTTTAGAATAGAGAAAAACAAGTTCTTAAACTGTAGTGACGATGTAGTAACGAGACGAAGTAGTACTTCGTAATATCGAAGACCTTGGAGATCATAATTGTTAGAATAAACGGAGCGACAAAATTATGAACTAGAAATGAATCAGGGATGTAATTCTTAGAATATTAACAAGCGAAGATGAACCCAATGATTTTGTCTCATAGGTTGACATAACTCCGCATTATTTTCTATACATCACTCACCAAAATAATGCTTTATTTCTTTCTCCTTGACTGAATACGGTGCGACATCCGCGATCAGTTTTGATAATCCCAAAATACCCATGGCGTCCGATAATCTCGGAAAGTTTCATGCACAGGTTTAAACACAAGGATCGGTACTAAATACTACACAATTACACAGGGTTTAGTAACTATGTATGAAATCTGACGATAGAACAGGATCAATTTACGCACAAGCTAACGGTCGGCATCAGTAGACGGCGACTGTTTACCCGCCAAATTGGTAGAGTCAGAATTACCAATCGCGTAGTCTTCTATTTTATTAATTTCTTGTGCTGCCAACTGAAACGATCTCTGGACACGTGTTTGTGATCCTAACCTGTAACGTCAATCAATAATATTTGGTGTACAAGGCCTGCTGAGGTCCGCAAAGAATTATAGAGTTTTTATTGAAAAATGGGGAAGGACTATGATTTGATAAAGACGATAGACGATGATCAAGAAGTGCCAGATTTTTCCGACAAATCAGACGAAGAGGAGGACGTAAGTTAACAAGATTGCGTTAACCATAACCTAATAAATTCATCTCACACACGAGACTGATTATATTTATTTCATTTAATCGAGGTAGTACAATGTATTTCATTCTAGACACTAAATTACAAAACAGCCATTCTCATGTCTTTTAGTATCAACCGAGGAAGCAAAAAAAACAGGAAAAGAAAGATTTTGATAATGACTTTCAATTCATAAGCAATGCTTCGGAATACAATCAAGATACTTGGGATGATCTGAGCAAATACATTAAACGTAAAGCCAAAACGAAGCTTGATGATAAAATAACAAAAGTACGAAAGGAGCATGGCGAACAGGTATTATGTTCATATTGCTTTACCACATGTTATTTTTGTACCATAAATCAAATTTTAATAATTAATAATTGATAAAGTTCTTACAGAAAATTTGAATTAATATTCATGTGTATCTAAGTTGTACAAATAATTTTTATTCGAATTTCTATTTGCTGTATTGATGTTTGTTTTCTTGAATTTCTTTTCTTAGAATGGAACTGCCGATGATCCCATAAAGATAGAACTAGAAGCAGTTAACGAAGAAGGGATCTATCTTTCGGATGACGAGCTTAAAAGAGGTATATTTTAAAAGAAACGAATCTAAGAACTTGTATTCAAAGAACGTGGGATGGTAATCAGTAATTATCAATTACCAATGGTTACAGACAACTTCAAAACCAGAGAGAAAAAAGGAAAGATACGTAAACCAACTTCATTGGATGATGATCCAGAACTAATGGACTTTGAAGAGGCTCCTGGCTTCGATGAACATGCATCTTTCTATCAAATGAACTTATCCAGACCTCTGCTGAAGGTGTGAATGAGATATTTTCTTAGTTGTTTAGTTAGCCCTAAAATAACAAGTCTAATGACAATATTAATGAATATTCCATTGTTGAAAATATTTCTGAATATGTTCGAAAAAAGGATAAATTAATATAGAAATGTTGATTTCTATCCCAATTGATTCTAGGCGATATCAGCTATGAGCTTTATTCAACCCACACCAATTCAAGCAGCGACAATTCCTGTAGCCTTAATGGGTCGGGATATATGTGGATGTGCAGCTACTGGTACTGGTAAAACTGCAGCATATATGCTCCCAACTTTGGAGAGATTGTTGTATAGACCTGTTGAAGGAGCAGCTGTGTCCAGAGTTTTAGTACTTGTACCAACCAGAGAATTAGGTGTACAAGTATACCAAGTTACTAAACAATTGGCCCAATTCACTACTGTAGAAGTTGGATTATCTGTTGGTGGATTAGACCTTAAAGTACAAGTAAGCGAGTCACAATTTTTCAGATACTTACTCTATCCTAATGAATCAATCATGACAATTTGACTGTTTATTCCTCACTTTCAACCACGACATTTATATCTTCATAGGAATCAGTGCTGAGGAAAAATCCGGACATTGTTATAGCCACCCCTGGGCGTTTGATTGATCATCTAACAAATACGCCAACATTTTCTCTAGACAGTATCGAAGTTCTTATCCTGGATGAGGCAGACAGGTAAGATAAAATTTAAGAAAAACAAGTTTTAGTTTCAATAAATTTGTATAAAACATTCGTTTACTCCTTTCGCATCCATTTCGAATGACTATTTTTTCTTTTACAGAATGCTTGATGAATATTTTGCAGAGCAAATGAAACATATTGTAAAACAATGCTCGAGAAGTAGACAGACGATTTTATTCTCTGCTACTATGACGGAAGAAGTCAAAGATCTGGCTGCAGTATCTTTAGATAAACCAGTTAAAGTATTTGTTGATAGTAATCAAGATGTCGCATTCAATTTGAGACAGGAATTTGTTAGGTAAATTTTTCAATGTTATATAAAAATATTAGTAATATATAGTTCTTAATTCTGGTAATATGTGCAAAGTGGTTGTCCCAAATTATATGGTAGTAGAATATTATGCATTCAACATCCATTTTCTGTTATCTTATATCTTGTTTGCCACTTCCAGAATTCGCAAGGAGAGAGAAGGCGATCGTGAATCTATCTTGGCTGCTCTGATCTGCAGAACGTTTCACGATCATACCATGATTTTTGTTCAGACTAAAAAGCAAGCACACAGACTTCATATTCTCCTAGGTTTACTGGGTGTTAAGGTATAATAAACGTTGAGTAATAAAATATTAAAAATTTGCCCTTCTAGTAATTTATATCTTCTATTCAACGTTTTCGAAGATGATCAGGTACTGCTAATAATAAATGAGTAATTTCTAGAGCAGAGAAAATAATCAATGAAAGATTTGCATTAAAAATTATTTAGGTGGGAGAGCTTCATGGCAATCTAACGCAACCACAACGTCTAGAAAATCTGAGAAAATTTAAAGATGAAGAAATTGATGTCCTCTTAGCTACAGATGTCGCAGCTCGTGGTTTGGATATTAGTGGTGTGAAAACAGTAATAAATTTCGTCATGCCAGCTACCCTTCAACATTACATTCACAGGTCAGATTAAAAATCCTTATTCTATTGTAAGATTAGTTTGCTAAGTATAAAAACCACATGATGTGATTTATAATTGAAATTATTGCAGAGTTGGACGAACGGCTCGAGCAGGTCGTGTTGGTGTTTCGGTATCATTGGCTGGTGAACAGGAACGTTCATTGGTAAAAGAAGTGATCAAACAAGCAAGAAATCCTGTAAAGAATCGAATAATTCCTCCGGATATAATAGAAAAATATAATAAAAGATTAGAAGCCCTCGAAAAAGATATTGAAAGAATTTTACAAGAAGAACAAGAAGAAAAAGAGTTAGCTAAGATAGAAAATCAAGCTAAGAGAGCAGAAAACATGTTGAAAGGTGACGATGAGAAAAGTCAAAGATCATGGTTCCAAAATGACAAAGAAAGAAAATTGGAGAAAGGTGAGTACGGAAATTATTTCATTGTTTGTAATGATGCAATTTATGACTAATATGATTGGTGTTACTTTGCAAATAGATAAACTTTCGTTGACTGAGAAACGAGAGAAAGCAAAGGGGAAAAAGAAGCAGGAAAAAGAGCCATTAAATGCAGTTAACGAAAAAGCAAAACAAGCAAAGAGAAAAACTCCTCAGAAAGAAACTGCTGAAGATAGGGTAAACAAGGAAATGGATAAAGTGGCCGCGTTCCAAGCAAGGCTGGCTAAACGAAATAATAAGCAAAAGAAAATCAGATCTGTGATTGATGATAGCATGTATTCGCCTTCTAAAAAACAAGGTAAGTGTGGAATGCAATGATAAGGCACAGACATCAATTTTATTGATTATTTAAAAGTAGATTTTGTGAATGGTAAACTTGTAGTGGTTTCCGAAATAGAATTACAAACTTGCAATGAGATGTCTTTAATGATATCAGAATAGTAAGTTAGTCTTTGAACAATACTGTAATAATAGTTGTCTTACAGGGTCGTTGAAAAGATCAAGATCATCGTTTGCTGATGATCTTACTGACACAAGTAAGAAGGGTGTTAAGAAAATGCGTTACGAGTGAGTAGATTTTATAATTATAGTGTTGGGTCATTTACGAATTGATTGTAGATTTGAGCAAAACGATGCCGAATTATTAATTATTGTGAAAATAATAACTATTTTTATTATTTCAGAGCAAATGACAAGAAGAAACAGAGATCAGGAAAAGTATTTGGCAATGATAAAAAGAAACAAAAACCAGGGAAAGCCTTTGGCAATGATAAAAAGAAGCATCAACTAGGAAAAGCTTTTGGAAAACCAGCAGCAGCTAAACCCAAGGGCCAAAAGAGGTTTAAGAAACGTAGATAATCTAATTTTGTATATGTGTCTTATAAGAATCATGCGCAATTATTCATCCGATGAAATCTACTGATAGTGATACGCGACATGTGCAGTTTCATAATATGTTTTATTATAGAACCAATACAATACTTTACTTATGTCACAGACCGACAGATAGCATTGACTATTTTGAATCTGTTTTTCATTCGAAATATGTATCATCAAAGACTCCGTACCGTTCACAGATGTTACAGTACCATCTCATCAATATGACAAACATTGTTTGTTTAGAGAAGTTGTGAATGATGTATAGAATATCTCAATTTGCTAAGATGTAACTTTGTCTTTTAATAAACCATTGAAACCTATTCTTTACTCGTTGGGTATTGATTTACCAAATTTAATTGGTAATTACACCCGTATTTTAATTTTTCATATATTCTAAAAACTGGCTCTTCTAGTTGATACATAAAACTGTGGAATTGTATCAAAAAATGATCATTTAGGCATCCCTGGAGGTATATTTGACTGAGATCTGATAAGCATGTGAAGATTCATTATTTATCATTCCTATTACTGTATATATTTATACAAATTGCAAAATATTCTATGTAAAAAGCTCCTTTCAATGTCCATTGTCCTTTGAAATGAATCAGATCGAAAGAGCGCAGATACTGTAAAATCTGTTAACAGATGCTAGGTTTTTTTTTCTTAATTTTCTTTTTATTTTGTATGTTGCTTAAATACAATAAACACATCCATTCATCATTGTTCACAATTAATATGTTCCACTCGTACTTACATTCAAGTTATAAATTTAATATTATTCAATACAATAATAGTTATACCGCCGTGGTACCACAGAAAAATGTTTTCATCAGAACTAGGCCTGTGCGAAACTTTTGTATTTTGTCCAAATTTGTATAAAAATTCTTATTATGGGATGCCGAAAGTCAGAAGTTATCAATTAACGCAGAATAATATATATTCTTCATAAATTCATTATTCCACTGCTGTTAAGAAATTTACACACCAATGCCTCCTTTTCAATCATTACTCATAAATATCTACAATGTCAATTAGCAGAATTTTAATTTTATGCAAACCAAATTAACATAGTCTAACACCTTATAAGATCTGAATGTAATTTTCAAGATGGAAGAATACATATCTGTGATGATACAGGGTAATAAAAAAGCTTTTTGTTGATTTTGTTATAAATTGAAAAAAAACTCAAGTTTATAAAAAAAAAATGTGCAAAAATGATTTTGACAAAGTCTCCAGGAATGGCATTAGCAAATTCTCTACAATTGTTAGCTAGAATTAATAAATCATTTACAATAATGTTAGTCAATAAAATGCAGAAACTATTGTGTATATCACGGTCTATACAAATAAAACTGCAAAGCAAAAACAAGATTCTCTATTTTCTATCTCTTATAGATTATCATTCCTATATAATTTCACCAATGAATATAGTCATGAAAACTCAGTTTTTTAATAACTGAGTTAAAATTGGGCATTAAACCGTAGTGATTACTTTAAAATTGTAACACAATAAGTATGAACACGATGCTAATTATCAGCTATTAATGAAATGTATATTAACGCAAATATTGTGAAGAGCAGTCAATGAATGACACATGAAGCATTCAGTACGATCTGAAATGGAAGGAAATATGTAAAACTAGCAAATAATAATGTTCATTGATCACATGCCAAAAGGGCTGACCGATTATAGTCCATATCAAATATTTCTCTGTATTACAAAACAAGATGCAACAATGCTGGGATCAACCTCTCATTTTTCTTTTTATTCCATACCCAATCTAAGTTTTTGTTGCTCTAATTGTATTTGTGGACAGTGAATGTTCATATGTAAGCCGCTTTCATCATGTAAGGTTCCGAGATACATTAATGATGAGCTAATTTTAAAGTGAAAGTGAACTAAAGTAGAGGTCCTAACCACAACCTGGTGGAACTATCCTCACAACGAATATAGTGATACAGTAAGGATTAATCAATAACAAAAAGAATCCCCAGAACTATTCAACAGATGAAGCAGAACAAATTATGAAGGATGATCATATTTCTCCTATCTGTTAGTAAAAGGGTATAATATTCTTCACTATAAGTATCAGTAATCTTCTTTTCAAAATCGTTTTAATTGCAGTACTACCCAAATTCGATCATCTGCTAACTTAACAAACACCATATCAAGTTACTAATTTAAAATTTTTACTCAATTCTTGCAAGCAATTATTGGTAGATAAAGGCTCTTGGACAAAGACTTTCAGGAAATGTCATCACGCAACGATTTCACTAAAAATAATAGTAATAATAATAATAATGATAGAAACGAACAACTTTGGATCACTCAGCTGATTCGCACACACCTGTTAGCTGAGACTATAATTATAAGTAAGCCAACTTAGCTAGGTAATTCCAGTTAAAGCTCCCACTTTCGTCATACATGACTGAAGAGTTCCGATTTTAAATTGCTCTAGAGAACGTTGTTCAGAAATATTGATTATATTTGTTATCGATTGATCTCCTCTACGTGAATCAATCAGTCTTTAAACTTGCAGATGTTAGCTCAACACTGACCTCTCAGATATTTACGTTTCAATGAAAAAAAACGTACGTTTTTTAATGGGATTATGAACAGAATGAAATTAGGCAATGGTAATTGGCTGATTCTGATGCAGAAAAGGGAATTTTGAGTGAAGCAAATGTTATGCGAGCTTTAACAGGAAGTAATTTGGCTGTTATCGAATTAACTTAATACAGGAAAGAATTAACTCATAAAAAAAAAAAAAAACATTTATATGTAGGAATTCCATCATCGAGATACCTAATCTAGTGTGTTAAGGAAATGAAACACCCTTGAAAGTTGACAGATATCAGTATATAATTCACAAAATATTACAAACCGAATAAGTAATACGACATGAATTTGTGAAATATGGAGTATATCACTTTCAATTGGTGGTAGCGGGCATTCCACCATAATTGTAGAAAAGCTATTTCGTTGCGAATGAAAATGTTAATTGATTTGCCAGATGAAAGAATGAGAGAATTTGGATATGATGAAATAAAAAATCTTGCTAATTCTTGTATTATTCTTAAAGTCATACATGCATCATAAAAGTTTTCAATGAACCAATGAATGGAAATCTAATGAAATCAGCAAAAACTAAGTGTGCTCAGTGTCAGGGTGAAGCTATGCTCATATTTAGAGCTAGTGCAAGTGTATGAAGACATTGAAAAAAACTGTGTCTGTATTGTCCTGAAGGTTTTGCCAAAATGAATTCTATGAATTATAAACAAATTTATGTCATCGATCAAGGCTTGATGTGTCATAACTTCAACGGGTAAACTTCTAGAAATACGCGAACGACTTAGATGTAATAATTGTTGTGTATAACCAAAATATTCTGTTTCCTAATTTGTAAACTGTTTTTTTTTCCTTTTTTTTCTTCTTTTTTTTTTAGTTTTCTTCAGATTTTTCATATATTTATCGTATTATATCGATCCCCGTAAGTCGCCCCCCACCCCCCAACCCCATGCCGCAGACCCACGATTGCTCGATTCACTTCAGATTTATTTTATCCGAATCTCTGTGCACTCTTTTAGCCGGTGGTTCTTCCATCTGAAAGTATTTGCAATTAACATTTTTCATTCAACACTCTCTGTGAAGTTGATGATTCGCTTTTAATCTGGACTGTGGAGTTAATTAAATAATGGCAGTATTTATCATATTTCATACTATACCTCATCCTCTAATCCAGGAAGCTGGATCTTAGTCTCTGATGCTTCCGCGGGCTGAAAATAATTCCAGTGATACCTTTACGTTACGAAAACAATTTATGAGTGAGAACCAACAGTTGTTACACATAAAGTACCCAAAGTACAATATAACATGCGTTTGTTCACCCAAATGCCTCAAAATTACTAAATCTATTTATCTGAACAAAAAGTTGATGAGAATTCTTATATTCAAATCATTGCGTGCTATTCTGTAAAACAGAATGAGGTTCTACCTGAAATTCAAAGATTGTATTGCTAGCTAACAACATATAATGACCGCAAATTGTATTCGACATAATGTATTACCTGTGCATCAATACATTCCATTTCTCCAACTTGCAGCTTGAAACGATAGAGTAGCATTGTGTATATGATAATATGTGTATTTTGGGTAGGATAATAACTTTTCGCAGCTTTTTAATAGAGTCTTTAAGATAACAAAGGTTGATATGTGTTCGAGTTTGAGTTATTCCTGATTTAAATTTAACAATATTCGTGAATCAAATTATTTCCGAAGCATTAGCAGGTATATTATGTAGCACACAACTCAGCTTTGTAGTATATTTCATTACTACTTAAATGGATCATAATAAAGAACATTTCTATGCTCTGCATATATTATAGGACATGTTTGTGAAAGCAAGTTTAGTAACATGAGCAATAGAGTTTAGATAGTTCATCTTATTAAATGCACCAAAATTAAAGAAATTTATTAGGAGAAAAATTGGGATTACCTTGTTTGGGTGATTTAATTAAAACTGTTAGATAAAATTCAATATTGTCCAATATAAAAAAAGATATGTACAAAAAATGACTCACTCTGGCGTCTGTTTCATTCGGTCCAATGCCCACTTCCTTTTGTTGTTTAGTTTTGGTCCGACGTTGGGGCCTGTCGTTACCCAAGTGTGTATTATGCAGTAGACCTTTCCCCTTGGGACTGGACATGTTTATTTGCATATCGGCAGGTAGATAACTTTTAGTGTTTGCTAACAGCTCGTCAGCTCTCTTGAAATACATTGTAGGAATGCGTGTTTCACTCGGGAACTCTTTCAAGTCAAAGTTAGTCGTCTTTGTGAATATAACGTTCATCGCTAGATCACACACCGCCCATAATTTCTAGAAAACAGATTATAATCGGTTTTAAATTACTTGAACAAATGAAAAAGGAATTCAAGTCAGAAGTATGAACGTAAATGATTTTCTCACATAGTTGACATTGTCATCTTCAGGTTTCAGGGCATCCTTGTGACTCTTCATTCGTTCAACAAGGTTCTTGTAGAATCCATAACAATAGAATTCATTTTTGGTTATCAGGGGCTCAAGGATATACCAAAGACACTGCTGAATAATCTTCAGTTGGCTCGAGTCATTATTGTTTGTGAATTCAGGATCATGGGCCAGAATTGGTACCGCAAATACCAGCATGTAGTCAGGCAGAATGTGGGGTAGTTGACCTTTATTTCAATCGCATATTGTAAATTATTAATCTTTTATACTTAATTAGATCCCCTATCTTTGCATGCATAAAAATGGGCAAAACTAAAGCCCACAAGTATCATTCATATTTATACATAGCTAGTCTGCTTACCCATAGCTTTTTCAACAGTTCCCAACGATAATGTCTTGACGTAGTCTCTTCGCTTGTTGATATCTGTCTGCATGTATGTTTTTAACAAATATTTCAACCTCTTGTCTTGCTCTTTGCCAGCGAGAGCGTAATACCCCATAAAATCTAGGGGTAAACATTTATTTGGTATTCCTCTGCCAAGACCTTTGTGCAGTTTACCTCCGAAAGCTTCTCTGACCTGCGGGACTTCGTCCTGAGAAAAAAACATTTGATATTTAACTTGGAACTGTAGAAATATTTCATTTCTGATTAACTTAGTAATTAAAAAACTTACCACCATAAGCTGAGATAAATTATAAAATTGTTCTGCTGTAAACTGATCACCAACTCCTTTCTGCTCGCATATCTTAAGCATCGAACAACCGGCTTGCAATCTCAACCAGCTCATCTCAGCTCTGCTTAATCTGCCTTGTTGTAAAAGGTCGCCTTTATTCACTACAAATGCATTGAGCATTCTGAACGTCTTTTGGGCGGAAAGAACATCAGTCTTAAGTCCCAACAGCCACCTAGCCATACATTTCAATGCTTCTAATCGGCAGCGTGTCTCCTCGGGTAGTTGTTCTTCCCTACACCAGTCTCCTTCGATCATATCAGTGGTCTGTTCGCTGTTTTCCTTAACTAGCAGCTCTTTTACAATCTGGAAAGTAGGAGTTATCGTTAACAACACTTTGGAGTACTGATTTAAAAATCAATTTGATCAACTTACCTTTCTGGATACCATGTTTTTTATTTGTATTTGATATTTGTCAGGCAAATTGTAAGCGATATGTCCAAGAGTAACAATCGATGTCCGGTAATGTTCTGAAGATGGAGTAAGTGTGTTTTTGATCCTTTCGATGATTTCAGGAAATATGGAATCGTGAATATTAGCCATGTTAACGAACAAGCACCTAATAGCTTGTTTAGCTTGCTTCGGAGTCCCAGTTTCAGCGAACGTTTTACACAAGGGGACCATAAGATTCATTATATCAGGGGCGACTTCGGAGAGTGATTTATATTTTCCCAAAAACGTAAATATTGAAAGAACCAAAGGTGCGACCATTTCATCGTCTAGCTCCAGTAAGTTTACCAAACGCTTCAATATGTCAGCGTGAAGAAAGTGGGGACCAAAGACAAACGATAACATCTGGAAAAAAATTTGAAAATATAAGAGATAATATTCAAATTAAATTTTCGACCATGAGAAACAGAGATCTAATCATTAAAATCATTTACCACAAGTAATCTTAGCCCTTTTTCACCAGCATTATTAGGATTCAGCCCGACTTCTTCAATTACATTGCCTCCTTTCAAGCAGTCCAATACATAGCCGATTAATACCTGAATTAAAAAGACATTTAGTAAGATTAAATTAGAAAGTTGAAACACAGTTCAAGTATTTCTGATTTATTTACCCGAATTGCTTCTTCGTCGATCATTACAGAGCTTACTCTCTCCAGAAGCATTTTGATGGTATTGTAATAGAGATTGGTCATGACAGGCTGCCCTAACTTCTTCAAGACTAAGCTAGTTGTCTCTGCACATTCTTTACATGTAACATTTGGTTGAACGATGGTTTCCATGCCTTGTAGCAATGCCGGTTCTTTTTTCATGTGGATGCTGAATTTTTGTAAGAATTCCTGTACTTTCATAGGATCTGGGAGAAAACGTGATATTTGCAAGATCTTGTTCATCAATTCACGGTCCCTGCTAGGAGATTCTGGCTTCTTTATTATGTCCACCCATTCAACCACCGATCTCCTCACACTGTTGAGAAAAAATATCAAATAAAACGCACATACAGATTAGCTGATAACAGGCTTGAGAACACTATTCAATCATATATACTTACGCTAGTTGATGCTTTTGCAACTCAACAAAAGCTTTAGATGCGTGATCGTCGATAGTTCCTAACAAGTGATATAACTTTTTCATTCTTTCTTCAGGGGTGAGTTGATACGGCACTAAACATGTGTTAAGTAGCCTTTCGACAAGTAATCTGTCCTCCATTCCAGCCATGTAATAGCCGTGTAAGATTTTGTCCTTTATCCACGTAACTGCTTTCTTTGTGGCTTGCGGGACATCCGCGTCGTTGAGATGCTTTTTATAGATCATGGCTAAGCCTGACATTGCTTCTTTTCGAATTTTGAACTATGAACAAAGTGCAATCCATTAACAATGTAAATATTTCAATCATTGTGAATCAGAAATACGGATCTCACAGTTTCTCTATGTTCTTTTACCTTTTTGTCCAATGTTCTCTCCTTCACAAATTCTAGTAGATCTTCACTGTCGGATACAACTTCAAAGTCTCTTCTTGCGGTAGTTACGATAGCCATGACGACTTCGTATCTCACGCTTTCGTCTGCGTCATGTTGCCTCAGTTTTAGTGTATCAGTAATGTCTTTTCTGAGCTCCGGATGATTCAGTAAGAAATGCATTGAATACTGAACACATTTTATGCGAATTGAAACGCTTATGTCGTTAAATCTACCTAGAAATGCTCGCCATAACTGTGTGTGCTGCATGGCTAGCTGCGAACCTTTTTCAGAAAACATTCTAGCGAGTAACGCCACTGCCCCTAATCTCTCATTCTCCAAAGATGACTTGAGTTTACATTCTAACTGAGGAAGGACGGATAGCAATACACTTGGACAAATGTGATTCAGTTCATAAATCAAGTCGTAAACTTTTTTGCAGATTTGTAGACCTTTCTCTTCCTTTCCAAGAATTAGTACGTGATTAAAAAACTGAAAGGTAATATAATTGCATTGTATAAATGAAACGGGAGTTATACAATATACTGACTCTAGCCAAGATCTACTTACCGCTTGAATATAAGGTTCTAAAGTGTCGCTACACTTAATCACGAGCTCTTTTGCTAATAAGTAAGCATTTTTTTTCTGAGTTTTATTCGGCTCTACAATATTCATCAGAATTATATCCAACAGCTCGTTTCCAACGATATCTGATTCTGTTATAAGTGGGCACAATACATCCAACATAAAACTTTTCACTTTTCCTGAATGCTCGTCGCTAAAAAGTTAATGTAATGAAAAGTTAATGAAACTTGATATAGAAAGGTTATTTAAAATAATTTATCGATTGTTTCAACATGATCCACTAATTCTGATCATAAAGTAAAATGACTTTAACAAGTATTCGGGAAACTACAAGTTGTCTGAATCATCTCTTTTTATGGTGAGAATAGGTGGAAGGATTTCAAATTCATTTGAAGACCTCAACAATATTCAATGAGAATGATGCAGTACTAAGTGCTCACAGATATTTAGGCAATAGATAACTATTTAATTCAATAAGCAAGAAACTATGTTCAAGAAGGTACATGTTTCCATTAAGAAATGCAATCGGATTTGATTTTATTCAATACGTTAGTCCTTAGGTATGAATAAAGTTTAAAATTGATGATATCATTACTCACTTAACTATCTTGAACATTAGTGAAAATAGAGCGCAGAATATTTCTTGACAATCTTCCAGTTCAAAGCACATATTGAAAGATTTCACATACGCCAAATTTTCAAGCAAGTAAAAGTACCGTTTGAAGGCCGGATCTTTTGGATCTTTCAAACCTGATAGTTGCTTGATGAGGAATAAAAATATTGTCTTCACCTGTTAAAATGAAGAATAATCGAATAGAGATATTTAGAAATAAAACAACTCAACCATCATTGCATGAAGGGTAGAGTATAATGAATGGTAGATATCTTTCTTTCTGAAGAAGAGTTCAGGAGAAGACTGTCACTTTAGTATTTTTATGCATGATTTACGAAACTGACAGTACAAAAATATTGGATTACTAGTCTTTTGTCACACTTGTAAAAATTTGTTTCGACACGAAACACAGACTCTCAATTTCAATGGTTATATTCTATGGAAAGTTTTCGATCAGGGCAGCTTTTCGTATCATTAATGTATTTACCTGTTCGGCGTCTTTGTACGGAGCCTCAGGTGCATAAACTCTAAGAACGTCAGCAATGCAACAAGCGATTAATAGCTGTACGTCTTTGCTTTGGTGCATGAGGAAATGATCTTCAGCTAAATGTAAAGCCAACGGAATGTACTGCTGATACATTCCCTCGTCCTGACCCATTGCTTGCAAGGTATGTGCCAAGGTCTGTTTGCCATATTAAGATCAAAGTTAATTTGACAAATTAATAATGTAATTTAAAGTAAACAGAAGTTTAATACGGTGAAAACAAATATACCATTATTTAATAGCAATGTTTTTGTGAAATGAAATTTACCTTGAGCCGCCTAATCAATTCATCTGGCCCAAGATCCTCGGTAACGGATCTGCACCCCTGAGGGTAAACGATTTCTGACATTTTGCCGGCTATGTTCGTCAAGTCTATTTAAAAATCTTTCTTTTGTAAAAAGTAGCCTAAAACACCGTCCAAACTCTGCGAAAGATAACGTGGAAAAAGTTTATTAGGATACACCGAAAATTAAGAACATTAACTAACATAAAAAAAATTAAATACAGATCGACTGATATAAAATTCGAAACAAAATAATACATTCATAATTTTTGAACGATTCAATTTTTATGTCGCAAGACCTGATCTCCTGAATTGTCTTGAAGCAATCATCTTTCATATATAATTTCTCACAAATCTTAGCTAATAATCTTCAAGACATGTTAAAAACGAACAAATGATTTGTTAATTAATACTCTGAATCTATTGAGTTCTAAACAACTCCTACGAGGGCCAAAAAAGTTGAAAAAAATTAAGATGCGACTGCTAGAGGAAAGAGAGTCGAGTAGAACAAAGAAGTGGAAAGAACTGAAGACTCTGATGACTTTAGACTCAAATTTTTAAGTTTAGTTCCTACTTAAACAGCAAGACAAAGACCGCACACAGTTTATATCATTCAGTTTCTGCTGGTAATCTTAGCAATAGACTTTCGATAAAAAAACTGTTTCGTGTTCCTGATTCTGTTCTGAAATGTAAGAGTAAACTTTCGGATGTGGCAAAATCTAGGGAGACTATAACTTGAGCTTGCATCTTCATATTAAAAGAACCAAAAATACACAAAGTGAAATGGAAGAAATTTGCAAAGCATTACGTTGGCGATGATTATTAGCAGATGTACCTGACTACCCATGTCCCCAATATTGATAGCTTTAGATTTGGAGTAGGGTAGAAAATTAATATTTACGATCGACTGTTTGGTTAGTAAAAAAATACGCAGATTATAGGAGATTGAGGGAAATGCTGATTTCTAATGGATAGTCTGTGGAATGTAACACCAAACTTGTCAAGGGGCACATTGTGAAAATATATTTATAGGTTATGTCCGTTGCCCGTGAACGATCGCGGCACGTAGGTAAACAATAGTAATTTTTTTTAACAAATTAGGTTTGATACTAGACTGGAATGAGTTATGCGCGTTTTGTTGATACACCAATGATATATAGTAAGATGAAAATAATTACCTCAAGATATGCATAGACACCAAAACGCCTGACACTCAAAATATCAATAAAGCAAATATATCTGTCGGGACACACACGACACTGGCTCAGTTTTTGACGTGCGAAACACTATCCGTATCACATTAAGTGTTATACGAAGATACCAATGGTTTTAATAAATTTCACCGATATTTCACAAACACTATGCATAATAAAACAGTTTAAACATACTCGGAAATGATGGAAAATTCAGTTTTGTAAACGGTTAACCGTGTCAAAGGACGCGACAGCGCATTCAATGCCATGAAGTTACCTATGCATAGCCACGTAAGGAGGGCTTGTGATGAAAAGTCAAAATTGTCCAGTTATAAATATTCGGCAATAAAGTTTAAATAGCATGAGACTAGGTCGCCAATAATTCGGGTATACATCTTAATGAATAAATATAAATTTATAATCTATGTAATTCAATTTATGGAACGCATTCGTATTTGCAATATATACTATAATTATCATATTGCGGGATGTCAATAGCAAACTACTTCAGTCGATTGTACTTCTTCGACCTTTTATATTCCTCCGGCTTTAGTTAAGCCAGATAATAAATATTGTTGATTTTACTAAAGGATTATAGAATAAACTTCTCAAATTATATACGCATAGATCAACAAGCTTTAAAATATATTCAAAATTGTAACATTTTTTACTAAAATCGAACTTCCACAAGCACATACGTCATCATAATCGAGATATCGATCGACAACCGAGAGGTTTCCGGGTCCCGGTCAAAACGTCGGAACTCTTTCTTGTTGGACACGTGCGACGTGTACGTAAACTGGTTCAGCGCTGATCAATTTTTCTCAATTTTAAATTGATCATCTCGACCGGGAATAAACCGCAGCAATGGTAAGAAATTCTCTTTACGCCCAGAATCATAAATAGGATTAGTCTCGGCACTACCGATATCCAAGATTCTCAAATACCCAAAAGAATTAAAGTTGGGTTAGGTGGCGTCTGTCTGTAGAACGATGCTAGTAATACAACCTAAAAATAGTTTTCGCGTCATCGAACATTTCTCACTAACTATTTATCTATCTAAAAAATTTTACTCTTTTTCTATAATACATAATATTTCAATAATTTCACAGGCAAGTCTTAAAACCGATAACCCCGAGAAACCTGGTCAGGAAACTGCACCCATCCATCGTATTCGCATCACTTTGACCTCCCGCAACGTCCGTTCCCTCGAAAAAGGTAGATAGGAAGACAAATTCAGATTCATGTCTCTTATAGTAATTCCAGAACCAAAATGGAAATATTTGAATTAATAATTTTGTTTGAATTTCTTCAGTTTGCACAGAACTGATCACCGGAGCTAAGAAACAGAAGTTGAAGGTGAAAGGACCAGTCCGAATGCCGACAAAGATCCTTAGAATTACAACCCGTAAAACACCTTGTGGTGAGGGTTCTAAGACTTGGGATCGATTCCAGATGCGTATACATAAAAGAGTTATCGATCTCTACTCTCCGTCTGAAATTGTCAAGCAAATCACCAGCATCTCTATTGAACCTGGTGTAGAAGTTGAAGTCACCATTGCCGACGAATAGACCATTTATATAAAGAACAAAATGTTTTAATAAAAATGGAAAAACAATGGAAATCTATCTATCAAGTTTTACCCTCCTCAATCCCAACACAAATACATATATACTCTCGTTCATAGTTCAGTCAGATTCGTTGCAAACCTACAAACCAAATATATATTGAAAAATTTGATCTAAAACTTGAAATTTAAGACATTGTGTGGGTATATTTAAAGAATGATGGCTCAATTATTGAAAGAAAGTATAATCTTTTCTTTATTCAGCAAAAGCAAGATCTAAAATATTTTATAATTGTTCGTAAATTTTGTCCGAGGTATGATTTGTTTCAAATCGTTTTTAGAAATAATTAAAGGCCGTTGCCAGCGTGGGATTAGAATGGTTGAATAATGAGTAAAGTAGATTTAAAGAACAATTGTTTTATAGCATTTCTTGAATTTATTTGTAAAATTGTGTATTATAACGTCAATCGAAGATGTTATATATTTTATCAAGTTGTGTGGTACACATAGCCTGATAGGGAAAGACGAGTACCAATCTGTTATACATGTAGATAGAAAATTCATGTGTTGATTTGTTGATTAGTCATCCTCCTGAGACTCGTCGCCAGCCTTTCCTGCATCCTCACCCTCACCCTCACCACCACTGAAATCACCCATTCCTTCAACCTCTTCTTCATCGTCATCACCTGCTACTTCTGCGTTTTCTAGTTCAGCACGCTCCATTTGTCTTGCTAGTTCAGCTTCGTCAGTTGCAGTCACAACTTTGGGCTAAAAAAAAAAACGTAAGTGAAAGAAAAGTTCGTCAATACATCAAACTCTACTGTTATCAATCCTGATCAACTCGTAGAATGCTATTTGCTATAAGTGTGGTATATCATAGCTTACGGCCATTTGAATGTCGAATACACCTCCCAGGGATGTAATTTTTTCCTTGATCACCTCGATAGCGTCAAACAGTGCTTTTAACCCGTCTGTTTTCTCAGGTGTTGACGTTGTCATGACTAGAATGTAAGCAAATAAAGACTAAATCAGTTAATCAATATGAAAATTCACATGTTCCGATTCATTAAACTACATCATATTGTGAATTTATACATCGAGTCGCTATTTCAAATTTGATAAATTGATTGCCAAAGATAATTAGATGCATACCATACAATGGAGGGGCAATTAGATTAATTTTTATTGGCAATTCTTCGGTTGATAGAGCTAAACCAGCTTTCAAAGCAGTTTTTACAGCATCTATTCCCTCATAGCCGTAGCAAGCGACCTCAACATCAGCCCTAATCTTAACGGCTTGAGATGTAAGTTTACGTTTGATATTGTTCAACAATACTTCTTTAGTGTGATCATCCAATCCACACTCAGCCAAGATAGAGGGATCCCTGAAAACGGATTAGTGTTATTTTTGGCTATTCAGTTGTAGCTGAAAAAATGGAAGTTACAAGAGTCCTGTTCTTTATTCGATGTACATACAATACTGATTGTTTGAAAAAATCGTAGGCAGAGGCCTTTTGCTTTTTGTATTTCTCCTCAAAATACCAAGCTGTCTTTTGATACAATTCTTCCAGCTGTTCGTCACTATCGTAATGCAGCAACTCTGCAACGTGTCGCAGAATTGAATTCACTGCTTTTGCCTTGGCGAATCTTTCTGTGCATTTTTCTACATCTTCTGCAGACACTCGTCGCTTGCTAAGATCAATGTATCCTAGAATGAAGAAAATTAACAATTGAATTTAATCTAATCGATCAAAAGGAATAAATTGTTGAATTTTCAGTACCGCTAATTACGCAAACGTAACATTCAGGCATATCTTAACACACAAACAACATTTTTAATGAGCATAGAGTGGACAAAATAGTACACACCTTTTTCTTTATCAACTCGAATGACGACAACTGGTTCCGTTTTACCAACTCTAATGAGTTTATTAATTGAACGAATACGTCGCCTGGACAATTCGGAGAGAAGGATCATACCCTCGATGTTATTGTATTCAAGGAGATGGACATAAGCCCCCATTTCAGCTATGCTACGTACATTGACCATAACAACATCTTCAACTTCAGGATATTTCTCCTTATAAAATCGACAGGATAACACCATATTGGCTATGAAAAAAGGTCAATGTTTAATTTGGAGAATATATTCATGTAGAAAAGCGTGAGAAGTTGAATTGGACTTGAGGTGTTTGACGAAATGTTAATTAAATCACGAAATTTTGACGGAAAATAATTTTTAGGTTTATTGAAGGGCGGGAGATCATTTTTCACAAATAGATGTGGTGAAGTTTCGGAGAAGGTGATAAAACGGTCGGTTTTGAGGAAACAATATCGGAACAATTAGCCGATAATAAACTAGGTTAGTTTTTAGGTTAACTCTATGAAATATCTAAGAACTATGTAGATATCGATTATTTAATTACCTCAATTGTGCTGCACCTACAAAAATAGAAATGGGGATAACTAACGCGTTGATAAATTCACTCAAAACGGTAGAATCTATTTAAATATGCTAATAATCCATGTGCAATCTTGAGTTCATTTCCAGACGGGCTGATGAAAGAGGCAAACAGCAACTCTCAACCTTTAGAGTCAAATATGTCACTGCATAATCTACCTATTCGGATTTTCATGTAATATTACAAAACGGAAAATTGTTCGTTTAGCGCCATATTTCCCAGCATAGAATCTTAGTGCTTAATTATATGATGTATCTATATTAATTTATCTCTTTATTAGAAAAATAAATCTCATTTCATTTCAAATGACATCAGTTAGTCCACGTGCGGAGAACGAACTTCGTACGCCCCACATCAACCGGAAATCCAACGAACTCAATAGAACTTGAATCACTTTTTATGCTTCAATTGAAAAAAGGATTCTATGTGTGTAACCGATGAAAAAAATTGTTGTGTAGATCTTTGTAAAGTCGATTTTAATTCAATTCCCAATCATAAATGAAATATGCGCTTCGCGAACGTAACCTCGCGAAAGATTAATTGAAGAACTTGTCTGATTTATACACGGCTATAATAATCTAATCTGAAATAGTAGAATAGTCAATTAATTATTCAATTAATTCTCTAAATACATATTCAAAAAAATCATACGCTCAAACGTATGAATTTGAAAGTACAAATTAACGCTGTACGTGGCGCACGAAGTCTAGTGTGTCAAGACACATCTCTGACACACGACACGACTAGTCTACAATGACAATCGTTTTCGTGGTTTATCGGAAAGCTCACGATGCGTTGTGCAGGTTAGAAAACATCATAAAATGTCAACATGTAAAGTTAATAGTGTATAAATTCCATTTAAACCGATGTGAAAATAAAGGCGTGTAATTAAAATCGGTATAATTTGATTCAATAAAAGGTTAAAAATTAAAAAACCGCAAATGCCTCTGGTAGCAAGAAACTGTCCGCACATAGCGAAACATGGGGACCTGTCAGTCCTCGAATCATTAGTTACGCAAAAAGATAAATTCTCTAAATGTAACGAGTGCGATAATGACGGACCAAATTTATGGTTCTGTTTACATCCTGATTGCAGGTGGGTAGGATGTTCAACAGTAAATTTAGACCACAGCATAACCCACAATAAAAATTTTCCGAATCATTGCGCTCATATAAATCTATCAACCGAAAGAATCTGGTGCTACACTTGCGAGCACGAAGTATTAGTCATGTACATACCCTCTCCAACTCTATCACCAATAACAAAAGAGGCTAAAACAATGTCGAACAAATTCTCCGGTGATGCGTCTGGCAATCTATCGTCAAAACCTGAACACTCAGATCCCCAACAGTCCCTAATTCACAAATTTGGTAGAACCGGAAGTAATCGAATCGACTGGGAAAAGGGGGTTCTCACTTATGAAAAATCCGGAGATTCTCCGGACAGCACAGACTCAGATGACAGCAAAGATATTGCCGGTAAACCCAAGGGTTTAGTCGGTTTACAAAACATCGGTAACACATGTTACATGAATGCGGCACTCCAGGCTCTGTCCAATGTCCCACCGCTGACACAATTCTTTATGGAATGCGGCCTGATCGTCAATTGTATACTTAAAGATCGCAAGCCAGGTTTAAGTCTCAGCTATTTGAACCTGGTAAGCGAAATGTGGAACAAAAAGACGAGAGGATACGTAGTTCCTCACAGTATATTATATTGGATAAGAACTGTGCATCCCATGTTCAGGGGATACCATCAACATG
Source organism: Tenthredo distinguenda (assembly GCA_947538915.1). Classification (NCBI taxonomy): domain Eukaryota; kingdom Metazoa; phylum Arthropoda; class Insecta; order Hymenoptera; family Tenthredinidae; genus Tenthredo; species Tenthredo distinguenda. The sequence goes on from OX384534.1 coordinate 9,776,009, forward strand.
ATACACAGGAGTTTTTGAGATGTTTTATGGACCAGTTACATGAGGAGTTAAAAGAGCACATTGAGGATGATAGGGATAATTTATTGAGATTAAAAGGGTTTGGAGAACAGTCTTCGGACGAAGATGACGCGGAAATTGACGGGACTGGCTCTAGTCAATCCGACGCTGAATATGAGACCTGTGATTCGGGGGTGAGCGAACAGAGTTCGTTGAGCGACGAGGGAGAGAGAGGAACTAAAAGGAGATACTATAGACTCTCGCAGTCTGAAAAGCTGAGAAATAAGTTCGCCAATAGGAGCATGAAAAAGTCAACTGGCGACGAATCTTTCTCCCAAAATCAGAGATCGACGCCAAGCTCGCCAACTAAACATCGTACAAGAAAACCAATGAAAACTAGGAGCATTATAAGCGATATATTCGACGGTAAACTTCTAAGCAATGTACAGTGCTTGACTTGCGACAGGGTTTCTACAAGGGTTGAAACTTTCCAGGATTTATCATTGCCAATTCCTAGCAGAGATCATATAGACATGTTGCATCAGGGATCGCTGACTCCTCAAAAAGCTGGGCCATGTTCCGACGTTGTTTATGTTACTAATCAGTCTGGCTGGGTCTCTTGGTTCTGGCAATGGATGCGATCTTGGTTTTGGGGTCCGGTTGTTAGTCTGCACGATTGTCTCTCAGCATTTTTTAGCGCCGATGAATTGAAAGGAGACAATATGTATAGTTGTGAAAAATGTAACAAACTCCGTAACGGCATCAAGTTTTCAAAGGTGTTAGAACTGCCTGAGATTCTATGTGTACATTTAAAGAGATTTCGTCATGAGTTAATGTTCAGTTCAAAGATTGCCAACTACGTATCTTTCCCGCTAGATGGTTTGGATATGCGGCCATATATGCACAAGGAATGTGTATCCAAAGTGACTACTTATGACCTGATATCTGTCATTTGTCATCATGGAACTGCCGGTGGCGGTCATTACACATGTTATGCTTTAAACTCAGTCGTAAACCAATGGTTTGAGTTCGACGATCAATGCGTGACTCAGGTATCGCCTGAGACAGTGAAAAACTGCGAGGCTTATGTACTGTTTTACAAAAAATCATCACCTGAAATGAATCAGTTGAGAGAAAAGACTGTTGAATTGATGGAGATATCAGCTCTAGAGGTATCCCATTTCAACTTCTTCGTCTCACGACAGTGGATAAACAGGTTCAATACTTTCTCAGAACCAGGACCGATCGATAATTCTGATTTCCTCTGTGCTCATGGCGGAGTTAATCCATCCAGAGCGCAATTTGTCGATAAAATTAGTATGCCAATTCCGCAAGATGTTTGGGAGTATCTTTACGACAAGTAGGTATTCACTAGTCGTTAATATTCTGAGCTGTTTTTTAACAAATGTTTTCTCTTTTCAGATTTGGTGGCGGTCCAGCTTGCACACATCTGTACGAATGCCCGATTTGTGAAGAAAAGCACGAATCTTTGCAGAAACGAATGAGGTATGAAATGGAAGTTTTTCAACGACTGAATCATGGCGTCGATAATCCTTCAGCGATATATGCTCTTGCTATGGCCTGGCTACGCCAATGGCAGAGCTTTGTTCGAGGGAAGGAGACGCAGCCGCCAGGACCTATCGATAACACTTCAATCATAGTCAATAAAAATGGCCAAAATGTGTTGAAAGCTGGTAAAATTTTGTTTAAAATGCGTCTTTATTATTTCTCAGATATGAACAGGATAGTCTTCAGCTTTTGTGTTAAAAACACCTTGTACGTGATGGAATTAGTTGAGCTTAGTTAATTTTATAATGTATGATGAGCCTAATAAGGACATGCAGTTGGGAAATTAAATATGTTTTTTAATTTGTAACAGGTTCAGACTCTGCACAAATATCTGAAGAACTTTGGCAATTTTTCTTGAATAATTATGGTGGCGGACCAGAATTAATGTTGCATTCGTGTCAGCGGCCAGCAACTACACAACCAAATGTTACCCAACATTCCACCTCTAATCCGAATTTGATTGAACAGAATTCCAAAGCCAATCGGCAAGATGCTAAGGCGAATAAGATAACTACGACTAGAAGCTCGGAGACTGTTGCGCACCAAGGTAATGCGGTGGATAGTATTGTGGCGGATAGTGATTCCCATCAAACACAAGGTGACGCAAGTCTGTAAAGAGTTTTAAGAAAGAAACAGTTTCCTGTGTTATTTTTATTGAAACAAAATTTAAAATTAAAATTGAAATTGAAATTACCAATATTTTTAATACAATAAATTGTTCAAAGATACAGCCAGTATAATAAAAAAAAAATTCATTAGAAAACTTTAATTGTTAATCCAAATAGTGTATGGTTTCAAGATACTGTACATGCTGAGGTTCTTTAAAGTGAAAGTATTTTTTTAAATTATAACTTTAATTGGTTTATAGCTACGTATTTCTAGAATTCATAAAGAGAAGTAATGTTTTTTTTTCAGAGTTCATTTTTAATTCAATATGCATTTAGATTTAAAGTTCTTTTAACTTTTCGAATTTTTCGAAACTATTACAAGCATTACCAATGATAACGAGTACACAAAACATAAGTAAATGATAGAAACTAGCAAACAAAAAGAGAAAAGAAAAAAAAAAGAAATTTATTTATGATATAATTTAGTTTAGGAAAACTAATTTTATTGTAAAAAACGGTGTTAAGCTCTTCTGCACAAGTGCGGCGATGTCGATAAATAAATAATATCTTTCTTTTTTCTACTCGGCAATAAGCTAACTACCAAAATTTCTAATTATTTTATATATTATCATAATATTGTTATGTAAAAAGAGGTACAGACTGTTACCCAATAAATATTTTCACTGTACCTCATTATTAGTCATTATGGTCTTTGGTAGTATAAACATAAATTTCATTGGTTTTGATTTTTATTTCCTTTTGTTGTTGTTCCGAAATTTATTTCTGAACCTCATTAAATTCAGTTAAAAATATAAAATCATTCCTGGTTTGTGTGAAATTATTAATAAATTTTATTGCAATTGTGATTGCATTCATGCACCTGATGCCTCGAGATGCAAGTGATAAAAGGCTGCTTTGGGGGGAAAGCGTTTTCTAACAAATAATAAAACAAAGTATAGAATTTGAATTCGTTTAATTTTCGTATTTAGTATAATTATTCATTTTCATTGAGGCCTGATCCTTTTTTCCTGTAGTCTTCAGAAGAAATAGAGTAAATTAACACTGTCTGCAAATTAATAAACAGAAAAGATAATACGTCATTAGCGGATCATGTGAATTTTATTCCTATTATTTATTTTTATTCCAAGGAAATGATACAAAAATACAATCAATAATGATAACGTTAAACTGCAACGTTTATGAGAGTTTAACCAATCACCACAATTGTTAAAATAACTGTTATTGTATAAATTAATTTTGTCAATGAATGTCGTTAATCTATGTATAGAGAATTTGAAAGAATCACTGTGCATCGTGACTGTGTAACATTTTTATTTAATATACAATTCTGAATGGTTATTATTATCATAAATGGATATTGTAAGTAATAAGTGAATAATTAAACAAATAAATAGTGATATATCGTATTTTATAAATACATATATGTATAAATATAGACGTGAAGTAGTGGGGTGGCTGGGATCTCACTCTGACGATGAAAAGAATTGTAAGTTTATTATTGATTATTAATAAACATTATACATATTATGTACCATACATAAAATATTAAATAAACAAATGGGTTTCATTATTTATTCAAATTCTCTCTCTACTTTTTCTCTATCTCTATTTCGCCTGAATTCTGGAAAAATAAATTGCGCTCATACAATTTTTCGGATTTCAAGGATCTGCGATTCGCTATTTGCATTTAGACCCAGCGCTTGCGTTCCTCCAATTCGCGCGAAGTCTTGCGCGCAAGATGCGCAGCTTTCGTCTGGCATGGACCGCATTGATCGAGCCGGACGCCATCGAGGGATGCTGCCACTCCGACCCCAATCCCTAAACACAGACACACCACCCCCAGTCAATGCCGCGATTCAAAATTCGAGATTGAAGACTTCTTACTCGTAATAGAAAACAGCTAGCCATGCGGTTTCGCACCAGCACTTAGCTAGACTTTATTTTATTTAAATAAAGTTTTGTAAATAAGTGCCTAAGTCATTTATATAATTTATAGTGATATATTAGAAATCACTTTATAGTCAAGGCTGGTGAGATACCGTATACCGTTCAGTGCTTCAAGCTGTAATTGTTTGACGAAAGATTCTGATAAGTAAGCCCTATTATATTATACTATATTTAATAATTATTTAATTCAATGTATATTATGCGTTTTTTCTTCTTCTTTTTCTAACTTTATATCTTCCTGTTGAATCCAAAGATAAGTGCTTACGTAAATGTATATTGTATACACATATCATATTATTTTAATGCGGTCCATATTTATTAGCCCTTTTCTAAATCAATGATCCAATTAACATCTTGGACTGGATAATACAGTCAATTTTACCTGGTATAAATTAACGAATAATAAACTATATACCAACCCTTTCATCAGCTTTAAATTGCTTTAAAAATTTTACGATCGTGTAGACATGGAATTGCAATTTTTCACGTCAAGTCTAATAAGGGAGCTGTGATATTACATCGGCATACATTCTCTGCTAGAATGAGAATGCGGTATAGAATGTCCCCGACACCTATTCTTTTATTTTATTTTTTATTCAGATAATCTTTACTCCAGATTGCATAAGATGAATTGTTCAAATTACTATAAAATATCGTAGAATAAATTCATTACGATTTTGCTATACGCTCGTGAGATGTAAAACCTGCGGTATCACGCAGTGATCCTGCCCAATATGTATCTTCGGAAAATATGCTATCTGTTGCGATATGTAATCATTGATCTTTTGATGCCGAGAACGACCTATACAAACATACATGAGTTTCATAACGGCAATGCATTCACGCAATAACTATGCCAATAATTAGCCGGTAACCGCGAGCTTGATTAATTGAAACGCGAATATGTACTTAAAGATTATATCACATTGTTTTCTATAATCGTACTTTCATTACGGTGAATAGACGAATTGGCTTCGGTAATTATCCAGATATTATAATCTATGGATAAAAGACTTTTCCCCTTTTAAGGATTCTGTCTGATAATGACGATTATGATAATTATTTTATCGTTCAGACGTTGGAAGAAACTTTGAAAAATTGAATTAACATCGACTTTATATCGAGGGCGAATTTAACGCGATAATCATGAAATTTCTCAGCAACAAGAATACGAGAAAGAAGAAATGGCCAATTTTCGGGGATTTTACATACCTCCTATTGGTGCGACCTTCAACGTCGCTTGGGAGACCCTGAAGGCTAAATGGCCGGAAAACAGCCCATGCATGGAACTGATTCGTGGCACTGGCGGGGGTCAACCACAAGGTCAACAGAAAGAATTTGAGCAATTTACCGAAGGTCAAGAAAACACAGAAATGACAGCAATGAACGGTGAACATCCTTACGCGGAACAGAGCAATGGAGCCGTTGCCGAAGACTCCTTCAGCTACCAACGCAGCAAGTGAGTTCTTCAAGGCGATTCAAGACTCAGAGATTATAGACGATTTATATTACAATCTTCTCTCTAATTACCAAACGTATATTCCATCAATGGCTATGGTAAATACTGTATCGCATGAAATTTACAGCGACAAGCCGAGAGGCGGAAGTATGAGCAGCGGTGGCTTCAGCGAATATGATGACGGCGGCGAATTCGGGGCTCCAGGAGTGAAGATCAACGAGTGGCAAGCGGCTTGGAATATCACCAACGCCATTCAGGTAAGAATACAAGCTGACAGAGAGATTTTTTCAAAGACAGGAGAAACCTTCCAGTTCTATTTTTGAAAATTCGCAGGGTATGTTCATCGTGAACCTACCATTCGCTGTGCTGCGTGGTGGATACTGGGCGATAGCTGCCATGGTTGGAATCGCATATATTTGTTGCTATACTGGAAAAATCCTAGTAGAATGTCTCTACGAGTTGGACCCGGCAACTGGGCAACGTGTCAGGGTGCGTGATTCCTACGTATCAATAGCAAAGGAGTGTTTCGGGCCCACATGGGGAGCAAGAGTAGTGAATATAGCGCAAATAATCGAGCTTTTGATGACTTGCATTCTCTACGTCGTCGTCTGCGGCGATTTAATGATCGGTTCATTTCCCGAGGGAGCCATCGACACCAGAAGTTGGATGATGTTGATCGGTATATTCCTCATTCCCTTAGGGTTTCTAAAATCTCTGCACCACGTTTCGGTCCTTAGTTTCTGGTGCACTATGGCCCATTTGCTAATAAACGCGATAATAGTCGGCTACTGTATCCTGGAGATCGGTGACTGGGGTTGGTCAAAAGTCAAGTGGAGCATAGACATGAAAAACTTCCCAATATCGCTCGGTGTTATTGTCTTCAGCTACACGTCTCAGATATTCTTGCCTACATTAGAAGGAAACATGATCGATCGGTCAAAGTTTGACTGGATGATAAACTGGAGTCACATTGCAGCCGCAGCATTCAAGTCGTTATTCGGATGGATCTGTTTCTTGACTTTTCAGACCGACACGCAACAAGTGATTACCAACAATCTTCATTCACCCAGCTTTAAGGGTCTCGTCAATTTTTGTCTCGTCATAAAAGCCGTCCTCTCTTATCCTCTGCCATATTACGCGGCCTGCGAACTCTTAGAGCGAGCTTTTTTCAGGGGGAGACCAAAGACGATATTCCCAACTATTTGGACCGTCGATCGAGAGCTCAAAGTTTGGGGATTGGCGTGGCGCGTTGGTGTTATAGTCTTCACGATTATGATGGCGATTTTCATTCCGCATTTTGGGATATTGATGGGATTTATTGGCTCGTTTACTGGCACAATGTTGTCCTTCATCTGGCCTTGCTATTTTCATTTAAAATTGAAAAGAAACTCTATGGAATGGGGTACCGTAGCCTACGACTGCTTCGTCATTTTTCTAGGTGTCTTATTCGCGGTTATTGGTGTTTATGATTCCGGATCGGCTCTGATTGAAGCGTTTGAAATCGGTCTACCGTTTTAGAGAATTTTAGATGATCTGTTTCTTAGGATGAAGGAGACTCGACGCACACGCACATTTATAGTCAGAATAAATTGAGACATATATACGCTAATACAGATCACAGACAAAAACACGTACATACATATCGATACTATTATATTACTCTAGATCCAGAAGCAATGTTCTGTAATAGAACCATATCAGAGTCATTTTTGAGACTCGAAATTTCATCAACGAGTGGTATCAACAAATACCTAATTGCGTAGTAAATTGCAGGAAATAATAAGATATATATTATAGAGTTTCCGTAAAATCTCGTTTACAGCTTTTATGAGATTCTATAGCTTATACATATCTATATATAACACACACTATTCAACAGACAGTGATCGTGACAATATTCAAAAACGTATAAATTAATGTCTTCCAATGTTAAAACTGTACAAGCATTACCCATTGTTGCGTAGGTTTCTGTATTTTATAAATTATGATATAATAACGATTAAAAATCCTAATTTTTACGTAGATGTTACAAGAAGGTGCAAGGTGAGACAAAATAAGTCCAGCTCCCAATAATACGTCGCATTTTCAACGGAAATCTTTATAGCCAAATCCTGATACTATGAGCGAAGTTTTCAAGCGATAATGGTTAACATAGCAAACGCGGATAACGACTTTTGTTGTTTCACTTTGTCAGTATAAATAATAGAGTATAAGCAGTTAGATATTTATATTTAAGTAATCCAATGTCTTCCAAACATCTAACATAAACAAAAGTTGGATTTTATTTGTACTCTGATGTTATTTTTGAATAATTTGTCAACATAATGATGCATATACAATTGCGCAGATATAATACTATAGGTATATTGTAATAACGATATATAGGTTCTTATTTAATGTTTACTGTTATCGTTCTTGTTATAATTATTATACGGTGTAAAAAAAAACAAAAAAAAAAAAAAACAAGGATGATTGCACTTTACCTCGAGTTATTATGAGCTGACTTAAATCAGAAGAGAGTTCGTGTCTTCAAATATTAATATATTGATCAGTTAATATGTCGAATCAAGTCTTCCAAAATGACAAATGATATATAAAACAGAATTCTTAATTGATAAAAACAATAATAATAATAATAATAATAATATTAATAAGCCGTGAAAACGTAAGAGATAATATTAAAATGCAATCGTTTTTCATCGAGCAATATTTGGGTTGCGTTCAGGAGAAATTAATACATGAATACGTGTGGGAAAATCGAATAATTGACTAAATATTGAACACTGGTTATCACAATTAAAATATATTCGAATGTAGATAAGATAAAGTAAAAAACATACTGCAAAGAAGATTGGTTCACGTCTAAATAAACATGAATGAATGATTTAATTTTACATCTGATCGCGACTCAGTTTGCTTCGTGAATCACCGATTGTCTTATACTACCGTATCATGTACGTATATGAGTGTAATATAATAAGATTATAGAATTAAAAATTATAATAATAATAATGATAATAATAATAACTATTAACGAAGAGTTTCATTTCAAAACGCAAAAGGTGATTAACAAATCATAAAGTAACATATTTATTATTTAGGTTCAATCAATGTTTTATGTTATATACATGTTTTTATGAATCTCTCGACAGTTATTGATTATATATAATTATTAATTATATAACTAGTATTTTTCAAATAGCTGTAAGAGTTCATCCTGCGTTTTGAAATCGAATTCATCGATGTTATAGCTACATATATATATATATAGATATAAACACATATGATGTAAAGGGCTTCCATATTACGAAAAAAAAAAAATATATATATATAAATATATATATATATATATATATATATATATATACGATTGAAATTTTACCGTGGGGAATTGATAACAACTTTATGTAATGTATACATACATTTTAGAGTTTATAGAGCATCGAACCTATATAATTATAAATAAAATGTATGTCGACATAATTTATTTTTAAAACATCGACAATAATCATGAGCGTTAATGAGATGTGCCCTGCTAATATATGATATGTCTTTCCAAATATAGTCAATATATATGTATCATGCGCAAATCTTCGATACTCAGTACCAATAGGTATAACAATCGCGTACTTATACCTATATATGTGAAAAAAATTATACAATATATATATATATAACAGGTGATACTTTCCATTTCTATCTATATGTGCTTCCCGAAAATCAATTCTGTTTATAGACCACTGTACTTTTATTTGTTATTTGATTGACCATAATCCATTACGTAAAAGAAATCAATTAAAATCACGTATTAAATACCATTGAAAAGTACTAATTAATAAGTCTTCGGATTAGAAGTGCTACATGACTATATACCTATACGTATTATTCTCCTTACTTATGGTATGCTTTCATTCATTCGGAGGTGCGAAAAAAAAAATACTTTCTCTCACGAAAAAACGGAATATTGTTTAGAAATCAGTCATGCACCAGAAACGATCGGTGGTTTCTTAAAACTCGTCTTAGATGACAAATCATTCAGTTCACTGACCACCGTCAAGATGAAACTACTGGTAAGTTGAATAGAGTTTCAACGGCATAATATTTTAACTGGATTTCAGTCAGAATTCCAAAAAATATCAGCCAGGATTATGAATTACAAAATACTCACGCAACAATTAGATTGAAAATTCCCTTGTTTACAAATGCCATTTATTTCACTCACCTCGAATACCTGCACCCTGACAGTGTTTTGATACCATTACAGAGCAGACTGTTCATCTTGCTGCTGTGTTGCATTTTCATTACTTCATCTATATTCGCGAAAGACTTGAACGACGACCATCAAGAAGAGTCAGGTAAAATTAGCAGGAATCAATCCCGTCACAATCAATATTTCAATTTTTTTTTTATCGATCAAAGTGTTATCAAATTTGATTTATAAACAAATTGAACGAACAATACAAAGTTCTGCTAATCACTTATAAACCAGCAATAAATAAAACTATACATCTCTTTTTTCTTGATGAGATGCACTAGATAGACATAGTTTCGATTGATAATAACATTTTTTTTTCATAACAGATATTCCGCGAGTCAGAATCAAAGTATTTCGAGGACCAAACCAAGAAGAAAATGGCCAGACTTATGCATCTTGGGGATTCTGGGTGAAACAGCCCAGTGGAAAATAGAAATAAATACTAACAAATATTTCTATCACTATCTCGAAGTATGTTTAAAATTTCTTCTATAATTTTACTTTCATTTTACGTTTGTTATCAATTCTGATTTTGGAAAGTGATACAATGGAGTCATGTAGCAAGTTTACTAAAAATTCCGATTGTTTCCCTGTACGCGTATAATAAATCGTGGCCTCACTTCTTTCTTGGATGATATGAAAATTTTATCAAAAAAAAAGTTCAATTCATATTAAATTTTTGTTATTTATTCGATATAATTACACCTAAATTACATTTCATAACAGTATGTGTACAAGGGTAAAGAATGAGCTTGGTTAAACTATGCCCATGATTTCCATCACAGAAGTATCAAATCCTCTGAAAAAATACCGTTATTTAGCAATTGCAATTAAATGTCAACCTTTGTTTTGTACCTGAAAAACCTGAGAACTTACTTGGATTTGATTTGATCACCTGGCACGTAGAATGGATTGCAAACTGCATTTGCATAGGCAGAGTGCAACTTTCTGAAAATCTGACAATAAATGACGACTATTATTATAGTTAACCAATATAAATATCATGTACCATTCTCTATTTATGTTTAATTCAAAATCATTAATGAGGACCCTAAGAATTAGGTTTTAATATAGATGCTGTACCATTCGCACTTCATTGTCTCGTAGCGATGCATTTGTAGATTGCAGTACAACGATGAATTTTATTTTCGTATTTGTGGCGTATCCAAATCTGAAAAGATATAAAGGAATTATTAATTATTATCAGCAAAAATAACGAATGGATTTACAATCAACAGTTTATATTGAATAAATTTAGTCATAAAGTAATTCTATAATTAATTTTAATTGCGAATTTTGGTTTAATAAGTAAGGAGTTGAAGTATCTGAAAAATAATATATTTACGTTTATACTTGTTTAATATATTCAAAATTACATTTTGTGTTCCTCGGTTGAAAATAACAATCCCAAGAACAGTTCTCTGACATCAGCTGCCATCTTATTCCCAGTGTTTAATTTTTCTTCAATAATATCTATGGAGGTATGAACTTTGTAATGGAATTGCAGCGAAGCGTTATCATCTGAGCAGCGAATGTACTTCGGAGAATTCTGTGAAATTCATAATATATGTATATCACAGTTTTTGGTTTGGTATTTAATATTCAGAGAAATTTTGCCTTTCCAATGTATAGTTAGATATGCTTCCTTGAAGTGATCATAAAGTAAACATCGAAATGACTATTTGTTAATTAACCTCTTAAATTAAATGGTTCATCAAATCATAGAAGAGTCGAAAGTAACGATGAAGAAAAGGTGAATACTTCGCAATATATTGTATGGAGGAATTTATTATTGTGTTAAATCTAATCATTAAGAATCATCGTTTGACAGAATGCACGAATTTTGACAGTACTTATAACCTCTAAAAGAAATCTACATACGTCTTTCCCGATTACTGCAACGCACACAGCCATTATCACGATGTTGATGAAATCCTAATAAAAGTCAGACATCCCTTCATCTGATTGTAACAATATTAGAAGAACTGTTTCAGGAATTATTATGAATTTTCCAAACTGACGTAAATATGGTAAAGGAATAATATTTTTATTCAAGAACCAGATGCGGCCTCTGACAGATTTTCCAAATGTGTTTGCAGCGCCGCGAGCTGCGAGTCCCTTTCTTTCAATGAAAACGGAAAAGGACTCGTCTATTTACTCTTTTTATGGTTCATGATTGGACTTTTTTAGGGTTGGGGGATCCCCTCTTTAAATCGTAGGGGCATGAGGCAGAGATACCATCTCTCAATCCTATATACTCACACCACGAATCCTATAGCTATTATTGCAGTCCTTGCGAGGATTTCTGCAACTCCACAGGTTGTAATTTGTTCATTCAACATCCAGATCCCCGAGATCTTGCGTGATCAGATAGTTGCGACGATTGTTAATTGTGGGGTACTTGTTTACTTCAGCATTTGTATAACAAGCGTCTTTACCATGGAGGTTAGTTGCAAAAAAGGTACTTAATTAAAAGTGAAAGTTGGAACTTGGGATACTGAAGAGCTCAAAGTCCATAAGCCTTAATTGCGGTGCAGAAATTACCAAGATTACCAGAGATTAGAATTGATAATAATTTATTACTTTTCGAGTCTCGCTAATTTACTTTAATGTTTATATTTTTCAATGCTTTTGTCATTCGAAGAATTTTAGTTCGCATCTGTCTTCAGGAATTTTTTTACTTGAACACTTTCTAGTCAGTATCATACAATCTGTGTAACTTTGTAACTCTCAGATAAATACATGAATAATTTACTTGAGAAGTTTAACTGCTCCAGGATATTTCGAAAATATCAAATATGAAATGAGATTAAAGATACATCGGAGACAGAACGTGTTCCGATGTAACATCGATTCTATAATGTCATGAAACTTTTATTTATTGAATTGTTTTTCAGGTACTACAAAGGTTTTGGAATATTTTCAAATCCATTATGAATAGTATCGGATCAACTGTAACCGAAAACTCCGAAGATCTCGGCCAAGCATTGACCTTATTTGAGAATATTTTGCTGCAACTCAGATATGTTCACGCACTTGTGAACATGATTGTAAAATTCATAAATTTTGCTTGGCGTAAGTTGGATGCCTATTTACTACATGTAATAATATCCTTAGTTGAATTTTAATTAATTAACAGATTTTATTTCAATCCCTTGATCTACTGAGCTAATAGTAACAATAACAAGAATATATACTACATCCTTGTGAAAATGAGCCTTCAAGCCTGAGACATTATCATCAATGTGATACACGCATATAATTGTTCTCAGCGGATGATCAAAATTCTATATTTCAGAGGCATACCAGTTAGTCAGGAGGCGCATAAATGGGTCTCAACCTGTGGGATAATACAATCCCGTCGGAGAACTCAGCATTGTTGAATATTTTGTAATACTAAAATGTACAATTAGTCTTTTCGGTTTAGGTATTTTAGGCGTGTTACTTTGTGGCGTAATTTTAGTAATTTGGAATTCCCAATTTGATTAAAAAAAGGTTTAGTCTTAAAATCCGGGTTCAGTAATTGAGAGCGTATTATATCTTGACTTCTTGAATTATTTTATCAGAAAAGTGTCTGTAGATTGATCTAGATTTCATAGCAATAGATTCGTCTGCGCAACTGTTGGATAGAATTCGTCTAACACATATGTTGGATAGAATTCAGCAGAAGTGATAAGAATTGTTATTTTTATGCAGTTCTGATTTTATCTTTGGATCGGTTAATTTTCGTGGCACGATAGCCGTCCCTAACTGAATGAACGAATTCTACATTATTGTATTTAAATAAAGAATACTGACAAACTAGGAAAATATAGTTTTTTTTTGTTTTAATAAAATCTTGTTGAAGAATGCATATACATTTCATCTAAATGTATTATAGTTAAAATATTTACATAATGGTATATCGACGTTATAGATTTTTATACAAAGATATCGAGCAAATATCACAAAGCAGTTGATTTCTTAAAATTTATGAACACTGATTCTTCATTTATGGAATAATATAACATATTATTGCAAACGGAATTCCCCGATTATAAAAATTATTTATAGCCGTCACCTATTAATTTTTTTGCACCAATTCTGTGAATATTACTAAAGATGTTACGTGTAATATCTTTTCTTAAGAGTTCGGTATTTCCGAAGCATATAAAGAGCTTCGAGTTCTTTGATAACGAATTCTCCATGGCCTATCATCTTCTCTATTGCTTGCGGATCAGTTTCATCTTTGTTTTTCATAAATATTTTCTTAAGATTAGTCCGAAAGTATGTGAATCCCTTCGGATAATCTCGTCCCATGTACAGTAGCTGGAAATTATTTAAATTCATTCGTATAATTGTGTATGTACTATGTAAAAATAGAAATAATTTTTCTCTTGTTCAAACGAACCGTTTTATACAGCTCAATGACTTTCGTTCGGTACGCCATTATTCAATCCTTATCTTTGAATAGACACTATGGGCTCCTGCTCTTTATCTTCGGTGTTGCTAGTGACCTTCTAGCTCCGGTTCTGTCACAATAAGTCAACAGACGACACACTGGTCAACCTCGAATAAGAAACATACAAGAATCGTCGCTACTTGTCAGAAATTGACGTGCAATGTACAGTGACTAATTATACAGAAAGTGCTGTGTATGTTTCTGAACGCTGTAATCAACGCTGAAATCGTTATTAAATGCTCATAGGAAAGATTGAATAATTACACTTTCGATTGAATTGGATATATTTAATCATTATACATTATCTGATATCCATCAACTAAAGATTGATTCTCTTACATTCTATTTTTTTCCGCGTCTCGTTCAGCGATTCGAAAGTAGACATCATCCGCGCAGTTCCAACACTCTTCAAAGTTTTAAGGTCACAGGTAGTCGTAAGTGCTGATTTATTAATTGTCATCTGACTTATGTATGCAAACACACACATGCATAATAGCGGTCATAATTGCCGGGGCAAAACACCGAGTCGGTTCAGGTATTGAGTTGACGTGTAGTTGAATAGTCTTGTTGGTGTCAAACATACACATACGCTAACAATAGCTATCAGTTTAAGTTTGTTCAGCTTTCTTCATGATATTCAGCGTAACAATCGCATAACGTTGGACTGATCTACTGTAAGTCACAACAATTATAATATATATTGACCTAATTAAGAAATAATCCGATATTGATGTTCCTATCATTTTCTCTCATTTCTCAAACAATTATTATTCATCACCATTTATACACGCTGTATTCGTATTCGTATATCAAGAATATTTCATAATTACTAAGAAACAAAGATATGTTTATATTAGTTTTGATTTATCCATCCGAATTTTATATTTATCTGCAATTCTCATGTATTGAGAATCAAAGAGATAATTGCTATAAGAATAGCTGTGCAAAGGTCGTACAGGGTATCATATGAAGATAAACAATCCAGCTTGGAACAAACGGCTTTAATCGGTTACTCATTTTCCTCACAGAAGCAGGAGTAAGATGGCTGGGGTGACTGTTAAGCTTGTTCTGGTTCTTTTAGGTATGTATATAAATTACAAAAAAAAAGCTTACAATATAGCTTTATTCGTAATTTAGAGATATATAAGGTTGCGAAAACCTACGATTCATTTACGAATTTCTGGGGCTTCATGTAAGCGCCAAAAATGAAAACCAATTGAATGTTTTGTTCAATATCACTTGCTTTGATCTTCTTACATTTTTTTCTATCTTTGACTCTTGAGAAAATGTGTATGTATAATATTGTATAAAAAAGTGTGACAATCAGTTGAGACAGGAAATAGATACCACAAATATATTTATAGTTTACTTTCTTGGCATGTATCGCGACTTAAATTTAGCGAGGAATAATGTCAGGCAAAACCACAAGTTGCGTGATAAAACATTAGGAATGTTTGTACAATTGGATCGATTACTTTTGAGTTTGTATATTTACATTATTGTTCGTGCAATCTTGATCCCAGAGATAAGAATAATGTGTATGCGTTAAATTTCGCTGATTCACCGAAGAATGCTGACTCAATATCCGCCCAGAAAGTATTGAGTTTCTACTTCTGAGTACATTTCCTCCGATTTCATTATTATAATCTACTTTGTTCTTCTAGCTGTTATAATAAAATGTGAAAATATTATCACAACTGTATTTACAACAAACTTTAAATAGCGCTATTGAAAAATTAATATCAATACTTTCTTATGTTAGATTAAAGTTAATTGTGGGTTACGAATATTAATTGCTGATGAATTTTTTTGGCCTTTTTCTTTTGGTAAATCAAATTTATGCACTGACTCTTCAATGAGCTGTTATTATTTTTTTAGGAATTTATAATGCTGTAGCTGTCAAAGAACCAACATTCAGCGAGACTTATTCAGCCAAGGGCACTCTCTATATACCTTATGCTGAAATTCGAGAGCCATTTTATGCATGGTATGATGCCGGCGCTGGATGTAGCAGAATTGATTACTATGGAGGTATCTGCTACTATATTCGATGAATTTCAAATGCTATACTTTAATTATTGGTCATGTATTAATTATTATGTTCTGGATTATTGAGACACTGTTTATTTCTTCTTGTTTATAATCGTGTGCATTCTTATTGCCATCAGGAATGGTCAAGACTTATCAACTTTCGAAAAAAGGTGACAATGGAGTTAGTTTAAAGTTAGCTCCAGTCACAACTGAAACAGATCTCAACAAAGATACATGTCTTCAAGTGAATGGAACAAGTGACTCCAAAATATTACCGCAAACAATTATTCCTGATGCAACTGGAATGGAGGTACATAATTAGTTATTTACATCAAACTAACTGCAGACGGTATAATATTCCTATCGACTAATGAAATGCAATTATTTTTGTTTAGTGTGTAGGTGAGGAGATTATCAATGGACTTCACTGCGAAAAGTGGCGACGTGTTGAAAGCTATGGAGAAAAAACTAACAAGTACACATTGTGGATTCGCTGGAAGGTTTGTTAACTTTATTGCTTTGTGATTATTTTATTACCAGGTAAATCGACCCAATTTATTCGCATAAAATTTAATTTCGTTACAGAAATCACCAAAATATCCACAAATCAAAGAAGCTATTCCAGTCAGATATGAAATGCGTGGATTTAACTCTCTCCTGGGTTCCCACTATGATCATTACTATTTGGATTATGAGTGGTATTCGTTTGAAAAACCAAGTCCCGATGTTTTCACAATCACAGAAAGTATGTTTACTTTGGTGTGCTGCTCGTGATTCTATCTCCCACATAAAGTTGGTCTAATTTTGTAATTTTCTGATAAGGAACACTTCGAATACTCTATTTTCATTTTCATTTCTAGATATGACTTGCATTGGATTTCCTGGACCAGGAGACAAACATATTTACACATTCAACCCGATGCGCGAATTTATTCACAATTACGACAAACATGTGGATACTGAATTTGATCACTTCGGAAAGACACACAACAAAAACTATGCAGACCAGGTGGAACAACAACGAAGGAAGGAAGTTTTCAGACAAAATTTGAGGTACTAGATGAAGTAATGTTAAAGAAAATAAGAAATAGGACTTTATTTTTTAAATGATATAAATTTATTGATAATTATTGACCAATTTTCCAAAACTGGAAAGCTTATATCCACAATATATTCATCTTACAGATACATTCATTCAAGTAATCGTGCAAACCGCGGATATCAATTGGCAGTAAATCATCTAGCCGATCGCACTGACTTAGAAATGAAGGCTCTACGTGGAAAGCAATATTCCCACATAACTTCTAATGGTGGTATGCCCTTCCCACACAAGACTGAAGAAGTTGAGGATATTCCTGAGTTTCTGGACTGGCGACTATATGGTGCCGTAACACCAGTGAAGGGTGAGGAGACATTAGTATTTATTTGAAAGATATTCAGATTTAACAATCGTTGATTTATCAAGAATATTAATTATTCAATGCAACAGAATTTCTAAGTAATTCATCATTGTGAATTATATCTGTTAAATTCTTGGGTTGCATTCCATAGATCAATCGGTGTGCGGATCTTGTTGGAGCTTCGGTACTACAGGAGCTGTCGAGGGTGCATTTTATGTAAAATATGGCAAACTAGTCAGACTTTCACAGCAAGTGAGTAAAGTCATGTTGGGCAATTAAAAAAAAAAGATGTATCCTGTAAATCAACGTTTTTCATATCAAACTATTGACCATACCGATCGTTGATTGTTTATACAGCTTATAAATTATGTAAAAATCGAGTTGTTTAAAAATCACACTGTTTAGTAATCAGGAATTGAAATATGATATAATAGAGCAGATGAATATAACGATGGAAATTGATTATTTTATCAATAATAAATCCAAGGTCCTAATTGACTGCTCCTGGGGATTTGGCAATAACGGTTGTGATGGAGGTGAAGATTTCCGAGCCTATCAATGGATAATGAAGCACGGTGGTCTTCCAACTGAAGAGGACTATGGTGGCTACATGGGACAGGTAATGAATTCTTTTTTGTATAATGTATAATAAATGTTCATGTAAGATGTTTGCATTGTTGAAAAAATCACGAAATTCATACAAACGAATAAGAAATCAAATTTAGAAGATCTGTTTTTCATTCCTCTGGATATGAAAATCCTAGTCCTACCTTTAATGGATTTGATAACTCATAAATATTTAAGAAAAATCTGTACTTCAGGATGGATACTGCCACGTTGATAACACAACCCTGACTGCAAAGATGACTGGCTTCGTCAATGTAACTCCCCGTGATCCTAAAGCCTTGAAAATCGCCATAGCTAAACACGGTCCTGTTTCAATTGCCATTGATGCATCTCACAAGACGTTTTCCTTCTACTCTAACGGCGTTTACTACGATGAAGCTTGTGGTAAGTTACAAGTTCCATACATCCAATATAGTTGTTACATTCATTTTCTTCTCATTCCAGATCAGAGAACATATTTAAGTTTTCATAAACTGAAATTTTACGCCTTACAGGTAACACAGAGCAATCACTGGATCACGCGGTCCTAGCAGTCGGGTATGGTACAATGAATGGTCAAGGATTTTGGTTGGTGAAAAATTCTTGGTCTAATTACTGGGGAAATGACGGTTACATTTTGATGGCTCAAAAGAATAATAACTGTGGTGTGTTGACAGCACCCACATATGTTTCTTTTGATTAAGTATGATGCTCTCATGGGTTTGCCAAGTTGTTTCTTATTTCTCATTTTTTTACTTCTTTTTCTTTATAACTTCTAACTAATAGGATGTTGATGAAAGTATGAAACCCTAGATGTGTCTTCTGAAGAGATTAGAGAAGTGATAATTGATTTAATAGATAGTTGAAATACCGTACATAATACATATTTAGTTAAGTATATGGACAAAGTGTAATTTGATATTGAGTTAATAAAAAAATTGATAATATACGGTTTATTACCTTGTAGTAATTAAATTGCTGAAGGATAAACCGAAAAGAAATGATTTTTTCATGTTTTGGTGCGTGGAAAATCGCGAAATACTGTATAGAGCATTATTTGTAACTCTAGATGTTATTTACAGATCTCAGTACGGCTCATTGTAGGAATTTGCGATCTGAATGACGTGTGTAAGAGTGTGGTGAGTTGATTGAATCCTTTATTCCTTTTCCTATGTATGAATTGTCACCGGCAGTGAGTTATCAATGTCGCTGGATCAGAATAGAGCAGAATCGTGTTTTTTTTTTTTCAAATATATTCGAATGTAGATAGTACCAGTTGATACTGTGATAATAATTAGTGATATCAATTGTACACGGTGTTTGAAACGCGTAAGTTTCAGAAACAAGAGTTGCTTCACCAAATTCTCGTGTTTAATGTGTATCTTCTTTCTCTAGTCTTATATCAAAATGTCTTAACTCAAAATGAAGCAAATTCAATTTCGAGTTACCTAAATAACGAAAAATACTTTCTATAGTTGAAGTCGAAAGTTATATCACTACTCTTTCACCGAAAAACTAACTTTTATACAAGCTGGTTTCTAACACCGTATTAAAATCTACATCAAACTTATCGGCGAATTGATAAGCGGGATACCTAATATTACAATAATGATTTTCCAAATGAATAAAAACTTGTGAATTGTTCATCATATTATTATTCATTCAATAAAATAAGAAACAGTTTGCGATTTTTTTTGATTATTAAAATTTTCTCACATTGACTAGCTTAAAATTCAAAACAATTAATTTATAACTTTGTTTTATCTTGAACGCACACAAATTTTCATTCATAATGTTAATCTCCTGTATAACATACTGGAATGTTGAACGATCTCCCACTTATTGGTATAATATGTATACGAGCTTTGAATTAGGAAGATATTTGTATGGTAACAATTACGATATTAACTAAATTTCGGCGAACGAAATGAAATCAAAATATTTCGTTCAATTCAAAGCTTTACTTGCCACCATTCATAACATCTCTACCTAGGAATATTCATTTAGGTATACTTACGTATTTAAATGTCTATAAATATCAAGGGTACAGTGTACGAATAATTCGTACTGATTTAACTGTATTTTTTATTATCATTATGATTCGATGAGGGTGTAAAAAGGGAAGAAAGAAAAATTTGGGTATGCATTTACGTATACGAATCTAGTTATTTTTTAAATGGTTTTTAATTAATTGAACAACGTGGATCTTTGGAAATGACAAAGATATGTATCTATAAATTATAATTTCCATCATGATAAGTTCGTTTACTTAAGTGATGAATAAATAATAGCATTTCATTGTCTCGCAAGAATTAGGTGTAACACTGTATAGATATTATATCAATATAATGTGCACAATGATTAATTTGTGCTACGTGAAATTAAAGATTTTTATTTTTTTCTCTTTAAATAACAAATATAGTCGGTCGATTTCCTTAGGCACGACTGTAGATTGGACAAAAAATGATATTCGTTAGAAAATTTCTCTAACTTTCTCTTTTCTTGCTCAAGTCATTGCATAATAGATATTTTATCTTGAAAAATTATAATGTCTTAGATATATGTACCACAAAACTGATATTAATCTATCGGAAGGTCGTTATGTTTTAATTATTCCCTCAAAAAATAAATTTAAATAGCGTATAATTTGGGCTTTGGAAAATGTGGTTTACATTTCATATTATCATTATATACAGTCAACACTTACATTTATTACATTTTAAACAAACATTCTGTTCAATACATACTAAACTAAAAAAAAATTTCTCCCAAGATTTTCATATCCGTCGAAAACTTTCGTTTAGAATTCGGTAAAAAATATCTTTTTCCCGTACCGTTTCATTTCTCATTTACTTTATTCTTTCGCACCGCAAACAATATTCGTCTAAACAAAATGTTAATAAGAAGATGGTATACTTGTACGTATATTTGAATAGTTATAATCCACATATTGTTATACGGTCGTGCCTTATCTATAAAGGAATGTTTTTTGTTTTCGCCATATAATGAACAAGTAGCCAATTATTCAAATTTATTACATCTTCTACTTTGCGTGTGTTGTTAATTTTTTTAACTTGTTTTTTCCTTTTTTTTGTATGTGTTCAATGAATTTTCCCACAGTTTAACAGAAGTGGAAATAGTTTTTTAAAACGTTGAGTCATAAATAGCAGTTATAGTTAGTAACGCGAGGCGCGATGCTATAGCTACTATGTTCATTATTTCTATCGCATACACTTGCTACATATGTCTAATTAAGTACATAAATGACATTTTCATTTATTTTATTATTTTTTTTTTGTTCTTTTTTTTAAACATTTCATATCTATATATTACACACAGAAGCTCGCTAACGTTTTTGTTTAAAAATTTAATATAATAGATAATTTAATTGTTTACTTTCATTTTTCTATCACTTGTGGACCCTGGACCAATCTATCGTTTAAATTCGATAATTATTGGTTAATTTGGCCGAGTTTTTTTTTTTTTTTTTTTTTCGAGGACACCGTTATCCCCGATATGCATAGTATATTATAGTACGTATGACAAATACATAATAGGAATGATATAACCAGGCGCTAGAAAAGTAGGTTTCCTCGCAGAAAAAATAGGAGAGTTGAAAATTTTCCATTCGAAAAATCCTCGTAATGCATATACCTAATTGATCTGAAAAAAAAACGCTATACTAAAGAGTTTATTTCACTGAACGTAAATTGTTTCATCTCTTACTTATTTGATTGAATTAATAATTGTCATGTATTAAATATGTGCGTCTATAAGCAATGAACGTCCAATAGTTTCACGATATACAAACTCTCCGATCGTTGAGCAAAGGAACCTCTTGACTAGTTATACCCTTGATCAATGGCATTTACTTTTAAAAAATAATTCTCAATTTTATTATTATTATTATTATTATTATTTTTATTTCTATCTTATAGAAAACCCATTTCCAAAGCATTGTACAACGCCTGGGTATCGGAATGACTGTTGATTCGCCAAAATGGAAAATTGTGCGTTCGGGCAGCCGTCTCCTCGTCAGATCCATCACCGATCACAACGTACGTGCATCTTCGGCCAAATCTAGCTACCACTCGGCCGAAGCAACTCTCCTTTCCTGAAACAGGTAATATCGAACAAATTATGAAAGGTTTTCATTATTTTCGTCAAAGGGTGTGAAACGACGATGAATAATCAGAAATATCGTAATTTTTTTTTCAAACTTTGATATCCCCTTACCGATTTTTGTTGCCGAATATATGTTTTCGATAGGAAATATCCCCCCAATACCAAAAAGAAGGACTTTCGATAAGGCAGGGACGAGTTGAGTGGTGGTGACCAAAATGTTGATACAGTGACTCCGCTTGTTTATCAAATTCAAGCATTTAACAGCGGAAGTCAACCAATTATCGGTCAATAATTCAATTTCCGTTCTCAACTGAAGCCATTGTTCTCGTTTAGCAGCACCGAGTAGACCGCCCACGTTGTTACGATAGTTACAGTAGATTTCTTTGATCTTTCGATAACGAAAGGCCAATTTTCTCATCCAGTCAACGCCTCCTCTAACACCGGAAGCCAGACATATACCATTGTTTGCTGAGGCGCACTGAAAACCGTCAGTTGCAAAATTGTACGAAGACAAATCTTGCCCGTTGTCATCTGACGATACGTCGTCTATGTGTACTTGGTCGCAGTCCTGAAAAGATATGAAACATCTGAGTGTCTTTTTGAAAAATTCGAAGGAAAAAAGGTCTGAATTTTTTTTTTTTCTTGCAACGTGTTTTTGCTTCTAGAAAAGATCGAAAACCGCGAAACAAAATTTATTTTGGGAATAATGTATTTTTGAATAGGAGGATATCTTTTACTCACAGCACTCACCTCGACGTCGTTGAAAAAGAAATGGGTGTCAGCTAAGTTGTAGATCATTTCTTCCATCCGATAAGCTAGTTGGGAAAGTGATATCGGATCTTTTCCATGTTTAGTAGCAAATTGTCCGGTCAAAAGTGAGTGGAATACAACTATGGTTTCGTCTAGATCCCAGATGAATATCCGGTCCGGACCGGCTTCCGTAGTATCAGCCGAACCGATACTATTTCCGCTTCCGCTTTGCCGTCTTCCGCGTCTGCAGGGCTTCGCTGTCGCCCCTGCATTGCAGAAGTTCGTTCATTACTCCCCTTCACACACTATACACACTCGGGTATAATTATATCAACATATCCACGGCCGATTATCAATCAACGCATTTATTTGTAATTAAACGATTATAATTACCTTCCACGTTCGTAGTTTCCCGCGAGCTGGTTAAGTCGTTTGTTTCGTGAGATGGGGGTTCCAAAGTAAGCGCAGATTTTGTTGTCTCGTCTTGAAATGAGTCCGAAAATATTTCATTGTGTTACGGGATTGATTAAAATTTGTCATTGAATTATCCCTCAATAGAATTAATCTTTATAATCGATTTTGTCTTTTTTTGTCTATAAAATCGGTTACACATGTAGTACTCAATTTTTTGTTTAATGACATGAAGGTTTGGTACCTGTGAAATTTAGATTGCTAATGTTAAACGACGGAGGTGTCGTGTGATAGCCAGGCATTGGGTAGTAGCCGGAATACTGCAGCGGGACTCTGTCATTTCCGTAAAGACTGCTGCTGTAAGCGCTATAGTCTAATTTCTGAAAAATACTCCTGTTTTATGTTCTTGGTTTTCAATAAATGTCACGAAAATAATACGTTCAAATCCATCAATTAATTGATCAGGCGCCAGGTTTTGCAAAATATCAATCGAGCGAGTGAATATGTATTCTGTTACTCTTTTCGGGTGGCCAAGGTAAAGTAGACGCATTTTTCTTCCCTTAGAATAAAGTACGTACTTGGGATGCCGAGGATATATTTTGCCCAACCGATGGAAATGTTGTTGACCCACTATTGTAGCCAGCGTATGTCGAGTACTGTGCCATAGTACCTGGTGCACTGTACGAGCTCAGGTAAGAACTTTGTAGGGAGGTGTTCTTCGAACTTGTTGTAGTCCCATAACTCGGTGAATTGTACAAGCTAGATAAACCACCGTTTAATTATTGATGGCCATGTAATAATTAGTAGTGTAACCAAAATTTGCTTTACGAACATTCTTCCTAGTTGAAAAACAAAAAGAAAAAATACCAAACCAGAATATGTCTGACAGAAAGAATGAATCGAAAACACTAAATGATTTAAGCTACGATCGTTACATCATTACTATAACGCTTACGTATGCAAGTTCAGCGCGTATAGACTTAAGCATAATAAACACGACTCATGATTAATCAGGCAAAGGCTGATTTGTTTAATTGAAATTGTACAATCCATTCGTTCACGGGGATCCAAAAGCAGTTCGCAGTTAACTGTAGCGTAATCATTGCTAGTGAGTTTTCAAGTGGTTGTGACTCTGCCAACATTTGTGCAAGAATCAGCGTTAGAGAGTCAAGTGTCACGGATCGATCGAGTGTTCAGTCGAACGAAGTGACTTATGAGTGTACCGATGCACTGCATTCTTGAAGTAGAATACTGTTTATGGTATTACACGTGTCTAGCAATGGACTTAAAGAAACGGCGATTGTTTCGAAAAGCGAGGGTAAGAAATTGCAATGCCGAAACACTTGCCTGTTGTAATATTGATTCGCTCCGTACAACGAACTGTAGTCAGCCTTCTCCATCGAGTCAGGATACTCCTCCTTGTCCTCGGCACTTTCGTCAATGTAGAGTTCACCTCCGGGTACATTATCGCTTTCGGGACACTCTTGGACCTCGTTTTTGACTTCGGTGTCTGAAACATTTCACCGGTTTATTACAACAGCCAGACTCCTCGAGAAGATATCTTCACAACTAGGTATAACGTTGAAATTTCTCTAGCTGGTGGGTTTCATTTATCCCTTAGGAATCGTTGTCCGTGAAACTAAGCAATTATTCTTCAGTGCTGATTAAGATTTGAGGAAGGTTTTCCATGCTCAATGGTTCTACAGATTCTATCTGGGTATACCATTGTTCGTTGTACGCGGATGCTGCACAGAAGCTTCCGTCGACGATGAAACGTTGCCAGCATTGTCTAGAACCCCGGCCGGTTTCGTGGGATCATTGTCTTCGGTTAACATATCACCTTATCTGGAACAGAAGCATGTTTCAGTTGGTTTAGGAATGAAATCAACGAAAAACGTCCGACATTAACGCTTCCAAAAACCAGACAAAGTTTCGTTCAACTTTACGAAAGAGTCGTAATAACGAGACTTCGCGCAGATCCACACCAGCGGTTCCTCTTCCATCAACATTCATCCAAACAGTCGTATACTTTCCTAAATCTACTCAATCACCCCAAACTCTCGTTCTCTCCTATCTTTCGGTCTTATCAAGAAAGTTGGACACTCATGGTCCATCGAACCGTCGAATCCAGTCCATCTCTCAACGGAGTCGACTGATCTTGACGACATTTGGTACAGAAATACATCGAATGATTATCGAGTTCGATATTAAATTTGAGCAAAATCGATCCAGTGGTTTGGACCGAAGGAACAAAAATGTGTGCGTTACAGAAGTATTCATATCTCGGAGACAGTTCGTACGACTCGGACGAAATCTCTTTGGTTCCACTTCTTGAGGCACCGAGCTTTTTGGCCAATTATAGCATAATTTGAGGGCATAGCTCTATACCTGTTCAACCGATCTCAGCAAGATTCACTGCAGCAGTATATATCGGTGTATAATTTTTGCCAATTGAAGCGTCATATCCTGCACTTAATTGGAACACGTTTTTTAATTATTTGAAAAAAAAATAGTTGGAGCGAAAATTTCAAAAGCTCATTCGCGATTCTGATTACACCAGACTTTCCTCGTTGTTTCTTTATTCTGGCCAATTTTTCAGGTCCTCTGTCCACCAAGAAATGATTTAGTCAGACTAGTATCAAAATTATGGGCAGCTTTCATATAATTATGATGATTTACGGTATCCCTTGGAGTTTAGACTCTTTATACTCTGGTTATAGACTATCCCAGAGATAGTTGATGCACTTCGTGCCTGAGGGTACTTAAAAATTCATTATTGGTGGCCAATTGCGTGTCTGGGAGGTGGCCGTGGCACGGTGTAGGCGTACCAGGATCGTTTCTGGTGAGCCAATGAAACCACCTTTCCCGTCATTTATGTTACGTATTTTTTATACCTTGCCAAGTCACTGTCTACTCTCCGCTCCGCCTTTCCTACCTGTTGTAAACACCTCGTATAATTCAAACCTGACTTTGCACCTTCGAGGTGCGATCGAAACCGCCGGTACAGAAGCCCGGGAGCTGTTCGAACAGTCAAGAAAAGACTTCTCGTCTCTCCATAGACTTGAACTCCAACGAATCTGCACGCGAAGCTCATTCCTTCGTGTGTTCGTTGAATCGGATTCTCTAATTCCTTCAGGAACAAGGAGATTTTTTGAGGCATCTTTTCATGACTGTTCTTAGGCTCCCTTTGAATTTAATGAGCATTTGGTGCCCAAGGAATTTGGTTTCGGGAAACTCGGAGTTCTTTCAGTTAAAACCACGAAGCCGAACTTCATGGCGTTTCAGACATGAAATTTATGCGGATTATCATATCTAGTTCGATCAGGTGCTCGTGGGATCAACGTCGTCGAACTCCCTGTCAGAGAATCGCAAAAGATGGTTAATTTTTATACCACAGAAGGACTTTGGCTCCCCGTGGTGACATCCCGTGGCGATGGTGATTTTTTACGACAAAACCGGTAGAATGATCGTTGCTATAGGGCCGGTATAACTGCAGCAGGACCAGCGGACGCAGGAGCGAACGTTTTTACTAAAAATGTTTCAAGACGAGCAGCGAATTATGCCAAGGAATTAATTGGTGTCGGTTTGATATTCCCTCTTGCTTATGCGCACATCTTCGTGAAATCATGATACTCTTTGTGGTTTAAATAGCGAGAGAGAGAGGAATAATAAAAATGTTTGTTCAACACCGTGAAGTGTGTGTACGCGTATGAAATGGAGATATGTATGTATACATAAACAATTATCGGACGCGTGCAAACATCTTTGTCTTTTCATCAGCTATACTCGCATTGTCTGCACCAGCTACACTACGATGGTTTATTTTACTGATGGAATAAAAGTGCGCAAAACTTTTTTCAACTAACCGTCGCTGTCCGCTGTCCAATAGCACTCTGATATGACTCATAAAGTTTTTTGAAATTCGATATATGTTCCTTGAAGAAATTTAGCGCGGTTTACAGTCTGCCTAGTCCTTTACACTTTAGCTATTGATCATAGGAAAGATTCTGGTTCTTCCGCGAAGAATTTTGCTGTTAAATTTGTTATTCATATCATATAGATACATGGAGGAAGAACTTATGGTGCTAATTGCTCGGTGACAAGAAAAACAATGTTCTCACGAGATGGAATGAACTATGTCTTCTTTTCTCCATAGGTTTTATGGGTCCAGCTACTACTGTGAACATAAACGTTTACGCGTGACGGTTTATTGTCACAGCTCACAGTGTGACATGATTATTGGTACAAATTTATTCAAGAACTTCACATACCTACATATGTAGGTATGTGTATAATCTCTCAGCGTGGTTCCACCGGGCTTCACGACTATATCTAGACAAAATACAAGCGCGTGAGTTTGTTATCAAGAAAAAGTGCTTAGCTGTCATTCTGACAGTTCCTTAGTGTGTGCGTGAGTAACGGTGATCTTCAAGCATACCGACGTTTGCGTTTTTTATTATTAAAAAGAACAAGTCCAACGCGAGCTTAATGTCTTCGCGGGTCCATTCCGGAAGACAGTATATATATACAAAATAATTAATTGAATTGAGGACCTTCGAATTACATCTCTGACTGTAAAGCAAAATTACACAAGTCATAGAGTTTCTTCCTGAAAATTGAGTTATTACCATAACCGAAGGCCACATGGTCTCCAGACTTGTTATAGATGTATGATCAACGGAATGGGGAATTAGGCATACAAAATACTAAGTTTATAAGTAAGATTAGTAGTAGTAAGTAAGTAAGTAAGTAAGTAAGTAAGTAAGAACTTAAGTTTAGTAGTAAGAAATTATCTAAGGTTCAGACCTAAATTTGGAACGCTCTGAAGTGGATTAATCTGTTCTAGTTTGCTGTCCGATTTTTTTTTTTTTTTTTTGTGGTTCTGCAGCGGTCAGAAACGCAGGACAAAGAAAATTCTGTGCCTTCGTATGTCACCCGTTTGAACAAGCCTTCGGAGCTTTGCTTTTCTTATTTCAGGTCGAAAATTTTAGACCTCAAAAACGGTAAAAACACATGCAAGACATACGAGGTCCTCGCTTCACGCCAAAATACGGTTTTACGCATAGTTTTGCGGCAGATAAATTATAGTTCGAAGTTGAAGCTCAAGCTGCAAATTTTTCAGAGTTTTTCCGACGATATGACGATGCGACGCAGACCTTACGCGGTTATAGCAGAAAAGTTGTGAGTTATATAAACTCTGTATGCAACAGATGAATTGAAGTATTCTAAAAGACTAAGTTCAGCTTCACAGGAACTTATTGCTTTTCGTCATGTTCTTTACTGCTCATTTAACATCCCCCTGCAAGAAATTCTGCACTTGAAATTAAACGGATTCGCATCTATCAAGATTCTGCATCTGGTATCGGACGCAGAGCTATAGGCAATGAAGAAAATGTTTTACAGGGAAAAAACTGATTCAACTGCATAACTCATGCGGCATAAATTTCGGATATTGCTTGTAGATTATATTTAATGCATTGTGGGGCTGATAATTTCGACTTATAGTAGTTTCAGACTAGGTTGTGCGCAACGATAGTGAACTAGCGCTTCGTCGTGCTTGTAACTGGCGATTGTTCTTTCTACCAATTAAAACGTATTAGCGTTGACGAGGTAAACTGGAGAGACACAATGAGTTACATATGACGAAATAAACGGTTCAAAGTTTTTAATTGACGGTAATACGCGCGCCATTTGAACTTCGCAGGGGGCTACAGTGGCATAATTTGCTTATTATATACTTTATCACATTGACGAAATTCAAATTTTTTTAACTCTCGAATACCTGTCGGGGCTTGGTATGCTCATACATACCGTCTGCCCATAAATTGACGTTCGTATAATATATGAACAGGAATATTACACAACTAGGAATATGTTTATTTATAATCATGTTTTCTTTACTTTCAACCTTTATTCGGACATTATGTTATCGACTAGAAACGTCCCTCGCACTTGACTGTCACCTACTATAACCATACGTCTTGCTGCTATACGAATGCCAATTAATTATACGTTGTAACGTCGACGTTAATCAGCATTCCTCATGAATTTATAGACGATTTTTTATCAAAATATTCCAATCATGTTAGGAATTATATTTCGAATACGTCTCACGATCGTTGAAAGCAGTAGATACGATTGTAATGTTGTGCGGTGTGGATAACTCGTGATTACATATTTTCGCCAGATTGTAATAGATCATTCTAAAAATTGACCAACTTCTGTATCATCGCAAAGTTGGAATTATAATGAATCGTGGAGCAATGCAGATGGGAGAAAAATTAGCCAAACAGGAGATAGAGTGAATATTGCAAAGTTGATTAAAGCTCGTTACTGTGAGTTTGGCTGAAAATTAAAATGAGAATAAACTTTAACTATCGATTCGCAGCTTTCCCTCACGCAACGAAGCTCGTGTATTTTAAAGACTGCAGAACGTAGTGTCCTAGCGGACAGGCAAATGTTCACGTCAATATACATGTATACCTAACAGAAGTGAGACGTCACCAAAGTAAATATCTGCAGGGTTCAAAATCCTTTGTCATCCAACCAGATGAGTGGCTTTTCTGTACAAAGCTATATCCGCTGAAAAAGGGATGAAAATCAATCGAGTATCAACAGCTTGCAATAATATATACGTTGCGGTTCATTCAGCACTTGTACCTTACAATCCCTTCCATGGAACGTTATTTTGTATAAATTTAATTGCGGATCTCAATATGATAATCATCACGTAACTTAATTATAATTATAATTATTTCGAAATAACGACACGTAGAGTTAACGAATTATTAACTACTCACTAATTACTCAACTAATTGTCTAACCTTGGATCTTGGCAGTCGGCGAGTCTAGGTAATCCAATTAAAACTTTGGCACAACCACCATCCTCACTACCATCCGAGACTCCACACATACACTTTTGATAACGATAGTGCGAAATTTATTATACACCTCCGCGTCGCCTCAAGCCTCGAACAAGGAGACAATTCCGAGATAATGTCAGGTCCCTTTGCAAGGGTTGAAACGAAACATACCCGTAAAAAAGGGTGTCTAATAAATGTCTACTATGTGTATAAAACAGTCTGACGTTTCTTCTCCCGTTAGCCGGTACTATTCACTCTTTCGTTTTTCGTTTTCTTTCTGATTTAATGAAATTTGATTTGATTTCTTCCTCCCCGGTTTTTTCTTATCTCTTTATTGTCTCTTCCTCTGTTTGTTTCTCTATCGTATTATCCTGATCGGTATACTACACACGCTCCCCGGCGAGAATATATCCGCTCCTGCTGCGTGGATTGTATCGGCTCAGTGTGATGCTGCAGCCTGTGGAGTTCTGAGCATGCGAAATGTCGCCTGCCACCCCCGCTCCATAGTCACGTGGTCTCTCCTCTCTCCTCTCTCTCTTTTTCCGTTAATCGAAGAGAGACGAGAGAGCGGAGAGTCGTGCGAGGAGGACGGAGGATCGCCACGACGGAGAGGGTATGACCGAGGGGTGCCGAGGGGCGAAGGGGACAACCTAGGGTTGGAGAAGGACAGCAAAGGCGGGAGAAGAGGAAGGGAGGAAAAGAGGCATCATCTTATTAGAATAATTGTCACTAGCGCGTTATGTCGAACGGGGGATCCCCCCGATGCCCGTCACTATTCATTTGTTTGAATTATTAACACCTAACACCCCGTCCGAACGATAGAGCTACCGACGTACAGAACATCGTGTAAAGGTTGAGACCTGAGCCTGGCGGCAAATTAATTAACTTGTATGTGGGAGAAATTTTTTTTAGGATGTTATTAATGGATTTAAAAATTTCTTTTTTCTGCGATTTTTTTTGAGGGTTGATATTTTAGAGCTGAAAGAAGAAAGAAGAAGAAGAAGGGCAATTTTTTCGGTTCGTTTACGACGAAGGTCGTGGAGATGAATACTGACGGACTGTTCATGACACAGAGATTTGTTGAGGTTCGAGGAATTCCATGCCGGGCAAGTCGCCCACCGATTAAGAAGATTCAAAGATTAAGAGATCAAAAGATTAAAGGATTAGGCTCGCATGGCTTAGCTGCCAGGCCTGATATTTCTAAACAACTTATAAGCAATTGCGAAGTAGCTGCCCACAGCCGATTAAGGGCTTCTTTTGCTAAGCAGATAATGTGGACCTTTTTCACTGTGCCTTATACCTATAATGTCTAACACAGATACAGCCTACCCAGGCTGAGACTGACATTATTATTCCGCATATCGCCCCAGGGGCTGCACGCTCATCTCCCTTGGGATGAAAATTAATTAGTGATTTTTTGCCGACGTGATATGGAGGGCGAATGATGACGCGGGAGATTCACGATGCATGGATAAAGTTCTTGTTCATGGATAGCAGAAGCGAAGAGCCAGAATGAAATCTGCAATAACTTTCCATGGATGTGTAAATTTTTCGTCGCTTCGGGTTTTAGGACTCCGGAAAAATGTTTCGTCATAAATCGTATCCTCGTTTCCACATTTTTCTCGGTTCTCGAAATTCTTGACACAAAGAGGGTACTGGATGGATGCAAGAGAACAAGAGAATGGGCCAAATCTCTCCCGCTCCGGAAAGCAATAGTCCTTTTTCTGTCGCGAAATGAAAAGGCGGTTAAAAAAAAATGATCAGAAAAGTTGGTCAATCATCGTCAGGGTTGAATGCCCTCCGCATGAAAATTGATACATAAAACACGAGGATGCCTTTTCTGAAGGGCTGGGACAGCGGGGTGGTCTTTCACACGTATACATGGATGCAGTGCAGCGGCACATAAGTGCACAACCACCTTCAAAATATACTACAAGGATGTATAAGGTGCGGACCTGCAAACCAGGCCAGGCGAAGCTAACCCAGGAAAGTCCAGGCCCAGCTAAGGTATAGAAGTACATATGTGGTAGATATGTAGGTATGTACTACGTATGTATGTATTACATACATTAGACACAGGCTCTGGGCACAAGGCAGTCCACACGTAAAACGCGGGCGCAGGCGCAGGCAGCTGTCATCTTACACCGTGGAGGAGCTGGGCACGGAGGAGGCATGGAGGCATGGAGGCATAGAGGCATGGGGCGGCCATTCTCAACTTATCTCTACGATCTTTGTAAACATGTCGTGAAATCTGAGTATCCCCGCATTGGCGTAGGTATAACTGAAGACCGGCGTCATCCACTCAAACTACCCGGACCTTTCGGTCCCCTTGCAGAGACCAGAGAGTCTTTCGTAGAAATCGTTCA
Source organism: Tenthredo distinguenda (assembly GCA_947538915.1). Taxonomy (NCBI): domain Eukaryota; kingdom Metazoa; phylum Arthropoda; class Insecta; order Hymenoptera; family Tenthredinidae; genus Tenthredo; species Tenthredo distinguenda. The sequence continues at coordinate 9,808,858 of OX384534.1, forward strand.
CCGCACTCATAGAATTCTTTCAGCTACCCACAGCATCCCTGATCCGATGCCGTTGCTTATTTCTGCGTATACTTACTTCACCGACTCGCACACGGCTCCCTATACGCTAGTTCGTATTCGCGTGAAATTAGTAAACGGACGCGTGTCTGGGGCAGCAGTTTTTCGTTTTATAGGTAGGCATAGGTAGGTATGTGTATCTGGATCTGGATCTCATTCTCGTAGTGCAGAAACTGACGACAATAACTCGAGGAGAAACAGAGAGAGAGAGAGAGAGAGAAAAAAAAAAAGGGAAATCCTAGAGGCGTCTGAAGAGACGTTTTTCCCTTATACCTTAATCGAAACAAAAGAACCTCCGGCCCTGCTGTTGTTCGCTTGACTCAACTGGAAGACCGAATTCCTTGCTTTTCGTCTTCAGCAACCGCAGAACGCGATCTCGTCGGATCGACTTAGCCTTTAAGGGATGAAAACCCCGAGAACTGTGAAAATCACTGCCTGGGTATAACGAGTATCTAGTTTCCTGTCGGTACTGTTTAATTATTATTGTTCGCCTAGGGGCGAACCGCAACAGAGATGAAGAGAGAGCGTAGAAGAGATATGATGGGTATTTTGTAGGAGAGCTAAGCTCAGGAAATTTCACAATTTGTTAATCGTAATGAATTAACGTTTTCTAGTTCTCGATGAAAACGGAACGAGCCGAATGAAAAGTAGTTACATAAAACGAAAGGAAAGAAAAAATTGTGAGACCTTATTACGTTCCATAGATCCGATATAGTTTCGTAACCGCAGTACCTAGTCTTATATCACGTGAAAATAGAGCATTATAAAGTTCGAAGAAATAAGGCAGAGGTCAGGCAACGGCTTCCGCCCGACTCGCGGACTTGTGGATATAATAATTGTTTCATATTGGATCTCATTCGTTGAGTAAAAGATTGTCTTTCTGTTTATTAGGACAATTTCGTACCGTGAAATGGTGATATCAACCGCAGATTTAGAGATACGTTGTGATTAGGATCAAATTGACTCATTCTCGGCTATAGGCGACTGTCTCGCCCACGGAGTTGAGACGGTGATAAAAAAAAATAATAATAAAAAAAATAAAAACCGCTTGCCACAGCCCGCAAGTAATCGTTCCGCAATCTACAGTGCGAATAAGACCGTTGTTTCCTTTCCTATCGGGTCCCGTTTCTTTTTTCGAATTTCATCTGCATAGAACTATCGCTCTCTGTTACCATTAAACCGCTGAATTCATTCCTTGACAATTATTAGAATGAACAGCTGGTTACAAGCCTGTCACTTCTATAGTATCAATGAATACGTGATATAGATACGTCTGTATATCAGTTGTGGGAACTATTCGAGCCTGATTAATTTTTTTTCTCATTTTTTTTTCATTCAATACCACGGAAGTAGAGTTCGAGGGCGATCTATTCGCTCCCAGGATCTTGCGAGGGTATTGATGAGATGATACGAACGAAGGCACGTTATTGATCTTGCGGAACGGCGAGGATATTATTTTTTTAAATTCATCATTTTTATGAATTAACCATGCGATAATAATTACTAGACATTTCAAAGCCAACGACACGCAGGGCAGAGTCTGAACTCGCCAGACAAGACCGCAACGACGTGAAACATAATACAATAGTTGTACCAGCAAACCGGGCCTGGGACAGCCAGCGAGCAAGCCAAGCCAGCCATACAGCCAGCCAAGCCGACTCAGACAACTCAGCCATGCGGAGCGGAGAAAGGACGAAGAAGGCGACGCAACGCCCGATTCAGATTACATCTGCGCTCCCTGCAATCGACCATGGCTTATCTTTACTTATACCAAACAATCTTATACGGGGGACATTAGGTAGGTGTCCGCAGTATAGACTGCAGCTACATATTATTATATGGATGTAGAATATAATAATAATGATTAATTACACATTTAGTCAAGATATTTTGGGGTAAACGGCTCGACGTTTCTCTACTGTACGCATTTCCGCGATCAACGTTACTCTAGATACGTGCTAAGCATCTCTTTATTGTCATTTAATTGAGATGTCAGTGGTGTCGGGAGTAAAGTAGTGTTTAAATTTTGCCGGATTTGAAGAGATAATGCCGCGGGTTGTGCACAGTAGAGACCTCTTCTAGTCGCGCTTAATCGGTAAGAAAGAGAATTACGCAGTGATAAACTTTCGAAAATATTTCTGTAATCTAAAAAAATTAAATTCTGGACTTCTTACTGAAAATTATAGTATTAATTATTGCTGTTATCTTTTAATTCACCCAAAAAAAAAAGAAGTACTTAACATGGGGGAAAATGATTTATATGGAGTAGGAATCTCTTTTACTTATTTATTTCTTTAAATTTCTTTATAGAAAATCATATAGGCGTATGAAAAAAAAATGTTGTAATTTATTATAAACTTATTGCCAATTTGGATCTGGAGTTTCACTTTCCTAATTTATATATTTGCGAAGTTTGAAAACTATATGAACTACACCAAACTGCAATACGATAAGAGTTTAATACTTCAATAAGTTGGAGAGAAATCGGCAGTTAATAAATGAGGACCATATATTAACGGATGAAAGATAATTTATATTTATATAGACAGTAAAAAATGTGTAAATAAATTAAATATGCTTGCGTCAATGTTAGTTAAAAAACTTTTATTCCTTACATATTAAACTTATTTCTATATCGTAAAACTAATAGAATTCAGTGTGTAAAATTATCTGCTTGAATTTAAATTCAAGTTATTCGTTGTCATTACTGCTGGTCTGTAGATATACAGGTGTCTGACCTCCTTGAGCTACTTGGATTAATTGTGGTTGAGCTTGAATAGGTGCAGCTTGGATAATTATCGGCTGATTACTGCCTCCCTGGACCTGCATTCTAATCATTTGCAGCTGTTGCGGCGTAAGTTGGATCTAGAAATGTTATAAATAAATCGTTAATCAAAGTAAGACATTTAACTCGGCTTTTACAAGCGATAATTAAATGGAAATTGTAAGACAAGGAAGATTGGGAAAAAATATGTTCACAATTCCGAGCTTCTATTGGCATACACTTACAGGGATCTGCTGTATTTCCCCACTGGGTGTCACAATTTGTTGTACTATTTGAATTCCTCCACCTTGTGAAGCGGGCGATTGTTGGGTCTGTTGTAGCTGTATAACTTGCTGACCACTTGTCGCTTGTTGGGGACTTGGGACAGTCACAGCCTGCGCAGTCACAGTTTGTGCCGAACTGGTGCTAGAATTATCCTGCGGATCATAAACAAAGGCCAATATTAGAATATATGTAGACTAATTTATTCTATTTTCCCAAACACAGGCCTCACAGCACTCGAGGCAGTCAATTTGAGAGGAATATAGGGGATATTTAGGGGAACAGCGGCACTATTTCGGTTCTCATTCCTCAATTTTCGTTCTCACCCTAAAATTTTGTTTCGCTATACTTTGAACTTAGTTTTCCTATAGCTGTGGTCGAACAAAAAATACTAATAACTGTTTCTCGAACGAAAAATTTGTATTGGAGTTGTTGAATATTAAAATTAATTTTCAACTTTAAATACTGCAAACTAGTGATTTTGCCTTAATTATAGAAATGAGAATATTGCCTACTCTACTGAACGACATGGATATGTACAAGAAAAAGGTCTGAACTGAGCTTAGTGGACAAAAAGATCCTGGATTCTGGCATAATATATTTTCAATTAACAAACTGCTGAAATCAGAGGCCTCCATAGAAAATTATTGTACTTTAGTGTGTATTTAAGCTAGCGAAAATAATTAGTATTTTTAGTGGTATAGAGGGAACGACTGTAAGACCTGTAAGCAGTGAAAACCGGAGTTAATATCCACCTGTTCAACAGGACTGCCTATATTAATGGTTTGAATTTGCCCGGTCGATGGCTGAACAATTTGTATGGGCTGAGAAGCTGATCCGTTATTCTGTACACCTTGATTGGTAGAAGCTTGTTGCTGTGCTAATTGAAAGTAGTAATGAACTTGATCAGAGTTCATAGACGTTCGCACGGAATTGTCGTTCTGTGCTTTAGTTTGTTTCAATTCATCTCTAGGAACGATGTCTATAAGGAAGTCAAACTGATCATATTTTGTTATAGCCATAGCTATGTCGTTCCTTTGAAGAGTACGTCTTTTGTTATCTTCCGTATGAACCCAAGCTCTCAGTGTTAGCTCGTGAATGAATATTTCAGCAGCCTTTGAAAACAACATCGGGGCTTCGGCGCTTATCATCTTTACATCCCCATCCAGTTTCATTATCTTTTTTATTCTTGCTAGGGGTAATGACTGCGTTTTGAGGTCCATCTGGAAAAGGTATTGAAGAATTCTATATTGTGATGAAATTATGAATGAATTTGAAACTTTGGTAAGCAGGTGTTGAAAATCTCGTTGTTCCAATATATTCAAAGACACTTACGGTGGTTATTTTCTTTATTTCTTCCGTAACTTTTGGCCAAAATTGACCCAAGGCCAGCTGGGCTTCCGAATTCCCAGGCGAAGCGATTTGCAAATCGCCATTTGAATCTCCTTCGACCTCTTCGCTGTCTTGATTTCTGAAACAATTTCGTTTTTTTTCATTGCAAATATGTTCGTAAAATCTGTCTCCTGATTTAAGTTAATAAATAGCGTATGATATCTCGTGTCAAATGGTTTTATTTTGACAAAAAAATATTTCCGACATAACCTTAAATGATGCAATACTGAATCTATTACTTACGCATTTACGAAGAAGACGGACATTGTCTGATTCTTGATGTTGTTCACTTCGTGTAAGCTCAGGAAGAATCTATTAGAGCGATGAGCTCATCGTGTAACTTAATACATTAATAATAAACGAAATTAGAATTTGGAAATACAGCTTTTTTGAAAGCCCGAGGACCTACGCAGCAGTCATATAAATTGTGTAGATGGACACGGCAGCCCGGGGCCGGCAGGGCTATTAGTCGAGCAGTGTGTAGTTCTTAGGTTGTATGATAGATGGCGATACAATTCAGCATCCCGTTGATGCCAACAGATAAGCAAGGAGGAATGCTGACCTTGACCTTGGTAAGAAAACCTGTCGTGGGGTCAGTGGCCCTCGGGGCGTCAACGAGTGCGGATAGAGGTTATGTTAACGAAATATGTCTCTGACAGGCGCCTCAGTACTGATAACACGAACTTAGAGAAAAGTAGACAATGTAATCATTGACGAAAAAAGATTTTCATTGCCTAGAGTTTTAAGTGATGGTCATATTAAAACACTCGTTTTTTCTGTGATAGGTGAAAAAACCTCTATCATAGTCGACACATCTCCGTCCAGCAGGGATTCTGTTTCGATTGTAACGAACGAGTGAATATTGAACTAACCATGAACCTTTGTTAGATTATTTATATTATATTCTATATTATATGATTGTAATACAAATGTAATTTATATTATATTATAGCAGCTTGTACATCAGAAGCAAATAAAGACACTAGATCATTTCATATGCCTACACATTTATTTTTAAAACACAGTCACAAATTGTACATGACTTTGACTTGAGTCACATTGTATCGATGTGCAGTAATAAATTCGCTGATATGTATCAGTCAATCCATCGTTAATTCCATCGTTATTTTCCACTTTCCAAATCCTGTAACTTTCCACGCTCATAAGCCCGCTGTGAAACAGCACAGGGAAATTTGAATAAGATATGAATAGATTTGTTCTAAATTATTCTAAGTCTGAAAAGACTAGTATAAATAAATACATAGCGACGTGTACGAAGAAACGTATGCACATACACTATTCTTTTTACCGCCAAAAATTTGAGCACACCTCTTCGGGTCAGATGTTCTCCTAATACCAGAACGATTTTCGACTTGAAATTTTTCTCATTTCGAATAACTCAAATTTCAACTCGGAAATCGTCCTGGTATCAGCGGCACATCTGACCCGACCAGGTGAACTGAAATTGTGGCGGGAAAAAGGACATGTGTATAGATACAGGCATCCATACGTGGCTTCATGCACGTCTTTATATGTATATTGATTTATACTAGTGTTTTTCGGAGTTAGAAAAATTTTAAGTCGAAAATTTTTGCTCCTGGTATCAGGAGAACATCTGACCAGAGGAGGTGTGCCGAAATTTTGGATATGTGTGTAGACATAGGCAGGCATACGTGGCTTCATGCACGTCTCTATATATCTACTTATATATACTAGCGTTTTTCGGAATTCTACAAATTTTAAGTCGAAAATTTTTGCTCCTGGTATCAGGAGAACATCGGACCCGAGGAGGTGTGCCGAAATTTTGGATATGTGTGTAGACATAGGCAGGCATACGTGGCTTCATGCACGTCTCTATATATCTACTTATATATACTAGCGTTTTTCGGAATTCTACAAATTTTAAGTCGAAAATTTTTGCTCCTGGTATCAGGAGAACATCTGACCCGAGGAGGTGTGCCGAAATTTTGGATATGTGTATAGATATAGGCATGCGTACGTGGTTTCATGCACGTCTCTATATATCTATTCATACTAGCGTTTTTCGGAGTTAGAAAAATTTTAAGTCGAAAATTTTTGCTCCTGGTATCAGGAGAACATCTGACCCGAGGAGGTGTGCCGAAATTTTGGATATGTGTGTAGACATAGGCAGGCATACGTGGCTTCATGCACGTCTCTATATATCTACTTATATATACTAGCGTTTTTCGGAATTCTACAAATTTTAAGTCGAAAATTTTTGCTCCTGGTATCAGGAGAACATCTGACCCGAGGAGGTGTGCCGAAATTTTGGATATGTGTATAGATATAGGCATGCGTACGTGGTTTCATGCACGTCTCTATATATCTATTCATACTAGCGTTTTTCGGAGTTAGAAAAATTTTAAGTCGAAAATTTTTGCTCCTGGTATCAGGAGAACATCTGACCCGAGGAGGTGTGCCGAAATTTTGGATATGTGTGTAGACATAGGCAGGCATACGTCGCTTCATGCACGTCTCTATATATCTACTTATATATTAGCGTTTTTCGGAATTCTACAAATTCTAAGTCGAAAATTTTTGCTCCTGGTATCAGGAGAACATCTGACCCGAGGAGGTGTGCCAAAATTTTGGATATGTGTATAGATATAGACATGCGTACGTGACTTCATGCACGTCGCTATACATATAGACTTATTTATACTAGCATCTTTCACAGTTAGAAAAATTTCAAGTCAAAAAATGGCTCGGTATCAGGAGGACGTCTCACCCGAGGAAATGTGCTATAATTTTTAAGTGGCTGAAATGCATTAATCCTCATTTCTTACTGTTTTTAGTGTGTCGTACGCTGTTTCACATTTTCGCTTATCGAAAATAGATGGGCGCAAGGAGGGGAAAGTGGAAAATAATAAATCAATTGTATATTAGTATTTTTGGGAATTTATTGCTGCACCATCGATCTTACTCATTGTCGAAATGATATCAACGGCTTGGATGAATAACGTTACATTTCGCGAGGCCCTCCGAAACTGCTCTGTAGCGCATAGTCTTGCCATACAACGACATAGCGGTTTCAGAGTCGCTCGCGAGACGTAACGTTATTCGTCCAAGCCATCGATATGTACAATTGGTGATTATGGCTTAAAATTAAATATGCATTTATCACAATTAATCGGGTCTAACCCTGTCGGCTGCAAGCAGGTAAGTCGGAGCACTGACTTAGGCCATGGCCACTCGTCGTAGGGTCAGTGGCCTTCGTGGTATCAAAGAGTTCATATGGGGGTGGCGTTGACAAGATTCGATCTCGCGATTCGCAAAGTAGACAGTATGCCTATTCATTGACAAGAAAAGATTATTCTAGTCTAGTTATTGAGTTATTTATTGAATGATAATGATATTACAATACTCTTTCTTCTATTACAGCTGATTAAACTTCCATTAGAGTCCAAACGTATTCGTCCAGTAAAGATTCTGTTGTTCGTTCGTTTGTATCATCGGTAGTTTCGATGCCCCGCCATTCGCAGAACCTACTCCATTGATTCATAGATGGCGCTGGTCGCGTATGAATGAACGAAAGGGAAAGTGGTGCTGCACAAATATGCGGACAAAAAATTACTACTTTTTCTGAGAAGCGAAGCCATGAATGAAAAGATAGTGGTACTGTACAAATATGCGGACAAAAAATACTACGATCACTTTCGTTTTTACTTGGGGGCGTGGCCAACGAAAGGGAGAGTGGCGCTACAGAAATATGCGGACAAAAAACTTAATGCCTTTTCTGAGAAGCGCTTAGCTATGAATGAAGAGATAGTGGTGCTGCACAAATATGCGGACAAAAAATACTACGACCTTGCATTATATTCGTGAAGGCGTGGCAAATGGTGCATTATAAGAATTCTGAGAAGCAGTATAAAAAATGACTAACTCTTTTCCATATTTATTATTACAATGAGAGATAGTGCACGCACCACTAGAACGCGGGGAAGCTAAAAAGTATTTATAGATACAGTGGCTTCATGCACGTTTCTATATATCGATTTATATCAGCGATTTCGGAGTAAGGAAAATGTTAAGTCTTAAATAATTGCTCCTGGTATCAGGAGAGTATCTGAGCCGAGTAGGTGGTCGCAAATTTTTGAGTAACTGAAAACGTATTAATTCTCATTCCCCACTATACCTTTGCTCGTATAAAGTAAATAGTCGCAGGGAAAGGGAATATAAGAAATAAGGACGCAATTGATAATCGGAAATTTATTGCTGCTAAAGTGCTGCTAAAATGTATACAATTTGTAATTCTTTCTTAAGAATGAATATGTATCTGTCGAAATTGATCGAGTTTCTTTATTTGCTTCTTGGCATACCAGTCATCATATAAATCGCATTCGTATTACAATAATAAACTAACTAATATAACTCATTGTGCAAAGATTGAGCTCAATATATACAGTCGTTCGTTGCAAATGCAACAGAATTCTCGCTGGACGGAGATGTTTGTACTTCGATGGAAGTTGATTCAACTGCAACAGAAGGACGAGTGTTATAATATCACTCATTATATATCATTCCGTAAATTAATCAAAAAAATCGACAAGAATCTATTCACGTCAATCAGTAACATTACTTAGTTAGCCGCAACTTCTCTGCGTTCGCAGTATTTTTATCGAGAAGCCCGTCAAAGTCATTGGGCGTTAATGTAACCTCCATGTGCACTGATTGACGCCACGAGGGCCACTGACCCCGCGGCAGGTGTCCCTACCTTATGTCATTGTTCCTACTTGCCCAGCTGTCGAAGTCACGGGGTGACAAATAGTATCGCCATCTCGCGGTCGAACGAGCGAACTACTATTGCCGTGAATCTGGTGCTCTTTATCGTATGCAACTCGCATGCCACGTCCGCAGGGAAAGTTGTTATAATTGAAAATAATGGCAGTCGGCAGTTAGGGTAAGGAGTGTTGAGCTTGATTTAAAAAATTCAAACTAGCGATGATTGAAATACTATTAACTTATTATTATATGATAATTTGTTCATTTATTTCCAGGGAGATTTACAAAACTGGTTATAGTATAGTTATATTTACATCAAATGTAACTGTTTGCAAATTATATTTATGTAGATATGATATAGTATAAAAGATTAATTATGAACTTTCTTAAAATTGGCTAATTTTTGGAAAATGTTATTTAGTACTTCTTTAGCTGAACAAGTTTCCGAATTAGGTATTCTTATTATTCCGCCGAATTCTCTTATGTAGTAATCTAACTCCATTTCATTTGATTGGTCCTTATTTGCTAGATATTTATTTGTTAGTTGAGATAACTTGAGCAGGTCTGAACTAAAGGCTTCGTCTAAATCAAACAGCTCTAATGCTGGTGGTGGAAGTTCTTGAAAACTCGGAGGAAATACCTATAATTCAAAAAATGTCATTGATCATTCATATACTAATTGCTCTGTAAAGATTATTGAAGACATTGATCCATTATTCCTGTAAAAAAATGTTTCAGGACATGCAAATTCCATTTCTCTGTACTAGTTATCATTTCAATAATCATTTGATCCAATTCTTACCGATGCTTGCGTAGGAGGTAAGGGGGTTTCAAATTGAGGTGTAATTAGGGTCAGAGGCTGTTTTTTCACGCCAAGAACCTCGTATGCCTTGATACATGCAGGGATCATGTTTAGATGAATGGAGTAAAAATGTTGTTTGAACAGTTTCGTATATTCTCTTGGTATTTCAATGTTGTCTAATTCCTGAGTGCAAACCTTCGGATTGTCAGCTTGCTGAGTTGTATCTGGGACAAAGTTATACTCCCAATACTGAAAAGATTTATTTTTCAAATAACATATAATCACCCAGAGAAAAAATTGCAAAAAATTTTGGTGTACAAATGTATTTCATACGTTTCTCGAGTGAGGCGACTTACATCCATATCATCGGGCTGCGCGTCTTCAACAGAAACATCATCAGAGTCGAAGAATTCAAATAGCATCTCTCTAAATTGATCGTTCTTTTCCTTCTCTATATAACTGTCTGTTAGCATCCTCGACGAACCCAAGACAACTAATTTTCCGGCATTAGATTTGGACGAATAATAAGCACAAATTGGTCTGTTCGTTGGTATAGCAACTGCACCACTTGATAAAGTTACAGTGGATGGTTGCACTACGTTTAAAGTTGCGCCGTACGGGTAGAGATATTTTAGACCTCTGAATATTCGATTTATTAATCATTACATTATGAAAAACAGTCTTTATGTTGTCAGTAATGACAAACTGCAGTATAATTTCGATCGAAGAATCATTCTCCGTTTACTAGGAAGTCGATTACTCACATATATTCATCACGATTTTTAACAAATACTGATTTGTTCGAGAGCCCTTCTGAGATCAGACATTCTTTTGGATGTAAAGTTTGACTGTAGTTCATTCTAACAACGCTGTCTAGAAATTATTACAAAATAATTATGATTTCGTGATAGAATTGGCAAATGTTCATCAATTCGTCATAAAATCTTTACCATTATTGACCATAATCCCGAACTCTTCTAGCAAAAAGTTAATATTTGTATTGAATTTATTTTCACCGCCTTCTCCAAGCATTACCAAAACGTTACCACCAGAATTAATGAAAGTTCTAATGGCGTTCATTTCGAGTTCGGTAAATTTATTCCGGGGCCCTGGCAATACTAAGACTTTTCCATTTGCTAGAGATTCTTGGGACAGAACATCGTTGTTTCTGAAAAGTATAAAAGGAAACAATTTTCAAATTGATACAGAATTTTTCATACAGTATAAGGTGAAATAATAATCACTAACTTACTCTACAAATTTCCATCTCGGTTTTAACTTTCTCTGAAGAATTTTAAACTCTTCGTTAAGTCTCCGCTCATTTTTTGACGCGTCAAATATTATTACGTCAACATTCGTATCGATAATTGGATGAATAGATGTCATATTACCAACAGTTATGTCGTGATTATAATAAATATATCGTAATTTAATATTACTCTATATTTCAGGTCGGAATACTGATCGTGAGTGAGCTTATGGTACTGAAAGCGTATCGTTGCTACGGGAACCCCGGTCACAACAAATTAAATTATCGCGCGAATGCTGTAACATGCAGGGGACTTCTGTTCATAACGGAATGCACAACGATAGGCCCGTCAATACCATACTGTATATTCTAGTCACTTGATAGATCGATGAAGTGTTCGCGAATTTTTTAGACCTAAGCCGATGTCTTCTCGAACACGGGAGTATCTATGGCAACGTTGAAGCCGGGGGCGCTCTATCCCTGAACACATATGATAGTGTGAAGTGTCGGCAGTAGATAATAAGTTTTTAATTTTAATTCATAAAAAATGGCTTCAGCTACACAAACCGATAACGAGTTAAAAAGACTGCTAAATAATCCGGTCAAAAATGTCACGGATGAAGTGTCTATGGCACCTCCGCTTTCGGTAAATATTTCATCTAAAAGCATGCTTCTTATAGGTTAGGTTTGCCATATTTTAATACCTGATCTTATTTTACGGTTTAGACAAACGTTCCGAGGCCAAGTACTTCCCAAAATGTTAATCCGCAGTCCACCATGAGTCCTATGCTACCAGCATTTTGTAAAAAGGAATCACTTCAACCACGTTTACAGTAAGTATCTTTTTTTTAGGTTAGAATACGAGTTTTTTTATTTGTAAATAAAAATTTACGAATCAGATTATGTCTTTTGCATGCCGTAGCGGAAATATTTTGCACTAAAAAATATTTTTGGTAAAGATTACGCGCAATAATTTGAAAAGAATCTGGGATTTAATCAAATTTGTTGATTTTTCGATGAATTTTAAGAACTTGACTTCACATTAATAATTTCATGCATTATTCTTTACTTTGCAGGAACATAGTATCAACAGTCAATTTAGGAATGGAACTGAAACTAATGTATATAAATACTCGGACGAGAAATTCTGAATATAATCCAGCACGTTTCACTGGGCTTGTAATGAGAATACGAGAACCAAGATCAACAGCTCTGATATTCAGGTCTGGGAAACTTGTTTGTACCGGGGCAAGATGCGAAGAGGACTCGTACTTAGCAGCCAGAAAGTTTGCAAGGATAATACAAAAGTTAGGATTTGCAGTGAGTTGTTCTTGACCTTAATAAATCACTGTCATAATTTCCATTTCCTTCCTTTTTTATACATTGAATGTAAAAACAAATCTGTTTACTAGATAAAACAAATAACCGTACAGTACTTAGCACGCTTGAAGAGCTGGAGTACTTTTTTTTCTCCTGAATTATGCTTTTATTTAAACAAAGTTTCTCCAGATCCATAATTTTAATTTTTTTTTCGGAAACATTTTCTTCAAATATCGAATTATTGAATATTTTCCATTTCACACAATCTAATTCATGTTTTAGGTGAAGTTCATTAACTTTAAAATTCATAATATTGTCGCTACCTGCGATCTCAAGTTTCCCATCAAGCTTGAAAACTTGAATCACATGCACGGGCAATTTTCTAGTTACGAACCTGAATTATTCCCTGGTTTGGTATATCGCATGGTTCTACCACGGGTTGTACTCTTGATATTCGTCAATGGAAAAATCGTTTTAACTGGTGGGTATACTGGAGTAATTTTATTCAACGCTTTTGACCATATATATCAAGATACTGACTTGAGAATCATTAGTCTCGTTTACTCATTCAGAAATCGCATGGTTTCAAAAGTTGGATGTCCCTCAAACGTTATTCAAAGATTCTTAAACGATTTTCAGGTGCCAAAAGTCGCTCGGAATTACAAGATGCTCTAACAAATATACACCCTATATTAAAAAGTTTTAGAAAACAGTAAAATGCAAACATATGCCGGCTAATATGGCCATTCCGTTATTGTCTAGCAATCTTTTGTACATTATATTAAGCTAAATAAAATTGTAATTATTTATTTTACAATAATACGAATTATTGTAGTTTATTATTGAGTAGAATAGATGAATTGTAAGATAAATTGTGCAGTCCGTGGGAGAATGAGTAGAGGATAATATTCAACTGTTTTAAAATATATATTTTCTCAACGTAATTAAAGAAAAAGATATACATTAGCTTTAATACTCATTATGAAAATAAAATGCGATTGAGAAACGTAATAAAATATATATTCTATCGATAAATTAATACCCTTTCTCTTGTATTGTGTATAATATGTTTTTAAAAGTATATATATATATATATATGTATATATATATATATGTTAGCAAATGTATCGCAAAGTAACACCATCCATGAAGAATAAATTTCAAACTTTCAAACACTTTGTATTTTTCTGCGTATTTAATTTCTTATTTTCCTTTGATTAACAGGAGGCTTCTCCAATCAATTTGCGTTTCGATAGTGTTACGTGATCCGTAATTTTCTGTACATGTATTAATAAATTGCTCAGAAAATTGTATCTAGTGATATTAATTGTTTTCTTTTTTTTTCTTTACCCCAGGCGCTTAAGATATTAGGTTTAAGATGATATTGTCGATAATCGTTTAATAACCGACGTTGATACCCTTCTTGGCCGCGATAGGTAGTTTTTCTCCTTGGAAAAATGGATTTTCGTGCTGAAATATAAAATATGTAGTTAATCAAAAATTATACAGTGGATGAAAGGTCTTTAAAAATTTGTATACTCAAATCTTCGAGATAGTAATTTCGACAAATTCTAAACTCTAGTTAAAATTTTCAAGTCCAAAGGGTAAAGTTTAGAATTATTGATCAGTAGGGAAAAGTAGAGCAATGTCAGGAAATGGGGTGATGACGCTCTATTTGATTAATAATTTTGCATTGAGTACCCACTAGACATTCAAAATCGCCGATCACATCATCTCAATTCACACCTCTCGTATTACCCCGCTTTACCCTGCAAATGAAAGTAAAAGAAGTTTCATTACTTGGAATTGTTCGACGATTTGATCGAAGTCAGAGTTAGAGATGTGCATGTTGGATAGAGCGTTGTTGTTCTCAGATGCACCGGAGCAATCCAACATGTGTTCAGTGTCGCACATACAGTCCTGAGCGCTTTGGTAATCACGACTGAATGCGGCAGTGTTTTCAAAATTTGTTATGCAATGATTATCACCTGAAAATCAAACAAAATATTCGAGTTTCGTCCACATATTCGATTCTCCTGAATCGAGCCTTTCTCAAAATTATTATCAGGACCTTTAGAATTATCCGTGAGGGTCAAGTCTGCTCGTGAACGTAATGAAGATTACGTTCCACCATCAAGTTATCTTGGATTAGTATTATGGCTAATTTTAGTCACAAATCTAAATTTGCGGATTCAAAACCTTACTTGCGTAGCCAATAGGACATGGGTTTGGCGGCGTGCAATAGGCGGGTAAATTGGTCTCGGTTTTTTCGTCCTTAATCATGCCTTTCAATCCAGCAGCCTGAATCCTATGCCTGTCGTTGATGTTGTTGTTGTTTAAACGTTGATGACTCCACAGCGAGCTATGCTGTAGATATTCTTGATCGCGGATGCTGGGGTTTGGATTAGGAGTGTCTATACCGTCGTAGTCGAGAGGCATCTCTGCCGGAATTTCCTTAACTTTTTCGTAGTCGTTCTGCAGTCTAGAACCGTATGGAAAATCCATGTAGTTCTCCGGGACGTCGACAAACTCGTTTCCCATACGGTCTACCAGCTCTCGCAGAAGTATATCAGTGAATAAATGTTCTTGCTGGTTTTCAATGCATAAGAAAAATTATTAATATATTCTTATTAATTTCATATTGAACGGATCCTCATGTAAGTACCTTCAGAGGCGGCATATACTGCATTGAGGCGCTGCTCAGCACAACTGCCGAAAGCAGTGTTATGACACGATGCATTTTTAAGATCTCACCAAACTGTAAAAAATTGTGATTGCATCAATTCATATCAAGATGAAGATGAGCCTCGATTTTGTACGGGTATAGTAATGGAGCAATTGCAAGGATCAGACGATAATTTGACGGTGCATCGCGAGACATCACAGTCTATTGTACTGATTTTGGAAATGACTGCAAGTGTCGCTCAATCATTTTGCGTTAATAAAATGTTTCGACGATCAATTTTAACGCAGCATCATATAATTTCCCTTCTGTTATCTTGAAAATGAATATGTCCGCTCATAGTCGCAATCCCTATCTGGTATCGATTACCTGTTTCGTTTGCGTTACCGCGGGGATGAAAAAAAAAAAATTATGCAATTTTCCCTGTTCCCGAAGAATCAACAATCTCAAAATAAATCTGACGGCTATAATCTTTGCGGTCCCGCACAGTTAACAATATAGTGTCATCCGGCCCGCATAACAATTCGCTATGATGATGAAGGAATTTAGGTTCACCTCGAATTTGAATGAATTCTCCAAATAATCGGGTGCAATCTAGTCCAATGCAGATATTCGATTACTCACGGATCTCTGACTTGTTGCATTGACTATTAGAATAGTAAAAGACTGGCCGTTTGTACACTGTGATAAAAAAGAGAGAAGACCATATACGAGAATGTTAATCTTGTGGCGTATCACTTACCTGATGGATGTGTGCAGAATAGTTTTGAAGAGGTTCCTGAAGAGGCTAGATGGCTTGCTCGTTCGTTCGGTTCTCGCTATCGCGTCGGGTTCCTCACACCAAGTTAGAGTCTGGGATAAAGCCTGGTGAATCTGGTGGCGCCAAGCTTTAGGAACTGAAGTATTGATCCAGGTAAAACGCGGCCGACGTGGGTCACCCACTTGTACGCAACACCCGGAGGCTTGGCGGCCACGATTCGTTCCCGAGTATACTTTATAGCAGTGCTTTCAGCCACCGATTACGTCATTTATCGCGAGTAAAAAAGACGCGCTGGCCTCAGACAACCAGTATCCCTCAAATCTCATAGGGTGACCGTAAGGGTCATTTGCGCAAGGGCCAATTCTGGAGACTCGTAATTTTGGCTTTAAATTGCGAACCTTTATGCCGATTAAAAACTTCCTGAAATGCCTTGCAATTCCATTTTTTTTTTTCAGAAAATCCTTCGATTCCTGTAGTTATTGATGGATTTGCCGATTGATCACTCGCTGTATGAACACACCGACTTCTGAGCTACGAGAAACGTCCTCAGAGCGACATTTTTTCCGGTATTCTCGTGACGAGTTATCAGTTTTGATGAATGTCTCAATTAGCTTTCCCCATGATGATGGACCATGGGATATGCGATGATTAGAATTGGGACAAAGGTAGAACAAAGGAAGGACTCGACGTATAATGTCATTACGGTAGTTTGACGGTTGTTTGTCGAACGTTAACGGGTCGTTTCTACGTTTGCCCACTGACAAAGGCCACGGTGACCACTTTGCTGGTCTGGCAGTAGGATCAGCGAAGTGTAGAGGCTGGGGGAGAACGTACGTGAAAGGATCTTCACGTGCCCATTCAAATCGCAACACCGCATCCCCTTTTCAGAGACGAACGTATTTTTAAACGGTTAGAACTTTTCGGCGGTTATCAGTCTGTCTTTCATCCATTAAAATTTGTGAACAGGGCTATGCGGATGCTTCTGCAATAACTTCAACATTAGGTCCTGAGATTAGCGGCGTCCAGGCAGTACGGTGTAAAGTTTGATGTCCTTAGATAAAAACTGCCACGACTTCTGTAATATTTTTGAAAAAGCCTCTTTCTCGCATCAAAACTGACATCGTGATTTTACTGCTACTCATTGCCATACATAGAAATTAAATTCACCTTATATCACTGGCATCACCCATTAGCGCGTACGGATTTGAGTCACAGTCACCACGTAAAAAATGGTTCCAAGAGTCGCAGCGAACCGCCTCAAATCCGTTTGGTCGACGGATTGACTCAAAGTAGTACATGGGTGCACGGCTGTGCGAACATACCACTATAAAAACAGAATGAAACGATTTCAGCTGGATCGTAAATTTTTGAAAATCCTGTGTTCCTATTCTTTGCGAGTTCCGCCTGATCGTTACTTTCTGAAAGCCATACTAACCGACGATTTGATCGTCTCTGATACGGAAGTCGTTCAGAAAGACGCAAGAAAAACAAAAATTGGACGAATTCTTTGTACGGACTGAATCCTAGAGGCATTCTCAGTAAATGTATTCGAAAGTAAGTATATAGACCAATCGTAATGAGCTATATTTATCGGTGAAAGCAGAACCGTATAATTTTGGCTATTCTTACCGTCACAGCAGCCCGATTGTTCAGAGCCACCATTAGGGTAAAAGTCGGCATGTCCGATGTGACTTTTGATACCAAGAGTTCCGGCACACGTATGAATAATATCCACGTATGCAGCGTCGGTTTGATGTAATCGGGTTGTAGAATCTTTCGCGATGAACATCGGCAACGCTGGGTCTAGACCTAACAGAATTCGTTAACGAGATATACCCTTAATTAATTATCGCCCGAAGAGAAAGCGTTTGTCTAACGGACCGGGTGCAAATGATTCTGACCGCGCTGTGAGGTCAAGTCCGTGATACCACAGGCTCAATCAGAACCAGAGATTATCTCTTGTGGGGTGGCTAATTGAGTCAGCATTCAAGATGTTTAAAGAAAGCTTGGCTCTGGCAGATATCTTTTGTCGGAGTACTGGGGGAGCGGGTATGATTGGAAATTTAATATACCTACCCACCGCGGTGTTTGATATCGTTTGGAGTTGAATCACTGCTTGATTCAATGATCAATATTTCAATCTTCCACGTATCATAAACGAAAGAAATCCCGCAGTATGAAAGGACGAGAGGAAGCAGACAAGGAAAAGTATTCCGAAAACCGTTCATTAGATTTTTAACAATTTTGACTCGGACTCGTGAGTTTATTCCCAGGAATACTTTTATACCTCTAGAATCGGTCGAGGAACGTTCGGCATTAATTCAAAGAAGGGGTTTAATGCCACATTATGGAATCGTTCAGGAATCTGTTATGCAATCACCTGTTATTCGTCTGACGACTCCAAGTTTGACGTTTTTACCAGCAAATCCAGCGACGTGGGCACCGAGGCTGAAACCAATTATGTGTATCGAAGTCAAGGACACACCAGAAAGTATCAGCTGGTCCAGTAGTCGCCCAATAATGTCCCCGACTTTGGAGACAGCCCTGGCTGCGTGGACGTAACATGTGCTATTTGCCAGGATACCCCAGTCGACCACGATTACGTTATACTCGCCCTTTTCCAGGTACACTGAAACCCGGCAATTGATTAGCAGCTATAGCATGCGATGAAAAGGGGTCGACACAGATTAGAGATGCAAACTTTCGAGCAACGGAAGTAGGTAGCTCGTATTTCAGTTACGGAAGTGTAAAACCTCCTGAAATCATTATTCACGAATTATTTTGTGACGCCGTTAGGATGGGAATCGCAAGATTGTGTGATATGTGGGTCACGCTGGTTTTCTTCGCCTTTCAACGATTCAATTTTCCCGTTTAAATCACTATGCATAAGTTCCACGATCGTTAGCAAGAAAACGGTTCTGATGAATTCATAGAACTCGCGGTTTGATAGGTATCAGCGTCGCGGCGTCGAGCGTGCAGCTATAACGAACTGTTATAATTTCCTTGAACCGTTAATTATTGGAATTGTTGAAGCGTTAAAGTCCATTAACTCGAGTCAATCCCTCTGATCCTCCTGCGATTAGAATGCAGTTTGAAATTTAAACGGTTCCTCAAATCCATCCGAGAAAAGCTATCCCTGCGCAGCGTTCGAACCACGCTAAATTAGGACCAGGTCAACTGCTCCATTTTCTCATCGAAAGCCACCATCCGAGACCTCCGGGACTCCGGAACTCTTCGAAGCGAACCATTTGCGAACTAGGTCGAGAATCGAGATATCACTGAACCCAAACACTCGCCACCAGGTGCGAATCGAATCGTCGGATGTATGAAACCTGTGGCTTGAGTCCGGGCGTCAAAGATGAAGGAAAATCTGTTGGCGAAAGTATCGCCACTCTCCATATTCTACGATCTTACGATGTTCATAGATCTCTCGATCATCGTATGAGCTTATAATTCTCTAATCGCAAATTTTCGGTCATCGGAGTGACGAACGAAGTTCACATTTGGCAAAATCTTGGCACGGGACAGTGAGGCTAGGGTTATAGAGTGATCCTAGCGTCGGTTGGCAAACGATGTAGACGCCGGGCGCCGCGACGCTCCGTTTCAACGTCGGGAGTATTGATCCCGAAGTGGAGTCGCTATCTGAATGGAGTTCTCACCCTCTCGCTTTTCTACTCCCCCAGAAAGCGGGATCTATTTTCTCCTACCTTTCCATGGGTCCCATCCGCGCTGCCACACTTAACGTAAAACACATTAGCATGTTTGGTAATATGCTTCAATTTTCCAGATGTAATCAGCTGAGATATTTTTCTTTGGAAATCTGGAAAAAAAATGTTATAATCAACCCACCGTTTTTGATAGCCATCATCTTCGTGTTCGACAGTGTCTCCGAGTAGCCGTGGATTAGAATCTTTACGTCTGCGTTGGCGATGAAATATTGGGATTGAATAATGGCGTTTTTGCTTAGCGGGCGCGAGACGCCACGTTTTTTTCGAATCATTTTAAACCGAAGAGCTTCTACCTCTTCTCCAAAAATTATACTCAGCAACTCCGACTGGTCTTTGTTATTCCGGGTGTAAAGTCGGAACAATACGTTGTTCTCGTTCGGGATTATACCCTCATCTTCCGTCGTCATGCAATGCCACATCTTCGAGACGTCACTCATTATTTTTATTACCGATGAATTGTTGCTCAGAGCTGGACATTCTGTGAAAGGAAATGTAATCCTTTCATTATCGAAGAGAATACTGAAATTATATCAGGAAGTCCAGCTGACCAGATCTTCTGGGGTAGAATATCGGGATATTGTTTAAAAGAATCGAACCGTAGAGGACGAGGATGAGTGTGAAAAAGACTGCAGGATGAACATTCGTCGGAAAATTCATGCTGCGTGTCTTCGTAGTTGACGTAATATTTATTTAACTTATTAAACTGATTTGCAATTTGACAACCTACAGGTTTTAAACGAAAGCCGATTATGCTGTTTGTTTGGAGGGTAGGAATGGACTGCCAACTTCAAGTCGGTGACTAGAGGCAACGAAGGATTAACTAAATAAAAGACGTTGTTGAAGGAACCAATCCCAAGGTTTATATACCAAGACGTAGACATTTATTTTTATTTTATGAAATCTGTCCGTGCAAAATGTCACTCAAAGTAGAAGTCAAAGTCAATGCTAAATTTAAATACCCTTCATTAATACACAAGAAAAGGAAATCGGTCTGAAAATCGACAACATCATCCAAATTGAACATGACAGAGACGCGGCAGTACATAGGCTTTGGCGACGTAGAAAATTTTTTGGTAATCAAGCTCATCTAATGAATTTAAGCCATCTTTTCTTCCATCTCACAAAGTTACTTATTTCTCGATTATACTCAGAGATAACTGCGCAACTCGTAAATCTATCGATTTCTCAAAGTTATCAACTATTATGACACGTGTGCCTGCAGGCAGGTGAGCCTCCGCCACTCTTAATTTCACGTGGCACGTGTGCATGATGGGGCCAAGCACGGACTTCTTGCAACGTGTTGTTGTGACATAATTGGATTTACACGTTTTGCAATGAAAATTTTAGAGTGCCATTAGGCGTTCATTACCTTGATGAGCTTTGTCCTCTGTCTTCGAATTATGTAGATGCCATGGGTAATTCAATCTCCCATCTGTTTGTCTGATAGGTAAAAAGTTACAAGCGTATTACCGGTGGCCATGAGTTTGATATCGATAAATATGGACCCTACGTCGACGCGGTCAAGCATGTATTGGTTCCGAGCCTTGAAAAGCAGATTCTTTTCTTCCTCGAGCGATTTGTCTACAACGAAGACTTCCAGCAGTCATCGTACCGGCCCTACCTCAATAGATACAAAGAATCTATGCTTACCGCGTACGCAAAGTACAACGAAATCGGTACCTCCATAGAGGCCATGCGAGACGCACTCACCATAGATAACCTGGTGGATTTTCTCGGACACTCGTTACTGACTAACAGCAGGCTAGCTAAGATAAGCAATGATTTGAACGCCATGGGTATTGAGAAAAATTGGCTGGGTTACGTAAACGTTCTTAACTTCATCAACGAGAAGGATTTCTGGACCTGTTCATCTTCTTCTGGGTGAATTTGCGGGGTCAAAATGTCCAGAGGGATTCATTTTACTGAATGACATGCTCTATTTTCTTCTTTATTTTTTCAGAAATATTTACAGACAGTACAGCAGCATCTGTTCAGCTAGTAATGATAACATCCTCAGCGATATGAATGTGGAAAAAGGTTCTTATATCGTCGAGCGCACGCGGGGGTACAAAAGACCAAGAAAGCGAGCTGCCACGCACATAAGCAGGAAACACTACAAATTGGAACGACTTGCGCAGTTGTCGGACAGGTCTTTCAGAGTAACTGAGAGCTTGTATGATTTGTTGAGGAGCAATTGGGCCCTACATGATTTTCTGCACACAAAGCGAAGACTGAAGAGGAACTGCGGTGACTCGAGGCGACCAAGTTTTGCCTGCCATCGCCGGAATCATCGAAAGACTGATTGGAAAAATGCTAATTTAACGCTTTTCATTAGAAAAATAGACAGGCCTGGGGCCAAAACCATGGATGCTGAATATCCGAGAAACTCTGAGGTCAGAACTTCTTCATCGTTACCCTGCAGGGTCGAGCAGCTTCTCTCGAAGCTCGACAGAATAGATCCCACCTTAACTAGGTTTCACTGCAGTTTTATTCAGAAAAAGTTTCAGACCAAACTATACAACGTTTGCTCCTGTCTGAATAATTTGTTGAGCGCGATGGACGCTAAGACAATAAATTCGATTTATTTAGTATGTGAAATTCGAACAGATTGCTTGAAATTTAACTTGAAACAGACGACACAGTCGAAGAGCAGCTCACCTCTCTTTTCCGCAAGGGTGATGACTTGCGAAGCTTTGTACAGATACGGAATTCGGAAAGACGGTTCGAGGCAGAACTTCAAGTCCCGAAGTTCTTGGGCCGCAAAGAAAGCGAACGAACTGTCGATCAGAGGTTTTGTAGATTCGAGTAAGGTCTGCCAAGAAGACAATACAGATTTCGATAACGATGGAGCTATCTCATCGATTGAAATCAGTTTCACCGGGTGCGAGGGAAGTGCGGTAGATCCACCGAATGTAGCGAAGGGTTTGACTTGTGGCCCCGAAGATTTAGGGGGTCTGACGCTTGGAGATTCCTTGTCAATTAATGACGTTATGCAGAAGTTGAAGTTGTCACCGTTTAATCTCCAGGAAACAGAACAGAGCTTTAGAATCAGGTCTAAGATCCGAGATATCGTTCGATCGATCATGATTTGTACGCAAGAACATTCATCGCCAGATCGAGAGGGTAGACAATCTATTTCCATTGAAGCAATCGTCTCAACATCTTCATTGCACGCAATGAAACATGGCGTGGAAGTCCTACCGTTCGAATCCAAACCTTCGAAGGCTTTGGGTGTATCGAATATAATATCGTTCATCGAAGCAAAAGTCAGTTCATCAAGATCTGAAGAGCCCCTCGCTTGCAAGGAGTGTGTAAATTGGGAGAAATCCGCGGCACCCAAAGAATGTGCAAGACTAACTGGATCAGGAAAGTCTGATAAATCCGTAATACCGAAAAGTTGTCTTGAAACAAAAGGACAGAGCTTGAGATCCGGGGGATCAGTGAGACCGAACAAATCCCTGAAGAAATCCCAGGCATCTTCGTCGCCTAGAGAGTCTGCTAAGCTGAAGAACAAAAACATGTATAAAATCTGCACGATTCCCGAGAAGGAACCGATAAAGTCCAGAGAATTTACTAGGTCACATAGACGCCCGTTGTCTAAGAAAATTGTGGAATCTATAGCTTCTGAAATATCCAATGCACTGGCGAGAACTAAATCAAATCGTAGTGGATTCACTGAGGATGAACAAGACTACGACATCGACGTGACTGTAGAGATTGAAGAAATTTCTGAATCATCAGACAATATCACCGAGTCCATATCGCGACACACGCATATACTTCCGTCAATGAAATCCGTAAAACTGGGTACGAGTCCAAAATATTTTCCCCACTATTACGAAACGTCAACATCATCGGAAAGCGAGGTTTCGATGCGTGACAATTTCACTACCATGAACAAATCAGTGTTATCGGATAGTAATCGGGAAACGATTTCGGCCCAGTCTTACGACCGTATAAAACACTTGATCAGAGAAAAGGTGTGCAATAAATTATCTGAGACGGACAGCTGCCAGCCAAATTCTTCGAAGACCATTGTCTCCAGTGGAAAGTATTACATAAGCATTCCTAGTTCGAAGACGAACCGGGTTCGCCTGAGGCATGAAACATCCGAGTCTTCTTCGACCTCTCGCGACAGCTTACACCTTCGGGTCTGCAGCCGCCATCTACGAAACCCAAAGGCTCCATCATCGGACGATGAAAGTATTTTCAGCGAATCTTCAGACTGCCTCTCACCAAATTCTACACAATCTTCTAGAGCCGCAACTTTCGATAGAAATTCCATTTACGGATGCATAGAGGATAGACTAGCGAACAGATACTTCAAAGACATCCTCAATGACTATTCCGACGAAGGGGATTCCACAAGATATAGAGACGCCAAGGCCCAGATTTTGTACCAGCGAGTCCCTAGGCCTGATGATTGGAGGCTTGATAGTGACGAGAGGGAAAAACGTAGATATTGCTATTCCGAAAGTAGCAGCGATGAAAATGAGACGGGGTATAGCCAGAGTTTTGCGACTGACGATGATGCTGGTACAAACATCAGTTGGGCGAATGACGGTACAGGGCATTTTTGCCAGCGCCATCCTGTACAGGAAATTTCTGCACCGCACGTTGTGGGAGAAGCCATTGTTCAGGGAACTCGAAGACTTGATGACTATGAGGGTTTTTGGCCTCGTCAGACCACTGGCTGGTCTACATGTGCCGTTGGTTCACCGAGTTCGAGGGATTGTGTAGAGATTCATCCACCGAAAAGTAATCGTCGAATGAATATGAAAGACAGAGCTGGTTCGCAGCGGAAGAACTCCGCATTTGGTCCCTTGAATATAATCGAAAATTATAAGAAGCGATTTAAAAATATCGACAGAAATTTTCGAGCTAAATTACTGCAATATCTTGATTTTTGTAAAAATATCAAGAGCAATCTTCAGAAGCAAGTTTGCCTGGACGATATTTGCGAAGCAAGTAGAACTTCCATTTCGTCAAGTGATTTAAAAAGGCACAAATATAGCGGCCCTTATTTCAGAGGATGAGCAAAAGTTATCGGTTAATTGCTCCGGGTAAAATGAAGCCAATATTGTTAGTAATTTGGGGTGAACATGTCATGTGATTGTGATTAGGAAGTAATTGTACTGTATTTTGCGTTCATAGTGATTTTTTATTGTTTTTTTATATAACGGTATATGATACCTGGGCCTCGCGATAAGGAATTGTCAAGGAACAAATCAACTGTAAATAAATGTAACTTTTGTGAAATGAAAGTCAGTTCAATAAATGTTTATTTGAATAGACAATTGTTTATTTCTGTGGGCCTATTTACCTGCCCAGTCCTTTTTGCAAAATCGCTTTTCATTCTCTCAAAAAGGTTTTTGCTTTGAATTAAATACGCGAAGGCAGAGTGTCTCTGACTTCGAGATCAAAAATTCTATTTACCTACCTTCCTGATGGTCAGTAATTCGACCAAGCTGCTCTGTCATTTTGGATGCTCACATTTCAATTTCACGCCCGCTATTCTTCCCGCGATAATGAAATATTCATGGGGTTTTTAGAAAAGGCCATTCGGCACGTAATGCCATACCCTTTGTCAAGGGTTGGGTATATAAGGGGGCGTAAAGGGTGAGCGATACAAGCTCTACGACACCATATAACACCCACGAAACCTCAGTGTACTTTTTGATCTTAATTTTACATCTGGGAGCCTCGTTTTCATCACGCTTTGTGGTTCATGGGGGAAGACTGCAGGTAAATTGAATTATATTTGCTTGTCAACCCCGTAAACTCGTATTCTGTTTCTTTTCGACTTTGTTTACCTAAAATTCGGGTCCATGAGATTCAATTATTGCCGGACGAAATTCGGTGCATTACAGACTCCCAATTGAACGAAAAGCACTGCTAACGATGAAAGAGCTCCGAGTAATTCATTGCGGAATTATTACCATTCAATTAATTATCAAGCTGAAGTTAATTGCAAGTTTTCTGGGCAAAAACTCGTTAAAAATTAACTTCAATTTGCTTAACTGAGTCTCACGTATTATTGGTGAATTGATCGGTATACCTCGACCGTAGCTTCTCTACTTTCAGTATTTTCACACGAAAATTGAAAAAGTTTTTCTAATTAAGAGCAAAAGGAATTAAAAATGACCAGTCAGCGGTTCATTAAGCGATAAAAACCACCATAAATTTCTTCTCTTTAGATAAAACGCCATAATCAAGGCGTAGCAGTGTTGAAATACGAGATATTTAGGACAAAGCAGGGCACGAAAGTAAGGTACAACGAGCGAACGAGCTACAGCAGTAGCAGCAGCAGCATCCACCAACCATCCCTAGAGGCAGATCGATGTTTCCCAGCAACCGCGGAGGGTGCCTCTACCCGCTCTGACTGTGTGTTTGTAACAATGGACTTAGCTCCTAACGTGTAGCACTGTAGCAATGGGTCCAAATCCGGCGCGAAACTATCAAAAGGAACAAAAAATTCTGAGAGCTTCAGGACTGCTTCAAACGTTCTTTTCCCATTGATTAACATTTTTTTGTATAAAATAAAGAAAAAAATAAGAATAGAATTTCGAAATTCGATGAAAATTGGAAGAAAGGATTAACCATGTCAAGTATAAAAATATAAATCCGCGTTCTTGAAGGTTTGACTGTTGAGTTACGTCTGTCGAATGTCCTCAAGATTTGAGTAGTAATATATCGAGTTGGTCAGACGCTTGGGCGCCGGTTCGATAGTTGCAAAGGAACAGAATCTACGCCTTTAGCCAACCGTGGGATTTTGGATTTGATCTCCTCGAAAGATAAAAATATCGCCATGACAGTTTAGGTCGATGCAAAAAATGGCAAAACGTACCTTTGATACATCTTACGAGTATCGATATTAATAAATGGGTTCCTTTTTTTACCTTCAATGGACTATTCGAGGGCAAAAAAATACAGAAAAGAACACGGTTCGAATATAGTTTGCAGCGATCGCAATTCTTTTATTGGAAGCTCACACCGATGTTTGACTAGCCGTTTAATTAGAATTCTATGACTTTTTACGCCCGTTTTTGCCTTGGAATAGACCCGGTCACGAATCGGAGTACCTCAGACGTACAGGTAGACTATGTTGTATTACACACCGCGTAAGTATTGTCAAAAGCAGGCATAAGGGTAACTCTGAGTGCAGATTGTAAGAGGATACAATTGTTTGCTTCTACCCATCGCTCCGGATGTCCCTAATGTCAAGGGGATGGTCCCCGAAGGAGGAGAAAGGTCTCTTTAAGATTTAAAGAGCGTGGTCTATAATCGGTAAACTTCACATCGAACCTGATAACTGATCGCTTTCGTATCGTAACCTTCGATCAATCGGTTCGAATAAAAAAAAAAAAAAAATTACTTTTGCAGAAGCTAGCGCGAGGATCCATAGTATCTAGCAAATAAAAGCATATAGATATGAATCATTATATGGCTGGTTGATAATCGTTCTATTTGTATCTCGCACATAGAATGAATATTGCAGCCGTCTCTTCTGCTTATTGTTTCTTAGCTTTCGGATGTGCTTTACAATTCGCTCGGGTTCAAAGATTATAGAATTTGTTTATTCAGGCTTACTCATTATGTATTGTTATATTAACGAATCCGGCTTTCGAAAAATATTAGTCTGGCCTCATCCGCTTGTTTCAATCACGGAAAAGTAAGTGAATCCGCCAGGATTCTGAAAATGAAAAAAAAACAACCAGTTTTCAAAGTATGTTCATCGCTGTTACCGCGTGGTATTTGGCCAGATGACATTCGACCTTTGTCCTATAATTCTGCCAAACCGACTACGTCAGCTCCGCGGTTTGCCCTCGCCAACAACAAGCAGCAGATAATCAAGAGTTTCTGATTATATCCTCTCTCCATATTTTACCAATGTAATAACGCCTGAAATCGATCAAAGCTGAGTTTGCTTCTACATCATTTGCCTTCCCTTCGATCAACCCTTAACGATTAGCTCACCTGTTACGTCAGAGAATAATTGAATCGAACCTTACAGGATTTGAGAAACGAATGTATTTCGAAAAATTTTGCTTTTTATTCCCAGCTGTTTATTTATTGTTATTTTCGTGGTTCGAACTGCTGCGATTGAAATTCAGGTTTCGTATCGCAGGTCTACTTCTTCGATCTCACAGGATTTTGAGATCGCTGTGATTAAACAGCAGAAATGACAATTCACGTTCCTCTTTTCAGCGGGAGTTTAATTTGAAATCGACGCTTTGGAATGTCAGGAATTTTCTTGTTACAAACGGAAAAACATCCGTACAAAAAGCAGAAATTTTACTCATGCGTGTATGCAAAAAGGATCGGACGTTCGATCCTCTTTGATTTTCCACCGAGGGGGTAATTGGAATGTGTCACTTCGTAATTCTGTCCTTTGATACACACCATGCGATGGCAGATTATATTTTAAAACGCGTATCCCCGTTCCGTTTCCCGTCCGATTGAGCATTACATTTCTAGCATCAAACGTATCGCTCCAGTTTTTCCAAATTTCCGAAAATCGTCTCTACCGAATAGTTGCGAGTCACATTGTGAATCGGTTATCTTTTTCCTGTAAAGATTATTAAAATCGAATATCACCTTCTTCGTTGCGATAACTCCGTTCGAATATTACTTTATTTTTATTTTTGTCATTACGAATATTACGATTATTATTATTATTACTCTTATCATTATTATTATCGCGAATAGTACCGCCTCCCACCTTGGCCGATTTCACGATTGGCTAGTGATATCGATGCGTCGCGGCGCCGCGCTGGGCGAATAAGTGAACGGGGGATGCGCGGGCGCCCCGTGGTGAACGGCGCTCGCGTCCCGACGCCCGCGACCCGTCGAGACGACGGTTCTTCGTCGCGTACCCCGCGGGTTCAAACCCACTACCGCCCGTTACCATATCTGGACATAATTATTGGTGAGTTTTTTTTTTGGTTTTCATATATGTATTGTTTATTTTTAATTAACAAAACAATTTGTACTGTATTGTGTCGACGAGTGGGTGCCTCACGACGAAGGTTTTGTGACATTTTTCTACTTACGTGAAACGGAGTTAACTGACCATTTTTTAACCCTGGGAGATGATTTAATGACCTAAATAGTGCCGAAATTTTTTCAACCCTTTTAGTCATTGGAAAATATATCTGCTTCTTCACAATTTTGATCGTGGTCTTCTCTTCTTTTTTATTTGATTGGTGCAGACCCGAATTTTTGGTATCAAATATCGGAATTATTTGAAGCTCCGAAGAAGTGTATGAAGATGTGAATTTAGTTACGAAAATTTAATCACCCGGCCTGGTGTGAAATTTTGCACAAATTTATAGTCTCTAAATTTGTGCAGCTTAATTCTTACATGTGTGTAAGCTCAATTTCAGAGTCGCGGGTTGATTGACGAACGTAAGAACTTTGTTACACTCAAAAAGCTTCTTTCTTATTTGAATGAATTTGAATTTTCGTAGAACTGATTTTCATAATAGGTCTTCACACCGGGAATTTTTTTAAACGATTTATCGCTAACTCTGTTCTCTATTATTTCATCTTAGTCTACGTTGAGAGTCCATTCGTACACTGCGCTCAGTTTCCAACCAAACATATCTTTTCTACGTTTTCGTTCGTGACGAAGAATCAAGCGAGAAAAATGTAAGTCGAATCCAGGATTTTGGATCGATGAAACAAATAACTAACTAGCTTTATTCTGATCAAACAAATACTGCTGTACCTGTAATGATAGCTGTGAGACCTCGAAGACATTGTGAAATTGTGAACTGGTAAAGTTATAAGCAAAGCTCAGTCTTGGTAGGAGATGGAGAAATGAACTTTTACTCGAACTGCTTGTTGATATTTTTGTCGGATGTTTGAATAGTTGACCGACTGAAAATTCTGCTTTCGATATTCCCTTAGAATTCCAATATTGAAATTCAAAAAAAGTGTTTTCGTACGAGTTTCGTTTTATTTCTGCTCAAGAAAACTGCTCCGCCATTTTGCATTGAAAAGGATAAACGGCTGGTAAAGGGCCAAAAGCTGGGGGAAATTTAAGATATTCGATTTCTCTCGTTGATCGACTTTCCCTAGTGCCTACCCGTCTCTCTCTTGCTCTCTCTCTGAAAAAACATCCCCGCTATTACCGCAGACCAATTAACGGCTCGATTATAAAACAGACCGAGTAAACAGGTATTCCAATTATCGGTGAAAGAAATAATGCCGAGAAAGAATACGAACTGGAAATGGCAGCCAACGATCTAATCTGTTAATGCACAGGACTTCCCTTCGGCTATTGTTCCGAGTCCATTAACTCAGTTCACCCTCGGTGGCATCAGATCGGTTAAAATCGACGTCCCCTACCTCAGCCCAACGCACGTGCCAAGCATTTTGTGCCATTTCGCTGACACGTGTATCTGGTGATAGCAGAACGACACGGAAGTATTCTTGAGCGACGTGAATCATCTCCTTGAGTGCATGAAAAAAAAAATAAAAAAAAAAAATAAAAAACGACTTCAAATGAATTCACATCAAAAACTTTTCCGAGGATTTTCTCTACTGCTGTTAATGCAGTGGGTAATAATTTGTAGAATTTTTGAAAGTATATTTTCACATCGAATTGGTGATTCAGAGTCCGGATCATTCCAGAGCTGGGCCTTCATAGAAGAGGAGAAATTTTGTAGTCAAATTTCACTCAAATTTCATTCTCTCCCGATATATCATTTTGTGATTTCTTACAGAAGTCTTTCTGTACTTTTATAACCGCGATTTCAGGCCTCTGTATCTTCACGTGGTTTCATGGCAGTTTTTTACCCTTGAAAGATTTTCCCTAGAGAGTTCACGGATTAAGGATGGAGGGCCGCCACTCCAAATAAACACCCTGAACCCTCCTCGTCCTGGTCCTAGTCCTCACCCTCGGCGTTACCGAGTCTTCTTCGTAGCAGTTGTCTATCTATACGGTGATCCTTGAGGTTCACTATTGGCTCAGACAGTCTCCAGTATTGGATTTCTTGGATGAAAGTTGTAATCGAAACGGAGACAAATAAATATTCCCACCCTCGCTTCTAGTTCGAAACACAAACACCCTAAAAAAATTGTATCCAAATATCCAAAGAATATTTTTTCCTCCGTCTCGCTGAGCAATCACTTTGTTGTTTATAGACTGAGCTTGAATCGGATTTCTCGTTTACCATAAAATGGAAATAGCAACTATGGATGAATAAATAAATAAATGAATAGATCATCGCGATCAACAGCACCAATATTTTTGATTCCGAGATTTTTTGCGATAAATAAAATTTAGCTAAAATTCAAGGGTCGTATAGTAGATTAAAAAATCGCAAAAGCTGAATTCCTGCAGGTTTACGAATGCACAATTTTTTGAACCGCCACCCTGTATGTAGCCATTCAATTTCGCAGAGCCTGGGGATATTGGAAAATTCAGGAATAGCGCTTTTCCTCGTCTTTGAGACACGCGTTGCTGGTTATATCACTCCATTTCCTCTGTTATTACCGAAGGATTTGACAGCTCTGACGTTATTACTTCGAAGAAAAATCTGACGGGTGATGAGACCTTTAGAAGTTATATGTATATTCGGACATAATGCGAGATCAAAAATGAATAAAACATAACAGCCGAATAAAAGCTGAAATACTATGGAAGCCTACGTTGATCGTTATCCTTATTTCAATTCTACGCCGTTATAGTAGTTTTTTTTATTTATTGATTCATAATTTGGGTAAAATATTTCTCTCATTTGTTACATCACCGAAATTTGTTCTCGTTGTGACTTTCAGGGGCTGCGAGACAATAACGAAATTTCAACGACAATAAGGCAACCCCAATAATTCAAAAATGTCCGGATTCGCGTCTGCGGGCTTTGGGGCCTTTGACTCCCTCAAATCCAAAGCGTCACAGAAATTTTCTGGGTGAGTAAATTTACATATTCATTAATAAAATAAAATACTAATCATTTTCGATAGAATTAGAGTCTCTATGCTTTACTCGTAAATACAGGAAGTGATCGGTCGAGTCGAGTCAAAGTTTCGACAAGAATTCGTTGTCTTCCTATGAAGCTTTGTTGAAAAATGAAGAGGAAAAATTATATAAGAGAAATATGAAGAGCGTGAAGATGCAAGGAATAGCAATAAGTGATAGAGCGAATTACTATCAATTTTATATCATTTATTCTTCACAAGAGGACAACCAATTGTCGTCGAAACATAATTGAAGCACTGATTAGTTTTGGTCACCGTCCAGCACATTTATCATACAATTTTTCACATCTCATCAACTGCAATCAATCATCTTTTTCTGATCCCTTCACCTTGTACAAATTTTAGATTAAGGCGAAGCAATACTGGCTACGAGGAGTTCGAAATGCCCCCGAATAGTGGTAGTAAAGATAATCAGGGGTTCGAGGACGAACGTGGATACAACCTAAACGCATCGTTCGATTCTTTACCGGAACCAGAACGGCCGCCCCTTCGTCACATCGACACTTATTGCATGCCAGAATGTCCCTGCCTCTCGAAGAGGTACACCATAGCAGTATTGGCCTGCCTGGGTAATTATCATACGTTCAATTAACGCTAGCTTGGAATCTATGTCGATTGCTGAGTAAATTTCTTAGCAGATAATGTGTAATGACACGTAATAAGGAATCTTGCAAATCGTGAGGGCAGACACTCTTTCTGGTAAGAAAAGTCTGAAATTTGTCAATTGAGAGAAAACGTAGTAATCTCTTAAGCCTCCTCCTTCCATCTTCTGTAAACCCTCCTGGCACATCCGACAGACTTTTGCGCTTATTTTTCATCCATTCCTCCTTATTTTCGCCGGATTATACATCCTGCGATTTGATTTCAGAGTCGCCTCTACCAGGTCAGAATTATTCCTCATTGTATCTTTTGTCCGACTAATCGTGGGCGGAAATCAATTCGCCCCCGCAACTTAACCGACAGTATCGACAGCATTCCCGTGGTTGCATAACTTCGTTACATCCGTGTTATGCATCCCCGTTTTCCTTGCAGTTCATTATATCTGCCGTTTCGAACCTAGGGTAGCGAGGAATACATCGATCGAATTTTTCATCATCGAGACTAGGAAGTAACCACAGTTTATTTCAGGATTCGTAATATCATTCGGCATGAGATGTAACATGGGAATGGCTAAATTGACCATGAAGAATTCCAGCCTGTCCGGAAGTGTGAAATTTAACTGGACTATTGGAACGGAGAGCGCACTGGACTCGTCCTTTTTCTGGGGTTACCTGGTGACTCAAGTACCCGGAGGTTTTCTAGCATCCCTTTATCCTGCCAACAGAATATTCGGCATAGCAATTGCCACCTCTTCATTCCTCAATTTGCTCGTACCTGGGGCTCTCAAGGTTGACCCTATCGTCGACATGTTAGTCCAGATATGCAAGGGCTTGGCAGAAGTTAGTAAAATTAAATTCGATCGTTAAACGATTCTGTGGAATTTATAAATCCCGACTGAGTCGTTAGTGATACGTTTGGGTTTCCAGGGTGTCACGTATCCGGCTTGTCACGGTATCTGGAAATATTGGGCTCCACCCTTGGAGAGATCGCGGCTGGCGACGCTAGCATTTTGCGGATCGTATGCTGCTGTGGTTGTAGGAATGCCATTGTCCGGATATTTGACACAGTGGTTCGGTTGGACAGCTTCCTTTTACTTTTATGGTAAGTTCTTCGAAATTTTTCAGGCATTTTTCTATCGTGAATACGATAAGAAGTTGTGCGTACGATTATAGGTGTCTGTGGGTTGATTTGGTACTGTTTCTGGCTCTGGCTGAGTTTCGAAAAGCCTTCAAAACACCCCTGTATTTCGGCTCGAGAATTGCGTTACATCGAGGACTCTTTGGGACAAGGTCAATCCCAAATTCCCATTCCTACTTTCGCCACAACTCCATGGCGAAAATTCTTCACTTCGATGCCTGTCTACGCCATTATCGTTGCGAACTTCTGCAGATCTTGGAACTTCTATCTTCTGGTATTATTCCAGGCTCGATTCATGCACGAGTCCTTTGCCATGCCTCTCGTCGAGGTAAGTTCTATTAATCGTTTCCTAAAGTTATATGCTGAGTCTTTACGCCATTAGAATGATTGGCCTTTATCAATAACAATTTTCAGACTGGAGTGATCGGTTCTCTTCCTCACTTATTGATGACAACGATCGTACCCTGCGGTGGTTTGCTAGCTGATCATTTGCGAAAGCGTGGAATACTCTCCACGACTAATGTACGGAAGGTTTTCAACTGCGGTGGTTTTGGAATGGAGGCTATCTTCTTCTTAGTAGTGGCGAACGCGACAACGTACAAAAATGGTACCGCGGCTACGGTCGCGTTGACAATTGGCGTGGCTTGCAGTGGCTTTGCTATTTCTGGTTTCAATGTGAATCACCTCGACATCGCACCTCGCTACGCCAGTATCTTGATGGGAATGTCAAACGGCATTGGCACTATCGCTGGACTTCTGGTTCCATTCTTCGTGGATAACATTACGAAGAATAAGGTAAGAATATGAGAAAAATGAATGGGTAAAACCTGATGAAAATAGTCATACGTCGATGGTATACCTATGTGAAATTTTTTCTTTTTGCCCAGGATGCTCAGAGCTGGAGAAACGTATTTATCATTGCCGCCTGCGTCCACTTCGTCGGTGTAACTTTCTACGCAATATTTTGCTCTGGTGAATTACAACCCTGGGCAGATCCTACCCTCGAAGAACAGAACAGCTGGAATCCGTTGGACGATTTGAGCAAGGGTAAACCGCCCCTGCCACCACCACCAAAGCCAGTCCAACCAGAATTTGTCGTAAGTTTCAACTGCCGTATCATAAAATCATTTGGACTTCAAGTAGAATCGTTGAGATTATGTGCTGAGACGTTGTGCTGAAATTGAAACCAAAAATGATCAGCTAATCGTTTTTTATACGTCGATTAGAAACAACCTTCTCTGAGTGGTGGAGACTGGAATAATTACGAACAGCCACCAGAAAATCACCTTTATCCCCAACTTGACAAACGGATCCAAGACGGTAACACAGTAGCAAGTTACGGGTCAACGGCAACGAATGTTAACAATCCATTCCACTCGTCGAATCCGTTCGCCAGTGACGTCAGCGCGTCTCTGGTCCAGCCACCTACCGTCGATGACCACTCGCATGATGTAATGGGACAACAGCAATGGAATTAACATGGAAAAGCTAAGATTGGGGGAGAATCGGGGTGAGTAAAGATGTTGGGTAATGATGCAGAGAAAAGTTACCAATGAGAGGAGACGGAGCAGATTAGTAGAATGGAATAATTTCACGTTTATTAGGAAAGCATGGTACCTAACTGGTGACATTTATCGAAAAGAAACTCCGCCAGATTAATTTCTGGCAAAAAAAGAAACTAATTTTATAATTTAGAATCGAATTTTTAACGTAAGTAGGGGATGGTCAGGATGCCATTCGATACCTGGATGTTTTATTTCGTTATTGTGAATTAATATGGGATTATACTAAGCCTGAGGCAGGGAAAAAAGTGATTAGTTTGTTGGATGTTGGTAAATGAAAAGAACGATTGGTGATTGGTAATCAATACTCTGTCCTCTTTACTCATTGGTGTAATTGTTTTCGAGTGAAAGTCAGATATTATCAAATTCGAAGCATTATAAGAATAACAGCACAATAGAAATATAGCAATAAAAGGTCTTCGAATGGCATGAGATATAGTTGAGATAAGAAGAAGAGTGCCGCAGTCATTCGTAGAAGAAGAGTACAAATCGACCTGAGGATAAAAATAAAATAATAATATATATATGAAGAAGAAAAAAAAAAGGAAAGAAAATACCTCAACGAATCAATTGAACAGAAACAAAAAATAAAGAGAATAACAATAATACAAGCCTATAAACAATTGAAAGTATCTCGATGAAACTATAGCGAAAGTATTTAGGGAAATTGTAAGTAATTAACAGCGAAAGTATAGAGACGATCTAAGATAAAATGAATATAATTTAAATAAATAAGATAACGAAACGAAACGTAGATACATATACATATGTACATATATACTATGTACATGTGTATATGTGTAGAGGTATGAATTATATGATGAAAACAGAGTATCGATTTTCGTAAATCTGAGAAAACGAACGTATATGAAAGTAAAACATTGCGAAAGTATTAGATTGTAAGAAAAAGCATTTGAAAGTGATTGAAAATATCATAAATGATAATATAATATATATAATAATATTTATTCCAATATAACGTATGAATTATAATTATAGGATGTGATTGCAACCTATAGACAAAACAATCGCAATACATAAATTATTCGCAAAATATAGGTCTCATATACAGTCAAATAACATAACATCTCGTTGCTCGAGACCAACGAAAGTTTAGTCAATTTACGCGAGACGTTTTCAAATAATGAAATACTATTATAAATATATATTCGCCAACCGATCGTGTTATATAAGCAGTATTAAATACGGTTTAATATAATATTATATAGCAATTGAATTTTTGCTTATCAATTTAATAAGCTTGTAACGGACAATATCTAAATGTACTGTTTGTGGCATTTAAATTCGGAAATGGGCGATAAGAAGAGTGAAGTCACTGTGAGTGAATATGACTAAAGTAATCACGACAATAAATGTAACTTGGAGATATATTTGGCAATTGCGATATTTTAGTAAATTTTAAATGCATGTTTACTACAAAATTAAAATTTATCGTACACTATAACGCCGGTATAACGATATACGAAAAATAATTAACGATCAGTGAAGTATAATTATATTTCTAATCAAATTAATTTGTACAAAGAAGATGATTATTATATATACATACATACATACATACATACATATATATAGGTATACATATATATAGGTATATATATGTATATATATAATAATATTGTAGTTTATATTACAGTTTTGTTATTTAATTTTATTATAATATTGTTGTGAAATTGACAATACTACGGTAATAATTATTATACATACACAGAAGTAGTAACTGGCCTAAAATAATTCCTGGCTTGGTGAATCCAAAGATTATTAACTCGAAATATATTATATTAATTATATATCTTATGTAATTACATATATAGGATAAGTTTAATGCTGTTCGAACAATAACATTCGTGTACTTATATATTATAACTTCAATAATAATTTATGACAATAAATAATGCAAGGTGTACTAGGGCAGAAAGGGAACAGATTGAATTCGGGAAAGTATACTTTCGGCGAATTTTGACAAATACATAATTGTAAATCTATATAGTCGAATTATCGACTCTTTTAGTACACCTTGTAGTGTTCAATTAAAAATAGCTTCGTAGCATAAGTTGTTATAATTAAGCGTCTGCTGTTAATATTAACGAGAGTCCAAAACTTCTCGTGCTTAGAATTGAAATATTAGTCATTTACCTAACAGATCATCCTGGAACCTACTCTAATTGGAACTTTACATTTCAAAACGAGACTCCATATAAGTTTACTAACAATTATCACTTGTCTTGTATATCTGTATACTGCAATTATTGATAAACCCTTCGGCACTGGGAAGCAATACCTTTTGAAGGTGTCAGCCTATTTTACAAGTATATATATATACACAGAATTCAATATGGGGATGAACAAAAAAAAGTGGTTGACCAATATTTGAGGTCCCTCGATATTTCGCACAGCAGTGTAGCTGCAATCTGTGCTAAAGAAACAAAATATGGAAAAGAACACGTCTTTTAGGCTCTAAATAAAGACAATAGCAGAAGACCTTTGAACACAATTTGCGATCGTTAAGAAGAATTATAGCAGATTGAATTTTTGATACGTATATACTCTGTGCCATGTAATTTTTCAGACGCAGCATACTCGACGTGAAATTCGATTACACTTATCGTATTAAATTTATGAAATTGTTATAATCAATCTACGAAATTTACACATTCCATTCATCTGACGGTCTGTTTCTCGCTTGATAAAAATATTTCCGCAAATTTGGTTCTAGTTTTATGATTCGAATACATCGCGTCGCTTATGCTACGCTAAAAAGAGACTGAATATCGGCACAGACTAGTTAGGGGACTCCTCAACCGATATTTTTTCTACGAATCTAAGGGTTTATGCAGCGATCGTGCGAGATTGTACGGATATGTAAATGAAAGTATTTAAACTAAATGAAACAGAATATTAATCTAGAGATACGAGCCCTTCCAGCGCTAAAGTTTAAATTGAATTAAGTGTTGATGTTATACCTACTCAACTCGAAAAATGAGATAAAATTTCATCAATTATTAACGTTTTGGCATTAAAACTAGTAATGGAAGTGTTAGTCGTGTTTTAAAAGCTATTTTTAAACAATAATTTGGCAAAAATAAAGTGGAAGGAAAAACAATATAATTTATTCAACGAAATGAAAGTATATCGAACGATAAGGTAATCAAATACACGACTCGTGAAATTTCGATAATTTATATGGTTAATCGAAAAGCCCGTGGGAAATAACAGACTTGAACATAAAATATAGGAATAGTTTATTGTGGGATAAAAATAGAAATAATATATATATACATACCTTAAATCCTATATAATTTCCAAATTAGATGTATCATTCACGAATCGCACTCCATGAATCGGGGCATAAGACGCACAGTAGAAAATGTTCGTTCGTGGTCAGCCATCGGTATACGTGCAAGCAGATCGTCTACCTTGGCACAAGTATATCCACTGAGGCTCAGATTTGATTAGTTCTTCAAGGAGAAATACGACAGCAGAACAATGAACTAAATTTGCCAAAATTTGAATAACAAGTCTTTTAAATTATCAAATTATTAGAGTTGCGTGAATTTACTGGGTCCTTGAGGTTGTATAACTTGTGACGTTCAATTTATATAATGTCCTCTGGATCTTTTGATATTACTTATTGCTAGAATGAATCCTTGAATGCTTTTAATATTATCCAATTTTTACAAGCAGACAAGGGAACATTGGCAAATATATGGTCTGGTCGGGTTCGAGCATTTGCTACTGAAAAACTGAAATACTGCCGGTGTAGCACGCGCTCCGATTTTCCATGGATTATTATTTGTTGTTGATAGGAATAGACTAGTTAATTTATATTATACAGTGATACTTGTAATAGCCTTTAGCATTTGCGTATCCCAGTGAAAGAAAAAAGATTGAATAGAATCGAAATCTGATCCTCGGCTGATAGAAATTTTTCAAGAATTCAAATTAAGAGGGTTGTGAGATGAATCCGTTCCAATCAATTCGAATATTTTTCGCCTGAGCGGTATCATTCAATTCTAAATTACATGAATCAACGAAAATAGATTCAGTATTTATTATTTGTTGACGAGAGTTCGTTAGAATAAGAAGCGATAAAGATTTAACTCATTGAAATTTATTGAATGAAAGTAATGTTGAACAGAATTGGAATTTGTGGTGAGGTAATATTACATTTCGAGAAATACTGATTTGTGAATTGTAAAATGAATCGGATCTAATTTTCTTGAATCATTTTCCATTCACTGGGATATGATAATATTTCCCTATGTTATTTTATTGCCACTTTCGGCATACAAGACTAACCCGACCACCATCCGCTAATAACTGTCTCCCTTGAAAGGAAATATAACAATAATTATAAACGATTGAAAGTAAAATAACTTTACTATATGTTTAAATATCAGTTTCAAGTATATTATATTATATTACATTATATTATATTATATTATATTATATGATTCTATATTATAATATATTATTATTAAATTATATCATAATATCTATATGTATACATGTAGATGTGGTTATTTGTATATTTTTGAATGTATTAATAATGATTATCAATTCGTATTCAAGCAAATGCATATATATATATATATATATTTACGAAAATGTATCAATTATTATATCGACAATAACGAATAATAGTAAAGAAATGAAAGTAATATGTTATAAAGACAATAAGAATATAGCAGAAGTTAAAAAGTACGATAAATCAATGTTCAGGCTCATTTTTTAGCTAGCTGATTAGGTCCAGGTATAAGAATATATACAGTTTTTCGAAAAATGAAAACAAACAACTGTCGGTCCTTTCAAAGTTCCACGAAATTTGACAGTATGGGTCAAATTAGTTTGTGAATTATATACACTTAGCATACTATTGTATGCAAATAGTGTAACTACTAGAATATGCAAATTCGTACGATATGTGCGATTATAATAATATGGCTTTCAAAGCGTCAATCTAGCTTTTAGCCAACGAATATTTACTGTTATATAACGGACAATAAAATGTTTAAATATTCAAATCTGATCGTATAGCCATACAAATATACATAGAAATAATGTGTTCGTTTTAAAAAGTTGCAAACAAATGTTTACTCGTGATGAAAAAATTAGAAATTTCTTCATTTTGTCCGCTACACAGAAACTGAGCCTGTACATGTATCAATGTTATATATATATACATTATATACATACCTAAAAGCTTTTATCAGCTTCTTATTAGGATTAAAGGTTATTAATGTATATTATAAGTATGTAGGCACATTATATTTAGTGAGATGATGATTTTTATTGACCATTTTATTACTTCGCACGTATTTTCGATCACAGCATAGAAAAAGTTGATCCATCGAATGCTAATAATTCAATCGATAATTAATACACAGATCCTTACACTAGCATATAAAAACGTCTTTCTGATCATCAGTGAAAGTGATGTATGGAATACTTCTTAATGCTATGTGCGAAAAGACTGTTCAAATAGTCCTTCGTGTACTAGCGACACTCGAAATTTATATTAATGTTTTTCTGTTAGAGAATTAATTATACTATAGTGGAAAACAGTTTGATAATATTATGACTTGCTTACGCAGGCATCTATACATTATAATCCTGGATAGCATCGGAAACATGCCCCGAAGGGACGGCATGTTTTATCCCAAATCAGACGATAATTTTCCCATCCAAATCTGACAGATTTTAGGTGTTATAGAAAACTCGTCGTTTGAATTGATCGTGATCCGGTAGAGTCAGTCTTACATATATTATAGGTATAGATATCAGGACGATGTTTAAGCAGCAGGTCTGTTACGAGTAATAGAAATTTAAATTCAACGTTAACTTAGGGATGCTATCTGGTTTGTTGATATTTACTATCGATTATTATGTAAAATATGTATATGTATATTGTAACGTGGGTGTATTGTAATAATACAAAAACTACTGACGACTATTGACAATAAAGTGTAAGCCAATCTTTTAAAAAAAATATTGACAAAAACTCATCAACTATTGTCTCATTTATTCATTCGTGAAAATGCCCTTATCCGCTATTCGGAGTTAAGTTTTGTGAAAGCTGCCATTTTTCAGCATCCGGAGGTGGTTGTCATTAAAATATAATATCCACTCCTAGCTAATGTCTATTAATCGAAATATGAGAAACAGGTTATTGATAGAGTCATGTCTATACTTTCGAAAAATTAAATCAAAATTTCAAACTGGAAGGTAAAACCGCAGTCTTATTCTTTCCGGATTTAATAGAATAGGAATCCTTGCGTAATCGTGAATATCATTTGATGTCTGAATATCTACGGGATTCTACTACTTAGGATGCGAAGAACTTGGGAGATGCATTTAACACGAGCAACGATGAATGGTACTTTGTTCTTTTTTTCTTGGGAAAACTCAGGGCCTCATATATGCATTTCAACGTAATCGTAAAATACGATATTCACGATGTAAATCAACGATGCATTGAGGTATACGTGCAATTAATAGCGGAATGTAGCACAGGGACAGATCAGTTATAGCTATGTATATTTAACCGTCGAGATAGCAAACGAGTGTAAAAAATCTGCTTCAAATCAGCATCGAATACATATAATTATCAACGGATTGTCATTAGAAGTTCAAAAAATTCAGATAACGATTAACGCCACGTAGATCGATGGCTAAGGCCGTAAGGTCGTAAGTGATATTAACCGACCCTTTGCCATTACAAATCTGTTTCAATCATTTTCTAAGCTAACGACAACATAAAAGAAGATTATACGACTTTTTGGTATTAAAATCGCATTTTCAGCGCTTACGACCTTATCGCATTGGTCACGCGATGCGTTTTACTTTGTGATAACGCTAAACTACGAAACCCACGGCTCAATCAAACGGCTAAATGCTCTCGATGAAATATCAGCCGTTTGGTAATACCAAAGAGCCCGTAATTAGGCATGAGTGATAAATCAAACGCTCTTAATTTGCTTTTCGTTACGTAAAGTTAACGTGTAACTTCACTTTTGCATTGGGTCAAGGATACCTCGGATTAGTATCGAAATTGATTTAGTTATCACTGACACACCTTATTACCTATCCGTTATGGATACGTACACTGATCAAGCGATTGCGAACAGAGAATCAGAGCCTGAAGGTGACTAGCCTGTCTTTAATTTTTGTTCTAAAATTTTCAACGAAATAAAAAAACGTGGAGCCTCGGCCTTGAGGACCCTAGTAAAAGTTAATCAATTCATATCACACCGTGGACAAGGCAGTTCGATTTCTGAAATGGCCTTCACGCCTAGCTGCATTCAAGCGGACAAGCGGTAGATGCAATGCGTAACGCGAATCGTAACATGCGTAACGGATGAGAATCACGTGAGAAAAAGACATTACGTGGTTCAGGAATCATTGCGTCGGCATATGCCTACATAAATTATTATTTATTATCATATCATGGGCGGATCTGAAAGGTAGGATATTCGCAAGTGCACGTGGATTGAC
The DNA here is from genome assembly GCA_947538915.1 of Tenthredo distinguenda. Taxonomy (NCBI): domain Eukaryota; kingdom Metazoa; phylum Arthropoda; class Insecta; order Hymenoptera; family Tenthredinidae; genus Tenthredo; species Tenthredo distinguenda. Next base: position 9,851,440 of record OX384534.1, read on the forward strand.
ACGATCATCCCCGCGTGTCTCCGGGGCGTGCGTGTACTTTGCCTACCCCCTCCGTACGTGCGATGTATAAATGTACATATACGTTTCGTTACGTGAATGATGCACGGACGTAGGAACACACGCTACGTAAACTGAGGTTGTGGAGGGTACATGTTACTTTCTAAATTCCCTCAGATTCCAATGACTTTACATTTCGTAGCCGGACGCTCGTCGATTCACTTTTGCTGATTTTTCATCTGTTGTTAGATGTTAAATTACGGACGTGCGCGTAGCCGGAGATGGCGATCAGTGTTGTGAGAGTGTTTATTATTCCGATATTAGTTTCTCTTCTATTTTACGGTGAGCATTATTTTCACATCATTATTCCTCAAGTTTCACTAAATTTTTTCATATAAATTCAATTTTTCTTTCAACTCCGTCATATCAATCGAATTACTTACTTACTTACTTCTTATTTTACCATTAATCTTGCAATATAAAAGCCTCGCAGAATCTTTCACTACTATAAATCATCTTCAGGACAGTGAAAGCAATTTGAGTATGATCTCGGTGTTTAATCTATATTTCAATTATTTACCGTCTCTTATAGCAAAATTTGCCGCCAAAACACCATTTCTAATCAGTCTTTATCAATTTTCAAAAATTCTCAAATCGTTCAACGTGTAAGTATCGTCAACAATCGCATTTGTTCGGTACGAGCGTTAATCGACGCTATTCTATTTTACAATCAATCATAAGTGTGGTTTTTATGACAGGCGAATATACATGTTCACTATTCACTGTACGGCCTGACTGGTAATGATAAACTAGATCATAAAGTGTGCCGTAATTAGGTATAGGTAATGTTTATACGGATACTTCCTGAAAGACACGCATCGTTGAATCGATTAACGTTTTCGTTTGAAGGAAGTGAATTTTAGATAACTGGGGTACGAATAATACCTGTTACTGATGGAGAAATTGCGTGTTCGAAAGTTTTTTCTAATTCTTACCAAACAGCTAAATTTATTTACCGAACACATGGCCACAGAAAATTTACTCCGTTAGTTCACTTATTTATAAATTCTAAGACCGACGTTTGTTAAGGCCAATTTTTGAGATATGGACTTCCTCGAATGTAATGTCAAATCGCTCATTGTAATTATATCAATTTTTTAACCCTGTAATTACTATTGTATCATTTATCAAATAGGGGATGTGTCGGCGCAGTCGAAGTCCATCGAAGATCTCTTCAACAACACATCCTGTCTCAAGGGACCAATTGTATGCCCGAATCCACGCATAGAGTTCTATTTGTACACGAGGTAAATCGAAGATCTATTAATAGGGTGAAGGTAGCTTTAAAACTGAAATATTCATGCGTAATGGGAAATAGTTGGTTACGTAGGTATACGTGTTTGTATTATGGTGAAACTTGGAAGAAATCATGCGTCTTTTTTTAGTTGTTTTTATTCTTCAAATTTGAATATACATTTTCGAGAGAGTTTGATCGCAATCGTTGATTACATCGAACCAAATTTCGTTACCAATCACTGGTGCAATGCAGATTTATACAAAGTGTAATCCGTGCTTGAGGCAGATCGAGCATTTCAAGATCACGATCATTTCACCTCAAGCTGAAAGTGACCTCAATAAACAGGAGAGCCGCCTTTCTCTTGGGAGTTACATTACGCCATTTCGAGGCAAAAGGTTTTTGCACCTTGTAGTATATACCTTTGCTTTTAACAAAAACACTGTTACTAGATATGCCCTGTTTAACACATTAGATATTACGTGTGTGTCCCATTGCGTCTAAGTTGTAAAACGTTTAGCGTGTTCTTCTAACTCCTAGAAAATGCTAAATGATGAATGGTTAAACAAGGAACGCGCCATTGCAGTTTCTTTAATAGTTACGCAGCTCCATGTTAATTCTTACTTTCGCTACATATTTTCACGTATGCGGTTTCATTTTTAAACATATATTCAATGATCTCACACACTCGTTGGTCATAAGAATATTTATTCATTCATTTCTCAATTAATTAATCAATTAATTATTGCTTCAATTTTTTAACGCAGTTTCGATCACTCTACTTATTTTTTAATTCATTTTTACAAACTGAATGAATCGTATAATAATTGAATTTGGATTTAGAGTCTAAAAAGGATGTCATTACTTGGCTAAAGTCCTCGGCCAATAAATTTATTCAGGAGATACGTTGTTTACCAATACGAGGACGACCATTGTTCTCTGGTTACAGAGAAACGCAAGCAGATCCATTTCTCATCGATGTCTTGGACGCGAAATCATTGGACAGATCAAAATTCAACAAACAGCATCCTACGAAAGTAATAATCCATGGATTTGGGGGTGGACGAAACTTCGCGCCGAGTACCGACCTCCGAGATGGTAAAATGCGTTCATTATTCTTTTCCCACTCCCAGCCCAATACAGCATCCCAAAATTTTCAAGACCTGAAAATTCTCCTCCGCTATAATAATCACTAGCTGAGGTAAGCTTCGTCCCTGGACTTGACACGGCTATAAGTGGGTAATTAAGCGAATTCTCAAGATCCTGTAGATAGTCTACAGCGAATTTAGAAACCGGACACACCAGAAGGCCGAAAGTTCAATGTTTCGAGCGAAAGGAACATCACGTAACATCGGGTATTCCGAAAACTTCATCTCCCAGACATAGTGAAAGGATTGTACTGATTTCACGCTGTGGGAGGCGCGCGTATAACTGCCAAAAAACTGTTTACTCTATTCATTCACCTATCAATAAACGGCTAGAAAACTACTCCCTGTTGTGTAGGTCATGCTCGATAGTGAACGGCACTAGACTTCGAAAAAATCGAAAGAGCGTGTCGCTATATGAAGTATAAGACATCATCGTGAACGATTAATTCAAAAATTCGCAACAGGGTGAAAAATCTCGTTCCATAAAATTGATATTCACTATTTTCACAGCATATTTTACCAGGGGCAACTATAACATAATAATCGTCGACTACGGATCTCTCGTACGAGAGCCATGTCTATCTCAGGTGCGTTGGGGGCCAAGTTTTTGTTCCCAATGCATTGCTCAGCTGATACGATACCTGAAGAATCACCCTCGAGGAACACCGGTGGAATCGATACACGTATTGGGGTATAGCGTTGGTGCTCACATTGCTGGACTAATGGCTAATTACCTGCCCGGTGATAAGCTTGGTCGGATAACAGGTAGTTATTAATTGCATGGAAAATCGGTATTATTACGTTGAAACCGTATACCAATCTCTTTCGAAACGCATGGATGTAATGCGAAATTAAATGCATAGCCTCGCGGATCGCATAGTACCGTAACCGAGTTCTTTCACGTACAAATCCCGGGTTTTTAACCGGCTTCGAGGATCCTCTCCACGTTTCGTTTACAGGAAAAACACGTATTGCGATTACGTTCAAAGTTACGATTCCAAAATGAGGCTATATGACGAAACGGTTTTCGCTCTGTTGAGTTACTTGCACTCCGTCTTCTCTTTCGTTCTCTTTTTTTGAGTTTCCCGTTCTCAATTGCATCGGATATGATAAAAAGTAAAAGGATTAAAAAAGCAGTCTACTGGTTGAAGAGAGTCTCTATAGCGTAACGACGACAACTTGACAACCGCTAATTGGCATGTAGATTATGATTGCTACTCGCCTCGAAGAGGTGAATAGATTCCAGTATTCGCACGCATCGTTGATTGACGTTGACATGGAAATAAATTGTGACGTAATCTACGGTGTGGCAATACCATTGCTAATAAAATTTACGCGCTCATGAATAAAACCAATTGCAGAGAAAACACTGTTAATTACTGCTGTATAAAAAGCTGCTAATTAAAATTCAAGGCTCAAGTTAGATATTCATCACTGTTTGAAAGTTTACGTACACTTTCACCATGATCTTCTTCAATATAAAGATTTTTGCTATTCATTCGGATGAAATGAGGCGACATAATTCTCTCCCTCAGGACTTGACCCGACAATTATATTCTACATGGGTGGAGGCAACAGATCGTTGGATTTGGACGATACCGATGCTCATTTTGTAGACGTGATCCACACTGGCGCTGGTATACTTGGTCAGTGGGGCCCCAATGGCCATGCCGATTTTTACGTCAACGGTGGATCAAGTCAGCCCGGATGTCTCGGTTCCTCAATACTTCGTAAGGTTCAATTCCACCCTAAATCAGCCATAAAATTCGTCTTCTGAGTTTGAAGACTCTTCGAAAATTTGTGGCTCGCTTTTGAATCACTGCATAGATTTTTACACCTTGTTCAAATTTTAGAAACCTTGTCCTGCGATCATACAAAGGTAACTCCGTACTATATCGAGTCCATAACAACAGAGGTTGGCTTTTGGGCAGCACCGTGTTCAAATTTGTTTTCTTATTTAATCGGGTGGTGCAGCCCGGCAGAAAACGAGTACGTCCTCATGGGCGAAGACACGCCATTCACGTGAGTATAATTAATGGGAAAATATCGGTGATGGTCATCGCTTATTCAATGTATTTTTGAATATTCATGATTATCTGATTCAGAGCACGAGGCATCTTCTATCTCTCAACAAATGGCCAAAAACCATACGCTCGAGGACTGCCCGGAAAAAGTCTTCGAGCAAAAACCCGGAAGCGATCATCCTACCGCCAGTATTAAGTCTGCTAAAGCAATTGATTGATATACTTTTAGAATAGGCACACGGGATAGTCATTAACGATTATTTCTCTAAACGTTAAGTTTCTATAATATATTATTATGTGTTCAGTTTTATCTATTATTTAATAAACAGTTTTTGTTACTCCATTCAACGATTTCGCTTCCCTCGACCCTTTTTATATATGTCCTTCTTCTTGAGTTCTTTAGAGCTCGTTACAGGTACAAATATGAGCTGTCTTGATACTTACCTCTGTTTCTAATTAGTAGTTATCGATCCTTGGATATGCGTTGTTATTATTATTTATACGTATTGGCACTCTAACTAAGTTGTGTTCTTCATCGGATGTATGTGACGATGCGGTGCACATATACCGGGGTGTATTGCGTAATAAATTTATGTCGACGATCTTGGTGAGCCAAATCGTAAGTGTTTATGTTAACAACAATATTTATTACATAATAATTACGATATAATAATAACTTCTATGGATTTACAATACATTATCGCAATAATCGTTAATAAGTTAGGTATAATGGAGTGATTACATGTTGGTACATCCTCATTTTCGCAAGCTGGAAATTTTTAGGGGTATTATGACTTAGGTAAATAACATGATTTGTTTTTCGTTTGGTTTTTTTTTCTTCTTCTCTCTCTTTTTTTTTTTTAATCTTTTCTTTTTTTTTTTATAAGTTCGTATAATTCACAGTGCCCAGAGTCCCCACAAGTGCCCCACTATATATTTATTACAGGTATACTCCGCGCTGGAATTAATTTTAAGCATTGTTTCAGGCATTCGAAAATATCGTCACAGGGATTTTTATTTCATTTATTTATTATTATTATTATTATTTTCTTTCTTTTCTTTTTTTTTCTTTCTTTCGTTTTTTTTTTCATCAAATTATTCATCTAGGAACAAGTATAATTTTTATATTTTACAAGAAAGAACAAAGTTTGGATAGACACTATATGGTTATTCAACTCTATTACTCTGACACTGCATCAGTTTCAATGTCCAAACTTATTTTTCATCAATTATGATTTGATTCCAATCGCTGCAGAGCGAATATTTAAGCCGCAGCACGAATGTGAATAACAAAATAATAAGAAAAACAAAAAAAAAAAAAACTAAAACGTGTAAACATCAAAAAGCTCGAGCCAAAGCATCGATAACATTATTTTGAACCATCCGTTCCAAGTTTTACAGCCTGGACACACGTTTGCTATTTTTCATTAAATACAATTAATATTTTTCTAATTCGTGATGTATCTCGCTAATTATAATTCATCGTAGATTAAAATTTCGCTCTACTCGCTTATCGGGTAGGTTTTTATTTTATTTCTTTCTTTGCTATTTTTTTTTTTTTTTTTTATTCACGTGACACGTACGGGGCATTTTCATTTCAAGCACTACTGATAATTATTTTCAGATCAACTTAAGCCTTATAAACACTTTTATTTACATGATTTGTGTACTATATATGTGTCTTTCTGACTAAACGACGAATCGATATCTATAGATAATAACATTAATATAACAATTAGCTATTAGGTAGGTAATTGATGATTTATGAGTCACTTAGCATTCCAGACGAAGTAAAGGCAGCTAAATTAATTCATAGAGTATGAGAGGAGGAACGATGCTGAATAATTAATCTTCCAACGCCGAAGGTTTCTGACAAAACTTCTAACTTTATCAGAACTTACGAACCGTTAATCATTATTATTCACATCAAGACAAGCTGGAGTATCTCACCAGAGTTTTTGGAGTTTTACAAAAATGAACATTTTCGTATTATTTTTCATTTTCCGCATCAATTCTAGCTCGCAAAAACCTGGTGGGTTTCGGTTATTATTTATCCACGTATTCGTCGCCAAAATCGTAACAATTCTCATCGTTCTATTGAAATACCTTAATTACTGAACAATTTCTAGTACTGAACTGACAGGGATTGATGAATCTCTGCAACAACGAATAGGACAAGTTTCCCTTACTGCGTTGGTCGCGAGTAACACCCCGATCCTTTCATCACCGAACTTCAACGATCTAAACTTTCCCAATTTCCAAAGTGTCAGTTGGTGGAAATTCTATAACAAGCCTAGGTTTAAATCGACGAACTTTAACAGGGCCTGTCCAGTCTGTTTGTTACACCGAAGTTATCGCATGTTTTATAAAACATATCTACTTCCCTTATACTTCATTTCCACTTTTACCACTGTGTCAAATTTTCAATCGCCCCACGAGAGTAAAGGTGATCTATGAAGACATATTTTTTATCGTGGTTCATAGACTAGCTCTTTGTTACGCAGGACGAGAATCGCCACCTTTAACACAGCAGCGTTTAGAAGTGAACTTACAGAAATTTTTGAAATTTTAAATTCTGGATCACCCCGCGAGTTCTTTTATAATACATAGCTTGTGATTTCCGGACAAAAATATGACTGGTCCATTCATCGAGAAATCGTTGAAACTCATTTGAGATTTTGATCAAAAGAAATGAGGGCGTAAATCGTAAGGCGAAATGAGAATTCGCGAAACGTAGGATAGTTATTAGGTATTAGATAAATGATCCTTTGTTGTATCAAATACCCAGCGCTGATCTTCCTAACTTACTCTAATGCTAAAATGGTTTTTACAAACTGAAATTAAAGCATTTCATTCTGATTCTCTAATTTATACCGTAAATTCCCATTCGTATGGTATATTTTCTTTCAGAATTTCATTTTCAAGTACACACCTACTTAGTTCTACATACGCTAACGATATTTCTTTGTATGTGTTCTCTTATCTTTTTTTTCTCTTATATATCCTCGTTAGCCGATAACAATAATAATGATGATAATATAGGTATAATAAATAGGAATAATAATGATAATGATAATTGGCTAAAATTAGTATAATATCGTGGTATAACGATAATGATATAATAATGTTATTATTATTATTATTCTTCTTCTTCTTTTTCTTCTTCTTTCATATAAGATGATATAGGTATAATAATATATAGGTATACATCATACGCTATAATTACAACTTAATTCATAACGAAGCAGTGACACGGATCGATGTATTGAACGAAATATATATTTGGTGAAAACAAAAATTGATAAAAAGGCACTAAATACTTTCTCATGTAAATATTAATTTTTGAATATTTATTAGAGAAAGTACGTGAATGTTGAAAATTCACTTTTGATATTACACATAGAGTGAATAATATTAATTTAGCTAAATAATCAATTGTATTCATTGATTCCATGATAACTGTGCGAATTTAAACCTCGGGATTAATCTCATTCTCTTTAACGAATGAGGCCCGGTAAAACAAATTTCGTGCTCGTGAATCGTTCGACCAATGTCACTCTCTTGATTTCGTTCTAATTAATAGTAAAATTTTCGGTTTTCACTTTTCAGTTGTGCATCACCAATGTTGCATATTATATTCTCAGTTTAACTTACTACTGATAATCGTTTATAATAATTGGTCCTGCTCAAACGATAGAACCAAAATCGAAAATATAACTGCTGGCCGCTGAAGTCGAATGCGATACTCAAATTTTTGACTACTAATTAGCTAAATTGATTCAGATATCTCCAGTATTTTCATTTTTTCATCATCGATTATTGAAGGAATGTGTAAAAAAAATCAAACAAAGAGTTAATACCAGTGATCTGAATCTCGAAACGCGATTGCTCAGTGTCAGATTGATTTATCTCGAGTCAGTGATGAGTCAGGTTTTAATCCGCCCCGATAAGAAACCTTTTTATCCATTTTGAAAGACGATTTCGTGAATTTCGTCTGAAATATATCTCGGTCTGAATGTATAAATTTTATCGCACAAACCGATCATCTCGTCGCTCCATCAGGGTCCAGCACAACCAAAATCTGAATAAATAATGGCTAGTTAACACTCCTATTGATTTTCTAAACTACGGCGATATTACATTCGCGTACTCTAAATTGCACGCTTCTAAATATGTATGTATGTATGTAATTAGTTTTAAATGTTTTATGACAAAGAAAATCTCTCTTCTCGCATCAGCTTATGCCAATTACATTTTACTATATGGCATTATTTAATGCTGGACGAGATTTCCACTGAAAATTGTGATATTCGTTACGTACTTTTTTCAAATACAGTTTGCTATACGCAATGAAAATCCTTTGATCCTCTCTCGTATAATATACAAATGAAAGGGTTTCGCTGCGCGAGGAATCGTTTAGCGCAGCGAATCGATGCCATTTTTCTTTTCTTTTTTTTTTTCATTTTCCTCAAGTCTTGCCCCTTGACAAACAACAATGATCAGCTTGTCTTAACTTCATCGTACCTAATACGTATAAAATCAATAGATTCATATGCCTCTTTTGCCTCTTTTGCTCTAGGGCAAAAACGTGTGTGTTAATTCGATAAAAATCACTGGCTACGAATTAGAACAAATAAATGTAAGTCCGTGCCATGTATGTATGCGTGAAATATACTTCGCACGCATTGGTACAATGGAAGAATGTGGAAAAATCGATTTTGACAGTAAAATTCTTGCGAATTAATGATCCGATCCGTTTTTTTGCCTATCGAATTCTCAACGATATAGCATAAAATATTTCAAACTCTGAACAATCAAACTCTACGCAACACCGTCCTGGTTTAATATACTCATTCAATTACCACTGCGTCTGGTACACGATCATCTTATCGAACTCCATCAATTTAATCGAAAATTCGATTGTTACCTTCAATTATCGAGTACATTTTAAAGTTATTTTACCAAAAGTTCGCAGTACTTCTCGATCTTGAATTTAATCGAATCGATTTCCGCCTTAAGATTTCCCTGAGTAGCTGCAGCTGTGAGGTATGTACCGGATTTCAATGTAAGAGGTAAATTGGCTTTGTACTAACGACGTGGCAGCTGGTAATTGAATTACTATTATAACTTCCAGTCACCATGAAATGTCTTTTATTAAACTTTTTTTCGGTTACCATATATAATTGGCCACTCAGTAACTTCAACTTTCCTTCAAACTCGATCGTGTCATCTCAATTATGATTACGACTTTTCCAAACTTTATATAGACTTTCTTTCCCATGAGCTAAATGACATAATGCGTATAGGCCAAGGAAGGGATAGCAGAACCTCACCGCAAATAACACCGTTTGATCAACAATTTATAACGACGATTTTCACAATGATAAAAACAATATAATAATCATAAATATAATAATAATAATAATAATAATAATAATAATAATAATAATAATAATAATAATAATAGCAATAATAATAATAATGATAAATGGGTAAAGAGTATTTCTGATGAAAGTAGAAAATAATGTCTGAACGAATAATTCCTGTTTTCAGCTAATAAGTTTTTTTTTTTTTTTTACCTCACAATCAGATGCGTCATTATTTGTTCAGGTGATCGGTAATTATTCGTTTCAAATTAGTTTCACTTAGAATCGAAACGCCCTGCCCAATTATACAGATTGCGAATAATCTACACTCATTATCGTAGAGTTTAGATACATATCGAATAAAGGCATTGACCTGATATCAAATAATAATATGACATACGTATAATTTCAGCGACCGTAACGTACCGAGACTTTGGCCTTCACATTGACGTGTGAAATGAAATTGAGATTGTTTTACGTAAAATCTAACATGATATTCCGTGAAAGGTGTTAAATCGTTTTTATAGGTGTAATAAGCCTGCCAAATTGTTTACAGAAGTATGTGGTTTTTTTTTATTCTTCTTCTTCTTCTTCATAATACGCGAGATTTTATATACCAGCTGACTAATCCGCGCTGTCCGATAATAGAGACTAGTAAAATTTGAACGAATAAAGCGTATGTTTTTTTTTTTTTTTTTATTGTATTCGCACACTTACAACGATATTCATAAAATTGAAGATATTATACACGCTTATTATTCAATGATTGATTATATTTGTGTTGGTCGTAGAGATTGATCGTTAATAGCAAGCTGTACGACAGGATTTGAAACTATATAATATAGACACGTCTTCGAAAATCCTCAACGATTGCTTTGTTTCCAGATAATTAGCGACTCGCTTTCCTGGCTCTCTTTTTCTCCCTCTCTCTCCCTCTCTCTCTCTCTCTCTCCGTCGATTCGAAAGAAACTGATATTATAATCTAAATTGCTTCGATATTGTCCAATCACTAATTTCGCGTAAGAGTCAGACGAAGACTTGCCAATGCCTTTATTTATTATTTATCTTTTTTAAAGGACACGTTATCTTGAAATTATCCAATGATAAAACTACAGAGAGAAGTATAGCAGATATATATACAAGACACTACACTCCATGAGAACATATTATTAACTCTATCTTGTTTTTTTTTTCAATTTTTTTTTCCCCTCTTTTCTTTTTCTGCTTGTTATTTATTGTTATTTAGTTTATTATAGGTTATTAATATCTACTAAGTATTTGTTTTGTTATTTATACCAACGGATTTAGCCATCCCATTTTTTTTCGTTCGGTTTTTCCTCTTTTTTTTTTTTTCTTTTTCTTTTTATTCCCCTCTCCTCTCTTCAATTTTTCCTGACAACACAAATACATACGAAATCCTCGTTATTCTTAGATTCTTAGGTCGCCTCTCTTATCATTTTATATCTCGACTCTTACCTCATTAAGAATTCGTTCAGTTTTAGTCCTTCTTGTCGCCATCCTCCGGGTCTTTCAATGTGTGCCATTGCGCTATCGGACGCCTTGGCGATGCCAGCATGTCTGACCAATGTCTCAATTCAGTTCCGCTCGCGTTGTAACCCAGGACAACTTTGCCAATTGGTTCCGAAGTACCGATACGATCGTAATCTACTACCGTCACTACCAATTGCACTTTCTAAAACACAATTGAAAACACAGAGAAAAAAATAAGAAACGTTGATCAACATATTTTTTGGGAAAGAAAAGAATGCGGAAATTTCTTACCTGGATCTGTTCGAAGGGCACCTCGAATGTAAAGGACTCGTTGTAATAAGGATTGAGAGTACACTTCTTGATGGACGTCTTCTTCTTCTTCAATCGTTTCCCGTTTTGCATCAGAGCGATTTTCACATAGGGATCGGAAAGGCCACCGACATCCATCTTCTTCAGATTCTTTGCCTCGAGGATAACAACCGTCAATTTACCAGCCGTGGGGACGTACCGGAGAGAGAAGCAAATGTCACCTAGTTTGTTGTCCTGATATTAATAGACAAGGAAGAAAAACGAGGTATAATTAATATCACGTTTCATAATTATCAAAGGCGTTTCATCTAAAAAAAATTCACGTATACATGAGTCTGGACGTTGCTACCGCGGATGAATTTTTTGCCAAAATAAAATATCAAGAATACTGCAGGAGAACGTGTATGCTGGGGTAAAAAAACGTTAATCTACTTTCTGAAAAAGTGATATGGAATATTCGTGGCGTATGTAGTGAGCGAGACAGAGAAACTCATTAGGCAGAACGTCCAGATTATTATATTCGCTCGGCCTCGGAAACCGCGTTAGAAATTTCATCACGGTGTTCGCCAGATTAACTTCATTTCGCAATGATTTATTAATACACACAATCCGAGTAGACAGAATTATTCAGAGATAATCACGATGTCTGAAAGCGGAGATTACATGGTATGATTTGCCGTCCGCGATAGTCCTTGATTAAAATAAAAAATATATTTTCATTGACCAACCTGACCACCTTCGCCTTCGACGCCCTGCAGTTCACGCCATTCCTCGATCGTTTGAGCCAAGTCAACCTGGCACAATGGAACTTTGACTTCGCCGATTTGATCGTGTTTCGAAAACCTGTCGAAATCGAAGATCGCGAAGACGAGAGTCTTGTTCATCGCATCGGCATACGGAACACTCTGAAATAAAACATTCTCTTTAGAAATTCCCTGACATATGTGTACGTTAATCAATTCAAGGCAGTTGTAGGCCTCGACTTTGCGTGTTTTATATGCGGGTGAAGGAATCCGTGATCTAATATCCCAAATTTGTCACGTATCTCTCGTTTCACGCATCGCGAAATCGAATTCAATATCGTAGCTGTGATCTGACCACAGTTTTTACATCTTGCATGTCGGCTCTGAGTCTCGGAATTTGCGGAATCGATATGAAAATTAGCTTACTTTGAACGTGAAGGTTTCGTTGAATACAGGGTTGAGCGTTTTTCTGTGCACTTTAGTCTCGAACTTCTTCTTTTTATCCGGTAGCAGATAAACTTTGACGTAGGGATCCGATGTGCCCCCCATATCTAAGGCTGGCAATTCTTCAGCCTGGATCACCGTTACTGCCAAGCTGTTCGAATTGAAGTCATACTCGAGCTGAAAAATGGAAAATGAATAATATTTCAAAATATGAATCTCGATTCCGTATTCATCAGCAGATATTTATTTTCCGACAAGTTCGTTCGATACTTGCTTGCCACCGATAGTATTTACCTTGTACTGGAGCTTTCCAAGCTTGACTTCGCTATGTTTGCTCTCAGCTTCGTCAGGTTCTTCAGCATTATCCGTGAGTTCCTCCATGTCCGGCTGAACCTGCACAAGGTTAAGTGGATCCAACGCGGTATAAAAAAACGCCTAAGCTCTACACTTGACACAGACAACGGATAAGTACCTTGTCCTTGTACGTGCTGCCGAGAAGCTGCACAGACTTTAGGTCCACCGCACCCTTCAGACCCTTCTTGCCATCCTTTGAACGCCGTTTGCGACAGCATCTTCTTATGCAGCAGAAGCATATTCCCAAAACAACGACTCCCACGGCTGTTGGGGAATAGTTCATTGAAACAATCTTCATGATCAATTAATTTATTCGAAAATTGCCGAATGTCTTTCAGCATAAATATTGGTATCATCATTGATAAATGAGATGAAATTTTGAACCGCTATCGCTGCCATCCTTACTCTACCAATCGTGCTTTATTCGTCGGAAAAGCTCGGTGCTCTAATAAGTACCAGAGCAGAGAATTTTTACGGAATCACACGGCTTCAAAACACATCTTTCCATTCCCTTAGCAAATCCGTCGATCGATTTTGCTCAGATTCAATACTGAATGTGCAAATTATTCCAATGTCCATTTCCGATGGTGTATTTTGAAAAAGTGTGCTTACCTATCAGTATGGCGACTATAGCCCATGGTGGCATGCCGGTTTCCTTCGCAACTTCCTTCCCGAAGTTCTGTAGTTCTTCGAGGACCTTGTTGGTGGCTTCCGTAGTGGCTTCATTTTTCGTTTCTGAAGTATAAGCGGCCAACAAAGATTACTACACGAGTCTAGAGGTTCAAGCATTTGGTGAATTATCTCTGAAGTTAATGAATTATCGTTTTTCTTGTAGGTATTATTAATTTTGGAAGTGACGAAGAATTATTTTTGAAAACTCATGTTAACAATACAAAAGAACATTTAAAGGTTTGCAAATTGAAAATCGTAATTCGAAATGGATTATAATATCGTTGAGATCACTTATCCACAACACTTACCAACTTTTACTTCTTCCGCGGTAGTCGACGCCGACCTAGTCGTCGTCAAATCAACGAGAGACGCGTTCGTTGAAGAAATTGATTCATACTTCACCTCGGGATTCTCAGCTTCCCTCTTAATCACCGGCATTTTCTATAAAAACATGAAAAAAAAAATTCCTTAATCAGATTTTTTCATACCAAATTAGGGGATGAATTCCCCACGGTTTATAAACGGTGCATCGATATCGCATTTGGCTAATAATTATTTCACAGATACAGCTTCGAATCTCCTAAAAGTTCCTGAAATTTTATCATGTTTTTGTTTCTACATCATCTTCATCTCTTTCGTCAAAAGATCGTGGGTTCAACCCACGCAGCTTGTTTCTAAAATTTATTCGCATTGATTGGATCGTATGATTTTGAACGGCTCAAAGTCGTGCAATTAAATTCTATCGAAAAGTTCCGCCAAGGAAATATACAATTATAAAACCGATATCGAGAAGGTGGCTTTTGCCAGTACGTTATCGAATGGTGCGTGGGCGTGCGTGCGCGCAATGTGATCGAGAGAGACAAGAAATGGAGCAAACGCCAAGGTCAGAGGGAGAGAGAGAAAGAGGGACGCGGACGGCGCCGCTCTACAGTTCTCCTGGGGGTTGCGATAACTCTTCTTACTCCGTCCTTGCCCTTATTGCTTCATCCCACTTGCTTACCCAATACCCAATCTCTTTCTCTCTTTCTTATCCTCCTTCTCTTCCGTTTCCCCCTTTTCCCATTCTTCCGTCGTTTTCCGAATTCCTTTTTTTCGTCGTTAGAAGAAATTACGTCAGAGACATTCTTCCCTTTTGGCTAGCTGTCTTCGCCAGAGTCGAAGGACTCGTGCCAAAACCAATAGACATCCAACCCTGCAGTCGTCCAGATCTGTGCAGGGTGCCTGGAGGCGGTATAGATGCCAGATAACCTTGGAATTGCGAAGTTCTAATAAAGACGGTTTTTTTACAGACCTAGAGTTCGTCCTCGAAGCTCAAAGCTCTTTATCTCTGAAGTTAATACCTTCAGGGCGAGATGAACCGTTTTTATGGAACATTTTTTCCCAAATCCTTGTCGTTCCGTTGGCATTGTGGGCGTTGAAACGTTTTTTTAATAAAAATAATAGTATTCTATATAATTTTATAACACAACGAAATCTGAATATTCAATTTTAAATTGCCTCTGTGAGCTCGAGCTTGAAGACCAATTAAGCTGTCTTAAATTAAGTGGGAGGAGAAAGAATTAAATCTCCGTTTTCAATATTGTTTCATTAATTGTATAGAAGTTGAATTATTTCAGAATTTCTACGCCGCGGGTGGCGGCCCACTCAAACCCTGGAAAGTAAAATACTGCGATAATCCTTGTAGGTAATATTTTATAAGATATGATGAGAGATTTCTCCACGGTGAGTCCGGATCGGAAACGCCTCTCCTGTTCAACGCTGACGGGAATACATTAGAATCCGTTAATTCTCCTCCGCCATAAATGGGACGATAGAATTATCAAGGCATTCCTGAATTCCCAACTTCAATTAATCTCGGACGAAGTAAAACAATTAAACGTTCTTTGGGAGGCAAGAGAGACAGGATTTATTTTCTCCTTTCTTCGTACTTTGCTAGTGATATAGCATATCGCGAGTGATAAGACATTTTGGCACTTTGGCCTTTCGCGAGTAAAGCACTGAGTTATTTTTTTTTCTGTCAGATTTTATCCGCTGTGCCAATACCGTCATGACTTTTGGAGGAAAAACTTATCTTCTTTCTTCCAAATGTTTACCCATAAGCACTTCTTCTACTTTTTATGTTGAGTTGGTGAAACGGGAGAAGGACACGTCCCGAGAGATATCGTCGAGCAGACGTCTGCCTTGCGAATTGTCTTATTTTACTTCCTCAACTGAAACCTAAAGACTTGTAGCTATCGTTTGATATTCAACTACTTCTCTCGACTTACAAGGAAACTCAAGAACAGAATTTCGCGCACCGAAAACGGTCTGAAACGAAATTGGGGAGTTATTTGAAACGCCGAGTAAGTAGTATAGACCTCGCGGCGTCAGACCGATATATTCAAGTCTCGTAGTCGGCGGAGGCATTTCCACCCCCGATATTTCTCACGTTCAATAGTAATTTTGTTTTTACCCCTCGCCATCAATAGCCGAAATCTTTCGACAGAGCTTCAAATATCGGAGTCCACTCGCTTCGCTATAAAATTCATCCCGTTTAGATGTTTGAGAAACAGGAAACTCCGGTCAGACCCCGTATCTTCGATTCTGATAGGACTGGAAAATAGCTATACTAGAATTCGTCGGGATTCCCCGAGGGTTAAATTTCAACATAAATGAATGAATGGAAGTTTAGGTAAATCGACCAGAAGTGCAGACGACTTCCTTGCCCTGTCGCCAAAGATCTTAGATTTTGAAATGCTGCGAATAAACTTCCGACATCTCGGCACACCCTTGTGAACCGTTTCCGGTTAACTCTCGACCACTTATCTTGCTGCAGATGTGAGAATTCACTGAACGAATTCAGTGGATGTTGACCCAGTTTTATAAATTTTTAAACAGTTATCACTCTGGCACCTGGCGTCTTCCTGATAAATGTTGGCTCTCAAAGGGTCCTGAATTTTTTATAAATACCAACCCCCAAATATTCTCGGCTTGATTTCGTCCACGTCGGTTTCAACCCCTAAATAATTTCGTTCTAAGTTGAAGATTACCTCTTTAGTCGGAAGCATCTTATCTCAAATCCGGGATTGCCAATTAACATGCAAAATATCAAAACCATCGGAGCATTCAGTCCGCAGATTGAACTTATATACGATTCTCAGCAGCCATATATAGGTAGCAGCCGTATATATATAGGGGCATGTTTATACCAATATTGATTAGCTGGTTATTTACGTAATGCTTTGTTACATCTTTGATAACCAATTACGTGTTTTCGGCAAGCCCAGCCGTCATGAAACGTCGCCGTTCTCCGGATATAATGAGAAAACGGAAGATTTCGTGCGACTTCAGTAGCGGACCCTTTATATCGCATGATCAAAACGTGCAATCAACTCTGTGGAACTTCAATCGTGATAAATGTTCCCGTTTTATTTAGATCATTTTTTTGACCGAGCTGTGCCATACTTCAAAAGAACCTTTCCCGTTTAACCAGCGCATCTTTTGTTCATTGATCCCAAAGGACCCAAGAAAACCTTTGCACATTCAAGATTGTATCTCAGTTGCAATCCAGATTGCGAAGTTGTTTCTATTTTCAAAATGCAGGGTTTGACATTCATTTTACAATTCGCTCATGATTTTCTTTCAACTTTAGCCCCGATTAAATTCTAAAATTTAAAGAGACAAACTTTTCTATTACTGAAGTTTGTAATCGAAACAAACATCGGTCAATCACATCGGTATAGTAATGGTATGCTAATCCTTTAACTCGATTCTCTTTAACGTACGAGTAAAGTGTTTGAAATTGAAGAAGGCAGACGGACGACGAGGGATTGAAAGGGGTTAAGCCTCAAAATGTCAGAGAATGTAGAATTAGTTGTTTCACTCATGCTGAGCTTTCTGGACTAACATTTTCTCTGGCAATTAGAAGGTAAATCCGTGGCTCACTTTGACAACGTGTTTAACCCCGTATGAAATAAGGCTACCGGAGTTTATGTTTGTAAACTTTGATTAATTACTACGAACGGGATTTCGTTCACCAAGGGTCGTAAAAGTTCGTTAAACATACTCAGTTTCTATTCAGAAAGCACGTGATCGAAAATAAAATGGGGCGTGATCGGAATCACGGTAATAAAGAGTTATCCAAACGGCACGATCAGAGACTGCACGTACTATAGGATCGATTCAGTTGTGAATGCGTCGTTTATAGACACGTAAACAATATAAGGCATTAAAAATAGCATACAATTTTGCATGAATGGGGTCGATAATCGATATTAAAAATATTACAAATATACGTCAACGTGAGGCGTCTAAAATCAATAGACGAGAGATGGTGTTCGTGACTGTGTGTTTGGCTATCACGGTGTGTAAATCTAAACTGATTTTACCTGGCTACAGCCGGAAGGTCGTATCAGATTGAGTTACCGGTGTTAACGACAATTAATATACCGATAAGTACTCGATGCTAACGACGACATAAACATTAGTAACGCCTCAACGTCTTGGCGACTCGAAATTTCGTCAAATTCTCTTATAGCAAACATATAACAACACAGCTATAACGAGGTGCAGTATACCGACGTACAAAAATAACACTGAGCCGTATATAGAGCAGACTTTTTATTGCCTCTGAAAAAAATTTGCGATCCTTGTGACGCAAGTCGTTACTGCGTACTATGATGTGCTTCACGCATGTCGAGCGATGTGCCAATGTAATAGAGTAGCGGTACCCTCATAGACAGACTCGTAAAGTGGTGAAATTAAAAATTACGAAATTTAATCCCGTCGATTCTTTTACGACAAAATTCAGGTTAAAATGGCGGTCGCCCGTGGGGCTGTATGAGATTATCAAAGGCGACGGGTGATCGCGTGCGATTTCTACCTTATGCCCTTACTTACGTTTATTCGAAGCATGTTATTATTTTATAACGTGGAAATCTTTCTGCTCGAAAAATAACCCACCGTTTAAAGACGCTTTAATGCGAAGAGAAATTCGCCCAGTAGAAACGATAAAGTATAACCCAAGTGCTTTCTATGCATAATTAATGAAATTTCTCATACGTTAGAAGCTGCTTCTTTGATGCAGAACAGCTTTGCTGTATTCAAATGATTTTCCTTTGACTTTGATGTTCGAGATTGATTTTCTTTAGCAAAAATAGTAGGCTAGACTTCTACGAATGTTCTTTTCCCCATTATTGAAAGTATAACCCTCGCCTACGGAATAAGTTCGAGTTTGAAGATCCTAGAAAATCTGACTCCGATTTAATCTTCATCTCAATTATGAATATTGGGAAATGGCGTCTACGTATTCATCGAAAAATGTCTTCGAATTTTTCATGGAATTATTGTTAAGGTAAGAAAATTCAGTTACTAAAACCACCGTGAAATTGATATCTAGAGTATTAATAGCTAAGAAATAGAAACGAACTGCGATGCATTGAGAAACTATAGGAAAGAGTTAAAACCAATGAAAATATTTACTGAAATTTCGCTGACGTTCAAGACGAGAAAACCTTCGATTCAGGGCTCTGAGAATTGAGTAAAACCGAACTAACGTACTTGACTGTTAGCACCCCTCAGTTTCTTCGAAGGAATCGCAAAACTTCTTGTACTTTTGTGTAGATATGGTATTTGTTTAATGAATTTATTAATAATACATTTACTCACTGTGAATTATTTTAGCGGTGCGTTAGCTACCTCTTGGCGATGTTTCCGATCACAGTTCGGTTAGATTTTTCACCGAAAATAATCCGTATTATAAGTACATTGTTACACCCTGCGAAACACGACGGTGTAGATGTCGGAAAATCTATGCGTGATACTCTTGGGGAGGGACTCCACTGCGCCTGACCAAAAGAACCAACATGGCTGCAGCTTTCGTCTGGGAAATCGATAAATACGCGCTCCGCTCTCCTCCGTCGACGAACCACCCCTACGACCCTATAACACCTCCTACGAACCCCGTGGCCCGCACTTTTCCCGCACCCACAACTTCTTCGCCGTCATACCTTCGAGATTAACCCTAAACTCTCCGGGGTTTAGACTCTCGAAAAGAAAGTGCACTGCACTGCACTACGCAAGTTTCATGAAACCATCACGCACAGCCCCTCAAAAAATCCGCTACCCTCTATCGTATGTCAGCGTTTTGTGCACCTACTGGATGGTAGCTTTGTTCCCTATGCCTTAGCTCGCCTTATTGTTTATCAACGGAACCTTTAGGTAGATTTGTTACATCCAGATATCAAGAATTGTTATTGAGGAGGTGGAAAAACCTCTGCATTCTTCATTGTTATAAGATAATGGTTGAATCATTTCTTTATGTGTACATTCGTGTTCTGTTTTACTGCGCCTATACATCCTCGATTACTTAATTAGGTCTAATTAGCTCGGCTGTTGACAGAAGACATCTAATCCTCTCGAATGTGTCAAATAAGCCTTCCGGTCTTTTGATCGCGAGACGAAAGCGCGGTGTCCTCCTGCATTATGGGTACCTACTGGGTAATTGCTGCTGGGTTTGTTACTGACCTTTTAAACAAGGCGTATAATTTGTTGGAGTAAGATTTCTCCCCCAGGAAACTGAAAAATCTCACGTTTGGCGTGTGATACGTGACTGGAATTTCAGTTGGCTATGAAACGCCAATTCTGAAGTGGTGGAGTTAAAAAGTTGGGATTTTATAATCGTGGATTAAAAACGCGTCAGAATGTTCGTCCTTGTTGATGCAATGGCGAAAACTTCAGGTATTGTTATGAGTTAGACTACGGAATATCCGAGCCAGGAAACAATTTGTATTGTGTGAGTTACGACTTACTCTTTTATAGACATGACTGTATAGTATGAGTTAAATTCACAATGGATGCGGTTATAAAGTTCACGCTCAGTGGAGACTATCGATCGTCTGATCGAAATACGTGACGTTTATTGGAAACTGACAAAGCTCTCGTCAATTTTAGAGAGTACAATAAGTGCCACGCTGCCCATAAACTTGAAAGAGTACATGTACCGACAATTTAATCTTATGGGACGGTTGAATTTCAAGAATATACCTATGTATACATTAAACCTGAGACGTTTACACATAAACATATCGTACTCGATCATAAAGTGTCTCAATGAGTGAAACTAAATCTGCGGTCATTACGGATCAGAGAAATTGTAGAGTCGCAGTGGAAGGGCGGACAGTTCAATCTAATCAGAATTACGAATTTACGTGATCAAATTATTTTTTCAACTAATTGAGGTACATGTTTTCCGAAAAAGTCGTTATAATCCATTACTCGGCTAAAACTGTTTAATGTAATTGGCTGCGTATCGTAAAACACAATTCTGCAGTGAATTTCGCTGAAATTGGGCCAACTGCAGTTCTCGGGCTATGCCAGAATCAAATTTCATACTGCCGGTTTCTGTTTACTTGATTTCAAAATTGTACTATATTTGGCCAGAGTGCTCGGCGCTCAACATAGTTAATGTATTGAAAACATGAAAATGTATTTGAAAACACATTTTGCTCAAGATCAGTAACAAATCTGCAGGTTATTCAAGGTGAAAAATTTTGTGGAATTGGGTCGAATCTTTCAATAGTTATTTATCGGATGGATGGACGGACTGAGTGAAGCTTTCTTCTGACACTAAAATCATTTTCGTGTATCCCCTTGACTGATTGATTGATTGATCTGTCGATGTATCCACGATCTAGTAGTTCCGTATTTTAGGTTGATAAGACGTGAGATGTGAATGTGCAGGACAGCTTGGTTCGTAGATCGAGATAATTCCGAAATAATCATTTTTTTCCGAAATATACTTGAATTTTCATAAGACGTTAGCCTTCTTCCTCGGAATAGAGACTGTTCACATATCGCGGAAGCAGTGAAAATAGAAGAAGTCGGTAATGCAGGGGTTCTGACGGCTCAGCATAAGGGATGTTGTGCATAGCGAACGACCACAGTGATTAATTTTCATTTATTTATAATAAACATTACAGGCTGAATTTGAATTTCCTCGTTTCCGATGTCATACAACGATCGCAGATATGTATGAGAGAACCCGTTACAGCGGTGTCTTAATCTAATAAGTCTTTAAGACATTTATGCTTAAGAACTACGTTCCAGTTTACTGAAATTATAAAAGTAGAGCAATTGAAAGATCCGACATTGCCTATCATGTAGTAAAGCTGATGACATTGAACTACAGAGAATATCATAAATTTAAATAAACTCGAAAAGCAAAACTAATCCCTCGAGTCTATCATTATCGTGATTTTGAATATCGAAGGATTGTCCGACGCGTTCAGTTTCCTCAAACAGATGGCGCAATATGTATAGAAATGTGACTATGCACCTAGTCCGGGCTCCGCGTATTAGCGATGGCGTGAGGCGTCACTCGACTAGAGCGACAGGAAGTTGTGAGTTAAGGTTTCGCAGTATAACAAAAATGTGAATTCTGATTATTTATCTTCTAAAAATAGCCAATTTTGAATAACAATATCCGGCTAATGAAATCTCCAAGAGATTGTCACCGCGTATTCCGTGTAATGTGTTATTCATATCCAATAAACCGTGAAACGATAATCAGAGAAAAATGAAAACGTTCAGTGAAATACTAGCTGTCTGTGTGCTGCTACAATACCTATGTGGCATTTGCACACCCCATTTATTAATACACGTTAGAAATCAGGTAATCGAACTTATCTTTATTTCAATTGTCTCCCTTCGCCGAGACATCAATGAATGTTTCACAATCTTATATTTCGGCGAAACCTTCCTAACGCGTCGTACGTAAATGCATGGTAACCTATAACGACCCATTGTTATCCAGGGCGGAGATATACTCTTGGAGACAATCTCCTCAAATGTCACTGACGACACGATAACTCTAGAATTTCAACGATCAGACGGGACTTTGGTAACCCAATTAATCGACTTCAGAAATGTAAGTAATGTTTGCTCATTTCCTACTTTGTTATCAGACGTTCTATATCTGTCTGTGTTGTGGTTGTTATTCTGGCGAAATTACATTGCGTGGGCAAAATATAACGGTCTATTTATTTCATTGCCTTACTAACATATGAATTTAGTAGATAAAAAGAAGAAAAAAAAAAACGCTAGAGATAAAATAAAGACTGACAAATTTGTTCGTTATCCAATTAGTACCGAGATAAACCTGTCTCTTTATCGCTGGTGTACGTATAATGTGACTAATTTCATTCCAGGAGGTTCAGATTATCAAGGCGCTGGTATTAGGGGAGGAAGAGAGGGGGCAAAATCAGTACCAAGTCATGTGTTTTGTTAATCATTTTTATAAAATGGATTTTATATCGTCAGATGCGATGTCTAAACTCAGACAAAAGAATCCAGGGACTGTTCGTATCGCAGATGAAGATAGAGGCCATAATAATTATACTATGGATTTATTTATCGATGTATCCAGGTCTGCCGTAATCTCTAGTCATGTTGCTTTACTTTGTGGCGAAGCTGCGGATACAACTTATACAAGAAATGATGACTTGAAGCAATGGGTGCAAAGACCTGGTGAGATAATAGCCGAGACAGTGAGGAGTCTTCTTTTCTTTTTCTTGGTTGATATTTATGCGTGATATTGTCTTTAGGCTCTTCGGAAGCAGCTCTTACAGCTTCGGCACACAACTTTACTAATGTCGCAGCGACACAGCGAGCAGGAAATGAAACAAAGCCTATTTCTCTACCAAAATGTGCAGATACGTCGAATTTATGGGCTCCGTGTACTTGTTCTTTAGAATTATGCATTGGGTGGTATCCTTGCGGACTTAAATTCTGCAAGGGTAAAGGGGACGGTAAAAAAGCAATAAGCAATTATAGATGCGGGATTAAAACTTGCAAGAAGTGCTTCATTTTTTCATACTATTCACAAATCAAACAGAACTGTTTATGGGATGAATGACATCTGAGGACGTAATCGATTTGAATCAAAAGAATGATTTTGGATTATACTTGAGGCTGTTTTTACACCAAATTAAGGCTGGAATTGTCTCTTATCTACAACTTGTAAAAAAAACATCGAATGTTATCTTATCATATGTTATATTTAGCAAAAGTATCGACGTTTGGAAGTTGAAAGTTTTTAAGACTTTGTTGAAAATTTCAGAGATTTAATAAGATCGCTGAACTTCATCGGAGAGATGAGATTATTCAGCCTTTAAAATAAGTTATATTTAGTTTGGTGTGAATTCAGCACAAATAAAATCTGAAGAATAATGCTGAGTATTTGGAAAAAAAGTGGTACTAATTTTCGGTGTGACAATTTATCGTATTTGATGATAAAATCAGAAATCTTATTGCTTGTAAGAACGAGAACACCATATCACGTGATTGTAGTAAATTATTGACTCGCCCCATGTTTAGATGGGGCCCTCTCTATTCTGTCCAAAATCTTTGATGATATTCAGCAGTACTTCAGCCACTGATTCAGCTCAATACCCGATAAAAACACACATAAAATGTTGAGTTTTTGATTACAAGTCAACTTGGATAAAATTATTGTGTCATAGCGTAGCATGACTGATGTAATGGTTCTCTTATTTGT
The DNA here is from genome assembly GCA_947538915.1 of Tenthredo distinguenda. NCBI lineage: Eukaryota > Metazoa > Arthropoda > Insecta > Hymenoptera > Tenthredinidae > Tenthredo > Tenthredo distinguenda. The sequence goes on from OX384534.1 coordinate 9,875,816, forward strand.
TTGAATGGATTGATCGATAACTGATTGAAATTTTTTTTACTCATAAGTTATTACGTCGATACAAGAAAATATACTAAGGACTGAAGTATGCCTATTGACAAGACATTCCAAATCTATCATGAAATTTAGATACTTTATATTAAAAAGCAATTCCGCCGGTTTTATAACGGCGGAGAAATCTATGATGGAATTTACATATCGCGTGCCTATTTGATAGAAATTTGACATTATTCCCACGTATATTTAATTAGGTAGTTAATCAGGACTCAGGTTTCTTTGTCCTTTTTTGATCTCTTGAGAATTCATGATTTCCAAAATCCAATATCCAAGCGTTTAATACGTTTCAACTTGTGAAGAGATGGAACTTGTATAAGTTTCTTATTAATTAGAAGCCCATTATTCGACATCTGTTTCATTTTTCTTCACAATGACACCAAAATACAAATGTGTTGCTCAATCTACATCCATGAATAAGTATTTCATTATTGAAAATAAGTATTCTTGTTAAATCGATTTTATGTTTAACTTTGCATGTATCGCACCGAAAGCAATCGTCTGACAGTCACTCGATATATTTGACATTTATATACGTAAATACTTTAATTCGAATAACTGCTCTCTGTAAACGTTGCAATTTTCAAACGGTCTTATTTATCTCTAATTTCTTTACGGTTTGACGATTTCTCTCTCTTTTATACTCTCTATTTAACATTCCTAAACAGTAATTATTCTTCTTTGCATTGTTTATTTTTTTATTTTTTTTTGAATCCATTCCAATTTTCAGTCACCAATTATCTACGTATGTTTAGTTTTCATCTAAGTAATAATTATTTTATAACTCTATGAATACCGTCAATCCATTCAAACGATATAATATATAAAATATAATATAATTCTCATACTAGGAACAATTTAATAGAAAATTTTATACACAACAAAGCTGCCATAAATAATTCTAGTTGTGTATATCAACATCAATATAATTAATTCTATTACTTAGTTTTAATGAAGGGTTCTACCGAGACTGCAGTTAAGGTCACCTCGTATACTACACGCATTTTTGTCAAGTACAGCATAGTTTACCGGTGTTGTGAAGTTGGCCCCCCGTTTTCCGAAAAATAATTTTTTCTTTAGAGTTTCGTAAACCTTCGGAATAGTTCTAGAGTTCCTGATAGTCTGAAAAAATAGTTCCTTCTGAGAACAATGCGCAAAATCAATTTAAAAAATGGGGGAGCCAGCTTCGCGTCGTACATCATTTTGGATTACATCATGGATAGACAGACGGACGGATAAATGGATGGATGGATGGATGGATGGATAAATGCGAACATATGCGTCCATTTCGTAAGAGATCACATCAATTACTTTCCTTTTGCGTTACATCATGAGAATTTTAGCGATAATCAACACAATCTTTTTCCAAAAAAATGAGTCCCCCGCGCAAATCAAAATTCGGAACAGTAGACTATGCTTTTTACATCTTTGACCGAATCCGAAAATGTCATTGGGATTATCGTGAGAACTCTTTTCAAGCTACCCAGAACTTGCCCTAAAACTCCTGGAACTTTCGGAAAAAAATCTCCCGGACTCAACATTTTTCAGGGTGGCAAACTGGTAGAGCTGCATGCTTCGCAAATGAAATGTAATAAACGAATATTCACCAACAGGAACTCTAGAACTCTTCGAGATCTATTTGAATCTTGCAAAATAATTTGATTGAAAATTAAAAAATGGGCTTTTTTTATTTTTTATTTTTTATTTTTTATTTTTCCGGGCCTGGGAATCGGAACTATTGCTTAGGAAGGCATAGAACTATAGAACTCTTCGGGGAGTATTCAGAACTCAAAAAAGAAAAAAAAAAAATGATGTACGACGCGAAGCTGGCCCCCCATTTTTTAAATTGATTTTGCGCATTGTTCTCAGAAGGAACTATTTTTTCAGACTATCAGGAACTCTAGAACTATTTCGAAGGTTTACGGAACTCTAAAGAAAAAATTATTTTTCGGCAAACGGGAGGCCAACTTCACAACACCTAGTTTACCAGTATTAAAAAAAGTAATGGATGCTTTCACATTTCCCAATGTGTTTTTTCAGAATACAAGTCGAATTCTAGTTCTCGTTGAAATTTTTATTACGAGTATGTACGAAAAAACTGTCTCTGATTATATAAATCGTAGTATTCAATTCTGTAGCATCAATGTGAAATAAATGACTAGGAAATTGACTTTAAAGTTGAAACTGAAAGCATAAAATCCGGTGAATATGTAGCCATTACTTTATTCGATGTTGAAGATGATTTATCTATGTTGGACTTGGAGAAGAAAAATATTATAAGAGTTAATGTACCATGTAAAAATCACTATAGTCAAAAATATACAGATTATAATAATAGGTAATAATTAATATAGACAGCAATAATATATGACAGCTAAGCTAAATTTTACACAACGTTGATATAACTTCGGTAAATTTACTAACTGTACTAAATGTAGGTAATAAGTAGAACTTTCGATGAGATTCGTCAAATCGAAGTTCTGTGTACATATGTATGTACGATAAAGTGAATATCTATTCATCGGCATGCGAGTATATGCCGTAATAATAATATAAACATTGTTAATTTTATGGTTTGTTTTTAATAATTGCAAAAAATGTTTTTGGTACAAGATTTAAATTACGTAAAGTTATTTATTGTAAGATCACATCACCATGATTTATGCTTTGCATATAATGTTGTAATTATATACATATTTTTATATACATATATATATATATATTTAATAAAAAGGATAACCAGAATGTTACCGTCCTCGATCTACCTTCTACCTATAAAGAAATTTCATGTGTTTGAAATAAGATGACGATTCTACATTCGGATAGTTTCAATTACGGTGCTTTCTTCAATTTCGCCAATAATCTCTTATTTACCGCATTACGCCAAAGAATTATCCAGTCCGATAATAACAGATATTAATAAAAGAAATTCAACACCCATTATATATGCTTGGTGAAAATATTATTTATTTTTAAAAATACAGTATTGTAAGATCTACGCATGCCTCGTTTTTCATAATTATCGATCTAGTACAGCGTCTAATCTTTGTCTAAAATTTTTCTATTGATATTTTTCTATTGATATTATCTCTTACTTACTACCTACTATAACATATATTATAATAATATTTAGAAAAACCACGGTTGAAACAAGATAGCTCATGCTATTTATAGGTGAAAGAGAGCTATCAGAGGCAAGTGGGCGAGCTTGAGAACGTAAATATGACTAATTTGTGTAGCAGTGTGCTATTCGGAGTCATTAGGATTATCAAATTTTCTCAGAGGTACTAAATATACCCTGATTTTTCTTTTTCTAATGAACTCAATATTTTCAGAGCCACATGGATCACCTGACACCTACAGCTCACATTTGTACAACGGAAAGATGAGATGACTGATACTAACAGATTTTAAGATTTTTTATTACAGATTTGACAAAATATCATTATACGAGGATCATGCGGGGACGTTAACAGATGTTTATGTATTATACACATATGTCGGATAACGAGGGCTGGAATATTTCTATAATTTTTAGTGCAACGTTACAGTTTTGATAGTCAAATGTCTATAAGTAGCATGAGCTTTCTTGTAGGTAAGCGATGTTCGATACGTGGTAAACCTATGTTTGGCGAGCTTACAGAATAATATGTTACGAACGAATTTTGATTTTGATCCTAAGAATGTTCTATAGCACTATTTTCTGTCCACAAAATAATGGCAATCTAAGAAATTGCGTTCTTTCGAATCGTGAACTCGTTTACTTTGTTTCTTTATTTTTTCATTCAAAACTTTCGTCAATTTGAAGAAATTGGAGTATATCTACAAATCCATATATGAAGAGTAAGACCCGGTTTATACTTGTGTATAGCATTTTTATTTTTCAATGAACAATGTCTACTAAGACCTAATGGTTTTAATTGTTAAACAGTAAATAGTACAAAGGCACACTCTTAGCGAAAACATGGATATCTGTATCACAATAATAAAAGTATATAGTTTTATTTTTTCATTTATTTATTATTTTTCATTAGTTTTTAGATAATAATTTAGTTTTCCGGATCATTGTTTAGTCTATCTAATTATCTTCACTTCGCATTTTAATTTCATGATAATTAGAATACGAGGGTATATATATATATATATTTATATTTATAGATTTATTTATATTTATATTTTACTTTATGGATAAAATTCAAGCTAATCATTTGATCATGACTTTTTCTATTTATTACTACACTACTTATGCGAATGAAAAATTCGAAATATGAATATAAATCAGAACTGGTGATGTGGTTTCAATCGTAGCCACGTCCAATTAAGCATTCAATTTTCACACAATTTTGGATTATAACTTCTGTAGTCGATTGCTCAAACAGAATTGCTACCGAATTTTGTTAATAGATAAACAGAGTTGATCCAAACTTAAGCTCGGATGAGAAATAGAATTATTTTACACGATGAAAGTTTCTTTTGAATTTCTTTCACCAGCCTGAAAAATTTATAGTTTCTGTACTTCGTTACGGAAGAGTCTAGCTACTGTAGCATGTCTTGCGAACATCGGCTAGAATTACGCTAAAATCATCATCCGATTTCGAAACATGTTCAACACTTTGATTTTGTTGAGAATGTTGCTGTTGTTGTTGCTGCTGCTGCTGCTGCTGCTGCTGCTGTTGCTGTTGTTGCTGTTGCTGATGTTGTTGCTGGTGTTGATGCTGTTGTTGTTGTTGCTGCTGTTGCTCATTGTATTTAGCAGCTTCCATATTCTGGTGATAATGCTCCATCGCATGTCCGATGCTGACGCTAGAGCATTGATTATCCTTGTTTTGATCATCGACAACACATTGAGCATTGGAAAGATCTAGTTGACTTTGCTGGGGTGCGTAGTAACGTAAATCGCTTGCATAATTATGATTATTGTCCAAAAGATTCTGGGAAGATAAACTTGAGTGAGCCACAGATGTTGGATGTGGATATTTGAAATATTTCTCCAGTTGAAGAGCTTGATCTTCTTCATCCTCGCCCATTGTCGGATCCAAATGTCCTAAGATCACCGGTTGTTGTCCGGAACCACCTTCGGATTGATAATCTTGATGATGAGACATCTGAGAGTATCTATGAGAGACGCCTGCAGATTTAAAAGAACATTGAACTGAAATACACGAACAAAGAGATTGCAGAATTCGTCGAGAAATAAATATAAAACAGATTTTTGTCTTACTTGAGCATACGTCAGATGAACCACGTATTCCAATAGATTGTTGCCTATTGTTGCATGGGTTATAGTTATTCTCATTAGATTGCATCTGATAACTATTAGATTTTGTAGACTGGCTATTACTGTAGTGCAGTGATTGATCATGCGGTGAAGCAACTGGGGGGTAAAATGTTCCCGTAACAGATCCAACATTCTCAAAACCTGATCGAAGCTTGTTACACGATACCATCATTCCATTGGCTATGCCGATCGCAGCTATACTCGAACTTTGCCTTTCGAAGTTCAGGTAGCTTACCTGTTTGTAATAAAATTCAATTGCATTATACACATGCTTCTGTATTGGTACTGATTAATTTTTTAATCATTTGTTGTTTAAATAGTTATTTCGAATCATCTGTCAATGGGTCGAAAATTTAACGATGCATAGTTTTCAAACGCAAAATCTATACCCGCGTGTCGTTGAACGCTCACGAAATAGCAGTGGCTGACTAAACATTGCTTATACTACTGCCAACGTAACGATTCACATTTATCGTTACTACTCAAACTGTTTTACAGATAATTCGACACATCGATCTAAAGAGATGCACAAAATTAGATAAAAGCCAGTTCAAGTAATTCATTGTAACAGGAAATCGACGCATTGATACTTTACGCAGTAGTATGAACACTGTGCAGTCAGACAGAGCTAGTCTTCGGGCTGACCATGGCAGGCTGAGCTTACCGTGATCAATTAAACGCAAATATCTTGTAAATTCAAAAGCTTTGTTTGACTTTCTGAATGCATACCCTGAATAAAATCACTTTTCACGGTAACATGTGAGTAGATGTAGTTTGAAAGTTATACTTGTTACACTTGACCTATTTACAGGTGTTCAGTAGAGAATTAAAGTATACTGAAAAAACTTACTGATTTCTTGTACGTCAAAGTATCCGTATAGATGCCAGTGTTAGGGCAGGACGATATATTAGCGACGCTATGAGCTGGGTGTAGTTGACTATCTCCACTCATGAAAGCATAACGTTTTGCCTGTTCGTGATCGTTATGTTGTTTCGAAGTACCTTCCATCAAATCTCTCTCTGGGTCGGGGTTTTGAGATGAGGGGTGTGTCCCATCACCTAGGAGCAGAAGATATTTTCTAACTTGTCGAGCTCACGCACGAGGTTTTAAATTTCTTCTCTTTATACTTTTTTGAACTTTATACCGTCGAAATGGTAAGGGAAGTCGACTACAACCAAAAATATGGGTAGTTGCATATGCCAATGCTACATGTAAAATAAAAATTGGTTTGATATGGGAATATCAATCTCTGAGGCAGGTTGAGTTTGGATGAAATTTCCCGCATGCAATATCTACCTAGTGAGATTTAAGGCTATTTTTATTATTTGTACATGAACCAGTACATTCATTGATTTATTTTTCTGTTTCACAGTTTTTGATGAAATAGCAGCGCACCATATATTCGCGGCGTGAAAGTCCTCGGGTAAGAGTTGTCAGTTTTAATACACGTAGTTATAGTGTAAGAGCGTCCATGTTTTATAAATGAACCATTTTAACCGGTGTTGGCAAAAACTCTAAATGCAGTAACCGCGACCCGTTCCATAGGATATAACTATACCGCCATATTCATTGCAATTTATATTCATTGGGGAGTATGAATATTTATCTCATCGCTAATTACCATATAAACCGCTTGAGTTTCAAACACTGCTCTATTTTAATCAAAATAATTGCATTTCATATAATAACTCATAAAAGTGTTAGAATAATCTGAAAAGAATCCTCACAGCTGCATTGATAAGTGCAAGACAAGCTGGTCCTACGTTGGCACTTGAGAAAACGACATGTGAACAATTACTCTGATCGCAAACTATGAATCTACAATTTCTAAATTACGAAATATCTCACTGATTGGCAACGTGAGTACAAAAAATACAGTTTATCATTCTCACCATCTGGTTCAGGACTGGCGACAGGCGATATGTCCGGCGAATGAATAATCGGTGTGTAAGGACTACCGTAGATTGAATTGTTCTCCGACTTGTACTCTTGCATGTTTTGCTGCTGTTGCTGCTGTTGCTGTTGTTGCTGTTGCTGTTGTTGGTGTTGCTGCTGCTGCTGCTGCTGCTGCTGCTGCTGCTGCTGTTGCTGTTGTTGTTGTTGATGATACAGAGATGTAATTGGCGAGTGTCCGCTCCAAGACATCTGCGGCATGCTTTGATAATTGTCCATTTTGGACCTGAAATAATTTGTCCATCTATAAATTACATCAAGTTTTAAGAATCTACCTGGACAGTTTCGTCTTCTTATGAGCTTCATACAATTCGTTTATACATTATACAATCCTGCGAGAAACTATTCAGGCATGTCGTGCGCGGTTTATCGAGTGAACATATATCGCGGTTCGTTATCACTCTTCACTAACCTAACGCAACGTAAACGATCGGGTTATCTAAAGGCAAATAGTCCCGCTTTGTTCGTGTTAAGCATACTCTATGCTTCTGGTAGAGTAAAGTACATGCTATCCCTGACCGTTATTTATTTAACGACACTTTCTCGCCTGCCAGAATTCGTTCCATCTACGATATCGCGTTCATGGTGTAAGCGCGGTACCCAATATAAGAAGAGACGGGTACTTGTACGTATATCTAACATCGTGATGCAGGTATACCTATACCACCTCGTAGAGGTACTGAATTTACCCTACAAGCAGTCGTGTAAGTTAACCACTTACTGGGTTCGCGGTTATCGCGTGGTATCGACCATACGAGCGACACTTCGCACTTGTCTGGATTGGCTTTGCCATTTCGAGGGAGGTCATGCGGTCTACGAGTAACCATTACGACTCAATATCTGCACTTCCTAGATTCTGTTGCACAGCTTATATTTGTGAGCGAATTGACTGTAAGGTGGACTGCGGTAGAATGAAATGCATGATATGTCTATGGGTGCATGTTTTATGCGAAGGTGTATAAGAGGAGTTATTCAACCTTTCGGATCGTAACTCAAATGCATATTCACACATCTGTTATTTCACCTTACGCTATGATAAATATGCGGCTGGATGTTGGGGAATCGTCGGGTAATTCAGTCTTCAATATTTCGCAATTAATTCCCACGTTGTTCTTAGCGAGAACTGTTATAGGTATATACGGCAAGAGTTGAAATAACTCAGAAAGGAAGTGCCTTTTCATTCTGAGGGAATAATTGTTCGAAGCTCTTTATACATACTTCCTACAGTCGTACAATGGACTTGCGAAAGGCGGTTAATGAAATTAATTAAGAACCGATCATATATAAAACTTGAGTAATCCGACGAAGTAATAATCCGGAATCCAGCAGTGCGAAAATTAATAACATAATTAATATAAAAAAAGGTATAGGCTCGAGCTATGGATCTATGATCTATCAATCAGCCACCTGATTTTTTGTTACTCCATAGCTGTTGCTCCTTTGCCATAAGAAAATTCATTTTTATACTCACATAGAATGATGAATCGTGGGCCCAGCAGGGTTGGGTCTTGACCCAGGGGCGTTTGTTGCAGTGGGTGGTGAAGCCGGGGCCCCTGGAGCTCGCTTAGCGTGTTTTCTGCGACGTGGTCTGTACTTGTAGTTCGGATGTTCTTGCATGTGTATCACTCTCAATCTCTCGGCTTCCTCGACGTAAGGCCGTCTGTCCTGTGGCGTAAGTCCTCGCCATTTTTTACCTGCAAAAAAAAAAAGAAAAATGAAAGAGTAAGATTAACTATCTTCTCCATCATCGAATCGTTCCTCTCGTTCCATGAAAAATTCGTGTTAGATTCATTTTTCGCAGCCAAACGATAGAAACGATAAATAATTTGAAGATTTATGAAAAATTTGTCGATTCTTTAATAAACGAGTGAAATCTGATTGTGAACTAACGATCGAGTAAAGTTATTGGCCATTATAGGCAGCCCCGAAGACGTTAGTTGGCACGTGTCCCATATACTAATTGGAATCTTCTCCCCACGTGAATAATAATTGAAAAGGTACATAGTAAAGGTTATAGTGATTAAGAGAGTGGGGTAAAAACTAGTCAGTCGGTCGTTTAAAGAGGTGATCTCGGTTATGGTACGAAAAAGAGATCGAGGTGCTCCCGCGGAGAGCCAGGAAACACGGCGTCGCGGTTATACTCGAGTCCCAAAGACTAACGAAGGCGGATGTGCCCATAGCTTACAAACGTAGGGTACAAACATACTGCGGTATAAAGAGTTTGTACGTACGAACACGAATACAGACGCATGGGGGCGTAGATATGGGTGCGCCCATGCCTGCACCAGCAGACTGCACCGGGCTGCCATGGGCACGAACCATTATTTCATATTTCATTTTGTATTTCATCTCGAGAGAACCTCTAACCCTAGCAGCTCCTCAAAGAGATAAAATAAAACGAGAGAGGGAGAGGGAGAAAGAGATATGGAAAAAAAAGTAAGTAGGATAATATAATGATGATGATGATGATAATAATAATAATAATGATGATAGTAATAGTAATAATAATAATAATGAGAAGATGAAGAACTTTTTTCCCTCCTACAACCGTTTCTGTCATCTCGCTTCCTTTTTGCTCGTCCCAGACTTCTCTAAGCTCTGGTAGATTTAATATTCTTGGGCGCGCTCCGAGGAGCGTCACCGTCACCGTCACCGTCACCCTCGTCGCGTGATTCATCCCACCCGCGCATCGCGTCTTCGACTCTAACGCCGTTTGCCGTTCTTCGTTCTCGTTAAATATTGTAATGGCTACTAGTTTCTTCATCCCCTTCATCTCGCCTTACCCTATACCCTTTTTAAAACTCCTTTTTTTTTTTCGTCTAACTCTCTTTCGTTTTCCTCTGACGCCAGGGACTTCTGAGTTATGACTTCAGGCACCGTTGTAGATCATCTTTATTGTATACGATTTACTAAAAATTTCTCCATTCAGTGTTGTTTATAGACAGGATATATAGAAAAAAGGGAAAACGAGCTAGTACGATGGTGAATATAAATTTAATTTCGCAACCTTATATCTGGGCAATTTTTATCCCTTTTTCATTTACTTAATGATACTGTAATACCTGAGCCGACGAGTATATGCATTTCGAGACATTCGATCTTGGCTAGGACTTCTCCTCCTTCTCGAATCGGCTTATCGGAATCTCGACGATAATTAAGGTACCCACCCACGACAAGAGAGATATTACTGTCTGACCGGGCCCTCCGCTATATCGTAGAATCTCTGGTAAGCTAATTTCGTAATACCAATTAGGAATTTACAATTAGTCTTCTTCCGGCCGGGGCCGGGGCTGGGGCGTCTGTAAAGCACGCGTTGATACATCGAATTCCTCTCCGATTACATGCGGCGACAATTCCTACCGCAGAGGCATCGACAACTTCGTTTGCGGGAACAAACGGTTCGACAGGCTGACAAACTGATCCAGAGATTGGTACAGATCTAATTATGATTAAGGATTTACCATTTTTCATCCCCTCTCCCTCTCTGTCGCTCCCCGTCTCTCTATCTTCATCTATGGTCAATTTACACCGGCCGCGGCAGCGAGATTTGAAAAATGAAATTAAAAATTAAAGAACAAAGATTATCAACCCCCGCTGATACGATACGCGACAGACTCGCGCACCTTCCTGTATATCCCCCTATCGGTACCGTGTCTGACGTCTTTGTCTGGAAAGTAACTGTCAAACTTGATATATATACACGCATATATCTACACGCTTTTAATATACACGACGAATACATAGATGTGCGTATATCTCCCACTTCTATATACATATATAGGTAAGCGTAGAATATACGTATACAGAGATGGACCGCGGAGTTGGACGCACGTTATGCGCGACTCCTCCCAAGTCTGAGCAGGGCCCAAGTCGCTGTTGAGTCCCAACACTAAACACCGACACGAGGCAACACAACAAAGATACATCACGGGACGGGAGACGTATTATTAATGGTGACAGTGGGCGACCCAGGTTGGGCGGGGTGCCTGGGCCGCCGATGTGGGCCTTAGTGGGCCTTACCGAGCCTTAGCGGGTCTCTACGTTCTCTGTTACTCTATGCTTACGTTTACATTAAATTTGGCCCGATATCAAAACCACGAGATTCCATCTGGTCTCATCTGACCCTATCAATCGACGAAACTGAACGAATTATTCGCGTCATACGCTCCACGAATGAAACTCTGATCAAATTTAGTCAAAATTCTGCATGAATTGACATAATTTTTGATTCAGATGAGAAAGCTGTCGACTTTTTGCAGCCTGTGTCGTTTTTCTCTTTTTTTTTCCTTTTTTTTTCTTTTTTTTTTCTTCTTTCTCTTGGGAAGAACGGATTGCGTAGACAATAGGCGCCTGGTGTGAATAGAGTTTGTTCGCGAATGAAATATTTTAGCGCTATTAACTAGGTCAGCGTTCTCTGTCGTATATCTATACCAGCGTAGACAACAAAGAGTGAGACTCAAGTTGGGGCGAAGAATCAGTTGGCCGTAGCACATTTACACACATCGCGCTTCCAAGTTCCAAGTTTCAAGTTCCAAGTTCCAAGTTCCAAGTCGAGAAAACCGGTGAGTGGCGATTCGCACGGACAACTCGGTGATGTCTGTCCTAGGAGGTATATATTGTACCATATATACTAAGAACGGACTCGACGGTGCAGTCTAGAGACAGCAAAGAAGAGGACCGTAGATCGTCCGCTCGTAAATCCCTCGCGATTTATCTCTCCATTCATTTTTTCTGACATTCAAATCCCGCGGCACCGACTCGTCAGCTTATACATATACCTCTACCTACTTGCCCGGAGCGTATAAGCTCGAGCAGAGATTGAATTATCATCACATTTTCGTGGAATATAAGAAATTTATTTCTTCAAAGAGGTAAATGGGCAGAGTGTCGTAATATCCGAAGCCGAGTAGATTGAAGAGGTAAAAATAGGTGGAGAAGAAGAAGAATAAGCAGGAGGAGAAGGAAAAGAAGAAGAAGAAGAAGAAGAAGAAGACGAAGAAGAAGGCTGTCTGCCCGCGTGCTGTGTTAGTAAGGAAGGGTGCGGCTCAGGCGCACTCCGCCTCATTACCCGGCATTCTATGCAGAGTCCGCGCTTATGGCTTATTATTGCTTAGCTTAGCCTGCAGAGTACCCCCGTCCCCCAACCTGCCCCTTTTCCCTGTTCGGTTGTCTGCCCCTATACCATCGTCTCTGTCTCCAGCTCATTTTATATGTATGCTCAATTATTGGGTCCTCATCCCCTTCCCGTCTCTTACCCCTTAGACGGGACCAACAGATCTTGTCGCCGCTCAATCATCACAAGAACATACAAGAGAAAAAACAATTTCGTATATCTCTTCGTTGGTTAAGGTGTCTCTTCGACACCTTAAGTCTTCGTCACTTCTTGAGGAAAAAATTTCTACATCTTCCTTATACTACAGAGAACCGTTGTTAATTTTTTCCTGGTCTTCGTAAGGTTAGATTGTTAATTAACTCGAGCGACGATGCGATTATCCGAGGGACTTGTAATTAGAGCGATAGAAAGTTGCGGGATCCTTGCGGCTGGTGATAAAAGGAGATGTGTGTTTCGTGTCGATTGCTGGATTCGGGGATATGTGTGGCGAAGCGTCAGACACCTTTGGTGATTAGTTATATACCATGCCGTACGTAATTCGAGTTAAGGTTATAACAATTTCTAATGTTGACATACGCTCCGAAAGACCTAGCTAACGGTTGGCAATGATTAATAAAGATGCGCGGGCACGCGTGTAACCGGATATAAGGCCCACACAGTCTCGGTACCGAAGCGCCATCGAAGTTTTTATACGTATTCGGCCCTGGGCGCGACTTGCGACTTGCAACTTGCAGCTCACACCGTATCTTTACGACTTCTTCTTCTTACTCTTCGTTCTTTAATCTGACTTGAAAGGAATAACAGAGGCTAACGATAGGTACCCTCGAATCTGTGCATTGCGGACGATAAGTAGGCTCGCGTGTGCTAGACGCGGTTACTCTAGCATAAGTATACCTACGTAGACCCGAGCATTGTACACACCTGCAGGTATCGTGACCGTCTATAAAACGTAGGTATTACATACAAGTGTGTATATACGTATATGATGACACATACTGTGTAAAAGTTTACAATATACGGTTGGACGGACGAATAAACGGACGGACGGACGAATGAGCGGATGGACGGGGAATGGATGGACAGCAGACGTACAGCACGCGCATGAATATGTAGGATGTCTGGAAAAAAGAAAACCGTAGGCGAAGGCGGGAAGAGGGAGGCGGTAACACCCGACGCGCATAGCAATCAGCACCGCGTCATGCCAATAACATTAACCAAATCGCCTAATATATCGATAATTTGATTTTTCACGATAAAACAGTACCCCGATGGTTTCCCGAGACTCCGACTTAACTCGGGATGCGAGAGACCCGCGATTGCCGAAAAAATAATTGCTGCGAACGGAACATAAGATTTTTTGCCGACGATGAGGATTGGAATCAGTACACGGATACGGAATAAAGTTGTGAGTTTAAATCACCTCGTCCTGCTATTAAATTCGCTATTGGCAAATACACGAGTTGATATTAAGACGTCATAAGGCATGTTATTTCGCGTGGAACATTATAGACACATCAAAGAGTTGGCCGAGACGCTTGGTCGAAGACGCGAGGTTTTCAAACAAACAAGTATAGGTGTCGATATACTACTATAACAGCAACGTCAAAATGATATCAGACCGATATGTATACTCGCTAAAATAAAAGGAGGAATAAGAATGAGAAAAATTTTACTCCTGAATCCCCCGCTGCGATCAGGCTGCACGTTCCTCCGCTATATAGGTATATTCATATACTAACAATAAGCGGCACACTGTACCATATAGCTACACGTTTATGGTACATATACGCACGCATATGTATGTACTACGTAAGTGTATATAGGGATACGCAAATGGCAAGCTGTTTATGCAGATATATTACAGCGATTTAACGCGCAAATTTAGGAGCTTTTTATACCCGAGTAGAAACACGAGATTACCGAGTCTCAGCCACGTGACTTCCGGTTGTATTTCAGCCCGGAAGTAACAGTTTTCTCTACCGCAAACGCTGATCCTTGTTCTTCTAGTCGGAGTGGATATAGCTGGGTATCTATATAGGCAAAGGGTTACGGAACAACGAGGTCACACCGGCGCGCTGCAGCAATCTGATTTTCTCGTATACTGGTGCACGTACACAGATATATTTATAAATCAAGTCATACACACTAACGGACCGATACATAGACAGCTGTACCGCCTCGACCGTATCGAATTACGCGGAGGTCTTACTCACCAAGCATCTTGCTGAGGTCGGCGTTATGGAGGTCAGGATTTTCGTCGGCCAATTTCTTCCGCTCAACCTTCGCCCACACCATGAAAGCATTCATCGGCCTACGTATACGCTGCTCCTTCAAACTGCGCTGGGCGGAACTTCCAGGATGGCACATTTTCACCCCTGACGGCATCGAGGGAATACCTTGCTGGTAGTCTAGGGGTGGTCCAGAGGCGAGCCAGGACATATCTTCGAGACGTTGCTGGGCCTGGCCGCTCAGCATTCCAGGAATCTGGGGAAAATCGGTCGAAGAAATTGATCACCATGTATCTTTTCATACTTTACTTCATCGGCAGTCTTTCATGGTTTACGATGACGGCACGCATCGCCTTATTGCCTCCGGACACACGGGCGAATGAAGTAAGTTTTTGAGTGGGCTTAAATAAGCCGTTCTTAAATTTCTGATTTAATAACCAATTTGTCGGAGCGAAATTACGACGATGGAACTAAATCGTCCTTTGTCAATTTTATCGTACAGCTCTCTGAGTAGGTATGTGGTACCACGTGCAACGCCGTGTCTGTATTATAGCTACTCGTACACCGTCGTCCGTCATTTTTTCAGAAGTATCAATTTGTCACAGTTATAGCCAGTCAATGTTTCCGCGTTTCATGCCGTACCGTGTACATGCCTACTTTGACTCGAGAGTACAGACGTAGAGTGTGAGACAACGTTATACCTAGTCTCAACCACGAACCCAATACTTTCGGCATCAGTCCATATAGGATCTGGTAATATCTACTGTACAGTAAAATCCAAGGCTATAAACGGAGCGAACAGGCCAACTTTTCGTCGACATTCGGAGTCGCTCTAAAAATCCGAAGTTTAATGCATATAAAGTACAATAATACCGTACTGGTATTATCTGGGCGTCGACTGGCATCGGGCTCTCACTGGCGTCGATTCCGGCGTCGATTTCGTAGGCTCTGGAAGTCGGTGTAGCGTAGAGCGAAGAATGGAGGGCGAGAAGTCCCGGGGATCCTCCGTAGCTACTGACAGGTGGAGGCGTCAATTCACTCCTGTCGTAATTGTCGAGCATGCTGAAAACAGGATGGAAAATAGTACAGATCCTGCGAAGAAGATCAAACGCACGCGCATGTATCGCGCACGCGTTAAACCTATATCTGGCCAATTTCGAACGTAACTGCAAATCGTACTGGCGCTCGCTAGTGGGTAACACAAGTCTGTTAATCGCCTTGGACAAAACAGTTGATCGACATGAATGAACCGACGAAGGTCGCCCAATGGAATTCCCACGATTGTCCTTAAGGCATAATGCCGGTACTCTGTCCGAGTAGAACAAATACTACGAGAACTTGTCGGCGCGCGCGCGAGCGTTTCTGCTGTAGATCCGGCGCCCGTATTCATATGTGTTTGTCTGTATTTTTTCTTTTTCTTCTCTGTGTTGCATGTACGTATTTAGACACGTTACGTACACATACGCAGAGACGTATGAGTATGGGGAGACACGTGTGCCTCATATAATGGCTATTGTTTCATTCTGCTCGCGAGATGCTGATGGGGGCAAAAAAGTCGTGGCATTTTCATTCAATAATAAGAGTCCAGTGACTATAATGTGTATACGTATACCTAGATACAAGCTGAACGAATGGCTCTTCAAAACCGTCGATCCAAACTCCGAGGAAACCCGCAGATATCGCAATCAGCTATACGCTGTTCTATACGATCTTGCCGATTCTCGGTGGTCAACTGAATGCTACGTGTGAACGCGATCGGGCGACTGATCGGTTACGGGTTCGGTTTCTCAATCGGATCGGTTATCGGTAACTGACCGAGCAGTGACGGTTTGCCGGAGGGCCAGAAGTCTAGGGTTCCCTGCCGTGACAGAACCGTTTCGAGGTTGAAAATAACACACTGGGTATTGCCGTACAAGGAGTATGAAAGAAATTGAAGAAAAAAAATAATACTTTGAAATATGGCCGTCGAAATTATCGCGGGTTTAAGAAGGGCGTGGAAATATTATCGCGGAAATAATTCAGGTTTAAATATATCGAGTCATGCCGATTTCTGCATGTATAATAAAGTTGATCAGAAAATGTAACTGTATAGCCTGCAGCCTCTTATCGGGTCGTTATAAAACGAGATCTTCAATTTGAGAAGTAGACTAAGATTGTGAAAGGATTGTGGAAATCGGTGTGAAATCTTTGCGGAAGTCAGAACTAGGGCGTTAAGATTGTAATCTAATCGCGCGTGGTATATACGAGGCCCTTGATTATTACCATCGTTGGCATTTCTCGTCCGGTGGAGCGAGTGATAAAGTGATTAATCGAAAAACCAATTGCAGAAACGGAACCTGGCCACTTTTACGTAAGTAAGAAAACATACCTCACTACAGTAGAAAACGTACTCATCTCTAAGATGTTTCGACAGAAGTTCTGTACTACGAAATAGAATTAAAAAATTACCGGATTTATGTCCCTTTCCGAAATGAAATTGCAAACTGTCATTTTTTCATCATTCATGGCAAGCATTGATACACACGTTTTACGAATCGCTCGGTAGCCACTCTGGAGTTCGTCTAACTAAGATCCTTTATGCACCAGAAAGTGGCTTTGCATAACTTTCATGATTCGCGATTGATTCAAAGCTGTTAAAATAGTTCCTCGGGTCCCTCCCTGCAATAATTTGTTTTATAAACGTTTACTCGCGAACTTTTCAACACCCAGATGTATTGTAGAGTTCGTGATCTTTCACCGTGCCTATAACAGCAGAACAAGAACAGCGCCACTTTCTATTCTGATTGTAAAGTGAATGGGTCCTAAAATCAAACTTCAATTTTACCTCACTGCACGTGACTTTTTCGCTTTGAGTATAGGTACGTAATATTGATTCGATACCAGATCGTAAAATTATGCAATTTTATGCCTAAATATCAGTCCGCTTTTTATCGGCAACGATCTGTGAGCCTATGAGTTAATATATTGCATGTTGCGCACATTGTGACGAGCTGAATTTTATTGCTGAATCAAAGTGACGGAAATTTCCTCGATAATCAGGCAGCTCTGTTCTTGGAATACTTATTATTCCATCGCGTACCGAAAACTCTGATTATATATCATAAAACGATTGCGACTTAATCCTAGCAGAGGAATTAATTAAAAGTCCGCGAATTCCAAGACTGGGATCGTCGCTTAAAATATACGCTGTTTTCCTCCTCGTTACAGGTTTTCATCGTCACGAAAATTTCCAGTGACAAAAGCGTTGACTCATTAATACTGAGAATGAAATATGAAATAAATATCGAAATATCATTATAATTTGCTAATCGGCAAATTTCATCCTCTCCGTCAATTTCCAAACCCAAAGCCTGACATCGCACTTGCGTCTTCACTTTCCTAAGGAGACAGATGCATCGGGTTTGAAACCCATAACCATATCGGTGTTTACAAGCAATAAAATAAATTTGTTACAAGCGTATAAACAGCGTATTGTGCCACGTTATTATCACCTATTTCATTCCGCACGCTGTGCTGCAACAATCTGATTCTTGATTCTAATGTATCACAGCATTGTGTTCCGGCGCTAACTTTTCCTGTGTACCGTGCGTTTTCGTGGATGAGCGACATGCCTAGATCCGAAGATAGCCGAACGTACGCCCTATTATATGCAATTAAGGGTACATGTCATATATATATCAGTATTTTTGACATTTGACGGCGAGCTTTCAGCTACTGTAGAGCCTACGTGCATTGGCGGCGACGTTTATAGGTTATTCTTTAATCATAAAACTAGCTGAATGACGCGGATCAGTGATCAATCGATTTTGAATAATTACGTGTGGTTAAAGAATAACCTATAAACATTGCGGCCAATAGATATAGAGGCTCTACAGCAACTGACAGTTTGCCGTCGAGGGTCGAATGTCAGAAATACTGATATATATATGACATGTACCCTTAATTGCATATAATAGGGCGTACGTTCGGCTATCTTCGGATCTAGGCATGTCGCTCATCCACGAAAACGCACGGTATACGTCTGTACTCTCGACGTACAGATTCACACGTGGACATTTATTATCCCCCATGAATGAAAATTAGATACAAATCTTAGCTGGCTGCATGTGTATCAACGGCGTGAATCATTTTTTTTTTTTTTTTGACAAATAGACGACGGGCAAAAGTTTGATTGAAGTTTCTACGGCAAATATAAGTGAGAAACGAATATCAGAGATTAAGAAAGAACGAGAGAGAAAGAGTGTGCATGTTGTAATGAAATAATGTTTGTCATCCTTGAGGATTTGATGACGTGTTTCTTAAGCATCCGTGTAAGTATATTCGCGTAGGTGCCTTATAGTGGCACGTTTTCTTCCCAGTGACCATTTTTTTATTTCTTTATTTTCTTTACTTACACCCTAGCTGGTTAACGAAAGATTGGTTTTGGCTGTGATTGAAAATTCGAACGTGGTATATACGAACTTACAGTCTTGTTGGACTAACATAAGAACTAACGATATTTTCATCACGTTGTAACGTTGCCATAGCGTAATACCTTTGCGACATAATATCGGACGTGGATTTACAAGGACGATATTAACCCGCACGATCACTTCGACTTTCATAAGATGCCTAATTCACAACGCCAAAAATGAATTTTGATCAATCGAACGATCATGTGTATATAGGTATATACGAGATTATGAGAAGATTAACTGTATCGACGTTCGGTAGGCATGGTGCGATGCCCCAGAGTCTCGTATGTAAATATGCATACAAAGGATATGTCAAAAAGGTGGGAGATTATCTCAGAATCAATTTTAATCTATAGCTCAAACTCTGAGAGATCGTATTTAAAAATACTTATAGCTGCACCAGCGTGAGCTGTAATTTTATAAAGTCTGATTAAACTTTTAAATTGAATGCGGAATGGTTTGGTTGGTAAGCGGAAGCCCCGACCTCAACGGTTCACCTCTGCACTACTAATGCTTTGCCGTTTGAGATTTCAGATTAAAAGGCGCATCCTCGTACCGTTTATAGATTTTCGTATTTAATTTGTATTTTAATCAATCGACTATGCATGTTGGGTACGTAGGCTTGTTCATATAAGCCGCAACGAAGATATACCGAACCCGTGCGTCAATTTGCCATTATCAATGGTCGGACGTCTATGCGTATGCAATCTGCAGAGGAACTCTACTGCGTTATGATAACAATCGTCAAATTACAACTTTCGTTCAACTCGTTAGCCATGACAGTTGCGTAATTAGACTATTAATCGCAAGGCCATGAAAACCTGGCTAAATTAAACCACTAAGCTCTTGGATGTGGTCAGGGTCGCCACTTCGCATTGTAAAAAAAAAATAGTGATTAAAAAAAGGTATATCGACGGTTGAAAATTAACGCGAAATGGCTGCTGTGCTATAGTCAATCACAGCGAATGGAAAGCTGTGCATTTAAATTCGTTTCGACGTTCCCAGTTTCAGGAACTCAGCTTTCAAACATCTATGCGATTTAACAGTAATTGGCTGCACCTCTTCCCTTGCGATTCCTTAATTTCGAGTCGACAGTTTGAAAATCCATGAAAGAAGCTTCAGAATCAGAACTTGAGCGGAAAAGCTTGTCATGTAATCGCAAAGGTAATTGAAACTTCGTGGTACTAAACGAATCAAACGTAATTCCATGTGTCATATTAATTTTTAAGAAGCTTCCTTCTCGCTATTTATATTGATCCTGCTTTGGTATGTATGCGATGTTGTTATAATGATAATTTCATATGCATTCTACTGAATCATAACCGCAGTTAGGTGGTTCCCAGATATGTGAGCAAAGCCACCAAAGAGAATTTTTTCGTGTTGTTCCAGACCGCAAGTTAATAAACTTTTCAATCGAGAGGTCGAAATGTCGTCTGATTTCGCCTTCAGAATTTTAATATTCAACCTTCTACCAAATAGAATCACTGACTGACTTTTTTCGCAAGACAAGCACTTCGGTGATTGTATACCTATGTACAAATCGCTTATACAGTGCGAACTAAATAAAGAGGAAAAAATCCAATGCTCTATCATTTCGATTAAGCATTTCATCACGAATCTTCTGAGAATTTTCAAATTCTAGCGCAACGTGACGAAAGAATAGGAAATTTTTTATAGCGACAATTACTGGTTTGAGTCAATATTTCTGCTGCTATATCGAGACCCAATTTCGCCGACTTTCCGAAGGCCCTGTACCACATAATACGCGAAACACTTTATACCTGAAGGGGAATAATTAAATTCGTAATAATTGAATTTCTCAACTATAAATATTAATACGCTTCGAATTTCAACCGTTTCTTTTGCCAGCTGGTATGTAAAAATATATATTCATTACAGTTGAAGTATTTCCATTTCAAATCCCCTCTTACGATGAGCTCGAAGCTCTCGAACAGACTGTAAGTTTAACATCGTATCGAATGATTTTCAAGAGAACTTGAAACAGTAATATTACCACGACGCAGCTCGCCTTCCGCGTGTTCTTCGCCCGGTTACAGTGCACGAGTTCCTAAGAATCAGCTCATCGCAAGCTTACAAGTCGAGGTAACGTCTCGTTCGTGGAATTATTGATTACTTGTCGATTTACAGTCGTTGTTTGGAAATTCAGTTAATTGTTCGCTCTTCGAAAGGTGCGAGTTAAAGCTCGATCGAAATTCATTATTACGTTTGGTAATTACCTACATACGATTTTACAAACAATTTATTTTCTATTCTAAAGCCGCTCTTCTCCGCCTGCGGCTAGCTAGAATGTTAGATACGCGATGCTCCAGCGATTCAATCATCCTTTGCCAAGTTCAAATCGCACTTGAGACGCTCTGACCCGAGGCGAGCAGCATGATGGTCTTTGCCGTTTTTGCCATTGGTAAGGAAGTTCGGACAATCGCTGCGTGACAAGCTTAAGATAACATTCATTAGGTCGCGGAACCGAATCCACGAAACTTCCATCGATCAATCATGGTTAACGGCTATCATCTGACATCTTTCACAAAAAGTAAAAATTCGGATAAAAAGTTAATTCGACTCGAATCGTTCTTGTCTTTGAGTCAATTTCTGGTCTGCAATCACCGCCGGCTTGATTTGACAGATTTTTTCACATAATTGTACGTCTTTACGTTTCGGGGATCAGATGACATCTCTTTTACAAATTGACTGAAACGTCATAAAATCATTGAAAACTTGGCGTTTTCTCGGACTGAAATCTCCTGATTTTTAGTAACATCGTACGCGGAACATTCTCCAATTTTATAATGTAGGTTACGAAGGTGCGGTACGGAATTGCTACTAGGTACGGTTTGGTTCGTGTTCCATGCGACGGCCGTGGTCACCGGATGGAACAGACCGGAACATTTCTAATGAAGACAATTTTCGTCGCCGTGCACGGCTCTAAGACAAAATCGCTTTTTAAATATCGTACGCAGGCTTGTAGCTGTAACTTCATCTAGGCAACGTCGTGCGAGGAACAGCCCATGACACGCAGGACAGCTCAAAGATCTAATTAACGAAAAAAATGCTTGGCCCTAAATCATGCGAAGGCATTTGCATATAGCTTTGAAATTGGAAGTCAACTAATTTTCAAATCGAATATTCTCGGTATAATTTCGAAATCTTCGCAGATGTGATTTATTTTCCTATATTCTTCGCGAGGGTTGAATTTGGAAATCGTTACGCATCACGATAGACATGGAACATGAAAACTTCAACCCCCGCACGAACGACGCCCAACGTACATCCCGCGATTGGCGATTACGTTAACCGAAGTCGAAAGCTCGACGTTGGTATCCTAGACCCGCCCCTCCAATTTGCCTTGAGATCATCTCCGTTAATCGCTGAACTAATAACAGGATTATAGCTTACCCTTCGTATCATATATACTTATCCCTAATTCGCTATGTTGTTATTAATATACTTACTGATATCCGTATACGCTCGAGCCGTGATAACTTCCTAACCCGTGTTAACCCTATCTGACCCAATACTTTTTTCGACCCCGATTCTACGTTTGCGGTTCGGCGCCCCCGAAATATAAACACGTTTTGCTACCACGATGATTGAAGTGAGCGAATTGATCGGGTTCTCCTTTTCTCTCTATATGTTCCTTTCAATTCCAAAGGCTCCGAAATTTCTAACGATTAGAAGGGAATATAATTGCAACAGGAACGGAATAGGAGGATCAAACTTCGGACTAGTCTAACGATTAGAAGGGTGGTGATTATTTTATGAGACCATTGTCTCAGCACTTAGAATGTAAATTAAACCTCCGATGATGAGTTCAGTCAGTCTAGTAAGTAACGAGTATATGCATACTGTAGAAGGTGGCAGGTAATGAAAGTGAATCGAAAAATGAATTCATTTTATTTTGATCAAGCATTTTACAATACTGCGAGAATTTTCAATATTTCTCAAAGTATCCAGAGTTCTGCTGACTCGAAAATATTCGAGCCTTGATAGTCGGACTTCAATTCTGGTTTCAATTTAAGGGCTGGGAAATAAGAAGACCAAATCGAACTCGGGTTACCCTTTTTCCGGAGGATCGCTTGAACGTTATTTCTCCACGTATTCTACATACTGTATAAATTTCCATACATCCCCTCGATTACATTCGCTTCCGATCAACACATGGAGATATGCAAGGATGAGAAAAATTCTATATCCATAATTAGAATGAAAAAAAGGTTTGAATTGATAGCGAACGATATCTGTAGTTCGTTTGGCTTCGACACGGCGTCCGTTCTCCAAAATGGCGGTGCGTCTTGTATCAGGATATACCGCGACGGAATTCCCTCGGATTCTCTCGCAAGGATTCAGTCGGAATTAGAAAGTGATAATTCAATCGAGAGGTATATTCGTCAAGTCCGGTATTCCGCAGCCGCTGTACAATACGACAAACGTACGCGACAAATGGGCCAAAAGCACAATGACATTAATTTGGTAATCAAGTTCGATTTCTCTTGACATCGAAATCCTTCTTTGGTTAAAATTTGAGGTCATCCGAATTGACTCAGCTCATCGCTGTAATGCCACAACTACTGTTCGATGCAATTGCCAAGCTAGGGGAACCCGACGAGACAAGTATCGTTGCCATAATTCAACCACGAATCAAATTATAGTTCATACATTCCGGGTTAGTATAATATATTTTTTTCAGGCTTCTAGATCAGCCGTTTAAATTCTGGCCAGCAGTTTAACGGTAAATTTGATCCGATATTTAATTACTGCGACCCATACTGCTCGTACGAATTTTTCGAGGCATCTACAAGACGAGGGAGGTTGACTTGTTTTGCAATCAGGGTAGTGGGATGTCTAATTCTAAAGAAATGTTAGATCTCTTTATCGTTTGCCCGATGGGGATAACTGAATCAATTAAAAATCTTACGTGTAGTGAGTATAAGAAGGGCTGGCCTGCTCGAGGTGCGTCGAGACGGGTGCGCCCACAATGGCGGCCGCGGCGTCTCTAGCTGTCGAAGAATTTTGGGCGGCGGGGACAGCCTGATGGTAGCGCTGGCACATTTCGGCCAAATTCCACCCATGGGCATCCATATATTAAGGCTGCTTCGCTTTTGTTAGACGTACCATCCATTTCACAAGTTTATACACTTTAGAAAATTGTCCGTCGTCTCTGAGCACTATTTATCGCTAACTGCTGCAGCTCCGGCACCACGGATAGATTCACCCTTAATTTTTCACTCCTCGATATATGAAGCGGTTAAAGTCTTATATTTTATCAACATATGCAGTAAAGAGTAATCGTGGGTATAAAAAAATCACTGCAAAAGAGTTTATGGTATCGAATTCTCACATGAGTCTTCGACTGAAACTTGATGCTTGGGCGATATCGTAATTCCTACAGCACACATCACTCTGGGATTATTTTTTCTTCGATTTACTTACAAATTTTGTAATAGTTTGATGTTATATTTAAACGGTGATCAACTCCCTTCACCTGTGAAATAATTACGTTCAACTTACATCAGACGGTGGCTATGATTATACCGATAAATCGAGATTTGATAGTGGCTAGCATGAAGAACGACAGAGTTCATCCTTCATGAATAAAGATGGACTTTTTCTGCATCCTATAGGATGTCATAGTTCACTGTCAGAGTCCGTCATGCCGATCTTTAATAGAACTAGGCATAATAATCATAGACATCTTCTGTGTGTTTCTGTCAATATTTCGCGGGACGATTTTTACCCTGGGAAAAAATGAACACGAATCCGTTTGATATTTCGTGTCTAGCAAAAATGAGAGTGAACTGAACTAAGAATCATAAGAAACTCGTCTACAAAAGCCCCTGCTGTTCTTCTGTGTCTGACATTATTTGTAAATAAAATTTTTCGCCATTATCTATTTTCCAAAATCGAATAGCGCCGAGTGCTAGTTTCGTCGTAGCTGCAGGCTGAGCTGTAACCGTTTCGCCAATTTTTTGTTAACGATAAAGTTACGCGACACCCGGCATTCTTTACGACATCGCTTTACCATATCTATCCTTGTCACGACATCGACGAAGGTGGCTCGATAACGTCAGCTATCACGTATCGATCTGATATTATGATTATCGCTAGTTTATATTCCGCTGTACAAAATACAATTCAGACATCCGCAAGTGGTATGAACTTTGCCAACTTTGCTTTATGCCATTACATGTACAATCGCGTGTGCTTCTTGCTGCGGATGGACGTTAGATGAATCTCCGCGTATATTCTACCGAGTCTATCTTATGTAATAGCTGTAGGTGTATCTTGCCAATAGTTTATTGCAAATACAGCAGGGAATTTGAGGCGTGTACGATCCAGGCTCCTTGGTATTTCCACTGGTAAAGGTATAGACAAAAAATCTGGGAGCAATTTTATTCCCTCTAATTTCTTACGTTTTTTTATTCCACTTTGAGACCTTCCCTAATTTGCAAAAGTTTGTAACAACTCTTTCGCCCACCGCATATATTGCGGTTTAAAACTGATTGGATTTGGGTTCCTCGAATCCGGGGATCGCTTAATGAATTCCTATAAGAATAGTAGTAAAAAGAAACAAAGAACCGTCCGATGTTGTATAAACCGGCGATCAATTTACCGATCAAGTTTTTAAGCGCCATCGGCAAGACATCTGGGCAGCCCTGAAACATGATAAAAGAGATGTTTTCTTCACGCCTAATATACTCCCTTTTAACTCGATGAAAACGGGCTCATCATTTTTCTGAATGATCCTAATTGATCGTTTAACTACCCATTTACATCTCGGGGTAAGATTCCTTCCTTTTTTCAACCGTCCAAAGGCTACACCCACGTTTGCCCACCCAGGTGTGTCTTGCTCGGTATGATAAAACGCTTCGTGTTATTTCGAACATTTATACCGCCTATATGGCGGTAAAAAAAATTCCTAAATCCATTCTGCGACATATGCAGAGTTGCGCAGTATATGTATGATATAACCAGCTGGTTGTAAATATTTCGCCTATATGCAATTACGGCTTCTGTATTTAGAAATCAATCGGCTTGAGTGAATTTATTGGAAAGTGTGACCAACAAAGGACTTTACTGATTTGACTATATCTAAACAAGCGGCCTTCGAAGTCAACGGGTCACTCGATCTGTACTAGATTTTCGATTTCTCGTACAGATCGGCATTGTTTCGAGTCTTCTAAGTGACTCATAGATTCCTACTTTGTTCACACTATAAGACTCTGCGGTGGCGCTTGTTCCCTTAAACTAGGTCGCATTACCGATTTCATGTGGTTTTCTTCTTTTTTTTTTCAAATCTATTTCTTTTTCTTTCTCTTTGTTTAATATTTCTTTCTTTCTTTTATTGCAGGTAACTTATCGTTATTGACAGTAATCGAAATTGACCGATGACAAACGATATCTAATAATTGGAACCATCTAGCTCGTCGAGCACACGGTTGGATCCTAATCGATTTCTTACGCTGATCGTCCACGATTTTCCAGTTTCTTTCACATTTCTAGACGAATTATTACAACTTACTTGGCATTATTGTCTCTGAAACAAGCTTCGATCACTTTTATTCAATCAGCGGTTATTTAATTTTTAATTTTATAGCTGCACCATACGATTAACCGGCCGGAGGCCTAAGATCAGTTCTATTAATTATACTCAACGCGGATTAAATGTCACTCTATATCAATCACACTTGTAGTTATGTATTCAGGTATATTTGATTCTAGATTTAATCCGAATACAACGATGAAACCTCGCGAATTTCGATACTCGAAGAAAATATTTCAACGCGTTAAATTACACGATCAATTTCAACGATTCTATACGTATACCATATAAGTACATAGATATTTATTAGAATTCTACGGCTCTACCTTGAAGAGCAACGCTATATGTTGATAAGTTCTGTTGCTGCTGCACACCTTTCAAAAACGTCACACACCTCGAGTTAAATTCGCCTTGAATGATCGTATAGCGCAAGTAGGTAGGTAGGTAGCTAGGTAGGTAGGATATATAAAATCGCGTTTCAATTCATTTTCCTAACGTATATTATATCTCGTTGTAAAATCATACGGACGAAAACCGTGCCGATTTCTTAACGGTATATTATTTCAACTTTGCGGAAATGTCAATCCCTCGTAACGCCCATCTCACTTACGCGTGGGAGTATGACATAACAATAGACGATCGGTGATCGGGAATCGGCACCACACTATATACTACAATATATACTTATACACAACCGACACTTCTGCCCACTAGCGATCGGCAGATCGGTATCGAACCCGATCTTAAATACCGATTACTACTATTATTATTGTTATTATTATTATTGTTAATCAAAATTCTATTCAAACTACCGATTTTTATATGAAAATAATTTATCGCTGTCATCGGGTGCGACCGATAACGTGCAGTGCTGTCCGGCTTGGCTCTGTCTTTCGTGGTGCACGACTCGAACCGACTGAGCGCTGTACGAGGACCGTCGACTCCCAGGTGAGCGGGAGGCATGAGCGTCGGTGACTCGTGTCTCGGGATCGGCAAACCGTCGACTGCACGGCTGTGCGGGCGGGACCCTGGGCCCCGTGGGCCCTGTGGGCCCCATGGGCCCCTGTCTCGACGCGCAAGTACAGTCCGCGCACCAGGAGAAGGCACCTGGTTATTCAGGATATAGGGGAAGATTGACCTTTGACCTAACTCCTCGCGGCATTGCGTTGGCACAGGTCAGCCTTTCACAGATTTGCCCTTTCGGTGTCGAACAACGCTTAGGATGGATCGGAAACACGAAGTTTAAACTTACGGGATGAAAATTTGTTCGATTTTTGGTGAATACGTATCGAACGAGATAATCGCGGCGGGTTTGGGAAATCCTCGCAGCCCTGCCTATAGAGACTTGTCAGTGAGGATCAGTGTGCCTGTGGCAAGATGTTGAACAGCTCTATCTTGGGTTGGTTATCGATAACGCATAATCGGCGATCTGAAGCCTTTCTCTTATATTCTATCATCGGTACAACTATCGACGTATTTGTTTCCGCGGAATAACGCAACCGATAATATAATCGATTCGCGAATGTCTAAGAAGTTCGTGCGTGCTTATACGAATAATGTATTCGCAATTTTTTGACCCCAATAAATAACCACATTTTCTGATAATCGTCATCGTCGCGTTACGAGCAGGAAAGATTGACTCGACCGAATAACTCAAGTCATCAACCACACACGGTGACGGATAATCAGTATACCTACTATAATAATAAAATCGATCGGTGAAAAAGATATGGTCAACGATCACATTTTGTGGGACAAGAAAATTCAACGTACGGGGTATGTTCTTCGGCGATATCCGAGAGTGGTCCGTTTCGGGGGGATCCGGAAGAGGTGAAAGAAGGGAGTTCGCGTAGAGACGAGGAGCGTCGCGACGCTTGGGCGCCCCCGGGTAAACGTTTTATAGAGAGAGGTGATATCGGCGAGAGGCCAGACTCCGTGGTACCTACTCCTCGAGAGAACCGCGTATCCGTGCATGGCTGAGGTCTCCTCACCTGTGCGGCGAACGCGAAGAGAGAATCGCGTACCGAAGCCGCACAGCAACGGGGACTTCGGGGGACGCCGTCCCCTTGGTAAGGATAGGGACCAATCCGCGCTGCGTGAAGGCGGAACTGTACAGCCCTCGTATGCCCGTATTTATTATTCAGTTTGCAAATACGTGGCAAAAATTATCTGCATGGAAAGAGAGAGAAAGAGATAAATGAAAGACAGAGAGAGAGAAACAGATCTTGGCCTGCACCGCGGGCCAGAGAGGTGGAGCTATACGGTCGACCGCCGATTGCCGATCGACGATTATACAGGCTGAGGTCGGGGAGCGGCGAACGCGGTTCCACGCGGTCCCGTGCTGCAGAACACCGCAGACCGGCGCGGAGAGGAGCGAGGGGAGTTTGTCCGGTGCTAATTTGTTAGAATTGCTGCTACATCTGACGACCGCCTTCTGTGCGATACTTCGGCTTAACCTAGCGAACTAAGAAGTCCTGCGAAATCGAAAGAAACGAAAAATATGGAGAAGAAGGAACAGATTCGGGACCTAGGGAAATAAGTTTTAGCATCCAAAAGTCGACATTGATTTTTTCGCCTGATTTCGTCGGCTTGAAATCAATTTGGTTGATACTTCGTCCTGGTGCTTTGGCCACTTTGTTATAATCGCTGGTACATCTGACGGCTGCCTCCGGTGCGATTAGGAATTGAGAAGTCGTGGGAGAGCGAAAGAAACGAGAAAAATGAATTTTTGGATAATTTCTTTGGTCTGAAATCGATTTGGTTTCGGCGGTAACGACGAAAATTGTACGTGGATGGGTTGTGTGGGTATTATTATGATGAAGGATTGAGTTATGCGAAGCTTGGCTCGTCGCACCTGCAGCACCGAAGCGGTTGTCAGCTTGTGCTAGGGGTCGACATGAATTTTAAGGATTTCCGTTCAGAGTCAAATTCACGGCGATTTCAGAGACCCGCCGTCGCAATTTCGTTTAGGTTTAGATAATAATACAGTTTCGTAACCCCAGGACGAGTGAAATTACTGGAGAACTTTACGAGCGTTGATTTTCGCCTCGCGAGGTATACCTGTGTGGTTCCAGAAGACTGATTTCACTCTTGCAATGAATCTCAGAAGAAGGCTCGCGGAACGGAGTTTTATTATAAAAATTTAATACCGCTTACTTCTTATGCTGACTTTTATTCGCTAATCTTTGATTATACGAGTCGTTACATTTCCTCACAGCTGGCAGAATTATTCAGGATTCTTTTGCAAGCATTCTTCTGAGATATTAATAAAATGTGTACACAGAGCCGAGAATTTTATCAACAAATATTGACACGAATTGATTTTATTGTTTCAATCGACGTGAGATAATATATTAACTCCAAATACTCGGCTGCGGTTATAAAATTTCATTTTAAACCCACGTATGAGCACGTATGATGCATGCCGTTTGAATAAGTATACTTTAAAATTACACTCGGTATCAGAAACCGATAAATTTACCATACTACAAGAATAGAATGTGATGCATTCGATAGATTACTATGCGTCTCACATTTTTCTTCCATGTTATTTTACCAGACGGTGGAGTCTAATCCAAAAAAAAAAAAATTAGAAACTTTAGAACTATGGAAATCACCAAAGAATTTCTACATTTATCCGCAAATATCTTGGAGTGAATTAATCAAAGCTACGCTATTGGTACATCGATGTCATTTCTACTATTCACAGTTCTTTGTTTATGTTAAAAAAATGTTAACCAGTCATTTGAAATGTAAGACAGAATTTTTAGTACTTGTTGTCTCGTCCTACCCTAAATTAAACGAGGGGCACAATCATTCTGTAAGATCTATTTTTATACTTGTGTACCGGAACAAACAATATGATAATTAATTCAACTCGTTTGTTATAATTATCATTTTTATATCTACCAGCGTTTGATTGTAGATATGTTAACGTTAGGAAATAAAAATTATCGCGGTCTTCGGCGGCTGTCGTTCTGCTAATCGCCCTGTTCACATCAATTGAGTTATTTAACTATAATGGACAAAAATTTACTAATAGTTTCTTTTTTCACGCTCAACGTGAGACCAGATCCGTTACCAAAGTATTATAAGGCGAGAATCGGGTCTGTCTCGAATTTCCGAAGTCCTGGCGTCACCTTTGGTTTGAACGATTAAGGAAATCGTTCACCGTTCTCGTATTAATGTATACCTTCACCAGTTTTGTCGCGATCTTCGTAAATTTCAGACTGCGGATATTTAATTGTCCGTGAAATTCTGTTTGGCCGTTTCTGTTTGGCTTCTCGCTCGAAGACTTTCAAAATCGACGGAATAGCAGACTTCATTCGATGACTTGATACAGTATCCATATACCTATACTTGGTTAACTCTTCAGAGACGCCGCTCTGATAGAGAGTAGGTAATACGGATGAAACAAAGTTCATTTGTATTAATCAAGTTCGTTTACTCGAGTGATATTTCAAGCAGCTAATGACGACGTAGAAATAAAAAAGCCACTCGCTGCCGAAGGACCCGGCGTGACTCGGTGCTTTTAAGTGTTTCGACTTCCACTACGAATTCAGTTAATTAATGTCAAGTTTATTTTTCGTTCTTTTTCAACGCGACAATGCCGGACCATTCCGGTCGTTGGTTTAGCTCGACTGTAATAAACTTACGCAATATTGAGGTAAAAGCATCTGAAACAACGTTCTAATCTGATCGATATTAAAACTAAAACTAAATAATATATCAACGGACATACATCCGCCATGTTTCATTATGGTGTCGTGTTGGAAGGTGAATTTAAAAAAATCATCGTATCCGGTTAAGTTCGAGTCAAGTACCGTTCTCACAACTCCCGCTATTCACTCAACTCGTATCTATGTATGTATAAGTACATTGAATATGAAATTTTCGACTCTGTATATAAGACAGTTACCGGAAACGACGTCACGCCAACGCCACGACGTCATTACAGCATCGAAAATCCGAGCTAATATCTCACGAGTGAAAAATTCCCCTCCCTGAAATATTTCTAAAAAAAATTAATTCAGCCCCGTTACGGAGGAGACCAGCTAGAATTGCGAAAGTCATGCAGAACCGAGCGGCATGGCGTTGGCGCTGGTGCCGGGGCAAAATTGCCGGCATGACCTGGAGCGAAGTCAGGAGTAACCCTAGGAGTCAACAGCTCTACTGCGGGGCTAGGAAAAGAAATTTTCTGAGATGCGAGCGCGAAGGAGGAGGCCTAGCCAAGCGAACGTTGCTAATTTAGATTGTATCGCGTGAGAAACAGGAAATGACGAAATATCCTGAGCGCCGACTTACACCGACTACGGCCCCAGCCCCGGGTAGATACTTCGCCTCCAGGTTGCTGGCTGATGCCTCCTGCCTCCTGCCTCCTGCGTGCCTCGTTTCTTCGCACTCCTCCACGACCTCAGCTGTGAACACGCAAGAAAGACCTTCGTAGCTATACGCGGGGACCATCACCGCGCGAAGAGACGACCTTCTCACGTACCGGAAAAGAACATTTAGTTCTGTGGAAGTGCGGATGGATTACGAAGAAGCTACTGAAAATCTTCTTTATTCGATAATCTTGCACTTTTGACTCGAAGGCCAAAGCAGAAGCTTTCTCTTATGCGATTTCCTTGCCAACCCCCGTTAGCGGAAGACATAAACGTTACACTCCTGAGAACGGATGTGGATTAGCCTCGAGCAGAAACAACAGCCTATACCAAGATGGCGAGGCAGTGATTTCAACGCAACGGCATGAGGGGATTGCCCGGCATAGCCGAGGGTTGATCTTGGTTCCACAAGTGACAAGCACTCGACAAGGAAGTTGGTTTCTCTAAGCATCGGTACAAATTCGGAATTCACGGTTTCCTAACGATATTAACTACGCGGACTGAATCAGGACCGATTATGAGGATGTTGAAAATGTGAAAGTCTAACGAGTTGTGAGATTTTTCTTAATTAACCGAGTTACTTGTACGATACGTCTAACGTATATCCTGATCTCTTCAAGCTTCTGTACCCATTTCGAAATATTAAACAGTTTAATAACCGAGGTTCAGATTTTTGTATCTCATAGACATTTATGTTATATGTCATGAAGAGAATTACACACGAGGTTCATGGAGGAGCATAAAGAGCCGCAGTTGTCACCGTGACAGACGTCGTATCGCTGGCTGTTATCTGTGATTTAATCGTGGCTGATTACATGCTACCTTAAAGGTCGTTGGTTTGCCGCTGTCACCGTTATAGGCATTGTCTGCCACGTTGCTTTGGTAAAAGCTGCCAAAGCCACCTTGTCACAGTTGCGAACACAACCTGACATGGACTGAAGCTGCTCCTGAGGTACGACGATATTTAACGCTTGTTAATTTTATTAAGTATTAGCACAGTGCCAACTGCTGCACTCGGGCTACTTTCTTGAAGTCTTATTCCATACGAAAGATACCAGGACTTTCGAATTGGGAGTAATAACTCGTGAAAAAAAAAGAGATCGCCTAAATTCATTGCGATATGAGCAACAAATCGAGTCTCAAAATTTTTGCGACGCAATTGGAGATGAAATCTGCATATTCATCGCGAGGGTGAAGGCGATGGAAGTGCTCCGGAGTTCTCTTCATCTGTAACGAACACCTATGATACATGTGTTGTAGGCGTAAGCGTATAAAGGTAAAAAAAAGAAAAGAAAAGAAAAAAACGCGTGTAAGCGCGTACAAGTTGAATTTCATTTCCCCACGACTTACTTCCCTTCTCGAGTGAAGCGACGCGCCTCGCTACGACTAGGCGACTCTTAAATCTCTCACCTGTGACCCGAGCACAATGTGTGACCGAGAGGCCAGGCCGCTACGAAGGGAAGGGTTAAGAAACTCTCGAACTAAAGTGCCTGCACCGGAAGTGGGGGCCTTGCTTTCTGGGCTAATAACCCTACCCATACACCCACGCAAACGGACACCCACGAACCACACAGATACACTATTCTATACACACCATTACCGTGTGTGCACGAACTGAACTAACTAACACTCGGTGAACCCGCGAGACCCGGGGAGTCCGTAGACACGCAAACGCGCCTGTAATACGTACGAATATTGTATTCGCTTCTCCTGTATGTGAGGGTATGCAATTATATTGTATAAACATATCCTACAGGGTGTTTCTCATATTATTATATACGTGGTATGGTATACTGTATATATCACATCACATCGCATCAAGATGTCATCCTGCAGTCATGAATAGGTGATCGTAATGTGAACGTAGCTCGAGAAGTACCATACATACTTCCTCTTACGGAAGGTATGCGTACTGCCGAGAGAAAAATACGTTTGTGGATTAACCTGGATTTCTAGTATGTCGCATTGTTCGTCGTTAAGAATCTTTGCCGCAGAATTCTTCCGTTGGTGTTCATTAAAATTCAATACCTCCCTGAGTGCATTGATTATCATAATTTTACCAAAAACTTGCTTTTACTACCGTAACATTTATTGAAAGGATTTTTTTCCGGTGGGGAGGAGGTTAGTCAAAAATCGCGAACACGGTTGAGAAAAAAATATTTTTGCTCGTCAGTGGAACTCCGCGTAAGAAAGCGTTTCCGGAGCCATATTCATACATGGCCTTTACGACTCAGATTGACATGCTGATATCGCATATGTATACTACGTATCATTCCAGAACACCTTATGTGCATGTATCTAATGAATGTGCATACGAAAGTACGTAGGCGAAGTCACATGCAGAGTATATCTGCATTATATACTTGTGGAAGAGGCTCCTTATCAGCTATAGCCATATATACGTTAAGCCTACAGATTTTATGCTCGATCGATACTTGAGACTGTGGATTTGCATCAGGATTTTAATGCAATAGTGAATTTGCGAAAGATGGAAGAATCACGGTCGAAATAATTTTCAAGTAAATTTAAAACCATAAAAAAACCCGTGTATACAGCGTTGCGTAACTAGCTTCGTTGAATCGTTTTGCTAGTCGTCTCGGTTGAAGCTCTGTTTTAATTATGCCGGAGAAGGCTTAGAGTGAGTTTAAAATCCGCTGTATTTATTTGAACAAGGTTAAAGAGAATCGAAGCCTCACGCTCAATACAGTACTTTTATGGGTGGATAAAAATTCTCACAAGTCACCGGTGTAGGCTTTGCTCGTAGCTCGTAGCTCGTAGCTCGCGCGGCGAACGAAGCCAGCAGCAGCTCTTTCTTGGCTCTAGTCAGGGGCGAAGCGGTCCCGTTCTTCTTAAATCACGCGAGTCGTTCGCTCTCGAACGAGAGGCAAGAAGACCAAGTCGTATTTCTGTAGTATATATCCGAGGGGCAAGATATAGGTACCCTTCTAAATAAAGTGAAAAGAAAAAATGATCGGTGATCATTCATCAAAAATCTTCCAAGATTATTCCGTGCGACTCTGACCGCGATACAAATCAACGTTGAAGTTGAAGTACACTTCGACAAAGACTATTGAGAATCCCACGCGGAGACAAAAACGTCCGGTGTTGTTGGGAAATAGTTCAGGCCCCAAAAACTGCTTCCAATTTCAATTCGCCTCGACCTTTCGACTCCGTTAGTTTCGCCTGCTCGTCAACGCGGAGTGTAATTCGACTGTCGCTAACAAGTTCGGTAAAACGAAAACGCCGACGAAGTATTATTCCATTTCAGAAATCGAGGAGATCGTTCAGGGCTCAATCTGTTCAACTTGGACATCATCTGAAAAGAAGAAGCTGACTCTACATAAAATGTTGGCTTATGGCTCGTAATATGATCGAAGGAGTCTGGTAAAGTCATTGCTCAGCGGGTGGCAGTGGTGAGTCTTGAGCTGCGGAGGAAATTGTTGAGTTGTTCTCATTTCAATGAGGAAACGCGCGGATGTCTGGTGTGTAAGGAACCGCTAAAATGGTGTTGACTCTTATCGAGGGATCTAGAGCGGTGATCCGAAGGAAGTGAGGAACTCGCGGTGGCTGGCGTGGCTTGTGCACTGTAATAATAAAGAGGCCATCTAGGTTCGCAACGCCGAGTAAATTCAAACTTTCTTCGTAATGAGACGGCAGATAAAATGACAAACACACGCGATTTATTAAGGATGCCGTGCCAAGGGATCAGGCCTTGCCTCCATACGTTGAACACCGCTACCGTTAAGTCTGTGCTATCAACCAGAGCAAAAGGTGCTACGGTTAGGTTTTCCTTTTTTTTTAACCATCGTGAAAGAGATTTGCCGTTCCACACGGTGATTTCAAACTTCTTTTTTGTGCTCAGAAGATTCTATAGGAGTATGCAGGGTTCAGAAGACCAGCCGCATCCTATTTGCCCGATTTTTTTGTAGAAATTTCATCGAATGTTTGCTACTTTTTTTTTGCGCGTGGCTACGTTTTTGGGCAAGAATGTTGATAACGTTTGTAGAAAGGCGTCTTATAAATTGATGGAAGGTTACCGTTATTGTATACCTACACGGTGCTAGAGGCTTGTTCATACTTTGCTTCTGATTGTGAGTTGGTAGGTATAACGAGAAGGCGGAAAATATACCGTGTATCGTAATTAACCAAGGAATTAAAAGTCACCTTTGAGCTCAATTACCGTTACTCAACCATCTCCATATATTATTCCTTGAAATTTACTAATTGAGTAATTACAACGCAATCCTTAAAATCTGTTGCTTACTTAAGTGTGGGAACTGCAAATAAAAACTCACCATGACCGACAACCCGCAATGAAGAGATAAATTGCCTTACGCCCGTACGGGATCAAATTAAAAAGTTAATAACCATCCTCTCAAGAAATTGACTTTAACTAGATTTCACGGTATCGAAAGTACTCGCACCTTTACCTTAATTAGTTCACTAGCTTATTCAATCCAATTATCATTCATCATTTCAAGTTTGTCAATTCCTGCGAGGACCATTTTACTCTCGTGACTTAGAAAAAATTTCATTCACTGCTCCCATCCTCACTAAATACATACCGTGGGTTATGCCACTGTTCAATCATTGCATGCACATATCTCAGTCGGCCGTTTCATGGCTACGATCTCTTATAACTTGTCTTTAGCTCCCTGTATACCTAGACTGTTATATTAATACATTGGCATTAACGACTGTTCTACAATTTCTTTAGCTATTAGCACCCTATTTTATACAGCAACGAGTCTTCTGCTAGTTCTTATTAACAATCATGTGTTGAAGGTTCTGCTAAAAGTAACGATGCTGATGCCTGCATTGTATGTGAATTCTGTGAACTGGTTCTCGAAGGAGCTACCTACTGCGTACATGTAGGATACATTTTTTAAAGACGGAATACTGATTCGCTGTTAATCTATGGCAACACTTTTTACTGCATGTCCAGTTGATTTCGGAATTCAGTCGATATTTTTATATCTAGATAGTTTTTCAGTCAGATATATTTTATACCCGTATTTCTGAACATATTTTGGAGCATGTATTCGTTTCGGGGCAAGTGCCTTAGCAATTCTTGTACTTTGAAATTTTTCGCGAACGTCATAACGCTGCTCATATAAAATCGCCTACGCCCTATACGTAGCAATTTTATTCGACTGAAGAGCGACTCGAACCTTGCATATCGGAGTCTTCGTAGAAGCTCGAGAGGTTGAGGGCGGTATGCGTCAACGCAGGAACGAGAGATGAGAGCGTCTATAAGGTGTATGATTAATTAATACAGAGGGTGCTGACAGCTTGCATATACCTATACATAGTACATACATACAAACCACAAGTTAGTCAAACGGAAGTAAATTTAACTGCAGGGATAAACGGCGTAAGAAATGTGCCTATTCACACAGTAGGTTATTCAGACAAAGAAAAGAAAACAAGAGTTCTGTACAGAAATCTCGGCAGACAGTTTCTTTCCTTTGTTATTAATCACGTCATTAATTTTAAGTAGCTCGTACACGTTCCAGACCTATTCATTCATCCCAGAAACTTCTAGGCTGGCCTAGTTGCGCTGATTTTTATAAATCTGCACTCTGTGCTAATGATCGATGTCGATCCTTCGACGGTACAACGAAAAACTAATTGAATTACCGAAAGTTTTGCGTGCTTCGGAGACACCAAGTCCAAAAAAATGCCCAAATCAAAAACTCTGCACCCATTGCATAGATTCTTGCACGGATTTATCCAACTATCTTCTCCTGCGAGTATAGTCACAGTTTAAATGTGCAAGAGGCCACATATACGTACGTATGTACCTTGCCAGCTATTGAGTGCGCTGTTTAATTAACTAAATGCAGCATAGCGTCCGATAAACGGCACGTATCAGCCATAAACTTTCTGCCGCCTCCACTACTGCTGATAACACTCTATCGTTGCTGTTTCTTACCCACTCTTATACTCTCTATAAGTATACGGGGGTATACACGTTTGCCATGGTTGCGTACAACTTCGAACCTTTGCCACAAAGGCAAGCTACTTGTCCCCGTCGCAATATGGCAATACCTGTAGCAGCAGCAGCGACCGGCGTGATCTACTTCTTGTTAATTAAGATTAAAAATCTCCACCGTCGTTTATCCTTATCGATAAATATACCTACGATATCGGATATCGTGACCGCGACACGCTTCCGAGGAAATGGATATACAGATGGTTTGCAAAAATTTGGGAAACGATTTTGCGTAATGGAGAAATCTTTTTTCAACATACTCGGATCTTTCATCCTGAAAATATTTCGCATGTGAAA
Organism: Tenthredo distinguenda; assembly: GCA_947538915.1. Taxonomy (NCBI): domain Eukaryota; kingdom Metazoa; phylum Arthropoda; class Insecta; order Hymenoptera; family Tenthredinidae; genus Tenthredo; species Tenthredo distinguenda. The sequence continues at coordinate 9,914,128 of OX384534.1, forward strand.
CACCTTGTGATTCTTATCGATACACATATCTATGATATCGGATACCGTGACCACGAGACGTTTCTAAAGAAACGGATGCGCAGAAGAAGCTTTGCAAAAGTTTTCAGAGCTTTGGCAACGATCTTGCGAATCGGCGAGATGGTTTTTCGACATATTCGGACCTTTCGTCCTGAAAATATTAGGCATATGAAATACTTTTCGGACACCCCGTAGCTTCCACCTCGTAGATGGTTTTGAGTCGCGCAATTCCCTCGCGGGCGGGTAAAGTCCTGGCTTCTGTGTGCGTAACGACCACGCACGGGATGCGTCGTCGGTGCTGGCGGTTGTTGGCGGTCGGCCGAGGCGGTCGACTCGATTTCGCCGCCACAACACAGGGGACAACCTCCTTCCTCCTCGTCCCTGCCTCACCCCCGTATAGGATAGCAAACAGGCAGGCAGGCAGGCAGGCAGGCAAGCAGGCAGGCAAGCAGGCAGGCAGCCTCCACTGGGGAGACAACGTTAAGATTTAAGACTCAGAGATGGGCCTATAAACATTGCCTGGTCCAGTCAGTGTTTGCTTCTACCTCCTTCGCTTCTGTTCGCTTTAGAGCTCCCCTCTCTCAGTTGCTTTAGAACCATCGAGTCCTGCATCGGGAGGTTATAACTATGCGAAGGTCCGCGGTGCGGGTCCTTCGATATTTTGGAGCAAAGAGACCATATAGGTATATAGATCAGTCCGTGATCGATGTTCGCGGAGAGACCCTGCGTTGACATTTGGCAATTAAGAGCTGCCGTGAGGGTCGGCCGAGACACCCTCGCAGTGAAAATTAAAAAATCCGTAGACCAGCTTATAGATGTGACTTTTTTCGAAGTTGGGCGTCGCGACGTCCAGTGGAGGATGAGGGCGGTGGCGGCAAACGGCAAACGACAAGCGTCAAGGACCAGGGTGTCCTCTGCCTCCACCCTCTTTGCCGTCGGCCTCTCCTCGCCAACTTATTTATTCCTTTCTCTGTCGCTGCCTTCCTTTCTTCTACTTCTTCTTCTTCTTCTTCTTCTTCTTCTTCCTTTCCTTATTCTGCTTCTTCTTCTTCTTCTTATATACCTCTTCTTTCTTTATTTCTGTCCTTTTGTCCGTTTTCTGCTTCCGCAAACGACAGCCGCTTATTTATACCAGTCTTTGCATCGCACGGGAGCGCTTTTGCGTTGACTCGCTCGCCTATACAGAGAGAAACAGAGACGGAGGTAAGAGCCTAAGGGTTCTCTCACACGAAACCGTACCTACATCCAAACCTATGTCACGTCAACGTCACTATGACTCGTCATAGAAGTTGTCACTGAACAGGATCAACGAAACGTTTCGATCCCCTACATCTGCGCAAAGTCACACCCTTCATCTGCTAGAGTATGGAAAACATCATTCGCGGTTTTTGATTGCTACCTGGCAGTCAGAATATGCAACTTGTCTCTGCGTAACGCGTACGCAGAATTAATGTACCGCAGGTCGCAATTCATAAATCGTTTTAATCGCGTGACTCGGAGATGGTTTATTACCCATAGCATAGGGTTAACTCGACAATTTCATTCAGTTTTTACAATTCTCACAGCCAATGGCCATTATCTGATGGCTAACGCGATTGCTGTTCGCGGTTCAGTCCTCCGCATAAAAGTCGTGTAATTTCGGTGTGGGTGATACCTAAGTGTACATAGGTGCGGTAGTGCGGTTCGCACCGAACGAAGCACGCTTTACAATTACAAGGGGTGTTCGAGAAGTTATTTAGCTTCAGTTTGGATCTTCCTGCGCTAATCAAACAACTACTATAGCCTAGCTGACCGGCAGATTCGTTGATCGATACACTTTGGATAAAAAATTGAAAATTTTCGAATCCTCCGAGCGAGTTCGTCATGCTAGTATTCGAGTCGATAAGCCGCTGCTTCCGCTGGGCTGCAGTAATCGTTCACACTTGAGACGTTGATTTTTTGCGAAAGTTCGTTTATACCCAGTTGTCGTCTTTACGCTCTCGAAGAACTCGTCGTATGCTTCGCACGAATTCGAGTTTGATTTGCGGTTATTTTACACGGTTAACTAAAAACGGATTTATTTCGCGGAACTCGCGTCCCTGCAATCTTTTCCGCGAGTTGTCTCGGCGGTATACAGCTGTTATATATACCTACCTACCCTGCAATGAGAATCGCGTACCTATACCTACACCCGAGCGTAAAGTAGCCTGCAGTATTTGAATACGGAATAAGTACCATAAAGGCAAAATCTAACCGCGTTAATGTTAGCGAAATGGATTTATCTATTTTCGAACCAATAAATATCCGTACCACGCGTTAATACATCGAGATTTTCAATCGAGAAACGAATTGTGGGACAATCTGCTCATAGATACACTCTTACGACGGGGATGCATGGCTTTGGCAGCGACGTGGATACACAGAAAGGATATCAAAATCTGCTATTCAATGTAACAGGGAGACTGATTTCTATACATCGCTTGTCCTATAATCATTTTTCTAATACGAAGTAATGCCATGCAGCGACCACTCTGCATCGCCGTTTCGTAGTAGATTCTGTTCGACCTGCACGTATTCCGCGGACGGTTTATGGATGGAGAAATCGGAAACTTACATGGTGGATTTCAAACGCCAGAGTGAAATGCCATACGGCAACACGTGGCGAGGACTTCGTATAGTTATACGGGTTACGTAGGCATGAATTAACTGCGCAATTGCGACGTTGGAAACTTCTATTGGTGTTAGATTTGAAGGTAGCGTTCGCCAGGTGATATTCTGTGCGTTTCAAGCGTCGAGGATTCCTAAATCAAATTAAAATCATAGATTTATGGTGGTGAGGCGATTTGGACATTTGGAATTCCGTATTTTCTAGAGACTTCAAATAGCGAAGGCATCTGCCAAAGTTAGGCGCGCGCGCGCGCGCAAAGCGGACCGAACAAATAAATGTTGAAAAACAAGAACAAAACCGACATTATGTGGCATTTACATACAAAGTATGTCAGACCTGCGGACCATGGTATAACGTAGTATCCGCGGCTTTCGCATACCCTGCCTTCCAGCAGACCGTCGCGTCGCCCGCCTGCATATATACCAACGTTTACGCTATCCTGCGCCACGCGGGGCGGCTGAACGCAAAAGGGAGATCTAAAGGCAGGAGCATGGTGAAACAAAAAGAAAAATTCGAGTTTATATCGAGGCGGGCCGCGACGACGGACACACACGCAAAACGAAGGATACCCAGTGTCTCTAGTGTCTCTGCTCCTGCTGCTGCTGCTGCTGCCTCCTTGCAAACTGCCTATCGGCTACTGCCTTCAGCGATGGCTCGAAACAGCCCTCGGTTTGTTTTTCGCGGTCCAATTCGCACGGACTTTGACCCATTCGGTTTCATCGATTTCGGAATACGTGGCTCAGAAATTTCTGCACCTTTGCATTTCTTTCATTTTTTTTTTTCTTATTCTAACAGAAGATTCTATTACGGAATTCGTGTTGACTGTTGAAAATTTCCACACGGCGCATGTACCTTATACCTACAATGATCTTAATTAGTAAAATCCGGTGTTACGCCCGTGAGAAGTAAACAGCACCTGTGAGATAGTTTCTAAATTGTAAGAGAAACTTATCACTGGATATAATACCTACTCCGGCCTTTCCATGAATATTTCACGGTTTAAGATGCGATTTTTGAACCGCGCTTCTTATCACCGTTTGTTCGCGCTCGTAGCCACCGCTAAATACTGTTCCTCGCTGCATTTGCAGCTTTGCGTTTACTTTTCCGTGCCCGAGCTGCCATCCGAGATTTATGCGTATGACCGATCTTATTGCATTCTGATGCTGTTATATCTAAGGGATTTTTAATCTCATGTTACAACATTAATTCTTTTCTGCGAATTCACTCGACATTTCTGAATTATTTCTATACGATATCGGCTGATGGACCGGGATTAGGATACCGCGTACTATGCTCTGGATCGAAAAGTTTAGTCGATACTGGAGAGCTGTTCCGCCAGTAGTCCATATCCTAATTAGTATCAATCATCGACTAATTACGGTTGGCACATGAGAATTGTCGATGGTTTCCGATAGTCAAATAAAGGAAAGAGGGACGAAAAAAATACTAATTATGGTCTTGACTCTTTAGTCAATCAAAAATCTTGCCATTTCAGAGCGTAGTCTGCATATGGTTCCGGATTGGGAATAATGGGGGATGAATCGTGCTGACTGTAATTAAGATTACTGTGCTTTTCGTTTTATCATACGGTATCCAATGTCAGAAGATGGGACTTGTCTCGAGGATGTCGATAAAACTATACGTTTGTATGGCCTTCGATTAAGATAATTTTTCAATTCATCCACAATGATTAGTGAATGTAATAAATGTAAAAATAGGTGAGATAAAACGTGATATGAAATTTTTTAAAAGTCGGGTTTTCGCAATACTATGAGATAAGATAAGAATGATGCTGTAAATAAAGACACAGCTTCAAAGACCTCAGTAATTCGAACACTTACGTTACGTAGTTTTATTAACATAATTCATATTTATTATAGACAGTTAGGCATAACTTGAAAGTACAAGATCGTTATATTTTTTTGAACTATTCAGAGATACATCAATTTTTTTGAGTAGTAGGTTTGTTGATGTACACTAAATATCCTTTGGTAGAGAGTACGCCTCGGCATTTGACGTGGACTTGATAACGCGATACCCAACGTAGATTAACATCACTGCCAAATATATCGTTCACGGCATCCTTGGGCAAAATTTCTAAAACCGAAAAAGGTCATATTAATTACTCTCTCAGCAAATGACACTCTACCAATTCTGAATAATCATCAGCATTCAACAAACACAAAAACTCAATTCAATCACCCAATAAATATGACAACGAATCTACATAGCAAACGAATAATTAATTAAATTAAATCTGATAATTCTTGTTCCAAAATCATTCTTATACCAATAAATAAGTCGTTTTACTCACGACATGGATCGCTGTGAGTAAGTAGCTGAACGTCATTTTCTACTGTGAACACTTGTAAAGCTGGTGGGACCACACAACAAGTAGCTAAGTTGATCTGAACGATATTAGGCTTTGTCTGAAAGAAATATAAATTCCGTTTATGGTAAGATGAAAAGGGAGTATTAGTGCACTAAGAAGAATAGAAGTTCTGACTCAAGCTTCCTAGGCGGCATGAGAAGGCGATTTTCAAGATCATACATATAAATTTTAATCCACTACTTTCATAACAGCGCATTGGTTCTCGAGTACTGTGATATATTCAATTCTAATGGCTTAAGGGATAGGTTCTTGCCGGGGTAAACGACAGCAGAAAGGATAATTTTCATTCGAAATATGATTAAGTCTTACATTTGCCCATTGGAACAGTTGTATAAAGACATCAGTATCGACGTCGCTGACACCGACAGAAGATAATTTGCCAAGTTCTACATATTCCTCGATTGAAGTCCAGAGAGATTGCAAAGAGGTCAGTACATCATCTGTATTATCTGACTTCTCATAAGCTATCACCAGAGACTCGATAGAATCCGTTTGCAAGACATTAAAAACTGCAAATAGATAAATTTAAAAAATTTGAAGACATGAAATTAGAATTCTATACTCCAGACTTTGTAACTTCTAAATTCGAACCATGGTCCAAAGCCTCCTTTAAAGATTCGCTTTTAGCGGATGAGATGAAGACTTTGACTGTGATTTTCAATTCCCGTCGGTCAAGGTTCTTCACGCTAGCATCATCTCGGCCAATAATCTATAGATGTAATGAAATATCATTAGATACTTAATTCACTGTTAGTTGTCAGTACAGCGATTGAGTGTTGGAATCCGAAATGATTATATCACTGCAAGATCAAAGTTGTTTTTTTACCTGTATCTCAATGACTGGACATTAACTTAAGAATAGTCTATAATGACACTTGCCTTGGTAGAAGCGTCATCTGGATTCGCATAATCTTTCAGAGTTATTTTCAAGGTCTCAATTAACTGGAAAATAGAAAATCTATTAAGGCATTAATTTTGTAGGACCTAGAGCTAAACATAACCTCTAAAAATGGAGCACGATTTGAAAGTATTGCAAGGATTATGATGAACGATGAACACTTTTTTTTAATGTAACAATCTGAGGAAGATGATATATCTGATGTTTTCTTTCTTTTACCAACCTCATCGCTAGAGTTCTGTCCTGCCTTTTTCTTTACTTCATTGAGGGAAAGAATGTTGCCTGTGTTGATTAAAATATTGTGAGATAACATGACTGACACGATATATTGATTTTACAGCGTGATGTATTGAATATAGTGGATTATTTATTCGGAAATATCGTAGAACAGTATGAACGCTTGTATCACAATAACGTGACGTTACGGTACGAGATGAAGTGACTGACTGTCACGTATGTGCAATTAATAAGGACTAGATATTCCAGTTTGAATACACAAGTTGTATCATAAACAGGTGGGAGCCTGATTACACCATACTGCATCATTCATATTTCGTCATAGTAGTATATTATTTAGGATTGTGTGATTGGCAGATATTCAAGAGCACGAGTTATTCGACCAATCACTCACTCGGCGAAGATTTCTTATCTCTAAAGCTTAATGCAGCATAAACTGACCGCAACGTTTTAACACATGTTTATACACATGTAGTAATATCATACTACGCATAGGCTTCAGTAAGAATGAGACGCAACATCCATCAATGGCGCCAAGTTCGTTGAATACAAGAGGAGGAAAGGAGAAGAAAGATATGCGACCTCGCCTTCTCTGTCTCATCGCGCATGAGCGTTTTATTCGTAGGTAGTGTATTCAGCTCTTGGACTACATTGTAGCGTCATCTATTGAATATGTTGTAAATCACTGAATCCTCGCATATGCAACCCGCAAGGATATTTCAGCATGCACCTATGTAATAGCTGACAGTACTATTTGGCATCCCGTTGCTAACAGCTAAGAAGGAATACTGACCTAGGGCTTCGGTACCTATCCTGGGGTCAGTGGCACTCGTGGCGTCAAAGAGTGCGTATGGGGCCTACGTCAACGAAATATGATTCTAACAGGCGTCTTGATAGTCATACCGCGAACGTAGAGAAGAGTAGACAATATAGTCATTGACGAAAAAAAATTCTCATTATCTAGTGTTTGTGGTGGTCATATTATAACTCTCGTCCTTTTGTTATAGATAGATGAACAAACTTCTATCGTAGTCGGAACATCTCTGTCCAGCAAGGATTCTGTTCCAATTGCAACGAACGAGTGGCTATAGAACTAGCCCCATACTTCTTGGTAGAATTAGTTATATTAGGTATCATATGATTGTAATACAAATGTAGTTTATATTGTAATACCTTGTATGCCAGAAAGCAAATAGAGATACTAGATGATTTGATATGGGTACATTTTTATCTTTAAAATACAATAACAGATTGTAACGTTGACTTTCAGTCATATTGTCTCGATACTGCTATAATAAATTCCCTGATATACCACTAATTAACTCCTGCGTTATTTTTTACTTTCCCAATCCTCTAACTTTTTATACCAGGAACCAATGAGCCCGGTGTGAAACAGCACAGGGAAATTAAAATAAGATATAAATAGATTTTCTTATAATAAATCAAACTCTGAAAAACAATAGCTAAGTAAACGTGCATGACGGCTTGTATGCATATACACTATTCCAGGCATGTATACGTGGCTTCATGCATGTCTCTATATGTATATCGATTTATCCTAGCGTTTTTCGGAATTAGAAAAATTTTACGTCCAAAATTATTGCTCCTGGTATCAGGAGAACATCTGACCCGAGGAGGTGTGCTGAAATTTTGGATATGTGTGTAGATATAGGCATGCATACGTGGCTTCATGCACGTCTCTATATATCTAGTTATGTATACTAGCGTTTTTCGGAATTCTACAAATTTTAAGTCGAAAATTTTTGCTCCTGGTATCAGGAGAACATCTGACCCGAGGAGGTGTGCCGAAATTTTGGATATGTGTGTAGTTATAGGCATGCATACGTGGCTTCATGCACGTCTCTACATATCTACTTATATATACTAGCGTTTTTCGGAATTCTACAAATTTTAAGTCGAAAATTTTTGCTCCTGGTATCAGGAGAACATCTGACCCGAGGAGGTGTGCTGAAATTTTGGATATGTGTGTAGATATAGGCATGCATACGTGGCTTCATGCACGTCTCTATATATCTAGTTATGTATACTAGCGTTTTTCGGAATTCTACAAATTTTAAGTCGAAAATTTTTGCTCCTGGTATCAGGAGAACATCTGACCCGAGGAGGTGTGCCGAAATTTTGGATATGTGTGTAGTTATAGGCATGCATACGTGGCTTCATGCACGTCTCTAGATATCTACTTATATATACTAGCGTTTTTCGGAATTCTACAAATTTTAAGTCGAAAATTTTTGCTCCTGGTATCAGGAGAACATCTGACCCGAGGAGGTGTGCCGAAATTTTGGATATGTGTGTAGTTATAGGCATGCATACGTGGCTTCATGCACGTCTCTACATATCTACTTATATATACTAGCGTTTTTCGGAATTCTACAAATTTTAAGTCGAAAATTTTTGCTCCTGGTATCAGGAGAACATCTGACCCGAGGAGGTGTGCTGAAATTTTGGATATGTGTGTAGATATAGGCATGCATACGTGGCTTCATGCACGTCTCTATATATCTAGTTATGTATACTAGCGTTTTTCGGAATTCTACAAATTTTAAGTCGAAAATTTTTGCTCCTGGTATCAGGAGAACATCTGACCCGAGGAGGTGTGCTGAAATTTTGGATATGTGTGTAGATATAGGCATGCATACGTGGCTTCATGCACGTCTCTATATATCTAGTTATGTTTACTAGCGTTTTTCGGAATTCTACAAATTTTAAGTCGAAAATTTTTGCTCCTGGTATCAGGAGAACATCTGACCCGAGGAGGTGTGCTGAAATTTTGGATATGTGTGTAGATATAGGCATGCATACGTGGCTTCATGCACGTCTCTATATATCTAGTTATGTATACTAGCGTTTTTCGGAATTAGAAAAATTTTACGTCTCAAATAATTGCTCCCGGTATGAAGGGAACATCTGACCTGAGAAGGTGGTCGCAAATTTTTAAGTAGCTGAAAATGTATTAATTCTAATTCCCTACTGTACTTTTGCTCATTTGAAATAAATAGTCGCAGGAAAAGGGGATATAAAAAATAAGGACGCAATTGATAATTGGAATTTTATTGTTGCTAAATTGTTATTCATACAACTTGTAATTATTTCTTAAAAATAAATATGTATCTATCGGAATTGATCGAGTTTCTTCATTTGCTTCTTGACATACCAGTCATCATCATAGGTATAAACTGCATTCGTATTACATTAATATACCAACTAATATAACCCATTTTGCAAAGACAGGTCAATATATACAGTCGTTCGTTGCAAATGCAACACAATTCTCGCTGGACGAAGATATTTGTACTTCGATGGAAGTTTATTCAACTGCAACAGAAGAACGAGTGTTATAACATTACTCAGTATATATGTATAATTCCGTGGATTATTCGAAAAAATAGACAAGAATCTATTCACGTCAATGAGTAATATTACTTAGTGAGCCACAACTTTTCTACGTTCGTAATATTTTCATTGAGAAGCCGGTCAGTCATTTTTCGTTGACGCAACCCCCATGTGCACTGATCGACGCCACAAGAGTCACTGACCCCGCAACAGGTGTCTCTTCCTTATGTCATTGTTCCTGCTTGCCCAGCTGTTGCAGTTGACGGGGTGCCAAATGGTATCGCCATCTCGCGGTCGACGTCTTGTACTAATTTTGTCGAATATCTGTACGCCCTGTGAACTTGACGGAACTACAAGACTGAGATGCGGATTGCATATACTAAGCGTGCCTATCCTTGCGACAAAATTCGTTCGCGATGCCGACCGCGAGATGGCAATATCATATCCCATCCCGTATGGCAATTCTGTGATTTCTAACTTATCCTACTTAACTTCACTCATCAAAGGTGGCGGCTCCAATAACTCGATGGCGACTACTTGAGCGTAAGTTGCAAGAACGCAGGTCACAGAAAATAATTCATTCGTCATTTGTGCCGGAATTATTCGCAAAGATTACGCGAGTGCGGTGGAATTACTCTGTTCGAAAGCAGTAGCCATTCAAAAAAAAATGACTATAGACATTCCCGGATTCGCGTATGCTGCTACTGTCGCCGCTGGTGGTATACTGGGTTATGTTAAATCTAGTAAGTCAATCATAACCTCTGTTATTCCTAATTGTACAAGTTTTAGACTATTCTACATTGATCGTATCTTTTTTGTTCATAATCGTAGTCAGTTGCCTAATTCCGATCTTCATAATTAGATATTATACAATCAAGACATTCAAAGTGCTTATTGATAATTTTTTTTATTGAAAATTTCCGTCGAACAGTTATCCAAAAGTTAGTTCACACCTTAAAAATATGATAACAATTTATCGACGTTGATAAAAAAATAATTCATCATATCTATCTCTTATCTATAAAGTCTCAAACTTAGTCTTGGATAAGTTATTCTATCTGGAATCTCCGACATTAATTCCTGTCATAAACTTCCAATCAGAATATTTTGCATCATGGTAATGTTTTATTCAATAAACAATCATTTTTACAGACTCAATTCCATCACTGGCTGCTGGGCTTCTGTTTGGATCACTTTTAGGCTATGGATCATATCAAACCTCACAGGACCCAAACAACTATGGAGTTTTGTTGGGAACTAGTTCTACTCTTGGTGGCCTGATGTTTTACAGATACTATAAATCTAGGAAGGTCATGCCTGCCGGTGTGATCACTCTCATAAGGTGAAATACGCGATGAGTTTTTTTCAAACTCTATTGTACTAATCGTCAATTGAATTTTTTCAGTACTGCAATGGTAATTAGACTGTTGGTGCGACATTTCTCACGCTCCTTGACGGGGCCGAGACAACAATGAATTTTTTAATACCTTCAATATTGTCACCTAATATGTTGGAGTACATCACAAATATAGAGCTCCAGGTATAAGTTATTGTACAACCTTGCTTTTGGGTATATGGTGTCTGATTTTATACTTTAATGGTGTAATGCCGATTACACTTTTTGTTAATAGATATAGGTATGTTGAGATGTCGTACAATTAAGTGGAGAATAAAATTGATAAAATTTACACAAGCCTTGCCCGTTATTTTATAAACCATGTCGATCAATACGATTCAGATCACTCTGTGTAATCAACTCTTAGTGAGAGATCTCATGAAACCGTATACGAATGTTGCAACCTTCGCCGATTTTAATACTCATTAGATTTGACTACAAGTCAATTTATTTGGCTGATGGTTATTCAAGAACTTTCTAAATACTCCCTTCTAAGTCATGAATTATTATTATTAACATAACGTGATTCAAATCGATAAATGACTTCGCGATTCGCGGATTATTCAACAATCTAAACTCTATAGAACTTGTAATGGTAACAGACCGCCTGTGTCATCGATTTACCGATGAAAACTGTTTCAGAAATCAATCATTCAACGAAATCCAGCTTACACCGTCGATAAAAGTAGATGCCGTTTGGGCTGACAATATACGGTAATAATCACTTGTCTAATCGATGTGTGTGATATCTTTTGCGGCAAGCGTTCACGATCAGTTGATCTCGCAATTGATTCCAATACTGGAATAGACTATAGGTATTGTTTAAACGTCGAGGTATAACTACAAATGGAATAACCGGTTTCCGGAAACAGAAAATTTACTTTTATGATGAGCAAAACGAAACAGTTTGCTTTATTTATCATATTGTATAATCAAAACATTTATTCATATATTAAGGTGGAAGTTCTATTCATAGTTTATTAATTCAAAATTCATCAGATATTTTTATCATTATTTCTTTTTATTAATTTACTGCGTAGAGATAAAAGCGGGTGCCGACGATTTTATCACTATGGTGTTAATTAGTAATTTATTGTGTGAAGTTACAGCACAATGTTTCATCTTACGAATAGTGATGTGGTCGTGGTCGAGTAGGAAAACTACCAAACTTTCTAATTGCATCTATAGCGAGTAGCGACGTATTGTGATTGTGAGATGCTTGAAGTTATACTGATTAAATGTTAAAAAATAATATAAAACTATATAGATACCCTTAAATTAATTATAATATATAGATATTACTTGTTGGTGCTCTTTTCAGAGACTGAAGACATTTGTAGGTAACTGAATCCACCGGCACGACAATATAATTGATACTGTCTGCTGATATATGTATTCCGTAGCTAGTCTAATTGTAAGTCAAAATAAAATTAATGAATACGGTGACAATGTTTTCGTATGTACAATAATTGATATCTCTTAACGACGGAAAGTGTCCCGCTTCTATTTATTGCTATGGAATATTTTAGCTCAAATGTTTGCGACACCCGAGGGTAAATCTTATTTTTCTAGGACAATCAAAATAATGTGTCTAACAGATAAGCTACTAAAGTTAATACGCCATTGACGATTTTACCGCAATAACAATAATATTTATGCCCGAACTAAAAAAATTCTGTATATTGCTTAGTCCACTTCTAACTTCCGGAAGGAGCCGGAAATCCCACCCAATCCTTCGCTTGTCGTTGTGCAATTATCCTTCGGTGAGATCTCGATGTACATGTCATCCAGGGCTTTCAATTCGTTTCGTTTTGCGCGCAAGGTTGTTTTGAAAGTTGCTGCATTACCGAGAATAAGACATATTAGTACGCATGGTTACGTATGGAAGGTATAATAGCCTTCAGCTTCCGTGTGAAAGTTATACAGGTAAGGCTGCATGATCGAAGAGAGTAAAAATAACGGGAAGATAAATTACTATATTTATACTCACCGATCATTTCCGCCATCGGAATTTCACCTCCGTATTCTTTTGGCAAAATTTTCGAGTCTACAGCTTGCTTCAACTCCTCAAGATTTTTATGTACCTAGAATAAGAAACGAACATAAAATAATCGGCAGAACTTATCAGTCAAGCTTTTATTTCTATTTCCCTTTCGCTATATCCTTAGTCTTTGATAAGGTACTTTGCTGCACTAACCAGAACGCGTCCTTTAAGCTTGTCGTTGAGGAGGGAAACTGCAAATTCTATGATCTTGGTAGCGTAGCTAGGGATGTTGATGAAATGTGTTTCCTTGTGTCGCATGGGTGTGCTGTTTTGGATGCACCTCAGCATATTTCTGATATCCGTCAACGACCATGCACTGAGATGGCCCATCGTCAATCCAGACTCGTCGTTCACGTGGCTGTACCCATGAACCTGGTTTTCTTCTTCGTCCATAAGAGTTTCTACCACCAAACTGTGCGCCCGAGCCATTTGGGCTGATGTGAACTTGTACGGATCGAAGCGTCCTGAAGCCAAGATTAAGTAAATCACTATTATCGCGCTGGTCACGTAAAATGAATGAACTCCAAACAGAAAGTCTAATTGAGTTAAGCAGACCAAGAGATTATTTGTATTTTTTGGATTCAGCTTCTTACCGGCACAGGATAGGATGACCTGACGGCCGTGATGGTCTCTCTGGGGAAGTGGTACCAGATAACCACTGTCTATGATTGCTTCCATAGCAGGGTCGTTGATATCCAAATTTTGGAACCAATTCGGGTACAATTGTCTGATGGTGAGATATCGCTCCAGCATATCCTGTGCCAAGGGTACGCTGAATTTCTTCGTCCTGAGGAACCTGAGCAGGAAGACTGCGTCTGTGCGGCAGTTTTTGATGGCTGGATGCTTCAATACCCAGTGTCTAAGCTGCTCTAGGGCATGTTCCCTGGTCTTTTCATCCTCTCTGAGCTCGGTCCTTGCGGCCGTTTGTGTCTCCGGACTAAGTCCACACTCGTACTCCTGCACTGGCTGCTGTCCTCCCATACCCATTGCCTAGAAAATGGATAATTTCGCGTAAGTCGTGCGTGACTTAAGACTATAAAGAAAATGATTTTGCTGTCAGGAAATGCAAATAAGTCTTTTCACTCATCACATCTGAGATCTGACTGTTGGCGCTTGATTGGCGTACAATTTCTTATCCAAGCTTATGTTAATTTTGCAAAATGGTAATAGGCAGGAAAAAATGTATGTGCTTAACTACATCTGGTCTGATGTCATCATGTGTTAGTTTGTAGATGATTAACGCTTTTCCTATTCGTAATAAACATTTTTGTATCCTATAAATGGATTGTTTACGAAGTTTGATATGGTGGAGTTACGCACAGAGACCTTGATAGGAAAAACTACCATAGCCTTGTTCCAAATTCTCGCCACGAACGAATGCAAAACTTGGAATGAATTTCGTATTGAAATTCCGTATTACCGATTGCGTAACCGGCTTCTAACCCATTACAAAAGCAGACTCCTGACTTCGCTTACCAATCGACGATCGAATGAAAATGAAAGTGTATACATCTGAGCTGGCGCTTGTGATGTGTGCCGGGTATAACAGCTTTCTATTCGAACATTCTTCTCTACACTATAAGCGTATCCCGGAAATATATAAATCGTTAACTGTATATCACTCTATATCATGACTGGTTTGATTCCATATCCGGAGATTAAATTGTAAATTATTGTAGATGTATGTTTAATTTCATGTTACTGTGCCATTTGCCAAGTCTCACACTATCATGTGCAGGTATAGCATATATAAAAACACCAATTCAAAAACCTGTTTGAATATCAATCGAATTTGAAACAACGTAATAAAACCACACGTACGATTACCGTTGACCCTTTTTTCAGAAATCAATTCAAAATATTCAATTTTGGGGCCGAAATTAGAATCGACGATAAAAAAAAAAATGTTCAAAGCGGACGTGTGTGGGTTTGTTGCGCTGATCGTTAAATGTATCTGGTTAGAAAGTAAAATATTAAATTTAAAGCAGAATATCTAGTCAAGTTGTAATATTCGGTATAATAATAAGAACCGTTTCAAAATCTTGCGTGTCATTCTTAATTTGCAAAGATAATTGCTACTCACTGTTAATTAGAAGAAGGCACTTCGCAGTGGACGGTATTCAAGCGATATTTAATGCACAAAATTTATCTTGCCACTGTAGCTAGAGCAAATGTTATTTAAATAATAAAACGTTTTGCACACGTTAGGCGCACACCGTCACAAGACTCGTTCGCCGATCGCACCGAAAAGAAACCAAAAAAGTGTCGAAGAAAAGTACACCCTCAAGGATCGAGGACGAGATGTACCGAGGTGTTGATCGGCGTATGACCAAAACCGAAATAGTCCGGTTACTATGATTTCCCTCCAATTTAACTCCACCGACAGCAACTTAGATTGGCCTGAGTTCGTTTGTCCCTCACCTAAATTTCGGCATTTCACTTTAGTTTCCCCCAATCACTTGGAAAAATTCTTAGTTCACGCCCACGGCTATATTAAACCTACGTATTATATATACATATATAACATATATGTATACCTGCCGGTTATATTGTATCCGCAACTACTTAGAAGGTTACAAATTTTGAAAGTTTCCTAGGTGCTTCTGCGGAGAGAATACCAAACATGCACCATCGGGGTCTATGCTCGACTTTACTCGAGACGCAGATCTTGTATGAAGATTCACTTTCTTCTCCTAGACTTCGTCTAGTTTACTTTCACTTGAACCACCGGGGAGACCCTTAACCGCATCATGGAGTAATGAGGTCATTTCTTACCCCGATCATGAATATCCACGCACTTTGAAGACGGTGAAATTCTTAGTCTTCAACTTTTCGTTATTAAACGAGATCGTCTTTCGAATCTGTCTTTCTTGACTTATTGATGATGAGTGGCTATGTCTCGCAACGAATTACCATAATGAGAGGAAAAAGTGAGGTAGTCCGCAATCAGTATTGCATATTGCTCAATATGTACATATTGTACAGCATAATTAATGTTATTGATGATATTGTGCTAATATATGACCTATTATAGCTGTGATGTCACAATCACGACGTTCAGAAATTGGTTCTCTCCTATGCTAATAGACCTAACGTGTCTTGGGCTCAATTTGATTATACCTGCGCAACGATTGCAGCAAAAGATTAGCGTTACGTCAAATTTTTAACAGCATCTCCTGGTGAAGGAGGATGACATCTCTTCGGCCAATATATGCGCAGGTAGTGAGGTAATCAAATTATATTGTCGGCTTCGGCAGGCTGTAAATGCACGATTCTTAAGTTTGAATAACTTTATTTTCTTTTCAAAATTAGCAAAGTCAAGATTGACACAACATATCGTATGAATTAATTTCAATTAACATTTTTCACACTTTACCGGGGAGAATGTTCACAGATGTGTATTTACCGAATCAAGCATTCTATTGGATTAGTGTCTAGACTCCAGAGATAGACTTTATTTCGAGAAAATGTCATAGCCAGAGGTGTATGGTCTGAAAAACAAATGATATTTTTTCGAGGAAAATTTTTCAACGACCTGTTTGGTAGAATTTTCTCCTACGGGTTTCGAAATAGAAAGATTACAATAGTTTCCTCAAATTTAAATATATATCCGACTACCCGAAAATTTATTAACCTTGTGCTTATAGTAATTAAGTGATCCTTACGTTTTTACAGATTCTTCTCTCAAGTTGGACATTTCGTATTCAAGGTAAAAATGTATAATTCAAGAGGCACACCGATTGTTATGTTAAAATATTGGCTGCTAAAGATAATACGGCAATGAAACGTTGGTCACATTATATGCGATTTGAATATGAATAGGAACTACCAGGGTAATATAACCAAGACTCTCATCTATCTAAATAGTTGAGTAACTATGGTTGACCCACGTTCGTACTGGTCCACAGTTACCTATTATAATTTATACGACAGATTCGTCATATGTTCAATCACATTGATCAGAATCTGTGGGCTAGTAAAAACAGTTATGAAAGTATCAGAGTTTCTATGCAAGATTTTAGTTCAGTGATATACTGATGATAAGGTATTAATGAAACGACTTTTTGAGCAGGTGAATAAAAGTCGAAACGATGAGGAGGGCTTTTGATGCATTTTGCTTCTGTTCTTTCCCCAACCCACTGATATGCAAATTAATGAAGCTACACACATTGGGTAGGTGAAAATTTGAAAAAATATGATCAGAGTCAATAATCAGTTTGTTATGTACGATGCATTTTAGCACCATAACAATTAGTTCTGGACATGAGAAGAGCCCAAGAGAATGGGTTTTACCAGTCAAAATAAGTGATTTGAGGTAGTTTTGGTTGTGAGAGAGACTTATGTAAAAATAAAATTAAAAACAAGGTCTTCTGGCACTGGTTATACATGTAATGTGTAGTCTGACTCGTTTAAATCAGAGCATAGATTGTGAAGTGAATGCCCTGAAAAAGCGGCGTTAATTGAATACCCAAAAACTGGCCAATGCTGAGTTACAAAACTGTTTAGTTTCGATAATTTCATACGTATACCTACGTTATATACGAATATGTTCTATCTATGATTTCTTTCAGCGGGTTAACTCTGGATTCCGCGGTGTCCTGCATATTCGCGGAATACAAGGACATTCGACTTAGCGATACCTTTCCCCGAGTGTTCTGTTTACCATTCAATTATCGATATGATGCTCTTAACAGAAGGTAAACATTTCAGATTCAAATCTTGATAATATGGGAGAAAATGCAGAGGACCCGTTAGACGGAGTGTATCATTGCGGAATGGCCTCAAGCCACGTCAATTTTTTCTTACCATCAGGTTAAAATTCGATTACTCAATATCGCGGTTACTTAATTACTCAACGACTCATGTCAGTATTACGAGGCTTACGAGACCAGAGACAAGACGTATAGTAGTTTTCATTTTTAAGTACGATCGTAGCTTTGGGCGAGCAGCTAATTGCCCTGAGGCGTCAAGAAAAGTACAGATTTTCCTTGTATCTTGATTTGAGCATCATTATAGAACATCATTTAACCATCGAGCTACCAGTTGGAGAATTGCTGGCGACTACGCGACTTCGCGGTGAAAGATCGCTCGTGGACTGCAACTCACGCCGCTATAAAATCCTGCGACCTACTTCTACTTTTATACATGTACGTTGCACCATTATTAATTACGCAAATTGCAAAATATGAGCGAGCACCTGACTGCCTCGTGCGCAGTAGACTTCGTTGGTACCGGGATAAAAAATTCTTAATTAACATCTACGCCCACGGCAACGTTTAAGCGACAAGATATCTTACGGTTGATGAATTTCAACATTAATCAAGCAACTAATTGATGCAATTATAACATTGGATAGGGACTAAAGTGAAAGGTCATTACTTGTCGACAAGACCCAATAAATGCCGCTGAAAGTACCATTTTTATAATTCGCTAACATCAACGTTTAGTGTTGGAAAAAGATCTGCATAGCTTCGAAAGGAATAGAAAGAAATCAAAATCAAAATCAGAATCAATTCCTGTTCGAAAGTCGATGAAATAAAATAAATAAAAAATCTACGAATCATAGTGCATAACCAATTTTATCGGCTGATTTGAAAGTGACGAGTCTTTGACCCGAGATAATCGTTTTAAGAAAGAGAGAAGTAGGGATCGAAAGATAAGAGATGTACATTTTGAAGGTAATTGTATTTGGACTCACCGATGATGTTCAATTTGCGAAAACACCCGAGTCCGATAACTGAGCTGATTCAGCTGTGTCTGCAGTGGTTCTTCTCGAAATCTTCACCGCATGACTAGTGTAGCCTCTTCGAATACAACAATTAGTTGACAGCATTGTTGGTACCGTCGTAGTTCCCTCCAGGCTGTACGCGCATGCGTAGAACCTTCACCAGAAGACTACCTTTCTCCCCGGGAGTATTCGACATCGACAACGATGCCACGAAGTCCCTCTCAACTCTGGAAGCACCGCAGCTGTGTGTTCTTGCACGGCGATATTCCGTTCTAACGAAAGATATGGTAAAAAGTTTTCCGGCACAAAGTGAAAGGAGACTGTGCACCAGCTACATGACCGAGTCTATGGCTATAGGTCCCGAAAAAGCCTTCATGACCTTAAAATGAATACCCTTCAATAAAGAGTCAAAGAACTCTCCAACAGATGAGATTTAGTTCACTACACGATCGTTTTGGCTAACGTTTCGTAACTAATTTCGTAATGAAAGACGCTGATTGGGTCATAACTTCTTCTAACCACTCGAATTGCCAGACCAATTTGATCCACAAACCGTTACAAATACTTGATTCGCTTCAGTTAGCCAAGGTCTTGTGTTTGTAAAGGCACGTTGATCCTTCGACGCGTTTTTTTCGCCTCAGTATTCAATCGCCTATATCCTCGTGCTCCTATCAAACATGAGTCACAGGCTTCGCTTCTCTGTTACTGCTCTCCATATAGTGGTAGAAAAAGATGAAGGAACTTTCTACCGACCCTGGACTTGACTTACGTGGAGTTTCCGAGAAATTGTTGAGAATATCAGGAAATTAAGTCTCGAGCAAAGGTTTATTCAGTAGGTCATACAAGTCCCCTGAGCTGCAGGCAGGGTGCTATAACTGCAATCACCAGGTTCCAGTAGGTGGAAGGTGGAAGGTGGTACTGGCATCACGACTTTCACCGGGATTCGAGCTGGTTCTTGGTTGCACAACCAACTGGTATCTTCTAGTCCGTAGCTTCAGGCTACTGCAGTGAGGGAATTGAGTCCCTTTTTAGGCATTCTTAAAAATTGCTCGCTCGACCGAGAGTCGAGCATTTACGTCCAGTATTCAACTCGAAGTTATAAACAGAGGAGGAAGCGGTTGTATTAAGCAAAATATTATTCAGTTACAAGAATTATGCGAGGTGTGCAGCCGTTCAGAGGCATAAAAATGAACAAGTACCGCATTATGCTTATGTATTTCGTTTAGGAATAAATACAACGATTCTGTTCCTCGTGTATAACAAACCTGTAGTCGTTATCGGCTCATGACTTTTGTTGAATGCCTCGTTGATTTGCCGTCGATTTGAAACTTCTGAGAGCTCATTATTCGCCAGTGTAGGTATATGTATACCGCTCACTTTCACCATTTCGACTGCAAAAAAATCTGGTATACTTTTCGACGTTTACTTCTTTTTTATTCCAAACAATCCTTGTTACATAATTGATATCCGTGCCCAGTCACTGGGCTGCTTATAACCGCAAGAGAAATGATCTAAACTGGAAAGCGGAAACAGGATTAACATTTCTAGGAAGATATTAATTTGATCGTAACAAGATCATTGCCTCCTTGGTATACCCCGTAGCTATCGGTGAAATGATCTCTGATCAAATTTATATTAGCATTGATTTTCGGATGCAATAACATACTAGGAAACCACGATTATCTTGTTCTATTAGTGCAAGACGCAATTGTCTATGTCACATTTCTCGAACTTCGACTGAACACGATTTTGATGAACGGAATATCGATTGATATTTATAAAAAAAATATTGCTATCTATTATTTTATATTATAAAGTTGAGTATATGAAGTTTGTGCATCTATTAATTGCGTTCTGGAGAAGTGAAAGGCTCGTGCTACACATATAGTAGATATAGTTGCAGTATTGCAGTAATTAGTCGGAATGGCCAGTCTGGTGGAATGTGATGAAAACGGAATAGGTACAGTTAGCTGGGAGTTATTGAAGGATATGTGTATAAAATTTCCTAACACACGATAATATTATCGGATTATAGACTTATGAAATGTTTCTCAATAAAGATTACCACAGAATAACATACTTTCTAAGATGTTTGCTCAGTAGTATTTTCAGCGGGGCGTTGTGGTGCATTCGCGAAACTAGATAATTGAAAACGATGCTGAATTTGGTTTCTTATGCTGCAAACTATCGAGCCACGAGCCTATACATACGGTATATGAGTCTATATATAAACACATGCAGTACCTCCGTCGACCACTTTCTCTGATGACCTTAAAAACCGGGAACGGATTTGAAAGAAAGTGCATTGCCCTGCACGAATAAAGGAAGCTTCAAGACACGGATATGGGTTGCGGTGTAAGTGATAGAGAAGACGTATACATGTATAAGTACGTATATGTTTCCCATAAAATCTCATCAATCTCTTCATAGAAGGACATGGTTTAGGATTTATCGAATCTCGATTTGTTCACTAACCAAAATCATTGCAGCCAGCCTTCTGTGCAACCTGCTATGTATAATCTAATGTCATATACTATACAAGTTTGTTGCGACATACGTGAGGACAAATTACTGGCATTGACGTCTAGTGTCACAGGGAATCACGGCTAAAATATTAATCGATCATTTAACGGCAGCTGAGTTATTCCAGTGCGTTAAATGACGGTCAAACCGACGATAATATTACACTTCCCTTTCGGTCGAAAACGAGCCACGATATTTAATTTTTTTCGACCGTGAAGCGAACGGTTGGCGAAAAGAAAAAAACCCTCGGAGAAGGATATGAATCTCCGATTTGTGTGCCGTCTTCTCACCCCTTCTTTCGATAGGTTTAATCCTCTCCCGTTTCGATTACTAAATTTCAGGGATTTCCATGAATTTACACAAATACTGAAATCCCAGAGATGGGAAAAGTTGGCTCGAGATTTATGGGCCTATTTCATCAATTGATTATGTCACGTGTGGAGCGAAAATCAATTACATAAGCGGACAGTATGCCGTATGGTATATGAAACGGTACTGTGATGTGACCTGGATTAATACCTGTGTGTGTTATAGCTGGTATAATTTTCAAAATTTCACGACACAAGCCAGGTCCTATTAGCAAAGTTCATGATATGTCTGATTCGGAGTTGACGACCTAATGCATTTCACAAGGTCGTTCTGTATGCGCAACGACAATCTCAATACGTAATATTTACATTACCAATCGATTTGCATAAATTAATACACCGGACTTCGTGACGTTGAGTATAAATGAGATTTCGAACGCTTTACCGATGCTACCCGTCGTCCAATCGTTCAGAGAAAATTATTCAGTGTTTATCAAACGTCAAAAGTAAGTAAGTGCAAAAATTCTTTTTTCTAAGAAGAGAATCGGACACTGTTATAAATACCTTAATTATAACTGCGAACAAGACCAATAAAAAATAAATAAAATTTTCACTCTCAATCTCTCTGCCAGTAAAGTAAATATAATTCTGTAGACCGTATATAATATGCTCAAACGTATAGTTTTCATCTTTACCGATACAACCGGATGAAAATCAGCATCTTCCGTCGAATAGGAAGCGAAGATTATCCCATTCACTAGCACTGACACAGATCGATATAGGAGAGACGATGTTCTCACGATAAATGGCAATTCTGGTGACACTGGGCTGTCACAGTAGCATACAACATTTTGAAAATTCAAGGGAGAGATATTGAACTATGAATTTTTTATGTGCCTTTAATATAATCTTTATCGTTCAATCAATAACAGTATACAACACAAGATATTTATATTATATAATTGCTATTGTACAGGATAGTCTGAAAAATTATTATCCTTCATAGTTTTATAATCAAAGTCCTCAGACCATCCTGTTGCTCCATAACAAATTCTTAAATTATAATTAATATAACATTTAATATAGACAGTATATTGCTACAAATAATAATAATAATAATAATAATAATATATTCAAATATATACAATCCGAATTACACCGGACGTTTATAGTGGAATTATACGTTCCTTAATTCTGTAATATTTCATATTATAGGAAGAGATATTAGCAGCCGAGATTCTCCCGCTCATAGATACCTATATGGTCAGAAATGATTACATTATAAATAGTTATTATAGTTAATTACAAATACCCGATTTCACGAAAAGGAATGTTAAGAACCGTTCACTCCAACACAAGATGGGTCAAAGGCATTCGAAATATTTTTTTTACAAGATGAATGAGCCCCCATTAAATCGATAGGGAATTTTCGAATGTTTGAAACCATTTGGCCGGAGCGCAATGATTTAAAAATTATTTAATCGTGGTTTGCATTCAACAACCTTCGCTAGTTTATCTCGATTTGACGAGAAAGGTGTGGATGCAATTTTTATAGAGTGTAATTTACGAGAGTCGAAGAATCTACGAATACCTCTTCCTTCATAATAATTATTAGAGATTTTATTCAATATTTGTTAAAATTTTATGGCAAATATAAACTTGACATTAATATTAATCCTCTATATTACACTGTTCGTACATAGGTTACAAAACTAATCGTTTCTAGAATGGGTATAAATTATAAAGTAAAATATTTTACTTCTACAATGAGCTTCTCGAGATGCGCAACCGGCACCTTATTGTATAACGATTCTTACAATTAATCTTTTTTACAAATACATATACCTATTTTTACCATTCATACTCCTGCAGGCTATACTTACAAAAAAATCCTACTCTTATTTGAAGGAGATTATCATTTTGACTCTTGAAACTATAAATCGCAAAATTTCGATCTATCAGATCATCTAAAAAATACTTTTACAATCGCGTATCAATCACATTTACAGTATGACTCGAATCTCTCGATTTAAACGTCGAGAAACGTGTTACCGATCGAGAAATAAAATTTCATTATAAATATGCAAAAGTGAAAAGAAATCGACTAAATTGTGATTAATCATCGAAGCGACGTGCAGCAGAGTGGAATTTTACGCTAATTATAAATTAGGTGATTTTGTACCTCTCTGATCATACAGATTTACTCACTGCTCGGTAATAAACATTTCTGGATGGTGTCCGATCGTCGTATATGTGGCTTTTCAAACGCACCAGATCGAATACACATAAGATATCTATGCAGGGCGATAGATCATCTGAGTATTACATTATCGAATGTTAGATCCCTGCTGTCCCGTTGACTCCCAGACTTTTTGAACGGATTCCAAGGAAGTCTTCTGGCAACGTGGGCCGTCGTTACAGATCCTGCAGGACTTGGCTGCCCCGAAGAAACCCCCGACGAACTGCTAGCAGAGACGCTGCCTTTATCGTGATGATTCGATTTCACTGGTTTCTGTAAACATCGTGTGATATTCTTTATTTAGTGTTTCAAGAAATCTAATGACCATTGTATAGACACGTGTGTTTAACGAACGTCTAATTATACGGGGTAATAAACCTACTTTTAGGTAATTTCTATCCATGGGAGTCACAAGTTTCAGACTGATGGAATCTCCGCATTGTTTTATCAGACGTACGACTTGATCGTGGGAAGCCCATTTCACGTCTTTATCGCCTATGCTCACGATAAAGTCACCCTCCTTCATTCCACCCAACTAGAAATTAGAATTTATATCAATACCTTCCTAATAAAATATGTATTTTTATTCAGATTTATTCGCAGATGCAAGAAAAGCATGTTTCGAGACTCGATAGTCTTTAAACTTTGATATATGAATTCACGTCCATTCTAGATACAGTAAAAAGTTGAAAAGTGCGCTCTACTCACATCAGCCAATGAATTGTGATCAACCGCGGCAACGATAACAGGGGCATCTCCACGGACGCTGAATCCGAATCCTTCGCCTCCAGGACCTCTTTGAAGTTGAACTAATCTCGGGGCCGTCCAGTGTCTTTTGGCAGAAAAGATGGCAACAGGCCCAAGAGGTCTGAATAGGTCTTCAACTCCATGCTGGCCAAAATCTGGGTGCGTCAAACTGAGTTGGAACTTTGTGGATGCTGAAAAATTGCGTTAGGTATAACAGCTGTCTGACAAAATGATAAATCATACGGTAAAAAAAAATGTCAGTAACTTTTAAATTATATACAATCATAAGAGTCGACTTAGGTACGCATAGTGTCTGATCTTCCTTTCGCTTTCGTCTAAAAGTCGCACAAAAACATGCTAGACAGCTTCTAAAAGTTCATACGAAAGGTCGCTTTGTGATGCAAGACACGAACTATGGGTTTGGTTAAATTTGTGCTAAAATCTGTTCTCAAACTCGAATAGAATAAATTAGAAGACGCGAGGTCGATGAAGTGTTTTATTCGAATAAAAAAAAATCATGCGACGCAATTAACATTCTTGTAAATTGCTAGGCTGCATATCTATATCAACATTGAATGTGTTGTAAGTAACACGAACGGTAGCAACGGTGTTTATTTCACCGTAGGCTTGAGAGGAATTGCGTAAGTTTATAAGCAAGATGAGCAGGTAAACGTACACATTGCATAAAACCAGGGTGCGGCAAGTTTTACGCAACTTTTTATGCGAGAGATAGAAGAAGCATTTCGTCTAACGTTACTATCAGTAAGATCAAATTTTACTCACCTAAAATGTGGGGAGGATCGAGCAGTTCCCGAAAATCACCCTCGTCGCCAACGCGATTGTAATCCTCGATGGTAGCCTCCTGCGCTCTCTTCAAGACCCTTCCCAACGCTTGCTTGCCCTTCAATTCTCGGCACATACGTTGCAGCCTTTGGCTTTCCTCGTGAAGAATTTGAGCTTCCCTCAAATGCGCCCGTGCTGTAAGAAATTGGCCGTTTATTAGATTTTTTGAATGTCAAAAAAACGGCATTCCGCAATATATTTTGCGACAGCAAATGTCGGATGTCTCTAATTCAGGCCGTAAAAGTTACCCAATAATTTTCGCTCCTGCTCGTCCTTGGGCACTGTTGCATCAATTTGAGTTCTACCATCACTTTCCTGCATGTGTTCAAGAGTGAGTCTCGTTTCTACCCGCATATCGGCGACAATTTGTTCCAGGAGACCAACGGCACAGTGTTTGTGAGCCAGTGCTAAATGATGTTCACGTTTGACCAGAACCAGCGATACCCATGATTCGGGCACGTAGTCACGCACTAGTTCACGAGAAATTAGGGAATGGACGTCGGCATATACTGCTGCCACCTGAAAGTGGAATAAAAATGTATTGATCTTGAGCCAAAAACTTCGGAGATTGAAGGATTTTAACGGTACTTGAGGTTCTTTACCTGTGCAGCTTCTTGAGCGAGGTCTAAGGAGACATCGATATCTCTGCTGTCTCTCGATTGCAATTCTAATTTCTCAAACAGACATTCTCTCGCCTGAGCCTAGGATAAACGAGAAAATTTATCATACAGATTGTCCTTTTCAGCAGAGTTGCCGTAAAAATCTTATATTAGGTCACTAATGTGATCCTAATCATCGATTTTTAATGAAGAGTATCTAAAAACTACCGTTTCCTCATTCTACGATACAACTGATTCAACTGTAGGCATTTGACACGAATGAAGAAGGAAAGGCTACTGAATAAGCCATAGAATACAAATGTATGCAAAATTTTAAATAAAGTCCGCCTTATGACTAGACAGCGACATTATGACTGTGTGTATATTTAAATCCGTGTCTTATCCATGGGCGGAGTTTTCGGCTGAAGTCATTGTATTATAATTTGTACGACATCAAATTGAGAGTGAAAGATTCAGCTCCTCTAAATTATGAAAAATAAAATCTTACAAGCATAAGCTGCACGAGCATCTCCAGCATCTCTGGTCCAAGATCCATGCTAGGAGCATTGGTAAAGTTCTCATGGATGTATCTAAAGGTACCAGCAGCTCTGAGAAAAGAGTCGACTGCCTGGTCGAGTCCTCGAGCTGTTCGTCTGTCCTGTCTGGCACCCAGCTGTGTGTAAAGTGCTCCAGCATTGAAAAGAACAGAAGCTTTCTCGAACGCAACCGTGCGCTGGCAGCTGGGGACTCCTGTCAAGGAGTCAAACCATTCGAAATAGATACCCAAGCTTCTATCGGGTGGAAAAAATCGTCTTTCGATGAAATAAAGCTGATTGTAGTAGCGAAGAAGCAAAGCTATTCCCGATGTGTCTCGTGTAGGTGTTCTCATGGCCTGGAATTGGTAAAAGACGATTGATGTAACAGCTGCGTAGTGGAGCTTACGTCTTTCCGAAGGTCTTTGGATGGAATCAGCTATGTGTTATTCATTTTTGGAAATCTTCCGATTCCACTTAATTCTTATTGATTTTACTATCGCGTGACTGTTATGACATTTGTTTTGATGTCACCAGTAAAGTATAAAGTAGATGGGGCAATTTGTATGGGTAGTAGAAAACGATAGTAAATCATGACGAAAACTCGGGTTGAAAGATATTCGCAAACTGTTCATGTCCATCGACTTGCATGATGAAGAAGACCTTAATTTAGAATCTCTTTAGCGGGGAGTAATTCCAGATGATATATAACACAGACACGACTGAATACTGATTGTATTTTATGTCGTCAATAATTCAAAGGATTTGCTATAACCTTAGCCATTTATATATACCTCTTCACGTACGTGGTCGATGATATAGCTGGTTTTTTTTGTGAAATTATTAAAAAAAGACAAAATTAAGTAATCGAAATATAGATATCAGATATAAAATCGAAAGTCGCATGAATCATGATGAACTATTTTGAGCACTTGATAACAACATCATTTCTGAAATTTTCCACTGTTATTTTGGTGTTATTTTCTCGACACCATTACCTAGTCATTTAATATTAAAGGATTCATGACAAACAACGTAATTTAGTGGCTACCTGTCTAGTATCCATCAGATCGGCAATCGCTTCTTCGTAATGTCCTCCATCCTCGCTGTAGTGCTCCAGAATGAAATCCTGACAAAAGAAAAGAAGAGCGATTTCACGCTGGTAAATTTGGCTTTCATCGATTTACAATTTATCTATGAATATAGTAATCGAAATTTCGTTTTCCTTGATAAATATATTCGTAAAAACTATGATTCACTTTTCACCGAAGAACAGTAAGATAATAATAAATGTCAAGTCTAAAATATTGGGCACGATCCCAAGAATGAGTTGATGAGAACATCCCTGGTTGCTACCCGATACGTTGAATCGATATTTCGTTACCAACGTCAACTGGCCCATTCTGAATACAACCATAGGAAGACACCACGTGAATTGTAACTCGAAGTATTAATTACGACTGAGAAAAACTTTTGGTCAAGAACAGTGGGCGAATATGGTGCGAATAACGATAGACCTCATACGAAAACGTTGCGAACATAACGAGGGTGAAATCTCTACGCTGGAGGAAATCACTTTACATCAGGAAGACATTGAGAAAATTGAGCATATAGATAAATGGTGTAGAAACCTGAAGATACTCCTTCTACAGTACAATTTGATATCTAAAATCGAAAACCTTGGTATGTTGAAGAAATTGGAGTATCTTAATCTAGCCTTGAACAACATTGAAGTAATAGAAAATTTGGAGGGATTGGAAAGTCTGAAGAAACTAGATTTGACTGTAAACTTTATTGGAGATTTGCGAAGCGTCAAGTCGCTGAGGTAACCTTCGTCAAACTCGACATGACGTAATAATTAACGGAATATCTTCCTCGAAGTTGTTATCCAATCATATTTCTCAGAGGCAACGAACATCTGGAATTATTGATCCTAACGGGGAATCCTTGCACGGATTACGAGGGCTACCGTGAGTACGTGATCGCTACGTTACCACAACTGAAGGAACTGGATATGGCCGAGATTTCAAGGTCTGAGAGGATTCGCGCGTTGCAAAGATACGCCGAGGTTCGGGATGATATTGTCAGAGGATACTGGAGCCACGCGAAAATTCGTAAGGAGCAAATTCTACGTCACAAGAAAACGGAATCGTCCAGAATTACCGAACTCAATGAAGACGGAACGGAAAAGGTAGGTCAAATGGAAAATTTTCAGTGGAGAAACAACCAGACGACGCGAATTTTAGATCGATGAAAACGACGAGAAACGAAGCGAAAATTTTTGGAAAAGTACGAGTTCGCACACTCCTGAGGACCGTATCGCCATCGCTAAAGAGAATAGAAGAAACAAAGAGAATAGGGAGAGAAAAGACGACGACAAGAAAAAACCCAAGTACACTCCGAAGTTATTCAACTCGGAGGGACGACCTTATAATGTGAACCAGCCCAAAGTTCCTTTTCGTTTAGATGATGAAAGTGACCGTGAAAAAGTCATTCTAGATGTTTCGGTCTACAAGTGAGCGAAGTCGATTCTTAATGCAAAGTTTTCCAGATTACTTGTGATTTTTATTTGAAAAATTGAGATTACATTATGATGGTATCGATATTCGTATTCGTTTCAGGCATTTGGACACCAATTTTTTGGACGTCGATGTGCAGCCTGGATACGTGAGAGTGACTATAAAAGGGAAAATATTGCAGTTGACTCTACCCTGCGAAGTTTCGACTGAAAAAAGTTCAGTTCAAAGATCTCAGACGACAGGGAATTTAGTCGTTTCGATGCCACGTCTAAATCCACTGAAAGTTATTGAAAAACCAGAAGCAAAAAGTAAGAAAGTGCCGGATGGGAAGACTATCAAGTCAATGATGGCACAGCCAGTCTCCTCCAAGAGAGAATTCTTAGAGATTGGCCCCGAAAAATGTGATTTTGATTACACGAAGATAGTGGAAAACAATGCTAAGAACAAGGAGATAAGCAAGTCGTTGGAAAGGCGTGAAATTGGTTGTTCCTCTGAAGAGAAACTACCTCCTAACGATTTTGTCGACAATCCTGAAGTGCCCCCATTATTCTAACCTTGCTATTTTACTAAAATCTGCAATGTTTAGAAGACTGTAGAATATATTGACACATGTTCACCGACCTAAGAATAAAGTATAGAATTAAGGCTAACTGGGTAATCTGTTCTTTGTCTGCCAACAATTTTCTTTCTCTCCAATGTTTTTCTCTTTAATCGTATGTTTGACGCCCATTTCCGAAAGCAGTGAATTAGTAATTCGTTAGCATTACATTCTGGAAAGAGGTGTATAATAATGAATGGAAAAGTAAAATGTTCGAGGGCATAAATACTCACTTTAAATGGTTCTCGAAAGTCAATGTCTTTGGTCTCCTTCAGGCCCAACGGTATCATTGGCATTACGGGTTCCTCGCTGTAATAAAATGTACATAAAGCTGGCGATTAATTCCACCGCAGCGCAAATATCTTAAGAATAATAAGAATAAACCGGGAAGTGAAGCGAATGTGTGCTAAGGGGAATAGGCGGTTTCACAAATCGCTGGAATTAAAAATTCAGGATCTTATCTCTAATATCTTGGCATGTCTAATTGCCCGGTATTTCTAACAGTTAGTTTATTGAAATCAACAGCAAATAAAATATCGGTATCATTCTAACAAATATAAAAACATATGATCGGAACCTGATGTTGTTTCGAAAATAAACTCACAAATCATAAGGAGCCTCAAGCCTTAATAAATATCACGGCCTCAGGCGCGTTCGATAACCTGTGACCGATTTTCAGTCCACATTTATATACACACACATATATATGTGTATATTATATTCAAGACTTTAACGATTATACCATAGCTGCTGCTGTCAAGGCTAAGTTATATATTATTACGAAATGTTCACGTTTTTTGTTCTTAAATGGAACGGTAACTCGTCCCGTGAATATTCTTCGTGTAATGACAAAAAATTAAACGGGGTACTTTTTATTTCAAGGTATCTTCCACACCGTTGGGAGACAAGTTCTCACCATCACTTCTTGACCACTCTAATAATAAGTAATTTGTGAGCTGTGGGTTCGTGTATTAAATATATTAGCTGAAATGAACCTTTCGATGCTTTTGTTGCAAGACGAATTACGGGAGAGACTTCTCACTTCGAGTATAAATAGCTAATAGAATAGTCTAACTCGCTCTCGCGAATACGTAATAAATTACAATTCCTTGTCTGTTCCCGTTACGTAATAATAATAATTAGCAGTCTACTGCTTAATAACAGTGACTTCCTCCGACGATCGAAAAGATACAGTTTTCGAAACGGCTCAATACCTAATGGATTGTGAGAGGATCCCAACGATGGTAACGGTATTAACTAGTAATTAACCAGACAAGCAATTAAATCTCCTATTTACTAATACCCCGCTCACCTTTCGATAGCCTGCATATTATACGGTCATTTTTCATCCGGTCCAACATTATTTTACAGATACCTATTCCTCGCACTTGTCAATGGAAAGAATTCTAATCAATTAGAAATTGTTTGCAAGATATTGGGTAAAGACATAACTTATTTACGTGGTCTACGGATTTCAATACCGTTGATCGAATGCCTAATTGATTTAATTTATAGGTGCAATAACGACTGTCTCGGAACTTTTTCTTTTAGTTCTGTGGATAAGTTCTTGTTCTTTAAGTTTTCGGCAGGAATATAATTATGGTTTTGAACTTGAGTCGAGGGATCTATATCTCTGGATATAGTATAACGAGGCAATGACCGTCGGCGTTCGCACGAGTATTCTAAATAAAGGATTGAGGATCGTGTACGGATTAAAGCCAATCAATCCTCGCGATCTTAAGAAAAATATTCTAATGATGCTATCGAGCATGATTCATGCGGCTAGGTCAGGGAATCTTCTACTCCGAGCGGGTTTCGAGTCATTAATTATAAAATGTCAACGACTCCACCAAGCGCCATTCTTTTTATAGCAATTCTTCATCCTGCTATTACCTATGTGTATACATTTAATACAAGGCACGCTGGACCTTGTGATGTAAGAATTAAAAATCCCTAAAGACAAGGTCGAAGACTGTGTTTGTCGCATAAGTTACAACATGAATTTCTGTTTGTTTAAATTAATCACGAAGAGCCTGCAGAGTTGGAGAGGAACAAACTTCCGTGTTATGTGAATCTCTTCCGTAATTTAAATATCACACCCGCCAACCTCGTTCGAATTCCAACACGTATTTTAACCCAGAAATAAAAATAAATGCCCTGACTAAAAATCTCGAGGAAAAATAAGTTTCATGCTCAATATTCTCTTTTACTTTCTTCTACGCGCAGTTAGGCCCCGTAGGTTTTTGAACACAAGTATCACCGACATAGTTAGGCACTGCTCCAGACGGAATATACAATTATTACACATCTATTATGGCGATTCATGAGGATGAAAGTCTGACACGTCTTCGTGGCCTGTTTACTCCTGACAGAATGCGGCCATCCGTGAAAACCATGCTTTGAATTATACATTTCAATTACACAAAATTATGCAAACTCTGTTTAAATTTGGCTATTTAGAATCTTTCACAGTGTAGCTAACCGCGTCTTTTCATATAATTAATAGCATTCTACTCCACCTCTCGCTGCATCTACAGTTACCAGACAAAATTAGCCTCGAATAATAAATAATCCTATCCGCTAGAGCGTTAATTTCACTCGACTGAGGCTCACCGAACTAAAGAATATCCTATGGAAACACGTTAAACCTCCGCAAGTTTAATATTCAAGTAATCATATACCCAGCCATGAAACGAGAAGCGGGAAAGAAAAACTACTGAGATAACCGTATCGATTACACACCGTTCCATACATCGTGTTCCATTCAAATTATCATTATTTTACTCTCCATAAGACGCTCGTTGTCGAATTCGTGCATTTTTTAACACGTTGTTCCACACTAGACTTTATCTTTATAGTAGATGCAATAAACTAATTCCTCTAATCAAGCTATCAGCTAGCCACTATAATAGTAGTCTTCCGATAGTCTCGAATGACCCAGGACCTGTGTATTTCTGTGCAGTGAAAGAGCTGAATACTTTCATCAGTTAAAAGCTGTTTTATTATTTCCCTTGAGAAGGAAGTTATCATTTCTAATCCGCCTAGTGTGACATTTGCGAAATTTTTTATGCTTCTCTTTGTCACGTATTTTTCTGCCAGATGTTGCAGCGCGCGGACGTACGTGTAATAAATTATCACCTAGGTTTACGTCGCTCATCCCGTTAGTGAATGAGACGTATATAAGGACACGCACGCATACGCTAGCTGATGCTATAACGTGATTGTCGACGTAGTTCTGGCACGGGTAACAAAAAGTGGTAGAACCGTTGCAAAGCTATGTGCCATCTCCTGCGGATATTGACTGCTCTTTATACACGCGACTCTACGCACTTCACTTTATTTAAACTTCGAAGAAGCTTTATGCCCGGATGCTGGTCGCCGTCTACTCGACATGTAGACAACTTAATTTACTCATTAACAAAAAATCTGCATCTTGGCAATGAACAAAAAAAAAATAATAATATATATATTTATACCTATAATACTAAGTTTAAGTAGATGTAATTACGAGGAGAGGAGCCGTTTGAATGAAAGTAGGATGTCATTGTGGTGGGTGTACTTTGAATTAGGAAATGCCTATGCGACAGGTTCGAAATTGGATTATTTATACTAATCGCATTGTTCATTGTCTAACGTGTAACGTAAACGTATATACTTCGCGTTTCGTGTGCGTCAGGAAATATGAGCTTGTAATAGCTAATTAATTCAAGCATCGCTTATCTGCAAATATATATCTTATACATATATATGTGTGTACTACATGTGTTTGTTT
The DNA here is from genome assembly GCA_947538915.1 of Tenthredo distinguenda. Classification (NCBI taxonomy): domain Eukaryota; kingdom Metazoa; phylum Arthropoda; class Insecta; order Hymenoptera; family Tenthredinidae; genus Tenthredo; species Tenthredo distinguenda. Next base: position 9,947,523 of record OX384534.1, read on the forward strand.
TATGTTAATGCGTTACGAGTGTCATTTGTTATCTGAAGACACTTTAGTTGACATGACCACACCAGCTTCTGAGATAAAATACAGACACCTAGTGGCTTTATTAATACCTGCTACACAGTGGCCAGGATTCCTCGAGACATCATTGAGTATTAAACAATAACTGAAGAGACAGAGCTTAATTAGATATGCTAAAAAAAATTGCTGGCGTCATAAGCTTTTGCAAATGACAGGGCGACATAGCTACAGGTATGTTTATACCTACCTACCTAGCTCCGAGGAACTGGTTGATCATTTTTAATATTCGTTACTAAACTAGTTCCTCCAGGGAAGTTGCTAATCATAATTATCAGTACCGCGTGCAACTGGTCTCAATTCATTCAACTTCCAGCCTAAGTCCATTACACACGAGTGACAGCTGTCAGCTGTACCAGTAGTAAAAGCTGCACAGGATCATTGAATGCGATTTATTGACCGATTCGTTATCCCTTCATGCAGAATACGACGCATACTGAAACCGACAATGTCGCGTATCTTCCCGATTATAATTGGTGAATGGTATCAAACCATACAGTCGTCGATGTATACGAATGATTCTCGGGGTATGAAAAATCCAAGAATCGTTAAGCATAAGTTTACTCGGCATCCAGAATTTTCTTTCAGAGGTGAAAATCTACTTAGACGCCGTAACACATCGCAGTATAGGCGGGCAGTGACCCAGGAACCGAAGCATAGCCAACAACGCGCTGCCCGGCTGCTCAACCGGACGGAAGTTGTGGGGTAGTAAAAGTTCTTCTTCTAAGAGCCGCTCATCGCCAGATGCGATTTTAACATTACTAAGCTTCCAATAGTATCTATCGCTTCGCCATTATGGTTTTAGGTACCATTTCAAGCTGTTAGGAAATAGTTACTATCACCCAGTAGCTGGAATTGGAATAAGTTACTCTAAAAGAGCTTCGAAACTTAAAGCAGTTGTTCGGTAGTCCCTATACTAACTTGTAATGCAATTCATGCCGTGGTATATCAGTTGAGAATATCTATCGCCCCGTGCACGTATTTTCTAGCACGACATCTATTCTGGTATGCACATTATATACTAACGTTAAGAGTGTATGCAGCTTTCCGGTGCCGAGAAGAGTAAAGATAGAAGAAAAATAATAAGTCTTTGGGGATTTATTATGTCGATATAACTAAACGATCGAACATCTATATCTCGTATTTTTATTCACCGCGCATACATGCCGATGCGTAGAGAGTTCCGTGAGTGTGACATCAAACGCTGATTGCGGACATGCAACGGATATTGAGTATCATTTGCGTTTCGCGGAATCGCTATAGGAGTTCGAAATTCAAATTAGCGAATGCACTTGATCAATCGAAGCTGCCGGATGCGGAACACTGCGTGGCTTGTCCTTATCGGAAAGTCTCGTGGGAATACTATGAACTGGATACAAACTACGGTATATGTTCACGGGACACATAAGTAAATACGAATGCGGCGAAATTACCCACAGGTGTAAGACGGCGTGTGATGGTGACCGACTCGCAAAGGTGCAGGAGGTACAGAGTTAAACGTATTTCGGAGGTATTCCGGTACTCACCTGTCGGCATTTTGATAAAGTTCCACCGAGCTGTTCAATTCAGCCAGCTGTTCCTTGAGCAGCTGCAGATTCGAGTTTACGAAGCTCAACTCCAGGGCAACGGTCTCCTTCAATTTTCTGTTTGTGGTAGCCCTAAAATTTCACGAAAAACAAGATGCGTTACAAATAAGGTACGGTATGGTATACCTACATATAGGTATGTTATAAGTGCACAGAAATGCTCGCGCGCTCAAGATTCGCCCTCAATCATGACGGCGAGTTGATAATTGATAGCGAATATAGTTAAAGTTGAAAGGCGTGTATTTATCCCTGTACAGTTATCTCAATTTCCGGTTTCGATTCCTAACCGGTTGTTTGTTTCCCGTACCTCTTCATATTATATCGGACAACGAGGTACCGGTGCTTAAGATAAATCGAACAAAGACGTTTAATCTCGCAGTGGATAACGAGCTATTAGATGAGCTAGAATTTCGCTAAGTGATATCGTCGGAGGTCAATTCAATTCCCATAAACTCTGCTCCCATGGCGCACGAAGACTCTTTCTAACATAATTATTCATAAAACGTGACGACTTGACTACGCGATATATATAAAGATAATAAATAAAATAAATATAATAAATCTAGCTAAGGGTGGGTAATTTGTTACCAGAGACTTCGCCCGGGCATTAGCCCAAGGTGTGCATGCGCCAGCAATTTATCTAATGTCTCCCTCGGGCAGCCGACCTTGATATACAAGAAGAGTCACTGAACTGGTTGCCTGCCTCTAAGACTTTCGTCGTTGCCATTGGCTTTATTGCTTTCGTAAACGAAATAAATGACCACAAATGCTTATTGGGGTGTTAGGTCGAGATAAAGAGGGTTGCGATAAGGAAAGGATTCTATCTTTTCCAGAAGTCCTTTTTTGTGGATCGATTCTCCGGGGATAGTTCTGTTGTTTGAATGTGACCACAAATACGAAGGTGCAAGGATTCGCAGTCACCGATTTTGCAGAAAAAAAGTTAAAGTATCGCGTTCTAATGACGCCTATAACGCGTGGGCATGGCGTTTGTTCCTTTTTGTGAACTGTAGAGGATATTGCAATAGTTTTTTGCACTAGGTTGCGAAGTAGGTCGTCGCCTGATGGAATAACGAGATAAGGCAAAGCTGTTTGAGCCATAAAACCGCCTTCGGAGTCAGGAAGCTTAGCTCGACTAATCGCGCGAGCCTAGTTGAGTTTTCATAGAATCTTCAGTTCTTTGAATTTGATAAATTACTATATTTTGTTTCTGACGCAGTGAGCGGAGGCTCTAATGACTCTGGGACGAAACACTCGAAGGCTTGTTTAAAGGTCGCAACTGGTAGAGTATATTGATGGTGAAAGGTCACACGGACACAAATCGACCGGGAATTGAACTTACTTGAAAAGATTCTCCGCGCCTGCCCGTAGCCGGAGTTCTTTATTGATTTCCTGGTTGAGCTTGCTCCTTCTATTCTGTAACTTCCCTCTGCAGGTTGCCACTCTTGGGTCAGAGCCCTAGAACATAACGAGGAACAAAAATTAATAATCAGTCACCAGCTAAGTCCAGATAAAACGAAAGTCTATCTATTGTGAACGAGTATTTTTGAATTTATGGTCAATCACAAGGATCGACTTAGTCCTGGCTGCTAAAGTCTGAATGTACTGAAAAGAAAAATAGTACGGAAGTCATGTTTCTTTGGAAAATGGAGAAACTTTCAATCCTCGATATCAGATTTCGGCAATACTTTCAGAGAAATTTAGCGATTTCGCAAATCCTGAAAATGGACGGGGTACGTCTGCTGCACAGATAGAAAGTGGTCTCCATTGGGCATTGGAAAGTCGCATCGATGTCCACTGCAGGCCAGGTCGGCAAGAGCCCATATCTGTTAGCGATTTATGGTCAAACTGGTCTCATGAAAGACGTTAAAAATCTGAACGCTGTCTGGCCACGTTCATTTTTATCCAGGATACAAGCCAACCACTTAGGGCTTCCTATCCAAGCGGTTTGCTTTTCTAGAGGAGGAGAAAAAAAATAACCAGTTTCCCGAAAGGCTTAAATCTTATATTTCCAACCGTCTCGCGTAACATGAGATAGTGCCGGATTCCCCAACTTTAACAAGGCTCAATTCAAGTGAGGATTCTCACAACTTGAATAATGTTTCCGGACTAAATTCTTGCCGACTCTGTAATTATGTTTATTTATTCAATTACACAGCTGCTTTGTTCTTCGACTCAATTTAAAGTTCCACGTCGAGTCTAAATTTGGCGAGTTCGACTTGGCATGTTTCTCAAACGAGTGACTGATTGGAAACCCCCAAGATTTATGCGCGAACTCGCTCCGCGTCTGCTCAAGGGGTTTCAATATGCCAGAACGAGTAGTCGCTTGTGCAAGTGATTCCAACGAGGACGTTTCTCTTGTACGTACGTTGAAAGCCGCGTTTCAACCAAAACCGGATCCAACCTATAGTAGGTACTACACCTACTCGATATGCCTACGCGTTCTTTCGTAAAATCGTTCCGTTTTACGAGGAAACTAAGAAACCATCTCGTGATACAATGACCACAGCATTTACCATTTTTTTTTCTCTTTATAACATGAAATTCTACTTCAATAATCTACGAAGTGATGTTAATAATGATGATAAAAAACGTTCGTTTATCCCAAATTATTACGCATATATGTATCTAAAATTCTATCGTTTGGTTATTCTTTGTGAAAATGATAATTAGCGTATGGTAGAGAATCAGGTAGCAGGATCTGTGTGTAAGTATATGAAATATTGCTGATCCGATGCCATTCGAATGCAGCAAGCACCAGCGAGACGTTGCTTATGCGGGAGACATCAATAGGAGGTATAGGTATACGTATAGCCGGACATCGCCTGTGCAAGAGAGTTCGATAGGGACATTGCTAATGCAGGAGACTTCGACGTGCGCATGTCTACGAGGATATACTTCGCATATGCATACTGCAATGATCGTCTGCACGCACCGTGTAATTCAGCCCGGAGGGCTACACGTATTCGTGGACTTTCAAGATATATTCCGAAGTCTGAACCCGTACTAGGTAGAAGTTTTGTACGTACATGCGCATACATGCCAGTCAACTATCACATGTATTAACATTGTCTGTAAGAGAGAGAGTGGACATATTATACCCATGCCATATATTTCAAAGTGTCTTGTTGCGGTCGATTGAAGAACAGATGGTAACAATCGAAGTCATATTTGGCTCGAATCACCTTGACGTTGAAACGCGTTACTTAGAAAGATATTCAAATGAAATTTTTTACGTCAAGTTTCAATCACCGTTAATATTCAGCTTAGTTTCTTTTCGATCTTTTCATATTTTTTATTTATTTATTTTTTGTTGTTGTTATTGTCAGATCGCTTCTAAATTTAATCATGAATACCCGCCTGCCGTTGAGTTAATGTGATTTGGATATTTTATTTCCACGGAGCGATTTGATTGTCTGGAAATATCATACGAGCTGAATTAGATCTAGTATTTTTTTTTTCGGCGGAGAATATCTAGCTGAATAATTCTAACGTGGGTTATTTAATATGGTCGATACGTCGGAATAACCAAATGACTTTTTTTCGTTCTAATAACATCGTAAGTCTCCTAATTGTAGATTTTATTGGTTTTTTAAATGCGGAAATCGGAATCAACGTTTCGGATCGAATGACTATGCCGATTTAAAATTACATGATTATATCTTTTCCCTGGAATCCCAAACGATACGAGGTGAAAGTAAACAGTAAAGGTATTCGTGCAGTCGGATAAAACTGCCCAGCCATTTACCGGCCCGTAGGCTAATGAAGTTGCAAATTGTAGTGGTGCTTGTCGGTTTGTAAACCATTTCGAGTTAATTAGTTGATTTTCTCGCACGTACAGAAATTTAACGGAATCTTAACGAGTGATTAGGTAATGTCTACACTGGTCCTTTTATTACTTATTATAGCAACAGAAAAGTTTCACAAGATTTCCGTCAGAACGAGACCAAAAAATCACCTTTTTGGTCAACACATACACCACCACCGAATCGCCGAATACGAAGACCTGATTCTGCGTGCCAGATGTTTGATCTGCAATTTACTTTTTCTCCGATTCCTTATTGTTACTTCTTTTTTAAGGCGCCCGAGGGAAGTCCATGCGAACGAAATCGGGCTTTGCCAGAAGGCAGACTATAATATTTTCTGGTATAAACATGAAGCTACGAAATGGAATCAAATAGGATCTTAATTAATTTAAGTTATCTTTGCAATAGTATCTATGTAGCAGCCAGCAAGATTTGCACGGCACTAAATAAGGCGTGAATCCCATCGGGGGGCACCTCCAGAATATTAATTCTCGTGGCACGCGACTACAAGAAAGCTGATGCTTTTACCAAACAGGCTGAGATGTCTATCTGTTGATTTGTTCCCCGGTTGTCCGTCGTTTACGTAATAGACTGAGATTCAAAAAAAATTGTTGATTCTTTTATTTATTCTTCTTCTCTGGTCTACCGGGGCTGGGAGAGTTGGGGGATCGGCGTTTAATTTTACATAAATGTTTGGGAGAAAAAATTCTACCCTGACAAATTGCACTATAAAAATCTAGTGCTATGATGATAATGTAAGAAGTCAACTGTGAGAGATTAATCGAGCGGTAAACCTCGCTTCTAATCCACGAATTTGATTAGTGAAAGTTTATTCCTAGCTGTAGCTGAACTGTTTCTCGTAAATTACATCAAGTTTTAGTGTTTCGAGCCTCGAGCAAAAACGCTGCTATTAAGAAGATCATTTCATCTAATAGACCATTCTGAGAATGCTGAGAAAAAAAATTCACGCTTGATTAAAAATATTAATTAACCTATCCGAAATATATTCAGCGCTTTTGAAAAATGGTTTAAAAAATTCTGATCATAACGACCAGAGATATATTCGATACTGTAATCCAGTTTTCGTGAACGTATTCGAATCAAATCTACGCTTAGCGAAAATGAAAGTCCTAAGGTGCAACCTTGCATTAATTGTTTCTATTCAACCGTAAAGCACAGAGGCTTGGTACACGCTCTAAGAATCGTAATAGAATGTAACGCGAATTGGAAGTTTTTCAGGTATCAATACCTGCACGTATTTGAATTATACAGCCAGTTTTACATTGAACATTAATCGCCGGACATTCCAGTCTGACATTAAAACGGACATTTTCTACTCACCGCAATGCAAGTAGCTAAAAAGTTATTATCGAGGCCTGAGTATCCTGCGATAATAATCAGTGTCATACGTACATACATATGTACACAAGCGTAACTTAACTCGATCTAACACTCCTCAAGATTCATATACATTTTTTCGATCTCTTCCGGTCTACCTGCGGTAAGGTAGTCAAGTACCTATATGCGCGATGGTCACCGCAAGTGGTTAACAATCAAGCGAGATGAGTTATCAGAAAAGACATGCGTACGTAACGATCAGATTTACTCTTAGGTATACACATGATACACATTATATAGAACTGGTATAGATACACACTGTACACGGTATATGTATGTACATATATAAGTGAAGGGAAAATGCGCACCGTTGCCCGCTGGCGTTAAAAACATACGAAGACAAAATAGAGGTAGAAAACTTATAGGAAAAGATTGGCCTGATCGAATTCTCAGTAACTTCAATCACTACGATGACTGGTTATCGATCATTTCTTTTTCCTCTTGTCACGGTTCGTTGCCACGGGTGTGAAACGGGGGTCAAAAGTTTGAACAGAGCATATATCTCCGCACGATATCCGTATATCTAAGTACGTTAAATACTGCCTCGTGCCGTCACTAATTGTAAGCTCTATTCCTGAGCTGGTAACGCAATCAGTCATTCCTGATCGTTGAAACACGAGATATACATGGGTAGATGATACATATCTAGACGTGCAACCTTCGATTCGCGACGTCTGTTTAAAGGCAAATCTATGTATATAACAGCTTGTGCGTAGTGACTCGGTGTTTTTAAACCCGCATTGGCATTGGCAGCACCCAGGTGCTCAATCCAATCCATAACTATGGTACGAATAGGTGTGACCTCAGCGGTAGAGATTCGTGTGTATTAGATGGGTTTAGAAAAATATTAAACCCGGGTTGATATTTACCGAAGATATAATAGTCCAGGTGGGCGATATAAAATTAACATTAAAATTGCAAAGATCAGCTAATTCGAGGCCGAAATATCTCCTTGAAATTTTTTTTCCATCTTACCCCGAAGCGCCTTCGGGTGCACATGTCCAACATATCGGTCTGGTTCTGTTCATGTGTGTTCTTCTGATTAATATTCTGCTGCTTGGTGATATCCTTTTCACTTTTTTTCGATATCTGCGTCGTCGTCACCACATTCACGTGGTTCTTTGGCAACGGAGAATGATGGACCCACTTCAACATGGCCGACTATGACCACATTATTAAGTTCATCTGCAGTACGCAATAAAATTATCAGTGGTACCTGCTCACTGGTAACACCACACAAGAAGGGTACCAACGAAATTAACGTTTCCGCACGGTCTCGTTAACGTCGACTATTTATTATTCACTCGGTAGGTTACTCGATGTAGATTCAGCCGAACCCTTGCTCAGACACTGGTGAAAGATTACGAATGTTTAAATAAAGAGTTGCTATCCGTACGCACGCGATCGCAATAACACGACGTGATTCTGACGTGGTTTGCGGACTTTGCGGCGAAGTCGTACGAGCTTTATGACTAATCCGCGTGGTAGAGATTGGAAAAAACTTGGTTTGGCTTGATTGTGGCAGTGTAGAAAATGCCGAGACCGTAGCTGTGCGAATGGAGTCGAATTTCTCAGGGTTTCAAGCCTATGAAAAAAATGAACGAATATTTATACTCAAGCAATAGAACGAGTCGTGAATCATTCCTGGAAAGTTCAACCGATTTGATAACGACATCGTCTACGAAGTGGCCACTATACTACGCTCGCCTTTAACGTCATATGAGTCATGCAAAGCTAGAGACGCATGTGCCTAGTTACCCACTACACATATAACCATGCCAACATAAACACCCAGCAGCGATAAGCGATTAATAGGCAAATTTCCTGACGATAGATTACACCGGTTTAAATTTCTCGCGATATTTTTGCACGCTGATATAAGTACATAAGCTCCACGTCTTGTGCCCCAACTTTATTGCGAGAGAATAAATTGAACTCATTTTATTGCCAAGGGCGATTCTCCTACGGCGCCTCGCGGAGATACTTCGACGTTTAACCCAATAATTCATCCCTTTCGAGTACCAAGATTGAAAACCTGTCGTCTCGAACGAAGAGATATTATACCGCTACTTAAAAGCTACCACTTTACTCATTACCGGAAGAATATCTACTCGCCCGTAAACCGTACCTGTGGCTATGATACCTATGGAAGGATGCAAAATTGGTCGCTCAAGAATTTCGAGTTACTGAAACTGTCCGGATTCCTGTGTCAATCATTTGTCTAATAAATTATCTGCTATTTAGGTTTATTTTTTAAACAGACGTTTATCTCAACGGCCTCAGCCCAGATATGAATATCTGATATATTACGCAGTGTCGCTGCACTCTGCGGTCGGAATCGTTATTACAACACGGTTATCTTTTACCGATGTAATTTTTATACCGGAAAATGGTTTCGAGCGGAAAATTTATCGGCGAAAATAATGAAATACGACCCATCAGAATTTATCTTTTTATCAAAGTTATTATAAATTTACAGAAATTCTGAAAGTCGAGATTATAGCGAAGCTGACGTAATAATAAGCTCGTGTTATAATCGGAGTGGTATACGTGTCCTGGAACTACGTAGTGACCAGCAGCTTGTAATGCAGCTTATCGTGCGTACGGTGTAAAAAACGGAAGTCGGCCGCACGGATGGCGGAAATAGCGCGCGAAACAGAGCGAGCCTGCGAACCGGTCCAGCGGTCGGCGGCATACGGGAATAGTTATAACGATAATTAATTAAATGCTGTTATTAATTCTCGATTGAAAAATTAAAAGAAAAATTGAAAATTTGCAAGAACGGTTAAATTTCCATATCAGAATTTGTTATTCGCTTAGCATACGTATAGATACATTATGTTTTAATTTCCGACGACATTTGGTCCTTTAACTACATAATTATGACCAGACTTCTGTAGACCAGCCTTGGGCTATGAACTAGGGAGGATTTTCACCTAATTGGTATGCAAGAAAGCTTATGAAGTCTACTGTGAGTATCGGTTACACCTGACGTTGACAAGCCGCGGTTTTAAAAACGGGATCAGTAATACGACAAGCTAACTCCTGCAGAACGTCGAGTATCGGTACGAGTACTCGGAGTTATTATATAAATTAGCAAGTGGGTTGACAGCCGGTGAATGAAAACGTTTTTTTAACGCTGTTTCTTCACAATCCAAAACAGGCGTATCACTATTACTATAATATATCCTGGAGCTTTGTTTTTCGTGTGAATCACGCGGCACGTGATGCTGATATACGAGTTACTGGCGTATACGTGGGATACGAGGCAAAAATGGAATATAAATAACAGATTATCCTTAGTGCAAAAATAAAATATACGTATTTAAAACCGCACGCATCCCGTATCAATCACGCGAAGAGATAATCATTCGATTCAAAGGTCGCGGTTAAATGACGCAACAAGAATCGCATGACTCGTGAGTAATCAAAATTTAATTCCTTGAAATGTCTTGACGTGAATTTTTTGCATCCGTATGAAGAGTTTCGCCGATTGTTTGATCACATTACGGGTGAATGTTACTCGAAACAAAAAGAAAAAACAATATATACATGTGTGAAATGAATTGTTTGAAGATGAAAAGATATGGTGGAATATTTTATTTCCAAGGACATAAGAGTGGAGGACATTTTGGTGCATTGCCACACAACGAGAAGCATTGTTTAAAACGGTGTGTCATCCTTTCCACATACGCTTCCTGACTTTTAACCAGAACGATTGGTCACTCCCAACGCGTCAGTTTTAAGACCAGCTCCTTTTTAATCCGCGACAACCATCGCCAACGCATTTCAATGAAAATCCACCCACTGACTAGATTCTAAAAAAATAAAATAAAAAATCTACCGGGAGCGTTGAGAAAAAATTTTATACTTCTGCCTACGGAAGGGAAATAACTATACCGATCGTGATAAAATGTTGATGGTCTATCTTCGACATAGGTAGCGATCAGTAATTGGGTGCGCGACAGAACTGGCCAAAGTAATGGTCATCTGAAAAGTCAAACAGTAATTCGTGCGTAACGATCGAGACCACGAGCCCGGTTCAGTTCTTATTTAAAGGAATGAAAAATGAAATGAGATGTACAGTTGTTCACAGCTGCGGTTTCAACTGGCTCTATATTACCCAGAGCTCCTCTACACAACTAAATGTAACAATATTGTGAGTATCTAGTTCTGCCGATGCCTGCTGTGATAAAATTGGCTTCTACCAGAGATCCCTTTGAGATCACAAATTGCGAGATAGAAAAGAAATCAATTGAACGCGTACAATGATCTTTTTCGGATGACGTCAGTCTTCTTCTATTTTTAATTTGAATGACCCGTTAGACGTAATGAATATAGTAGACGTATATACGGTTGACGTGGTCGAGAAATAGGGAAAAAAATCATTGCAGCGTATCGTTAAGACATGAACTACACTTTTGAGGCGAATAAACGTTAGACGTAAAACTCCCGTCGAACATAGAGATAAATACATTATAGAAACGGTTACATAACGGCTGTCCAGTGTAAACTATTCATCAAGGTATACATGCTGCTCAACCATGAAGAATATAACAGCATTATGATCGCAATGGACATACTGTTAGCTGGTACACCTGACACATAGCCTCGAGCAAGGATGTCTCTGTCTTCTCAAGATTTCACAAATTCTAACTGTCCACTAAGCTCGCCTCATTGACGCGAGGACTTGGATACCTGGCATTCGTCAATATCAAGATATAACCGCATAATTTCATACATTACCGGCGTAAGAAAGTAGCGAAGAAATTTACTCGAGGGAAGCTACTTTGGTTCCGCTTGACTCACGAGTGAAACAGATGAAGAAAATCACGAAGAAAAGTCGCGTTTCATGTACAACGGGTAGTTTTGATGGGAGTATAGTGTAAGGTGCATGCGATAATGTTATCGAGTAGTTGTTAAGCAATGAGCAATTATTCAGTACTAGAGGAGGCGCGTGTTTGTAAGCATTTGTAAGCGTTTTAGTGGATGGCCTCCGCATAGCCACGCTTTCTAGCCACAGGAAACCAAACCTCCGTTTTTGTGCATTCGGACGGTTGTACGGGGCAACAATACCCTGTTTATACAATTATTCTATTCAGGCGAACACGATCTGAATCTATACCCCGTTATAGAAATACCATAGGAAGCTGTAACAATGGGTCCAGGGAATCTCACGTTACAATGGACCAGTCTCATACAAGTGTTGCGTATTCCAATGCAGCTAGGGCTTTAAAACGCGAGTCAAATAATCACAATCTGTCAAGTAGATATCGTTGGTATAGGTAATATAAATATGATATTCAAATATCTATACGTAAGAGTTGTACGTGCATAGATGCCGTGAAAGTTTTTTTTTTCCTTCCACGTTTTTTTTTCTTCTATATATGGTAATATGATTTTATAATCGGTCATTGGCGCCGCTATCCTAACGTAACAGTTTCTACTCGATCGTTGGTATAGTAGCTATGATAGACATGTATTTTATTACGAACAATTTCATCATGTAATAGTTTCGAATCACTTCCGTGACACTATGACAATGATCATTACTTTCTAATATATGACAAGCAATGTTCGGTTGAAACGCGGCTAATTTTTTAGCTCCTTTCTCACGGTCCTGCAGATTATTCCCTTGCAGCGTGACAATTGATTCATATAGAAATTACAGTACCTATGCACTCATTTCTTTCGCTCAGAAAATTTCGTATCATCACGACCTGAATTCAATCGCTTAGTCACCTGGATAGCAACGATTTCGCAGAGCTAACTGTAGACTTAAGTTCAGGAAAGGGCGCGATCGCTCAAGTGACAGTTCTACAACTTCCGGTCACTATGAGGAAGTAAGAATACTGGAGAAGCGGATCACCGAAAAGTGGGTGAAGAATACTCGAGAATTCACTAATCGATTATAATCTCAATTCCTATCAAGCCAAACCAAGTTTCTTTCTGCAATCGCATGACCGACTTTGAGTGGGACGATTAGATCGTTGATTGGAATCATTTCGATGGGTTGAAATTCAGCCAAAAGTTATTTTGGCTCGGTAGACGCGATAAAATTTGGCGATAAGAGACGATTCCTTGACACGTGACTTACGATTAGAAATGTACTTAAGATTCTTGAATTTTATCGACGAGATTTACAGATCTTTAATCGGCCTCTGTCTTCCGATTGACTTTTATCGAAGACAATAGTTACTTTCACATTATATTTAAAAACCATTTAAATCATTCGACGATTAATTGAACCGACATCATCACTGTAATTACACTTACGATTAACACCGTTTAAAATTATCGACGAACCGTACGCGAAATTAAAAACAGGCCAATTAATCGCTATTACGGCGTAACTCCTTCGACTGGTCGTGAATCATTAAAATATGTATATAATTACCGGTAATTAAAAACTGCCAATTCAACACAATACTATTTTCATCTCAATCAGGTAATACAATCACCGATTATTCGTAACTGAATGAAATTAAAGGATAATTTGGCGAAAGTTAAGTCTTATTCTTAGACAAGTCAGTTGTCAGTGGCACATGGCTATTGAGGGGAAAAGCGTGGGGCTACTACTCCGTGATCGCGATCCTTACTACTCTGTATACTCGTGTCCCGCGGTGGACCACAGATGCGACTGGCAACTCCGTGGCATGGCCACCGGGCTGGGCGCCTTCCAGTGAGAGGGACGCCTCCTCGACAGAGGAGGGACGCCTGGACAACGGACAACGGACATCGGCGACCGCGACGGTGGTGACTCAAGGAACAGAATAAGACACGATCAACCAGTAGCGAAACGAATGTCGGGAGTAAACTGCAGAACAAGCACTTCGGATAAGGGCTTTTCATGTTCAATCTTCAACCGTGGTTTGTTTGAGCCAATTATCCCTGAGAGGGTGGTTAACAAACATCTCTTCAAACTCGATAGCAGAATAATTCACGCATAGGAGATGTGTGGCGTAAATATCTTACCATCATCACCGATTCGATTCATTTTTGGTTCGAGATAAGAGGCTGATTATATTCCATGTCTAATTTAAGGACACCAAAAGCGAGAGCCAACATGTGTTCACATTAGGCATGATCATTATGTGGGTTGATTGATTCGATTTTCTTAACGCTAGTTCGTTAGTATTCGTTGTCGACTTTTAACGAGATCATAAACAGCATTAGTGTCGAATAGACTTAGTCACGGTCCGACTGTCCAGTCCATCTTTACTTACGTTGGATAAGCCGCGGACTTTTATTCGATTTTACATAATCAAGGAGCAAGCGGTAGTCGCGTAATGTAGAATCTCGCGGAAGAAGATAAAGGTTGTTTTTTCACTGTCCTCAAATATTTTCGAAGACCTCCGATGAACGAAAACGAGGGAGAGACCTCAAATATTTGTACCAGCTTATCTCAAGAGGATAACATATAGACAGTAGGAAAACTTGTCGAGTTACCTGAAAGCAGGAATTTATTTATACAACGATGATCGGGTGTTCGTTGGAAAATGAAATTTTTCAAAACTTCAATCGATCATTAGCTCGGCCGGATATTGAACGAAATAATCGAATCGCCGTTCCCAAAACTATTTTACATCCCGCGCCCACGTAATCGCGTCAAAATTTAAACGGTTTGTAATTGCGTTGGCGTTATATGGCGTTCCCGTCCGTCCTCCGAGTGGTAATAGTAATTTTTATCATATTATAAGATTAACCGATCAAACGATAGGAATTCCGAGCCCACTCAGCCTTTGGACAGCTTTGTCTTCCTCGGACGATTTTTTATTGACACGGTTTCTTTCATCTCTACTTTGCATAATCACGCAACGATGTCGTGCTCGAACCTTTCTAATGATGATAATAATAAATTGAAAAAATAATAATTACATTTTTCCTCGAGGTATAAAACTTGACCAATTTTCGACAGTGAAAAACTATTCCTCCCGGCTCGGACATTCAAATTACGAGCTTTTTTACGGGTATGTGTGATGTATCGTGCGTGTGCATTCAACATGGGTGTATAGTATAGTAGATGAGTGTTTATTAGGTAACAAAGCCATCGGGCGCGTTATGTAAACTATCTTGTAGCTCGTATAGCTGTCGGAGAAACGTCGAACAAATCGACTTATCATCGCTCAAAAGTTAACGATAATCTCGACTCATTAAATCCACTAGTTAGCATATTAAACGACTTCTGACTTAGGAGTAAGGGACGAAGGAACGAGTAATTAACTTCACGTCCCACCTAGGGAAGAATTTTTAATCCAATTAGGCCAGATTTGATTTATCTGTACGTTCAGGCATGATATTGCGATACCTGTAAACAGGTACGTCGTACATTACGAGTTGGAATGTTTCGTCAAATAGCGAAAGCCACTGGAATAGGTTTGGAAAGCTCTTCGAATAAGATGAATCAAAAAGCCTATGGAAAAAAAGGTACAATTTGCTTTTCGTATGAAATGCAATCTGAAAGCTATCTATAAAATCATATTTCGCGTTTTTATCATCCACTCATTAGCATAATGACGTTTTAGTGCGTAGCTGGTATCATAAATTATAATTACATCGACTTGAAAAGTCTTAACAAACATGTAAACATGAGCTGATTGAAATTACCCCAGTGATTAACAGCACGTTGGAATTTAGTCAGAAGCCATCGTTTCTCCATTTGTCAAATAAATTTCAAACTTCGAGAGTGGTCGTTCCGAATAAATCACTGTTTGACCAGCCTTGTCAATATTAATTTACACGCCTTTCTCGACGGGATTCTTTTTTCCTCGGTTATTGAATTTCTACCCACTTTACGATCTCTGCGGAAATAGACTACAGCGTCGGTATCAATTCTTCTCATTGATAAAAATTGGTTACCGCTCCATATACGCATTTCGGCTGTACATTTCACGCTTAGCTAATTAACGAATGCTCGTACTAGTTACTTCATCACATTTGAGAGGAAATACATTCTGACTTGCTAATAACTGACGTGGGGGGTTCAAAAGAACGAGGTAACGATCTGGAATTCGAATTCATCGGAACGTGACGCGGGTTATTCTCTTACGACTATTAATTAGCCTCGTTAAATTTTCGTGGGAGGTCGAATTTCGCAAAAAATGAAGTGGCGCGCGGAAATATGCGTACGGTATGTTGGCAAAGGGGATACATCATGTATCTGTTAATTAATCTAACATGTAAATGGAGTAGACGGTATACCCATCACTTGTGACCCAGGTATTTCTATTTTTAACCATCAATAACCGGAAGGTAACGGATGAAGGTGTGAGAAGAAGAGAATAAAAAGTCGAGGAGATGGTGTCTCACTCTGCCAATTAAATACCAGATAGCATAAGCGATGTATATACAGCGTGGGTATGTTTTATTTGTATCAGCTGAGGCGGTGGTGTATGATTAATGGAAACCTTAACGCGACCATACTCGGACCACTACGGTCTCCGGAAGTAAGTGAATAAATAAAGAAATAAATAAAGGTAAATTAGTACCGCTATAATATCACACAGCATTTAACCCGTACTCAATCGAAATAACATTGCTTTCGACGTTACACACGGTTCGAAATGTCTCTACGACTAATTCACACAATTTGCAATTCAAATGATCAAAGAGTCGGGCAAATAAACTATACGCATCCCATACTATCGCGTGTCGATATAACACACATACATGCATATATATTCACATGGTACAGCTATATCTCTCGGTTATTTATGTATATAGGCGTATCCCGTCGTATACAGCAAAGTTAAGGAGGCACCAAGGTATCAGGCATGGTCAAGATACTTCGTTGTAGTAGGTCACAGCATGGTGTAGTCGAGGGCGAAGAGGCTGCGCTCAGGCAGTCTATCGTAGGTAAGGATCACCACCTCGTCTCTTCTCGTCTCTTTACTTGACTCGATTCTTGAACTCGTTTTTTTCCCTTTCTTCTT
This sequence comes from Tenthredo distinguenda, assembly GCA_947538915.1. Lineage (NCBI taxonomy): Eukaryota > Metazoa > Arthropoda > Insecta > Hymenoptera > Tenthredinidae > Tenthredo > Tenthredo distinguenda. The sequence goes on from OX384534.1 coordinate 9,964,314, forward strand.
CTTCTTCTTCTTCGTTTTTTGTTCCCTTAGTTGACGAGACCGGTAACAGGATACTGTACATTAACAGTTGCTGTTCGAAGCGACCGTTGACTCGTGGAAAAATGTCGTAATTAATCCCTTCTGGGTTTATAGGCGGCCCTCTTTTATCTATACGATAATTGTAATACCGTACTAAACTGCAACCGTGTTCTTAATTTACTATTACAAATATCTCAGCTGTGACGCTCGGTGATCAACTAATCAAGCATTTAGGTAAAAACAACCCGTAATTATACCGAACAGTAAAAAATTGCGATAAGAAACTGGTATGAAATTACTTGTAATAAGAGGCTATTAACACAGAGTTCAAGAACCTCGGCATGTTTCGTTAAAAAATGAATTCATTCGTCTCACTTTCCCAATTTTTTCAAAATCCCTTTCTCCCTACCTTTTCTTTTCAAAGCGTCTCAAGGTTGTGAGAAATCGCCAAGAATGCAATGAAATGGGAAAAAGTTTCCTAAATTCGTCTGACGAGTGCGGAAGCCTCGAATGAGCTGTCCAAGAAAGCATTTTCTGACAGGATTGACGGATCTTTACTGTCCATAACAGCTTTGAAAGCTTTCGCAGGTATTTCGTCCGCGTATGGTCGGACCTGCAGTGGTCCAGCTGACCAAGGCGAGGCCAAGATGCTGCACGCTGAAGAGGGGATCGGGATGTTCTACCACGGGCTAAGAACTAGTCGAGGAAGGGGGCCAAAGCGGTAACGGGAATCCCTACCACTCATCGCGTGTCCGGTCGACGCACAGTTTCGTCGAGGCATGTAGCTCATGGAGAACTAGAGGACAGGATGCAGTTGTTAGGAATTAAGATCGATCCTGCGACCAATTAACTAATCGGCAAGAAACTCGAATCTAGATCATTAGGAGATTTAAATTGAGAGAAAAAAAAACGAAGGAGGAAAAATCGTGGCTCTAAAAGCACGATAAAAATGAATCTTGGCTCATCTTGCGATTTGATTTGGCATTTTTTCATTTTTTTCAATAGGTGTTAATGAACCAACGCTATCATGATCAAAAGAATTTTTAATTGAAAATAATCGATAAATTTTATGATATACCGATAATGTATCCGCATATGACGTTTATTCCGAGATGAAAATATGAGTTGATAAAATTCCTTACTTATACCAACCGGATTCTTGTTTGATCGATAATTAATTTTCTCAACAGATGAGCATTCCGCTCCGTAAAGTTTGACAAACAATGGTAATTTAATATAATCGCAAGGCTGCAGAGTGAATTGTGATTCAATTACGTATAATAATTAAAAATACTATCCAATTAGAAGCGCATTACGGGGGAAGATAATTACTGCAAATTGCACGAGTTTATTTATTATTTATGAGTATAAGAACTAAGAAGAAAGACTTGATGCATATATTGTAGATGCGTATGCTTTAAATAAAACCATCACACGACTACCTGACAAAAGTCCCGTCTTAATCACCCGGGGCAATTATTAAGTTTCTTATTTTTCCATTAACGATGTTTTAGGTAGTCCAACAAAACGTGGGCACACGAAACGACTGAATTTCTATTCTTAACTGTAAATATCCATCTAAAACACCCAACCCGTCTAGACGTTGAAAAACGTAAAAATGAAAACAAGCACGCAATCAGGTATTCAAGACACACAGGTTTCGGATTATTTTTTCTTCTTATTTCGCACAAAATCCTAAGCCAATATGATCAATTAGATAAAGATTTATCCTAATCGCCCGAGGAGAAGAATTTTCCCTTTAAAAAATACTGCTATAATATCAGCTAACTGTAATATACGCTCTTACAATCCTATTAATAAGTAAAAAATGAAAAATAAATGGATGATCCGAAGCCGAATTAATTTGGAAGGGCACGTTTGTGTGCAATGAAGCATATACCGTCTATCAATTTTTTTTCTAACCGGTAAGCAAGGCGTGCCGTAATTCCTTCCACTTCTGAAACCGTTACCAATTAATCCGATTTTATATCGCGGTAAAAAAGGAAAGAACTCTATTACATGTCGAGTATGTTATGTTTAGAAACATTTGAAAAATAGGTTCAAAAATCAGATTCGAGTTTAACGATTACCATACTAACTACCAGAAAGTCATTACACATACCAAAGCCAGCGCGGAGGTTGCAACTAATTAAGATTGGAAAGCAGTGCAAGGTTATACCGTCCTTGAAGCAAGTTAACGTAAGATACGACATATCATATCAGTCGTCCTCAATGCTTGGCTGCTTAAGCATGTCACACAAAAAAAAAGGAGAGTAGGTACTTCGACAAAATAAAATGATTTAAGCTCGCAACGATCATTTTCTCCCTACGCCCCACATAAATCTTTGCCTTTAATTGGCGCCTGTGAATTGATACACACGCGTGCCGTACGTCAAAGATTTTTCCTCTGTTAAAAATCGCTCGATTTCGTTATCAGGTTTCGTCATTTTTCATCTTTTTTCCTTAAGTAGGTATCATCGTCATTTTTTTATCGCTTTTTTTTTCAATTTCTTTCTTCGCTGTATATGCTGCACCACGCCTCGGGCGCTGGGCAGTCGACTTGAGCGGAATGCGGCCACGGCGGAGAAGACGCGAAGAGATCGAGGCCTCCTCTGCAGCGAAGACTACTCGACGGGCTACTATCGACATCGGCACTAGGTCATCGTTCGATGTGTACTCTGACTGTTTCCGTATAACGCTGCTTAAGCCTTGGCAAACTCTTGGCGAAGTAGTTTATCCCGCGAATATGGGCTTGGTCTCAAGAAACGGTTTTTATATTGATAAAAATAATGGAATCGCGTATAGATATGCGGAGGATACCACGTGGCTAATTAGAATCCCTTTTATGGTAAAAATTCCATTCTATTCTCAGTCCAATATCGCGTATAGAAGATTAAATTATAGAGATTGGATTATGTATCTGCGCGAAACGGATCACGGTGGGAAAGTATATGATATTGGTACGCGAGTGCACAAACTCTCCAAAGATTCATCACATTCGAATTGCTTCAGGGCTGAAGAGAAAACAGGTGACACGTGATATCGCATGAAGGCACAATTTATTTCCTGTACTTAGATGAATACCATACGTATGTACCATACCTATGTATACTACCTGTGAGTATTTTTTAATCATATGGTAAGACCGACATGTGCGAATCTGTTGAAACCTTATCCGCATTTGGAGCTAGAGAAAAGCGGGCTATTGCAAAAATCGCATGAATCGTAATGAGGCAATGACCACCCCTTCTTATTACTCGATGAAATGCTTTTGAAAGTGAGGATGAAATTCTTGGGAAAATTTTAATCCAGAGATGATAAAACGGTTGAAATTTTTCAATTGCAAAGCGAATTTGCATCCATTTTCAGAGTTATATGCAAAGTTGAAGGTTCTGAGAGGATGTGGATTGATCCAGTCGGTGAATTATTTATAACGAGGATAAAATTACGGGTATAAGAGTATTAAATTCATATTTGGACCTCCGGAGGGGGCATCCTTGCGTTTATATGGTTTACGGGAAGCCTCATTTTAGGCTCCTTCAGGCTGAAGTGGTGGTAGCTAGAGATTACACTAACAAATTGCACCTTAGAGATGAAATATGCGCACCTTTACTCACGACGTGCAAGTGCTGCAGTCTACGTTCGCGTTGTTTGACGGAGCCGACGAGACGCGACGCGACGATGGTCATTGACGCGGATCGTGTACCCGGCAATGATTATACCTGTCTTTTGAGAAATCGCTAACGTTTCGCACGTTCCAAGACTCTAATCTGTGCAGAATCGTGAATTCTGATGATATTAAGCGTTGAAATCGAAAGTTGTGCGTGTTTAGAAATTCTTCGAATAATTATGCAACGGTTGTTATTTTCTAACGAACTAAGATTCGATTTTATAACTCACGAAAGCCTATATAAAACACGCCGATCATATTTCGGAGAGAAAGAAAACAAAAATTCAAATTTCGTGATCGAAGAAATCCTGTCGAAGAAGCCCCGACGAAAGAAACGTTGAAAAATCGTTTCTACTGACGACTTAAGGAACTTAATTACATACGAAGATCATAAGATATGCGCGAACGTAGTAGGTAGGTATGTACCTGCTCTCAAAGTCTGATCCCAGTGCAGGATCGACTTCTAATGAGTATCGCGACGAAGCAGAAGCAGAATCAGAATAAGAAAAAGAAAAGGGAAAAAGAAAAACAATCAGATAGCAACCATCTTGGCCTTCTCGTGGGTAGCTGCAATCTACTCTAGCAGGAGAGTAATCTGTTCTACAGACTTCCTCAATTATTATGACGGAATTTTCTCTTCGTCAATTTGCGACCGTCGATTTCCGATTTCACCTCCTGCTGCAGAAGAGACGGGGTCTCCGCGACGAGCGAGAGTCAACGTCCGAACAGCTTGGTACTCTCCCTCATTCCAGGCAATTTTCAACGTCTCTTTCTTTTTTTTTTTTGTCTTACATATACTTAGGTACATAAATATGGAGAAAAGATGTTCCAGATTTTTTCATCGTTAATTTTATATGATTCTCTCCTCGTCAGACCATCGTTACTCGATTGACGAACCTCACTATATAAAGATGCAAACATTATACGGCAACGAGGCAGCTGTATGACTCCGTGAAAATCTATGCCATAGATAGGATAGTGAATGATGAATATTGTACCAGAGTTTATAAATGCGCTATATAGTCACACCAAGTTTGTAATTAAGGCTGATGCGAGTTGCGCAGCACTGCGTTTCATTGCATCGTATTTCATGCAACTTTAACTTCCTGCAATAGCCAACGGAAGTGTAATCATAATAATTAAGGTTATAAGAACGTGAACGATATAATATATAATATCTTAGTTATACATATAGGTATATACATTTATGTATTTATATATTATTAGATGAGAATTTATTGGCTTTAACGAACGTAGTTCTATTAGTTTCGACAGAGATGTTCACCCCATGAGAATATATTATCTTTCTCGGTATCAAATTTTAACCGATTCCTGAATGACATTACTCGTTTTACTTCATAATCCTATAATAGATACCGTAATCCATGAACATTCATCTATGATCCATGCCACGAAAAATTGCGTCAATTTGAAAAAATTACTTTTCTTTTAACGATAGCCACACACGTTTGACTCAGGTTGATTCGAGCTTTTGAGGTACTAACACAATTCTTCGCGAATCTCGAATCGAATAATGCCTGTAATTACGGTATCATACATTTTTCACGAACAGTTAGGTTTTAGTGTTTTTTGTAAGTTGGTAGAGGTAATATTATGTGCAAAAATCACGCTAGGTAGGATACAATAATTAGGAATTACAAGTAAAAAAATAAAGAGAAAAAATTCAGAGAGAAAAAGATACAGCTACGCCGACGTGATTAAATTAGATCTTTTAAATTCAGTTAATAACGGACACTATATACTTATGAGAGTACGTTGGCCTGGTGGTAACGTAATGTAATGCACACTATCCGAACCGTTGATAATTAATGCAGATTGTTAACAAAAACTCAACGCTGCCTAGATACCTTCTTAGCTCCAATAATTCATGTATGTTACATACATACTTACGTACTTATAAATAATTACGTACGTTGTGTAGACGTGCAACGCTATTTTCCAATGTTAAATCATTAAGCTCGAAGAAATTCTAATCCCAGGGCGTTATTATTTTATATTTAAGTTAACTAATAATCGTAATCCTCACCTCGTTATTTTCTTTATGTATATAATTATCACGCGGGAAATCTCTGCAAAGGGGCTTGTGTGCCAATTAAGAAAACTTCTGTGTTTGTTATAGAAGCTGCGCTTGCACGAACCGCCGATATACAGATCTAATTCAATAATTTATGCACAGTTTAAACAATTCTATTTTTATTTATATACCCATTGATCGCTCCTCGACGATCGTGGCAATGAAAATATCAAAATTTCTTTATTTCGAATAAGTGCGGAGCGATAAAAATTGCGAAAAAGATGCGTAGATTCTGTACGGCTATGTTATACACGTGCGGTTATTGTTGGAGAAGTATTTTTGGTTGCAAAATAATAAGTATGTACGTAATAACGTTAACATAGTCATTAAAATTATGTAACAAAGCATATTGAGAAATCTCGGGCCGACTAACCGCTGATATTAAATCGAAACTAGTTTACTTTTAGGCAAACCTGAGATAATTTATTTACCGTAATTGACTACGTCTAGTTCCCGTCAACAAGTGTTGCAGCAAATTTATCCGATATCTAAAAAAAAAGGCAAGAAAAAGAGAATCGGCTGTCTTCGAAAAAGTATCCGATAAAAACTTCTCGGGACATTTAACTCATGTCATAGATCCAGATCTAGATTGGTTTGATTAATAATCGAACCGATATTTTTTCTAAGGTACCTATATCCATGAGCCGTAAGTATAATTCGTCACACCAGACTTGACGACGTTTTGGTCCACTGAATAATTCCAGACCCTCGTTCATCGGCTTAAAATCTATGTTAAGGTGACAGTCTTAAACGCTCAGCGTCCGAGAAATTTGCATAAACAAAATTCGTGACGATTGACTGTGATCATGTTTGAGTCAAAAAGTTCGATAGAATCTTCTCACGTACCGTCTTCACCGAAAGACAAAGTTAATTTATGGGAAAATTAACGCAAAGGACGGAGTAGGTACTGCGTCTCGGAAATTATCCTTGAAGTTTTACTCGCGCGTGTCCGATCACCATATTTTTGGATTTTTAAGAACGTGACGAGACGCTGAAACGATTATATTTTAATTATGCAGTCACCTCGCGTTTTCTCTTGGAGCACAAGCGGAGCTAAATTTCATTTTAGCAGTATGGAAAACAATGAACGAATGATAATTATGGGAATTTTAACTAATATAAAAAAAGAACGCGGGAGAGAATGAAACCATTATTAATTACCTGCAACTTTATCTCCGGAAGAATCAACATCACGACTTGAAAATTTGATTGATCGATGAATACGATTGTACATTCATCCGTCCGTTGGTTGACGTCCCAGGAAACGACCTGAACACGCGTCTTTGACACCTCTGTGACGTCACTCACGCACCCCCATACGCACCGGAAACACGTGACGCGCCAGGATTACAAAGCGATGATTGTCCCCGAGCAGAAACCGATCATTTCTACTTCTGACAGAATTTCTGATTTCTTTTCTTTGGTTTTTGTAAACTCTTTGCATTGGCTGGTGATAATTAGGTGTTTCTTTCCAGCGAATGGTAGGAATAAAAATTTCTTTGCTCTGGTTCGAAGAGTTAGAATATTTCTCACGTTTAAGGGAAAAATATCAATCTCGGTCGACCGACGATGATAATTTAGTTCAGATAAAAAGTATCGGCTCGCTCGATCGTAACTTTCGAATTTAAAAAGTTCGAAACGCTGCAGGCTCAGCTCTCGAGGTGCGATCACAATCGTGTCACTTTTTCACTCACTGAATAATCCAAATTTGAAGAATCTGATTTGAAAAACCTCCTGGCCACTCGATGCCCTGGACTTGCAATTTGTAAAATTACGCCAATCGAACGGCGAAGTACGACCGGTAGCTTCAGTTACACCTGTGGTCTGAGTCCTATGAGAGTTCACCGGTGGCAGCCGGGCACACGGCCGGGCGAAAGAAGAGGAAAGAGGCTCTTCCTCAAGTGGGGATAGCCAGAACCACCGACCGTGTGTATATGTACACAAGATCTTCCAAGTGTGTAAGATAAACTACATATATCCATACACATACTCTCATTCGGAGTACATGGACTGTACTTTACGCATACTAGTTAGATAAAACTACTAGACAAAGTATAAACTATAGATTTTCTAACAACCTTTCACCAGTCTACGGCAAAACTTTGCTGTACTTAGTACCGAGCGATGTAGGTGTCATTCTCCTTTCTCTCTTCTTTTCCTTATCATTCCTCCCTTACTTCGCGATTTTATATTCATGATTAATTAATATTTTGTACATCAGATCTCGAAAAGAGGTGCGAACTCGTGCGATGGGGTATTCTTTGAAAGATATTCTGTTCATGGTTCGTGTGATTAAATTACCATAAGCTAAATTGACTCGCAGAGGTAATTCGTGAACAGTTTATAATACGGTAATGGATATCGTTAAATAGTAAACTCGCGCCGGCCAGAAACAGCCGGAATAATTCCGCTGCGCGTTACGGTTGTACCTAATTGATTAGGAATAATTGGCAATTACAGATACGTGTTGGTCCACAGATATTTGTAAAATTTACAGAGATTTGACACGCGAACGTGGAACATATGTTGCGTAAGAGTCGTAAATCACGGGTAATTTGTCTGAAGAATTTGAAAGAAAAGATTTTTCAAGACTACACGAAGAATCGTCTCGATTGTCTGGAGGCGCAGGAAATGGCAGACAGGGATAAAATCGCGGACACTTAAGAGAGCAATGACGTATTGCTTGACGGTGAATCATCATAAAAATAAAATGAAATGAAATATTTCTAGACAGAGAGAGGGAATAAACGCAAGGAGTCGAACCACACTCACTTAAACCCGGAGGAACTGTTCACTTACAAAGATACGAAGAGAAGTAGGTACACACCTCATACCTGGGGAGGAAGTGCCTTGAACCTGGCAAGAAGCCAAGCATTAAAACCACGCGGTCTCAGATAATGATAAACATTTCCGCTTTTATAACCACACTGTATGCTGTAAGGTATATATAAGTATATCTGCACACATTGATAGGTTTTTTTTTTTTCTTCCTCTTTTAAACCGCTGTGTTACAACCTCCTCTAAGCAGAGACGCGATCAGCTACCTACACTGCACTTACGCGGCTAATGGGCCGAGCAGAGATCGATACGATATGAACCAGATATTCCTGTATGGGATGTAGGTACAGCGAGATCGAGGAATAAAAAGAAATATATTCGCACTTGAGAAATGATAACAGTGTAATCGCTAATTGATCAATCAAGAAAGTAATGAGTGTTGAAAATCGACATCGATATATTTGATTCCAAGTTATAGTACGATTCACAATTAGTCATATCGGACAGAGTAAGTTTCACGATGTCTAATTACAGGTGATTATTTTTTGACGTTATCTCAAGGGTAAAAGCAACTTTTTTACGGCCAGTTCCGCATTGCTTTTCCTGATAACTGATACCGCATAGAAGAATAATGCCCGGTGTATACTTACGGTACAGATATATTACGAGAGCGAAGATATAGATGAGACTGACGCGAGATCGGAGACCGCGATCGGTAGATATATTTATTGCGATAAGTGTATTGATTCTTTTGTATTCTTTTATCACCAGCTGTCATAATCGATTTATCGGAAAATCGTTTTCGCACGCATAAACATAGTCCGTCTCGTACAATCTAATTCCTCGAGATTCGGACAATATTTTGACGTAGTAAATTGTATATGAGATGGTTTTTTAGCCAGAGAGAAGAATGATCAGAAAAAATTTCCCAGTGTTCCTACGCCAGTTTTATTTTATTACCCCTTTAAAGATAACGCAACGTCTTTTTATCAACGCACTTGACAAACAAAAGCCAAGAAACAAGTGCCCATATATAATTTCGTAAGAATTTAATTTACTTCTCCTTATAGCATCAGAACGACTCTCACGCATTTCTGTTCGTTGACGAAATATCGCCTTATACCTCGTACACGCTACGAATTTATCATATGCGTTTCCGTTTGGCACGGTCGCTGCACAAGGGTCGAATAAGAACCCGTAGATCTAATCGCAAGGTAATGTACGTTATGCCACCCCGAAACTAAAATGGGAATACCGTATTCGTCGCTATAATTCTATTATAAAACGCACCGTTCTAACGTCAAACTTCGTTCGATACAGTCACAAGAAATTAACGATCGATTGAACCTCATCCGAACATCAGGAAAGTAATAACCCCAGGTATTCTTTTGATGCATCACACCAGGTAGCACAGGTACGATCCCATTACTACAGCAGATTCAGAGGTTTCTCTGTCCAATTACTGCACCTTCTTGCATCCGCAAAGTCAGAAGCCCCTGAATATGCCACCTAATTTTTTAAGGCGTCGCACAGGGTAGCAAAGAGTTATCGTGATTCTAGCATATGGGGTGTGTGAGTCATTATGATTCACTTTAGGTATACGTTCAATAGGGAGAGGCGGTGCTAGAAGATAATAACCTCACATCAGCGTTAATTCATCACAATTTTTCAAGCGATTGATCAAATTGCCTGAAGTATTGACCGCGGATAACGGTTCCCGTCAAATTCAACACCTGAGCTCCGTAGTATGAATGAATGAGAGAAATCTGGCTTATGAATTATCAGACAATGTAGAATAGACTGCGAATAAACATTGGCACAGGTATAAGCGAGAAATAATTGATCATTGCACGCCGATCACATCCCACAGACCAAAAGTTCTCCCAATCCTTTAATTTCCGAACACCCCATCCAACAGGCACCGTCCGTCCGGTATTACGAGCGTCATCCGATCTGAACCGGAAATCAAGCGTTTCCTTTAACGTTGTTATCGATATAGGTGCATGGTGAATTTAAAATGGCGTTTAACATGCTGTGCAGGGAGCCAGTCATGCACATGCAATTTAATGGAGACTTCCCAATCGATTTCCGTTGGCTAGTACCTGTAGTTTCTCTTCTAACTGGGGCCATCAATATCTGATAATTGGCAACTGTTTCGATCCAGCTTTCCATCAAGTATTTCCTTAGTTAAACTAGAAAACTGCGATAGCATATATGTGCATACGAATCATCTTGAACGAATCGATAAAAAAAAAACGATACACAAATCGTTCCAACATGAATAGATATTCGGTATCGCGATCAAGGGTTCCTGGTGTGCAATGGCTCGATTAGCAGCACCACAAGAACCAAGGTATATGTTATTGGAAAAGGTAATATAGGTAGTTACAGACAAACGTAGTAGGTACGCTGAGCACATAATAGAATATCTCCGGTTGTGAAGATAGCACATGGAACCACACAAAGGAAAATACATGGACACCGAGTACGTCGTATTACACAAAGGTGACCACCACCTTATACCTGTGTGTTGTAGGGTAGCATACTAAAGATGCCCATGCGTAGCTACGATCCGGCTCCAAAAAGCTAGAGAAAAAATGTTCACTGCAGTTCACTAGCCACAAAGTTCATTGGAATGAGACCCGACTGGATAAATTAGCACCCAAGGATGGAGAACAAAAGAGTATTTGGTTCTCCATTTTTGGGATTACCAAAATTTTCAATGGTAGAGACACAAAGGGCGGATTTTCAATGTCAAGTTTGTAGAATAGTAACCCAAGCATGACAACCGGAAGTTCCTTGTCTGGGTTCCACCTGTCTGAGTGACGTCACGTCCCCTTGAACCGCCTATGGTTTAGTGCAAACGGCAGGTCGTTTCTTCGACCTCCTTCGACACGATCCTTCTATCATAATTCATATGCACGCCCACGCCAGGTATTCCATAGGTAATCGGCACCGGCTGACCGTCATGGTAGCAGGTGACCGCTAACCGGCAAGGACTGTCAATCGCTTGTGAATGTTTAAACAGGTAGTGGAAATACGGGGATTATCTTTCCGCAGCTGACAATAAGCCCGAGTTTCCATCATTTGTGAGATCTTTAGGCAAGGTAAATCCGCCGGGAAAAATTCCTCAAAGGATTTTCTACCTGTGAAGCGAAGGACCCGACCGAATACGACGAAAGATACTGAAAGGTGGAAGAAGAAAAGCCATAGAGATGTTTTTCCACTGTCGAAAAGTAAAGTTTTCAAAAGGCTTTCAACGCAGCTAAGATATATAACGAATCTTATCGACGTCCTCGTTGAAAGGACTTCGGAAAAGCATTCTTTGAGGCTTCTGATTGTCTATTTTAGCGTGGGAGGAATGACAACCAATTTCTACTGCCACGGTATCGCAGCTAAAGAAGCCTTCTTTGCGTGGTTCCTAAGGTTTTGTGTGACGTGAAATCCAATTAGCTGTGACAGGATTTAGATTAAAGGTGATTGACATTAGGAGCAGATTTCTCGCTCGTTCGGTCTTTTATACTATGAACCGTGCGGGCTTGGTACTCGAAGATATTTGCGTGGGAGTAAGCTAGACGCATGATGGGTAATTGAAACCGAACAACGGGCGTAAACGACGATCTGAGAAACGAGATGACATTTGAGAGAATGACCTAAGAATATAAAAAGAGAAGTTACCGAGATAAGCGACTATAAGAAGAATTGTGGAAACTGAACCACTTTGCCCATTGTTCCCCGGACGGATCCTCCTTGGAGAAATGAGCTTGTCTCGACCCTTGGCCATGCGTGTATATGTATTATAAAGTCATTTTTATGTACACTTGGGTATATAACGTGTAAATACATAGCCAAGAAGAACAGACACCCATTGTGGTCGCCTATTTTCGCGTCTCCAGCCTCTTCTCACGCTCGAACTCTTATGAAAGCGACGTCGTTCTGGTTTTCACATTCTGTTCGACTTACATTTCTCGTTTAATGTGCTAACATGGTTTTGAATCTACGATTTTTTTTTTTTTTTCGGGTACACGCTTCTAAAGTCTGAATAGATATTAGTGATGCTTTGAGGCACACATTCAAGTCCTTTTTTTCGATGAAACCACCACTAATGCATCTCGTTCAGTTCGATTGCTCCGTACATAAGTATATTAACATTAATATGGACTGCGACAGCGTCATTGCCAAGCTAGCTTCAGTTGAGTAAATAATTTCCATGTTTAATCAACTGCCTGCACGCGTAGAAATGTGTTTTTTTTCTTCATATTCTCTAGCCTGAATTGTATCCCGAATTGTGATTACTGGCGACAGCATCTAACGCTATGACTACCTCGCAACCAGTACGAAGACTCGGTTGTAGTAATTGCACAAGCGTTACGTAAACTCGTGTAAATAGACACGGGGACAAAACCCCGGGAGCCACAACATAGCACGCGGTTGTAATTTGCAGACGCAACAATCGACTCTTCTCTCATTCGCGGCTCAATTAACTCGATGGCATTACAGAAAAACGTGCAAATCTCCATTGCACCAAGACATATCAAAGACACCGATTATCATCTCTATACAGATAAGATCTGAGGCAGCTTGAAAATGAATCAACTATTACGTATTTTCTTATCAAACGCCGCTCGTATTGATGATCACATCATAAGTTATCTATAGATTTTAATTTGCTAGATAAGAATGATTGGATCATAATTACACCGTGAGTTGAAATTCGCATGGGTCTATTGCGGAGTCGATTGAAGAAGGTAGATTCCTCAGAGTAGAACAGACGTACGAAGTTATGGTAATTATTATTTCAATAACAATCTAGGATTAATGATTTGAATGGGAAACGATCACGATGCCAATTAAATTTTGATCAGCGATATTTCAACGCGAGAATAAAATGAATTTAGGTATTCAGAGTCCGTGGTGTGACGTCAGTTGTAATTATAAATGAGATTTGAATTTTGATGGCTAATTTCAGCTAAGCGATACATCAATGCCAACTACTACGATATATAACTAGTCTAGGCCTCGCGATACGCCCAGATAACTCGAGAACGAGTACAGGTGAGTTGCAGAAAGAATTGTTTTCAACTGACGTCAACGAAGCGTCAAGAATCACGTAAACAAGTGGAAAATTCATAACTCGCCATTAACTCGCCAAGCCACATTTACTTATTCATAGAAATGAATATCATAACAAGATACCACCCATATGTATCTCCGCATCGGTTATCGATAATGTATTATTCACACTTCTAGTTTAATCGAAACGAATATACTTCCAAGAATATTGATAAGTCACGAGGGCGATCTACACGCTCCGTGAGGTAGAAATAAAAAGCCGAATTAACAGCTACCGGTTATGAGTAATAATTCATATACCAAACCCAGATACCACATTTCTTCTCCATGATAAACGTGCCAGTATAATTACTTTATAATATACCATTAATTACGCACAGAGTAGTCATTAAACAGTTTATACATGTACATATATTCCGATTGAATATGTAGCGATGGAATAATTTTTACTGTATAAAACTCACCCGGATGAACTTTGGCTTGTAACCATCCTCGTCGATGTCTCCAGATACTATCGGGATATTCATTATTTTCTCATTATACCACTGATCACCAATCGCCACACCTCGCAGTAGGTCACTACTCGAACTGTTACACACGTTTAATCCAAAACACACCGAAGATGTTTTTCAAACAATCAGTCGTTGCGTTACGCCACTAATAAACACTGAATAAAAACACCTGAAATCGACTCAATTGTTTGGTATATACATTCACGAATGCACGATCGTATGTATCCACAGCATTTACCCCGAAAACTGATTGTAGAACGAATTTATTCGAGTTTCTTAAAGCTTGGTAATTTCACCTGCACCATCGTACTACGTCTTGTTCGACACTCGATGATAATTCGCACGCTATTTATCGTCAACCCTTTCTTGCCTGAACTAAGTCGGCCTATCTTGTATCGTGACACGAACCTGTAGTTTATTTTATAACTTGTTCGATAAATTTACCTGATTTTCGTAATTTCGAATGTTTGAATCGTTTTTGGAATCGGGCATACGGCACTGGGATCACAGGCGTTTTTTCCACCCCCGTTTATCGCTCGTGTCTTTAGAATAACCGCGGAATGAACGTAATCACTCTATTTCACTCGGTAGAATCTTTTTTCCTTCCTTTAATCGTACCTCAGCGTAATGTCACCGTCCAGGTCGAGGCTGTCGGCGGCTCGAATGTTTGTGGGTGAGTGTAGTAAGCGTTGTGCCCCAACCGGAGTACGTCACGCAGCAGACGATCGAGGAGTCCCGTGCGGTGCGGCGGGCGGTATTGGTGTACTATCTTTGTGACGTCACCACAGAATGTCAGCGGCAGGTAGAACACGAACTATAGCAAAATCCCCGATCACCTACACAGGTAGATACACACGAGGAATAAATACTACACCAGGTAGTATGCGGTGTATGCAGTATAGTTTCGAACACGCGACTGCAGCACCAGTTTGAATCCCAACGGCAAACTGGGCGCCACTGAACCACCGCAGCAGCAATGGGTTGCCGGTTTGTCGTGGGTGGAGGAAAGATTATTCTAACTTTACTATAAACCGGCTTATACCAAACTCCACGCTTCTATAAAACGTGATACATATTATAGGTATGGAAATACCCGCCTGCATTATCCAACGCCTCGCATAATCTTGCTCGGTAACGCATTCAGCAACAGACGTCGGATTATGCACAATGGGAAACATGTTAGAAATTGCCATCGTCGAAGTTGCGTTCGATGATCTTAAAGAGTCCTTGAGATGAGGTCTTGGTTTGTTTCACTTGAAAGATCATAAGTGCTCGCCAGTTAGCTCATGGAGAACAATCGCTCTTAGTGCACAACAGACCATAGCGAAATAATCGAACGTTTTCAATTTCTGTGAACCCCAGACAAGCCGTTCTAATGACAAAGCGGTCTAATTCGATTATTGGTAATGGAATACAGGATTTCTTTTTTTTTTCTCTCTCTTCCTACTCGAAGGAAATAGGTTGTAATACTAATGGCGTAGACCGTAGGTAGTGCGCATGATACTATGCAGAGCAAATAATCTCCCTTGGAGTTGTAATCACGGCTCTTAAGACTCAGCTATATGTATGTATGTAGGTACGTGAGCAGTAATCTCGAGTTTAGTTTAGATAAGCTATTACTGCTCTAGGCACGTAAATTCATCCAATTCCAAGATGATGATTAAAACAGTGCACCTCTGCTGTGCGAGATAATGAATAGCCAGTGTTCTGGAATTTTTCTATTACGTAATTACCTGTCTAGATAATCACATGCAAGGTACTGACGCGGCAATTAATTTTGCAAAAGAAACATTTGTCAAATAATCGCCAAGTTCGTAGTTGCATTATAAATTCATTTCCACTACGAACTTGTTCACTAATTGTGGAGAGAGATTCTTTTTATTCTTTAAGTAGCACTCTTGCGCTGTTCTTTTACTCGAAATCTTCAAACATTGTTGAACAAACGCAGTATTGACTATCAACATCGATGCAGCAATCGATAATGTGGTATTCCATTACATTAAGAATAACTCGTTTCAGTTAGGTGCAAATGACTCACTCGAGTAACAGTCTAAGCGATATATTGTTCCTGAAAAGGTATGATGTCAGTTC
Source organism: Tenthredo distinguenda (assembly GCA_947538915.1). Lineage (NCBI taxonomy): Eukaryota > Metazoa > Arthropoda > Insecta > Hymenoptera > Tenthredinidae > Tenthredo > Tenthredo distinguenda. Next base: position 9,980,551 of record OX384534.1, read on the forward strand.
AAATTCCTGTCGCTTTAGCAAACGAATTTTATAATTTGGGTTTGGTCAAGTTACACTACAGGCGCCGCTTAACACCGCCAAGACCTAATTGAAATATATTAAAAACAGCATACATCCACTGAACCCAGTAGCTACTATAACTTATTAGGCACGTTCTAAACTCTACAGAGTCGTTCCATAAAAGTGTGGTAATTCTATAGAGACGCCTGAATTAGGGAAAGAAAAAAATTATTCAGCTAAGCGTTTAGGCGACAGTCATCTACCCACGTAATTTACTTCCTACGTAAACTTCTGCATCTATAGTCTGTTTACACATCAGACTATTCAGTACACGAGCGTAATAACAGACCGTAACTTGGCTATGTGGATAATGCTGCGATTCGGTTGAGTGAGCACAGGATTCTGGTGATAAGGTTGAGATGCTGGAGCAACGTATGAGCTCAGTAATCAAACGTCTCAGAATGGCATGAAATACCAAGTTGCAGGAGCTAGTGCAGATTTAACGATACCAGAATTGTATTTCAAGCGTAATCTAGCACTTTCCTGATCGCAGTTGTCAGTCATTTACTATTTGAGAGTTTGCGATCGCGTATTTAACGGAAGAGGAAAATTGATGCTCATTCGGAACGGCCTTTATGATCTTTCAGCACAGGATTGCGGATAAAGCGGAGCATTTTCTCGCTCAAACAGCTGCTGGTCACGTAACCATAGCACAAAGTTCCAGTTACGGGTTTCACGAGCAAAAAGATTCTATACCAAAGGCTGTAGTCTTCGTCTAATTACTTTGATCCACGATCTGACAAGACTGCGAACGTTTTATTAATTGGAAACACCTTATGAGCTACGGTTAACGACTGTTAAGCGGCAATTACATGACATTAACACGTACAACGTAACATGGCTTGTTTTCTCAGGTGGGTTTTTTCTGGCGCGGATATTAGCGACTCGGTAACTAATCGCGAGGTTGAATCATTAAATTTTTTTGAATTTGGAAAACAATTAACTTGTAAAGACTCAACGTTGCCTGGAAGAAACATCTCACAAGTGTTAATTTTCTCCATCCAACGAAATGCATTTTATCTGAATTCTTCATAGACTATTACAACATTACCTTGTTCAATTTTCTCTTCACTCACTGATTGAAAATTACGTTTTATAGATAAAATCAATTTAGATTTTAATCGTTGTTCATAACTCTTATATGTGACTATTGGCAATTCACGCTACTATTGATTTACGAAGTATGATAAAAAATACGAATTTACATGTGGAGCGAACAGACTGCAGATACTGAATATAAAACTTAAAAATTAAAGGGTTCTTCAAGAGGGCCTGAAGATAAGCTTGCTCGATGGCTAGCATATCTGAAGACAAAATATATACCAAAATGATCATCACGATAAATAATCGTCACAGTTCACAGTCTGCTCCGATCAATTCCTGTAAACGTATCGTTAGAAAGTTTTCTCGTAAAGTTAAATGATGTATCGATTATTTTTACAGCAGCTTATATACGTTTACACTGAATTTGCAAATAAAGTGACCGATGACTAATAGTAGTAAGTGTATAACGAAAGTCAAACATTATTTCGAACGTTTTTCACTCGCAGACGTCCTTGGATATAAATTGTATGCACAAGTTTTTTATGTAGATCGGAATTTATTTACGTTGATACCTGTATGCTGTAAGTATTTACGTACGAACTGATCTCGCAATGATTATCTCTGCAGTAATAATAATATTCGCAATCACGTTTCATAACTCAAGGACTGATAAATAATCATTGATAATTAATCGATGGAATTATCGTAAACATAAATTGATTCGGGTAATCGGAGGCTATTTTTGCACTGCATTATTTATAGCAGAGTGATCATCGAACAACCTGAGATCAACGCGAATTTTTCTCAGTTTGTCTCTGAATTTTGGTTTTCGGTTAACGCCGAAGACGTCTTTTGTGGCTTCTTGGTCTCTCACATTGTCCGCATGTATACCCGGCGAAGACTCGTGCTTGTTGCCGCATCCAGAATGAGCTGCGGAACAGCCAGATCTCTCGATCTCCTTCTTGGGGCATTTTGATTCACAACACTTTGACGATAGTGATCGGAAGCTCCATTGAACGTGCTTTGAAAATTGATTACATTCCATGAATTACTTGGCAATGGATTAACAATGCACGTTTTTTATCCGGAAACCTGATTTGATTCACCGATTCCTACAGTCGATGCAACCAGTTAATCTACAATTTCATCGTACCGAGCTGCTGATCATTTAATTCTCGTGAATTTAGTTTGTGAAACGTTTTTATGGCGAATCGAAAACTCATAAGATTCGAAAACTCGAGTTCTCTTAAGTTTATTTATTCTTTTACCGCAATTCGAGATCGACCAATGACGTGCATTTGCAGATTTCGAAATAATTATCGGGCGATGGCCTCAAGTGAATGTTAAAATCGCATGAACTTCGCAGAAATTAAAGTAGTGGATCTTGAGTAGTGATCGGAGAAGTATTTTTATCTAAATATTATTCCTGTGTGACGATGGAATCAATTTTATATCCAAGCGATAAAAGCTAATGAATTAATTTGAATAGTCAATTTTGGCGTCGAATGTAGATTTAGGAAAGTTTCTTTCATTATGATAATCTGGATCGTTATGACAGACATTTCATTATTTTTGAATAATTACCCCTACAAATTCTGGCAATCCTCTTCTAGGACGCAGCATATTTGATTTTCAGTTTTTCGCGGCTGTAACGCCTCTGGTTAAATATGCATCACGTATTTCATATCTATTCTGCTAATCTGCAGTTGAAATCGACATCGCAATATTTTATGTTCAAGAAACTAGGACACTTTACTAAAGACGTTTTGAAATATTGACCAATTTTGACGGTCCAAAATAGTTTCATGTTACAACTACCGTGCTTCTGTGTCATATCAAAGCAAAATTGACGAGATTTATCGTTATACAAATATTTTTGTACCCGCGTACATATAACTTCCACCGAAAGAGACAGATAAATCGAAATCAACAGAGACGAATCACGGGGATCAATGATCTTTCAAATATTGTGTTAAAATGGAATAAATAAAGCCCTCTCACGGCAGGATCGATTATTTTCAATTCGTCGCACTTAACTAACAAAATGCATACTAGGATAATGAAAGCTTACATTGTTTGTCACGTAAGATAAGTTCTTCAGCCTCAATTCCAATCTTAATTTCTGAAGAGGAGCCAAATGAATGGAAACAATAATCGATGATATAAGATCATTTCTTTTTTGATTACAATATACAATATTCTAATACCCTTCTTCATTCAATTTATCTGCCTGTTTTCGGACGAAGCTACCGCGATCGCATCACTATAGCCATCTAGTGGAGGCAGATGAAGGATGATGCTTAATTTTTACGAACTTGATTCCAACCGCCATCTGTTAATATTATAACAAACCGTGAATATGGGTACGAGAATTGTCTCTGAGTGATCACATCATCTTTGGAGCAAATATTCATTGTTGGAAACAGAACCTTCTGGCAGTAGTCCCTCGTGTTTCTGAAGTATTTTTCTGCGTGCTTAAAAAGTTACTTACCTCAAAGTTACAGTATTCTTCGACATATAATCGCCCGACCTATCGTCTGCGAGGCTTCAATATATATTCGAAGCTTTATTTAAGTGATAATTAACTCCTGAGTTTAAATAAAATCTCTAAAAATGACCGGAATCAACGCTGCCGGTGACGGGCGACGCGCCCTTGGTCAAGCTTATAAAGATAAAAGTAAACCAGCTGATATTCGTGCTAGCAACATCAACGCGGCTAAAGGTACATCATTTATTCTCATTCCATAGTCAATCAATAAATCCACAAAAACACCGATGTCCCTCGAAAAGTATTCACGCGGAAATTTGACGCTGAATCATCACCATTTATGGGCATACAAATCAAGCCCACGCGCTTATACTCTTTCCAGGCATAATATTATACTTGTATAATCCACATTCAAGACATTTATGATTAAATGTTATTTCAATTAACAATTTCAACTAGTTTTTATTCCTTATCGTTAGATCTCCGCGCCGGTTTTCCTCACCTAACCTTTTTTTCACCGATCTTGAAGCAAAAGTTGCAACAATCACAAGATGTCAACCCAGTTTTTTAGTCACGCGAGATTTTTTGTTGAAGTCAAAAGCTGTGATGAACTTTTCTTTTCAGAGATGATTTTCTCGTCTTAAATTCAATAAATACTAAAGGTCAGCCTTTTATCTGATACGCTAAATTTGATTCCATGAATTTTATTTCAGCTGTAAGCGATGCGATCCGCACGAGTCTGGGGCCTCGTGGTATGGACAAAATGGTGAGTAAACCAGATTCTGAAAATTCGATAATACAGAAGAAACTTTGGCTCATTTTTAAGAATTTTGTTCATTTTTAATTCACAGATTCAAGCTAGCAATGGTGAAGTCACAATCACCAATGATGGAGCTACTATTTTGAAACAAATGAACGTTGTACACCCAGCTGCGAAAATGGTAAGCTTTAACGTATTTTTTGCTATTAAAGTCGAATCAAATTTTGAAAAAATTTTAAAGTTAACAACAATTAATTTGAACCTTGTTCCAGTTAGTAGAATTATCAAGAGCTCAGGATACCGAAGCTGGAGATGGTACTACTAGTGTAGTAATTGTCGCTGGCGCACTTTTGGAAGCTGCAGAAAGACTTCTTCACAAAGGAATTCACCCGACATCAATAAGTGACGCTTTTCAAAAGGCTGCACTCAAGGCTGTTGAGATTTTAACTGATATATCTCATCCTGTTGAACTAACAGATAGAGAAGCACTGATTAAAAGTGCTGCAACTTCTTTGAACTCTAAGGTAGATTGAAATCGTCAATCTTATCGTATATTCAATGTGAAATTTTTTAAATTGCCGAAGTTGTTCAATCAGAATGTATAATATGTACTTTTTTCACATTTTCTTAGGTAGTTTCCCAACAATCAAGCCTCCTTGCTCCACTGGCTGTTACGGCCGTTCTGAAGATTACTGAACCAGGAATGGAAGCTGCTGTAGATTTGAAAGTGAGCAAAGAAATGTTACGATGGTTAATTATATCGGGGTGTCCACAGAGCCTGGAATTAGCTTATAGTTTTTTCCAGGCCTTAGAATTCTGGAAATAGTCTTGAATTTTGTAGAGGTATATTTGTGTAATTTAGCAATTCATTTGTCTGATGATTTTTATACCTGATAACTAATTTCATGTTCTTTAAAATGTTTTTTGCCTAACTTAAACTCTATTTGAAAACAATGCAGATTGGAGAACGATTACATTTTATATTTTACTAGTGTCTGTGCAATATATAAAAGAAACAGTTCATAAATTGAAGGCAAAACTAGGTGTCTAGTAACAGGAAAGTCTTTGCTGAAAAAAGCACAAGAAATATCAAACTACTGTTAATATTTATCTATAATCAGCTTCGAAATCCTGAAAAAATCCTGACCTATGAAATCTCAAGCCTGTAGACAAATGAAATATTTAGCTTATATGGTCGCTAAATTGTTGTTTACTGCTTGCATAGGACATTAAAGTAATCAAAAAGCTTGGTGGTACAACTGAGGACACAGAGCTCATCGATGGATTGGTGTTCACACAGAAGTCGTGTAACGTCAATGGACCAAAGCGCATTGAGAAGGCAAAAATTGGTCTGATCCAGTTCTGCATTTCACCGCCAAAGACTGATGTAAGCTTTTTCACATCCGGTTTATAAAAGAAATTGGATCTAGTTTTGCTTTTCGCAAAACCTAACAAACTATATCAACGATTATTAACATCGAAATTACAAGGCTTCAATTTTGCCTTTTTAACCATTTTTCAGATGGACCACAATGTCATTGTATCAGATTACTCAGCTATGGATCGTGTGTTGAAAGAAGAACGTTCCTACATCTTAAATATCGTTAAACAAATAAAGAAGAGCGGCTGCAATGTTCTTCTTGTGCAAAAATCAATCCTTCGAGATGCAATGAGTGATCTGGCGATCCATTTCCTTGACAAAATCAAAGTCATGGTAGTAAAGGACGTTGAGCGTGAGGACATTCCTTACGTTTGCAAGACTCTGGGCTGCAGGCCGATTGCTTCGCTTGATCATTTCACAGCTGAGAATTTAGTTAATGCTGAACTTTGCGAAGAAGTCCAAACCGGCAGCTCCAAGTTTGTGAAGGTAAGTCTTCGTCTTGAAGTCCTCGGAACATTTTACAAAATATTCGCTGAAACAATGGCAGTAAATATTCCTCTGAATTTTCCTCCTTCAGATCACAGGAATCCAAAATCCCGGGCGCACGGTGACCGTCTTAGTCAGAGGCAGCAATAAATTGGTGCTAGAAGAGGCTGCTCGATCTCTACACGATGCCTTGTGCGTAATTCGTTGCCTGGTTAAACAAAAAGCTTTGATCGCAGGCGGTGGTGCACCGGAAACTGAAATAGCTCTAAAACTTGCTGCCTATGCTCAGACCATTGGTGGCACAGATGCGTACTGTTTCAGAGCATTTGCCAACGCCCTTGAGGTTCGTTATTTTCATATTAATCAAGGAAGTTGGATCAGTAACTGAAAAAACACGGGAAATTTGAATAAAAATTTAGAATTCATCCCTTGTTTTGAAATAATTTGAATTTATTGATAATAATCCGGTATTTCTGTGAATTTTAGTCTCATAGTGTGGAACCAACGTTTTAAGGATCGTAGATTGATACTGTAAACTTTTAGTTCACAATTTTGAAATTTTGGAAGCGGGATCTTCTCAAAACTCTGATTTTTCGATTAGACTACAAAATTTTTAATTTTGCAGGTAATTCCGTCAACTTTGGCGGAGAATGCAGGCCTTAATTCGATTGCTACGGTAACTGAGCTTCGCAACAGGCATGCCCAAGGTGAAGTGATGGCTGGAATCAACGTTCGTAAAGGTGCGATTACGAACATTTGGGAAGAGAATGTTGTGCAGCCTCTCCTTGTCTCTACAAGCGCAATTACCTTAGCTTCAGAGACCGTTCGCAGTATATTGAAGATAGATGATATCGTTAATACAATGCAGTAAATTTGTTAATCATGTATTGTAATATCGCAACATCTTCATCGGCATTGTGAGCGTAATAACGTGTGAGAAGGGTTGTAAATGAACTTTTCATTAACTTTTTTCAATTTGATAGAATGAAAGGCGTTTTTCTTTCTTTTCTTTCCCCTAATTTCATATTTCATCTTAAGATACTATGCATTGCATCGGCTTTATCGAAACTTACGCTTTATTATACAATTAGTTCATTTTTAATGAATATTGATTGATTATATTATATTCACGTTCTAAAATTCACATTGTATTACCGAATTGCATTTTCTGGTGCTCTTTTTTAACAACTATTATTCCAGCTAAATGAACGACGAGCTAAACTAAACTTATTCGCACTTCTTGTATTCGTATGAGATTATATAATAAAATGAATTTAACAATACTCGAAAATATTCTTTCACCCTTCTTATTACCACAAACGAAAGAAATAAACATTCCTTCGGGTGTGTTATCAAATATTTGAGTAACTGATGTAAGCAAATTTAGATTCGATTATAATTTCTACAAATTTTAACGAGGATTTCAATAATAAACTTGGAAATCGTAATCAGTAGATGTTACGTACAATGAGATGCTGGAGAATTAGTTCAACACACTCCTACACACCGTAACTTTCTCTTAAGAATCGAGTTTGCAATGAATAAACACGAATCAGCAACTACTAGTAGTGGTGTAATATCTCAATGTGGTTTCCGGAGTAAACGAGACTATTTTTTCGATTAGATATTAAGTAGCAGTCACTCATGCGGTATAAACATACGAAATGTTAAACCAATATTGAGACATTTATTCATAAGTTTAGTTATAACTGTTCATGATAAGGAAGTGCATATCAGGTATTCCCATATTACTATCATGGTCATATCGATAGATAGATTCCCAAGATTACAATGATATTATTCTTCGATTGCCACTTTACGGCTGACGTGAAGTTAAAGTGATAAGCTTTGATACGGAAGTGTTTTTGCACTACACATTTGTCCAGTGGAACGTTTCAAACATACAATCTTCCGAATTCAGACAACATGAGGTATATTTATAAAAAAGCTCGCAATGTATTTATTTTAATTTGGAAGTTCAAGCATCTTTTTTTTAGAGACATGAATTTTGTACTTAGCACGTTATCTAAAGAGAATCTAATGATTGCTTCTTATTTTACACGTTTTGAGGTGGATTATCGCGTGCATTTTAATGCTATTGCCGATTCTTTTACGAGCGGACGACAATTTATTTCCTTACATAGACTATTCGGTAAAACCCTGCGATAATTTTTACAATTTTGCTTGTGGAAATTTTGAAACTGTTCATCCCATTCCTACGACGTATGAAACTTGGGATGAATTTATACGACTGCAGAAGGAAATTGACGAACAATTAAAAGGTATGTGGACATCTTAAATTTGTTAAACACAATGTTTGGAAAACATTTTTTCAGTTCAAATAAAATTTGCGCGAATTTATTTTTGCGGTTTCCAATTAGGAAAATCCTTCATTGCGCGGGAATAATTTTATTCAAATTATACATTGTCGTAGATCATAATGTCTCAAGATTCCACCTCCAATTGGGTGATACACGTAACAGAAATAATAGAAATAAATATTAAATACATATTAAACTGCAGAATTATTGGAGAGCAGAAAATCTGCAGAAGGTGATTCAAAATCTTTTATAAAAGCGAAAAAGATGTACGCGGGTTGTATGAACATGAGAACTCGCGATAAACGGGGAGTTTATCCCATGCGCAGAATTCTGAAAGGCTGGCCGAGAAAATACAGCGAAACCACCACATCAAGAATCACTTCGACTGATTGGCTAGAAATGGCTAACTTAGTCGCTAATTATGGCGTGCAATTTATTTTCAAGTTAACAATCAGAGCAGATGTATTTAACGCAACCCGAACATCGATATACGTATGTATACATGAATCACTATGATTTCCTTGAATTATACAAGTTTCAGATACAAAATTTAGCAAATAGACGTCGAGTCGAAGTCGACGATTATATTTTTCATCACGAAGCTTAGCGTCATTTTAAAAAAAATTACATTTTAAGATCGAGAGCGATGATCTAACGCTACCGACTTCGTTGCTGAAAGAATCCGTACGAATCTTGGACAATGATCTTTCCAGCAGAACAGATTCTGCTTTTACTCAGTACTTAACGAAAATTATGACGGTGCTGAAGGATTCTAATAAAAAAGAGATCGATGATGAGGAAATTCTGACAATAGCAAGAAGTATCAACGAATTCATGCTCGGAGTCAATGACGCAGCGGTATGTAAGGGAGTAAAGAAAATAATGCGCTCAATGCATCGATTGATCTCTTCAACAACATCCTTCGATTATATGTTCAGAATTCAGATTATGGAGAAGATACAACGACTAACATCATTCCTAGTGTTGGATCGACCACGTTGGCTGAGCTACAAGCATGGACCGACGAAGTATTGTTCCAGTTTGTCGATCCAGTGAGTAAAGAAAAAAAATCTACGGGACAACTTCTTCATTTATCTACTGACTTAAAAAATACGACTTTGGTACTCGATCAACTGTTCCAAGTAGCTTATTTCTTTATTAATAACTGCAGATTAATTGGGGAACGTATCTGCAAAATGTCTTCAGAAAATCGGGAGTCAAAGTGAGCAGCGATACGCAGATTTTTATCACGAATCGAAGTCTGTTACGTAATTTGTTAATATACACTCATGAAACGGAAAAAAAATTGTTGGGTACGTGTAAGAAAAGTCGGTAGACTAATCTCAGAAGTTTTGGGTAAACACAAAATTTAAATGTCATGTACGCGTAGCAATAAAAAGGTACAAATGATTATCCCTTAGATGACTTCGTCTACAGCCGATTGGCTACTTACATGGCACCCGAATTGTCCTCAGAACTCTACAAGATTGCAATGAATTTCTACACCCTTCGCGGCTACGTACCTTCTGGCTATCCAAGATGGAAATATTGCCTTCACAAGGTCTAATTCTATATTAAATCCTTTATTATCATTACATTCGACCATTGACTGTGCCATTAATGATCCATCGGGTTTGCTGGATGGTATTTTTTCATAATTTATTATTCATCCACTTCGAAAGATACTTTGAGTATCTCATCGCGCATTCATGATAGAAGAAAAAATTGAATGAGAAATTTTCTTATTCCTTATTAAAGGTTTTAGACTTTCCAAAAATTGGACTAAGCTTCGCAGTCGCACAAAAATACCAGGAAATATATATCGGCGAAGAGAAAGTGGAAAGGGCGCAGCAAATGGTTGAGAACCTAAGAGACGCTTTAGAAGAATTGATAGAGGAGGCAAATTGGATGGATGATTCCACCAGAAATTACGCGATACATAAATTAAAGAGCATATTAATACTGGCAGGAAGTCCAGATTATTTAAAAACAAGGAGAGAGGTCGACAAGTATTACAAAAAAGTGAGAATGAGTTCTGAACGCGTGAAACTATACATATAGGGAATTTCACAAAATAAACCATTATAAAATACGCCTGCAGAATTTGAGTAGCTCAAATCCTGATTTTGATTTAATCAATAAAATTTATTTCAGTTAAGAATTTTTAGAAACGATCACTTCGGAAACATGAATAGACTTCGGAGCTTTAATCAAGAGAAAAACTTCGCAGAGTTGGGAATTCCCCGCAACAGAAATTTGTACGTAGAAATGATGATATGGAATTCCTTATTGTATACAAAGCCGAAAAATTGTTTATTATTTTATCGTTTTCTTCGATAACAATAGATATTTTCAGATGGACGCAATCTCCTCTGATTGTAAACGCCTATTATAACGGAATCAACAATAGAATATGTATGTACCAGGGATATCACATGCTATAGAGTGTAAAAAACTATTTCAAAATGTGTTATCTTCTTCATAAATTTTTTTTTATCCTTTATCTTGTTTTGTTTGAAACAGTATTTCCTATCAGCACAATGACAGAACCATTCTTTTCCGGGAATGCTACCAGGTAATTTAGAGCTTATTTTTCCAATTTTCTATTCTCTTCCCTAATTTCATAATCTTTATTTTTTCTCAGTTTCTTAGACTACGCTCGTATCGGTTCAATAATGGCACACGAACTTACACACGCATTCGATAGTCAAGGTAATTTTCAAGAAACCATAGAAGCGTTTTATTAAGAAACCAAAATTCAAAAAATTCATAGTTTCCTAAAAATAATTCAATTTTTTTGAACATTCAGGAAAACTATTAGATGCTGAAGGGTCGATGGTCAGTTGGTGGTCTCAGTCAACTGGCGAAATATACGCAAGTAAAACGAAATGTTTTGTTGAACAATACGACAAATACATTATAGACGGGTCTAATTCCACTGTAAGTAAATACAATTGCCCAAACATTTCCCAACATGTTTTTTCTAGACTCCTACCACCTGTTTATTAATAATTGTTTGTTTAAATAATAACAGGTCGCCGGCAAATACACGTTACCCGAAAACATCGCAGATAATGTTGGACTAAGAGCGGCATTCCGAGCTTTCAAAAATGTGAAAAACAAGACTGTTTTCTCGAATTCGGAAAGAAATTTATACTTTACCGCAGATCAAGAGTTCTACTTAGCATTTGCTTCGGTAAAGCGTCTTTGAGATTGAAAAGAGATGAATAAAGATTTTCGTATAATCTATTGCCGAGATTAGCTGAATTGTATATAAACTTGATGAATTATGAGATTTTTGAGATAATATATTCTGAAATGAAAGTATATTTAATGAACTTCAAGACTTTTGTAATATTTTTTACAGACTTGGTGCCACATTGGCGCAATGGTATCTAGTGATAAGCACGCACCCCACAAATATCGGGTATTGGGACCAATACAAAACATGAAGAACTTTTTTGAAACCTGGAAATGCGAGACATCGGTTAATGTTGATCAGAGAGATGTTGTAGATTCAGATAATGTAGATAAAGACATATGCATTTTATGGTGATGCTGTTTGGATTAGTAGTTATCATAAGCTGGTGGCATAAACAATGAACAAGTTTCGTAGCGACTTCACTTGCTAAGCAGTTAATATTTCACCTCTAAACATCTGCGCAGGAAATAAGGATTCGAAGGCAGATGAATCGATGAATAATTACGCGTGTATTAATAAAAATGTTATTTTGTTTTAATAAAATATCAACACTCTCACATTACAACGTTCTAATATTTTCTATGACAATTTATTTTCCCCCATTTAATTAACTTCTCCTGTTTGTCTATTTTTTTTGGCATTCGTTACTCCAAATAATTAATTGTTCTTTTTATTAAGAACTTTCAAATGTTATTTAATCCCATTAAACATATGAAACGATTATTTTAAACATTAAAAATCTTTATGTGGCATAAATAGTAATTTAAAAAAAAAAATGAATAAACTCAAACTCATTTGTACATCTTAAAGATATACTACGTATATGTAGTCGTGCATTGAGTAGTTTCAATGTATACCTATATATATGTGTTTATAATATACACACACCGAATAGGATTAGTTAGTTATTGTCGTTCGAGGAAATGTGTGTAATTGCTGACTTGTTAAATTAATAAATGTTCATGAAATGAAATAATATTCCATATACCCAAAGTCAACTTGTCAACAAAGATATAATAACTACGTGTATATCATAGTCTCTTGATTAAGTACTTGCCATATTATGGCCAGGAAGAATGATTATTGGTTAAAGTTTGAACAGATCTCATGGTGAATCTCAAAAATGTAAAAGAAGTTAAGTCTCTTTAATCAAATCCAACTAGGTATCAATTCCATATTATCTATCTAGTAAATCCATACTGCGTAGTATGCATATCCTATCTAATGTAAGTAAATCTTTATGATCTTGTACTCTGCATTCTATTCCTATCTGAACAATAGACAGCCACACGTCTCAAATCTCTCAACCCCAAGAATTAGGAGTATTAAACAAAAGGTGTAAAAAATAAAATAACGTAAAAACAACAACCGGAATGTCTTACAAAAACTGAAACCGCGTTTTAAAAACGAATTAATTACAGTCCACGTGTTTCACTGTATCATACTTTGGCCGAAAAGGTTTTTTGCAAAAAATAAATCTGTTTGAATGATTGCAGAGGGGGGAGGGACCTGTGCACCCTGATCGGTTCACCCTACCTCAATCATTGTATTCTAAATTTATAAGTTACATGTGTGATTGCGCAAAGATATTAGGAATGATTTGAGGTATACTTGAATAACACCTTTACACCCGGCCCCCTTTGCGGACAACGACAATTACGGAGAACCTACCTCACCAGCGCGGGTGCATTTGATGGAAACTCCACTGTTGATACGTGTTGTTAATATCACAGGGCATCAAAGACAAGTGCTGTGTCTGCGGATGTAATGCCATACACTTCTTGTGCACTCTATGCATGAGCGTTTTCGTTTTCTGGAATAAAATTAGAGCAGATAACTTTCATGATATTAAAAGATGAGAATAATCAGACCATAATCAAATTAAATTCATATCTGTCTATTCTTTAAAGTAGAAATCACAGAACATCAGTTTGATATTAATTTGTATATAGATATCATGGTGATTTCAAGCAATTTTCGTTCATTCCAGAGGTAATTTATATCCAATTCATTCAAGATCATGAGACTTCACGAGTGAAAAACTTTCCAGTTATAATAGAACTGTTTTAAACTCACTTCGTCATATTGCCAAGGACCATCAACGGTTCCAAGTCTACAAAACGCCAATTTGACCCCTTGTCCATCTGCTTCCACACATCTTTCACCAACACCCAATTGTCCTTTAGCGTTCAGTCTTATAAGCTGTAAATATCAATATTGATTAACTCCAGATGGATGACATCATAACAGCTACATTCCTACAGGCAATCATATTAAATCAGCAAACAATTGTTTTACCTGATTATTGCCAAAACCATGGCAGTGTGAAGTAGCCATTAAGCTAGGAGGAGCGTGACCCATAGTGTCTAGGCAAGATGAAGTTGCGGTACTTCGAAGCTGAAAAAAAACCCAATAAATCATATAAATCTCCGCATTTATTTCACCAACAATGAATCCTCCAAGAAAAAGGTGATCTGCACAATTAGGCAGAACAGGAATAGCAATGATCCAATTTACCTCTCCCCAATGAACGTTTGGTGGTAGGTCTGGATATTTATCTAGCACATCATAAGCCACGTTGTCCATAAACCATTGGAAGTCTTTGCACTGTAGTCTCTCCTTCAGAGCCAATTGTTCAGTAATATCCCCATGGTCTAATAACCGAGCGAGAGGTTCCCTTGTGTAGAAATACTCTTTATGCTTTTCATCGAACCAAGTCTCTATTACGCGCTTGTAATTCTGAAAAAATTAGTACAGGAATAAACACGATGGTGTTCACAGAATGCATGCGTTGAATCGAAGGGATGAGGTGCTCTTACAATTGTGATCAAAGGACCCTTCTTCTTCTGAGCAAGCTTGCCGAATGTGTAAGGCATAAAACCCCGGTAGACGTGTCCGACGTGAGAACAGGGTACCCATTCAATACTACCTCCGCATTGCCATATCTTGAAAGATAATTCAAAGTTTTCTCCACCCCAAACCAGGAGGCCATCATCATAGCCACCCAGACTTAAAAAGTATTCACGATTGATGGCAAACAAACCCCCTGCGTGTGTCGGTGATCTAAAGAATTTGTATGAAGGGGCAGGAGTTATTATTTATTATAAATTGCAAAAAGACTGAATAATAAATGAGTAATTAATATTCAATTAGAACTTCGCCAGAGTCATACTTGTAGGGCATGCTATCGTGCGATCGTGTCTTCGCCTCTCTTCTAGGTAACTCATTTTCTTTATACAACATCCCCCACTCAAAGATTCCCCTGTACAAATGGCCTTCCTGATACACTGGCCTGTACTCGAAGGTTTTGTGATCTATGCCATCGATTACCGGAACAGTCATCACCTTGCTATTGATTAAGGTTTAATATTCATTTTTTAATCTTGAAATTATTTACTGCAAGTCAATACTTTGAATTATTCAAATAAACACTCTTTATCTACCTGTTCACATAGATTGGTGCAAGTAGTGGTGGAAGCCAATTGGTATTGACCTCGCAATGTGCATCTAAAAACACTATGACTTCTCCAGTGGCCTCTCTAGCACCCCGAGATCTAGTTCTAATTAGTCCCTGTCTCTCATGGTTTCTTATGAGTCGCACCTTTCCATCCCATCGTTCAATGTAAGAATCTAGCTCTCCCTTCAAATTTTCTGAAAGTTAATAGCAAACTTGTGTTTTTCTGGTCACCAATTGTCGCCGAATTAAGAACACTTAAATATGACAATTTCAATTTTTTTTTTTAAACTCAGAGCCCGAACCTTTGTTAGAAAAATCGTCAACCAGGAGTACCTCTTCTAAAAACTCCGGTGGAGTTCGATTAATCACGCTATGAACGGTACGCATTAATACGGACCACCCCTCGTTGTGAAAGACAATAATTACACTCGTTTTTGGCAAGTCTGGAGCATAGTTCCAATGCTTGCACCTAAATTTGACAATAATTAATTAACAATATATACCTATAGGTAGGACAATAAGTTAAAACTATAAGAGTTTTTATGGGTTTAGAGAAGAATTATCATCGATAATTGAAGATAAAGTGTAACATCTGATAAACAAAATGAAAACTAGTTTGATGTGCTGACAAAGAAGTGCTGAAGAACAAAGTAACACTGAAATAAAAATTCTAGGACTATTGAGAGCCAAAAAATTATTTTGCCGACAAAACAAATATATGCGAGGTACACAAATCGTTCAATCAGTCAAGTCAAGTTACTTACTCAGCTGGTCTAGTATCATGGACAGATCTATCCAGGGAAATTTCATCCGAACAAACCATGTTCATACCATAATCAGATTCGGATTGTTGTACATCGTTCTGCTGATCTTCCCTCAAATTATGAGCCTTTCCCTCTTCTCCAGGACCCGTTCTAACCACTACATCTCGTGGCTCAAAGTTTCCTAGACCATCTGTTATGGTTGGTAACTGTAAGTGAATCAGGGATTGGACAGTTGTTAATGTTTATCACTTTTGCTCCATTTCTGATCCGAATTTTTATGCATATCTACGATGATATTGATGCGTTTTAGAGGATTATAACTTTGTACAATACCTGACGAACTTTAGAAGCTGCTGCCCAGTAATTCTTCAACTTATTCGACTGATTATCCAATGAAAAAGTGTAAAGAGCATAAAAAATTGTCAAAAACAATATCAGAGCTAGCAAGATGTTGACCAGGCGGTTTCTTTTCAACTGAACGATTCGCATTTTCGATAATCGTTTATAACCTGTAATTTTTTGATAATTTATAATAAAATTTATTTACTTATTGATATTTGGAGATATCGGAGGAGTTATATGTCAGGCTTGAAGAAAAATATTATGTTATATGATAACAGAAAAATGTACGGGTATATGTTTATCGTGTTTTCTTTTATTCAGGGTTTCAAATTCTATTTGAAATTACGAAAAATGTTGTGAAAATATAGCGAAAAACAGAGGAGAATTCACCCTAACCTAACGTAGTTGTGTATTTTGCCTGTAAAGAGTTTAACGAATAACTGTACCATATGACGTTTATTCCCATCGTGTGTATTTCAGTTCAGTAAAGATAAGGGAAATCAATTTGAAGATAAATTTGAAACTTACTCAATGAATGCGATCTGATGTTAGGCGGTGTTTAGAAGCTTCGGAATACAATTTCACCTGCCATAATACAAGCGAAGAAGAAGCCGACGTGTCGTTCCTGTCTCTATTCTTTGCGGTATTTTTCAAGAGACGTCCCACTTTTACCGTAGAATCTTCTTCTATCTTTCTCCGATTTCTCGTATTCATTCCATTCTCTTGAATTCTGTCTCACTCACGACTCTCTGCTGATGGCAAATTTGCACGTGATATACTCCGTTCGCGATAACTTAGTTCACTCGATTGAAAGTTATAGTAGACAGAAGGAAGAAGAAAGGTGCACGTGGTTGTTTTGAAAGTTGATTAACAATTTATTTTATCAAAATTTGTCAAGCAAACGCTTCTATTAACCGTGAAAAATGGTTAGTAAACAATTCTGATTATCCAAACAAATTACAAACCAGCAAATCCCAATGTTATCAAGTCTCCATTTAGGTTATGTTTTTTCTTTACAGGGAAAGAGTAAGAAAACGCGTAAAGTTGTCATGCAGAGATTCGCACAGATGAAGAAAATGATCAGTCCCAGCGATTCGAGGATGTAAGTTTTTCTTTTTTACTTTTATTTCAATGAACACTGAATTTACTCGATGTATTTTACAGTAAGCCAGAACAGAGAGCACCGCCTAGAAAAAAGAAACCCGAAGACCCAACCGAGATGAAAATTAAAGAAGCGTAAGCAGTGCAGTTATGTTGTTGATTAAGTGATACATGTCCTTGATTGATGATTGTGTTTTACTTTTTTATTAATTATTTCAGTCCGCAGCAATCTTCGGCGCTGTTTTTTCAGTATAATACGCAGCTGGGACCTCCTTATCATATTTTAATTGATACAAACTTTATTAATTTTTCAATCAAAAATAAGTTGGATATTATACAAAACATGATGGACTGTCTGTATGCCAAGTGTATACCTTACATAACGGACTGTGTTTTGGCGGAGTTGGAAAAACTTGGACAGAAGTATAAAATAGCATTAAAAATAATCAAAGATCCTCGATTTGAGAGGATACATTGTATGCATAAAGGAACTTATGCCGATGACTGTCTTGTGAATAGAGTTACACAGGTAATAATTATACCCTATGCTTCGAACACTGATTAGAATACCTATATACTTCATGTAATAAATATGAAAAAAACATTCTGTTTTCAGCATAAATGTTATATTGTTGCAACTAATGACAAGGACCTGAAAAGAAGAATCCGAAAAGTACCAGGAGTTCCAATAATGTATGTTTCTCAACATCGATACACCATCGAAAGAATGCCTGATGCTTACGGAGCTCCAAAAACGTAGATTGTATAAGATTAACGATTATCTGAATTTATATATCTCGTAATTTCGTTAAAGTAATGTTTTCTAATAAAATCTAACTATAATGGTGAAGATTCGTGTATAAGATATTTTAGTCACCCATTAAACCCTTATGACTTATTCGATTTTCCCAGTTTCCCATTTTGCACTGTTTTAATTATACAATTTTACAATTTTACAAATATAAATACTCAAATTTTCAGATAGAATTCCAGTTTCGGATTTCAGCAGACACATTTGTGATTCCACTAACTTGTTTTCCGTGTTCCTCAAGAGATGGCGAAAGATGTCACGTAGCGCACGACACTCGCAGGTTCATTCCATTGATACGATCTCTGATATTTTTTCGAATACATTATTAGTAATTGTACTTTTCAAATTTGTTCGAAATCGTTAATTTTATTCGAAATTTTATTATGTATTATGAAAGAGTCTGCCCAATGCGACTCTTCAGAGTTAATCGAAAAAAATCGACGAGGTAAAATGCTGTATGGGAATTTTTTTGAAAACTAGATAGTTCTGTGAAAAATTCTTAAAAAGTCTGCAAATTGGAAGTTCTCAGAATAGATTACAATACGTAATATTTTCACATGCAAGTGCGCATCGAATAAAATATAAGATTATAAAATAATGGAGATCTATATGAATTTTCGCATATGCTTAAGTATAAATAACCAGACAAATTCTCAAGGTATATAAATTCCTGACTAATTGTCGAAGAATGTGAGAAAATATATATTAAGATTATGCCAAGCGTGTTCTTAATTAATGGGCAAAGTAATTACTCAGCTAAGACACGTAATAATCTGGGGGTCAAGTAACAATTAACGGTATTAGGTAGCCTCGTTCGTGCTCACGATCCCCGGTTTTTATCGAATCTTTCTCTGGGCTATACAATACCCTTACCATGCGTTGGAATAATGTTTTTCATGCCAAGCCAGATTCGTATAGGTATACACAGGTATACCTATTCTCGATCTGAAAGCAAACAACAAGAATTAAAAAATAGAAATACAATAAAACCCAGAAGAGAAGAAGAAGAAGCAAACGCAACTTGAAAGAAGCAAAATTTTCAGATATATACTAATGTTTCAATTCAAAGTTTGTTTGTACCGCATCACTAATGACTTCATCGTCGGTCTTTCGTTAGCATAATTTCAGAATAAGCGCGGAGATAGGTATACTAAAGTTATTTTTCACGTAATCCCAAGGAAGTGTTACCTACGCTCGAACGTGTGCGACAAGCGAGCCGTCTCTCTTTTGTGTCGAACCGATTCGAAGGCAAAAGCAACAAACGTCGCGTGTTGGCGCAAATTTATTACAAAAAATAAAAATAAAATAAAACCTGGATTCCGCCGGTACCAGGAAGCATAAATTCTTTGCTGAGCAACCCATACCGACTATAGTTATCATTATTGTAACTAATCCATATTCACATACAACGCAGGCGCCTGGACATACATAGAAAAACGCTGGATAGACACAGATACAGGATTTGATAAATCCCGAACAAGATTACAGATCGAACGCGTCTCTTTCTATCCGCACCTTTTTTACCGCCAAGGAAATCAATCCCATTCAGATATATATCTGGCAGACCGCAATAAGATCCTGCGACTCTCGCAAGTTAGATGCTGTGAAATACCCGCATAGAAATACCAATGCGCAGGGGCTTCCCATAGTATATGTACCTATAGGCGAACTACGAGCACATATTATCTTATGACCCGGAGCGACATCGAGCGTCCAACAGCCGGGCGCCGGACCCAGTAAACCGAGTAGAGATGCTGCTCAAAGCCATATTACCCGGGCAAGAGCTGATCGCTTGTCCGGACGGCGGTGTACAGTCGTTTTTGACTCTAACTTAAATCCGAACGAGGATTACGGCGATGGGGAACGAGTGGAGAGATCAGCTTGCTCAGCGTGCTTCTTTGAACCCCTGGTTACTTAGAAGTTTGAACAGTGGGTCTCTGTCTCCCCGTTTGTCCAATGAGCAAGCCGAAACTTTCGCCTTCAGACATTCTGCTTTTAGGATCAGTGCACAAGCGGCAGCAGCACAATCCTACAGGGCGCTGACCAGTACAGAGCGCGCACTGATACGGAGCGAAGAAACTTGTACATTCAGACAGGTATAATTGGTATGCAGAGGCGTTGACCCTAGAATATAAGCGATTCGGTTAAAATTGACCCGCACTCTGCTACGTATGTAACTATAGATATCTACACTCGTTACCGACGAATTGTGGACCCTTTTTATCTACCTGAAAACATCCTCGGTTTATCTTGAGTACGCTCAGAGGTCCGCGTTGGGGTTTATTCGCTCGGCAAAGAGCCGCTGTATAACAGTGCGTCCAATAAGAGGAGAAAGAATTATTTGTAAAAACAGACCGATAATTCGATCAAGTTTAACAAAATGCGATTCTGTTTTTTGAGGAGATGATATCCTCGGTAAAAAGAAGACCAAAACAAGCGCACGGCAACTCCTTTATTCATTATTCGGTCAAATCCTCGAAGGACATATTGTTTCGAACACACAGAAGGCCGTTCTTTTCTCCGACTATACAACATAATCCAGACCGCTGGTCACTGCAATCTGAAAATGAAACGCGAGTCAAAATTATGTGCGAAGCAAAAAAGTCTCGGAGCGAGTCTTTCGTCGGTACCTATACTATATCGGAGTTACAACAGGTAACATACGCTACCAAGACTCACCGAATAATTCAAAGAGCTTCTTCCGTCAATAGATCATTTAGGACTGGTTTCTCCATTTCGGATGGGCCCTAGATCTATACGGCATATCCAATCGTAGAGAATCGGGAAGGAGGTATGGGCCATGGGGTGAGGTGCGGGCCCACTGTGCAGGTCCAAAATGGGGTTGGGACGGACGAGGGGGGACCGTCTACACACGCAAGAACAGATGTAGACTAGACTGGACGGACCCGAATGATTCTCGGAAATACAAAGGACCCTGATTGGGTTCACCATTTCACCAATCAACGTTTAACCCCGCACATACTTGGCCCCAAATCTTTGAATGCATATCACATTATATACAACACAATTACGCAGATATGTGTATATATATTTTACCGCAGGCGAGTTTGAATCCCC
Source organism: Tenthredo distinguenda (assembly GCA_947538915.1). NCBI lineage: Eukaryota > Metazoa > Arthropoda > Insecta > Hymenoptera > Tenthredinidae > Tenthredo > Tenthredo distinguenda. The sequence continues at coordinate 10,001,846 of OX384534.1, forward strand.
TTTACAATAGTGGACGAAATACGATAGGATGGAATTTCGGGAGTTTATTAGCGACGAGAATGAAGGTGCCCACCAAATTTTGGAATTTTTTCTCAACACACAGTTCTCGGAGTTGTACCCGCAGGTATATTTATTCGAGGAGTGAGTTGTCACGGTTACAAACTCCGTGGCAAAGTTCAAAGAAATACTTGACGCACTTGTTAGCATTTGTGATACGTCTAAGTCTGTTGAAGAACTATCAAAATTATACTGTGTGTGTGCATGCCGAGCTCGTAAATGTGTATAACTTGTACGTGGGTACATGCATGTTACCTAGACCCATGGTGTAACGTCTAGACACATCGTATAAGCCGGTAACGGTGGACGGTTCTATACGTACGCGGTGTGCGACCAAGGAAACTTATTAGATTTTAAGTATTAAGATTGAGTAGTAAATGTCAGAGAGGTGAAGTGCTTCCACATAATTCTAACGTTTTAATGTAACTCGGTGGCCCTTGACGTTTACTGGCAAACATACTATAGTCAGGTGTATAAGGGATTAGGGTTAATAGAAAATCATAAACCGAAAGGAAGAAAGGGAATTGTAATAATTAGAAGAGAAGAAAAAAAAAATCAAAAATTGTATCGTAAAATTATCGTTTTGTGATAAATTTCGAAAATTTACAGAGTCGCTTGTACTTTTATCATCGCAAGATAACTCTGACGGCTGCCTCGCTATGGGGTGTGTATCGTATACAGCCTGGATATTTATTTTTATTTCTTTTCCAATAAAAAAAGTACAATTGAACGTATATTCCTGGAGATGATCCATTCATAAGTAATACATAGATTTATTACGCTTCAGTCGATTAACGTGTGGCTTTAACCATCAACCATAATTGCATTAACGATCGCAGCAAACTTCATTCTGGTTAATAAACTAAAACAATATGTATAATGTATAGTGAGAACGTGCTTGAATGCTTCCGTTGCACGAGTCGAATGTAACAAGTATCCCAAGGCACGCAAACCCTGTCTAAAAAGAAGAGGCTAAGGCTGCGTGAAATTAATCGTAATTTATCAGTCAATTTGTTTTTGATCGTCTCCTCCTTCTCCTTAGACGACGAAAATCCATTGATGCGTGGTTACGAACTCGTAGTTATATACCTGTATAGATATACCCCACCTAACTCCGCCCGATACCACCTTCGAAAACCACGAAGATCGCGTAAAGTCAATGAATTCATTAAACGATCTTGTGCCTACAAATCGGTGAAAGTTTTTTTCCCCCACTGCAGGACCTCCAGCTCTGTAGCCACGATGGACAAGAGGCGTGCGCCGTGCCGCGCTCTCCACTATGCGCGCATCTCTTGTGTGCTGCTGCTATTGCTGCTGCTGCTGACTGCTGCTGCTCCTGCCGCTGCTTCCTCTGCAGGTGACATCAACTACCAATCGACGCGGCGACATCGCTTGTGCCGGAAACTTCGATGACTCGACGTGTGGACCCCTATGGTTGGAGAGAAGCATGCCTAAGCAGCAGATTTTTTTTTTCAAATTTTAATTTTTTTTTCCTGTCTTCTTTTCTTCATTTTCTAGGTGTATATACATATGTTGTCAATTATATCTTATCGAGCAGTCAATCGAATAAACTACTTAGGATATTTAAGCGTGACTTTAATTTTTTACATTCGTTGAATATGGAAGTCGAGAAATCGCTTCGAGGGAAATAAATGCGACTATAAATTTGGTTTGAATATTTCCCACAGAGACAGTTTCGTATAAAGTCTTAAAAAAATTTATCACCCCGGCGCAATGACTTCGTATCAACGATCAACATTTCACATTTTTACGAAAGGAGAAACGTCGCTGCAGTGCCGCAGTGCCTCGAGTTAGACACTGCGGCGTAGCTTATGGTATATGTACGCAAGAACGGACTACGTCTAATTACGGAGAAGATCCCTGATTTTTACAGAGATAAGAAACAAAAAAACAAAATGTACGTATTACATACATATGTATGTATCCGAGAAAGATAATAAGGCGATTGAATAAATTATACCTAAACACGTTTGCGCAATTTTTTCAAAACCCGAAGCGTTTCTGAACGGCTACCGAGACCGAGTCGAGTTTAAAATTTCAAAGAAGTTTTAAATTACAAGAAAATTTTTTCGACTCAAGCGGAGTAACAAGAACTTTACATTGTCAATATATGCAGGCGCAAAAGCCTCGGTAGCGTAACAGGCGCGCGCGTTCGCTGTCTAAATATTAGTCGAAGCTCAGGGTAGGTACTGCGCACTATGACAACGGGCGCTATACGCACGACTTGGTTATAATATGTACCTGGTGCATGTTATAGCGTCGTCTCCTTATCCCCGAAGCGCAAAGATTCTCGCCGATAACCTCGTGCCATTAATTAAGATTAATCTAATTGCAAAGACGTGCGCAGCAACACCTTACAAGTTCCACCGCCGCGTATACGATGTTACACACTCAAACGTGTGTAATAGAACTCCGAGTTCTTCGTATACGCGCTATGCAATCGTACATGTATTGTCAATTGAATATTAATTAATGCATTCCATATGCCCATAAGGCCATGTAACTTGGACATCTATTGGAAACGTCACTCCCGCCTGTATAGCAGTTGACTACCTCTTTTTCAGGAGTAGGTGTATGGGTAATCAGTGTTTTCGGATTGAAATTTGCGACACAAGCGATAATTGACGAATTTTTATTTCTTGCATCGGGCTAAGGTTTGACTTTTTTGAAACCCGCTTCAAAAAACGGCTACCACAAGTTGGTAATTTAGGGAGAAAAAAAGTACACACATAGAAGTTTGATAGATAGTAATTCAGCACGGGTCACGCGGTTAATGGATCGTATTACTTATACATAGTTGAAGCGTAGTCTGCCGTGCCTTTCCTATATACCAATGCAAGTATCGAAGATTTAAGGAATCGGTAAATTTCGCAGGATCGACGTTCATCGCCCGTATCTGTCTAGTCCAACACGCATGGGAGTGCATTTAGTGTAGATATAATACCTACAGGGAAGTGGAAACTTGAAGGACAGAGAAGCAACGACGCTCTACTCGTAGTTACAAATAGTGAAGTGGAGTATAGAGAGAAGATCGGACGAACACTAGAGCGAGTTGATTGTGGTAACGGGTCGCGGGAGCGGCTAGGCCCGCGCGGATGCTGTGTGCCGGACCGCGTCTTGGTCTCGAAGTAAGAAAGAGGAAAGGAGAGAGAAAAAGAGCGAGGGAGAGAGAGAGAGATACCCCCTTCCTCCACCAACCCCTTCCCCCACGCATTATTCATCTCTCGTTTGCTGTCTCTCTCTTCATTTCGCTCTCTCTCTCTTTCTCTCTCTTTCTTTCTCTCTCTTCCTCTCTACATTATCTCTTTCTCTCTCTATCTGCCTGTTGAGCTCAACGCCGCGGCGGCGGCGGCGACGGCGGCCATCTTGAATACCTGAGCCTCCGCATTGCTCGCTCCTCGAGGGCAAAAGGTATCCCGGCAGGTAAGTGGGAGGGGGGAGTGGGTCCCGGCTTGACGAAGACGGTTATACCTCGGTCGCACCTACGGTAACAAGGACGGAAAAGATCTCGCCGAAGAATGCTCTGTGGCAGCGGCCTGGGACCGCCAGTCGAGTCGGGTCAGTCCCCAAGAAAGGTGATTTCGTCAAGGCCCAGATTGTCGGACCCACGTTTCACGTGTCAAAAAATGTCGCCTTTCTTAAACGGACTTTAAGGGACAACGCGAGCCGACGAAATCCGAGCGGACTTATAGTTTCACGTATTCGATTCGTGTCGCGATTATTCCGTGAATAATCATCGATCGTTTTCAAGTTCGAAGGTCGAAGTTTCGAAGGAACTTCATTGACCAAGTCGAAAGTAAGAACGGACTCCGTTTAAAACCGTGCGAATGATTAACTTATACGCGTGTGAAGAACGGTGAAATTCGAAGTGTGTGGTAATAACAATTTTATATTTCGGAATCGGTTTACGCATCCAGGATTCGCATGTGCCCTTATTAACGGAACGATGGGAGGCTGTCGCCTAGAGTATACGACGAGACAACTCCTTGGTGACGGTTAAAAGGACTGTGCGATAGATCGTGTATAAAAAGTGGATGTTAAATATAAGTTTTTGTGTTATCGGTGTGACGAAGATTGCGGAAGCCGTTAGTGCTGCGGGATTAACGATTAATCACACCTGATTCACGAAGCTCAATCAACTCGATGTAACATATCAAAAAATCGATCAAAATTTTGTACAGAAGCTTGGCTGCGAGCTGAATTTATAATTTTTCAACGGCTTACCTCAAAGGTTGCGCGGTTCGAGCTCATACTTATAGAGAATATTCAAACTCTGCTAGCTAACAAGAAATTTGAAGATAAATGATATTAACACATCCGTACGCTCGAGGACGGACTCAATCCCGATGAAATTCACTGATTACGATTCTTGAGCCAAGCTGATCACGCGAAGCGCGACTTAATCTTCGATCAATTCCACTAATAAATAAATCGCAAATGACTAATAGACCGTCGAGCGTTTGCGGATTGGGTAATTAATCTTGATCGGAGGTCAGGTATAATATTAGGGTCAAAGGAAACGTACGAATCTCAGCTTATAGACTTTTGAAAATTTTATTGAAATAAGTTAAAGAAATAAAGTTGAAAGAAGGGTGTCGGGCAAGCGCGATAGCAGAAGACGCGATCGTGAGGTGCGGCCGGCCTCGTTGCCGGTCGGTCAGTGCCCCCACTCCCTGGGGAATTCTTGTTCCGTGTTTACTTGAATTTTAAAACTTCTATAAAAAGACTGTGCCTACGCTACGGCGTGCTTGACCGAGCGCGTTATTCCATTTAATTTTCCATCGTCGATGATTAAAGGGATTAAAAAATCGTGTAAAAAGTGAAAAATGTTCATCATCCGAAACGAGGAATCATTCACTGTAAATTGATACCCCATAAGGCGGGCGCGAGTTACGTAACCGGAACAATGCCGCTAACGTGACAGACGATATGCGGTACTGACAAACAATGAGAGACCGATACACGGTGATAATGAAGTGCGACAGGTAGTATCGTGCCGAGTTTGTGCCGAGTGTGGAATAAACACTACAGTGTGTATCGTAGAAGCAGTTTTAGGGGTGAAGCGATGGACTCGTCAACTAGACTGTTAGTCCTAGCGTTAGCGCTAGGGCTTTTATGGACGGGAGATAATTCCGCCAAATCGCAAAGTATCGAGAAATATCCGTCTCGATATGTCGCGTCAAATTTACCGCAAAAAGTTGCTCGGTCAGTCCATAAAAGGTCACCCATGCTGCCGCAGGACGGATCCAGCATGGGTTTGGCCATGCAGAGTAGGGCGGTCGATACTCGGGTGCAGTTCGAGGTCGGCGAAGGTGAGCCGACGGGAACATTGGTCGGGTCGATTCCCATCAAACCAGAGTTCACTTACAGATTCAACGAACCCCCTCAGGAGTTCACGCTGGATCCCAACACGGGGGAGATCCGGACTGCGAGAATCCTGGACAGAGAAGCTCTGAGCAGCGACAAATACGATCTTGTAGTTTTGTCGAGCCAACCGACCTACCCCATAGAAGTGAGGATCGTGGTCCTCGACGTCAATGACAACGATCCCGAGTTCCCAGAGCCAGGAATAGCGGTCAGTTTTTCTGAATCGGCAGCCGCGAACACCAGGCTACTCCTGGACGCGGCTAGCGATAAGGACACCCCGGAGAATGGCGTCACGGACGATTACTCGATTGTAGATGGAAATACAGACGGTAAATTTCGGCTAATTGTGACCGCGAATCCAACCGGCGAAACGTCATATCTTCATCTTGAAACTACGGGGAAACTTGACAGAGAACAGGTCGAGTTTTACTCGCTGAATGTTTGCGCCAGAGACCGAGGAAGACCGCCGAGGTTGGGGTATCTGAGGGTAAATGTGACCGTCCTTGACGTGAACGACAACCCACCCATATTTCAGCAGGGTGATTACGTTGTGGCTTTGAACGAGAGTGCTCCAGCCGGAAGTCCGGTACTGACCGTTCACGCGACGGATAAGGATCTCGGCGATAATTCTAAGCTGACTTATTATCTGCCCGATACCGAGAGGCAGTTTACTATAGACCCGGAAACTGGATCTATAACGACTACCGAACCCCTGGACTGCCCCCAGCAGACTTGCACCCTTACTCGTCTTGGCGGGAGCTGCCCGAAGAGTTGCGTCATCACGGCCTTCGCCAGAGACCATGGGTCTCCTCGGCAGGATGGGAGAACCTACGTCACCATTAATCTACTAGATGCGAATGATCACGATCCAGAGATAAAGTTCAGCTACTTTCCGGCTACCGCAGGCTTCGCTACTGTTGACGAAAATGCCGTCAAAGATTCGATAGTGGCTGCTGTTGCGGTAATCGATAACGACGAGGGTCTGAACGGTGAAACTAACGTTGAAATCAGGGCAGGTAATGAACTGGGTCACTTTCGCCTGTATAAATCGCAGAGCTTCGATATTGTCAAAGTAAATGGGAGACTTGATCGAGAAGAAATCCCAAAGTACAATCTGACGGTAGTGGCTACCGACAAAGGAACTCCACCTAGATCAGCGACAGCCTATCTCGTCATCCATGTGAACGATGTCAACGACCACGAACCGGTATTTCAACAAAGCGAGTATTCGGCAGTATTGTCGGAGCTATCACCACCAGGAAGCTTCGTTGCAAGTATATCAGCTACAGACGCAGATTCTGGATTAAATGCCAGAATCTACTACGATTTTGACTCTGGGAATGATCAGGGGTGGTTCGCAATTGACCAGGACACCGGATTAGTCACGACCAAAGCAACCCTGGATAGAGAAATCCAGGGCAGCGTAGAACTCCGAGTTCTGGCTAGAGACGGAGGACCCAATCCAAAGTATGCCTCCACCCATCTTAGAGTCACCGTCTTAGATGAGAACGACGAAATTCCACGGTTCTCTGAACCAGTCGTCCGCGTTACTCTGTCCGAAAACACCCCACCGCATAGCCTCGTGGCAACTCTGACAGCGGTTGACAACGACCAAGGTACTAACGGGAGCGTAGCTTACAGCCTTCATCCGAGTGTGTCACGAGATTATCCAAAAGCCTTCGCTCTGGACGCTTTAACCGGTCAGCTGACCACAAAGACGTCCCTAGACCGGGAGATGGTTGCAGAATACGCGATATTAGTCATAGCCAAGGATCAAGGAACTCCACCGCAGTCCTCGACAGCGACAGTACTGTTGACTTTGGAAGACGTGAACGATAACGCACCAATATTTTACCCACAACGATATCTGTTCCCGGTACCAGAAGACGCGTCCCCTGGGACTTCGGTTGGGAAAGTTACAGCGACAGACGCCGATGCAAGAGAGAACGCTAAGGTCAGATACTCAATAGAATCGGGCGGGGAAGGCCTCTTCCTTGTAGATGAGCGTACCGGTGACCTGACTCTTCAGGGTTCACTGAGAGCTGCACGAAAGACTTTATACGAGCTCACGATATCGGCTAGAGACACGGGCGACAAAAGAGCAACGAAAGACGCCGTAATTGAAATCCTGAGAGAAGAAGACCTGGAACAACTCGAATTCGATACCTACAGCGGTTACGAGTTCAGAATATCCGAGGACAGAGGCGAGTGCAGCGAAATGCCATCCGGTATCGGACGAGAAGTTGGCTCCGTCCAAGTTGCCAGATACAGAAACGCGAAGGTCACCTACTCCATCGTCTACGGAGATGTCGGAGGCAGTTTCAAGATCGATGAGAACTCTGGAACCATTAGCACCGCGGGATGTTTAGACAGAGAACAAATCGCCTATTACAGTTTGCAGGTTGCTGCTCGGACTGGTCTTGCTCACGCTCAGACCTATGTTAATGTGACGGTTCTAGACGTCAACGACAATGCACCAAAATTCCCAAAGGGTGAACGAGGCGACGAGGTGCTATTGAAAGAGAATGCGGCTGTCGGCCAAGAAGTCTGCCTCGCAAGAGCAAGGGACAGGGATGCTGGTGCAAATTCCAGAATAACATATGCTTTAACACATAATCCCGGTGGACAATTCCGAGTTGCGTTAAACTCTGGCATCATTTATCTCGACAAGCCGATCAGAGCTCCTCCTGGAACCATTCTACACGTTGAAGTAACCGCCACGGATTCGGGTAGTCCTTCTTTGTCAGCCCAGCACCAGGTCAGGGTGACCATCGAAGACGTCAACGATCACACACCCGTTTTTGAGCTGACTAGTTACGAAACTTCTCTATTGGAGTCGACTCCTGTAAACGAGAGATTCTTTGCTCTTGTAGCATCGGATGTAGATTTGGGTCGGAACGGGCGTGTCTTGTACAGTGTGACTGAGGGAAATTCGGAAGGTCGTTTCGGCATATTTCCAGACGGGCAACTGTATGTGAAAAGCGCTTTGGACCGCGAGGAACAGGATTACTACGCCCTAGAGGTAACTGCCAGCGACCAGGGTAACCCACCAAGAAGTTCGGTAGTCCCAGTCGTCGTGCACGTCATTGACGAGAATGACAACGCTCCGCAGTTTACAAATTCAAGTTTCATATTTCACATCCGTGAGAACGAACCGCCAGATACATTCGTTGGGAAATTACTCGCCACCGATCGTGACGTTGGGAGAAATGCCGAGTTGACATTTTCCTTGCCATCTACACAGCAGGACTTTATCGTTGATCCGAGGAATGGGTTCATCAAATCTCTTCACGTATTCGACAGAGAATCCCTCGTGGCTAATACTGGTGGAAGTTACGTCACTTTGGAAGCAACAGTCACCGACAATGGAATGACCCGATTGAGGGACAAGGTCAAAGTCACTGTCTACATAACTGACGTGAATGACAACGCACCGCAGTTCCAAAGAATTCCGTATAAAGTCCAGGTAAGCGAAGGTGCCGCGATCGACACCCAATTGCTGAGAGTTTATACCACAGATGCCGACGAAGGTCTGAACGGTGACGTGTTCTACTCTCTGGAAGTTGATGACCAGCGAGAATATTTTAGGATTGATGAAGCTACTGGACAAATTTCTTTAGCTCGTGAATTGGACCGCGAAACAATCGATACCTACGCCCTCACGGTGGTAGCACATGACGCTGGACTCGAGATACACCTATCCTCGAGCGCTCTGGTCCACATTGAAGTACTGGACGAGAATGACAATACGCCAAAGTTCGTTGACACAAAGTCAAAGATTTCCGTGTTAGAGACAACGCCGGTGAACACGGAACTGGTAAGATTCAAGGCTGAAGATGCGGATCTAGGTGCAAACAGCGAACTAACCTTTGCAATTGCGGCTGGTAATCGCAGAGACGCCTTTCACATCGATCCTTTGACTGGCGCACTTTATTTGAGAAAACAACTCGACTACGAAGAGTTGGATAATTACTCTTTAAACGTGTCATGCAGTGACGGAGGTCATCCTAGACTGACGTCAGTGACAACCTTGAAGGTCGTCGTCGTCGATACCAACGATAACCCTCCCGCATTTCCGAACACTGCTATCGTCCGACAAATCCGAGAAGGTATTCCCGTCCATACGCCAATCGTCACGGTCACTGCCGAAGATCCAGACTCCGGGGAAAACGGCCTCGTCAATTATGCAATCGCGAGTCAAGACCCTGAAGACCAGAGACGTCATTTCGGCATTAATCCATCTACCGGCGTGATCCATACCTTGCTACCAATCGACCGAGAGGAAGTTGACACCTTCAAACTCGTCGTAGTCGCAACTGACAGAGCGCAGCCGATCTCAGCCCGACTATCCGCCGAAAAGTTAATCACGGTGATCGTCGAGGACGTGAACGACAACGCGCCAATATTCGTCAGCATGTCAGCAGCAGTCCTACCTTCGAAGGGCAGTCTGAATTATCAACCAGGCAAGGAAGTATCGGTTGCACAGCTTTTGGCCAGAGATTTGGACTCGAGTACCAACGGTTTGGTAACCTACGAACTTTTACGGTCTGGTTTGAATTATCCCGATACGTTCCGCGTCCACAGAAGTACCGGTCTTCTGACTATGAAACTTCCAAGGTCATTGGATAGCCTCGAACGCTCTTCGAGGTATCAGGTTGGAGTACGAGCAACTGACGAGGCGGTTCAGGCCGAAAGACGCTCCTCGGAAACTTATCTGACACTGATAGTGCCCGGTGAGGATGAGGAGAGGCCTCTGTGGGAACACCAAGGTCAAGTGGAGGGTAGTGTGTATGAAAACGAGGCCGCTGGTGCTTCTATACTAAAAGTGAGTGCGCGAAGTCGAAGGTCCAACGTTGACCTAGAGTATTACGTTACAAACGTGACCGCGGGAAGTGGTGGTCCTCAGGTAGACAGGTTATTCGACGTGGACACGAAGAGCGGCGTATTGTCGACTGCTGCTGCGCTTGACCGTGAGGCTGGAGTTCTTTGGTACGAGGTCGAGATTTACGCCATCAGCGTTGGTGGAAACCGTCCGAGCACCGCCTCCACGAAGGTAAGCCGCTTGGTTTTTCGTCTATCCTTTCTATAAAATTTCTACTCTACAGTCTACACTTGTCGATACGAATTTCTCACGATGGGATCGAGGATATAATGTAGGTAAATGCCTCTAAGTAACGCTATAAAATGAATAACGTTTGGAATCACGTCTCAGGCATTCTTTCGAAACAATTTGTGATGCTGAAAATTGTTCCGAAACGCCCGAGGGTTGACACAGGTAGTGAGATAGTGGATGTTGACACACGTATTCCATACACATATCGCTATCTACGTATAGAGTGGACTCGATGCGAAAAGTCTCAAGTTCGACGACTCCGTTTCACGCTTGGACAAAGATCGGTTCTCTTCGGCTGGCATGGATGAATAGTTTCATCAGCCAGTATAATCGAGCCAACTGCAATAATTGCCGACGCTCACAGGGTTCGCGTGTAACGGGGTACGCATACGAACGCGTATACGCAAGCAACGGGTACCGCATACACGTGGATATATCAAAAAGCCATATAATTTACCAAGCCAATAATTTCAATACAAAGTTGCCAAAAATCGGTATTCCAATATTCCGACTCAAGTATTTATAAGCATCCGCCTAGAGGTACACATCGGGTATCTAGGGAAGACGTTTTCGGTCACTTTCAACGCCCTAAGAAAATCGACGAATTAAGGAAAGTACATGCACGTTAGGGGATTAGTTCGAGAGAGCGAGAGAGATAAAGAGAGCGAGGTGTACGGTCGAAGAAAAGGGAAGACCATTATGAGGTTTAAAGCGGTTTTATGGCGGTCATCATCTGCCGCTAACTCGTACGATTAACACAAACACCGAACACGCTCGCTACCTGGACCAGGCTGTTCGGTCTATACAGGATCTGGTATCGTCCATAGAGCATTTCGTGTCTCTGCGTGTCCTTCCGGGAAAAAAAGACAGAAATGTCTAGGGGCCCGCACGGTGTTTGCCAGGCTTGTCTCCGCGTCACAGATCGCTTCACGGTGCCGCGATAGTGACGGTCTTCCTTATATTTATCCTTCGTATACACAAATACGCGACTCGCGCAAAGGTGCTAATTGCATAAACGAACAGAAAGTATCTGGTGACCGTGGATCCTCGAATTATCCAAAAACCAATTCCCTGGCCTTTTTCTGTTTACACTTCCGCCAGGTCGGTAACCTTGCCGCCTCAATCTATAGTCGGAACCGAATGCGTTTTTCCAGCCGTGAAAATGTGACTGCCGCGGGACAGATTCAATATTTTTCAATCTGACGTACTTCCAACGAAGACAATTGAGTCATGAATAAGTGAATAGAAATCTAACATTAGCGAAGTAAAAAATGATTAGACACGAAGGCTTGAATTCACTAGCGTTATTTCCATGGAATTGGTTTGTATGAATACGTTCAAGGGCTGTTCTAGAATTGATTACTTAGCGCTGACGGTAAATGCAGGTTGTCAGATTCACGTTGAAATCATCTCTCCGAGTTCTGCAAGGTAAAATAACTGCAGAGATTAGCTATGTAGCCGCAGTGGTCCGGCCCTTGACCGGGTATACGGCATCGGAACTGCGGTGCGCGCGATACTCCTTCGCAGATGATAATCCGTCCCCGGTATGATTTCGGTGTTTGGGTGGTCCCACTCGTTACCTTTCCAAGAGGAGTCGCGCTGGCGCTGCAGCAATCAGTGCTCGCGTCCCTGGCTCCGTCGTGGTTTGATTGCGCGCGAGCTGAGGGCACCTTTACGTACGTTAAGTGAGATTAATTAACTAACTCTGGCTCGATCGGCACACTCTTGTCTCTCCCGCGGAGGATTTTATCGAGCTAGAACTGGATTAATCGGAGCACCAGTTAGCTGGAGTCAGTCGGTCAGTATTTCCCCTTTCCTTTACGCGCCGATACCCGTGCCGATCGACTACTGCCTTGCCTGGGAAAATAGAATTACACGGTACGCCGAACGGACGAACGGACGAACGGACGATGTGAGTATAGGTAGCGGACGGTACTGATATTCCGCGATCGACGAAGCTGCGGTCACGTTGCATATCAAGAACCACAACAACCACAACAACAACAATAACCTGATGTAATTAAAGGCAATGACAGAAAGTAATGACCCCTGGGATGACGGGGCGACGCGGGTATAGGGGGGAAATAAACGACAAGACGAACCGCGTGCCAGGAAGCCAACTTGGATTCGAGTCCAGCTCGCTTCGAGGTTCGGAACTCGAGAAAAACTTGATCTCGGATGAGCGCGTACGGCTGCTGGGACGGACGTATAGTAGTTGGTCCATCTACCACTACCTGGACTACCACCACTACGTCGCCGTTGCCACCAAAGAGTCTCTCCTCGCCCGATGTTTCAGGCGATCGCTCTCTCTCGCTCTCTCTCGCTCTGTCTTACTCTCGACCGTTCTTCTTCCTTCTCTTTCTCTCTCTCTCTCTTTAGTTCTCTTTCGGATCTGTGACTCGCGAGCCAACTGCACTTTGGAGGTTTTTGCTTCGATTTCGGTCGGTCCAGGATCTCCCGCGCGCAGAGAATCTCTCCGTGCGACTCACCGCCCGTCATTTGTTTCGTAACTTTATAATATCGACGTAAAAGATTGCTCGTTGGCGACCAATCATTCATTTCAGGATCCACGATGCGAAAATTTCAACATCAGTTCTTGAACACCATAACAATTTCTCGCGATAATCACGTCACTCACTTATTATACGTGTTTCGAATCGAACATACAAATATCACAAAAAATTGATAAAACTAAATTAGGAAACTTTAATCCTCCCATCGATTTCGTTCTCTTTTGACTCCCTTTTTTCCATCCCGTTTCCGTCGAGACATTTAGCCGATGTTAGCCTGCAGTCTCACGCGCGATATTCTTCCCTCTTGTTCTCTCGGTCAGTGGCAACCGCCTCTCCGTGACTCTACGCGTGTTCCAGACGCAGATACAGGCAGATATGATCTTTGAAACTAAACACCACACAACTACTGTAATGACGCGTGTACGTACCTACCTACGCCAACTGAGCGAGCAGTAGCGAGAGAAGTCTTGTATAATACTTTTTGAAGTGTGCATAGGCATATAGTATTCATTTATATTAGCAGATATATGTGTAATACATAAGGGAAAGAAATTTTCAAAAAAAGTTGGGGACAATAATTGGGAATCGTAGGCAATTTGAAAGATTGTTAATATACCAGCGTATTCCAACGAGATCAATTTAATCGGAATGAAAACTGATAATACTGTCGATAATTGCGAAGCAAATATATGTTGCACGGTTGACTGGTCGGGCTAATGCGGAGGTTGGTCGATTTTCAACAGCCGATAAGGCTTATTAATACTCTCGAGGAGATTAGAAATCTTTTGAAAGATAAACCGAACCTAATGATCGTAACAACGACGGTGGTCGTCGCGACGCCGAAGCTCTGTAATCCCGCTTCGACGAAGACCGGATTCCGCGTACGAGCTGGAGCTAATTCACTGGGAAAAAGTGAAATTCTTTTACGCAGCAACGAACGTAGCTTTTCCAACCGCCCCGGGTACCGACAATACTTCCAATGACCGACGACGAAAGAACGCCGCGGAATCATCGTCGTGACGGTCGACGCCACAAAGACGCTGGTTTACTTGCGGCGGAATGCGTCTCGCCGGGGTCGAGCCAAAAACTGGACGATGCCTTAAGTCGGACCGAGACGTCGATACGCTACTATGTGTTCCAAAGAGGTCCACTCGTTCTGACCAGATGCCAAATATCTTCGTAATCATCTTCAGCCCCGGTCCAAGACTCGTCGCAATATCGCGTGGAAAGTGCGACCGATTCCTTGTTACGTGACCTGAAATATTCCCTCAATACGGGGTCGCGGATTTCATTTCCGCGGATGTATCCGGCGAAATTTTTATTCGGAGGATCACTGACGGAGCGAATACCGCAGCTGAGATGGGGGATAAAGATTTGGTCAGTTTGTATTCTCGGTCGCGCAGAAAGCGATCGTCAACGATCGTTGAGTAGTCGCTCTTAGGCAAAAAGCTAAACGCTCCAGCCCCAGAGTCGTGGTGCAGGATGGTAAAGGTGGTGGTGGTGAACGTGAAGGTGGTGGTGAATATGGAGGTGGAAGAAGAGCCTCGGAGGAGGGCTAAGTCGAGTCTGCGCGCGCGAGGTATGTCCTAACGACGTATGAGCGATGTGGGCCCGATGAGAAGGCATTTTCGAATGAAATTCAAACCATTACTCGCGGACTGCAGCGCGCGGCTGAAATCACAAAAATATTCGAGCGACTGCCCGGTTTTTAGGACCGCCTCATACCCCGTCTTCGGTCAAGGGCTCCCGCGCGTATGCCGCACAAGAAGTGTCAACTTCGTTTCGCGTAGCAACTAAACTGACCATTTTTCTATACCTATAACACGAATTTTCGTTCGAGAACACCGATTTGAACGAGACGGTGCAGCCACGTTGTAGGGGGTCTGGGCTATGCGCGAGTGAAGCGTAAACGATTTCCATTCCCCTTAGAAATGAAATTTCAATGGAATTCTATCTGCCAGAAGAAAACAAGCTGCTGCTGTTGCTATTGCCGCCGGTTCTGCTTGGCCCTATTGTAATCACACGATGGACAAGCTATGTTGTACCTCACCATACCCTCATCCCATTTTCAAAGAATCTTTCTTCGGTGAAATACGATTTTCCAATTCTATGGGTATCTTAAAGATCGATTTCCATTTTTAAAGCCCCCTTTTTACCGGGTGCAGCCACCCGCACCCTTTGAAAGGGCACAGAGAACCTTCTTCCAGAAATAACCGTCCGTTCTACCTGCTATTCTAGCCCCTGATCCCTACGGGACGTTTACCTGATTCTCAAACTCCTCGTATACACGTGCACGACTAGGTGTATTGGCACTGATGCTGGGGTTGGGGCTAGGCACGTCTACCAAATATATAATTCCACCAGTTTCGTCAGCATTCAAGAATTCACGTCCCCGCATACCTACCTGTACCCTGCTCAAATGACTTGGCACCGGGACAATTTGACAATAGAACGGGCACAAAACGACGTTTTCTTTTTTAAACAGCCAATAGTAGAAAATAACGCGCTAACCTCTTACGACTCTTTGAAAATCGATATTTGAAACTTGACACAGGTACTACCTGTACGTATCTATTCACCTGAATTTCTGTGGCCGGTAGCGATGCGTTAGGTATTTTTATTAGCATAATAACCATACGAGAATTGAATACGTCCCGTATTAAAGTACCTATATTATACGGAAATAAATGTCTTTTGTTGTTACGGTCATAGGACATGTAAGACAAATTCTGTATAGGGTATGAGGACACCGGTTGTGGATCACTTGTCCACACTTCGGACCAGGTGCACGGTTCATCCGTTATATGGCGTTTTTTCTCGGTTATGCTCACACAACGCATTGAATATAATTGTGCATTTGATTGCTGGGGAAAAAGGGAAACTAATTTTCATAAAAGTCAAAAGTTACGTAGACCGATCCCTGCAAAGAATATCAAAGTACGGGAAATTAAGGGGTCTCAAAATTAGATAACTTGAGATGCGATGATAATAGGTAAACCAGAGAATTCGGTCAGAAAAGTAAAGTTCTACCGAAAAACTTCCACTTTGTTAGGAAAATCTGACTGAGAATCTCTCCGGTATATTGGCGTTCGGTATTTCATCTCGAGGTCCCACGCCTGTGGTGGAGTCCGTGAAGTCTAGGTGGATATATTTATAATAGAGGAGGCATTCCTGCAGGGCCAGCAGGGGGCCAAAAGGACATGGGCTCGTAATGGCCGACTACTTTGTCTATTTTGTTTGTCCGGCTGGTTGCTTTATTGGGCCCTATTCGGAATAATTATGACGTTATTCCAACAGTTTGTCTTCATTGTTAGCTTCTTGGCCGTAACGATCGGCAGGAAACCGAGCTTGTACATACATACGTGGAGTCAGCGTTATATACTGTTGAACCTATACTATATACAAGGAACAAGCCACGCACGGACAAGCGGAGATTACATTTTTTTAATTAGCTCGTGATAGGGCCCAATTTTCACGTTACGCTCCAATCTCTCGTTCACATCCCGCATGCAACTGGATGCTGCATTAGCCACGGTGAGGAGAGACACATATATGTGTATAATAGTGCCGGATCGCAATTAATCAAAATTCTAAAACCTCCATAAAAATTCTTCAAAGTTTTTCCGTTATCGATCCTTTTATGACCGCGGACGTATCAACTTTACGTTTTGTTTTCTCATTTGGGATATTTCAGCTCTTAAGAATCTTGAATTTGTACAATTTTCGGAGAAACTTGAGTCCGGTACCCTCTGCAGCTTCATATCTACTCATAATCGGCTGACCTTCGCATACTGGCCATTCCCGGCCCTCAAGTCTGAAGCAAAGTAAAGCGTGGCGGGTTTTTATCTCGCGGGACCGAAGCCCGCGCCCGCTAATGACCCGCAGATACGAAAGGCCCCACTGCAGCAACGTTTGGGACTCGCATACCGACAAAATATGCCATGCACGATGGGCCCCGTTTAAGGGTCCGTCCACACTTGCTCCTCGAATCGATCGTGTCCACTTCCGGATGGTAACACTCTACCTTTTTATGAAAGGAATCGAGCTTTTCACTTTACGCTTCGGGTAATACGAGCATTTTGTTATGCATAGTCGATCGCCTCGGCTTACTGGAATCTAGCCTCTCTTTGAAAAAGTTTCTTCTTGCTACGGGGAAGGCGACAGCGTGCAAGCTGGTCAACGGTTTCTTACCGGTGGGAACCGAGCGATAAACCAGATAAGTGTAAGCGCGCCTTTAAGCCCTGGAATCGTCCGACGATTCGATACTACAACCAGACTTTTAAACTTCCAAGTGGCTTAGGTCGAAGACCCAAGAGCAAGGATACACATAGAGTCGACATTCGAAAGAATTCCACCTTCTTCCTTAATATATACCATAATATGTCAAAAAAATATTACAGTCTAATCGCAAACTCGATTATCAAACATGCCATCTGACACGGTACACGAAGGCACGTGTGCATCAGCAAAGAGAGGATCTAAGTAAATTGTATTATTTGTTTGAGTTAACGGCAACGTTAGGTGACTCGTATAAATCAATTGTATGAGCAACCTGCAGCGAGGCAACGAACCGAATCACCAATCGATACTCAGGTCCGCCGTGTATCTACCGATAGAGCATTCGTTCATTCCTACGTTTTGTTTGAATCATTATTTTCCTGTTGCTCTTCGACTACTCGTTACCAGTGAGATGGCAAACCGAGGCAAGGCGAGGGACGGCAAGCATAAAATACGATATGTGTACGTATAACTATATACGTATCTAGCTACATAGAGTTTCACAGATAATGTCAAAAGCTTCCTCAGTCACTTTATTACTCGTACCATATACATATAGGTATATATACCTACCTGCATCGGTTCGAAACCTGAAGAGTTGAAATGTGACCATCCAAGTATATACAGCACACCTTTCGTACGCAACCGACTGCAATTACATGTCTGGGTATACGATCATGTTTTATATTTACATATGGCAGGTACATATCTGCAGGGCGAGGTAATAATAGTCTCGTTGGGAGGCACGCCACTCGATTCAATTCGACCCTTTAACAGACAGACTCCTCGCTGATCCTGACTTCTGGTTCTTCAGATCCGATCCCCGAGAGTCCCGAGTCATCGGAAAACATTCCCAAGAATATTTCGTCTGTAGATCGGTACGCGTGTATGTGTGTGTGTGTGTGTATGAGTAGCGAGAAGAGGATCGTAGTCATTGAACGTTCCAAGGGTCTCTTCAATGTCCCAGTAACACAGAGAGACGAGGAGGCGACCTGTGCGAGGACCCTGCGTATATAGTCAGCATAAATTAGGCGACGCGGGGGGCTTGGGACTCTCGAGGCTTCCACGCCGAGGAAACAGGCCCCGACCGAACAGGCCCGCACAGTTTCCAAACGATATTGTGCTTGGATTAGATTTATTTAGGACCTAGACAAACACGAGTCCCCACATATTTTTCAACGACGCCCGCCGAACAACTTCCAAGAACTGTCATTCTTCGGGAGTCCTTGGTTGATTTATCAACGCGAAGAAATACGTCAGTCATAATGACGGCACCGCGATGTTACCGAGGCCCTATACTCGACGGGCCGACAAAATGCGATAGTTCATCATCGATCCCCGCGGTCTGCAGCCGACATGAATGGGGAATGAAGTTTTCAAGTTTCATCTCGATCGAGAGTCAATTTCCTGCCCCGAAACGATTACCCGAATTAGTTTAGCACATTAAACGGATATTTAAATACATTCCTACGCGTATGCATACGTGTGTATGTATGTATGTATGTATGTATGTATAAATTTTGAAAAATACTAACAACAAGGGTTCTCGAATTGTCGGACAGTTTATCTCCGCGTTAGGTGCGCGTCGCTATAAGCTTTGGCCTTGCACGTCAATCACTGTTTAACTGTACGGGTATAGCATTCGCTCGCTCGATTCTCGCTTCGAGATATTCTTGGGGATAAAATAGTTAAAAAATTCTATTCCAACGAAGGAGTCGTGGATATATACACCGAAGAAACTTATCCGTCGAAAGAAGTCCGTATACACATACATGACTGAAGAATGTCCGCAAGTATTTTCTACATAATTCCGGAAGACGGGAATTCCAAGCTAGATTTTTGATTCTCTGCCTCCATATTTACACATAATTCAAACACACCTATATTACACAGTATCACCTATTCTTGGGGAGTAAACGAAGAGTAAAAGAGAGACGGACAGGGACGGAAAGAGAGAGATATAGAGAGGGAAAACGCACGCGCGTCTCCCGAGCAGAGAATCAGAGATGTCCGAGTGAATTAGTGTCGGTAGTGGAAAGAAGAGAGAAATTTGCGCGCCGTCCTTTGTTTGCGCCTGCGCAGGAATGCGCCTGGTCCTTGGACTCGTGACGCTGGATCCCGAGGGGCCCTCCGCGAGTAGCGTCGGGCCTCGTCTAACCCGAAGCCGCGCCCGATGGCGTCCTCTTCGTCGCACCTCCGCGAGACGAGGGGTCCTTATCTTACGTAGGAAGGTGGTACGGGCCCCGGAGTTGGGCCCCTTTTGAGGGCCCGGCATGACATTAATTTTGAAATATTATTTGGGCCCCCTCCCGCGGCGCTCACTTGCGGGTGTGTCCGGTCACGTGCGTGCGTGTGTTCAGACGGGTACGTTATAAGAACGCGTTTGTATACGTGTGTATAATCTACCGTCTGCACACCAGGAGAAAAGACTCTGAAACTCGACCTAACTTATGGAAGCTGGGGCTCTTTCCGTCGTGAGCTATGGATGATAAAAAGATATTTTTTCTCTTTCTCGTTATCCCTCTCTCGCTCTTCCTTACTTCTTGACGATTACGGTGTCGGGGCTATAGGGAGAGAAGAGGATAGAAGAGGCGTGGCGGCGAGGGATATCCCCTGCCGTTTGTGCACGGGGTTTTCAAGGGTGAGATAGAGCACCGAAAATCTATAAAATAGTGTAACTAGGTCGTTATTTATTCCGACGGTGACCGGACTAACTGAACTTCAACGTAGAATTCCGTTCCCTACTAGATACACGGTAACACGGACATTTTATTGTTAACATCGTCGCGATATTTCACTGTTTTCTACACAGATAATAGCGCGGTGGTCAACCGGACCGGACACTCGTACAAGCTGAGTATACACTCGACGTCTTAATCGTGTTGATAGATATATCCACATATACTTATATATATATATACACATATATACGCGTCCATTTCGCTGAGGCGCCGAGTAAAACACATTGTTCTTAATCCGGGAGAGCGCAACTTTCCGCGAGCCGTATGGTAGAATATCTTACAAGTCCAAGGCGTGCCAAGTATAACCTACCTCGGCCGCTATCTGGACACTCATTCACTCGCTCGCATATTGGACCCTAGACTCCGGTGAGATGTCCGTGGCGACGACGGGTTGTAAGGCAACGCGTAATGTAATGTAAAGCACGGTGTATCGTGTGTATGAGATTGAGGGCGTGGGGCCCCTGGGCCTTACCGCGCTGGTAGGAAGGGCCTTATATACCGAAGCGGCTTATCGGGCGCACATCCCCGCATGCAGATTAGCATAATGTCTGCTGCACCGCGCATATAGGAGGTGGGGTGCCCACCTCGCCCTAACCTAACCCCCTTACGCCGTGGGTACCACCATGGTATATACGAGAACGGGGGGCGTGGGGGCTACGATTATAATATAATAATAATAGGAACAATAATGATAATAATAATAATGATAATAATAAAGGAAAGAAATCACCCTAGGCGTTCTGCCGCGGTCCTCCGAGTCAACGGAGGCCATCAGCCATCATTGCACCGCGGCAAAGCTTGGTCAGGCCCTAGCAACCGGGATCCAGTTGATTTCAGAGTCGATCGACGCCGAGAATATTTCACCGTTTTTTCTTTATTTACTGATATTTTTTTCTTCCTTTCATTTCATACGATTTTAT
Source organism: Tenthredo distinguenda (assembly GCA_947538915.1). Taxonomy (NCBI): domain Eukaryota; kingdom Metazoa; phylum Arthropoda; class Insecta; order Hymenoptera; family Tenthredinidae; genus Tenthredo; species Tenthredo distinguenda. The sequence goes on from OX384534.1 coordinate 10,022,856, forward strand.
TATTTACGCCTATACGGGTCATTTATTTTTATATCCTAAATATAAATCCGGTCTTACACGCGACGGTAAATCCAGTGATCAGGGTACCAAATCAATTTCATAGATAGAACAGAAACGAATTACTTTCAACCTGATGCTGTAGCAGCAGCAGCAGCAGCAGCAGCAGCAGCAGCAGCAGTTTGCTCAGGGAATAATATCGTATTTCAAACAGGTCAATGTATCTCCGAAGGTATTTTACCCGGCACAGAAGCTACACAGACAAAAATCGAGCAATTTTTGTTACTTTCTTCATCTCCAAATATCTATACCCACACACCTACCTACAAACTCTGCGGATATTCTTTGATTGGACACTATTGAGAGGCACGTGTTATATATGTATTTCGGACACGGTGCGATGAGGGACAAAGTCTTAAAAACTGTCCGACAAAAAAGAAATAAAAAATAAAAAAAACTTCCCAAACCAAAAAGATAAGGAATAAAAACTGTGAAAAAAAAAAAACAGGCCTGCTACGCGCGCACAGCAACAATACTGGCCCTCGCTGTATGACGGGCCAGAGTCGAGTTGTGGGCCCAAGTCTCGAACGGAGAGGCCCAACCTCGCTGCCACTGCTATTATGGCCAATAATTCATTGAGTGACTGCCAAGCTCTTCGCCGGCCAATGGTCCGGCCGACCGTACGGTGGACCGATCGCCGCACCCCTCGAGTACCTACTCGCGTATGTATTATACATATATTATATTTTACCCAACGATCGGATGAAATTCTCAAACGCTGATCTCGGCGGAATTGCAAGTCTGCAGGGTAACCGCGTAGCGACGTATTACCCAATAAAAATGATATATTTCACGCTTTACTACCTCGGTGTCATTATCATTATTGTTAGTTTCCGTCACCATTTGTCAAAAGAATAGTTGATATCAAATATGCGGGAAACTGAGGGTTCGGAGTCTCGTTTTTCCTTCTTTTTTTTTTCCTTTGAAAAGAAAACCCAAATTTGATATTTTGCGGAGAAAATCGACGACGAGACACGACTTACGCGCCCGCGTATCGTTCTCGAGGGAAATATGATCTTTGACGTACCGTGTATACCGCACATGTAAAACGGGGTAAAACATTATCGGCGGTTGCACTCCAGGACTATGGAATGTGCCCTGAGTTTCAACGCTGCTAAAGCGCACCCTAAAGGACCCTTTAGGCGTTTTAAGATCTGAATCTCGATCGCGTCCGTGCACAGCGGTCTACACGGGGTGTCTGTAAAAAAATGTGTTCTCCGAACTTGTCCGCGCACGGCAAGTCCGCGCTTCTTGGTATAAACCTAATGGATCTTATGGATATTCACTCTCCCCATATCTTCGACGAACTGCAATTTCTCCACTCTTCACGTATGTATAGGCATGTACGCGGCTAACTGAGAAGAATCAACTATTTCCCTTTTGTCTCTTCACCCTTGCAGTCACTGCGGAATACTGCATGTTTATTAGTTACTACGGCATAAAGTTAACAAAGAAACGCTCGACGTTGCTATTAGAACACGCTGCAGTTTGCGGTGATTATTTTAAAGAGAGTCGCAAACAAATCCAAACTCCGGAGGCTCGCTATTTCCTGCCGTGACAAAACCCTATTCGCCTGTAACATAGAGTGAAAAATTAACGATCAGGTAGGCAGGTATACGTGGCGAGTAAACGTGCGGTAACAACGCGACATGAAATTAACATTTTTCTATACATCTCAGACATCCGTCAACGTTAACCATTGTCCAGTTAAGATTTACGCCCTGTGCCCGCGAGACAGTTAGTAAAAATATATCATCCCTCTTCGGACGAGCGAATGAAAAAAATTGATTCTTGTGCGAACGGAATAGAGTTCCTTATTGTAAATGTGTGAAAATAAAAAGAAGTGAAAATTAAGACTTGGAACATAAAAAAGGAAAAAAAAAAGTGGGGAAAAAAATGATCAAACTCTTACGTCAGCGCGGGACTAAAGGCGGGAGGGGATAATTACAGAAGACCTTGCTTTGCTCTTGCGAAGAAGTCCGTCGAAGAGATAAGAGCATGGCGATAACGATTGGGCCCTGCGGTAACGGCGGCCCCCGTGCATGTTACGCACACAGATATAAGTGCGCCTTCGCGGAGCCATGGGGACCGGGAATACACACCTATAACCATCTTGGATATAAAGGTTAAAATGGGGACGCATGCGCGGAAATTAGCATAAACTGATCTCTGTGCGGAGATCTCCAAACGAAAATATTATGTATTACGGGCTTACCGCGGACCTCGTGGGTCTTCTTCGGGGGCCTCGTGGGCCTAAAGGACAGGCCGGGCGTGGCTCAGCGCCGACGAAGGCTCTGGCTACTTTTTCTTCTTTTTAAATTGTACCTTTAAACGGAACCATTCCATCATACCGACACTGTATACGTCTCGTCGATAGACGCCGTACATCGGGGTGACATGAATGAATCGTGTATATACATTATATATACATAAAAAATAGAAATAAAAAGAGAAACCATATTGGGCCTTGAGTCTGATACAGATTTAATACAGCGGATCGCTACTGTGGATATAACCATTTTTTTATTTCCCTGTTTCGTTTGTTTTTTGACAAATCACTGAAAGGTTTAAAGGCCTCGTCATTAGTTTACAATCGTTTAATATACTTCTCTACAAGCCTAGGATATATTGATTGCAAGAAATTACGATATGGTTGAGAAAATAGTTAATAAATAACGAGGGTAATAACTTTATATAGCGTATACGATGCTGTTCAAAAACAAGTAAAATTTTTTTTCCTTCAATGCATATATGTATACATACGTTATTCTTATACCGTTGCGCGAGAGGTACGGTAGCATCTTGAATTTTCGCACGGTAGAAGAACAACGGTTGGAAGCGAGGGCATTAATGAGCGGTTAGCCCCGCTACAAACTCGACTTGAGATCCTCTCCGCGTGTACTTCGAAGGAGGGATCAGGATCAGCGATAAATGAACAAAATACTCGAACGATGGGCGAGCAAGAATACTTCAAAGTTTTCCCTTCAGCTGAGATCGCATAAGCGATAATACGCACGCATTAAACATAACATAACGTATTAACACGTACTAAAGCGACACTTCGAGTCGTGAAAAGTTTGACTATAAAGAATGGTCTACTCCGAGTATATCTTGATATTAATTACTAAATAACTGTCGTACAGACGTGACTGCAAACAGTAGACGTCGGTTTAAATTTACGTCCCGGAAGCAATCAATTACACAAGCGTTAACGGCGTAACGGGCCGAACCAATTCGAATATCATTCCTTCAAAAATCTCAACACTTATTTGATTGGCTTAACATGTCACGGCTCAATTCAAGACTGATTCATAACTTTAAGGTACTATCTTACATGTTATAATGTGCCTTTTCGCGATCTGAGTTATTCGCTGATATCTCATTCAACAAGTTAATTCATCTTCGTCCCTAAAAACTTTTATTCATTCTTTATAACTGGAAGAGGTGGTTAATAAAAACGTGCCTCTTCAAGAATATCTACGAACCTGCGCGCTCTACTCACTCCAACACTTTTCTCGTCTCTTTCACCCTATTCCCTCTATTATATACTTACTTCTCGCTTAATGCCCATACATAGACCTGTAAGGTCGTACACTCGTACCGCGACGTGCGAACCTCGTCGCTTGGTCGCACCACCAGCAGCACCACAAGCAGCAGGAACAGCAGGATAACAGCAGCACCAGTCCTACATGGATGTATACGTATTATATATACATATACATATATATATAAAGAGAGAAGAAGAACTTGAGGCCAGCACATGAAGCATGGAGGGACTGCAGCGAGATGTTACGGTGATGTAGTACGGGTATATAAGGGACCCTTTCGGGATGAGGCAGGAGGGTTGAGAGGGGGAAGTTATGCCATAAAATCCCGAGTATGTTATTACCGGATTATAATAATGATGATATTGTTATTACGCGCCTAATGCCACCAGCGCTGTTGGGTAGCGAGAGGGGTATGCTATGAAATGTACGAGGATCTGCTCCACTGATCGTGGTAAGAGCTATCGAACAAACCAAACAAAACTAAGAAAAGATGCTTCACTTCTCTTTCTTATGGGCTATTTATTACCCGAAAACGTCTGACGTATCGAAGAACGAGTTTTGATGAAACGCCTGTTTCCGATTCGAACCAATGCACTCATGTCAGTGGCAATGAACAATTCTTGCCTTTCTTTGGGACTGATATTTGGAGAAATTAAACCAATGCATGCTTACCGATCATCGGATAAAACGAAATTATGTCTCTCAGCGGTCAGGCCGAAATCTTTTCGAAATTGATCGGGGCGTATGACAGTGATTAACGCCAGTTGATAAGGCATCAATTACCGCGGAGGCAACGAAATGATTTTGGTACGGGGTGATCAAAAGGAGTGAGATATATTTATCACTTCGTAAATATAGTGCGGCGTAATACTAGTCCTATGATAATTAATTATCGTTTAATAATTAGTATCTGCAGCGTAGATACGGATGCGTAAAGTATCAATGTGGAGATTAGAAATTGAAGATAAGAGAAAAAATTTCACGTCGATATCGCATAGCTAAATCCTCGTGGTACGTATACTACGTGACTTTAAAACGATACCGAAGTATCCAAACTGCCTTATACGCGTATGCGTACATGTAGTACCTATACTGAAGTACTTCTAGCTGTTATACTCGCGAAGTACCTATATACCCTCACATGCACAGGTGACTATAACCGCGTGTTGAAAAAGGCACAGGTCGCAGGTGTATATCGTGGCGCGAGGTAAACTTACCAACCAGAAGGCTCGATGATCCGAGGCTGAGACGGTCGTGGCGGGCGTTGAGAAGGTGGGGAGAGGCAGGTTTGATTGTGAATTCAGGGGGTTGCATTGTGGAGCTGTCCGAGAACGCTAGACGAGGGTCGGTGCCTCTCACAGCTCACAAAATATCTCGACATCCTCGGCGCTACAGGGTGGACTAAAAGTTCTCGTTATCACCTCGTGGAAATTTGACAAAATTTCATTGTCTCGGAATATAAATCGATGTCGAAGAACTTTTTATTACCGGGAATATAATCAAGAAAGTTCAAAATCAGTCTTCGAAGCTAGTATCGAACCAATCTCCGAATTTTCAAATTTATACCGGGCACAAGGCCCGCCGCACACCGAGTAATGATTTTATTCGACTGGTAGGAGGAATGTCTGGAGTCGAGGTTGAACGTCGAAATGTTAAGAAATATTACTTTATCCAAGGCAAGTCCACTCTATTATAAGAAATAATGGGCATAAAGTTTACACGGGTGTATTTACCCGGTGAGCGTACTACAAGCCGAGCCGTCAGACCGCAACTTTTTACAAGCTGCGAATTAGCGCCGCCAACCGATTATTAGGCGAAATGTATAGAGGCCCCGTCATGTGATCATTACTCGAGGAAAAATTTAGTTTTTCATTAAAGAACGATATGGTACGTATATACCTACGCTAACGTGAGAGGGCCGTTGCGAGATTGACCCTCCAGATGAAAGTATGATGCTGCAGAAGAGGTTCAAAAAATTTCGGTAACTTGCAAATTTCGATAGAGTATAATCCTGATCCTTTATTTTTCTTTCGTTTCAATTAAATTTTTCTGTCATGATCGGTAAATGCTTCAAGATGTATGTGGGTATAGCTTTAGCTTCGGAATATAGCTAACTAAGAGAGAAAAAAATAATATCAGGGGTTCCCCTGTATATATGATGCACGTGTTCGTTTGGTCGAAGGAAGGGTCGTACGATGCCACACTTTATTATATATAACTTGCCGTTTTGTACGAAGTGGTTAGCAAGAGATAAAAACGAACCGGCGGCAGGCCTTAATGGGCGTACCACGAACGTATCTCCGTTCTTTCTCTCATCCTTTATTTCTCCCTTCATCTCTCCCCGTTATAGAGAATCTCTCGCGACGCGTCACCGAAACCATTAATGTATTGAAACGATATATATGTAGTTGAGTAAAAAATAATCATTGAAAAATAGAATAATTAAATAGTAAAAAGATATTTGGAAAGTAAAAATATATCGCAATAATTAAGAAGTAACACGATAGCCGCGAGCCACTATACCTACTCCTGGGCCCAGTAAACAGGACCCCTCATTCTGGCCGCGGTATAATTCAGAGAGTCACCCGCGAAGGTAGATCCCATCGTACAACGATTAACGACGAAGATCGCGCGCGCGAACCGAAGCCGAAAGTGTCGAGTTACTCCGCGTTCACCCGGTGCATTTAACAGGCGAGAGAAACGAATGAAAGAAACGCAAAGAAGAAGACGAAGAAGAAGAAGAAGAAGAAGAAGAAGAATAAGAAGAGGAAGAATAAGAATAAGAATAAGAATAAGAATAAGAAGGAAAAAGTAAAGGAAAAGGAAAAGGAAAAGGTAGAGGAAAGGGAGAAACCGACAACCGTGTTGGACGAAGAGGACGAAAGGCACCAGACGACGCTTGCCTTCGTGAGCTACCACTATTGTTGCAAGGTTCTTTCAAGTCTCGAAGCAGTCATCAACCAGCCAAGGTGACCCCCCGAAGAAGCCGTCGACTAGGACCTTGAAAAACATCTTCGGATCCCTGATCGTTGCCTTTTCTTAAAACAATCCCCTTACTCCATTGTAAGCTCGAACCGAACGCGAAGACGCGGAAGTCTTTCCCCCGCAAACACGGATTCCCTGCGCAGTAGTCGTCGATCTTTGTCTTTGATTTTACCGCAAGTTCTTTGGCCCACGTGGCGTAGTATGGAAGGCGATATATAGATGTATATACTATACATATATAATATATATGTATATGTATATACCCACCTGGGTTGTTTGATCGTAGAGAAGAAATCCCACGTGATGGTCGCTTTTATTTGTTTTATTATAAAATTCTCGCGATATGTTAACCATAAGAATAAACATGAGTGTAATGCGATAAGGAACGGTATTAATTATTTACACAAGGTAATTCAATTAATTACATAACGCGAAGATAAAGGCCGATGATACGCATCAAAGTGAAATAAAATTCAAAGGTTTATAAATAAACTGATGTATTATCAATCGTATCGCGCGCATACTTTTATCGTTAGATTCGAAAGAAATATTTCTCTAACCACTCCGGACGGCCTTATCGGGTCTCGATCAAGCGACATTCCTTCGGTGAAAATCTTTTGGTTAGAATTTCAAAGCCTCGTGGGTGTGCATCGGTTAACCACCGCAAGATTTCAATATGTTAGAAGCGGCTGCACACACGCTCTTACCTGTATATGCCATATTACAGAAAGACTGCAGTGCGCGAAGAACTAAAGCCGCGGACAAATAGCCTCTTTCATGATTTCACCATAGTCGTTCGCTCATACACGCGGTATAGACAAAAGGTAAAGTATCCCTGGCAACGCGCTTACCAACTATACATACCTACACTCAAGAGGGAGCAAAAAGAGCAATTAGCAGGGTAGGCTATACTTATTTCACTCCCGTTCATTGAAAAGAGTCTCTACCGTGGCTGGCTCGCCGTTATTGTCAGGGTAACGGACGGTAGAAATTCTTATACGCGTTATACCTACATAGGTTGGTGGGTAGGTACGAGGTAGGTACGTGAGAAGAAAAAAGAAATGAACAAAATCTTCTTCGATAACGATTAATGGCCGGAAGTAGTTCCTTAAAGAATGCTCGCGCATTGTTCAGTATGTTATTCCGATATATAAGGGTGTAACATCTGCCTCTTCATCAGTCTTAGCCTACAGTACCGATATACACTATAGAAGAAGAAGAAGGAGATGAAGAAGCCGAAGAACTTTCCAATTTACCAATTTTCCGAATCACGTGTGAACCAATTTTCGGGATGAAAAGCGAGCGAAAGCAATCTCTTTGCGGTGAAAATGGTGAATAGGTTTAACCTCGATATAGTGTATGGTATGTATGGTATAGGTGAGCGAGAAGGTGAGGTAAATCTCTTCGATGGCGGTTGATCGTGGGCGTACGAGAATCGGCCGAGACGCACAATACGCGTTGCCACGGGTCTCGAGGCGTCTCGACGCGGGGGAACAACGCGAGCAACAAAAGCTAACAACAAAGTGGGTCTTGAGGCTGGAAGAAGAGTGTCGGAGTGTAAGAGACGCGGTCAGGGAAAAAATCAGAAGCAAGAGCTACGGTAAGAAAAAAACTCAGGGCGTAGAGAATCGACTCATTAATAGAGGCGGCTGGTTGCTGACACTATAAGACTTTCGTCCTACGCAGTAGCGTCTATACCGAGGGTGAAAAACCCGGTAAAAGAAATTCCAAAATTCCTCGGATCAATTTGCCGATTGGTTATAAATACTATTTCCTTGCTTATAGAACGAGTTAAGAATTACTCAATTCGTATATGCGTACTCTGCGTCGTGCAATAATTAATTTCCCATTGACTGGGCGGTTCAGTTTTAATCCTAGGTTTCTTTAATGACAGGTAATTATTCTTTTCAACTGCTACACCTATACCTGTCAAAGTTGTCACTCGATCTTTACTTATTTGTTCGTCCCACATCATCCGGTTCCTTACGTAAAATAGAATTCAATCAATTTATACATACGTATAACAAATTCCCCTACACGCTCCTTACGATTAGTATATTACGCCATTGATCCTACGAAGGAAGGTGCTTTTATGGTATATATAAGGACTCCTCCACACAACACCTCGCCGAATAATGGCCCTATACACCGAGGTGAATTCTAGAATCAAATTATTCTCCAAATATTACCTACCTGCTCCCCTCCATTGAACCATGCACCTTCATCCCCCTAGTTCCCCCGACACACACATACACGATTATCCACACCTCGGAAATCTCGCGTCAGTGTGAATGGCATTGTAATTTGACACATACTACGAAATAGCCTGGATCCTGTGGTACATATAGGTATATGTCTTCAGGTATGTATGTATATAAGTATACAAACACGAGGTATAACAGGCAAGAAGGAAGCTAGAGGGTCAAGCATGCCCTCTAATTTAATTTAACTATGTATTTGGCATGTATATTAAATGACTCTAATTGTCACGTGTCTAATAACTAATATTCCGAAGGTGTTTAACGTTTACGCAATATATCTGATCGTTATAGATCACTAGTCGCGGTTATAATTTGACTCGATTATACACAGCTACTTTAATCGGGAATAAGATGGATGAAAATTTGTCGACATTATATCACTTCCAATCAGCATTGATATATATAATATATTTGTCGCATGGTTCTACCTATATCTTGATATATATTCTAAGCTAGGTATTTCATTTTGACAGATTGTGCATATAGACGCTCGAGCTGCGCTGTACCACGTGTATATATGTATACGTATATGTCGAGAGAAAGTTAAGCCAAGGTAGGTATAAACGACTAGTTTGGAAATTTGCCAGAAGCGTACAGAGCTGCTGTCAGTATTTCATTCGATGCTTCCTATACGTTATACGTTTATACCTCTAAGACGATCATTCGCTCACTTCAAATACCCCCAGCGTCTGTTACAGTAGGCAAAACGTTCGTCTTAACATTCGTCTTCCGTATATACCTACCTTCTGCAACTGTACAACTGACTAACGCACGCTACGTAGGTAGAGATACCTATTGAAGTCCCCTGCGCAAGGAAAGTTCTCATTGAAATCACCCGCACAAGCAAGCTTTACGCACTCGCTACGTAGGTAGGTAGGTAGAGATACCTATTGAAGTCTCCTGCGCAAGGGAAGTTCTCGTTGAAATCACCCGCACAAGCAAGCTCTACGCACTCGCTTGATCTATATACTTGGCAAAAGCTGCCACTGCGGACTATATAACCATTGAACTCTCTCTCTTATATATATATATATATATATATATATATGTATGCATGTATGTATGTGCGAAAGATGTTCTTCAAGTACCGGCATAAGAAGAGTCCCTGGAGTTCAATGTATACATAAATACATATATGCATATATATACTCCTGTCTCTGGATGAGAGTAGGACTTGAGCTAGCTATAGCAATCGACGCCTTAGCTACCCATGGAAATTGCTTAGCGACTGTAAATTAAGCATTCAATAGGAGATTTAATTAACGGCGTTCATTGGATAGGTGGGCAGTGACTAAAGGGTTCAGGGTATGGCTGCTGCTGTGGACTGCGATTTGCCAGACGCATTAAACAGCCTGTTTAACAAGCAATGGCCTAGCAGAACTCACGTGTTTATACCGCAGCGACGATTCTATTAAAATCTTTTGCTCAATTGACATTCTTATTCGATTAAAATCCGCAAATAGACTGCACTTCATTATTGTATAATAATAATTGCTTATTTGCATATCTTGAATTACGTACCTATATACGGTAGATGACACTGGGACGAAGCTAAACGCGAACTAAACTATACCGTTCGGTATAAAGTTTTAATTAGAATTTGAGCGCAATGAAGACAGACAAGGTGCGGACAGGCAGACGCTGACCGCACGTCCGTCGGTGAGTTTGTCGGTAGACAGTCTTGTGCACTTGACAGTCTTCGCCTCTCGGGGCGAAGGTCCTTCACCTTCGGGTATCACTCTGTCCTTTCTAATATTTCCATGCGTTAAACGTGTACGCGGCCGTACGATATACGATATTTTTTAGGCCCTAGGGCCCAACTAAGGCCTCCGCTCTTCAGCTAGACGGAAACGAAGAGTCAAATACTAGCTGTATTATGGTGTGACATAGGCACGAAGTATCTATCTCTTCTCTCTTCTTCTCTTCTCTCTTTTCTCTTCTCAAAATTTGTCATATTTTTCCCTGAAAAAAGTATCTACACTGGGACCTCCCCTCCCACTGTCATAAATGATGTACGGCATTACGTTTTTCGAATGATAATAAATTCTACCTCTATTCAATTCACCTCAGCTTGCATTAATTCCCAGCTCATGACTTTCGGAATCTACTGTTCCTACACTTTTTTGAAAGCGCTGCTGTTGCTGCTGCTGCATGTGGATGGAATTTTTCTGGTGCCTACTTTGAATATCAGAAATTAAATTCAACCTCATACCTACCTTTTTTCTTTCTACTACCAGTCGGGATGACAAGCCGACAACCACGTATAGATAACACGTACCTACCTACCGCAGAACCACGAACCTATCACAACTCTCACGCGAGTCTCTTACAACGATGATTTATTCCACGTGGTTTTATTGGTCAATAATATATAGTTCAACTGCACATTGACATTCCTAAAGAATGACACCAGAAACAGATAGTCAGAAAATTGCAAACAATCTGTTTGTTCGTTTTAATAATGTTCATTGATCATTGTATTGACCGGAATTTACTTTCTGGAGGATTTAATCAACTTATATATTATCTGCATAAGTAATCGATCTTCAGAGCGAACGATTGACTTTAACGATTGATTTTCAGTGAACTGAAAGAAACATTTATGTACCTTTGAGATTTGTTCCTTAAAGATTATGACCACAATATCCTCGACCGTTTCGTATTTCACTACCGATTCCAACCGGTAAGAATAGATAAGCACATACGTGGGATACATATGTATGTACAACGGCAGCACCCCGGAAACACGAATAGCTCACAGCTCGCTGCGCCTACGCGGTTTGCTCTTTCGCCATCATTCTATTCTTGGCAAGCGAGGGGCGACTTCGCAGTATATATCGCTTGTCCGGTTCTAAATGCAGGAGCTAGAACAACCCGCGGGGCAAACGATCGAAAGGGCGTCACAGCAAGCAGTGAGTTGCGATTTCCGCAACTGGGACCGCCGCAACATCGTACTACAGAAACTCCCAGTTGTCAGTATACCTAGTGGTGCCTTGCGGTGTAATACGACGATTTGTACTTGCACGAGTGAACGACTCTCGGATATCGTTCTCTCTCGCATTCTCTCTCTCTCAACCGCACTGGATCTAACAATAAGAAGATACAATCACCGCCTCTTTTACGGCACATCCGCATCCCTCCGCGACCCAGTCGACGCGGAAGCAACTCTCCACTTCCCACCGGGCCACCGATTCCGTTGTTCTTACTTTCGGTGCTTGTTGATCGGCTGGCGAGAGGCCGGAGTGGGCCGTTTAGGTCTCCGTCGACCGGTCCAGAGGCACTGTTGTCGGCTCTTGACAAAGGTTGGCAACACTGCCGGTCCCATGTATATCTATATGTAAAAGGACTGACCGGGAAAAGAGCCTCGGAGATGGTCTGGCGTGCGTCGTGCAGGTTCGACCGGGATCGTCCACCGGACAGTCTGTGAGCCCTACGGCAAGCAGAAGGCTCGTTTGGTACGCGCGTTTCCGCAGGAGTCGAGGGAAGAGCCTCAGACATAAAGACGAGAAGATCAATCCGGAGTAACTGGGCTCTCTGGCAACCCAAGGCATCCCGCGTAGGTCTTGGACTCGAGAACGCGCCGTGCGTCCCAAGGCCCCCGGTCTCAAGCTGAGAGGCTGAATTCCACCGTCTACCCTTTATACTACCTTTGACTATGCCTAGTGGCGGCTACGAATCGCGCGAGAACACGAACAAGGTGTTTTATCATATTTTGCCAAAAATCGGGACCGAAGTAGACGAAGCACGCCCTCGGCGTAGATGGTCGTTGCATATCTGGGTCCGATCGAGAGAATTTTTTCATCTCCTTCGCGGATGGAATAGACATTGTATAAATATAAGCCGTTGAGATACGGAGTAGTAATAATAAACTCGACGAATCGAAGAGTTAACGAAGGTGAATCTTATGCCACGTTCTCGGTCCGACGCTCCTGCAATTCAAATATTTGTTCAGATCTCCTCCCCACGCTTCCACTTACCACCCCTAACCCACCTAAAACAACAATGGCAACGCATCTTTGTTATTAAACCAACAAAGAATAATCATCGTCATCGCTACAGCCACCAGTGCTGCTGGTTCGTAAGGATCAACAGACGAATAGTCGGAGATGTTAGAAAATTTCATATATTTTTAATCCATATTTAGAGTCTCGAATCGCTGGTCACTGAATTTTGCACAGCGAATAACGGAGGGTGTAGAGCTTTGCAAGTATATGGTGCCCCTCGCGTACTTGTACTCGTACTTGACTCTTCGATATACACGTGCGAGCGTGGTAGTAGTTAGGAAGCCTGATTCTGTACGCCGTGACTTCAGACTTTGAGACTTTGAGACTCGTGAAGTACAAGAGACGAACCATCGAGACTTCGGGGCTCTCAAGTTCGCGTCGAGTGGCGGCGGACAGAGTGCCGAGCACCAGCCAGTTCAGAGCCAGACAAAATCACACGGATTTACATATTATGATTTACACCCTTGCCTTGATTTTTCTTCTTCTTCTTCTTCTTCTTCGGGTTCCCCTCCTCTATCTCCACCGCACTCTTGCCTCTTCTCTCCTTCCATATTATCCTTCATGCTGGTCAAAAGCCTCGCTCTCATGCCACCCGATCCTTGGTAGTAGACGAGAGACTTCAGGGACATGCTGAGACAGTCCTGCGCCCTGGACTTATAAAAATTCCTTAACCCCGTTGGTTGACTTTCCTCGCAAGATATCACTTCCAGTTTAGCTCGGAGTTATTATTGGCAATGATTGTATACCTACGTCGACTATTGTTAAGCTCTAGGTAATTCCAACGTAGTCGTTTTTTGCTACGATTTAGATTAGAAAGTGGACGATCTAACGATCAGCGAATGTCAGCACTAGTCTCTCGAGCTTCACTATAAAGAGGCAACAGTGATTGAGGACCATTATTATTGCAGAGCTACTCAATTGACTATATAACCTACGAGCACGTACAGAGTTACTTTATGACCGGACTAATCGATCAGACCAGCGATAAATACAGCGACAAAATTATAACTGTAGTTTGCTACATAAAACAGCAATCTTTGAACTAGGTACTGGCGAAGAACTCGGAGGCAAACAGTTGGAAGGAAAGTTCAGTCACGTAACATAACCGTTTTGAATTTTGAGTAGACCCGATAGCTCGAAGTGTTAATAATTGTATTTGGAAGAAGATTCCAGCTCGTTATCATGTTCTTGATTATTTTCTGGATCGCATACTTCGGTAAAAGGCGGGGGATATTTCTGTTTTATGAAATATTATTGTAGTTGGTGAAAAGCAGAGAACGGTAGCGACAGGCCGGTAGTCTGGGATTATTTGAACTTCGAACGTGCGCTCTGTTTGTTTGCGATGGTCAAACATGAAAAGACTAGAAACACGCGTGCGATAGTCGCGCCTTTCGACCACCCGAGTGCCACTCCCATCCTAAGAACTAACTGCAGCCATCATAGTCTTCACCCCAACGCGTTTGGAGAAGACGACTGCACCAGGACCCGGCGAGACTCGGAGAATTATTCGAAGCTCATAAATACCTCGGATTTATAGCGTATTAGAATAAACTGGAATCGGGGAAAATAGAGATTTTAAACCTCTCGACGCTGCCGTATGGTACGGCAATCTTTCGGCGTATCTATGCGTGGCACGAGTATATATAACTCCTGACACACACTCCGCGGCACATGTATACATAATACCATCGCTTATTATACAGAGATATGGACTATCGGTACTTTTGAAATTTATACCACACAGAAATGGTGAATGGTTTAGTATCACACTTTGCGAGAGATTTCAGCTTAGGTGTAGGTATATAAATCTGTAATTTATTGACTAGCGTAAGTTCTTACCACCGGTAATGACAATTTTTGAAAATATTTCTTAACCAGTGATTTTCATTGGCAGTGAGACAAGTAGAAATGTATATTACAAGTGAGAGATAAGCCTTGTTAATACCGAAGCGTAACGGCGTTGATTAATCGAAGGTGTCTCAGAAGTATCATCCCTAAAGGAAATGAACCGATCGCTAATTGAATCGTAACGAATCGTTATACGCTTATACGCATATACACGTTCGCCAGTTTACAAGACATGCGCGCATAGACCTGTCCTCCGATGGAAGGCGGCGAGATTCTAAGCTTTGCAGAGACGGCGCCATTCCCGACCAGCCGGAAGGACTCGATCCTTAAAGAATCGTCAAAGAGCCTTTCCCCTGATAACTGAACTCGTGCTGGTCAACATTTCCACGAACGTTCTGAGTCATTGTAAAAACTACTCCTGTAAAGAAATCATCTACTGAAACTGGAAATGGGTTCGTTCTCTATCTTTCATTTATATTTTCTTTGCGTATAAACAATGATGTAGGAGTATCAGATTTAAGATAAGATGCCACGTTTCTCAAAAAGAAACTAAAATCGATTTTTACAAAAATTGACGGTAGTTTTCCAGTTTCTTAGAAAAACTACTTGAACGCGTAATGAAAGATTTCGAATTCCCGTCTGGCAATAATTATTGCCTTCTGCCGTGGCTATTTCAGGTCCAGACGGGAGTAGAAACGTCCAGTAAAACGTCGGCCTAGATTAGCAAAGTAGAAAACGAGAGCGTGTGGCCGGCCATATATCTATACGAGCCATTGTATCCATGTGTTTTACGTAGGTATCTCTAAACGGTATTGTACGCAACGGGTGGTTATCTACACCCAGACGAACCCTTGCTCACACGATTGATTACCCACGTGTATATATATATTTATACATAGTATATGACCATGTATGTATAAATACATATATGTTTATATACACTCATATGTAACAATTCTCTTAGGTATATATATGGCTAGAAGATATACAGTTATGTATCACGTAACAACCGCCAACTTTCTCTCGGAAGCGCGCAACTTGATTGTGGCTCGACCCTCGCCAGGGACCGCGCGACTGACCAGGCGTATTATTTATTGCGAGTCGATAACAACCCCGAAGAACAATGGACCGAATGGAATCGCACGTTCCATATGTTTAGTTTGAGTGTATGGGGTATGGGGATTGCAATGATTTTAATGATTCGATTTCCTTCCTTGGTAAAAAAATCTACATCTATATTATACAATTATTCATCGTACTCTGAGAATCAGCGAACGGTACCGATATTCGTAATTGCAAAAATTCCAGAATTCAACGACGAAATTAGGTTTAATTTGCGTTCAGAAAGACAGACGAGTCACCGATCGCCTCGTCTTCTCTACCGGTTGAAAAATCGACAATCTCAAATATAATCTGAAATTTCGCAACGGTGAAGCCCTTTGAATGTATCGAACATTATATCAACGGCTCTGAGTCCCGGTTCAAATATCGGGGAACGATCAGTCGGTTATTTATTTGAAAGAATCCTGAATCGTCATACTCGCCGCTATTCGCCCACGCGTCGTAGATACAGCTTATAAACAAAGTATTCTGTATTTGTGCATAGGTATGTAACGATACGGTATACATATACATATATCGAAATAGATACGGATACAAGATGTAGAAGTTAATATGAATATATGTGATCTTCTTCCGCGTGTGTTACCTGCTCGAGCGAGCAGTGTTTACGTACGAGGAATCGTTAAAAAGTAAAACGATCAATGCTCCACTATAAGGCTAAGAAGTTGCCTTCGGGCTGGCGCGTGGAAACTACGAGTAGTTACGACCAGCGATATAAACGTTAAACATTGCCAAACGCGTTTTGAACCCGCGGCGATAAGGCGCGCCAATACGGTGTGTACAAACGAAATGACTTGCTTTTTACGCTCCCGAAATGAGTCGAACCGTACTAACGCGATGCTCCGGAATCGTCCTTAAATTATCACCGTGTTTTCGATTGATATCGCGCGAAATTTACCGGGTTTAAGATGAAACCGTACGATTATAGAATTTCTAGCTCGCTTCAAGGTTTTTCACCGATTTGCCTCTGCGAGGAGGAAGGTTTGCTCGGTCTCGTAACATTGACTCATAAATAATCTGTAAGAAAATTACTTGGAAATTATCAAATTACGTAACGATTGGTCCAGGGTTTTGCATGACAAAACCCCGCGCCGAGCGACCTGGCTATCAGCCTTGGGCTGTCCCGTATAATTTCAAGATTCCACAGATTGCCTGTAAAGTATTACAAAGTTTGCTCGCACGGTTCGGCGAGCGGCGTGGTCCGGTAGCGGTGGCGGGCCTCCTCAAATTAATGACGTGATCATAGGTTGCTTCGTGCTGGTTCGCTTCCTTCGGCAGACAACTTCTCCCTCCTCTAATCTTCCCTCTTTCCCCCCCTTCGGTCCGGGACCTGTATCTTCCTCCTCCTCCTCCGCCTCTTGCTCTTTCTTCTTCTTCTTCTTCTTCATCTCCTCTTCGTCCTCTTCGTCGTCTTCGTCGGGTCACCGAGGGGGCTCCTCGTTGGCGAGGGACACAACTTCGTCGGCGATACCCGTGCCAAACGACATTCTACCATATAAACTCAAAACATCTCTAAAACTGGTCGCGAAACGAATACGGATTCCTGAAATGCATCTCGTATAATTACACGATGTTAAAACCGTTGTTAATTATATTTGGAAAAGGCGTTTTAAATTCTGCTACTAATTCTTCGATTCTTGTACTAGTCTATCCAATATACCCACCTACCTACCTGCCACCGCAAGTGACTCGGTTATCTTTCAGAGTTTCACAATTATTTTTCCACTTTACGTTCCTTTTGTTTGGCTGACTGGCTCCTCCTCGGTGGTTTGGCAATCATTGGGAAGGGGGGCCCTCTTTATTTAACAATCGGACTCGGTGCCTACGCTTAACAATCACGAGGAATTCTTATCGTTGCGTAAATCGAATCGAGTCCCGTTCGAATCAAGTTACCGTGGATGAATTAGATTGGAGGCTATAATGAAACTGAGGACAAGACGAAGACCGCGATAGGGTGAGGGACAGACGTACGGCTTTGGCGGCCTGGATTTGTTCCGGCCTAACCACCGCTGCAGCGTTGCTAGCTCGACGCATTTGACCCCGAGAACCAATCAGGCTCGACTTTTAGAAATTTATTTATTCATTCCATGGACCGCCAGCTCCCTTCCTTCGTTCATCTCGATCCTGCTCCTTCCCGGCCGCCTTCTTTATCTTTCTTCCTTCTCGTCTACCCCGTTTCTTCGATCGACGAGCGTGCGTGCACGATGCGCTACAGAGCGATCCAAATTAGATGAAATCCATTTGCCGGATCGGAGCCAGGTTATTCCATGGAATAATAAATTCTCAAACGGGGGGATCTCCGATCGTTGACGAACTTGTAACGGTATCGAATGGAAATCAGGGTATTTATACTCTATTTACATACCCACTACTTCCGTGAGCAATTATTAGCGGAGAATCCTTCGCCATGGTACATCAATAATACCGAAGGGTATATCAGGGATTATATCAGCTTATCCTGGCTCACAATTACGCTCACTGTCAAACAGCTCGCTGATGTAACGATCCGCACGTCGATCCTCAACGATTAGAAACAAGGATTAGAAAAGGTGAACGTACTGACTTTATACCTCCGCGAAACGAAGACCAATGTACAAACATTTTCGCTCGTATACAACAATAGGCACCACGTACACAGATTCTAACCTGTTACATAATCCAATAACCAATCCTTACCGACGAATTATTATTGACGAATGAACAAAAAGAGAAAAAAAAATGAAAGTAAAAAGAATCTCCGAAAGCACAGCCTAAAAGATTTTTCTGACCATTCTTCACGTCCGGCCTATAGTGGTCCCAGCGTATCGTATATTATTATCTGTCTCGATATCCGTTTTTAATAAGTATAAACTCGAAGTACGCGCATCTGTGTAATAATATGCAGCGGGACAGATAGATTCCTATTATACTATATAGGTAGGCAAGGTACACTAAGCTACACACACACGCACACATGCAGGTACGGGTACGCATACACAGGTATGTATATCTGTGTACACATGTGTGTATACATAACGAAGGAGACTACGAGGCGGAGGCCATGGACCACGAAGAGATGGTATCTCCGTCAGCGCGGTCGGGGATCAGACGATCGGATCGCGTCGCACAGCGGGGGTTTCCGTGGGTCATGCACGAAGTGAGTCCCATTCTCCCCCCGTGGGGAGAGCCGTATGCCCGGACTCTATCAGGGGTCGAACCACTGAGTCACCCGATACATAACGTGCCTTCGGGGCCCGTAGCTAAAGCACACAATAATTCTGTCAGTCCGTTAAAAGACAATAAGATATATATCTTCCATGCGCGCCGCGGTCTAATAGTTGACTTTACCGTTTCTGTCGCAGAGCGATTGCGCTAGGCTCTAACCCGATATCGTGGGATTCCCCACGTTCGATGCCCCGCGCGCACCAGCAACGCTTTCAGAAATACAATAATTGCGGGACGTACAGGGTATACCCGAGCCTCGAAGAGCCCGCGGCTGATGGCTCTTTAAAAATGTATACAACGCGTCTGTCTTTATTAGTTGGAGCTCCGTCAACGTATGACACGGCGGAGTCTAATGCAGACGTGGGTTTAGACGGAGTTCAGTTTTTTCTTAACTATTCTTATCGTACTCCAAAGAACTATGCACGCCTTTCGACGGCGAACGCGTTCTATTCCTTTTTACTCCTTTTTATCATCGTCTCTTCGCTCCTTCTTTTACCATCTTGTCAACGCACTTTATTTAGCGGCATGTTCCTTCATGGCATTGCGATTAGGAAATCCGAAGACTGCACCTACGGCTTTACCGATTTCTCATTAGTCATCTTGTAAATCTATATCCGAATCAAAATCTGCACGTAACTTGATAGTAATCTCTGCCCACTCTTTATCATATTATTCAGCTCACGAGGAGCTGCCATATTCAACCGTTGAGGTATTATCGTCGGGGGTATATCTCGAACTACTTAATATCTTTGTGGATGTATCATGTGCGTCGGTGGGAGTAAGTAAGCAAACCTGAACGATTTAAAAAGATCGACAAGGATTTGAGGTTCCTGGAATGAAATTCTCGATTTGTTGTCTTAATTTGGTAGATTGTAGTTTATTTCGGTTAATACGATCGTCGCTTCTGGTAATATATAATCTCGAAACGTTACGAGGAATAAAATGTAACAGTTCATTAAAGTCCAGTCGTACTACTACTGTCCCACCCACAAACTCTGTCTTCGACGTTTCTGACGACTTCTATACGACTGTTAATCTCGCGATAAGATAGGGAACGTAACATAAACATCGGAGCGCACACCTTGTTCGACATCTTGATGCGGACTGGTTTCATAGTCCCATATAAACGAAGACTCGATCGGCGTGCGTCTAATAGTATGCGCCACTTGTTTGAGATCGCATGCGCATGCAGCATGAAATTGCTCCAGCAGCACCACCAACTGAATCCAGTTTAATTAATAGTTCGATATATACATCGGAGGTTTTACGTACGCGTCAATCCATGTCTTTACCGATTAAACTATACGGCATATATATTAGGTGTACGCATCACACCTCCGTTTTCTTTATCGACCTCATTTCACCCCATTTCTTCTATCACAGTAATTAAAACTTTTAACGTCGAGAACGAAGTGCGGCAACGAGAAGCCCCACGATATTACAGACCGCGAACACCCGTCCGCACACGAAAGGTTCGCGTTCGGTATACCTACCTATCTACATTTTTTTTCTCAAATATCAGGATACGAGAGTATTGGGTTATGTCTCTTCGATCGCCGAGAACGAAAGGGAGCCAACCGCACGATGGGTCAAGTGACGACGTGGTCTCCAACGCATCATTCGATGCACGTATAATACACCTACTTATATTATATTTACGGAAAAATTTTCTGCAGCAAGGAGCAAGGAGAAGACCTTTCCTTCTATATCGGTACCTTAAAGGTACCTGAAACGTGTCACTGTTTTGTCACCACACCTCGTATTTCGGTATCAGATTACCAGCCGTGGGGGCTGTTAATACGACCTGTAATTTCTTGAAAATATTTTCGTTTCTTGTGGTAGAAAATTCGAACCTTTTTTCATGTACTACCCATGCTTAAATATAGGAGAAAAAAAAAAACAAATTCTGACCTGAGAATCGACACAATAATTTCCATAAATAATAAAGGATTACCGCATCGACTGGGCGGAATTAGCACGCGCTATTACCGAAGAGAAGTTGCAAGATCTTATAGCCATTATCTTTTGCGAGAGTAAGAAAGGCGCAGGATTAAACAACGTTGGAACTTCTACGGTGCTTTAATAAATCTCTGAAGTGTACATATGCACGCAGAATTCTACGATTTACCTGAATTTTATCGCGCCTTTAGACAGAGCTACATATGTCAAACTGACAGCTCTGCTCGCTGCGCTATCACGGCCACGCACTCACGCGCGACCGCCTGTATAGTATGATATGGTATATGTCGTATATAGGTTTGAGCCGACATCAAGAACTCGGAACTGTTGGCTCTCGGAGAGGAGAATAAGAGAGCGAGAGATAAACCCGAATGCGAAGGTAGAGAGGAAGGAGAGAAGGGGAGCCTTTAGAATCCCAAGAGGAATTTCTCCCCATGCTGAGAAGCGACCAGATGATTTTCGGCTTACCTTAAAGTTTAGACTGTGCACCAAAGACTACACAGGAGAAGGTATATAAAACGAGTTTCGAAAAACGCTCAAGATCCTTCGATCGATTTCTGAGTACCTAAAGTACGACTGAAACGTGACCATCTCTACCGCGCGCGTCGCGTCACCTTGAAAGACGTCTATAACCGAGACCAGCATGCAAACACCGCGCCAAGTTACGCGTACGATGACCGCGCCATGAGACTCCTCGTATTCTACCGACGAAGAATTTAAATCTAATTACGAATTCCAGACGGACGGCGTTACATCCTTTTTTTGAAAGATTGAAATTCGCGGAAAAAGATCAACGCGCGAACGTGTAGGTAGGTATAGAGCCGAGATAGGTGGGTATAGGGCCGAGGTGCATCTTCGGGGATACAAATTTTTCCATACTTTCAATGGCTCGATGAAGAGGCCGACCTTGACCAACCATATATGTATATACATATATACCATACATATATGACGTGAGTTTTATTCGCAAATCTGAAACCACCCGCAACGTGAAAAGTGACCGAAGTCCGTTATGCCGCGTGGAATAAAGAATCAAGATTCGGAACTCTTTGTGCCTAATTCTTCGAAACGTCAGACAAGATACTTCACTTTGTATTTCAACGGAGACCGAATTCTATGTATAAAAGCTATTCGAATTTCGAGGCAATCCAAGGCTCGGTCCGAGGGTTGACCACGGTGGAAGCAGCCAACCTCTCGTTCGCCTGTGTCCCAAGACAAGAGAAGAAACAGACGCGCGATAAAGATGGCGCTAGGCTCTGGCTTGACACGACTACTTCTCTATTTGTACGATCATGTTTGATCGGATAAGCGGCCTGATGCCCCCCACACCCCACCTCATCGTCCCTCCGTTCGCTTCGACCGGCGTTCCCTTCACACAAGGCTCCCGGGCCCTGGGGCCCAGTCAGGCCCAGTCAGGACCAGCCTTCCCTCCCCGCCCGCCTCATACCCGATCCAAAGTCCGAAAAGATTACGCGTTCCCGTATTTAACTCGCTTTTTTATTTCTCCTTTCTTATTATTCGATTACTGTATAGCCATCGAAGATGGACGATAGGAGATGTGTCTCGCGTCTTACAGTTTACTGCCCACTTTCCTCCGCTGAGGTTTTGATAAAGGTATACGCCGAGCTTAGAATTCCAAGCTCGGGTGAATTCGATTCGTTTCAACCACGCGAATTATAATTTGAAAATATTTCAATGGCCTTGGCGTTGGGATATCGCGTTGAATGCGTAATCTTTCCTTTATTTTGATTAAATCGTACAAAGGTTTCCGCGCGAATAAATTTCACCCCTGAAGCATTGGCCGAGCTCCAACATTCCTTTCCTCAATTACAGGTCCGTCACTTGTGCCACGCGTGGTGGGCGCAACGGTTTAACCGAGATGCGATTATGGAGCAATACGTCATTAATTAGTACCAATGAGGGTTTAAAAAATGACGCAATGAGGTCACGTCTCCGTTTAATTACGAACGCTTGACATTAGCGTATAAGTAACCGGTATTAAACCGCATGCGGTGCTCCTGCGCGCCATGGTGTATATTTCGTAGAAACTACTCATATGTTTATACCGCGAGATTTTATCGCCATGGTAAATCTCGGGTACTTATTA
Source organism: Tenthredo distinguenda (assembly GCA_947538915.1). Lineage (NCBI taxonomy): Eukaryota > Metazoa > Arthropoda > Insecta > Hymenoptera > Tenthredinidae > Tenthredo > Tenthredo distinguenda. The sequence goes on from OX384534.1 coordinate 10,045,951, forward strand.
TTATATACCCATGCGTATTATAAGTACAAGCTAATTGATCATATCTCTGTATAAATCGACTCTATTATTAAAACTGATAAAGTGACGTAAAGTCTCGAAGCCCTCGATGATGCGGACTCCTATACAGACGGCAGGTATAATATGTTACATTTTTGCAAATCGACCCTTTCAACTTGTAGAAATTGAGTTTTAATTGCGGAATGGCTCGTATAGTAGGTAATAAACCGTAAGTGGTAAAGTTTCATTTCTTCCTCTTTCAACGCGTCAAGTGCGCCGTACGGTTATACCTACCTGGTGCGATAGCGCATTACGCATTTACATGTACATGTATTTGCACGTAGGAACAAGGTGGAAGGTAGGCATATGGAATATCACGTATCGACGTTGCCGCAAAGGTCCCATATAGGTCGTAAATTAAAATTATGAAATCAAACTACATCCGGAGTAAAGCGTGGCGCACGCGTCGCGGTATTACGTATATAATATCTGCCGTATGTTCACTCGTGTGGAAATGAAAATTCTTGTCTTTGGATAAAAATTCAGAAAATTTTGTCCCCAAATTTCTTAGATGTTTCAACATATAACCGAGAAATGGATAACTCAGCCCTGCAGCGCGCGCAAGAATTGCAAGAATGCGTGCCAAAGCTAAAGGCTTTATAAAATTCGGCGCGCGTAGGTGACATCGAGTTTTAAAGTCTCTCACGGTACCCCTGCCCAAAAGTTTAGCTGCCACAAGGCCGAATAATGGATCTAGACAGGTAAAGAACTATAAAAATATCGGCGTCGCGGTTCGAATTCGTATTGTCTAACAAGGAATTAAAAGCAGCTAAATACGCCGCAGGATTACTGAAGAGTATTATACTTGTCCGAGATTCCGAAAGTTTGTTTTCGCACGTGTATAATATACGTGTGTTTATATTCACGGGGATAGGATATCGTGCGTGTGTGTACGAAGTCGATGCCGTTGACTTTTAAATTGAACGTAACAACGCCGAGAAAGAAGGAAGAGATTCCCCAGTGTGAATAGGTCTGGGAACCTTGTAGAAATTTACATCACGTCCGAAGCGCGCGAACTACGTGCTTGACTGTCAATAATAAAGTACTCGAATCTAGATACAATGGCTGCTGTTTTCTAATCGTCATATTAGAGGGTAATTTATCGTAATTTATCGGTACCGAGGGAAAATATTCCCAACCAACGGTTATGCTGCAGAGGCTGTGTAGAAACTAGGGAAAATAACTTTCGAAAATAATTCTCCCCTGACATTACCGCGAGAACTATGTTCTTAAAATGCATAACGATACTTTAAACGATGCTTCTGTGCTCAGCTAAACGCTCTCATAGGAATAAAGGGAATCTTGCAGGAAGACGAATCCATTTGGAACCTTGTAAGTAATTAGAATTCACGACAGTCACCGTAGAAAGGACTGACATGAAATATTTCATCCAACTCCCATGCTCAAATCCACTGAAATCATCCAAAGTATCAACATTTTGATTGTTATGAAGAAAAAATTGAAAATACGTGTTTCTTCTCTCGATCGGACGCGTTAATCCCTCGCTGAACGATCGTCGTTCAACAGCTAGGACAAACTATGTATGTTTGATTGTTTGTTTTAAATATCCCTCGTCCTCGTTGTCTTTTTGAGAGCCACCGTTGCCAGGTTGCCCAAGAAGTAACGAGGGCCCTAGAAAGAAAGAAAGAGAAAAGGAGAGAGAGAAGGAGAGAGAGAGGGAGACCGGACTCCCTTCCGAGAAGAACTGTTGGTCCACCGAATAGAGAGCCAACTATTCTCGTATCAGAAGCCCTCGGGCTATGTATCGTTTTGTGTCCATCTTATTTTACACGGCAATGTAACTGGGATTTTTCAAAGACTCGCTTGGGCAACTTTGTTCGGTCGATCGAATCACCGAAAGCATCTTGAGTCGTGAGTTTGGCACTTTTCACGGATAGTTAAAAAACTAAAAAGTACCAGCTACAACGCAAGGTGCGATCGACTAACATTCAGATTCTCACCAAATCGATAATCTTACGGTAATGACTAATGACGTAAAAACACTACGAATAAGGTCTCGTTCCAGTGACGCCATTCAAGACCAGTTGTGGCTTGGCCAATATTCTTGCCGTTGCCCTATACAGTTACCTTCTCGAAGTCCGTGTTTCTCTCTGCCTCTCTCTTTTCTACTCTCTATCTCGACCTCTTAAGATTGAATTGTAGTACTTTTTTCATTTCCTTTGAATGCAAGTTGCACCATGCACTCCGATTAGATACATGCTACGTCAGGGTGGTTCGATATAGACCTGAAATCCTAAAGTTCAGATTTTAGCTCAAAGCTAATCGCAAATGTATTTTTTCTGTCTCAGGTCAAAGTGACAGTCTTGGACAAGAACGACGTAGCCCCTACCTGGGGATCGGGTCCATGGAAGTTCGAGGTGTCCGAGGAAGCACCACCCGGTACTCTGATCGCAGCTCTGAAAGCCTATGACCCCGACACGATCGGAACCCTGAAGTACACGCTGGTACCTCGTCCAGGAATAAACCAAATCGATGAAGATCCAATGAGTAAGGAAAACGACGGTGAAACTCAGTTTAGTCTGGATCCATCAACGGGACAACTGAGGCTTGCAGAAGCCTTGGACAGAGAAACTAAGGAGAAATATATCCTGAGAGTTCGTGCCGACGACGGAGTGCAGTACACTGATGTCACTCTCACCGTCCAGGTAAGTCTTGAGCATCTTTAATCATCCTTACAAAGGCGACACTACCAGTGCGGGTTATTATATTCAGAGCTACTCACGGTTCGTTATATTCCTCGCGTTAAATCTCCTCAGTTTTTAACGCTAATAACACAATAGCGCCAGCTATTAGTGTCTCCTTAAGCAAAACCAGAAACTTCTCATGCAGAACGACGACTCGTGACAGGTGTGAAATGAATACGAATGTTGTACAGTTCGGAGAGACGATGCCCTCGACTTTATGCTATTTTATTGATCTCGATTCAGCCAGTCTCGAAAATATTAATGAAAAGAATACCCAACTTCTTCTCTCTTCAGCGTTCTAACTAGTGATATGGACTCTAACGAATAGCCAATAATCGATCTCGAATAGACAGAGCAGGAAACCGAGGGCAAGCTTTAAACCTCGTAGCATTCTGTTTTGTGATCCATTTCGGGGTTCCGGACCCGAATTTTTCACCATGGTAATTTGTCTACTAATAAAAAGCAATAAAACGGGTATTCTGATACTTTGCCACCGAGAAGTAGTATCTTCACTTTGCGGCTGCAATTCGTCGAAGCAATTAAACGCAAGGCAATCAATACCTACGGTCAACTAACACTCTTGGTTAGCTGGAAACACTATTCCGTCCTTCTCCTACATACAAGACCCTAAAGAACGTGTCTTCTCTCTTCCTCCACCACCTAAGCCCCTCTTTCATCTCTCTCTCTTTCTCTGAAAGGGATAGAGGACGACAATCCGATCATAGTTGACCGCACACATCCCTGGAAGAGGAGACGCGCCTTCTCGATGGACAGTCGCGGAATCTCTGGTTCCCCCTTTCCCTCGGTATCCCTCACAACGAGCATCATCTCCCCTCATGCCTCTTCTTTCTGTCTCCTTCGAGAATCGCATCTCCTCGTCATCTCAAGGCTCGGCTAGTTTTTGCAAACTCCTCACTCGCCGTTACGTTCTTTCGTCCGAGAAGACCCTAGACGTCTATAATCGCCAAAATCGGAATGCACCCATTTCAACCTCAGTTCAGTTGGCTCGGTTTCTGCGGAAATTTTTTTTGCCGGACTCCGGCTCCCGAACAATCGGATCGTATATGCAGTAAATTCACGTGAACATATTTCACGAGAAAATCTTTGTCCTCTTTACCGCGCTTCTAGGTCAATCGTCACTCGTTGCTACGTAGACGTACGGACTACGTGCCTATGTACGAAATTTTTGCAATTCTGATCCTTTCCGAAGTGCCTAAACAATGGCCGATACATCAAACGTAACTTGATTTTAATAATACCCTTTCAACTAGCGATAAAAACCCTTCCTGTTGCGTTGTTCCAGATAACGGACACGAACGACAATGCCCCCACATTCCAGGCCATGGCTTACTCCTTCGATGTTCCTGAGAACGCTCTCAGAGGAAGTCGCGTCGGCCAGGTGGTCGCCACTGACATCGACGCCGAAGGGCCCAACAGTCAATTGAGCTACGCCTTGATATCCGACTGGGCTAACGACGTTTTCTCGCTGAATCCGAGCACCGGAGGTTTTACACTAACCGCCAGCCTCGACTACGAACAGGTAAGATCGTATGAAAATAAAGAACGAGTCGTAAAGCTGCGAAAGAATTTCTCTTCCCTCGATAAAATCAATCGAACGAGTCGTTAGACCGATAGAATTGACGAAAGATAAAGAATTTGAAAGTATAGATAATTTTATTCGAAATTTTATAAATTATTATCGATTCCACGGTGCAATCGAACCATGGGAATAGGCACGAGTAATCGTTACCGGCTACCGAGTCAATTAAGGATTTATGTATACCGTCGTTAGCTGCAGCAGCGCAGGACAGTAGCGGTGTCCTCGGTCAATCTCGTTTATTTAAGAATATATCGGTAACGACTATAAACCACCGAATACGAACACTTTATGAAACAGAACTTGCTTTGTACGTACGTATAAACCTGACTTGCATCATGGTGCAGTTGCTGATTGAGAGAAAAAATCTTGTCTCCACTGCACTAGTTACTACGTATAGCGTTAACCTGGGAAGGTAAAAATGAAACTGGTTCATAAGGCATAGCGCCAGGGGAAAATAAATCGGATATATAGGTTACATAGGCGATTCGTTAATGTCATTCAACTTTACTTAGGTATTAATAATACCCACGCCATGCGAGCGGGGATTTAAAATAAACGAAACAAAAATAAGAGCGGCTGGTCATTTTTTGCTAGAATTTGTATGACTCTAACATTGATCTCTAAAACCTGTAAATATGTTGTTAGGTAGGCTGATGGGATTAATAGAGAGAAGTCAAGCGAAGTATTGAATCAGCATAGGTAGTATAACCATAACATTGATCGCGCCCGTTCTGATGTTTATTCGATTTAGATACGGAGTTGAAAAATTGTTGACGTTAGAAAAAAAATGTCGAAAAAAATGTAGGAAAAAATGTAGGATCATTGCTGGTTCTAATTGTAAGAAAAGGTCAATATTTTGCAAATCATTCGGCGTACACACCTATACACAGGCGATGAAATTTAATTTACTTTTATTTGCTGTCATCTGTGACAAATATAATTCTCCACGGAAAATCCCTCGCATTCTGTAGACAGCTATGTTGGCGAGCAGAACGAAACTAAATCTATATCGATCTCCGCGTGGATCCATATAGACGTACAGGCATGGTATGTGTCTATAGAGCGAATGGACTACGATCAAAATCCAGGATCAGGACGAGGACCTCTATCACAAAGGACTGACTATTGCCTTAGGCAACGATAACGGACGGTTGGTAGATGCCTTCAGCGGTATATCCCTGCGCCCAGGCTTAGCATCGAGCTAAGATTTAAAAATTTAAGCCTGACAGACGTGTACGGGTCGCTTCTAATGCTAGGTCCGAAGTCCTGGTGGTGAACCACTCGGAGCTGAACCTGTGGCGGCAGAAGAGCCTGAGCTGGACGGACGGCGAAGGTGAAGATGGGGAAACGAGGGGGAGAGACCGCTTATAGAACCCTTCATCAACCTAAACGCCCTAACAGATACACGCCAAGATTAACAGCCGAGTGAGCTGCGAGCAGACGCTCTTGAAACACATCGAGGGGCGCATTCGAAATACAGAAACACAGTGATTTTGACGTAACGCACGATTAAATCGGTCAGGATTGGTTGGATTCCTTTTAAAAATCGTAAAATGTATGTTTTTCGTAGAAATAGGAGGCGAGTCAGACGGGATTAATTTCTTTCTCCGATCACGAATCAATAAACGATGCGAAAAAGTAATCTTCGTATTATTGATACAGGTACACCTACCCACCTCCGTGCTCGGTGGTAAAAAATACAGTAAAAACCAATCAGCGAACCAATTAACGTGCGACTAAAAAATTTCATACCTTGTTAATCCAACGTGAATATCGTACCAGACAGGAATTATTGCCGATCCCATACGCGACGAGAAATATTTAATGAATTTTATTTCATAATAGTCGACGAAAACTGACCTTTGCCTCTCAAAAATCGATCATGAACCATGTACTAATCCATGATCCGAGGCTGCACAGTTTTTTTTATTAACCTAATCTTAAGTCGATCGGTGGTAAAAAAAACGTGATGAAACTCGAGCGGGATAGAAGCCGGGAAAGGTTGACTTCAAAAAAGTAGATAATACTTTTTCTTTTTATTAAAAACCCACCAACCTCGTCTATAACTATAATTATCTCTTACGTTCAGGTTCAACACTATATCCTCGTCGTTCAAGCAACTGACGGAGGACATCCGGCTCTGTCCTCCACCGTGACAGTTTACTGCAACGTTATTGACCTGAACGACAACGCGCCAGTTTTTGAGCCTGGGCCACACGCCGCGGAGGTTTTGGAGAACGCGACGATCGGTACAGGGGTTTTATCGGTCGCTGCTCAGGACCTGGACTCTGGTGACAACGGGAAAATCGTCTACACGATCGCCGGTGGTGATGAAAACGGTGATTTTGGTGTCGCTCTAAACGGCACAGTCTTCACCAGGAAGTTGTTAGACCGCGAGACCAGACCGCTATACAATTTGGTATTGAGTGCCACGGACTGTCCGAAGCCACCTAACAGACCACTCTCCTCCACGGTCCAGGTGAGTAAACGTCGAGAAAGAAGTTTTAAAATGGTCAAACCCCTTTTGCAAATGCGCACGGTATATCCCCGCGGACCGAAACCGCCTTGGCTAATATCATCCAATTAGCGAAGTGCCACAAAGCAGCGTGCCAAAACTAATTAAATTGCTTGCCTCCGTTCCTGATGCGCGTTGAGTCCTGGAATTCAATTTTAATTGATCTCGTTTCCCATCCGGAGATAGGGATCAGCATTAAACTACACGATCATGTCAAGTATCGTAGGGTCCACAAGGTGGATGTAGGAAATATTTAAGAGATTCTTCGGTCACTGAGGCGGGGAATTCTTCTCGGCGAAATACCTTTCCCGAGAATGGACCTTTTCAGTAATCGATTTCCTCGCTCCGTAAACTCGTCATCAATTACTAGAACTCTGTACCATGACGGGAAACCCTTTTTTGAAAGCAAGAATCTTTGTCACCAGGTCACAGTTGTGCTCCTGGACGTGAACGATGTAGCTCCAGAATTTATATCACCGAATCAAACAACGATATTGGAAAACACGCTGATAAACACCGTGGTGATGGCCATAAAGGCCGTCGACCGTGACGAAGGTCGTAACGGTTACGTAGAGTACAGCCTCGAGGAGTACAAGCTTCCCTTCAGTCTTGGAGCCGTTGATGGTCTCCTCCGGGTTTCTGGTCCTCTTGATCGTGAACACAAGCCGAACTACACGCTCGAGGTTATGGCCAGAGACAGAGGCGAACCTCCTAAATCATCTTCGACCACTATCGTCGTTACAGTCCTCGACGAAAACGATAACTCCCCTGTATTTGATCCCAGGCAATACTCGGCAACCGTTGCGGAGAACGCAAGCATAGGAGCTAGTGTTCTCGAGGTAAGTCTCCACCCTCAATTACATCCTTTCCACCCGATATTGCCTCCAAGGAATCATTCCCAAAGTAAACCATCATCGTTCCAGGTTTCAGCTACCGATCTTGACGAGGGTGCAAACGGCAGAGTCCGTTACAGCATCGCAGCGGGTGACGATAACAGGGACTTTACGATCTCGGAGGATAACGGAGTGATCAGAGTAGCGAAGAATCTGAACTTTGAAAGAAAGGCGAGATACCTGCTGACCATTCGCGGAGAAGACTGTGCCGCCGAAGCTAGTGTAACGTCCAGATACGATACAGCTGAGGTGACCATTTCTGTGCTAGACATAAACGACAACGCTCCTGTTTTCCTGGACTCTCCGTACCTCGCGCATGTGATGGAAAACATGGTGCCTCCTGGAGGAGGTTTTGTGATACAGGTGAGTTTCGAAAACCACGAAATCGCGCCTTTTCCATTCTAGTTTCATGGTGTCAGGCTAATAAAGTGATTCGTCCTGTTTGATTCCAGGTCAAAGCGTACGACGCCGATACTCCACCGTACAATGACCAAGTTCGTTACTTCCTGAAGGAAGGAGACACGGACTTGTTCCGTATAAACGCAAGCACCGGTGACATTTTTCTTCTCCGAGCATTAGACAGGGAGATGGTACCCGAATACACCTTGACTCTGGTCGCAATGGACACTGGTAAGTCCGTGTATATACTTTTCTACAGCGGTTTTAAATCCCTCGAAAACTCTCATTGACGATCTTGTCATCATCTTGACGCGCGTCTGCATTATCTCAGCGGAGATCAGCGCCGCGAAACCACTTGCCAACTCGAGATACTTGGCGGATCTTTGTTAGCCGGATTGTCTGACCGTCTTAGATAAAAGAAACAACCCGAGGTGGCGGGGTACCATTCGTGAGTGGCTTGATGTCGTACATTGAAGAATTAGCATATTGCTCCTGCGCGGACAGCCGGAATACCGTGTCATCGAATACCCTCCGTTTTGAGGTGGCTTCGATGAAAGTCAAAGATTGCTTTTTTCTTTCCTGACCTCTCACCTCGCGGCCCGGCATTGAACTATCCCATGGAACGTACACTATGATATATATGTACATATGTAGATAGAAATTGACTCTTGAAGGTAAATTTTGACTCCCGGCAGTTCGATTTAATAGAAACATCATTAATAACCTGTCTCCTCAGAAGTGTTGCGCGAAGTGGTATGGGATTGCTGGTAGGAAATACCTCCTGCCCTCCTGCCCTCCGCGAAGTTACGCTCTGTGTCCCGCGTGCAGTGTGATGCACGCATGCGCGATACAGTCGAGGTCCAGAGTGGGCTCGTAGATATAGATGGGAGATAGAGACACGCGGAGGTCGAAACAAAATAAACCAATAGAGGAAACAGGAATGCGGGACTGCGAAGGCTTAAGGCCTAAGGCTGTGCTCACACCGAGGACAACCTTAGCTAACGCCTACCGCGTCTATTCAATGTGTATGTTACCATCGGGCCTCGACCACCCTTTGGTTTTAAGTTAGGGTTAGGACGCTCGGTTCCTCCGCGATAAAAATCTCCGAAGAACTCCGATTGACCTTAAGATTGACCGATACGAGATCGATTGGTCGAGCACACGCGTGTAAGAATACGCCTGGCTGTAGTTCGAAACCGAACAAATACGACTGGGGCAGGAGTATGAACTATAAATTCAAGACATGGGATAATGGGATGTATAGGAGTAAATAAAGGGTGACAACAAATCTTATAGCTACAGATGCGGTATATATGTATGTAGTACCCACGGAGGAATCATCGAATGATTTCGAGCGGCGTTTTAGAAACTACAATTCCGATTGATAATAATCTGATAGCGTAGAATAGGAAGTTTAATTTCAATCATTATACGTAGGTAGGTATTGTTTAAGAGATCTTTGATGCAAAATAAGACGCATGCTAGCGGCGTGAACGTAGCCTAACGAAGCGATGGAAGAGGCTGGGTCCGAGATGGACCACGAGTGGATACAGAATAAGGCGTAAGGTATAAGGTATAAGGTAGGTACCTACTCACTCGGTCCCGACTCACGGATTATCTGTGCATCAAACCTCGCGGCGACCGATACGAGTTCTCATATTATTCTTAGCTGCGTGCAGCGATAGGTAGGAACGACACGCGAGACCAATCAAATGGTTTGGAAAGATTAGAAGTTGAGATGGTACATGGTGGTGGGTATGTGCATATCAATGCGGGCGAGCAAATCGTTTGGAATAAACTTGTCGACTTTAACGATAGAAGATTTATAGAAATCTATATTTAAACGGACGATATTTGCTCGTTGTTATTTTTTGTTCCGATTCTCCTCAACATCGGTTATGTAGTATTTGAAGACCCCGTTATTACGTATGATTGAAATGTCTGGCAGAAAAAAGAAAAAAGAAACGAAAAAAAAAACCTAATTACAATCTTACGGTGGTCCGCAATTATATAAACGATTCCAATTGATCAATCCACTTCCAGATACTAGTATACTGTTTATACTGGATCATCGCATCTAATAGTGAAATAATGAAACGTTTACTTTCGCTCGAGTTTTCAAGATGATATAGAATCAGACAATTTTCATTGAAGTATGATAATTTTTCAATCTACATTGACATAAACACTCGGAATATTACTACTGTTGAGTGTGTTGCAAACGTTGCGTATACCAACAACTGTAGCAATAAATATTTCTCCGCGATTTCGTAAGAGAAACAGTTTATGCCATATCTATTAAACATATATACGAACGTTGAACATAAAACTGGAACCACACCTCGTATTACTGCATGTGCAATGTTTAACTACCGTTTTGACCGACGTGAATGTATAATTTGCACTCTTTCGAATGCTAGAGACGAACTGAAAAGTTGAATTTTACAAACGTCGTTAAAGACGAAGATTATAGTACCTGTCCTGTCGCTCGGTCGGGAAACCTGTTTGTCTTATTGTTATACAATTTTCCAATTCAATATCTTATGCCATCAATTTTAATGCTCCTGTTAATTTGTAATTCCCAGCCTCCGGTATGTTCACTGCAGAATGATGAAGTCGTGTTTAAAAAAAAAAAAAACGACTCAGTTTATTCTACAGGTAACAATGTTACCACATAACAGAGCACCGTTCATTATATTTATATAATATTTATGTGCCAGAAGATTCTTCTTTCTTTCGGCTGATCCGAACTTATCCCTAGGCGATTTCGGCCGTTTCGGATTACAGTAACCCGTTCACTCGTCTATACGCCACGCTTATACCTGCGCTTATTCAGCAAACTGGTCAAAAAACGTTTCAACTCATCGAGCAACATCAATTTAAGTCCGCAGCTTTGATTGATGGTGTGAAAACTGAAGGAACATCTCGTTCAACTTGACAATTTTTAATCTTTCTACACAATTCCTGTAAACTATGCTAAACAATCGATCTAAAATGCTGCGCAAAAATAACCACATGGCATACCTATTCGGTCGACGAACAGTTTACTCACGCACGTCCGTTTTGAACCATCGCTACTTCTGTCTTTCCAGTGAATGCGTTCGCTAGAACGACTCGCGCGCTCGCCTATGTTCGGTGTTGGTGTATGATGATGTGTACGTGGATGAACGTGGATTCGTATATATACCGTATATACTATATACGTATGTTCCACGACGTGGGATGGAAGGTTGGGCGCGCAACGATGGTAGGTATGTAGGCATCTGAATTCTGAAGAGACAAAGTGGGTTCGATCGCGGCGAACAGTACCTACTCTCGCTCATACGTGTACATGCGCGGGATGTATGTAGATACGTATTACATACACCCTTGTATATACTCGACGTAGGCAAAGTTGTATTGCCTGAGCCCTGCGGGCGGGCACTTTATATGCCGAAGTAGAATTCCGTAATTTCGTCCTCACTCGGGCGACATTAATTACCCAGCGAAACTTTTTGGCCCTCGACGAGGAACCTGCCTTTTGAAATTTCCGACTCGGAACTTTTTCTCGAAGAGCAAAACGTCTCGGGTTATACTGGAGGCGGAGACGTCGTATTCACGTGTCATAAGCTCACCGGGGATCTTCTGTAATTCAATTTTAGAGCTTGCAGAGTCGTGACACAGGACTATGATAATCGTTAAAAACTTGTTCGATCATAAAGCACTAAATTCGTATATTTGATACGAGATTTAAATAATCGACTGTTGATACAGGAATAAATCCATAGGGTGTTGGCGAACGCCGGGGCGCCCGGCGTCTTCGACACACCCCAGAAGTCGGGGCCGTGCATCTCGCGAGGCGCGGGCCTCCAGAGTTGTGACGCGCGATTATGATAATCGTTCACCACGGTACCCCAGCGCCTCGCGGTCCTCGTGATCCTCCACTCCTTAGGCACATCTCTTATTCTGCCTTATTCTTCCTCTTTTACCAGCCATTGTGTAGACATGTACGTATACATACACGTAGGATACATACATCTTTCGGCGGAGGCCGACCGCGCTTGCATATTATATATTATACATACTTTATTCAAACCTCGGGACCGTTACTCTCTTTTATTGGCGTTGAAATAAAAATAGTATACCGTATACAAACCAATCGGTTAGATTCGACGTTTAAATTTAGGATGAAACATTTAACTGCTGGGTATCGATCGGTAATATAGATATAGCTTATAAGGGGTGCACAAAATCGAGTATATCAAAGCTCTTTCACCGCGTAGCTACCTAGTCCGACGATAATATACTGACGGAATTAATTATTCTATAAAATACCTAGTCCTGATCATCCTACTCTCAATCTTCTTGCTGCCGGACTAACTAACTGACCACACCTGTCGCTGGTTAATCAATGCGCTGCCGTGCAGCAACCACACGTGGCCTTGCCTGATTGGCGACGTGACAAGAAACACTTTTCTTTTGCTTCCTCTCTCTCTCCCTCTCTTTTTCTCTCTACAACTCTTCTTATATCTCTGCATCGTGTGTATATCTAGGCATACGTGTCAGGATTGTCCGGAAACTTGTACTGTTGAAAATTAGGGAAGAATCGCTTCGACGACGACTCATCACGTGGAATTTTTTATCCGAATTGCGTCGAAAACGTTGTTGCAACTTCAGCTGAATAGCACAATGAATGATTGTCACGTACAAGGCATGTATACATACATACCTCATGACTAACCACTTATTATTTGTATGACTATTGCATACGAGACTTTCATAATCTGCACTTCATGTTAGAGAATATTACAAGCATTAAACATTCTGTGTTTGATATCATGTGCTGCTTTGTCACGATGTTGCATTCGAATCTTATCTGCAGACATAGACGTCGATTCGTAAGCTCGGAAAAGTGTATGGAATTGGGAAATGGCATCGTTTGAGATAGAAGTGCTTTAAGAAATCAAAACTTCAGGATTTTGGGTCCTTCTTGGACCACCCAGGCGGGTATTCGTAATATCTGTAATTACCTATAGGTCGACCTACACTCGTCACAGTCCCGAAAGGACGGCACCTCTTTCTCTCCATCTTTTCGCAAAATCTTAACACAAGGGACTCGGTAGTGCGAAGTGTTGGAGGGACTTTGAATTTTCTGATGGAGGCGTTTCGCGCGGGACAATGGCGACGCGTCCGACAGCACAAGGTCGCCGTCAAGCCGCGTTCCGCGCTTTAGCTCTTGGTGCTCGGTGCTTGGTCTCTGGACCCCAAAGGCCTGACTCCTCCCTCAAGCACCACGTTACGACCGACGCGAGCTGCACGAAGAGATGCACCGTGCGTGGCTGGGTGACGCTAATAGCGCCCAGGACTCGCCCCATTCACATATACAATAAGTGATGTACGTACACCAGCGTATATCATACTCATGCGTGCAGACGTTGGATATTTCCGATATCGAATATTTCCTTCTAAATTCCTACATCGCGTATGTAATTGATATCTCAATGTGGTATAGTTGAGATGATCCGAGAGTGGTTAATTCGTTATATGGATTTCTGTGAAACCGCGATAGAATTGATTAGCGTTACCCGATGCAGGCATGAGTAACGCGAAGCTAATCAAATAAGATACTCGGAACTACGGAGTTAAAGAAGGATTTATAATCGGCTAGAACAATCTTAGATCGTCTACAATAACGGTCCGTATAGCCGTAGCAAATTGTAGGCCAGAAACGATAACCGCGAAGAAGCAATTAGTCACGACTCACAAATATGCTTGCAAACTTCCTCGAATACCGATCGAATAATAATTGGTCGGTACCTACCTGTCCATAAAACGGCAGGTTCAGAAAACCCACGAAGTTAAATCAGCTCGCAAATCGGAACTAAGAAGACCCCTGGCCCTGGGTTACGGGGTCTTCTCTTCACCGGAATATATACCTTCCGCTGTACATAGTACAATATAATGGAGCATAGTCGTATTATTGTATAGTCGTTGTGTGGTATAGGGTAGAAAGGCATGCATACCTTCTTCACCATCGCAATCTGTAGTCCGCGGCAGAAGGCTTGCCTTTCTGGCCTTATTATGCTGTCACTGAATTCATCCGCAAGTTTCTGCCTCCTGCAAGCTCCATGGCTGTCCTTTTCTCGCACGGTCTTCCGCCAAGCAGGTATACCTCGCGGCTACTTTCAGTTTCATTTCTCGTGCAGTCAATTCTCCTACACCGGACTTGCAGCGGAGAAGGACCGCAATGCACCGGAGCCGCGGTACCTATACCATACTCGCGACGAAGAATGTCTTATAAATTAAGTATTAACGAGTGCGAGACGCCATCGCTACAAAGGGTGTCGTACTATTTGAAATTCAAATTAATTGTTTTCGCCGAGTACATATAGCGATATACCGGCGATAATGGAGCGAGAGAGACGAGGAGAGAAATCCGAGTCTTTTCAGAATCACTTGTGTTCATTCTCCGAGTTCGTTATTCCTCGTGATCTTTTTGCACCTTTGTTTGCAATATCTTTTTTATAATGCTGAAACGGAACATGAGGATCACGAGAGAGAAACGGCTATTTCTGATAAAAGATAAATGAAAGGAAAAATAAGATATTGATTGACTTCGCAAGATCCTAATATCGCTGACTCATTTTAATTCATGGATTTTGGGTACGGGCGAGGGGGAATTAATTCAGAGAAATTCAGACTGATCTGCTTTGGAACGGTTTATTCAAATTGCAAACTGAGAAATTTGTGAGGACAAAATTGGGCCGCCGCTGGGATGCCACTAATTTCTCTTTCGGCGGCACGCGAACATTGAGTATCAAAAGTCTGGCGTCTGATGAGTTTAATCGATTTCATCCGTGTCCAGTACATCTCGAATATATAACACGTATGGATCCGAGCCATGCCATGCCATGCCATGCCGTGCTACGAAACACCACGCCATACCGCGCTGCGATAAACAAGGATATAAAATAAAGCAAATCTGTTTGTAGCCCGGAGCTCTGTAATTTCCAACAAAGTGCCTAAACACCTCGCGATCCGTTAACTCGATCAAGTTACTTCGCCCCGCGTTCCAATAAAATTACCCTCGAGGCACGAGCGTCAACCGAGACACCCCGTACACTCGTGTGTGTTTAATGTCCACGTATACATACGTGTGGAGCATTGTCCCACGATAAGCTCACGCCTAGGCGTTGAAATATCGGAGTGAAACGAATGCAGGCTTTGATGCGCGAAGTTCTTCGCAATTGGAGATACTAGCCATTTATATTATATACGGTATATCGTAGAGAAGCGTAGAGAGTAGCTGAGAGATGAGATGAAGAGAACGAAGATATGAGAGAGGAGAGGAGAGGGACAGAAGTTTAATCTCTGACAAGAAAATTGGGCCGGCGAAGCTAACAATGGGACTTGGTTCTTCTTCTCCTTGTTCGTCCGCGCTGTATAACGGAACTCGTGTATGCCACAACCCCGTGAAACTGCTCGAAGCTCGGTCCAGGTTCTTCGGAGGTCCAAGCCAAGTTTCCTAGAGATTGAAATGACCCCCTAGAGCGAGCTGCGCCTACGTTCGCCCAACCCCGACCTCACCTCGCTGTGTGGTGGCAATCGAATCAATTGAGAAACACATATTTTTTCATTAGGTAAGCCTGATTCGGAAGATGAACCAAAGCTCGGAACGCTAACGGAGCTTTGGTATTCTTTTTTTCCATCTGGGAATCCCCGGGGTTATCTTATTCGTTTGGTATAATCAATTGAATAAAACCACGAATGATGAAACGATCTTTGCTAAATGATAGTAAAATCGTTTATTTTACTAACATCGAAATAATTGAATGTGTCCAAACTTTGGACTTGCAATCATATTTCAAATACAACCGTATCAGTGCAGTATACGCCGTGTTTGGCGACTCTTTGTTACCTATATAGGCAATATATGATAATAGATACACCTTGAAGACTTGAAATGAAAAAAATTCATCAACGACTGATGACCTTCGTTAATACTCAATTACAAGCGTACAAGTTTACATTTACTCCGTGGTCGGTTATTCTTTCGAAAATAATCATTTCGTTTTCACGTCGCGACCATGCGAAGCGAAAGAACTAAAGAACTAAAAGTGGCTGCAGTGAATAGGGGATTCGAGCCATACGGCTATGTACGGTCAAACACAAAGGTTCGCGCGCTCGTGAAATCAGATGAAATTTGAGCGCGGACGAGCGTGCGTCTCGTTAATGGGCCAGGTGTTAGAAACGGTCAAATTGATCCAGACGGGACAAAATTTTCCAATGATCTACGATACATCTCTCCGTCATTTTACGTACCGAAATCTATCAGCCCTAGTCATTGCGGGTACGTAGAGCGATAGATTATTCGATATAGAACGAGGAGCTCAACATTTGTTAAACAGAAAATGAAATTCATTATTCCATACGCAGAAAGACGTTGCAACGAAATCTGGCTGGTGAAAAATAAGTATAAGTATATTAGCAGGAGGTACCAAAGCGAAACCTGATAACCCTCGCGAACCATTGTGACCGACCAGGGTAAAATCCTCTCTGCAAGCTCGTTCTCTTGGTTGGTTACTACTTACTAGTTACCGACTGACTGGTCAGCAGTGGTCGAGACAGGGCAGTCGTAACAATACCATAAATCATAATATTCAAATTAACAAAGGTTCAATAAATTAAAACTGCGGTTGTGCCCGACAGAGGCAAAGAGGCACAGAGTCCCCCTTTTCTCTTCCCCACACATCGACTCGCTTTGCACCGTGTTAAGCTCGGGCACGGTCTCTCCGTCTCTTTTTCTCGCAGCTTATGGCCCGTAGGCGTAGCGGTCTGTGACCAAACGCCGAAAGTCAGGCCGACCTTACCAATGCCTGGTCGTCACTTATACCTTAAAGAGAAAGAACTTTTTGACTGGCCGCCAGTGTAAACAGTAGAATTCGATTCTCTGCACCTCTGGCTGCAACGTTTGCTAGCGCAACCTCTCGCAGCGATGCGTGGGACCGTGCGGGGTAACGAGAAGTTTTTTTTTTTTCTAATGTTTCAGTTTTCTTTTTTTCCTAATTTTTCTTTTTCATCTCTACTTTCTCGCACCTTTTTCTCGTCGGCTGTCGCGATGGGGTCTTTACGCCGTTGTCCATTTTTTCATCACTTTTGTTTCCCAGCATTCGCTCCCTTCCTCAAGCCCTTCGCACCACCAATTCCATTTGCATTCCATGCAGTATTAACCAAAGTTTATTGAAATCGTCGGACGCCAAGGTGATAACCATCTGAAATAACGCGGTATTACAGCGAGTTACTTCTTATTTCTATATACATCCATACTCGTATATTTAAATATGCATCTAAACCTCTATGTATACATGTAGGTATGTCTTTTGCTCTGAAAAGCTATCCTGCCATCAAAGTCCTACCACCGGACTATTATCCCAGTCCGAACCGCTTCCTCCACCTATAGGCATAAGTACATTGCGCGGGAATTGTACCGAATCCGATGCAAACCAATGCGTGTTCACTTATTGTACGAGTCTTAACGTTCTGGTCACGGTTTACACCACATATACTCATCGGGCCCAACCCCGTTGCAATAACGATCATCCAACGGCTACGTGTCCAGTAGAATGCACAGGAACTAGTATACGCGTAGATATTGCCCTATGTCTGGTCGTCACAAGAAGCTTTACTTTATTCGATTGCCACCGGGCTCGAACGATGGACAGACAGCTGCAAAGTACACGTTAAACCATTCCGAGCAACCGATTAATATCATCCTACCTACGAGATGCATAGCCTCGCGGGATAACTGAACTCTGAATACTGAATGAGTTTCAGATCTTCGCCGGAACTTTCTATAGCATGTAATAGTAGGTATATGGCATAACATCATGTGGCTGAAAAATTATGTAGGGTTACAGGCGGTACATTGTCCTTGTGAAAAATGAGGAGCGTCTGTTTCCTCCGGGACTATTTTGCACGTTAGATATGTCCCGGGATTCGTTGCCTTGGAGAATGACTCTTTCTTGCTGTTTCTTTCGCGATACTTTGCCGATTTTTAAATCGTACCTACGTTCGTACGTGAGCGACGACTGAAGTCTTGTGCTACGTGTGGTCACAGCACGGGGCTAATCACAGATGAATTTGTCATACCTATACACAGAGGCGTGCCTTACGAGAAATCGCCGTAAGATCTTGACTCGAGACTCTGCATTGTACACCAAGTACCTACATTAAACATCTACGCGATAACCCAGGCGAGAACTTTCGTACTGCTATTCGCAAGGTTTGATAACTCTATACGATTGCCCGTGCGTAATACGTCCCATTCTGATCAACGGCTACCGTATAGTCAAGTTGATAGCGATTCTCTTGCAAAATCAATTGGACAGGGTAACCGTTGAGGTTTTGAATAGAGAGGATTCATTCATTTTAAGGATTCTTTATAAAAGATGCTTTTTGCATCACTGATGAACCGTTGGAAAAAGAGAAACTAGTCGGGTGGCGCCAGCGTGTGAACCGATCTGTTCATCGATACTAATCGATTAAGAAAAAAGACCAGACGGAGCTCACGCCTGAACGAACAATTTGTTGTTCCTTCTTTAAACGGAAGGACAATGCGGTGCTGACAATGGGCGCGAATTCACCATAGGAGTCCAGTTTTTATACGTAAATCGTAACGTACACACACAACAATCTGACCGATCGAATACGGAGTACTGACTGACTCTGTCGAGCTCGTTTACTTAATTGAAGCAGGTTGGCCTTAAGAACGAAGGAACGAAGTCGATAAGGGACACTGTCCCGTTGCCTTAGCCAGTTCATGCGACTTGCTCGCTGCATGATAGACTTGGAATTTGCACAGAGACACTACCACGTGCCGCGGATGCCGCGGAGTCATTATTTATTCGATTTATTGCAATGGTAGTCGTCATCAGTTGCACGTTGGTTCTGTTCATCGATCAGATATTGATGTCTTCCGCATGCGCAAGGTGCCTCGTCCGCCGCTTTCCTACCCACTATAATGCACGAGCAAGTATATCTTATACCTATAGGCATCTATACGAATTGAAATCTCCTGCATAGGCAATTAACCTTATAGAATTCACACGTAGAGTAGGTAGTACAAGTACGGTATACGGATACATGACAACTTGCACGGTGATTCTTTGAACTGCATTAGAACCCGACATGGGCAAGAATTTTTGCTAGCAAAAAAGATAAACGAAATAAAAATTCCTCGTTATTTAATACAAACCCGCTAGCCGTACCCTATTAATTTTCCAAAATATGTAGATGCAGTGCCACTAACGGACGCGAGCCGTAAAGTACGTACTTAAGTTAGGCAACGGACAGCACTTTGTCAACTTTCTATGGGAACTTATAACAACTCCCCGCTGTGATCCAACTCCATGAGTATGGACATGGTCCGCGCCACGCCAAGCGGTACCTGCCGTCTCCTTCTTTATTTCTCTTCCTCTCGCAGGATCGCCTTCGTTCCTCTTTTTCCATCTCTCTCAATCTCTTTCCCAGTTTCTCGCTTCCTCTTGCCCCTTCAGCCTCTCACCCTCGCGGTTCTCGCCTCTTCGCGCGTGAGTTTTCATCTCTCTCGGTCTGTCTATCGTTGTTAGGCAAGGCACTAACTCATTCTGGATTATGACCATACACGTACACACCCATACACGTACGATGCCGCGCAATCCCGTGGACCCCGATGCTTAAGCATATACGTACACGTACGTAGAATATACATGTATACATAAGGAGGCATCGTCACGATATACCCGGTGTCTGAATATTAGAGAAAAATTCAACGAATTTTCTCATCGACGTCGTATAATGTGTTTCGAATGAAGGTATAAAGTGAAGAACGTATTTTAAACGTTTTATAACACAGCTCGGACTGTAAAGTAAAAAAGAAACAATTATAATCGCAACGAATATAACGAGGGACGTTTTAACTTCCGTTTCAACCATCGGCGTATATAATCACTTAAATTGTTACTTTTCTTCGTTCAATATACCTACCTTACCTTAATTTCTCGATTTCAGGTTCTCCTCCGTTGACCGGTTCGGGGATCGTCAAGGTCGTGGTCTTGGACGTGAACGATCACAGCCCCGAGTTTGCTAGACAAGGTTACCAGGCTTCGGTTACCGAGAACTTGCCAGCTGGAGCCTGGGTAGCAAAACCATCCGCAACCGACAAAGACGAGGGTCTCAATGCAAGGATTCGGTGAGTTGAATACAAGATTGATACTCCTAATCATATTCACTCGATCCCTCCATCGACCGGCCAAATTTTCAACCACTGTGTCATATCGCTACCCAGGTATAGCCTACTCGGCGAAAAGGCGGAAAGATTTGCCGTTGACCCGGACACTGGAGAAGTGACCACCTTGGAACCGTTGGACCGTGAACAAACACCCGTCTATCATCTGACACTTGTAGCCCAAGATTCGAGCCCCACAGAACCGAGGGCTGCGGCCGTCAATTTGACGATATTCGTCAAAGACCTAAACGACAATGCCCCCAGGTTTTCGAGCCCAAGGTATACCGCGTACGTTCCCGAGGCTACGAAACCTGGTGAGTTTAACTTTGAAGTAATTATTCCCTGAAGGTATACATTCCATTTCCTGTGACTGGCTCCATGTGCATACCTACATTGCTCGTTCGTTTTCTAAAGGTGATTTCGTCTTCGGAGCAAAAGCCGTCGACGACGACGAAGGAGAGAATTCGAGAATTGTGTACAGGCTGCAGGGCCAGGATGCGGAACGTTTCATAATCGATCCTCACAGCGGTGTCGTTAGAGCAACGCAAGAGTTGGCTGGCGGTGAAACGACTTACCAACTTCAGATCCAAGCCTCCGATTGCGGAGTCGAGCCAAAATCTGTTACCGCTGATCTCGTCATTCATCTTTGGGAAAGACAACGATTTCCTAGTTTCAGATCTACGGTTAACACACGGTTCACTTTGCCAGAGGATGTGCCGGAAGGAAAGGTAATCGTGCGGTTAAGTGCATCAACCCCAAAAAATGGAGCGGCTAGTAATCTGATCTTTGGAATGGCTGGTGGAAATGTTGGAGACGCGTTGAGGATCGAACCCCATACTGGCGAGGTATGCGTGAAAATACGATCGATCTATTTTCCTTTCGTATATTGGTCTAAAAAAATTCATTTCAAATCGGAATTTCCAATGTCATACAGGTTCTGGTTGCTTCTGGTTTCGACTACGAAACAGCACCTCATTATGAAGCCTGGGTCGAAGTACGAGATTCCGATACACCGGCTCTGCGGAGCGTTGTCCAACTTTTGGTTAATGTTACTGACGCTAATGACAACGCACCGCTGATGGAAGCCACTATCTACAACGCCACAGTCCTCGAAGAAGAATACCCTCCGTTGTTCGTGACAAAAATTTCTGCCAAAGACGCTGACTCTGGTGAAAATGGTCAGGTTACTTACCACCTTGTAGACGACTTTGAAGAGTCTTTTATCATCGACGAAGATAGTGGAGAAATTCTAACAAACGTGAGATTGGACCGAGAGGAGGTATGGAAATAATTCAATCTTTGTCTCCGTTGTCTAATTGCCGATGATGGAACCCTATTAAAATAATTGAACATTTTCATCAGATTTCTTCGTACGAGTTGGTGGTTGAAGCTCGAGATCAGGGTCAGCCACAGCTGACTGGATCTGCAACGGTCCTGGTAACGATTCTCGACAAGAATGACAATCCTCCGCGATTCACACGTTTGTTCAGCGTCAATGTAACAGAAAACGCAGATCTTGGATCGTTTGTGATTCGAGTCACCAGTTCCGATCTCGATATCGGGCAGAACGCAAATGCCACCTACAGTTTCACGGATAATCCAGGTGGAAAATTTTCCATTGATGCACTGAGCGGGAATGTGACAGTCGCTGGTCATCTGGACAGGGAGGAGCAGGACGAATATCTTCTAAAGGTAAAAATTCCTCTTTCATGAAAACTGAAGGCGATATTAACATTGAAAAATGTTATCGACTAGATCAAAATCTTTGAAGGAAAAGTTTTCCCACGACACCTGCGTCAACGAACACATTTCAAATTACAGGTAGTTGCCGTAGACGGTGCTTGGCGACAAGAAACATCGCTGACCATAACAATACAGGACCTGAACGACAATCCTCCAGAATTTGAGGAGGATTCTTACTGCTTCCACTTCCCAGAACTACAGCGTCGCGTGGCTCACGTTGGTCAAGTGACCGCCACAGACCGGGACAAGCAAGGACCAAACTCCGTGATATCGTACAGTTTGCTGCAGCCCTCGGATCTGTTCACTGTAGACCCAGCAACAGGAGAAATACTCAGCAAAAGAACACTCAGATACAAACACACGCAGCAGGAATCATCTCCTGAGAACTTGTACTCGTTAACAGTCGTTGCAACGGACAATGGAAAACCTCCGATGTCATCCAAAGTGATTATCTCCGTGAGTGTCGTGGACGCCAACAATAATGCACCCAAATTCGAACAAAGATCCTATCTCTCACCTGTTCCCGAGGGTTATCCAATTGGTAAACGAGTGGTGATACTAGTGGCGAAAGACGAGGCTGATTTTGGAGTGAACGCGGAAATCGAATATGGTTTGGTCGGTGGAAATGGCAGTGAGTATTTTACCGTGGGTCAAGTAAACGGATGGGTTGTCGTGCACAAATCATTGGCGGGTTTGTCGGTTGGGACTACCTTTGTCCTCAAAGTGAAGGCAGTTGACAAGGGAGTTCCACCGCAAAAAGATGAAGTGATATTGACGCTAGTGATAACTGGAGAAAACCGTCATCCTCCGAGTTTTACTGTGCTTAGTTATCAAGTGATAGTGCCGGAAAATGAGCCGATAAATTCTACTATTTTGACGGTAAGTGCAGCGGACGGAGACGACGGACCGAACGGTTTGGTTCGCTACAAAATTTCGGCTGGTAACGAACGGAGGGAGTTTTCCGTTCATCCTATAACAGGCGCGGTCACTATCTTGGAACCTTTAGATTATGATACCGTTCAAGAATATCGTCTCAATATCACAGCCACAGATTTAGGCTTCGAGGCGAAACAAGCCACGGCAACATTGACTGTGACTTTAACCGATATCAACGATAATCCACCAATTTTCAATAAAAGTTCTTACGAGGCGTATTTGCCCGAGAACTCAGCGCCGCACAGCTTCGTTTACAAAGTTACCGCAACGGATATAGATTCACCAAAGTACGCGATCATTCAGTACAGGATTCTTGGTGGTAGCGGTAAGGAGCATTTTGATGTCCAACAAAGCTCAGGCATAATATCGTCCAAGATCAGTTTTGACTATGAAGAAGCAAACGAATATACATTGGACATTGTGGCTGCCAATCCAGACTCTAATCCGCAGATGGTCGGCTTCACAACTGTTGTCGTCCATATCACGGGTGTTAACGAATTCTATCCTAAATTTATTCAGCCTGTCTTTCATCTGGATGTTTCGGAGAGTGCAGAAGTCGGTACATCCGTGGGATTGGTGCAAGCTACTGATCAAGACTCGGGAGAAGACGGAAGGGTTTATTATCTGTTCGTTGGCTCGTCTAATGATCGTGGTTTCAGCATCGGTCCCGAGACAGGTATCATCAGCGTCTCAAGACGTTTAGACCGAGAGACACAGAATAGAGTTGTACTGGCAGTAATGGCGAAAAATGCTGGTGGAATACGAGGAAACGACACGGACGAAGGACAAGTCATTATTTCAATTCAAGACGGTAATGATCCCCCCGAATTTCTGCAAAATCTTTACGAAGCAAGCATCTCAGAGGGTGCTTCGCTAGGAACGAGGATTTTGACCGTACGTGCCGTAGACAAAGACGTACGCCCGCAAAACAATCAATTCTCTTATTCTATAATCGGCGGAAACATCGGCCAAGTCTTCAAGGTGGAACCACAGACTGGAGAAATTGAGACTGCCAAGCAGTTGGATAGAGAGACAATCCCAAGTTATGAATTGATTGTTGGAGCAATCGATACCGGGTCACCACCACAGACCGGCACAGCAACAGTGCACATAGAACTTCGAGATGTGAACGATAATGGGCCGATCTTCGATCCTCCAGAAGTAACGGGATATGTTAGCGAAAACGAACCAGCTGGCACAAGTATCATGACGCTAAGTGCCATGGATCCCGATTTACCACCAAACGGAGCACCTTTCTCATACAAATTAGTCGGTGGCAGGCAAAAGGACCTGGTTCAATTGGATAAGCACTCCGGAGTACTGAAGACTACCAGGAGCCTGGACAGAGAACTTACACCCCAATTGGATCTTGTGGTAAGTACAGAAATACTACGTTCAGTAATATCTCGATTATACGATCGAAAATTTCCATATATTGGAACGGAACGGAAGTCCCAAATTATGCTACTTCGATGCACCATGGCTATTGTGTCTATAAATGTTTTTGGGTCTCTATACTGAAACAGTTATTAATGGTACGCAGCAAATGAATAGCGATTGTATATATTTTCACAACAAGCCATACATCGATGTTTTATTTTTGCAAAACAGGTTGACGTAGAAGATTCTGGATTGCCACGAATGCACAATGAACATACGATAACTGTGATTGTTACGGATCAAAATGATAGCCCATCAACTCCGCGATCGGTACACGTAATGGTCCATTCATTCAACGGCCAAACACCTTTAGGAAATATAGCCAATGTTCACCCAAATGATCCTGACACCACCGGTGATTACACCTGCAGAATACTGCATGGCGCAAATTCCGGGGTCCTGAGCATTCCAACAGCGTGCGACCTGCACACGAACAAAATTACACCAGGTTTGTTTTTCAGCGGTTATAATTTTATCGTCGTCCAATATTTGTCTGAGAAATTATTGCAAAATGAGAAAAAGAATACCTATTCTATTTTCAATGATATTA
This sequence comes from Tenthredo distinguenda, assembly GCA_947538915.1. Taxonomy (NCBI): domain Eukaryota; kingdom Metazoa; phylum Arthropoda; class Insecta; order Hymenoptera; family Tenthredinidae; genus Tenthredo; species Tenthredo distinguenda. The sequence continues at coordinate 10,071,033 of OX384534.1, forward strand.
AATATGTAATTTACTAAAATAATGATACTTGCAGGTCTAGGATATTCCTTGAGTGTATCTGGCAATGATGGTAGACACCCTGACGTTATGTCAAAAGTGACGGTCGAATTTTTGACTTTTACGAATGTAACTGTGGAGAACACTGTGACCTTGCGCATAGCAAGACTGAGTGCAATGAAATTTCTCGCTCAATATTATCGGGCTTTAGTGGATTTGTTACAAACGGAGATGGATGTCGGCGATACACTGATGATCTATAGTATTGGGGAAAATAAATCAGATTTGGACGTTTCGTTAGCAATCAAATCTCCGCAAGGTACGTCCCCAATCACTGGAAGATGTCATCGAATTACTCATACAAAGAATCGTGCTATATTGCCAATTCTTACTCTTTTCACAGGCTATCATTCAAAATCTGAAGTCATAGAGTTGCTGTCTCGTAAACGGGAGGAAATACAAACTCTGCTTCAAGGGGCAATCATCACTGTCGGCTATTCACCTTGCGAACAAATGGCTTGTGAGAACGGGGGTGCATGTAGCGATCAATTGGTTGTTTACGAAGATACTAGAATTACAGAAAGCCAAACTCTGATCCTAACATCTCCAAAGGTTTCGCACGAAATGATTTGTAGATGTCCTGACGGATTCACTGGTGATCGATGTGAAAGACGACAGGATCCGTGTTCGCCTAATCCGTGCTTACTGGTACGCAGAAATCAGTTAGAAATATCATACAATCATGATACTACGCAAAACGGATATTTATTCCCGTTGCCTGTACTGGAACCCTGTTTCAAAAATTGAACCATTTCTGTTAATTTTTTTACAGGGTGGACAATGTCGCCGCCTGGGATATGACTTTCACTGCACATGTGCTCCGGGTCGAGAAGGAAAATTGTGCGAACTTGAACGAGGCGACGCTTGTGCAAGTAATCCTTGCAGGAACGGCGGATCGTGTAGAGAAAGTCCGGATGGTTCTAGTTTCTTTTGTCTCTGCCGAGCAGGGTACAGAGGAAACCACTGCGAAGCCATCACTGATTCCTGTAGACCAAACCCTTGCCTGCACGGTGGTCTCTGCGTTGGACAGAAGCCTGGGTATGACGATCAAATAACCATATACCAACTTCAACTTTTGATCAATATGCAATTGATGTATCAAAATTCGCAAGCAACTGCAACACAATGAATAATCATCGTATCAATAAATTGCAGATATCGCTGCAGTTGTCCAGAGGGGCGTTATGGTCGCCACTGTGAGCGTTCAACTTTCGGATTCGAAGAACTTTCGTATATGTCTTTCCCAACTTTGGATGCAAATACGAACGATATCACAATCGTCTTCGCAACAACAAAGCCCAACGCTCTTCTACTGTACAACTATGGTCCACAAACTGGTGGACGTTCGGATTTTGTGGCTTTGGAATTAGTCGACGGAAGAGCTGTGTTTTCGTACGGTGGAGCCAGAAGTGCTATTACTTCGGTGATGATCAGGGCTGGTGAACCATTAGCGGATGGAGAATGGCGCAAAGTGACAGCCACCAGAAATGGGAGAGTTGTGTCTTTGAGCGTCTCTAATTGTCGAGAACATGGAGATGTGTGCGAAGATTGCAGACCTGGAGACGCCACTTGTTATGCCGATGATATTGGCCCTACTGGGTTAGTATATCACCATTCAGCTCAAATTCTCACGGTTTTTAATTCCCAGTAGGACTTTACCTAATTGCCAATTAACTGTCAATAACAACTGTAATATTCATAATTTCAGAACTTTGAATTTCAACAACAATCCACTGATGCTAGGAGGGTTGGCAAATGCTGACCCAGTGTTAGAACGTCCAGGTCAAGTGCACTCTGATGATCTCGTCGGTTGTGTGCATTCAGTATCGATAAATGGCAGAGCTCTGAACCTTACAAATCCGGCATCGTCAAGGGGAGTGAAAACAACTTGTGGAAGATCCGAACGAAGCCCTTGTGCTAGAGGAAAAGAGGACTTTTCAGCTTGTGGCCCTAATGGAAAGTGTTACGACAAATGGCATCAGGCTGTTTGCCAATGTGACAAATTCACTGCACCAAATTGTCTTGGAGCTTTAGAACCAGTCAACTTGAGCGAGGGTGGATACATAGAATTTAAGGTGAATAAGACTGAAAAATCCAGGAAGCAACATCTTGATGTACATGGGAATTCGAGAAAAGTCAAATTGATATCACGATTTCATAATTTACAAATGTATTAATTGATCACGACTTTCAGGTCTCAGAAAAGCACAAAAGAATGCAGCTTTTGGAATACCTCTACGGTGGATCGACACTATGGTACAGAAACAGAGTTACTAGGGAAGCAAATGAGGAAAACAGTCTTTTAACACTGACTCCAGCACCGCCGAAGACGATAGGATTGATGTTTCGAACCGTACGACCCGATGGCATCCTCATTTATGCTGCAACCAACAAACACTTCACAGCTGTTGAGGTAAGAATACCCCGAAAATTGATTTCAGATTATAGACAATCCGTTGTTCATACGAAAAGTTGAAGTATTATGCCCTATTCTACAGTCTAGATATCCTGCAATACAGAGGGAAACTCCAATAAGTAATAAGAATATGGCATTTCTGTTACAGCTACGCAACGGACAATTGACTTACTCATCGCTGTTGGGCTCTCCAGTAAACATGACAGGTTCGATCGAAGGTGGCCTGGCAGATGGACGTTGGCATAATTTAACTTTACACGCTTACTCACGTGGTCTGAGATTACTCATTGACGGTGTTCTGACTGGCGATGAATTAGATTCAGCTGGCGTTCACGACTTCTTGGATCCCTATCTATCGGTTTTGTCTATTGGCGGAGTTCGACAAGATCTCTACTTCGCTCATGATTCCGTGCCAAAAAGCTTCGAAGGATGCTTAGCTAACTTTACGATAAACAACGAAATACAACCGTTCAATGGATCCGGATCCGTGTTTAAGGATGTCAAATATCACGGAAAAGTAGGACGAAACTGCAGAGGCCCTATAGGGATCAGTGCTGCGGCTGCACCCGACCCATTGAGTATCGGTATAACGTTGGTCATTGTGTTCTTCGTCATTCTATTAGTCGCGATATTGGTCAGTTTCGTGGTGTTCAGACTCCGGAGGCAAAACAAAGAGAAGTCAGGACCGTCAGGTGTGAATAAAAGCAACAATACGATAATGGCAGGAAACGCCTTAGTGGGACCCGGAAGTGACAACATGATGTCAAGACACGAGAACACTTACATTTCAGACACCTCGGACCTACGAGGAGTCGGACACATGGGGCCCGAGCTTATTTCCAAAAAGTATAAAGAACGGGAAATAAATACATCCGAGCATAGACCCCAGAGACCAGATATCATCGAAAGAGAAGTGACGAAATCACCCCCCATTCGAGATGAACACCCTCCATTGCCACCACCGACTCAAAGCTCTTTACACTCCCACGAACATAATCCGGAACCCGAAATGCCCGAACATTATGATCTTGAAAATGCGAGTTCCATCGCACCGAGTGATATTGACATAGTTTACCACTACAAGGGCTACCGGGATGGGATGAGGAAATATAAGGCAACGCCACCACCGATCGGAAGCTATGCGAATCATCATAAACACACAGGACAACAGCATAGACACACGGGGCCTTTTCCACCCAGAGCTATGCCACCGCCGGCTGTTGGTCAGCCTCCGGGTCCAGCTCCAAAATTACTACAGAGTACTCCGCTGGCGAGATTATCGCCTAGTAGTGAATTATCGGCGCAACAGCCGAGGATACTGACGTTGCATGACATCAGTGGAAAACCTTTACAAAGTGCTTTACTAGCGACGACTTCTTCATCCGGTGGAGTTGGAAAGGATGCATTAAACTCGAATAGCGAAAGAAGTTTGAATTCCCCGATAATGAGTCAACTATCAGGCTCGACCGCGAGCCGTAAGGCTCCGCAATCGAACAATGAGAATGTTAACAACGTTTCTTCGGGCCCCATGGGACTAACAGCTGAAGAAATCGAGAGATTAAACTCTAGGCCACGAACATCTAGCTTGGTATCAACCCTAGACGCAGTCAGCTCATCTAGCGAAGCCAGAGGCCCACCTACCCATGGCCCTTTGCATCTTCATAGAAGACACACACCTCCGCCAGAAAGACTGGAACGACGAAACTCGACAACCACTGATGAAAGCGGAAATGATAGTTTCACTTGTTCCGAAATAGAATATGACAATAACTCTTTAGTTGGAGATAAGAGATCAGACAATTTGTTCAGTAAGCCTGACGACGAAGAAGTGCCATCAAGGACTGCGGAGTCGTCGCAATCCTCTAAGCCTCCACTACCACCAAATGTCAATTACGATGGGTTTGACAGTTCGTTCAGGGGGTCCCTTAGTACCTTAGTAGCATCGGATGATGACCTATCGACACATATGGGTGGTTTGTACAGGCCAGCAAATAACGGTTCACCATCAGCCAACACAGCATTGAGCTGGGATTATTTACTAAATTGGGGACCAAACTTTGAGAGTTTGGTGGGGGTCTTTATAGACATTGCCGAATTACCAGACAGTGCCAGTCGGGTACCCAGCACACTCAGATTGCCGGCTAGTATACCTAAACCTTCGGAAGAGTATGTCTGATGCAAAGCAAGTGGAAAAAATAAAAATTTAATTTACTTAGACGACATTTTCTTCGTCGAAAAGCGGATTACCTGTTTTATAAGTACGTGTACGTAAACGATGTAAAGAATTATAGAAAGAGTCATTACTTGTACGTAAAGAGAGTAAATAGGGCAGTTGAAGAAAAAATGTAGGACTACTGAATGCAATGAAATAGAAGCATGTTATAATTAATCCAATTTCACAGTGATAAATAATGGTGCATTCTATAAACTCATGTTTATGATATCAACGACAGTGACGTGACACTGTAAAGCTAAACATCTTGCCATACAATGTTCCATAAGACTCTTATATGAAGAGGTTTGAATATATTAGATTTAAAACGAAATAGCGTGTAAACATATTTTATGGTTTTCATCACCTTGTATCAGGGTGTGTGATCTGTTAGAAACGTATTAAAATAAATTGAAAATTGGCCAATCAAATAGAGCTGCTGTGAGAAACGTAGCAATGGGTTTGTTCTATATATTATTTACAAATTCAAGGTTCTTGATAATCTACGCAAGAACTGAATTTCAAACGAACAATTATAAATAATTTTGCAAATCTAAATATGAAAAGTGAACGACAAAATTTTGGTTGATACTTTCTTACAATAGCTCAAATTTGATTGTATGTCGAGACTATTGTGAATAAAATACTCGCCACTGAGAATATAGTAGAATTCTCAAAGTCCCTGCAAGAATGTGAAAACTGCCATTGTTGCGATCCTAGCCATAACAGCGTTTTTACACAACAAAAAACATTGTTCAAACTGCCAGACTGATTTTATATATTTTATGTAATATAGCCACGAGATGAATTTTTCAACAATGTTTTAATGAATGTAAATTATGATATTTGTTTTGTAAATACTGTATGAGAGTGATTGTGTCATGTAAAAAATTGTGTGAATGTATAAAGATCGGAGAATGCTATTTGCCACATTTGTAATAAAAATTAAATTTATTAATTCCACGTGTCAATAATCTTTCCCAGTTTTGAAATACGCATGATGTAGAGTTCAGTTGACATCATCCATGGATACAAGCCACATTTAGTGTCATGCATCCAAACTTGAGGTAAAAAATTCATAAATACAGTTTTTCAGTATCTGACGATCCATTTCTTCGGATGGAAGTAATGGGGATATGAAAAACAATATTTACCGAAGTGGTTTGTATATCAACACTATTATAATACGCTGTCATTATTCTTTTGTTATGAAAACGTGTTTTCACTAATAATAAAGGCGTAGGAAGTATTGAAAAAATTTTAAACACATATTATGAAGATGTAATTTATGAGAAAGAAGAAACATTCCGAGTACAAACATGATAAAATAACATAGATAAAAGGTTTTTATATTTCTACCCAGTTCGGTATTTCCACTTACATTATCGCTATAAACTCATAAAGATATGTTCATTCATTCATTACTGTTAAAAATCAAAGTACAAAAATTGTTTTAACAACTCTAGTAACTAATGTATCCTTCATTTTATTCACTACAGAATATTTGTGAATTATTTTGAGCATTAAACGTATTTGAAATATTGTCTCAAGTCACAAAACCATACAGTTTCTATCTTGGAAACAAAATACTCTGTAAATTGAAAATATATAATCAACGTCATGATAAATGAATACTTTAAATATTTGACATATTATGTGCTGCGCGAAATTTGACTTATCTATTCTAGTAGCCTCAAAATTATTAATATGTTAGCCTTATCATCATTCGCGTCTTGCTCTAGTCTTCAGTCCCTAAAATCATTATTTTGACACCTATGTAGATCTTTAATCTTAAAAACTGGCGTTTCACGCGAATATTAGTGACACAATATGATAATTCAAGGTAATACTCAAGTTGACGTTCAGCAGTGCTAATACATCTTCACATCTTTGAACAGTGGGATAATGAAACATTAATCGTAAGACTGCTCACTGGCCGAATATTCACCTCCTCATATTTACTTGATAGTCAAACACAAGTGTAAATGAATATTATTACGGATATTCCAGGTACAGCTGATTAATGAGTACCAATGACACATTAAATACACAAAATAATGATACATCCATACAATCACACATCATTATAAATACATGAGTCATAGTTTGAGATTCGTCAAATACATAAAAAAGTACAGGGTAAACTTGTTACGGATCAAACACATATGGCACTAAACTTAAGAACATACAGAATATTGAAGAAAATATAGAATCAGATAAGATACAGTTCATAGTTTTATACGAATAGGTCTATGGGAGTTAACAGTAAAAATGAAAAATGTATTGATATCATGTCAATTGAGAGTGATAAAACAAAAACAAGGAGCTAATAATTTTCTTTTTGCTATTACTGCTGTCAGGCTGAAGTATTGTGCTGATAAGACACAATTTTAGCTGGATACTGTGAACTGTACTGTATTTAATTCAATATCTTCTTTGGCGTTTATCGTTATCTGCCTGTGTTGCAATTTCAATTATAATCAAGCGTAGAAACGAGTTTGAATGCCCGTGTAACTGGCCCAAAGAAAGAAAACTTGACAAACAATATTGGTCAAATGTCTCTCGCACTATGTTTAGTTTACAATTACCAATTGTCCAAAAACTCAAATCCAGTTTTTGGAATACCATCATCTTGAAGCTGTGACGATTGAAAACTGCTGTAAGAGCTTGGCGTTTCTAAAAGTGCAGTAGACTCATCAATTTCATTAGTCTTTGACTTTGCAGTCGAATTCAAATTAATATTCATTTGGCTTTTATCTACATTCTGCAGTGCTGTGATCTGACAGGTTTTCCCTGCTGGATTTTTCTGTGGTACCAAACATTCAGTATCACTTTTATCCAAATTATTTTGAATTTTCAATAGCGACGTTTTTCCGATAAGTTTTGAAAAAATACTTTCTGGCTTATCAGTTTCGGTACGACTGTTCAATAAAACATCTCTTTCATTAGCAACGTATGTTTTATCAGAAAAACCTTCTGACTGATGAAAATTCATTTGATTAACGGATGCTTCATTATGATTGTAATTATCATTGCGCAGAATATCATTATCCCTTGGTACTTTTGAAGGGCTTAAAAAATGCGGTGAATCACTAATGTAATAATTTGATGGTTTCGATTGAGCATCCTCATGTGAATCAAATACATTTAGATTCATTTGAGACTGAGTCATCAGAGAAAATGGTGCCGAATGTTCATCTCGCCAGCGTAAGGTCTGAGAATCAAAAATTATGAAAGAAACATTATTGTTATATTTTATACCTCAATCTCAACTAATATTTCTTCTTTTTTATTCTCTACACTCAAAAACTGTTACAACTATTATTCATAACCAAGCTAACAATAAAATGTGATAAGTTTAGAGCAAAGGCCAGTGAATATGTTGCAGGACTAAAGCATGGTATCAGAAAATGAACTTTCTAATCTACTGACAATGACAAGATGATATTCTCAAATCTATATCAATGCGGTATTAAAAGCTGCTTGTGAATTCAATTTACCGATCCTGTATCATCGATCACGTATTTCATTCCTGTCTGAATCCTCAACTTTGGATAACTCTCGGGCAAGTCTTTGGCAGGATCAGTTTTTTTTAGAGTATATTTCAGTGCGACTTCGGGTTGAATTATTGTCTCATCTATAGCTTGATTACGCTCTGCTAGACTCAAGGTGTTCCATAATCCTTCGTAAGCGTCTTTAGTCGCAGCTACATCTTCGCCGATTCTTTGTGCCAGAGGATTTATATTGTAGAAATATTCTTCGGCGATAGAGGTTAGCGTTTTTGTACTCATGTTACGGGTTTCAGATATCTATAAAATAGTTTAAAATCGTTGGAAATTAATGAAAGAAAAATGATGAGGATTTATTTCACGAATGTATAACAACGTTTATGATGATGAGAAAGATAGAATACCTTGTGGTCAAGCCAATCGGATCAATCAACTTCCTTTCTTTTAATTACTTGATTCTCTAACTTCTATTCAGCAAAATCAATCGCATGTTATTACACGAAATACATTTGATACGGAAGCATGCAAACATTTTAGCTGTGCCATAAGTTAACCTATCCTATTGCGGTTATTTTGCGGCGTCTGCCACACGTCTGACAGAAGTTGCGGATTTGACATGACGCGCGATACATCTACCGGATGCCAAAAATGCATTCCCTCAAGCGTCGCTGCAATGGACAAGTAGGAAAATGGATGAGATTGGTGGAGAATAGGGGATTCCACGGAATCACGGCAACAGCATCATCTACTTTAACGATAATTAACGCCTCATGTCTCGTGCTGGTATAATCTCTATTATCTACTAAAGATGATAATTTTTGACAAATTTTACGAATTTTACTTATTAAAATTAGTAATTCTGTTCCGTAAAACTGTACGATACAGAAAATTCAAAATATAATTTCTGCACGATTGATGCGGCAGAAGTAGTTCACCATCGAAACACTAAGCCCGCTGCCGCCTAGACAAATTAGAAATCACAAAATTGCCATACGGGGTGCCAAATGGTATTGCCATCTCGCGGTCGATTGGACGAACTGCTTTTGCCGCAAAATTTGTATGCTTTGCTATATGCAACCCGTGTGACAGTTCTATATGTGGAGTTGCATACCACACGAGTACAGCTATTTACGGCGAAAGTAGTACGTCGATTCAACCGCGAGATGGCAATACCATTTGGCGCCTCGCTGGCGAACCCTGACCTAGGACACGGGCACCTGTCGTGGAGTCAGTCGCTTTCGTGGCGTCGGAGGGATCGGATGGGGGTTGGCGTCTATCAGATATGTCTGTAAGAGGGATCTCGAATTCTCAATAAAAATACTACGATCACAGAGAGCTTGTGGAAACAATTACTCATTATACCTATCTTTGACAATAAATAACATTGTATTAATTCTGCAACATTAAAATTTCAAATATACCTATAACCAATTGCTTCGTTATTCTTCACTTTTCCCTCTCTTAGACTCTTTATTTTAGGAACAATAGGAAATTATAAATAATGCATTTTCAGCTACTTGAAAATTTGCGACCACCTCCTCAACTCAGATGTTTAAATGGACGGTTATAATACTGACTATAGTCAATCAACGTCCTCATATCTACTATTATTCAGAAGTCAATTTTCTGAGCCGCTGCAAATAGTAACAGAGACTAGATTGTTATGGATATTATTACATATTTATTGTAAGCGTTACAGTGACTGAGAACTGTTGTTACTATTGAGACAGATACCAAGTTACACTATAAATACGAAAAAGTGTTCACAATATTTAACGAAGCGTTTGGCGTAGTCGGTAGAACGTGCGACTAGAAATCCGAGCCAGCGTTTGGTGCCGGTTCGATCCCGGCCGAAATGATGAAAAATTTTTCTCATATAAAATTTCCATTTTTTCGAACCTGACCATATCTACAGACAACGTAGGCATCTGTAATTCTGTGGTTGTCAAAATGTCTGTAGATATGTTCGTACGACAGCGTCGTCGGTAACCACTGATCTCTCTACTGAGATCAGTGTCGGTAACCACTGATCTCTCTACTGAGATCAGTGTCGGTAACCATATCTACAGACAACGAGCGGCAGCCGTAATTCTGTGGCTGTCAAAATGTCTGTAGATATGTTCGTACGACAGCGTCGTCGGTTTCGGAAAAATTGAACCTAGGTATGTAGGGCTGACTAGAAATAGGAGCAAGAGTAAGACGAAGAAGAGCTCCAGGTTCCAGGTAGCCGGCCAAGCGGTTAGAAAGAGTAGGGCTTGACTAGAAATAAAAGCAAGAGCAAGACGGAGAGGAGCTCCAGGTGACCAAGCGGTTGGAAAAAGGTAAGGCTTGACAGAAATAAAAGCAAGAGCAAGCTCCAGGTCCAGGGAGGAAGGCTCTGGGTGGCCAAACGTTCAGAAAATCAAATTTTTGTCAAAAATAGGCTATTTTAACCGAAATAATACTTTGAATATATAACCCATTTAATTTTCGCGTGAATTTTGAGCAGTAAATGGCTCAGGGGCAAAAATTTAGCTTCGTACCCGGAAAACCTGGGTTCGATTCCCCGAGCTGGAATTTTATTTTTCTCTCTGCCCAAAATTTTATTTTTATTTTAATTTTATTTTCGATTTTCGATTTTCGATTTTATTTAATTTTCGAAAATTTATTTTATTTTTATTTTTATTTTATTTAATTTTCGAACTCTGGAGTTCCCCCACCTTGCGCCGCTTTTATTTCTAGTCGAGTCCTACCTATGACGTCACCAGTGATGACGAGACCCCCTACCACCTCACCGCATACTCATGCTAAGTGAGGATTTTATTTTCTGAAAATCTTTTTCGAGATTTCGGACGGGATCGAACCCGAGTTCGCTCGCTCGCTCGCATTTCTAGTCGCACGCTCTACCGACTACGCCAAACGCTTCGTTAAATATTATGAACACTTTTTCGTATTTATAGGGAAACTTGGTATCTGTCTCAATGATATCAACAGCTAAGATACCTTAACTGAACATCCGAGTTTTAAATATCTTTCCATAGGTGTCTTCATGCATGTCTCTATATATTAATGTATACTAGCGTTCTTTGGACTTGGAAAAATTTTTAACCGGAAATTTTTGCTCCTGGTATCAGGAGAACATCTGACCCGAGGAGGTGTGCCGAAATTTTGGATATATGTATAGATATAGGCATGCATACGTGGCTTCATGCACGTCTCTATATATTCATTGATACTAGCGTTTTTCGGAGTTGGAAAAATTTTAAGTCGAAAATTTTTGCTCCTGGTATCAGGAGAACATCTGACCCGAGGAGGTGTGCCGAAATTTTGGATATGTGTGTAGATATAGGCAGGCATACGTGGCTTCATGCACGTCTCTATATATCTACTTATATATACTAGCGTTTTTCGGAATTCTACAAATTTTAACTCGAAAATTTTTGCTCCTGGTATCAGGAGAACATCTGACCCGAGGAGGTGTGCCGAAATTTTGGATATGTGTGTAGATATAGGCATGCATACGTGGCTTCATGCACGTCTCTATATATTCATTTATACTAGCATTTTTCGGAGTTACAAAAATCCTAAGTCTGAAGTCATTGCTCTTGGTATCGGAAGAACCTCTGAGCCGAAGAGATGTGCTAGAATTTATATCGGCATCAGGATGGATGCGAGCAGGCTATCAAGGATAAACTCAAAAAAGATAAATTGACGCTTGCCTGAATAGCTAAGAATCTATTTGTATTTCATTCTGATTTCCTTATATTGTTTCACATCACAGTTATTGATTCCTGGAATAAAGGATCACAGGATTGGGAAAGTGGAAAATAACGAAGGAATCGATTATTACTTTATCAGAGAATTTATTACTGCAGCATCGATATAACATTACTCATAGTCAAAGTTGTTCACAATTTGTAATTGTATCTTAATAATGAACATGTGAACCTATATGAAATGATTCAGTGTCTTTATTTGCTTCCTGGCGTACAAGGTATCATGATATAAATTATAATTTTATTGCAATGATACCTAACATAACTAATTCACAACGACTTATGGTTAGTTCGCTATTCACTGTTGCAATTGGAACCGAATCCTTGCTGGCCGAAGATATTCGTATTCTGACAGAAGTTCATTAAACTGTAACAGAAGTGCAAAATGTTATAAAATCACTGTCATCCAGTAAATCTCTTAAAAAACCGGACAATTCGTTTTTCGTTGTTACGTATACATCATTTAATTCGAGTTTTCTATGTAAAGTAGCCTAAACTTGAACTCTATGTTTCGACCAAACGGATGGGTATTCGACGACCTATGATATACCCAATAATTGTTTCTTCATTTCTCTCAATTGCGCCATTAGGGAGTGAAGTTATTTAATCACGGTTTTTAATGAGAGAGCAAAAAACGTGTTCGCCGGAAGTGACATGGTGAGGGGGGCACATTTCTGCTATTTTCTGGAAAACTATCGCGGAGCAATCAGAAATAAGGGTAGAGCAATTAAGAGCTATTGAGGAGCAATTGTCCGGTGTACCACCGATCGCCGAAATCTGTTCCGTTTAGATGGGTCTCAATTGTGAACTGGCCTATCCCCCACCATTTCATATCCGGCGAACACGTTTTTTGCTTTCTCATTAAAAACCGTGACTAAATAATTTTACTCCAGAGTGAAGCAATTAAGAGAAATGAAGGAGCAATTATTAGGTATATCATAGGTCGTCGAATACCCATCCGTTTGGTCGAAACATAGGGTTAAAGTTGAGGCTACTTTACATAGAGAAATCGAATTTTGTTTTTCTCATTCTTCTCAAAAACTAGATTGGAGCAATTAACGGAATAAATACAGCAATTAAGAGCAATTAAGAAGCAATTGTTTGGTATATAAAAAATCGAAAAATAATCGAGGCACGGGCCAACTTCAAATAGGTCATCGATTTCCTTCTATATTGTATGAATCGATTTGCAATTGAATTAATTCAGACTGCTCATCAATGTCACACTGTCAAAATGCGATTAATACAAATATTGAAATATGGTACGGAAATAACATACAAATATCCTGCAGTTATAACGTCTCAAAAATGTATACCCTCGATATTATTATACCAGAAAAAAAATGTCGGTCAGTAATTTTGTGAATTGTCTAAGTATAATATATTTACTATGTATTCAGTGAATTCAAAAGTTTCAGCTGAATTCTAAATCTTATTTTTCCCTACAAGATACTATCTACGTAATTAACCGCTGCGCACACAATGACGTACCAAAACCGAATTTTGGTAACTATCGAAGAGCGGATCTTGAAGATGTCCATTCTTCGACCGCAGCATCTGTTGATCAACGTCGTGGAAGTGTAGCTTTAGCGACGTTGAGTAAGGCTGAACATTTTGTGCCGAATAATGAAAATATTAATAATAATAATAACTCATAAGGGATCATAGTAAAAAGACCATTTTATACGATACAATGTATTTGAAATAGTCTGTTTAAAGTGCTGAGCTAATTATGAGATAGCGCTAATAATTTGAGTCTATGATATAGGCTGATGAATATATGTGTATGTATTCTTTATCGATGCATACTCCATGAAAGTAGTAAAATAAAACTATGACCATATTTCCACCGCAGCTATGAGCACGATGGCTTTGTATGGCGCGAAAACTGTCATCGTTAAAAGCCTTTCATCTATGGCGCCTGCGGCAGATGTTTTAGCCATAGCTCAGTTGGAGATAAAACTGAGCGACATCGTAGAAGGCAAAACAAAGGTTTTCAAATGGCGGGGCAAACCAGTTTTCGTCACACACCGGTGAATAGACTCACGGGGATAGACTATCTACCTGTATAAAGTGGCGGTGTTATGAAGCTACCAATTTTCTATTTCGATTGCCTTTATCTCCAAAACATGAAAAATGCTCTAATGAAACATTCTACCAATAATTCTTTACTTTTGGATAATTGAATTCTACGGAGAAAGGCACTCAAAATATATCTGTCCGCTTAATATAGACATGAGAATATTACATAATGAACATAAAAACAATTATAATTCTCGAATTATAGACTCCAGGAAATAATCGATCAAGAACGTCAGACGAATTTGTCTGATCTAAGAGATCCGGAGACTGACGAGCAGCGGGTGAAACGTCCCGAGTGGTTAATAGTAATTGGTATTTGCACTCACCTTGGCTGTATCCCGCTTCCAAATGCCGGGGATATCAAGGGAGGCTACTACTGCCCTTGCCATGGATCACACTACGACGGTTCAGGTCGTGTGCGCAAAGGACCTGCACCAACAAACCTACCAATTCCACCCTACCAATTTATAGACGATAATAACTTAACAATTGGCTAAGAAATTGAATGCTATAATTTTGAATATAAATCGAATATAAGTAATTGACATAATATAAATACGTATAGTACCAATCAATTATTCTTCAGCTGTGTTACGCGAGACTATAGTCTATTATGTGTGTATACTAGCTACAAAGAAAAATCATTTCTTGTATTGCGACCATTTAATTGCTGTAAAAGAAGATCCAAAACAAGTACCTAATTTCTTGAGGAATTCATCGACTCTACGGGAGTTTCCCGGATATTTCTTGGATTTGGCGAAGATTTGAAAGATTCTCTGTGGGATCCCACTAGAAATTTAAGAATTCCCGCAGTATTTCATTTGAATTTCATGGATTTATATCAGTTTACAATAATATTCTATGACTTCTACTTGAATTCCAGGAAGATTTAATGAATTTCTTTATTATTTCACTAATTTTGATGATTTCACAGGATTTAAGACACTAACGTTCGAAATTGTGATATAATTTCGACTTTCAATTGGTCATTTACTTTTAACTGGTCTTATTTTTAACGCGATCTATTATCGATGTACATAAGTATAATGAAATCTTTTAGATAAAATGAGTTTTTATGCTAATCAATTGATTCTTCCAAGTAGAAATACCGAAAGAATGTAGCATTGGACAGAATAAATAAATAGTAATGAATAGAAGTCAAGTTGAAGATCATCGTGATTTATAACTTTAATATAATTAATAATAAAATATATGTACATAATATTAAGATTTTCATTTGGTACAAATATGTGTTCTTCATTCCCTGTCTCATTCTCAGAACGTCTAAATAGAACACTGTCCCCTATTTTTCCTCCTTGAATAGATATATGATACGTTTAACATGTTTATTTACAATACGTGTTTATCTCCAGGAACAAATTTAGAATTGCTTATTGATCTACTGACCTAATTACCAATCTCACATTTTATAATATACATACTGTCTCAGTTCTGATCGTTTGAGATACAAATTACCTTATCATAGTGTCTGTACTGAGAGGTGACCGTAATCTTAAGTCTCAATTTTTTAAGAATTCATCCAAATCTGCAGAATCAGCAACATCTAATTCAACCTCTTCCAGTGATTGTCCTTGTTGGACAATGGTCAGTTCTATAAACAGCAAATATGAAGGGTGTATTCAATTTGAGTCAATGCTTCAGTCAAATGTAATCGAATTTTCTATACTTTCGGTTAATTCAGTTGAAAACAAAAGTTGCTTACTTGGAACTGATCCAGTAGCTTTATACTCTTGCATTTCCTGTTTGAAAGCTTCCCCAAAAGTTTCTTGTCTCTCTTTTAGGGTTTTTTGTTGTTTCAATTCATGCAAAAACACCCGATTGGAATGATCATCTGCTAACTTTGCTACAAGATACGAAAGGCTAAATAAAAATCATTACCATGCACATCATTATTTGTATCGATATTAAAGATGAAAAAAAAATACATATTATGTCTCAGAACTGATTTCTCCTAACTTCAAAATCCACCTGTTTAATCTAGACGATTTATCTCTCAACAAGATATTTTACCTCTCACAAAATCTAGCTCAGATAATTTCTTCTCTTTGTAAAGTGCCAGCTGAAATCGATGATCCAATTGACTACTTTGCAGGTCCAAAGTTTCGTTCAGATCCTCCAATTCGAAAATTGCTCCCTCAACTTCTTCGAACAATTCCTGGAGCGAACCTAGTAGATAGAATCTCTGCTTTTATATGATTCTATCGAAAACGAACTCTGAAGAAGTCCTTTGCTCTAAGTTAGACGAACATAGACGAATTTCCCTTTGAACAACTACATCTAAGATTGAATAACAAATATACTTAAGCACCTATCTGATCCATAAGATTCTGGATATCATTGTTAATTTTTGGTACTGACGCCAGAGCATTATTCAAGCGTGTCACACTATTCCACTCTTGTTCCAGTCTATCATGAATGGATGCAACCAGGGAGTCGATTACTTGAGCATTCCCTGCGTTTTGTTCAGTAAGATCGTGCAGTTCGTTCCACTGCACTTGGTAATGGAATAAAAGATCTGCCCCAGCGTCATAGTTCACATTTCTTACATTTGGTGTCTTTTTAGGTTTCGAAGTTTCACTCACGGTGAAACCCTTGATACTGAAGAAGGAATAGAATCAGTTTCCCCAAGCATATTATCAGTCGACATTATTTCTGATTAGTTCAAAATTACGAGGTCGTCTGATTTTATTATTAGATTCGAGAGACGCAAATGAATAAATATTTACGGGGATTTGCAGGAATATCAGAAACAGTTGGCCTGTCGATAAAATTATGTTGAATTAATGATATTAGAGAAACTAGTTGACATACCTAGCAGAAATCCCGTCTTGGACAGTTTGAAATTTGTTTCGTAAAGAACCGAACATTTTTCCAGATTTTTGGCACTGTGCTTTTATAGTTTGTCTACGAATTGTTCATAATCAACATAAAGTATCTACAATATTTAATCCTATTACATTTCGACTGGATAAATTGGCTTCAGGTCTATTAGGTTATATCAGTGGTTCCAAACATGTTCAGAAAACTACAAAAAATAACTTTGAACGTCAAACAAGATATACCTACAATGCTACACGCCTTTGTCGAACTATCAACTAACTAAAACGAGGCCGGACTGTGGCGCACTCTAGACATGTGTATCCCACTGTAGAAAGAAATCAGTTATCACCTGAGAATTCCCGTCGAATGCACAATTTGTGCGTCGATAAAGAAGAGGATATACTCTCAATCCGCGGACCAAAGACCGCCTATTCTTTGAATAAATTTTCCTAATGAATTATCTTTATTTATTTATTTTTTGTATAAACAAGCTTAGACTCTGTTCCAATTATAATTATTCAGGATATCTCGAGCACATTGAACCCAATAAACCAAACAAGACTCTATAGAGAATTGAATCGCATCAGACAATTGTATTTTTCCAAGAATCGGGACTAAGTAAACGAGTTACGAAACTAATTACTCGGAACCTATTATTAGTTCCCCGGGCTTCATGCAATCTGAAGTCACGAATAGAAATTAATGAATTCAATACTTATTTCGTTAATTACGAGAACATGCGAGAGTTTATGGCAATGAAAAAAAAAACTATAAATTTTTGAAATATGAATTTTTTTTAGAATGATCGACTTCAGTGATGGGCTAGTCTGCGGAGATTTCGAGAAATGTTAATTCACATATTGCAAAATGAATCCGTTTCAACATACTTCAATTTTCTGTGATTTATTAGAATTTAAGAAACTAATCTTATACCTACTACCCAGACTTCATTGAAATCAAATTTCGAATACGCGCAAATGGTTCTTGATCATTTCAAATTGCACAAAGCTGGGTCTATCATGTCGGGATTCAAACTTGTATTATTTCTTGTTCTAACCCGGACTTTAAAATATAGTTGGTATCAGATTAAACAAAGAATTGTGCATTCGTACAAAAATTTGAAACTACGAGACTATAAAGTTGTAGTACCTATAATTGTTCAAGTTTGACACAGTACTTTGCCAGAATACGATTATAGATATAGATCTGATTTAGTCTTATAAGCTTATGCGAAACTGATATTTATGCCCGTCCTATGGATTAATCAATCATACATATTCAATCCCTTTCGTTATTTTCACAGTGTAAATTTGTGACCGTTTGACTGTTTTTTTGCGCACACTCTACTGTCAATTTCCATTATTGAGAAGGATAATTTTGAGTACGTTTTGTTCGTAGCATGTTATCCGCATTTCACGTTATTTTTTCACCGTTCGTAAATGAAATTTCAAATTAATGGTCTTTTACGACTAGAATTGGGAGACATTGAAATCGAACGTTCGTAAAAATCAACGTACCTTTAAAATATTTCACGGCGATTGTGGAAAAGTATTGACGATACGATGACCAGATAATGATATCTTCGGTTCCGTCATATGACGAGGAGCTATTAAACAGCGCCTACGCCAATATCGGACTGATCGCTGATAAAGGTTGGGCATTTCATCAAGACGATCCCTTCCGAAAGCTGAACCATACGTTGTGGGTTCAGGTAGGATCATTGTCTTATGTGCAGGGTGAGTGCGCACTCTGCAGTGTTATCTATTTCAAACAGTTACACATACAATAAATTTTGACCATCTGGTTATCAACGATACTATGTATCTACGTTCGCCAAATAAAGATCCTGCGATTCAATAGGATAACATAGATACTAAAGATCTATGTACTTATTGAAGTTATAAATATAGCTGCGCTGACTGACGACTGCTGCATTGCTGAGGAACACTAATTCTGTTGGACTTCGCAAAACGATATTATTCTTGCTTCTATGATATATATTAGCTCATCAAATTGAACATACATTTTTTTATTGATAAGTATGCAAATGTAGATGTGATTCTCAACTTTATGGTAGCATCGACATTATTTCGTCCTCCTATTACTACCGACAGAAGACCGTAATAGCCATTATCTTTTCTCACATAACATGACACGTAAATTTCCCGCTCGTGCTGATGGTGTAGATTTGGAATTGATATCGCAAACCCAGCTTCATACGACCTTGTTTTATTGAATGGAATACCGCGCCGCAGGATTTCGATGGAGTCGATAATTAAAATTTACCGATGAGACACGATGCCCGATATGTATCATAGTATCGCATTTAGCGCATATTAAATTATATACTATACTATCTAATCAGTCCCAAATTTATGACTCGTTTATTTAACCGTATAAGACACCATGAATATGCTAGCAAAAAATCAGAATGAGAAAACTAGACGTGAAAAAGATTTTTATAGGTTGACGGTAATTTTTTTAATGTTGAAGCGCCAACTCACCCTGTATATGTTGAAGTAATAAAGTTTATTTCATCGCGAATTTATCGGTGCGCTCATTCGCTTGGTTATAAAGTTTCTTCAATATTATATTCCCCGGAACATAAAATACTTCTCTATCAGTTTTACTATAATTTGAGACAAATACCGTTCATTGTAGGTTTGAAACACTTTTTAACCGTCATTGGAATAATAAAATAGTCTCTTTCGATAGAATTGTAAGCTGAACGCAAGATATCGTGAAAATGGCAACTACCAGCCGAGGTGCGTTCGCAACACAATTCCCGGATCGTGGCTGGCCCAATATGGTAACTACGAATACAACGAGGAACGAGAAAGAATGTATAAACCTGGCGATAACATGCAAGTCATTCGGCAACCCGATCTTTATAACGGTCCCAATACGGAACCGTGGATGCTTGAGGAAGTGGAAGAACACTTCACCCGGTTAAGCTCCCGAGCCTCATTGCCATTGAACGATGAACTGTTAGTCTTGCAATATACCCGAACCACATTCATATACTTATTATTCAATATGCAATGACAGAACTCGAACTTGATTCGAATTTGCGATAGAGAACCGCAGATTAGCTGCACGTCAGTATTCACACACTGCGTCTTACTAGGCTTACATTTCAACGCTTTCGTGACCTGTTTTGAACTCAGATCAACACAGCTGCAAAGTTCTGCTACGGACAGACTAGATATACCTGGGAAAGTTACAGCCCGTGAAACCGGACGGATCGAACCGAAATGGGATGTCGTTTTGAGAAAACGATACTCCACCTTGGAGCAAGTCTTAGCCGCGAAAACCTCTGGCGGAAAAGATTCCGCGCCACGGACATCGTACATAACAAATATAGACGGTATCTGCGCATTTTGCACTTCAAACATATGGTGGTAGATATAAAGTCATATTTAATACCTGCGGTTAGTCAATCATCTTGTATTGCATCTGCATCATACTCATAAGTTCAGGCTTTCGTTCTCTTTCGCGAAAGTCATTGCGTACTGGCAGATTCGGGAATACCTCATCTCGAAATTATTCGTACGGATCTACAGAATTTCTCCGTATCTATACTGACGTATTATTTTGAAAAAAGCAGAACCCTATCAGAAAAATGTGGATCCTGAAGACTACATTAAGTATCCTCCGCTACGCTACACCGTTGACAATATGGCAGAAATGCAACTGCAAATCCATGTTACCTCGGATGCTGTTCGGGACTTGTGGAACCCTCTGAAGTCACCTCAACAACAGCAACAGCAACAGAAATACTTCCATTACAGTCATCGACACCAGCAGCATCCCCAATGTGGCGGACAGCAACAACACCATCTTCATTGTAATAAGCAACAACAATATCTCCAATGCGGTATGCAACATCAAACACTTGCATTGAGATCTGGGCGTCAATCTTTCTGTCCGGAGTCCATTGGGATGATGCGACAACCACCTCCGCCGATGCTGAGTGCCGAAGTTCCAGAATTCTTTCCAAAGGGACCGATGTGTCGATCCAAGGTTCATCAGGAACAGTCAATCCCCTTGCGATTTTTTCCTTCATCAGCAGAGCGGTGCTACCAGGATGAATTATTTCCGTATAACAGAGGGCACATACCAGGCAGTGGAAATGTTTATCAAGTAGCTATTCATTCTCGTTGTAACAATAATTCTAATTTTTACTTTTATAATTTGTAGATGTTATTCACATCTCGGGTATAATAATAACTGATTTTTCTGAAGATTGTACTCAACGATATAACGTCATTTTTATTAATGGACAGACTAGTCCTCAGATCCATGTGAATCTGTTAAATTTGGCCTCATTCTAATACACATAATGACATAAGCTATCAAAATTGATCAAGATGTCGATGTCTATGATTTCTTCGTTCGGATCTTATCTTTATGAGAAAAAGATGAAATTAGTATTCTGGATGTGATTGTAGAGCGCAAGCATGCAGATTCCACGTATACCAATACAACAAGTTTCAAACACATCTTCCCTCACACGGCCATCACATCAATGGATTCAAAGACCAAGCCCTGCTCTACACGTACAAGTCCCTGTCTGTCCACCACCTCATCAGTCCGTCTGTCCCACCATCATTCAACGTCGGATAGAAATGCACGATAAACTCGCAGAAAACATGACACCACAAGGTGGGCTAGCTTCCGTGCCAATTCCCGTGTATCAGAGGCCACCGGAGTTATATAGCGATCCTTCGCAACGGCGGAAGAATCAAGGAGTTGATTACAACAATTTAATATTACTGACAAAAAATGCCATGAAAGCAAGACGAAATCAATCAAAAAATCCCCAACAAAGTACGAGCTTTATCGTGGAGTCCAGACAGCCCAATTTGAAATCCGAAACTGAAGTTTTACAGTGGCTTGAAAAGGGATATCCAAAGAAAGCAAAAGATTTCGTTGCCGTGAATATACTTGTCTCAGATTTACAAAATTTTGAAGCAAAATGTGATGACGGAAAAACAGTCACGGTGGAACAAAGTACTGAAGATGTAAGGAATCCTGATATGAACGATATGTATCTGACAGCCTTGAACAAACCTTCGGGAAAATTTAGCAGCGCTGATCCATCGAACGATCTGCCGACCAAGAGACGGCTGTACAGAGATGTGTTGACCAATTCTTTGTCTACGGGAATCGTACTGGAAAATGTTTTTGACAAACGTTATGACGAACTTGAACGACAAGCCATGGAGCAGTACAGAACATCCGAAGAATGTTTAGCTCTCAGGTATCAAGTAAGTATACCATAGTAACGATAAGTGAAAACTCTATCAGCTTGTGTAATATGAAATTAAAGAGATCCATAGTTGATATACCTGAATTGTTTCAAGTAAAAGTTTAAAAATATATTCCGATTGAATGAAATCTACATTATATTTAGACCTCCATCAAATTTGATGTTTACTCCTTGCAGAAATTCGAGTTATTCCAACGACCGTATTGAGTTTCGGAAAACACATTTGTTACAGGAACTTGAACGGCAAGCCATGGAGCAATATAGAAACGGTGATAACACCGCCGGAAGTACAAGCATTATTCAAAGTCAAAGCTCATCTCCGGCTAGCCCGACAAAAGGGAAACCGCGAGATGAAAGCAAATCGGTTACCGAAGACAAGGAGTGCGTTGGGGGCCACAAGTGTTCGGGGTTCGGACACTGCAGTCCCATCAAAGACTCTCCATCCGCAAGCGAAAAAGGTTACAATCTACAGAGTGGTTCAAATAATGTTTACTCCAATTTCCAAAATCACTCCGTGCAAATCACCCTTCAAATCAAGCCGGGCGTTTCTAGACCCGAAGTTTCTATTACTACCAAAATGCTTTACTGAATTTGTAACGCCCTGATTTTTATTTACAAATGGTAATGAAACAATTGGAAATAATTGTTGATACCCCGATCAAGAGCGCATCAATAAGTTGACAATGTTGAAAGGTTTGATAGAACGACTGATAGTCTCCTAATCTAATCTATAATCAGTTCCAGTTCAATGAAGAGGAATGAATTATAATCAACTTCTTGTTGGTTGGAACTTCTGCTCAGTGTAAAATATACATACTTACAGTTATCAAATGTACACAAAAAGTTATTCGTAATGTGTATCGATGAGATTCTTCCGTAGTTAATAAAATATGGTTGAGCCACATGATTGAGGTATACATGTCAATCAATTTCAGCTGAACTGTAGTCGATATGAATTATAAATTTCGATCAGGCTCAGACAATATTGACAATAAGTTGATGCGCTTATTTATCCCATTCCCACAAATTGTAACACTAGCTGAACTTACCTAAATAGCCACTCTGCAGAAAGTTCATGATAAGCAAAGTCTGGAAATAGTTCCTTCTGTCATACGAATTGGATTGCTTCTGTTTCCTTCTGCCATTCCTCACTGAAAAAGTAATCATAACGTTCACAATCATAGTATAGCGTTTTGGAACAATTTTAGAGTAATTTATAAGACCTTAAAGGAATTATATATATCCTTCAATCAAAACCAACAATATTGAGACCAAACACTGGTAGAACGTAACAGTGAAAATCCTATGTGGCTTCGTACGCGTTCAGCGAGGTCGGAACATGTCGATAAAAATTTGCACGAAAGAATGGGATCGATTGTCATTGTTAATAGTGAATTATGAAGGAGTTCCACGGGAGCATATCACTAAAAGATTCATATATTTGCAAGGTACCCCGACACGAAAGCCATTGACGATATTAAGACCGGAAAGTAAGTCTGGGACAAGTGCTACACATCGTGTGGCTGATCGCAACGAATGCTCTCGGTCAGCTGTCGTAACGAAAAGCCTCACGACCTTAAGCCAAAGATTTGCTCGCGACTCGAAAAACACAACTAAGGGTGCATCAGGGGATAAAATCGACAGAACTGGTATGATATTAGCGCGGCTGCTCGTCCTCAAAGCTTATCTGTGTGAGATCTTCGATCTTCGAAACTCCCGAGTCTCATAATATTTTTATTCGCGAGGACAAATCGTCGCGCCGATGCGAGCACATGCAGTCCGGTACACACGCATATCGTGAAGTTTACGATGCGATGAAAATTTTCCACGGTGTTGGCACGCATATCCTAGAAGCACATGACATGACCGTGTACTGATCAATTACATATACGGACTCGCATGTGTGTGTCGCATCGTTCTCGTGGATAAAAATATTATCTTGGGTCGGATAGAGCGAAATGCAGTGTTTTTACATTCGTGGTCACTCGACCCATCCATCGTTTGATTTTTTTATCTAGAATTTAAAATCAGCTTCCACTTTATTTCATTGGTAGCAAGAATAAAATGCATAACAAAAGTATACACTGATTAGAAGAGGCTTGAAATATAAATAGCATGTCAGTTTTTTCCGTGGAACCGTCACGCTATAACGCATCGATCTAATCGCTCAAAATCAACCAGTAATTTTACATTGCTAGAATAAATATGCATTACATTATTGCAGTAGCATTTTCACATAAACCAGTTACAAACTGACATTCTAAGTTAATTTCCCATGTGGAATATCATTTGGATAATATCCTTATGCTTCTGTTTTGCAATACATACATTTCTTTAAGGAGTAATCATCGCAAGACGTGGGTGAAATATATTTATATACCTATACAAGGCACTTACCGGCAATTCACTGCGGCGAATCTTGATGTTATGTCCTTGTACGAGTACGATAAAACCGATAATTCAATTCAATCTTTCTCACTACAGTCCAACCATCACCGAAAAGGCGTCTGATACTGATGTCACCCTCAAGACGCGAATCAGAAGCCAAGCCAAAGAAGACATCAGATCTGGAAGAGATGTATGCTTTCCAATCAGACAAGACCCACGTATCAGGGTCATGTCGAAGGCCAGAAGTGATAGAAGCCGGAGGTGGAGATGAGAAGGTCACCGTTCTACGATCACCCGGATCGGAAGGTATCCGAGAACAGTTATTTCTAGGCAATGAAGAATTAATGGATAATTCTTCGGAAAGTTTGGGCGTCAGGCTTTTGGAGCCAACCGAAATAGATGGGCGTTACGTGAAGATAGACTTCATCGAAAATTTGAAGGAACAGACCATAGATGTTTTTTCGGGGGCGTCCATAAATATCGCCGTCGATGCAGGAAGGGAAGACGAAGAAGAGTCTACGGTTGCCGCTGTACGCCGGACGATTTGGAAGCAACCGCAAGAACATCAACAAATGTCAACTCGTATAACAAGGAATAAGAAGAAACAGTGTAAGCCGCACAACCACCTAGTTGCGGCTGAGGAAATTAATATCCATCGACCAAACGCGATACTGACAAAATCGATCACTTTTTTTCCTCGTGATGAGGAATTTGGGGTTGAGCGCGTCGATATCATTCCACACGACAATGTAACAACGTCCAAAGTACATCGTGGACTAAGGAAACCTAATTTAAAGCTAAAACTAAAGAGCAAGTGCCGGAAAATGTGTCCACTGCCCCACTTCCCACCAACGACTTTCGAAAAATGGAAATATCTCACGGTAACTGATTTTTTGTCCTGTTCTCCGAGTACCCTTGAGGCCACGGATTACTGTGTGTCGCTTTGCAACACTACAAACGTCGAAATTTCAAAGATTTTTATTTACAATGACTCACATTTATTTCCGAAGCGATTTGAATTCAACACGACGCAAATTTACTTTCGAAACAAAATCAGCTCTCAAAGTATGCTGATGGTTCGACACTATGAAATTCTCCCGGCAAAAAGCAACAAAACACGTTCACCAAGCTATTTCCAAATATTACCTTTATGGGTTAGCTCTCAGGTCAACGATCTGCGGGAAACGATAAGCTCTGGGATGGCGCCTCGGAGAATCCAGACCAATAATCTCTCAAGTGTCGATGATTGTACTCAATCTTGCCCTGCCAAGTTCAGACACGAAGCCATTTGCGAGTTTCATTTTGATCTTGACACCCTCCGACTATTTCCTCCGGTATCTTTCATACCAATTTTTGATGGCGAGCAAAATTTGCATCTTTATCGCAAAGCAAACGTTTACTATATTATGACCGATCTCGAAACCATGTTTCCATTTTCTGTTTCTCCCACGAGTAATGTCAACAGAAAATTGAGATATTTGTAACATCGCCGCAGAGTTGATTTACTGTAGAATATCGCAGGATGTATCCAGACCGAATAATCAGTTATCTTCGATGATGTTTAATCTGAACAGGATTTTACCAATCCAGCTAGGAATTCCAATACAATAAACGGAATCAATTATCCAAACAGCGGAGGACCAACGCCATCATTGAAATATATCTTTGAATAACCACAGCGTAGTCAAATTTTCAGAAGGAATTTCACTGACGACAAATATTTACTGCTGATTTAATCTCATAGTCACCAGATGTGGGCCAATCGCTATTGATTTTGCACATCACGTTGAAGCATAGTCGCTGCCAGAATGGATTTAGAAATATTAGAATGCCAGAGATTTCGTGAAAGTGCTGTATCATAACAAAATTTCCGAAGGACCGAATGAACCTTCTACAAGAAGATTCCCAGTTAGAAAACATGAACTCAATACTTTTAATATCAGAAGTTTGCACAGTCACCCTCGTCAATTTAGCGCGGAGCACCACGGACTGCATATTTCATCCTTTTCTGTTGACACTTGAAGCTTGTCGACTTGCGAGTTCTTACTTCCTCAGTTCCTTTTAGAAAGTACCTTGCAAATCTTTTTCCTGTTATAAGCGCTTTGTGTTATTGATAGTAACAATGTGACAGTGTTGTCAGCAAATCACAAGTCCATTATATCGAAAATTGTTATACCTCTGAATTTAAATTCTATGATACATCAAATCAGCAGCAATATTGGCTTTATGTTGATTCACTCAATTGAAATTTGTATGTATACTTCTATTGTATGGTTATAAATTGTTATATCGTTGAGGAATATACGTTGCCAATTAACACTTTAATTTACATACATTATTATGCACCTGGCTAGATGTGATTGATCGTATTTCTGGCTGGTAAATTATGTGAGCGAGAATTTGAGTATTAGAATTTTCGTCACGTTGTAGAACTGTTTAAGAATAACGATCATACGTCCAATTATCGTTATAAAAGAAATTGACAACATTTTGAAAAAACAATTGAGAAAAATGATGTAGCTATATCTATCGCTGGGTTTATAATCATACCATGGATTGCATAGTAATCGCAGCAAATTATATTAGAGCGTTAAATTCGGCCCAAGGGTATGTTGAACTTCACGGAGACACTCGGTGTGGAATAAGCTTGCGGTCTTCGTTTTATGATTCAAAGGCCATCAGCTACTTCAGTCACTGAATAACCGCCGCAATGTGTGTTTGGTGTTCGTTTAAACGGATGTTTTCTAAATTTTTTGTAAAAGTACAATTAAGCATTGAATTTTTTTTTTTCTGTCATTCATATGTTGACTGCTTATGCGCGGGTTATTCAGGTATTGGTAGATCACATGACTGTGCACTCCACAGACATTTTTTTTAGAATACCGTTCTCCATCGACTTGCACCTAATCGAAGAATTGTCTTAATATTGACGCCCGTAACGATATACATACCAGAAACTTATAGCTGTGACGCTATATGGGTGTTGTACTCGTGCCAAGAGCTGAACTCCAGCCAGCAATGTACGGTATTTAATGTGTTATATTTGAGACGCTTCTAATAGTTCATCAGGAGAAAGAATATCTTAAATCGGCTCTATGCAAAAGGCAACGGAACCATAAACAATTTTTGTTCAGTATATGGGTTCAGCTGTCGCAGCACAAGAATAATCTTGTCCCCCACCTTGCCTGATATCACTATTTAGCGATTAGATATAGAGAACTTGATCAAACACACATGGATCGGGTAATTTTACATGCTCACCACACGAATTATTGCTTATATGTCACGTGTACGTAAAAATTCCAGCGATGATGTAAGCTTCTATATGAAACGACATTTTTTTCTAACATGCAGATGAAGACTTGTTTATACATTGTAGGTTGTTTATGAATTGCAGTTCTTTGTTGAAAACATAATGACTTATGCAGTTCTGATGCATAACAAGCCACGTACCACGTACTGTGCTAATGCGAAATATACCAATTAATTTTTTTCTCACATCAAGAAAACGGGCGTCATCATGGATGAAAAAACAGTAGTATGTCTCCACAAGATGCGCTTGCAAGCTACATTTTATCGCTCGCTCCTACATTACCTTAACATCAGATTCAATCGAATGAAAGATGAGTCAGAGACGAATTTCAAGACGGCTGCAAATACTTAGTATCCCTTCAAGATGATGTTGAAAATTTCAGTCACGAGACGTTCGTTCACAACTATATTTAAACACAGGAATGAAATGAAACAAATTCTAAGACGGCACGTGTAATGGAAAATTAATAATTGTTTGACATGAAAACGTGGCCGCAATATGTTATTTATTGTACAATGTAGTTACCTACGGACAATTTTTCTTATTCCTCTGCGGACCAAATTCTGACGACGACGCCGGGGCTAATGATCATTTCATACTACCTCAGGGGCTTCGTTATCTCGGGATGCAGACCATAAAATGATTGAATTACTATTGTCCTTGAGCACTTCTCGGGAAAGAAATAAAGCATTATCTGGATTCAAAGGAGATAATCCCACCCGTGAGTCGTGAACTGCAAGAGTTACAAGTTAGCAGCACATTATTTCGTGTTATACAAATCTCCGTGACGATTTTGCTGCATTTCATCAGCTCTTTTATACCTTCTATTTATCTTTGCTACTGCGTCAATTAATATTGAAAGTCCGCCTTTCAATCTTAGTCCCAGTTAGCAGTCCCAATTATCGCAAGCTGTAAACCAAAGTGCTGTGATAACCGGATATAATTGTCGTCATTCTGTTGAATCATAGCTGTCATGTGTGGCCTCTAAAAGCATTAACAGTGAGCATTGGGCATCGGCTTTATGGCATTAAACTTTCGAGACGGCTACATGTAGATAACTGGAAGCTTTCCGCACCGCTTCTGCCCCTCCAGCTTATGGCACGTCAGACGAAGTAGACGTTGGCTCTGTTGCCGGGTTTCTCAACAAGCT
Organism: Tenthredo distinguenda; assembly: GCA_947538915.1. Lineage (NCBI taxonomy): Eukaryota > Metazoa > Arthropoda > Insecta > Hymenoptera > Tenthredinidae > Tenthredo > Tenthredo distinguenda. Next base: position 10,100,028 of record OX384534.1, read on the forward strand.
GGGAGGCCCTGGATTATGCTGGTCACTCCGTTGGGCCAGTCACTTCTCATATTTCAGTGCAGCTATATGCTTACGATAATGTTTAACTTTTACAGCGCAGCTTCATCTATTCCATAGTGGCGAAGAAATATCGCCGGCCTTGGTGTTATAAATAAGTATAATGGGCACAATGTGATAGAGTCCGGAGAAAGAAACGATGAAGACTATAGTTGACCACCAAATTAGTATCCTATTTCTGATTCATTGTGGTTCATAAAATAAATACCCAAAAGAAGCGTAATCTAAATTGATAATCAAGCTTATGTTGGGTAACATGATTACACCCACATGAATCGTACATGTCGTAGTTTGGGTGGGAGAGGTAGGCATATCTGACAGTTGATTATCCAACGCTCATAATTTGGTTGAGTCGTAATTTCTGATACGCGCTTTTTAACTGGCAACCAGTCGCAATAGGCACGTATGAATTATGATAGGACTAATGTAATCGTATCGCGACGTGATGGTGTTAACAAAATAAACAGCTCATCAAGAACATGATTAACGTTACTTGACGGAATATGATTGGCAACAGTGCTGGGAATACATCATTTACAGCTAGATTGTTCGAAAGATTTACCGAGTCAACCGTGGTCGTGGCAACGTTGGAACAAAATAATACAGCGTCGTAATATATGGGTTATTTTAAGCGTATCAGGCAGACTCAGGCCGCGTTGCTAGAAGTCTGCTTGGCAACAGCGCGACAGAAATACGACCTCGCCCGACGTATTTTGAACCGTCACCTGGCGACAATGCGCAGCTGTTAAAGTCATCGAGCGAGGCCAATCCAAATTACAAGTTGTATACTATGTATATTTGACACGGTAAAAGAAAAGTGGGGTAAGCGCTGAAATCAACTGGAACATTGGATTCGTTAATCTTCGGCCTTGGAACCGAAGTGATAATGGTGCGCACACCATCGCTGCGTAGTATTAACGTAACTTAGGTCACAAAATTTTGAAGACAACGAAATTGCGTAATGTATGTAGACTCAGATTTGTTTTCAAAGAAATAACATTCACCAAGCTGATTAGAAAACTGTCACGTTTTCTAATTGAAAATTGAGTACACGCAACATTATATTAGAACCGCTTGCGTAGATATGTATACATGTAGTGACTCTCAAGAGGCGTAGTGCTGATTCTGACTTGGTTGAAATGACAAGAGCCGTATCATGAGCTTGACTCGTGCCAGATTCAGAGTAATGGGCGTTGGGTTGGCACTGAAATTCTTGGAACATCGGTTGCTATGCAATCCGCAGTTTGTCGGGTGGGTGACTTGTGGGACCGGCGGCAGCCTGGCCTTCTGCTTGTATTTGTGGATTCGGGATCTACATACACTCTCAAATGCGAGGTCACTCACACACTCTCCACTCCTACCTATAGAGCTATAGAAGGGGACGCTGTATAAGTGGGACTGCGCCGGGAGGGGAAAAGCTACCCACAATTCTCTGGCACCGCGAACCGTTAACCTGCCTCTCCAACCGCTCCAAGTAGTCGGAAGGGGCCAAAATGGGCACGGGCATGTATTAAAGCGGGACAGCGATAGAAACCAGCAACATTCCTTTGTCAGCAGCAGAACGGTGGGAATTTTCCACCTCAATTCTCGAGTGGAAATGGAATTTATGATGGAACTTGTACAATTTTCAGTAAAAAAAAAAAGAAAACGTAAAACGGATATCTATTATAATAATTCAGATTAAACGTGCTATCTATATTTAACTGCTATATGTATACGCTCCTTTACACACTTTATGACTTAATAAAAATGTATTCCTACAAGTTTGATAGTCGGTACTAAATTGTTTATCTTTATACTTGTTCTTGTCATTCCATATTTACAATGACATGCCAATTTCAGCAATTTCTGATTTGCATTACGTAAACTTCAAAACTTATTTTGGTCATGACATCACCTGGAATGACTAGACAAAAAATACACCGTTAAAAAAAGGTAACGAGAATGGCTAGCCCGAGCTTCGTTGTCTAAAATCGATTTTGTGGTCGCCGCCATGCTGCCATTAGGTGAAGGTGAACTGAATGTCACGCCATTCACTGATTCACCCCACCATTAAAGCTACACATTTGCGTTTCCCTCATACACCTATGTTTTGTCTGACGCTTTTAACGGCCCAAGTTGAAACGGAATAAGTTTCGTTTAGAAAGTTGTGCGCAACTGGCAGTTAAACCAGACCGGTAGTATAGACGCTTAGTAGATTACGGGAAAAAGGGAGAGGGGAAAGCACGGGGAAAGAGCGACGGGTCAATGCACGTTGTAACACGCCCCAGAGTACCTCCAACCAAGCATGGCTACGTCAACGGCGCCGTGTACAAAGGATACGATCTGCGCACATCCTCTGAGCACGTGAAATGCTCGTTAACCACACATGGTTCCTGACTTCTACCACATACTACGGTAGAAAACTTGGTGGGGATGAATCAATAATCATGTATACTATTCTAATGGAAAATCCTCGCAAACCGTCAATTCAATTAACCAGCTGGATGAATAACACGTACATGAATTAGATCCAATACGTTGTTTGTACAGTCAATCATACTAAACAATTATCGAGTGTTCAAAAAAAAATATTTCCACTGAAATTCGGAACAACCTGTAGCCTTAGCTATCCTGATCAAAGATTGGAGCTGATCCATACACCGAAAAATATCTGTCGACGGAATGATAGATTTCTTTCACAGGCATAATGTGATCAATTGGTCTAAACTCTGCATGACGAGATGAAGCATAAATTTACGTTTACAAAGCCGAGGTATTTCCGTTACTTCATAGTTTTGAGCCTTAGTTACAAAGCGATGCAGGATTTCTAGGTATTTGATGAGAGTTAGCGCGCGATATTCTGACGCACAACATGGCCCAATTATATTATACATATAACATAGTAGCAAGCTCAGTCTAATGCCAGATTTCCGTTCCTGGACGTAAAGCATTCTAGAACAAGCCCGTAACGTGTCACGATCAATATCCCCTGGCATTCGGTCGTATTCGACCTATTCCGTCAAGTTCGACCTCTAAAGCTCTCCCGACGCCTGTCCCCCCACCCTTCCAACGGTCGGTTTTCAACCGTTCTTCTTTCAAAATTCTATGTTCCAACTCTCTCCATGTAGCGTGCCTTTTCTACTTCAATGTTACGTCGACCTTTTTTTGCGGGTGTTCGTTAGCGCTCAGCTCGAAACATCCCGCCGTTCATAATTTCTATTATTACCTTCAATTCTGTCTAAATTACAGAATTTCCCAATGCACAACAGTGTTTCGTAATTATATAATACAGAAATTGCGCACTGGTAAAAAGCCATTTTCCAGTGCCAATAATACAACCATGACGTCAGTCCTCGTTTCTACTGGAACAAACGTTTCAGTGAACACTTTAGAAGAATTTCACAACTTTGAGCGACTATTAGTACCGCATTAGGTCAACGATTAGACAAGCTTGAAGTTGAACAGGCAATGTTTGGTTCGTGTCCCCCAAACCCAAAGGTGTTTGTTTCTCTGTATATCCCGCGAACCCAAAGATGTTTCTATGTATTGCCCTATAGGTGATACCTATTCAGCCAGGCTTGGTGCGGCATGGATATCATGGTTGGCTGTGGATAATGGTAGGTAGTAGTGCCGTTGTGCTTGTGGTGCTTTAGCTACGTTCACAGGCGAAACCCAGCGGACGTTAGGCGGTTGGGGACTGGCAAGGGGCAGGGAATCACGAAGCACACGGAGCGCAGGCCCCGCGCAATGCCGAGCTGCGTGATTGGCTCCCCACCCTTAAAAAATTTAGGTTTGCTTTGGTATATCCAATTTGAGCCTCTTTTTTTGTACTTGTTGGGTTCTGCAAGGGGTCTACACCGTCGCACATCCCGTGCTATATCAACATATACGTACATGTTGCGTACGGTAGTGTGAATCCGTGTGTATACGGTATATCCGTACGTACTATAGAAACATATATCGAGAGAGCATCATCTCGGGGCTCTTGTGTAGAGCGGGGCGAGGGAAGAGGAGGCACGCTCTAGCTTCACACAATTCCTGCGTGCGCGACTATGCGCGTCTTTAGAAAACAGGGGTCCTGAACACTCTGAACTCGTCGCTGAACGCTTGAACATTTCGGTTCATCTCTGACGTCGCTGTTTAAGGTGGATTTTCCTATTCACGCGGACGCCATATTGTCTTTCTAATAATAACCACCAATAAGTTGTAATTAGTACGCAGGCCTAACACCTGGCGTCCTGATGCATTTTGTGTACGAATGTGCCGCGTTCCGGTGTGACCTGTCATAACACTGCTAGCCATTTTGAAATCAACTATACATTACCGGGTGTTGTTTTACGCGAACAATATAAATATTACATAATATTTTTATTCAATGAATGATCGTGTTATAATATTCTTGAACGTGCGAACTATAATTATATATTCAATTAACGTAAGAGAAATGTTGCCGCAATCAATTTTCAGTTGTTAATGCCACAACCAAGCCCCCCGGGCCCTCTGCCCCCACGTGCATTGTTAACACAGGTGTTCCTATCGCTATAAAACGTCAGAAAATAAATAACTTAAGCACAGGTTCAACGAACGATCCTTAGCACTAATGAATAACCTAAAATTCATTTCGATCAAATAGTTTAAATAAATTCAGGATATTTGCTTACGCTAGTCGGCATTGTTGATAACAATGCTTGTAAGTATCCATACATAAATTACAATTATTGTTCAATGCTTTAATTTATATCTAATTATCACGTGTATTTCTGAAAAATACGAATACTAAATATATTACAAATTTCTAATATTTAAGCGAAATTTTCGCTCTTTTCCTTTTTTTTTACTAACTACACAAATTGAAAAATAAATCTTTACGTTTATGAATGAAAACAACAAAATTAAAATGAAAACATCTCAAAAATTATTCCCCTATATTTACAGATTGGAAATGAGCAATCCATTGCAAGATGATTTGATTGCATTCAATTCCACTCAACAAAACAACTCCCCTGAGAGCGCCAACGAACCTATACAAGAAAAATTTGGTACGTCACGTAAATATAGAAAATCCTTGAGATAAACCACTTGACAAAGTGATGAACCGACACACAATGCACTTTCGTATCTTCTTCCAGAACTGCTCTACAAACGATAATAATGTCAAAAGCTTGACATCGCCTTTGCCTCTATCATTTCAAGACATGCTAATAATAAACGCGAATTTAGCTGGCGCACAAAATATTAGCATTTTGAAGAAATAAAAGTCTGATCTGTGTCTACGAAAACTAAATAACGTAATAATACCAATGATAGAAACATATATTTCTCATTATTTTTGTTTCTATTTTTCTGTACCTCTCAACTTCCTTCATTGCGGATCTATAAACGCATCCTCAAAAACAGTACCAGCATTGCCAAACTCAGTCTCATATAATATCTGTTGAATCTTTAACTTAGCCTCCGCACTTTGCCGGTGTGTAAATCTTCGCAATGTTTCGGCGACCGACATGCAGAAGTAATGCTGTTCGTCAGCTATGTAGGATTGTGAATTTATACAATGATCTGTTTTCTGGGTATAACTGCGCGTGTCATCGGATACTTGATACAAATCTGGCGATTCATCGATAGCCTGTTCCTGGAAATAAAATTCCAGTTAATTTTAAACATTGTTTGTATCTTATTCTGTTCTTTGTTTTCTCTTTCTTTTCTCTTCATTCTTTTCACTTTCTATCTCCAAGCTACCTGATAAGTAGGAAGCTTTTGTCTCTTCTGCTGTGGTTCATCTCGGTCATTTTTGTCATGTATAAGTGCCTCGCTGATGTTTTCACAACTCAACGATACCCATTCTGTACCGTCCCTTCTCGGTGCTATTGGTATATAAGTTTTTGGCTCATTTTTGATAGTATTCATTGTGTATCTTCTTCTATGGACTATGAAATTCCATATAAACGACATATGCTCTAGCAGGGGCCAAGGGGCAGTTTTCTGCGTTTTTTCCATATCACTTTCGGAGGACATTAATTTCTTTTCTCGGACAAATCTGTCCCTTAAATTTCTCCATCGATTTTTAGCTTCCACGGCTATAAAATATGTAGTCGTATAAGAAGCAAGTCAATTTTAAAATGTTTTATTAAATTTCAGGACTGAAACGACTGAAAAAGAAAAATAAAAAAACATAGCCCCGCAATTCTTATCGTTCGTATCGTATTTATGTAATACGGTTACGTACTGCGATTCTAAACTTACGTTTTACCTGAAGCTTTGAACCGATTTTAACCCACGTTTTGTCCTTTGTTTGGTGGTGTTTATAACCTTTAACATGACTGTCAAACAGCAACGGGTATTTTTTAACTTCGTCGATTAGTTGAACATCGTCAAGCAACGACATTTTGGTATTTTTGCTTCTGAGTTCCAAAGCAAAAATCCGGTTTCCAAATTTACTTTCCACTTTTGCTTGTGGTTTATAGCTAACATACGACGTATGTAAGATTACGTCCTACGTGGGGGGGGGTTAGAGAACGCGGGAAACTGACATGGCGGTAAATTTCGCCAATCATAACCTAGCTTTATTTCGATCGATTTAAAACATGGACGTCAACGCACCACGCAATACGTCGAACAATATTTTCACCTAAAAACACGCGTTTTCTCTACTTAGTTATTTTAAGGTCAACACAATTCAACATTTTGAAACCTGATAGAAATCATTGATCAACCATTAACCAATTATCTAAAACAAATATTCAACAAGCATTAACTCTCCGTACGTATAGACACTGTTTGGTCAAAAACATTTCGCCATATTTACGTCTTTTTTTTAACCTCAAAAATTGTATCCGATGTTTTTTTTTCTGTTGTTTCAGATGAATACAGCAACGAACCCAGTGAATTGAGCGCATTGACAAGTGACGCGTCGCGTTGTGAAATTTGTAATCAACAATTTTTGACTAGAAGAGAATTACGCTCACATTTTTTGGTTCACGTTGGACAACCTAGGGTGATATTGAACAGGATTCCCAATCTGAAACCCTCAAAGAAAAAGCATATAACTAATACATATCGCCTTGATCCAGAGACCAAAGGGTCATTGAAACTGACTCTCAAAAAACAAAACTCGACAGACTCGATTAAATTGACGCTGAAAAAGTCGTCGATATCAGAAGACTTTACTGTTGTTAATAGCAATTTGGATTTGGACAATTATCACATAAACGAAGTGGCAGGCTCTGGGACAAATGATTCCAAAGATACGGAAAATACAGACAAAGATATCGATCAGACCTTTGAAGATGTGACAATTAATCAACAGGTAGTGTATCTAGAAATTTGAAAAAACTGCCTTACTAGTGTGCTACTCAACGTTTTATAAAGTCATTAGCCTTGAGGTATTTTTGAAATGATCTTTTTCTGAATTACAGAACTACGAAAACGATGATTACCAAACTGAAGAGCGAAATGATCCACTCAATGATAAAGACAGACCGCCGTCAATGGATATTAATGAAGCTGATTCTGGTGTAGGCAGCGATACAGTTAATCCACCAGAAAAAGAGGACCAAACTTTTGATGATCATCCCCTAATCGACGGGCTGGATAATCCTGAAAGAGTTCTGTCAGAGATTGAAGAAAATGAGGATTCTGATGCAATAGAAGCTACTTGTAGAGAAGCGATTGAGAATCTGAAGAAGCTTGGCGAAGATACGAGGTATGTGATCAATTAAATTGTTGTAGAATTATTTAGTCTCCTTTCTCTGTAAGTTTTGTAGCTAAATTATGTACTTACAGATGCATAGATCCATTGTCAGATCCCGTTCTACCAATAGAAACAGACGTTGATGAAACATCTGAGATGATTCAGCAGCTTACCGAAAACTCGTCTATAAGCTTAATTTCTAAGTCCGCCGCACTGTCTCTTGAACCCCAAAAACGTACTTCCCCTCATGAAAGTCAAAAAGAAGATAATCAATCTCCAAAATCTAATTCTGACTTTAATTGGAATCAACTATCGGCAGATTTACCAAATAGAAATGAGGAAAGCCGGGATAAACATGGAGAGCAGACAGTAGATCAGTCCGATTCGCACACTGGTTCATTGCTGCAGAATTTCCTGCTTGACCATCACAGAAGAAATGAGAACGAAAATTCATTATCAAGCAATTTGCCACCTGGTGAAACTGAGTATGTTTCACTTGAGCGGTTGGCTGAAACAGTGAGCACTTGTCGTGCCTGTAATGAAAAATTCCCTGACATTACTCAGCTAGATAAACATAAAGCAACGGTGGGGCATTTTCAATGCAACATTCCAGATTGTGCGAATTTAATATTCAATTCACCTAAAGAAGTTGCTACGCATAGAGCCCAGGCCCACGTAGCACCTGTATCTCCAAATTTAAATCAAATCCCACCCCACATTAATGCGAACTCACCTCATGGGGGCAGCATAGGACCAATTCAATCTTCAAACTCGCCACAATTGAGCAGAACATCGCCACTGAGATCTCCGCATCAAACTGGCACCCCACCTTTTACTTCTGGTAATAAAACCCAGCAACTCAGTCCACCGGTTAACTTTGACCAGCTACCAGCACCTGTTCAACAACTAGCTCAGCAAGTACAGCGCATGCCTCTTCCTCAACCCCAAATACCTTCTTCTTTGCCACCGGGTGCTAATACCCTGATTCCTGGACCGAATTATTTTCCACGCAGTGGACGACCGCCGATGTACAATATCCCCGGGCCTCAGCAGATGCATTTTCCACCGCATTTGGCTCAATTATATCCACCATTTGGGACTGCAGCTTTTCAACAGATGTCTGGTGCTCCGCCTCTCATGTCACAAATGACTCATCAGATGCCGCGTGGTAGATATCCGGGTTCCCATAATGTCAGGTGATTATTGAATCTTTTTAACGATAAGAGTTCTCGTCAAATGTCACACCATTGCTTCAATACATATCAGTGCAATAAAAGATGGAATTATTCTAGAGCTCCGAGAATGTCACAGGCTGGACCTGTACCAAGACAACGACTGAAGAGGCCAGCCCAACAATTAGTCTCCCCACAGCAGCAGCAGCAACAACAACTGCAGCAGCAACAACTACAGCAGCAACAGCAGCAGCAGCAGCAACAACAGCAGCAACAACAACAACAACAACAACAACAACAACATGCAGCTTCTAAACAACGGCGGATGGATGTATTGTTGCCTGACAGAAATGAGGACGCGGATTGTCATATAATTGCACAGCAAAAGAGAAATGATGGACTACCTGTTATACAAAATGTTCAAGGGGCAGTAGCCCAACAATCTGGAAGGAGTGATTCTACCATACATTTAACGGACTCCATCACATTGAGTGTTCGACAACCAGGTAATTCCACAGCTTTATGATACTATTCAGTCAGTATCATTAATTCTGAAAAGCAAAGAAGTTTTAGCTTTCTTCTCAATGAATCATCTACTCATTGGGTTTGTCTACTTAGTAAAGGGTTTTCACTCTTTCATTATTTGATTTATGATGATTTACAGTTATAGAATTTCCATTCCACAGCATGTTCTTACTTCTAGTTTAGTTCGGTTTCGAACCTTTCTTTGAATTTCTTCTCTGCACTGAAAGAGGACATCAGTAAAGAGTCGAAACCCATGTTTTTAACTAATCCAAAGGTTCCGCTCCAGTACAAGCCCAGAATCCTGCCAATCCAACGGCGAAAAAATCTGATGCCAAGGCGGTTGCTAATGTATTAGCTGCTCGGGGAATCACTGTCACACCAGCTGCAAATAAAAACAAGAGTGCGGAACAAAACAAACAACTTCCACAACAACAATTGAGAGCACCTGCGCCGCCTCCCCAACCAGCAAACGTGACTTCATTGAATCTAAATTCAGCAATATCCATCATTCCTGCAAGTAGCCAAAGAAAACAGCAGGAACAACAAGCACAATTTGCTGTACCGCAAACCAGGCCCAGCAAACAATCAACTAGTGAAGTTGATCGACCACCTAGACCTCCTACAGTTGACCTCACTCAAGATACTCCAGCACCTTCAGCTCACTCTGCTCGAAGAGGCAGACCATCGAAGTAGGTCTTTTTTTCAATTTACAGTAAATTTTTGACTGACAAAATCTTGAAATTTTGTAGTTTTTGAAACAACATATAGTAGTATGGAAGTATAATTTATTCTCGCTGTCTTACAGGGCTATGTTGACTTGTCCAGTATGTGATAAAGTTTTCCAAAATCAAGAGATGCTCACCCAACACATGGCCTCACATCGGACACCGAGTAAATTACTTCACAAGTAAGTTGTCTAATTTTAAAGTGATAAACAAACTAATGTTATCATTTAAATTTTGATACCTATGTTTCTGGATACTTATTCAGGGACTGTTGCTGCAATATTAACATAATAATCGAAAGTCTGAACTTTCTACATACACTACATAGATTTGTCAATTTGCAGGTGTCATTTGTGTCCTGCTCAGTATCCTACATCGCAGGCGTTAGCACAGCATAAACAAACTTACCATAAAGAATCAGAAGCCAGTTTACCAGCTGGTGGAGCGGAGTTAGCACTTCCGGTAGTTGATTTGAAGTCACATCAAGTATTGCATCGTCTTTCAAGTCTTGGTATCCAAAGTTATATTCCTTTGTCGCAACTGAGTGCCCAAACTGGTGGCTATTTTGGATTACCTATTATAACAATAGACGGTGCCCGTAATTCAAGTTCTTGTAATTTAGCTGCTCTTGGTGCAACTTCTATTTTAAGTTTGGGTCCCCTTAAGCACTTACCACCCAGGTAACCATTTACGAGTACATAGTTTGAGTTTGGATTCTTCATGTCTTACGAGATCAGATGTGAAGGACCTTTCTGTGATATATCGTTGTAGAGGACGTCAGCGAAGGATGAAACACAAAAAGAAAATGTAAATATAAGAGATAGAAGTAAGGCAGAGCGAAAGATAACAGAAACAAAAAGATAACACAGGAAGAAGCTTCATACTCAAAACAAAGCCGGTATATTCTGGAGCATGGAGTTACTTGGGAAATGCAAATAACTGCAATTAAAGCATTGCGGTTCGTAAACACCAAACAACTCTTACTATTAGAACACAGAGTATGAAGATTCAGAGGATTAAGATCTGTGAGATAGAGAGTTCTTTCAAAAGTCGAAAAGGTGTAAATATGAGTCTAAGAATACGAACTTGTCATTGTAAATAATATAAGTGTAAATAACTTAAAATATTGAAAAATGCAAGATTCCAATTTAGGTCCAATTCAGATATCTTAATTTTTCAATAATATAGAAACACAATTATAACAGTGCAATTACACATGATTGTGGTCTAACATTTCCAGCAGTTTCAAAAACTGTCCTCTAAAAAAAAATTCTGTCTTTAAAAAAAGACTAACATTTCATTCGGTTTGAAGTTTTCATAATGAATCGGAAGATCACTGTTCATGAGCGGTAAACATACTCTACATGTAGATATTTAATATATTTACATTCGCTCCATATTCACATCGTGCAATTTGGTTTTTGTTATAGTTGTAAATTATTTATATAAGTATGTATGTGTGTGAGTAAAAGTGAATATGCGCATATGTATAGATATTCAGTCGAATTGTATATCGTATTGTGTGTTGAGTGAAATCGATTTAAAGTAGACTGGCAATTTCATTCAGTTAATGATAAATAATCACTAATCAGCAATACGAATGAGGGTTCCAGAGATGGTATCCATATGGAATTACAATTTGTGCACAAATTATTGTTCTGAAAACTTGGATGTTATTTATTTATGCAATTTAGGTGCATAGTAAAACTGACCATAGTGAACTATCCAGTCAAGACGTACAATACTTGGGGTATCATTGAAATCGTAAACTGACAATGATTTTTTAGTTTACAGTTGATCACCCGAAAACGTTTCTACAAGTATACCATGGATTTAGCAAGGTTTTGTAAAGCTCAGTTCATCCAATCCTGAATTTAAAAAATTGTTCTCTTTCTGTTTACCCTTCTACTGTGTGATGAGTGAAATTGATACATACAGCAAAACCATGTACATATGTTACTAAAGTTCCTTACAGACAATTTTCTAATATTTTGCGTATTTCTAAGTTAATTAAAAGAAAATATTTGTTTGTTTTCTTATTGTTAAAAATTGGCCATATCTATCAACGTTCAGTTTTCTTTAATTACTTATTTTGTCAAGTATATAGGATATTCTACACATTGCAATTCACCGTGATTTGATCATCAAAATTAATGATCATCTCACATTGATATTGTGACCCTATCATTCATGAAGTTTTTAATTTATTTTCATATATTCGCACACATATTATTATATTGTCTCTGTTGTTTTATTACACTACAACCCGGTGCGATGCAGCTCATTTTCATTACAGGTGTATACGCGATAAGTCAGATTTGGCTCACGACTTTGTAAATATTTGTATCATACTACAAAGTAATGTAACTTATGTTGTAGTGATGCATGAAAAATAGCGAACATGTACAAAGAAGCACAAAATAACCCATTCTTCATCATAATCAAATCTATTCTTATAATAAAATAAATCAATCAGTAGTATTAATAGATTTCACAGACAACAAATCAATTCTAATTCTCTGTTCGCTTGTGTAACAGTTATTTGATCACCATGACCTATAAGAAAATTGGATCAAGTTAGGAAAAAGTTTCAAATAAAAGGTGTGGGAATGATTGAGTAACAAGAATACGAATATCCTTAATTTATCTCATGCAAATGTACGTGTTCACTAATTTCATGTTTATGCTATGACAAAAATTAGCTATGATAAAGTTATAGATAACAAAATATTTGTATTTTTATAAAATGTTTCAAGTTTTAACTTTGTTATCAAACATGCTACAGTTTTAATTGAAATAAAATCTGTAAAACTTTATACTTGAAGAGTATTGATCATTTACACGTTGCCTCATACAATATAACTAAGAACTTTCTAATTGAAAAGTTCGCGTTCAACCCTTTGGTCTGAATTAATTTTATTTGAAACCGTCACAAGATATATTTCCACGATACAGTTGTGCTGAAATATGGATTCAGGCACCACGAGAACATTCTTACTAGGGAATGTGAAACACAGATCGTTTTATTTCGCAGAGATGTCACGGTAGGTACAAAGCATTAGAACGATGATTGAAAAAAAAAAAAATCAACTCTGCCAGATAAAGCAAGGAGAACTTAAAATATAACATCATCTTTAACAATCTATTTGTTATATCTATACACATATGATAAAACTAATTATTTCAGATTCAATTTTTACCCTGTTGTAACAATAAAATCTTATCTCGTTTATTCTGCCTAAATTTCAATTATATATCAGTGTTTTGAATTACATAAATTTCTAACGTGCTCTTTTATATTTATTACCGTACGATCCTAAAATAAATGTAACAGTAGCTTCAGATTGTAGTTTACAGACGGAAACTAATATTATTTAAGTGATTGATACGCTGTGCTCTACGTGACTAGATTATAAACAAAAAGCAATTAAAACTTCATGAATTCAACAATCGTAAATATTATGCATTATAAATATTATATAGAAACATCTAATTTAATTTTGAGTTTTGCGCACTGTTGGCAGTGTTGTAAGAATATAATTCAATCCTTTATTTATGAATGAACATTGAGTCACAATAACTAGGACTCACCGCGAAAAAATTTAACTATAAATATTTTTGGAGAAAAATTGCCGAGTCAGAGATTACTCTCTAATGAGTAATATACTTAAAAATCTAATGATTAAAATGAATAATTGAAAATATCTTATATGTTATTTACTATGTTGAAAATTTGATTTCTCATATTATTTCGTGCATAGAAAAATGATTGAATTGTATACACGCCCTGATACCGCTCTTTGAGTTTCAGTTCATAACGATTTTGATTGATTAATAGAAGTATTAACGAAATATCGAGATTCCTATATCTCTGATTTAACAAACACATCAATTAATTTGACAAATTTTTCTAAACAATTTTGAAGTGTAATACGATAAACTTTGTCTAACAATTATTTGGTCAACATTATCTAAATCATTTTGAATTTCATCCTCCGTTACAATAATAATCTTTGTATGCTATCGAATTCGACAAATATTCTGACTATAGCTAGATGTGTTATTTCTAGAATCTCTACACGTAATATTACATAATAATCATTTATCTAGCTATATTTTATGAAAAAATGTCTTTTGCATAAGAAAAGTTACACTATGAAATCTATTCGTCAAGCAAAGTAGTGAAATCATAATAGAAACTAGAATACAAAATTTGGAATATCCCTTTCAAGTACCAGGAAGGCATGCTCGACCATTATCACTACTTTTAACTTTGTATAATAAATATATATTTTAGTATATTAGTATAATCCCCATTCAATCTGTGGCAGCCTACTGTATTATATTATATATATTTCCGTTTTAGAATACTCTATTCAATAATAGAAAGATGGAAATTTCAAGATTCAACAATACTTAGTATTTCATTACATGTTATACATTTTCTAACTTTATGTATTGAATAATCATCAACTTTAATGCAGTTACTAGAATTTCTCTGAATCTATATCAAGTCCTGATTGCCAAAAACGGTTCTAAGATCTTGTTACTTGTAAATACTAATCGACCCACAATATATTATGAACTTATGCATTACATATAAGCCTATGCATGTAATGTTGTAGGGTGAATAAATGCAGTGTGCAAATTATTGAATAAAATCTATACACAAATTTATCAATTCACGTGGAATAAGTATATTATTGGCATGCAGTATAATCAAAACACTATGCATGGAAATAACATTCAAACAAAAAGAAATTCATCGTGAGATAAGAAGTAAATTATATGGGGTATCCCACGGGCAGCAGGATAGGTTTTGGCTGCGGGTCCTGAAATTTTTCGCCTGAAAATCTTTTTTTTTAAATAAATTAATACATTTTTTATATAGATATATTACATATACGAAAAAATGTATACATTTAATTGACAGCAAATAAAAAAAAAAGGCAACCGATAATTTTACCAAACGTTCATAACATGTTGAACTATGTTCGTTCGGTCAAAAACTGGATGAGGTTAAGTAGACCCTAAGGACAGGAAAAAAATAAAAACGATTTTTTTTAGTTTTTGGGCTGTAGATAATTTGTTCAAATCGAATTACTATTCTATTTGCTTTATTGAGAAGAGCAATTTTTTCCGGTTGAAAAGCGATGGTCAGATTTTATTTTGGCTCTATTGTCACCCAAGATATACGCAATTAAAGATACGGAAAATATATTTTTTCGAAATTTTTCGATTAGGACCCAACAAGAACCAAGAATTCAATGGGGCCCATAACTATATGGGAGTTTTTAATATGATACCAGGAAACGATATTCTCGACAGGCGAAAACTTTCGGGACCATCTTCTTCTTCTTCTATTCCTCAGGCTAGTGGTCGGCGAACTTATTGGTCAACAGAGCCAAATATCAACAACGTTTAGGATTTCTTTTGAGAGCCGAAATAACATAAACTCAATTATGCAAGGCCAAAAAAGCAGAGACCAAAGAGCCGCATGCGGCTCGCGAGCCGCGGTTTGCCGATCACTGCCTTAGGCTTGTACCTCGATATGGGAAGTAGCCAATTCGGGACCTGCGGCCAAAACCTGTCCCGCTACCCGTGGAATATCCCATATGTACAGAGAAGTTCACTGGAAACTTGCCATGCCCTATGGTAGACAACTCGTGTTTTCGCGAAATTGACAACGGTGTCGTACGATATCCATAGAAGAGCCACAGATGACAACTGCTGCTACGTTGTCTGTAGGTACGGTCGTACCACAGCGTTGTCAATTTCGCAAAAACGCGAGTTGCCTACCACGGGGCGTGGCAAGTTTCCAGTGAACCTCTCTGTAGGTATACTCATAATACTGCAAGATAAGAATGAACCCCCATCATATCGCCAGTGATGGGTTCACCTGAAGTATTCAACACGAGATGATAACAAATCATTATACAAACACGTTGGAATATAGTATATGAACAATAAAAATGCTAACTGCATATTAATACCCCTACCATACGATAATTATGATAATATATGTTTATTAATTGTTTTATGTCCTGATTATCAACTATCAATATCAATATCATGCATTGATAATTAATTACTAGATAGATAATCGCCCCCGAATATGTAGTTGAGATTAAACTTGTACCACATAATCGCCTCAGACATAATATTCTTTGAACTTTCTAAACATAAGGGTATTTATTTCATATATTGAATAAGTACGCATATGTATCTTATCATTCAAATAATTGAAGATTTCCATTAATAAAGGCTCTAAGTAAATAGCTGTATGATGTATGTAGGTATATTATGTAGATTTAATTGCGTAATAGAATAAAAACAAAGATAAAATAGAGAATAGACTATGCAGTAAAAACCTACTATGAAATGGGTTACTGTTATTTGGTGCTACCAAGGTTTTGAACACATTTATTTTTGATCAAAAGGCTCGTCGACTTACAGCCTTAATCAATTTGAGTCTTCAATTATTATTCAAGTTTTACCCAGGTAAACCTACTAACTTTAATTGAGTGTGTTGCATATTTGCGGTCTTTAACACCAGCAAGTAAAGGCATCATTTTTGAGTTGTTCGTCACGATATTTGAAGAAGAAACTTGAAAAAACTAAGCTATACCGGGACTCAGCCAAGCTAAATCAATGTTTTGTAATAACGTACCCAAATAGTGAATACAAATGCAGGAGATGATTAATTCATATGCGGCGAGTGAATTCATTTTAGTACAACAATATTTATAGAGAAAAGAATGATCCCAATTGCAAGAATATTATCTCAACACACGTCAAACTAAACTTCTTTTAGACGCTTCAGAATCATAAGTAAGCGCACTACGAGAGTCAATGATAAGAATATAGTTAATAATATTCGATTAGATGACGATCGTGACTAAGTACTGCGCAAAATTGAAGGGTATGTATAGGTATACATTAAAAAGTAGGTATAATATAATTCAATAACACATCTATATAATAGATAGATAAACCTAATAGAGCAACGATTATTTTAACTACCATGCTTAGTGACCAATTCTGCCAAATTATTGGAGCAAACTATAGACTCTCAAAAATCATTATGTACAAATTGAGATTAACAAAAACACTTAATTCATTAGTTTCTGCAACATATTAGTTACAGAGTTTAAAATTTCCTGACTAATCAAAAATTGCAATGAAAATGGCACGTGTGTTTCTAAAACACTATTTAAAATTATTCTCAATAGAAAACCCAATAATAACTAATCAATAAAGTAAATAATCATATTTATAACGCTAGATGACCGTCAAATCTGGCAGCGATATCTCAAGTTAAATTTTTCACCAATTATTAACGGTATTCTAAATATTTTTTGTTCAAATAAACCATTAGGTTTCGTCAATAAACAAGAATCAACAGTAGGTCAAAGCAGAGTAAAATTTACAAATGACCAAACGACAAAGGACAAATAAAAGTCTGCAATATTCTGGGTTCCTTTGATTGGAGAGAACTTTGCAATCAATCAATTTAACTGTAGCCAAATTGAACTTTGCGACATTGGCAAAGCCACTTGATAATCCTGGCGTTTCGTTCAACTATACTCGGCGGATCGCTCGGTCTTTGAGTGCAATCCTCATTCCCTGCTCTACCGATGCTGCAGTTATTATTTTGCCACTGATTTGTTTGGTTATTACCAGCCCAAGAGTAAAGACCCAATGCAGAATCAACGGAACTAACACTATCAAAGAAAACTGGTGAAGAGGACTTTGAATCTGGTTCGGTAATGCGATGATAATTGTCAGAATCTAGGCCAAGGCGATCAAAGAATATTTCTAACTGCGCAACTGACCTAGCTGGGTGAGCCGATTTGTTTGAACGAGCATTATCATGTCTCCAGTAACGGTCACTGATGTCGGACTTTGATCGTAAGATCGGTCGGCCCCTTTCTTCCTTCCAACTATCAGAAAACCTGGAAATTACTTCAATTAAATTGAATTCGAATCACAGTAGAGACGATTACGATGATTTGGAATCAAATATCATTTCTAAAGAGTCTCTGAGATCAAATTAGTGTGATTGAAGAAGTTTTTCACATATGTGTTAAATTTATGTATGTTTAATATTCATTATCACCTCGAATTGCGTGTAGGACTGAATTCAGTCTGGCTATTGCTGCTTTCCGAATCTGTTGTATATGGTCTAACAACAGATTGGGGTGTCCCACTTCCATAGCTGCTTTTTCTTGACCGATCTTTATCTGTGGAATGTTGCGTCGAAGCTCCACTGTCTCTGCGAATGTGGCTCCAACAGTCCTGTAATAATATGCGATCAGATTCTGTGATATAAAAAGAATTCGAGTTTTCATGTATCTTAACGAGGCTCCTCAGACAGGATAATTCCAAGCCCCGAGGAAACACATACCTGAATTCTAGCAGGAGGCTCACTGCGGTGTGTACAATGCCCGGAAGAACCACCGGAATCCCTTGCTGTTGCCCCATGACTTAGTTTGCTCGACCCTGAAGATTTCTGGGTACGACCTCCCGAGGACAAAACACTACTAGCATCTCCACCGCCTGAACCCAGCGATCGTTTAATATGCCTGGAACTTAAGTTTAAAATAGTAGTGAAATCTCAGATAAACTAGAGCAGTAAATTAAATTTAGGAAATTTAGATTTGAAAATGTACCTTCAAGTATGTTTAATATTTATATGAAAGTCATAGAAGAACGAAATTCAGTTATCTCGTCTTCATGATTAAGTAAAGATCAAGATAAACAGCAGTTTCAAAACAATTTTTTTAAGATAAAAGATGGAGCTGATTTATCTCCAGATGATTACCTTAGACAAACCTTTACAGATAACCTACAAGACCAATGTGAGTACACGGTATCGTTACTTTATCTTTTGTTCTGCCTGTGTGAAATCTCATTCGACTATACTATCTTACTAAATGCCCTGGTCTAGTTTCTGTTATTGGACTATTAAAATAAATATATAAATAAATAAACACATGCAAACAAATTTACATTACCTTCTGTAGCAGCTGGCGTCTCGTTTGAAACTATGCTCAGAATAATCTGAGCTAGTTTCACAGTCTGGACAATTATTGGTTGCTTGATGATGCCCAGAATTTGATGGCTTAGATGATGACTTAGATGACGCATGTGGGGAGAGAGATGAACGCCGTCTTGTACTGGTACAATGCAGATCAGGAAGTGACTTGTGGCAAAAGGTTGTATCGGCAGGAGATGAATTGCTTGATTTTTTACCAGATTTTCCAGTAGAATGCGAATGAGAATTGCTTCTACCGAATTTGAAACAAATGTCTAGCGGTGCACCTCGCTGAAAATAATAATAAAAAATTAAACAATTACGAAGGTGTGTTGTCTAGGTTTCCTTTTAGCCCTGAATCGATTCTTTAATATTGCACCTAGCAAGGGAATGAAAAATCCGAGCGGTACAACTAGAGAAAACTATTCTAAAAAGAGATGAAGGTCTCCGAATAAACAGACGCGATATCAGAGCCAGCATACATGGGATAAGTGGACATCTATCTTTGAATAATATCCCGAAAGTTTTAATCACTGGTTACTGAAGGAATCGTATATCTTTTATGCCCATATCACATATCAGTGGCAGACACACCGTTTATTTCCTGCTCTATCTGCATCCTGCACAATCAGTATCAACTATTCTTTGACCAGACACTACATAGCATTACATATGGGCACTTCATCACGTATACTCGCACGTGCCCATCCGATAATGTACGATCACACTATACGCCCAATCCACACATCGATACGTTTGTAAAAACCAAGTGATATGTACGCGCGAGTATTCTATACTAACTAAGTATGTATACCGATATACCAGAGACCATATATGATATCCTGTTTCCTGTTTCTAGTGTCCGGTTTCAATCCCGGTTTAACGACGCCGACGTGATATGATCGAGAATTAGCTGGATTATATGTTAAGACGATTTTAAACGGTTTTTTTTTCTTTTTTTTTTCTACTCTCGGTGTATAATTAAGATAATTACCAAATTATGTTCTTCATCTCTGCAACCAGCAGCGGGAGAAAGCACGCCAGGTGAGAATCTGAATTTGTCATCTCTCGCCGTTCCGTTTGGTTGAGCTGTAGGCGAAGGTGGTGGTGGTGTATCAGGAAAAAATACATTTTCTTTACTGTCGGTGTTCAAAAGCCTTCTAAGTTTCGTCTGTAACTGGTCACTCCCGTTTCCACTCGGGGGACCGGAAATTGTGCGTCTTTGAGGTACTGGTACGAGTCGTGGACTCTTTGGCGGCAATGTTGGCGGCGGCAGAGATCTTTGCGGACTTAGCAGTCCGTCAGCTGATTAAAATTACGAACAAATTATGAGATCAAATTTTTACGAACCCTTTTCCTTCTTATCTCTCGATCAAAATCTGGCACGTACTTCAAAGATATGAATCGATTGTTGACTTTTAGATTATGAGCTTTGACTCCTGAAATCGGTGATGAGTATCGATCGAAAATGAAGGAGTTAAGTTACACAAGTTTGTTTCATCAACGTCGCTCATACCCGGATGAACACGGATAATACATAAAAATCAAGTTAAACAAAACGTCAATGAGAAAAATTCCGGCAAATACTACCAGTTTTTCGATCAGTCTATTTACGCCCAGTCACCGCATGCTGTGCAACGTTATATAGACTTCCAGCTGCCGTTTGTGTATATAGACAGGAAGAGAACCCTAGGCGTATCAGTTGACAGCACAAACAGTGACATTAGTTGGCTTAAGGAAAAGCAATTCCGTTTTGTCAATCTTTGCGGATGTTTTCTTTTACCTTTATCTCTCAGCCACGTTTGTATGCATACGTTATGATCAAGATATATGATATATACCAGTATACAGGTGATAAAAAGACAGTGAATTGTGAATAAACATGATTGTAGCTTACGTCTATCCTGATCGTGACAATTAGCCCAACAGCATGGTGGCGTTAATGGGGTTGTTAGCTGAGGGGAAGTTGGTTGCATATTACAGCTCCCAGCATTGCTACATTTCCGCAAAAGTCGCGGCGGTGCCCCGGGGGCAGTTAACTGTGAAACTTGAAGGTGACCACTGTTCTTCAACTCCTGTTTTCTGTCCAAAACCGTCTCACTTTTAACGTAGAAGGCTTTAGACTCCTGCAGAAGTTCAACAGCGCTTTTCCTTTTCCCTAAATCACCGGAAATCACAGCTGATATCAGTCTCAAAATCACTCAATCATTATTCTCAATATACATAAAAAGAAACAAAGGTCATGATCAAACACCGTTTGCAATGTCTAATTCAAGTCTCTATCCCCTATATGATCATCCTCGGATCTCTCTTCGTTACAACAGCTGGTAGACAGTAGAAAAACAAGACGTTAGTCTTTACGCCTGTTCGTCTCTTGGTTTTAGTATCAACGTAAGGAGTTCTAGGAACAGGGTGCTGTGGGTTGTTTATGCACGTTCTTTCGTCCGTCTACGAAACTATCCTGCATGTGGATGTAGACCACAGGATGCAACATCGAAGGGAAAGTGAAACCGCTAATGACGGAGCGGTAACATAAGTTCACCACTTCCGAAAGAGCAAAGTCAAGTCAAGAAGCCTGCAATCGCTCCCAGTGATAAAAGCTACAGAAAAGAGCCAAGCGGAAAATCAATAGATATAGATTTGCCGAATCTTTCCTGTAACGAATGAGTCGGATATCATTGCTGCGAATTTATCTAGGGTCCGGCTATGTGAACCCAGGGGTAATCTGTAGCTTGATAAATATACGAGCCACGGATGTACACGACTTTGTGAGTTAATCGTGTTTCCACTTTTCACGCGCCTACTACTCCAGACCGATCACCCTGGGCCATCGATAAGAAATTAGATAAGAAAGCCAAAGCTGGCCGGGAAAGGAACACACGATAACGAAGTGTGTTATCCTTGCGACGATGTGATATACAGACACATGGCGTTATCGTATAGCGGGCGATCTAAGGTCCATGAAAAATGTTCTTTATTATATCCCCCAGATTCGAGAGAGTGAATTACTGTTTCAACGATGATAAAATTGCCCGAGGTTCAATCACAACAAAAAATAATTTCAACTCTGACTGGGTCCGGGTTCCACCGAACACAACAGGGTCAGGGACTGAAGCTGAGAGCCAAGTGTGTTACGGACTTACTATATACATATACATGCTCCGTAACGAACTACTTTTACAGATACGAGAGGCTACAATGTCTCGGCCAGTCCACGAAACGGTTATTCAACATCAGGATGCCTTATCGTTATATGATACAGATAAGCTATTTGCTTAAACCTGAATATCTCAATAAATAAGAAGTTGAACACTTTTCAACTCTACATCGAAATCTTGCAATAATATGATCTAATAAAGCTACATTTCTCGTATTCTCGTAATTATCGTAATGAGCGAGAAAAAGTTTTATCATTACTAGTCTCATTATTACTCTGATTATTATGATTATTCACACCCTCTTGCGCTAGAGAGTTGGAAAACGGAATCTTCTACAACCACAGAAATCAATCTAATGATAATATTATAATAAAGCAAGGAAATAGAATTAAAAACATTCATTCTTCATTCTAAAAATAATTCTTACCCGAGTAGTCACCCTGTTGACGATTACTCCTTACATAGGGTGTAGTTGCCTGGGGTGATTGAGTAGCTTGGGTCGGTTGCGTCGTTGGCTGCATGACCTGCGTGTCCCAGTATCCCCTGGTGCCGAAGCTATTCACACCCCCCTGCTGCGATGGCAAGGTTTGCTTGCACGGGAGTCTAGCCATGGCGGTCATCATTTTTTTTTTTTCTTATATCTTTTTTCTTCTAGTATAATTGGATTTTCCGCTCACCGCATCGACTTGCACTCTACCTTAGAGTGCGCTCGTTTCAACCCCATTTTCGAGCTATTTTCTGCCTTCTGAAACACATGCACGCACTAAGTTTGAAAAGATTTTACACATACGTCGAATAAGATTTCGGTGGAGTCGAAAGATTTGAACAAAATTTTTCTACCGAAATAAGTCGAATCATTTTTAGACGAGTTGTGGAATTTGAGAAAAATTCATCAAGGGGTTGGCGAAGGGAAGGGCAAAGAAAAATGTGCTTCTGAAAAAGTATTAATAAATCTCAGCCCCGGTTTATACGATTCAAATGATATTTTCTTTGTGTTAGTACTTCTCCGGGCACCGAGCTTTTTGCCCGCATATATAATAATTCGGAACCCGGCTGTAGGAGGAGTAGCAATTTAAAATTTCATTGCGGCATAGTTCGACCACAGTTGGACCGATTTCAACCAGGTTCACTGTAGAATTGCGATTTACCATAAGCAGCAGCTTTCGTTACGTAGAAGCTATGCCCATTTTCTTACGGTAAACGTTTTTCAATTATTTGCAAAACTATCCAGGACTAAAATTTCATACACTGCACATTCGCAATTTTAATTACACCAGTTTTTCCGCATTCAATAATCGATTCGACGTAAAATTAATATCAACTAGGTATTAAAGTAGGCACACAAAAAATTCCGCCTGTAATATTTCCCAGCTTAGATTCTTCGCTTAAATTTATATCCCATGCTATCATCTTCTCCGGATTATCATTCAATGGCAAAAACGTTTGTGAAAATGAGAACGCAGTAAAGCTTAGCGAAAAGTTTCTCGCAGAATTTCCATCTCAATTACATAGATCAATTTTTTTGCCCTTATAAATCACGACGACTGAGTTATTCGTACATATTTTTTTTCTATTCGCGTTGGAATTCTCCCAATTTATCGCAATTTTTTTTTCTTTATTCGAACGACTCGAAGACCGCGCTAGTATGTAATTTTATTGTTTATTGTCTCCAAGTTGGCTAAAAATTTATAGAACTAAAGCTAAAGCGGAAATTTGTCGATTGTTAAAAGGATAACAAAAAGAGACAATAAACGGGTCCGTGACTATAACGATTGACTAAAAATGGCCTATACATACCGCATGCGAATCGTCGTTATGGCCAAATGATCAAATAGGTCAACGGGCACGAATTAAATGAGGCAAAGAAGGGCGAACGAGCGAATCGTCAGCATTAGGCAAACCGCCAAACTATATAGTTTAAAATATATATTTTTTCCGCAAACTCCCCTATTTCTTTTCGTACAATAACCACCAATGATAATGCCGGATTGCAAGACGATGACGTGTCTCTCGTCGCGACAAACGGTATTTCTGTTCACGCTGGTAATCGTATTTGAAGAAGGTGAACGGTAAGTCTCATCGTCAGCGACAGAGTACAAGATGAACCCCGGCATCAAATTATAAACATTAAAAAACATTTTTTCAATCCAATCTTTTATAGACTGATCATCATGAAAGTTAAGTTTCTCGCCCAAAGTCCGGAACGGAAAAGTTAGTTTTCATTAATTTTCAACGGAGATTCGTAGCGAATACGTAACTGCAAATAATTCGTAGAACCGAACGAACGAATTGGTTTTGCAATAAAATTAACGCTCCATAGATTCGTACGTACCTAACTACCTATACCTAGCTGTTTATTATCCACCTATGGTTAAGTGTATCGGTGTACTTATACGTACTCGAGGCTGTTTGTCTTTACCGCAGTTATCTGCACGAGCGAGCAAAAATAAGACGAGAAAAATAAAACCGAATCGAATCCGATCGATGGAGTGTGTCAAAGTATGTGGTAGTCTATTAGATACTTAGGTATGAACGCTGTATATATATATATATATACATCTATACTAGAAATGTTTATGTGTATAAGTATTTATGGATGTATTCACATTGTATAGAGCGAGATTTTCGCTGATTATACAACGTGTATATAGCTTGCGGGGGGGATTGGCTGCGTTTCGCACACTCATAACGCGTAAATAACGCGCGACTGCAAATAAAAGAGAACCAAGTTATGTACCTACTTTGCTACCTGTTCAGTCAGCAAAACGGATACCTGGCGTCAAATTTGCGATGACGCAGAAGTTTCGACGATACAGAGAACTGATGGAGCAATAGTTTTTCGAAATTCATTAGAGCCCTTGGCAACAGACTATATAACTGCACATTGAATGAAAAATTGGCGCGCAAATATGATTCTGATTTGTAAACTCATAAGGCACGTCGATCTTATTCAGAAATTATTGAACACGATCGTCAGCTGGACACCGAAGGTTTTTTCGTTATTATTATTATTAGTGTGGTTATTATTGCATTATTCTCACCTGCGAAGTCAATGACCCGTGCCAACTATTCGCGAACATACACCTGTCGACTGTTTGATCTGGGTGAACGAATTTCATATAAATCCCAAGTTTTGGATACCAATTTAAAGTTTTTTTTAACCCGATATTGTTGACAAATCTCTCGAAAAATGAGTTCCATTTCGACCCAATTTTCCTGTTCCATCTAGTATGGTTATTAAATCAGTTTTTTTCCAAATTTATTCATCATTGAATATATTATATCATTCATGTATACGTGAATAATTGAAGAAAATCTCTTTCCGAGGAAATATTGACGAAAAATCCGCGAAATTAAATCGACAAAAAGAGAAATATTTTCACCTTCGACGTATAAATGATCAGTTGAAATTCAGGTTTGACCAGATATGATAATCAACAATCATTCAATGAGATATAAACTGAAAAAGAGTCACCATTATTAATCTTCTTAGTTTTTAGCAAGCAAAAATATTTTGATTTGGTCATTGCACGCAGATTGTCAGAGTATAACGTCATCCGAAAACGGGCATAATATTTTTCGGAGTATAAACTATGTGTGTGTATGAATAAACGAAGCTATTCAGCGATAATTTTAGCAAATACTAAAAGAGTAGAAAAATGTTTCAACTGCAAAAATATAAGTCGCCTTGGGACCCTGAATGCAGTTAGAGCTTCATTTCCCCCCCCAGCAACGCACGATCGGTATAAATACACCTACTATTGCCACGATATATTGATTGCGACTATAAACTATATATACTTTTTTTACCGCAATATAATACTTGTTTTACTCGACAAGCAGTTATAATTATTCCTTGTTGTACAAGGAAAAATACTAACTTATCGTGAAGTCAATTACATCGGGTGAAATTGATCCATAAATCATGCACTACACGTAAATTGGATAGTGCAATGAACCGCAGCACTGCACAGGTTCAATCTTAACTATACCCTCCGGACTTTTGAACTGAATTCATAAATTTCTTCAAATTTTAGCACGATTTGTAAAACAATTAATTGGCTCGATTTTGTCGACGTATGAAAAAAGCTTAAACTATAACAAAGAAGAGAACACATTCATATCCCTATTTGATTGATGTTTCGTTTCCAAACTATCGAATCACAGGATCGAACGTAATAAGGTATTTCTGACTCGTCCTGTACCGTTCAAAGTGCACCCTTAAGAGAGTCTAGTCAGGATTTCACTATGAAAGGTTTGAAAAGCTGTTGTTACAGACGAACAAGTGCTACGTTTAGATATATAGCTACCAGTTCCACAGACCTGAGTTCAGAATACCAATTCTAGTTTGTGTTCTGTTGTGTTGGGAATTTATTCCAACGAATGCACGCGTAGGCTATACGACTCGTTGTGATCCCAGTCGGTTGACCAACCCAACGGTCCGGTCGGTGCTGCGTCCGGGAGACCTGATGTCAGTGTTCGCCTATTACATACACTATACATATGTACATACGTTATATAAATCTATACACCCAGTTGCAGGGAATCAAATTATTCATAAACATGTATATATGAATCAGGCACTGAAATATGTTTTGTTCGTTCAAAATTTCGATATGAATTTCTCGAAAAACCCTTGAAGATCAAAGACCCCGAATTCTTGTCCTGAACTTATTTTTATTAAACTTTTGAACGGAACTCGTACGCATGAAACTAGGGTAGGTATGTAACATAATGTATGGATGATATATATTTTCGTGGGCGACTGCACAGCGGTGGGATCGATTTTTAAATAGCAGTAGGTATACACACATACGTGCATTCCCTGGGACGACTGGTGTTATAGTCTGGAGTTGGTTGAGTTCAAAACCACTTCGTGTTTCTTTACTGAACTAGTACAGCTATTCATATATGCTTTAGCGTCTAGCATAGGTATAATGCGAGGAGGTAGACACACCCACGTGGCAATTGCAAACCGCTCAGTTTGACGTTGGCTAAGAGTTTTTATTTTTCTATATACCGTTGGTCTTCGATTAATTGCCAAGTCTCTCTCTTGAGTCTGCTGCCATCCGGATAAAACTATACTGACCCTCGCAGAGCAATGAGCGATTAGTTCTTTTAATCCATTTACGAAGAAGTACCGAGAGGCATTCATGTCAGACAAAAATGTTACAATTTTTCAAACTATAGCGAAGGTATTCAATAATGAAAAAGGGTAAAAAGGGCAAAATCCTTTTTCGAAAAAAAAAAAAGGATTGGTTCCATTTTGATACCACTTTTTATACGATTTTTCGTCTGGATGACCAATCTTTCGGCTATATCGTTGCAGAGATTCTCGAAATTTCATGGACATATACCGTTTAGAGATGCTATACTTGCTTGGCGCAATGGAATAAGCTGATAGATATGTGAGCCGGAAATAATGTCTAATTAATTTCTTCAGAAATGGATTGAAAAGAGATCCTCTTGACTCTTCAACGATCTATACGGTACTATTGTAAGGATAATACTGAGTTCGTCTTCTGATACGTCGATTCACGTATTTATAAGTGTAGAATAGCACACAAGCTCCCCCGCGTGTTTTTGAATAGATATAGAATAATTACCATATATTATCTGCATATAACTACATATGGCTATATTCCATTCACGTGTCTATAATACATTTGTATAGGATAACAGTATACGCATAGAGGTATCAGTAATATAATGAAATGCAGGTATGACGAAGAAAGTACGTGACAGATGTAGATAGATTAACATATTCGTGAGAAAATACGCGTTTTCATTCGACAAATTAGACCGGAATTAATTTTATTCTCGCCTAGTAACGGTCACTCGCTCATGCCCCACGTCTGCCTATCTAGGCTCCCACGCTATTGAATAAACGAAAACGTTGATCAAGTTTTTCACAGTATTTCGTACACCAGGTATTTTTTCCGTCAATTTGTTTCACTCTACCTGAACCTGGTTTTACGCGATTAGTTCTGGGAGTTTGGGGGCTATATTCTCGATCACGCGCATATAAACAGGAAACTTGATATTTTTATTGATTAAATTACGTGATTGGAAAGGGTCGTAACAACCGACTATATAAATTGCCTGCTGCTGCTGCTGTTGTACAGCTTGGGCAAAATATTTTTGCGGACAAATAACAGATCTTAAGGAATTTCACCGAATATTGGATTCCCTGTTATACTAATCTCTGATCTCCCTGCCTCGAATTGATTAGTTTCTAAAAAACGCTGATATCCAGCCGCGCCGTTATACCAAATCGAAGAACGTTGCGTGCACGAATTTCAGGCATTCACTCCTTGGCATCGTATCGATTTTATAATTCATTGTATAGACCCCCTTTGTTTTTGTCTCTCCGTTATGGCTTATATAATTGTTACAATTTCACGTGTCCCACATGACGTAACTGTTTTATCTCATCACGTCATGGTATACCTACATATATCGCCACTTCCGTCGCTTTACCATACACCTACGTATTTAATTAGAAATTTAACAATCAAGAAGACATTTGTTTGTGTTCAATATTTTTAGAAGTTCTCAAATGAATAACTGGTATCTCAAAGTTTGTCTTTCTTTTAATCATTCACTGAAGACTCGATCATCGAAAATGTGAATATACTACGAAAGATTATTGCGTAACACGTGCAGTAACGGAATAAAGTACATTAAATTAATGTGAATATGAAGTGACCTGTATCTATATGCGTAGCAGCAGCTGTCTTCTCGAGTTTTAAAAAAAAGGGAGACAAAAAACGTCCGTCGAAGAATCTAGGCGTTGTGAAAAAGTGAAATATATTGAAATCTGGTACCTTATAGGCTCGAACTATACAGCGATTCTCGTATAATTAATTCACTAATTACTATTTCGAAATAATAATTTATTCGGTGCAATTGACCCCTTTGTGTGATGATTATTATTATCATTATTAATTACAAACTCCGAGAGCGCGGGCTATTCGATGTAATATAATATAAAGTAATGGAATAACTTTCGACGGCAAAAAAAGAAAGAAAAACCCCGTGATGAAAT
This sequence comes from Tenthredo distinguenda, assembly GCA_947538915.1. Lineage (NCBI taxonomy): Eukaryota > Metazoa > Arthropoda > Insecta > Hymenoptera > Tenthredinidae > Tenthredo > Tenthredo distinguenda. Next base: position 10,129,419 of record OX384534.1, read on the forward strand.
AGAACCCGATATAACAAATGTAGTTAATGAATATTTGAGTAGGTAATAAAAAATCATAAGTAGACCTAATTTTTTTTTAATTTGTTGTAACAAGTATAATCCTAATTAGTTATTTTTACCTTCTTTCTTGAACTTTTCGCTCTATTTATAACACGGACATATACACCTATACTGACCTGCCTATTCCGGAAACAGAGGATATTTATTAACAATTGAGGCTCCAAGGAAGACTCTAAGGAATAAAGCTGTCGAAGTGAAATTTTTCAAAATTTATCAATACTCCAAAAATTTATTTTTTTCCCATCGAAGATACATGTTTCTGCACTCTGTTATTTTTGCAAAATATTCACCCACACCACATTCCGTTTCTCAGGGGCTCGATTCCCGGTTCTTTTAGTCTCCTGTGTATATACCTTATAGGTATATACCTAGGTATATAAACACGTAAATACATGTTGGGTAAAAAGCTCTCTTCTTTTGTTATTTACGACACCCATTTGGGGAAAGAGAGACGACGACGAAGACGACGACGACGAAGGACTTTTGACCTAATTATTACACACACATATACATGTATAATAAGTACTTTAGTCTCTCGTCCGGATTTTTTATCCGACTAATTTTATTCCGCGACTTAATAAAACGACTTTCATTTGTTTCATTTTTTTTTTTTTTTTTTTTATACATAAACAGGGAGAATTCCTAACGTCCGTCTACCAAGAGTCGAAATCGGTCATTGTGTTAGTGATTACAGAGTCCCCGATTGGCTGTACACCGCTCTCGGCGGACAGACGTTAGGAATTTACCTCGGAATTTACCCTGTGTATATATATTTCGACTAATTTCAATTTTATTTTAAGAAAAACTAACCACAGCATCGTCACTTATAGTGTTACGTTATTGATTAAAGTGGGCTCGACCTCTGAGCACGTGCTCGCTCCCTTCGGTCCTATAACCATTCATCAACAGTCGCGCCCGACACACGCGAACTAAACCCTGAGCCTCCTGGCGGCCCTGTGTTTCTTCGATCAAAGCGGATTATTTACCTTGTTTCAAAAACCTACGCAATTATTAATGATAAGTTGAATTAGAACCTTTCGCTTATCGTTTTAAATGAGCAGCAGCCTTTTAGGTTTTCTTTTCCGAGTTTCGAGTTATAATAAATGATAAGAGAAAGAGTTTGAATCTTTTGTGAAAAAAATAGTATTTCTTTTTCCAGCCGCAGATCAATTTGAGAGATTCCAATCGTGACACTATACTATCACTATACAGCAGGCATCTTGATTATTATATACCCGACCAGAGAGCAACGATACTACTTAATTGGATACAATTGAATCCGCCTCGAAACTAATAAAGATTTTTATTTCTTTTTTCTCCCGTTTTCTCCCTCTCTCTATTTCTCTCTCTCTCTCACTCTTTTGATATAACAAGAACAATAACCAATCTGCGAACTGGAGCACGAAAAATGAGTCGGGGGTTTAAATGAAATAAAAATAATTGGATTACCTCGAATAAAATTATTCATTTTACATTTTTCTTCTCTCTGTTTAATATTTTTGATTAATTCACGGCATGAATTCAGGTCTTCAATACTTTTACACTTAAGGAAGTAAAAACAAATTTTTTCATGACTGCAAAATAGCCGATTAATTTTGTTCTAATTATTTTGTGGGTCAATTGAATTCACGGAACTTAAAACCGTAAGACAAGACTTCCACGCTCAAATTTAATAAATGATGTAATCGTACACGATCAGCTGTTGACCTTTTAATGAAATTCATATCCGGATGTTACGAAAACTAATTTATCGTTAAATTATACTTAATATTTTTGACAGGATGTCCCGGGGTAAAATGATTTGTAACGTATGTATATTGTATAACATACATTTAGATATTACTCCTGGTTATAAATTATAAATCGGTAATAATAATTTGTCCAATATAATTGAAATTCGTAGATGTATAGACGCTATAATTAAACAACCATATAATAACTATTGGTATCAATTCACGCATTCATATCGTGTCTGGTTTAATAAGATAGTAAAACAATTTAGTATTGCTGCGTGACAATATTCTCAATGCGTCTAGTAATAGAATATAATTAAGAGACAGATGTTCCATGTAGTTTTTTTTCCTTTTCTGATAATTCCCCTTAACGTTATTATTATCTGAAGGGCTTGCGTAAACGAATTACGAATTCATAACATGATTTAGTTGAAAAAAAAAAAACATAATAATTGGAAAAATTCATCAAAGTAATAATATGTGTAAACTTTTCGCACCGTTCGACATTAGCTGAAAATATTCATTCGTGGATCACGATATCATTGCCGATTCCCCCTGAATTTCTATCAAGACGCAGAACGCGGGAGAATAATATTATATGGTATAAAGAAATATTAAAAATTCGAAAATTTCGGATCAAATATCGCATCACAATATACTATAAATGAATATTTTTCTCTCTACTACTAGGTATCGTCCGTGAGATAATGTTATGTCATGATGTCCAGACAATCGGATTTGTTTAGGTGGGCAATGATTGCTGTGAATTTCGCTTGAGCTTAGCTCAAATCTGTTCATAGACACACGAATTAAATTATTTTGATAACGCGGTATTCAAATATCTGCCAAAACAGTAAGAAAATCAGCAGATATTTAGCAATAATTGTTACCCACCATCCTCCCTACGACAGGTAGATACATCCATACCTATATACGTTGAAATAAAAACATAGCACTGTCAGGACAGCGAGACGAAACATTCTCGTCGCTAAATGCGAGGGGAAAATGTATGACATGTGATTTTAGTTGTATTGTTTTACTTCTAAGAAAGTTTTAGTCGTCTTATGGTCTCGCTGTGAACCTGCACCCATAACGGCAGGAAATATGATGGTTATTAAAAATGTCTAAAATCGTGTATAACTTACAATTTTCGCTGTGGCGTCAGCATAACTTCGATAAAAATGATGCACAGGTGTACACACATCAACTACACTAAAGCACACTGCACTTATATCATTTAAACAAATCACTGAACCGATATTAAATACGCGTGCAACGATGCACCTCCAGGAGCATCGGAAGCAACGGTTTCGCGTTCGGCTTTCAGCCACTGTGGTCTGTTTGACATAATTTATTTGGTGACCCCACGACGACTGCTCGACGGGTCCTTGAAGAGTGGGGGCAGAAGACTAGTGTGCGAGGTGAATCGTATACGCGCGAAGTTGCCGGCACACAGAAGCGCGACGCTGGTAAACATGTCGATGGTTGCGGGTGTGTGCGTAATACATGCGCTGGATTGATCTCGATAAATATTATGCATTTAAGGGAAGCAGAGGCCTCAAATGAGGTTTTAAAAAAATACAGAGAGGATAAAGGGAACATGAAATGGCAAAAATATAGAGGCAGAGTTTAAATGCGACAAAAATTGCTTTACAGAAGTTTGAATAGAGGTTAAGATTAGTTGTCCAACTTCAATATAGTTAGACAATGTCCGGACGTTTCGTAATCGGTGGAAAAAGAACAAAACTGAAAGGGGGGAGGGAGAGATCTCTATTATCTTCATACCACTCATGGTCAACTAATCTTGCTTCGAAGCATGGCGTGTTTTCATTTTGACAGCTGTCAAAAGTTACTCTGACTAACGCATTATTAAATTATTTCAAATATGGATAATGACAATCCGATTATTTATGGTCTTGAATTCCAAGTAAGGTTACGATCTCATTCACATCACCTACAGCAATTAACAATTTGCTTAAACCGAATCGGCATTCTAACCTCACCTAACATAACATAACCTCTATAGCCTTGAAATTGAAGCGATAAATCAACGAATGCTTTGAGGTAAATTTTGCTTTAATTTTAGGCCAGAGCATTGTCACCTCAATCAGCAGAAACAGATATAGTAAGATTCCTGGTGGGAACTCAGTCGTTAAAATTTCATGACAACCAAGTTCATTTGGTTGAGCTTAACGAGGAAACTGGTAGTTTGAAAACGCAGGTTTTTCATCATTCTATTGGAGAAATATGGAGCCTGCAGGCTTCGCCTGCAGATGTATGCAATTTTATTACCTGCTACAATACATTGAACGGTAAATATCACGCGATTAATAACACTCAATAGTCGATCATTTGAATAAAAATTCTACTAATCTTTGATCAATCGTTTATACCTAGATGAAGGCATCTGTCAGATGAAAGGCGCTCTTTGGAAACTTCCAGAAATTGAAACTGATACACACGAGATTCAAGATCTTGGAAAAATAGCCGACATTGATACCACAAGTTATGGAAGTGATCTTAAAATCATTACCTACCATCCTACTGACGGAACTAAAGTCGTTTCTGTAGTTGACAATAATTTTGTTCTGTGGGATTTAGCGGCGGATGTCCCAAAGGTGATTTGAAACCGACTTATCATTTGCCTTTATTCCTTCCTCATCTTTGTCATTTTATTGAAATTTTAGGCAGTCACACAGGGAACCTTGTCCAGTAAAGGTCAACCAAAATTTACAACCGGCAAATGGAATCCGCATAATGCTTGCAACCAGTTTGTAACATTGAATGAAAACCACGTTCGTGGTTGGGATTTTAGAAATCCGACTGAACAGGCTTGGGCCATACAATCGGCACATTCTCAAATTATAAGGCAAATATTATTGAATTCTAATCACTAATCAATTGATATGATTTGTATATTTTCATCTGTATATCATTCATGAAATTCTAGAGATCTGGATTTCAATGCAAATCGTCAATATTTTTTATCGACTTGTGGCGACGATGGCTACATGAAATTTTGGGATATACGGCAACCATCAGAGCCTGTAATGTCTAGGATGGAACATTCACACTGGGTTTGGAGCATCCGAATAAACCGTTTCCACGACCAATTGGTCCTAACATCAAGTAGCGATTCTAGAGTAATATTATGCAGCGTAGCATCTATTTCTTCGGAACCATTTGGTCACATAGTTTCCACTGAAGATGATCCTACTCAGCATGAAGAAGGGTCTAGCAAGAACAAGTAAGCAGCTCTCATTTCTTTCTATAGGGAAATGAAATCCAACATTTATATTCTTTTTTGGTCATATTAATGATTCTAGATTGGAGGATGGCGTCGTAGGAAGATACGAAGAACACGAAGATAGTGTTTATGCAGTTGAATGGTCATCTGCAGACCCTTGGACATTTGCTTCGCTAAGTTACGATGGCAGGCTTGTTATAAATAAAGTGCCACGAAAGTACAAGTATCAAATACTATTGTAATTATTAAAGTACTTTAACGAAAGATCAGATTTTACCTCCCATTATTCACAGCTGCATCGATTCTCATCACTTTTCCACATTTGGTAATGAATCATTCTGGTTACAAGAAGTTTTTCCCTTTCCAAAGTTTTAGCTCAATTGAAACTACGTTAGTAAACATTGAGTTGTTAGGTACAATTACAATTGGGTACAATACAATAATTTGTATATTGAACAAGTATGAAGTATAATTCATTCTCTGTAATATGTATAGTAGTTTCAAAATATCATTTCATGTAGAACTACACACATATCATTGTGTTTAAACGAATGAAAATTAAATCATATGTTCGAAATCAAATTTATTTATATATAAACTGATTATATATTTCCGTAAATAAAGTTGACGTAATTTTGTACATGGTAATCGGCAGAAGCTCTTGATTGCATTGAAATCTATTTCGTGCATCAATAAAACGATGTTCAAGACGCTTTTTACAATCGTTCAGAAATTCTACCAGCCACATTCCTCAGCTGACCATAAACTTTTGAAGGTGGACTACCGAGTATCAGATTACAAATAGCTCTCCGTGCAAGTTGGATATTTTGAAAAGATCCGAGAATGTGAATTTTACTATCAGCCAAAACTATCCTAGTCTTAGTAACATTTTCAATTGTGAATTTCGTTCTGCCACCTTTACCAGCTAGTCTTCCTATTGCTCTAGACAAGTGATCCCCTTTCAATGGTTTTACATCTTGAACTTCAAAAGTTTCAACAAACAAATCATCTAAACGCAACAACGCTAAGGCATCTTCAACTTCAAAACCATTAATAAAAGCACGTACAAAGTCAGCAGCTTTTTGCAGATTTGAAATATCAGGGGTTTCTGGACATGTGCGAATTTCAACATTTCTAGACTTTAAATTAAAACGAATTTGAAGCTGTAGATGCTCCACAACAGGTGTGAAAATCTTCATCCAGTTCTCTTTCAGAGGAGTATATCTATGCGCTGGTACTGCAACCTAAAGAAATAACATCACAGACCCCCCTATATCATTATATTTATGATTATTCAATGAACATGAATACATTTATGTCTCGAAAACATAATGCGAAGTTTCAAATTATCAAATTAATACCAAGTCAAAAAATTATTTCGAATACATGAAAAATCATATAAATGGTATAGTTAATTCATACCTTCCGCTGTTCTCCACCCTGGACATTCTTCGATCGTTTTGCGACAGATTTTACTTTCGATTTACCCTCAATGCCATTGACAGTGTCTACCTGAAAAGAAGAGACGAATTGTTATCTAATTCTCGGTAGTGGAGAAAGGAGATATCAAAACTAATGATTGAAAGAACTTAACGTAACGTAACCTCACGAGATATAACATAACCTCTTACTTCCATGTGACTCTCGCTATTTTGTCGCCGTTTCGCGGATTTTTTTCCTTTTGATTGTACTTCTCCATCGGTTCGCATGTTAACGTCGTTTTCAGTCATTCTTTATCTTAACTTAGCTCAGTTTTTTCTCAATTTCTAGTAGCAAAGAACCAGTTAACAATATTACACGTCAAAACAATGTGGATATTTTGTTGGAAAGAAGAGAAATATGGAAAATCTATAGCCGTCTATAGGAACGAAGCACAACACGACGAAATATTATCTGGCATAGGTAATAGAGAACAAGCATGACTGTAAAAAATTGCTGCCTCCCTCGAGTGGGAACAAGCGTAACCATTATTAGAAAGTGTAATTGTCCTTCTTTACCGACACTATCCGAATCTCGGAGATGCTATATCCAGTCTTTAAGTCTAGCTAGTCAATGGCTAAAATAATGAGCTTGCGCCAATTACTGGCTATGATAATATTTCATTCGATGTTATGCGCACTGAAAATTCATGGAATTGGAAATCAATATTTCATGCAAGTTTAGAGAAAGCGTAAACATTTTGGTATACTTCTGAAAATCAATTTTCCAGAAAAGTCTAATTGATTATACCTATGTTTACCTAAAGAATTCGTAGACATACATTTGAGATTCCGAAAATTCAGCGCAGTAGTTGATAATTATCGCGAAAATAGATTCTTTCATAAACATAATTGAACTCATAAGTATAGCAAACATTTCTCAAAAATACTATACATCGCCGATTATAATCGCGAAGTATTAAATCCCTCGATTAATACGTGATAGAATTATAAATCATTTCAATCATATTTATATTTATTTTTAGAGCATGCCATGATTACGAGAGCGGAAAGATCTTAAAAATACGGGAGGTTGCTCCAATATACATTTTATGAACGGATTTATTATTACGTTATCATTATAGTCTCAACTACGTAAACAAAATAATATTGTTGAAGATAGTTGATGCGCGAGTTGAATCACGTGTACTGTAAGCGCTCACGATGTGGTATATAATTTGATAGTTCGATAGAATTTTTTTTAAATTCCGCACGCTGCAATGATATAATTATAATACTAACAAACATTATGATTTTCAATTGCGTAGTTTCACGAATGTTACACTTGAAAACTACCGCATTTATTGCTCCGCTTTTAAATCTATTTTTAATTTCTATTACGGCTTGCTAAAATGAATCCTTCCTCCACTGCGAAACGAGGCTATCCGCTGGGGATCGGAGAATATTGCAGATATTGATAATTTAACTATGACAACGATATGCTTTATATACGCATGAAGACAGTACTTCAGTGGTTTTAAGACAATTATCTAATTAACAAAGCTGACGCTAAACTGAAATATAATCCCCCGGACAAGACCGACCAGCATAACATATCTGCATCAGTATACAATAAACTAACGAACTCATAGAGCTTTGTATTATAAAATTGACCAACAGCTGCTATTTGATCATCTGCATTCACAATTTTAAAAACATTTTCCCAAGGATAGTTGTTTTGCGCAACTATTACGTGTACGGACTATAAATTGAGAAAGATTTATTAGAAATCCAAATTCAGTGGAATTGGTCTAACGATTATTATGCGTGAGACTAGAACTGAAATGATATTTCGAGCTTGTGACATTCTTGTTCGGTATATTAATCTCGATTTTAACTTATTTTCGCCGAGCTATATAGATGCATGCTGGAAGCTCCGTTCGATTTAGAAACATTGCGCCATATCTACATCACGATTTACCGCTCATATCTCTCTCTTTTCCGGACAAAACTTAAATACCTAGATTTGTATAAAGCTGGCCTTTCGCGGTTTCCATCAAGCTTTATTCTCCTGTTTGGATGAATAATATTTTAATAGTAGGCGTAAGCGTTGGCGGAGGCGCGTATACATAGCGTATACATATTACGATGCTTGACGATCCGCACGCAGCAGCGACTTTAAGTACGATAACGGCTTTACAACGGGCGGGGCGACGCGCTGTCTGCGCCGTCGAACGCCGAAGGAGCCCAACGCAACGAACCCAGGCAAACAAGCAAACGCGCGAGCGGCTATACAGGCTACGGGCTACGGGCAAACCGGCAACGGGCCCGAAGCCGAAGGCCGAGCCCGACCCAGCCGGACTCCCGGGTCTCCGGGGCAGCCGTCGAGCCAGGCTGCTGCTGCCAGGGCCAGTCAGGGCCAGCGCTGCCTCTCGCGTTAATATATTTATTCCCCGGGGGCATGTACATACCTACGCGCCAGCTGGTGCTCGCCAGGGATACCTTCGTACTTTTAACTTTTAGGTCAACGATAATTATACGTGACTACGTCTATAATGTAAATATTAATAAATGAAATGCAATAAAATAAAAGAAATCAATTGATTGAATTGAAAAAAAAAAGTTTCATCTTATTGTTCGTTTATAGCTTTCCGATATAATTACTTCTATTTGTACTATGTGTACATGTTGATATTTCCTTTCCTCGCGTACATCCATATGTATACAGATTTTCGAGACGAGAGATTGGGTTTCCAACTATATTGTCGCTTTTAATACGTACCTACGTCTAACTTACGTATATACGTGAGATATATGTTTACGAAGCTATTACGATTTTGTTTACCGCGGTGCGCTTTGCACAAAGCGGAAAAAGAGTCACTCGAAGGTTTTAACGTTCAAGTAGATGGGTAGATATATGCATGTCGTACTACAAAGGTATAGAGGATAAATGCGGCTATCCTTTAATTCATTGTCATTGTTTTTCTATCGATCGTATCCTCTGATCTTAACTGTTTCAAATTCCATATATATTTTTAGAGTATTTTTCACACCATTATACTTATAACCACCTCTTATACCCTGTTACACGAAAATCAATCAGACACGTGCCTGAGATCACGCGATACCAAAATCAGTCTCAAAATCGTTTCGAAACTTGTGTAGTTTTCCAACGATGTCAATTTTATTGACAGAATTAGGAGTCACTAAATATACCTACCTACATCCACATCTATGTTTCCACAACGTTCAATCGTCGAATGGAATTTATCTGGCATAACCCTAATTCTATTCTTCCTGAAACGTTCGTGATGATCCAGGAACTTTCACGATCATAAGTTTTCTCCTTAAGATGAGAGAAAAAATATATCTGACGTATACCGCGAAAACCCGATACATTCTATAGGAATTACGAGAATTGAGCGAGAGATACTTGAAACTTGGAATAAGAAAGAATTCCATTTTACGTAACGCAATTAATTTTTGCTGAAAACACTCCCAATGCAGAATGCAAAACAAGAAGACATAACATAGCTCCTCCTTAAGCGGTAGTACTGTCATATTTAAATAGCCTTCTCGACATTTGAATGAAACTGATTGGTCTCGAGACTTCCATGTTTAAGATTCAAATAACTAACGTAGACAACGATAATAAAGAATCGCGTAGTCAATAATTCAGTCAGGTGGTCCAGCGGGACAGCTTTTTAAGAATTCGCAAGATTATAACGGATTTACGTAGTCAAAGTCATAAAATTTGACATTTTTTTCGCAGCTGGTTGACATAGATATATATTCATTTGGCTACCGTTTTTTTCTATGGTCTTTCGATTAAATTTATGATCGCGTGATCCGCTCCGTCATTCTTTAATAATAGCGTTTGCTATTTTTCGGACTAGCTCACGCAGCGAAAAATTCTCCTGAAAATAAAACCGAGCCCTGATTTACCTGGTCCGCAAACTTCGTTCTGCAGTATATAGTGTATAAACTTAACGAGGGTAGCGACCAATGACACGGCATCTTTGTAGTTAGTAGTATTGACTGCTCTGCCTCGTTAGCGCCGAATCAACTCTGAGTCTGTCTAATGAGTATACAACTAACCCCAGTCAGGAGAAAAAAGAAGGTGTATAGGTATGTGTACATATCCGACAAACGAGAGAGAAAGAGAGAGTCGAGAAGAAACAGAAAGAGAAAGAGGAGTAGAAAGATGGGTTTGGAATACCTCCGAGAAGTTAGAGCAAGTTGGAGCAAATTGGAACAAGCAATATACGAAATTACTTGTCCAGAGTCTCGGACTCGGAAAGTATAAGTAGGAGGAAAAATTATCGGACAAGTATCATAGTTTGACGACGTAACAGAAAATTAAAGAAATTTTTTCAACGAGCTGTGATACTGATAGGAGAATCTTCTCCTGAGGTAGGTGCAAGCTTAGCGCCAAACTCTCTTCCTAGATAAACAATGCAGCTTCTATTTTCAGGGCGACTTCAAACTATTGTAATACTTGAGAAATTATATCTGAACATCCAACGCAACGAAAGTGTTGAGCATAGTTAGCAGTTGACACAAATATTTGTGTGTTAGATTCTCCCGTAACTAAAAGGCCTCAAACTGGACAGTTTTGTTAAAAAAGAAACCATAATGTTACGTGCTAAAAAGTATGATAAATGTTTCTCTGTGCAGTGTCGATCCTGCTGGATTTGTTTCATTCCGTATATTGTTGGCTATACTTAGGTGAATTTATCATACAACCCGTATAATACACTAGCAGCTTATCTCTGAATGATTGGAACAACTTCGAGTCTTGACATCTTAAAAAGGGTGTTCCTTTTAAGGACTTGGTTAATTCCTCGTCTCGGCACTCCTGCGTGACTGTTCTTCCTGCGTGAAAAAATTCCTCAAGATTTAGCATCCGTGTTACATACCAGTTATGGCTCGATATGAATCAGAGAAAAGACATCTTTAGTATTTCGTACCCTCGAGGAGGAGTGGCCGATAATTACTTCAGTAGGCCTTTTGCTCGAAGGGAACAAAAATTTCTTTTACCACAGGTAGTTTCGCGTACACAACCGTCAACGAATTGCACCGGCGTTAGTCAGATATTCCGAGACAGACACTCGGACGCTGTTCGAAAAGCGCGTCCCCCGCGTCGTCGTGTGACCAAGAATTTAAACGGTCGTCCGGCGGTCTGTGAGCACCGCGACGGCCAGACGCAGTGACTAGGCCAATTTACACGCGCCGGTAATGTTTGCCTTTAACTCCACAGTCACTGACAGAGTACACAGACCCCTGGACCCCCGCGTTTCGCCTAAGCTCTTCTTTGAGCCTGCTTTGACACGGCAAGAAATTTGCCATCGCGCAAGAAGCAGGAAAGAAAAATGAAAAAAAAAGAAGTAAATGACGAAAGATTGTTAACCAATGCTGTGGAATTTCTCCGATAATTATAAACCAACTAATTGCAAAACGGCTGAATAACTATACGAGCGGCGGTCCCGTTAAATCGAAAGTTTGGGTTTTTCCCTGCAGTGATCTTTTTTCGAAAATCGAAAAACTGATATGTAGTCTTATAGCGGAGACAATTTCTTCGATTTATTTCTACGGCAGCTCAAGGCACGTCCGCGAAAGAAAAGTGTCTATACTGTTCTAGCTTAGTTCGCGTGGTCGGCGTGCTGCTGCCGCTGTTCGCGAATACGTGCGCGTATAGGGCCCGGAGGAAGCGGAGAGCTGAACCGAGTGGGCAGAGTGGTTCTACGACCCGTCTTATAAAATGCAGACAGGCTATTCGAGCTGGCGATAGGAGGAAAGACATTCAAGAACGATCTTCGAAGTCTTTAGATGTTACAATAATTGCCCCTGATTCATCCGTCGGAGAATCTTGTATACGATCGCATATGATGAAAAAAAGCATCTCGTTTTTTTCATCAATTTTTCTTCGCGTTTATATAGGTATACGTATACCTATAATAACTCGTTCGCTCAAAGGCACATTCTTCGATCTCCTCCATCCATGCTAATTCTCGCTTTACAGGATTACGCTACAGCATATTATAGCGCTACCTACCTACGTCATACGCATCATATAACAACGCATCAGAAAATATTGAGGAAAATTCTCCGCCACACCCGGGAGAAACTTTCTGCAGGAAGGGGTCGGTGCTCGGGCGGTGAGTCAGGGTACGCGGCGACCATTTTATAAAAAAATTTGCGATTGCGCGAAGCTTTCAGATATGGATAGCCGCGAAGGACGAGGTTCACGGAGAATAGAAACGAGCTGGAGATCGAAGAGGATGACGAATGAGAGAATTCCGACGGATAGAACGAAATATATTCGGGTCTCCACCCTGAGAGCGGCGTTTCTTTCTTGCAATTTGACTTAATTGCTGCAAATGCAATTTCTCGTGGTCCGTACAAACGCGTTAAGGACGTATTACCTCTGGCATAAGGCACTTTACAAGGGCGGCCGTGATCGCGGATTACTTGAATAGTACGCTTCCGGTCGACGACAAAGTGACGTCATATAACTTAGACGCGGTATATACACTACGCGATGCTGACCGACGCGGCGCGACGCTCACAGCTTCCTCGAATCATCATTGCAAACGATGTCGAGGTGTGAGTCGCAAAGAATCCAAACAATTCACCGCCATTCTCATTATTTTATGATCTCTTTACCCATTACAGCGGGGCGCTACTTGATGAAGAATTTCATCATTTAGGACACAGATTCTCGGTATGAGAATTCGATATTCACTAATGTAACGAGATCATGATATTTTCTCGAAAGATTACCAACTTCCGGCTCATGTGAAGCGGGAGACCGGATAACAGGGTAAGTTCTGTGAGGTTTCTCACATTCGTCGAACGAGGATATCCATCAACTCCGCTAATTCAGTTGTAGAATAATTTGAACCGATTCTCCCGATCTGCGAATACTGAAAACATGTTACGCGTATCAGTCCGATGTTTCCGAGTATATGTAAGATCCCGAATGTCTTGTGGTTTATTAGGTAATTATGGATAAAATTTGTATAGTAATTTTGACCCTAGAGAGCCGATAAAAGGTTTGAGAAAAAAATGGTTCGTTAAGGCGGATGATTCAGAAGGTTTTTCAAGGCGAGCCGTGAGACTCAGGTGAGCCAGTTCCAAGATGGCGGTACTTTGGGCACGGGACACGACGAGTAGTAAGCCGATTTCGAGAATGCCGAACGTATATCTGGGTGGTCTTGACCAAGGCATCTTCTGTGAGACCCCCAGAGACAGAGGCCCAAATTTACACTGTGCCATTACGGTCAGGCCGATTTTAAAATTAATGCTATCCTTGTTTAACGTGCGGCTTCGGCGATAAATGGCTACCTTCAGAACTGAGGAGCGAACGCGTCCGGGCACGACGTTATAATGCGCTAGCGGCGATTCAACGTTAAAATATATTTTTTATCGAGGAACATTGTAAATTACATTAATACATACGTTCTTTTATAACAAAATATTCTTCTATATACTTATCCCGAATCTCTATAAAATATTCTAGCCAGTATAATATATTTGAAAGTTGTCGTTGAGCAAAAATTCTTGTGCCAAATTGATAGCCGCGTGAGATGCCGCGCATATATCGAAAGATCTTTTCCTTGAAACGCAAAGAATTAAAAAATAAAAAAATAAAAATAAAAAAAAAGAAACACTTGACACATCTGTAAATTATAATGCAATGAATTTTTTTGGATTATAGGTACCTTATATACTGAGTATGTATGCAAGTTAATTCGATTACGTTCCTGTAAATTATTTATTGCAGCATTTTTACGATACTTCGGCGATGCGATGGGTTTAGTAGATGTTAATTTCAAACTGCACCTGTTTTTCACGTACATAGGTATGTAGATATACTAATTGCTTGGGTATACATCCGATAATCGCGAATAATGAAATCCGTGAAAAGTCCGATAAAATTAATGGCTCGGACTCGTAGAGCGACGTGTCTTAGGTAGTATAACGGGGCGTTAAGAAATATTACCACGGTTATCTACCGTCGTATCTCTTCTTCTTTATTATCAGTTCTCGTCAGAGCTGGTAGTCCTTTAAGTGGAGAAAGTTGTACTTTTTGAAGATTAGTTTTTACGTCAATAATTTCGGCAAAAAAGCGTGGAAAATCCGTTTTATGTTTATCCCTATTTTTTTCTTTTCTTCTATCTTTTTCACTTCCCTTTTTACCCTCCTGTTGTAAAAACACGGCTTTCACGTACCCGCAACAGACCCAATCTTTGCTCAGATAAGGTTTATAATTTTTCGCTAAACAGTTTATTACAGTTTTCAAATATACCCCAATATCCGAAGACTTTGAAGTTACCGATTATTGAAACATTTCATTTTTAAAAAGGCTCCTAACTCCTGAAAGATGCAGACAGTATACGTACATACACACATAGCTGTATAAGTCATTCGTGTCGGAGCACTCGAACAATTCCTAAGTGCGCGCTATACACTATGCCTGAAATACTTTTCATCTCAAGTATATTTACTAATTATTATTCATTTTTTAAAAGTAGATGCTTTTTATCATTAAACAAATATTAACCACCTATACCTATACGTTCCTTATTCGAGAATACTTTCCTACAGTACGGTAATATACGCAGTAGTTCAATAACTGCTAATATCGTTTGCCATTAAAATTACCCAATTTAAAGTTTAAACTTCGATGTGTCATATTTCGTTAATTGAACCCTGCGTATAATGGAGTGAAATGAGAAAAAAATTGAATAGATTATCATTGTATCTGCGGTCGAGGTAAAATCATGAATATTAATAAGAGAACGATGATGCGGTAAAGAATGAAAATAAATGAATTTTAATGGGAGTCTTCAGTCGAAGGCCGATTATTTTTACTGGAAATAAATTTGCACTCGCCAGACTGCGCGTCGCCCGGAGTTAGCTCGCGGGTTGGTCAATTTTATTTAGTATATACGCGGTTCTTTAACGATCGGAGGACAGGAGTTAATAGGCGCGATTTTCATAGAAGTATCGATTCCACAGAGTGGTATGAACGTTACGTTGGTTCAGCTTATGATGTCGATTAAAATTCAAAAAATTAACATTTATTAACATTTGTATTCGAATAAACAACCTCTCGAAACGCGCAGAAATGTCTCGTCGTTCCGTTCTCTCTCTCATCCATACCTTGCAATCCGGGATCGTAGAGCTACTATATAATAAATTCCTTTAAATCGATTCGGAGAAGCCGCGACGTCTTCCGCGCGACGCCATCTTACCTTATACTTCCCCCTGCAGCGCGATCCCCAACAACCATACAACCTAGGTATCCAACAAACGCGTATATATGTATAATGCATACGACGTACTACATATACTACACTCTTTTATAATACTTATATACCTCGCTGTTGCACGCTCGCAAATCGATTCTCAGAATACTTCCTCACCCACCCTACGACCCCCTTGCACCCCCTCTTCGACATTTGAATTTTTTTTCAATTCGTGTCGCGAAAAAGAAACCACGAATATACCCTTCTTCTCTCAACGTCGTGGGTGGTTGTTACCTTGTGCATATGGCCATGGATATACAGTTTAGAGCAAGTAATATATAATGAATACAATTATTATATGTTATATTTGTAATAATGATAATAATAATGAAGAGTCGAATGGTGCCAGAATGTCTGCAATGAAGACGCGGTGAGATAAATTATAAAGATACAAATTGAAAGCTTAATGAAGTGTATGAGAGTAGTCTACGCAAAGATATATGTGTGTGTGAGGGATTGAAGTATTTTTTTCTTTTTTTTTTGTTCTGCATTTGTAGGTAGGTGGGTATATGTGTACACGCGGATTGTCTGAAACCTGTATTTTATTAATTGTCGTTACGTACTCGGTTATAACTGCAGATGCATCGAATTATGTACACGGGTATACTTATACGCCTTGATACGTTTTGTCGGAGGCGAGTGCACGTGCGTAATCGTATAAAATTGGACTGAATTCAACGCCCCTATTATAGCCAGCTGTCAAAAATGTGATATATATTATATAATTATATAGTTAAACAATCCCCGCAGCTATATACGATTAAACAATAATCGAGTATTTACCCTAATCTAAATGACTCTATCAGTCACGATCGCAAGAGTACGCAACTTATAGCTAACATAAATCGCGGCAAAACCTATTTTAATTCATCAAGAGTCTTCGGATTACCTAATTACTTCGTTCTAGTATAATTTTCACCCGATTCTACATACTGCGGAATAATTTATCGCCCGATATATGTATGTGTGGAGAAAAGTGACGAAGAATAGATTCTGGAGGAGTGAGCAGTACGTGCGGGTGGACGATAAGATGTAAGACCCAAAATGAATCGACGTGATTAACACGTGCGGGGTTTAAGGATTGTAGATGTCGTGTGCAGCGTAAGGCGACACGAGAATTGTATTCCTACATTATACGCAAGTGTGTATAAGTGCATCGGTATATAGTTGTTGCGTTTCGCGTCCTCGATGCGAGTCCCTCGCTTCGCGCGGTAGCTGACTACGTACTGTGCCGTGTGCGAGAGAACGCGTGAATTCGTGCGCGATGCCGAGAGTGAAGAGCGGAATGCTCGCGCATCTTTCGAGTAGGTATCCTCTCGACTCCGCGGCGCACACTTCTTATAAATATACTATACACGTATATACACGTGACGCGCGTATAATACCCGCGAGGACATGCGCGCCATGCTGTCTGCCCACTTCTCCCACTTGCTAATTCACCGTTTACCAACCATTTCCGGTTGGACCCCAGCTCAATCGCATTAGAGATTTCTGGGGAAAACCCACGCCTCACTGTAGACTACAACCGGAGTAGATGAGATATATATGGATATATTTTTATATTTATTAATTCATACGCTATATGTGTGTAATATGTATGTATGTATGTATGTAGGCATGTGTGCGTTGATCTATGGCAGATGCATCATATTCGGGAAGATATTTATTACTATAATTTCGGAATGCGATCACATAGGTGAAACTGAGAGGATAATTTTAAATCTTCCTCTTTCTCTTTCTATGTTATTATTTTTAGAACGAAATTTCGCGAATCTATACGGGTTACGTTCCACATCTTATATCCTCGTATTGTTAGATGGTATTAAATAGTTGAGATATGAACAATATTGCGTCATAGGTATAATAAATTTAATGAATTTAGTATAAAACAGGTAAGAGAACTTGGCTTTATGGGGGATATTGTATACACATGCATATATATTGGCTAAGAGGGGGAAGGAATGGCGCTGAGAACCAAGGTAGGCTATCGTGTCGGTTGTGCCCCGCCCCGACCTCAGGGTCGTCGTAATTACCGGGTGGTCCTTTTCGGTACCCCATAAATATTCCGTTTGCGGCGGCACTCTTTCGGTACGAAACACCGGAAAAATCATACCCATCCGCGCGCGAGATATTACCCCGCGCCATCGCTCCAACTTCCATACCAGATACAGCTGCTGCGCTTGAATCTTTCTCTTCAACGATATATACAGTTTAATCGATACAATTCTTCAATTATCTAAATATGTCATTCGTCTTACAATCATCCGCAAGTAAAATGAGAGGATCGACTGAACGAAAATAAGACGAACAGTAAGACAGTCAGTCTTCGTTAACTTCATCTCCATATTTATCGACGTTCTTCTATCCCCGAATAACAATAATTCAATCCATAAAAGCATAAATTGAATATCCTCTCGGACCTCTACGTAAGAAAAAATCCACTTACGTTGTTAGACGGACTTAGAAACTATCGATGGGTTTCTCATGGGCGGTTGGAAAAAGGGTCTTTTTCGGTTGCCGCTTCGGTAAGATAAGGAAGAAATATTACAAGGAGTATATATAAGGTGGAAGAAGAGCTAGGGATAAGAGAGGCGATGAAAAAAGGCTGGCCTTTACTCAAGGGGGCCCCCGCTGGTCTCGGCCCTGGCCAATCCTCAGCGACTCAACTCACTGGTTAGCTCGGATCGGGATCGGTGCCGCTCGCACTCGCCAGTCACCCTCCGCCGCACCGTTCGCCGCACCGTTCGCCGTCGTTCGCCGTATGGTCGCGGCCACAGAGAGCAGTGACGGTCAAACTGTTGGACGCAACACAACTCGTGGAATCCGTAAAGTGTGTAACCATTTTATTATTGTGTTTAAAACCTGCCTGGTCAGATTTTCGGTTTATGAATTGATATAAAGAAATGTGTATTACATACACCTACGCATGATTGAACACGCATGTAGTTTATACCCACGAATAACACGGAAATATTCCTATATATAGATGTTATAAGTACGGTGCAATACGGATGGAAAGTGGCACCTGATAATCGGATATTTTTGCTCCTGTAATTGAACGCAGGATTTATATACTCCTCGTTACCCGGCAGGATACGTTGCAAAATTTGTTAAAATAAAAACAACGACAACGACAACGAAGATCGAAAAAGGAAAAGAAAAAATTGGTAAATTAAGCGAAAACAGTGAGGACGAACGACTGCAGTCGGATAAGGATCACCTGCAGTACGAACCTATCAAATAACGTTTCTTTACAAATATATACAGTGGATTGTGAATGGTATATATTATTGGTGAGTGGTGGTGCCAAGTGCAAAGAGAGTGCGATTGCGTACAGTGCATGGGACTCGCTGCGATGCCGTGGTCGTTAAAACTACGGACTTACGGGTAGCTCGGTGAGTTATTAATAATAACATTATTATTGCTGTTATTATTATCATGACTTTTTATTGTTACTATTTATCCTGCATACTTGCATACTTATCTATGTAATTATCGAACGAATATGAACGCGTATCTATGTCGCACGTACCTACTGCCACCGTGCGATTCCAAGGAGAGATACACCACACCGTGGATCAGTAAGTCTTACACTTCGTAGCTTCGTGGCCGCAGGCCAAGAGGCGCGAAGAGGAAGGAGCCTCGATACTCAGGTTCCTTGGGCTGCAGTATATACATATGTATGATCGCGCGTGCGGAGAGACCCGGCTCCCTTGGCGCGTTTGATCTTCTCGCATATAGAACGCAGTTGAATAAAAAACGCGTGCGGTCAAATTTTGATTTTTTCCATTCATTAAGAACACATGCTTATGAGGATAGAACTGCGAGCGTATTATCTCGGGAACGATCGTGTAGTGGAGAGAAAATTTATACGATGTAGAAATTAGTTCCGATCGATTCTTCCGCAGCTCTTTTACCGCAAGATCCGATCTACTGCGTGCGTATAATACCGAACTAATTCTCTCGGTTGGGAAATAATGGAGTCGTAGAGATGTTAATCCGGAAGTGATTGACATCTAAGTGGGTAGAACCTCTGGACCCGTGTTTTCCTCCCTGTCCCGTACCAACCGGGATCACGGTATACCGCGTGTATGTGGGCGGTCGACGCGACGAGTTCAGTCGGGATTCGTGAGTCAGGTGTACTGCGTGTTTCGTATTTCTCATCGTCATTTAGCCAGCTAGAAAGGAACTAGCTGTTAGCCCGATTATTCCGTCCTATACCTGCCTACTGCGGATCAGTGGACAACACCTTGCCATAAAATGCGTTTTAAGTAGGTGCAGCGAGGTACTGTCGTTTTCGAACAGGCTAACTGGAAATTCATTAGGGCGTAAGCCCTGGATAATGTATTCTTTTGATAAAAATTTATTGACTAAGTAAGTAAGTAAGGAGCGGGAATAATTCTTATATGCTTCATTTTAAACCATATACAACGCGCCCCCGCGTGCGTCGGCACTGTTCGAGATCCGACCCACGAGATTATAAAGACTATAAGAGCGCCAGCAGACAGCTTGGCTAGAGCTCTGGCAGCCTCACTGTCTCCGCCTCTGCAGCCTTGCCGTACCTCTCCTCCATCCCTCGCTATTTACTTTGAAGAAATTCTTTTTATTATTTAATAGCGTATTTTTATTTAACCCTTCATGCAGTCAGTTTTTATTTATTAATCGGGAAATGAGCCACGTACTATATATTTTGTGTAAATGTACGCGATATAGTATGTCTACCAACTATGAGCGAAAATATTACCGAAAGGAATTCATCTTCATAGGTTTTTTTCTCTTTTCTTTCCCCCGAGCTATAATTAGTGAGCGGTTTTCCGATTCTCGATTATCGAACGTTCGCGGTGATCTAGAACAATCGATTGACAAAGGTCAGAACTCTATCTTAGCTTCGTATATAAGTGGTTCACCTTTCTATGAAAAATCAAAAAGCAGTTTATCGGGCAAGAGAAAGCTGGTCGCGCGCGCAGGTGTCGTCGTGGGACCCTGGTCAAGCGGTTTGTTCAAGCAAGGTTCGTCTTCCAGCTGGGTGTATAGGCAATGAATATATATACACATTCATATATCGAGTTTATAGCATATACGTATATTCGTATATATACGTATATAGGTATATAAGCACGCAGCTATATTATGGTACACACATATCGATGTAGAGATGTGTATGGACCGTACGTGGGGCAGGAGCCCCAGGCGTAAAAACATTACATTACTATTCCATGCCGCAACAACAAAGTTATCTTCTCGACTTTTCCTCCTCCTTCTCCTCTTCCTTCTAAACTTTATACTTATCCTATGTACGTACGTACCTACGCGGCACCACGTAACACCGCACATTTTCAAATGTATATAAATTTACTCTCGCTTTCCTCGACGCCTCGGTTTATTATTAACACTGCTACGTTCCTCTCCTGTACGGGCCGCTATCTCTTACCGCGTGAGATTTATTCCATCCCTCAAATTCTCTGTATATCCTCATAATCGAATAACGATATATACGACATCGATACGCGTGAAAAGGCTGACGAATTTCTGTCATTCTAATCCTAATTAGATAAGCGAAATTAGTTATCGTATAAATAATGGGGATGATCATTTCTGTTCCAGGAGGACTAAAGTCACGATGCACACGTCGCTGCTGCTCAGATTTGTGTTAGCGGGAGTGGGTGTGCTGCTAGCGGGCGTTGGTGCGGGCGCTGATACATTGGAAGTTGTCGGAGCCGGCGACCGCGACCAAGCCATCGCTGGTGTCGAGGCTAGCCTCCTTTCCCTTCTGGGCTTCGCGAAGAGGCCCAAGCCGACGGGATCTGCTCACGTGCCCGAGTCACTTAAGAAATTGTATATTCGCCAGAGTGCTATTGGTATGGCTGACATCGCGAGGCCCGGCATTCACACGCGTTCCTCAAACACTGTGCGATCCTTTGCTCACGTAGGTCAGTATATCAATCATATAATACGATACCCTATTCGTGTACTTCTATTTCTTTCTTCTTACATTTCATTCGACTGTTATTGCTTTTACACGTATCGCATACCAGTATATCTTATGAGTACGGAAGGATCGCGCTTCCAAGTTCCTAACCAACGTGATTCCAGCTCAAAGTAACATACATACGTTGGTTTACCGCGTGTTACGTTCACTTCGTTCGTTCGTCCGCCGCGCGGCGTTCGACTAACTGTAAAGATGCTCGGGTAGCTTGCAATGCATGGTGGAGACGGAGTAGGTACGCTACCGCAGTAGTCTTACGCGACCCTAAAGTGAAATAACTTATAACATGCGAAATATCTAGTCTCGTTATTTCATACTTTTATATGTATAATCGATGAGGAAATTTTAACGTATCTGTAAAAGATACGAATAGTAGAAAATGGGCAAGGTATACCTAAAAACAATTAAGTATATCATTTAGGGTTCATTGTCACGGCTTATTGAATACAGTCTGTCACCGTACGTTTTGCCTTATACCGATATGCAGTAAGACTGATCGGCAATCGTCGTCACGGTTAGAATACATCGCGGGGGGTCGTTCGGGTTTGAAGACTCTTTTTCGGTATCGCGTTTGTAACGTAGTAGGTATTCCTGTTTACGTAACTTTTTAAAGCTGTAAAGTAAATTCTGTTAGAATTCCGATCGACCGTTAATAATCGACGGGGCCTTCCTTTACACGTAATTAGACGGTATCGATGTCACGCGTAGGTATATACACCGTAACATTGAACGTATTCTTTCGCTCCACGCGTATTTTTCGTTTCTGTTTTCCCCGGGGCGGATTGATTGATTGATTGAGAAGAAAAATATTTACACTCCGTTTTACCACGCGTATAAACTACCGCGTTGTTAACAAACAAAACCTTAGGTATTATGTTATAGTATAAGGTACAAGTCCGTCACGCCATTATCGCAATGGTTTTACCGGAGGTCCCGGGTGGGCTAGCCCTGGGGCGCCCGTTGTCACCGCTTGACGCGTTCAAAGAGCACCTTGCCCTTTAGGGTGAAATATGGGCGTATCCGTGACATTGACATAGCATGATGCGCGCTGTTAGAACTGGGAACAATAAAACCGTGCTGAAGGCGAGGGCGGAGTGCTGAGGGTATCAGTTACAAAGCCCTCTGTCAGGCGGTCACAGTTTTATTTCTACTTTCCGTCCGTCCATCCATCCGTTCAGTTCAGGCTATACGATTAGTGGCTACCATTGGCGTCGCATTATTATATACCTACATTACGCACATTACATTACGTAGATAAATGATATTCGCAAATCATAGGCCTTTTATATTTTCTACATAAATATTCAATGTAATATAATATATAGTGTGTACGATATGCATTAGAGAGTAGAAATGCATGTGTTGATGCACGCGTGTGTATGTATTTTCTTGCTATATACATATAAGAGTGAATCCCTTCTGGGAAAGATCGCGGATAAAGATAATAATTGCTGAAGCGGGAAGGATAGTGGGCGGTATATCACGCTCGATTGGACACGCATCGCAAGTGGATGGAATCCGTGGGTAAACATGTTTACCGGGGCTCGCCCGTCGCCGTATAGTCTCGCGGAGCTGATTGCCTGTAGAATACTTACATACACCTATATAGCTACACTAAAGTGTTCGTATATTGTGCTCTCAGAGTTCTCTCATGCCCATGAGTGAGGTGAGGTAGCCTCTCGAGAGCTCAGGCACTGGCGAACGTTCAGGAGAAGTATTTTATAGATCGCGCGACGATCAACTCAAGCGACTCTCTCTCAGCTTCTTCTTCTTCGTCTTCTTCTTCTTCTTCTTCTTCGTCTTCTTCGTCTTCTTCTTCTTCTTGAATACATATATTCAAGTCTCTAAAGTTCTTAAGGCTGGGTTCACGGACAGACGGGTTGTTACGAGGACTGGAACGTATCTCGCTTGTTTTTCCCCCGCAAACTATACTATATACTATATACTAACTACACTAGTCTTGAGGAATTTTAATTGTCGTATATATGTATAGTAGTCGATTATAGTTGATTAAACTCCGATAATTATACACTCCGATTTTTACTCACATTATATTATTATTGTTATCATTATTATACCCTTTCTCTGTCATTAATATCATTTTTCATTATATGTCCCTTTTATGTATACACATTACGTGCGATTATTTAACGGAACTTGTAATAAACCTGTAATACAGAGGTGAAAAATAATCTGCGGCTCATATTTACTGATTATATTTAGCTGCAGTCGCCTTATATAGCCATAGGTAACAGATACATGCGTGTGCGATATGTTCATCAGTGCGAATCTGGCTTACGCAGTTTTCCGTGTAACGATGTGTAGTTTTCTTATTATTAAAATGTGCGATACCGTGCAGGAAACGTGCTGCGATATATGAAACCGTTTTTCCTCCAGTTTGTTCTTTTTGTCGTATCAGTATACAGCGATAATAATTCGGAGTAAAAAGGAAGCCCCGGGGGAAGCTGATAATAATTTATCAATTTCGTTTTATTTATTTATTTACTTATTTTTTCTGAAATGGAAACGTTATAGAAAATACGATACTATCCGCTCTCTTTCTTCGAACGGCTCGTATATAGCTCAGAGAATTGAGTCGTCGTGAATTAATGGATTCCAAGTTATCGGAGACTCGAATCTTCCCATTGTGAACTCGGAGATTTCACGCGATATATCCTCTACGCATGGAAATAAGAACAAAAAGAGAATATACGACAGCTCTTTTATTATCCCAGTAGTCTTTTACATTCCTTTGCTTATGTTATCTGAGGCGGAAGATTTGATAACCGCGGCGTAATGAATTTTTGATATTCAAAGAATCGTATTCCTCGCAATAATTATTACACTTCAACAAATGATTCTTTGTTATATTATAAACCCCGTGCGGTTTATGGAAAGAAACAGAAAAAAAAGAAAAAAAAAAACAAAGAAATCCGTTTCATTTATTGACACAACTTCGGAAACGGTCTATAATAAATAATTCATTAGGAGGTAAAATGTCCCAGGTGTTAGTGACCCACGATGTCATAGGGGCACCGCTAATTGTCGAGTAATTCTAATTCATTATCTGATCCTGGAATTGCAGTCCCTAAGGAAGGAAAACGGATGTATACCTATTGTTAAAACTCATTAGGCCCTTGGCTATAATTCCCTGAATTTTTCTCCGTCGATTTACCAATTTTACTGCCTCCTTTCTCCGTTCGGTCTAAATAATGATAATAATCTGCGGGTTTAAAACCCGGAATTTACTTTTTCCCCAAAATTAGTTACGTTTTATTACGTTTATAACAAATATTACATTCGAAATCAGTCAGAATTTACCGCGGTAGTAAAAATTACGTTACAGATATCGTAAATGTTTATAGTAAACGAAGAAGAGGTGTTCTAACGCATTATACAATTATGAAAGTCTTTTTTACTAATCAGGGTCCGTGGGAACTGGCCTTTTCGGTAGACACGTGTCACTTGCGGTATCACATCCACGTGTGCCTTCTACGAATTCATTATAACCAACTACTCTTTCAGAATTGATTCAGTGTTATACCGTTTTATACACGTCTTTGTCACAAATTAACTCCATTCCATGGAACTATATAGGTGTATGTATGTATATACCGGAATACCGGAATATATAGTCGGTTTAAAAACTCCTCGCGTGTAGCCGTTTCGCCATTTATCATTATCTCATTCGGTCTAACTTTTCATCATTCTATGACAGCAATTCTTATGATGATAATATCTCCCTATATAAAAATTCAAATCAATTTTTGGCTCTCTTTCTATACGTTATCACTCCTAAAAAATTCATGCTGGCACCGTAAAAAACAGCGGGATGCATTATATCGAATAACTCCCGGAGATCAAATTCCGTAATTCTATTATTCTTCCTTGAATAATTATAACTTGATTTGTGATGAATATTTCTCTTCTCAAACCAATTACTTATCATTTTGATTCAAACTATATATCGGTTAATATCGCGCTGACGATTAATTCCACCATTAGTAGAATATATTCATATTCATCCATTAATGAAATATTGAATTTCTCCTGCGAATGAAAGAATACTTTTGATGCAATACTGTATAATACAATTAAAATGACGATATTAATCCGGGTTTTCCGTAAAAAATCTTCTATTTTTCAGAGAGCAAGGTCGACGATAAATTTCAAAGTCCACACAGATTTCGACTATCGTTTGACCTGACCAGCATCCCGTTAGATGAGACGCTCCACGCCGCGGAGCTTAGTCTATCACGGGTAGCCCTGGCTCAAAACTCAAACGACATCGAGAACAAAAACGACGACGATGATGATGCGGAGGAATCCAGATACCAGCGTATCCTTGTCCACGATATCGTGCTGCCCGGTATTCGTGGACGTAGTAAACCGATACTAAGACTCGTGGACAACAAGCTGGTCGACACAAGGGAAAACTCAACGGTACCCCTCGACGTATTTCCAGCTGTAGAAAGATGGATACAAGATCCATCCCATAATCACGGTTTACTCATCGAAGTAATTGGTTCAAAACGACGGAAGGAGCATATTCGTTTGAGACGAAGTATTGGCGAGGATGTCGAATCGTGGACATCGAATCGGCCCTTTCTATTCACATATACAGACGACGGTAAGAATAAAATGGCATCGGGCGATACGATAATGGACCGCCGTGCCCGAAGAGCAGCATCAAAAAAAAGCCGGAGGAAAGATGGGAGAGAAAATTGTAGGCGACATGCTCTTTACGTTGATTTTGTCGATGTTGGATGGAACGATTGGATAGTAGCACCGCCTGGATACGACGCTTTCTATTGTCACGGTGACTGCCCGTTCCCACTTTCCGATCACCTTAACTCAACAAATCATGCGATTGTTCAAACCCTCGTATACTCAACGAATCCGAACATGGTTCCAAAGGCATGCTGTGTACCAACAGCCCTTAGTGCGATATCCATGCTTTATTTGGACGAGGAGAATAAAGTGGTGCTAAAAAATTATCAAGACATGGCCGTACTTGGTTGCGGTTGTCGTTGATGATATATAGGATGATGATATCATGACTTTTGAAGAAGAATAAGAAGAAAAAGAAGAAGAAGAAGAAGAAGGAAAAAGAAACTAAAGAATAAGTAAAAACAAGATAAACTGAGCGAAATGAAATGGCAAAACATTTTCACTTTATATCCTGAATTTTTACGTGAGATTCGACACATCCCTACTACAGTACCACAAACCTTCCCTCCTCTTCGGCAATCGTTTTCAAATTATGAGAATCTCGATGCTATAAGGTTTATTAGCTCGATTCTCGAAGAGTGAGAAACGGAGAGAGAGAGCGAGAGAGAGAAAGAGAGGAAGAGAGGAAGAGAGAGACACGTTTGTGACGTTACTGATATTGCTGTTGCTGTTGCTGCTATTGGTATTACATACTGCTGCTGCTGCTGCTGCTGCTGCTGCTGCTGCTGCTGCTGCCGCTGTCGCTGCCGCATTCTCTACAGTTTCAGTAATCGAGAAACCAGGCGGCCTATCCAACTCGCGGGAGCGCCTTAAGCCGACGCGCGCGGTGCGTGATAGGCAAGCCAAACCTCCTTGGATATAGCTATACATACGTGTCATTTATTAATAAGGCTGTAGAAGAAACCGGTATAGTTTATATATATATATATAAACGACCCGCAGGTGCTATTTGTCCCCGCGAAGGCAACATCGGCACAACTATACGAAGCAAAGATTGTATATATATAGGTATATAGAGTTATGTTATATACGGTCAGGAGATGATGATGAAGAAGAAGAAGAAGACACGAAAGACGACGACGAGATATTGTTTCAATGATATTTTGTCCGGTCCCCTCCCTCCCCCCTTGCCCTTCCCAGTCTCCGCTCCCATACCACATGGTTTTCTCGTTAAAAAGTGCGCGAGAGGCGGGCACCTATACAAATGATATACATATATATTTTGTATACGCATTTATATGCAGAATGGCCATATGGACATGTGTAAAAAAAAAGGAGCGTCGTTTTATAGCCGGCGTTTTTTTTTCTTCTCTTTTTTCCATTTCATTTTACTTTATTGTTCACGATTTATCACGTTCGACAAACGCGCCTTGGTCCCCGCCAGGGCCCGCAACAGTGATCAATACGAATCTACGTCTGATCTATGATCTCTCACCTCTGATCCTCTAAACGTGTCTCGCGGTTTAAAGTGCTACCGTGGGTTACTTTCGCTATAGCGTATTCATTTTATGGGTATATTTGTGTATATATACATATGTGTGTATGAGAAAGAAAATAGAAAAAAAAAAAAGAAAGATATTCATATATACATAGATACATATATGTATATTTAAATAAAAGAAAATTTTTTCCCACTGTATATGAACAAATCGCCGGCAAGAATGCGTCGGTATTGCGTCATTGACAGTCAACAACTCTTAATATAATCGCGTAAGAGTGAAATCGGTAATTTTCCAACACTGCAGCTGCGGGCAGGCAGGCAGCGCAGGATCGCGTCCCCAGGTGTGTCCCGATGGTATATATCCTAAACTTATACATACATGCATATATACATAAATAAATAAATAAATGAATAAATAAGTATATACACATACATACACATACACACACGCACATATGTAATATAACTTAACTACATAGATATATATATGCATGCCGCGCCAAACCGTACCCATATACCTATACGTGTATAAGAATCGAAGAAGACGGAGTTTGGTTGAGCGGGAGTAAGCTGAAGCAACTTGGAAACCGAGTGGTAGCAACCAAGATTGAAAGAGTGAAAAGTTCCGAGTCGCGCGGAGGGCAGAGGGTTGGAGGGCAAAGAGGTACGAAAAGGGGGCGAGGGGGAGACTATACGGAATCTTTGAGAATCTTTTAAGAATGTATTTTGTTTTTTGTTTTTTGTTTTTTTTTTTTCTCTCTCTTTTTGTTTGCTTTTTTTAAGACAGCTCGAGACAAGCGAGTTGAGACTGTATTTAGGCTTAGTCACAGGTGGCTCCCGCGTATAAACTACCTGTGTGTTTTCAAACGTACCCCCATTTATACTATATTAGATGTGAGTAATGTATTTATGTGATCGCATATACCACGAATAAAATAAAATACATTTAACATAAACTGTACCTGCTTAAGGATTACTATTTATTTTTTACAAAACAGAATAATAATGATAATGATAATAATAATAATTATAAAAATAATAATAAATGAAAAAAATAAAAAATAAAAGAAAAATAAAAGCATGTGTAAATTTGTACAAAAGTGTTTTCATTGTTGATATAATATAATATAGTTATTATATTATAAACTTGATGTATAATGTGTGAATAGATGATTTATGTAAACTTTTGTAAATATTATGTTTGTAAAGTATCAATTATTATTATTATATTATGTATATTCTAAAATATATATAGATATTCACCGTTATATTCCCATAGTTCCCCAAAATGTACACTTCTTGATATATAACGCCTGTAAATAGTGAATAAAATTCAAATTAGTAATCATATACGAGTTTCTCTATATAACTCCTCTACTTATCCTCGTTTTACCCGCATCCGCGATTAGAAAATGAAATTGTTTTGTTTTTTTTTCAAACAACTTATTCAAAGATAAAAAAAATAAAATGTTTTAAAAATGTCTGTATAGATAATATACGCATATATGTATATGAGTAAAATAATTCGGCAATAACTTTTCCCTTGGTAAATTCAAAGCTTAAAGCTGTACCGCAGCTATAGCTGGATATATAAGTTTCTGAAAATTTACCAACGCGCGTAGTTATCTGACGGTTAATTCTTAATCGTTGATCACAAAAAGAGATTAGAAGACGTACGTTCTATGCGGAGCGAGTCTTGGAAAAAGTTTAAACACCGTTGATCCGACCGTAAAGTTTATACCGTCTATATTATACGCGCGTATGGGTAGGTGTATAAGGTATATATAAAGAGATTTCGTTTGGGTTTTGTCTTAGTTTGTGAACTGAGTGGTCAGTCGTCGTCGGGAATAGCATGGACGCTAAAATAAGCTCAAATTGAAATACATAAAACCTTTTAACACCACATCATTTAACGTTTAACGACCTACGAGTGAGTTGGATTCCATTCAACTGTTAAATTCCCTCTGCAAGGATTCGTTGCAAATACTATATTCTGCGAGTACTATACCACACGCGGCTGCAGCAGTTTCAGACATATCCATAAATAATTTCGACAATCAACTAAATCAATACGTTATATAGATTCGAATTTATTCTCGAAAAGTGAACGACTCAAATAGTTAATGAAAAATAAGATAAACTATCGATGATAATTCGGTACTAATTTTCTTTTTTCAACTTCAATTTCAAACCCCAAGAGTTCATCAGGAGTTACTCGGAACTTGTAATCTACGTCGTACAGTAGCTGGACCTACAGCAGCCGGCCGGAAAGAGAGTATTGGGGGCAAACAGGGCACTAGCCTCTTGCAAACAGCTGCATATACATAAGCTAGCCGCAGAGATTTCTTGACCTAATATTAGCAGAGCGCTCTGCAATGTTGGTGTAGCTTTGAGAAAATCAGAATCCATAACAACTATACCTATATGTACGTATATATACCTAGGAGGTTAAATATATTAGGTCCATAAAGATTTGAGTTAGGAGAATCGAGACGGAATTATGGGAAACACACATTGGGTGCGCGGAGGCGGTGAGAAATGGGTTTTAAAATCTAGCCAGTGTGTGCAGTAGGTGCATTGTGCTTATTCTTGACACATATAACTGTATATTTGACCATTCAAACATCTCACCTACCCTCTAAACTCTTTTGTTCTCATTTTCTTCAACACTTACCAACTCTCGAGAGAACAAGCTGTCTTTAGCGTTTAGAGTCTCGCGGAGTCTGAGAGTTTATAAAACGTGTTGATTTAACGCGCGCATCAGGGATGTGACGTGACCCTTTAATAGTTAGAACTGATGGTCTAAGGTTACTTAAATATATCTAACCAGTTTCGATTAGTCACTCAAATATTTTATCAGGTAGAACGATGGCCACCGTTCCTTCGGGAATAAACCTACGAGGTGGATGTGCTTGGGAATGAATAACACGTGTGGTCTTTGTCGACCTGCGGCGAGACCGCATCGGATATTAAATCCTTTGCGGTTTGAAAAATCGCCGACAGACAGGACGGTCCTTCCTGTGGGCCGGGCGGAGCTCGGCAGTGATCATCTCCGAAGTCAGCCTAGCTATCCTCTCTTTTGCACGTTTCCATTGTCCCGCGCGAGCGGTAATTGCGCGATTCTTGATGACGGTCGTCAAGAAATTCCATCTTGACGTAGGTATATAAAAATACCGAGAAATTAGGAATTGAAATTGATGAAAATAAAAACGAAAACGAAAATATACGTCACATAGATTCTCCGAGGAACTCTCTTCGTATTTTTTCTGTCTTTTTTTTTTGTTACGTATACCTACATACAAATGTAAACCAAAATTTAGTGGGAAACATTTTAGAGTAGTTTTCCCAAGAATTTCTTTGACCAGAACTTATCTGGTGTCTTGACTGCTGGGTGTTAAGCAGCTAGGGCTAAAGAGGCTTTCGCAGAGCCTACTATATCGGTGAGTACGCTTGTACCTGACCTTTTCGTATATATAGTTAATGCTACAGTTAAATACGGCCCGAAGGATCTTAAACTAACGATAAGTTGACTGCTGATGGTAAGATAAACTGTCTACTGCGTACCATTTCCCATATTTTGACCACCCTTATATACCCGATTTTCAAACGATTTCCTGTCATTACGAATCCTACAACGGAACTAAGGTATAACACCGCGTTACATTAAGCTTCCACAAACTTTATGACATCTTTTAATCTTAGACACGAACCAAATGAAAATTTTCAATATATGTATATAATATATATACATATAATATATATATATATATATATATAGAGAGAGAGAGAGAGAGAGAGAATGAAAAATGTATGACTAGTTAGAATTGCATCAATAATAATCTCATGAATTTTTTTTTCAATTATATGATGCAAGACATCCTGCAGTAACTCAATTTCTGTGAGGAATTTTTGTTCTCTCGTATAAATATTCGAACGTCCTTCTATATCGGCGATATATTCGGAATCGGTTTTTAATAATCCAGTTGTATTGCAGCCGGTTGATGCCTTCGGCTAAACGTATTTACGAAGTGAGGTCATCATCTGAAAATTACCCGATTTAGTTGTTTGTATGTAGTTTCTCGACTGCAACAGGTTCGTGGACATGTTATACTCGAAAACTCCAAACTTTGATAAAATTCTACACCATATAAATGAATCATCATTTTTTCAAGCCATACTAGTCGTAGTCGGGTAAGCAAAATTAATAGAAAAAAAGAACATTCGCCACTTGTTCAGACGTACAACTGCAACGACGGAGTGGTAATAATGGATTAAATAAACGGGATGGTAATTGATATCGAACGGTATAATACAATGTGTACAAATTCCGGTTATAACTGGTTACAGCTGTTGTCAGGTTCTAGGCAATGAGGAGATCTCTGACGTCTATCTTTGCAATTAAACTGTACAGAAACTGGCTTTCTCAAGATAAATTCTTTCGCTATTTTTAACACCTCTATCGAGTTAGTTAATTTATTGTTAGACGGTGTAATCATAATTATTTATCGCTCTTCAATTGCGCCGCAGTATTACAACGAAGAAATTAACACAATTATGAATATATATGTCCGATCGAAATTTGCTTTCCCTTGACCCAAAAAAAAAAAAAAAACTACGGACATTGATTTACTCGATAATTGATTGAAAATAAACAGATCAATAAATAACATATCGCACCAGGTTCCTGTCGTATTTTTTTTGTTTCCTTTTTTTCAAGCGTTGAGTAGATACATATACCCACCGCATACTTCCGTATACAAGGTAAATAATTAATTACCATCAATAAGAGTTCACGAAACGTCATATGCATATACGCCGCCGAAGAACTGGTACCCATCGATTACATTTTCTGGGAAGAGCCTGATACTTTAAGATCATAAAAATTGATGGTTCTCGAAAGAATGCAAAACAACGAATTCGTTACGTTTGCAGTTCGTCATTCGATCTTTAAATTCCTATACCTACAGGTATCGGATTTACAATATATTGCATTTTTTTCACAATCCGCGGGAATGAGTCAAAAAAATTAATTCTATCCACTATTCTGTACCTCGAATTTTTCTGTATGCTTAATGGTAATTTTTTCTTTTCCTTCCTAATTTTGCACCTGCACCTACAGTACGATCTAAAGCCATTTTTTTTTTTTCTTTTTACCGTTGATTAGCGAAATTAAGTTGTTATAAACGGATTCGCGAAGATGACCGATAAATTTCGAATTAATCAACGGTTTTTCATTCCTATTTAAATCTCAACGCAATTACGTGAGCAGATGCGATGATAGTGCAAAAAAAAACAAAAAAAAAAACAAATGTGCTAAACAAATTTTATGTTTCTCATGGATTCCGCACCTGGCCACGGATTAGCATTGAAAAACAATTGAGTGTTGCCTATATTCATCAGTTCTGCGTCTATTATAAAATTCGAAGAATCGCGAAGCCGCGCTCGCTGGAATTCGTTGATAGTATAATATTAGCACCGTTTCCACGAATAAAGAGAGAGAGAGAGAGAGAGAAAGAGAAAAAAAGAAGAAAAAAAGAGATGAGAATGAAAAAAAAAATTAACAGCAAAAACTTCGGCTGTCAATGTGACACCGGTCATTTTTACGATAATAGCTGACATCCACTCCTTTGCTGTCCGGTTTAAAATAGGATCTTGTTATAAGTTTGTTAAGGACGTCGATTTATGATGTTCCAATATGCGAGGGGAATCGACGATATTCACTCCCCAGAACTTTCTGGCAAAAAAAAATATATAATTTACGGACACGTTTCGGTATTACTCGTATACGTGTAGGTATATATACACAACATACGTGTGTAGTGTATACATTACATTAATATTCACACACGAAACTATCAAAGATTTGTAAATCGATCTGTTTAATATTTATGCATGTGCGCATTATGCTAACGTTATGCATTGGAGTGCCCCGAGATTCAATATTTTTTATTTCAGCACTCGCTTGACTCGGTAAAATACCGTAGATTTGCGGATCGGCACGCGAGCGTAATCATTGAAGCCCGTATTTATTGTGAATTGCTGCCGTTAGCTAGAAAAAGGACCGCGCCGTGTCGTCTCGCGTGGGAATTTCAGTTAGACAAAAACATAATCATCCGCTGTGATACCTATGAAACCGAGTAAAATGATAAACTTTTGCCGGACGAAATATTCGACGAATTAAAGAAGAAAAATAAAATTCTATTACGAATTTTTTGGCATAGCATATAGACGTTGACACAATTACGAGAAAGAATTTTTATAGTATCAGCTGGAACGTATCAATCAGACGTTTTATATTATACGCAAGACATAAAGTGAAGTTCTTGCACTTTCGAAAAGTATAAAGAGAGAAGGAAAGAGAATATGCAAAAATTGATTGCTCGAAAGAACTGCGTAAGGGTCTGCTGTTTTTGGACGGGTTCAACAATTTGTCCGGTCCATGGAATAAAGTGTCTGTCAAAGAATGCAATTTGCACTCGTAAAGGTGCGCGTCCCGGGTCTCCCGTTGAGCAAAGAAATACCGCAGCGCGAAATATATACGACAGAAGCGTATAATTCCGTGCGGCGTATAATTCTTTTATTTCGTATATGCCACCGTTGCGTGGTTCGCGTCGTATTTGGCCCCCGCGGCTATACACAACGAATATAATACGTACGCATGAAGATATATCCACACCTATATGTGTACAACATATACTTATACTATATATATATATATATATATATATATATATATAGATATTATCCGAAGAAACTTAACCTCCCAGTTAATAATTGGTGCTTCCTAGGGTAATAATATTTTGGGAATTCGTGCGGCTCCCTTCGGCAGACTATAGATCATAGGTATACGTAAGTACACACAGATATACCTACACAGTGTACGTAACTCGCTATTCGCGGGGTATTCATTCGAACCTTTATATATATATATATATATATATATATATACATATATATCCTCCCAAATATAATTCTAGACAATACAATTCCATGTACAGGTATAACTTGACTCATCTTATAGTTGGAGCAGAACTAGCAGGTAAAACGTGATTAGACCCGATTGTATAGCTGTGCATCAGTTGAGGGTAAAAAGAAACGAAAAAAAAAGTAGAAAAAAAGGAAGAAGAACGGCGGTGACTCTCACGCGGTGTCCCCCGTCCCGCAGCCTGCAGCTAGTCCCACGCTATTATTGAAACCATACCTACTAATAACCACATGACAATTGGTTAATGGGGGCCCCGGGTACGGTACGATAGTGGCAGCAAAGGCGAAGGTAGCGAATGGACCTGAAGAACCCGGGTATACGAGGGAAGAAGCTGGCGGTGTTTTTTAAGTATCGAAAAGGGATGTGGAAATTGTTTCGTAATGAGGGTGATGTTAGAACAACGTGGTCGTAGTTGAGTAGTCTTTGTTTTAGAATCCCCCTTGGGGTCCTGAGTGAGCGTTTTACCACACAGGTAGAGAATGCGGCCCGCGCCCGTGCTCCCTCGCTGCTCCCATGGAACCCGTGGACCCCCCTCTAAAACCCCACCTCAAGAACCCACCGAGAACGCCGACGAACGAACGAACGAACGAACGAACGAACGAACGAACGAACGAACGAACGGACGGACGCGCACACATCCAACGTAAGGATAGATCCACATCCAAGTATCCAACCCGTCCCTTTGGACCAGCAACAGCAGCCAGCAGCGAGCAGAAGCAGCCAGCAGGAACGGCGGCATCGGCATCGGCACTCGGCAGCCACCCTGCAACGACGACCAGCCGCCCATTCTCGGTCGCGGACCCCCCTCGCTCCGGGCAACCCGCCCACCATCCTTCCCAGGACCCATAGGATGACCGTGTACTATCCAGGTAATGGCTTTATTCCAACAGATAAACTTGCTCTCTAGTTCTAGTCGAGCGTCATCTTCCTGGAGGCAATATACTATTCACGGGTCTCGAGACTACACCGTATACCACCGCAGCGTGTTCTTCGCTCTTTTCCTCTCCCCCTTCCTCGCTCGCTCTCTCTCTCTCTCGCTTAATGACAATTTCAGGTAGTAGGAATGTTGGAGAACCGAAGATCTCTTTTAACGGAATTTCGTGTACTTGGGAATGCACTCGACAAGTTCGGCTCGCTTTAATTTGTTTCGGTTATGTTAGGACAGAATTTTCATCTTAGACCCCCATTCGAGGATGTCGTACCGCGCGCTGACGCAGTGTGCTCAACAGTTTGCGGAATTGGGTATTCTATCACCACCTCATTCTTCTCTTTCGTTCTCTTTATCTTTCTCTCTCACACTCTCGCTACCTCTCACGCCTTTCCCTTCTATCCCTCTGAACTCGACTTCTGTCCCGTTTTTCATCCTTTCCTTACTCTCTCGTTAACAAACTCATGATTTAGTTTACTAATATTCGAAAATTTCTACTACAATTCTACGTTTTCTACGTTTATACGACCAACACTTGTTTCATTGAACAAAAAATTTGTTATGGTTCGAAATTGAAGAGTATATCTGTGTATCTGTATGAAATTTGTCATCGATGTTGTCATTATAGTCGGACCCTCTCAAATCAAGTATAAAAATCACCACGGCAGACAAACGAGACAGATAATGGCTGTGGGTAGATATATAGGTATGCATGTGGAATGCCATACGTCAGGCGAATAGAACGTGGCAAGGTCACAACCGTAACTTTTCCATGGGATAAAATCTATCCAAGAGATTCTCTCAACAGGTGTATCAAGATAATAGTACAGTTGTATAAAAGAATCGTTGGACCATTCGTCATTTTTTATACGATCATAATTTTCGGCATTTGGATATAGGCAGGTATATACTGAATATACCCGATGACTTA
This sequence comes from Tenthredo distinguenda, assembly GCA_947538915.1. NCBI lineage: Eukaryota > Metazoa > Arthropoda > Insecta > Hymenoptera > Tenthredinidae > Tenthredo > Tenthredo distinguenda. The sequence goes on from OX384534.1 coordinate 10,166,193, forward strand.
TAGATTACCTACGCTGTCAGGCAAATCCCATTCCGCGTTGACATACCATCAAATTTGAATGAGAAATTGCTAATCGGAATAATACGTGCAACTTCTGCTTCATTTCGTACCGAAAGTTAAAATGGTATATATAGACTTAACAATTCAAAATGAGAATAACTTTTCCGATGGAATGATGGTAGTAGCACGCGCTAAATTTGTCGAAACCGATGATTATGATTTGAGTTTTATTCGGGTTTGATACCTCATGCGAAGATCAAGTGTCATTCAAGACTAACTAATAATAGGTGCACAGGCATTTGTAACGAGAAAATTGCGGTAGTTTTGGCCAAGCAGCGCGAATACTTACTTAAGCAGTGTAACTATTCATATGTTAAGATTTGATATTAATAAGGGTGTATTCAGGAACTTATTAAACACGGCTTATGTTTCAGCTTTGTTTAGCGAACGCGGATAGAAGAAGATACGACGATTAATCGTAAGCGTGATTCAATTTTCTAAATACGCTTCAAGTTGCTCCATAACGTAAATATTACCTTTAGACATTCCAGGAAATAAATAACATCTCCTTCTCAAATAAATATACGGTGATCATAGCCAAGTGTTTTAACGGATTAGACATCTTAAACATTTTCTTCTTTACCGATCGATCGCGAACCAAGATACCAACCATAGACGTATTCAATTTCGGTATAGACAAAACCCTTACCTGAAGCAGTCCGAGGAATCTGGACAAACGCCGGAGTTTCACGTTTTTTTACTACTCCTCTCGTGCGGCAGCACATGATTGATAATCCATACTTGCGATTGAAAAAAAACATCTGTATATTTCTGATCTGTCCGATCATATCTGTAGATCTTGAAACGCATAATTACGTTGAGGATATATTCATCGAACATTCTTTTATAACCACTATTAGCACTGCACAAATTATAAGGAATCCGAAGATGTAAAACTTAACAAAGATGGCAGCACGATCTGATGTGTAATTCAAACGCCTGAAACAGCGGTTAGGCATTTAGATCTTTCACGTTTGATAGCTACCAACAAGTTTTCTCAAACTTGTTCTTCACTTTTTCTTATCCAAACTCATAGCCACCGATATTCTGAAGGTCAAAGACGCGACACAACGCCATTTTTCAAACAATTACGCGTAATATTAATGATTAAGTAATGCAATACCGCGCGAGCACTACTCACTAACATTTCCCGGTTGTGGACGTACTGCCGAACTGTTATGGCGCCTCTACTGGCCAAAAGTTGCGCAAAGAGAATCTAATTATATTGTATGACCTCCCCTAGAGGTCGCCACAGATTGACTTGTTCGCGGCGTGGTGTTCGAAAAATAACCATGAAGTATCCCCGAGCAATTCCCACTCTAGCGCGTCTGATTTTCAGTTGGTGAAGTTTACGTAGTTTACAAAATTGACATTGTTGAGAGAAAAAGTTTAGAAATACGTTAAATAAGAATTGTGACAAAGGCGAATATGGCACGTTCTAAATGATTGAATTGTGTTCAATAATACGTGTTTAAAATTTGAAAATGAACACTTTGTAATAAATCTAATATAAAAAGTTTGGTTATATTTTTTTGACAAGATATAACGCAGAACTATTGAATAAATTAAATAGTTTCATCTACTCCCTGATAATCTTTAAAAACTCAACTTAATGATCAACAAAACATGTAGCTCTATGAATAATAGCAATATTCTTGTTATTGACAAATCAAACAATGTCCGAAGGTTCAAAAATGGGCCTATTTGGCTCTAAAGATGATAAAACGGAATCTACATCGGCCGACACTGATACTCAACCAGATTCAGCTGATCGTTACGCACCGTATTGTATTGACAGTGATTCAGAAACCTACGATACAGAAGCGTTGAGTATTATGGATATCAACGACATAATAGGTGTGCAAACAGAAAATGCGGCTGAATCCACACTCGAAAGTGAAATTGCTGCTTTAACAGAGATTATGACTGATTCAAAAGGTGATACGAACTCTAATCCGATGAACGATATGGACGGAGAAAGTTCCGACATCAAATTTAACGACGAACTATTGACAGAATTCGCAGCTCTGTCACCGTCTGAAAATGCTATTCCTACGACAAGTAAAGAAGGTTTTGACCAAGGTCTGATTACAAATAAATTTGAGATGGCAAACTTCGATGTAAAAACTTGTGACAAATCTGTTTTGGAAACTATTACTTGTGTTACAGATGGAACTGTAGATCTGTCATCTAAAGAGACGCCAGAAGCTGAAACTGATGTCAATATCCTAGATAAAGCTGCAACCAAAGCTGAAGAACTAGATAATGAAAGTATTAAAGCAAAAGCAGAGCTGGAATCAGGAAATGAGACCAAAAAAGAATCTCTGTTATCCTCTGCTGTGGAGAGTTTTGATGATGCTGTTCGGAATGATGAGATTTTAGCTGCTGAGGAAGATAAACTTCTTCTGAAGACTGATATTGTGTCCACGAATACGACCTCTGAAGCAGAAACTATTCCTCAAGTTGCAGGAGATTTGTTAGAAGAGACTTTAGGAACTGTTAAGATTAGTTCAGACAGTCAGACCATCGTAGATGATGATTTAACAAAGGACGGAGATGGTGCTCCTGCAATTTCTGTTGAAGATGCAGCTAAGATTAGTTCTAATGTAGTAGAAGATGTTGATTCTGTTTTGAAGACAAAATCTGAGGAAGAAGAGGCAGCCGATGATCCTGAAGATGAGAAATTGGAGGATTTACTTACAAATGTGGGGAGTACTTCAAAGAGCTTACAACTTATCGGAGAAGCTTATATCTCTGAAGATTCACAGGAGATTGATGAAACTGATGAATCGCCTGTGATCAAAGTTGCTAGCTATATACCGCTAGACAGCATCAAGCGACAAGAGATAGAGGAAAAAGAAAGTGAGCTGCAACAAAAAGAGAGTTCTGATATTCTTTTAACTAACACTATGATTAATGAGTCTGAGATAAATGCCACTGCTGGTGTAACAGAGAGTGCAGTTAAAGAATATATTTTAGACAATCAAGATAGCACTCCATTAGAGGATAACAAGGAACATCATAACACAAAAGAGGCCTTACTTAATCTAGAAGATAATCATGGAAGCCGTGGCCCAGATCCAAGCGTTGAGTTACAAACAAATGATAAACCAGTTGATCCAAGTTTGCATAGTGACGAAAATACCGATAAAAGTAAGGAATCTGACAAAGCAGCGTCGATACTTATTGAAAGCATCGTTCCAGGTAGCAACAATACAACAAAAACCACAGCAATGAAGGAAGTACTTGAAACAAAGGAAGAACCTCTGCACGAAAGTGGACCGCTGGAAGATATTTCAACAAACGTAGCAGCTGAAACCTTCGGGCAGACAACAAAAGATGAAGTTCTCGAGCTAGAAATACACAGGGAGTCAGAAGAGCTGCAAGAAAAGATGTCTGACAAGGCAAAATTGCGTGATGGGGCAATGGACTCTTCTGAAACTGAAACGTCAAATACTAAACCAGGCTTAGAAACGGATAACTTTGTTACCGGGGATTCGGGACCTTTGGAGGAATCAGAAGCTTCATCTAGTATTCTACCAGTATGCTTAACAACTGAATTGAAAAATATAGCTGAAATTGATTCAGAAATTCAGAATGAAAATACAAAAGTTACAGAGTCAGTTGAACATTCTGAATCAATTGCTGAACAAGATAATGCTGAATCTGTTGAATCAAATATTGAAAAGGAATTATTAAGTTCTCAGAGTAACGAAGAATATCTGACAATGCAGCATTCTGTTGTGAAAGATAAATTTGCAGAGCAGGATTCTGAATCTTCCGTGTTGCCAGTAGAAGTTGGCACCAATTCAGAGGATGATGATAACCAATGCACTGCTACCACCAAATTTGCAGGAAAGATAATATCCACAGAAGAACAGAGCAAGGAAATACCAGACAATAATGAACAACTTTTGGAAACCATACAAGAGGATACAGAAGCACATATTGTGGATAATACTGTTACAGAGAAGGACACTCCTCTTATAAAAGTAGGGGATGAAAAAATTGAAGACAACGGAGGCAGTAGTATACACAAGATGATTGAAGGTATTAAGAGAGCAGAAGCGGAAAAAGATTCAGAACGTCGCAGGCTTCGTATCGATGACACGACTCAGTTAGTGTCGATGGAAATCACTTCACTAATTGTGGATGAAACTAGTATAGATTCAAGTAATGACATGCCGACAAAGGAAGACGACTTGGCTGTTGAAGATAATAAAGAAACAATGGATGAGGCAGAGAATTTGGGAATGGAGTTAGATCAATCAGCTAGTATGAGCAGCCAGGAGAATAATCCACCTGCTTGTGATATTATAGAACCTAATAAGCAAGAGGAAACCGTTGAAGAAAATTCGGATGCAGAAAGAGATAATTCCACAAAAACTGAATTGGTTGAATTATCTGAGACTAAATTGCCAGAAAATGAAATTATGATGGAACAAGATATTGGTTCTCGAAGAGATACAACAGAATCTGAAACTCCAGGCAGCATTATAACAGAAGATGTACCAGACTCAATGATGGAGGATGCAACGAAAGATATTATTCCTGCAAGTATTGAACTAGAAAGTCTTAAAAATGTTGAACCTAATTCAAACGATGGTAATTTCAACGCAGCAGAGACAATTGAGAAATCACAAGAACCAGAAGCTATTACAGAAGACCAGAGAGTTGATTTCGACACACAAGTCGAGTCTAAAAATTCAGAAACTGAAGAAGAAGAAGTCTCAAAAATAGAATCCTCTGACAATATTCAAAAATTGGAAGAGAAAGAATTAATTAGGGAATTGTCAGTTGGTACAGAGAGAACACAAGCTCAAGATACATCTGACAAAGTGAATGCAGAAATTAAGGAAAGTAAAAGTACTACAGAGCCAGGCACTGATACGATCTCTGACAAAACAACAACAGGTGCAGAATTGACAACCACTCCAGAAATCAGTACAATGCAAGCTCCACTTGAAAGCATCAGTCACTCCCAATCAAAACCCAAACAAGAAAAGAATGAAGAGCAACCCAAAATTCAACAAATACAACACGAAGGAGATGGCTTTGAAGTTTTGGAAAATGAACAAGAATCAGAGGACCGATCTGATTCTACAAGACATAAGGGTGAAATACAGTGCCCGAACATATCGCAACCGAACTCTGAATATAGCTCCGGTGATGTGAAGGCGGACAATAAATCCGAAATTTTATCTGATGTTATAGCAGATGAAAAACAGAGTAGTTCTGAACTTCAGCTTGAGGATTCCGTAAACAAAGCTGATTTGCAGGTCGTTCTTGACAAATCTTTGCATCCTGTTTCATGTGAGGAACAAATTGAAGACTCGAGTAAAACAGAAAGTGAGACTAAAAGAAATTTGGCTGAAAATTCATCAAAAAATACTTTTGACTCAGATTTCAAGGCAAAAGAATTACTAGAAATTCAAAGTAAACCAATGGACTCGAAAGATGTTTCAAAATTGTTAGAAAAGGAAGAACTTGAAGAGGAGGGATTACCTACAACTAAACCTGTTGCTGATAAAAATTTGGATGATTTATTCGATATTCATTCGTTAGAAGATACTTTGGCATTAAGCCAAACCCCGAGTGTTGATAATGAGGTAGAGAATAATTCTGCAAAAACTGTATTAAGCTTAATAGATGAAACTGCACCATTAACATTGCCGGCTGATATTTTGTTAGGTTCGGAAGTGAAGATAGATGAAGACTTGCTATGCGAACCCATTGAAGTATTGGAGAAACTAGTAGTAGTTGCTGATGAAATTTTAATTGACGAACTAACGAATTCTGTTTTAAAGGACACCCCAGAACCTCTAGAAAATATTAGCAATTTAGCAATATTAGCTGATGGCCCTTCTTCGGCTATCGTTAATTCTGACGAATTAAAAATCGGAACATTAACGAATGTATCTTCTGAAATTGAAGAGCAGACTGTATCACTTCTGGGAGAAGTAAATGAAACATGCTTCATTGAAGGTTTGAATGGAACGCCGAGTGTATCACATGGTGCTAATTATATAACGGATGTTATCATAAGTTCAACAAACATTGACAGTATACAGCTCACAGATAATGTACCAGATATAGTTGACAAGAATGCGACTGCAGATGGATTTGAGCAGAAAAATCAAGGAGAGATAGTACGAACTAGTGAAAATTTAATTCCTGAGGATATGACATCACTAGCTCAAAGTATAACGAGTATTAATACAGCGTCTGAGCTAGTACTCGAAGAAAATCTTGTTCTAGATAAAGATATTGAAATAGATTTGCCTTTAGAACAAGAGGAGGGGAACTTGATTGAATCCGCAGCACTGGCTTGTGATACCAAAATTGAAATACCCGATGAGGTATTATTTGATGTTGAAAATGCAGAGCAAGATGACGTTTTGTGCAGAACATCAGTGGACAACGTTGATACGTCACAGCAAAGTTCAGAGTTCTCCGAGCTTGAATGTGCCGTGAAATTTTTACAAGAGTCCGAAGAGCAGACAATAGATTCTCCGTTGCTTTTGTCGCCAAAAATAGTTGAAGAAATTGAAGAAGAGAATTCCGAGCAAAGTAAATCGTGTCTCTTTTTACCAGAAACAGAAGATCGCCAGGAAACCTTAGAACTGCCAGCGGAATTAGAACAAGAAATTACTCCTGACTCAATAGCTATATCGGAAGCAGAAATTATTTCGGAAGCTGCGAAATTAGAGAATGAACGAAAGCTGAAAATAGCCGCCGAAATGAGCAAAACTTCAGTGGATATCGAGAAGTCCGAAGAAACTGATAAACGCACATCAGAGAATAGTTCTGAAATGTTGAAGAGCCTTCTGACATCATCGGAAGTCCCTAACTGGCAAGAAAAGTCACAGGAAAATGTTGCGTCAACTTCGGAAACACGTGAAAATACACAAATACCAAAACTATCGGCCAATATTATTAGGAGATCGGAGAAAATCCCTAAGATCTCTATTCTAGAAGAGAGATTAAAAGAGCCACCTAAGATAGAAATACCTATTCCTGAAATTTCACCAAAAATATCAGACATACCAACGACTCCAAAAACAAGTTTATTGATGCAAAGAGATTCTAGAATAGATACTAAAACAATGTATCAAAAAATGTTGGAATCTCCGAAAGGAGGAGACAAAAGTGAACCAAGAATTTCAGACACTCCGAGAAAAGATTCTGAAAAATATGAATTCGAGAATGTTGGTTCTCCAAGAATAATTCTAAAAATAGCCAAGTCTGCTATCGCTGATTGCGGAGAGCCAAGATCGCCCAAAAGCCCTAAAATACGCTCGGCAGCAAACTCTCCAAATCCAGAAGATAGTCCTGGTCAAAAATTGGGTAAAATTAAACTGAAATTGTCTAAGGGAGGTCATCCTTCAATAATTTCGAACGAAAACTTCGATGAGACTGTGCAGCGTCATACGGAAGCAATTTCGTCCCCGTCTCATATTGGTATGAAAATCAAATTATCGAAATCAGGAGATGCCTCAATCATTCAACCAGAAAAACATGACTCAATCGATGAGATTAAAGAAAGTAAACACAAATTTGGTGAGGCTTCGCCAAAAAGAATTGAATCACCATTAGGCATGAAAATTAAACTATCAAAGACTGGAGATCCATCTATAATACAGCAAGAAGCAAAAGATCCGAGTTCGAAACGCAAGGATAAAATGGATATTGGACAAGAGATCCCTAAGAGAACAGACTCTCCTATCGGGATGAAGATTAAATTATCTAAGAGTGGAGACGCTTCGATAATTCAGCCAGAGAAACAAGAATTATTAGAAGATGCCGCGTACAGAGATAAATTTGAAGTGGCTACGGATATTCCAAAGCGAACAGACTCCCCGATTGGAATGAAAATAAAGTTATCCAAAAGTGGAGACGCTTCTATAATATCTTCAGACAACTGTGAAGAATTCAAAGATTCCTCATCAAAATCTAGAGACAAATTAAATACTAATCAAGATATTCCAAAAAGAACAGATTCTCCTCTCGGAATGAAATTCAAGTTGTCAAAATCTGGTGGCGCATCTATTATACAACCAGAAAAATCTGAGACTCCTGACGATTTTAGAGAAAAATCTGAAAATATTTCAGATATACCAAAACGAGTCGAATCTCCTATTGGAATGAAAATCAAATTGCTGAAAACTGGAGATGCTTCAATTATACATCCTGAAAAACAAGAATCTGACGACCATAGAGAATCGATTATCATAAAACATAGAGAAAAATCAGAGACACAAGAAATCCAGAAACGAACAGACTCGCCTCTTGGAATGAGAATTAAAGTAACAAAATCTGGCGAAGCTTCTGTAGTGCCGTCAGAAGAATTTAGCGAATGCTATGATATGACTCATGAAGTCCCAAAAAGAAACGAATCTCCCATTGGCATGAAAATCAAGTTATCCAAGTCTGGCGATGCGTCAATAATACACCCAGAAAAACAAGAATTTTATGACGAATCAAAAGATTGTAGAGCAAGTTCAAGCACTATTCAGGAAGGATCTAAGTCGTCAGAGTCTTCCCTTGGGATGAAGATTAAGCTATCAAAAACAGGAGATGCCTCTATAATACATCCGGATGTTTCCCCAGAATCCAAAGATTCTCAGTTCAAACGGTCAGAAAAATTACAATCTTCGGGTGAGGGATCAAAGAGAACTGACTCTCCTTTAGGAATGAAAATTAAATTATTAAAAACAGGTGACGCTTCGATAATAGAACCCGATAAGAAAGAGAAACCAGCCACAAAGGTGAAGGAAAAATTGGCGAATACGCAAGAAGTTTTACAAAAGCGTAAGGAAATGGAATATCCGCTGGAAATGAAAATCAAATTGTCAAAGACAGGGCATCCTACAATCATTGCTAATGAAAAACAAGAAGCCCATGCTGAAATGCACTCGAAGACTAGAGACTATTCTGAAAGTGGTCAGAGCGCACATCATAAACGTACGGAATCAATGTCTCCTAGCAAAGAATCTCAGTTAAGAATTTTTAAAACTGGGCATTCAACCATCATACAGAGTAGTCGATCCGAAGTGACTATTGAACCAATTCAAATGCTCACAGAACAACCAGAAAGTTCGCTGGATATATCGCCAAAATGTAAAGACATTATAATTTCGCAAATGGATCTTAAAAAATCCAAGCTAGAAGCTAAATTGTCCCATATATTACCGGAAGTTACAATTCAGCCAGTTATGTCTGGCGAACAGAAGCAGATAGTTTTGGACAAAAAGTCGAGTTCAATTAGCCGGCAACAAATGAGTGTTATTAATCAAGAAATAAGTATCACTCATGTTCCGCCTTCGAAACCTGCCGATCTATCAATGAGTGGGAAATTAAAAGAAATATTGCGAAAGAATGCAACGAATTCTCCAGCCAATTCGGACTGTGAAATAATTGAACATAGACCAGAATTGATTATAGTTAATGAAAATTCCAACTCTAGTCAGGATATAATGATTATTGAAGAGGTTAAAGCAATTCCACAAGAAGTCAAAGTACCTAGGAAACGAGGTAGACCTAAAAGATCTTCTCTACCACCACTTATACGACAAGGGATTCCACAAGATCCGTTAGCATTAGACAATATACAATCGCCAGCTGCAGTCGAGCACAGGGAGAGTGACAGACCGAAAAGAACTTGTAGAAATCAGAAAAGCTATGCTCCTCCTAAAAGAGGAAGAGGCAGAGGTTTGTAGTTTCTTAAGTTCAATCTTTATAAATTATTAATATTTCCGAAAAAAAATTTGTTAACTAAATAAATGTTATTTCTGAGCTTCTGAATTTCAAATATTTCTTCTTTGGTTAGGAAGAGGAAAACGAAAAATGGATCGAGTAGATTGTGCGATTGGCAAGATACCACGACTCGAAGATCCTTTGACTGCAATCGAGAGATCCACCATGAGCTTAATAGCACCTCCTCAACAGAGGATGTTGCCTGAATCAACAGCGCAGACATCAGAATTATACAAAGCTCTGAAACAAGGTCCTATGGAACGAAAAAGATTGATTGCAGAAACTGTAGTGCAACATGGCTTCCCTGATCCACAAAAAAAATTGAGATTCGAGCCCGAACCTGGAAAGCAATTAGCTACTGATTTAGCTTTACCTGCAGTTCCAGTAACTGACCTACATTCTATAGCCAAAACTAGTCTGGATACTTCGGATTCGAAAGCTGTGATGATTTCTGAGATGTTACAACTGGCTGAGCCCGTTACTGTGCAACAAACTACTGAGAAATCGCTAGAAGCACCCAAACCTGAGGTTCGGGAGACAAAGAACATTATTTCAGACATGAATACCACCGAGCATCAAAATTGGCTGACTCCTTCAATCAAGTTACCTGAAACAACGGGAAAAACTGAAGCTATATCAATGGTACAGGTGATGGATGAAGAAACTAGAATGAGCGCAGAGTCCAATTCACGATCCCAAACGCCAGCCAGAAACATTTCCATACCTGGTAAGATGTTTCTTATAAAGTTCTTTTTCAATAATAATACTTAGTCCATAGTTTTTCCATAATATCGTAATTCTAGGATGATAAATGATCATACAGGAACATTAGCAAGACTACTTTTGCTCGTAATAATAACTTTACTTAAAAATCAGCTTGGTTTTCGATTGTTAATTGAATGTAAGGCTTTTGAAATGCTACTCCTATTAATTGTTGTCACTTTTAATTGAATACTTTTAGAAGATATTTCTTTTATTGACATCATTTGTATTCCGATATTTATTTTTAATGGCCTCAATACACGTATGAAAATAGTCAGAAATTACTATGAGATTCTGGAGTATTTAAGTCTCATTATTGAGAATTTAATTAAATCTGAATTTCATTTCATATCATTTTATTAGTATTTGCAGATTAGTAAAACGATTACGTTTTATAATTTCTGTAAAGCTCTTTTTTCGTTTTACATTTCCAGGTAGTTTGTCAAGATTAACACAGTTTTTGTATTAATTATTGTGTCTGTTGTATATTTGGAACTGATTTGGCGATATGTATCGCTAAAAGTCATTAAAAGTACCCAGTCTCTAAAATATAAATGTAGTAGTGTACCTCCAGCCGAGGTATCTAAAAATAGAGCATTTTCACGCATCTTATTTCTATATTCCCAAATATAAAATAGCCGTCATGGAGTACTTTGACAAGGTTAAAGATTATTGACTCTCTTTCAAATCAACAAAATGGACAGATTACAATAAATAATATAATAATTATGTTTAGTTAATAACACGTTACAAAATAAAACATCACAAACAATTAATTGAACAATAATTCTACAGAGTGAGTGCAGACCTCAAAACCTATAATTACTTATCACTCAATTCGAATAGAATTTATTTATTCGCATAGATTACATGATAATAATCGAAATCTATAATTTAGACTCACTAATCATACATTTATGAATCGAAATCGGAGAGGGGTATAACATGATGCAAATTAGAAACAGAATTTCTTTCATCATTTTCATTTCATTATTGTGAAATTCAAAAGAAGTTATATTATTATGATCCCAAATTTTTGTGACGCATTAAGGCATGAAATGTAATCTAAGATGGGTCTAGCGAATGCGACACCTTGTCATTACAAATGGTAAAAATTATTTACAAGACGCATAATATGAAAAGTCTAGGTTGTGACCCATTATCGGATTTATGTTATTATAGAAATAAAAGCGCAGCCATTGTAAAACAATATGGAAAATTTCAGTATTGATCTTCTTTTGCACTTCACTTAACACATTAAAACATCTTAACCTTATGTATATTAATGATGTAAAAAAATGTTGTGTTACAGTAGTAGAAACTGTAATCAATGAGGAATCTCAAGGCAGTGTATTAAGCACAGCGACTACCGAGTCTGAAAAGGTAAAAGTGAAGAATCGGAGAATGGAAATAAACTTCGATCCTGACGAAGGCCCATTTACTGTTGACAAAATTGCCGAGTACGAATGGCCGCTTGATAAAAAAGGAGACACTTTTATGTTACAAGAACAAATTTCACAATATTTAGGAGTTAAATCTTTCAAAAGAAAATATCCCGATTTAAAACGCAGAATGGTAGAAATGGAGGAAAGAAATTACCTCCGTGAAAATTGCTTAGTTAGTGAGGCCATGTGCGATATGGGTAAGTTCATCAGTAATTCACATTCAATGCATAATCTGAAAATCAAGTTTCATATTAGACTACTCTCAATAATTTCTCATTTTTTAAAAATGTCAATCTCCTTTCTCTGTATTTGTAATCTAAGTCCTAATCCTTATAGCCAAAAGAGTGTTCTTATCTTTACTAATTAACGATAAAACGCACTTGAAAAGTATATGTTTACTCTACAGGACTGATTTATAAAGTTTATGTTTACTCTATAGGACTGACTTATAAAGTTTATGTTTACTCTATAGGACTAACTGCGATATGCAGTACAGAAGTATTGGACATCATGTGCAGCGACTTCCCAGATCAATACGAAGAATACCGTAAACATATGCGAGAAAAACAAGCCAAAGAACATTCGAAAAAGCAAAAGGAACTCACAGCTGCTGCAAACGCGGAACGAAATCGTATAGACCTTGCAGAGATGGCTGTACAGTCAGCATTATCGTGGAATGTTAATTTTAATAAGGCTCGAAAAGAATCTAGAAAATATAGTTTAGACTTACAAAGCTTTACCATTCACGTACCTAAAAAACAACTAAAGGTTGACGCTGAACGTAAAGCCAGTAACTATCCAGTAGCTTTAATACCTGGACAATATACCGATTATTATAGAGAATATACACCTGCTGAATTAAGGTATTATCCACTCAATACCGTTCTCTATGGTCCTATGAGACCTAACGAACGAAAGATTGATAGTCAATCTGAGGGGTCCCAAAGCGATAGTGATAGCGATTCATCGTCTGATGATTCTAGGTGAGTTTAGAGAGATTAATGCTGAATTTGTTAACTCACCAGATGCTTTCAGCAAAGCTTTGTGGGGATTATTGTATTTCAATGTCTTCTATCAATTAGATATTTTTTACAGTTCATCGTCTAGCGAAGGAACACAGGATACAGAAGAATCTCAATCTACGGTAGACGAAGTTGACATGGAGATAACAGCCCACAAGGAAGATAACAAGAACTTAAAATGTAAAATGTGTTTAAAACATTTAAACAAACATGGAAAGGCAGAAGTACTAATACAGTGTGGAACTTGTAATGGAAATGGTACGTGGAAAATTATATAGTAGTAAGAAATAAAACAAAATGAAAAAAAAAAAAAACAGACTTATTATAGAATTAATAAAATTCTATTGCATAAGCTTGTGAAAAAGACATTATAATCTCAGCACATAATTTGAACAAGGCAATCTCTCCAAATGGTGGACTTTTATTTCATCAAAATCGTAATGTGCAAGGTGTGACTGTGGTCGTCTATTAGTGTAATGAATTGAAATTAAGATTATTTTTAAAGTCTTAGATTTAGGAAATTATAATTTTAAACTTATGTAGCTTATTACTTAAATATGTTAACACGAATAAAGCTTCAGAATTTCAATATTTTTTTTTTCAAATTAGCTTTTAAGCTATGTAAAAAAAAAGTACATACAGATAGTTTAATCGTTCGCTTTCAAGACTCAAATTGAAACAATGTATACTTGAAAACGTAAGACAAATATCATATATTGATGGTCTTATATTCCCATATTGTGGATAAATATTGAAAACAAAACTCTATCAACTATTACCGCATGGTGAAAAAGTTGTTCATTCAAATTGTAACTTATCTATACTCAAAGGTGATTTGTGGTTTTGTAGAGGTAGTTAGATTTGCTGTGGTCTGATGTGATTTTGTATTAATTAAAAATAGTTCAAATACAACTATCGATTGATTATAGTGATGTTAAAGAAACAAAATGTTTATGGAGCAAGAAAAGCCTGAAAGCTCCTCAATCCTTTCACTGGCACATAAAGAATTTCAATTTCTTCAGTCCGAAGTGGCTGTATCTCTGATAATTTTCTCTGACACATAGGTTTATACTGATATTTCAATTTTTAGGATAAAATAATATTGTCTCCAGGGTAAGTTTACCCATTTAGTTGACTCATACAACAAATACAAAAGATTAAAAACAACTAATTTGGTAACCTTATTGCTAAAGCTATGATTTTCAAACAATGAATTATAACTGGAGTGATCTAAAACAGGCATTTGCCCACTACTATTTGCATGGCATGCGAATGGAGTGTTTTTGTGTTTGTATAGTATGTTCTTCAACATTTCTATAGATGTGTGAATCTAACAGCTTATTTAGTAGACTTGTTTCAGTTTTCTGCCTCACAATTAAAAGATAATTAATTAATTTGGAATTAAAAGACCTAGATTCAAACTGCTTGCAAAGAAATTGCTTTGGTAGATTGAGAGTTACAATACTTATTAAAATATCATTCATAATTGATTGTGTAAAGAATACTACGAAATGAAGATCAGTAGAAGCAGATAAATCAAAACTACGTGTTTGTTTTACTTCATCTCTATCTCTCCGAACATTCTGTGGGCAGAAATGTTTTTCGCTGTAAGACTCAGCTATTTTTTTCGTACATAAGGGTTTGAAGTATGTACGCAGAGGAGACACATCCTATAATAAAGGCCTTGAGCCAATTATGTAATTAGGTATGAATTTACAGATTAAAACCTATTACTCGTTTGAATAACAACTTCAAATTGTGAAGATGATCAGATCTTCAAAATTTTACTCAACAATTGATTGAATATTGAATTTTTTTGAATATCAGGTCTCATTGCAGTCCAAAACTTTCTTAATAAACGAATCTAGTTCATCTGTATACTTATTTTCATCTAATTTTTCGATCTCTGAAGGAATTAATTTACTAATTAAATGTATACACTAGTATCGAACGGTATCAAATTCATCCTTTTTCATAATCAGAATATCACTCTAGTTACATCTCATTTTGTCTCCAAAATATGTTTTTTTTTTTGTTATTTACAGTTCACCCATCCTGTATAGACTTAACGCTAGATATGGTACCTCACATTCAAGGGTATTCCTGGCAGTGCACAGACTGCAAAACATGTGTTCAGTGTCATAATCCTGCTGATGAAGATAAAATGCTATTCTGTGACATGTGCGATCGAGGGTAAAAAGCTTTATCTTATTTTCTCAAACCAATGATTCATTTGAGCTTGTAATTCATTACTTATTATTATAAGAAAAAGCATTCTTTTTTAGCGTCTCGGTTACTTGTTTACTGAATTCTGATTGATGTGATTTACAATCCAAAGTTCATCATTTAAATTTAACACTGATTACTGTTAACGCCACAATTCCCATCATTACAGATATCATATTTATTGCGTGGGATTGAGGCGAGTACCTCAAGGACGATGGCATTGTCGGGAATGTGCAGTTTGTGCTAGTTGTGGATTGCGACAACCAGGAGGAGCAAACTCTGATAGAAACAGTGTTGCACAATGGCAACATGAATATAAAAAAGGCGAAAGAAACACACGTGTATACGTCTCGACGTTGTGTGTCCCATGCTCAAAGTAAGTCAAAGAATTTTTGCACACTTTTGCTTTAACGGACCTTTAACGGGTACATACCAAGGCGTGGATCCCAAGTTCGAAATCTGCTTACAGCTTGCTATAGGTCAGGCTTAGTTTATCAAATGTACGAAACATGATCTACTTTTTTCATAATCAAATACTCTTTTGGAATCATAACAGTATTCTTCAACACATACTCAAAGTACATCTTATACGGTTTAAAGAAAATGCAACATCTGTACACTTTTACCATCATTGTATTCGAGTTCATTGTGATATATATTTTTATTTATTCAAATACCTTGTTACTGACTCTCAACACAGTACAAAAAGTTTTCAATTTTACAACAGCGTTGCACAACATGTTGTATGAGTTTTCTCAATTAGAACCAGTGAAGTGCTTATATACAGGATTCAACTTTTAGTCAACTGCTAGTTCTGCACTTGAAAAACGCATTGCTGCTCAGTTTACGATCAATGAAGTGATTTTTTCATGCTACTCATACTGATAATTATTAATCATTGATCAATATAACGTTTTGACTTGACTAACTACTTAATAATTTGTGCGTTAACAAGGCTGTGGCGAAAAGGCCGTTACTGCCCACACTGCAGCCGCTGTCACAGCGCCCAACGACTCGACCAGGAACCAAATCTAGTCCATTGCGGCGCATGTGACAAATATCTGCACTTAGGTACTGATACGAATCTTCATTACATTTAAGCTTTTTCATTATTCATTGACACCGAGGTTCCGCTATTTCTCTCTCTCTCTCTCCGTCTCTCTCCCTCTTTCTCTCTTCAAACTCATAGTAGAACGGAATATAGAGTATGTATATATGTTCAATCATCAAACTACAAGTTCATTCAAATATGATTCAAAATTGCTAGTTTAATTCCAGCAAATGACTAGGTGAAATTCTTGCACAAGGGACATTCTATTGCGTAATAAATGACTATGAAAAAGCTTATGCAGTGCCATAAAGTAGAAACCTATTTAATCAAATAGATGCCATAGTAGATGTGTGTCGTGGTTTGTTATGCATGTAGGATGAAGTTATTTTTACAATATTTCTTGTGCGTGTGTTTCGAAATTAGTGTGGTTAACAATCCAGAATACATATCAATCCTTGTTGGTACCCGAAACCTGCCAGCTGTTTTTAATTCCCATTGATTTGCTATAAAACGAAGACACTCAAATCTCAACCAATATTACGAAAGTACTGCAAAGCCTCTGTCTATATTTTATTTACCAGTCATAGTGATAGTTATATCAACAAAATAATGAATAACAATCATCTTGTAGTGAATGTGTCATACTTTGAAGGGGTTCTCTTAATGTGACAATTGTTAATAATCCCATAGAAATGTCATTAGAAATGTTTATACCTGCAGATTATATATTTCTAAATGTGTATCTGAATAGTACATTTAAGAGGTAGAAGATTATCGAGACAGTAGCTAACGATTTGTCTGTAAACATAGAGTATCCTATGATTTCAGAGTTGCATTACTATTGCATTTGGTATAGCATTTGACGCTGACATTTACAAATTATTAAAAGCGTCTTATTTCAGGATGCGTGGAGATTAGAAGCGGAACATTAGACCGGAAAAATTACATCTGCGAATGCTGTAGCACACCCAGTCAACTTTCGAGGTCCTCAATGTCCAAGAATTACAAGACATAAATGATAGAAGATGGATTGAAACATATTGAAGAAATTTACACGTGTGAGAAAGACTGTTAACTTGTAATTCAACCATTTTTTCTTTTTTTAATCTGAAACTATGACTTTCAATACTCGTTCATTGCTATTATATTGATAAATGCATCTATATCAATGATGTTCAATGACTTGTAATTTAGTTAGTTTCCTATATTGGTTCATCTCGTTATTGTACAGAGTGATGGAAAAAAACTGTACTGCGTATGTATATAATATATTATCATAAAATTCTACTTTATTGGCAATGACAAAGGTGGGCTAAAACTTATAAAAACGAAATATTTTCCAAGGTCTTATATTTATGTGCCGATTGTATCTCATTTTTATAATGCACTACTAATATTATTTCAAAAGATTTGTAGAGGAGGAACAGATTCATTATTAGGTGCATCATTCATTAATACTACTTTTACGTACGATTTAGAATATGAACCTCATTGATATCCATTAATGAATTCAAACTTTTATCTCCAGATATTAAACTCCTAAGTATTTATAGCCTATCTGAAATTAATCTTTGATATAAAATAAATGGTTTAGGCTTCTCTGGTCGAGACTCTTTGTATGTCCAAATAATATAATAAAAGCGAAAAATAAAATTATTTCTTAGAAATACATTGACATATAAGATTTATTCCATTTTTCTTTTCGAGTAAGACGAATTAAGTACCTGAGATGTATCTGAACGTGAGGCAGAGTTCAGTTTCTCTAATCCTTTTAAAAAGTTAAGTTTAAATAATGAGAAAGATTATAAATTATTAGAATAGTAGAATGAAACATTTCAATTTCCAAATAATTACGGGAAATGCTCTGAGAAAATATGGGCAAAATCCTATTTGGGAGCATCATGATCGAGTCGTTATTTTTTTCCGGGCATACAAGTTATTATACCTATAAACCACATCTGTATGACGATAATATACTACTTATACAACTCATTTTACAATAAAATAGGCGAATACACACTCGTTTGTTGTGTTTGGAATAGAATCCTTGCTAGAGAGAGATGTTTCGACTGTGATCAAACTTTTTTCATCTCTAACAGAAGAACGAGTGTTATCATATAACTACTTCTCAAAACACTAGACAAGAAGAATTATCTATTTTCGCCAATAAGTGCATTGTCTGTTTTGCGACAACATTTTTGCGTTTGTAGTATTTTTATTGAGATGCCGGTCGGAGTCATATTTCTTTGACGCCACGAAGGCCACGGATCCCGCGACAGGTGCCCCTACCGCTGTACCCCAGATTAATGCTCCTCATTACCTTGCTAGTCACACATGTTTTTAACGTACGCAACCATATCTACAGGACTGGCGTGCAGGTTGCGTACAACAAGGCAAAAATAGTCTGTTAAATCGATCGTAAGATGGCTCGGCTATACCCATGGACGATCTATACCAGTTGGCAGTGTTACTTCGTGAGTCGTGTTCTCACATGCTGTACAATTCCTGGACTAGTTCTGTGTCGTTGTGAGCGTTTTGAGGTTAGGGTGATAAAACGTAACTAGTATGTTTTGAGATGAGAATTGACATTAATTTATGAATCGTAGTGTCATAAATAAAAATAAAAAATGGGATCTAACAAGCGCCATAAAACTGAAAAAACTAGAGAAACTAAGAAAAAACGTCATCGTAGTCGTTCCCGATCACATTCAATAGAACGTGAAAAAGCAGAGAAACACAGGCATCACAAGAAACATAAAAGACGCGAACGCAAGGATCACGAAAGCGATGGTGAAATACACTCTTATCACTATACACAATCCTAAATGTAACACTATCATCACTCCTCCAAATCCACTAACCATACCAAAAATAAAATTCAATCACATATGGAATCGGAATTCCAAAAATTCACGGTTATCTTATATTTCAGATTTTAACTGCCTTTATTTCTCGTTCAAATTTTATGGATCAAGACTATATATGTTAATGAATTTGGGTCGAGATCTTGTTTTTCTAAATATCGACTCAGACTATATAAATATTTTCATTTCACAGTTGAAATTGTGAGCGCCCCACCTCCCCCTAAAATATCGAGGACATCGCATGCGTTAACGCCACCTCCGCCTCCCGAAATATCTCGACAAAGGAGTCCATCTCCGGCTAAAGGAGGCGCAGCACAGACATCATTGTCGATTGAAGAGACAAATAAGTTACGAGCAAAGCTTGGTCTAAAGCCTCTAGAGACTAGTACAGTTTCTGCAGATGATCCAAACAAAATTAAAGATGATTTGGGAGAGTTTTATCACAAGCCAGCTCCCAATGTTAACGATAAAGTTAAAACCCAGAAGATTAAAGAAAGACTTACTACTCAGAAAGAAAGACGGCAAATTGAATCTCATCTTTCTAAAGTTAAAACATTGGGGGAAAGTGACTCTGATGATGACGCCAAAGCTTGGGTTCAGAAGAACAGACGGTTAACGCTAGAAAAAAAAAAGGCCGATGAGAGGGTGAATACAAAAATTATATTCAAATATATAAGCTATAATTTTTCCATAAATACATTTTTTTTTCATTTATTGACTTTCCAAAGTTGAGGACATAGTTTATAGTAATGCTCCTGGTTGAGAATTAATTGCAATTCAATGGTTTCAGGCAAAAATGTTGGATCAGTTAGATGAAGAGTTTGGGATCAGTACTCTAGTTGAAGAAGAGGTGCAGAGTGAACGCCGATCAGCATACTCCAACAAAGATCTTCGTGGACTTAAAGTTGAACATGATATGGTAAATAATACAGTATTCAAAATGTGTGTAGTAATATTCTATATAATGTTGCGTTTCTTTGCTCTTTGTTTAGGTATTGAGTTGAAATGAAACATTACTAAATTCTAGGATACTTTTGAGGAGGGTAAGACGCTCGTACTGACTCTTAAAGATCAGGCAGTCTTAGATGAGAATGAAGATGTATTAGTGAACGTGAATATGTTGGATGAGGAAAGATATTCACGTAGTAATTTGAACAAAACAAAGAAGCCTGGATACGATGCATACGACGAAGACAACTTTGACGATTTTGGTTTTTCAAAGAAAACTGTTCTGGATAAATATGACGAAGAGATAGATGGGCAGAAGAAAGAAAGTTTTGCAATTGGTTATGATAATGCTCAAGAAAGAAAGCAGCGTCAAACTGAAATTGTGAAAAACCGATTGGCTAACAAGAAATTAGACACTTTGAGGATGCCAGAACTAAAATTAGCTAGTGAATATTATTCGGATGCTGAGCTGGCAAAGTTTAAGAAACCAAAAAAGAAAGTAAGCAATCTCTATAGAGTGAAAATACGAGTCTGATTAACTTTTAGAATAATTTGTTGCTTCTACTTACTATAAACTGAGGGTTTGCAAAAAACATGAAAATTATGCATCTAGCAGTATAGAAAGCCATGCTAGAGGGGCAACTCTGAGAATAAATGTCTGCATAACAATTACTGTCAAATGTATTTATTTTCGAATTTTTATCCAAGAAACGCACTGGCTTGGCACTAGATTTACAGTCATTGTTACTTCCAGATACGAAAAATCAGACAAAAGAAGATGCTGAAAGCCGACGATCTTATACCTGATAGCAGTGACTATCTCAGAGATCTAGGAAGTCGGCGGCATCCAAAACATAAAGAAGTAAAAGCCCAAGAGATTCAGGAGAACCTTATGGACATTGATGACACAGAAAGTAAACAACATTTCTCATGTTTAAGTATAGTTGTGTATTGTGGAAATTTTTATATGCTATGAATCAATAGTCATAGTTTCGTCTCCTCTAAACAAAGACCATTAATTTGCACTTTAGATCCGAGTGAAGATTTGTCTGGCGTCAAAATTGAAGATGATGATAGGGAGCTAGAGTTCCAGGTAGCATTGAAAAGGGCACAGCGTGTGAAGCTGGCACTCCAATCCGGAGTAGAAAAGGTTGCTCAAACAATAAAACAAGAGGTTGATAATTCTGACGACAATCAGGCTGGTAATATTGTACTCAATGCGACTGCTGAATTTTGTAGAACCTTAGGAGATATCCCGACTTATGGACTTGCTGGAAACAGAGAGGAGAATGTCCAAGAGCTCATGGTAATGCCTATGATATTTTGGACTTCAGTTTACTCGATGATTAGCTTTTTAGTACGTTTTATAACAATATTTCATCATTTCTTCAGGACTTTGAAGCGGAGGGGATTAAAGATGAGCTGGTAGATGATGGAGAAGATGCAGACGGTCGTGGAGCTTGGAATACAGTTAAAATAGGTATTATACAATATTATTCAGTAACAATTTTCAAAGGTCTTACTATTTCCATCTAGAATAAGCGTCTCAAATTTCATGCTTTCCAGATATTCAAATAATTCTACAAATATGTGCCTACTTTACAGATGAAGCTGCAATTGAGCCAATAACGTTAGAAGCTGCTATTCTGGATGCAGAACCATCCCTTGGACAAGGTGTGGGTGGTGCCTTGAGACTTGCAATGAGTAAGGGCTATTTACAAAAAGAGGACACCAATCGACCTTCTGCGTCTCGCTTCGCTCATTTGCAAGCACAAAACTATTCAATTGAGGATAAAACTTATGGGTATGTTTTTAGTGCTCTACTAAGTTAAGCAGTTTTCTCAGAAAATGAAAAAAAAAAATCATTTCGAGTCATGAAATACTTTGACTCTTATTTTTGGAAAAATCTCTTTTACCTATTCTAAGGTCCGTCACATACATGAATATCTTGCGCATTATTGAAACAATTCCTTCTGCTTCCTAGCGATGATGACAAATTTGGGCGAAGAGATAGATTCAATGGACCAACTTCAGATTTCAAAGAACGGGATGGATTCAAGCCAAATGTTAAGTTGGAGTATATTGACGATGATGGCCATGTTCTGAGTGCTAAGGAAGCATTTAGATACCTTTCTCACAAGTTTCATGGAAAAGGTCCTGGAAAGAATAAGGTATAGTCAGCAATACTATGGGGTTTCTAGAAATAATTATGATTACTAATCTAGATAGTATCAGACGTTACATTGGGTTATTATGTGTTACATGCATTGACCATTTAATTTTTTTTCTAATGTTCAGGTGGAAAAAAGAATGAAGAAGGCAGAGCAGGAAGTATTGATGAAGCGCATGTCTTCTACAGACACTCCGCTAGGTACTCTTAACCTGCTGCAAGCAAAACAGAAAGAAACTCAGTCCCCATATATTGTGCTGAGCGGTAGCAAACAGTTGCAAACGTAAGTATTATACTTTCAATGAAAGATATACTTGAGATTAATGAAATAAGGTAATAATTAAAAATTTGTGTGAAAAATCTAATTAATATTCTATTGTTCATTTTCAGGACAAGTATATCAAAGACAAAGCATTAAGATATAATTACAAGAGAACAGTTAAGTTGTACATTATTATACATAATGTGATGATAAAACAGAGCAAGATATATTTTACAAGCTCGGTTATCGCGTATCTTAGAATAGTAGTAAATAATCAACCAATAAAATAATCAATGTTATCCAGATATTTTTAATCATCTCTTATATTGGACAATACACTTTTATTCTCATCGTTCATTATATAGCAAATCTAGGTATCTCTACAATTTAATTATTCTGAGCTCCAGCTTCAACACCGAAATCTGATGGCCCAAAAGTATTAGGCAGTTATTTAATGAATAAGTTTCACACTGGAACTAGTTAGTGAACTTTTTATTTATAAGTGTTATATTATCAAATTAATTCGTGAATCAAACACTCGATAAAATATTCTTAGAATTATCCAATTTGAAAGATGAATAATAAAGTATCTTTTGAATAATAAAATCCTATTAACTGGAACAATAAAATATTTCTAAAAGCACTGTGTTGGCAACTAATTTAGTTCCAACCTATACCGCTGTACGTGAAAAATATATAAAATAATAATTAATGAAGATTAAACTGTGACTTAATTTTTCTACCACCTATAAAATCTTGTACGCTCGAAACTCTTTGAATTCATATATCCGGACAAAATTAGTATAGCTGTAAGATAAGGCTCTCCTAATCGAATTCTTGCTTGCTACCAATTTTATGACAGCAGTATTCAAATTCTAAGTATGCCATTAATTAATACACTAAAAACAATATCGATGCTACCGGATTTGATGATTACATTGCAGATTACGAGTAGATTTAGATAACGAACAGGTCGGCCGCCTTATCTCATTTGCGTTGTCATCATTAATGTACCATTATGTGAAAGCTAAATCAATACGTTACTGCTGAACGTAATGCACGTATCAATCGCCAAAGTTAATGCTTACCTTTGTTGGAATTCGTCCTATTTATATACATAATACAACGCATAATAATGAAATTAATTTGGAAGCTGTTATTTCCAACTGATATTTCTACCTTCCATCTGTTATCGTCAGTAGACAGCTTCCAAGGTTCATTCATTTGAAATGTATATATTCTACGAAAGTGATAAATAAAAGTCCTTAGATTAATTAATGTTCACATTTATTACAATTAAAACAAGTACTTATAAATGTTTTTTTTTTTTTGATTTTTTGATTTTTTCTTCTATTAGCCACGTCTGTGTCAAATAGCTAGTGATAGCCTGCTTTCACAGAATCGTTTCCCTACAAATTTCATTATCACTATTTACATGAGAAATGTATGCAAAAACCTTTTGGGTATAAAAACGTTGCTCTTCGGAGATCGAAAATGTCTCGATGTTGTTTTTGCATCCTAATAAACAGTCGTTCGCATATCCAATGTAGATAGTGATTAGCAATGCAACTACTAGATTCAGACTATATTTAATGAAAATTATAAAGCATAAATCTATTAATATCAGCATTATAGCTTGAATTTGTGCTCTTTCATTCTATATTCAATGACGATTATATTCTTAAAGCTATTGAAAAAAGTATTATATTCAGCTGATATAAAAAACTCGCTTATTTTGCCAAAAATATCGAAGATTATACAAACTGGTTTAGGGCCTCAACAATACAGGGTTTTCACAATAAGGGTCGTACAAAAAGTTTATTATATATGAAACTTGCTTACCATACATATACTTGTACCGCTTACTATTCGTTAATTCCTCTAATTAATAATTATAAACGAGTTGAGGCTTATAATTTACAAAATAGGTATCTATAAAGAGTTAAAATATACTGAAATTGTGCAAAATACATACTTATGATTCATTGTACCATTTGTAAAGGGACTTGAGTTTTTTTTTTCTTCTTTTTTCAGTCTTATGACCTATTATCCCTAATATAGGTATACTTATCACAGGATATTGGCAGAAATTGCGAATCTCAAATTATTCCAAAATTTTTATAAGATGGTCAAGTTAGATTTTGGTATGTGTATATTGGCAAGATGTCTTTCATTGTTATATTTCTCACTGTACATCATTGGCTTCTTCCTACTATTACAGAAAGTAAAACAAATCAAAGGCATATCCGTTTTAATCCATCATAAGATTGATTTGCTTCGACTATGTTATGGCACAAGCCGTTACCAGGTCACTAAACCAGTTTGCTGAGGAATCAATGGGGTTCATTTAGAACCAGTTCAATAATTCATAAAGCTACAAGAATAGAACAATATATGTTTCAAATCAAAAGTACAATACCGACTTGAATTTTATTCTAGGTCTTCAATACTCTTTGGTTGCTTTAAATCAGTATTTAATCTTTTGTAGCTTAAAGGCAAGAACAAATATATCACAGTGTACTAAACACTAGCAAAAATTTACAAACATTCGAAATACATTGCGCAATACTCCTCGGCTATTGCCGACTATTGCTATAGTTGCTATACCTAATAATTTGGCTGTATACTGACCTCAAATCAGTATTTTCATTCTAGATTGAGTGACATGAATTGAGCCAAGATTTAGGACTACATTTAGAATTTATAGAATTTAGTGAGGAAAAATCATTTGATTATTCAGTTTCAAAAAGCACCAAAGAATTATTTATTTAATAGCGGTGACTTTCAAAATCAGTATATAAACATAAACACGAACATGATATTACTGACATAGTGAAATACATAGTTATAACTATAACTCAGGAGAGAATATTTAGCCAGGTATGTAATAGAAGTAACTTATGTGTTGTTAGATCAATCATGAAGATGTTTCGATCTAGAATTCTACGAAATCCGATTTGAGAATTTAATTCACAATAATTTATTAGCAAATGAATTTCACACAGTCTCAGCAAGGAAGACTTCAACATAATAATGGATAACTAACAACAAACAGTACAATACCCATATATATCCAACCAGAACTGTTAGTATACTACTGCCTTGGATATATTTATGAAATCAGTCTAGAAATATACATAATTAATTCTATTTCAAACATTATACCTAATAATGGAAAACTTTGGACATAATAATTGTCTTTGAACATTGTGACAGAGAAAAATTTAGATAAAATTTCCGATGAAATGACAAGAAATGTTTTATGCTAGTTAAAGTGAAAAAATAATCATGCTGAATTTACATTTAGTTGAAAATGAAGTGGAATCGATAATATTTACGGTCATTGGGAAACCTTTTGTATGGTATGATACAAATAGCTTGTTGTTTGCTCAGAAAATGATAAATATGATGAAACCGTTTAGAGGTAAAGTTTTTAATAATACAAATTAATAAAAATGTAATAAAATTATTTTATTTCGGTGAATTATTTATCATAAACCTGACCGTAGCATTTCAATTTAGCTCATAGTAAAAGAAAAACAATTTTACTGGAGTTCTTGGAAATGATAATGTGCAATTGGCAGACTAGTATAGTTCATATTTTACAATATAACATTTATTTAAATTGTCGATTTTAATACCTCTTAATGATTGTAAGAGAATCTTATATTCAGTTTTCTGATAGTATATCTATAATAAGTACGGAATCACAAATACTTTCTGTTTTTTGACTTTATACAGTCCCTTACTATGAAATAAAAACTGTTGTACTTTCATCTCCTCACATTTTAGAAATTATTCAACATTCTTTGAAGTGCTTCAATTTTAATAACTTAGCTTCTAATAAAATACAGTCATTTTGAAAGATATTTGTTATTGAAACAGATTAAAACAGCATAAAAGATATTGAAATCTAGAAATCTAGAAATCATAATATGTTACAGATATTCACTGTGATATGACATTAATCAACTGTATCGTACTTATATGCATATGAAGCATGGGCTGTAACGTTCATATTTGCGACATAAAAATGGAAAGTTATGGCTTAATTTTGATGTTGTTAATAATAAAATCATAGAATATAATACACAGGAATCTTAACTGATGTTGAAATGTGGAAACCCAACATAAATGCTAATACGTGTAAATACTGTTCCAATTGCAAAATAATTACTACAGCTGACTGATAGACATTGATATTTCTGAGTAGAAGATGAGATCAATTGGAGTTTGAAGAAATACCAATGACCAATAAAGTGCATACATATAATTGATTATATTGTATTGTGTTAAATTGATGTCTATACAGCAGTTATTGGCTCCAAGTACCATTAAAGCATGATACTATGTTGACTACTCAAATACCTTTAATCCTCTATTAAATGATTGACAATATATTCAATATGTAAAATATGCACAAAACAATCAGTGCAAACAAGTTTAACTTTTTTAATACAAAACATACCAATAAATTCGATTCTTTATATTTATTTTTCATTTATAAATTCGATCCCGATATACTAATGAAATTATCTTGACAAACCTCATGGGAGAGACTTGGAGAAAAGATTCAAAAGCTTTTAAGCAGATTGTTGGACTTAGGTTTTCAACGCATATATCTTGTTTCATAGCTAAGCTATTCATTTGAAGTGTCTCGTTCACTGATGGTTGGCAAAATAAATTCATTTTAAGTACTTTTTTGTCTTTTGAAAAACATAAGCTCGTCTATAATTTGTGTATGTATAGGTTTATCAGATTGCGATGTTCTATTTAGAAATAGTTTCAAAATACGGACGCCACGAATTGGTAATTTTTATACCTATATATGAAACATTATGAAAGTATGCGTATAGAATATGAATTAATATATTGATTTGATTAATCTAAGAATAGAGATAATTGAACATGATATAATCAGGCAAAGGGGAATTTGAAAAGACTTGTGCCATGCAATCATAATGACGTTCATATCCAGTTCTAGATTTGAGATTAACACATACTTAGAAATGTATAATCCCTCTATCAAGCAGATATTGCCATAATTTTAGTTCTACTATATCTTTGGTTGTAATTAGAAAACATATAATTCTAATGTAGTAAAATAAGGATAAATTAATATACATATATATATATACCTATATATATATATATCGATATATCAAAATAAACTACCTATAAATAGAAAAAGAAGAAAAAAATGACAAAGGGAACAATGGATTTTATTTGAAAGTTTCTTCAAGGTCGTATTGTTGATCTATGTCTACTATTTTTCCTAATGTAAGAAATAAAAACAGATAGTTATAATGCGGGAATAATTGCATTCTACAGATGATTCACTTCTGTGTATAACAAAGGCCATCAAACAATTATTATTGGATGAAATAACAAAAAAACTAAAGAAATATGGGTCCGATTATTTTACTCGATATTCTGATCAAGTTACATTACAATGATGGGGTACTTTTATTTACTAGAGTAGAGATGTTAATATTTCACGACAATAAAATTATTTGAGTATAGATAATGAAAGACATCTATATTACTTGCATACAGAGCAAAACGGAACACTATACTATTGTCCTACGATCTCAAATAAACAGCTCCACAAAAATACAACTAATTAACACCCAGATTTCAAGCAAACGCACAACCATGACTTCAATTATATGTTATCAATGGAAAGCAAGTGGAAATTTCAATTCAATTGATAAATTTCTAACTAATCGAAGCTATTTTATCCTTAGATAACAAATGCCAAGCTAAAAAAAGAGATCATGTTACTGGTAGCTTAAGTACCAAATAACACAGCAATACAGATCGAATGTCTAAGGACAGCAATTTGTGCATAATCAATTTGAGGTAGACAATGAGTTCTCAAAAATGGCCAACAAGCTAAAATTAAATAAGTATAATCTTTCAACCACATGTTTTGAGTTTCTACAGCTAAAGCAAAGATCCAGGGCAGTCAAACTGCCTTATCGTGCTTCTGTTACTTTTTGAATTGCAATAAACTTGAAGAAAAACGAATAAGTAAAAAATTCCGACTACACAATGATTAGTACATAATTATGGACTCAACTGGACAACTAATTGCAGTGCTTTTAAATTTTCTTTCTAGCATTTCTAGCCTTGCAGCTTACTGTAAAGCCGTAATTAGTTTTCATTCAAAAATCTTTACATGGTTTAATCTACATCAAGTAACTATGCACAGTTACATAACAACATTTGCGTAACTAGCCATTACAACTTGGTCTCTTCTGTCTTAACTTCAGCTGAGAAATTGAGTGGAAATTTCCTAGTATCAATGAAATAGATAGGACATCTACAGATCTAAGGGTTCTACTCATCAACATGGGAAGTGCCGGTAGTTTCAAGTAATTTGAGTATCGTACTTAATGTAGTGCATTTAGTATTCTAAGCTACTTTCCAGAATACAACCTTTACCTTGTAGCTGTAACAGTAGAAATATGAAAGAGATTCATAACATTCTGTGCAAAACAATTAAACAGGTCAGAGATTAGCCAACCTTTCTTTTGGCACTTGATTTTGATAATATTTGAATTTTCATAAATGTAATTCCATCAATTATTAGATAATAGTTTTCATTTTCCTGCTGCAGAAATATTGCTACAACGTCAAGATATTGTAATCAGGTTTCTACCCAATAATTCACCTAAATCTACCAAGTCGTTATTTATCTTATAAAACAATTTACGGCGTGAAAGTAGACTGAAATGGATTCTTGGCTCTTTTGTATATGTTACCACATTTCTATAAATTTGAACTACTTAACTGGCAAGTCTGTGTCAAAAGTAACAGTAACGTGAGCATTTAAATATACCGAAGCTACGTAGCCTAGCTATACTATCTTCTTTCAGTTATAATTGATAGAAAATTATAAATGGACGATTGTCGTTCTTAACTGAGAATTACAAACAAATTACCCTGTATAAAACTGAAATTATAACTGAAAGAAGATCAATAATATTTGCCAATAATTTCCTACAGCTTTAAACCTAGCCAACCTTCTGTACTATAAACTTTAATTGGCACGTAGCTTGCACACGAATGACTACACGAAATTTTTGTCTATCATCATATACTGATAAATGTTTCGAGCGTTGTTCTGATGTTTTCAATATGAAACAACATACATATACCTGGAAAAACTATGTCGAGTAACGTGGTAATACGTATTTTCAGTAGTCATAGTTTCTTCTTTCAACGAGCTATGCCCATTTGATATCAGTATTATGGTAGCTTCATTCTTACAGTCACGACTCACTAGGGTTTTCACATGTCTATGCCATGTTTGGGGAGTGAGCAAATTTATGACTCGGTAGAGCAGCACACCTGCCAATCGAGATGGTCACTCTTCAGAGTGTTTTCGCTTTCTCAAGCAAATCATTGATGAATTTCTAAAATGAAAATCAGTTTGCTGAACATATCTAAATCACCTCAATTGCATAATTATGTATTTCATATCATCAGCTTCTTCTGTAGCAGCTTCAAGTCTAGAATATACAAATATACTCTTTCTAAATCTACTCACCTTTACATCATGTGGTGACTTTTTGGCATCTACCAGCAATTCCTAGAAAAGGTTCACCATGTTTGAACTATAATTGTTAGGACTATCTCACAAAGAGCAACAATGAGAAAACTATCAAATCATAAGTGGTTAAAATACTTTGAATATTCAGGATTGGATTGAATTTTGTTAATATACAACACCATCCGCTTCCAATATCATACGTACAAATAAAACGACATGAAATAGTTGTCCGACAATGAACTGGAGTTTTGAATGTAGAGATCAACTTTGTTACTTCTGTTGTTAATATCATCAAGTTGATTTTTAATAACAGAATGATAAGTACCTGTAAATAGCTTCGTCTATGCTCATCAGTGTCCATATCCAGCAGCTCATCTATGTCCACTTCAACTTCTCGGGTTTTTCCATTTTCATTCTGAGATATGAAATAATACTCATCAATATTAGCATTTTGCTAAACTATAAGATAATGAATATGAACAAAATTTCCATGTTAATATCGTGTCTCTTTAGATTTTTACTTGCTGAAGTACTGAATGAATTCAAGATTTCCAACTGTTGTGTTTAATACTTGGAACAGAGGGGTAAATTATGATTATCTAGTCAAAAAAAACACACCATGAATAATATATTCACACAATAAAGATTGTAACTGAATTATTACTGACTCGTAGCACATTTCCAAGAAAATTCAACAAACTTTGAAATTCAGATATCCGAGTGTTATGATCAATCATACTGTTTATGACTCGCAAGTGATAGCCTTCATTGTGATGGTCGATGCAGAAACTCAATGGACATAATTATTCATTAATATTTTTTATTGATAGTATGTACAAGTCATAAAAAAAACAATTAGCACTCAGTTAAGTATTGATGGAAGCTGAAAACTAGATAATCCCAAAGGCAGAGAAATTTTTCATGTATCTCTATACTATAATAATCAGTGAATTTTTATTCGAATACTTTGTCATTAAGATATGGTAAAACCAACGTAAAATTGAATTGAATACTGAGAAATGATATTTCTTTTTAAATTCTTACCACAGTTTCATAAAGCTTCTGCAATTCGTCAAACAGCCACATTTCAACAGCGAGTCTCTTCCTAATAAGCGACATCTGATGCGACCCATACTTAGCTGTTAGAAATTTTTCCCTACGTTCTTTGACCTCTCCTTTTTCAGTAAACGCAACGTGCAGATTAGCTCTAGCAGGACTTCGCTCTGCCGTCAGAACACCACCACCACCTTCCATAATTGTAGCTACGTAGTTAAAAGGATTACATTTATCAATTGATTTCATATTCATATTTTCAATCAATTTATATTAAGTTGAATAAAATTGCTTCTATATAAAAAAATAATAATCAACCAAATAAAGAAAAGGATGAATGAATCAGAGATTCCTTAAGATCATCTTTTCAAGGTTGATTGTAAAATGCTAAGTCATGTGCTGAGATTTGAGCATCTATTTAATGAATGAGACTGCACTGATTGATCTAGCATAGATCGTTGAATAAATATTCTGTGAGCATTTAAATCATGCCATCTGATTATAACATTAAAATCTGTTGTTCTAGCGCAAGACGAAAAAAATATAATTTCAATTGATCAGCACGATTTGTGCTGATGTTACAGGTCTGTTCTCACTCATCTCTGCTACCCATCATAAAAGAAAGAAAACCGTATCACAAAGTAACCATAAAATTCGTAATTAAAATTAAATATGATAATAGACTATGCGAGGTGATTGTAATTATAAATGAAATCATTTGTGTTGAAGAGTGGAAAAATGCGTACTTCGAATTACATTCTGCTTTATTTGTACAAGGAAGTAACTTTTTCGCTTTGACCGCTATGTGGTGTTATGTATGTAGGTGTAATATGACCATAAGTGATATGAATAATTCTCGTATATGTATAGATGCACGCACACGTACGCAAAGGCGGTTATTCATGGCGTGGGAACGCGTGTATACATACATATGTATGCACGTATGCATCAAAGAGGATGGGGATGCATGTAGTACTACATAAATAATTGTGAGCCGCACTTCTTGCTCAGCCAACTATTTAGTTCGTCTAAAGAAATGTCGTATAATATCAAAAACTAAGTCATTAAAAATAGCAGAAAAAAAATCTGCGCGATGAAGAACGTGAGAGTCGACCTGTGATGGAAATAAATTAGTCGAGTTAAATGAACTTGAATAAGATAGTAAGGACCGTGCGAATTGATAAATGGATTTAATGTTGCTGAAGATTGAACGACTGAATTGTTGAGTTTGACTTAATTTTCGGTATCAGATTTGACAAGACGTCCAGTGATTGATTTTGATATTAATCAGTCAAGCCTATGTCGGTGATGATATACTTACATAAAAAATAGTCGGCTAACGACGCGTAGTTTATATCCAATTGAAACCGGTAAAGTAAATGCACAGCATGCACCACTCCCAAAATAACCTGACTGCCACTCGTATTATACACTAACACTGTACAGCGAAAGTGTGAACCTGTGAGCAGCTAGCCGTAACCATCAAACGAACAACAAAGGCATTAGACAATCAACTGATCACAGGCGAACGGCGACGGACGAACCACTAACCAGTGACAACGTTACTAAATTTACAGGCGATAGTTCCGAGTGCCCACTCAACTGTCAAACTCCGTTTCTATTCATAATAGCGCCACCTATAACCGTTATTCATGCCTTGTTTACATGAAAATCTAAGCTTAACGCTTCAAGACTATCTGCCATATTCGTTTGTTCAATGCTCTACTATTTTCTTTTTTCTTATAGGGCCTATGGAATAGGGGTAGATGTGTATATGTAGATTGGATTCTCGACCAATGGCCGTCTGGCACTGCCACAAGAAGTGCGGGGAAATAATTTATCTAGCAGACAGCCGGTGATGGTTTTGTGGTATTACATTTGACGTCACCATAAAAATAATTTTTATCTTGTTAAATAAACATTCGTGAAAATCTAACAACTTATTAGAAATGATCAGTCTCCGGGAAAAACAAATAAGTACGATTATAATATCCGTTTCACTAAATGATTTAACACTTCAAATTTCAACAACTTTTAATCTAGGTTAAGTTTTTCCATCTGCGTAATATTTCGCGGAAAAAGAAACTGACGGTTTATAAATTGATACAAATTTCTTTCATGTTCATTGACACGTCATTTATTATGTTAGTTCTAATTTAAACAAAATTATTGCCCATGAGTACAATTCGAACATATTTACCAAAGATCAAAAATTGACCTAATTTAAGAACATGTTAATGACAACTCATTCCATTAAAATGAATTTCCCAAATTTACACATTTTACAGATGCTCTAAGGCAAATGCTAAATCTGAATGATCCCGAAGTGAAACTTGACGCAGCTGAACCAACATGGAAAATTCTAATATACGACCGGGTTGGGCAAGATATAATATCCCCTTTAATATCCATCAAGGAACTTCGAGAACTTGGGATAACGCTTCACATGTAAGAGTTACGCATCAATCAGCAAAATTATTATGAATCTAAAATAACAATTCTCAAAGAACTATACTTCACTGTCTCCTAATGTAACTGATAATAAATACCAAAGAGATCAATTATCTGTACCAATTAGCTCAGTTTATCCTTCTCTTTCACAAAGATGGAGCGCATTATGATTCGGCAACTTATAGCTAATTGTTAATATTGCTGTTATTTAGGCAGCTCCATTCAGACAGAGATTCTATCCCGGAGGTTCCAGCTATTTATTTTTGTGCCCCAACGGATGAGAACTTGGGACGTATTGGACAGGATCTTCAAAATGGTTTATACGACATATATCATTTAAACTTCATATCGCCGATATCACGACAGAAAATGGAAGACCTTGCAGCCGCAGCTTTGCAGGCTGGAGCAGTGGCAAATATTCATAAGGTTGTATAGCGGAATCATTGTTTGTTGAAAAGGAAGAGAAAATAATTTCTATATTCATTCTTAACAATTTATTATTTATTTAAGGTCTTTGATCAGTATCTGAACTTCATAACGTTGGAGGATGACCTATTTATTCTCAGGCATCAGAATAGCGATGCTATTTCATATCATGGTACGTATAAATTTATGTTTCTTTGATATTTGGTGACCGCAGATCAACAAGATGGTCATATAGCCTGGAAACTTGGAAACGCTTGAAATTCTGAAAAAATTTTCAATAATTCAAAATAAAATGGATATGAGCGTTAAATTTTTGTTCTGGAAGTTCTAGAAAATTAATGAAATTTCAAGTTCCAGTTCTTGCGATTACTCTAATTAAGAATAATGTTAATTAATGGAGTTTGATACAACGTTTAGCTATCAATCGTGGTGAAATAAAAGATACGGAAATGGAAAGCATCATGGACGCAATGGTTGACAGTCTCTTTTCAGTATTTGTCACCCTAGGAACCGTTCCTATAATACGTTGCCCAAAAGGTAATGCAGCTGAAATGGTTGCAAAAAAATTAGACAAAAAACTGAGAGAAAATGTTTGGGATGCAAGAAATAACTTGTTTCAGGGAGAGGTAACTGGAGCAGGGCATTTCAGGTAATAATTTATGAAATAGTGCCACTAAATTGACATTAAGAAATCATTGCATTAAAGGATTGCTCCACATCAATCATTTTCAACTCTAAACTTGTTTCACTTCACCCCAATTTGATATTTTCACACGTACCAGCTTTGAGAGTCTGTTCTTCTTTTTATTTCCAGTTTTCAAAGGCCGTTGCTTATAGTACTGGATCGAAGTGTAGATATGGCAACACCACTGCACCATACTTGGACATACCAAGCATTAGCACACGACGTGTTGGAGCTTGCCTTGAATCGTTTAGTGGTGGAAGAAAGTGCAGGAAGATCACCAGCTGGTGGAGCAAGATCGAAAACACGAGCCTGTGAATTGGATAACAGGGATCGCTTTTGGTCAATTCATAAAGGGAGTCCGTTTCCTTTGGTTGCAGAAGCTATTCAGGAGGAATTAGAACAGTATCGAACTTCTGAAGAAGAGGTCAAGAAGTTGAAATCTTCAATGGTATGAACTCGGGAAATAATTAAACTACTGAACATTAGTATCAGTATCTTTTTCTATACACAAATTTCAGTACTCCGCAGATCTATCTTAACGATTTTGATTCAAACTCCATTAGCAAAGTATAAACAGAGAATTTCATGTGAATTTATTTGCCAACCTTATTCTTTAGTTGTTGGAAACAAATACAGCAGTCATAAACAGAATTCTGTAATTTAAATGCTGTGGTGCTGCTTATAGGATTAGTTTTTCTATTTTCCAGGGGATTGATAATGACAATGATGCTGCTCATTCCATGGTATCCAATAACACAGCACGCCTTACGAGTGCTGTTAATTCATTACCACAGCTTCTTGAAAAGAAGCGTCTAATTGACATGCATACAACTATAGCAACTGGTAGGTAATAATATATGAAATTTGAGGATCACTATATAAATGTATGAATAACGATTTATCTGATCTATGTGAAAATCATTCTACTCAATTTTAGTAACTTGTTCCCATCACTGATACTATTAGTTGTATATTGACTATCTTCTGAATTTCCAGGTATTCTGAATTCCATAAAGTCTAGACGCCTAGATACGTTCTTTGAAATAGAAGAGAAAATTATGAGTAAACAAACGTTGGACAGAAGTATCTTAGAAATCATTAACGATCCTGAATTTGGCACACCGGAAGACAAACTGCGTCTGTTCGTCATTTTCTACCTTTGTTCCAATATGTCAGATGTGGGTATAATCAATTTCATATTGTTCTTTCTGACAATATCCATATACATGTAGAAGTGGTCCTTTATACCAGATATTTACGCAATTGTATCTTCCAAACTATCTCTACAGACTGAATATAACAAACATGAAGGTGCCTTAGCCAGTGCAGGGTGTGATCTAAACCCCCTAGCGTACATAAAGAGGTGGCGGTAAGTTAACCAAGCCAATCTGTAATATATCTACCTTGCTAGTTATACATATTGACAAAATATCATCCAGTTCAAAATCTATTTGAAATCATTGCTGAAATATAATTGCATCAGTTGTATATTGAATGATTACATTGAACTTTTTCCGACAGAGGGTACACAAGAATAGCTGGAATCCAAAATCAGTACGAAGGTGGTGGTACCAAAACAGTTAGTATGTTTTCGAAGCTCATGAATCAAGGGTCTTCTCTGGTAATGGAAGGAGTGAAGAATCTTGTTGTTAAAAGACATGTAAGTTTTCTATGAAAGAATGGTCAGCAATCTACAAGGATTGTGATTTATATCATATTCGTACAGAATGATGATATTGAAAGAACTAGAGTGCTTGAATAATAGGAAGAATATAATGTTACAATAATTTTACTGTTTTTCATACTTTCATTCTTTTTTATTAGAATCTCCCTCTTACAAAAATAGTTGATGAATTAATTGAGATGAGGCAATCGCCACAGACTGACGATTACCATTATCTAGATCCCAAACAACTAAAACAAATGGACCAAGTTCCAAAAAATAGGACTACATTCCAAGAAGTAATTGTCTTTGTTGTTGGCGGTGGCAATTACATTGAATATCAGAATCTTGTTGATTATGTCAAGGTATGTGTCAAAAATTAAATTTATATCCCAGGTTTCTCAATGGAATTGTTTTTAATAAACGTTCTTCTCTAGTCAATTTCGTTACAGAGAATTTTTTTCAACTAACTACAATGAAAACATGTCTATTGCAATACACCTATCAACAATACCTCCTTTTTACTCAATCTCATGTTCAATTTGCCGTGTAAAAAAAATTGATCGATATTATTTTGTGTTTAGCAAAAGACTGGAGGTGGAACAAATAAACGTATTGTTTATGGATCATCAACCCTTATCAATGCGAGGCAATTCCTCAAGCAGTTATCTCTTCTGGGTCAAGAAACGCATTGATATAGAATATAAACGTTGCTGTATTCATCCATGTACATACACAACGAAAATGAAATGATTTAAGCATACACACGCTCGTACACACACGGACGCATACATATACATACATGCACATACATTATATATATACATATATAGATAGCTCGGCCGGATGCCATACGAGTATTGAGAAGCCGTTAATAAATAAAGTCATGATATCTTTTACAAAAAAAAAAAAAAAAATAGTCTAAACCGATCCTCGTAATTATAAAATTAATTTGATTTGGTTGGTTTTTATTTTCTCAACGTATCGAATCACGTAATTTATACTATTTGGCTTGGAATATGTGCGGTAGTTAAATATTCAAGGGGTTTCATCTTTTCTAGCACGGAAATTATGAGACAATGAACTTATACACAAAGTTAGGCAAGAAAATATATTTTTAGAAGAATAATAAAACGTTCATATATGCATCTTTAATTTATTTTATTTACTTTATACTTATTCTAAATAGAGATAGGAAGAGAAACAATTTTGATCGATAAATATTGTTTCTCGTCATACTCGAAGCACGCAAAGCGCAAGGTTCTGAATTCGGAATACTTAGTTTTAGTTCTGCTCCAACTCGTACTGTATTCCTATAGAATTTTCAAACTGTTGGTCAGAGATATCCATTGCATGTGTTCATCTCTTCTCTATACCAAGAATTCTTTCGAGAATCCTTCAGAAGCTAACTGAGTCAGGCTTATTGTTTATTTCACAATCCGGAGTCTCTCATCCGTTTTGCCTTTCAGAGAACTCTACCTAGTCATCTTGTTGACTGTTCAAGCTCAATAAAACATGAATGTTGTTTCCTCTCTCTTTTTCATGTATACTTTGAAATAACAAGAAATTGATTGGCAGTAATCAGTTGTATTGAAGGCAATGAGAAGTGAAGGTACAAAGAAGATGTTAGGAAATACATTTTGAATAATTCCAAGTTCGTTCTATATCACTCGATTTTAATAACTCTATGCTACGTAATCTGGCCTTGATAAATAAATTCCTTGTGAAAAATCCAATCAACGTTACAAAGTTGTTAGGCTGATCTGTTCAGTGCAGTTAGTTCAGCAGGAATATTTTGAAGTAAACAAACTTGAGAGGCATTTAGCGAGAATATTTAATGCCTTTCATATTATAATATTGTAAGATCGGACAATGTTTGAAGAATTAAAAACCAAAGAATTGGGTCATGCATTTTTGCTTCTCGATTTTTTATTCGCATTAGCATTTGAGAATTGCGTATATAGGATGTCTCACTTTGGTAAATAGAATAGCGCAATTATCGATCGAAATTTTAAGCGTATAATCCGAAGCATGCGCGGTTCGGCGGCCAACTCCACTTGTTCAGTCATGCTTTATCAAGTTTTACGTATTCTTTTGAGTTTCGTAACAATTTTCTATTCCATTAACGGTGAAAATGTATCCCGTAAAAACGATAAACGTGCTGATATCAGCTTACAAATGTGCGTTGAAAGTTTCGACATTCACAAAGATAAAATCATCAGAACGGAAGATTCCCGAGAAATGGGGGCCAAGTACATTAGCGAGATAGACTTGGATTCACGAAAAGAATGTTTAAGGCTTTGTTGTGAAACTGATCAATGTGATGTATTCATTTTCGAGGAAAAGGTATAACAATTACAGGAATTGTATTCCCGCTTTTTATTTTCATCTAACAGATAATGCAGAATACTTTGTATTCAATCATCAAAGTTTACCATTCCAGAGTGACAACAAAAATATTTGGAATTTTTGAAACCACGCTTTGTAAATTACGCTTCATTCTTATTAAAGTTTGAAAATATTGTTAATTATATACGAAGCGACTTCAAATTTGTTATGGGGATAAGGATTAATGATCAAATGAATAATCTCAATAATAATATGGAATATAGTATCCAGTGCTATTGCTAACTTAATTTTTTAATATACATATGCATTCGAAAAACAAGCAGAAGACTTATTTGTCTGAAAACTTATTTCTTGATTTAATATGTGCACAGAGACCAGGAAGCTGTTATCTTTTCCATTGTGGGCCACCTGATGATTTTAAATGCAAGTTTACAAG
Organism: Tenthredo distinguenda; assembly: GCA_947538915.1. Classification (NCBI taxonomy): domain Eukaryota; kingdom Metazoa; phylum Arthropoda; class Insecta; order Hymenoptera; family Tenthredinidae; genus Tenthredo; species Tenthredo distinguenda. Next base: position 10,205,380 of record OX384534.1, read on the forward strand.
TCATGCTAATTATACCAGTGCTGTGCTTACCACAAATATCAATTCCCAAAGCACCGTTGAACTGGAAGAACAAATTCGAAGAACTCAACAAGATCATGATCTGGAATCTCTGAGGTAATTGGGAATTATTATTCTGAAATAAAAATTATACGTGCTTCTGCATTCCAGAACTTTATACTATTTGAAACCGATCATAGAAAATTACTCAATCTTACTAAAACATAATTTCTTGAATTAGAACAGCAATTACTCAATTCTCCAAGTTACGTTATAGTTTACTAGATTTGAAACCCTACCCTTTACTCAACAGAAAGTTAGCAGATAATCCACCTGCAGAATATTCCGTTCCTGAACCAACTGTACCCATAGTTACCGAAGCACCCAAAGTATTCATTTCAACAACAACAGTTCCCACTAAACCAGGTCAGTTTCTTTCTATACTGCGATGATGACAAAATCTTAGATAGTTTTAATAATGGGAGATGGAATGTTTGGTCAAGTTATTCTTTCATCTTATGTGACTTAATAAAGGATGCAGGACAAAATATGTAACAATTACTTCTTGAACTTCACATTTGATGGAATTATATTTTATAATTTTCTAAACATACAGCATGCAGCCGAAATCAATTTGAATGTCGCACATCTGGAGATTGTATCGCTATTTATAACGCATGTGATGGCGTACCCCAATGTGCTGACGGTTCTGATGAGGCAGTGGAATTGGGCTGTCCCACAGAAAAACCATCAATCCCGCCGCCAATTGTGATGCAACAACCCTTACCAGCTCCAGCTGAGTCTTTGCAATATCAACAAACATCGGTCCAGCATCATAAACCATATGAATCTGTATATGGGCGTCAAGAAAAGGATCCCAGTCCTTGGCAGCCGTCGAGTCATCAGTTACTACCTCAGCAGGAAAGAATGCAGTATCCTCAACAAGTTGTTATCTCACAACCGCAAGTAAACTTAGGTTCGCAAAGGTATCCGTGGGAATATCAACCCTTATATGAACAAAATAAAGGAACTTTCAATTCAATCAATTCATTTCGTGGGCAGAACAACGTCAACCCATATGAGTGTAAGTTTCATATGATTTAGACATACTCATATGTATTTTGCACGTTGAATTCAATCGATAAGACTTCGAAAGCTAAAACAATGAAAAAATTCCAGAAAGTATATCAGAGAACATGAAAGATATAGGAGCAGGAACTTGTCAGTAATCTATGAAGACAAGTTATTATTAATAAATATTTTTCATCCTAAGATCATGTTTTACTACATTTACAGCGGAACAGTCTCATATATTCAACCATAAGGGGCCGGGAGTAATCGGCGAAGATGGTGAAGGGTGTGTAAATAAACTTATATCGAAACAACTTGCACAAATTGATCAATAAATTCAGCACGACCGCACCGCTAGTAATGTCCTTTAATTTGTAATTTTCTCGTCCTTTGATTTGTTGTTACACGCAAGATATATAATTAGTAAAACATAGACTTTATAAAATTTAAGAGGAATCTTAATACCATGTATTCTGTTTCTTTCAGAGGGGCCTATGTAGATCAAAGTCGTCAATATCCACCGTACTATCCTCCAGATCATGCAAATTGGCAGGAAAGTCAGCCACAACAGCCACCTTCGATATCACCCACACAGCAACATGTTCTACCTGTATTACCGAAATCACAGCCTGAAGTTACAGTTCAACCACCACCATGCAAAGTAAATACAGCATCTCTACTCCTGCTTTGATATTTCAGCAGTCTGCTGAGATATACTTGATTCTTTGCGGATTACCAGCATTAAATTTGACCTTGATCTATTGATGTAGTCTAATATCGGTTTGCTACTATTGTTGCAGCCTGAAGAAAAAGATGGAAAGATTCTAGCAATTGTTGATTCTGACCATCTGAGTAAATCCGTAGTGCAGAAGAATCCATTCATTCCAAAAGTGAAGAGTATAGTTGAGATAAAAAATTCAGAAGAGAAAGATAAGGCACATCATAATGTACTACAGACGGCTAAACCACATAGTATGGCCTCCACATATTTGAATGAAAGAATATTTTCAGCATCTAGTTCTATTTAAAAATCCACCAACTTTGAATCATATCGTTCAATCAATTATCAGATCCTTCATCAGTTTCCATTTTTACAGAGCACAAGGAAGTGTGGAGTAAAGTATTAGTCGATCATCCGAATGAGGAAACAACAAATCATTTGATCATGGAGCATCTACAAGACAGCAATGAGGATAAAGACCTGAGACCGAGGGGTGCAGTAATATCTTTAGCTCTAGGATTAACCACAACTGCAATGATGGCAGCTTTGATAGCATGTAGATTACGAGTAGTAAGACGACGAGGACGTCGTGGTCATGGGCCCTATGCGCATGATGCTGATTACCTAGTAAACGGAATGTACCTTTAATTAAATTATAGGTCAGTTATTGTATTAGAATATTGGTTGAAAGCGAAAATACATTTAAATAATTGTCTCAAACTACGTACTTTCTAGTGGGGCATAATCTGTTACAATAAATTCTTTTTCAAGGAAGTGAATGTGTCTGTTTCACCTATGCTCTCAGTTATTATCACAACATATTGTACCAATTCATTTGCAAAGGTATAGTAGAAGAACAGCAAGCTAGACTTTGTCTCTTGTTGATAATAATCCTTTAGGTTTATTATTGTAGCTCACGCTTACAGATGCGAATGGGTTAAATACAATATATTACAGTGAAACACACAGTTATAATTTATTGTTATTAATAATATTATGTCTATAATAATATTACAATTAACTTATGAATTATTATTACCATATGCTGACCTCAACTGATACAGAAGGTAGCACAAGACTGTAACGGGAGATCTCCAGCAGAGCTTGATACAACACTATCATATTATCGTAATAGTCCTCAGTAGCTGTGCAGCAGTAACTGTGATTTCAGTAATAAATAGTTAACATAAGGATAAATATTATGCTACCGCGGCAGTGCGCTCCCTGGATTCGGGATGCGGGAGGGGCTTTTTCTAAACATTAGGTCTATTAATTAATTAATTACATTCTACACAGGGAACCCCCTCCCTCCCATACGTTGGAAATCCGCTCAACCCTTCAAACCCGCATGACGTGCTATCATCCGACAAAGTCAATCCGCGACATTTTTCTGCCGCGTCACATTCTTATGTCACAGACCAAATGTGACTGGCTACAATTTTTTACCTTCTTTCGCCACTTCAGCATACCGTCATTAAAAAATTTCAATTTTTCAAGAGTTGATTATAAGTCAGAGACATCGATAACATGGAATAAAATATAATAAAAACTACTTTCTTTTCTGTTCTACAGTTTATCAGTCGGAAAGAAAAGAAATGAAGACATGTTTCTTCAACTAGAAAGTAATATCGCATAAAGTAGTAGTATTTTAAAAGATCGAAGATATTGATGAATGACGGGGTTGTTTTTTTTTCTTCCTTTCAGAACCGTGGCAAACGGTAGCTTAGTTGGGTTGATAATAATTTGATGAAATGAGAATATCTATATGAAAATTATATTCCGACGTCAGGGTATGAGGAGAATATTAAAAATGTCCTCCGTCACTGAAGGGTTAAGACGATTATCAACAAATAGCGTTTACATATTTAAATTATTTGAATAAAACATGATGGATAATAATTTCCTATAATATGAGTATCGGAATATGCAATTTGATACATCTATACTGTTCTCATTGGGTAGATTGATAATAGTAAAATAAAATTGGAAGTGGTACATACAGGTAAAACTATTTAAAAAGAACATGAGTACAAAACCGTTCTGCTATAAAGATAAAAGTTGATCATCTTAATTCAGACATACACCTTAGCGAGAGCATCCGCCCCAGCACTAGCGATAAACTGTCGCGACGGATGAAATGCTACATCTAAGATACTTTCATCAAATTTCTTACGATGCGCCGTTATATCTTGAACACATGTTTTATTATCCATATTCCATAACCGTATACTGCAATCGTGACCTGGAATTAAAAAAGAGAGGCATTTTGTAAAGATAATTTCCCACAAAAGAGAAAAAAATGATTTTTCTAGGTCAATTTCACAAATATATCACTTCAATCATACTTATGCTGAAGAAGCATTTCATTCAAGAATCCCAAGTACACTTACTTCCTGAAAGTAAATACAGGCCATTGGGATCAACAGCAAGACTCGTAACAGCACCCAAATGGGCTACCATTGCATAGGCCAATGTAGCTGAACGATGGTCATAAAACCGAAGGTGTCTATCCTCGTGCGCCGCTACAACTAACGGTAGTGTTGGATGAGCAACAACGCGATTCACCCCCTTGATTCCATTCACTTCAAGCCGAGCCACTATAGCTGCTGTCTCTGTGTCAAATACTGCACATACTCTTTCATAAGCAACTACTAACTTATTTGGTTCATCTCTTATGAAATCAACCGAAGTAGGGATTCCATCTGTAATAAAGTGACAAAATCGTGAAGTACAACGTATATATGCGGATTTATTGTATTTTGAAAGAAAAAACCATTAACCACCTTGTTCAGAAGTATATGTATTCAAGAGAGGAACTTTGCTCTGTGGACTCCAGAGTTTAACAGACCCATCAGCGCTAACAGAGAGTAGTTGAGATCTTGGATGATACATGCTCAATCCCCAGACTGCATCGGTGTGGCCGGTCAAAGTTCCGCTAAGAACGCTTGGATCGTATGAGTCATAAGGATCTATGTTAGCTGACGGGAGCATCCAGCAGTGAATCATGCCGTCCAAACCACCGCTGTAACAATGCTCGCCAGAACTGCTCATAGCAAGACATAGTACAGGTCCTGTATGCGACCTGAATGTATACAGAGGCTCCACATCTAGTGATGCTGATCTGTAATGAAAAAATTATTTGTATGAGCTTTTAGAATGACGTTAATTTATGATTTATTTTATTGTTCAGTAGACGATTTTATGCTGCAGTTTATCATCAGTTCTGAAAGAAGACATTCAATCGGCTAGATACTACATACTTTTTTGCAGGAACAGTTTTATAAACGTTCCATAATTTAAGCGTGTGATCATCACTGGCAGTTATAAGTACGGGATCAGTGGGGTGGAAGACCAAAGCCCGGACACCATCAAAATGTGAACGAAGCGTATATTTCGCCCTCCATGTCCTTCTAAATGCTTCTTCCGTAGTTGCCGCCATCTGTGTGAATGAAAAAACATTGAATTATGATGATGCTAAATTTTTCAACGATAACATCGATAATCAAAATGATGGTCATTGCTATACTGATTCAAAAATTCAAGCTTATAAATTAGAAGATAAGTTGTTGTTTAGTTTCTATTCTATTTCACAGTTCAGATAATAATGGAAAAGTCTAATTCGATTTGTAAAAGTAAATGTAGAAAGTATGAAAAGGCTCTTACATCATATGCAACTTCAGCATCATTGTTCACTGTTAACTGAGCTAATTCACCTAAACCCAGCGATGAGTCTAAGCCTTCTTCATCAGGACACAAAGCGCGCCTTGCATCTTGTTGGAACCCCATTCCCGTTGAATCTGAAATTCGAATGAAACATATTCTATTATTACTGTAAAAAGTTATTTTTACTTTTGAATTTTCTCAACACTAACTCCAATCGGCAGCATCCCCTTGTGACTCTTCAGTTTCTGTCAGTTGATTCAGTTCATTCAAAACTTCTTCTGCCTCAGCATCCACATCTTCTCCCAGTATCATGGATGTCTAGGAATAAATAAAAATTGAATAATGAACCAGCGAACTGTCCGAAGCCAGGGAAACAGTGAAGCATGTACTTTAATGTGATAAAAGGATCAGTATTGAGACATGAATGGAATATGTTTCGTAGTTTCGCACCTTGTTTGGCTTCGTATCTGAATTGGCTTCATATATTTCTTCTTCAACATCACCATCTTCTTCTTCCATGTCAATATCGGTATGGGCTAGAAACTCGAAATTCGCCATCACAGCAGCTTCGGTATCAAGGATCATAGCTTCAGCCAAAGGTGTTGGATGTGCCTAATACAGTTATTGAAATTTAACATCACATAAAATAAAATCAGATACACCTTCTACACAACATAAGTTTGAGTCTTCAGCCTCCGGACAGTCTAAGCGCCATAATCCTGGAGGAATTTAGTCAGTATATAAAAAAGGTAATTTTTTCTATTGAATTTGAAATTTCAAATGCAAGGAAACAGTTTAACGAGAAGAGTAGGTTTCCACTATAATTATGGAAAAATTCCGCAGTAAACAAAGAATGAATTGAATATACACCGATTTATAGATTACAAAATATTGCTGGATTTAAATGTCAAATAATTTATTAAAAAAATAACCAGTTTCACAACCAACGAGTTCTACTGTACTCTGACATTATACAAATGGCATTTCTGTATGGCTTTATCTATTCTCAAAAGAGATCAGCTGTTCAGATTCAGGGTCAGCAGCCTTGTCATGTTGATGCTAATTTTTTTATTTGTGTTTTCTATTGCTTGCAAACTCAGCTAAGAACAAGACCTAGAATTTCGTAGACTCAGTTGGGTTCCACTAACAAGAATATTTTGTCCTACTTGTGACTCATAGTGCAATAGGAAAATTTTTCAACTACCAATAATAGTAGTCCAGTTATTATTGCTATGTGAAAATCAAAGAGCATTAAAACCTGATCCTGAAATTTATATTTCAAATCATATTGCATTTTTTTTATTTTCAGAGTATTGAGATCTTTTTCTGTTAGTCTGAACGAAGATAATTAATTTAGATGAACTTATTTATGGCAAGTAAAGCATTAGAACACAACTATTTACCTCAATTTTTTTAACAGGGGCACGTCGACCCTGATTGTCCCTAGCTCTCTTGATTGATGATTCGTTTCCATTGAGTGCAGGTGTATTCAGATCATCTGAATCTGTGTTGTTATTCAAACCAAGAAGCGATCGAACTCTATTTGATCGGACATCTATAATAGTGTCTGTGTAACCAATCTCTTGCAAGTACCTGTAATATTACTAGGTGTGACCAGTATGTATTACCAATACACTATCAACATGCAAAATGGTTTCAGTTGAGCTTAAGCACAAATTATCAGTGCATATCTTATTATACACATAATTTCGAAAATGTGCAACAGCTTCACTACCATATGCTGCAATTACAAGAAATCAAAATCTGAAAGAGGATTTAAACATTCTGAGCTACTAGCTACACCTCATCAAAAACTGCAGATGCCATTATTCTTTTTCTTATAAAGAAAAGTTGTGTTTCATATAATAATTGATAGGAGGCATTTGAGGGTAATAACTTAGACAGAACTGGCATCTAAAATTGATGTCAAAACTATAGTTTAAGCTTAATAATTGGATAAAACAGATAAATATATTAGTAACTTATTAAAACTTCTATGATTCCTTGTTTTTTTCTCTCCTTTTCTTTAAAGTAATGAAACTTCAAACATCTATCTTCATATTAGAAATGAAAATGTTTATAATGAGAAACATACTTACTGTCTCAGAAGCTGTCGGCCCTGCCTCCAGCTTATATTGCTAACTGAAGTGAACGGAGCCTCACCATCTCCTCCACCTCCATCAGATCCACCGCAAGTACTTCCCTCGTCATAAAGTGGTGGCTTGATATCCCCTTGTACCACAAGGTCAGTGCCATATTTCAATTTGTGATACTTTGCCCTGATTTGTTAAAAAATAATTATTTAATGTACTTGGGTGGTAGGCTTTGAATAGTTGATTCTTAATCTCGAGATTTAGTCTCAGTACACTTACCGCTCTTGCTTTAGAACATATTCTAACATTTTTATCCGCCGCACCAAATCATTCTTTAGATTTTCTTGCCCTTTTCTTTCACCTTGCAGAAAGGCTATTCGTGCCTGTAAATTGAAGAGCTTGTGGTAAAAAGCTTGTGATTTTTAAGAAATAATCGTTTTTCTCTCATGCATTGAAGGCATGAATTTATAGTTTGTTCATACTAATGAGAAAGTTGCAAGGCATTTAATTTGCCCACTTTTGCAAGATCGAAAATTCCATAACAAGGAGCCCTAGATAATAATTAAATTCTTTGTGTGTAAATTATCCCTTCTGACCTATTCATCGAAGTTTTTATCAAGTCTTCTCAAATTAACTTCAAAGTTGAAAGAGCAATAGTTCAGAAGATGGAAATCTTGTTATGACAGTGAAAAGCCTTTATGTTTGTCTTATTTAAATAAAACGTATCTGTTCAAAAGAAAGTGGAGATCTGCTTTCTAATAATAACTATAAACAGAGGTTAGTTTTATTTTATTTACATAATTTCAAAGTAATTCAATTTGTATTGTTTACTGTTATTCGATCAATTAGTATTTTATATGCTACTATCCTCAATACTTTCATATTACAACCAGGTCAAAAATATACACACATATTTTCTCTGTTTTCTAGAAATCAGATTTAATAACTTATCTGTAAGAAAGGTTTTTTCAAACTTTTTATTTTAGTATTCTTTCATCTATTAGACTAGTAGAAAAATCTGTAGATATAAAACACGAGGCTTTATTCAATTTTCTTTTCAAGTTCGTAAAAAGTATAAAACAATGAAGTAATAAAAATAACTCCAACGTTCATCTGATCAATGTAAATATTGATGTAGGTATAAAGTATTGGGTACGCTATAACATGTTTGATTTTCGAGAGCATTTATTTTTACTCTTGGATCTAAGCCTGTAAATGACAAGGGTATCGAGAGGCGTAAATTTGGCGTCATAAAACACATTAAAAATTAACGATTGGCTAACTATATTGTTAACAGTCATACTATAATTATTGTGAAATTATGATTTTCCAATGTTGAAATCTTGTCGAATTAACCCTGTTAAATGATCTCAACTTATTGCAATATATGATATTGACGATTCGACACAATACGAAGGTTCACATTAAATCTGATAAATACGAAACAGTAAAGAGTAACATAAAGGTAAACACCTGCTAAATATTCCGTGATATGTTATTAACAATTGATAATTGATTAATGCAAACCTGAAATTCGGCTCTGTCGACTTCCCATTGCGATCTTTCGAGTTCGAAACGAGCCCATTCGTGCTGAATGAAATGCAGGATGCCTGGTATTGAATATTGCGGCCTTTGGTCACCATTGCCGCCGTCGCTGGTTTGTGGCTTGTATGAGGTGTTTGCCCCGACTGCCATATTACCTAACTGTTCGTCATGCCCCATGGAAGTACCGCCTGATTTATACTCCATTCTAATTCTAGGCTCCATAGTTACGATTTTAGCGTAAATTTGACTGGGCACCTTCATTTCCATGACATGGCAGCCATTACAGCAACTTCTTTCTTTCCTTCCCTTAGAGGTGATAGATTGACGTTCTGCAGTATCGTGCAAGTCGATGGATATTAACACAACTTTGTTAACCGTACGTGGATACGGAGCGCATACAGTTTAACGATGAATTTTTTTAACACTAGATGTTTTTACGCGGCTAAAACGCAATTATTTACTGTCATTAATCCAGTCAAGTCAAACGAATAATACGTCACTTGATGAAGGTGCTTATATCGGAGTACACAATGTTACCAACGTCAACAGAATAAAAACAACTCGCGTTAAAACCGTAAAAAGAAGGACCGATAAGAGCGGCAACATGTGTCCCAACTTTAGAAACCTCAAACTTCCGTAATTCACGGAAGTAGAGATGCACAGATATGTTTGTTGTAAACTGGGCTTAATTGAGACCCTAATTTACTCACGCTGACTATCTACTAGTTTGCATTTCCTGTGACTGACCTCTCATGCTCTTTTCGGCAAATTATACCTACGTTCGGTATCACCATCGTTCGTAGCAATTGGAGTTATTCAATCTGTTTATACATGTGTTATAATGGCAACTATTCTACGTTCGTCGAAATATGTTCGCAACTTTGCTGAATTTGCTACGAAACTCGGTTTCAGTCACATCAAAGGCGATGTTCGTGTCAGTCTTCTTTCTCAAAGGCACTCTGCACCATCCACATTTGCAAAGTGAGTGAATTGCATCAAGTTTACTGAGATTTTACTTAACTAACTATGCTTGCACATAAGTAGTAATCTCAATGTTTAATTATGCCCATAAAAGGTCTCTAGCCACACAAGTAGCTGCTCAACAATTGGATAATGACTCTCATCTCGAAATCACCTTGCGAAGATTGGATGCTGACGTTAAGCGTTATGGAAGAATATCAAAGGGAAAATTGGAACGTATTTTAACCGCTTTTCAAACCTCAAGTAAGTTAGATTTAACACTAATTCACGTCTACTAAATATTACAATATTATTTCAGAATATTTCTATGTTATTTCTTTCGCAATTATCTGACATTGGTATATCTTATTAATTTTGGAGCGTGATGCCAGTTTGGTCTATTTATCCAGCTCGATAATAATTGATTCAAAACTTCTGGTCTTACATGGTTTTTTAGCTCACAAATAAAAATATTTCTACACATTATTCTGCATCATTTTTCTTGCTAGTTAACTCAATGTTGAAATTTATCATATTCGTGTTACCAGTGAGCGTATGTTATTGTATTACATCATATCAGGAGTTCTTAATTTTCCCTCATAGATTCCGAGCAACTGGTAATGATGAAATATGCAATATTAAGGGTGCTTACGATTCTGGAAAAACAGGAAAAATGACAACCCAGTTATAAAATCCAAATCCTTGTCCTAAAATTTTACGACAACCATGATATTTTCATTATCACAGAAAATGTGATTGAGTCATTCAAATTTAAGGTTTTCCTTGTAACTGCTTATTTCTGTTCGATTAAATCCTTTAAAATACAAATTTTCTTCTCAGAGTCTGTCAGCAGCAGTCAGGCTCTTATGGTCATAAGATGCTGCGGGAACTTGGTACCTGATGAATTGCCTGAAGCAAGATCAGAGCTAGTTAATCAAGTGTGGAAGAGCTTGGAAAATTCAGGTCTGCATACTCTGTAGCCTATAGTTTTATGTTATAGCTTTTGAAATGCATCAAAGAGGCTCCGTAATGATAATACTATAAAATGAGCTAAATCATTGATAAAATATTCAATATTAAGGTATATTTTGTTCTAACTTTCAGCTTTTAATTCAATCTTTGCGAATATAGAAATTAAACTTTATTGCTCAATCAGAATACGTGAGATAAACTGATTTTTTGGTTTTATATCACTGAATACATTTTTGTGATAATCTTAAGATGCTCTGAATACATGCGGTATTATTATTTTAAGGGATTCAATTGGATTTATCCCACTACAATGCACTACTGCGAGTTTACATTGAAAACGAGTACGCGTTTTCACCCGCTGAAGTTTTGGCGGAATTAGAACGCAAAGGAATTGAACCGAACAAACTTACATACCAAAGATTAATCAATCGTTATTGTCAACAAGGAGATATCGAAGGAGCAAGTAAAATATTAGAATTCATGAGAGAAAAAGGTATATCAGTAAATGAGAATATCTTTACCGCGTTGGTAAAAGGACACTCTGAAGCAAAGTACGTGTTTTATGAAATATGTTTGCATACCATAATAATGAGCGACTGATCTTACATGCAAATGATCCAATTGCTAAAGCTACTGAATATTTTTTCAATCCTATTATGGATGATTACTAATTACACACCAGTTTCCAGCGTTGAAGTTAATCGTGTTATTATAGCTATAAATATTTACAGTGACATGGTGAGTGCGGCAGATATTTTATCTGTAATGAGACAAGCTGGTTTGGAACCATCAGCTGATACATATAAAGAACTTCTTTGCGGCTATGCTAAACATGGGGATATAGAATCTATAAAGAGCACACTTTCCGAGTGTGAATCAAGAAATGTGCATCTGTTAGATACAGATTTCCTGGATGTTATCTTCTCTTTAGCTTGCAATGGGCATGCCGCACATATTGAATTGGTGAGGCCTTAGCTAAATTGAAAAAAAGGATGGAAAAACTATGAATTTATCAGATGGTTGTTCTGTGATAGTTTGTATTAGTAATTTCAGTTCTCAATTACAATACTCTGAACCTACTTGCAGATCCTCTCTATAATGCCTAAAGAAGTTGGGTATTTACCAGATGCTTTGAATCACGTTTTGAAGTTAGTATTCATCAAACAAATAGATGCTGCTATGCAGGTATTATCTTCTATACCGAACCGTGAAAAAGGGCACACCGGAGCTCCTTTGATAAAACAATTAGCCAAGACTGATTTGGTGAGTAATATAATCTGACTCATGGACACTTTCTTACCTAGAGTTTAAGCAGGTTCTGATAATCGAGATTCAACGATAATTTCCACATTAACAATTTCATCATTACGTATTGATTTCAGCCACTTCCAACACTTCTTGATTTCTGCAAACAAATTCAGTCCAAAGGTATCCATTCTCGAGCTCTACTCACAGCTTTAGAATCCCAACTAGTACAAGGTAACGTGGAAGGGAGTTTGGCCTTCATGCAAGCTTTGAGGGAGACTGGTACTGAAATAAGGGAACATTACTTTTGGCCAGTTTTTGTTGCTATGGGACGATCGAAAAATAATACAGGTATAACAAGAGTAATGATGGTCAGAGTAACAGAGTTCTAATATTTATGGTTCAACTTCAACAGTCATTACATGATTCTTCTGGCATTAATTGACCTTAGATATTAACATATTAGAGTCTAAGTCGAGCAAATACTATTCTTAAATTTAGCCTTGGAATATAAATAGACAAACTTGAAGGATCCTATACACAAACTGTATTGCCTAGGTATTGACGATGTTTTACGAAGTATGAGAACTGAGTATGGACTTGTGATATCAGGAGAGACACTACGCGATTATGTTGTCCCTAACAAAATTGGTGAACCTGATCAGATACTGGGTGAATTACTTCTCGCTGGCTTACCACATGTATTAATTGTGCATGCTATTATACACCACTTGCTTACTCAGATGAAGATCAAAGAAGTTGCTGCATTTGGTGAGAGAAAATAAACAATTTTTTATTTAAGCGATTTCAGGTTTTACATTAGTTAGATCATTTTTCATAAAAGTGAAGATTGTGGCATCTCATTCTATATTATGTTTCATAAACTTTTCTATGTTATGAAATCAATTGCGATATAAGCTTGCATATAGAATGTGAAAAGTTGAAATTAAACTATCAATTTTTAATAAACTTATGGACTATTTTTGTGGATCTAAAGTTTTCTGTTTCAAAATGCCATCTTATTTGATTTCAATTGTGATACATTTTTCAGTTATGCAGCACGGGTTTCATTACAATGCAGCGATGTCTTGTCGACCTCTTGTGGTCGCTTTGGCGAATACAAAAGATGTGACATCTTTTATTTCAATACTTTGTCACATTTATCAGAATAGATTCAATGCGAAGACGATAAAGAATCAAGATTCCAAAGTTGATGAATATATTCTTGAACCTTACATTATAGATGTTGCAACTTTTATGAAAGAAGAGAAACCTGAAATATTAACTAGAGTATGTATAGATTTGGAAAGCTAAATAATTTTTACGTGAAATTTTGCAAAATTCAAATTTTGATCAAATAACTAGGTTTTGGAGGAGCTACTAGCAGGAGGCTACAGCGGTATTAGTGATGCCTGCGCTACAACTTTACAACGAATAATTGGCAACCAATATACACCAGAGTTGACTAGGCTCCTCAGTAAATTTAAAACCAAAAGTAGTGGTTTTCTCTCAGTACCTGCAGTGGGTAAGACAGCTATTAATTTGGTGAGTTGTGTTGATCAATATATACGCCACATGATATCTATATCGAAAGAAATACAGATTGCTGAGACGTGTACTGTTTCTGTGAATATATTTCTTACAGGAAATCTCAAGATTGGAGGGATTACCAGACAAATCGAACAGCAATGAGCAAATGTCAATTGCAACCAAAAAACGTCTCCTGTATCTATACAGTCGAATAAAGGATTTGCCAAATGTTGAGAAAACAGTTACGGTGAGACATTATTATTTGTTATAGGATCCTAGTCGGTTCTAAGATGAACTTTATTTAGTTTCATCCGATATAAGAAGATAGACAGTAAAAATCGATTGGACATACAAAAGCAGAAGCGCCTTTTTACTTTCAAAATTATCTAATATAAAAATTGTTTAGCTTGAAAACATTTCAATGTATTATTTCTCATTGTCAGTATATTATTATTATTCTAACTTGTTCACAGGAATTGAAAGAACTAGGAGCTGAATTCACTGACAATATGTACAGACAACTTCTCGACGTTTACATAAGTACAGATGCACTAGATAAAACTGAAGAGTATTTAGCAATCCTCAGACAAAATGATCCTGGCTATACATTAGACATCTCGAGATTAATAAAGTATATCGTTCTACTTGTTAAAAACGATCATATCGACGGTGAGATCATCTATATTATAAACTAATGAGGGTACCTGATTTATATGTTGGATATCAGATATAAAATCTATTTTGTACATTTTTTTAATAACTTTGTACATTTTTATGTTACAGATGCAGTGAAGTTTTTGAAGCACCAGCAAAATACACAAATTAAAGAAGCTGGTAAGACCAGCAACGGTTTCTGGAGATTGTTAAACGCTGTAGCAGAACTGGGGAATCCTCAAGCTGTTAGCGCAATATTTGATGTGCTTGTGCAAGATGAGTACATAGAAATCTCTGGTCTCAACTTGGGGCCACTAATCAAGGTCCACATTGTCAGGTATTGATAACGATACTGCTATTCTATAACAATTAAGCAATAATATAGTAGGATACCCAAATAAGGATTACCTAATGAGGTCCCATTAAATTTCAAATTCTTACCATTCATTTTGATTTTATCAGGAAAGACCTTCAGGAAGCTATGAATGTGTTTGAGAAAATATGTGAAACGTATCATCACACGCCTTTGAAGAATGATTTAGCAAAGCAATTGATACAAGCTGAGGATTCAGCTGCTCTGCAACGCTTGACTGATCTCAGTACTCAAGTTCATGGAGAAACGAATTCCCTCTATGACCTTGTTCTGAGCTTCATAGAATGTGATTGCCTTCGTCAAGCAAAAAAGATTCTTGAGGTACAATTTCCAGTGAAAAGTTTACTCTCAATCTCAGTGAAAGTATTTATTTAAATCAGGACTCTCAATTTCATGATTAGACCAATTTCGTCTGCTTTTTAACAATCGTCGGTGCTTTTATGAATATAATAATATCATTTATTCAATACTGAATTCTTATAATTTCAACCAATCTTATCAATAATTCACATTGTTGCAGATTCCCGACTTGCATTCGAGGTTCCACAGACTAAAAATTGCCTCCAAACGGTACAGCGAACAAGGAATGACAATTTATTTAGAGCGACTTATTTCGGTAATAAAAGATGTGCCTTATTACAAGGCAATACCAGATTTTTACAATGATTTATTGCATTGCTACGGTCAGTATTTTTGATATTACGAGTTAAAAATATCTCATTGAATTTACACTCACTTTTGTGTAGCTTCAAACTCACAAGAATTACTGCTTTATCTAAGTAAGTTCTTTTCATCTGATAGATAAGGAAAATAACTGGGAGAAAGGATTAAATTTAAAAAAACAAATGGAAGAGGAGGAAGTTGAACCATCTGATGTATTCCTTGTAACTCTGGCTGAATTGCTGAAAAGAAACAGTGAGCCAGTTACATTTATAGTACCAAGGTTGGAACACGGCAGTCTTCCAAAACAAAAAGAGGTAAAAGATTGAAAAGATAGTTATTGATATTATGGAAATCGACTCTCGCTAATTACTTCGTATATTTTCAGTCCCGACTTTTGAGACCAGCAAGAGATGCTTCAGCTCGTCAACAGCCTGCTCATGGAACCGAGGAGAGCAGCGGAAATGACAAATTAGACACTGGTTCGACGTAAGTAGCAAGATAAATTATTCCCAACAAATCTAGTTTTTCAAAGCCAAAAAGATGAGACTGAAATTTATTGGGAGGCAAGGCTTCGCACGTATGAGCTGCTTCATAAACACATTTGCTTCTTTTTTCAGAAAATCCAAAATGATTTATGTGAAGGAAGAGTCTCAGTTAATTGAATCGTTGCTACAAAATGGACAACTGCACTCAGCATTTGAGGTCGTGGAAGGTTTAGTAAAGAGAAATATGTATCCTTACCATAAAACGATCAAATTTTTGATAAAGGAAGCTGCTATGGCTGGAGAGATAGAATTGTTCAAGAAAATTATCCAGAATCTGCCTGAGGTGATTAATACCTTTATAATAATTCAAACTTTGATTGTAAAATTGCATTTGATTGGGTTGATAAAGCTCATTTTTTGCTTTGAGAGAATTTTAGTTAATTGATTTTGCATTATACACAGTCTATCAAGAAATCACTCAACTTTGATAACTATCTATGCCAAGCATATGTTGCGGCAGGAAGAACTGAAGAATTCTTTGATATATTGGACAAACATTTAGAGACAGGTGATGAGTCTGACGCTGATAAAGTTTTAACACGGCTTCCAATAGTTGGTGTGAGAAATATATTGCAGAACCAGCCAGAATTTGTAGAGAGGTGTAAGTCATAATTTCGCAAATCATATTCAATAAATTCAAAAACTAAAGTTCTCAATGTCTCAAGATTGATTTTATTTCTTTCTTACATCGTAATATTTTGTTATGTTTCCAGATGTGAAAATAGCTGAAAAACATGCTGTGCGGGGAATTTTGCAGCCAATTAATGTACTGTGGATACATTATTTCATTAACGAGCAGCCAGAAGCAGAGGAAATCTGGTCAGAGTATTTAATTAAAAGCCCTAAACCTATGTTTGACATCATTCTTCTTCACGCCCAGAAAAATAATAATCCAGAACTTATCAGAAGATTGATTAAGACTTTGGAAACAGGTCCCCTTGTTGATGACAGGTCAAAAGGACATGCCTACTCTGCACTGATTAGATTACATTGTAAGTATATATAAAGCTTGAAATAATTTAGTTTGCCATTAAAATATTTGCTGCAATGTATTATATTGAAACACTAACAGCGAACAAACTTCAGCTTGCAATATGGATATTTACATACATCAAATATTGAGTATCAAGTCATCTTTACAGATTTATCCAGTAACTACGAGGAAAGCATAAACACCTTGCGAGAAGTATTGAAGGTAATGTCCATTGATAATCTAGAGCAAAATATTTTAGAAGAGATGAAGACATACCTTGCAGCCAAAGGAGTAGCCATTCCGGCTGACTTATTTCCGGAGGTAATATGAAATCCTACTTTATTCTAAACCTTAGATATTGAATATCTTTCATTCTTCCATTTATGTTAAAATTATTTATTTATTTTTTTCTAGAGCCAACCAACTGAAGCTAGACAGCGACTAATCACCTGATTTAAAAATCCTTAATGCATTGTGAGTAAGAGGGAAATTAATATTTTCTCATTTACATGTTGATGAGACATGTAGGATCAAGGGTAAATGCTTAT
Source organism: Tenthredo distinguenda (assembly GCA_947538915.1). Lineage (NCBI taxonomy): Eukaryota > Metazoa > Arthropoda > Insecta > Hymenoptera > Tenthredinidae > Tenthredo > Tenthredo distinguenda. The sequence continues at coordinate 10,222,933 of OX384534.1, forward strand.
GCTCTTTTATTGAATAATACAGCAATATTAATCTCTGGAATATGACAAAAAATGTATGCTGCCGGATTGGTTGGTTGAATTTAGCGAAACTACAGGTTCGTTCATCGCGTGTGACTTTTTAAGTGGATTGTTTTATTATACCGTGCAGAGGAATCATAATAATTAGGAGCCATCACCTATAAGATTAATTTCTCGTACCAATTCCAGTATTTCGATATGTTGAATTTCAGAGAAAACATTCAACGTTTTCACAGGCATTTACCCCTGACTATACATTCTACCAACTGACTATACCTAGTTCAAATACTATTTGTAGTAAAACATTTGAATAGTCTTAATTTTATTAATGTAAATATCTAATAATAAAATCAAACTATAATTATGAAGCTTTTTCCGTTCAACAAATCAAGACTACAATAATTATCCAAAGATAAAATGTGCCTCTTGAGGGCCCAGGGTAAAATGGTAAAAACATTCTGACATGTGTTTTTCGACTGGTAATAGCGCAATCTTAACTGGTTTTGAGAAAAGACCTTTGACATTTTAGAAAAAGTGGGAAACAAGTAATTATAAATGACTACAAGTTCAATAGAGTTAAGAAGATAGAAGGAATTTTATTAAAATTTTAATGAAAGATCAAGGGAGGATTATTTACATTGAAGTTGGTGGAACATGTTTACATTACAAACAGTGTGATAGATCATTTAGTTAAAAAGCCAATTTCAATCATTTACAAAAGTAAAAAAAGTAAATAACACCTTAAACTTTTCTAATATTTACAAGAATTCTTCACACCAGTCGCAAAGGCATTGATAACAGTCCTGAGATTGCTTTGTATTTGCACTGCATGTGTCTTTCATCCATTCTTGAAACAACTCTTTATCTTTCTTGAGAACTAGGTACTGACCAAGTACAACATAGGCCTGAAAAAATATCAAACTCAAATGAGATTTTGAAGTAGAATAATTCTTTGCACATAAAGGTCTGATTTTCCCATTAAAAACCGTAAATATTACACTTCATACAGGTATTCAAGCCACAATGGACTATCAATAAATTAAAATTTGTATTCACTGAGTTGAAAATTCAGATAAGTTTTCACACAGATCAGATATTGCAGAGAATGAAAACAGTTTGAATTGAATAATAAGAACCTTATCAAAACCAGCTGCCTCTAATCTCCTTCCTAAAACTTCACCAACACCAGCGAGTTCAGTAACTGGCTTTTCCCCCATTGGCTCAGCCACAAAGTTTCTATGCTTCTGTGATGTACTTGACATGATGCCGGGTGTGCTGTAATCAGAGGAAACTACTTTTAATAATAATTTGAGTCAGGCAATAGGAAATAGTTATTTGTATGGTAAGGGCGTGGAAAGAGGTATTTCATGACCAGTGTCAAAGTGCTGTACGAGCCGAAGGCAAGCATGGAAAGCTCCACAGAAATCGCGTTTTTGACAAAAAGTATTGCAGATAAGATATTTCTAGAAAAATATAGCGGAATATTTTTCGATTTTTTTTTGCAACACTCATGAAAGTCAAAATATAGTAAACAGATGAAGCATCAACGTAATTTCATTTTGAAAATACTGAATTATTACTGTTATTGTTGGCGAAACAAATCACGCTATTTCGGCTGCGTGATAAAGCTAACCAAAAAATGTCACGAATCGGTATTTCCAAGATTAACGTTTATAAACAGGAGAATAAATGTTTTGGTAGTTATTACTGAATACTTTGAACGTACCCGAGTCCGTGTTACAGCTTATGAGTATCTATTTATCGCTGGAAGTATTATTTAAGAAAAATATAGATCTATATTCAATCCAAGTTCAACAGGCCACAAGCGGCAATGGCGCGTGCGCGTCAAGCATTCTATTTTTACTTCTTTCTTACGCCTTGTATTCGTGAATAGATCAGAAAATACATCTAAAGTTTTGAACTTTGAGCTATTGACCCAGAGGTCGCTGGCTCGGGCCTTTAAGCTGGGGATCCTCCTGGTTGACCCTCTTACATGCTTCCTAGTTCCTGAGAAATTGATATGAGGACGATAAACTTGCTTGGTCGTATTTCATAGCTGAGTTCGGTCAATACAGGTCTGACTACTTCGAAGTTCCGGCTCTACCCCTCTTTTCTAATATTCATAGGTAGAAAAGAAACATATAAGAGCTCTGAGCGAATCGAGCGCATATACCTAACACACCTATGGATTACAAAAAAAATATGGCCCATGAGGGGATCGAACCCGCGACCTTCGCGTTATTAGCACGACGCTCTAACCAACTGAGCTAATGGGCCGATGAAGACAGAGTTAACAATAGCTAGTTAATCTGCACATAACCTTTGTCCAACTATCTTGAAGTTGGAACACTGATGACATACATGCATGCTTGTACGAACAGTAGTATTCAAAGATGGCGTTCGTGAATTGTGTTATGTGAATATGGAAATGGAGATTCTACGAGATTACCCACGAGACGTAGTGAAATGCGAATAATCTGATGAACGATTTGTGGCTCTACAATTCATACATCTGTAATCAATAACGAGAACAGCAGGTATTGTGTAACTTGTTTTGAACCTAAATTCATCACTTATGTCTAATGATTACTGGCTAATTTTACCCACTTGCATTGATTAATGTATCAATGATACACACACACACATAATTACCCAATAATCCTGCTTCTACAAACAAGGCAATTTATGATTACAACAAAGTTGACATGAAATAATATAAAATTAATTACTCTAATGGTATCAGAGAATCTTAATTTTAAACCAATAATGGCAACAATTGACAAAAAATAAAGAAGAAACCTTTTTTGTATATAGATAAACTCAGTGTCTATACATAGATAACTTCCGTAATTTTACCAATTGCGAAATAACTAATGATAAATAATCAGCGGCTAGCCCCAGCTAGCATCGGGAACAATTTTTCAATGTTGTTTCTGTCTAGCCCTGGGGCTAACAAGCTGAAACAATACTGAAATCAACAATCAACTTCAACTGTCTAGTTAGGCCCAATTGTTATTTAAAATAGTGCAGCAAGTTGTTGTGGATATATAACGGGCTAAAAACTGCTAACATCAATGCAAATGTCCAATTTTCGTTGCCACTTATTAAATGGCTTCAAATCGATTGGACTTTGGTGTCATTGGTGAAAGTGGTGCAGCCAGACAACACGCTTGAATTGAATCCACGCATAATAATTGCAATGAAACGATTTATATTTTTTTTTACAGTATTCTATTCTTCATTCAGGTTATTATCACCCCTGCATCGTTCAATTTATTCATTGTTATATCATAATTAGATTACATTTTTTTTTCAATAAATATGCATACGGATACCCCAATTTCTATATGATAACAAACCCCTCCTCTTTCCATTTGCCAATATATTTTGTAAAGAATTCAAATGAATTGCTACGTCCATAATATTCGAAATCATTTTTATTCAATTTGTTCGAGCTATTAAATCAAGCGCAGGTATTCATAGTGCTTAATGTTAGTAAATACAAGAAGAGCATAATTCAGCTATACAGAGTGGTCCAGAATCATAAGGTGTAATTTCAATTCTATATTTAAAGGCAGTGCGACAATCTTAAACTTTATTTTATACTAAGTATCTTTGACGGTATTATTGATATTTGTAAATTATATCATTTACTTGTAACAAAGTAGGATGCGATTCTTTAACCACACCGGATTATATTTATTCATTGAATAAATTATACATTTTTTTGGGTCATCCTAAGCCTTGCCTGTCTTGCTGATTGATGATTCCTGCAATCTAGTGGCCTTTGAATTTTCGTATGACTTGCAGCAGTTAATTAAGACTAATATTTTTGCCAAATCTTGGAGTTCTGTGTACTCGTGACGTCAAGTACTCATAATCCGAGCATTTTACGTGTCTGTAGCATCTTAATTTGACCTCCTAGCTTTTGGGAGGCTCCTGAAAGGCGGCATCATGAGTGACGAAGAGAATCCTTGTAAGAGATTAAAATTAGACGACGAGAACAGTGTAGATGAGAATGTTCCGATCACTGAAAAAGATAAGCCAGTTGAATGTCCATTCAAGAATAGTTTGGACATGCTAACAGATGAAGAGGACAGCATGAATTTCCCGAACGTTATTAGATCTGATTCTAATTACAATGGTACTGGAGAAACTTTTGAACAAGATGATGATAGCTCTAAACACAATAGCCAAGATCTTCAGAATGGTCACGATCAGAATTACGATAACGATTCAAATCCTGGAATTAACGATGATTTAAGACACTTTGATGTTCTTGATGATTTGGAAAGACATCCAGATCAAGATGGATCAGATTCTGAAACAGACTCAACCGACAGTATGGATTCCGATGTACCAGATGAAGAGATTGAAGCTATGCTTGAAGAGGGTGTGTCTTTAATTTTATATCCTGACTCAATTCTGCGTCATATATTTAACACACATATAAAAAGTGCCTGACATGTGTCGGAACACTAATATAAATATGCACTATCAATATCAAGCTAAATTTTACAGGTTTGCCAGACAAATTTAAAGAAAAACGGAGAAAAAAGGGTGACGGGATGCCCTATGAAGAAAAAGAAAAGTTGGTTTTAGATGGTATGTTATTGCATTTATTACATTACCTATTATTTAGCAAACAGCAGGGCAATTCTCTTCTGTTCTGTGGAACTGAAAATGGCAATTTATAGTAAACATTTGATTGTTGTATAGAAATTGGACACAACCATTTTGATGTTCTACCAGAAGGATGGGTTCAAGTGACTCACAACAGCGGACTGCCACTATACCTACACAAACAGAGTCGTGTTTGTACCTTAGCCAAACCTTATTTTCTCGGACCAGGTAGCGTGCGAAAGCATGAAGTACCAGTAAGTGCCGTACCCTGTTTACAATATAGAAGAGCATTGCGGGAAGAGGAGGAAGAAGAAGAGAAGAGAAAAAAGGAGAGAGAAAAAGAACCTGCTGTAGAAACTTGCAGCTTACCAAGTGCTAAGATTGAAACTATTCAAGAAAATAGGGCTGCACATTCTTTGGACAGTGAACAACTCAGGAATTACTGCCAAGCTCTGTTTCGCTTCAAAGCAATCAAAGTCATGAGATTTCAGTAAGCATAAGAAAATATTGTTTCACTTCTATTTCAGGCCAATGTCATTCTCAGCTTTTCACTTCGAAGCTTATTAAAACTCAGAATTAGCTGGTCAAGTTTTGAATTGCTAATTTAAATTTATCTTTCAGGTCTTGGTCTGCAAGGAGAAAATTTACTAAGAACAAAAAGCATCGCAAACAACTAGAACGTCCCACATTGCCCGATGGTACAAAATTGATCACTTTTCCAGTCGGTGGAGCCGGAGCATCTGGAAATTCTAATGCAGTCGCTGGAGAAGACAGTGGTGGTCAAAGGCCACCAAAACACTGGATTATGAATCCATCAGGCAAAAGTTATGTCTGTATTTTGCACGAGTATGTTCAGCATGCCCTCAAGAAACAGCCAACTTATAAATTCAAGGAATTAGGTGAGAGAATCTTGATTTTTTTGTTATCAACAAAAAATCTATCATATTGCACTCAGTTCTTATTTAGGATTTCTGAAACTCATAAAGCACTAGAAATTGATTGTGTTTGTTACTTTGTATTCATTCACAGCAACTTTTTGATACATTCAATTGACAGACTTGAAATAATAACATAGTGTAACAGTAATATGCTAATTCAATAATTGCACGAATTGCAGAGAATGCATCAACGCCTTACTCAGCGGTAGTTTGCATAAACGAAATGGAATACGGAAGTGGCTTTGGCAGCAGTAAGAAGCAAGCAAAAGCTAACGCAGCCCGCAAAACTCTGGAGATCCTAATCCCTCAGATGCGAGATAAGATTTCAGGAGATTCAGGAGATGGTGGTACTAATAATTCTAGCAGGGCTTTAAAGGCTTCAAGAGGAACATCTGAAGCTGATCTTTCTTTCTTTGACGAAATTAGTATCACTGATCCACGGGTTGCTGAGTTTTGTGCGAAGACTACAGAACCTTCTCCTCATGCTATTCTGATCACTTGTCTACAAAGAAACTTTGGTCTCGGCGACATGCACATCAACTATTCTGTTAACACTCTGAAACATCAACGTAATGAGTTCACAATGCGTGTTGGCAAACACGAAGCTACTGTTGTAAGTAGTAAAATGCTCTGTCATCGATTGCTTTAAAAGTAAGAGTTGTAAGACTGATTAACATATTCTGCAGAATAAATGAGCTAAACTGAGTACCTTCTAGCTATGTTTAACGATTCAACTTTGCTTAGAAGTCAACTAAAATAGTATTTTCTGAGAGCTGTTAGATGCTAGATTATATGGTTTGTTTTTAAATTGTAATGTTTTCCTTTAAGGTATGTCGGAATAAAAAAGATGGTAAACAACGCGCAGCACAGGCAATCTTACAGCTATTACACCCTCATATACAGTCGTGGGGTTCATTGTTAAGATTGTACGGATCACGGAGCGTTAAATCTTTCAAAGAAAAGAAACAGTTGGAGCAAGAAATTACCCTGCTGCAAGGCAAGGCTTTGGTAAATCAGCCGAACCATGCAATTTTGGGCAAGCTCAGACAGGAGATGCGAAAGTTGGCTGAACAGCGTGAAGCAATTCAGCCTATTGGTAAATTCTTGCCACCTGATTTACCAACTGGCTCTGCAGCTAACTTAAATAACGTTGACTTATAACACTCTAGTCCAACTCAGCATTATTTAATATTACCATAAAAAAATATATAGATTGGGCACAATTGTAATTTTTTGAATTTCCAGTTGTTCCATAATACACATAGTATATTATAGCACCAGAGTTGGTGTTATGGAACTGAATAAACTATGCAGTATCTAAATTTCCTAGACTAATATATACCCATACTGCCAAAGTCGATAGCTTTCTGTTTAATTTATTCTAAGGTTTTTTTATTCGACAAATTATTCTTAACTTTATATAGCTCTTCGGTTTCATTTATCTATAAGACTTGATAGACAATTAGTGCGATAAATATGAGATTAAGTCTGTATTACACACATAATAACTACTAGACATGAACCCGCAGTCTCAACGAAGTTGAAGATAGTCATGCATGTTTTAACACCTTTATTACCAAAATCGCTATTAACCATCGTGTCAAGAAAACCATGGTCACGAACTGAACAGATTAGTGACATAAAGATACGTTTGATAATAAATTAGACACGATTTACCTCGAATGTAGTAAATCTGATGAAATTCAATTCAGCCCCTGGGATGTGTGGAAGCCTTTACATTCGTGTTAATCGGATTGAAAAAACTACTTTATGTTTCACAAGGTTCTGGGTGCTACTCGTAATATTATACAAATCTTTGCTTATGTTTTTTTAAAAACTTTTATTGGTTCCATACTACAATCATGTTTATTTTGGCACTCTGTAAATACATTATTATATTAAACACACCTGTGCTAAATTAAATGCATTATGAATTTCAAAATCTGTCGGAGAAACTTAACAATGAATCTCTTTCTACCGATGACTAAAGTACTGTATTTAAAAGTGAAATACCATGCATTGATCTTTGATTTATTAATATTAGCTCGATATGATGCGCATTATTGGGTTGCTATCGGAATAAGAATACTGGAGTATTAGTTACCTATTATGAGAAATTCTTCTAAATGCAGAGTAACAAAGTTTTTCAATTATGTAAACTATAATCAAGTAAAAATAAGTAAATGAGCCTACATATTAGATTAGTAGTTGTTATGTCCAGTGAGTTGTCAATGATATATTAAATAGAAAAACAAAAGAATACACCATTGTGTGCTTAATGATTAAACAATTATAGATGAAATATAATTATAGATAATTTAGGATGAGTCCAATTGCAGGTTCCCAACTAATGAGCTTAACATCATCCTCAAAATAATGATAGTTATGATTATCGAGTGTTATGTATTTATAATATTATGTATGGTATCGCCAGTGAACGCAATTTGCGATAGACTATTTGATAATAATTTTTACGCTAGAAACAAATGTACTTCATTCAATTTTATCTTTAACTATCAGTTAGTAGACTAAAACTTGAGCTCCTAATATTGTTTTATGTCATAATACAGATCAGAAAACGATTGCTATAAAGTTTATAAAACAGAAATTGTTATATGTGTACGATTACTCTCAACATTATATTATTTTTCATGTATTTTAATATGTTATTCATTTTTTAACACTTCTATGTATACATCGCAATATTCTTTAATGTCCAACACTATCAATTTACAGTTACAAGATAATTTTTGGCAGGGCATATATACATGGGAGTATTGGTAAATATGTATTTCGAAATTCAACATTTCTCTATATTATATGACAGCGCCATTAAAAACAATATTAAAAGTGAGTATACAGTGCATCAATATTGTAGAATAATGTTTCAACAATTATAATACCTATCGACTGATTCATAAAAGCAAGCTTTGATACTAGTGTAGTAAATTCTATGTATATCTGATGTAAATATTCTTTGAATGAATCCTATATATTTTATCCTAAGTTTCATGTGAATGTCTTATTCTACTGAAATCTTTCTTTGGAATGTTGGTTCAAATTTCAAGTGCCGATATGTGTTTAATGCTGATGGTTAAAATACGTACTTTATAACAGCAATTCTATTAGAATAATATATCATAATTCGTATTCTCTTATGAGTTCAGATAAATATAAATCTTTCAATTTCCAAAACATTCTCATTCATATTTTCAAAGATATTAAACTTCTTAATTAATTTGAATCACAATTGAAAGTTAAAAAAAGAGAAAAAAAAAAATCTGCAAATACCAGTTATATACAAACGGGAAAATAAATGCATCGTCAGTCAAACATTACTTTCTAAATTAAAACATCCATGTTGTGACACTTGATCGTATACACCACATGAATTAAAAGTATAAGAAATTCACCTAAGAATGGCTTTTCTTTATCACGGAGTTCAAATACCATTTCATATACTTAGTACGATCAATAATGAACTCTCTAGATCGATGTATCGCTTGCACCATTACCAGATAATGCCATTTTCGAAAGACTGGATAGACTTCTCCGTGGGCTGCTACTCCCTAAAAAACTGCCACTGCTCTCCGAAAAGATTTTGCGAAAACTGAGAAAAACAAAATTATAGTCATTGCAATTGCCTTATATTCCAATGATTTACTTAAAGCTTCATACTTAGAACAATATTCTATTCATCAAACACAAGATATACTGTATTGTTATGCGTTTTACTCACAATTTACGAATTCCAGACTCTGATGACTTCTTCCAAGGTGCATCGTCTGGCTCATATGGTAACGGTCCTTGTACTGGTGCGTCTTCCTCGGGCCTGATACAGACAATAACTTTTGTGATAAAATAACATCATTTAAGCGTGTTATTTTAGCAAATTGGTTGATCAAAAGGCAGAATTCAAAAAGTTATAGACATTCGGATGATTAAACAATTGCAAATAATTTACAGCATGATATTCAAATCATAGTTGTTATCAACGCGGCGATACCCTGCCTTAAAAACATTTAATATCAGATTAGCATAGCTGAGGAGCAATCTTACGGAATAACGTTAGTCACTGTGGCAGTAGAAGTAGCGACGTTATACTGTCCGTAACTAAATGGAATCGCGGGTACCCCACTGCCTCGAGTATGTTGCGTGTGTAGTAAGTGTGGGTCAAACCAAACAGCCATGCGGTTGAAAAGCGTGCAAAATTGAAATAATAAAGAACAAATTGTTGCATTGAAAACAACTTAAATACTGTTTTCCTCATTAGAAATGATAGAAACCGAAATTTTTCTCATTATTACAATAATATTATGAATATAAAGAATCTGTAATCTCTTAAAGAAATTTAAGATCCAGTTGCATCCAGAAAAATTGGTATTTTATTATACCATGCCTAATATATACAATAACTATTAGATGATTAGCAGTGGATTATATAATTACTGCATGACTATTATATTTTTAAAAAATTGGGAATTACACTTGCAGAAGCAAAGAATCATTGGAACGAAAAAAGGACTAGCATTGATATCTATGGTAAAAAATGAAAAATAAACAAAAAAAAACATTTTTGTAAAAATTACCTAAACGTAGTTGCACAATTCAAGGTCCTGGAGTAGATGAAAATAATATAATAGGACCATAATATTTTTACTATGGCTAGCTGCAAAAAAATACTGACTAGATTAACAGGCTGATAAAATTTGTTTACAGTACGTCTCATAGGTCAGAACGTCAATTAAATACTCTGTACAACCTAGTGCGCAAGATTTCTAGATTGTAAATTGTCATCTCAATGAGTAAAGTAGCTAAAAATGAATGACAATTAATCAAAGATGTAAAAAGTAACGAAAAAGAATGTTAGACCGTTAAGTTTTTGCTCACGTAAACTTTTTATATCAAAAGTACGTGCTACGCATATAGCATTAACATCTCCACGTACGTCTCAGGCTTGGGGCGATAAAGTTCCAGCTCATCTTCCAGATCAGATACTCTGGCTTTCAGTTCGTTTCTTTCATGTAAAATCTCTTTGAGTTCAGCAGTGGTAAATCTAGGCCGGTCTGGGTCATCCAAATCATAAACTGCTTTGTTAGCAAAATCTGGAGTAGGCTGACATTTTGTTAAATCTTCATTCTCCTTTCTAGCTAGGCCAAGGCGGGCTCGGAGAGTGATAAGTTCTCGATTCTGATCCTGAAGTTGGGCCAAGAAATCTGCTCGTTCTTCAACAAGGCCTCTAGCCTGCATCTGCGCTTGACGCTGTTTACGTCTTAGTTCTCTACCCACAACTCCAAGCTTTTCAACTTGGCCACTCAGCTGATTTAAAAACAAATACGAAAAAAATTGAAATTTACGATCAGACAAAGTATGCCATTTGTTTAGTTGTACGAAACTTCATTAATGAGAATTGGTGAATATATTTTGTACAAGAAATGCAATATCCGTTCAAATTTCTTTGGGACATTTATAAATTGAGAAACAGACTAGTTCAAGACCTTTTTCGGTCTACTCAATGAGTAACATAGGATATCTTGAAGGTGATGACTTTGTTTAATATAGAAATTGAATTGTTGACCATCAAAAATTGTTCTGTATGTTAGATGATGTCATTTGACGCATCTTTTCACACCCATATTTCTTTGAGTTTAAGTATTACTATTACATTTTCGATTTCCAAAGTCTTTTGAGACAATTCTCTGTCCCTGACTCGAATTTGGTCCCTCTGTTGATCGATCATGGTTCTTAAGCGTTGTAGTACAGCGACATCAACTTCTTGACTAGCAGTGAAAGCTGAAAATGAATTTCAGAACATAATCTGTTTAAATTTGTTTTTTTTCTTACACACTTTTAATCTCATGTTGTTATTCAATTAATTGCAGGTAGTGTTACTACTACAATTAGTCGTACGCGGAAGGGGTTAGTACTTTGTTTACCGCTGTCCTCGCTATCGCTACGCGACTCTTGTAGAGCTGTAGCTAGCCGACGATTTTCATCCTGTAATCTTGTTACCATACCCACCAAGTCTCGTGATTCTTGTCTCCAGTGATCCTCAATTTGTTCCAGCTCCTGTTTGAAGGATAAATATTTACATTATTTGTTCAATCCTATATTTTTCCAATTCCTTTAAGTGAACAGATGAAAAACAATTGCAAAATTTTACATTATTATTTATTTTACTAGTTACTTTATTTATAGAAATCGAATAATTCATTGTGGATTATGCAGTTATATGTACAAATTATATGCAAAATTGATTTTTCTTAAATATGTAGATAACGAAGGTCACTTCATTGAGGCTTCAAATCTGTTATAAAAGAATAAGCTTGAAAATAGTTGATATTTATTCGATGATGAAATTGATTTTCCGAGGCTTAAAAATTGATTAAATAAATGGTATTTTTTCAAGACAAAGACGTCTGTTAATTTTGAAAGTTATTATTCTTTTTATACATATTGTTTAGTTGTTTATATATTTGATGTTGTTGTAAATTTCGGTTTACGCCGACTGACCTTTTCAAATCTCTGCCTATCCTCAGCTTTTTCAATCTTGTCATTCTCCAACTGTGAAATTTTTGATCTGAGTTCTTGAACGGTTGTATTTTCCCGTTCATTTTTTGTCGCTAAACGTTCCAATAATTCTAATGCATTAATAACTTTGGGCATTAGACTAGTCACGGAATCCGCCCCGAAAACATCTATCAATTTTTCACATTCCTTTCCAATTTCTGAAGCAATATCGTATACGTCCACAACGGATACGTCCGCCTCGTATTCCTCCATTTCTGAATGCATTATTAAATGAAAAGGCATTAATTACACTCGTTAATTATACCCTTATTTATCGTATATCGAACTTTAAAATATCAGAGCCCCGAGACAACTCCATACACTGTTACACTTTTTATTACGCAGTCCGTTCTGTACTTATGACTCCGAACGGGCTGCGGCCTTTGACAGTCCTAAGTGTGTGTTATATACACATAAGTATTTATGGTGTATCTGCATCGACATAGACTTCAAGCGTTTATGCATAGATTCTTTATTCTAATTGATTCAATTTCAGAACAACAACAAGTTATAAATAATTACGGATCACGCCCATGCCAGATTATTTCATTAAAATATATAAAGAGTTAAATGACAGGTCGGAAGAGCCGAATTTATAGAGGGGTACGGGTGCTGTGAGGCAAGTTACATCCCTGTCGCTGCTAGGGGAATTAGTTACATTCAAGAACCAGAAATTCCAATCCGAAAATTTCAAGGCAAAGGCAGTGATGAAAAAAATTTATTAGTTCAACGTAGCTTTTGAATTAGTTTTTCCGGTAAATTTTGCGTTCAAAGAATGTTTTCAACAAAAGTTGGCAACTTTGAGTTGACGTCGTCTGTCACCGTGACGTAAGTGGTAAACTAATAACAGATGGCTCATGCCGCAGAGAATAATAATTGATGTTTCTTCTTACGTGTTAAGATTATCTTCAAGGAAATTTGAGAACCGAGTGCAAGAAAAATTATTTCTGCGCATAAGTAAAACTTTTCTAAATGGAAAACAGGCTAAAAGATTTTGCCAACAATTGTTGGAAAGACTTTTTCCATGAGGTTAAAAATGCCGCAGTGTATCTCGACAATGCAGCGGCTGAATGTTTGCATTGGTATACAGGCGATCAAACAATTAACAAACTACAGAATGCTGGGGCTATTGCTGTCCGCGGAATATCGATGCACGACTTTCAAGTAAGAATTAATTAAATTTCTTTGATTTACTCAAGACTGTCATACAAATTCGAAAAACAGACAAAATTCGAAAGGCTTTCAAAACTTCCATTTCTTTATTAACATGCAACTTTTTTTGGCTTTAGAACGCTGCGGTTGAGAATGCGCGAACTGCTACATTTGTTTATTCTTCAACGGATCAAAATTTCTACAAGAATACTTTACAAACAATCATCGGCATGAACAGGTTCGAATCATGTACTGTCATATGCGCTGCTCATAGTAGTGTATTAGTATATTATTCCAACTTTGAGAGTGATCATACAGATAGCTATGATCTCTTGAAACATGACATTACTAACTGGATGAGCTTGCAAAAGGTTGGAGGATTAAAACAGGTGAATATTAATCAAACTAAATCGTTAATATTTAAGTTTTGCTCATAGTTTTTCAAATAAAATGATTACAAATGTTTTTTGTCATCGAAGCTATCAAGGATTCGATAAATTTCAATTTTCAGAAGAAGAGATCCTTAATAATTAAAATTTTTTATTTTAAGTAAATATCTAATAAATAGTCAAGTTGGTTTTCTTAATTTTTTAATTTATTTTCAGGAGCCTATAGTTCAGATTATATTCCGCCCAATTTTTACAGCGTTAATAAATGAGAATATATTCGTTACTCCTTCATTTTGGAGACTAATGCCACCAGTTGATTGGAAAGATGAATTTACCGAGATTTTTGAAGCAGAGGTAAATCACTTTGTAAGCTCGCTCCATAGCATGTTTACAAATTTTAACATGAGGGAAGATATTTATTTCATTGGTAACTTGAGCGAACATGTTGCAGAGAAATTGGAAAAATTACCCGCCGCTATCGATAGAAGAAAGGTGAATTTAAAATCTCAATATCACAAATACATTATAGAAATTATCCGGTACCTTATTCCTTTGGATTACTTTGATTAATCATAATCGTCTACAGCGCCTAATGGGCAAGACTGGAATTTCTCTAATTCTGGTAGATCGGACACTGGATCTTTGCTTAGCCACAAGCCACAATACCGAGTCTTTACTGGGCAAAATGCTCAGTACTCTTCCTCATTTGCCAGATCATCATAACGACATAGCAGTTAGCATGATGGCGCTTTGCCCAGACGGAGATGGTGGGTAAGTGTTATGAGTTTATAATGAAAAAGATGAGAACTGCATTTGCATTTGCTCATCAGTCTTGATGTGATATATATTCGGGTGAAGAGTATATTTCCTTTTCATAATTATTATGATCTAGGAATTGAAGAATTTCGGTCAAAGCTATCTGAACTTGGAGTTATCTAAGCTTTGTGTGAATTGTGTTCTTTTCTGTTCGCAGGGATAATTATTCTAAATATTGTGCGCCAGGGTGTTTAGCCAGTGATGATTCGAGCATGATGAATTTCTTGATCAGAAATAAGCAGAAAGATGTTTTGATAACTTTACATAAATTACTATCTGATATATCAGCTGCTACGGAAAGTCCAAGACCGAGAATTACAACTAGAATAACTGCGCATAGTTTAGAAAAACTTGTGCAGAAGTTCAGAAATGTTGAAGATCTGTCACATATAGTACATTCCAGCAAAATGCTTCAGGTATTTTAACTCGACTGAGTCTTGTATTGGATGAATAGTACGATAATAGTCTTTTAATGGGAAATGAATACTTCTATTAACTTTTGAACAACTTTCTAATACTATTGAGTATAAACATTCCGATTACAGCAAATAATAGCCGTGATTCAAGCTTTGAAATCTAATAAAACAGCTCAAATCGAGTTAATGATTAGTTTAGAGAAGCTAATATTACAAAATCTGGCAGTCAGCAGAGACTCGTCGAGCATTCTTGCTCAGGTAAGAATGAAACTTCTTTACAATACTGAAGCTCTGTATGAAATCTTGAATAACTATCAATAAAAATTTGAAAGGCACCAATACATGATTTTTGTTTATAAAATTTAATCCAGCTTTAATTCCTGCATTGCTATTACAGAATTCAGTATTCACTTCGCAAATTAATACTATATTATATACCCCAAATAGTTAAGCAATATAATAAAGACTCGTGCTACCAGAGGATTGTCTATAGAAAATCTACTCGGCCTGGTTGTCCACATATATGCTCTAGCTGGTACAGAAATACGTTTACCTGAACAGCAGGAAAAACAGCTGGAGGATGCTCTCGCTGAAGCAATACATGAAGATTCTAAAGTCTCTGATAAGCTGTTCGATGATTCCGATACATCAATGTATTACCAATCATCAGAACTGTTTGGTGAGCATTTATTTTCTGTAAATCAGCGTTTTATAGAACCTAATATTCACTCCTTTTGAATGAGCCAGATTTTGATAAATAATCAGGTATACTTTTCATTTTACAAATCAGGTAAGGGAGCAATATCAAAAGAAGTGTCAATACGAATTGCTGAAAATATTATGATGAAGCTTAAGAAAATTGCAGAGATGAGAAAATCTTTGCAAAAATACAAGTTAGTATTCGTTTGAATGATAAAATAGCACACTTTTTGTTCAAAATACATTTTGTTCTTGTTTTTGATTGCATTTCCTGATAATAAAAATCAACAATAAATGAATAATACTTTCTTCTTATGAATTGAATTTTAAGATCACTAATGCTGAAGCCTAGTCCGCAGGAGATGGCTGAATGCATGGGCATACTGCAGCAACTGGTAACAGATTTGCTAAATCCAAATAAACCTGAAATTCCAGATCTTCAATGCAAAACAGTCTCCCGTGTTACTGCTGGTTTTAGGTAAGTACATTGAATATGATGTTTTGCTAAATGGAAAACTAATTCTATTCATTTATTTCAGTTTACTTCTAAAAGGTCGAACTAAGCAACATCCGGCTGATAATGATTCTGTCATAATCTACGTTCTGGGAGGCGTTGCTCCAGAGGAAATAAAAATTGTTCAGGACACAATATCTGTGCAAAAACCTAATTGTCACGTGATACTAGCTGGGTCTAGACTACTAAGTCCATTGGATGTTACAAGCAATATACTTCTAAACGAAATAAATTCTACCTGACGATTTTGGGGTAGCATATTCATAAAACTTTAGGTATAAAATTATAAAATGTACAACAATGACGGTAATTTCTGTTTAATTGCTTATAATGTCGTGTAAAGTTATCTTACAAGCATATTTGTATCAAAATACATGACAATTAGAGTTATAAAACATTGCTATATAATTATTTTTATTCAAATATAAACTAATGTCAGTATAGTATGATAAAGTCGGAAGAAATATGACGATAAAAAATGAAAGTGCTGTTCAATTTTTTTCAATTCTCCATCTTGTATGAACAGTGGATCAGTTCCGCTTTTCATTGTCATTAATTCTCCATACTATGCCATTATTACTTATGGAGTAACTGATATTTCGTTTATCTATTGCTGATTCTATAACAGCTGTAAATTTGCTCGTATTTTCCAATGTACGGAGTTGTATTCTATAATTGACTTTCTCCTCTTCCGGTAGAGGCGCACAATCTACAACTTCTTTTCCCCTTGATTCAAATTCGCTTGGTCTGGTATAAAGAAGAAGAACTTTATGATACAAGGTATACTTTTGCATTAATTTCAAATAATTTTTGAGGTATCCATCCATAGACCAAATGCCTCCGTTTTGTCTGTCTTGCCAATAGTAAGATGAAACGCTATCGACAATAACCATTGCTATTTTATCATTATTGGACAATATTGTTTGCAACGATTCTAATCCCAGCAAAAATTGGGCGCTATCGTAACAATTAACAACAGTTAAATAGCTAAGAGAATCATATATTATACTCCTTACTATTTCATCATCTAAAACTTTACTACAGGATTTCTTACCAGTTGTTACATCGTGTATAAAACAAGTCATTAAATTGACTAACATAGAAATCTGAAAATGATGATCGGTATTAACAAGTACAGCACTTGCTCCCAGTCCATCTAAATGAAAATCATTATATCTTTTGGGCAAAAGACATTTGACTAATAATTGTGTAACTAAAAGTGTTTTTCCGCTAGACAATTCACCAGATATCTCAACCACCTCACTCTGTCGTGGTCCATCTAAGAACAATATTCTTTCCAGACCTTTGAGAGATGGTCTTTTCGTCAGCCGAGCCAATAGCTGAGCTCCGGTTTCTATCTGTATTGACTGTTCCATTTCCTCTAGTGATCAGCCTACGATCAGAATAGATTGCAGTAATTTTTAATTGATTAAAGTTGAGGTTAGGTTAGGTTAAGTGAATCACAAAGTGTATTGAATCGTCGTAAGAAATGTTTCTTGGTACGATGCAAGGAGCTAATAATAGTTTGAGTAGAATTTAAATATTTTTAATCACCATTTAGTTATCTGGCTGAAATAGTTATGTCTAATATCAATAAAATGACGCGAGACGGGTCTTATGACAGCGCGTGGTTTTTTGGATTTCCCGCGACCGCGTATCGATTGTAATTTTCGATTTAAAGTACAGTACTAGGTACAGTTTGATAAACGGCCATTTGTAGAACAAAATTCTAACCTAAAATTAGAAAATGGTCGTGAATCAGTTGGGGGTGTTGCTGTGAAAGAAGAACGACAATAACAAAGCGTTTATTACTGACGACAGTAGCAGACAGGTGTGCTATTTTATTTCTCTATACATATTTTATATCGATTAGGTGATAAGTGAAGCAAGAGATTTGGTCAAGCATGAGATAATTATGACTTTTTTTTTTTAATTACTTTTTTACGATTTTATTGTATCCAATTTGCTAGACTTTTTTTTTTCTAATTATATTCACCGTGTCATCATTTTCCTGAACTCAATTCCATCATCATTACTGCAATGATTTAACCTGGCAAAGTTTTCTTCATAGAAAGATATTGAAACGACAAAATCAAGATAAAAAATGGGAATAAATTCCATTCACTGATCTGTCATATCTGACGTTTCCTTTGTCAAGGTCCAAGGCTCTTTTTATATACAATTTTAACCATATTAGGCATTATTAAATCAGATTGCAAAAAAAACTGTTCTACTCAAGTTTTTCTGTGACAATTTTTCCCGTTTTGGGTCATACCAAAAGTATAACATGACCTTGGACAATATAATGCTAGAAATTCTTCATTCTTCAGCTAGATCACCAGCAATTAGAGTCTACTTCATTTTTCTGAAGATTTATCCATTCTTCATTAATTACCATTAAGAATAGGTTGCCCTATGTTATAGTTATTTTTCACTCTTCATTAAATTGATAAAATTATCAGGGTCAGAGTGAAGTGTAAGCAATTCTATCTCAGTAATTTAAAACTATTTCTGATACTAGCCACTGAACTTATACTCATACTTCTTTCATACATCGTTCAAATATTCATCCAGCTATTGCACTCTCATCATTCGCAGAATAACAATAATTCATCCTCTTTACGAAAAGAAAAAAAGATACTTCATTATATCCCATTATCACGTCTCTATAGCAATTACAGTCACGCGATTGAAACTGAAATAATATATCTTCTTATATAAGTCACACAAGTTGAATAAAAAACAATTTACGAGCTAGATGAAGTGATAATCAAAAAGAAACTACCCTAAAAATTTATAGTTCCAAATATCAAACATGAAATTGTGTTATTCATATAGTTAAATAATTTATTTCCATTACAGATCTAACCGCTATGTCTTCGGTAAATAGCGTTGACTCCCTTGGGACTTTGCAATGGGACATGATCGAACTTGCGGGTCATCTCAGACAGGAGCGTCTGTTTGTCAATGCAGAGCAGCAGACTTTGCAGAATCTGAATCAGAAAGTAAATAGAGAGTTTTGAACTTCGATTTGATGATTTCAGCAGCAGCTCATATTCCTATACTTTGATACTTTGGTATAAAGAATGAAAAAACGGGGAAAAAAATGTTAAGAAATCATCTTTTTACAGGTTTTATACGTATCCTCTGACTTAGCTCAACAGGCCTGGGTCACAGCTCAGCAAAGAGTAAATTTAAACCGTCTGATAGTATCAAGACCAAATTGTACACCTGCTTCCTGTTGCCAGCGAGCTAATACTCTAGAAAGTTCGCAGTTCGTAGATGCCTACAAGCATCTACGCCATCAGGCGTGTTCGGCGTATGGAGAATTCCTACAGGCTTTAAGAAAATCCCCTAAACTTTTAGCCTCGTGTCTCGTAGAAGGAGATAAAGTGATTCCAGAGTCTATGCAAAGCGTTATTCAATCGCTAGCCGCAGGACTGTTTGGCAGCTGTTTATTACCTGAGGACAAAATACTGGTCTTACAATTGTTGAGACAGTTGATGTTCCTGCAAATTATACCGTCTGATAATCCCAGAAGATTGCTGAGACACGGAACTTGTGCATTTTCAAGATTTTATTCGGTTTTTCACGAGAGTTTATTCTCGGCAAAATTATTTCTCACAGCAGCTTTGCATAGCCCAATTATGCAGCTATTGATGGAGGATGAAATGTTCTTAGATATTGACCCAGAGAAAGCACCGATTAGATTCCCACCCGCTGAACGTTTGAAGAAGTTTGGAAAGGAGGGAACTCTAGAGTATCAATCTAAATTACAGCGGTACAGACTGTGGACTATAAATTCCCTAGAGCGTATTACTAACAGATTTATCACAAGCATTAGAGAAAATATGCATTGCTTTCCTACTAGTGTTTGTTGGCTAGTAAGACAAATGGCAGGACTCTTGGCTAAAAGTGGTAACGTCGATCCTAAAGAAGTACATGCGATGTGTACAGATCTTGTATTCACGTACTTCATTTGTCCAGCAATTGTGAATCCCGAACCATATGGAATAACAGATGCACCTATTAGCTACGTCGCTAGATTCAACCTGATGCAAGTTGGTCAGATCCTGCAAATGATGTCCCTTGTCAAGTACCAGAATGTGGATAGTAAAGTGATAGATTTGTATCGAAAATTTGAAAAAGACTCCGTCTCTTCTTTACTCGATGGAATGCTGGAGGGTGCGACGGACGAGCTAGAAGATGAACCAGCAATGGTTGATGGCTCAAAATTACAAGGACTTGCTCGATCTGCTGCCTTATTCACAGAAAGTGAGCTCAACGCTTTGGTAACATTCCTTCAAGCTGTAGCGGGTGATAATGGGGATGATGAAATTATCCCTGTGAGTAGCGTTGACAAGAAACAACTCAACGAATTACTGTCACAGTTACCTTCCGGGTTACCTAGCTCACAGAAAAATGCCAACCATATTTCGCCTGAAACACCAAGCAAACGAGGCGGTCTTCTGGGAAAAGGTGTATAATCTGTTTATTGTTGTATTTGGTGTAATATTGTTTATTGTTTATTGTTTATTGTTTGTATTTCATTCGAAGATGTAGAAGGAATCGTACTAAATGAATTATGTTTTTATAGTTGGGAAAGGACGAGGAACACGTATGACTACATCTGCGGTAAACACAACAGGAGATGGCGGTGAAGATACGAACAGTGCTTCAGGCGCAGAAGATGATTTGTTAGACAAGACTCCGCAAGATGTTCTAGTCATACCTTTTGTGGCAAATTTAGGAGAAACTGTTGGCTTACTTAGCGAACAAAAGGTACATAATATTAAAGAGAAATCGTTTAGTTATGATTTCATTACATCTATCTTTAAACTGTTTTCTCAAGTATGCAGAAAAAACGACATTTCCTACTCAGAAGATTTATTCACTTTTCATCATTACTCATCAGGTTCTCTGTATGGAAATGCAAGATAACATCGAAGGTGGAACTGTGAGATTAAATCTCCCAGGTGATTTGCCAAATGAACAAGATCGGAATGAGAATGGCAGTGTAGAACGCATTGAAACTCAGGAAAAAAGGACTAGATTTTCATTATCGCATGACGAAGGTATACAATAAAAGACCTAAATTATTTAAATAGTTAATCCAATCACTCACCACCATTTTATCAGTTGTATGGTACCGGATACGTTTATTTATCCAAAACATCATTCATCACCATGATCAGTTACACCCCTACATTAATGTGGTTAGTGTTGTTTGAAGGGTCAATTGGCAACACATCGGACAATCTTGAAGCGGTATCCGAGGCTGCCTCCAACCACAGCGTTGCTTCTTCTCTTGAACTTGAAACCGAAGATCAAAATGACAATCTCTCAGATATGGTATCAGCTAACGTCTCGGGACGAGGCACACCAAACATTTCTGGTAATATTCAACCACTGTAATAATCTATAATCACAGTTTTGCATATATTTATATCAACAATGATTGTTTAGTAACTGTGGATGTTATCAGCCTCTCACCTCAAGGATATCAACCTTATCTGTCATTGTATCACTCAAAGGATGAAGATTTGAGCCTTTGTACCTGTATTCTCTAAATAGATTCGATATTCATACTCATAATAACGTCATTTTAAATATTCTCATGATTCAATTAGGCCGAGACACGCCGTCGTCGCAGATAACAGAAGGTGACGATGGTAGAGCTGCAGGAGAAGCAAGGCAACTAGATCTGCCACCACCAGTTATACCGACAAAACAGAGCCGTTCCGAGATAGACGACAAGTTTTGCAAGTTTGAAATCAAGAAGCTCATCGAAGGTATTTTTCCCTGCCAATTATGCCCCTTAACATTTGCATGGTTTTTTGTTTTAATTTTCCTAATAGCTTTTCAAATCATCACTCATTCCTCATGTACGTCCTACACAAAGGATACTTTCTAGGGGATGAAACGATTTCTCTGGTCTCCGATACATGGTCCACCGATGTACTCGCTTCTGATAGTGAAACCGTTGAACAAGTCGAAAGATTTCCATTTCCTCCACCTGCTGAATCTGTTCAACCAGTTCTGCCCGCAGAACCGACGCAGATTATGCTTGATGTTAGTGAAACTGCATCAGAGGCATGGAGTACCGACGTTCTAGCCAGTGACTCTGAAAGAATGACCGAAGTTGATACTGATGACACCGCAAGTGTAGCAAGGTAATTTATAAGCTGAGCTCGATTTTATGGCTATGAAAATTCGTTATTTATGATTTGAAACTGATTTCATCAATTTTCTTAGATCGGACGATACAGCGAGGTCTGAAATCGAAGTTGAGAGTCGTGCCGATCCTGAGATTGGAGCGGAAACACCACCGCCTTTACATCCACGTAAGAAATTCATCTTTTTCTAAACTGATTTCGACTTATGTCACTGTTTAAAGATCTGGAAAACTGGGATTGATGGTTGTTAGAAATTCCAGGTGCTATAGGGGGCCCTAGCGCTCTCTTCCGACCTATTCGTGAAGAGCCGATTGTTCAGCCCAATCTACCCGTCCCTCCATCTCCAACTGCTTCGCTCACACCTTCTTTGTGGAATGTTACTGGACGAGGGGGAGCTAAGTCTGATTATAGACGACGTACGCTGGAGTATGTGGATAACAATGCGAACACTTTAAATGACGGAGATTTTAAATCAGCTGGAGATGATAGACTCGTGCATTTGATGGACAAATTGCATATTGATAATAGCAAGAATAATATCGAACGTCCAGCTACCAGTAGTAATCACATTAGCGCTGCTGCCGTCGCTCCTGCATTATTACTTGCTAATCATATTTCTGCACCTTCACTTCCTACCGAGAAGCTCACAAATGGAGATGTGAAGGCTGAAGTAAGGCCTACATTTTTTTTTATAGCATAAATATTCTGTGTGTTTGGACATTGCACAATTGTTGATATCATTCTTAGACCAAATTGCTGTAGATTCGATGCATTTGACTTTAAATTCCAAAGAAAAACGTGGAAAAGTAAATCTACATAAAACTTTCTTAGTTATTGAACTCACAGATCCAGTTAATTGATAATGTCGAACCGAATTGCAGGAATTGGATGCTGGAATGGCTGCTGGTGGGGACGTTGTTGTAAGACTCAGTACTGCGAGTTTGACATCGAGTAGTAGCTCGGGTTCTGAATCAAGAGTGAAGAACACTATTACTACTTCAGATTCGCCTTTACTGCAGCCAATTGCGAATGGTGGTACAGATGTAACCGATGGTGTAAATCCTGTTGCTTCAAAACCAAACATGTCCACAGGCGCCATACCAAAAAGTATCAGCTTTGACATGACTGCCGAGCGTGGAGATAGGGAACTACTGGATGATGAACAGAAGAACAAGCGAGGATTCTTTGGGAAACTAAAATTGTCACTTAGAAACCGTAGAGGCAAATCGTTGAGGGGTACTGACGAAATTAATAGATGTTATGATCGCGAAGCTGGTGGTGACGGGGTCGATATTAGCAGAATCAGGATACGGAGGATTATGTCAGAAGACACTACTTCTAGCGGTAGCATTAATAATGGTGAGGAATAGTATTTTGTATGTAAAGATATGCTCTATATACAATTATGTGCAGAATTTGAGTGGTTCAGTTCAAATGCTTCAAGTTCCTAATTATACATGTAAATTCATATTCCAGATACTTCCGACGACATTTTGGCAAAGTATAGACGAAAGCCGAGTGCAACTAGTGACACAGCATCTGTAGAGAGTAGTCATTCAAGAACGAAAGAAGCAGAAGACGAAAGGCTGGCAATAGATCCTAACAATGTTGAACTGTCCTTTGCGTTTGCTGATGCTAAGCGAAAGCTGCGAATGGTACTCAGCACCGCTGACCTTCAACATATTCCTTGGAGTACTGCTTCTGCTGTGAGTAATAATGATGATATTTAACATTCTGATTGAGTAATGAGATTCTATCAATTATTTTACCATGTTTTATTGCGCAGAGAAATGCTTGGATGCAGAAAGAAAACGAGCTGGTTGCTTTTCTCCAGCTACAACTAGCTGAAGCTATAAATTTGCAAGACAGAGCATTAATCGCACATCTACATGAAACTCTGCGTTGTGTCAGGCTGTTTAACGACGACGGATGTAGAAAACTTTTCAAGTCACTTAGAGATGATTACCAAAAGCGATCTCCATATATTGCATATTTAATCAGGTGTCGACAGGGGTTGTTATCAACGCTCGCTCATCTAGACAGGTCAATATTTAAATCAACTATCTGTGTTAAATCATTTCTAATAGAGATCTACTACCTACTCTGATTCAAAAAGTACAAAGAAAATGCGTTGTGCCTTTGTACTTTATAGGTATAATTGAAATTGCATAGCCCCGAATGCAGACGAAGTATTTGAATAGTAATAACAATTGGATAGCATAATTTACAAATATCTTAAACAGTTAAACGTAATGAAAATAAGAAGGTACAAGCTTTTTTCAGCACAGTCCACTTTGGTGAAAAGTAGAGCTTGTAGTTGACGAAAGGAATATATATAATTTCTGAACAATAAATTTACTGCATGAATATTAATTGTTGGGCCTTTCATTTCTTAGATTGGGTGAACGGGTCAAGTGTGATCGTGATGCAGTAAGTAGTCATTTGGTATCTGTATGCGTAAGAGTATTTTTAGAAAAGAGGGAAGCATCGCTTCTACGTTTTTGTGAAGAATTCAAAAAACTTACACTGACTGATGAGAAACAAGATATGGTGGATAACTTCTTAGGATCTATTCATGCTGAAATGGATCGAGATCCTATTTGGCAAGGTGAGAATTCAATACTTCATCATTCAATTATGAGACCTGATTAGAAATTATTAAGAGTCAGGTATTATGATAGGGCATTCTCATTTGTTCTTTTTTTCCTTTTTAAAATCATAGTTGCTAGCGAAGGTCAGCTAGACTTAGCCAGGATGGTTATGGAACGGACTGTAATGGCTAGAGTCTACCATAATGCTTTGTATCCAAATGGGGAAGGTGATATTCACCGAGACCAATTGCTTCGTGATCATATTAAGAAACTGGCTAAAGTTGTGACACCTAATCACAAAGATCTACGTATTCCAAGAATCTATCATTACGAATGTCCATGGCCATGGGCACAAGCAGAATTGGCTGCCATCTCAGCCTACAAAACTCCAAGGGACAAATTACAATGTGTATTTAGGTGCGCAACTACTATCATGAATTTACTGTCGATGGCATCTGAGAGAGGCATTCCTGCAGCTGATGACTTGATACCTGTACTCGTCTACATCATCATTAAGGTAATTAGTTTCATTCCTTTATCAAGTCTTTCGTAGCTGCACTCTATTCAGGATTTCACAATACCAACATTATTTTCAGAGCATGAGGACATGGCCATTTTCTTAATAGTAGAAGGCAATGTCAGCCCGTTAACTGTTATACATTTATCAAGTTTCCAGAGATATTGAACTACTTGAATTTTGTATGAGTAAAGTTTTCCTGATATTTTACAGACAAATCCACCATCTTTACTATCAACGATTCAATATGTGGATAGTTTTTACGGAAACAGATTTGAGGGCGAAGAGCAGTATTGGTGGACCCAGTTCTGTTCTGCGATTGAATTTATTAAGACGATGGATTAAGTCGTTAGAAAATATTATTAAAAGTATTCAGTTTGCCTAAATAGTAATAGCTAATAGTCATACAGGAACCTAATAATCGATGTCTAATGTCCCTACAATATACATACTATAAGTGGAAGTACCATTTGTTGCACTTTTATGCGCTACACAGCTAGTTTCATTCTCGGCCACATGCATATACGAAGTGTTGTATTTCTCAGTTCTTATTTATTAAAATATTAGCGATTCGATTATCTCTACAATCTACTTGGAAATAGTCAAGTTTGAATGGTTGAATTGAAGATATGAAATTCCTGTAAGCATTCGTGCTAATCGTTAACTAATCATCTTTGATTAGAATCATCCATTACTTTGAATTGAAACTCCGTAGCCAATCTTTTTATTAAACAGTTGATATACGTAAAATTATATTTAAAATTAAATACCTAATCAATGATGCACGAATTTTCGTAATAGTATGTTTTTGTCAGAGGTTAAATTTTCATCTCCACGTAAGAAAAAAACTAGTGTTATAAGTATGCTTGTCCTTTTTCTCGCTATTAGTGTTACAATTTATGTATCCAACTACTTAACCGAACAATGGAATTAGAATCCCTGAAAATTTACTTCGAGTCCTAATAAGTATATAGATTCTATTCTGATGTGATAAAATGACAGAATTATTGAATTTAAAAATATTCGGAGATATTTAAGAAGTTGGAGAATGAGGTTTATCAATGCAAAAATCAAAGACACAGCGTCATACGGCTTTGTCTTTATATAAAAATAAAAAGTGAGAAAATACTCTTAGTACGTACGGTGCACGCAAGATAACAAGGTCCCAAAAATATTTTGCAATATATATTTTTTTAGTAAAAAAGAAAATGAATACACTATAAATATACTCTCTTCAAAATATTATATTGCACGGTAAAGAAAATACTGCACATTAATTATTTGCACAAAAATGTTGCCTAACGTGTTGGTATATAGGACAGTATGAGGAATTTTAGGCTCATTTCGGCTGTGCTTTGCAGAATAGAAATACTTTATTTAATTTCCATCTTATATTTCTACTTCCAACTATTGTTTAGGAAAAAAATATCTATGGTAAACTTCTTGTTAAATTTTCTGTGACTTGAATTGGTATTTTTCATCAGTTTAACTTAACACACTGCTCCTTGATTAGTATTACTCATTAGTCAGAGTTTTTTAAAACATTTTGATGAGGATATCTACATTTCTTTCTTCTTTTTTTTGTAAACTTTTCTTTGAAAAATCAAGTCAATTGTTGTACTTTAATGCACGTAATTTACATAGGAGACAATCTCAAATAATTTTCTATGAGAATATGGAATAAGTTAAAACCTACAACGCAGTTTAATCACATATAGTAAAGGAAATTGTATCAATCTAGTTAAGGTCTATCGATTAAAAGCAATCGATATATTCAGTATTTGTTGCTTTTAATGGGAAGTACTTTTTTCAAATTGGGCAACAGTTAGGATGGCAAATATATGTATATACAGACAAAATTCAACCAATAATTGACATAGGGAATAGCTATAGCTGAAAATCATGATTCAATGTAAATAGTTTGTTATCACATTCCTTAACGTTATTCTTGCTGGTCAAGTGAATGTATGGATGTACCAAGGTATTTGACACTAGAATTGTTTAACTTTTCTTATAACATTGTCCCCAACTTTATCCTAATGGCTACTAAAGATGTAGCAATAATATGCAAAGTCCAACACTTTCTTGACCTAACGGTTTTCAGATGATCCAGGTTTATAGTTTAGCAAACTGCTGTGGTGTATATTTTTTTTCGGCTTTGTCTTGTAGATACATGAAAATTCTATAAGCACAAAAGAGTTTCGCTAGAATTGTCAAATCCATACCCTTCATTCCTCACAACTGAATTTAAGACTACCGCCATTTTCATGTCTTATAACTCTTAACAATGGGATTAACTTTTATAAGTATTGCCCATAATGATAATTTGACCCTCTGTCTTGGTGGTATGCTAAATATGTTATTCCCATTGAATAAATAATTTGAAATTTATGGACTGTCGTTTTATAGTCATGACTGATTAGCCACTACCTAGAAAGTTGAGTTATTGCTATCCAAATCTTTCTATAACATAATTGCAATCAGATCATTTCAGGTGGTAGTTTACAAGAGTGAATTCTTCGTAGAATATAGTATAAATATAGATTCCACTCTTCCACCTTGCCCGATAAATGAAAAAATACTTCTCTTCTGAATTGTTGAAGCTGGAGTCTTAATGGTTCAGGATCTTATCCATCCAATTATAAATCCGATTATATCTCTTAGTGTGAAGCATGTAGCCCTTTGGAGCAGCGCAAGAATATTACCTTTTGTGTTATATACATATATATACATATACAGGGTGGTTCATTTAAGTTGGCACAGCAGAATATCTTGAGAACAAGGTATTTTGAAGACAGATGTTTGGAATAAAAGTTTCATGGTTCGGAAGGGGCGAAACACTGTGCTATCCTACGCTTCATTCGGTGGAGGTTTACAGGGTCATTCGGAGGTCAACATTGTTTTTTTCAATGGGAACGTATACGTATTTTTACAGATTTGCATTTTGCACAATAAAATATAAAACTTTTATCCGAAGTTGTTTTTTCTACGACATCAATTTTTCATGATATTTCAAAATTAATAAAATAGGTATCCCATAAAACAGTAAATTATAATCCAAGCACCTAGCACCAAAATACGTTGTTCTCAAGATATTCTGCTGTGCCAACTTAAATGGACCAGCCTGTATATATTTTATATTATCTATGTAATCTGCAGTTCTTACTCGGATATCTTTATGAGAAATAAATATTATTGGTTGGTGCATAGTTCGCCTTTAAAGCTAAAAGATTAAACAGTTTCTTTCATTGATTTACTGGAAAATTACTGGAAGGGTACAGCTTTCTTAAACAGCGAACGAATATTACCTCTCTCACAATCTAATAATATTTGATGAATTTCCTGTTCGAGTAAATTAATTCCATTATTTAAACCAATCAACTATTTTCATTCAAAATAACATTTGCTCCTCAGCTTGGTAATCTCTGCGTCAATTTCTCCAATCTAATGGAAATCATGCTTCTTGTGCGTTAGGGCACATACCTTACGAGCTTTATAATGTGTAACGAGTTGGTAGAAAAATACCACATTGTAACAGGTTACAGGTATATAACAGATATTTATCATATTATAATATTGAATCACTTTGTTGAAACTGTAGTATCCGAATTCGAAATAAGATTCTGCAGGTGATTTACTCTGGAAATGAATGAAATTCTGTCTCAAAGAAACAAAGATAGAGCAATGATGTCCAAATTAAAAGGAAGAATGAAAAAGAGAAATAATACAAATCATAACTAATTGTAACAAATCTTGATTGGCAATGTAAAGATAGGTATATATTTTTAAGTATATATGATATTTTTGCTATAGTATTACCCTTGGTAAATTAATCAAGTGTAAAATATTAGAGATTAAGATGTTTAGCAGCAATAACAATCCTCATCAAGGTACTCTCTAATGCTACTGCTGCAAGTGTAAAACTTTTCATTGTATTTATTTTATTTACGCTTCACGTGATAATGAGATCAATAATTTCCATTACCATTATTTCTGTTAGAACTCAGATAATCAATTTCACCAAACAACTTTATCCATTTATTTGGAAATTTTTTTTTTAAATTAATTAGAAATAGACAAAGATTCATTGTTCTGTATACATTGAATATATTTGTTATAAATTTGTCTACAGTATGAGAACGCCGACGTTTTTCAAACATAACGGATCCATTTTTATTCAGCAAGTGGCGAGTGTTAGAGAATTGCCTTATCCCTCTATTTGAAAAATTGAAAAGTATTGGTAGAAGCAATTTATCATTTATAAAAACATTATCGGTAATTGAGACACAGATATTTAGCAAATCAAACGAACAAGATAGTGTTGACAAGTTTTTTGCTAGCCCACTTCCAAAATGCATTGTATTGATAGCTATCTAAAGTTGCAATGAATTCACATAGCTGGAGATAGCCAGTAATTTATGTATCATCGTTTTTACTCTATGCATATTCATGCATAATTCAACTCTTGTCTCATAGAAAGTTAGTAATTCTACTTTGATTTCAAAACTTTTCAAACTATATTTATTGTATCGATATTTGAGTTGTCATAAAATAATCTTGTAAATTTTTGGAAAAAGATCACATTCAGTTGACTGCTCTATTATTATGAACCGATATGTAATGATATAAATTTGTTTAGTCTGATTACAAAAAAAGTTGTGATATGATTATTTCAAACCATAAATCTTATTTTGGCTTTGATTCTTTTTTCAGAGTCATGTGAAAATTCCACACTCTTTTCACCTGCTTCATGAATAATCCCATGATAATTAAATTTTATTCTAGCATCTGGCTACTGTAATATGATGCGAAACTCCTCAGTATATTAAGTATCTTGCCGGTGTTAATAGTGTAGTAATTTTTAATGGTGATTGTAATTTGTCAACTTTAAAAAGAGTGTTACATTATATCTTCAATAATAATAGAAATAATAATAAGAGTACTACTAATAATAATAATAGTAATTCACAAATAATTACATCATTTTCATGTGTATGTTAATTTTTACGTTTTTCGTAAATTGACATCTTATGAATGGAAATTTGGAAAAAATTCAAGTTCCAAGTTGATGATGATCAAAATTGGATTATATTTGAAATAAAACAAAATTTTGTAATTTTTTTAAATATTTCTTTCAAAACTGAAGAACTTGATCACTAGTTTCATTAATGATTACATGAGATTAGGAACTGAAATTATTACTGACAAGGAGAAGAGATTTTTTTTGTGAATTATATGTTTATTATCAACCAGTATCTGATCTGATTACACGATTATCAAAAAAAGTTATGTATTTTCCTTAATAATATCGGTTTTAGTATGATTAGAAGTTTGGCATCTGGGTTCGGCTCTAATTTTAGGAAAGTGGTAAGAACGAACATGTCATTCAACACAATTTGTAATAAGCTGTATTGTAGTTGTTTAAGATATGTAATATCGTATGATATGAGTTAATTTTAGCTAGCCAGTAGTTTGGTATAAGTTGGTAAACGAATCACGTATAAAAATTCAATTATCAAATATAATTTTATACATAAATAATTTTGTTTTTCTGCTTTCAAAATAATATAAACAGAATTTTTATTAATAGTATACATAGGTATAACTAACTCCACAGAGCTTGAAATATATGACGAAAATTATTAATCATCTATAGTAAGTTTGCGCAGCGAAATACACAGTTAAACATGAAAAGAAAAATGAATAAAAATAAAAAAAAATAAAAATACACCCTGTAATTAACGGAACTCCAAGCACAGTTCTGATGCAATATTCCTTATATCTAGACATCTAGCTATTTAATTCATGCATTATCTTATATTGTATACCTATATTCTCTGATTATGCTTGTTATTTAGTATTTATTTCTATCTCTGTATATAGGCAGTAGATTAGACATATAAAAATGATAAACTAATCAATAATCGTGTACATTGGAGGATTGTTTTATATTTATTCATTTGCAATGGGGTTCCAAAGTATAGAATGTTTGATATTTTTTTGGTTTCTTTATTCTAATGGTACAAACATTACGTCTATTAGATGATCAGATCTGCTGCCTTATGTTCTAGTAAGAATATTATATTGCTCATATAGAAAATAAATAGTATTTGTGTTAAATATTACTTATTATTCATTATTTCATCTCTACATATTCCCAACCCGTAATTAATCTATACATCGAAGAATCGCGCTTTTCGTATCAACGCGCCAAAATTAGTATTATTACTCAACTTGCAAATCGATATATCGCAACGATACCAACCCACGATATTTTGTTCCTTTCCGTTTCTGGCCGTACAGCCTCTTCCGGTTATAATACAGACCGATCAAGATGGGTAGGTGAAGTTTTTGTACAAATTAAAGTAAATTTTCGCTTCCCAGAAACTATAAAACTATCAATAAACAATCAAAATTAAAATATTCATCGCAAATAAGTGCTACTTTGGCCCCTTATGCCACCGGCTTCCCATTTCGACTCTTAATATCCGGATTCAATCGAACTAAAAACGTGGTTACGTACGCCATGGCACTTGCGTTTGCCGCGTGTCTCGATGATAATGTTTTGACATGTTGCTCTAACAAATTATTCTGCTTATTAAGGTAGTATTTGTCATTGAATAATAATACTAATAATAATAATACTAATATGAATTGTCGACAGGTAAGCCCCGTGGTCTTCGCACTGCGCGTAAACACGTTAATCACAGGCGTGAGCAACGCTGGGCCGACAAAGATTACAAAAAGGCTCATCTTGGTACACGGTGGAAGGCTAATCCTTTCGGAGGTGCTTCCCACGCCAAGGGTATCGTACTTGAAAAAGTGTAAGTTATTTTAAATTCATTTTGCAAATTTTTTTTGTCCATTTTTAGTTCATTAACCTTTGTTGTAGCGTTCGATTTGAAAAGATAGGTTAGTTCATTATTGCATTCTGTATCTGTCTAGTATTTCGAAATATCACTGAGCCATGAGTTAAGCTTTAATTTTCGGAGTTTATTAACGATCCTATATATCAATAGACAAATTATTGTTTGTCTCCATGTTTAGTACGTTTTTTTCTTGTCGAACAGCTATTCGATGTGTTGTTGATATGAGTAATTGTGATACATGTATGATATGTGTGTATTCTCAATTATATCTATTGGTTTAATCTCTGAATTTTATATTCTGTAATCTGATAGAATTTAAAATCATTTTTCTGAACGCTTTTTCAAATTGGATTGTGAAAATCGGTTGATTAATGTTTCATCTATGATTTTGATCAAAGCATTGATTTTCGTGTATTTGAGTAATTGAGACTTTTTGAGCACAAAGACGTCGGCATGTTTAACTAGTTTTGTTTTGATAGTAACTGAAATTTGAACATTTTTCATTGACGTTAAGACAAAAGTCAATTCACTCTCTTGAAGTTCAGTATTGTAGTTGTTCAAGAGACTGTATTGAGTTTTCAGAATTTTTATTCAACAGATAATTGCGCCAACTTCAATATTCATGAAGAAAAATAATTGTCTTAGTCATTCTCCGTAAACTAAATCCTATGGCATTGATTCTTTTTCTCTTTTTTTATTCATGATATTTCTGTGATTAGAAGACCGAAACCAGAATTTTATAATGGATTGAACAAACAAAAAGCATTTCCGAGGTATGGTGATTCGTAAATATTTCGGCTCAGTGGTAAACAAATTGTATTTTTTATAGTCATCTTTGGTAGTCGATTCTCTTTATCGACTTGGATAGTTTCCAAGAAACGTTTACCAGAATCAATATATTATTATAATTTTGAAAATATCTAAGCTTATATTATCAGTTTATTGCACATTTTCTAAACTCACTATTAATACTGCCGTAAGAAGATAGAAAACGATTTATCAAGCTTTTAAGGCATGAGTTAATTTCTGTTGTTTTCTTTCAACTTATCAAAAGGTTTGAGCAAACCTTACGCGATCTCAAAAACATTTACATTCTCTGTTATTCAACATTTTATATCAAATATCGCTTAGACTCATTGTGAATAATTATTTTCGATATTCTTGTATTTTTGATGCATTGTATAAACAAATATCAATGACCCAATGAAAATTCTGTTACTCTAGCATAATAAATTTATTCTTTGTACTGTTTCCAGTGGTGTAGAGGCGAAACAGCCCAATTCCGCTATCCGTAAGTGTGTGAGGGTACAGCTGATCAAGAACGGCAAGAAGATCACTGCTTTCGTACCTCGCGATGGTTGTCTAAACAACATTGAAGAAAATGACGAAGTTTTGGTGGCCGGATTCGGTCGTAAAGGACACGCCGTCGGTGACATTCCCGGTGTTCGTTTCAAGGTCGTCAAAGTAGCCAATGTGTCCCTCCTCGCTCTTTACAAGGAAAAGAAGGAACGTCCCAGGTCTTAGGACTCTTTTTATTAACAAAATGTATTTTTATCAGTGTTACATAAATAAACACTAAAAATACACCAAATATAATTCACAACATTTTCTATTTCTATATATTTTTTTAAATACTATCAAACTTTGACTCAACAGACATGTATAGGTTCCTTGATCTGTGATCTTATTTAATCTGCATCTCAAGCCATATTCAAATGAAAATCTAATCTTTTCGCAAAATAACTGTTCCTTTTCTTTTAATCGAGTGTACTGACTGTGAAATTTGAATGTTTAAAGTTTGAATTCAATGTTCGGTGAAACTAGTAATTTTTTTCCTCAACTTTGTGTTCGAAATGCGCGATTTTATTCAAAATCTATAATTATATGAAAATATAAGTACGTATATACGAACTAAACGAAGTTAGTCGGTGAGAGTAAAGTAGAAGAAAGTTTTATTTTTTATAGAAATACAAAGTTTTGGATTTTATTACCTAATTCAATAAATATATGAATAATAATTGAAAGAAGTGGTAAGCATCAAGGATAAAATGTCCATAAGCCCGTCTAAATTCAATTTTTCACCAAATAACAGATGAAGTTTTTGATAAAACGAGCCTGAAGTAATAGATGCCTGCAGTTTGTGCATTACCCCGCGTGGTGCTGCATATTTATGGATGAGCATAATGGTTTAATACTTTTGAATTTCGGAACGTGACAAAGCAGAACAAGGATACAGATATTGCGACAAAAAAATGCAAATACCGACAATAAATGAAAATTTATCCTCCAACATACTATTCCTAATCCTTCAAAAGTTGTTTGTCCATGATATTGATAAGTTAATTCCTAGTGCGTGTATAAAGTAGAGTTTTAAATTCAGATATAGGTATTATATTATTATCGAATCTAAGAAATCGATTTTTTTCAACGTAAACAAGGGCTGGTTGTCATTCAGAGAATGATGTCCAGCTTACAGAAAGGATTTCCATTTGATCCTCTGTCTCTTATCGTAAAGGCAACAAAGCAACTATTGTTGAAATACGAATCGCGCGTATCGATTTGTGACTTTGGTGGCCAAGCGCCAGGCGCAAGGGCCGCGAGTACCTAACATTGCGTTGGATGCTGGCCGGCTCCGCTCCGCGCCGCGCCGAGTCGAGTCGAGTCGAGGTAAAAGTTCACAGAGCCTCGCAATTCAGTCAGTCGCTGCGATGGAGCTGCGCGAGATGAACGTCGCGACGGAGGAGGAGACCGCGGAGCTCTTGCCGTCGCAACGGGACGACGACGAGAGTTATTTCATCGAATACGCGATTCAGAAAGAAATAATAAATCGAAATCGATGCACCGCGAGTCGGAGGCTACTCGGGCAAAACGCGTACCAGGAACTTAGCGTTAACAACACCAATCACCAGAGCAAGGTGAAATAATAACAGCTTGCAGCGAAATACACGCTCGTAGATATACCCACGATTTTTTTTCTAGTGTTTTGATAAAAGTCGAGAACAATAGGGAAGTAAATGCAACATTAGAATCGGGAAATATTCATTATAAGAGTAAACAAAAAGAAAGTAGGTACACGTGACATTGGCCATCATCTGATTAGCAGATGCATGTATGCTTATTCCGCCGGTGTTAATGGCGCAAAAACATGCATAATAATAAATGAAAAAATGAACGAAAATAAGCGGATTTTCATTGTTCTAGAATTGCAAAATCCGAA
This sequence comes from Tenthredo distinguenda, assembly GCA_947538915.1. NCBI lineage: Eukaryota > Metazoa > Arthropoda > Insecta > Hymenoptera > Tenthredinidae > Tenthredo > Tenthredo distinguenda. The sequence goes on from OX384534.1 coordinate 10,258,438, forward strand.
ACGATTTAGTGACACGATGATGAATACCGATAATGATATCATTCTGAGAGACAGCCGCGGGGTGCCTTCTAGCTGCGGTACATTTACGCGCGCAATTGTCGAAGCCCGTGAATCGACACGCGTTAATTGAGCAGGGGTCTCGCTTTGTCGTAACTTTATGAGAATGAAGAAAGGAACGTTTTTCATTATACTAGACCATCTCTGTTCGGCATAATTAGCTTAAACATGAGCCGAAAATTAATATCACTGAAAAATTTAGGGTATATTGGGTTGATTTAGATCAAGGGGTTAAGGGTTTTCGACTCTCATTCAGTGGGGTTAGAAATGAGCTTCTCGGCTTTATGAACGTTTGATATTCAAATAGAAGCATAGCGATACCATCCGTTCTTGCATCATATCTATGCAGCCTCTCAAACTGCAGTTCATCAAAATGCAAGTGGCTTATTTCATAGGCAGAGATTAAATCCATGATAGCTTTCCTGTAAAAGACTTCTGATTTTATGACGCCTTTATGAATTCGTTTATCTAAAGAATCTTTGAATTAAGGTAAAAGTACTTTCTCCTTCGTTCTTAAAATTTGGAAAAATTATGAGATCGAAATCGTACAGAGGAAATTTTTGCAGCGATATGTAAATAGAGTTTGTAATGTAATCTGCATAGAATTACATTATTCACTTGGTTAAGAAAATGGAACGCGATAAATTGTTCACGTATCTAAAATTACCACGCTCGCAAACTTAGTTCGTAACTTCTCTCCGATTCAGTTCGTATATTTAAAATATACAATCAGCATTAATTTCGCTAAAACTTAGCGAGGAGTTTTTCTTAATCAAAGACGGCTGCTCAATATGGAAATAAAACTGTTCGTTAACTTCATAGGAAGAAATACTACGGCAAAACTTAATATTGGATACAAAAGTTTTCCCTTATCCTCCCGTAAATTAATTTCACCCTTTATACGCTAGATTGCGTTTCGAATTTATAGAACTTTGCTCATCTAACTATTCTAGATTTGAGGTGAACTGAATCGTACAAAAAATAATACTTCGACCTTTGCCTAACGAGTAAACAAATAATTGAATAGAATCTAATGTACACATTGGTTCGAAAAGGAGAAGGAGTCACCGTGTGCAGCTATCAGTTTCATTCATGGCTCCGGGCCGAATTGGCCACCGTCTCGAAAACGTGAGGAAGCCAAGGCTTTGGAAAACCTTAGAAAGAGGGTCGAACAATCCAAGCTCTTCAAGGCAAACCAGGTCTCGGATCCCGGAGGGGCGTCCTCAACATCCGGACGACAGACCACCGAGGAATTACAACAGCTGGACAATCGACCGAAGCTGTTTAAAAAAGTGAGTTTTTAAAACTGCAATTATTAATTGTTCAATTTTATTTGTCCAACGAAAATTCTTCGATGTACTATATATACATGAATCTTCGAAATCTCTAACGCATCCTAAATACAATGGCGATGTCTCCGCGCGCCAGCTTTGCCTTTACTCTATCGCCATTAGGGCATCCTGCGGTGTTATACCTTTGCCAGGACGACCTCCAATGTTATCGATGTTCTCTCATTTTTAATCGAAAAAGGTGTTAGAGTTCCTTCTATATTTGCAGAGATGGGTGGTGACGGTGTGTGTTCAGTTATAGACCAGCTATCATGTGCCCGGTAAACAGAGAGAATAAAAGAACAACCCCTAAAGAGAAAGTGATAGCCTTTACTTGCGTTTACATTCCGGTTGATATTTCCCGCAGAGTAGTTGTATAGTCTAAAAAACAGGGTGTAACGACGAGGAAAAGATATCATAGTTTCAGAAGAAGTTTTTATCCATCAAAATGCCCTGTATTTTAAAAAAGCTCGTAAATCTGAATTCATCTATTACTTTCGGTACTATTGATGGCGATTGGAGATTGAAAATTTCCCTCATTTTTTTTGTCCATGATTTTCACGATCGAACCGCCAAGTGCGGAATAAATTTTTTTTCTCCGATATCTTCCCACGCTATCGGCAGCCACTCCATCAACTGATTACGCGCTTCAACCACCGGGAGTTTTGGCTCAATGTTTGACCCTGGAGTAGGTCTCTGTACCTGCAGTGCCCGACAAAATTACCGCACCGTTGCACTTCGTTAGCGAGTTCATTAGCTGACGTATGAAAAGTTTTTTTTTTCTTTCAACCATGTTTCGTGTACTGTGTATACTGCTCCACTATTTACGCTAGTCTTGCTCGGGTTCGGATCAGAAAATATCGTTGCTTCAATTCTTGTTCTGCGATTGCAGCCAATAGGATTGAAGAATTTTGCATGATCTGTTTTCAATTTTTGGTCAAAAAAATATTTTATACATAAATAATACTAGAAACTGGTAATTTTCGAAGAAACTCATCATCCATCAGTTATCATACGGATAGATCATGATGAAGCTGTTTTTATCTAACAAGAACGTGCCGGGTCGATAATGAATCGTTTAAAAAGCCGCGAATAAGTTAGAAAAGTTTTTCTCATCGATCAAAGATTTCGATGGGTCAGAAATTGTGAAGTCAAGTTTCTTGGCTTACGAGTCAAGTTGAGGAATTCGTTATTCCACTCGAACGTTCAGACTTGTTAGTTAACAAAGGACAAAGTAAGCTCCGAGACATTCGACACTAAATATCCTGTTCCAAACGCTGAATAGGTATATATATATATTTCATTTTAGAAATGTATTTTGTCTGATTAATTCAGAATTGAAATCTGGCACTGAAAGCATATGACTTGTTGATCTACGTTCTAAATCTTTACGGTTTTTATACTCCTGAGTAATGCTAAGCGTGCGTGCCAGTTAAACATTTATGAACACTGCGTGGATCGGGGATTAAAGTCTGCACTATCATTGATCCTAGCTATTTGAGAGTACGAAGAGAGAAAGAGAGAAACTAAAGTCGCGTATGAAGACTCTTTGATTGCCTCAGAATTATTTGCGAGATTAAAAAAAACCACTGAGCAATCGGATGAGAAATTCGATATTTGATCATCGAAGAGCGCGCAGAGGCTCTCTTAATCTAACGCTGTAAAATATTGCTGCATTTCACCTTGGAGCTTCATCGATAGCATTAGAACAGGCAGTCAGTCGAAATACAGAGGAAAAGTATTTGATTATTAATTTTTGTTCATTCTTAAAGATCTTGAAAATGTAAGCGTTGAAGTTTTCGTGGATAGAAGTAATGGTTTCATTTACTTTTTTCGTTTTTATCAAACAACTTCCGCCGTATCTTCTCTGCAATTTCCGGACAATACTTTGAAGATGAATCGGTTGATTATACAGAATGGCTAGCTAACTAACTTCGTCCTCTGGAAACTAACTACCGTCAACTTTATACGTGATTATAATAATGTGATCAGTAAACTTCGTGGTCATTAAATTTTATGTTATACTTACGGGAATAAGGCGACTGCTAACAATGCTGCCTAATTATTTGAGACGTAAGTTTTTTTTTTTTTTTAAATATTTTTCGCCAAGCACTAAGTACGTTGATAAGTAGGCTTATGTACAGGGTGAAGTGAACGAAGGTGAACCAGTTTCGAAAGTTAAATCGCGCGATTTTTTGAAAACTATTATTTGCTACCTAAGAAATGAGAGAAATTGAATCCAGTTTCTAAATTTCAAACCAAAGTAAGAAAGTTCCCAAAAGTTAAAGTACTCCATAATTCTATTTGAAAAAGTGCCTAATTTCATAGTTTTTTTCATTTCTCTTGAAAAGGGGTTTTCTGACGAAGAAATTGGATAGTCTGGTTTAATATTTTGGAACCAGGAAGGAGTAGAAAACAATTTTTGAAACTTGGTTATCCGTCTCCGCGCACTTTGCCCTAATTAAAAGTTTCTCTTCATAGCACAGAATTTCCGTGACTTAAATTTGCTTAACTAGTAAGTTGTAAGTTTAACTCCAACGATAGGTAGTCGGGCACTTTGGCTTAAGCACTTGAAAAACTAATTACGCATCGGGGGTCCCCAAAACTTGTCTAATCAATCGACCAACTGAAATTTCAAACGAAACTTTCACGACCGTTCCTATTATAAACGATGCTTCTTATACCCGATATCTTTTATTCGCTGATGTCTTACGATCGCCAAGTTTATCGTTGATCTCATATAGGTATATTGAAGATTCATTCCATTTAGCCAAGCTGGTAAGGCTTTAACTAAAATACCAACAACTTCAGTAATCGAAATTCGTTTTTTAGTTTCAAACTTTTTCTGGCTTGGATAACTCGGTTTTAATTTGAATTCATATTTAAAGTACTTCTCCCCCGACGTGGATTATTACCCCGTTTATTGGATTACACGTAGGTAGTAACCGCAGTCAAAGCGAGTGCTTATTTATAAATTCAAAAGGCTGTTGTTTTTTTTTTTTCTTTTGTTTTTCACCGTTTCGATGAAGGGAAAAAGCTTTTTATGAGTTTCTACACCCAGCTTATTTTGATATAGATATATACATATATAGGTATATACCTATAGGTATATAATGTATACGTAAGCTTTAGCAGTTGGGGATTTTCGCTTATACAGACCAGATATTCGAAGGCCTTGGAGAAACCACTTTTTGATCGAAACTTTAATTGAATCCAAGTGCGGTATGAATACATATATACTAGACTGTACCATCATCTTGTGATATTGTTTAGCCACGTATATGTATGTATATGTGATATGCGTATCACGCTTAAAAGTGACATTCTAATTTTACTACAATAGCAAAGTATGCTTATCGATGGATACCTAAGCTTATCCACCGGCGCCTGGTTTTTGTAGGCATGGCTCTCGCCTCCCTCCGTCGACCCTTCTCAATTTCCGATTATAAGTCCATCTGAAAGGGTTGAAGGTTATCGGGGCTTCACTTACAAGATATAGTAAGCTGTAAAGTACTTTTTAACGAGTTTAACTGATCGTAATATATGCATACATGCGCTGTGCCACAAGGCTCTTTACACTTAGTGCTCTTTTACCATGTCGACGGGTACACTCGCCTCTGCAGTTTTTCAGGCTTCATGTTTGCTGAAGTTTTATTACGACGCAAAATTGCGAGCTATCTATTTTCATTTACTAAATGAAAATACTCGGCCTTTGCTCTAGTAAATAGGGAACGGCGAGATTAGATTCCATCACATGTGGTAAGGAGGGAAGAAATCCTGTCAATTTTGGTCGAACAAAAAATAGAGTGTATTTTCTTTGGTTATAATAAATCACGGATGAGGAGTCTAGCGGAGGAACCGAGGATATAAATTCCGGAATATTGTTCCATCTCACGGTTAACCTGCTGGGGAATAAGACCTACGCACAACGGTCAAGCAAAGAAGGGGGTTTTCTTGCGCTGATCTTACAGCCGGAGGGTTTGTGAATAATGAAAAAGATGGACGAAGGAAATAAATGTACAGGGAATCGGTGAGACATAGAAGGGCGGACGTTTATCAAGACTGATAACTCTGTCCTGTCGTATGACTTCATCGGTGCTGTCAGGAGTTCCAAAGAATATATTTTGACATTGCGAGGCTTGAGCTGCACGAAATTTCTCACCGCAAGTTTCATGTGGCATAAAACTACGCGAATTTTCTTCTCTACGGAAAATTACCTCCTATAGGGATTCGTTTCAATCAATATATGTATATAGCACCCTTCGAGACGTCCGGGGTTCATGTATAAACATAAATTGACAAAAAATAGGAATGTGACAGGCTATTTGAATCCGAAAGTACAGAAAAGAGAATAATAAACGTCTGAGATTCTAGGAAAAAATGGTTTACAAAGAGCTATAAAAAAGGACGATGTATGCAGTACGTGTTGGGAAATTTACAATTTCGAGACGAATATAGCCAGATTCTTTCGCCCTAGATTTTTTTTTTTTTTTTGGGAGTGCTGAACGAGTGAGTATCTGTTTATCATGATTGTTCATTAGATTTGAATACTTTGGCAGTCTTCGGGTACCTTGCCAATATTTCAAATCTTAATGATTTCAGAGTTGTCGTCTAGTTATGAGAGTTCGATAATCACGTAAACGAAAAATAAAAATCGGGAAAGTGAACCTTTTGCCGATTCACGTTCAGGATCAGAAAAATTTCACCTGCATAACTATTTGATATCTATATGGAGACATATAAGAAAATTGATGTAAATAGGTCAAACTGTCTCATGTCAGTCCTGTCACGATTTATACGAGTTTATACATTCTGCCTTTTCTGTAGATTTGGGCAAAGAGGGAAAATTATTTATGGAATTTGTTAGACATGATTCTGCAATTTTATCACGGCGTTCCGCAGGTTGTCGATGCATATTTTATGGACGAAAATTGTATGTCTATCCGTGAAAAATGTGCATCGATATCGCGTATCGGGTATACGAAATAAGGTAGAAAAATATCTCCAGCTATAGATATACGCAGATTTTATTCACAGCATTTTTCAAACATCACTCAAAGTTCAAACAATCAACGTTGAAATTCAGGCCTTTTTATACGGGACGGTTCGCTTTTTCATTATGCCATAATAGGTATTACATTGAAACCACTTTTCTCTCCGCCGTTTGCGAGATGGGCTGCAAACCACCGGTGGATTTCACTACCAGTAGAATGGCTCTGGTGAAATAGAAATGTTCAAGAGTTGAAAATTTACCTTACTTGACGAGGGCTTCGCACTTTCGTAGACGCGCTTTACACGACTGTCTATCTCAGTCCATGGTCTCAGTGTATCATTTCACATTGAAGTTTTACGGTTCATGGGGAGGGTGTAATTATTCACATAGTTTTTTAAAAATAAGCCTTATTGAGATATAAAAGACTTCGTGTACAAAAATGTCCAACTTTTTCGTCTCAATCTCTTAGTTAGTTTTTCAAAATTAACGTGATAATAATTTCAAGTTTTAAAATGAACGGATTTTATATGGCTGCTAATTCTCGACTGATAATAACCAATTAGCGTCGCATGGAACGAATTACCTTTCCTACCTTGAACTTCCGTGACACAAAATTGAATTTCCTTCCCATCTCGCGACATTAAGGTCCCAGTGACGCAAAGAGTCACGTATAGCTCTTCTCCGCCTACGAATTCCGTAATAAATAATACACCTATTCGACTACCCAAGGGTGGTGGTAAGGTGGCCTCTTGGTGCTCCAGGGGATGCTGGCGAGCTGCCAGCTACCTAGGAGATCCTGGCTATTGAAGCTGGCAACTCTCCAGCCAGTCACTCATCCGCTCACTCAACGCTAGACGCGAGATTGCCGCAGGTACTACGACCGCGGTTTGTTCGTAACTCATATTGATATGTAATAGAAAATGAAATAGGCTACTCAACGTCTGTCCGTTTATTCATATCATCGCCGAAATAATCGGCTAGTAAATTAACCAATGAATGTCGAGATCCTGTCAATTTGTCAAAAATCGGTAATATCGGTTGAGAAAAGAGATATATTTTGACGAAGCTGTGTTAATTTTTGGTCTAGAAAATCGCAGAGTAAGCGACAAAATTTTTTATTACTCTCGTAGATTTTATATTGCGAAGAAATCGTTGTTCATGAGATAGAGGGTTGTTTTCTGAACAATTAGAGACCGAGAAATCCGAGATCCAAGGGTTACAAAATCCTGACTTTGTACTCTAACTATATTTTAACAGACTATTGAACCGTTATGATGTGACTCTGGTATCGAAATGTGCTTTCGGGGACACAGGTCCTCGAAAAATGATGCCCCCTTTTAAGATTTATAAACCCCTTTAAAAAGGTATAAGAAGCTCTTTCGAGAAAGAGCTGAGCAGATATGCGGGACCCTTGGAGATTGGTTAATGGAAAGGGTCCGGGCCGATTGGCAACTCGATTTCCTGGGAAAATTTGACCCTTTTTCCTAAACGCTGATTTTTCGGGGAGAATTTTTGGCGGAGATAAGATCCATCTATCATTGCTCGGGGCGGTGACGGGTGTATAGGTATAAAGTCTGTCAGTATAGCCCGTAAAATTCGAAAGTCAGTCGCTCGTCAATCGAGGATGCGTGAATTCAATCGCTATTCAATGAAAGAGAAAAGGTATTGTTTGCGTGGCTTCTTTGAAATTGAGAATGGTTAACTTGAAGCTAGCCCTTGAAACTCTGAAGATGACATCAAAGTACATTCCTTATAATTTACTGTGGAGGTTGAATCAATATTTCGAAGAGACAAAACTTCGACGATCTTCAGTCTGCAACTTCGTTCAAGATTTTATCGATTCACTTCGAGCCAAGCTAGGAATTCTGTAACGCCGCAATAACTGCACCAATTTCTAATCGGTTGGGGTTACGAGATTGCAAGAACGTTAGTGAATCGTTTTCCAAATATTAGTATACCGATGATTGGTATGATTGGTATTGAGCCTTGGTGATAATTTATTAACGCGAATAAACATTGATTTTAGATCGTTCACGGAAATGGACTAAATCACTATTTGATCTGAAATCAGCGACTAGGTGAAATTGAACCGATAGCTTTTCTAAACTGAGCATTTTTTGGGGGGGAAGACTACGATTGATAAATTATGCAGACAAGATGTTTTACTACAATGAGATAGAATAAAAGTCGCTTGACAAAACCGAAGAGCGGAGACAAGCCGTGTGCCTATTTACGCTCGACAGATCACCGATCGAGACATTTTCGTCTCTTCGACGAGGGAGAGATTTCGGATTGGATTGAGGGTAGATTGATTGTTCGTTTCGTGTGGCCTTAATCGAGCGTGAACAAACTGATGAGGGATGAAAACGAACGAAGACCTTGGTTCCATTGGAGAGTTTTCTAGCTATAATTCATATTTGAACGAATAAATTGAGGAGTGAAGGGAAACAAAAAAAAAACACGTGCCGATGAAACGAAATTGACATTGAATCGTAAGAGAGAGAAAACAACTACGCATTAATCAATTATGGTTTATTATTTTTGAAATATAAGCAAATATGTTGTACATCCGATATAGGAAGCTCGTAAATTCGTGAGCTTTATTCTACCCCACGCTGACGTTCATTGGCGGGTTTCCAATTCCGGAAATATTTCATGAAACAGGCGCAGTATTGGTGTCTGAAAATAATATTCTCATTATGATTGCAAAATACATCGCTGGAACATATTTCGACTAATGAATTCAATCCAGAGAGAATTAAACTGTGATGAGTAGACTGAGAGAAATGAGTTACTTGAATAGGATATGAGTCTAGTAGACTATTCGATTTCTTTGGGGTCCAGCTTAAAAGGTAACTTAGGTACGGGAAAACTTGAACTCTGATAATATTTATCTAAGGTTATTCGTCGGGTTCCTCAGCTTGAATTGGAGTACTTTTTTTTCCTACCCTGTAGAACTTTCGTGATATCTTAACGCGTTTATTTCTTTCCTTTGTCGGAGTTTCCAGCGGTAAAGCGTTGAATAGAGGGTGCCATGTGGTTTCTTGTAGACGAAGACCTCACCGGCCTGTTATTTCACCTCACTTAATGCTGTTCTGTATTCACTCCGAACCTTCCTTCAAATTGACCGGGATTACGCCACCTTGCTTTTAGGAATATAATATGACGAAAAGGATGTATTACGTTGAACGTTTCTCCGACCATGAATTAGGTGTGGCTAAAAGCACCGTCCTTGGAGTATCCATCGACTATCTCCTTTCTTCGTTCTACCATCATGTAAACTTTATATTCTCGTCGCAGACTCATGTCCCAGCTATTTCTATATATTTTCCGTGTAGAAGTTACGGGTGTTGTGAAGTTGGCCCCCCGTTTTCCGAAAAATAATTTTTTCTTTAGAGTTCCGTAAACCTTCGAAATAGTTCCAGAGTTCCTGATAGTCTGAAAAAATAGTTTCTTCTGAGACCAATGCGCAAAATCAATTTAAAAAATGGGGGGCCAGCTTCGCGTCGTACATCATTTCTTTTTTTTCTTTTTTGAGTTCTGAATACTCCCCGAAGACCGTGAAAAGCATAGTCTACTGTTCCGAATTTTGATTTGCGAGGGGGACTCATTTTTTTGGAAAAAAATTGTGTTGATTATCGCTAAAATTCTCATGATGTAACGCAAAAGGAAAGTACTTGATGTGATCTCTTACGAAATGGACGCATATGTTCGCATTTATCCATCCATCCATCCATCTATCCATTTATCCGTCCGTCTATCTATCCATCGATCCATCGAACTATCGAACTATCAACCTATCGATCTATCGATCTATCGACCTATCGACCTATCGATCTATCGATATATCGAACTATCGATCTATCGAACTATCGATCTATCGAACGATTCGATATATCGATCTATCGAACAATTCGATATATCGAACTATCGATCTATCGAACGATTCGATATATCGAACGATTCGATAGATCGAACGATTCGATAGATCGATAGTTCGATAGATCGATATATCGAATCGTTCGATAGATCGAATCGTTCGATAGATCGATAGTTCGATAGATCGATAGTTCGATAGATCGATAGGTCGGTAATTCGATGGATCGATAGATCGATAGTTCGATAGACCGATAGATCGATAGTTCGATGGATCGATGGATCGATGGATAGACAGACGGACGGATAAATGGATGGATGGATGGATGGATGGATGCATGAATGCGAACATATGCGTCCATTTCGTAAGAGATCACATCAATTACTTTCCTTTTGCGTTACATCATGAGAATTTTAGCGATAATCAACACAATTTTTCTCCAAAAAAATGAGTCCCCCTCGCAAATCAAAATTCGGAACAGTAGACTATGCTTTTCACGGTCTTCGGGGAGTATTCAGAACTCAAAAAAGAAAAAAAATAAATGATGTACGACGCGAAGCTGGCCCCCCATTTTTTAAATTGATTTTGCGCATTGTTCTCAGAAGGAACTATTTTTTCAGACTATCAGGAACTCTAGAACTATTTCGAAGGTTTACGGAACTCTAAAGAAAAAATTATTTTTCGGAAAACGGGGGGCCAACTTCACAACACCGAAGTTACGAGTTTCAGAAGTTCGGACTGCCGCATAGACTGCTAGAAGTGAAGTAGGGAATTATTGGACTCTAGTGTCTACGTCTGTCTGTAATGTTAATAAATTAAAAGTGGGCTCACTTTCCGACCAAAATCCGGTCCTTTGTCGTACTTATCGTAAATAATATGGTAGTACATTCCAGCCATGTCCTTTGTTCGAAATTTTCGGTCGACTAAAAACTACGTCAAGCCACGGTAGCCGGGTACTGCTTCACGGATATATTTGATTATGAACTGACGCAGTGTGGTGATAATTTTCCTCGGTTCTGGTACTAAATTATTTAGGGAAATGGTCTACCTCCTGCCCGCGGTGAAATAAATTATCATTACGGTCAAGTTTGCTTTCTAATTCAATTTTTCAAGTCCAGTTTATCACTCCGTGAAAGATTTTATCGAAGTACCGCATTTTCAATTAAATGTTTCGGAACGATGTAATTTCTGATTCTCCTATCCCTTAACAGTTGGGTATGTAAGTTTTACGGTTCAAAGTCTGGTGAAATCATGGCTGTTTTACGGGCTAATTCTCTCGGCTGTCTTGTCTTTATAGTGACACTAGAGAATCCTTGAACAGATAGTATCCAGCCCTACTACAAAAATGATATCAAATTCTTCAAGTTAGTAGGGCTTAACTTCGTGGATAACTGAAACCGCGTGAATCCGGTGCTCACAAACGTCCGGTGTTTAACTACCAGAACCATAAAGATTCGCTGTGAGACATAGCCGAGCAAAAACAATTAAATGCATGCGTATATAAGGAGGATTACTTCGGAGTTTCTAGTACTCGAGTTTCTGTAGAAGAAATCTAATTTACGACCTGAAGCGATAAGGTGGAAAGTTACCGCTGGCCAAGTTGTACATTCTGACTAGAGAAACGCTTTGATGTATACTTGCGACTATGTATCATACGGAGCGAGAGGAAGAGTCGGTTGGAATCTAGTACGTATCTTTCAGAAGTGAGTGAAAATATCATTTTTGAAATCGATCGTAGAACCGGGAACAAAGATTCATTAATAACAGCGTGGAACTTTGGTATTGAATCATCGCCCGATCTCCTATCGTTTTGATACAAAAAACGGATCCATCTTTCAAGATACTGTATCGATGTAGGTATACCTCGGAGAAAAATGACGCAGGTTGATCGACAGTTATAAACGACTATACCAGGAAAGTCATAAAAATTCATTTTGTATCCTGGACAGGTTGACTTGTACCTCGATCGAGAATCCGTGTTGGCACAGCTGCCACGTAGATATAATGAGTCACATCAAACTTTGATATATCCAGGTTTGGTCGTAATTTCAAATTTCTCTAATACAGGAGCGAACCCTCGTACTAGATACAATCTAGACGTGAGATTTGCGTTTAACCGCTACCTCTACTCTTATCTTATTTCACCCTAGAACGATTATTCGTAAATAACCTCCCCACAACGTAACGCCAAGGTAGAAGTATACTTCACTTGAAAGTGCTCTAATAAATGGCTCATGGCTGACATACATCGTTTCTGTACCATCAGATATATCGCTTCGGTAAAAATAAACCATCTTTTACCGTGTTGGCTTCCGGCTGTACTCGTCAACTCTCTTATAAGATTCATCACTATATACCTATTCCTACGGAAAATTTATACCCGATATTGCATCCTGCAGTACCTAGATACCTTCATATTCAAAGCTTGGTATAGAGTGTATAGCTATACCCATACGCAGCTTTAAATAGATGAAATGATTTCAGTTGATGCAAAATTGATTCTCAATAAATTACATCTAATTATCGAGAAGTTATCGCGATGAAGCGAAGCGTTTAGATCGGTGATTAGGCAAATGATTCTTGACTTCAGTGTTGGCACGAACTCCCATTAATCGCAGCGGTATCTATAACGACCCCATTCGTTTAATTGCAATTGTCACTTTGACGGTGCAAGTTCGTAATTAAGGTGAAGATTAGGATTAAAATTAATCTGTAGTACATCGTCGTGCGCACCGTCATTAATTTATTAATAGTAGAGCTACAACGAGGATCACATCTACACGTTTACAAATTGAAAAACACAATTATTGGTCTCTCCGAATAAATGGCAGCGCTGACAATTGCGCCTGCAGCAATTACATTTAACAAATTTCTCTGAAGATATATGTTCGCAGGGCTTAATTACTTTGGCGAGCATAATTTATTAACGAGATCAATATTAGCCGTGTTTATCTCGCGAATATATATTTTACACGGACAATCACACATACAAATTGAATAAATCAATAGAATTACGGGAAACATTCTAACAATTTTTCTCTAACAATTTAAATTCAATTAATTATTGTACACGATCACATTCCCAGAACACCCAGTTTTTTTTAAGGGCTGAACATTGAATTCGTCAAACAACGACGAAAATTACTAGAATCACGCAAACTACTATACTTGCGATAAGAACAACGATCTGCGTTTTGTTGCCGAAGAAAAATGCTGGTGATAAAATTCTTACACGCTCAGTTACCGCGACTTCCCTCGTTTCGGATGCTGTCGAGATCGTCGGTCGCACGGCAACAATTGGATCTTCTTCGTCCTCGGCTTTCTAAACATAACAGGTTTATTTATCACTTAGCAGAATGAGGAGTCGAAATTAGTTGCCTAGAAATCTCTTTCAATTCAATTCACAATCATATCACGCGGAAAGAAACAAATGTGGGATTCCTCCCGGAAATTTTGCGCTAAGAGAAACCTGGAAAATATCTTTCACTCAATAGTGTTATAAAGGTTGAATTCGATACCGGAATCTCGATGTCGGATACGGATTTTTTCAGCTGAGGGGATGAGGCGATGCTGAACGGTTTTAGTCCAGCATCTTTAATTTCCCCGATTTTTTTCGGCTCTTGAACTATCGTAGAAATAAGCTCGATTCTTTCCGGGAATAGTTCTTCCTCCTGAGCAGGAAGCTTCAGATCGACGTTAACGAAGCATGAACTATCGGTGTCAGGTTCACAGTAAACTTCAGGGTCGGGGGAAACGCACTCTGGAGTAAACGGTGGAGCTTCGGGACGCAGTTTAGTATCGGCGTAAGGAAATGGCACAGAGTCTGGCTCTGCTACCAACATCTGTTCATTGATTTACTGTCAGGTTTTCAATGCCTTACATTAACAGACCATCCTTTCATTTCAAATTATTGACTGAACACTGAATATAACTCTTAAAGAACTGATGAAAGGAATTACTAAGCAGCTTATTGCAAAACGGGGCCCGTAAGTCGCTTTTCAAGAATTTTGAAGAAGTAATAAAACAGGAATCATATTCCTTCCACGTTCGGTAGGGAAATATTTTCAGACAAATTCAGGTGTTACTCATATACATATATTTTTCATAGACTCTAGCCGTTGCCTAGAAACACCTCTGGAGTTCATCTCAGCACTTTTGAGATCTGGCATTAACTAAGAGTTGGTGAAATAGTGGCCTAGGTCCCTTTCTGCATAAGCCATTAAAGTCGAGTCGTCGATTCAGTTTTCACTAAATTCTTCTCCGCTTAAAAGTGGACTTTGAAATTGATTGATGACTAAATTGCCGTCTAATTTAGGGATAATTAGAGAATAGTGTCTCGATGGAATGAAAAGACGAACGTATATACCTCTACGAAGTTGGTTTCGAGTGGTCCAAAGCTCTGGATTCTTCCCGGTTCTCCTGGTTCGCCCGAATGCTTTTCTAGAATATCTTTTGGCTCGGGTGAAAGGTCCTTAACGTCGTTGACCTCTTTCTCTAAGTCCTTTCCTGGGTTCTTGAGGTTGACGCCCTCCTGGAGGGACGAGTTCTCCATCCGTTGTCTGACTACATCAAAACCGTCACCCATCCCCAACCAGAAAAGGTCATTCTCATTAATATTTCGCGTACGAATCGAGCTTGCAGGTATTCTAACAAGCACGAAAACTTCGCTTTCTCTTTAACGATGTTTACTGTTTAAATTATAATAGCCGTATTTACAAAGAATGGCCAAGTTAGGTAATTAAAACCGAATTCCAGGATAATTGGGTATGCAGTATGCGGTATCAGCGAGTTGCACTTTGTGGAAACTTTTTCTAGATAAACTATCTCAAAGTGTAAGGGCGAGCAGGAACGGGGTAAAAAGTGTTAAGAATTTACGAAGAGAATTTTAATTGTCAAGCCTTACCAAGAGTCTCGAAAGTTTTGCAAGACCTGGCAGACAGCATTAAAAAGTCCATTTATCAAAAAGAGTTTAATTGTTTTCTCACTGTGAGAGAATGCTATTTTTTAGGAACTGTCACAACTTTACAACCGCGATGAATTAAAACAAAAGTCCGAGTTCACGGCCAGCAAGATTTGACTTTATTTTCCGAATTTTTATCCGCGACAAATATGATACAAACGTTGATGAATTATTGTTATTCCTGCGGTCACCCGAATTTAATTAACTTTTCCACAACGTGGTGATGTAAATTTTGTCAATATGCTTAATTAAAAAGATATATACACAATATTTGAGCACGCTTTTTTTCGCGTTACCAAAATTTACGGGTTACACAAGTACCTACCGCGTGACGTAATTTATTAAGGGAAGTTATCGATTACGTGGATTGTACACGTGGTGAAAACTCACTGTGGTATAAACTGCAAGGCTTCTATGTCGTATATCTCCAAACCAAGCTTTTTAACGCTCGTTCAACAAGTACGTTCGTTGAATATAAATAACGTCAGCATAAAACGCATAATTAGTAGAAAATCGTATCGACTGTTATCAAATATATGATTCAAAATAAGAAAACGATGAAACAAAAAAGGAATGAAACAGAAATCTCAACGCTATCTCTGGTCTCTTCCTTTTTCCTGTCGAACTGCGATCTTTGAAAATGTTCTTTTCGTCGTTGAAAAATATTCAGACCTATTAAAAACTGCAACGAGGAATATACGGAATAAAATGTGTCGCATAATCGGCATTCGGATTCTCTAACCGTGACTTTGAATCTTTTAGGCTATTTCGCTTACGACGTAACCAAGCGCGTGCCGCTTCTCTGAGAAGCATTGTTGACCTTTAATTAACGTTTAAAACCCAACATAGCCAGATGAGTCTCCCGCATCATGCGTCGTGACGCAGGTAGCACAGCCTAAAGCTAATCTCTTCTACACTCAAAGATTCGTGTAGCTACTGTAGCGTTGAGTGTCGATAAATTCGCAAAACTTGATAAGTATATTATTATTGCCAATTATCACGGTGAACTTTAAAGGATCATTCGTTTCGAGGGTTAAATTCACTTTGAAATTGTGAAGAGTTCGGGGAAAAATAATTTCGGTCTCATTGACAGGGTAAAGTCGAGCGGCTTATTAGGTACTCGATTGGAAACTCGTCATAGCCCTTATAAAGGTTTGTAGCCGGAAAAATTTGATCTCACGGTTGGTGGAGGGTTCAGTTTCCGTGTTCGTAATACGTAGAATGGGAATTTGGAATTTGGAATCCCTTGTGACTCATTGTCAGCGGATGATCGAAAATCCTAGATCATCGTAATGAAAAGTATTTCACAGTTGTCGTCATCGAGAACCAGCGATTTTGTGCAAACTTCGAACGGGGAGTTATAATCCCACAGTAAAAACTAAAAAGCCATTTCAACCGAGCAGAAATTATCGTTACGGCAAAAGTTGCGAATAAACTTTTGGCCTGCCGTTGACATTTCAGTCCCAAGTATCGCCCGGATAAGTTCATCCAGAATATACCACCGAGATTTGTGGGATAATAATACGCAGAAATAAAAATCCGTAGGATTTCCAGATACTCTCAGGTCGCTTCTTAGATATTCATGAAACAAGCCCGGTCTCCGTTTTGATGGGATCAAAATTCTATCATCATAGTCGTATGCCATATATCCGCCTACGCTCTCGCAGTACGAGCTTTGAATATGTATACTGCGTGGATTGCGTAATCGATTTTCTCCGTTTAAGTACTAACATGATACATTGAAAACTTGAGCCTGCTTCAAGTGGAACCATGGGTTACACTCGCTTACGAAAGTGCGACTCTTTTCCATATACTTTTAATTAAAGCAGAGCAATGTTTCACGGACAAGTAAGAATGCGAAACTCTTGTTTAGGGATAAGAGTAGTCGCTATTAAAAATAACCACCGCAAATTCGGCGTGATTAACGGTCTGTATATACTCTAATTAATAGTTGTCACAGAAGCTCCCAATTCCTTCATCGCCGGTATTTTCTGTACCGTATCCTCCTACGCGGCAATTATCCGAGAAAGTAAATAATTGGAAAGAATCTTCGAAAAACAGAATGAAATCTAATTTTATTCCTCTTCTTTTTTTATCGTCAAAGAGATGGGGAGAGGCAGAATAGAAAAACGAAAAAAATGGGCTGTTGCACGCTTAGAGTTTCCTTAATTACATTTCGAGTCCGGGTTAAGTAGAACCCGAACCCTTCCGGCATAGAATATTCATAAACACTCACGGTAGATTCGAGATCTTGAAAAAAGAATAATAAAAAAAAGTGTAAAAGTGCCTACAGCGTTAAAAGGCTGTAATTTGGTCGTATCGTTGGATCAAAACCGTAATTTAATTCGTCGCATCGCGTTATCAGAAAAATACTTCCCTTGCAGACCCTCACAGGAACCTGTAAAGTTTTGCATGTAAAATTCATTTGGAATTTTCACGCGGTAGATGGGCACTTTCGAAACTTGAAAGTGGCCTGATTAGACACGACACTTTGCAAAGTAGATGTAAATGGCATGTAGTCAAGTTCCAACGGTTAATCAACCTCAAAGCTATGTAATTTCTCACTCTGACGTTGAAGCGACAATTATAACACGTACGCGTTGCAGTACCACCATTCAGAAACGGTGGAACTGCTCCTAATCGTTAGTAGTCTAAATATTTGGAGTTTTGATAACTGCAAATGGTTTTTTATTTATTGTGAACTAGGTCATTCATTACAGTGATTCTATCATCGATAGAATTATCGATGCGATAAGTTCCAAGCATCCCATTTATAATGTCAAAGTTGAAGTTTGAGTGAATTTGATCAGTTTCTTTGCGATAATATTATTACGAGTAAAATTGGGGATTGATAAAAATACTTTGCTTTTATTTAAATTGAACTATACCGTGAATAATCGGAAATCATAATGATATAAGAGAAATGTGTGCGTATATGAAACGAGTGTAGAGACTGAAGTTGAAATCATCGCCTCGCTCACTTTTCGACTATGATTTTATTACATTTTGTTTATAATCAAATTTTCTACGTACTTTGCTCCGGACTTTTTTGGAATCGTTAAAATTCTTCTAGTCTTCGAGTTTTCGGTAATTGAAAATTACACCTAATCCGTTTTTTTGACATTTTTTTTCTAATTTAATACAAAGGAGAAGATTTTCACCTCGAAAAATGGTGAACTTATTCGTAGCTTGCTTAAGCGCTTGTCGGATGTACTTTTTCAAGTAGAATTCATTGTGACTATACCCAATGAGCAATTAGTTTTTGAATAAAAATCAGGAAACTAGTTTATACGCCGATTATAACGGTGCGGAATAGAGTAATGTAGATCTGTGCGATGTAGGCAGGGGATTTGACACGGTGGAGTGCGTTATCGAATCACCCAAATCGAGAAATATCATCCAATTCGATCGAAACGCGCGACAATAATCAGTGGTATAGGTCCTTAACGGATTATAGAATAAATCAGGGATTTAGATCGGATGAGCTTTCATCGATTCGAAAGACTGCATTCAATCCAGATTTTGAAACGCGATTCAGAATCAAGGGTATATGCATGCTTCGTGGATTTCTGTACGTATGGTTTGTTTTGGTGCCATTATAACGTATCGTGGACGTGGCTTAAGAAACTACCGATGAATATTTATGAGGGTGTAGCGTGCCGTGCGACTTTAAGCTGCGGCAAATCACGCCAATTTACGGAATGTGATAGGTTCCTGAACTTCAACCTCTGCTTTTAGGCCCGAGGGTTGAACCTACGATTTCACGCGCTTGACCCCAATTCACCCACACCCCTGTACCACCTCTTTCTTTCATCTCTACCTCGTGACCGATGCAGGAAACCTGTATTTCATTCCAAAACGCTTTTTTTCATCGCTTGGTCCTTTCTTCTCATATTATTAACGTGAGGAACCGTTTCTCTGTATGCATTTTTCATATTAAGATGAAAAAATCTTTCGAGCTGCGGCTGCTTTGTCTTACAAGTAGTTACCTACACCCCCAATAAACTTTTTATCGTATGATCGATTCTGAGTTTCGATCGCGAGTAAAAGATTCTGTGTGTAAGCGTAGAGTTTTATTATTGTAAAATTTATTAGCAAAGGATTTCAATAAACGTGCAGATACTGGCTTTTTAAATAAATCATGTGGTTACTGGGTCAACCGACGAAACTTAAGCTTTAGCTATAAAATTTATAGACCATTGACTAAGAAGTTGCTTATGCCCCGGCTGGATACGTTCCAATAAACATTTCGACCCACATAATTCGTCATTGCAACTCGCTCACGCCTCCAATTTTCTTACTTTTGGATTCTCTCCAGGAAACAGAGGGAGGTGAAACAACGCGTTTCGGTTTACACATAACCATAATACTCCGTCACGTTTCCGAAAGCCGCGAGTTCCGAGACAGTTTTCTTTAATGCATTTACGGTGTCCGGAATATCTTCCTTTTTTATTACGTAGGAGGAGCTGGTCTTCACGGCTATCAAATTGCTATTCTGTTCAGCGACTGCTTCTCAAGTTGCATAACCAAGCCTACTAAGTTCTATAAATTCTATATTCGGAGTTAGACGCGGGTGAAAGCTCCACGTACACGCGTATATATCTGAATTGTTACCAAAATTCCGAACATACCTGAAAGATATAGCTGTACGGTACCGATATTGAATTATAAACGCACCGCTGGAACCCCTGCAGACATATCTATACCTATATCTCCATAAATGATCTACTTAATTCTCTCGGAATTTAGGAGGGTCAAAAGTATCTATCAGTTGGATGATGAGGTTCCGGCAAGGGTTTACCTCAGGGTTCGAACGAGTTAGTGAAGTTTTCTCGGCCGAATGATTTCGCCTAATAATTCCCATCCGTTTACCAATTTCGACCACATGTCGCCAGAATTCTGTGCTTTTTATATTTCGTCGTCGGTGATTGAACGCGGTAAAATTGCTTCGTTCAGGTTTTTGTTTGCTATAACGCACCGTTTAGTCTATGGCTAGTTCTTCCGCAGAAATTCAATCGCTTGTCTTTTTATTGTATATTTCTATTCTTTCCGTCGAATGACTTTGAATAATGCTTCAGTAAACATTTTCTCCTTTCGTAACGTTAGCTTGGTGTAGATAGTTGAGCTTTTGATCAGAGATGATGTCGTTGTGTACTACAAACGTCGTTTCGAATATATGAATTGATTTTTTCCTTCTGTTCGCTTGGAATGAGTGAGGGAATGAGACACGCAAAGAGCTTGGCTTTTTGGCTATACAGACCTTATTTCATCCACGTCTTAAATGAACTCAATAAAAACCCACTGAGAACGGTAACTCGCAGGTAAACAGCAAATATATTGCGGTTGTTATGCACGTTTGCAAACTGCCGAGTTGTTATTACGAGTTATACGATGTTGACAAGTGGTGAGCATGATAAAATCGTCAAGTCTCGTAAAACAAGACCTACCACCACGACCTATCGCTCGTTAAAACGGTAACTTTGTACCGCAGATTGTTATCCTGCCAAGTCTTTACTCTAGTTGTATATCATTATCTAAGTTAAACAAGAAACAGTTCACTGGGAAATATGTGTTCTTAAATTTTGGGTTCAGTAACGATATTATTCAACGTCTATGGTCGTGTCAATCAAACTCTATGCAGCGGTTGAAAATAGATAAAGCATCGATGTCACGACGTATCGACGATTTTATAATTATATTTAATTGCGTGCACCTAGTCTAGAGTTTTTCAGCCATGAACTCGAGTTTATAACTCGAATTGCACGTAAAACTATAATGAGATCCTCTTCTAGTCCATCCGGCAAAAAAAGAACCGAGCGAAAAGGAGGCATAGAAATAAAAGTATTGAGCTTTCGAGGATTGGTGCGAATTTTCTGTATGAACCTGAATCATACTTATACCGAAATTGCTGATTTAATTCTATGCAAAATCCTGTAAAATCAGACGATGACGAGAACGAGATATCATCTTCCCTACCCAGTTCAGCTTCACCCTTAAGTTTAGTAGTTCTACAGTTTATAGGAAGGTGCGATATCTAGGAAATAATTTCACCGAACAAACGTTTGTTGTACGAACGTGCGATAATAATTTTCTGTCAGCAGCCTTCTCGTCGAATTTGATGTTATTTATATTTTCTCAAAGCATTTCAACAACTTTCATACATAAGTACCATATTTCATAGCTTATTAAAATACGTATAGCTATGACTCCGAGCACGTGGGTGTGCTTAGAGGCGTCTAATATCGTGGTGCAACACTCTCCGCAACCTTTGACATCAGAGGGGACCTCTACGGGTCGATTACATGCTTCCAACTCATCCGCATAGCTCCTAAAGCGCTTTTCCACACCATTCCTTATATAAGTTTAAGGTTATTAAGGAAATTTCTTGAGCCATTTGCCTGCACCGTTGCACGAAGGATAATTTTACGACACTTACGTCTGCAGGATTACTTGAATTAATTCAGCCCCAAGCTGGGAATTTGTGCTTCAATTACAATCAATTAAATTTGCCAATTTGCCAGTTTCTATCTAGTGCATTTCCTGTACTCCCTGCAGTCCTGAGATATCTCTTCGTTAAAATACCCGCTATAATTTTAACCGTAAAGAATTTAGTAGAGGTTCGAAGAAATCTCTGAAACGGGGGTAAAAATCGGTGACGAAAATCACCTTAAATACGGGTCACTCGCATAGAGCTTTGCCAGCTGGCTGTAGGACAATAAAACGACCCCATCGACTTTCGAGGCACCCCAGGGTTGATGGTGTAATCTATAAAGCTGCTTTAATGACGCGAGATAAGCTATCGGCTTGGCAATTTGTGGTAGGGGGTGTCGGTGCGTCGAATACTATACCATAGAATCTCGTGTTCCTGGATCGACAAAGCGTCGCTACGTTCGGCGTCGCGATGGGGTCGTCTTTCATTCTTATTATCTGCAATAGCAATGGGAATACTTCGCGTACACCCCGTGTCAAGACGATGTGGTAGACACAACGTGGTGACCTTTGCGTGCAATATTTACTTTACAATCTTCTCGTTACGATAAATCGCTCAAACCTAAGTTTAAGGTAGGTCAGTACACTTATTACATTTCGATATGTGTCAGAGTGAAGGTTCACCTTTGCAAATTGTCGCTAGTTATCACAATGTTTCTTCATTTTTTATCCAAAAAACATTTAGACACTTGGTGGCGAATGAAGATAACGTAGATCGGCTATTTGGTGACCTGAATGGGTGAATGTACTTAGAATACCATGTTTCTCGCATCTCTTCTCATTATGTAGATAACCGGTGTCACGATCAGTTTTACTTCGCACACTTTGATTAGATCGACGTTAAGGTCAAATGGCGGTATTTCACCTGGACGACGTTCGGAATGACAAGTGATATCGGAGGGCCAGAAGTCGAAGGTCCTCTGACTTAGATTTTCCTTTAATTTCTGGAACAGTTCCGCGAAAAAATGAATCAAAAAGGATTTTATTCTCCGCTTTCATAATGTCGTATATATATCGTGTCACGTTCGCAGCTTATCCGTGACGTAGAATAATTTCGAGACTCGTATGCCCGTCTCGTTTTTCCCTTCGCATTTCATTCTATTTTCGCACTCGACGAATGATATTTATGTATTTATACATTTTCATTGAGAAGAGTCGTTTTCAACACATATATTATCCACCACCGCGTGTCTTGAGGGATTATTTTATAATCGTGTGTGGTTTTGGTTACACTTTGCAACCCCGTAAGCTTTGCGGTTCATGCAAAAGCACGTCGTGCGAAAACTGTTGAAGTTCTCAGCCTTAAACACTCGCGATTATCCCTGGGCTAACAAACTACTAACGTGGGTCAATCGTATAGGTATAATTTCCTTTCTCGAATTCAGCAACGATTCCGTGTTGAAAAGAATTAATATCCCACACGTTCATTCCCTTCCACTTCCATAAAGAAGAAAAGGAAATAAATAAAAAATAGGGTAAGCAATTTTTTCCTTTACTCCGTAGAATAAAATAAAATTCGGAGGGTTTTGTCGGATTGTGCTCCCAGGTTCTCTATAGTGTTACAGTTATTTCCCCCAAGTGATACGAATGAATGGAATAAGTAATAACAATACATTTCGCGAGCTGTTTTCTGCTTCGGTACAAGCACCGCGATAAATCAAACGCTAAATCACGTACTTGCATTATGCCACAATATCCTGAGTGAAGTGCTATACCGCAACTCGCATTAAACGTTCAAATAATTTCATCGCATTTCCTCATTATCAGATTTCTTTGCCTCCGGTATACCTACTCAATTATTATATTTCTCGCTTTAGAGCGAGCAGGGTGAAATAGAATTTTGAAAATGACATAAAAGGATAAACCCAATAACCGATCCACATATTTCTAACTTACTCTTACGAACTCGCAATTCGCACGTAATTACCGGTGAAATAATAAGTAATTGAAAGAATGAATGCAAATCAAGGGCCTAATTCGATTCAGGCCTTTCTTCCCGAGATAAACCTAATAAAATATTTTAGCCAAACCCTGTAAACTAATAAGTTCACATTATAGAAATACAATTTTTCCCTCAGGCCCTTATGTTCCACCCAAACCCTTAAATTATTTTATTACCTACTTATAAATAAAAAATAAGTAAATACAAAAAAATAAAAATAAATAAATTCCCTCTGGCTCTCTCTGGTTTATCAATTGTGTAGCCTTGTACTACTTCTCATACCAAGTCCGCTTACAGCAGCTACTAGAGCGTCGAGTAGTGAAGCTCAGCTGTAGTCGGCCGGACCGCGAGTGGTAACTGTCGTGAACAGGTCGGACTGACACTCGTCGTTATTTTGTGCCAACAGACAGGCAGCTCATGTAATTATTCTCTCTAACAGGCGTGTAATTTAAAGAAGATGAAAAGAGGCGAGGTGTTTTTTGAAGCCTTAAATTTTTCGAACTATATGAATATTCACGAATATAAAATTAGAGCTAATTTTTAATATAATCATAATAATTACGGAATTATAGCAGGGAAAATCGGATTCGTCAAGCCTCGGTAAATTTTTTAGCGTCTTAATATCATTTCTAATCTTAAAAAGGGCACCGAACTTGACATTTTCAATTATTCTCATTCCAATGTCTGTTCCAAAGCTCGTCGTTCTCTTCTATAATGTCACTAGTTCAGCTGTCCATATAGTTTTGCCCGGAGATCGAAGCTCGCGAATGTAGGAGGGTGGGAGAAGGAAACGGGGCGAAGACGAGGCCAAGAGCAGGGGATGAGGCCGTGAACTTTACATCCGTATTCACCCGATGGAGCGAGACTTTTCATTTTTCTCTACCGCTGGAACAGTCTCGTAAACAGAAGTGGAAGAGCCCGTGGCAAGATATCGATTTTACGAGGAATTTTAAACTTGGATCAAGATTAGCTAATCGTCTTCGAATTTCCACCCCTCTTATGCTAGCCTTATACCTTCGTAACTCTTTTCATCATTTTTGTGAAGTTTAATTGACGCACTGAGTCTGTCGGATTAATTGCCAGTTAATTAAGTCGCTGCTAAATCGCGTACAAATATTTCATACGGAATATTTCACACCGTATATGAAAAATTTATTACTTTTATGAATAATGCAAACAAAAATGTTGGGACCCCTCCAAGGCCTCGGGCATGCGGCATTTCGCGACCAATGCCATACCCTGTCGGATGGAGGATAGTGGGAGTAAAGTAGTAGAGGACTCTGCGTCCAGGCGATAAGACACGATCGCGTATAAGCGACTGACACATCGACATTTTGTCAGGTTTCAATAGCGAGCGACGTGGGCGTTATATCTTTGTAAATATGTACGAGATTTAAGTCCGAAGGTATATGCCTAGTATAAAAGTATCTGTCGAGGTACGTAGAGGATTAGGAGGAGCGTACTTCCTCGCTGAGAGATAGTCGGCTTTAAAAAGTTAAAACCATTTGAAATATACTCGGTATTTTATACGAGATATATCGAGGTGTTAAAAAATACTTAATTTTATCCTCATAGTTTATGATCATCGCGAATATTATTTTTTTTTTTCGTCGAGGAAAAACCGAGTCTAGCACGTTTTGCATACCTATTCACGGGTTTATTACGACGTTGCTGAGTTTTTTGTTACATAATTTGGCTTGGAAAAAATTGAGTGACGTAAAAACTGGTTCAAGGGTTCGCGCCCGTTTCGTAATAACAAATGCAGATTCCAATTCGCGTCGCATGTCAACCGACATTTTTGAGGTAAACCTGTAACCATACATTATTCTCTCGACAGAAATGTCGCCGGTATTTTTCCCTCTCTCCCTCTCTCTCGTCCTTTTAGCGTAATTCGCTTCTCATTAGACTCCGACGTTGCCTCGCCTAGTTCTGTAATCGAAAGTCCAAATTCTGTACGTATTTTAGGCTGGAGTTGGTCCGGACCTACAGCGACAAGGTAGCTTTAACGACAAGATTCCTCCCTTGGCGAACTCTCACTCTTTGACCTCTCGACGGGGTCGTTTGCTCGACTGTCCTTCCCTGATACTTTCATGAATACGTTACGAGCCACTCCGCGGAAACTTTTCTCCATTATTTTTTCTGCTTCTTTTCTTTCTTTCTTTTTTATATTACATCCTTTTCTTCATCCTTGTTCCGAACGCCAGAAACGTTATCTAGTACTTTCGGGTTAAAAGATAACTACGGCGTCTGCAGAGTTACGCGGTTGGAACACTGTTCCGTTCGTTTCTCACGCGAAAACTTGGAATAAACCCTGCGGTATGTAGTACGTTTTCTATGCGAACTTTTAAATCAGTCCCACGAGATTCTGCAGGGGGAAGCAATATTTAGTAGTATACGTATACGCGTTACAAGTTGACGTGATACCACGACGTGCATGGGGTGCAGCGAGCGATGCGGTATAAAAGTTACCTCGAGATGCTCCAATTCAGCAGAAAAATGGCTGCCTCGTTCGCGGTTTTGTTGAATGGTTGGTTGCGGGACGAACTTTCAGTGCAGAAATCGCTGAAATTTTTCTGCTTTAAAATTAAAGATCTCAAACGACTTTTCTTATCCTCGCAGGGCTCGCAAAGCTCTAACGTCATTTGACTAATAAATGAAAATTATGCCCTTTTAATTAATGACAGAGATTCTCATCACCCTTGTGTTGGAAATTTATTTCATTTGCCTTGGGGAAATGCCCGTCTAAAACAATAGAATGATTAGTTTTTTCGATAAGCCAAAATTTTATTTCGCGTTTGAAGAGAAGGTATACAAAATTTAGATTCACTGATTCCTAAATTTTATAGCAAAACGTACTTCTCTGTTCCGTCTCGAATACTGGGGTTTTATTATTAGTCTGAGATTGTAGCGAGGGTGAAATTCGCTCGCGTCTAAATTACACCCGCATGGGATATGGGTTGGGAAATGTACTCAGTGGTCGATTTGCGACACATGTTACAAACAGGGTAGCTTCTATCTCTATTATTTGCGTTTCGCCGAACGATTCTCGACCACCAAGTATTTGGTATCCTACGCTACGTTTACAAGTTATACGGTCAGCTTACGTATAGCTCGGATTCCTAAAGCTCCTCGCAGATCGTAGGAACGTATTTTATTTTCAGATTCAATCGTGGAGAAATGAACGAGGTTACAAATATCCGGTTAACACATTCGTCAGTTCATTTCGTCGGGCGAAAATCGCGGAATTTGGCAAATGAAAAGCTGTCAAAACAGAAATTTTCGCTCTCCCGTCACTCTTTGATAAATAAATTTAAAAAAAGGCCGTTCTTCGCTCTGTGAGGGTGCAAGCGGATACTCTCTCAGATAAAGGATTCATGTCCATGACACAGAATACTGAGTCGTGTTTGCATTCGGCATCAGCTACGAGATGCTAATTGTTATAAATATTTGAGTTAGAATCGTGTACATATAAATCTGTTTATAAGTCCTTGTGATTAAAGCGAATAAACAGATTCAATTAGGTAATTTTTTGACGAATGAAAATTCCAGTGAATGAATATATGAATATATCCGTCTGCAGCGACTGAAACACAGCTTGTAGATCTAATTAATTTTAATACATGTTACTCATTTAATTGCTGGTTCAGATTTCAACGTGTATAACAACTGTGCGGGCGTTTGTGACGTGTGAAACGTACCGAACGATATAACTCTGAGTCTTGACATCCAATTAACAAACTTCCGCCTATACGGAATTCAAGGTAAATGTCTCCCAGTATTCCCTTCGTTTGATAGAACAAAGGGCAAAGTTGCAGCTAATGACTAACTAAATTTTGCTTAATTGTCAAATTGGCGCGTTGATCAATGGTATCGCATCGCCTCGTTAGGAATGCCTTGCCCCAATATCAACAGCACCATTGTATACGGAACTAGCTATTTTCAACGGTTAGACAAACTATTCCCAATCGTCATCCCCTCATTATAGTAATTGATTCATTATTCCCGTTCGCGTCTTGGCCATGGCAATAGGTATGTGCGTGTGTTCGGTGTTTCGATGTAAATTGCCGTTGGACTTAATGCTAATAATTCCGCAATGCCATCGTGGCATCAACTCGAACGTGCGTATTGGAAAACCATCGAACTGAAACGAGTCTTTTGCGATTAGGACCATCGCTGTAGATAGCACTAATGTCAAATCGATACTTGTCACAATTTTCCGGGGTTTCTCTTCGCCGCGAGTTATGGAGTTGCCAAGGTATATGCTATGTTCAGTTTTTTATCTCTCTATATCAGCCCACCCATGCTCCTTCCTTGCCGCAGAGAAAAAAATGGGAAATAAAATAATCAGTTCAAGAAAATGATATCGCAGATTTTCTTTTCATTCCGTTTAACGAAGCGATTATATTCTGCTACTGTTGATTATCATTTGATGTTGTATACCCTTCTGTTTTGGAATAAGGAATTTAAATCTTGAAGATGTCTTTGATCCGATCATTGTCTTCTCAAGGGAAGAATTTCTAGGCCTTCTAGGTATTCGGCTTTCTGAGGGCTGTCGTACTTCAGCATAATTTAACACTGAGATTTCTAATTGCCGAGACTCAAGTTGCTTGGAAAATTACCAGACACAAAGAGTATATACACAATTTGTTGCTCATCTTGAAACTCTGAATATTAGACTGAGCGACTCTCGGCTTTGATCTGAGTTCCGTGAAAAAAAATCTTCGTTTTTGACTAGAACGTAAATTCAAAGCTGAAGGCCGTGAGCGTGGGCAAACGATGTGGCGAGGAGACCAATAGCACCAAAATAGATTTCAATTTATTTTAATACAACCCCTAAATTGTTACATTTC
Source organism: Tenthredo distinguenda (assembly GCA_947538915.1). NCBI lineage: Eukaryota > Metazoa > Arthropoda > Insecta > Hymenoptera > Tenthredinidae > Tenthredo > Tenthredo distinguenda. The sequence continues at coordinate 10,286,934 of OX384534.1, forward strand.
TGAGTGAATATTTAATCGCCATCAAAGTCACGTAAAGCGTGCCTGAAAAATTGTAAAAGAGCCGCAGAACAAGCTATGAAATAATTGTGTGGTTCATAATTGGAAAATAAATGAGACAGTGTTTCTGGACTCTATATTTAAACACAAATTTTCATTTTATTCGTCTTCTCTTGAGGTACGTATGGGTAAACAACCGTACGTATGTACATACTTCGCGATACACTTACATCGTGAACTTGTAGCCGGTAGAAAATGCTACCCTTGGGGCCTATTAAGACGATGTTTTTATCAAGAGCTATGGGACTTGTGCCTGAAGATCCCATAAAATGACTTCGTGATAATATATCTTATACACCGCCGAAATATTATAATGAAGACTTTGCTGTTGAGAGATTTTAACGAGTATTTAAAAGGATGGTAATTTTTTCTTTCCTCCGCTTCATTATCATTGTTAAAGTGAACCTGTTGACGAGCTTTTTGCAGCCTCGAGGAAATCGATGGCAGAAGATTTATTTTCACATGTATAAATCCTTCATGCGAAGACAAATATTCTGTTACAGTTTCATCGACGTCTGCACGAGTCGAACGGCTCGTGGTTTGAAGTCGTATGAAATTTCGGGTTCGTGAAAAATACTGCGAAATATGAAGGCAGCGGGTGTTTGCAATGGGACATATTTTCCAGGAAATATATTTCTTCTAGCTGGAATAGGATAAACTCCCGTGACAGTATGTTTGGAACGGTTTTCTTCTCCCATTTCTTTTTCCTTCCGCGGTAAGTATTCACGGAAATTAACATCATCTCACTCAAACGTGACGTGGGCCGTAAGCTTCGCTTCCACTTCTTCCGTGGGAGGGAAGAAAAACTGTCGAAATCACCGTGACAAACGCGAAATGCAATATCCACAAATAAACTCTAGCCCTCAAACTCCGATAAAAACGTCAAATCAAGCTTCACAATTCAAACGCCAAAAAAAAAGGTCATGTTGGGTCAGAGGGGTTTTGAAACTCTTCTTTCACGCGCGTGTAGTATGATTGGTAAAAAATTGGTAAAAAAAATACCATTATGTGGTTTTTTCCCCCAGAATTGAGTTCTTTTTTTTTTTTGTAAACGCAAACTCTGAAACCTCGTAGTCTGTTTGCCTGGTTCATGTATCTTCGTTCATTGATCAATTTTCGTGCGGTTTTTCCGGGTCGTCGATATTGTATACGACGGTTCGTTTGTCTTCCGCAGTTCCTCTTCGCGCGCGGTTTCCTTCAACCGCGAAATATTCTATCAATTGACAAAGATTCCGCCTCGGAAATTCAAAGCCTTTTCACCACCGGTGAGATAGCTTGTTCTACATGTGGGGAGAAACTAAAAGATGGCCACAACTTGGGGACACTCTGACGATGGGGAAGAGAAATTCGGGCGTTGGGCGGGTCGCCAGCACCTGTACCCGTATCGACCGAAATAGGCGAACCCCCTTACCCCCCTACGTCTCACTTGTATTCTGGCACTTCTCCGCAGGTGGTGTGCTACCATGTTATATGTTCTGCTTTTACCCCTATGCCCGTCAACCGCATCAGTTTCAGAGTTCAAACATTGCAAACAACAGTTATAGACGCGGTATAATTCACCAGTGTGGTTAGAAATTTAGAAATTCATTTCAAACACGCTTCTCAAATTAGATTTTGTAACCCGAGTAGTGATCCGTCCATAAATTTACCCGCTCGTGGAAAATCTTGACAGCAAATCTCAAGAATAGAGTTTTTCGGATCAAGTTTTGTATTCGATGTTACTTTTATACGGCTGCAGATGTGCACCAAACGTGAAGAGAGTTCCATTCCATAGCCATAAAATCGGCCGTCACAATGTACGGGTTCTTTCGTTGAATCAGTGCACACAGATCCGTTTTACGCAGTCTAGGTTTTACCTTGTACCTAAATATTTAACTCCATTCAGAGAACGTGAGAATTACGTATAGACGGGTAGTCTGCAGGGTATTTGCAGGGGGGAAACACTAGTATGGTAGAATTACAAAACGTCTACTTTTCAAAGTATAATTCCCTCACTAATCGCTATACTATCTGGTCCAGGCAACAGTAAAATTAGCCTATTTTATTATTACATTATAATAAAACTTGATCTTGATCTGTAAAGATACGCATGACACATATTTGCTCATGTACGAATAATATACTCAGATGTAGAGACGTTAGCCATCTCGGCTTCGGTACGATATACAGCTTTAGAGTTATCGGTACCTGTATCAAATGTTTGGAAATAAAGTGACAAGATGTAAAACTAAATGATATTCTAAACTCATCGAGTCTAATGTTGACGGATTGAGGAAAGGTATTTCTGGGATACTATAATTGAAAAAGAATTTGCGCAGAGCTTTTCACGTGACTTGAATGAAAACTCAATCTCGACGGACAAAGCGTGCATTTGAAGTCCGTACTGCCTGCTGCGCGCTAATATGCTTCTTACAAGATACTCATAGCAGATCCTTCCAGTGATTTTGATTGCTAGTCTGATTCTCCTTTACTACTTTAAAGTTAGAGCTTGATCAAAACTGAATAGAAATCTACGTGTTATTAAATTCCCAGAGTATTCATCCCCCTGAATTTCAAATAATCAAGAATCAAGGCTTCATCGAGCCCTGAATACATCTGAGATTTAGTAAAAAGAAACTCGGAGATAACCTGCGCTGATGAAAAATGTATTTCTGTATTGAGATATCACAAAATTGAACTGTGAGAACAGTCAGAATAATTTGATACCAACAACTATATGAAGTCTGATTAATTTCTTCGGAAAGACCATCATACCGACTTCGGATCTCGTTATACTGATATCGAAGGAAAGAAACAGATTGCGAGTTTAAAACTAAGCTTGAAGATTCGCGTCCGCGATTAATGGCTGGAAAAAAAATTTGCATACTTCGTTTCCATCGACAGAGTCCTTGATTTACATTTTATGTACCCATCTACCTTGCCGGAGTAATAATACCATCTCATCTCGCTTGATACGAGAATAGGATTAGCTCTCCCCAGCTACCCCCTTTTCTCTATTTATTTTCTTACCGTTCCAAGTAAACAAGTTGTTATTTATCGCTGTTGACTGTGAGAATCTTGCCTAATGCGAATATGTAGCGTCGTTATGCAGGTTGAAAAGATCTCATTCGCGATTCCTCCCACGCTTTTGTCGTTTGATCCGACGAAATGATGCACGTCAGATGGATTCCACCTAGGAAATCTCTCGCACAAAAGTAAGATACATTTATCGCTTTATTATACATCTTAGTTGGAATTGCGGAATAAGATATACATATTTCTACGATGCAAGCTAAAAATTTGATTTTTTTTTTTTTTAAATGACAAAGTGAAACCGTTTGTTCTAAAACCTTGCTATTTTTATCATCAGTATCATGGAGACGGTGCAATAAGTCTGTATCAGCAATTCCAACGCATGACAGTTTCCAGCCCAGTTTTTATCCAGCCTTGAAAAATTTTCGGAGTAGGTCTAAGTCCACACGAACCGCAATCGTTTTTTCATTAATTTTTTGCTATTGAATAAGAAGAGATCTCATTATTTTATTTATTGTGTATCATGTTCTCCTCTTGAGTGTGGATTATATAACTCTGAGTGTTTGATCCGCGAATTACATTCCTTCATACTTTTTTACGTATCGTCTGGACTCTGGAGGACATTTTTGGGTCGACTGGTTTTGAATAAGGCATAATATCTCTGTGTGTCTTCTATTCCCTTTCGCGAACTCAGGACGTTGAGTTTATCGATTACATCGTTTTGCCGTATAGGATAAATTTTTACGTATTCTTTATTCTGCATATATTTCGATGAAGATATTCTAAACCACTGAATTCTCATTTCTTTTATAAAACAGTATAATCTTCTGCTACTTGCTCTTTAATCAGAAGCCTTCGACACATCAATCCATCCGTGCGGGTAAAAGAAGTATACTTACACTACCATATTTGCATATGTGCCATACGCGCTCCAAATCAACTCGAAATTACCGGAGGAGAGTATTACAATAAATTTTGAATAAATTATACCCGCGTATGGACGTACATTGTATTGGTATGGTCTGCAGTTACTCCTCGTCAAAGCCATCCGCGAGAATCCTGAGGGACATCGGCTATGTTTGCCTGCAGTAAACAACCCATGAATATATGCATGCACAATGGGATAGTACGACGCCAACACCAGACCATACCGTAAATGAACATTCAATTATTTGCCAGTCAGTATGGTCGAGTATCCCGACTATCTGCTCAGAGGATGACATCTGATTTTGCTCATTCCACGGTGGTAATGGCTTAGAAATTGCTTCATTATTTGCTATATGGGAATCGCTGAAAGTTTCCGAAAGCTGTAGCTATCTTTTCTCGTCTAAACTCACCTGACCTGAATTGAGAACACCGCGATGGTCTCGGCTTTGAGTCGGTAGCTAGGAATACGTGTATGGTACAATACAAAACATGCTCTTTGACATTTCTAATGCGTTTTCAAAGCCGTGCAGTTTACTACCCAGCGCAGGTAGAACATTTGCAGATGGAATTCTTTTTTTTGCATGCAACCAACCGAACGCAGTGGGCGGAAAAAGCCTCGTATAGTATAGGAAAATGTTTATCCTACCGTGAAATTAATTATTTCGGACTACTTACACTGCTAGTACCTGTCCTGCGGTTTTTTTCAGAGATGAAATATTCATGGGTTCAAGTTGGGGAAAGAAAAAACGAGAAACGTTTCTATCACAAGATTGGCGGTTTATTATACTATGTATATTTGCGAGATACGGACACCGAATCGCAATTTTATTAACGTAATTTTCCGTCTCGTCATACAGTTTTTAACTTTTTCAATTTTACATGTAGGATTTCAAATCTTTCTGGTAATTCGGTATCTCGACTTTTTCGATTAACTTACTTAATAGATTTCGGTAAGAGTATATAGGCACATATATACATATTATAATATTACTTGGAGTTTTTATACAACTCTAAAAAAATTTTTATCGTGGTATAAAAATAACGCTGCGGTATTTCGTATGAATATTTTTAATACTGCAGTAGATTTTATAGAGTGAAAATTTGCTATCAAATATATACGTTATATTCGGCCGGAATTTGATTGATGTACCGATATGCTGCAGGGAGTACCGATAATTTTGTATCAGCAAATTTACTCGCGTTTAACATATTCAGCGTTTAGGTATGGTTAATTAGTGATGCATCATAGATGAAACGCTGGAGAATCTTCTGAAAATACATCTCATGTCCTTCGGCTCTCCGCATATGTATTCGAGCTCTTAAATTTTCCGTTTTGGTTCAAGAAGGTTTACTTGATTACCGAATACACAGAATAAATTCATAGAAATAGGGATTTTGAACCACAATAATGCGACGCGGAACGGCAGAATACCTTCGGGAAATCGATATACCGTACCCGTGGAGAAGAAACAAGACATTCGTAGAGAAAGATTCGAAAAAATGTCTTCACACCTGTCTCGTGACTACGCTCGAGAAAATGTTTATGTATTATGTATGTTATCTGGTGAGGTTTGGGAAATATTGATATATTTGATCGAATATTATGGTTCGTCAGTGATTTGGAAAGTGGATTATTGAGATATGCTTGTGAGACATTTTTAACGAAATAAGCGAGAAATTTCTCTGAGTGGTTGCGCATATTTAGGCGAGTTTTAATTCGGGACTGTGGAATAATGTGAAAAAAGTTTGGTAATTTAAAATCCAGAAAACGGGGTAGGGATTAGGACGATTTATAACAAAATAACGTCGAGTTCATTCGAGGTATAATAAGGAACAATATACGACCACGCGGGAGACAAAGGCTTAATTTACACGAAACAAACTTTTTTTTTGTTCTATTCCCTGAAGATTCTTACGAATTATTATTTTTTTTATAATTTCATGGGCTCGAAAGGGTGCGTTAACTGGAAAAACGATATTCCAAATAAAATAGATAATTCCAGCTCGGTTATTATACACTTTTTTTATATTTGTTTTCAACTCGCGTACGGAATCGAAATCTAAAGTCTCCCTCGGCCAGACATTAATAAAATAAATTTATTTCAAATGCTATAAAATTTTGATATACCTGCAAATTCATCCCATTCTCGGTTTTTAACGTCGCAGTGACATAATTGATAATTACACTGAATTAAAACGGCATCTTAGTTATCCATTCTTCAAGCGTACACCTCGACGCAATATAAAGTTTTCTCTATAGGTCATCGATAAGATAAGAAAGCTTTATTCCTAGTTGAACCAAGAGCTTATTAACGCGTTAAGCTTTCTCTGCAAACCCATTCCTTTCCCGAGAAAGCGGAAAACCGGAATTGGCTATTTCCCAAGAGCTTTAAGGTCTTTAATTCTTCCGTACAATTGCAGTACTGCTATTTCCTTGTATACTTTTCACAAACCGAAATGACACCACCCGCTACCTCGACGTTGAATAAAAGTTTTACATTTTTAAAATGCACTTTAATGCAGTTCTCTTGTACAACGTTTGAGCTAGACCTACATCTTCATAATCGTGACTTAGGAGAGCAAGAAGATTTCATTTTTGAATAATCTTTGATATATTTTTTAATAATTTTTGATATATTTACACATCCCTCAAACATTCTGCTCATCAGCGGGATTAAAACAGGTCAACAAATCCTAGTAAATTTTCTTTCAAATCTATCAATGTCTCATCGAGGAAAGCAGCAATAAGTTGAATGCCATGAATTGATTAGCCTAGATGCAAATAAGCAGCTAAATATATCCTGCAGGTATAATATCTGTCTTTGGAAAGTTCCTCAATCGATCTCATTGCGAACTTTAACTGCAAAACTCAAAAGATCGAAATATGTACTGTGGATTTGAGTCCTCATTTATTATTCTCGATAAGTTTGTCGAAACAATGGGCAATTACAAATTATGATTCACCGAATATTAAGTCTACATAAATCCCGGTCCTTTTTTGTTACAGATTCTGAGTAACAGGCCAATGAGCATTGCATACGACAGCAGTGATCTTGAGACAGACTGGCGTGACAGTGAATTTATAACCGAATGTCTTTGCTGGCATAACGTTTATCGACAAAGGCACGCGGCCCCACCACTTACCATGTCACCTCAGGTAAATTGTTCAATTACATTATACACAACATGAAAGCATATACGTCAGTGCGGAAAAACGAAGGGCATGGTTCTGGCGAATGGCACTTTTTTAATCCCCAATTTTTAGTCCTATAAGCTGTAGACACGAACCTTTCAATTCCTGACTTATATTGAACGCAGACTATCACATGGTCGTATAAAACAGAGCAAAGATCATCCTCTATAGGTTCAATTATCATTCGAGTTTGTCCTTTATTTTATCTCAGAGACTTCGTAAACTTTTTTTTTTCAAATCGTAGGATTTCATTGGACGGAAATTTGAACCATAAAATAGGATTTCATATTATTTGGACTAGTGCAGAGAGCGTGAGCGAAGAGAATAAATAAAAAGGGATCTTTATTTCCATATTTTCAGCTGTGCGAATACGCGCAAACTTGGGCGAATCATTTGGCACATACGAACACCTTTTATTATCGAAATGACCGTGACGTGGGTCAAAATCTATACTGTAGACCCGGTGGTGCTGTCACAGGTGATGTTGCTGGTCAAGAAGTCGCTGCTTATTGGTATTCTGCTGTCAGACAGTACGACTTTCTCAAAGAACCCGATGTCCTCCATGCTAACGTAAACGCAGGTAAGATGAAAAAAATACATATGAAGACACGAGATAAAAATCGGTTATTTACCCTCAAGTATCCTAAACAGGGACCGAGCACAGGACTTCAGAATAGTCTTTGGGGATCTATTTATGAAAAAAAAAAAATTAAAAAACGCATCCCTTTCTCTTTGCCTCTTGCTTTTTGAATATAAATCGTAATTTCAATAAATTATAACTTCAACATTAATTTTCGATTTCTGAAAATTTCGGGTACATATTTCTTTCATGTGTTCTTAAAAATCAATAAAATCATTCTATTCTATTCTATTCTATTCTTAATCCGTTTCATATACAGGCTTCCATATAATGGCATTTTTAACATATCTTCTAAAATTTCTTAATACGTGTTTAGTTCCGAGTCGTTTACGTTACATATACCCAGTAGTCGCTTGTGACGCTCCTGCGCAGCGTGATAAAGTTTAGTTTGCCGCTGCGGCAGTATTAGTTCGCGCGTCCCTCACTAGGCGGCGACTATATTGAATAAATTTCTCACGAGTATAGCTTTAGAGTTTCGCTTGGTATATATACGAGTCGTCAGTCACTTACGAATGTACTTGCTTCGGCAGTACATATACTAAAATTGGAACGATACAGAGAAGATTAGCATGGCCCCTGCGCAAGGATGACACGCAAAATCGTGAAGCGTTCCACATTTTTTGCCAAAAATATAATATGAACAAAATTAAATACGTATATTTTTTTCTCAATGTCAGTAACCAGCTTCCACGGTCTATACTCCTTTTTTTACGTATAACAAAAAAAAATTAACAAACGTTATACAAATATCCGTAACAATTTGTTTTTAATTTATTCAAAAATACATACATAGTACGATTCAAAGTTTTCCAATACAATTATTGTTCGTGGAACGTGTTATAAATTGATGAAACGAGACAGAAATTGATTTTCGTAATGTTTTCGTTTAAATCTATATCATTTCACAACTCATGAGTCATCGAACTACTTTCACATACGTAATAAGGTCATTATACAATCTTGTTAGCAATATCACTCGGTAGATATTCATTCTTGATATAGCGGCTCAATGGTCTAGGGGTATGATTCTCGCTTTGGGTGCGAGAGGTCCCGGGTTCAAATCCCGGTTGAGCCCAGTTTTTTTTCCTTCCTTCGGCGCTCAGATTGTTCTTTAATCACATATTAAATCTTTTTTGCCAATAGAACAATCCCCATATCTCTTTATTAAGGATAATAATTTTTTTCTACACTCACTCATACATCTGCAGAGATCATTAGCTGATATAGCGAGATTTAAATCAGTGATGCGAATTTAAAGAGTAAGAAAGAGAGATCCAAAGTATGAATATATAATGGAATACGATCGATCGATCGTTGAACCATAAAATGGTCTTACAATTAGTGACGCGTTGAATTTGCAAGCAATATTAAACAGTACGCGAAACCGCATGTATAGGCCTATATCCTGCGGGCGTGACCTATTTTGGAGTGGCCTCAACGTTTTGTAGCAGGTCAAGGCTTCTATATAACGAACCTACTTTGAAAAGAAATATATAGGTGTATAACAGAATCTCTAACTGCATATAGGACTTTAGTTAAACATACACTTATTAGATTGACGGATTAAAACTCCTATGGAATGGGTATAACTTTTACATTACAAAAGTCAAAGGTTAATTAACTCTGCGGGAAATTGCAGCTTATAGATATAATCATACGACTGACTGTATATGAATATATAGTATAGGTATATATCTTCTGCAGGTGAAAATAATTCCCGAAAACTTTCGGCTTTGATCTATCACTTAGAATTATGTTAAACAGTAATTTATTGCTCGGTAACGACCGTTTATACCTGTTGCTAAAATCGTTAATGTAATAATCCGGATATCCAAGGAACAAACGCCTGTCATCCAACCGCTACGGTCCTTGAACTTACTACGGGATACCCATACATTGCGCATCGTCGGGGAACTCGACCCTGACCTCACTAGCTTCCAGCCTTTGCCAGGCTGAACCAGAACCTTGGCTTATTCGAAAATCTTTATTTAAGACGAGTTACGGGCGGAAATCTGCGGATATAACTTCGATACGTAGTCCCGAAGCATTGAATAGAATGTCGATTCCCTTTTTCATAATAATCCGTCTTCTTTATTTTTTCTCAATTAAAATTCTTCACCTTTCCGAAAGCTTTCAGTGGAAAATCAAACTTCTGGGTTCGGTTGAATTATTGTTGTCATACCCAACTTTAAAGTCGTTCGTGCTTTTCCATCGAAATGGAAAATCAAAACGATTCCCCGATGGAAAATTCGTTCTTCAAAATATTCTACCCGTGGCATGATTTTACAATTCGATATGTAATCACCCTAGGGTAGATATTGATCAATCTGTACGAGATAGTTTTATAGTCAATCGATTCCTCCCGCAGCATCCGCGGTATAGAATGATTTGGCAAATATTCAATCATCACATTTCGTATTGTATAATATCCACGTATTGTTCATGTATCCCTGATCATAGTGTCTGGTTTGCGCAGGTCACTTTACGCAGCTGATATGGTCAAACAGCCGAGACTTTGGAGTGGGCAAAGCTCGCAGTCGTAGCGGGAAGATAATCGTTGTTGCGAATTATCAACCGGTTGGAAACATCTCCGGTCAATTTCAGATGAACGTTTTACCGCCGATACCTGACTGCGCTAATTTACCCTTACCTACACCACCCAGAGTACGACAATACGAACCACCAATGTCCGACGTGTCAACCAGCAGCAACAGTTCAATCAGTACGCAATAATACAAACAAAACGACTGCCTCTTTTGCGTATGCGCGCGTTGGATCTCCGCGGGTACGGGGCGACTTATGAATGCATTTTACTTCGGAAATCGACTAAATGATTTGCGAGGTGAAACGTGATTAATCTCCAGATGTCTAAATTCTTTAGTATTTTACGTTTTTCGCTAGCTAGAGTCCACACTAAAAATCTTTGCTAATGATTATACAATCCACAATCAAGAATGGGGGGTGATTGCGCGAATTAAATCGAGTTCGATATGCAACGCACGTTTCTTGGCGTATTTTTTATTTTTATTTCTTTGTCTTATTCTTTTTATTTTTTGATCGATCGACGAATTAGTAGCACGCCATTTTTCGTTCGAATTCAGGACGTATAACGTCAGTAATTGCGATAGACAATTAATCATTGTCTCTGGCACCCTCGAGTGTAGAGACTGTTGACAATGAGAGATATATTTGACTTTGAAAATAATCCGAGCTTTATACCAGCTTACCCTCTCTTTATTAATAATTAAAATCTCATTAAGGATATTGTCTAGCTTCGGAATTGTTTGCATTCTTGATATACGATAAGCTTGAAATCATGATTGCTTAGTCACCTATTATGGCCTTTCGCTCATTGTCAGAGATTCTCGATTTTCATTTCTTCATTATACGTTTAATAATACGTCGATTATGCAAACAATACGTCATTTAGCGTATTCAAACGGGTTAATTGAATAACCAAAGCCGAAGACTTCTAGACAACCAACGTTTCGTGATTTACAATCGCTTCCATCACGATTTCCTGCGATTCCTAACTAAAATAAATTGGATGTTGCAGTAAATCGTTAAAGATCATGGAAATCGTTTACTTGATTTCGGTGTGAATAGCCCCTCTGGTCTGTATTTCTTGTGAGCAAAGAATGCCGCATTTATCAGCCGCTATAAAATCGCTGGCTATTTTTTGTCGTCATATTTTTATTTGTCATCTAATTTTAGTTCAAAAACACGTCGACTATAAATTCCAAAGTTTTCTAAAAGAATTCGAGAAATTTCAAGAGGCGAAACTACAATCAGATTCTTCTCGCGAACGTCATCAAGGTAAGCAAAGCTGCTCAGATGTTATAGATATTTGATAAATGATATCTTTAATTATTATAAATCGCATATAATCCAGCTGATTAACGAATATAATAAACGTTGGCAAAGGCTCGTCAAATAATAATTCTTTGAATGAAATTCCATGAAGTAACAAATCATTGATACGTTGTCTAGTGTTTACATCGAATAAATAAGAACGCTTGATTCATATAGTAAATGTGATAATTGATAAATAAAAAATTTGACCGCAGGAATTGAAATGAAAAATATACACGAAGGGGTATGATAAAGTTTTATTAATTCCTGCGAACGAATTGTACGTAATGTTCTTTGCGAAGTAATAAGATATAGGCTAAAAGTTTGAAATATGTAAAACCATAAAGAGTTGGCGATATTTTACTAGATTAAGATGTGGTGCCTCTAGTCGTAAGTTTATATGGCCATAAGCGTTGCGAGATTATTAATTACGAGTTTACGTAAATTTATGATGAATTTTAATTGATAAATTGCGCATGACGTGCGGCAGGAGAAGAAGAAAAAAAGAATGGCAAAAAAAATTAATGAAATAAAGAGAAAAATGGTAAAAAATAACCGCTGCGAGTACATAACGTCTGCAACGTGCTCAATATACCTACCTACCCGGGACTAAGTGAATGGAGAAACGCGAGATGTGAAACTAACGATAAAAACTAATAATTTCATCAAAATACTATAAACACTGACAGAAACAAGATATTCTATTATTGCAGTGCGTGTATTTCGTACGAAAGTTTATAGTCGTAAAGGAAACCTCGAAGGCAGTTGTATTGTTGAACAATGTTGATCAAACAATTTTTATCGCGAATTTAAATTTAGGACATAATCTGCGGCGACAGTCGGAATTAAATATTATATAAAAAATTACTGCGATATTCAAAGATTTACTTGCACGTAGGTTAGTAGACTCGTTATCGTGCAAAAGCCCGACGGTTTGCCAACCATTAAATGGAATTAGTCAACTTTAACAGTTTTTACTCTAGAGTTACCTACCTCTTGGTAGTAATTAAGTAAATTGCTTGAAAATTTTAACTTAGACTATATACAGGATTAATACAGCTTCTAGTTATTCTCAACATGTCGACAATTTTCATCAGTTATTATCAGTACCTAATTCGTAGTTAAAGTGAAATTACATCTATTTTCGACGCTATTTTCTCATTTTATACGCCGCGATCATTAATCTTATTAGTATTATCCTCGTGCAGGAATTGAGTCAACGATCGCATCGTGCTTAAAATTTTATCTAAAGGAATTATCAACGCTACCGCCTGTCGCCGTATCCAGGTCCTGATAGCTTTTCTAGTATTCTAGAAAACTCCTGCAGTTGGATATAATATATAATAAAGCGGGAGAGATAGGCTTGCAAAGTTTGTATAACGCAGGGTTGAGGAGTATTTGTTGACTAATATCAAACTATATAGATATGAAATCAATATTTGAGCAATACGGTGTATTTATTAGCCCTAAATAATATTTGTCGTGAATTATTTAAACGGAAGTAGAGGGGACTTAATGCGGTTGTTATTAATATATATTACCTGATGCGATAATACTTTTACCGTATTGCGCAAAAACGTTCCGAGGGCGATACATATTTAAATATATAATTAAACGGAATGAGAGTTGAATAATAATTTATACGTTTGTTGAGTGGCCTATGCAGATCGCGTGTCATTAATGTACGTCTAGCGAAAGTGTGATACATAGAATTATAAAAATAAGCTGCACGAATATATGTAGTGAGGTATTTTATAACATTGTTTTTTGATGAGATATGAAATTTTATTGATATAGTAATATGAAATATTATTAATAAACGCATTTTCGCTTTTGTCAGTTCGTTACTGCAAATTAGATACAGCTATGATATAATAACACACGTTGCAATGGTACGAAAAATTTTGAGGTCGCGTATAAATTAGCTTCATACATACGTATGCATTTGAAGTTCGACAAATTTCGTTCCAAAAGACTTTACAGCAATTGATTTCTGCTCTTAACATTAATCTTCTACAAGACATATGAAAAGAAATATACTGTTGCGGTGAAATCTAATTGGAAAAGAATAGATAATTTTGAATTTATTTCTCTCTCGTTGTAATTTGGCAGGGATAGGCAACCTATATTCTACATTACGTAGAACGCAGTATTAGAAACGTAGACGTTAATTCAAAATGAATTACCTATAGGAAAAAAATTGCCCGTTCCAACCAGTCTTGAAACTTTTACTTTGCAGACGTGTTACTCTCTGAAATTATACGTAGTTCAATGTATATATTGATATACCACAGGTTGAACTTTAAAATGGAATACTTACTACAATCCCAGCTGCCACCATATGCAGAATTATTTATCCACTTCGAAAGTAAGTTTAGGATATTGTTGAATGAAAAAATTAATTGACAAAAAATTGACGCGCCGATCATATTTCTGATTTCTCGATTAGTCACAGAGCAAGTAATTCTACAGTACAATCAGTTTGTATTAAACAGGTATAAAACTTTCATGAACAAATATATTCGAAACCGTATGGGGTAATAATTATTGCCTTTTCTATATACTGCCTCAAAACTTCTCGTACATAATTTAGATACGCATTAGCTACTGCTGCAACTACAATAAACTTTTATCAAAGTTGTAATAATAATAATAATAATAATAATAATAATAATAATAATAATAATAATAATAATAATAATAATATTAATATTAATATTAATAATACTCATCAGTGAGTTGGAGGTATGATACGAAAGACGTTCTTATTGTTACATAGAAGTTTGTTAATCGAGAGATTCAACAGCTTGAAATAAATTGTAATATATAAAGTTGATTATTTTCGAATTTTGAACAATCGCATTTTTTCATTGTTGCAAGGATCGAATTTTACTTGATGTGAAAATTCCTATTTATTGTTATACAGAGCGAATGTAATGACGTTGATAGTCGTTATAGCTTTTATACCGTAGCAAGTAGCAGGCGACATAATATATCTGTGTATGCAATCGGACGCTTATATAATGACTATGAAATTGGGGTTGGAATTCATTGATAATCAACATTAGTTTGTTTTCATTTTTTATTTATAAGCATCGTAAACGACGTTGCGTTGAATATTTCGTAGTATTTTTCTATATGAAGTTTTCAAAATTTCTAACGCTTCGCTTCAACGCTAATTTTAACGCATCGCATTTTACTGTTAACTGCGCGAAAATATATGCTTCGTCGTATTTTTCACAAAACAGTAATGAAACCATTTCATTTACGCTAATCAATCAAACTCTATAGTATATTGTCATTAGATATAAAAAGCGGATGACGTAGTTTTAACAATCTTCCAATTGCTCGTAAGGCTAAATGATATTATATAATATATATATATAAATGCATAAAACTATTCGATCAAACTTTCAATAAGCTGCGCAGTACTATATGTATATGAATTTTGAATGATTTTCGCAAAGCTGAACTCAGCACTTGCTGAAATCATTGGTCAACAGATTACAGCGTTCCACGATCAGAGTTCTTCATTGCGAATATCACCTAATTTATACACACACACCTATATGCTATCACATGATATCCACCTATTTGCACATTGCTTGCATACATATTATATTGAAATGGGGTATGAAATTGTTGATGTTTCTCGGTCTAACAGTAAGTAACACCACTTAAAATTTAGGTTTACCATCGTGTACATGTATACCTAGATAATACTGCACAAGGTGTTCTATAATGTCAGAAACACACGGTTACAATCATAGTTTCGAAAAATTGACGAGGTGTCGAAATTTCTGAATCAAATCTAGAAGCCGAAAATAATGGTTAATTCAATAAATCTATTCCTATTGAAATGTACAAGTCTCTTAAACTCTATGGCTGTGTTCATGTGTTTTCGATATCTTTGGGCATCTTGTTCCTATGATAGTTTTAAGATCGCACGCTCACGCCTCGAATGAACTGTATCTATAGCTTAATTGATGATTTGGCCTGATTCTATTGTGGAATCCATTAGCATATACGTATTATTATGTAGGTATTTGGTATTTTCCCTACACGAAAGACATGTGTGATACAATACGTAGATTAGAATTAAGTGCAGGCGAACAAAGCCGTGTTCGCGTCGAATGTGTAATTGAGTAATAAGAAAGTTTCGTACAAACGCAAGGATTCACTTATATTATAATATATGTAGATATTATAACTAATCGTTACAGACATTTTAATAAGTTGATAAATAGGTATGGTAATTGTGCAATTGCAATCATCAGCTTATCACTATCAGGATTTTCTCTATAATAACGTATAAATCTGTTCATTCACCATTCGATGAAACTAATTAGATTTCCTTCATAAAAAATAAGTAAATTGATACATTGGGAATCGACGATACGGCCTTTATCGGTATCTATTTTTCAAATGATTCAGGAATGATTTATAGCATTTTATTAATATATTGACTACGTGGAAAACTATATAATTTTCGAATTTTTCTCAAATGTCTACATAAATTGCAATGTGATAATCTCCGCGACAGAAAATTGGCGAAATATTTTCCAGCATATCAGTTTTCGTGCTGAGAGTTCAGAGTTACATAGTTTATTGAAAATTTTTAGCGCTTATGGTACGGCACGAATACTTCCGCTTCCGGAGTCGGTGGGTAATAAGAATTCTTCTTAAAATCGATACGTCCAACACACGTATAGTAAAGCCTTCAACGTTATACCGAAAACACGTTATGGCCTCTGTCTGTATAGGGAATGAAAAAGGAAATTAAGAACACAGCTGAAATGTAAAAAAAAAAAATGGGAAATTTGGAAAAAATTTATTTCCTCCGTGCTGCTAATTAATAATTCGTCATTTTAGTCAATTGCTGCAGTATTTGTACTATAAACGATTAAATGTATGTCATTCTCGGTTTCATGGGGTAGTAAACGTCTGGAGAGTGCGAAGTGATTATTCTGGGCCATAGGTATATACCTATATGGCTGTCCACACCTAATCCAAATGCATAATATACCTAAGTGGAAGGCATCACGCAGGTGCCTAATACAATATGCAGGAGATACAATCTCGGACGATAAATTTTTAGTTCTAAACCACGACTAGAAACGTTAGGTCTTCATAAAACAGTTAAACTCTATAATTTGACAGGTGAGATTGTGATTTGTCAAAGCAATGCTTTTACAGTGTTATAATATCGGATGTGCTGCATTAACCCAAGTTATATGATAGATGAAATTCCGAATGCTGATCTTTGAAAATATTCAATGATGACAAGCTAATGTTTGGTGATCAGTTTAATCCAGTTACCGAAACAGAGAGAAATTAATCACCTCTTGTAATGAAATTCGATTCGTTTTACGAAGTACTGGCGAATGTCTAAAACCTCGGGACTGATATCGACTCCGGTGTTGAAAATGGGCAATTTCGTTTGAGGTATTGATACGGGTCACCGTTGAACGTACGTCTGGTCATCGAGCCTTTCGTTCTTGTAAGATAATTTTTATTCAATCAAATAAATTAACAGCAAATCTTTGATATACGCTGCGGGTATCAACCTTCGACGGTTATCAGACACGGAAGATCGGAGGGCTAGAAATGAATGGGAGAATGTCGTTGATGCAGGTCATTCGTTTAACTGAACTATACAAGGATTTACCCTTAACATCATGAGCTGACCTACAGTTGAAACTATTTTTAAACTACCCCTAGTTATTTCCTCGTCTCCTAATAGCTCTATATATTGGAAATTAATCAATCTTCTGATTATACATATATACAATGGGGATTTGTAAACGAGAAAATATTCAACCTAGTTAAATTTCCTGACTACAGGTTATATTTGTCATTCGTTTTTAAAATTCGTGTTACATCACCGATGCAGATGATTATTGATTTATTTTACTCGGCATTACCAAGCCACAGTTTTAGAGTGGAAGTATATCATCGTTTTGGTAGCAAAGCTGCCAACTTTATGCATTAATTTAACTTGGAAATAAATTCCACAAGTTTGCGTCCTTAAATCACCGGTTTAGCCCGGATCCGCCCTTTCAAGTAAACGTTGGGGTTGCTTTGAGCATTAAACTTGGTTTGGTTGGTCGAATCAAATATTTTCGCATTTCGTTTACTCCACACGACATCAAAGTGTTTTTATCAAAACTTGATTAACGTCATTTATTTTCAACTGTTTCATCCGCTTCCGTCATGCAATATAATATATCAAATAAAAAATGAAATCGTCAGCGAATTCCGCCGCAGGGTGAAAAACAAAATTCATTCGCGAATCGATTACTAATCCCTACTGTGCAATCTGTACAATTTCGTTTGCACTGATACGACAAATACTAACTATACAATTCATATCCGCGTTAACGAAAAAATTTACCAATTTATCATCGATGCAGGATGAATAAAGTTTCTCAAAAAATACTCCTATGCTTTAGAGCTAGTATAACGCTATGCGGATTTATAAGATACTTTTTCATACACTTTACGAGGCTCAATACTGATGAGTACTTAAGTAAGACTGTATCGAAGCTTTGCAATCATCTGACGAAATATGTGTTCGAAACTTGATATTCCGTAGTATAAGTTGAACCTCTCATTAAAATCACACCCGACGCTTTCACCTCTCAAAGACTTAGTAAATTTGTAGATTGCCTCTGGGTATGATTGAATCAGCTGGCTAGACGAGATAAGATATTAGATAACTATATGATACTCCGCGTGATTGGAGTATTGGAAAATATCGTTACTTACAGCACATTGTCGGCTATCGTTTTCAATTTTTTATTTTATTTTTTACCTAGCGAATGAAATTTCAATGAATTATTACTGACGTAACTCACACGCTGCAGCAGAAGCCCAAGACGTATTTGGAATGGAGCTTATTTTGACGTTCTTTTGTCAAGATTTATATTTCTCTATCTTGCCGTGGGACTTAAGTTATCAATCGTATATAAAATATGAGTAGTGTGAGTGTGTCCTTTTCTTTCGATACTTTCATACTTCGTATCGTCATAAAATGTCCGAAATACAAATCTACATATGCATATGTGATTCCGTCTTCATAGTTCTCCTTTGAATCTACAAGAAAAAAAAACAACTCAATACGAGTGATAATCGCGGCGATATTATTCCATATAAATATTTATATTTTATCCCCGCGTCGAGAATCGTGGAGAAAATTAGCTCCGTTTCACGATACTTCAGTTCTCTTGACGAAATCCAGTCACGTTGTCCTACAATCAGCGATTATATTCGCACCTAATTCTCGCTGAGCATTCCAAGGGGTGCTAAGCCGGTGCTAAACACTCGTAAGTAAATTTCACTCGAACTTAATGACTACGAGCTAATAATTTCGCGGCTCGATTGTTAAATCGAATTCACAGCTCCTGCAGAGCACCTCTGGTTTAAATAAATATACCTATAATGAATAGATGCATATAGTATGGCATTTCCTTAGCTAATAATAATAAGGAAAACAAATCTGATCGGTGTATAGTTTAGATAATATCCAGCCGGCAATCACGACGAGTGTTTGATATGTAGTTTTGTTCAAATCCTCACGTGGGTGGGTGTGTATTTTATTAGAATGTTCCGTGTGACTAGAGATACCTGTATCTACATTCAAGTATATCTATGTACATTTATGTACATAGAGCCAAACCATTGCGTGCGATGTATGCGAATTATCATGTTTCATCTCTGTCGTTTCCGCGTTATCACGCTCTTGGCCCCTCCAATGTTTCACTTTTATCACCTCCTGCCTCGCCCTTAATAAACCGTATTTGTTGCCGTGCCATGGTTATTTCTACCTCGAATACAAATTGCTTTTTTTCCCCGAATAATTACCACTAGCCATGCAACTTTCGGCTTGCTCCGATCGCCGTACGGAATTCGAAATACTTAAGGTATTTCGCAGGGACAAGGGATCAGCATCGCTGGGACTTATTGACGATCGAAATCGAATAGATTAA
Organism: Tenthredo distinguenda; assembly: GCA_947538915.1. Lineage (NCBI taxonomy): Eukaryota > Metazoa > Arthropoda > Insecta > Hymenoptera > Tenthredinidae > Tenthredo > Tenthredo distinguenda. The sequence continues at coordinate 10,306,603 of OX384534.1, forward strand.
GAATATTACGGGGCTTTCGCGGGGCTCTCTGTCGAATCTATGGGTATTCACAGGGTGTCCGATTTTATTAAATCCAGACGATTGAATTATAAAATAATGGTGCTGCTACAGGCACGGGGAAAATCTTTCGGACAATAAATATACAGGGGTTAGAGGAATACCTTCAATGGAACACCGAGATTTTTTTCAATGCGGTTTTTTTTCGAGGGATTAACTAAGTTCTAATCCTTTTTTTTTATTCTTTAATGAAGATTGAATTTTTCGTTGTGTAACACAATTGCGGGGAATGTCACACTATTTCGACTATATGGTCTAGAACTGATTCATTATCAACTGAATTCCGACACCATATTATATTGCAGTTAATGAACATACGGGGCATTTTGTATCTAAATCATATCATTAAATTATTGAAAACAATTTTCTACTCGGTATACATAATTCACGTCAGTTTGTGGAGTTTCGAAATTTAGTGCGAAAGCTGTGTGATAGGTACGCAATGCAAACTAACAGCAACTATCATAGACTGATCGATAGCGCTACTTCATCCTAATACATTTTCCATACAGAGTCGTTTTGAAAAACGCAAGTTAAATTGGAATTTAGCGCGAGGAAAAAAAAAAAAATTAGATCATTTTTTTTGCCATCTTCTATCTTACGGTTCTTTCATTCTATTTTTGACAGATTATGGCGGGTACATGCTTACGTGATTCCAGTTTGGGGAGAGAAATGATATACTTTTTTAAAAGTCACAACTCTACTGTAAAATTTCATAGAATCTTATAAGATCCTGTCCCGATTACTTATGAGATCTACATGATATAGAATTTTTATTGATATTTTTGAGTCTGATATGAAATTGGGGTAGGATTTTAAGGGATCCTACAAATTTGTAGAGTAGGTAGGGAAGTCCCTGATAATAATTCTCCGCGGTATACCTACACTCATACTTAGTTCCGCTGTTTTTAACGACAATAAATTAAATACCGTATACGTTCCTGGATATTATCTTTGACAAATCTGTTCCTCAGACCATTAGAATTTGAATATCAAAAGACTTAATCTGTGCTCTCTAGTTAGCTTAGCTGATGCACTAGTATGTATAACCCGATCCTTCGAAAAGCATCACACGTTCAGAGTACTTTTCTAAGCGTTCCCAGATCAGTTACCGATTAAAGAAATGCCCTCGGGCTACAGTAGAAAAGAAGTAAAAGGATCCCTCCGGCCTTGGGGGTGGATAATAGCTCGTATATTCCCAAGCTCGGGTTGTATTCCAACCCCACCTGATCCCACCCTGCCTAATTGTGAGAGAAAAATACGAGTTCGCTGGAAACGGAAAGAGGAATGTTAATTTTGGACGGGTCAATATTATCCCCTGCAGTTGAGATAATATTTACCGCGGAATAGAGGGTGTTTATGGATAGAACAAAACTCCTTTGTTCGAAGGAATTGCATTATCATACTCTGTATATTCATCTCTTCAAAAGGGTAAGCTGATATTTTCAAAGAGAACCGAATATAGACCGCAGCTTTTGGACCTTGCATAAATCTTTGACCGATTCAAAGATCCTTCTTCTTACCTTTCGCAGAATATTCGATTGGATGGTTTTATTTTCAAAATTAAAATATCTGACGGTGCTACGTCGTACTAATAAAATATGTCAGATGTTAGGTCGCTAATTAAACAACGTAGTACAGAGCTGTCTTCTCCTGTGCCCAAATTCTCGAGTCTTGCTGTTCAAACCCCCTTAAAGATCCACTTTAGAAACTTTGAACTACTATCTCTTCTTCTCGGTGGAAACAGTCGCCTGACTTAGGTCTGTGGCCGTGGATCGTGTCTCAGAGTAGTAACACCTGCAATGCGCCACCCTCAACCCTCAACCCTGAATTTCTGCTCCTTCCCCTTTCGTTCATCTCGACTTCCAAGGTCACTGTAGAAACAGTCTACAAGATCCCAACGTACGTCGGGCGTTTCTCTATATTCTCTATTTCCTATATAATTCGTATCTCCTGTTTCGGAAAACTCGATGAATAAAGCATACCTACCCTTGTCGTATCGTTCGGTGTGCAGTACACGTTTATATACGGAGAATGCCAAATGTTGCCTACGTCATTCGGAAACAATTTATCTGCTGTTCGGAGCTCGGAATTGATAACGAGGAAATCATTATAACTATGCATCACGGTACGTTCGAATGTAGATATATAGAGGCTGTTCGAGATGGTCCATTGTTATTCATTCATTGTTGTCATGAAATTCTCGTTCCGGCGAAATAAGTATCCAGTTATAATTTTTTCTAGAGTAATTTCGTGTAGTATGTCGTTTCACGTTTTTTCGGAATTCGGTAGAAACGGTTTTAAGCTTTTTCAATCGACTTGTAGTCGTATCTACCTCGGTTTCAGCTGAATTACGACTAGCTAGGTAATAGCCTTCGCGTATACAACAATACGTATCTTTCAACCCCCTGCAGACTGCTCCTTTCATCGATTTAAAGTGCATGTGTAGAAAATTTCAAAAAAAGATCGTAACTTTATTTACAGCGTTAATTGCATAATTACCAATACTATAGGTATTATAATAATCATTATAGTTGTTAGTACCAATGTAATAATTGTACTTAAGATTTAATGATAGGCAAAACATTAACGTATGGAGTACAGAGTCATTTACAATTAAATCTAGTCTGAAATTAATTACGTTTTATTTAAGGTACATTTCCATATATTTAAGTATCTCATATGGACGTTGCATTAATTTCAACGAGGGTTACCGCTTGCTATAACGCGGTGATTTTCTTAGACTAAAGTAATTCATATTATTGCCTTTTTTGGGCATACCCATGAATACCGCTTTTGGTATACAAGAAATCATTTTCGAAACCTAAATGCTTCCGAATAATTTCATTTAAAGTGATTATAATTCAACTTTACAATTAAGCTTGTGTGTATGGTATACCTATTTAGGAAACAATTGTTCTTGTATAGGAAAGAATATTTAGTTAGACTTAGAATGAAGCTTTTATAATATTTGCACACGATTGTTTAAATAATCACTCTCCAACTTACTAAAATATACCTACGTGTAGCGTTTAGATTGTTGATGACATATTTATATGTATAAATATTTCCTATGAAACATATCTCATAAATACCTACCTATAACTATTTCAGAAAATGCTTAAAATCTGTCTGTATAGTAGGTATTCATACATGCGTTTACAACTATAGGTATGTAGCGATACATTGACGTCTTAAATCTAAATCAACTTTATACTCTACGCTGATTGAGCAGAGTGGTAATAGATTTAAACGAACCCATGGGTTTGCTCGATGATAATCTTATATCTACTGTCTGTCTTATACGCGGGCTAGAAAACAAATCTTATAGCTGTACTACTAGTATTATATGAACCACTCTGCAAGAATATTGTGTTTTTTTTTATAAGCTGCACAATCACATGTATTCTCACAGAATCTAAGCTGATAGAAAATAGAGTAGGCATAATGTTTTTAGAATGATTTAATGAATGATGGTGAATTGAAGAATCGTGTAATGAATGGGCTGTGATTACTTTTTTAGCACGCAGCTACGTATAATTAATAATACGCTCAATTATGTCTCTTAAATACCGGATATAATCGCTCAGAATATTGACTGCGAGAATAATTATTGCTTTAATCCTATTTTTCAATATATTGTTAGTGTTATTTATATGTTCCGAGAATCTTCATGTTTATTGACATAAATATGAGTATGGGCTTCATTATTGTATTTACTATAGTAAACAATTGTAATTTTTTCAATATACAACGAAAATCCGGCAAGACTAGTGAATGATCTTGGTATCATACATATGATGTATTTTATTATTGAGTGAAGGAAATACATAATTATTCTAGTATATGCGTTGGGGAACCGAAGATGGTTCTCTTTTTTTTTACAATTTCTTTCGTACCAAGGCAATCAGATTGTAATGTATCACATTTTAAGATTATGGTATAAATAAATAAAATGTTGTTATTGCTGTTTGCGAATATACTGCCTACATTTCATCAGCCACCACCTATAATTGTTTTCTTTTTTTTCATATGAAATTGTGTTTCTGGTAAGATAAATGAAACGTTATGATACTTCATGAATGTATACGTATTGATAATCGTTTCTGTGAATAATAAAGCCCAGTATCGCTCGAATACTGCGACTGTGCTGTCACGCGAACGATTATTTCCGGACGTTAAAGAAATAAGAACGTGAAAATACAATCCAAACTGAATGATGTATTTCATGGTTTTTCTGCTGTAAATCTAGTCTGGTTACATGCTCTTCGAGAAAATGAATATTTCTAGCTATTGAAATTTAGCGAAAAGCATAAAGGATTTTTATATTGACAGTTTATACGTATTTTGAATAGTAAATGAGACATTCAACGCGTAAAGAATCTATACCGCTTGCCGCCCGCTAATTGCGACAGAAGTGCTTTGTGAATTTGCTATCAAGATAGTGGAGTCGTTGAATATCACAGAAATAGCAGACGTGGTGCCCAATGGTATTGCCATCGAGCCGTCGAAGTTATGATCTACTTTCGCAGGTAAAATCTAAACGCCTTGTAATAGGCAACTTCAGTTACAAGACTTACGCGTGGGTTGCAGCAGACCAGACAAACCAATATTTGACCTTATACCCAACGATTGCTCCTTAATTGCTCTTAATTGTTCTATTAATTCCGATTATTGCTCCAATCTAGTTTTTGAGAAAAATGAGAAAAACCAAATTCGATTTTTCTATGTTAAAGTAGCCTAAACTTTAACTCTATGTCTCGACCAAACGGATGGGTATTCGACGACCTATGATATACCGAATAATTGCTCCTTCGTTTCTCTCAATTCCTTTACCGTGGAGTAAAATTATTTAGTCCCGGTTTTTAATGAGAAAGCAAAAAATGTGATCGCCGGGAATGAAATGGTGGGGGGTAGACCATTTCACAATCGAGACCCATCTAAACGGAACAGATTTCGGCGATGGGTGGTACACCAGACAATTGCTCCTCAATTGCTATTAATTGCTGTACTCTTATTTTTGATTGCTCCGCGATAGTTTTCCAGAAAATAGCGAAAAATTCGTCGACGTGATGTCAATGGTGGGGGTATGAAACTTGCATTGTTACTGGTCTTTGATGCTAAAGACCCAAGAATCAGGTATAATAGACTGATCGACGAGGTGGAAAAGTCTGAAACCCGGCATTAAAATTTTTGCAATCATATTTTTTTGTTTTATTTTGGAAAATCATCGGGGAGCAATTCAGAATGAAAGTAGAGCAATTAAAAGCAAATGAAGAAAACTATCGCGACGCAATTGAAAATAAGGGTAGAGCAATTGAGAGCAATCCAGGAGCAATTCAGAGCAATCGAAGAAAAGTTCATTCGTATCGAACGAATCATCGAAATCCTGTGATATACAAGCGCGTCCGAACTGTGACGTAGCTCGCGCCCCACCATTCACATCACGCTGACACATTGCTGCTATTTTCTGGAAATTAATAACAATTAATAGTAATTGAGGAGCAATTGTCTGGTGTACCACTGATCGCCGAAATCTGTTCCGTTTAGATGGGTCTTAATCGTGAAATGGCCTACCCCCCACCATTTCATTTCCGGCGAACACGTTTTTTGCTTTCTCATTAAAACCCGTGACCAAATAATTTTACTCCAGGGAGGAGCAATTAAGAGAAATTATAGGAGCAATTATTTGGTATACAAAAAAATCAGAAAATAATAAAGTCACGGGCCAACTTCATATAGGTTTGGCACAGCTAGCCCGGAACGAAGACGCGCTGACCGAGGGTAGAGCACTAGAGGCACCTGTCGCGGAGTCAGTGGTCTGCGTGGCGTCAAAGAGTACGTATGGGGTTTATATCAACGAGATATGAATGTGACGGGAATGACAATAGATATACTTCGGACGTAGAGAAATTGTTGCATAATAAACAATAGAGTCATTGACAAAAAACCTCATTTTTTAGGTTTTCGAACAATGTGCAGAATGATTTTGCTATTATAACACTCGTTTTTTTGTTACAGTTGATTAAACTATGCCTAGGACCCAAACATCTTCGTACACCAAAGATCCTATTTCAATTGCAATGAACAGGTGTTTATTGAACTCAGTCTTTGTAAATCTAATTATATTAGCTAGTGTATCATTGTAATAGGAATGTGATATAGATTATGATAAGTGTAGTCCAGGCAGCTGCCAACAAAACTTGGTTACTTACAATACGTCGCATATTTATGTTTAAGATACAATTATAAATTGTACACAATTTTGACAATGAGTGATATTGTATCGAATCTGCATCAATAAATTGGCAGATATACCAATAATCAATTGCTTTCTTATTTTCCACTTTTTCCTCCCTGCAACTCATCTCCATTTCTTAAACAAGCGATCGCTTGCCATGTATTTATGCTTATACACTGTCCCTGTTTTCCACCAAAAATTTCAGCACACCTCCTCGGGTCAGATGTTCTCCTGATACCACGAGCAAAATTTTCGACTTAAAATTCATCTGATTCCGAAAAACACTGATATAAATCTATATATAGAGACGTGCATGAAGCCACGTATGCATGCCTATATCTATACACATGTCGAAATTTTCAGCACACCTTCTCGGGTCAGATGTTCTCCTGATACCAGGAGCAAAAATTTTCGACTTAAAATTTTTCTAACTTCGAAAAACGCTAATATAAATAGATATATAGAGACGTGCATGAAGACACGTATATGCATACCTATATCTATACACATGTCCAAATTTTCAGCACACCTCCTCGGGTCAGATGTTCTCCTGATACCAGGAGCAAAAATTTTCGACTTAAAATTTGTCTAACTCCGAAAAACGCTAGTATGAATGAATATATATAGAGACGTGCATGAAGACACGTATGCATACCTATATCTATACACATGTCCAAAATTTCGGCACACCTCCTCGGGTCAGATGTTCTCCTGATACCAGGAGCAAAAATTTTCGACTTAAAATTTTTCTAACTTCGAAAAACGCTAATATAAATAGATATATAGAGACGTGCATGAAGACACGTATATGCATACCTATATCTATACACATGTCCAAATTTTCAGCACACCTCCTCGGGTCAGATGTTCTCCTGATACCAGGAGCAAAAATTTTCGACTTAAAATTTGTCTAACTCCGAAAAACGCTAGTATGAATGAATATATATAGAGACGTGCATGAAGACACGTATGCATACCTATATCTATACACATGTCCAAAATTTCGGCACACCTCCTCGGGTCAGATGTTCTCCTGATACCAGGAGCAAAAATTTCCGACTTAAAATTTTTCTAACTCCGAAAAACGCTAGTACAAATGAATATATAGAGACGTGTATGAAGACACGTATGCATACCTATATCTATACATATGTTCAAAATTTCGGCACACCTCCTTGGGTCAGATGTTCTCCTGATACCAGGAGCAAAAATTTTCGACTTAAAATTCTTCCAATTCCGAAAAACGCTGATATAAATCTATATATAGAGACGTGCATGAAGCAACGTATGCATGCCTATATCTATACACATATCCCAAATTTCGGCACACCTCCTCGGGTCAGATGTTCTCCTGATACCAGGAGCAAAAATTTTCGACTTAAAATTCTTCTCATTTCGAAAAACGCTAGTATAAACCAATATACATATAGAGACGTGCATGAAGCCACGTATGAATGCCTATATCTATACACATATCCAAAATTTCGGAACACCTCCTTGGGTCAGATGTTCTCCTGATACCAGGAGCTGAAATTTTTCGACTTAAAATTGTTCTCACTCCGAAAAACGCTAGTATGAATGAATATACATATAGAGACGTGCATGAAGACACGTATGAATGCCTATATCTAACACATATCCAAAATTTCGGAACACCTCCTTGGGTCAGATGTTCTCCTGATACCAGGAGCTGAAATTTTTCGACTTAAAATTTGTCTAACACCGAAAAACGCTAGTATGAATGAATATACATATAGAGACGTGCATGAAGACAAGTATGAATGCCTATATCTATACACATATCCAAAATTTCGGAACACCTCCTTGGGTCAGATGTTCTCCTGATACCAGGAGCTGAAATTTTTCGACTTAAAATTGTTCTAACTCCGAAAAACGCTAGTATGAATGAATATACATATAGAGGCGTGCATGCAGACACGTATGAATGCCTATATCTATACACATATCCAAAATTTCGGAACACCTCCTTGGGTCAGATGTTCTCCTGATACCAGGAGCTGAAATTTTTCGACTTAAAATTGTTCTAACTCCGAAAAACGCTAGTATGAATGAATATACATATAGAGACGTGCATGAAGACACGTATGAATGCCTATATCTATACACATATCCAAAATTTCGGAACACCTCCTTGGGTCAGATGTTCTCCTGATACCAGGAGCTGAAATTTTTCGACTTAAAATTGTTCTAACTCCGAAAAACGCTAGTATGAATGAATATACATATAGAGACGTGCATGAAGACACGTATGAATGCCTATATCTATACACATATCCAAAATTTCGGAACACCTCCTTGGGTCAGATGTTCTCCTGATACCAGGAGCTGAAATTTTTCGACTTAAAATTGTTCTAACTCCGAAAAACGCTAGTATGAATGAATATACATATAGAGGCGTGCATGCAGACACGTATGAATGCCTATATCTATACACATATCCAAAATTTCGGAACACCTCCTTGGGTCAGATGTTCTCCTGATACCAGGAGCTGAAATTTTTCGACTTAAAATTTTTCGACTTAAAATTGTTCTAACTCCGAAAAACGCTAGTATGAATGAATATACATATAGAGACGTGCATGAAGACACGTATGAATGCCTATATCTATACACATATCCAAAATTTCGGAACACCTCCTTGCGTCAGATGTTCTCCTGATACCAGGAGCTGAAATTTTTCGACTTAAAATTGTTCTAACTCCGAAAAACGCTAGTATGAATGAATATACATATAGAGACGTGCATGAAGACACGTATGAATGCCTATATCTATACACATATCCAAAATTTCGGAACACCTCCTTGGGTCAGATGTTCTCCTGATACCAGGAGCTGAAATTTTTCGACTTAAAATTGTTCTAACTCCGAAAAACGCTAGTATGAATGAATATACATATAGAGGCGTGCATGCAGACACGTATGAATGCCTATATCTATACACATATCCAAAATTTCGGAACACCTCCTTGGGTCAGATGTTCTCCTGATACCAGGAGCTGAAATTTTTCGACTTAAAATTGTTCTAACTCCGAAAAACGCTAGTATGAATGAATATACATATAGAGACGTGCATGAAGACACGTATGAATGCCTATATCTATACACATATCCAAAATTTCGGAACACCTCCTTGGGTCAGATGTTCTCCTGATACCAGGAGCTGAAATTTTTCGACTTAAAATTGTTCTAACTCCGAAAAACGCTAGTATGAATGAATATACATAAAGAGACGTGCATGAAGACACGCTAGTATGAATGAATATACATATAGAGACGTGCATGAAGCCACGTATGTATGCCTATATCTATACACATATTTCTTGTCCCGCCAAACAAGTTCAAGACAAATACGAAAAACTGTTCTCTTATTCCAATAAACCGATTAGGGTAGTCGGTAGAGCGAGCGATTAGTAATCCGGCGAACCGGGTTCCATCCCGTCCGAAATCTTGCGAGATTTTCTAAAATAAATAAAATCCTCACTTAGCATGAATATGCGGTGACGTCGTCGTCTGCTCGTCATCATCCTCACTTAGCATGATATGCGGTGAGTCGCCTACTCGTCATCACCCGAAAGCGGCGCAGTGGGGGAAGCTCCAGAAAATAAAATTAAATAAAATTAAATAAATTAAATTTGAAATAAAATAAAATAAAATTAAAATAAAATAAACTAAATTCAAAATTAAATAATACCTATTAAATAAAATTTTCGCGCCAGAGAAAAATAAAATAAAATAAAATAAAATTTCTGGGCTGGGGATTCGAACCCACGATCCCCGTATTACGGAGCCAAACTTTTGCCACTGAGCCAAATACCACTTGAAATTTCGGGCAAAAATAAATGATATATGTATTGAACGGTCGATTTTCCAGAAAAATTCAATTTTCTGAACGCTCAGCCATCTGTAGCTCCTACTTTCGTCGCTTTTATTTTTAGTCAAGTCCTACATACAGAGAGGTTTAATTTTTCTGAAACTGACAACGCCGTCGTACGAGAATATCTACAGACGACATGACAGCCACCGGACAGCCGCCGCTACGTTATCAGTTTCGAAAGAAACCGAATTACCTACCGCCGGTCTGTCGACTTTGCTTCGAGCCTCATGTATACTGTGAATCCGGTGATGACGAGTAGGCGACTTTCTTAAATGCGTTCAACCGAATATTGATACAAAAGTAACGATATTCAGATTAGAAAAATTTTTCTTCATTTCGGCCGGGATTCGAACCCGGATCTTCGGATCATTAATCGTACACTCTACCGACTGCCCCAATCGGTTCATTAGAAATTTCGATCGCTTTTTCGTATTTATCTTGAACTTGTTTGGCAGAACAAGGAATTTGTGTACAGATATAGGTATCCATACGTGTCTTTATGCATGTCTCTTTATATTAATTCATAGCAACGTTTTTCAGATTTACAAAAATTTTAAGTGAACAATTACTCCTGGTGTTAGGAGAGTATCTGACTCGAGGAGGTGTGCTGAAATTATTTGAAATAAAGAGTCGCAAGGATGGAAAGGTGAAAAATAAAGAAGCAATTAATTATCGATATATCTGTGAATTTATTGCTGGCATATATAATATTATTCATTGTCAAATATATGTAGAATGTATAATTGTTAAAAAAAAAAATATGTACTAGTTTTGCAGTCTCGAGAAGAGAATCATTATCGGACAGAGATATTTCTATTCTGGTAGAAGTTTATTCAATTGTAACAGAAAGACGAGTGTTATAATAACCGCTAAATTACATTATGCGTAACTTCTCTGCAGTCAGCGTATTTCTTTGGCAATATCTGTCAGTGGTATCTCCTTAACACAAACCCCGTACGAACTCTTTGACGCCACAGGGGCTACTGACCCTCTTTGCCCGCGACAAGATCGTCGCTCGTCCTCGCTCGCCAATGGGGGGGGACAAATGATATCGCCATCTCGCAATCGAATGGACGAACTACTTTTGTCGGAACATTTGCATACGTTTTGTTGTATGCTACTCTGCCTACAGGACTGGCACGCGGGTTGCATACAACGAGACGTACATTTGTCTCTGCTGTTAAAGTGGTTGGTGTGTCGGTCCGTGAGATGGAGATACCCCTGGGCAACCTGTGTGCTAATTCTGTGATTTCCAACTTACCCACCAGGTCGGGAACAAGGGACAAGAATATACCATGAACGACCACCCTAAGCCTCTTTATATTTTATGGAACCGCTTTCAACCCCAGGGAAATTAGAAACAGTGGAATGGCGATTTGTGTTTCTATCGCACGTTGCGAGATTGTTTTCATCTCATATTTCATAGAACTTTTACAATTTTTCGTTAAATTACTGTGAAAACGTGTATGTTGCGTTTCACGTATAAATATAAAAATCTCAAGTATTTTGTATAACCGATAAACAATAATCAACAAATTAACAAATATCGCGTGCTGGTGTGCTTGCAGGAAATGAAAAGTTCTCTGTCCTGTCATTCTCAATTTATTCCTCCAATTGACTTCATTCTCATTCCACGCATTAACACGTATCAATTATTACCAAATTGAATTAAACAAACGGCTCATTCTATACCATAGCAAAGCTACAAACATCCACAACTTGAGGCGACCGGTTATCTGCTCGTCATAACCTCAACTCAGTGCGTTACAGATTGGCAAACATTTTGGCAACATCCAGTTTATAGTTAAATAAATATCTAACATGGTTCCTCTCGGACCTTCGCCTGGTCATCAACAATCTGCCAATAATTCAGCTAGCACTCCTACTAGTGGTACCAAAGGCAGTTCAGCATTAGTAAGTAATCAACAACTGCACACACATACGTATAATCTATGTGTATATACCAAACGGGTATGCAACATGGTTACATTATTTTTGAAATCTCAAACTATAGTTGTGAAATCAGTCAAAAGTTGTGATAGAATTACTTTTTTTTTTTATGAAAATGAAACCACTAGTGATGGGGAAAAAGAAAAACATACTATTCAATGAAAAGTAGTATAAAATGAAACTAATGATAATATATTAATTATTGTTTCAGAAGCCAAATTATACCCTGAAATACACGCTTGCCGGACATACCAAGGCAGTATCCTCAGTAAAGTTCAGTCCAAATGGCGAGTGGTTAGCCAGCTCATGTAAGTATTGTCTTATCGAACTCAGAATTTCAATTTCAAGATAATTTACTATTCAAATTCAAATATGGTCATGTGAAATGTATGTTTAGTTCCTGTTTAACATTTGTTACCAAATTTTGTTCAGAAAGATGGTTATTCTTCAATCAAATGTAAATGTTTTTGTTCGCTAGCGGCCGATAAGTTGATCAAAATATGGGGTTCTTATGACGGAAAGTTTGAGAAAACAATATCTGGTCACAAGTTGGGGATTTCTGATGTGGCTTGGTCAAGCGATAGCAGGCTATTGGTATCAGCTTCGGATGACAAAACCCTGAAAATATGGGAATTGAGTTCTGTGAGTTTCCCGTTATGCTATACTGTGGAAGAGTTAACACACCTCCATGTAATTTTATTCAAGTTCCACTGTAAGAAGCTGTGATTGGCAAACTTCATACTTGTTATGGATCTGATTCGATTTTCTTAATCCACGAAAAACTTTGCATTAATTACTACCTGCCCCTTTGTCTTAAAGTGCTAAAGAGCAATTATTATTTGTCTATCAGAGTTTCACAAATTCAACTCGACGTGAAATATACCATAGAATTCATGTTGTGTCTTATTTGTTTCCAGGGAAAGTGTTTGAAGACTCTGAAGGGGCACAGCAATTACGTATTTTGTTGCAACTTTAATCCGCAATCAAATCTTATTGTATCTGGCTCTGTGAGTAACATGTAGTTTTGCATTGACGATAAATATCTATGCTATTGGGGTGCCCAGTGACTTGAAAAACCTGTAAATTTTATAAATCTCATGGAAAATCGTCGACTTTTAATCCTTCGTGCATTTACGTTTCCTCTATAATTTAGTGTAATTGAAAAGCACACAATCAAGTAGCGAGGATATGCATTTTGGTATTTAGGACCCAAATTAACAGGCTTCTCACTCTAGAAAAGGGGAAACTTTGAATAGCCCAGTTGCTGCACACCCCGTATCTAAGTACTGTAATATTTAGTTAAGAGATAAGACTCCATCAAATACAAATAAATTACTGTAATTTCCAGTTTGACGAAAGTGTGAGAATATGGGACGTGAGGACTGGAAAATGCTTGAAAACACTTCCAGCTCATTCTGATCCCGTCAGTGCGGTGCATTTTAATAGGGACGGCTCTCTAATTGTATCCAGCAGTTATGACGGGCTCTGGTAAGATACAGTTTTTACAAAATATGTAAAAAATAACTACAAACTGTATTATTATACTTCCTCAGCAAATGTGCAATATGAGTAGTAAACAGAAATCGAACTGAATCAAATTTTTTCAATTTTCAGTCGTATTTGGGACACTGCTTCTGGCCAGTGTTTGAAGACTTTGATAGACGATGACAATCCTCCAGTATCTTTTGTTAAATTTTCACCAAACGGGAAGTACATCCTTGCTGCTACCTTGGATAACACATTAAAACTTTGGGACTACAGTAAAGGAAAATGTTTGAAAACATACACAGGACATCGCAATGAAAAATATTGCATATTTGCAAATTTTTCCGTCACTGGTGGAAAGGTAAAGACATCAAGTTTCGGACCTCTTGATATTTGCATTCATTTCTTGAAACAGATCTTTCAGTTCTCGATTTTGATTTTATAGTGGATAGTATCGGGATCAGAAGACAAAATGGTCTACATTTGGAACTTACAAACAAAAGAAATAGTTCAAAAACTGCAAGGACACACAGGTACGGCACTTTGATAATCCTTATTATCTTATTGTGAATCGTTAAACTGATGAAAATATTTACGTTTTACCGATGTATTATTTCAGACGTAGTACTTTGTACAACCTGCCATCCCACAGACAACATAATTGCATCAGCAGCATTAGAAGATGACAAAACAATAAAATTATGGAAGAGTGACACATAAATTGAATTTTCTACTCAATGAAGTTGATCAATCCTCTGTACAAACTACCGAATAACTTTGTCCTATGAAACGTGGCTAGAGTAATTGTAAGATGTAAAAGCATGGTGATTTTATTTTCGTAAATGTTGAGAACTGAAATACATCCGCTTTATTATTGTAGATAAAAATATAATGCGGTATCTTTTGAACTAGAGAAAGTTCGAGAGTATGAAATTAGGCTTTGTAGTCTGAGCTGTGACTCGCTCTGACTTATCTGATTATAAGAAAGCATCATCTTCTAGAATTGAAGAATCATATCGTCAACTGAATTTAGCTGAACATATGAATCTGTTGATAGATAGATTTAGTGACGTTAATTCTGTGGTTACTGAATGGGTCTTACAAAAAATTCATAATAATGTAAATAATACAAAGTTTGTAGTACATTCATCGAAAATATAGTTTCATGCAATTGTGAACTATTGAAAAATCAGATCTTCAAAATGTAACTAAATACAAGGTATGAAATGAAGCAATTTTTGTTTTAGACATACAAAATTAATAGAATTACCAGATGTAGAAGACTACCTGGAATGCAATAACATTTGTAAGCCTTTCTATTGCTAATTAGATAATAATGTTAATAATAAACCCAATGGACAAGATGAATGCTGCAATCAATACCCTGAATTTTAATTAATTTCAAGCGTTCACAAAAGTTTGTTTACTATAATTATGATAATAATAGATTATGCAGTGTAATTTGCATAGTAATAAAATTGCAAGAGCAACTGCAATAAAAACTCTGAAGTTCGTAAACAGTTCGTGAAATTGACACTGGTAGGTTGGAGGAATGGAACTAAATGTTTGATAGAAGTTGGCAGGTATTTACTGTTGATCAAAGTTCAGAATTCTTGATAGATATAAGATCAATAATTATAATAATTATTTAAATTCTCTTGCATTTACGTTTGATAATTGAAGGTAGTATAGTTTTGTATTGTTTCAAATTATGAAAAATATAATAAAATACAATTTCATGTAAATGCAAGAGATATTCTGTGTATGTATAAAATCATGAAATTAGATATTCTATTTTTGTGCTAAAAATAGCCACACGACGAAGAATCTTATATGGAAGAACTAGTTGATTCCTCATGTATCACTTAGTGTTGCAATCTTTCAGATAAGAATTGAGGCTTGAATAAATAAAATTTGAGGATAATTCAATGACGATATCGTAAAACCAATGGTAGATCTTTCTTTCTGATGTTTAAAATCAAACAACAAAAATTTTCATATTGTTTTCCGCTTGATTAATCTTTCATTACTACTACTAGCAACACATACTTACATTGCTATGAAACGAATCCTGAAAAATGTGTGAAGTTTTAACAAAATTCGCCGAGTGTTGAATAGTAATGAATATAGAAATCCTTTGTTTGATTAAACATGTATCAGCTGGATATGCTTTATTATATCGAATGTTTCCGAAAGCACAAATCTTTATTTTTTATATCTACGCATAAATAACATTGCAACACAGAGTTAGGTATACATCATTTGGCCACAGCAAAATAGTAACTTACAATGTAACAAATTTAAATGAAACATTTCATATAGAGATAAAGGAAACAAGTGATATATTCATTTGAGTAAAGATTTTCATTGATCATCTATACTTCGTGTGTATATTATAATGAAAAAGGGTAATCTACTTACAGAAAACTTAAATGGTTCAAAAGAAAAAGCGAGAAATGGTGGCAAGTGAGCTGTATTTATACTAAACCCTGCAACAGATCTCCTATGTAAGTTGAAGGATTAGGGACCTCTCCAAGCAAACCTGTAATAAAAAATGTTTTTAGTAAATTATTGTCTGCAACATTTACTGTTTTCCTTTAACCATGTACTACCAAGCGTTAAAGGACGGTCATGTCGAAAAAATCCATCAACCCCTTCATTTAAACTAATATTCAATTCCAATGAAAAAATCAAGTTATCACTTACCAACAATATCACAAAACTCGTCAAACGATGTACAAGGCAACAATTCAAACCTATAGGCCGTCAGGACTCGTTCCAAAGCTTTTAGCATGGCTTCATCATTATGCCTTATGTACTCAGCTAGAGTTGCGGGCCATTGATCATCGGACAGTACAATTACTTTCTGTAAAATGCATTTAAGATCAGTTTCATGTGTTGACTAATTCAAAAGTCGAATCACCAGATGATATTGCCCACTGGATTTGCCATTTAAGATTTTTCTAATGTTTTTCACTTGAAATATTGTTATACTATGATATTTACTATCACTCATCATATTCTTCAATAGACGCATGCCATTGAAACCTTCATTTCGAAACTTACTTTGAAAAGATTTGAATAGATGGAGTCAACAAGTCCGAAGAAAATTAGAACACTCTTGTAGACAGCATAATCTTTCACCGTTGTGTCAGAGATAGTTTTGCTTGATGACGAAGGTGAAAGATGACGCTGATGTGCGGTTACAATGAGTCTACGTAAATGTGAAAGCCGCAATTGAGCCCATCTCGTTGGCGCAAGCAAGAGTAGGGCCAGAGTGCATTGGTACAAAGGACCCTCAGCTTCGTAGCAACTATCCAGCCACGCTGAGTTTGGTGCAGCTTCTAAAAAGCTGATCAATGCCTTTTCTTCTCTAGCAGATGATCTGGTACTGCAAGAAATGATTTATTTAAAAATGCAATACGGAAGCTGCGAATATTCTAAATAATGGTTCTTCGAATTTACTTCGAAATTCAGAACCCACGTTCATGCATAATCAAGAAAAAGAGGAGAAGAACTTACGTGTTGATAACATAAAGGGCCATATGTATAAGGTATGGAATCATGTGCATATTAGACTGTGGTCCACCCCCGCCTGTATCATCATGGAAACTTTTTTCCTGAGCAAAACGTAGCAACAGTAATTTCAAATCGTGAACTGTTGAAGTATAAGAAATGTCTCTGTGTCCGGTACACTCCTGTAGATATGTATTGTGTCTTGCTAGGCAACTGGCAAAAGCAGATTCTGGTACTTGAGGACCCCACAAAGGCAACAGCCCATTGCATTTAGTATTTGCATTTTGCAAAGCTGCACTTTCCCATTCATCTCTAGCACGTGCTAATCTCACGGCAGACATGTGGCAGTCTACATGTACCACGTTGAAATGGGTCACTGTCGTATATCCTACTGTCTTTCTTTGCTTGGTTTCAAACTCCTCCACGTTACAACGTTTCGTGAATGTATAAATTCCAAGAACCTGAAACATCGGAGGTCAGATAAGTTAGTGATCAACATTGTTTTAAGAACAGTCAATCATAAATTAACTCAAAAGAACAGCTTGTGATTTATAAAAACGAACCTTAGCTGGTTGGAACTTATATCCTTCTCGACAAATGACACAAACCAGCCCAGTTTCATCGCCAAGATCTTCCATCTGTTGAAGAATAGTACCGCTAGCAGTAACCTGGCCTTTATCATTGGTTCTCATACCAAGAGCCCCTAACTGTTTCTCGCGCATCGCCATGGCCATACGTTTTTTCTCACTACGGGTATGTTGACGGGCTTCTTCGATAAGTTCAGCAACTCTTTCGTTGGTTCGTAAAGCTTCTAACAAATTTTCAGCTAATGAGCCAACATGTTCGTCTGATGACACTTGCTCCAGTCTGTGTATTATCGGAATCGTATCTTGGGAGACAGCCAGCTGTAAATAATTCAATTTGACTAAAAAATGGGAGTTCTTCGATGATATTCAAGGTAATTGTGAACTGGTGAAAATTGCGAATATATTGAAATGATTAAAAACTGAAAAGTTGGAGTAAGATAGAGAAGCAATTGGAATTACCATTACCTGTGTCGGCTCGTGATCGGTTGCTAAACCAGTAAGGAATCGTAAGATGTATTTGAGGGCAGGTTTTGAGATGAATTCCTTCAATTCATCACTGTCTGTCCGGAGTAGAGTTGGTTTAACGCATGGTGCATGTAACTGGAAAGAAACGATTGGACATTTGACCTTAGTGATGGTTTACAAGTGATAGAATTATAGAATGAAACAATAAGATTTGAAGTCTTGCTGTATAATAACTTACTGTAATATATTCTAGGGCATCTTTCACGATACCCATGTTGATAATGTGGTCTTTCAGTGTGTTTCCAATAGCATTTCTCTCGATGCCTTGAGTGAGAATGCAGAAGAGTTCCAACTTCTGTTCATCCTCGGATGTGTGCTCAAAATCAAACTTGTAGAAGTCTAGTACGGGTTTGAAGTAATCACATAGCAGAGCCATTTTTTCTTGATTACCATAAGTCAGGGCTGCTAGCACTCGAGCAAGATGCACTAGTACGTTGTTACTCTGTCTGACCGCTGCTGATTGAGTACAGGATAATAAAGCTTTGACATGCTCAGGACCACCAAGAGTTCGAGAGAATGCCTCGAAGGAAGACAGAGATTGGGATGCTGCATTGGCTAAAATCGTTTCCATGATCTGTTGATAAATACACGAGCAGAGTTAGCTTGAGCAAGTTTTTGAGGCACTTTGAATATTCGATATGCTAGAATTAAGAATGACGTCTATTGGATTTATAATTAAAATGTATTACTTACATCCAGTAACTGTTCAGTAACTTTGGCTTGAGAACTGTCTGGCTCACTGCCAACACATCTTTGTAGAACGTCCAGAAGCACTGTGACTGCGCCTAACTCAGGTCTGCTTAGTACTTCTTGATTTTTCTTAACTTTCACAGATAATCTGAATAGTTTCAATAAAACTTGAAGGAGTGGTCTTGCTCTGCTAACATCCCGAATAGCCGCTAGTCTGTCAAGCATGACTTGGAGTCCTCCACAGTCAGCCAAGATGTTGGCCATCTTGTAAACCTCTTCGTTATTTACTTCTTGTTCGCTACTAGCGTTCAGAGTTTCTACGAATTCTTCAGTAGCATCACCGAGGAGACCTCGCATGCGGTATATCACACGCATAGCATCACATTCTCCCCCCTCTAATACCCATATCTTTTTATACACCTGAAGAGAGAAGAAAAAATTTGTTTTGAAAATTTGTAGTTATATATGAATCGATTTAAGCTCTGTGTTGTGAAAAGCATTGATATGAATACCCTGCAAACGAGAACCATATTTCAGTTACTGATTTCGAATGAAAATATCTTCTATATCACTTTTCGCCGATTTAGAATTAGTCCACATAATATTGTGATAAAAACGATTGAATTCACCAATAGAATTACCATACCTCTTTCACTGGTAAATCAAGGCTTATGATTTTATTATTGACCAGAAGTTCCATGCCATTATCATCTTCCAGTAGAGCAACAAGTTCGCAGTCCTGGCAGATCTTATTTTTAACATCTCGCATCAGCGGGCCTAAGCCTGGCTCAAGGCTGCTGTATGGATTGCCTAACATACGACCCTGAAAAATAATTCAGAATTATTTACAATTCATAATGTCACTCAGCATTGGTGAAGATAAATTATTTCATTCTCATTATTCACCTGTAAGAAGTCTTCTTGCTGAGGGTCTTTTTCCAGAGTCAAAAAGAACTCGCCGATATCATTTTCTTCGGGATATATAATCGAACACAAGCGTTCAAATATAAATACGGGTGTGCGTACATCTAGGATGCTGTATTTTTGAATAGTCTCAACACACACAGACATGAAAGCTTTGGTCTCCGCTTCTGTACCTGAAATATTGCAATAAATTCTCATCAATAGCAATCATTGTTCAGAACACATGCTACGGTCAATTGTAATTAGTATATACCAGAAGTCATTTCTTCCAAGAGTTCCAGTAACTTTTCTTGAGTATCGTCGATCAGCCTTGTTCGTTGAACTACAAGACGTCGAAGGGACAAGTATCCATTAAGCACAGCTCCGACTAGCCGTCCCTTGTATTGTTGTTTAATATTTTCTTGTTCTAAGAAAGTAGCCAGCAATTCAGTTAGCATTTTCAAAGAATAGCCTTGAGCAAGGTCGCTAGTTAGGGTAGTTTCCTCCAGCCGATGCAACTCTTCAATTTCTCTAGTGAGCAGATCAGCTAGTAAAGACATCACACCACGAACTGCCAGAAACTGTTTCCACGGCGGTTGTCGAATCAGACTTTGATACAGGGACAAGAATTCCGTACTACTTTCACCCGCTGATCGTAGCTCTTCTAAATAGCATGTAAGCAGAACAAGAACTTCTTTTTTACGCTCAGTTCCCTGGCAGAGACTTTCGACCATATTACATGCAACTTGTCTGGCTAGTCTCGAGCTAGGATTAAACAGGACTTCTTTAAGCCAGGCTCCATCAGCCAATTTCAATGGCTGAATGCCACGAAGTCTCATGCATCGATAATGCCACCGATGACCGTACTTCTCCATCAGATATAACACCCGAGCTTCTTCCTTCTTCAACGGCTTGCTAGGAGGTCTGTCTGGCTTCTTTGCTGGCATACGTTGAAGCCATTCAGAGTAGGAGTGCTTAGGATCTCCGCTCAACCATTTACCAACATCAATGCTCACTCCTTCTGGGGGTTGAACAGTCGCTAGTGATTCAATGGTCTTGTCTTTGTTTTTTTTAGACACAGGTTGATCAGGCTTGATCAGACCTTGCAGGATCTTCAAGCATGGTAGAATAATGCTCTCCATGACAACAGGGCTCTTTGAATCCTTGCAGGCCATCAAAAACAGTTGCATAACACATCGTAGTTTCTGCTCCCAGCAGGCATCTTCTTTTTGTACTAGCGCAGCTAAGAGTGCCATTTCGTGTCTAACTGCTAGAGCTAAGTCAAAGGCTGCAACGCGGCCTTTCAAAGTCATTGTAACTCTTCCTGTCAGGAGTGCACAGAGTTCTTTGGTCGAATGCATGTTATCTCTGGTTACGAGGCAAAGCAATTGGCGGACCTCTTCCTGCATTTGTACAGTTCCTTTACGTAGATTGTTCTCCACAAGTTCAACGATTAATCCTTGTTTGCATAACACTTCTCTCGCAGCCCCGTTCGTAGCCAACGCACGTAAAAGTGTTAGACAATGTTCAGTCGCGGCAGATGCACACCCGTAGCATCTTCCCACAGGAGGCACCATTGCTTCTTCTCTCAAACTGCCTTGGCTAGTAGAGGCATGGTTCGAGGTCCTAGGAGTAACAGTTTGATCACGTTGATTTCTGTCATAAGCTACCAGCTCTCTGCGGCAAGCAAGAACTCTCTGAATAATCTTGCTCAATTCTTCGAACGAAGTTTTACATTCTCCGCAGTATTTCTGAGCTAGTAATTGAATTGCTCTGTTAACTTGAGTGCTACCAGAAACCTGGACCCCGTCTTCAAGACCTCGGTCTAAACGATGCTCAGAAATTTTAACAAGGAGCATTTCTAGCGTTGGTTTATTCGAAATTAACGTCTTGTAAACTCTGTCTGCTTTTTCTAGCAGAGTATTTATCGTAGCTACAGTCTTCTTACGGTCGTCGTCGCTTTCTATCGGATCTACAGCACAGCAAGGTCTGCCTGTGAGAGTATAGTCGAACTTAGCATACTTGCAGAATCCGCAGGCATGGCAGAGAAACGGATCTTTCTCGTCGTAATTAATAGCTCGGCATTTATGGCATTGGAAAACGTTTTCACCGCAATTTGCGCATACTCCAGGATTTGCTGGTACACTAGCAGAGCATCTTGGGCATTGTAAAGTCTCCGAAGATGCCTGGATGTTTTCGTAAAAGTCAGCATACTCGATCATCAAATTGCAGGCAACAATTGGTAAAGGAAATTCCATTTTTATTTCGGTTTGACCTTGAGCAAGTGTTATCTTCTTAGCTTTGTGCCACATGGCAGGTTTGTTTTTCAATTCTACCACAGCCTGAACAGATCTGTTATTGTAGAATACATTTATCGTACGAACCATCTTTGTCCTCTTCAAATCACCTATGCGAAGTGTTATGCGACTGATGGTGTGGCTGCCAACGAGCTTCACGATTTGTGTAGTTGTTGTAAATTTCGAATCTACCTTGATAGAAGATAGCTTGATTGTTGCCAGTGGGACTTCCGGATTATTGCAGACGAGGCAAGGCTCGCTTTCAAGGTAATATCCGTCCAATTCAACAAACTGCGCTAAATTTGCATACAAATTTGCGTTCGGATGTCGCGAAAGCAGTTGATTCTGGGCGTGCAATACTGCTACAGCTTGTTCCATGTATGTATGCATCTTCTTGCCGGTGTGTGGAGTTTTCAAAGAGAAGTATCCCAATAAATCAACAAATTGAGCCGCTTTACGACCGTAAACGGGAAGCATTGGCCACAAACGCCATAACAGATCCAACAGTGCCTCTTGGTCTGCTGGATTGCAGTTTCTGCAAATTATTATGTGATTGTTAATTATCAGAAACCAATATTATAACTATACGATAAAATTGTAGTACTTGAATCATTGCTAATACTTACTTGTAAATTGCTAGTACGAGAGAATGTGCCTGCCAGCGAACGTTCGTGTTATTAGTTTCCAGAAGGAATGTTTGAACGAATTTTGTGAGCAAAGCTGGTGAAACTTGTTGCTGTATTTGTTCAACCAAAGTGACGCATTGAGCTTCCTCAAACTTAGCTTCAGTATCTGAATCTTCAGACTTTTCACGATCTCGACGTTCTTTAGTATTTGCTGCGGTCTTTGATTCCTGAAAGTGAATAAAGTTAGTGTTGAAAAGTTAGGTGACCTTTTCTATATCTTGAAGAACGTTCTTCCTTATTCTGAAGAATTGAGACTTACTTTTGCCTTAGCATCTCTGGGCTTAGTAGTAGAGCATATGGCGCACTGCAGTAACTGCAATACAGTTGAGCTCACACCTTCATCAAGCAAAGTTGAGATTGTGAGCAGATAAGAAAGCACAGTATTCTGCTTCAAGCAAAAACGCTGCCAATTCCCAGTTCGGCTTGTAGCTATTTCTACACAACATTTCAGATGTTCTATAAGCTCCACTAGAGAATCATAGGGTAGAGTGATCGAGTGTGGTCGGGCTTGCAGTGGATCATAGCCTCCAGTATTACAGCACTGCTGAACAGACTGGAAAACGAACAGTCGAATGAAAAGTGATTCCCTGGATTCATTTATGATTTTCAATACCTGGGAATAAGTATGGAAAATATGTGTTTACCTGTACATGAGAAACCAAGGCATGTAGGTCCCGAAGTTGTCTGTACTTGTCTTTATTGCCACAAATGAATAGAAGCAATTTTCGTACTTGGCGTCTAACGAAGGGAGTTTGATAAGACATCATGTATTCGCATAGGTAGTAGTACCAGGCCTGCTTAATAACGTAAATCAACAACAAATTAAAAAGATGCATTGATTTAATAAAAGAACGAACAATTTTTGATTCAGAAACTGATTGACGTGACGTTTTCTTTTTTCTCCATCACTCAAAGAATTAAAATTCCATTAGTAATTTACCTGTTCAAAAGCTGGTTGAGATGAGTTACTCTCAGCATATTTATGGACTTGATATGGAAGTCGCAAGGCCATTTCAGTCAACAACTGAGGGTATGCGTCAAACACATCACTGGCATGTCCTTTTACATATTGGCGTAAGAAGAATGGGGACATGTCTGGAGGCACAGTTGTAAGATGATCTTTGAGCAATTGTCCCCCAATTACTGTTCCAGATTCTTCAGTCGTAGTTCTGGAATTAAAACAACCAATCTATAA
Source organism: Tenthredo distinguenda (assembly GCA_947538915.1). NCBI lineage: Eukaryota > Metazoa > Arthropoda > Insecta > Hymenoptera > Tenthredinidae > Tenthredo > Tenthredo distinguenda. The sequence goes on from OX384534.1 coordinate 10,330,630, forward strand.
GTTTTTAACTTCTATCGAATCGACCTGGAACCTTTGTAGTATATCAAATTGAACACCTGAAATTTAATGTCCGTATACTTACGATTTCCAATATTCTAGTAATGACTTCAGAAGCGTCAAGCAATAATCAATCACTCCAGCTTTGCTTAAAATCGCTGCTGAAGTCTGGGATACAAAGTTGGGATTTTCAGTTTGTGCTTTGCTGTTATATTTGGATCGAGACATCAGAACACCTGGAGCAAAGATGAAATAAAGTTAAGGCTGAGCTGTGAGTATACAAATAATTGTGTTGATATCAAGATCCAGTGGTACACTAACTCAGGAGTCGCATAATGACAAGGTGAACTTCTCGCTTGTTGCTACGTTGACAGATGTTCGCTGTATCAGGTTTATCCATGTCTAGTTCTTTGACGAGGGCCTTTAATAAGCTTTCGATGCAGTTTCTGTCCCGATCGTCTTGACCATCGAGATCTGACGTCAGCATCAATATGACCTGTAGTTAAGAAACAGACTATGAATGACTGTATACTTCGATACAATTTTGAATACAATAAATTCTCGATTCATCATATACCTGCATGAATGGGATGGCAAGTACACCTGACACGTTTGTAAGATTGGGTATAAATTGGACAAGTTTGTCCAATAGTAATAAACGTATCGAGTGAAGCTTGGTGGTATTTTCACCAACTACTTCATTTTCTTGTTCTGTTCCGTGCTCCTGTTCAGTGCCTTCTTCCTGTTCAGTGGCCTAAGAAATGGAGTGTAAAAATGTTAGCTGTTACTAAATCTCCTGTAAATACTAATTATGGAATTCAGGATTCAAGGTGAGTGATAAATAATGCGAATCAATCATATTTTGGAAGTGCTGAAAGTATTGCATCAACTTTATCACCTCTGAAGTAATCATATGATAAACTTACAGTGAATGTAGTCGGAGCACCAAGAGAACTTGTCTCAGATCGAGGAGGCTGGCCAATCCCTATGGTAGGCATACTGTCCTGTGCATTTTCACCATAAGCTGAACTCCGTCCAGAAACATTGTGCTCTCCAATAATACTGTCCACACCGCTACCGCCACTCTCGCTTCCTCCACTTTCACTACCTTTACTGCCACCACTACCACCCTGTAATAAACCAATCACTAATATAAGTTCATTGAATTCAGCAAAGAATCCAATCATTTACATAATATTATGACTTGGCAGTAAAATGCGCCTCAAATTCATTACAGATTCTGCATAAGAAGGTGCAAATAGTTTTAAAAAGACTTACTTGTTCCGCCGGAGAGGTTCGCAGCGTACTTCCATCTGTAGCAGCAGTAGATCCTTCATCGTCTGATCCTCCAGCAGAGGCTGTGGTATCGGAATAGTGACCTCCTTCCGGCCCCTGATAAAAATCAATGATCATTTATGATTGTAGGAATGTATGAGGAGAATTCACTTGTAAAATTAGTTACTAAGATGATATAAATGAATAGTGGAGTTAGTTATACTGTTGACTTATTCACCTGAGCAGAGCCTTGCTCTTGAGCAAGTCCTTCGGCTACCAGAGCTTGCAAGCTTTGTAATCCAGGTTGTAGATTAGCTTGTAAACTCAACGCAATTGCGAGTTCTACCATAGTTTCATCATCTGCATCGGGAGGAATGTCCAATACCGGTGGAAATCCGCCTGGACCAAGGAGAGCCTCTAATGCGTTTGCAGCTCGGCCCGAAGCACCTCCCTGTATTTGGTTTCCTTCAGCTCCCAATAGTTCCATAGGTTCCACAGCTTCTACTTCAAACTGTTGATTACTTTCGCCAGATTCTTGAGATGGTTGGGAAGATACCGGTCCTGGTTTTTCTTCACTCTCGATTGCCACTCCTAAAGAGACAAAGCAATATCACGTTGGAATAAAAATTCATAGCTGAATCAATCATTTCTTTTGATTCTATTATAAGAAAATCAATTTAAGACATAATTTTTATGATAATGTTTACCTGGGGTACTACAATGCGGTGGACTTGGTATGTACACTTTTCTTCTCTTATATCTAGGTCTTAGAACCCTGATTATTGCCTGTTTGGCACTGAAGCTGACCATAGTATCGGAATTCAATAAGAGTTGCAGGTACAGTTTAGCAGCCAGAGGTGTATTAGCTTCGACGTCACATATTGTGAAGGAATGTATAATCTCTACAATAGCATGAACAGTCGCTTCCGTGTGGGTTAAACCTGGGACGACAACAGGTGCTAGAGCCATATTCTTTGGGAAAGCCATATGCAAAGACCAGAGAACATCCATAATTTGGACAACTATGTGTTGATTAGAATCGGCAGTTCCTCGGCCTGGTAAACTGAGGCGTTCTTGTTCCAAGATGACCACTAGAATGTAAATTCAGATTTGATAAATGTGAGGCCTCGAAATAAATGGATGACATTGAAAAATAAACTGTGTGACAGGATAAATAGACTTACAACTGGCTTCGTCGAAAGGTTTTGTCGCATGCTGATCAGCAAATTTGGCGAGATTATGAGGGCGAGCAACGGCAATGCTTCTAACAATAAGAACAAGTCTATAAAAGTTCTCAGCATCTATATCTCTCGGATCATTGATCTCACGCATTGCCTTGAGAAGTTCAAGCACATGCGATAATAATGCTTGGTCCTAAAAAAATAATGTAAGGGATAAACAAATGAAGATTTTTTACTCTAAATGCTAATTATCTAAAGTCAACATCGATGATTTGGGAACTGTATAGCTTTCTGATTAGACAGTAATATACCTTGTAAGAGTGATAAGCTGTCTTTGCATTATGTAATGCAGCGAGGAGTGCAACTGTGTGCATTTGAACCGGAGCTGGAGTGGGTAAAGTTAAAAGATTGGTGGCAACTTCGATTGCAGTTGTTCTCAATGTTGATATTGAGTGATCATTTGACATCAGAGTAAAGGAGGACTCCAATACTTGTAGAATACTAGAAACCATTCTGTAATCAAAGTTCTCAATGTATTGCCATGTGTTACAGTGTTTGATGATTGGAATGATCATGTTTGTGTATAAATATGAGAATTTTTTTTTTTAACGTGGATAGAATCTTAACGCTGTGTATTTCAATGTATTACTTCTTACCTCTCGATATTGACAGAATCATCCTTTGGTGGTCTGATGCAATATAATAATATAAATAAAAATTAAATTATGCCAGACAAGCTAGTTACGCAACTAAGCAGAAAATATTAAATACACAATAAATGTAAGTAACTAATATTTTTACCGAACTGATAATACAGACACGTAAGTCAGAATCATATTTGTCAAATGCAGAATCAACACTAACATCAGATATACCAAATTTTTATAGAATTTGTCAGTCTACATTCATCAGATATGAAAACTGAGTGATTATTATGGAAATGCGATGTGAGAGCGAAAGATAGTTCGAAAATAGTAGAGTAAGAAATTAGTTGAACAACGATTAATTGTGCTTATCATTTCCATCAATTTCGAAACATACTTATCAAGTGATGTAAGTGGTGCAGGTGATACAACAGGATTCTCTGCTTCGTTAGTAGCTGAAACACCAGCTGCAGCAACAGCAGGTGCGGATTGTCCAGATGGGATTTCTTCTGGTTCCTCTGGCCAACCGAATGCGTCTTTTGTCTTGCCGTAACTATTGAAAAATGTGAAATGAATCCATACAGAAATAATCCAACATTAATAATAGTAAAATAAAATTTATAAACAAAGAAGAGCTCAAGAAAGAAGAACTCACATTTTAATTGAATCCACCATAATAACGCCATCAGGATCTTGAGACGGTCCAAATGTAATAGTCAGCTTTTTGTCAGCTTGCAAACTTTCTTCTCTAGCAAGCGGTATATCGAACCATCGACTACGAGTTAGAGTTGTTCGAACACTTCTCCCAAATACCTATTGAAAAATAAATGGGAGTCAGACGATAAGTAGCTACAATAATTAATGAATGATTGGGCAAAAATTGATTGGAAACTTTACCTCGACATACAACGGGGCTCTTTGAACATCTTGATTTCCCAGTAAAACTCTTATACCCGTCATAACCAGACTAGCATCGCTATTAGTACATTCAACGTTGAAGCCCATTGCCTTGGTTGAAACAACGTACATTCCGGTAGTGTTTAATCTGTGCTTTATTTGAGCTACGTTATATATCTGGAGAAGATCATTTCCGCCGAATTCTACATCGTTCATAGCTTGGCAATGCTCGAAGAAGTCAATAGGGAACGATACAGAGCTAGATGGCTTTCCTGCCTTTGTAGATTTCTTTTTTCTACTTGGTTTGAGGGAAGTCATAGTGCTGATTGGCTGAACGCTAGACGACATCCAGAATCCAGTCTGTTCCATAGCCGCCATATAAATCCTTAGACTCCCATCTTCGCAAAGTAAAATCAAAGTGGTTCTATGTTCAGCATTAGAACTTGGGTGTCTTATCGCGACCATATCCATGATCTTAGCTTTGGCTGGAATAACTTTGATTTCCTGAATCATCACGGTTTCTGGTTTTATCATTAGAATAACTGGATTGTTGCTAGTTTGCAAAACAGAGCATACAATTCCAGGGTGATTGGCGACTTCGCTCCACTGGTAGAGTGGCTGGGGCTGATTGTTGTTTGATTTGTTTCCGTTTGATTTGTTGTTGGCCAAATTAATCATGAAAACAACTGTAATATCAGAGTCCATGTACTTCAACGGCGCTATAAAGCTCTTTCCAGAAGAGTAACTGAAGAATAGGAGCTGCAAGGCGTGAGAATAGTATATGGAAACTCCTCCGCCTCCAACTTGGCCATTAACGTCTTTAATTTCTGAATGATAAACTTCCAGTGTATTTGTGACATAGAAAGGTCCATGTTTAGCAGAACTTTCCTCGTCCATAGCTTGGCTGTAGATATAACCAGCCGAAGACATCAGCAGTAGATGGAACAAGTTATTTTCTGTGTGTATGAAAGTGCAATCTCTTATTTTTCCCGTAGGCACAAGGAAATAGTACTGGGGACTCAACGCATCTTTTCCAAGATCGTAAATCTTGACAAAATCAGCCGTGACTAAAGCCAACTGAGTTTGTGAACCTGGAAGCCATATCGCTCTGATAATAAAGTTGCCAGTCTCGAGTTGCGGATGCAATACCAAATGATCAGACACAGTTCCAGAGCTGTTGAACGTCAGAACGTGGCAATCTTTGAGGCCACAAACAGCCAGGAAATCTTCATTCCATTGATTTCCAGTTACAGAAAGTACAGTAAAGGGTATCGGTGCAGATGCAAGTCTAGTCAATGTTAGTTTTCTTTTAGATGAATCGGCTTGTTTTAGCAAGGCACTCAACTGCAGGACGGTTATTTTTCCTTTCTCATGAGAGACGGCTGTAAAAAATATACATACGTTTAGAAAACATGTAGTAGATTAAAATTAGGATCAAGATGTGCAAAATAGCATAAGAATTATTGATATATTAACATGCATACCTAGATGCTGTCTCTTGCCATGAGGAGATGAAAGGCAGCACATGGCAACGCGTCGAATCAGATGTGCTGATAGTAATTGTCTAATAGTTTGGCCTTGTTCACCGCCGTAATTCATTCTCACGTTTTCGAATGCTCCTTCTTGAGATCCTAACGTCGGGAGCTGATTTATATGGAAAAAAATGGATGAAAAAAGTGTCAATAACCATAGTTAATAAATTGTCTTTACACAGTACTAATATATACGCACCATGAGTTGATCTGTGTGTTCAAATTTCTTGTCGAGAGTGTGTAGTTGTCTCAGAGCCAATTGCGCTCTAGCATGGCACCCAACTGGAGAATTCTTTTTGCAAGAAGAATCAACTGCTGGTACAAGGCTTCGCGTTAGCTCCACCAATGAAGATACTAGTCCGCTGTTAGATAGTTGTGAGAGAACCCAGTCCTTCGTGCCCTCTGTGAGATGAAAATAAAAAAATTTAGTGAAATTTAAATTATATATATATATTATTTTTATTTGAATCCAAACTTCAAACATTTTTCTCACCAAGTTGCTTCGCGAGAGCTACTAATTTCAGCTTATCTCGTTCACTTCGTTCGTATCTATCATGCGGATGGTCCGGACTAGAAGCCCGACGTCTCAAGCTGCTAGTCAGAAGCATATTGCTATCAGTAGTAGCTCCTGTATTATTGTATACTCCAGTACCAGCTACTTGATGTTCAGAGCTCTGAGGGCTCCGTTTAGTTAAAGCTTGGCATGACCCATCAGCCTTTGCTCCACAATCACAAAAGAAGTTACCGTACTTGGCATAAGTCACATCATGACCTCTATGGCAGACACGAGCACAAACTGTACAGACTCCCACGCCGTCTACCATGCTGCAAGTATGGCAATGGTACCAGTGCTGATTCATGAACTCTTTTTGAGTTATCGTAAAGGTGCAAAGTTTATTGCAAAGGCTATCCTCGTCCAGGTCTTCAGCCGCACTGTCATCATCGTCGTGAGCTATTTCATCGACCCAATCACTGTCGTTAATGTCGTTTATCGGAGTAGCACCTTCCCACGGTGGACTTGTTGCTCGATCTTGGCCCAGAGCTAATTGAGGACAGATTGCTCCCACTATGTCTGCTACGTAGTTCAGAACACAACAGCCTGCCTCAACATAGGGTAATGGTTTATCTAGAGTCTGTGGGTCTCTTGTTGTTAATTGTTGTTTACAAAGTTCAATCCATTTTGTAGCAGCAAAGAATAATTGGACGTGTCCTTTATCAGACCCAGCATCGGCTAGAGTAGACATTACCCTCATGAGCTCTGGAAATCCAACGCCTTCGATGGCTGGCGAAAGGATATGATATCCAAGCGGTATTAGAGCTTGAAGAATGATTACTGAGACGTTTTCACTCACACTGTTATTTTCTTTGACGATATAATTTGTAAGAGCTTGCAGTAGCTGACTATTTTCGTGCATTGTATTCTGATCATCGGTAGGACTAGAAGTTTGGGTATTATTCGCAGGGGCAACTTGCGCTACAGTCCACTGGCTTTGTTCGTTATTAGGAATGTTGTTAGACTCATCAGTTTTCTGACCATCGTCAGCACTACCACCGACTGCCACAAGTGCAGTTGCAGTGATTATAGTCGGCGTTTGTACGTTCGTAGATGACGGACTGGGCGAAACACTTGTTGCTCCCAATATGACGTGACGAAGCCATGCTTGCAGCTTTTCACTTTCGACATTCGCCAGGTTTGACACGGAACTACACAGACGTTCCAAAGAACTATCGCTTGATTTTTCAGCTGTTTTAAAAAGTTTGATGAAAAAGTGAAGTACATTAGTGCTGAACTGTTGTGAGGCCTGAGGCGAGGCAACGGATAAAAGAACCGAGACTAAAGTTGTGCTTGTATTTGGAGTGAAGAATATATCTAATGCTTTACACCCTACTGGCTTTTCCAACAGTTGTTCCCAGTATTTAATACACTGCTTTAAGATTTTCTCGTCGATAGAGACATTGATAACATCTTCCGTGTTGCTGGTATAATCAACGATCAAATTATAGGTATGATTAAGAACAAAGAGATGTTCACAGAGCTGTCTGGCCTCGCTTTCAAAATCGCCAATCAGTCTCCCCAGCGTTTGGGAAGCTGCTTCTTGAAGATACTCAGTCCGAGCATCCATCGTTAAAGATATCAAAATATCCATAGCTCGAGAACGAATTTCTGAGGACTCTGGAGTTTTCCTGTGAAAAAAAAAATCTCATGTTAGTTCCACATTATATGATTTTTCAATCAATTAAAATCAATATAAAAAGAAAATGGCCATAAGTCTAAACGATATCGAATACTAAGGACTCAACAACACAACTTACATAATGTATTCTTTGATGAAAGCAACAAGTGCAAAGAGCAAATTTTTCAACGACGGATTAATGGAAAAGGTACCATATTCTGATAGTGATCCAATATGATGGTTCACTGTAGCTAAAATGTAGCTTTCGGCTGGTATAATGTCATTTGCGTAGGTATTCTGCAATGATAAATATATTAAATGAGGTTGGGCAGAAGTTATTGAGAATTAATTGGGGAATCAAACAGAGAGTTCTTCTTACCCATGGCACATCCGCCACGCTTATAGCCTTCCATTTGTCTAGTACAGTTCTAACACTATTTGGCAATGACGATACCAGAGAAGGTTCTACAGCCCAACTACCACCAGCTATACAGATGATCCCATCAAGGACTAGGTAGTCTGCTAAGGTGTATTTCCCAGCTGGTTCAGAAGCCTCGTGCATTTGGTAGAGGAGACTGGATCTACACGAAGCAAGGATAGATTCCGTCAATGATAGAATATGTGGCAATATATCTACTACCATTTTGTTGATGTTCGATGCGATGGATTCTGGCGTCTGAGGGCTTCTGTAAAAATAATTTATTATTGATAGACTGAAAAATTTATTGAAAATGAAAATATCAATGGAATAATCCTTTGCAGGATGTGTTCAGACAAGGAAATGTACTGGACACTTACTTAGAGGCCTCGATATTATCACTTGGACTTTTAGATACACTCTCATCCATGAGAACTTGGAGTTTGCCAATTACCGCAGCCAGAATACAAAGCGAACTAAGCTTAGGTAAAGCTGTTCTAGGCATTATCTTATCGGTTGGATTTATTTCAGGTTTTAATGCATTAATGCAACTTTTTGCAAGCGTTACATCGTATTTCAAAGAATTGACGGTTGACGAAACGGTTTTCAGAAGATTCTCAGCATATTGTGTGTACATGCCTTGCTTCACTAAACAATCCTGCAAGGAAATAGAACTTCAATTAATATTTCGTAGAAAAAAGATTTTTCAGAATGAAGTAGAAGTGTATTACTCTAGTATTTATGTAAATCTGTTGAGTATTTGAACTTTGTGGTTCAAAATAAAATCGGAATGTGTTCAGAGATATCTATTTGTGAAGATACGTGATGTATGAAGTGAATCACATGTATGCAGATTATTTTTTATATTAAAAGGATAATGACTGTTGAATAAAGTCACAAATTTACAACTATTCACGACATCTCACCTTCATCCATCCAGTGAAGGTTTTATATGCAGCTCTAGGTCCCCATACTAAGGAATGGAGAAGCATTGGACTTGCAGGAATTTCTTCGCCTAAAGCGAGTTTATCCATATATGGTGTTGAAGGCGGCAACATCAGGAGCAACCTAAGAAAAAAATAGTGAAAATTGAAACTAGATCATTGAAGGTGGACTCTATTGTTGAGATCGACTGTTCAGTTTGCTTGATCAGTGCTTTACAATGAAAAATTGTATTTTGAGTAAGCAGACATACCTCCAACAAATGGAGAAGCAGTACTGTGTAGCACACAGTCCTGTGAATGTCATTCTGTCCTTGTTTTCGGACGTTGGTTTTTGATTCATGCTTGTTTGATTGATAACATTCAATATATCGATTAACGCGTCAACGAGAAGTGGATATTTCATTTTATCCGGAGTTCCCAGTACGAAGTTGCATGCCTATGATAAATAATTCTGTATAACAAGTTCCAGAAAGGAAATTTTAGTCTTTAGCACAGCTAACACTCACCAATCCATCAAGTTTTGGCGTATCCTGATTGTTGAAATCGGCTGCTGTTAAATTGTAGAAGCGAGGTTTCATCGCGAACTCATCTTGAGGACCAAACTTGCGATAGTTATCTTCAATATCTTTCCATGGAGTATATATTCTGGATGCTTGTTTATTGCCATCTTTAGCATCTGAGACTAAACTAGTAGCAGAGAATAAGTTCCATTGAACCTAAGGAACAATGAATATAAATTCAAAGTATTAGAGCCCTGTCCGTTGCTTGATAAGATTGATAAGTTATCCAGAATAATATTCAAAATATAGAAATGCAACAAAATCAGAAAATTTAACATAAATTAATTCCTAATAATTATTTTGGAAATGTACGAGACGATTACTACCACACAGTTGTCACTTTCAACCTGGTGGCCCTGTTATCTCATTCTGTTTTGGCAAACTATGATTATTTTAGCATCTAACGAGTCGATGTTAATCATAGAATCGGATTCTAAACAGGAGGAAAAGTAACTAGCACCGAAAAAATAAAGAGAAGAGGAGAGGAAGAATGGTAAAAAGGTAGATTAACATCACTTGGCACTTGCAAGCCAAAGAAAATCAACCGTCAGATGCACTAGTTCCTACTACATCTACTAATTAGCTCCAGTCTTAATGCTCACCTGTTCAAGTAGTGTTGGTGGAGCGTCGTAAAGATGCTTCATCATATATTCAAGCAAAAGTAATAATCGAGACAAGTGTAATAGTTGAGAGTCTTTCATCGGAGTTTTAACTGCTTCGCTACATCGAACCGCTCCGCTACCAGTCACAAGAAGAACAGACTTCTTTTGCATCAGGTTCAATGAGTGAAACAAGAAGAGCACTAGTTGTGCATGCTCGACATTTAAATCTGAAAGATAAGTTGCACACATCCGTTACAGATTATTGATAGAACATATCAAATAAATAATGCAAAAAGTTGCCTCAAGTTATGGATATCTCACCTTCGTTTTCAGCCTCAAATGTAGCCGGAGGATTGCAGACATTTTCAACCATGGTTGTCACTAGTCGATGCCAAATGCTTATACAGGCGGCTTCTTTCTCTGATTGTGGCTTCAGCAGTAAGATCTGGAGAAAAGATCGCGATGGTTTATTTTAATTAAAGAGAATCTCAAGTGTTATTGCTGGAACTAGATCTGAAGATGGAGTAAATACCTGTGCCAAGACGCTCAACGTTCTTGGATAAACTTGCAGTGGCCATGATGGCGTGGTGTTTTCTGTTGACCAAGGACTAACACCTAGATGATGAAGCAGAGTATTCTGCAAAACTTCACTGAGAGTATTTCGAGCCAATAAATTATGGGTGTAACGGCTGAGTGCTTGCGAAAACTCTGAGTACATCGCCCCCAAAGTAGCTCCGTAGAATACTGAAATGGTTCCTGAAATTATCACGCATTAAAAATACAATATTTCAAAAAAATTTCATTTCGGTAGTCAACGACAGGGATTTAGTCACACCTGTTTCGGTTCTCGCAGTTTCGTGGTCTAGGTCTCTGATGATTGCTGCTAAAATCACCATTTGCTGCTCTACTAAGCCATGGACAACGTATTCTCTGATGTAAAGACTCCGACTGCCGATGAGGTGTTGGTTCATGAATTGAAAGATCTGTGTTGCTAGGGATATGTACTGGAAAAAAGGAAGGAGAATGATGTGTGAAAAAGTGACCTGTGTCATTGAAATTGGTAAAAGTTTCAAAGACAACATACTCCATGTGGCTCCCGATTGTCAGGTACAATGGCAGCTGTTGTTCGCTCTGTGCTTGTCTCGTTATTGGGTTCCTTGGCTGTGCTGGTGGGTGAACCATCGGACGGAGCGAGAGTTTCCTCAAACCAAAGCCCCAGGATAGGTTCGCTGTCCTCCTCTACCGACATAACAGTTTGTTCTACGTGGTGAACATACACCAGAGCGTTAGTAAGTGGACAGACAGGACAAAACTTGAGATTATTATTTAAGAACGATAATATTGAAAAAAGAAGACCTTGAAAATAAATGAACAGCGAATCAATTTAAAGGCCAAATTTTTTTTATATGGTTTTTTCAGACTGTACCATGTATTTTCTTCACAATAAGTTGCAAAGTTAAAAGACAAAGAAGGCCCCAATCTTTCTGAAATAATCGTACTTTGTGATTAAATCATTAAAAGTGTGTTAGTTCCACATAAAGTTTTCATTTATGCCTGTGTCAATTCGGTATATTGAAAGACGTTGACCGACTCTAGTATTACTTGTCTTAAAAAATTTGACTAAACGTCTAGTTGGGAACGGGGAATACAGAGAATCACAGGCCTCTGAACTTTTGGGTTACATACAGATCAATTTCTTTATGTATATTACCTTCGTCAGTCGAGCTTTCATCAGAGCAGCTCAAAAGATCTTCGTAATATGTAGTAGAGTCAGATTGACTCAATGTATCGCCTTCGAACGGATGCTTTTGAACTCTTTTCAAGGTGCAGGCCTGAAAGAATTTGTTTAATTATCTGTCTATCCTCCCGAAATCACATGTAGATGCGTGCCTATATCTATTTTACCCAAAAGACTTAACTATTGGAAATCTAAGGTATATCAGGAGCAATAAGTGATTCTATAAATATAAAAAACGCAAGAAAAATAGTGTCTAAACTAAAAAGATCCTTTTGCATATTTTGGTGTGGAAATTAGAAAATAAATTAATATCTCAAGCTTGTTATAAGTAAATCATGCATAATTAGTATCTAATTTAATTAAAAAACAAGGAGCATGCACATACCTTACAGTCGAAAACTAAACAATCGGTATAATTATTTTCCGCATATTATTAGGTGACATTAAATAAAATTGGACCAATAAATGCATAAATCAATCAATCTCTTCAATTAATGATAAAAATTAAGTGAAAAATTGAGTAAAAGACAATGTAAACAGTACATAAGCCAAGTATTTCTGTATATTTTAGAAATTTCAACGAATTGATTAATAAGACTGTACCTTTCTATAACTGATTGTGGCCAAGTAAAACAGAAGGTGATTTAATGGCGCTGCTTGCAAAAAGGTAACAGCTCTTTGCAAGGCTGTAGCTGTGGCCAAAATATCAAGTGGCGCAGGCTCAGGAGTCGGGGGACGATCAGGTCCTGCTTCCACAGACACATCCTCTAGTAGTGCACTCATTAGTGTAAGGGCATGAGAAGCTAGCGCCACAGAGAGAACACCGAATCCTTGTTGTCTGTGACAAAGAATGCTTTGTGTTAGGGATTTGAGTAAAGCTTAGTATCAATGAACTTGGATCTGCATCACGAGACTTGCGATCCTAGTGAAACGGAAATTGTGGTAGAAGAGGATTTAAACCACAACGCATATCTTAGTAAGTGATTTTTCAGCGCCATAACTAATTCTAAGAAAACGATATACAAATAACTTACACTTTCATTAGATTTATACGACCAGTTCCATCTCTTGATTTGCTTGGGGATTTTCCCTTTTCCTCTTTTCCTTTATCCGCTGCACTAAAACTGCTAACAGAAAGCTGAGCTTGAAGACCAGCCACCAAAAGCCAGACCCCAATGAGAAGATGATTCTGCAATATCTATAGCAGAAAACGGAAAAATAGATTAATAGATGTATTGATAGATGATTGATTAATAGATGATTAAGTGATAAATGTTCTTTCCATAAAGTTAGACAATTTGAGTTTACTTTTTAGATATAAATTTCTTTTCAAATTTAAAACGAGTATATCTTACATGACCTCCTGCACGTGTGCTATATTTAATAACGTTGGATACAATTCCAAAAATTTCCAAGCTCTTCTCGACGACTGTTATAGCTAGTGAATCATATTCCTCTTCTGTTCCCTTTCCGCTCTGATTTCCTTGTTGATTCGAGGAAGTATTTGTGCTACATTTTGGTGACACTGCATTTGTTATGCCAACAATACTCGAAGCAGTTGCGTTAGCTATCGAGCAATAGAGGCAAGACATCGTAAGCAATGATAATTTTTCAAGTTTTGCTGGGGTTAAAGGTTCAAGGACGGGTAGCGCTACCACACTATGTACAATATTGATGTCGTTTACAACGGCATGTAAACTATGCCGAATTGTGTGAGCTTCAGAATGATTGGACGGAAGACTGAAACCCTTTCGACTCAGGTAAGCTTGATATTTTTTTGTGTATCTAGACAAGTATGGAAGATTTGTACACATATCAAGCAGCTTGTCTCCCGCCCCCATACTTTGGAGGGTGCTTATGTTGTTCGATATGAATAACATCTGGAAGAAATAGAAGTAGATTAATCAGTTTATCAATTGACAATAAGCATATAATACAGGGCTGGACAAAATGATGTGAAATAACAAAATAATCAGGTTTTATTCATCTAAATGGTGTTCTTTAAATTCCATACATTTGAAAGAACTCAGGAATCAAATTAAATCAAGCCAACCCTGATAAAATGCGGCTTTTAATTGTTGAATTTGTTGATTGGAAAATCCCACAAGTAGTTTCTACTCTCACAGCTGCAAAAGTGAAATTACCTTTGCATCGACGTTAACATCGCCACCAGTAGATTCAGAAGTAACTTTGTTGCTAGTATCAGACGTTGTCTCGTTTATAATGTTTACAGTTGGTACAAAATCCTGCAGCGGTGTAGTAAGTTGCTCGAGAATACTACTGGACAAATCACTGCGAGCTCTTTTAGATTCTTTAATAGGTTGAGGCGAAGTTTCCTTTTCTCCGCTAGGTGAAGACGTCTTTATATGTGATGGTAACTTTGCATTTTTCATTATAGCAACAAGTGTTATCTCTTCGGTCTTCGTCAATAAAGACTGTCCCATGCATAGCGCACGAATTGGAAGAAGCAGCTGCTTCGTAACCAATACAGTAGGCTGTCCGTCCCCAAGCTGAGACTGAGGCAGTCTTCCAATCAAATAAGTAAGCAATACTCTGCATGCTTGCCAAACTGTCGGAATTTGGTTTTTCGACACTAATAAACAAGAATATTTTTTCAATATTTTCAGTTCAATAGAATTAAAAATGAAATTAAAATACCCTAAAATCCCTATAAAATATCTCCAACATTGATTCTCGGTTTCTTACGTCTTAGGCAGCTAGAATAGAATAGCTAGAATAATCTCAAATCCGTCCAAATATATGGCAGAAAAAAATGACAGGATTTGGAATTTTGTGCCAGGGTTTAGTACAGTGACCCAAAGTGATGTATGAGTGTGTATAGGTAGATGACTATTTATAGTGGAAGATTTACCCCGCCCACAATGTGTAATTAGGTATATATATATATGTCCGAGTATATGTATCACCGATATTTCGATAGATATTTTTTTTTTATATTATGGTTAACTTGAAGTGTTTAAACTTACGTGTTGCAGCGCTTCCGGCAATATAATCTGCGGCCAGGGCGGCAAATGAGGTATAAAATGCTTCGTGCTGTTCATCGTGAGACGAGAATTCTGCATCGCTATTTTAAATCATTATAAATATATATAATCAATAGAAAATACGCTCGATACGGGCAAGTATCCATTTCTGTACTGTCATTTAACGCCCGTTAAAATTTTCACGGAGAATATCTACGGACTAGTAGCTTCAATTTAACCATTTCTATCACTTGCCTTTTTATTATCGCTTTCACAAGCTCGATTATCTCGTTTTTATTAAATGATCCATAAGATGCGGCTAAAATTGGCTTTATTATTGAGGCCCACTCAACCATACCACCACTCTTCGCTGCCATTTTGGAAACTATGAAAATTGAAAACGACGTAGCCAAGATAAGCCGCTTTTTCGACACATTGACAATGTCGATCGACGAAAAAAATAGAGTTCTCTCATTGGCCGCTGATGAGCAGCATGGTGGGGGATGTTATCATGAGTCAATGATAAGGCTCTATTTGCTTGTCGCGGAGACGATATCGCTACAATGAAATTTCGCCTGGAGAATATATGTCGGCTATGCACCGGAATAAGAAAAGTGGCGCCGTCTACACGGATCTATGGTACCAAGATTTATATGATGGTAAAAACGGATCATAAAGGAGTATCCTCTGAGTCAACTAACAGCACGATGTTTAGTTGGTAAATACCAGAACAGTGGGACCAAAATTACCGACGTCACTAGCATCGCGAACGCTAATGTGGAGCGAGATATTATTAGGATATTATCATGCTTTATTATTTGACAAATGATTCGCTGAGCGCGAAGGGTATAGAAAAACACAGATTCAAACTTTAGACATCATTGTAATCTAAATAAGAAAAAAATGTTTTTACTGTTATGAGGATGATATGCTATATGACATCACTGTGACAATAAAAAATGTATACCCGAATTTTTCCTGTTTCAAGGCCCAACACCTTCGAAACATCTCAAAAAATATACGACTGGACATATCTTATATTTTGACGATTGTTTTTTTGTCTGATATAATTTTTTGCTAGTTTCCATTTCGGTAGTATACAGTGAGCTATCAACAAAGAAAAAAATATTCACGAAGGCTACATTTCTGCGAGTTTATCTAACAAAACAACATATTTACGGGACCATTAGGAAGCTACGTTTTACAGCACTTTTATGGTGGACCTAACGACACATTTTTCCTGTGCAATGATATTTTATTGCAACACGAGCTTACCATAAAAAATATCTACATAGTCTAGCAATAGTCGCATTGTTCATACAACGATAATATTTTCAACTCGATAGGGTCAATATTTCGTTGCTCTCAGATAGTTTGTATTTTTCTTCGTTCATATTTTTACATAGGTATTCTATTTACTCACGGTCTCGCCAATTTGGTTGTACGTCTAAAGAGGTTCAGATTTTTTGATATCAGATGTTCATTTAAAGTTCATCTGCTAAACTACTTGTCGATTAGATTTGACGAAGATGGCTAAGTTCGCAATTGCTCTGTGTTTGCTGGCACTTGTCGCCTGTGTGAGTACGATTCAAATAGCCGTGGAATAGATGAAGTTCCATTAGTATGTAAGCTTCGATCTTTTAATATGAGTCACCGAAGAAGAAAAAAAAGCAACTACGAACTTGAATACAAGAACTTTGAACACGTAAATTCATCTGGTTCGGTCATACTTTACATCTCCATTCCATCCGGGGACTTCTCGTTTCGAGTTAATCTAATCAGAGTTAAATTTCGATTAATGAAATTCCCAGGGAACTCAAGACTCGATTCTCTCGGCTATGACAAATCAAGTAACGGGCACGTTGACATCTCTCGTCAGCGACGTTGAGGAACAACAGTCAACGATACTGGACGGTATAAACAGCGCAACTAGCACTGTAGCAGCGTTTGAAGAGCAAATCAACAGTGCCGTACAAAATTTAATCACCGCGGTGAGTACAGGAAACTTGAATGATCAAAATACGATGCAAAGGTATAATTACTGAGATAGAAAACATATCTATGGCATTGTGTTAAAAAGATTAATGTCTTACCGAAGTTCCTGCCTGAATGGCGCTCAGCGCTAAGCCACAGATACACGTAAACATATGATAGTATCTGTTATCCCGAATACTGATAGCATTGCGTACACTCCAAAAAGGTCTCACTTCTTTTTCACTAATTTGACATGTCCAACAGAACACGGAGATAGTTGAAGGTCTTATTGCCAACGCTACCAGCGATGCGAGCTCATGCTTGGCTCAAAGCATTGATTTTCAAGCAATAGTTCTGGAATATGCAACAAATGCAATCACATGCGCCCAGAGTGCTCTAGACAAGTTGCTGTACAAATGCGAAGCAACTCTAAATGTATTTAAAAATTACATTCAAACTTTGGATAATTTGGTGACGAACACCACATTGTGCTCGTCTAACATCCTGACTGTTGCATCCTGTATGACATTGGTAAGTAAATTGGTGTTTCAGAATAGGTTTGTATTAATTATTACATTCGACATGTCAGAGTGAGCAATTACACTGGATCCCGAAGTTTTTTTTAATACACATGCATGTTGCATGGCGGCTAGTTTATTATCTCCATCATGTTCAACGCCAGGTCTGGACAGCAGTGCAGAATGAAATACCCAATATCTGGGCCGGCCTGTGGTCTCAAGTCACAGTACTTAGCAGCGACTTTGCCAACTTCGAGGTCTCCCTTGGAACTTGTGGCTCTGCCGCCGCGATTTTGACTCTTATGAACGCAGCGCAGAAATCTCAAACCGAATTGGCACAATGCATCGCGCAGTTGAAGTAGCTTGATGAACTTCATAATTTGTACTCTAACGAAGTTAACCCACTCAATCGATGTAGGCTGAGTCCCGTCTGTCCCAAGGCCATTATATATAATGTAAAAACTTGTATAATTATTTGATGAAGCGGATGTTGCCGATAGGCCCACGCTTCCTCCATTTCGCGAAAAAGCATGGCAGGTTTGAATAACGAGACAGAAAATTTTATCGAGTATATTGGCATAAACTGATTACCAATAGTAAAAAGAATAAAATGAAATTGATTGTGAACCGAAGAATTGACTGAACATAATGATTATTCTTGTACTACCCTCACCCTCATAAAGCCAAACTTTTTTCTCAGTCCTCGATTTTCTCGCAGAAAAGTAGGACCAAAGTCAATCAACTTTTTGCTCCTATTTTGGAAGTATAAGGCGCACTCGTAGACATCAAGCATCTTCCACACTCAGCGATATTGCTTTTAGAGAAGGTAGTCGTCATCAATGTCGATTTCTACGAATTCTTCTCTCCTTTTCGCGTTGTATTTTCTTTCTTCAAGAGAAGGATGTGTGTTTGGTTATTGAATATGAAAAAAGAAAAAACAATAATAATTTCAATCTCAACGATTTTAGGAACTCGTTGGGTTTTAATTAAAGTGTTGAGGGAAATGATGGAATAATGAAAGATTTAGCAGGGTAAAGAATTATTTTGATCGAGTTTCGAATGTTTTGTATCGCAAATGATTCCTTTTTCTCTGCGCGAGGTATAGAACGATTCTGAAAATGTCTAATTACAGGTATCTTAATGAATTTGCATGGTAAGGAAAATCCTATGGCACGCAAACCTAACTTCCTCAGAGTATTTTGTGGTGTCCATTTCGGTAGCAGTGTGACATCGTCGAGCAAAAAAAATAATTACGATTGCTACAACCATATGTTACTAAGTAATCAGAAATTACATCATATACCTAGAACCTTGACAGACAAATATTTTACATTATAAACTTCGTTACGCCTATAGTGGACTTACTAACACATTATTTCATTTCAGCGCAGCTATGTACTATATCAAGTTGCATTCACCACGAAAGTTATCTACGTTGTAGATAAGCAATAATTTGCAGGCTGATTGTTATATTGCTATAGAATTCGTTGCCGCATTGCCAATTACTTGTATAGCGTACCTTATATATTTCGTGGTTTAGATTTTCACAAGCTTTCTACTTGCTCGCGATATTTCCAATTCAATCGTGTATCTTAAGAGTTTCAAATTTTATAATATCAAGTCTTCATCGGAAGTTTGACTGCCAGCTACTCGTCATCCATAGTCGATAAAGATGGCCAAGCTCGCAATTGCTCTTTGCATACTGCTCATCGCTTCCACCTTTGTAAGTACAATTGAAATAGTTGTAAAAATGAAAAAAATCCGTAACTATACGTGAAAGCTTGTAAGGGTGTCTGGAGAATTATCTATTATTTGCGATACTACAATTAGGGTCAATTTTCGATTAATGAAATCCCTAGGGCGATGAAGACTCAAATTCTTGGGGGATCATGGATAATCTAACATCAACGTTGACATCTTATGGCATCGACGGTCAGACACGTATAAAAACAATGCTGGAAAGTATAACCGATGCGACAAACGCTTCGGCAGCCTTTAATAATCTTGTTGACGATATCATAGAAAGTGCGACTGCTCAGGTAAATAGTCGAATTACTTGAAACTTTCATTATCAAAGTGTGCTGCAAACGTTCGATGTATACCATAGAAGATATACCTATACGGCGTTGTGCTAAAAGGAAGTCCCTTTATCACAATGGTCCTTTTAGCATCAAGCCATAACAGCAGCAGTATAGAACATATTATTCTAAATGCTCCCAGAATACTGGGAGCAATTCACATTTTGATTCTTTATTGAAATAATTCAACACACTCAACAGTACGAGGGGATAATTGCAAGTCTTTCTTCTAATGGAACCGGTGTCGCGAGCTCATGCACGTCTCTCGGCATTGATTCTGAAAATCTAGCGTCGCAAGTGGTATCCAATACATTCCTCTGCGTACGTGAGACTTTAGCTGACATCTTATCTGACAGCAGCACAACTGTAGCTGGATTCACAGAATCCATAAGTACTTTAAATGACATCGCAAAAAACGCCGCGGCATGTATGTCTAATAATGGTAGTGCGTCGTCCTGTGTTACATCGGCAAGTACATACATCATACTCATATTTCGTCTTCGATTCTATATGCCCGTTAGAATGAGCAGCAATACGAGCAAATCGTTTTGTCACGTGATCAAGATTTTACTCTTCTTTTCAACAAATTACTGGATTTCATTGATGATTCTGTAGCATATCTGTGAAGCTCTTACTATACGGTATCTCAAGAGTAATATTTTCATAATGTTCGCCAGATCTGGACATCGGTGACGGATACTGCCAGTAGCTGGGCCAAATTATTAGCCGATGCAGCAATACTAACCGCTAAATTCTCTACTCTCGAAGTCTCGGTGCCATCCTGTGGCTTGGTCGGCATCACCAAAACTCTTGCGAGTCAAACGCAGGCATCTTACTCCGAAATCCGGAAATGCATAGTTGACTCGAATTCTACCAGTTCATAGCTTGTACCAAATCGATGTTAATCTATATTGTATCTCATCAACGTAGCCTAAGCCACGTTTGTGTCAAGGATATTGAATAAAATGGGGTTTCATTGCAAAGTTCATAGATCTATATCAATACTCGCTGTGTAGATCGTTCATTTTTTTCGTATATGGACGCCTTCAATATAGTATTGAAAATTGGCCTGTCAAAGATTGAAAAATGTTGGGTAGCGTAGACGCGATAAAGCGGAAATTAACGATACCACCACGCTTTGTTCCGTACATGGAAAAGCATCGCATTTATGAACTTTTCCACGTGAGTAAGAAATAACAGAATAACAAACGACAAATGACAAGACGAATCTCAACCGAAGAATTTAATGATGATTTCTCACGACCCTGGTACCCTAGATACAAAACTCTTCACTCGTAGTATAAACGATGTAACGCATTAGGATAGTGATTTTCATAATGCAAAAATGCATGCCATACGTATTGCAGGAACTTGGAACGGAGCTACTGATAAAAAGACCGGAAGACCATATCAGCTATTTGAAACAATGTCTTCAACACGCCGCGCTAAATCGCGATACCCCTAGAATCGTCATTCTTGCTCCACCGGATTTTGGTATGAATATCCACAGGCACCTTTGTCTGTAGCTTGATACAAAACCCTCTACCCACGATTTCAGAAAGACAATTTGACCCAGGAAATTATCGAAATCGTCACATGGGGATGCAGATCAATTGCAACCCCAACAGAAAATACGTATTTCGTTAATTCAGTAGTCCGCAAACTAGAGAGTAGATTCAAAAAACTGTTCGCTACCTGATGCAGCCATGGTTCCTTTGATTCTGCATTCAGAATAGCTTCGCAATTAATTAATGTTCGATGCCCAGATAAAATGCGTCTTGGTGAGGAGTTGCAGCAGGAATTAGGCGTCCGACCTGTGACCCTATCTGATATTCACGAAGTCACATCCACCGTGGGTTTATAAAATTTTGAATTTCTACGACCGAATTCTGAGTATCTATGACTATACAGCTTGAGGATTTATTTTCTGTCCATTGAAAAGTAGTCTTCCACGACGAAGTATACCGTGCAATAGTCACAATTAACAGTCTCGTTTCAGTGCATGGATGTCAGTTGTGCCGAGGCTGAAGATTTTGCACGGAATTTAAAGAAAATACTTCGAACTGGGATGCTTCATAATTCTGGCTGGGTTCTCGTAGGTGAGACGACATATCCATACCCAGTAGATCGGTACAGGTGATTCATGGGGACAAAATTCTATCCGATTTTGAAATCACCTCCACAGATATGCCCAGGACAAAATCAGAGGCTCAAGCTTTTCAACGTATAGGGATTATCCCCACGCATGTTTTGCAGATTAATCCTACCCGGTCACTAGGTCCGTTCTAATCCATTATTCCGTTCTCATCTCTTCAGTGTTTCGTAGATTTCTTTATTTTTTCCATTGCCATAAATACTCGTTATAATTGCAGACTACAGAGATGGAGGTGACATGGTAACAGACTTTCAGGTACCGATGCAGAGCCGATATGCTGAATTTTCAATTCCCGAGAAACGTGATTACCGGAAAAACCTACCTGGTCTACAAATCGCGTACTCAGATTCCTTGATCGTCAGTTTTTGCTTTATTATTTTCTTCAGAAATTGAATTACCGATGCGCGATTACGTTGATCTGAAACGCGTCTGTAAATCCGTAAACCAATCAGATATATACCTATCTCCTGAATAAGTGCATTAATTTTTCACAGGAAATTGACGTTGGAGATCGAAATATTGAAGAACTGGCGAAGGACTGCGCTATCCTGGCAAAACGGAGAAAACATTGCGGGGCACCATCGATTTTTCGAGTTGCAATCATCGGTGCTCGAGGGTCCGGAAGTCGCACTATCGCTCGACATCTTTGTGAAAGATTTCACCTCGTGCATGGTTAAGTATTTTTTTAAGGGCGGAATTTTAATTGGTGGATGATACCACATGCTAATTATACCTGCGTGAGTGAATTCAACTAATATTTTTACTGTTACCAAATCCAACCATGATTACGACAATTTATATCTTGTGTCATACGTGTTACAATATTTTCTCCGTCTAGTTGACTTTGAGAAAATTTTACAACAAGCACGTATGCAAGACTCAAAATTGGGAAAAATGTTGAGGATGGTCGAGCATACCTGGGGCACGAGACCCACGCCGAAAACTAGGGTGCAAGTCGTCGAAGTATGCTATTATTCTTTCGCTTGCACTATTGAACCGGTTGTAGCTAAATCAAAAAATTCTATTCATTTATCAGTCTTATCAGTTATATGCAATGTATTATCTCACGTATCTTTTCAAAGTTACAGTCAACAGATATTCGATGAATTTTTATATCACATTATCCATTTCGCGAGGTGGTAAATTACAGAAATTCATACTTGGCTACGAGTGTATAAAGCGTGGCTGGGTTTTAACCGGATATCCTATCACTGAAGAGGACTTTAGGCTACTTGACATGCTGGCTACCCCGCCGAATCGGTACGCCAAAAGTTGTTATAATCTTATGGAGATCTTCAGATCTGCAGTTGCGATTTATTTTTTGCATCGGAGTTAGCGAGACAAAATTTCCGAAAGTATTCCATACATGACGCACAGTCTCCTCTATACTTTTTCATAACCGAAGTATTTTGTAAAAAACGATTCGATAATCACATAGGCACACCAAGATCAAGTCTACCTACATACTCATATCGTTATCGCTTTCGGTTTTGTCAGGGTGATATTCTTAGAAGTAGACCCTTTCACTTGCGAGCAGAGGCTACTGGGGCGCCGGGTCAACATGTACACAGGAAGTAGACACAATCTTACATCCGATGAAATCTCCGGACATAAGATCAACGAGCTGAACACACATCCTGAAGACTATCGTAGCAACGTGGAAAAACAGGTGATATAGATTCGGGGTCAGCTTGAGGCCTTTCATGAAACAATCCCAGATACATTAATCTTGCTCTTCCGGCTAATCTCGCTTTGATTCTTCCCAATTTTTGCAACAGATCAAAGAGTATGGAGAAAATGTTCAAGCCATGATGAATTATGCCGGATTATCGGCAATAGTGATCAATGGATCTGGTTCACGATCTGCTGTCCGAGAAATAACAGAGGCTTGTCTGATCAGACCTGCCCCTTGTGCACCAGCTAGGATACCAGCTTCGGCGCCGGTCATTCGAGCAGAGGATATCGAGTTTGATCCCGATGATGAAATCGATCCTTGGGTCTTTGACGGTGTTAGATCACCGGAAGCAACAATGTCTCTGATTTAATCAGAGATCTCGTCGTTTTATTTTGTATAATACACCACACCATTTTCCTCATTTATTTACTGATAACAGACATGCAAATTTTTGGGTGAAAAAATTAAATACCTATACTGCATTTTTGCGTTATTACTCAGAGTTATGGAATATACTTCGGACGTGTTGATCGTCTCGAAATTTTCTTCACAGTCTTCGCTATAAATTATCTCGGAGATTCTTTCAGTTTTTTCGCAAATTGAAAATACTTTTAATATAATGTGAATTCAAGTAATAATAAAAACAAAATATCCAATTTTCCGTTGGATTTTGTCTGTTATAGAGTAGGATAAAATTTTCCTCAAAAGATTTTTCTCCGCATTCTGACATTAGTATAAATCTCTACGGTCCGCCCAGGCGCTATCTCGTCATGCGGTAATACCACGGTTGTTCTCTTCGGTCTGTTGTTCCCCTGGCTCACCAGGCATCCGGACTTCGCAACGTCACATTGTGGGATGCTTTGTGCGATGACGAGGCAAAGAGGGTGGCAAACGTCACGCGAGACCGTCGAGGTCAACCGGTAGTCGTCGATCGTTGACGAGGGTTGCAAGGGGATATAGTCAAGGGTGAGACACCCCTTGGTGCTGACGTAACAAATACGTCAGGGATTCCGGTGGCGCCTAGTACAAGGCAATCATCCACCCGTAGGAGTCGCCGATTTCGTACGCGATCATAAGTCATTCGCGACTGCTTTTCCCTTTTCAATTATTTCCACGTCATCAGGGGCTTGAATAAAATATTAATTATTGCTCAGGATTTTTTAAATTCTAATGCATAATAGCGAGTAATAAAGAACGAAAAATCTCCACTCGTTATTCTATAAGGTTTACCCCTATCAAAAATAATTCTCATCCCTATTCCTTCCAATAGTTTGTCTTCCTCCCTTGGTTTTGAATTTTCCTCGTAGATTTCCTGCTTTAGAAAGACAGTGAAATCGATTAGGGTCTAGTTAATTATTCGAACGATTTATAGAGGAGCAGAATTATACCAGCATGTGATCCTGTGACAGAACGCCACCGGTCTGTTCGGAAAAATTCATGGAAAGGTAATGATGCGTCGCGCACGCTACCCGGAGGGCACGAGCCCCAGGATGTCATAATTTCTAAGAGGCTATGGGCAAAACTCGTCCTCGTACACCAGCCTTGCCTCATGAAATCTTGGTGCGGAAATATGCTTCGCGTTTGAGGCAATTAACAGAGTTAGCAGAAGTGTGGTGTGCGCTAATTTTGTTTTAACAGGACTTTGAAACGGAATTTCAATATTCGCGTGCAGTTGAATCAGGAATTTCCAATCCTACTTGCAGTCGCTTTGACGCTTTCAATGTTAATAAAATGGTGATTGTATATTCAACTATGGCTTGGGATTACTCTTCGATATTTGAAACATGAAACAAAAATAGAAGAATAGCTATCGATAGAGAAGAAAGTAATGAGAACAGATATTCATATGATTCATGGAACGATCCGTTCATGGCATAAAGATTTACAAATGAGAAATATTTTGATGAGATGAGATAGATACTGAAATAGAGAAGAATAAGGAAGAGAAGAGAGAGCGATATACATAGAGAAGGGAAAGAAAAGAATTATTGAGAGCGAAAGGAAGAGACATTTTTTTCCCCACTGCCAGGATTCAAGAAGATCGATTCGGCTTCACCCCGAGCTATCCATACCCACAATCTGCGCTCGCACCCGCTATGCAACCCTGATCCGCAAATATGCCCCTTGTTTGAAGGACTCGGTGCAGGTGTAGATTATAGAGAAAATAATGCCTTACAATTTTCGCATCAAGTTAAAATAGGATTTCGAACGAATTATGGGCATGAAATATTTTTTTGTTATAAGTTGGATCGTTTTAATTTTCGTAATTATTATTTTCGGATCCGTGTATTCTTTCATTTTGCACACTGCAGATACCAGAAGAAGAACATCAATAAATCGTTTTGATAAGAACTAATAAATTAATATATAAAACACATGTGCCACATGTAAGTATTGAAGAATGTGGAAACGTTCGTGACATAACGCAAATATTAAATGAGCCACATCCATCTATTCGTTATTCTACACGTGCTGATGTCGTACCGCGGCATAATAACGACAGTATCCCACGAAAGTCGAAGATTGTTTAGCTGTGTAAATTCTCGGTGTGGTAAAAAGAGGAAGATTTATTCGTTCCTACCGGCAAACTGATACAACAATAAGTTAGATATATTCATTTTATTACATAAGCGTGTCAAAATTCCCAAGTGTTCGGAACACGTCTTTTGCGCGTGATGTAACGCAAATATTAAATAAGCCACATCCATCATCAATGCCAAATACCCGGTATTCGACGTCTGCAAATATCGTAGCTCGTGACAGTAACGTATGGATATAAGATCCCACGAAAGTAGAAGATTGTATAGCTGTGCAAATTCTCGGCGCGGTCAAAAGGAGGCGATTTATTCGTTTCTTTCAGAAGAGTGATACAACAATAAGTTGGATGTATTTATTTTATTACATAAACGTATAAAAATTCCCAAGTGTTGGGACATGTCTTTTGCGCGTGATATAAGGCAAATATTAAATAAGCCATATCCATCATCAATGCCAAATATTCGGTATGGTAAAGACAAAGCTATACTTCATCGGTCGTAGCAGCAAACTGATATAACAATAAGTTAGTTATATTAATTTTAGATTAGTTAGATATGTTAAATTACATTGCTGCACCGAATTTTACAATGCTCTGAAAACAAGAAAATAAATACAGCCATGATTTCAGGTACAATAAGTTGACGAATCACTATCTATATATCTAGAAGTGGTTAGTTTTTTAGCTGATACGCCGTCTCCGAAAACACAGTTTCAAGAACCGTTCCCATTATTCTTCTAAGATAATCGTATCGCTATTATGGTATAGAAAAATGGCAAAATATACGCAGGAAGAAGCGTTGAATCATAATTGCACTGGTTTATCAGTAACTCGTGTTGCATCTAACCTTTTCATGGGCTATTTAGCATCGCGGAAGAGAAATAACACGAACGATCAGTGCACTTATCGACAAGCATAAAAATAGTCACCAGTACTACAATATTTGTTTAAGTTCACCTAGCGAAAGAATATACCAAGATCCTATCATATGGTAATGTTTTATAGTTATGTTGTAATAGATCTATAACCATATACATTTTCAATGCTCACTGTATGGTAACGGCTGATAGAAACCGACTGAACAAATAAAATTGCGCTATGAATTAAACTAGTACATAATATATGGTCGAAGAGGGTAAATACTGGACAAAATTTAGTAAAAATTTCATTGGTGAGTTTGCATAAGGAGAGTACGATTCGGCAGAATCAGATTCTGCGCGACAATGGAAGGTAAACTCATCGTCTTCTTGGTGTTCGCAGCTCTAGCGCAGAGTTCTTATGTCTCGACGTTAACGGTTTCTTACGATTTATCAGACGACGAGGTAAATGAGCTTGAAAAGATTATAGGCAACAAGGAAGAGTCAAGAATCGCATACCTCAATGGATTGAATGCTATTTTCGACATAATCGACGAATTTGCTGCTGGGTCGACTTTACAACAATTTTCCTTGGTGGTAATTTCTATAATTTCAAGATTTGGCTTGAGCTGAATGGAGCACAACGAAACTGTACATCAAAAAAAGTGTGTTTGAAAAAAATTGTAATCTATGAGAACCTTATACAACCGAACGTTTGGAAGTCCGACCAATTTTATTAAGGACATGCTTGTTTAAATCCTGATATTATGTATCTTAGACATCTCAACTGCAGTATGGGGTTTCCCTGTGAACCTACTTATAAGATAAAAAGAATTACGTTCTGATAAGAAAGCGTAGAATAATGTGTAAAATATATTTGTCACATGGATTTCATCACGTAAACGGTGAAGAATATCCAAATATCTGAGACACACGTCTTTTGTACGTCGTAAAATCTGGCTGTCAGACCCATAAAAAAAGGCGAGTTCGCACTATTTTATGATATTCATTCCCTCATCAATGTTTTTATCTATAATATAAGCACAAAAATAGTCACCAGTACTATAATATTCGATCAAATTCACCCAACAAAGCGAATCACTAAGATCCTGAGATCTCATAGTTTTTTTTATAACAGATCCATTTGTATGTACATACATTATCGGTATTCACTGTAAGGCTCATTGTAAATGGTAACGGTTGGATATACACACGCAAATACCGACTGAACAAATAAAATTGGGCAATAACGAAAAGTATCATAGGCTCGTACAGGATAAATGAGAAGCAGGCAAAGTTTGTTAAAAATTCGATCGTTACGTTTGCAGCAGCTGTGATAACGTAAATTGTAGAAATCGATTCGTATAAAAGGCGGGTACGATTCGGCAGAATCATATTCTATACCCCAATGGAAAGTGAGTTCGTTAATTTTTTGGTATTCGCAAATCTGGTGCAGAGCTGTTGAAACTTAACGTTGAAAGTTTCTTTCGGGCTATCGAAGGATCAAGTTACTCTCAGTTTCCCGCTACAGATCAAGTTCAGAATAGCTGACAAAGCAACATGCAGGAAGCCCGAATGACACGTCAGTTATTCATTGCGTTTTTTTTCGCCGCCGCGTGTCTCTATACCCAAAGTAATGCATCTATATTAAGTTCAATAATCTCAACTGTTTCTGAACTCGGGTCATTCCTATCGGGTTTATCAAACATTCCCACGTTGGTATTAGGTGCCTTGGAATTTCTCGGAGAGAGTGCACAATACAGTCAAGCCGAGCCTCCAGACATGACCCCAGAACAAGACGCAGAATACGATTTTATCATAGTCGGTGCTGGTAGTGGAGGAGCAGTTGTGGCCAGTAGGTTATCGGAAATATCTGGAATCGATGTGCTCCTTCTTGAGGCTGGGGGCAGCGAAAGCCTGGCAGCGGACATACCCTTGTTGGTCAATTACCTCCAGTTCAGTGACGATCTCAATTGGAAGTACCGTACAGAAGCTTCGGGCAATTACTGCCTGGGGATGGAAGAGCAAAGGTGCAATTGGCCCCGAGGTAAAGTTCTGGGTGGTAGCAGCGTCCTCAACTACATGATAGCTACGCGTGGTAATCCTCGTGATTACGACAAGTGGGCAGAAATGGGAAACACTGGTTGGTCCTGGGAGAATGTTTTATACTATTTCAAAAAATTGGAGAACATGGAAATCTCCGATCTCAGATCAGACAACGAGACGCACAACACTGAGGGACCCGTGGAGATAAATTACCCACCTTACCACACGCCATTAGCAACGGGTTTCCTCAATGCAGTACAAGAGCTTGGTCTACTAATACAGGACTACAACAACGGGGTTCAATCGGTAGGCTCATACATTCAAACAACCACTGCTAATGGGTCCAGAGTGAGTAGCAACAGAGCTTACCTCTCTCCGGCAAGTCAGCGGACCAACTTATTCGTTAGCCAAGACAGTCTGGTCAGCAAAATCCTTATAAATTCAACAGATAACCGTACTGTCGGAGTTCAGTTCATTAAAAATAATCAGAACTACACTGTTAGAGCACGGAAGGAAGTTATTTTGTGCGCAGGAACTATAGGGTCTGCTCAACTGCTGATGCTCAGTGGAATTGGCCCTGCCGAACACTTAGCCGAGATAGGAATACCACTGATAAAAGACGCGCCAGTTGGTCAAAATCTTATGGACCACATAGCCTACGGTGGATTTGTTGTTCTGATAGATGAACCGGTTTCAATACTCACGAAAGACATGATAAATCCCCTGAATCCATACCTTACTGAGTATTTGAACGAACGACAGGGACCATTGACGGTACCTGGGGGAACTGAAGCTGTGGCACTTTTCGACGTTGATTCTCCTCTCGATCCCAACAGTTGGCCAAACATCGAGTTACTATTCGGAGGAGCTTCTTTAGTCTCGGACCCAAACATTTATAAAGATTTTGGTATATCTGACAGTTTTTGGGACAATAGTTATAAAGAAATTGAGGGTGAACATTCGTGGGATGTACTACCGATATTATTGCGGCCGCAAAGTCGTGGCGAAATTTTACTCCAGAGCACAGACATAAACACACCGCCAAAATTGATTCCGAACTACATGAGCCACCCGGAAGACGTGCGAATTCTTGTGGCTGGCATTAGGGCTGCTCAAAACGTAAGCCAAACACAATCAATGCAAGAATTCGGCTCGAAACTCTACGATGTACAACTTCCTGGATGCGAAGCCTATCTCTATGACTCCGACGATTACTGGGAGTGCGCCCTTCGTGCTCTGACTTTCACTATTTATCATCACTCTGGGACTGCCAAAATGGGACCTGAGGGCGACCCGACTGCCGTCGTGAATCCCAGACTTCAGGTAATGCTTTTTATTTTTTCATTTCTCATCATCATGCGAAGTGCGTTCTAGATAGCACGAATGATGGGTCTAATATACTGAATAATAGTGCGAGCGTAGGAATTCCCAGACAATTTATCAGTCTCAACGTATTCGATAATAATTATACCATGGCTGAGTGCGTGGGCTGGATCGTTTTTTATACAAACTGAGTAAATACCTTAACTGATACTATTGCGCTAGATAACGTTGGTTTTTTTTTTGTTTTTTACACGATCAAAATTCAAAGATTATTGAATAAATTGTAAATGAATAGAGAAATGAAGAGATATTTGGGAGTGATTATCATCAAATCCTATTATAGTTCGATTAAGATGAATCAACTCGTAGTCGAAGAAATAATATATACCCCGATCAGTTTTGTTAACGTTTTGGCACTTCAGGATTCGATCTGCAAATTCTAACCTTGATTCTTCAAAAGTAATACGAGAATCGAGAGAAAGTTGGTTTATACCTGTGTGATGCAACAATTTAATAACAAATGTCTAACCGGAAATGTAGAATTTTTAGTTCATAAATGAAGGATAGAAAACAATAATTAACCCAAGACGGTAACACCTCATGACAATCCCGTGGTGGTCACATGGGGTGTGACACCCCCCCAGGCACTTTGAAGCGCTGTAAAATTTCGTAGAATTATTCTGGGGCCCCAAAAAAAATTGAGAACATATTTCAAACGTTTCTCTATTAACCTATCCAAGAGTGTGATGAAAATTTCAGTTTCAAGTATGTTTAAAAAATTCGTGGAAAAAATTTTCCAAAAATGCCCTCTTTTTACAAGAAATGCTGTATTTTTTTTTTGTTTCTCGACATATCGACAGAAGTCAAGCAGGGTCTGATTCCTGAAAGAATTCTCTTTCTGGCGACTATATTAGTTTTTGTGGGTTTTCCAAAAAGTATATTTATTTTGCACTATGAACATGCAGGGTTCAGCGGCAAAATGATGTACAAGATGTTGAAGATTTTTGATGTGAAATGATAATTTCTTTATTGAAAACTCTTCAAAAGTATCGAAAAATAGGCCAAGGGTTCGTCACACCCCATGTGACCGTTTTGGGTTAAGAGAGAAGAACAGGAAGAACACTGAACTTGTTCCTATCAGCAAATTACAATAAGAAATAAAAACCTACTGCATATCGAAGTGATGGTGAATACATAAATTCACTAACTTATACATGATAAGAGATTTACCCTGTAATAACGCCCTGGCGGAGAGTTTTATATAAAATCGTATTATTTCAGGTTCACGGAATAAATGGATTGAGAGTAGGAGACGCCGCAATAATTCCAGAAATACCGACAGCTCATACGAATATCCCCACAATGATGATTGCCGAAAAACTTGCAGACATGGTGAAAGAAGACTGGGGCTATTCAACGGAGAACTGAAGAAGTCCATCGAAAGCGATCCTACTTCTGGAGCGAGGCTGTAGAGAAATCTCTCAGCTTAAGACTATCATTCTCAAGGCTTTTCATTTCAAATTAGTTGGAAAACTGTTCCTTTCCGGGTGAGGTCTGGAACCAACCCCAAGCCCAGGTTAATCTGTTCAGTAAAATAAGCAAAACAGCGAAAGTTAATATGCATAATTCATATACCTATGTACTACTTATGTATGTGCACGAAGCTAGTGAATAAAAGTATGCAATTTCAGTTTTGACATTTGTTCTTCTTTTTCTCGTCGATTTTGAGTTTGGCCAAATAATTGAATGTTTCATTGATCCATGAAAAAAGATATGGATCAGGCTTCTCTGATTGTATGTATACCTCGGAGTAGAATAGAGGTGGCCGCCAGTCCAATTTGGCAATGTTTACCTCGTGACAGCTAATCACGAAATCGCTACATACCTATTTAACAAATTGCTGATTTGACCTCTTGGCCGCCTGAAGTCTTCTCCAAGTGGGCGGATGGTAAGAATGCATCGTGTATACACACGCAATTCTTATGTGTATTTTGTAACAGAACACCAAGCACTCTCGTCCAAAGACCAGTATCCCTGCTATGTAGATAAAGAGAGGGAAAAATAGATAAATATCTAGTAGTCCAAATTCGGTTCCTCGAATTTCTGCAATACTCGGAAGGTCGTCCTAATACATGCCTACTAAGATGTTATGAATTTGCAAATATTAGAAACATGAAAGCGAAACGCAAGAAAGAATAAATAAAATAGAACTTAGGTGTTTCACCGAAGGCTTAAGCCTTTCTTGGTTTCGTAGTGCTCAGGTATATTGATGCATACTAGGCAAGTATAGAACCACGCTCTTACTTTGCATCTACCCAGAACACAGCGTCTTCCCCATTCCTCTTACGTTTCACCTGCTTGAAATATATCTTCTCGGATTCAAGATCTGCAGTCGACTAGATCGTCAGTAAACACTAAACTCAACGATGTTGGAGAATGAGGAAGGATTTGATTTCAGTTGTAACAGTGTGGACAGTGCGTGACGGTTTATTTACACGTAAATATGTAAAGAAATGTCTTTCGAGAAATCGAAAAAATGAAATAAATCTTATTTCCAATATCAAATTTCTATGTATTCCTGTAATTCCTTATTCATTTGACATGGGTTGCATCTCGAAAACTAAATTGCGACTAGCGATACTTTCCAAGAGGAAAATTTAACACAGATCATGGTGTTTTCGAGATGATCTGCGGCGCGGGGGCAATGGAGGAGCACCTAATAGTCCTCTGACACCTTCTTCTAGACCTTTACTTATCGGAGTTCAAAAAGTTTGAGGTATTTTACTATATTCGCATCAACAATGCAAGAATGAGGAAAACACATATTTGAAATTGTAGTGGGTATTAGTGATTGTAGTTTAATAAAAAAAGTAATAAATTTCTTGTTCAATACTGAATGCGAGGTTTATTGTAAATGATAACGGTCGGGTATACTATGCAAATATCGACTGAACAAATAAAATTCGGCAATAAGGAAAAGTATCACAGGCTCGTATGGGATAAATGGGACGCAGGCAAAGTTTGCTAAAAATTCCATCGTTACGTTTGCAGCAGCTGTGATAACATAAATCGTAGGGACGGATTCGTATAAAAGGCGCGTACGATTCGGCAGAATCACATTCCGCCACAATGGGAACTAAGTTCGTTATCTTTTTGGCGTGCGCGAGTCTGGTGCAGAGCTGTTACGGCTCGACGTTGAAAGTTTCTTTCGGGCTATCGGAGGATGAAGTAGCCATTCTCGAAGAAATTGTAAATAATCAGAAAGCGGCAATAATCACAGCCTTCGACGCATACGAAACTATTTTTGATATAATCGTCGGTTTGGGATCTGAAACTCAGAATGACTGCTCTGAAGCGTCCGAAGCGCTTGCCAACCAGAAAGCTACAGTGGACTCAATTCTAGATTCAATCATATTACTACTAGGAGACTCTTCGTCTGCAGATGTTGAAGCTGTCCGGAACACATCATACCTCTACTTCGATGATGTATCAGACCAAATGACCAGTGCCTTACAATTGGCTGAATCCGGAAATTATTCCGAAAATCAAGCTGATATTGAAAATTACCAGGCCGCGGCACTAACGACCTACACGATGTTGCATGAAACTGTTTGGAATTTGATTTCTAACGACTCAAATTACCAGGAGGCTGAGGTACAAGCTGTTATGACAAATTTCGTGAGTGAATCACTTGTCGGCCTTCGTCATGCAGGCGATGCTGTGTTCAATGCAATCAAACTTGCCGCCGTTGCGGTTGATGCCGAATGCGGACAACAGAAAACTCTCAAATCACACATCGAAGAATTGCGGGGTAAAGCATTAGCCGGATTGAAGCGTGATCTGGAGAATGGATTCACTTCGATTTCAACCCTGTACGTAAACTCTCGGCTAAATCTAACTGGAGTCGTATCTGGTTTGGCTGTAATCGCATACGCCCAGACTGTATCACAAGCGAGATACGCGGAAGGAAATGTAGTTCTTTTCGATGAACTCAAACGTCACCTGACCGAAATTCTCTACAACTTCTCTGATGATGGTGAGGCTGATTTTTCGCAAGATGATGTTGACTTACAAGCAGTGATCACCCTTTTCGACGTTGGAGATCACATTATTTTGAATTCTTTTTTGGCTCTCTACCCCAACGCAACCTCTGTAATCGCCACAACCCGGGACACAATACATACCTTGAACGTAGCAGGTGATGTGGCTTTCAACAATGCAACTCTTACAAGCGTGGCAGTAGGTATAAACGGTACAAACTATACCGAAACCCTAGCAGAAATCGAAGTCCTCAGGCACGCGGCAGTTGACCCAGCCCCTGAATATACTGACATATTCTTTAATTTGATTCGCGGCAACAAGACTTTCGATGACGACGTAGAAGCTGAACTCGTATATCTTCAGAATTTAACAACTTATGGAGCCCAAGTTGCCACGAATAAGTTCCTCGATGGAGTTATAGTCCTGGCCAACGCTTCTTACACAGGCGAAGTAACTGACGATACTTTTTCTGCGATCAACACTCTCTTGGACGAAGCGATTGACGGACTCCAGTATTTCACCCAAGGCTTAGCAGCTGCTAGTTTCTTAGTGCTTCAGGTTATTACCGCGAGCTAGGCTGAAATTGAACCTGACTTTTCTTATGTTGTATCTACCCGGAAGACCATTTACTCCCCATTCCCCTTTCACTAGTTACGCTGCACCTGCCTAGGACAAAGCTTCGTATATTCGCAGACTGAAGACGAGTAGATCTTCAGCCGAAACTTTACTCAACTATCATGGAAAATAAATCAGGATTTTATTTTACTTGTAACTATGCTGACAGTTAGTTACCTGTCTCAAAAAAAAGAACCTTCTTCAAAGAAATCTAATACAAAGAGATGAATTTTATTCCCAAAGTATCGTTTGTTTCATTTCCTATATCAAATCCCTATATATCCATATAACTTTACCTCATTTAACAAGCGCTGCCTTCCGAAACCTGAGATGTGATTTAGCGATATTTTGCAAATTTCAACATATGTAATGGTATTTTCGAGATGATCTGCAACGTGGGGTCGGAGGAGAGAAGATCTTACAGTCCTTCAGCAATGAGCATAGGTTTTTTCTGACCACAGCGGATTTTGGTTTGGTATTCCGGTATGTTTGATGTTTCTGCGCTATGATTCAGTCCCCTGAAACTGAACCAGCAATGGAATTCGACTATCACCGATTATGACTAAGAAAGTTCTTCTTGAGGTTCCGCACATTGAGAAACCTCAGCCCGAGAATATCGAAACTTTCAAAGAGTATTTGATGAAAAACGTTTTATTATTCGGTTGTAAACAAGGCGATCGTTCTGAGGCAAGCAACTATCTAGTCGTCACACAATGAGTTCGAAGTTTATATCTGAAAAATATGTTATTCGTTAGCATTCGGACAGGTCTTAAAATTTATCTATTTTCATGCGCTGTCGTGTGCGACATTATCGAAACCACAAGAAATAGGTTACTTGTGCAGATATCTCATGACAGTCATACAAATTCTACAGCTGTCTACTGATACTTGCTTCGCACGTGGGCAAAATTATGTGGAGGATTTTATTTTTATAAGACAAACGTTTGTAAGAGACTGAAAAAATGCTTAGTCATAAAAACACTAAATATTTTTACTAGCACATCGGTGAGTACCAAATCGACACATCGACTCCCTAAATATCATCACACCGTGTTAGCTCGCAAGCTGCTGGTCAGTAACACGCAGCGCGTTTTTTTATTTGGATAATAACAAGCCAATGCAAAAAGGAACAAAATCATTTTTGAGACAGGAATGCCACATGAAAACACGTGATAATGAAAATATATATTCTTCTTAAGTTTATTCAGTTGGTTTCAACTCTGAAATAAGATGAACATATTACAGTAAAATGAATTTATACACGCAAATAAGTATAATGCCGGACAGATATACAGAAATATATCGATAGAAAATACTTTTGCAGCTGGAAGTAACATCTTCATTGCATTATTATGACATGACTAAATTCTATTCCTTTACATTACATATCATTGCCAAGTATTATCTCCGTATTGTACAGAAGGCCTGAACTGAGACTAAATAAAAATTCCTAAGAAATTCTTGCGAGCCCAGGACTACTTGTGAATAAAACCGTATCATTCTTCAACGGGCTCTTCAAATCTCCTTTATCCGCTAAAGCAAATGCTATTGAATTTCAGTTTAATGGATGTTCAGAGACAGCATCTTTGTAACGATACAGCAATTAACTGACTAACAATAAGAGAAAGACTAGCGATCACTTATGTCTATAATATGCCTACGTACTACGGAGACAAGTTCATCAACATTTATGTAATCTTCATTGCAACCTATATGGAACTAGCACACAACGTTTGAAATTGCCCTGTTGATCAGTAGCCGCATTGATTTCCGGGAGTTTTGGGGCAGTACCATCTGGCAGATATTGGTAACTCTTCGCCCCAACCGTAGCAGTTAAAATCCTGTAGTTTAGCTCTGTGATATTAATGGTACCAGCTAAAAATCTTTGAAGACGATTCGAAATGTACGATAACTGGCCGGCACCGTCGAATGCAAACGTGTCTGGCCACTGCGAGCGGACATGATCCCTGAAGATCTCTCTCGAATTATTAGTAAGCGATGAACTGTACTTCGAGTCCCATATAGCGATAGCATCGTCATTAAACACCCCAAAGTAGAGAACGCGTTTGTTTGACATGACCATCCCACCAGACTGTGACGGCTTTCGTCCCAGGTCGGTTATGTATCCGTCAATGTTTTCCAGAGATGAGTTCTTCAAAACCGATACGCGGATGGTGTACACGTGAAAGCTAGGCAGTGATGAGTAGTATAACAACCTATTGGCTCCTGGGGGTGATATAGCGATACCGTTGACTCCAGAAGTCGCAGATACCTTAGTACCAGCAACGATGAAATCTTCAGCCTCTGCTTGAGCCCTCATCGTACCGTTATTCCTGATCTTCCAAGACGCGTTGTCCTTCAGGGAATAAACTATGATGCCAGGATCGGTGGTCTGGGAGTCAGTGACGAAGGCCATCCCACCGTCATCGTGAACGATTGCAATATCGTTCAGTCCAACAGTGTCGTAAGAAGCAACATTGTCTGGGAAAACGTAGTTTCGGAGGATCGAGCCGTTATTTTCCAGATCCAGAATCACTAAACGCGGTGGACACTTTTCGATTGGTTCCTCATTCGAAGTTTGCGTTCTCCCCGTGTCGATTACCCACATTCTGCCCAGTGGATCGATCTCCATGCTCTGCACGAATTGAAAGGCACTGCAGTCGCCCTCGATTTGCATGTTCCAGTTTGGATAGGGGTCCAACAGTGGATCGGTAACGCCGTTTAGGGGTGTCACTGAGGTAACAGCCAAGGTAACTGGAACGCCGTTCTTATTTCGTGGTATGGCTAAGTACATCTTATCTTTCCAAATCTTGATTCCAAGCAATGGATTATTCTCTGGAATGTATTCACCGCTCTCTACAGCCTTTTCATAGGCATCTGCAGAAGGCCAGCTGTAGTTTATGTACTTCCATTCGTAGATCGTTTTGAATGACAACTTGTCACTGGCAGACGCAACTGCCAAAAGACAGGCGAATATTATAAGCTTCAACATATCTCGTGAATTATATATCGGATTCATACGAGGCAAAAAAAGACTGTAAACCCGTTCCGAATGGCTTCTGTGAAGTAACTGATCAGGATACGACGCTATAGTTGCATCTTTATATAATGTTGTCTTATCTGCTTCGTATTGAAAGAAAAACACTCACATGTGAAATGAAGTATGCACCTAGACAGTGACACTGTTTACCGGCAAGTGGCCTCAAAACGGACGCGTTTGATTGGCTATCTTTCAATAAATTATCACAAGGAATTTATTATGGATAAAAGAAGAAAAATGGGGGAAATTTTTATGCCACTTTTAACGAAGAATAACATTATTATATCAAATACGGGTAGGGTTTGTTTCTTAGACTCTGTATTCACTCTGTAATCATCATCGGTCTTCGCTGTTATACGGCTAGGAGTGGGTTTTCTCCAGAGTTTTACGAGGCCACGGTTTTACTCCAAACTGGTGGGCTGGACCAGAATCAATGATAGCTGATGTGGACATATATTCTCAAAGAACTGATCAACGTTATACAATTGTTCGAATCAGCCTTCGAGATTCTACGCAATACAATGCGTGGATGCATCCAAATTTTATCTAGATGTTAATTTTCACAATTATAGTAAAGCCGATCATTTTCGAATTTTTGCAATTCCGAGGACATTGTGTTGCGATCGATTTTAGCGCCGATGATCCATTAATGGCTTATTATCAGCTTTTGCGGAAAAACTAAACCCTAGCGGTATTTCTTGGTATACGGAACTTTCATTTCGATTTTTTTTTTACGAATACGCGGGTGTAAAGATGGTCCGCGAATTTGCAGACATTCCATCGGTTATCAGAGTTGTATAGATGATGAAAATTTCCATGCATTATTAATAAGTTTTTCATTATTTCATAAGTTTTTGACTTTCAGTCGTGCGAATAATTATACTTTTTCCAACAGACCTATACGTCTCACTGTCTTTCTTGTTCTTGCGGCCTAGTTTATATATTTCATGACACTGACCTTCTTTCACATTAATTGCTTATCACAGAAAGTGTAAGAATTATTTTTATAGCCTATTTTTTCCAATTTTTTCAGTTGCACAAATACTCGCGGTGCGTACAAGGTAATCTTAATTCGTCGTTCTAACGAGGCCAAGCAAATTGATATTCCACCATATATTTGGTTCACATTTATATTGATATGCAAAGGTGTGAGAATTCAAAAATACTCGAGATACTTTTGCAGTGCAGATGTAATGCGAAAATTAAATCAGCCACATCCATATCATCAATATGAAGTATGCATTTATTTGACGAAGGCAGATGTCAGCAAAATTTCAGCGACGATTTTTCACGTTGGTGAGGGGCGGCAACGAAAAATTCTAATTATAGAGACTAATTTCGATAACATTCGGGTTCCATCTGCTACTTATCAAATACGTATATAGTAGCTGCTGATCGAGAGGTTACAGCCCTCATATTAGGTAATAGATATCCACGAAATAAATATCTCGTAGCATTACAGTTCAATAGCACGTGATTATCACTTCATACAGCTGCCTATTCATAATCGGACATCAATTTACACAAAAAGATATAGATTTTGGTAGAAATACGAGGATCGGGTTTGCAGCATGTCATGATATGGTTTACATAGATTATCGGCTTTGTATATAAGCCGTGGATAGTTTGGGGTGAACATCAGTCTATCAAAATGGAAAGTAAGTTCGTTCTATTCGTGGTTCTCGCCATTACGGCACAGAGCTCTTCCGCTGTTGTTGATTATCACGCTCAATTGGAAGCCCTTAAGGAGACAGCATCTTCCGAATTCAAGCAGTTAATTGCTGATCTGTTCGACAGGATTAAAAACGATTTCATCCACGCTACTTCCGGAAATAATTCCGTAACTCAGAATGACGCACTTGCAATCGAAATTGCTAAGAACAAAACATTTGACCATATGGGCAATGGATGGGCAGCTGTTCTGCGTGGACTCGTACTCATCTGGCCAGAAGCTTCCTCCGAAGTTGATGCGTTCATGGCTGAAGTAAGACCCAGACTTCGCACTGAAACAATCGGCCGTATACACGTAGGACATGAATTGACGAAGAACCGTGCTGCTTCCGAAATCCGAGCACAAATTCAAACCGTGGAGGCCGAGGGACTTCGCGCTGCCCTAGATATAAACACACGTACTTTGAATCTGATTGCAAAATACGCTATTGGATTGCCGAACACTGCGGCTGTAGCAATTGATGTTGCCAATGAAGGGACAAGCGATGTAACCAGAATCGTATATCATACTCCTTATACAGCAATTCACGCCGCCCTGGACTACCAACTTTCCGGAGGCCAAGTTTCAATTCAAGATACTTTAGCTATAATTACGCACGAGCATGAGGTAGCTGACGCTTGCGTAGACAATTTTGTTCGGATTGTATTCAACTTATACGACCTCCTTTATCGTTTAAAACCTGCAGCCGTTATTGAAAGCGTCCAGAATCTGCCGTTTTTGAATTGAATTTTGAATAGATCGTTACCATCTATCGATCGTAAGTTGAATTTGGTAGTAATATTAACTAACGAATATGATAAAAATAACAAAAATCTCTCGTAAATAGATTGAAAACTTAACCCATTGTGATATTTGGTATAAGTTCATTTATAAAAATTCTTTAAAGTTTGTTGCACACGTTATTACAAATGTTACCAGAGTCGCCGAAACTTGTAGAATGGTTTTCGCGAATGGTAATTTTAATAACGCAAACCTGTCGAATTTACGATAATGTCTAGTTTACACATTCGGCTAGTAACAGTTTGAGAAATGACGTTGAGTATTTTTTGAACATCTATAAGTCCGCTATATGTATAATGTTATTCAATTATTCCAGGATATATTTTCTGAAAATCCCCGAGATTTTACATGAATTATGTTGCCTGAATATATTACGGAAATGATTGAGAAACATTTTACAAAACCTTAACGAATGTGAGTTTGCAATATTTAAAAAAAAATATTTCTCAAATGTTTCAGATGAACATGTCATGAAGTGTTGGGTCATCAATTTTGCGAGCAGGATAGACTTTGGAGATGATCTTCTTTTTCCGAAATGTATCAAAGTGCCACTAAAAGCTGCAATAAGTTCATGAGCTGCAGGACATTTTCAAGCATATATATTATTCAATTTTTTTTCTTCAAATTTTGCAAGTCTCGTAAACGATGATTTAGAAATGTTCAAAATATTCATTGGTTAATAAACAATTGGAAAGCTTACCTGTATGAAGTTGTGTACTTTTTTTCCCTCAAGCTGTAACATTTTCCCATCAGTTAAAAACTACTAGTACCCCTAAGGATTAATTGTACTGGAAGACACTCGAGTATGGGGACCGAACAACTAGCTTATGACATTGCTTATAATTAATGCAATAAACAGTAGATCTCTCCTCGAGTCAAAAGCAGTTCTGAAGTAGATAAATATTTTTGTACTAAATCCGCGAGCTTAGCCGTTATTGCAATTTTCAGAAATTGGGGACTTCCATAATCAGTCGTACAATTAATCATACTTTTTTCAACAGACTATCACGATTTCCTTTTCTGTATCCCTCGATAGCGAGATTACCCATATCTCAGAATTTCGTTTTACATACCGATACGAGTATTATATTTGCGTTTTACCACCAATATTGCACATTCTCTGTTCCACGAAATAATTATAAATGATAAAAAACCCAGCTGCCTCGCATTCGCATGCTTTGAGACCTTAGTTAAATCTTCTTGAATCTTGGTACGTATGAGGTTTGCATAGCTGTTACTGCTTCATAGCGTGGTGTTGATTCTGTGACTGTCTGCGTCATTGCTGCGGGTTCCGATGGCTTCATTTTTTCCACTGGCTACTTTCTCGCATGATTGTCATCTGTCACTCATTCATGATGATCGAAATCACTTGCCATCGAATCTGTTAATATATCACTTTCTCATCATTCACGCGGTGTCAATATTATAGAATGGCTGATCTGTCACTGTGAATGACTGTCGATCAGATATAATCTGAAATCTTTGAGACCGGCAGCGCATGTGATTACGGAGTGATTCACATATCGCATCGTCTTCGTATATATAACCGGAGTAGATTTGATATGCTGACAGTCTATCAGAATGGAAAGTAAACTCGTTGTATTGGTGGTTTTCGCGATTACGGCACATCGCCCTGTCGCTTTGCCGTCCAAAAGCTCTTCCATAATCCAAACTAGAATTCCGAATTCGACAATCTAGTTTACGCAATGTTCAACGCGTTTTACAACTATTTGGCCGACTCTGACGCATCTATAATCGACGAGGCTAAGATCCAAATGCTGACCAATTTAGACAGTGGATTTTCTACCTTTTTATGCAACTTTCTCAACCGGCGCTGCTAGAACCAAGTATCTAGAACTATCACTAAGGTTCGAGAAAAATCAGGGATGCATATATGAATAACTGCTCAGATCTGCTACAGCCTACTTGTGTAGAATCGACCCTGAGATTAAAATTGCTTAATGCCAATAAATATTTATACAGTAGAAGCTTCGTTACCCTCTCTTACGAGATTTCTTGGCCAAATTGCATGTAGCTACGTATTTATTTATGTTGTATTAGCCGCTGTAAGATAGGTGTATTACATGATATTATTTGAGGTCAGAACATGTGGGAGCGAGCCACGTGCGGGCGCAGATACTTGTGCCAGGCGAGCAGAATCGACGAGGATGCAGGTATATTCTTCCGGTTTCCGGTCCGAATAAATAATAGAACGTTTCCTGGGTCGGGAAGATATGTTGGTCAAAGAACCACGAGAAAACAGGAAGTGTGGGTTCAGGGATACAGAAACTGGTGGAGGTCTTTGCGAAGGCTCAAGCAGCTGGAAAATCCGGAATAAAGATATCGTGTGACAAGTCAGTATGACCGGATCTAGATCGACACACGTGCGAGTAAGCATGCGTACATATGGTACAATTCATGCAGTTGTATTCCACCGCTGCATCCCGTGTCTCACATGATATCTGTGTTTGGGAAGACGCAACACGTGGAAATGCCTTGAAAATCTGCCAGGATTTTAGCATCTCTAGAAAGCCGCCTTCGGCTCACGTATATGTATAGCCACATCACAATGGAAACCTGATTCTAGACGGTATCCACCTGTTGTAACTTTTTTCTTATTTTATGTCTACATCAATGATCAATCATGAATTGTCTTGAATTTTAAGCTTAATTTATATATACCCATGCATTTTATCAGCTTAATATCAGAACCTGAACAGTGACTAAACCCAGAGATATAACGATTTCACGTACCTCAAATATCATGATCAATTTCGAACAGTTTAAGCCATAGACGTGGACGAAAATGATAGTTGGTGTTTATTCAGTTTCACTCACACTAGTCAGCTTCGGACAGGATTTTCGCCTGTTCTTCTGTGCGCACACTTACTGAATCGATTTTCATTACAGGATGTAACGTGGCACTATTCGTATCCTAGGTAATTAGTCGTTTAGGTTCTATTATGCAATCCATACAGTTTTACTTGTAGTTTCTGATTTCCTGAGGTCAAATTACGTTCAAACATGGCCATGGAATATTTATGAACAATTGTTT
This sequence comes from Tenthredo distinguenda, assembly GCA_947538915.1. NCBI lineage: Eukaryota > Metazoa > Arthropoda > Insecta > Hymenoptera > Tenthredinidae > Tenthredo > Tenthredo distinguenda. Next base: position 10,374,001 of record OX384534.1, read on the forward strand.
ATTAATTTCCTACGAAACATTGGTAAACACCGTTTTCTTGTACTGAACATTGACGGCAATGCAATTACCGTGAACAAAATAATTTCTATTCGTATGGTTTTTCTAATTAATTTCTTCGTTGAGCGTTGCGAAAAGGATCGCCAGCGGTATGGGTCAGTCGGGTGATTTATTATAACCTGCCCTTTAGGCGATGGTCTTTTTCCTAGTTAGAATTTCAACGATCGGAGTCAAATATCAGGACAAAACTAAGGCAATAGTCCTCTTCAGGGTTCCTCGTATCCTGGTACAGTAGTATGTCCCACTCGCGCGTCGTTCTAGACTATCCCAATTGTGGCAGACACGGATTGTTCTGTTCAGAACCCACGGATTTTTGTACAGCTTCGGATCTTTGGGAGTCCTTTACTCCGTTTCTTGAATCCTAGTATTTGAATTTAGCTGGATTTTCACTCCGAGTCTTTTACCACCAACAGGTCTCTAACAAATCAACACTCGCAGCACGTTCGATATAACCTGATTCGAACAAACATTCGCGCTCGAAAATCCCCGGCATGTCTTCCTCCTAGCTATTTGTCAGGTCCTGATATCGGGAGAAATTTTTCAACCCTTCAACCGCATCGTTCCACGTGTCTAAGATTTTTGCACCGAGGTGTGCAAAGGAACTTAGTGCATTCGGATTACGTGAGATTCATGTAAATTAGTGAAACCTCCAGAATGCTCCTTACACCCTGTTCCCAGCAGATAGAATTTGTTTTGGGATTCTTCTGGGTAGCTGGAGTTGGGTAAGACAGGAATTTAGCTTCGGAAGCGATACGTATGTACAACTCCGAAACCCTGGGCTTTCACTTTCTAGCATTTCTTAAGTCCTGATATTTCAGCATGTTTCTCATCTTCTGACCCTTTCATGCCGATGCCGATATAAAAGCGAGGTCTTCTCGACCTACCATAATCATACGAGACCCAACTTCGATTTTTTTAAGTTCCTCAACATCCCCCGAAGCATTCCTTGACCCCTAATAATTGTATAGTCGATAGCCTTGCGGGCACCATGTCAATACCTCGGCTACCCTGAAAAAAAATATCCGGTTTCCGTACAGTCGAACGATTGAAACGTGTAACTTTTCAATTTTTCTTACATCCTGTTCTTTAAAGACGGAGTTCCGTCTTGAAAGTTCTTCCTGAAAGCTTCCAGCCTTATAGCTGGTACGAAAGAACCACGAAAATGAAGTGGTTCTATCTTTCGAAGGACCAAAGTCCTGCGAAGACTGCGTCTCGCTTCTCCATCCCTGGTATCCAAGCATGTTATTTGACTCCGTGTCCTTTCAGACACATGCAACTGGTACTCACTAGCGGACATGTGCGAGCATGAAGAGAGGCAACGTTAAAATTTCGTCACCGTGGTCAGGGAAGCTCCCTATTCCTCCGAAGGATTCCTTCCGTCCTGGTAAACCGAGCAGGGCGGTGATCTTGGCATTCTTCACTGACAGCAAGAGTCCTGACGCTTTATATGGGATGTTCATTGAGTCCTGATATTCTGTCCTGAATTTTGACTTGCGTCCTAGGGGTCGATAGAATCTAGGATTTCTATTCACTATGTGCAGTTGTGCGTTTCGACCCGGTCCTTAGATCCTGTTATTTTAACGTACAGTTTGTTTTGATGCGACCCCTGAACCCAAACCGTTGCGAGGCAACACCCCATTGACCCCACCGAAGAATGTGAGCCGATATTTTATTGAAGGCGATACATGAAAGCCCAGAGTTCTTAAATCCTGATAAAGGAGCGTTCCTTTCCTGAGAGGATTGCCCGAGAAAATATAAAGGGTCGTTACATCCCAGTCTCATATATAACACATGCAATTTTCAAGTACATACAGAACCACCGAAGTGAAGCATGTCCTTCAGAGCGGTCCTTGAATCCTGGTACCAAAGTCTTCGTTTCGTTTTGATGTCTGTTTACGCATGCAGCCGATAGCTACTGCCCCATTTGCATTTGACACAATGAATCACAAACCTGCATCCCTTGCATATAAAATTTTCCCGTCCCTCTGTCGAACCCTGAATAATTCATCAGGACGAAGCAAGTGCGATTCTTATTTTATCGGGCAAACAGGATTCGCGATGGACTTATACCTGCATAGCATTGAACATATTAGTTCCTCAACGTTTCCGAAAGGGAGATCGCAAAAATGCCTAATTTTGTATTACGTATTGTCATTTTGTTGATTCATCATGACTAGATACCCCCACATGCAACTCCTGAGCTGTTGACATTTTTTTTTCTGATTTTCATGGTGTTCTTCTTAGCTCAGGATCAGTCGATCCTTTTGCCTGATAAAATTAATCAATCAATCATAGCCGCAAATATCGTAGTATTAGTAACTGATCAAAATCAGTAGTTGAAGTAACATTTGTTTTTTCCATTAGGGGTAATTTTCCACTTGTCCCATGAAAATCCTGTTTTCCTGGGGCAATGGAAGTGGCGACGCTTTGAAGCTCGTTCTCCAGGTTTTCACGGTGCGAAAAGGACGAGCCCACAAAGTCATGGTGTCCTGGTAGAGCGAATGTTTCGGACGCTCGCTTCTTGACGAATGACGGGACGTTGACGATCGGCTCTCAAAGAAGGCATCTGTGCATATTTTCCTGACAGGTCGAAGAAATGATGTGATAGCATTTTTGGAGTAATATTAAGGGTATGTTGCGGAAGAGTGAGGGCCTATCCAACCCATGTATTCCTGGTTGCGAAAAATTTTCGACCGACAGTTTCAGTAACTGTAACGATCCCTAAAATCACGAAAAAATGTTGAGGTACCGCAGTCATGGTGTCCTGGTGTAGCGCATATTTCTAGGGGGTAAATATGTTATCCGCGATGCGAGGTGTGAATACGCGATTGAGTAGGTAAATCTCTTATAGGGCCGATGAATGCATGCTTTTTATTCTTTGATTTCTAGTAAACTAGCCTTCGCTCTCAACGGGAATGGACCGTTTCTACATGAAAGCGCGAACAAAATATTCCACACTATAAACAAAATGAGATTTCTCTATATAAATTTGACAATTCATTTATAGCTGCGGTGTATGAAAATTTTAGACAATTCATATCACGACGATTGTCTTTTATATGTCCTTTTGTCCTTTTCCTATGCAGTGGAGATTTTCAATTTTGGATTTCCAGGGCAGAAAATAGTCAGAAATACAACTGTAATGACACATCTTTAAGTAGATTTCAATATTTTAGTTTTTTTTTTTGATAATAAAACGACGAAATAACTAGATTACAACGAGATTCTCGGAGTTTCCCCAGCGGTCTTTCGTATTAATGATATTAACCCTCTTTGGGTGCTAAAAGCGAACACGCGGAAACTATAAGATGTATAGAAGCTACGCTGTAGCTATCCTTGTCCGTATTGATCCGAAGCGTCTTACAACCCCTACTAACGTCAAAGTTGCTAATTCTCTACGGCATGCTTGTACCTAAGTGATAAACGAACGATATACATATTCGTACGATATAATTAACGACACTAATCAAATAGTCGAGTATCCTAATTCAAACTACCCAATCCTTACAAATCCGATAGAGTCTAAAGTCTCTCCCATAACCGAGTACTATCATTATACATCAACTCGATCATACACCATATGTCTGATGACGATAATTACTGATTACTGATTAATGCACTAAGGCACACGAGAGAAAACAATGTATTCAATAGTTACACTCACTATATCATTATGGGAAATTAAATGTCAATTATAGTTTTTCTTGGATCAGATTTTGCTTGCTTTACTATAATGATAGTTGCATCTATAAAATATATTATAAATTTATGACGGCATTATTCCAAGATTGTACATCTATGAATTGTTGACACAAAATATAGTTGTGACAAATGTTTCCATCCATTTTAGGACGATTTGTGGAATTCTTGAATTCTAGATCTTTTCGTAGATTCACTTTTACGAAAAAAGAAACACTTTCGCCGTCTCATTTTAATTCATGACGATATTGTCATCATCATTGGTATGTCGTGTACCCAATCGATTTGTGAAATGTGCGAACGTTTTCCCCGTGAGGCCGTAGCCTTACGAACTAGCACCACGAGCTGATAGTATATGGCATAGTAGCTGCAAGTATTGCATACACCCACCACTCCACGAAAGGTGAAATGAACTCTGCAGCAGAGTTGATAACCGCAAACCACCCACATAGTGGTGCATCGTGCAAATTCTAACCACCGCAACGTTATCTCAATTTGAGCTTCAAAGCACGAGCTCGGTTTTGGAACAGGGTAGTACGTAGGGTGCGAAAGCGTCAGCTCCAAAGTCCGTGAGACAACTTAATGACACGGAGAGCTAGCAAGGGGTTGCCTAGGGCTGTATCCGGCTACTTGTGGTAGTAAGACGAAAATGCTAAGTGTTAACGAATCTAGGATCGATAGCTGACGATGTACAGAATTCGGAACGACGCTGTGGCGTCGTGACGCTTTGTAGATATGCAAGTTTAGGATTACTTGGGCACACGTCGGTGCTAATGGCAGGGCACTTAGGGCCAGAATTGGGACGAATCAAACGGTAGGACAACAGGCAAACAGAACTTGCTAGTCGGTCTTAAGTCTAGTCGCAACCGGCGCTTGCGTCGGGACGCCCCTTGGGCTAACCCTTGCGCGCCGACGTCCAAATAATTGATATTGTATACCTAGAAGGTAGGACACGCCCTCGAAGTTGTCCACATAAGGGATACATAAGTTTTTCACAATTTTCCTCAACTGCCTTGGCAAATTAGCTTATAAATTCGCCAATTTCATCTCGCTAGACGCGGGCTGAAGATCTGAACGCTCTTGAATCCGTGCCAATCGCCGATAGACTTGATTTTTAACATTTCATTACCATGTTCTTCTTTTATGTGAAGAAAATGGTCATGGTTTAGGATTTTGGAAAAAATTGACCAAGTATTTGCGAAAGTCACTCGTTTGATGATAGTCAAATTTTTAGATCCGCTGATCGTTGCACAGACTACAATTATTTATTCGATCATCAGTTTCGGTATTAAGGGTTGAATTAGAGCAAGACGGAGCCACAAACAGCCTTATATTTCAGACATGCAGACTTTTCAGGGATTACAAACCGAAACAGGGAGAATCAACTTTTACATTGCCAGTTCATAATGAATACATTTTTCTCTAAAACTAATACACCCATCGTTGAGGCTGGGAATGTTCTTTATCAGAATTGTGGATTCAAAAAACCACACAACCTTGACGATCTCCCCTCAAATATCCATCGACATCACCCTCCTCTAACAGGGAAGTATTTGCTTGGTATTGGGGATAGACTGTTCGAGGATGAAGAAACGTTTTTCACCCGTTACACCCCAATGCACCTAATTATCGTTGCGAAACATCATTTAATAATACGCTTTCCTGGTGGAGTTTTTGCGCATACTTATATGGATATGCAGGTACTTGTCGAGGGAAATCGGGAAATGAGCTTTTAATTATTTAGATACACACCCATGGTTCGTGGCCAGCAAACACGTGTATTTTTACAAGAGTGTTGACTCTCGGTTGATACACACAATCCACTCGAGAATAACTGACACGTCACTAATTAATTCCACGCAGAGCGCATAATTCGCGTCTATGTAACGCGTATCCACCTACAATATACGTATAATAATATACAGGTGAAGTGGACGCGGATTCATAGGTACGCGTAGCTTCGAAAGCTGTGATCTCAACTCTACCGGCTCGGTGCTATTCGCTTCTAGGTATAGAAATACGCTTTGCTTTCGTGTGTCATGTTTTCGTTTTTGCATTCCCTAGTCGTTGATATATGTATGTACGTGTTTAACCACAGCATGTGGTATCAGGTCGCCCACAGGCGAGGAATATTTGCTGTAAAAAGTAAAAACAGAAACCTGGATATAATTACTACTTTTTTTTATTTTAATTACGTTTTAATTAATTAAAATGTTTCTCGTACGCCAGATGGGTACTCGTGCAAATTGAGTTACAAGATGCGAAAGATGCCAGGACTCCTACCTATAATACCGGAACTCAAGGTTTCAATTTTAAAGGAAAATTTATTTCGCTATTCCACAAACTCTCGAGTATAAGAAAAAATATATTTCTTTCTCTAATTATCGTAAGTACTCCCGCTTAGATATTCTTTGACACATAGTATCTCTCCAACTTTCATACAAATAACCTACTTTATCATACAAACTCGAACTCCGGCTCAAAGCCTTGCATTTTACAATTATGTGATACATTTTTACTGGCGATATTTTAGAAATTATAAGGTGCGTATACACGGCATTGATTCAGCTCGAGGTTCACATGGGTCGTCGATTTTCTATAGACTTCTCGGTGTGACGTAATTTTCGTATTATATTCACGATATTTATACGAATTCGAATCGTTTGTCTTTGCCAGCTCGACGATCATTTGAGACTATTGAGAAAAATTGAAATACCAGAATAAATATAAGGAAAATATCGCGCAGAGAAAACTGACGAGTAAAGTGAAAAGAGATTTGAAATCTACGAGTGTCATTAAGAATCCTTTAATCTTTTAACCGAATGATCCAGCTCAGGTAAAGTAAATTCTATATATATATAAAAAAAAAAATCTCTTTCTCCTGATTACCACGGGGTTGTAATACTTTTGTGTGATGTTGAACACAGAACGTGGCGACGCAGATCAAAATACATTGTGGATCCCTTCTCTTTAGGTATATCTTTTTATCATCGTCATATACATATAGGTATACAAAGAAATATCCTTTCGCATTTTGCCCGCAAAGCAGCTGAGTATAATGACGAGCCACGCGGTCTTCTTCGTTCGTAAAATCGTAACGATCTGGTAAATAAAGATAAAAGCCGCAAAAAGATAACGGTAGAACGATTTAGAACATTGGAGGTCGGATCAAACGGGGGACTGGCGTCGTTCAAAATCGCTAACAATCGAGGAAACACGGAATCCATTGGCAAGCGGTCGCGCGCATGAATATAACTGCCGTTGAATGTCTGCACAGAGACTCGGTCGTTCAGTACTGAATGGAGGGCATCCGCAATATACAGAAATATACATATCTATATAAACCACACATACATACGTACATATCTACATTTATCGCATATAGTCGACTTACTACCTAGATACGGGGTGGTTCAAGCTTTTCTAACTCATTCTCTGCTGTACAATGCCTGCGGTTCAGAGGTGCTTCTAGAATTTTACAATTTTTACGTTTTATAAAGAACCGCTTAAAAAATAGTATCAAAATTTATTCAGCATGATATAGCTGCTAAATTCTGCTGATTCAATTATAAAATCAACATTATTGGCTTTCGTGATTTGCTTCGTTTCAAATTCACATAATTATTTTACAAAGTTCGTTGAATTCAAAGATGGGAAGACGTAATCGTTAGCTACTCGATTCTTAAAGTTTTTTCACCTGGTATAGCTGAAACCGAATATGAAAATCGCGCTTCCGCACGATCCCACTAAATGTCAGCTTAATGATGCCTCTTTGTTCATCTCATCAGTCAGAATGATTCTACTATGTCTGATCCCTTTTCAATCTAGTATAGGAAGAATATACCGCGTTAACGGTAATCGAAGATACTCGAATGAATTGATAAAATTGTACTTTATATCATATTTAATATGTTTTCAAATCCAAAAACGAATTTACTAATGTGGGATTGGACGATTTCGATTCCAAGCCACGCACGGGGGTCTCCTGATTCTCACACGTTCCACGCAGCCACTGGATATACAAAACGTGACGGGTTATTATTTTCCTTTCGTTCCAGGCAGACACTCTCCGTCAAAGGATGACTATGGGTAGGTATGGGAAAAGAGTGCTTGAGCACGACCGTTGGTCAGACCCCCGCGGTTCCAATTACGATTGAATGGGGGTTCCCCGCTAACTCTACAACTAGGTAAGTTTGCGAACCTCGAACTGCCTTATTCTCCCTTTTCTTCTCCTTTTTTCGTCTTCCTATATCTCTGACCGGGTTCTTTATGAATATATTTTTGTAACGATAATGGAAAACGAAAATTACAATCCTTCATTACCCTCTTTGGGCATGAAAATTTATGAAACAAAAACTCCAAGCTCCACCCATCCATCTTTTTAAATGAAAGATTTCAACTTTTCTTATTCATATATGCATCGTAATTACAATATACCAACGCGAATCGGAAACTTTGCAGCAAGGCTTTTGAACCAAATTGAAAATCGCTTGCTTCCTTGTGTCAGTAGCTCACAGCCTGTTTGCATAACGAACGATTACACGACTTGCTCCCTGCCATGTTTCACGCTATAACCGGCGGGTAATCAGCCCATGATTGCCGACACAAAGCTCACTGATTGGGTCGTTTATGGTAGCATAATACATACACTGGAGGCAACCGTGTAGCTACCCTCAGAAGGGAGGATTACACCGACCCTTATGATATACCTACCTATATAAGATAACAGAACAAAGCTATCTAAATCGGAATTTCTATAATCTATTAAATATCGAGGGCATAAATTGATGGTTCTTTGATTTTCAATTAAGGTATACTGTCTCCGATTTGTTGTGCAAGATATTTGGATTAATCTGTTATTTCCATTGTCATTTGGATCTAATTCAAATGGTGTGCAGATGAGAGTATTGAACAGTAAGTAACTGGTTCATTTCTTATTTGTTTCATAAGGTAATTACCCGTTACGTGAAAGGCGAGAGATAATTATTAACTCACCCGAAAAATAATGAATGATGATTGTCGATCAAAAGAGGGTAAAATTGGGCCTATAGTAATTTTAGATCTCTCATTCCATGTATCTAGTTGAATACACGAGTAAACCTGACTATCATTACCCAGGGTACCAATCGTAGGGGTTAACGAACGGTAGAATATCAAGAGGCCAAAATTATATTTAATCACAGGCCAGTAACCCCGAACGAATTCATATCTGATTTTTATACCCATGTGTATATTTTTATCAGGCAAAAGGAAACCGTTATAGAATATGTACGAGATTTGTATATGCGCGAGGTAAAAGCCGCGATTATATCATTCCGAATACCGAAATCTTCGCCGATTCGCCTAATTTCATATTGTTTTAAACTCATTCCTAGTTCTTATTTCCATGTAAGAGTACGAGTTTGTCGTCGTCTGTCATGCTTGCTTTGATATCAAAGAGAATAAAGACTGTCTTTAAGTGAGTTCGCAAGACTTAATACTATATATACGCAGTTTTTATATTTTTAATAAGCCAATTAAGAACTTTGGAAACTCTGCCATAGGCAGAACGAGGCACAATTCTAGAGGAAAAATTGTGTTATAATTTAATAATCGTAATTTCATTACAGAATGCATAAGAGATTTATTCTCTAAACATTAAATATATGATACGATTAAAGTGATTAATGTTTGTCGACGATTTTGAAGAACGGTATTGTTAGTTTTCATCTTCTTCTTCTTCTTCTTCTTCCTTTTCTTGAAAAAAGAAATGGCCTGCTCTAAGGGGGAATTGCGGAAAAGTAAAGGGGGAGGAATGAAATAGAATAATGACAGGGCATTGCAATTGAGAAAGAAAAAAAAAAACTATCACCCTATCTTATAGCCTGCGTTATGCTTCAATAAACTTGAATTAAACCCCCTTTAACAGGGCCGCGAATCACCTACAACATCGAACACAGTGCTATCGCGATATCTATTGAGTTCAGGGTTGTTTACCACAAGCGTCAGTTGATTTGACAAAGCCGCACATCCATTTGTACAAGTGGATATTACAGGCCTCGGATGACGGGGGTGCTTGTTATCCGCTCATTGAAGCTAACCACGAGGCTAAGTGCACCACCGAGGGGTGGGGGATGGAGCCAGCCAATGAGAGGCCAGATCGTTGCCGAGGTAACCGGCGCGAGGGACCACGGGAATTATTCGACCGAGATTGAAAAGTTAGCGCAGAATATGCGGGGTTTATACATGTATACGGAGAGATCGGGGGTAAAGGATGAGAGATGAGGGATGCTGGATACAACGCGGACCGGAATACGAGCAATGGAGTGAGCAGGCTATGTATATACAGGGTGATCATTTTAAGGACGATAACGGCTCGGGGATCTCCGAAATTTCGATAGTAAAGTAGAGCAGTAGAATTGAGATGAAATTACAAATAAAAAATGGCAAAAGAGCAATTGCGAATTATTTATATATTTTATTGGAATTAACTGTTTTAATAATTGCATGAGCGAAGATCGAAATCTGAATAAATATCTCATCGTCTAACAATAGGTTTTCGAAATTAATTTTACTTTACAATAATTATTCTGATACTATATTAGGGTTCCGAAAATGTCTGTTGTCTGAGAATTCGGCCCAAAGATGTCGTATGGGGTAGTTATAAGCGACAAAATTCTCTCACAGGTACCTTATCCAAGGGTACGTTGGTATATATAGGGTTCCTACCTGGTTCACAAATGTACTTGCTTCGGCAGTACATATACTAAAATTGGAACGATACAGAGAAGATTAGCATGGCCCCTGCGCAAGGATGACACGCAAAATCGTGAAGCGTTCCACATTTTTTGCCAAAAATATAATATCAAAGTTATTGTTATTGTTTCTTTCTTTCGTTTAATTTAATTCAATATCTTTAACCGCCGTGCAAAATTAATTTTTCTTCTTGCTTTCAAATATCTTCGACCAACGAACAAAATTTATACTAGTTTACTCTGTAATAATTATTCTTATAGAATATTAGGATTTAGAAAATTTCGGATACTTGAAAATCCGACCCACAGATGTCGTACAGGGTAGTTATAAGCGACAGAATTTTCTCACAGGTACCTTACCCAAGGGTACGTTGGTATATATAGGGTCTCTACCTGGTTCACAAATGTACTTGCTTCGGCAGTACATATACTAAAATTGGAACGATACAGAGAAGATTAGCATGGCCCCTGCGCAAGGATGACACGCAAAATCGTGAAGCGTTCCACATTTTTTGCCAAAAATATAATATCAAAGTTATCACAATTTTTTTCTTTCTTTAATTTAATTCAATATCTTACACTGACACTTACAGTTTTCTGATTCCTAAACACGATTCTTTCTTCGGAGTGAATAGAAGTATATTCATAACACGCTGAAAACAATGAAAAAGTTTACGTGAATAAAAGAATAGGGCAGAAGATTCGTTGATAATCATTCGAGAATCGGTATAAAACCCGAGTTTAATTGAGCCCTCACCAGTCTGCTTTACTTTTCTATGTATTCTCTCGTTAAATCTGATCGCCTCTGGGTGTTTAAGTCCTCAAACCGTTCTAATTGAGGTTTCTCCTCGTTACTGCGAAAGAATGAAGACAATGGACGGTACGATGAGACAACAATTACACAAAACAAACAAACTATGAACAAAAGACACCCATTGTCTTTGCCAAGTGTCTCGTAATGAAATAGACGCTCAAGAAGTGATGGCATTCGTATCTACTCAGCCGCGTCCGCGCACAGTGGTGCGAGTCAACGATATGCCAGCCGGCCAGCCATGAACAAGTTCGTTCATAACGTTACAGTACTACTTATCGCTCGAACCTTTCAGCGCCCCTCTCTGTACAATGAAACGTAGAAATACATTTCTTAGATATTCGCATATCCCAAGACATCATTCGTTAAATATATTTTCACTATTTCATGGAATACTGTCCTTTTACGTTATTCTTTATTCTCTTTTTGATAATTAACCCTAAACTGATAATGTCATGTCTGTTTTTTTTCTTTCGTACGATACGCTGGGATACACACGTTCCCACGAGAGACCCAATCTATTGTCTAAGCAATGAAAAGACTTTGTTTGTTGATTTCGATTTCGTTGAAATGAAATTGGTGAAAAATGGACCTGGATGTGACAAAATTTTGATAAATCGGGAAAAAATTCGCGGTTCGCAATTCCGTTGGGATACATTTATACCCCAGATTATCAGTCTTGGGTTGAATAGTAAACGATTGATATAGATCTTTGTTGCAATTATTTTACGGTACAAACTTCGAATAGAATTCTAGTCGAGATTCCCAGCATGAGTGGAATATTTTTTAAAACTTTTTTCCTCATTTATTATTCTCCCAGTTCTAGGACTTTTCTCGAGTGGAAAGGGACATTTTTCGATATTCTACTAGATATATTTGCCTCATATTCCAACGTATCATTTTTCAGATATTCGAAGATTCTTTAAATTCGAAAGAGAATTCGAGCAAAGGAATCAAATCTGAAAAGTTTCTCTTGTACGAATACGTTATCAACGTTTCAGATTTTCTTTTATCACTTGTGAACTTTTACCGTCCTTCCTCGTCGCTTTCGCGTATTTTATCGCCATACTGAATAAATCTAAATACATGAAACTAGAACCGAATGAAATAATAATAGGATCGTTCTAGTAGGGTGTTTGTTGTACAATTGGCAGACAATAGTCTCGAAATCTTCACCCTAGTGATTGTTATCGGCAATTTAGGAGGCTGCCACCCTCTCGTACATAGAATGCCAGAAAACAATCCTATTGATGACAAATCACGCCAACAGTTGGAGTCGGGGATGTAGCAGCACCCCAGCTATACAACCTACTCTAACCACTTACGAAAACTCACGTATCGCGCGCGTATGGGGTGAGGAATTTGATCTGGCATTCGCACACTGAAATACAGTATTCACAGGGTATAATTGAGAAGTCGGTGTTCTGCAATCTGCATAAATCTACAGCATGTAGGATTAGTTTCTCTATAGCAAAAGGTCCGCCGATTTATTATATGGAACTATATATAGTATGTAGAATCCCTCCATACGCTGTCTGAGGGCATTTTATTGTTGGAATTTATTCATGCTTAAATTGTGTATACCGTAGAATGATTACGGGGAGAAATTAGGCAGCAAAATATACTCCGCCGTCTCGGATACTCGAGTAGTAAACTCATACAATTTGTCTGAACGTCGAAAAAACTCGAGGAGATACAGAAACGTGCTCATAGTACGTGGACATATTCTTCAGTATTAAGAATGAGGATAATAATCTCAAATTAACAAATTGAATATTCAAAATTCCCGTGAGCAAATAATTGTTTAAAATTTTAAGAAATCTTCAATGTTTAACGATTTTGCGTATCATACTTGCGCGAAAGCAATTATACTGATCTTACCTCTGTCTCGTTGCAAATACAACGAAGAAATAATTTAAACGATCAATTTTAGAGACAAAAATTTTTTGCAAATCGACTATCGCAGAAGGCGGTGACGTAGGTGAAAGGAAAATCCTAACACTCGGTCTTTCGTCCCACAGTTGGGTACTTTATGCGAAAAACACGGCCGCTTTGCCGCCCCTTGAATTAATCCCCTGTATACGTTAGTCCTAATGTATTCAGAAAGGCGTGCGGCGTCGCACGTCGGATGGGCAGGTACAACGTTCAAATAATTGACTGCTTACCATAAAATGCAACCTTCTTCAAGGATCGCATAGCACGAAAATTATATGCGCTTTCACGTGCAGTTGAAAAAACACCCTTCAATATTTTTAGGGGTAAACCACCCGCTGGAACGTATACATACAACTATACACGTTTCCTTTTACACTCCAAAATTTTAATTTTTCATACACGGCGCTGCATTTATATTTAAAAAAAAACTTCCTCTGTTATGTGATAAGACTCACCCTTCCACGTTTGATGTTTGATCCACCATCGTACAAATGAGTTAGTACTTGAAGTAGACTTTGAAACTTTCTGTATCCAAATTTCCTTAGCAATATCCTCGTGCAGATTAGCATAAAAGCTCTACACTTTACTAATGAACTTATTCTGTGAATAACATATCATGAATTAATTTGAAAATGCATAATGAGAAATTTTGGTAAAAAATGTAGGTCCTCGTGAATTGCGATGGTCGAAATATATTTGTGAGAAGAAAAAATCCGAGGTCAAAAAGTTCCGTAGAAAGATATGGAAGATAAAAAATATCAAAAATAGAATTGACATCCAAGTATACAGAGTAATAAAAATACCTAATACTTTGATCTTAAAATAAACGTTAAGAGCTATACAATTAGTAGTAAATCCACAGGCGCGATATAAAACATCTAATAAGAAAAGTATCAGTTTTATATAAGAGATAAGCGATTGTTATCTCAATTTCGATTCGATCCGATTCTGACGGCGGCATGAGTTTATATTTCATTACTTCCCATAGTATTAGTGCCTGTACAGGTATGTATGCATGTATCCGTATATACCCTATTGTCATCTTAACCAATATAGATTCTTATCTGGCGTATAGCGTATCTAAGATATTGTTATACGATTCAAGTAGGGTATAAGTGGGTGTATATTTGTTCTTATATTAATTCGGCGTCGTTGATGAGATTAAATCGGTCTTTCAATATCCGCTGCACTCCCGAATTGAAAAGTCTAACACATGGTCCGGCTTCGCGTTTCTCAAAGACTTGAATATCACCCAGATATACTGAAAACAAGAAAAAATGTCGTTCTGAATCCAGTTCATCGAACGCCAGTCATTATATCTGTATACTCGAAGAAACGAAAAACTGCATCGAAGCTGAGTCAATTTAAGATTTAAGATTTCTCTTCGGAAAATCACTCGCTGTGCTCCTCGTTCTTTTTATACATATATATTTATATAAAGGTATAGGGGTGCAACTGGAGTTTTATCCGCGTATTGCGGTTAAGCCGAGAAATACCAACCCCTCTTTAAAACCTCGTATCCCTCGACCAATGAGGACGATCTACCCTCTATTTCCACCCTTGTATAACCAACGAGAGTTGAGCTCGCCACTTATGAAGACCAATCCTGTTCAGTTCTATAACAACCATGGTGCACACCTCCAAAATGGCTGCGAGAAACGAACGAGGATTTGGACCAAGTAAGGGGAGCGTTGAAAATAAACGGACGGATTAATTCAGGGGGGATACAGAGACCCCCTTACTTCCGAAGAAGGTGTATCAACTATCAGATCATTCGGGCCACAGAACGACGTCAAGCGTCTTCACGGTAGCATGCGTCTATCATCACCGATTCAAGTGACGGTGTTTAATAGGACAATTTTTGTGTATTAATGTGACTATTGTTTTGTGATATCATAAACGATCGATTTACGAATGACCATGATGCAAGAGCACAAGTCTTTTCTTATCCGCGATCTTCTTGGTGACGTTTTGACAGAGCGTGTTCAAGGTATGTATACCGCTGCCTCGATATAATTTTAGTGCTCCTTCAACCGTTGTTCAATTTTATTATCTTCTAGTGTAAGTTATAAATTGTTAACATTTTTTATGAACGTTTGTTCAGATGAGAACGGTGGTGGTGATCGACATTTTTTGTTCTAATGCTCCCATATACCGATATGAAATAATTGTATGATGATACAGTTGTTTAAACGTATGCTCTTTCCTTATCCTCTTTTTTGATATTCTGTACCAGCTGATTCTGTGTCCAGGAAATGGATTGGAAGGGATTCATTCCGCCGTTCTTTGAACTGTACTTCGTGAAATTTTGTTACCCTTGCAGACCTCAATTCTGTATTTTTATGAACTCGTACTAGTTCAGGATAGACTCTCTGTGGTATCTAATCCCTGAAATGAATTTTCGTGATACTTGTTCTTATTCAACTACCGGAATAGGTTCAAAAGTGATTCATAACCGGGTTTATTTCGTGGCGGGGTCAATTCTGGGATCTTGGGATAAACAAAATCGAAAATATTGTGAAATCAGAATTTAAGTCCTGTCAAATAATTCCCATTTATTTCGGCTTAGCCGGTATTTAAATTCAGCCCGAATCATAGTCAAGCTTTCGTTCGTTATTCAAATTGCAATTTGTAACTCCAGCACATTCAAGCGAAAACGAGAAAATCGGCCATCGCGAATCGCGCAGAACTGTCATACAAAATGTGATAAAAGAAAATTAACATTCCCTCACCTCGACTCGTTTTCAATTTATAAAACAACAGAATCACAATTCAAACCTCTGTTTTAGGCATTTTCACATGAAAGAGATATTTTTTTATGTGAACTCTTTACGTTGTTAACGCTTTAGGGGAAAGCCTATCATAAATATTATCAAACGTTACAGTAAGGGTTGACATTGTCGAAAACAGACTTTTTTATATATGTGAAAAAACGCCATTGCGATAAATAATTTTAACATAAGAAAAACGAGCAGCTCCCGTTTCTGTGCAGTTGTGTTTCCGAGCCGTCGCGACGCCGGAGCTACGCGTGACGATAGTGAAAATTCAAACGGAAGTAACCACCCCGCATTCTACTGCAGCCAACATCTAATAATAATTAGATATTTTTCGCCAAATATAGAACGTCTAGCAGAATTGCATAAACTCAAGTTATTAGTATTAAAAAGAATGAGGGATGAATCTTCAAAATACTCCGCAGTTAAACTCTAGAATGTATATGTTCGCGCATTAGAATTTGGATGATTCTTGACGCACCCCCCTATTTGCAGAAAAGTTCTTATTTGACTAAAGACATAGGTATTGGTAGGATTCATAAGTTTCGAAAGTTCAAGCTTTCATCTATAACTTGAATAAGCGAAAGCAGTAATATTGCTCGCTACAAGATAGAAATATCGAAAGATAATTTAGGTCCATCGAGAAATTCATGCTCCCTATAATTAGAGAGGATCACTGAATTGATTTTAGAAATCTGATTTTCAGGCTTCCAGAGCCTTTCTTGCGTGCGAATTTTCACTTGCCTGCGATTTTCATTCGAACTAAATAATAACGAATAAACTGTATCGTACGATGTGTAACTGTACCTCATATATGCGGATTAATGAAATGGTCTCTTGAATGAAAAAAAATCATCAATGTAAAATATTTTTATCGATTATCAGAGCGAATATCTATAGCCCATTGGAATTGAACAACACCTACTTGAATCTGAGTGGTGATATTTTCATATCCATCATAGATGTATCTGTAAAGATTAGAATTTATTGACTGATGAATGGCTCGAAATAAGCGCTTGTGCAACTGTTAAACGGCGAGAATTTTTTGTTCGATCCAATTCAAAGATAATTGACGGCAATAAATCAAACGGCAGCATGTAACACCCACACACACAAAATACAATTTCGCGACTAATGAGCCTATACTCAATGTGTTCGCAATAGATACGTGAACAGTTTAGATAAATAACATGTAGAGATCGAATCTACATTTTTAGCAATAAGCCGACGCGACGGTAGGTGTATATCTTTTGTTTGAAGTACGATATAATTAATAATCGTATTATCAGTACTTTTTGATAAGTACCGACTACCAGTTATCATCAACCCAGGAATAGGTATCGACGGGTCTGTTTTTAGCTTTGAAAAGGAAATTTTCGCGATATGCCAGGCCGTGAGCGTTTTTAATCTTCAGAGCTCAATCAGAACTTAATACATACCGCGTGACGATGAAACATTTCTTGTAATTGAATTTTCGACACCCTCGATAAGATACGATTGCATCGCTGATCATTCGATTAAAGACTCTTTCGACTATTTTATATAGTTTCTTGAAAGGGCTGCCGAAAACGGTAGAAAAAATCGTGATTTAACAGATAAAATTATAGGAAAGAACACGCTTTGCCAATTATTCACTTAGACCACTTATCGCCGTGACTACTTTGACGTAACCACGCTAAGGCGAAAAATAAACTTCTCAAAATCATATCGTGCCGATCAAGTGATCGAAATCAATGAAAATAGGTCAGTAAGTATAAAACGAATCGAATAATCTATCCCTTAAGGAAACTTGTCTGATTTCATGTCGCGTTTTGAAATTATCTCTTTTTTCCAACTCCTGCGTAATCCGCGAGTTTTTTATACTCAAAAGAATGATTGACAACTATCGAAAATACGTGACAGACAAAAGCGACGTCTTTGACCTGTAATCTAAAGTCGAAATAGGGAATCGAGATCCGAGCATTCACCCGAACTGAAATGATGCGATTATACGGGATGCTGTGGCTGGACCAAGCCGGTCGCGTGCCCAGCGCAGAGGGTTCCTCGTTATTCCGAACCCCCGCCGTGTTCTCGATTGAGTAGTAGAACTTGAGGGTGAGCGTGTTCCGGGACACCCTGGGACACGATGGATGCATACATATATGAGTTAGCTAGCTCTTATTAGCGGCAATCGTCTATACTCGCAGATGGACCTACATAGTGCGGACAGATTCGTTAGCGATCATTAAGCGCACCGTTTGCTATGGAGGAAGCCAGCTAATGGACATGTGGAGTTCTCGGGGGTCTCGCACACTACAAATACCGTGATTTGCCAATCAAAAAGTATTTCTCAATGTTCCATGGGAGACCGCGAGGTGTGTGTATACCTATCCTACTAGGCACGGCATAATGAGCGAAATAGCGACTAGTATTAGATGTATGAATTCCTTAGTATACTTGAATCGGAGGATTCCATTCAATCGACATTTTTTCCAAATTTAAAAGTAAGGATTTTCAAAACAGACTGCGGGCCGTTTGAACACACGATTCATTTAATGGAAAGGAAGTTCCTGTACCGATGTAAATTTGTTGGAATAAAAATAATGATATAAAAATAACGAGCATTGAGAAAGAGTGAATGAAAAATCATTCCTATATATTTCGTAGAACTGCAGGATGATAAGAAGAAAATCTTTTGCATCTTTTTGCAGATGATTCTGAGGACGATTCCGCGCTGCACTCGGACTCTGAAGATACGATTGACCCTGGTAGCAGCCCCTGTACGCGTCTAGGAAGCCCACCTGCCCTGTCGCCTTCTCCTGGCTCAGCATCCTCTGGAAAAGCTTGTGTCACGGGTACCCCTAGTGGTAGAAAGCCACGAAGAAGACGGACGGCTTTTACACATGCACAGCTCGCTTATTTGGAGCGAAAATTTCGCTGTCAGAAGTATTTAAGCGTCGCTGATCGAAGCGACGTCGCCGACGCCTTGTCCCTATCCGAAACCCAAGTCAAAACTTGGTATCAGAACAGAAGGTGAGATTGAAGGGATGAGAATGATTTCAGATTATGTAATACGTCATTTGCGACGGTGAATAAAATATTTATAAATTATTATCTATTCTGGTTTCAGAACAAAGTGGAAGCGACAGAATCAGTTGAGGCTTGAACAACTTCGCCATCAAGCGACGGTTGAAAAGGAACTTCTCGTGCGTGGGGTAGGCCTTCACCATGGTTCCATGGAATCTTATTGTCCACCTTATTCGCAACAACAATCATCTCCTCATCATCAAGCACCACCACCACCACCACCGGTGTCGACGGTATCTACGGCCGCGTTTTTGTCCACCGCAGCGGCACTATTCAGAAATGTAACTTACGTTCACGGATGTCCTCTCTAACCCTCGTACCCTTAAGCGATCTAAAGAACTGCGTATATTATCTTGATTTCTCGAATTCTTGAACTCTGTTTCCTCGCGACAGTTTAGCTCTGTGGGCTAATATTGTGAAGTGAGGTATTTTTCAACGACCTTTGTTTGATATACATCTACTCATAGGTATATTAATGAATCATCAATTTATAGTGTTTTGATCAATTGTATGTTTTGATTAATTGTAATTTTTGATGAATTCGAGTGACACGTGAAAGCTAGCGATCCGTTGTGATTCTCGATTGAATAATTATGCAGATTATTCTATTTCGCGTAGTGAGATAATGTCATGTAAATATGTAATTATACAAGAATCTAGTTGTTCTATAATATGTAATAAGTTAATTTTCGAATCGTAACAATCTAAGCGATTCTCCTTCTAAGAATCGGTCCCTTCCTTTTATTATTTATAGGTATATGTGATTCAAATATTTATTTACTTGTTTTTAAGTTAATATATTTATTCGGAAGAGACTTGTTGTTCATTCAGTTCCGTTTATTATAGAAGAAATTATTTTCAACGTAATGGTATAAAAGCATCTGTTATCAAATTTACGACTACTATATTATTTCTTGAATTGTAAAATACACGTTTTCATGTTTCACAATTCATTTCATACATTAAACATATTACACCTAAGTCTAAAATAATTGATTTAGCTGATAGAACGAAATGATAATATTTATAAATAACGTGCAATCTTTACCTACGTTATTCCGTACGGTCTTTGTTATTCAGATTATTTCCAAATTTATCAAAACTATACTTTCCTCATTGACTAGTTGTTAATTTTTTCCATAAGTGAGACAAAATAATGTAGATAAATTATTAATAAATTAATAAAACAAACCTTATATTATAGTTTTCTCTTACTCTCTACATCTCATACCTATATACAACATAGTTATACGTTCAATTCATCGAATTGAATATTCATTAACTAAACAACTTCCCCAATTCTTTCACGATCATCGTATCGTTGAAATCAAGCATGTCTGCAGCGTATTACTTTATTGGCACTTGAGTATACCGTACTTCAGAACCCTAAATGTGTTGCAAATATTCTCTCTTCCGCTCGAGTATCCTAATTGAATAATGTAGCTATACACCCGTAATTGAAAATATTCCTACTACATTCCACCCCATCGGTTTCAACTATGAGAAGTGTAATGGTCAGTAACTAATTAAAGGCTTGGCGTTGCAACACGCGTCAACACGTGTGCCCCTCGTTTAATTGGGTGGAATCGTCACAAGTTAAGGAGCTATGGTATAAAAGTCGCTCATTGGAATCCACCTGTACCTATACTATTTCATATTTCACTCCTATGCACATTTGTAAAGTTCTTTTTGCGTTTTTCTCATTTTTGTCTATTAATTTAGTCTGTAAACTTGCTCAACACGTTATCGATATTTCCATACATTATTTTCCAATCGCCTATATTCTGATCTAGTAAATCAGGAAAAATCGAAGACAGGGTTAAAAGGACTTCACTAAATGGGAAAAGTCGAGGGATACTAGAAAAGGAAATGCGTTGATCTGCGTGCAAATTGGAACGACCTGCACCATGGTCTAGTGTATAGTTGCGAGGCTGTGCGTATGGGACTTTTTAGTACTTGAGCACGCGCTCCTTTTATCCCCTTGGAGCTCCTCATCCAGCATCGTTAGATATTTAACAGTACGTCGTTACTATACAACGACGTGTAGGTATGAAAGACAATAGTTTTCCTTATAAATAATTTTCATATACTATGAGTATGTAGCGATAGAAAAATGCTCTTTGATGAAGATTGCAGTTACTGCCTAAGCTCTACGAATTCTTTTTACGACGATATAAATATTCTGCGGTGATTATTTATGGTGGAATCAAATATATGAAGAATGCAAAATGTAAACCTAGTCTATATGCGAATACATTTACTGTACATTTATATAGCCATGCGACATACGTATATTATGTACATTAATACATGTTCATATACATGCATGGACGGTACTTTAGCCGTGGAAGTCGAGCCGCCCCTGGAAGCTACCGGAGATTCTAATTCTTTAGAAAAACCGCGCGTAATTGCAGACGAAACGGTGAAAGGACTCCGCGGGCCGCGGACGAAGAGTAAAAAGTAAGGAGCCGGGAGTAAAAGAGAGACCCACGACCCCGCGGCGGTTTGGTGGTTCGGGGTAGCTTTGTCGGGGGTGGTATACCGTCGGTGGCCAAGGGGAAGAGGAAGAGAAAGAGGAAGAGGGATGATGAGGCGGAGTGGGGGAGGAATAGCGAGGGGATGGCCGAGGGTAACGAAGCTCCGACTTTTTAATTGGAATATATTCAGAAACCGGAATGCCTTTTCATCGCGGAGTTGATGCTCTGAATGCGGACTGAATCAACATGAAAACGTACGTGACTATATCTAATGTAGCTATACCTATAGGCACACGGGTACACAAAGATAGTAATACACGTTATAGGTATTACTATACGCATATATGTCTATTATTGTGTTTGCATTTAACAATTATGCGATAAGAGGAAGAAAGTTCTCGTTACGATCAGATGATCACATTTTTCTAATTATAAAGATTTTCTGAATCTAATGGTAACGTGAGGTAATAACACTGAGAACAAGATGATATGAAAATGTGAGTATAATTACCTCGAAAAAAGACGCGCTCAATGAGTGAATGATTTTTTCCACTCGAGCGAAGTCGTCGTCCCATCCCCCAGGATCCCTCTAGAGTAGAGATATATAATAAAATGCGGATGGTTGTAGAAGGGGGCTATGAGAAAAAGTTGAAGGTATACGGGTAATAATGGCCTGTTTACTTGCAAATTGTGGAATCGCTAAAGGGCAACGAACAATTCACAACTCGTTTTAACTTCTATACATTTCAATTCGAGAAGTGGAAAACAGGGTTCCGCAGGCAGGTTCTCAAATATCGCTGCTTCTATACTCTGCTTTTCACGATCCTCATTACTGTACTTCACGATGTGGCTATCTGCATAATTCTACAAAAATCTATCGCTGGTTTCTCCAAACACTTTTGACTCTCGTCGTATAAGTTGTTCCGTGCAGACGTGATTTCTGCAGTTGCTGCAAATATTTCGTTTGGGAGCCATCTACTTTTTTCCGATGATTCCGGGAAAATTTCACGCAGTTAAAAATCCAAGTGGTCTCAGTTTCCAATTTCCTTTCAGAAAGGGACCTAAGTCGACCAGTGCACTGTTTTTTTTTCCGGAACTATGAAACTCTTTTTTTTTCTATTACAGGGATAGCAGTCTGTTTTATAACGCATCTAAGTACAACTCCTCAATTTTATTCACAATATTTCCTTACCGAAGCTGAAAATAGTAAGGTTCTATTTTCTTATTTTTCGCAAAATTTCTAAAAAATGACTGGTTTGCGATAAGCTATCCAATTATTCAATTGCGGGAATAATAAAATCAGATAAAATTCCCTGTAGAGGTATTCACCTATAACGTCTCTTCCCTGATATCACCAAAGAATATTTTGGGGTTTTTGGTTTGATTTTCTCCGGACCCAAAAAACTATACTAAGTTTGCGGATAATTGAAGCAAAACTAATGCCCCGGGTGAGGATCGAACTCACGACCTTAAGATTATGAGACTTACGCGCTGCCTACTGCGCTACCGAGGCTGATGTAGGACGATTAACACCGAAAGCTATCTCAATATTCACCACAATTATTCGAGGTTCTAAAATATACTCGACGAATGCATATTATACGTATTAAAAATTGCGGAAGGATATAGATATCCGTTCCGTAATTTGAATCAGAATTTTTATCGAAACTAACATTTTTTCCCTTAGCTCTTAGGGTAAAAGATCAGCTTCTCGCCGACCCTTTCAACCAGTGTGTCTTACCAACAGAAGACTACACATAATTATTTACTAGTTTGAGGCAAGACCGTTTACTTTTTGGGTGCGCCAAAGTCTACACATCAATTTATCACCCTTAAAAGACAGCGACGTTTAGTCCAGCGTTTAACGACTGTCAAAATTCAAGTTTGTTTGCAAAATTGTAAATGACTGTGTATCAAACGATTTCGTAAATCCTCTTTGTCGTAAACATGACAGATGTTGACAGTCTGACAGAAGCGATCGAGCAGTACGAAGAACAGGTATGAATAATTAATGTGATATTTAACCTCTAATTCATCGACTCTAATTTTTTTCACTTTTATTATTATATTCACAGTTATCTCAGGTACAAATTGCTCTATCAATCGCAACCAACGGACCAGATAAAGACAATCTATTAAGTTTACAATCTGATATTCAAGAGCTGATCAACCTAACCAAAGAAAATTTGAATAGTGTCAAAGAAACGAAAACCAGTGGCAATATACATTCAGAAAGTGACGACCACGACACCGATCCATTAGCCAAGGAATATGCCCTATTTAAAGTAAGTTGGTCTTGTTAATCATCTCTAATATCATTTTGCGGCATTGGTTATGCCATAAAACAGAATTTGATCTTCATGGAAACACATGCCCTTTAGACGTTCAAAGTTCTTCCATTTCAGGGAACCGGGGTAAATAATAGGTGGGGAATTCTCTTTCAGCCTTTTTTTTCCTATAGAACAAACATATTTTCATAATATTAATGAATTTTGTTCAACAGACACATGCTAAGAGAGAAACACTCAAATTTGAAGTGAAATTGACCATATATTTTTCGACCATTTCTCAGTAATGTTTAATTCATGTATCTGTGATAGACAATCCAAAAGCTTTACTTTGAAAATCATGCTTTATTGAATAATAAATAGTTTAGGGGGAAAACGCTGTGAAATACTAAAAACATCTCACAAAATCATTTAATATTTTGAATTTTTCTAATTCGCTTCATAAAGACTAAAACATGAAATAAACATTATTTAGTTACTGTATAGAGTATTGAGTTGAATGAATAAAGGGACTAATTATAATAATATATATGAAAATTTCAGGCAGTCTTGGAAGGAAATTTGGAGGATGCAAAGAATGCCGAACAGAATAAAAGCCCCGCTGATGTCTCGGTTGATATTGAAGTCAGTAAGATAATATTTGGTAAAGCATAGCAAAGATAAAATTATACGGTTCAAGTCACTATTATAGGATGAACTGAAAGCTCTTGAGGGTATGAAGTGCCGAGCACCACATGGAAGTGGCTGGGGTGGTATTAGCCATCATAATGCCATGGTTGCCTCTATTCATGCCACTAATGATGCACAAATTACAAGTATGAATGATATCAAGGTAAGACTTCGACTTGTCCATTTTCCTGATAAAAATCATTTTTCTGATCCACCGTAGCATGAGGAAAATGAATATAGTTTATTTCACTATGTTTTCAGTCACATATTTCAACATTTCTATTATATTGAAATTAGCTTTTGACTATTTGCTTTGTTCTTATTAAATAACAGGTTGATTGATTTTTTAATATCGTTAATTAGGTCAAAGTAATGTTTACCAATCCAACACATAAGGAAATGCTACCTTGTCCGTATTATTTGGATGGCGAATGTAGGTTTTCTGACGATCAATGTCATTATTCACATGGAGAAATAGTCTCACTATCTAGTTTGCAGGAGTACAGGTAAATTGTACTACTGTTTTTTCCTATGACTACAGAAATAAACTGCTGCAGAGTACAATTTCACTAAATATTTATACTATTTTCAGCGAGCCTGATTTTTCAAGTATAAAAATGGGTAGTAGAGTTTTAGCAAAACAAAAAAATAAACTGTGGCATAGAGCCGTTGTGCTACGAGTTCCTGAAACAGAGCAAGACGAATATAGAGTGAAGTTTGAAGCCAGTGGAACTATCTTAGAACTTGGTCTACATGACTTGTTTCCTCTAAGTGAGTCAAACTCCTAATTAGATCATTAATAATTTTTAATTCTATGGAAAGAGTTTTCTTTACTGTACATATTTATTTACAATAATTATCTTCAACAGATGATGCAGATTTAGATATGTCCAATTCCTCCTCTGATAGTGACTATGAGAATGATGCCGAAGAAAATAACAGAGATGAAATAGTTCAACAATCTCTCCTCACAATGAATGGAAATGAAGCATTGGGCAGCTGGGAACGTCACACACGAGGCATGGGAAGCAAATTGATGGCTAGTATGGGATACATCGCAGGAACTGGCCTTGGAAAGAGGGCTGACGGTAGAATTGAGCCTGTAGAAGCGACGGTACTACCAGCTGGCAAATCTTTAGGTAAGAAAATGTCGAATTTTCATATTATTCAGGAAAAATCTTTTCGATTTGTGAAGCTTGTTTGATGAATGTGTTTCCATTGAAATAAATTTCCACTTTACAAAGAAAAACATACTTCTATGAGTTTTTCAAACTAGAATTGCTGGAGCATAGCCATTCACAATCCCTCAAAACTACCAAGGGAATGTTTGTTTGTTCACTTGTAATTCTATTTGCAGATCACTGTATGGAACTACGTGAGAATGCAGGTGGTGACAAGGATTTGTTCTCTGTTGGGCGTAGATTGAAGAAGCAACGCAGAAGAATGGAGCAGCTACGTGAGAAACAGTACCAAAGGGAGGTTCGACGAGAATGTAGCAATGTTTTCAACTTCATTAATTCAACCCTTGGAGATAAGCGTGAGTATTATATAATAAATTATATGAATTGCAGAGATTCGGATATAAAGAGATATATTCCGAATTATGTGTTGTGAAAATATGATAGTCAATGATAATTTTCCATATTCATACGTATCTTCGTATCAATTATAGCTCAAGAGGATTCTAAACCTGGTAGTTCGACTGATAAAACAAACTTAAAAACGGAAACGAGTCAAAAATTGAATGTAGCAAGCCTACAAATTGGAGAAAATATTCGAAGACTTGAAAAAGAAGCTTCTAAATTACAAGAGTCTCTGGGAAGACACAGTAAAGGTGGTTTGCCCTATAATAACATAATATTACAATATAATCAGAAACAAAAAGAGCTTGGAGGTCTAAGAATAGCAGAGAAAAAAATTGTAGCCGAACAGAATCACCGTAAAAGTAAAGCGAAGCTTACTATATTTTAACATATTTTAATATTTATGTATATTTTTCATGACATGAACTACTTCTTTTTTTTTTTTTTGGATTTAGACAGAATTATTCTATTCTAGGATACATGTTCATAGATTTTCGATAGCTATGACAGCATGTCATAAATGTAAATATAACGTAGAATGGCAATAAAAATAATAACATTCGCAGCTCGAAGTTCGCATTATTTTACCTTCTAAGCTTACGAACTTCAAAGTGAAGAAATCTCCGAAAATCATTTGCATACTACAAAAACCGGAGACCCAGAAAGCTGAAACGAATTGGCAGAATCGATTTCTGAAAGATTTCGGAATGAAAACTTAAAAATGAATGAAAAGGAATTCGATTCGCGTCAAAATCTACTATATTTCATAGGTTTTCGTTCATTACCATCCGAAATCTTTGAGAGAAATCATTAAAAAATTGGCGCCTATGATCGAGGCAGTCGAGTAGTCATGGGATTTAAGATGGCGACACAGAGCATCAAGTAAGTTAATATTTTATAATGCTAATTAATAACATTGCAATAGGGTCATGTACATTGAAAAAGTTGGTTATGATCATTCCCTAAATAAATAAGTTAGTAAAAATAAAAACTTTAACAGATTAGAAGATTGTGAAGTCTGTGGAGTATCGAGTGCGAAATACACATGTCCGAAATGTGAGGTTAGAACATGCTGTCTCGATTGCGTGAAAATACACAAAAAGGAATTATCCTGTGATGGAATACGAGATAAAACTAAATTCGTACCTATGAAAGGTTTCACAGATCTCGATGTATTGAGTGGTGCGTTAATAGATATTATACTTAATTTTCAATCATAATATACGTATATCAATAAATCCTTGAACTTTATCAACAGATTATCGACTGCTAGAAGAGATTGGGAGATCAGTTGATACCTTTCAAAGAGATCCGTCAAAAAGATACACTAGAGAAGGTCCGAATCTCCCAGTGGTAAGTTGGAGACAGAAAACTCGATGGCAGATTTTGATATAATTTTTTATTTGAATTTTATTTTCTTTTCACCTTTTTTCAGTTCGTTTATCAGACATGAAATGAGTTGTAGATTCATGGCTAATTATTCATAATTCTTTTATTATATCCATAATGTTAGGAATTTAACATTTCAGCATTTACACAAATTAAAAACAGCTGTATATCACAGGAATACAAGACTCGAGTTTCTGCCCCAAAACTTTAGCCGGCATAAAGAAAACACTACTTATTATAAATGGAAAACAAACGAATTATTTTGGAGGATTGAATGGATCTTTCCACAAGCTGAGAATATGAAACATGTTGATCAGCGGTAATATACAATCACATCTGATCTTATATTTCAAAGATATTGTCTTTAGCCAATGAAAAGTCTTTAAGATTACTTGGATGGCTAAAAATGAGGTATAAACCCAGGCGAAGAATTTCGAATTGAGGAAATAATATTTATTGTTTTTTTTACAGTGTCCTAGAAACTGAGAGATTGTCTACCATACTAGAAAGAGTCCTAGATCCTTTGGCAGTAGAGAGTGAAAGCACTGAAAGTATTGAGGCAATAAATTTGAAGATAACGCATAGAGAAAGACTACAGTATTATCGAGCAGCCAGTCTTAGCCAGATAAAAGTTCTCCTAAAAGCTGAAAAAGTGAAAAAATGTGACTCAAGGTTCGAAGTCCTGATGAACGTTCGAAACACAATAGATGAATTTCATAATCTTCTAAGTTGTGGATTAAAATTTGATTCTTTTATAGGTTTCATGAGCTAGACCTTACCGAGACATTGAAAGAAAATCTAGAGAAAAAAACTATCATAGAATTTCCCGTATTATATGTCGTTTTAAAGGATCATTCGGATATGTACGAGATTATAGATACTGGTGAGTTTTATTGTCAGTGAGTAAATACTTAATTAAAGATATATAAAAGGCAGTTGTATAAACACCAAGGATATTAATCCAGATGGCAACGAACCATGACAGTGTTTTAGCTTGTCCGATTTACTCGTATCATTATCATATTTCGTCAGCCAAAAATTCCAACTTAACATTTGATGGGTCTGAATTTTAATAGATGAAGAAGAGACAACAAAGCATTGTGAACACCCGAAAGGAAATCTCAAAAGAAAATATCCCAACCATCAAAACGAAACGAAAAAGAATGAGGGAGTCCCGGTCAATTTTTTCTTTGACACTGATCTAACAGATTCGGAAAATGAAAGTATGGAAGTTGACGAAGTACGGGGAACGACGAACCAATATAGAAAATAAAATGAGAGTATTATGTACCAGGAATGGAGCCCTTGGACTTTTTTTTAATTCATTATCGAGCAATGTTGGTCAACACCAATTATTGGGAGGTGTTATGCAGAGATTGAGGTGTTTTACCATTTGATAAAACAGAATCTCAAAAAATATACCGGAAGTTAAATTTACTTGATGTTGTAACTGTCCATGATGAATTTCAATTTGTCTTATTGATTTTTAATGAATAATACGCACAACTGTCAAGATATAAAAGAAGGTCTAATAGTTCGCTTCTATTGCTCGTATCTTATTGATCTATTTTTTTGTATGATATTATTCGAGAGGATAAACAACGACTCAATATAATTCGATATTTTATTGTAAATAGAACGTTTGCTAGAATGGTATATAACTGAATTTCATACAAATACAATAAAATTAATAATAATCCATACAGGCTACTATATTACACATCTTTCACAGATTCCTGCCTCTTTTAAGATGCGTACTACTGCTGATATATCTCCCAAAAATACTCAATACCATATTAAATAATAAATAAGTCCATTAAATTCCTAAGAGTTTTTAATGGGACAATCTACATCCATAGAATGAATCAATTTCCCGCGAAAAATAATATTGTGTTTACTATATTAAATATTATTAATAAAAAAAGGAAGAACAAAAATTCAATCCATATACTATTTGGAAGTAGAATGTAAATACATTTATTTCGCAAACGACAACTTCCATAGAATAAACATCAATTTACAAATTGTGCTCAAATTACACAGAATTAGGTAGTATTTTGAACTCTATCTTCATTACACAAATCTGTTTGTATAGTAAACACGTAATACTACATGATCACATAAAACAACTCTTCCAAGCGTAGAGATTGCAGAGAATTCCCTGCAGGGTTTTCCAATTATCCTACACTTCTCAAAGGTGTTTACAATGTTGTTGCCTTTTTTCATGCATTCAACAAAAATCATTGACACAGACATCGATTTCTAACTCTGGCCCAGATATAGTCATGTAGCTACATTTCAAATTAAAAATTATTCAACAATGATCTTCTATCAGTGGTAAAAGATCTGCCTAAGTAACAAATCTACAGATTTTTCGATACACAGCAATGAGACAGAGAACTAATTGTGGAACTAATCCTGGTTTTCGAGTCGTGATTTTCGCGTTGTTTAATTTGTTATAAACTAGACTACTTATCTTATTATTACGCTCGGAGTCTGTATACATAAATATATTTTTCAGTTTCATTTAATATAAAACGAGAGAAAAAAACATCCTTGGAAAAGAAAAGAAAACAATTGTCAAGAAATTCTGTAACCCTTATCAGCTAAAGGTTGATGGTCGTTATTCAATTTTATAACATAATTAAAAATTATACTTATCAATTATAGGATGAAAAAATACAGTAGGAAGACAAGGAATGCAACTATCCCTGCAACTGCTTTGATGTACATTGATTTGCTGTTCAAATGTGCTGCATCTTTTTTGTACTTCTGTGATAACATCGATAAGTTTTGTGTCTTTGAATCCAATTCTGAAAGAAGATAATGACAGATAATATTATAAATTAATGAGATATTTCCATGTTATGAGAAATAGTCAAATATAACAGTAGCTCTTTACTATAACAAACTAGTAATTTAAACTCTCCTCAAAACATAGGTAGTTCCAATTCATTTCCATTTCAATCTTAAAAATTCGGTTTCTTACATATGAAATTCTCGAATACAAAAGCTTTGAATAACTAAAAAAAAAAGGTGATTCACACGTGAAAAATCTGATTTTCCAATTGGGCTCTCTATTCTAAGCCAATCGTAATTTTAAATTACCCGAAAGTACAGTTCCTCGTTGTAGAACGTCATCGATATTCTGTACCATGATTCTCTGTACATCTTGTAGCTGTGTGTTGAGGGCGTTCATGTTTCTTCTAGATCTACTGTCCGAGAAAACTTTCTTGGCCTTTTGAATGTATGTATCTGTAAAGTAGATATATTTGGAATAAAATATGAATAAAGTTGCGCCATTGAACTCTATTAGGTAAAACATAGAGAAGAAAATACAAAATTTCTTACCAAATTCAATAAAGGTGTAGGGCCTAGTAACTGTATTGACCCTTTTACCATACTGTGTGTAAAATTCTTGCGCAATGTCTTCAAGGTAGCTATAAGCTATACGTTTACTGTAATTCCGTTCACACAATACCAAATAGCACACTTCATTTTCGATAAGATAGCTGTAATTATTAAATAAATAATTACAGTTGCAATGCTATTGAGATATGAGCTGAGTTTAAGTTACATAATATTCCATGGTGTTGTTCTTTTCCTGCATTAATACTGTAGGTATATTAATAAAAAAAAAAAAACAACAGTCAATAAAAGTGAAGAAATTGTATAGCTGCTTACTGAAATAGGTAGGGTCCAGTTTCTATTGTGCATTTTGTTGGCGATTGTGGACCAAGTTTTCTAAATAACATTTTTGCTTGGTTCTGGTATTCCAAAATACTTCTGCCGCTCTGTGTGGATTGAAAATTCAGAATTAGTACCATCACAGGCCTATCATTAAGGAATGTTGGACTGAATTCAAATTTAAGTAACTTTTGATTTGAATAAAAATTTCCTTCACGCAAAATTTATTTGAAGGATTTGTATAGGAATATAAAATCAAAAAGACGAAATTACATACGAAGATTTTGGATACGTTTTTAAAAGTGATTTTGAATTATAAAGTGAGAAATATACAAACAGGGAAATTTGAATATATTATTATAATGAATTGGCATTCAATCGTATGGCATATCGCGAAAAATTGCTGAGTGTTTAAAATTGTAACAATAACAAGTAAACGAGTGGTTCTTGATAAATGAGATTTTTCTTTTAACACATTTTTTTTTCGTATTCCTTTCGGAAATTCTGTTCAATGATGATATGCGATTTGTATTACAAACCGGATACGGTGATACGATGAGAAATATGGAAATAAACGAAGAAGTGACATTTCTTTCGACATTTCATCATAACAGTGGTTCTTTAAAAATAAACTAACCTGTTCATCGTCTTGCATGGTAGCGGCTAGCGGCAAACCGTCGACTATCCTCGCAATCATAGTTAGTAACACCATATTTATTTAAATGTTTATAAATCCGGATTTAATTTAGTAATAACAGACGTATTGTTCTTCCCCATGAACCTCAAAACTCCATTTGTACAGCGCTGGTAACTGATGTGGCCAATATCTGAAAACTCCATTTACAATTTACCACGTCAGTGAATGAAAAACATGTCGTTGACTTCCTAGAAATTGTTTACTCCCGATGAATACACTCAATTTTCTTTATCAATTATAAATAAAAAACGAAAGAATTTAATTTCTTATTCCTAATATTATCTAAACCTCAAACAACGTCTTACCAAATATTTTTATACCCAAAATTTTTAATTTTAAACCGGGGTTCCCCGATTCATATAAATAATGGTTCTCAACTTCCCGGTATCTCGTTTATACGGGTCAAATTTTGCTGAATTATTACACGATAAAGTAATAAGTTAAATTTCATTCATTGATAAACATTTTTGGCAGAATTTCAGCAATTCTATAATCATTTATACGCGCGACAAAAATATCCCACGAATGAATGAAAACATAGATATCGAGTTGAGAATCTTTACGGCTTCTACCGCTATCTGTTGGAGCATTTTGCTAAACAGTCTGACAATTGTCACGGAGGTATCCCACCTTACAGTGAACGGAATAAATTTGTGACGTGCGTAACCCAGATTTTCATTCGACAAATGTTGGCGTTTGTATAGTTTTCTTAGTCGCGTTATGGTTGTGAATATGTGCTAATTTTGTCAAAAATTCATTTGCTAGTAAGGTGTTTGTGACAATGTGCTATAGCGTGCGTTACCAGAACACTAACTAGGTGAGTTAAAATGACTTGGAGAAAATAATGGGTATCTGTTAAAGTATCGTCATGTCGAGATGGTAATTCCACAGCTGGGAGATTATTTTCAACCCTCCGAGATCCGTATTATCGATAATTTCCCGACAGGCATTTTCCGCTTAATGTATACAAGATTGAAACTGACCTCGCGTGTCTTATTATGTAATTATGCGACCGTATAAATGCTTGCTAAAACAAATCCTTTGCTTCCGAGTTTCGGCTTCGAGGCAAGATTTCCTACTTCGACAGCTCGACTTTCTCAACATTTTTTCCAAACACTATTGTATACTTTGATTATTAGAATAGTTCTGAGGCAAACAAATAAGCTCTCGTACGTTCATTCGTTCGTTCGTTAAGAACCGTTAATTTATTTAATTGTTATCATTTAATTTTATCATTAATCACGTTTTAGACACTCAATATAAATAGTTTGATAAGAAGGTAACTATGCACAGGATTTCCTGCCACACGTTTACATTCTCTTACAAAGTTCAATATCCCTTGTTGAAAAAAGTCAACCTTTATTTACAGATCTAGAACCTATGAAACTCTAACCATTTTCCAAAACAATTATCTGTTCCATTACTACAATTGCCTAAAATCATGTCTATACTATTTTAACACACCCTATGATACTACTTTTCATAATTTACCTCATTTAGCAACACCTAAACTGCTTCAAAATAACTCTTTTATCTCCTAAGCCTAAAGATTTATGATAAGAATTCGTGGTAATAGAATTTTAGTGATAAGCAAAATCAATTTTTCCCCAAACTCTTCTTCTACTATTTTTAATTTCCTGCTTTTTATGTTCAGGTTCTGAACACAGAGCTTGCGAAAGCCGGTACTAGAAAGGTACCAATATGAATGTAAGTAATTTTTCATCAATGTTAAGAGTTCTGTGAATTAAACTGTTCATTTTTACGAAAATAGCTTGGAACCTTTTTTCAGAATCCATATCGTGCTCGGCCAGCTAGAGCGAGAGTAGATCATGGTGCGGTAACAGGTTACGGATCGCAGAATCAAAATGCGTGGAATTCACTGCCTCCTGAAGGAGGCCGGCCAGGAATACCATCAACGAATGCTTATCCGCAGCAGCCAAATGCTGTGATTAATCAACAACAGCAACAGCCGCAATCACAGGATCCCTGGGAGTGGGGCACTGATAATGGTAATAATGGAAACAGCGACTCTTGGAATTGGAGCATTGATCAAAAGCCAGAGTCTCAACAACAGCTTTCGCAGTCTCATCAGTTTACTTCTGGTCAAACAAACAGTAGTCAAAGTATACAGAATCCGCAGTCTGGAATGTATTATCAGAATGTTAACAGAAACGTTAGATCTAATGTACTTAACCAGCATCCTGGATCTGGGGGAAATACACCAAGGACTAGTTTAAGTAGAGAATCTACTCCGAATCATAAAGATGGTTATAATCAATACCCGCCTTACGATTATACTCAGAGACCGCCGCAGCAGCAGCAGCAGCTGCACCAATATCATTTACCACCTAGGCCTAACTCTAAGTCAAGTCCTGCGTTATCTGATCATACGCAATGGTCTGCCGGCAGTCAACAGCCTCAAAACTTACCTCTAATTGGCCAGAATTCACCTGCTCAACAGGAAAACGTTAAAAACATTCAGACCCCCCCGCTCCCTCCTCAAACCAATAATTATAATTGGCACAGCAGTGGCCAGCAGCCGAATCCCTCGTCTCATAATTGGCAGAATCATACTGATCCGTCGGTCAGTGGGTCCTGGCAAGAACCAGCCTTAGTAGCCAACACGCAACAGGCTTTAGAAAGCGTAAATCAATGGCAACAGAATCCACAAACTCCTCAAGCATATATTCCACCCAAAGAATATCCTCTGCCAGGAAACACTGAGCATTCTTCGAATTGGCATAATCAACAGCAACAACAAAATAATTTATCCAATCAATGGCCTTCAAACCATTCATATGGTGCTTCAAACGAGCCTACATCGCCACCCATTCTTAATAAGAATTCAGGAACTCCTGCTACTCAATGGCAACAACCGATATTTCAGCCGCCTGTTGCTTCCGAAGAATCAGTTGGCTTGCAATCTAATCTTTCTTCAAATCAATTGGCACAGTCATCAGCTCGGCACGAAAATTTTCCAACTAACGATTGGTCTTCTGCCCCAAGACCTTTGGAATTTAAAACTACAGAGACGGATTCATCTTTTCTAAATCATCATAAACAGGATTCCATCGAGCTCAACGAAGGTCACAAAAGTTTGAATGAATGGCAACAAGTTCAGCCTCCTGCCAACCACTTCGTGCCTTCCACAGGCTCCACTATTTCTCACTCGTCTAACAGTGTTGAGAAAATTGTGTCACCTAAGGATCACGAAATTAGCGAAAGGAAGAGATCTGTGGGTATGCCACTCACAAGCCCCGCACTTGTAAACGACTCGATGATACAAGCCAAACCGAATACAATCGAACGAAAATCTTCAGACGAATCTCACTGGTCTGAACCTCAGATTAACTCGACTACACATAACCCGGAGAATAATAACGCTGCTCAAAATAATGTGGAAACTGATTGGACCACGACTGGTGAATGGAATACTATTCCTACGTCTGATCTATCCAGTGGACTTAGTCAATTGAGTATTTCTAGCAAATCTAATAGGCAATTAGAAACTCAGACTGTTCAGTCTGATATGCATTCCTCAATTCACTCTCTAGATGGTTGGAATTCTCAACCAGTATCAGGATTTCTGTCTGAGAATGCGTCGGACGATCCATCACACGATATTACACCTGGCACCCAGCCTGAACACTTTCGTGATACGGTTGAAAAAATACATGCCGCAGAGTCGGATAGACGTTTAGATAATCAAAATACCTCGCCTCAGTTTCTCCCGCAACAACATGCCTTGCCGCAAGCACATCAGATTGATAATAGCGCAGCTCCTGAGGTTGTCCCGCAAAATGCTGGGTATGATCAGTGGTACGCCCAACGTAATACCACAGCTCAGCCAGATAATAGTTGGTACACGCGTGATAGCCAGACTAAATCTCAAAAATGGGCGCCTGAACAGAACATTGAGAATTATGAGAACATACAGCAGCCTGCAGAGTTCGTGAATCTGGAGGTTGTAACTCCCATGCTACAGAAACGGACCATTTATGGATCCCATGATTCTATCAATAGAGAAACACTGGACAATGAACCTAAAGCAAACACCAGTCTCGCAAAGGAAGCTTCACCGCCTAGAGACTTTCAAGAAGATATTAACAACGTTGAAGTTCCTTCGCTACATCAGACTCAGCAATCTCTTCAGGTCGAACAGGTAACTATGCTCGATGCTTGATTGGTAACCCCCTAAAAACTTGGAGACTAATTAATGTTATGTTAATAAATTTTATGCACCTTCTCTAACAATTGAATTTCTTACAGGCGCCAGACAATTACGAGTTTGCATCGAACGATCGAAACACGTTTTTGGAAACTGGTGAATTAACAGACTCTCATCAACAGCACGAGCCCACGCCGCCAAGTCAAGACGACGAGAATGATGAAGTTCCGAATGATATTCCATTTCTTAGAGAAGTTCCTGGCCAGTCTAGCAGCTCTGATCCTCGTAGAAACGACCCCACTGGACAGGAACAAAACGTTCAAGTTGGCCCACGGAGCTCTGATCCACGCAGAAATGATCCTTCCGGTCAAGAGCACACTGTACAACCGATAAGAAACATCAGCGATAGAACAGAGCGCAGAGATGTTCCTCCTGGTCAAGAACGAAACGCTCCATTACCTCCACGGGTTGATACAGAGTTACTTGAGCGTCGGAACGATCCTTCCGGCAGAGAGAGATCTCTGCCTCCTCAGCAGTCCAGAAATGATATTGTGGCAGATAGTCGAAGGAATTTGCCAGAAACTAGACGTAATGATCCGTCTGGAGAAGAATGCCTACAACCACAGCTAGTCGTAGCTCCGGAACCAACTGAGTTGAGAG
The DNA here is from genome assembly GCA_947538915.1 of Tenthredo distinguenda. Taxonomy (NCBI): domain Eukaryota; kingdom Metazoa; phylum Arthropoda; class Insecta; order Hymenoptera; family Tenthredinidae; genus Tenthredo; species Tenthredo distinguenda. The sequence continues at coordinate 10,410,695 of OX384534.1, forward strand.
AAGTTCCTGGAAGAGGAATTGAGAATGAAGAACCTATTCAACAAGCAGACAGTGGCTTGCGACAAATTCCAGGCGGAGCATCGCCCAGCGAAGATATTCAAGTTTCTAGCGACAGGGATGACGCAAGAGTAGTCACTGGTTCACAAGAAGTAGCAGCACTCATCCGTTAGTTTCAACTCAATATTGCTATGAGTAGTTTTCGGATTAAACGTTTTGTATTTTATTTAGAGAGTAGAAGGCGAGCCTAATGAGCCTAATTTTTGTACGACTGTAGTGTAGAGATAAGAGAGAATTAGAGAGATTACGAGTAGAAGTTTATATTCATTGCCAATTATTTTCAGCCTCCAGTTCTAAGCATGATCAATCGAACGAAACTCGGAGCAAACGGGAGGAGGCGGTCGGAGCTTCTCTCGGTGAAAACTCAGGTGGTCCGGGCCAAATAAATCGGAGAGATTCTTATGAAGAAGGAGATGACGAGGGATCTGGAAACAGTAGAGATGAAAGCAGGGAACGTCGCAGGGAGAGAAGCCCGGAACGACGTGTATACGATTATGAAAGGAATAGCAGATAGTAAGCAGGAAAAATTTGGACACATTTTACCCGTTTTGGAAATTTGTTTCAATTTATTTATCAGTTTGAGTTCCATGCTAGGGATCGGCAGCATGAATTTTCCAATGATTAAAGACCTTTGTTTCAATTCTTGTTTTTGACATCTTACAGTTATGATCGTGAGCGTGAATTTGATGAGAATTATTACTACGAACGAAGACGAGGGGCTGATTCTGAGCGTCCCTACAACTCTAGAGAAGATCTTGATCGGCGTGAGGTACCGTACAGGGAGGAGGAGCGGCGGCATATGAGTAGAGATGACTTAGACAGACGTGGAAGGGATCAAGAAGATCCGGACAGAAGAGGCAGAGGCAAAGACGATATTGAAGACAGAAGGAGGAGAGAAGAGGACAGAAGAAATGGAAGAGGGGACGTCGACCCTAGAACGAGGAACGCCAGAGATTATGATTCAAGATATTTCCGAGATAGAGAATACTCCGAACGAGATAGAAGAAGAGATCCTCAAAGACGAGGACGACGATACGAGGATTACGATCCTCAGGATCCCTATAGGAGAGATTTTTATGAAGATCCTTACAATAGAACGTAAGAAAACACCCATCGCCTTAGCTTCTAATCCATTTATAATCTTATGGTATCAAAAAACAAGAAAATTAGACTGCGGGTTGAAATTCAAAATACTTAACATGAATTAACTCCTTAAACGTTAAGAATACTAAAATTTTGTTGGTATTACAGCTCCCGGCCGTCCAGCAGATCGTCCTACAATGATAGAGATCGGGACTATTACACTAGAGCAAGAGATCCGTATTATGGATATAACGGTACGAAAGGTGATATATTGCTTGAATTTTCTCTATAAATGAATATTGCAGACATTTTCTCGAGCTGAATGATAACTTGACAAAAGTTTTGACTTTTATTTATTTGCCTAGCTTATGGCGGCGGGTATGCCGATTATGGTGCAAACTATGGGTCAAACTACTACGCATATCTGGAAAACATGAGACGAACTAATCCCGCTGCTTATATGGAATGGTACCGCAGATATTATGCCTCGCAACATCAACAGCAACACGATATTAGAGGAGTTGCCAACTATCCTGAGGATAGAGCTAGTGTCCATTCAGGGCGCAGCTCTTGTGATGAAAGGTGAGCCCTTTTAATAGAATAATATCCGATTCATTAGCTACATCTATAGATGTTAGTTGGCAAACATTTTTGATGTTGCACTTCCGGATGTAAGGAAAATGTTGTATGATTGTTGATCAAAATATGTGATTATCAATTCTGATCCGATCTTATAAATTGAATGAAGTTAAGCGGGCGCTAAAGTTTATTTGACACACTTTTTATTGCCCATCTATTACATATCAGATTGTTTGCAAACCCAAGTATGTGCTTCCACTCTCCGAATAAGGCATTATACATCTCGTACTTTGGGTCCCCTGGTTATCCAAGGAGCCCTTTATGGCGGCACAGCACCATGCGTCACAGTCATAATAGGTGAGACTGAGTGACCCACACACTCAGTTCAACTTTCAATTCTAAAGTATGCTCATTGTATGGTGCTAGCTGCTTCCAGGCATACTTATTACTCAAATCTTTAGAGTTACCCAATATTATATTGCTAAATTCCACTATGATATATTGATGACAGAATATTGTTTTGAACAAGCCATTGCTTGTGTACCTTCTACCGAAGAAAACATGCTTAGTAGATGCACAATCTAATTAATTATATCTAAACGTAATTGCGCTAGTCTTTAAGGAATTTCAGAGGAAATTATAATCTATGTGGAATTATTTAGGTTCCTATAGAACTCGATGAGGTAATCTTTTCTTGAATTTTTTATGCTGTTTTCGTATGGTATTTTGTTCAGATCACAGTATTGCTTATTAGTTAGGATCGATTTATCTTTCATTATTTATCAGACAATTACATCTACTTCACTCCTTTCTTCATTTTATCACATCATTATGTTATTGAAGCATTCTTAATTTAGCTTGTTCAATAGGACAACTGGAGATAAACGCACGTTAGGTGAAATTTCTCTGTTGGAAGATACGACGATTGGATCAGCCCGTCTGACCCCAACCAAATTCTCCACATCTCATGTTCAAGGTATATTGGTTTTCATATAAAATTTTATGTATGTTCTAATCATTGATTTTCTTCTATTCCATGAATTTTCTCCATAAATATTAGCTTTTAAATGATTCATTAATTCTTCTACTGTCCTTAAATAGAACATTTCGACCATAAAAACTCTATCCAAAATTATATCTTGTGAGAATCTTTTTTGTACCTTCAACAGAGTCAATGCGTTTAGCTATTGTACTTGTTCCCACAATTTTTTAGCTAGTTTCTCCACTGGCTCATTGGTTCACGTGCATGCAAGCTATCCAGCTGATGGAGAACTTGCTAGAGTGGATATCCTACGTGTGTCAAGTTTACTGGCGCATGATCCTGTTGTACGAGAACTAGTCGCATATCCTGGCCCTCTGATTAAGCAAGTGTAATTACCATTATCTAATCTAGGCATGCATATACCCTTTGCTAATCAAAAACCATATCTCCCAGATATTATAGACAGAATATTATACATTATCTCTCACGTGTCTTTTAAAGATTGCTTCTCAAGACCCCTTTGTAACTTGTTTTGACTGTAATGCGGATATGTATCTTTGAATCTAAATCTACAAAATTAGTAAACGTATATTGTATTCGTATCCTCATAGTATTAATTTTGATTCTGATACATATGTTGAAATACAGAGGTGTGACTCACAAGAAGACTATCATCGAATACTGTGAGGCAAGGATAAAAAAAGCAGAGTCAAACGAAGATGTGGATGATTCTCCGTCTTACATATTGTTGTACGAATTGATGGTGATGTTAATTCGCCAGAATGGGGTATTGATATTTTCTTTTACAATTATTGAAGTTCTTCAGATTTCGTTATCAGAATATTTGCAGTAAATCATAAAAACACGAATTCACATTTTTTACAGAATGTCGTTGGAGTTGATATAGCGGAGCTGTTGCTCTCAAACCAGAATTCTTACCCATATACTGAAAAACGACAACCAGTGCAAGTGAGAAGGGAATCAACTATTTCTCAAAAATCTATCGTCACAAGCGGAGACGAGCTTATCAGAGACACGGCTACACCCCTGGACACAGATGATACTAGCAACGGAAACAAGCCACTTTCTATTGATCAGGTCACTGATGAATTCAGAGAATTGCTTTTGTACGGATGTGGCCAAGAAGCATTAGGTAAATTTCGTGTTCATTGAAGGCCATTTGAATACCAGAACAAAAAGCATCCCTCGCATATTTTATGAACTACCTTTTTTTTTCACTTCATATAAAAATTTGATAATTCTCTTTTTTTTCTTTCAGAATATGCAATGAACAATGGGCTTTGGGGTCACGCCCTGTTCCTTGCTAGCAAGTTAGATAAACGAACTCATGCATCAGTTATGACTCGGTTTGCTAATGGTTTAACAGCAAACGATCCGCTACAGACTTTGTATCAACTTCAATCTGGCCGCATACCTGCCAGTGTAACGGTGCGTTATTTTAATCTGCTGGTTCCCAATTTGGATGATTTAATATAAAGGATTACTAGTTTTCAATTGGTTTGATTAAAAACTTCTGTTCTGGTTTTAGTGTGTTGCAGAGCCGAAATGGGGTGACTGGCGACCTCACCTAGCAATGATAATCTCTAACACATCACCAAACCCAGAGATAAATCGAAAATCAATCACAACATTGGGCGACACTTTGATAGGACGTGGCCACATACATGCGGCACACTTCTGCTATATTTTAGCTCAAGTTGACTTTGGGCCTTATGGAGTGCCAACTAGTAAGCTAGTTCTCCTAGGATCAAATCCTCACAAATCGTACAATGAGTTTGTGACAAACGAGGCTATAATGCTCACTGAGATTTATGAATACGCTCGAAACCTCAGCGAACCTGGTTTCACTCTGGTTGATCTACAGACTTTCAAATTTGGACTAGCAGTCAAAATGGTGGACTATGGACTCACCGAAAAGGCACTATTGTATATAGAACAGATCGCTGTAAATGTAGTTCACGATCCATCAAAGTACGATATCTCTTTTATTGAAAGGCTTCACAATCTGGGTGACAGAATCAAATACAACGATCCAGTATGCAAGGATTCAATTGAAGATGCTGCAAATCTCACATGGCTCAATAATTTATCAGGAATTGTGAGCAAGTACAAGGTAGATAAGAGTCTCCTTCATTTATTGCGAATAAAACCAAGCAATTTCTGATTTCTTTTTCATATTTATGCAAAATGTTTACAGACGGGTGAAATTATTCAAGACGGAATATATGAGTCGCAAATTCCGCCCGATGGTAATGCGACAAATCAACAACAGGAACAGCAAGATAGCCAACCACCGCAGCAGCAATGGGTTGTCGCTCAGCCTGAATATTCTGACGGTCCAACTTCGCTTATGGCAGCGCCGACAGCAGAAGTGCAAAGAGATTGGCAGCCAATGTCGTTGCCTAATACTATTCAAGACCCATATGCATCAAGTGGACAGAATGCACAATATGTTGAGAATTCGGTTGATCCTAGTCAGCACCAACAGCAACAATCACAGATCGATTATTGGGGACAGCAAGGATACACTCAGCCTGAGTATTCTCAAGCAGATTATTCCCAACCTGAGTGGCAGCCGCAGTCTGAACAACCACATTATCCTAATGATCAACCAGACACTGATAATCTACAACAAGAATGGAACTATGAGGTGAGAAGTTCATGTTAATTATCATCATCATTCGCATTTTAACATTATAACATTTCACTGAGAAACAAAACGTGAGTTATTGTTTCGATGATTCATTTAATTGCAAAATGTATTGCACTAAATTGTAATTCATTATACTACTTTAAATTCGCCAATGTTCCAATTAGTATGGGATAAAATTTTATATAAATTTTATATCCGTGATAAAATTTGACCGCAAGTCTAGAACTTAATTAACCAAATCATCTCTTTCTTGAACACTCTCTCGTGGACAGTCAGAGAAGGAAGAGAAGCCTCCTACGCCTGACGTAAGTAATCTTACAAGCACTTCGCATAGTACTCTCAGCTTCGATCAACTGTCAGGTGCTCCGACAGATAATTGTCTGCGTCAACGCAGACTGTTAAACAATCCAGTATTAAATGTCAGCGCTAGTGTGAAGCAAAATTCTGTCGATCAAGGGAGCATTCCTTTATTCTCTAATTTGTACCCTACTCTTGGGGAATCTAGTTCTAAATTACAGAAATCTCCCAGGTCTGCAAAGTACCCTAAATTGACATCGTCTTACCCAGAAATAAGAACAGGAAATAAAATCAATGTCAAGCACTCAAAAGTAACTAAAATTGGTTTTAGATTGACTAAACCGCCTAGTTCAAAATCGGCTGTATTTTTAAAATGTAAACCTAAAGTCATAACGAATGAATCTGAGAATGAGTCTGAAGCATCTAAATCTCAATCTGTAGATTCACACCAACAATTTGAATATTCTAAAGCAGCACCTCTCAGCGATTTAGATGTTCAAATTAACGAGTTTAACTTCGAACTTGCTAGGGAACCACCTTCTCCGAATAAAGACAAATTCTTGAATACTGGTCATGGTCAGAACAGCCAAAGTTTAAGCCAGTATTGTAGTTTCGAAGAGAAAAAAATAGTTAGAGTAGCACCTCATATTCGGAGAAAAGACATTATTTGCGATACTGTTGACGCATGGTGTACTGATAATGATGTACAATTTGGTCTTGAACGATCGCATTATAAACCACTAATTTTTGGTGGTACATATCCTATAGATATGCCTCTGCATAGGAACTCAATAGCACGTGCGATGCAAATAAGGCAGAGTATACAAGCTGGCAAGCATATATCCAAAACCTTTGATATCGACGCCCCTACCAATGATAGTATTTGAAATGTTTCTTGCTAAAAGTCCTCAAAAACATATATCTAATTCAACTTGTTGTATTTTTATGCATTTATATATTTACAACAGAGAACTAAAACTAATAGCTTTAATTTGTGATCAATGTTCATTGGCAGCTATATGAAATGTTCTTTTGCCAACATAATTTAACTACAAAGATTGATCACGAGCTAAAATGTTCAAATAACATATTTTAATAAATTAGAATCTAATCAAAGAGATCTGAAGCAGTAAAATCTTTCGATGATTTGAAGTTGAAGAATTTATTATTGAATTCTATATCTTGTTCTGTTTTTTAATAGGTGTGCATTATCTATATATGAAGTTTTGTTACGTATACATTTTAATATTAATGTTATTATTACATTTATCATTAATAATATCGTCGTCAATCAACAAGTAATTTTTATACGTAAATTTACATGTGGTTAAATATATATATATATATAAATATATATATATATATAAATATATAAATATATGAATGTTATATAACGAAGAATGTGAAATAAAATTATTCTGTTGTATTAAAGTTGTAAGTTTTAAAGAATTTCAAGTCTTGAAAATAGCGTAGCTTTTTAGTTTTTCACATGCATAAACACTGATTTATAATGGCTTTCATTTTCATAGCATTTTATATACATAAATCAAATTTTCGCTGTTTTAAGAATGAAAAGTATTCTTTTTGTCTTCAAACTGCTGACTAAATCTGTACAATTTTTCAATCGCTTTTATGTAACATCATCTCTAAACTTTAATTTCTGCTTCAATTCCTTAGTGGAAACAAATTTTGAGATTTATGCTACTATGGAAACTCCAAAAATGCTTATTTGGTTTGTTGTCATTATAACAATGCACGAAAAAGATTTATAAATGTTACCAGCACCGTTAGTTATTTGCACACATGAATATACATATAGAAAATGTAAATTTCGTTTCTTGATTGATGTGAAAATAAATAAATAAATTATATTCAAATTGGAAGTCTGCAAAGTTATTCATTGTTCACTGTGATAACTAGAAATCAGTAATGGACTTATCATAAAATAAAATTACAACTCTCTGTTCAAAAATAATTTAATTATAATCATAATATTGCAGTAAGCAATGATAAACTTTGCTGGAACATGGTTACGATAATTATGTATGTATTTTGTTCCAGCCTCATCCAACTATTAGTATGGGACCCTCTACAAATAAACAATATGATCCACTGGCAGAACTTGACGCTTTAGACCCACCAACTCAGAACTCTAAATCAGCTGGAGAAAACAAAAAACCTGATCAGAAACCATCAGAGAAAAAAAATGGTAGCAGTGGTGGCTCGTGGTTTGGAGGATTCTTCAGTAAACTAGCTCCAAAGCCAAAAAATCAGATGATTCTACCCGATGATAACAATCCAACAGTAAGACCCACATATTTTCACAGAATTTGATGGAAACTGGGTAGAGTATAAGGAATAGCTCTTTATTTAATCTTATGTTGCTAAGGGTTCGCGAAGATACTTGTGGTAGTTGCTCAACTATAATTGGAAACTCGAACAGTCAAAGGCCAGTATGATGTGGGTTGACTAATTGAGAAGTAACATCTAACATGATTCTATATTGAGTAACTATGTGTTTGTGTATTTGATTCGAATCAAGTATATAAATATTCACAAATGCAGATATTCTATTGGACTCAGATTGAAAGTGATAATATTTCATCCCGAAAGTTAAAGCATTAGCAACTTATTTTGTAACTATCAAAACTGATCACAGTGATATAACGGTTATTATTTAACAAATCCACTGGTTTCACAAGTGAATACATATAGACTATTCAGTAGAAATGATATACATGAAAGCAACATATTGTCTACCTTCTTATGCTGGGTAGCTACCTTACCTATATTTATGACAGTCTATTAAGTTAGACATATTTTTGCAATATGTATTCTAGATTGTCTGGGATGCTGTTAACAAGAAGTGGACAAACAAAGATGCAGATGGCGAAGGGAGCTCTGGAACAGTGGCACCTCCGCCAACAGCGTCTGAAATGGGTTTCAGATTACCATCAACAGAATTGGTGCCTCCTTCAATGGCAATGCAGCCTTTACCTGAACAGCCACGCCAGTCTGATGAGACTCCTAATAATAATGTCCAGAAGCCACCCACTGGGAACAACATGTTTAAGATGCCGAAGGGCTCGCGGAGCTCACGGACAAACTACATTGATATAATGAATCCTGGAGGTCCGAAAGCTGGTGGAGTTGCTCCGTCTGTAACACCCCCAACAGCTGCTCCACCAATTTCTAATACTGTGGCTTCACCACAATTCTTCATCCCTGCACCAGGTATTATGTATTTCATTTCTGAAGCTAATTATGAATCCTTAAACCATTCAAAGATCTTTTATATATATATTCATATCCAAGGCTAACACCAGCAAAATGTCTTGCAGTTAATGATCCAGGTGCTCCTGTTGACTTCTTGACCTCCGCCTCAGTAGCCAATGGTGATAACACACAGCAGGGGGTAAGTTAGCAAAACATATACGATATGATGTAGATGTTAATTATATATTTGGTATGCACATTTCCATTCAGTACACAGAATAAACAACAATACAGTTTCACGCATGTTTTTATAATATACATATGTACACGCTGTACACAATATCAAAGTGTTTCATTTTATTTTCTCTTGTTGTAATAATTCGTCTTTGGGGATGTCCTTGGAACTGTAATGTTAAAAACTATAAATTAAGGCTAGTAATACCGTATAATTAATGAACAAACAATTTATTGGGCGCTTCATAAGACAGTAATATTAAGTTATAAAGAGACAGACAGATGATTAATAAACTTCCATTAATTATTTCGCTACTTCTCTACTGTTGAAAGTATCTAACGGGTAGATAGGTTTCTAATAGGATGAGTACATCGTATTTACACATTCTACTGTATGCTGGAAATTTAATTCATACTTTATGTTTCTCTTTGCAAGCTGTCTGGGGAGCAGAATGGCATAGCCAAATAACAGTTGTTACCAATAGTAAGAAAATTCTTTATTAATTTGAGTATATTTTATTTATTTACTTTACACGTACATTTACCTATACATACATTGCTTCTTTGTGCATTTGCACTTATTTTTCCATTACAACTGCTGCCTACTTTTTCTGTTAAGTCATGTCTTCCATTATTCTCGCCCGATAGATTACAAAATCTCTAGCCATGTGGCACAATTTAAATAATACCATACATATATGCAAGAAAATTCCTGGCATAATTTACTGTTGGGTATGAATTGCATTCACAATTCAACTTTACAATTCGTTTATTACTTCATCTCTTTTCACTCGAAGTTAGCGAATGTTTATACTATAATTATGTGGAATTACAATTTACTGCGCATACAAAGACATGATATAATAGAGCGCAGTGCGTGCCAACACCAATTTAATTAATTTTATACCATCAACCATTGTTGATACTCAAGCTTTCGAACAAAACCTGCTGCCTATTGTATTATTTTATCAAGCTTTCTGTTAAAGCTAACGTAGTTTGCAAATACGCTGGTATCGGTGATTTAAAATAGGCCTTTTATTTCGTTCAATGTGAATACTAAACACGCATGATGCCCCACTGATGTGCAACCTGTTCATATAATAATTTCTATTATTTACCATTACTTTTTTCTTATAGAAAAGTTTTCACCTTTATTCTTTTTCTTCATATCGCCCATTCACACATCACACAGCATTAGTAATCGAGCTAACATCAAAACTTTAAAGTAAATCATTATCAAGCAATGAATTTGGAGTCATACATTTGATAACACAATGATCTTTCACGAATCCTTAATGCTGTGTAATTAGACAAAGTATGAATCAGAATGGCTTAGAGGGAATATCAGTTTTTGAGACGACATTGTTGTGTTGTATGTGCTATTTAGCTCTCTCGGTGGAGCTCGGCAAGCTCGCTTTCACGAGAGGTACAGAGCTACACTATGAGGGATCCGCGTCTCCTTCAACAAGAAAAGGTAATACTTCTAGCTTCTGGTATTAATTTTTCAAATCTACTTGGTATTATTTACTGCAGAAACAATATGAGCTTCATAATGTTTCTGAATTCTGATGATCCTAGAGCTATTTTTTTCAATTCCAATGTACCGTACGAGTATAATAATTTAACAAGCATAACGAACACTGAAAAAGATTTACCGTGTAACTAATATTCGAAAGTAAAAGTTTTCTAATATTTTTGCTTTGTTCCTTATATCACTCATCAATGAATTAGACAAATATGACGTTAAAATTGTATTGATGAAGTTATAGATTCTCAAAACTGCATACGAATTATTTAACACTGTTGCTTGCGTCTTTGCTTCAAAAGTAATAGAAACTTGTATAAAATAATGTCATTAATTAGGACAATCTCGTACAGTATGATAAATAGAATACATTTATGCCAAGATATGATTGTTGTTCATTTTAACTGTTGAAATTTAGATTCATCAACAGAGTTACTCATCATTGATAATTCTCATACTAGTATGTCAGTATATGGTTCTCAACACACTTATGGTGTCGGTTTTCATTCTGGATTACGACATGCTTTATAAATAGCTGAAAAGTTATTTAAATGTAGAAAAATTACATATTTCATATCATCATTTATCAATGTGGTGGTCAAGCTGGTTTAGCTGGTAATATGCTTTCATCGATGAGATAATAAGACTGAGACCCATAATTATTTTAAGTATTGTATCTATAATTTTCGTTCTATACCTTAGCGCAGCGGGGGCTAACTCTATTTATTTTATGGGGGCAAGATAGGAGAAAGTTGGTCAGTATTGTGGTGCTGGTTTAGGCTTTTGATGTACATTTAATTTTCCTTATTTAACTAGGCAATACCTTGACTGTCCCTTCGGCACATGGAGTCACGAAAGTATTAACAATCAACGTGAAACGGAGTTTGGGCATCGGCTCCACGACTATTAAGTTTTTGTACCAAGTCAAGCAAGAATAAATCAAACCATTCTTTCATGTATTAACAGATTGCTGTCTACCAATTCAAAGGCTAACAAAAGTAAACTTAATTCAGAGTTCGATTTGTCAACACAGCAAAATATGATATTGTAGATTCATTTCATGATTTACCAGCTCTAAATAGTACATATCAACATTCTTCGTTTAAAATGAACAGAAATGTGTTGCAAGCTGCAAACATCTGACTTTTATTGATGATCGCCAAATGAGGGTCCTTTACTTAATTCAATTCTTTATGTTAACAGGGACCAATGATGTTTAATCCAACAGACGTGAAGGATTCTGCTTCAAAAAAGGCCCCAAGAAGTAGATATCCACCACGATAAGCTTGTAAGCCGTGCCACGTTACATTAGTAACATTTTTATACATTCACATGATGAATCGAATAGCGAAGGACGTTTAGATCCAATACATTTATAGTAAGTGGTTACGTTATGAATATTTAGACGGAAAAAATATGATGCATCTTTTCTTGTGGAAATATAGCTTATTCTTGACTTGAAAAGATCAAAGAAATAGTAGAACTAACGATACCAATTGGGCTTCTCAGTCCCTTAGTTACTAATTGTAAGTAGGAAAATGTGATGTATTTGGAAAGGTAAGATCCGTGATATGGATGAATGATACAAAGCTCATAAAAAGATCCACTCGTGTTTCTACTATGGTATACAATCCACAAATTTGTAATTAGTGTAGTTAAGTTTCAAGTTTTAGACTACTTTTAAGTGAAGGATTTGATCAATTCAAATATTTGCAGTAATATCGGTGTTCTGAAACTTGATTTCATTTTCCAAAATGCTGAATACTAGTAAAAATTTTAAATGCTTTACTGTACTCTATTTTGTATATAAATTGTAGATTGCAAAATTGTATTTGTAATTTTATAATAACATATTATCATTGAGGAGAGATAAACTATATTATAAATATAAACTGATATAGTTTAAAAATAAAATCAGATAACGAATTTGATAAAAAAAACTCCTTCACCTAGGTCTTTCGTTTCTCCTCAAACAATACATCTGCCCCAGTGTCACTGAAATGAAAGTCCTTTATTTAATGGTAGTTTCAAACTAATTTCAATTTACACTAATAACAGTTAAACTATAGTCTTAAAGAATTTATCAAAATTTGTCACATTACTGTTCGTATAGGCTGGTACAGAAGGCTGATTTTTTAAACTGTGACAAAGATATTACTGATGTCACTAAAACTGTTGTGCTTAAATATACAAAAGCTTAAAATCGGTGTCAATATTCATATTTCTTGTTAGAAATGTAACATAGCTGCGTCTAACAAGCCAATGAATAATTATCAACAGGGATTGAAGCTGTTATAAAGTTGAACCTATTGTTTGTATAAATTTGAAGACATGTCTTCCTGAAATGGCTAATAGAGTTGCAGGATTGTTTATACCTATACTGAATCAATAGCACAACGTTTTCAGTGAACGTGCAAGTGAAGACTAATACTTTTATTGTAAACTAACACTAATTCCATTATTTGAAGGAATAAGTAGTAATAACTTAAGAACTATTATACTATTACAATGGTGCTTTCGTACACTTGTATAATATACAGTCGTTTGAAATTGGTTCACACTGTTTTTCATATATTTTGTCAAATTTTGTGCCCATTAGAAGGAAAGTTGGGGACGAGTTGTACATTTTCTTATTGAGATCCTTTTATTGAGTTATTATAATAGGTAAGATTATATCAAAGCCGAATGAGTTCCCTTTTCGTTTCTTTTCTTTTTTATGGTCATTATCTACATAAATATGATTTACTCATGAATATTTGTGCGGATGATTATGCAATGAATTGAGCCTTTATTATTGACGGCCTAAAATTTTAAGATCAAGTAATTATTTATTTCGCATTCATATCATGCTGTATGTGCTGCTAGACTGTATATGTCAACTCGTTATAATTTTTATCTTAGATTTCAGTGTTGCTACGTTTCTATAAATTGTCTTTCGTTGAAGCTACAATTTTCATTTCGAAATAATTGAACACTGTTTTCTAAATTGCTCCAACTGAGAAGTTTGAATATGTAGGTGATTGTAATTTCATGATTGAAATGATATTTATTGTAAACGGGTGAACGCATTGATCCTATTTTTCGATTAGTCCTAAATGAAATGTTGGGTTTCAATCGAATGATCTTCAAATGAATCAATTTACAAGGAATTCTATTGAAAAAGCTTAGAAAATCATTGTTTTTAATTCAATTCGTATTCAAGTTCAAGAATTACTATATATAGTTGTACATTATTGTATTGGTAACAATGGTAAAAGGCGTCTGGATATTTTTTTTCACTTTCCCGACTATAATCAGTAGAAATACAAAGAGTTAGACATGACGTATGTGAGCCATTAAAATCAATCAAAAATTCATTTCTTCTTGTTTATGTTTTCTGTCTACATTACTGGCGAATTTGATACTTTAATTGTCATTCCCTACGAGTAGAGCAACCAGTAAGCTTTCGGAAAACATCTTTGCAATTATTTAAATGCTTGTTTTACATGTATCAAAGTGGTATTCGTTGTTCTCTTGTGACTAATAATTTATTTATTGATTCCGTATTCTTTTATATTGTAAATGAATGTCATAATTTATGACAATGTAAATATAGTAACTGTGTTCAATCAACGATTTGTTCTATTGAAAAATCAATTGGAACGATCTGCAATGTTGTCACAACACAGCATGTCCTTCTCGCGAAATAATTATTCAAACAGTAGTTTTACCAATGTTAGTTTCAATTCTGGTAGATAAATCAAAATACATAGATAATATCAGATCATAAATTGTTAAGACTCTTTTTAGCTGTCCGTATTTTGACAAAAAGCATTCCCAAATGTTGTATTATAATATTTCGCTGCTGCTCATACTTGAGAAGAATGACAATTATATTTCTTTCTTGGTTTTTAATTTGTTGTCACAATTCATATATGTAGGGTATTTATCAAATCCATTGATTTAAATTATGTTAAACTGAGTTTGAAAGTTATTTCTACTATGTAAAAATTTGTCTTACTGTTGGCTGAAAATTTGATCACCAACTTAAATGGATATGAATTCGTCTATGCTTGTGCTCGTATAATGATATGTATACATACTTGTAACTGCCTAGTAAAAAATAAATTGAAATAGGTAAATCTAATGCAAATAATATTGATCCAGAAATACCTGACAATTGGTTAGTGTTGTTACGAAACAGAAGTATTATATGAGCTGTATGTTATGTATGTGTAAGATTGCTAAGCGGATATGATTTTGCTTGAGATGTAACATATTATATTATAATGCAATTCATTCAGAGTTGATGTACGTTTATGGGTAATATGGATAATGTGTATTATATATGATTATAATTAATGTCAGTTATCAAAATGATAATAAAATATACCTATTATGAAATTGTCCTGTTTACTTTGATGAGCTAGCTATTGCGAAAGGCTCAAAGTTTGCTTATTTTTTAATCATCTATCAATACTATCTTCTATTCGATCTTCTAACTACATCAATATATACCTATACCATATTTATTACTGTTGAAAACAAATCAATAAATGAAGAATAAGTTGGTATACACAGAAATGGAAATTTCTACTAAGAATAAAATATTTTATCGATGTAGTGAGTTCTTAATTTTTTATTGTTACATCAAAATTCAACAGTTCTATACAGCGATGATTAGTACACGTATAGGTATGTATAATTATGAAACATGTTCGAAGAATTTGTCTTGAAAATTTGGTGCCATGCTATAAAAAGAACTTCGGTTCAAATATACGAGCCGAACATGAGAATAAATTTTGTAACCTATTTCATGCAGAGAAGTCCAAGTTACTGTAAATATCAGACAGGAAGAATCTTTTCGTTAATCTGTAGTACATTGTTTATTCTGCGACAACTTCTCTGTGTTCGTAGTATTTCCGTTCCGATAACTGTCACAGTCCGTACCTCGTTAACACAAGCCCTACCCGATCTTCGTGACGCCACGAGGGTCACTGACTCTACGACAGGTGTTGTTATCCTGGGTCAGTGCTTGCCGCCAAAAGGGTCTGAAATAGTATCGCCATCTCGCAGTCAAACTGATGAAGTATTTTTAGACTTAGAATATATACGCCTTATCATACACTACGCGCATGTCAATGCTGTTTGTGTAGGTGCATATGATGAGACGTACAGATGTGCGGCCAAAATAGTTCGTCAATTCGACCGCGAGATGGCGATACCATTTCATACCCCGTTGGCGGCAAGCACTGACCTCGGGCAAAAACAGCTGTCGTAGAGTCAGTGACCCTCGTGGCGTCAAGAGGATCGGATGGGGCTTGTGTTAACGAGGTACGACTGTGACAGGTATCGGACCGGAAATATTACGAACGCAGAGAAGTTATCGCTAACCAGACAACGCATACGTATTGACGATTTTTCTTGTCTAGTTATTTGAGTAATTTACTTAAATGATAATGATATGATAACACTTATCCTTCTGTTACAGTTAAATAAACTTCTCTCAGACAACAAATATCTCTGTCCAGCAAGGAATCTCTTCCGGTTCCAACGAACGAGTTTATATTGAACCGAATCTTTGTTAGAATAGTTATATCAAATAGTACATTATTGTGATACAAATGTGGTTTATATTATGATGACTTGTACATACGTTAAGGAGCAAATAAAGACACTCGATCAATCGTGATGGATATATATTTATTTTCATGAAATAATAAAGAATTGTATGCATTGACAATAAGTAGTATTGTATTAATGTTGGAGCAATAAATTTCGAGATATACCAATAATCAGTTGCTTCGAATTTTTTTACTAGCCTCTCCCTCCGACTATTTTTTCAGGATCAATTTTTCGTCTTAAAATTCTAGAAACTCCAAATAACGTACGAATATAGCGACGTGCACGAGACAACATACATATGACTAATCACTACTTGTCTATGCTATTCCTTTTTCCCACCAAAAATTTCAGCACACCTCCTTGGGTCAGATGTTCTCCTGATACCAGGAGCAAAAATTTGCGACTTAAAATTTGTCTAACTCCGAAAAACGCTAGTATAAATGAATATATAGAGACGTGCATGAAGACACGTATGCATACCTATATCTATACACATATCCGAAATTTCAGCACACCTCCTCGGGTCAGATGTTCTCCTGATACCAGGAGCAAAAATTTGCGACTTAAAATTTGTCTAACTCCGAAAAACGCTAGTATAAATGAATATATAGAGACGTGCATGAAGACACGTATGCATACCTATATCTATACACATATCCGAAATTTCAGCACACCTCCTCGGGTCAGATGTTCTCCTGATACCAGGAGTAAAAATTTTCGACTTAAAATTTGTCTAACTCCGAAAAACGCTAGTATGAATGAATATATAGAGACGTGCATGAAGACACGTATGCATACCTATATCTATACACATATCCAAAATTTCAGCACACCTCCTCGGGTCAGATGTTCTCCTGATACCAGGAGTAAAAATTTTCGACTTAAAATTTGTCTAACTCCGAAAAACGCTAGTATGAATGAATATATAGAGACGTGCATGAAGACACGTATGCATACCTATATCTATACATATAACCAAAATTTCGGCACACCTCCTCGGGTCAGATGTTCTCCTGATACCAGGAGCTGAAATTTTTCGACTTAAAATTGTTCTAACTCCGAAAAACGCTAGTATGAATGAATATACATATAGAGACGTGCATGAAGACACGTATGAATGCCTATATCTATACAGATAACCAAAATTTCGGCACACCTCCTCGGGTCAGATGTTCTCCTGATACCAGGAGCTGAAATTTTTCGACTTGAAATTGTTCTAACTCCGAAAAACGCTAGTATGAATGAATATACATATAGAGACGTGCATGAAGACACGTATGAATGCCTATATCTATACATATAACCAAAATTTCGGCACACCTCCTCGGGTCAGATGCTCTCCTGATACCAGGAGCTGAAATTTTTCGACTTAAAATTGTTCTAACTCCGAAAAACGCTAGTATGAATGAATATACATATAGAGACGTGCATGAAGACACGTATGAATGCCTATATCTATACATATAACCAAAATTTCGGCACACCTCCTCGGGTCAGATGTTCTCCTGATACCAGGAGCAAAAATTTTCGACTTAAAATTTGTCTAACTCCGAAAAACGCTAGTATGAATGAATATATAGAGACGTGCATGAAGACACGTATGCATACCTATATCTATACATATAACCAAAATTTCGGCACACCTCCTCGGGTCAGATGTTCTCCTGATACCAGGAGCTGAAATTTTTCGACTTAAAATTTGTCTAACTCCGAAAAACGCTAGTATGAATGAATATATAGAGACGTGCATGAAGACACGTATGCATACCTATATCTATACATATAACCAAAATTTCGGCACACCTCCTCGGGTCAGATGTTCTCCTGATACCAGGAGCAAAAATTTTCGACTTAAAATTTGTCTAACTCCGAAAAACGCTAGTATGAATGAATATATAGAGACGTGCATGAAGACACGTATGCATACCTATATCTATACATATAACCAAAATTTCGGCACACCTCCTCGGGTCAGATGTTCTCCTGATACCAGGAGCAGAAATTTTCGACTTAAAATTTGTCTAACTCCGAAAAACGCTAGTATGAATGAATATATAGAGACGTGCATGAAGACACGTATGCATACCTATATCTATACACATATCTAAAATTTTGGCACACCTCCTCGGGTCAGATGCTGAAAATTCATTCATATTTTATTTTAATTCTCCCGTGCTGTTTTACATCAGGTTTAAAAGCTTCCTGGAATAAAAAGTTACGGGATTGGGAAAGTAGAAAATAATATAGGAATTGATTATTGGTATATCATGGAGTTTATTACTACAGCATCGATACAATATGACTCGAAGTCAAAGTTATGTTACAATTTGTTAGTGTGTTTTAAAAATAAATATGTATCTATATCAAATGATCTATGCAAGGTAATATAGTATATACTATATTTGCATTATAATCATATAGTACCTAATATAACTAATTGTACATAGACTTATCGTAAGTTCAAGATGCACTTGTGCGTTGCAATAATTGGAAGAGAAACCTTGCTGGATGGAGAGATTTGGACTCTGATGGAGGATTACTCTACTGTAACAGACAAACCAGTGTTATAATATCGCAATCATTAATCGTCAAACACGCAAGTATTGCTTGTTTCTCGATGCTTGAATGAACTTTGGAAGAAATCATTATAAATATCAGCATTGATATAATATAAAAAGAAACAATTTTAATCGAAGGTAACGAAGTCTCAGGTAGTTTCTTTAATAAATTTTAAGTAATTCATACCATTTGGGGTGAAGGTGATGAGTGCCGCGTTCCTCTAACAGCCTTTTCTTATAGTTTGTCTCTTATTCAAACACCTGGGCCAATTAGTAATTACTGATGTTGTAATCGCTGTAATATTGACAACTGTAATTTGAGGGGGTATTCAATCTTAGAAATGGTGAACAGCGAGCATCATTTTCCAAGTTTCAGAGTGTCGGAATTAATCGGAGAAATTTTTATGTGTCATCGGGTTTATTAGTTCAAAATTCCAGCTTAATACAAATATGAAAAATGAAATTGATTCGGCTAAAAGTTGTAGCCTTCGCAGCTCACTGTAGTGAAGATTCAAAGGATGGCGTTGAAAACGGTGACGACGATTGCAGTCGAACGGAGAATTTCAAAAATAAAAAATTTAGTTTGTTATAATGTTGAAGGGACCATTCAAGCTCCAATAGGACCGATTCTCAATTGACTGAACTTCGGGTGAGCTATGAATTTTAGAATTAAAAAAATACATTTCTGAGATTTTTCGGAAATGTTTTTGTTCGTATTTCGGAAACGAGGGCTCAGATCAAAAATCCGTCATAAAATAGCTCAGCCAACGATGATATGATAGTGGTGTACATATTCGAAACCCATTCGATCAACGGTCATCGAGGAATCGTGGTCAACGATAAGGAGATGGCTCGTTGAACGCGAACACGAAAGAAGAATTACGTGCAGAATTATCAACACACGGCTCGTGGCGCAGGCACGAATTTCGCGAGTTCGTGACTGTGGCAGTGCCACGAGTTGCGTGCCCACGTTCGCGTTCACGAGTGTGCCATGGCTTTAATCAAATATGCGATTTCAAGAAAACAAAATAATAAAATACTGCAGGTAATTGCGGAAAGATAAAGGCGAACACGATAAAGCGCAGCTGGTAATGATAAAATTAAATTGTTGTCACTCATATATTGTTGACCGTCACGATTAGCCTTCCTGGTTACGATAAAAAGAAAAAAAGAAAAAAATCTGCAGCTCAGAGGTAGCGTCTCGCTCGTCACGCGGTGATCAATGTTGTCGGCTATAACTTTTTCAATTCTGCCAATTTCAGGTTCATATTACGATTGAAATGAAGCTGAAAGATCGTAGCAATAAATATGACGAAAACAAAACATCGAATCAAAATTATATCCTAAGGTTGGATACCCCCTTATGAAATGAAAAAAGTTTAATTATCGAAACCTATTTCAAGTGTTATAAGGTATTGGATTTTTTTGAGAATAAGCATTGTAAAGCTGGATGTTACTGGGGATAATATTCATAGGTTTGAGGGACGGGGTTGAAAAAAATTCAGTATTAATCTATTTTTGGAATTATTTTTACTACCGTCCTACATTTTATGAACTACAAAGTTCGGTTTTCTTCCTACGATTATATGAATTCAAATTATTCTTATAAGCGTGCAAAGCTGAGAGATTTCTCTATAGCCTCGCCCCAAAAACAGGACTTTGCTCTTTCGATGTAATTTGTTAGTTCTTCGTTGAATAGCCCCAGTCTTCTTTCACCATGTCTGCAAGTTTTTCGGCAATCATTATTGTGGGGATATTCGTATGAGCTGCCGGTATTTCTGGGATTATCGCAGCGTCTCCTACTCGCAATCCAGTTATTCCGTGAACCTGAGATAATACAATTTCACATAAAACTCTCCGCAGTTCGAATCTCAACACGATCATATGGTATATTCGACCCATCATTTCCGCTGTCTAAAACGTATTGTACATGGTGATGAAAAATGAAAAAAATAAAAAGCCTTACCTTAAGTCTGGGGTTCACGACGGCAGTCGGGTCGCCCTCAGGTCCCATTTTGGCCGTCCCAGAGTGATGATAAATAGTGAAAGTCAGAGCACGAAGGGCGCACCCCCAGTAATCGTCGGAGTCATAAAGATAGGCTTCGCATCCAGGAAGTTGTACATCGTAAAGTTTCGAGCCAAATTCTTTCATTGATTGTGTTTGGCTTACATTTTGGGCAGCCCTGATGCCGGCCACAAGAATTCGCACGTCTTCCGGGTGGCTCATATAGTTCGGAATCAATTTTGGCGGTGTTTTTATGTCTCTGCTCTGGAGTAAAATTTCGCCACGACTTTGCGGCCGCAATAACATCGGCAGTATATACCACGCATGTTCACCCTCGATTTTTTTATAACTCTGATCTAAAAAACTGTCAGATATACCAAAACCTTTATAAATATTTGGGTCCGAGACTAGAGAAGCTCCTTCAAATTGTAACTCGATGTTTGGCCAACTGTAGGGATCGAGAGGACTATCAACGTTGATCAGTGCCACAGCTTCAGATCCCCCAGGTACCGTCAACGGTCCCTTTCGTTCGTTCAAATACTCAGTAAGGTATGGATTCAGGGGATTTATCATGTCTTTCGTGAGTATTGAAACCGGTTCATCTATCAGAACAACAAATCCACCGTAGGCTATGTGGTCCATGAGATTTTGACCAACTGGCGCGTCTTTTATCAGTGGTATTCCTATCTCGGCTAAATGTTCGGCAGGGCCAATTCCACTGAGCATCAGCAGTTGAGCAGAGCCTATAGTTCCTGCGCACAAAATAACTTCCTTCCGTGCTCTAACAGTGTAGTTTTGATTATTTTTAATGAAGCGAACTCCGACAGTACGGTTGTTTGTTGGATCTATGAGGATTTTGCTGACCAGACTGTCTTGGCTAACGAATAAATTGGTCCGCTGACTTGCCGGAGAGAGGTAAGCTCTGTTGCTACTCACTCTGGACCCATTAGCAGTGGTTGTTTGAATGTATGAGCCTACCGATTGCACCCCGTTGTTGTAGTCCTGTATTAGTAGACCAAGTTCTCGTACAGCATTGAGGAAACCCGTTGCTAATGGCGTGTGGTAAGGTGGGTAATTTATCTGCACGGGTCCTCCAGTGTTGTGCGTCTCGTTGTCTGATCTGAGATCGGGGATTTCCATGTTTTCCAATTTTTTGAAATAGTATAAAACATCCTCCCAAGACCAACCAGTGTTTCCCATTTCTGCCCACTTGTCGTAATCACGAGGATTACCACGCGTAGCTATCATGTAGTTGAGGACGCTGCTACCACCCAGAACTTTACCTCGGGGCCAATTGCACCTTCGATCTTCCATCCCCAGGCAGTAACTGTCGGAAGGTTCTGTACGGTACTTCCAATTGAGATCGTCACTGAACTGGAGGTAATTGACCAACAAAGGTATGTCCATTGTCAAGCTTTCGCTGCCCCCAGCCTCAAGAAGGAGCACCTCGATTCCAGATATTTCCGATAACCTACTGGCCACAGCTGCTCCTGCACTACCAGCACCGACTATGACAAAATCGTATTCTGCGTCTTGTTCTGGGGTCATGTCTGGAGGCTCGGCATGACGGTATTGTGCACTTTCTCCGAGAAATTCTAGGGCACCCAGTACCAACGAGGGAAGGTTTGATAAGCCCGCTAGGTATGACTCGAATTCAGCAATAGTTGAGACTATTTCATCTAATATAGATGCATTACTTTGGGTATAGAGACATGCAGCGACGGAAAAAAACGCAATGACTAACTGGCGGGTCATTCGGGCTCCCTCCATATTGATTCGCCAGCAATTCTAAACTTGATCTGCAGTGGAAAATGAAGGGGCTATTTATTTACGCAATCCCAAATGTAGTCGACTTAAAATCGTACGACGCAGTCACGCGCAGTCACGAGTCTAATCGCCAGCATAACTCGGAATCGCTTGCAGTCACGACTGTAATTGCTTGTAGTCACGAGTGTAGTCGACGGCGAACCTTGCAATCGCTATACAAATATAGCATTTCATCGATAGTTGAAACGAAAAAAAAACAAAAAAATAAAAAATAGACTAACAGTTTACCTTAAAAGAAGATCTTAGAATTCATTTGAGACGATTCTCGTCACATACATCTTGTTGGGGATGAAATTTACATCAGCATTTGTTTCATATATTTAACGATGATTCTTTTATTAATCTTTACATCTTCGGGGATTTAGATCAGGTTTTAAGAAAGATCTTAGGAAGATGTTGGTCTGCCCGACGAACTTGCCGAATAATTCAACTGTGCAGAATAACAGCTGGGTGAAAAAAATCTGGAATTTACATGATTTTTTATTTAACTGATTGGCGTGAAGAATTGCTATATCTCGTTTAATTTGAATGTTTGGTTCTACGAAAAAAATCTGTAATTTACAGAATTTCACATTGAGATGATGGACTTAAAAAATTGCCATAATTTGAGCGTTTCCTTCTACGAGAGCAAAAATTCGAGTTGATATTTTTCTACTGACAACCTATAATCTGATTACTGACTCCAACATGATGATCTGAAATAATCTAAAATGAATTTTTTCAATGATTTATGAAAAATAGGTTTAATCCAGCACGCGAAATTCACCGAAAATTAAAAAAAAAATTAACTTTTCTATACATTGCTCTTTAAGAATCGTCGAATAAATCCATTTTATATCATTTTAGATATCCGTTTTGGAATTATTCGCAATATTATGTTGCGGTGCGTAAATACTGGATAAAACATGGTCTTATTTAGGTAAATTAACCAAAAAACTAGACAAGAAGAATCTTTTTTTCGTTGACGAATACATTGTTTATTTTGTCATAATTTCTCTGTGATCGTAGCATCTCTGTGAAGATACCCGTCACAGTCGTACTTCGTTAACATAACCCCCATCCGATAGCTTTGACGCCTCGAGGGCCACTGACCCCACGACAGGTGCCAGTACCCAAGGTCGGTGCAGGCCCCTCTCTAGATAGCGGCGTTTTAGCATAGCTTAGGAATTTGCACTCCGTATGGCAATTTTATGATTTCTAGCTTGTTCGATAGATGACGCCACACATAGTCCGAGCCGTAGCTCCCTCAATGGTCCAATAGCGTTTTCGTAAAAGTCAGCTGACATGCCTGTCAACCAGAGACTTTGAGGTTATCTATTTCGAATTTTCGTTCAAAGTTTGATCCGTTCGTTAATTTCGTCGCATAATATTTTCTCTCATTAACATATTTCGAGAGAATAATCAGAATGACGAGCAAACGTGGAGCATTATTAGTACTGGAGGGCTGTGACAGAGCCGGTAAATCAACACAAGTCATGAAATTAGTACAGGCACTAAACGCACGAGGTATAATAGCCGAAGCTTGGAGATTCCCCGGTATGTGTATTACTTTCGTTACTCACTTTTTACTTATAATATTCACTAATTTACCTAAAGCAATTGAGCCAAATAACATATCACACATGTACGTGAGTTTGACCCGTGTAATGTCACTTATTTCATCACTAGTTTTTGTTTGTTTTTCACTGGCAATTTTATGACTAGCAATCCGTACACCAAATACCTTTTTCAAATCTTATTATCAAAGAATTGAACTCTGTGTTCCACGAACTTCCACTTTTTTCAAAAACATCGGTATCACACACATATTACTTTATTCCATCACAGGCCCCCAAATTATAGTCATTTTGATTGAAAGATTGATATTTTATCATCTAAAGACAGAAGAACTGCAGTCGGCAAATTGATAGATCAATTTCTATCGAAAGCCGAGGATCTTCCCTTGGAGACTGCTCACCTATTATTCTCAGCAAACAGATGGGAATGTTCTACAAAGATGATTAATACTCTTCTATCCGGCACTACCTTAGTCGTTGATAGGTACGTCTGCACAAACAGACTACAAAGACAGTTTCACAGCTATGGCTGTCTTCAATTTTCATCATTTGTCTACACACTAAACTCTTCGAGATCAAAAATCCATCAAGTTCTAATCCTAAATGATTAGACTGGCATTGGAAACACTTTTTAAATGCTGGAAAATCTTTGAACAAGATAAATAAAGAGCTATTGAATCGTTTTATTCAGATACGCTGGCTCTGGAGCTGCTTATACAGCAGCAACTACAGGCAAGGATCTTTCCTGGTGCAAGGAACCTGACCGAGGCCTTCCGAGTCCAGATTTAGTTGCCCTTATTGAAGTTAGCGAGGAGACACAGGTCTCCAGGACAAACTGGGGAGGTGAACGGTTCGAAAGAAGCGAACTACAGCGTAAGGTTGCTACGAATCTTCGTCAGTTAATGGATGAGACTTGGGTAGCAGTCGATGGAAATGATGGCATGGATAAAATTCATGCTTGTTTGTTGACACAGGCTCTTGCAGCGATTGAGAAAGCAAAGAATCAACCCTTGGGATCACTTTATAGTGACAAACCTCTTTGATTGAATAGATATTGTAAGGTTTATTTTACAAGGAAATGAAAATTTTGTTCTCGTTGGATTGATATCAATGGAAGAATTTAACTACACAAAATCAAGATACAGTTACCTCGCATGTCTGTTTATATGAACTTTACGGTTGAAATGATTTAATACGATTTATTTTTAGAGATGGAAACATTATTTCGTACATTTTTAATACCGATTTGATGCCTTTCCGTATTGTTTATATATTATTTCTGGAGTAGAACGAGGCAGATATGTTCATACATAACATCTAATATGAAATACTTATCGCGGGTTTGTTTTGACGACCGATTGTCTGCACTGATCTCAGTAGTTTGTATTCTTTGTAGTATAATAATTCGTAATTAACAGACACATTACCGCTTTTTACATTATAGAAACATTTTCAGCGTTCTGCATAATCAGCAATACTTGTAATAGATCGTCTGTGTTCTTTGTTTATTTTAGTTATAAATCGTCCAGCGATGTTTGCATCATTTTACGTAAAAGATGTATTTTTGTAACATTTAAGCCCGTTTATTACAGCTGAAACAATTTGATACAATAACATTTCCTCTTATGCTCAAACTGTTCTTGGATTAGATATATGAAAATTTACACGTTTGTTTGAAACCCAATTTTATTTTATATTATTTTTCATTCCTTTCACTAAATATTGAATATTAATATTGATATCTAGGTATGTATGAATGAATAGAAAGATTGAAAATAAATATTTTCTGTGAATCATACATTTTGTTTTATTACCGAAACCTGTAGGGTATATAATAATAGAAATACGTACCAAGGGTTTTATGAGTAAAAATTTCAGAGTCGTCTTTCGCGCAGTTCCTTCTGTCCAGTGAATCACAAGATATTATTGAAATCAGTTTTGTAAAGATTTCAGAGGACGACGAATTGAAAAGAATTCATTTCGCATTGGAATCTATTATTCTCAGTTTTATAATTTCAATTCGAAATCTTTCAAAATTGAAAAATCCAATTTGTTTTAATTCACTGGATAGTATCTTGATCGAATATTTTGTGGCCTTGGTGGTGCGATTGATTCGAATCAACGATCTTTACTACGTCGACAGAAGTTGTATAATACATCCTGTTATTCCGACAATGAGGAATGGACGGGATGTTATTTCTCGAATGAAAATTTTTTCATTCGCAAAAATATTTCCAGAATCCCCATTTTTATCAGCAGAATAATCGTATCAAAAGGATCACACTTTATGAACTTGTTTTATTATAGTTGGCAAATGAACATTGCATTTTGCAAGGTCATAAATATGACGTTTGATTAAAATTATTTCAAACTATTCGCCTGCACTCACTTTGCGATAGATATGCTCTTCTTGTACGAAAGTCCATAGATTCTCTGATCAAGCCCCGATTCCGAAGGATCGCCATAAAATAAAATTTGTGAATCTCAATCGATTACGGAGAAAAGGGAACCTGAGTATTCATTGCAGCTGAAGTCTTAGAAAGACCAGAAATAAACTATTATCGTCGATAATTTAGTTACTCAAAGTTAATAACTTTCTTGATCGTGTCTTTGGTGTTTCAATCTTTTATTCATGGCAGTATTCAATTAGACGTTGTATGTACCCGACATGGGCTCGCCCGTAACTTTGCCCAAAAGCCAACTAAGGGCAACTACGGGGCCTGGAGTTTGAACTATACAATACAGAGACTGACCAGTTTGCTTGACCTCGGTTTCACGCCACAGATATGTACCTATTCTGGTATTAAACCATCCCAGAGAAGGTAGGTGGACGTAGATGTCAGGGCTTGACTATATTTTGATGGAATTCTAATTATCAGCTAAAAGAGTATCGCAGCTGCTGTAAACGAATTAGTGAGTAGATATCTCACAGCATGCAATGTGTGTGCATACATGGACCTGTATATTAAAAGATAAAAGAGTATCAGAATATCGATCTATCTATACAAATCGAATCGATGAGAGAGAAAAACAAAATCCCTCGAGATTACTCTCCTTTTATTTTCATACAGGTTTTTGGTGAAATATAATATACTTTACGGTACTTTACGGTACTTTACTGCGATCCTTCGATTTTAATTCAAATTTTTACAAGCGTTTGTGTGCGCGGCTCCAATCAAGTGCTAATATTATGACACGGCACACGGTACGCTCGAGAAAACGTGCTCTAACTGTTGACTATAAGGCAATGATCAATGTACTTCAGGAAAAACTTCTCCAATGGACGTGCGAAAGGCATGCTACCAATCAGACTTTGAACCGGGAAATACTTGCAGATAAAGTTATCGATTTTTCTATCGACTTAGGTCTTAAGGGTAAGTGGATGATCATTTAGCCGGTTTTATAACATCCACTAGAAAACCAGATTGAGTATAAATGTGGTTATTTAGAGGTGTTAATACTTTAGCGAGGATTTGAAAAATGTCTAGATTTTAAATGTTCAAAATCGTGGATAACGAAGTTCCTAAAGAAGCACGGTTTCTCTCCGTCACTGACTCCCCCACACGGTCCAATTTTCGATGATTATAGACAGTGGATTGATCTGATGAGATCCTACATGATGCAGTATCGATACAAGAACCTATTTCAGGTTGACGAAATGGGAATGTACTACGACATTTCCCCAGATAAGATCCCACAGTCTGTGGATCACCTCACTTGCAAGAACGGCGAAGACAGAGAAAGTCGTGTGACCGTATTACTCTGCTGCAACGCTTCCGGCGTGGAAAAATTGCCACCAGTAATTTGCGGTAAATTTGATAGTCCTGTGCCTCCTGATTTTAACTGCCAATATTATACGAACCAGAACGCTTGGCTAACTCCAGACATTTTCAAAGTTTGGTTGTCGCAGTTAAACACTCAAATGTCGCAATTGAATAGGAAGATATTATTGCTCTTGAATAGAACCTACATCCACACTCTGAAAGAAACTGTCCTATCGAACGTAAATCTGATGTTCTTTCCGAAGGAATTTCCCTCGAATCTACAGCCACTGAGAGCGAACATATTTCACTACGTCAAGATGATGTACCGTAGGAAATACACGAAGAAAATTATCCAACCCAATTTCAATTGGACCCTGACGGAAACTATAAACAACATCGTTAACTCGTGGGATAATGTCCCCAGTGAATTTATCTTGTCCAGTTTTCGCAGGACTAATTTTAGGTCGGATAATGACTTGCTGCAGATGTCCTGTCCGGAATGGGAGGGCCTTGACCTAGGCATCCCGTTCCGAAACTACGTAATTTTCGACGACAATCTTTGCGTAAGTTCATCGCCCACCAGGAAGTCGAATCGTTTAGCGGAAATAAAAACGGCCAGAAATAGCGCGACGCGTTTTACCCAAGAAGGAAGTCACGGCGGGGGTTATCGCGATCTTATAGAACTCGGAGATTCTGATTCAGACGAAGACGTCGTTGAGGAATTATCGCACAGCTCGACTACAATGAGCGAATTCGGTAGAAATTTAGCAGTTGTAAATTCCCATGAATATCTCGCTGACGGGTTGACTAGAAAGGAAAACAGAGACGTTGACGAACCACGATGTTCGAATCCGGAAGTCATAGATTCTGACTCAAAAAAGCCACCGTGCAATATCGAAGATCGGCACTTTGATCGAACCGATTTAACGTACTCCCTGTGTCCGCTGGCAGAGACAACGATTCTATGTAATTCAGATATTATTAGGAATGCGGTAGGAAAAGCTGTGAATAACATACCGGATGTGGATCAGATGAATTCCGGGTTTAGGAGCCAGGCGGCGGGTACCGGTAACGTGATAAATCGTCTTTCGGTCGAAAAGGACGTCGCGACGTCACCAATCAATAGAAAAAGATGTCGGGAAGAGCTCGACGAGGATGATGTTCCTGGTTACGAACAGCGGGAACAAAGAACAGAGACAGGGATTACAGGGGAGCAGATCTGGTCAGATATATACGAGCACAATTTCGTCTTTGGGGCTCCAGAGTGTTCTCGAGCGACCACTTCCGTCTGTGCAGATGTACAAACGGCCCTCCTACACCCGGAGATTAATTCGTCGAAAAGAAACGATGACTCGGAAAAGAAAAGCATCTTTACAATTAGCCACGCGTCTTCGAGCAGACAGCAGGATTAATAACTCCAATTGTGAGTGGGGTTTTTATCAAGGCACTGGATACAAGATCGTACTTTTTTGGCATTTTGAGAATTATTTTGACGAATTTGAGCCATCTTTGTTATACGGAGAGCCAACTGGCGTGTCTACATTTATACACACATTTTACATTGTGGTGTAACATTTTAATAAACTTCAGCCGAACTTGAGGAAATATCGTACTAATTTTATTCATAGTCTACTTAGTTTATTAGATAATATTACGCGTGTATGAATTGCAAATTAAATTGAATGTATAAAGACTAATTAAACCGTAGGTATGTGGTGTGCTATGTATACCGTCTGAGTATGAAACTAATCATGAATAATGCTCAGACTGAGATGAAAAAAGTTTCATTTGCTGTAACCAGACGAGCGTAAAGCCTATTAACAGAATAGAAATAGGATTAGGCAATAAAAGTTAGGTACTCTCTAATCAGGATTAAGCTGTCTTTTTGGACTCATTTGAAAGTCACTTCTGGTCGACGCATAAAAATCTTTACTTCTTATTTCTATTCCTTATTTTCGATCTTTGAAGAGTATCGTGAATATTAAAATAGCAAAACTAATTAAAACAGAGTCGTATCTACGGGTGAAAAACCAGCGCTTCGATATAATTAAACTGATCCGAAACCGAACGAAAAATATTGCGAATTGCACCCATCGCAAATCACTTCAGCCCCCAATTTTATCTTCTCCTTTCTTTTTCATACAGAACATTGTCGAGATTTTCCGCCCACCACTTCTGGCTTCCGCGTGATTCACACCCTCCAGCAAAGTTTAAGTAGATTAAGTTAAGCTGTAGGTGAGGTGAAGTAGCTACCGTGGTTGCGTTCGCGATGACGTTGGTTGGCGTGCGAACACTCTGGGGCATAACGTTTCAGCTTGTCAGTTCTTGAATGATGTAAATTGGATACTAGACCGCCCGCCTGGGTAGATCGCGAATGCATACATTAACGATGATAGAAGATTTATGACGCGCACACGTCAAGGATAGATCAATTGCCACGGAATTTAATTTCACGTGCAGATCTTTGATGAAGTATGCACCGATTAAACTAATACCGGTGTAGACTAGTGTACGGAATTGTTTTCCTCGTTTCCTTTTCTTCTGTCTGTTTTTCATTTCCAAAAATACCTTATCGAAAATTTTACATCTATTCTCCTGCTCTTGTTAAATCCTTCCACGATCACCGTTCAGATAGGTCTATCAAGATGTCCGAAAAGCATGAGGCTACGACGCAAAGTTAACATCGTCTGATAGGACTGAATGTTCCCTCTCAATGCATCCTGGCGCCTTGGTAATCGCCGATTAGCCGTCATTGTCCGCAGAAGATACCACTCTAATTGAATACCACAAAATCGGTACAGTTGAAAAATCTCACAGGCTACCTCAACCACGATTATCCACAGTGAATATAGAATTTACTGGACAGAGAAAATGAGATCTGAGTATGAATTAATGTCCAGTTATATGTAATTTGTGACAATTGTTCCGAGTACTACTCAAAATGACTGAATATTTAAAAGCCAAGATCCTGTGAGGCAGTATTCTTAGTGTCCATGATGTTTCAATTTATTTTGCATCAAGATAAATAGTGTGTGAGCTGGACATCTAGACGCAGCAGCCGACTGCAACTGATTAATTAATACCACCGGATTACACCGGTCGGAGACAGAACGGTATCAGGCTATTGCTTCTCGTTAGTGACAGCCTAACAAATGGACCTTAGATCAAGAGTTTACTATAAACTGTCCGTGGGATTGTGATCCGATGATTATTCGCAACAAACTACTTTATCATTAATCAATTAGTTATCTCAATCACTTTTTCTCAAAAGGCAGAACAAATTCGGATATCTGGAGCCATTCAAATATCACGAAAACATATTTTCGCCGGTTTTCAATTACGACGGCTGGTCCAAATTCTCCCAAAAAAATTGAGTATCAATCTGGGATTCTTTACCCTGAACTGCAGCAGATGAAACGTCTTAGATAAGGATTGGAAATCATCTTCGAATGGCCCTTCATTCCAAACATCGCGAAATTTTTTGGCCTATTTTTCACCACAGATCGATGCGCCAAATAGACGTCTGGTGTTTATATTGTTCTACAATGTTTATGTTGACTACACCACCACTGTAGCTTCGGTCAAGTAAGCAGCCCGAGGGCTACTTATTTTGATTGGGGATTTGGGACGCCTCGTACAGGCTTTAAAATCGGAGGTCGGTGGTCGAAGAGCTTGAAGAGAAAAGTGGGTGGGTGATGGTATGGGATAAATGTAGTTTCCTTGTATCGTGACACGTGAGAATGAACCTGATTCAAAGTTCATCCAACCTCCTTGGTCTTTTTCCAGTTGGTGGGACCAGTTTCTTTTTCTTTTCGAATCAGTTAATTGATCTTTTGCTGTAGTCTAGCCATTTATGCAGCTGAACGAGATTCCCAAGTCAAAAATCTCGTCATTAGAGTTACGATTCTTTAGAAAATTAGACGCGGAGCGAAAATTTTTAAACTCGCACCCTTTGAGTAAGATTCTATTACTGCTGGAGTATTTAATTGTGTTTACGGTCAATAGAGCATCAGACGAGTCACAGATCGTGGATCTGAAGTATCGCAAGCTTATTTGACGTTTCATGTCACATTCTTCGCTGCAACCAACGCGAGGCTAGTATTCTCTCTAATTTGCACTTGCAGACTCACCCTAGCGAAGAATGGGGTTGTAAGGCGTCTGGATGGCGCCTGGGCGCCGGACAATGCTCTCTGGAAAATGTGCATCCCATTACCTTCCACGAGGGCAATGCTCGATATGGTTCAGAGTTGATTGCACCTCGGGGGTTGGACTTTCCTCGTTCTACAAATGTAGGTACTTCGTAGTGCCGAGGAATGCCCCCGGTTACGTACGTGCGATGCGTACAAGTTTTCGCATACATTTTTAGCAAAGGGTATAACGGAGTCTCAAGGCTTTTACGATCAAATTTCGTAATTGAATTAATTCATCAGATAATTGTAAAAATATTCACGTATTAAAAAATTGTACACAACGAATTGAAACATCCCTCTCGTATCATTATTTTTAACAAGATGGTCTCAGCTACCCTCCTAATAAATTAACCTCGGAGTGTTCTCATGGAATTCGGAGAAAGTTATGAGATAATCGGAAGGTTTTACTCAGATCCGAGGTTGAAAGTGACCTGGACAATTTCCATATTTGCATTGAACAAAATTAGCCTTTGATGTCTATTCATCTTGGGTCATCGACTAACGCGGTTTCATTACGACTCATTGTTGATCTGCTGATAATAGTAGCTACGATCTCTTTCGCCTTATAGATCCCGGGAATTGAGAATGAAAAACCGGCGACACCCGGTACAAATAAGAAAGTGAACATGGCAAAATTGTGGCACATGGTGAATTTATTGATTTATATAATTCTGCTTATAGAAGGTTTTGAACTGATCTCTGTTGATTCCGATCGGCTGTAATCCCATTCGTATAATTGTGCAGGCAATTACAAATTGCAGATATTTCGGTTTCCCCCAGTTTTCATGGCAGCTGAGTATGATATTACAGAAATATGGAGGTCGTATCAGGTGAAATGTCAAATGCAGAAGCTATAACACTGCAATGATATATGTCTGGCGATCACTGATGATAAGCTAGTATTTGTAGTTGTCGACGCATGTGTAGTACATCGTGCATTAATGATCTTCTGGTACTAGTATGGAATCATGCTTGCGACAGTGGTTAGAATGCAGCGTGAATTCTGGTTTGCGAAGTGAATCCCAACGGAATAATATCAGTCGAATTCAGTTTTTCGCACATTCGTATATATACCTAACTCTTTCGCCTGGAAGAGGGGATAAACTGCAGCTCGTTTAGGGAAGAATGAAATTCATCCCGTTGAAATTTCTTGTTTCCATTTCTGTATTTTCATTTCCTGAAAATACACTTATTTTCCTCGGATGCACGATAACCGTGTGGAAACTTCAGTAGGTAATCGTTTTGTTTACAATAAAACTCGGATAGGCGTTCGTTCATGAATAATAAATTGATTTCGGATAGTGATAGCACATCGTGGAAAACACGAGACAGTTCTATATTCTATTCGCTCTGCAGTAAGCGTTTCAACATAAGGTTCGGCGCACCTTTAGTTCATTCAATTAATATTAATCACGTCGTCCTAGAGGCTACTAGCTATATTAGGTGAGCCTAATTGTTGCGATAAGTTTTTGAAGAGAGTTATCGTGTAGCAATGTGGCCCAGCTTATTTTCTACCGTTTTGATATCAATGGATTTTCAACACACGGTTGCATGCATTTCACTTTGATTACCAAGAAATCCGAAAGAGCAATGAATCATAAAATGCTTTTCATCGCATCTTCATTGCTGATCATTAATCATATAATCCACCGTTCATCAGATCCTGAATTTTCAAGATGCATGCTCACAGCACTGCGACAGTTATATTTATTCTTTTTCAACTCGTCGAAGATCGTTTGATGATTTCATTATCATTTTTTTCAGATGATTTTGATGACTCCATGCTCATGCTAGGCACTTTTAATTCAGATTCATATCGACCATTCGAATTTCTGAGAGCATTTGATCGCCTCTTATGTATTTTTGATTAGATTTCAGTAAATTAGTGACGAAAGCTCCATGCACGATTTTTACTGACAAGTAGTCACCTCAGAACACATTTAATTCGCGACGTTCGTTGTACTTTATTATAAACTTTCGGTCCTTTCCATAAAATAATAGACACCTCAGAAGTTTTGGTTTTCATTCCTTTCCTGGTGTTAAAATAATCGAGACTGAATACGGTTGTGCATGTTTTATTGCAACGAGAACCCAGATAAACAGCTCACTCGCTAATTAATGACAACCGGCAGTGCTTAAGTGTCTCTCAAATTTCAGAGAGGAAACAGTTCAATTTACAGCTATGAATTATGCGTGTTTTACGTGAAGTTTCTGACGTCGGAATGGCCATCAGTAAGCTGCTTTCTCGTTTCCGACGTCTTCAACAAGTTCCACGGCTAGAATGGCCAGTAATTTC
Source organism: Tenthredo distinguenda (assembly GCA_947538915.1). Taxonomy (NCBI): domain Eukaryota; kingdom Metazoa; phylum Arthropoda; class Insecta; order Hymenoptera; family Tenthredinidae; genus Tenthredo; species Tenthredo distinguenda. The sequence continues at coordinate 10,445,142 of OX384534.1, forward strand.
TGCTACCCGGCCGTTGTTCTACTTGATTCGATTTTTTGGACTGGCACCGTTTGAAATCGCCGAAGACCACTTCATACTCGGAAGTTACAACGTGATCTACTCTATTTTTTGTATTGTAATTCAGACGTATCTTGCATATCTTGTACTCAACAGATTCGCGGGCATCAGAAGAGGCAGCGCACTACTTGATATAACCGAAACTACCAAGGTACGACGTACTAATCGAAGTAGATTTACATGACACGTCTTAATTCTTCAAAAAATTCTCTAGAAATCAGTTAATTTGAGAGCGAAATGACTAGTGACCGAAATTACCGATTAGAATCTATTCCAACTTATCAATAAAATCCTCCAGCTCAACGAATCATTGAGATTAATTTTCCATCAGGTAGTCTTCAATTATTTGATAGCCTTGTTGAATGTCGTGATGGCAGTCTGGACGCGAAAGGAATTGATTGGGGTATTGAACATCGTCAAGCATTTCGATTCAAGAATAAGTGATCTTGGTCATCCGCGAAAGGAAGGAGCGACAAAAGTTTGGGCTTGGAGTACATGCGTTTGTACTGTCGTTCTCTGGATCACTGTCAGCCGTATTAGCATCGTAGCTTTCGCTGAACCTTTGAGTGACAATATACCATACCTCATGAACTACTTAGCGACTTCGTTGTCCACGATTAAATTCTCCAGTATTGTGCTGCTGCTTGGTCAACGCTTTCGACACTTGAACAAGGCTGCTCATTGCATCAAGGAATCTGCTGAGACCAAGAAAATGCACATCGCGATCGATTTTGAAGTGAGCTGTGCTCGATGGTGATCTTTGAATTATTATTAGAGGCATTATTTCGTTTGATACACCAATTTGAAAAAGATGCGAGAAATCATAACTTACATACCTACAGTCTATAGGTAGAATAAAATGTGCAGAGATGAGCTGTGTTGAACTAGAGAAAGAACTAAACATAGAAAAGACCATAAGATAATTCTGTTTTCTTTTTACGAGGACAATGATGACTAAGCAGTACTGATTAGTTCTTTTTATTTGTTAAAGGTAATACAACGATTGCACAACAGCCTAATGAATGCGGGCGAAAGTCTAAATTCGCAATACTCGTGGCCACTTTTGCTATGGCTGATGAATCTGTCGATACATGGCGTCAGCAATCTATACTTTTTGACTGTCCATTTCCTGATTAACCCTACAGAATGGGCCGCTTCACAGGGTGCCTTCGTCGTCTGCATCAGTTCGTGGCTCATTACATTTGTTGGTCAAATCTTGCTGCTTCACATCGCTTGCCACTTTACTTCGACCGAGGTGATTGTATCTCGTTATGTATTTCATTTTTCCGATATTTGGTCATTCATGAAAATATAATTACCGATGTTCGTTTTAGAAAAATTATAGATAATCAACGATTCTCACGATTTTGCAAATCTGATTCTTGTTTCAGGCAAACAGCCTGGGGTCGATCATGATCAATTGGAAGTCCTTGGCCGTCCGTCGAAACTATGTACGAGTGTATTTGAATCTTTAGATATGCAGCTTGAACGTGAGCTTGTGTAAATTGAATTGTCAATTTTTTCAGAGAGTCGAACCTTCGCTGCATCTCATCCATCGTCAATTGAACTTCTCTGCCGCTGGGTGTTGCGACGTGAATCTGCCTCTTCTTCGTTCCGTAAGTTTTTAGTCAAATTGAAACTTTTCTCAGGCCTACTTTCTATGCAAATACAAATTCCGGGGCCCTCGCTGAATACCGGTAACCTTTGCGTGTTTCAGATCTCCTCAGTTCTCACAACGTATTTTCTACTTTTGATGCAACTTGAAGACTAGACATTTTTTGTCTCTCTTTGTCGATATAAGTTTCGAGTAGCCATCTCCGTTCGTTTATCCTTTTTTCTTTTATGTCACTTATCACTTTCATTAGATGTATTATTTTGGATTCACTAAATTTCTTCCTGGAAGCTTTTTGCGATCCAGAATGCTTGCAAGAAGGATTTTCGTTGATTCGATTCGAATGTTGATCAGAGAACCGACAAATTGCTCTCAAGCGGTGGAACGGAATTATACAGATTAGATACAAAATGATATTGGGCAAGGATATCCACAATGTTACCAATTTCAACCTCTAGAGAAGCCTGGAACCATCCCTGAGGAGTAGGTTGCGCTGCTTGATGATTTAACCTGCTTCTGTCGACACGTTTCACCCATTTCCATAAATCTCCTTAACTTTGATTAATCTGATAAAAATTATGCTTAGAAGCATCGTACTTCGTCCTGTCAGTGTTTATCGCAGTGAGTCTAATAGTATAATATAAGTCATCTACCTATTTTCATCTCTTCGCCTTCGTGACGATACTTGTATCGCGTATTTATCCCGGAGGATTTAGAGAGTTGAAAATTTCGTATCAGCAGTTGTATATTTTTGTCCGCTCTTTGTGGGAATATCTTGAATCTAACGAATCGAACTCTTCGACGGGATTCAATTTCTAGATGAATTCGGAACCTTGGTTCTCGTAACGCGATATACACCTATATCTGTATCTAACAGTCGACTAGCTATTTTACCGCAAGACTTTACGAAATCGGTTGCGGTGCAGACTTCTAAATAAATAGAAAATCAAGACTAAAATGTTATATGTCTGATCGAGGATACAATATCGGCGTTTCTCTATTATTCGTAACAGTTGATGGTGGAGTTCAATCTCACATCTTTTGGACGTGATCGACCAGGTTTTCCATCACGATTAGATTATTTATACACTGAATATTGTCATAATTTATATTTATCTTATGTGACATTATATTCTGATAACTTTCACTTCGAATTCATCTGTACGTAAGACATGCAATAAAAGTTTCAACTGTTAATTATGCTTAGGATTAATTTATCATTGCCTCGTTCTTGTAGCAGTAGATTTGATTTTCCAGATGCCTTGAAAGTATCAAAGACTGAAAATTCAGTATTGAATAATTCGCTTTTCGAATTCTCGATAAATTCTTAAAAGCCGAATAATCGCTGGAATAATTATAAATATGAACGACGGAAAACATTGTCAAGGGGCAAAAAGAAACTTTAGTATGAATTCCACGGTTCCTTGAGAAGGCGTTTGTAAATCATATCTATGCCGATTCTTGAATTTCTATTATCTTTTAAGTTACTCAAAATGATAGCCCTCAATTTTTGCAATGGATCGCGGAGATCATTACTCCGATTATACTTCTCGTACTAATGCCGTTTCGATCACGAAATCAATGTACGGATTGAATTTGCGTATAGCGTGACGAAGAACAGTATCATTGTTTACGAACCTACGATAGCTATCTGTAGCGTAGTACGTAATTGTGTTGTTTTGAAGAAAACTTGAACAGGTGTTAGTTCAGGAATAACAAATCGATTTTCCAAAGCCACAGCACGTGGTGGAGGACGCTCGACAGCTTTATGTCCGTTTATTACTAGTTAGCGTTCCAGCATAAGGCTCGACGCACCTTATACTTCGTTTAATATCGTAGCCACAGTCTCACATTGCAAACCCCGTGTTATCAACCCTGTTTCAGGAGGTGTTTGCGATTTTATATGAGGCAACTTGTCGAAGTAAGTTATCGAAGAGGTTTTACGTAGGGCGATTAGGTCTATTTTTTGTACCACCAGCAGAACAATCATTTTGCCCATTTTAAAGCTGAAGGGCTTCCTTTGATTATCAGCTCCCGGATTTTTGCAATATAATTCAATAGCCGAGAAGCTCAATACATCTAGTAGAAACACTTTTTGCTTCAATTCTATGTCCACTACTGCATAAAGTAATCGATGGCTCTCAGATTCTAAATAGTCAAATTTCTTGCTTATTCTTCTTCAAAATGGTAAGAAGAATTTATCTATTGTAATTCCAGAATTATCTTCTCGAATAGAGTTTATCAGAAAGTTAATAATCAAAAGAGATTTTTGAATTTCATCGAATATACCGTTTGTTCACAGATGGAAAACATGCACGTTTCACGTAGTGTATTCGACGTTGAATCTGCCGTCCGAAAACTGAATTCTCGTTTGCGGCATCGTCCGCGAATCTCGCGACCGGAATGGCCGGTAATATCTGCTGCCCAGCCGCTGTTTTATTTGTTGCGATTATTTGGACTCGCACCGTTTGAAATTTCTGAGAATTACCTTATAACCACGAGTTACGACGTAATATACTCCATCTTATGTGCTCTAGTTCACACCTATGCAATATACATAGTGCTCAACAAACCCGCGCTTAAAAGAGAAACAGTCCTTCTTGATATCGTTGAATTTGCAAAGGTACATTGTTATAATCTTATACAGTAATTTTTATGAGATATTTCTATCTTCTAAAAACTTGGTCCCCCCAATTACAAAAAATGATTTTTCAACAGATAATCTTCAATTATGGTATAGTAATATTCAATATCTTCATGGCAGTCTACTCGCGAAAGAAGCTAATCGGGGTGCTGAATATCGTAAAGAATTTCGATTCAAGAATAAGTCAGCTTGGTCATCCACGTGAAGAAAAAAACACGAAAGTTTGGGTCTGGGGCACATGCGCTTGCACCGCTTTCGTCTGGACCATGGTCAGTCGTTCCGGCATGATAGCTTTCAACGAACCTTGGATTGAAAACGTACTGTACCTGATAGGCTATTTGGCAATGTCGCTGTCCACCATAAAATTCTCCAGTATTGTGCTCCTGCTTGGTCAACGCTTCCAGCACTTGAACAACGTCGCTCAGCTTAGCAAAGAACCTGCTACGAGTAATAAGCTAAACTGTATGGCTATCGATTTGAAAGTAAGCTATGACCGATGGACGTTATCACATCGAGTAGTATGAATTCTGGGATTCTCTGCAAATCTTGCGATTTAGTTTTTTACCATTCAAAGCAGCAAAAAAAAATTTACAAAAACTGACCGCATAGGCGGATCCTCTCAATGATAGCTGAGAAGCCTTTTCAGTCAATGTCTGCATAAATTTGATCCTGTCAGAACGAGAAAAAATCAGAACTGTAACTGCAGTACAGAAATAGGATTTTTGAACGGAGCGAAAGGAATAAAATAATAATAGGCAACCTGTGATTCATCCTCGGAGGCCTCTTGATGATCAGATGACAGTGCTGATTATTTCTGTTTTATCTTTGAAGGTGATACAACAGTTGCACAGCAGCCTAATGACCGCAGGCGAGAGTCTGAGTTCTCAATACGCGTGGCAGCTTTTGCTATGGCTGACAAATCTGTGTGTCCACAGCGTAAGTAATATATACTTCCTGATTGACTGGGTTTTGATAACTCCTGAGTGGGCCAAAGCTCAATGGGTTCTTATCAGCTGTATGACTTGGTGGCTTGTCACGTATCTCGCTCAACTCTTGCTGCTTCATATCGCCTGCCACTATACTTCGTCCGAGGTTATTATACTTCCTTCTGTCTCGTCCTTTATTCTTAGCTCCTTCACGGATCCTGTTAATTTCTCTTCATCAAATTATACACAATTTAAGATTTCCACGATTTTCCATTATTTCAGGCAAACAGCATAGGGCCGATTGTGATCAATTGCAAATCCTCGACTGCCAGACAAAACTATGTGAGTACTTTCGGCAGAGGCTTGCATCTACTCGAGTTCGAGTTATAGCAAATTGAGTTGACAATTCTTACAGGCTGTAGAATCCTCATTGCATCTTATCAATCGTAAACTGAACTTTTCTGCTGCTGGATGTTTTTCCGTAAACCTGCCTCTACTACGTTCCGTAAGTTTTTAGTGAAATTAAATCTTCTTTCGTGCCTACTCTCTATGCAAAGAAAGGGAACTCACCAAATGTTGTTACCCTTTGCGTGTTTCAGATCACCGCACTCCTTACAACGTACCTCGTACTTCTGAAGCAATTTCAGTAATAGCTAGTTCGCCTTTTGGATGCAAGTTAGAAGTAGCTGTTCCCTCCATAGTTAATATTTTTCATTGCTGCCATATATTTTTTTCTATTAGATGTGTATGCTGTTGCATTTAGTTACACATCGCCTATGGGATTCTCCGTTTCCATAAGGAGCATCTACAAGAAGAAAGAAATCTCTGTGCAAGTGCCACGGAGTATGGGACTGGGAGAAAACAAATTCAGGATCATCCCTCTACACCAGCCAAGGACCTATACTCTACTGGGTTATTTTGGTTTTCCCCTGTGGCCTTTTGTGGCTTGTTTTTTCACTCGGGAATGTTTGGAACACGGCTTATCGTTAATTTGATTACAATAGTGGTTCAAGAGCCAAAATAACCCCGCTGAAAAGTCAAAAAAAGGATAAATCAGTTTTTATCTATAAATATGGTTATCGGTTTCACCGCTCTTCTCTAGTGAAATAACATTTCACAGAGAAAGTACCCAATAGGTCTCAAGAAATATCTGGAATAAATCGAATATTCTCCCTTGAAAAATCCTATTACCATCCCCAGAGAGTAGGCTCCGTTGATTGGGGAATAAACCATTTCTTTCGACACACTTCATCCACCTTGACAAATCTCCTCAATTTTTATTATTTATATTCAAATTATAGAAACATATGATTCGTCCTATGAGTAGGTAGGTATGTATGTATGTACAAATTCTAATAAATGTAATTTATACTCTAGTCAACTGGAAGCAGTCTGTTTTTGTTTTTTTCAAAGAATAGCATGAAATTCCTAAGGTTTTCCCGTATTGAAACTTCCATATCGGCACTAATCTTTACTTTTACCATTATAAAAATATTTTCAGGGAGATGCAAGTGCGCTATTGATAATGTATATTGACATGTATACATATATCTATATTAACGTTAGTCACTGGTAATAGGCTAGACTTCGTAGGTGTTTGATGTCTATGGTATGTCGCTCAGTTGAATTGAGGATTGATAATCCTCCGGGAATAGCGTGGAATAACGTGGAATAACGTTTGCGAATTCGATGAGGATGTAGCGTGGAACTGGTATGATATAGTCATCGATGCTTTGTGGCCAATTGTATTTCATGCACCGTGGAGCGAGTACAAACGGAAATATTGGTCCAGATCCAGATATTAAATTGCGCTGCGGAGGGATACTTATTGTGCTTTAGAGACCTCAGCGGGTTGAAAATAAAGGAATTTTCAACATTCACTTAAATTAGGATCCGGGTATCGCATGCCACATTTTTGAACCACCTTTATTGCTCAGCGCATTTGGTTGAATTAATATTTTCTGTCTCAAAGAGGGGATGAAAGAGGCTGATTGACACGAAATGAAATTGATATGCGTCACTCTTCAGTAATTCATGTAAATTGACAGAGAAAAATTAGATGATTATTTTTTGATGTAGGATAATGACGAGAAGCTAATTCCTGAATGAGCCAGACGATGGTTATTATTTTTATAGCCAGTATATAATGTGAATTACAAGATCTGACCCCGGTGGTCGTTTTGTTTTGACAGTATTGGTATTCGCTTATGGATAGAAAATTGATCACTGATGGTGATGGCACGATAAGTAGGGAATACATTATACACAGGGTAATTCAAAATCACCGCACCACAGGTCATTGGTGAATTCCCTATAGAAATCTAAGACTAAATATTCTTCACCGAAAAAAAACCGACACTCGCTTTCCGAGTTTCTTCATAGAAATACTTAAGTGCCATAACAGACATTTGCCCAGGTGAAAAGAGGCCTTGCAATTATTTGAAATGACTCATTCATTCTGAAAAATAATACCTGAAATCAGTTCCACGAGCCCGCTTCGCGATTTGATTCCAGAATTTAATGTAGAATACAATTCGCCTGTATCATCCGGATGCGAAATGATTCGTGTCGACCAGTTGGATTCCCATCAGTTTCAAACCGCTCCCCCTGTAACAAACAATATCTGTCTAGATACCTATGAATTTCCGACGTGAGCTTTGCTTTCCACAATTTTAGCTTGTCAGTCACTCCATGACATGGCTGACCCGGCAACTCGACTCCAGAGTTGTTAGAATTTACGTTAACAATTTTTCAAAAATTTCGTCGATGGCTTCATTTTACCTCACAGCTATTAATTATGCTCATTTCACAGCCTATTTCTAATCTCCGAATACCATCGAGGAACTTGAATCAGGTTCATCGTTCAAAATCTGATATTACAGAGATGCCTCAGAAATCAAACTAACTCTGCATCGAGAAGCCAAAAGAGGATGAATCCGTCTTCATTCCTGAAACTTCCCACTGAAATAGCATCAGCTATAGAGGTCCCAACTTTAATTCGCCCCACGCATTTCTGGATAGTTTCGATTCAGACGTGAGTTTGAGATTGTGTCACGGAAGATGAAGAACTGTACCATCAGCGGTGATTCTTGGTGTAAAAAGTGTTCGGTAATTTTACAGACGAAAAATCTGATCGATCGCTTAAAAAAGACCGGAGATTAAACTTTTCCTATGTATACATGTATCGCCAATGATACAGAGACGTTGGTAGCAGCCTCTGTCAGTCGAAGAATAGGGTTTCAGATTCGATTTTATATCTACCCACAAGTCTACACAGCAAGCAATTTCATTGTGTTTCAAGATAAGATAGCTAGACGACAGACCGATTTCTTCGCGTACAAAATATGAACTCACGTACGGTCGCTGTGTGAGGGGTGAGACTCGAAGTTAGTTCAAAAATCGTAACGTCTGAAAGGGTTTGACACGTTTCGTTCAAAATATTTTTACGGAAATAACAAGAAAAGATAAGAAATGTTCATATCCTCGGGAATAGATATGCAATATATTCATACATGGAAGACAAATTCGATTAGAGAATCGGAGTAATTTTTTAACGATCGTGTCAAAATGTATGAACTCGGTCATTGATAATTCGAATTTTTGAATTTTGATGCTAAACTTTCACCATACATTATGTATGTCAGAAAACTGTTTTTCCTCCAAAAAATATGCGCCTCACCTTTCTGCAATCTATAATGTGAAAACTGCATGGCGTGAGTGAAAACAAAACGATATTTTTTCAATGCAGGATAACGATGTGTCAGTTCTGGTAAATGATCGTGTTGTTTTGAAGGAAGCTCGAAGAGGTATAGGTTTATGAATAATAAATTGATTACTGCCGGTGATGGCGCATCGTAGTGAACACATGCTGGTCCTACTATCTTCTCTAACGTCAGTAAGCGTTTCAACATAAGGCCCGGCTCACCTTCGACTCGATCATAGCCATAGTGTTATATATTTACAATAATATTACGTTTTTACTGTGATCATTGAAGTCATCTTCGTATCTATAGAAGTCCACTTGCTACAGTGAAGTTCTTGTGCAACTGAATAACAGGAAGATCGGCCTTTTCGTTATTTCAATAAGTAATTGAAGTATTACAATTGAATGGCCAAAAAATCGCATTCGTGAATTATGAAACACTTTCCGTTGCTTGTCTTTTGAATTAACAATTTGCCTGTATTTTCTTTTTCTTTGCAAAAAGTGATATCGATTCATCGAGTCTCCAAAGTTTCGGATCGCTTTCTCTACGCAGACCAACTTTTCACCAGATCTCGGTGAATTTGTAATACAAGCTTCGCACTCAATTCGATGTTATTCGTCGATCAATTCAAGGCATATCTACCTCGCGAAGTTGACTATATGACTATTTTAGTCTGACAGTAATAATTCAACGGGGCGTGCACGATATATCTGGAATATTACACACTTCATTTAAAAGCAATATTTGAACCTGATACTCGTAGTCAAAGTTGACGGTCTCGATAGCACTCGATAGTCGTCCATGCTTCAAGTTGACGCGGCAAGAATTTACGTTGAACATTAAACGTCTCTGCGTCCGTTTAGTCATTCGTCTAGATTATATTGCTGGCTTTGCGTGAAACCGTAAAAAAGGATACAGCATACGACCAAGGCTCAAGGTTGTCAGGCTTCGAAGGTTCAAGACTCTGTCACTGTATAAAGTCCCTGCTCATTCAATAAAACAAGCATTTTTTCCACGACTCGATTCCCATTTCTTTCCCAGTGGTGAAACAATCAAAATTGCCTATCGCTGTCTTATCTTCGCATTTGCATCAGGTAAAATCTTGATAACCGTAATTTGCTAGGTATACTGATAGTCAGCATTGTCAGCTTACCGAAGATGATTAATTATTACATGGTCTCTCATGTTTCAGGAAGGATACAGTTTACCTTACAGCAGTGAATTATGCACGTCTCACGAGGCGTGTTCGACGTCGAAATGGCCGTGAGAAGGTTGAATTCGCGATTTCGGCGACATCCGCAAGTTTCACAATCGCAATGGCCTGTAATCTCCGCTACCCGACCGCTATTCTACTTCATTAGAATCTTTGGACTGGCCCCGTTTGAGATTTCTGAAAATCATTTCATCCCTGGGAGTTCCGACGTTATTTACTCCTTTTTTTGTACTCTCGTTCACACTTATATTTTATACACTGTACTCAACAAATTGCTGTTCGTAAATAACAGAGGGATCCTAGACATCACTGAAACTGCAAAGGCATGTATATTGATTCGTACATAATTGTTCAGTTCGACGAATCAAAAAGTAATTTTCCAATAGGTGATCTTCAACTACTGTATAACCTTGTTCAATATCCTGGTGGCAGTCTGGACGCGAAAGAAATTCATTGGGGTGTTGAATATCGTCAAAAATTTCGACTCAAGAGTGAGTGATCTTGGCTATCCACTGAAGGAAGGAGCCGCGAAAGTTTGGGTCTGGAGCACAGGCCTTTGCACTGCTTTTTTATGGATCACTATCAACCTTACCGGAATGTACGCTTTTTGCGAATCTTGGATCGACAATGTCGCATACATCGTGAACTACGTGGCTACTTCGTTGTCTACGATAAAATTCTCCAGTGCTGTACTTCTGCTTGGTCAACGTTTCCGACATTTGAACCGAATCGCCCAGCGTCGCAAAGAATCTGCAACGATCAATCATAAAGTAAGATATGATAGATTGTGAAATTTAAACTATTATTACCCGTTTTTTTACCAGCTGGAACAAACTGTTAGCAACTATGTTCAAAAAAAAAAAAAAATTCTTTCCTTTCCCATTGTGGATTTTTGTTCACCTTAGCCAAACCGAGATATCGAAGTACTTATACATATTCAGACATGAGTATACGCAATCGATGTGAAATTGATACCAGATACTTGGCCAAATAAAGTTGTATTCAAATACTTTTTCAGACGAAAAACAAATTTTTGAATTTGTGACTAAATTAATATATTCACTTGGCTCAATGTTTTTCCACCTGAGCTTTTCAATTAAAATTAGACTCTCAATAAATTGAATCTCAGCATATGAAAGTAAAAATGAAACTGTGTCAAGAGAAGATTTTTCTAACGCAAAAAATCGAGAATTAGGGCTAAGATAATAATAAGAAATATGTGCTCGTTCCTAATTTCTTAATGATGATAAGGCGATCTTGATTAGTTCTCTTTTTTCGTTGAAGGTAATACAGCAGCTGCACAACAACCTAATGAACGCGGGCGATAGTCTAAGTTCTCAATACGAATGGCCGCTTTTACTGTGGCTGATGAATCTGTGTGTTCATAGCGTCAGCGACTTATACTTCCTGATTAATTGGCTCATGGAAACTCCAGTATCGGAAGTGACTAGATGGGGCCTTGTCCACTGCATCGCTTGGTGGCTTGTCGTGTTTGTCGCTCAACTCCTGCTGCTGCACATCGCCTGTCATTTCACTTCGGAAGAGGTACTTGTTCCCTTTCGTTTTCTGGTATCGGTGCTTCTCTATGAAGAGAGATCAGTAATTTCTGGTTTTTACCTTAGGCAAACAACATGGGATCGATCGTGATTAATTGGAAGCCCGTAGCCTTCGGTCCAAATTATGTGAGCCCACTAATAATATGTAGGGGAACCCGGGGCAATATATGGTGTCTCATTTTGCCCCGGATCCCCATACTACGTATGAGACTTTGAGCCTGAGCTTGCGTTGTAGCAAATTAAATTGTCGATTATTGCAGAGGGTGGAACCTTCGCTCCAACTCGTAATTCGCAAGCTAAACTTTTCCGCCGCTGGATGCTTCCCCGTGAATCTGCCTCTTCTGAGCTCCGTAAGTTCATAGAGATATTTAAACTCAATCCTTACTCTCGACAAAAATGAAAATCCTCGTCGACTTTATAAATTTTTTTACATTTTTTGTGTTTCAGATCTCCGCACTTCTCACAACGTATCTCGTACTCTTATTGCAAGTTCAAACGTAGAATTGCCCGGCTTGTTTATTAAAATATAACTCTCGAGTTATTAACTCCGTCCATCTGTTCTTCCCTTTTGCTGTCACATATCATACCTACACATGTATTTATCTACATGAACGTGAATGTAAAAAAGGTATATTGTTATGTTACAAAAAATAAATAATTGCTTGATGGGTGATGAATATACACATGAAAAGCCCTTCCTAGCCTCTTCCGACAAAACGAAAAAATCTTCGCAATCGTGTACAAGATACGATAAATTACACTTCATTCTTATCTGTTGCAAGGAATGAAGAGACGTTGGCAGAAACTTCGATCAGTTAGAGAACGTAACTCTTCAGTTTTTATCTTATATCTTCATACAGAAGTCGACACCGCAATCGATTTCATTGTGGTTTACGGTAAGATAGCTAGTCGACCGACCTAGATGTATACGTAAAAATATAAATTCAGAAATACCTCACTTTGCGAGATACTAGAAGCAGAATTCGTGAAGAAGGCGCAAAGAAACGAATGGAAAATGATTAATGACTCTAATAAATCTCTTCGGTAAAATTTTGTATTATTTCATATGCCAATCACCTTGCGGATCACCTCGTCTATTTGACTGATTTTAACAGCTATTCGCATAGTAGGTATAAGTTCGGCGATAATACTTTCAGGAATGGTTTCACCTCTGAAGAGAACCCCGAATTCGAGGTGCGTTCTATGTAGATAAAATCATAGGGGGTGAATTAAAATAGAGAATACAAAAATCTACGAAATTACGTCGGTAAAGCCTTGAAATTTCCGTAAGGGCAGATTTCATGTTCAATTGAAAAATCTCACCTTTTCAAATTATCCACGTGTCCAATAATTTTCAATTCCCATGAGCTGGTATCGGCAATGTCTTCGAAGGTTTCGGCAAATTATTGTCACTGTCTGAAAAGCTGTGCCTACGTTCATTAGGATTTGGGTCAACTTTGATCTGGTGAAGATGGTCGAATCCATCATTAATCAGTGTTTATCAGTCGTTCCGGTATCACCAGGGTTTCACGTATCAATGGCACTGCTTTTAACAAGAAAATTCCAGAGCTCCTTGTTATAAATTAGTCCAAAGGAGGTCTCTTCGAATTAGGTGAAGTCACGTAATAATTAGTTAATTAGTTCGCTCTACTCAGGGGTATCGTTGAATGTGACCGTCACGAAACGCAGCTCCGAATTCGTGAAAAAAAATTAGCCTCCAGTCGCTGTTTTATGTCTGACTATGAATCGTGGGTTTCTAACGTTATTTGTTCGTCTGCTGATGACAGCTACTATCTCTCTCGTCTCACACTTTCGAAGAATTGGAAATCACACGCTATTTTTATTCCACCATTAATCCTGCAGGATCACGATGCATGAATCGAGATTTTTAGCACTCAACACGATTGGCGATACCGGATCTTGATGGGCAAGTAAATTATTGTGCAATTAGTGCGCATCGGATTATCGATTTGTTTATTTCCGTGAAAAATTCTTGGGTTCAACCTAGTAACTTCGCTTGACAAATACATATAATTCGTATGCTTGCATAGGTAGGTGGATGATTGACACAACCTAAATTTCAGTCTTTTTGTAATATGCCACGCATGTCACAACACTTTCGTATATATTGTTTTGTGCGTTTGAAGATATATCAAGTTTTGACAGCTGCAGTGCAGCATATAACGTCAAAGAGACATGAAAGTATCGTAGGATAAACATGAAATGCAGAAATTGTAAACGCTGCCGTATATATTTGTGTCAATCACAAGCGAAAGGGTGGTTTTTATAGGTGTTCGATATGCCGGTGATACATCGTGCGATTGAGCATTGATAATTTCCTGGGAACGACATAGGATAATATTTGCGAATGCGATCAGAGTGCAGCGTGGACTCAGTATGATATAAGTAGTTGTCGACACTTGTCTTTCATGCTTCGAGAAGAAAGCGATAATCGAAATATCGGAATTAATTTCAAGCTTTTAAGATACCCGAAGGTTATACATGGAAATTTTTGTACTTTTTGCTGCAAAATGAAAATTGCACATAGCGTGAGTGCCAGTTATAAAAGTGAACAGTGTTTTCCAATGCACGACAGCAATGTGCCAGTTCTAGTCGATAATTGTTTTGTTTTCAAGGAAGTTTTGATAGGTGTTCATCTATGAATAATAAATTGACCACCAGCATTAACAACGTGTGGTGGAAAAACACACGGCAACTCTATAATCGCTCAGTAAGCATTCCAGCGTAAGACTTGGCGTACCTTCGGCTTATCCAATCAATATTATAGCCACAGTGTCACATCCCATTATCTTTACCTTATTCACATCGTTCCAGAAGCTGCGTGCGGTTTTTGGGTGAGCCCACTTGTTACGATAAGTTTTCGAAAAGGGTTGACGTCGAACGATTAGGTCTGATTCCCATCACCACGGACAAGGTGATCGTTTTTTTCCGTTTTCGTGCCAATGAGTTTGCCCCCAATTTTCTTAGATTGCGAACATTCAGTTTATTGCATTAAAATTGAGTGACTCAAACTCTACAGTATAGTGGATTATAGAACGGTTTAATTCGTATGTACGATCTTTTATGAGATTCTGTATTACAAGGTGTTACCATCAGCATTGCGAATAATTTTTACATTTATTTTATAATTTACAAGGTATATCAAATAATTACAAGACTCTTTTTTCCCGAGGACGAACAGGTTCGTTTACCTTTATGATTTCGCGATCATACCGGGCAATTTCAACTCTAGAGTTTCACCCTGGATACAATTTGCCTGTATTATCAGGGTGCGAAATATCTCACGTCGATTATTCGGATCCTCGTGAGTCTCCGATCGCCCCCTTTTTAACGATCGATTTTTTAACAGATTAGAAAACGAGAAACTTTACTTGATTTACGAAATCAGCTCTGCAAGTATTGCGTTCCAGAGTCTGAGGTTCTATAAACTCTGTGCCTTCCGTACAGAACGTCAACCTTTACGAAATTTTCAATTCCATCTGTTTTTCGATGAAGAAATAATTAATAATGAATACGATTGTCTTGGCTTTCGCATTATTCAGATCATCTTTTTCCGAGAGATGAATAACCATAAGAACCTTGCGACTTTTATAAATTACAAAGCTTGAATTACAGCTGTGAAATATGCACGTTTCACGACGCGTTTTTGACGTCGAAACGGCCGTCAGGAAGTTGTCTTCTCGTTACCGGCATCCTCCGAAAATTTCACGACCAGAATGGCCGGTCATTTCTGCGAGCCGACCTCTATTCTACTTGATTCGACTCTTCGGACTGGCACCGTTTCAGATCTCTGAGGATCACTTTATACCAGGATGTTACAGTGTGATATATTCTCTGTGCTTTATCCTCGTTCACATCTGGATCGTACACTTTGTCCTCATTAAGGGTTTGGTCAGAAGAGAGACGAGCATGCTCGAAACAATTCAAACCATAAAGGTACACAGTTTTTATGATGAAACTAGGAAATTAAAAAAAAATTAAAATTTTTGAGACCAAATGACTAGTCATCTGATTGGTGATAATCGGAGCTGATAGAAAAGCCATCGTGAGATTATTTGCATGATATTTTTGGAGATACTCTGCGAATATTGATCCATAACTTGATTACATGAAAGGTATTAGCGTTTAGAAGCTGCTCAGATGGAACGACGCAAATATCTAGATAGACTAACCACAGAGAGTAATTTTCGATTAGGTGATCCTCAATTGCTGCGTAGCCATATCGAATGTCCTGATGGCAATCTGGACGAGGAGGGAATTCATTGGGGTGTTGAACATAGTCAAGCGCTTCGATTCAAGATTAAGTGATTTTGGGCATCCGCGGAAAGAAAAAGCCGCGATTATTTGGACCTGGACGATGTGCATTGGCACTGCTATTCTGTGGATCACTGTCAACCGTACAGGCATGGCAGCTTTCAGCGAATCTTGGATGTACAACATGGCATATATTGTAAACTACTTGGCGACTTCGTTGTCCACCATCAAGTTTTCCAGTGTTGTGCTTATGCTTGGTCAACGCTTTCGATCCTTAAACAACCTCGCTCAGCAGAGTAAAAAATCTACCATGACCAAGCAAAGGTACATCGCGATCGATTTCAAAGTAAGTTGACACTAAAAAGGCTAAAGATTTTTGACATAAAATGAAAGAATACTCATTGAGAAATAATACCATGAATGTGTCCTGTCTACAATAGCTGATTATTTTCGTTTTTGCTTCAAAGGTAGTACAACAGTTGCATAATAGCCTGATGAGCGCGGGCGAGAGCCTAAGTTCGCAATTCGCATGGCCTCTTTTACTGTGGCTGATGAATCTGTGTATCCATAGTGTCAGCAATCTGTACTTTCTGATTGACTGGCTCATGGTGACCCCTGAGTGGGCCGAAACGAGGTGGCCCCTCGTCCATTGCCAAACTTGGTGGTTTCTTACGTTTTCCTCTCAGCTCCTGCTGCTGCACATCGCCTGCCATTTTACTTCGACTGAGGTTATTTATATTTATTGCTTCCCTGTCCACAGGAATAATAAGATTCATAGGTCTCGCAGTCTTTTCGGAAGTCATTAATCTTCTACACAATTTCGTTATTTCTGATTTCTGTTTCAGGCAAATAGCATGGGATCGATTGTGGTTGATTGGAGACCCTGTCCTGTCGGTAGAAATTATGTGAGCACTTACGTATGAGATGTCAAGCCTAGTTTTTGGTACAGAAAATTAAATTCAGACTTGTTTCAGAAAGTGGAACCGTCGCTGCATCTCATCAATCGTAGGCTCAACTTCTCTGCAGCTGGGTGTTTCCACGTGAACCTACCCCTTCTGAGCTCCGTAAGTTGTTAGTGAAATGAAAAATTCCACAATGTCTTATACGATTGTTGGAAATACAAATTCTTAGCTTCTCGACTAAATTTATCTATTCGTTTTTGTGTTTTTTCAGATCACTGCACTTCTCACAACGTACCTCGCACTTCTGATGCAATTTCAGGGATAGAAATGTGTAGTCTATCGGTTCAAATATATCTTTCAAGTGGCTAGCCCCGTACGTTTGTTCTTTCTCCTTGATTTCCAATAACCTAAGGTGACTTCGTTTCTGCGAGGACCATCGAGGACCTGCATCTTCATTGGCTTTCACTACGAAGTTTTCATCTCGAGGGAATAACGTTTGCGAATGCGATTCGACAAAAGTGTGGATTACCGATCAGTATGATACAGTCATCGGCACTTTGTAGCGTTGTAAATTTTTTTTCTCCATCACTGAACGAATTCAATCAGAAATATGAGCTGAAATACCAAGCTAACGCTCGGAAGGCACTTATGATGGCTTTGAGATAGTAAAAGGTTGAAAATGGGAGGTTTCTCCCTTTCAATGAAATAAAAATTTCGAACAGCGATGTGAAATGGGTTTTTAACATTTGTGAACCACGTTTCTCTTTTTTCATATATGCTTCAATCTCCTCCATCTCGAAGAGGGGATGAATGGACGCTGATTGACAAAGGTGGAAATCGATTCGTGTCACTTTACGGTAACACATGTAAATTGACCGAAACTCCGAAGAGCAGAACTCGTATTTTCAGAGAGTGAAAGCCGCAGGCAGTATAAATGGAAAAAGAAATTATTGTTTTCCAATGCACGATAGCGACCTGTCATTTGCAGTCAGTAATTAATCTATTTTGAAGGAGGCTTAGAAAATTATATACGTTTAAGGATAATAAATTGATTTCTGGCAGTAATAGCACGTAGTGAAGATCACACGACAGTTCTATATACGTTCATTGTCATTAAGTGTGTCATTTAATCAATATCATCGCCACAGTGTCACATCCGATTAACTTTACGTTATTAACGTTGTCCGAGAGGCTGTTTGCGATTTTAGATGAACCAACTTGTTACTCGAAGTTTTGGAAAAGGGTTGACATGGATCGATTAAGTCTACGCCCCTCTAGTAGTGTGATCATTCCTCTTCATTTCAATCTTAATCACATTTTCTGTAATTTTGTTATCTGCTGATACGGTCCAGCAATGATAATTACTCATTGGTGTTTTATCGAATAAAGTGACAAAACAGCTTTGTAACAACTTAATGGACCAGGCTGAGAGTCTTCTCAGTACTCGTGGCCTTTTTTGCTGTACTTGATAAATTTGTGTCTCTATAGCATAAGCAATCTATATACTTTCTGATTGACTGGTTCACGGTAACCCGAGAATGGACTGCCATGTAGTGGCCCCTCGTCAACTGTCTGGCTTGGTAGCTCGTCACGTACGTCACTCAACTTCTGCTGCCTCACGTTACTAGTCAGTTTACTTTGGCCCAGGTTATTTTTCTCTTTCCCTTTTATGCTGGACTTTTTGCTTTCCCATGAATAGAGATAACGTCGTTCACGGGTCACTCTGACTCTTGGGAAGTTTCAGCTGACTTACAGTTTTCACTATTTCATTATTTCTGGATTCTGTCTTAGGAGAATAGCATGGGATCAATCGTGATCAAGTGAAAGGACTTCCAGCCGAAACTATGCGAGTATCTTTGAACTCGACTCTGAATGACAACCAATTGAAATTCCAATTCTTCCGAAATGTCCGATCTTCGATTCATCTCCTGAATTCCAGACTGAGTTTTGAACATACTATGCGTTTCACTTCTAGCAGATATTTACGTCACTGTCATGAGCTAGAAATAGTCGAAAAATTCTACGCGACGACCACCTCAGGAAAACAAGTCGCCTGTTTTAGTGCCAAGACGTGTGAGACTGTGAGAGAACAGATTCAGGATCATTGCTCTCTAGACTGGCCACTGAACTGCAGAGTTATTTTCGTCCCCTTATCAACTTTTCCAGCTTGTAGTTAGACAAGGATGTGTTTCGAACAAAGCTTATTGCCCACAATCCGACTAGAAAAGTTGCTAGAGCTTTAACTAAAATAGCCTGGCTCATGAGGGGCCAAAATTGGATGAACCCACTCGGCAAAGTGACGAGAAAAATAAACAGAACGAAAAATGTGGGTAATTTTATTCGCCAGTACCACATATATGAATAATGGCATATCCAGTAGCAAGATGAATCATATTCTCTGCGATAATCCTAATCTAATCGATCAAAATTAAAGAGATTTATCAAACCGGTGAAAAGTGTCAAGAGAAGCGGGTTGCATTAACGAACGACTCAGGGTTCTAGGATTTAAAAGAAGTATAGATAGGTCTCGTCTAATATCTTCTCTGCCTCTGTAATAATTTATTTGCATGGTTGATGTAGTACTACGTGTCAGTAAATCCGTTCTTCTTCATTAGTTATGCGAATATTTTGAATAATGAATACGCGGGGTTGAAGAGTTTTTTTATCAAACTAGATTGAAATTATTCAAGAACGTAGTTTCAAAGTGTGGGAATCTAGTATCGAATAATTCGCACATTCAATTGTAAAAAATATCTGTGAGAAAAACGATCCTTGCATGACGATTAGTATCAACAGCGAATTGTATCAAATTCAAAATTTCGTATTAAAAGATGCGGGTTGGTTCCAGTAAGATCCGATTACGCCCAAGTTAGATTCCCTAAAATAAAAAAAAAATAAAAATACGTATCAGCTTTTACGATTACTTGTGAAAGGAGATCCCCCATAATTTGATACTTTGCGAAGTGAACTTCTTACTTCAACCTTAAAGACGAACGACTGCTAACATGGGCCAGAATTGTGCGAAATGAAAATTTTGTCGATAAACTAACATATCGAGATTAAAACGCGAGGCAGTATATTGACCTGAAATAATTAGTAACACTTTTCAAGCATTTGATAATCTGTCTGATTATTCTGTGAAATTGAATCGCGTAATGCTTTTCAATGTTAACGGTTGAACCCGCTAATTACTCGATGGTTAATTATTACCACCCGTGGAAGCCTAATTTATTGATAAGTAGGAAATCGTGTCCGGCTTATACCGTCCACATTCATCAATCACAATAGAGTTTGAGGGCAATTTATGTACTTTTCTGCACGAATGGCTCCCTTGATGATACTGCGGTATTCTATCATCTAGCTTTGCTCGTTATCTATGTAATTCTGTATTGGTAGACTGCAGTTATAGGCTAACATAGGTATACTTGGAAAACGAGGATCGGCACGGAATTAGGATCAAGTCGGCACTAGCAATCCCCAGGCTATCGTCTGTTACACGATGATTCTGTGTATAGAATCAGCAGTTCGAGCTCCAGCGATATCGCTCTGGTGAATTAATTCCAATCTGGACAATAACTCCGTGATGATTTTGCGTCGTGTTGTATACAGCTGGGGGTCCAGAGAGCTTCGTGTATAACGAGGGGAGGCAGAATTAGTTTTTGTTATCTCTGCACACCCAAATTCGCATTTGTAATTTTGAAAAACGAAAGCGGGAAAAAATGTATCGCTACGCTTTTCTCCTAATGGAAATTAAAAAAACAGGTGATACCTGTACAATAATACAAGTGACGGTAATAATTTTTGTCCTTACCCAAACCGATTGTGAGGGGGTTTAATCCTCGTTAATCAAATCAGATTTAATTAAATCCTTAAACGTGTTCAGATTTCAGCTGGATTCCGCAGAAGCGAAACAGAGCTTTTCCATTAATTCAAAAGCCTAAGCTTCGCGGAAACCACAATAACCAATATAGATAAAAGGTATGAAATATCAGACTGCATAATGTATTCACGTACATATACCAATAAAGAGAAATCCATAACACGTGTGACCCAGCCGGAATTTGATTTCCCTCTAGTGCAAATCTCTCGTTTCGCAACAAGAACTTTACCCTCACATTCCTATTCCCTTATACACAAGATGTATATGTATTTATATCTTCACCGCAGTCACATATTTATTATACTAAAATCTTGAACGTATACATGAATGCTACAGAGATTCTGGAGCATCTTTTTTCCTACAGGTATTCTTTACGTGCAATTATTTCCCCGACTATCATTATTTTTATTATTATGATCGTTTTCGTTATTATCATACATATAATGGTATCGTAAAATCCGTAATATAAACGGAGGATACGAGGGAAATCGAGAAGCTATTGGCAGGGATTTGGGGCGGATTTTCTATGCGGCTCGTCGTACTTTGGAACGTCATTCGGTTCCTTGTTACCAGGTTTGTCTACGGCGTTGAAAAACGGATTTATCTAAACTGCGCAGTGAGGTTGATGCATAAAATTACTTTTTCCATTGCTTCATCCTCCCCTTCGTTTTCGTTATTTCACGATAATTAGAAGCTGTAACCCTGCTCGGCGAAGCAGCAGAAGAAGCTAAGGAGTTTCGGCATGCAACGAACTCATTAGCGGAGTCTGATTGCCTGTTTAGACGCGGCTATGCTAACATCGCAGAATCACTCACTTTATTAAATTAACATAACATTATTGCAACAGTTACGGTATAAATCGAGTCCTCGGATGCGACCTTAAACGCCCATGTAATTTAATGGATTTTACTTTTATTGTCCCTATTTTCCTAGATCGAGACTCAAGGAGCACGTCTTTGAGACTTATCCACAAGCCACGTGACTATAGAGCAATTGTCAATTTTCTTCACCATTGCACCGGAAAATTACTTCCATCCTTTCGATCGTGAATCGACTTCGTTTTTGCGCTAATATCAATCGTCGCATTAGGATTCAATCGTCGCATTAGGATTAACCGTCATATTTATTCGCGATAAATAGTACTTCAATAGTTAAGAAGTGAAGAAGCGGATTCAAAACCAGGCAACTCCACTTTTATCCGTTTTTTTTTTTCATTTATCAGAAACTTTTATCATCATATTTTTAGCGATTACGTAGTATAACATTTGGGCTTTGTGGGAAGGCACGAATTTCAATGAATATTATCTTCATCAATTGACTTACAGATATTACAAAAATTATTTCCAAGATGTCTGCTTTTGATACGACATAGAATGGGAATGTCTGATTTCGACTTCGATCAAGATATCTCTAATCGTTACCGTGGATTTGTCTGTCTTTGATCAAACAGTTGATTCATAGGCTGATTATAAAAAGGGTTCTGTCCCCTTCGATAGTCTGGAAACAGAAACGGATTTCTCTTAATAAAATCCTATGGTTCAGTTTTTATTCGAAAAATTCGGGCTTCGTAAAAGCAGTGAGAAATTGTTATACTTATATGCACAAAGTGCAGAGGAAGATACAGACCTCAGTTTATGTGCAGCAGAAATGACGGAGACTTTAGTTAATCTTGTTACTGCCTAGATATGTATATAGTATACCGCGGTTCAGTAATTTGACCTTATCGCAAATCTTTGGTTTTTTTCAACTTTTATCCTCGAAACTCCAACGTGCTTGGATTTTCTCTCTCAGCAGATATTTATCTCGCTTTTATCTCGCTTCTGGTGTCTCTTGCTTAGCGTTATTCAAATCACGCTCAGGATTGCGACTCGCAGTTCTCGGGTCGACGCCCACAGACATTACCTCGTTGTTGTACGTTGGGGTGGTGCGGTAAATTCGAAGCTTTGCCTTTCTCCTTAGAGAATAATTCTGATATGTACAGAGAAGCGCGGACGATTGGCTTACGGGTATGTGGAAGCGTTATTTTTACTTAACGTCAGGACTCAGTCGACTCGCTAAGTTGAAAAAAAAAGGGAAAAGGGAATCCAAAGCGATTCAAAGCGAGCGTGTTAGTCGTATTTATCTTGTTTGTTGGATTACTTCAGTCTCACATGACCGCGAGCTTTTACACAATTGAGTTCCTAATCGATTGATATTAACTGCAACCTCGTTACAAAACTGTCGATTCGATATGAAACTTTATTGCTCTTTGAAATGACCCATGTACCAATTTATTTATACATTTCCCTGTAATTTCCACCTCTAGTCGCAAGTCCATAGAGCTTGAATAATAACGAGAGGCAAATTTTGTGAGAGGTACATAAATGTGTACATGCACGCTTCAAATAACTGAAATTAAGTGCAACGGTGCATATAGCACTCAATGTGAAAAATTTCGACGTAAAAATGACTTCGCTCTCTTTGCTTGACGTTCACTTTGATTTGTGAAAACGGTTATACAGATTGAGCTAGCATAAAATTTCATTTAGCAATGCAGATTTTAAGCGCGTTCACTCGTGCGCTGAAGACTTTTTTCATCGAAACTTTAAACTTCCAAATTATGTGATTCATGATATGTACGCTGGTCAAACCTCGCGCCATGACATATCCTTCTGGTTGAACAACCCTAGCCGTTCGACCATGAAGTGAAAAAGGGTGAAAAAGGTGAAAGAGGGTATAAGGATCGTACTTATTTCCGCTTTTCTTCCTTCTATACTTCACTCAAATTTCGTGCCGTATTCATCCTCCACAGAATATGAGTCCGTTCCACGTTCGCAGGATATCAAAGGGGATGGTTCGTTCGAGTGTGGTACTCAAAAACGTTTTTGTCCATTTGCGTAAAGTGGATAAGCACGTGTCCCTAATCTTGCGTTATCATGTATATATATATAGCCTTTTTACAAATGCACCAGAGGCGAGAAAATTATCTATTCAACCGTAAAGCTTTGCGGAGTGAACGAGTTCGTGTTTGCTTTTCGCACTCCTTTGAGGACGGGAAATAACATGTTTATCTCTCTAGGTATGGGGATCTGAATTTTAGCCCATATCTAATTCGCTTGAAAGACGACAAACAAATTTATTTCACTGTTATTGAAAATTGAGTCTGGTTTTAATTTATATTCTTCATTTATGGGGTTAGAGATTCATCGGGCTCGGGTATCCACAGGTTGACGGATTGTCGCTTGTTCTAATTCCTGCAGTGATAAATTTAGAGATTTCGAGCTCGTTTACGTGACAAGAAATTAAATTCTTGGCTTTGCGATTCCTACAGCTTCCCGCTATCACTGCCATGCCGCGGCTCTGAGGTTGGCGAACTCAATTGAGCTCAAATATTCGCTAATGAATTCTCCATTTTACTTTCTCTTCAAATGCCAGGCGGTTAATCTGTAACCGTGCCTGTCTATTTAAGGGTGAAGCTTAATTATCATCACTAACAACACTTTTTTTTGAATTATTATTTCCTTCAATCTCATATGTAAGAAATTTATAGTAATGGTAATTAGAATGGATAGAGTATCATGAATAGCAGTCGAAATACTTTCGCAGGGAAAGGGATATATATAGAAAAAAAATTATTTATACAGATCGAAAGAGCGTTCTGGGCATATTTATGATTCAGCCAAAATTTATTGTTACAAGAAGTTGAGTAATTCGTGAGGCACTCGCAAGAACGTAAAAGCATTCGTCGATATAATACTTAGCGAAAATAGATTAATCAAATGAAATCGTACTATTTGCAGAAGCGTTGATCGAACTTTAGCAAACTTCTGTTAACTGAATTCATTCAATTCTTCGCTAGACCATAAATTCAATTTAAACAGCCGATCGTCTATTTCTGTTTCAAACTCTCGAAATAATTAATTCTTATCTCGGCATAAAGGCAATCACGATTAGCAAGAATCCAAATTATATGCAAATTTAATTAATAAATGTATCCAATGGGAAAACTTGAACTTATATCAATACAACGTTCGGTAACATTTCAGTCAAATATTAACTCACGTCGCAGGAGAGACTCAAAGATAGCACACGACCAATTATCACATTTACCGGCTCAAATTATGTAGTACATACAATATATACTTCTGTGCATTCATCAGCCAACTTCTCTTTACTC
Source organism: Tenthredo distinguenda (assembly GCA_947538915.1). Classification (NCBI taxonomy): domain Eukaryota; kingdom Metazoa; phylum Arthropoda; class Insecta; order Hymenoptera; family Tenthredinidae; genus Tenthredo; species Tenthredo distinguenda. Next base: position 10,470,067 of record OX384534.1, read on the forward strand.
TAACTATCTGCAATTAGTAATGAAATATTATCTCGTTATTGTTCATTTACCTACGACCATTATGATACCATGATAATTATCATTGACCATTAATTATCTTTTAATCGCGGAATTCTACGACGTTATCATTTCCCCGGATAATTAAAGCTTCGTGCTGCAAAGTCTGAATTTCTTTAAACATTTCGATAGGCTGGCGAAATTCGCGGACGTTTTTCTCTCGCCTACGAATTTATTAATGTAATAAGAATGGAATACGTTGAAATATTTATTGTTGGTGTAAATCTAACCACATTGAGTAAAAAAAGAAAGAGATATTGTTTTTCTCAGAGTGAATAAATTCTTCGCCGATACATGTTCTAGGATCTTTTCGAAAATCCCCGAAGAACTTTTATATCTCTCATAAGAGAAGCTCAGCACGTCCGCATTCCCGCGTCCTACCCCTGCGGAGATACTGGGGGAGCAAATATTTGTTTGCAATAAATACTCGTCTCGATATTTTGATCACATCGTATCGGAAATACGATACGTAAAAACACGTTTACCACACCTGGGACCAAGCCTTAACAGTTCACTGCCCAGACAACGGGGGAGGAATGCAATTTCATTTTAATTCCTACAAACTGTGATACCGATTTTTTCCCGCCTTTAGTAAATTTTCTGACCCCTCGAAGAGGACGAAGAGTGGTTTTAATAATCAATTAGTATTACTTCCGGGGTCACAATTCCCGGATTTGGTTCTCATTTTATCATTTTATCATTTGGGTTACAAAGCTCGAGTAGGATGGGAGAACATGAAGACAATTGTGCAACACCCGGTCCATAGTTTTGGTAAACGGATGATATTCGTCGTGGAAGAGCGACGAGAGGTTTAATCCTTGAATTACGGATTGTAAAACCGAGAATAACGTTCGTAAAAATCTACCCAGGTCGGTTAAAAGTTGATCAAAATTTCACCAGTTCGTAAAATGATATCCACATACACGAATAAATTCGAAAGTTAACTAGCTCAGGATCGATTTCATCGACGGTTAAAATTTATATTCAGGTGGATACAGGACGGGGTGGAGATTACCTCTGGCGCGGGAATGGGGTTCCCTTAATTTGAGCCTACGTCCCTTTATACGTTCGTAAGCATTTCGGTAGAATCATGATTAAACTTGTACACACTCATACCTACATATTTCATATACACTATTAACACGATTCGTGCGAATGGGGGATGATTTAGAAATTTAATATCCTGACATGAAGCACCTGTTAGTGTCCCAAGAAACTAGACCAATGTAAGTTCGCCAGGTTGTCCCTTGAACTATCAGTACAATAACTTTCCAAGGGGTCAACCGATTTAAACAAAATTTGGTACTACTCAGGTACCTTCGATAATTAGTAGATTTGCTATATTAAATTTCAGAATACTTGGACCAGATCTTTGTCCGCGTGATAAGGTGAAAAGATATATCAATTTTGGATCTTTTTTCCTGTTATGTTGCCAGAGTTTCTTCCATCATTTCTCTTCCCCACGATTCGTCGTTGAAAGATAGAAGCCCTTTTATCGTACGCTGCACTATAAAAATTGCTAACTTTAGTACGCATGCGATGCTATTTTCTCATATAAATGGGGTTACGTTATACGTACGTTTTCGGATTTTGTGGCGAGGCATAGTTGAAGTGGAAGTAGGCATAAATACTCTACTACGTAGTTTAAGAACTTGCCCCGTATCTGCGACAAACTAATCAAATAGAGACGGCAGAATTTATCACTGAACTTATAATATTTTGGTCGCGATCGTGAGACGCTTGCGCAAAATCTCTAGTGATTTTTCGCGGTTCTCCGGTTTTCCCATTGACCCTATCGCGGATCAAATGAACCGACGACCTTTGCCACTATAATATACGTCTGTGACGCAGATTCCCTTCCCTACGCTCTATATATCTGCGTTGTCCTTGAGCGTAGATACGGAGGAGAATCAATGGAACGGCGCCAGGAAGACTGGCTTCTTGAATCTCGCTTCTTGAGTTTCTCGCTTGCGTCATAAAAGGGGGATGTTATATCCTCGATTCAGTCAAATTACGCGTTCAGATTCGAAATATAATTCATGCCTGTATTCCCGAGAAAGCATGGTGAAAAAAAGAATTGTTATCTTCATCCAAGCCTTGATGAAAAGACTGGGGAAATCTCTTGGCATAGGTATATGAAGGGAAGGGTTGAAGCCTGAACTCTAATTTTCTGAGACAATATGAAACAGACAATGTCATATTTTATTATCTTATCAGTTTCCTCTCCCTCAGCTTTTCGTAATATATAAAACTCACTATGAACTATAAGCTCAAATAATGAGAGATGAGATAAAATTGAATCAGATCTCGATTAAAGGGAATCGGCGAAATAGAAATAGGGAATACAGGGCGATAAATATATCTGCTGTGTAAAATCAGCGGTGTGAAACAAATTTTCAAGTGTGAGAATGAGAACCGCACTCCCAAGCTGGTAATCACACATATGCCTGGCTTTGCGGCAGCTTGACTTAATGAATTTTAATTAACTTCGCAAGGGACAATTTGAAATTCGCACAAAACAATACGTGACACGTGTTAAACATGTTTGTGAAACGTACATCACGTCTCATACATAATAATTAGGTCGGAAACTGGAAGGCAGTAGTTTCTTACATCTACGGTTCCACTTTACACGTATGCATATATACGTATGAAGTTATCCTCCCAGGATGTGCTATTAGCTATGCCACTCTGTTTATTACACAGAATTTATTCGATAATTAAATAGTGATTAAAACCTCGTTTTGCATGCGCTTAGACTTACGTTTAAATGTGAATCTGTAATAACTGTACCGTTTCACCAATTCGCCTCGCAAAAAAATGGCCAATTTTTCGCAGCCAGAATTTTGAAAGAACGTATTGCTGCCAAGAACGCGTTCAAATACTTTTAACTGTCCGTAATAATTTACGTCGGGTTGTCAAGCACACGATTCACGACCATTCAAGGGATTCGTGATACGTGGAAGAGCAGAGTCGCCTTTGTGGAACTAGACAATCGGTTTAACTCACATGCAATTAAACTTAGGAATAATTCTGAGGTTCTCGATTTCGGGATTTTCACCTCAAAACTGTAAGGGTACTTTTCAGGTCAAAGAAGGGCGAAACAAGGCTTATAACGCTTGTCGACACTCGACCGATTAACTGCAGGTGTTATTATTTCGTGGTAGGTGCAATATCCCAGGCCAGGTCTTCGGAGAAAAGAAATTTTCGGTTAAACTGTTTACTCGAGCTATAAGGGATAATCCGAGTGAAACGAGGTGAAGAAAGAAAGAAGAAAAATTAAGCGGCAACATTAGCTTTGCAGATTACCTCAAACCTACCGAGTCCTCTTTGCTGTTATAGAATATTACATTAATTTCACGAATCTCATTTATTAATACTTTAAGGATTTTTGATTAGCATAATTTATTGACCCTCCTTCTATCCCTCGAGGTTGCAATATATGCGATACGTTACTCGCACGTCTGCACTATACAACTTGAAGTTTATATGTTAATCCGCTCTAATCGATGTTTATGATTGAGGATAAACTTTCGAATAAAAGTACGAAGAAAATTCATTTTATCAAAAATATTCATTCTTACTGATTTAATCGCGAATTTCAATTGATGTTTTATCATTAGCTACATGCCGTGTCAGACACTGCTTGAAGTTTGATTTTCTTTCCTTCCTTTTCCTAAAATTTATATCCATGATCCCGGGCGTTTCGATTTAAGGCGAATATATATCTTCATACACGTTTCAATTTTATTCACGATTTATTTTCATCATCAGCTCTAGGTATATTGAATTTACCAAAGCCTCGATTCCTCCGTTTATACGAATATTTCGTGTGAGTGGATGGCTGATGGTCACACTTGTGTGAGGTATACGTTCTCCAGTGTTTACTGACACGAATTAATACGAAACGGGTAATCCAAGCTAGAGCATTAAGTACGTCTAGTATTTGTTGACACATGAAATGTTAAGCTAGAGTGTAATATGATATAGGACATCGCGTTACACGCCTTTATTTGGCCAAGTGAGTGAAATCTAATTGCAGCATGGAGAAAATAAATATTTATCACAAAAGTGGTTTTCTTTATTATAATTATACGGTCCAGGCTGTGCATTTAGCTACTGTTCCTCTCGTTACATTCAGAACAGACTCTAGGCTGATCAGGAATTCTTTGATAATTCGGAAACTTGATTATTGACCTTTTTTTTCTGCTTTTACAATTCACGGGGTCACGAATTTAAACTAATTATCAAGCTTTCTACAAAAACGGAATCGTCACATCTTTCCAATTCAAATTTTATCGTAACTTCATGATTTGAGGCCGTTTCCAAGCTGCGAAGTATTTTACTACATGATTTCGGTCAGGATATCATAAACTTTAAATTGATAAGATTATCTGCATGCACGAAACTTGTTAGTTTGAGGAAATTTGTTGAAATAGATAATTATAGGCAGATCACAATACACGTGAGATATTATTGCGTATTGAATACGTTTATTTATGTATGCAATCATTTACAATGAAATATTTAGTATTTAATTTTTTAGTATTTAAAATTAAGTAGAGACATACGCATATAAAACTTGAGTGATTAAGTAAAAACGTAAGACACAAGTTAAATAAAATGTATCACATATGATTACTTACGCATGAAATCGTTTAAAATCACGTTTACAGAATCAGAAATTAAGTAGAGATGCACGTATCATCAGATCATATCAAAATATGCTACATAGTTTACATTAGATTGAAAATAAATGCTCCAATTGAATAAGACGCACTGTTTAAGTAATTTTCGATACATCTGTGTCCTATAACCCATGATTGTTACAGGTTTAATAAAATTTTCTAACAAAGTTCTACGTCGATCATAATTTTTGTATGATCAAGTAAGCCTTGTTCTTTTTAATCGAATTTAACTATCAACTATGCCTATCGTTAGTCAAATAGTTATATCAACTATCCATTACACTATACTATATCTCTGAAGTTAACCGTTTATTTCCAAACGATACTCAGCGAACTTAGCTAAAATGATTTGTTAGTTATTCAATGAATGCGTTATACTATAATCTATGCAAAAAAAACTGCATATAAATAGTCGACAGCTAAGATTAGCAAAGAATTTCTTAAACGTAGTGACTTTTACATACGAAAGCTATAACGTGAAAAAGACGAAATTTTGGTTTTTAAATTTAAACTAGGAAAGTGCGTAGTCTGTGAGCAGGAAGTCTGTGGGGCCTTGACTGGTTCGAATAGGTAGTTTCATCATCTTCACCAATTTCGCTTGCGGTTTGAGTAGTTTCCGAATCGCCGTACCAAGACTCGTCGATCGAAGAAGATCTCGAGGAACTGGTTCCAGATCTATCGGAGTATCCCGAATCGATTACAGTCGTCTCGGCGATTCGGAACAGTTGTCGCGAGCGTAACTGCTTTCTATCAAACGTTCTACCCCATCCAGACGCGTTAGAGTTCTGCAGATTTTTAGGCTGCCACGACAAGGGAGGTTCTCTCGAAGCGTCTGAATCGGGATTCGATGAAATTGGCGACGATGTGCCACCACGAGATGAAAAATTTGACGAGATACTTTTCAGAGAACTGGTACGCGGTAATTTACAATTTGGTAACGGAATCCAAAACACGGAATCATCCTTGTCGTCAACGAAGCAGACTCTAGATTCTCTAGGTATTTTTTCACGGCTTTCCAGTGCCATTGAAAAACTACGGAAGGCACTATCTCCGCTGACGTTTGATGCCGTTGATCTTGGCTCAGAGTCGCTGCCACTTTCACTGTCAGTATCTTTCAGTGAAATAGAAGCAGTCGAGGTCTCGGACTTGCAGTCAATTTCGCTACAGCTTTCGCAAATTGTATCTTCATCGTCGCGTTTTGGAATTTCACCCATTTCTAATGCTCGAACAAGTTTTTTCACGAAGTTCCTCGACGTGGGGGAAGTGTAATTTGACTTTACTTTGGGCATACACTTTGCATTCAGTTCCTGGATAATTTCCTCGACTAATGTTTTACGGGGTGATCGTTTTTGCTGGGTCTTTATCATTTTCTCCATCTCTGTGGACTTGTTTGGCGTTAAAAACACGCTACCCGACATTGGTGTTTGCTCTAGATAACCGGATTGATTTTCAGACGATGTTTTCGCTGGTGTCACGGGTGCAGGAGGAGGTGAGCAATTCATCCTAAAAATCTTTCCGGTTTTTTGTGGCATCGACGAGTTTATATTTGATAATTTGCTCGCCGGACTGGTAAGGATCTTCTCTGTATCAGCAAATATTTTCGGAATCGGGGCTTTCAGATCTTGGGAATTAAATCTTTCTTCGTTTGACCATTTCGGCGGTGTTTTTGGCACCGAAGGAGGTGAGCAATTCATTCTCGGGCTTTTGCCTCTTTCTTGAAAGGCCATTGGCCTCACAGTAGAAGTTTTAATTGGAGGACTTAGCGAGACCGCATTTGGTATGTCTTCAAGAGTCGACATTGTCTGCGGTGTAAATTTCTCCAGGGAACTAATACTCGCGATGCTTTCGTCCATAAAATGTGTCCCCAAAGTTACTTCATCATTTGTAGATCTGACAAGTGTCTCACGCGACGTTGTAGTCGTCGGAAAGACGATGTTGATGTTCTGTATTTTTCTCGATGGTGACATTTTCGGGAAAGTTTTGCTCGAATACACCGGTAAAGACCTTACGTTAGATGCTTTCGTGACCTCACTCAATTTTTCAATCTCCGAATGAGGTATCTTCTTGTTGTCTACAACTGGTTTCACAACTGCTATAAAAAAAAGAAAAAGTTCATACTTAGTACCAAGGCTGATTCTTTAACAGATCCACGTTTAAACTAGATTTCAAACTACTGAACGAGAAAACAATTCTTGTCCAAGTTCTATTATTTCAAACCTGTTTAATTATATTTCCCTGTGAAAGTTTAAAAACTAAACTATTCCTTTGCTCATTGTCAGTAACAGGTAAAGAACTTAGAAAATTCATTTAATTTATATACGATTATAAAATCAGAGAACTCGCAGCGATCTCTCATACTCTATACTTTGCATTCGCGACTGTGAATCTGTTATCAATTTTTTCGTCTTACCTGTGTTCGCCGCTACGTTTTTCCAATGGTTTTCTAGCGGTTTGCGATTACGTATCGGATCTTTCCACGGGGCTGGACGACTTTCGAAGGGACGTCTATCGACGATGATTTTTGGGGATGCTACGCTCTTGTTTGCGTACCAATCCGGCACTGATAGACGTTGTAGTGATTTTTGTACCTTGAGTTCCACCTCGCTGGGTTGTCTTGGCTTCTGGAAGAAATTATTAAAGAATTATTCTAACTATTTAATTAAGAATTCTCAAAGTTGAGAAGTCGATTAAACTGTACTGAGAAGGATCTGCGTCTCGATTTGAATATTTGAGGTAAATAAATTTGAGTTCATTTGAGTAAATTTTTGTCTATTATTTTCCCACGGGCAAGATAGATTGACGTAGCGGTACTGACTCTGGATCTAAGGTAAATTTACTCTCCAGAAGATAAGAAGAAACGAAAGTTCATCAAGACTGTATAATTGATAAAAAATAAATACTCCGGTGAAGGAAAATTCGCAATATAATCAGAAGAGAGGAATGGAGATTTCTGAGCCAGATGTTCGTTCGGTGAATATTAATTAGAAGAAAAAAATTGAATAATAATTCGGGGATATTTCGAGAGGTAATTTGTATTTATATTATTGATTTTATTCCAGAATTTAGAATCAATATACTTACAGTATATGCCTTAGGTTCCGAAACCATGTTGTCAATAATCCAAGGAAGCGAATACATGATCACTTCACACGTTATTAAATACAAACAGCAAGTAGTCGAAGGCAAATTAAATTCGTTCGAAAAATTAAACTTCCAAAATTTTTTCAATACAAGTTCACTGCTCAAGATTCTTTTGGTGCATCGATGTTTCCACAACGGTGACAAGGTTTGCATTAAACGTTTCCAGGTCAAGGTTCCGGATTATATAGCCGGACACAATCGCCCGTTGTCACCACCCCAACTAATTTGACCAATCAGGTATACAGTCCATATTATATAGGACACTAACTCGGACTTAGACTGAGTAGGTACCTACTTGTAATATGCAAAGCACATGCTGAGCATTTTGGCAAATTGTGTCGAACTGGGCGATAATTAGATATCGATTTACAATGCATGAATCAAACACTGGATATTCTCCAGAATTTCCCATTTTCCGTGATATGTTTAACAGAAATTCATTTTCCGTAAAAAAAATCTTCTATTTGGAACACATTTTAATCGATACCTTACAAGCCATCAGAGAAATTCGGTTTTATAATTTACCGCTAAAATATTTGCGCGAAATATTTAGATGTATGAAGTAGCTTGAAAAAAATATCTTTATCTGAGCAGTTGAATTATACTGTGCCCTTATTCGACGCCCTTCTGAGTGACTTGTACCTAGTCGACTAAATTTAATTCATTTTATTTTTGTATTCACTCTTCTTATCTTTCCTGTCCCTTCCAGGGTTCGCCAATTTTTTTCTCTATACCCTAAGGGTGATTAATGTTTTTATTCGGTATTATTTATTCTGTGTGTTTCAGACTGCATAATGGATGGACATTAAAGTTTGTTGCTGCGTTCGTGAGAAGCTTCGATTTCCTCAATTTTATAACGATAATATCCGATAACGCAGATCGATTGACTGATATTCTACGAAATTTATTGACGACAGAAAATTCATCCCGCTAATCACAGCGAAAATTTAGAACAGAAACTGGCCAATCTGAAATCATTGATTGTAGCTGATGAATCTATTCATCAGCTTGCGATTCTTGGGGTCAGATCTTCCTGTGATTCAAAACGAATTTCCTATTCGGCAGTAATCAGTATGGCTTTGTTAGATGATTGGAAAATTTTCCAACTTGTATGGTCACCCAATTTTAAACACAATACATAATTTTCAAAATCCAACTACGAGCCATAAAAGCTTGACTCTCGTTTGAATGATGGCAAATTCAGTTAATTGTTCACAAAGAATGATCGTTTACACGTTTTCAACCGAATCTTTTGTTCCATTATAACGTTGTTCTTAGAACCTGTTGTAGTTACCGATGTTCAATATTAGCGATTGCCACTTTCGAAGTATCGGGGATTAGGTAATCCGCATACAGCAGTGGGTCCCGAACACCTCGAACTACCAACCCTTCTTTCCGCCCTTCATTTCACAGGCTATGTGTAGATATACCTACCTGAGCTTCAACACGCAAATTTGAGTTTGGGAACCGCCAGACTATTCAAAGGTCACTTTACAACCCATACTTTGAAATACTCGGTAACAGCAATAATCGGTTTGCCATTTTCGAAGCCAACCCCATGGAATTAGGATTCAAACTTCACTGCTTACCTGCTTTACAATGCCAAGTGCGTTTGGCAGTCATTTACGAATTTCATTACAGGTTCCAGGGTTATTTTTGACAAATATAGTAAAGATACCCTATAATATGTTATCGTACTACGTTCAAAACGACTTTTTAGTTCGATGGAATTTTTAGATTCTCGAGCAGCCCAATATCCACCGAAATATTTCTGCTGCTTTAAAAAATCGATTACATTTATATCCCTTAGCCGAGACGTCTGAAATATAAAAAATCAAACGGGGTATCTGACGAAAGACTTGGAAAGAAGAATTGACAGATGGAAATAAGGAATGGACAAAAACTGGGCCGAACACTTATCCGGGAATGAGGATATTTACCGATCCACGTAATGACAAGCGATCAGTTGTCGTGGACAGAAATCGTCCAATTAGGCTATTTTTTCGGCTGATTCTCATCGAGCAGCTCGTTAATACTGAGATCGAACCACGGAGGTTAAATGAACTCGAAACAGACGATTAACCGAGTATCCGATCTTTTTCTTGCTTTGCGGAAAGGACGTCGACCTGCAAGCACGATGTTTTATGTTGATGTATCTTCCCGTTGGTTCTTCCTCTTTTTTTTTCCCGTTTCTTGGATTTCCGACTCTTTTTACCACAGCTTTCACGTTGACACGGCATTTGATACTCGGCTTTTACGCTAATTGATATGAGGAGGCGAAACGTCTTTTTTTTTCGTCGAACAGAAAACGTCGAAGCTTTTTTATTCTGTGTTCAATTTAAACCTTTTATATATAAATTCGGGCGTAAGTTAGTCAAGCTTCAAGTAACGGGAAAATTTCTTCGAAAATTTTCTTACTGCTACAAAGATGTGAAAACGGCAATTTTGTGCCGCTCCTCACTTTCTTGTGAATGAATTTCAAAGAAACGCTTTCCTTTCACCCTGCAGGCCGGTCTACCCCCTAAAAAGTTAACTCTTAGCTATATAGCCCGTTAATTCGTTTCTGGGATTTGTAAAAGCGACGTAAATATACTTCGCATTCTAAATAGTGTCTTGGGATTATATTCGAGGGTTAATGATATGCGATTATAGCACTTTAAACAAGGGGCACGGTGAATTGGTTAAGTTAAACGTGCGATAAATTGTTTGTCAGAATCTTTGGCGGGTGAGGATTCGGGACACAATAGACAAATCCAACCAATTTCTCGGCCTTTCTCTCCAGAGGGAAATTCCCGACTATTCAAGGGTACATCTCACCTTCGGTTGTTAAAATAAATTATTCTCATTTGACTAGGTTCAGACTATAACACTTTACAGACTGTGGACCCAGAAATGGGTGAATTTAAACGAGTACACAAGACGGTGGGCTATTTGATCTTGGCTTGATCAATCTTCCATGAAAATACATCGCGCCAAGTACACTTTGCCATTATCTACAAAAATGCATTCCTCAAATTTTAAAAATTATTGAAATCGGTTTTTTTCCACTACAGTTAAAAAAAAACTCATTATTTATTTATTTTTTCTTATCTATACCCTTAAATTTCTCCTTCCTCCGCCCAAATCCTCCAGAGGGTTCGTTAACAAGATCTTAATCGTTGAGCTTGATGAGAGAAATTCACCCCTATTTTTTATTACACTTTACGTCGTTAATGACTTTATATTTTAGTTTCGGACGCGGCATGATAGGGTAAGTACGTTTAGGGAACATTAAAAAACTTCCAGTTAGCATTCGTAATTTTTGCTCAGGGACCATTCGAATAATACGTGACTGAAAGTTTCGTCATTTTAAACCCTCAGCATCCCTAGATGTGAGAGTCTCAAACACTCACGACCCTTCTACTAATATTACTTAACAACACGTAATTTCCCTCCCTTTCTACAATAATGATAATAATTTGTCAATGCCGCTGAATTAAATATAATTCCTCTCACTCCGTTCTCGAGCTATCTTTGTGCCAAAAATACTCAGTCTGGTCTAGTTTCGAAAAGAATGTTTTCCCTAATGTCCTCGACGCGAGTCTTTGTACCGAGTTTCTTCATGATTGACAGGATCCTGGCGGTTGCTGCTTGGGAATTGGAAATTGGAAAAAGTTCTATTGTTTTTTAGGTGATCGATTCGATTCGATAAATAAGATGAACAACAATACAACGAACAAACACCGATTCACCAAGTTGTCGTATCATTCTGCATCTGTAATCTACGTCAGGGTAGGCTAATCCAAATCGCAATCCTGTTGCTATTTCCAGCGAGATTTCCAGCCACGGTACGAGGGCGCGAGTTGTATTGGTTCTCTGGAATTAATTGTTCTTCTTTCGATCGGCTAAGATAGGAAATAGACGGAGTAGAAACAGAGAGATTACCTGAAGGCTGGGGGAAAAGAAACTAATTAAAATGGTTTATTTTCTTCGTTTTTGAAAGCTGCGCACACACAGTGTAAGTGTTTCAGGCCAGGAAAGGTTTTCTGATTCATTGTTTAAACCCAGGTTCCGACACAGCCCTGTTTTTTTAACGATAAGAAAACAGTGTCCTTTTTTTTTTAATGTCAATCCGAACTGGCAAAAAAATTTGCTCAGCTTCGCTACAAGCTTACTTTTCCGAATTACAGTATTTCGAAGGTTATTCAAATTCTACAAAAAGCATTAAATTCTGCTTGAGAATGGATCTAATCTCCACATAAATATTTATCGTTCACCTCGATGAATTCAATCTTCAACTCCGAGATTCAAGGCTTATGATCGCTGCCCCTGTAACTTGCAAAATATTAATATACCTTCAAACTTCCCCGAAAGCTATATCATAAATTCTGAATAGTATCGCCAAACGATCAACAGCGAGGTTTTACGTTCTCGTTATCAATGCTACATGATACTCTTTGGCACGCTCGTAGGACCAAGCCTTAAAAAAAGTCCTGAAATTTCATTACTACAGAGTATAGAGTCGGAGAAAACGAATTTTAGAGCCTAGTTATTCATCCTGGATTCCACAGTAGAACGAATACGCGTTTGGAGCTTCGGCAGTAGTATAGATCAACGTGTTGGTCTACCTACGGTGCTGGATGCCCCTGTCGTTGGTAAATGTTAGAATTTACGACTCGTTTCCTGCTTCGTCTCACACCGTTTACCTCATTGATCGTCGCACCCTTCTTAGGGCCTCAACTAACGGAATGTTCACCCGTTGTATATGCCAGACTTGAAAATAAGGAAAATTCTGTATTTTACCTATCGGAGGACTACAGGCCTAAAATATCACAAATTTTATTTTTCGCTATAATAAATTAGGGGAATTATTTTCACGATAGTTTACCATATGTTATAGTAATTATTATGTAAACTAGAGGCATGATGTATCATACTTATAGCGTGATAATAATTATATTGTATGATATGAAAAATTTCCATACTTCTTCTCGAGGGATGAGATGATCGATTGGCTTCGGCAGTGCAGGTCTTGTGAGATATATTATTAAGAATTTGCATGTTGAATAACCTTTTTAAAAAGGTAAGCGAACCGCGTGATCCGCTTGATGCAAGTATCGCTGTATTTCTTACGAAAATTATCGTTGCAATTTTCCCTTTTTTATTTTTTATCGAGCAGCATCCATCAGTTTTCGTAGGTATGCGGAATAGCTAATTCGTGATAGATTTCGATGAAGCTTTTGCAAGCTGAGCAGAATAAAATCGCGCTGCAATTGCGCCACCGTTTCATCTGCAGTAGAGTCAGCTGCGCTCAATTCCTTCTTTTTCGTCTATTTTCTTTGTTATTAAAGTCTCGCTCTAGCATTTTACGATATTGCTTAGTTTTTTTTTTCCAAACCCACTTTGCCAAGAGATTCTATGAGTCACGTAATCTTCGTTAACTTTCTTTCTTGTCTCTCGGTGCGCAGAAACACTATTATGTAAATCTCCTGACGTCAAAGCTGCTAAACGTTAATTTAATTTAACTAACACAGCGAGTTATCCATCCGAAAACTTTGAAAATTGGAGTGTCAGGCCTAATAAACAAATTCCAAGTCACATGTTACGGGTTGATAAATAATGCAGCTGTTTTTAGCTTCTACGACTAGTTTTTGTAAAATATGAAAAAACGTAAGTATGCAAAATTTATACGTCGAATATTTTAACTTAAATTGATTTTGACTCTAATCACTGCTTTAACTACAAATAAAAAAAGGAAACAGAAATATTGGTTTCAAGATCGGGAAGATTTCAGCAAATTTATTGCTAGAGGGGTAGGTAACATACCTATAATCGCGTTTTCACGCCCAGTGATGCAGAACTTTCGCCAGTTTGCAAAATCGATTTTGTTTCTTGTGTTTCCTTCTTTTTTCTTTTTTTTATTGGAAGTTGATGAACACAGGTATCTACGAAAGCAAGGTGGATCAAGTATCTTGTAGGACAATTAAATTCCGCGTCTATCGGATCGTTGTTCTTCTTGGTTTACCGACCACCAATGGCTCCACGTGCGATTAGAAATCTCGAGATTTTTCAAACGTGTCTAACTAGGATCTCGGAACTTATTAGCTCGGATAATGCCAGTGATCCAATCCATTACTTTACAGTGCTCGCAGCAGGTAGCTGTTGGTTCAATTCTTTCAATACAATCCGCAGCCACGATCGATAGAAAAATAAAAAGGAAGCTGTGCACTCTATTGAAACGAATAAACAACTGGTAAAAACTTGATAGCAAATTTTTTTAAAGGTACAGAAAAGAAGATTCACACTCAGAACTATTTTCAAAATTTAAAGAAAAAAAAAAAAATGCTTGCGTGAAATTGTCGGAACTACTGCAGTATTCAATAACTGTAATAATGGAATGGAAACGTAATTCCAACCCCGTGACATTCTATATTGCAGATAGCGTCGGGAGCTTCATGGGTGAAAGAGCTGACCCAAATGTATTGTATATCTGTGGAAAATGACAGATATAGAGCAAGGGTCGAAGAGGAATTAAAGGGTCGCCTTTCGGTGTGACAAAATTCGCCAGACTCTGTTCTATGTACTTCGTAGTTTCGCTAGGTTTTACTATACAGTTCACAGCTCTGTAATTAAATTTTTTACGTACGCTGTGGCCATTTCCTGCTACTTGTTTCTCTCGTTGCGAGAGATTTTAATTCAAATTTAATTTCGTTCAATTTTATACACAGAAGTTAATTTCGAAAAAATTCTGCGAATTCTCTCTGCAGTGTCGCAGCGTTGCGTTGGTTGGCAATCAACTTCACTTCTCGTTAGTGTTTTATACTCGTAACAAGCCGCCAGTAGTATTCAACATTTTTTAGAGACGTTCAATAATATAATATCAAATTTGAAAATCTTGAATCACGAAGATTTTTATTAAATCTACGTTTTTTTTCCAAGTCATCCGTTCTCATTAGTTTTGCGGTGCAAGATTAAAATTTCGCAAAATATATCACAGGCTTTTATGGCGATAGTCATGTTTGATTCATACGACCGAACGAATCGAGAGATTTATATCTCAGTGAGAAATTCACTTTAAACGTTATTACCTCTTAACGTGTACATGTCCGTATTAAACGTATCAGAAAATCCGCTGTAATACGATGTTCGATCCTCCATATAAATCGGAAAGTGAAGAAGAAAGAGCGGATGAGTTTTCGCTAACTCTACTTTTCATTCAAAATCGTTTCGCTTCAAAGTTCACTCCAGTATCGATATTATCACCGATACTTCAGTTGGACCTGTCAGTATAGGCTTTTAATAGACACAGCTCAATTAGTTATCAATTAACTCAATCAAACTGCAATGTGTTCGACATTGTGAATCATATTGGCGGATCTGACCCTGTCCTGATTCCGATAAATTGATAATGCTATTACTAGACTATAGTCTTAATTATTTCTAGGGCTATTTTCACTTGTGGCCTCAAATACGAAATAATAATATATTCCTCGTCCCCTCTTCGATGAACGACAATTTGCGATTAGCACAGGTGTAAATTACCTGCCAGTCCCTCGTTGATCGAATTCACCGAAACGCAAGCAATGCTATTTCTAATTAAACATACCTAGGTCAGGCAATCACCATCGTTTCCGCCACCTGTAACCCGGTGGTCAGCCAACCAATTTTGCGGTATTATACCTGGCTGAGGGAACAAATCGAGGAAACCCAGTGAGCGGTTCTGATTCTTTGAAACCGATAATAAATTGATTTTGTGAAGACCGCAATTATATCTAAAATAGTCAACTCTTTAATGTACGAATATGAGAGGATCAAGTTGGATAATATTTTATTATTTTACCCACTGGGACTTTTTTCTTCAATTGCCTATCAACTATTGATGTCCTTACATTTATTTTCACCAGCTTGTAGAAGCAACCATACATTTTTTACTGTCTTATTTTATATTTGCAAATGTTTCAAAGCTCGTACCTCGGAATGTAGGTATATCGTGAAAGCACGAGTTGGAAAATGTGAAATGCAATATCCGCGTATTCTAAATGACCAACTTTTGTCACGCTTACACCGCCGAAGCACGAGAGGTATTGTATAGAATGAAAGAGACCTTCGTGAAAGGTGAGCTCAACATTTTTCTCCTACTGAATAAGTGCAGCTATTGAAGTACCAAATTTTTTCAATTTTTTCGGTCTGGTGGCTGACGATAGGCCGAATGAGATTTTGATTTTCGCCGGGGCACTTTCACCGTTTTTATCCGGCTATACCCCTTAACTCAGAATCTAGACTGCAGGATAGACCTAATTTATCAATATGTGATGAGGACTGATTCGACAAACGATCCCAACGTTCCCTCTTCTCCGTGTTACTTTTTTCCAATTTCTCTACGTCGAGTGCAGCTCCGAATCAATCTTTGACATCGAAAAATTATTCCAGTAACGAGTGTATGACAGTTGGACAAGTTTTATCTCATTTTTTGGTTTTCTTTTTTTTTATCTGATATCTGATTCGTAATATAGGCAATAAAACTTTATCTGCCGTCACGAAAATAACCCATAATTTTTTTCAATCAATTAATTGACAAGCAAGTTGCAAAATGAATAAATAATATAAAAAACAATTTGATATCTCGTGAACTCTCTACGTCAATTATTGTGTCAATGATGAGAATGCTTGGGACTTAGAAAGCAGCGGCATTCCCTCGTTCGAAGTGGACTGAAAAACGAGACAGAAAATGAGTTTTCCATGACGTAACTTTTTTGTAATTACGCAACAGTTTTCTTTTTCATTTTCATTGCTGTTAGTATCTGATCGACGTTCGGTAAAAAAAGTGTGAAAAAACGTTCCCAGCTGGATATATTTGTCTACTTTTTTTTCCAGACCTTTACCTGTTTTTCTCTGTACACTTTTTAGCGCACTAATATCGATTCGGGCAGATAGTACCGGGGATTCCACAATACAGCGAAATAAGACTTCGAGCTTATATGGGAGGTGGTGGGAAATTGGTGGAATTGAGTTCTCATTCCATTATTCAGACGTAACGTTTGTTCGATGCACGAAAAACGAACGTCAGGAATTTATTTATCATTTGATCATTCGGCACGATATTATTATCGCGTGATAGTGACGGAATCGTGTACAACATTCGTCTGCGAAACGATTTGAAAAATTTTCCGTAGGTCGTAGCCGTTGTTTCAAACAATCACTCAACCTGACAGAATTCCAAAAATCTCATGGCTCACGAGACAGGTTTATATCGACGTTTTCGCCCTCGCCAAAATTCATAGAAATTCAGAACAATGCGGGAATTATTGTCTCTAACGTAGAACATAGTACTGGATTTATATGATTAAACTCTTGACAGACTTGTTAGCTTTGTTTCGATGGATAACTAACAAAGGACACCTTTCCCTAATCCCTTTTCAAGAACCTACCTAGATACAGGTCAACTAGACGGACAATCCTTCCGTCTCGGTCGAGTCGGCAAGCCACTTGTTCCATAATCCGAATCTGTTAACAGTCAGAGGCTCAAGTTACCGAGTGCTAGACACGATGATTTTGACTTATTGTCAGAATATGGAAGTTGGGGTTCGATAAACCTGACAGAACTAGAAGTTTCTAGAGTCTAAAATACACCGAAAGACAATGATTCCGCGAGCGAAAATTTCTATCAAGATAATACGCGGATTCGCACGCTTTGTATGAAACGAAGGATATTTATTACAGATCGTTGAGTATGTCACGCCAATTTCTACCTATATTGAGATTATAGATAGAGGATCATATTCCTGTGTAGGTAAATCGTGTCGAATTTGACACGCTCTATAAAAGTTACACGCGAGCTGGCGTGGGCTTTTGTATTTCACTATGATATTTTTTGACGAAACGTTAGAACGCGATGTACTTATCGCTGTATAAATCACTGCTTTTCCATTACCTGTTAGATTATAATACAAAAAATTATAGAAGAAAAAAAAAACTGTACGTCATAACCCTATTCCAGTAAAATTGCAAATATTCGATACCTTTTATAGTGGGCTTAGAGACAGCACCTTATCCGATCCCTGATGAATTTATTCACCAAGAAATACATGCTTTCATTTACAAAGAGATCATTTTCATATATTTAGAGCGATTAATCGAACACCTGCTGATTGACTCTGAGTAAAATTCTGCAAGGTCTGATTGTCAGTTCTTAGACTCGCTGCACGTCACAGGCGAGTAGAATTAATTAAAGCACACGGCTATCAGAATCGATCTAAAAAAGGTATGGGTGACATTTCCGCTCGGTTACCGTCTATAATTAATTATTTTCATTAGCAATGTCTCCATCTTAAAATTATACACATGTAGAATTCTGATGACATACTTTAATTATAGAATACTGGACTATTTGTCGATTAACAGATGACAAGTTATCTCTCTATTAGTGGAGCAACAGGTGCCTAATATTCTACATCTGTATATTAAAATTTAACAATATACAAATATCTACAACGAAAGAATAATATACCTGTATCTAACGTGGAAAAGGGTGAGGTACCGAAATCGGCCAATCGTAAAGTGGCCAGGGGGGCCTAGGTCCGAAAATGGACGACTCGATTGGTTCAAGTCCAGAACTGACCCAATTGAGAGGGGATAGCACCCCCAAAACTGACCTTTAAATAGCGTTGCATTCGGTAAACTGGATCAAATCCGGAAGGTAACTCAACCCTGTACAACGTACCTGAAGTTTGAGTATTTTGGTCGATACGCAATTCGCGAATATAGAAAGTTTTGAATTTGATAAAATTTGAAATACTTTTGGCAAATCTAGTGAATTTAAATTTCGTCTCGAAAGTGACGAGTCTGATATGAATATGGCGAGTTTTCTCCAACGTGTCATCTTCAGAGGAGGGGACAATGTAAGTATATCTATCCAAAATTTAGCAAGAGTCTTTCAAAATGAATCTATAATCAAACACATTTTATGTAGAAAATATTTTTCTACGTTCCACAAAATTCTGATGCCAAATTTGAACGACTTTCAGGATCGTCAAAATGTTACTATTTCCGAGACGCAGTGCCTTGCAGAGAGAGAAAGTAAAAAACTGACCACCGTCATGGCAGATTGGTTCGAAGAACGATCTCGGTCAGCGTCGAATAGCCCTGAGCTAACCAGCCGTTCACGTCGACCAACAACCTTAAGATTATTCGGAAGCTCGAAGAAGCCGCAATCCGATGTAACTTCCTGTGCATCATTTGATCTGCAAGATTCCAAAACAGCTACAAATCGTTTGGTAGAAGACGTAGTGAGAGAATTCGAGGATGACTACAAGTCACCGACGAGAACACCGTCGAAGAAGTCGAAGAATTTTGTGAAAAAGCTCGTCGCTGCGTTGGAACGAAAACATCGATTAAACGAAGTCGACGAAACTTACGCCATGAGAAATCGTTCCGGACCAATTTACGCTTATGACAAATTTGGCGTCACAGAGAAATCCGAAGTCAATTGCCGTGACGAGAATCGTGCTGAAGTTCATTCTAGTGAGGTAAAGAACGTCACTGACGAAGAAACCGTCAAGGCACAAGGGGCCACGTCGAATCAGAGTTCGCCGAAAATAATAGGCGCATTTTTGAAGAAGCCTGTTGAGGTAGAGGAAACGTCAATTTACTGGATTCCCATAACAGCTGGTAAAAAATTGCCGCGTAAAAAGTCGTTTAAAAAGCTGCTAGCGAAACTGAGGGGAAGAAACGGTGGAAAAATATTTGATACACCAAAGAAACAGGTAGTCTTTGCCTCGCAGAACAATTTGGTTGAAGATATTCACGATTCAGGATACGAGGGAAGGTCGACATCCTCGAGAGCTTCTTCGTTGACATCGTTCACCGAGACCCTGCTGTACGAGAATGATTACATGGACACCGCATACCAGGACTGTAAATTTTCAACTTTTCTGACATCCTCTCCATTGAAAAAGGCTCAAGTTAGTCGCCAGCTGATTGAGAAGTCGAGGGATTTACCCAAGTTGTTTACGGAAAAGAAAGCCACTTCTGAGGTGGCGGAAATTCGAGAAGATTCCGGATATTTTACTAACCATTCGACCCTGCACGAGGAATTTATTCCAATGAAAAATCTGGTCGCTACCAGAGTTAAACAGATCAGTGATCAGCTTCCGAAACTCCCGAAACATCCCTTCGCACGATCGGAACCTCGTCTTTATCCCGAAGATAACGAAGAACGTCCCTTATACGGAGAAGTCATAACTCTGAGAAGACGCAGAGAAGAGCCGATATACGATGTCCCACAACCAAGACCCCGATCAAGTATTTTTGACGAATCATTATCCATGAAGAGAAGAAATGTACCCATTCAAACTACGGGTTCCTTCGGGCATTCGGAATTTGCGATTTTTGCGGGCTCAGAATATGACGAACAGCCGCATTATGCCACCGTGAAACCCAGGAATAGCCAGACTCGTATCAGCTACGAAAACATTCGTCCAAATGCTTCGGGAACGTCGAAAGAAGTAATCCAGGACCCGATAGGCACAGAGGAATCTTTGCACTCCAGTTATGCCGATTTGGAGGTAAATCAATCCTTCGTCATTTCGATGTACGTCTGATCGTGAACAGTTCCGCTTTCTATCCTCTCACATAGATGTACGTTTATTAGGTGTAGTTTACTGATACCAAACACGCCATATCGGTATTAAATAGACTGGTCATTAATCGATAAATAGGTATAATTATGCTAAAAGTATTACTTGGTTTAAATTGCTGTATATTTGCGAGTTAATTTTGAAAGCTAATCAACTTCAATTTTTCTGATCGTTTCAAGAAGGTCATTTGCAGTAATTAGAATTACGCTAGGCTCATCCAGCATTCGATGCAAATGATGTGGTTTGAATCCGCGAAAGTGTAAGACGTGTTCCAGCACTTGAAAAATTTATTTTTACGAATGAATCGTGCCGGAATAATAATAACTGCCAATTAATAATGATTGTAAATAATTAGGAGAGATTGAAATTCCCGTCTTTAGTAGCCGTTTCAGGCTTAATTATTTTAATATTTATTCGAGTACTTATCTGCTGTGAGTGTAAGCTATATATTTTCCGAAGGAATTGTACACTTGTTCAAAATAAGTGAAAATATACTCACGCAGTTTGCTAGTCACTGTTTCCAATTATATATAAGGATGTATATAATTGTGTAATGAGACTTTTAATTGAAAAATTTTCATGTCTCTATCTTCGTATACTCGAATAGGTGTTTCAATATTTGGTTCGTGCCATTAATAATCATTCGATGATCTATCAAATTGAGTATAATTAATTTAAGACGAGTGTCAAGCGCTTTTTAGGGTCATTTCGAATGACTCCAATTAAGCCAAATAGGAAATATCAGGCGAAAAGTTTGTTTCTATCAGAAGCATAGAGCTCAGAATTATTTTTGTTTCTTTATTTGCTCAAAAATAATTTTCGATGCAATATTAATCAAAAAGGAGATCAAAAAATTGACACGAAAAATGTTCGATATTTCATGTTTTATATCCTTCCTATTATACCTGTGGGTACGAGTTTGTTGAAAACAATCTTTTATTCAATATCATGTACAAATATATCACCAATACGAATAAATTTATCCTCTCTCATAAATCTTATGCACATTTATTTCCCGAGTCCCGAAAATCCCGACAAAATTAAATTTCTGAATTATTGCGTTAAATCTAGGTATAGGTATTCCGCACAGTGCTATGAAAATTCATCAACGACTTGGTCAATTTTGATAGCAATAATCAATACTTAATTAACTCTATTCAGGATGCCATAGATTCAATCTGTCGAAATTGAATAAATAATTAGGAAGTTCTCGTGTCTGAATACGGTTTCATAGATATCCATTAGAGAATTGGTCAGCAGGTTGATTGAGATCGAAGTATTAAATGGTTAACGGTATGACGCCTCACATTATCCGGAAAGAGAGTATACAAATCAATATCTTACAGACGTTGTATGCTACGATCATTTCGCTGTACAAATAATCCAATTTACGATCGAATTTATCCTGAAAAGTTTACGAGCGTTAAAAGCGGTCTTGGTTAATGGTTTTTATTATTTATTTGATTTTATTTTTCTCCATCTTTATTGCGATAACGACGTAAGAGGCGAGCTTCGAGACAGAACGAAGAAATAAATGCTTGAGAATGATTTCAAGATTCTTGACAGCAGAGGTGAGTGCTCCTGTAATTAGCCCCTCACTGAAGTGGTTTTGATGTCAAGAGAGGTTATTAGTTCAGAATTCAGAATCTTTTACCGCTTATTTTGAGGAATTATATAAGCGTGTAATTACTTAATAATAATTGGGTAAAATGCATATTTAATTAAGAGTCGAGGAGATCCTCTTTGACAAATAATTCCTTCATATTTATACCATCAAGAAATATTAATTACGATCATCTAATTGCCTTTGAATTAATTACTCTCTGGAGCAGTTCAAGCGAAGTAACGAACAAAGTTAAAAACGCCTCGATTATTACACTTATCCTGATTTAATTTCATAATTTATATGGATATCCGAACAAGTATAGGTACACTGCAATTTACAAAGACCTTTGGCTCGCCACTGCCAATCTGTTATCCTCAACCACAAAGATTTTGGATTATATTTTACATACCATATTGTATACGGCTGTATGGTAATTGATCATTATTGGCTGCGGAACAAAACTATGCTAATTAACTACAGCATGTGGAAAATGGTAATTAAGCATCGAACCAGGCTTTTGCTGATCAATTTTACTATAGCTTGAACAAACCTTAGTTTGGTTTGGAAGAAGAAAGGACCTCTTTGACTTTATGTTAAATTCACACAGCTAGCTAGACTGCTCGGAATAATTCCTGAAACTTATGTACGTTATTCCATGAGAGGGAGGATTGCATTTCATTATGAGTTTATGTCGTAGAAATCCTTAAGATAATGGAGTTATGTGGGAAGGATGTGGGAGGGAGAGTAACTCAAAAGTTTCGTATCCAGTTGGGGATAAATTACATTTATCAGAGAAACGAGAACAAGACTGGACGACAGAATGTCGGAGGGATGAAGAACATTAATATTATCTACCTGACAATGTAGAATGTATATTTGTAACTGTCTTCTACCTCCACTTCCTAGTTGCCCATGCAATTTTCGCCCCTTACCTTACCTTTCGTGTTTTAACCCCGTGGTTGTCGTATATCTTGTGGAAGATCTGTACGCAATTTTCTTATTTTTACAAGTTTCATAACTCCTTGAATGTATTCAACAACTACCAGACTAAAAAATTAACAACTGAGTTTCTTATTAAAGGACGTTGACATTTTTCAACCACCTTATACCACCCATACCTGTTCGTATACGTACGTAGGTACACACATGCATGCCACACACCTCCATCGCGTAACGAGCTCTACTCGACCATAAAACCAAAGCCCAGTTAAAGCTTGCAATTTTCTTTTTATCCTTGTCTTGATATTAAAGCTCGATGAACTCGCGAGTCGCTATAGCGAAGTAAGAATATTATCCGGTAAAGCAAATGCGACAATCTTGAATTTTCTTATATCTTTTTTCCCTCATCGATTTTCACACGGTTCCATCCAGCTCGAATTCGAGTTATGGCTTTTGTCGGAGATAAGTGAAGACTTGAAACGTGAAAGCCCACAAGTCCTGGCACAAGCGTGATAATCAAATATATCTCGTAAAAGGTTTCAAATGCCAATTTATGTGACAACACATCGAACGCTTTCGATCTAATAAAAATACATTTTCATTAGAAAAAAAATGACAAAATTGTCACAGTCATTCACCGTGTGACAAATAAATTACCTTGAGTAAAAATCAGTCTCTAGTCTCTAGTCTTACGCACTTCTATGAACGCATTTCCTTATATATTTGAAGAAAGTCGACAAGGCTGCGCCGACGCCGAGCTATATCCCTTCATTCATAAACTACTCAGCTTGAGGCAAGCTTCTTTGGTGCGGAACCATCTCGGACAGCGCAAGGCAGCTTTAGCAGTCACTGTGTGGTCTGTGACGTCAGAATTGGATCACCCCAAAGGGGTTGTTAACCCCCGAGAGTGAGTGTTTCGTGTAGTTCAGTGTTATTTATACGTATACAGGTGGCATTTTGATCGAACCATTCGGCGATCTTTTCGAAAGGACGATATCGTTATTGGTGAGTGTGCTTTTACACCAATTGACAAAATTTATGATCTTGGTTTCCGTTCGTTTAACGATGGCTAACTTTGCCGGCTATTTAATTGAGGTATAAATTTTCCGCTATCTCAATTACCGAGAGGCATCAGCCATTTAGGAATTCCTGTATTTATATTGTTTGCAATTATCTCACCTTTCCATTTCTTTTCTCTTCTCTCCTCGTTCTATCCTGCGATTATTAACCGCCTGCAGGCATAGTAGTATCATTGTTTGCGTGCCACAACTTGGCGTAACAATTTCTACCTCTTTATCTGCGGATAGCGAACAACTTTTTCAGTTAAATAATTCGTATTTTGAACACGATTCGAGTCAGCCGAAATTACGTTAATGGTCATTAAAAGTCGTTGAAAGTATTTTATAATATTTTTTTTTTTCCCACCCACAATAAGTTTTCCTTAATGAATTTACCAGAAATGAATAAACTTACTTATTTAGATGTTTTATTCCTAAGCTTATCTGATTCATCGCCTTTTTTTTTGTGATAACTGTCGAGCGTAGGGTCCCTTCGGGACTTTACGTACTTTTGTATCATTCGACGGGCAAAAGTAGGAGTTACTAATGGAAACATCCAGAATATGCGAATAAAACACATAAAGCGATTAATCAATATTCGATAATTCTATCGCTATCTGAATAGTCGTAGGATTCTGCTTCTGAAAATTGATCGTAATTGGTTCCCTATGATGGGATGTGATAGAATTTTCAATTCGGAGAAATCGGAGGGATGATTCTCCCTTATTGTGCCTTTTTGCAATATGTATTTCGAACTTTTGGACCGGGTGCTAAGTACAACGTGATGCGTGACACTCAAAAGTAGCAATATCTTTACCCAGTAGGACTTTTCGACAATATCAAGAATGAGAAGTATGATAATATGCTTCTAGCTATGGTTTCTGGGATATAAGATATGAGTCGTCATTATGATAAGAGACATCGTCTCTGTATTTTAAGAGAAACGTATTCCGCATATAAAGCGAGCTGTTTTGCGAAGCTACGGGATCCAAGCTATCAGCCTATTTTCACATGTATACCTACTCAATGAACCACAGTTTGTTATTCAAAAAATAAATACTTTCTATTCGTCTCCGATAATTAATACTCAGATCATTAACTGAAGCGAAAATTTTTGCAAATATCAAAATATGTATTAATTTTTAGATGGTTAATTGAAATTTTATGTCCATGCATTTCTCACCAGTCGAAGTTAATGACCTCTTCCAAGCGTGTACTTCCATCGTAAGGATTTTCGAATCCGTCTCAACTTCTCACTGAGCGAAAATCCCCTTGGACAGTTATCTCTAGAAATAAGATACTAATTGCGTCCCCTTTCTCACCCGGTTTCTCGGTATCCTTTAATCCCATGTTTTCCAGAGTGGAAACAATTCATACGTCTTGGATGAAATCCGAATTATTGTTCAGCTCGCGTATTGTGCTTGGGAAGCAGGTAATTCGCTAATTATTTCAGACGAAAGTCTGCGAGAATAAGCGATTCAGTACTGTGTGCTAAAACAGAACTGTCATGTTTTTCTTAAAACCATTTTCTCACCCTTCATTCCCAACTTTACTGTTGAACATGCTTGTAATTGGAAAGCTTCTTAGAGCAAAAAAAGCTCTATGGTCTAGCCTCCTATTTTTGGTCAGACAGATAACAACTGTGTAAAAAGCTCTGCTCACCTACAGCCAACAACAAAAAAACGACAATAACAAAGGGTTTCTTAGCAGTTTTAGCGGAGGGTGTATTCTTGTATCGCGAATTCTAACGAAATCCATCGTCAGTCACGTAACGTCGAATTGACTAGACTTCTACGTCCGGATAAAGTCTTTATCAGAAAAAAGTTTACTAACGGTACGGAGGCAAGAGATGATGAAAAATTTTAACAAATCTTTTTGCCCTCATTTACAGCATTTAGCATTTTTGTAATGACTCAAAATTACCCTGGTACCTATATTCTACATTTGCGTATATTATCCATGTGTACAAGTATATATGGATCTTTGAGCGCGACAAAAAAATGTACCCAGATTTCTACGTAACCGTGAAAACATTTATCACGAATACGAAACTCATTGTAAGTTGTCTAGAATTCTTAGAGCTCTGGGGGTACGGACAAGATTTCCGGTGCTTTTACACAATCCCAACTCTTTGGAAGCTCCGTCGTCATCATTATTATCCATTTACAACGCGAAGAATGAAAAGTGGAGTCCCGTAGGCACGTGCTCTGGATTTATGATCACAGCGTAATAAAATTTTCAACCATCGGACTACAGCATCCATTCTTGCCCACGCCGCAATTGCTTTTTTCGCAATTAACCTCGATTCACTTAATCAAGAAAATAATTATTTCACCTTGTCTAGATTCTGCTCATTATCGGTCAAATAAATTTCATTTGGTTCAACAAGCCCCATTTTCATGCATTTAGGTATTCAGTGAAAGATCAATCGCTTTCAACTGAATCACAGCCGAAACTGGTCATTTTTGCAACGTTGATAAAGTCGGAGCTCTAATGGAATGAAAGTTATATCGCGTGTCCAATTTGTTTCATATTTTCAAAATTAGGAACGGAGCTGGTGCGCAAATTGACTGTAGTCTTTATTACCGTTTTCCGATAACGATTCGAAATGTATGGGGCTGCGAAAATAACTTTCATCCCCGGAATCCAGCGCAATTAATCAGTGCAAGTACACAGCGCAATAGATTTATGAGACTCTTCATCAACGAAATAGCCGTAAAAAATGGGCTGCGAATTTATTTAGGACCCTGTGCTACTGCTATGGTATAGCGAACTTTGCTTCGTTGTCATTTCCTATGTCATAACGATGACACTTCGAATCGAAAACATATATGCGAATGTGTACAAAATTACGTTTGGTAATTTGTTGAGAATTGCGAAACCATTTTTTTTATTTTTCTTTTCAAAAAACGAAGGTTGAGAATTTGAGTGAATCAAGGCAGTCGCGTCTCTGCGATAGCTACGGAATACGAAAAATGCTTATTCA
This sequence comes from Tenthredo distinguenda, assembly GCA_947538915.1. Taxonomy (NCBI): domain Eukaryota; kingdom Metazoa; phylum Arthropoda; class Insecta; order Hymenoptera; family Tenthredinidae; genus Tenthredo; species Tenthredo distinguenda. The sequence goes on from OX384534.1 coordinate 10,497,156, forward strand.
ATAAGATATTCACGAGTTGAACTTTACCGAAATTCATGAAATTGTTTACGTTGAATTTATATTGACATGAAAATCACTGATCTAAAAATAATGCTACGTTTGCTCAGTCGGACGAGGTTGATACATATAATTCCGACGTCCGACAAAAGGTCGCCGAAATTCATACGAATTTTGGAAAATGATATATGACGAATAGATTTGCGAATCTTTGTTCAATTCATTGAGGTTGTAGATTTCTTTTCATTGATATTGCACTTACTTTATAAACGCGAGGAAATGTGAATTTTCTTGAAATCTCCGAAAGTCTGAAAAATAATTTGAAATGTATTTGAGGTGACAATCTCATCTGTTATTCAAAAACGAATACGCAAGGATATAAAATAGCTCCATACAGGTATAGTGTAAGGATTTCTGATGACGAGACAAGTATTATCCATTGTTAAAAAAAGGTATAATCAACTAAGGGAAAAGCGTTAACAATGCATAGTTGTTGTATATCCTGGGGTGTATTATTGTGTTCCTGAAAAAGGAAGTTATTAATCAAGATAAATAAACGAATAAATATACGACATCGAAGAAAAATGAATGTAAGCCAAGAAAGCACCTCACGTTAAAAAAAAAAGCTCTAATTACATAGACACGAGAAAAGAGAAACTGTTCATTTTGAAGCGAAAACCGAATAGGTCATTAGTCCTGAAAAAAATTTCCAATATAATTATAGACCGACCGAAAAAAATTCAATCGATGTTTTTGTAGAAGTATTTGCTATTTTTACTTTTATTTTATTTTTTTCTCATTTCATGAAGCTGAATTATCGCAAGAAGATATGGCGACAATTGCGAATAGCAGCTAAAATTGATTTATCCTTTCAGCCTCGCATTCAGAAAATACAGTGGCGGTTCTTTAATCGAAAAATGGGAAAACGTAAAGTCAAAAGTACGGGTTGAAAATCAAATAAAATAAACGCACCTACCGTGATTCACAATCAGTAATATTCTTCTAGTTTATTTACTTTCATTTATTGATTCAATCGAAGGATATTCAAAGCGTCGCCTTGGAATTCAAACGGGGAATGAATTCTGCGGTAATTCAAATCTCCGAGGGAGCTGATTGCGGCTAGAAGATTTATTCCAGAATTTCAATTCCGTTTTTTGGATACCAAAAGTATAGGCGATGCTTGAGGACAACAAGATCCCAGACTCCAGGGTGAAGTATAGATAGACTCACCCATAGAATCCCGGGGTAAATAGCAATTGAGAATTTACATTCGCGCATAAATTTCTCCGCGTAGATTACTCATCTGCTCTTTATCCAAGGGGTTTTGAGCCAGGATCCAAACACCGCGAACAACACCGCAGATTGTCTTTTCCACACAGCCCATTGCGCGAAAGAAAAACTCCGATCGATCTAATTTAACTTATAAACTAATTCCCACTCCCGCCTCAATCCGAACGAGAAATGGATAGTCGATTACCTTTGAGAGGGTGAGATAAGACTGAAGGACGGACGGGGTTGATACCGATACATTTAAGTTTGGAGTCCAGACGGCGAACACTATTCACCACCCACTAAGATCCCCGGTTTTTTTTCTTTTTTTCTGTTTCTTGAATCCAATTTTAATTTTTTTTCTCGCACAATGAATAAACGGCAGATCGAATTGAGGTACTGTCGGATAATAAATTACAATTGGATTTTCTGTTATGTACGAAATGCTGTATGCATAGATAAATATGTAAATTCGTATAGCTGTAGAACGTGTAGGAATGGGATGTCGACATGTACATACCTACTTTGGTAGTTGTAATATACATTGGGGTGGGTATTACGTTGCTGTCTTCCGTTAATTTATAATCCTACCCAGCATATAGGTATAGTAGAAGCATGTATCGCATGAACGCGCATACATCAAGTTGCTCTCGAGGGTACGTGGAAAAATCACTCGCGAAGCCGCGTTAATTTATCTTGAAATAGCGAATGATATTTCAGTTACAAGTTTCGACTTATAGTGGTTACGCTATATGGTTGAAATCGAATCAACAATTTCTGGGAATCGTATTTATTATTCAATCAATGTAGCATACTGACTTATTACATCACGCCTGCAACTTGATTGGGAATTGAAAGGCTTACGATCGTGTAATTTGTGAATTTCAAAGGTAATTTGATTTTAGTTACGCAATTCCTCTTCGGATGGAAAAAAAGAAAAGAATTCATCAACGAATTAGTAAGGAATGAACCATAACGTTTAATGCAGCGTGATGTTACGATGTACAACAGATCAGGGTCTGTTTTAATCTGATATGATAATTGGATTAAAAAATCATTGAAAAGTTCTTTACCTCCGAAGTGGATTAATTAAATTCGCCCCCGTTTTACCAGCAGCGATTTTTAACGTGGGCTTCTCTGCAGCTGCTGCCTGTTTTATTATTATTTTTCCCAGCTTATCGAGAAAGAGAAGAAAAAAAATCTTGATGCCTTACCTAAAAAGTTAAAGACTTCTTACCAAACAACTTTTACTTAATCTCCGATAAAACACAACAATTTCCTCTCTGATATTTTTCACTTCCTTTTACAATTTAAATTACCATTTTAATCTCGCGCGTATCGTTTACCTTGTTTTCGTTTTTTCACGTCAAAAATAAAATCACGGGAAACTGATCTCTCCTATCATTTTCCGGATTTCATTTTTTTCCTCATCCCAATCCGGTTACACAATAATTTAATAAACTTTCAGTTTACTCTCGCTCTCGAATTTGTGCCAGACACTATATCCCCAGATTTTGTTCTCATACGGAATGTAACGTATAGCATAAATTCTACGCAAAGAAATAAAGAATCTACTATCGTCAGACGCAGCAAAGACGCAATAAAATCGAGAAACGATATTTCTAGGTATCTCATATCTATGGAAAATGAAAAGAGTGCAACGTGGCGGCAATGGTATCAATCGATGCATTCTCATCTCTTTCGCGTTTATAGTACCAAACATAGGTACAATAATATCTAATGGTTACTCTCATTAGAGGTATATCTCTTGCGATTTACTTCTGTTTTTATTTTTCTCTTACTACTCATAACGTCCGGCTCTTGAGCACGACAAGCCACTTTGACTGATTGAAAGAAGATAATCTGAAAATCAATATACATATGATATTATCCAAGAAATTGATCAAATGTTTTTGTCTTCAAATTAGACTCCAGATTCAAGATTACTTCGTGCAGTTTGTGAAAAAATTCGCTGTTAACGTAGTTTGTACCGTTTTTCTTTTGGTGTCGTCTGATGGAAGTATGAATTTGAAATTTAGTCTGCAGTATGCCTGTGCCCAAAATTTTTTTCCCAAAGCAAGTAAACGGTTAGAAGAAATGAAATTGGTTTCTGTTTGAGAAAGTAACATGTTACGTATGATCAAGCGATGTATCACTTCAGTCTCTCGAAGCTATTTTACCGCGTGATCCGCAAGCTTGACTTTCAATTTCCTTTGGCTCCGGAGGCAATGTTAGACACGCTCTATAGTAAATTTGCGAAGTATTTTCGCGAAGGGAAATTGAGAGTAAGAAGCAACGAATTTCAAGTTCCCTTTTTGTCCCTTAATATCATTCAAGAAGTGTGCTTTACAGAACTAGTCAAGTGAACTCCATGTCTGCATGTTAAACAGCTCGCATTACTTCTTATCGTCCTCGCTTCCAGATCCTTTTGTATAATCGCATATGAATCACAGAGTCTGTGTCAGTTCTCTTTCATCTGCGGGAAGACTAACGCTTGTCTTCTGTATAGAAAACTGAGACGCTAAAGTGTGTTGTCGCGAACATTTTTTCTCCTCGAATTAAGTTTGAAAAGAAAAATAATGATGTTATTTCTGCTCCTGAAGTTTCCTTATTTGCGGAGTAATATCGATGAATTATGTGGCTATTTGATTATCGTCCAAGCTGCTTCTAGCCTCGAACCTGTTTGTTTCAATTGAGTGCCCGTTAGCGAGTGACTAATTGAATTCGGTCTAGTACATCAGGAGGTAGGCTTGAATTTTCGTCAAGTGCGATCGAAGGTTGAGCTTTGCTCCAAGTTCAAAGAGCTCCAAAATTAGCAAATTATTTTTGCGAGGCCAGAAAGGATTCAATTACCGGCTATAGCCCCGGATCGATAAGCTTGTCAAATGACGGGGAACGTATATATTTGCGAATTCGTATCCATAACGGTTGTTGATAATCAGATAAAGTACGGATTCAGCCGGCAAGTTCATTCGCGAGAAAAATCTTCACCGATCGGAGAGTGTTAAGCTGTTGAAGCAAATTGAACATGCGATAAATTTATGCGAGCTATCGGCAATTCAATTTCTCTCGGAATAAAAAGCAGCCCGTCAAACTCGATTAATACAAATACGTTTTAAAAGCTCGACAACCGGTTACCGCGGACTCACGATTCGCTCGTTTACCAAATCCGTTACCACGAATTTAACAGTTTCCATAATCTGCCGAGTAAATAGCGATCATTTATACAGGATTAAGGTGGGTATCAAATCCATAGGAAGATTTGATCTGTCAATCAATACGGAAACAGCATCCCGCGGAATGAATTTATCTATCAGCGTATTTTTCCCGAATCGAAAGGAACGCTCTTCAAATCCTTTTCCGCGAATGCCAACCAGGGTGGAATACATCCGTTCCACTATTCGTTTCAATGCTCAATATACAGAGTGAATTCCTAATGGGTAGACAGGGGTAGACAGGTGAATTCCAAGTGTGCATGCGCAGGCTTCTGAGGGCATGTAATTTTTCAGAGTGGCCCACGGCCCAAAACCAGATTATGGAAGGCCTAATCATCAATTTGAGAAAAAGTTAACGCGATGTAGATACTTGGCGGTAGTATGCATGGAATAATAATTGTATACATTTTTTTGGCATAAGAATGTATTTTTTGTGAGCAATGATCACATTAATGCACTTGGCGAAAGGTTTTGGCACCGGAGGTGCTTTTTATGGGGATAAACAGGTATAAAGAAGATCGTTTGAAAAGCAAAGAAAATCTCGCGTGCTGCAGGCAGTTGCAATCGCTCGAGTAAATACGATAACGTGCAAACCTAAATGCACTTTCCCATCCCACCTCCGCTCTACAATTGCATATGATATGCAAAATTGGTGCGTCGTGACGCTATCCAGGCCAGGGACACCGGGGCGCCGAGTGTTGGGTGACGCATGATTCTCCTCGTGACGCATTAATGTATAAAGTGCTCGTTTACTCAACACATGACACCTGTGCCTTCGTATCGATCTTACAAGACCATACGATCATGATTTTCAAGGTCTGACGCCGCAATTTCCACGCGGAAAACGGTTATAATTATAATTATCTTCTCAGAAGATCAATAATCATTCATGATGTCAAGTCGTTCAGGAATCTCTTCAGCTCCGTGTCTGCGGTTAGCTGAAAAAGCTGGAAAGCCACGAAAAGTTTGAACATAAATTAGTTTCACGGTCCAAGAGAAAAGCTTAACCAGACGAAAATCTCCGCAGGACAGGTACTTTTGGATTTATAAAAAGAGCGAGGCGGCAGCTGGTTCAGAACTAGCTATCCTCGATTGGGGGTTGTGTTTCTTGAAATTGTAAGTCCGTTCTTGAAAGACGAGGTGGAACACTGCGTGGTCGTTTACCGTTGGCCCACGCTGTTCTAAAAGTTTATGAGACTTTGTTCTCAAACACCGTATACGCATTGGCAATCTCCAGAATACTACCACACTCAAGAATCCACGAACGAAAGTAGTGAAAGTTGTATATATATACCTTCTTTTTATCTCTGTAGGAAAACAACCCTTGCCCAAGTCACAATTCCCGTTCATCCCATACGGGCAGCACAGGAAATAAAACTGCGTTATTCTCGAACTACTTGTATTAACTGTACTTCGAGTAATAGTAGCTGTGTTACAATAATCCACGTATAACATACCCTATCACGTTGTTACAGAGGCGAGTGCTGCAGGCGCCATATTATCATCTGTAAAATAATATAGGGGTAGATAGAAGCTTATGGAAAACAGGAATTTATAAGCATTGATAATATGTACATAGCTAAGTTCCCTTCTGGCCAAGGTGTCTCGGTCGTGGCTTTATTCTGTTATTTCAGCGCCGTTCTTACCCTTCTAGGGATAATAAATTAAGCTCTCATGCCCGCGTGGTCAGTAAAATCGTGCGAGTCGCACGTGCATCGGTGTGAAAACTTGCATGGAATCGTGGCATCAACTCTGTTCGATGGGATTGTTCAAATAATAGAGAAAGAAAAAAAAATACCATTCGTAGACGATCCGAATTCATCGTTCGGCTGATTTAACAGCGAGAGTAATCACTGCGTCTAGGGAACGGAACTTAGAGTCTTGTGGACCGATTACACCCGGCTTACTCGCACAGGCCTCACCGCCCACCAGGCTTACAAAGTTTCGTCAAAGTTTGTTCAACTTTTTGGATTTTCGGTTTCCCCAAATTTTTCACAACATTTGTCTCAATAATTTCTTTCCGGACACTCCCAACGCGTCGAGACGTACGTTCGAGAAAATTATGGCGATCAAGTACGGCAGGCGATGAATAGATATTTATATTTCTAAATTTTGTGGAATTTTATGATGTTTTTGTGAGAGAGTATGTCGCAGTCTTTCAGCGTGGCGAAAATGATGTCAGTTGTTGATTGAAATTAATTTACATTCATACCGATCTACTTTGATTTTAACGAAATTGCGATGGGCGAAAGCTCGAGAGCCGAAGCAATTCTAGTCAACGATATAAGCAAAGTGGTGATTTTTCTACAAGATAAAAGGGGATGGCTTTACGCGTCGTCGTTCGAGAAATGTCCTTTGGCGTGTTGAACTGCATATTGAGGATTCTGAGGGTCGCTGCCTGGTGTTTTTCCTGCTGCTATTGTGTCGACGCCGATTTAAGTTTACTCCGGTATTACTCGAAGTTTACTATTGCCCGGCTTGGATAAAAGGAGATGCAAGCACTGCCCCTACCAGATTTCGATAATGCAATGAAATGCAAACCCATTCAATGTCCGAAGTGGATTTGAGTTAGATTTCCTAGGTATCTACGCTGGTCAGTAAATCTGAACTGTTTACCAGCGCGAAAGGTAACAACGTGTGCAAAGAGACACATGTGTGAATTGATTTTTCGTGCATCCGTATTTTCGGAAAAGGGTATTCCAGGGCTTTTCATTGAACATGAAGGTGAATTGGAGCGTGCCAAGTGTTTTAATAAGGAGTTCAATTCAATTGATTATCCAATCCGAGTACTCGCTCTTCTTACGTGAAGCCACAAGCAATTACAAATTTTATTTTCTGGTATTAAGAGCGAAAAAAGGCTATGAAACATTATAGCGTAAAGACAAGAAGCCGGAAAGGGTACTAATTAAAATCGCTTCTTCGAATTTTGAAATTAGGATCTAAAGGAGCGGCGTATTCTTAAAAGTCACGGTGGTAATACCGCAGCAGCTGCTAGCTTCTTAAATTGGTTTAGGTGGGATACGAGTGTTATCTGATTATCTTTTGACGGATCTTTGAAGATTCTACCGAAAATAATGTAATTGGATTTTGATTTTCTTAACGCTAATAAGAACGGCGGAAGTCAAGCTTCGGAATTTGTTGAGAAAGATTTCGCTTATCTCTTCGGTACTGGAGGGTTTCGCAAGCTCCGAAAGACTCAGGCTTTCAGGCTTTATTTGTGCGAGTTTTAGTCAGACAATACCTTGAGTAAGTTCCTCTCTCTTGTTACATTACCCAAACCACATCTCACTGGGTTAGGAAATCGGGGAATATCCGTTTTTCCTCCGCTCTTGTTTTTATCCAACAAAATTTCGTTAGAAAAACTATCAACGTCTAGGATTCATTTGAGCGTTTATAAGAATGTTCTAGTCTGGTTTCCACGACCATTTTTAGCTCCGTTCTGATCAGAATCATAATGCCCTCGCTGACTAATTGCTTCGCCTACATCTGCCGCGGAATTGTCTGCCGTTGACAAAACGTTCTTTTTTAACATCCTACATAAAACGTATTCAACAATTTTCCTCCCACATGAACATCTGTGGACAGGGTTCAGATTTTATGGTATTAAATTTTCGCATAACGTTACAACATCTGTATTTATACAGATATTAATTTTTTTTTTCCACCTGCGAACTGAAGCCAAGTTATTCTGTTTTTTTACCTTTTTCGTTCGATATTTTCTCGCCATTTTTCACCATCAGGTTTATTCTACGTTCTATTAAAGCTATTATAACATTCGGATAACGGTCATCTCGAACGACCAGTTTTATGGGAAAAATTTAACTGCCCGCAATAAAAACAGAGCTCTGAGGGATCGATCCTATCGAAATGAATCTAAAATTCAAGGAGTCTGCGGGCCATTATTGTTAATGGCGTCCCTACAATGAAAGCCAAAATAAATTGAAATTTCAGAAAACACATATCTGCATGTTTTACTCCAAAAAATGCCCACCCTGTATCCCATAAGCTAAGCTTTCCCACGGATGCTAAAAATGAAAAAGCATCATTTCAAAATCGAAAGACAAATTCTTAGTTTCTCAGTCTGTGTCTGTGTACAGATTTTTGGATGGATACCATATTACATGTGCATACATATACGTGCGATGGAGGTAATTATCTATTATGGTATGCAGGTATAATGCGAGTTTTCAGAGGAGGGAAATACGTGGAAGAGCGAGTTAATAGCTGATAGCACGGAATGCAGTGCATTTGAATAAGGTACCTAGTTCTAATTGCAAGGAATCTAATCCCAAGAGAACTGTAGAGTTTCTTTAGAAGAAGGTGCGAGATGGTATCCTTTGAGATTCAGTTTAATTACGAAGATCTTTGAGGACGGCCTTCACCCATTTCTAAGAGCAGAATAATGATGGCAAGAAATTATCATTCGTTAACTTGCTATCTTCGAACTTGAAACAGGGTAGTATTTTTGAAAAAAAGATGACAGAGTCTTAAAGAAGAAAAGCTCGTTTGAAATTACCCACGGAATTTGCTGATTTGCTATTAAGCATTGACTTGATTCTATCTATGCGATCTGTTCCTCGTAAAGTAATGAATGAATAGCTTTCGAAGACGTCGACCGATTCCGACGGAATCCGGGATACCGATAATTTAGAAATTGCAGAAACGTCGTGTCGTTAGTTCTGTCTGAGTTACTCTTACAGTTGACAAGGAATCAGGAGGCATACAAGAAACTGTTTTTGTTGTCGACTAGGGATCCTCAGAGAAATCACTGCCGTGGAAAATAAATAGCTGCAAGGTACGAAGTCGTTCGTACTTTTCTCCGTTCCTCTGCTCAGAGTAAAATTATTTCATTGCCCATAGGGAACTGCAAGACGCGGGCTGATTAACTATTATCGCACAATAACCATGTCGTCTGAGTATGGATCGTAAATTTATACTTAACATTTTTTTTCCATAGACAGAATAACAATTAACTCTCAGTTGTATCCGTTGATATAAATTGTTGCCTTCGATCCAATGAATGTCGTAGCAATTATTAGAGGACAGTAGTAAACGCCATAAATTTTTTCAACGAATTCATCGACCTGATCGAAAAATGAGCTGCTTTCTAGTCTGTCGTTTGAGGGGAAATGGGAAAATTGTATTTTGGAGCAAAAAATTCATCAGTGGGACTTGTTTCCTTAACTTTTCTTTCAAATATAGAAAACTTCGAAACTATGTTGGTCCGAGTTTAGTTTAGTTCTCCGTTACACGGCAAATGTAATTTTTTACGACACTGAATTTATTACTAAAAAAGTTTTCTTTTTCACTAAACTTTAATTACATTTTAGGGACGTGACAAAAAAGTTGTATTTCACTGCCGTACTGAGGTAGAACCAGGCTGAGTACTGCACCTTTAATTCGCATCGAGATTCTGGCCTTAGGTTCGTATTTCATCAACCTTCGACGGCCAGTTTAATTTCCATACCGCAGCACAATATCGCGAAGGCCAAAGGCTCCTGTTCCTATTGCCGCAAAACCTTTTATAAATGACTTCCGTGCATGGGCTGCTGATCTGCACGATTTGAATTTTTCTAATAAAAACGTAGCCTCGATAGTACCAGAACCCTTTTTCAGTCGTCACGCCGTTATCGGTCAGTCAATTCGCCTTCATTTTATTTTTACTTCGAAAAATATATTTTTATACTCATTACATTCACTCAGATACTATTTCTAATTAGATAGATCAAAAAACTAACACTTCTCGCACACAAACAGGGCATGTAAGGTTCAACAAAAGCATGCAATAGAAAGAAGCTCAGTATGGAATCTATCCGTGAGAATCACACGACAGCTATTCAAGCTGGAAACATACACACAGAAATTTCATATCACGTCAATGTCACATACCTTTCCTACCGAATGTAAAAAAGTCTTACTTTTAACGAGCTGTTGGGTTTTTAACAGACTATGATGCTTACTCCCAATGATAGGGCAATTTCCGTCCGACGTGGTGTAAGAAAAAAGGAAAGAAAATGGAAAAAATCGTACAGGAAGCTTTCCTCCTAGTAGCAATTAGGAATCTGTAGCGTGTCCAACTTACCTTAGGGTTTCGAGAAACTTTTGTTATAGTTTCAGTATCAGATATATTCAACACAGGCTCGTGCCTAAACGATTATACGCATATGAGTACGTAGGTATCTGAAGATTATTATCGCAACGCCTGAAGTTTGAAGTTCCAATTATAATGGAGCCTAAATTTCCCATGGGAAATCCTAATTCTGTTATTTTTAAGTAAAAGTTAATCGAGCCTTGAAAGGTACACTTTCTTTGTGTATACTTGCGAGGGAACTAGCCTTTGTAAGCCTCTGCTACGGTCTGGCAGCACGCAGGAGTACAATTAAGATGTGGTGTAAACACCAGGGTTTATTCGAGACGGTGTTCTATCGATAGAATAAGTAAACTCAAGCATTTAGTTTCAGCATAGAGCTGCCTAAACCTTTACCAACTCTTAAACGAATCGTTTCTATTCCATACGTAAATGTAGTTAACTTATTCCTTCCACCTGCTTGAATCACAAGCAATTCCATTGGTGATCTTGTATTCTATTGCAGTCTATTGTGAAATTATTCGGTACAAGTAACGTTTTATCATTGAAAATAAACTGATACAAAAAATGAGTAATTTATTCGATATTCCATGGAATTCTCTCATTATCAATCGTTACATATTCTTAAATCTTGGTGAAAAACGGAAGGAAAAGTAAAACGAAAAAATAGCAACGATGATAAGTTGAACAGGAGATATTTTATACTTGGTTAGATTAAACTAAGCTGGCTTACCTAATCCTCTGAAAAGCAGGAAAGTCAATGACTTCTTAGCATTAGATTAATTGGAGACTATTTTAGGCAGCGTCTCAGCTGCTATGCTGCCTCAGGCAAGGACCGAATATCTTTGGAGTCTAAGATGGACCAGTTTAATCTGTGTCGAACACTAAAAGCCATTGATCTTTGATGTGGTTTGATTCCATGTCGATAAAATTTCCGAGACTTTCTCCCCTATTATCAATATCTCATTTGCATGTTTTTAAACGTCGTATACCCTTCAGGATAAATTGGTGTATCAATCTTTGTAACGAAGTAAAACTGATCAATTACGTCGGAATTCTGAAATAGAATCAACGACTTTAGTGCAAAATTCAGTCATTATATACAGCCAAAGAGACGTTTGCAATATTGCATACCTCTACTTCTACAGAATACTATTTCTGATCTATTGGCTATTTCTGGATTCTCAGTAATAACTTTTTTACTCATTTTCAAAACAGTTTTAGACGGGAAGCGAGTAAGAGTCGATTTTGGCATTTCTGAGTCACAAAGTCTCCTCTTTCTTCCCATGCTATAGAAATAGTCTCCCTGATTCATTCGGCGGGATAACTGTCGTTATAAATATTCGCAAGGGTATTGTAATGAGGGAATCTACCAAATTGATATAAATTTTTCTAACGATTTTGACATTATAAGTAACCGGTACTTGTATGATGCTGCTATCCATTGTAAATGCTTCTTAGAACCTGCTATCAAAGGGCCCATCATCTTATTAAGGTGATGGCTGACAATAAAAGCAAAATTTCAGAGGGTGAAAATTGTTATCTTAAAGCTCAGCGTTTGGTGATAATTAAGCAATAATATTCAAATAACTAATCGCCCACTTACGGTGTCGAGTCGCAGTAACCAATGGCTTCCGGCCTGTCCGACTCAACGTAACAAATTACTTCGTTTAAATGACCATTGCCACGGAACGCTGCGAGGCTTACAATAGTAAAAAAAAGAATTCTAAAGACAGCGTTGGTCGGATATGTAAAACGAGAGAAATTATTAAGTAAAAAAAGGCTGGAAGATTCCCAACTCTAATTTGTCTGAGACACTTGCATCAAGGCATGAATGTGATGAAAATGCACGAATCCTTTCGAATTTGGTCTAAGAATCAGCTCAGAAATTGTGAGTCGAGTCTTTCTAGCATTTTCACATTTTTTATAACTACTAGAATTAGATGTAGTCCCTTCGGTGAAGGTGCTGCTGCAATGTTTCCAGTCGAGGAGGTAAGACAGGCGATTTATTGCCTACACAACGACCCGTGGCAAGATCCTGGTGCGACAAAACACGAGGAACTTCGTAACTCTGATCTACTCCATACAGTTTGTACATCTATGTACGTTCGATGTGGAGATAGTGACTGGTGGTATGAATGATTCATTATTCGGGTATTTCGTTTCACTGAAGAAAACTTCGGCAGTTTCTGAATAGGAAAACCAGAAGCTAGAACCGAATTTTGAATTCCAAAAAGTTCCGCTTCCTTCAAATTGTCAGAGTCATTATATTTCAGCGAAATCCCGATCCTCACAAACGGCATTTTCTTGTCGCACACGAGCCAAATTGCATCGTAAAGCACGAAGATCTTCTTCAGGGTCAACTTCTTTACAGCGTCGTAAAAGGGGCTATTATCTCCTACAAACGGGGCTAGATTAAGCGTTTTCATCGAGGTGATTATCGTCTAGGATTATTATCGAGTCTCTCAATTCGAAAATCTAAAGAACTAATGTCATGAATCTAAACACGAGTAAATTAGATAAATTGGTAAATGGACAAATGAAGGATCGACTTTTATCGAAGATGGAATAATACAAGCCTTCACATCCGGAAAATAAATATTTCCAGGACATGGCGTTGCGTGCGAATTCCCTAGACCGCTGGTATTCGAATTTCCGTTTCGTGACTTAAGAATATTATTTCTTAGGCTGCTTTCCGTTATCCTCAGAATTGTTCATGTTCCTATAAACTGTGTACTCTCACAGAAAAGAATTTCCACGATAACTACAACGTGATAACAAGATATACGAGATAGGCTAGGCTTGGCATGACTGAAGAAGCCACTATACGTCTGTCAAACCGCAGAGTGCAAGTGAGCAGTACCAAACCCCACTGTTTAATTAGTAGTAAAGCATCCGGATTCGCTAAGAATTTATATTATGCAAAGAGAAACAAGGAACTTGAGCTTTTGAACAATGTAGCAGCTGCGGCATGGAAAATATTAATTAGTCCCTTGTTGTGTACAGTTCGTTCACTCGCGATAAGATCCTCCGAGGAAAATCCTGTTCCTTTACATTCTTGTTTGAATCCTACAAGTCTATACAGTCGCTACGTGAAATTGGGGTAGCTTAGCTTTTACGCAAGCTCCTTCCCGCCCTTCCACGGTCAGACCTGATGTTATCGTCCTCTTGGGAAGAGACCGAACTCCATCGTTTGACAAATGTACATTTTCTTCGTAGAATGTTTGTAATTTGCGCATATTGTCGACTGCTGTCTCGGTGAAGCTTGTTTAATAATCCGTATGTGTTCGTGTGTGTACGCGAAAATTTACACGGTTCCACGGAAACAGGAAGCCGCTAGGGAATTAAAGAAGATAGACCCGAAGGACTGATTCTATTCAGAAAAAATTCTAATTAAAAAACTTTGGGCTACGTTATCTTCTTCAAAAACTTCATGCTGTGATTTTCTCATTTTTGAGTGGCTGGTTTCAGATTTTTGAGCTAGGGAAGACTCAGAAAAAGTGTATAATACTTGATGGGTCGATTTTCGCACGCTTCACTCTGTGTAGCCAAACATAGCCAGAAGCAGAATGGTTGAACCCTGGGAGTTAGAATCGTCTAGTTGGTCTCGAAAAAGCGTTTGCTACATTGTGAGCTGTTTCTGCTATATACTCGGTAAAGATGATTGAAAAAAGAAAATCGAAGTACACGAAACTGGGAGTCCATTTCGAGGAAAAGATCATAGATCAACCCCTAGTGTATTCTCGGTGTCATATTTCTACAAGAGTTTGTGAATCGCACAGGTATTGTCACCGGGTAGAAATCGTTTTAAACTTTTCCGACTTTTACAAGCACCAGGCACAAGACTGTCATCCTACTTCCCAGGAGAGTAACATGAGTTGATCCACGTCCCTCGACAGGACGTAGCAGCTTCACTCGACGCGACGTGTAGGAAAACTTTTTTGTAGATTTCTAACACTGCGCCCGTGGGATGAAGACGGAGTGTAAAAAGGAGGGAAAATGCCGAAACTGTAAGGGGCAAACAGAACTCTCATATAAATTATAAACTTCTAGCATTCCAAAGTTGAACTTTTCACCTTTTTCACTTCCTTCCACAAGGGGTCACACGTGGTGATATTATTTACGAGATAGTTCACAACCATCGTCGAGCTACCCACTTCAAACACGGAATTAATCAGCAACGATGCGAATTTTCAGCCCATCTACTTGCAGCAGAGTGCCGAAAGAAGACGACCTTAATTCACAATTACAAAAACGCACGCTGTAAGCTCAGACATCGTTCGGAATTCTCAAGCTTCTATGAGCCAAAGTGGAATTAGCGCTGATCCGGCGCGCTTTGTTACACAGGCATAGTCTGCTCTGGCTTTGCTGAAGATCCGAGCTTGAATTTCACTCGGATTCACTGCACAAATCTCCTCGAATTCCGTCGAGGAATTATATTGAAATCTCGTTATCAAATTTCCTAGCCCGAATTACTCAAGCAAAGTTTCTATAGCCTGAGCTTTTTTCTTTTGCTAATAGAATTGACATTGATTATTTCGTCAGAGTTATACATGGGCATAACATCTATTACGCAATCTGATTGGATCGTTGTTTCCAATTTCTATCTTCATTACTTCACAGGTTGCGTGTGGGCTGCTGAATCTGTACCTACCTATGCTTTTAGTGCAACGAAAGATTCGCAGAGGAATAAAAAAACTCATTTATGAAGAGAAAAAATTATTTCACTGTATTCGTCTGTCTGGTTTTATTTTTAGTACTACCCACCGTAGCTACTTTTATGTATAAACATATTATATGAAAAATATACGTTGTTTAACATTTTTTTTTCCTTTATTTAACGTGGGACGAAGCCGTGGAACGAAGCTAACATTTTTCACATGCATAAATAACTGGTGCAAACAAAATAGTCTTTGCTTAAAGTTGTACAAAGATCGTACGAGTTCTGTCAAAGCCTGAGGCTACTCTATTCGCTAGAAAATCAGAAAAGCGAAGAATAACATTCGGCAAATTGACTGTGAATATACTGCCGTGTACAAAAAAAGTAGAAGAAAGGTTTCAACAGCGATTGTTTGCGATCTCGGATCAATAAAAGCCAGAAAGATGTAGGGATCCGATTCTAACAATTTTCAAATCACCTTTTTACGCATACTTTGATTTCTTGAAGCGAAAAAATATCCATTCCCTATGCAGGCCATTTTAGAGTACCTTGCATGCAGTTTTTCACCTGCCATGGTTTATAACGATGAATGATTGAATGTATATTAATTATTCAGAAATATCCGTAGCTCTGTTCTAAATTATCAATGACTTTGAAATTGGATCATCTAAAGTTGGAAGATTGAGTGAATGGTTCCACGATATCGAAGAAGGATGAAACTGCTGTATAATAAATGACAATAAATCAATCCCAAAGTTTCTATTTCTCAATATGACTGGATGATTCGCTATTTCGTGAAGTTCTGCTCATCCTTGAAATCAGGAAAGTGTGTTCCAGATCGGCTTATCGTTAGCTCCTGTGACCCGACCGATTCGCTCTCTTGTGGATTGAGATAAGCCGTTCGGAAGATTAGGAAATCGAACTGATTTCGTAGCGATTTAACCGACGATATAATATTAAGATAAATGAATTTCATCGGAAGATGATCAGAGTCGTGCCGAAAATCGCTGGCGCCAAGAGCAACGTTTCCTTTTCCCTTTTTCCTCTCAAAAATGAGAGGGCCAGTACATGGTAAAGTCTATCGTAATTATGTGAACGTGAGAAGCAATGCGAAGTGACAGATACTTCAAAAGCAGATGTCAACCTAGCGAAAGAGAAATTTCGTCAAAGAATAAAATGGGAAAATATTTCCAGTCGCGTTTTCCTAAATGGCTGAAGCAATCTCCCCTCTTGTTTCAGTGCTCAGCATCAGCCTGGAAAAAACGATGGCATTTAGAGAGTTGATTGTTAGCCAGGATTCGGATTTGAGGCGACTATTCTTCCAGGTTTTTGACCCCGTAGATTCGAGCCCTAATGAAATTAGATTCGTTCGGGGAACGGTAGGTATGGAAATTTAAAGCTGACGAAACTTGTTGGGAAATCAAGGATATAAATACAAGAAAATACGCCACTGTTTTATACGAAAATATGCGTCGAAGAATTCGGGATGGAAAATTTTTTGCTTCACCGGATATTCAAATTCGCTCGGAGAGATCGACCGGTCGTATGTAACTAATGGAAATGACTTTTCCGGCGTAATACTTGATCGAATAACACACGTGCCGTAGACAGATATGCAATTACAGTTACAGCTAGATTCGGGGTATAAAAAACTGTTTTCAATAGTGAAGAATAATTGGAATCGCGTCGAATTCATTTCAGATGTAGCTGCAGTTTCAAAATATATTTCGAAGCTTTTCAAAAAATCTTATTCAATCCTATCTACCCACTTGGTGATAAAGCTTCAGCTCTACCCAGTCAGGCCGATCAGTTCTTGGTTGCGGAAAATTCAATTGAATGCAAATTTTCCTCTCCCATCTTTGTATGTTGTTTGCCATTCAAGTATTAAGTACAGGATTATTCAGAGGGCTAGGATAATTCACATCCTGATTATAGAGCGAACCACTAATTATGTAGGCACAATGAACCCCATGTGATTCACTACGACAAATACATATTAATACCTCTAAAAAATCTCTAAAAATTTTCCTGTCAGAAGCTGCCCAAGTTTAAGCTACTATTCTTTTCATGTCGTAAGGCTGAACTTTTGTTAGAATTTCTTCGTTTATCATCTAGCCTTTGAATAATCTATAGTAAAAAAAGCTTTGAGCCATTTTCCTAAGCTCTATGCAAATATACGGAATAACAAAGGGGAACAATGAACACCTCTGATCATAAATCAGGAACCCAGATCGCCGCTGTCAGCAGGGCGTTGAAAATTTTTGAAAAAATATAGTATGAAGTCTTCGTGAATCATTAGGTCGGGTATTCAGAAAGAAGCCAAAAGCAGAAAAGGCACTAATGCTGAGGTACTTTACGGATACATCTGCAAGCGCAATAATCAAATCGTATAAAATATGTAGCTTCCACATATAATTTGTCTTCATTTTTTTGCCGCAGTATTAATAAGTTATAAATATACGGAAAGTTCCGAGCGAAGGCCGTGTAAATTTATTCCTTTTTTATTTCACGGCGTTTTACATATATTCGGTTTGGTTGAAGTAGGTTCCACTATCATCACATATACATCTCTGTAACTCAGTGTCGTATGAATTTTAAAACATACTGTCGTGTTGTAGAGCAAAATGTCGACAGGTTATACTACAGCCCCTATTCTGTTTGTAAATGATCTGTGGGTACGGTGTACTAAAGTATGCCCCATGATACAGATTTATTTATAAAGCAAAATACTTGTCCCTCGGTACATGTATACGTAACGCGAGTAAAATTTTCCCCCGAAAACACTAGAGGCATTATTCACGCCCATTGCGACGTCGCGTAAATATCGCCTCTCAAAAGCAAATGAAAAAAGTTTTATTTTAATGATCTTCTACAAACATGAAACGAAAGTATAGCTCGGTACGATTTGTTTTAACATCGCTTATCAATACTGCGTGCTAAACATCCTAAATGGGTATGCAAAAATGAAGAAATTCTAACTCGCAGAAATTTCATGGACGCAAGAAAATGATGGGTTATTTCTCGGCTTACTTTTTCTGCGCGATAAGTTTCCGTTGCCACTTACTTGTCGCGCTGTGACCCTTTTCATCCCTTAAGGATATAATTTCAAATATTTTTCACGTCATTCATCGATAGATAAATGATCAGCTGATTTTTCTCGCGAATAATTATCGGCTACGTAAAATATGAATCGAAGTAAATCAATGGAGAAGAATCATTTATACTCGTTACTTCAAGACATCGAATTCCGCGTTATTATTATTATTTTTTCTGCAATATGGGAAAATTCATCAATTAAAAAGTAGCACTCAACGCCCAGCGTTTTGGGGAAAGAATCGTGAAATGAACGGACCCTTTTTATTAAACGAAGATCGACTACGTGGCGCCAGGAATTCCCCAATTTTCACACTCCAAGAGACAGCCGTTTGAGACCCTCAAAGGGCGATGATTTTCTCTCGAATGACTCTGGCGTTTTTCTAACGCTAAATCACACACGGGAACTCAGTGCGAATGACGAACTCGTGAGTGACAAGATGAAACGTCAAATCATTACTGACGGATCAACCGTTAAAATATTTCCCATCCAACCGTGATCGAGTCAAGTTTCCAATGAATTACGTGCATGTTTTAGGAGATAAAAATCCCCACTGTCGTTCGAGAAGGGATGCTGGCAAACGTGGACCGAAATCCTCGTAAAATCTGAGCCGTCCACACGGACCTCTTGCCACTTGTCCGTCTCTGTCCGCAGAAAGTGAAGTTGATCGATGACCAAGGCTCGCTATAGAATATTTAAAGAGTTTAGTCCAAAAATTTTTCTGTTCATTCGCTGTTTCTGAGATCTCCGCACGATCGTTCTTCAAGTCAATTTTCTCATACATTTTTCGGTTTCGAACAACCCGAGATGTGGTCAGAATTTTTGCATCCCAATGTGTGCAAAATTGCTATGAATGTCACGTAACACTGCTAATGGCTTCACTGGATCCTCTTTTTTCATTTTCATATTTTAGCCATGAAATTTTTGGGAAATAGTTTGACGCGACTCATAGTGAGTAGCGTTGATCGGATGTACGGGTTTACCAAGATATATCAACATCCCCAAAGTTACAGACATAGGGATTTAACGGAGAAGTATTATCCTGACAAATAAGATCATCAGAAAAGTGTCCAAGTTCTCATGCGAAGAATAATATGGATTCGTGATGTTTTATTTGCCGATCATTCCAAACAAGCCATCAAACTCTGTTCAACCCCTGAATCGACCATCCGAACACGAGGAAAAATCCTCAAGTTTCGGCGAACTTTATAAGTCCGTGAAATTGCCTCTTTTCGTATAAATTTTTCGCATTTATTCAAACCGTTAGACAATAGTTGACGAAATATTTTCTTCGGAAAACGTACGAGTCCATCAGGATTCGGGATTCTGAGAAGCGAATTTTTTTTTCCCTTACTAAAATTGTTTGCTTGCCCTTACTAAAATTTTTCTGATAACACTTATCGGTCCTCGACGCACAATTAAATCATGCTGGCACGAAATGTTCGATCCTATTTAGACAGACCTTTCGAAAGGAAACTGAAATTGAACAAAACATATCTCCACCGACTTGTGGAATTCAATAACTCCAGAGCAAACAACGGATTTCGCTAGGCTCTGCGGGATCCTGCGGCATTTATGGCTCCAGCCTGTCTATCCGGTAGTGGCGTCACGACTATCCTTTCTATATCGGGTGTTTTCCAGAAAATTATACTACAGTTTTTTCCCGAGTGTTAACTTCTCGTAATAAAAAGAAAACCGATTGGAATTGCCTTGGTTTTTGAGAATCTTTGTAACACGCGGAAACAGCCTACAACGATTGACGTCACTCAATCGGTCGACTATTTTTCTGCAATTCAATCTCACCTAATCAACTCTACATTTTTTGCCGTTTCTATTTATCGCAAGATTCGAAAATCGGTTTGATGTGAAAATCTCAAAAGTTGTCGCGTATTCTTATCGTTGTTCCTTTTTTCTCTGACTTCCGCAGTTATTCTCCGCTCTAGAAGGCTGGAAAGATAATTCTGCTGGGCTACCAAGGCTGTCTACTGTCGTCAGAAATATCTGTTGTCTCTTCTCGAGATTTTGTAAGAAATCTGTCACTCAAAAACTAGGATTCTATGTCATATTATGCGCTCGAGTACAATTTACATCTCTGATCTTCTCATTTCGTTAAGATTCCAAATCTGTAGCGATTACCTCACATATAAAGCATACATTCTCATGGCATCAAAATGTTCACCTCGTTTTGTACATAACGACCAATCGTCGAAAGATATTCAATTACAAAACCATAAGTCCTTGAGTCAAAATGGAATCAGCGACCTGATACAGTCTGCTTTGGTCCAGAAGCGTGGTTTGATTTCGAATTTCTGGAAACGTGAGCCAGAATTTTATTTGAATTTATTACAAGACTCTCCCTTGCTTAAATATTTTGTAGGGATCATATTGAAATTTCACTTCGAAATATTGGAGCCCGAAGGCTTTTCGTGTGCGTGTTCCTGATACTAGTCGATATATACGAGAATATCGTTTTGCAGATATATCAACCGATAGATACATACATATGTGCTTAGAAATAACGCGAACAGGGTTAATGATAGCTGCGCAAATTAATCGCGAAAATAGTCAAAGATATTGCTTAGAATTAAACCTCGATGATTTTATAAAGCTAATCCCCTCATTCAAACGAACTTTTTCGCTGTTTATTGGACACTGGAATTCTCGCTACAAGTTTGGGAAGAAGTATTTGCGATATGTTTATCGTACTTTCCACCGATCCCAACACTTTTTCTAGTAAACCCGGGGAATAGTGTATTACTCATAAATACCCAGAGTTCACCGTTGGTTTTCCTTTTCCCATTCCCATTTTCACCCACTTTCGTAAATGATAAAATAAATCAGCAGAATAATATTATAATTCATCCGAGTTCTCTGCTTCTAGAATGTCTCACAGTTTTTGGTCTTTCTCAACTTTTCTCACTTTTCTCACTCATTAACAAAACTTTCGTTTATTATAAGACATCATTTCCATTGCAATAAAAAAAACCTACCACTAATCTCTTGGTCAATGTTATAATTATTAATGGCTGCATTTCTACGCGAAAAAACACTCGCTGTTGTCCATTCGCATACGCAGACCACTAATTGTTACGCGTCGCTTTTACCAGACTTTTGAAAATTCAGCCTTGTACATTCGTGGTCCAAATAATAGCAGAGTCGTACTTTCCACAGTAATAACGTACCTACGCATCTACGTTGTTAAAAAAAGAGGTGAAAAATTATTGCGTAATTTACATGATAATTAGGCTTTCTTTCTGCCACCTATAGGTATCTGGCTTTGCAGGCTGGTCTACTTAGGGAAGGGTGTGCGGCTAGCCCATCATGAGGTAAATTAATAAATATGATTCTGCAACGAGAATAAAGCCCCTGAACGATGGAGGATTTTTTTTCCCCAAATGATATACCTTTTATAAACGAAATACACGGTGATACTTTCACGTGAATAACTGATATTAGGTAAAGAGGAACTGAAATAACATCAAAGCTCTTCCGTAAGGCATTTATTCTATGCATTATGCTTTGATTATTTCGCTTTTGAGTAAAGGTAACGAAGCGTAGGACACGTTTCTTTGAACCGTATGAACGTAAATGTATCTAGGTTTGTTCCGCTCCCCTAATTTGCCATTACACCACTGTTTGTTCGGTCTTAAAATTTAAAATTCAATTATTTAGGAAAGCGATAGTGTTTTCAGACTGTGGCACCTCTCTTCCTCCTGGGAAGGTACAGATCCCGGTAAATCCCTAAAGTATTAGGATCATACAGTTAGCCGAACTCCCAACGCGCTTTCCAGAAAGTTTCGCTAGACCGTGAAACTGTCACGTTCAAGTGAAATTAGGATAAGTCGAGGTCCACCGTCGAGGTTCAAACTTTTCTTATACTTCGTTCTTCTTCCCATGCAAACTTAAGTATCGCTTGACGTAATTAGTTACCTACGCGTTTCACTCTGCGCGATATACTTTTCAGATTATACAAAAATTAATCAACGAGAAGATTAGTTCGAAGCACCCTTTCGGCTATTTTCTGACTAAGGATGATGAATTTCACTGAAATAATCCTCTTTACTATAAGCTGCCTTGTTCTGTAATTGAAGCCTTTCGCCAAACGACAACGTAGCCCACATTCTGAGGTTCACCAAGTTTTTAATGAATCTCTATTTTACACAACAACGATAATTTCAGGTGGTTCTGATCTTCCTATCGGCATTAGAAAATTCTTCGCGAGGAAAATATTTTGGTTTATTCGAAGTAATGCACACTTTTCATTTCGGTTCGTAATTACGCGATGCATTCATCTGGCTTAAAAAAGTGGCTTTAAAATCTTGGCTACGGATCGTGTAGATCTGATAAATCCGCAGCAAAGAATTGTAGAACCTGATGCTTGCCAAACGTGCAGATCATAGACGAAGATTATTTTTATGTGACTATACAATTAATTTGAAGTCTCGAGTCATTTGCTTTGCCATACCAAGCTACTCGTATACGGATTCAATCGCAGAATCTCGAGCTGCAATATTTGAGATACTCGTATCCACCGCTGTAAGTGTAAATTGGATTTCGATCAGATGCGTATAGCATAGAATCGGACGCACTCACTTGCTTTAAAATAAAACGAATCGAGAAACAATCTCGGTGATTAATAGAAAGTGCACTTCCAACCTTGAGACTCAAACCAGAACCGAGATAACTTTGCTGAATCGAGCAAAACTACATAGCATGAAAATACACTCGTGGTAAAATGGATTAGGAGTTTGTTCAAGCCTGAGTAACAGCTTGGAACTAACTGAATTTCCAGAGACCGACTAGCAATAAATAGTTACAGGAAATGCGCCAAACCCAGAGCAGTGGCTAAGCAAACGGAAATACTGGATGTATAGTCTCGCTTTTTATTTCCAAGTCTGGTGAACATGTGGAAGTTATGAGCGAAATTATTCAGGCTGATATTCCAACGCGTATAATTTTATGACTTCCTCGATTTTTTTATTCACTTCGTGATCAACTACGGCCCTATCTTGGCCATAGTCGAAATATATCTCAATCTAGTCACGGGCGAGATCAATAGAAAACTTTGGCACTTTTGGTCCTACCGCATTCGACTGTATCATGAAAAACTTTGAATTTTCACATTTTCAAAACGGATATCGGAATTGGAAAATTATTCAAAATGACTCGAATCAATCTAGAGTAAGGTCAATGATAGTGGATCTGCCTACGGATTACGAAATTCAATCCCAACGTCCGCAATTTGTGCGTTGAAGTTTTAGGTGAAATTGAAAACCGTTTCTTATCTGTTAATTAATGAATTAATACTTTTTATTCAAAACAAGTAATTTTTAAATGAAAGAATTGTTTGGCATCGACTCTTAGTACAACCAGAAGACCACCGAACACTCCTTCACGTAGCTCGAACTGATTAGCAGGCCTGACGTTCCGTGAACTCGAGGATCAAGTCAAGCTGTGAATTCTAAGGAAGCTTTCATTTCCTCTCGTTCTTCACTTCAGGCACTTCGATTCTTCCTTCATTTTTGCCAATCGTGGAGAGAGACTGAACACAATTATTCCCTCAGTGAATGGAATAAGTCACATTGGACATTCGCTGATATATACTTTGAAATATTATTTTCTATCTTGATCTCTCTCGAAATGCATTTACTTTCGAGAAATTATAGAGCCACTAAATCTTGCTGAACCAGGTAAAGACTGGGGACCAGGCATTTCATCGAGGTCGTAAGACGTTGCAAAGTCGCGGGCCACGGCACATCCAGGTCGCCTCAAAGCTAAAAGCTACAGAGGGCAGGGTTCGTTGTTTTTTCAGGGGAAGCTTCTTCGAGATAAGAACCTGGCTAATGCTTGAAATTCTTTATGTTTTATTCATATCATCACCGATTCGACCACATACATTTAACTACTCTATACCCCATCAGCTCGAAAAAGATGGGTCCTTCTATCTTTCTTTTAGCAGTGTAATTGTCTCAGAAATAAACTAATGAAGATTAAAATGAATGATTAAGTTTCACCATTGCTTCAAATATTTTCACTTTTCAAGCTAGAATTTCAATTTCAACACAAGTATATCTACTGTTCTCCTGTTGCTACTTCGAATTTACTTGACTTCACTTGCACACGTATATTTTAGCTCAAACAACAATTTGAAGTAATCTCGAAAGTAACGTTACACCCAACTCGAGTTATCTCGTTACTTCGTTCATCCCCTCAATTAACTTTGTTAAGAATACTGATGAAAAAAATTAGGGATTCTAAATTAAAGACGCTGCCTGGTCTGGTGACCCTCTCAGGTCAGTCTACCAATAATTTCTCCATTTCACAACCCCTCAGATTTTCTTTGACTCACAGTCAGGACATTTGCCGAATATATCATCCCCTATTGTCTGTGTCACATCCAAACTCTGACCTGCAATTGATCCAGGCTGTCCACGGTACCAAATTGGTTCTGGTCCCAACGCGATCTGTCTGTTCATCCGTGCATCTGTCACTGGTCTATTTTTTGGTCACGGTCGTGAATCTACTGCTACTCTTGTCAGATAACAAACGAGTCAATTCCGAGTGCAGTGTGGTAATGGATTTGCAACAAGATCAATGCGACCGGAGGCAATATACTCGCCTTTGGTGGAAACATGACATATTTGTCTGGCTGATTGATCGCTACTAATTTGATTCTTCAGACTCAGTCAAATTTCAAAGGGTCAGGATATTGGAAAATGGTAAAGAAATTTATTCACTTCACGGTTCCGTTGGTAAATATTTTCGAATCCCTGCATTTGAGGACTCGAAATAAAAACGAATATTTTTAACGTTCAATTCTGGTCAAAAGGATTTTTTGTAACGTTAAAATATGCGAATATTTTCCTCGGAATGAAATGAACGTGATCAGAAATTCCCGCGCGTAATAAGATCGCCGAAGCTCTTTAGAAAAAAGTTTTTTTCAAAGTTTTATACAAGATTTGTTAAACGAAATTATAAGACAAAAAAACGCCTGCAACAAATTGAGTAACGCGCATCAAAGCAAATCGTGATGTGATCATATTTGAGTAGCTGAGCGTCTCTCATACTCCTTCGTATATTTCACATGTTATACTTCGCAGCTGTTTCATGTGAACTGAAGATATTTTGGCAGGGACAAAAATTTCGCTCCTCTGGGGAGTCGAGGTTTTTAATACTTGATTAAGCTTCCATTTTATCTTCATGCTAGACTACTGGCAAAAAAAGCGTTCAGCTCCGTTTTGATCACCGTAGTTGCCAAATATGATTCTCCATGCCATCCCAAAGCGACAATCAGTTCACACATCAATTACCGTGATAATAATCTGTCCCAAATTAAACGAGAAGAACCTTAGAATTATTCTCGACACGCCCGCTCCTCGCAGTGATTGTATCTCCGGATTTTTTGCTTCTAGCTTCTGGCTGATATACCTATATAGCTACAGAAAATTGGACAACGGTCAGACCACCGGCTGGCAACAAATATGAAGTTCTCCGAACTTGTTGCGAATTTTGCTCACCATCAGTTCCAACAATAAGTAGTTTGACGAAGTTCCTTCCTTACGACGAGGTGGTGAAAATACTTCGAAAGTACCAAAAGGCTAATGGAAGAATCCACGTGACCTTTGGTTCGGCGAAGCTCGGATAGGGGTGGAATTTGATGATATCCTCGCTTCTCACATTTCTCCCCTCAACCTAAAATTCCTTGGGATTATTTCCCTGCTCGAGTCCTCAAGGAATACTGCGAATCGCGGTTCCTTGTGTCTTGTGACGTGCTCAGATCTCACGTTCAGGGCTAGGCCAACTTATTGCTACTTCTGGGCTAAACCAGATCTGTTTTATTGATCTATATTCCAGACTGGGAGAAATTCTGCGTGGGTATCACCAAGACCTTTACTTTTCGAGGCGACCGAGCAACCCTTAACATTTCCTGGTGTACGCGACACTTTGAATACGGTATAATTCATAGATTTCCACGTCAACAACAACGCGAATTGTTCGAAAGAGATTTTACTCTTTTCCTTCCAAACTAGGGCGGTCATTGTATATCTGTGTATCATGAAATCCGGTGAAATTCAAGAAAACTTTGAATGGTTCGGGTAGGTCGTTCCGGAGTTGGTATAAAAGTCGGAATAGAAGTAGCGCCTGAAAAAGCTGGTGTAGTTTAATCGGCCATGCTTTGATCCTTGATACATCGAGTTCGGCTAGATTAAGCGAATATCGACCAATCGATGTGTGAAATTTGACGGAAATTGTTATGCATTCATTGCACTATCAAAAGAGGCAGTCTTATTGATCCGTAGAAGCTTTATCACCTTTCCTTCTCCGTCATCACGCAATAAACGTCAATCAGTTAAGCTTTTGTGCCAAACTTTTATCTGTTACCCCAGCAGTTTTCATTCTTTTCCATGATGGATTGTGCGGCTAGTATCTGTATAAGTAAAACGTGACCGCCTACCCGATATTCTTATACGTGACTGCTTCACACCCGCTCGGCATAGGATATGTTTGATATAAGAAATATTAAGTAGAAGGAAAAATACCACGATATCGATAATAAAAAGACTAGAGGATCGATTCGAAGCAAGCGGTGCATATGATACGATAAATCCTATATTTCATCGGATTTTCAATAATTGAAGGTTTGGATGGACGAAGGATCCAATCGGAAATGATATTCTTAGAAAAACGAGCAAGACGTGGGAAAACTGTCGCAGTATGCATTCCACAATAGAATGAGCGATTTTTTTTTAAATCAACAGTACTGCTCCAGCTAGTAAATATTTACTGGGTATTCTACACCGTTGATTTGATGAACATTTTTTACAAAATAATGCAGGTGTTATTTTTATCATTGAATCTTTGTAACTATTGTAACAAACCCAGGTCGCAATTGGTATTGTGATGTGATTTTTTCCACGAATAAAAATAGGATCCAGGACAAATGTAAAATCAGGTAGGTATAAAAGCTACATCTCACGATATGTGCTTGTGGCTTGAGGTTGGGTATAAAAATAAATAAGCTTCGAAAACAACGGTCCGACGCCAACCACTCGCCATTCTGCTATATTTAAATTATTCTTCTCCGACGTTACGGAATAATTCATTCTCTTTTATATTCGTTCTCTTCTTTAATTCTACTGAAAAATGATAAAACCATTTTACCATAATTACTCTTCCGTGGTTCGTTTATATATCATTTTGTGGTATTTAAAATCTCCGGAATGGGGTTGTCTCATTAGGCAGCTCAAAATTATAAGCCATTTATACCATTCGAACAACATATGTTGATCGTGGCTTTCGATTGATTGGAGGATATCAATAAGTTGTATCAAACGTAAAAGTACAATTGAAACACTATACCTATTACCTATGCATGTGAAGTCCAGAACGAGATGGATCATAGTCAGGGTACCGAATAGGAGAGATTCGGCGATTGCCGAGGCTCATTGGCGAAATTCAATTTTTTCCGAAAATTTCGGTGAAAAATCCGAAAATATTCAATTTTCGGAAATCGGGATTTCCGAAAGCTCTGAACTCTATCGCTTAACAAGTCTCTCTTGTAGAAAAGCGGACAGATCTAATTTAACAGAATTAAATGTGGATACCTCACATCCGCAGGTTCATTGGTATTTTATTTTCTCGTATCTCGGGCGCTAATTACTTAATTAATATCCAAGTCTCGGAGCTTCTGTTAGGAATAATGTACATACCTACCCTTGAATTTACGTCTTATTTAGATATTCTGAGATGCTTAAAGCAAGGCAGATAATGGCTCACGTGTAATTGACGGGAATTCATTAGTTAGAAAGTAGGCATTTACGGCGTCTACAGCTTACGTCTTCATACCGCGATACGAACGCTTGTAATATATGACCCATAATTCCTATAACAGCTATAACTTAGAGGTTCAGTGTCAGTGCAATTCTCAATGCATAGATACCCCTGTGCAACCCGATATAACGTCAGGAACATCTTCGAGGCGCGTTAATCTCCGACGACATTGCATTGACTAATTAAAGACGAATTTCATTTTGACTAATTAAAGACGAATATATATTTTTAGTCTATAATGATGAATATTTTTCTACTAGATTTTTGTATTTTTTTGAAAATGCTTTATCTGCTTTATCGTCGTGTTATTCTTCATCTTTATTATCTTTTGTGTCGAGGTTTTTTCAGGCATCTGTTCATTCTCACGATCTTATTTTTTCTCTCTATTTTCCAGCTCTACTTTTCATTACAATTCTTCGCTTCCTTATTCCATGTAGAACCGTATTCCATCACTTTCAAGAAACCTATCTGAAGTGAAATATTCTTCATTCAAGTTTCACTTGAATTACACCGATTTTTCACTGCACTTTCGTCCCAGCATTTATACGGATATTCGGCACATCGGTTTACTGTCGATTCATATTTTCATTTTAGTCTTTTTTACTCAATATTTTACCCATGCAGCCTGATTATTAAACCCTGAGTGATCATTAGCTGTGAACACGTCTCGTATTCTGTAGCTATCAATCACAGGCCTACTACCGTGATTTTGGTAACGGGTTGGTATTGAAAATTATTATGTCTTAACGGTGATTAATCACCTCCGCGTGAAAAGCTTTTCTTTTCTTTAGACAAAGATTATAGCCCCCGCGGAAAGAATTGTTCGGTTTTAAAATAAATCGATAACTGTGCTGCAGAACGTACCGATTGTCTCGCTGCGATACGTTGCTGCAAAAGCTCTCGGCACGAAGCGCGATTTAACGGACAGAAAGTATTGGCTATTGGTATTTGATGTGCCCCACGCAGTCACGGTTTTTCATCCTGTCAGCACCATACAATTTTTGATTCCATTCATGGCTTTGAAACATTGAAAGCTCTTCGATAATTGAGTTGGCGAAAAGATCATTTCATTTATTATAACAAGGCGGAAAATACGGTTTCTCACGGTATTTTCCATCACCCCACGGTTTTTGCATCGAATCGTTTCTCAAATTATTCGGCAAGTCTGTCGAACAGGCCAGCAGACCGTAAGACCGACATCTGACTAAACACCTGATAAAGGCTCGAGAACGCAAAGATTCGTTGAAATTAGCAAAAGTCATTTCCGACCGCATGGAAACGTTTTTTGTAAAATACGTATCGATGCCAAAAACCAACGAAAAATTTGGGCTAGGATTTAGCACTCTAAGACATACGTTCTCAGTTCGCGAATTCAATTTCTTCGGGCTTCCGTTGAACCTTTGAAGCCTTCGTTCGTCTTGATTGCACGATAACAACATCGTGAGGCAATGCTTGAGTAGACAGTAGGTTCAAAGGTTGAATTTAAATTTGGCAACCAGTCTTAGTTTACCCGATCAGCTCTGCTGAACCAACAGGGAATTCCGCATCACTGTAAACCCAAATTTATTTCAATTCAAGCGCTTTGTCGTAAACAAATTCACCCACATTGTCTTCTGACATATGCGCGCATAGAGTATAACGTAACAGTTGCAGATTGTAAATTTCCAGCTTTAAAAGCAGCAGCCTCTTTCAGGTCAAGTCTAATCAACGCCCTGGATAAATTTTTTATCAAAATGCCCAACAGTCACGCAGTTTCCCAACAGTCGAGTCGATTAAACCACAGAGTGGAAATGGAAGCAAAAGTCTAGGCTTTGTGCTCCAATATAGACACCATTGTTTCGTATTTGTTCAGAGCTTTGAAACTTCGATCAGCCCTTATTTGCACGTTCGAATCCAAAGTCAAGTTAATAAAACTTATAATTGAAGGTAGACTCTGCGGACCTCTGCAGAGGACAAGTATCTGTTTCCAAAAGATCCTTTTTTACTTTCAACTCTTGTTACGTCGAGCCCAATTTTCAACCCTAAATCGCCCCTGGTATCCTTCCGAGGGTTTCACCCTCCGGCAAACAATGTCGAAGCATTCCACAACCTACGTCGAAAATTTATAACCGATCACGCCGGTCAGATGAGGGTGAATAAGCTGATGGCCATCTATCTGGATTCGACACAATTCAACATCAACACGTCTTGAAATTCTCCATTACCCCCAAGAGACAGAAGTC
Organism: Tenthredo distinguenda; assembly: GCA_947538915.1. Taxonomy (NCBI): domain Eukaryota; kingdom Metazoa; phylum Arthropoda; class Insecta; order Hymenoptera; family Tenthredinidae; genus Tenthredo; species Tenthredo distinguenda. Next base: position 10,527,532 of record OX384534.1, read on the forward strand.
CTCCGATACGAAATTGAATTAATCACGGGATCATCGAATCAATGCTGAGCGAAATTAAACGGTTGTAATGCTGTGGTACAGCAACCGCAAATTCAACCTTCGCACCTTGGAATGCACTCCGTAAACTTTAAATAACCTTGCAAGTTTGGTATTCGTGGTTCTCCGCAAATATAATCACGGCAGTTCTCTGCTCAACTATTTCTCCAGAATGTCTCATCATGACACAATTACGAAGTAAGAAAATACCTGCGTCATTCTTCTTCGCTGCATCGTGGATTGTCCCGAAATTTATTTACAAATCATTGTTGATTCGATTCTTGATTACTTTTGAGGGTAAATTATTAATATATTTCGTTTACAGTTTGACTTTTACAGCTTTGAGGGCTCTGTTCTCTTGCTATCTGTGTCTGTGTATGCCTTACGTTTTCCTTCGACTTATCATACGGTTCAGAAAACTCTGGAAAATTCCTCCAGGCGAATAGATGAAACAAGAAAAGACAGGGAAACAAGAAATCTGTGGATCTAACTCGCGGGTTAAGCCTGGCTCGTTATTTATTCATAAGTAGATGATTGAACGCGATATTTATGGGACACATTCGATCCAAAATACAAATAAGCAGCCGTAACATAAAAGCGAAGCGCCGGATACGCGGGATCCAAAAGCCTATATCGAAAAAAAGGTCCAAGGCATTGTATGCATATTCAACAACCGAAGCCCGAACTATTTCCGCTTTTGATACCTCTGTGACAAAATATGACTCTATATATTCGCAGAGTCTCATGCGGTTTTACAGCTCGCTGGAAATAGTTGATATTCCCAAATTCATTTCATAGGCGAAGATGATCACTGTCAAACGAGCCCAGGCAAATGAATACCCAAGTTTGAATTTTATTACTCAACATAACTTAAAAGTACAAACTCTGCTTTACTTTCACGAATTCTTAATTCCTCAATGAAGTCTGTACCGATTATGGCAAACTTGAACGACGATTTAACAGCCGTGAGATCTTCGAGGTGGAAAATGATCGCCAAACTTGAACATTTGTCTACTCGCGGATATCATGCAATCAGATTCGCCGAACGCGGTAACCTGGTAATTACATCTGATTATACAGACTCGTTGTGCGAAATAGCCAATCACGAGATAACAGCATTGTTTCCGTCCAACCTAGGAATTATCGACGAAACGATACGCCTGCTACTCTCGCGGTCAGGATGCCATTCGAGACGTAGAAAATAAGGAAATATCAGTCTGCTCTAAAAGTCTCAGGTATTAAACGGGCAATGGATGCTGTTTGCGGCCATTAGGTGTACTAGACTTTTGGGTATCACATTTTACCATTATTCTTTTATGGAACGCTAAAAACTTGAATAGAGTGGGCGTGCATATTAAAAAACCCGTCGCGCCGAATTTTTGTGGGAGTCACTGACAAAGGCTCACGGAATTTCCAGAATGTAGAAAAATTCAAGATGACCAATTCTGCGGGTATACTTAACTTTTTATTAACACGGGTATACATATCGTCGAATACGGTAGAAAATTATCATAAGAAATATAAAAGCTTTTTTTTCAAATAAGTGCATTCCTGACGCGTTGTAAAAAGCTTTGGAAAATTTTCCTCATTCTCTCCACTCGGAATTCAATCCTCTTTAAAAATACCTAAATGAGATGGTACTTCGACGGAGTAGCTTTGCATGAGAATTCATTGCTATCAATAAGAACGTGGACGATTGAACGGTTTCAAAAGGTTTAGTGAAAATACGGGAATACCGGACTGCGAGACGTGCTGATAATAATGCATTCCGAATTATTCATCGCTCTGAGGGAACTTCGTATTTTACCTCAAACGAAGCAAGTGAGTAGTAATAAAGCTCTGAGGCACGTCCGGTGCAGATCATTAAAAGTGGCTACTTTTCAGGTAATTTTTTGCGCATTTTTATATCTCGGTGAAAGCATCGAGGTAGTAAATTTTCCGGTAATTTAGCGAGCAAATAAATTAAACTTCGCCGTCGGAAGTCTCTGCAGATTTTATTCCTGACAGTAGCATCGGTGCAGCTTTATACTGGCTTTAAAGAGAAACTTACTTAGCACGTCAGGCTCTTTTGTTCTTACTCATCCCTGATCCTGACAGCCTGCTGCGAGACGCCTAAACGTAATTTTGTCGCAGCAGCCTAGCCGACATTGACGCCAAAGGCAAATCCCACTTCGTGAAATCCGCGAACGCCAAGTGCCGGAGGATAGCTCCATGGCACAATGTAGAATCCGGGTGGCCTACTGCGAATCGATACCCTCGGAGCGCCAGGAAGACGCCAGAGGATATCCCGACGACCATGGGATCTGCAGCCAAGAGAGCTGGAGTCCGGGACTCCCACAATTTTGGCTCCACATTCCAGAGGATTTGTAACTCTGTCCCGGAAATTAACGGAGGCATATATACCCACATTCGATCTTGATTCCCCTCTGCAATTTGTGTTTCCAATTAATACGTGGCGAATGAAATTCGCGAAAAACAATACAGAGACGTGTGTGAGTCAAGCTGTCGCTGGCAAATGAATGAATTTCTAACGTTGTCGCAGATTCAATGACTCCAGAAAATCGGCTAGTTCGAATCCTTCGTAGATCTTGTTGAGCAAATCGACTCCGAGGCTACTCTATCGATATACGTTTTAAAAGAATGCTCAGATGTCTGAAACATCTAATGAAATTGGCTGCAATAAAATTTCCGGACCTACCGAGTTTTCCTTAATATCAATTTCCAAGAATGAAAAGACGCCGGAATTCACTCGATCTTTGGCGCAATCTAGAGATCGATATTACATGGTTGTACATACCTAATACGACATCCGAAACTTTGGAGGGGGTTCGTTCTCTCGATAATTTCTATCCACTTGAACCTCCACTGAAATATGACAGCAATTTTAGAATAGGTACCATTATAGTTTCCACTGCCACAATGCATTGGAGGAGCAAGCCACTAGGTCAAAATATCCATTTAATATCACAGTTTCATTTGTTCTTTCTGTCAGTCAGAGGAAAAATAGAAAAGAAATGGAATAGAAACAAACATTTTCGGATTACCTACCCAAAAAATACTTACTGGCGGGTAGAATATAGGCCATTCATTTCACACGATTAATCGTCGCACCCAGAACGTGATAAAGCGAAGGTTTTGCCAACGTTTTTACGAACAAACAGCTTTTTACGATAAATAAAAGCTCCGCCGTAAACAATTATAGGGACCATTCTACGATGCTTCTAGAATATCCATAATGCAAGATTTCATGTTTCATTATCTTACGAAATCCCGAGACCGATTTCTTGCAGCATGTCCATAATGCTCCCGCTCTTTTTCTCGCGGAATCTTCAATAATTCATCTTTCACAAAGGTTTGAAAAATGACGCGGCATGTGCATCACTTTACACCGGAATTCACCCCAGGTACATATTTTTAAAGAATTATCATCAAGCTTCAGCATTTGGATACAGTAACAATGCCAGCTTCAAGACCGGGTTAAATTCGTTGGCTTGGCTACTGGTGGTCAAGCTAATGCTTATTGGTGCGTTGAGTGGCCACTTAACGTGAATGTATACGTGTACAGGTGTGCGTATACCCCCATATACGTTTAACAGAAGTAAAGGCGAAGGCAATTTTATTCGACAAAAGCGGTAGGGATTGTCTCGTAGCCACTCTGTCGGTTCACGTATCGCATGATAAAAACAAGTGGCGAAAAAGCTCACGATTCTAGGCACAATCTAGCTGAGCTCTCTTTGCTCTTTTTTTTTATTCGCGAAAGTCTAGTTTCACGTACACAACTCCCAACCCCATTGAACTAAAGTACGAAGGTCTAGGTTACACTAGAGGAATGCAATCGATACTCAACCAACCAGAACTACCCTCCGCGTTGCTCAAACATTCCCGAGCCCGAAAACGAGGGTAGAATGTGTTTATTTCTCCTTCTGTCCCCGTCCATGTATGATACTTTACGAAAAATTGCAACTCAGCCGTCCCAACTTCTCTTGATTCCCTTTTATTTTAGAACACAAGCGGCTCGAGTTCACGAGGCTAAAATACGCTCAGCTTCCTAAACACAGCACGTAATCTAACCCACATATTGGATAACAGGGGTCGAAAGTCACCCTAAACAGAACAGATCTTAGTGAGATTTTATAGCATTACGACATGAGGTCAGTTACCCGTACTATGTGAGCCTTAAGGCATAAAATCTCACGAACGACATAATTGAGCACGTCTCACGTCAGGCAAATCTCTTCTTCGGGTTTACGTTCTAACGGATGTGAATCGTCATCAAAAAAGGATGAATTAATATATGAGAGAAAATTTTTGTACGTACTGTTCGGGTCGTTTTTGAACGTCGTTATCAAATCAAGAGGTCAAGGCCTCTGAAAGAAATAAACCTAATTGAATTGCGTGTACGAAGATTACTGGTTAGGAATGCTTCCCTGGTGACACGGAATATACCGTGATTCCGCGGATATGATGTATACTAACGAAGGGGAGCATTCGTGACTTCGAGCTTTGGGTAGATCGCGATTAACTAACAAAATGGCACGTGACGTTACAACCCATAGTTAGCAATTTCACGGTGAGGTCGGTAATAGAAATTGAGCCATTACAGTGGACAGAGCTAGTTTAAGTTGTCACGGAAATAGAATCTTACGATTTATAGACCCTCAAACCAAAGCTCATGTCTCAATTTTCCATCACGTCATGTCACACCCCTGATTTTTTTTTTCTTTTTTATAAACCTTTTCAATAACTTCCGGTCTACTTCAGTGTACGAATTTATAATCCGAAATATTTAATCATATCGATGAAATTTGTTAGAGAAATAGGCGAAATCGAGTGGACACTTTATCGCGATTAGTCGCTGACATATTATCTGCCAGAGTTCTTGTAGGACCGGAACCCAACAGGCTTATCTACTTAGCTAGATTCAAGGGTTCACATTATGCCTATAATACATCGTTATTCTGTCTACTGCAGACCCTGTACTAAAGCAAGGATTAATTCCAATGAACATCGATTGTTCCTACGAGAAGACAATTCATCTCAAAGCATATTGCGATCCCGAAATTATCAACCGGAAGATTCACCCGTGTTCGAAAATTAGATAATTTTCACTTCGCAGGTAGAACATAAAAATAACTTCTTTGAATTTCATAAATTTGTAACTCAATTTTCGTAGCTTTACTTTCTCTACGTAGAGCATCAAATATACCTCGAGAACAAATTGGGTATTCTCGATTATCCGGGACGCTTTTCTGCGCATGGGTCCCCGATTTCACTCGGTGTTCATTGCTCTGTGCTCAGGGCTCAATCACTCCCGGATAATTTCAGAGTTTTTAACTGGGCACATTTTTTCGAAAATTTTGGGTCTGGTTAAAAAGATTTTTCGGATCCCCAAATCCTAAGATGCGTACGTCCGAAATCGAATAATTTCTGAACCGGTTGATATCGGGGAGTATGACTCTGGATTTGTTGTTGGGGATTGGCCAAGAACTGAAATCTGTCATATGGCACCGAAATCGGGGACCCATGCGCAGAAAAGTGTCCCGGATAAGCGATAATACTCCGCATGCAAATTCCCACACGCACGCAGGCGTTTCATGCATATCTTTTTTCCCACATTACCTTTTCACCTTTTACCCTATACAACTATTTAGCTCATACAAAGTTACGTAGACATGAACGGAATACTTAACATTTGTATACGTGGACTTGGCTCCGACCCGGCTAGGCTACAGGTTTACTTGTTCGCTTAGTAGTCGCCAGCTGATTCATTGCGGGAGTCTAACATAAGACGTATGCAAAAAGAGGCGTGAGACTTTGGTAAAAATAGAAGTCCAAGTGTGTCAGACTCTTATTTGCTACACAATTATCTCTAATATTGTTTAACCGAGTTTAGTTTGGCTAGAGACAATAGTTTAAATTGAATTCTTAGCGTCGATTGAACTTAAACTCACTTCCTGTTTATCAAACGGTCTCTCGTCTCCGCTATCATCGCCTCCGCTCCCTCCTGTCATTTTGTCATTTTGCCCAAGCGAATCAGAGACTCGATTCTCAAATCTAAAAGCACTTTGCGGGCTCCCACTTACCATTGACCCTGATGGAATATCTCTATCAATTCTTCACGTCAAAACCTTAAGTTGGATCGATGGAAGGATTTTTCCAGGTGATTTGGGCTTCTTGTGAGCTTTGAATGTATAAATGATGATTTTATTTTCTCGGACTATTAAGCTCTGTCTAAATCCGATGGTTAAAATAAAGTGAGAACACTTGCCATACACTTTACTGCAGGTAAGGTATAAGGTATACATTGATTTTTATGTTTCACTCACAGGGTTATAAACCGTGGATTATAGCGGAGGCAAAAAAGTGAGAAAAACTTGCTGCAAGCAGGGAATTCTTGCTAAAAAAAAAAATAAGTTAATAACGATCGTTAAGGATCTTTATCTTCGTCACTAAGCTGCCAATAACTTAAGCGAGGTATTAGACCAGCCTGTATCTTTGCCACTTCCGCCCTAGTCTGCTCTTCGTATACAAAGATTAAAGTAATGTTCCTTTTAACACTGCGAAGCAAAGCACCGTTTAAGAGTTAACCCTGATAACCAAGGAATCGCGAGTTTCTTTAAAGGCCATTTCCTTTTTAATTACTCTGTCATTCGACGTCACGACCCTCAAGTATAATGTCAGAATTATTGCTGGCTATAACTTCCTGCTGGAAAATAGGAATCATACCGTATCCCTCATTAGGTTCAAACTAGTTCTAATTTTTTTTAACATCATGCTCCTTTTTGGAAGAAAATTCGGCCTCTATTTCAGTAACATACTATCGCAGAAAATCGTTTTTTTTCTCAATTTTACATATGGCAGAGGAAAGTATAGATAAAAAATAGCGGACGTACGTGTTCTCGGGCTCGATATGTACTGCGGAAAGTAAGCAGAAGCTAATAATAGACTCAGATTAAAATAGGCTCGGTATATGATAGCGTAGGTATCCTAAAAGATATGACTTACAACTGACAGGTAATGATAGCTGACTACAATGCCGATACAGGTATCTATTACTGATACATGATGGACGAATACCCAGGGCTATGATAGTTTTACGTCAGTCTGTCGACACGCGTAGAACATGAATGATAGAACGGGTAGGATCGCCTTACGAGACCAGAAAACATCGGATGACCAAGGAGGTCACAAATTGGTCCAAAAAATATCGATCCTGTGATTATTCAAATATTTCATACCAAATACCCTAAATGATTATGTTGGGATTAGCAATACTTTATTTTTCTTTTGTGTTTAGACAGAAATCAACCTGAGTATGAATAATACTTGTTTTTATCAGCTGACATGTGTTGAAGTTTGGAATGATCAGTTTACTGTAATAATAGCGAAACGGCTGAAGATCTCGTCGAAAGAAGCTTTCGGCGAAATGTCAATAATCAGAATAAACCAAGCTTCTCGTGTCTCAAAATAATCCTAACTATACAACATTTCATCAGGTTTATCATGCTTATGATGAGTTTGGGGTAAAAGCATTCGCTTTAACTTCGCCATTTCAATTTTGACATTCAGATATTTCAAACCCAATTATCACCGTTTCGGCAAATCAGCGGACAAGATTTTACTTCAAGAATACCTCATCATTAGGCAATTCTTCGCACCATCCGCTAGTTCAGAAATCGCTTAAATCTGAGCCTGACTTAATTGAGGTTCGTTACTACAGAGCGAGAAGGCTTTTATTCGAAACGATAGAATAATACATGAAAACCACTTTCTCCTAACGAAACTCGGATGCAAGGTCTTTGGTTTTAACAATGTAGGTACTACATGGGGCGTTCGAAAAGTCCATCGATCACTTACATAAAATGAAAATTCTAATCGATATCAATGCTTCACGCTTCGAGGTAGAAACGAATGCGTCTATGTAGTATATCGGCTATCGTTAGCCCTCCCAGACCCGAACGATCGTTCGATATAAGTAAAGTGATTTAAGAACAAATTTACCGATTCTGACTCGGGTTCAAGACCGGGAGATAATTCATTCGATAGCGGGGAAAAGCTCGTTATCCATTAATCAGGAAAACCTTTATCGTTTCCTCATATTTCGTACATAGGACCAAGGATGGGGCAAAATTCCATAACGTCTCGCATACAGTATAATATGAAATAAAATCCTGCAGGAATGTTAGATCAGAATTTGCATTCATTAAAATAGTCGTGGGCTTTTACCGCAGCATAAAATTCTGAACCAATTCTATTAAGATGGGTATCAGGGGTAGTTAAGAATTAAAGTAGGTTTAGTCGATGGATTCGATTTACATATAAATGTGGGAAATTTTCTTGTCTATACACGTTGATCTAATCGTAAGGTAACAACGGATGTGAATGTGAATATCCGGAAACTGCGCCCATGAATTTCGTTCGACAGAAGGTAGGCGTCTAGATAAAGACACCCGTTTAACCCCACTCCACGACCTCCTAAGCATTGGAGGGTTTTTTCTTTTCCTTTTTCGTTTCTTTTTTATTAACAATTGGCAAAAAATGCTGCAAAGGATGAGGGTTCGATATAACTGATAACACGAAATACCTTGCTGAAATTGCTACGGCGTCCCAAGAGCCCGGGATAAAAGGCTGACACGTACAATCTCTTCTACTAACGTGGGCCTCCGTCATTTATGCGTCGAACCTCGAAGACTAGTCCAACTTTTCGATCCTTTAGGAAGCATCAAAAGTATCGGGGCTTTTTACAAACGAAGAATTCCGAGAGTCGCGTATTCCTTCTCGTCCACGTTGGATTTCCGGCTTCTTAAAAGTCACAGAAATTCATAGGAATGCCTCGTTCAAATGCTATGATTTCTTCGTGACTTTCTAACAACCTTAAACTATAAAAATCGTATATAAAAAGATCTGGGTATCCAATCCACCACCTGACTCACATTTCCGACAAAATTTTGTTGACATTAGTTGACTATAAAAAGATCGTAGAATGAGCAATGTTGAATAAACGCTGCAGATTCCAAAACTGGGATAATGATGATTTTTCAATATCAGCTGCATCTTTCGGAGCAAAGGAGACACTCTGGAAAATTTAAGCTCCGAGTAGTTTGGTCCGGAAACTTTACCTATAGTACCTTTGCTGGTCAAGCGGCTAACCAGAAACCAGATTAGATACCAGGTCACGCAGAACGTTCGGAGACCCCTTTTTTTCGTCTCATTGAAACGTCTCATAGGTGCTTCGATATGAGCTTTCGTCTAGGATTCCGAAAAAGTGAGACATACCTAGATGCTTCTCACCGCAATTTCTGATCGTTTAGCTTTTGAGGTTGAAAAGAAGAAAGATCACACGGATCGTTTCCATGTTATTTGCCTAAATTCTCTGCGTACGAGCTGGATGTATGCATGGGAATGATAATCAACTGCTCCAATTCTCTCTGAACGAACGAGATGAAGTCATAATTCCAGGCAAATGTCATTTATCCAGAAAATACAGTAAGAATTGTTTAACGAATACTCTTATCGTTGCCATGATTAGTCCTGGACTCAAAGTGGATTTGCTGTTCAAGGGTCAGAGTTAAATTCGAACTACTTTTTCTGGGTGTATCTAGGTATCTATGCAGGAAATTGAGAAGACTAATGAAACCACTCAGCTCTGACACAAAAGGGATAGAAAATCTCCTAAGAATTTTAGTGGTCCAACTTCTATACCTATAAAATTTGATATTAGTCAAAATTACACTCATTTACTGTTTGAAAATTGCCACTGTTTGACCTGGTATGCAAATGCGACAAGATTCATTCGGCAATTTAATGCCCCATGCAATCATTGTAATATCCACTAATTATCTGCCGGCGATTTGGTATAATCCTACGTAATTTTGTGACGTAAAATTGACGTCAACTTGACGACGTCGCTAGAGCGCAGGCGAAACTCACTGCCAAGGTCTACGACGCCACCCCAGCTCGACCGTCGACGCGGACCTTCGCCAGGAGCTTCGCTCAGTGCGCTGTCCGAGGCGAGCGCTTCGACTTGAAGTGGTGATCTACACCAGGCGATGCTTCAAATCGCCGAAAAATGACAAATTAGGATAATATTTTAACGCGATTAATAATGACAATTATATCGGTAACAAGTAATGAAATAATCATGAAAATTACAACGAAGGGACCTCAGCTGTTACCAGGATAACTAAATGGTGAAACTTGAGTAATTAGTTTGAAAACTTTCAGGTTTTAACCCAAAGTTTATAATTTAAGCATTTTTTATCACCGAGACTGCAGGCTGGTAATGTGTTCGTGAAACTTTTATTCAGTCTCTGGTTTTAAATTATCCATACGATTATACTCCGAAACAGTTTTATAATTTGTGAAAAAATAAATTCCGGAGACAAAAAAAAACCGAGGGAACCAAATGCGTTCTAATATGAACGGTAATTGAAATGTGAATGGAACATCTATCGGGTTGGAGGCTTGGATGGATCTTGCGAAGACGTACGACTTGAAGATTGGTGAAAAAAAGGCAGTGATAAAAAAATGATCAGCCTATATTTTATACCACATTCGTTATGAACGTTCTGATGAAATGTTTACCGGTGTAAAACGGTGTTTGTTTATGCAAATTCAAGAACTTATCAGCTAGTGATTTACTCAAACACGTTTATAGAGTGTCTGCAGGCGTTTGGAAAGAAATCATTTTCACACTGTGTAAATAACCGTGCGTAACCGTACCTACAGTGTTTATATAATTGGTTGTGGTGCCAACGTTTATCAATCTTAATACCAAGCAACTAACCCTTCGGTAATAAATTTCGCCGAGTATATAGTGCGCGGCGCCCTCTTCCTAAGTGAAAATTTCTGTCGCTTAAAATATCAAGAGCCACCCTTCGAACGTATGTGCAATCGATCACAGTGACGTAAGAGAGCTGGGCAGACAACGAATCGAAGAGATTCTCACATCTTTGAAATCTGAATTATAAAAAAAATAAAAAACTAGGAAGATTAATAACGGTTCGGTGTTCTGAAACGATTAATCAAGTTCTACGACGTCTCTGGGTGAACAAACAATACCGAAAATTTCAATTGGTACATCGAGCGGCTATAACCGAGTGCAGGTGATATATTTAAACCGATGTTTAATACCGCAATTAACAATTTTCATCGGCTTTATTTATAAACAACGATCTGTATCCGAATCTTCGGGGGTTCTGGCATCTTGTTATTCTTGGCGTTGTTCGATCGTTGATAACCCGTCGGCATCATCATGGATTTAATTTCTGGTTGCAACTGAAACAGTGAGTTTACTCGATTAACAGAATGATCGATACTCAATTTCTGCGTCTGATATTTGGAACTCATTAGACTTCCTGGCTTGTAGTTAGGATCCAGAATTTATGTTGCACAAAGCTGTCTGGTCTCTAGAATCTAATTCAGAAGAATTCAAGGAGGTCTGCACGAGCTGGAGCCTGATGAATTCAATTTAGTCAATTTGATCTTTGACCATCAAGAAGTCCATGTCGTCTGTGAAAGCCGGTGGTTTTCGCAAGCGATATCTTTTCGTACGTTCAACTGCCACTTCTCTTCAAATTTCTGGAGCTTTTTTAGTTCCGATTCCTATTCCGACTTTCAGGGGCTAACTTTATGCTTCGGGAATGGATTTTGAATAAAAGGCTCCGTATGAACTTCGGGGAATACAAATCCCTGTGGAGTTTTAAGCCTTGTTTGAAGCCTCGCGGGTTAATATTGTATGTTGAAAGTATCCGAAAAAAGTAACAGATAAATAGAAATATTGATACCGATACTCTACCAGCACTTTATACTGTACTTCGTTTTATATGGCAGCTATGCTTTTCTGGGCGTAAAACAGGAAAAAGAAAATTCTTAGTCGTTAATTTATAAAAGTTAGGTATGGAAATGACAAGTGAGTAGTTTAAATTTCAAGTGTTAAATCTTAATGGTACTGGCGAGACGAGATGAAGTTCTTTAATTAGTTATGAATAAATTTACAAATGCCTGATGATTGTAACCCGCACCTAGCCCTCGTTGTTTTTAATGAATATTAATGAAGGTGTCAGTTTTGCGTTGAGAAAAGTCTAAATGTCTCGCCATTGTTTTATTTCTCGACTCTGACTTATTTCACTCCACCGATTATCATGGTTTCAGTACTTACGCCTGTTGCCTCAGAAAAGCCAGAAAGCTCGAGCGTAAAAAAGTTGGTTTTCTGCTTTTGTGATCCTGCGAAATAAACGTCTCATCGAGAATTCATGTTCAGAGTGAAACGGGGATAATCGTCACTGTCAGTCTTTGTGCTTCAATTTTTCTCTCGCAAAAACCAGAAAATAAGAGAACCTGTAAGTTGCAGGAATTCTCAAGAATTTCCTAAACGATAATTTATCGTAGATCGTATTTAGAAATTCGATCATTGCCCAAATTATATAGATTTTAAAAACTTGGAACTCCTCTACTCAAAAGTACTTTCAATTTTGAGGAAGGAAGCGATTCACTTCATATCGCAATCATTGATTCACGAAAGAACTCAGGGACCATACATCGATGATCGAAGGGTTTCTGAATTCGAATGATACGAGGGCTGATATCGCCGATAATTGGATTGACTTATTCCAACAGGAGCCTTTCACTTCTTATTTCTATCTCATCTGAAGCCAACTAATTACTAACGAAGTTCCACTCGAATGCCCGCATTCAAATTCTCCAAAATAGTGCCCGGCGCCAGGGGTTGAATTACACCTAACGCTGCATCCAATGAATATTATTTCCACTTCGCTGTTTCAGTATAAATCAGTGAATCGGCGAGATAAGATAATTAGCAGTTTCTCTTAATTATCAACCCTGAGATCCAATTACTCAATAGTACTTCACGCTGTAATTAAATAAATACCGAACACTGAAAAATGTGGTATTGAAATTCCGTTTCTATAGACTTTCACAGACAACGATCCTAGATGATTCCAAAATTCAGCACCAAGTACTGTCACATCTACTTGCTCCAAAATGTAGACCATAGAAGTCCGCCTAGAAATTATTTCACAGTCTAGTTAAAAATTCATTACGTTTGTGCTTCATGGTACTCACAGCTCACCGCATGTAGTAGTTGACAATAAGAGAGAAAGCCGGTATCTCACGTCTAGAATCCGACATGATAAGATGGTACAAAATTTAGGAAGGTTTTTTCTAAACCGGGAGCAACGGACTAAGAAGTAGATATTGCGCTGAGACGAGCCAGGAGCTGCCTTGTCCATGCACCGGGGTTTCTACTCGTCCTTCTGGTTCTACTTTATTCATTTTTGTCTCTTTGCCTGTAATTTTTACCTTGATAAGGATAGCGTTTCAAAGGGCACTCAAGGGACCTTGTTTCGTAGCTACTTTCTTTGGGATCCCTAGGAGTAATTCTTAGCTTTAGTCGTTCCTTCGTCGTATACGTGTAGGTATATTTATAAAGTATTTTTATATTCTGACTCAATAAAACAATCTCGTACAATCAGTCAACCTCAGGTCTCTAAAATTTCGCGATATTTTTCTTCTTCCTGTTTATTCCGTACCGAAATGCCAGGAGTCGAGACCCGAAGCGTAGGAGTAAAGATCGCTGCCTCTCATAATACATTTGTCAGTAATTCTTTGTCCCCCGGAAAAGAGACAAGTTGGGAAGGATCTTTACCTCTGGCCAATTAAGTATACAAAAGGACTTTCTCGCGTTAACAAGACGCTGTGAAGTAAGGGTAGATTTATACTCGAAGGAGCTATGGCGCCAGCGGGTATGTCGCGTCACACCCGAATCCTTTTCCTGCCAGGCAACAGCCTGACGTAAAACGGGTTTACAGCTTTTAATATTAACCCAAGCGACAGATACCGCGGCTCTGTAGCTTCTAAAAGAAACGATTCGCACATCCCACGCTTTAATTTGAAAAACGCCCCCATTCTGACACATATAGTACATTAGATCGATTGTTCAATTCGTGGGCGCTCACACGGATATATGACTTGAAGAAAATACGGTATATAAGCATCGATATAATCAATCATTCTCTGCATAAACTATCCCAAAGGATGATCGCATCTCCGTGAGCTGCTACCGAAAGATGAATACCATTTTTCACATGAAATAAGCAGTGGAGGATCAACACCAGACACCTCCATTTTTAATTTCTTCTCACAAATCATAAAGTAAACACTTTCTTCTTTTCATTTGTTAGAGGCTTTCGCCTTCATGCTTCTAGCCATTAATACAAAACTTGGTTTTCATTTGAAGGTAAAAATTTTCGGGTATTCTGATAATTATTTTTGGGGATTCTCGTTTTGCAGAGACTTTTTAAAGACGTCTGGTCCTGATCCGACGTAAAATGGATACGTTTGTCTTCGATTTCGATCAAACGAAATGAAATCTTTTGTTGCAGCGAATTTGTCTGACTCTGAATAAACATTATATTTCTTAAGATTGTTCCTTTTTATCGAATCCAGAAGTTATCTGATTCTGATCTCCCACTGCTCAAATAATCTCCAGTGCTGACATGCCACGAATAAAATATTGATCTTATGGGGTATAGAAATTGATGTATAATGCTTACGTAGAGGCAGGCTTTTGCCATCTAGGTTTACACATAAATATTATTTCCATCTTTGCACACGATTAAGTAACGCGGAATTATATTTGTTTGGCGAGCACATCCGTTGATTTAGAACGCAGCAGCTGGACGGTAGCAATTTTGTCGACAACTCGCGTATCGTTCATTGTAATTAACTAAAGAGTAATAACTAACGTTAGGACAGGAAATTACAGCTCTAGAGGTGACAACGCGCCTGTCGTTTTGCCGTGTTTACAAAGTGATCGTTTTTAGCTGGCTAGAACTGTCCGTAGTCTTCATGGTTCACGGTCTTGCTTTTAGCTCGATTTTTTCGCTTTATCGGACAAGTTTACTACCGAATGCTTGGATCTAGTTCCTGCGAGAAATAGTGAGGGAATCCTGTTCCATTTCATCCTGGTATCTAGGTACTGATTTGCTGCACACAATTTTCTATAAATATATTTCTCCCTCGAGTTTACTCTCCAGATTAGATTTCAAAAATGATATAGACAAGCTCGAACGAGCTTAACGGTTCATTTTTTTCCGAGCTATTTCAGAATCTCTCATATATTGTTCGTAGATCAAACGAGCTGTTATTTCTTTTTTTTTCGCGATACTTTCGATGAACAATAATGAACGAAGTGCATAGTAACGTTATCTATCGTGAAATCTGTATGTGTATTGTGTATCATCGTTAGCAAACACTTGACCGTTTTTACTCGATTACAAGCGACGATATAATGTATGAGGTTTCATCTATACGCGGATTTCCAGCTCCCTTAGATCTTGGTATTACTTCAGAATTTACCAATTACCGAATAGAATCTTTCAAGTCCGGCGATTGCCCTGCATGCTCATCACAAACGGACAATCGAATTCCGAAACGATGTACAGAATTGAATGCCTATGCCTATACCTGTGCAATAGTTGCTGTGCAGTGATTTATTACACTCCTTAAAGTGCGAGGAATGAAGGTGCATATAATTCACTCCGTAGTGAGAAATTTTTGCGAATACATAAACATTCGTGTTGTTTAAGTTTACTTTATCGCCGTGTAGTTCTTCACGGATGGAAAAATTCAAGTTTATTTCTGTGGACTGTGGTAATGTTTTAGCCTTTATTCTCCAAGAAATTATTTCTGCAGCCATTCTAACCGGGATGTACTGTCATTATCTCTCCTGCAGAGAAGCCGCAGTTCCTTTTAGCTGTCTCAGGGATAAGTGCCTCCATTTAATAGCTGGTGAGAGACATTTTCTTTCTGTAAAGCCACGTCGCAATATTCGATCCCCCTTTTTTCAACGTTGGGATTTCGACGCTGCTGTTTTACTATTCAATATTCTCCATTGTTTTCCTCTGACAAAAGCACGGATCTCAATTCTCCCATGATGGAATTAATTTAAAATAGGAACTAAAACCGTGTACAAAACGCGATTATCTTCTTGGTATGAATTCTGTCACGTTTGGATAAAGACCTGACGGAATTATCGCTGGTAATACCCTTTTGCTACGTACTTACAGCTGACTACGTAAAGAAGGGTTGAAAAAGAGCAGAGCTTCGCGCGTCATAATCGTTTTTATCGGTCTTGTTAGTTGAAATTCTGTCACAAAAGTTGAAACACATCTGACAATGATTAATACAGATTATGAAATACATTTACTCATTTCTCGTTACTAAAATAGTTCTTTGAAAGCCGGAGAATCGTACGAATAAATTTATAAAAATTTCACGATTCTTGTTCGATTTCTTGTAGGAAAGTGCGGAACTTTTTGTCCGAAATTTTCTGGAGAACAGCATCAAGAATTCCGGCTGTAAAACGAAGAGAATAAATCGAAACTCCCATGGCTATTGGCAGAGTCCAACCTCGCCACATGGTTTCCGGACCTAGACAAAGTCCGCGGATACGTGACAATTCTTCTCCGCTTTTCACCCTGTCTCTAAGACTCCCTTGGCTCGCGTCGTAAAATAGTTCGTCGATTCGATTCCGGAATTTTCTTGTTCCCTAGTGCAACTGCCTCGCAAGATTTATTTCTCGCCCTGAATCAGACGTCGAATATTTTCCTTTTCGAAAATAATTCTCAGCACGGAATCTCCTCCCTTTGTAATGGCTTTCCAACACCCCTAAAACGGTCACGGTAGTAGACACACGATTTGGCGAATCGAGTCTGGCGTTCTTCTTTCCTATTGTAAAAATGTGAAATTTCTTCTCACTTTAATTTTAGAGGCATGCAGAGGGACTCGGAGGATGTATTCGAGTGCTCTTCGCAATAAATCTTTCAATTTTTCGGTGAATTCAACGTTTCCGTACGCGTTCGACGACCAGTAAATATTTCGAAATAGGATTGAAATTTCGAGAGGTTTTGTTCAGGATGAAAATGAGGCGGAATCGGGGGTGTATCACGAAATAAAAAATAAAATCGTCTCCGCTATATATCTCCCTGTTGAACACGTTTTCCGCTGAAACACAATAACGCGATTTTATTTTTGTGTAAAAAGTATACACAAACCATAAGACCATTACAGCCTCGAGGTATAACTTCGGAAGCTAGACACAAGGCCCATGCAGAAAGCCTAAATCCTAAATACTGTCGTATTTTATGGTGCAACTTTTTCCTTCTCCTTCTCAATTATCGCCGTTTTATCGCCCAACTTCTTTTACAACGGCGTAAAGCGGCTTCAAAGAACCACAAATTCTTCTCTAGATATCGTATTCGGTATCACCAGCGAGCTTTCTTAGTCGGAGAATAAGATCTTCGAACGTTTAACGACTGCACGTTATTCAAAGCACTGTTTCCCCCTCCCTGGCAAATAGTTGCCGCCGAGAATTCCAAGCTCAATCTCTATAAGCTCTACGGCTACTAGCTTGTGACAATCTCGAGATACCGTACCCAACGTTTCGTGGCTGAACGACCACTATGCCGTTACCTTGTTACACCAATCACCTCGACGACGAGACACAACGATATTAACTTTAAAATAGAAACATACCGACATCGCGGCCTAGATGCGATACATGTGACGATGTTTTGGATAGAGGCGCGAACGTATCATCTGAGAAATAGTCTTTGAACTTTTCTTTTCTTTTCTTTTTCTTTGAAACCGTTTCAGTCGACGCTTGATTGATTCTCTGCCTCACGAATTGTTCCGTATATCCGTAGATCACTCTGTAATCTTCATTTGGTAATTTAAAAATGCTGTTGGTGATTCGATTCGGTATTTCAAACCGAGTGTAAAATGGGAAATTATTTTTGGTAACGTTTGACAATGATACAGGAGTCCCAAACTCTCTCGACACGCGTAGTGCGGTATTTATAGAAATTGGGGATTTGACGAAAATAATTTACGAGAATGCGTAACGCGTATTTCTATTATATTATTATTGTCCTACGCAGCTGTTTCATATCTCGAATCTAGCTTTAAGCTGACTAATATTGCAAATAATTCAGTGAGTCAAAACTTTAAGAGTTGTTATACAACTCCTCGGCCGATCTATAAATGCTCATTGAATCTTTAAACAGACACTTTAAAAATAGGTATAGCTCTCCATCCCTCAGGTATGGTAACGATTTCGACTTTCTAAGCGTACAGCGAGTATAAAAATCATCGTAAAACCGTCAGATGTATCGGCTGTAAAATTTATTTCTAATTTTCTAACGCGCAGAATAATAAACTTCTTCAATTCACATATAAAGGTCAATAAACGCTCCGTCATCTCTACTTAAAGCTCGGTTACGTTTCGCAGGATAAATTTGTACGGGACATCCGCCGTTTCAGGACCGCAAAGAAAGAAAGAAAGAATGAATAATTGAATAAAAATCAACCGTGTAAAATATCTTGAAGATAAATGTTGCCGCTTTTGCTTCCGAGCTACGGACTGCAGCCCTCTCTACTTGGACAAAAGAAATAAAAGGAAAGAAAATGTAGTCATAAACCAGAAATAGAATAAAATTTGTTCTCGTTTAAAAAAAAAAATTTTAACCACGCAAAAGAAGCAATCGCAACGACGCCAGTAACCTGGTCAGCTGTTACCTTCGTCACCGCGCGCCTACCAGAAATATACCCCAACCTCTGCCCTCCACTTCTCTAACGCGTCATCCCCCAGCTAACTATAGATAAACGACGCTAACTATAAACTAGGCTATCTACTTGCAAAGTCCGAAAATATGCCGCGTCGGCTCTAGGTTACAAACGTAGTTGCAATGTCGTAAATACGAAGCTACTTAACCTGGGCGACCGTGACATTGCACCGAGATTTAAAAGCTTCGTAACTCTTGGCACGAGCCTACGGTCATTACCGGAAAAGCCTAATTTTCTCTAATTTTCTTTCGATATCATAGCTTCGCTTCCTGTGAAGTTTGATTGCAGCTATATGATACGACGATGAGAGTATTATGCTTCGACCGCGTGTCGTTATAAGCTTGAGTCATTTCATTCATCAGACTATTATTATTTCCCGGTATAATGAGCAATTCTTGAAACTGAGTCAGTGACTTATCGAAAATTCTTGTACGGATGTTATATTAGTGGAATGAGAAGAGACTGAAATTTGGCACAGAATTGGGCTCGGGTGCCACGAGCTGCTAAAAAAAACAAATCCGCGAATCCCGAGGAATCTGTTTTTTCATAGATCGCGTAGGTATATTTGATTTCGATTTTTCTTACCTTTCGCGAAGTTTTATCAATCGTAAATTATAAATCTAATGAAACTTGTCATCGGCAGAGCTCGTGGTACGCAAGAATTCATCGGAAGATTGATAACTGATGGCGTTTCGAGAAAAAGAAAAAGAAAAAGGTCTCTGGAAACAATTTTGAAGGCTTTGCATGAATAAGAACGGAATTTTGAGCTATCATATCTGATCTACGCCTACTCGCATATTCAAATTCCTCACACAAATCAACCTGGACAAAGTTTACACGCGAAATGGTGCAAATGTATCGAGACACGTTTCGTACCTCGGCTCCTTTTGACAAAGCATGCTATTTCCAAAATGGGTCGTGCCTAAAACGAACGATGTGTAGACGCTCCTCGGTAGAGTGAGTGAAAATTTTGCGACAGACCAAAAATACTTTGGCATTCCGCCCACGAACGGCATCGCTATCCGCGAGAAGCCTCGATCTATCCAAAGTTCGGGAATTGTCTGACTAGCACCTGTCTCGCACTACTTACAAGACCGCGTTCTCGTATCTATCTTTCGGCTGATATAATATGTATACTGTCGTCCTAGTGAAAAATATTCACGCACTGATAAAATCCTTGATGAGATGCGACGTAGACGAGTTGTCTCGTATTTCTATCCATTAATTGCATTATTTCTACTTGTTCTTGGGATAAGGCAAAGTCTAGGAAGATGGGAAGAGTTCCGAAAATTAGACGATGCGATTTCTTAAAACGTAGTGGATGAAAAATTCTGAAATCGTACAGAGAATTTTTTATTTTTCTAACTGCTCCAATATCTTCAAAGACTTTACCCTAATTCCCTTTCCCTTTAATTCATAAGTTAAATTCTCGTCCGATTTCAGTGTCAGATCTAAAAAAAAATACGTCAAGTTCTTTCATCATGCACCATATTTCTTCGTACCTTTTGGCGAGGAAAATATTTCCACGATAGATCGTTGGACCTTTCTAAAACCTTTCGTGTTGATTGTTGAATCTTGTCGATGTGAAATGTTTGCATTTCATGCGATATTGTAGTTTTTCCGGGCCGAGCAGACAGAAAGCATTCTAAATGAAGTACATAAATAGATACACAGAATTCGCACCTGAATAATCATTCAAGGATACCGTTTTTCCACTTCCCAGGCTATAAATAAGCTCGTCTTGTGAAGTCGATTACTTACAACCCCTTATTCGACCATCTAACATATAGTTTGACGTCTTATATTAAATATGTAGATAATATCCCAACAGCCGTTTATCATAAAGCCTTGAATACGTACGAAAGTGCTCCAAGAACCTCGATATCGTAACTATTTTTTTCACGTGGCTATTTCGGATACATAGCCAAAATTTTCAGCTACATTAACAGGGCAAACAAATTATTCTGCAGCCGTTAGAAACCTATGAGAACTAATTCAACGAATTCAAAGCCTTATTTTTGTTCCATTTACATTTGGAGACATATGCCTAATGGCTTATTTGTTCGCTAGTTGTTTATTTGTTTATCGGTCGTTTATTTTAAACGAATCTTTAAAGTATATCATCATCGTTGATTTTGAGACTTGTATCCTCTCGTTTATTCCGTGTTCTGTTTTCTCTCACACGTTTTTTGAACTTTTTTTGAAGCCTCAATTCGCACCAGCAAGTGCTCGTTTCGCCGGGTGAACAGCTAAAATAGCATCAGCCTTTTTAACGATGTATAAAAAAAACTTGGTCAGCATAATATAGCAGCTCGTTGGCAATTCGATATAGGCACCGTGTTTCAATTTGTTAATTTATAAATAAAAAAATTGAGGGAATTGATGGAATAAGGCCAAAACCTGAATACCCTTTTTTTCCCCAAAATTGTCATGGAGAGTAAAAGTTTCATTTGATGCTGTTCACACGCACTCTATTTTTATCATAATAAATAAACGACAGCGAAACGCAAAGTTCAAAATTATAGGTTCAGAGAAAAATGGAGGAAAGTATATCGACCGATCAGAAAAAAATGCCAAAAACATTTTGAAGCACCTATGTATTCCTCCTTCCATTTGAAAATAATGTTCACAGAGTTTCTTCGTTTCTTTAATTTTCCTTCTTGGGGTATCTTTTAATTGCTTGAGGAGAATAAACATCTGTGAAGATGTTTGACTTCGGTTTATCCTCCCTTCTGTAAATGTCATCTTTGATCATCAGTAACTCGATTAAGGGGTGATTCAAATTATGTACCATGGAATTAGATCGTTAGGGTGAATTTTTTCGGAACCGACGCGTGTCTGTTCGTGAAAATAAAACTTCGACTCCCTTAGCTTGGGGTAAACCCTTCGGCACGTAGACAGGCAATTTTTTTCTTAAAAATTAATTAAGCTCGTTGTTGAAAACAGGGTGTGCTTGTCAAGGGCTCATACCGTGATGCTACGACGTGCGTCCTCTTTAACAACGGAATTGGGTGGCCGGAATGTGATGTCACTTAATTACTCGTTTAATAAAAAGTCATAGTGAAGCGATACTAAAGCTTGCTTACGTTCGTATATACCTTTTGACATCTGGTCAGTTGCGGGAAGAAAAAAAAAAAGTAAGAAAAATGATGAAAATAATCTCGAACCTCGCGGTAATATTTCTCAAATAAAGAAGTGGAGTGAAGCTACATAAAACGGCAAAGTGGTAGCCTCACATTTCCGGTGGAAATAGATAGCAGTAGATAGTAAAGGCGAAGAACCCAAAGAACCTTCATCAAAATTGTCGTCTGTCGAGACCACTTACCTACCATTTATCTCTCCCAAGAGAATCTTCGAGAGCTTTCTCGGAGTGGTACACGCCAACAAAAAGACCGCGGAAAGCCTGCCGAAATCGTTTTGGAGTTATCGGAAGTTTACCCGGGTCCAATGACTCCGCGAACCAATTGGCGTTGAGTGGTTCATTGAGGGCCCGATTTTGGGGCACTAATGAACCCCAATTACGTGTACAAATAGTAGGTGTGTAGAAGCCAATAATTGTAGTCAGTGAAGCATTGAATGTCACAAACTGAAGTGACGAACAAAGTGGAAGGCAAATGCATGGCAGGAGGCAGGGGATGATATGCATCCCCCGTTTGTTCGCTTGTGAATATAGTGTCAGGCTCTGGTTTGGGAGGTTTTTTTATAGATTTGGTAGTCGCAGTTTTTTGTTAATTTTAGTTGTTGATTGTTCAATTTATAGAAGTTGAAGAATCAGACTCAAGGGTAATGGGGTTTTCATAGATCAAGTTTGACGGTTGATTGCGAGTAGGTGATTTGAGTACCTGCATAATCCGAGATTACAAACTTTTGATGGGTTAGTTATTCGGTTATACGTTTCACGGAGCTATTCGCGCACCAGCTTTTAATGCGATCGATAATTCCTCGTTAATTATTGATAATGCCACGTCGCTGCAAAGTTTGATTACATTACGAGCTCCTGTGTTTTTATTTTCATTAAAGCCGATGATTGTGTTTCTCAATTATAATGAGATTGACTCCCGCTTTTTTGCAACGAGAAGTCTGACACTGCAAGATAATTGTCCCATCATAGATTTTTATTTTTCACCGGTGAAAAAGTAGGCGATGAAACTTATCATCTAAATTCAAAAGCATCTGAATAATTGCACAAGGTTTACTAACTAGTGAAGAAGACTTTATCAATCTGCGTTATCGAACTGCCTTGATTTAACGTATTTCAAAACCCACCTAAACTGAATCTGTTCTTTCTCCCATATGCGACGAAAAAAAACAAACATTTTTTTAAATTACTTGGCGCCGATTGATGGTTCGGGTGAATTCGATTAACTAAATCGAATATCGTACTTCCAGTTATAGATACGTCGCGGATTTATAGACTATATATATGTATGCAAATTGCTGCAGAACTGAATTCATGTTACACCATTCTCTATCTGGAATCAGAATTAACGTGCACCGAATATGGAATTAGTAATCAAAGATTATGATCAATGGATTTGATTTATCACTCAGACAATTTCCATTTATAGTCCGGATCCCGAACAATAGTTTTTTGATTGGATTGTCTGATTTTCGACTTCGGTATATCCGCATTTATGAAATACGCGATGTACAGATTTGATTCGCACTATAAGCTCTGATTTTTGAAATTGAGTTAACACAAGGCATATTCTGTTGCAGGTCTTGAGAGTGGAGAATGCCGAGGTTCGGAGTGAATCCCTCAACTTCGAATACTATGACCTCAGGTTTCGTGATTGAAGAATACACGATGCCCGTGGAAAAGTTGCCTTCAACGACCTAGAAAGAAGAAGCGAGAGATCAGCTCGCATGATCGCGAGTACAATGTGCTTATTGTTTTATGAAAATAAGGCAAGGATACTTGTTCTTAATTAGAAATCAAACATGGCTGTGTTTTGGATCACCCTGATCACATCGCATAAATTTAAAAGGTGATGGCGAGCCTTTGAATAAATGTTGAACTAAAAAGGGGGTAAACACTGAAATAGCGAAGTCAGTGAAGAGGAAAACCAAATTAACAATAAATTGACGAATTGAAAATCTATAACGAACTATATATTTACTTATTTATCGTAACAACATTGACAGACCTGTGACTCCATATGCTTACCTACGACGAATCTTGCTGATCGGCAAACAAATTATTGTTTGCCTTACGCAGAGGATTTCACGAATTCCAAGACTACAAGTTTGGAATTGTGCTGTGTTCGTTAATCAGTGTAAAAGAGGGAACTTTTTTGGAAGAAAAAATAAGGGAGAATGGGAAACGTAGTGAATATTTGAAAAATCAATCAATCAATGTGTGAGGGTAATCTCGAGTGCTAAAATGTTGGAAATAAACGCGACGACTAGTTTGCCTCATCTCACTCCAAATTTGACGGGTAATTTTACCGGCAATATTACCCAAAACGGAACTATACTAGGAGTGCCGGAAGAGTGCGAGGCCCCGATAAATGACGGTGCCCTGTTCGAATTCATCACTAATGGTATATTACTGAACGTTGTGGGCCTCTTCGGATTATTCGGAAACATAATTTCGATGATAATTTTGTCACGACCTCAGATGAAGTCATCCATCAATTACTTACTGATTGGTTTGGCGAGATGCGACACCGTGCTCATCATAACTTCGGTAAGTTTCCTATGCTTCGCATGATTCGCAATAACAATATTAAAACCGTGTAATTAGATAATGATTCTTCAACTACGGATCGCGTCAGTCTTAGAAAAATTATCCACTAAGTGGGTATAAGTTGTACGCGAAGATACTTTGATTGCAAAACTTCAGCTTTAGTTGAGGTTCTCAGCATCGTTCTATAGGATCTAGGTACGAACTCGTGTAAAGTTATTAAATTCGCAACTTTTCAGTTCCGCAAACTTGCCTCTTATCCAAGAAACTCTATGCGGACATCAATTATGAAAGCAGTTCTAATTGTCAGTACAACGAGTATCGTTTTTGAACTACGAGGAAAAGTTTTTAAATTTGTTTGAAACTTTCTATACACCTTTCTTCCGATATAACTTAGCCAACGATTTTCAATATTGCGAATCCTCAGCTGTTCTTTACAAACTCCCATGCGTATCTTGAACATCATATTTATCTCCTATGGGACAATTCTTCCCCTTTTTTACGACCTCCAGACCATTAAGAAGCCCTCTGATGTTAGGATTCTGCTTTTTATTTGCCTTTCGATATGAATCTCGTTTTATCGCTTTCAGTATCCCTGGACACGGTCAGAAACTTTTTGCAGTTTGTTGGCTAAGCCCTTTCGCTTCTGCTCGTACTATATACATGTAAGGTCGGAAGTGGACTAGCTCCGAAAGTTGGGCCACGCGATTTCCTAACACACAGTGGATACAAATTTCCCGAAGAATTGCACACGCTACTTCTATAATTGGTAGGACCTCAAAGTCGAAAAGTTTTTAAATTCCAATAAAAAATGCGGAAGCATTTTTCATCAAACCATTCAGAAATAATGGTCCAGCTTATCTTAGCACCCTCCGACCTCAAAAAATGTCGCCCGTCTTAGGGGAGCTTTTTCACTTGCACAAAAAGTCTCCGAAGGTTGGACCACCACATAATTTATTTCAACAAATTTTTAATTGTAAAGTAGGTACTATATTTCTTCTCAGATGGGACATTGAAACGAACAAATTGCAGGATTTTTTCCCCTCAATCTGCAGGCTATCAATCTTCGCACATTTTACTGTATGTTCGTCGCCGTAAATGGCAGTCCTCGGATCTGGAAATCACCAGATACGGAGATGTCTGACCGTATGCTATACGGTTTACTGATTAAGTTATCCGAAATTCAGTATTCAGCGCTTCTCTCTCATTAAGGTCACTGGTGGCTTCTCATTCACCACGATGTACCCATCCCACGATAAATCCTCTATATCGCTTTGTTGATTAGACCCAGACTTTCACGGCTGGAGAACAATCTGTGCAGAATCGATTTACTCCAAAAGATCATCGCTGCAGTCACCTACCTACCAATACGAGCATGTAGCCTCTTTTCGTTGGTCCCGATCTCTCGCGGCATTGGACACTGGAACGTTTATATCTCCGACCTGCATAAATTAGATCGGTAACGAGATAGCCGGCAGTGAAAAGATTGCAAGTTCCCCGTCTTCTTCAAGCTCAGGATAAACGAACACAAGTACACAGTTAAAGACCTGTATTCCGGCAAACAGGACAGTCGTTTACATACCAATAGATAGCAATAATACAAGCTTGCTTTGAGTTTGAGATTTGAGTTTGGAGAAAGGTTTTTCAGACTCAACCGACTTGGAATTAAAATTCTTGTAGGCAATTCAAAGTAGCGGGTATATCTATAGATCAAGCAAAGCCGAGCAGTATTCGAAATTCGGAATTTTAAATTTTCCGAAGCACCAGATCGAGTCGAGCTTAAAGTAGCGAACTAATTTCATTCAGTTCTGACCTTGTTCTTTTCTTCTTCTTTCTCTTTTTTCTTTCGTGTTTCTTGCATATATTTCAATACAATCGTTAACTTTTTTCCGTGCGAATTTTTCGATCAAATCACGCCTTCGTAATTTCACACATTAATATCCGTATCTGTGGCTGATTCTCAAAAAAAGGTGGAACAGATCTCGGTGATCAATATGAACAAGCCTTGATTGTGGGAAACCCTTCATCCGGTATATTGCTTACAACTGAACAGGGATCAAGCCTCGTCGCATCTACGACAACTACTTGAGTCCCAGCAAACCCACGCATTCCTTTAGCAACCTAATCCTCAACGAGTCTACGTAATTAGCTTCTATAATTACGTGGTTTTGGCGGTGTAATTAAATTCATCTAAGATCAAAGAGGCTACATAGTTCTGAGGACTAAGCTTTATTCTCGCTACAAATTAGTCGACAACACCTACCTCAATAAATATCAATTTTCCCTCATGACTTGGTTTAATGACATACTGTGATGCACTGCTGTCATTTTTTAACAATACATTCGCGAATTCTAATTCGAAAAATTCTACTTATTGTTCCAGTTTCTCATATTTGGATTACCGGCCATATACCCGTACACAGGCCTCCTGTTTAATTATAAGTTTATCATTTACCCGAGGCTGGTGAAGTTCCTGTATCCGTTAGCCAGCATGGCGCAGATGGTCACCGTTTACCTTACCTTGACCGTAACGATGGAACGCTACGTGGCTGTGTGTCATCCCTTGAGGGCACGATCCATGTGCACCTATGGGCGTGCACGTATAGCTGTGCTCTGTATCATCATCGGTTCGGTAGCCTACAATATCGTTAAGTGAGTAAAAAGCGTCAAACTGGAAAAAATCTTGTGATTAATTAGTCGCCGCTTTACTTTATTAGAGAAATATCTCGATTTTCTAATTATTATGCAATCATTAAGTTTTCTTTTTTCCATTTGATTCGATCCTCCACTTGGCACTGAACCATTTGAAGTGATATCACGAAAGTTAATGGCTCGGAAATTCTTGAACCCGTGCAGAACCCCGGAAGGAAAAATTATTCGGTGGTTTTCCGGAATAGTCCCGAAAAACTTTGTGTTAATTAAATGTTACAATTTTCAAAAGCGGGTATTTCTAGAATCAATAGAGGAGATCAGGGGAATATTTCCGATCGTCATGCAGAGATATTATAATTATCGATGGCTAGACCACTGCAACAAACCGAATTGCTTGTTTCAGATTCTGGGAAGTGACCACGAGGACGGAACAACACTGGAAATACAAAGTGTTAACGTACTGCGTAAAGGGAACTGAAATGAGAACAAATAAATTATACATTGCCATCTACGTTCATTGGATGTACTTCATCTTCTACTACGCCATCCCCTTTACTTCACTCGTGGTATTCAACCTGGTGATATATCGACAGGTACGTGATACGTCTTATCGTTCGATTAATTATTCATATCGAAACGTTTAATTTCAAACCATAATTTATCGATCCACATCAAGCAGAGACGAACTGGCGCCGGTAACTTTCTGAATATTTAACACAGGGAAGTAGTGGGTCTGAAGTTTCTTAGATTGCGTTGCACGATCTCCAAGTGGTAAGGGTAGCTGGTCCATATTGCACGTTTGAATGAAAATTATTAGCGATTTCCAGCACGGTATGTACACTTACGGAGAAATTTCAACGTTTGAGGTTCTAGCTGCTTATGTTCGAATGGAAAATAGAGAGAAATGATCCAGACCACGTAGTTTTTCGAGTTACAAAAATGCTCACAGTCTACAAAACAATGCTAAATGAGAAACATAGAAAGTAACGAAGCAGCTAGGACTCATAAAGTGCTATGGATGCGGTACAATCAGTTGCGATGGCCGTTGATAAAGCAATCAAGTGTTTGAACGTCCCTGAGATCGACATATAGGTCAGTGCTGGTTGCACCAAGGTTTCAACCACTTAAGTAAATAACTTGTGGCAACGGTATACGTGTTAAAGATGTTATATCATTTGTTAATTTTCTCTCTCTAAGTAAACAAGATTCTATTACCTACCTTATCAAAATGTGGAGCATCTCTCCCTTACTTACCCCATATTCAATTAGCACTAGAAACTTTCGCTCATCGCTCGCAACAAATGTTAAACTTCTGTTTATAATCGCGGCACTGAACAGCATGGTAAGCCTCATAAAAAGGCTGAAGTTTCAAACGATTTGGCTATGTCATGCACGTGATGGTAGGTGCAGGGTACTAAGAAATAGTCGCACCGTCCACCATTCTCTGCATGGGTATCTGTAATCAAGCCAAGAAACTTACTTTAAGTGTCCAGTCATTTGCTTGTCAATATCTTACAATTAGCTTAAGCGAGAATTAACTTTGGTCCACACATCTTGCCGATGTTGCGCCATTGTTTAAGTGCTCCATTCGCTGCTCGGAGGTGATGGACACTAACGATAAGTTTTAAGTGCAGTTATGTATTCTTGACAATGGAATCGCCGCGATTGGAGTAATTCGTGAGATGAATAATGGGACAAAGACAAGAAACGCGGGCTGAGTTCTCGCTCGTTATTCATGGCGCGATTCCTCTTAGATTTTTAGATTCCTTTCAAGAATTGGGTGATGATTAAGGTCAGTCGATGATGAATCTTTGGAAATGGCACGAATCAATTCAGCACATTGTTTACTCATTTAATCGTGAATTCACAGGAGCGAAATAATTTTCACAAAACAGGACTAATTCATTCTTTGCTCAAGAAATCGGGGGTAAATATTCCACGAAGGGTTGTAGTTTACATTTGTCGGTGATTTTATTTTTTGCACTCAAGATGGCAAATGGGTTTTTCGAAAAATCAGTCTCAATCATAGATGTAGAGTTATGTAAAGCTACTTGATTTAGAATCACGAAACTGACAGTAACTTCTTGTACCGTACCCCGTTGCCAATCTGTTCACTATTATATCCTAATACCTTAGTTACCTCGTCCTATTACCTTATACATATTAGATATCACAGATGCAAAGATTTGATAACCAGAAGATGGATCTCTGGAAACTTTGAAGCCCTGTGATCCAATTATACGCAATGGTACGCAACCCTCATTCACTCACCCTAATTTAAACTTGTTAATAACCCTGAATATACCGAAATAGATTGAGTGTCCAACCCTTTCACCGCAGAGAGTAACGTACACCATCCGTTGCAAATATGCATTTCTGAAAACACACCACCTTGCACTCATGAAATTCTAGTCTTTCGAATATAAGATAGCTCGATAGTATCTTGGCTCCACAACGTTCAGAGATTTCGTAGCTTCTACAGTAAAATATATCGAGAATTCAAATAGATAGATATTTGGGAAAGTTGTTGCTATTATTCCAATATGATTTTCATATTTTAATCAAAAACGGTATCTACCACCCTTTTCAGAATATATTCTAAGTCTTGAAAAATTGAATATTTTCCAGTGAATGCGAATTTTATATTCTCCCTGAGTCCGCGATAAGGAACTTGAAATTTATGACAACCGGCTTTTATAGTGAAGTTGAAAAATATAAACCAAAATCGCTCATCTCCATACAGCGTTTTAATGTCTTTGTTGAGAAATGAAAGTCGAAAACTCTGCGCCATATGTTCGTCTGTCGATATTATAACATGTCTCGCCTGATATTACCTACTCCGCGAAATACATGTGTCGAAACGTGGGTTTCGAAACAGATCGAAGGATTTCGTGCCCGTGAAAAAAAAGGTCAGAATAAAAGCCGGCGAATTCACTGCTGAGCTCGTTATTTGGTCAGGTGAGAAAAATGTTAAGACATTTTACTATTCCCAGAGTGCAAAAACCACGAATGAAATAAGGCACTCTTGGGAAAGCATCCTGCGCTCTATACGTAACCTACCTGACTATGTCAGTCCCGTGTTCACAGCACCGTAAATATGTTACGAATTACAGGCCACGCAGGAGCCATCACTTGATGTCTACACTTGCAACGGTACTAAAATATCCCTAAAAAGAGGTGAAATAAAAAATCCACGCATTTAGTAGCCTCGGTTCTCTAGGGAGTCTCTAACATTCTCAACAGTCCCTTGCTGGGGCCAAGAACCATTTAATTTCACTGCCCAGGGGTAGTAAACACTTTCTCGTTCGACACCTTCATTGACTTTTATTATTACGAATCCACAACCGAGACTTTATCTCTACTATGATATGTTTAACGCAAAAAATTCCAAGCCCAGTAGTTTAGCTCAAGATATGACCGATAGGACCGTGTCATTGCTATCGATCATACTCCATCACTCTCTGAATTATCTGGAGGAGTGAAATCTCATCCCTTCGTGGAGTGGAGTTAAGGGTGGTACGATTTACACTCTCTGAGAGTACATTTTATACATGCCTGTGTATATGCATGGTGATAATTCTCCTCAATTCGTACGAACGTATAATTTTATTGCGAATGAAACTTCCTTGAAGTTGATCCCTATACCACAGTAATTTCGTAAAGTCAAATCAATTTTCCACTCTGTCGGAGCAACCCCTGCAATATAACTTCAACTCCTGATAAACTCGGCAGCTTTTATCATCACTAAGACCGCGAGAATCGAGGTGAAAGATTGTAGATATTTCCAAGCTCGTTGATATCTTGTTTCGCTATTGAATCTGAATCTCTATGAGGTGTTCACAAAGGATATTTTCGGAGCGGTTCGTTTAGGTCTTTAGAATATTGCTAACCTGCGGTTTCAATATTTTTTGAGAAGTCGATTTCTTGCACGCGTCTTCATGTTTTCATTCATAAAACCTCATTAAGAAACGTGAAAGTTTACCTTATGAATACAGTCTGGTATAACAAACCCGTTATACCTACACTACTCGGAATACCTACTGCACTAACTTCGAGGATGATGGCTTTTTCCCCCTGTCCCCTAAGGAAATTAGTAACCGCTGTAGTTCTCCGCTTTTAAGCCATTAGTGACCGCATTCTAATGAGTTGATTACCCAGTTGAAGAAGTTATAGTTAGCTGCCACCAGTATTAAACCACCTTACTGCGGCGCATTTACATCTACACTTTGAGCCACAAGTTTGGCACCCTCTTTCATTTTTTATCATGTAAGCTATAGAGGGGAGAAGAAATTAGGGGAAGATGTCATTGAGTGGATAGTTCCGCAACTATTAATATTCATTGAAATACCCTAAAAGCACATCAAAGTCCGTAGGGCCCAAAGACCGTATATCCTATGTGTGTATTTGAAGAGGCTTGAAATATAAGTGACTTATTAGACCAAGCAGAGCTTACCTCACGCTCGGAAATAGGGATCAATTCCAGTGATAGATGCTGTATTTATAACAGCCTGGAAATTTTTGGTTCACTTCGAGTAATAGAGTTATAGATGAAAGTCGAAACAGGAATCAAATTTAGAACCGCAGTCGTACTTTTTCTCCATGACTGATTCGTGAGTGAGCACGAATCTTGTCATGACTCATGAGTCAAGGAAAAGCGAGTCTACATAGGCGTCCTGTCTCGTCTAGACCTTTTTTTGATCCACGTCTAGTCGTAGGACTTGAGTGCGGGATAATTAAACTCGTTAACCATTGTCACGTATTAGTTACTCAAGAACCTAAACTCACAAAGCTACATAGAGTCTTCGCCCTAAATTACACGCTAAGCTGGTCGCTTATACCAATTTTTTTTTTAATTGACGGTAATTGACTAATGAAAAGCCTCACGTTTTTAAACAAAAACTGTTATAAATGGTTTGTACCCAAGAATTTTGGTACTTGCTTCGAACGAGAGATCAAAAGAGGATATAACCATTCAAGGAAAAATAAAAATGTTCGTACGTTCGTATTCGTACATACAGCTAGCCTCACTAAATCCAATATACTTTTTCACGCACCTTATAAACTTTGCAAAGGCTAAAAGCTCTCCTACTCCTATCAACGGCAACTTGATGGATTTGACGTTGGCCTTCACTTAACTTTTCTTTACCATCGTTAGTAACACGATGATATACTGTTTCCCTACAGTGGGATATCCAGAGGAGTGAAGTTAAGATCGATTTCTTGTTGTTTCAGGTCAGAAAAGCAAACAGAGATCTCCAGCAACTGTCCCATCATCAGCGAAGAGAAATTGGATTGGCGACGATGCTGCTGTGCGTTGTAATCGTATTTATAATCTGCAACATCATTCCTCTGGTGACCAACATCTTCGAGAAATTCTACGACGAGATTCCAACATATCTTGTTCAAAGTGGTAATCTAATGGTGACGATCAACAGCAGTGTAAACTTCATAATCTACGTTATATTTGGAAGAAAATTCAAGAGAATATTTCTAAGGTTATTCTGCAGCTCCCACTTATTTGGTCCTGGTCGCGACAGTCCGGAGTTTCAGACTAACGACGAATCAGTCGTGACCAACATTACTAATATCGAGCTTCGTAACTCTATACGTCGTTGTCACGTGCACAGGTCCAGCACAACGATCAGCCGGAACAACAACGTGCATTTGTCCAACGGAAACTCTTTACCTCGACAAAATACAAAGACCAAAGTGAGGTCCGCGAGTCCTGGGCCCTGCGTCTATTACCCAGCCCGAAGTCCGGTGAGGAGTCCTAGTCAAATGTCACGAACCTCTAGCGCTCAGAATGGCTGGGACAAGAACAATATAGCAGACACAACTCTCCAGTAGTCGAACATAACAGATAATTAACATTTTATCGTATTCTTGGTAATTATGGCAATCAGAGACTACACGAAAGGGTGGGTGCCGAGGCACAAAAGTACAAAGTAGAAGGTAGCAAAGTGCAGAATAAGAACAAAACTAATGGACTGTGAATAATAAAGAGATTAATTTTATATTATCTGATTCTGACAGATGATGTGCGGGCCAGGTAAGATATCCGATCGATAAGAGTTGACGGAAATGAAATGACTTCTTTATTTTTCGGTAAAAAATATGTACCTATATCTATATCTATGTGTTTGTGTATGTCGATAGGAATTTCCTTCCTAAATAATCGGTAATTATTGACATTAGCAGTGGGTATCATTGACAGAAACGACAGGTGTGTAGCTATGGAAGATTTGCGCTCATTTTTCCACGTATATCCGTCTAGTATATTCAGGATGACTCGAAATACATGGGAATATTCTCTTTGCGTGTTGAAATTTGGCATGAAATCTTATTCTTTCCAGGCTGTAGGCATATTGGAAGAGTTGGCATATTGGAGAAGTTGAAATTTAAAAAATTATGTGATCTGTTCCACCGTTTCTTTTATACTGTGTCGGCATTGAATCTGCATATCGAAATCTCAGTCATTTTCGAGACACTTCAAAGCCATATCTGAAATCTATAACGTACAAATCAGTTAAACTCACAATACTTGAAATCAATGGAAATACAATCCAGCTGACGGAAAGTGCGTAAAAAAAAAAATGAGATTCGTATTACGAATGGCACTGGTCAAATTTTCACGTCTTTAGCATTTATCGAAGAGAGACGATCGTCAGGTTTCGTTATCGTCGCGAAAAGAAGGATACGGTGATATTAACAAATGGAAAAAAGTCATGATTTTATAAAAATATGGAAACTGGGTCAAAAAATAGTAAATTTATCTGCAATGATTAGTGGAAATTACTCTTCGAGGGCGACTATAACTACAAGGTAAGATTATGCGAATGGAAATTTCAGGTAGCGTTTGCGGTCAACGATACTTCATAAGCTCGCATGAAATTATGTATATTTACCTACCGATCGATTTATTTAACGCTAAGGTACCTACAAAATTACGGCATATTCGTAAATTTGTTGAAACTCACCAGACTGATTTTCCGTTCTATTCTAAACAATGTGAATTTAATCCTAGCTTGGTCACGTCCTACTATGATAATATATGTTAGGTATATGTTGTATATAACATGTCATCCTGATCATTATTTATTAGACAACTTGTCGAATGTCCTTGCTGTACATATTATATCGGAAAACGTCGACGGCTCTTCATAGTCATTAATCAAATGTACAGGTAACGCGGGGTTGATCAAACCGGATGCTTTTTCGGTATGGAAATATGGAGGAGATTGAAAAAGAAGAGGAATAAAAATGTCACTTTACAAACTTCAATTAATGTTATCGTTTTCATCAGAGAGACTTTCTCGGTCGAAATTCATTTCGATATAAACCGATATCGATTCTATGGAAAATGATACCTCATACTCTATATATACAAAATGAAACAGTATTATTATGATAACCCACGAGAAATGATACAGCTATATATTTGTAAATAAGCAGACGACGAAAATACTAGATATAGCTGAATGTTAATGCTTGAAATTAACTCATTGAAGTTAATTACTGATAGCACGACACTCCTTTTCGTAGGAATACGTCATTCAAGACTTTCTTTCTGTACATATTATATATTATTATAGATTTACATCACATATATTATTAAATTAATTATATGATACAAAGATTGTAAAAATAAGCGTGCTGTAAAGAATACCTCAAAAATCGAGCAATCAGAGTTCGCACCTTGTAAATATTTACTAAGCAAAATTAATCTACACCGCATATATGCTTGTGTCAGTATATACCAGAGAGATTTTTTATGAACGTTAACAAATATCAAACCATGAAATAATGAAAAATATATATATATATATATTTACAATTTAAAAATTAGTTGAATGTTGACGAATGCCGAGGAAGATGAAATATTTTAAAAAAGAATTACTACCAGAGGATGTATACATACTATATAAAAGTTAACTTACGATGCTATAGTTTGCCGAATTGTATTTTAAAAAAAAAACGAATTAGAGTTAAGGTGATTTAAAAAGCTGCACTCAAGTTTTATTACGGAATGGGTGTTAATTGTGGTTCGAATCGTACCAAAGACGACGAACAGTCAATTCGTGTGTCGATCTATTACACGAAGACAGTAATTATCTTTTCTCGATTAAGAAACGGCCTCAAGACATAGAGGTGATCATATAGAATCGAGAAATTTAGGTGGAATAACCAAACGAATGATAGCCTAATTATTTCTTATCATTTATTCATTCATCGTCGCTATAATTGCTTGATACCGGGTTATCTATCAAATCGAATTGACGCTTTAGCTATTTCTTCAAGGTTTTAAAAATATTCTACAATTTAAAATTATTACATAGTTTAAATAAACGTAAAAATTTAAGCAGAGGGAAATGAAACGCTCTCAAACCTGTATAAAGAAATCTAATATATATTCTAGCCTTAATATTTCTATTTCTATCAAGCTATAAATATACATATATACATAGAGTAATATTATTACTCTGATCTGTCCTGTACACAATGGATGCCGAAATCTAAGTCAGGGTTTCAAATAAAATCCGTCTCTTTTACGTGTAATATTCACGGTTCTTCAATTCAAGTAATTGAACTTCATTTCACCCAAAATCAGACTACAACGAATCGAAAGTTCAAATTTTCGGTAATCTCGCACTTTTCCGAATAATTAAAAAGCGAAGATAGCGGACAACTTTCGCTCTCGCACTCGATGAATTATCAGAGAATGTTATAAGATTCTTCAAGTAATTTCAATTCAAGGATTCAATAAATTCGTGCACCAATTATTCATTCGAACAAAGTTACCTCCGCTTTTTTCAGGTAAGCATACTGCAATGTATATTTGTAACACGAATATAAGTCACTTTCGAACTAATATTGAAATGAATTAATTGTGTCACTCTTTACTCACCAAATACTCAACCAATACCATGATTCCCTGGACTATTATCATACTAATCGTAAGTCGGGTTGAGTTACAAAACAAGAATGCGAAAAATGGAAATGAGGCATTCTTACCTAATCAATGGGACCAAAGTCCGTTTCATCTCGGCTTTTACCTAGCAACGATGACCAATTCATGTCGCCCCTTGATTTTTTCATCGAGCCGTTTCTGAGATCATTCGGCTAATTTGTCGGACATTTTACGTGGACTGGCCATGTAGAATATTACCCGGGTATAGAAGTCAGAAATAAAAGCAGCAGGCCGAAATTTTTGAGCCCGGTTTCTCTAAGAACGTATAGATTGTCAAAACTCAGGTCGAACTATTTATATTATTTATATCTTACCGAAA
Organism: Tenthredo distinguenda; assembly: GCA_947538915.1. NCBI lineage: Eukaryota > Metazoa > Arthropoda > Insecta > Hymenoptera > Tenthredinidae > Tenthredo > Tenthredo distinguenda. The sequence goes on from OX384534.1 coordinate 10,563,838, forward strand.
ATAAAAGTTGGAATCCGCTTCATAATGTCGCAACATCAATACAGCTTCAGCTTTAAAATAAAATACGATTCAACATAATGAAAAGGGATTTATGTAGTCAAGTAATTACTCTTTGGAAATCAAATTTTATTGCCAGTATGAATATAAGCGTATTTATTATAGACTTGAGTTTCATACAAAATATTTCTCAAAGTACGAGTCAAGACCTCCGCGATGTGTGCTTGTATTATATGAATTTTCATCTTGGCATTCAGATTTATTTCAGTCAACCTAGTGGGAAATTTGGTTTCCTATGTCATCTGGCTTACTCGTGTATAGCAAAACGGTATGAAATTTGTCTAGAATAAAAAATGAAAGAAGCAATGAAAACGAAATGTCCAATTCGGTGGATCTTACCGTTTCGAAAGTAAATCTACAGGCGAGTCCCATTTCATTTAATTACTTTTTGTCTTCGAAATAAACTTATTTCCAGAACTTGTAACGAATCAGCTACAAACTTTCATTTCCAAACGCAATTAAAAATCTAGCCAAGAGTTTGCAGTACAATAAATTGATGAAACAAAACTTCGGATTTGTATTGGAATTATTACAAGTATCGAATAACACTGTCTGGTTGTCGTAGAAGGCATTCACTCTATTAGTTTCATCACATACTGCAGTCGCAAATCTATACAATTATTGGCTTCCATAGATATCTGCATACAGATTAACTGGTACAGACCTAAGTGAAAGATATCAGTGTTATATCTTTGTTATTCCCAAAGGATAACATCCAAACCTTATAATTCCATAAATTAAATTTCTAAAAATAATAAGTTGGTACTTACAGAGAATAACTCAGACACAGATGACCACCCAATTTATTAAATCGAGAAAAAAAAAGATATTTGTATTCGTGTATTAAATGTAATTTCAATAGTTAAAATGCATGAATTGCACTACACACTACGATTACACTAAAGATTGCAGGATAGAATAAATCATTAGATAATATACATGTGAACTCTCGTGATTACAAATAATTAATTACGAGTGCAGGACTTTATTTTTCTTTTTTTTTTTTTCTTTTTGTAGTCCAACAAGAATCTCAAAATATTTTGGCTCAGGCATCTTTTGGTTTATTCTCGATGCTAGGCAAATGAGACAACCTAACGCATTCATGTTAGTAAAATTGCATATCCACTGGCGCTGGTGACTCGACGTGATTGTAAAGCTTGAATAATGTAACTGAAGAATGACGGAACAATACCATTAGTTCCAAAATAAATAAATTCACAGAATACCCTAAATCCAAAGGATCGTTATCCCTACACACAATTAAATATACTAACAATATATTATACTAACGATATAAGCCGAAAGATTCACATAGTCTCCGAAGCTGTTGTGGTCTTCGGGCTCTCACGATCTGAGAGCACTGTAGATTCCATTTGGATTAAAATGATTAGATATGTTGCCATCGATCCAAACAACTGTAACAACGTTTATCAATTATCATATTACATATGCTAGTAACCAGATACAGGAACTCGAAATGAGGGAACCCTCGGGAGCTATTACCAAGCCTCGAATAATGCTTACTGAATTCATTACATTATCCAACATTGCATTTGGATGTAATAAATATTTGAGAGTAGATAAGACCTGTATAACTTTCAAATATTCTTCATAAATACTTACGCCCTGTACAAACGCCAGATTTAGTTGATAAAATCCAAGGGGTGAAAAATCGAGCTGATAATGCATCAGTTGATAAGAGAACGAGGATACCTGGTAATGAATCGAAAGCTTAGGTAATCAGATGCCTACAGTTATCTAGGTAGATGTACTTAACGATCAAAGATTTCATACCTCTAGGCGCAAGTCTTCACTGTCAGTTTTCAAAGAGTTGAGAATTTTGGTGGTCCCGTTTGCCTAAAGTTGTAAGGAAAGATGTCCTCGTAAAATGTCACGTGAAAAATGAGTCACACCAAAGAACTACATAGTTTCCTTCATAGTACCAGCTACTTACTTCTCGCACTGTTTCGTGACAGCAATAACAGACGTAAATGATTACACCGAAGTCATAAATAGCTCCGCCAACGGCGGTCAAGACCCGATTTATGGTCCTGCGGCTGTGTGATAAACTCTCAACTGCATATTCAGTGTATAAACCATAAACTGTGAAAGTAAAACTGGAGAAGACACAAATAAACATTTGAATCGCAAAAGCGTCCATGACCTTTCGCGATACGAAGAACAGTTCGCGATGAACGACTCGCAGTTGCCCCGTCAATTTTACCTCGTCAAAAATCGCCCCGGACTGATTCCCTGTAGCTGATTCTTTTCGCACGCTAGTTCCAATATTTTTCAAAGTAGAATTAATCAACGCGTAACGATCGCCAACGAAGCACACCAAATTCCCAAAAAAAGAAATTACAACCATGGTAACCGCTCCGTAGTGGTGACCACATATGACCGCCAATATGCTAAGCCAAGGGCTTGTACCCGCCGACTCTGTTACAATCGTGACTCGCCTCGAAATAAGAATAATGGCGAGTAACACTTCCAGAGACATGCAAAGAAGTTGCCTGATTACTGTCTTTTTCATATTCACTCGTCTGAAACAAATTTTTTCCAACTCTCGATCCACAAGTGTCAAAGATGCGACTACTTCCGTGTAGCAGGAATGTCCCACCAAAAACCATGCCAAGACATGCATTGGTACGACAAAAATGTGGAAGTAGAATGACAAATTAGCAATAGCTGCTTCCACGTCGGATACTATGTCTCGGGTTAGTAGGGTATCTATTTCGTAGCCTACGGCATACGACGGTAGGAAGCTTGCAGATGTCACGACGATGGCGTAGATTGCTCGCCATTTCTTTGAAGCTGCATTACAGTGGCCAAATGCCATAGCAGAGAATCTGTAAGGCCATAGAGCAGCGAAAAATCCTTTCGGATGAAGTAGCTCGTGTGGATATGGGATCATCTTCGAGAATCTGATATCCCGAGCTGATGTTTCTTCTAAAACACTGCGGCCAAGCCCTTCAAAGTTGAGGAGCTTATTCTGAGAACAGACGACGACTTGTTGACCGAATAATTTGATGTTAGAGTTTATCGTTGAAGACTAGTTTCTTTCCTCACTAGATGTGAATATTGACGCACTCGTTCATACAATGAACAACTATAACTGGCAATTGATCAAGAAAACCCAAAGTTTGCTCAACCTTCATCCCCTATTTAACTGATCAATAGCTTTTGTACTAATCATTGTACATATTTCATTCGCTGCGACTGCGGTAGTAATTTGCGTCTAATGTGTATACCCTGGACGATGAGTGGATAAAAGCGTATACCTTAAATCTAGCTACGAACATTAAGCTGATCGATTCAATGTGTGACAGGTACAATATTAACGTATTTGGAAAGCATTATGAAACGTCAATGCCACAGTATGTGCGAAAATATAAGCAAGCTTTCGCCTCTATGAGTGAAAAAAAGGAAATATATGTCGTTCGCGCTAGAGAATAGATATTTGCACGGAAACTGCGATTTCCAGAATGCATAGTGAAAAAATCCGACTCATTTTAATTAATATCTGAATCATAGTCAACTGAAGAATTAGCGATACCCCAATAAATTGGGGATCTTTTTCGACACGTATATGGCACAGTTCCTATCTGTATTAGAATAACCAAGTATGTTGCGACAGTTCCGATAATCTGCAAGAATTGAACATTTTTTTATCACATGGCTATATCGCATTGAATTATTATTTTCAGATCATGGTAATAATTAATTAACTAGTTACACATACAGTTTGAATAAACGATAGATCAATGTTGTAGAATCCGCATGCAGAGAAACGAAGATCGTAATGAATCAGTTGAAGAGAAAATGTTGACATCTATAAACGAAAATATGCAGAGCAGAGATTACGATCTATAAATTAATTTCCTTTTGATTTTATAATATGTGATCAATGCCTCACCTCCATACGCAGATTGTCGTCAGAGACGCTCATCTCGTGCAATAAAACTGCCGTATATTTTTCCTGCAACGCCAAAGATGACTCGTTAAAAGTTACAATCGATCCAGGCGAAAGGCAAGAGTCGATTGGGAAATTATTCGAATGAAATTGTTGTCTCACTTAATTTAACACAACTATCTCAGACGTGGTTTTGAGAAATGAAGTTGGAAGTGAGTCGGTGTCTTTTGGATCTCGAAACTCGGCAACTTCATCAAAAAAACGGGGGGAACAATGGGATACATCTGTTTTCAGCTGAGAACTAGGCGATATTTATCACCTTTTACGATAAGCCATGAATGTTATTCCTATTACCTGAGTAGAAGTCCAACTGCAGCAGAAAGCCGTCATGCAAAGTGGGCCAATGTGTAACGCGCACCAAAAGAGATATTGGTCTGTACGTAGAAACGGAGAATCGCAAGGAAAAACATTCATCAAATACAGAATGTAGAGGTCTCCAATGACGGTAATTAGAGAAAGTATAGCTATGATCAGCAACTGCAAACCAAAAGCCTTGGAGATCTTTTTCGCTGCGAAGAAGAGCTTGCGATGAATCGCCCGAAGTTCTCGTATCGTAACGATCCAGTCCGAATTTAACTGTCCGGTATTCCTCAAGTCGTAACTGTTTTCTTGGGATGCTCTCTTCAACACTAAATTGACAGCTCTATATCGATCGCCAAGGAACAACACCAAACAAGCGAAGAGGCCCGAGATATATAATCGAACTAGGTGATGATCACGTAAATAAAATAACCATATAACTCTGCCTAGAAGACAATTGCATATTAGAAATCCACTGACATTATACCAGAAAAACCCTCCAATTAGAACCAATGGGAAACATATCAGAAAAATCGATTTCCACAGTCCCGAACTCTTGCTTGGACATTGACCAAACTTCAATAACTTTTCATCCACCGTCGAAATAGATGAGATGACACTATGGAGGCGTCGGCGACCTCTGATCATCCAGATCATTACTAATAATGGTACGGCTAGTATACTGGTAACCGTAGTGTAATAAAAATGAAGGATTGCCACATCGATCCGAGCTTCTTCTGCCATTACCATCGAGAAGGTAGTGTAAATAAATCTCCAACTGACCAAGTGCGACGCGATTGCCAAGCTGCTAAAAATTATACCGCAAATCACACTGGAGCCTACCCAATGATAATAGATCCAGCTAAAATATGTAATTGGCCAAAAAGCGTCTGTCCGCAATGTTTGATAAAGATCGTTGAAAACACTTCGGTGAGGCATATTTGAGATGAATTATAAAATATACCACGTTGAAATCACAATTTTGTTCAACTTGCACTGGAGACCTTTTGCTCCGAAGTAATGATGATGGGTTTTTGAGTTGAGAGCTTTGAACTGCAGATAAAAGATGGATTGACAGATTGCTTAGTTTCTTCGACTTCGCTTTGCGACTGAATGTTGTTCGCAGCAAATATGGATTTTCCTACTATCACCAGTTTCGAATGTTAATGACATTTCTATAGCAATTTGTATCGTGTGAGCTGAGGCGTTAAACCACAAAGTGTTATTAGAGATCCAACAAAAAGCATTGAAACGATCACCCATCTATGTGGCGAGAGACTTATGTGTCTGCGTATTTATATACCATCGAAGTATAAAAAGAATGTTCTGACCTTTATACCCGCTCATTTAATGGAGGGAAAATACTTTCAGGTATTGAAATAATTGATTACCTACCTTCTAGGGCTGTTTCTCCCAGACTGCGTACGATGTATAGGTGATTGATGGGTTGTAAACATTATTTGTACATGGTCATCCCATTTCATTTCATTTCATGCTTATTATTTCGTCGAAATCATGCACCCCTGACTGGATGTTCTTCTGGGTTTTATCGTCTCGACAAACTTAATTCATTTACCTTCTATTCCAGCACGAATCTCACCATTTTCTTAGAAGTATTTTTTTCACGATCGATTTGAGTCTACAATCTTTGAAAATCTTTTAACTTTTTCACTACTTGGATCCAGAAGACAAGGTTTATTAAATTTTATACATTTGTGATGAGGGTAGTAATCGAAAATATACATTTCGCAGTTCCACGGCTTGAGTAGCCCTGCAAATTTTCACAACTTCCGAAGCTTGAATCAACGACGTCAAGTTATCAAGCGATTAGGTTTAATTTCAAGAATTTTTTTCACGACACATTCGTACGACAATTTAACGGGCACAACAATTTATTATTTTGAATACTATTACGAAGTCCAATTGCAGTTGGCATATGGTGTTAGTTTACTTCGCAAGCTATCAACCATACAACTACGGTGATTAGCGCTAAGCGCTGTTACCTTAATACTCGTATATACCAACTAATACAATTAGCCCAGAAATGTAGCTCCCCAAATTCGGGCAAACCTTCGTGTGCCATTTATGTCCAGAGAACCCCGTACAGAGGCAGATGCCAACGGACGGTGATAGCGACGGAAATAAATTGACAGCTAATCTCTATTTATCACGAAATCTATATTTTGTTTGATAAGACATTCGTAAATTTACAATAAAATTTAAATGTACAAAATTTCAAATGTTTATATAATTTATTAAAGTAAGTATTATCGTATGGTATACATGCCGATTAAAAGCTTAACGAGAAAATCAAACCAGTCTGTACATATCCTCTGCAAGATTGATGGGAGGGGCCTTCTTTCTAACCTAACATCACGTAGAGAAGACCCCTGGAATACTTGACCATCGATCCGAACGAGAGTTCTAAAAACGTTATTTATTGAGTAAGCATAATACACATAAGTAATGGTTTCAACCGTTTCGCCGGAGACACGATATCGAGATCACATCAAAGCGGTATCCGATATCAATTTTTCTGTAGTGTATATTATTTACATATGCGAACAGGAAAGCGATGGAAACCTTTTCTTAACAATGATTCAGAGATTTCTAATGTTCAAAGTTAAACAATATTCTGTTCTTAAAACGGCGTTCGACAATAGCCTCTAGCGAAACGGGTGTTCGAAAGAATCGAAGAAACTGTTGTATATTTTCGGGATAGGAAAGATAAGGAGACTTCTTTATTTTATACTTGGTACTTCGAAATCTTGTCACCCTCACTGTGAAATTCGTTATTTTCATAATCTAAAAATATGAATTTATAACCGTCGTAAGATATCGAGTGATACCGCAGGCTGGTGCCGTTCAAAATTGAATCATGACTAAAGAGACCGTGTTGCTCATCTGAATAACCGTCCAGACTGACGCATTAGAAAAACCGATCAAGACTATATTTCAAGCTACATTAAAAAAATCCTCGGAAAGAGTTCGTAACGAAGACTTTACGACTTCGGAAAGTGATATCTAAACTCAAAGTAAACTCAGACGAACGGACCGGTCCAGTGTTTGACATGAGTGTGGGTAGAACTCATCGCAGCTATCCCATGCCTCTCTAAAACTGCGGTTGCTTTAATCTTGTTCTTATATTTCACGTCTTTCGGCTTTAGCATGCTTTTGTGATTGCTTAGTAATCGTGAGGGTGTGAGGATGGACTTGGTGCTGAGCCCAGTAGCTTCCAGAAAATGATCGTACCCGCCGTTTGTATTGGACTCTTTACCCTTAGTCGTATTTTCGATTTGTGAAGCTAGTATCAGATCGTTTAGCCTCTCAGAGCCGTCAGCTTCGGGGCGATCCGGATCATCGAATAGATCACAGTCGTCGAGATTAAACTCTTCGAAATTTTGCCTGATATCATCCTGGTCGTAGTCGAGCCGTGATTTGTCCTTCTCTTTATCCTTATCCTTGTCTTTGTCCTTGGAAGTCAAAGTCCGATCCTCCGCTTCTCCGATTTTGAACTCCTCAAAGTGTCGTACGATGTTGGTTACCTTTGGCATCCTCCCAGCTCCGTCGTAAACATTGTTCAGATTCTGTCTCGACTTAAACGACGAACGGAGACTGTTGAATTTATTTTTAAGGAAGAAACCGTTCTGCAATTCGTTGTTGTTCATTTTTGTAGACTTTGACATTTTCTCGTCGTACGAATGACTGCGAATTGTTCCCAGCTTTGGGGAGACAGAGAAATTAAAGAGTTTCTTGTCGTGTTCTGGCCCGTTATCAGCTCCTCCTTGCTTCTTGTGGGTTTCGTTTATCAGAAACGATGGACTCGGAATTTTCTTCAGTATTAAGGTATTGTTTTTGTACTGTGGCTTCGGCGGCAATGCTGGCGGAGTTTTTACTCCAGGGCTCATCTCCGGCAAGGATTCTATATCCTCGTAATCTAAATTCTTAGCGATTGTCAGTCCCTTCGAGGACATTTGCAAGCAGGTTTTCTCTTCCATATGTTCCATCTTCAAGGGAGGACTTGACGTGTGAATCGATGAGGATTTCATCAAATCTGCACAAGTCTTAATCTTCTGAGGCGTTGTCACAGGTGTTTCACTCGCGACTTCCGGCTCGGATTTCGGCTCTATAATTACTAGCGGTATGGCTTTAGATCCCTCAAAATCTACGTTTGGAGGACTAAGAACTTCCGTCATCGATTCCCGAACCGAATCACCAATCGGTTGCCCAACCTCAGCTCGGAAATCTTTCTCCGACGCCGCAGGTGCGAATCCCAAGGAGTTGATCCCGGCGCGTTCCACATCTTGTCCTGCGATTCTTTCCAATAGATGTTCCTCAGAATTCTTCCTTTCCATCTCAGACCCCACAGATTCAATGTCCGACAGTCTAGCAGGTTGAAAATGAACGGTTCTCCCCCGATGCTTGAATCTCCTAGGTACCGAAAGGACGTTCTCCTCTTCTTCCATATCCCGGAGAAGAATTTGATTCACGCATTCCAGTACCGAATTGTGATTACTATTCGGCTGATAAGCACGGTGTCGGAATACTTCATCGCTGGCTTTATCCTCGTCCGGATCACTGTACCAATTGCCGCTATTTTCCTCTAGGCTTGGTTCAACGGTGACAGTTTCGACACGATTGGATCTGTTGATGTTGTTCATGGTCAGTTCAGTCGAGTTGTTAGAAACGTTGTTCAGTTCCTTATCGAGATAGGGGGTATTTTCGTAAACGGGTTCCTCGTCCGATATAAAATGACAATCCATTCCATCGTCCTTACTGTCCGTTCTCGTAACACAGTTCCCTTTGAACTCTGACCTCTTCGATTCCTTGAGCAACTTTCCCCGAATAATGCTGATCTTTCGTTTCGGTAGTTCAGGTCTTTCGTCTACGGTGACCTCGTTGTCACTCGACAAAAGCTCATCCGTGACGATCTTCGGGATGCACCTTGTGGACTTATTCAACGTCGAACCAGGCGACACATCCGTACTCTCACCCTCGCAGAAGCCTTCCGTACTCAACATAGAAGGACTGCTGTCCGTTGTAGTAATCGAAGCGTCGGTGATCTCGCTGGAGGTAATGCTCGTCTTGGAGACATCACTTTCAGCGAAACTGTGAGCCTTTCTAAGCCCATGATCCTGGTCCGAGTCCTCATTCAATTTGGTTATAATCTCGCATTTCAGAGTTCTAATATCCTTGCTAAGGCTACTGTCAGATCTACTGACGTCACTTTTACTTGAAATGCTGTGCATATCATTGGACATGATTTCCGCGGACTCGTCAGTGTCGAGAACATCTTTGCACGGTGTATTGTCCCTCTTGCATTTTATGTAGTTCTTCGTGTATCTTCTCAGCTTTGCAATTTCCAACTGCTGATTCCGTATCACGTTGTCTTTCTCGCAAAGCAGTTGGCGAATTGATTTTTGCTCCTGCTTCAGACGCCCCTCTACAACCAGAAGGGCCCGAAGTATCCGGGACAGTTGCTGGTCCTGCAGTGATCTCTCCGTGTCATGACTAACCGTTCGATGATCCAGTTCCCGTACGAGGTCTCGACACCGTTTCGTTGCCAATTTCAACGCCTCCCGAGTTCGTTCCAATTCCTGCTTCAAGGACCGTACCTCGCTCTCCATCTGAAATAAAGGGAAATATCCATCGTTAGACGTCTTCTACATTGTATCGATAAAACCAGCAAGATCGAACCTCGACTCATTGTCGTACAGTACGTATTGTCCAGGCGAGTATGAATTATATCTAGCGACTTACTACGAGACAAGAGACAATGCCATAAAACACAAGGCAATATATCGCAATATTGTACACGTACAAGTGGAGACATAGGTATATGAATTATTCCGCTCTCGCAAGTACTAGTTGCACGACCCATAGAGCTGTAAGGTATAGATATACGCATAGGTACCCATATCCTTAATCATACACTGCAATGCATTCTTTCTGTTATAACCAGCACAAATATAAATCATACACTACCGTTAATATTTTCAATTCCATATCACAATCTGATTGACTCGTTATTTTTGATTGATGTTTACCTATGCAGCACGCGGCACGGTGGAGGCATAGGGTTTGTTTAAAATTTGTTGCATATATTAGCTGCTATTAACTTCTGACGTATTGGATAATTTATATATCGAATATCGGAGCGAATGGTGATTATCAGCATTAGTTAATGTACCTCAACTCATTTGCGCACTCGCAGTAGGTAGAATATTTTTACCGATTAGTAATACGCCCGCTTTGTAATCGCTGTTAATTTAACGCTGTTTAAAAATTGGCAACAAGCCGGCTGTTTGCTTGGTGACAATAGCCACGACTTCGATGTAGACACTGGGTGGTATTTCCGGACATCTGCACTACCGGAGTATAAAGGCACAGCTGTAAACTAACGTCGGCTCTAACTCCAGGTGGAAGTCGAAGCCGGCGAATCGTGTAGTACTAGCTAAGCTAAGTTTAGTATACATACAATAGGGTTGAGCCCCAGCAAGGAAAAGGGAAGTTAACAATAAGGCGCGTTCAGGACTCTACAAGGTACGAGAGATTCTCTTTCGTGCGATTGTCCCGGAAGATTGATTCAAAGTTTTCTCCAATTACTGAAAGCGGAAAATCGCAAAATCGCGATGATTCAACGTTTTATTATCAGAATGTTTAATCGATTCTCGTTTAGAATTTGAAATAGGTCACCTGTCTGTTCCCAGACGTGGCTAAACAACCGCTTGGAGCCCCAAGTCAGTTTAATATTCGAAATACGTGACGTCAAGGAAAAGCAGTAGCTGCTTTTAAGGATTACGAAAACGGTTCTTCAGCGTCTTCTTGGTGGCACGCGTCCGAATCCCCTGATACATGAATATTTATAATTTTATCCATGGGTCCGAGGAGCAGCTTGTCCCTAGCTAAATGGGTTCGAAAGTATTAAGATAGGAAACCGTTAAAACGGAAAGTGTTGCGTGAAGTATTCTCGTTGAACGGTTTCTTTATGTGCAAGTGTCTGATTAGTCACCGTTTAAACGCGCGATATTTGTTCGCGACTTACAAAGCATATATGTGAAGTTTACGCTGGTAACATATTATACGTATATGTATATCTACGCGTGCAGGTAGTGGAAGAAGGCTTTTTCTCTTGACGTTGTTTAAATCGTAGATTAAGATGCCGAGGCTCTCTGCAAGTTTGGGCAGTTAATTTATGGATAGGCTTCGAAATCAACGACCCGAGACACGAGCGAGCATTCATTCCGGCTGTTTAAAAAACCCGTTTTCAATTGCGTGGGATCTTGAGCCATTTTCGAGAGATTCTAGAAGCTCAGTCTTTAGGCCAACGATTTTTATACAGTTTTTCAGTCGGCTATTTTTATACTTAGAAATTTTTATACTTCGAAATTGCGCGAGGTAAGACTCGGATTACAATTAGCTCCGATAATGATTGACGGCGAACGGCGTTGGCTTCGAATATCATGGAGCTGATGAATCCTCCAGAAACTGAGGACGACTCGAAATGCAAGGTCTGGGATAATCGGTAATAAATGAACATAAATCGGCGGTCCTAACCAGCGAAGCTTGCGGCAATATTTCTGGACCTCCTTTTATATCTAAAGTTAATGTTTGGTGTAGCGGTTTGTTGATCGCGCTGTAAACGCGCGTTTTTGTTATTGTTTTTATTGCTTTGCCGCGGTCGGCGATCCCAACTTTCTGTTAGTAACGTATTACCACGCATAATTCGCAATCCCGATTATTCACCACACGAATCCGATACGGCTGAGTCACTGCCTCAGAGCCCAAAAGAATGTCTAGGTACGAAGTGAAATAGGTACGCGTTTTACTCGACAAACATGTACACCGTGCTCGAACTATTTTATTTCATTTTGTATCATTTTTTACCGCCCCTGTAGCAAAAAGCTTCCAGCACCCGAGAAATGAAATCGATTTCGATAAATGAGATTAATTTTCGTCGTTCGAATTTCTCGATCACGGGCATTGTAGATCACAGCTACTAACGTTTTGGATGATTGCTCAATTTTAAATCGCACAGAATCCACGACCGTACGAATTATTCAGGCTTCCTGTCATTTAACGTACATAGAACATCGTGGGCGAAATCCGATTGTTACGTACGACTACCAAAGTGTAGGGTTCATTAAATCCTGTCAACTTTCGCGGAGACAGTGGGCGGATCCAATTAAATTTTATCCGAAATAGTGTAGAGCTAAGAATAGTTGCCATTAGACTATGATTTCCGGTACAATTAAAACGAGTCAGGACTCGGTTGATTTTGAAAAACTTGCCTCGCCTCGTTTGGTAAAGCAATAAACAAGATATCACCTATGCTATTATCTCTGAAGCTGTTTCTAACTAATATATTGCAATTACGATCGTGAGTTACGAATTCGATCGCGATTTGAAAGAAATCATTAATTCAATCACGATGGGAGATTCTGAGCTAATGAATATTCTGCAGGGGCAGATTATTGACGAAAATAGAACGGAGCAAGTCACGGTTGAAAAACCGTAACTGGAACAAAGCGTCATGGGTCATTGTTTCAGACAGCACGCGTCAAAGTTTCGCGACTTTTATATATCGTTAAGTAAGCATGTAGAACGAGTCTATTATAGTCGCAATTTATTATAAGTTGTAGGCACTGAGGTATCACGATTTTCGCTTGACGTCACGACTCGATTATTTTTTATTATAAAACGAAGGGGTGAATCGTGACTGACAACCTGATATATTCAAATTTCCTCCGACTCTAGCCGCGAGTTAGACTTGGAACTAAACCCAGCTCAAATCTCAACTTTATCAATATTAATTCCTGGTTAATTGGTTCTCCGAGAGACTAGCCCACGCGACTTGTGAGCGTTGTGCAATCCTCCGGTAATGACTTTGAATTAATGCTGAGGCCAGCAAAGTTATTCAGGCATTGATTCATCGCGGACAGTAATTCACGTCCGTTCAGTTATTCAGCTTAGAGGCAAAGCATTTCTAAAATTTTTCAGAGGAGGTAAGGGCCGATGAATGTACAGCTTCGAACCAAAATCAGTGGTTAAACGATAAAGGCAGATCCCAGCAGGGACAGCAACAGTAAACTCTCGCTCCTGACGTTAACAAGACTTGCAAAACATGCTCACCCACGCCATAAATATACCTGTGTAAGCGAATGCAGGTAAGGCACGAGTTCAATGATGAATTTATGGACCTTCCTTCATGCCTCTGTCACTGCGAATACAAGACCTTTCGACTTGTAGCAGTAGTTTTGCACGTTGGTTAAATATTCATGAAAAATGATACATCGAGATTTTTTTTTTCACCCATGAAAAGGTGAAAACGGAAACTTTGGCTGTTCAGAATCTATGCTAAAAGGTTTGCATGTATTAGCCAGGATGATGTAAGTCCGGAGTCACCTTAGCTTCGTTGCGAATGCAGCTTGGACGTTAAGCCAGCCCTGGTTATATCTAGCATCGAATAAGTAGCACAGTCAAAAAGTGTGCTGCAACTTTCTCCATTCTTTCTAACAGTTCGACAGTTCAAGGAGAGTTTCTAACCGTTGTTTGTTACACGAATGACACAAGCCTGTTTCCTCTCTTCTCCGCTCCTTTTCTTCTTTCTTACGCATTCAGAATCCTGTGAGTTACGCTTCAAAGTTCACATGTACATACGTTCAAACTATTCGACTTTAGAGGTGGCCTTATGGCCGGCAGATTTACCAAGAAAGCGTGACAAAATTTACGACTTGATAATTATTTCACCACAAAAGATATAATCTCGAAACGAATTTTCTTCTTCGTGAAGTGAAATTAGAATTTCATGGTAAGAGACCGAGCATGACTCCCGCACTTGTCGAGCTATCATTATTCTCAGGTTTAGAAAAATGACGGACTACCCAAAAGCAAAAACACCAAAACTATCGCATGTTCAACCGTTCGCGTCTTCAGACTGACCTGGATTCAAACTTGCCCAAGATTTTGGAGTCTGGGTCACCGACACGATTTACCGCTAATCGAATAGACGCCTTTTGAACCGGCGACTCCACCGTCACTGTCACTGTCACCTTAACTCAATTGCAAATTACGTAGAGCCCCAGACCAGCTGTTCCCTACCACGAGTGACACCACGTCAGAGTATATGTAAATTTTTACCACCCCGTTACAGATATTCAGTAATCGCATCAGACCACCATGAGGTACCATTTGCTACTGACGCTTTAGCGAGCACGTATCTCCTAACGTTGACGTTGCATTGCGTCAGTCGCTTTCGATGATTGCTCAAGCGTTGTTATTTAACGACGTATAACGACGCGATGTCGCGTTACAGCGAACAGCTGACGTGGTTAAGAAGTTTAAATGCATCTGTCTTTACGACCGTGTGCATTGTCAAAGTCTGATATGCAGCGCGAATACTCTTCGACTCTTCGAGCGTGACTAAAGTATGATCACATCTTCGCATAGAGAGATGCGAAATCAATTTGTCAGTAGGTACAGGTACAACAAAATGAGAAGAGTACTAGCCACGGTTGATTGGCCTTGGCACGTTTTCACGGTCATATTACTTCCTTTGTCCGATAGAATTTCGTCATTTGACGATGAGTCGAATGCGCACGGGAGCGCCTCTTACAAACGGTTGACCACCCGCACCTAGGTACCTCGTATACTCGTTACGTTACGTTCGGGAGTTTAATTTTCCGTTTAACTATCGCTGATGGAAAACGTATTTTCCGTCATTTACCAGCCCCGTATACATAGTCATAAAAAAAACCTGCAACCATCCTCATCCGAAGAAAAGAACTCCAACAGATTCGTCCAGGACGATGCAAAGGGACGAAAGTTTCATCGGGAGTAGAATCTAGGATGTGACAAAAATACTATGACGACCCACGTATACTTTTCGTTTCTTACAATTTCTCGCGGTCAAATATTTCGGCCTAATTAATGACGTAATTAATTTTAAGTTCACCTTTCGCCCCGCATTACTTCAGGTTCGAACAGACGAAAGATAATCCTTCAGACTTCAGTTTTGGGATGAGCTTCTTCCTTTTTCGACACTTTTGGCCGAATGTTCGATCCCGAACTTTCATTCGCACTGAACGCAAGATCACGCCACGTTTTTAATTCTTCGGATCGGCAGGAAATATGCGATTACTGATCGAACACAAACGTTATTCACCTCGCGTCGTGTCGAATATTCTCTCTAAACGAGACTCAGCATCACACTGAACTGAAGTCCGGTTGGGTGCCTGAGCTCTCGAGCTGTAGCGGCAAAAGTGCCTGCCTCTTGGTGGGACAGACCGTCGTGAAGAGAAAAAGAGAGGGAGATCAAGAGTGAGAAGGAAAGAGAATAGATGAAACAGGTAGGAACCTTGCCCAGCGCGTATCGTGAGCAAAGAAAGGTCCAGCCAGACCAGGTAGCCGGTTCTGTGTTCCCTGCTACGTGGAACGTTTCGTACCGATCAAGTTTGTCTGGTTCGCCTCCGACCCCATTTCTGGTCTTACGGTCTCGATGCACCGGAACAATCGGCTTTCCTCGTGCGAATAGCTTCTGGAACACAACGACACAGTCGAAGTCTCGTGGCCCACGAATCGCGATTTGATTGAAACACGTCAAAATTCGCAAGCAATTCACCTCCTGGTGGAATCGTTCGAAGGATATCGTTCATCCATGAAACGAGCTGCTTTCGAAGAGTTTTCGATACATGGAAGAGAATGGAATTGGTGCGAATGCACGATCCTTTTGCGATACCTACGAAACTGAAGATCGACGGAATCAGACTGGTGGAAAATCCTCTGATCTCAGAATTTGGAATTTCTGCACGGGATATAAGATTCGTTTGTATTACTTCATTTTCATTCAATTTCCATTTCTTAGGGGATCTAATTTCCCGAGCTCGTGCTGAGGTAACGCCGTTGTCTGAGGACCACTGAGGGGGGCTTTGAATCTCGAGTACCTGGAGCGGACAAGCAGTAGAGTTCAGACCAATATAAAACTCCATGGAGAGTCAAGAAGCTGTGTCTCCGGCGAGGGTTACGAATTATGCGTGTATATTTGTATAAAAATATGAAGAAAAAAAAGAGAAAAAAAATATACGCTTCTGAAGGAAGCACGTGAGCCTACGGTCGCGGAGTGAATTCATGAATCATATGCCAATGAACTGGGGACTGCATTTTGATATACAAAAATTTTATTGCATCTCCATTCTTTATGCCTCTCTTAAAAACGCCAGGGATTCCACAGTCAACAAGGGTTTTGGTGTGATTGCTATCGTGATAATGAAAGAGTGGCTAATCGTAAGATAACATCCTTTCGAAACCTGGTTGAACGGAACTCCAATATTTGTTTAGAATTATAGAACGTCAACCGAGTATATCATTGGCAAATTTAGGCTTTTTTACTGTGGCACTGCCACGCTTCGAAACTCGACTGAATTTCGGTAAAAAGTAAGTTTTTCAAACCGGTTTAAAGCCTTGCACCAGACCCTCCAATTACAGGTATACTGCAGACTCTTCGTTCAAGTGATGGGGATTACTTCGCGGATACGTAAAGATTTTTCCTGGACTTGGCACACGCGATATATTGTGCAACCTGGCTGATAGAAGCGGTTGATATCATTGGAATTTTATCACTGACATGGCGGATAGATCTTGATCCATTTTTTAATTGCCTTTACTTTCGAAAAAACCATCGGGATAGACTCACAAAGCGTTTCAAAAATGAGCAAAATTCGTCACGCCGCAAAAAGCTGTCAATTTTTCAAATACGTTGGTATAATAACTCCGTCAGCCTTTTCAAAGGCATTATCTTCTCTTGTAAACGATACCGCGAATCGGTAACAGTTCGTAATTCCGAATAACACATCTTCGATGCATAATTTTCCGCTTCCTGGGTACGTCCAACTAGTCTGCATACTATCCGGTTGCAGCGTTCGACATGCATGTGTACAGCTGCAGATGAAGGAACCATCATTTGCCAACGTGAACAGCACAGTGTCACCGCCATACACAAAGGACCATAATTTCTGCCTAATTATTATGATCACTTTTGCAACTTGCAATTTTACAAGCATTACGATTAGTTCCGCCGTGATGAATTTCGCGAGTAAACTAGGTAACCGAAACCGTTCCCATTATCAAGATTGTCAAAAGTTTCGTATACGTCTACGAGAAAAGCTCTAGTAGAAAATTCATTCGAAGTGTGACGAGTTCTTTTTTTTTCGGAATTATTGGTCAGGCGAAAAACTATTTCAGGGAGAATAGTTCCACGCGTGAATCAGATTTCCAAAGATTTATAGTGGTCATCTTTCGCGTAATGTCAAAGTCACATCGGTCTCATAGATGGAATCGTTCATTCTTCTTTCTCCGGTGATATAGTTCAATTTGTAAGGTCAAGTAGTCCATGCAGACAGATGCACCCATACATGCAGTTGTTCTTTAGCGTACGTTTTGTTATAATATAATCTTTTAGAGTAGTCGTTGTTTGACGTTAAAATAGTACAGACGTGTAATATGTACCTTTTGGAAAATAAACGTTTGTTAATTCACATAATTCATTTAATCATATGAAATCCCGACCATCCTACAAATTCGAGAAAAGTCTAACTGACTATCTCTGGATTTAAGAATCGTTACTCGAGATGCGAGAGTAGTAGAGCTCCGTAGTAGTCGGACAGCATTTCTCTTAATCTTGACCAGAATATTAATAGGAAAAAAGAATGTAGACACGCTGTTATTGTAAAATCCAAAAAAGGTTGGTTGAAAAATGTAATTCAAACTGCATCTTTTCTTCCTGTTATAATACCGTCAAATTTTTGAATTGAGTCTTGAATTGAGGAGCAGATAACGTTGCAGTAATTGTTATCTTCCTCGACACGTCGCTACTGACAGTACTACCAGCTGACTACAAATTCGCATGACAGAATGTGAATATGGAGCACGCACTCAGGAAATCTATACTGATAAGCCTTCATTGTGCTTCAAGCCACTTAGAATTAACAAAGTCTGTTTTATATCACAAGTCTAACTCCAATTTCTTGTTTTTCTTCTTACCAGACGGTTTATTATTGCGCAAAAATTTTTTGGAGGTCAATTTTTATCATCAAAGGAGATAAAGCTAATCCATATTAATTATACACAAGTCTCCCTAGCTGATATGAATCAATCGATTAGCTCTTCGTTTCATACGACGTAGAAAAAAATCTCATTTACCTACGAATTTTTGTAGATTTCTTCGAACCTATGGAATATTCGAAATACTAACTAACGAAGTGTCGACTTTCACAGTCACAACTATTATCAAGAAATTAGCACCAAATGAAAGAATTAATTCGGGGCCGTGCATCATTTTTTTTTAGTATAAGTACATACCAGCTAGCTTGTTAATTTTTACTCAAGGTGGCATGAGTATATAGTCCTAATTCGCGGGCTGGAATTACGACAGGCGTGTGTTTCGACTTATTTGTCATATCTAAGCAATAAAGCTTGATAAATATCGTTCTATTTGTTTAATAGAAGTTTTTGTTCTTCGACTTTCTTTAATGCCCCACCCCATAAAAAAAAGAGGAAATGAGATCGATAATTAAAATGAAATTCTCATCATATTCAGTTGCGATTCTTTCATTTATAATACGATGCTATCAACGTATCGATATTAGAAAGTTATTAGTCTATGAATCTTACCAGCTGAGTATAGCTGACCCATTGTTTCGCGTCAATCTTTTTCCTACATGACATCTTGGTATGTATTCCTTTCCTCAATCAGAACACTAATTATCAATATTTAAAGTCAGTGATAACACTTTTTCACAACGGTAACTATTGTTTTAAAAATTCACACTTCATTTCTTTCTAAGCACTCCTTGATGAATCTAAGACGACGGTATAAAAAAATCGACATCTTCCACGATTCACCTCATTCACAAAGTCGCTCTTTATCCGATTTAGGCCGACACTAAAATTAAGTTCAACGTATGACAAACTTCTCGCATTGATAATTTAGAAATGTCGTAAAATCTTTGCGATAATTGGGAAAATTTCTATCGATTCCCATACTCCCAAGATCCACGATTTATCGATCACTGATAACCGCGATATATGTAACGAAAAATCTCCTCGACAAAAGAAAGATCGCTGACGCTTGCAACGCTGCAACCACTGGGAAGGATCACTGACTACTGCCCGAAGGCGTTTGGTGTCTTTGTAAACCACGTTTGGTACACAGTTCAAGACGAGAATTCCGGCAAGACTGACACCACAAGCTGGGCCTTTCTACAGTGTGAATCATTACCAGGAGCTCTCAAATGAAATTAATCAAACGACGTTTTCTTAACTTCTTTTTTAATACGCTTCAAGGCCTTTCGAGCATCGGAATTAATTTTTGAACGATAATTATTCGAAAAGTTCACACGACTTTTATCCAGTTCATTATTTTATCCGTGTCCGTTTATTTGTCGGTTTAGAAATCCTCGGTATATTATTTATAATTGTGATGCACGCGATCCTTGTTCTTTAAGACGTTTAGAACGAATGTCCGACTTCGTCGACCCGCACCTCATAATTGCTGAGGTATTACACGGGAGTTACCATCCGCACACACGAACGACCAACGCAAACATAACCGGAACGGAACAAGCCGAAGTAATTTGCTACGCAAAGCGAGTGCCACTGTGCTTTCAGACAGAATTTCCACCGCGAAGCGGCCACAGGCGAATCCGCGGCCACCGGTAGGCCGCATCCTACAATTACGTCATGGCTTATCTTCGCGGTGATAAACGTGCTGACGCGACACTACACCGCGTCTATCGAGACAGAAGTTGAGCGACTTATTTCACACGCGAATGCGTAAGCGTTCGATTAATTGGCAAACTCGTCAATTACCTTCGTCTCTAATTAATCACACTTATAAACATAAAACGCAAATTGATGACGAGACTGAACCGAGTTTATTCACCGTCGTCATAGTTGAAACATTCTGACGAGACCGAAATCCAGAACTAATTTTAGGGGCAGAGGAGTAAAACTCGGGGAAAGTGAGCCTGGATGATGAAAAAGGAGCTTAATCTTAGAATCGAGGGACTCTGGGGTGTTTCGTAACCGGTGGGCTTCTTTGCTCCAAGTTTAATTGCCCTAAATATCAGAAAATAAAAGGGATTTTTCGAGATTGGATTTTACGGTAAAAAGTTGGAACTAAGAACCCGAATTTTGCCAGATTTATGAATACTATTAATAGCAGCCGAGGAAAAACGCGTCCGACACGAAATACCCGAGAGATCCATTTGTGGTACGGCTGAGGATGGATTCCATTCTAGGGTTAACTTAATCGTTGGGTATACCCTATGCACTCGGCAATATATCTACTCGTTGGAAACAAGGAGCAGATGTTGAACAACGCGGCACCATATGCGGGCTTGTGGCATTTGCTATGGTTTGAATATATGCACGTGTAGATGTGGACATGTAATGTACGTACAGAGTTTGTCAACCTTGATATAAACCAAAACGACAACTAGAGCTCTCGAGCAACGACCCCTGATATACTAGCGTAAAAATATATGTGAACTTGCAGGGTTAAGTCCGGTTAATGGATAGAATCTAAGGTTCGTAGGTATAAGCGGGGCTCGGTGTAATATACTTGACTTGAAGATCCGTTGGTGAGGTCAAATAAAATTCGATCGGCACTTACTCCGAGCCTAGATTCAACGTAGATAATAATGTCGGGAGTAAAAAGTATCTACCTATAGACTTCGTGATCGCGAACGAAACGGAACGAGTTAAGTTGCTCTTGAGGGAGATCCCATCGCTATAACTTTGAAATCCTTACTCCCTCAACGTGAAAAGACGGCAGAGATAGTCGGCTGAGAATCGTAAATTTTTATTTTATTTTTTTTTCCGTTTTTTTCCAGATTCATCTTCCGTCCGCACCTACCCTCAATCTGAAAATAAGATACTCCAATATTCATATCGTGGACAAATACGAGCTGAAAAATTTACCTCTCAAAGCTTGCGAGTACTTAATTATTCTCCAAAGTATCGAGTTAAATTCACGCGAAAGTCTCATTAAATAGCAATCTAATTCAATCATTAAAATCGATGACATACGTAAACCTATTTGATCAAACGACATACCACTTAGTTTGCCGCGGTATTAACCCTGAGACCTTTTTGAATCCCGATTTTATGCAAGTAGGTATAGTTTCGGAGAAATCCGTTTTTGGAGTAGCTGAACATTTTGTGACGAATCGTTTGGCATAGTTTTTGGAAACTGGAACAACACAGGGATGCCTTTTTGGATATTCGTCTCTCTCATTCGTTGGACATCATCAAAGAGCAAAGAAGTGCGAACCACTGATTGCGGGGGTGTTGTGAAGTTGGCCCCCCGTTTTCCGAAAAATAATTTTTTCTTTAGAGTTCCGTAAACCTTCGAAATAGTTCTAGAATTCCTGATAGTCTGAAGAAATAGTTCCTTCTGAGACCAATGCGCAAAATCAATTTAAAAAATGGGGGGGCCAGCTTCGCGTCGTACATCATTTTTTTTTTTTTCTTTTTTAAGTTCTGAATACTCCCCGAAGAGTTCTATAGTTCTATGCCTTCCTAAGCAATAGTTCCGATTCCTAGGCCCGGAAAAATAAAAAAATAAAAATAAAAATAGCCTCTCGATTTTTTTTTCTTTAATCAAATTATTTTGCAAGATTCAAATAGATCTCGAAGAGTTCTAGAGTTCCTGTTGGTAAATATTCGTTTATTACATTTCATTTGCGAAGCATGCAGCTCTACCAGTTTGCCACCCTGAAAAATGTTGAGTCCGGGAGATTTTTTTTTCGAAAGTTCCAGGAGTTTTAGGGCAAGTTCTGGGTAGCTTGAAAAAAGTTCTCACGATAATCCCAATGACATTTTCGGATTCGATCAAAGATGTAAAAAGCATAGTCTACTGTTCCGAATTTTGATTTGCGAGGGGGACTCATTTTTTCGGAAAAAGATTGTGTTGATTATCGCTAAAGTTCTCATGATTCCACGCAAAAGGAAAGTAATTGATGTGATCTCTTACGAAATGGACGCATATGTTCGCATTTATCCATTCATCCATCCATCCATCCATCCATTTATCCGTCCGTCTGTCTATCCACCGATCGGCCGATCCATCGAACTATCGATCTATCGAACTATTGATCTATCGAACTATCGATCTATCGATCTATCGATCTATCGATCTATCGATCTATCGATCTATCGATCTATCGAACTATCGATATATCGAACGATTCGATATATCGATCTATCGAACTATCGATCTATCGAACTATCGATCTATCGAACGATTCGATATATCGATCTATCGAACTATCGATATATCGAACGATTCGATAGTTCGATAGTTCGATATATCGAATCGTTCGATATATCGATAGTTCGATATATCGATAGTTCGATATATCGATAGTTCGATAGATCGATATATCGAATCGTTCGATAGATCGATAGTTCGATAGATCGATAAATCGATAGATCAATAGTTCGATAGATCGATAGTTCGATGGATCGGCCGATCGGTGGATAGACAGACGGACGGATAAATGGATGGATGGATGGATGGATGGATAAATGCGAACATATGCGTCCATTTCGTAAGAGATGACATCAATTACTTTCCTTTTGCGTTACATCATGAGAATTTTAGCGATGATCAACACAATCTTTTTCCAAAAAAATGAGTCCCCCTCGCAAATCAAAATTCGGAACAGTAGACTATGCTTTTTACATCTTTGACCGAATCCGAGAATGTCATTGGGATTATCGTGAGAACTTTTTTCAAGCTACCCAGAACTTGCCCTAAAACTCCTGGAACTTTCGAAAAAAAATCTCCCGGACTCAACATTTTTCAGGGTGGCAAACTGGTAGAGCTGCATGCTTCGCAAATGAAATGTAATAAACGAATATTTACCAACAGGAACTCTAGAACTCTTCGAGATCTATTTGAATCTTGCAAAATAATTTGATTAAAGAAAAAAAAATCGAGAGGCTATTTTTATTTTTTATTTTTTATTTTTCCGGGCCTAGGAATCGGAACTATTGCTTAGGAAAGCATAGAACTATAGAACTCTTCGGGGAGTATTCAGAACTCAAAAAAGAAAAAAAAAAAATGATGTACGACGCGAAGCTGGCCCCCCCATTCTGTAAATTGATTTTGCGCATTGTTCTCAGAAGGAACTATTTTTTCATACTATCAGGAACTCTAGAACTATTTCGAAGGTTTACGGAACTCTAAAGAAAAAATCATTTTCCGGAAAACGGGGGGCCAACTTCACAACACCGATTGCGGGCCTCGCCATATACGAGCTCTGACCAAAAGTGGTAAAACAATATCGTCAGCTAGTAGCACGTGCGACATATGGTAGGCTGGCAAGTAGCCAGCAAAAAATCGATACTCAACCGATATCCCGATATCATATCTCGTCGTGAACTATTTACACTCTAGTAATCTAAAGCGTTCTACCGAACGGATAGAATGAACCACTTTCGAGAAACAGTAACGACACAAAAAAAAAAACGAAAGTAAAGAACCGAAAGGGCGAGGAAAATGTCAATGCGATACCGTAAATTTACCCCAGTTATTTTGCGATCTAGAAACGGTTCTCGGCGCTTCGGTCTACGAAGCCTTTCTGCCTTTATAACAACTTGGAGATAACCGTGCCGGACGTGGTAGCTGATTACCATGTTTTGAACTGAAGAACATCGTGTCTGCCACGAAGGAGGAACAACGGAGTAACGGGTTCTCGCGATTTGATAATAATTCCTAATGCAAATTTCACGGGATTTCTTACGTTTGTGTGGTCAGTTGGCGATTCCGTGTCTCGTATCACAGGAAACGAAACGTAGTATCAGCTAGCCTAGCACATAGTCTGTCGTGCGCGATATAGCAAGCATCCTGTGCACCTCGTGGCAGATGAGCCAACGTAAAGCGTGCGTATTTTAAACAGCAACTTTATATTCAACAATTCGCGGTGCTCGCCTACAGACAATGGCGAGAAGGCTGAGAAGAACAATCTAGTTCAACAACGAAGATTTGTTTCAATTCTGAAGAGAGTAGGGTAATGTATTCCAGAATACGGGGCAAACACCCTGGGGCATAAAAATCCGGGAAATTTTTACCCCGAAATTGGAGAAAAGGAGAAATAATGGGAAGAAAGATATTCTTGGAATGTCTGACACCTTCTGTGGATTAAAATATTGCCGCCCATAAGCTAATAGCAATGGAGCAGGTGAACGTGAGACCATAAAGAGGATTTACATCTCTTAAAAATCAATACTACAGCGAAAGAAAGTTTGCAAAGTTTATAGAGGATCTTTGCAGCGTTCGATAAACCCATAAAGTCTATTGAGCAGAATTTTATATCGTAGATAGTAGCACTTGGTCAATATCTGTAACGTGCAGCTTGAATTTCACGACCCTCACGGCTCCAGAATCTATCATCTTGATAGTTATATGGAGTAGAAAATCCGCGAAAGCGTACGATTAGAGGAAAATGTTCAAAATACGGTGAATAAAAATTAGGAAACTGTACCTCCTCGGTATATCTTTCAGGCATTTATTGACTAAATCTCCACGTGAATCAGAAAGCGAATAAAAAGCAATCTCAGGAAACTACGGAGAAAGACAAGCTCAGAGTTTCAAGGAATTCCGCCAAGTTTATGATGCGTGTCCATCAACGAAGATTTCGATCCAGGACAGTTTCACATCCTCCCAGCTTCTGCACTGCCGGTTGGTATCGCGAAATGCGTATCATTCGAGCCTCGTAGCTCTTCTTTTGCCTCTATCATATTGAAAATCAGCAAATTATTGCACCGATGTGGGTTAATCAGAATATAATAATATACTCCTATGTTTTCCCAAACTTGACACGATCTGAAAGATTCGAGAGATCAGCGAAGGAATTTGCGCCAGTTATTCGTTCTTCTTGTTCGATTTTTTGATTACTTATGTAAACCTCGTGATCCGTTTGATGATCGCCAGCCAAGGTATTATAAAGAGGAATTACACTTCTGCACGATTTTCTAAGACTTGTTTCTACTGTAATTTATTGGTCTGCTTGCGTCGTGCAGAACGTGCTTGCATCCCGATAATAAAACAGTATAGGTACTAAAATGAGCCAGAGTGTGGGAAGCATTCCTTGCTTATCTTTGATTAAACGCGTTAGTCTTGTCACGTGAAAATTATTATAAAAAAAGGAGATACTGAAACTTCGATATTATCTCACTAGGCTAAAAACTCTGCAGCGCAAGCGTTTGCAAAACCCTGAGAAAGATAAAACCGTCGTTTGTTAAGATTCTGCCTGACACAATGTCGTAAATTGTTTCGACGTCGTTTACCTCGGTATTTCACGAGCCCTCCGCATTTACCGAGACCTAATCCTATCCGTGATATTTTTCAGTAGTGCGAGAATAGAAATAACCTATTCGCAAAAATTATACCAACGAGAGAAGATGCGTGAGAACAAGATTCTCTACGTTTGAACCAAATACGTATAAGCTTGATTTCTCAACCAAAGTTATTTGTTTTGGCATCGCACCTCAGCTGCACCGTGTTACGGATATGATAAATATGTATGCAAAGGAATGCATGTGGACCAGCTTTCGCGACGAGTCCAACGCGTTGCTCCGATATGGAGCGAAAGTAGGTACAATTACAGTAACTAACATACACAGCTCTGTTCCACCTTTAATAACGACCGTCACTGCACAAGTAGCGGGAGGCATTTTCACCTGGGGCACCGGACATAAGTTTTAACACGTGGCTTGCCTTGCCACGTGTCTAACCAGGATCTATACACGCAGACGCAATCGTTTGTACAAAATTACCTACACGCGTGCCTTGGTACTTTCGTACTATTTTCGTTCCTTTTTCTCTCCAAGAGAGCAATATTTGCGCTCTCATGATGATCCACTTAGATAAATGGATCTCGGAAGATAGAATCAACAGCGATCGAACTGTGCATTGAAACGATCAGAAATGCTCGCATCAATTTTAGACCGACTTGGACGTACGTTGAATAGACTCGAGAAAGAGAGAATTTCGGTACTGACAATCAGAACATTGAAGAGGGCATATTCTTGAGTTTTGGTGAAACTTTTCAATGTTCTATACTTCTAGATAAAGAAATTGATAATCTCGACGTTCGATTTGATACGCGAAATAAAGTTTTCTTGTGTTCGAGTCTGCTGGAGATCGTATCAAGACTTCGGCAGTTTAGTCTTTTGGGAAACGGTAAAAACTCTGGGTCGAAGTAATATGCATGCCATATTGTACCACTGTCGGATACCAGCTGAGCTAGTCAAGTTGTAAAGCTATAACACATGCGGATTATCTAGAAGATTAGAATCATGCGCCGAAGCTGATATTCAGCTGCAGTTGGTTCTAATTTTCTACCTGTCTTATTTCACGAGCCACTCTTCTTCGTTTCTGAATAATTTTGGGAGACTGTTACAGGAAAAAGTGTAAGAATAAATTATTTTCCAAATTGACGTCGATAAGCTTCTTGATTATCCCATTCGTACTAAAAAAGTCAAGTCTAGTTGCGAGCTCGCTTCACATATCGCTCGACGAACCAATTCGAATCGACAGGCGCTCCACTATCAAAAAAACTCATACCAATCAGAACAGGAATCAAGATATCCGAGATTTATAGATTCTCTGGGTATCGTGTAAGCGATCAAATTTTTAACATTCGATAAAATTTACGCAATAAAATACGGCAGCTGTGAACTAATTCAATGGGCAAATATTACCAAATGTACTGCTGTTCCAGATAAAAACACGTGTTTAGTCGTCTTTCGAAATGTACTGAAAAAATTTGGCGCAAAGAAGGAGGCCTAAGAATTCATATTATTCAGCTCCACCGAAAAGTTTTCATGCATTGAAATCTGAATCCCATATAAGTAGGTTTAGGCATTAGGGAATCGCTGAACTCGAGTATAATTCTCTTGTATATAACCTTTGATCGAATGATATTGCAAAGCTGCCTAGTCTATGTAATTTCACGAAACTACTCGGCATGGGTTTAGAATCGGGTCAGATGACCATCTGCTTGACTGATATTATAGAGCATATTGTGTCTGACAATAAGATGGGCACTAGGAAGTTGAGAGAACCAGGGTCTGCGCAGTGCAATATTTGTAATATCGATATGGACATGCACTGCACTTATATCAACGGTAACAATTTATTGTTTAAAGTGTAGATCGAATCGCAATTGAAATCTGAAGATGCGATATACGATGCATGCTTTCGTCTCTCGCTTCAATATCAGAGGCAATTTATCTGCATTGTGCTGCGGTGAAAATGACCAGAAATCATCGAGTTTCAAAATAAGATAAGATAAGTCTAAGTATATCGAAAAAGAGTCTCTTCCCGAGTATTCTCGCGGATTATACTCTGAAAATATTTGTTTCAAATACCACAGCAATGTTTTCCCGATCTAAAACATGTGGTTAAACATTGAAGGCAAATGTTTGAAACGTTGAACCGTTTTCTCCGCTAAATTGCGCGTTCGTATGCACAGCCGTTCACTTGTTGGATTGGTATAGAGACGTGGGTGGTTGTGTGGACGTGTATAAATAGGTATATGTATGTACTACTATAGACGTAGGTAAAAGTGCGCCTGTGCGTCAAGACGACGATTGTATTATATAGAGCAGTGTCGCGGCGCCGCAAAATGACGCGTGACGTCATCACTTGACAGTCGCGATTTCTGTTCGCCGGATACATACGTGGTCTTACGTCTGCGCGGCGTAATCCGTCGAAACGTAGCGGTCGTCGCGCGACGATCACGGAATGCTTTCTAGTAGTTACAGCGTGTGCGCAAAACGGATTACTTATCTACACGTACAATATTATAAAACACACCAAAATCCCCGGCGTACCATAGCAGGAGCTGCACTACTTCACGTAGCGCATTGGCAAGAAATAAGACAACGGTTCGACAGAAATGCAAAACTTCGTTAATTTTTTGTGAACGTATTTTTCGGTCGAGTTTCCTTATCCTTAACATATCGAACTTATCGATAATTGCGACTAAATGTGCAAGAAAGAACTCCGTTACTCACAAACTCCGGCATTCCTTTAGGTTTGTGGGAGAGATTATGGAGACATAGCTTACCTAGAACAAACAGAAATTACAGTTCGTGAGAAAGTATATTCATAAAGTTGTTGATCGATAATGAAATCTTGTCGCTAATTGATGGGGTATGCAAAATAGTATGAGCATACAATACAGTGGAAGAAATTTTCTCGGTCATTTAATCGTCGTATAATTACAGATGATACTCATCCATGGTGATGTGTGTAAAACTAGGTATAAATCTCTCAAGTCTGAAGTAGGGTACCTGCGGTTAACGCATGAATATGTTTGTTTTTCAAATAACTACGATGATGTTGTTTGAAAAAGAAAAAGCAGGAATATATGCGGTTATAGTCATGAGTAGTAGGTACGTGTCGATCCACAGCATAATCTCTACCCGTTCCTCGATGGATGCTGTTCTCAAGATGTTGGTTAGTGTGCTGACGGCTTCGTTCGAATACCGTTAACCAACTTACCACTTACAATATTATCTATACTATCCCTCTCGCGATTGCTCGATGTTCAAACAAATACCCACGCCTATATTTTGTCCCCCCAACTCGCAACCGTTACCTTATAGCAAGCTAGGGCTCAATCGAGGCAACGGAAAACAGCTTACAACTACGTGCCATGTATTCAGACACGAGTATCCAGCCGGGCGCTATTAATTAGAATCATTAATTCAAGCCCGAACAAAAAGTTTCCCGAACCCGCGGACGCCTAACTTGTATACGAACTAAACAATATTACCGTTTGAATCATTAGACCCATAGCGAATCCAGAATTTCTTGTATTCCTGACTTTAGCACTTGCCAATTATGTATCTTCGTTTTTTATCAACGTAGGAATAATACGAATAACCGTAGAAATTAATTGCCTTAATTAATCGTATTAGTGTGATGATCGATTGATCGTTTTATTCACCTGTTCAAGTCTTGGTTTATCCCTGTATTCATCGCTCGACCATTTATCCTGATTTAGATAATTGACTCCGTTAGTGAGACACTGAAGATAGTCGAGCTCATAACGATAGAAATCACGCCTCACCAACGCGCTCGTTATCCTAGGCGTGTAAGCCTTCATTTTATGCACTTTCGATGGCCTCTTATTATCCGACGATTTCGTACCCACCAACTTCTCACACATGATCGTGTCTAGATAACGCGTGTCTGCCAACAGCAGCAACATCGTTATATCCCTCATTAGCAAGTTCGAAAAATGATTAAGTTCCAGAGACTCCATTCCTCTCGTGTTATACTAAAACACATACTTCGTAGTTCAATCCACAAACTTCTCAAAGCTGTAATTGATAAAAATATTCTTCGGAACGATCGTCTCGACTCTCACTGTACCACTGAAAATTTTCCAAGCCACGACCCCGGGATGGCCTTTACGCGCAACCTGAATTATCGTTTGTGTGTCAATCCATTGTACGATACAACGATAAGAACGCCTTGCTGGTGTATTTGCTCCGTAAATGAACCCGCAGAGTCCAAAGTGCCAATTTTTGAAAAATTTCATGACATCAGATATTGTTTTTCTTTTATTTCCTTAGGAACATGTCGCAATGTCTCACCGGGGAAAGCAATGACCAGAGGGGAAATGTAATAGGCAGAAAGTCCAAGGCCCAGGATGTGTCTGCTCGAGTTTTATTCTTATAAAGTATAAAGCAAAGATAAAGGCCGGATGTGGTAAGATCTGGTGAGTCGGGCACGCGGACACCCGGGCTAACCGCACTGACCACTCGCATCCTCTTTTATTGGAAGGACATGATCGTCTTGTCAACCGTTCTGGCTACTGTTCAGATCGGTAGGTTTTGTACAAAAAGTGAAAACCGAATGAAAAAAGTGACCCAGTTACCTCCGGTTCTTCTTGCTCACGTGCAGCATGCCACTTTATATCTTTACCACGTAACGCATTACCCAGGCTTTGTTCGAATTAAATTTATCTAAAAACCGAATTCCTATTTAGTTTCCTTCTGTAGTATTTCTTTGCCACGAGCAGTTTTCCTTACTTTCCTCTTTTTCTTTCAATCCACGTAGGGATCGACGTCTTTAATGAATTGAGAAAAATTCGTTAAAATTTTGCTCCGAGATGAAGTCATTTTTGAGATAACAATTTTGCCCAATCTTTTTCGGGTGTTGGAGTATTTAATTAAGAATCCACTCGAAGTGATGAATCACTTGTGTCATACAAGCGAATATATCAAGCGCATTCGGGATCATATCTGATCGCGATAATTACATGAATTTACGTGAGATCTGCCCGCGGAAAAGTGTTCTTCGGACAAAGGACTTCGGAGGATTGGAGTTACAGAACGAAATTTGAGGAATTGAATAGCAAAGAACGGCCGACGAAGTAGAACGACCATCGGTCAGCCGTGAACGTCAGTTCTCTTTATTCTTTTGAACCCGCTAAATCTTGGCTTCAAGTTTCATTTCCGCCCAAAGTCCATGCCATGCGACGACCAGGTAGCAATCGCGATATCGTTTCGAATCAGCCAGATAATTCATCCTCGGTTTGTCATACCGTACGATACCGTATTTGATGTTGAAAAAGATTGTGGATTCGATTCAACAACTCCGCCTATGCCTATGTCTTGTTTAATTTATTGACGTATTATTATGTCGATAATTCTGACAAGTAAAAATAGACGATTCTCAGCTTAATTGATAATCAATCACGAGCTCGAAGACGCTACAACGTTCAGGCTACGAATTATTTCAATGCAAATTAATGACGCGGATAATTAGCGAAAAATTTTACGCCTTGTTTCATAGTATACGTGTTTGGCGATATTTTATGACCTCATCTTCGCCTCGACCTCAGTAATATCGTGTTTCTAGTAGAAATGGGTCGGTGAATCAGTTTGAGAATAAATGAATGAATGAATGAATGAAAAATTACCCAGAGCACAAATAATCAAGTAGTGTTCATGTCATCAATGAGTGTTTCAAGTTCAAGTCATCCATTACACTTATATCCTACTCTACATTCGTAATCGTCTCAAAAATTCCTTGAAATGGTGTGATACTTCAAAAATGCCTGATTATCAACGAAGATGAATTCCAGTTTGTCTAAAATGATAATTGTAAAGAATAAATAATTTATTTTACAGCTCTTATAAATCTGGTGGTTATTAAGACAAACAAACGCAGAGTTGAAGGCTCGGGTAATCTCTGAAATCTACATGATGAGTGACTATGATGGTTATGAATGAAACATTAAACTATTAAAATGAACAAAAAATGTTTGACGCTCTTGAAACAGCTCACAACACGATTACTATTATTATATTTATTTCATTCTCGTTTTGCTGTTTTTCGCACGCGCTACAATATCTAATTTAATCAACAGTTTTACTCCTAGAATAACAGTTAGGACAACGGTAAAAAGTTTATATGTATATATACATAGTTACGATGGCGATTCTGAGTAGCCACACATTATCTATCATACACCTACCATATCATTATTAATACAACAGGCGTAGAAAAAGAGTAACCAAAATTGAAGCGCTATCAACTCACAGTCAAAAGCTTATAACAGTCCAAGCCGTTTTATACCGCTTCAAAAAGTTCCCGAGATATTATATCATATCCAAAAAATGAAACTCATCGATTAGCTATGGGTTCTGATGAAGACATTCGTTAGGTTCAACATTGAAGTCAACAGTTTGCATAGAGATTATGAGATAAGATCATCGCTGTGAATATCATCAGTCATCGGTAAACAATTATGTCATCATTTATACGCCTGTACGGGATACAATCATTTCCCTGACCACAACTGTTTCGCAATCGAGTGAACTGCAAAATGACATACTACTGGGTGCCGGGAATGGGCGTCTGTTGGTACAGTTTTTGTTCTCAGAAAATCCTCGAATGACGCATAAAGCACTGTGCTTTACAAGAAAACTATCTTCTCTTCGTTTCGCGTATATTCACAGAGAGCTCCGAGTTCGAACGCGAAATTTAAATGCAACACCGAAAGCTCTCGCGCTTTCGGTCGAACATTCGCATAGAATGTACGACGGAAAACATAAGGACAAGGGCATCGAGCAGAGTGTGTAAAATCAGAAAATTTGAAGCAGGAAATCGGAAGAAATACCATCCATCAAATTTCTAACTCTAATAATATAATATATCACTAGAAAAATGTAGCAAAAAAATCTAGAAGGATCTCAAGAATGGTGGCGATCAAGTTGACCGTGGATATATGTAAAACGCAACTTTTGCAACATTTGACTACACTTGGCTTCGAAAGAGAACTATAACTTCGGTACTTTTTTTCATTTCTTGATTTTACATTCGCAGCTGGAATTTTTACGTATTAAATACAGAATGATCTTTACTAAGGAGCTCTGATCTATGAAATCGATACTTGTAATTGTTTAAGTACCGTGCCGACCACTTACGTAATTGATTGTGTCACTCCGAGGCTTTGCTAACGCTGCAGTAAGTAGTTACTACCAATTTGGTAATAAGAAAAACCGTTAATAACTCATAACCGCTTTACGGCGTCTGCACAATTCGTTTTGGAAGAGGTATGTAGGTATAGGTATCTATTTACTGCAGTTAATGATAACTCAATGAAATTCTGTGGGTAAATAAAGATCTATTAAATACGAGACCACTAATGATAAATAATACTCCGCATTCTTAGCTATTACTTGATCGTTATATTATATTACGAAGTGAAATCCACACTCACGAAAAGTCGGCTTTACGGTAGCTTCATTACGTAAAGTAACAGTAATTAATAGGTGAGTTGCGAAAATTCACTAGGATGGTTTATCGCCCACCGGTAATTATATTTTATTATCGTTACTTTATATACATATACACATAATGTTTTTTCGTTTTTCGTTTTTCTTTTCCTTTTTTTGTTGCTCAAAATATGCGAGGCGTTACGCAAATTTATCTGAAAATAATCTACCTAATTAATCAACGGCCAGCTTGAATAATTACGAGAGGTATTCTACTCGGACACTATCCTCGGATCAGATTAGTAAGAGATAAAAAAGCACAGAATCAAAAGAACCTCTGTGTGCCATAGAAATATTCTATCTGAATTCTTAAATTCATATGAAAAATTTAGAAAGTCAATTGCGGATCGAAAGCTTTCCAAATGCTGTAAATCATATCATTTGCCTATCGCGAGTTCAATAAATACCAGAATCTCAACACCTTGCTGTTTGCAATTCTTATCATTTCTGCATCTATTGCGACTTCCGTATCTTGTGGCTTGTCTCCTTGAGGACTTTGGCCCATAATTCAAAACGCAAAAGAAGAACAGATACAAACACGAGGGCATAGAATTTGCGATAAACACTTTCGACTCGTGCTAGCTGGAACGCCAATGCATTAAACTATTGAATTGAATTGAATTGAAATCCCTTTGAACAATTAATTATTACGACAGGTCCAAGACAGAGTGAAGTACGGTAACCCGATAACTAGTACCTGTACTACTACTAGCTCCTGCCAACTGACTCCCGACGTCGATTATCTAGTCTTTCCATTCATCTCTCCTCCATAGAGCGTAACTTCAGACAGAAAGGAAGAATCTTAACAAAGGCACAACGTCGTGAAGTAGTTGGGCAATAAGAAAGCAGAATTCTGAGGCTGTAGCTCGCACCTATTGTCTGTGTACCAGGGCGAAGACGAGCATTAGTGAGCTTTTGTCAAGTATGACCAAAATATCGGATGTTGCTGTTTGCAGATTCACCACAGATCAATGAGTCTTACAATTCATATATTTTATGGATATTGAACTCATCCTGCAGTGAATTTTAATAGAAAAGTATGTGCCATTAGCTGCATACATAGTGAAATGTTCGAATGCACAAAAAATTGAAACAGTGCATCCTCGAAGGATGGAACCGCGAAAAGTCAGAACTCCTGAAATTGCAGGCTGATATAGTGTCGGAAAAACGATATCGACTCGAAAAACTTGTCGTGGTCAAATAAATGTGGAAAGTGTGAAGTCAATGTCCGGTAAAATCTGTCTGTTTCAAGATAATCGAGATTTCAACATCCCAAAAGTCAAAATTTATACAAATACTTTCAACCATCGAATCAGGCAATCATCTAAAGTTACTTTCATCTTCGGAAAATGGTCTGAAGCCAAATCGTCCACCGATACGAAATCTCGATCTACATTAAGGGTGGATGATTATTCGCACGATTTTTTGCCAGAAGCAAATCCATGAGGAAATAGTAGATCTACCATTTGTCTATCTGCAGACGGTTCTGCTCGGTCCAAATTCCTCATATCTGTATCGACAGTGACTCGAGCAGCCAGGGTGCAGACACGTACTCGACGAAAAAAGAACAAGTACGTATCGAGTACGAGGACAGCGTTTATCGCGACGTTAAACCGCACTCGAAACCTCTCTACTTGCCTGCTGTTTGCCTGGTAGATGAGCCAGTAGGACGTATGCGCGAATCACTTCGGTCCGCCGCAGTGGTTCAAACGACGTACAGTGACGCGTCTCGGCGCACCTTGAGTAGAGCCGGTTGCGCGCCCTTATCAAAAGCTCAGAAGACAAAGACTTAGAGCTTGCAGCGTGAAGAGGGTGGCTCTAAAATCCGATCGAAACGAGCGGAAAGGCTTTAGCTCAAGGTTTTCTACAATTTTCCTTCCTAAATCTTCCTGTTTTTTTCTTCTTTCTATTTATACCGTCCTCCTCGCCCCCATATGTCTCTTTTGTTTCCCAGCCTTCATCCCTTTGGTCAGTCCCGGATGAAGATAAGAATGGTAAGCTGCTAAATCTCGACGAGATCTTAATGTGGGTCGGCAGTTATTTACGTGTACCTTATGCGAGGGAGACATGGCAATAGGATTATCCGAACTCGTTACGACCGGGGGCTTACCTGGGTCACCGAATAAAGCCTGTACGAATAAGGTTTCAACAGCAAAAAATATAAACATATCATAATTCCACGAGGCACAGTACCTAGTCACGTCAGAGACACAGAAACCATCGTTGGGAGAATTTCTGATCTAAGAAACGTCTCTAGGTATAGAAAAAGTCCCACTTTATATAACGACTATGGAGATGGTCGGAGAATCTGGGAACTTTACCGAGACATTCTCTTCGTATGAATACTGGGTAGGCTTTCTCGCATTTATGATCGACGGTTTCTCGCAAATCCGATAAGGGACCAGATTTTAGTACCCTTTCAGCGCTGTTTAGAATTTTATATTCATATTCGCAGTGTGTCGCGGGTTATTGAGATTCCAGAGAAGGAAGAAAACGAAAGAGGAGAAGCATGTGCAGATTTTTAGACAATTTCCACATCTACTAACGCGACCATTATCAAATGAATGATATCGTCCAAGCCTTGCCGATAAGGTCGTTTAGACTGGCTCGTGAAAAAATCATGAGTGATCGTTTCAGAGATAAAATGTGACGCTGACACGATTCCAGACTCGGTTCTCGCCTTGAATTGATATCTTATAATAAACTCGCCAGGTCAATCCGCGGTAATGCTCCGCGGTTAATTAAGTCTGCCACCGTGAATCTTGATAGTTAATAGATGCGTGAGAAGCAGGAGAGTGTTCCAGTTCTTGCAAAGTCCAACACAACGGCCACGGCCGTGGGTACGAATGTATGTCCCGTCAAAAAGACACGAAGCGTCTTTTTTCCTACTCTTACGTTTTCCCATACTACATTACGCCCATGTAATATGTATACGGAACTGTAAGTAATGCCGCACATGAATATAGGCACATATATACCGCAATGTCCACGAAGTTGCATGTAGTCACGTATCCGAGCGCGCTGAGTTGCACTTTCCACTATACGTAGGATACGAATATTACCAGACATCCGAAGCCACGTAAAGTGGTTCGTGAGAATTTACATAATACTTTGTATACTATATCTTCCATGAAGATAGCGGCTCTTCTCTCCCTCTCTCTCCCTCTCGAACGGAAATGATAATCAAATATTTCTGGTTAAGGAATAGGTACTGATTTTGTAAATCTCATTAATCATAAGATTCTTCGTACTTTACATAGTATACCTCAAAGGCTCACAAACTTATGCATAGCTAACGGTTAGGACATCAATATTAAAAACTGTATCGCAGAATCAATTTATCACCTCAATACATCATTTCTGTCGTATAATATAAGAACAAGCCTAAAGTTCTGCTCAGGTTCTAAGAAGACCTGGTGTACCTAGTTCAGTTGACCAATGGTCACTCTCACTCACTATTCTCGAAATTCTGGTCTGCTTTCACATCTGTCAACTCGTCATGCTCGCATCTATATCAAGAGATCATGTGTCGAAGAACGTTGTGTGATCATGTCAAGGTTTGGTGTACGTTGAATGTTTATTGACCAACATTGTAGCTGGACTTGTCAGCGTTATCATTATAGATATGAAAACAGATATACATGTCTCTATCGCAATGTTATATGAATAAACGAGAATAAGAGGTAACGTCGTTAACTCGAGTTTTCGCGTAACTTCTGGACTACTTAGGGCGAGTTGTAAATTGAGAAATTCTCTGGGGTAGGTTGAGGTGAAGGTGCGGAGATAACTTCTCCCTCTGCACTGCCGTCAAAACCAGGAATTGCTCGGTAAAAAACTACAGGTACGTAAATCTAAGTTAATTTAGCTTCCGGAGCTGCGGTCTGTAGATTTATAAACGCAAGTAAGAGTACAGTCTGATTCAAGGCTGCTTTCACAATGATAAGGGGGCTTATCTTTCCCCGATGATAACCTAGCTGTAAATTTAATTAACGCTGAATCATGGACACTTGAAATTTTTTATCTAAACTGGAACGTTTCGCCAAATTCGTGTGAAACATTTCTATATCCCCCAAATCTTCACAGTTTCGAACAAAAGATTAGGTATACCGCATCAACGAATTACCCTTCCATGAAAATTCATACGAAGAAGTGAGCCACCCGTTCTCTAATTTTTTTGATTTTTTTTTCTTCAATTTTGTTCAGTTAATTCGATTATTATTCAATTCTGTTTTAATTGCCCCGCGAGTTTTGAATCATCCGGTACAAATTACCCAGATACTCCCAACGGGGAACCGGCGAGCTCTCTACTCTTGGAGGATCTCCGAAGCTCCTGCGGGAGGACCGGTTGCCTGGCATGCTTGAATATGCATGCCGAGCGACGGAAGAGTATTTTTTAAGTCTCGACCAGGATCCTTCCGGGATTCTACTCACGAGTCCCATAGCACCGAGCATCCCAACCCACTAAACGAATAAAGAAGTTAGATCCAGAGTCAAGTGATATCTAAGGACTACATCCGCACGCAATTCTTTCCATTAGCCGCTTACAAACTTGGACGCTTTTTATTGTTTTGACAAGTTTCACGATTGACGTCATTCGATTCCAGATACAGATATCGCACAAGCTGTTCTGTTTTTTAAATACTCCAGCGGTAAACACTGGCAGACCTGTAATAACATTTTTGCAAGCTGTCAATTCACAAGAATATCATTAGCGTACATTTAGTACAAAATGAACGGAGGCCGGATAATATTTTCAAAGCATAGTCTATCCAGGATCATTTTTCTAAGCCCCCACACAAGCTTCAGTGGTTTTAAAATTTTCGCTAATTTTCATCTATGGCTCTCTACGATCGATCATTGACACGAAATGACAAACGTCGATTAACATTTTGACAGGGAGATTATTGATATTGTTCGTCTGTCCTACGAAGACGAACAGTCGGGTCTTGGCTATAGCCTGACTATATGCACAAATTTTTGGTGAAAAGGAGTAAGCACTCGGGAGAGTCAGACACTTTCGGAATTGCGAAGCAGACAACAAAGGGAAGCTTTCTGCTCGTTTTATATTCGGTTTCAAAACTGACTCATTTGCAGTTCGAGTCCACTACTTAATCCCTTGATTGCGTGAAACCCTTCTACTTGTCGTCCAAACTTACAAGCAGTTGGGTTCTCATGCTTCACTATCCCGAAACTGGCTCCATTGTCATTCTAATTATATTTGGAATCATTTCACGGTGTATATCTCACATAATTGAAAACAGCTAGCCTTAGAATAGGTAAAAAGTTCTTACAAATTTTCGAAAAGCTAAAAGTAATGACCCTCCAAACCACTTCTTCACTTTTCTATGTAGGTACCAAGGATCTACTTTCCATATTGTGCGAAGTGCAAATACAGTCGACTATTATTGTTATCCCTTAACAATCGAAGAACGGTTTGTAGGCATACTCTTTTCAAAATTCTCAAAAGTCTGGGAAATCCGCGACGACGTTTTGCCAGCTGCATGTCTGCAGTCTTCAACCAAGCAGTTATACCTAAGAATGAGTAAATCCAGATCCCTACTCGCTCATTAGTGTAAAAAAGACGTAAATCAGGAAGAAGTTTAAAAATCCTACAAAATAAGAGGCAGAGCACATCTTCTGGACGTTTTTAACGAGTAGTCAATTTAAAATGAGGAATAATTGTATACTTTGCAGATTGTGGTATAATTTAGTAGGAGGAAGTGGTGAACGGATATCGAGAATGGAGAGAAGAGTAATAATCGGAATTTTGAGATGAAGTATAGGTACAGCTGTGAAAATCGATCGCATAGTGGATAGAAATGATGTTAAAAATCGACTGGTTATTTCGCGTCCGCGAATTATATGAATCGAATACAGAAACCGCGGGGCGTCGAGCGACTTACAAAACCGGATGAGAGTTGTTGAACTCAACCTCCAACGTTCATCGTGCGAGCTTCTTCGGCAGACCGATTGCACGTCAAGCCACTATACATCAATTAAACCGTACGCCGGCTCGTCTGTTAGTTTTAATTGTTTCTAACGAGGTCAGAAAGCGCGTAACCCAGCTCGACAACTAACAATGGCTAACGGTTGGCTAAACTATTTGACTCGTTCTATTTAGAGGGAAGAAGATACGCTATGACTACGAAGGATAGGGAGGTTGACATGCGGCGCCCAATTAATCCCAGGGCTTTGTTAATCCAAAGTATATACTTTCACCTCGGACCCCCGGATCCCTCCGTAATTACAAGCCATTCAAAAACCGCTCCAAAATTTGAGCACATACGAGAAAAATGCTTAAAACTTAATCGAGTCTTCTTTCAGGTAAAAATACCTCTTTCCTTTTATTAATCGCACACATCGTTGAATAATTAGTCAAAGTTAGTCGTTAAATTGAACTGAATTAGATCCACAGACAAAACTTCGGTAGAAATAATCCTTGCTTTATTACTTGCACACCGAGAATATGGACAAACTTTCTGTAGTGATGAAATTCATTTCAAGTCAAGGGGTTTCGAGGGCTTGACTCGATTGACACGTGTTAATCGACCCTTTGTTTTCGCCCAGCTGCTACGAAACAAACCGGATTATTAGGGTGGCTCTCGACAATTCTCAACTCTACGTATTCTTCAAATTTTTAGAACAAAGCATCGCGCTTAATGAAAAGAGAAGAAAAAAGGTGGGTTACAACGGGTAAAGCTCAACGAAAACTCGTTAATGCGTTTTCAGGTAGGTATATGAGTGCTCAGGTAGGTACTCGAAAAAAAGACAAAGCGTAACACAGCCATCAAACTTCTGGTTCTTTCTCCAAGTTTAACGGTCAATTATATAGATCAAAACGTACAAAACGTCTTCAAAATGAATCAGGAGTGAATGAGAAACTGTTTACAGTATATTCTGCAGTCTAACGAATTGGGCTTATAGTATTATACAGTGATCGATCGATCATTATCTTATTTTTATCGACAGGTGAGTAAATCTGATTGTTTGATCAGCCTGCACCCCCAGAATGATATAAAACCTAGTATTTTGCTGAAGAGGTGTAAGATCGGAAGTCCCTGGATGCACGGGCATATCACGTAGGTAATTCGGTACACGTAAGATATATGGAGGTGTATATATGTGTACATTGTATATATTTACATAGGAATATTGCCTCGTTCCTGGGTGTGCTCTCCGCCTACCTCAACCACGATTTCGTATAACTGTTCGCTCACCTCGAGGCAAAATTTTCGTATTGGTAGCCACAGACCTTCTGGCTCCTGACTTTAAACTCCTTGTACTCAATTCGGTCAGACTATTCAATGTTTTTGGGTAACAGGATCGATAAGTGAACAGCGCACTGTGGGGCGCCGGCCTTACGGTGATTAGCAGTAGTTGAAGATTCCTTTCAGACACATTAATATCCGTACTAAATCACCACAGGATCACCTAGTCTATTACGATTAACACTTGCTGACAAAAAAATACGATCAAGTATGAAACCTGTGAATCTGATACACGGATGAGATTAAATTGTGATACTTAAGTCGGAAGAACGAGGTCCAGAT
Organism: Tenthredo distinguenda; assembly: GCA_947538915.1. Classification (NCBI taxonomy): domain Eukaryota; kingdom Metazoa; phylum Arthropoda; class Insecta; order Hymenoptera; family Tenthredinidae; genus Tenthredo; species Tenthredo distinguenda. Next base: position 10,604,584 of record OX384534.1, read on the forward strand.
CGTTTCAATCTTGGGACTCTTATTTGTACTTTTTGTCAACTAGTTCTACCCGTCCAAGTGCATTCTCATTTCTCCGACAACTTTTCATTTCTAGTAATAGTAACAGTAATTGCCTGAAATTACTAGCAGTGATGGAAGACCCGTAATTTATAATTAAGACTCGAAGATGTGTCGTGTACAGACGAACGCGGTTTAATTAATTACGTCTGTTCTATACATAGGTATGTACATTCTTGCCGTGACCCACGTGCTTCGATGGAAGCATGGAGAATCCGATTTCTGATCCAATTTGCACTCGCCAACGGCGTTAAAATGATATAAACGAAATTATGCAATGAACTGTCCTCGTTTCTACCTCATAGCCAATTGAGATTTTCCATTCTCTTGATTCGAATCTGTATCGATTACTTAGATGCATATCCTCACGTCACGGAAGGGTCAGTGAACTGCCGAATCATCTATAGCACAGTTCTGGCGACTGGCCATCATTTTAACTGCCGTTGCTACCTGTCGCAGTTGTTATAATAAGTTTGACTATATCAACCGTTTACCATAACACAAGATAAAAAGAATTTTGTCGACCGGCCTTTCGTCGACATTTTTACATATTTGCATATTTATCGCTCGAGGTAAGTATCAGTTCTAAAAAAAGTGAATCCACGGATATGTGTGGCCTAGCAGCCTCTCGACACGTGGACAAAACGTGGGAATGATTAGAAAGAGCGACGTCTACGTCCAGTAAACGTTTCGAACGGTTCAGGTTTCCGCCTAATCTTCCCATCGTGATAAAAACCGAAGCACAAAACGTGTGAAAGTGATCTTCATTCAATTTCAAATCGACTATCCGTGTGGCGTCGAAATCGGTCTATTATCGTTAGTAATCTGCACGAGTGCGTGTCTTCGACTGTGGAGGAAGTCGAGGATCAGTTGTCACGGAAGTGAAGGCGTGGATTGCTTACCTATACCATTAATCGAGAGTTTACTATGTAAAATGATCGGAGGGTTTATTACTCCACGATCCGGATAAGCGAACGAAAAATCTGAAATTTTTTTAATGAACCAGAGAAATCCATGTCCTTATATAGTCTTACCTCTACATGAGGAGGATTTTTCAGCTGGATACCTTTCAATTGATGCTGAGTCGGTTATCTCTTTGTTTTAATAACGACACGGGAATCAAGCCACATCAATAACTCGGCGAATCGAATTACTTATACGATATATAACTAAACGGCGATCATAATATACTCTGTAATAATGACGGTAAAGAAAATCTGCTATGACTGCACCGTGCGAAGCCGTTGGCAGAAACTGACTCCGGTTTGTGCAGCGATCGAACCCCTTCTCTCTTGTTTCCTTTCTTTTTTTCTTTCTTTTTCTCTTGTCAGGTAGGAAGGAGAGAATCGTGTTAGCTTCCCCACCTTTTCGATCCGTCTAAAGCGAGCCTAACCGCACCCGACTAAACACGTGGATCAAATTATTAAAAAGCGGTACAAAGTCGTGTGACCCACGTGTGATTAGGGCCTGAATTATTAACCGAATTACTACTTTAGCGTGAAATTTTTTTCACCAGAATAGCCACGCGCTGGGTCAAGGCTGATAAAATAAAGCAGAGGATCTTCAGAAGTTGAATTAGTTTATCAACGCAGTCTGCGATTAAGTAGCGTGGCGCCAACGACCTCTCGATCCTTAAAACTTCACCCACGCCAAATCGGTTCAGGTTTTCGCAACGAATAGCTTGAGAGTAAGATTATTTATCAATGCTGTAAAAACGATGTATTTCGACGAGTTTTTTAAACAGTCCTGATTTTATCTGCCCTATATTTCGTCCGTTATTCAAGTTCAATTTATCGTTAGAACACGCGTTAATGGTCGATCGTTTTCGCACTCTAGGTATATAAAATTAACGGTTAAATACACAGCCAAATCTCTAATGTTGCGAAACCAGTCGGCTCTGAAATGCGTGTAAAAGTTTATAATCACATTCGCAATGGTTGACACGCGCCATTAACGTAATACGAAACTATACGGGGTGTGTATATACGGAATCCTGATCTAGGATTTACTCAGATAACGGCAGAATGACTTTGGCTAACAAACTTGTATCAGCTGAACTTCTTGAACTTATGGAAGTACGACGATTATCCGAAGAATTCGAGGAATTCACAATAAAATTAAATCGTCCGGCATTTCATTCATATACCTTTATACATACACGAATCGTTTCGCATACAAGGGTTAAAGAATTGAAGACAGAAAACTCTAGCCACCTGTATCAGCCCCCGCATGTCTTGTTGTAGACAGAAAAATGTATGGCATGCGAAATGAAACCATAGCATAGATTCCACCGTTATCTCAAGAGCTGAGTAGGTGGGTACATACATACATAGGTGTTCCCATATATGTTATATATATAACGTGGTATTTATACACGTGTGCAAGAAGCCGAGTAATTTTAAGTGGTACATCGTATATAAACGCTTATTCTAGCACCAAGTCCGCGTTTTACCCTCGTTTTATAAACACTTGTCAGCGTCCAATGAGCTGTCGCTCAATTTCATCCGAAAATGGGAAAATTTCAACGTTTTGTATACGAAACAGATTTCTCTCTTTAACACTTATAGCTGTGTGTATAGGAAAAAATAAACTCTATGTTGACTTACAATTATTGGTGTAATTATTGTATGCCCCGTAATACCGCGAGGACAAAAGATTCGGAAATATTTTGCTTGAGTAATATCCAGTTGTGATTCACTGTCGTATTTTTAAAACAGCCCTAGGCACTAGCATTGACATTTGATACGACTCATCCGTCGTAATTAGGTGCAGACATCAATTAGCTACGGTATTTCTATACGACTGCCTCTATGCGTAATAGTTCGACTGATGGATGAAAAATCTAAGCAAAGATTAAGCAAGCGCTAATTACTCATATTCTTCGGATACATTGTACAGCTGATTAATTGCAATAGGCCAAAATTGGTCCTGATGATCCCTCGCGTCATCCCGCCAAGAAATTTCACCGTTCACATTCACTGAATGTCTTTCGCTATACGGATCTTAATTTTCTAGAGATCTTAATTGAACATTCTTCAGTGGAAAGTTCATTAACGCCAGATCAAACGGTTCACACATCCGGATACTTACACCGGAGGGAAATACGCGACGTTATTATTTCACAGATTAATTTATACCGATCTCATTTTCGGCTCTGATCTTACGATGCAACAAGAGTTTCATCGAAGTTCAGATTATCTGCTTCAGGATTAACGGTACGAATATGAAGAACCAATCTCTCTCCACTACTTCGTAAAGTAGATAATCGAAGTCAGCTAATTACCGATAAATTTTTTCTCCTTCACCAGCGCGCACATACATAAAGCGACACAGTTTATAGAATATAACTAGCTGGACTAATCAAAGACGTATTGGGTGTATAGAATTAATTAGGGTGTGGAGGGAAGCTCGGCTCTCTTGACTCCTGGGGACCTGGGTTGATCGCATACGTCAGAAGAGGAGAAAGAAGAAATACAAGAGATAGTGGAGAGAAAGACTACTACTCACATCGTACAGAATGTATCAAAGCCAAGCTGTAGAGGTAGAGAGGAATGCGGTCAGGTTGGACCGAATGTGGGTGACTTGAGAGTTGGTTCGAAAGATCCGAGCATTCGCCAATAGCTGAGTTCTCCTCTTGTCTTTGATCTAACTCGTACGCTACTTGCCATATTCCCGATCAGACGGAGGAGGCGATTCTCACATCTCTTATAACGCGGGCCTTGGATGGACCTGTTGTTGATAAATACATCGAGTCGACGCAAACCGTATTTATAGACACTGAAGAGCGATGTACTAGAATCGACGCATGTTGGATATAATTTTTATCCCATGACTCCATAATTTACGATACCCACTCCACACCGATATCCATGAGTTAACGGTCAAAAAATTCCTCTCACAGGATCGCAGATTCAGTATCCATTATCCGACTCACGGATAAGTCCACAGATACGAAATGGATCCCAGAAATCGATCACAAATAGATTTATCATCCCCCAAATGTAACGCTAATGAATCTTAAGATCCTGAGGGTTTTGGCTAAAGAAAAAAAATTCTCAATTTTGTATAAAATGCAAAAAATTTAAATAGAAGGTAAAGGGACTGGTTATTCTTCGAAATGTCATTGCCCTCATCGTTCTGTATTAAATTCGCAATGATGTGTCTTGTGGAACAGCCTGATTACCTTGTGAGTGAGAGGAATGAGAGAAGATGTGAGATGACGTTGGGTTTAAGATTGGGTTACGTTAGGTTTGCAGTAAGTTGGGTTGGGTTAGCATAACTATGCGTGTATCGTTAGCATCGTGACCTAGTGGCCCCAAGACCTCGCCTCGTGAGAGAAGATCTTGATGGTCTTGCGTGGGCGTCGGCCCATAACCCCAACACCTTGTATGCCCGTTTAACTGCCGTTTTAAACTTCAGCAATATACCTACCCAATACCTACTACCGTCGACGGGTAATCTTGAATATTGTACCCAACGAGACACGTGGGAGAAGATGAGACGAAATTAGCTCCCGAAAAATGCTATTCATTTTTACAAATTAATCAACTGAACTGCCGAAATTTTGTTCTCATTAGACGATTTCATGATATTCTTACCAATTCATTTCAGTGTTCTAAAAATAATAGAACGATAATTATTTGCATGAATGTTTGCACCTAATTAATAGATCAGGCGTATGAGGAATATTAGAATAGTTTAGAGTGCAGGAATTCAGGGTGAGGCTTCCCTTCTTTAAAGAATGGTAATGATTACACAAGAGCTGTAAATGAGCTAATTAATACAGCTTTAAATGACAGGTGAAGCACGTCGAAGCATGGATATTTAATTCCTAAAGAACAGCAGTGGATTTCCCTGAATTCGAGATGATAGAAGGCTAGTAGACGAGCGAAGCCTGGCCTTAAATGCCTCCTTTCAGATTAAAGAAACCCCCGCGAGGAAGTAAGAGAGTAATTACTTCAAACACGGAAGGAAAGAAAAAAAAAATGAAAATTGGCCGTAAATGAAACGAAAAGAATGCCTCAACTCACGCTTGGACGATTACGTTAAACTCTCCAAAGAAATTTATAGACTTTGAACTACGTTCTTTGAATTCTGAAATACTTGTAACTATTAACGCTATTCCTGGGAGATTTTCTTGCAGATTTGATATCCAAGTGACAATGAGGCGATGTTCAAATCGACTGAAATCGAATTCGCAATACAATTCTAGCTCTGTCTGTTACAGCTGGCACAAACGAAATTCAATGTCTTTATAGTATTACGTAAAATTCGTGTATCGCGATTCACAAGCCTGTTTCACATCCACTTTCACTGTCGTTACAGAAAGAAAAACTTGATATTGTTCATAGCATCACGGTCTTTTCCTTCTTTAGTACTATGCGGAGAAATTCATCAAAGAAAGACGCGTTTGACGGGTAGAATAATGTAGTTTACAAGATGCTGAAAAAGGTCCGATACCCATCAATGGCAAAGACAAGTAACGAGATGAATTATAAGAAGAAGTCACACACTTGCCGGCAACCAGATAATTACCTCTTACAGATTTGGTGTCCGGTAATGATGTACTCGCTGTCCCAACAGCAGCTAATTTTAAGTGCTCGATACTTAAGCGCGATTAGTAAGACAGCTCATTAACAACGTAGTGAAGTGACACGATTATTGAGAGAGCGAACAAAAAATTTGTGAATCTCAATAGAATCTCAAACTTTTTTTCCTATCGGTTACAAAAGAATCGTTTACGAGACAAGACTGTTAAAATGATAAATTCGCCACCATATCTGGGGATGCTGTAGATCAGCTTTTATTTCGGGACCAAGAATAAGGATCTCTGCCATACGAACTGGTGAAAAAATAATTCTGACATTTTCTATGAACACCATTGATCTCTTGTCTTGGAAGCATTAATCATCGAAAACATTTGACACTTGTCTATGAATTGTCTTCAATTTATCGCACCCACTGGTGCAGTTGACATTCAGTACCTACGACTGATCCACAGAATGGATACAAGTGAAATAAAAAATAAGACCTGACAACCTGTTGATGGTAAAATGCCAGGTTTCTTCACATTGCTACAAAGATTATTGATGTACATTTAGGAAGAGGAAAAGATATTTCAAAGCATGAAATAAATTGAGGAAGTGGACTTTGTAATCAATTGCTAAACTCTAACTGTGAAACGATCGAACAATCGGAAAGGGACGCAATTTGCACATTCGTGCCTAAAAACCTCGAGGCTGAAGAATCTGTAGGTCGTAAATCTTAGCACCTTTTTCAATGATATATGTCTAGGTCTATGTCTATTCACTCATCGTCAAACTGAATACACGAATCTTACCACTTTTCGAATTTTTATCGTGTGAACTGTGGGTATGATGTATCCATACGACGTCCATTCGTCATTAACAATTATTAATTGATGAAATCTGTAATAATGTATGCTAATCGCACAGAATATCGACGAAACTAAAGACTCGCACGTTGAACGAACGAATTGAAGGATTTAGGCAGCATTAATCTCGGGTATAACAGGATTGAAATGGTGTGTAATTGTGAAAAGTGCCACGAATGAGGTGTGATTATTATGCCTTCAGCGTCACACTTAGCGAGGACAAAGATGAAGCGATGAAAACTACGTTATCAAAAAGTTTCACATAAAAATACAATATGTACATATTTGTCTGAAATAACAGAAATAAAGTCAAGGCTGACTTGAAATAAGTTAGTTTCGCTGGTTTCGCTGCGGGCTTATTTTTTCAACCGAGTAGATACGTTACATACATCACAACGAACTCTTACCGGACGTATACTTATCCGTCCGTCTGGGTACTATATCTCTTTGCCAACAACAAGTTTTGACTTCCTTTCTTACACAATGCCCTTTTCACGTGCCTATAACTCTATCTGATAATTTTGTTGAAATCAGGTTTCACTTGCGATTTGAAATTCGCAATATGTGCGGATAGAAAAGATCTCAAGTGAATATGTTACTTCATTTATCACTGTGACCTACGGGTGGTCCTCATTCTAATTTTTCATTCTTTTGCATGAAAAATATTCCCAACTAATCAAAATTGCACACATCGTACAAATCTTTTGTTTGAAATGGAAAATAAAGAAAATTGGAATACAGAGCAGCCTAATGCAGAGCACGCTGCAATATCGCATCGGCAACACTTTGTACCACATGCGGCATCGCCTTGAAAGAATTTTCCAGAAAATGCGGGTAATGGGAAACATTATTTATGGAATCGTTTCAACGAGCTAAATATCACGCTCCGCGGAGTCACGTCGGGGATATTGAAGCTGCGATATAAAGACCGCAGTTTGTGACGTGGTTTTGTTCCTGTTACGATAAATGTGCTACGCTCTCACGTTAAAGTAAAATTATTGCAAATCATAACAATAAGAAAGTAGCGCGGTAGCAATGGCGTTAGAAATAACATGTTGACTTGAATAACGGCGAGACGTTTCTTCATTCCTGTGTGGCTTTTTCAAGAAAGAGTAAATGCTGGTCATCCAAAGATATAGAGAGAGACCGTTTTATGCTCAAGATATATAACCAGGAATGCTGCGGCTTATGTAATAATTATTATATCCCACTCTACGCGGTGATTTATCCTTAACTGATTGATATACCCCTAAAGCCTTCCGCAATTAGTAACCGATGATTATCGCCAATGTCTTACATTAGACAGGTGCGATATTTCTATACGTAGGTATACACGTGCATATGAGTGTATGAAAGACGTCAGGTCGAATCAATTTTGGTTTTCAATTTTTAGCTTATCAATGTACCTAGATTTATGTAACTGTATTAATTTTTTTATTTTTTACTACACCGCACCAATAGTATAACGTTTTGATTAGATATTTCTAATTTTAATTATTAATTTAGGTCCAAGTTCCATCCCCTAGTCGAAGGCTTTGTTACAATAATGATCAGAAAGGAAGAAGTACTTGAAATATACTAAATCATAGCAGAATGGTTGGAAATATAGGAAGAAAAATTAGACGCATTTTGTAATAACTATATCATTATACAGTCAGTATTATTTTTGAGAAAAAATGAGCCATATCAAGAATAATTCTTGTTATAATGTAATAAATAAATGAATATCCCTGACAAAACACACTTTTATGTACGTCTCTTCAATGTAGTGCAAATAATACGAATCGGCAATGAAATAAGACCTAGATAGTGTTAAGAATCTTAATTTTTGATATTTACTATCTGCCTAGCTCGAATTGCTTATCATGCAGAACAATACGACAAATGTACGTGTACATACGTGACTGTTACTAGAAATCTATTTTTAAACAATATCGTATATAGTATATCAATTCACGTTAAGAATCAACTGATTTTATCACGTTAACTTGACTTCTGCGTAAAAGAAAAAAAGATAATGGTTTTCCTTTATTACAGCAGACACGTGTACAGGTAACTAAAGCTCTACTTGCATTGCAGAACCGAAGGTTAACTGCTTTGCAAACAATACGACAGCTAATCTTCTGCTATATAGAACAACGGGAGCAATATTCGAAGTGCTCTACCGCAAAATAAATAAAGAACTCAATATAACCGAGATTGAAAATTGATTTACGTAGAACTGATCGAATCTTGAAACTACTGTCTGAATTACAGAATTTTTCATACACGCCCCAATCATTTGATTTCTCAAAAATTTACATGATCATCCCGAAATCCAAACCTTACGATGACTTTCAGAAAACGACTCGAAGACCCGGAGATTCACGTGTTGTTTCTCGCTTATCTCGCCATACTTCTATACTTCGCCCGTGCAGCCACAGAACCGGAAGTACATCCGTTTTCCCCGACGATAATAAAACGTTTACAGAAATAGCCATCTCTTTTCCTATAGTTATCTCAACCGTTGAGTACTTTGTCAATCTAGTTGCCACAACTTAATAATCGGTGGATTCAAAACTTTGAGCCATGGCATGGCCATGGTGTGGGGACAGGTGCTCACCAGACAAATCAAACACGTTACATCCGGTGGGGAAAGGCATTATGGTATGCAGGGAAATAATAATCATTTTTTCCTCTCGCACCCCGTCAACATCGGTTGGAAGGAAGTCGTAGTTATCATGGCGTGTGCCTCAGCCAACATCATATGCACTGCTGCAGGCAAAAATCTACGAACCTGCGGTTCAAAGGCTTATGAAGAGTCCCTCGGGTTGATAAAGCCAATAAAATCTTGCAAGGATACGATAGCGTAACGAATCGGAGTAAAATCGATTCATACTATGATCATTCATTCTCTTATAGATTAGAAACATATTTCTGATTGCCGTAGACCACGGAGATGCATTCTAATGTAAACTTCGATGTGCTCAAAAACAGAGAAAAAACGAAAAAGATAAAATGAAGAACATGTGTTTCCGGTTGATGCACTTGACGCCAAAGACTTCAGGCAGCCTGCAGGAGCCTTTAATGCACCTGATAGGACAGAAACGACGAATGCACGTGTCCTGCTGATTATGACATGCATTGTATTCCGTATGGGTTTCGATTGTCTGTGCATCTCCGGCTGGTTACAAGCCATTGTTTAACGATAGGTAAGCGGAGGGTATACAAGTAGCATTAAACTGACTCATCGCAGCAGGCGCTGTTCGTTTATGTATCTCTAAGTTCTACAGTATTTTGTATAAATTTCACGATCTAAGGCACGTGCTTTGAGAGCGAATTATCGTCGATATTCATTCGCGACACGAGGTCGTAGAGACGACTGGCTGGCTATTACATAAACTTCGAGTCGCTACTACGTGGGGATTGTCGATTAAAATTTAATGTATTTGGGTTGAGAGACCGGAGCCACTAGAGGTACTCCAAGTTTCCTCAAATTGTTAAATCTTGTTTTATTCAGTGACACAAGTTGTTAAGGACAAGATAGCCGAAATGCAATTCAACTGTAGAACGATTAGCTAAATTGCTCGGGGCAAATTGCGGAAGCATTTCAGAAGTTCACCTTTAAAATTACCCCAGGAAATCCATGACATTGTCATAATTGCCATACGCTACACGAAGGTATACAAGAGCTCCGGAGCTATTTGTGGTAAGTCAATAGTTTGTACTGCTAATGCAATTGTGTAATTAAATACGGAAACTATACGTTATAATTTACACTCTCACACTACACGTGGATATTATTCTCATTCTACTTTAATCGGAGGTATACGTACAAATATTATACCTTCGAAATTACCGCAGTCTGCTGACTTAACTGTGAATTATTCTTGAAAATTCCGAGGGCTATTGTTACCTCAATTACTCCAGCTCTATATACCTATACATCGTTTCCCACGTATTATATGCCGAAAGCAAACAACTCCTTGTTCAGTAACGCCTGAATGTCTACCGAATTTTCAGCTGGCCTAAAAATTTTATGGGCTCGATTCTATTCGCCAGAAAATAAGGAAATAAGAAGGCTCAAATTTGCTTGAGCGAGATTGTAAATCATGCGACTCTGGGATTCAGACTTTCCGGGTAATGCTCAATGAATGCCAATGAACTCGATAAGTCGCGGTTAGCCAGCCGTTCGCTGCATACGATACAATTTTCAAACCGCTACTTATTATCGCTGCATCCTATTATGCAGAGTATTTCGAGTATTCCACGAAAACAATAAAATTTATGAACTTTAAGAAATGTCGATGAACAAAGGAGTTTAAGGGTATCGTTGTGGGAAAGTCGACAAAGAGATACACTCACTTTGTCATCTCAAGTGTTATTCGTGTATCACAGCTGTGTGCGAGTGTACAGCTGTGTATTTCATAAATGTGTGAATCGACCGATAAGAAATAAAATAAGACAAATTATAAAATAATTTCTACCACATTGACGTTGCTGAGTGATTCGTAGTCCGAATCGACGTAGAATACGGAGTTCTTTTCTTGGCGAAACCACATCTTGGCAAATGAATCTCCCTGCACCATCGAGAACGAAGTTAATCACCAAACTGCACGAATTTTAATCAGACCCAATACGATATGATTAAATATCTATATCGAGAACTCCTCGAACGCACTTTGTCCGGACCGACACTTGAAACTGTAGTTAATTTTATTTGCTGATTATCGTGTTTCTCCCAGTCCTGTTCCTAATCAATCACTGTCAATTGGTTCACCATTTCATTCACATTAATGAAAGAATTCAGTCGAATTCCCGCGGGACCTTCCGTTCAATCAGTCTTATTAAATGAAACCCTTCATTCAGAAGAAAAATACGAGTTCAACTATATCTTAGAATAATTGACAATGACGTACAACGGGTCCTGCACCATAAGCAGTTACGAAAAATTCGCCGCACTGTTCGCAAATATCTGCCGATTCACTGGGATTTCCGCTATTTATCCGCGGCCCACACCTTAGCCGCAATAAAAAGTTGAAACAAAAATCCAGAGATCGGCCATTTATCCCCATTTCTATGCCTGCACAATACGCATATTCACATACATGGATATATTATATCTCACATACGCATATATATACGATATATACAATATATATATATGTATATACATATGTATAGATATGTACGTAAACATGCGCGGACCGCAGGTGATTTCAATTCATGGTTCAAAACACATCGCGTCGTCTCAGCACTTCTTTGGTAGATGGTCTGCACTGTACATACTAAAATATACCGGCGAATGGAAATCCGAGTTTAAACTTAAAAAATCTGCAGATTTCGCGAGGTCCTAACGAGCACTAGTTCGCATTTCACCCTTAAGCGATTTTCTCAATTACTGATCGTGCACAAAAGAACGGGGTCCCACAGATGGACGTAAAAATTCGTTCTCAAAGTCGCGGAAGATCGCGGAAACTCCGCGAATGTAAACCGCGAGACATTCTAGAGCAGGAATTAGGAAAAAAAACTTCTCAGCTGATCCGCTTCGCTCGTGCGACGTTCGAAAACTGGAAAATAAAATACAGAGCTGGCAAATCCACGCGGGTGGGTGATGCCCACTTCCAGTTCCACTCTGCTACGCACGTTGGGAGCTACCGCTTTCTCCCCTCTTCCTCCTGCACACGCATGGTATTCGTATTCCTGGCCCTGACAGGCTTCCTGTTTCATCTTCTGTTCCTTCATATAGGAACAGGAGGTAAATGTATATCTATACGTCTAATCCGTCACTTGCCAATTAATTTACTGCAGGGATTAGAGGTGCTTATTATTCAACAGTACCTTGGCGTATACATGTAGGAAGGTATATCATATACGGCATAGTATCGAACAGGCTTGTTTGATATTTCAGTGAACTCATGATGATAAATAATGCGATGAACGGAAGGATGCGCCTTTGATTACAAAGTCAGAGTGAATTTATCTCCTGATTAATATACTGCACGATATGCCTTTTCAGTTCGAACCACGGATCTCATGTTTCGGTTCGCATCAATTAGAGATGCTCCGATGCACGTCGCCTATAGATACATGGGTTGCAGTATATAATTGACAGCTAATCTTCTTTGTAATCTACATTTTCTAGTATTTATAATTGTTCGTAAAAACTCTATTTGATAGATTAGATTCGGAGAGTATTCCTTCCGAATAAAATCCTTACCGGATTTATGCGGAGATCGTTAACTTCACGCGAATATCTCGCGTCTAAAGATAAGATTACTCCTTCCTTTCGCAAATGTATATATTATCTTATTATATGTACCCTGCTTTGATGTAATTCCAGTTATGGACTGCGGTCACTATAAGCTATGTGATATTAAAATTTAATTAAAAAGCTCATTCGCAAAACATTTCGTGAACTAGAATCCTTTTCTACACCTATACATCAAACTTGATTCCTAATATGCCAATATCACCTGTTGTTTAGATGACTGGAAATCCCTTACGAGCAAAATACATACGTGTGCCTACTATCTATGGGAATACCGTGGAATGGAGAACTCTGAAGTGATACTTGTTTAAAATGTGGGATTTACGGAGAGTCGCGAATATATACATATATATATATATGTAGATACCCGCGAGACTGCAAACAGCATGTGTCTACATATATCAGGAAAACTTTCTCGAAATTTCACTTGCCAATGCGAGCGTAAATAGCCTTGATTAATTCTAAGCCTTAGCCATAATATTGCAATGCATAAGTCTTATAAAATCACATGATTTTATTTCCACACGAGAATAAAATACGACAATTAATATCAATTCATTATCTGCCAGCGTTCTTCTGTGCTGCTGATAACAGCTGCATATTTGCGCGTATTACTAATGTACTGATTAAAAGTTTATATAGGGCGCAACGATCAGCGGCTTTCAAACTTATACCGCGTAAAAATAAATTTGAAAATAAAAAACGATTTCAGTGTCTACATATTATAGACGTTACACCCTAAATGTCTGTTATGCTCGAGTTTTGGTATTATATAACAAGTTAATCGATTGTGGCACGATTACAATGATAATTATCCCCCATGAAAGGCGTGTATAATAACTGTTTTATAAACGAAGGCTTTTTTGTATAGATTTCTGATTGCAGGTGGCAAGCTTACGTAATTTAATTTCATGGTTTAAGACCTTCTGCGAAAGGTTGGCCATCGCTAGCGTACATGTATATTTTATAAGCATATATAGAGATTCACAGGTGAGTATATGATAATCGTCTCACCTTGAGTCAATTTATCGAGAGAAAAAAAAAACGTGAGCTGTGTTTATAGTTGACTGTATTGTAGAATCGTGAACAGCTTTCTGTTTTTCTTCTCATAAAGAGAGTTTCCTTCACTCTGTATCTCATCTGTTTTCTGTCATTTCGTACATATCAGTCTCGTCGTCTGTCACCGGTGTAATCATGCAGTGAAATATTTAAATTCGTTTTTTTTTTGTATAAAAAATAATTTTATAATGAAAAAGAAATCCCTGTGATGTTAAAGATCATAAAATAGTCAATTTTGATTTCGATTAGTTAAACAAATCTCAATAATGGCTGGAGCGGAGCTCGTTACTACCGTAGATCCGCACCTAATTCCCGGGTGAGGTTTTTTTGTGAATTGACAAAAAGTGCGATACACCTTACTTATATGCCTAATTTCTCGGCAATAGAACAGTGTTCATTACCCAAAACATAACTGAAGTTGTGAATCAAGTATTCAAATATTTAATGCGAAATCGCATACCTATACACAATTTTTAATTGCGTCAAGTTCCGTTGGAAAGCTTTAATATGTTCTGTGTTCAAGGTTTAGAGATATATTTGATATCCTGATGTCTTAATTTTTTTAAGTTTGATGTCAAGTATCATAATCTAGTTGAATCAGTATAATGCTCTGCAACACGGAATCAGATAATAATTTTAACAGTATCGCCGAAAGGCATCGAGACCACCGCTTTATAGTCATGCTTGAAAACGTCTAAAAGCCGATGTAATAGAACGTGACATAATCCGTTGGATGATAAAAAGACTTGAGAACAAAATAACGAGCTATCAGAACCGATCCTCAGTACGATAAATAACAATTTCGATAACTGTACTAAACCTATCTAATTATCCATCTCGATTATATCCCATTTTAGATACGCAGGTTTCTGCCCCCAGTATCGTTACAGGTGTGGGGAGACCTATGGAAGTCAGACACACAAGCTTTTGCTAGATCCGACGATAAATCATGCCGAAACTCTTATTCTTTCGAATCGTACAACTGACGAATACCAGGTTTTACCATTTCCCCCTTTTTTGTACCGTAATCATATTGCTCCGAACCCAGGGAAGCTCTTGGCCTCGTGAGACGTGTTACCCTTTTGGACTTTGCACACGTTTTAAATTCTATATGTATGACATGATCTTTGGATAAGACTTATCAATTTATAATCTACTAACCAAATCTGGCGTTATCGGATTCCTGACGCAGGTCACGCGGCCCCCTAAAACTGACATTGACATTGTGAATGCGAGATTTAAAAAAGGCACCCCGGTCTATGTTCACCCCATGACACCCGGCTACGAAGGTATATCATAAGATTCAAAGTTCGTTTTAATTTTTACTAAAGATAAACGGTTGTTATTTAACGACCACGAAGGATTGACGACTTCGATTTAACGGCAGGTTTTACACCCGGTCTGAATGCGAGCCATGGGCAAAGGTATACCGTAACAGCCACAGAAGGGGTCGCAGAATTCGAAAGACAAGAAATAAGAAACAAGGAAGCTCTTAATCAATTTCAGAAAGTTGTCGCGGTTCAAAGCGGTCGCGGAGAGCCCCGTAATCTCGAAGAACGTTTGGTAGGTAATTCTCGGATCTTCGTTGTTACAGATGAGGAAAGTAGAGTTTATGAGTAATTGTAATGCGATCAGGAGCTGAATGTTGGAAAGTTATTTTATACTCGTTAATTCAATTTGTTTCCAAAGATTTTTTGAGATTTATTCAAGGAATTTCACTGGCAATAATTAAGTGGATTGGATAATTCAAAACCCGTAATCTCTTATTTAAGATATAATTACGTATTCTAGTCTGTCGTAGACAATTTACAATTGCAGCATACATAGGTATAGTAATGTTCGTCGCGTGAGGGTGAAAGTGTTTCAAGACGTCGTCACGCTTCATAAAGATATGAATAAAAAATATATCTTCAAATACGATCACTTTACGAGGTTTTAATACTCTCGTAGAATCGCGTGCAGAACATTTTAGGTAGTTTAATAATTACCGGCTACAACCCATGTCCTAACTTTTAATAACTCTTGCATATAGATTTTAGCCTTGCAATGTGGTAGCAGCATGATTTTCAAAACTATAGATTGAGCAATCAATTCGAAACATATGCTGTATAATTAATATTACATGAATAATGGTTTGAACTGTTCTAGTAATTAGGGCCAAGTTTTTTTCAAAAGTTAATAATTCGTAAGCAACTCCTGCAGATTTGCCCAAGAGGTAGGTATCACAGTTTCGTGATTTGGACAGAAAGTGAAGATATTATAATCATCAAGACCATAAGTCTAAGGTTTAAGCTCTATCATTGAATAATTTTCTAACCTCAATCATTCTCAGCCTCGTTGCGTTTCGGAATTGTCGTTTCAGTTGTTGGAAAGCCAGTTTAAGCTACCCATGTTGTCTGTCCGTCCTGATTGCGTGGGTGTAATGAGGAATTTACCACTTGACGAACAATGCGAAAGACCCAGGGACCACGCACCCTCTCCATATTTCATGGATAACGTTAATCCTGGGAAATACTTTGTGAATGGTAAGTAAAATCCGCGTGCCTTGGTTTACCCCACTTTATCATAATGTGCGTACCCTACATTATATCTCCTAACAACTTGCACCTCATATCATACCATAATTCAACTTTACTATTCATTCTTGTTTTCTGAATACCTGTAGTTTACCCGAAATATGTAAGACTGTTTCATAATTCCGTCATTCAAATGTTAAAATTCTTCGCATCTCACTTCATTCGCAAATCCTATCCGCTCATTAACGCGTCAATAATTGTCACTTTTCTAAATTCAATAAATTACCACGAAACTCTTTCGTAAATACATTTTCGAACACAAAAGCACTTTTATTCAATCGATTTCTGTAAATCACGATCAACTGTAACAATACGATCATGGGTCTCATCGACAGCGAAAAGCGAATGAGATATTCTTTCGTGCGAGAAAATGCTAGACGTATGTAACGAATTCCTCTTTATCTTCACTCGGTTTGTTTAGGTGCCAAAATTTACCGTGAAGCTCTAAGAATTTCTGCTGTTTTCCTATATTTGAGAAAGTATTGTTTTTGTTGGGAAATAGACGTTGATAGATTATTTCTGATGCAGGTTACACTGGTCACATCCCGTACGGATACGCACATTTCGGTGCTACCAACGCAACGATGACGAACAGTGCGCTTTGCGATTTCACGTCAAATTACAGACGAAGACAAAGCACGGAATGGGCTCCGGTAACAATTTCACGACCGGATCCACCGCTTCTTATTCAACCGACTGAAATCTATCACAAACACGTAGGAATGATTCCAAACTATTTAGGACACGTTCCTGGCGAATCATTCAGGTACGAACTAGAAGATTTTTGGGCTTTTAAACAACCAAAGGAATCCATGAAAAAGCTTTGCTAATTAGGTTTTTGATGTTTTTAATTTCACACCAAAAAATTGATACATAAAATATGCTGACTCGTGTGGAATATTCAAGGGCTTGTATTAATTTCGTTGATTTTACGCTTTTCCGATGGATTTCTAGACTTTTCTAAGACCCCAGAAGTTAATCAAGTTTGTGTTATCCTCAGATTTGGCAAAACCTTCGGCGCCGACACTAGAGATGCTAAAAGATGGCTGAGGGGAGATTTCACGACTTGAAAACAAGCCTGTAGTCAACAAATGCGATATACGAAAGAACGAGAATAATAAATATTTTGGAATAACTCAAAATAATTCACAATCATTCTCATTTTTTCAGGTAAAAAGTTCTCTCTCTTCTTTATTATCAATCCGATATTCTCACACTCCTTTACACGCTCTATAATGACCGAATAAAAATATATTAACTTCATATACATGAGTAGTACGACTTCGACTTCGTCATTTTCGAAAATGAGACCTAAAGCCTTGCTGCGATGCAATTCACTGCCGCGATTTCCATTTCTTCAAGATCTCTGCTGCTTCTTGCAGATTTTCATCCCTCTGAAAAACGTTGTTAGTTATAATATAAGGATGGTTCAAGTTATATTCACAGAAATTGTCTTTGTAGAAGAATTACTCTGTCGCTTTGACATTCAATTTGTTAATTCCGAATTCAAACGAAGCTGGCTTACCTTGATGAAGCAGTATCGTACGTTATCTTCTCCTAAATGCTTATGCTCGTTGCTGTAAAATGCTGAGGGTGGAATTCCTAGGAGGCCAACATTCTTGACCATCCATTTAGTGAACTTGTAATCTTTCATTGGATCTGTTTCCTCTGTGAGATTAACTTTGTCTGCCAAAGCTGTCCAATTAGCTAGCATGAAGTAGCCTCCTTCTGGTATAGTCGGGTTCATTCCTAAGTCGCGTAGAAATGATGCCATAAAGTCGCGCTTTGGCAACAGATCCCTTGCCAAACTCTCGAAGTAACAATCTGGTTGGCCGTATCGAGCAATTTCTTGTTCAAAACCAACTGCTAGTGCTTCCTGGATGAAAAGAAATAGACACGGTAAATTTACTCGTCGTGAATCCTATATACCTTATAAAGAAACGAAAACGATTAAAGGGAATTAAGACGAGTTCACTTTCCCATGTGCAAATTCATCATAGATTTCAATTTTGTTCGATATCCTATTTTTTCGTAACTTTTTTTCGCGGACTGCCTCTTTAGAGTTAAGTTTCTTATCCCAAACAGACGTTCCTTAAGGAAGTAGATATTGTGTCTATTTACTTCAACCCAAAATTTGAATTTGAATGGAGACTAATGAAATCCAGTGATTAAAATGAGTTCAGTTTCATTCTATCAAAATTCATTCGCTAAGATTCTTCTTAATATACAGGATAGTCATTTGCTAGAATAATCCTAAATTATCTTATAGGTGTTGATAATTGCGAACCTGAATAGTAGTAGCACAAGTAAAGACTGTATTTTGATGAACAACTTGTAAATTGTAAAGAAGATTGGCCGGTCCATAAGCCCATCCGAGTTTCCACCCTGTTACGCTGAAAGTTTTTCCTGCTGACCCAATTGTGATAGTTCGCTCATACATACCAGGAAGAGTAGCTGTGAAATAAAAAGACTCAAGAAGCTCAAACTTTTGTCCGTAAATTCTACCCTCAGAAATAATAAATATAAAATTCTAGTTGATGTTGAATAGTCCAATAGAAGTCTGTTAACTATATTCTGTTTCTATTGGATCGGTTTGGGGAATATTTACCTATTCTAACATGCTGATAAGGTTTGTACACAAGCCATTCGTAAACTTCGTCTGAAATTACAAGAGCATCCCACTTTTTTGCCAAGTCTGCAATGGACTGCAACTCTTCTAGGGTAAAAACTTTGCCTGTAGGATTGTGAGGGGTATTAAGAATGATTCCTTTGGTTTTTTCGTTAAATAATCCTTCTAATTCTTTCTTGTCCAAAACCCAGTCCCCTGAACTTATATTACCGCTAGTTTTATTCTAAAATAAAAAAGTTATTTTGTTAATCACATCTAGTTTTAATTTTCGATCAATTTAAATCACAGCAATGAAAATTAGACATTCATTGTTTTAGTTATATCAGGGCCAGTAAAAATTCGTCTATCCAATTCTGGAGTGACATTCAAGAGTAATTTCAACCTCAAACACTACAAACAATAATTTTCTGTTATGTAGAGAAATTAGAATGAAAATAAGTGATTTCTAGAAGAAATGGTTGCGCCTTAGTGTATACTTAGAGGGCACCCTAAACTTTAGTGAGACTATAGAGGAAAAAAAAATAATAGTATGTTTTGGGGAAATAGGAGACCGACTGTGAGGCCTGTGAAATATTTATGGCATAAATCTTACTGGCTTCAAGGCAATATATTTCGGTGTACCACCAGCTGATATGACCATTGGTTCATAGCAATCAAAGAAAGGTTCAATGATGATCCATTCATCACCAGGTTTTGTGTGGCCTTGTATCGTAGAAAAAAGTGCTTCATAAGCACCAGCAGTGACCAAAATCTCGGTGTTGGGATTCAAATCTCTGTTCAAGATTTTAGAATATAATTTTCCTAATGCATTTATCAGCCTTGGATGACCCTAGAACAGTTAACAAAGTCAATGAGGAATACCTAATTAGGCAGACTAGTAACCAAAGTTCCGAATGAACCTTGAGTTTGAGCTTCAGAAGCGATATAAAAATTATTTTAAAAATTTAATAATATTGAGAACAAGTTTCGTATCTGAACAACCAAAAAAAAAATCGACTTTAATCAGGAAACCTATTTCTTATTATTAAAAAAAAAAAGAAGCGATTACGACTAGAGATTGGTCATCATGCTAGTTATAAATATCGGTAATTGCAAGTACTGGTTATCAACGTAAATGATAGTTTGAACTACTCATTATCAGTATATCTATAATAAATGATAAGATTCCATGACACAATATTACGCAAAATAAATGTGGCAACTATTGCAAACTCTACAGTTATTCTCTAACGAGGAAAAATTATATACGCCGAATTTGTCCATGCCCAAATGAGTTTTTGTATCAAATAATACACTTATTAGCTCAGAGAAATTATCGATTCATTCAAAGTTTGAATAATTGGAGAAAGTGGTAATTTATACGAAAAATATTGCACTACTTTATGAGATTCATAAATAATATCGTCACAGCTACTAGATTGATTTGTTTTCCATTGATTGAAATCATTGGCTTATTTAATTGTTTCAAAACTCCGTGAATATTCTAAGATTTAATATACTGTAAGTTGATAACGATACTAATGATTTTATTTTACTTTATGTAGAACAAATAAGCATGAGGAAGTATAGAATCAAAAGGTCATGTGAGTCGACGAATGAAGACGCTTAGTAAAGTCTCTTTCACTGAACCATTGCGGTATTATTAAACCACAGGCTCTTTCTTATCATCAACATGGCATCATATAAGTTGAGCCAATTTCAACCAATGTACATGAAATAGCTTCAGAGATGACTAGACTAAATCTGAAGTCAATGATGGTCTTATTTTCTCATTTCCGACTAAAGCACAGTTCTAAAATTTCACAAGTACAATGTACAAGTCCCTAATGATAAAATTTCAAAGTTTTGTCTATCAGGTATGGTAAAAAGTCGAATTTTTTTACTCTTCTTCTTTTTATATACTCACAAAGCCTCTAGTATACTGATTCAGTAATGGATTTTCTGAAGTTGCCGCCGCAGCTAAAGCATTTGTTACATTTTCCGGTGCATGAAAGTCGGGAAACCCTTGTCCAAGATTTAATGGCTTGTACTGAAGCGCTAGCTGAATGTATTCGACCCTTGAAATAAAAAAATGAAGTACATATAGTAAATTCTCTATTCATTAATCGTTATTTTTAATTACTCAGAAATATATCTTTGCTGTTATATTTAAAATTGAGTTCAGATTTCTTTTTTTTTTTTGAGTGCATAACGTTTTCATACTTTTTCGAAAAATTTGGAGACCTTTTTGATTATTCAAAGAATATTTTTATACGAGAATTTCCACAGAAAATCAGTTTTTATTATCACAACGAATTATCTGAAAACTGGGTAAAAACCGAATTGTAATTTTTTTGCACTCAAAAACAGTATAAGCATGGAAAGATTGATTAATGAATTGAAAGAATAATTATTACCATACGGATTTTTCAGTTCCTACAAATCGTTCAGGTAGAGAAAATTTGTCCATGTTTACTTGGGTATGAGACTGGTTGACCTGAGCAAGGGCAAATATTGATGGTTGAAACCTAGATATAGTTCTAAGAAGACCGACTCTAGCCAGCATCTGCGAAAACCAGAGAACAAAACAAACGAAAAAAAGAGCTTTACTATTTGAATGAACAACAATATAAGAAAAATTATGATTGTCTTTACGTTGTTATAGCACGTAACGATATATCGCTGAAATGAACTTTATTATTAATATTCTTAACTTGACCTTACGATGAGGTTAAGATTAGAGATTATTTATTTATTCTATGTATTTGTAGGTTAAAACATATCACTTCTAATTATTTCGCAAGCAAGTGCGTAGTGCGTTAACTATTCTCAGAGGCAACAGTGAGTAGCAATGAAATTAATGATAAACAGCTTACATAATTAATACAGCGTGACTATATGTATTCGGACGGATAAGTTACTCTATGAAACGTCGCGCCGGAGTCACACTACAATCATGCGAAAATTAGGTTAAAAATTGCAGGTCAATCACCCCAGTGATATCGCGAAAGCAGTCATTCGGTCCCCGGTGAATACAGCGTGACTCTTCTATACATTATTAATAACATTGAGTGAATATACTTGGATCCAGGGGTTCGACCTCGATATAATCTTTATCCTTCTCTAAAGAAAGGATCAAGATTACTGAGAAGTCGAAGACCCGGTCGTTATATTAGAAAGCAATTGTTCAATGTTAATAATAACACCCACTGCAAGTGGAGAAGATTGATATTCACGAAGATGTCACCGGCTAAATTACCACAAAAATATATTCACGTATCCATATGTGTTACGTAAGACTTTCAGCTATTTGTATTGTTCAAAAATTAATAATACAAAATTAATCACAAGCTAACAATTCCAAACAACTGTCATTCGCACTTCCGTAACCCGACCAGACCTTTAAATACAATTGACACGTTGGTGGTTGAGATCAAACTGTACATTGTTTTCAATGGTTCATGAACGAACATGCAAGCAACAAGTTGCTCGAAAAGTCACTGAAATTCTCAATATCGAGGAGTTTTCTAGTCTATTTGTTGGCCAGACTGCGGTAAATGTCAACATTGCGAATTGGAACTATAATTTAAATGTATTTACGCTACTGCTTTTCTTTCATGTTTTGTTCTCAATAAACATTATATGGAAATAACGTGATACGTACGAGTATCAACTCGAAGAGAATTCCGTACGATGCCATTTCGATCAACTCTGATCGCCGACTGAGACGTAGACTCATAGCTCCGTCGTTTTGACCCTTGTGCAAATCGTGACTTTCACCTCCCGAAAAGAAGCGGCATCCAGGGTTAAAATACGTACGTCAGCCGTATGACATATTTAACATATAACTAATTTGCACCTGATGGATGCAGAAAGAGACTGTAATAGACCTTCAAAGGAAATACTATAGGTATTCAATCTCTGAATCCATTTGATCTATTTATTCATTTATTTCTAAATCGCACCTGAAACAGAAGATGCAGTGTGAAGTTTGCGCGAATCATAACTTCGGCGCAAACATAATTGTAAATATTGTAAAAGGGACGAAAGCCATGATCAATGAAGACATGGAATTAGATTAGCATATTGTTTTTAAATAATTAGGGCGCAGTAAATCGTCTATTGTCGGGCATCAGAATCAGGTCAAAATAGCGAGGGCTTGTTCGAGTTGAATGAGGTGTTAATCGCGTATTGTTTACGTTCGGCGAGTGAAGAATGAACCCGGGCTTCATTCTGTTTGGAAAGTTTGACGATCGTGGTTCGCAGCGTGGTAAGTTATTTACAAATATGTAAATATTATATAGCAATAACGACAGTTTTCACATCCTAATTTATTCCCAGGAAATAAATTACCCTAAAACGGTTAATAATCCTTGTTCGAATATACATTTATTAATATTATGTTTTCTATAATGACACAGCAGTAGACAACGTTACATTATAAATGACTATATTATGTATAAACAACAGAATGATTTAACGTCTGAAATAAAAATCGTAATTCTCTCTCTCTCTCTCTCTCTCTCAAAAAACAAAGATAAAAAAAAAGAGAACATTCAAATATTAACAAATCTATTAGTAATATTGTAATGATTAATAATTAATTAAGGTCATTTTTTATTTAATCCTATCAGATCGTTGATCACTCACTACCTCAATTTGAAAGTGAAAAAAAAGAAGAAAAAGACACAATTATAAAAACGGACATAGTTTTTATCATTCTCATTAACAATGCCACATCGTAAATGAAAACTAGAAAGAAAAAAAAAAAAAGAACGATTGTATTCAACAAATTGCTTCGAAATTTCGAAAAGGTATTTTACACATAAATATACATGTATGAACTCTAAGCATTAATACAATTATTATTATTGGACACATACATACATACACTGATGGAATGAGAATCTTAAAATATGCTTGATTTGTCATCAAAAAGTTTATCTTTCAAGTTGGAAGAGGAATATTGTACGTGATATCAATTAACAGCTATAAGAGAATTTTTCATCATTATTTAGGAAGGAATTACTTATACTGTGATCTAATAATCATTATATCAAATGACTTGGTCACAGAATTTCAGTCCTGGTTAATAGAACAAAAAAAAAACACAAAAAAAAGTATTACAGGAAATCATAAAATTAGAACAGAAAAGACGATAAAAATGACTGTTTTTGGGTCTTATTTTATAATATTCTGTAATACATTGCCCATTCTTTAACCGGAGATTGTTTGAATATGTTATCGCAGTTGCGAGAGATTGTAAGAGACATCCGGCGCTCGAAAAACGATACAAAATTTCAAAGCCAGAAACGCGTGATACTGTTTTAAAAAGCAATTGAATATTACTACCACCTCTCGATTTTTATCATTCATACAATTTTATTGTACGGAATAGATTTCTGCAAAGCATCGCGCTCTATTATGTGCCAGAAATTGAAGTTGATCTTAGATGTGGCCATCTCAAACTCCTAACCATCTCGTAGGGCTATATAGCCTCGTAAGCTGCATCTATTCCTGGCCTTGTAGCTGCTCCGTTTAAAAATTCTTCCAATTCATCACGCCCCCGATTTTCGTCTTTAGAACGACGGAATGATCGTTTCTTTTTCTTTTCCAACTTGTCGGATTTCTCTTTATCTTTCTCTTTATCTTTGGATTTCTTCTTCTTCTTCTTCTCCTTTTCCTCACTCTGTAAAAAACATACAATTAGTCTTTCCCTTGTCCTTTTTATCACGAAAGATCTCTTCTTTGTATTACCCTAAAATTGGTCATCTACATACATATTTCAATCAGAAATTCACTATCAAACATCAAATTTTGTTCCTAGACAATTCGCAATTATCCTATAATTATTCTCATTCTCCATACTTTGAATAAATCCCGTGAATACCTTTTCTTTGAGCTTCTTCTTCTCCTTCATAACAGGGCTACTGTTATTTGAGCTCATTTGCCTCGTGCTTGAATTATCCAGTAGTTCCAAATGCACGTTAGAGCTAGTCATACTAACATCTAAGCTTTTATCACTTAATTCTAGTCTATCTTTTTTTGTACTAGTACTGCTGACGTCCTCTCCTCCTTCGGGACTTTGTCGCCATTTAGAATCTTGGCCTAACCAAGTGTCGAAAGCTTCTGGTTTTATTTCCTGTGAATCGCTAGCGTCGTAATCATTAACTATTTGGAGTTCTGGCTCAACAGAAGATACCGAATCACGTTTCGTTGTATTCTGTCTCTGCTTATCAATGTTCAGATCAGAAGCACCTAGAGAGTCTCGCTTGTGTTTTTGTTTAATCAAAGGATTTTCAGTCAATATTAATTGCACCGGCGCAGGAGCCTCATCGGCAGATGATAGATCATCCTCGTATCCCGCCACCAATGGATTTCCCGTCTCAGTATCACTGGAAACAAAGTTAAACATTCATATTTCTAATAAAATAATCAAAAAATATAAAGCAATTACCAATCCCCGCATAATAGCGATGAACTATTTGTCCAAACACTGACCTCTCAGTATCAGCCTGTTCTTGTTGAGTTTTCTGCGGAGTTGCTTGGCTATTATCATCCAGGAAAGATCTATCCAACATTCCATCATCAGGGACGAAATCTTCGACACTAGTTATGGTCTCGTTTAAGTTTGTCGTGCCAACGTTGACTATTTTATCAGTTTCTTCATCCTTTTTCCCAAATATTTTTGACATAAAGGATTGAGATTTCTGAGTTGAATCTCTCCTTTCTAAACTGGCAGGAGTTGAGTCGTCAGTTTTGGTCACTTCGACTTTTGGTATGCTTTGAATATTTGGTAACGTTGATACATTTTGTAAAGTTTTTGATTGAACGACTGGATTTTCCGGCAATTTGACAACTGAGCTTTCTTTCTTTGGTGGAAATTTAAAGTCAATATTCTTCACTGGTATAGGAGTGCCTCCGCCAATTGGTCCAATCGGACCAGGCATAGAAGATGATCTCCTGACTTCTAGATTCAAACTTGCAGAGCTATTAGACGGAGATATTTGATGTGTGCTTAAAGACGAAGTAATGTTTGGTGTGAGAGCCGACGCGGATACAGAGTCGGCAATAGCGCGTCTTTTGTTTACAAGATTGTCTAAAAATTTATTATAATCAGCATCATCCCCATCTTGAAACAAATCAAGCTCCTGAATAGTGAGCCTTGTCTCTTCTTCGTTGGTTTCTAATTGCTTCAATAATGTCTCTCGTTGTAGTTGAAGGAAAGGTAGATTGAAAAATTTATGGAGTAACTTTAGCCCGAAACCATTCCTCATAGATGACTCGGCGTATCTTACCTAGTGGAAAAATTTATTCGTATAATTTGGGAAGCGCAGTTTTGATACCTTACTTTTAACTGAATTAAAACTCCCATTCACCTGCGCTGTCCTTCCCTGTAGCGAGTCTATGAAATACGTAACATGATCCGGAGTCACGGTTCTATGATGAGACATATCGCAATGATTTCCCAAAACTATTACAGGAATGTGGCTTGGAATTTTGGGCAATTCTCTTTGGACGTAATCAAAGGTCCAAGATTTGGTGATATCCATTATCACTATAACTCCGTTAGTCCCTTTATAAACGTCTAAGAATTCAGCATCTAATGCTGGTTCTTCAATAATATGCTCTGACGGGGCATTGTCCATTTTCAAACCCTCTAACTTCCGGCGGCGTCTTCCGCGGTCCACAACATCCCAAACTTCTACCTTAACAATGTCATCTGTTGCTTTATAATTCCATTGGATACTAGCTACTTGGATTTCTTCCGTAGGAATATATTCTTCGAAAAATTTTTGGCCCTGTAGTCTATGGAACAGGCAGGTTTTCCCAACATTTCTGTCTCCCTTTATTATGATCTTCACTATAAAAAGAGAAGGAAAAGCTCTGTTTATTCTGGACTCTGAGATATCGTAATCAATAACCAATCTCCTGCATTCTTCATTGAATAAAAAAGATGCTTACTATTGTACTGTACACCCTTGGCAAATTTTCTCTGAAGCGTTGTGGGCATCGACTGATGCGCCGGCCTCGGAGATGCATTTCCAGGCGTGTCTGATTTGCCAGCTAATCTTTTAAATGCAGACAACATCTTGGTTCTTGTTTCTTTAATATATACCGATTCCCAGCGTAAATATCTCACAGATTATAGAGAGCATCTGTAATAAGTAAAATTATTTGCTTGCTAGATAGCAAATATAATTGGAACAGATTGGTTCGTATCATTTCCTTTGACCAATCTTTCAAGATATAGTTCAGCCATTATCTTTATCTGAAGGATAAAGTCTATGTGAAGTGAAGAGACGACTAATGAATTCTATAGTTAAATACACATAGAGGAGAGCAGATTAATAAAATTAGTTGTTTTTTGTGTTTGTTTCTTATACTGCCGTTAAATTTAATTAGATATCGTCTAATTTTTGATCAGATTGATTTGGGTGAAAGACTGGAATTGATGAATCATAAATAAAAATTAATGGATGATTTTGTGGCATTTAACAAGTCGAATGCGTACTTTATGATGATGTTAACCTTTCTAATATGACAGTTTGATGATAATACGTTTTCATTCAACTTTGACATATCCGTTGGCTATATTTTAGGTTAGGTGAGTTTCTAATAGATGTTAGAAATGGTCTGGAAACTTGGATGTTGACATTTTCGAAAAAATGTTATGTTAGTGTATTTTATTGCGGAATGAGTATCAGGAAAAGTGAAATAACAACTTATTTTTAATAATATGAGTAGCGTGGATTTTTAAATAGATTGAGATTTAAGCTTCTGATCTTAATTAGATTCTCGATTTTTGTGATAGTAGAGAATGAATCGATCGTATAACTTACCGAGAATTTACTTCGCCGTTTATAGCAAGTGAATAATAAACATTTGTATGTTTCATTTGGGGAATAATAATGCACCTCTTAACGAGACAGTCCAGCTGTCAAGAAACAGCTGTTTCTTTTTTCTCTCTATCGAGGTTGGTAATTCCGAAGTGTGTGGTAGCAGTGGCTTCTTCAATCTCGACAACAACCAGTTTCCAAATTTGAATATACATCAATTTATATTATACGTATAGCTGGATTTAAGGATGTCAAAGTATAAACTGCTAATCATTTAATCGTTCGATTAGCATATTTATTGAGTTATCAATAATACGCAGCGTGCCTTCACCTCTACATGGATAGAATCATCTGAGAAATGAGCTTCTTCGGGTAAATATTCGTAACGTAAGTTCGGTAAAGAATTTATTTCGTAATAATATACTATTGGATCTTTGTGGTAATACAATAACTGTTTTTTTGTCTACATAAGATCATAATGATCGATTGATACATGGATATATAGGTATATTGGTATATACGTACTAATTACATATCAAAACTTAAATAATCTTGATGTGGTTGTATAAATAAATATATTTGAATTTCGTTTAACATAATTATTAGCCAAAAATGATAATAGTAATGGTAATATTCCGTTATAAATTTTTAAGTATTTTTTTCTCTTTAACTTTTCGTTTTTATATGTTATACAATATAAATCAGGTATAAAAATAATGTTAGGATATCAATACAAGCTTTCAATGAACCCTTGTAATTACGTTTTTCAATTAGCCATTTTTTTTTTCATCGAAACAATATTCCATTAATTATAACGAATTCTAAGGCTTTTTATTTCACGTGAGGATTATTAATGGCTGTGAGCTTCTATCAGATGAAATTAATATAAACATATGATTATTATTCTTCTAAATGAGAGCTTTTTTTTATCTTTACCACTGCAGCCAAAGTTTTCAAATCATTTTTACAATATACGGAATTTCAGTTATTCTAACTATAAATAAAATGATTATTCATCACGCATATATCATATTATTATTTCAAGAACTTATTGAGATACTGTGAGAACTTAGTTGAATTATTACTCTTGCTGTTTTGATCTTACTATTAGAAAATTTTATTTTATATAGCAGAGGTCTTTTTGATAGAAATAATTTTAATCCACTCATAAATCATATTTTATCATACTCGATGATTATGTTTCATGAAATTTATCATACGGTGCGCTTACAATATCTCAAACTTTGCCAAAAAACATAGTTTTATTTTTCTAATATACTTAATCGCTACAGTGGAATCTTCGTTTAAGCTAATAGTTATCATCTCTTTCATCTAGTATGAACACATTAAACACATCCTTTTCTATGGTACTCTCATGGATCTAGGTATATTGAGATTTTTAAACTTTTGAAAAAATATATCATCATAAAAATCACCTTTATTATTTTTGAATAGCCGAGAATTCAACTATTTGTTTCAATTTCTTACTTGCATTATGGACATTATATCAATCATCGAACACACGAATTTTGATATACATATTTATTATTATATTGTTTCATATAGGTTGCTACGAATTATACCCTACAGCTTATATGTTAAGCTATAATGTGGTGCACTGTGTTATCATCATATATATTTTTCAATTCTTTTTCTTTTTCTTTCTCGCTTATTATATTTTGTATAAAATAAAAACCTAAATTAATAAAGACACGTCTTTTTGCAACTGATAATAGAAACCGACTCTGACAGAGCGTCTAGTTTTAAGTTCGAAAGGACAAATGTCGAATTATAAAACAAAAAATACTGTTCTTTTAGGAAAATATATTATATTATATCCAGTTCGAATTGAAATTTCATAACTAAAACGAATAGTGAAAATTATATCGCTACGAGATAATCAATATATTTCCAACTATGAAAAAATAATTCACAGTAGAAATAAACGAATAAATGAGTTATTATTAATATATAATGCATAAAAAATAGTGATAGCAATATAATGTTATTAAACAAAGCTATCGACATCCTCGGATATCATCAATTACCAATAAAATCGCTTATGTATTACATAGCTTACTACTAATTAACAAATTAGGTATAGCTAAGCACACTCCCGTTTTTTATTCATCCATTTCCCTAGTTTTAACAATAACAATGTATTTTGTATCACAGTATGTCAGTAGGCAGGGGCAGGGAGGGGAGTAATATTTAATATTAATAATTCTGGTCACTTTGGATATGGCAAATATGAAATAACAGTAAAATTAAACTAAAAAGAAAAAAAATGTAAGCTTATATTCTTTGGGGCTAAATGCATATCACAGTGAAAATTTTTCATCTCTATTTATTTTTTTTAATTTTTTTTCTTTACTTGCGTGCCGGGAGTGTGCAAGTCTCTAATTCATTAAGCATTTAAAATGATGTTATTAATAGATTACCGCAAACCCATGGTAATAAGCAGGATTAAAGAAAAGAAATATTATTTATATAACATACATTTTTCGAGTATAGGTAGGTTCATGCGTACTATCCAGTCTTAAGCCTAAATATTCTGCTGCATTAAACTACCGGTTTAAAACAAAATAAAAAAATAACATCCCAAACTGATATCAAAAAATTATTCAACTCGTTGTGAGCAGACAACCAGACATATGAAATAACCGAAAGATACAAGTAAAATAGGAAGAAAGAATTGGATCAATTTACTCTTAATTCTAATCACGTCTAATCACCATTTAATAATGATTATTAACTTATCATTAAAGATTTACTATTCAAAATATTGGGTGTAATTTCGTTTCTATTTTAGAGTGTACATTTTTATTGTACATACATTGACATCACGTTACAGAACGTATATCAATTATAAAATCTGTCATGGAAAATTTAGTTGCAATTTATTAAACACTCTTTATAGCCTTATACCTCGAAAGAAAAACATTCATTATTACAAAAACGAAATAAAGCATCCATCTATCGCTATCCATGTTCATACTTTGATTTTTCTGACATAGATATATGCTAATTACAGCAAAAGAATGTTGAAAAAAAAAAATCAAAAATTCGTGCAGCAAATTATAAGCATGGCAAATATCTTAACAGTCATTCGTTCGTTTCGTGTGGTATTTCGTTACTAGTCAAGTCAGAATTTAAATACCGTTGCTGGATTGATTCGGGTAAAATTAAGTCAAGATTGACATGTTCACAGTATCATTCAAATAAAACAAATTAATCGAATAATAATTTGGAGTTTATTGAAAATTCAGTCTGTATAGGTCGACGACGTTATTCTGGGTTGAGATGAAAAAGGTCCTAGGCATTTGTGTAGTCATTATATAAAGTATTTTTTACATTACACTATGGGGTATTGATGAATTCGTTTAGCCGGGTCCAAAAACTATAACAACAGCTAGTGGATATCGTTGCCCAATTCCTCGTGTTAATAATATTGATTTACATAATAATATTGAGTCCAATAACTGAATTATTCAAAAATATAACTCATAACTAATTCATTTCTTTGCATTTCAATGCAAATAAGTTATAGTTTCTCGCGCCATGAGATGGTTCCATATATTATAAAAATTAAAATCAACAATTTAGAGTGGGACAAAGTTGATATTTTCACATATTTTGGGAGAATTTCTACATTTTCTGGTCTAGTGTTCAGATATTTGGGAATAATAGCACGAGTATTCTTATTGTTACAGAAGGACTGTGCAAACTGGAATATTCTCACACCCTGGTACCTTGACTGTTCATCACAGGAAGTGAATATCGTCATCTTCAGATCTGACCCTTGCTGATAAAGGTAGGAAATGTTTTTTAGGCCTTAAACCCTATTGAATGGGTATCGTTTATGTAGTACAAGCAACGATTGAGAATCAAAAGACATAGATAACTCTATTCCTAACAGCTGCAGAATATATTTGTTTATGGTCTATATGTCCGCATGTTTTGGTTGTATAATAAGTTTTCGCAGAAAATAATAACGGTCATCCATTCCTGAACACATAATTCAATAGATATCCGTGTTTTTTTTTTCCTTCTTTCTTTATCGAGAGAATTGTGGCTGTTAGAAAAAAGTTCATTTATTGTCAATTAAAAAAGAGATCTTGCAAAGGCTTCGATAATTTTGGGAACGTTTGCATCAAATCCACAAATCGTAAGAATGTTTTTGTCTTCATCAGTCTGACTCACCATTTGTGCTGTTGTCATTGCACAAGTCACTAATCTGTAACGAACATAGGTAATAATTAAATCAAGGGCCAAATTAAATACAAACTTTATCACATAGTAAGGTGATAGAGACCATTAGGAAGACTTACTTTGCATTTTTTAGTGACATTTTCGTTCGGTAGTCTGCAATAGCTTTTCGAGGATTATCAGTTCTAATTCCATTCCCAAATCTCTTGTCAACGACATCCACCACATTTATGAATACATCGTACTTCTTTTCTTTTTGCGCTGCCCAAATCATTGGCTTTTCTAGATTAACAGCTCCTACTGGCATCTGCTTCATTTTTCTCACAATTTGTCCCAATGATGCAGTTTTGTCTAGATTCACAATATGGACACCAATATTCTTGAATGTTGCGACCGTCACGTTTTTCTCACATCTCAAAAGACACAGTGCTAACAAGCACCCGGCTTCTGCGGCACTCAAATTTCCGCATTGCCATGTATGGCTCTCTTGCATTGCTTTGTTCATGTCTATTGTTATCATATATTGCAGATCAGTTGGTTCCAGACTCTTCAAAGGAAAGAATTAAAAAATTATATGAATGCATATTTACAAAAATATCTTATAAAATCATTCCTACAATAGCTTCCAACGTTTGAAAGCCATAGTTTCTCCAGTATCAGACAGATATAAGAAATCGAAAATTGGCGAATAAACCTTTACATCGATTTTCTATAACGGAATATAAAACTCACACTGAATGAATAGCCGAGTGTTTTGTACAAAGCTTCGATAATTTTTCGGTTCGGTGTAAGCGGTGGAGGTGATGGTCTCTTGGCAGCATCTTTGACCTTTTGTTTCTCGTATGATAAAGGTCTGACAAAAGAAAACGTTAGAATAAAAACTGGTTACATACAATTCTTTAAAGTTTATATTAGTATTGCCTCAAAAATAAACCACTACTCACTTGCCAGATTTTTCGTAATTTTTTATCGCAATGAGGACCAAAGCTGGGTGAATTTTTTCACTAATCAATCTCTCCTGGTCGCTAATAGCATCGATTATTTTATCAACCGCAGTTGCGTTAGGTTTTAAAATACCAATGTTGTGTATTCTTTGTAGATTGTTGAGCAGCATAGTTAAACTCATTGTCGGTATCAATGAATTCCATACCTAGAGAAATATCGATCAATATTTAAAACATCGATTAGATCACTTTTTACCGAACTATCATTGAGTTAGCTCGAAAATCACCTCTTCAGATTTAAGCAGATGCCCAGGCACATGATCTAACGTAAGATTATGAATCTCTAGCAATCTACCAGCTTGTAATTCGTCCTCACAGTGTTTGAAATCCTCAACACTTTGTATGTATTTAATGACTTCGGCAGCTTCCGGTTTATCCCCGAAATCTTTTTTCGTTTCTTTCAATCCGCACATTATGTACTTCAAAACAGCCTGCTTTGCTATTATCATAATATGAAGTTGGTATTAATTGTCGCTACGTTTTTGATAAAAGAAAATCGTTTTAACAAAAGTAAATTCGAACTTATGACTTATCAAATCTAGCAAAGCAAGTTTACGACTAACACAGCATGTATCATAAAATTTAGATGATAATTTCAGTGAATAAAATTACCAATGTCGTTTGTCTTCGGATGAGACAACTTGATAATGTCTTTATGAGTCCATCCGTATCGGCCTTTGTATCTAGTTACGCATTTAGCCAACTCAAGAGCGTCTTTAGACAAGTACCAATCGTTAACAGCCTTTCTCCATCCGCTACCCCACCCGGATTTAGGTTCAGGTGAACTCTTAGCTAATTCAGAAGCAAATTTAATGAACAGAATGAACTGCTGCGGGGTTGAACAGATGGTTTTTATAGCGTTGTAAGCCTCGTGACGCAGAGCATCTTTTCCTGTCTGTCTGGCACATACTGCTAGCGCAAATACCAAAGTTTCTGGATTCTGGATCATTTTACTTTCAAAAGCCTGCGGAGTTAAATCGAGACAAAGAGTAAAGATAATGTTGAAGCTTTCGAACTGGGAAATGAAAAATGGTTGAATAGAAGTAGCAGAGTCTCTGTTCTTGCTTAATCATCAGATTCCTTCTATTTCTCCCTCAAATCTCCATTCAGAAGTGAATAACTCACTTTTTTAATCAAGTCAATCGCCACTAGTGGGTTATCCTTCTCAGCCAATTTGCTGATCGACGAAAGTCGGCTTTGTTCATAATACTTATGAACGAACCAATTTCCTGGCTGATAATTTGGGTACTCTTTACCCACGTAGAGATATTGGGAAAGGCGAACCTCAGGTTGATCTTGAGGGCTGTTCGATTCTGCCATCTCTTTAGGCCACAAATTAAATCTGCAAGGTCATACATGAGACAGTAATTCATCACTCAGCTAGAATCTTCTGCAATACATGCATATCAACGCGACGCCGCGCGCCTACTCATGGTACGGGAAGAATATCTATCTCAAAGAATTTTCCTTCGGGAAATCTTCTCGATTCGGATCAACGAAGAGCGATGACCGAAGAAATGTGATATAAAATCGAAATTTAAAAAATAAAAATTTGATGATACCCCGGAGGAGAAATTCGTTCCCAAAAATATTCGCGCGGCATGATTTTCTGATTCGATGAAAAAGAGGAAAATTTTATGCGTGGTTAAAGCTTGGAATTCAATAACGTTCCCAATTCGGCGAATTTTCGTAGCCTGGTTTTGGTTAGGAATTGATGGGAGCGGAATGACTTAGGCCATCGACTACATGTTCCAAAATTTTCTCATTTGTTTTGTAAACAATGAATATTCGGATAATGTATAAAGTGAGAGGGGAATTGTCGGCTAGTTAATGATAGCTGTGAAATGGTTGTTATGAACAGCGAGCTAAGAGATGCGATATGACATGACGTGACGTTACGATCTAGCGAGAGAAATTTTACTGTCTGTCATAATTATTTCATTGTTATAACAACGAGAGATTAATTTAGATGATATTATAGTACGAAGGATATTATTGTTTAGATTTAATAAGGGATAAATATATAATATTTACCTTGTCTGATAGTATCGGCAAACAATTTATCCACTTCCCAAATACGGCCATGCAATAATTTCTTCGTGTACAAATGTATATATGTATATGTACGCGGATACCGTATCTATATACATACGCTATTTGTGACGCGTGATGTACACGGTTGAAACAGAGATGAAAAAAGGAAAAAAAAATAACTATACGGATGAGAACGCGACTACGAACGCGAAATGAAAAGGAGAGCACAACGATTCGAACCCTTTCGGTAAAGAAGAGAATTTTTGACGAGATATTGGGTACTCTGGTATTGGAATCATTTTTAACAGTAGTCGGTAATGAAACGAGACATTACATGGATTCACAGACTCCGCATTGACCGCAGTTGCTGTATTAATTCCAAAAATAATTTGCAAATCATTTCGATCGATTCACGAAACCGATTTTTTTACAAATTTCCATTGAAACTAATTGAAAAAGAACTGCGGTTTCACGTCAGAATCAGTAATTTTCTTCTAAAAATGAACTTATTCGTTTTGGCTTATTGGATCATTTAGAAAAACTACATTTGCCATTTTTAATCGAATGACTTCCTTCAATATTCAATTATTATTGTGCGTGTCTATAGACTGTACGTGGGGGATCAGCCAACTAGCTAAGAATGATACGGATAGAACATTTTCGAAATTCGTTGACGTTTGTGAAGTTTGCCGTTCTTTTACCGCATACAAAATATATCTCTATGAGCCAAACTCAATTCAATTCTTTTACTTTACCTCGAATTTCGCACTCTCATGTATCAATGCTAAAATCCTCTCGTTATTAGTTTTGATTATTACAAGCTCTAAGGCTTCTTGTCGTATTTGCAATATATCTATGTACACATGAATATCTATGTCTGTATATATACTCAATGTATTTACTCTGAAGCCGTAAAATTTTGTCCAGACATCTAAAGCCGCATGTAATCACAAATTCCTAATTATTATTCATATAATTTAGGTTTTTTTCGCATTCTGACGTTTGGGGTAAATGTGATGGAATAACATTCAATTGTATGAAAATGATATTTCGTTTTATATAGAAAGTGTATTTTATTATTTACAGATTACTGGTAGAAGGTATATTCATAAAGCATAAGTCACTGAATAAAATATCTATATATACTAGTACATATTTTTATACTGGGAATACAACAATTAGCATCTACCCTAACAATAAGGTACATAATTTAAATAACTTATTCCTTAAATCTTTTCGCGTGTAGAAAAATCCAAGACAGAAAATCACACGGTTGAAAATGTTTATAAATTTTCACGCTACGTGTTTGCACAAAAAATATTCTGAACCACTTATAAAAATAAACTAGAAGATACGTAATAATAATTAGGTGGTAAAATTATCATCAATAATTATTATCGAATTATACAAGCATTCTCAATTTACTCCACAACTACACTCGGCTACATTTCACTTGGGAGAATCACATATATTGTCAATAATCGTAGCATTGGTGCATTAAAACTCAACGATCTTTCATACTTTCATTATTATTATTATTACATACCAAAAAATCATTGAATTCGTTTTCTTTTATTCGGTGCTACAATCTTCAACATACTAACCACCGGAGCCTCAAATGCTATAGAAATCGCGAACGAAAGAGCGTAAGAAAGCACGACTTGTCCGAGGAAGGTGATCATCTGAAAAATAGATTTCGTTTAATCTAGATTCATATTTTCAATAGTTTAGGCGAATCGAAAAAGCCCGAAAATTTATAACAGCGTTAACATACCACAGTATCTTTTCCAAGATGAAACGGTGCGTCTAGATTCATAGCCGTCCATCGGATGATGATAGGATGAACGAGGTAGGCGCAATAGGTTACTCTGCTGAACGGATACAAGATTGGAGCAGACAATATCCTGTTCACGCAACCTAAGCGCATAAAATAACAGAAATTAAAGAACGTAACGATTGGAATTGAGCTTACGTCAAACATCACACTTCCCTATGCGAAATACTTGAGTGTGTAACAATAACTGTTCAGAATAACCGTTCAGACACCACGTCTAGCTGACCATTAAAGCAATTCAAAGAAAAAGTCTACAATATCTAGGTATTTACAACGTAATTGGTTGTTACTTCCGTGAAAGTGTGAGAAAAGAAACGAAAAATTGGTGTACAATCAGAGAGAGTTTTCTACCAAATTTGTCACTTATTGTTCACAAAATCTGTCTTTTGTCACCTGCAGATTTGTGTTAAATCGTATCATAGCCAACCTTTAGGTATCGGGCACAATATAAAATCAATTCCTCGTATACGGCGTGTATAGAAATTTACCTCCGTATCCGGTACTGCAGGCTACAACTATCCATGCTAATCCAAGTGACCACGCGCTGTGGCTTAGCGAAGAGTAAGCAGCTGCTGTAGCAGGGCTTAATTCAGCCTCGTATAAACCGTACAGCAAACTGAGAAGACAAGCTGTGGACAAGAGCCAGCCGACTGTGACGGTCATCTAAAATAGAGCGAAAAGTTTCATTGATTTTTTTATTTTTTGGAATGAATTCATTGTGTGAAACTTAAACAGTAATCAGAACCGAAGACTTACCTTCGACATAGTGATCTTGCAGTTTGTCTTGAAGAGCAAATATCCTACGGACATTCCGATCAGATAAGGGCCAAGCCTCGTCCATGGCTTGTCATAAATTTTATCAAACAACGCTAGGGGATCGTCTGAGCTTGGCATATGGTTATTTGTATAAGCGATGTACGCTGTTGTTAGCCAGGAACTGACGAGCAATACTACCGCTGAAAACGCAGCGATTTTTACGTGGCTTGTTGCTACTATTAATATAATTGCTCCAATGATGTAGAATTGCGTATCGTCAGCTACGTACCAACTCCATAACATGCACTGTAATTGGAAATTCAATCAATTAGGTGAGGTAGAGTTCTCATCATTGCCAAAACGCGAATAATTTACAATGTAATTTTTCGCCTCGCTTTTTAAACGATCGAATCAGTGATTTTACTCACCATTTCCTCGACCGGGAAGAGTGTGTTTATGTAGAGTAAATTCCTCCACCAATAATTAGGGCAGTTGTAATGGTCGGCTGTGGGTGGTTCGAAAACTGAATTTGCGTTGAACCATTTCATTGAGACTTCGACAACCCCAAGGACAAACATGTAGGGTGTTGTTAGTCGGCAAAATCTATAACCTATGAAGCCGGCAAACTTTAACAATCCTGCGACAAATCCACGCGTGCCTTGTGTTAGTTTGCTCAAATCGCCTTTGGCGTTTGTTCTGAAGTAGAGAAATGCCACCAGTAGACCGCCCATGAAGAAGAAGGTATCTACGCTGAAAGCACCGCTCGTTACAGTTTGGAATAGAAATCTTTTTTCCACGATTTTACGATACTCCATGTTGTCCGAATACTTGAAGACCACGATGCATGTGTGGCCGAGAATCACCCAGGCCATTGAAATTGCTCTCAGACCATGAATCGTGCTTATTGTATCTCTGCCTACTGACTTGTCGCAAATTGTACGCCAATTTCCGCGGATAGAAAACGACAGTAATAACTCCTCACAGACGCCTAAAAATCAAAGAATTATTAAAAAATATAGCGAATGAAGGGAAAGGAATCAGTAACCAATTCTCTTTGCATTCACACTCAACAGTCTCACGTAATTAGCAAAATTTGATGCAACAATAATGGTCATTTCATAAGAATGACCGTCTTCAACTCTAGGAACTTATCAAAATTCACTTAATTAACTTATTTACCATTAACTTATTATTGAGCTAATTTCGAGTCACTTTTTCAATACGTAAATGAGCGGGTTAATTGTAGTTGCTAATGACCTCTCGCGGAGGAAATTGTCAGCGATTAGATTAAAGTTGTGGATACGATTTGTCAGGATTATTATTAAATCGCACTTCCTATCTGTCTCTCTCTTTTTCCATTGATAATGATGTGCATCAGCCATTGCGCAGTGCGTACGACATCTTTGCTCAGTGTATCAGCAACATTATATTACACGCTCAACTGATCGCATGGGTTTCCTGTGTTACGTCAATGCGTGAGTGTTCTTCCTTCCTTTTATACGTATAGGCATTATTCAATTCCACAGTTGAATGCCCATCAAAATCGATCGGGGAATTTAACTGCCTACTATACATTCGACTCTGCCTCGTCATTCCGTACTTCAAATTACATTTACCTCTGGTATTCGGAGATTGGAAAATTAACTTACTCAATTGCTCTGGCTCAGGGGGTGGTGGAGGATTGGCTTCGTGGTCGTTGTTGTTGTTGATGGAATTCGCGGCGTTCGCACCATGTTCAGACACTGGAGGAGGAAGTAGA
This sequence comes from Tenthredo distinguenda, assembly GCA_947538915.1. Lineage (NCBI taxonomy): Eukaryota > Metazoa > Arthropoda > Insecta > Hymenoptera > Tenthredinidae > Tenthredo > Tenthredo distinguenda. Next base: position 10,643,964 of record OX384534.1, read on the forward strand.
CCTAATTGTGAAAAGCTGCGGTGTATATGACAGGAAGATTTTATAGCCACTGGGCATGCAACAGTCTTCATCCATTTCTTACAGATTCAAGTTAGTTCAGAAGTTTCAGATTTCAAATTTATCAATTTCATTAGGCTTTTTGTATTATCATTAGGGCATACCAAATTATCGAGACCTTATATTGAATTTGTATCATCGGAAATTATTTTCGGAGCAAACATCGGGTCCCAAGGATCTGGGGTTTGTCAGGAAACCGAAATCACGCCCAAGACTATCGGTGAATGTTTAAACTAGGTTTCCGGCTAACTTTTTTCCCACATAGATAAAGAATTATGATAAAAAAAAAATCTGCATACGTGTATAGTATTCGAAGAAGCAAAGATACATAAATTATTTTCCAACCAAACCCATTTCATGCCATATACATATACTTGGAAACATTTTCTGGTCCCAGACATTTACCCCACATTCATTTATCATCCCTCGTAGATTTCACTGTAATCGAGTTTCTAATCCTTTCAATAGAAACAAATTTTGTTGAATAAAAAAATGACTTACGTACCATTAGAAACTTTTCCACTAGACAGCTGCTCTAGCTTAGCGTGCTTTTCTAAATCGTAGTTGACTGTTGCTCTCCTTAATTTCTTCGTCAGGTAAAGATCGTAGCTGGTACCGGCAGACATCAGAACGATAACGAAGACAGTCGATCCGCTGAAAAGTTTAATTTCTCAGATAAAACTACCATTCCCACGATCCCACGATCTAATCTCTTTTAACCACAAGACGCAAGTGTTTCCATCAAAATTCTGTCATTCGCTTTCTCATTTTATGACTTCTTTCTGCACGAACGCAATTACTCTACTCTCACCGGGAAAACCAACCGTAGGTATATACCTACCGTGCAACGTTACGTCATACATGGTGCACTGCATGAAGAATTATTGCAAATTATTAACCCATAACTTGTGAAAGAGTGAAAATAATGACGGAGGAGGCAAAGCTGGATGGCATACTTACAACAAAACCCAGAACACGGGGTCTGCGTACATATCGTAGGGGGTGTGCTGATCTCGTACTTTTTCGATAGTAGATCCTTTCGCAGCAGTTTTGCTAGCGGCTAGCTTCGCTACCACAGCAACATCCGAAGCGGAGCAAGAAAATGGGAGACAAACCCCTAGATGAATTTGTCGAGACTGAAACGTTTTATGAATATCTTTGTTAGTGATCTTCAACGTTTAAAGAAATCTTTGGTCAATCAAGAAATACGCAATATCTTGTACCGTGAGACTGACGGATCCATTGACGATAATCTTCAGCATATAGAATCCAATTTTGAACGGTGGATTATCAGAGATAGTTGGTGTGAGGAGAATGTCTCCGCTGAGTCCATGGTTCTTCTTCTTTTTTGGTTCGGCGGTAAATTCACGAACCTCGTTTGGGGAGGTTGTGAACTCTTGGTGATCCTTGTTGTAGTCCATTCCGATGAAGTTACACTCGGTCGCAGACCCCATGAAGAAAGAATTACCCCAGAAAAATCCATTCGTAAATCTTCCTGACGCATCCTCCACTGAAACAAATCGTTCGGAATTTAGATCATCGTTTCTTGTCGTTATTTAAGCGAGATGCTCTAAGGACTGAAGTGAAGGAACTATAATAAATCACTAATACATAAGTATGTAGTATATTCCATTGACATTTGAATCGAGGTATAAGCTTTTCGACCTATGTCAAGGTGCGATTCATGAGTACTGTTTTCTCTAAACGATTAAGTAATTTAATCACTGGAAAAAATATTATGATGGCACTTTCGTCGTCGGGGAATATATTAATGTAGCTGATGAAATAATTCGTCCTTTCCACTTAGTTCTAGAAAGAAAGTTCATCAATTCAACCTGTTTTAAATTCTGCCAAGATTATATCATGGGTCGAAGATCATTACAGTGTGCGAAATAAGGTAATGAAAGGAATGCTCCGAGGAAAGATCCCGAAGGTTTAGTTGCTTTATTGTAGACGATCGTCTGTAGGCCGGAACTCGAGCTACGCATTAACGAAACTAGAAATTACGAAGGAACGCAATTCTGTCGTTAGAATAAAAAAAATAATTATAATAACTATTATTTCAGCACAAAAACGCGACAAGAGTCGCTGCTCTTTGAAGATGCTTGAATAGTGTCGGGTTTGGTACGCAGCGGTTAGATAACTCTCTTACTTCCCGAATAGAAAGTCTTACCTCATCGTGAACGGCATCGAACTTCGGCCTCGGGTATCTCCCTCGCGAATGCAATAAGAAATTATCGTGAAATAAAATCCGAACTTTTGTGGTTCCCAAGATATCTGTCGTTCAACCGGATAATATTTCAAATATAAATTATGCGACAGAGAAAACAAATAGCTGTTTGGTCCAGCATGAGAAGAATCAATCATCATTCCAGCTTCGTTTGATCTTCTAATCTATATATTTTCATATTTTCCGGTCTGGCTATAACTTATATTAGCCGAAGTGAATCGAGCGTAAGGAAGATTTTTATGCAAGTATCGGGGGCATTGCGAGGTTGGTGAATTCTGTGCAGTCATACGCCATATTTGCAATACGTGATTAAATCTGTCCTTGTTTTTTCTCCGTCGTTAAATGAAGGGCTACGTTTCGGATAAATTATACTGTCGGGTCTTTGGCCTTGTACGCTTTTCGTTAAAGATATTTTTCACGCCAACACGATTCGTTCGTTTCGTTGCACCATAACTACTGAGCAAACCGCATATATGAGTAATGATGCCCAAACGCGTAATTTCTTTCGACGGTCTCGAAGTGTGTCACTAACTTCTACAGAAAAATCTTCTGTGTAGAGTGACATCTGGAACAGTCGTAGCAGACCTTAATGGCAAATTAATGCAGAGTAAACACCTTGGGATTGGAGATACGCCTTTAAATTAATTTAGGGCCAGAGTCCCATGAACATAATTGCAAGACTCGATAACCTCCGCGAAGTAGGTTAAACTCAGATAAGTATACGGTTGGAAAAATCATCTCAGAACCCAAGGATCTCGGTGTATCTACAAGTCCCTATCATCTCAATACTTGAAAGATGATCGATCGACGAAATTGAAATTTCCCAATTTACGGTACCATCCTACGATTCTCGTGCCACTTTGAAATGATCTATAGATCTTTGATGATCGAAGTTATCGACTTTGGTTTGCCAATAATGCTATACCTACTGGTATTATCGTTTCGATCATAACTTGCCGGCAAGGTCATCTTTCTTCGAAAGTTTCAATGCATCGTCAGAAGCTGCAGGTGAAAGCGGTGGGAATTCTGTGATCAGTTCCACGTACGTCGACTTTTACTTCAGACAAAGAATGCCGAATAACGCCGAGAACGGAATACGAAGCGAAAGATTCGCACAGTGCAGAATACAACGAATCATCGTTCAACGACAAGTCAACGTCTACAGAGACTAAAAATTGGTTGAACAATGAGAGAAGAAAGGTCGCATATCTGTTATTATGCATCTAGGCTTATATTGGTCCAGATCAGATTTGACTCCTGGTACATACATATATTACAATGAAATTAGAATGACAATGAATTCTGTAAGAGTTGTGTCACCGCCGTGTTGAACTTCGATTCAAAGTCAAGTTCAAATCCACACGGCGCGAGTCACAGTTTTCAGCTCCGTATAGGCATACTTTACCGAAATCCAGCTATGTGCTATAAAGAGAGCAGTTTAGACACGGAACTGTTTAATTGCATGGAAACTGCATTCTTCACTTTTCTGTCCACGTTTCGGAATCCACATCTCTCAACCGGTTTCTCATGATATTGCAACACCATCAGTGCAACGCAATCTTTAGTTAGATGTCTGGTATAACCATGGTATAGTGACCGAGTGGCAATGCTGTAGCAATCTAGCGTGTCTCTCTTGTGGCCATTGCCGAGGCTAATTGTCCGCGAAGTTCAAAGACGGATTCTCAGTTTCCAGGATGTTTTAATTCCCCCGCAGGGTTCCTTCTTTGGTATAAATCCATTCTATGTCAAATCCTTCTTTGGTATAAGTCCATCTTCGTTTTAATCGATTCGTAGACTCCAAAATAACGGAAAAATCTCTCTGATCGATCGAATATTTCTTAGAAAATTCTCCACGGTCCATAGCATAAAATTCTCAAGCGTCAATCATTCAACTTGAAATATACTGATACTAAAGATATACTAATCATAGTTCATTGACGACGCCGAGGAGTCGGAAAATTCCCTGAACATGAGTGCTCTAATGTACGTCAAATAGCAGCTGTGTGTATAAGACAGCCAGTACCGAGTCAACTAGAACCGATTTTGCCCTCATTCATTTTCTATTATCCTATATAGTACGTTGTGATTCCTTTTTGTGCCGTAATCGTACCAAGTCAGTTGTTATGGTCAGGGAAAGTGATTTGGAAAGAGAACGGCTTTCTTGTACGCTCGGTCACCACGTTGACCACGTTGCTTTGCCTATACTCCGTATCCGAACACCCTGCCTACTGGGCCCGACACCTACATTACGTTTATCTCTGATACTGTAATAAGGTAATACATAAGGGATATCAGTGTTACATAATGCACTTTCCACGTGTTGACGTAATAAAGGACGTAGACAGCAAGCCCAGATCGTTTTCTATCCATTTCTAATGGGTAATCGCGAATTTAATTAAATTGGACGACGGGGTAGCATCGACAGTGAAACAAGTTCATTTCTTAATAAAAAATTAGGCCTTTTGTTCCTTTTTAAGAATAAAGAAAGTAAGCCAGGGCTCCTGTTCATAACATCTCCATATTTCATAACCGTAGAAGAGTGCTTCGCTATCTTGATTGATGTGCATCAATTTTTTTAGGCTGACAGTTAGTTATCTTACCGCGTATAACATTGTTACGGCAGGTGGTGTACAAAGGCCTCAAGGCCTTCGGACTTTACGTGCGCATATTGCGAGACTTATCAGTCGACATCGACTATGAGAGAACGCGAATGACCACTGAACTGTTTAAATGGTTACGTACTGACAGCGGATTTCAAAACTAAAATGTGACACGTTTTCGATTTAGTGTTTTCTAATTGGCAAGGCCATTCGTTAATTCTACGTAACGAAGCCTTTTCGTTAACACAAAATACTCCATCCTTTCCGATAGGGTGAATGGCAGAGATATTTTCCGTCTTTTTAAAGGGCGAAAGCTGAGTTTCCATGCGGAACAAATTTTACAGCCATAACTCGGGTGCTGTATGATACTTATTTGGGTCAGAGTCAGTGCTTGTGATATGGAAGCATTAGACTAACACGTTACACTACCGTCATGCTTGCTAGTTAATTACTGTTAGGTAAGGGACCGTGTATACGCGTTAGCTACTGAATATAGGTGATCAGTGATTCGGACCGTCCAATTTTCGTAACCAAAACACGGTGTGGTGCTAGCGAAAGTAATCCTTTCTACATTGACTACGAATTGCTTTTGGGCTGTGAATTAATAGCGGAATCCGGCGTTACGTTTTAAGAGACTGTGATCGCTCGAGAAGTGAAACGAATATGGGATTATCGATGTAGACGCATTTCTTGAGGTGAAAAAACCTGAGTCTTTTTTCATTCCTATTATTTTCTTCTCAAAGAATTACGTGGGTTGGAAAGGAGCCGGGCGTGTAGCGAAAAGTATGGCGATATTGCCATTATATTTGACTCATTCTTCAGCACTTTGAAATGGCAAATTAAAAGGAGTAATAAATCATCGTAATAGTATTTCGGTATTTTCCGCTGACGCAATCCACCCACTGGGTTTGTTCATGCTTCAGAAAATTGGCCATTGAATGAAATTCTCCACGTTTCCACGTCCATGACGAGATCAGCAACGTCACGGACGCCGTAGGTTGAACCATTGCATTCAGTGAGATGGAATGTGGTGCAAAAACCCGTAGATAGCTTGTGGCATTTCCTCTTAGGAGTCCGAGACTACGACTAGTGGTGTATTACTGAAAACGTCATAAATAGGCAAATATCCAATTCAAAGTGATCGGCACGTTGCATAAGCTAATAATCATGATAATAACTATAATAATAACAATATCAACGGGATACTTTCTATTTTACCGCGAAGTCATTCGAAAATCACATGCGAGAGATCGCGAGCTTCGAGAGCTATTAGTCGAAGATTCTATGACCGCGTATTAATTGATTCGTACCTGTAAGTGTGATGGGTCAATATTATGGAACATGTATTACTTCATAAAAATTGAGTGATCTCAAGATTGGACTGGGGTGGACCGCTGGATATTTAGTCAAACGAAACGTGCCACTTGATAAAGTATGTTGTATAACCGATGTCCTGTTGTCCGCATGTAATTTCAAGGATCGAACGGATGCTTAGCATCGTTAATTTGAACTAAGATTTAGAGATTTCATGTTGCGTTGGTGAAAATTGCGAAACCAAACTTCCCGGACTGAGCAAACTTCTGTTACGACACGTATGCCGGAAGGATAAATATCTAATACGCAATACTAAGGTTATTCAAATCTTTATTCATCGCTGAAATTTCCGTGATAAAAAGGCCTAGGTCATGAAAAAAAGGATCCTCAATCACTTTCAGCTATTCAAGAAGTTTGCTTGCTGTCGTTAAACACTTAGAGTCCGTTCCACGTTAACCATGCGTCGAGTCGGAGTAATGAAGATTGTTTGTTCCGGCCTGACGTTAGTGAAATACTTTCTCGTATTTATTGCTAGGGCCACTGTCTGTAATCGTGACAATGATTAGTGACTTGTTCGATAATATCGTCCCACAAGGAACGGGAGAAAATAAATTTTCGAAATTTCGCACCTTTGACAAGTTCGTGAAACGTATAAGCAATCACGGTATTGTGCCATACTCATTAATGAAAAGAAAAAAACAAAAGTAAATGAAAGTAATGAGATAGAACATACGAAAGAGCCCAACAATCTCGTAATATTGTTACGTATGTTTTAATACAAAGGTGCAAAGTCACTTGAAAAAATATCCTGTAGCGGTTACAGTTTTATGTAACCCGAAAAAAGAATCCTTCCTTAAACAGGCACTCCATCAAACACACATATGCACCTCTGTACCTCTACGAATTTTATGGTCACTTTATTCTTTCGCTGCATGATCTCAATACTTCGCTTCATCCGCTGGACTTTAACAGCCTCAATTTGCTAAACATATCCAATTAGATTATTGGCTGAGAGGAAAATGGCTATACTTAAATATACCGTGAATAGGAGTTAACTCATTTCTCTCTATTGCGTTACTGACAATGAATCGGACTGCTTCGAAATTGAATATTCTGAGCTGGCTATAACCTTCGTCTATACTCCGAATGGCTAGTTCGTGAAACGAATTCTCAATCGCGACAAGCGGACGGTGGTGAAAATTTTTAAAGAGGTATGTGCTATGCGTGGACCAGCCCGGATTATGACCAGACGTTTAAACCGCAGACTTTGGTAAACTCTCTACGGCCTTGAAACCCTGGATTCGGATGGTTATCCAATCTTGAAAACTGGCTCCACGTATCTCCAGCTGGTTCGCATAGGCACGAGGCTGTGTCAAAGGAAATAGAAAGTTTTTGAAAATTCAAGCAAGTCATATCCGATTGATGTGTACAAACAGGGAATTGAAATTTGTTTTCATTAATACTGCAGAAGACTGCGTTTCACAGAGTAATTTTACGCTTCGACAAGGAATGACTCTTGGGACGAGGATACGGCGGGCGCGGATTATTACTTTCACTGAATCGCATTTTATACCAGGAAACCGGGGATACGGTAGTCGTAATATCGTTACGACATATAATATCACGAGGATCTTTAGAATGCTGATGCTGTGCACGGCATACAAACTAATTGTAAATTATCATTAAAGAGCGCTATGTCTCGATGAAAATTAAGACACGAGATGTCAGTCGCTAATTAAGGGGATCTTGAAAGTGAACGCGGGAAATTCTCCTCGGCTAGTGTAATGTGCAGATCTTGTTTAGCCGCAATCTGAACCGAAAAATCTTATTGTTAACGAGCCAAGCGCCGTGCGAGCGATGGCATTGACCCAAGAAAGTAAAACGCTTGAAAGTGTGGCGTCGACGTCGTCGTCGAAGCGTTTTACTCTTTGTCTCAGTAAAGAACTTTTCAGGCTGTACAAAAATCCTAGAAACCAGAAATAAAACCAGGGATGTCCTCACTGCCGAGAGATATTTGTCCCATTGTCTTATACAGCTACGTGGGAACTAAGTGAAACTGTACAGATCGTTGAAAGTGAGTTTAGATTCTCTAATGGTACGAGCAGCCGAACAGATGGAGAAATTAACGTCCATGCATCGATAAGAAAAACAAACTACAATACTTTGCAGTTGCATCAGGAAACTACGAACTTGTTTTACACCGGACAGGCGGATTTTCCAATCGAAGAAAGTTTAGCCTCAATTATCTAGAATTTTTCCCTTTCATATTCAATCAGCATACAGAAACGGCTACAGTTGCAATCAGTTCATTGATCAATCAGAAAACAAAATGATATGAAATTGATTTGAGACGTTCAATAAGTAGTTGCGCACTTGTTCCTTTTGCTACCAGCTTACATCGTGATAATTGATGTCTGACATACAAATTCTAACGAAAGCGTGTCAGTAGTAACAGCGTTGTTCATGTCAGGCAGTGTAGCTCGTTATATTGGGAACTTTTTCGCGCCAAGGAAAGATCTTAGTGATTTTTCAAGTAAGTGCAGCGTCGTATCTATTCTTCTCCCACGAGAATTTACAAGTCCTGTTTTGTATTGTATACTGCATTGTGTTTTTCGTTCTTTTCTTTCTTGAGTGGTAAAAGTAGTCGATTCGACTTTCGTCCGGAAATTGGTCTCATATTATATTTTCGAGCCTTTTATGCATTACGTAACTTCAAGAACGCGCCAAATAAAGTCTTGCGCGTGCATTTCGTTCGAAATGCTACCGATTGACCGGAGTCAGAAGCAGATACCGAACTTTCTATTGGTATAATAAATTTGTCCAGGTTCTCACTGCGTCACAGACTTGAGACGAACCGTTTCACAACCTTTCCGCGTTGTATAGCATAGAGCTGCGAATGTTCGACCCAATATTTGCCGAAAACTGAACTACCCACTCATACCTACGCGTCTTCAAATAATCACAGACTTCTAAATATGCTAAATTCCTTTCCGAAATAAAATGTATGCCAAATTAATACGTTTAGTTAATTATATATAAGCATATGTCTGTATAAATATTGTATATCATACATTCAATCATATTATTGACCATTGAGAGATTTGCGCGACGATATCCGCGTAAGAGGGGACATCGTCTAGTTCACGCATTAGTCGCGTATAACCAGGTTCCGCACGTTTCTCTATAATTGTCTGAGTATTTAGCACGTAACAGTTTATACAGAGATTTTTATTTGCTTCAATTAACTAGCGAATGGTTGTTTTCCGAATCCAGAAAGCTCTGAGAGAAAATGCGCAAAAAAAAAAATGATATATCGTTACGTAATTGGCAATAAATTATAGGGAGTTTACAGGAACGAAATTCCGCATAAATTTTGTGATACGGGTGCATTGCGTAAGATCGTGGATACGAGAAATCGATTGTATAAATTAACTCAGCAGGAGAGACTTACTCTTCCTTGCCCACAAATCTTCACGTTTCAATCCATCGATGAACCGCGCTATGTCCTTCGAGCACTCTTCTGTAATAGGATATTTTCCTTCTATCCAATTCTCAGCGAGCATACGCACATTATAGACATCCAAGGCCTCGTGAACCGTGGTCCAATTTCCGTGCGATGCTTCTTCCGGCTGAGGAAGACTGCGGGTACGATGCACCGAAGATTCAATGTCCTTTGAGTCTAACACTAAAGCTGGCTCTAACGTCAAGAGTGTGCTTTGTGCTTTGATTTTAACGATTGTCGTCGCACATATGATGACGATTAAGAGATTCATTTTTAACAAACTTTTTTCTAACATTTTCCAATGGTTGAACTTCGATTATTACCGGAAAACTCGTTTTTTAACTGATCTGATCGTTACTATGTCATGGTTACTCGAAATCAAATATTATAAATATCTATCTGGATGTACGTATGTATCACACGGTGTTAATTTATCGCATTGTTCATTCACTTATCAGAAGAGATCGTATTCCATAAATATTCATATACCCGTGTGATGAATCCGATCAAACGATCCACTGAATATTGAATTGATTTTGAGTTAAACCTCAGAGAATCACTCCATCCAGGGTTTAGATTAATTAATTTTTTTTAGATTACTCGATTCTGTGATAGGATTGCAGTTTTACTTTATCACTAGGATAAATAATTTATTTTAAACACATCGAATGATGGATGAATTAAAAAATTTAATAATATAACTCTCAAGATGTTTTATGCAATTTCGTAATCGTAACCGGTTAATTTTTTTCCAAGTCCATTCAAAGCGGTTCGATATATTGTTAAACCTTCTCAGTGACTCCTTTTCTTGGGACGATTGACGACAAACTGTCCCAGCAAACTAAATGCGCGTGGAGAAATGCTTCGCTTTAGCTGTTTTCAGCTGGCTTTAGCTTCACGAAGAAAGGCAGCAAGCTGTAGAGGCACGTCACCTTAAGGCATGTAGTGGGGAATGGTGAAAACTCAAAACCCACCGACCAACCACTTCACGTTTGACTTTGACTGAACTCACTCTAATGGACCAGGTTGATGAAGTTGGGGAATCAGATACTTCTTCGATATTATAAAGAGATATATGTAATTTTGTTGAGTTTTATTGAGTTTTACAAAATGTCACAGAGAAGAAGTATGGTATAGAATGAGAGTTATTCGTACAGAGATATTCGTACGATATAACTAATTGATACTTATAGTGAGCTTAACAACGGGAGTAAACTATTCTGAATTTGGAGTAAACTGATATGAATGGGAGTCATTATTACTTTAAATCCCCATTGGCTGTGATAAAAACGTAGACCAACGTGGATTCGGTAGATAAGGTCTTCAGGATGAAGTCCTTACGTGCTAAATTAACGTTGACGAGAATTTGGACAGCTCGCTATTTGGTCTGATAAGATTAGAAATACTAAAGCATCCCTTCAGCGATATGTAGACTAAACTTAATGAAATTAACAGGATGTTTAGCTTGAAGATCTTTTAACAAGTTTACCGGTACGTGGTTCGTTGAATTATTCTTCAAGTCTCGATGAGCCCTCAAACACTTCGACAACCAATATTTTGGATTCCAAGTTGTCCCACTGTTCGGAAATCATGATCACCAAAGGTAGCTGGAAAAACGATGGAAGAGAAAGACCATGAGAGATCAGGCGCACATTATCCGTGCAATGTCATAACTCTGCAGCATATTCATTTTTTTCGTACTTTTGTTTGAAGAGTAGGTCCGTAACGTGACATACTTCAGGGTGTATGCTCGATGTCTTCTTTAGCAATACCATAAAATAAGTTGCCTAAACGGTGCGAGAAGTATTGAGTATCTGTGTGCGGTTATCGAGAAATGCCCTACTTACTCTTCAGTAGCTCGTGTTACATAGTCGATACCATACTTACATTTATATACCAATTATTACGACCTGGTACTCTCGTACCTGACTCAGACATCCTAGTCTCGTAACAAACCTGCCAAATTAATAGATACAGGTATATATATTCGATATGATGAGTGCAAGAGTAAAGATCGTACCCGAAGATGAAATCTCAATCTTGTTTTTCTAGCAAACAAAATTACCCACGTTATACGTTTTAGATTCGAGATTAATTTAATCTTGCGTCGGGAACAGCGTTATGCAATTACATTTAGCTCTGTGCTCTGTATGTTCAAGCTTTCCACAAACCATTCGTTGGCTCTTTCTTTGTTTTTTAAGACTCGCCTTCTGTTACCTCTATTATTTGTGAAAAAAAAATCGTAACTCTTGATTTTTTATTTTCTGTTCCGTTTGCGTCAACTCGAGAAGTAACTGTTTTACGGTAGGTAAGGTGAAATGCTCGATCACTGGAATACTCGGGAATATCCGCATCTCGCAACTCTTTGCCTGGTAAATATTTCGACATATACCAGTTGATGATGTGCTATTATCGATGATTCCTCGTCTTCCGCGGGGTTGACGCGTTTCAAATCATATGATATTTACTTGTGAAACTTCCCTTTGTGCAAACCTCTGAATAGGGTGGCTTTTCACAATGTAATTACTCCCCGGAGTTCTATGTGTATTTCTTCGTACATAATGTAACCCAGTGTATACGCGTCGTTGAATTTACTGCCTAGATAAATAAAGCATTAACGCAGTTTGCCTTACCTAATCTCAACTTCTATTATGCCTCTATGATTCACCGAGAAATGATGGGTTTTGAGAACGGTTTATGGTTTACGCTATAAGGACATTTATAACAAAATCGAAAATCGGTTGGCGACATTTTATTAGCTGATACGTAACGGCGAAGGAAACCAAGTTATTCTATTACATAAATACAAATATTACATATATACTGTGTATTAATAGCAATTTTGTCATTTTCGCAACCTGATGTTTGAGTCGAACCGGTATTAACGTTCATTGAATGATAATCGAAGGTATTAAATTCCGAGCGTTCTTTCGACGGGTTAAATGTTTTAAAAAATTGCCTCAGACGTGGATAAAGAATACTTTGCAACCTGCGAGAGATTGTAGAAGAACGTTCTGAAATATGCAAGTCATACGATGAATGTATAAAAATAATTTTGCCAGGTGAGCGGTCTCTATGACATATTTAACAAACCGCCTTTCGTAATAGTAGCGAAAAAAGAAGGAGCATATAATGTCGAAAGTGGAATTAATATTATCGTTGATAAGCCTAGTCGAAAATAACGAATGGTCAAGTCCTGGTAACCCACACAACACGCTGCTGGTCACGGCGGTCTAGCCGAAAACTTTCTTTTCAAACCGGTATTAATAGCGGCTGGCGGTCTCCCTGGCTCCTTAAATTCTGATTTCACTTTCTATGGTTTTGCGAATCGAGTTTTAGTATCAATGATCTGAACTCGTAATCGGCGACCTTGTAACAATTAGGTGCATACTTTCTTTTTCGGCATAACTTCGCCCTTAATTGTCTCGCAAAGTGAAGAAGATAGCGTGCGAAGATGCTTATCGCGATCGCAATCAACTAACCCATGGGAAACGAGAAATTTTTTTCTGTACCTTCCCATGTATAAAATCTCGACAAAAATTCACCCGACACAGATACATCTGTGAACAATGAGTCTATAAATTATGTTTAATACTACATTCTGAACTTCAATTAGTATAGTTATTATAATCACGCTGACGTGAGAAGAACAAAAATGAGAAATTCATAAAAAAATTCGTGTCATTTGATTGATGGTAGTATTCAGAAATCTCTGAAATATCATCGGAAAGAATATTGCGGTCAGATGAGTCTATCGTGACGAACTTCGAGATACACGGCTAAGAGATGTGCCCATCCTACCTTATGATCACTTTCGCGTTCAATAACCGTTTTCGATGTTCAAAGATTTGTTTCGAAGAAGAAAGTGAAATTATAATCAGGGACGCACCTTCCTTACATACTTATATACGTAGCATATCCGACAGCATGGGTTTTACAGTAATAATGAAAACAACGATGTATTAATAATGGAAACCGCAGTTTTTTCAATACACGATATGGTATTGTGTCATTTGACCAATTTTTAACACTGTGTAAGATTTTACACATCTAGGTGTGAGAATTTTTTTTTTTTCCTGTTCAAGTTAGAAAAGGTTAGAATTTGTCTCACTGAACTTAAACCATGTCGTTTATAGAATTACGTAAAAGGTCCAGGCAAGCGGAATAATTTTGCACTCGTTAAACCGCCGGTGTTAAATAATCTCCATGTGAAAAGAAGAATTGAAGCTTCATCTCTGATGGATGATCTTCGCCTGTAAGTTTAAACGGACGTTACCAATTCCTTCGAAGGTACAGACGCAAGTATCATGCAATACATCGGATGAGTCATGGGGAGATGGAGACTGTGCGCATGAGATCAAAAACTGCCGTGTAACTGGTACACCGTTATTCAAATAGATGTAATATTCTTCGAATAGGTCAACGATATTGAAATCCTTCGATCGTTGTAAGAAAATGTCACATTATCTTGTGCTCGTGGATATACCGGGTCTATGGACAGTATTTGAAATGTGGTATTAGTGTGACGAATGTTATTGGTGTTAAATAGGTTTAGTTAATGAATTTCTGTGGATATATTATACGTGTCGAAATATTATATCCGAGTTGGGTGAAAGAGCTTATGTGATAGGTATTCTATATTCGTTATGCGTATTTACGTAAAATTGGATAACAACATTTTTTCGTTTTTACTTCTTTCTTTTTTGTTCATTAGCATTTCAGCTCAGGTAACCGTGCAGAAGTAACGTTTAGCGTCTCTGCTTTTCTCTGTAACAATTCCGAATTTTGCATGTAGCATATTTCGCTTGTATACCTATACCCGGAGAAATGTTCATGTATACATAACCATTCGTTCGGTATCCATTAAGACGTACCCGCAAACATATGGTATAGTCTATCATGGGCAGCGGCTTGTTTCATGCAGTGATTAATTGGATCGAAATTATAATAGCACTTGGCTTCTATCAAAAGTGAAAACGTACCTATAGTATACGAGCGCCAAGCCTTATAGCCATAAGAATTTATTCAGTTGAAAATTAAATCGAGAACATTGTAACAATTTTTTTTTTCATTATTGTCATAATTAAGCCACGTCATCACACGTAACATAACATCACGTTTCTTGAACTAACGGGACCTAGCTGGTGGAGTTATACGTGTAACATAGTGAGTCACATCGAAATATTTGAATCTACGTGCGGAAAAAGTCTAATTGTGGTCACGAGTTCGTATCTCGCATACAGAATGGATTGAATGTTTATTCAATCTCATTCGAAGTATAATATTTAGCAAAATCAATGAAATTTTTTTCGCTGTATTTTACATACATTGGTTAATTATGCGTTAGAATATGTAAAACGTAAGAGTGTCCCAGTTCTCGGTTTATAACGTACGCTGTCACATCTGACACCTCGTGGGTGTGTGCGTGTGAAGTTATATCTTTGCAACGGGTCCTTGAACTAGTTCTGACTTTTGGACTGCAGGAGTCATTTTTTAATATGAATTGAAGTACAGATTTTGTAATAATTTTCAAACTCGATTAAACGATGAATAAAATTAGTGCAAGTTTTGGTTCAAGTAATAATCCGATCCAGGGGAGATAATATAGTGTTTAAATAGAGGTGAAGCTGAATCGGTGAATGTAAATGGATCCTTGATTTTAAATAGGCATGTAATTGTTTCGTTTATTTTATTTTCAGTCACTTTCGCAGCTATTATTTTTCACCAGGGCTGGGCGATACCTAGATATGTTACGGCATTCGCCGAAGTGAGTAAAAAAAAGTGACAGTCAATATTCAACTTCCTTTTACTTCTTGTCAAATATTTCAATAAAAAAGTTTCGAACAAGATTTATCAAATACAATAATTACTTCAATTTGTAATTAATTTACGGCATAGGATACGGTCTTACGAAATGAAAATAATCATCCCTAAAACCCACCGCTAAGTGGAACATCCGTTAAGTATGCAAATTTATTCTAAATCCATAACAAACAAAAAAAACGGCTTACAATTATCTATAAGAGCTATAATCACTTAATATATAATAATGATTAATATACAGTTTATTTTCGAAAGCTATGCATCAAAGTCTTTTGTTTCACATGTTTTAAGTCTCATCATTTATTATTAGTTATTAAACCCATTAGCAGAAAGCTGGCAAAAATTCGTAGGTCGCTATAACAGTATTTAACACTAGGTATAATACGAGTAAACCTATACTTATAATTTTCTTATTTTCTATCTTCTGGCTTTTTAATGACCCAATTAAATTCGTCTAAATTCTTTGATCGTGAAAGCTGTAATGCCATTTACTTTGGAGTGCTTCTTAGAGTCCTCAAAATTTTTGCTACCAATTAAGGCCCATTTTAATCGGCTTTCCACCGACGCATCGGATGCACGATTCTTAAGAGGGATACCATGGGCGCTTCAAATAAGAGACTCAGGAAGAGGGAAACCATGTATGATGACACTGTCACGCCGAAGAACAGCATTGCCTACGGAGAAACGGAACTTTTAACTTAATTCTTAACTCTTCCAGTCTTGAACGACGAATTTGCAAGCTTTCACTGTCTTTCGTACCGTTCCCTAGCGGCATCTAACTGAGAAAAGTCATAACTTTCATGGACTTCTTCGAGGGTCAAGCAAACGTCACTTTCATCTCATTCTTTACTTCATTAGGAGGTAAATTTTTAAAAGAGATCGAAACTGGGATGGAAAATACTGATTTGGTCGGACGATAAATTTCGCGGTAATTATATCACCCTCCATAAATACTTTACAGTAAAAATACCTGAGATTTCATTGAATAAATCTGACTCTTACCACAAGACCCTGAGTGAGATGCAGGGAGCTTTCGCCCCTGAGAATCATGCCTCGCGTTAACGCAGGATGAACGAGATACGCGCAGTACGACAATCTCGAGATTGGATAGAAGTATTTCCACGAAAGAAAACTGCTTATCACACCTGAAACGAGTTTGCAAATAATCTCAAGTTCATTTTGTCGACGATCGATGATCAGAACCATATTTAAAATACGTGTAATTCCATCATACCGTCGACAAGCAACTTCATCTATGTCATGCGATTAGTTCTACAGGGTTTTTGAATGATTTGAATCGTTCGTTACCTCCGTGCCTTGTAATGCAAGCAACCAGAATCCAGGCGATACTCATTGCCCATCCGGAATGCGACAGGGTTGTATACATCGTGGATAATACCGGGCCAAACATATTCCCGTACAGACCGTAAACTATGCTGAGCATGGTGGCCAGAGAAATCATCCAACCGATGGCTACAGTGACCTAGAAATAGGTTTTTGATAATAGACTGTCTAGACAATTGCAAGGGATGCTAATTAATAACCTTTGGCATTATTTAGTCGATCTACCCCTTCGAATTAAAAAAAAAACCTTTGGTATACCTTGTTCATCTTTATTTTACACTTGGTTTTGAACAGAAGCCATCCTGTTGCCATTCCGATTAGATAGGGTCCAATTCGTGTCCAAGGTTTGTCGTACAGGCTTTCGTAATGGGCGAAGGGTTCTTCAATTCTGAAAATAACCATTCGCAGAATCGTGATAATATTGACACAATTTTTACCGATGTATTTCTGTTTTCAGAATTGTTTTATACGTTGTTATCAGATAGTTATTTAATTTTTATACTAACGAGGGAATATGTTCCGTATTTAACGTGAGAATAGCTGTGATTATCCAAGATCCAACTAGGAACAGAACTGCCAATGCTGCTCCGACGTAGAAGAAACTAATTATAAATGTATTAGAAATTCGTCAATTAAAAGCTTATCGCATTATATCACAAGATGTATGCGTATATGAAAACTTACCTCGCCGAAATAATCAGAATAATTATACCGATCGTATAGAATTGGGTGTCGTTGGCCAGATACCAGCTCCATACCATGCACTAGAAATTGAGAGGTAAAAATGAATGGTTGAAGAAATGAATGGATTCCAATCATGAGGGGTTCATAGTAAATGCCCTTTTATTCTTTAGATTCTTATGTTGGAATATAATTAAAATAACATACTCTGTCCTCCATTGGAAAATAAGTGTTCACGTACAAGGCATTTCGCCACCAAAATTTCTCGCACGTTTCGTGATCTAAGGCAGGGAGTTCTATTACGGAATGATCGTGGTACCATTTCATGGAAATTTGGATGAGTCCAATCACTAGCAAGTACGGTGGTGTTAATCTGGAATATAATTATCTTTACCAATTGTAAAATTCAACGAACCGATTGAAGAACTTATGTAATGAGGAGAAATCACTCCGTGTATATCAGATGCTGTTCGTAATTAGTCAGAACATTCTTTGTAGCGTGTGTAAAAAAGAGCAATTCGAGTATTTCAGCTCAGGCAGTTTATTAGGCTCCTAGGTATATTCGATAGGTTACCTGAAATATCGATACCACATCATTCCTAAAAATTGGAAGAATTGACCGACGAAGCCCTTCGTTATTTGCAACTCGCGCATTCGCTCTTTTGCTGTTGTCCGAAAGTACAGAAACGATACTAAGCATCCGCTGAAAATTTTTAAGAAATCCTTTTAGTAATTGAATTCAGGCGATTCGATATTGCAGCTTTTTGAATATTTAAATAATTCATTTCTTAATTATCACTAATATTTTTTTCTACCAATTTCAAAATAATTTTAAGATACTTTGACGCTATAGTTACCTTATAAAAAAGAAAGTATCTACGGCATAGGTACCGTTGCTTATAGTTTGATACAGAAAATCACTTTCTGCGTTTGCCCTGAACATTATATTATCTGCAAAATGACATTTCATTGACAGGTGATTTCTGGAAAGTCGTTATATTGCTGCTATTATTTAATAAGAATAAAAATCTGCATACCGGATATCTCATTTGCCAAGAGACAGGTGTGGACTAATATAACCCATAAAAGCGAGACGAATCGTAATCCGTGTATCGGGGCCAAAGTATCTTCGCCAACATCCAAGCTCGCAAGTTTGGAAATATTCAGTAAAAGACTGAACGACAAAAGTGCCTCGGACAGTGGTTTTGGAACATCTTTTTCATTCGACACATCTGGAAACGCGAGATTATGCAACAAGATGGTAATGCTCGAGAGATGCCTATTCAAGATTGCTGCTTCAGTTTACTGGACGGAGATAATATTTTTCTAACGCGCGATTTCGAAATGAAATTGCCGAAATTTAACACAGACGAAATTTCGAAATTGTTACACAAATATTCGCCCGCTTCTATCTATAATTCGGTATCTATGGCTGCGAAGCATAAACACGTTTAATACGCATATTAAACTCATCGAATTATAGCCATTCACAGATGAAGCGGTCTAGGCTGAGGTGGAGTAATCCTGTCATGCAGACCATAAAATCCAACCAGTTATTGTATACCAAAAAGTTGAACAACCTATTGGAAATGAGTCTTACTAAGTTCATAAATAGCTAACTTCATTTGTTGAAAAATGAAAAGTTTTTTTTGTTTCCATCTTTTTTTTACACTCACAATCTGTGAACACCAGTATGTCATTAATGGGATTACTTTTCCACGCGCTTGGATGAACGTTGTGTGATATTTCCAGCAATACATACCCAAAGATCCATTATGAGCTTTAACTGACCACAGTTTAGAAATCGTGATTTCTTCGCTCAAATCTCTGGAGGGCCTCAAGCTAATCATTTCAAGAACAACGTTTGCATCGTTTCTCTTTTCTTCTTCGGTGCGTAAGACTTGATACCTCAAGGCAATGTCGTAGAGTGTTCCCAAAATCACCAACACGATGACCACTGTCGATGTCACCCTGAGTGTAAAGTTAACATTTCTATAAAATTTCATTCCGAACTAGAGAGGGAATTTGCTGTACCATATCACACCGCTTCAGACTCAAAATGCTGAAAAAGCTCCAAGAGGTGGTGTTTCGATCTAAATTTCGAAACGTATGAAACTAGGGTACTTGAAACATAATCGAGAAACTTACAATATAATGTAGAACGTTTGATCACCCCAGACCGTGTAGCCGTTTGAAAGATTTCGGACATGATCCAGGATGACTTTTCTGGGTAGATTTTTCGCGGATTCATTCACAGCGAAGTTCAGGAGATTTGAGACGTCTTCTATGGTACAGTGAGCCGGTAAGCACAATCCAAGGGTTACGTCCTGCGTCTGCGTGTTTAATTCCAATTGAATAACTCGTATAATTTATTTGAATTGCGATATATAATGATATGGCGAAGTATATTCTAATAGTAACAGTAATACGTAGTTGACTTTGACTAATTATACACAGTTCATACTTCTCACAACAGCATAATTATTACAGCATACAGGCTGGCTGAAATGACGCTGCGAATAACTTTCGATAGAGAGATGACAAAATAATGCTTATAATAATGACAATTTATGCTTTCTAACATCTGGACGCGAGACCTTTACATATGTCATTCATCGCACTACACAATCGTTATTGCGCAAATCACTTGAATTTTAATACGCGAAGATATTGGGC
Source organism: Tenthredo distinguenda (assembly GCA_947538915.1). Lineage (NCBI taxonomy): Eukaryota > Metazoa > Arthropoda > Insecta > Hymenoptera > Tenthredinidae > Tenthredo > Tenthredo distinguenda. The sequence goes on from OX384534.1 coordinate 10,664,191, forward strand.
TGTATTTTACACTGTCTTGCTTGATTCGTGACGTTTATTGAACATGTGTAGTTTGCATAAATTTGAATCGTTTATAAAACAATTAATCGATGAAATACTCACTCCGTTAAGGCCCTCTTTGAGAATATCGAGGTGTAAGTTTACAGAATTTACGTCGACTCTAAACGGTGGAATTTCCAGAGATTCTTGCTGATCGTCTTCGATGAAACTCTCGGTTTCTTGAACCTCGCGGTCCATATCTCGGCATGAATCTGCTGAACCTACCCAGTATCTGCTGCCCCGAAACAAACCCCATGTATGTTTTCCATCCGCGTCCATCACTGAAATACACGGCAAGAAGAATTTCGCTAATTAGACATCGTCAACTCCCTAAACTATCTAATTAAACCTCATCTTGAAATTGCTACGGTTTCCATCACTAAAATCACCAAGTATCTGATTGCGGCATTGAGCCAGATGTAGACATTATACAGTTTGTATCTACTGAACCATGATCAGTAAATTATTATTCAAATTAGACACGTGCTTCATCAGATAATGTATATAACACATGTTATACGAAGTGTAGATTCGCCTATCGTGATAAATTAACTGAGCGGGAAAGCTTACAGTACGTTGAATGAAGGGTGAAACTTGATGGCAAATTTCACCTCTTTTTTGCTATCAATTGCAACGTGTGTAGGGTTTCTCAGTCTTCCACACCCTGATGCCACACACGCGTACAATACGCAGACAATTACGTAACCGTATCTGCGTGTGGGTAGGTAAACCATATTATAATGGTCGCTAGTACTTGTACAAGTACATTACGTGCACCGTACGCCGACCTATTGCAGTTACCGACTACGTACACCTTAACAAATTACTTTCTCGCTTTCTACAGGAAACATGTTTTTGCCGCGGCTCTCATTTCGCACATTATTCGCGTTCAATGTAATTCCCAAAAATGGCATCACGGAGTTAAGCGGAAAAAAAAATTTCATTATTACTCATTACTAAGGTCAGACATGACGGATAATTTTTTCGTCATTATATGTCGTAACTTCGGTTCAGTCATAACTTTCGTTTCCATTAAAAAAAAAACATCGGAGAATCGTGCGAATTTTTTTACAGGCCTTAATTATTCCTTGCCACTACTAACTAAACGTAGTATAGTCACGCGAGCCTTTCCGACTATAATTACAAAGGTATTATATCTTCTGTTATGCAGTTATGCCTAACAAGAACAAATCTGCAGAAGCATATAATATTGAGAACACTTGGAGTCGTCGTAAATAAAATAGACCGAAGGATTTTTCGCGTGGAATTATATCACGGAACTACATACTAACAATAAGTTGCAGCTGCATTTTTTCGCCTTATACCAATCTGACCACGCGTGAACTTCCTTGATTTGCTATAACGGGTTGCACCCATGAATTAACGACTCTTACAAATTATCTACCTATCATTAACTTTGTATTTACGTTTTTTTTGAGAACAGGATTTACCGTTTGTATCCAACAAAACGCGAGCACTTGATATCCGGAAACATATGATGTTCAGTATAGGTATGGGTGCCTTGCCATTTTCGCTGGTCACTTCCGGCTTGGACTATATCATTCGACAATCATTATTTGAACAGATTTTACTCGAATTTCGTGTTTGGAAGTTAGAACAACTGCAGACACATTCGTTTTTTTCTGGAGCGACAGGTAGTTGGACAATGAAGCGCGAAAGTACTTTACCTGCACTGGATGTTAGTATTGCGTTATACCGCTGAATCGATAACTCCTTACTCACCTCAATTTACAATTAGCAATTTGAACCTTGTAATTAATCATTTTTTTTTCTATTTTCATCTCGATACTTGTGATTCAATATTTTCAGAATTATGTAGGCGTATAGATTATCTCCGCGATATCACCTCACTAACGTTAAGGAACAAATACACCTGCATCCATATAAGCTATAATCTCAACATTGGGCAATTTTGGTTAAATATAGTAGCTAGCATATATCCTGTATACTTACTTTTCAAGGCCCAATTTTCACCGTTTAGCACTCCTTGAAAATACTTGACCAAAGCGTTGTTACATTTGTTCGATATCTTCGCATTACCGTCACTTCTGTGGTCCCAAATTCGTGCAACACTTCTTGGGTTCCAAATTTCCAGCACCTTGTCCATCTCGAACGGTGTACCATTTCTTGTGACATTCTCATCAGAATTATCCGAGTCTTTTACCTCTATGGTCCTTCTCGGTTTCAGAACTGCGTACCTATTTTTTGGCGCATAACTCTCCGTTGCTACCCTTAGAGAATCATTTTCCGCATTTTTTATCGTCAAAATAAAATCACTTTCGTACTTCTCCGTTACCGATTGATTCAATTCTGAATCTATGAAGGAACATCTCAAAACCAGAAATAACATCAATTGTACACACCGAGCCATTGTGTATGATTTTTACAAATTTTTCGACGAATTCGAACGCTTCAAACTAACAGCAACATGATTAGTTATATCGCAAGTTCGTTAGGCATTCTTTAAATTATTATTACCAAATTTAAGGGTGTCTTTGATCTTTACTTCTAACACTTCGCTGCTCTATTAAATCAAGATCTGACCCTGCGATATCGAACCTGTGTACTGTCGTCACACGATCAAGTGCATGTTCTGATATATTATGGGAAAGCATACCCCCACGTGAGTCCTACTTGCTAAGCTTTGTAGTTCAGTTTAAAAGACTTTCAGTTATGAGTGCACTGCTCCCATTAGCCCTGCAGTTATAAAAGAGTAGTTCGCGGATGCCTTTCACAGATTTAAACTGGAAAAGTCTATCGTTCATTGGTTGAGAGTGAATCCTGTAACATCCCACACACTTATCATATAAGACCACTCGAAATCCAGCCCCTACGTGAAATTGTAGGTTTGTCTCACCGCGAGAGTTCATATTCGACTTCCTGAAACATATACATCTCTAGCAAATTACAGCAATTAGTTAAAGGAGTTAGTTTTATATCTCTGGCTAAAGAAAACAATTATATCGAGTATGGGTTATGGGTACTCCATTTACTGTCAGCTACATAAGCATGAAGCTGTATTCATCCTACCTGTTTGCCTGACTCCTCAAGCAGACATATTTAAATAAAAATCTAAAAACATTGTAGAGAAGCTAAAGGTACTTGAAAAATTGCTCATAATCGATACCATTCATATTACTATTTATTTGTTTCCTGCAATTGATGTTTTTTTTTTCTTTTTTTTATTATTTTGTTGCATGTTGATACTGCAATCGTGTTATCTGACAAGGTAATCTATTGAATAGCTGATCATTCATTTATCATCATTTCATTTGGCGCAACGAGAAATCTTTCGGGACGCCTCATGCGGCTGGTTAGTGATAAGCAATCCTTCAGGATTGTTCACATAGTTCTTCTATTGCAACGAGAAATTCTATAGAATTTCTACCTACGGCTAATCATTCGAATGTTATCAAAGATCGTATAGCGGTTTCCTCAACTTATACCTGTAGGGCAAGACCGTGAATTGTGACGAATAACAATATATTGCAGTTCTAACGCTGGTATCTCAGGAGTTATACTTCCTGATAATTATACTTAAAGTTACGACCATGAAATTCTCTGAGAAGAACGGAAGACGATTTCATGAAAAAGAATGCGTAAAGAGATTCGATTCATTTCGCTACAGGGAAGTCGATTTATCGAATAGAAATTTGTGTTATATGATCCAAAGAGAAATGCGATTATTTATTTAATTTGTATTTGTGTAACTCGCTGATGATAACAAAATGCTGGATCGGCAGATGTCGCCACCGGCGACTTCGCCTGAAAGATTTCCCGGGAATATCTACCTTACCTTTACCAGACCCACGTGGTGTTGTCTACTGTCTTGAGTCTTGATACGCGAAACTAAAATGGATATTATTATTGACACGGAAGGCCAAACGGATCTTTTGGCTAAAGATAGGCTCGTAGAAAGTGACGATGATGATCCTGATTTCGAAGGTTTTGGTAAATAAATTCTAAAATCAAAAGATACTCCTTATTTAACGAGTAGCGGAACATAACCTAAAAGTAACATTCCAGATTTCGACCCGACGCAATCTTTGACAATTACGAAAGAAAACACTACGAAAGCTAAAGCTAAACGTATATCAAGCAACGATATCGATCTGGAAGAATTCGAGCATGATATGGGCTGGAAACACGTGACGAAAAAACAGCCACCAAATTCAACAAGTGTTAAGGAAATAACAAAAGAGTTAACGCCGTTGGATAAAATATTGCAAAAATCTGTTATTAAACCAGGTTTCGAACAGCTCGAATCTGTCCCAGCTTATGACCAAAGTGAAAGGAAATTGAAGGAGCAGAGGCGTAAGGAAAGAGAAAAGACCAAGGGAAAGAAATGGTTCAATTTACCGGCCCCAGAAATGACGGACGAAGTCAGACACGACTTGGAAGTTATTCAAATGCGATCGGTTCTTGATCCTAAACACTTTTACAAGAAAAATGACCTCAAAGTTCTCCCAAAATACTTTCAAATTGGTAAAGTCATGGATTCACCTCTAGACTATTACAACAACAGACTTACGAAGAAAGAAAGAAAGAGAACTATCGTCGACGAGTTGATGGCCGATGCCGAATTCTCTAAGTTTAACAAACGAAAATATAAAGAAATCATCGATGAGAAGAGGAAAATGCATTTCAAAACTCACAGACACGCAAGAAAGCTTAAAGGAAAGAAGAAATAACTCTGTATTACTGATTCTGTTTTATTCAACAATAGCAAAAACATGCACCGGTTTCAAATAAATCCCAATTTATAATACACAAAATATATTTTCCCCATTCGTAATGATATATGTATCATTAGAACCATTTTACCAAGTAACAAATTGACCACATCTTAGCTAGAATGACTTTTTTCCAAAAGGGAACTAAGATATGTTGATCAAGCTAATGAAATCCCCCTGTAACTTCTATCGAAGCACCATTAACAAAGGAACTCTTATTCGAACACAAAAATGTTACAACTTCAGCTACTTCGTCCGGTGTTCCTATCCTCCCAAGCGGTGACCTTGCTATCATTATTTCCCTGAGATTTTCAGGAATTATATCTGTCATTGCAGTTTTGATCATCCCTGGTAGAACTGCATTGATTCTGACTCCAAATCTGCAATTATTCTCAATTTAAATGAGGAAAATGCATGAAATATACCACAAAAGACCCAAGATTTAATTCTTACTTCCCAAACTCCATGGAAGCACTCTTTGTCAAAGCTTCAACCCCTGCCTTTGAAGCACTGTAATTACATTGACCGATGTTTCCCAATTTTCCAACAATCGATGCAATGTTTACAACCGATCCACCTTGGGACACTCCAGCCTCTACCATGGCCTTCACAGCCGTCTGAGTGACGAGAAAAGTCCCTTTTAAATTGACATTTATAACTTGATCAAAGTCAATTTCTGTAAGTTTCAATAAGTAATTGTCTCTAGTTATTCCTGCAGAATTAACCACTAGTGTCGGTGGCTTAGCATATTGTTTAAGCGACAATTCAAACGCATCATTAATGCTCTTTGATGAGACAACGTCGACTGTTAATGCCATGTGATCAGAACCTGGAAGCAAACATTGAATAAGATTTTCCACTGATGTTTCATGAAGTTATTCCAAGTTACCTTCTAGTGTGGCTAATGTATCTGCTACAGTTTTAGAATTCTGATCAGCCGCTATAACTTTAGCCCCTTCTCTTGCCAGCATCTGACATATCGCTCTGCCTAAGCCACTGCCAGCTCCTGAAATTTAATATATTTGACATAGATAGATTAAAGAAAGAAAAAGACGCGTGTTTCTCGCGTAATCACAGAGAAATAATCATCAAATTAATAAACCTGTAACAAATGCAAGCTTTCCGACAACGATGCCCGACATGACGGTCAATGTTTTATAATTTTTGTTCTACTGATTATTCTGAACTCAAGGCTGAAGCGACTTGAATATAGATATACTATATATATGTATAGATTAAGAGCTATTGCTGCGTTTGATACGAGATATGAGAAGGAAAAATAAGTCGAGAATAAATGTGTCGCATATGCATTAATTTGCGGTCGGATAAAATGGTTAGGACAGATAGCGATTGTGGTAGATATCTTTTTTCCTGACGTCCCTTTGCCTTGACTTTTTTATGTTGTTTAAATTTAATTGGAATATGTATATATTCGAAGTGTTGCCGTGGTAACGTGTCGTCTGCTAGAGACGTCAGCGTGCGTCTCGTGATGTCATACGCACACGTATTACAGATACTCGATACTTGACGCACGTACAACACCCATGCAAATACTACTACGCAGCTTCGTACGTATATATTGGTAATTTAAATCGCGACTATTTGCAAATTAGGTACATGGCGTACCGGCGGCTAATACTTCAGATGTAATCCCTTTCGTCTCTTTATCCGTATATCCATGATCCGTATTACCTACTTACATTATATGTAGGTATGTAACGTATGTAAGCCAATTAGATAACTCGGATTATATAGGCGCTCTATATAATTTGTTGTTACTTACGCTGCAGTTTTCGCTACTCGATGTTGGTCTAATTTCATTTTGAAATACTTAGACCTGTAGTTGTACTGGTCAACAAAAGAATTGATACTGACGCGAAATTAACTTTTCGTAATTTGTTTTTATCCGGAATATTTATAAAATCGACTCGACCAATTTGTTTTAATTTACCGTGGGATGGAAAAACCTCATCCATTTTTATACCTACAGTGCAAATCTGCACGGATTATTATTGTACATATTGTACAGATGTAACAGTATTCGGAATTTTTGTTGTTGAAATCAATTTGAAAAAAGGTATTACTGAAATTGTTGTTTCTCTTTGAGTTTAAGTTAATTGGGTATATATTTATATTGTAAACCTATTCATGCGAATCCACTTTTATTTTATTATAAACATATGATGAGTTGACTTCCTGAAAAGAGTGAAAAGTATAATCCTTCAATATAACGATAAAGATCTATTTTCTAAAGCTAGACCAGGCAGGTACACAACTCCCTGGCAAGTATATAGGTATTTACGATAAAAAGTAGCAAGTACAGGTATAGGGTCGAACTCCCAAAGTATCCCTAAAACTCCTAGTTGAAAAAACATTTTTTTCAAATATACCAATTAAAGGATAAACCTCAGAGAATGATACATCTATCTTTATTAAAATTTCGCAAAAAAGTGGTGAACTAGTACTATATAGCGTTAGAATGTCAAAATTTCACAGCATCGAGAGTAAAAACCGTTTCGCAAGCTAACATTTCGCGATCGGTACTGTAAAACCCTTATTGAACATAGAAATTGGCTGAAATGCATTTTCGAGTAACATAGGTATGTATAGTTGACGTGGAATGACCCATCTACATCTCGCGTTACGGCAAGTACATGTATTAGCTCGGAAATATTCGTGTTAGTTCGTTTATGTCCGGATTCTGCGCAAGAGTTTAGTGTAGGCAGCGAAAGCAGCCGCCGCCGCCGTTGACACTGGCCTATTGTTGAGTTTTAGGAGTCGAATATCGTGAGAATAAGTGAAAAATATTGTTTTATTAAACGGTTGAGTGTGTTTAAAATAAAGTGTGTGTATTTACCGTCGTTAAATAGGGAATAAATAGATTGACGAGAGGTGTATAAAAAGGGGGTTAAATTCGCAAGGCCATTTAAAGCTAAACATGATGTCGCCGCCGCCGACGTTCAATGCCAGCAGCAAAACAAAACAACCTGCGTCAGGTGGGTCTCGGTAGAAAATGGCAGTGATTAGGGAAGTAAGATTTGTCCATGGTAGAGTACCCAAGTTTTCGTACGAATTACCACCCCGTGGGAATGACCATTCAAACACAATGTCGCAGGGATACTCAGGCAATAACGCCGATTCGGCCGATTTAAGTGATTCCGAAGATGGTTATCTCGAGACAGACCCCGTAAGATACGAGTTAAAAAATATTCAGAGCGTTATCCACGTTACCCGTGAAAACATCGACGCATTGAACAATAAATTCGCCGGATTTCAACACCCCCCATCGATCTACCTCACCGAGTACCAAGAGTTAACCAGCAAATTACACGAACTTGAATCAAAGGAACAAGAATTAATCGATGTCCTAAACTCCACGGTTAGTGTCAGCGTTAACGTTTATTATGAAGTTCAAACTCCATCTAGACAACCGGATCCAAGGACTCCGTTGAAGTCGTTGCTCAGAGCGCATTTGCCAAATCAGCAACGAACAAGCGTTCAAGTACGCGAGGGTCTTTCCCTACGCGACGCTCTCGCCAAGGCAATGAAACTCCGTAATCTTACGACAGAGATGTGCGTCGTTTATGTAATAGGTCACAACGATACTAAGATACCAATCCCATGGGATACGGACATCTCCTCGTTAGAATGCGACGAAATATCTGTAGAGATATTAGACACGTTTCCAATAACTACGTCGATATCCCACAATTTTGTTAGAAAGACATTTTTCTCGTTAGCATTTTGCGAATGCTGTAGAAAACTATTGTTTCAAGGCTTTTATTGTCGGACTTGTAACTACAGATTTCATCAAAGATGCGCCGGCGGCGTACCTGCCCTGTGTCATCAGGTCAGAATGCAAGACGCTTACTATCAGGCCTTGCTAGCTCATAATCCCGAGACTGCTGCTGGTATATTACAACTACCTTTCAGGTGCGGTCTAAGTCGAAGTATGTCTCCGTCTTTAGCTCCGGTTAGAAGTCACAGACATCCGAGAACCCTGGGACAACAAGACAGATCGAGCTCCGCTCCTAATGTTTGTTTTAACATGGTTTTAAAGCCAGGTAGCGATCCCTCTTCGTTGGAAGATTACACGAGATCTCAAAGCCTCGGAAGACCCGTCGGCAATACTCAGAGTCCGGTTTCACCTGGAAGTAGTCCGACTAAGCATAGTCAATCGACTCAAGCGAGTCCTACCAGTACTTTAAGGCCGAAAAGACCGAGAGCGAGATCGGCGGACGAATCGTCGAAGAATTTATTAGCACCAAGAGAGTCGATCGAGGATTGGGAGATTCCGGCTGATGAAATATTAATCGGGCCTCGAATCGGGTCTGGATCATTCGGGACTGTTTATAAAGCTCATTGGCACGGTCCGGTAGCTGTGAAAACTTTGAATGTGAAGATCCCTACGCTTGCGCAACTCCAGGCATTCAAAAACGAGGTTGCGGTGCTGAGAAAGACTCGTCACGTTAATATATTACTGTTTATGGGTTGCGTGAGCAAACCTCAGCTCGCTATCGTCACTCAATGGTGCGAGGGATCCTCTTTGTACAAACATCTTCACGTCTTTGAATCTAAATTTCAACTTCTGACGCTCATCGAGATTGGCAGACAGACTGCGCAAGGCATGGACTATCTACACGCCAAGAATATCATTCATCGGGATCTGAAAAGCAACAATATATTCCTTCACGATGATCTCACGGTGAAAATCGGTGACTTTGGACTCGCCACTGCAAAGACTAGGTGGTCCGGGTCTCAGCAGTTCCATCAACCTACAGGATCCATTCTGTGGATGGCGCCGGAAGTTATTAGAATGCAGGAAGAAAATCCTTATAGCTATCAGTCGGACGTTTACGCATTTGGAGTAGTACTTTTTGAATTGCTCACAGGGCAGTTACCTTATTGTAACATAAACAACAAAGATCAAATTCTTTTCATGGTTGGCAGGGGCTATTTGCGTCCTGATTTAAACAAACTGCGATCTGACACACCTAAGGCATTGAAACGGCTCACCGAAGACTGTATCAAATTTTCTAGAGACGAAAGACCGATATTTAGACAAATTCTTGCTAGTTTAGAAGGTTTGATTCAGGGCTTGCCGAAAATTACTAGATCTGCTTCTGAGCCAAATTTAAATCGAACTCAACTTCAATCGGACGATTTTCTTTACGCATGCGCCTCGCCTAAAACACCGGTTAATTTTCAGTTCGGAGCATTCCCCTTTTATCCCTCAGGCGGGAACATATAATGGACATTATTTTGAACTTTGAAACTCTGCACATAAAAATATTATACAAAGAGTAAAGAAAATTAAGCTACGAACAATCTACATAATTCTTTTTTGGTAATATACATATATATTACTGGGACGTGCAGAAATGTTATGATTATTAAGAATACTGTCGACCTGACAAACATAAAAACGTTGTGCTCTAATAAACCAATTCTTATTATAATGATAAGACGAAAAAATCCACCATTATATGATTAGATATATTAATAATGAATTATGAACTGTGTATGGTATTTTAGGAGGCATGGTAACTGTGTGTTATTTAATATCTGCTCTCATATAATTTATTTTCAACAATAAGATACTTCATTTCTCAATGGTAATAGCGATTATATTGATTTTTTGAAATCCTTAAAAAGGATGTAAAAATATCTTAACCACCGTAGTCAAACGTGAACAAAACGATTTATTTTATCTTTATTTATCTACATATACATCAATTATCTCCTTCTCGACTAATAATATCCTATAATATTTAATTGATTAATTTAACACATTGTCGTTTTTTTTCTTCTCGTTTGTTTGTCCTTTTCTTTTATTTTTCATAATGAGAGCAGTGAAAGGATGTATTGAAATTGTACAGTTGAGTCAGTCCTACGTTAAGGTGTAACGATTACGAGATAAATAACAGAAACATAATTATGAAATTACGTAACTTATAATAATCATATTACTGTAAATAATAGTAACTTACAATTAATCGTCTGTTTCAAAGTGAAGTTGAAGAAGTTGGATTTAGTTCGATCAATTACTTTTGTACTACGCGGTATTCGACACATATATGCATACGGTATAATACTGCAGTACATAATATAAGCTATCGTATTATTTGATAGGTTTCATTTAACGTTATCTCCTCAGTTTTCAAATCCAAAATTGGTAAAGACCCTGTATACAGCTGTTTTCAACTTTGGCACACATTAATCCGTGATTATAATTATTACGCTTTGATCTCATTTATAACAACACACAAGTGTTTCATTTGCATTACATAATAATTTATATATATTTTCATATTTTCAAATAGAGTTTCTAAAACAGAATATCACCCAGCGATCAGTAGACAAGTAAGACAGTGAAATTTTCTCGTTTTAACTACCTTCTCAAAGGATATCTATAACCGAAAACGACACCTGAGTTCAATCGTTCTTCAGTTACGCAAAATTCGATCGGGACAAAGTTTTGAATAATAATTTTAAAAAACAAAATACATTTTTTCGAATAGTAGCTATCAATTTTACGTCTTATAGCAATTCGTTTGCACTTGTCTATTGCTCGCAAATATTTCCTATGTTTTTGCGCAAGGTTCATATATGCAGTTAGCCAACAACAGCTCGACTTATCGCACGAAGCTTGTCGTACGCTTGATGATATGTTAAAACACTGGCATGCAACTTTATTGTATAACATTAATTAATTAATTTGGCTGATTGTTTTGACATAGAGCTGAGGTGCAGGTCACTGTTTTAACGGAGATCTCACACCTTGGTATTGGGGTTTGTTATAGTAATACCCTAAAACCCAGGAAATAAATTTAATTCTTAAAAAATGGTAAATTCAAGTCTGCCTAACGTGCCCGAGATGCACGTAAGGAAAATATACGCACACAATCGACCTATTCTTGTAAACAATAAATTGTATCCTATTATTAATTTGAAAAACTATTTCTATATAGCTTGGATCATACGTGAATCAAAAATATTAGATACCGCGATTTGGCAAACTCTTTTCAACGTATAACCGTCACGTTTTCATGACGTGTATTTTCAAGAAAGCGTAATCCTAATGTAATCATGACGACAAAAAAAAAAGGGAAGAAACGTAAAAATTTAATGATGCTTTCACTGGTATTAAAAGCGAAGATGCGACTTTGGGTCACTGCAGTCCTATCTCCTTTCTCCTCGTTGAGTAACAGGAAGATGCGTGCCTGAGGTTAATATGCTTTCAATATATGAATTAAAAAAAGAAAAAAATAAGAATAGAAATATATACGCATATTTCCGAAGTATCAACAGTTTTTGTAAAGAAATATGAAAAGAAATAAAATAATAACAATAATAATAAATAAGAATAAGAAACTAAACTGCGGATTTGATTGTGGGAAGTGTGATTGTGTGAATTATAATTTGACGATTTTTTGGACCGATTAGCCGTAATATAATCTTACAATTGGTTAGGTCACACATCGTTTGTTATGGTTAGGTATTTGTTATATAATCAATGATGTTTGCGAGCTAAAGCCAGGAAAGTAACGAGAAGAGATAGGCCCAAGGTTTAGCGAAATATAATACTATCTTACACTAATATCTTACTTCGGAATCAGTAAAAACCGTAATAAAGTAAGCTGCTCTTCTATTTATTTATTTATGTGATAAATTACGGCAGATAAGGTTAGAGAATTGGATCGTTCGAAAGTGAGATACGGAAAGTAGTAAAGTTAAAAGTTAAAAAAAGAAAAAAAGAAAAAAAAAATACGAAACGGACGCGATAGAAAAAAAAAAAAACGCTTACACTATGACGCTTTCTCATACCAGGGAAACAGTAAACCATGAAACATAAATACAATAAAGTGAATAAAATAAAAGAGTTGTAAAAAATACTGAAGAATGAAAGAAAAAGAGAAGAAAACAAAAAAAAAGAAAAAAAAAAATTAAAACACAAAATATTATAGACGAGGTGTGACAAAAGAATTAAAAAAGAGCAGTAGAATAAAAAACAATTAAAATTAAATATACAATACAAGATGATTCTTCGCTCAAGTTTTATTTTATCACACCTTGTAAATTTACATACTTAATTACATACAATTATTAACCTTACGATAATTAAAAACGATTCTTTTATAATCATCCTCCACTACCTATATATGTACGTATGTATGTATGTATGTATATATATGTATATATATGTATATATGTGCATATATATATAGTATATTATATGTTAATGAAAATTTAAACAATACATATGATTATTCTTTAGAAAAATAAAACATTCCCAAAATTATAGCTTCTTCATAATATTATTGCCTGCAGATGTTTGCATTTTATTATAGTGGGGGTGAAAATCGACACCTTGAAATTAATTGGCTTGCGTTATGACTAAAGTTGTAACGTGCCTTCGTACGTATTTGTTCTTCGTAACTTTAGCGCGTAACGTAGACCAATTTAGCCAAAATATCAAGTTGCATGAGGAAAGAAAGAAAGAAAGAAAGAAAGAAAAAAAAAACGAAAAAAAAATGAAACAAATCCTAAAAATGTATTCTTGAAAACATTTCAGAATCTTGGAGTTACTTAATTCGTTTAATTACGTCAAGCAATTAATTATTACTGTACCCAACAAAAAACCAAAAATAAAATTAACTTTATCTTCGCGTAAGTCTTTTTGTCATATTTGTCACTCGTTCCTTTTACGTATACACGACACCTCTCCTTCTTATCGGATCAATACATTTTCTATCATTTAACCTCTCTATAGATATATACGTCAGACCAATTATATTACCTTTTAGATAGCCGCGCAGCGCCTTTGCGATCAGTTACTTCATCCGAAGACCGAAGCTTCGGAAATGTATCTTTAAAATGTCATAAAATGCAAATACACATATATTTTAATTAGTAACCCTGGGCTATTTTGAGACCCTAGCTCTGATAAGGTTTATAAATTGGCCCTATAGAATATTCATTCTAGCGTATCAACTGTTCGCAAGGTCTTTTGCAAATCTAATACAGACATTTATAGTAAATTTATTAGGTAGATAGGTAAAAGGTATCTATCTACGCGTGTGTAATAGTATTTCAGTCTGTCCTTAGCGTCATTCATTTACACAACTAATTATTCAGATCCAACCAGCTAAATAGTTGAGTAAACCTTGTCGGTTCAACACGCAATAATAAATTCTAAACTTTACCCACCAAGCATTATAAATGACGAAGCTAACATTTGTACGATTTGACTAAAAAATTCATAACTTCAATCGATGGGTCCGAACCTTTCTGGTCTCAACCCTCAGACGCCCCCAAACTTGTGGGAAACAATACAGTCACGCTAATGGTCTTCAACCGTGACGAACAAAGGTGGATGAAATTCTGTTCTTATCGACATTTGCTGGCTGGCTATAGGGATAGTTCGTTTTTTAAATAATAAATTCAATTTCCCAAACGGGTGATTGAAAATGAGAAAATCATGCCGCGGGAATAATAATTCGAAGAACGAATTTTCCTTCGGTGAATTGCTTTGATTTGAATGACCGAAGAGCGAATGATCAAAAAATTAGAGAAAAAAAACTAAATTCAAAAAATAATCGCTGGATGATTTTCTAATTCGATGAAAGTAAGAGACGATTTTTATCGGCTCCATCTTTGCATTTTTTGAATCGACATTATATTATTATTGCAGTGTGTAAAAGGTCTCGTAAATTGTCATTATCACAATTCTGTTTGCGTCTATAAAGTCGCAAGTTTCAATAAAAAAAAAATAACCGCTGTCGAAACTTCCAGACGATATCTATATTGCCCAGAATATAATTCATGAGAAAAATATCTTTTGATCAACTCACATTCGCGGGTTTGCCTTTGAGCGTATAAGCAGGACATGTTCGATCATTCAATCGAAACTCGGTATTCAATAGCAGAATTTTGCTGCAGCTGCTATTACATCCACATTTGAATAACGTGGATGTAGCTATATAATATGTGTGTACATCAAGATGAGACATTGATTCCACTGCAATGTATATCAAACGCTAGGCTGCAGCAGTATTTGCGAAACTTGAATGTATACCTATAGAGTGATCCATGCGTATAATAAGACTGTAAAGCTCAAAGAGCATTGACGTAATACGAAGCATTTGTAGCGGTTAAAATAAACACGCTGATTTGTATCATTTCGAGGATTGCATACAGGAAACAAGGGGTATCGAAAATTCTTGGCTGCATGAAGTGAATTCGCGCTAACCGTAGACCGAGGTTATTTTGAATAGGAATCAGACTGTCTTCATTAGCAGATGTTCTTTCAGCTGCGAATTTTCAATATTGTGAATTCGGAAGCAGACGAGTGCAGTGCGTGCTGTGATTCAAAATTATCGCACACGCACGTTTTTGAGTATAAATTTTTCCACGGTAATTATTCGTTCGTGGAATCCTATACTGTACTTCGTTTGACCAACAATTCTGAAAAGATCTTCCAATCATTTTTTTTCTTCAGAACATTTTTTGTTCAAAAAATGGAATACCTGTTCAATTTTTTCGGAATATTTTCGATGCTCAGTTCAGTTAGTATACATATAGTTATACTAAGCGGTCTCGGCGTGATTTGATAATGGGAATTTATTTATTACTCCTGGAATCGCGATGCGAAAGCTTCATACTGCCGCCTAGCCTTTCCGGCTCTACGTTTTCTGTTAGCAGCATTTATAATCGATGTGAAAAATCATTGCGAAAATTGTAATAATGAAAAAGGTTTTTGAGTTGATACTTTTTTGTCAATTATTCACACTGTCGATTACACGATACATACGATCATCTGATATACCGATGAAGATTCATGCGGATTAGTATCGAAGAAAAAAGAACGTTTTTCGCTCTCGCAATTTGTGTAATAGATTTTCACATTAATCTATTACGAATGTTGTTTGTTAATAAGAAAACCACGGCCGGAAAGGCTCGTCGATGGTGTAAAGCTTCCGCAACGCGATTCCGGGAGTAAAAAAATAAATTCTGTTTATCTATGATTGTATGAAATGTTCAATAAATTGTGTGTTTCACGCGGTTATGTAGTACGGAAAAATTTATTACTCCGAAGCAATTCTTGATTCCAACATACTCTTTTCAGGGCTTCATAGACCGGACACATGCGGCTTCTTAAGTAGATTATTTTTTCTGAAATTTCACCTTTGGCAACATAGTCTTATTTGCATTTTTTTTTTCCCCCTAATAAAAGTGCAATTATTGGTTGTAATCCAAAATAGTTTTACAATTCCGTAGATGAATTGGCGAAAAGTTTGATAAACCAGTTTCAAAATTTCGTGCTTATACTTGGGAAGAATATTGATCGTTTAACTTCGGAGAAAAGCTGAAATTTGTCAAACATATTTGTCAGTCTATCATGCACCGCAAAAAACGTTGATTTTTGCCAAAGTGTTCCACGAATCGAGCGATACCTAAATTTACAAGAGCGTTAAGAGATAAAAAGAATGTGGCAGATTTCGGTCACGGAAAAACTCCACGCGCGGTGACAGACTGTTAAAATTAATCATGATTCATACATCAGCCGTTATTTAGCCGATCGTGCGTATAACAACGGAGAAATTTTGGTATTCGGAGGTCGTGCTGAACGTACGTCCCTGACCCTGTGGATCATCAGCCCCTCCACATAAACTGATATTGACAAATCCTCGCCAAACATATTTTCGCTGAAAAATAAACCTGGGATTCCAGTTTTTTAACACATTTGACAAACCGGAGTTACCGGAACTGTCGACGAGCTTCTCTGTATACGAGGAATTCCATCAGAACATATGCAAATCCTTCGAACAAAAGTCGTCAAGCTGATTAAGGGAAGCATTTTGTACATACACATACCGACATTCTATTAATGCAATGATCGAGATTACGACGGATATTTTTTTTTTTTTTTTTTCACGCCTCTTTCGCGAAACGAGATCTTCACACTTTATTTATCCGCAATCATCATCGTCGCGGTATATCGGACCCAAGGCTTACTCGCTTGTTCGTTTGATTGGATCGCGTCTAAACAAAACGTTGAGTAGTAATTGATTGACGTATCGTGCGGTCGAGGTATTAATAAATTGGCCCAACGGCGTGTATATAGAGTTTTTTTCCCGAGATTTCAATCAAATAATTTCTTTCCCTAACTCCCGCCATCCTTCCATCTCATTCCAACATTCATAAGTATTTATTAATATTTAATCTTACGATTTAGCGTGTTATCGGAAATTTTTTATATAAACTCGCCCACAAAATCGTATATTATAAATAGATTCAGGATCGACTTATTAAATTTTACTTCTATAAATACACTCGCGGTGCCATTGGCTCGAAATAACGATAAATGTTGCGTAAGTAGAAAACATTGACGAAGAAAAAACGTAAAACTATTCGCGAACGTTTGACACATCAAATATACAGATATCTAGCTATTAGGTGTACTGGTTCAATTTTAACGTGTGTATAGACACGACCTCGCTGCGACTTCCGATGTTGGTTTACCTTCTGTCACAGCGTTAATATCATGTGTAGATAGAGATATACCTATATCTTACCATATATTCATATATTATTTATTACTCCGAGTTGTACTAGTGTAATTAATTTTAATGTGATTTATGAAGCTCTGTACGGAAATGAACGGCATCGGCAACGACTCAGAGGTTTCATTTATTCTACAACGCTATATTATCTCCGTGACAAGTACAGATATAGGTATAAATAATACTTCTCCGATTTGACGCGTGATATTTCTCGGGGTTACGTGCTTTCGAACGATATTGCCTTCGATTTATTAATAAACAATGAGGAATACACCTACTCCATATAGTGGGTTAAGCACTTCGACCAATAATCAAACGTAATTGCAGAATAGAGCCATGAAACCTATTTCGAATTTGTATTTCTCGGCTCATCTCCCTATGGTAAATCCACGTAGACTTGAATAAAGAAGAAAAAAAGAAACTTGACTATATTCCACACGTATGTTTATGGAGGAGTTAAAAATACTAGTTTTTATGCCATCGCTAAAGTTAAACATAATTCTCTCAGCCTTCTCGATATCCAAGGCTCTTCAAATTCCCATAATAATAAATCGTACAACGCATTTACATCTTGGCTCGAGTTTATTAAACAATTATCTATCGAGAAACCAATGACAAAACTCTTTAAGCATTGAGCAATTATTATAAGTTCCTATAGTGATTTTGACGATATTTGAACAGCTTCAACCTCCAACATTTGCTCAACCAACGATTGGCTTCGTACCACCGATGAAATGTTTGTACACGTGTGGATCCCCCAATACCCGCATACATTTGCATACCTACCTGTACCGTATAATTGTGCTTTTGCTCGTTACGTGCCCACTAACTATAGTTCACGGCCAGAGACGGAGAAATTCAAACGATCAAAAATCTGATTGACTTTTAATCAGAGCAATTATATCGATAATTGCGCATCTTTACGCAATCGGATGATAAAAACTAGGAATAATTATAAAACAGATATTGAGATAGCTACATGTGTATGAAATAATGCGGAAATTCAAGGTTCGTAAGATGTCTGCACTTTGACGAAGCCAAAGAAAATGCCGTACTTTACGACAGCGACTTCTCGCAATGCTAGTAGGTGATACTTGAAGGGAACATGAGCAGGTGGTATTCGACAGCCGCGATTACTTGTTCATGTGCGCCTATTACTTAAAGTTAAATAAAGTGACGCGGGGACTTGAGTGTTTGTCCAGTTGCATACGCCACAGGCTTACTTGTGACAATCGTGTTTGATGTTGTGCCTCACCAGCCGAGTTTACACACTCACTACATTAGTACTAATTAGTAGTCAGTGCCGCACTACACAGTATCTACTATAATCTACACGAGTGCCGTAGACAGTCTCCACGTGCTGTAATCGCAATAGTATTTGCTTCTAATCGATCCCCCTCATACGATGCCTTATAATTATTTTCATGTTTTTTATAATCGCCAGACTCCGGATAAAAATGAGAAAAAAAAATCGGAGGCTTGGTCCCTTTTGGTGAACTTCTTTCATCAAATACACGGACGTAAGATATGTACTTCGTAAATTGGGGTGGCCACGGATGGTGGAATTCTAGAAGACCTGGAAATGTTAAGAAAATTTTCTCTCAAGCCACGGAGCTTCTCGGATACTCCTTTTTATGGAAAGCATATGTAAATGGTGGAACTAAATTTCAAATTCTAAGCCCTTAACAGGTTTTAACTTCCAAATCTTTAAACACACTTTCCAAACACGTACAAATATCTTATTGGAAGGTGTTGACGGGAAAAGTTCAAATCTGGTTTTGGAGAATCTGAGGAATTCGTGAAATCCTAAATTCATGGAAGCCGTATGAATGAACGTGATCCTCGTTGTTGTGAATATTGTGTAAAATGAATCTTTGATAAGAAAAGAAATAAAAATAAAGTGGAAGATCCGATAGGAAAACGCGAGGCGCGCTCGATTACGAGCGCCACCTGCTGGTTCACAGCACGTCAGAGCAAATGCCAGGGCATATTCGTGTCGAATTTGTATGAGTATGTACTACGTATGTGTGTAGTACGTATGTATATGCATGTCACGGTTTAACTGGCCTGGAAATAAGTTCAACAAGTGCCTTTGATCATAGGTCGCGCTACAGCGAGCATACATATGAAAAAGGTATTTCTTGACAGATTTATTCAAGGTATGTATTGCGGAGAAGACGTTTTATCGTTAGTATAGAAAAACGTTGAATTCTCGCAGCTCTGTTATATTGAAAGATTGGATTTCCCCCATCCATTGACACAGATCGTCTAGCGCCATCGTGAAATTCGAATTATTCTACTCGGTATTATCGATTAGCAATTTTCAACGCTCTCTGAAGTCCGCAGACATTCAGGCATATACTTACCTATTTTTTCTTCCACTTCCTTTTCTTTTTTCTTCCTTTTTTGCACCCGCCTGCCAACATTTTTCTCATTTATTTCGATAAACTGACTGTCGGTTCGGCTAAGGTTAGCGCGGAATTATTAGAGCAGCGAATATAATATCGCTTTAAACTTTAGCGCAGGGGAGGTTCTAATTCGCTCTCGGCCACCCCTCGTGACATTCAGTTGGTGATGATGCCTCGGAGCGTCACCGAAGTTGCGATCTTTGCGAAAATTAGTTTATCTCAGAGGGGAAACTCCATCTCTTTCTCACTCTCCGTCTCTCCCTCTCTCTCTGAGAATATATGCATACATGTACGAAAGCCTCACTTTTTTTTTCGACAAATAATTTCGCTATAATTAAGATTTTTTTCATCTACTTCAATTGTGTCTAATCTCGATTTATATTCGATCCATTTTTTTTTTTTTTTTTATTGAAATCAAAGGCTTATGAAACTTCTTCGAAGTGAAATCTTTGTCCTAAATAAATATCGGAATTGTGATAATCAAACTTCGGAATTCTTTACTGCCTGAAGCTCTGAAATTCATTTCTGACAAACTCAAATTCTCTATAGAATAACCATTGGAATTTATTTATTAAATAATAAAGGTAGGAAAAAAAGTCTGCCAGATTTTGTAGTGAATTTTTCGAAGAAAAATCAGATTTTTTTCTCTCAAGAAAACACAACCAGCCCTTATAATCATATGAATTGATCCGAGCGAACTTCTCAGTCCTGCGCAAAGTAACCAGAGGGAGATTTCTTCGTTGGTATTTGTCGAAGGTCGAAAGTGACGTTTTAATGGTGAGAATCCATAGATTCATAACTTATACAAATTGGATTAAATACTATAAGCGAAGTAGAAAAAAGAATCAACGGTGACTCTACCCCGTTGAACATTGGTCAGATTTGCTTTTCTCTCTAGACTTAGGTGAACATTGAACGAACGAAGAGTTCTTGCCATTTAAATTTCGAATTATGGAATTCCAACGTGGTAGTATACAACACATATCGTTTTCCGTTTATGTCTTATGCGAAGGTAACTAGGGGCAGCTGCGTAGTAAAAATTGAAATGATTGAAAAAACAAACTGAGAAACCGAGTATAATATAAGTACATACTGAACGCATACATATAGTTTCTTCTCACGCCTATAATAAACCGCTTTGAACTATTATTCGGAGTCAAAGGTGATCCGAGAGGCCGATTGTGGGTGAGAAACAGGATGGATTTACGAGTATGGCAGCGAACTGTTGTTAAAACCGTTTGCAAACCTCATAAATATATATCCTTCGCCGTATGCGAAACGCAAAAGAAATAAGGAGATAATGAAAAAGAGAGAACGACACATGGGAATACATATTTCGAAACGGTGTAACCCGCGTGTGTATATCCAAACTGTAAATTCTGAAGCATCATTTCCTCTTTTTCGGTATCCCAACGTCACGTGCGTCACGAGTCACTCTTATATAGTCTCATTACACATCTGTCGACATCGTGGTGCAACGTGCCACCATCTGACGTAACTGAATAAAAACATTATAATATAATAACAATAACAATACTAATAATAACAATCATTTATTCATCACGGAGTTGTTTATCGCTTGCCACTTCCGTCTCGCGTACTCGAAGCGTTAGTCTCAATTTCTCGACGGGATTCAAAACTTGGCTTTCAGTTTAAATTCATACTTCCGTTCTGAGATCGCTGTTTATCAACCGCGCTAATTGTCCTTATCAAACCTCTCATCCGCTCTATAGTATTTATTTATTTATTTATAGCTTTATTTATTTAATTCACCAACAAATTCTTCTATGTACTATACGTCTCCTCCGGCACGTATTACCAAACGTGACGATTACATGTAAGAAAAAAAAATATGCCTTTTCCCAAATTTTTTGATCATCTGTTCTTAGTTTATCGAAATCAAAACGCTTCACCGAAGGAAAATTTCTTCTGATTTTCAAATTCGATGGAATAGCATGATACACGTATAAGCTTGATTATGCACAAGGCGCGTTATTATGTTTCTCGCTCATCCGAATTAACCTTCGAGTAAAATGATCGTCCCCTGTCTGGAAATAGTGATTTAGTAAATTGAGTGTAAATTTCAATTTAGGTATATATTAGTTGTAATTCGATATTCCTCGCGATCTATAGATATATATGTCGCAATATACTCATAGTACTACAGTCAGTCTATACCTAGACGTAATACAAGTACGAACCAAGGTTCGACACCTTTGCTGGCGTAGGGAAATAATAGGGTCTCTCTACCGGGAGTTGAAGGAAGGTAGCTTGCGGGTCGAGGCACCAGGCAAGGCACCTGCCTCGTACCTCGCAGGGCCGAGTTCCCAGTTTCCCACAGCCGCTGAAGGCAGCGAACGCTACTAAATGTATTTATATATATGTAGGTAGGTAGTACGTACGGTGCCCTAACGAATAAATGCGCAGGCGCTAAATCGGCCGGCGCCACAGCCAGTCGATGTTGGAATTCCGAAGTGCAAGCATCGATGTTGTTCCATACGTATATTTGATAGACATTTACAATAGTATACGTGTATATGCTGCACTTTTTTTCGTGAGGTGATGTTAGGTACTTCGTAACTATTACGTCAACAATTTACATGTATCATAAGAAACGGGTGGGAGGGTGGTATCTTCGACTTTTTAAGAATTTTTAAAAAGTGAAATTTCTCTGTCGTTTTATTTTTATTTTTTTGTTTTATTTTTCACTTCGACTATACGGTATATAGTAATAGAAGAAATTCTTAACTGTATAGAGAGAGAGGGAGAGAGATTCACAGTTTAGACAATATCATCTGGCAATAAAAATGGAATGTCAATGAAATTATATTCTTGAAGGTTTATTTATTTTTTTTTTTTTTCTTTGTCGTTGGTTCTCACATTTACTTATAACTACAGAATACGAGTAACGAATCGTTGCGTAAACGTGTAAAGTAGTGTGAAAAACTACCGTGAGAATCCGTGCCCGAGGACCTAAACTTACTGTTATCGAATCGATTGCCGCCCGAAAGAGAGAGGCTTTCCCCCGCGAGTTGGAACAAAACGAAAAAAAAATACAAAATTAAAACGAAAAACTAATAATCTTCTAGTCAGGGAATAAGGAATTTTTCATATATGTACGTGACAATACGGTTTCATATCAAATCTGTACTATATATAAAATATACTTGAAATATGTGCTTGATAATGACCGAATGAGCTCTGCGATTCTAGAACTCTTATAATATTGAAAAATTATAACTTTAATATAAAGTTAACATTTATAGACACGACAGTGTTACTGCGATTAGAATAAATGAAATTATACTGTGTTTATTTAAATAATAAAGAATCGAACTACATATAAATTATTCTTCGTATTCAACGAGATTGGAGTGCACGGATTAACTCGTCGTAAACAAATATAATAAATCTTAATTAATTATAAAATTATACAAGAAGATACATACTATAATAACACCTTATGATATGCGGTTGAAGACGATAAATTAACACATAGATATATATATTATACATATAATTGTTATCTCAGATGGGATTACGGATGAAATACTTCTAATTGTGGGTATATAATCGAAAAAAACATAACAACAATATATAACCGTGTATACTCCGTTTTGTTTAAACAGATGTTGCCAGTAATTATATGAAACATATACCTTTCGGCTGAGGTAAAATCAGTTGACGTAACGCAGGGCTGTAGATAATTCTAATTCATTATTAAAGACTCAGGGTGACAGTACACATATCGCTATATCGATGTAACATTACCTGCTTCGATGATTAAACTATGCCTATCACTCGCCGATAAACAGAATCACGTTAACTCGATCCGATAGCGTGTAAAATATCTGGTCTTTCGCTTGATAAAAAATCAACACCTTGACACCTCCCAATCTTTAAAAATTCCAACGAATAATTCATACGAAGAAAAACTCATTTCTCAACGAGTGTATAAAGAGAAGAAGGAATAATAAATCGACAAATGTATCGCCCGAGGAGAGGCGATGACACTTTCATACAACTCGATGTTGGGTAGTTGATGCATTGAGAATGTTAACGGTCGAGTGTTTGTGATTAGAAAAATGGATTGGCCGCCCCAACTGTTCAGGTAGCCAAGAGAAATCAACGCAGAAATAAAAAGGACAGTTTTATTATAATACATCGAGAAATTTTTACTCGTATGAGGAACGACACATATATTCACGCCGAACGTGTATACATATCAAAATTCATTCTGTAGGAATTCCTGTTACGTATGTAACCAGTATCAAAGGGATTTCCTACTGAACTACATCCACGTGGACCAATAAATTAGTTGCATATCAAATTCATCCAAGAATCTATGCGAAGGCAAACGTATTTTGTGATTTATTTGGAGCACCGATTCGATCCCATGAAGAATGACATGAACGATCCGATCGTCTGAGACTTCGAAACAATATAATCCAACAAGCTTTTAGACAAGCGCACTGTGCAGCTGTATCGACTGATAGATTAAAAACTATGAACAATATGTAATTATTTGAAACTAATTCAAGTTTAGTGAACTAATATCAATCGTAACAAGGAGAAGGAGGGCCGTAGCGGTCAGGATGGGTTGCGGACAGAGTAAAATCGGCAACATCTATCCAAAAAATAAAAAGAACAAAACGAACTCGAAGAAAAATGGTGAGTCATTTATTACACATACATCGATATATAACTAATTAGGTACTACATGCATATATTATTGAATATACATTCGGTAATATTTTGATTGTTAAATTCTGAGAGTTTATTGATGAGGTGGTAAAGAATTGCTACCAAAAAAAAATCAAAAAATGTAAAGCAATTCTTTTACTCCTTCATCGGTAGACTCTAAGAATTGACTAATTATCAAATATACTTTATTATTATAATAGTCTGGGATTTTTCGACCGAAGTTTAGTGAGGATCTATAAGATCCTTGGAAACGATAAAAATATCAGAGTCTGACTATCTGATTGACTATTTGATCGCGTAAGGTTGCCACATGTTCGTCTATGTGTCACTGATAAAAACTATTCATACGCCACCGTTACTACGGTCTTCGATATGTAATAAATTTAGTTATTTGTTGTTTCTTGTATACATAGGTATATGTAACATCGATTCCATATCACATTTTTCCCCTTTCATTAAATGAATGTAAATTATGAATTGAGCTGCCTTGCACAGGAATAAGACCTCGCTATCATCGGTCTCGTGAGTTCTAAGTGAATTCCGGTGCGCAGAAAAGTTTCTGTTATTCTTTTCATAAATAACTATAACCGTTAGACACACTGCAAGCATAAGGAATCATATAATGATCAAAGTCTCGGGTAATAAAACAGTGCAAATAATATACAGATTATTAGGTTTGGTATGCACGCAATGGCGGGAGAGAGATATGGAGAAGATATACTATGTATACCGTCGAAAATTAATCTCTGGACTAATTTTGTTCTTCCACCTCAATGGTTATCGCCTCTTTGTACTATAGGCGTACGATCATCGGGCATGTACCACTGGACTAATTTTAACCTAATGAATGTTTAAAATTTCATAATCATTTTACTGCACATTTCCTCGGAGATAATAACCGAATTTTCGTTACGACGACGATATATACTTTGATCGCCGCGCTAATGACGTTATTTTTTTTTATTTTCCTTTTCTTTGATACTTTGGATTATATTTTATGAGCGTAATGATCATACCGAGGCAGGTAATATCAAAGATATCGTTAACCCATGAGCTTATTGAGTAAAAAAAAAAAACTATACCATGGGTTGTTGAATATCGTTTGTTACAACATACTTCACGTAAAAATGAGTTAAAAACGTTAATATTTACGACTATGCCCGTGTATATAATACCGGTATATGTATATGTATAGATAGTGATTCATTTTAATATATCCCATCTGACAGCTTGTAAATCTAAATACATATTGGTAATGGTATAATAGCGTTCAAAGTTCGCGTATGTTAATAGATTTGTAAGTAGGTATAATATTAGACATGAGGATGTTTGGTAAACACGTTATTCACTGCAATTTCAAATTTTCTCGCGCATCGGGCTGACGTGGATATATGAATATAACATATAAGACTTTCCGCAGTTGAAAGTTATTGTCAACAATTTTTATGATATACTTCTTACTCACTATATATCTACAAGTGACAACGACCTCGCAGCTCAGACACGGTAAAAAATAATAGAGAATAAAATGAAATAAAGTAGAATACCACTTGCGAGTGCCGTTTCAGACGAATTCTATGTTTTATACGGAATAACAACCGGCCAATCTAACATAAGACCGTGCATAATCTCACATCGAGTACTTACAAGTGATTTTTGGTATACGAACTTTTTTACCGCCTGCAGCGTGTGCAGCCCAATATTATAGACGCGAAGGTTGAATCTATGGTAGGTACGTGTTCGTGAAATTTTAAAGCGACTCTTAATACCTAGATAACTTCCTCTTCCTCTCTCTCTCTCTCTCTCTCTCTCTTCCATTAGACCCGGAATTATTTAGGATCGAGTAGCTCGGTATTATACGCTATTGTTTGACTTCATATAGGTATAGGCAAGAACTTGTTGTACAAGTTACTTACTGACTATAAAAGGATCCTCGAAGTTTGACTCCGAGGTTCTGCTTCCTATTCAAATCGAGTCATCATATTATTTGCTTTATACCGATATGAAATCTCTGGATGATCTTTTTTTTTCATGGAAATCTCAACGGCGGGACTTTGCTACTAGAATTTATTCATCTCTTTTTCTACGGAGAAATACATTACTCGTCAGAGACTTACTTCACTACCTCACTTCACTTATAGGTATCAACGGAATACCTAATTTCGTAATAATATTTAAGCCGATTTAAGTTTTCTTGGAGAATGATTTCCAAGTATCCCTAAACCTAAGCCTACGCCCTAAACCGGATGTATCAAGTCCGCATTTGGGTAGTTCTAAAGGTAGGATCTAATTAGTTTGCAATTTTAAACCGAAATCCTTGCTGAATAAACAGCCTTGTTTTATTGTCTCGACTTTATAGTTCCTGGAAATCGTCACCTTCAATTTTCACAGACTAAAGTGCGTCTAAACCTTTAGAAAAATGAAGCTCTTTAATTTCTTTTAAATTACCCGTGACAAATTAGGCCTAATCAAACTGTCAGCTCTTTGACCAGTTCCGAAAAGTCTGACAACAATATTTCGAGAGCTGTGACGATGAGGCGTATGTATATCGTTCTGAAGAACAAGGTTGGTGAGCTGTCGCCAATTATCGAAAATTAATTTTGTCAAATCGCGATCTGTTATCGATTATGCAATAAAATGTAGTCATACTAAGACGTGGATTTCGGAGAATCGAGGTGAAATTTGTGAGTCATGTAAACTCCGTCGATTTTTGACGTGTTCGAAAATCAAGGCGAAGCGAATAGTGAAGGGAAATGCCGATTTTGATCTCATATAAATTCAAATTGATCGATCGTCGCGCTAATATTTATAATTATCGATATTTTGACCACAAAGATTCGGGTATACTGTTTCGCCCGCATGTATGTCGTGTGAAGTAAAAAAGGAAATACCTAGACATTCCGTGAACGAAATGAAATACTGAGACATAGGCTGTGACTGTGAGAAGTTAAAGAAACCAGTTTTGCGTCGTCGATGTCTCTGTGAATCCAGCTGTAATCCACGCCTACGTCAAACAGTTTTGCAAAATTGTTCAATATTCCTAGCGGGGAAACACAGTTACTGATTCCATAATGTGGTCTGTGTTTCCCGTCCATTCGTACGATACGACACGTGAGATATAGACGTCAATTACAAAGAATTATGAAAAGCTAAGCGATCAAAAACCCTGAATTCTTGCTTCCTGAATATCCGCTTCATTAGTCTCCACCTCAATACGCTGTAAAGTTACTTAACTTAATGGAAAAAGAATATATCTATATTCATTCCTTCTAGAAATACTACTATTTCCATACATTTCCATACGGCTTCCCGTAATCCGAAGCTTTTTGCGGCTTTATAAAGGCCTAAAGTCCACAGAATTATTCTTACCGCTTCTGCGAGTCGTACTTTTCATTATACGAACAAATGCGAGACTTTCCTTTTTCACAGTCAACGAGAGTCTAGCTTTTATCCTATACCTACTACAAAAGCATTTCGTCTTTTGAATCATATTTTCAATTACCATCTCATTTTCCTTATTATTTTTATTTCGCCAATTATTTACTAATCAAATAGAGAATTAAACCTATGATAATATACTATCACGTAACCAGCCCCCGAACGAATGACCTGAACAAAACTAGAATAAATCTCAAGCCGATGTGTTTACTCACTATCGACCCGAAGCATTAACCGCGCGAATAAACCTTTGGTTTATAGTTACTCCCAAGGGACCGGGTAAAGGTGGTTGAAAGCGGTTGTATAACTAAAGCTGCGAAGTTTAGAGGAGCGGAATAGACATCGATGTATGGCCACACGGCGCGGCATAGCGCGGCACCTCCGATGTCCTACGGGCTGCGGGGAGTAGAGAGACAGACGTTGAAACTGAAAGAGGGACGCTTGCGTCTGGTTTGCTTGCATGTTGCCTACAGCCAGCAGCCAACAGCCTACGTGATGCTGGCCCCGTATATATGACGCGTAGCATAGGGCAACAGAGTGCCCGACCGATTCTATTTGCCGGTTGCGTGAATCGACACTCACCAGTCAGTCGTCAAGGCGCAGTCCTCGCGAGTGCATCTCTGTCGAAGTTGAAGCTTCGAACTTTTAAAGAGTTTTATCTAGTTGTGCTTTCTCGTAGTTATTTGAGTAAAACTTTAACTGTTATCATCATTTCTCTAAACACGCGAGATTGTAAATCATTGCACAGCAGTAATCAAGAAACTAAATTTACTTTGGTTTCTTAATACGGAAGTGTCTCGCTACGATAGACACGAAACTTATCTATTGTATATCTGTGAATATACACGCAGTGATATATCCATATCTACACGAACGAGCAGATTTACCACAAAAAAAGAATATGTGGCTTAAGGTTTTGAGGCAGAATTTATCGCAGCTGGCGCGCAGGGCTAAAGGTAACGTTCGTTCACTATTCGATATCGTTTTACCATAAATTGTAACTTTTATTTTACGGATATGTTGTTTGTTCGGTTTTCGCGGTATCCGGTGTATTTCAGGATATATGAATATATATATAATAAACGGAAGATTCCCTGAGAGCGGGGTTAAACAGATCTCTTCTTCCAATATATTTACGCTCTTTATTCTCGAACGTATGACCGCTATACAATAATTCATATCTACATCCGCCCACTGATCATTATCAAAAACCACTCTGTATTTAATTTTATAATTTACATCAGATTCTATTTATTCGTGACAAAAAAAATTCAAGATATAATCCTACAGCAATATCTCGTGATATTAACGCTAGACTATTCTCTCTCTTACGCAACTCGCATGCACGTTGGTCTATACATAGATTCTACACGCATATAAATATAATATTATACCGACTGAAAATATAACTATTTTAATAACTTTTTTCCTTTATCATGATGATAATAAGTCTATCACATACATATATATATATTTATCTTGGAAATGTTTATTAATCGTTAAACTCTGACGGTTTCGAATGACAAGATTCTAATCAATGCACTCGGTAATGGGGCCACTCAATCACGTTGTTTTCAAACTCCAGCTATACCATAGTTTCACAATTATAATCGATTTAGTATGAAGAAATTGAAAAATTTCGAAAATCGTTACGAGCTAATTCCGCTTCGAGCCAGGTGCTTCGACTTTATTTTTTATTTTTTATTTTTCTTCCTTTTCTTTCCTTTTCTTCTTTCTATTTATTCTAAAACACATTCTTAATGGTGCAACAGATGGTCCTCCCCTTCTTTCGCCCCAGCATGGCAGCTGCACGACTGCGCAGTTCGCACCTTTGGGGTGTAAATTTTAACCTAACGGTATAGCATTATACCTAGATTACATTTCGAAAGCCAATGTCCTCAATCTTCTAATACGTATTAGCTATACCGACATTATACATCATATACGCGGTCGATTTATTTCACAAATTATTAACCGCATATAACATGGTCAGTGTCAACTACGACTGCAGGTCACGCGATGCTTCAATTCTCACAATCTGCAACTACGCACTTTGCACTCACCCGTTGAACGCGTTCTTATTTTCTCATTCGCTTATCTCGTATTATCGACCTATTATTCCGATTTTAGATCCTTCTATAAATTGATCTTATGCAATGATGAAAAACTTCGGATATTTCAAATCCATTTATGATTATCAAACTGTTTAAGTTTATCAACGAATGTTCCTACGTTAATCCGATCGAAAACGATCCTTCGAACGAAAAGTCGTATATTTCGGTGGGAAAGGGTAATAATACTTCGTATCATCGTATGCACCGACTACGCATTATCATTATTCATATTTTCTACGCGTTTACATTCCGCAGCTAGAGTGACAGCAGAAAAAGGGGAAAAACACAGCTACACCTGAATTATATTATATTCATGTATTCGTATGCATACCTAAAACTCTCTCGTTGAAAAATAAACCGTTTAACATGATATACTGTATAGGTATAGGTATAGAGCAATTATGTGTGTAAAAGAATGTACGAATATAAGAATAAAAGGAAGAAGGTCAATGGTTTGAAAATGGGCGCGCAGGTCAGTGTCATACAGTAAGACTGTTCTTCGCATCTAGAAATGCGTTTTAGACCCACGATATGCGATTTTTAGTGCGAAACGTTCGTGCACTAGACGATCATCAGAAGTTAAACAAACAACTCGTTTTTATTCTCCTTATAGAATAATAATAGCGATAAGGAAAGTAAGGAAACATACTATCTTGCCAAGGCGTTTGCGTAGTTGATGTAGGTATAAATAGACAACTAACGGCATAAACAACTATAATAAAACTATATTCGTGGTTTTATTTTTTTATTTTTTTTTATTTACAATTATTCATTTTATTATATATCAGTTTTTTAATCGGTGTGTTCGTTCGCATCTATCTAGACGTACCTTACATCATACCTTTCATACTCATGGTGAATTCTACTTATTATATTTACGTAGGATAATATGGGCGAACGGAAATGGCGTCGTTGACCACAATGTTAAATCGGAGAAACGACGATTTAAGCACGTGCGACGCGACGTTGCAAGCAATTGTCTCGTGCGTCATTATTTGCACTATACATACTTTGTACGTGCACGACGGAACGTAGGTAACATACAATAATACCGCGGAGGGAAAGATCCGGAATAGTTGTTCCACTTTTCCTATATGATATTCCATACGCGACGAGTCTCTTACTTATATGCATACAACTATTCGGAAATTAGAATCATCAATAATTGAATTTTTTTTTTTTTTTCAATCATTTTTCACCACTGCAGTCATGGTCATGCCTTTACGTTTCAGGGTTCATTTATCTCATCTTTTATCCTGATACTCGACAAAAGTTACCTCTCAAACCTTTTGCATATCAAATTTCAGATGTTTGAACGATTCTGTGGATCCTTAGTTCTTTCTTTTTCTTTTTCTTTTTCGTTTTGTTCTTAGGGCTCAAGATTAGGTTTCTCACCTCTCGCAATTAGTTTGGTAAAACAGCACAGGAAATATGCTCTTTCATTCTCTTTTGTTAAACTTCTACGTTTCAGACTCTTTATCGTTCCCTTTCTTTTTCTTTTTTCCCCTTTTTTCTCCCCCTCTGTTTGGCTAATTGTGAAAGGGAGAGAAGAGAGCATCTCGACCAACGCGTACATACAACGTTTTGCGTTCTATATGTATAATCGTGTGTTGAAAGCTTGCCAATTTATTTCTTTTTTTCTCTCTCTCTTTTTTTTTCTTCTTAACCTACATACTTTGCTTGCACAGGCGAGAACGGCACGCTAAAACTTTTTTCACGAACGATTAATAAAAAACCATTTAAACGATTCTTCTCACGCACGCAACTTCTTTATAGTAGAGAATAGTATAAACAGTCCGTGGAACGTCGTCATTCCGGAATGAAAAAACGGAAATTGCAACTGAAAAAAAAAAAAAAAAAACTTACAATTCTAGACCGATGAATCTCGCCTGCAATTTTGTATTTACTATATTGCAAAGGGAAAAGTAGTTACTCAGGAATTAATTATCGATGTATAGCTGTATAGAGAAAATCCATTACGCATACATGAAATGTACACATGACATACATTATCGCTCCTGCACTCTGCTATATCGCCTTTTATAGCCTTTGCGTGCGTAAGTTATATGTAGGTATAAGATATATGTACAGATACATACATATACGTATATGCGTGTAAAACTAAGCAAGAAAAAAAAATATAACAAATTGCTTTTGATGAAAAGAATTCAAGGAAACAGACGTTTTTCATCAATTTATAAAGCTTTGAGTGCAGGTCAAGACTATATTGCGCAATTATTTATTAATATATGAAAATTGGCAGACCACTTTGAGTCACTGGTCTATAATCTATGGTATAGAAGTAATCAGCATGATAACTTTGTGGTAGTATCTTTTTTTTTTCATTTTTCTTTCTTTTTTTCTACTTTTTCACGTCAATCGATTTAATGTTTAAAAAACGAGATTACAAACTTTCACGTCACAAAAAGCTCTATGAGATAACTGACAATAAGCAGGCAAACGATATATACATACATACCTATAGAGAGAGAGATAGGGGACGGTCTAATCACTACGGGTTATCGCTCAAAACTCGACCCCTCTGTTTCAGGGTGAACGGGCTTTTATTTATTAGTTTGAACACTCGTGTCTTTGAAATGATACGATGTCCGTTATTTAAAAAGAAAATAATAAGATTATCTAATTTTTTCCTTTTATACCGCGAAGAACCGATTCCTCGTCACATTACGAGTAAACAGAATTATTTTTCCTCTCATAATAATTATCTGTTATAATATTGTAATTAATTTTCAATATCATAATTCGTTTATACATCGATATATGGATCGACGCAGAACGAGCTCTTGTATTTTCGATGTAGAGTCTCATTAGCGAATTTTAAACCACAGTCCGCAGATTATTAAGGCTATCTTTTGAATATGATCGGAAACATTGACTCATTTTTAATATCATATTTGGCATACAAGACTGATAACAAATTTATGAATATGAAATCCTGCCTTTATAATTACAGCAGAGAGACTCACCGTTCGTTTTAATAATAATATGTGGCTAATAAGCTATCTAAGAATGATTGTGAATCGATTCTTGCAGTACAATATAATATCCAAAGTCTCGATCACGAATCAAAAGATTACGCGATTTGATTTGCGGAACAGAAATCTGAAATCTTCATAATTAATTGAAAGATTAACAGCACGTCAGAAATCGATTCTTAAAATCCAGATTTAGAATCCTATACCTACCTACTGTCACGCGTGTGTAGTATAGGCACAGGTTAAACAAATATACGTTATATCACATGTTATATGGTGCAAAGTTTGCGGCGTGGGTATACATGTAGATATATGTAGATGCGTACATACACGGTGGTTTTGTAATTAAGCCAGAATCGATTTTCTTTAATTAAGAGCTGCCGGATGCGTGTATTTTGGTGAGCGGAAGTCTCCGGGCCTAAAGGAAACTAAATATGTGTCCAAACGCGTTAACGAGTCAGTGAACAAGCTATTTTCGCTATCAGCGTGGGCGTTGATCAGAGATCTGCACGTTTCAATATAAATCGCCTCATTGTGTTACGTTTAAAGCATCTAAAGAGAGAAATCTACGACAGGTCGCACATACATTGTGCCCCGCGAAAATTAGCATTAATTATTAAAATACGTGCCTAAAAATACTCCTTTCCTTATACGTTATATGTACAACCTGTTGCAACGTATCTAATATACATTTACACTCTAGTCTAACGTTAATTCGTCATTTCCGTCTCAATTTCAATGCCACCTGTAAGTCTGAAATCCGCGATTTATTCAGTTGTGAAATTCGCATAATCGCTTTCGTAAATATTCCTCTATTCGTAATTAATTAACCGTTTACACTCGCCGTTCAAAAGGTGGAAAATCAGCCAGAACCTGACGACTTGGCACTAACCGAATTACACGTAAATTCGCAACAAATTCGTCCACAGAATCCTCGCGTTCTTTAGAGATCAAGCGTGGGGTTTTTCCCTAAGTTTAGACAAATCGATAAAAAATTGATTCGAAAAACTCTGAAGTATCGATGAGTCGCAATTTCGAACGTATATGAT
Organism: Tenthredo distinguenda; assembly: GCA_947538915.1. Classification (NCBI taxonomy): domain Eukaryota; kingdom Metazoa; phylum Arthropoda; class Insecta; order Hymenoptera; family Tenthredinidae; genus Tenthredo; species Tenthredo distinguenda. The sequence continues at coordinate 10,698,259 of OX384534.1, forward strand.
ATCTTATGAATCATAAGAATCCGTTTTTTGTCGCTACTTTTTTTTCCATGTTCGGTTTGCGATATTCAGGCTCGTTCACAGTACGGATTTGCATTATATGAGTCATGCAGCTATTTCTTATTGCGGTACCACAGGACATTAAAATTCCACCGCGAAATTCGGCCAACTTCTGAGTTATCTCTATAGTAGGTAGGTAACCAAAGGATTTGGCTATACATACATACCCGGAATTAACTAATTCCATTATCAGTCTATTAGCATACTGAATCACGCGGTTGTAGTCAGCACCCTTCCGCGTTCAAACGATGTCAAAGATCCACCCTGGATTAACTATTCATATGATTATATGTATAAACACAAATTGCGTTACATTCACTCGCATTGACTCATATATGCGGTTGAGTCACGCCGACGAATACCTGGACTAAAGAAGCAATAGTTGATAAAACCACGATCCCATGTATATCCGAGAAGGCCGGCAGATAACTACGGCTACAGTAAATGTCACGCGCGTCAATGTTCGGTAGAAATTTATTCGTTTATTATATATGCATTGCTATATAAGATTTTTCAACGAAAAAACGGAATCGATTAGCTGATCGAGCGCCGTTTATTAATGAGATCAAAGTTCGTTTATGAGAACGCGATTCATGGAATTATCGTACGTCGTAAGACAGTCGCGGAAGTTAATTTCGACAATTATTATTCTTATTCAGACGAAATGCGTTGGTAAGGAAAATACGTTCAAGACTGAAAGTATTCTCATCCTCGACAAACTCCTTTGACGGATATTAAGCCTTACTCAGGAGTTTCGTATCGTCTTTGAGATAAATTCCTATACCTATATACCTATATCTACCTCCGAATTTCCGGTGTGCAGATAGTGAAATATTTGGATTGATAAATTGGGCAGAAAATCGACGGGGTAATTTCAGCCTTACTTATTTTGTGTTATGTAATTTTTTAGAAAACAAATTTCTACCCATTAACACAACATTAGTCATTTTTCAAGGCTTAATGTTTAATCCTATAGAAAGCTGAGGCGTGTCATACTTTTATTATACCTATACGAGTAACGATTACGAACTATATAACAGATATCGCAATACATTACTATTTTGTCCACTAGGTACTGCAACCAAAGCAGGAAAAGTAGTTCATTGCCACGGCGTGACTAGTTATAGGTATATAATCCGATACAAACCTGTAAACCTCTGTGTATCTATTTAAATTTCAAATTTATTGCATGATGGGCCCGAGCTGCATATGTACCTGCGTTACATTCCCGGCAAATCACGTACAGATAAATCTATTTAGCTACCTATGAAGGCCGCTCTTTCTTGCTTTAGCTACCTCATACTCTGTACAGATGCACTTGGAGTTGACACTGACAACAGACTTATAGACTATCTATTTCAAACTGTCAGAATCCTCATGTAGCGCGGTTATAGTCACGTAGACCAAACGAGATTTTTACAAGGCAAATATAAATTGCCAAGTATTGAATCTTATGGGCTCGTGGGTTCGTGGGATATTCTACAGGCGTACGAAAAACCACTTGTTTATTTTGTTCTTTACATTTCGGAACATGTGTGACTTGGGAACATTTCGCAGCTGTTTCTAGTCGGTTGAAAGAAATTTATTCGTTTAGTTAGGAGAAAAAGAAAAAAAAAAAAAGGAACAGGAAGAGAAAGAATGAACGATAATGTAAACCGTCGATTATTTTCTACTACGGTAGATATTATGAGATCTAATTCATATATATCAATAAATTATCGATGGTATATCGTTAGCGAAACTATCTAATCGAGATATCTTGAATCCTATCGAATTTCTCGCAATTATAGATGTACTGATTCGGTTTCGACGATCATTGCAGAAGAGTAATCTATCGATACGAAGTATTAACGGGATTAACTCCTATACAAAAAAAAGGAAAAAATAAGGAAAATCTCTGTAATTTTTTTTCCATTCGCAAATATTTGTCTTCAGATTGCACGATGAGCTGGCGCGAATCTATACTATAGTATAGAAATATAAATTTAGAGTAAAATCTATTTTATAAGCTCGTGTTGTGTTTTAATGAATTTGTCAAACTGCCAAAGTTCCGTATTTTATTCATATACCGCTATCTAGTCTTACAAGTTTATCTATGAACTCGGTTCTATTTCTGGTACCTTCGTGCCATGCTGAATTCTACGTTACAACCAAAACGTTGTACATATCTACTTTACTCTCATCCGCAATTATTTTCGAATCCCGAGTCCACTGCAGACGCAATAATTTACGACGTGTAATAAACTTCAAAATCGCTGCATCTTTGAAATCACTTCACCGTATAAAATTTGCACAAAGTTTTTAATCGTCAACAAAATCGTTCTACTCGTCACACCTTCTCCAGTTTTGACAGTCTAACGATAAGCAAATTAACTAGAATATTCCCTAAACTTTGTCTTGGTTCGAGGCCTGATACAAACTCGATAATCTTCGGATTAAGGCTATCAGTACATATCGGAAATTATTAACGCCGATTCCAACCACAATTTGATCAATTATTGAAGTGCAGTCTTAAGATCGGGATAAACGGGCTCTAAACTAAATCCAACTAAAGCCAACTAATTTGTAAATCGCGTTTATTGTATTTATTACAGCATAAGATCGATTAACGACAACCTGTTGTTCCCTATCAGCGAATCACAGTACCTAAAGATGAATAGTGTTTGATTATACCGGGAATTCTTTTATCTCTGATTACGATCAGATAATTTCATGTAGTACATACCCGCATACATACACCTACGACTGACAGGCATGAATTTAAATTCTCGATGGCAGGAATTCGCTCGCGTTTGTATTCGCGTATACTAGGATCGATAGAAGAGTACTGCCCCTAGATTTCGACCTATATATGTAGCTTCATGCTGTGGATGCAGGGTACGACGGAAATGTGATATATCAGTAAGTCTGTAGTAGACAGCTCACGATCAGTTTAGAAACGTTTACTTGAAGGTTCGTACTATTCTATACCGACATACTATCTTAAAACTGAAATTAATTCGCGATCTGATCGGACCAAAGGATATTGATTGCTTTAATTAGTATATCACGTAATTAGAAAACACCCCGGCGATTAAGCGGCATTTGTTGATTACCGGCTGTAATAATTAGCCGAAATATTTGCGTTAATTATTGAACATCAATAATGTATTTTATTTTTCCTAATTACAAATTTAAGAAAGAAGAATTATAAATTCTTTTACCTCCTTCGAACAGTTAGCTTGGATCCTGATAATCTTGATGTCTCGTTTTCTAATCTACCCATAGGCGAAAAAAATTAAGTATAACATTCGCTGAACACGAAATATTAATTACCCTCAATTGCACACGTTCTACGGCCAGTCTCGCATACGTATGTCTGAAATTCGCGCTGTGATCATTTAGGGAATTGATTAATTAACTAAAAACACGTGCGCAAATTATGTTAATGAATGAATTATCTCCATCTAATTTCTGGTCATTAGTCTCCAGTGAAATTTTGTTGTACACGTAGATCCTGATTAATTTAATTCATCGTTTTTTCTTTTTTCAAACGCTTGCTCGACTTTCTCCGACGATAATTTATCACAATCGGATTTTCATCGTGGCGTTATGAATCGGCGGAAAAAATTATCGTACGAAAGAACGATGCACAGAAAACACGACAACTAAAAATAACCAAATCGAGTATATAATTTTGTATATCGTACAGTAATTCACTGATAAAGAGAGGCCGAAAACCGACCTTAACGTCGTCACTCGGTGTCATATTCAATTCCTTCTATAATTTAAAATAATTATTTCACGTATCTTTGATAAAAAGTAATCCTGCGTACTTATCGAATTTTTCTCCTGCGACACAACGAACCCTTCCACAAAGCTTTTCGGCTTTTACGTAAACCTGAAAAAAAAAAAAAAAACGCTTAGCTCATACGTGCGGAGTAGAATACGGAACAAAGTATTTCTGGCACGTGCGAGTCTGCAAACATCAGCGAGCCTAAATTGAAGCGAACCTCGTGTATCGAGCTAACAATAATCGCTTAATTATTGCGTATTGAAGCTGATTGTAGACTCGAATCATCAACTTGAACCTATGTCGAAAGACAATGTCGAGCAAAGCCGAGCCAAGTAAAGCAAGACAAGCAGAACTAGGCTCTTTGTTCATTCAATATACTTACCTACATTTACATCCGATCTCTGGCAATATAAACGCTTATCCCAGGCCGACGCTTCTTTATTAAATTTAGTCAATCATTTGCGAGTGTAGGTATATGTTACAATGAATGATAATGTTGAATGAGGAAAAATAAAAATCTATTACTACACATGTTATCGAATACTATGTACTGACAGTTGATTTAGAAATGTTCGATAATCGTATACCTATAATTGCATTAGTAAATAATTAGATACTGTATCATGTCGTTCTGTGAACCATACGTACTTATACTGATAGGTAATTCAGGATTGATTAAAAGTTTCATTGTCAATGCATCAGTGGTAATTCTTTTTTCTAAATGAAATGATAATAAAGCGAGAAATTGAATGAAAGAACGTTGCAGCGTATTGAGTTTAATGGAATCAATTACAATCGATAAATACTCCATGAAATAATCAAAGCTCATTTTTTTCTATCACTCGTATTGCTTCAACGGCGACCCTTCATATTACAGGGACGACATCATTGCTCACTTTATTCCACCACTTCGCTTTAGACTTTGCGAAGCACTTGATAGTAACGTCAGTGCGATGAAGCGATTTCCTTTTCGTCACGCGAAGAGGTCGGATATGCAAATTTCGAGATTCCAGCTCCAGGCATTTAATCATAGCTCGTAAAATACGCCCTATCTACGATGTGGCAAATGTTCAGTCGGAAATATTATAATTGACAAAATATTTCGTAGCAAATATTCCCTTTTTTTTTTTTTTTTTTTCGAAGACGGTTTTATCTGGAACAGGACTACAGCAAAGTTTTTTTCCGCAATCAAGAACCGGGCTAAAATCGATTTTTATTCTCGCTAAACTTGTCCTCGATTTCCGTTTTATTCGACTCGGTCTATTGGCTGTATTGGTATTTATAGCGGTCTAGCTTCTCCCTTTCGATGTTCGCCTTATCCGCACGGGCGAAATCATTTCCAAACTTTGGATAGTCAAGTATTCTATAAATGGAAGTCAAAATCAATTCGATTTGGCACTTCGGTACTCCGCCAAGATTATTCCGCCCTCTTTTCGTATTTCTCTTTCATGTATTGTCAGATTTCCGAGCCATTTGACGGGGATATTTTCGGTGAGAAAATCTAGAAGAAATTGAAACCGCACCCTCTTGTCTGATCATTCCTTAAAACTCCCTCTGTCTTCCAGCTCGCGAGGTTCGATCGATCCGATTTTTGTCTCAGCGATCCAATAAATTGGCTCCGTAAAGAGTTTTAGGTTCCTCATATTTCCGGGTTTCGTTTCATATCACGAACAGTTGGATTTACGACGGGAATCGCTATTCTCCGGTGCTCTGATTTCATACCAAACTTATCATTATGTATCCCGATGTTTTTATATCATTATGTAAATTATCGAACTTCGTGCGGTCTTCGATCTCTATCAAAGTACTCGAAAATGTCGTAATGACGTTTACTTTTTTTTTTATATGAAACATTACATCGGTATTTTTTATTTATTCCGCGCATAAACTGAAGGTAAAGTTATAGTTCATAGTTGGAACTGAAAATTGATACTAACGATGCTTAAATGGTAAACTACAAACTCGTATGTATCATATTACGTCGTTATTCCGAAAGTACGACGTAGGTGGTATACATTATACTTTAAACTGCTGATAAATTTTTCTTCATTTTATCATTTCCTGACTCTCTCGGCCCCTTTTCACACTTTCAAAACTCTTACCGTGACATGAAATATGTATTACGATAGCAGAAATACTTTAGACTACTTTAGAACTTTACCTTGACTTGGCTAAACGACTTTGGGGTGTCGGGGTGCGTGTATCGCCTAAATGTATGTCGACGCGCGTTGGTGGGATGGCTCTCGTAGGTCTAATGATTATAATGGAGTAAACGGGCCGAATAGACCTTTCCTGAAATTTTACGACAGGATAGACAAAGTGTGTTTACCCGGCCCTTGAAAAGGGTGGAAAACTTTTCGGTCCTGCGGTTATTAAAGTCGCGAATCACAAGATTCGGAATTTAATTTCATTGCTTAGTGTTATTTGATTTTATGAAAACTGCAGAAGTAAAAAGCTCTTTTAGCAACGTGGTGCCCGTATTAAAATCGCTCTCTAATCGTTAAGAGCACTTGACATGTGGTAAAAAATATTAAAAGCATCTGCTGCGCAGAATTGTTATCGATATAGAATGGAGAGTATAAAATTGAAAAGAATTTAGCAAAAATGTGAATAATTTGCAAAAAAAAGAATCAATCCGATTTATTTGAAAATTAATTGGCAATCTTCCTTTGGCGCGTTATTATATTGTTGTTATTTTAGAAAACGTTCGCGGTTATTTTAGTACGTTAGTATTTATTCGCGAGTTAGAAAACCTGTTGGTACATACCAAAAACCATTTGCCCACGCGTTGTTATTTTTTGAATGTTCATTCATTGGCACCGGAACCGCGAAACGTACGGTAAGGCTTGGTGCAAAGTAGAATGAACTCTGATTACAATGGGACATAAATAAACGAGAAGTACTTGCCACTGCACAGTGACGAAGCGAGTAGGTAGACACATGTGTACCTGTATAATTCGGGGAACACTTCAACAGCATCCGGTTTTAACTGCAGTCACCTACCAACCACGTGAATCATACCCTTGTTTTATTCAAACTTTGTCACTAGTCATCGCTTTACTTTACTTAATATGAACCTCTTATTACCCAATGTGATATGCTCGATTTGAAATAGATATGACCTAGTCGATCACATTATTATATAGATCGTAAAATGAGTCGAAATTATTATCGAGTTTTTGGGAAAATTTTTGGGAAAATTAGGAAACCGACGAGCGAAGAAAAGATGCGTGGGAGTGATTCGTCTTGTTTTTTTTTTTTATGGAAACACGCTCGTTGGGAAATTTCGTTGAATCTATTCCATTGGTATAAAATAGAAGAGGATAAAATAGCTCTGTTGAAATGACGTATTGATGTTAATTGGAGTTTTATCGTTTTTCAGGCTCCGCGTCAATTGAGCAAAAAAATGGAAACGGAAATGGAAATACGAAAGGCAACAAGACTAACAACAACGGAGTCGAGGTGAATCGAAACGAAGAACAGAATGGACCTATCGATATCAAATCTCAAGCAAAGAAAAAACCAACGGTACCGGGAAACGGGCCCCTGCTACATCAAGCGTAAGTTTTTACACTATATCAGTTTACAAAACGATCTAATTTATTTTATCTTCAGCGCTTCTGTTTCTTTTGGGTAGAAAAAAAAAATCCAAACTAACTAGAATGCTATCCTTCAAGGATCCTTTTTTCATAAATACATATATATGTACACGGAGTATATTACGCAGTATAAATTGAATTAAACGTATTTATTTTCTATACTATGGACCGGTTTAATCATTACGGTGTTTTCGTATCTGCGCAGGAAACTCGTGTCGTATAAATACGTGTAGATGATCGCTTTAGTTCCACGGTATGTTTTATTTAACGAGTGCTAGTCGCCGTGGCGTATACATGTAGAGAACGCAGCAGTAAAACCAATCGGAAATTTTCAATTGATCGTTAGTCTTCTTTTTATACATGGGAATTAAATTGACAGAAACAATGTTTGTCATTTTATGTTGCCGCTCGATCGAACAGATGTCTCTTTTATTACGGAATTGTTTTACAAATAAACATATAACTACTACAGTAGATATTTCTAGGATCGTCTAGGGGAAAAAGAAACATATTACGTCCACACACCGTAAAACTAGACTACTTTAGCATGCTTTTGTTATATCTTTCACGATGCAAAAAGTGGCTATAAGCATATAATGGCCGAAGAAGAAGTTTCGTGCCAAATTAGACCCAAGGCACAAACGTGACAAAGCTCGATTCTGGGACTACTTTCGCGTTATTTTCCATGTAATTCTTAAAGTCTCAAAAGTACCAAGTTTTTCTGAAAATGAGACTGTGTCATATGAAAATTAGAGCTTTTATATCATAATTTCGAACGATTGTTATATGCAATTTAGAAAATATATGCAAATGAAAATCTTTGAAAACGAGGAAAAAGTGAGGTGACTAGAGTAATAGCCCCATTTCACGGCATAAAATTGCGAGAATTTATACCGTTTATACTCTATTTAACTGTTCCATTATCTTCGCGTTACAGAGAAGTATCAACCAGCCAGGTAGATTTCTTCAAGATGCTTGACGAAAAGATCGAAAACGTAAGTTCAATCCTTGAGTTTTGTTAAAGATAGGAAAATTAATTTAAAAACTAACGATTTCGTGCAATTGAGAATTGGATATTTCTGGAACCGAGTATTCTTCATGTTTCATGTTTCTCAAAAAGTCGAATCTTTCCTCTCAGTGAATTAAAAAACTCAATTCCACGCCAGAGATGAATAAAGTTCTTTAATCCGGAATTCTTTCTCTGAACAAAAATTCTTGTAAAATTCCAGGGTCCAGACTACGACGAAAGTTTAGACGCGGCATCGACGGTGGAACGAGTTTCCGGTCTGCTGCGTCGATGGGAATTGGCTAGCGTGACGTGGTCAAGCGTCTCTGAGTTGAACGCATCCCCATCAACCCTGCGAGGTCGTTGTTCGTCGTTTAGCAGTTCCCGTCAAAGCCTAAGCGCTAAGGACCGGGAAGGTATGAGAAACATAATCGGTGGACGTCCAGAAAGCGCGCCGATATTCGTAAGGAATGCTAACCGGGTTGACGGTCTTCAAGAGGCTCATTGCCCCTCGCCAAATATGCCGAGACACGTTTTAGACCCAATATCACAGAGCCCTACCCAGAGTCAAAGAAATACACCGCCCTCTTCATCCCCAACTTGCCTTCGTTACGGTGAACATAACGCGGGGAATCAATCGCCCGTTAATCTAAACGCGAAGATTGGTAGCAAGATGATGTATCAACCGACCAGTCAAGTATATAAACCGCCAACAAACGGGGAGTTTATAAACTCACATCAATTATATAGAGAACAGTATCTTCAACAGACTGGCATAATGTCTGTACCTAGTCAATACTCGCAGGGTTCTAATCCGGGAAGTGTTATGCGAACTAATCCTTACGTACAAGCACCGTTCCAGATCACAACTAATCCCGAACATTTTGGTTCACCAAGAAAGCGGGGATTCAACGCTGCTCAAATGACGTGACTAGAAATCGGGTGCAAGGGTATTGAATGACGGCCAATACGTACGACTCGGAATCAGAATCAATTTGTTTAACGGCGAATAAAGACTGAGTATGAGGATCGAACACGGATTGGTAATATATTGACGTGGATTAATAGCTCCGCGCACATCGAACTTATGAGAGAGAAAGAGAGTGAAAGTGAGATAGAGAGAGAGAGAGATGGGAGAGAGAAATATCTTCACTTAGAGTCTCGTTACTCTTGCTGATGAGGATCGTCGTCAACTTTTGTTCAACTGAATTACTGAATACAGATATGAAAGATTGGTTGACACTTTTTCTTCCGCATTAGAAAAACAGAAAAAAAGGAGAGAAAGATAGAGAGAGAGAGAGAGAGAGAGAATCATTTAATTGATCCTGGGGCTATAACCCCCGGAAGACCACAGACAAGGTTACATCAATTACAGTGAATATATATACACCGGTGAAGCATGTACAAAAAGTCAGGCGGAGAATAAACAATGAGCTTAACCCTACGTTTGTACACTGAGTCTTTAAAGGAAAAGTCGAAATTTCAATACTGTACTATACTTCAATTTTTATTAACGACGGTTTTAAGCTTTCGACTTTGGCAACTTCTGAGCCATGTAGTAGACACTTCGAAAAGTAACCCTAAATTTTTTCAGATTTTTTGAAGGCCTAGAAAACTCTGAAAACCCGATTGTTCCCCGAAAGACCTAGTTTCTCGAAAAATACAGTGTACAAACGGAGGGTTAGATAGGTATAATTATCGCGAAAATAAGAGTAATAAAGGGGTGAAAATCAGGAATGTGAATATGAATGAGGCAACAAGCGCAGAGAAGAGTCAGGCGAGGAATAAACAATAACTAAAATAAGTATAACATAAAAAGTATATAAAGCATAAGTAAAAGTAAAGTTTAAAGTAGAGGTAACACAAGCAAAGAAAGATTAGCGTGAATGAGCTCGGTAAAACGTGTCATTTTTACTCGGACGGTCACACCTCTCCCGGCTCTCCCCGGCCAATAAGTATGTCAGACAGCGATGCCGAAACTCCGATAGAAGAGAGGCTGAGGTAATTTCAGGCGGTAGAGAATTCCAAAATTGAATCCCCGACACAATAAAAGATTTTTCGATGGTGACCGTGCGAAAGTGGGGGACATTACGAGTGTCCGTCCGAGTCAAAACTCCACGTGCTACCAGGTTCGACCGCAGCCGGAGCCGTTCACCATGAAGTCCAGGCTCGCGCAATCATAGGGCTCTGTGGAATAGACAGCCAATAAAGTATCTCCGACGGTTACACGGCGTAAGCCAGCCTAGACTTCGATAGTGTTGCGAGATGTGGACATAACGAGGAAGTCGCAGCAGATAACGCACACAGTTATTCAAGGCGACTTGAAGCTTCCTCTCAAGTCTTTCTGACAAGTTATTGAGCGCTGCAGCACAACATCAAAATCCGGTAAGACCACGGCGATTACCAGGCGACGTCTCAAGGTAAAACTCAGGTGGTTCTGCTTTGAGGACTGATACTACGGGTGACGGTAATATCTTGTAGAGTAAGTGGTTTAGGCGGTTTATTTGTCCGAAGCCACCTGCAATGCCATTTATTGAATGGTCAGTTAATGCCGATTGCCGTTCTAAATGAAATTCGTGACCCGAGGAGTCGCGTATGTCTCCGATTCCTGTTAGGTACATCTGGAATGTCCGTAGGCAGGGGGAGGTCGAAGTTGAGCGCTCGGGATATCTGTAGATATTCAAGCGTAGCAGACCTCTTGCATTAACTACGTCGAATAGGCGCTTCCACAAAGCGTATTAACTGCACATACCCAGATTAATCGATCATGAAGTTGCGTTCTCTCGCAACCTTAACAAAGCCTGAAACCCCTTCGATGGTAAGAAGATCGTTAATGAGAGGATCATTTTTCTCCGCGCTTTTGTCGGCTTGGCTTCTAGACCCACTACGACCGCCAAAACCTCCGCGTCCACGAGTCCGGCTTGCCTCTGTTAGCTGAGATCGTTTGTTCTGACATGTTTGGTGTTGGTTTTTCTTTTCTTTCACTGATCTATGAACCTGAAATGTAATGATTTTGGTTTTTTGGTTTGGAGAGAGAGCGAGAGAGAGATAGACAGAGAGAGAGAGAAAGAAAGAAAGTAAATCTAAATCGTGAAGTAGAGGAATATTATTCGGTTCCTTAATCTACATACGTCGGACACCCGTAAGATCTTGAGATTCTCTTGAGAAATGGGGTTGCAGACGGCGTTGAATATATGGCTATCTAAAATTAGAATCTGCATATGCCCGCGTAGTGGGTTTTATGACCGCGATGGATCGAAGCATGATGACGAAGGATGGTATAATAATAATAATAATAACAATAATGATAACGGTAATAATAATTGAGTCGTATAATGATCGTTGAGAGAAAAAAGTTTTTGTTATTGTTTGATGAAATGAAATTTTGGAAAGAATGAGAGGTAGAAGAAAGAGAAACTGTTATGAGCTGTGAAAAAATGTTAAAAAGTAAAGAGAGAGATATATATTCGGCCTAACAAGTTGAGGCTTAATAGACTTAATAGTCTAACGTAATTCATGCGAGTATAAGAAGATTTATATACCTGTATGTTTTAAAGTTAAGAGTATTTTAATAAGTGCCAAAATAAAACTTCACAATGAAGCAATCTGAATGTTGTAAACTGTAATAGGAGAAAAGAAAAATGCAAAAAATAGAAAAAGAAAAAATATATATATAATACTTCCCCTGACTGTATATTCTATAAGATACCTATACATGTATGTATGTGAACGTAATATACATACGCCTATGAAGATAAAGAGTTTTCACATATTGAGTGTAGGAAAAATGGAATCAAATTTAAAAAAAAATGAGAAAATATCTGATAGATCAAACCATTATTCGAATCATAATCATGTATATTAAGTACAGCTCTACGTAAACTGTGAAGAAAATCTAATCTATAATATAGAATTTTGTATAAATGTTAGATCTGCGAATGTGAAGCAGAGTAGCGAAGAAGAAAAAAAAAATATTGTCATCGTATATAGAAACAGAAAACCAAGATATATATATATATATATATATATATATTATATATATATAAGATGATGTGCATACATATAGATTATTATAACTGGACGTTATAAATATTGACTTGATATATGTATATATTATAGTTGATTGTATATTTATATGTTAAACATCGTTTAAGCTATCGATATGATATATATATATTTATATATGACATAATTATATAAATATATGTATATTTATTGTTGATGATGATACAATTTTATATTTCACGTTGACAAATGCGGAACTTAAGACAAATATATATATATATATATACATATATATATTGTATGTGTATATATGTATATATGTGTATGCATATTTATTCTGCTCTGTTGAAAGATTTTTTTTTTTTTATAAATAAACGAAACTATTTGTCCCTACGTTTGATGTATGCACCCCACCACTAATTACCTAAATATAACCCTAAGCTTGTAATTAATCTTTAACATTAGAAACTTTTACCGGGGGGAGGGAGATCAAACTATAATTAATTAATAAAGACTGTTTTCAATTTTCAATTACCAATTCTACATCGTGCCATCGTATAATAGTGTGCTATAAATCAGAGGCTGTATTCACCCTAAAAGGACGTACATATTCTTCAAAGACTCCTGGGTTCAAAGGAAAAAGCAAAACCTCCTGTTTCGAAGATTTCGATCAACCGGTACTTGAACTTGATATATTTTTGTCTATTACCTATTGCAAAGGAAACAAGTCTCTATGAGATGAACAGAAAACCTTTCTATATTTTATCTAAGTATACGCATCTACAGCGATTTGTAGTGGCTACTTCCTCCGGCGTAATTGCACAGGTCATAAGTACGATTGGTTTTTGTACCTCAGGGTCGAGTCGTCAGTATGTGTAAGCCGATTTGAAACAATGCTAACGAGATCCGGGTGGAAAGAACCCTTACAATACTGACCTAATCGCATTTGTAATGGGCTACATATGCAGTTTACGAATACGGCTCACCGATCGCGTATAGATCAGAAGCGGGTCATGGCTCAATCAAGATACGATTGACTCTATTTTAATGGCAATTGTACATACAGATATACATATACGTAGTTGCATTAGTTTTGTCAAGTCGATTATTAGACAAGGTGTTTCGTCACAGTCTATCCTCGAAATATTTTCGAAAAATAAAGAGTACCGACAAAATATATTGGAAACGAACACATTACGGCTTTAGCCGATTTTTATTTACTGTTCTTCTTGTACTCTCAAAACGCAATATCTCAGTATTGCCTGATCATAATGGTACTTAATCAGATTCACCGTTGGATTTGTTTCCATCTTTGCTATACGAGTATTTCGTTTTTTTCAAGAGACAAAAATATCAATTTTCTTCGGAACAGATATCTCTGGAATATAAAATCTTCAATAAAAAAACACTGGAACGATGGTTTGTCCTCCTTGAAATCGAGAAAATTTTATCTGAAAATCTTTTTCGTAACTGATCATTTTGAAAATAATGCGGTTTGAATAACTGTGATAAATTACTGTAATAACGTTATACATGCCGCAGCCAGCCATACGGGATTAATCACGTTATACGGCTTATATATTTCCGTATATACAAATTACGTATATATGTATATAATATATGTATAAAATAGAGTATTGGTGAAGTAATATAATTGTTTTCGTCAAGGTGATCCTGACGGGTGACTAAAATCGCGTTTGCATACTACACCAACTTAAAATAGAATCGCAATCCCATTGTTCGCTGAAGCAATACATATTCAAATTCTCTTCGTTCTAAGAAAATGAAATATAATCTCATGTATAGCGTATAACACCATCCGTCACACACCTGTATTTACATCTATACGCAGATTGTAAACTATAAAGAGCTACGATTTATCCTGACCCTCAAATCGTATTCATTTACGTATAGATACAAAGGACCGGCTTTGATTTACATAGATTTTAACTAATCTGTACCAAGAATGAATATAATACGCTAATATAACTATAAGGTCTCGTAAGTATCATATACCTAAAATATGTTTATAATCAATAGATATATTTGTCTCTATACGCGCGCAAAGTGAACATTTTTTGGTTTATAATATACTGTTGATTTTTCTCGGTGGATTACTAATCATGCCATGGAATAATTATGGTACTTGGTACTTGAAGTATATGACTTCAAACGGTACATGGGTATACGATTTACGAATATATATTTGCCAAATTCGAGGAAACTCGACTTGCATGACTTAAGCTAAATTCAAACATATATTAGTCTATTGCGCTATGGATCTCGGGTCCATAGGATCGAGGAATGTTCGGGGAAGCAAAAATATGTATTTTACGCAGTGAAAACTTTACTTGAGAAGTGGCGTGAGCCGCAACGTACAAAGAAACTTCTTTCCTCAGACTCTCGAAGTTAATAATACTAAAATGGCCGCCACCGTTCTGGTGGTCCTTGGCAATCTTCTTTTGCGCCTTTTTCCTTGCAGGCGCTTTTCACGCTTCTCGTGGCCAACATCTGAGCCTCAAACTCGGGGCTGCTACAGCGCCACAACATGTGTCCCCATCTGGCGCCAATATGAATGCCAGCATGGCCGCTTCTGTCAAACACAAATCGAACTGTCAGGCCGATTTACTGTGAAAATCTTTCAGGTAACCAAACTTAGCCGGGATTTAATCTTTTCACAATTATCTTATAACTATATCTATCAAGCTCGTTTATATTTTATATTTAAGTCCATTGAGATTATTTACTAATTATGGGTGTGGCTTTTTACGAGTGTAAATACTTGTACAACACCACACGTCATGTGAGCATTGCTTTATTCTTCCTTATGATACATGTTTTATTTTCGGCTACATCCTCCTCAAAACTATCATCAATCTTTTACATGTCTAACAATATGTTCTGATCCTGCATATTGCACTTCTCGATATCTCCTAACGCTAAGAAATGATAAAATACTTCCAGAGATTACAATCTCTATGATCGTAACAGAGAATTTAAATAAATATCCCTTTTTAATGCTTTCATAACTATTTATTGCGAAAAATTCAATAATTTTTCATTTGTGGAGGTAACAGAGAAGGAATCAGACCCTCATGAAGCTTGATATCACATTTGTAGTTAGTTCTCTTAGCGTATTATTATCAAGAATTGAATAACAATATTTTCAGATTCTCTGTATTGAAGATATACATTGCATGAAAACTAATTTACAGATACAAACCTTTGCTTATTAAGAACTCAAGATCGTTAATATTGCGAGATAAACATATAGAAGAGTAGAAAAACATGTATGCCAATATTTCATCTCAAGAAGAACCATTAGAATGTCAGAATGCACAAATTTCCTTGAATGTGATGCAATATCCAAAGAATGAAGACCTTTCCCTTATTCCTTTGAGAGGTTTGACAATGTTTCCAAACCAAAATCCTCTTTAGATTTCCTGACTCCAATGGCAATTGAAAATTAATTGGTACCGTTACTTTCACAGATTTAGAGTATACTCTAGATGCGCCTGACAGCGGTTCAATTGTACTGGAGATAGTGGATGTTATTTTATCTGCAAGTATGGAGAAAAGGGCTAGCGCTGAGCTCTTGGGGATGGAAAAAAACAATTCAAAGAATGCTAGTTCAGATTCTCTTGATTCTGACAGTAAGAGCAGCTCGCTAAATTCGAAAATTGGACAGGAATCGGTAATATATTCACATCATCGTTTACTTTTATTGCAAAATTGATACCGAGGATCGGAAGAGCTCTTGTTGATAAGAAAATAATCTGAAACATATAATATTAATACGAGGATATTGATTGTTGTATTTATGTATAAAACAGTATTTTTAAATTAGATTGTTAGTACACGATTACTATAAGATTAGGTATTGACAATACCCATGCCTTTTCCGACTATAGGAATGTTGGGATAAGGCGTCGCACTCAAAGAGCTTTTCAACAAGCTCAACTTCAACAGATAATAATATAGTTTCTGCTTTAGAAGCAAAGAAAGAAACGCAAGAAAAGGGGAATGAGGTATTGATACCAATAGTAGGAATCCGTGTTACTGAATGCTGTTTATTGTGTACCACATTTAGCGCACTTGTTCATTAAACTTTGCCAGTATGCCCGAAATTTTAATAGTTTATATGATTTTCTTCAAATTATTTATGAACAAAACTATAAATACGATTTTAGTTCCATTCTTTTCTCAAATAAATTGCAGTATTAGAGGATTTTTATATTCGTTGCATGATCCTAGTATTGAAACATTTCTTCATTCTTTACCATCTGTCCCTGTCGTTCCTTATGATATGCTCAAAGCGATAGAATATGTGTTACATGTGAAATATGTACTACATTAGTTATAATTTTCATAATTGTTTCCCTTCTGGAGACAGAGACTAGACTTACGCCTTGCTATTATAACTAGATGTTTTTCTCTTTCATCTTAGCTGTAGATAAAATTGTTTAGAACAGTTATAAACTTGTAATCACATAGTTTTAAGTACTTCTTCAATTTTACAGAATTTATCGGGAAGTGATACGGGGCCGCCATTATTCAGCGGAGAACATGTCCACGGGCAAGCCCGCGAGGTGACATACCTATGTCCGTATTCTGGTCCAGCCCGTGGTATACTTAGCGTGACGAATTACAAGCTGTATTTTAAGAGTATAGATAGAGAAACACCTTACGTCGTCGAAGTACCTTTGGGAGTTGTTAGTAGAATCGAAAAAGTAGGAGGAGCTTCTAGCAGAGGAGAAAATTCCTATGGTATTGAAGTGTTTTGCAAGGATATGAGGAATCTGAGGTTTGCCCATAAGCAGGAAAACCACTCTAGGCGAAACGTGTTTGAGAAATTGCAACAGTACTCCTTTCCACTTTCGCACAAGCTGCCATTATTCGCTTTTGAGTATTCAGAAACGTTTACCGAAAATGGGTGGAACGTTTATGAACCAATTGCAGAACTCAAGAGAATGGTACCATCATGATTATATTATTTGCAAAAAAAAAAACCAACAACTACTCAGTCATTATAACTACTCTCATAATAATAATAATCACTGTTTCAGGGAGTTAACAACGATATGTGGAAAATTTCAAAGATAAATGACACGTACGCATTGTGCGATAGCTATCCAGCTGTTTGGGCAGTTCCAGCTGCCGCAACAGATGAAGACTTGCAGGCAGCTGCAGCTTTTAGAAGCCGCGGTAGATTGCCTGTGCTTTCCTGGATCCATCCCGAGAGTCAAGCGACAATAACGCGATGTGCACAGCCTTTGGTCGGCGTTGGTGGAAAAAGAAGCCGCGAGGATGAAAGATACGTTCAGCTTATAATGGATGCTAATGCGCAAAGTCATAAATTGTTCATTATGGATGCCAGACCGAGTGCAAATGCTATTGCAAACAAGGCGAAAGGAGGTGGCTATGAAAGTGAAGATGCATACCAAAATGCTGAACTTGTGTTTCTTGATATACACAACATTCATGTGATGAGAGAAAGTCTCAGGAAACTAAAAGGTCAGTTTAGGTTCTACAAATACTCGAACCATCTTATATTGACAAACTCATAGTTTTATTCAAATACATGTACGATTATTCAATATTGCAGAATTATGCTTTCCTATAATTGATGAAACTAGATGGCTTTCCGGTATAGAATCAACATACTGGCTTAAGCACATCAAATGTATATTAGCTGGAGCAGTAAAAATAGTTGACAAAGTAGAAAATCACAAGACCTCTGTATTAGTACATTGTTCTGATGGCTGGGACAGAACAGCACAGGTGATGAATTAATCAAATGTCTGAAAAAAAAACATCTAATATTACCAGAAAATTTTCAAATAGTTTTTTTCCTTACAGCTAACGGCACTGGCAATGTTGATGCTGGATCCCTACTACAGAACAATTAGAGGATTCGAGGTCCTTGTGGAAAAGGAATGGCTTAGTTTTGGCCATAAATTCCAACAGGTAAGTCTTTTGAATGAAATCTGTAATCTGTAGTCATACTTGCGAACCTAAAATTTATACATTTCACTCATTTCCAGAGGATTGGTCATGGTGATGAACACCACAGTGATGCAGACAGGTCTCCAGTATTTCTGCAATTCATAGACTGTGTTTGGCAAATATCTCAGCAATTTCCTAACGCTTTTCAATTCAACGAACATTTTCTAATCACCATACTTGACCATCTTTACTCTTGTAGATTCGGTACCTTTTTGTTCAACAGGTAACAGCTATATCAGTTGCTCCATACGCATTTGATGCTTTTGTTGTTCATGTTCACTAAACTTTGTACTAAATTATTGTTCACAGCGATCGAGAAAGAGTTCAAGAACAGCTTAAACAGAGAACAGTATCTTTATGGTCGTACACAAACAGTCAATTATCTTTATACCAAAACCCACTCTACTGGGCGGGTCCTCTGCACCAGTTAGTACTAATGCCAATTGCTAGTATGAGACATATCAAATTATGGAAACGTCTATACTGTAGATGGAACCCCAGCATGAGGCAACAGGTAATTATTGACGCGTAAGATTGACGAAAGACTTCATGAATCCGTAAGAATCAATGTACACGACTTCCTCAAGAATTTAATTTGCCTGTTTAGCAAACACAATTGTGTTCTATAGCAATAATACTTAATATATTGCTGTTCAATTTACGGATTGTTCTTTACAGGATCCAGTATACCAACGTACGAGAGAACTTCTAGTCCAAAAAGAGCAGCTTGAAAAACAGGCAGAAGAATGTCGGCGTGAACAAGCAACGCGGGCTAATAGATCGCTCACTTCTTCAGCACCTCCTAGAATACATTCTCCAGTTCACTCATAGCCCACCGAACTTTCATAATTTCACTCACAATTTTGTAAATGATTTTTACGCTTATCTCTCTCATGAACCGTTGAACTTGCACAGAATACGCAATATAAGTACATGAATAGGACCTACTCTGACTGATACCTATTGTGGCCAATCTTTGAACTCAACTCCAACCCTCTAACTTTGTATAAAGTGCGCGTTAATAAATAGTAAACAGTATCTGTTCGGTAAATGTTCAATTTTTTTCATATTTTACAAAAGTTTTAGTGGCGGTACGAAATATTTTTACCAGTGTGTAATAGGCGAATCTAAGATAAGGGTAAAGTCGAATTATTTTCGGCAATAAGAAGAACGAATTTCCAAAACAATATTATTTATTCATATTGTATATTGTTCTTAAAACAATCTAACATCAGACTAATAATTCACAAACGCTTATACGAATACTAATACTTTAAAATAATTTATATAGGTATAATACATTATCAACGAGGTAAACTATTGCCTCATCTTTTTCGCTCCCGGGATGCGATCAGCATTCTCATCAACAGCACATTCGGAGTTTCAAATAGCAGGGACAACACGTAGGCACAGAAGTATGTCATAGCAAAATTTCCGAGAAAGAGTGCGGCCTTAAAAATAAACAGAAGAAATTAAAGGTGCTTTCATTATTCGTATTTGTTCTGTTTCAACATACTAAATAAAGTTTTTCAATAACTGTTACATGTACTTACATTTGGTAAAAAGTCCACATGCATTGCAGTTTCGGAATGAAGATACACCGAATTTATAAGAAATGGATTCAAAAGATATGCACAGTACGTTAATCTGCTTAATGGTACGAACCCTTTGAACGAAAGAATCTTATTAACAAATCCTGAAACCAAATGATGAAACAAAATTAGTTTTCAGCGGATAATTACAAGTACAGTTTAATACTATTTATTGTCTTTACCTCCGTGCTGTGTACTGCACGCAATTAAAAGCCATGAAAGTCCTATTGCCCAGACCGTTCTGCTCAGGGCAACGTAAATCGCTGAAGATATGATTGAAATGTGTCTCTCCCATAAACCGAAGAGGACAAATAAGTTACACGAACTACCAAGGCACCAACCCAGGACGATAGTTCTCTGTAAATATTTTTGTTTCATTTTATTTCATTCTATGTCGAGATAAAAATCGATTATGTGGTAAAGTAATGAGAATACTATAATAATTGTTCGTTGTTTTATGGTAGATGGAAGAAATTGCCAAGTAACTTGCCGTTTTTAAGTCTAATTTGTGGTTTAACTTTAATAATATATAAGCTGTTCCAACTCCGATAATATATGGTCCGATTCTTGTCCATGGTGGATCGTATAGAATATTTAACATGTTGTATTGCGCGTCCATTCTGAGGAAAGAAAACATGTTATTTAGGAATGTACAATAAAGTGTTGCTGAACAAAAAAAAAAAAGAAGGAAAGATAAATGTGAATTCTCCGCGGATTCGTAAATAATGAAATTTGACTTGTATAATAAAACAGGTATAATACTTACGTCGGCACATATTCGTAAATGTATGATATATATCCCGTTGCCAAGGTGGAGGTAATTAGAAGAAACGTCAACATACTGACAGCCGTGTAGAAAAATCTATAATTCAAATCATGCAAATGGTCTTCAAACTAAAGTAACGTTTTAAAATCTACTAATAATCTATGCCAATTAATTCCAGCTGCATATTGCATGTTCATATTCAAATATGTAGACGTAGAGGTCATCGTACAAGTATCGGTAATTATTCAATTCAAATACTTCATTATACTTACACAGTTGATAAGATCAATGCAAACGTTGAAATAATAAAGAATTGCATATCATTTGATAAATACCAGCTCCATGTCATACACTGTGGAATAAAATTCATAAGAGTACTAAACACAATTAATTGCAGGTTCGACCTAGTATTGCCTCGGATTTAACTATATCGAGGCATCTCCAAATTTATCGTAATTCTTAGTTATTTTCAAAGTTTAATATCAAGTTGGGAAAACAAAATTAAAAAAAAATTTATATATATATATATCTGCTCTCGTTATATATCGTACCATCGTTTCTCTTCCGAAAAGATTGTTGATGTATAGCAAATTTCGCCACCAATATTTAGCACAAATTTCCTGCGGCCTTTCGGTCATGTAAAATTGCGATGTTTTTGCGTACCAGCCAGCATTTATTTGCAGTAGACCGACTACCATCATATAAGCAGGAGTCAATCTGGAAGAATTCATTTTATACAGGTTCACCGTATACGTACCATTCATTTATGATTATAATGAATTAAATGTGGTGAAAGGAAGCTTGATATTTAATTTTAATATCATAGATTAAGTTGTTAGTTTCTGTTTCTATATTTTCTATAACGGTATGACCATGTTATTTTTAGTCGCTATTTAAAACTGTTCGCACCAATGTATTCCGAAAAATTTTCAAATGTGGAGGAGAAACAGAAGTAGGATAAAAGGAAAAAAAAGGAGTGTTTTACTTCAAAGAAAATCTATCTAAGTTTACTCGTCCTAATCGTTATACATATTTATGTTCTTTCATACAGAAAATATGACATGCGAATATGCTTACCTAATGAATCTTCTCAGTATGGTTAGAGCAAACTCATTTACTTTTGCTTTGTAATTAACCGACTTGTTATCTTCTTTCTTGCCTTTCTTACCGTTCAAATACAAGTAAGATACCAGAAATCCACTTAAGAAAAAAAACGTGTCTACTGACAAAGTCGAGTTGCTTATTACTTGGACTGCAAAGCCTTCAGCCATTCTCCATGCCCAAGGTTTATTATCTGCAATTTGTACAACCGCAACAACGAATCACTATACAAGCAGCTATAGGCTGAATAAAAAATCAGACGAAAACAATCAATCTCAGTACACCTACTCCGTAAAAATAAACCGCAAGAGGTATCAGGTAGTAGGATCCTGAAATGAAGATTCGATTAAGTTAGAAGTGCGAACATCACTCACCCGCATAATCACTCATGTAAAATATCGTGTGTATCATGATGATCCAAATCATTCCTAGAAATCTCAGACCATGAATAGGAGGTATGGCCTCGCTGTTTAATCTTGTATCCAAAATTATCTTAGTGTTTGTGTAGCAGGAGAAACAGAGGACCATTTGTGCCAATGTACCTTGTTTGAACTCTGGAAGAACGACCGCAGACTCTGTCGTATCCACCGTCTTTTTGTCATCTGGAATCCAAAAGCAAATGGTAATTTCTTGCAAACATGTTTCTGCAATACCTCAGACTAATAGATACAGATATACTGCTAATATTGGCAATTAGTGAAAATTAACTTACAGCTGTACTCATTGTTGTTATTACAAGACGATATTTGTCTTTCTCGAATCTGTTTCTGGTAGACAGCGATGTCGTAGGTTGTTCCTACGATCACCATGCCAATGGTGAGGATCAAAAGAGTCCTGAAAGAGTAAGTTCATGAACATTTTTCTCACCGCAGAAGTCACCCTCAAAAAAATTAAATATCGAGGGACATATGAGAGAACTCACGCTATGAGTATCAACTTTCCATCCAACAGCCATTGGTGATCGTCCCTCAAATCTCTGACTTCTAATAATTTGAAATCAGCAGAATACAAATTTCCGACTAGCAGTGTCCTTTCTTCGAACAAACTTTCCAAAATCAGACCCAATTCATTCGTCGAACAAGACGCGGGTAAGCATAGACCAAGCGTTATGAGGTCCTGGAAAAAAGCATCGGATGATATTCCTTGTCTTGATGGGGAAAAATAAAGGAAATTATACGTATTAAATAAACGAATCACGGTACGAACTTCATTCGGTAATCTGACGTGATACTGAAGAGTACTGTTGTGGCGAAAATGCGTCACAAAGTAGTTTAGTCCGAACGGTGGAAACTCTTCCTCAGGATTTCGATAATTTGAGTTATTACGAAGTTCAGCATCAACCAGGATCAGTGGACTTATATTCGACGTATCTTGACACTGGCTTCTACTTCCCAGCCAGTAATTATTGCCATAAATGAACCCTGGCTTGGCCTCACCACTCGAATCCAGCACTGTGAAATTGTTATTAAATTTCTATCGTTTCATATAAAGTTACATTTTTATTGTTTCTTTTCTTTTTCTTCTCAATAACCAGATCGAGATCTTTAATCAGCTATGATGTATCTCTAGATCTACTATACGATTTGTAGAATCTGTAATTAGATCAATGCAAAAGAAATGATTCAATCTCGTGATAGATGCAAAATACTGTGTCATGTGTTCGGGCTGGATGATGTTGAATGTATTACGAGATGACTTAAGCTGTTATTACGTGAAATGCTGGTTACTAAAGCTGGTTCATTTATTATTAATAAAATCGACTATGTAATTACAGGTTTGCATTCACTTTCATACATTATACGATGCTGTCTCGAGAAATGCCATTTTGACGTTTCTGTGAAAATAAAAATACGCTGAACACGGTAGTGGGTACTTTTCTCTTCTCCCGAGAAACAAGTTCCTTGCGTAACTGCAGACGTGAAAGTTGATCTGTTTTAACTAAATCCAACGTTTCTTACAGCTCGGATGTTCATGTAGTAGTGACAACCAAATGATGATGACATTTCCGATTTTTTATGTCCAGTTTCCAGTTTATGCAATATAACGTAATGTCGTAATCCCCATAGACTTCCTCGAGTCTGGGGTCGTTTCACTTTCAACTTGAACGAACGGCGATGACCTCTCGATTATTTCGATAGGTACATGTACATACATACGTATTTAAATTTTGAAAACTTTCTTCGCATTATAAAAAAATCATCCATCAAATGCCAGGTTTGACAATTTGACCATAAGTAGCCTAAAGTTTTTGGAAATTATGATAAAATTTACAATTTAACTTTACTTCCGCATATTCTTGTGTTAGATGATTAAAAGTGTTAGAGAACGTAAATCATGCATACATTTTTTATAGTATAAACCATTACTAACTTTTGAGTGCCCATAGTTTGTGCTGGTCAACGGCTGTCCTAAATCTTTCCAATTCTTCATGACAGGTACTTGAATTTAACAAGCTACCTCTCAGGGCGAGAGCGTAAGCCGGAAGTGTCTGCTCGATCGTTTTCGATGATGATGCCCCATTTGGAACGCATATAGTAGCTACAATAGCCAAAAACAAAGCGTTGCAGAACATCTTCTGTGGTGCTATAGCTGATCGACGTTATATGTTCCGTGTTTAATTAAGTGCGAAAGTCACGACAAAGTTTCGTTCTTTTTAGTCTTTGCAACGAGCACGAAAGATGACGGAGAAATTCGCGAATAAATTTTATTCAATTTGATCGTCTGTCGAAAATTAAATAATAATACGTTCGGCTATGATTCCAGAAGTGCAGTGCGGCAATGAGGCTCTCATATCGTCGAGCGATAATCGCAATTGCCTTTGTTCACGTCGCGGAGCAATTTAATTGCATAACTAAAAAAATTCAGAACCACCCCTTTACAGACTCTTATAGCGTTGGTACAGCAATGGATTGATGAAAGCGGGAAAATAAAACGTGTTCTAATCGATGCTAATTTCCGATTAATCCGCACGATTTCGGACCAGGTGAAAACCCGTTGGCGAGTTCCAGTACAAAGATAGAAAAAATTCGCGAAATGACGCCTAAGGTGCCGGGCGTCTAAGGAAGGACTGGTGCTGTAGAATTCTTTGTAGAATCCAAGAGAAAACGGCGCAGAGATCTCTGGTGGGGCCAACACCGGTCCTCACTCGGGGCGCACACGTTTGTATTTACGTAGTCCCGCACAGAAGTGCAGGCTAGAAACTTATGGCTGAAAATTTCCGTCCACATTTCTAATTGACCAATTCTAATTTCAACCCCACTCTTAACCCTAGCTTACCTCTTTCTGTTACTCATTGGTAACCACCAGAGCTTATGTTAGTGGTCAGTAGGGAATGCCCACGCTTCCGTACGTTTATCGATAAATCCTATGGAATCATACATACCTATAATGTATGAATGATAAAAAACTTGCGGTCTGCAGAGACGCTGGCCAACGTTTCGCCAGGCAATCGATAGTATACCTGTAATCACAAGCTTCAGACGTTGCAATTGTAACTTGCTGGTGTGATTCATTTGAAAAATCTGTGAATTAGAATCTAATATTATATGTTTGGGATTGGTTCGGCAGGTGTTCGGCTCTTTTGAAATATAAATTGATAAAAAAAAGAACTTTTATATAAAGCAGACACATACTTTGATGTGAAATGCGAGGTCAGATTTTAAGATTTAAATCTCAGAGAATGCATGTAGGTAAAGTCTGTCAAGGCTTTTTTCTGCGTAAAACTGATTTGCATCTCAAGTAGATACAGATTTTCATGCCAAAATTTTTGTTTTTAAAACAAACAGAATATTTAGAGTGTATGTAATGTATATTTCGAGATTTATTTAACGTTCTTTGTGAACAAATTTGGACTACACTCTTCAATTGTGAGAAAACAATGTACGTGTGTCTATACCGGTATGCGTATGACTATACGACACTCTCAATAGTTCTTGAACTTGCACCTTGTGTTTCCGCGAAATTTTGCTTAAAGGTTAAACAGTTCATTTCACATGTTTGATCTCTTATTTCTTCTCTTATGCCTATACCTACTTCCGTTTCAATACTCATTTTTCATCACCATTGTCCCATAGTTCGCCCATGCTGTCACAGTCCATTTGGGAGATGCGTGCATGAATGCCCAAGCCTATTCACTTAATGCTAATCTACATACCTAGCTAGTTTGTTTTACAATAAAGTGTATAGAATCAATTACCACCATTGCTGTTATTTTCAAACTGGTAACTCAGTTTCATTACATGCCTTGAAATTTGAAATAGATTATAATTATTGGCAATTAGCCCCCTGACACGATCTGTACTGTCATAGCTGGATGAGCTGCGAAAATTATTTTTGCCAGAACGGTAGAATTTCATCTGCCCTGTAAATTACAAAGAATTACTTTCACTGGAAGTACAGGCATAATGCTTATCATTTTTGTGGGATATGGTAGAGCTGGGATTCTTATTCGTACAGGCCTGTTCGATTTACTTTGATGATGCTATCTGGGTGATTCCATTCTAACACTGTCTATTAATGTCCTGTACTGTTTGCTCTCACTGGTCATCCATTAACAATCTATTCATAAAATTTTTGTATCAATACGATCCTCATGAACATATTCCATTACTTCTTTCGTATAATATAACTTGCAGTCCAGAGAAAACTTACAGTTTAAATCACTTAAATGTCAGTACCGTGACATGTTCATTTTTAGAACTTACCTATGAATTCATTATTTTCTTTGTCGCAATGAATGATCCAAACTAATTAATCCATAAATCTGATTAATGTTATAATACAATTCATAAATAAATTATAATACAATTCATAATAATTTTTCTGAAGAACGTCTACCAAATTTATTTTATGTCAGTACCGTGGATGAATGAATCAGTACCGTGGCACGGAAAATTTGAAATTTGATTCTCATTCTCGATATTTTGAAGTTGTAGCAAAATCCTATCGAACTTTCATTTTTACAATAAAATAGAGTAATAATATGCATTAAAAAATTTTTTAAATTTAATTATAGAATCGAAAAATGTTTAATCAAAAAAAGTAACAGTGAGAACGAATCACCGATCTCTCTTCACGGCTGACCATAACTTCGTCTCTCTAAGCACTAATGAAATAGTCTAATAGTGTTAAACTTTTTAAAACAAACGAGGCGTACACTTGGATATAATTCTTCACTGAGATAAAATGGATCCAAAAAATGAGCATCGATTAGTGTATCCTGATGAATGAATAATCAAAATATTTTTATCTGTTTGATCTTTAATTTTATTTTCTACGCCTGATGCAGGCATTTCGTTCTTTTCAGGATACATTTTTGTCACCCGAAGTATAATTACACAGGATTTGTAGGCGCGTACGCATACCTATATATAATATACTGACATAGAGTAGGGAGTACACTGTGCAAAGGATTACCACAACTCTAGAAATGTGGCAATGAATGAATACCGAATTTCTACTGCAGAACCTTAACAGCGCAAACACATTTCAGAAAAGTTTCATAAACGTAGCATTATAATCTTGTGCGGATTTCAGCTAGGCAACGGGAGGTAATAGAATAAGTTGTATACTTTTCAATTACTCTTCATTTTCATGAAAATGTCCGCTCTCGTTCCCCACAACGAAATGTTTCTGGAATATTGCAGGATCATATATTTTGAAATTGAAACTTTAATCCTATAAGTGCAGAGGCTACGGAAAAATGTTCACCTGGAAATTGGGAGCTCAGTCTTTGTATTTTTTTTTATTTAGGATTTGAAATACACATTTGGTAAAGAAAAACGTAGAGAAAACGAAAAATTTATAGTTTTTATTATAACTGTCTACCCTATTTCAGAATCATTGCGAAAGTAAAATTACAAGAGTACTAGGTTTCTGAAATGTTTCATTCAAATTACATTGGAAATTTTGTTTACACGCAGGATTCCAATAAGTTGTCTGAAATTTTTCTGGAAGGTATAAGGAAATGGCCAAATTGCCATTTCAGAATCGTCACGTAGCTATAGTGCATATAACGACGTCTTTACCGCCTGGCATGCCAATTGTTACACAATCAATATTCTCTCCAGTTATATTATTCCATACGAAAATTCAGCGTAACGGTTCATATTGCATTCATTGTGGGAAAAGCTGGATCGACGATGCTGTTATTTAATATGAAATAACCGGTTACAACGTACTGTACCCATAATTACCTAATAGTTCAGTACATACATAGCAAGTTGTACTTAACTACCAATCGTATCAAACAGCGCGTTAGCATAATGACAAAGTTCAGCAAGGAAATTGTCAGCGATGTTACACCGCATTTGCGATTATGATTGACGACTAAGAACTAAGTAATTTCTCATACATTATAGAATAGCAATCACTCGAGAATGCTTTCTATATCCTGGGTCGAAAATCCATACAACTACTATGAAAATTGGATTAATTGGATAACCCAATGTACTATAATAACGTCAGTATATGAGTTTATTGTAGTTTAATTATGATACTGGTTATTGTAGTACTTATAAGTAATGATGACTTCGACAGGAGCACAAAAGCTGCAGTCGACATATTCAATGAATGACTGTCTGGTCATTGCATCGTTATTACCGTGAAAGTTTTTTGCTTTTTTTTCAGACTGGCATATACGTCGACGTAAGAGATGCCGGATACGAAGACATTATGTCATCCTAATCTGTCTTCGAATGTAGGCTGGTGAAAGTGCTCAATACTTGAAAATTACGCTTAATACAAAAGGTAGAATAAAAAATTATAAGGAAAAACTTGGAATCGCGCACTGTAAAACCCATTCCGGATATTTTCACGCACGCGTGTATATTATCTCTCTTATCTAATTAAACAAATATTCGCTTGAATTAAGATAAAAATATTGTTTAATGTAAATTCACACCTATATAAATTGTTATTGTTTTTCGGGTTGGAGAAGCGAAAACCCACCGTCTTTTCTGCGATAGAATCATTTTCTGCGGTATACAATCAACCTTACTTTTAAGAAATTAATCTAACTTTTACATATATTATTTTGCGGCAATTCCACGAAGACAATATACCCTTGGATTCAATGCCAAATATCACTTACTATTATATTGATGACTATTGAGGACTTTGACATGATCGCTGAGAATGAAAGTGGTGTGAATCAATCCTCTTGTAATTTATATTATTGAAACCATATATTTGTAATTTGGAAAAAGTTGTCTTGCATCTCTTTTATTAGGAGCTCATTCAATTGAGTTATATACGAAATTTCTAAAGCAATAGACTACAGCTTCAATTCTTCAATGCAGCATCAATTTCGTACGGTAAATCCCATGCGTATTCGAGTGCGCAAGCGTGAAGAAAGAAATTAGTGGAAATGCTCAATATTTCGATACATTCGAATCAGTAGATCGCACGACAGCTCCGGTGAGCACATTTTATTCAAATGTATCTCTAGCGCGAGATGTTCATTCACACTTGTCGTGAATGCTGCTTTTATTGTGTGCTCAGTTGATACGTTATAATTTTCAAAACTAATATAACGTTGCCACTAATTAATTAATGTTAAGTTGAAATTTTACAACGCGAAACGTAATACTTACCTTGACAAAACACGTAAACAAAAATCCCAAACCGCAACCTATACCAACATTCTATTAATTCATACCTATAATAATATTTCTGACTATTCGCATAATTCGTGGTATACTAGCCTTAATTACTAAAACACACGCCACTTGCAAAATTAGTCACAAACCAAATTTGAAGCTCAATAAATATGAAACCGATTATTGCACATTGCAATGATCAACTTATGTAGTGGCTTCACGTAGTGGTATTATGTGAGTTAGCCCCGCAGCGATATTTTCTCCAGACTTCAATTTCGGACACCTTTTTACTTTAGAACTACATAATATCGCATTTATAACTCTCTTGCACTGTAAATTTCAACTTTCTAATATACACCATCGAATTTTAGTTACCCACCACAACTACATTATAGTTATAGAAATCAGACAAGTCGCCGGAGTATAGGAAACTGAAAAATGCCCGCGGAATGTATATCAGTAGCGAGTGGTCATTGTCGAATAAAGAAATTAGGGGTTTATATAGTGAACAGTGGTGAATTAGAGATCGAAGAGTTCAATTTTTTCCAACTAAAGTAACGTACATCTAATTGAAATCAGTGGATTTTATAGCTATATGTGCCCCAAGCATATAAAAGTGCAGAATCACACATGTGTCATTGATTCATCAGATCGGGTATAATTGAAAAAAGCCGTGCGAAAGTTTGATTTATTAATACTCGACCTAATCGAAGTGCAGAATTTTGCCAGGAAATAAGATACCTGACATGATTAAAATATAATTAATACAACGAATAAATAAGTGCTTTCCTTCATGTAACGAATCGGTTATCGCACATGTTGCGTGTCGACTTTTACGATATTACGTAATGTAACACAGGTATCATAGGTAACTATAAATGTACTGTCTACAGGTGATACCTGTACACGTACAGGTTGACTAAAAATATATTATTTTATCCGTACACTTTTGTATTATACATAGGTATGTATACACGATGAACATCTCACCCGAGGAAGTGTGCTGGAATTTTTAAAGGGCTGAAATGCATTAATTCTCATTTCCTACTGTTTTAGTGTGTCGTACGCTGTTTAAATGTTCGCTCATTAAAAATAGATAGTTGCAGGGAGGGTAGAGTAGAAAATAATAAATGAATTGCATGTTAGTATTTCTGGGAATTCATTGCTGCAGCATCGATCGATCTTACTCATTGTCGAAATGATTTCAATGGCTTGAATGAATAATGTTACATTTCGCGAGGCCCTCCGAAACTGCTCTGTAGCGCATAGACTTACCATACAACTACATAGCGGTTTCAGACTCGCTCGTGAGACGTAACGTTATTCGTCAAGGCCATCGATATGTCCAATTTGTGATTGTTTCTTAAAATTGAATGTGCATTCATCGCAATCAATCAAGTCTCTTCAATGCTTTCCAGTGAACAGCTTAGCAAGTTTGAAGTCCTTCTACTACGACAGTAGTGTCTCGTTAACGCTATCCTCACGTGAACCCTTTATCGCCATCGCGCTTGAATTGATGGACTACTTTTGCAGCAATTTCGATACGCCTAATCACCTGGAATCTCAAGTAGACATCACAAGAACGGCATGTGGGTTGCATATAATGAAGTGCACCGACGAGTAGTTCGTCAATTCGACCGCGAAATGGCAGTACCATTTAGCACCCTGTCGGCTGCAGGCAGGTAAAGTAGGAGCGCTCAAAGACTCTTTGGGAACGACTTAGGCCATAGCCACTCGTCGATTTAAGCGTTGGGTAATTTTACTGTGAGTTGTTCTCTTAATTGTTCGTTCGTTTGTATACATCGCTATTTTTATGCCCCGCCCCTCGCAGCAACTACTCCATTGATACATAGATGGCGCTGGTCGCGTATGAATGAACGAAAGGGAAAATAGTAGTACTGCACAAATATGCGGACAAAAAATGACTCCCTTTTCTGAGAAGCGCTTAGCTGTGAATGAAAAGATAGTGGTGCTGTACAAATATGCGGACAAAAAATACTACGAGCCACTTTCGTTTTCACTTGGGGGCGTGGCCAACGAAAGGGAAAGTGGTGCTGCACAAATATGCGGACAAAAAACTCACTACCTTTTCTGAGAAGCGCTTAGTTATGAATGAAAAGATAGTGGTGCTGCACAAATATGCGGACAAAAAATACTACGACCTTGCATTATATTCTTGGAGGCGTGGCAAATGGTGCACTATAAGAATTCTGAGAAGCAGTATAAAAAACTCCTAACTCTACTATATTTATTATGCAATGAAAGATAGTGTACGCACCATTATAATGCGGGGAGCTAAAAAGTATACAAAAAATACAGGCATGCATACGTGGCTTCATGCACGTCTCTATATGTATATCAATTTATATCAACGTTTTTCGGAGTTACACCAATCTTAAGTCTGCAATGATTGCTCCTGGTATCGGGAGAACATATGACCCGAGGTGTGCCGAAATTCGTCCAAACCATCGGTACGTATGTACAATTTGTGATTGTGTCTTAAAATTGAATATGCATTTATCGCAATTAATCGAGTTTCTTCAATGCTTTCCAGTAAACATCCTGTCGAGCTGCGTATAATAAGACGTACAGATGTTTAGTGGCGAATTCACGAACTACTTTAGCTGTATGCTTGCGGCCATAGCTTGCCTGCTCGTACTTTGTATTAATGGTGGCTTGAGTTTACTCTGCACGTGTGCGACGTGTTTCGAATACAGGGTCTTGCTTGAATTTAAGTATGATCAGAGAATAAATACGTAAGTACTCCGAAGTTAAATTGTTGTGCTATCCACGCTGATAGTATAATGCGATAATTATCTGTTCCACACGTTTTACTTCGGTTTTAGAGGCAGGTTAAATAAGTATAACCTAAAATTGTAATTTCCAGATTTTCAAATATTTTTCGTGAACAAAAATGGTACGCCACAACAATCAACTACCAGACAATCTTCCGCAGCTTCAAAACTTGATTAAGCGTGATCCAGAATCTTACAAAGATGAGGTAAACAATTGTCAGTTTTATTAATCCCCATTAATCTGCGCCTAAATCGTCCTCATAAATTCTCTACTCTTCATTTTAATCCTTCTTTGCAGTTCTTGCAACAACACCGTCACTACAAATCAACTTTAGAAGTCTTCAGATTAACACCTGATACATTCAACAAAAGTCTCGATGAATTGGTGATGTTCCTTGCACAGGTAAGAAATTATCGATACATCTAAATTTTGATCAAAATGCCATAATTTATTTCCAAACTATCAGTTATTATCTGATGTTTCGTACATAATCAAAGAGTTGGTCTAATTCCTAGGCACTAAGTTTATACAAAACCTTGATCGTCAACAAAAACGATTTCTATAATCCCTTGTCATAATTGAATAAAGAAATACTGCTATTACTTGACATGGGCACATATAATACTGTCTAGGATTTACCATGACTATTTATCAGGCAGAACACGACGACTTTAATTTATTACTTGGTAAAATTCAGTAGTCTGAATATTCAGGCTTTTTTTTATTTCTTCTGCGCAACAGTCTGCTAAAGAATCTATGTAACTTGACAAAACTTCTATAATCTTGAACCAAAGAAAGAAACACTTATTTTTTTAAACAAGACCTAATTTTCTAAATAGAAATTATCCTTATTTTCTTTCAGGTCTGAGCAGCGTTATGTCAAGTTGCATTGGGATCGGCAGTGTTGTGTTCTGAGTTATTGAACCAAAAAGACTATTATATTCAGGGTATAAGACCAATTTTTTCAATTAGTAGAAGTGTGCTCAATATTATTTAGAATTACAATGGAGGACTGTGTAGCATATCTCAAACAGACGATAGTTTGCAGAGAATATGTTATGAGACGTTTATATTCTCTGATCGGTTCTGAAAGCGAAGAAATGATGCAGAGTATTTTTGTATTCGGGCTTACAGCGACTGGTAAATCATTAGTTATTAAGTCTGTATTAGATTACCTTGAGTATAATGTGTCTATTGTAAATTGCGTAGAATCATACAGTAGCAAACAAATCTTTGAATGTATTTTAAATGATTTGTCTCGGCATGAAATGGGTTCGAAAAATTGTTTTAGTGTTTATCAAAAATGCGATAACTTTATGGACTTTATTACCTATCTAAAAATTGCTGTGAAAAAAGATGAACGGCCTATAGTCATTGTTTTTGACAAATGTGAAAGACTCCGCGATATGGATATGAATTTGTTGCCTGCTTTTGTAAGGCTGAAAGAATTGACCAGCTTAAAAATTTGCAGTATTTTTGTCAGTGATATAATTTGGGAAAAGTATTACCTAAAATCTGGTTTATTGGACCCTGTTAAAATTCATTTTCCGCAATATACTCGTGAAGATATGTTGAAAGTATTGTTTTTGTACAAGCCAAAGGGATACGAAGATGGATTTTACAAGAATTATTTGAACTTGTTTCTCTCTGTATTCTTCAGATGTTGTAGAGATTTCAACGAGCTAAGATACATGGCAAAAATAAACTTCGATAAATATGTTGAACCTATCAAAAATGGAAAAATTGATGAAAATGATGTACAGTCTCTGTGGCGCAATGTGTCAAACGTATTGAAAGCTAATTTAGAAGTTATTTATCTTAGAGTTTCTGCCAGTGACTTTGAGGAACGTACGAAATTATGCCAAGAGATTGAATCCACAACTAAATTAGCTCTAAGCTTTGAACTACCATTCTATGCAAAGTACATGCTCATAGCTGCTTATTTGGCCTCGTATAATCCGGCCAAACAAGACAAACGTTTATTCGTCAAACAGGGTAGTAAAAAGAAGAAGAAGTCTACAATCAACCGAAAACCTGTTAAGATCAACACGCAATTAGGCCCAAAAGCATTCACTTTGGATAGAATGCTGGCTATATTTTATGCCATCATTAATGAAAAAGTAGGATTAACTGCTAATCTATTGGCACAAATACCCACCATGTGTCAGCTAAGACTATTAAGTATTGTAGGTGATAATAATTTGGATAGTCCCAAATACAAATGTTGCGTAAGCTACGATTTCATTGTTATAATATCTAAAACAGTTGGATTTAGTATTAGAAATTATCTGTATGATTTCATTTGAAGTATTGTGTATGACCATAACTTGCCAACTCTCCCATATGTACAAGAAATTTTGAGTTAGTTTAGCTCAAGTATTATTTTCCGTTCTCTTTTGAAAGAAAATCTCATCTCTAAACCTTATTTATTTTAATTTAATTACTTATTTCCATTTATTTTCTGTCTCAGTAGGTTTCGTACTTTTGTACTCTCTACAATAAACTTATATGAAATGAATAAAATACTTGCTATCTCTAAATTATACACATCCATCCATTGAGACTAAATTATCAAATTGAGTTGTTGAATAAAATCGGATCATGTAGATATGATTTTGAAATTCTTGTTAAATCTCATTTGTTATAGTTAGAAAGATGCTCAGTATTTTTCTGTTATTATAGGTAGCTCATTGCTATGCGGAAACGTTATCAACTTTCCCCCAAGAGCTTGTGGAAATTCTGCAGACTCAAAACACCGTTTTGGATATTGGGATGCGAATGGTGATTATAAATATTGATATTTGAATATCAAAATATAAGAATATTGGTAATAATGAATCAACATTTGATATTTTTTGTAGACATTCTGCAGAGCTCTGATCCTGCTTCGGAATAAAGGACTTCTGGAACCAACTGCACTTTTGAGTTTATTTTTCCAGCTCTTAAGATGTCAGGATAAATCGCTGAGACAATTCCTCGAAACACACATAATTACTGATATAAAGAATGTTAATTCCAAGCATAAAAATGCTAAGATTAATACCACCTTGCAAAATTTCATGTTCACAATGCTGAAGGACAGCAATGCACGAGCTGCTAAAATGTCAGTAGATATAATGATTGAGCTCTACAAAAAAAATATTTGGAACGATGCTAAAACTGTGAACGTTATTTCAACCGGATGCTTTTCAAAAATAACTAAAGTCATGGTAGCTAGTCTGAAGTTCTTCTTAGGATCCGATCCAGACGAAAAAAATAGCGACGATAGCGACAGCGAAGATGAACCTAATGTCAAAGAAGTCATGATGGCTAATAAAGTCAATAAGAAATCAAAGAAACGAGAAAAGCAGTTAAAGAAAGTCAAGCAGTTATTCGTGGTACGTTGTCTTCCGATTAGAGTTAAAAAAAAAATTTGTTTGACTGATTCACTTATTTAGGAGGACAATTTCTGAATGTCAGTATTTCTACTTGATCAGAAACTTTATAAAAAACTGGCTGAGGACTGACTTCAATTTATTCTGTTTTAGAAATCCAAAAACAAGAAGTCTAAAGCACCACAATTCAATTTCTCAGCGTTACATCTCATTCACGACCCTCAAGGGTTTGCAGAAAAGCTATTCAAGCAAATGGAAAAGAACAACGACAGATTTGAAGTAAAACTAATGACTCTGGATGTAATATCCAGGCTGATAGGCTTGCACGATTTATTTCTATTCAATTTCTATCCATATTTACAAAGATTTCTACAACCACATCAGAGAGGTAAAATTCCTACAAATCTCCTATCGACTACCCAAGGATCAAAATTGAACTTATGTAGTAAAGATTATTTTCTAAATGTCTTTCCTATCCATTTAGTAATTGAACAACGTTATTACAGAGGTAACAAAACTGCTTCAGTTCGTCGCCCAGGCATCTCACGATTTAGTACCTCCAGATGTGCTGGAACCAGTTTTAAAGACGCTGGTTAACAATTTTGTTACAGAACGAAATTCTGCAGATGTTATGGCTATTGGGTAATTATCGAATCTCAATTCCTGAACGTCTTTTTAAATTCGCCCTAATACGTTTATTGTCATGTTGCAGACTGAATGCTTGTCGAGAGATATGTTCACGCTGCCCTTTAGTAATGAATGAAGATCTATTAAGAGATTTAACTCAATACAAAAATTATCGCGAGCGAAGCGTTATGATGGCAGCTCGATCTCTAATCGCCCTATTCAGAAATACAATGCCAGATTTACTGGCCAAAAAAGATAGAGGTAGACCTACAGAGGCAACAGCTGAATTGCACACTCTGAAATATGGCGAACTTAATGCTAAGGACTTTGTGCCTGGTGCAGAAGTTTTGCTTGATAAAAGCCACAGCGAAAACCTTGAAATAGATAGCGAGAACAGCGAGGTTTGTTATAATTAATTAGCTAATTATAAATCGTATTCAATTACTGAATTCTAAAATTCTTTTCGTTCTTATTTTATCGAAAAAAGGATGAAGATGAATGGATTGATGTAAAACACAGCAGTGATGAAGGAGATGGTGACGAATGGGTAACAGATGATGATGAAGATGAGGATGAAGATGAGGATGAAGATGAGGAAACTTGCAGTGAAGAAGAAGAAGAAGAAGAAGAAGAAGACGAGGAGGAGGAGGAAAATGGAAGAGAAACAGAACATGCGAAAATAAGGAATGATAAAGATGAAGCGGAGGTAAATTCGGAAGATAAAAAGGCGAAGAAGGAAGAGTCTGCTGACTCACCGAAGAAATCTAAACTAGATAGGAAAAAAGAGAAATTGGCAAAAAAATCACAAATGAAAATTGAAAAGAAGAAGGAATTGACGGCAAACAAAAAAGCAAAGGCTTCACAAATTTCGGTTGAACGTTTACTCGGAGATGAAGATTTTAAGAAAATTGATGCTGAACTGATCAAACAACAGGTCACAAATTTCAAACGCGGTGTTAAACGACCTCATGAAGAGGATCCCAACAAGGGAGAATTAGTAAAGCTAGCCGATATCGAAAACATTTACAAAAAACGTAAACACGATAAGCAGTCCAGGATGGAGAGCATAAAGGTTCGTTTAATATTCTGATTATATTATTCTTTTGTTATAAATGATTTTTGAAAGAATTCTGTCTGTCTAGAAAATCTGTGATTGGAATAATGATTGAAAGAAGATAAAAGTGATATTAACAGATGAAAGATTTCATAATTTTTGTACAAACTTGTTTTCTGAAGAATTTTATCTATTACTGAAAACTTCTTTTGATTTACTATTCATACAGCGGAATATATCTATTTGTTGTATTTCTGTTTCTTAATGATATTTCGCAATTAATTATTGTAGCAAGGTCAAGAAGGAAGAGAAAAATTCGGTTATAAAGACGGAAGGCAAAACCCATTATGCAGTAAAACCAATCGAGAGAAAAAGAAGAAGAAAGCTTTCCAGATGGTCAAACATAAAGTACATGGCAAAATAAAAAGATCGTTCAAGGACAAGCAGGTCGCTCTAAGAAATCACTTGGTGAAGCAAAAAAGAATGAAATAATTACAATACGATCAACATATAATTTTTTTTCTAAACTTAGAACGAATATCTTTAACAACAGATAGACAGGTAAAAATATTTTCATTTTTTGGATTCTATTGTATACTGCTTGAATACATCGAGGTACAAATTACGAACACAAATCCTTAAATCAAACATTCGACTCCTTGATAATCCCTTATAATATAATTTTCTGTGTAATCTTCTGTTTACAAGAAGAAGTGTGTGCGCGCTAGTGATGAATCAGGCGAGACAATAATAAACTTCAATAACGGCAATAAATGTGTTACTTTTATGGGTAATATTGGTTTTTCAAATACGATGAGTCATAAATATTCAATTTGCTGACGGTATAGCATGATTTTCGCAGGTTCCGGAATAGCGTAGCAATTGCCTCACTCGAATAATTTATTAGTAACAACCACGGTATTGAGTATTAATGTTTTTAAAAACAGATAAAGAGCCGTATTAAATTTGTATTCTATTCGCTTGGATAATTACTAATTAAATCGTTAAGTATTTGATTCCTTAATAAAAGTTATACGATCATATTCGTTATTCTCTTCTGTTTTCGAAAAGAATAGCTGACAATGGATTAGACTTATACAGTGAAACTCCAATAACGGCTCAATTGATTATGTTTTATGATTAGTATTTTGCGTTTTTTTAAATACAAGTGGTCATATTTAATTTGCCGACGGGCTGCCATAATTTTTTCGACTTCAAAAATAACTGAGCAACAATTGCCTCATTTAAATAATTAGTAACAATCGCGGGGATAAACAGTGTCGATAAATAAGAACTCTGTACGTTGAGCGGAGGGATTTCTCCGACGACTTCTAGCAATCATAAATATCGTTCTGAATTTGACCTCGAGGTAGAGCTACTTGTGGATCGAACTGTCAACAAGATCGCGTTTCACAGCATTCGGCTGAATTCTATGTTTTCATTTATTTCTAGCCGTAATCTCGAGCTTCGGCAGCAACAGAAGCCGAACCAGCGCGTGTCTGTGAACAAATTTATTGACGTGTCGTGAACTAGATAGTGCTCAATTATCAGTGACAGCTTTTTATAATTAAAACCTAATTCTGAGGTTATTATGCAGACAATAATATAACTACTAAAGAAAGTGATATGCTCATAAAGGAGGACCCGCATTGGAGCAACCTCATGGATCTGGATTTTCAGATGTTTCCAGAGCTCGGAGGTCTGGGTATGTAATTAAAAGATCATTTTTCACTTCAGAATAAAATGATCATTGAGTTAATGATCTTCAATTTTATTTTATACTGTTCGTACACAAGTATAAAGATTCTGTTATTATTCATGCCGCCCATAACAGAAGGAAAATAGCTACCGTAGATAAAAACACGTCCATCACAGGCGTGACTCAAGTGTCGTGATACAGTCCGAACAAAAAATTTATTCAATTGTCAGGTTTTCGTAGCACGTGTCGAAGTAGTTGATCTCTAATTATCCGATTTTCAATTGAAAATATATTACCATAGCTTACAGACTTCACAGAATACTAGAAAAATATCGAATTATTAGTTTCGAGACACTCCTCACTTCGTATTGTTCTTATTTCTATTAATAAACGCCACCATATGCCTTTGTGCCGGTTGACAATTATCACAGATATACTCCGCCTTATTATCACTTATGAAGTTTAAATCGCGTTACTTTTTGATATCATTAACGATTTGCGGTAAATACTATCTACATATCCGGATAATTTTTAACGGTATTCAATAACGAACATCTTTTAGCTCGGTATATTTAATTCATGTGTGAAAAAGCGAATCATTCTCATACCTACAACAATTAGTGTGTGGATGATGGTACCGCTAAGTTTATTTCAGTATTCCGAAATCTTTTCGATTTGTTATTGCGCCGTAACGCGAGTCCTAGTAGAAAATCGGAACAAAGAAAATAAGATATATTTGCATGCAGGAATGAAAAGACATTTATTATACACAGAATATATATACCCATGTGTTTCTTAGATCTCTATAAATACACCGGATTTATTAAAGGCGCAAATATAGCAAGGTCACTACTTTGCCTTTGATCCTTAAAGTGGGTCTATTTTTGTATTAACAGAAATTGTATAATGAAAGACTCCCTTGTTGACGTGCGATCGCAAATCGCCCTTGCAAAACGAAAAACCGTTTTTTTTTGCCCTAAATCGTGTGTGCCATCAACCGATCCACGAAGCGCATTTAACTTTCTTTAATATTGGATATCCTCTCAATTCTTTTAAGATATCGTAACTTTCTATTATATTGTATTGATGCGCCTCATATTGCCGATGAAAAGATGAGAAAACAGAATTTTTCTGTCCTCGTCACTTTGTCATAAATATATTTTAAAGAGATAGGCCAATCTTACGCTCTCCCCTTAGATAATAGTGGAACATTTAAATTTTTTTACCTCCTGGTAAATTTTTAGTAAACAGCAGGAAACTGACCGTACCTTATCGTCAACACTTTAATCTTTTACAAACACATGTATGTACGTCTAGTGCACCGCATGACCGCCTACACAAACCACACGCAATGGTAAAGGCTTTTAAAGCTCGTAAGCTGTGAAACCTTATATTCATGCGATGAATGATGATTTTATTCTTATTGTTATTTGTTAGCGTACATTTCAGCTGACAATGAGAGAAAGCTCGTTATCAGTGTGTTTAGATCTTCATGATACATATAGGTATATATGTATGACACAGTCGAAATATGTCCGTGGAACGCTGTGCAAGGATCCTCAAATAAATTCACGAAAATTGACCCCATTTTACGAAAATGATTTTTTGTACAATTATTCGGGAACCGTAGTGTAAAACCTGGAGAAAATATGGAAACGAAATATGCGTCCCAGAAATGGGTAATATTTTCGCAAAAAAACCTCATGCGGTTTGAAAAACTTGCGGTTCGTTTTAATGAGAACCTCAATACTCCTTATCATAATGGTTCGACGCAAAGCAACGTATATTTTTTAGCGTTTTATGTTTCGTTCCTTTTCTTTTAGTTATGTGCTCGTCGTGAGTCTGGCTTTAGAATTTATTATTATTTTCGATTTGCTGCGTATTTATAAGAATCAACAATATTTCAACGAATTTCCTTGAATCCAAAATTTCATCCCGGTTTCTGAGATGCGAAACATACACATCAAGTCAAGACTTTTTTTCAAATTAAATTCGTACCGACTATAAAAACTCGTAACTATTACCAGAAACATTACATCTATATTTGACCCAAGAGTTTGATTGCTACTACGGTTACATACTGATATTTATATTATTAACACGGCAATGTATGCAGTTTCTCATATGGTCATATGCTGCACTGACATCGTTCATTTCAAGGCTATATAGGTATTCTATAATTAACTCTAGTGTACATGAAGTAGAGTTTTACAATATTCATATCACACAGAGATGGCGATTCCTGATCGAAACATTAGATTTCGTATTTCTACATATATACGTATAAACTTGCATTTATTTATTCATTTCTTCGTTTTCGTCTCATGAAAGTAACAAATATATATTCTAATTGAATACTTCGGAATAAATTTGATCACTTATATAGTGTAACATGCGAGCTTCTGTTTCGAGAAATTCGATGGATGAATAGATGGAAAAATTGAGGCATGTGCGATTTCTCGTTTTTATTCAAAATTCTTAATATTATCATCTTCGCCTGGAAAGGACCGATAAAATATCCGTAGTTGGCACTGCGCATTGGAATTAACTAGTACGCGAAATTACGGGTACAAGGATTGCGGACACCCTGAGGAATCAATTGGTGTAAATGCAGTTTTCTTTTTATTCATGTATTTAAAAAGTATGGAAATATCGTGAGAATATTCGAAACGTGATGAATTATAAACCATATACGCACATGGCCGCAATTCGCGTTTATCTAGAATTGCATAATGTCCCTAGCGCATCCCTATCTTTCCGTTATAAAGAAACGAGTTTAGCTTGTTGAAATTCATTCCGTTTCCCTGTTAATTTTTCCGTCATTTTATTTTACCCAGGGCAGTAAATTTTACCGAAGTAGGTACGAAGTGGCTTCCATGCATCGCGTATACGTAGGTATACCTCTTTTACGGTACATCCCCACTTCTCTCTAACGAGACGGTAATGTCGACGCCACTTGCCGGCTTCTAGGAGTACAGAATGAAATTCATTCCCTTCCGACTAGTGACACGCTCCGTTTTAAAATCCCGTCCGAAAAAACCTCTAGTTTACCTCAATTAGTGTAAAAATATTTTAGGGATTAAATCAAAAGAGATAAAATTTCTCCGCATGTGTGAAAATCTCTAAGTATTTTATTTTAATAAAAAAAAGAAAAAATACTCTTTAATATTTTTTCAGTGCGTATATGTAGCATCAGTATGGTGCTTTAATAATAGTAATGTCGACTTAAAATATTGTTACGAAATACCATTGCGTGTGTGTGTGTGCGTGTGTGTAGGGGGAAGATTTTTTAAAATAAATGTTTAATAAGAAAAATTAGTTCTACCGTGTCGAAGTTATTCTATGTAGTGAAAGAGCGTAAAATTTTTATTTTTATTTTCTCTTTCTTCTCTCGTACTCACTGATATTATAATTATGTAATTAATCTTGATCTTGATACCGGAAGTATAGATTGTTAAAAGATTCTTAAATAAAACTGTGATAACGGGTAATCTCTCTCTGTGTATACGCGCTAGTGAATTTGTTTCTTGAAAAAAGTTGGCATTCGTATTATGAGGGGTATGACGGATCACTGCATACTGGACATGATGGACTTTGAGGAGAATAACTGGTCCCTGGGTAAATAAATTTATCACAATTAATTATCGATTTATTATTAACAGATATTCCGATTTATATCTATATACACCTACTCGCCATATTTAATAACTCGTGTTTTATACTTTTATCGCTATCGCACGTGTGGCGAATCCTTGGCATAGTTTCAAAGCTCCCGCGTACTGGCTAAAAGATATATGATGCAAAAAAAATGATTGATTTTCTCCATAAAATTACTGTACATTGAATTTCAATCGAAGGAATACTAGATTCTGTAATAATCTCAATATTCGTTTATATAAATGATACATTTAATACATTTATATATACAATCAGCGGCTGGACTGCTCAATGCATTCGTAACAGATTATCGACTGGTAATAGGTAGTTATCGGAGTTAGATAAGAGAACCGTAATGCCATAACGCCTTTCGGAGTAGATTTATCGAGGTAAAAAACAAATAAATAATAAATGAAAAACTAACAAGTAAGATAATTCTTTCTATGAAATTTACCAAAAATTCTCTTAAATATAGAAAACTGATGTAATTATATTCGGAGAAAAGTAAATAATTGAATTATTAATCTGGCTCACAAGTAACACGTGTTAGTCGATCCGCGTGTTTAACGACTTCCGAAAAATTTGTACAATATGTTCAGAATGTAAGAAATAATATCTGATAAAA
Source organism: Tenthredo distinguenda (assembly GCA_947538915.1). Taxonomy (NCBI): domain Eukaryota; kingdom Metazoa; phylum Arthropoda; class Insecta; order Hymenoptera; family Tenthredinidae; genus Tenthredo; species Tenthredo distinguenda. Next base: position 10,741,596 of record OX384534.1, read on the forward strand.
TGTTAGGGGATTTTTCAATCCTAGTAGAAGAGTCAGGGAAATGTCGAAGAATTTGGTCTTTCAAATGAAAGACAGGATTTATCTTCTTGCAATTTATAGCGAATGTTACGTTTTGTCAGATACAAAAATTCAACCACAATGTAAATTAGAAGTTTCCAGAAAACGGAATTTTTTTTTCAACTTTTCGGGCCAGTATACAGTTTTTTTGGTAGAAAACCGTTACTAGAATTCACACAATTTGAGCTCTCTAGTAAACGTTAAGGAACACTAATTATTATGGCCATACGAAATGCCCAATTCCTGCAGCTAACTCCACTTAGTTGCAGTCGTATATTGGCTATTAACTAATCGTCGATAAAACTGAGTACACATTATGAAAGCTTAAAATAAACAGGAAAACCTAGATCCCAATAAGATACGTACATGTATTCATTTAATTCAGTTGAGGGTGTGATTGAGAAACTTTTACACCATCATACATTACATTTATTAAAAAACACATGTGTTTCGCAGGTGAAGTTCAAGACGATGTTTTTAAATATAACTGACAGTATCTTGCTCAATAACTCATCTAACGAATGCTCAAAAATCTTATCTATATGCAGTTCAGTAGTAATTGAGTCTTTCACTGATGGTCGATTAGTTGGTTAGAGAGGATGCATTGTGTTGAACTAATCTGCAATTTAGCCACTCGATAAATGACTGATCGGAAGCAATTTTGGACATAATAGTAATTCTGGCTTATACCCCATTAACGTCCAACTAATCCCGTTACTTATGGGGTTTGGGTATCCTTCGAGCTCGACGTTTTCACCTTTACCAATTCACTATCTTTTCCAAGGAGTATCTGAACAATGGGTCAAAATGTTTTATGAGCTTCCTGTGAAAGTCGCTTTCCGGTGGAAGTAGGTATATATACTAAAATAATGTCACTGCGGTAGTACGTCGTCGCGGTTCGTGTTTAATCACCGTGGAAATCACATAAATCATTTATTTTCACCGTTCATTACGCAGAACATAGAAAAAATTCGGAGTAATAGCTTTCTCTCCAAATAAAAATTTCGTAGATATCAATGTACCTCAAAGATATTTCATGCAAAAATAAAAATCGTGATTCAAAAAAATTGTTGTCCGAAATAATCGCACCATTTATGGATGGTAGGATTTTCTATACTTGAGTGATAACGTATATGACCAACAAATATTTTCACCTCGTTTTGCTCTTCATACGATTATTACTTTGGATAAAAAACAAAAAGCAAAAGTCAAATCATCGTATATTATAAAATTTACTGCATACCACTCATATCTTTTTACGATATTGAAATACCGAAATAATTCATGGTCATCCTGGAATTACATTCTATTGTATTTTATGTATAATTGCGATTCGCTGAATAAAAGTAGTCAGTTATATACCTATACACATATATACCGTTAACATCTCGTTTACCATGAAATAAATAACTGAAACTTTCACTCCTCGAATTGATCGTCATCATCATCGACATCTTATTCTGCTCATCGTGAGCAATAAGCAAAGCGAAACATAAATTGTAATGCAACATATTTTCGGCGGTGTAAATACGAGAAATTTCTTAGATCATGCTGATCGAGTCCATAGTCTATAGTCACGAAGAGATTGTTGTTAAATTTCCATTCGAGTCTGGCCGTGCGTAGGTATATTAGGTATACCTACGTACGGTCGGCTGACTCAAGGAAGCAACAGACCGGCCGGCCAGCCGGCTTGCGAGAACCGGCGTCGAGTTCATTGACAGGAGTTCGCTGGTTCACCTTAGCTACGCCGCGCAGAATTATCAGCTCTTCCAAAGAATAGCGTCAGCGTATAAAATTTCACCTATACGATCTTGTGGAACGGGGAGGGGGTACCGGTTTTATATCGGTCAATAGTTATTCGTATTTGATACCTTCTTTGTTTATTATATGTATTAACTATTATAACTGCTCATTGTGTTATTTGTCGTATTTCGGTTCCCTGTAGAATTACGTGTTATATATTATTATATAACATTTTTCAAAATGTACGGGAAAAAACAAAATAACAAATATCTAGTTGAACAGGTTGTGACATTCAATTTTTACATTCTTGTTCAATTCATGGAGACGGAATAGTTTCGAAATTTCGGTAATATCGATTTTACGGATCTCACCGGAATGCTATGTGACTTCTTCTGGTCCCTTATGGAAATAAGTATCATGTACAGTATAATTAATGAGTGGTACATTAGCAAATTCGTGTTTATAGATCATATAGCGTTCATTGACTCCGTACGAATAGGTATATAGGTATTTATACGCTATATGTTGTCAAAGTCACGAGCTCCGTATATACATTCTTTTACTTATGTAATATATACCCATAACGGTGCACACTATGTTTAAGGCACGATGAAATCACGATACCTGACTAAATTTCGCATCGTACGGGGCTCCGTCTGATCTTTACTTATATCGATTTTTTTCTCCTCTCCTTTACTTTTATTTTATTATTTCATTTCAAAATATACCCGCATAACAATGCCTACCCATTATAATATACATTCTATTCCTCACTAATGCATATTATTGTTAATGTTATTGTTATTATTATTTATTATCATATTATCATTCGGTGCATAAATTGTTCCGAATAAAACTAACAAGGGATTATTGATTAAAGACGATTTTACTTTGCGCGAGAAATTCTGCAGGCATTTAACACGTCTCGCATTTTATTATTATCGGGTATACATTCTTACGACACAACCCGGGCCCTCCGCTGGTACAGAATATATTAACGGACGGCCTTGGCCTTGCGTAATTTTCATCACTCCGAAATTCAATGTCTTGTTGCAGCTGAGATTTATTAAATATACTTCGACTAAACGTATGAACGTTGATATAAAATTTTATTCGCTTCTTTTCATAATCCAATGAAAAACTTTCTTTTTCGTTTTTAAAAATTAATTTTCAATAATTAATAATATAAACAATCTTTATTTTTATTTTCTGGAAACCCTAATTCATTCAATTTACGTTCAAAATAGAATAAATAACATTTCGTTTATTCTTTATTTACAGATGGCGAATGCTTAATGCCGCCAGACGATGATTTTCTCCAAGCACTGAGCTCTGAATTGGAGATTCCTTTACTCTTAGGAGGTGAAGGATCTCCATGCCATGATGAAACTCCGGATGAAATAATGAAGGATGCAGTTCTACAACAGAGCTTGCCCACTCTCGAAGAGCTTGGAGTTGACCCCATGCAATGGGGTCCAGAAGCCTTTCCTAATCTCTCAGCTGCCGGTATGATAAGATTTCTTAAAGTTACTGACTACACGCATTTGTCTCAAGAATTATAGCTCCAATTCAAACAAGCCTAAGAAATATCATTCCAACCAACGGTCTTTCATAACACATTTAACATTTGTACTTTACTCTCTTATCAATTTATTTTTCTTTATTTTAACAGCTTTACAATTAATAATAATTTCTTTATAATTCTGACATTAACACTGAACAATTGTATCAATACACAAACTCTGTGTAATCCACAATACCAAAAATAGAATTTTCTCAACTTTATTGACAGGACATAAAAAAAATAACAAATTATTAATATTATTATTAGTATTGTTAGTTTTATCTGTGAAAACACATATCATATGATACTGTATCTGGATTATGAATACATATTTGAAAACAGTAGATCTTCATATCTATCTCATACTATGTAACATAATTTGTTACTCATAAATTGACGCTCAACATTTTAGAAGATTTTGATATTAAAGATGAGGTGAAGGATGAAATCAAGACCGAACCCGGGAGTCCACATTCCCAATTACCACCGTCACCAAGTCCAAGCAATTCAGAGTCAAGCGGATCCGAATGGCAACATGATAGCTCTACCACATCATCTGTTGATGTAAAGGTACAGAACACATATTTTCAGTCAAGTTACTGTATTTTGTGGTGATTCGATAATCCGACTAATGTGGAACTATCAAACTGTAATTAATTTTTATTCCAAACTACAACTACAGCAATTAATTTTGATCAATTATCAATTGTATGGTGAAAAATAAGGAAGATGAGAAGCTTTAAATTATTAATTTACTTAACAAACGGATCGTTACATTAATTATATCGTATGTATTTCAGTTTACTTTGGAAACACCTCCGATATCACCACCACAAAATGATTCACCTCCAATCTCTCCGAAGCCTACATTGAACTCATCTCTCTTACAACCAATCAAATTGGTTTCTATAAACGGCCAAAATGGTGCTAATTTTGTATTGTCTAAAGGGAATTCTTCAAAAAGAGTTTGCATTCAGCCCAAGCTCAACACAACTGTGAATGTCGGAGACGGTAAGTAGCGAATTCAAAATTTGCAATCTTCTTGACAAGTCTACGGTCATTTTTGAAATTGTGATAAAAGTTTTGGCTTCTATTGACCGAATATCACATAAAATGTCTTACATTATGATTGTGAAATTTGATAGATTTATCCTATTCCAGATCCACCCAGGAAAACAATAGTTCTCAGTGCACAGGATTTTGCAGCACTTACACAGAAAGTGAAGCAGAACAATGCGGGTCAGCCATTAAAAATACAATCTGTGGCACCGTTAAAGCTTCCGCCAAATGCACAAATAAAAATTCAGAATCCTAGAAACGTCCAATCCATACCTCAAATAAAAGCAGAACCAAATACTATCAAAATAACTTCAGCAAATCAAGTTAAGATCATAAATTCAATTCCAAATGTTAAGATTCAAAATTCTGAACCACTTGTTAGTATGCCTAATGCGTGTACACAGATAATGATAAAAAACGAACCAGAGTTAATAAATTTGAGCGGTAAACAAGAGTGTGAAATGAAGGCTTTAAAAAGACAACAAAGGATGATTAAAAATCGAGAGTCTGCTTGTTTGTCGAGAAAAAAGAAAAAGGAATACGTAACTTCGTTGGAAAAACAGATTTCTGATTTACAGGATGAAAATGCACAGTTGAAAATGGTGAGACACAAAGTAAATTATTGTACAAAATATTTATGAACTAACTGTGAGAGCAAGTTTGAAATATTTTTGCTTATTTTATCTAAAAGGAAAACATTGCTCTGAGAGAAAGACTCTGCGCAACCGAAGAAATGACTGGAACAAGTAATAAATTGGGAAACCTAAACCTCGGAGCCAACAGAAAGAATACAGCAATCTTACTTGCAATGGTTTTCATGGTTTCCCTGAATGTTGGAAGCTTAGGGTAGGTTTCTCTCTTATAATTCTCAATACTTTGGAATGCATCATTCTATGTTCTTGCTGAAACCTTGTTTTGCTAAGTATATTCTACCAAATGTCAATTTGAATGTTAACCAGTATGGAAATTAACTTTCTGCTCGCGATTATTGGTGATACATCTTTACACACCTATGACTACGAATAAAGTTACCTAATACTCTGCAATTAATAGCATTTGTCTGCTTGCTTTGATTAATTACTAAAAATTATGTATAAAGAGAAAGGTAACAGGAAATGGTTTTCTTTTTTCTTTTCAGAGGACTATTTTCACAAAACAAACGACTTGACACTGTAACGAGTAATCTACCCGCCCCTTTGTCCAACGTTAGACATGGCAGATCGCTGCTTTGGACAGACATGGAGAATCAGGATAGTGAGGAGCACACAGAACAGTTTAATAAAACAACTATTCACCATCCTATGTGTCCGATGTATATTAACCAAACAGAATCCATCAGACTAGACAGCGAGCTTAGACGTTGGATCGGAGGGGATCCAGATCGAGATAATTGGACTAAGCCAACTAAACCAGAATTGGAAACCAAGTCTTTGGGAGAATTATTGTTACCAAAACCTTCGCCGGTCAGAGAGCGGTTGAGTAGCAAGCCGAAATTACTATCAAAAAAAAACGTGGAGCCTAAACCAAAGACAAACAGTATCGCCACGGCGAATAGCAACGCTGTTGAAGTCTTTTCTCCAATTTTAACAGAACATGCTTCGCTTTTCGACGCATTAAGAAGACGCGACGATACCTTTTATGTCGTATGGTTCAGCGGTGAACATTTACTCCTACCTGCTTCCAGACAAAACAATACGGCAAGGCCTCGAATGTCTTTAGTTTTACCTGCTGTCCCTGTAAATGGTGAATAACAATTTTACCACTAAATTCATAAAAACTGAGTTACCTTATCGACTTTATTCGCGTTTTTATTGTAGCAAAATCTTTAAAAGAATGATCTAATTTTTTTCAGGTACTTTTTCCACTCCGCCAAACCACATTACAATGATGCAAATAGATTGCGAGGTGACAAATACACAGTTACTGCACTTACAGGAGTCTGTTATTCCGGAACACTTGCGTCGTAATCAGCAGTCTACAAATCATGGATCCAAAACTGGTAACGATCATGTGCCAACGCCTGCTAATGTGACTAAAGATTATAAGCCCTATTTTGTGAAAGAAAATGTAACGGACTTCAACAGCAAAAATTATAAAAATCCTTACATGATGAAATCGAAGGATCCTTATCGTCCCAAAGAACCGTCTTACTTGCTAAGAAGCAAGTTTTTGCCAAACTTTGGTCCAGAAAATTCAAAGGATCACTCATACAGTCTAAAATCTAAGGATTACGTAAAACCAGAATTACTTCCTCTTGATATTGACGGTTCAAAGACGACGTTTTCACAAACTGATAAAAAATTTAGAAGGAAAAGAAATCTACCAAATCCGTGAATTAAATTATGAAATATAGATTGTAAATAGTTTTTTGAAAATCTTGGTGCATTTTTCACCGAAGCACAGGGGAACACTGTGTAATGGATTTGACAAATTTTGTCCGACTATCAATAATATATGGAAAAGTTTTTTATATAAAATCAAAAATTGTGTTACAATTTACTTCACTTTACATACAATTGTATGTACCTTTACAAATTATCGTAGCACTAGTTAATATATAAACAGTAACACTTGATGTATTGGTACTAAAAAATCATACCTATACCTTGTTATTAAGTATGTAATTAAGAAACGGATACTACTAGATGATATTTGATATTTCAGTATTTCGTCATACATATTATAAAAAAAGTTAAGTCTATTCATAATCGAAATGCTTATTACTGATCGGACAAAACACACAATTTAAACCATTAAATATGTATAATTTACTAAACCAAAAGCTCGGCCTATCTTCGAAATGCATTTCGATTAATGATGTTGAAGACGTAACGTTAATTATACTTAAGTTTTCGTTATTTTATTTTATTTTATTCTTCGTTTTATTTTAATTTTTTCTTCTTCGTTTTTTCCACGATTGATACCCAGTACAAAATGTCATCACTTTTATGTCATATCTTTAATCAATATGCTTGAATTCTAACAGAGTTTACAATGGCATTAATTTACACACTCTGAAGTTATTGTATGTAGTTATGCATTAACGTACAAGCCAGATAATTGTCATGCAAGAAGATTGATTCGTAATTCCTCGGGACTTTGAATAAACATGACACTGCAGTCTTTAAAATATTTATATATATTTTGCAGCCCAGATGAAATTATTTACGTCTTGTAAATAGCTATGGATTTTTTAAAATCGATATAAAAGCTTATTTGTATTGATGAAAAGTAAATGCCCAAGGGCGTGTGTGTATGGACGTCATGATAATAATAATAATATAAACATATATATATATAGGTATATAGATAGATAGATAGATGTATAAAAAATACACTAGAATATACTAACTTATCACTCTCACCGAAATATTAATATATTAAAACTGATAATTGATCATTTATAATGTGGATTATAACACTGTTATACATACCTAATTTTTACAAGTATTCTTACGTTTTACAGAAACTTACAAGAGGAAATAAATTTTTGCAAATCATTCATATCATCTTTCTACGTCCTGGGTAATTCAGATGAACTACAGAACATTGTGTTGTTGACAATACATGTTATGGCTCGTAGTCTCACCAAGTAGGATTCCTTAATGATTAGATTTTGGCTAAAGGAAGGCCAATCATGCATTGAAGAAAGGTACAATATTTTGAATTGTTTTCACTTTGATTATTTCAAGATTACCACTGTCGCGCTGATTTACACTGTCAATGTAGGTGACTTGTTATGCGGATGGTGTAAAAAGGTTTTTTTCGCATAAATAAAGCGTGGAATTAGTTTGTAAAATTTGAAAAACATTTACTGAATAATCTACAAGATGCAAATTGATATTTCGAGACTATTTCATATTTCTTGGCTACAATTTCAATAAAGGTGACCTGTATTCGTAACATATATGATGTGGCTAGTAACACATTATCACTGTCAGTACTGGATACACATAGTTTTTAGTAGAGTATAATATACACACGGGTATTGCATTTTGTCGAATATATTACTGTAGTAGTAATAATAATAGCGAATTTTTGTACTAAAAGTAATGTTATCATTGGAAAATACCTTTGTATAGGTACCCATACACTTTAGACTTGGATGAATAGATTTTGTATAATCTAATTCATAAAGTGAGACTAAATGAAATAATTAATGTAAGAGCTTAGCTCCCATTCGGCAATCGCACCATATCGGTCTGATTGCACAATAACAGTAATTATAAAAATATAAAAAAATATAAGAAAACTTGATGAGTTAATTACCATACGACATATTGATAAAATATTTAGTTTATCATCCTGTTTGTAGGAATAGAAACTTCAATCATTTCATTAGCATCTTAATCAGCCTTCTAAATGCTTAAACATCGGTGCATTATGAATATGCAGTCTGTAGCCTGTGAACAGGGCAAACTAAGTATTAACAATTTTGAATATGTTAATAATGATTCTATAAATAAGTACAGTAGCAAAACAAGTTTTATCTGAATAACAATACCTCGCACCAAATTGAATAACGACGTTGGAACAGGTTTACTTTATATTTAAGTGGTTTTACTTTCTTTGCTTGTAAATATTCAAACAAAGACATATAATGGTTTGTTTTCGCAATTGTTGATAAGCGATATTGCAGATTGTCATCACAGAGATATAGGAATTGTGAGATTGACATCTCTTGTATGGGATAACGGTGATATGTGTTTGGGTTTAAACAGATAAAGTATTATTGATTAGATATTATCTTTGAATAACGAAATGTTATTATTTTAGATCTGGCGTAGAGTTCCCTAGATAATTCCGCAAGTCTGTTACCGTTGACTTGACTATCTTAGCTTTTATTGTTTCTCTCCCGAGTCTTTGATGCGCAGTATATCGGTGACATCCTCCAAAAGAATAGTAGTAATCTCCTCCTAAGGAACACAAATTTGCTTATATTTACTAAAGTCTTATTCTACATTTTTGCTTCAACAAATAAGATTCGAAGTTTAGCTGAGTGGGTTTGGGACTTGCAATTAACATTATCCGTTTATCACCTTCTGGTTTATCGATCAAAATTATCTTCCACTGTCATAATATTTTCGCTATAATACTGTGTAGTGCACACGCACCACTAAATATACACATACTGATTATTAAGTAATGACGAATTTTTAATTTAATGAGATATAATCGCACTTTAGAAATTCCTGCATACTTTCAATTACGAATTATACTGTACACGGTGTATTTGATATATCGAGAAGTCAATTTATTTGTATTTCCTCACTCTGAACAGAGTATGTAGTTATGAAATAATACAAGCGTGAGAATAGTTTCAAGCAATATTGGGTATAGAATTAATAATTACCTTCTCTTCCTTGGATCCATAAAATGTCAACAGGTGGAACGAGGGACTCTGTATCAGGGTCACTCAGAGTACCCATTAAACTTTTTACTTTATCTTCGTTAACTTCTGGTGGGAATGGCCTTATGACAACTCGCATAGGAACTTCGTGAACCTCTGTTATATTTGCGGCATGTATGCTTGTCAATTCAGAACTCATTGTTGAATCTAATTATCACATTACAGTATTTACAAAAAAAAAAAAACAATATTGCTTATGTTCTACTCTTATGATGTTAAGATGTTATTAGAGAAACAGATTAAAGTCTTCAATCTATCAGCTACTACTAGTATTTTATTCAGTATTTCGAAGGTGATTCAATAATTACATTCGATACTAAATCTGAAACATTAGTTAAACCACTTTTGCAAACATCTTGAAGTTGTTTGGTCCACCATATGTTAATGTATTACAAAGAGAAGAATTTTTTATAACTCCTGCGTATCTGTTGGACCAACAGACTTGACTGTCAATTTTACTGATTATCGATAGCGAATACTAATTCACAGTATGAATTTAAGTGTAAAGCAGTTCTTTTTTCAGATATCTATTACTTTTGTGTGATTCTATTCAGTCTATAGAGTATATAATATTCAATGTCATGTTTCAGATTTGAAAATGCAAACCACATGCATTACTCACGGAGAGTTTGAAACGCTGATGACATTAGCGTCCGATATTGTTTCTTCAAACGTAACGACATTACTGCTGGATAGAAATTGTTGCTTCAGAACTGGTGTTGAGTTGATGACTCATACTTCACCCCACCCTTTTACCTGGCACATTTCAATTCGCATTTACAAACAGAACTGCAAACTATTTAAATAAAATTTAAACAGTCTCTATGCGATACTTGAGTAGTTTAAATTCTGTTTGGAATATAATTTGATAATAGCAGTCATTTTTAATCTTCATATGTGTATTAAGCAGAGATATACGATGTTATTTTTAACTTGGTTGCATCACTCCTTATTGATAATGTTCTGTATTCTACATATACTCGAAGGATTGTTTTATCCTCAATTTATCTCTTTATACATATCAAACCGAATCAATCATCTACATATTTGCAATATACATCCAAGTTCTTTATCTTTCATGAAGTAAATTTGAAACAATTTAGAATGAGTTTTAAAACAATGGGAGGTACTTTTCTACAGAACATTTTATTAAAAATCATATATACCTATATATATACATGTACGAACTATTGATAAATAATCAAAATCACAGTAGGCATTATACAGATCTTGTGAAAGAATAATTATTCTATGAATTATTGATCGGCTGTTTCTTCAGGAATTCTATCACCATATGTGCAAGTCCGCGATAAGCATTGGCTGGTGAACTCTCTGGCATTGATAAAACTATTGGTTTTCCATTATCACAATTTTCTGTTATATGTCTATCCAATGGAATCTTTTGTAGGAAATCTATGTCTGAAAAACATATCGGGCACATATTATACCTGGTAAGTTCTACAGTTAAGTAATCTACTCAATTTTTACATAATTCTACTGATATACGTAACATTCTTTGCTTCTTTCCTTTAGCATTCCCAGAAATACAACAATGATTAAATTTACTGGAAAAACCGGCTGCACAGATGGAATGAAAACGTGAGTTGGAAAATAGTTTAGAGGAAATTGATGAAATGGATGTAAAAAAGGCTCATAAACTATTCCAAAAATTAAAAAAAAAATTCTATCTCTCTCAAACGTTCTAATAAAATCTGAATATAGTATTCAAATCTCACTATGCAAGGTAGTTCAAAAAGGTCAGAATACTTCTTTTTAGAGTTTCAGGAATTGTTTAGGATACCTTTATCCCATCTTTACCAATTTGAACAAAAATTATGATATTATATCAGTATACAGAACAGAAAGTGGGCTTGACTTAAGCTGCTACTTCATTCATCTACTACTTCTGATGTTTGTCAACTGTTTTCAGGAGAAAAGAAAGTGAAGAAAATCCAAAAACTATTTCTATGTGAAAATTTATATCTCATAAACTCCAGAGTATAAAAGAATTACCAAGTTCTTTAGCTAAGCCTTCGGTTCCATCACCAAACAGCTGTACCTCATGCTGGCACTTGGGACATGTCACGCTGCTCATGTTTTCAACAATTCCAGCTAGTGGAACATTCATTTTAAGGAACATAGCTGCTCCTCTTCTAGCTACTTGAAGCGCAGCATTCTGCGGTGTAGTTACTAAGATCACTCCAGACAATGGAAGATTCTGGATTAAAGATAAATGAGTATCTCCTGTACCAGGAGGTGTGTCTATTATGAGATAATCCAACTTCCCCCAAGCAGTTTGACGAATTAATTTATCCAAGGCGCTCATCACCATAAGACCTCGCCATATTACAGGGGACTTTTGGTCTACCAAAAACCCCATCGACATACTTTGGAACAAGAAAATGTTAAGACACTGTTGAAGTAAAGAATGTTGAATGAGATCATTCGATAATTTAGGAGCTTAGAGACTTTACCATTTTACACCATAATTTATCAATGGTTCCATTAAATTTTTATCATTTAGTAACGGAGTATCCTGTAAATTCATCATCAGCGGAATTGATGGACCAAAAACATCTGCGTCTAATAATCCAAGAGATTTTTCGGGCTCTAGTGATTTTATCGCAGTTGATAGATTCACAGCGGTAGTTGATTTTCCTACACCACCTTTGCCCGAGGCAATAAGTAAGATTTGTTTGACCCCTGGAATTGGCTTTTGTTTCGGTAAGCCGCGGGACATAATTTCTTTACGTTTAGCATCGATTTCATCTGTTTTTTTATCTCCGTACTTAGAGGATGAATGAAACTATAAGGAAGAAAAATATATCTGATTTTATATCGATCTGTTTCATTCCTCTTTATCATGTGGTAGTAAATCGCTCCACTCACGTTCTTTAAACCTTTGAACAAGTATTCACGAGTCATAAATCTCCAAGTAATATACGTCATTTTAAATTCTGACATTTCATCCGTAACGTTGGTTGGGTGAGGATAGATTGATTCTAACCTAAAAACCGTACGTCACGATAGTGTGCGAGAATTTAAGCGCCGCCGTTATTGTTATAAGGGGCGACAATGTGTGTTCCAAAGTATTTTTCTATTCTGAGATAGTACTGGTGTTTGTTGAAAAATAACTGTCAGAATATAGAGTAGATATATTTTGTCATTTTTTAAATACATTTTTCTCTTCAATAAGATCGTGGGAAATATAATATTTTGGAATTATTCTGCTCTATTTTTCTCTCTCTCTTGATTCTCTCCTTCTCTCAACCTCTAGCTACGCGCCTGACTATTTTTTCGATAGTTAAAGAGCCAGCCGTTATCCGTCATTGGTGTGTTTTGTGAAGTTCCCGTGACTTCTACCCGAAATAAATATGTGACAGTACGTTTTTATACCGATATTATTATCTGATAAATCAGTTTGAAGTATATCAGATGAGTGTTTGTTTATTTGAATAGAATTTTCAGGATTTTTGTCACCTTTTAGGTCGTGATATCGAAGTCACATACCGAACCTAACCTATAGCGTTCGTTCGGTTACGTGTGAAGCGAAATTTTTGTATTCTATATTTTCGGCTGTCTGAATACTGGATCTTATTTCCTTTAATCAAATTTTGGACTATCGTTATAACATTGTTTTAGGAATGTAGTACCTAACTAATTTCAATCATTTTGTATTCGCAGGTCGGCCACATCGCGCATAAAACGCGGCTGACGCAGAATATGGGCCTGAAAGCAGCTGTTCAAGCTCTAAAGTAGGTTTATACTTATGATTTATCAATTTATAAAATTATAGGAATCGTTTTTTCATCTGGGCGGGTTAATTCTCATATTTTTAAACCTCACATAACTTCCTGAATTTTTGTTCTTAAAAATATCCGATAATTCACTCCGAAGCGATTCTTGATCCACCGTTATAAGATATCATTATCCAGTTCAAATATAACTCAGCATTAATCTTTTTCATTATTCATACATTTACCTTAGATAAAGTCTAACCACTTTTGAACTTGACAAAACCCAACAGCAAAATCATATGGCAATTCTTGTCTAGGATTAATGTATCACAATTCTTTGTCTGTTTGTATTTAAAATTACAACACAGTAGGTTATAATAAAAAGTTTCAATTTTATTTGTCTCTGATGAACTTGAGTAGTTCTGTTTAAATAAAATAAAAAGAAAAAAACTGTGGTACATAGTAACTATAATTTCAGTTTATATTTCGAGGATCTTTTATGAACAAGAATCTAGTACATTGTTTGTTATCTACATTCAGTTTTTTAGATTAAACCATGAGTATCTGCTTTATATTATTTCAGGAAAGCAGAACCGCTGAAAGATAAAGTACAACAGTGCAAAGATCTTCTTAATGATAACGATGCATGGGTTTGCCAGCAGCAACTTCAAAAGATTTATCAACAGGTCCTTATTTTGGACCTTGAATATGCCTTGGATCGTAAGGTTGAACAAGAGCTCTGGAATCTTGGGTTTAAGAATTACATAGCCACTTTACAATCTCAGGCTAAAGATAGAAAAAATCCTAAACGTGGAGAATCCCAGGCTATGTTGAGCTGGTGCCTCGAAGCGGCTAGCGGTTTCTATTTAACGCTACTACAAGAAATATGTACCGCTTTTGATTTAGATCTACCGTTCAGACGGTGAGCTTTTGCCTCTGTAATGTTCTTTAACTTTTACCTATACCTTAAACTCAGACTTTTCGAGATCTTGTATTTTTTCAGATGATTAGTATTTCAGTAATCTAAGAAAAACATGAAAGTAATTGAATAACCTGCTAAACTTTATACAAAACCTCTTCTCAAATTCAAAGACGAGATACTTTATTGCATGACAATCTGTCTCTAAACGTTGCTTAGAAAATCCGATTTTAAGATCTATGTCATCCCTTAACTGGTGCGGGTATCGGAACCAATCGAATATATCTTCTTTATTATTAATTTACGTTCTTTGTAGGAAAAGTTATGTGTACGGATGTACATCGCCGTGGAAAGCAGTAGAAAAATTATCTGCTCCACATAAATCGTCGTGTTTTTACGCGTGCCAATACTGTCTAGTCCATCTGGGAGACATAGCTCGTTACAGGAATCAAAATAAACAGGCAGAACTGTTCTACAGACACGCAGTTTCTTTGTCACCATCAAGCGGACAACCGTACAATCAGTTGGCGCTGTTGGATGCATCAAGGGGCGATAAATTAGGAACAGTATTTCACTACGTTCGATCAGTTGCAGTAAAGCATCCATTTCCTGTTGCAACAGCAAACCTTGCCAAGACTTTATCTTCCGCCCTGAATGATACCGCCTTTAACGCTGAAGGAAAAGCCAAACTAACGTCTCAAGAATACATAACTGTTTTCTTAAAACTTCATGGTGTTCTTCATAATCTAGGAGAAGTTAATGTTGCTGCAAAGTATGTGAGCTTACTCACTGAAACAATGACTGCTCTTGTAGCTACAGAAAGCTTCAGCTCTTGGCGACTTGTACAAATGCTAGCTATTAACTTGAATGCGCTCCAACATGCCGCTGGAAATACAGTTGATAGTACAGATATGTTGAGAGCCGAACATTTGAGTTCTGATGAAAGGATTGCGAGAAATTGTATCTTGGATTTGATCGCTGGAAGTCTTTCAGCCTTGCTTTTACCAGTCTACACAATTAAAGGAGCTGTCTTGGACTATTTTGCATTACCGACAAGTGAGTTTTGGTTTTATTACTTACATGTAATTAGCAGCGAAATTTATCCACAATAAACAGCTTCTATGTATTTACTGTATAATTTTTTCAAATCTTTACAGTAAAATTGTGCCTTGAGTGGATTCGTCTTAAACCTGCAGTTCTGGAGGAAACAGCTTTCTCATCTAGACTACAGATTTGGCCCAGTCTCTGTTTGCTATTAAATGGACTGCAGCATAGCATCGGAGATTTCAAACCTGATCAATGTAGGTTCTTGGATTTATTATCGTTTTCATTGAATCTATTTTATAAATATTATAATTTCCAGTACATATACATAGGTATTCTGTTCTCTAAAGTCTTGCACTTTTTTTTTTTGAGTTAATAGTTTTGATGTCATTTCTTTTACTGTATCTGAATACAGCATCTTATGTGTAAAAGTAATTTGTTTTTCTAACACTAATCCAATGTTTGGTACAGACGGAAAAGTCCCTTTGCCAGAGGACCGAGACCTGCAGGGTTTTTTGCCATTAGAAAAAGCATTTGAGCCTCTTAGATTCACAAACACAGATCTCGAAGGTGACATTGTATCTTTGAACAAATTGCGTGCTACACGTATCCTAGATTTGGGTCATCAATTGTCAGAACAGCAAGTAAATGGGGCAACATTGATTTCGATAATAGAGAGCGATCAGGAAGGACAAGAGAAATTTACAGCAGGAACTGAAGCAGCTGGACTTAGCAAAGAAATGTGGAAGGAACTCGAAGAACTGAGCTTGAACAAAGAGAAACAACCATTGGCAAATGCTAGTCCAGTTCCGTCGGAGTCAGCTAGTAGTAAAGGCTCTTGGGAAGCAGATATTGCCGAATCTGCTGGTGGGTTTGATTTATTATTGTTTATTTCTATTACTAAACACTTTTATTCGAATTTCATGATTTGTTATAATAATATTACCCATGGTTTTTATTATTACAGTTGAAAAGCGAGTCGGTATATTGAAGCCACAAGGTTCATTGGAGCGTAGTAGAGATTCGGCAGCTAGTAGCACAGAAGGAAGTAATTTGGAGATAAATTCTCTTCCATCAACCAGAAAACCGAGACAAAATGTGGCTATGCAAGCAATAATGCGTCGGGCTGAAACAGAACAGAAGCAGGTGACTTTTAAAAATATATCACCAGTAATAATTGAAGAGGATAATGCTAAGGTCAAACCGAATCCTACTTCGCCAAATAAAAATGGGGTCAATAAAAATATCCAGTTAAATCTACAATCGCCCAGTCAAAATGGTTTGATGAATCAAAATCAGGCCGTAAGTGGTCAGACTCATCCAATAACTCTTCCAAATCGGTCACCAATTGTACAGAATACTACAGTTCCGGCACAGAACCAACCCGCCTCAATTTCAAACCAATTAAAGTTGAAATTGGACATACCACCACCAACACAGATCAATCAGCATCCGCCAAACGAACTGCAGCACAATATAACACAATTTGGCTTTCAAAATCACGTAGCGGGTCAAACGGCGTACCAGAACCAGCCATTTAATGTGCAAAATCCACAATTTGGAAAGAATTTCATGGCTGGGCATGTACCAAATTTACCACAATATCAGGTTCCAGGGCAATTCAATATGCCTCAAAATATAACTATGCAACAAGGTATGAATCAGAATCGAATACCACATCAGAGAATCAGCCAGAATGTTTCTCAGAGTGGACCATTGCAACAAAATCTGGGACAAAATCCAGTTTCTCAACAAAATGTTGGGACAAACATGCCTCAAAATTCTGCACTGCAACAGACTATGATCCAGAATGCTGGATTGCAACAAAATATTGGAATCCAGCAGCAGAATATTGTCCAAAATAATCTGAGACCGAATGTACCTAACTTACAAAGCCAGATGAAAATTCCAATGCAGTCTGGTATGACTAACGGTATACAAGGTTTACAGAACTTGGCAAATTATCAAAAAAGTTTTCAGCAGAATGTTGCTATACCAAACATTTCAAACCCTCCAATGAATCCAGCAAACTTATCCAATGTTCAAAATATGAACTATAATCCTAATTTCGGACAAAACGCTTTCAACCAGATGTATCAAAAACAGATATCGCCAGCCGCTTACCCCAAGGCTACAGGCCAGTTTACTTTTCCAAGCCAAGCTAGTACCAGCAAGGGTCAACAATCTTCAAATAATTATCAAAGATTCTGTGGCTATGAAAACAAAGACTTTAACTTATGGAAGGACAACCAACCACCTCAACCACCAGTTACTTGGTGGGGTAATACTGGAGCGACTCAAATTCAAGGCAAAGATATGCAAGGTGATATGTTCCCAAACTGGCCAACCAGCCCACCAGCGTCAGGAAATATGTTTGGCACAGTACCGCTTACACCAGGAAATAATTATCACCAGAATCCAATGCTTGGAAGACCGCCATACGCGAGAAATAGCTTTGACGAAGTCAGGTCATACGAGGTGAGAAACGCGGCAATGATTTCCTTTGCCTATTTGTTGCAATTGAAGCATAATCAGTGAAAAAGTTGATTGATACATGTACAGAATACTTACTGTTGTTTTTATTTTCCTTTAGATGGATCAAAAACAGCCACAGTCTCCCGGTGCTGGGAATACGTATTCTTTGTTTAGTGGTAATACATGGGGAGCTGGGCCCCAACAAAATCCAACTAATCAGGATCAGGTGAAGAACAGAATGAGCCAGCAGTCTCTTTGGTCAGGTCCTGGCCCTTCGCCTTTAGAAAGACTCCTTGAACAGCAGAAATCACTACGCGAGGGTGGTACTTGAAGGAAAGGTATCCGACGCTAACGCAACATGGAACAAACCTATTCTATTACCCAACACGCGGGCCGAGTAACTAGGCACGATCAAAGCAAATGCTACGATAACACGAAAGTTACAATATGAAAAGTAATTATCCACTTATAAAAATCCAAAAAAAAAACAAAAAAAAACTTAAAAACTTAAAAAAATAAAATAAAAATAAAAACGTGAACTCACAGAAGTATTGAGTGGATTATAGATCGCTCAAAAGTTAGTATGAATTATGGTGAGATCACTGGGAATGCTACTATTCATTCTTAAAACTTAATCACAGATATAAAAGTCGAATCTGAGTAAGATATCCTAACGATGGGTGTGAATACTATTGACAGGGAAAGAAATGGAGAATTTTATTTCATAGAAACTAAGACTGTTTCTTTCACTTCTATTGAGTTTCTCTACAAAGTAAAAGAAAATATCCGTCGAGTAGAGAGTATACCCTGGAAATGATCGTACTTTGTACGTCAACATATTTAGAATTAGTCGCATTACTTTGGGACTTAACTGCTCTTCATCGTTACCAAATTACATACAATACGTGAAAATTGAAATTACTTGAGAGTTACTAAAGGAAAATTTAGTCGTTATGGTAATTTGGTAATGTAACATTCATGGTATTAGGAAGCCCACCGTAAAGTGTCGATGTTATTAATATAGCATTGAAATAAAATTTATAACCTAAGTATTACGAACAAGAAAGGGAGAAACCATGGGAAAAAAATAAAAGAAATGAATTTTGCTAATACTTTTAGGACTGGCATTATGTAAATTCCATCTTATGTCGTAAAAATCTATTTTCAACCGAATATATGATAGTGTAATATGTTTTAGTATGTTAAAAGCAGAGATGGTTAATTTCAATAATATACATACTCGGATTCTAACAAATATATTTGAAAGAAGAAAATTATTTGTGAGATAAATTGCAAATGAAATAAATTTTATAACATAACAACAGCTAGAGTAGCTGGAGACTGATTTATTAATTAAATCCCAAGCTTCATTAGCAAAAAAAAAAAATAATAATAAAATAAATAAATACAAATAAAAACTATTTCTATCGCCATGAAGGCATATGTAGACTAATGAAATATTGACATAAACACAAAATTGATATCTTAACAATTATGTTTTAATGTTTATCATAGAGAAATTTATAGATATATTGAATTACCTGCAAATATATTATGTTAAATATGCAAAACCAGCGTTGATTTAAACCCGATAATCTCTGTCATAAATACCCTCCAATAGTAAATCCGATCTCTTGACCTTTCAGTCTAAAGCAAATTTCATCGAGCTAATCTATTGTGGTGAATCATAGGCAAATAAATTACGAAACAATGTGCATTGAAGCAATTTGTGAAAATTTTCGTAGTGATCAAAGACCAAAGACTTCGATATCAGTTGCAAATATTTTCAACTGATACATTACTTAATTTACCATTATTTCGGAATTTTTTTTTAACTGCTTAGGCATACTTTTATTTTTAAGAGGGTGCAATTCATTCAGAAAGTTGGTAACGTTATACCCAAGTGAAATATATATTTTGTCATCAAGAAATTATAGAATACATACATTAAAATAAATTTAAAAGTATAAAATCTATATTTTTCGTGGAAATTAAGGTTTGAGTTCAGTGCCTTATTAAATAATGGAAGAATGGCACTTAGTCAGCCGATTTCTATAATACCTAGCCTGTCAATACAAAAGCAGCTACTAGATATAATCAACAAGTATTATAATAGAGATCGTGAGGAACATTCTCAATTTGAATAGCTTAATACGTTTCCAACTAACTTCTAAGTATTTATCAGTTTGGCACTCTAGTTTAATTGACAAAAACTCGTTCCATTTAATACAAAATGTATAAAAATATATTTAGGAGTTTAACTTAGCAATACTTAAATATCTTATTATTATAGCAATTATTAAGTTATCACTGCATTGAGAAATGGTGTCATTTTGGGGCTCAGGATAGTTCGTAAATACTGTTATCATCAAGTAAATATTATGATGTTAACATTCAATTGCCCGAATCTTTCAAGTAATACTTGAAAATTTAAAGTAATGTGTGGTGAATTTTGAACATTATCTCAACATGTAGATCAAGATATTCACTTCAAAACTATTTGTCATAATCGATAATTACGCGGTGGTATAAAAAAAAAGTCTAAGTATAAGGTAACAAATTTTTAATTTTTTGCATATCTGCATTTCATCATTTTCAAAGTTTTGCGGGATGAATTTAGCCTCGGAATCAACAGTGTAATCTGCATATGTATGTCGTATAGATAATCAATCAATCCTGCAGCTCTTTGAATATGTTCACTCAGTCATTTCATATTAGAATAATACTAAACTATTATTAGTTGGTCGCTTTTTGTCATCGGCCGTTTCGACTCTGTTCAAAATCATTGTACAGGTAAAAGTATCGTCATTAGAAGCCGTCATGCGCTGCATATCCTCAGATCTAATGACTAAGCAATCCTTGGATTCGAATAGGTATACAGGATTTGCGCGACAAGAGCGTAGCTAAAAAAAACGAAATACAAATGATAAATATGATCTAGTTATGACATTGTTGGAATTTTTTAGATCATTTCATCTTTCTCTAATATTGAGGTCTTCAGTTGAAGCTCATTGAATGAAACTAATGTTTTTATCTGCAATCTTTGAAATGATTATGAATAATGTTATCTTACTTCTTCTTTGAAGCTGCTGCTTCTTCGCCCACTTTCAACTTTAAGTTCATATTCAAATTCTTTGCCGATTGTATTAGTACTAACAATTTGTACAAGCCCGAACAAATCCCCGTTTTGGTTTATCTTAATATGCATGAAAAACAACCCCATTTCTGCAACACGGATAGCCAAATCAAATGAAGTATTCTGAGTATAATCCAGTTCCCATACTTGTCTGTAAGTATCTGCCCCAGTCCTGGTCGACTGAATAAAAATTTTGCAGTAAAGTATGAATTAGTTCTCAAAATCATGAAAATTTCACATGTTATTAGCTACCAAGAAAATCACTTCTTTGGTCAAATATGTTGGGTAAAAAAACTCAATAATTTTAAAATCACCACTATTTTACCTCGTAAAATTTGTTACTGTGATAATAACGAATGTGTGGTATCATTCGACCATGTGGCATAATGACATCACAAGCTCCAAGACGACAAGGAAATTTCCCCTTTGGAGCTGATGGAGGCGCTCGCTTAATTTTTTTAGCATCATTTTTAATACTTGCAGCCCCATCTGTTTGGGATGCAACACTGTTCACATTTCTCTGATTAATCTGATGATTCGGATGAAGCAATGAAAGCTAAGGAATAAATTAATTTATAAAAATGTTGACAATCGCTGAACTATGAAATTCCATTTCATTTGTTAAATAATCATCAATATCAATCACATTAGTAACTTTCACACTATGGCTGATATAACCTGAATAAGATTTTACATGTTATTCATTATGATTACCTTTATGTCATCAAGTTTTCCAGACAAATCTTCAGCCAGGAAGCTTCTGGCTGTTGAAAATATAGACTTGCATATGGGACATTCAGCGATTTGGTCTTTACACGAACTGCAGATATGGTGTCCACGTTGACATTGAAGAACTGGAGTCTTTGGTCGTTCATAACAAATAGGACATTGCAGTAATTCCTCTAAATCTTCACACCACTGTTGAATAAGTGTTTATCAATGAGGTAAGGACTTTGAATTAATTAAAAGGTTTTTAAATTTCTGCCCAATTTATCGTATTCATAGCGATGTTTGATATCAAGATATAGTCGTCATTGTTTGCGATAAGATGGAATGATCAAATATTCTACTGAGTTAAATTATGGGAACAGTGTATATGTGATTATGGGAAAAATTTTAACATTTGCGCACGGCATGTTTCCTCGCGAAAACTTATTAAAGAGACAATGGGTCTGAATGTCGGTGGGGTTATACTGTCTAACCGACAAAACGGGTGGACAAATTTCCAACATTATACCTTGGCTCTTATTTGTTCCACCATTGCGACTCAGACGGTTGTCATATACTTCTGTTCACGTTGTTCGAACGTTTAGTTTGATATCTCGAGACAAAATATCCTCCTGAGGCAACAAAGACCGGTCACAAATATACAACACCCAAAGAACAGGCGGTAAACACTAAACACTGGCTCGGCGCCTTTAGCTTCACCGGGTCACGTGTTTGTGTGCGTAATTTATGCGCAGCTGCACAAGATCCTTGCAATTTTGCAGCTACGGTTGCGGCTTATAGGGGTAGATTCAATCAGCTGGTTGCGTTTTTCGTAAGAGATTATCCAAAATTTACCGAAATAAGAATGAATCTAAGCATTCATTAATCACTCAGGGATTCGAATTAGTTAGTTTTGGTTTTCGAAGTAGCTAGTACAGCCACTTTTCAAATTGATTGATGATTGCGCATGGAATACCTCCAATAAAGTTCTTTCGTGTATCCTAATGTTTTGTTTGGGAGAATGAAATTGATTTAGGATTGAAAAAAATTTGACGATTGATTTTTAATAAAAAAGGCACATATTTATTCGGTTCATTTTCATTTCCTTTGAAATATCTGTATTAAATTATTATTATCATTATATTCTTAAATGTGCTAACATCTTCTAAAACTATACGTTACAAATTTATTCTTATATTGTGTATAACTTATGGAATTAATTTATGGAAGCTAAGTCTAGTATCACTCTTAAAACAAGCTATCCGTATTTACAATCACGGTATCATTAACTATAACATAAATCATCCAATTCAATTAACTACCAAGACAAAATTGCACTTATGATCATTCATCTTCGTTTTTATACAAATTAGATCAATCATTTTGCCTTCTCAAATTCAACTCCATACGGCATTGAAACACAAAACTAAACGTACTACTATTAGAGGTCAAAGGAAAGATTCCGTATAAATTTTCATCCACAAACGTGTCTCTAGAATGTTTAAATTAAATTATCTTGATTGAATATCTTTGTGATCATTGTTTCAATAATTTCAATGCTCGTTACCAGCATATGCAAGCGGTCAGATATTGTTTAAATGTTTTAGAGTTAAAAAAAATTTGTTAGTTTAAATGAGAGTTAAGAACAATACTAATTCTTCAAATTAACTATACTATACATTTAATTAAAATAACATTAAAGCTCATTACGTCGCTGGTCCTAAAATATTTTCTGGGTTTGGAACAATTCATCGTAATACCCAAATTTGCATTGTTATACATTGCTATTTAGTCACCCATTAGCAAGTGACCGGAATTGTACAGGTAGACTGATATTTAAGACATTAGATTATTGTCAATTATTTGCTAATCGCTCGTATTGTCATAATAAAAACTAACAACTATATCGCAATAATCCTAATCTATAATTTAAACATGCAGGAGCGCAGCTAATGCATCAAAAAACTTAGGCCGCTCTTGAATCTTCAGTCTTATTACTGAAAAAAAGCAACAAAAAAAAAAAACATTTTCATAAATGAACTAGACAACTTAGGCCTCATCTTACTTACTTGTTGTGTCAAAGTAGTCTGCCTCTATGTATGAACTTGTATTCTTAGCAGCTTGTTCAAATGCTCTTCCGAAAAGACTAGAAAATAAAAGATAAAATCGTAGGTCCGTTTTCAAATTATAGCATATTTCATTACATTACAATGTCTACGGACTTTCGATTTTAAAACGCCAATCTTTTTCTAATATCTCGAGGTTCCTTTTCGACAAATTTTTATAGCTGATCCAAATTTCTAGTCCTTTTTCCATGATATATGATGTTTCATTATTAAACGCATAGATTTATTTTGAATTCATTCTCTATTTCTTTATTAAGTAACATATCTAAACATTTTCTCACCTCCTAGGTTGATCCTCAGAAAGTGGAGGAATACCAACAACGAGGCAAGTACCGTCTTCTTCGCTAAAAGGAGCAGTAGCAATCATTGGCCACTTAGTCGCGTTCCTGAATCTTGACGCTTCCACGTATGCTTTCAAGGTAAATTGTGCTAACATGATCAATGCATGCTCATGTGCAAATAACCGAGTATCCAAAGTCCCAGCTTGGATTACAATGTAAAGGAATGGGCCCGCATTCATCACTTGTTTCATCTCCAAGATTCCTTGAGCCGTTTTATAGATGTTGCAAAGCATTAGTTTCGCCGCTTCAATTCCTCTTTCGACAACGTCTTTTTTCATGCGAGACAGACAATCCAGAGCATCTAGAAAACAATGCTGTGGCAATCTATCTCTTGTCTGCAATAGGAAGAAAAAGAAATAGTTTTATACATTCTCTATTCTGAAGCCCTGCTATTTAAATCTGTAAAAAAGACTCACCGTCGACTCGAGTAAAGCTAACATGGAATAAACAACATCAGAGGCGCAGTATTTAAACCTGTAACCATACTGCAAGGTGAAACTAGCACCTACGATACTATCGACATTGTATTTGGTCGCCAATTTTTCAACCATGTGTTTGAACTCCTGTCTCAAGCTCAGATCCATAGCTGAAAATCTTTGCTTAGATTGTGCCAAGGGTAAACCCATTTCAGCTAAAAGTTCTCTCAGCCGATTTTCGCCCCTTAGAGACCATAAACGAAGCGAGACTGCTGTTGGCATGGAATGTTTTAGACTCGCTTCAACTGTCCAGTGGCGATACAGAGCTAGTTGCAGACTGTTAAATATTGTTAAGAAATGTACTTTTGCAAAATCTTTCACTGATTATAATCGAGCTTTCGTTTTCCATTAGCTCTTTTACGCAATTTCACTATAATATTAATGCTTGATTCGACCGAACTATCAATAGGAAAGTCATTCTATCAATCAGTGTAAATCCTTTACTGTTTTTCCATTGCCCATTATGCCTAATGACCAAATAAAGGATACTCTTTGTCATATGTGAGTTTGACCGCAGTGGTTTGCTGTTTTTCAGAGTCTGTGGCTCGATGGCTTAGCCTGGAAACATGGCTCTGGAGATTCCCTGTCTCTAAAACGCTAACTCTGGATTCAACTTTTCCAAGAATAGCCTGTTCAGTTGCACCAACAATGCCCCACCATGCGACATCCAAGCTGTCCCTTGATAATTTCCAAGCCAACTCGTAAACCAGCACGGCACTCTAAGATGAAGAATAAAAAATTCTGAATCAAATGTCTTCTGAAACTCGGTCTCATATCAATATTAAGAATAGTAAGTTCATACCGATCTACCATAGTAGCTGTATTGTGTGTAATTGAACATTATTTGAGCCCGATTTGAGTCCCACAGCCTTCGATTTCTCCTTTTGTTTATATCTTCTTCGTTTAATCTCCGTCGTTTTGAATCTCTATTTTCTCCTTCTATGTCCGAACCTTCGTCACCTATCTCCTCTTCCTCGTCAGACTAAATATGGAACAATGAATAGAATTGAAGTGAAGTAAGGTCCATTTTCTCATTTCATTTCTGTTCTAACTATATTTTGCATTACTTTATTATGTAAGTTAAGCGCGTTATCAATGATAAGGAGGAAAATTTTCAACAGAATTCTTTATTTCTGTATTTCTTTCAATCGTAAAGTCAAGCATTTGATTAAAGAATAACACTGAGGTCGAATAATACTCACAGAATCATCTCTGAAAACATCATTATAATCTGGTATTTTGTCCTCGCTATCTGGCTGTCCTAAAATTCTAACTTGATTTTCTGAATAGATATTGCAAAGATCGTATGGCCTGTGGCTATCCAGAATGAAGAACACTACATCCTCTTCTGGCTGCAGTAATTCTACGATATCTAAAGTCCCGCCACAGTTAACTAGTATAACATATTTCACCTGAAAAATTATTGTAACATTGATGTACCAGTCTGCTGTCTGAACAGATTATCGTAATTCATACAAACTAAATTACCTCTTCGCAATTCTCTTCGTATGCTTGAACTAGGTCGCGAATACCGCGAACAGGTACTAGTGTGTATACCATATTGTCATTTTTTAAAAGGTACTGCAATATTTTGCATGCACATATCGCGTCGATGTCAAAATTCACCAATAGCAAACATCTCTGTGGAAAACATGGTTTATATGATGATATTATTTAACAGAAGACAAAATATGTAACAGGAAATTATTGAATGTTATCGTAAATTTAGGTAAAAATAATTTGGTCAAATATACGAACTTCCGTTTTTAACTTTGTTAAGAAATCGTTGTATCGTTTGATAGAATGTTAGAAATTTGAGTTGTAAAATTGATATTGGTATTTATAAAGCCTTGTGAGTTATATTGTCTGATTGTATATGACATGATGAAAACGTAACGAAATGAGGAGCACCTGGTATGTAATTATAACATGAATAGAGTTATAATAATAGGTTATTAATAATGATACGTCGTTTATTTCTTTTCATAATCAGAAATGAAAGAGTGACAATTGTGATAATAGTATCACGTAATTGGAATGATTAAAACCTGGGTGAAAGATTTGAAAATATAAAATTTGTAGTCCGAAGTAGTTGGAAGTTAGGCGACCTGAAAAATACCTCTTCAAAGAAGTGAGGATAACTATCTACCGCGAAAATGATGACTTGAAAAATACTCACTTTTCCTAATATCTCGTTATAAAAGTCAGTTTGAATATTGTCCAAAAACATGATGCACTAATTAAACACATGGAAAACGGTATTATTTCAATCACAACAAGACTACAATACAACCATGGGAGACTGAAGACGAGGAGGACGGACTGCTTTAAGGAATGCATAGTCTATGCAGACCGAAAACCTTGCCGCTTGCCTTACTAGCGCCGCTACGCGGCGAGCAATTTATGTCCACTTTACCTTTAGAGCATTAGGGCTTTACAGTACACCAGTTTCCATGGCCTCAGTCCAGGAGGTGCAGCGTTCGCGATTTTGGTAGCAAATTTATGAGCTGATTTTGCCGCAAACAGCAGGCATCAATCGATATGAATTCTCCGCGTTATTAAGATTGTTAATTATCGATAGAAGTTGTCAATACCAATTTTGAGACTTTGTAATACTAGTTACATTAGCCATTATATTATAGCACTAAGAATGTCATTTATATTATAATAACTTGTACGCCAGGAAACGAATAGAGAGACTCAATCAATTGCGATGCACATTGATTTCCAAGAAACAATAAAAAATTGTATACATATCACTTTGACAATGAGTAATATTGTATTGATGCTGGAGAAATAAATTCCCACGTATGAAAAATAATTATTTGGTTGCTTTTTCCCCTTCACCCTCGCTGCGACTTTTTATTTCAGGATCAATTTTTCGAATTAAGATGTTAAAAACTCCAAATAATGTAAGAATAAAGCAACGTTCATGAGGCCACGAATGCATGTCTATTTTCACACTGTCCTTTTTCCCTGACAAAAATTTCGGCACACCTCCTCGGGTCAGATGTTCTCCTGATACCAGGAGCAAAAATTTCCGATTAAAAATTTTTCCAAGTCCAAAGAACGCTAGTATACATTAATATACATATAGAGACATGCATGAAGACACCTATGGAAAGATATTTAAAACTCGGATGTTCAGTTAAGGTATCTTAGCTGTTGATATCATTGAGACAGATACCAAGTTTCCCTATAAATACGAAAAAGTGTTCATAATATTTAACGAAGCGTTTGGCGTAGTCGGTAGAGCGTGCGACTAGAAATCCGAGCGAGCGAGCGAACTCGGGTTCGATCCCGTCCGAAATCTCGAAAAAGATTTTCAGAAAATAAAATCCTCACTTAGCATGAGTATGCGGTGAGGTGGTAGGGGGTCTCGTCATCACCAGTGACGTCATAGGTAGGACTCGACTAGAAATATAAGCGGCGCAAGGTGGGGGAACTCCAGAGTTCGAAAATTAAATAAATTAAAAATAAAAATTAAATAAATTTTCGAAAATTAAATAAAATCGAAAATCGAAAATCGAAAATAAAATTAAAATAAAAATAAAATTTTGGGCAGAGAGAAAAATAAAATTCCAGCTCGGGGAATCGAACCCAGGTTTTCCGGGTACGAAGCTAAATTTTTGCCCCTGAGCCATTTACTGCTCAAAATTCACGCGAAAATTAAATGGGTTATATATTCAAAGTATTATTTCGGTTAAAATAGCCTATTTTTGACAAAAATTTGATTTTCTGAACGTTTGGCCACCCAGAGCCTTCCTCCCTGGACCTGGAGCTTGCTCTTGCTTTTATTTCTGTCAAGCCTTACCTTTTTCCAACCGCTTGGTCACCTGGAGCTCCTCTCCGTCTTGCTCTTGCTCCTATTTCTAGTCAGCCCTACATACCTAGGTTCAATTTTTCCGAAACCGACGACGCTGTCGTACGAACATATCTACAGACATTTTGACAGCCACAGAATTACCTCGTTGTCTGTAGATATGGTTACCGACACTGATCTCAGTAGAGAGATCAGTGGTTACCGACGACGCTGTCGTACGAACATATCTACAGACATTTTGACAGCCACAGAATTACCTCGTTGTCTGTAGATATGGTTACCGACACTGATCTCAGTAGAGAGATCAGTGGTTACCGACGACGCTGTCGTACGAACATATCTACAGACATTTTGACAACCACAGAATTACAGTTGCCTACGTTGTCTGTAGATATGGTCAGGTTCGAAAAAATGGAAATTTTATATGAGAAAAATTTTTCATCATTTCGGCCGGGATCGAACCGGCACCAAACGCTGGCTCGGATTTCTAGTCGCACGTTCTACCGACTACGCCAAACGCTTCGTTAAATATTGGCAACACTTTTTCGTATTTGTATTGAAACTTGGTATTTGTCTCAATGAAGATGTCTTAACTGAAAATCTGAGTTTCAAATATCTTCTTAATTCAATTTCTTTACTAGAGTTTGAAAAGTTCTCGGTCACTGTAATGCTTACAATAAATATGTAATAATATCCATAAAAATCTAGTCTCTGTTACTAGTTTCAATAGCTTAGCAAATCGACTTCTGAAGATAGTGCAATATCGAGTTGCAAGGACGGGAAGGTGAAAAGTGAGGAAGCAATTATTGATATATCTGTGAATTTATTGCCATCATCTACAATAATAATCATTGTCGAAGATATGTACAATTTATAATTGTCTCTTAACAATAAATATGTACTAAATTTCCAGCCTTGAAAAGAGAATCATCGTCGGACAGAACAGAAAGATAGTAACAGAAATATAGTCTCTGTAAAATTACGTTAGTTAATATATTATTGTAATAAAAATGTGTTGCAAAATGATTGATTTTCATGTCGAGCTAGTTTTGTTTTGTGAACTGATAGCAATTAGTTCATATGTGTATCGCATTTACAAAATGTATTAATCATGGCATAATCATAAAAAGGTTGCTGTTTTTTTTTCTCATTTGTCTCAAAAACTAGATTGGAGCAGTTAACGGAATTAATAGAGCAATTAAGAGCAATTAAGGAGCAATTGTTTGGTATATGAAAGTTCGAAAAATAATATAGTCACGGGCCAACTTTTCATAGGTCATTGCATGCAACTTGCGTGCCGATTTATCATTTGGGGTATAGTTCTCAACTCGACTAATAGATGGCAATACCATTTGTCGCTCCGTTGATTGCATGTAACTAGGCCCACTGATCGAACAGTTATATATACCTAACTTAACCTAAGCTCATCAAGCACGTGGTAATGTCAAAATGGTTTGACGACTGGTAATTTTCCAGAGAACTTGATCGAATTATAGAAAATAGAAAAACCAGAAGATGTCTAAGCGTCCAGAGCATCTGGCACCACCAGAAGTGGTATGATTTATAATGTATAATCTCGCGATCGTATATCTTACGCATAGTTTATTTCATACATAACCTATTTCATGCTATTTATTTATAGTTCTACAATGAGGTAGAAGCACAGAAGTACACGCAAAAGTAAGTTTAACAAAAAAATAGACAGACATACCCGAACATTTCAATCTTATTACCAAATTCAAATCTCTCAGTTCTCGTATGATCGACATCCAAGTCCAAATGTGTGAACGTGCCATTGAACTATTACTACTACCTGAAGATGAACCTTGCTTTCTTTTGGACATTGGATGCGGATCTGGACTCAGCGGAAGCGTATTAGAGGACCAAGGTCATGTGTGGGTTGGCGTAGATATTTCTTCCGCAATGTTGAGTGAGTTTTGACCTGCTTTCACAATTTTTATAACTTATTGTTCTTGTTTTTAGCCATTTTATAATTTTAGATGTAGCACGAGAAAGAGAGGTGGAGGGTGATCTGATTCTGAATGATATGGGCCAAGGCGTACCTTTTAGAGCTGGTAGTTTTGATGGAGCTGTAAGCATATCCGCCTTACAATGGCTATGCAATGCTGATAAAACTTCACATAATCCGGTTAAGAGACTGTACCAGTTCTTCTCGTCCCTTTTTGCCTCTTTGTCAAGGACAGCAAGAGCTGTTTTTCAATTTTATCCAGAGAATAGTAATCAAATTGAACTGGTTACAACACAGGCAACAAAAGCTGGATTTTTTGGTGGAATAGTTGTCGATTTTCCAAACAGTACTAAGGCTAAGAAATTCTTTCTGGTTCTGATGACTGGCGGTGCCATGCCTCTTCCTAAGGCTTTGGGAACTGGTGACGATGATTCTGTCGTTAATTATACGACAAAAAGGTGTGTTCTGAGATGGACTTATTTTAATAAACAAGCTTTTAATTCTTTAGATGTAGTATTTTGGATGAAAATACACTTGGTAATGTAGAAAATGCCTTGATTCTATGAATTATGATCTAGAAATTATTGAAACTTCGATAAATTGCTTTGTCTTGTAATTATAGAGAGAAGATAAACAAAGCACGAGGAAAGCCACTGAAGAAAAGTAGAGAATGGATTTTGGAGAAGAAAGAGAGAAGGCGAAGGCAGGGTAAAGATGTTAGAGATAATTCAAAATATACAGGACGCAAGAGGAGCGGTCGATTTTGATACTAGTTATCCCGTGTTAGATGCAATGACATGGAATTATATCACAAGTTTATTTTTCAATAATAAACACACACTCTACTGTATAAATTTATGTGATTAATTGAATTTATCAAAGGAATTGAATAATCATGAATAATTGAAACATCGAATGAGAACTATTCTTTTTTTAAAACTGTTCATCTATTAACTCTGATGTAATATGAGATGTAAAATACAATCGGTGTTGAATATTATAATGATGTTTTATTCGTCTTGTATACCCACTGCCACTTTACAAGATTTGCACCGAATTTATTATAGTATTCTGTTATATGGTGAACTGAATTATTCGAAATATTCCTCAATGTATGTCGATGGTTTAATTCGGTGACTAACTATGCTATCTGCATTGTTCAAAATATTCGTTATAGATTATTTGATGCTTGTATTACGTCTTGATCAACTTTGTTCATTTAATATTTCTTTTATGGAGAAATACTAATACAACACGCTTAGTCTTCGTCGACAAGGAATTGAGCTATATTATTTTTCAGAGGATCTGGCAGTGTGTTGTGCAACTCCTTGCGATCCAACCACTGGTATTTAGATTGCGACACTAAACTACCATCCAAATACTTTGCTTGATAGTAAAACACTTTTGCACCAGTTTTACCAGTTTCTCTTATCGCTTTTGGATACTTATATTTGTAAAATCCGCACGGCGTATTTCCGTAGAATTTGACGTTCAATTCTTCGCCACAGGTTTCTTTCAATACTCTTTCTGCAGTCTGTTGAAAGGAAAGAAAAGTATTACTTGATAATGACGTTGATTCATAATTCGATTCTACAGACTAGAAAACTGGATTAAAGTGTTACGGTCTCTTGTTATATGATTAAAACTGAATCCTATTCATGAAGAACTCTTTTTTTATTAATGTAAAGAAATACTCACTTGCCGCAGAGTCTCTCCATCTTTCCTGAGACCTTGTGGCGGAATCCAAAAACTGCTCTCACCTATTTTCTGTTCTACTAGTAACACCAAGTTTTTGTCTAGCTTGCGATTTAGAGATGTGAGATCGTTCTTCTTATCTGCTTCTGTGGACCCAAAATTGTATTTTCCTTTACCACTGTAATAAAACTAAAGAAATTGGCAAAGTCACATTTACTTTGATTCCATCCCACATATTTTCATTTAAAAAAGAAATTTTGTTACCTATGGGAACAAACGAACAAGCAGAATAAAAAAAACCCTTACAGGAATCATAGACACAGACGGATAAATAAGTAAGTAGAAGAGATTACGAACCAGTAACTCTTGGCGCGAAATCAAACTTCTTCAGTTCATCTAACGCAGCGTCTTCAAAATCTTGTGCAGTTTGTTTAACTACGTCGATGTCTACTTCAACAGCGCCTGATTTAATGAGTTCTTCTTCTTTTTTATCAGCTTCAATTCTCAGCTCGTGGTCCGATTTCATACTGTTTTCAAATTCAAGTTGGTCAAGTAGCTGCTTGAATTTTGCTTCTAGTTCATTCAGGGATCTAGATATTACTGGATGCCTTTCTACGCACACTGCGCCAATCAAATCCCATTTTTCCTTCCCCTCTATCATCGGCTTGCTCGTTGTAGATACACATCGAGCTTCGTGGCGCACAAAAGCTATGCAATAACGAGATTTCGATTAAATGAGTTAATTAATAAACGAATAAATACTACGTGATCATATAGAGGTCAAACATTGTCGAAATATTATCATTTTTCATACTGCCAATACGATAAACTTAGATTTTGGAAAATACTTGATCAATTATCTAAATAAATAAATATTCTGATAGCGAGACATAACCTAAAAGATCTGCTGTAGAAATAAAATGCATATTGTTGTATTAGAAATATTTCAGACAAGCTACTTACCAGTTAGGATATTGATCAACGATGTTGAGCATAATTTGAGAGGCTGTTTAAACATTCTATTGCATGGATACGATGATAACGCGTATAACTCTTAACCTAAAATCACTAAATCTTCAAGGCGATCGCGTGACGTAAATAGCAGACGCCGAATGCAGACTTTGAGAATTGAGCAGACGGCAAGTTCTATGCTGCCGCCATCTCGACAATGATTGTGCGTGAATTTGAAATTTACATACACAAGATAAGTTTATTTCTTATAAGATTGCTGGAAAATAAGTGATGGGATTGACTGAATGATTGAATAATTAGTTAACTGCAGTATACATACATATATTTCACAAGCAATGAGTGTTTCTGTTAACTAGATGAGGTAAATGTTACAAAAATAGATAAATAAATCGCACAAAACATCACATTAAAATCACTTATCACACTTTCGAGACTATTTCATAATAATAATACTGTGCCAAGTTAAACTATATGATGAATACAATATTTCTTTCATTTCCTTTTTATACACATAAAAAATGGCTTCATCAAGAGAATGAATATCCAATTCTAAGTATCGGAATCGCTAGAATTTACCCGTGGTTTTTTATTACCAAACAAACTATGAGACCGATTTTTTTGCAACATAGAATATTTCAATTTTGTTATATGCTTCTTTTGAGTTACAGATTGAAAGATTTTTGATAATTTTTCTCCACCATCTTCATCGTTGTTCTCTTTTTGAGAAAGTCTTTGCTTTATTATATCAACAAAGTCGACCTCGTGGTTTCGTTTTATTACTTCCATCTTTCTTTCCTTCTCTTTATTTTCTTCCTCACTTAAAGTCTTTACTTCCTCCGCTTTAACAGCCTCTACAATATAATTTGGATCCTCAATCCTTTCTTCTCTGTCTTCCAGGCAAGAATACTCGCATTCTGTCATCCTACCATGACCGATCTTAATTTTCATCTTCTTAACATTATACTCAGGACTATTAACATCATCAATGCTAGTCTCGCTAGCATTAAGCAGAGTTTCTTTATTCGCAACTCTTCCCCCGTGCATAAAAGCAGATACTTCTTTCCTTCGCCACATTTTTGAAGTTGTGGGATCATATATCTTGCATTTACCGTCAAACGAAAATTCTCTCTCATCAATATCGGATATTGTTCCATTGATATGTAGCAGATATTTCTTTAATGCCGAATAAAAATGCAATTTATCAACCATCCGTGGAAAATGTGCGCAACGAGCACTGCTAGATGGAACAACCCATATGGCGGTATTTCCGATACGAACTGGTTGTAGTCCAAAGTTAAAATCTGATTTTGGACTTTTGTTTGAGAAAACTTCGTATATTCCTTTACCGTTAAAAATCGCGATCTTTGGTTTGAACAATGTCAATTTTTCCTCTACTTTTTTAGCACCTTCTTTGATCTCGGATTTTTTTAAATCAGAAGAAGATCGAGACGGTCTTTCGACGATGTTTGTTAATCCAATCCCGTATTCTAGTAGCTTTGAGTCTTCTTCGTGAGTCAAAAGTCGCGGAGTTAACTTAGACTCGTGTAGAAGTTTGTAAAAGTGATTTCCTGGCCCTGCGTAATATCGTCCACGATATGCGGCGGTTAAACTCGGATTAATGCCGACAAAAACCATGTCCAAATTTTCTTCAAGGATATCTGGGAGTTTGCATGATTGTAAATCCTCTTCTGTCAGTCCGTCGAATCTGTCCAGCTTTTTTTTTGGCTTCAGGACATGATCTGACGGCGGTTTTTTCCGAAGTTTATTTAGACGCAAAGTCGACATGCTGGATTTTATCCATTTCAATCGGGGCAGACCAACTAATGACAAATTGTAGATGCAACAAATGATTCCGCAAATTTTAACGATAACTTATTAGCGACATACTAGTCGTATAGATGATAGTCAACAGACTTCTGAGTTTTAACCTCAAAGACCAATATAGCGTGTGGAAAAGCACGTGCCGCGCAGAACAGCGTGTGCGGTGATAACACAAGGCTTGTGCACAATCGACTTTCGGCATATTAAATTTCCTTGCCTTACCGACTGACGATAAAACTACGGTAGTAGTCGATAAAAAGCTATTCTATAATCTCAATTATCCTAAACACTTAATTTGAACTACGACAGTGCTGTCTATGTCGAAGATTTTTTACTAAATTGCACGCTTTCTGAAGCGGGAATCAGTTTGAATTTTTCTTCTTTATGTACGATACGACGATACTAATTTAGGATATGCAGAAGCTTTCTCTGGGCTTTTTTCATTATTTGAAAATCCCGAGCTATTTCGATTAGTAAAGTTACAGAACTAATTACGAGGCCGACGGCTAGTATGTACCAAGCTAGAGTTAAATCAAAAAGTGTAAAAGGTCGAGGAAGACTTTCCAATGCTGCGAATCGAGCTCTCTGCCCCCGTAATAAATATTTGAACATAGTATCGGAGTACCAGTTTTGTATCAATCCTGATTCTAAGATTCTACTAATGTGCACATTGAAATGTTCCAAAAAAAACCAGCCTTGGGGAACAATGTATGCCATTGAAAATCTGCCCAGAGATTGTTTCATTACATGGACTACCCGAGTGCCGTTATTTTCTATCAAATTATTCGCTCGGTGGAATAGTATTTCAGTTAATCGCGCGAGAACTGCGCGATCGAAAGTTCCGTTTTTGGAGTCAAAAGCGGTTGATAAATTGTTGAAATGATTGGTTTTTTCTAACAAACGTTTTAGCAGTGGATCCTCAGTTCCGTTTAGCGCATTTGTTACACCGTAAGAACCGACCATTAAAGGCAGGCCGGATTCTTCCAACTCCTCTAAACTATCGATCTCCGGATAATAAGTGACTTCAGAAAATCTTTGAAACAAATTTCCCGTGAAGCAGTTGCACATAACTATTGTAAAAATCGATCCACAAACGAGCAATAATCGTTCTGAACACGGATTCAACCGTTTCGAGATCGGCTGCCCGGTCATGAGGAAAAGAACGTCGATGGTCACTGATCCGACTTGCTTCCTGAGGCGTGAATTGTAATAAAATTTCAATATGCAGAGCCAGAAGACAACGGAGATCGCGAATAAACATACTATTGGTATCCATACCTTGTTATCGAAAATTTGGTACGTGCTCAACCAGAGTGGTACTTTCCCCGCCTTGGGTACGACGAAGTGTATTCGTTCGGTAAAAAATGGAGTCGTAAATTCCAAGCCACTTATATCAATATCCGATATAAACTTCATATTCGCGTCAATATCAACCTCCCGATTCGCCACTTGTCTCGGAGTGTTACTTATTGTTCCGGTACTTGAATCGATTCCAAATTTGTTCCGGAAAGTCGGCTTGCACATTACGATGGTGAAATTCATTTGGTCTTTCAAGGTGTCCAATAGCATTTGATTAACACCGTCAAATCTCGTTGAATTGGGTATGGCAATAGACGTTGGAGGGTTGTGAACCATGATCACTTTGATGGGATATCCCTCAAGGTTCTTCTTTGGAAAAGCGTACTCGAATATTTCTTCGATATTTGGTTCGTTAAACATTCTTGTTTTGTCATTAAAAGGATTGTATACAGCTACGTGTCCCGATTCTATATCGATTGCAATGACTTTACCAATGCCATACTTGGTCCACATCAACCGAAATACTTCGTGGATGTCGGACAAACTTTCGTTGTATGATATGATTGCAAAACGTGTTCTTGAATTCCAATTCATGGAAATTGTTTTAACTTCTTGAAGGAAGAGACGATGTATCTTGATTTCATCCATTATTAAAATGTACGACGCGTTGGTGTTTCTTGCGTAATTTTTTCTTTCGATAACAGGATCTCGGTTTACGCGCTTATCGATCTTAAACACCGTTACGGGTAGATCCAGGTAGGTCTGCAAATGACGGATAAAGGAGTCATGCCACGTTAACTTCGTCTCGATGAAATCCTCGATCATCACATTCACGGATCCGTCGTATTGGAACAGTTTAGATAGGAGATGCCATGTCTTCTCGTGCTCTTGCAAATCTTCGAACTTCGTGTCGATGTCCTCAGTTACTTTCTCCAGTTGAAATTCTTTGCAGAAGCAGAACTCCTTCAACTTGACAATTATCATCATCGCAAGGATCATTGCTCGTATTATATTCATGGCTTGACGATAATATATGACGAGTAGTGGTTTACCTTTCAAACAACAAGAAAAAAGTATTTTATGAGAATCGGAGCCTTCTTCGAGTACACGAAATTACTTCCAGATCCTGAAGTCAGTACTCACCTCTCCCTGAGGATCCCTCTCGATCAATGACTTCAAGCTTTGTGTGCAGTTTGATAACCCGGTCTTTGATGATTGCGAAATAGTTGAGGCACCTTACCGATGTGAAGCGAAGTGCACTCGACTCAAGGGGCGAAGAATGATTGCAGGAGGGTAAATACTACGAACTGAGTGCGTAGACAAGAGTATAATTAACCAGCCACATACTTGTTACCTTATTAACTCTTCGTTGCTGGGGAAACTTTGCAATGCCACAACTGTTCGTCGAAGGTATATGATAATTGGGTATACAACTTCCACTATGCACGGATAAGTATAGACAATTATAGATGATCAGGTGTAGAATTTATTTCTCACAAGTTTTACGATTTTCTGCACATTTTTAGCAGCTTTGCTCGGTGCTAATTAACGGGTCACGTTAAAGATAATATGTTTTCTCGAAAATAATTGTACAAGGAGTTGAAAATATCGACGTTCGAGCAACTTAGCGACTAACATAGGAGTAAAAATATTGAACAGAAAATTCTTGTTTTTCCTGTACGTCAAGCACTCACCACATAGTCATTAATTATAGATACTAGAATGATCTAATCAAGATTCGGTTTTGAATGAGAAATGTATTCAGAAGTGTTGGCATATGTATGTACCTATGGCATACATAGATACATTATATTGTTTTGCAAGTCATGTTTTGCTACTGGCATCCTCATCGCGTTCAATAGCATCCGCGTGTGACGTGCGTACGTGACGCACAGATTTTCAATTTTAAGGGTAGTTATTGTTCAAGCGTATATATGACGATTAAAAGGATTCGTATGCAGCGTCACATATTATGTAGGTATAGATACAGGGGAATCAAAAGGCAAAAATCGATACAATATTGCCTGTATAAATCAAAATATGGAGAACGAAAAACATAAATCTTAATTTTTTGGTGTGTGACATGGCTATTAATTGGCCAGCCGAATGACACGTAGTACCTCCCTTTGTTGGGAACAAAAAAGCACAGCCGTCAACGTCCAACAGTCATTTTTGCAACTTCTATGCGAATATTCGTACAGAAGAATTTTGGCGTTAGTAAGTTCTCATGTGTAATTCCATAGGCAGAGATCGTTGCAGAGCAATCAGTCAATTACTGTCGTCGACTTTACCCTGTGGCGTCTGAAATATTGGGTAGAATTGATTAATAAACAGGGTATAGATTCGTCGCGTTTTCACGATAAGCCGTGTTGTAATACGTGATTATGATGTATATAGCGAGTAATGTATCCAGTGTATACCATATAATATACGTATATAGTGATCCTAACAACGCGATCCTATCTCGTTGCGAGGAGCGTGGCAATCCTGTCGCCCTTCTGGTCCAGTGGACACAAACCAATACTTGGTACGCCCGCTACTAGCGGCTGGGAGCTAACTCTCCCAGATGTCCAAGCGGAGCATTGGACAGTCCAGTCGGACAGGTAAAGCCGCATCTCTTGCACTCGGTACTCCCGCGTGACGGACACTTCATTTGTAACTCGGATTAAATTCCGAATCTGTTAATTTATCGTTTTGTTTTTATCACCCAGTTGAATGGCAGGTTTACGTGACATTGATTGCCATTAAAAAAAGAAACGAAGAAAAAAAATACACACACACGCGCGAGAATAAAGTCTCGTCAGTCATTGCCAATTTTTGTACTTGGAGGATGTCGGACTTTTCACATTGAGAAATGATGACGAAAATAAAGCTTCCTGAAAGATGTTTAATTTTCCGTATCAATTTTTGAGATCTTCGATGCAGAGATAACGTGCAGCCACCCTTCTTCACTCATATACCTCTATCTACGATTCCCCTTTTCATTTCCGGATGGAAATCATACGCTGCGTCGAGTAAAAGCTCCGCTGGCCTTCGAACATCCGGCTTTTCTGTTACCGCCGCTCTTCTTGCTCTTCTATCTTCTCTACTTCTTAATAATTCTCCTGGTACTCCGTGTCGATCCGTTAGTGCATGGCTACTCTACCCTCACAAAGCTTTGACGCTCATCAATTTTATATCGTGGCACATCGGCGAGAAAGTAACCGTGATTAAAGGGAGAAAATAATTTTCTTTCCCGTGAAACCTCTGGGTTATTCTCGCAACTCTTTCGATTCGAGGTACCCTTTAGAATTTTCACGATTTATTCAATTATTTAAACGTATGTCCTCTTGCGAAATTCCTTCAGAATTTTTTAGTTAACCCCTCACGACCCAACATTAAAAAAAGGAATTATTATGCTCGGTTGGATGGACTCGAAATCGTCGTGGAACTTAAGTTGAGCTTGAGTCATTCAATTTTAATATATTTATATGCAGATTGTAACAATTCGCGATGGAGTGTTCTTCAGCACCGAGTGTGCAAAAAAGAGTTATTGTACTTCCTAATGAGGTCCGCTGTCTGAGAGTGCAAGTGGTTCCAATCTCTCATGCTAAGTAATTCTAAATCGAAGGGTTTTCAAACTTTAAAATAAGGGGGAAGTGAATACTTTTTTAATAATCTAAGAAAGTTTCGATAATTCTTGGAGGTTTTGATTCTCATTATTACTATCTTTGACCTTCTCTTCCAGATAGTTTAAGTTCGGTAGACGGTAAGTATCTAATCCTTTTCCCGCCAACTACCATACTTTCCTCTTGCGTATCGATTATCCAAACGGCAAGCGTTGATGTTAATTATACCTGAATACAGCTCAAATATATATATATAAGGATAAACCTAAACCACAAACGTTCACCACCCTCCCAATGTAATCTCCAAATATTACACAAATACTTCGATAGTGTAGATATGGTAAAATGTATACATAGGGTTTCTCGTTAAATCTTTGAAGTTCGAATCAACTCGCTCTTCTGTCGTATGAACGAGCGTAGGTAC
This sequence comes from Tenthredo distinguenda, assembly GCA_947538915.1. Taxonomy (NCBI): domain Eukaryota; kingdom Metazoa; phylum Arthropoda; class Insecta; order Hymenoptera; family Tenthredinidae; genus Tenthredo; species Tenthredo distinguenda. The sequence goes on from OX384534.1 coordinate 10,782,002, forward strand.
TTAGCTAATCTTCATCAACGATCTTTTGCCTTTTTGTTCAGCGAATTAATCATTCTTCGAATCGCAAACATCTGCGCTAATTCCATCCAAGCACATATTAAACTTGTCTGTATAGCGCGAGGCTGAAATGGCTCCGAAATACTAGATGGAAATCCGTCGTTATCTCAGAGTAAATATCGGAAGCGTACAATATTTGGCGGTAGATTTTCCTATGGCACATAGACTCGGGGATTATGGGGAATAATTGGCTAGCAAATCCGCACACGTAGACCCCCACTTGAGCACATGGGTTCGCAATCCTATTAACCACTACCACGATTACATAGAAAACTGGAGATGGGTAAGTATACAGTGTGAAACATAGAGCGTACAATGAAGCCTCGATCCCATTAGACTTATGTAAGTTGGTCCATTAATAACGAAATGCCCCACAATTCCGTCGAGTATTTATGATGCTACCTACCTTTACCAGAATTGCGGTGTATCAATGTTCTTGGCTTTCAGTTAAGTCTCAAGTCCAGAATTACCTCGCAAAGTCGTTATACGTGGTCGTCTAGGTCATCGCGATAAAGATGTCGTCAACAAGTCTATGTCTCAGTAGCTTCAAAGAGTATAGGAATCTCTCCTCCCTTCCTGTTTCCTCAAGCTTTTTGCTCCCCTGTAAAATACCTTCATTAGCTCCAGCACGTATATTGCTCCTTCATCCTAGGAAAGCTCTTCTTTGAGACATATGGGAAACTTTCAAGGGTGGCAGTATAGACATCGTTATACTAGCTGCGATCTTTCCTTGTCCCATTTTCTTCCAACGCGAGGCTTTAGCCTCCCGATAAAGAAGCTCTATCGAGACCTCGTAGATATATTACACCCAGCCTCCGTTAATAATTATCTATAACCCATAACCCCGAGACATGAGAAATTTCTGGACCTCCTTGCGGGCAGTTTTTAACCCGGTTGTAAAACGCCGATATAGATGCCAACCCAGCAACGAACGGTCTTAGGTACTGATACGAATACACCGCCGTGAGATACACCCTTAATTTTGCAAAGACCTGATCCCGAGTAGATTAAATTAGGGGGATCTTCTCCGGGGGAGGGGTACAGGCGAGAAGGTGATCCTTGCCGCCATTAGCACTGGGTGGTTCCCTGCCAAGAATCCGAAACTAAATAAAACTCATGGCGAGAACCGTAAGCGTGCCCGGTTAGCTACCAAACATAATCTCGTAAAAGAGGGACCAACGGTGAAACGTGCTCAGGGGTTAGCCTCTGCTTTCTTTATTCCCTTGTGAATTATACCGTGCTATCCAAAGTTATCGCGTAGAATCGCGGTTACGTCACGTTTGGGTCTCGCACGCCACGCGCAAGTAATTCCTTGATGATATTTGCCTTAGGAAATTGGCCAAAATAATTTTCTGGATGAATTAATCACGAAGCTTTCTACATCCAACCCTGTTTGAAGCCATTTTGCGAAAAAAAAAATATCATTAAAGACCTCGTGTCTACATTTCGAAGGATCGTTTGAGCGAATAACCATTTCCTAAAGGTATAGAAAATGTACAGGAAGACTGCAGGGGGTGCGTTAACGTTTTAAAATACTGTTTCAATTTGGAGAACGTCTTCTAGTATAAGAGAGGAAATTATTGCCAACGTATAACGTGCCGGGTTAGGTACTGATTTCGTTTATCTTCACGTTTCAATTTCAAATTCTTTCTTCCTTGTTTCCCCCTCTTTTCTTTTCCTCGCTTGATCGTATAAGTAACGTGTCCTGGCACGTACATTAAGCTGGGCATTTGCTTGCGTGTACTGATTATGGTGTAGTTATTATCATTATTACTGTTACTAACATAGAATCTCGTTATCTTAAGCCCATCAATGAAGTAATTAGCTACTCGAACGAGAAGGGACGCTTACGCATTTACCCCATGAAAGCCCCGCGACACAAGAGTAACATAATGATCTTGTTGACGCGAATATATATATGGGTATGTATTTTCAGAAGTTTGATACACTATACGGTATCATACAGACTGTATAGAGAGCAGAACCAGAAAAAGTATTAACAGGCGGTCGAAAAGTCAAGTAGAACTTAGAAGTCATTTACTTTGTCTTGAGAAGTCGGGGAAACTTTTTAGGCGGGGGTTCGAAAGTATCTGATTAAAATTAAAGTAGATTGTTTGCCGGTGGGTGGAGTAAGTAAGTAATGCTTGACTTTTGAAGGTAACGGTACACTTGAGAGAGTCCGAGTCCAAAAAAGAAGCTGAAACGGGATTCCGTGATCCCAAAAACTGAAGGAGCTATAAATAAGATTAACCGCCATCTTGGAAGTAATGAGTTGAGAAACAATAGGGAATCAAGGTCTGGTTCGCTTGGCTGTGGACTCTTCGCTCCTCTTTTTCTATTCCTCGCTATCCCCTTATTCCCTATGCTGCAGTCTCTTCCTCGTTTTCTCATCTTCTGTTCTCGCGTCGTTATAATCTAACCCAACCTAACGTAACCCAAGCTAACTGACGATGAGCCAACAAAGTTCCTGCGACGGACGTTCACCGCCCGTCGTCGTCGTCTCTTCGTAGTAATCGTTCTACATGTACATCTCCACTGGCTAACAATACTCGTCTGTGCTTCACGTGAACGCTAATTAGCTATTCATTACTACCGCATAACAATGGCCTCCTCGACATATAGGTATATGTAACAACAGCGTTGCATATCATATTACTCTCACGTTTCTGGATTCATTATTCACATCAGGAACGACTGCAGCACCAGTCTACCCTATGTGCTTGAAAATTGTTCGAGCAAGATTTCTCTGACACTTGAATAAATTTATACCTTCATGCATTCTATATAAGTTTAAAATATCAACGTCAAACGTAGCTTCGAAGGTTTTTTTCGGAGTATCCGTCCCAATGAGATATATAAGATTTTGAGAGTAATTTGCGTTCACTGTCAAGGATTAATCACTGTAATGAACCGAGGAGTATGGAGGAGTATACATGATAGATTTCTCGAGATCGATAGACTTCGAGAGTCTGTCAATAAGAATTGTCTTGCCTTTCGAAATGCTTAGAATCGCAGATTTCTCGACTTGGCGATGTGCTGTAGTTCGACGTTGCGTTAGTTTGATAATGTTTCGGTAGATTGTAAGCGTTTCGACGACTATTTGGATTGCTCAAATCCAATTTGGTTGAATTCAATTCAAGCAATTTAATCCCAGAGTTTGAAACGTTTAGTTTCGGTTTAAACTCATACCTCGTACAAGTGCTGATCCAATTCGTGAGAATCGGATCAACGAAATTTTACACTAACCGCGTGAACAAAGCTTCTGCCAATCCTTGAATTCTCTTTTGTCACTGTCGACGCCCAGTAAATTCAGCACCACGGTTGCAGGGAATGAATGCATTTTCAATTTCTCTTCAATTACGAAATGAAAATGTATATCTATACTAAATCCACATATATGTATACGTACCTAGATACATAAGTATGCCTACAAGCGGCGTCCGTATAAATGGGTAGTGACGACCCTTAACCGCAATGTTTAGCAAATTCTGGGCAAATCAGACAATCATTCCGTTTGACTAAGCCGAGCCATTCCTGGCATAGAAGTGCGTGCCGGTTAATTAGCACATGCGAGGGTCGAGCGACTGTATTTCAATCCTGTACGTAGGAATGGTTGTTGACTCGAGTAGCGCCCAAACCTCGGGTTTAAGGGACTCAAACAGGCAGCTAGAAACCCCGATGGACCCGAAGGGACAATGCCTTAAAAATCACCCACTCTCCTGTAATATACGTGTATCTGTACGAGGAGATTTGATTGTTTTCTGGTCTTTGAGTTGGTATAGAAAGTGGGCTGTTTAACCCTCTCGGCTTTTCCCATTTGATTGATTACCGCACCCTACAGCCCTTGCACATATCCGCGATACTGTCAGATAATTGTACACCGAATATGAGCTTGCGATTAATCAGATCGGAAAGCTTTGATGCAAAGAACGAAAACAGAAAAAATAAAATAGAATAGTGTGAAGAATTTGTAGACTGTATAGGCACTTCGAAACTAAGATATTGTAATGTAGTGAGTTGAGGTTGTCGAAATTGAGTTTTAGTCAGTTCAAACGAATAGGTTCAATCGATTCCAGAAACGCCAAGAGCCAAAGTCGAGAAATCGCTCGGCTCATTTGGATCATTACGAAATGTGTCTATACATTGAGTCACGTGAGCCCTTCAAATTAGCCAGACGCGTCAAAGCTAACTGGGTACCAAACTATCCAACCTACCAAAGCGAGACCAAGTAAACTCAGGCCGAGCCCGACCCTACATTTAACTAGCAACTATACCAATACCTAGATATGTTGAGCAGTTCTATTTATCTCTATTTTGTGGGTGATGCTGATTTCTGTTCTAACCAATGCCATATCCGATCCAAATTCTCAGTCCTCGAAATTGCCAAATACGAATTACCGTGACGAACACGACGTCTGTCATCCATCATTGGATACCGCGTGATATCCTCTCTATGAGAAGCAGTTATATCCATATCTACACGTTATATATGTATATAACATTGTGCACATAGATCTTCAGCGTATAGATATAATGCCTTTACCGTCTAATTAAATCCTCAGCTCCGAGAGCGATAGGTACGGTATGCGTACAGCTTAATAGAATTATGATCTAAGAATTAGCTCGTCATTTATCACGAGAAGTTGAGCCAAGCCGAGTCTCGAGTTGTCGGTCTGGAGGGTCGGTACGCAGCAATCGATGAAATTAGGAATATTGGATTGCCCCTTTCATATTAGACGGGTTCTTGGCGGCAGCTATTCATGAAGTAAGCAAATTAATTAAAATACATTCTAGAGTATAACGCCCCGTTCTTTCGTAAATTTGATTAAATGTCCACGCCACTCAAATGAAATTCACAACCGTTCCAAGGTAGCGTGATAAAGTCACTTGCGTTGTGAAATTTTGAGAAAAATGATATCGTCTTGAACCGAAATAATTTTCTCGATTGAAAAAATATTAAACTAAGCTGCTTTATCCTCAGACGAAACAACTCAAGTACTTAACTCCAAGTTTTCGTGGGGTGTGTATAAGCTTTCGGTTCTAAACGGGTCATAGCGTTTAATGGTACTCTAGAAACTTGGAAAATAGCCAGTGTAGTATAATAGTAAAATGAATTGATAACCTGGAGAAAATTTTCGATTTAATGAGAGTATGTATTTCGATATTTGTTTTTTAACACCAAGAACATTGATGCCATTTCATTTTGATTCCACCAAGTGCAATAAAAGTCGAGAACCGCTATCTTTGCCGTATTTTTTTTCTGGCAAATAATTACCATTCCAGTTATCACGATCCTCATTAAAATATGGATCGATCATTCGCATTAGTAACATGTATCTCTGATATAGGAATAAGCCAAGCGTTAAATGGTTAGCAAATGTAAAAGTATGATGTGCGAAAGTGTGTAACGCGGACAAGCACATCGGTTCACTACCAACAATAATTATTAACTGGAGTGTAATAACGAGTTTGGAACTAGCTAATGAATAACTGCGCGAATTGACCAGCTGGGTGTAAAGCGAGTTTCGGAATGTGGGTATTTTTTCCCCGAAACAAAGTTAACTGGTACTGTGATTGCGGTGGATAAAAATCGGGAAAGAGCAAAGAGAGAAAAAAAAAAAAAAAACAGCTTGGGCGAGAAAAAAGACTTTCGTGGATTTGAACTTACCGAAAACGTTGGCTAGTTGAAGTTGGGTTATACAATGGCCTGGTTAAGCCAACCGGATTTGTGCAAGGATTTGTATAATTCGTGGTGCTAGATTCAACTGCAACCGCTAATGTTGATCCTTTTATTTATTGTACTAGTAGAAGCTAAAAGCTTGAATAAGCTGTCCAAATCTACGGGAACAATGAAAAACATTGCCTTGTGATGGTGGTAAAACAACTGTATTGTTTATTATTAAATTCGAAACAGTCTGGGATAACTTTTTGATTTAATTTAACTGAAACAACATCCCCAAGACCTAAACCCAACTCTTTACGGTTTTCTAAAAAAATTGGGATACGCGCCACCGATGTTGTGACAAGAATCAAACTGTCTTCGTATCAAAGACACCCCATGGCGAACGACTTTGCAGACAGACTAACGTGAAATGAGAATAAAAGCTGCCGAAAGTTTCCCCTCAAGTTTCAATGGATTATAAGTGAATTCTGATTCTTGATTGTCGAGAAAAATTGACACGATTATATCGATGAGTCAGTATTGTAAAAATCTTTCTTACCAAATTCAATGCGGTCTTATAGAAAAAGTTGTGGTCTTTTGATTGAACGTCAAAACGCAATGATTTTCTTCGTCATAATTGAAGCCAATGAAACAGTAGAGCTAACATTTTTGAACAAAAGTTTGTTGGAATTGAATTTAGGGATTTGTAAAATACGAGTGAAGTCCTACGCCTTCACTAATTGTATGCCTTAAAAGGGGTTTGTAATTATTGCGAGTGTTACGGTTGACAATAAGCGAAACACCGGTGAATTTCGGTCGAAATTGTGCTTTTCAATACCAAGGTATATATAAGAGAATTCACTCCCCTGAGCAAAAAGCGAATAATTTAGGGTGTGATTCTCTAGGTGCGCAGCTGGAGAACAGAATTCGTCCGCTTTTGATCAACAGAATGCGTACCACCACAGATTGGACTTTAAAATCTTAACTAGTTTAACTGCGATGAATTATTCAAAAAGTCACGAGCAAACGAGGGACTCCCGGCAAGCCGTACCTTAATACTATACTAAGCACCATGTATATACTATCAGCTTTCCAAGTATCTTTCGGTCTCATTCTACCCCAAAAATATTCTCCCTCAGGTTAATCAACATATTGTTTAATTTCTACTTGTGTATTGCTTAAACAGAATTTATTTCTCACTCATCAGCTCACTATATCAGCCGCAGAGTATGTTATGCCTAAGTAAATGTGAGTAGAAAAAGCTGGATAAAAATGATATGCGGTATAGCGTAGAAACTCGATAGCCCATGAGCGACGGTTAAGTCTCGAAAAGTTTCCATGTTTAGTATAGCAAGCCAATTTTATCGAGCCCCCATACCTGTAATATCCCTCCATTCATCGATTGCCCTCTGAGCCGAATTCTCTGGGGAAGAGTCGTGCGCGACACACAGCGAGAGGTGCCTTTAGGAAATTACACGTCAGACGTCACTTGTCAAAGAGTCCGCCACACCCTTGAAGCTCTGACGTGTCGTTGTGGCGCTCAACACTCTCGTCTGCGTCTCTATCGAGGGCTTTTGAGGTTTCGAGGTGCAGGCGAGCTTCTGGAAGCCCCTAGATTTCTGTGGACTCCCGTACTTACACGGGCTTGTAAATGTCTGTAGTAGACGTATGTGAAAATCAGATGCTTAGCGTCTGACTCACAGGTCGAATATACATGTGGAAATATACGTATAATAATAATATGCATAAGTGCAGTCGCTCAAATTGCGATAAATCCTTTTGCAGAAAGTCACGAGTTCCCTCAATGCTGTAGCCTTTCACTGATTGTAAGCTCCGTATTTACGCGTCGATCATATTCCTCTATAAAACTGATGGCATATACCTTATCAGTTTTTATTATCCTCCAATTCCACCAATTTTCACCAAAATTCGTAGAAAATTCGCGATATGATTTCATTCTGTAATATCAGGTAGATTTTGATTTCATTATGGAATGATTGTACAAAGGCGCGTATGCGTGTGTGTGCGTATACCTATGGGGTTGAGTAGTTGTACATATGGAAAAGGAAATTCATTTTGTTTAATAATTTCATCAGATTAATTTTCAGAGTGCGCATTCAATCTCCATTAGTGAATGAAAACAATTGGGAAATTCTGTGACAACTATCGAAAATTTTCATAGGCTCCTATGGCAATTAAACGGATCTCAACATCACCTAATGATTAAATTGGATTACTAATTACGATACAATTACTGCGATTACTAGCACCGGTAACGAGCTGGTTCGAGTACCGAGATCGAGTTCAAGTGTTGACGAAAATATCTGCTAATTAGTCTGAACCAATTATACAGCTACTCACCTTTCTCCACCAAAGAAGTTCGCGATTTTCTGAATCATTCTCTAGAAATATAATCGGGAAAAACTTTGGCCGGAATTTTTTTTTCTCTCGTTTTATAATCAAGTACGCAGTGGAGCGTGAAATGTAGACTTTAAAATTACCCGAAAAACCTAATAGGCAGAATGACTCCATTATTATACAGACTGATAAATCACTTGCAACGAGGTACCTCAGCGCAGAGGCGAAAAAGGTCCAACCGTAGATGTGAAGCATGGCAAAAGCCTATTTATTGGAATCAGAACCGAACAAGTTGTAAGATCTTGAATGACGTTAAATTAAAATAAAATTTGAATACCGTTGAGGGATACCAAGTATAATTTGAAACTGGATCACCTATTATTAGGGTAATTAGATTTAGCGAATCATTGATTCTATGAGTTATTACAAGGTGTACAGATTCGCGAAGATGCATGCATATAATACGAAATGCGTGAATCTAAATGTAAATGCGCGCAGTTGAATATCTTAACGCCAAGTTCTAGATTTTGCATAAAGAAATTATCATATGAGATAGAGACATCACTGTCATATCAAGAATTCGGCTAGGTAGTACAAATTTCCACGTAGCTCAGATATTCGAGATTCATTAATCTCTGTGATACTCGTAGTGACGCGAAACCAATTGACCATAATTGTCACGTGTTTCGTGAACTAGCCGTGTGGAATAGGAGAGGAATGAGGATGTATGACAATACGAGAACATTAACACGAGGATATTGGAATGGCGTTGTCGTCTATCTTGGTAAATGATAGCTGAACGTTGCATCCCCTCTTACCAGGATAACTACGACTACTATAGACTAGGTGGAAATTGATTTGGCCGAATACAGATTCCTAATTAATCCCATACCCTCATCTTGCTTCAGTCGTATGGCCTCTGGGTATCGGAGATTTGATCTCGACCTAACTCGATCCAGGTGCAACGTGGCTACCTGCTAATCAGCCATTACACGAGAGTACAGAGCAATGTTCTACTGCGTAGAGGTATTCATCGACCAACATATTGAACTCGGTAAATTCGGACCAACGCGAACTAGGCGTGTTGAACATTCTACTTGTTCGTTTGAAAATTGATGTATATAAGTAGATATATAACATAATGTTTAAACGAAAATCTGCCTAATTTCCTTCTCTCGGTAAACGATTATTATTATGGGGCTTGTTCACGTTCGGTACAACGTGTCAGAGCCCTAGCTACAGTAACAATTACCGGCGATATTGACATGGTAATATCGTCGTTAGACATTTCCAACTCCGATGCATGTATATAGTAATAAAATTTGAGTTAGCAGGCGAACATTGGGGGATGCCGTTGTATATATGGCGACAGCATTTCACCCGCTCCCAACGTACGTGTAAATAATCTTAAACTGTCAAATGCACCAGCGAGAATTGAGCGACGGCACGCGTATGTTCCTGGCAACGGTTTTGAGATGATAATGTGATGCTTTGCCGATATCAGGATCAGTCCGTTGGGTGGTTATTGCGGGTAGTCGATTCGCATTTACTCATATCAACGGAGGAGCTGCGAATGGGTTACGGTTTTGATCCTTTCAATTATACACCCAATTGATTCGATTTTTTACAAAAAGGGTTGAAGTTTCCACCTTAGGGTGGACCTCTGAATTTTTATTTTTAGACCATATTTCTGTTTAGCACAAGGTTCCGGGTAACAGAGGTAGCTGCAGTGACTGAAGAAGAAAAAAAGGATCGAATGTAGACTGATATTCGTAAATTTATAATCATACTAGTATCTCAAGCTACTTGTTAATGATTTTTGTCTCACTTGATGATGTACTGATTGAAGAATGATTCTTTTATTACCTTATTTATTGGAAATTACCATGAAACGTATATTGCGACTCTGATATAATTACTTCTTGTGAGTGCTTGAATTAATGTCCCCTTGCATTCAAGAACAGCGCGGATATCAAAGCTAAGGATTATTACACCCCTGCTTGAATAATTAGCAAAGGAATATTTTGACACGATTTACATTTACTCGACATATTCTCATTCAGCTTGTTTCCCCCATTGAAAAACAATATCATTAAAAAACAAGTAGAACAACATCTTCTCGAAAAAAAGTATCGCCCAACAAAAATTTTTAAATTCCTAATACGATCTCGGTAGATAAAAAATCTTTTTCATGCTAATAAGCTTATTCCAATATTTGCGATTATAAATATCTACAGAAAATAAAAGGAGTGGCTCTTTCAAACAACACGTCGGTGTATGCTAAGCTCCGTGGTTTGATTTTGACCATGCGCTTAAAATGCTACGTAAGCTCTATTCGACCAAAGTTTGCAGCGGCTATATGGATCGCAAAGCGCTTCCAATCCTGCCAGATTCAGTCATTGACCAACAGCTCTGGGCTGTTCAGAATTTGCATGTACTACCTACCTTTTGCTGGGACGTAGTTTGCTCCATACGTATTGTCGCCAAACCGAATATGATATGCATATTCATGGCTGTATTTGACCAGCGGAAGACGCAGTGGATGTATTTTTTTGGTTTTATGATCATCGAAATGGACAGATGGTGACTTCGATTTGTTCAGATGCAAACCCCAAAAAAGTAAAGAGCCTATTTTTTGACGTTCGGTTCACTAATTATTCAACGTAAATGAAACCTGACGTCCAGATTCACGATTCACTTGATTACTCTAATTGCGAATCGATGCCATTAGCTCCGGTCAATCTGACAATGCACAATGGCAAACATGACGTCCTTGCGCGAACTCAGCGCCTCGTCAATGATCTGATTCCAATAGACTGCAATTTCATCTGGCTACAGCTAGTACGAGATAGGTAATTAATAGGTCCACTGTCGGAAGCTTCAGAATTCAATCTACTGTTACATGGTACAGAGCCATACGATCTAGGTACTTTGTCGGACCGGACTGCCTCTCATTATATGACCCTTCACAGAAACTAACGAGCCTTAGCACCGTGTATTGAAATCTTTATGCGAACACTGAAAATTTTAAACCGAACAATGTTACACCAACTTTGATTTGTGAGTACGTTGAGCTGTATACACAAAGTAAGACGGATTTTGATATGAACCGAATCAAGGATTGTAATTTGTAACTCTGGCAGCCTGCGTTTGATGTCAGATTAATTTTAAGTAGTATTTAGGTACTCGTTGTTTAATAGTTCCGAAATATTGTTACAGCATTTGCACGGTTTCAAATAATTACACCATTCGTCAAAGTTATATTACCGGGATCTCATTTCGGTCGGATAAGCGTGAGATCCACGGATTAGCGTTGATATTGTGGAGTTTAACCGAAGGTGGTCAACTGCACACGCGCTAATTCAAGCGACAGATTTGTTTCCTAATTTGACACAGCACGGACAACTTAATTACAAGCCCGATAATTTTCCACCGCGATCTGTCGTTTTGAATAATTGTATATTATAACCCGATATGGTAGTTATAACGAGAAGTTAACACCTGGGAAATTACCCGAGCTAGGAAAAAATGACAGGTGAAAAATAAAAGTTTCTTATAGCTCCAGCTTATGCTCCTATTAATCACGAGACTAAAAATAGCCATAAGTTGACAGAAACTGTGTGAAATGATTTATCGGAGAATGAGATTCTTTTTTATTAAAGCTAGATTTATTTAATGTTCAAGTATGCTGCATATAATTCATCCACCTGAAAGTATGAGGTACGTTTTCTGTTTTGTTTCACAAATGAACTGCCTGAACCAGTCAGGTTTGAATTATTCAGACACGTTAATTCTCCGGTCTTAGAGAATGGCTTTATCTAGTCGGTGTATAATTTAGTTTGAAGCTAACCGTTCAATTTGTACGTGGAAATTCTCGGCGCTCTAGAAAACAGAGAATATTGTGAGAGATGGAGAGTTCTGATCACGCGTGAAGAACTCAAAACTCTGTACTTGGCGCTTGCAGGGTGGTTAATAATTCAGTGGCTTATTTCTCAAGCCGCAGTAGCGCAAAATATGTAGCTTGCTTCGCAATTTTCAGTAACGTGTTCATATATTTCTTCTTTTATAGTTTTATATGTAGCCTAATTTCGAAGCGAAAAGATTCGCGAAAAAGCAGGCTGCCTCGCTTCAAACGCCTTTTAACTAAACTGAAACTAATTGAATTGAAATTTTAACGCAATTAGAGTAATAAGATGAATGACATCAAAAGTCAGAGAGAAGATAATTACTGAAAGGCGGAGGGATAGGGTGATAATTCGAAGAATAGAAATTGCAAAATATTTCAAGAATCATGGGAAACGTATTCGCGTATTCTGTAACAAAAAGTCTCGTCGTTTCCATCGCATTAATTAGAAAACCAACATGTTTCACTTTAATCATGTAAAAATTAATTAGCAACAAGCTTATGTGGACACTAGGCACAACGAAGGGTTTTCTTAGAAAGTAGAACCTACCGGTGGAACTCTCTCATTAGGCTCATTAGCCGGTACTCTGTTTCATTAGCGAAGTGGTAAGACGTAGTGAGCAAAGAAATTTATTACTGGCATGTTTTGCTCTAGACATAACTTTCCTCTAAAGCACCTTCTCTATTTGCTTTGTACCCAAAGTTTCCCCGCGCTGCTAAACACTCGGCTCAAGTTGGCGGTGACGCGCGCTAAATCCTTACCGAAACTGCAGAGTTTATCGAACGATCCTTAAGGTCTGGTAAATAGCCTGGTAAATAGCCTGGTAAATAGCCAACGAATCCCAAATATTAGCCACAATAAATTTACTCATATTTCACCAAGAAGGTGCCAACAGCGAATCGCACCCTTTCGCGTTTAAACAGTGTGCTCTGAAAAGCATTAAAGCGTATGCCTCCAATTTCACGTTACCTACCTCCTCGACATTAGAAATTTAGTAGCGTCTAAACTAGTATGAGGTAACAGGTAATTGTCAGTAATTTAGTGGCTTTAAAGGATGGTTGAGTTTTGGGATGGTTTTTTATTTTTTCTCTTTTTCTTTTCGTTTTTTTTTTCATACGGTCTCTTGTTCGCGGCACGATAAAATCTCAAGGTTTAAGTGAAAAATTTGTAATATATCACTAGAGGAAGCGAGCTGGTAATATACCTACGCTGTTCGAGCGGTCTGCTCTCCGCGCTGTTCGTTCGTAGGTATGCGAAGAAAGCTCTGCGAAAGAGTCTGCCATTGACATCTTCCTGTTTAACATAACTTTTCAATTTTTCAAACTTTTCCTACATCCGAATCAATCATGGCCACCGATAGGTTGATAAATCGCCCCTCTGACCCCCTACGATCTCCCCTCTATCACCTCTGTATATGTCGTTACCAGGAAGAATATCGTACGAACAATGTATACCAGAGGTTCTTCTTGAATATGAAACAATCATCATATCTTTATAATCATAAACCGATTGATATTTGGGGAACTATTCACGGAACATTTAACAACGAACAGCGGAACGTTTAGCTCGGCTATTATCGCTAATCGGCTAGATCGCCAGATGCAACTTTGCTCAAAATTCGTAGCAATGTTCGATAACTCATCGCGTCGAATTCTGCTTCGGTGTATCCAGTGAACTGGGTAGCGAAATTGTAACCTTCAGGAGTTAGTCAGTTTCGAACGACTAATGGAACTCACGGTAAGACGGGACGCGACATACTATGGTGAGGTAGTAGTGTAGTTGCAAACTGCCGTCTAATCTTGCCACGATTTAGCACATTACACTGTATTGTTGGCCGGCCACGACGCTAGTACAATAGGACTGCTAACTAGTTAAGTTAAAGTCCCAGTGGCCCATCGCCATACCCATAGCGATATCCTTACGCGTCAAGAACAGAGCGCGAATTTTGCCAACAAATTCGACCGCGCTGACACGGAATGCCCTCCCCACCGTCCCACCCTAGTTACCCGTTTCGCTGTTGCTATTGTGCCAATGAATTCTATCCGCAAGGGTTAGCTAGAGATTAAGTGTTTCTAGGTAAGGATTTGTACGTCGTCGCCGAACGGCGGGTTCGGCAAGAAATAGTACTTCCGGTGGAGGAGGCTTGTCCCCCGAGGGAGTTTACTTCGTCGTCGGAATCCGATTAATTGTAAGAAGTATCAAGACGAAGAGAAACACCGTCGCACTTTTTTTGGAATGATGATTTTGTCCCCAGTTTCATGTAGGTAGATGAGATTGCAGAGGATTTAAGCTCTTGGCGTTAGATCCAGTCCCACGAATGGTCGGATACATTGAGTTTAGAAAGTCGGTCTGCTGCAGGGTTAGTTAATTCGGCATGTAATCACACGAGTAAATCCAATCTGCAATCAGAGGCGGCTTGGCTTACGGTAAATTACTTAAATATGCAAATCGAGTCGCACTTACGCTCAGGGACAACGGTGCAAGCTCGCCAGGACTAAAAGGTGTTTTTGAATTAGTTCTACTCGCTACCCAAAATCTAATGTTTGTTTAATTAAATCTGCTAGTAACACGCTCACTCGGCTATCGCTTAAATCTCCCTTCAGATTTTATCCTTTGCCATTTTACCACCAAGCCTAAAGTATACTATCCTCCTTACATTAGTTCATGCCTACCGTACCCATACGTAGTACAAGTACATACATACCCATACCATTTTCAGCTCGTTCTCGTTTCTACGAATCTTTGAACTATTTTATGGGTATATTATATTTACATTAAATTAGTCGGTAGTCGTCTCTGGAAGATGTATGAAGTTTGCTTTAATTCTTAGCTACGGGATTATGCATTCTAATGTTTATCTTGAAATTTAATTAAAACTATACCGCGCGTGAGATAATTATAACTATAGTCACGTACGTCGTAGAGAAAAAAAATTAGTTTCAATTTGTTCGCACAATGTTTCTTCATTTATTATATTATTATATAAGAATATGAATTACCTAGACCTAAACTGAATTACCTAGATAATAATTATATCGATTACCGTTGAAATCATACAAGATCGTTACCGTATCGTGTGAATTAAATTAATTTACTTCAAAAATATATCCATACCATTACCTAATAAACTTTGACACTTTCATCTCGTGTTTATGACACCATCCCTGCAAGTTGCACCTTGCATCTCTCGTTTAGCCGCAGGTGAGACAAGTTTCTGATCGAACAGATGAGCCACATTGGTTTCTAAACTGGAGTTTAGACGTTGACTTACCGCGATAGTTTGCAACCGAAGCTTACAGAATTTCTTGCTAATGAGTAACTCGTGATACTCACGTTCTTCAGAGAGATACTTGAGAAGCTCTTATCATCGAGATTCGATCATAAACTTTATTTGTCTGCTTATCTAATGAACGAAAAAGTATGAGTCAAAATTTGATAACAGAAATTAATTAACTAGGAATTCGGATTTCGCCTGGCAATTGAACGTATAAATTAACTGTATTTCTGCTGACACGATATGTCACTTCGAAACTTAGTGTAAGCCAACTACCAGAATACAATTTGCATTCAAAATAATTTCGTCACGGTTTACTACTTCGACAGGTCACGCACTCAAGTTCGAAAATTAGATGGACCATAAGGCTAAGGATCGCGAGGGTCGTTTGGCAACGTTCGAAATTTCAATATAGCCTAAGGTCCAAGGTAATTTCGAGTTACTGTAATGTCCAGTGTTTCGCTCTGCTGTTTCTACAAGGTCACCATAATATCATCTATCAAATTTGTTTGTATCATCGGTAATTAATTATCGTCAACGCGAACCAGTATATCGCAGTCAATATTTACTATAACCATTGGACCTATTACTAGATTTTTTTGTAATGCTATACACGAGAGAAGAGACAACCTAATACTCTACCCAATAAATAATGAAGTGACTGCACGTGTGTACCTGCTGCCGTTGCAGTCGGTATTATTTATGTTATTAGATTGCACTGTATCACTGCCTTCGTGATAAATTATCGATTTTGATCTACGTTTCACCAGAAAATGCTAATTACTGCATATTCACTGGTCACGCTTCTAGACATATGATAATTGTGCTCGAAATCTCTCTGTACGCACGCACATCATGAAATCTCTTTCTAATTACAATAAATTTTGATTCCAAGATAAGAATAAGAAATAAGAATAAGTCACGAACCTGATTTTCTCTGCTCGGCGACTGGACACTTTTCACTGTCACACACATTTCACTGTTAAAGGATGTATAAAACTATAAAAAATTACGCGTTCGTTTGGTTCGGTGAGTTCAACTTGGTTATTCATACGGTGTCATCTCCTTATCGTAAGACGGTAGCACGGTTTAAGCACATAATCAAAAGTTGTCTCAAGCCTCGGCTATTAAAATGGTGCTTGTAACTTGGTAAGCGGCACATTCTCGAAATCAATTAGAGACTTTTTCCCTGCTGAGTCCTTCGTGGCGAAACTTCTCTTAGACTAACGAAAAAAATAACAAGCAAGAAAAAAAAAGATAAAAAAATTGGAACGGAGAAGGAGAATCTGCCAGGTCCGGCATAGGTCATTCACGGGGAGGCACGATGCTTGCTGAGAACACTAAGATATCCTCTGACTTGACCACACACGTGCTTTCACCAATACATACGTATTACAGTCATCCTTGTTGACCACATTATTAATAAACTTGTTCACGTCGCCCAGCGTCGTACTTTATACGACTTTCACGTATCTCTACCCCAACTCCCAGCCCCCAGCTTCTGAAGTCTCGCCAAACCTCAACCCTCAGGATCCGAGCCCTAGGGGAAGGAGAAATTGAGTTCCCATCGCTTAATTGAATCAAACTTTCGGCGTCAAGGGTCCGTGGAGCCAATGAGTAATTCACCTGTGAGACGATACGTCAGTAGGCGGTAGATTTTACGTTTTTCCGTTGTTCTACGATTACCTGTTTGATTTTATACGTCATGCTCTGCCCCACTGTTGAAAACTTTATCGTTCTTCGCAGAGCGATATATGCAAGTGTCTTGTTTCGGTAAGAAATAGCTTTTTGGCTGCATAGGAAAGTTCTATACTTGCAGAGACTGGGAAAGTAATAACGAAAAGCAACGACAGCTGGGTAAAAGTTATCCTCTTTTTTTCTTTTTTTTTTCTTTCGCTATTTTTTACGGGCACTTGTACAAGTTTTAAGGTCAAACTTTAGCGAAAAATATTTTTCCCAGTAAATTTTCGTCGATTCTTCTTATAAACGAATCTACTAGGAAAACTGACGAGTCAAAAGTTGGGCGAAGAATTTTTCGTTGATTGTACAAATCGCGTTGCTAGAAATTGAATCAGAGGAATAATTATTTATTCGGATTGAAAATTCGTGCACAACACTTTGGAATATATCGAAACATATTTTCTATACGGTATTTGAAGATGGGTAAAAATTAAGGGCGCACGTTTGGGGAGGTCTTGGAAATTCAAATCAGTGAATAAACAATTTTGAAATAAACCGGCGAACCGCGAAGCAATTAAATGATCTTTTTGGAAAGCTTATAAAAATTGAAATAAGAAAACTGTACATATAAATTCGAGAAGTGAAAATATATGGTTTTACATTAACGAGCCCACATTTTTCATACAGAATTGCAAATGAAATGCAAACTCCTGTTATTTACTCATTCAAAAAATTTTGAATTATGTTTTTGCGGAATAAAAATAACGAACCTCGCCGAATTATACTATAAAACGATCGAGTTACCTGTGAGCAGTATTCCACAATGACCAGACTGGTCCATCAAATCCTGGTCAAGCGGACACGTTCGTTTTATTTATACATCCCGTAGTTTAGAGCCCTAAGGTAAACCTCGGTATATGAACTGTCGGATAATTTCATCGTGCAATACGGATCGGAAATAGGGTTGAATATATGCGATTCCGCAGTGGGGAAATTCGCCGCAAATCATATTCACAGTTAGTCCAAGATACGCGTCGACTTCGAACAAGCTACTTTCAAGACTTGGGATGAATTTGGAAAGTTTCGCTCATATTCACCGAGGTTCAATTCATCGAAGGCCGAAAATTGTTGCGCGAAAGTTTTCGCCGAAATCTTGAAGAATTTTCTTCAATCACTTTCGAGTGAATTGATAATTTATATCGACTTTGATGAGCGTTGGAAATCGCAAGAATCTCACAAGCATGGATTTTAATTAGAAAAAATGAGAATTTCCATCTTTTTCTCGTACATACATGCGGTCGAGGACTCGTCAAAACTTGAGTTTGAGTTCGATCCTGATTAACCCGCGAGTAAGTTTGCTCCCTTAACTTAAGTCGTTGACAGTGCTCTCGAAAACAATTAAACGTACAACATCAATCGTCTCCTCACTTTTCTACCTCAGGAAATACGGTTGGACTTATTTTTGTTAGAAACTACTTATACTTACCATTCGTCATTAAATTGTTTTTACGGTAGATAGACGTTCACCGTTTCATGGAAACGTATTTTCTGATTAAATACTTTATTTAAAAAAAGCGTAGGAAAAAAAATAATTCGAAGTAAATCAAGAAAAACAAATCTAGTACATTTAAATGAATTCTTAAGCAAGGTAAGGAAACAGAGAGCATGTCTTTCGATTCGGTGTCTTTTATACAGAGTCTGGGAATTTCTGGGAGATCTAGAATTCTCAGGTTTCTCGCCTGCAGTCTTCTGAATACGGATTAAACCGTGTTTCACAAAGTTCGTATAATGAGTTCTCGGAATATGCGTAAATGTCTATACTAGGTGAGCAGATAATTGATTTTCGCAAAATTGAAAGCAGACGACAAACAGGTCTGAAAGATCTCTCGTCGATGCTGTTGTTTTGACACTGTGACTGTAGCGGCGCGTGATATTGAAATACTATATCGCAGCTTTGATGGAGACTGACGTTAATGAAGCTAACAATAACAACAACATCAATCTTTCCCTTTGCTCTAAGGAGAAAAACAAACGTGACAGAAATATACCTCGAATACAAATAATTACCCCAACCCAAGGGGTGCTCGATCAAAAACGACCAAAACCTCTTCAAGAATTTCCGTATCCTCATCCTTTCCTTTTCTTTCCTTCTTCGTTTACCTTTCCCGGCATATTATTATTCTCTGTGTCTTTTGTGTTATTTTTTATCAGCATGCTTTCAGGGAACCTGGACTCGTACGTCGGACTAACATAAGAAAGAAATAAAGAAAAGCAAAGAAAAGTGTGACGAGACATAATTGCGGTAGGTACTGCGGTGCGAGAGGTTCTGGGTGCAGGTCCAATCAGAAGCCGGACATACAAAACATCCCGAAATAGGATAGAAACTTTAGAACAGAGAAAATGGAAAAATAAAGAGAAGCCAGGGGGACTCGTCGTCAGGACTTCCACTTGTACATAGTGGATCCTAAAGTGTGTCTCCCACGATAAAAGTTCAAATCCATTGGTGGAGCTCCACTTTCTTTGAAAAACTGCGAAATTCTATCGCATTATAAAATTTGGAGTAAACATTTTGTTTAAATGATGTAACCAGTAGCAATATGACTGAAATTCCGATTATAATGCGAAGTGATTCAAGATTTTTGTCAAGTTTTAAACTGATAAATAAAATATGAAAAATATCCACCTATACGGTGGTGAATTCTCGTTGTTGTTCGTAAAAGGTTACCCTGTATCCCGTATCACGTAGGTATTACATACATATGTACATATATACATACATGTGGCGTTGGTACGTCATACACGGGGTAGAGGTAGGCGGCTGACGTTGGGAAAATGGGGAGAAGATGAATCGCTGGTATTTCAGACACGTTCCCGAATCACATTATTTAATTAAAACTGCACAGCTGCTGCCAGGTTCTAGGGTACAATCCGAAAGTTATAAGGGATCTTCTTCTTTTCGTTACTCGGTGAAGAACCAACCTAGCTGAACTGGCCACTCAAAGAACTGGACTTTGCCTCATGTCCTCGCTCCTTTATTTAGACCGGAAGTGGACCTGGGAGGGACGAAGATAGACAAATATTCGATGGCTAGAGAACAGGGGAAACAGGGAAGGTGGAAGATGGAAGATGGAAGATGGAAGATGGAAGTAGAAGTAGAAGTGGAGTTTTAGCTTCCCACAACTACCGACTCGTGCCACTTTCCGTGCCTCGGATGTATGATTGGACACTGCCTGACGCGCTCGAATATAAGACTATACAAAGTTTTGCAATTTACCAAACTTCTCAGTGGATAACCCCTCAGGATACGGCAAAACCTCGGGCATTAAGCGACTTATAGAAAATAGTTAATACCTTTTCGGTAAACAAAGGGTATAATAAACGTGACACAGAGTCTATACAACAGCGAAATCGATTAACGCAAAAAGCTAATCGAAAGAATCTTATACTTAGATGTGATATAATACATAAAGTCGTATCCTGAATTGGTGCAATCATCTCATCCGATCTTGAAAGCACGAAGATTTGAATTTGCGAAGAGTTTTATGCGACCTATCAATGTCTCTGGCGTAACTTTATGTGTGGGCGACGTAGGGCTGGGCTGAAACAATATGAGCCTGGATAAACAGGGGTAGGATATTTTTTCCGATAGTCAATTTACGAGGCTTCCGATTGAAACTAGTGCGATTTATAATTTGTGCGACGAACGCAGGACGGATATGAGCCAATCCCGAATAAACTCGCTGTGTAAACTTTAATTTTACCGATGCTTCTCCCTTTTTTTCAACATTTTTGTTACAGCTCTGACCCGTTATTATTCTCTCGTCACTTTCGGTAAAGCTGCGGCAACGAGTAACATCGCAAGGGTAAGTTTTATCGGGCGCATAAAATTAACCTGGTTATTTTATTGCTCGAACTATTTAAACAGCTCGGAACTTATTCGTACCATTCTTATTATTCGACTTTGAACTGTTCCTTTAGGAATTACTAGGGTAATTATAAAATACGTATTGCCACACTAATTTCAATATTATATAATCATTCACAAAGGGAAATAAGGATCTTTGGCTGAAAGCTGATTTGGACCTTTTGAAGCCCTTTCACAAGCTCGAGTAAGCTTAGAAGAAACAGCAATTTTGGACTTGTACGTTGAGCGATTGCTGCCTAAAAATGTTATAATACGTCGATTTCTGTCACAGAATGGCTCGCTGGCGCGTCTCGCTTCGTTACACGAAAAGCCTGTCTGGCTTTAGAGGTGTAGAAACAGCTTCTTACGGGATTAAGTACCTAAGCATCGTCACCCTGCAGAGGAAGGAATTTACTTTGAAGCTTGGAGTTACTCCGCCACCAACATGGCTCGTAGCTTCTGTTTCAAATTGGACGCGATAGCAATTACAGCCAACTCCTCAAATATTTCCGGCCGCTGAATATTCCAGAGGTAATATGAAGGGTCACTGAATCGGCGATAGATCGATACGTCGATAAGTCGATAGGTCGCATGCACGGCTTATACAGACTGTGGAGAATCTACAATTTGGCTTGCCAGAAAAAGTGAACAATCCCAGAAATTTATAAAATATCACCAATCAACTGCATCCGACTTAATAAATTGCTTTTTATAATTGTGAATGGTTTTCTATCGGAGATGCAAGAACAAAAATTTATTTCTGACCTGTCCTCAAATTCACTTTATTACTTTGGCATTCTAGCTGGAATTCATTTCACCCTATTTTCTATACTATATCAAAAGCTTCGATTCTAGGCGCAAATATATATGACAGAAAAATGGATTTCAGAAGCAATATGTCAATATCTCCGAATCGTGATTGCCCCTAACGAATATTTGAGATTACGTTAACCCGCGATGGAAAAGATATCGTACTTACATTAGGTTTGTCTCAGGTAATACTGCTGAATAGATTTCTGCACGTGGAAAGGTAGTCAGTGAGAAAATGTTGAATAAACGCTCCGAACAGTCATTAGCGTTGGTGGCGGAACTTGTTTTGCAGAAATTGATGGGAATGGCGTACCATTTCGAGCTAGCTCTCCGTTTTTTATTTTTATTTTCCTTCTGATTTTCCAACTACTACTTTTTACCTCTATTTTTATCGAAGCGTTCGACCCACCTTCGATTTACTGTACCATGAACCAATCCCTGTGCAATTTATTCAACGTTTTGTATTTATAATCAAGATTAAACAACAGTAAATGAAATAATCTCGGTGTAGGTAATATAACTTCGGAGTAGAGTAATCGTCAAAGATCTCTGCCGAGTGAGGAGCGTGGTACATACTCCGCAGTTAATTAAATAATTTTGCGTACGAATTGTTCCTTGAAGTTTAGAGATTAAAATAGTTCGTTAAGACTAATGATTTACGAGATAAGTCGTACCTTGGAAGTTGAAAATGAGCTTGAAAAGAATTTTGAGATACGCTGTACGAGATTGAATGAAAATAAACGGGAACAGAAGATCATTTGATAATTATTAGGTATTATTAAGATTGTAGAGAAATTCTGTAGTTATTTACGAAGTGTGGGAAACGGGGAACAAAGACGTAGAAAGTTATGCTCTAGAAAGCAGTAAAACGTGCAACGTGCCGGAGAATATATCGGAACGCGTCGGAACGCCTGGCGTCGAAACGGGGGTGGGAGTTGCCCAATAAAGCTTGGAGCGTCCCGTCGACTGCTAGTCAGCGTCGCGACGCCCACGAGCAAGCAGCTTGCGGCGATTTGACATCAACTTAAGCAACACGTGGTTTTGCTTGAGTAAAACTTAACAAAAGCTTCATTTTTTTCTCCTCCTTATTTCAATCGGAGAGACTCTAAATTGTCAATTACTTAAAAATCGTTGACGTCGAATGAAATAATTTACGTTTAAAATTTGAAAGAGTACATTTTTTCAATAAGTAATGCAAAAAAATTCTGCCCTTAAATATTTCGCGAAATTTATTGCGCTAAAATACGCGCGTATGTAGTGATGCGATTCCTGCTTCCGGCTGGGAGCAGGATATACATAAGGTAGACGTGATAGGGTTGTTAAAAAAGTAGAAAAAAAGAATCAGTTCAGAAATAACGCAATTAAAGTATAATTTGGGTCGAGCAACTTTGGGTAAACGCGTTTTGAACGGAAAAATAAATAGTCCAATATACCTATAAGGTATTACGTATTGCTAGCGGCAATTTCATCAACGAATTTCGAAAATCCAATTTAATATAAACTTGGTATAACCGGGACGTCGGGTTACCCTCCACGGAGAATTGATTCTATAATTAACAAGTATACCCATACAGAAGGGATGTTTTGACGTAAATTTCTCTTTCCCCTGAAGAGCCGGGAAGCGGGAAACGTGAGAAAGTAAAAACTGTCAGAAAGTTTGAGAAGTGTCATAATATCCGTTGGGAGTAGGTGTACGGAGATATTCGGACGTTTTTTATTTATTTATTTTCTTCATTTCATTATTTTATATCGCGTCAAAAATAAAATTTCTATTTAATTGAGTTAAAAGTGGAGTTTCGAAAGGCATGAAAATTTCATTTTAATCTGCAAGGTGTATTTTACGAAGAAATTTAGCTCGAAGCGAGAAGTCGTAATTTTTCGCGCTTTCTCTACTCCTGAAAAAGGAGCTTTACATTTCGTTCGGCTATACGTACCTAATTGAATCGACAAAACTGTTTAAAACTTTGTTGAATAAAGCGAATCTGGGTTCCTGCGTTTCTATTTTCAGGATAAAGAGTTCAATTACTTAATAAAACTAGTGAATAGAAGAATAGAATACCTTCTCTTTTCAAACATGCGAACAAAAGTACCAAAATGTCTAAATCAAATGAACAAATAAATTGATTCAACTATACAAAACGCAATAGAATCTGAGAATAGTTTTATTCAGCGATTTATCCGTGAATGTAATTTAAACTTTCTCAACTAGGTTTGAGATGGGTTGCAAAAGAACCGAGGTGCATCTCGATAGAACTCGAAAAAGCTCTCAATTCTTCCTGCAGCATGAATACCTAGGCATACTATAGGCTCAGAGCTGTGAAATTCAATCTGAAATATAGCAAAAATTGAAATTCTTATCGATTTATTGAAGAAAAAGAAAAAATATATACTTATTCATTTTTCGGGACGATTTTTACGCCCGAATACAGCTAATTAAAAAATTTAATTGGTACGACGTATGTATGACCGGACGGTGATTAACATCACGAATATAATTTTCGTTTTTGGTACTTTTGTTCTCTGGTAACGAAATGAATAAATGGAATGATAATAACGAAACTCAATACGGTGGTGAATTGAAATATTTCTTTTTCAAGTAAATTCTTGGCAAATATTGGCCAAGCATTTACCTCGTGAAAATCGTTCACATTCAACAGATTTTGAATGCGTTAAAACAAGTCGATAATAATAGGAAAAAAAAGATTAAAAAATTCTTCAGCACGTTAAAATCCTCCCTAATAAAGTGCTGCGTGTGAATTTTCAACAAACAAAATAAACATTTCGATACTACTGTCTCGGTTAATAATGATAAAAATTTTGGTTGACCATCGTGAACCTGTTGAGTTTTTAGTGAGCTCGTTGATGCGATTTAAGAAAATAAGGGGTGGCGGTTAACGAGGGTAATAAATAACCGGAATAACGAAAGAAAGAAATAAATAAATAAGAAGGAAGATCGTGGATAAGGAAGTAATAACGATGTCGTGTGAGAAGGCGTCGCGACGCCTCAGATCCTTAATATTAAAGGCAAGACGGCTAGGGGTGACGGCTGAAGAAGTCGCCGCTTTACCAACGGTCAAGAAACTCGCAGTTCCAAAAACTACAAGTTTTTGGTCCTTCGCTATCTTCCTGTTGATGCTTCTGGGTGCCAGCATTCTCCTAATCCTGATCTGCGCCCCTTGTCTGGCGAAGCGGGCCACCCGCGATATTCGAGTATTTCCTTAAACGCGCCCTAAAACGGAGGGAGAACTTTGCCAAGGTTAGCCGAAGTTGTATTCCCCCTTTATACACGTAGTTGAAAAATAAAATGGAAATAAAAAAGAAAAGTAAAAAATAAAAATACAAGATTCTATTATAATATATGCACGAAATTAGAGTCGTACCTTTTATAAATTGTATTCATCATTTTCATTCATTTCTATTTCTATTTACCCCCGAAGAATATTATGAAAAGAATTATACCAGCAATCATAATAGATTCGAATTACAAGTTACATTTAGATCTATGCACACTCGCTAATGCAGTGAGTCTCGAGAATTCTTTCGATAGAAAAATTTCTCTCTTCTGTAAGCTCGCCTTTCTTGTCTGGCTTAATTATGACTTCTCAGAGTTGCTGGGTCACGGGTTCTGGACTTGCACCTGCACCCGCTTCTACATATTCATGGGATGAGTCGCTTCTGTACATTTCGTTTCGAACGTGCCAACATAGCCGACAATGTTTTACCGATGGCCTTACACCGCATGATCTATTTTTATGCTCAATAAAACTTCGTACAACAATTTATTACGCACTTGTATATACTTTTCATTTTCTTCTAGCTACTATTATAACCACTGAGCTTTCACCACTGTCCTTTCATTCTTTTCTTCTATTAATTTCCTCTTTCCTGTTACATATATACATAACTAACTTATAATTAACTGTATTAAAAGAAGTTTTTAATTGGTTTAAAATTGCTAGCTAATAAACAGTTTGGAATTACTTCAATGTTATATAACCATTAATTATACCCAACCCCTTATACTGGGATTGAGAACTATACATACATAAAAGTATGTATGTGAGAAAATAAAAGATAGAATGACCCTTCGCGATATTTCTCATTCTAATTTCTAATAGAAACTTCGAACGTACTTGCTCCCAATCTTACATACGTTGGATTATGGGTATAGCAGCGGCAGTAGCTAAGAACGCGTAAGGTCAGACGGCCGCGGCGCCGGTATAAGTAGAACGAGCGTTTATAAGGCCAGACAATACAGGAGCGCAGTGGAGTGTTCAGTTCTGTCAACGTACTGATCACTGCAATTTCATTATCGTTTATTTAGGGAAAAGGACGTCGTATGCATCCGAGAGCAATACTCGTTGTATATTTTGAAAATTCGGGATATCAAAAATTGAATCTTTATAAATTGAAGGGTTTAATTTAGTGAATTTGGAATTCGGCGGAAAGCTGGACAGATGGTGTCGGAGTATTATCGTAGCACTGATTTATCGTTAAAAGTCTAGATTTGCCATTTATAAATATATGTAGATTATCCTATTAGCGAAAATTGGGAGTTGGAATAAAAATGGAACGAATAAAATTGGATTCAGGTCATAATACGGATATATTTTAAGCCGGGTATAAATTTTAGTAGGAGGTGAAAACTAGAACACGACTGACACGGACGGAGCTAAATAGCGTATGAAAACAGAAATTTCAGGATTATCAGAAGATATCGTCGAGGCAATTACGTTCAATGACTATAATCTCTACTTCTAGACTCTTTAATATTTAATTCTTGCTTCCTCATCCTTGTTATTCCTTATTCGCGTCCCATCCTTACTTTTCGCCCTTATATACGCTCTCGTTCCTGCAGCACTCCTATAATGCTCCCTCTGCCGCGATGTTTTTCCTCGACGAACCTAATTTCTTCTACCTATGTAAACCTAGTGGCTAATTTTCTCTGATGAAGAGTAAAGCGTACTTAAATAAACACGTATAATCCATAGTCTGATACGGACAACAGACCAACGTAACCATACGCAGACAAAGTGGTTATTACTACGTACAATGGAAGTACTGAATTCTATTAATACATCAGGTTATAGTACAAAGGAAAAATTTCTCCTAAAAAATTCACGCGTCAAAAAGAAATTCTCACGACTAGAAGCACGATGAAAAGAATACGAGAGGTACTGGAATTTTTCCTCCCAATACATTTCGCGCGATATTACCAGCGCCTACATTTTCTTTATAGAAACCTGAAGCGAGAGCAAGCGAGGCAAAATAAAATTCTTGATCTATCTCAATTTTCTACAATGAATTAATGATGAGCCAGAATTTAGCCTCGATGATACGGAAATAAAAAACAGAAGGATGATTCACAGAAAAAGTTAACGAAACGAATTGACTTTGGTTTTGGATCAGTTAACACTTTCCTTCGTAAATCTTTGAACTTTTTCACAGGGGTCATCCACCCGTTTGCCAATTTTCAAACGGTTTTTTTTTATCTCGTTCCTTTTATTTATTTTTTTTCCCGTCAAGGAGTGTACCTCGTTGAACTGCGGGACGGCATGTCACGGGGCGTTTCAGTTCGTTAGACATCTCAAAAGCTAATGACGCGTCCCTTACGCCTCTACAACCCACAACCCCTAAACCCCTCCTGTGACCCAGACCCTCACAGTCAACACAAAACCATTTCCACCAGTCGCTTCTCGGGAAATCACCGAACTCGATAGCAAGAATAGGGAGGCTCGGGGAGGATGGGCGAGCGACAGATCAACTGAGTCAAATACTTCGGCATGGGTGGCCTTTGCGAAGATGAACCTACATTGTTATTTATATAATGTTGCATCTACATGAGTTTTGAAAGCTTGGTGTACGGCCGGCTGCTCCCTGTTTCTTACTTTGTCTTTTTTTCGCATTCTCTTTTCTACTCTCTTTCCGTCAGCTATCCACCCCGCGAAATTTTCCTTTGTGTCACTTTTCGTCAATTGGCAATTATCCACGTTTGATCGCGAATATACACACTGTTGAATTCAAATGAGAAATTAGAACCAAAATAAGGGGAGATCTTGGCAGCAGCTACGCGAGGATAATCAATATACGAGCCAATTACAATCGACGAGTGGTACAAGCGATCAAACAATTCTCACTGATTAATCTATGCTCTAATTTACGACGTTTACAATTCTTTGAATACACCTTGCTTACTGAAACTGTCCTTTTTCTGTTGCTTTATCAAAATTTCAAGTGTTCTCTTACTTTCGGTGATTTTCTTCGACAGTCTCACAGTTCCATTCAATCAACGCGACCGTTGTATTTGATTATATATTGTACTCAAGCCAAAAGTTATTCATAAAGCTCTGTTCTACAGAATTTAGAAATCTAATGCGATTACTGTAATAATTCAATTATCTAACATAACCATTATCATCCAGTCCTTGGGATGAAGACGAAATCACGTTGCACTCGTTCAGAACTCAAAAATTTTCGAGGGTATAGACTGTCAATGGAACGAAACAGTGACTATAGGTATCCTGGTTTAATTACTGGAATATAATACGCTGCTGAGCGTACGAATTGCAATATGATTTGATCAGATTCTATATCAAAAATGAAATTATCAGTTGAATCGACTCAGCTGGATCTGTAATTCACGCGGAGTAATTAGAATTATATTACTGCTGCGAATTGCGATTGAACTCTATCCTGCAGGCATTTTGACATTCTGACTCAAGTGAAGAGGTCAATAAAATCCATTGGGTCTTTGGATTCGTTTAGGAATTTGAACGGATCGAAGATTGAAATTTTACGAGGTAGTATTTTACTGATTGGCATACTGGCTGGTTTTCTCTTCCCTATAAATTTACAGTTCCACGTTACACCCGCGCAGATTTGGTCCTGGTTTTATTTTCCAGTTAAAAGTCGTAAAACGGCCAAAGCACCTAAAAATACGGGAGATTCGTCAGCTTGGCTAGCGTGGCTTTAATGGATAACGTGAACTGCTGATTTCAACGGTGGATAATCAACGGCACAAAAAGGGGTAGGAGAGAGAAAGAGAGAAAAAGAAAAAGAGAAAAAAGTATCGTGATAGCCACATTCACCACGCGAGGCGAAAACTCCCCACAAGCTTCGCGGGCAAAAAATATTCTGATTTTAATTGAAAGAAAATTTTGAGAAATTCATGTTTGAAGATTGATTCCAAAAATTACCAACCCTTTGCAGCCACTGGTTTCGAAAATTATATGTCACACGTTCATCCCGTAAAAAAGAACATTCAACGCGAAATAAACGCACGATTATACATTTTTTTTTAACAAGATATAACAAAACTGATCTTCACCGTAAGGTTCTTTTTTCTTTTTTATTGTTACAGACGAGACTTCGCAGGATGGCCACAGCTCCAACTCACGAGGAGTAATCTGGGTTCGATGAAGGCGCACGATCGATTAAGGGTTGAAGGGTTGGAAATCAAATTGGACTTGCGACAACTTCTATATCGCGAGGCCTTGACCGTGGCAGTACTAACCAGGACAATGACAGTACTTTGCCTGTGGGCTGTAAGCCTCGATAACAATTTAATTTGCATGAAAAATTTGATAGTATATTTTCGGTTATATTTCTTCACGCCTTATCATTTCCCATCGCAATGATGCAGTTATTATTATAATTATGATTATCATCATGTAAAAAAGGAGCTGTAATAAAGACTGTATGTATGTACGTTACTATAAATGTGAAATCAAAGGATAACGTATTAAAATGCTAGTCATAAGAACGAATCATTGTTTTATTAAATAGCCTATATAAAATTGATATCTCTTTATATACCATATACCGATCATAGAATACTATTCATCATCGGTGTTCCCACGTGCAATGTGTATCTATGTATGCCTGTTTTTAAAGTATTAATCAAATATTTGAAATCCGATTGTTATTAATGTCAACGACGGTGCATCTCAGGAAATGACTTTAGTACCATCCCAAGCCATGTAGGATTATACCATTAGGATAAGTATTCTGGATTAGGGGCTGCATATCGCCCGTCATGATAGTAAATAAGTAAATGACTGATCAATTTATCGATTGACGTACAAATTGAGCCTCAAGAATTGCTGCTGATCTATTTTTGCAGAGTATACTACAGATAAACTGCACACTTTATGTATCTATCATAGATATAGTAACACAGAACCATCTAGAGAAAATAAATACAGAAAATGAACGGAACTATCAGAATGGGCGCCTTGCCAATTTGGATCCTTCCGCTCTGTTACAAGTCTAACTTTATTCCATTTTACTCTAAACATGTTTTTTTTTTCATTGCTTCCATTCAATCGAATTCAATCTTCGTGGTTTTCTTTTTTTTTTTCTCAATAAAGATTTGTCAACCAAGCACATACTTGCAATATCGTTATTGATGACAAAGCATTTCTCATAACCAACAGATAATCTAATCTACACAGTATCGTTTGTGTAAACATAGATGCGATTTTTTTTCTTTCTCTCTCTGTCTCGTTTTATTTATTGATTGAACAAATATGTTCACGAAACAAACATAGCAAGGGCGTGTTGAGAAATAAAGATAATTCCAAGCCTCATTCACCCCTCCGAGTAGTTACGAAAAATTGATTTCTTAAGTCAAGAAAAGATCGCCAAATATCCAGGAACACGTGACATTGTGAAAAGCTTCGATTCAAATCAATTACTGATTGGAAATTATTCCGAATAAATTTAGAATCAGGATATAACAGAATATATGATATGAATAACCGAAGACTGAACTTTCTCGATGTTTGTTTAGTCGCTGATTTTCGGGACCCATCACAGTAAGAGCTAGCCCGCTGGGAATAGTGTGATAAGTGATAACGCTGCCGTGAGTAAGATTTATAGTATTTTTCACAATAGGCGTGAAAAGTTTGTCTTTGTATGTATCATCATTTTTTATCCCGTAAACGAGATGGCGAGTAGGTACGAGACCTTTAGTCTTCATTCTCGCCGAAATTTTTTCACCAAAAAAAGGAAAAAGCCAGCCCCTGCTGTTCGGGCTGCACCATGAGTTTCGAATCACTCCACGATATAATATGTAACGTATGCTTATACGATAAACATATAAATGAAACAGTGCAGCAGTGGATATGGCGGAAAATAGCTAATAAAATTGGTAATTCCACTAAGCCAATAAATTTTGGACAAATTCCACGACAACTTTGTTTGAAGTTTGAATAAAACAAGCGGAATAAATACCTCAAACAGTCTACCATTGAAAAGTTTTGTCCCCCTCAGGGTTCCGGGAACCATTGAAAGTGTTAGAATCCCCGGGGTGACGATCAGCCGCAATTTTACCACCAAAGGTTAATTTACGTCTCACCTTTTCCTACCGTGATACACCTTTATCTATCTATACAGCTCCAGGTCGCCTGTGTAGCAATCTAGTCTCGCCATGGTCTCGGACGAAGGGAAAAGTTGAACGCGAAGGGTGGAACGCCTAATAAAATACGCCGATTTAACATTAAGTAGCCAATCGCGGCAGGGCCGCGTGATGTATTCTATGGGCTAAGGGTTTGATGGGGATCTACGTTGATTGACTAGCGCATTACAAGGGTGCGCGTAGGTGCTACCAAATTATTAAGGGTGACCTCCTGCCTCACTGACTGGGTCTGTAACGGTAGATGAGTGCAATAGCGCAGCTAGGGGTAATTGAAGACATGCCACAGGGCCACAATCATATTTTTTATTTTTCCGAATGAAGAAAAACTATTATAAAATTTCCTAAGGGTTCAAATGTTGATTAGAAAGCATACTTCTAATTAAATCTACCATCGCTGTTAGGAATCTCAGAGTCTTGCAGCGTGGAAATGTCCTCCTGAATGTTTCATTGATCTCAGGGAGTCAATTCATTTTGTTAATCGACTGTATTTAGGTAAAATTAAAAGCGATTCGTTAATAAATTCCTAATGTAAGTCGAGGTTTGCGTCTACCAAGAAAGAATCGATGTGTAATCAGTCAATTGGGGCTCGAACGAATGGAATAGGAATAATTGAACATTGGAAAGCTTCATCTGCGATTTAAATGGGAATATCGTATACGTATATGCGTATGTGAATAGGAATACAAATACAAATATCTGCAGGATATTTCGGAGTAATATTTGTAGTGTGGTACTACGTATAGATGTCATTCAGATGCCAATCTGTGCCGTTATGAATATGGGCTGGCAGACACAACTTCCGTACCGAGATACTGTACTGACGAGGGGATTTTATTTTTTTTTTCATTTTTACGATTACCTCTGTAACAGTCAACTTTTTACAAGAATTTCTCCTCGTTCCGTGGAATTTTCGATACAGTCGATTGAAATGCTGTGAATAATGTTACGGCGTGATTTATCGTATTGATGTTTAAACTTCAGCTAAAAATGTCGTGGCTGATGGCAATATGAAATACGGAACTAATTTTATTTCCAATTTTTGCCAACTTTGAAGTAGAACTAAATACTAAACAATAATTCACCAATCTTTCGGTATAAGTAAAAGAAGTACTGTTATTGATATTCTTATCTACGTAATGCTATACCAAGTAATTTATCTGGACTAGTAACTATGCGCTGCAATCACTAGTCTACGGGCGAGTACGACGTGGTATAATCTGCAGAAAAGTGCTTGTTCGATAACGATATGAGAATGTAAATTGTACGCTCCGGCTTGTCCATTACTTTTAAAAATTGAACCAAACTTCCAGGAATATGTCTTAGCTCGCACTTACGTAGATTACACTGAAGTAGAAATTTACAAATGGTAGTAAAAAGTCTGTTTCACATAGTAAGAATCGGCTCATGATTACACGCGTCAAACTCCACTGATTGTGAACAAATTGGCTCGCCTTTTTTCCATAGAACATAGAGGAAACGGAGAATTTGCGGAAATTCAATCAAGAATTACTTGAAAGTCATATTGCGGCTTTTCCATACTCGTTAAAGTTATTTGTACGTGATAAAAGCTCGGTGAGCATCTGGAGAGCAAGCTTATTGCAGTTTCTTGGTTGATAAAATTTCTAGCGAAGTTTAATCAATCAAAAACCGTATCGTGACTTCGGCGAGTATATACAAAGAGTCAGAGATATTTCAAGTGAAGTTATTTATTTATTTTTCATTTTTTGATCTCCAACATTCGGAGAAACGCAAAGTTAACCGACAAAAAAAAACGGCGAAAGTCCCGCGCAAAGTTTCGCGCAAAACTTGTACAAGTTTTTAGATCCCCGGGCACTTGCTAGTTCCTTGAAACTTCAAAGACATCCAATGTTAGATTGTAAGTTTCACTACCTAAAGAGAACTGTATTCGTACCAAGATCTACGTACATATGTATACGTACATTATTAAAGACACAGTAGGAATAAGCTTTATGCGTATAGCAGCGTAAAATTGCCCAAATGGGAGTAATGAGAATTCTGAAGTCAAGTTTCATTAGACAAAGTAACTATCGCGTCCAAGTTGACTAGAAATTACGGTCAAAGTCTTGGCGAACTTTTCGAAGACCAACAATAAACTGACTAGAGGTTTAGAGTTGACTTAACGTTTCCAGAAGAGTTAGTCGCGAATCGGGCGGAAGGTGGTGCAATTTTCCAGTAACTGCAATTTTCTCATAGTTATTTTATACGTAACCGCCTGGGGCTCAGGAGGAAGAAACCAAGAAAGGAAGGAAAGAACAAAAGGACTGGGCGAGATCTTTACAAACCCTGTTGGACCCTTCGGCTAATATCTTGTTTTATAACGTTATACCTAAGCCTAACAATTTTTCTTTAATTATTCTTCGAACTAATTTCTTTGTTAAACCGTGCTTACGGTGCCTTGCTTTCGAATTTTAATCAAAAACGCTTCTCACCCCCGTTAGCGTAAGAACTTACGATAATCGCTCGAAGCCTGAAGAATAGAAACGATCTTTGAATTTCCAGACCAGAATAGATTTTCTCCGGATAAACATTCGATGTCTGCTTATAGATTTGATGTCCTTATTGGACACGTATAATTTGATTGAATGGAGTGACTAAATTTAGCCGTAAGTTACCCGCTAGAGCTGCAGGTTACGTGCCAGGCTTTTATCGATTGAGACTATAGGAGAAAACTAAATTAGATATACGGAATTTTGGGGACAACACGATGAGCAGATATAGAGTAAGGCATTGATTCGCTGTATGCGGAAGTTAACGCCACATTGATAAGTCGTAGCTTGAAAAATGTCGGATTTGCGACGAACGATAGTAATTGAGCCTGTAAGGAAAATCAAAGTGAATACTGGATGAGGATATCAACGCGTATCTACGTCGAGTTACCTCTAACCTGGAATGTATTATTCCACATGGGTGATTCGGAATGTTGAATAACTCGAATCAGCGAGTCGTAAATTGGGATTAATTATAGACGAACAAAGTTTGACAATTAAAAAGCTCAAACATAGTTTGAGTGTCCCGCGAGTTGAACTGCAATTTTTGAGCTCTTCGTTCCAATTCTCATTGTACAAACTATGCATACGCAATAATGAAGCGTTAATTGAATTCGGTCATATATCTCCGTTGTAATAATCGATGATCAAGCGTCGTACCAAGGTAAAAGGTTCCCCAACAGAGAGAAATTCGTTATTGACAAATGGAATTGAACGATATCGGTTTATTCAAACATCTCTTATCCGTATTTGAACTTTTCTCAGTACCTAGGATACGCAATGTTCTACGAACGCTCTACAGTTATCCTGGGTTCACTCAAGCTCTCTGAATCCATTGTTAAGTTTGATATTTCAAACGAAATGTACGCGATATGAAGTCATTGATAAAAACGAAAGCGATCAGCTGTTTGCTTTTCGGCAGAATATTAAAGCCAGGAATATTTTTTTCTCCATTCTTTGTCTTTTTTTACTGAAATGAAAAAGTGTATCAAACCTATCATGCTTGCTGGAATCAGCGTTAACTTTAGGATTGCATGATAGAATATGACGTGTGCAATAACGATCGTAAAAAAAAAAATAAAAATAAAAAAAGACATTTATTGCCAACTCTGATATCTACTGAGCGTTTAATTTCGGTATTACTTATCAGAAAATATCTTCATGGCCTTAATGCGTGTAATCATATAAAACGTAGACCAGCTTACTTCCTATGACCATCGAGAATATGTTTTTTAAACCTGGCTACACGCATCTATTTATTGCCTTCCGATTCAACGTACATAATTAACTGTTCGGAGTCGATAAATCAAACCACATACAGCTCTGGCAAATATGTACACTAGATTCCAGCCAAGCATAATTTTAGCGAGTCAAGCAATATCAACAGAAGAGGAATAAATACTCAACAAATGAGGGCGAATCAACCACTCGAACACGGTATTTAAAAATTAAACAACTCCCTTCGAAATTCCACCCTGGCATAAACTTAAATAAAATCCGGACATTTGATGTATTATGTAAGTTTCGAGGAATTTTTTCGTTTCCTCTATACTTTATATTATGGATAACGAACAGTCCGGCTTAGTTATTTGTGATTACTAAATGCACGAGGGACTTAAGCCATGCATTACCGCGTTAAGCCTGTGCTTACCTCGATCGTGGTAAGGTTGGATACACTATAGCTAATTTGAGTTGCGTGTGGAAATTTCTTCTCAATTAGACCTTCGTCAAGCTTGAATAAAGTTCATTTTGTATAAGTAAAATATGGTCAGTTACAAGCTAGAGAAATTGACCTGATGCATACCCGTTCCTCGTTTTTACTTCGCGTCAGAAATTGAGAAAAACTCGCGAGTCAAGATGCGAGATTTTCTTGGAATTCTAGGTTCAAATACATTTCCGTATCTTCTCGGCTGATTTGGCTGATTCAGCTTGTTTTTACGAGCTTCGGTAGGTATAACTTGAGTTTGAACGGAAGTAATTAACGGTAAGTAAAGAAGACACTCCTCGCTTTAGATAAACTTCTAAAATAATTAAATTGGCGTGTAATTTATTCAATTAACGTATAGGTGTGTAACTCGAGGCTTCAATGGTGTAAAAAATATTTCGATACTTGCTCGCGCTGCTCATCATCGTTAATTCCCGACTTTTGACGTGACAACGATTCGACAACGTTTTACTTTTTGGGTCGAAGTTATACTTGATTGATTACGCCCCAGATGAAATGAAACCGTTCGTTCCGGGTGATGATTTCCAGTCAATTGACGCGTGGCTAAAAGCGATTTTTGAACATGAAATTGACCGAATTAATCCGCGAACATTTCATTGATACGTCATACGTCATATAACCTGACACAAATTTAGACTCAAACGTTCGCATCGCATTAACCAACTCGAAGTGTCGCTATAAACCTGTGCAAAACTTTGGCCATGCTTCTTTTTAAAGTATAATTTTATACCGACGTCAATATTTTTTTATTCTATGGCAGGTGCTTCGAATTTTTGTCCCTAAACAAGTCCCCAACCAATTGTTATGGAGAAAATGGTCCCTTTTTTATATTCTCATGCCTGCTTGAAACTCTTTCGATCCCATCTCACGCAATGTTCAATTCAATGTATTCTGCGCTTTGACTCGAAGCGAATACGATCAAACGAATGTTTGACACAGCAAGATAAAGCTGCTTTTTCTCCCTGCAGCACCTTTGTCTGGACGGCTAATGGATTTCTCTCTCTCTTCGCAATAAAGTTACATTTCTGCCGACACCTTTTTGTTTACGAAAAGGAAACCGTCTAAAGTACTAATTCACTGAGTGGCTACATGAGCCAGCGAAAGAGGAGAAAAAGATTAAGTACTATGATCAATCTAATCAGCATCAGTATAGAATCAGAAAAGAGAATTCCCGAGTTCGTGGCTCATTTTGATGACTCCATATCCTGAATTAAAAGGTTTGAATATTTCTTTCAGCTGCTTCGTCTTCTTCTCGCAATCAAAAACGGATTATGCGTCTAACTTGTCATTTTCTAAGATATTGCTACATCCATCTTCACTATGATTGAACGAACTTTTTCCTTCACACATTTTTCGATCATTGCTGACCGTCTCGATTCAAAGGGTGCTAGGGCTCTGAATAATATTAACCTAAACCCACAAGCATGCAATAATTACCTCGTCCCTATAATTGCAACATTAATAGGAATGGCAATAAGGATAAGAATTCATGGAATTGAGCAGCAGAGCCGAGTGACCGCACAATGCCATTCGTAGAATAATAGAGTGAACTCAATTTCAATTAAAACCACGAAATTTTGGAGTAAGCGATCCTCTCCGAATCCTTCGCCTCCGCGAAAACATTCGTTGCGAATATCGCAATTATATAATGTATATTATAAATTATTATATTATATTATTGTTAGAGAATATAAGAAGAGGGGTCTGACCGTTCGATCCGTTTTGGTTGGAAGAAAATATAAAAACTTTTGCAATATAAAGTTGGACTATCAACGTTCGAGGTTGTTGAGGGTACGAGGTGGTCGGTGGCTATTCTCTCGCTTCCCTCTTTCCCTTACTTCCTTCCACCGGCCACCTAACACCGTTCTGAAAGGTATTATTCCGGGATAATAGGAAATAAATAGCTACTGCACGTAGAGCTCTAATCCCAGGAAAACATCGCGATGTTCCGTAGCACCGTTTACGATGCTTTTTGTTATGGACTCGCTACTGGCGTATAGGTACAGATTTTAATGTTATGTGATTTCACGCCCGAATATCTAATGTTATCGGTCAATTTACGATCGGTAGCTTATTCGATTACGTAATAAACACACCAACGTTTTACCTTTTTCAGCGAAATTTATTTCGCAATAAAAGGAAGTCACTTTCTCGTTCTCTATAGGACCCGCAGATAATTCTAGGCTCCGGTAAAAATGGAAGAGGGTCGATAATTTTATTTTTAAATATACCGTATCTTCCTTGATAACAATCATCATTTTTTTTTTATCAGGTACCGATGGTTTAATTAGACACACTCTAAATCTTCCGTTGGTTTATTTCCATCGCTGCTTGCACTGAGTACGAATATAATGAGCTCGCTTATACAGAGAGTCTCTGTTAGAGCATAATACAAAGATAGTAAAGATATTAATTGGATAGTAAATATATTAATATCTACCTATTATTTTCAGTGAAAAGCTACACGAAGCTGAAGCCGATTGTCGAGCGTATAAATTAGTCAACGACATTGCTCATCATTGTCCTTTGCTTTAATATTTTCCAACATGCCAACTTGCATTTTTTAGTCTTTATTTTTCTGAAAATTATTGCACGTGTATAGAAGCCCAACCTCTCAGCATCTTCTATATTTTCATATCGAATATTACTGCGATCGCGACGCGGAGAAGGTAATTGAAAATTCTCAAACTATTTTATTTGTTCGTAAGATTCTATCACACATCTATACGGTTTAAATTCCAACGATTAGTTATTTTAGTGGAAACCGTGTACGTGTACATAGAAGTTTAATTTTCTCTTGCTTGTCGAGAATTACGGAAAAATTATTTCGCCTCTAGTGTAATTATAGGGAGGCTAATAGCCAATTGAAAGTTGAACGGTCTTGTTTATAAATTTCATGAAAGAGAGGGCGAACGGTAACGGACCTTCAGCGTCCGGGACCCATAACATTCGATAACTAGATGATGGGGCGAGAAAAGTTTGCGTAAAGTTGCGTGCGTAATGGCGTGTGGTTTGGTTTTGAAGGGGTAGGATTTGCGGTGTCGAAACGTACCGACCTGTACAGGGGGATGGTGTTCGCTCGATCATATTAATAATTCCCTCTCAACTCGCCCACAACGCTGGACAATGCGTCCCAGCCATTAGCGTCTCCCTTAAGGGAACATATACCGCGTAGTCGACCGTAATCGGAGTTGAGCTTCTTCAACCCCTATATGTATATGTATAGACGTGTAACATACAAAGCCGTGTTTTCCTTTCCTGAGGTTTTTTACTATTTTCCATCCATATACATAGTTTCGATGAAGGGCGCAAAACATTTTGTCATGATACCGCACCGAGCAACTTGATATGTTAATCGATCAATGTCCAGAAAAATTTCTGTATTATTACAATTT
Organism: Tenthredo distinguenda; assembly: GCA_947538915.1. Classification (NCBI taxonomy): domain Eukaryota; kingdom Metazoa; phylum Arthropoda; class Insecta; order Hymenoptera; family Tenthredinidae; genus Tenthredo; species Tenthredo distinguenda. Next base: position 10,820,698 of record OX384534.1, read on the forward strand.
TTTCTCCTTCGTATAATTCTGTGTTGCGTTACTAACTGATATTATACGTAATTGTGTTTACGAGATGACAAAAGGTTTCTATTCGCGGGGAAAACTTTGAGAAAATCAACTCAACGAAGCTGCTGTCAGCTGAAACTTTGATAATCAGTATCGCAGTAATCTAGTAGCTGGTATGTCTTTATTATGTAATTTTTATAACAATTATGAATAATTCGCTGTTTTCACTCGGGTAAAAATTTAATAATATTTTTAATAATTCCGGAAGTACGAGAGATCTGCCTTGCCTCGGAGAAAACGAGTGATGAAAGTCTCAGGGCCGTGTCGAGCTTGGAATTAAATAGCGAATGTTTTGTACAAAGATGCTTCGGAATTTTTAGTCGTATAATATGTTCTCCCTAGACCAATTCCCAGTTTTGAGTCACATCTTATATTCTCAATAAAGAGTTCATAGTTCATAAAACCTGGGCAAGCAAAGCTACTCCTTTCTCTTTCATTTTCTATATATGAAGAATTTCATTGCTAGGAAAGTATGACGAGAGCGACTAAAACGAGCTTTCCCTAAGTTTCCTCCAGGCACCAGTTACCCCTTGATACGACTATGGAAATACCGAAGAAAAGAGACTCTTCTGCAAATAAAGATAGAGTAAATTCCCACGCATCCTTTGTTGAAGATTAAGCTAGAAGTGGAACGACGGATATTAAAAAGTTTAAATTGCTCCTCGGTGTTCGCTGAAAAATACATCCTACGAGTATTAAACTTCCCCGCGTTTCAATTGAAATCTCACCTCAGCGATGTGCAAATCAAAAAAAAATTTAAGACGAAAGCGAAAAGATGCATCGAGTTGTGTATTTCGGTATTTCATCACGGCACGCTATATCTTTAAGTCGAGAGACGACACATTCTCACCACATTTTACTCTGTAATATCGTATGTAGATTGATTAATACGACTAGAAAAAAATTATAAACAAAATGAATGACGTGACCAGTGAATAAAATCGTTTTTCATAAAAGCCTGTCGTGCAGTTTTCATTTATAATTATCGGTAGATTATCGCTGATTCAACGAACGACTATCTGTACTGATATTAATTGCCCGCCTGGAAGGCTTCGTACGTCTACCTACCAAAGTATTATAGAGATATATTTACGTGTATACATACATATACTGTCTGGGGAACTGTCTCATAAAAATGGACTCTTTTCTCGAATCCCATATTCTCGTTTCTATACTTCCTGTAGTACCTACTACAGTACAGCTTGTAGAAATTTAATATTCCCTTGGCAGAAGAAGAAGTCAAACAGTCAAACACAACGAATGGAGAATGTACACTCGCTTGAAGATGTAGATACTCGCCTGGTAGGTGTACGCCGACACATCTTGACACTCTGTTTAAAAGACACGTGAAGCATATCATATACATATATATATGTATCTATGTATACATGTATTTACATGTATCTGTATACACGTGGATATAGGCATATGTATACATATATTCATGGGATGGAAATCCTGAAACTATACCCATCGCACACCGAGGATTGGATATTTCAATTGAACTAGGTAAAAGAAGATATCAAAGTTGTTCAATGTGACGAAAATCGACAAGTATTCTTGATGTAGGTCGCGGACTGTCGCGTCGCGACCCGTTACGACGCTTTGGTGCTCTCGAATTATCGACGTACCAACGCCGTTGAAAGTATGAGAAGTAGTTGGAATGCAAAAGCATGGTGCAAAGTTTCTTCAAAGCTCCTAATTAGGGCTGCGTCTACTTTGAGCTCGTACACACAACGGGCTTTACACATATTCCTGCATAAAACACACCCTGCTGCAGGTGTAGTTAGTACACAGATGTATGTGACATGCCAAAAAAAAAAAACACACACACACGCGCGGACACAACTTTCATAAAAATTGACGGACGTCTGTTGAAAAATATATGTGTCTAGCGACTAACTAACCTTCCGAAGAAAGTATGTAGCTAGTAGGTAATACGACGACGCCCTGATCGGTGCTGGAATTTTTTAATATAACGACAAACTGAAGAACCGGCGTTACCCTGCATACCAAAATGACGTTGAACCTTTAGACGAGCTTGTAATTCGAACAGATATTCGATACGAGAACAGAGTTTACCGATGAAGAAGAATCCTCGTTAATTGAAACAGAAAAAGTTTACCTCCGGTACAATATTGTTTTCTTCTTTTTATCTCAATATATTCGTTGATATTAATTTAGCTGAAAATTTAACGATCATTATTTTCGTAATTTAACAACCCCAAGGTGGGTAGCGGCAACTGTCACCTGGACGACATAACCAAATGAAAGCACTGCTTTAAATACACAAATTACAAAGCTGTTCCCTTATTCTTTTGCAATAAAACTCCCTTCTCTCACGGCTTACGTCCACTTTCATTTCTCCAGGTTTAGTTCGGAGTTGTTACAATATGACTAAAGCAACAAATAAATAGCAATACAAATTATAGCTCTTATACATGTACTAGAGTAACTATACCGTAATGAATGAACATTTAGATGATTTGTACATGTACCACCAAACTTTCAAGTCTTTCATCCGAATAAGAATGGCTAACGGCTGGCCATAAGGGGTGATTTCCATCGTCCAGATGATAAAATTTCATCTGTTTCATATGGGATAAAGCGATAAATAGTAGTGTTCATTCATTAGCACATTCACGCGGTATGGGTTTCTCATATTAGACGTAAGTACCATACCGCGGGGCTACCGTATAGGGGTTTATTCAATTTTGAGCTCATACTACCCAAAAAGGCGTTTCGCACGGCGGACCCTCATCTAAGTTCATCCTATTTCAGCCCCTACCCCTTAAATAAGATTTGTTATGAATTATAAATCAAACGCGCAAACCCACTCAGATCTGAGAGAGTTGTAGGTAGACGGACGCCGGCGAGATGGGATATAAGGAGGGAGAGAGAGGAAGAGAGATGACAAGATTTTCATGGGCAGAGAGGGTTTGCGCGTGTAATTACGGACAAAACCGCAACCTCGACGCCTTAGGACAGGGCGAATTTCGCGGACAATCCCTTAGTCAGAAGTTACACCACAGCTAAGGCAAAGACGGCTTTATACAATTACCGTGGCTGCAGAATTATGGAGGGATCTGTTAGCGATTTCCAAGCTTGTGCAGAAGATACGAATAAAATGAGGCAAAATTATTCGTGAAAATATTATTTACGAAAAGTTGTTGCTTCATTTTCGAAGGACGTTCAGTTATCAACCATGACACACGTAATTAGCCTGCAATTTTTATCGCGATGAAAAGAAAAGTTTTCAACCGATTCTTTTTCTATTGTACGACGATTAGTTTGTCCGAGCAAGTATGAACTCCCCTTTCGTTGAAATTGATTGCCCGACGACAGACGAAATTCCCCTGGGAAACAAAGTTCAAAGTACTCGCGAACATAATGTCTGTATTTCAAGTCTACACTTCTCGGGGATATAGTTTCACCCTGAGTAGGTACATTCGACTTTGCGAAATAAAACTGCCACGAGTTAAGCTGACGAAGTACGGTGTAGAGTAGTTTATAGTAATTACCATTTAACACGTACTGCCAAGAGACCAGGAGACGGCTAAGCTCCAAGAATGCGGAAAATCTTATCCTGGATTGCCTGCAGTGCAGAAACGATTGAATTTCACGAATTGCCAATATCGCAAAAATTTTTCGACTCGTCAGTACAATTATTACAGGAAATTTAATTGCTACATATGGGTATGCCTTCGCTGCCGCAGGTATACAATACAATATATTGAAATTTGTGATTTGTCGAGGAATTGCCAACTGCAGGCATTTAGGCAAATAGCGTAATTGCAATTATTTTCGCAATAACGATATGTGCGTATACGTATGTACATTAACTTTATTGCCGTGTGATTACCTCCGCATCGACTCGTCGCTATACGTACGTGAATTAATATAGACTATAAACAATATACCTACATATTGAACAATTTCAGTGGGTCTGTCTATTCGCTGAACAGAGTTCACCATAAGTCGAGCTAACGAACACATTGCCAATTTAAATTCAGTTCATTTCCACAAGACAGACTTTATTGGTCTGTGCTACAGATAACCAGACTACACGTCAGGCTTATGATGCATAATACACACCCTTCGGCGCCTTTCCATCAATCGATCCAAACCTGTTCAACGATACTATAGTCTGTATGCACCCGTCAGTCGGTTGTCCTCTCATACATATTGCTTATGCATGAATGTTGACCAATGCACATCAGAATCTGCTGTGACAACCGAATCCGTGGCTCACCGTATATCTAGGATGTCTCACGATGGATAAAGGTTTATAAATAAAAGAACTGTTGGTATAGGGAAAGCTGAAATTGAATGGTACTCAACGAAAGACCTGATAGCTTCGTTTTGATAAGTGGCAGAATAGAAATAGATTATTTTATTCCACACTCTGAGTTCTGAGCCATCCAAAATCTATAAAAGGTATAGGGGAGAGTTATTTATTGGCTTTGTGTCGATGTAGAGGGGTTCCAAATCTTGTTAGAGGCCTTGTCAATGTGCCAGGTTTAAGCAAGCGTGAACTTATAACTTATACCACAGGCCTGAACAGCATGGTTTTGCTTCTTTCTTTTGTATAGACAGATTGGGAATACGAAATATCAATTCATCCGAGGTTATATGTTCCTGTTCAAAGGCAGACGGATAAGACACATCCCAACCGAGGGCTCAGGGAAATAAGACCGAAAATATAGCTCCGGGTTAAACGGCTCACAAAATGTATTTCTATTGCTCAATAGATTTGGAAATATCGTCGATATACAATGCGAACGAATGTGGCTTGTGGAGAATCCCCAAGGCCCAGGATCCGGCAGTCTAGTACCACCGATTTCTGTCAGTCCTTAGAACAACAAGAAATTTAGCAAATTCATTTCAAATTAGAGTTACACAGAAGAAGGAGGAATAAATAGAGGATTAATTATTGACGAGAAGAAGAACTGACAGAGAGGAACGAAGGGAAAATGAGAGAAAAGAAGGTATATAAATTTGATAAGCATTCGCTTCCGTTCTATCATCCTGGCGTTAATCCCGGGTCAGAATACCGAAGCTGTTGGACATTTTAGGAGAACCCATTTAAACAAAAGGGTGCGGAAACGGAAAAAAAAAATGCCAAAAAAAAGAGAAAAATGGTTGAAAATATGTCGTCGTGAATGCTAAGCACGTTAGGAATTTATATTCCCGTCTAGAGTAGGTACCTCTCGGAAAGACAGGTGCTCGAGGTTGACCTAATTCCAGAGCAGAGGTACAGCAAGATCGTCTCTTGGGGATAGCGCAAACGTCAATATCAATAAATATTTAGTCACGTTCGAAATGTATAGCTGGTACGAGTTCATATAGATATATAGATAGTATTAAGTACTTTCTGATCGATTGGGGGAAGGACTCGTTCGTGGGTTGTAGAATATTTCCCATTCCTTAACCCCCGAATAATTTTTGCGACAAAAATATGTTTATTTCTTCATTTTAGGTTTTTATTTTTTCAAGCTTGTCGAACACCAAATTAATTTATTCCACTTGGCTTAAAATTTGTTTTTTTTTTTCGCACCAAGTTATGCTAATTTATACCGAGTGAATTGAACCTTGTGAAATGTAAAAATAATTATTATTTATGGGCCCTGGCTAACACAAAAAGATTTTTAACAAGGCGACACCTGCTAGTGAGTCCTATCAATTAAAAACCTGCAGTAAAACAGATGCTGACACTGTCTTTCCATAAATGAAATGAACCAAAAATTGTCATTCGAATCCGAAAAACAAAAAGTTATTGAACGACGTCAAGCGTCGCAAATCTTCGAATAAAACCAATTTCTCTAACCGGCTATGTCTTCGACCGTCTTTGACGTACAGAGTGTATACCACTGCTTTAGGTATAGAAAAAACTAGCCAATAAAAATTGAAGAAATGTCAAAGATTACAATAATTTCGCAACAGAAAATAAGAGTGAATGATTACTTGTGTGCAGTAAATTGAAAAAAAAAGCTCGAAGTCGGAGACCGTGAGCTCTGATGATACTCGCATTTATATCATCCGCATTCGATTATTTTTTTTCTCATTTGAATTACGAGAGACACCATCTCTCGATGCTGAAATATTAACATGGGTCATCAATAATAAAATGGCACGGTATTTTTGGTACTTAATGGGGAAGGCGTTTCTGAAGAGTCAGGGCGACCCGGCCCGAGGACAAAATGAATGATCGGACACGTCGGATACAAGAGAACCGCGAAGTAATGCGATTTGGTAAAAAGGAATGTAAGCTAATAGGAGCGATCAAGGATTCCCAGTGTGCTTATAGCAATCATTCAGAAATGTCATGAGTCCTGTAGGGTTGTCCCCCATCATCTAATATAACTTCTTCACAACTGAGTTCCCGGATCTCTGGTTACGTAGGGACGGTTCCTTGCTTAATGATGCATCCTAGAGGTCGAGCTTAGATAGGAAAGCTTTTCTTGACAGCAACTCGTGAATCGTTAAACGTTCAATTAAAAAGTTAGAGATTATTTACAGAGTTATAATATCAATCAACGTCTCGGTTACAAGTACCTAGACGATCTGTAGAGAAGTTACTTCTTCCGTTTATCGAAACTTACTGACAATGAAGTTTATCTGTAGGAACCTTTGCATTCGACTTTATAAAGGAGTTCACTATCTTTCGACAAATTCTGGATCCCAGATACCCCATACTGAATAGGAAACGTCGAGTTCGACCGGGAAACCAACAACTCCTCAAATTTGCTGTTCGCCTCTACGTGGAATCTGATATACCACATCCTTTGAAACTTCTTACATTTTCGTCTCGAAGATCTTTCAGTCGCGAATACGTTTCGCGGAATTCGTTAAGCTTTAGACTCTTCGAAGTCATGGGATCTTCTTCGAAAGTCATTAACAAAAATCCAGAATCTCTGGATTCTATCGTGAAACACTAATGAAATGAAACACCCACCGAAATGCGGAACTATCGAATGCTTTTCGACTGAATGTTGATTGGAGGTCTGATTAATATATCAAACTAATGCGAATGGCCATGCCTAACAATGCGTTTCATTACACTATTCGATCTAAACGGTAAATGTGATGTTGTGAACAGTAGATAACAATTCTATGACATGCTGTCCCAACTGAATCTGTAAATACATTCGCTTTTTCACTATCGATTAATTTTATGAAATACAACTCCTACGGGGCACTGGATAAGTCATTATTTTTCCAGCCATAGATGCAGCGAGAGTTATATTTATGATTCAAATATACGGCAGTGGCAGATGCATTAACATTTTAATTATTACTTGTCATAAAATGATATACGAACAGTCATGACACGGAAAAGCAATATTTTGAATGTAATTTTCCATGATAAATCATACTTCCACGGTATCAAGTTAATAATAATTAATACTTCGTTACAGTAATGCAATATTCCTCAACGCAGTTCCGTTCAATGAATATACCTACAAAAGTTGGGAATGTTTATTAATCGTTACGGAAATACAAAAGTTTCACCCCCAATTATTCTCTGTGCGGATTTGCGCGAGCATCAATTAAACAAACTATTTATTACCAAAGTGGAGCGTTAGTAATGAATTCGACGTGTCCATAATCGAATGAAACTTTCGGATTGAAGTTTTTCCATTAGAATGAGTGAAAGTATAGTAAGGTAAAGCAATTTATACGCTTTTGGTCGCCCTCGCGTTATATCACATAAAAAATAGATACGAGGATCATCAACTCCCCAGCAAACAGGAAGAAAAAAAATCTGATAATCAAGTAGAGCAATTTCACTAGAAGCAAAATATTTCCATATCTTTTAGTACGATCAGTCCCCAAACAGTTGTGCGTGACAGAGATTACACGAAAAACTGGTCAGAGCGTTTAAGGGTGTAATGTGCGATGGATAAGTAGTTCTCGCTAACATTACTGTTTATCGTATGGGTATATCATCATTCACCGCTCAGCATTCGTCGCGTGGTTGCGCACCGTGTCAGTTGCGGAAAATGAAATCGTATATCAATAATGACCTATTACATCTGAGTAGATGAAAGTATAATTGATAACTAACGCTCGCTAATGGTTCTGTTATATCTGATGGAGGGAAGCTTTTTTGCTGCTTTGAAATATCGGCTAAAATGAGGAAATCTTGAATTGACTTCGGGAATTTTTTTTATCTTCAATTAGGAAGTACGAATTTGTAAATTGAAAAAAATCTCGCATGTGCCAGTGCAGCTTGAGATACTCTGACAGTATTGAACAGGTGTCAGCCTTTCCAGGTAACGACGTATAACCAGAAGCTTCAAGAGTCCTATAGATTCACGGGGCTGACGTAGCACCTCTGAAAGCTTCCAGCTTGTTGGTCAAACAAGCCAAGGGCTCCTCCAGACACTTGATCACTTCGCGAAGTTGCTTGCCGCGTCGGGTGTCGGAATGCGGTCGTCTACCCCGCACTAATTCAGACTGGTACCTTACCTAGACGTATTTCTAGCGATCTAATTACGCTATGACATACCGCGGACAAACTCTGACTATGCTGTCCCTTCGGATTCATCGAAAACGTACAATCTATCGGAGTGAGGTTCGACCTCGATACTTTGAGTTAAAGTTTTGAAAAATAATTACAATTATTTAAAAAATAGTATAAACGGGTGGGAAAGTTTCTATTGTAAAGGTTTGTGTAATTTATGAAAAGTCACGATGAATGGGAAACGTCAGGAGTTGCCCTCAGCCTCTGAGAATATCATTCAACGTTTATGTTCCATCTAGATTTTCCGTACACCGCGATACGCATAGCCGAGAAACTATTTCACAGATGTCTGAATTCTGGAAAATGTTGTAAATAGTAGAGGTATTCATGAAATTCCATTTATACGCCCAGCTGTACAGCGGTAAAAGTATTTTAACCAGGCATCGAAATAACTTTTGAATAAAACTGGTTCACGTCCTAATTATTTATTTATTTCAGTTTATCTTTTCACCTGATTCATTAGTGTTTTTTTTTCTTATGTTTCTTTCATTTTATTTTCTTTTTAACATCGAACTTTACTGGGTCACAGAACTTTGCTAATGAATCGCACTAAATACTTTCCGAAGATCACTCCCTTAATTGCAGACGATTGTGTATGATTTAGCAATAGATTAAAACCCTCTAATCCGGATAAGAAAAACGCGGAAGCGAAAAGAAGAGTATTGAATGAATGATGAACCCCGGAAATTCTGCAGACTCGTGCATGTTCACAGCTCGGTTCAACCCCAGCTTCAAAAATGTGCAATAATGTCGGAATTCGTGATATATGAAGCAGTAGGTACCCAATATGAAACGCGCGGTGATCACGAGAGTAGATGGGTGTAGCGTTTCAATTGCTCCAGCGTATATAGAAGGAGAGGGGAAAAGGGAGGATGGTGGTCAGGACATCTGTAAGGGAGGCACGGAGCGCAATATTCCCGAGCACAAAACTCCGCCAGCCTCTATCAACGCCACCACCTTTTTCCCTGGATTCACGGCACTATACTTTCTTAGGTATTTCCTTATGGACGGCATCAAGGGTGACGCGGGCTTACATAAGGAAAAACACGCCTCCCCGACTCAACCTAAAAGATCTCTTCGAGTGAAACAAATGTAATCGTACCATGCCGTAGGTATGTGTGTATGCTAACGTTATACATGAACATCACACGTAGCGTTGTGTACGAGTATAATAACATACCTACAACTTTTCAATAATTAAAATGCTGTGGAGGGATCCTGTTTTCTTTTTTCGTTTTTCTTTTTTCTATTTTAGTTTTCGTTTTGACCTGTTTCTGTTATAATTTTTAATTAAGATATCACGAGTCAGCGGGCTTAATAACGAACGTAACTAATAAAAAAGGCGTCCTTTCTCAGTCATAAAAAAGGTTTTACAAACAGTGTAGGACATTCACGAGGTGAACTGCAGACTTTGCGAAGTTGAATAAAATTATTGTATTCTCTAGTTGCGGATTATTCACCATTTGTGAATTTTTTTGAGACGGATCTTTGTCGTAGATGGTACATCTACCCATACCACTCCTTTTTCCTCTCTCTCCCTCTCTCTCCTTTTTCTCTCTCTCTCTTTCGAATAATTAACGCTGTATATTTCATTCGGCACATCGTTCAATTTGACAAATTAATCCGGAGAGACATTTCGTGCAAATGTAGAGCGAAAGAAAAATAAGTCCTTCCATTATCGGAAAAATGCCAACAGCGAACGTGGAATTAACTGAAAACGATGCGACGCGTTTGACTAGTGGTCTGTAATCTCCCCTATGTAATATACCGATCTATACTGCTTTACTTTTCTTCGTCATATGCTCATAACTATCTATACATTTTATACGAACGTAAGGAAAATGCGAATCGAAAAAGCAGAATTTCTTTCTTCGATTAATTATTTATTCACAGTTGGCCTTTCAGTATGTTCTATTAAAATTCAACCATTCAAGGGTACCAAATTCGCGGTGGGGTCGAATCGATCACCGCGGCTACCGAACTGTTTCCTTTTTTTTTTTTTTTCGTTTAATTTTTTCACCTCAGCTTCCCTAATTCTCGGACAGGAGGGAGTTGGTGAATCTATATGCCACTCTTGTCAGCTGTTCGGCGTCCATTGGCGTTTATCAGTGGTCGTCGTAGCGGCGAAGGGCCAGCAAACTGACAGGGAAAAAAACATCCCCGACCTTCATACGTGGCAGCTTAATTACGAGCCACGCTCGAGTGTGAAATTGTCAATTATTTTGTGGGGGTAAAGAGGATACAGGGTGAGGTGGGATGGAGCTCACCCCCAATTAACACGGGGACACATGCGCGAGATAACCGTGACGTATCAATACCTGCAGCCCTGGCTGGTCAGCCTACCTTAATTTGATTAACAAAAATAAGATATTCGTAATACTATCTAATCTTCATCGATTCGAAACGTATGTTAGCTAGATGACAGTCTTCACTATTTAGTAGCACTGATTAGGAGCGAAAGAGAGAAGCACTATTATATTGGTATGTTGTGCGGACAATCTGATATCGTGAGGATGATTTTTCGCTCGGTTCTATCGAACCGAGCGAAATCAGCCCGGCTGCAATTCCCATTGGCGAAATTAGAAGATTTTTGTAAATTTAGGAAGGGTTTTCGACACTTTTCTATACCCGTAAAATGCGGAAGGAAACGAAGAGGCTCTGAAAAATAATCTGGACGCACATAGGAGACACGATAACAGTCCAGGCAATTTTCCAACAACGCGTCAGTCCACGTCAGGCCGGTGGAGATAAATAAAAAATTGACCGCGATGTTTCCCATTTCTGTTGAATTTTTTTTTTACAGATTTGGAAGTTACACGGGGTTGAACTTCGGTAAGAACGGCTGAAAATCGAAGACAGACTCTCTTTCGCACGGTCATATCTTTGATTCCTTTTATTCCACAAACTCGACTTAGTACTTAATTTCAAAGCACTTGAAACAGACTTTTCATGGAAACCATTTGAGAACAGCGTTTCATTCTATCAGTGACGGCGCGTGGAGGCGCGTGCGACACAAGTCATGTGTATTTGACGAATAATAGGTGGATACATGTATACATGAGAAGGATTGAATAGATCCCAAAATAGTTTCTTTTATGTCTAATGTGCTTTATCAGAGAGAACGAGGGAAAGGAAAAGAAAGAGAAAAAAAAAGTACAAGTTAAGTTAATTCTAAGGGACGTAAGACAATAGAAAGCCTTACTTCGTCGAGACGTTTTGAAGCGTTTGTAAAATCGTTACTTTAACGTCTAGAATAGTTTCACCTCGTTTCTTTACCGGTGCACCTAGTCGACACTAGTTTCTCTCGACCAATGTGAAAATAGTACCCGCGAATTAGTACCCAAAGCAGACGTAAGCTCGTTTTTTTTATCTCTCTTTTCCCCGCCAAATGGTTAATTGCTTTTATTCTTTTGATGCAAAACTGCCGATTTGTCGATTGATTAACGTCCGACGATAATAAGATGCTTGAAAAATTTTCAAGCTCTTTGAGATACACCGATAAGTTGTTTATACAGAAATCAAATTAGGTATACCTTGTTCTTCGGCTTTCTTTCCTTTTCTTTTCCTTTTTCCTACCCGTTTTGCCCTATCTTGTCACAGCGTGGTACTACAGGCGTTCGCAGAATAGTTGGAGAAAACGAACAACAGACCAGATGAGGTGATGTCGCGAAGACTTTTTAGAGAATACATAATCTGATGCATCCTTTGGATCACCTGTTCGAAGAGGACGCGATATTTGAGAAAAGCTGTCATACATATACGTCAAAGAATATTGAATGCTCTCGTGGAAAATATATCTGACTCAAGAAATTCCCCAGAGTATTTCATGACTTTTTAGAAAGAGGGTATTTTATTATACACACATCTGTATGTCGTATGGAGGATACATCGATATAATAGAAGGGAAACTGTTTGACCTTAAACTTGAAGCAGACCTTCCGATTTTCTCTTCGGTGATTTATTTCATGTAACACATACTAGGTAGGTATTGGGATTCGCTGAAACTTAATTATGTACGAAGACTCGTACCACGCGAGAACACGTCCCTCGTGAACCGGAAACAAACTAGAACTCAGCTAGTAGCAAGACTAGCGGTAGTAATTAAACGGAGAGTCTTGTGTACATTGGAAGCCATCTACTGCCAGCGTGCGTTTCAATGACGAGAACACGATCACGTTAGAATTTCAAATCTTCCAAGTTAGAGATTTGATTTCCGTAAGTAAATTGACTATTTGTGACGACGACAATGACTAGGACGACACGAAATTCAAACTTGACAGATCCAATCACTTTGAACATTCCATTAATCAATCCAACTATATACCTTTGCATACGTACACATTCGCAAACTTCTCGATGGGAAATTTCATCCAATCGTTCATCAAATCCCAATATCATATTCGCCACAGTCTTTGTTCATATGTATATATATGCAATAATCGACAGGCCAATGACAAAAAGAAAATAATTAAAAATCAATGATGTATACACGGTCGAGGGGTAGGATAGACGCGGATTCAACTATGCGATACATCAAATCTCGATGGTGAGATATCTGTATCGAAAAGATGATAGACTTTTTGATAGACACCTATTTTTGCGAAATTCAAAGGTGACGAAATGAGAAACGTGAGAGAGTTTTTCGCAGAAATATAAATAAACCTTGGCATGGATTTGAAACGGCGAGATGACGTCCTCGGAAAAAGGTTATACACGCGGTAAGCCCCTGCACGGCTGGATAAAAGCGGGCAGAGCAAATCTTTGAATCGCGACTGACATGTAATTTCCGCGTCTCCTAATTCCGGAGTTTGTGCAGAGAGAAGTCAGGAAACCACCGTTTCAACTGCTAACCTGATCTCGGAGTTGAGCGGTCTGTCTTATGTCTACCTACCTACCCCTCGCAGCTTGAAGTTCGATAATCCTGGCCCGTGCAGGAACAAATGGGATCTCTTACGGGCTCAGGTGAACCCGGGAAAGCAGTAGAGGTTGAGAAATCTGCGAGGATTCTCTGCTCGGGCTTCAATGACTTAGAATTATATGAACGTAGTTACAAGAATGTAACAGCTATTACAGCCTTCGAATTGATTCGCCGATTGAAATTTCAAATATTAGGAAACGTGTTTTACTGTTTCGATTTCCGATGTGGAAAAAAGTCTTTGTTATAAAAGAATGGAACGTATTCAAATATTCAGTCTTTTCAATCTCCCTTTTTATTGCATATCTATATGCCCAGCTGTGATGGGTATACCGTTCGCCAGGGTCCTATAGGGGTACTATATTATATACTTATACAATCCAAGACATGCTAACAGATAGTTACTATCACAATAATGAAGATAAAAAATAAAAATAGGAAAGAGAATGAATGAGGAAAAAAAAAAAAAAATTACGTTCAACTTCCACACCTCCCCTGCAGCTATAACGCAGCTCTGCTCGATCGAATTGTTACCAAACGGTTGGCGAACAACAATGGATCCATTGTGCGTATCTCGCCCACGTTTCGTTCGGCATTAAACTGTGTATATCTGTACAAATGTATAGAAATTCGAGCCTAGTTGACGATGCGTAACAATTATATGATCAGCGACCGGCTGGAAAGCATCGAAACTCGGATTCGGTTATTGTTGTTGCTCTGGTCACGGCGCGGCGTTACCATTAGCCATCCTCTGCACCATCGAGAGGAAGAGACTGTTGTAGAGCGAGGGACAAACGGAGGGAGTTTAACTCGGGTATAGAGAGAGATGTATACGTGTACAGACTAGACTAGATGATCATCTGTGCGAGGGGTTTTGCGAAACACGAAATGCACCGAGATAGCGTAGATTAATGGCGCATTTCATTACCGGATAAAGTGGGGCTACCAGTAACGCGTACCGCGTCCCAATGCCCGACCAGTAACACCACCGGTTCCCAGTGCCGCGATAATAATATGATATTATCTCCCTTCATTCTACCGAGTCCAGTTACGGTACACATTCAAATAGAATATACCCTGTACACAGGCACGGAATTTGCAATTCTATCTGCACTAGTCTGCAAGCTGGACTTGAAACAGACGTTGAGTATACAAGATCTGTTTGCAACAGTTCCTTCATCTCATGTTAGTCGAGTTTTGTGACAGACTCAGGCGATCGCTTCGAGGCTACCGAAGAAAGTGGAACGCGAAAATGGGAACGTTCCAGAAAAATTGGTCGAGGGATTTTTAAATAGTAAAAATGTGTTTTTGAAGAAGTGAGACTATCCGATATCGCGGTGACCGTTCGTGCGATTTCAATGAAATTTATTTGCTTGATACTTTCCGAGACGCCGAGTCTTTTTGCCGAAGTATAACACGATGTGAAAACCAAGTTTGCGGGGGTAACAGTTTGAAATTGGATCGTAGCATAGCGCGATAATTGTTGGATCGATTTCGGCCAAATTTACTATATAATTGCGTTTCACCATACAACCAACATATCTCATTACACAATTAACCACTTTGTTGAGACACGTTTCTTGATTATTTGAAAAAGTAATTAGGACTGAAATTTCACAGACTCGTTGACAATTCTGATATTACGTCAGACTTTACGGTTATTACAGTTTGATATAATCTGAAGGTAAAGGTCTTAGATTTTCGTTGCCTAATGTGTTACAGGGCCCGTGAAATTGCGTGGAGATTTCCTAAACTCAGAAACGCGAGCGATGAACAGGTTCGGTTAACTTGTCCTATACCCCAAAGGGTAACAAGGTAAGCTGGCGTTAAGTGAACAAACATATCCCAAAAATGCTTTGGTAGATGAGCGTGTGTTCGGTACTATATTAGGTTACAAAGGAAGACTACTACTAGAATTTGGGCTGTTGAAATTTGGGCGCAACCCTAAGCTCCGAATCGTGCAATTAGTTTCTATCTCACAGTCTCGCCTCTGAAGAGGTTCCTAATTTCTACCCATGTGATGTCGGGCGGCGATTAACGTATAGTCACTGATCAACTAGAACTCAACTCCCCGACGAAATCAACCTACCAAATTGTTAGACGATCTGATGGTCGAAATAATAAGCCCTGGTTCCAGATAGCGAGATAATTTCGAGGTCTAATATACCTGTAAGACCGAAGTCCTGAACGCGACTTGTTGCGTATGGACTTATGAGTTCAGTTAAGTGGGATTAGAACCATTTCAGGGAATCTTAATGTAATTTAATACTGAAGAACCTCGTAATTAGGTTTGTCAAATTCATTCTACACTTATAGGAATACTGCGGTCGTGTGGTTTCCATTTAAACACACAACGATCTTTCGTGAATTTGACTTTTAATATAAATACGTGATAGGAATTTAATGCCAGGGTTTGGTGTTCAGACAGTCAAACTGTAGGGCTTCGAGGGGACGAACTAAAGCCACGAAAGACGTCCGACAGTAAA
This sequence comes from Tenthredo distinguenda, assembly GCA_947538915.1. Classification (NCBI taxonomy): domain Eukaryota; kingdom Metazoa; phylum Arthropoda; class Insecta; order Hymenoptera; family Tenthredinidae; genus Tenthredo; species Tenthredo distinguenda. The sequence goes on from OX384534.1 coordinate 10,836,683, forward strand.
GAAGAAGAAGACAGATAAAATGACAAATTATTTTGAAACTTTGAAAGCAGAGAGATGTCAGGTAGAGTAATGCGTATGAAATTGTTACGACCCGAAAGAAATGGTAATTTGTCTCAAGCAAATCAGGCATTAAAACTTTTATAATTTGAAATGAATATTAAAGACTTTCTGAAGCGTTATTAAATTTATACTAAACCAAAAGAATGCCTTGTTAATACAATTTCATTTTCTGAGTGCCTGAAACAGTTGCCACACAATTTCGGGAAGAATTTGATCCGCGCCCACCTACGCAATTATCGTTTACTTGATTATATTTTCCAATTAGGCGGCGCGTCGGAATATCTGCTGCATGTGATTCGAAACGTTGCTCAAAGCATCGTCGATCTTTTCAAACGCAAACGTTAATTATAAGATGTGTCATTATTTTGGCACATCCAAGGTCTTTACAAACGATTATCAAGATCAAATTAGCAATTAATTAAAGCTACAAGTACTTGCGGTAGAGAAACTTCTACGAGAAATATCCGAAATCTTGGATCACGATCTTCGAAGAAAATTCCGTCTCTACCAACGATTTAGAATTTGAAACTTATTCGTCATCGCTCTAGCTTCAAGGCCTACGAACTTCTACCAATCGATAGACTAGAACGTAAAGTTGATACGGAATGCCTTTACCGGGACTTCCTGCTCTGATTGACAGTTCAATCTTGACGCAAACTGTCTCATATCTTATTAGTAGTATAAATGAATAGCAAGCTTTACCGCCGAACGGAAGAGGGTGGAATTGACGGCTCGATATGATCTCAGATTATCGATACGATCATGGGTTTATTTTCAGTATTTGGCGGAGATAAGTGAATGTTAATAGGACTTGTGAAGATCGAAATATTCCGTGATTTGTATGCATTGCAGTTGGACCAGTATTGAAAATCAAGGTGATGGTATATTCCGCGTTGGTTAGATCGAGTAGAACGCTCGGAAGCATACGTGAAAAGTTATAGATTGTGAGCATGAACAACAACAAAAAAAGAAAAAAAAAAGGGAAAGAATGGAGAAAAAAGGAGCTGGAAGAGGAATCAGAATATAAAAATTTTCCGAGGTCTACACAGAGTCGAAGAAATGTATCAGAATATAGAATTTCATATAAAAATATTTACGAGCGTGACCTTCGGCTGAATAAAGGATAAAACGGAATCGCAGCTGCAAAGCAAAAGCATTCAAAAAAGAATGGGCGTATGGGGATATGTAGGTAGTATAGGTATACGTATACAACCTACATGTATGTATATTGAAAATTGAACATTGCAGGTACATACCTTATACGCGACGAAATTGTGTGAAGATTTTTTTGTGACAAGATTAAGTTACGAAATGGATAACTGACGGCGTTAGACATTAATCTTGAAAATTGATAACGTAGCGTAGTTGCGGGATTCATATAATATATGCCATAGAAATATCTTTGAATTTTTTTCACGTACTATCTAGTGTACAAGGAGCAACTAAATCACAGTAATAACATAATAACGATTCGAGGAGGTAAGCCTTACGTATGGGCCAACGAAGCAATATATTTATAGACACCCCTCTACCTCCTCTACACTCAATTCAGGGCTGGTTCAGAAGTCTCACCCTCTAGCTCCTGCAGAACGTAACCAGTGAAGTTGAAACCCACCTCTACGCAGTTGCCATTCCGATACAATCCCTGGTACCACGGTGCGACAGATTCTTAACTGGAATAGCTAGTCGTTTGTTTTCTGTCGTACCTATATATACCATATAAATGTGCCTATATATTGAAAGCTACTGGTTATCTACTGCCGCCTTAGTTTTTTCGCTCCTTTGGGATAATCGCTGGAATCAATTCAGAGGATTCGCCTCTATACGCATCTCTTCGAACGAAATTGAACTACGTTTATATCCACTTTATTCGTAAAAGAAATATATCGGTTGAATTAAACTCCAGTTATACTCGTCCAGACCCTATAGTCCATGTAATAATTTAAACTGCTTCTTTCTTTATTCCGTTCGCTACATCTCTAGAGAATTTCCGAGACAATTTTTCAGTATTCATATACATGTACTGTACACCCTGCAGACGTGCTCGACTACAGATATAAAGAAATACGTACACTTTCATAGCCACAACTTTTGAATTCGAATATTTTCTGAATTCAGTTCAAATATATTCGTAAATTTGAATTAGAATGAAACGACACATACATTTAGATGTAATTACTGGTTTTTTAAAAACAACTCAAATTGAGTCAATCACAGCTAATACATTCTGAAACTTTTCAAAAAGGCTGAAAATCTGACAGAATTTTTTAGTGAAAATAAATCTGGAAAATTTTCAAATTGGAATAATATAATAATATCACATGGTCAGGATTACACATTAGTCAAATTTTCTCGCGAACTGCCTCACGCCCGCCTTCGCTCGGGGCTCAAGTGAGCGTAGAATCTTGTATTGGAAATAGGTCGGAGTGGAATTGATACTAATGTAAGTAAGGGAGGTGGATTTAATTAATTCTCTCCAGACGATACTCAGCACTTGCCACCACAAGGCTTTCGAGATCGTTGTTAGTCTGATCGTGGCAATCCATTCTGAGCCAATATTCGTTCAAGCATCATTCTGGACCGAAAATTTTATACCTTTAAACAAAAGTGAGAAAACCTCGTTTCGAGACCGTTTTCTACGCGAAATAGTTATGAAAAACAGTTTCGCACTTGCATTATTCGCACTGAGATGTAAATGATCGAACTTAACGACGGCGAGACCAGCTGATACATATTCGTACATTAGTCAGATTACCTGTAAAATAGAAAAAGGGAAGAGATGACGGGCTGGAGTCAGGGTCGTCAAATGTGGGATCCGTGGAGAGAAACGTGAGAGAAAGAGAGAGAGATGAGAGTGAGAGATGCGAATATCGTAACAGCTTGCCTAAATTCCATCTAAATTCAAAACAGGACTGAAATTGCCATCAGCAGGCCGCACGCGGCGCGCTGACTGTGCAGGCGACAATCCAGCGGACGAACGTCGGACCAACGGACGACGTGTACTGCTCTGAGTCCGGGTCCTGGGTCAAAGGTGAGCCACGCGTTCTGAATGCACCACGTAACCCGACGATTCTGTAGTTTAGTATTTTCATTCCACTGTAGCAAGCGTTTCCTTTGTACTGTACTGATAGCCACATACATAATTTCCGGTGGGTAAATTTGACTGACGTGTATCGAGCCGAAACTCGAACCCATGTAATCATATAGAACGCGCTCCATTATCGATACGTGGATAGGAAGCGATACATTTATTACATTTTTTATCCATGTCTGTGACAATGAAGAGAAAAACGACCAGAATTACTATCCACCGCTTCTCAAAGAACGATAATTTGAATAGGATATGGTGATTGTCAAACTTTGATAAGCAATGCCAAAAGTACCGAGAGAAATGATGGTTAGGAGTTGATTAGTTGAGTTGATTTATTCATTGCAGTTATCAGATTGTTCACTTTTTTGAGAATTCGTATTTGGAGGAAGAAATGATGTAATTTCATTGCGTAGTTTATATTAAAGGAAGCCCCCGGACCGGATTATACAGATAGAACAATTTCTTATCAAATTTTAATGCCCTGCGAAGCCAGCTGTCTCAAAATCCCCTCGCATCTGAATTTCCGCATAAAAAATGAGAAATCAAATCTGGTTACATATAGCCTTTGCACACGCGTTTTACCCGCTTTTAGCAATAAAATTGAAATGGGTTATCGACGTCGGGTTAGAGATACTTTCTTCCTTACAATTCTATGCGTTTCAACACGTAAATCTTGATTCAAACGTGGCCTAGCAACTATAGAGAAAAACGACGTCTTTCCTTTTGCCCTGTGCTCCACTATCACGTATCTATATACTATAGTCACGTGACGAGCGTGAGATCCATCCAGGTAGTAAAATAGTTATATCTATAAGACTGTATAGCAGAAAATGATATAGAAAAGAGAAAAAAGAAATAGAGGGTGAAAAATTTGTCGTTAAACTTATCTGCAATAAATTTCTAACAACCAACGAGACACCCTTTATGTAATTTATATCTCTACATGCATTTACAAATGTTTCAGTATACAACACGTAGTTCCGTCTAATGAACAATTTTCAGAGTCTGAATTAAACCAAAGCAACTATGTAGTGAGATGAGAGTATTAATTCGGAGTGTACTACTCTCCCCTCCTCTTCTCTTCCTCGCCGCCTTTCTCTTTCTCGCTGTAACTATCTGTATCTAATTGTTTGCCATCTATTTCTTTGTCCTATTTTAATTTGCACTATCGTAAATAGGTTGGAGCGGAAGTAAAACCGGGTCAAATAATGATAAAGATGTTTAAAGAGGTTCGAAAGAACAAAAATTTTCCGAAGCCAATCACGTTTGGTTGTTGGCCAGAAGGAAATGGGAGACCAAAAAATAAAACGTGTCTTCGACGCCAATAGCTATCGGTAGGTAATTAATGGTCACGTCTGAAGTGAAAAATGTGTTTCATTCGTCCGGAACAACCAGAAATCAATTACGCCGTAGTGGAACACCGTATAGAAGTCTAAGTCGAGCTTACAATCGAAAGCAAGTGAAACGTTGAAGAGCTGCGCCTTACAGTTTACATTATAAGCAATTTCCTTTCTAATTTTGAGCTACCAAATTACCCATTTAGTATACCGTTCCGTCAAATGATTATACAATAATTTAGAATAATAATAATAACAATAAATATAAATATAAACGAGGTACGGTGGTATTTAAACTATGTATATCTACTTTCATCGAAAGCAGTATAAGAAATCAGTAGATTTCACGCGTAAGTAGGACTGTCAATTTCGTACGACCTCTGTTAAAAGAGAAGATAAAGTTCCCCGTTTTATTATAATTTGATTTCCCAATTTTACGGTCGTAATTCGCGGTAGCAGCCTGCACCATTTCTATACGCGTTACTTTTCCGAATCACCTTTTATCCAGATATTTGTCTGCATTATACATGCCCGTACCAACTGACGTCATATAGGAAAAAAGCTTTCAGACAATCATCCCAAAAAGCGAAAATCAACTGGCGACGAACTCGCGGAATAATACACAGTCGATGGTAGATAAGAATTTGAAATAAAAAGGCAACATTTTTCCTTCAAAGTAAAGGAAATCTCAATGGCAATACTCTTATCGCTCGTCTAGCCCACTTTGAATCAAAGCTAGACTATAACGTATAGGTATACGTATAACATTCGCATCTAGGAGGGACCTATTAGCGTGTAAGTTATAGTCACAGGGACAAGGCGGTGCTAAGCAATGCCAAGGGGTTTACTGTGTACGTCTATAACAACGTGCAGGGGTAAAGTACCATAGACTTGCATTTTCTAGGAACAAAGTCGTTAAACCGGCGGTAAACGCGTACGGAATACAAGGAGGATTTCCAGCCGCGAGTCAGGGGTCGCGGTTACACCTTTAGAATAAAAGTTCTAGTAAATTAGAAATGATCTCTTTGTAAGAGTAATAACTTATTATTCGAGTAGGTATACGAAAAGAATCAAACATAGAAATATCTTCAATCGTTAATGAAGATCTTCATTTTCTATGTTAAACATTTATAATTATGTCTTAATGTACTCCCAGGAGAGATTTCTGAACGAGAGAAACACTTTGCATTACTGAAAGTCAAGGTATAGGTACGAGCTGAGAGTTGTACGGTTGAAAAGTAATTTATATAGGTCTCTATACCTATAGTGGTGTTTTCTGGTAGCACCCTTCTGCATTTTCAGCTCGAATAATCTTTGCAATTGAGCTCTCAATTTCAGCTAAGCGCGAGGGCACCCTTCGTGCATAGTTCCGTTTTGCCCAAGCTGACGCCAACACCTCTTGTCCTCACTGATGCCGATCCAAACACGCGAGCTGGCTGCTTTGAAAATTATCATCCCGAAATGAAATTTATACCGTCTTCACAGATGCTAGAATATTCTTAGATCTCGTTTTTCAGAGGCAAGAAGATTATAAGAAAATGCGATATCCCTACGAGGAAATAACATTCTGAACGTACCTTTCAAGAATAAGTTCTTCATAAAAGAAGATAAAATAGTTTTTGAAATTCTAAATCGATGTAAGACAGAAAATGACTATCAAGTTTACCATTTTTTTTTTGTATAATTTACACCTCCCTCTGTACACCGCGTTTGATGGTGAGATTTGAAGGATTATTCCGATTACAGGATGGTTTAATTAAGGAATTAGGTCGTGGCTAGGAAGTGGTGGCATGTCATGAATGATAATTCATATACGAAGGCATCTGCGCGGAGGTGTTGAACATCTTTGAACAAATTGGACTAATGATTTATGAACAAATACATCATCGCAGAATAAAATTTATTGAACCCAGATGCTGTGGTTAATCAATTCTCGTGCTCTTGTCTACTCGGGCTATAGTAACTGTTCAATTATGAGGGCCACCAATCGGATTATTTGGAGAAAGGGTGACGGGAATTGTCGACCTGATTTAAACGAAGATTAGGGTATGAAGATAGTTGGGAATATACTCAAGCAATCCGTAGTCATAAACCATAAGAATGGATGTTAGAATCTTTAGAGAAACTCAATCAGGTGCAATCAGATCTACCTACGTAACGTTGCGTTTTTAACTCTGTTCCGCAACGTGAGTACCTACTTAGAAAATAAAAATAGGCGTAGGTAATACAAAGGTTGAATTTATCGTCGCAAAAGAGCGACGAAATATAATCTATACACAGGACTTCGTTGAAGCACCCTCGTCAACCCAAAAAAAAAAAAAACATAAAAATGTCGTTAAACACATCCTTCGTGAAAGGGGCCAGTTATTTTCATCCCCTGATAAATTTGACAAGCGACGATCCACGCGGTGGAACGATGGGGACGATGAATATCAACGATATTCCGCCATCTTTGAAAATTTTTAAACGATAAAACAAAGGATCGTTGAATTATCAACGCTTTCAACTTTACTGTTGATTTGTTGTGTTGTGTATCTATATACCTATATTTAGATTTTACACCCCCGCGAGCCAGGATCGCGAATGAATTAGGCACGACGTGATTCAATAACGTTTACTTTGATAATTAATTTCAAATAGTCCAGGGGCCATTATTAAACTTGGGGTAGCTGCTGAGCCTCGTTGCCTGGACCGCTAATTAGGGAAACTATAGGGAACACGCGTGGTATAGATTAGGCCGTATTTCGATAGGGACAAGATTTAATGCTTCGTACAAAGTGGACAGTAGTGTACCTACGGGTGTGCTGGCTGAAATCAGTCCTTTATCAGCCGAAGACAAATTGAGGTCGCAATGAGCAGTTGGTAGCATAAACCCTCACCGCCAGAGATTCGCGACAAATGGTCATCAATTTTCAATAAAATCTTCCCTTCCAAACCATGTACGGTATAGTCGATATACAATTGAACGGAGAATTATACCTTAACTTCTCCCTTTTTGAATCGAGGTTCTTTTATGTAATCAGGATATAGCGATAGGGAAGCGTCTCCGAACTCGAGTACAATCATTCGGAGAGCCCACAGAGTTTTATAAAAGTTTTAAGATATTATTCGTCAGACGGGAGGAACATTGCCTTTAATTTCCAAGTCAATACAGAATTGAATGGATTCAAATTCCGTATATAATATTCGCCTCACCTGTTAAATTTATCGGCTCTTCTAGATCTTTCTTTGAATTATTGCCATCTGAATATCATAATTTAAACTTTGAGTAATGTTGATGAAAATTTTTTTCTTTTTCTTCTTCTTTTTCTTCGTCGAACAAAATTATTGATGCGCCGTCTTTAGTTACGATCAAGAGTTTTAAAATGTATGTGGAGGCATAACAACTTTTATACTAAACTTTACAACGTGTAAGAGCCCTCAAAGTCGATCGTTCTTAAAACTTTTTATAGCTACTCCGCGCAACGTCCAAGTTACGAATCGAAGAATTGCGAATGACGCAAATGTCTATCACTTTAATTATTGTACTCGAATCGAGGTTGTATTCAAGAAATCAAATATTAAAAAAGTTTTCATGATTCAACCTATTCCTTGAAACATCGTCAATCATTATATGGGTATGGTGTTATATTACATAAACACAACGGTTAGCTATCAATTTATTTTTCATATAATTTTGTTTATTTTTCTTTTTCATTTTTTTAAATTTCACTGGAGAAGTTGGGGCTGATATTTCTGCTACCCTACATCCTCGAATTAAACCGTGTACCAAACTAATGTAATATGGGCCACGTTATGCATAAAACATCAAAGTAACGAAGTTACAAAGTTGGGGAATGGGGCAGATTCCAATTCAAGTTATTAAATATTTTTGAGTATAACTAGAGAAGTACACCTCGCCGGGTATATATATACCAAAGGTCGTTGGAAAGTGAGACTCTGATACAAAACTGTGGACTTTCATTCCGAGAAAGCTTTGCCAATTTTAGTCTTCTATATATAGGTTTCTTCTCTGTTAATCTCTACGTGTGAAGATTGTTCAGATTTGAATGCTCAAACTTTGTGGAATTCAAACTTTGCTTGACAGTTGAATGATCTAGGTCTCAAGACCTTCGTTTACCTCATTGCGTCATATTCAAAGTTTATTAATTACACGTTGATGAAAGACTGAGCGGACAAAAGAGGAATACTTTTCTTCAGTTAGATCCTTGACAATCTATAGGCTAATTACCTTCATTCGTTGAAAGTTACTGGTTCCCGCTATAATTTCACTCATGGTTTTCTAAGTAATGATGCTTTTATTACAGATTAAGTTTTTATAATTTTTTTTTTTTCTTTAATGGGATACAAATTTTTCCCATCATCGACCACTTTGCAGCGGCAGGATATACACATTATACGCAAGGGATGATATCAAAAGGTTTGAGACGCACTGCAAAAATCAATACGCTAATTAAAAATTTTCGGAGCTGTTCCTATTATTTGTTTCTGTTTTAAAGTCACAGTGAATTTTTGTTTGTATAAAAAACGTCCGGATTTGATACGTACGTAAAACGAAACGTTCAAGTTTAATCGATCATGAATAAATTATTGATGAGCTTATTTGAATTGATTCTCGTTTCCTTCAGTCAGGAACTTTATTATTATAGAAGGACGGTAAACATTCATTGTCAGATTTGCTTTTCATGATGGAAATACGAGGATCGATAGGCACCTACGTAAATAAAACTTTATAATCGGACTCGATGCTTGGCTGGATCCTTCCTCTGGACATATTCGAATTCATCGAATCGTTGAAAATTATACATGTTACTGATCACCCTACCAACTTTGCTGTTACCAGCTTTACCCTCATACGATTCTACAGAAGCCCTAAATTCTACACTTCCATTGGAAAGCATGAAGCGGCACTCAAAGTTTCGAGCAAAATATACGGCGAGAATAATCGCGGAGATCCCTCCGAATACACGGTACGTGTTCATGTGTTATTCAACCCCTTCAAAATGTCACGTTTCTATATAATCTCAACATCATTCACACAGAAATAATTTACCATACGCATAAGTCAACCATATCGTTTCCAATAACCATTCAATTCACACATTACGTCGCGAGGTAAAAGTAATTTTTCTTTGAGTATAGATTTTTACGAATAGCACGAGAGTTCATGTGGATTATAGCGGAAGCTATCATTTTCGATAAGTTAATATTTACGAAGCAGGTGGATATTCTTGTACCTAACAATATAAACTGTTTGCTAATCGAGCTCAAACGTTTATGGATAAAATAGTCTCTAATTACGAACTGGGTAACATTTTCCGAAATATATTGTATCTACGTGCAGCAGCAGTAGCGGTAGCTAGCCTCTGCAGTAACGAAAGGGTTAAACAAAATTAATTAAAACTTGTTCGCCCACTTTGATCGCAGAGTGAATGACACGTTTGGTACCTACATACTTAGTGTGTGTTCTACATACACATGTAGTACATACGCGCATGTCCCGCTATTGTAGTAACGATTTGTAAAAAAAAAAAAACGTTAAATTGCACTAGGGATATAAACGAAAATAGTGGCTTACGGATCAAAAGCTTTTCCTCGCGCTGCAAATTCTAAGTTTCTCAATACTGATCGATGAAGTTCTTTTTTTGTGTTAGTCGAATTAAAAATCATAAAATTTTAACGTTATAAATTTGGGGGAAAGCTGTACTGAAATTACCCGAACTGGATGCGTCGAGACACTTAAGTAGTAACATCAGCCGTGAAATGTGACGATATGTCTGACCCGCGGGCATATATATCACTGTGATATCGATCAGAGGCCTGCTGGTTGATTATCTAGTCATATCATATGATCCCTTGTTAATGAAATTGGAAAGAGATTGTGCATTTGAATATATGTCTAGGTTTCTTTCTAGAGTTAAATAAAACCTCCCGAAAAAATGGTAGATACAAATTTCAAATTTCAAATCGAGCCTCGTCAAACATTCGGAGGTCTACTATTTACTTGATTTGAAATAGCGGAAAAATTTTCTATGAACGATTATAATTTTTCTAGACGAGATTAAATATCGATTATCACTATTTTCAAATTAATCAAAATATTATCTAAGCCCATTGTTCCATTTGACTAAAGGTTTTTCCATAAAGATATCTGCTGCATGTTTTAGTAACGACTCTGAAATTCAATTCGATACTTTTTAAAAATCAACATGGCTCTATGTTACCGAATTTGGACGAAAGAAATTGATTGTTTGTAATGTATTTGCAAAAGTAGAGAATTTTCACCCATGCAATAATTGTCGAAATGAAAATTTCGACGCATTGGTGGTACGAAACTAAAATGTTATAAAACTGAATAAATTACTATATTTTACCATGTTTTTATTTTATATTTGTTTTCTGTATAAGCTAAGATACAATATAATTATTATAAAGATTCATTATTCTCAATCGTCTTAAGTATTAAGTAAGAAATGGCTATCTCAGTTTGGATCGTATCATATAAGTAAACCCTAATTTTCTAAATTTTTATTCAGCTTTCCAGATAGACCAAATAAGACCTAAGACATTTTAATATCGAACCAATTCATGGATCGTCGTATGTAAATTCAAACAGGTACTCTTGCCGTAATTAGCAGAAAAAAAAAGAAAGAAAAAATGATCGAATCAATAGAAATTGTCTTCACAAATGATGAACGTATGAGTCAAGCTTATTGTAAAAACTTGTTAAGAGTTTTACGAAGAAATACGGAAACTAGAAAAACAGATGGATAATATTTTTTATTCCCCATTTAATCAAGCAGTTGATTTTTAATTTTTTGTATTTTATCAAAGTCGTTGTATGCTGCAGCCTAATAAAAAATGAATTTGATCGAAGATGTGTATTTATAAAGCTGAATTCGTGAATGACTTGATTAATACATAACAGTTTGATTTCTTACTTGTTAAGACTATCGTTCTTTTCAAATTGTTATTATTCTTCCTATTATTCCGGAAGATATATTCTAGCAACGGATCTCGATAATAGTAAATAATTGATTATGATATTATATAACTGTACAATCACCTTCCTGCAGCTATATCGTCATTGAATTTTGGAGCTTTGTATCTTGTGAATGAAACTGTTATATGTTATATCGATATTTCATGATAACGAAATCAAATGTAAAAGCATCTTTGATTTTCAATGCATATGAAGAATAGGTCAACCATCATATATGTTGAGAAAAAAACGCGATAATTGTTAATAACAGAGGATAAGGTGCAGACAGATTCCAGAATCAATTAGAGACATACATTATTTCAAATTACTACTTCCAAATCATACAGAAATACAACATTTTTAATTCTACTTTGGACACATAGAAATTTTTTTTTCTATTACCTGTGTCAAAGTCATCGAAATAATTGTACTTCAATTGAAATTTACGATCATGATTATAGATATAATCATTACATACCTCATTTACCTACGACACTAAATTATCTATATTCAAATTTCAATTATTTTTTCTTCAAGTTTTAGTTTCTACTGTACAAAGTGCAGCCGAGAATCGTGAGTAACATTTACGCACAATATCATCTCGGATAAAAATATTCTTTTTAAAACTGAATAAAATCATTCTTTTCAGTATTAAGAGGCATCTAAATTCTTCCCACGAAGAAACTAAATATTGTTTTAGTTTTCTTCAAATTCCTACAACGTTTAGAACTCTTTTTCTACCCATACATAAGTCTATAGAATCATATTAGAACAGAAAGCATTACGTTTATAAACTAAGTACACCAAACATTCTTTATACACAAAGAATAATCCCTATATGGTAGAAACTCTCTACCTATTGTGTACTCAAGACTTGGTACCATTTTCCAGTAAAAACACCTTGGAGGTTTCAGGCATGTAGAATATACCTTGTGAAATTATACATTTGAATTATATATATTGAGATGCCTCTTGGATGATAAATTTTTCTTCTAGATAAATAGAGATGTTTATCAATATACTGTTGGAATTCTTTAGAAATTATCAAAATACTTTACTACACTGTTCAGTTATCATCACCGTCTTCATCATCGTCCGATATATATTTTTTCGTCACTCTTTTTCTCCGACCCCCACGATTCTCACCACTTTTCTTACCTTTGAATTTTATTTTCATTTTAACGCTCGAATCACCATCTGACCCGTCGTCTCCATCACCTGTAACAATCAAACATAATACGTAATGAAAACGATGAACGATTATACTACACATAGCTGAGAAAAAACAAAAGTTCGAAAATAATAATATCAAACCTTTATCATCACCGTCGGAATTGTTTCCTTCAGCTTCCAGTCTCTGCCTTGCGTTAGTGAATACGGATTGCAAAACTATTGAGTCCTCATGGATAAGCGATGCCTCCTCATTATATATTTGGGCATTCTTGCACAACTGCATAAAGTCTTTTTCCAAATCATCAAAGTCAGAATACTGAAAATAAACCATAATATTTAGTTACTTTGAATACCTAATATTTTCTCATGTCCGGAAATATATTTAAACAAAAAAACACTCACTTTGCCCTCATCGATTTTTTGCAGCAGTTTGTTTATTGTCAAAGGTTTCTTGATAATTTCGTAATAATCGGGTAACTCGCGTCTCGAAGGTAATTTCATGAAAGGTTCGCTCAGCAATCGGCCGTCGGTATTGTCTGTGTAATTAACAACAACGGCGATCAATTTTTTCATTCCCCTTTTTAGTTTCGGATCAATGGAGGAACCGGAGCCTCCGCCCCTTCGTTTTTTGAGTATAGGTTCATCGTCTTCTTCTCCTTTTTTTCTACGTTTTCGTGTCTTCTTTTTCTTCTTGTCGTCTTCTTCCTCTTCTTCAAATTCGTTACCGTCATCATCTATAGCTTTCAGCCATTCTTTTTCCGTCAAACTATCCGTGTAATCGACCTCTTTACGCTGGCGAGAGCCTCTGCCTAAGAATCTTTCCTCATCTTCTTCGTAAGTCCACCTTTCTACCTCATCATCATCCTTGACCAGCCAGTCAGGAAGCTCTGCTTCTTCCAATAGTCGTGATTTTCTATTCGGTCCTAATTTCGCGTCGTCTCTTCTTCTCTCCAAGTCTAGTTTTTGGAATCTCTCAAATTCACCTTCAGATCGCGCAATCATCTGATTAACTGTCTCATCATCCGGGACTTCGTTTTCTTCCTGAAATTCAGTCACATAATGAATAGCCTCAAGTTTTTCTCTTATCACATGGATCCCTGATCACAAGCTCATGTATTAGCTAAATGGGAAGATAAATAAGCCCAAAGGTCGCACCTCGTCGTCCGCGTCGTCTTGGTGCAAAATACTCTGCAGAAATTGTTGTCTTTCAGACCCTGTTGATTTTTGATCGAACATACCAGCTTGAATAACTTTTTCGTCCATATTCAACTTGTACCTAGCAGCAGCCAGTATTCTTTCCTCAACAGAATTAACAGTCATTAAACGCAGTACTCGGACTTCGTTCTTCTGTCCAATTCTGTGAGCTCTGTCTTGGGCTTGCAAATCCTTAAAAATTAATACCACGAGTTAGAACTAATCAATGTGATACAATATTTTGAATGCATACCTGATGAGGATTCCAGTCAGAATCGAAGATGATAACAGTGTCTGCTGCTTGGAGATTGAGACCAAGACCTCCAGCCCTAGTGGATAAGAGAAAGAGGAAGTATTCAGAGCCAGGATCGTTGAACTTCTTCAACAATTCTCCTCGGTCTTCAGCCTTGGTAGTACCGTCTAAACGTAGATACATGAAACCTCGCCAGCTCAAATAATCTTCCATTATAGTCATCAATTGTGTCATTTGACAGAAAAGCAATACTCTGTGATCAGTGGCTTTTAATTTGGGGAGAATGCGATCTAGTAGCTCGAATTTGCCCGATGCTCGGAACAGGTCTGGGCTGTAAGTTATAATAATGGAAGAAGCTGTTATTAAAAATATCTCCAATATTTATATATTAAGTTATCTGATTCTCAGTAACAAAAATGGACTGGATCAACACGAAACGTCTCCATTTAAATACAGAGCCTCTTACCCCGATACTACAGTTGATCCTTGCATCCCTATGTGTTCACAATACTTTTCTTCAATAGCTTGGAACATGAAAGGATGATTGCATAGTTTTCTTAGTTGCACAATGGTATTCATGAGAGCTTTAGCTCCACCCTTGCCTTGCTTGCCTTTCTCTGATCCATCTGTGAGTAGCACACCCTTGCTCTGCATGTGTCTGTTATAAATCAATGAACAAACAGAATTAGTACTGGTGTTACTAGAAATGATGAGTCAGATTTGCATACTTTGAAAATTTAAGAACAAAATTGTTAGCTAACAGAATTGGGATTAATTCAGTACTTACTTGTAAAGCACTTTCTGTAAGCCTGACATGTCGCATTTGATAATGTATTCGACCTTGTCTGGCAATTGGGATTCTACTTCTTTCTTTAGACGACGGAGCAAGAACGGACGCAAGACTTTATGCAAACGACGAATAATCAAAATAGTTTCTTCTTCGTTTAACTCGACCTAGATGAAGAGGAAATTAAATAATTATAAAAAAAAAAAACAGCTCTCGAATGTTGAAATTGTTTGTGTTTATTCAATCATCAACATTGAACTGAAAACTTCAAAAGATCAGCATATAGGTATGTATATTTGTAATATAGAACTGAACTCACCTTTTCACCAGTCGTAGCGAATGGTGCATTAAACCATTGCTCAAAAGTGCTACAAGATTTGAAAATAGATGGTAGCAGAAAGTTGAGTAGTGCCCATAACTCTGGGAGTTTATTTTGCAATGGAGTACCCGTTAGCAATAGACGATGTGGTGCGAGGTAGTGAGTGTTCAATACTTGTGTCAGTTTGCAATGATGATTCTTCATTCTGTGACCTTCGTCAATAATCATGTACTTCCATTGCAGCTTAGCTAGAACACCTTTGTCTTTGATAACATACTCGTAGGTAGTTAAAAGAACATTAAACTTGGTTGCTCTCATTTGTGATTGAATAGTTCTACGACCAGCAGGAGAGCCTTTGTAAGAAACCACTACGACGCTAGGTGCCCATTTCTCAAATTCCAACACCCAATTGGACAATGTCCTAAAATAAATTTTGTTAATCTTTTATTTTAAGTTATCTGGCTCTCCTTGTAATCTTTTTATTCATAATGTGGACATTGTATTGTCGGAACGCAGTCAAGCCCCATATTGGTTAAAATACTTACGATAACGGAACAATAATCAAAAATGGGCCATTCACTTTCTTCTTTTCCATAAGATGAGTTACTAAGGCAATTGTTTGGATAGTTTTACCCAGACCCATCTCATCAGCCAATATTCCATTTAGATTATTATTGAACAGAGACACCAACCATTCCAAACCCTAATAGTAACGAGACGTTTATTTGATCAATCAGTTCTATAATGTTTCCTGAGTTCTGTTATCTATTATATTTTACCAAGAAATAAGAGACATCGAAATAGCGTACCTTAATTTGATATTCTTTCAATTTGCCATTGACCATGATTGAAGCCTGCTCGGTCACAACTTCATGAACAGTGTGAGCTATACTGTAGTAAGTTTGTTCTTCAGTTTTGTATTCGTCATCTTCGACTTTAGCTTTATGAATCGTTTTCTTGACTTTATCATCCTCAGAATCTCCTCTATATTTCTCTTTGCCTAATCAAGCAGAGCAATCTTTTGTTATGAAAATTCATTTCGAGGCTTCAAAAGCCTCAACGCATCAATATTAAAGTATTAAGCGTAGCAAATAAATACTTCAAAACTCAATCTACCCAAAGTATAAAATATAAAATTTCTATAACACATCTTCGGCTTAATGATTGGAAAAATAAATAATACATGTGAATGAATATTCAGCACTATTTCTTATTGTTTTCATATAGAAGTTATCTCAATGAAAATCATATCGCTATATTGATACCTGGATTACACAATGGGTACAGATAAAATAATAATTTTGATAATAAATAGCAGACAGCGCAAACATACACTCAAACTTGCCCTCGTTTTCCTCATCTTCACTGTCCTCATCATCACTTTCAGAATCTAACAGCTCCCATCCGGGATGAGACTCCAGAAACGCTGGTAGTTGACTTAACGGAGGTGCGTCTTCACCCGTTAATGTACGACCAGTAGCAGTCTCAATAACTGAGACCCGGGTATCGCCATTTCCATTACCATCTTCACCGCCTTCGGTTTCTTGCAGCTTCTTCTTCTTCTAAAGAAATCAGTATCAAGAGTTACTCCAGGTTGCAAAGTTTTGAGGTATTATCAAAATAGGAAAACTAATTATTGTTATATCAGATTAGTCGAGCATTTATGGGATACTGTACCTGTACTTTTTTCCGCTTTAGCTCTTCAACCTGTTTTCGTTTTTGTTCAATTTTATGCTGCTTAACCATTTCAGTAAGATTTCCAATATATTCATCGGTTTGTGAGAGCAAGAATGCCAAACGTTTATCTTTCTTCTGATCAATAAGTTTTCTGTAACCCTCTTCATCCTCAGCCATCAAACGACGCATACGTTCTTTCTCAATACGTTCCTGTTCCTTCTTCTGCTCTCGCTCTGCATTTGCGTGATAATTTAGAACAGCTTTGTTCAAACGCGCTAGCTTGGCAACATTATTACGATGGAATTCCTTGAAATCCTTTCCATGCTGTAGAACAGAGCTCAAGAATTCCTAAACAAAAAATTGTTTTACAATTACATTCTATCTCTCGTAAAGTTTTGTCGAGTATGAAATTCTTCTCCCAGAATTTCAATACTTTTCTTACCAAACTCGTTGCTAATTTGTCAAGAACTGTTAATCAAAGAATATATCTATTATCTGCTTACCTGATGTTTCTGTCTACGTTTACGTTCAGCTTCCAGCTTCTGTTGCTTCTCTAATTTTTCTGTAGCTCTAGCTTCTCTCAATCCCTGCCGCTTAGTTCGTTTGTAAGCCTTGACATTTACTGCTGTTTCTAATGTAGTATCTTTACGAGTGCAGGCAATAATCTGTAATCAATGATACATAGTATTTATTTAGGTATATAATGCTACAATGTTTGAACATCGTAATATAATCAATGGTAAAACTTATTTCTAACATCCACCTTACCTCAGATCTAAGCTGACGCTGGAAGTTCAGAACTCGCAATGCTCTCAATTCAATTTGAGCTTGAACCCGAAGATCTTCTGGCATATTAGTAGGCAGATTACTAAGCTGTTCCATACGAAGACTGATACGTGCTGCAACCCTGTTTATTTAATTTTCAACATTACTGTTTTTGCTAAACTAAACTCCAAGTGGTGAATACTATTATTAACAAAAATGACTCATTTTATATCAGAGAGTAGAAGAAAAGAAAAAATTCTATACTATATCATGATGAAGAATGAATATTGCATACCTGTTCTCCCGCTCTTGCAATATTAGCAGAGGATCAAGCCCTGCCGGTTTTGCAATACTTGTAACTCTATTAGTCTTTGCTCCTGGTTGTTGAGGTTGTTGTTGCTGCGGTGCTTGTGCGCCAGGCCTTGGAGCACCAGTAGGTCCTACAACAGGAGGTCCAGGCATTTGCGGTCCGGCACCTGTAGTAGGTGGTCCTTGGGATGGATCGATCGGTCGTTGTCCCATACCTGGGGGAGGAGCTCCGCCTATTTAAGTCCGATTCGAATCAAGAATTGAATTGGGATCATTCTACTCTACTTTTGCACATTCGGGACGAATTCTAAACGTCACTAATTCGAAGAAAAACCAGCTCTACGAAACTATTAATAGTATTTCAATGGATTTCCATAAATAATATAATTACAAGGAATACCAACAGAAATATCAGTATACTACAACACGTCGCTTGGGACATGAAAAAACAATGGTATCTCATTCAATACATTAACGTGCATTATCAAACATTAACAGGCAACAAACAATGAATCACTTTGCTACTTCCTCGATTCTTTAAGTATTTCTACAAGCTGTGACTAAACATGTACATGAAACCGGTACATAGACCACAACAATATCATCATATTCAGTACTAAAGCCCTTGGGAGCCTCAGTTTGTTAATAAGATCACTAATATGATCGCTGCAGTCTAATGACAATTACGAATAGATATTTGATACATATTTCTGATGTGAAACATTGTATTACACAGTGATATTTTGATGAAAATCATTCAGCGTAACAAATTCACATTTTGATCAGACTACTATTGTTTTCCGAGAGTCTGGTACGAGGTCTATGAAATTTCTAGAAGTCAAGTAAATAAAAGTATGAAAATTGAGGTAAATATTCTTCGAAAAATTGTAACAAAAGATAGAGTAGTCACCCATAACAAAACGAACGGAAATAGGTGTAATACAAACACAAATCTATTGAACATACCTTGAACAGCCAGTGCTAATTGTTGGGACAAAGGTTGGTTTCTCGCCAACAATCTGTACGCCATAATCTGCACTCTATAATAATCGATATGATTAACTCTTTCGAAGTAATGAATAAATTGTGGATAAAGGTAATTGAGTAGAGAGTGAATTACCGAAGTTGTTGCAGTTGTTGAGTACTGAAGGCCTGCTTTTCTCCCATGCTGTTACCTTGCCGAGCTCTCAAAGCAAGAAGTTGCGAATACCTCGGGTCTTCTTGAAGCCCTTTTTCTTCCATAGAATCAATAGCCCTTTGCAGAGCATTCAAATTTTCTTGTCCTGGTCCTGGAGTGTTTCCTGGTACCGGTGGGCCTCCCAGACCTCCTGGTCCCATTTGTCCAGGCGCTGTTTGACTCAATTGATTGACTGGACCACTCGGACCCATCTGCCCTGGACCAGGACCTTGATTATTTGGTCCCATTGACCCAGGAGAATTTTGCCCTATTTGTGGTCCTGGACCGCCTGGTGCCATTGGACTTGGCCCTCCAGAAATTGAGCTGGGACCTCCAGGACCCATTTGATTAGGGCCTCCAGGACCCATTTGATTCGGACCTCCGGGACCCATTTGATTCGGTCCTCCAGGACCCATTTGATTCGGTCCTCCAGGACCCATTGGATTTGGACCTCCAGGTCCCATTTGATTCGGTCCTCCAGGCCCCATTTGATTCGGACCTCCGGGCCCCATTTGATTTGGGCCTCCAGGACCCATTTGATTGGGACCTCCAGGTCCCATTTGGCTAGGACCACCAGGCCCCATCGAGTGTCCACCGCCAGAAGACATTTGCCCTGGCCCACCTGGGCCGATGTGGCTGCCTGGACCACTGGGACCCATGTGAGCGGATCCTGGAGGGCCACCCATGTGAGCAGGACCTCCTGGACCCATTTGGGATCCTTGGGGTCCACCAGGACCCATTTGAGATCCTCCTTGAGGTGCGCCAGGCCCCATTTGTCCTGAGAGAATAGAATTATGAAGTGAAATGAAACAGTTTGTTATTATGGATCGAAAAATGTTGATATTTCATAACTACGATTTTTTCAATCAGAATTATTTTTCCTAAAAATTTGATGATTGAAAGGCAATTTTAATCTCTTATGCTGCTGAATTCCTATTGAACAATTAATTAATTTGAAATGGTAATAGAAAGCACTCATTGGCTTCCTTGTTCACATAGAATTGATCATTTTTGTGATTCTTAGTATCCTAAACAACTCACCTTGTCCTATATGTGGTCCACCTTGTGGTCCACCGCCTTGTCCTCCACCTGGCCCCATTTGTACAGGACCTCCTGGTCCCATGTGAGGTCCGCCTTGGGGACCACCAGGTCCCATCTGATTTGGACCCCCAGGACCCATTTGGCTTGGGCCACCGGGACCCATTTGATTTGGGCCTCCAGGACCCATTTGGCCCGGACCACCTGGGCCCATTTGTTGTGAAGGGCCGCCAGGACCCATTTGAGATCCTCCTTGCGGTCCACCAGGTCCCATTTGTCCTGAAGATATAGCGATAGAGTAAAATAATACGAAATGTTGTTGCAATTGAAGGGAGAAATCGATATAACTTAAACTTGTACACAATTACTCGGAATTTGGTACTGCAGACACTTTGGGTAACTTTTTTCAGGATAAATTAAGATATTTGAAATTCGTATACTTGTTCGTTCTTGAACGTTTGCGAAAATCGGTATTCGCCGCAACTTCGGGCACTTTTAGATTGATAATCTGTTATGTTTTTCTTATTTAGGATAAATTCAATGATTTGACCGCAATGCTGCTTCAGAGTAATCCTTGCAGAAAAAAATGACTCTTTGTCATCATGTCACAACAATTTTCCATGCTGCTAAATTCTTGTGAAACAATTCATCAAAAATTGTCACAAATGAATTGATTGATGTTTTCATTCACTCAAAATTAATTTTCTCAGTCCTTTTTGATTACTCACCTTGTCCGATATGCGGTCCACTTTGTGGTCCACCGCCTTGTCCTCCACCCGGTCCCATTTGTACAGGACCTCCTGGCCCCATGTGAGGTCCACCTTGAGGGCCACCAGGTCCCATCTGATTTGGCCCGCCTGGACCCATTTGGTTAGGACCACCAGGACCCATTTGATTTGGGCCGCCAGGACCCATTTGATTCGGCCCACCTGGGCCCATCTGTTGGTTCGGACCACCAGGCCCCATTTGAGATCCCCCTTGTGGTCCACCAGGCCCCATTTGACCTGTGAGATACGGTGTTAAAGTATAATGAGGCAGTTTGCTGTAATTTTGCAGTCAAACAAAGATATCAATGTTGATTTCAAGTTCTTATTGATTTCGTATATTACTCAACAAGCTTGAAGGAGACAATATCGGATAAGAAAACATTTTTCCATTACAGGCTCAAAAATACATAGAATATTTCGTACTTTTATAGGAATTCTCAATTTTTCGACAATTTCGATCAGTGTAAAGAAAAAACTGGAAATTTCAGAAAATCACAATACTTTAAATCAATTTGATAAGAAGAAAAATTTTGCCACGTCGAGTCACAAAATCTAAGCAATTTTTGAGTTGCTTAAAATTGGATGAACACTTGATTGTTTAAAGTTGGGTAGAAGTGAAATTATCTATTTTTTTCGCTGACTCGCAATAATAGATCTTCTTCGTAACTCTTTCATCGACTTAATTAAAGCTTCTCACCTTGTCCTAAATGCGGTCCACCTTGTGGTCCACCGCCTTGTCCTCCACCTGGTCCCATTTGTACAGGACCTCCTGGCCCCATGTGAGGTCCACCTTGAGGTCCACCAGGACCCATTTGGTTCGGACCACCAGGACCCATTTGCCCAGGACCCCCAGGTCCCATTTGTACCGGACCGCTCTGACCCATATGAGGCCCACCCTGCGGACCATTCGGACCCATCTGTACTGGACCACCAGGTCCCATTGGTGCTCCTGGCCCTTGTTGAGGTCCAGATCCCGGACCCCCTTGACCCTGGAACGAAGAGACTTTGTATTCCAACTGATTGTCAAATTGGATCAGTTCGACAAAATCATTAATTCGCGGTACAAGCGAGTTGAAATTCGGTGAATCATCTTTAACGTACATAATGTACTTATAGTCCGTCAAAAAAATATTGTATTAATTAGGTAGGCTGTAAAAAGCAAATTTGAGATACTCGATTTGCCATCGATTTCTTTTTTTTTTTGTAACTTTTTACTCGAAAAATAGCGATCGTTTTTACTGCTAGTAAGTTTTTTATATTCAGATATCCGATTGCTCAGCAATTTTATTATTACTTTAGACTGAAGACTGAGTGTGGAAAAACTGAGATCTGTGCAATAACATTTCGAACTTTCGTATTCCTTTTTAAATCTTATAAGAATCACGAAAGTCTTACAATATAATAAGATATTTTATTATTCAACGTTTTTCTAGTAAAATCAAGGATCGTTAGCTCCTAATTCCTAATTCGCTGCTAGGAAAAATCCACGTCCAACTATTTCGAACTGTTTGACTTAAGTTTTGGACGTACCAGACTTTACCCAACTAATAGATAGATTGTTCAAGAGAGCGGGGGGTTCGTATTATTCCATTGACCGATTCTGACAGTGGGCGTAAATTTTTGAAGTATAAAATCTATTTTGTATCGGTCATATAATACCGCGCGGTACAAGGGTCGATGCTTACCGAAAAGGGTACGTTTCTATGAGGGGGTTAACGGAATATTCCATAACAGTTCGGCCGATGGTCAACAATGAGCAACTAACCGAGGCCTAAACCATTTTAAACTCGAATCTGTTAAAGTAAGAGTATCGAAATATTCCACTCGCCATATGACCTACCCGTCAATTGTTTGATTGCTTCATGTAATCAGGTTTAATCTAAAACTCAGCTATTGCCGCATCTATTCAAAATACCGAGCATTGAATTATTGTACGATTACTTTGATCTGTGATATTGATATTAACATACAATTATACAGGTTAATATTCTTTAATTATCAAAACTAAATGCGATGGGAATAATAACACATATGGACACAGGGAATTAGTCACTGAGAAAACGGAATTGTTTTCACATAGAATTTAAAGAAAAAGTCTCGTACAGGAGACTTTTCTCCGATCTCTAGAATCTTGTCGGTTGTTATTAAATGTTGTACCTGGTTCGAAAAAAAATTCAGACAAATGATTGTGTCATGCTAATCAAGAAACCTTGAGCCTCACTTGCTACTATCTATGTTCATATTAAAGATGAGCGCAAACAAGTTATGTTTATCCTAAAGACTTAGAAAAGTTCAGAGACGTGAATTTCCAAGTCTAGAAAAAAAAAGAAATTTTACGAGCCACAGCAAAGACACGTTTCGAAAGAAGGCGTATCTCGAACTACATCAGGATGATGTTAATCAATCAAAGGTTCATTCTTAATTCACAAAAAAAAATCCTTGAGTTTTTGGCATAGTATTATTTTATGATTGGGCACCTTATCTATTCAGGTTACCTGTTGCATAGCGAGATAATATACATCTTTCGTTATCTTGTGCGAAGAAACATAATAAACAAAAAGACTGTAATAAATTTTGTCTGTAATTTCTGGAGTGTGGTATAACTAGTTTATTTTAGAGAGAAAGCTATGGAAAAACACCTTTCTGGGTGTGAAATTATAAAAATTATAGTTTACTAGTTCTGATAAAGGAATAGGTTTGAAAAATAGTGCATAGTTTATTCTCTGGTCTTATAATCTTTAATTGATTAGCGTTTGAGGCTTAGATTGATAGTCGATATTGCGTTTCATTTAATAGTTGTTTACTTGAACGCAATTTCATAAGGCAAATAGAGCAATTGATTTTATCGGGAGAAAAAAGAATTCAATTGAAGGAAATTAAGAATTGAATACGTAATAGTAAAGTTGTACACATCGTAATCCCCAAGGGGATTAAAATTCTTATGAAACAAAGAAATCTTTATGAGACTCAATTTTTCTTCTCACGGCTTAAATCCTACCTAAACCAGCATAACATAGGGAGACAACGAATTATCTGTTGCTTTGATGTCCAGCGAACTTATAAATTTTCAGATACGAAGTACGATATCGAGGATTAATCATTTTTCCTATTTCCAATCTACCATGCTGTTTGCAAAAATGTGAAAACTAATGGAGACTAAATATCTAAGTACATAACATTTCATCGGGAAATGGTACATTATTGAAAATTAGGATGGGCCTAATATGTTTTGTAAATGAACTTTTTGCAGCTGATTCATACAAGAGATCGACTCGAATCTCACTAGACTGTCTGAAGCAATAAATTGTGATTCTTAAAACCCGCGGCTCTATCTAGTGCTCGCGATCTCCTCTGTAAATCACGAATAGCTTTCACTAGATCAAAGTGAATTGTAAGACAAAGTGCATGCAGGTGACACATGTTCATCAGATTCTTACGTAATAAAAGATTGTTTGTTGAATCATCTCTAGCGTATATCACGTTACAATTGATTAGTCGTACTAAAGACCTTGATTACAGCATATGATTTTTTAAATTACCAACTCCAATTTCAAGTACATCAAACCCTCAACCCTCAAGCCCTCGTCAAAGTCCGTACATGGATAATACCTATGAATTTCCTTCGATTTATGGCAGTTTTCCAGGTACCCCCACGCCGGCTACGTCCACGATATCAGCACGTGAGTCTGCCTGTCGACAGCGTGAGCGTGTCATGAACGAAAACCTCAAGCTCAAGCCAACAAGACAATTACAAATTCTAGATCTGACTAACGAACGGATCAACAAAGTATGAATGACACGCTGGAACCACGTGGATAATGCCCATGCACAGTGCACCTGAACGCTTTCAATCCCAATCGTTCATTCTTTATCCAATATCGTAACAACGCAATTATTCATTCTACAATTATGTGGCGAAAACGTGGTGAGAGTTTAAAGTCCTGACTCTAACCCATACCTACCTGCTTGGAGTAAGAACTAAAGAATTGCATAGTATATGAAACAATGTTTGCCTTCAGAGGCAAAGTTTTCTTGCAAGAATCGAGACAATCGAGCATAGACCAAAATCTACCAAAATCGTAGTAGAAACAATTAAATTTGCTTTCCTGACTAACAATATGACTCAATAGAAGATCTGTCTCACGTTTTACTTTTGATAATAGCTCTTATCTTTACTGAGATGCTGCAACTACGCGTTTCCTGACACGCGGGGATTTATTTCACAGCTTCGTACCTGGCTAAAAATATCAAGCAATTCATTTTTGTGGATATTTTGGAGCTCGATGTACCGAGACGTTACAATGTCCACTCAAAGAGAATTAACGAATAACATGGACCTGAATGAATATTGATCTGAAATTGTAAAAAATATCACGGTTAATTATTTCTGATGAAAAATTTCCACGTCTGATACGAGTTAGTCAAAAATGCGTTTTGTGTCGAATACTGCAGTGTACACCACCGCTGATGGCTACTCTGTGCTAGTGGAAAATTCAGTACTGGTTTAGGACTTATGGAAAAGAACTTGATCAGTGCTGTTTGTACTGGCCGAAATTGCGGGAGAAGGCAAAAGCCGTGGGAGTGGGAGGCAGTCGAGAACGATAAATGCTGAGGCGATTGGACCCTAAGGTCACTCCAAAGCGAACAGCCGAACAGTGCGGTTCATTGCAGCTTGTTCAATTATCAATAAACTTATTCAAATTATTAGACTTTCAGTCTAGACTCAAACTCATTGTTTTGCGAAAAAGGATAATAATTGTATCCGTCAACATGACTGGCCAACACGATTTGAACCACTACTTCGATTTCGTTATGAAACTGACCATCGACTCAGCCAAGGTTTGTTATTTGCTAAAAATTACTAATTTTTTTAATACTAATTTTGGATGAAAGTCTCGACAATTTTCCACATTCGTCATTCATTACTGTCACTTTTTTTCGCAAATTTTTGTCACTGAAACGATTTCGTTAATTTTTGTATAATTAATTTCAGGTTATTAGAGATGCTATTCAAGGTGGCAAAAACATTGAAACTAAGGCAGGAGACTGGGATCTTGTCACCCAGTACGACCGAAAGGTAGAGGCAATCCTCATAGCTGGATTAACCAAGGAATTCCCTACACACAAGTATGTTTAATCTCTAAACCGTTTCGATTTTTGGTGCATTGACAGTTCAGCTTATTATTTCGAATTGTTATCGGTAGTTTCATACCTTGATTTGGCAGAACTAGATTGTCATACTTCATTGATTGCTAAATAGTCGTTTGATCTGTGAGATAACGAAGAAAAGCTATTCAATATCATTTGCTATTTTTCTTATAGATTCATTGGCGAAGAAACCGTATCGTCGAATAACCATCTCCCAGAATTGACCGATGCACCAACGTGGATAATCGATCCCATCGATGGAACTACGAATTTCGTTCATTCGTTTCCCCATACTTGTATCTCGATTGCTTTGACCATTAACAAAGAGTTGGAGATTGGTATTGTGTACAATCCTGTCCTGGAACAACTATTTACAGCGAGAAGAGGGCGCGGTGCTTTTCTCAATGGAAAGTCAATCAGAAGTTCATCAGTCGAAGGTTTGTAGATTAAATATCAAAAAGTCAATATCTATTTTACACAGTCTTCATGTAATCAGCAAAGTCAATCGATTAATAAAATAATCCGAAAGTAAAAGAAATGATCTTCGATATTTCGAGAATGATTCAGTAATTGGAAGTAAATAGATGTAACGCTCAGTGATAATTTGGATTTTTATGTTTTGCAGACATGGCCAATTCTTTGATTTGCATAGAAGCCTCATATGCCACGATCGAAGAAATCAGAGACATTATTCTTGGGAGACTAGAAGCTTTCGTCACAATCGCTCACGGAATCAGAACTCTCGGATCTGCTGCCCTAACTTTATGTCATGTGGCAATGGGGGCTGCAGAAGCATACCATACTGACAACTTGATGCCCTGGGATGTGGCAGCTGGAACCCTCATCATAAAAGAGGCTGGTGGTGTCGTTATCGATACAAATGGTAAGCATAACTGATTTTAAATTAGCAAAGTATGGCACGAGTGCCACATATTTTATTGAGTGCTCAGTTTTTTTTCTTAACTTCTGTTTGGCTCACCTGCAGTCATTGAGAAAAAGAATCAACAGTCAATCTAACGAGTAATTAAATTTTTTAATTAAAGGTGGAAAATTCGATGTGATGAGCCCGAAAGTTTTGGCAGTAGGCAATCACAAATTGGCGCAAGAATTGGTTAAGTTAATCAAGCACGCGGATGCCAAGACACATCAGAAGAGGTTGCAGAACATCCAGGCGTCGTAGTTGAGTAATTTGTACTTTGATACTGCAGTATTTTGTTCACTTACGACAAACACCGTTTTAGTTATTACAAATCTCTGATATTTCACTGGATTTTTGGACTAATAACGTATCGATAATGAAGATCGTTTTTTTTTTTAAATTGGTATTACTATTTCATACTTTGACTTGTAAATATTTATATCGTTATCATAACATATTGCCTGTGACGATAGTCTCCTGACTTTGACGTTTAATAATGATAGAAAATGTTAATTATCCATAGTAAAATGTGTTATTAATTTTAAAATCGCTAAAATTCCTGCAGTACTTTCATATCATTCCGAAACCACCGGACTGAGAAAAGACTGTGATAGTTACTGAGTCGTATTAGAATTTTCGACAAATAGCGAATGAGCGGAATGTTTCCTTAATTATAAATTATAGGTATTATTCATAAATATTGTAGCTGACTGTGAAATATTTTTATCATTAATTCATATCAGTATATTTCTGAGTATAATTATAGTATAATAATTGATCGTAAGATCATGTGTAATTAAAATAAATAAGTGTTTTATAAATTTAGTATTACAATTATTTACAGACTTTATGTCAGGTTGAGTTGGTTACTGATAAAGTGACTAACTCTTTTCCCAATAATTTTCATATTCAATTATCTTGTTCATCGCGCATTCCGAAATTCATCTACCTTTTAATTTACTAGATCAAAAATAATATAGACGACGGTAATGAATGTTATGTGTTAAATACGTAATTTCACGGAGAAGCAGAGTGATAAGAGGATCCTAGCTACGCGTGGCTTTGCGTTGACGCATTTCGCGATAATTTGAACAAACAGTAATAAGACATTCAATACACAGCCTCTGGAAAATTGCGATTTTTGTGAGCGAAACAATTTACAGGACGTTGCCTACTCCCGGCGCGATATACGTTTTCTCCGTCATTCATGAAGATATCATAGTCGTCTTAGAAGCATTTCGAGAGTGAAGAAGTAATCTGTGTTGTGTATCTTTCATAATTCTGGAATTCTTTTCGAGAATCGTAAAAAACGGCGCTGTAAGTGGACAAAGTTTCCGTCGTAATGGAGCGAAGATATTTTTTTATCTTCGAAAATTCTATGAAATACATAACACAGATACATCCTTTACCTTCAATTTAAGATCAAAACCAATAAAATCGTACGCAAGGCATACGAGAGAACTTGCATGAGCTGAAGCATAAAATAGCGAAGTGCGAACTTTTTCTCAACTGACAATAAATCGAAATTAGCGCTGCTCTAGATATGCCTTATATGGCTGAGAATACTTGGACCAAATACCACGAAACTGTCAGTGATGGCTATCATGATATTGCTCAGGAAGTAATGATCAAGGCTGGTAAGAAAGAAGCGAGGTTGGCAGTACGAAATACAATTCTCTTGCGAGTGTAGCGGCAATAGTAGGGTATAAAACAACAAGGGTTTTGTTTATCGGGATCCGAAATGTCACAAATCGTGTTTTATTCAAATGGGCGAATTCGAAGGCTTTGGGGCGATACTTAGAATCGAGATAGGTACTTGGGGTTTTGGCTATATTTTTTTGTATATATTTCGAGACGACCTAGCCCATGGAATCATTGAAATTCGAATATGACCGAATTAAGGACCACTCTAGTATACACACACGTGCCAACCTCTACTTCAGTAAATACGCAATATCATAAACCACGCGAAACTCTGGGCCTCTCGCTCTTTTTTTCGTACGTCAGAACTTCAGAACGTTCTACGACAAGCTGCTTCCTAGTCCTGACGGAGTAGGGGGCCTCGGTGTGTCAGGGGCACTGACATAAGCCCGCCGCTCTTTACCTCGGCCGCCTAGCTCAAGTCGCGCGGGAAGCTAAAGTATTCGCGCGAGCTCACTAGGCACGTCCTTTGTGTATATGTATATATATTTTAGGTCTCAGTGGTAAGGTGTTAGGAGAACATTAAGCATACTTAGGTTACTCACGTCTAAGATCTTCTGAAACAAGCGACATGACGACCCCGCAAGACATCGACCATTTTTTCGAAATTGCTAAAGCCCTGACCTTAGAAGCTGCTGAGGTAAGTTCGAAATCTTATAATAAAGAACTCACTGGGAATGAAACGGTTAGTATTCAATGATAATTGTACGACAAAGCAAAAGTTTCCTGGCCAATAATAACATCAGATGATTGCGAAATCTTAGACCCTACTTTCTATATTCATTCACTATATTATGTCACTGAACGATCGTTCTCTTCTTCACACGATTATTACCGGTCCTATAATTTCCGTACCTCCAGGTTATCAGAAGAAGCATCACCGAGCTGAAAGACGTGGAGACAAAGTCATCTGTAAAGGACCTAGTCACGAAATATGATAGAGAAGTCGAGAGGATTCTGTTCGCGGGTTTGTCGACGGAATTTCCAGACCACAAGTAAGAGAGAACTTGCCATTTTTGATCTATTAATAATAATTTTGTTTAAAAACTCGGATATTTCGAATGGGTAGACTCATCGGAGAGGAAACATCTTCGAATGAAAAGAAGATCCCCGAACTAACGGATTCGCCGACATGGATAATAGACCCCATCGATGGCACGACCAACTTTGTTCACTCTTTTCCTCAAACCTGCATCTCGATCGGTTTAGCGATAAATAAAAAGATTGAAATCGGGATAATCTATAACCCATGCTACGACGAAATGTACACCGCGAAAAGAGGCCAGGGTGCCTTTCTCAATGGAAAACCTATTCGAACATCGTCAACGAAAGGTGAGCTACTGGTGCTATGTAATATGACTGTTCTATAGCACTTGATATCTCTGTTATAAACAAATGTTGCGACATGTTCCATTTACTTTTACATCTTTTTTCTAGAGTTGGAAAAATCTCTGGTTGTATTTGAGCTGTCACTGATTTCCACGGTATCCCCCACAAACATTGCTCTATCTCGTTTGCATGCTTTCATCAGTGCTGCCCGGGGGTAAGAAGAAGATTGTACGGAATACCGACTTGGCTACAAAATACTTAGAGTTCCAAATAATTGTAGAAAAAAAGAGACGATTTGACTTTCGTTCAGAGTGTATCTAATTTTTACTTTTCTCATTCTCAGAGTGCGTGGTATTGGTTCTGTTGCACTGAGTTTGGCTTACCTAGCGAGAGGATCAGTCGACGTTTTTCAAGCGGACGGAGTAAAGCCCTGGGATGTGGCTGCCGGTTATCTGATAGTGACGGAAGCTGGAGGCACCGTTATCGACACGAAAGGTATAGAATTTCTCAGTCTTTCTTGGCAGCCCCTCCAACATTCGAAGAAGAAAATCTTCAGCGTAGTATTTTCTCATAATTTGTAGAATGACATTGAAACTTGACATATATGAGTATGAGCCGACACAATCGTTATCTAATTTACTTGCGCATTCGCACATTTCTTGACACAGGAAATTTAATCTAATATAATTGTACAAGGTGATAATTTCGAACGTTGTATCACAGGAGTCAGCACTTATGATAATGATGACTGAACTTAAGTTATTATTTTCAGGTGGTCCCTTTGATTTTATGACTCCGAAAGTCGTAGCAGCATCTAATGAAGCCTTGGCAATTGAAACTTCCCAGCTTATGACTCAAACCACTTTGAAAACGCAGTGGAAAGTCCTCTCGAAGTAGTGACTTGCCCTGAATCAATCGACTCGTGGGATCTCAGAGATACTTATTTTTTTTCTTCCCAAGAACGAATCGTCAGTGATTGTATATTGAAGAAATAATTAAAAATCTATAACTACTCATATGCTTTTCGATAATTATTATGCGACCCATTTTCCTTAATACTTTATTTATCGCATAGTTTGTGGACAGCGATTGCAAGAAATTCAACAATCGGAGGAAAAAAGTAATTCAAGTGAGCCCTCAGAAAATAGGAAAGTCAATATCATCGCCAGAGAACTTCAAAGTCCAAAACTAATGATGGGCTTCAGTCATCCATTTCCTTGATTACACAGACATTTTTCAATTACCTATAAAATATTTAAATTATATAATTAGGTCACGACTGAGAGGCTGGAAGTAAAATGGTACTAAATTGGGCGCTATACCATTTTTCTGGCAATTGGTTTCAATTTTTAGTCATATATTATTGAAGAAACTATATATTCTTCTGATATCTAAGCCGTTAAATCATTAGTCGACGAATGAAAGATTATTTTTCAACCGTAGGTGCATGACATGAAAAAGTTTGTAAGAATTGAATGACTTGATGTAAAAGAGAAATAACATGCGCTACTCGTATCTCAACATTTTCGCATCGTGTGATAACATAATCCAATGGAAAAATGGAACAGTTTTGGTACAGCGTCCCAAAATTCGTGTTTTTCGTTATCAGAGCTATTTACATTTTAGTCAGTCCAGAATCAAATTTACTTTAGTTAGCAGCGATAAGATTTTGACAGTACAGAGCTGACGATTGAGCATAGTTACAGTTTAGTCAAATCGAAGACTTCCGTCTAGAACGAAAAATATGACGACTCCACAAGATATCGAACATTTTTTCGAAGTTGCCAAAACCCTGACCTTAGAAGCTGCTGAGGTAAGTTTGAATCATTTGAATCCAAGCAGACTGCGTAATGATATAGCGAAAAGCTCACTCAGGATGAAGCGGTTGGCATTCATTGATCATTGTATGGCAGAGTAAGAGTATCCTGGCCATTAATCACATCAGATGATTGCAGAACCTTGAAGATCTGATTCCTGCTCTTATAATTTCCGTATCTAATACTCCAGGTTATAAGGAGTAGCATAAACAGCCTGAAAGAAGTGGCTACAAAGTCGTCTGAAACGGACCTAGTCACGAAATATGATAGAGAAGTCGAGAGAATTTTGATCGCGAATTTGTCAAAGGAATTTCCAGACCACAAGTAAGAAAGAACTTACCATTTTTGATCTACCGATAAGAATTCTGTTAAACAACTCGGATATTTCAAATGGGTAGATTCATCGCGGAGGAAACATCTGCAGATGAAAAGAGTATCCCTGAATTAACAGATTCACCGACATGGATAATAAACCCCATCGATGGCACGACCAACTTCGTTCACTCTTTTCCTCAAATCTGTATATCGATCGGTCTAGCGATAAATAAAAAGATTGAAATCGGGATAATCTATAATCCATGCTACGACGAAATGTACACCGCGAAAAGAGGCCAGGGTGCCTTTCTCAATGGAAGACCTATTCAAACATCGTCAGTGAACGGTAAGCAACTAGCGCAAATGTTATATGACTATATTCCATGTTATAACGGCTGAATCTTTTTGTAATGGAAGATATCACAATGTACTTATTTTTCTAGAGCTGAAAAAATCTCTGGTCAATCTTGAGACATGGACGCCATCCTATTCGCATGGCAGAGACATTCTACTAGCTCGTTTTATAGCTTTTATCAACGTGGCCCACGGGTAAGAAATTGAGAAAATAAAACTTAGCTTTATCAGCTTTTGAGCAATGCAAAATTGATCAAAATCTCGAGAAAACATTTAAAAAATAAGGATTTATAGCCTCATGCAAAGTTTGCCTTGGATTTTTTTATTGCAGCGTGAGAACAGTCGGTTCTGCTGCGCTAGTTTTCGCTTTTATAGCTAGAGGAGCGATTGACGTTTTCCAAATGGACGGACTAAAGCCCTGGGACGTAGCTGCCGGTTATCTCATAGTGACAGAAGCTGGAGGCACAGTCATTCACACCAAGGGTACGAAAATGTTAACTTTTTTGTTACATGTTATTGTTGTAACATGTTTTTGGAAAAAAAAAGGCATTTCAAAGCTCAAACGTTAGTGTTCTGTCGCAAACATTCTCGGAATATACAGTTTCTACATAAAGTCAGAGGCAATTATTTTTCGAAAATGAATAAGTACAATCAGATAAAGAAAAGACATTAACATAACCAGTCGCGTAATATGTATAACGAAGATAAAACACAGCAACGTTAAGAAACCGAGATTTATCTAGTATAAATCACTGCTTGTTTGCAAAATATTTGCTCGAGTTTGTAACAATGATAATGTTCCGTCTCTCCTTAAGAACATAAAAACCCAGAAGCATAAATATTAGAAGCAAATAATGATGAAGCTGATTGAATTCATTCTCATTTTCAGGTGGGCCATTCGATTTCATGAAACCAAGCGTGTTGGCAACTTCATCCGAAGCCTTGTCTGCAGAGTCTTTGCAGCTTATAATAGATACAGATCTCCAGACGCAGAGAAAAAGACTCCAAAAAGTCACTCGGTTATGACTGATCGGCTCATACGCGGCAGGATAACAGGCGACAACAAAACAGCAGCTTTTCGCGAACTCATCAACTCGTACTAAAATATTTTTACGAACCAGATGATTTTTTCGAAGAATGTCGAAACCAATTATACACACTTCTCCGTTCATTGTTGTCGAACTTATTTGCCTCAAATACTATGATTATCGCTCTGTTCGGAATGAATCAGAAAAAAGATAGCTAAATGCGTCGATTTATTCATTTTACTCTGATTGGTTTGCGAAAAATATATAGATGCAAAAGTTGCAAATCTTCACAGCTTTATCTAGTATCGGAAAATCTCAATGCACGCTAGTAATTACTGTAGAATTAATTTGTTCTTTGTTGATTATTCATCAGTTTGCGTGCAAATACGGTGCGCGAGATATAGGTACACGGAAAGCATCCGGTATGAGCAAACCTTCGAGAGAGAACGTAAGTCAATGCCATTCTAACACGGGCCAATTAAACCTTCGACAAAACT
Source organism: Tenthredo distinguenda (assembly GCA_947538915.1). Taxonomy (NCBI): domain Eukaryota; kingdom Metazoa; phylum Arthropoda; class Insecta; order Hymenoptera; family Tenthredinidae; genus Tenthredo; species Tenthredo distinguenda. The sequence goes on from OX384534.1 coordinate 10,870,720, forward strand.
AAAACTCATGCAAAGAACTAGCGAGTACCAACGTACATAGTCCTGAGGTGTCTGTTTCTCCGAAAGGAAGTCAGAAGATCTGCTCCTTGTATCTTTTTTGGCAGATAGTTTAACGAAGTGTAACGACCACACCAAAATGACAGACGTAGACGTTTACTACAAATTTGTTATGAGCCTGACGCGTGAGGCTGCCAAGGTGAGAACAAAGAATATCTGCTTTTAATAATTAAGACAAATTTTTCTTGTAAAGATGATAAAATCTCATGTTCTTTGCTTCAAATTGTTGAAAGGTAATCACGGAGTCGGTGAGACTGCGGAAGACTGTAGATACAAAACTAGGAGACTGGGATCTGGTCACTGAATACGACAGGAAGATCGAGAACGTCATAATCGATCGACTCAGACAACAATATCCGGATCACTTGTCAGTCTAAGATTATAAAATAATTTGAAAAAATAATACGTTTTCACAGTTTTGTATGTATAATCAAAATGAAATTCAGGTTCATTGCGGAAGAATCAACAGGCAGTAATTTGCCTCAACTGACCGATGCTCCAACCTGGATTATAGACCCCATCGATGGTACCACTAATTTCGTGCATGGATTTCCTCACACTTGTGTAGTCATTGCTTTGGCAATTCGTAAAGAGGTGGTAATTGGTATAGTTTATAATCCACTTTTGGAACAACTATTCACTGCGAGGAAGGGCCAGGGTGCTTTTCTGAATGGAGAACCTATCAGGACGTCGGAAGTAGAGGGTAAGTCACATTGCGACCTAAAAACTTCTCAATATCCTGATGGGCTTAGATTCAAGCACATTTTCAACGCCTTCTGACAATTTAATGAGCTAAAAATGAAGGTTCAAACATCACAACTTTCTAGATTTGTCGAAAGCCCTGGTATGCTTAGAGCCTGGATTTATAAAAATTGACAGCATGACGGAATACGTGATTGAAAGGTTGCGAGCCATCACAAAGGTAGCACATGGGTAAGAAACACCATAGACTCTAGATAGAAGATGAGTGATTTCAAAAGATGACTACCCTTCATACAGCTATTTTTAAGATCATAATTTTTTAGGATCCGGACTCTTGGGGTCGCGGCCTTAACACTCTGCTATGTAGCAATGGGTGCTGTTGATGCTTATCACATCGAGGGTCCTGGTATTGAAACTTGGGACATTGCTGCAGCTTCGTTAATCATTTCGGAAGCTGGAGGGATTATTGTAGATCGGGTTACAGGTAGAGAAGAGAATCTTTACAACTATAGGAAAAATAAACCGTGTCTTTGAGGTTTCAAATTCACGAGTTGATAAATTGTCAGATTTTCTATCGAAAGAAAAGTGCAAGACAAAAATCCTTAAAGAAATTACGGTGATTTTAGGTGGCCAGATAGACCTGATGAAACCAAGAACGATTGGGGCAGCAAATCCAAAAATTGCAGCCGCAATGGTAAAAATTATTCGCGAAGCTGACGAGAGAGTGGACGAATTGTTGAACAATTCTCGCTGATTGAAAGTCCACGAATTTCACAAAAATCTTTCGTCTCCAGAATTGCAACAACTCTTTTGTACTTTGTAATTTTTGGACGGAAATCTTTTCAGAGTATGTAGTCGCGTACCTAATCAATACCATTATCCTGGTGAATAAAGTGATTCATTGTATACTATCGTTATTTATCATCTCGCAACTCGGATCTATCGAATTCCGTAGTATATACGAGTGACTGATTGAAAATTACTCCTTCGGTTACATAATGACAGTGCCTGTCGAGCAATGGTAAATTGCTTCGAAGTAGGTATACAGCTGTACAAAGCCGTAATTAAAATATAGGAAAAAGAGAGTGAATTGGACCTTGACCAGAAAACTTGTTACGTTTCGCAGTCAATCTGCCGTTAGTATATCGAATGGAAGAAGTGAGACCTGCCTTTCATTTCGCCCGTTTGTCAGTAACCCACGTGTCTTTCAAAAGTGCGCAAGTAAGGAGGTAAAGAAGATTATTATTATTTCTATATTAAAACTATTGAGTTCGTATAAATACCAATAATTGTATACTATCAACGGTATTGATGTAAGTATCTAGTATCTCTCGTGCCATAGAATGTCGAGTTAAACCGAACAGTTTAGCAATGAGTCCAGATGAGTATAAGATTATCACACATGAATAAAGTGATATTATAAATCAACGGTTAGTTCTCGACCTACAACATCACTGTAACCGCTTCCTTGTAGGTTTCTCCGAAAAACCTCGGCATCTATGACCATGACAGTTACGTACTGAGCTAGTGAAAGTCATACTTCATATTTGTTTTTAACTTTACCAGTGAAACTATACGGTGATTTTCAGCGATCAAAATGACGAACGAAAATGATCTGACAGAGTTTTACGAGACTGTGGAAGCTTTGGCAAGAGAGGCTGGAAAGGTTCGTGCTATTAACTGTTTATAATTAACGAGGATTCCACTTGAATGAAAAATGGATACAATAATATGGATGATTTGAGGATAAAATAACATGCAACGCATACTGGACTTTCAATTCCGAATGGCTTAATTATGTATAGCGCTGTGTTGAATCCGCGTTCATAACTTTGGATTTTAAGTGAATTGTGTGTCGTTTTTTTAATTTGTATTTGAACAAAATATTAAGGTAATTGCGGAAGCTATTCACATGGAAAAAAACGTGTTAGTGAAAGGAATCGATTGGGATCTGGTAACAGAATATGATCGGAGAGTAGAGGAGACCATAATAAGCAGATTATCGGCAAAATTTCCTACGCACAAGTAAGTCGTACGGATAAACACTTACACCACATGGGTTATTAACTTACCACATAATAACCTTTGTGTATATTTAATTTTAGATTCATTGGAGAAGAACAAGTTGCAAAGGAGGGTAAAACTCCGGAATTAACGGACGATCCAACGTGGATAATCGATCCCATAGACGGAACTACTAACTTTGTTCACAAGTTTCCCCACGTTTGTATTTCCATAGCTTTAGTTATTAAAAAACAAATTCAAATTGGAATAGTGTACAATCCTGTACTCGAACAATTCTTCTCGGCGAGAAGAGGAAAGGGAGCTTTTCTTAACGGACAATTGATCTATACTTCAGTTGTACAGGGTAAAATTTACGAATAATTATACATACGGGTTGAGACGTATCAGTGTGCGGTTTTAAAAACACAATCATAAATCAAAATTCAGAAAACAAATGATAAAATGAATCCAATATTACAGATTTGTCGCATGCACTGGTAGGAATGGAGCCTTGGTTAGCTAAAGACGAAAAACATACTGTCTCCGTCTACAGCAGAGCACATTTTTTAATCCAAAGAACTCACGGGTGAGATAAACAGTTATTCAATTTTTATTTCGATTAAAATAGAAAACTTTTGAGACAATTTTTGTTTCAATAATTTATGATAATCGAAATGATGATAACATATGAATAATTGCAGGATAAGATCGCTGGGTTTGGCTGCACTTAGTCTATGTTACGTAGCAATGGGTGCTATCGAAGCTTACCACATCGAAGGCATAGATCCATGGGACGTAGCAGCGGGACAATTAATTATTGAAGAAGCCGGAGGGATAGTTCTAGATACGAATGGTTAGTCTAGAGTAATCATTGCCATCATATAGAATGATATTTTTTGCCTGATTTAAATTTACAGAGATGAGAAAAGTAGCCTCATATATTTTGAATATTATCTTTTAGGTGGAGTCTTGGATCTTATGGAGCCAAAAGTAATTGCTGCTTGTAACCGAGAAATTGCTGAACAAATAGTTAATCTATTCAAAGAAACTGACGGTGTAGCTTCTAAAAAAATATCTGATTCGTTATCACTAGTGAATTCTATTCCTTAAAAAGTCTCATTAGACATTAATCCGTACCGCCCTGTTTATGCTATCTAAAGATAAAAGATATTTAATCGCAAAGTTAATAAATACAATTAAAAATCACATTTTTATAAAAATTTACTGTTTACTCTTTCTTTAATCCTTATGGCAACCTAAAACATTTAATTCTTAAAAAGATTCAAACATTTGCGCGACTACTGAAATTCAGGGAAATACACTGAGAAAGTTCTGTTTCAAGTCACTTAGTAATAAAAATCTTAAAAATCATTTCGACTAATTTATATAATAAAAATTATCTATACTAGACGTTTGAGTATTTTCTTATAAACGCTGACTTTAACGTATTGTACGATATATTTCCAAATTCCCTTTTAACGCAAAGAAATAGTTGTTCTTTTCCACTCTTCCTGATAAATCATTGGTTCGCCAAGAACAAGTTTCGTGATATAGTTGGTAATAATAGAGAACACATTACAAGTTGAAAATTATCTAAATTATGAACCGATGTTGTTTCTTTCAGAATTAGAAAAAACTATGATATTCATTTGTTTTCAAAAGCAAAAGACATTAAAGATTTCAGATTCAAATGAAGTATTATTCATTCCAATCGAGCTTGTCTCTCTTTGTCTCGTTTTTTTAATTATTGAATAATCATCACCTGTGAAATATTTTCTTGATTAATATTTGTATACGTATGCATTATTTTATGCAATAATTTTCACTGATTTCTGAAGTCTTAATGTCATTTTCTCGAATCTTCGAATGTTCACTAACATAGAATTGATAATACTTTTAAGTGAGATGCAAGAAAGTAAATTTCAAACATCAAAAGACACGATTTGCAAACAAAAAAGAACTATAGTGAATTAAAATGACCTTACTTCAAACTTACTATTCAATTTGAACGATTCAAATCAGTGATTGAATTAATTTCATCCTAATCACGCCAACCTTGGTCAAAAGCCTTATTAGCACAAAGTTGACAAAAATATATACATTTCACGTGGCTATGAAAATTACTGCCAACTTCTGAACCTGATAATTAAGAAACGTTTCCCACAGTAATACGCATATTATAATTCTGTGCCTTCTGTCTGCCATCTACTGCTTCCTCACCTTGTATCAAGCGCACTTTACCTACCTTAAATCTTATACAGAGTAAATCAAACCAGCTAATTACCGAAAAGCCAATAAGCTTAACTTTCTTTGCTCAAATAATTGAATATTCAGTATTTCTAAACATCATAAGGCATGGTTCAAACACATAACAATAAATACAATTGAAACCATGTGTAATTTAAAATAAGAAACAGATTAATTACAAGTTCCCAACCTTCCGGCTTACCTGAGGTCCCATATTTGGTGGCATTTGCTGTGGATGTGGAGGATACCCTTGTTGCTGCGGTGGAGGTTGTTGTTGCTGCTGCGGCTGAGGCATTGGTGGACCTCCTGGAGGAGGAGGACCACTTTGATATCCTTGCGTAGGACTGTGAGGATGATGTTGCGGCGGTCCCATTGGACTTCCTTGAGGATTAGAAGGGGATGGAGCCTGCTGAGGCGGACCCATAGGACTCGGCGCTTGTGGAGGCGGCATAGGAGAAGATTGGGGCGAGGGACTCGCCATGCTGTTTCTATCCGACTCCAGCTTACTCAATATTTATTTCTTGATACGGAGAAGAAAGAAAAACATTTTGGATTCTTTATCGAATGATAAGATAGCAGACATGATTTTGCGAATGGCGTTAAATATGGATAAATAATTATATCTATTATTCTAAATATAAGGTACGAAAAACAATGAGAATTCAAATAATGATGGTTCTTCGTTTTTTCTTCAAAGAGAAAATATATTAAAAATATATTTTTAGTACGAATTTTCGTCACTTTGGGTCGAAATTAACCTCAATTTTTATCTGCTGGCAAATGTTTACGTAAAGAATGAATAATGAGAAGAAAGTAGTAGTCTTCTGAGCCTTGAAAAATTATAGAACGTTTAGGGAACGTTATGATCGATAGATTAGGAAATATAAACTATGTCAAAACGGAAATGTTAAATTATTGTATTCGAGCGAGTAGGAGCGATGTGCGTGTGTGTGACACACAGAATATCAACTGATTGATGAATGACGCGGAATGCAGTGTTGAGTCTTCTGCATAATATGGGATTTTGGAGAAATTTGAAAGCGAAAATGACGCTTTGATATTTCTCTACGACTTGGTATAATTTCGTAGATGTTTTAGCTACGATTTTTGGTTAATCGGTCACGATACAAAGACACTGATAGCGATTGGGGGCCTCTTTGCCTTGGCCATTATGCAAAAGCGAACATATATATTACCGTAATTCTGTTAAAACTATTCTTACCTTTGAAAGGCTTAGCTCTGGCTTACGCCGAACATACAATTTCCAATTTTCCCGAAGTGCATGCAGGTAATCCGGATTATTTCAACACGAATATTACAAATTACACTATAACTCGACTACGTCAAACACCTTCGAATAACACACGCCAACCGGCCATGTTTCTACGGTCTTTCATCGCCCAGCGCCACTGTCGCTTTTTCAACTAATTCCAAGCTGGCAATATGAGAATTTAAAAGCTAAAAATAGAGTTGTAGAAATTAAATACGGCGAGGAGACGGCAGGATTTCATTATAATGTAATATTTCTTTTTTATAAAATCCAACGGCTAAAAGGATCTGTTTTTTGTTAATTCGAAGAAAAACCGAAATGTTAATCGGCAACGTTTTTTTCTTTTCGAAGTTGTATAAGCTTACATCGAAATGCGAGCGATCGATAGATACTATCAATTCTCGTAGCGAACCATAAAAATGGCGTCTTTAATAAAATTCTGTAAAATTCCGACCCAATTACGTGCGAAAAAATCTTTTCATCTCTACAACATAGTAAGAAACAGTGAGTAAAAATTTTCTACCATATTATTCCACATGAAGTATTACGAGCCTCAATAAAACGACGAAGATTTAAACAAATCTGGAGAATAGGTTATGGCTGTCAATTACATAATTTATTACCATATTAAACGAATTTTGAAATAAAAATCTTCATGTTCTTTGAACTAATATCAATAAAAACTTAATTTGGAATCCTATTTGACTATCTAAATGAATTTAACAAGTACACAAAATAATTGATCATCCACAAGCCTTACTGCCATCTGTAAAACACTTGTTTTCACTTCAATATCAAAACCCATTCCTGTCTAGTGTCAATTGACTAACAACTCTACCCAATTATTCATAAACTAAAACAATATTAGTTTACTTTCTTAGGTGCGAATCGAGATTATGCACCTGGTCCCTACCCAGTGACTGAAGAAGAAAAGGCTAAAGCAGCTGAAAAATATCAACTTGCGAGAGAGGATTATGAACCAATGCCAGACGACGGAAATGCAATCGGAGATTATCCCAATATTAAAATGGAGTCGGGAGATTCCAAAGATGATTATTACCCTTGGGATTACCCGGCACTTAAAAGGAATTTCAATGAACCAGTTAATTCAATTTTCTATATTTTTTATGTTTTGTTTTCTGCAACAGATTACATACATTTTTCTTTATTAAAGAGGTGATCCATTCTTCCAGCTCCATATAAATGCTAACATTATTGGCGAAGACAGATGGGATTGTTCAGCAAAACTTCGATATCCTATGTATGTGTATTGGCTGACCTTTTTGGGAACTATGGCAGGTATGGCTGTGTTATTTTGGACCGGTGAACAGTTCAGATATGTTCAACCTCAGGTGAGTATTCGTTATTGGGCTGTATGTTGATGGATTGATTCTGCAATTGATATTTTTAATTATTTCATTTTTCTTAACTGTGTTTACAGACGCGAAAACAGTATCCTACAGCCGGCAAAACGCATTACACATTCGAGGCTCTCGATTGAGGATATTTATTATCAACTTATTCGAACATTTGTGTAGATAAAATAATGTAATAAATATATGAGAATTCAACTTCCGGTTATTTATAAGTCTTCGATATTGGGGGAGATTGGGGACCTGGATATATCCCGAATTCGCCTGCGTATCGATATCAGCGATAATTATGAGTGTATTTGTGTGTTCGGGGAATAAAGAATACCTAATACATCTTATTTCCGTTCCTTTTAATTCAAATCTTAAAAGTCATACGAAAATTAAGGTAAAAATTATTCTAATCAAAATATTCTCAACGGAAATTAACTTCATGTCGACATAATATGCTCGTTTGAATGGGATAAATAATAGCCAAACCAGCCTGCTATTTATTTGCGAGTTCACCCTATTCTGGAAGATATTCTTGTTATTTCAAGAATTGTTTGTCACATTCAAATGATAATTATTTGCTGATAAGTTATATGACCATCTCCGTTAGGGTACTGTAATTTTCCAAACATTATTACGAACTTTAATTAATATAATTAATCATTTTATAGCGGTAATTAGTAAGTTTGGTGATGCAGAGAATTCAAACTAATTTCCGCACGATTTTTGCGGCTAAAATAGTTCGCCATCAAGTTATTGGAGCCGCCACCTCTTTGATAAGTTGGAAATCACGAAACACGCACACGGCGTGCCAAATGGTATTGCCATCTCGCGGGTGACTTTAGTGTATATGACTGCATGAAATAGGTTTCGGAACATCCAAGTTCGCGGTGGTTCACGGAAGAGGAGACGTTCGATGGAACTGTCAAAAAACTAACCGGTATATATAAATATTTTTCAATTTAGGAATAAAATATGCAATTATGAATAGTAAACTGAAAATGAGTGGCACCAATCAACTCCCTAGCATCGATAAAATCTTCAAGGAAGATGATGATGATTTCACGCCTTCTGTAGGGTACGTAATGTGTCATAAGAAACCAAAACAAGTTTAGAATCAAAAAAAGATAGGAAAAACAAAACAAATAATAATAAACAGAATCACAATTTTTACTTCAATCCAATTCACCTCGTATTGTATTTGAATATTCAATCTCACGAAGAGGTTATGTCAGCTGACTTTAGGAGGCGTTTTTTTAATCCTTTTAGGGTATAGACGGGTAGAGAATTTTTCTAGGATTTATCATTTAATAAATATCATTTAATTCCCACCAATTTTATTATCCTGGAAAATTTTCTTTCCTTTTGTTAGGTGTTTTCAACAACATTGACTAATAATATTTCCTCAAAATGATGATCCTTGATCGTATATACCAATTTAAGCATATATTTATATTTTCAGATCTAATTTAGCAGCAATATTTGGTACACCACAAAAAATCCAAGAAAATACACGTGTTAATTCACCCTTAAGACATGTTTCCTCAAAACAGTCCATCGTTGAACAAAAACAATCTCAACCTTCCTCGTCAGCTAAGAAAGAAGTTATTCTTGCTAAGGCTGTTCATGCTTTTAAATTGTAAGTAAAATTCATCTCAAACTGTATACATTAGCAATCATCAATACTACGAATGATATATTCTTGCTGCAAATTGCATAGAACGTGATAAATTGGTCATTCATTATATCAAGGAGTTTCATCAAAGAATATTCATTAAGTTATTTATGATTGATTTGAAATTTTTGAATATTTCAGACAAAATGGGCAATACGTATCGATTGGAAAAGTTGGGATGACATTAATAGGAAACACTTTAGCTAAACAATATGATATAATTCTATACAAAGGCACACAGGACTACCTATCTATAGTTCCAATAACATCTGACTTCAGTTATACCGTCCAGGCCCATAATTATGCGTCTTATTATGACGCGAATAGAGATAATTGGTCTATACTATTCGACAACAGTGAATCGAGCATTCAATTTGCAAGAGAAATTTGTGTCTCTAGATACTTTTCTAGACCCAGTAAAATTGACAATAATGTTATATACCAGGATTTGAGTGCAGCTGGAAAAGAAGCTACTGCTAAAGAGGGAGACAGTATATCTATAAAATATTTAACAAGCATGGACATGAGTCAACCTTTGAAAATAGACAACGATTTAATGCAAAAATTAACTTTGGGAATATCAAACGATGACAATTGGGAAAAATTACTACTTGGGACCAGTATCGGGTTGAAAAGAATGATGATTTTACCTTCAAATAAACAGGTATATGCTTCACCATCTAAATCATCAACTAAATGCCAGTAGAACTAAATTTTGTTAAGCAGTATTGTATCAACTATTACCAAAAACTTGTACTTTGCACTTGTGGTAAAGTAAAATCAATAATTGTACGTTTTTATATGTCTTTCTAGATTGGCTTAGGTCCTGGTTTTCCAAAAGAAAGGGATATAATCATGGAGATAGAAGTTTTGACGGTATTTGCAAAAGAAGAACCATCAACTTCAATCACTAAACCACCAGAAGTCAGTCAAAAAGCGACAATAATATCACGTATGGCAAAAATGGGACAGTCTATTCTCCCAAAACTACCACCTTCTACTACGACTGATTCCGAAGATACAGAGGTAATTCTAAGTACACTAGAACTAGTAATTTATCGACAAAACATTTTTGTCTTTCAATTTGAGGTAGAAATGAATGATCCCAGATGATGGATCTAATTATTTTTCTATCCATTTTCAGGAGGAAGTATTTCATAAAGCATCAAGACACAAAAGAGTGAGTATTTGAGCAAATCTTTATATACAAAGACGTTTAATTTATACTTTTCATACTATCAAACAAACATTAAGTTCAATTTCATTTCATTCCATTTCCGATGTTGATAAACAATAATTCATGGAACTTTTGTATTCTAACTTTCACTCTTAGATGGAATCAACGGATTCATCTCTCTTAAAAAAGCATTCATACTCTAATCCGTCGTCAGATATAATATTTCAAAAAAAAGTTTTAAATCGTGGAGAGCTAATGCCTTCGATGCTTCCGATCACTCAAAGGCCTGTATTATCTGCATCAGGGTTTGCACCTCAGTGGGCACAAAGTCAAATTCAGGTAAAGAATCTAACATGATTAGGAGATTTATTCTGTTTTATATTTTGTTGATCACAGTTTAAAACTCGTAGCAGCAATATGTGTCGATTGATGGTCAACTATTACCAATACAGCAACAGACAATTGCTCAACCAATTTCTGCGCCAATGGATCCGAGCCTAAATGTTTTTTTATCGGAAACAAGAACACAGAACACTGAGCTCAGGATGGGATTGTCAAAGATTGGTGACAACGTTCAGAAACTACTTGATAAGGTAAAATAATCATGTGCAATAAATTTCAAACTGTTTCTTTCAGCATCTTCGTTATAATATTCAAACATTAAATCAACAAATTTGGTCATAGTTTCATGTTCTTGAACTTCAACAAGCTTCATCTCCAGCAACTGACAAGTCTCTGGAGGCAACTTTGAAAATGTTCATGGATGTGAACAAGAGAACACAAAACGTTGAGAGCAAAGACAGTGAAGTACAATGTATATTAAAAAAAGAAGAAGCTCTCGAAGATCAGAATTTACTTTCAACAAACAGGCAACTAAATGTCAAACTGAATGCCATGGAAACTGAATTAAAAGAAGCAAATGGTAGTTGTTCATATTCACTATCATAAACTTGTCGAGTATTTTTATTATTTACGAGAATTTTATGCTTTACAGAGTCGATAATCACCAAGTCAAGATACATTGAGGAATTGGATAATCAAAATGATTCCCTGAGGCAGACTAACTCAGTATTAACGGATCATGTTAAAGAGTTAGAAAAAAAGTTGTCAGCATCCCAAGACAGACTTAAAGAATTATCCAACGAATTTGAGCAATCTAAGGACAATGAAAATAAATATAAAGAACAGAACTCGAAATTAGAAAATCGTATCACCGCTTTAACGACTGAATGCAAAGGAATGGAACTGACAATGAGTATGAGGCAATCTGAAACTAGTGATGTATGGTCAAGTGTATATCATTACATAGCTATTTTTAAATCCTTCATGCCTACATTCTTTCTTTTTTCCAGTGGGTTGACAAATCGAAGGAAATAAAAGAGATAATGAACGAAATTTTCCAAGAATTATGTGACTCATTCCCAGAGGACAATTACACTACTGATCACATAAAGTCGACTATTCATTCGACGTTGAGAGTAAGAACTGAGAATCTATAAGTCTAAAATAATCTTGTTGGTATACTGGATGCACGAAAGATAATTAAATACATTTTCTATTGTATAGAACATTACATTTAAAATTGTGAACGAAGAAGCAGAAAAAAAGAGAGAAAAGGCGAGAAGACTTAAAGAAGTCACTATATCAGTCTCAAAATCAGATGAGAATGAGACTTCCAGGACAAAGGAAAATGACGACGGCAATGAAGATCATGTGACAATGCCAAATAATATTGTGGATTCTTCAACAGCTCATAGCAATGTAATGGAACTCAATATCTATAGATATATTGAACAGGGTTTAGAAAATAAAGGAATTAAGGTTTATTTTCATTTTCAGACTGTTTCAGGATTCCGTAACGAACCACCGCCTGTACCTACGTTTGATTTGGAAGAAGCTAATTAGTGGAAAACGAATTGTCACTAATATTAATATGATCTGTAATGTGTTCTGCCGAATAATGTGATAATGATACTAAATGTACGAGACTAACTATATTCGTTCTATTCCATTATGCGTTTCTGCAATATACAAACAGATATGTATTTCGGAAATTATTATTCTAGCAATATAGGAGATAAAATTGTATAATATATTATATTAATATAAATTTTGAATTAAGTGTTATAACTATTTCGTTACACTTTTAACCCTGGTTGATGGTATTGCAGGAAATATGTAAAAACTGAAATATAGAAGATTGAAAGGTCGGAAAATTCTGTCGTTACATTGTTTAAAAATTTCATTTCACGAGCGAAAATGACAAAATTTTACTTCTATTTTGACGAAAGGATGACTTCAAATAAAACTAATACTTGTGTACGGATTTCTCAGGAATCAAAATAAATTAGACGTAATGAGAGATTATATACAATTTATTGAATAATTCATAAACGTGTATTAAATTAATATTAGGACGCTTATCACACAAAGTTGCAATACATAAGGCACGATCTATGGAAAAAAAATTAAAAATTATTAGAAGAAACAAATGTACAAAATAGGGAAATCGTTTGAAGAAAATAACAAACTCAAGGAAACAAAAAAATAATAATTTTTCAAAATTTCATTGGAATGTGAAAGCCCGTATGGATGCGCCGCGTTCTACTTGTTCTTAAGCCAGTCGTTGCGTATCATCCTAGTGTACCATCTGTTCACTAGAGCGGTCACGCAACAACTTAATATTTATCCATAATTCGCCAAAGTTTCCGCATTGTTTAAATATTGGTTAAAATCAAGTGAAAAATGACATAGTGCAGAGCCGAAGATCTCTACAATCGTCGTCGTGGTGGTCGCTAGTCTCGCAGGAAAAATCCGTTCGTCTATTTTCACGGTCATCCATCTTGTCTTGTGCCACGCCAATCAAACCCTATACGGCCTTTCCTAACCCCCAACTCTACTGTCAGATTAAATATTTGGAAATTGATTCAAGAGAATAATACTGGCTAATTAAAGGATGGATGCAAACGAGGCGGTAGACGATTCTGAAGAGGTTTCTTTCCGACTTGGAGAAATGTTCGACAGCTACGAAGAGCTAGAACAAAAGTTAGAGCTATTTTCTAGGCGCAGTTTGGTTCATTATTGGAGAAGGGACAGCAGAACGGTCAGCGGCGCGCACATGAAAACAGCCCGACCGATCAGCGAACGTCTCCGCTATTATTCCGTCAAATATGCCTGTATTTACGGCGGCCAGAAGTTCCTCCCACGGGGAGCCGGCCGTCGACAATCTCAGTTAGTTTTTAAACCTTAAATATTTACTAGAAGCTATCATCACCGCCTGTTGATTGTTAATTAACAATATTTTATTCCCAACACGACGAACGGTTCTACTTACATATCAAAATGATCGCTTATTCACTACATGATGAATTCAACTAGGTATATCCATACAAAAACAGGAGAGAAGATGTAAAAAATACCCGATACCAAGGCTCACTTTTATTTCAATATAGTATCACGTTTAGAAAACCTTTATTTACGTTTAACACGTGCATATCTAGGTCTGGAATTTCCAAGTGGAAATCTAACCGCTTTCTTATATCGTAGACAGTTAACTTAATTGAAAAAATTGTTAGCAAGCATTGATTCAGTGATTTTTTCACATCATTTGCGATCATTATCGATGATGAAAACTCGGACAATAATGTTATATTATTTCCGCGCAATATTGATAGGCGAATAAGCTACTAATAATGAAATAGCATCACCTCAGTCCAATGATGTATAATCATCGTATTTTTTAAAGGTCTATTCGAACCAATTGCCCGGCGCATATTATGCTCAGAGCATCAAAAGATGGGACAAAGTTAGAGGTGACGAGTGTTAACAACGAACATAATCATGAAATTTCAGAGGTGAGATAGAGCTTCGATTAGCAGCTGTTGTAAGGCATTTGAATGTATATTTCCTTTCTGTTTATCATGTATTTCCATTTTTATATAGTTACTTTTTTGTTTACAACGCGCAGGAACTTTTCAAAAATTTACCACAAGAGAGGAAACTTTGTGGTGAAATAAAGCAGGAAGTACAGGACCTGATGCAGCTTCATATTGATCGTAAAAGACTTAAAGAATACGTTCGTTTACGTACTAATAAGATACTGCGGTCTAAAGATCTATTCAACATAGCTGCTGCGAACAAACAAAAGAGAGAAATCACCCCAGAAAGAGCTTATCAATTGTTTAAAAAAATACACGACATTGAGAAACTACAGGGATGCGATAGCAGCTCTAAACGATATTCAGAGTCTGAAGATGAGATATCACATTCCATTAAAAAAATTAAAAAGGAACACGAGTCACCCTGGGGCCAAGATGTAAGACTCAAGAGAATTCCCAGTCTAAGTATTAGTACATTCACATTTTTCATCCAGGCCTAGATCTCCTAGAGAGTATTAAGATTGAAATAAGACCTAATACCCATTCTTAAACCTCCTAAATAATAACGTATGTACAAGTAGGACTTATGTGATCTAAACTGATGGATGATCTTTAAAAGCTATTGAGTAATTTTTCATTAATTTTTCATTCAAGCGTACTACATGTTCACTCTTTTTAGTATCCTTGAAAATCAAGATCAGAATAATGTCTCCTTGATAGAATTTAACGCCCTTATGATTATAATTTGTTTAATTGAATAGGGACTGACTGAACTGGATGCTAGCGAGGGAAATGATGGAGACGATTGCTACGCATCACAGTTAACTCAGGAGGAAGTAGTTGATGATATAGACGTATCTGAGGACCAACTACTGACTGCAAACAACGAAGGGGAGATAATGACTGCTGATGGAGAAATAGTTGGAGAATTGGTCATGGAAGATGGTGACCCATCTGTAATAGTCGAATCAATTGTTAACGCAGATGGTTCGGTTTTTGTAGACGAAAGAGATTTTAACAGCTACTGTAACAATCATTTAACACATCATGCTGTAGAGGATAATCAATCATCTGCTCCACAAGGTAAAGATGAATCCTCAGAAGCGCAAATGAAACATTCCAAAGTTCCACGCTTTTGTACACATAGATAATTCTCAATTGTGTTTACATCAGTTCTAGATATCTCTTCGATGACACAGACACCAGAAATCAATAGAATAACTAAAGTGGCTGCCTCATCTCCCAACCAAACACAACGGCACAGATCAATGTCGCCGAGATCTCAATTTGCCCAAAAATCACCTGTATCTTTCAACGAATCTGCAGATTCTAGGATTTGGATTATGAAGGAAGCTGCAGCGGCTGAAACGGAGCCAGATAGTTGTCCAGAAAGTGAGCCTAACGCGTTGAAGTCGGCAAAGAATCATAAAGAAGAATCCGAAGCTACAGATGTTATTTTATCTGAGGAAGCTAGTCACCAACTTTTACACGAACAATTGGCTGTGCTTAGAGCTGAAAGAGGGAAATTGTACCACGAGACTGAAATGCTCAAGTTGAAAAAGGACAAATTAAAGGTGCAGATGAACTGCTATTCAAATGAAATCAGAAAGCAAGAAATGGAAAAAGAGAAGCTCAGGCTTGAAATTAAATTACTGCAATCCAAAGTTATGGAGGACGCGAACGACGTCTCGCACTACATTTTCGTGCCTTAGATTGACATACGAAAAACTAGTTTCTACGATAATTTAACTTTCATTTGTATAAAGGTATTATTTAGCGACTATCAAGTTAATTGAATCAGTTTCCTAACGCAGTGTTGATAAATTTTCTTAGAAGTAATCAGTGGTAAATTATACAGAGGATCACATGGTTAAATTTTCATAGCAGATTTCCCCAGATGATCATTGGTCATTAATTGTCATTGTGATTTTTACCAATCCTTGAATCGGATTTTTTTCTACTATTTTTGATGCCATTAAAATCTAGAAAGATATTATATTATTTAGAACAAGAGTTTAATTATCCTCAATCTTAGGTTCCGAAAAGGCTAATCGACTTTTATTTGCTTCCTTCAAAGTGTAATAACTGATAATAACTGATTCAATTAATAGATATAGAGAAAAGTTTAGATTTTATACATATATAATAATTTAAATATATAAGGCAATTTGTGATTTTCGAATAAGTAAATTTAGTATATATATACTATTACTTGAGTGTGATAAATAACTAATAATAGAACGGTAATTTAATAAATTATTTTGAAAAGAAAATATTTGGCATATCTTTTTATTCAGTTTTGGGGAAACAAGTAATGTTTCTTTTTGATACAGTGGCAATTTAAATCGTGCCAAACAACAGTCACTTACCGAATATTACTCACACTGAATATAAACTGTTGCCCAGTGATTTGCACAATCATTTGATTCCAGATATTTATCATACATTGTATTTATAACATATTTAGTTTTCAAGGCGACCTTGATCATACAATCTTCTTATTTCTTCAGAACAGATCACATTGTCTTCAATTAGCAGGCTTAGTGGTGTTTCACATGTATCTAAACATTTTGGTGCCTTAGTTGCCGAAAGTGCTCGTTTGGATTCAAATACCTAAATCAGAATAATGAATGATTAGAAACTTTTGTACATCTTAAGAAGAGAATGAGGAAAAACCATGCATAGACCTGAAAAATTCTCACCTGAGTAATGGAGCTCAAATCTTTGGACAAGTTTTGAATAGTTTCGTCCATATTGACTGCATTGCTAATTTCATTATCTGACGACTTCAAATTCCCCCAAAACTCAGCAGATTCAAAAGCTGCGCTAAACGCTTCTGCCACAGAATTTAGCGGCACAATTTGTTCGTTTTCAATCTCAGCTGGATTACCTGAATCTATTTTATCCTTTAAATAAATAATTAGGTATTAGAATCCTGGAGCTTTGATTATGTTTCATTCTGTTAGACTCTTCAATCTCACCTTGACTATCACAGGCACAGTTCCAGAAAGCTTGCATATCGGGGTTTTGCAAATTAGCCCTGGTACTTCAGCCTTAACTTCTTGCAGGTACTTTTTGGCCTCAGACTCGGTAAGTTTCATACTCACATGACATGTTGGAGGTATAATATTGATAGTCTCTTTGATATGTTTCTAACAAAATTCAAGAAAAATTATTCATTTCATATCGATTTTTGATCAGTGGATTATTCACTACCAGTATATACCTACATCCAGGACTTCATAAATAGCAGAGTCATCGACCGGTACTATTTCGGTATTGTTTAAACTCTTTGCGAACAATAAGAGTGCTTTTAGGGTTGATATCTGTTGTTTGGTGGAACAATTTCCCTGCAATGATAAAAACTTCACGAATGTAAGTTGTTTGGATGCTTAGGAAAAGTCTTTTCCATTACAAAACTGAAGAAATATAAATTCTATGTATTCAATGCTTTGTGGACAAAAATATCTTCTTTTTAAAAGCGTGACAGCATTGTTTTGAGTCTTTGCATACCAAGAATAAACATTCTTGCTCCTTTCCTAGTGATTGACTTTCATTCATACTCAATTATATAAGGAAGCCCAAAACACGTGCATTTCAATTTGAATTTTTTAAAAAGCTTCAAAAAATATCCTAAGATTTCAGCTTAAGTTTATTAAACAAACCAGCAGCATATTCTCGTCGGATGCAATTCCCATTTGCAAATAGCACTTGATGACTTCATCTGTAATTAAAGTATCAAAAAATGTAGATGAAAAATTGAGGCGATTCGGTGAACATGAGAACCTTTTGTAGTTTCTGTTTATATGTTAGATTTAGAATTGATTTATCAACATATGTTAATAATGAATTCTCGGTATAGTCATGGAAACAAACCTTTGAGACTCTTGTCTTGAAACTTTTCAAGATGAGAAGAAAGAGTCGGAGAGGCATGAGATAAAAGCCATGTCAATAAAGTGATGCGATTCTGACCGGTGAGAACACTAGTTGCTAAATCTTTTGAATCAATTTTTGCTATTTCAGGATATCGTAGCTGTGCTAAAGCGTCGTATAGCTCTGTTAATACACTTTCCATTATGAAACCTGGGATAAGGTTCACCTGTTGTTAAGTTTTTTGGAACTAGAGAAAAATTCTGACCAGAAATCGTGAATATTGTTTTACCTGTTTGAAACTGAATAACTGGCTGTTCTTATTATAAAATACTAAGAAGTTAACTGTGGTTGTTTTATTAGACTCGAGAACTCGACAGATGTAAAAATTGAGCCATTTCGAATATTGTAAGCAAAGAACTTCAGATAACCAAACAGGTGTGTTTTTGAAGCAGAACTGCTTTGTTACCTGACAATTCATTTAATTCTCAAATGCTGTATGCGTCAATTTTTCACATTCAATATTTAATAACACTGAGTATTCGCTAGAAATGTTTGTTTTGACAGTTGGACTTCTCACTCTAAAAAAATTCATATGGCTTTTAACGCGTTACCAAACGCATATCTTTTTACCTATGTGTCATTTATTGCATTCTACGCAACCCGCATGCCATTCCTGTGGGGCAGGTCGTCGCATATTGTAAAATGTTTGTGGCAAATGTAGTTCGTCGATTCACCGGATAGATGGCGATATCATATGGCACACCGTTGACGCGACTACCCGGGTGAAGAGAAGCACTGACCTAGGATACGGGCACCTGTCGGGTCTTCGTGAGATTACTTATATTAGCTAGTATATTCATAAGACAAGAATGAGGTTTATTTTATGATCACTTGTATGCCAGAAATCAGATAAAGATACTCGATCAATTGCGATATGTATTCATATTTATTTTCGAAGAACAATTACAAATCGTACATGACTTCCACAATATGTATTATTGTATCGATGTTGCAGCAATAAATTCCTAGATATACAAATAACCAATTGCTTCCTTTTTTACCATTTTCTCCTTCCTGCTACTATTTATTTCAGGATTGATTTTTCGGCATCAAACGTCATAAACTATAAATAACGTATAAGCCCGGTGTTCATGGAGCAGCCTGCATGCCTGCTCGTCTGTATGCTGATACTTTTTCTCGCTAAAAATTTCAGAACACCTCCTCATCGAAAGTTCTCACTCACTCTCACGCTTACAGTAAATATGTAATAATATCCGTAACAATCTAAGGATGTGTGTATAGAGGCGTGCATACGTGGCTTCATGCACGTCTCTATATATCGATTTATATCAGCGTTTTTCGGAGTTAGAAAGATTTTAAGTCGAAAATTTTTGCTCCTGGTATCAGGAGAACATCTGACCCGAGGAGGTGTGCCGGAATTTTTCATATGTGTATAGATATAGGCATTCATACGTGGCTTCATGCACGTCTCTATATGTATATCAATTTATACTATCGTTTTTCGAAATTAGAAGAATTTTAAGTCGAAAATTTTTGCTCCTGGTATCAGGAGAACATCTGACCCGAGGAGGTGTGCCGAAATTTCGGATATAGGTATAGATATAGGCATGCATACGTGGCTTCATGCACGTCTCTATATGTATATCGATTCATATCAGCGTTTTTCGGAGTTGGAAAAATTTTAAGTCGAAGATTTTTGCTCCTGGTATCAGGAGAACATCTGACCCGAGGAGGTGTGCCGAAATTTCGGATATATGTATAGATATAGGCATTCATACGTGGCTTCATGCACGTCTCTATATGTATATCAATTTATACTATCGTTTTTCGAAATTAGAAGAATTTTAAGTCGAAAATTTTTGCTCCTGGTATCAGGAGAACATCTGACCCGAGGAGGTGTGCCGAAATTTCGGATATATGTATAGATATAGGCATGCATACGTGGCTTCATGCACGTCTCTATATGTATATCGATTCATATCAGCGTTTTTCGGAGTTGGAAAAATTTTAAGTCGAAAATTTTTGCTCCTGGTATCAGGAGAACATCTGACCCGAGGAGGTGAGCCGAAATTTCGGATATATGTATAGATATAGGCATGCATACGTGGCTTCATGCACGTCTCTACATGTATATCAATTTATACTAGCGTTTTTCGAAATTAGAAGAATTTTAAGTCGAAAATTTTTGCTCCTGGTATCAGGAGAACATCTGACCTGAGGGAGTGTGCCGAAATTTCGGATATATGTATAGATATAGGCATGCATACGTGGCTTCATGCATGTCTCTATATACCATTTTTCGGAGTTAGAAAAATGTTATGTCGAAAATTTTTGCTCTTGGTATCATCAGAACATCTGACCAGAGGTGCGCCCAAGGTCTTGGCGGGGAAAAGGGACAGCGTATATACATATGTGCCATCGTACACGTCGCTATACCTTTACATTATTTGAAGTTTAAGAAAATTTTCGGTCGAAAAATCGATTCTGAAATGAAGAGTCGCAGGGAGGTTGAAGAGGAAAAAAGAAAGCAAATAATTCGGTAAATGTGTGAATTTATTGATACAGTAGCGATACAATATTACTAATTGTCAAAGTTATGTATAATTTTTAATGGTTTCTTAAAAATAAATCTGTATCTATTGCAAATGATCAAGTCTCTTTATTTATTTATTGGCAAGTTATTATTCTTATTTCAATAATATACTAGCTAATATAACTAGTTTTACAAAGATTGAGTTCAATGTACACTCAAGCTCGTTACAATTGAAACAGAATCCTTTCTGGAGAAATGAATTCAGATTCTGATAGAAGCTCCTCCGAATGTAGCAGAAGGATGAGTGTTATAATATCACTATCAGTCAGTATATCACCCGGAAAACTTTACGAGAATTGTCTTCGTCTATGAATACATTGTCCAGTTTGCAACAAGTTTTCTGCATTCAGAGTATTATCGTTGAGATACCTGTCACAGTCGTATCTCGTTCGCGCAATCCCTGTATACAATCCCTCCGACATCACGTGGGCCACTGTCTTCACGGGGGTATCTCCATCCTGGGTCGTGCCAGCGGAGCGACAAATGGTATCGCCATCTCGCGGCTAAATCGGCAAACTACTTTTGCCGCAAACATCTGCATGCCTGGTTAAATGCAACTCGCATGTCAGTAATGTTGTCGAATTGCATATAATTAGGCATATGCGATGTTCGCGTACATGTATTTCTCTTTAAATATTTTACGTAGAATGTTCGATCATGACGGTCTGCGATCCACGGCATGTCTAGCACATACTGGAAGTATTCGTGGATGTGTGATATAGGGAACTGATGAAAAAAACGAAGGATCAGCTTTCGCTACACATATCGCGTGCGGCGTGCCACGTGGCTACGTGGGAAATAAAACCTCGCGTAGATGTTCTAGTGTCCGCGTGTAGGCGTTCTAAGTTTCCTATGGTGCGCATTTACAAACATTCTGATTCCCCAGGTACATTAAATCTCGCTCATAAAATCAATATAATAGGTTCTTTCAGTTATTCATATACCATGTCTGATATTTCAATCATTAAAGATTTGAAATATTCGGAAAAAAATCAATGAATCAATTTTAAAACACAAGTCTATCGTAGTCTAAAGTAGCAGTCAAAATTACATACTTATGTAACAAGAAAAAAATAAATATGGTTTTTGGATGCAGGTGTTTATTTGTAATTTGTTAATGTGCCTTGCAATAACTTGGTATCATTCTGCTTAATATCTTTACCGATTAACTTCTACGATAAGAAAGAAAAAAACAATGATTCTTGTATAAAATTCAATCACGACACCTCCAATAACTCTACAAAGTGAAGAACTAAACTTCTATGTAAAGAATGAGTTGTGTAGTCACACTTATTCTATTGATTAGTATGTAATTATGTTGAATACACAATTGTCATTTTAGTAACTGATTTTCGGCGTATAATGGATGAGACTTTTTGGCTATGAAGTTTTCATATGTTCACCTTTGAAACAGATTTATTCCAACAAAAAGTGATGAGTTCAAATGATTTAAATATAATATATTGTTAATCGCCAAGTACTAAACAATTGGGAATTGAGAGTATAAAAAGAAGAAAAACGCAAAAACTGTAAATTACCAAAATCTGAAGTTCCGAATAATGAGTAACTTATTTGTAAATTCAAAATGATATTGAATAATAGCTAAATATGCTTGGCAATAATTGCCTAAAATAATTTCATTATATACATGTACTTGTTTACTTTGCAAAGAAATGAAAAAAATCTGTTTTTTATCGGATCTGTGATAACATTGTTACGGTTTAATGCTCTTCGTATAGAATCAGAATTATACGACGACGATTGTATCTCACTGTATGAAAAGCTCTAGTCTATACATATCATAGCAATAATCATTTAGATATAATATTGGATAGCTGTTGTTAAATCTATACCTATACGTAATAAAATTATTCAATTACATAACTGGAAATATAGCGCTATCTGTTCAACAATTACGTTGCGTCTATTCGGCATTCTACACAAAGATTTTGTTATTATATATTAATTAGGTATGTCAGTCTTACCGCGAATAAGTTTTAAAAGAAGTTGCATTGTGCACGAAAGCTGTATTAGAGAAAAATCCTAAGTTGTATGAAAGTATAAAGACAGTCGATGGTTAGGCTTTTCTTAGTTAGGTACTTTCATACTCTGAGGTACGGAACTAGAAGTGCTTAAGATGGCATCTTCTTGTACTTCCAATCCTCAACTTATGAAGATCCTTGATTGATTTGCTCCTCAATTTTACTGCAGAGTAACTAAACAGATTTGAAAAAAAATTATGACTCAAATGTATTTTCACCTAATGCAATAATTACAATACTAGTACTATGCAAGTTGTTTATTTGGAGAGCAGAATAAAGTTTTAGTACTGATTCTTGCAACCAACCTTTTTCGTTTGGTAATCTGAGACCAATATTATCTTTCCGTGATCAGTCCCGCCAAAGAAGCTTCCTAATTTCTTTTTTTTATGAGTCTCTTTCACTGGGACTTCCACTCCTCTTTCCACTACCCGCGGTGTGTTGCTAACTTCTGACCAAGTATAGGACCATTCCACCTGATTTCGGAATGAAGATATAGAATCAATGAGTGTGTAATCTACAATCAAAATCAAAGGAAGATAAAAATAGTTTAAACCATTAAACAAACCTGCCATCCACCAAACAGATCATTGCGTATAAGGAAAGCTATGCGCTTATCAGTAAGCAGAACCAAATCTTTCTCAACAGAAACATGATAGACATAAATGTCAGTATTGGCGTATTTCCCTTTTTCCAATTCCTAAAATCAAAAACATATAAATTATTATCCCTGACAATTCGTTTTGAGCAAAATTTTGGCGGAGAGTTGTTCTTCTTCAAATCATTCAACTATTCATGCAGTAATACGATTCATAGGTATTTTTGCTATTCGATAAGAATCTAGCAAAGGTACCAAGGCCAATTCAGGAGTGACCCTGTACGGAATCACATAACTTACAAAAAGAATTTTGTTTCCATCCGCTTCGTGCCGAACATAAGGTCTAATGAGACTGTCTGATTGTAGAAACCTTGGTGGTCGAACTCTCTTCACTTCCTCACTCAATTCCGTAGCTCTATGATAAATTAACAAAAACATTATCATGCAGAACAGGACTCATATATAAAATATAAAAGATTTATATTTCCAGAGAGAGAAATGGAACCCACCGTTTAACAGCACCGAGCGAACCACTCGCAAAATCTATAACTCCAGTAGCTGGTCTTGTGACCAACCCAACAACACCTTTTCCAAAACCTTTGAAGAATCCTCCAACACCTTCTTCTTTAGCACCTGATATTGGGTTCATTACAACACCAGTCACGCCATCAACTACCCCCTGAAATAAAGTTCTTCTTTGAGTATTACTTGCGGAAATATGTATTATGGAAACAGATAAAACATATTTGAATTTAACTAAATTGTAATTAATATCATATGCATGAATTGCGCATATCACATGACACAATAATTATATTCACCATGACCAAGCCTTTGCCACTTCGTGCAAGTCCTTCCTGTAAATTAGCTGGCTGTTTATTTAACTGTTCTTGCCTTTTGCGTTGATAATCTTTGTCAAATGTGAGAGCAGCGATACCTTTACCTATGTAATAATGAAAGATGCGATTTATCAACAAGTGAGGGTTAGTCAGTCATAATTTAATTATTAATGAATTAATGCTTGTGCCGAATGCTATTTCATGGAATTATCATCTGTTTGACTTATGATGTGATATTGCAGAGCGAGAGATTTCGGTACATTTAATTAATGTCCTAAATTGAAAATATAGCGCATCATGAAATCACAGGTACAACTTTTAATGCAATATCATTTTTCATTTACCCATGGCTCCAGTAATTTTTGATACAGCTCCAGCCATGCCACCAACAGTATGTCCAAACATACTTCGGACTCCGAGTAATAAACCTTCAGCGAATTCTCCAGGGCCTTCAATCGCTCCTTGAAATGGTTCATAAAATAAATCTTCGATCCCTTTCATAGTGCCAACAACGAGACCGTAAGGATTTCCAATGACATCTAAGCCCAAGACGAGAACATAAGCTTGTTTGATAGCCTGACCGACATAATGACTCGTCGCCTCAGATATTAGCTGATTGTGAGTCATAAAGGTATAGTCCCTTTCAAAATATGCCAATCTGTAAAAAGGAATGAATTTCATAAGATTCTCCTTTTTTTTTATATTGTGAATTCAAAGAGTACAACGAACTTCCAAAGCAAAGCATATTTTTTCTAATAGACCTATCGTGCCAAAAGAATTATATGGAAAACTTCAGCCTTGTATACTCACTTAAATACAATGTCATTTATATCCGTCAAAGTAACTCCGATTCCTTGTAACAAGACATTCAGCACCTCAGGTAACTGTGCGCCTCCTCCAGACATCGAAAAACTTATGTGAATCTAGAATTGTAAGTCGAAATAAACTCACAAAAAAAGAATATGCTACAACTGAGACAACTTCCAAATCTTCTATCACAACAATGACGGAAAATCTGAAGCTCTTGTCAACTAATTGTTGATATATTACTGGATAAAGCGTAAACCTTAAGAGGTGAGAAGTGGAGCAGATCAAAGAAGTTCTTCTGTTCAGCTGCTGTTATTAGTGTGACGTGATACATCAAAGGTTCCTTCACCAGTTTCATGTCTTGTTCAAAAAGTCCACTCTGAGATGGGAAAATTGAAAACACCACTTAAAATACAAGCCAAATGAGCTCACAACTGTATAATACAAATTTCATACGAATCTGACACACCTCTTCTGCGTCACTAGCCTCATTATCCTTGAATAAATCCATTATCGCACCAATGAACCCAAGATCCACTTTGATATGGAACTCTTGAACAAGGACCTTGAAGTATTTAAACTGTTGAACAGTACTGTGTTCGAGTAATCGCTTGACCATACTCATTTCAGCAAACGGCTTCATGACTGAAATATATAAATATACAATTTGTATCCCAAATCTCATTTTGAGCACAACTAATCAAGATCCTATACTAGATATTTAGTAAATACTGTGTACTTAAAGGAATTACGTTATAAGCCCGATCAAATAATTTATTCAATACTTATCGATGCTTTTTACCTGAGCTCTGAGCAATGCTTTTTGGTGGAGGAACAGGACCCAAAATTACTGGGAATACACAATCGGAAAGCTGGTTGTCAATCTGAAGACGGTTTATTTTAGCATGTAAATGTACTTCATGTGCAGATGCCCGATGTTGCACCCATAAGCCAGTTTGGAAGGTACGCCGTATGTGTCGGCGATGCGGCTTCATCATTTGGAATTTAAGATAATCAACCTGGAAGATACCCAGATTTATAATACAGAAGTACACCCGCAATATATGAATACCAGAATTCAGGTTCATATGTCTACAAACACCAACCTCTAGTTTAGGCTCCAGCAGAACTCGATAGGGAGGATCTCTGCCGATTTGAAGCTCTCGCATATAATGTTGATAGCCTTCTTCGATAATAATCACGTCTTTTGTGTTCAATGCACGCCACCGGCTTGTAGCTGACTTTTGAGATTCCCAAATAACTCCGGAGCTGAGATTACAGACATTATAATTTTTCATTAATGTTTTAAGCAATTCTAAATGCCGTTATATAGTTTAATGGAAGTTTATGCAAAGCAAAACTTGAATCTAAATCTACCACAATCACTCTACATAAGGCAGACAGACTTGGCAATCAGATTAGCAATAAAACTAGCAATAGATCACTTCAAGTTTATGGAAACGAGATAAACTCATGTCATTTTCATGTGGTTTGATGCTAACATAGAGAAGAAATGGAAGGCTCGTATAATTTCTATTAGTGGGATATATCAAGACTAGTTTTCAATTATATTATCAATTATCATAAAACTAGTGATGACAGCTCTGGAAATACTAATTTACCTGGCAATACACATGTACAGGAGTTCTGTCCGAGTAATATTGTTCACCAAAGACACTCCAACACCGTGAATATTCAGAGTTATCTCTTGATCAATAGCTTCAAGAGCTCCAACCAATTGGCAGTGTTCGGCAATATTCCAATTTGAGGTAAACAATAGTACTCGTTGAATACCATTAAGAAATGAAACGTAAAATGTTTCTTCATCTACGTCTGGCAGGGTGAATGGACTTAAATTATCCTTGAAAAACAAAAAAAAAAATTGTAAGTAAACAATTTTAATTACGAAAATGTGGATCAATTTAATAATATTTATAGTCATAAAGAAAGAAAGGACAATTCATATTATTAGATTTGTAGGAAGTTTTCAACAAAGCACCTACATTAAATGAATAAAAGTAAAATCGTATGGACAATTAAGTTTACCTTCCTGAGATCATTTTCAATTTCTTTCTTGTTACCATCTTCCCAAACCAGTGTTCTAGATCCTGCGGGATTCTCCCATGTGTAAAACATTCGGTTAAACGATTGAATAGACCTGTGAAAAATGAATTTCATGTAAGAACATGAGATTTTAATGTTATACACTAAACGTACCAGGATAAAACTGATTACCTGACATTCATAGATCCTTTTTCCCATAGATTGATGGTATGCGGAGTATGATTGATTATAAGAGCAGGAGCATTTCCTGGGGTGTAACCTGACATAGAAATATACACTCCTCCTTCATTAATTTGTACATCAACATTAATGCCGCCGTACTGTTGGATAAAAACAAAATATTTTGTCAGGATGCATTTTTTAGAATAAAACACATAATCAGTACATCATGGTATGACTCGGTGACCATACCTTATTATCTAGCTTTAGTAAGGTTGTATGAACATCAGTACAGATAAAGGCTGCAGTTTTTTCGGGATGTTCTGCAACTTTGGCTTTTAACGTTTTTACTTCTTGTTCGGACCGGGGCCAGAAAGCAGAACACTCACCAGGAGATATCTGCATTTTTAAGAAATACCATTAAGCATCTGTGTAATTTATTAGTTCAGTAACACTGATAAAGTTGAAGTATTTTTTTACCTACCTTAAACACTGGATCGGCTGGCCTCTCGCTTTCTTGACATTCAATAAAGAAATCGGAATTATTTATCAGAATATAATACGGAGTGAACGTAATTTGCTTTGTCAACGAGTTATATGTCAGCTGATTGTGGACACCAATCTAAAGGTAAAAACAGATCCTATTTATTATTGTGTAATAAGATTCTAGGAATTGCATTCAGAGTTACTAAAAATCATTCTATGTTCGACCCCGATGAATTTGATGAAGATAGAGACTGAAGTATAGAACCTTAGATCAGGTAGTTCATTAATTTCGTCCTCAATTCCACCCACCTGATGGATAATTCCATTGTATTTGCAAGAAACCACTCCCTTGCTCCCTGCTACATCGATAGAGAATTTGTCTGACCATTCCCCATCTTCGACTCTGATCATTGCTTTCTTTTTGCCAAAGAATGCTTTTTTATTGAAGGAAAATAAAATTATTCCTTTATAGCTTTCGGGGTGATACAAAACGTTCAAATTCTCCTCGGAATTCTGAAAATTAAGTCATAACACTTTACAAAATATTTTCGATTGAAATTTTTTCACAGCTATGAAACCAAATCATCTACTAGCTGCAAACTTTGAAATCATTCCTAAGGTGTCACTTTATTTTGTGTTTTGCATGTAGTACGATGCATTCGTACAATACAATACATGAAATAATTGGAAAACAAATCTGTCAAAGCTATTATGTTTCGATTTTGATAGAAAACGAAATAACAGCAACTTATGCATAAGCCTTCTAAGAAAAAAAGGCAAATAATATCTGATGTTTGAAGTCAGATCTCGTTAAAAGCTCCTTCTCAATCTATAATTGTGTATAATAAGGCAAAAAAGTAATTCATTTAAATGATAAACATGCAAAGATTAGAAGTATTTGGATAATGGGGGGGATCTGCCAACTTCTGATGCACTAAAAAGGAATCACTTATTAGTATCATTATGTAGCTCCCACCAGACTTCATGCTGCAAATGGTACGAAAATCTTTGTTATTCGGTGATTATAATATCACGTATCCTAACATTAAATAAATTATACTCAAACTACTATAGTACATTCATCCAACTCGTAACTTCTTAAATAAAGTCCCGAAGAACTTTAAAACTGATCGACCAAGATCTCTATAGAAAATTATTAGAACTTAGGAACAGGAAATACATCAAGTTACAAATACTAACTCTGCGATACCAAATCTGGAGAAGTTATAACTACTGCCTACATAAAAAAAATCCTAATTTAAAAAATTGATGCAAATATAATATAATATCTGTGCAGGCAGGCCAACTGTTAAAGCATCTCAGTTTGTGCACACATTTTTGTACCACTGTGAGTTTAATCATAAAATATTATGAGACGAAAAATAATAGGAACGTATTTTCAACTCCAAATCACTTCAACATTCGAATACCATCAAAATACCGCAAGAAATTTGGAGTTTCATGAATGAACTATTGAAAGAAAACAACATAAACAAATCATATATACTAAATCACCGATTTTCCCTTTTTCTTGCAATATTCACCACGAGGTCGATGAGGTTTTAAACTGGAAATCCATTTCTGAAATAAACTTTATAGTGTGAAAGGAACGAAAAAATTGTCGATTAGATATGCGATATTTTTGTTATAAATAATAAAGCTCTTGGCAGTGAAAACAAAAATATATTTTTTAATCACAGCAATAAGTTATTCCAATGCCCTCTGAAAGGAAAATTAAAAATGATGTTCGATGGAATAATGATTGTTGATTCTTTTGTTATATTAACATCCAAGAAATTTTCTCTGAATGGTTGTTACATGTAAGTGATCAGATTTTTTTTTGTGCTAAGTTGATAGAATAATTTTCACAAATTAAATAGCAGATTCCATTTTTTTCTTGTAATTGTTCACATGCAACTTATTGATTGCATAATATCAATAAACAGAAGTGCACCTACACCATCAATAGCAGAAGCCGCCATAGCTCGACCTATCGTATAGTAAGCACATTAGTATTTATGAAAACATATTGTTCTCTACCTTAGCAGGACTTGAATGTTCTTTGACACCAGCTTTACTTGATTTCTGTAAAATAATTGGAACCCATGATTATTAGTTTATTGATGATTTCTAAATGTTGACAGATTCAAAATGCTATAGCCAAGTATTTGTAGTTAGTAACAATCAGAGATAAACATCCACAATCATTCTAGTTTCTTAACAAGTGATCACATGACCTATGCATTTTAAATGCAAATTATGAATACACTTATTAGCTGAGGAGCAGGAAGTTTTAAAGATTTCTGTAATCCAACAATTGTTAATACGATTAAACATACTTTATAGCCAAAGTACGTAGAGAGCTGCTACACTTCTCTAAAAGCAATGACCTTTTGACAATAACTATCATCGAAGCATCGGTATTATTCACCTGCTATTATATACTCAATTACACGCTGTTTGAAATCAGTGATAGCCATAAATTAGTATCCTCTATGTGGGAGCAATGGAAATATGTGAGAAGCATTTGTCAATACAAACAAGCTATAGGATTGGGGGAATGTTTGTTAAATATCAACTAATACCGTTAGAAATTGAGATTGTGTTCAGTGGTTTGAATATTATCATCAAACTTACCCTGTAAGATAACATAAGTCCTGTCTTATTCAACATCCAGAAAGGACAGTATAATGCCATGATAATAGAACCATGTTTGAAAGAGGTATGCATTCCCAAGTCCATATTGACCTTTTGCATACTATCGAATGATTCAAATGAACAGACTGAAAACTCAGATGGATTTGCGTGGATTTCAACCCGACATGACCAATCTTTCTCCAAATACTGTGGCAACTGTAATATAAGAGATATAAACGATGAGTAACGATGTGAGTCTATAAAAATATATCATAAAATAAGTCAATGTGATATCATGAATATATGTATATGGTTTCAAAATCTAATTACCTTGATGACAATACTAGATCGTCCAGGTTCGATTGTAGGTATCTGCAGTGTTTTACTAGCCTTTACAAGTTTTTCTTCAGTAACACCAGGCAAACAAATAACAATGTCTATTGGTAGGAAATTTTTCAGATACACCGATGGATATAAATGAATATTGTAACTTGTACTTGACATTGTGTACTTGTTTGTGTTTTCAAAATAAACTTGTTCAATTTCTCCAACGGCCTGAAAGTTTAATTTCAATATGATAGATGAATGCAATAAAAAGAATTAATCTATTGGTTGATTTTTGTCTTCTATACACACGTACTATCTTATATTATATATTCTATGTGCTAGCAAGTACATACTGATCTAATAACAGTTCTCCAGAGACTCTTTAACTTCGGAAATATCATTTGCCAAGGTATATTCACACAGCGCAAACATGCATATTGTTAACTCACATATTATGAGGCACACAGATCGAAAAATAAGAAAATTAAAAAACTAAATGAACCAATTATACAAAAAAAGATATCATACAGGAGAAATTCAGTTATTTGGTCAAAATTGAGCAACCTTGTATCAAACTGAATATCTATTAACGTACTTTTGTTAATTGAGGTATTCATGAAAGCTATTGGTTACCTAATGTACCCTAATAATTTATTAGAATGAAGGGTTATTGTTGAGTCATTATTCCAAAAAATATTTTGCTAAATATAAGGATGTTATTTTCCATACTTTGTTAGCTTCAATAAGCTTGAGAATTTTCGAAACCTTGAAACATTTCTACAGCCCATTGACTGACAGGTAATTTTTGAAAATCTATGGTTAAATGACTAATTTCTCAGCTTCAGATACTCAACAGGGAGTATCGCAATGGTAGAGGTTCCGATCATTAACAGCAAGACGTTAGAGCAAAATTTCATGGTAGCTATCAATCTGTTATAATTCATAGGAACGTTCAACATTAATATACATATAGAAGACAATTAAACAGCGTCATGGAAATTTTCAAATTAACTATCATTTCCTAGATATCTAAACACCTCTAATGGTCTGATCATAATCTAGGCAGCCTGAAAAGTTATACATACATGCATGCATAGAATTCCAGAATCATTATTATTTAGTCAGGGTGCATAGATGCTGAACAGAGGTTGATTAAATGGAAGGTAGTACCTGGATAGGTCCTTCCAGATACTTGGGTACCTCTGATTTATTAAGACTTGAGCATCTATGCTCGACATAAGATATAGAACGATTTGATATGACACGCCAGTCGATGACGTCTAGCAATAAACCAAGAGTGTAGTTATTATAGAGGATACTACCAACCATGATCATCATGAAAAACATCTAAAAATGAAGAATAGTGCCGTAGTAGAGAAATTTGATATGCTTTTGAAAACTCAATCTTTTGCGTAAAAACCCACCATTGAAAAGAAGTAATAAGAGATCTGAATTTTTTGATGACTTATGTAATTATTATTGATTATAAAGTGCAATTATATTATCTCGGTTTCGGCCAAGTCCCTGTTTAAAATCAATATAGTATTGAGACTGCTAAGGTTATTACCCACATAATAATAATGAGAAGGTAAATTTTCTAAGAGTTTCACATAAAGCAATGCATTGGTTTGTGAATACAAACGAAAAGCTAAGCCACCGAATAGAATTAGGAAGAGAATCAATTCTAATTTTTGAATAATTAAATTTTATAATATGTCATGTGCTATTCATGCCTAATTTAGTGAGCTAATGTTTTGATCCACAGTATACAATCATCTGCAGTTTGACATCACGATAGAAACTTTTGTCAATTCCATAACATATCACTACCAAATGCTAATATGATACACAAGACGTGTCATTATAAACCTCTCATTGTACCACATACGTTACTTATATTTGCACAACTAGACTTAACATTATGAAGATCACTGAAAAATTTCGTTACCAAATATTAACTAGCAGTTCTCAATAATTACACAAAGTAGTGAGAATAAATTTTGTGAAGAGGTACAGAATAATATTCTGTGAAGCAGTGACAGAAATAAGCCGGACTACCTGGCCACCTTTACTTGTTTATTAATTACTTACTTATTGACTAGGAGTAATCGTTGCTGGTCAATATTTCATAAATTGTGTTATTTTCGTGGTATATCATTCAAGTTAGATTAATACATAATATGGTTCGGCATGTCTTTGATATAAATCGATTTGTTTCCAATTTGGTTCTTACCTTGATGTAAAATGGCTCAACATATTCTTGGCGAGATCTAGTTTCACATTGTAATAACTTTGTCATGGAAACAGTTTTCTGAAGATCTTTCCATATGAATGGAATTATCGATACTGTGTATCTGTAATCACAAAGTTAGGGAATGACTAGCAAGTTAATTAAAAGATCTGTGCCTCACAAATACGAAAAGCTCTTCAACTAAAAAAAATCTGGCTTGGCAAGCTTGCGTACCCTTCGACACTAAAGAATAACTCGTGTGTTGGAGTATATACAGCATCTAATGGGAGATTCAGGCACTGGTCAGGTTCTACAGTCCCGACACATTCTACTTCATTGCCTCTTTTTGTCATGTAGTATACCGAAACTGGCTCACTGAAGTGATTATGCACCTATAAACATTATTCTGTGTCATAAATGAAGATTACGATTTAAGAAAGTGAAGTAATGATAGACCGATTACCTGGAGTACACTTCTAAGAGTAAGGATAGTGCTTCCATCTTCAACAACTACATCGGAGACTATACCCCACTCATCAGACCCTTCTCCACGATGCTTTAGAGGAAAGAATCTTTTGTCTGCCCGTAGTACCGGTATTTCCAGTTTATTTCGGATCCCTTTGAACTGATATAAGATGTCTGTGTTAATAATGCCGTCATTGCTGATTTACTGTGAATAATGAGAAAGAAATAATTACCGATACGATAAATGTGTTGTCACTTTGAATTTTTACACTTTCAGCTTTGAGTTCTTCAAGGAGATGAGTCTTTGCTGACTTAACAATGGTTGGTGCCAACAACACCGAAGCTCCAGATTCAAGTAGTACTTCTGTATAGGATCCGGAGGTGGAATTCGTCGGTACCAATGAATCTTCAACGACCTGATTTACGGAAAGATAATTAATTAACTTCAATTCATCATGAATTCTCTCACTCCAAAAGTAATAATAAAGATATTAAAAACTCCATTTTACAAAATTGTACCAAAATTTATTTGCCTTTATTTTCTAGTCAATATTCATATACTTCAACTAGCATTAGGATCGAATCCTATTTTATATCTACCTTGAAGTGACCATGTTCCAGATGCAGAGTCATCGATAAGCCAGTCTCATTCTTCAATAGATACGGAGCTACTTTAGCAGTTTGTTTTTTGTCAGGTTCAATGGCACTAGAGAATGCATTGCCAAGTTGTTTGAGAACGTCAAGACACGTTTTTGTTACTGTTATCTCCAAGTTTTCCTATTCAGCAACATAAAAGCGCAATGTTTGAAAACTTGTTAAGAAAATTGCGTAATCATTAACACAAGCACGTTTTCAAGTTTTTTAACCGATCTCAAATCTGACATTCTAATAATGTGTGAACATTACTCAAACATTCCAGAATACTAATTTCCAAAACTTAATACTTTTAATCAATTGTTCAAACTCACCGTTGACGAGACATCTATACACATTTTGGCTAATGATTGGGGTAATTCTGGTTCACTTTCAGTGCTCGGACTTGCAGCACTTACGGTCGGTGACTCAATGGACAAATCGTTGAATTGAATCTATAATAAAACAGTTGAAATAAAGTAAACTGACAGTGGGACAAATCTTTCGTCTTCGAAATTTTCAAGTAATACACAATCACCGTTCACCTTCGTTGTGAGTTCCCAAGGAGTTGAAATACGCTTTCCATTTCTGTTACATTCCATCGGCTCGATCAACGGCTCCCATAGAGCCAGCCGACTGTTATAATACGCCACAGCCAAGGTCATTATGCACTCGATGTTCATCTACAATTATTTTCATCAATTTTTAATAAACAGTATGATTTGAATCGAAGAAAATCTGATTGATAATGTCTTACGGTCTTCGTGCTCCAATCATTGACATTACTCTGAAAGCCTAGATAGAAGAGTAGCATAGGTAGGGTCTTGTTCCCAACACCAGCCTCCAAAGTTAAAAGAATAGTGGGTGCATTAATTATAGCAAGTTCTTGTTTATACGTAATATCCGGTTCTGCATTTTCCGCGGAAATAAGATCTTCAAATACTTCCTTTGCCGCTTCTACAAATAAAGGATTTCGAACATACTCAGGATTATTGGAAGACAAATGCAAGAAATGTACCAAAAAAGTATAAGTTATCTACAATGACTTCTTTTTCATTTTAGTGTTACAGGACTAGTACATTACCTGGTTTGAGGAACCAATAATCATTTTCATGAAAGGGTGTAATCATCCAAACTCCACTATGGTCTGGTTCTACCTTCAATGAGTCCTCATCAACCTCCTGATTCTTTGTCACAGTCTGAACGACTTTATTTAACATTTCAATAACACCTGCAGAAGATTATTATTTATACCCGGATATCAATGAATCTTTCAAGATTATCTGACTATTCAAGAGACTTCATCTTGCTATCATTACTCGCTTTCAAGTGTAAGATAATAATTACACATTGTAGTATTGTTCTTACCAGGAGAAACTGAGACATGTATGTCAGTGCAACATATATCAACATGTAAGCCCTTGTCATCTGGTGTAGAACCTGCTAAGCTGATGCTGCATGGTCTCAATACCTTGAAAAATGCAGATATAGTTCTATATTAGGCAGATTCCATAGCATGATTTCTATAGAAGAAACGATTAGTTCTGTAAGAAAAGTGTGAGATTAAAATTATGCATCATTTCTGCACCTGATATATTGAGTCTGATCTTCGTAGCGGGTTGTAAATTCCAGTGAGAATTGACAAGCCTTCGATAGACCCTGTGATTGCTTGATGTTCACCCACCATTCTCAATTTCAATAACACCTCAGTCTGTGGAAAAAAGGAATTTTACTCGAAGTTTATTAAACTCTGTTTCCAAGTATCACTAACCAATAATAATGGAACTGAAACTTACATTCAATATGATGCAGTTAGAGTCAAGATTGTCCATATCTTCAAGGAGAATAATATCTGGCTTTTCGACATGGAGATTAATTGTAAACATGGCAGCAATAGGTTGTGTAGTAGTGGGTGATTTGATCTTTTTAGTTGTCGGTTCATTGCATCCCTTTTGCACAGCAGTGGGAGTACTTTGGACTGCTGGTGGCTGCCCCACATTGAAGAAATCCTTTATCTTCATGAGGTAATCCAAAGATACTATGATGCTGAATGAAAAGACTCTGACGTCAACTGTAACAGAATTAATTCCTTCATTGTATTTGTTTTTTCAATGTTATCATTCACGTCAAATAAATCGGAGTGGGCTTGACTATTGAAAAGATCCAGGTATTAATAGAATTGGTGTATATAACATACCGAAAATGTCATTCACTCCTTTGCGCAGCGTCATATCGACCATACTTCTAGCTGATTTAACTTCCTTATCAGGACTTGATTCGTTTTGCTCAATAGGTTCATTGATCCTTTCCATTATCCTCGTAAGAGATCCTTCTCTGCCATGCCTAGTGTCATCCAAAGTGCAATTCATCAACAGAATAGAGGTTGCTAACAATCCATCACCGAACATTCGTCCCTTCAGAGCAAAGTGCGATAAACTGAACTTTGCCAGGCCATTTTCAGGAAGGTGCATAGGAGACATTTTTGATGTAAGCTGGAAGAGAATATAACATACCATTTCATTAGTAATGAAAATCAACGAGAATTGAACTTGCGGTAAAAGCTGCTTATGAATTTTAATTTTAATCACATATGAACAATTTCTCTGATACGTCACATACCGATTTAGATCCTCCAGTAAACAAATTAATAACCAGACTATCCATGATAAATTCGAATTTCACAACTGTGTGTATTTGCTTTGACCCCTGTGATTCTATCACCTGAGATTGCCTCGTAACTTCCAAGTCTGGCTTTACTATAAAAAAATATTGTGAGGATTAATTATTTTCATCATTATTCTTCCTTTTCTTGAAAGCATCGGATAAATAATATGTTTCAATAAATAATTTGGTAAAAGAGATAAAAAATTCTTCACTTGAGTGATGTTTGTTCCAATCCTCAGTTGGCACGGTTTTAGGAGTTTGGGCAACATCCGGTTCAGGATCGTCAATAGATTCTCCCAAGTTTTCACTAAGGACTTTCATAATCATTCCGTAATCCTCCTGGCTGATAGATAGTTCAATTTTATTCAGTCTTCCAGACATCTCAATGTCAGGGATAGAAGTAAACCATGCCGTTGATAAGTTTCGTTTGATGAGGAGAGTGAAGCTGACTGGTTGAAGCAACAAAACTTCATTATCAGCCATGAAGTCATTTGGATTTAATCTGACCCTACATAAAACAGAGAAAATAGAT
Source organism: Tenthredo distinguenda (assembly GCA_947538915.1). Classification (NCBI taxonomy): domain Eukaryota; kingdom Metazoa; phylum Arthropoda; class Insecta; order Hymenoptera; family Tenthredinidae; genus Tenthredo; species Tenthredo distinguenda. Next base: position 10,908,058 of record OX384534.1, read on the forward strand.
ACGATTAGACACGAAATATTATTCATTTGTGTGGTTATAGGCAAGAGAAATGCAGAAAAGGATTTTGGAAGAGGGATTAATCTGTGAATACAACTCTTGATATGTGGCTGTTGAAAAACAAACAGTATTCGAACAATCATTGATTAAGAATAAATTCCTAATCAAGTAAAAATGATGTAAAATAGTACCTTGATAGTTTCATGTCTTGTAAATCGATTTTCATTTCATCAATTACTGGCGAATTGCCATCGTCATTAGTGATTTCTAACTTTTTCAAAATGTTAGATACCGTCAAGTTACCCATGTCGAGCATCAAAGCATGATCACTTTTCGAATTCATTGGTATGTACACTACTGGGGCCTATGAAATAATAACAATAACAGTAATAATACTACAAGAATTCAGCAATTTCGATGACTTTCTGAAAATTGATGGATTCAAAGTTCTCATCGTAACTATAAGTTAAAAACAGATCTGAGACTGACCGATTTATCAACTAAAGTACTTGCATTGGAAGCGTGAACTCTTTACGCATATACTACATATAAATGAAATCATAGATTATCAAAAATTCAAAGGATTATGAGGTTATTTCGATTACCTACCTTAATTTTCACAGCTAGTTCAATCCGTGTAGCTCTCTCTTGTACATCTTTAATGTTTTCTCTGGCAGCTGTGGCAGCAGCAGCTGATGCTTCTTTAATAGCTTCTTGAGCTACTTGAAAATGATTCAAAAAGTTCTGAAAGTAAATTTTGTACACTCTCAAGTTATAAAGATATTTGATGACGTGGTAACAGTTTCATTTTCCAATTATTTACTCACCATAACTCCAGTTACAAAAGAGTTCAAAAATACAACTCGGTGGCACCCCATATTCACTTTTATGGACATGTTATTCTTGTCAACCTCCCATGGTTCGACATTGTAAATTACAGCTTGAACTTGTAGAGACTCTGATCCCGTTACTGAGATAATCTAATAAATATGAAATATTTCATGAATGTAAAGTTCTGTAAATCTAAATCTGTCTTGCTGCATTTTATTGCTAAAATACTTACATTCTCATAAGCAGAAATTGGATTAAGATCAGCAATATTGATCGCAGCAAGATTCACATTAGCTTGTGAATAAGAAGCCTTCATTATGTAGCCAGCGACTATTCCTTCTATAAGAAATGAGCTGATGTCTCTCGCATCATTGGCCATTTTGATCCTTATTGATCCAACTTTAGCCTTGATCTTCAAGTCTATACATTCAACAACTAATTTTCTCCGGCCTGTTGGGAAAACAAATTTCGTTGGAGATCGAATCTAAACTCATTTGATCAATTAAATACAGACCAAAAAAGAATATTAGAAAACACATAGATTCTATGTTTGCACTACTTTAAGTTCACTAAATTTTGCATGAGAAGTGAATAATTATTACAGTAGATCCATCAGATCGGAAACCACAAGCATACTCACGTGCAGATGTAGGCTTAAGAAGTTTTTGTTTCCCAAGATTAGTCAACAGCGGTGTGTCTTCATGAATTGTTGCAAATCGCGCGGGTGTCGGCGCGACAGTATCATTTTCAATACTTTGCTGAGTAGTTGCAGATATCCTGCCCTGAATGCAATAAAAGATAGCATGAATCATTTAGGCTTAGAATGATCATCTACCTGAATTAGGTAGCATTAAGAGTCCTGATATTTAATCAGATTAGATACACTTAATTGCTTTGAACAGTATCAAATAGTTACCTGAACATTGGACACAAATTTAAGAACATTGATGATAGCTTCTTGATGTAGCAATACATCTAACTTAGTGAATTCCAACTGCAATAACTGGAGAACGGAACCATGAACTGTCGTGAATTCTGGCGAGAGTTTATTCACCTGAAAAGGAAGTTTACATCTGTAATCAGCATCCATGAAGTTCTCACTAATTACAATGCCTAAATCTGATTCACTTACAGTTACATATTGTACGACGATGAGATATTCTTCAATGCCACTGGCCATGGGTGTGTTTATCATAAATATCTCTCCCTTATCATGGTACTGTGTGACTTGCACACCGCCAAGTCTTAGCTTGACATCTTGGTCATATGAGCGCTGAACCATCTCTGCCTCCAATTTCAATACTTCAACTTTAAGGAATGGCTCAGTCGACTCAGAGTATGCCGAGCCCTTTTGCTTTGAGAGTGTAATAACAAATTCTATTCAACAAAAAAGAAAAAAAATTGATCATTGTATGGTATTTTATATCCGAACATGCAGCGGGAGATTATTTAAATAACCACTGTACTTAAGATTTTGTTCATAATTGGGGAGTCCGAAAACTTTAGATGAGTGTTCTAAATCTTTTCATGTACCTTTCATAACAAACTTTGCTTCCAAATCGATCGTTTGCTTCATGGGAGCGCTTGGTGGTTTCTTTTCTATCATGGTAGGAATTGCAGATAACTCTTTCATCAGAGATGTCTGCGAGACTGACTTTGTCTACAGAATAAGACAAAGAAATTTGATTAATATCAGCAGGAAAAGTGAGCAAAATATCAATTTCTATCCCACTCTGTTTAATCTAATATTAAGTACTGTAGCACATTACAAACTTTGACAAAAATGCCTCAGAATAAATTTGTACGGTATGCATAGTGAGCTGGTTTGAGTGTACTCAATAATTTCTTCAAAAATGACCTTCTACCATACAATAGAATGTATCACATGTTGTCAATTAACATACACTCAATGGTTGTAGTGCAGGGACTTCTTCGTTTTGCGGTAGAGGAATGCTATGTGCAATTGAAATGGCTTCCAACAATCTCGCATCTGAAAATATTCTGATGAATGAAGGCTAACTGTTTATGATCTCATCAACACTAAATAACTGAAAATATAACTACGATACAAGTTATAACTATGACAAAGCAAAAGTATTTACCAGATATATTGAGAGCCACAGATGGAAGTTGTCCTATAATTCTCATTTTAGGCAGCAAAGGGTCATCCGTTATCAAACACTTGTCGAGTTGGACCTCCAAAGTGGTTGGTTTCAAGACTGTCATGGAAGATACGGTGCCAGTCAATATAGTGCTGCGCCAGTCCTCATTCGCCAAAGCCACAAGTGCCTGTGAAATAAAAATGTGATAAAATGGCTGAATGTTGGTACAAATATTTAATACAGCGATTATCCGTCTAGTATAGCATCACCTGAAAATTGACTATTTTCATGACGAACTTGTCGTAGCTGTAAGTCCTGAGCTGTGTCAAAATATCTTCTTCGGATTTTCCCATGTCAACTAATTGTTTAACTGTAGCAGTGGCTTTACTATCTTTTGGTTTCTCTAGGGAATTCACTTTTAGACTACCCAAGTTAAGTACAAACAGTGATTCTTTGCCTGTATAAAAACCCTTATGAGGAACTATCAATTGAGATGCCTGCAGATCGACCTGTGAGAGAGGTATCAAAAATAAATGATTAATTCCTGTATCACCGTAATTATTCTGATTTCTGAGTAGTTGACAATCTACGTTGGATATATTCACCTGAATATCTAACACAGAATGCTTTTCGATTGCGTATTCCAGACCCAATGCCGACATCTCCTTTAAACCTTCGAATTGCATGGCAGCAGCAGCCTGAAGCCTGTAATAAAAAACGCAATTTCACGATATTCCACAAAATCAAACTTAAACTATTTATGTTCATGATTAGAAATTCATTGAGTAAAGTATATGTTACTGGTTCAATGTTGAAGTATCCTGGACCTTGAAGACTCTGACTAATTCTATAATGGTGTGGGCATCATAAATAACTTGTACGGATGTAGATTTAATTATCACACGATCTCCGCACAGCTTGTCTATAGGATTTTTCTCGTATGTTACAGCGAACAATACATTACCAGAATTTCCTCCTTCTGACGATAATAATGTAGGTACTGTGTCTTGCTGCCTGACACCAAGCAACTTTAAGTCATTGATTGAAGCAGTAGCCCTGAAATTATTAACAAACCTAACATTAAACTATACAAAGCAGCTTAGATATGTATTATACAAAGATTGACATCAGAACGAATATAAATTTTGACAACTTCATTATGAATTTTATACAGCTTAAAAATGTGAACACTTACATGATGCCACTGCCAGCTGGACGGGATTTAAATCCAACCTGGACACCATTGAATTGCAGATCCAATACTTGGGGAAATTCCTTTTCGGTATCAAGTACGAATACTTCAAGACCGTGCAGGAAAAATCGACAATCAATATCCTCATACGTTTCGGGATAATGAGTAGTTGAGCTAGCGTTTTCTTGATAATCTATAGCTCGATACAACTTTTCCTTCTCTTGTGGTGTCATAGCTTCTTCAAACTTACGCACTGGAAAATGAGAATCAATCAAATGATTTACATATTATTACACACAAGTAAGCATATATCTTATTTAGAGAAGTTTATCTGTCTGAGTACTGTGTAAAAAGTTTGGATGCTAAAAAGTATTTGAAATTTGTGTAAGTGTGTGTTTATTAGAAATTATTCTTATTGTAGTTGAATAAACAATTGTGAGAAAGAAAACTGCATTAGTATAATTGATCTCACTAATGGCTGCGGCTGAATTAAGATCTTGTTCTTCTTCCGCTGGTCCGCTTCCCCACAAAAAGCCAAACCACCCTTTCTTTGCTTTTAGACTTTTTTCTTTTTCTGCAAGGCGCTCGACCTATAGTAAAATTCATAGAATTAAGAATCCATATACACATATACCCTAAGCAAAAACTCATTCAAGAAATGACTTTATACCTCGAGCTCGATTTGTTGTCTAATAATGACCAAATTAAAGATGTCCAAAACCCTTTCGCACTCGGAAAGATGATCCACAATATCCTGTGCTATTTTCTTATTACTTAGTTTTGTATGATAAGCCTTTGCATAGCTTCGACAAGTATCTCTGTGCTGTTTTATGTGATTCCAATCCCAATTTCTTTGACATCTACGTACTGTTTCTTCCACAATACAGGTATACGCAAATTTCCACCTGGATACGATTAATTATTACTGTTAGCACAAAATATTACACCTCATTTTCTACTTCTTAAATTTATTTGAAAATCACTTTCAATATGAATCAAAGAGTGAAGAGAAAAACAATTGATATAGTGGGTCTGAATGAAACATAAAAACTACTGAAAGGATTGCCTTACCATTCTTTATAATGGCCTCTGTAGGACGTTAAATTTGGTCGATACTTCTTATACGGAGCAGCTTTTTGTGCTCTGTCTAAACCTTCACCCAATTGCATTATTGTTTGATACTGAATCTTGCTCAATCCTATTTTCAACTTTTGCATTTCTGCATCCATCCAAACTTTAGGGATTTTATAATTGCTTCCATCAGTTTCAGGCTTTGGGTTCAACTTCAGTTTAACCTTAGCATTGATTGGTCCCAACACTAAGATACAAACACAGATAATCAGATATTTGATCAAAACTTATGCCGTGAAGGAATATCAAAATAAAAACAGCTACTTACAATACTGGTAGTCCTCAGGCTTATAGTCAATAGTTGCAATTCCCATAGAAAAAAGCTCTCGGTACTCTGATTGCGGCTGTTTACTGATTTGGTTGAATGTTGGATTCAGATATACTCCCAACCCATCCAAAGTGCATAGCTACGTCAAATAATCACATGTAATACTGATGGTTGAATAAAATTAGTACAGAAATAATACTATCAAATTAATGTAGAAGTGGAATTTTCAATTCCAACCAACCTTGTAAATTTGTGCAATGGCATGCATATCCTTCAGGTTACCGCTTGTTGTCCACGATTCATCGCAACTCTCGACGGTAAAGTTATTGAGAGTGAAACCGACGGAAAATGGAGAGTCCTTAAACGTTGTATGATCTTCATATCGGACGTGTATTTTTTTAACTTCTACGTGGATATTCTTTATCATTCGAGCAACTAACTTTTCAACCATTGAATCATCCAGCTTTTCTTGATCTGATGAAAAGAAATCAACATTTGAGAATAGAATAGGAGCTTAGAAATGTTGGATCTCAGGAGATGCGGATAATATTTTTAATTGTAGGAATTAAGATTGAACCCCTCAACTTGCAAAGTATAATTATCAATACTTTTAACATCTGCCTGCAGTTTTGATTTTTCAACCCTTGCGATCTCAGCTTGCTTTGATTCAAGTGCTGCCTTTGCTTCTTTCTCTGCATCATATTGGGTTTGACTACATGGCACGACCAGCAGATAAAGTTCTTCGATAACAGCATTTACTTGGCCATTCCACATATCCTTGAATGGAATCTTCAGTAATAATTTTCCTGAGAAAACAAGAAATTATTGATTAAATAAAGCATGGATTAGAAGTTAATTGCAAGTAAACCTTTGAAAAATAACGGATTATCCAGTTCAATCGCGATGATACAAGATTTAAAAAACATTAAATAAAAAAATCCAATGTGTGTGTGTGAAATACCCAAAATGTGATGTAAAATATATCTCCAAATTAAAACAGGTACTTCGAACCTTCAGAAGTTTACAATCTATTTCCTAAATTTGACTAAATTTTTGCAATTCAGGCTACAGCTTTGAAACACTTTAGACATGATAGAAAATTCATTGATATTTCCAGGTGAATCCGTCCTATTATAATCATGATAAAAGTTCTACATATCATATAACATATCTGACAATGATAAAAGAAGTGAATTATCTACTGGAAGTGGATTGTTTTTAATGGATTCTATATCATAATTATTTTTATTAACCAGCTGAATAGTGCAATAGTAATAATAGATGTGATAATCGAATATTATTATGATTATGATATTGAAATTCACATTTGAAATTCTAGAATTATTATTCTATGTATGTCTGCTTGTGAGCACCGAATAAGCTCGGTACTTAAGATATATTATTGAGCCACTTGAATTAGGATTGGGAACGTCGCGTACAGGGAATAAATCTCCAAGCTACATGAGAGACATTCTAGACCCGTGACTCACCTGAATTAATTTTTTAATACGGCATACTTGCAAATAAATAATATTCGAATTATTTCAAGTGTAGAAACATGCTACAGAACCAAGGAGTTTTATTAGTAGTTATTAATAAATGAAAAAAATCTCAATGCTAGAATTAAATTATAAATTGATAATAATTTATAGTATGAGCATAACAAATGGATGTTAATCTTCATTGTTCCAATCATGTTGGATAATTATTTGCTTACCCAGCCGACCATAGGCTAATTTTACAGGCAGATCTAGCTTATCAAGTGCTGTTTCCTTGATCAGCAAATCGTTCAGTACTACATCGCCTGGAAAAGATATTGAAATATTTTCAAATCTGTAGATCATTCTGTTATTTGCAAAATAATTGTTGTTTTTTTTTCAAATAATGAAGCTGTGATCTATCAGAGATTTGATGAACATTTTCTATCCGAATCTTGAAAAATCTATCAAGCTTAATCATAGATTATAGTTTGAAGAAGTTTAGAAGAATTTGGCCTTTTCTATAAATTTCTGAAATCAAACCAAATGTGCTTTGAATTGCCAAAAAAAAAAAAAAAGAAAAGTGTCATTGGTGTAGATGGCAAAACATTTTCATTGCATAACATGAATAATATTCAATAATACGGAAGTGCTGACAAAAAATTACATACATAGGTATAATACATGAATGTATGGGAATTATTTAATCATCCATGTCTTACTATAATTAATATTTAAAATGACACAGTGTTGCCAGCTATGTGTCGAAGGATTTGATCATTGACCATCAATGACCTACATGTAAGATAAAATTAATGAAAGGTCTAGACTCTGGGCTAAAAATGCTTCCTGGGTTAATGATGAATATTGCCAAATAATGACATGAATGTAGTAATTCTGCGTGGTTCTTACCCCCCCAGAGGCTCAGTTTGAGCTGCTTGTAGTCAAGATTCTGAACATAATCGCCCAACACCTTGTTGAGGAGTTCGGCGACAACTGACTCGAAAACCATTTTTGACGTTTGTTTTGTAAACACTTGGAATTACGCAAGATCTAACTCTACGGGATTTGACCAGTTCTGCGATAAATTATTTGGGATAACCATCAAACACTGATTATCTTTGCTGGGTTAATAACACGTGAGTAGTGTGGTAAAACATTTCTCCATTAGTCGTGTCCGTCTATACAGGAAAACCGTGTGTCGGACACAACCGCAGCACAGTTCTAAATTTGGGACTGACGTAAATTATGTTTCACTAGACGAAACCTTATTCCTGACTCGATAAGCTCATCTACGTCTTAACGTATCTGTCTGATTCACATCACGGGCACCCGAATATAGATTCAGGCATTATCAATTAGTTACAACAAATCGCTGTAGATTTCACCGCAGAGAATCGCAATATAACTTCTTCGGTGTCAACAGCTGATTGTATGTATGTGTCACTACACAATTTGTAACTTGGCAATCGTTCATACATAATACATTCATTCTCTGCAGGTAGATGGATGGATATTTTTTTACCCAGGCCTGTCAACGGCGCATGTACGCATCCGAGTTTTGCGTATAATAAATATCGAACTATTTTGTAGAGGTCTAACTTACCGATGAGAAGCTAATTATTGACTTCAGTGGAACTGACTCGCTGGTATACAATTACTTGTTTGATTGACAGTGGGTAACATCAACAGCGTAATTATCACTGACCCTGAATTGGAAAAAATATTTTTTCATAATTAGTAAATAAACTCAAAAATTATCTCCAAATCAACAGATGATTCCAAAAATTCCCATCTCCTGGTTTCTCCTGAGCTTGACGCTAAATTCAAAATATGCCTACATCAAATTATGGACCCTTGTACGTCTTTCAGATTTACAATAGGTTCTTTGATTTATGAAGAAATTATACATTACAATATAGAAATGAAAGTAAAAATAACAATTTTGGATAATATTTCCCCAAAATTAACAGCATTGATCCAATAAAGTTGATATTTCAGACTTTTTATCCAGAATATTAAAAATACTGTATTGTAGTAAAGTAATAGGTATGTTAATTTTTCTTTACATACAGAAAATAGACTTTTATATGGTAATATGCGAATGTATTCTTTAAACATATACAATGTAATATGCAAAATGAAATGAAAAACTATGTTCTAGTATTTGAAAAGCATTCTGAGCATTCAATTCTTGTCTGGCAGATTTGAAATTAATTATAGTTAAACCTATAGTCTACTTCGTTTTATTTCAAACATACTTATTATCAAGATCCATTTGTTTCTAGATAAAAGAGAATAAGGACTGAAGTTCATACAGTGGTAATGTATCTAGCATCTGATCAAGATTAACATTTTCTTAAAATGAAAGGCTCGTGTATATTATTCTAGTGGCCCCACAATAAACATTATTGTACCGTCGTAAGATCTTGGTAGTGAGTTATTCCTTCCTTTGTTTTCGTATTTTTATACTTAATTTCATAATTAGTCTACTGCCAGTGCCACTGCAATTTGCTGAGGTCCAAATTGATCATAGCCTCAGAAGATGCAAAACTTGGATCCATTCTTCTTACATATATCTTTCTATTCCCAACTTCTTGTAGGTTTCTATAGTTGTCGGCTAGTACTTCTTCTCCATTTGAAAGTTTTCTAAATCTGTCCATCTATAAATTGAATGATAATTACAATGAATATTAATAATAATTGAATGATATTACAACCCAAAGACATGTATAATACCTATATACCAACTTTCACAGAAACTAAGCATCTAAGTTGATATCCAAGTCAAATACACATACTTGTCTGAAGGATATTAGCACAGGGGTAGGAAAAACAATCCAAGTAACGGCCTCGTTGCATGGGGGAGTTGTCAACGAACCCCTGTATGTATAAAATGTATTGGTATCATGCGGCATAAGGGAGGCCAGTGTAATCGATACATTCATTTTTACTACAGAGTCGACCCATTTAACATCTGGAAATGTGTTCAGAATGGGAGAGAACTTCTCATTATCTTCCTCTTGTAACTGAAAAGTGAATGAAAGTGTGAAATACATTTACATAGCAAGTGGATAAATCTATTTATACGATTTGTTACTTGAAATTGCAAATACAAGAGAATTTCACGCCTCAAGCAGCATTTCTTTAGCCTTTACCTTTATTTAAATAGATTTATTTCAAAGACCTTGATATTCTTTCTATTTAAAACTGAGAGATACACCCATAGGAATGCAATATTCCCGTCAATTCACTGAATTCCTGTAATATCCCATAAGAATTTGGAATCGATTAACATGGATTTCTATGGGTGTACCTGGAGAATTTTAGAATGTCTAATATCAATCATTATGGTCATAGAAAATATTATATATTCCGAATTGTCTATTCATATGAGATATATTGACTGCCATTGACTCGTATTTTACTTGAAATTACAAAAGAAATTGTATACCTGGAAGAAGATTCCTAGAACAGTAAGACCATCTCTATTTGCTGTTGCTTCATCAAGGGTGGCATATTTCATATTTCTATGTATGATATGCATCTCCATTGGAAATCTATAATCAAGAAAAGGAAAACCCTTTATTTTTCTAAGACAAGCAATCGGCAACCTGCCCCATAAACTTACGATTAGTTTGAAACGCATTTTGGGTAATTTATTGCTAGATATATTGTTTTATTCTCATAAATTCTACTTCGTTATTTACAAGCAAATGAAAAATATAAGAATAGAAATGCTGCCTAATATATTTTGACCAAACAATTTGATGGTATTGATATTTCGTTTAATAATCGGCATACCTGATTCCATTAAGTACGTGTTCTGAGCCCCGATTATTTTTCCCGCCCCAATGAAAATGAAGCCCTTCGAGTTCGTAGTCCTGACCCTTGTTAAGTAAACCACCGAATACATAAGGCAGACGTTTTCGTGTGAGCGCCTTATGGATAGACAAGGCCACTAAAAGGATCAAAAGATAAAATAGCTGGTTATCAATTGAACTGGCATAACGATATAAACGTACAGTTGTAAAAAGAGATTATAAACTTTGCTTATACGTTGATTATACTTTAATAATCGAATAGCATCTCTTTCACCTGAATAGATCTGTTCTCATTTGGTTGACCGATAGGATATGGCATTATCCACATATTAGATAGATTTTTGATCTCAATTCTAGTTATTTACCTGAATGCCCATTGTTAGTTACTTTTATCGGGCCAGATAACAAATTATGGTAGCTGATCATTTCCACGGCGGGTAATGGTAATGGTACAGCTCGGGCTGAGGATAAAGCTATAGGGGATTGCCACTCTCCATCACAAAGTCTGTGCTCTCTTGACCATGTATGTTGAACTAAAGAAAATAGTCAAAGTTTCAACAATAAAGAAATGTCCGGAATCGGAGCATCAACTGAACCATTCATTAAAAAAAAAAATACTAATAATATAATGAAATTAAGTCCATTGATCTGGTTGAGATTTTAGCACATGTATACTTACGGCGTTTGCTGTACCCAAAACTCCCACATGCAACCTGTACTGAAAATATCAATTAAATGAAATGAGAAACTGATACGGCAAAGCCTGGAGAAATTAAAAATATTCAAAAACTTACATATTGCTAGTAAAGTAGCAGCCCCACATACTAAATGCATTTTGGCTGGCGAAAGGACCACTCTATAATAACGAATCTGTTAAATCTGGAGAAACAAGTAAAAAAAAAAACTCTAATCATTTGCACGTTAGATCAAACAAGGCTTTTTCCAGTAGCCGACTATCTCATTGTTTTCTTATGTGAGTATGAAAGATGCAAGGAGGAAATACAAATACTTCAGAATGTAAGATGTGTTCGAAAACTAACTAGCTTAAAATACAAAACATCATTGTGAACATCGAGATATGCCACATTTGTAGAAAATCTTATATTTATTGGTAAATGGAACTTGCTGTCAAAAATATCCAAACTAATGAAAATATAAAAACTCGAATCAAATAAATAAAGTTCAATTCATCTTGATCATTTCTGTGTTTATGATTCTTCGAACAATCATTGTTCCAAGACAATTCTTCGAACAAGTACTCAAATAACTAAACAAGTTGGCATAGACATATTGGAGATTAATTACCAAATATTCCGAATTGCCATATATCGATATGAAATTTAGAGCTTTCAAGAGGATGATACTTTAGAAAATATGAAGAAGATAAACCACAGCTAAATGATATATATTATTATAAAATTGATTGTATTCAATTATCAGTTAATATGAAAATAATAGTGACTGATCGATAGAAAAAGACATCATATGGATTGCAGTTAAGTTGATAAATAATATTGAAACATTTAAATGATCAGTGGTAGATCTTTGAAATTTGCTTCAGAGAACTGACCTTATCCCCTCAAAGGTGTAAGACTGACTGTGATAGCGTTGAATAATCGAGACCAGCCTAAATACATTCTGGCAAGACTTTGCTATTACCATGCGCGTTCACCGATTGGTCAGTTTCTACTCTCACCTCGAGATGATACACACAAAATTAAGGTGGCAAAAATTTTATTCGACGTTATGCTTTGCTAGACTAGATTGATCACTTGAGGAAGTGATTTTACATCTCTCGCAATCGGAATTGAAATATTATAATTAAACATATAAACTCGTGGCCATGAAGATTACATTTGATTCAAAAATAAATTGAGCATTGTATTTTAAAATAGTGAAATTCATAAAATGAATGTAGTTTACCTGAATGCATATTGATTATTCTAACTGCGGAATCTAATCACTCCTTTTAATTATTATGACTGTGAAATGAAACAAGGACATTACAATAATCATCTAAATATAATGCTAATTTGAAATACAGTATTAATTTAATTAGTTTTACAGAAAAAAAAACAGAAATGCAAGAATACTACAAATATCGTTGTTTAGTCATTAGGTCTTTCTTCATAACGGTTCAATATCTAGTTCCACTACAGACTCACTATACGGACCTCATTCGTGAATAAATAAATAGATCTTTATCTCATGTGATAACTTTCAATTCGAATGTGCTGAGTAGTTGAAATGGCATGAAAGATTCAGCTGTAATCCCAAAATACCAGTGCTTCTACTGAAAATAAATTTCGTCGGGTAGGGAACTTTTGGTATATCAAAAATAGGGTAAACTAATAGTATTTAATTGCATTAAATTAGTATGAGATATATATTATTAACATGAATTGATGCATAAATGAATGCAGGATTGTGTATAAATATGTATATTATTGGTGTATAACTCAAAACACCAAGCATTTCTTCGATTTATGAATATTATGGTGAACTGATAGTTCTGTAAACGCAAATTGAAATAACTGAATTGACAATTGTGATATCGTGAACAAAATACAAGCGAATTTACTGCGTGCAGTCAATAATTAGTATAATATCCAAGAAGACATTAGTATGCAGAACACCTCGTCTTATGCAAGATTGAAGAAGTGTAATATGGACCAAGGTTCTACATCATCTGTTCAAACAAATGGATCCTTTATCATAATTGACGCATCCAAATGCGTTGCCACACTTAATTAACTTAGTCAAATAATTACTAAGAAAGAATTTGATGATAAAATTTTTAACTATTTACTTTTTTGCTGCTAATATTTAATTGCTGTTTGCCTATATTCCTTCCAAACTTATACCATTTGGCTAATTATATTTAACCATAATATAAAACAAAAGACTTCCAACACTGGCTCTTGCTTATTGAAAGTCAAACTCGATTATCTGTTGATTTCCAATATTAAGGATCATATATCGCATAAGGGCTCGAGCTCATAAGAAATCTAAATCACTCCTTTAATTTCAGATCTTCAAAAGATAAGACAAACTGCAATTTAAAGCAATACCAAGATTGACGACCAATTAATTCAATATAAATAACTAATTATATACCATTCGTATGATACAGTCAGAGATTGTTATACCACAATAAAAAGCAGCTTGAACATTTGAATAGTGCCATGTGTTAGGCATACATAATGAAATACTATGGAAAATATGTGCAGCATAATAAGAAGCTATTCAAAATTACCATTGCATTTTAATTGAGAATTTTGGCCCTCGGAGTAACTCTAGAAACATAGGATTTCAACTCATCTGCTCCGATTATTCAGGTGCACTAAGTTCCTGATAATATCGGAAATCTCATTTTTATAATCAGAATTATAATTCCCGTGTATATCGAGTGCAAGGACTTCAATTTAAGTACAACAAGTTGAGAAATCTATGTTAAGCTTGACTAAACGATCAATTATTGTTAATTATAAAGCGTTCTGCTTAGTGTAAAGACACGTAATTGGTAATTACAGTATTTTTTAATTGATATACAATTAAAATCACGCATGCATCGGATTGAAATTAAATTACAATGTTAGTATTAATTGGTTCATTTCATGTTCAACCGATGTCGATTCAATTCAAAGAGACTAATTTAATATGCAACTCCTATAACATTAGCTCAATCGATGAATGGATATAAGCTGAACAAAAGAAATATCTGCATATACAATAGACCCATTACTCTTTCGGGATGTCAATGAGACCACAGGTTTTGAATCGGGAATTTTTAGACAGATATCTCTGTTAGCTTATTGGAAATGTACAAGAGATCAGAGTGTGTACAAATCTCTGAACGGACTTTGTTAAAAATCGTATGATCTTTTAAGTGTGTACTACATACAAGTGGATAACTTTCCAGAATTTTTCAACCTCGTATACTGCTATTATTACACTCACGAAGTTCATGAAAATGAGCAATAATTGGCAAATATTTATAATTGAGAGAACACAATTTCTACGTATAAAACAATATATCAAATGTTCTTATAACTCATTAACTATTTTTGTAAAGAAATTTCATTGCCTAAAACCAGGACACATTTATCGAAGCAAGCTATGCATGCAAAATGGCTTTGGCCAGAATTGTTAGTATGCAAAATAGTGGTCAACTATGTAAGCAATGATATTATTGGACAGGAATACATTAGAATAGTCCTATAACGACTTGACAACTTGATCATTATAAGACAAAATATTACGTCATTCAAGCTATTACTACCCTCAGCATGAAGCGATAAACGCCACGTGATACGCAAAATAGGTGACAAGATCTTGATAAATGACTTGGAAGGCAGTAAATTTTGTAATCTGACTTATGGCGGTGAATATAATTGGAGTATTTATATCTTTCAGGCTTCAATAATTTAAAGAAAATGTTAAATATTTTCTGTCCATTAGATTTATATAAAAATATTTATTCAACATTACGATACAGCATGTAAGTTTGATAACAAAGTGTGATTAATTTCGTAATTTTGTCATAAATTATTCCTTATATTCTATTTTTTAATTTCTCATTTTTTAAATCTAGTCAAACTACGAACAACAGTATTATCAATTCGTCACAGTGGCGTAATTCATATAATAATCACGTAACTCATGTATGTAACATCAAAATTTGAATAAAAAATAGCGTTTCAATTTTGTTAGTTACTCGTAAATATATGTGTGCCATACTATTTACAGTAGTATATATTTATATTAATTGTTCCTAAATAATGTATTTATCACAGCCCAATAATAAAAACACAATATACTTGTTGATTGATAATCATGAGCTAATTTTTGAGCAGATATGCGCAAATATTAGCAAAACTAAGCAGGGTTTTACTCCAACATAAATTTGCGTGAACTTGCCACACTGACTTTCTTTTCGCGTAATAGATTAACATCAATTTTCATCATGTTTCAAAAATAGCTATGCAATAAGCCAGCTAAGAACTGGGCAAAGATTGTTATTATCAATTCGTGAAAAATATGCATATGTTAGGCAAAGTAATTATCTTGGTATTTTTTAATACAATCCTATATTCTAAAAATAACATATATCACATATAATATGCATAATAATGGGGGCAAGATTATAATATAGTCATTCCACAAAAGAAGAAACGATTGATTGTCTCTACTAACTTGTCGCAGTAACATGTCAATCTCTGACGATAAAAAATCAAACTTATTCAGTTTTGACTGTCTCTGATGATGCATAATAAAACTCATAAGCCATATAGAATAAAATATAAACTTTGCACTCGATTTAGCTAGAAATCTAGTCAGACAGTAGATGCAAGATAAGATGCTTGCCAAGAAATACAAGTTCATATGAAAAATACGACCCAGCTTTAATATTTATTACAATATACCTAAATCGTTAAAATGGTAAAATGGATTCAAGTCATGTTATCAAATAGCTTATACTTTGTACAAATAAATAAAACCTCTCTCAATATCTTCTATTATGTTTGCTTTCCTACCTTTTTAAGTGATTGGAGTCTTTTCTCGAGCTACCTTAGTGACTTGTAGAGGAACGGAAAATAGGTCCTCCCATTGTGGCCGAATTGAATCGATAACTGTCTCAACTGCACCTGATGATACAAATTCAAGAATCCAAGTTTCCTCTTTGCCAGCTACTTCATCCAAATAGCTCAAAGTCAGTGAAGTATCATCGTGTTCCTAGAAAAAAGTATGTGATACAGATCTGACTTTACACTGTATAATCGTATCACAAATAGTATATTAACAGTATAGATTGGTGAAAGTATTACTTACAATACGAAACTGTACTCACCACTTCAATCAGATTACTCATGGCTTGTTCAGTTTTAATAGCAGGTCTTTCGCTGCTCTCAGGTATCAGCCATTGCATGTTATCCTCGATTACTAATAACGCAGACATTGTTACTAGCAATCCAGCAACTTTCATGATTATGGTATGATTTTCGTATTTTATTGTACAGCAAGAAAACAACGCGAGTAAACGAACTGCATCAACATCTTGATGATTTTTAGAAGATCTCAAGACATCTTGTAGCCGAGAATTACAATGTAGGGGTACTGAGAACTCTACCTCGCAACTACCGGGTAATGGCAGATCTATAAATCAAAGAAATTCATCTATTAGTACAAATATGTATATAAAGAGTCATAACTCGGATAAACATTTGCCAATGATTTAACAAGGGGTTGAGCACCGGTAAGGTATGCCAGAAAGTTCGATGTCCTTTGGAAATCCTGAAGAATACAAAGTATAGTTGTATTTAATGAAACCTCTCCGACTTTAGCCGGTTGATGAAAGTCAACTAAGATTCCTTGTTTGAAAGGCAATGGAGCAACTGTCCGTAATCTATCCATGGTCCAGCTACATTCTTTTTGTAACCATTTGTGTGGATCCTCTCTATTAATCAGAAAAAAATTATGTAAATTATAGTTAGCTTTCTAATTATTTGATAGTGACTATCTGAAAAGTGTGAATATTTTCAATGGAAAAATCTACTTAAAAACAAAAATCTGTAAGATCCCATTGAATAACTTACCCTTCAGATCCGGTAACCTTTAGTAGATAAACTTTAGAAGTAGATAAAACAAGGCATCCTGGAAATGTCCTGGCCATATCTTTTGACAAAATTTCTGCCTGAAAAAAATAAAAGCACAATAGGTAACATAGAGTTTTGTTATTCAGTGAATTCGCAAATTCGTACGTCAGTTTGATTTTTACCCTAAGAAGTAGGACTAGATCTTCTTTTTCAAGCTCAAAAATATTTAGACAAATGTGGAGCTTCACTCTGTGATCAACGCTGCTGTAATCTGTATAGGAATACTGAATAGCGCTACCAACAAATGCAGCATCCGTCTCGGACATGGGTGATGATAACTTGCTTGTACCTATTTTCATACTTTGTAGCAGTCCTATATTTGAAACCACATAATTTTTTCAATTATTCTTAATAAACTGTAGGAACGAGTACAATAAATGTTACTAAAGACCAGCTTGATTCTGTAATCTTATTTCGAAATTCATTTCCTGAAAGACTGCATTCACTTGTTTCATTGATTATTGAGATGTGTTTGAATGTGTAAAGATTTAAGATGAATGTAATGTTTGATAAAACTATTCTCCTCATTTGAATATCTTTTCAAATAATATTTGAGCTGATTCACCTCCAAGCATTGTACTGAGGTTGGTAACAGGTTGAGGCATTTGCTCCTTTTCTTCAGCCAGCATCTTCGTATTATTCCCATTCATCGTTTTACTAATTAAATTACTATTTGGCTCTGTGAGCTTCATCACCTTTTTTTCATAGGCAGTGCACACACTGTCAGTTAGAGAGCCTACAATAAAGTACAAGCACATAAGGTGATTTGATAAAATAGTTCAAATATAACATTTCGAAGTTATGAAGTTTCTAAAATTGTTTTATTTTTTCAAGTAATTTTGAAAAATCACGAATAGGAATTACTCACCAGAAGAACTACTCTCTGTTAGAATGGTGGGAAGGAGATTCATGTCTGGAATCGTCACCAAAGAAGGAGCAGCTGCAATGCGTCTTTCTTCCGACGACCTTTTTCTACTCGGTGTTAAGCTCGATCTAAGCATAAGGATGAAATTAGAATTATCAAGCACACATTTCTCAATTCAAAGAGCAATAAGTTTCGAAAAACTGCATAGAATTATACAAAACTGCCTACAATAGTTATAAAGTCAAGTGAATACAGTTCACAGTACTCACTTCCCAGTACTCACTTCGAATTTTCGTCCAATACTTCAATACTGCTCTGACTTGGATTGCTCAATATCTCAATATCGCTGTCGTATCTTTTTGTTACAGTTCCAGTCGATGGGGTAGATTCTCTTGATTCATCGAGACTAGTTGCAGAGCCTGTAGTGCACAAAATAAGCTGTTTGTATAATCCTATTTGGTAATTAATAACACTTAGAAATCAACAATGAAATTCACACACTCGTGCATTCGAATTATTACATTAATTTTTAACTCCCATTGATTTTAAAAGGCCTCAGTAGCTGATGTGGCTTGGAAAAAAATATATTGTGTAGGTATAAAGTTTCAACAGTGATGTACTCACAATATCAAAACTTATCAAGTTAAATTCCAACTGTATCAATAAATACAAAAAAAATCGTTGATCAGTAGCTTTTGTGATCAGTAATTTTTATTTGGAGATGAAATATGGAATTTCCATTCACTAGAACAGCATATCGAAATAGTACTATCTATGTCTTTAAAAGATATGAAGGAATTACTCATTTATTGCATACAGTATGTTAAAGACAGAGTAACAAAGACAATACATAATACTATAAATAGGCAGAGAAGACATTGTCGACTGATGAGAATCAATTGAACTGATTTTATATCATCAAAATCCACCTTCTCCCTGTACCTACGAATTATCAAAGATAAATCTTCTGCAACATAATGCCGTTTAATTGTTCATTACTTTCACTATAACTAGCACTTTAGATAACATTGCATTGAATTTCACCAGTAAGCAGTGCAACTGAGTAATGAATATTTCTTTACACATCTATCATATCCGACTATCGAGCTTGTCAAATTTGGCGTCAAATTCAAGTAATATTAACTAGTAGGGACTGACTGGCTGACAATTCCTCAGCTTTCCTGGAATTTGCAGTAACTGTGGCATCAGTGGCGTTTTTATGAATATTTTGAGTTGATTGCAACAATAGTTGAATGTAGTGCAGCTTTGACTCCGCAACAATTTTGAGAGTTTATAGTATGCTATGCAGCTTCTGAAGTTGCCTCATCACTGCCCCTATTCTTGTATGAATGGCATGGACACAGAACAACATGGAGAAATAAATAAATTGCAAAAGTGAAAGAAAGCAGTGTGAATTGTTCAATGATATGAATTATCTTGATTAAAGCTTACACTGAACTTGGACTTGAGCTTGGGCTTGGGGGTGAAAGTCGAAGTACACCATAGAACTGTGGTGAATAATTTTCGTGTCACTTTCCATTGCACCTGCACCGGGGATTAGTAAGTTATATTATAGTGCTAATAAGGAGATCAATGAAATTAAACTTGGAAAGAAATACAATTCATAATTAAAAATGAAGAATGACGAACTCATCAAAAAGGAGACTTAGGTAATGCCCGCAATTCCAAGCAGCAAATACAAATACTCTGAAATCTAGCTAAAAATACCAATATCTTTCAAATAGTTATTGTGTTTTCGTTAGTAAAAGAGTTAGTTCCAAAGTATATGTAGGAACATCAGTCAATTATTATTGGAAGATCTAATACTTATCTATCGTTACAAATAAAACGAAGGCTCACCAATACTAGAATGAGATTCTGAATGATGCAGATCCAGATCCCTTGGAGCTCCTGCTAACTGTTCTTGAAATAATTCACCAGACTCTTTTCCTTTAGTAGCAGCAACTTTATCTACCTCAGGGATCTGCAGTTCATCCGTTTGTATGACCAGAGTGCTTTTACAACTGGGGCACTTTGGTCGTTCGAGATCTAAGGAATGCCAGAGATAATAATATTTATGAACTTTTACTATAGTACGCCAAAACAACAATACTATCTTCTATTTTTTGTTACATGAGTACCTATTAGGTGTTCAATAAAAAGAAGTTGTTTCCATGATGCTGCAAGTTAACTTATTATAATACGTCACTAGTAAGAAAAACCAAAGCCATGAAATCACCTGTTACAAAAACTGAAGTAAATGTCGTGTAATCTACATCCTGTGAAAAATGGGTCGAGCACTCCATGCATTTGAAAACCTTCAATTTTATTGGCTGTGCATTCATAGTTTCACTAACTTTTGCTACTAGTTGCTGAAAACATTATTAAAAATAAAATGTAAAACACCATAGATATCAACTAATATTGACTTATGATATAATATGCTGTATAGATAGTTTATGCAAGGGTAATTTTCTTATGAAAGAAATCAAACGTGGTCATTTTTTTTAATTCTACCTTAACGTCATTAAGTTCCATAAAATAAGTCCTGTTTTGTCGATCTCTTCTAGCCGTGTCGAAAATAATATCTACAGTAGTTGCTTCGCCTCTGCCCCTAACACAAGAGAGAACAGTATTTGTCGCCCATCGACATTTCACCTTTCCAGTCATGATATCTCTTTCTCTTATGTCCCTATAATATTAACATAATAATAATAGTTAAGTTAGATGAAATTCAAGAATAATGCCGGTGTACATAGGTATGTGAAATCAAAAACTTACTCCGGCGTAACAACTAACATTATATCTTCCATTTCATCTTCACTCCTTTTTTTCTTCACAAAATATAAATCGCCTTTTTCTGAACACGGAAAAATCATAGAAAATTAATCAATATTCATTCTATATCAAGTTTAATTGTGCCTAGTCTCACTGTACCAAGAGAGCCTTGGAGCATATGAATAGAACATGGAAGTACCTCACCTTCGTCACGATCATATGGACTTTCGAGATGAATTGGACTGGCGTTTGATACCGCCAAGAACTTGTTGTCCACTGGATCATTATTGTCAGAAGTGTCTTTATCCTTCTCATCTTCTCCATCTTTTGATTCTTTATGACTCTGGTCATTATTCATCAATTTTTGTTCCACTAAAATCTCAAGACTAGGTTCTGATGGTGAAATGGAACTATCCAAAGTTGGTGTGTCCATAGGAGTTGTCACTATTGGTGTAGATGATAGTAGTGTACTAGTGGAACGCTGTAGTCCCATGATATCTTGAACGAAAGTTCCAGCGTGGCTATGCAGCCAGTTATTTTGACCAAACTTTTCTCTTAAGGCTGCAATTTGCTTCTTGGTTTCCAAGTGATCCATTGAGGTTTCTGTTTAGCAAGAATAATGATTTTATTCGTTTCATTTCAATCTCATTTTTCATGTATTCGAACAAGATAAGAACGAAATTACCTAAGTTAGAAGTTACGCTGGAACTCAATTCGGGGTTCTGCTTATCATAATCATCATCTGCGATTACTGCCTCTTTTACATTTCTCTTTTTCCGAGATCTCGAAGTACGTATAACTTCCGAAATATCTGAACATTGGCTCTCAGTCATAGATTCATTGATTATCATTGTCTCAATGGACGTTGACGTAATATCAGATCTTACAGAACTCACTAAAGAGGCTAGATCGTCGCCAGATACAGAACGTATAGACCGGATTGAGAAGAATCGGTTTTCACTGATCATTTGTTTTTCAGATTTAGACAGCGGCATATGATCTAGCACAAACTGTAATCATACCACACAATCATTACCTCATTTGACATCATTACAAATTATTATCGATATGCAGCTTGATAATTCTTAAGGATGATTATTAATAATGATAAACTGTTCGAGCTACCTTACTATCTGCTACACTCGGGTGTAAATGTTTTATAGAAAATTGCCTATGTCTGGGATGATATGCCAGAGGATTTCCCTCCAAGGAGACCCACAGCAGGACTGGCATTCCTTCCAATGGCCACAGAACCGAGTGTTCGGTCAAACAGTTATATGAGAGATCTAGCTCAGCAAGGGATTCTAGTCCCTGTAACCCTAAGAAAATTCGAAATGTTTGGAATATAGTTTTTTCAAGTGCAATATATGTTGTAAAGAATAAGTTAGTGATTCCAGGGTGACTACATATTCGAATTTCATCATTTTACATACTTCCAAGTATTTTGAGGCTCATTTTAAAAAAACATTCATGACTATTAAAAATTTTTTGCATTCTTGTGATCATTCTGTTATTTAACACATCGATCTACCTCTAATCCTTTCACTCCATTTTTTTTCATATAATGTACGCAAACCAGTGCATTTTAATAACAGATGATTTTGTTATTTGGTATGCAACATCAAGGTTTAACGATGGTTTCATCACATTTATATCCAAAATTGTCAAATTCACGAAATAAATAATCAAATTATATAAATATCTTCATAAAATTAACAATATTAATAAAGTCCCAGACCAACGCCAAGCTTGCCAGAATTTCCAGGCCCTGTAGCCACCCTATATTATTTCAACTACATAATACAACATGTGTTCACTTCATTTATAGCACCGTGATTCATCACAGCATGAGAAATGAAATATTATGATAAATAAATACTGCATTCTCACCGCTAAGATTCTCGATGTAATTATTCTTCAAAACGAGTACTTGCAGTGTATGAAACACAGGCTTACTAAATACCGGAACTGCTTCTAACTTATTATACCCGAAATTGATGTTTTTCAAGTTTGGTAAACAGTCTATTTCAGCTGCTGATGATATTAAATTATGACTGAGGTCTAAAGTTTGTAGCCATGGCGCTAATTCCAGAGATTTATCAATTCTGACCAAAGCATTGTAAGGCAATGCCAAAGAACGCAAAGATTCCCACACGAAACCTACACCCACATCTCCCCCGCAGGCAGCTGCAACAGAAAATAATCAAACAAATATTAATACGATTAAACTAACTATGTAATATTACTCTTTAGGAAATATTCAAAAAAAGAATTCGTAAATACCTAAAAGTCTCCCGACGGAACCAACCCCTCGTCCGCCAGCGCAAACAACGTTTTCTAGCTGTCCTCTGACCCCTTGTAGTCCATGTATAAACTCAATCGAAACTTTCTGTAGCTCTAAGTACCTCAAATGCCTAAATTTAGTGATATCAATGCTGTTCTTGGCTTCGTTTGGCCTATGCGTGATTTTAAGGCTAATTGTTTTCTGGACGAAATCATGAAGGAATTTTAAATCTCTGAATATGTCAATTTTTGAGCTATTGCATACTTGAAATGATGATTCGAGGTCGTCGTTTTCGTCAACAATTAAGGTAAAAGCTTCATTTAGGTAGTTCAAAAGTGAAGTTGACAAGGTTAGTTTACTACTAGCACTTAATACTTTGTCACCATTTTGTCGCAATAATCTTGCCAGTTCGATTATTTCAATCATGCCAGGCATGCCTTGCGGATTGTTTGACGCAGTCGACATTTTACAATAATTATAGCTTCTTAAACGACGATAATATAGAACGTATCTATTTCGTGACCTCCGAAGGTAGGTTAGTTTTTCAATAATGTCATTTTTTCGCAGGTATAAAGTCCGATGAAAATAACGTCGCCACTATTCATTTCGATATTTTTAGAATGACAGCAGTGAAGAATTATTAATAATTATCACGTTAAAATCAAAACAAAGGCAATTCGTCCTCTCGCAATGTCACAACAATAACAAATAACAGTCTTCAAGTCATTATATAATTCCATAACCTCAAACAGCTGATCGCCACACATAGGGAGGGTCCCCTAGTCACACATGCGGACGTCGATATAATACTCTCGCAAATATTCTCGAACTCTAAAGTCTACTTGAGCCCCCGGTTGCAGCATCGCGTCGCACCATAGAACTTATCATCGCACCGTCAGTCTATATGGGTGTTCCGAAACCTATTTTATGCAGCATACACTTTCGGCGTGACGTCACTTCTCAAGGAAAACAAACCTCATGCCGACACTGATGTATACACGACTTAAGTCATATTATAACATTTTTCCTTCTGTTAGAGTCGAATAATCTTCGATTAGATTCCAAACATCTCCGCCCGGTGAGGATTCTGTTCCAATTGCAACGAACGAGTGCAAAATGAACTCATTCTCTGTAAAATAAGTTATATTAGGTAGTATAGTATTATGATACGAATGAGACGTCAATAAAGAGATTCGATGAAGTGCGATACGGGCACATATTTATTTTTAAGAAACAATTATAAATTGTACACAAGTTTGACAATGGACTTTGAATATTTCATCGATGTTGCAGCAATAAATTTCTAGACATACTAATAATTAATTTCTTTGCCATTATTCACTTTCCCCATCCTGTGACTCTTTATTTCAGTATCCATTAAACGAAATGTGAAACGGCGTAAGGAAATGAAAACAAAATATTAATAAAGATTCAGCTACTTAGGCAAATATCCGTTCATTCTTTTTAATTTCATCGACACTATTAGGAAATTTTTTAATTTCGAATTTTACTATATTAAGCTCGACGATGCACATGAAGCTATGGCTGCATGCTTGCTTGCCTCTATGCTGTTGCTTTTTCCATTCAAAAATTTTAGCAAACCCTCTTCGGTCAGATGTTCTCGTGATACCAAGCCGAATTGTAAAACCTCTATCTCCTTCTAACAGCAAAGTAACGTGACACCTGTTGACGGCCCTACGCGTAGCTAAACTCTGAGCCTGCGCCCCTGTTCTCAGGGACAAGACTAGAGCATAGACCGCTACTAAAGGGAACTGGCCCTCAGCGATCGGCCCTCAACCAATAGCAATACGGCAAAAGAGATGGGGATGATCGAAATGTGTTGTTCTCTGTCATACTTTTCGCATGCGCCACGCTGGGGTTCCTTTGACGTGCCGTGGCGCGCGACGACTTCAAACGGCTTGAATTTTCAGTAGAGTTTGATAAGCTTGGTAGATTTGCGTCAAACTACGTTTCGACGCTATATTATTGAGGGCAAATGTCATAATTCCACGAACACGCCATTGTCGAAGCGAAATCTTGCAATTCTACGGAGTGTCGCTCATTGACTATTACAAGGAGAATGAGAACTTGTAGATAACTATAAAAAATATAACCTATCACTGTGGACAGTTAAATTCACCATAGGCGCGAGATCCTGCAACTCAAGTCGTCTGTAGGGACTTGTCCAGTTATAATTCCATCGGAAATTGATTTATACTGTCCTTAAAACGACTTTCATTTGATCGACGATGAAGTTATAAGCTATTTTGCTGTTTTCTCTCGATTCTCCTGACCGGTGAGTGAATATATATTTTTCTGTATATTAGTCTGTCGGGAATCCTTTGTTATTGTCGTTTATAATTCGAGTCCTGAAAGAAATTTCGGATGATCGTGTATCCCATAATCTGTAGCTATAATTCGGTACAGTGTTATCGTGAAGACGTTTTGTTATACGTTTAAAGGGATGTCAGGTAAAAAATGAACTGACTTTCGAGTTGTGAGTGAGGTTGCCAAGAACAGTTGCAGATCGCGCATCTCATCTTTATCAGAATAATAAACAAGTGAACAATTTTCTCGATTAAATTTATGTTTTTTTTTTTATGTGTGAAAACCGTCGTTGGCGTTCCCGATCATGAATTTCTTATCGTTGAACCTTTTTTACAAAATAATATTTCCAATACTAACTTTTTTACTCGTCGCGATTCAATCGTTTACGTTGAACAGTCATCTGTTTTCGGCAGCTGTATTCGAATATTATTTGCAATTATACTCATCGAACAAATTATAATAAGACATGATTAGCATCCCCGGCATCGTAGAATAGTTTTACTTCGTATAATCATATATATTTATACAACGCAAATAGTCGAACATAAATACGGGTGAGCGAGTTGCCTAGGCCGAAGTTTGTACACGTTTTGACACAGTTAGAAAATAATCAGTTCGGTTCTTCACTTACATTCATGACTTGATCGAACGAGTTAATATACTACAAACCTTTCTTGATGAAATAATAATTTTATCGCTGAGACAAACTGCAGCAAGATGATTCTTCTACTTGAAAATGCAGATGGGATTTTCGGAGGTTGTTGATACAGATCAAATCTCGCTGGTAGATTGAATAAAAGATAAGCCAGTAATCACAACATTATTTATGATTATGTGTCACTTTTATTCGCGATTAATTGTCGCGTACATACATACATTTCTTATTTCCAACAGCTTTTCTTTTTTTTTCTACATTACTGTATGAAAATTGTACAGTATAAACGTTTCTTTATTTTCATACGAAAATGTTTTGATGCTGATCATACGAATTTTCCCATTAAAAAATCTTCTTTCTCGTTTTTATTTTTCTATCACAATTCTGCACTAATAAGTTAGGCTGAATCAGGCAAAATTTTGCGGCATAAAATGTGGATGAAATACTGCATAGAGCTGGGAGATTTAGACCGATTAAGCATCGCTACAGAGCAAGTGGGATAACAGAAAATCTCTTTACAAAATGTGCATGGACTCATCATAATATATGATCATAGATCTGAATTTCTATTGAGGAATTGAGAAATTGTCAATCAGAAAAAGCTGCCTTGAGTACATAAGCCTGTGTTTATATTCTAACTCAAATTTATCTCACATTTATTTCTCATTCTTATTTCCTTTCTTTCTCTTTACAGAAAATCATGTCTGCAGACAACGCTGACTTATGTTCCAGGATGGGGTGTAGAGTGTGGGAGATTGAGGTGAGGATTGCAATAATCCTCCAGCAATCTCTGGCTTATCACATAATAATATCTTGTTATTTCGATAAAAACAGTATAGTATAGTATACTCATTTGATCTCTAACTTGTATCTTAATATAACAATTTTATAACTCATTCACTTCTTTCTTACGGAGGAGGAGGAAGGATAAATAAAAAGAAGTACTGAAGGTCCAAAAGCAAATGAGAAAGAAAAAAAAACTGGTGATATTTGTAGCTGAGTAAGAAAACTATAATATGCTCCAAAATGCACGAACACTAGAATCCGTCGATCGAGTGGAGTTTCGTAGACCACTTATATAAATCCAATCTTGCCAATAAATTGAATTAAAGGTAAACAGTACTTTTAATCATGTCACTTTTTTATTCAAGATGAATTATTGCCTGCATTTATTATTTTCAACAAATCTTCCTACAATCTTGAAGTTTCAATTCTATATGACAGGGAACTCTTTGGAAATCACATGAAATGTCAACTTTTCTGATTATCTTCTGAAATTGTGGCACATTAATTGTCAAGTATTAAACCTTCTGTTTCTTCATCTTTGTGTTACAGTTCAAAGTCGAATAAGGAGTTCAATTGCAAAGTAGAGCTTGCAAGTTTGTGAAGGACCATGAAACATGGACATATGTAGCAGAAATGACTAGTGATTTGATCATGGAGCAATACAGAGGAGGTGAGATTTTAGATATCTTGGATAGTCTATGTGATAATGTATAACAGAAGAAGCATAATTTGTATTGAAGAATTTAAAAGTAGCAGCAAACATATAAAAGCTTTCTTGTATTCGCCAGGTTATCTCTATATTCGAAATCTAATTTATCAGCTAATGTATTCGATTAATAAATTTATCTGATTGTTAGATGGAAAAGTGCAGCAAATTGGATCAATTGAGAGGATCTGCACACCCAATGGAAGGGGAAAGAAAAAAAAACAGGCAGAGGATATGTGGAAGATGTAAGAATAAGATAGTCATTCGGGTATGAGTCCTAGTTATGGAATTTTATTATTCACTCGTAATTTGAGTTTAGTTTCATTATTGTGGCACTACCATATGTAGTTCTATTGATTTGACTGAGATTATCATATAATAATTATGTATTTGGCACAATCAGACTCTTTTAAATTTCAACGATTTTTAATTACTTACAAAATGAATTGTTTTTGATCGGAAAAACATTAAACCTTCACTACATACATGAAGAAAGTATCTATTATTCTGAAAAAAATTGTATTCAACGGACAACTGAAGAAGATTTCAATAAGGCCTCCATGATTCGCACACATACCTTAGTCAACGATTATTCCCAACTGTATGTTGTCTAAAACTGCTAAGATTTACCTGAATTGTGAATTGTTGCAGGGATAAACTGAGAGAATATGATCTAGTAACGAAAATCATTTCATCTCCGGTTCTGGTGAAGATGAAACAAAATTTAAAATGTAAGGAGAACTCAACTATACTCTAACCGAATTCGCATCTGATTGTGGGAATTATTCTGTATACGCCTAAAATCCAGACACAATTCGTCAGTGGTCCAGAGTTGTGGATTGATGGGATAAAAAGTAAAGATGTTGTTGATTGCATGATATTTAATCATATCCTATGTTTCATTCAATTACCATATACATTTTTAAGTCAATATTAGTTCGAAGAAATTGAAAGTTTTTGTTCAGTTATTAATTCCACATTCAACAAAATTATAGAAAGTTACAGTATTATAGAATGACAATTCTCCTCACTAAAGATCAATATCCCCTTAATAATGGCGTGAGTTTATTTATTCACAAGTCTCAAATTTTTATTACAGTTCAGTGAGAATATGAGGGACTGTGGACGTATAGACAGACTTTGTCAGTCTTGGGAAAATCAAACTTTGATCGCATAATGATAGAGAAGGAGAAAGTCATGCCTCTAGTTGTGTTACGAAATGGAAGAGGTAAGATTAGAGATACCTTGAATAAAGTTTTTCAAAAATGGAGAATTAGTAAATCTACAGAAAGTACATGACAATTAATGATTGAATATGTTTTAGATCATAAGACGAGTGCAGGAGATCCGATGGATTGAAAGGAAAGAAAGATGGGCAATGGAGGAATGAAGCGGAGGTAAGAGTAACAATAAAATACTAATTATTATCGTCAAATTTTTATTATTATAACTTGAAAATCACGTTTCATTGTGGAAAACACAATATAAGTATATTGTGATATACATAAAGAAGTGATAAACGTGCAGACTGCAGCATAATATTTTTATTTTTATTGAGCTGATTTTCAAACTCAAAATTAAACTCGACCCATCGTACCGCACTAACTGCAATTAATCTTTGTGCAAAAGCTTTGTGAAAAGATGATCAGACGGCGAGTAAAAATTGTCGCTGTTCTTGTTTCATTGTCAAGTTAATCGGTCTAGAGCAGCGGTTTAGTTTGAGCACAGCGGTTTAGAACTTCGGTTTAGTTTAAGCACAGCGTATGTATGCATTCTGTAGGAATATGTATATCCGTATAACACCCGTTTTTAATAAATCAAAGAAATGAATCGAATCATAATGATATTTGCTTTCGACTTACAATTACTTATTTCTAACTGAAATAATAATACTGTGAATTCTTATTTCCGGTACTATACATTGTTCAATTGTTAGTTTGTTGAAAGAGAGAATAGTATCCCCCCCCCCTATTTTATGCATAGTTTATTACGATTGTTAATAATTATAATTTCGAAACTCATAGTCGTGGTTTGAAATTCGCTTTCGCGCCTAGTGTAGTGAACGACGCGAAGCATGGAAAGCTCCGCGTGCGTAAGGTATCGCGCGCGCGTAGCGTTTCACGGCGGGTGGACTCCACCGGCTTGAATCTTCAGTCGGGTTTGATAAGCTGAGCGGGGTGACGCCTAACCGCGTCTTGATGCCTTATATGTAGTTTAGGCGGACTGTTATAATTCTACGAACGCGTCTTTGTTGGAGTGAAATTTTGCAATTTTATCGCGTATGATTGACAACTACGAGAACGATTACGGTAAGAGAATTTTAAGGTAACTATCGAAAATAACCTGTCACCGTTAACAGTCAATAATTTCCGATGGGCGTGATATCCTGCGACTTATTTAGCTGTCATATGGGCTTGCCTAGTTACCATTGCTTTGAAAATTGATAAACAGCGTTGTTAAAATGGCTTGTTTTTTTATCGTACAACAAATTTATATGCTAGTATAAACTGTTCTCTCGACTCTTTCGGCCGGTGCGTGTATCTTTAATTGTGTATCGTTTTCTTCACATCTTTCCAACGTGAAATCTATCCATCGTATGACAATTTTGATTTGTAAAAAGAATGTGCATAATCGTGTAACGCACAATCTGCGGCCATATTTCGATGAAGCGCCATATACATGTAATATACAATTGCATAGATTTTTTGTTTACGCTCATCGTAGAGACGCTTGCCTGTATTCATAGAGGAAGTTTATTTGAAATTGCATGTTAAGAACTAAAAGCAGGGTTCTGATTGGCCAAAAGCTTGCTTAGCCAATCACGGAGCTGGATGAGCTCTGAAGTCAGCACATTCAGATAAACTTGCATTGTGGATATAAACCGTTCCGTTAAACGTTGAAAAAGACGCCGGTGAAAAGAAATTAACAAGTAGTTGCGAGTGATGCTGTTCAATTTATGGTTTTTCGCCTGAATATCTTCATTGGCATCTCAAAAATGGTGAGCACAGTCGAGCAGTAGTATTCCGTGACCGTTCAAAGTGAAATTTGAGTCCGATCGTGGATTTATTCTCGTTAAAACTTGTCAATAAAAATTCGTTCTAGAGCCCAACGGTTTTACATTGTCGCGTCGTGCCTTCGTGTTCTTTCGGCGGTCAATTTCCAATATTATTTCTAATTGTGAGTCGCCAATTTTTGTGTTTCTTGCGAACAAATTATAGTAAGACGTGATCACAATCAACGGTGTTGGTAGAATAGTTTTACTGCGCATAATTATATATCTAATGAGAATAGTCGAACAAAGTATATACACGATATATATACCTATATATAAATATACACAGATCGAGTGTTTACATTTCGCAAAAATTCGAAAATAATGAGGCCGGTTCTCTACTTATATTCAAGACTTGACTAAACGTGCTGATACATTGCGAATCTATATTTTCATTGCAGGGCAGACCGCAGCAAGAGATTTCTAATAGTTTGAAGTGGATGGAAGTTGCGGAGGCTATACATACAGATTAATTATCAATCATAAATTAAATTGAAGGTAAACCAGTTATCAGAACATTATTTTCAATGAAGTTCATTAACGAGATCGTTCATTATTTCCAACAAATTTTCATTTTTTGCTTGTTTTCGTCGAATTTTTAAATCCACAAATGGAAATTTTATTATTATATTTTGTCATCAAGATTACACAGTAATTTAATTCTTGTCCACACGAAAATATCACAATACCAGTTGTACAAACGTTAGATTAACAAATATTTTTCATTGTTAATGGTTTTTAGTTGCAGGGCGATGTTAAGTTTGATTAACTCAGGAAATTGCATTCTGTGGAGTGAAATGCAAATGATAGACCTGGGGAAGTCAACGACGAACTGAGAGGAACTGGGAATTTGGTACAGAGGTAGGAATATGACATTTTTTTTTTTAGAATTTTGCCATTTGATTTCTATCGACAGATCAACAATGATCAGTTGTGATTTTCAAGATTGACTTGAAAACAGGATTTCGTTTTCGATATCGATCAGGTTATTCATGTAAAACCAGGGAATAAAAGTCTGATCTGATTTTTTGATCGTTTTTCTAAATCACTCATTTATTATTTAAGGAGGGAAAGGAGGGGGAAGAAGAGAAGGTGGAGGTGGTCGAGGGAAAATGACTAAAACGAAAAATTAGAGAGAAAACTTGAATACGATAGGGAAAGAACTCGGACGATTTTTTTACGAGCTGTGAGAATCGTCGTATACACCTGGAATGCATAAATACTCCAGTTTGTGATCCAAGCGGAATCGCGAGACCGGATTGTCACCGATTCTTTAAGTGAAAGGTTAATCCGTAACCATAACAGTATTTTTCAATTATGTTGCCTTCTTATTCAAATGCAATAATAATAAACATGGCGATAAGAATTGTATGAAAATTTGATGATCTTTCTGTTGTAGTGTAATCTGTCAAACGTTGACTAAATACCGTGGGGCTGGGGAGACCAAGAAACTATCATGCAGCGATTATGCATAGGAGGTAGGGGGAAAGATATTTCGAATAATACATCTTTTGACACATATTTACGCATATAACATGATCAGGGATCTTAATTTCTACTAAGGAATTGAAATATAGCCGACATAGAAAAAATACCTTGATTCTGCATTTGAATTCAAATTTGTCTGCATTTCAGTATTTTTATTTCGTTTTTCAGATAAGCCTGTTCGAATTGATGGAAGCCGATGAAAATCGATAGGAATTCCAATAGGACTGATAGGAGGTAGGATCTGATAGCAAGGGAGCAATTGTAAAGCAGGTGAGAATAACACATTTCTTGGCGAATCTCTCTTGCCATTTACAAAAAAATAGCAATTCAGTTTCATTTTCATCCAACATTTTGTGAGAGTTTTCTGAATCACTTTTCGCTTTTTTTTTTCATTCGCAGTCAGCCAAGCAGAGACATCCGAGTGGAATTGCTCTCCCATTGCTCGGCAGCGTCGGTGAGTCGCATGATTTTTGGTAAAGGGCTTTCTTTCCTGGATACTTTCTTTCCTCTATCGCGTGGCGTGGCGGTAACATTGTTATCAAAGTATCTTCGATTTCTTAGCTAAATTCTGTTAGGCTCATTCGCAATCGCAACGGAGCTTACTTTCAATCATAAACTCTTTTACTGACTTCATTGCAACATTATACTTGTTACTGTGCGGTTATCATAGATATATAGATAGAAACATGAACACACCCTTGACTCCATCCGTTGCTAATTGCAGTGAGCGTCGCGACAGGAAGACATTCATTGCTCAATCGGCTTTCACAAGAATCATTTCCTCACTGAATTTGCTTGAAATTTGGTTGATCGAGCGGTGAATCCTCCCGAGTTCAATTCATAGTTTGCAAAGTCTCTGAGCTCCCGCTCAATAAAATGAGTTGGGAATTCACATGGAAGATGTTCGAATCATGTCAATTTTTCATTGGATATTGAATATCAAAATATCTCGATACTTAATTTTTCTATCTTAAATTATTCATTCAATATGCTGAGTAATTTTGATTTTTACCGCTTAGAAAAAAGTCTGACAATTTGGCCAGGATGTATCTAATCCGTTCTTTCCCTACAGTATATAAAAAGGTGAGTTTTCGACAACGGTGTGTGAATTGCTACGAATGCTTGTGTTGGAGAAAATCTAATTTCACTATCAGCTTTCCGTACAGGTGGAACGGGAAGGTAGGGCGAAGCGGAAAAGGGTTTCTGCAAGTGTGTGTGTGTCCGTCTTAGTCTTTAATTTCCAATTCCGTTGGGTGGGTCTTGGGAACCAGGCGAGGGCAGGAAGGGTCGCGATCGTATGCGAATGATTTACATTTCATGTTCCACAGCTGATTCAAGCGATCACAATAAAAGACGAGGCAGAAGAAGTCCTTTTGATATTGTTACCTTGAAATATTCCCAATGTAGTGAAACACCTTTTCCTAGTTTGGTGTCAATATTCGCCAGTTCGGTGAAATTGAACAATTTCCATTTTCACAATCTAGTAATGTATTTATAATAAATCTGTGATCGCTTGGATGGGCAAAACGCATCTCTCGATTTCTGCGCTCAGATGGAGCGTGGAGACAAGTGATGCTGAGCCCGAAGACATCACGTTGAAGAGGACGCCGACCGTCACGCCACCAAATTTTCTATGCTTACTCTATAATCTTCACACCTTTAATACTTGACTCCGATCTGCAAGTAACTATCCACAGTTAATCGAGATCCAACCAATTGGTATGAAACCAAATTGCAGATAGCGTCAAGTCTTCTTTTCTCACACGCCTCTCTTCTTATTGCATGTTTTATTCAATTTAACAAGACATTTGATCCCATATTTGATTGTATGTTTTGCATTTTACAGGCTTCCACCAGTCAATTTTTTTTTTATTCCCCTTTTCTTTTCCAGGATATTTTCAGAGATTATTACCAATCTCTAATCGTCTATGACCAGTGTTAATACTTTGGGACGAACTAGTCAACTCTCTGTTTCAGTTTCGCTGGAATGACTTGCCATATGGTTGAATGGCTAATTTAAGAAAAAATCGTGCTCCAACTGGGTTCCAACCACGTTATATCGACAGTAAGATTGGAATTCATCTGAGAATTATTTTCACCTGGGAATTCGACCCGGCAATACCTACACATTGTAAGTATCGTTTGCACAAGCGAATGTTCTGTCGTGGCATGGTTGTTCAATCACCTAGTATGTTTTAATCCAATATTGGGTGTAGGGCACATTTATTACTTTCCATAAATCTTCCTTGAATTTTGAAGTTTCAATTCTATGTATCAAGGGACTTTTTGTAGATCACATGAAACGCCATCATTACCCATACACAAATTTTTGGTAACATTATCTGTCAATCGATAAATCTTTTGTTTCTGTAAGTTTCCATCACAGTTCGGAATTAGAAAAAAAGTGCGAAATTAGAAAAGAGGTGCGAAATTTTGAAGGATCATACAGCATGGACTCTAGCGACTTGAGTGGAAAGAGTAACAAGTGATCACAGAGCGAGAAAAAGGAGGTATTATTATAAATGGCTTGGGTAGTCTACGTGATGAACCTATGGCATATGAAGTATCATTTTCATTAGATTATTGACAATTGTTTACAAACATGCAGAAGCTTTCCCGTGATCGCAGGCTTATCCCTATGATGAAAATTGAATTCATCACTCATTGTAATTACTAATGAATTTTTCTAATTGTTAGATAAGTGTGTACCGATGTACTCCCATGGAGTGCAGCAAATCGGATGAATCAGAAGGATCCAGGTACCAACGAAATGGAAAGAAAAAAAAAAGCGGAGGAAATTGGAAATGTTGAAGAGGCAAGAACAAGATAGTCGTTTAAGAAGCATTTGTTGTCAGTACATGACAATCATAAAGCCTTTCGGAGTCTTGTGAACTCTTCGAAATATCATGAGATCATTTAATATCTTGTAAAGTCTCTTGAAATCTTGTGAAATTATTTTAGGGAAAACCGGGGTAAAGTGGGACGTTGGGGCAAAGTGGGACACCCGAAAAATTTCAGTTTACTGGGGCAAAGTTAGACAGTGTTTGTTGAGAAATAAAAAATAAAATTTCTCCTGAAAAAACAGTTACTGATTACATTTTCATGCTTTTATTGCACCTATGCTCAATTTAGACAAAACATAATGCTCAGATATTACAATTTATATATTGTATCCAGTTTTCCTTGGAGTCTGAATACCTCTGGACACAATAAGTTATATAATTTTGAATTTAGTTAACTAGTTGTTTAATAACAATACCAATCATTCAAGCATTATGTTTTACTTGAATTAAGCATAGGTGCAATAAAAACATGAAAATTTAATCGGTAACTGTTTTTTTTACAAGAAGTTTTATTTTTTATTTTTCATTTTTCACCAAAGACTGTCCCACTTCGTTCCGGTGAACTGAAATTTTTTGGGTGTCCCACTTTGCCCCAACATCCCACTTTACCCCGGTTTCCCCTATATCTTGTGAAGTCTTGTTGTCAAGTCAAGTTTTTTTGACTTATTCGAAATCTCGTGAAATCTTGTAAAGTTTTTGGAAGTCTTTTTAAATTGTTTCAAACCTCTTGAAATTCTCGAGATCTCATGAAATAATTTGAAATTCTGTGAAGTGTCGTAAAATCTTTTGAAATTATTCGGAATCTCTTGACGCACATTCTAGCAATCTCATGATATCATTTGAAATCCTAAAATCTAGTATTCATCAAAATTGGCAAGAGATTCAAATTAAGAATTACCAAATCTATAGAAAGGATCTGTGAGCTCTCAAATTAGTGAACTCGTTTTTACAAATTCGTCGATTAATTATTGAATATGTTTTTGACTATTGGACAAAAACGTGGTCCTGTACCCCCGCAAGAAGTGCAGCAAATTCGATGGATCGAAAGAAAAGGAAGATGGGCGAGGAAGGAATGCGGCGGAGGTAAGAATATGAAGGAAACAGCCATTATTTACGTTAAATCCTTTTTATTATAACTTTAACATCATGTTTCATTGTCAAAAGCAAAATATAAGTAAAGAGCCCTTGCTGTACACATAGGAGCGATATGTGTGTGGATTGCAGCGTTACATTTTTATTTTATTTATTCATTTATACAATACATGGGATAAAATGCTGCATTCCGTAGATAGTATGTGCACTCCTAGCACTTGTCGGGTACCCTACCCTTATAATTATAGTTAATTAATAAAAAAATTGAAGTAAATAGAATAAAATTCGTAGATCAAGTGAGTTGGATAAATCCTAGTCACAATTAGATAAATTGTATTTAAATTCGAATTGACCGAATTTTCTCCTCGAAAATTAAACTTGTTCCCTGACATTGCAAAAAATGCAATTAATCGCCCAAAACGTGTCATATTTTACAATAAGTAGATATTTTACTATTTCTAAATGAAATAATAAAATTGCAAAGTCGTTTCATTATTCAACTGTTGGTTTGTCCGAAAGAAGAATTTTCCAGTGTCTTTGTTTTTTAATGTATTGCTTACTGATATTGTTGTCGACAATCCGATTTGAATTAGCGCCCGGCGTCGCGGCAAGCCAACTTACACCCCGCGATTCCCGCGTGCGCAGAATACAATAGCTTTGCGCAGAGAACCTCGCGTGCTCACTTCCTCCAGCTTCCATTTTCAGTTGCGTTTCTGATAGGTTCGAATTGGAGTGCTGTGATGTTTGGTTGCCTGAAATTTCAGGCTGAATGTTATCATTTGATGAACGCGTCATTACCGAAGTGCAGTTTTATCAATTCTGTGAGATTTCGGTCATTCACCAAAGAAAACGAGAGCTTTTGGGTATTTATAGAAAATATTCTTATAATCCGCAACCTATTCAGTTTTTCATAGGAACTTCACTCGTTATCATTGGATCGAAAATCAATATATGGCATCCTGAAAATGACTATTCTTAATTGACATTACGAGTATACTCTAACTTTATATGTACAATACGGGTTCTATTTTTTTTCTCGACTGTTTCGACCAGTGAGTGGACATAAAATTTCGTGTCGTTATCTTTTTACATTTTTCTAACATGAAATATTTATTATCGTGTGATAATTTCGACTCGGAAAAGGAAACTGCGTGATCTGCGGTCATATTTCGGTAAAGTGTCATATACACATATACCCAATTCCATATTTTTTTTTTTATTCGTGTTAACCGCGAGAGACGCTCCCCGTAATCATGACGCAATTTATTTGAAAACGCGTGCCTGAGGACTGAATGCAGGCTTCTGATTGGCCAAGAGTCTGCTCAGCCAATCACGGAGCTGCATTGAGCCCAAAACTCCGTGGAATTAGATAAACTTGCATTGTGGATTTGGACCGTTCCGTTAAACGTTGAAAAAGACGCCGGTGAAAAAACATTAACAAGTAGTTGCGAGTGATGCTGTTCAATTTATGGTTTTTCGCCTGAAGATCTTCATTGGCATCTCAAAAATGGTGAGCACAGTCGAGCAGTAGTATTCCGTGACCGTTCAAAGTGAAATTTGAGTCCGATCGTGGATTTATTCTCGTTAAAACTTGTCAATGAAAATTCGTTCTAGAGCCCAACGGTTTTACATTGTCGCGTCGTGCCTTCGTGTTCTTTCGGTGGTCGGTTTCCAATATTATTTCTAATTGTGAGTCGCCAATTTTTGTGTTTCTTGCGAACAAATTATAATGAGACGTGATTACAATGAACGGTGTTGGTAGAATAGTTTTTGGTGCGTATAATTATATATCGAACGACAATAGTCGAACAACGTAACTGTACGATATACATAGGTATATGTATACAGACCAACAGTTTGTATTTGGAGAAAATTCGGAAATAATCGGGACTGTTCTTTACGTATATTCAAAACTCGATTGAGTTTTGTGTTGATATAATGTGAATATTTCTTGTGATTGCAGACGCAGACTGCAGCAAGGCTATTCGCATATTTTGAAATGCAGATGGGAGTGGCTGGGCTATTGATACAGATCAAAACTCACAGACGAACTAAATAAAAGGTAAGCTGGTGCTCATGATATTATTTCTAATCATATCGCATTATAAATAGAGTTCATTTATTCACATCATTTATTATTTCCATTGAATTTTCAATTTGATGAATTAACATTATATTTATTAACTTTTTTCTTCATGTTATTAAAGTTATCGTTCAAATCTTCGTTTTTTTTTTCATTCAAAAATATCTGAACACTAATCGTACAAATTTTGTCATCTGCCAATCCTTTTTATTGCTGTTATTTTTTCGTAGTAGTGCCATAATGAGTTGAGCTGAGTCGTGCAAAATTCTGTGTCCTCAAATCTATATCAATCACCAGCAAAGACCTGGGGATTGTCAAAACCGATAATACAGCGCTTCATAGCAGGTAGGATGCGATAACTTGATCAACGTTATTTTTTATGATATAGATGCAAACATTGTATCATGATCACAGACCGAAATTTTTATTGACGAATTGTGAAAACGAACTAGCTTCTGTGCATATATGAGTCTCTATCTATATTCTAAATGAACTTTATCTGAAATTCGTTTTCCATTCTCCCAATTCCCCTTTCTTTTTTTTTTTTATTTACAGAAAATCATGTCTACAAGCCTATCTTGGCAGTCTGATAGACTGAGGGGGTCCAAGGATGCCCAAGATCGTAGGAAGGGATACGGAGTATGGGAGAATAGGCTGAGAATCAAGTTCATCGGGGATCTTTGTTCTGATCACGTTATAATGACTTGTTATTTCGATGAAAAAAAATGTATTTTCATGGATACCACATTGAGGTGAATCGAAACTACAACAAATAATAATTAACAGAAATGAGGAAAGGTCCCATCTATCCAGACGAGTCAATTGTGTGATAATTGTCGCCCGACGTTCCGGCAGTGGTATTCTGTCCTCATCAGAGGCTTATTTATTGACAAATCTACAAATACTAAGTTAGTCGAACTGAGTGTCAAAACATTGAAAAGTAAAAAACAGAAACAAAAAATGACTAAGCCAAATAATTAATAAGTTAATAATTGAAAATTAAATAGCAACACCACAAGGCAAAATGTCAATACTTTATCAGAATGTCAAAAGAAATATACTAACAATAACATTGATAATCAAAACAATCAAATAAATTAGTGAACTAGTGAATTACAGAGTGAATTCATTTGCTCTGTATCGGTATGATTTGCTTGCTCTCTATTCAATTCACTAGTTCACCACCAAACATGTGTTTGATTGATTTGATTATCAATGTTGTCGTTAGTATATTTCTTTCGATATTCTGATTAAGTAATTCACATTTTACCTTGTGTTGTTCCAATTCAATTTCTAATTATTGACATTTTGCTCGGTCTTCTTTTGTTCTTGTTTCTCACTTTTTAATGTTTTGACAGTTAACTTGTTCAGTCAGTTTGAGTAACTACTTTGTGTTTGTAAATTTGTTCATAAATTAGCCTCTAAGGAGGCCAGAACACCACTGCCAAAACGTCAGGCGACAATTATCGCACAATTGACTCTACTGGATTGATTGGGACCTTTCCTCATTTCTACAAAAGTTCAAGCGTTACCATCGCAATGTATAATATTTCACATACATCACCAAGGCTCTCATGAATGGCGATTAGGGAAGTGGGGAAATATAGCCTTCCTGGAGAAATAATAATGTTACTATGTTTGTTCCCCATTTCATTTTTCTTTTATTAACGCTTGAGGGGAGTGCATCATATGTTTTATATTTCATATGGCAAAATTTATTAAACGAAATTAATGTGATTCAGTAAGATGAAATACCTTTCATATGTTATTGGATTCCATTATCATAGTAACATATTATTACACATAATTTACAATTGCTTGGAGAGGCCATATTATCGGACTTACTTCTAATTACCCTATGGAAGAAGTTTATCTGCTAAATTATACGAAGTTGAGAAAGAATTCTGCATGTAATTCGTTGTACAATTTGGCTTGTGGAACAATATTATTATAACAAATCACATGGTAAATTATACCATGATTTATCAGATATGATACACATCAACAAAGTCAACCATTTTTTATTGCAAATTCAAGATTGATGTTTAAATTTGCATCAAAAAATGGTTTGATATGTTGATTTGTATCATATCTGATGTATCACAATATGATTTATTATGTCATTTGTGATATTAATATCATATTAGTATTACGAGCTAAACTGTATGATAAATTACATGCGAAATTCTTTCTTAACTTTTTGTTATTTATCAGCCAAAGTTTTTGTTAGAGTAGTTTATTCATTTCATGTTGAATTTATATATTTTATCACAGCAATTTTCTGACTGATTTAATTTTCTCTTAAGGAGGAAGCGCAGCGAGGGTAAATGAAAGAAGGTACGGAAAAACAAAAGAAAACGAACAAATCAAAACTTTGGCCAAATTTACATCCATTGATATGTAAATTAGAGTATACTCCTGAAACGCATGGATAATCAAATTCGTCAATTTAGTGGATTTCAGGAGGCCGCTTGCATAAATCCAATTTCAACAAAAAATTGATTGAAAGGTAACCAATATTGTTAATTGTGCTGCGTTCTCATTCAGGTTTAATTATCGCGTACATCTATCATTTTCAACAATTCTCCTTTATTCGAGAATTTTGATGTCAAAATTGTATCACTATTGCAATGAGGCGGGGGAAGCGAAAGAGACCTGTTTTGCAGCAATTATGCTTCGGAGCTGGAATGAGACAATTTGAATAATAGCTTTTGCCGAATATAAACGTATATCATGCTTCATGAAATGATTGCGTGACCTAATTTGATCTATCGAGAAAATAGAAGAAAGTCACCATGAAGCATATTCCTTGTATCCAAATTTGATTTTATTTGTATCATAATATTCTTTGTTCCATATTTCAGATGTGTGCATCTCTTCCGATGAAATCTCATAGGAACTGACGGCAATCATATAGGACTGATAGGATGAGGGATTGGATAGCAAGGGAGCAAATATAAAGCTGGTGAGAACTAGACACTTATTTGCTAATCGTCCTTTTTGACACATAATAATCACTCAGTATTCTGAAAAACAGCAATTCAGTTTTTTATTCCATTGTCACTTCATACATTGAGTTCCACTATTACTTGTCTGAGTTCAATCAAACACTTTGTGACAAACAATTTTCTAAATCATTCCTTTTTTTTGTTTTTCATACGCAGTCAGCCAAGCAGAGACATCCGAGTGCAATTTCTCTCCCATTGCTCGGCAGCGTCGGTGAGTCGCATGAGTTTTGGTAAAGGGCTTTCTTTCCTGGATACTTTCTTTCCTCTATCGCGTGGCGTGGCGGTAACATTGTTATCAAAGTATCTTCGATTTCTTAGCTAAATTCTGTTAGGCTCATTCGCAATCGCAACGGAGCTTACTTTCAATCATAAACTCTTTTACTGACTTCATTGCAACATTATACTTGTTACTGTGCGGTTATCATAGATATATAGATAGAAACATGAACACACCCTTGACTCCATCCGTTGCTAATTGCAGTGAGCGTCGCGACAGGAAGACATTCATTGCTCAATCGGCTTTCACAAGAATCATTTCCTCACTGAATTTGCTTGAAATTTGGTTGATCGAGCGGTGAATCCTCCCGAGTTCAATTCATAGTTTGCAAAGTCTCTGAGCTCCCGCTCAATAAAATGAGTTGGGAATTCACATGGAAGATGTTCGAATCATGTCAATTTTTCATTGGATATTGAATATCAAAATATCTCGATACTTAATTTTTCTATCTTAAATTATTCATTCAATATGCTGAGTAATTTTGATTTTTACCGCTTAGAAAAAAGTCTGACAATTTGGCCAGGATGTATCTAATCCGTTCTTTCCCTACAGTATATAAAAAGGTGAGTTTTCGACAACGGTGTGTGAATTGCTACGAATGCTTGTGTTGGAGAAAATCTAATTTCACTATCAGCTTTCCGTACAGGTGGAACGGGAAGGTAGGGCGAAGCGGAAAAGGGTTTCTGCAAGTGTGTGTGTGTCCGTCTTAGTCTTTAATTTCCAATTCCGTTGGGTGGGTCTTGGGAACCAGGCGAGGGCAGGAAGGTTCGCGATCGTATGCGAATGATTTACATTTCATGTTCCACAGCTGATTCAAGCGATCACAATAAAAGACGAGGCAGAAGAAGTCCTTTTGATATTGTTACCTTGAAATATTCCCAATGTAGTGAAACACCTTTTCCTAGTTTGGTGTCAATATTCGCCAGTTAGGTGAAATTGAACAATTTCCATTTTCACAATCTAGTAATGTATTTATAATAAATCTGTGATCGCTTGGATGGGCAAAACGCATCTCTCGATTTCTGCGCTCAGATGGAGCGTGGAGACAAGTGATGCTGAGCCCGAAGACATCACGTTGAAGAGGACGCCGACCGTCACGCCACCAAATTTTCTATGCTTACTCTATAATCTTCACACCTTTAATACTTGACTCCGATCTGCAAGTAACTATCCACAGTTAATCGAGATCCAACCAATTGGTATGAAACCAAATTGCAGATAGCGTCAAGTCTTCTTTGCTCACACGCCTCTCTTCTTATTGCATGTTTTATTCAATTTGATAAGACATGTGATCTTATATTTAATCGTACATTTTTTCTTTAACAGGCTTTTATAGCTTCATTTCTTTCCTTTTTTTATTTTTTATTCTCCCCCACGAGTTCAATA
Organism: Tenthredo distinguenda; assembly: GCA_947538915.1. Classification (NCBI taxonomy): domain Eukaryota; kingdom Metazoa; phylum Arthropoda; class Insecta; order Hymenoptera; family Tenthredinidae; genus Tenthredo; species Tenthredo distinguenda. The sequence continues at coordinate 10,951,168 of OX384534.1, forward strand.
ATGAATCCTTTCTTCTTGAAAGGACTTGAAAATTAACAAATTGAGAGATTACACAGTCCGGGGAGAAGAAAAAATTATAAAAAGTTGTTTACATAAGCAAATTGTTTTCTTATTAGTGCACACGAATATGATGAAAACATCTATCTCAAAAAATTGTATCAAATCAGAATGTTGAAATATCTAAACGAGTAGTTTTTTTTTTCCAAGTAGTTAGTATATCAAGCGTTATAAGTATATAGTACGTTAGATTAAATAATTTTTTATTTCTGCAATATATTATTTGAATTACTACAGAGATTTGATACATGCTAGCTTCATTAAAAAAAAAAATTATCAAAAGTTAGAGTTTTGAATTGAGTCGATAATCAGCGGTATTTTTGTTTTCTTGATTCGAAACTGCGTCTAGTGGCTTCTCGATTATATATGATTTCTGGCGCGTCTCTGAGCATCAACCAGCAATAATCTGCCATCATATTGATATATATTAGCGTCCCTCAGATCTTCTTTCATTATCCTTGATATCTTGATGAAATATGTGATACGGAAAAAAGAAATTTATTTCCGGTTTCAGCACACGTAAATCGGTGTGAAATGTGTATAATTATATAAACATCTTTTTCGACGCAGACCCGTGTTGTTATCGATCTATGGTCGGTATTGCTACATCGATTATTGATTACGTATTGAGTCTCAGTAAATTAAGTTCACACACGCGAATCGCGATTATCGATTATTAATTAGGCGATTATTTACCAACCCAATTAGGCTTCGCAGATTTCATTTATACACGCGCTACGTAGAAACATCTCTCTTAACTTACGGGTGAACATAAATTATTTCACGACTTCTCCACGTTCTACGGGACCTACAGAATCAATCGATTCTTTGCTTTTTTTTTTCTCTGGCGCGTAATCAATATTCATAATGACTGTCGTGTTTTCTAATTCATCATCGCTATTCTGCCTCATCTTTCTTTTAGATGTATCGCTGTTAGAAATCATCGTTCACGCTACTTCTTGATCTAATTACCTGTCTCTCATTTCAGCTAATTATTTCTTGAAATTTAATTGATGCTCGTTAGATTTTACAGCTCTTCAAGGTTTTACAGGTTTCACAAGTTTCACAGAGTCTCCAGGCACCACGTCTTCTCCTAGTTCTACGGAATCTACGAATCTTATCGATTCTGTGCATTTTTATTCATTTCTCTCGTGTAATTAATATTGTCAATAACTATTGTGTTTCACAATTTATCACGAATATTTTGGCTCTTTATGTTAATGTTGTGTTTTAAATATAATGTTGCCTGATTTTTCTCATACACGTACCGCTGTGTAAAATTATCGTTTATGCTACTTTTTGATTTGATCACTTCCTCGTCTCTCATCTAAGCTATTCATTTATTGAAATTTAATTAATACTCGTTACACTTCACAGCTTCGATGGGTTTCACAGACTTTACAAGTTCTTCAAGATCTCAAAAATCTATTGGATCTGCAGGTTTCATCGATTTAATATTGTCACTAACTACGCCTTTCTATTTTTCAGGCGGGGGGTGGTGTTGGTTGCCTTCTCGTGGTGCCCCCTGGACAAATGCGCTGATTTAATGATCTGACAAACAATAATCATACCCAAACAGTGTCCTACGCGAATGACGCGAATTGTTGCACGTCAAATAGTCAAGTAATCACGTATACATCGGTCATGCCAATCAGCGCATTTGACTAAACAACCAACTTTTCAGTCATCAGGGGGGGTATTTCTCATTTCACAGTTATCGTAGAATTAGTTCATCTCACTCGGGCAATTGTTCAGTATCGGACGAACGTTGGTAAGATCCGTACGCCTCGTCATATGCACCCCGCAGATCATCTCACGATCTATATAGTTTCGTACCCAATTTTCCTACTAGCGTTGTATTTGTACAATACTGACCTATATTAATTACGAAATTCAGACCCCGTAAATTAAGTTGAGATGCGAGATTCGTGGATTTCTATTATTTATGAGACGTTATAGATTTCGCGATGACGATTCGGACACGCGAACCGTAGAAATATCTTCCGTAACGTACAGGTGGACATCGATTGATAATTAGGAGATTTGGATTGCATGGATTAAGTTTAGTTGCGCGATTCGTGGACACCTGGTATTCATAAGACTATATAGATTTCGCGATGACGATTCGGACACGCGAACCGTAGAAATATCTTCCGTAACGTACAGGTGGACATCGATTGATAATTAGGAGATTTGGATTGCATGGATTAAGTTTAGTTGCGCGATTCGTGGACACCTGGTATTCATAAGACTATATAGATTTCGCGATGACGATTCGGACACGCGAACCGTAGAAATATCTTCCGTAACTTACAGGTGGACATCGATTTATAATTAGAAGATTTAGACTACATATATTAGGTTCAGATGCGAGATTCGTGGACACCTGGTATTCATAAGACTACATAGATTTCGCGATGACGATTCGGACACGCGAACCGTAGAAATATCTTCCGTAACTTACAGGTGGACATCGATTTATAATTAGAAGATTTAGACTACATATATTAGGTTCAGATGCGAGATTCGTGGACACCTGGTATTCATAAGACTATATAGATTTCGCGATGACGATTCGGACACGCGAACCGTAGAAATATCTTCCGTAACTTACAGGTGGACATCGATTTATAATTAGAAGATTTAGACTACATATATTAGGTTCAGATGCGAGATTCGTGGACACCTGGTATTCATAAGACTATATAGATTTCGCGATGACGATTCGGACACGCGAACCGTAGAAATATCTTCCGTAACTTACAGGTGGACATCGATTTATAATTAGAAGATTTAGACTACATATATTAGGTTCAGATGCGAGATTCGTGGACACCTGGTATTCATAAGACTATATAGATTTCGCGATGACGATTCGGACACGCGAACCGTAGAAATATCTTCCGTAACTTACAGGTGGACATCGATTTATAATTAGAAGATTTAGACTACATATATTAGGTTCAGATGCGAGATTCGTGGACACCTGGTATTCATAAGACTACATAGATTTCGCGATGACGATTCGGACACGCGAACCGTAGAAATATCTTCCGTAACTTACAGGTGGACATCGATTTATAATTAGAAGATTTAGACTACATATATTAGGTTCAGATGCGAGATTCGTGGACACCTGGTATTCATAAGACTATATAGATTTCGCGATGACGATTCGGACACGCGAACCGTAGAAATATCTTCCGTAACGTACAGGTGGACATCGATTGATAATTAGGAGATTTGGATTGCATGGATTAAGTTTAGTTGCGCGATTCGTGGACACCTGGTATTCATAAGACTATATAGATTTCGCGATGACGATTCGGACACGCGAACCGTAGAAATATCTTCCGTAACTTACAGGTGGACATCGATTTATAATTAGAAGATTTAGACTACATATATTAGGTTCAGATGCGAGATTCGTGGACACCTGGTATTCATAAGACTATATAGATTTCGCGATGACGATTCGGACACGCGAACCGTAGAAATATCTTCCGTAACTTACAGGTGGACATCGATTTATAATTAGAAGATTTAGACTACATATATTAGGTTCAGATGCGAGATTCGTGGACACCTGGTATTCATAAGACTATATAGATTTCGCGATGACGATTCGGACACGCGAACCGTAGAAATATCTTCCGTAACTTACAGGTGGACATCGATTTATAATTAGAAGATTTAGACTACATATATTAGGTTCAGATGCGAGATTCGTGGACACCTGGTATTCATAAGACTATATAGATTTCGCGATGACGATTCGGACACGCGAACCGTAGAAATATCTTCCGTAACTTACAGGTGGACATCGATTTATAATTAGAAGATTTAGACTACATATATTAGGTTCAGATGCGAGATTCGTGGACACCTGGTATTCATAAGACTACATAGATTTCGCGATGACGATTCGGACACGCGAACCGTAGAAATATCTTCCGTAACTTACAGGTGGACATCGATTTATAATTAGAAGATTTAGACTACATATATTAGGTTCAGATGCGAGATTCGTGGACACCTGGTATTCATAAGACTATATAGATTTCGCGATGACGATTCGGACACGCGAACCGTAGAAATATCTTCCGTAACGTACAGGTGGACATCGATTGATAATTAGGAGATTTGGATTGCATGGATTAAGTTTAGTTGCGCGATTCGTGGACACCTGGTATTCATAAGACTACATAGATTTCGCGATGACGATTCGGACACGCGAACCGTAGAAATATCTTCCGTAACTTACAGGTGGACATCGATTTATAATTAGAAGATTTAGACTACATATATTAGGTTCAGATGCGAGATTCGTGGACACCTGGTATTCATAAGACTACATAGATTTCGCGATGACGATTCGGACACGCGAACCGTAGAAATATCTTCCGTAACTTACAGGTGGACATCGATTTATAATTAGAAGATTTAGACTACATATATTAGGTTCAGATGCGAGATTCGTGGACACCTGGTATTCATAAGACTACATAGATTTCGCGATGACGATTCGGACACGCGAACCGTAGAAATATCTTCCGCAACTTACAGGTGGACATCGATTTATAATTAGAAGATTTAGACTACATATATTAGGTTAAGATGCGAGATTCGTGGACACCTGGTATTCATAAGACTATATAGATTTCGCGATGACGATTCGGACACGCGAACCGTAGAAATATCTTCCGTAACTTACAGGTGGACATCGATTTATAATTAGAAGATTTAGACTACATATATTAGGTTCAGATGCGAGATTCGTGGACACCTGGTATTCATAAGACTATATAGATTTCGCGATGACGATTCGGACACGCGAACCGTAGAAATATCTTCCGTAACTTACAGGTGGACATCGATTTATAATTAGAAGATTTAGACTACATATATTAGGTTCAGATGCGAGATTCGTGGACACCTGGTATTCATAAGACTACATAGATTTCGCGATGACGATTCGGACACGCGAACCGTAGAAATATCTTCCGTAACTTACAGGTGGACATCGATTTATAATTAGAAGATTTAGACTACATATATTAGGTTCAGATGCGCGATTCGTGGACACCTGGTATTCATAAGACTATATAGATTTCGCGATGACGATTCGGACACGCGAACCGTAGAAATATCTTCCGTAACTTACAGGTGGACATCGATTTATAATTAGAAGATTTAGACTACATATATTAGGTTCAGATGCGAGATTCGTGGACACCTGGTATTCATAAGACTATATAGATTTCGCGATGACGATTCGGACACGCGAACCGTAGAAATATCTTCCGTAACGTACAGGTGGACATCGATTGATAATTAGGAGATTTGGATTGCATGGATTAAGTTTAGTTGCGCGATTCGTGGACACCTGGTATTCATAAGACTATATAGATTTCGCGATGACGATTCGGACACGCGAACCGTAGAAATATCTTCCGTAACTTACAGGTGGACATCGATTTATAATTAGAAGATTTAGACTACATATATTAGGTTCAGATGCGAGATTCGTGGACACCTGGTATTCATAAGACTATATAGATTTCGCGATGACGATTCGGACACGCGAACCGTAGAAATATCTTCCGTAACTTACAGGTGGACATCGATTTATAATTAGAAGATTTAGACTACATATATTAGGTTCAGATGCGAGATTCGTGGACACCTGGTATTCATAAGACTATATAGATTTCGCGATGACGATTCGGACACGCGAACCGTAGAAATATCTTCCGTAACGTACAGGTGGACATCGATTGATAATTAGGAGATTTGGATTGCATGGATTAAGTTTAGTTGCGCGATTCGTGGACACCTGGTATTCATAAGACTATATAGATTTCGCGATGACGATTCGGACACGCGAACCGTAGAAATATCTTCCGTAACGTACAGGTGGACATCGATTGATAATTAGGAGATTTGGATTGCATGGATTAAGTTTAGTTGCGCGATTCGTGGACACCTGGTATTCATAAGACTATATAGATTTCGCGATGACGATTCGGACACGCGAACCGTAGAAATATCTTCCGTAACGTACAGGTGGACATCGATTGATAATTAGGAGATTTGGATTGCATGGATTAAGTTTAGTTGCGCGATTCGTGGACACCTGGTATTCATAAGACTATATAGATTTCGCGATGACGATTCGGACACGCGAACCGTAGAAATATCTTCCGTAACGTACAGGTGGACATCGATTGATAATTAGGAGATTTGGATTGCATGGATTAAGTTTAGTTGCGCGATTCGTGGACACCTGGTATTCATAAGACTATATAGATTTCGCGATGACGATTCGGACACGCGAACCGTAGAAATATCTTCCGTAACTTACAGGTGGACATCGATTATCGATTAAGCGACTCGGACTTATGTTAGTCATTCTGATTCAGTACGCCATTCGAAAAGATTTCTTTTATGCGAATAAGAGACGTCGGGTAGATGTTCTAACACGCAGTCTTAGTTGAACTAATTCCATGTAAGTAGTTACCGTTTCCGCTCTATCGTTTGCTTGCAATTTTTTTTTATTTTTGCGCCCTTAGAGGAGTCACAACACCATGCAATGGCGTAAAGGCTACTTCGGGGCTGCAAAACCCCTGGCGAAGGGCATAAACACTTGCAATGGTGTAACGACTCCTTGATAGGCATAGCTTGCTTTGCATGTGTTCTAAACTTCTTCTTTTCTGGCTACTTGCGGTGAATTAGTTCGTTGATTCGAGTACGTGAATGTGACGTTAATTATACGCGAATGCAGGGCACGTTCTACGTGACGGGCTTGACGAACCCGCTGTACCCGAGTTCCGCGGTCACGCGATACGTAGGAATATCTTCCTTAACTTACAGGTGGACATCGATTATTATTTAAGCGACTTAGACTGGGCCATTTTAATTTAGGCAGGCGATGCGTCAAGATTTCGTGTGTGTCAATCAGACCTCAGGTGGATTCTTTGATACGCGGTTTCATTTGAACTAATTCTATGCAAGTAATTTCCGTTTCCGCTCCATCGTTTGCTTGCAATTTTTTTTTGTTTACGCCCTTAGAGGAGTTACAACACCATGCAATGGAGTAAAGGCTACTTCGGGGCTGCAAAACCCCTGGCGAAGGGCATAAACACTTGCAATGGTGTAACGACTCCTTGATAGGCATAGCTTGCTTTGCATGTGTTCTAAACTTCTTCTTTTCTGGCTACTTGCGATGAATTAGTTCGTTGATTCGAGTACGTGGATTTGACGTTAATTATACGCGAATGCGGGGCACGTTCTACGTGACGGGCTTGACGAACCCGCTGTACCCGAGTTCCGCGGTCACGCGATACGTAGAAATATCTTCCTTAAATTCCAGGTGGACGTCGATCATTAATTAAGTGATACAGATTTCGTAATTTGAAGTTAGGCACGCGATTCATAGACAGCGATCATGAATTAAGCGATTAAGGCTTCGTGGATTAAATTTCCACACGCGCTACGGAGAAATATCTCTCGTGATGTAGAGGTGTCCATCGGTTATCAATTAATGATAAAGACCAGGTAATTCTAAGTTAGACACGGGATCCACAGACAGCGATTATTAATTAAGTGATGTTGGCTTCGCAGATTTAATTGCCACACGCGCCACGAAGAAATATCTCTCGTACTGTAGAGGTGTCCATCGATTATCAATTAATGATAAAGACCAGGTAATTCTAAGTTATACACGGGATCCACAGACAGCGATTATTAATTAAGTGAATCAGGTTCCGCATATTTAATCGAGACGCGCGCTTCGGAGAAATATCTCTCGTACTGCAAAGGTGTCCATCGATTATCAATTAATGATAAAAACCAGGTAATTCTAAGTTATACACGGGATCCACAGACAGCGATTATTAATTAAGTGAATTAGGTTTCGCATATTTAATTGAGACACGCGCTACGTAGAAATATCTTCCTTAATTTCCAGGTGGACGTCGATCATTAATTAAGTGATACAGATTTCGTAATTCTAAGTCAGACACGGGATCCAGAGACAGCGATTATTAATTAAGTGATGTTGGCTTCGCAGATTTAATTGCCACACGCGCCACGAAGAAATATCTCTCGTACTGTAGAGGTGTCCATCGATTATCAATTAATGATAAAGACCAGGTAATTCTAAGTTATACACGGGATCCACAGACAGCGATTATTAATTAAGTGAATCAGGTTCCGCATATTTAATCGAGACGCGCGCTTCGGAGAAATATCTCTCGTACTGCAAAGGTGTCCATCGATTATCAATTAATGATAAAAACCAGGTAATTCTAAGTTATACACGGGATCCACAGACAGCGATTATTAATTAAGTGAATTAGGTTTCGCATATTTAATTGAGACACGCGCTACGTAGAAATATCTTCCTTAATTTCCAGGTGGACGTCGATCATTAATTAAGTGATACAGATTTCGTAATTCTAAGTCAGACACGGGATCCAGAGACAGCGATTATTAATTAAGTGATGTTGGCTTCGCAGATTTAATTGCCACACGCGCCACGAAGAAATATCTCTCGTACTGTAGAGGTGTCCATCGATTATCAATTAATGATAAAGACCAGGTAATTCTAAGTCAGACACGGGATCCACAGACAGCGATTATTAATTAAGTGATGTTGGCTTCGCAGATTTAATTGCCACACGCGCCACGAAGAAATATCTCTCGTACTGTAGAGGTGTCCATCGATTATCAATTAATGATAAAGACCAGGTAATTCTAAGTTAGACACGGGATCCACAGACAGCGATTATTAATTAAGTGAATCAGGTTCCGCATATTTAATCGAGACGCGCGCTACGGAGAAATATCTTCCTTAATTTCCAGGTGGACGTCGATTATCAATTAAGTGATACAGATTTCGTGATTTTGAGTTAGGCACGCGATTCATCGACAGCGATTATTAATTATGCAATTTCTTATGCGATTTGGACTTCGCAGATTTAATTGAGACACGCGCTACGTTGAAATATCTCTCGTAATTCAGAGGTGTCCATCGATTATTAATTAAGTGATATAAACCAGGTAATTTTGAGATAGGCATGGGATTCACAGACAGCGATTATTAATCAAGCGATTCGGGCTTCGCAGATTTAATTGTAAGTCGCGCTTAGTACGAACATCTTTCTTAATTTACGGGTGCTCGTCGATTACTTCTCAAGTGATACAGAATTCGTAATTTTATGTTAGGCACGCGATTCATAGACATCGATTATTCGTCTAGCCGATATTTACTCATTTATTTAGGGTTTGCAGTTTTAATTTATACACGCGCTACGTAGAAACATCTCTCTTAACTTACGCGTGAACATCAATTATTTCACGACTTTTCCACGTTCCACGGGACCTGCAGAATCAATCGATTCTTTGCTTTTTTTTCTCTCACGCGCGTAATCAATATTCATAATGACTGTCGTGTTTTCTAATTCATCATCGCTATTCTGCCTCATCTCTCTTTCAGATGTATCGCTGTTAGAAATCATCGTTCATGCTACTTCTTGATCTAATTACCTGTCTCTCATTTCAGGTGATTATTTCTCGAAATTTGATCGATGCTCGTTAGATTTTACAGCTCTTCAAGGTTTTACAGGTTCCACAGGTTTCACAGGTTTCACAGACTTTCCAGGCACCACGTCTTCTCCAAGTTCTACGGAATCTACGAATCTTATCGATTCTGTGCATTTTTTTTATTCTTTTCTCTCCTGTAATTAATATTGTCACTAACTATTGTGTTTTACAATTTATCACGACTATTTTGGCTATTTGTTAATGTTGTAATTTAAAAATGATGTTGCCCGATTTTTCTTATACATGTACCGCTGTGTGAAATAATAGTTTGTGCTACTTTTTGATTTAATTATTTGTTGTTTGTAATTCAAGCTGTTTATTTATTGAAATTCGATTTCATGCTTTCTCATGCTTTTTTATTCTCTTGTGTTTCGTTCGATCAATATGATTAATAACTTTTGTGTTTACTAATTTGTGTTGACTGATTTTTCTCATACATGTACCGCTGTGTGAAATTATCCTTTATGCTACTTTTTGATTTGATCACTTCCTTGTTTCTCATCTAAGCTATTCATTTATTGAAATTTAATCGATACTCGTTATACTCCACAGCTTCGATAGGTTTCACAGACTCTACAAGTTCTTCAAGATCTCAAGGTTCTATTGGATCTGCGGGCTTCATCGATTTAATATTGTCACTAACTACTCCTTTCTATTTTTCAGGCGGGGGGTGGTGTTGGTTGCCTTCTCGTGGTGCCCCCTGGACAAATGCGCTGATTTAATGATCTGACAAACAATAATCATACCCAAACAGTGTCCTACGCGAATGACGCGAATTGTTGCACGTCAAATAGTCAAGTAATCACGTATACATCGGTCATGCCAATCAGCGCATTTGACTAAACAACCAACTTTTCAGTCATCAGGGGGGGTATTTCTCATTTCACAGTTATCGTAGAATTAGTTCATCTCACTCGGGCAATTGTTCAGTATCGGACGAACGTTGGTAAGATCCGTACGCCTCGTCATATGCATCCCGCAGATCATCTCACGATCTATATAGTTTCGTACCCAATTTTCCCACTAGCGTTGTATTTGTACAATACTGACCTATACTTATTGAGCAATTCAGAATCCGTAAATTGAGTTCAGACGCTCCATTCGTAGACATTGATTATCTATGAAACCATTTAGAATTCGTTATTTTATTTCAGATACGCCGTTTGTAGATATCGATTATTCACAAGACGATATAGATTTCGTCATTTCAATTCAGACACGCGATCTATAGAAATGTTTTCCTTAAGTTTCAGACCCCATGATAGGCGCCTCTATCTTATGTCAGTGCTTTTTCCTGACGTGCTAGTCGCGTCCACGGTTTGCTGAATTGTATCGCTACTCGTTAGCGAAATGCATATGTCATCTTGTGACTGGCATCGATGCGCCTCAATACGCGCCACGTGCATGACGTTGACGTGACAGCTTGTGCTTGCGTTCTTCTAGGCGCACCACTGTTGATCCTGTATTATAGGTATGACTACGAACGAACCATTCACAAATTATTTTCAATTCGTTGTATCGTCAGAATTGGGTGTATACATGAAATAATTATTTCTTGAATGTTCTTTTGTTTACGTTCAATAAAATTAACATTTTATACGTATCTGTCCATTCATTATAGTTAAGCATTAGCCGTTAACTTTTACTCGGATACGATGAACGCTTGGCGTGTTTGATTATGACCGATATGAAGTTGGCACCACAGTCTTCTGTCCTCTTCTATCCTTCGTGGCTACATAGGAAAAGAAAGAGACAGAAGACAGTGGGGCCAACTTCATATCGGTCAAAATCAAACACGCTTGGTGAACAACTCGTGCCAACCGACTATATATTGTGCCACGCTCCTAAATGCATCTCATACAGACATATCCTGTCCACAGAATCATAATTCACCGAAATACACTGTCCTTAAAATCATTGTTCACCTAAGGTGTTTAGGTAATCGAAAAAAAATGATCGATGGATGTGATTTTCTAACTATTTATTTGATAATTATACTTTCATGATTTGTCTAAAGGAAAGCGTGTGTTTAGTCTTGTTTGAAATCGTGTTTATTCCACTTTCCTGTAGTCATCGCGGTACATTGTGGGAAGGTTACTGTTCATGATGATGGAAAATTCGATTTTTTTTTACATAATTTGCATCCTTAAAGTGTTTAGAACAGGATGAAAAAGGGCCTCTGTATACTGCTGGAATAGCTGATCAAATAAACGTAAGTCGTCAAAGATTTTTTAAAACATTAAATTTAAACTGCGTTTTTCTGGAAACAGCATTTTGCAGCGCGCGGGGCGCTCTGCAGCTTCAACGGATGAGCCGATTCACATGAATCTCTGCGCAATTGAAAGGAAATTTAATCTGCGGAGCCATCACGAAGCGATTTTTGTCAAAAATTGATTGAGAAATATTTTTTTCTGTCCGTTGAAGCATAAAAAAACAGTGCAGAAAATTTTTTTTCTTCAATCGGCTGCCATTTTGTTATAAAGGGGTTTTTCAGAAAACGAAAACCGATATTGCACCCCACGTTCAGTCTAGATCAATAATTTCTTACCCGTTTTTGTTTCAAATGACTGGCAAGGCTGTGGAGCGCCCCGTGCAGACCAATACACGACGTGTACGGCTCTATTGGACGAGAGCTCGAGCCACCATTTTGGATTTTTTTCATAAATAGAATTGGAATTCGCTCTCCGTTGATAGAAAAATTGAATACGTTAAAACTCATTTCCAAACGATTTATTTCATATAAAAAAAAGAACTTCTCGTCAATTTATGATGTAATTGTAACATCTCACGCACTCTTAATAATTTTGTTCATAGTTATATACCTATTATAATCGGAGGATTTGGAAACTGATTAATCCCTCTAATATTAGGAGCCCCAGATATAGCTTTTCTTCGTTTGAATAACACAAGATTTTGATTCTTACCTCCTTCAATTACACTACTAACTGTTTTCTAGATTCCTTGCTAACGTGCGCAGCTTATTCACTAAAGAAAAATCTAGCCTAGCTCATGAGTATGTCGAAGAAAGCGAAGAAGTTTTTAACTACAATAAACGAACTTTTCATGCCTACCGTCGAGCGGTAACCTCCTCTCAAGAAGCCAAATTTAACAAATTTGATCAAACATTGGCATACTTATATTCAAGCTTGGATGCGAAAAAAACCGCGCCATTGCAATATTTTGCATTGAACGGATAGTCTATGATTGTATGAAATTCATGCAGACCTAGTATGTCGGATGTGTTCCAGACACCCACGTACACTGATGGCGCGATGTTATCACCGGGCCTCACGTACTCGACATTTTGTTAAATATTTACTCGGTCTTTGACCCGTATTTTTTCTGTCATCATCCCAATACTCTGAAGTCAACGCTGTTTCATACGAGTTTTATACCCCTAAAACATCTACGCCTTTGATTAGTCCCTGCCTCTACTCATGAATCGAGATTTCATTATGATTTTGCTCCGTTCAAGTGACACCATTTATTGGCGATAATCATCTGAACATTCGTACGAATTTCATGGCGTAAATAGGAAGTTGATCATTTGAATTCATCAATGACCGGCGGGCTATGTTTATACTTACATATTTTACGATATTTATTAGTTTATTTTACTACCAAACTCTTGGTTTTAAAAACTTTAAATACGGTGAAGATACCGACGCCGGATGGGGTTTATTTTTATCAGTTTCACAAGGCAACGATCTGCAGTTACCAAGTTACAACATCGGACATTGGACTGAACAGCTTCATTTGCAACAGTGCGCGTTCGTTGAAATTGGCGAAGAATTTTGTGCCGTATGTAGAAAATTACTCGCTTATTTCGAAGTTAATGTGTTGCTTTGCCCAGTGACACAACTGATTATAGAAAATGTTCTCCGTCAATTCTATGCGAAATTCTTCTAACCAGTTGTTTGTGGAACTTCGGAGCATTCCAAGTGCCGAAAAAAATCAAGACAGTTCTGGAGTAAGCGAGTTTTTTCTCGGCCTTTGTGAATGCGCGACCGTTAGATCTTGGATTTTATGTTCTGACCAGCTGATGCGACGGCGTAAAGATGACTGCATTTTTACAGAAGCTATTCCGTCTGCTAATACTAGCTCTAGAGTTCACAGAAGATTATGCGATGTTACATTGCTCACCAAATACGCTGAGCCATGTAATTGTTCTGTTCCAATAGCAAACCAACAACTTTATCGAACCGAAGGTTTCTTATCATTAAATTATCTACTTTTTATCAATTTGGCTGATTTTTAAACGTTGAATATCATTTACTGATGCCAAAATACTTAATTTATTTTTCCAATTTTAAAAAAATAGGATTTCCAACTTGTTTCCGCGCCCCGTTACCAGAATCGATTTGTTCACCGCGCGGAGTCTGTGGAGTAGCTCAATGTTGCGCTACAACGATCAAAGGGATTCATTCCCCGCAATGTGATCCAGAATGCCACGAAAGACAACCGGTAGATTTTTTTAGTATTGGTAAATCCACAAAGATAGTTGATTTTCTTTTTCATTTTTTAAGCCTACAACCTCCATAGGAGTTCCATATGTAAGAAATTTCATTCTTCCTACCTTTTTAATGAAATTCTATTAATGATCGATGACCATTGACTAGTTTTGCGAAGATATTGGACCGTGGACCTCGATTCCCCCTCAAATCACGTCTCTATGGTCCCACTGGTCTACTCCGGTTTGTGTGAACAGTAACGGTAGAATTTTCTCAACAGCCACAGCTACATGCCGTAATCAAGTCACGTAAATAGAAGATAGTTCATTACAGCTTCCGTAAAAGATTCATTTACCCATTATAGTTTTCTCAAATTTTCTAACATTATAGTGGGCAGCCAGCGATAGACTGCATTGGTCCAGGGTCCTTCTGGTAGGTTTGATTTGATATCCATATCACAAGTAAATGAAATTTTTGCATTCGATTTACCCTGTGAGGGAATATTCAGTTGATTGTATTATCATATATTATATATATATTATTTGTCAATCATCCCTGCTGAATTTGATATTATTAGCTGCCCAGTGGACACTGAAGAGTGTACTTGCATAGTTACTAATGAAAATGGCATCTTGAAGGCTATTCGTATGGTTGAATCGATGCTCTGCGTACTTGATCTCGATAAAGATGGGATCAGGATATTCAGAGGAGCTGATTTGAGGCGTAAGGGAATTGACAATTATGAACAGAAATCTGCAGAATCTGATCATTCGTATCAAGATACTTCCGGAGGTAATTAATGGTCACTATGAGGAGCGAAGATGTTCGTTATTGTAGTAATTTCAGGAGAATTGCTGAATGTAATATACAATACCGTTTTTGTAATGTCTGAAGCGAGAAACAACAGTTCATATGCGATTACCGGTTTCAGAATATATGGAATATCAGTCTAATCCAGAGTACGAGGATCCCACTAACCCGTTTCATCGGCGATTGATGTTTTCGAGTTATGATTCTTCGGAAAGTGGGGATCGCTCGTTTGCCAGAGGCATAGAGCTTACAAGATCAAACAATGTCGCTGTTAATGATGAAATTGACGACGACGACGATAATGAAGATGATGAAGAGGAAGATGAAGATGAGGACCAAAATCTTGATGAAGACACTGGAGCGGAGGATGATAGTGAATTGGCTGAGAATGACGAGGACGATGCATACAACACGGAGTCCTCCGAGCTTTCCGAGTATGGTTAGTATGAGCGCTGTATTAATTTCTAGATCTTGTGTGAATTTGGTGTGGGATCAACTGTCGACTTCAGTGCGGCGAGCCCGTGATCCAATTATGAAAAAGACTGGCATCAAATGGACAAATGAAAGGCTACCAAGGTTCATCAGAAGCAATCCCTCGATGTGTGCTGTTTTCCCTAAACGAGAAGATGGAACAGGATCTGCAGGCAATACTGGAGAGGAATGCGATGAGCCGGAGGGAGGTAGTGGTCTCGAGGGACCATTACAGTATGCTGATTATGGTAAGCAATTGAAGCGATTATCTTTGTTGCTTTGCTCTGCTCCATTGAACAACAAAATTGTAATATAGAGTTTCATATTACGTTCGACGATTGGCATGGAATATTTCTATTATTTGTTGAAAATCAGTTAGCAGTGGTAAGTGTATGGTGTTTTTGTCAGGGATAGAATTCAAATTTAAAATATATATATTAGTGCCACGAATTGTGTACTCCTTGGATTATTCCTATACGTTTATGTTTCGTTAGTTAGCCAAGAGAAATGAAGCTGTAAACGCGTGCTTATATTCCGTCTCCGATTTATTTAATTCCCTCTATCCTTTCATCCTTCAGTTTTGGATAGGGAGATGAAGTTTGAGAAATCTTGCATTAAAATAGAATTAGGGACAACATTTTACAGATACAAATGAACAAGAGAACTAAACGTGGGAGAAATGGATGAAGAACGATAAGTGTGCAAGGCAGAAAACTTAAATATCAAGAGTAATTGGAACAAGCCTTGGATAGTGTTGTATATGAGAATTCTAGAAAGAAATTACAGATTTCTGAATGATATCACAAGAAATATAAACTTAGTACCTTATTCAATTTACCGTTCCATCTAATCATAATATATTTATTTCTTCGTATGATAAAAAACAGAACGGGATTCGTGTGAAAATAATTTCAAAAATCGAGGCTAAATGATTTGAATGATGAATGAATATCTCAGCAAATTTTATCTGACTGAATAAAGGAATTCAAAAATCCTGAGCTAGTTCCTTGCTTATTTTTACAGATGAGGCAGGTGAAGCTTTGGGCAATGAAGGAAAAGGCATCGGTAACTATGACGAAGATGTTTCAAGCCTAGCAGTAATCGGACAAACTTTAAGACCACACCTGTTTTACTATTTGTCAACTTTTGTGTGCATTGCTCTGTGTACTTGATTTGAGCTACGCTCTCCTTGTATATAATAAATACATTAGGTGTAATTTCTACCGTGATGTTTTCACAAAAGTATCTTTTCAGTAGTTAACTATCTTGACATGCATTTCACGTATTTTAGCAGTCCCGAGTCAACTACCCGAATATAACAGTCAATACCTAAGATGGAGCAATTAGAGTATTGATCTTTCCATAAATAAAAATTTATTCTCTACTAGCACATGCTTGCATGTATTTGCAGATTTGATTTCGACATTCCAGAACTCGATGAATACAGTTTTCATGATGATGTATATGAGTGATTTACCTCTTCTTCTGAATAGAATTAAATAGTTTTATTGTACTCTGGGACACATGTCCACCAAGAGCACCCGTCAAGTATAACAATACATGGTAAGGTTCATAATTTTTACATGATAATATGAGCTGCATGGTCCATATGATTTCCATAAGTGAAACGAATATAAAAACTGACATCACACAAATCTCCTAATTATATACATTAATATAAAAAATATCAAAGCCTCGTTAGAAATCTAGTAAAATATCTTCAAGAATTCGATTTATTCCACCTTCGACAATCCAACAAGAGATAGCCTTTCGATTGCCACAAAATTATAATAAATTTGATTCGCTTACTTGAGTGTACCCAAGTAAGTGTTTTGTTGAACTGAGGAGCATAGGGCTTTCAGAACTCTCGCCTGTATGTAATTAAAAGTGCTTATCGATGCACCGGGTCGTACCAATTGCACCTCTCTATCTACGATTCCTGACTTACATCACTCTGATAAGCAGCCCGCCTACATGTATATCTTATATTGAAATGAAGCCGTCTCTTTATGCGTAACATTTTCCTGGGGGAGGAACAAGCTTTATTTTGGACGATTTCGAAGATTTATCCAAAAGTGGATTTTATTTTCGGAAAAATCAGACTTTTCTTTACAGAAAAAAAAGACGTTAGGTGATATTTCTTTTCCAAAGACAGGAAGTGCTAAAAATTCGAATGCAGTATTTTGTTGAAAAAATTGATCTCACGAACGGTGACGCCTAGACGTCTAAAATTTAGAAAATTTTCATATCGCAACACACATGATAACATATCGAAATTGCAGCGACATCGAAATTTCGGCATCCGATCGTTCACCTATATTGGCGGAATTGTCCATAGATATAAAAATAGTATAGTGTAATAATTAGAAGTTTCTGTGAGGATTGAACTTCGGCGTTTAACTCATTTTCTCCTCCGCTCATTCATCAAACCACCAATGATGAGAGACTGGCACATTTTCTGGCCTGCTCAGCCGGTCTGGAGTAGAGGTAAGGCTTTCATCAGAGTAGTACAAACTCTCCTTAAACAAAGCCAATGATTCATACAGTGCTTCCATAGTATCCATTTCCTCAAAACAGAGAAAGGAGTTGTCTAGCGTACCGCCAGTGTTATTTACGAAATTCTTAAAATTCTCGATCATGAACTGGAAGCCAGATCTGACAATAAGCGCTAGAATACCAAAAATTTAATGACGATAGGACATATACGAGACATCGCCGAAAAGAAGATTATACCCCGAGCTTTTTAAACTAAATGAACGACCGTCTGACTTATTTAAAATGGATTTATTGTATCAATAAATTTCTTAAACCAAAAAAAAAAAATGCGGGTGTTTAACGTTTTTTTTTGTTTTTTCACGTACATCAGTTTTTCTACAGTTTTTCTACAACTATAACTTGGTTTCACGCAAATTCCTTCGCGAATCGTTCTGCTCTATTTGCTTGATGGATTATAATCGACCACAGACAGAACGTAACCGGATTCTCTCAAAGAACCTACACGTATGCAAGATCGACTCGTAGCATTGTATTATAAACCGGCTGGTGTCACGTGATTGACTATAATATTTACTATACGAAATAAATTCAAGTCCGTTCATCGCTTGCATGTACATACGTACTACATATCACAAGCAGCAGATTTCGTAATTGCGTATCACAGCATCTTATCATGTTTTAATACGTGCACATCAATCATTGGGTACACGTAAGCTGAACGTACGTAATTTTGGCAGGCTCGACTACAGTATAGGATAAAATTCAAATAATTATCGCAATCTTAATTTCCAGCGTTACGATACAACCAACGAGCTCAATGACCTCGAAAATCCTCGTATTATATACACCTCGCGCTTAGTTTCCGTATCGTAGTATATAGCTGTTACGCAACGGCAACGTGCGCGTGTATAGTTACTACCTACCTGTGAATGAATCTACATTATCTAGAGTGAATAATACAAAAATATTAAGAGCAATCTTCTACTCTCCTGCAGAGCCGGAGTGAGATTGAATTATCCAAAACAACGAAACGAGTTCTCTCGCGCAAAGAATTTACGCACGCCTTTATAAACCGATGATATTGATACATTGTCCATTTGTATACCATTTCTCAAGGTCATTATATACATTCAGCACTCACGAGGTATTCCGCTCTTTGACTGATTGTCATTTTTAGGTATGCTAATTTTCTCTACCGTTTCTACGGTGGTTTCTGAATCCCGTATAACGGAGTGCAGTAACTTGTAAAGTGCAGGAAAATAAAACGACAAATATCAACAAGATTGGGATAAAAACATATGTTTAAATCTTCATCCAATTTCTAAGTAAAAGATGATACAAAACACACGTGGGAATCTACTCGGACAGTTTCATCAGTCATGCTCAAACTGCTGGAACTAACAAAATAATTAAATAGAAAACTCAAGTAGGTGTATTCCGAGATACTTGAAAAGAAGGACTTCAAATGCACCGGATTCGTTCGAAGCGTATACAAATTGAAAAATCGATGGAGTTGACAAGTGAAAAAAGGTCATCTTATGTCCCAATCCGCGCGAAACTGAGAAAACAATGAAATATTATTTTCGGAAATCTCAGAATCTCGGTTAAAATAATTTAGTCAGATAGAATTTTGAGTGTGATCGAGCGTGGGTTGGGTAGGAGTGAAAAAAGAACCATAGTAACATACGAATGTAGTATATTTTACGGAGAGCGCGCACGCACGACGCCGCGTCGTCGGGAGCCGCTGGGTCTCTCCGTACTCCGTACTCCGTATAGTCCGGCTCGATCGTATCGTATGTTTCTTTGTATCGCTTGTAGGCTCGGTGTGGCGACCTGTCAGACGTAGGAGAAGCCGCGTCGTAATTGGCTTAGTGATAACCACGTGGTACGATCGGCTTGGAGGGGATTGGCTGTTAGTTCAGAGGCGAAAGCAGTTTTGTCTCTAGTATTTACCGTAGAGTAAACTGACTTTACTCTCCGGTTTACGTTTATTGTTTGTGGCATTTGACAGCCACAGCGGCTGGCGATGGTTCGTAACCGCGTTGCATATGGCTACTCGCAACAGGTGTGGTTCGCGTTGTGTGGAAGATGGCCATTTCTGAGTGAATAATAAAACCAGTGGCAGTAAACCAAGCGAGTGAGAGAAACAGCCTATCGTGAAATACAAGTGATAGAGTCACGATGCGGTCGGTCACGTAGGAACGCGCACCTAGCTAGGAACACACGCTAAGGAATGCGTCTCGATGCATGGAACGCAGCAGGTAAAACGCACGCTCACTTGTCCGGCTGGGACGGACACGCGCGCACTAAATTTTCCGTATTTTGAAAACAATAAATTTTTCATTCGATTCACACTCCGTTGTTATATGGGTGGAGTACGAAAGTCGCGGTTTGTAAATAAGTTACTGAATTCGGTTCTCACTGCTCAGGTCGAATCTATTTTCATTTTTAACGGACGTATAGGTACTACTGCAGGAGGAAGTTATTTTCGGTACATATTACCCCGGTAAACCGTTCAAACAGCTATGAATCATTTGATGAAAGAGAATTTATACGCGTGTAGAATACATAAAGAGATTTTCCAAAAAATAAACAAACACTAATAATGATTACAGAATCAAGTCTGCGATCGTATATACTGATAAAACGATCGCATCGGTTCGAAAACTGAGGTTCGTTGATAAGAAATTTTTATGAAAATATAAGTGATATCGCGGAATGAGTATAACACATTTATACATAGACGATTAATTTAAACGATATATAATTTTCCTAAGGTTTCCGCGATCAGTTGCACAACAGTTTATATAAATTGCATAATCTTTATACTTCGGAAAGATCGATTATCGATCACACATGTGTTGTACAGCAATATATATATTCATGTATATATAGGCATATATAGGTACATAATCAATCAATAAAGTGTCTTTCAATTGAATGTTACTTTTTAACTCTCGATCTCAACTATTCGCGCCTCGATAAATATCCGCAACTTGAGCACTAACCTCTATAGATCTATCTACATCTTATTCTCTCGTCGCAAAATACGAAATTCAACTCTTAACTGTACTTTGGTTTACGCCGCGCGTTTGTAGTATGCACAACGCTATGGGACTGTATACGTGAAACTATATACACGCGTTCTTACGGTAAACCTGAGCACGTTCCACCTTCCGTACCTACCTAACTAAGAATCGAAAAATAATATCGTTTCGATAACAATGAAGGGTGGAGTTAAAACAGTTATAGTTATAATGCTGCGGGGTGACGATCTTGGGATTGAAAGTTCAAAGATGGGATAAAAATAAATAAATAAATAAAGCGAGATAATATATATTCATTATATATATTTAATGGAGTAAAACACGTGCATATGTGTAAATAATACTACGCAGGAGAGATGAACGAAGCAACCAGCGAATCTACGCCCCTGCAGGAAACTACTTCGGGTTCACCCTCGGCCTCGGAATCGGGGATGGAACTTGGACTAAATTCGTGGTTTCCGGCCTACGGTTACCACGCTCCTCAACTGCAGCTGCAGATACATGCGGCGACCCATTACCAGCCAAACTTTCAACCTACGCACGAAGACACACGCTCCAATGGTTCGTGTCCCCCTGTATATTCATCTATTTTGGCTAACTAGCTTTAAACTCCCTAGATACTAGTTTACTTCCTATTAGTATCCCCCACCGCCTACCTTCCTACTTACTTATATTACTTACTTACTTCTCTTTCTTATTTATATACCTAACGTGTGCATAACGTATAATCTGGACATGCTATATCTTTACCGCTATGATAGCTTATAGCGGATTCTTTCTTTCTTGATTTCTTCCTTTCTTCTTATTCTCAGTCATAGAGGCTTTAATGTGGTCACATTTTAATTGGTAAATGGTTAACCCGCTCGTACTCGTATCATTGATTTTTATAGGAAATTACTTTTCAGTGCTTTATAAATAATTATGAATAATTTTCCAATTAAAGTTCATTGTAATTTATTTCACAATGATTAATTCGACGATGCTAATCAGTGATAGATGTTAACCGAAATTAGCAATGACATTGGATTACGCGTCACGCTGATCTCCTCTCCGCGCGGCTTATCTCCGATGTTACAATTTTGAGGAAGTCCTACAGTTGACACTTCGGCTATAATAATTTGGTTGTTCCGGTCTAAACTACGTGTATTTTGACTTGTTTTCCTTTCATATCCACTCCGCCACTGCAGCAATGCGGCGTCGAGTACCAAAGCGTGTAAATACACGGATACAGGCTAAAGGATTTCCGCGCTAATGGATTCTGTGTGTATACCACGTGCCTACGGAAATACTGGACAGGAATTTATACTGTGACGTAAATTTCCCCTCACATATAATATTTTTAAGTAGTCGACAAGTTTTTACCTAATATTTTAATTTTCACACGTACCTATTTTCGATTATTCGAATCTCTATCAAGTCTCGCAATATAACCGTCGTCGTCCGTTGAAATATTTGCGAATTTCGTTTCCAAATTATAATTTTCGTCGTTTTCATCGTGCCGTGAGAATTGTGATACTTTTAAAATCCGATTCCAGATATAATCTTCCGATCTCTGGTTTCTGAATATAATCTGAGAACGCGTCGGCTTTCTGCTCTAAATACCTTAATATCTTTCTCTCTCTCTCTTTCTCTCTTCAAGCCATCATTATTCCAATTTTCTATACCCCTCGAGAAAATAGTCTTGATTTGCATATAATTTCACGTTACCGTCGAATCTAGGCTACTTTCTATAATTGCAGCTATGAGCTAATGAAAATTTAATCGTTAATTTATGATGCTTATCATCTATATTCATAACGATCATAGATAGAAAAGACCGGGAGAAAATGGGCACCTTAGCTGAAAATTGATGAGTTTTTTTTTTCCTCAAAAATCTTTTGTCTTTGAAAATTGAAGGAAAAAAATTCGGTCACAAAAGATTTTTGGGAAAAAAATTAAAAAATTAATTCAGTACTTTGCTCCAGTCTCTCCTATATAAATACCCGCTATATTTCAATCGAATGATATATTACAGGTATAAAACTTACGTCTTGACCATCGCCGGAACTAATAACACTGCGTTTATTATTATATCCTCGAATTATAAAAGAAGAAAAGAAGTTTACCTCATTCCCACAGTTACATCTCATACCTCGAAAATATCATATAGGAACGTAACCGAGAATTATGACAATTGTAGTGATTATTATACAGTAACTCGATAAAAAGCTGACGTATTATACCTGTATACAACTTTCATCTTCTTCTTTTATCTTTTATTTTTATTTCATCTTCCCTCACTTTTCTTTATTCATTAATTATTTCTGCTAAATTATTTTTCCACTCAATAGATTTCAGATCTCAATTTAATTAAAAGACTCAAATTATAATTGCGGCAGTGACCCTGATCTTACAAGTTGATGTATAATTACGAAAGATCGTCGCTCGGCTTTGGTTCGTTCTTCAAAATTTAAATTCGAACAGACGTTGTGAGTATGAATGTATGTATGTAGGTATACGTAGCAACGGGACCTTCGTTGGGTCACGAAATCGTTTTGCGTTTCTTCGCGTGGCTACCAAGCGTACAGTATATACCTATCGCCCAGTTTATACGGAGACAACGAGTTTGAATAACTACACGCGGAGGTCAACCTGTTGCGCTTTTCTCCCCTCCGTTCAATATTATTTTTGTATAACGTTGCAGCGTATAAAACTGCAGCAAAAGATGAAATATATCGTATTCTCGATTTCCCCGAAGAGCTGAATAAATGAATCAATCAGTCAATCAGTTGATGAAAAAACTTAGAAATTAAAACGATGCGTTCCTTGAAAATAACTTTCTTCATTTAGCGCCCTAAATTTTCTTGCTTAGAATGTTTTCATTCCGATGTTACGTTTTCTTCGAAAAATACATTTTAGATTGTATACGAGTATATACAGTGTATATGTACAGCTTAGAAAACTAACATGATAATAATTCATCGAAGCTTTGAGGAGGTGGTCTGATCTTCTTTAAAACGAGTAGGTATTCTCGGTGTTACGTAATATATCGCGGAAGTAGGTACTACCTGCGCGATTCATTGTTGATATGTCAAAGAGCTCGTGTCAATATAAATACAAAAATTAAAATGTATAATAAAATCGTTCAATAGTTGTTAAGAATTTCGTTTATATTGCGACTCCTAAGATTCCTGCGACTTGAGCTTAACGAATATATGGATATTTCATTCTAAAGGGATTTAAAACGGATCTGATAATATAGACAACAATTTTTATCTGCAGTTTCGCAATTTTTTTTTTTTTGTATCAAAGATAATCGAAGTGTTTTCGCGATGCATGATATTAAGGTGACATAGCTCGCAGATGTTTAAACCGTGCGTAATACATCTGCACAGTATGAGAAGTATAGGTAATTAAGTTGAATTGAATAGAGGCGTTTATCTATTATAGTTGGAAATTGTTCTGCGTGATATAAATATGAACAGAATTACAGCACAGCGCATATGTTACAATATAGTGAAGAAAATTGCACATATATTTGCACCAATTAAAAAGCAATGTAGAAACTGAAACGTAGTTTGCAGCTAGCTAGCTAGCTGGCTGCACGTATGTTAGTCTTCTTGAAGCTGATGATGGCGCACGTCATCTCTAACTATAAAAAAATCTATTCAGATTCTTATTTTTTTATTTTTTTATTTTTCCTTTTCGTTTCTTCTGTTGTACCGTCGAAGATGGTATGGAATATTGTACGCGTTACGCCTTAGGTACATACGTGCCTTTGCGTGGGTAGAACGCACCTGCGTGGCACCAGTATATCCATTATACGTGCCAATAATAATTGCAACGCAAAAATCTCTGACCAGAGTTTACGGTTGTATATCTATATAGGTATATATGAAACGCAGAGAAAGAAATCCGTGTGAATTGATTTTTCGACAAATTACAAAATTATCTATATCTTACAAATTTATCATTAAAAAAATGTGTCTTTGTACTTTTTTTTCGTTATTTTTTCAAATAATCGACTCTACGAAAGATACTAATTTATAACTGCTGATTCCGAGGTTAATTCTAGGAGATTTTTGACTTAACATGAATCTCTTGTCTCCGCGAAAAAAAAACCGATGTTAATACATTTTTTTTTCTTATATTTATTCTCATAATTTATTGGATTAGAAATTTACGCGATTCGTTGCCCTTTTAGTCGATATAACGACTTGAAGATCTTGTCTACTCCCCCTGACCTTGTTTTTTGAATCCATCTTTGACCGACTTTTTTCTCGTGGAAATGAATCTTCGTCGTTGGTTTCAAGCGAAAAGAGAAAAAAGAGAGAGAAATTACTATTGAAGAATTTCAAAGATAGAATTTATCTGGGAAACTTCGTAACTCAATCGAGATAGTCTATATCAGCGTCGGGGTTCTGAGGCTATAATTTCTAGTTCCCAGATTATATTCCAAAGAGAATAATAGCGACTAAAGTTTGCATATTCTTGTAGTCGAATTATGAATTTTCGGTATTTCCTATACATATTTACCTTTTTAGATCAACCACGGTCACATTTCTTATTTCAATTTTTCTGCATGAAAGGAACGGGAATTTTCCGATTAAAATCAACCGTCATCATTTCGTTCCGAATAGCACGTGACTATGGAATGACGGGGGTCGCACATTACAGTTTATGAATTTGGTTCACTTATGATAAAACTGACTTAACATAAACAAGTTTTTCTTGGCGATCAGAAACAACAGGCAATATTTGTTCCGCTAGAAATGAGAATAGCACCAGTCTGCAGAAGAATCTCATCAATTAGGCGCCTGATATATGTACAGCGTGTCTATCGGGTTAAATTTCGCATCTTTACTTACACATTTATTAATATTTGCTTCACAAATAGGATGAATCATCGCTTTGCACGTTCAACTAACTACATAACATACTTCGATATGTCTTTAATTGGGCAGTAAATTCCGCGAGCCTTCGAGTCTCATTACAAGATAATTTATAGTTGTGTCTATATACCTACCAACAATTAATAAGCTGTGTAACGCAGAAAATTTTTGTTAAACAAACAATCCCTTAATTTATTGTTCCTGTTATTAAACCTTTGTGAGAGAAAATAAGAACGGATATGCATGCATGCATACGTATGTACGATGATCACTTCGAGACCTGCGTGGGTGGGTGTGGGCATGCTGATTGATCACGTGTTAATTTACCTAATTTTTATGCAAGACGAGAGATATTATAGCCTCGGCTCTGGCACAGTTACCGTTTTACCATCACTAGATTATATCGGTAGTTATCTTTCATGATTTATCGCAGATTCTGACCCTGACCTCGCCAGTCGCTCATATGAATCTAAGTATTTCATATTCCTGTGATTATAGTAGGTATAACGTCGATTTATGGGAGTATGAAGGGAAGGGTTGATTTCTACCTTTCGTGAGAGAAGAGGGTCATATGTCGAGCTATTCCGATGAACATTTTCTTCAACTGAATTTCTAATTATTTCAGGAAGTTGGTAATTATGCGATCGTTAGAATTATCGCGGCTCGAAGCTTATTACTTGTTCGACGTCCATTTTTAATTATTTCAGGTCAGGAATCAACGCGTGATATACACGAGGCAGCGTAAGTTTCCACCTCTACTATAACGCGACTTCCTTTTGGACGAACGCCTTTCACTTTTTGTTGATTACTGTACCGATACGTAGTGCCCAATATTGTTATTCGCTGACTTGATCGCTTTGTTTCGAACCCAGATATCTGATCTTTATTGAGAGCCCGGAATTTTGGAAAATAATACAGGTTTTACCGTCAAATCGCCACCGATTCTGCATCACTGGGCTTATTATTCTCATCGTTATTTTTTTTTTTCAAATCATATATCATATTCACGTGCATAGGATTGCAGGTCTTTTCAAAATTCTACCAAGAGTGAGCACTTCGATTATTTTTCAAGCCCTTGCAGTAAATGAATTGGCCTTCGATACATCTTGACATTTTTACAGCGACTTCAAATTTTCTACAGCACATTTTGTCACAGTTTCCGATATGATGAGCTAATTATTATCAGCAAATTAATTGACTTGAATTTTAACTATCAAAGTTAATTCCTGACAATTTTGTGAAATCTTATTAACTTTGATTAGTCATATTCTCTCGGAATGTACTTTGAACTACGTTTATAAAGAAAAAAAAAAAAACTGCTTGCCACAACTGATGCTGATTAGTATAACAGATTTTAAACGTCTAGCAGACCATAACTTCTCCATACTACAAAATGATTACTTCAAGAAGCAATTTTCTATAATTTGATCAGCGGCGGCACGAGTTCAAGAATTGTAGATTATTCAAACGAGTCCCTAATGAGAAATGAAGTGTTGTAAACCGATTAAAAAATGAATAAAAAATAGTCGTAATTTTCAGAACCACAACAAAGTTTTCTAAAAAAATTGACTCACACTACGTTTTGTTTTTCGTCGACACAGAATAAATCTGTTTCGAGCTACCTGCGCGATAACTACCTGTTTTCATTTGCACCATACGAGTCGGGATGTTAGTCGTATAAACGTGCGTATAGCAATAGGGAACAGTTCGTCGAAACCGGGACGAACAACGGACGTAGGTAAAATTGAGGTGGGGAATATTATCGTAGCGTAGCTAGTGGTACACGAATAGAGAAGAGGAGCCTTGAACCGCGTTGGGTGAACCATGAACCATGAACCATGAACCGTGAATGTGAACCGTGAACCGTGAACCCTGAATCCAGAGTGTAACTTTTTCACACACACGACCATGACAACCCGGGCATCAAACCCACGGAATGCGCCATGCGCCATGCGGGCACCTCTCTCTTTTTATTTTTTATTTTTTGTCTTCTATCCCCTTTTCTCTCTTTTACCTCTTTCTCTCTCTCTCCCTCTCTTTCTCTCTCTCTCTCTCTTTCTCTCTTACTTGCCGCGTGTTTGTGCGTTCTCTGTATAGCCGCAATTGTAACCCAACCAACCGACTAGACTGCTCAGCGATCATCATACGAGCTCTATAGCGATGTGTACGAACGTACGACTGGAGGCTGTAAAATTCCTCTTCAAAAAGGAAGTCAAGATCTTTTGTTACAAGGTAAAATGCGTGTTTCGTAGGGTTGGACTGATCATGAGTCTGTATCGATGAATCTTTCATGCGTGAAAGCTTTTCCGATGAAAAAATTTCTGATTTTCATGTTTTTCACTCGTAACACGACTGTATCTCTCGCCTTTTACTACCTCTGTTGAAACCCAAGCTGGTTTCTAAGTCTGTAGGTAATATTCTGTACCTATAGATCTCATACCTTCTCCATGACGGATGCCTTGCATACCAGGGCCGAGTTTCTTGGCAATAATTGCGCCGGTTACCGCAGACTTCTTGACGTAGATAATTTCCGGTCGTGTAAAGCCTGGAGCTGAATTGAAGATTGTATCGATGGGATAATCAGAAATATGATCTTCAGTTCCTGAGTCTACGGGGTTGAAAAGAGAATCGGAATTTGCTAATCAGGACTTTTCTTATTTCGTTCCAATTTGACCAGTTGCGATATCATGTTCCAGGAAAAATAATTCCCTAGTATTTTTGGGAATTAATATCTTCATTATCGTGTTCTTCTTAATGATCGTATTTCGTGCGTCTCTCTATTTGGATCGTGCGATAAGAACGATTCGTAAAAAGGAAAACAAACAATTAACGGAAGTGGCCAATTGCGTGTAGCAGACACAAAGTACCCTGGTGGTACACTGATACTTATTTAGATCTGACATTGGGGTCGGTTTAACAATGTTTAATTGGATCAATTAGCTCGATACTTTCCTACGAGCGATCCCAGACGTCTCTGTCATTTCGGATGAAGTCAATGCAAGCTTTTAAACGACTGTACAAAGAAATAAAAGGATATAATAACAGAAAGAAAAATACTTGTTGAATTATTGATACTCGGTTGATTACAAATTTTTTATTAATTCTAGGCTGCCAAATATTCAGACTTCGCCCTTCAGGTAACTCGTTCAGCTACGGAGCTGCGTATTTTTTATGTTTAAAAGCACTGGTATATCGGTTTTACGAAATCATTAAAAATTAATACCTATGATAGTTGAAAATTTCTATCGCAGACTTCTCCATAAGATAGACTGCGAATTACTGAGTTAGCCACAAATTTCCGCGCTCGCGACTTCTTCGATGATCATACTTATACTCATTGTCAGAAAACTACGTTCGAAAATAACAAAGCACTTCCGGATTAATGAAAGATGCGTTATCGTATTTTTTGAGCTAAAACGGTAGATCTTTATCTGGAAAATTTATCGTCCGAATCGTGTTCTTTGTAGGCGTCGCAACCGTGAGATTCCACGACTTCATCTTCGCCGAGTAAAAAGCGGAAAATAATATAGTTATTACCTTTTTTATCCCGTTATAGCACGATTAGAAAAAAATGTAGTAAAAATAATTCATCCCAAATCTACTAATTCAGTGCATTGATTATAGTCTGCAAAATTCTTATCTCTACTAAAAAGAATAGTAAAAGCAATATCGAGAAATTATTCGATTTGATTTAGTCGACTATGAAAAAGTTTGAGCTATGTTATCGAAGATATCTTCTTTGATTTGTTGAATTTGATATGAAAAATGTGTTTCTGAAACAGTGTAATCATTGTATTATATTTTTCGTTGCAGATGCCTTGCTGGTGCAACAGGTGGAATTTTTGGAGACAATTTTGGAGGAAACTTCCGACGACCTGCAAAGCGACTCTGACCGTAGTGGCACAGCCTATTGGCTCGGGTCCGATTCGGAAACCGAAAGTGTTATTCACGTACGAGCTCGCCACGCAGGTAAAGAGTTAAATAGATAAAAAATACACACGCATGTTAATTTAGTTACAGAAAAAATGATAAAAAAAAATTATCTTTTGAGGAAAGGTATCAGTAGAGGTATACCGAAATTTTTTTTTTTTTCGCTGAAAATAGCAAAGCATTTCGCCAGTTACGTGATAAATTTTTTATTTCACGCGTATAATCCGAAATGTATGTACTACACGCATACACGCACGCAGGCTGCTAAAACTCGCGCGTATATTTCTAAGCAGGAAATCAATTTATCGAAAATGTAGACACCCGATTTGTTATCGATACCTAAGCAAGAAAACATCCGGCTCAAGATCGAGAACCTTCGAAGAAAAACGAGCAAAAGTCAAATAGATCTTCAATCAAAGTCCAGAAAAGGAGCCTTTGGTGATAGGTTGACGTCATTGGCTCAACTTTCGTCTATATTGCTGCTGTGGCTCGGTCACTGCACTTTTTGTTTCCATAAGTATCTATACAGATGTTCTCTCGTAGAAGGTTTCAGATGATCAATTGATCCGTAAAAACTTTTGATATTGAAATAAATTCGGTCTGCGGCTAGGAAAGAAGAAATATTATTTATATTTATGGGCGAATTATAGTTACGCTTATATTTATGCTGATTAGAATATGTGCTCAGGTGTTAGAGAGAATGTTATTCCTGGCACATACTCTTTTGCCAACTGTCAGGTACAACGAATAAAAGTTATTTCTCCCGTTATGATGTATCGAGTATACGCGCGCTGCGAGCCTAAAAAAAAAGAAACAAAATAATAGAAAAAAAGGAAAAAACAAACGCCTCAACATCTGGGATTTGTTTTTCTAGCAAAGCAGGAAACAGCTCGTAAGAAGGTGCCAAAACGACTGAAGTTTCAGACATTTCTTAGAACTAAGAAAGACATATTCCTCGTTCTTGTTATCGTTCGAATCTTCATCTTAGATTGGTCTGACGTTTTTCGAAGTCAATTACTGTAAATATTTACAAAAGGAACAAGAATTCATTTTTTTTAATGAAGAATCACTCTCTAATAATAATTCGCGTATCTTATATGGTTGCTGGAGGTCACGGGGTGAGATAGCACAAGGCTCATTAGTTTGTTCGACTTGCCCGAATCACGCCACTCAAGAACGAAGAAGTTATCTTCTATTCAGCATGAATAAGTAATCGTATCTACATAATATACAGTCAACTGCTAATTTATTTTCTCGTTAGAAATCGGAGCCCAAATTACTACGCAGAGACGTACCGGAACAAAGTTCATAGTTTTGTAATCGGCGGGTTTCCCTATGACTCATTATGAATCTATAAAAATTAACTTTAACCAGAAAGAGGGAAAATTGATTTCAATTTTACTTGTTTGCGTGATGCGAAACGTTTTTGGCAGTTCGAATTTGTGTCATTTTCCGCTCTGACACTTCCGTATCTTACTTAATTCCCTTTTTTGGAATGAAGCACATCCGTAGGCGGCGAATGGTATACCCACGGTTTCAAAGTTTACAGATAAGAGGTTTAAGTGTCGACAAAGTTGCTGCACCCACGTAAATACTTGTTTAAGAATTCATCGTTGAAATCTGCGGAGTAAAGATCATCGATGAATATATTATCACTGGTTTTCAAGTTTCTTTGCCATTTTTTTATTTTTCCCTTTACACCAAGAAACGATGCTAGAAAAAGTTGACAGCAACTTTTACCATCAATTTTTTTTTACAAAAATCCAAAGCCGTAGTATCTGCACACGTGAAAATGTTGCATCTTCGATTTATTCGCATGCGATTCGACGTATGAGAAGGCAGTAAAAATATATTCCTTCTCTTCGAAATTGGGAATGTTGTTTTCTTTGAAAAAATTTCATTCACAAAAAACCCACGGCTATGATTTCGACATGAGCTTTTCGTGTGCTCTAGTAGATCATCGGTTCAGCCACAATATGAGATTTGAGCCCAAGCCAAAGTGTTTCAATAAAATTATTCGCGTCTATCTCGTCCTTCGCTTTGCATAGCTCAGCGTGATGCTTTGATTAAGCGAGTCTGGGCCAAAATTACTTCCTAATCGACTCAATTAATTATCACAAACTAACTGGCGGTAGCGGGTCCACTGACTTCAGGTGGTCTGCATTTTTTTTTTTTTTTTCTTAAAGATTAATCACGCTTGTCTTTGCTCAAAACGTAAAGTTCACTCCCTATTGAAACCCGTAATTAGTAGCTACATATCTAATTTATAATATAGGGAGATTGATAATTCACTTCCAAATTAAAAGCTTCGAACGGTTATGCCCATTTTTCAATACCTTATTATAAAAGAGAAAAAAAATTCTTCGCCATTTTCAAGTCGCGAAAATATATTATCTGTACTTATATCGTAGAAAGTGATATCCCCCCTTTTTTAAAAAAAAATCAATCCATTTGTCTTCATTTTTGTATTTTAATTTAACGTCTAGTAGTCTAGACTTTATTATACTCTAGACTCTGCGACGCGTAACTGTGTGTTGAGTTGCATAACAATAGGCGCATCGCTTCAACTAACTGACGTGACGCAGCGTGGTGCCAATTGGAACGTAACGCATGCAGGCAATGGCTGGTGTTATATCTTTGACCTTTGTAATTAGAGTTGGTTTTTACTAAGAGGAAAGAACAATGCCGGGTAATCAGTAGACCGTGAATCTCACGCACTTCGTCGTTTATAATCGATACTGAGAAATTAAATAAAATTAAAATAAAATACGCCACGAAAGCAAGCAGACCTCTCGTCACACTCGAATTATCATTCTATTCTTCATCATCGACAGATATAATTCCAAAAATAATGAAAATCTTTCCGCTAGAGATAAGCGTGGAATCTCTGTAGGTGTCAAATTCCTATGCGGTCAGAAAATTTATGGGCTTGTTTATTTACCTGAACGCATAAGACGATTTATTGATTCATTGAAATCGAAAATAATACGCTATGCTATGACTGTAACAGTCCGTTATCGGCTTTCACCGAGTATACAAACTGCCAGGATCATCTGCAAGTGCTTAATAATTTCACGTCCTTTAAACCCTTCGGTGATTCACGGTGCATTATTCATACTCTAGAATTTGTCCAGGTAAATACCACGGTTCGTACCGAATGTCAATAACAACTATTTGCAACGACTCACGACAAACATGTATACCAGGGTTGTCTACCAGTCTTGGAGATCCTCGAAATCCTGAAACTGTCGAAAATCTTGAAAAAATAATAGTTTTTCCTTGGCTATCCTGAAATTTCGAGTAATCTGGGAAAGCTTTCGACCTTCAAAATATCGGAATCAATTTTCCGAACCGAGTCGAACCAATCGAACGATAAAATTTAATTAAAAACATCAAATTCATATCCTATTTTAATAATTCCCATCCTGGAACACTTCCTAAATATATCTAAGAATCCTGTAAATGTCGTAGAATAATAAATCGATTCGCTCGAAGTCAATTCTAGAATTTTTTCAAGCGAAAGATGGCACCCAGGTATAATAATCAGTACTTCGTTAGTAAAATATCAATTCCTGTCGCAGTACAGAAGCAAGATCTTACGGATTAATTAATCAAATGAAACTTTTAAATTCAACTTCATACGCAAGGTGTGAATAATTATTTCCACTGAAGTCTTTGATCGAGCGTATAACTTCGCTTTAATTATAATCAAGATGAACCTTGGCACATTTCATCATGATTCACGGGTCTAACTTCGTTCCGAAATGACTCGAGTTGACGGTAGATACCCGTGGGTCGGTCTGACAAGAAAGAGAGGGACCCCCGATAAGACCAACGACCTCAACTCCGGAATGTTAATAAGAGATGACTATATCGCCCACGTTCATGTGCGTCTTAAGTTCGCGGATTAAGGTGACGTAATTCAACGCCGTTTAAGGCCTAAGCCATAATCCATAAGGAATTGAATACTCGCAAAAGAAGCCTTGCAGAATGGGCTTGGGATGCGAAAGGGTCAAAAACGACGACGCTGTATCAATTTGAAAACCTTTTTTATACCTTAGTACGCCTTTCGCTACGTTTTTGTATGCCAAAATTGGCAACATATGGTTTAAGGCTCTTACAGAGTGCGAAGTGGTTGCACGTAACGAGTAACGACTGCTTACACCTACCTGTTGCTAAATGATTTAATTAAGCTATCTACCGTCAGAACCTTGTCGATCGCGACTCACTAATTGTTGTGTTGTAGTAGAATAATAGGGATGATCATTTTAACTGCGAAACTATTCGGATATCGGAAGTTATAGTCAGATGGATAAGATTCCATGAGACGATTTATTCCAAATCGAAAACGCGATGAATTATTGGATTCGAGTATAGCTTTCCCTGCGATATAGCTGATAGGTATAATCAAGTATACGGTTACCTTGTTTTCGCGTCCACCGGAAGTGTCGAGAGTTCTTGGACCTAATTTATTGGCCTTTTTTCAATGTAGGGAACCAGTAGATGTTTTTTTTGTCTTTTCCTTTTTCGTTTAGTAGTGGTTTTATAGCCATGTGCAAGAAACGCGAACGAAAGACAACCATTCTCTTGTTGTGGTGTATAGAGGTAGTCAGCATCGGACCGCGTGTGCTTAGAACAATATACATAGAAAATCGTTTTTTTAGAATCTAAAATAAGATCGCACCTCCAAAGCTCGCCTGCACAACTGGCCAGGAACTTGTTGCGTAATTCTTTCAAAGGTTATACTAAAAGGCTAAAAGATCAAATGCGATTTCACGTTAATTACCCACTGCAACTATACATATACCAACCTGCAATTTATTGTACCTGCAATCTTGATCTGAAACGCTACTACCTTACTTGAATTACGTAATTCAGAGCTTTTCTCTCGACTGGAAAAGCCACTCTTAAACTATATCTTTAAATCTGAACTCACACGAATCGCAATCAAATACCATTTCGGTTGTATTAAATAAATCAAAGTACCTGTAATTTATTTATGTTTATCTAATTTTTGGCTTCTTTTATGTTTTTGCGTTAACCCAAAAAACGAAATCATGTTTCGGAATCTTTCGAAATTCTGTGAATTTCAGACAGTGAAGTCTAGTTCAATTTTTTTCATCATTTTTCGCGTACGAAAGTCCCAGGAAACACATAAGTCTCTGTAGGTGGACGTTTCCTCGGTTCAATCAGATCTTCCTGCTTACCTGGCGTTGCTCGTGTCAGTTCATTTCCCGGCGAGAAAGCGACCTCGAGTGCCGACGCACCCACTCCCGGAAGTTCGCTTAACTTAACCGGAAGTATCGCTTATAGAGCCATAATATTACTACGACGGATGACCAGCGGGCGACACGTCACAACGTCGTTCACCGTTCACGTACTTTTTATTTATTATCTGAAGTCAAATTCGCTGCTTGACTCGTCCCGCGAAACGATTATATGAATAAATTAATTAATCGAATTGGTAAGAAGATCGTGAAATTTCAATTATTTCCAGAGTCTCTAACATCGATAGAGATTTTCAGATTTACTGAAACTGGAATCAAGTATCTTGTGATTATTAAAAAATGAAAAAACGGTATGGGAAGAAACTCTTGTGCTATTCGTGTTGAGTTTTACATCTTCTACATGAGATATTTTCAGATTTAACTTGATGTTTGTACAAAGTTGTTAAAAACATCAATTTCAGGATCCGTTCCATAGCAAATATCATTTTATAAACAGTTTTAATAATATCCGTATTTACGGAGAGGGTTACTGACGGACGGACGATCTCCACATAAGGGTTTTGGCTGTTACTCTTTCAATAGAGGACGCCTAAAAGCTCGCTTTCAAGGGATACTCTATAAATAACTCTAAATCATGCAACATTTCAGCCCTCATGCATATATACCTATATCTACCGACGTATACAAAATCGAGGCATTAAAAAACGGACACCTGAATATTTCTTAACGGGTTTTTTTTTTTTTTCTTTCAATTTTTAAAGAAGAGATTCACTCCAAAATCTTTTTTATTTTTTTCGTGAGAATTATCACTGGACACGAAATTATAATTTTCCCTTTTTTTCCGCTTTGTTTCAAATCTGCGAAAATGATTTGTGACAATAAAGACATGCAGCAGCGTGACTCGACGTATGATCATTGTTAGCACGTGGTCGAGTAGCTGCAGCTAATAATATCGTTGTAAACAAATAGTTTATACCGGGGATTCCCCGTTTGTCGTTTGCTTCAGAGGAAAAATTGGACGGTAGCGAAAGCGACTGTAACTCAGTAGTGCCAAAGAAACGTCGACGAAAGAACGGCGTCGAGGAGGATGAAGACGCGGTGATGATGTACGGTGACAACGAAGAAGAGGAGGAAGAGGAAGAGGAAGACGATGATGATGACGAGGAAGAAGATCGAGAAGAAGACTTCTCCTCCTCGTCTCAATCCAGTTCTTTACTTCAATTTGAAACTTTAGAACGAAACTGTGCAACAACATGTCGAGACTCACCATCGAGCTACAGTTTCGATTCTTTAGACTTTTCAAATCGTCGAACGAACGCAAATTTTGGCAATACTTCACCAGACAGTCTCGAAAGTCGGACTTGTGCCGAGAACGAAAATGTCGTAATGACAAATGGGTCTTCGAGTTTAGGAAGAGAACGGCTGGTTAATGGCATCGGTAAGATCCGACCATATCGTAGCTTCGAAAGTCTAGACACCTGCCAAAGACTAGAAGAACCCCGACAGCTAAATGGCGGATTCTCAATCTATCCAAGATCAGAAAATACGCGCAATCATTCCTCGTCACGAGACATCGACGAGGACTACGACGAATACGATGAATACGACGACGAAATTGACGTAGGATTATCTCCCAGATCTCGCCTCTCAGCTGCACGTGATAGAGATTTTTGGCACGAAGATGACGAAGACGATGATCATCGTAGAGCGGAATTTAAAAACTTTGAGGACAGGTTAAGCTTCGGTGAAATTCCCTCAAATTATTCGCAATCTATTGACTGTAGGAATATTATAGATCTCAGAGAAATCGGCATTGAAACAAAGCGGGACGTCGTTCTCGACTTGAGGTCTGGCCAAACTGTAACTTCGGCTGGTCTACTACAGAGCAGGATAAATATAGCGAGTATCATGGGTCGTGGCGGAGGCGGCGGTGGAGGTGGCGGTAGTTGTGGCGGCCAACAAGGGTGGAGCGAACAAGGTTTTAATTTTAGATTCACGGATAAATCTCAAAGCGTTCCCAGTCTGGCCACCGAGGTCTTTACGCACGGTGTATCAGCCACACGTCGTTGCAGCATATCGCCATCACAATTGCACTTTGAAGCCCAAAACTTTGAGAACTTTGTTCAAGTATCCAGTGTCCCCGTCGGGCTTAATCTCTGCGGGCTGGCGGCCCATGATAATGCATTTCGGGCAACGTCCGACTCTGCAGACGATAACAAAATGGCGGATTCTTCCGACGAAATCTCTCCATCGTCTTCACCCTCGCCGGATCAACATCCAGAGGAACAGGAACACCAAAATCGACCGATTACATCAACGGTGAGGACGCAGACCAACCTAGTCCTGGTCCCAGTCCCAATGATGGACCACGAAGTTGATTCACTCGTCGACGAGGCCATCAGGCAATTTAAACGCGAGGTAGAAGAAGCTGCTCTTAGTAATATCGAAGAAGGCTCTTCAGTCTTGGAAAAAAAACAGCAGCCATCTCAGCGTCCGAGAAAAATAAAAAACAATGCTAGCTACGAATTGGCCCAACAATTTGAAGTCAATCAGATCACTAGGAGAATGCCATCCTTTGACGAAGGAGAAGATGAGACGCCCAAGCCAACGCCTAGACGTCGTGTTCGTAACAACGCGAGTTACGAGCTCGCGCAACAGTTTGATTACGTAAAAGCAGTCGCGGGGCAGAGGCCCTTCCAAAGAATGGATGCCTGCGACGAGCTGGAGGAGCCCGGGACCTCCGGACTTAAGGTCACAGATCTTGTCGAGGAAATGACAAAAAGTAACGCGACTGGTTCGGCGATTAATTTGACCACAGCTAACGGCTTTGGACCCCATGAAACACGGGTTTACTCAAAATCGAGCGAGAATATATCTGGCCGAGAACGGATCGTTGTTAACGAAAATCACGTACAGGGGCAGGAAAAAATGGACCAAAAAAAACGAACAACTATAGCAGAGCCTGACTCGGTATTGGGTCAGATAAAAAAAAACTTGGATTCATTTTCAACATATGGAGAAAGTGCTAACGCACAATATATCGACGACCTAGAAACACCCTATTCCGAAAGTAAACCCGTAGTCGATCATCATCATCATCATCAAAATCATCAAAATCATACTCAAATTGATCAGCAGAAAGAAGAATCTGAACAGTGTCCCCCAAAAATTCCCTTAGCAGATGAGGAGAGCATATCTTCATCAGGAAACGGAGACGCAGAGAGAAAAATCGAGCAGAATAATGTCGGCGAAAATAAATCCAAAGCATTAAAAGTGAACGTGAATGTTAACGTGGCCGATTATCTGAACGGTGGAAACTGCCCTGGCGCGAATATATTCGCGGGTAAAACGAGCCTCGAATCATCTTCTTCAAGAT
Source organism: Tenthredo distinguenda (assembly GCA_947538915.1). NCBI lineage: Eukaryota > Metazoa > Arthropoda > Insecta > Hymenoptera > Tenthredinidae > Tenthredo > Tenthredo distinguenda. The sequence goes on from OX384534.1 coordinate 10,989,511, forward strand.
CGGCTAGCAGCACTCCGAACCTTCACAAGATGTCGTTTATCGGTGAGTTTTATGCGGATCAAAACACCTCGAATGTGCAGAGTTCGCGGGATATTAGTGGGACGGAGAACGACCCGTTTATCGATGACGTAGACGAGGGTATAGGTAGCGTTAAGGATTACGATAGATTATTCTTGCACGGATCGGTCAGATCCGAATCTGCTATCGGAATGAAGTCATCTCGGGATCATGGGAGAACTCTTCGTAACGAAATCGGACAGGAAGATGATACGACGACGACACCCTGCAGTAGCAGAAATTTAACGGAAAGGCGATCGAGGGCGGGCAGTTCCACCACTAGCGGAAACACTAGCCTTGGTGAAGGCAGTACGGCCAGTGAATGGCCACACCGACCAGAGGCCGACAATGTTTACCCCCCACTTTCAACACGAGTTGAACCGCTCCAGCGGATCAGCACCAGTCTCAAACGGAGTGGGACCGTTGAGGCAAAACAAACCGAAAGCAAAACTTCAGTGTCGTCGTCGTCACCGCGCGATATGTCATCAAAGTTATCGTCATCCGCGGTGTCAAGTGTTCAGGACACCGCGGTTACACAAGGATCTGTAAAAATGAGTCCAGAAAAGAAGAAAGGCCTGGGAGGTTTTCTCCAGAGATTTTCAAGGCTGAGGTTCAGTGGTCGTTCAAAAGTGCCGAGGTCAGAATTGTTGAAAAAAAGTGATACGAGACCGAACAACGTTAATGTGATAAACAAATCAGTGCAGGATAAGCATCAGAACAAGGAGCCAGACTACGTGATCATCCCCTTGCATGGACCAATCGACGAAGTACGACGCGATCATCTCGCCGTTATTGAACCACCGGCGCAGGAGATCACAGGAAAGTCGAGCGATGTGCAGAGGAGCGGTTCAAATTTGAGGTGAATATCAATTCCTTATTTATAACAATATTTCGGCTTCTTTTTATTCTCTTTTCCGATGCGCAGTATAACAAGATTGTCTCAGAAGTAATCAGTCATTGAAATTTAGGCCTCAAAGTTTATCGTAAATTGGTTAACGCGTGACCTCGGTTTGTTTTTCTTTCTTTCTCTCCAATTCCATTAGATATACAACGTCTTTGACCAATCAAAGTTTCTGCTTATCTCTTTTCGATTTGAAACTCAGCTTTGTACATCAATTTTTTCTCACTGTTTCACGAAATTCTTTGTATACGTATGTACATATCTGTCAATTTCAAGAAAGGCTCAGGAATAGAATCTAGTCAGAATAGTTGTATCTAATCTTTGGCTGATCGGATCAATCCTAGCCAATAAAACAAAACTCCTTTTATTGGATTTTTAAACAAACTTATATCAACATATTTGAAGAATTGGGTTAGTAGTACATTCGTCTATGGCGCTTGATATCTATTGACTCGAAGTACGCCGTTGTGTATCCTGGCGTATAGACGCGCGTGGAGAGAAATTATTACCACTAAACGAGAAAATTCTATTGGTATTTAGTTTTGACGGTGAAAATGATCGTATAGAACGACTTTTGGCTATTTTATATTTTTCATCAGAAAGGCATAAAACAATTCATTCTTGTAATACCCTTGAGCTTACGTGCGACCTGTGCGGTCGATCGAAACGATTACGTAACTATAACATCACGTGTGACATTCAGTCTTGAATCAGCTGCATGCAGGTCGCCTCATTCTCACACAAATAAAACATACTTACTTCGCTAACAAACTTTCGAGTTCCAAAATTAAGATCGTTCAGCTAACATATGTTCGAACCACGTACTACCTATACTACTGCCACGTAGGGGATATCAAATATTAAACATATTACACGTTACACTTTACATAAGCAGGTCGTTTAATGATTCACGAACGGTTGAACAGTAACTTATTAATGATACAGGATAAACATATGCGATTTTGCTGTGCCTCGATTCACATCATAAATCGGCAACAAAATTTTAGAATCATTCCTTCTCGTTGATTTTTGGCGCTAATGTTGCTAAGCACCTGTAATGTAAGTTCTTGTATCGATGGTATTGAATGTAATTTGAAGACTTCATGAGTTTGGGATATGATACGAGTGTGGCTCGTTGTACAGTACAGTTTTATGTGACCCGTCTATTTACACGGATAAAGAGAGAAGAGAGGGAAAGAGAGAGAGGGAAAACGTGCACAACGACAAGTTCATTAGATCAAACAAATCAAGTGGCTTTTAAGTCATCAACCGCAAACACTTGTCTGTTTCTATGTTGCGGTCTCTGACCTCATTCCGGACGTTACTTAACAATGCAGACACGAGGCGCGTTATAAATTCAATCTTTTGAGCCATAGTCAGGTGTAGAAGTTGTCACAAATCGTCGGGCAATTAGAGAACAATAAAAGAAAATAGTGATAATTAAACGAGAAAAAAAAATTATCCCAAGTTGCCTCTTTTTAATTCGATCTTGCGACATCTGCTAGCTTTGTGATTCAATAACTCAATTTCCACAGCCATAAAGACGACTCACACGGTATTCCGTGATTTACCCTTCCGCGCAATTTACGAAGAAATTTCAAGTCTCTTTTTATAGTCTGTATCGCATGATATTCCGCGATTTCTCACAATCAGATCAAAATATGATGCTACAGTAACAAGGTTCAAACATTTCCATATATGCATATATATATATGTACTTCACCGTAATCTACAACATGACGCGTTTGAACTCACGTAATTAATTATTAACGATGTTCTAACGATTCTACTAAAGACTGCTCATTTACCTTCAATCTTCGAAAAAAATAAAAAAACATCTGGGAATGAAATTATGCTACGAAGTTGAAGCAAGCTTGAAATTTCTAAGCACGAACTCAGACGATTGTTCTCTTTCGCAGTTCAAATTCGCGGTCGGGAATTTCGAGCAAACCACCCCTACCGCCACAGCCACCACGAGCGGGGGCGCTCGGCGCGCGGCCACCCTCAGGCGTCGCGACGCGCCGACGCGCCGCGACGGACCTCGGCAGCCCAACGGCCATCGAGATGGCGAAAGCTCGCGCGATGCAGGCTGGCTCCGAGCGCCCCGTCGGCCTGCTCGAGACCGACCTCGACGCAGCCGACGTCGCCGACGCCTCCGTCGACCACCAGGTGGGCGTCGCGACGCCTGGCACTGGTAACAAGAAGACACGAAGTCTACTTAATCTAAATCACAGTCGGGCTGTTCCGGGCGGACGAAACGTACTGAACGCACCCCAATCACCAGGAGGTACTAACGTCGAGGGCGCCGTCGCCTGTGGCCACCAACGCCCCCACAAGTCCATGGAGTTCCTCCTCGACAAAGAAAACCTCCACTTCGTAAAGGTGAGTTACAACTATCAATTTTTTAATCTTAGTTGTACAGGGTACGAGAATCGCGAAGAGTCTAGGTATAGATAGAAATTATTGCTCGGTTACACCTTTCGCCGAGGAGAGACAACAGATCGAGTACATTTCCATCTGAGATGGGAAAGATAAAAAATAGCATACTATTCCTCTCGAGGTGCATAGACGGAAATAAAGACGTCATGAGAGAGCTTTCTATAAATATCGCAAAATTCTATGTCCTGTGCTTCGTGATATTTGTATAAGTCCGCGAAAGCTTGCGGTTTATCTACTAGCCGTAAGAGCTGCACACTCGTAGGTATATGTGTTGAGTGGTCGACACACCGGACCATGGAATCTGGAGGAGATGTGTATTCCCTGATATTAGAGGAGAGAAGAAGGTATTTAATATATAGAGTTAGAGAAATTTTCAGAAGGAGGTACAAACTTTTCGATTTATTACCCTTTGAAGTGTTATCTATGATCAGGTATTTTGTCAAATCGAAAGACCTGCGGTTGAATAACCGAAAATCGAAAGTTTAATCGAATTGGTAAAGACTGCTACGCGCAACTCTGGGGAAGGTATAACTTTGAGGGCGTTTTCGGAAAGTTTATTCAAGTTGGTAGAGAGGGAAAGAGTGAGAGCGAGAGAATTTCTCAGACAAATGGAGGCGCCCTTATATCGACTGATACCTTAAGTTTCTCCATTGCGTATCTGGCACAGTTCTACGAAGCGGTTTATGATTAGTGGGTAGTAAATGGGCACGTTGATGATATTCCTTGGTATTGGGGTCGCTGCGTTTTATAGCTGTAAGCGATCTCCGTACATTTATTTATGCTTGTGCATAACCCCGCGTGCGGTATACACGCGTAATCTTATACACGTTCTCATACGCCGCGGACACATGGGCGCAAGTATTAAAGTACCTCACCGTCGACAACGGTTTTCATTCATTTCAGAAGATCTAAAATGCGAAAGGTTCATTTTTTCAAACAACCCTCCGTACAGACGATTCCCGACTCTCCATTATACCGTCGAGAGTATAATTTCAAGTTCCGCGTAACGTACATAATTCAGTGGATTCAATTAATTCCAGAAATAACACCGTTTGATGAAATTCTCTCGCGAACTCTTTCGTTTTTTATTCGGCAAATTATTTCGCATTATACTTTTGTTTCCAGTAGGCTATTTGGGCTCACGTGTGAACATGTATGAACATTTAATTTCTGGTAAAACATGTTTTCTCAAAAACGAGAATTGACGCGAAACCCGTTTAACCTTTTTATGGCTTTCTTGGGGATCGATCCCGAGCCTCGTCGCAGATATTCTGTCGCAGCTCCTTTGAACGCTGAACTAATTTCGCTTCTTTTGATACCAAGCCGTTGTTTTTCTTTACACGAGGCGATCTAAAGGCTGAAAAATTCTTTGGTTCCTTTTGAACACCCGAGCACTCGCGCTAGTCATACCCGAGCGAGTCTATACCGTCGATTAACGCGAATGCCATTTAATGAGGAAATGGCCTAAAACTAAACGCGTTTAATTAAAACCTCCCATTATTACGACCTTGACTAAATTTCTGGCCCTGGGCAAAGGAAAACGTATTTTGCAATCAGGGGTTTCCGCGCAGTTCTACCTATATCTAGCCCGAGACCCAGAGGACGCTGATTTTCCTTCCTGCAGTAAAGCCAGCTTGGTTGAAAAATGACCCCGGGGCAAAAGCTACCTCTAGCAAATTCCCCGTCAAATAAATCCAAACTTATATATGAAAAAGGATGAGATATATACTTTACAGTGGAATTTTCTGGTACAAATTGCTTTGACTTTTTAAATATTTTTTACCTAAGTAATACTTTTTCCTGAAATGCTTTGCTATAGATCGAATCCTTGATTACAGCGTAATTCTACTCGGTTGCACTTTGCCTTCTGTGACAACAGGATACGTTGAAGGTACATACGTATAATTTCCGTTCGTATAAGTGCAATCTCCGTCTAACCAGGCTTGTTCGAATAGTTGATAATCTCCCGAGCCTTTAGACCGGTGTTTTCTCCATACGTATGCTATTTAGGTCCTAATCAATAACACTATCAGCGAATAATTGGTAATAACAGCTGTGCCCGAGTATACTTACTACATGTTTCATACTCTGTATACATATGTATATCGGGTTAATACATCTCATGTCTACGATGCGAATTCGGTCATAGGACTATGAAATAGAGGCAATGAATTACACGGCAAATGACACCAGCCTTTCTAGACGGGATATATTCATCGCTCAATATCGCTAGTTTATCAATGTTACACCCCAAAATGTCCCTAATAATAGATATCTTGCTTCGTAGCATGCAAAATGACGTAATATTTCTAGGGTGATGATATAGAGGGTAGTTTTACCTGCTGTGAGCGACTTAGCTCTATCCCTATTCATTCATTTTCAAGAAATCCGGGAGTGTAATGATAGCGAAGTGATACTGATAATAGCAATCGATAAAATACGTTGATTCCAACACACAATTTGGGAAATACATATTTTTTTATCTCTTGAAAGGCTCTATAGAGATACACCTCGGTGTAACGTATCAACAGTAGGAAGCTTGTGGTAGGCATGTGCATCCGTGACGTATACTTCTATGCGAGAACCAACTGGGGCGAAAATATTGATAATTGTTTAATGCGAGGATAACAACCACGTATGGCTGCTCGGTGCTTTGTATTTTATATGCTTTATTAATTTGAAGTCGAGCATTGTTGTAATCTATTCTATATATTCGCTGTCGTGTAAAATTGATATGTGTACGTATATTTTCATCATTCCGAAATTGACACCTTTCCATAATTACCCGAACTGTCTCCAAATTCTCTCTTTTCTTCTACAATGATTTGTCAAAAAAAAAAGAACTAAAAAACCTCGAAAACTTGATCGACATTTTTTAAACTTCACGCGTTTTTTCTTATCTCTAAAGTCGCCATTGGCTTTCGCCGGTCCTAAACCCGTGCAAAAAAATCTCTCGACATGTCGGTTTCAAATAAGTAGAATTTTTCGGTGGCATATTATCAACGAGATGAACAATGCTCCTGTCTACATGCTGTATTGATCGCTCCTTGACTTGGTTTACCGGTGCGCCGTACAGCACTCGACGGCATAGAACTACATACTGTATACCAGTTATAGACGGATATCGCACAAAGTGTAAGGAGATAAGCGAACGTATTGCGTCTAGAAGTTATAACTAAGTAAATTGAATTCGTGACACGTATCTACAGCGATAGGTTTTACCCGTGGGAAATGCAATACGTATATAGAAAAAGCCGCAAATTTTTTCTTCACGAGAATCTGTCCTCATTTTATTTATTCATTTTTTTCTTCTATCGATCAGTTGATGACAGTTTCGTATATCGATATTCAACAATGTTTCGATTTGATTCTAATGAGTATCCAATTCTTTGGCTCATTCGATACGCGTAGTCTTTCACGGTATAATCTGTAGCGGAATTAAATTTCAAGAAGTCAATTAATTTGATTAATTTCAATCCTTATCCAGGCTCGTGCCACAGAGATTAAGGGGTTTTTGTAGGCGAGCAAAGTGACGTTGAAAATCCAGAAGGGTCCTTGAAAAGCTCAGAGGGACTGTGCGAAGGTCGGGAAAGGTATGCCTGAATCCGGGACAACCCGTCGTGATTTTATTTCCCCAACGTCATTGTCACCTTTGCCCATTGTCTAAAGTCTGAAGTTAAAGGCTGTTTTTACCCTGACCTTAATATCATTTTTAAAAAGTAATATCAGACACATCGTATTACAGTAACGTTATTTTTTCGTTTTTCAAAAAAGAGATTCGCCGTATTACATCATTCATCTACCATACACTCATTTAGGTCTATTTATTTTTAAATTATACCCCAGAACGCACATGATTATATAATCACTTTCTGCGTATGGTGAAATTTCACTTTTTCAAGGAGAACGCACACGACGTAGGCGTAAACCTCGGTAGATTCGTATCCCATTATCTCTGAGGTTAATTGTAGGCCATAGTTTTTTTTTTTTTTTTTTCTCGCGAATCAAGCTAGATAATATACTCGATAATAATTACGGGTTATAAAGAATAATTAGGCAATTCAATTCATTTTTTTTCTTCACGAGGAATGAATATGGGTGAAAATTTAACATACTGCAGCATGGATGATTTTTGAGTCAATATTTGCCTAATGAATTCACTTATCGGGAGGCGAACATTTCTCAGAGTGGTTTATACTTGGCCCACAATTCATATTGTTTGCATGTGTGTAGAGTTTAGTAAAGAACATTCCACTCCTTAGATATAGGTTCTTATATACATCTATAACTACAAGTAGAATAAGCGAAAGCAAATGATAGAATGGAAAGCGTGGGTCTCTACTCTCTGTAGTTTCTGACTTGAACCTATAGCAGTATAGTGAGAAAAAGTAACAAAGGTGTTGTACTGAAAAATGATTAATAATATAATATTAACGGGGAATGAATCGAAGAGTTCAGGATTACTCATACCTACTCCGAGAAAGAGAATATTTTTTACATTTTCACAACTGTACCGTGAAATTAAATTTTGCCAATTGAGAGGCAAAGGAAAGTAACGTGGGAAGGGAAAGGGGCTCTTAGAACGGATATATAAATATATACATATGCCTGAACACGAGCGGACAAGGCCGGACGAAAAGGCGTCGTGTAGGCGTCGCGACGCAATTGCATTTCTACATTACTGGTGGGTATGTAGCGAGCTTGAGAAACGAAATTCATGTTAGGAAGAAACACGGGTTTGTTGGATTTGACGTTAAAAGCTATTCCTGAAATTTTTGTCTTACGAAACCCGGACAAACGTTCCAAAAGTCATTTTCGCGATCCGTAAATAATTTAGAAAGTGAAGAAAAGTTCGTAACGCTCGTTGATCTTTCTGCTATCAAATTCTCTGTACAAATTAACGAGATATTAAATCAGCTCGTTATTTCCGCCTTGTTTGGTTTCAATATCTCTAAACTATATCCGAGGTTTCAAGCGATTTAATAACCAAATTGTTTAATTTGAGCAATGGTGCTTCAGGTAGAATCGAGTATCGAAAAATACGCGGAGTGTAATAGAGAGAGGAGTATAAATTGGCTGGGGAAACGGTTCACTGACCGAATCAGCTAAATTGCTGAAAAATCAATTTCTCGCACTTGATCAAGCCCGAGGAAGTATTCGGCCAACTATAGTCCGGTGAATCTTTTATTGAAATTAGTTACGGTTGAGAGAAGTGCCAACGCCCAGTCTAATTGAATAAGCCGTAGGATAAAAGAGACCTGAACAAAAGTAAGTGTCTTTTTTGATTTTTTTTCTTTTTTTTTTCATCTTTTTTTGTTCGTTCAATCAACATTTTCGACGAAGAGAAATTCCGGTAGTGATATAGTGGCAGGCCTTCAGACAAACTGAAAACCCATTCTCTCGAAACGAGTCAATGGTTAATGAAAACTTGGTCTCTTCGCTGACTACAGTGTCAAGGGAATTTTGGCGCAGGTATAGAAATGAGTAATTCGTCGAGATTCATCAATTCTATAAAAAGAATTGATTGTGTGATTATATTCATACGATTGGCTAGCCCTACTTCGATCTTAGCAATTGGGTGTCGAGCACGTGGGTAAAAGCTGACTACAACGATCGATATAGTATTAATTAATAAAATCTGTTTCGAATAATCTATTCACTGTTAGTCCACGAATAACTTGCCCTAGTGACCTGAAGTTTTTACACAGAAAATAGCGGCTTATACAATTTCGTACGCTGTCAATATTCAAAGCATGATTACCTCAAACTGGCGAGAATAGATTCTCTGTGCACGGGCTCCTATATAATGTCAAATCATGCTCTGATTCGGCTGTTCAACAGTTGTTTCTTTATCTTATTAACCTACTTTCTGTAATTCGTCATTTTCCAGTATCAAATATTGAGACAGTTAATCAATTTATTGTCATGTGGATAAAGGTCGAAATTAAAATACGAATTGCTGAAGTATACGCTCGAACGTTGGTTGGAATCGAAATGACGTTGGTAAAGTAAACTGCTCGGGGATGAGGATAATTTTGTTCAATGAATTGTGTAACAAATCGCGTAATGAACGCGATCTCGTTCATTTTCACGTGTCGAATAAAAGGCATGATATTGGGTTGGCTCTTTCTCGCCGATCGATCTGTCGATGAGGATTTCTCATGGGCTTCGAAAACCAGTCGTTAAAATACATGAATAAAAACATTTCCATTGTCATCGACGGTTACAAGCACATCGATGAAACTTTACGACGATAAGTAAATTTGCTCGTCGCTATATATGGACATTCGCCGAAGCTGAATTGATATTTTTCCGCAAGTAACTTAAACTCGAAACTAATCGCTCTCTCGGCTGTGTAGTAATCACGGCTACTCATAATATGCCTAATTAAGTTTCAACTAACGCATCGAGCCAAAGTAAGGATAACGGGATACCGAAAGAAAACAAAGGGCAGCGGATGACAGCCGTGCCCACGTTTCCCGGTTCAATCGACGATTTAATGTACCTGGTGCTCCGAATCGATTCCTATCATGTAATATTACAATTGTAGTTAAATAGAATACCGAATATTACTTTAGCCAAAGTCAGAGCGTCAGTTTCATTTTATAATTACGTAAATGAAATTTTTCATTAAAATTAGATTTCTCTAAGAAACCAAGGAACCTGTTATCGAGAAACTGACGTTGCAGATCGACGTTTTATCAATAGTCTCCACGTTAGCGATAGCTAATGAAAATAAATATAAACGATGATAAAATCTTGTGCAATGATTAACCAGATATCGGTTTTCTATTTATACGATTTTTATAGCCTATACAGGTGCAAAGACATATCACGGGGATTCAGGAAGTTTCTTCTCATTTTTTTCTCGATTCCTAATCTTTGCAGTGGATTAATGCATTTGACCTTTAGGTACAGGCTTTGATAGATAAACATCGTGAGCACCTTGTGTATAATCTACCTGCTAACTTTACAGACATTTATATAGCCTCGCACGTGTAAAGTGCACATGTATATGAGCTACACAAAGCGTATCTACAATATATCCTTTGAATTAGTGAACGTACAGTACTAGGCAAAGTGTGACTCCGCACATTGCATAATAATGCGTTCTTCATGGATGACGTGATCGTAGTCGATGAACGTCAGGCGTTCTATTACTTGTGTGAAGAACTTTTTCTTGTCGCTTCTTCTTCTTCTTCTTCTTCTTTTCTCTCCTATATAAATATACATACAGCTGCGATACAGGATCCAGAAAGAAAACACGCGATAAAAGATCATAGTTCTCGTTTTTCTTTATCGGGTAAAGTTGAGAATGAAAAGTACATACGCGTCCCGTTATACCGAGACGTAAATCCCCAAGATCTACAAAAATATATGCAAAGCTTACATAGCGATTAGGTAATTGGCTCAAACACATTTCCAGGGTGAAGATAAAAGCCAGTTCGTCATGGTAATAGTTCAACTTATTGGCTATTACTGTACCGGAAGAGATCAATTCGTTTTTGTAAAATTTACCGAGTACCGTAGCTGGTATATCGTCGCGTTAACTAGATAGAAATTGCAGCAGAGGGACGATCATGAATGCAGTTTCCTTGTTCGAGCAACGGATCTGATAACTAGATCATGAGTGGGTGGCCATCTTGTTATACCGTTAATAAATCTCAAGGAATTTTACACGCTTATGACGGAAGCAATTTTCCCTATCATCTCTATCTATATAGAGCCTCGATCATTCCGCGTGTAATTCTTCAATCAACCTACGTGCGAATTTAGTACATTATTATGGAGATCGATAAAAACGGAGAATAGGTCGAAAATTACCATTTGGAAGGAATAAGACGTGGCTATATACAAATCGAATAAACTTCCGGGTGTTGCGAATGAACTAAATCATGGATTCGTAGCGAATTTCGTATTCGCGAATAGATATAAACCGATAGAGGAATTATTGAATACGTGAGTAAACGGTGAGCTGTAAACGTTTGGTGTATGTACTACCCGATGTGTTTGTTTCAATGCTTTCCGCAATACGCCCTAATAATAGCAACTGAACGCATAACTACGCGCCACGCGTGTACGACGAGGCTTCGTGAGTCAGCCATAAAGAACGCTACGCGTAAACTAGCTGAAAGTTATGTGTATAGGTGCGGCGATGAAAAAATTTCATAATATACCAAAAATTGTATAGAATATTTAATTAGTGTATCTCGCGTGAAATAATCAAACAAAAACGAAAGAGAAACGAAAAATAAAAATAAAAATTTACCTTCGAATAGAAAATCGCGAGAACAAGAAAGCGTTACGGGATTTGATAACCGACTTAATAACGATAATAATTCCTCATTACGTATACTATACTGGTGGTGAGTTACGTCAGGTAACGTAAGCAAACGTATCACTACCACTGCAAGGCTCTTGGAATAGGTATTCCGATGTTTACGATGAAATTTGAGTAGGTCGGAAGATGTAGAGTTGTTATACATATACCTACTTCGTCACCCTGACACGACGCAGCGATGTATTTTTCGTTTATAACCAGAATCGGGGACGGATTACAGACACGTAGATAGACATAGAATCCGAGTATAAGGCAGATGTTCGAAACGCCCATAAAATTTGATTATCGCAAACGTATAGACTAAGTTTTCGTTATTTTACGTTATTCTCGAACTTGCGATGCCTGACGGACTATCAAAGGCGTAATGATTAATTAAATCGCACATATCGTATCATCCAAGGTTAACACTTTTTCGAATGCTAGAAAGCCACAACTATAATTCTGCAATATAGTCAAGTTTTGTGAAGGATAGATCCATGTGTATATCCACACGGTTTATAAACGGGCAAAGTTACTAATTCATTTATTCCGTTCGTTCATTCGAAACATCGAATAAATCAGACGAACGACTTCGAAATTTATTTAATGTCAAATTTTACCGTCGAATAAAAAAGGGAAAAATTCATCTGTACGGCGGCTTGAACTCGCTTTACCAAGTATATCGGTATAAAACGCGATTTGGAGTAGGCTTGCCGAGCCGGATCGTACGGTCTGATAAAGCTGTCACATTTTCGGCCCTGTGTACTATCGAGAATTATGAGTGAAATACTGACGTTTACAGGTCTTTCCTCTTATTCCTCGTCAATTTTATTCCGAAAACAAAACCTAACGGAAAAACAAAGAGAGAAAATACAATTCCAGATAAGTGGCTTGACGTGTGCTGGTCTCTGTTTTTCCTTTTTTGTGAACCGTGAAAAGGGATGGAAATAAAGTTGAAAGGCCCGGAAAGGTTGCTACTTCTCGTAGCTCAACTGGACAGAAAATGTCACATACAAAGAGCCGGGTTATTCGGAGTCGTACTTGAAAAATTTCGGATAAATATTTAGGCTGATCTTGAGTAGAAATTTTATACCGCGCAGCTTAGTGACTTGGAAAAATATTTGATCTACCTATGAATAAAATCTTCTTTGAACGCTGCAGGTAGCGTTAGTATTATAAACTTGATAAAAATCTCTTGTTACTCTATGTCAGCAACTAACCTCTGGCCATCAGAGTAACGTTCACTGCTGAGCTGAAAATTAAATTGCCTTCTCTCCTTACCGCTGAAATATATTTCTCAAACATCTCCGTGCGAGTTCTCATGTCTGAAGACAAATTTCTAACATTAACATCTCCGAAACGGTTATAAAACGATATGACGATGCGGAAAAGCAAAAGTTTCGGTAAAATTAGGCCAGCAGTCTGTAGATATGAGGCATAAGGGAATAGTCGATGGGTTGTGTCGCTTCCACTTGGGAATTGGCGAACGGGAGTTTGACGGAACTGGAACGGAGGTGAGACCTGCCGGAACTTTGTAGCTCTTCAGGAACGGTATGTCTACCCAAACGGCAAAGGGCTTGTAGATTAGCTCGTGATTACCTCGTGAATATGTATATATAATGTATGAATGTATATTATAGTTGTGTAACTGCAGTGAATAGAAAAGAAAGACGTCTTCTTCTCAAGCTTTTTTACGTGCGTCAGTATATTCTACGTACCTGAAAATATATGACCGAAAGTTAAAGGGGCTACGTCGCAACGACTGGTTTGGTTAAAGTCGTCGACGTTTTCCCCGTTCTACGGTTACCTACTTCAAGAAGATCCTGAGAATGAAGTAGCTCATTTAACGAGGCTTCAATTTACTTCCGCTTCAATTAATGCGCGGCATTTCAAGTTCCGTTTAGAAGGGAAAATAATTCGCCGACGTAATTCGTTTGCTTGAAATTAAAAATTCCTTCTACTTTTTCACAGAAATTACCATATACCCAAATTTTCAACGTGTTGTGTCTGTAATATTTATCCGCTCTGCGCGAATTCGCGGGAACTTATACGCGTTATTTTTGCTACATCTCGCTGGGCCGATAATTTTCAATGATTTATATGTACCTAATTCCGCTGCTTGGCATTCGCCATGATGTTCCAGCGAAAATGATACGCTAGCTTTTGCGACGTACGCCGTGGGGTACAAACGCGATGACAACGAAATAAATACAAAAAAATGTAGATACAATCTGAGGAAAAAAGACACTGGTACTCGGTATGTTTTTGCAGCTGCCATATACCGCCCACTAAAGTAAAAACATACGATCGCGTACGGCTACTCGCTGAGTAAATATCTACTCGTGCTAAATTCGGACCCACCGCAATATGCATTTCGGGTTAAAACTATGCCGCTCGCAGATTGGCCACACGTGACCTCAGCCAAAGTCGATTTTCCTATACGAATATATGTGCGCATAAATACACGTATACCTATATGGTCTTATTTTAAGTCAGAAATTCCCCTGATTGTCTGATCTTGAAAGCGAGACGCAGATCTCAGAATTTTCTGTAAAAATTGAACCCCAATTCGCTTAAACGTTGAAGTATCGGTATAAATCAAAATCCAATTATTGAGAATCGTTTTGGGGATTCGAGTAGGCGGGGGAAATACTCGAAACCATAAAACGTATGGTTCTTGATTCGTTTCGAATTTTCCTGAAAATCAGACTGATTTTTTTTTCATTGGGATAGGAATGAGGCGCGAATAGTTAAGGACATGCGTGCTTCGAGGAGAGAGGCTAGCGGTCCTTGTTGCCGTAATTTAATTTGACATTCCGAAGCTAGAAGCTTTTCCGTACGATAAGGTTCGAGAGAGACCGAATCCAATTTATATTAAAAGCTCCATCAAGGTTAAAAGCTCCGGGCAGAACATGATTTTATCGCCGTCCTCGAGAACGAATTCCTTCAAACCAACGACCAGCCATCCACGATATTCTCATTCAAATTTAAATTTAATATCAGACCTTGGAAACGTGCTTACCCTAACCATCGATCATCTTTGATCGCTATCCAAAGATATATTTTTTCGCGAAATCTCTCCTAATTCAACACTGGTATTTTTCTATTCTCTATACCAATGTCTGTCAGCATAATTGACGATATTGCTTTCCGCAGACGAGATGAATACGTATGATTGTATTTTTAGCGAAACCCATCTCGCAGCAAGACGTCCGTGAAATCAATTTTCTACTACGACTTACATTTTAAAACGTCATGATACATTTTTATTTGAAATTCTTCTCCGCGAGATGCACTCGAAGCGACAGAATTTGATTAGAATTGCCTTTGAGTAGAATTCAGTACTCCTAGTTACCTAACGCATTTAGAAACACGTGCTCATTCATTTTTGAGTACATCAAACTGAAAAGCATTCGAGTCTTGAGGTCTGGCCATTCTGTCACAGAGAAAATATGGTAGATTCCGCTTTTTTGATCAAGCCCACAAGAGATATAATACGATTATTATAATCCATATGAACTAGTTTCTGATTATAATTATACATGACAATTTTCGTTCAAACCAGAAGCAAACATGCCCGAGTTATCGTCATTCAAACCACACTATAAATATCAAAAAGACTCGTAAATTCTCTATAATCGATTTGTTTTTTCCGAATTTCCCTACTTGGTCTCCAAATCGCCTAAGTGTGATGAAAACTCAGCCTTAGATGTTTTCTTTTCGTTGAAATTTTTGAGAAGAAATCAAAATGGATATATTGTGTGGCTTCGTTCCGCTGCTCCTTGGATATATGGTCATCGATCATATAGAGTCTTTCAAACAAAATCCAATATGTGATACTTCCAAGGCTCGTGGTCAAGGTGGACGCAAGCGAGAGCTATGTATATCGTTTTTGTTACAGCCGCCAGAGAACGAGTTGCAGAAGGTCGGCGAACGCGTACCAAGTGAACACGAGCTTCGGGTGCAGCGTTCTTTGCAAAGGCTCAACGTCCCTGACTGGTACAAGAACTCGCCTGCAGCTCGTGATGGTTTCCGGCTTAAGAGGCATTCGGATGCATCGCAACACGGTGGCTGGCGTACTCTTGGCTCGAAAACTACCTCTTTATCCTCCCTTTCGTCTTCGAACAAACCCCCAGCTGGTGAGTCTCGACCACTTTTACTTCTTTCTCATTTGGCATCATTTCATTTTTTCATTTTCTGTGTGCTTCCGTCTTTTTCTTCATTCATCGTTAAAGTCTCTAACATCAAAGAAATTATTACTCAAAGTGCATACTTCGTCTAATTAAACGTCTCTGAAGCTGGAAAATAGCGTAATTTTCAACGCTCAATGAAGTCCACCGTTTCATGTGGATTTACCAGTTTTCACAGAAAATTTCAACCGATAATAATAACAATGTCCAACAGCCTTGATTTCGCAAGAATTTTATTTTTAGTAAGTGATATCAGGCTCGTATTTAGTTTTTTCTATTCTCGCATGTATTCCTGGTCAATTTAAAGTCACCTCCTAAAATAAGGGATGACACTAGGTCTTGATTTGGATTAGCCTTCGCAGTTCAACAATAAATTTGTCCTAACTCATTTGTCTACTTAAGAATAAATTCTCGATGGTTTAAATCGTGGTAATTAGATCCGTAAATACTTGAACTATATACTTAGACTTTCTTATTACGTAAAATACCGAAACTGTAACAATTCGAGAATTCTAAATCCAGTTTTCTCCCAATCGTTATACATATGGCATTTGATCAGTAGAGTAAATTTATCTAACAACCAATCTAAACCTTTACTAATTGGTTTATTGTCATTTTTAATCACGACACAAACTGGCCTGTTTACTTTATTCGTCGAGCTAATTGTGAGGAGTTGTGCAAACATTACTTGGGAGGGCCAAGTCTAAGAAGAAAGACTGATTTGAGGCCGAGCATGTAGCTATAAATAACCCAACGGGGTACACATCAAAGTATATGGCCAATCTTGAAACAAGGTTCTCTTTGAACTTTATCTCATGTACCTTATTCACAGATGCTCTGACTTACTGCAAATGAAAAGCACAAAGCTAGTAAAAAATTTGTGGAATCGATATTGTACAGATATGTTATAATTATAACCTTCAGGTCGGAAGAAAAAATGAACTTTTCAACACCCCTAATTATTTTTAACACTCTTTTTTTCACACGACTCGTCGTACTCGATCGTGAAAGTCGATGCGCAAACGACGCGGTTCTTTATGAAACTTTGAAGAGAGTCAGCTAAGTCCTTCGATAGACAGGATGAAACGTCTGAGTGTATTTGCGACTCTCTGAAGTCGGTTTAATACCTCAGCCAGGTACATACGACTTGAGAAAACGTTTGATGATCCAGACTTGGGTTTTATTTTATTTTAAAAATCCCTCTCAGAATGTTGGCAAGAATCTTGTACGCCTTCAGCGAGGAGAATCAGTCTCAATAAATCTACCCGACTCTCAAAGTCTCAACAATTCACTGTTACGCAATGTTCAACTCGATCTCAGCAGCACTTCAGATAATATACCGGAGGCTCGCGAAATGATAAAAAGAGGGAAAATAAAAAAAAGAAGAAATTTCTTGTCAGGCCCAGGAGTAGGCGAAATAAAAAGACTTATATTCACTCCGCAATGCTCTGCTTTCACTGCTCTCGATTTATAGACTGTTTAATACTTGCATAACGTATCCACAGAATTTATTACCTTTTAACTAAAATTTTCAAACTTACGGTCTCATATGATGTGATATAGAATTTCTGAATCATTTCAGTAGCAATATTGAACAAATTTCTGAGATACTTTACGAATTGCACATCTTCTCACTCTGAAGAACGGGTTCTGAAATTTGAACATATTTCCGCCGTCTAAAAAAGTGCTCGAACCATTACTTTCGGAATTTAGAAACAAGGTCTTATTATGCGCGTCCGAGGTTGCATTTGATATTTGATCTTTCCTCATTCCCTTCTCAGATTCACTCGATTTCTACCCACCGAACGAGTTTTTACGTGCATTATTTCTTGGCGAAGAAGTGCGCTAACAACTGATTGATTTAATTAACTTTAAGTCCCTACGAAATCGTTGATAGATCATCGCTGATCCTGAAATCTAATCGGCGGAATCAGGAGTCAATACTTTGGACTTCCCAAAAAAAATCAAAAAAATAGCGTGTCCATCGATTCTCAGACTAAACAGAAAATAATTAAGAACTATTTCTCAAATTCGACGAAGACGTGTGAAATGTATGAAATTTTTTTTTCATCTCTTGACATTTATCAGCCATCTTTGATAACAATTATTCTCATGTCTGGATTCGCAGGCCCTCTTTTAAGCCCGAGTCCCACGCCACCAGTCTTTTCGCGATGGAGCACAAGTCTGTTAAACAGTGCAGGCAGTTCTCCAGCGAGTTCAGCCAGGTCGTCGTTCAACCATCGTCAGCCTTACCTCGGTTGGCGATCGCAAGAACGTCTTTCGAACCCGCGGACCCCGGCGGAACGCCTTGCCCAAGGAATACTGCCCAACGTGCCACCTACGTCTAAGGTTTGTATGTCGTGAAACCATATCATATTGTGTTCAAATATTTTCTTCAATTCTTTTTTTTCTATGAAAAAAATTGATAAAAATATATACATATATGCTGTGTGCCAGGTTGATGAATTTTTTATCTTGGTAGAATTATAACATTGATTCGTATGCGCTTTATGTTTGACTAAACTGGAGGTGAAGCACGATTTTTCATTTGAATTGAGTCTAACTTTATCAAATTGGGTGCTATCATCGGGAAAAGCTGGGTATAATAATTCGAGGCAGTATACTTCTCGTTTTTTAATTTGACCTGACCTCGACCTACCCGGGCTTAAATGCACTGGGCCAAAATCGATTTTACAAGGACACACAAACACGTGACTGTGTCAGTGACAGAATTATTGACCCAAGTCTCCTCTCGGTTGACGAGCTTTTTTCAGAAGGAAATATGAATTTTTTACATCACTTGCGGGAGCTAATCGCTATGATACTTACGCGAAGAAGAAATAAGTTCGCTCTCCTTGATGAAAGCCGTGTTTATCGTCAGATGTGTAATTTGAGAATTTCGCATTCGGGAAGTATTCTTGCTTACGTTTAAACCTCTACAGATTCCACAATCTTTAATAACACCGCAACTAGGTCATGCAGAAGTTTTGGCTCCCGTGAAAAGTGGGGGATTCACGGGGAGATGGCGAATGCAATAATCCAAGGAATTAAAATTGTTTTTTCCGAGGGACTGAAAGGCTGTATGCGAGACAGATATTAATTAAAAGGTATCGTGCCAAGCGTCTTATTTTATTATCAACGAAAGGTAAATCCTCCCTGAGAATAGTCTTCTATATCGTCCCACCCCGTTCCTATCTTCATCCCGACAATCTAATGTATTTTTAATCCGTGCAGACGCGACGTAAATGCGAACAATTATTTTTAGCTCGGCGAACTCGCAAACATTCCTACAGCCCCAAGGCGTTTTAGATTCATTCATACTTAAATATATGCCAAGCTTGGTCCAGTTTTTCGAAAACTTGAAGAAAAAAAAAACTACCTAAAAAATTCAGTGGTTGAGGCAAATTTTGCTCCCAATTGGTGCGCGAGAACTTTTTACACAATATCTTAATATTACATAGAATTTTGGCACATATCAATTTTTGCCATAAAGAGATGAGGAAGAAAAAAAAATACGGTTCATTTTCGAACAAAATATTTTGACGAACGAACCTTTCGCTTTCGTGAATTTCGGTTCAAATTACTATTTTAGCACGGAAAGTTTGATACACATGTAATACGCGATTCTCAGCGGATCGCAAACGGTGCATATAGGCACATACATATATCGGCATATGAATCAATGCACCCTGTGTGTACCTACCTACCAAAAATATGACAATATTTATCCATGAAAATGCAAGTGAGTGCCAAACATGCGCGTCATATGATTACTATGTACTAAAATGAAAGTTCATCAACGTGGAAGCTTCCGAGAATGATTTAGTGAAACGATGAATAATTTATTCATCGAAATTTTCATTATGTGTGAAAATGTCTCGTTCTATAGGAGAAAGATGAGATGTACGAATATTGGGTTTTATTCATTTATAAACTAGAAACAAGCAACGAGCTTCGGACCAGCGCAACAACTCGAGGTGAGGAATTCGATAAAGGAAGTGACATCGGCAATCGTACATTATGTCCAAAGCGGTCAAGAAGTTAACGGTGGTCGACTATCGCCACGTCCTGACGATTGGGAAGACAGGGGTGGCGCAAGGTCGACAAGCCCCAGAGGTGAGCACTAATTCACCCCCGAACCATCCCAACACCACTATTCAATGCGTAAACAAGGTAAATGTTTTTTTCGTTATTTTATTATCTTTATCTACGATTGTATTTTACCCCGTAAAATTATACGGGCTCTACCATACTGCTGCTGTTGCTGCACTTTCAACTGCCACTACTGTCACTAACGGGGTTTCTTCGCTGAACTGCAGAATTATCAGGTATCCCACTCTAAGGTGCTTAAAAAACGCTTATTATTCGATGCATGTGTGCACGCGCACCTAACACCAAAAAAACAAAAAAGCTAGAAGAAGATGAACGATTCTTTACATCAAAAGTAGCAGACGTATATCGTTATACGTATTGATTCTGAAAATCGATTGAATTTTCGTCTATTTTGACGAGTGTTTATCGTCTGGAGGTTAAACGTCGTTCACTATAGTTTAAAATAAACATAAAAAATAAAAATAAAAAAAAAACGTTAGACTAAAATGTGCTGAGTACAGACGTACCTCTGTCTGAAGTTAAAATTAGCCGAAAGGCGTTACTTGCCAGCTAGGAGATATAGCAGTTGTGATTTTCTGTAACATATTACGATTTTATAAACTGTATTCCGAATTTTATCGTTAGTTTATCGTTTATTCCTATACTCGAAATCAGGAATGAGTTTTATTTTCCTATATTTCTTCGATTATTATCCACGTGTCTAATAACAACGGGCTTATATAGTTTCTCTTTATAACTGATCTTGCTCTGATTTGGCATTTAATTTTATTTATAGCCAAAGTTTTGGCACACGGATTGAAAACCTCGCATTATACATGTGCATAATGATTTATTGCTTGATTGTTCTATCTCGTGACATCAACCGTCTATAAAACACACGCCAATTTTATCCGTAAAGATCATATTGCTTCGAACGTGCTGCTTACGTCTTGAGTCACACGCCCTGACTCTTACAATTAATATTATAAAAGTATACTATACTTCTTGAATTTCGTTGCCAGCGTATCTCAAAGGCAAATAAATAACGTCGTAATTATTCATATGCATTTTTGCCTTAATTTGCAAAAATGTGAATCAGAATTTCTCTACATCTGTTTAGCTAATTGATTATAATTTCAATAATCGCCCATTATCGTTTACTATCCGCGATGAAAAGGTTCAATTTATGAATAGAACGAGTGTGAAAAAGGCTGAGAAACACTGTGCGTTAAAGCTTAATCTTTTAACGAGGATAAACTAGCCGGGTGCAGGTTGTCTAGTAAAACGTTTTTAAATGCAACTCCCTAACTCAACGAGACAATTGAAATACTTAATTCAAGCCTTTGATAACGATTGTAATCTGACCAAAGTCCGCTGCGGTGGTCTTATATGTGTTTCTTGATCTCTTGGGACTTGGACTAAATAATTATTCCTAAGGTCAGAGGGGCCAAGTGATCTTAGGGAATGAACCCATAGTAGTATAACTTATTGTTAGTTCTGGGTATATACGTATTGTACCTTCTTACTATAGAATAAACCGACTTCTCAAGGAACTATTAAACCGAGTTTAAAGTCTTATGAGGGAAGTTAGGGGAATTACATCCCAGGAAGCGATAGAACATCTAATAAAAATTTTATATAACGGGCAAACTTTGAATCGAAATTTTAGTGGTGGTATATTATTTTATCCGTGTTTGTTACTTCCTGATTCAGCAATTTCTACGATCACCGGAGAGTTGATAAGGAGAATAATCAATAGGTACATGGACAAAGGTGTTCCTTTTTCGAATCTTAATTTTATCCTTTGAAATCGTATTTCGGATAGCCTGTCGCATTCTGAGCCATTAATCAAACAATTTGACGAGGGAATCTGCCATCACTTATATATTACGCGATACCCTATCGCGATCGCTTATCTCTTCGAAAAATTTAATGAAACATTGCCAGTCAGGGGAGGAGGAATGAAACGTAAATATAGTAGGTATAGGTGTATTTTAAAGTTCGGGGTGATATTCTTCTGAATGGAAATACTCTACTTTTCACTTTGCGCAATCGGCTAACCTACTTGAATTAAAAGCAGTTCCATGTATACGTGCCGAAGGTGTACATATAATTCCTATACACACACCAAGGGAAGGTAGAGCTGCGTTTTAAAAGTAGCTAAACTATGCCGCGTGGTTCTATTTCGGCACGTGGCATTGTCACGACTGAAAATAAGTTACCCTGAAATTCCTAGCCTCGGTCAGAGGTCGCAGGGTCGCAGAAAGATTTATTAATTCGAATAAAATTATGCAAAGTTATACAAATATTTCCTCACGTTTTAAATATATCATATTAACTGGTCAATAATTCGAAAAAAGAAAAAAAAGTACCTGGAACTTTTATTGGTCCTCATCTGAACTCACAGTTTCGAGTACAGAAGATGGAAGGTTGAATAGATTCTCTCGATAAAAAGAAAAGTCAACGATCCTTGATTTTGAACTTCAGAATTCTGACAGATATTATTTAAAAAATTCGGTAATGTTGATAAAAAGGAATCCAACAAACTAGCTTGAATATGTGGCCAAAAAACTTGATTCTTCGGGAGTTTGTATCTTTTTCTTTACAAGCAAATTCGAGAACGAATTGATAGAAATTGAAATGAAATTTGAGTCATTCACTATGTCGCTCGATGTTTACCGTCTGTCTCATGATCGTGAGTCAAAGCATGTACAGACAATACTATTAAGTAAATTACTGCATCGGTCTTTTGTATCATCATACCGTGTGTCTTATTACGCGACTCATATACACATGAATAAATGAATACATCAATTGGGTGCATGTATTTCTATGGTAATTTGGAGCACGAAAATCTACCGTCAGGTTTAAGGCGAGCAGAAATTATAGTGGTTCAAATTGAAATTGCAAAACTAATCCTCCATCGATTTTTCGAAAGGTAAAATCGACGCGAAATAATTGCAAAGAATCTCTCGATCTGAATTCTGCTCTCGAAATTTATCATTCGAGGAACGTGAGTGAACCGCGTGAGTAAAGTCACTCCGTTTAATAAATATGTCTGATGTAACGCGATATGTATGTATAGCTAGGCTATACAGCGACTGGTTTTAATTAAAAGAATTGTGTAAGCAATATATGCACGCCCTTCGTGCCTTTTCTTCTTACTTATTTATTACTTCATTTAATCATTACGTAGCTTCAGTAGACTTCTAGTAACTCACGTGGGACTTGAACTTCGGGGTTAAAGTTCATCAATGTGACCTTATTCTCTTTTTCCTCTCGCTATTTTCTCTCACAGTAGATATATTATGTATACCTACACACACGCGGCGTATGCTGTCGGTTGAAAGTTTAGTAATCACTACTTTATTATTTACGAATCAAGCTATTCACGCGTTTCCTCACACATCCGCGCGTGTTACACGTATACTTTTGTACATACACAGAGATATATCACGCGTACGCACACATACATAACATTTATGGTACCCTCATTTAAAGGGTCGCATGCATCTCGAAGGATCTAAATTTTCCGTCCTAAAAATTAAAAGGGAAAATCGAGTTTTTGGGAAATTAGAAACGTATGTGTCCCTTCAAAAGCTTCGTATCACTAATACTGTACGTATTGCAGCTACTGACGTGTTTTTAATCATCTATTTTTTACAGGATTTTAATAGTCGATAAGTTTACGTCAATTGAGTATTTTCTGATTTTCATTTTTCGGATATAGAATCTTCTGTGTATCACGAAACAAAGCGTATGCTTGTATGGAATATCGTAAAATCAATCCATCTTAGGCGAATTCTAGTAATCAAATTAAATAATTGGGGATCGTACCAAGAACCAGGAAGTGAGCGATGGTAGTTTGGCCTATTTCCTCTAAGACATAGAGCAGCTGGTAATTTAATTCTCTTGAAAAATTTGTACAGCGAACATGTATTAATACCTGGAAAATTTGCAAGTCTGCGGTCCCCGCAAAATGTCAAGTTAGAATATGAAAATTATCTTAGTTACTTACTCTTCATACGTATATACGTGTATATACATTATACATATATTACGTGGCTCTAAAACAAACTCTGAAATTTAGGAAGCGTGAAATTATGTTGGATGGAGAGTTCGTTCGTGGGGATAAGACCCGTGGATTCACCGAAAACCCCAATGAGTCTGACAACCGATGTGGAATGTTGTGCCGTTTGTAATTCAACCCAAAACGAGCCTTGTACCTGCGTTGATTCTGCGGCTTCCGGTCTTTTCCTCGACCTTACACCAGACGGTACAGGTCAACGGATGTCACCGTCCTCCTCTCATCATCACCATCGTCACCATCGTGGTGAGTTATTGCTCGCATAGTAGTCCGGAAGGGTAATTATTGTTTCATCAAATCTTACCGCATATTTTTTCGAAAAATTCACCCAAATCGGAGTAAAAGAAGAGGTAACTTGAACAAAAAAAAAATTGTTTTATACTTTGAATGGAGACAAGAATTTGAAAAATTCCGAACTATGTATGTTGGAGGATTTCTAACAGTCTTAAAAGGTCGACGAACACCGCGAAGCAGGAAGCCCTCGCGAATTTTGTCTTTTTTTTTCCTTTTTTTTTTTCTATTTTCTCGCGAATATATTGGCTCGAGTCCAGTTTCCCGCGTTGCAATCTTAGCATAGGTATATACCTTAGTGCCGGTATATGGCCTCTCCTCGTGCAAAATCTACCCCCGGCGATGACTCTCACCCTACTTGCTCGTGGGCAAATCGATATTTCTCGCGACGAGGCGATGCGATGCTATGCGATGCGATGGGTGCCCTGAATACCTGGCCCAATACGTTGCTACTCCCTAGCGGGTGATGCGAACAAGAACAACCGTGAATTTATTTCCTCGCTATAGAGGATCCAGGAATTGATTATTTAATCAAGTCAGATTCGTATCTCGGTCGCATCACTCGTTCGACGCGTTTTATTACTGCATTTACGACTTCGCGTTAAGGTTTCATGACGTGACCAGACGACAAACTATACGTTTTCTATACGTTCAGTTTAATCTATTTCTTTTTCTTTATCTTTTTTATCCACCCCTGCGCGAATTTACAGACATGTTATATGTAGACAGGCGATGAAATATCATTTCTGACTCGTTCTGAGGCAGAAATTCAAACGAAACTGACATTTATCTGGAAAATATTTTCATAAATCGTGAATTATCTATCGTAAGAACCGTTTTGATCATCGAATACTTTCGCTAGGATTCCGTTGAAGTCAATTTTTCACCGTTGATTTCCACGCGTTCTCTCGCCCTCGATTGTCTCATTAAATAATTCCAGAACAATTTTGATAACGTATTCATGTACTACATATAGCCAGTATAATTGATTAAGTCTGGGGAATGGGTTGTATAACGCGATAGATGGAGGGGAGAACCTCTTTCCTGATTCTCTGTCGTCGATAGTCTATAACTATACAAATATACAAATATATATTATATAAACTATTAAATAGGCACGTTAAAGATCATGCAATATTGACAAAATATGAAATAACACTGAAAGCAATATACCTATACTACCGATTATAAAAGGATTAAACGATCATATAGAATATATAATAATATGGTAAATAATAATTAAATTAATTTAAAAATCGGCTGTAAATAGGTGCTCGAAATCGTTCATATGCTCGCCATTAGGTAGATAAAGTATAAAAAATATTATCAATTGTAAATAAATATTAAAGAAAAGAAAAAGGAGAAAAAGAAAAGGAGAAAATAATAATAATAACGATATTTTCATTGAACGAGTTTTCAAATAATTTTTATTGTAAATTACAGAAATTGATATGGCATACATATATCAGTCAGATCTGTCGTAACTCAAGTATGTCATCGGATATTTTAGATACATCCAATATACAATATGTTTAAAAAAAAATAAAAAATAAAAAAAATAAAAAAATGAAAAACAATCAATCCACATGGAAATTCATTAATTACATGCATTAAAGGAGCGAATAGAACGGTATTCAGCAAAGAATAATAGTATCAATTATAACTGTAAAGAATATTGCGTGGCGTACGTCGACGCGCGCGCTTTCCTAATCAATATAATAATTCCCGGTTCATTTGATGAGGCAATGACCCAGTGTTATCTTTGATTAATCACTGCATTCTGATACGTCGTTGTAGACAGACAGTCGCGTCTTTGTTTTGTTTTTTTTTCATTTTTTTTCCCTATGGCGTAACGCGAGATGATTATTTAAAACGCCCATGAACGCAACCGATAGAACTGCCCTGCATCGTTTTTAATTAGATCGAAATTAATGCCCAGTCTTAAATTTTGTCGGGATTAGATTGGCTATGTGAAATAATAAGATAAAATACATAGAAAAAAAAAGAAAGACAAAAGAAATGAAAATATACAAAAGTACGAAATAATCAAGATTATAAACTCTGTCATTAACACTCTCATTCCATGTAAATTATTTCTGGTTTTTCAAGACTTACGAAATTCTCGTCACTTCGTAAAGTGACGAGCTTTTCGAATATTATTTCTCATATATGCTCTGTATTTCACACAATTTCCCTGTTCTTATTTTTATTTTTATTTTTTTCCCCTTTTTTTTTCATTCTGTTTTCAACGTTTTAATCAATTTTTTTTTTCTTTTCGAGATGATGATCGTTTTTTAGATTTAATTTTATTTCGTTTGTAATCTTATTTAGTATTTCATATATAGATTGTGTTTATGTATGTGTAAAATGTAAAATTATCCCAATTATCTTGACGTATATACATATATATATATATACATATAGATATAGGTATACTATACATATTATATTATATATATAAGTATATAACACATTATTCTTATTACTGTGTTGCAGATGTTGTTGAATGATAGGTGTTATTTTAATTTCGGCTAATTAGTTTCGAAACTATAGGTATATAGATATTTACCAAAAAACACACGCATCAATAACTTAACATCGATTTATTTTATCCTTGATCCCGAGGATACAGATATTACATGTATAATATAATTTTTTTTCGCCACCTTTTGCAGTATCGAGACTAATTGGCAATTTTTTTAAGTATTCTGTACTTATTTATCGGATATCATTTATCATTTTCTGTAGATGTACCTTTAAAAATAAATTATTGTTTGTATTCTGATGTTTCATTAAATTTTCTTCTGTTCGTTTTTGTTTCCTGCGTTGTATATTTATTTAGTCTCTTACACACGGTAAGTGGCGTATATTATTTACTTTTCTTATTCAACTACCCCTACAGATGTATAAAATATTATGTACACACACATATCATACGTGTTAAAAAAACATTTCTCTGACTTCTTTTGTTTTATTTTCTCATTAGGAAGAAACTTGCCTGATGAGACAGAACTGAATGGAACAAGTTTCTCCGATAGTCAAATATGTTTGCACTATTTATTAATACCACTTTCCATAGCTGTGCTATATTTATTCTGTAGTAAACGGCCGTGTGAACTGTCACAACGAACTTACGGTCGCTCCAGTATTGTTTGCTCACTAATTATAATATAAATTGATGAACTAAACGGGTCATTGATTGAATCTCTGACCAATAATCAATTCATTGTTCTACTATATTAACTACGAACAGGAAATCCTCTCTTTCGGTAGAAAATTGCGCAATCCATCGGATAAAGAATAAAAATCGGTACTTGAGGTGCATTTCGTTTCTTGTCAAGCAAGTTGTCTTCGCGAAGAATTTGGCACTGCACTTCTTCAGTCTCAAATTCAATTTCCTTTTGAGGTATAGACTGTAGTATTTATTCATCTATAGATCCAAAATGATTTTTGTAAATATAAACTAGAACGGTTTTTTTTTTTTAGATTTATAAAATAATTCAAAAATCGCCTGCTCGACAGGATTTTCGGATTAAATACAATATTAATATACTTTCAATCGAGAATCATTGATTCGATGACAAAATTAGCAAAGAATAAATCAGCTGGAATTTTTCGAAGTAATATGCAGATCGTATACGAAATCTTGGAATATTTATTTTTGAAAGAGAGAATCGCATTTTATTTAAAAATGACGATAATTGATCACCTGTTAATCTTAGTTTCACCGGTATCCGAGTCAAACAATTGAAAGCTAAACAAAAATCTAAAAAAAAAAAAAAAAAAAAAATGATAACGAGTAAACTGCTACGCTAGAAGCTGGATGAAGTTCTAATATGAATGTTCCCTGGGGGGTGGTGGTTGATTTTTCGAAACTGCTAGGATCAGGATCAGGGCATAGTGACACGGAGGAGGCTATGGCGGCGGCAGCTCTTTTGCGGAACAAACCAAGCCCAGGGTCAACTACCCTGGAGGACGTCCTCGACTCCCTCCTCGGCCTGCCCCCTGCCTCTCGCACCCCAAGCCCCGGCCCTGGTCCTACCCGCCGATCCACCGCTGCCGGGAAGAGCTGCAGCACCCTTCGCCAAGACCTCCAAGGTAGGAGGACTATGTAAGTTTTGTTCAATTTGACAACCGTCATTTTTAAGTCAATGAAAAATCCTCGCAAAATTTGAGAAAAAAAATGAACCTTTATTATTCAATGGCTAATAGGTCATTTTGCCTAAATTTCAATTTTACTCACTCCACTTTTTACCATCGCGCACGGACTTTTTCTTTCTCACACGACTTTATTCTGCATGAAATTTAGTTTGCACGATGTTGTTCTTTTTTCTTTTGTACAGGCATTATTATACAATGATATTCGAATATTCTCTAATCGGATTATCATAGCACTTGCAACTTCGAATTGAACCGTGTATTGCAGAAGGGGATCTAAGTCACTTCTACCAAAATTAGATAAAAAATGCGAAACCCGGTTAATGAAGATATATTTTAGAAAAATTCTGGAGCCATACCTAACTCAATTAGAAAAAAGACCGGTGATTCAGATCAGAAAAATAGAATCAAAAAATTGTTTCACTTAACGCCCCTTTCTGAAATAAAATTGGAAACTTATTTTTTATGAAAAGAATAGCAAGAAATAGTTGTAATAAAACAATGTTCATACTTTTATAGAATCTAATCTACTCTAGATTCATCACTAGGAATTATATTTTACCCGAGTATGTACGACGATGCCTGGTTACACCTTTGGAGTTCATATGAATTCAAAGTCCATTATGCACCAAAAAGTAACTTTGAATAACTGGTTTCATGATCCGCTCAATTGCCTCAAATAATTACTGAAATAGTGAGTTTAGTTCCTCGTAGGCAATACACGGTTCAATCATATTTCACTTGTAATTAAACGTCGAATATAAATAGTGTAAAATAATGCCGTACATTCTATGAGTTTACTAAGTAAACCGTGGTCTAAGTTTAATCGAAGTAAGGCATAAAGATATCCTCCCTAATCAAGGTCAGCCATAAATGTAGAAGTCTTGTGAATTTTGATGATACAGATTTGAACCGGGATGCAAACTCATAGACAGAAAAAATTGTTTTTGGGAATAATAATGATGATAATCGGCAAATTGAAAATTCGTCAACTGGAGATAATAGGATATGTATACGAGAAGTCCTTGGGCAAGGTGTTAATCAAGGCGATCGTTTGTGAAACAGAAATAACAAGGGAGGCGATCGCGTGCGAGAGAGGACGGAATGAAACTTAGCATGTTGGAAAGCCGAGTCCTGTCCGACCTGTTCGATTTTCTGCCCTAGAGTCCGCTAGCACGATGGTCGAGGCTAGCCTCCGGGAATCGGTGGAAACAACGTCTTCGTACTACGTTCAGGGTGGCCAAATTCGTCGTAAAAGTGAAGGCAGTGACTCATTGCCACCACGGAATACTTCGAAGTCTTCAAGCCTAAGAAACCGTCGTGTTTCATTCGACAACGCCCAGGATTCACCAGGAAATCTACAGCATCAACAACAACAGCAGCCACAACAGCAAGATAGAGTAATGGTACGTTGCCGATACGGGAAATGCAACAACTCCGCAACTGCCGGTGAAGCACGCAGGAGCTTTAAGACATGTCACAATTGTTCCTACGCATATTGCTCCCGAGAGTGTCGTCGAGCACATTGGGAACGGCATCGAAGAACATGTCTTCACTCTCGAGCGGGTACCTTGTGTCGACAGGTATTATCATCAGCGAAAAAAGATGGGCACAGTCTTCAGCACATTTCAACCCTTGCACGAAGAGGCTACTCCTCTCACGGCCGAGGAACTGTGAAGTGTTTTTTCACCAGTCCTGAATCAGCGGAGAAGTTCATCAGCAATGGGTTCATAGCCCTTGGTGAACCGACCTATGTCCGATGGTCAGATCTTCTTCCAAGTGAAATGGGGACCGAACTTCATGCCGAATTAATGCGACTTTGCAAGTCCTACAACCCGGATACGAGGCTCGTACTTTACGTGGCAGTTTGTGTCGTCAGCGAGGTACCAACCAGCGGTGCTGTTAGATGGGAACGCCAGTTGGTTTCAAGATGTGCGAAGATACGTTTAGCGGGTACTTTTAGGGAACCAGGTACCGTTTTAGTAACAACATCCGGAAACGTGCAGCAGCCTCAGAGGCAGCCGTCACCTTGTAATATCACGCGGGAAATGGACTCGCCGGAAACGCTTGTTCTCACATCATTTCCTGGTACAAATGGTCAAAATACTCCGCAACGAGCGAGAGAAATAAGCTTCACTAATATACAAAGACAGCTAAGACTCAGGGGTGTCTCTCTGCGAAGACACTTTCCTCAGGTTTACAAAAAGCTCTGCTCCTACGTAGATGGTTCTGTAGACAAATTTGCACCCGTTACCATTTACCCCCGTGATCAAGCATCCGGTAAAAGTTTTATGTGCATTATTATGCTAGATGCCGAACCCGAACGGCTTCAATTATTACCGACAGACTCTTCGAGGGTCAGGACTGTCGACATCAGTATAGAACAGGAGTAAACTGAGTTTGATTGTCTTCAGCATAGTCGATTTTCACGGAGAATTGAATATCCCTCCTTTTATAACGAGAGACTCGACGTTATTTACAGTCCTCTTCGTCAATTGAGTCTGCAAAGTGCAAATTGCATGGTCCTTCATACTTCGAAGGATTGTATTAAGCTGAAGCTGACTCGCGTTTGTTGAGGAATTGAAAGGCTCTTGAAGCTCAAGGTAATTGATCACTGACCACTTATTTTATTCTTCAACGAAGAATTCATTGCAATTGTTATTTATAGCACTTTGCAAATTTAGGCGAGATGATTCTGAATCTCGAGTAAAATATCGGACGTGAGGAATTTACTTGCAATTCTCAAATTCTAATCCGGGTGATGGTCTAATTGGAATTATACGTTATATACCGTATCTGTAGAGAAAATAACGCCTTGTATCATAGAAATCAGATAATAATTTGCTGTATAGGGCTAAATTTGTCAACACAAGAAAAACGAAGCAAAAAATTTGCTCAAATAATCAATTCCTCAATTTCTATAAGTACGATGTGGTTCATTCCCCTCCGAACTTTCATCTCGTGAGTTGATGTAACTCTGCGCGAGGACGAGAAGCTTCTTCTCATAAATTCGTAAATTCGTACTCCGCATATCTAAAACTTCTCGAGTTCAATGCAGACGTTATAATGACGCCCGACGTAAAACAAAATAAGAAAAAAACGTGAAAAATTAAAAGCTGAAAAGCTGCTTCGGACTTGTTTTCGCCACTCGGGAGGGTAAATTCGTTTACCTAAATATTTCACATTCCTTTTTGAATATCCTTTCTCGTTCTCTGCGTAAGTATTATTTTTTAACGCTTACGATAATAGACGGGACTTTATTTTATCAAGCACTAATTCAACCCGCGTAAAGTGAGTTATATATGCAGAAAAAAGACACCCCTACGACCGCGAAGCGACGTTTTGTGCCCACTTTGAGAAAGTATATTAAACGCTGCGGGTATGAATAAGGGATAACTATTGTTATTACATAGTAATAACATTCCAAGATAACGATTATTCTTATATGGTAGATCTACATAAAAACCCCCTAAATATAGAAATATATATCACGCAAAATGAATAAATTATTGAATTATAAAAGTTAGACGCTGCTACAAATAGAGTTTATCATATTAGGTTTTCATTCAACGATCATGTTTGTCTATTAAAAACAGATATTTATTAGTTATCTAATAATTACGTGAATTTATTATAGTTACCGCCTTGTGAATTGCGTGTAAACAATAAATAATTTATCGAACGGTTTTACTCACGCAGTTTACAATTCGGTAACAATTCGAGTATATAATACCTATACGAAGAAAAAAAAAATATCTCAATTATTAAATACTGTTAAAGTTCTTCATAGTTCCTTTATCTATCTATAATATAACAACGTTGGACGTATTAATTATGTATTATTATCAATCATTTTATTCAAAATAATAAAGCATCGTAATGGACATATGCATACATACATGAATATAAACCGTATGTATGAATATACCAAATTATTCGTGTTATGTCGGTCGCGCTCTTGATATATACAAAAATAAGTTATAAACATTATTATAGAAAGTATATCGCGTATAATACTTAATCAACGATTGAACTTCCTCGTGAGAACAATATAATTATCATTTTATATTTTGTTTATTTTTTCATTTGAGCTTAAACGGTAAATGAAATAATCACCAATCCGGTTTTCTCAGCGATCATTTTTTATCGCTGCAGGTAAATCAAACGAGACGATATACATACTCATAGATACATATATGCTATATAAAATTCGCTTATTTTAGAAGATACATGAGGACTAGGCGATTCAATAACATTACATAATAATAATAATTAAAAATCAGGTAATCCCCGATGTAGTCACAAATTACGACCGTCTTAAAGTCTTTTCTATGGAATAAAATATAAAAAAAAAATTGTAAATATATTCGAAATCGAGAAAGTGATTAGCTGATCGCTTGGAGCCAATTTAAATCTACAATTTTAGTGAGTAATAAGTAAAACCTCATGAGTCACGAATAATCGCGGATGGCTGACGTACACGTATCAGGCTGTGGTCATCATTTATTCCTATACATACCTTACTGTGAAATCTTGTTGCTTAATTACAAACGATCAAGGCAAACCATACCATACTCATACTTATAATAATATATGTGTCAACTTTTACGTCGTCGCGATCAGGCCTGAAAAATCGGACCATTTCTTCGAGCTGATTTATCGTTGTTTCAATTTATATTTTGTATTTTTATAAAATGACCCTTGGCTCAATAGAATATAATCATTAGTACGAGTCAGATTACTGTAGCGTCTAATAAATGGAGGAAAGAAAAAAAGCATAAGAAACCGCAAAAGGTTGTTAATTCTTTTTACATTCTGCGGCTGTGTAGTCTTCGTTTATCTCACATTAATCAGGAATAAATGTTACGTCATGTATACTCAATAATTTCTTATAACATTTAAAACAATCCATTCACCTATCTCGAATTTAACAACTATCTATACCTATGTGAAATTCTTACGCTCAATGATCAATGAATAAATTAAAATACTCTAACTTCTCACTACGTATCTCAGTAGTTCTATTACTAACTACAATAACTACTAAAAGATTTAGCGTTAATTACGCTTCGAATAACAGGGCTGGTATAGTTACTGGATTAATTAACAATGTGCCAAATGAAAGGAGGGCAGAGGCAATCATAGGTAACGACTGCAAAAAAATTTGTTACATATAATTTAAATAACGATTGTGTCTCTGTTCGGACACGTTTTATCTATGATCAGTCTATTCGGGTTTCCTCTTCTCTATATACTGTATTCCTCTAATATGAGGAAATGTTAATCTACGTATGAACTACAGAGCGCGACACGTTTAAAACGTAACATAAATTATTATAAATAATATTTGCAACGTAACGTGCTGTTGAAAACCGCAAGTAAAACGTATATATATAAAAACGAGTTCGTATCCCTGCAAAACACAAGAATAGTATGAAATACTTTTATATAGAATCCTTATCTAATGCGCGTTTCATGTAATAAAAACACTATTTAAAGAATTATCGACTTACCACATCTAAAATTCCACAAACATAAAATTAGAAAAAAAATTATTAATGATATAAATCATGTTATTTTCGCATACCTATAAGAATAATAATACCTAATAATGAAAAATGAACAATTCGCATTACGTGACTCATTATTTTATTTAAAATTCTTAAATTTTATCGGTGCTATCATGTGCTACACCATTGTTTTCGCATCTATGTATGTCTCAATTTTTCAAATAAAAAAACTTTAATTTTATTAAACTCTGTGTATAATAATCGTCCCAAGTTTCCATTTTTTAGATATTCTTCAAACCGTGATCTACTTATATATTATAGTATTGTAGGAATAAAACGTATGCGTGAGATTAAATAATTTGTAAAAAAGACTAAATAATTGGAGGTAAAGATGAATTTAGAATGTTTTTTTCTCAAAATCCTGGAATTATTGTTAATTAAGTATCTAAAGGAAAAGGCATTGAATGAAATAAGCAAGGGATAAAAGTAAAATGACTTTATTGAGAAAGGAAAACAAAACGTTTTCATCGAATAAGTATTACGAATATTTATATGAATATAATATTTAATATTGAATATTTGATAAACTATTATTTATTATACAACTATAGAAATAGCTCTACGAACTATAAAAATACAAGACTAATCATCACTGGTATCAAAATGTAAACATATATGATACATTTGGGAAGAGTTAAGATTTCCAGGGACAACATAACATAATCGTTATCCATTTAATTTTACACAGTTTGTTTAATTCGTATAATTTAATAATTAATACTATAGGGTTCGATAGTTAAATTATTTCTGTTTATAGTGTTAGTCAAAATCACTCATTCAGGCACTCTATTACTCATCACTAGCACTAAATTGGTATTATAAATTCAATATTTATAACTAGAGACGAAATTCAACTTCTTTGATGCTTTGCTTCTCAAGTCTGCCTTTCGACTCGGAAATCGTAATAATACTAAAACAGAAATAAAATTATGAATCATCAATAAGACTCATATTGTACAAGTGTTATTCAAGCGATGAAAAAAAAAACTCACCTCTTTATCCAAATCTTTTTGAGATCGAACCTTCATAACAGGAATCTCGTTCTGTAAGAATCAAACAAAGATTTCAGTGATCTACATAATTATTTTCATTCATATTACAAACGAACAACATAAAGGCACTTCTCAGTTGAGTGAACTGTGAAATAATATGAAACAAGAGATAAAGTGAAGATATATCGAGTCCGTCTGTTCCTTTGCATTGCTAATTCGTTGGCCTTCAATTTTCATAGTATACAATTGCGTAAACTTTTTGTTTACTCACAATGGCAGGAGTCGTATCTCTGCTAATGAGAGAATTAATGATAAAAGGCACCCCGTCGAGGTCAGATGTTCCGGACATAGTAGCATATATTGAGGTACCAAGAGAAGTGTTAGGTGGGGGACGTGGAGCAGGCCTTGTTGGCCTAATTTTTCCTGCGCTAGGACTAAGCACCTCGTAATCCAAATCCCCAGCCTCATCTGGGTTCGATTTTATGTGAGGATAAATCGAACCATTTGCAGGTTTCGGAGAGAATTTTGGCTTCGGTGGTCTTTCAGGTGCTGGTCTGTGAGGGATACCAGCTGACGGATTTGGAGATACATTTGGAAACGAGCTGAAAATTGAAAGGTTTGAAATTCTGATTGTAAATAGTATATTAATTAAATTCAACACATTATTGGTCGACTCATTCAGATTCAATTTTCCCTGAAAAAATAGTCAACTTTGATTGAAACTCATGTTAGTAGCTTGCTTTAACTGCTTGCAGAGAATTGATATATCTATTATAAATTAAATGTAAACCGAGCCCTTTGTACACCGTCATGAATATTTGATGAAGTTGATAATTCCCAAGGAATTACAAGTCAACACATATTTTTTACTAATCAATATGGATATTTAGAATTTTCCTTTATTATAAAATTTGTTTATGTATTATGAGCAAGATAAATTATAGACTCACTTAATGTTGGCATATGGCTGAGAGGAACTAGAATTGTTGTTTGAAATTTGACTGGTCTTGTAGCACACTACAACTCCGTTTATTTCCCTGGAATAAAAAAAAAATTGATATTTTACAAGTTGTATATTACATTATTTACAAGTAAAGTAAAATCAATATTACCGGAGTAGTGCTAAGTTAATAGTGTCAAGTTCTAACTTATTTCTACTTATTTATGTGGTTAAAATAGTTTTAGTTCTTGGAAGCAGTAATTAATAGATGAAATCATCTCATCACATGTCATAAAACTTCCTTGTCGATGGATGAGCGGAATATGTCACCATTGTGTGTTCTATGCGCTTAAGGTAAACCACAATGTATTGATTAAAGTAAGTTATTTTTTAGGTAGACTTTTTGTGAATGATGATAGCGTAACCAGTAGAAATATTCAATACTTTCAATATCATACTATAGGCCGAATCCTTGGAATTCAATAATAATAACACCGAGGAATCAAGGTATCTCGTATTTCGACATCAATTCAAAAACACAAGCTGGGAGATTGCGTAGTTCGGTTTCTCCCAGACCTTGATAAGTTCAATGAATTAAAAATTGCTATATGAAAACCACAAAGGTAAAAATAATTTAAATCGAATTACAAATTTGTATAAACTCAAGTAAGTTAACCACTTACCCAGCATAAGTGAAACCATTTGGAGCTTTTTTTATACGACTACATATAATGATGTCTGTAACAGCCACTGAACACAAGTCTTTGTGTTTTACCTTGTAACAGAGTTGTTTTTTCCGCCAAGCTTTCTGCTCTGTAATGCATGAAAAAAAAACAATTAAGATTCCTGCAAACTGTAAATATTCACAGATTATACTTCTGGTGATAAATTTCATTGATTTTCGAATTAAATTCACTCTCCAATTCCAATGGTTGGACAACAATTCCTAACTTTGAAAGGGAAATTTAGATTTTAAATTACTTAACTAACGAGCGTCAGATATTTACCAGAATCAACTGTCCGAGCGATCATAGAATATCCCTCAGGTGGCAGATCTCGTTCATTAATAACAACAATGCCTTCCACAACGCAGTCGGCTAAACCTTCAGTCTTTGATAGGCAGATATACCTGCCCCTTTTTTTAATGAACAATCCACTCTCTCGCCATAAATCTGCATCAGAGTCTTGATCATAGGTTCTAGACACCTGAAAGTCAATTAATTTTCAGAAATTTCATTTTTAGTATTTGTTGAATTGTTTCGAGATCTGAATATTTTGTTCCTTTATTATTTGGACAAGATCCAAACTTTAGTAGCAACAATTACAAATGTACATACATACATAGAAATATAATATTGATAATATACTAAATTTTGTCTAATATAAAAGTATAATTACCACAGTAAAATTTGGCGGACATTTATCAACATCCTCAATAATTCCTATAGCACTAATTGGCCTATCATCAGGCAGCAAAGAGGACAGTTGACTCAACATTTTGTTATTGCTTCTTTGTGACATATGATTCTCCTGAAACTTGTTTCAAAATGATGAGAATTGAAATTTTTTTCCATAAATAATTCACGCACTTGATTTATTATATCGATTATATATATCATAACATAGAACAGCAGTGACAAACAGACTATTCTTAAACTCTTGCTTATTCTTATATCAAGACTTTGTTGTATAATTTCCATTCATATTATTCTCACATCTTCACCATGAAACACAAGGTGGATCTCATTTGTATAAAATCACTGAATATGCGATAGTAAAATCGCGAGATAAAAATGCACGGGAAGAGTGCATAAATAACGGGAAAAAGATATAAAAAGGGACAAACCAATTGTTATACTTTTGTGATATAGTATACTAGAATAATTTCGATATGATGGCCAATTTGGTGGTTAATATTCTTATAAAAATGACGGCTTTAATTGAGGTTAAATTTTTGTTACCTTGTGTCAATGAACCGTCCGAGGAATGAGTATTGTTCACTAGACATATGTGGAGTGAGGTGTTCTTGTGCTACTTGCGCGGAGAAGTGTCAAAGAAATATTGATTATCTTTATTAGAATTCGCGATTTAATGAGTAACGAAAGTTACGTATATTGCCATAGCAACGTTTGTCAGAGAATAATCGGTTCAGAGGTCAAATCTGGAACCCGTGATGAGTGGAAATGACTGAGATGAGTTATCTAGGAACTTTAATAACCGCTGGCCAATAATAATGAATAATATTCTATATCAGTATCGATTAAAACCGTAATTTATTTATAGCTGGTATATATATATGGGGCTGTTCATCTGCGGTTGCAGAAAACTTGAGTTTTAGCACCTCTGACAGTAATCTATTAATAAATATCACCGCGTTTGTAACAATTTATGAAACTCACCTCACAGTAATGTGTGGATGTTATTATTAGCCTCGGGCTCGCATCTCCGACTTCTTTTATATTAATTAATAACTTAATTAATTTTAATCAAACGATTAAGTTCGCTTCTTTGATATTTAAGGGTCTGAAGTATAGGACGAACTATTATTATACGTTCGCTGGCTTTGTGCAAACGGAACAATCACGCCTATTAGGCAATTTCACTTCATTTAAGTTAATTTTTGCTGTTAAAATTAATCTCGAATCAAACCACGAAAATTGATAAGATAAAGTACCCTGTTTCATGAAAAAAATCTTTCAAGTTTTAACGCGAATGACATCACCTACACTTTCCAACGAAACTGACGCAGTGGTGTTCAATAAAACCCGAAACCCCCCACCAAAAGAAGGCCAAGCTCAGAATTGCTGTATGT
The DNA here is from genome assembly GCA_947538915.1 of Tenthredo distinguenda. Lineage (NCBI taxonomy): Eukaryota > Metazoa > Arthropoda > Insecta > Hymenoptera > Tenthredinidae > Tenthredo > Tenthredo distinguenda. The sequence continues at coordinate 11,028,360 of OX384534.1, forward strand.
GGGAGAAGGATAAACTGATTGGAATTCAACCAGAGTAGGAGAAAGATGCATTACGAAAACGATCGCGAACGCACAACCAACTCAGATGAGTAACCATGAGACGTACTAGTTTTTAATTCATTCATATTTCTGGTAATGGGATCATTTGTGCTCAATAATTATCAATTACGACCTCTTTTTAACATTTTCGATAGCTTGGACTCAGTAGTGATTCGGAAAGACAGCGTCAAATACGTCATCATCTAACAACTTTACGACTAGGTTGATACGAATACCCTTCGAAAGCCATTGTAAAGTAGCGCCCTCTTAGTTATTTAAATAATGCAGTCAGCGAGTTGGTAAAGAATCGCACCTTGAGCGTATGTGAGTGTTCCAAAACCTATTTCATATCGACGCAGTTGTCGGCGTAGCCTAGCCACCATCTCGCGGTCGAAGTCTCGAACTGTTTTTGTACATCGTATGCAACTTTACGGACAGAACTGACGCGCGGGTTGCATACGATGTGGCACACACGATTTAGAGGGCACCTATCGTGTCCACTGGCTCTCGTCGCGTTGAAGAGTGCACATAGGAGTTATATTAATGAGATACGACGGTCGGACTTCTGACATGCATCTCAAACGAAAGACTTCGAATGCAAATAAATTGTCGCAGAATAGGCAATTTACTTATTAACAAACAAATATTCTTCTCGCCTGTTTTTTGTGTAATTCACTTAGTAACGATAATATTGTAACACTCGTTTTTCTGTTACAGGCGAATAACCCCCACTAGAGTCCCAAAATTTCCGTCTAGCAAGGATTCTGTTCCAATTGCAACAGTGAATAGTGAACTAACCATAAGTCGTTGCAAAATTAGTTATGTTAGGTATCATTGCAATAAAATTATAATTTATATCATGATACCTTGTACGCCAGGAAGTAAATAAAGACACTGAATCACTTCATATAGGTTCACATATTCATTCTTGAGAAACAATTACAAATTGTAAACAACTTTGACTATGAGTAGTTGTAATATTGTATCGAAGCTGCAGTAATAAACTATAATAAAGTAATAATCGATTCTTTGATTATTTTCCACTTTTCCAATCCTGTGATTCTTTATTCCAGAAATCAATAACTGAGATGTGAAACAACATAAGGAAATCAGAATGAAATATAAATAAATTTTTAGCTATTCAGGCAAGCGTCAATTTATCATTTTTGAGTTTATCCTTGATGGCCTGCTGCATCTATGCTGATGCCTTTTCCCGACATTGATCCTAGCACACCTCTTCAGGTCAGATGTTCTGATATCATAAGCCAAAATTTCGACATAAAATTTTTCTAAGTCCGAAAAACGCTAGTATAAATTAATATATAGAGACATGCATGAAGACACATATGGAAAGATATTTGAAACTCGGATGTTCAGTTAAAGTATCTTAGCTGTTAATATCATTGAGACAGATACCAATTTTCACTATAAATACGAAAAAGTGTTCGTAATATTTAACGAAGCGTTTGGCGTAGTCGGTAGAGCGTGCGACTAGAAATCCGAGCGAGCGAGCGAACTCGGGTTCGATCCCGTCCGAAATCTCGAAAAAGATTTTCAGAAAATAAAATCCTCACTTAGCATGAGTATGCGGTGAGGTGGTAGGGGGTCTCGTCATCACCGGTGACGTCATAGGTGTAGGACTCGACTAGAAATAAAAGCGGCGCAAGGTGGGGGAACTCCAGAGTTCGAAAATTAAATAAAATAAAAATAAAAATAAAATAAATTTTCGAAAATCGAAAATCGAAAATCGAAAATCGAAAATAAAATTAAAATAAAAATAAAATTTTGGGCAGAGAGAAAAATAAAATTCCAGCTCGGGGAATCGAACCCAGGTTTTCCGGGTACGAAGCTAAATTTTTGCCCCTGAGCCATTTACTGCTCAAAATTCACGCGAAAATTAAATGGGTTATATATTCAAAGTATGATTTCGGTTAAAATAGCCTATTTTTGACAAAAATTTGATTTTCTGAACGTTTGGCCACCCAGAGCCTTCCTCCCTGGACCTGGAGCTTGCTCTTGCTTTTATTTCTGTCAAGCCTTACCTTTTTCCAACCGCTTGGTCACCTGGAGCTCCTCTCCGTCTTGCTCTTGCTTTTATTTCTAGTCAAGCCCTACTCTTTCTAACCGCTTGGCCGGCTACCTGGAACCTGGAGCTCTTCTTCGTCTTACTCTTGCTCCTATTTCTAGTCAGCCCTACATACCTAGGTTCAATTTTTCCGAAACCGACGACGCTGTCGTACGAACATATCTACAGACATTTTGACAGCCACAGAATTACGGTTGCCGCTCGTTGTCTGTAGATATGGTTACCGACACTGATCTCAGTATAGAGATCAGTGGTTACCGACGACGCTGTCGTACGAACATATCTACAGACATTCTGACAACCACAGAATTACAGTTGCCTACGTTGTCTGTAGATATGGTCAGTTTCGATAAAATGGAAATTTTATGTGAGAAAAATTTTTCAGCATTTGGGCCGGGATCGAACCGGCACCAAACGCTGGCTCGGATTTCTAGTCGCACGTTCTACCGACTACGCCAAACGCTTCGTTAAATATTGGGAACACTTTTTCGTATTTGTATTGAAACTTGGTATTTGTCTCAATGAAGATGTCTTAACTGAAAATCTGAGTTTCAAATATCTTCTTAATTCAATTTCTTTACTAGAGTTTGAAAAGTTCTCGGTCACTGTAATGCTTACAATAAATATGTAATAATATCCATAAAAATCTAGTCTCTGTTACTAGTTTCAATAGCTTAGCGAATCGACTTCTGAAGATAGTGCAATATCGAGTTGCAAGGACGGGAAGGTGAAAAGTGAGGAAGCAATTATTGATATATCTGTGAATTTATTGCCATCATCTACAATAATAATCATTGTCGAAAATATGTACAATTTATAATTGTTTCTTAAAAATAAATATGTACTAAATTTTCAGCCTTGAAAAGAGAATATCATCGTCGGACAGAACAGAAAGATAGTAACAGAAATATAGTCTCTGTAAAATTACGTTAGTTAATATATTATTGTAATAAAAATGTGTTGCAAAATGATTGATTTTCATGTCGAGCTAGTTTTGTTTTGTGAACTGATAGCAATTAGTTCATATGTGTATCGCATTAATAAAATAAGTACTTATACACATAGTGAAATTAATCATGGCATAATCATAAAAAGGTTGCTGTTGATAACTGCAGGAACTTTTATCCGCAGATGTTACATTCGCGATCCAGTACAATCAAGGAGTTTCTTAAGTGACTAGAATTTTGGGAGCTACAAAAATATATTCTATTTCTTGTATGACTAATTAAAAAAAAAGAAAGAAATATCAAATTTGTATAGAGTCTCAAGACTTTTCTGGGTGCAGTGAGAACCACGAAACCAGATGGTAAGTGAAGTCAAATGGGCAAAACTCGGACTTATGTGAAGTTGGCCCGTGACTTTATTATTTTCCGATTTTTTATATACCAAACGATCGCTCCTTCATTTCTCCTAATTGCTCCATCCTGGAGAAAAGTTATTTAGTCACAGCTTTTAATAAAGCAAAAAACATGCTCGCGGTACACCGGACAATTGCTGGACAGATCGGTATGGAACTGAAGTTCGTGCCTATCGCAAGTTGACAACTGTCAAGGTGATAGCTTAAGGTTCCATAATTGCATGCACGTCTATGTTCCCCTTGCTGTCGCTGATTGATTCTTCGTAAAATTGCAAAATATTACTCTAGCGAACACTTGTTCGCCTAATTATAACACACGATCAAAGCTGAGCGCGGTCGCGACGCATACAACCGGCAACCTCCTCGGCTTATCATACGCGACTGAAGATTCAAGTCGGCGAAGTGGACCGTCGCATGGCATGGCGAGGCACCCGAAGCTGCGCGAGGCTTTCCGAAGATCCACAGGTGAAATTGTATGTTGGGTGGCCACCGCGTCAGGCGGACATCCTGGTATTTAGTACCCATGTGAAGTTTGCCCGTGACTTTATTATTTTTCGATTTTTTATATACCAAACAATTGCTCCTTAATTGCTCTTAATTGCTCTATTAATTCTGCTCTTCTTTATAACGGGAAGAAAAAACTGTCTCATGAGCAACGCCTGGCGATCGGATCTCTAAAAAAACCGCTAAATAGTGAAAAAACTACAATGTCTCTGAGGCAGTACTAAATACTATCGTACGAGTCTCGTCTTGAACCAAAATGCTCATTGAATAAGAAATGGAATATTTTTTCAAGATCAAAAACAACATATTCACGGATGAGCAGCAAAATCTGAGCACTTAGGTCATTTTTGAACCGCTCTAATGGCACACCGCCTGTAGAATAAAAAGTAAAACATATTCTCAAATCTATTTAATGCCGCTGGGCAAAACTAAAGAGATCTAATTCCCTTAACGAGTTCTTTACATAGTGGCATTGCAGTTGCGATTTCCGTTACTTAAGGGTCAATCAATCCATTTAAATTGTTTACAGATTAAAAGAGAAAGAATTTTATAGTCAGATGAAGAAAAACAGAATCAAATCTGTTTCTATATAATTAAATTGGTCCATAGGAAGCTGGAAGCGTGTGATCCCTCCTGGACCTGGACAACGAGAGTGAGGGCGTAAGCCAGACCCAGAATATCCTAGTCAGAAACTCACGCCGCCACGGGCGCCTCTGCACAGTTTGTATTCCTAAGTCGACCATGCCGTAGTCCAACTAGATCACCCTGTAAAAATAAAGTGTTTGTATGTATATTTGGCCCTTGCTCATGGTTTCTCAAAAAAATAGTTAGTCCCCGTATTCCTGCTGAACGGAATTTCCAGCTTTCAAATAAATAGCTTTTTCAAGGGAATTTTCAAAATTTTCCTCTCTTGGGTTTTTTTTTTTAACACAACACAAATAAGGAAAAAAAAATTATTTTCTGCTGTTCAAATGTAATGCAATCATGAATGAAATGATAGTTTCTATTCAACCTAAATAATAGTATTTTTTTTCAACCTACTCTGCGTTCTTTCGTTGCGCCACTATTTTTTCTTGTATTCATTATAATGTAGTAAAGAGGTAGTAGTTTTTTGTAGCTTTTCCGAACTCTCTCAATGAACCACCTGCCAAGCCTCCACGAAGATAGCAGCGGGTAGTAGTTTTTTGTCTGCATCTTTCCGCTATAATCAGCAGGAGCAGAAGAAGACTGAGAAATAACAGCTAATGATTACACATATGAACCATTTTTCTGTCGCCTGCTCACTATATGCGACTGAGCGTGCATGTATGAGCTACACATTACCTGCGTCATCAGGTGTATTCAATCACAGGAGTTTAATTTAAACCTTCTGTAAATCGGAAATCATCAGTCTCGTACAGGACATTATTCTAATATTTTCATGAAGAATCCGTTCTGAAAATATGCCTCGGTCAAACTGAATCGTCCTGTATTCCGTTTCGGTGATTTCGAACCTTTATTTTCAGCTACCAGAATCTTTTTTACTGTTCATTTGTTTAATTGAACGTCATGACAGCACAGCATATATTCTGTGATGGCAGTACTGGCGATGAATGGAAACAGTAAATGCATTTAATATCGCAGCTTTCGAATGATAATTCTATGTGTAGAATTATATAGATTATCGGTAAGTCATGTATCCTGCGGCAAATCAGAACCTTCCACTTGAAGAACGTGGTCAAGCTTTAAAGTAATTATTAATTGACCTTTTCGTTTATATTCTAATCAGTAAACATCTTCCGCGTGACATTATATCATAGACTAAATATTCTTGTGGAAATGTTGAATTCTGTTAAAAAGTAATTATATACCTTTTGTATGCAGTGACAATGTCCCACCTTATCCACCACCTCCGTATGCATATTCGCAACAGAATCAACAGACTGGACGTCCAATGCAAACTGTCCAAGTTGAGTATCCTCCACAATTACCGCCCCTGTATAGAGGCCAAAAAGTGAGAAGTGTAAGTTACAAAGTGTAAGGTACTATCAGTATTTTACCAGGATCGTGCCATTATTTCACTCAAGATCTTTAATTGCTTTTATGTAAGACATTTTTATCATGTTACAAAAGTTTAACCTTAATAATCGAACTGCAGATTGTATAATGTAATAAAGTACTAAGTAGGCAGTCATGACTTATGAGTTCAGTAATTTTTTTGAATTACTGAACAATTTTGGACATTTAAACGTCTAGAGATTCTGCACAGATGTATCTACGGTCGTAAAATTGTTAAGTCCCGATTAATACTCAAACTCTAGCAACGTATACATTCACTCATTAATTATCGTAATATTAATAAGTTTTGGGAATGCACCAGGGACCATTTACGATTACGGTAACTGATGAAATGGTAGCAGAGCGTGATAGAGAAAACCGTGAATTGTACAGACAGTGGTTAGCTGAGCAAGAGCTAAGAAATATGTCCGAAGCAGAAAGAGAACATCATCAATATGCCATGCAGTTTAGAACTGCGAAAATAAGAAGGCTTTTTATCAAAAAAGTATATTGTATCATAACTGCAGAGCTTGCTTTTACGGCTGGTTTTATAGCGTTAGTGCTGTACGAGTAAGTGATCGCTTTGACTGAATAATTATCGAACTGCGATGTTACTGTAAATATTTTTATTTTTTTCGTAAATATGACAGAAAAAAAAAATATATGACCTTATGGAATTAGTCACACGATATCGAATTCAATGGAAAAGAAATTTCAGTGCCCTTTTAGAAATTGACACGGGTCTGGCTGACTAATGTAATTCATACATTATTTCCTAAGTGTGGAAAATTATTTATATATGTATTATTGATACATTTTCAAATCAATTCAATTTGTTTGCATTTCAGACGCTCCATTAAGCTATGGGTACTAAGGCACTGGGGCTTAGCTATTGCCGCTACGTACGTACTCTCTTAAAAAATAACATAATTACATGTGAATACAATAATTAAGTAGGTGTATTGTCTTATGAGTTGAATTAAGATTATTTCATCCTTGTCAGGTTCGTATTCTTGATCACATACCTCGTTATTATTTGTATCGAACGGGCCCGGAGACAATCACCTTGCAATTGGATATTGATGTGTTTATTGGTAAGATGTGCTTGTACGAAAGTCATTCAAAGTATCGCGATTAGAGTATTTTACGGTGTAATTGAAATCACCGTAAATCATCAGAATGACTTAGATTGCTACAACAATCTTCCAAAAAATGAAATTATTATAAATGTTACAGACGATTGCACAGTCATATAGTACTGCCTACGCGTCAGCCCATTATAATATCGAATTAGTGTTTCTCGCCTTGGGTATGACTGCTTTTGTGACTGTTTTAATAACCGTTGTCGCAATGTTTATCAAGGTATTTGAAATCACTTTGTTTTTCATTTATACGAATTTTGATACTCTGCATATGCTCTTTCAGTTTGATTTCACAAGCTACTCTGGGATGATATTAATCATCTCAGTTGTCATACTCGTTAGTGTCATCGTACTGGCGATAGTTGCGATTCTTACACAGATCAGAATTTTGTGGGCCATATTTGCTGCCCTGATTACACTTCTGATATCAGTGGTACGTATTAATCAAACGCAACACTTCAATTGACATCTACGTAATGCTAGATCTTATCATCATTCGTGTTGTCTTCTACTTTCCACAATCGAGTGAACTCTGCTTCATTATACTTTTGTGAAACAGGTAATGACGATTTGACAAACCAATGAATAATTATTTCAGTACTTGTTCTACGACACGCAAATTATTATGGGTGGTCGAAGTGTCGAGCTCAATCCAGATGAATACGTTTATGCTGCAGTACAGATCTATGTCGATATCGTTCTGATCTTCAGGTATTTGCTGATGTGCCTAGGTTGTATAGGAGATTCATAGAAAGAAATAGACACACAGCTTGTTAGGCCTCACCTCGTTGAACTGAGCAGTCCGAATCATTCATCTATGATTATATTTACATGAGAAAATTAGTGATTCATGTTCATGTGATTGCTGTACTATATGTAGGATGAAATAAACTTTCATAAATACCTTATTGTGTTGTATATGTTTACTCGGGGCTGTTTCTGCATGGCACGTTTATACCTATATTGATCTGCAATATCTAAAATTAGGTGTAATGAATAATACACGGTCAAATTTTTATTAATAGGAAATAATGTTTATTATACAGTTTACATTTGTAATTAACTTCATTTATTTGACTTCTGTTATAAATTTTATCTTAATAATTATATTATGCCTTTGCCGAGCGACGAATGCCTTGATCAATGTGCGCTTAGACTATAATAATCTTCGTAAAAAGTAAAAACTCCTGTTCCGGAAAAACGTTCCCATGATAATCCTTCAAAGAATCGCCAAAATATGTCGCACTGAAAACGGCATGCAAATCGCTCGGCATACAAATAATATACATAGTACTGTCGACGTAATTAAAGTAATTGGCGGTTTTTTTTTTTTCATTTTTTTTTTTCATTTTCTTCTCCATCTCGTGATCACCAGTCATTTCAAATGGCTCACCAGATCTCAAAAGTGTTCATATATAATATTTCACCCTAGGGTTAGTTTTTTTTTTTTTTATCGATATTCATATAATAATATGTGTAATAATATAAATAATGTTGTTAATATACCTATAATGATTACCGTTTCATTTATGATAAACTATCTGAATGATTTTCCTAGTGCCATGCTCATTCATGGTACCCAGTATTTTATGAAGTATTTAGTATGTAGTTTTTTTATTTTGTTAATTACTATTTATTTTTTTATTTTTTTACTTTTTTCTCTATATACGAGGTCCACGTGGTATAAGAAGCATAGTACTAAGGAAACAAATGAGCAATCATTTGTTTGTAGCACAGTGAAAATCGACTTTACCAAAATATCGTACTTAATTATTCATGTCTGTCTAAAAAAATATGTATATATGTATAAATAAAAGGATCATCAAAAGAAATAATCAACTTATTGTGTTCCATAATATATAGTTATTGAAATAATCGTTTTATGTATAGGTAAAGGAAATTGTTATTGTATACCTTTGGGCAAGATCCCAGTACAATGAAGACTTAAACCACTTAGGACATCTCTGAATTTTCGTAGCATTATTATAATGTATGTATCTAGTCTGCTAACATAAGTGTCGGGTGTAATTAGTATTATTTTGTATAATTAATTATGTTTACCAATAATGATGATAATAATAATAATAATAATAATATTAATATTTATAATAATAATAATAATAATAAGGATAATATAATGATAATGTAAATAATAACATTATATTGTTGTTTATTCATTAGGATAATATATTAAATATTTCTTTATGAAAATAATAATGCAAAATGGCATGTTTTGCGTCCGCGAGCGAGCTGGTTTCGCCGGCGGGTTAAATATATTCAATATATATATTTAACTATATATATATATATATATATATTTAACCATATGTTTAATTATGTAGTTTGCCGCCGGTACACCTGGCGTGATTGAAGATTTTCCATTTTTTATACATACGACTCATTCCATTTTTCCGCTATATATGATTCTTGACCGTATATATATATACTTTCGCCGTATATATATATATATATGTATTATACCCTCGTAAAAAACGTGATGTAAAGTTTTCTTTTTTTCTAGGAGGATTCATATCGGTTCGATGTCCGTATTATATATTCATGTAAGTATACATATTATACAGACGCGTACATTTATTTATTTATTCAAATATTCATAGTTTTTTTTTTTTTTAATTTTTTTCCCCTATATACGTTTTATTTTTAGTTTCAACCACGCCAAGGTTCCGGAAAATATTTTCTCGCTGTGCACATACACTAAAAAGTTTCATTTATTTATTTCTCATTTTTTTCCTCCACACCGGCAAGACTTTCGTGAAGTAAATCCAACTCAATCTTTTGTGTTCCCCCGTTCGTGATACAAAAGTATTTTACCTCAATTTTTTTTTTGTTTTTTTTTTTTTGTTTCATTTATCTCGTTCGATATGCACCACCAAGTATATCATTAAAAAATCCACACATTCATTCATCCACTGCGATTAAAAATGCTGGCAATGAAATATTCGTGTCGCGGTGTCGATATTATAACGAGTTAAAAATTCACCGCGAAAATCTTGCAAGCGGGTCCTTGTGTATTTATAAATGCATATAATTTTTTATATTTATATCATTCCGTGTGTGCCTCACTAAGCTCAACACACTGATATGCTAAAAACCTTTTTCTCTTACGCGCTTTCTCGTTTTCTTTTTCTCTCACTTATCGATCTACCGTTAGATTATTCATTTAATTTTTTTTTCTCTCTGTTCGCTTCTTATAATTTAGATAATAATAATATTTATAATAATAATAATAATAATAATAATAATGATAATAACAATACAAAACAAAAGTAAAAATAAATAATAGATTATTTTCGTATATAATGATAACAATAAAAGTTATATAATAACATAAATAGTGATAATAAATTAATCAATATAAATAATAATTTGAATATAACTAATAATATTACTGATTGTAATAATTGTAACTATATAATTGCAGTTACAATAATATAATTAGTTTAATATATAATAATCAATTTTCATACCTCATTCATATTTATATCGTTATCAAGGAGTAATACTGTTGTACTTATAATAAATAGGTATTCTTTCAAATAAGTTTATAATTTATACGATTTTTACCAAACGTTAATTATTGGGTATACAATTGAATTTACAATGCCTCCATATCATAGCGCCTCGCGTCGACATATGTGTAGCTCGTTACGTGTTGTAAGACTGCTTGAAATAGTATGTGCGCTTATTCCTTTAAAATCAAACTATATATTATAAATTAGCATGATTATTAATTTAAAGTGTAATAGTACTTTATTATATTTATAGGATATTAAATCTTTGCACTGTAATATGTATATGTATATTATACATGTCATTTACATACGCACACTTATGCGCACATGTGCGTGCATTCAAATTATATATACTTATATATATATACATCTGTGCACGCATATATGTGCACAAGAGTGGGTATGTTCTGCGCCGCAGTAGTGGTTGCAGTGTGTGGTGTACGTGAAAAATTTACGCAGCTTTTGGATGAGGTAACTTTATATTTTTATAATGTATGAAAGACGTTGATGCAAGACTCTTTTTCGATAAATTTCGTCTTTTACGGTTTTCGAGTAGCTTGCTGATGTTATAAAGTGAAACTAGTCCAAAAGTTCAACAAAAAATTCAAATGATTTATTCAGTAAAAAAAAATTAGCCAAAGATTTTATGCAATATTAAGTTCATCCAAAAGTCGAGAAATTTTTGATTTGATGATCGGTGTCTGATTATACTACGCGACATTTTAAGCCTGGACGCAAAAGAAAGAATCGCCCGAGGCCGTTGATTAGAAAATTTATTGTTTGCCACTCCTGAAATGTACCGTGAAACTGATCTCTTGATTAATCTCTTTGTCAAGGCTCAATGATATTTCAAAATGCTGCCTATATATAACATGTAAAAATATACAAGTTAGGTATTATAGTCGTAAAGACACTTAAAAGAGTCTAATTGTAAGCTTTATAGCTGTATAATATATAATTCAGTATGATAGCAGGTAAAATAAAACTTTGCGAAAAAATATAATATTGTTAGATAATAATTAACAAAATATTTAAGAATATAAAAAAGTGGCTTAGAAAATATGTTACGCTTCGTTTTTGCAAGCAGGTACAATAAATATTTCGACTAGTAATTAGTGGAAATATTAATTATCTATATATTCGTTTGACTAGAACTACTGACTTATTCCTAAATTGCACTGTTTTCATTTTTCATCTTTATCGCTTACCCTTCTCCCTTAAGTAAGTTGTAAGTCAGTTTATTTATTCACAGTTGAACAATATTATTCGTACCTACTTGCAATAATAATAAATAAATGCTGACTAATAGAAGTATTTATACATAACAGTATATAAGTAAACCGAATTATAAATTACAACCTTCCCGTAATTGTAGAGTAGGTAAGCACTATACAAGCCCTTAAATGTATAAATCTTAAATGAGAAGCGTTTCACGAAAGAAAATTATATTTCATTGGTACGGTTTCACTGCGGTCATTTGACTAGACTTAACAAGATCGATATGCGATATAAATACAGTTCTTAGCAAGCTTCAAAACAGTGTTAAATTATTTAACGCACCTGTTAAATGCAGAATCACAGAATTTTAGCGTTATATAGCTATGACTAGAATTGATCATAGCACTGTAGCAAATGAACGGGATTCCACTGATAGATCTTACATTATCGGTTTTCTTTTGTTATCCTACTTAATATTCATGAAATATACATAAGTATACCTTTGGTTTGAGATCCAGTTCTTTTGTTTCTTTCCAAATATCTCCTGTCGCAAAAGAAATTGTTTTGCAAAAATCTCGGAGCCAGTATGTTCGATTGTGCGCAAGTCAATCCTATTCACGTTCACTTTAGTCTATCAATTAATTTCAACTTTTATTGTGTTTCAAAAGAGCAAATCAAACATTTCGGACATTGACAATAGTTTTCAGATAACATTATATACAGGGATATAATAATATAATTAATCTCATGATGAATTATTGCCCGGTCAGGTATTATCTGAGACTATACCTCAAGGGTTGTGAGTTCATTCAAATTCAAATCAATGGTAACTTCGGAATTTACGATGTCGAACTCAAAATATCAATATCGAGCACGTTTGACATGGACTTGTATGCTTCTATGATTAACGAATTATCCAATCATGCAATCCGCGACTTTATCACGTCTCCGAAATTCGAAACCATTAGACAGTAGCACCGATGCTGCAGTTCCAAAGCTAAGCTCGTAATAGATGATATATTTCGCGGAGAAGACGATTACATGTATGACAGTGGCATACATTTTTCGGGGCTTGTTTTCGACAGCGGCCCGAAGATTTTTTGATTTTTTAAATCCATCTCTCGTGTTCCACGGGGCGTTATCGAGCCCTATACTATGAATGCAGTTCCAAGCCAGTGACTGTTGAAATATCGACAAGGTTCAGCTATTATTTTGTCCGTGTGTGTACATGACGTTCAGAAATTGATATTGGCCCAATATATTTCCCGTTCCCGAATCGTATATACCTATACACACATACAATATACATAGGTGGTCTATATCGGGTTTAAAGCAAAAGAGCCACTTGTTAGCCAACTGTTGCATTTGGCAAACGAAACCGGCCCGTGGGAACGAGCGGAAAATTTATACACGATATATTTTCTTAAACTGGGTATTGTGCCAAACGGCTGAAACTGGATATATCCCGAATTGGAAAGGTTCCCGAAAAGATTGGCTATCAAGTGTATCGAATAAAAGATCAGCAATAAAAGTGATAAAACTAAATCATCAATTTGAATACAAGTCTTAGATAGGTTTGTGTATGTGATTGTTTAACCTGATTAATTCAAGTCGGTATATTGTGACTCATACTAAGTATTGTAATTCACACGCGTTGTCTACGCAGGTCCACTTATGGATTTCTTCTATATGCAGCACAGTAGCACAGTATAAGCGTCATATTATGATATTTAATAGAATAGTTGCACAGTTCTGATAGCATAGTATTGGTAAGGATTACTTGTGGCGTTGTTATATATTTACATGGATGCTGCTAAGTTATGCTCAGATTTTAACGAATTAGACGTCCTCGTTAACTTCATCAATTTTCCAAGAATATAATACCTAATCAAAGTTCTATATCAATTAAATTCCAGTACGATTTCAGCCTTGGAGATAGGTAAAATAGTCGATTACTTACTATCTAGAAACAGTTTCTTTATTCGAGATCATACTTATTTCTCGTTATCTTCATTCCAGTCGATTTCTAAGGAGTGCTGGCGCTCGAGGTGAAAGATTGAGCAACAAAAACTGAATGTAAAAAGATAAGAAACGAAGGAAAAATTGTATACAACTGTATCTGAAAGATTTTCAGGTGAAAATTGAAGCCCCGTTACAGACTTTTGTCAATGATAATTTTCAATTATGAATTTAGTATTTGAACTTGCTATAATCTGTCATAACTCGCATAATGATGGCTATACCTCATTATATAGCTGTGTATATTATCTTCGATTTATATATTTAATTTTAGAGTCAACTTTCAATCATTGTGTAAATTATCAATCTTATCAGCTATATCAGTTAATTTAAAAACCTTTGGCAATTAATTATTTAAAATATGTTTTGTTTGTAATTCCTCGTCAGCTAACGCCTATTTAATTTATTAGTTATGTATGATGTTATGTGTATCCACGTAGGTAAGATTATTTATATAATTTTAAATCATTACAATAATAGTCATTATGTATAATATAATTTAATATTTATTCAATTATTTATTTATATATATTTATATATACACATACATATATATATATATATACATTCATATATATATATATACATATGTATATACTCTTTTTTTAATAATAATATATACTTATAAGTGGCCTGCTATATAAAACTATGCTACGCAACTTCCTCTACAACGTCCGACAAGATTAATTTTCTTTTTTTTTTGTTTGTCTCATCTCTTGCACGCTTGTTGTACTATCTACCCTCTACAGCCTAAACGATCCTTCTACGATCTATTCACAACGCACAGGCGACTAAGGAAACTTGACGAACGACCGGAACTATCGAATTTCGTATTGGACGCGCTTTGGCCTTTAGCATTTATTTCTCAAATTTTCGCCATCTTTAATAGATTTTTGCCAAAACAGACATTCCCCCTTTCCACCCCTAACACTGCTTCACCCTCACCTTCTTACACAGATGTATCCATAATCCACATTGCACGAATTTATACTGCACTGCACTAGTTTCACTCATGATGCGCCTGCATCGCGAATCTTTGTAATAATTGAACGCTTTCCTATATAGGTTTATCTATTTCGCGAAAATTTTCATTCGAGGTTGAGTCTATCGCGGACAAATAAGTAAGCTTGAAAGCTCGTTTTGTTATTCCTCGTATTTATACCAGCAGCGTATATTATGTATGTATCAAAAAGTACGGTTGTTAGCACCAAATGTTAGGAGACCAAGTAAGTAGGTAGGTACGGATAAAATATTTGGCGATGGTTCTCGCCTCAATAGATTCTAACAATTCTGAGATTTTTCGGATCATTAACTACTGCAGCTCACTAGAAATTTATCTCAACATGATTATATACGCGTATGTTTGCTGCTGACCGTATCTAATGCGTTAATTATACGTAGGAATGATCCGTGCGTAATTATAAACGGGACTATCAGTAAATCGAATAAGAACTACCTACTAGTCTTTGGTAGTGTCAGCAATAGCTGTGAAACTGTGCGAAGAGCAGGAAATATGGTGATATTTCAAGTATTCCTCCCCAAGTCATAAAAAAAAAGGAGAAAACAAAAATTACCGTATCGCTCAATCGTCAAAATTTATCCCGTAGTTCAGCGTATGTGTGTATATCTCCGAGGCATCGGTCGAATTCTAAAATTCGTTGCCAATAAAGGCTACGGTTAAGGGATGTTAAAAATTAGCGTGATTGGTCCCGGAGAGTTTGGACAGGCAGCTGAAAATCTGGTATATACGAATTCAGGGGAAATCACTCGATTAATAAAAAAATTAATGATGCGGTGATATGCGGCGATCGACCGTTTTTCCAATTCCTTGCTTTACCGAATTCGCAGGATTCGCAGGATGAAAATTTCTATATGAAACACGATGTATATTTACGTTACTTTCAGCTACTTAATTTCTCGCTCAATCGTATACGACCCTTAGTCCGCAAAAGTTAATAAAATAATTTTATTAATAATTCGAATACGTAAAAGATGTTTTCGGGATCGGTTCATAATGAATTTAACGTAATCGACGCGGATGAGTGAGTCAAAACGAGATGTATATTAGTGATGGTGAAGAGACGTGGTGGCAGGCGTAGAGGGTGAACTTTCGGACGACTACAGGTGATATATGATCGTCACTACCAGCCTAATATAGGTATACTATAGCCTAGAGCAATCGCATCTATTATTGTATCAATAATGGACCGCATATTTTTCTATTTACATCGGCGCTCGCGCGTTTTTCTTTCTTTTTTTTTTTAAATTTATTTAACTTTTATATAACATAACCATTCGCGTTAGGAGTATATAGTATATATATGTATAAGTGGCGCTATTTATGAACGCGTGCTTGGTGTGCGTTTTGTGTGGGTTTTATTTTTTTCTGCGTGTGATTTTGTGAAAAAGAATTATTCATGGGAATGTAGGTATGAACGACGTCGAAGGAGGTATTCCTGGGTGCTGCTGTCCGTGTTAAATTTTTTCATGATATTATGAATGAACCGAGCTTATTAAGCGATTAGCATTAATTTCAGGTAGATACACGTATGTAGCAATAGAGTGTGTGACGACGGTAATCCAATATTCTAGCAAGGTTCTGGATAGTTTTTTTTTTTTCCCGAAAAGTTTGATAGTTGTATAATTATTTGGAGAAGCTATGTATTTAGAAAATTGTCATCAGTCACTTAATTTGAATGTATGTGGTTGATATCGGGCTCGATAGAACAGCACGTGAGGTCTCCGTGTACTTTTATAAACCTGCAGAAAATTGCAAGTATCAACGTTTCAATATTAAAGGCAACTCTAGCAGTTAGAAATAAAGCAGAATTTAATGAAATCGATGAAAAATTTCCTCCCATAGCTCCTGCTGCGACGACGACGATATAATATGATCTTAGCACTGATTTATGAGTGATATATTATCGCGTTAAGTTTTATTATACGACATGTAGTATGTATAATGAGAGATAGTAGTATTTAGTAGTACAGTTAATGACCTTAGTAAGAAGAAGACGCGTTTCTTTTTTTTTTTCCTTTTTTTTTTTCTTCATCTTTTGTCTCGCGATTTTATAAGTTACGCAAATAATTGCAAAAACATACCCTGTTTCCTAGAATCACCCACACTCGACTCACGTCGCTGTGTCGTGACTTGATTCCAATTCAATTTCATTCAAATTGGGATTGTAACACGGTTACAAAAACAGTACAGTTGTAGGTATATAAGGGATTCGAAAATTTGTTTATCGTGTATGCAGTGCAAATGCTGGTGTGAATGTTAAAAGCCATATTATATTTTCCATCTAAACTTGCGTCGCTGCGATCGCACGGTTTCCCGGTATATCCGCCAGTATACTATAGTGAAAACCGGATGTATAAGAATTTTTTCAAATCTGTTTTCAAAAATACTCCGCTAGATATCAACACGGATATATGTATATATATTCATGATTTGATTGCTAGTTATTTGCCGAGAGGTTCAAATCCATATCAAGTTACTATGCAACCGCTGCTGTAACTTGGTAAAGTCTACTCAGACCTAATCGGTTCAGGATTAATTTAATATTTCAATTAGATACGAGAGCCCGTCTAGCTCAAGCAGCGACGCTATATATGTGTATCAATATGTTAAATGTATATATATAGGTACCTTTGCTTCGCGAACACGTCGTTCATCAAAATGTACCGTACTAAGACAAACACCAAATTCATTTTCGCTATTGTGTCATGTAAAAATAAATTCAAAGCTGACCCTCACTGATTACCTACTATTATCATTATTATTTTCATGTTACAGCTATTAGAGTAATATTTTTCTTACATCGATTACTTCATAGCAAGATGCACACTACTCGGTTGTAGCAAAAACTTTTTGGATAAAATAGTTTGTTTTTATATCATCAATATCTTGGATTTACATTAGTATAGGTTGTTATTATTATTATTATTATTATTATTATTATTATTATTATTATTATTATTATTATATTATTATTATTCATGTTATCAGTATTATTATTCATATTATTATTCATATTATTATTCATATTATTATTAATATTATTATTATTATTATTATTATTACTATTACTATTATTATTAGTGTTATTATTATTTTCATTATCATTATCATTATCATTATCATTATTATTATTTTTATTATTATTATTAATATTATTATTATTAAACTTATGTACCTTAAAAGCTTATATTGTAGTGATATTATCATTTGGTGCTTGCGTCGAAGCATTACCTGTGTGTATTTGTTTTTTGAATTTGTGTTTTTGGGCGAGCGGACAATTTAGCGCATGGTTTCTATAAGATGGACACAAATTACTGTTGAATAAAATGCTAGCAGCAACAAATCAAAAAAGATTGTTTTTCGATTGCCCGCGAGAGTGTTTTTAAAAAAAAAAATTCTATGTACGAAAGCTTTTAAAATGTCTGATTTTTTTTGATTTTCTTATCCTTCTTTCGAAGGCGCGTCGTACAAGGATTCTGTATCTGCAGTCTTTTACCTTACAATTGGCCGGAGAAATAGAATACATGTAAAATGTTGAAAACTGTACTCACGCGATCGATAAATTTCGTTCGCCGTAAAATTGTCGTCAAAGTAATTAGAAATTTTACCGGACAAAATCGGGAATCATGAGTCTATAGTATTGGAATTATATTATTTTATGTTAATTTACGCTCACCACCGGTACGATCCATCCAGAGAAACCATGTCTCTAAGGCCTGCGCTAGCAAGCACAAGTCGTACGTCTGCGTTTAATTAAAAGCTGCTCTCATAAAAACTATCCACCTCATTTGTATATCTCTTTACCGTCTTTTCACGGTTACGACTGGCTACTCAGCTACGAAACTGTCTACGCTAACTGGCTCTATGGCTCTACTCAAATCCTATGAAAGGTATTTTTAATTTTTTAGTTTTTAATTTTTTTTTATTTTTATTTTTTTATAATTTCCCCGTCTGTATATTTCCTAAAGCCCCGTTATGTAGATTAATTTTTCTTCCTTTTCTCTTCTAGCTTCATGTATAATATCATGGGAAATTAAGTGCTCAACCTTTTACATTGTAAATTATAGCGTAATATTGTTATATATAGATATATACATATATATGTATATATATATATATGTCTTCTATATATATAGATATATATATTTTATATATGTATAATATTATGTTATATCGTAGGTGACTTATCATGTAATGTGGCGAATGTCTCGCTAATTCCTTGGTATTTCAACCATATGTTCATTTATCATTATTATTATTATTTTATTATTATTATAAAGTTAACTTTCTAAAAATGACAAGAATATATATGTATGTATGTATGTATTGTATAAGTTATGTATATTTATATCGTTATTATTATTATTATTATTATATTATATCATATTATATATCATATATATAACCAATCGATAACTAATAAGTCCCGCAAGCACGTCACAGGGTCGTTCACGCTCACCTCTTTAAACCTTTAAAATTCAGTTATTATTAATAATAATTATATAATTATGTATATGCTCAGGCAAGTGACGGTTATAGATCAGGGGTCATCGGCTAAACTAAGCCTTCATTAAACCCTCAAGGTGCCGCTCAAAATATGCCCAAGCTCGTAACGACGCGCCTATATTATATACATAGGGCGCCACTCGCCTTTCAAGTCGTATATATATCCTATTCAATATTCAAATATATACAGATAATTTATATATACATTTATATATATATACATATTGAACGCGTATATATATATACGTATACACAAATATCGTATGCATAATATATGTATAGTCGTAGTCATGTTAGTTAGCGGCGACTAGCCCTTATACATTAACCAACTCGCCAATTTTCTTTTCTTTTTTTATTTTTTCACCTTTTTTTTTTTTGTTACTAATAAATTTGTTTACGTGAATTAGCTAAAACTATAATAATTTACTAGTTGCTAGTTGTTTTTTTCAATCATATATTAATTATTTTTATTTATATATATATATATATATATTTTTTTTTTAGTAATAATATTAGTAGTTGGTACTTTGGTTGATTATTCCGCTAGATTAGATTTTTTTCATTTTTACATGCTATTTTGTTGGTTTTTTTTGTTTTTTTTTTCGTTTTTTTTTTTTTTGGGTTTTTTGTTTTTATAGTTAATTGTTTTTTCGCGTGCAAGAAAAGAATTTGACTCAGTTGCAATAATTATTATTTCCAAATTTGTTTCGTTTTTTGTTGTTTTTTTTTTTGTATGTTTTTTGTGTTTTTGTTTTTTTTTTGGTTTCCTTTTAAATCCAATCAAATTTTTCCTCTATATACCTGCTTGCGGTTAGACGAAGATTCCGCGCTCTGTGGGGCGACCGGGCATGGCAAAATATCCGTATAGTATTATTCATCAAATTTACAAACTTTATTTAATTTAATAATAATTATAGTATCCCTTAATAACACATAAATAGACACAAACTATTTATAGAACCCGATATATTATATTTATATTTGCATCATCGAGACACCACGACATTGATTTTTCATTGTTTACGGCCAAATTTTTATTTTCATTTTTCACAAATAAATACGAAAACTTCATGTACAAGAAAAAACACACTGATTTGTTCTTTTTAATCACAGCCTAGTTGGAATTTTCTCGGGCGATGCAACCGGTCAGAACGAAAGAACAAAAATTCACCCTGCGGTCCGCGGCATCTTCAACCTCCAACCTCCAACCTTACTTCCACCCCATCATATCTTTTACAATTCACGAATTGTCGATTGCCTGCCTATTTGCTACCGTGCTGATTGACGGATGGTACGGTAAACTCTGCAGTTCCCCGTTAAAAATTCGTACATTTTTTTTTTTTATTCATTTTTTTCTCATTTCTTTCAAAATCGGACTAACGCGTCCAAAGTCATAAAAAAGGGGCGACCCAATGTACGGGATATGCCATAAGTATACGCCGGATATTGATCAGTCAGTAAATGGATCAAGTCAGAATGTATCACGTTGAGGCAGCTGACCCAATAATTTAACAATTATAAATCGGCGTCGGCGTCGGCGTCGGCATCGGCATCGGCGCTGATTAAATTGCGAAAATCGCTATTTAAATACGAAACTGCAGCAGTTGACGACCGTTATCCACGCAACGGTATATAAAATCTACTATACCTTATAATTGTCGTGTATGAGAAAATTGATCGGTTTATCGTACAATGTAATGACTAGCTGTCACCTGCGCGTAAACGCAGCACCTGTATATGCTCCTTGCATTACTTATATCGTAATAATTGTAATAAGTTATTAGTATAAGAGTATAGTTATTTAGTAATATGGTAGTGGTATGTGATATACATAATTTCCCATATCCTAATCCATATTCTTCTTCTTCTCCTCTGAAATCTTCTTCACCCTCATCGTCATCTTCAGTAATAATTAAGCTTTCTACTAACCTCTAAGAATTAACTAACTAGTATACTAGGTTGTTACGGTGGGGAACATCGTAGCGATGATTCAAACTCATCGCACCTGATCGTCGAGCGTCCGTAGGGCTCGCTCTATCATGCAGCATCTGAAAAAAAAATAAAAAAATAAAGAATCTATCCATCTTACAATTTTTTCGACTTCAAAAATCAACTATGAATAAGTCGACTCGCGTATTTTTTCAAATTTTCGCAGTTTTTTTTTTTTTTTTCGGATATATACTGACAAAATGTTTAGTGTCCTTTCATCCACTAAGTTTGGGAAAATTTCCGACACCAAGAGAAGTGCCGGTGAATGAATAAGGAATATTTACCCTGTAGCTTATGACGTAGGGCGCGACCCGGCCAGATTGTCTAGGCTAGGACGTGGGTTAGTATGGCCGGTTGGCATCCTTGGGCCTTTTCAGTTGGACCTTTAGCCGCTTCATTCCAATCTGGAAACCGTTCATCGACTGGATAGCCGCCTGTGCACATGCCGGATTGTCGAACGAGACAAAGCCTGTGTGACAGATACAGAGAACGTGGGATAAAATTGGAAGTAAAATGGCAAGAAACGGGTTTGAAATTCAATCCGTTTTTCAGACTGCCTTGGATCGTCCCGTTTAAGCATACCCACTTTGTTACCGAGGACTCGAAATCTTCCGAAATGAGTTCCTTTATCAGAGAAAGTTTCATTATGAAATTTCGACTTTCGGGCGATATCGTAATTGAACGTTTCCAATCTAAATGGTCACTTAGGAATAATGACGAATTTCGAGTCAAGAGTAAAAAGTTTTAATGAATGGTATTATCTAAGTTTGCCCCGAGAAAGCGATAATGAAACGAGACCCATTTCTGGGAGGTCGTCGACGAGATCTTTATGCGAAAGCCAATTCTGACCGACCGTTTACGATCCAATTTCTCCTCTGCAGCTATTATATTAATGTTTTCCTCAAGCCTTGCGTTCCACGCAAATTTCATTCAAAAGACCAACGTCGTACGTAAGATCAAACAATTTCGCTGTACGACTTGTTAAGGGTTCTTTTTTTTTTCAAATGATCATCTGGCGTGATCAGTGCTCAACGATAGCCATTTTCTTTATCAAGGAAACATTGCTGTATAGTCGGATATAACCTAACGATAATAATGAATATTATATACCAGTCGTATTTTATTATCCATGTCGCATTTCTGTACCGTAATATTAAGTCCATAAGCAGATCTGAAGAGATTGTACTTTTGTTCTGGTTATCAACAATGTTATGAGTATCTAGAAAGGGGCTTCTTGCTATACGGCATAGGCATACTGGATATTACCGCAAAGGCATAAAGGAATCGAGGATTGAAGCTGATGGAAGTAACGGGGATAATATTGGTCTTCCCTTTGAGGGAGGGTCCTCGTTTTTGTTCGTTTCTCCGCGTTCGTGAGAATAGAAAAGGAAAGAGGGGGATGAAAGGAGATATTTGACGTTAGATGGTTCGAGATAGCACGAATCGGTGAGCTCATAAAGATAAGATCGCCCGGAAACATCCTCGCAGAGTTGCGAACCGCCCTGAATGGACTTTCAACCGTCGCGAAACCGAACCACCTACCCCCAATCCCCATTTTCCCTCTATCCCACGCACCTTAAAGTATACCCACGGATTCTTCGTCGTTCGCGGATATTTGACAACGTTAAAGAGCAGTTAAAACACGACGATTTCCTAACTGGGAAACAAGGAGCCAGGCTACGCGTCACGTCACTTTAATCTTGACCGAAAGCACAGAAATCCGACGAAAATATAATTGAATTGAATGCTTCGGTAGGGTGTGGATACGTCCGTTCGCTCGTTCGTCCGTTCGTTCGCTTGTACGTTCATCCATCCGTGAATCCGAATGGACATGATTAATCAAAGGGGTGCGTGGCTCTTTTAATATTTCCCCACCACGCATGTTCATATACAAAAGGGCTGATAGCATTGAAGTCGGTTATATTTGAAAGGGGACGAAGGGGGCCCGATGCTTATATCTACAATAGCCGTACAAGGGTGTCTGAAATTCGTGATTTTTTTTTTAAATTCTCTTTTTCCTTTCGACTGAGTATAATTACGCAGAGAGTACGAGATCATATCTAATTGTGAGTAACAGGATCTGATGATTCATTTTTAGGTCTCTTCCAGCGTTAATTATGTCCGATATACGTTCAGTGTAAAAGCGAGCAAGGAGACTGCTGAAATAATATAATATGTATGTATCTGGGAATGAGTACTCACCGAAGCACTTGCTTTGATTGGTGGCGCGATCGATGAAGACCTTCGAGGAAATGACGTTCCCAAAAGGCAGGAACATCTGCATAAGCTCCGCATCGCCAAACTCCTGGGGCAGGTGGTAGATAAACAGGTTGCAGCCCTCGGGTCCTGAGATAGAGCATCCTACCATATAAATCAGAGCACATCTAAACATCTAAACTTGAAGTATAATACTCAAGTTAGAATGTTAGTTTTGGATGAGTTTGTTCTTTGCGTGATTCATGATACTTATAGCTAACTCTAAGCTCTATGTTACCGCGGGTTGGATGACAGTAAGTAGAATTGATTGATTACATGAATATAATACATAGTTAGATATATTCGACTAAAGCGAGTTGATGAAGTTTCAAATGACCGGTAATGATGATTAATATAGAATCTAGATGATGTGAAAATGTTAAATGAAACGTTATTTGATGAATCGAATAAAATGCGTGGTTATAATATAATTAGTACTAGAGGAACTGATTTGAGGTTCAATTTTCGAAATATACAGAATTTTATTTTTAATTATATTATCTCGTCATTCATTTACTGAGACTTTTCATTTTCGTTAACGTTGAGTATTTATACTTTCAAATACACAAACACACAACAACAGGATTTACAGCACAACAAAGGGAACTTTATCGAATGGAAAATGGCCTGGATGAGATAAATCATAACATACGTCGATTGATTTTGAAGCGATTTTCAAGCTGGCTAACCAAGTTTCGAATTAAAAAAAAAAGGAGAAAAAAATTACATATATATCTCGTTCGATCGACCCTCGAATTACCCCGTATTCAATAATCGCCGTATAAAACGTGAAATAAAGTTGAAATTTAAAGCTTTCGGTATATGAGATGAGGGGAATTCATGGGTATATTGTAAAGAGCGAGAGTATAATGTATAAGTGAGATGGTTTTAAATGCAGTAAGGCGGAAAGGGGGTAAGAATCAAGAGAGCCGAGGAAGGAAGGAAGGAAGGATTTAACCAATTTCACTAAACTTTATAATTTCACTGTCATTTAAGGGCGATTATGAGTCGGGAAGTTGTACTACCGCCTAGCTCTTCAACTAATAGAGACATTCAGGTAATAGGATAACGGCAATCCAACTTTAACAGCGCAAGAATCGCATTTCACCGTTATATTTCCATATCAAACGAGAACCGAGAACTACGAACCACCGACCGAGAAGCTTTTCGAATCGTTTTCTCTAACGTCAGAACAATACGTCTCAAAAACAGATTTGACTTGCGGCTGCGAGGGTTCGTAGTTCACCATCTCACATTCAAAGTTCTCTTTCATCGAGTGCCTCGAGCTATGTTTTTTATGTAGAAACTTTTTCTATCTTTCCTTTTTTTTTCTTTTTTTTTTCAGATAGGCCAAGCATAAAAGTCGTGGGCTAGTATTATATGCATATAAGTATCGCCATCCCTTACGCTATTTTCCGCGTTTCACCGAGCAACAAATCGTTATTATGAGAAGATAGGAGTTTACTACTTGAAGAAAACGTGCCATTATAGTCTCTCCCCATTTCTTGAGCCTAATAATGCTATGGTAGAGCGGTAGCCGTCATTGCTGTTTTTGTCTATCATTTTTCTTTTCTTTTTACTCTGTTTTTTCTGTTATTGCTGGTTCGAACAAAAAGTAGAGCAGGCCTGTCCTCTAATAATTCAGCAAACAAAGTTATCACGTGGGAGCCAAATTAGCGGATGAAGGGACGAAGGGACTAAGGGGGCAGAGGGTCAGCGGACTAAAAGAACGGTAAGGGTGTAGAGGACGAGGGGAGCCAGGCCTGCAGAGTTACGAAAAATGAGCCATAAATTCTCGCGTCGTGCGGCATTACAATTGTTAATTCTAAAATTAGTTTCAGGGATAAAGAAGCGAGATTTGAATCGGTCTCTCGGGAAGTATAAAATGTGAAACAAAACAAGAATTTAAAAACAAAATTTTTAACCGTTCGTAAGCCAGAAAATAAAAATAAAAATAAAACCCTTGTACGGATGAATTGAATCACCGTTTCATATCATGTACAATTATACAATAGTTCTCGATCAAACCGTAGTACTTATGCATCTGCTTCAATAATGCATTAATCACAAATATGAAATATTTACTTTAATCTCCCTATTATAATATATGCTTTGGGAATGTATTACGCGGTCGAATAAACGTTTCGTCTAGCCACTCGTGCAGTTATCGACCGACTGATAATTTCTAGTAGAGAACTATTTTCAGTCGAATTTTAGAGTGGACACTCGATATCCCATTTGCGTTTGATACAAACGAGTAGCGAACATCGGCGTGTGTGGTATGAGGAGAGGTTCGTACTTGTCGAATTACAGTACAAATGAAATAAATTGGTAACCTAAATACGAATTTAAAATTTTTCTTTTATATGCTATAGCTGGTACAGATACTACCTTAATTCGAGTGCGAAATGTTTTCATTTCTATTTTCTCTGTTTTATTTATTGTAAAATAATTTGCACTCAGCGTTGTTTTTAATCAATGGTCAAGCTTTTAACCGAGTGGACATCGCAACACTGACATACCAGCAGCCGTACTACACCAAGTGCACTCAACAAATATAATATGTACTGCGAGACTGTTAAAATTGGTATATAAATATATTTATAGAAAAGTATGATACGTGGATAGTCTCGAACTCTCTATTCTGTGGCTTATCAATAATTTAACGAATAAGAAATATACATACATTGATATTACATATTGAGAACACCGAACACCCTTAGACTCTAATATGATACTTCCGAAGCAACAATTATGAATATAACCACGATGCAAATAGATGATTTTGGAGTCGATCGGTAGCAGATAAATGAATCGGTATTACAACACCATTGATGACGAACATAGCCGAAAAACATTGAACTATATTGAAAAATGATAAATGGCTTTAGCTTTTCTGTCAGGGTTCGCATAGTTTTTATTATTCTATATTTTCCGTGGAAAACTAGGAGCCGGATGCGAAGTTTAAAAACGTGGAATTGAAATACGTAGATTTGTATGTTCTCCGTAAAACGCAGAGTAAATTAATGAAACAACGTAGGTTGGTTGTAAAAGTGTAGAAACTGGCTGGGGTTTTCGAGGATGTATATACCCAATAAATAGGCAGTGCTGGGAAGAAACAGAGGAGTAGTAGAGAGAGATAAATAGAGGAGAGAAAGCGAAAGAGAAAGAGAGAGAGAGAGAGAGAGAGAGAGAGAGAGGAAGGAAGAGAGAGATGAAGGGGAAAATTTCTGTCGCGGTAAACTTTCTATTATCCTGCGATGTAACGACGGGCCGCCGGCGGGCGTAGCAGCAAAGTAATTAAAACTTTCGTTTTATTTGCATTACCTCATTGTAAGGCATCGTATATTCTAATAATGGCGAGTTGTTAATTGCAATTAGGCGCTCGTTCGAAGAGAGAGAAAGAGATTGAAGGAAATGAAGTAAGAGCGGAAGAGAGAGAGAAGAGAAAGAGAGAGCTAGAAAGTACTGTCATTCTATTCTTCGTTGTCCTTTCGATTGGCCTTTGGCAGTTTTAATTAAGCGGTGTTTTGTAAGCGTACTTCAATTAATTACACAAATTGAAATTAGCCGAAGGCATGTAGTTCGCCACGGCTGTGTATCGATTTTTAGCCAAGAGAAATGGTTCCAAGTACGATAGAAAGCGAAACGAAGAACGAAAGATCACGAATTACGAAAATATGACAGAACTTATAGGCTGTACTTATGCTCAGTAAAGTGCATCTCAACAAGATTTTTTTCAGAGAAATTGAACTTCCCTTGAATATTTGAGATAGTAAAATATTTTTTGATAAACGCATTAATAAGATAGTAATTTCTTTCCTCAATATTTTCCGTGATCATGCAATGATTGTATTAATTGTCATTATGCTGAACATAATAAAAATCCAACTCGATTGAACCCAGAAATTAGTGAACCCACTTTAACTAGATAACTATCACCATTCATCAATAATCTGGTAGAAAATTCATGGTGAAAGAACTTCCGTCGTTAACGGGGCCCGTGCATCATAGAATCACGAATATATATCAAACTTAAAAATTCGCCGGCGCCTTCTAAATATGCTCAAATTATGTCAACCTTGTTTGTGATTCTTTATCTTATAATATATCTCACAAATTTTTAGGATGTCTTAAACTTTCGGAAAACACCCATCATGAGTTCAGGCCCTAAAGTACAATGATAAAAACAAGAATTATACGTCACAAAGAACGAATCGTGTATAAGTTCAAGTTCGTAGATCGATGGGGTGGCCGACAAAACTTTTTAATTTATTATTCGCTTATCGAACCGTTGACTATGCGCCCTATTTGGCTACAGGAAAGGATTTCTATGCGTAATGATTGGAAGATGGTAGATAAATTTACAGGAAATAGGTTGGACACGATCAGACGACTAATTAATTACTATTAACGATTTTCGACGTCCAAAAAACGTTCACTTACCTTCTCTCTGCGTGGGAGGTACCGCGGTCATGGGCTGCGCAATCGCTTGTGGAAACTGTCCGTAGACGGCTGGGTAGGCTGCGACAATAATAGATAGCAAATAACAAATAGTTTTTGGCAGATAGATTTGCGTGATTGTCTACGATGATGGGATTCCCGTTATATTTTATGCCTTATCTCATTTCCAATCTTTTATCTTTTATCTTTTATCTTTTATCATTCGGCTTCAATTTTCGAATTCTCTTTCACACCCTGTCGCCGCCGTCCTATATGAAAAAAACTTCATCTTTCGAAGCCGGATTTCTTATGGCTTAAGCTAACGTCGTCGTTCACCATCTACACCGACTCGCGAGTAATTAAATAGAGATTGGTAACCCGAGTGAGATTAATGTAGGCTTACGTTACTCTTTCTTTAGGAGTAGAGAGGGCAAGGGTCTCAGTGACACTTTATCTTTTAATAATTTCCATTCTTACCGAACAAAAATACTTCCCGAACTTTTAATCGATCAGAACTTGGTAGCCCTCCTCAATTTCCCTCGAGAATATCAGTTTTCCTTTCACTCCACGGTTCATGGTCTCCGCGTTAACAATAAAAATCTAATTGCCATTTAAAATATCCTCGTGAAAATTCTATTAAATTTATAACACCGGTGTCTGTAAATCACCCTGTAGGTATATATACGTAGTTATATTCGATAGGCACGTGAATCGAATACCTATGGAGCGTAGGTACTTTGTACCTATACCGTTTCTCGTGTGGGCAGAGGGAATGTTTTCAGCAACATTTTACGGCCCCCTTCCCGAATCCCCGGTTGCGTCCGATTTATTATTTCGAAGGTACGCTTCAATTCGAGTGGCAATTCAGGATTTTAATTACTAGGAATGGTAGTTATTGAACCCGGGTATGGTTATTAATCTACTTTTTGAAAGCAGAATTTGAAAATAACATCTCGTCCGAACTAGGAATCCGAGTTTGAATGATATCCGGATTATATAACACTACTAATAATTATGTGGTGGTAAATGTTTAAAATACGCGAGATTGATATCTGTTTGTTGTGGATTTTAGCCCAAAGGCACGCGATGAGAATTTTGTTCCGGAATTAATTATTTCAGTGTAAACATGAATTTAATATATTCCGATTGATGGCGAGCCACGCACTGCGACGGATGGCTAATCTAAATAAACATGCGATTATAATTTACGCACGTCAAATTGGGCGGTGAATGTCATTTGCACGGAGCAAAGGTTGACTGGTGAAAATTTCTCGTATTTTTCACCGTTCAAAAAGATAAAAAAAGCAGAAAAAAAAAAATGTACGAGATTGACGCGCGAGTCGTTGAACGAGGATATTATTGGCACCGTGAAGCAGATGTTCACAAATAAAAAAATGAGAAAGATAAATCCAATTACTAATCTCAAAAAAGCATCCAACAGCCAATCACATTACAGCATTACACGAAAGCTTTGCGCCATGTAATAATGCAATAATGTAACACACATATAACGATTATAATTTGTCGTACTATTTTCGCTTCATTCATGCATAAACAATTAACGTGATTACCAATTCAAGTGCAGTTCAAATTTTACATCGAAAGCTACGTGATTAGGCGAACCGCTTATCAAAAAAGCTTCTTCCAAATCTTTCATTGTACATTTTTTACCACCGATCTCAGCTTTATAAAATTTTATTCTTAAAATTTATTCCACATCCGCCGTGTTTTAAGATTATACTGAAACGTATTCGTCCGTGAACAGTATTAAAATGATCTAATTTCTTTTCAAAATGATCAGAATTAAGCCCTTGCATTCAAGAGGTTAAACCAAGTCGAAAATCTAAATCTCAAAATGCGTTGTAACCTAATTTCTGAACGCTATAAGCGTTTTCTCCTTTACTACTGCTGCCTGCGTCTGACCGAACAATGGCTATACTACTGGCAATAGGTTTCTTAACGTTTATACTGAAACTGTTCCGTTTACTGGACAATGGCTTCACACGGCGATGTAAATGTGTGCTCAAAATCAAGTGACTTGAATAAACGTGTGAAGAACCGCATTCGCGTTAGACAGTAGTAAGATCAACGTTCGGTCAGCCCTATAAACTAAACTGTTCTCCATTCACGAGCTCAGCGCCGGTGAGACTTTATTAATATCATTTTTGAAATTACCTTATTTCTATTAAAAATGATTACAATGAAACCCTTGCAACTAAGAAGTTCAACTAAGTTGCAAATGTAAGTGGCAAAATGCAATGTGACGTAGCGTGCAGATATTGAACGCTAGACGCGTTCTTTCGATCACTACTACTGCCTGAGTCTGACCGAATAATGACTTTACTACTGGCAATAGGTTTCTTCAGGTTTAAACTGAAACGGTCCCGTTTACTTAGTAATGTTTTTACACGGTGATATAACTATGTGCTTAAAATGAAGTAGAAACCAGTTCGAGTGATTCGCATAAACGTGCGAAGAACTTCTTTCACCTTTGACAATGGTAAAATCAACGTTAGGTCAGCCCTGAAGACCCAAATTCTATTTTAAAAAAATGACAATTCCGACCTCGCATTCAAGAGGCTAAACTGAGTCGAAAATGTAAATGACAAAATACGATGTGACGTAGAATACAGTTTCTAAACGCCAGAAGCGTTCTTTCGTTCCCTACTGCTACCCGCGTCTGACCGAACAATGGCTATACTACTGGAAATAGGATTCTTCACGTTTAAACTAAAACGGTTACATTTTTCTGGCAATGGCTTTACGTGGCGATGTAATTATGTACTCGAAATCAAGTGGAAACCAGTTTAAGTGATTTAAGTAAACGTGCGGAGCATTGCGTTCACGTTTGACAGTAGTAAGATCATCGTTCGGTCAGCCCTAAAGACCAAACAGTTTCCGATCCATGAATTAGGCGTCGTGAGACTTTGTTACCGTTATTATTGACTCGGTTTAATCTGAGTGCATATTTTATGAGGTATGGGTACTCGGAACATTAACACCCCTATATTTGTAACTAGGGGAATTCCTCCCTAACAACCCTCCGATTGAATCGCGTCCCCACAACCCTCGGGACACGCCTCATTCTTATCTCAAAAAACATGAAAGTAAAAATGTAAAATGAGGCGGATATTTGAAAAGATGAAAGAAGTATGCGGACTCACCGACTCCAGGGTAGGGCTGCATGGTAGGGTATGCGGCGGCGTGCTGCAGCGCCGCGTCCCCGTTGGGCAGTCCCTGGGCTGGAATGGACAAATGAAGGGCATCTACACTTCAGTAAGCTCAGCTCTTATCAGGGGTGGCTCTATACTAAGGGCCCCGCTGCACCGCTTGGCTTTTTGTTCATCGTAAATTGGCAATTCTAAATTATTTCAACGAATTTCAACCACGTAGGTGACTCTACAGCGGAAAGGATTGAAAGGAGTCGAATTTTCAATCAGATTCTTAATTTTGCTTCCTTTCTCACTAAAATCCAAATACTTGACGCTGTAGAGTAGATATAGACCAATTTATACTTGTAATTTTTTTTAGGGTGAATGTAGTTATGTATTTATGCATATAAAATTATCCACGATTGGTCAAGAGGCGCGCAGGGGCGGCGAGATGCGCCGGAGTTGATACTCACGTCCTGGGTAAGTCTGGGGGATGCCGTTGGTATAGACTCCTGGGTCCGAGCCAGCGGGTTGGCCGTTTGGCGTCTGCGCTGCCATGTTAAAGTTGGGCATCGTTGGTGACGGAAGCGAAGGTATCGCGCCGTTGACTGGTTGCCCTGCACCTGCACCTGGGACAAAAGTTCCATTAAGTTGAGATCCAGGTCGATGCCGCAAAGTTGGATGTGATTCGCGAATGTCTTTCATTTTATCTAATACCAATAGTTTTATATTACATTCCAGGTTATTGTGTAAGAGATAGATTGTGTACCTGAGTTAGGTTTGCGTGTATCTGGGTTATCGGTAAACCCTAGCAATAGAAAGATAATAAACTAAAACTTGGTCGAGTTTCAAATGGTACTTCGCTCAAAGTCGGGCAACACTAGTCATTTCAGAAGGCATGAAACCGCGGGGGTAATCTATTGTAAGAGTGAAATAAAATATTATTTCCCTATCAAACGGCATTGCTTTCCAGTCGATGAACTCGGGACTTGAAGTAGCGAGGAGAACCAATTCTATCATTTATTCAACTTGTATCGTCTCGCGATAATGTTTCTGAACGTAGTCTTCAGCTTTGATAGTATCGTCTATGGCCAAGGTTTTGCCGATGTGTACCTATTTTCATGTCTCGTATTTCCTCAGACTTGGAAGCTCTTGGTTCTAGGATTTATTTATTTATTTATTTATTCATTTATTCATTTATTCATTTATTTATTCGTCAAGCTGTCGAGTAAACAACGTTATGTAAATTTCAGCGCATGTTTCAATTTAAACCGCTTTATTATTTACGACAAAATGTGGACCCATTCGAACATTCGGGTGATCGTTTAATCACGTAAGCTCTGCCTCCATAAACAAATTAACGAGCAATTGTCTACAATGTCAATATATAGGTATAGAAAATTTGGTTCCGAACAATCAACGTTATTACCGCCACGAGGGTTTAATTAAATTACGAATATTATGTGCCAACATTAACCATCATTTTTGGAGTAACCGGAAAGCTGCATATAAACGTTATTACATTACCGAAATCGCTACTGAAAGAGGGATACTCGTTATGGACTATTCGACAGGTAGCTCTGCGTAACAATTTCATTCATTAATTAAACCGATTTCTGTTGATTGCTCGTTCGAAACATCTGATCGTTTCTCATTTGAAGAACATTAAATTTATACGAGTGAAGAAAAATATTCCCTCCAATTTATATCCATTTAAGGTAAGAAATTACCTGAAGTTGGCGGGACTACGGAATTTGGCATGCCGTTCAGTGCATGAGGCAGCTGACCAGCGGCTAGTGCGGCCATTGTCGGATTGATATAGGTACCCTGTGCGGTAGCTGCCGCCATAAGTACTGCCTGTTGCTGTAAAGATAAAAAAAAAACATTATTATGTTTAGTAAAATAAATTCGAGTTCAATTACGTCAATCACACGATGTATATTACAACGATTATATTCTACACGGTTATACCAGCATCGTGTAATTGGCTCGAAAATCTCCCATTTTTGATATTCAATCAGTGTCAATGTCGCCTCCAGACTTTACTGCAAAAACTATATCAACGAATATGCCTGACGTAAAGCCCGGCTGTCGCGTATAATGTAATCGAACGCACACATACACCCCGATTATAATATCGACTGTAATTACATTTTCAACAAGATAATTATCCCCATTTATTACAATACCGGTGTAATTAGTATAGAAAATGATGTATAGACTCACCTGAGCGTACGCGCCGTAGGCGCCAAACTGGTTGAAGACGAAGGGGTTAAGGAGGCTCATGTTTCCAGCCATTTGCTGCATGCGTCTCAATTGTCTCTCTTTCTCAGTGTCGGCGTACTTTACCACTAAGCTGGATGACGCACCCTGCAACACGTCTCGTTAATATCTTCGTACACACACCACGGGATTAGCGGGGGCAGGTTTATGGCACTAGTAGGACGCTGGGAGGCTGGGGCGGCGTCGAAGAGACGAGGGGGGTTAAATAATCAGGCAGCTACCGCTGCAGAAGTACCCGCAGGTGGTACATATACCGTAGTAGACGCGATATTGGGCCATAGATGAGAGGTTATATGGTTTAATATAGTACGAGACTCTACATAGCCAAAGATTATAATGGAATATGGAACGCCAAGACAGCGCTTACGCTCGACGCATGTGAAGTAAACTACATCGTCGTTTACCATTTACGTGATACACATGGCTATAGTATACATGATTCTCACAAGAATGAGTAGTTAATCTATTTCTCCATGTATAAATAACATATACCTATGTGCATGTATGTATATGGTATATATATGTAAATAATATGAATATATTATACATGCACTCCGTATACTAAATCGTATGTGTAGGTGTGTGTAAGTATATTTACTCACGAGTGCACTGTCACACCCTTTCATCCCTTAACTGAGGGCTAGGTTAAAGAAGGACGAGGGAGGATAAAAATCCAGTCGTAAGACGGTCTGTGGTAAGAATTTCAAGTGATATAAAGTGGACGTGACGATGCCTCCGCGAGAGCTAAGCTTTACGTGAATCGCGTGACGACGCGAGGCGACGCGACGACGAGGTCTGTGTGCTGGAGGACGAAGCTTTCTGATATAGTAATATTATAGCTGTTATAAACTCAGGCACGCCCAGCATTTGCATTGATGACGCGAATATAATATATCGCTAACGCTCGCGCTCGCGCGCGCACACGAACCCGGGAGTCACGCATTTCTCTTACAACACAACAGAACGGCTATACTGACCACCTGTTGCCTGCTTTTCCATTTATATTTCAGACGCTCTGGGACACGCTCTTGTAGTTTTAGGGTAAACGGATAATTTTCAGATACTATTTCTATCAGCTAGGGTCCCATTATAAAAAAAAAAAAAAGAAAAGAATGAACGAACGACAATTTTTAATCGTTTGAGAATCTCCAACGAAACGATATGCCGCTCAGCTTCGAGAATGTCAATCGGATATAATCGAAATCGATATCCCGAGTTTCGTTATGGTTTTTCGAATCCAGAAATAGAACTTTCACCAAATTGGATGAGCATGGGACGAAAATATCCTGACCTATGTACACGTACTTTCAGAGAGAGTATTATTATTGTAATCGCACTATTACCAATCTGTGAGGTCTTGTGGTAAATTCGCAGGTTCCAAATATAGGCTCAGTATTTTTCGAGAACCAACCTGTCTGGGCCGGACTGTTTGAAACGACGACATGAATAACTTACAAACACGCAGTGTTTTCCTACCACCTATTATCATTTTATTACCACTTTTCGCTTAAAAGGCGACCATTAAAGCGACGATCAAATGAATAGTTGATGCGCGGGCTGTCCGTTTCCATCATTCGTATGCTCTTGGATATTCAATGCCCTATATACGTACGGAACGAAGAGAATACGGTAAGAAAATATAAGGGATGGCACGTATCTACGTAGACATGTCATGTTATAGCATATTACTCAAACTTGTGGAATACGCTTCAAATGACATAGAATCGTAAAATTTAAACGGATAAGTGACCAATTAGAGAAGTTATCAGGGAAACTTCACGTACGTCATATACTTCTGTACAATTTTTTATAATTGAAGTTTTAAAACGAGACTTTATAACGAGGTAGTGGAGCAGTTATTTGGTGCTTGCTGTACGACGAAGAAGGGATCCTCTTTCGATCTTTGACTCTCGTCGGAGACGCAATTATGTGAATTGCATAAGATTCTTCTCTGCAAAGAAGGCGAGCCAGACAGGTAACATAATATCCCAACTGATATTGCCTTCCCATCCCCTTTACGGTTGCAGTACGCCGGAGATGAAGAGACTGAAGCTCTAAGGACGGATGGACGCGCGGACGTATTTGATTAAAGCTCGGTTATAGTTTTGATCGAAGAATATGTCAAGAACGTTATCTTCTCCCTTGCTATCTGAAAAGCAGCGTCAAGGGATTCATAAACTGCCGTTAACTCAGTCTTCAATTTTCTGCACAGTGATTCGACAGCGTCATTTATCCCAGACGAAACATAATTGAAAATCGTGCAAGTACTCCGTGGAGAAGAGAAACAGTAAAATAAAATTTAGAGCAAAAGAACTGCGTTTTCAAACACAAGCTCCATATGTTTCACGCCTATTTTAGTTCATTGATGAAATGTCCCCTCATCGTTAATTTTATAATTCGTGAAACTACAATCTTGATGCGAGATTCTTTTTTGATACACATTGACAGCTCTGCGATATCAAAAGCCAGGGGGAATACCGTTTTGTTTGCACGATTTCGGTGTCAAAAATTGTGATTCATCTCGCCAGGGTGAAATTCTTTGTCTATGAACATTGGACGGTAATTTTAGGGTGTGTCACATTGAAGGTTTTTTTTTAACCTGTATGGGAGCACAGGGGTCGATGCATGTGTCGTATTCCATGACCCAACTTTGTATGCGTTAGTCCATGTGGGTATAGGCAGGCCTATTGGCAGGGGTAGGTTCTATCAGCGTCAGTAAAGCCGGGAGCCTCATTATTGGGGGATTACAGTTCATTAGTCTCGATCCGGTGCTCGAAACGACGAACAAAATGGGCCGCTATACCAAAAGATATAATACGAGACGGAGGGTCCAAGGTAAGGTGCGCACATTCAGTCCATCTTCTTTCAGTTCGCGGGTGGCTGCTCCTATACGTTTGACAGAGCATCTCAGGACCTAGGATCATTTTGTTTGGAATGAAAAAAGGAATATATCCAACGCATGCTCTCTCTGCTCGTGGTGAGTCTGCACCAGAAACCAACCCCCCACGTTGACACGGCTCGATACTTCCCTTGTTTGTGGGGTGTGTTGCGTGGTTGGTAGGTGTGTGTCTTGTCTGTCTCTCTTTCTCACTTCCCCATGGTAACCTGGCACAGTTACACCTTCCGAAGCGGGTAAAATTTCTTGTCACACCTAGCGACACCCTACCGTGCACTGACATCTGAGCAGAAATTTAACAGGGATAATTGAGAAGGAAAACGCCCTTTTTGGTCATAGTTGTTATTCTTGGTTGGAGGTTCACGCACGGGTGGATGAATTATATATTGAAGAGTCTTGATGATGTAATTTGATGATTTCCACATCCGAGACGACGAGAATTATTTCCAAGCGTCGATTACCGCTTGTTAGATTTCTTCGCCGAAGAGTCTCTCGCTTTTAGAGAAAGGTGACACAAGTAATGACTTGTTTAAAGTGTAAAACTTTGTTACCGTGAGCGTTGGTGTTGGCGAATACAGCCGCCCCAACTCAAGCCTCCGCGTGTTCTTCTTAAACAGAAAGTGGATGGAAGGAAATTGTCCTTCCATCAGCGGAGGCCTGGAAACTGCCTCTAACGTTTAATTAAAGACATTCCCTGAGTAATTCTCTGGCAACTTGTAATTGCGTT
This sequence comes from Tenthredo distinguenda, assembly GCA_947538915.1. Classification (NCBI taxonomy): domain Eukaryota; kingdom Metazoa; phylum Arthropoda; class Insecta; order Hymenoptera; family Tenthredinidae; genus Tenthredo; species Tenthredo distinguenda. The sequence continues at coordinate 11,065,568 of OX384534.1, forward strand.
GCGCTGCTCCTACGATTGTTACTCGTCTTTATACGCCCTACCTTATCGAGAGCTTCAGGATAGTAGTGAAAAAAAAATATATCTTATGTGAAATTGAATAGTTCAAAGAATAAAACAAGACAGTTTAATACATATTATCAGAATTTACAATACAAATTATATCCCGTCAAATCTCGAATGTTCGTGAAATTGAAGCCGCTCATAGTTTCCGTTTGTAGGTTGATCAATAAATAAGTGATTGGCAGTCGAGTGATTTGTAATTAACAACTAATTTCGTGCGTGACGCGCGCCAGGAACAGGTATACAAGGGGCAATTGACATGGCGCCAGAACTTGTGGTTACTGTTGTATATCTATTGAAATTACGGTCAACCAATGAATTGGCAAGTGTGATGATGGTGCGGGTAACGGCACAGTCTCCAATCAGTAGGTATAATTGATTCGTTTTCGTGTGTTAGACTCATTGCATAGGTTGCACCGTGCATTGTGGTTTCATAGAGCTACTAGTTATACCGGCTAACAATAAACCTCGCCTTGGTTTATTGTTCGAATTGTTCTGTAGTCCAGAATTCGTTCGAGAAATCGCGACAACAGTTTCCCATCTGGCGTCTGGGTTTCTGACGGCTATTTAATTGGACGTATTGGCATTTTGGCAATAATAAGCCAGACGTTATCGCGAATAGCTTTCAGTCCAGTTTTATAAAGCGATTTTTGTTTCAACTTCCGTTCAGATTTCGGTTCAAGCACTTTTCAGATTTGAGCCTTTTTTACACAAAACCATTCGAAGACAAAGTTTTCCATACCGTTTAATCGAACGAAAATTTATGCATTATGAATCGTACTCAAAGATGTTGTATTCGACTGACTGGCTGCTAGTTTTCGTTAGATTTGATGCCAGGGGACAAACGTATCCACGTGATTAATTACTGAAAAGTGTCGGAATTGCAAAGTACTTATAACGTTGTAAAAACTTTTTGAACCGCAGAGTTTTTCAAGCTGTGGGTGAGTAAAATGCTGAGGGATTATAAAATTTAAGTGGAAACGGTGCTGATAATGCTCGAAGCGCGTTCACCTTTTATTTTTTTGAACTCTCTCTCGGTGTTTTGCATCGCATCGGCACGATATTGCACAAAACGGCTTGCGGCCTGCGGGAGCAACCGCGATTCTTTGTAGGTTTACGAGCCACCGTTAGCGGTGGATGGTTCGCTCGCTACCTTCATTCCCCTAGAGCCAGGCACACTTTTAACCCCTCTATACTCTATATTCTACACCCCTTAGTAATGGAATGAAGACCATACCGTGCCTCCTCATTTTACGACCCCTAGTCTTCACGCACGTGTTTGTATAGGTGTGCAGTCTCGTTGGTGCCGATAGAGTGTGAAAAAACCGCATGCACCCCGGTAGTATAATACATGAACAAGTCGCATCATTATTCTTAAGGTCAATTTATACGAGAGAACCGTCGGTTCATTCCAGGGTGCGTAGCACTTTACTGGGTCTGCCATTTCCACAAAAAATTCAAATTAGAAATGGCTGATCAAGGAAAGTGTTACCTACTCTTGATTTTGAAGAGTAGAATGGAAGTAGTGACTCCCCGGTTTAAGTCAGACTGAGATAGTGATCAATTCTAACCAAGAGAGCAAGAAGTAAGAGAGGGTGTTAACAAATGATCTTATCTCTGAGTGCGCTGGGCTGTGGCTTAAGAGGGAACATTATTTCATAGGGAATCAAGTTCTAGGATGATGTACCCTCCTGGGCGTCCGGAGGAGGGACAATACTTGAGATATCGTGTCACCAGTACGTGACCTATCTTAGGGGATAACTAGATGGGTCAAACGAATAGATATTCGACGAGTTGTGAAAAAAGTGGGTAGGCAGGTAGGTAGGTAGCCATATAGGGATACAGGTAGACGTGAGTGGGCTTCTTTTTCGCGAAATTGGTCAAGCACGAAGAGCAAAGCACCCAGATCTCGCGACCCGTGACCTTTTGAATCTTGCGAAAGGGAGTTAAATCAGGAGACTGATTTTCCTTTTCCTTTTTTCCCCTTTTTTCCTGTCCTCCTTGTATTATTTTATTTTATATCTTGTTATTTACGAGACGAAGACGCGGCCACCCTAATTTCAACCCAGAATTTTCGCGAACGAAACAACGTGCAGACGGATCTCGAGTAGGTGTATAGAAGCAAATGGTAAAACAAAAGGAAAGCTTTCGCTAATTTTTCTCGGCCTTCGTTCTGGAAATGTTCCTTCTTACTCCACTGCCTTATTCTCTGTGTAAGGAAAGGCTATTGATTGCTGCTCGTTTGGAGCGTAAGTCTCTCGAGGAGGAGGAAAATTCCGTCGCTTTTACACCGGTTGCGATAAAGCAATAGCATTTAGAGGAGTAAAAGGCTTTGCCGTTTTCGAGTGTTTGGAATATTTTCACGAAATTTTAATCGTGTTTTTGTGAGTCTCAAGAGCTTTCGGGTATTCGCTCTTGGGGAAGCAAAGCGGCCACTCGACCGAGGCTCTCTTCTCCTACGAAGCCACGGTGGTAGTCGCCCCGTACCCCACCCTGTAGAGTTACGGGACTCACGGGAAGTCGAGTTTTCTAGTGCTCTTGAGATATACTCGGGAGATCGCGGCCCTCATATCTGAGGGCACGAAACACAATGCGCGCATCCCTCCCTCTAACAGGCCTTAATCGTGACAAGGGCCTACCTCACCCCTCGAATCCACCCCGGTACCACGTTTCCTAAAATCCTACCCCATCCACCAGCCCCGTGGTACAACGTTTTACCGGAGTTACGCGTGTGTTGACAGTACTGATGCGCACGCGGTACGTTTCGCATGTCAGTATGAGTGTATGTATGTATTCAGGTATTTACGTATGTATATATGTATATACATTGCGTATACACAGGCATGAGGATAACGAGATGTGTATACGTTGCGTATAAGGGTTCCCCGTCCAGGCTACTCAATTTCTCTTGCTCGCTGACTCCGGCTCATTGGGGAATTCGAGGCTTTTTTCGCGATATTTCAAAGATGAAGGGGCAACGTTTGCGCACGTGATGTTTGTCAGCGTCAATCTGAAGCTTGTTTTCGCCTGAATTGCGTGCGTCAGAAATAATGGAGAATTTCAGACAGTCATTTTAATTCCGTTTTCTTTCACAACGAACGGTTTTAGATTATTTTTTTCACAATCTTTTCACTTTTACCCGGAATTCAGAAGTTATATTTGATGTACTCTAAAGTTGGAACGTAGAATTTCTTCTCATTATATAATATATTGCGTAATCAATACGTAGGGTTCAGGATTTTCTGCCTTGCCAATTCCGCGAGGAAATTGAGGAGGACTTAATTACTTTTCGCTGATTGTGTATTCATAAATGATAAATCCATAGCGTTTCGGTGGAATAAGAACTCCCCGAGCGCAGGGTTACCGGAGCTATTCAATATTTCGGGCAGGTAGGGGACGACGCCCCCTTGAATCGCCTAGCTGTCACGAGAGGACTCACGTCTTAACCCTCTCCTTCTCGAGAGAAATTTGCCGAAACTGGATTCTGATTTACATAATTTTACGAAATAATTAACCGATCTACATATTATTGCAAAGGACTAACTCGGTCCCTCCTTTAGGATAGGGAATCATTTTGGCCAAACACTGTTTGTGGGTTTTGAGTGGCTACACGTAATATTAGATTACGCTTTCCCGCTTCTATGCGTCGGTGGACAACGGCCAGCGAACTCTTGCCCTTCTATCTCCCTTCAGCGAGCTTTCCACTCCGGATGGGTTCATCCTGGGGGTAGTACACCCGACTAGGTACACTGCCTAAGCAAGCAAATATTACGGCTTGGGTGTTGGAGCTTCCGACCGCTCGGAAGATATTTCCATTCACGTATATCAACACATAATATTTTAATTCTTAAATTTTAATAGGATTTACGCTATCCTCTCTAAACACGTCGATAAACCAACTAAAATTGCTTAGGAAATTCCAGTTCTATCAAATAGTTGATAAAGGTATCCCAAAAAAATGGGAACAGTAAATTTTTGAAACGTTGCCAAATTTTCATTAATCGAAAGTTTCGAAGCTTTAATTTTGGTCGATTGTCAGGTAAAAAAACCGCTTCGTTTGATTTGGGGTGAAAATTTCGAATAAAAATCTAGTCATACCGTCTCTAGGCATTCATAGAAAGTATAATTGTAAAAATTGAACGATAAAGACTCGGCTGCGATTCTCAGGGAAGGGAAGGTAGGGGGTCCGCGAAACGTTGACAATTCAATTATAACTACAAATTCTCGGTCTAACCCGGCCTAATCCATGCTGTGAAAGTTCTGAGCATTGGCCAGGAGTTTGGTCCGCGTATACAGGCGAAGTCCTCCACCTCCTCTTCCAAGTGTTATGCAGATTTGTGTTTGGCCAGTCATTACTGGGGTGTTTGCTGGCGAAGCGCGGAGTTGAGCGCGGAACCATGCCTAACCTGACCCTTGTTTCGGTGGCCCCGTTGCCTTGGTGGTCCGCGAGTAGCTACCGGTAACCATAACCGCTTCATAGGGCGACCTCGCTTAATAGAATCACTCGACCCATGCTCATGGTTCTATTCATTTTGTGTGCAGAGAAAACAGCTTCGAGAATTCACCCTTATTTGTCGGGGGGTTAGTAATCTTTGAAGAAAGCACGAGTAATTCATTGAATCGAATTGCTTCTGGATATGGAATCTGTGAACGCAATCTATGTAAGATAGCCTTCGGACGTTCCGAACATAATCTCTCGGAGGGGCTAATAACGTTTAATGGATACTTATGTGTGGCTAATCAAAGATATTTATTTTATGACACCGCCCTAGATTTCAGGATATAGAAAATATCCACTAGAATCGGCAAGATTCGAGACGTAAAAATATCTCTACAAATGGACAGGAGGAAGGAGATTCTTTTTCATTGCAAAAATTTACTCACCGGCATAGTTTGGCTACCGTGTAGAGTGTTGATCGCCGCTTGTGCTTCTTGGTGCGACGAATATTTAACAAATGCACAACCTGTAACAAAGAGCATTTGTTAAACACTGAGACAATTATTAGAGAGATCATATGCTGGGGCGCGTTTTATCAAAGAAGTCATGGATATGTCAACTTTTGACAGACATACGCTCTAGTTAGATACTAGGAACGTTTGTATGTGTATCTATACGGAAACATACATGTGAGCACCTACCAGTAGAAACGGGGCATCAGATATGACTGGTCGTGAAAAATAAATGAAGTTTGATTACGATATGTTTCAGGAGGTGGACTGGTTGGGTTAGGTTTAAAGGGAATTAGGGCGAAAAGAGAGAGGGTTCCCTACTGGTGCCACGTCTGCTCAAGTATGACATGATAACGCTCTACCCTGGCGTGGCATGCCCTGCCCTCAATCGTGGAAGCGCTCGTGGGTAGAGTCACTCTGTCACTCTACTCGAGTCCTTCGATCGATAGCTGACGTTAAAAACTGCAGAGGAGGGATTATTTTCAAGTCATTTTTATAAATTCATACTGTCAAGATGAAAAACATGACTGAGGAGATACGGGGTAGAATGGGAATAGCGAGAGACAGAGAGTGCGGTTGAATAAGTGAGGTATTGGCGAATTTGCATGTGAATAGCATCCACCCTGTTTTTATATCACCTGAGCTAGGTGCGACGATGGAGGGTGGCGAGTGAATCGAATTGACATCGACGACCTCGTCCCGTGAATTCTAGTTTTTATTTTTCTTAAAAAAGGACTTTTTTCCTCTCCGGGATGTTTGCGTCTCTTTCATGTACGATAATCGCGTCAGAGCAAAGTGGTCGTTAGTTCATCAGCCGGAGGTTCTCCTCATTAACACCATTGTCTAACGGGTATTCGAACCAGCCAACCGCCCACTTCTGAAACGCAGTCGTCTCTATTGTACCGATAATAACGTCGCGGGTGTCAACCCGATGTTGCCACATTAATCACGTCTCCTGTTCTCTAAAACCAACTTGTACCTACCCCCATCCCTTATTCCAGTAGCTAAACCGACGCCACGTCACTCAGCGAAAACATCTTTGTCCTAGCGACGTACTAAAACGAGAGAATCAGGACGAGTAGGACGAGAGGACGATGTTTCTTTGTGCATACTACCAGGCGCGAAACGTTTTTATCCCCAGGACAAAAGAGGTGAGAGAAAAAAAAAAAGAAAAAGAAAAAAAAATGGAAAAAGAAACACTACAAAGGACTACAAGGAACGCTTAGCGTTAGTCGACTAAATCGACGGGACAAATTTGACAAAAGAAAAGGATAACAGGACAGAATGTATAGCGATACATACATACCATCATCGTGGGAGTAAATAAATTCCCGGTTTGAACGTAAAGGGTTGTTCAAAGAGGTTGATCGGTCCTCTCGAATATAGTTCCGTTCTGGTAATGCATTGGAGTTGGGGGCGAACTATTTGAAATAAAATAGATTCGAGTAAAGAAGTTATCTATCTAAAGTTGAAAACTGTGTTTCTGGTATGAACGACAGTGAACAACAAACAACGGGGCAAACCACTCGCTCAAACTCTTTATGGAATGGCATGGCCGCTTTCGACCAGTCGTTCGAATGTCGCTCGGTATCTTCACCGCCAATCAATAACCCTGTGAGACTTTCCACTCGTATATTTGATTGCTCGACAAACACGAGGAAGTTTATAGGGTGCCTGCTGCCTCACTCAAGCTTCTTACAGACTTTTACGTTTACTTCTTGCATTAAAACTGCTTACTCAACCGATCGATCTCTCTCTGTCGAGGGGAGTTGGTCGCTTACTTAGACCAGGCTTAGGGCCCCTGGCCCTGGGTTCGGTTATACTGGAATGGGTTAGGCATTCGCAAGTAATTTGATCTTTCGTATATAGCATGACGTCATTATGTGAAAAAGGGAGCACGTGAGTTTGTTGGTTAGTGTATAGGCGTTATTGCAAACATTTGTACACTCGGTGAAATAGAGGGAGTAGTGTACACATAGGTAACGGCATGATTCTAGTTGGGTATAGGATATAAACGGTATACCCACCTAGGTTGGGTGGGGTTTGTATTTTGTTAATGGTGTTTGGTGCTCCAGTTAGCGTGCAGAGAAAAGCAAACTTCGTACTAACGCCGTTCTCACGAGGACGAGGGCAAAGAACAGTCCATTCCATTATTTATAGCTTCGGCTTTTCAATTGTCTTTCTACTTTAAGCAAACCTGTGTGCACCATAAACGTGGCATAAGAGTGTAGCGAGCCCATACCCCACTGGCACCTCGGTAGTGAAGCCTCAAAGTATGTAATATGTATGTGTACGTAATATACCGTTAGTATAACTTTTCACCCTATGCTTTTGACGGTGGCCCAAAAGAGAAACGGCTTTAAGGGGTTGCCTCTGTGCGTATATAAACCGAAGAAGACTGAGATATACGTTGACGCTCGAATAACTTGGACCACCTATATATCTATCGCGTACGCGTAGGGGTTGTGCTGTACCAAAGGGTAATAGGTTTTGATATCACGATTTATGTTATACGTGTAATTTTAATTACAAGGTATTTGGTGTAATGAGCTTATATAATCCCTAAACTGTGCCGCAAATTAGGGAAACGGCTTAAGGGCCACGCGCGGTATGACGGCGTGCTAAGGGGGATGAAGGGAACGCGGCAAGGGAGGAGACATGCTCACGTGTAACGGAGGCAACTGCCACCGATTCGCGGATGGAAAGGAGAGAGAGAGAGCGAGAGAGAGAGATTCAGAGAAAGAAAGACAGGGAGAGAGACGAAGAGAGAGAGAGAAAGAGGGAGAGAAGCAGTCCCGTAGGCTGCTACTAACGGTAACATCCCGGGCGGATCAATTTCATTAATTAGGCCACTAAATCCGAGCGAGCACCGTACGAACTCCCCTAATTGGTACGAGGCACGTTTTATAAAGTGGTGCGGGGACGACAAACGGGAGACTAGAGAGCCGGGGGAGAGTAACTCTGGTCCCAAGCCCAGCGAAGAGAGAGAAAGAGAGAAAGTGAGAGAGAGCTTAAAATGCTGACAAAGTTACGAAACACTCGCGCTCAGCCTTTTTATATCCAGAGAGCGAGCAAGAGAGTTAGACACAGAAGGGAGAAGGAGAGAGCCAAAGAGTCAGAAAGCTCAGAAATAAAGGCTACGCGACAGGGGTTGGCAAAACGGTAGCAAAATGGTGGCAAAATGAAGGCAAAATTGAGGATACGGTCAGAATTCAAAAGTAGGAATTTTCAGAATACACAGAGTTCAATGGTCGTGCGGTTATCTCGAACTAGGACCCTCAATTTAAATACTTCTTATATCTATACGACTTCAAAAGAGAATAAAAAAGGGACGAGAAAAGGGTGGCCTTCACCTTTTTCTGGTAATACAAAATCTATCTATCCAGTGACAGTTATACGGCCAGTCGAGAGACACGAGACAAGAGACAAGAGACAAGAGACAAGAGACCAGCTACGAGAGACGGATCGCTATATCGCACCACGTAACGTCATTATAGCGCAGTCACGGGCGCAAGGCCCCAGGTCTGCGCGAGGAGGGTGGTGCCGGACGTGTTGTGCGAGGACGTGAGCGCGCGAGGAAGTGGAGGACCACCCTTCGTAGCCTAACTGTGAGGGGTTCTACCAAAGTCAGAGCGGGTCTCAGATGCTTATATAACTACCATGCCACACTGGTGACAATTTATCATTCGCTAATTAGAACAGCCCTAATTTAACCGCGATCTCAAATTCCTAGAAACTTTGGATCCGTGTTGAAGTATCATTGGCATTATGCTATCCAGAAGTTGGAGATCGAGGATCTGAGGATAGAAAAAAAAAGGACATACGTAAATTTACGAGTCGGAAAAAATTAGCCGAAAGAGCAAATCGGAACACCATGAATCTTCCAAAGTCTAGACGCGTGTTGGGTCGGAGGCGACATTTTCTGTGACTGGTATATTCTTCGCTAATCACAGATTGCAACGGGACACGAATAGCGAGAGAAACTTAAGCCGCAGGTAGCCGTGTGCTGAGCCAGGGAAAGAGTTATTCGCCAAATCCCCCTTTGTGTTTGGCTGTTCTGTTCGTAATTGACGTCGTCTCTACTATATATCCTAGTAGTGTTGCTCGCAAATTCATTCGGATTAGGACGTTAAACTGGCCTATGGAGGACAGTTTCGTTTATTTAGAAAGGAGACAAGATCTTCGTAAGCTGGGAACATATGATTCAGTTTTTGAATAGAAACCTTGAATTAAAACATCGATTTGTGGCGAATTTTCAGAGTAAAAATTCGTTCTATAATAATTCGAATATACCTCTGGCAATTTTCCTCTCGCATATATATATGTATATAGTTAAGCTCTTGTAAGTCGGGTCCTGCGGCGTTTCCTAAAAGGAAGAAATGTCCCAGGGGGAATCCACGGATTGCGTGGTAACGTCGTATCAGGCGACGTATATAATATTCTTGAAGATGCAAGCAAGCAGCTAGACGTGGGCACGTATTTTCTACAAAATGGTGGCTTTTCTAGGAGCTAAATATCCTCCCAGAACAGACGCCAAGTTCACAAGCACGAAATACGGAATACGAAGTACAAAGTACGAAATACGATACACGATACACGATATACGAATGCCTTCAGACTAGCAAAGAGAGGAAAGATTTAGTCCGTTTTTTGTTACGCAACTGATCAATAGAACCTCGAGAGAACGTCGCTAATGACACTCGACTTTCCGATCTTCTTCAAGCGAATTTCTTTCGCTAATCATCTCGACGTTGTCAAGTATCCTCCTCCGCAGCTACTCTTCAACAGATTATATCATTTCCTTTAATTTATAACTTAAATAGAAAGTAAAAAACGCAAGTTCAAGAGCTTGGAGAATCCCTCGATCTTCAATACTCTCTATACCGCAACAGACACCTCGTATACATATAGGACGTTTATAAGGCCAAAGGTGCGGTGCGTTCGACAACGAATAACCAAGAGGCAATTGCTTCCACTTTTCTGCCATTAAACTGAACGATGAATTGAAGTAGGGTGAATAAAGTGGTCGGAGGCTGACGCTGTGGCAGGTGAAACCTCCGTGGTTGGTCGATTATTATAGTTATACGTCGTCTCCACTTCAGTATCTAGCCGAGCTTTTCGTTCTTCGATAAATTCCATTGCAAATATTTACACAGTCGACAATTTATTATGAGCTGTTTTTCCTTCCATCATTCCCCTGCACTTTATTTAGTTTTTTTCTCGCCCCAGTCCTGCGTCTTATATTTGCCCTCGTCTCTACGACATCTGAACTATTTCTTCGTTACCAGTTCCCTTTGGATATCGAAAAATTGACTCTGGCTATATTCCGAATAATTTATGTCGAGCAAAGCGAGAAAGTTTACCGAGATATACGGACAGTTTGTCGATCGCAGTGATTCGCGACTCATCCGGCAATAATATTTTCTAAGTGGAATAAATGAGCGCCCCTCACGGTTGGTGTAATTAATATTTAAATTCCCCACGGCGTCATTACACCCCAATTTCCCAGTTTTCAAATTTGTTTCTGTCCTCTGCAATACTATGAAGAAGAAAGTTATCGGGGGATGGAGTGAGACGAGATGATGCCAACGAAGGGGGTGCGAGGGACGTGGAATTTAAGTTTGTTGCTGCACGATCCATGCCGAGGGAGAGAACTTGATTGAGTTTCTTTGAGGCGGTCGCACCGAGCTTTATTTTCACGGTAGAAAATTATGAGTTTAGGTTTCACCGCGGGTATACATATATATTTTATATATATATATATATATCTAAACCTCTCTCTCTTCCTCTCCCCCTCTCTCTCTCTCTCTCTACATATATACTTAAAATTCTCATTATATTTCAACCGGGGCGGACTCTTTTCAGACACGCCTTTACCCCGTAGTTATATCCAACCCTGCAATTCGTTTTCACAGAATATTACTGGCAATGAATCCGTTTCTTAGAGCTTTCGAAGGCAAGTTAGAAGTCCGAGTTGCGTCACGGTATACAGAGGTTTTTATCGACTCGTTAATGGGGAAATAGTAATAGTCCTGAAGTTAAAAGCGCACGATAAAGTGTTGAGCAAACCTTAAATCACTTGAAAAAAGAAGTATATCTCACAGAGCGGAAAGCGGATGGTTGGAAATCCGTCTTTTAGCCCGTTAAAAGGTGTGAGAAACAAGAAGGAGTGGTGACAAGTTACATACTTTGGTATCCAGTTCTCTCCTAGTTTCTTCTTTAAACTTTAATTAAATAAAGGGGACAGGGAACAGGAAATCTAGAAAAGCGAGCTCGCAGTAAGAAAGGAAGCTGCAGGACCCACCACCGCCCGAGGGTGAAAAGACGAGCCAAAGAGGGTGAGAGAGAAGCAAGGATGGCAAGACAACGGACGCCTCGACATCGTGGCGACTATGGAGTCACCAGAGTGGTGGCAAGTCGCGAGGTGACTTGCTAGTTATTTAATTAGTCGAGAGATTCTCCGGCACCAGCAGCTTCTTCTTGCAGCTTTTTAGACGACACGTTTCAGCGGTTTGAACGCTCCGAATTACGCACAGGACTTAATTACTTCAAGTCAAGCGAGATAGCAATGATATTGCAAAAAGAAAGAAAGAAAAAGAATTATTGGATGCTGGGGTGAAAACGCGAGTGAATTAACGATTAAAGGGTTGAAAAAAATTCATTAAACGAACACAACTTCCCATGACTATACGTGAGGTATCGAAATTTTCATTTATTAGCAGAGTTAATTCACTGGTTTGTTCACCCCATGAAAGTTCGCCTCTATAAGTAGATAGGGAGGAGTCTGTAACCCTTAACCAGATTTTTCTCTCTGGTACCTTGATTTCCGACGAGTTGGGTGAATTCAAATCTCTGGCGTGTTCCGGATTCCATCCCCGTCTAGCCTCGAAAAAGTAAAACGGGAACGAAAACAAGAACCGGGGAAAACGAAAAAAAGATGTACAAAGAAAAATAAAATAAATAAATAAAATAAATGAAAGACGAAAGAACTTTCCATCGGATAACAGCTCCGAATCCGCGGTGGCACAAAAGTACGGGGGAGCGTGTGTGGAGTTGGTTTAAAATCCAATTAAAATTTGCGGTGGTGGTTTCAGTTCAAGCTTTGCGAGTGCCAAAGGCACGAACCGCGGGTTCCTAACTTGGACAGACACGAGGGATAGACTAGGTGTAGTAAATGAGAACCCCAAAGGTATAGCAAAAGGTTGTCGAGTCCGCAAAATCCAACGTTACTGTTCGCCAGTTTCGCCGGATAAAATGCAAGTTTTTAAAAGTCGCTGGCAACTTTTTACATAAACATTTCGGTGTTCACGTAAATCGTCTGAACCAACCCAACTCAACCGCAAAGTCGAACTTGCAGGGTGAGGAAGCCCATGTCTGTTTGTTTTCAAAAAGAAAAGTAGTAGCCTCATATTTTCCGCTTATACTCTTTCGATCTTCTTTCCAACCCCAACCCCTTTCTCCACCCAAGTGTAGTACTGGAGTTTGAGAGGTGAACCAGTTCACCACCTGCACCTCTGTACTCTATTCAAATATTTTTACATACGTTTTAGAAAAAAAGTTTCTTACTTTCGATGGGAATTATATTTCTATTATAATACGTAATCTGAAATTCAACTCACGACGAACATAACGAAATATAACTGGCACGAGACACGAGACACGGGACGCGAGTAGATTTAATGAAATTATGCGAAGTAGTCGCGCCGAGTTGAAGCCACGGTCGAATTTGAAACGGGTTGGTTAAAGGGCAACCCTCTCTTTACCCTTTTCCCTTTCCCTTTTCATTTTTTGCCTTTTCCCTTTTCCTCCTTTCCTTTTTCTCCATCTTTTTTCTTCTCCGTTCACAATGCTCTGTTTCACGGACCCGTTTATGATATATAGGTAACGGTGTAGCGTATGTGGTAAAGGGTAAGCACCAGGTGTATGTATATCGTTCTCCACCCACGGAGCCGAGGTGTGAAGCGGCCAGGATGTTTACGCGTGTTTACGAATGCAAAGTGTTTGCCTGCATTGTGTTTACTGCGTGCAGAGCTGGCGAACACTGAACCCGGGAAGGGTTGTTCGTCCGTGAATCGTGTCCACAAGCTTCGCTGAGCTTGCACCACGCGTGGCGTCGAGTTAGCACAGTTGGCAGGATGCCATTTTCACGCAGAAAATAGCTATACGGTTATTATCGAGAGACCCGGTATCGTCTAGCGCCAAGTATATATAAAAAAAGGGGACTGAACGATTGGCGATAAATCAGGCAAGACGTAGCTGTGTATCTTTACAGCAGAAAAAAACTTCGTCAATGATTCTCGTTGAGAAAAAGTATAAATTATAATAGAAATTGGCCACGGTTCATCGTTTGGGGTAGAAATGAAAATAATCTGCGCCCTCAATCCCGAGATGAACGCTTATCGAGTCTCAATCGATCGGAAATATTTTCATACATTTTTCACTCCCACATGCAGAGCCAAAATATCCGAATATTTCCGATAACACCGGTTAGCCGTTAATGGCGATGTAAAATGTACGGGATAACAATTTTATTATGTAAATCAGTTGCGATGGATACACTCATTGATGATCGAGGTGTTCGTAAAAACAGAGTATGGATTTTTGGCCACGCAATAATGAGAAAAAAGTAAATTGTTCGAAACACTTGAGAGCCGTAACTTTCGATTGCATGAATATTTTCGGGATAGATTATCGCAATCCTGGTCAAAAATTTAACCAGTAAGATTATGGAATGATTTCAGAATCGCTTTTCTTTATAGTTCTTGCATTTTTTATATTTAGAGTTCGTCACATACTGCAGTTAAAATCCACATGAAACGACGTGACAGATTTTATTTGCGAGAACTATTTTTTTGATATACACGGCGTTTTTTTTTTTCAAACTACGTGCTTTCGGCTGTTATATCCATGCTTTTTTTTCGATGTTCTCGAATCCCGTTTTTCAATTCCGAATTCTTTAGTCCTCGGAACTTTTCCCCCTTTTCAACTCGACGCGTACCGATCGCGTGTTGCGGCGAGCGCGAGAATAAGCGGTAATTCGAAAAGGAAATAAAGAAGCGCCCGCTGCGTGTGACATCCTCATCACTAAAACGTCGAAAACACGCGTTCGGCTGAAACGAACACAATGAAGGTCAGTCTTATTGATTCGTTAATAATTGGCGGAGGACTAGGCGTTGCGGTGACGCAACGGTACCGGACACTTTCCCTACCCACCTCCAACAGGACAATGGAAAAATATGTAGTCAGCTAGCTCTAGCGATGTGTTAGCCCCGAATAAGCAAGGAATGAATAAAATGCAGTCTTTACCTCTATAATATAACATTCAGTCATTGTCCGAAGTTTGGCCAGTCAATATGTCCCGCGGCTCTGATAGCCGCTGGCTTTTAGATTGATACGTGTATGCGTACATACATACATAAAATGTTACCTACGATGGGAGCCGCTAATGCGACATGTTCGTGTTTCGAAATAATTTTCATGGTATTATGTGTATGCTAACCGGCTGCCTACTCTCATGTTATATTTTTTCATTCTATTCGTTATGCGGATGGTTCGATAGCGGATGCTTTATCATAATCATTTCATTTCTCAATAGTCAGGTGAGCTCCGGTTACCGGTGGATAAATTAAGCCAATTTAGCTTCGTTAGCCCGTAAACTTTTCGGCTAATCCAGTTAGTTTGATCCAGTAAAATTTCTCGCATACATATGGCTGAGCCGTACGTTTTCGGATGACTAGGGGAAGAAGATTCAAAAAATTAGTATCAGACTCGCAAGGGAAGTGAGCGAAGTTGGCTCTCGATCAGACGCAACTTTTGAGCCGTTTATCCGATTTCTTTTTTTACGGAAAACTATTAACGAGACTCGGGCGAAGGAATTAAGCTGAGCTCGTCGTAATTCAGTTGATATTTCCGGCACGAAGAGGCAGGCAGGCAGGTAGGTAGGTATGGGTCGATATTCACGGAAAAATTGTGGTAATTTCATTTAAAACGTTATTCTTTATTTAATCAACCAACGGGTGGAAAAAGTTTAGCCGAAATATACGTTAATCCGCTTAACGGGGAAGCCTTTTTAAGTGAACGGCTCTGACGTTCGAATTTTTTCCGTAAAAATCGGGCGGTCCTTTCACCCTCTTTACCCTGCAGAATCCGCACGAAGGAGAACTCCCAAAAACAAAAGGGGAGAGAGACGAAACCAAAGGAATCTGAGGCGGTTCAGCTACACCCAGGTTTATACTTCGAGAGCTTGATTTTCTATCGACAGGAATTTAATCAGTTCGTTGCCCTGAGAGAAAAGAAAAAAGAGAAGAAGAAAATAAAAAAAAAGTAACGAAAGTCCCCAGTTTTCGGGGCCAATGACACATATCCCAGACCGTAAGGGGGGAATGGGCGAAAAGGAAAATCAATGCGGTGAATGGGCTCCAAACGATGCCGCCTGTCACACTATTACAGGCTGCTAGGGAGATATGGGAAAGATCCGAAGTGAGATGCTTCGGAAAGCAACTGAGGGTGAATATCACGGGGTAGCTTTTAAAGCAGGCAGGCAGGCAGGCACGTCACGGAATATTCGGTTTATATTTGAATCCGGATTCGCGATCAACGGCGGTCGTGTAAGAATCGCTGAGCGGAATGACGTCGATAAATAGACACAATTATGAAGGTAATTGGTTTCGGAGTGAGAATCAAGCGTGGTTATGGTCGACGACTACTTCCGGCAAGGGCAATATCACCGTAAACCGAATCCTCCCGGTCGAATTGCTCTACTCCTTGATTATCCTGTAGGAAAAGTCAGCCCCGCGCGTTATTCCAACGATTTGTAATTCTCAGACTAGAGTTTCGACCGTTACGTTCCGCTGCTGGCATCCCATTCGGTTCACCGTTTGTTTAGTTAAAACTAGCTAAAACTCCGTAGCTAGTTGGTTGTAAAGAGAAAAAAAGAAACCCTACCTCTCTCATACCATACGATTTAACAATAGTAATAGTTGACTAAATTGGAGGGAAAGAGCACCGTTCAGGTTGAACTGTAATCTTGAACGACAGTAATTATTCAAAGGTTCGGTGGTAGTAAGTATCGAAACTATGGAATGGCCAAAAGTGAGACGAAAGTGTGGGCGGAGTTGTCGTTTAGTTAAATATTTGATGCCTTCACGAACTGGGTCGTGTAGTTCTAATGGCAGCGAGGTTGAGTGGCGATGGCGATGGCAATGGCTACTATGGCTCGGGGGGTGGTTAGGAGAGAGAGAGAATGAGAGGGTGGCCAGAGATAGACCCTCTCTTTATTGTTTATTAAAATGGCGACGATAAAATGCGTCATTCTAACGATACGACCATAGTTATTTTATATTAAGCGAGGCCTGTACTAAACGCGGCTACGTGACGCGGGAACGAATTGGGGCATTTCCTAAATGCTCTTTTTTCCGGCAGCGAATTTTAACGAGATAGCTACCGCCGAGGTAGTAACGTAGACCTGTTTTATGTTCCGGTACATGGTTAGTACTAAATTTTGTTACATGTAACAACAGCTTTATTCCCAAACTGTCGTTATTCTCCGACAAACATTAGAGTTTCTTTATCTTTCTCTCACATCGTGTATACCATCAACTTCAACTCACAACCGGAGCTGGTCGCACGTATGTATACGTACATACATACATGCATACACACGCACGTCTATCAACTCGGCTGCCATAAAGATTAATTATGTCCAAGCATTTTACCTAAATTAAAGAAAGAAAGAGAATATAATTCGACGTACCGTTTATATTTCGCCTCGTTACACCCTGCCATTCGCAATTATTATTATTTTTTCCTTCTCTGTTCTAATTGTCGGACAGGAAATGGTCGCGGTTCGCGCGGTTGACCCGAGGAGGGTTTCAGTTTAGAAACTAGTTTGATAAATGTTTCTCGTTACTTGTCGTCACCTTTCCCCGTTCTAACGTTAATGCTTGTTTAGGGCTGCCTGATTTAGCAACGGGAATTAAAAACACAATTTCCGGCCTCGCTTCCCGACGCTCGTTCGCTCGCCGGCCGCATTTTACGCGCTGGAACGTGCCTAATAGAATTACCGCGCAATCACGGTAGCTGCTGGCCTCGTGGTCCTGTCTACTCGTTTCGACGCGACGGTGTAAATTTATAATTTTTTTTTTTTTACTATTTTTACCGCCCCATGTATACTGCCCATAAGAAAATTGCCTGTGACTATAAATAATCGAGAATTACAGAGAAAAAAAAAAAAATAGAAAAGAGATACACGATGATCTACAAGGCAGATGTTTAACGTAGCCGTAAAATTTCTCAAACGCCATATTTAAAGGCTTAAGAAATATTTCGTAATTCCTTTCTTAATTGAAAGGACACTCAATTCAATTTACCGCTCGTTTAGACTTGATCACCGCGTGGTTAGCGGTGCGGGGGCCGGGTTTTGATTTTATAGTAAGACTTGTATCGAATAAAGTCGTTCTTTATATCGCGGATAGAATTATTGTTATTCGTGTTCACTTCGTTTGTATTTTATTATTTTATTTTTTCTTCGGACGAATTAACTGCCAGTAACAATACTTATAGCGCAAGCTGATATAAATGAGCAACGGAATCGCTTAATGACGGTGCGAGTACGTGATTCAACCACGAAGAGAATCGTAATTCGGTATCGTCGTGGAATAGCCGTTTCATTCCGCGCACCTCCGCTCGTTTAGTTTTAATTATCTCCGAAATAACGACTAAATTCTTTTACTTTTATATATATATTTTTTCACTTTTTTTTTTTCTTTCTTTCTCTCGTCTCCACAGAATTTTTTCCTTCCTCACCTCGCCATCATATCTGCAAAGCACGTTTCACAAGGGAAGGGATGCCATTTTATAATTATTTTGACACTCTGGGATTTAAAGGATTTTTTTCCTACGATTCGGAATAGCGGCCTCTACGGTACATACATATATACGTCTCTATCCTCATATACATATATGTACGGGAACGTACTATGAGTTTCTCGAAAAGGTGGTAAAGTATGTGGGAAAGCGGAGAATCATGGGGCGGGAAGCGCGGGTTCGTTTTTTTTTCTTTCTCATTTTTCCCTTCCCGGTTTTTTTTCTTTTTTTTTTTTCCTCTTTTTTTTTTAAACGTACTTGGAAAACTGGGGTGCATGCTAATGCGACCGGTTTTCTTTTGAGGTGGAATTTTCTATGGAGATGAGGGCTGCACAGGGCTGCGATGTAGCCTCCGGAGACAACGACGTTCCGGCCGGCTAGGGCGCGGGTTAGGGCTCGAGCTCGAGTTCGGGCGCGTTTTCTTTCAGCGTGGGTAAATCCACACAAGTTTCTACTACGTTTCTTCACGGATTAAGACACACCCCGCGTGGTCTTCGCCCCCTAACCATTGCCAAATCTTCCGCCGTATGTCACGCGCGATAACTTAGTCTTCTGGCTTCCATTGTCGACGTTATTACACGTATTATTATGGTCGTTGTCGTCGTCGGGGTTGTTATTGGCGTTCCGACACGAAATAAAGACAAACAAGTAGTCGTTGCGGTAGATTGGTGGGCCCTTCGTGTTTCGGTACGTCAAGAAAATTTGGGGAAAGACAGAGATAAAAAATGAAAAAAAAAATAAAAAAAAATAAAAAAGAGAGGACAGAAGAAAGGAAAAAAAAAATGGGAAAAACGAGAGCGACTGGTTAATCTGTCCTGCCTGAACGAAGCCTGGAAGAGAAATGCGGATAAAATTCGGACATTTGTTTCAACGAAAAAGCCCCATCCCTTTCATCGTTGTTCACGTAACCCTCGAGTCTGCTTGAAGAGGGAAACACCGGTGCGGACCTCAACCACACGTATGTACATATGTGTACCTACGTACGTAATGTACAGTAAATTCGTGTTCGCGCTTTGTGTCCGGTAACTGTTCTTGCGTACAAACGCGCATACAACAAACGCACATCCGCAACGACTTTGACAACCAAACCCCTTTCGTACACGATAATCCAATCAGCCATGTCCTGCGATTTGCATCTCGTAATTCCCCACCTTCACGCCAATTAAAACCGTTCGATGATCAATAATTGGCAGTTTTGCACCGGTAAAACAGTATCCCATAGAAATCCGCCAATGTATTTCATCCCTTCGCGATGGGGGATAAAAATTAATTTATTCGTTTGCCAAAAAATAAGGTCGAGCTATTTTTTAGCGTTTCCTGACGTGCTGCTAATCGCAAATAAAAAGATATTCGAATGCGTAGATTTGGATTTAATTATCAGACACCGTGAGGCACATTTCTATAAGAAGGAAAGTCAAAATCGGGAAGAAATTTCTCCCCGTGATCCGAAATTATTTTTTTTCGAACTGAACTGTGTTGAATATTGCAATTATTCCGGAGCTGGAAGTTTATTTGAAAAATCTAGCGAATATACCGAACTGGGAAAAGTGTATCCGAGAAAATAAAAACTAAATAATATATATTTTATCACAGGATTTCTCTGCTGCAGGCGTCATCGCCCGGTGTTGTCACGCGCACCCCGTACATAACAGATTCAGTTAAACACGCGAGCGCGTACAACTTTTATAGTAGGGTGACAGGGGTTTTTCAACGGCCGTTATGGCGTGTCCAATGCCGTACAAAAACGTCCCGTAAACGAAACGTCCAAAGACTTGCGAATGCCTCCATTACCTTTTCCACCCCCGACACTGACGTTCGCATACATATACACACACACACACACACACACACACACATACACCCACGAAAACACCAAGCGACGTATTTTCCGCAACAGTTTTGCGGCAAACTGCCCAGTTCGCTCGTCAGCTACGTCACAGTGGACATTACCTTGGTTATAACGTAGCGAATTAGGTGGTTGTTTCGTATAAACGGGCCACTACAGTTTCGTGACGTCGTTACGACCGCCGTCGAGTGTCGTTGATCATGAAAAGTGTAGTTGAATCGCACCGGGTCAAGTGCAGCAGTACGGTACGTATACGTATAGCGCCCATTCACTTGGTAGCGTTCACGAGGTGTAATTAAGTTTACTTCGCAGGAACAATGGATTTTCCTGGGGGGCTAATTTCACCCCCTCCTCCCCTCCCCCGCCTCGCTATCAATTAGCGAATGAGTCAAGCTTGGAGACAGAAGCTGACCGTTATGGTCGATGGTAAGTATATCTCTATTCTCGTGATGGAACGAAGACCTCCCAACGTGTATTTGACAGCGTAATTCTATCTTTTCGATAAACGATCAGGAAAACCGGCTGAATTTAATCACAATTGATCAATCTCAATACACGCGGTTATTCGCGTGTAAAGTGACAACGGTGCCTCGTGTATCTTCGATTAAATTGAACTCGTGACGGGATGTCGTCGATTATTTTGATAATCACCTGCACTGGCAAATGACTGATCAGTTAATGGGATATACCCGTTGAATCACCCCATATGTAATTAAATTGCGATGTCATTCGCTCGTCCCACGTTTTCGTCAATAGATTTTCAAACGGTGGAGGTATTTCGCTCTATTGTCTGCCTATGTATAGTTTCCATCAACATTATATATCCGTGGAAGTATATTAGATGAGTATCTGAAAGCGGTGAAGCGAAAATCAAATCATTATACATACCTATATATGTGCTTGCGGTGTATCGACGTCACGCATTCGAACACAACTTTAGCCACCTCTGTAGTATTGCGTCGAAAGTACGTGAATAGAAATTTTCCGATTCTTAGCTACTTCACGAATCGAACTGGAAAGACTTTCGCACGATTTGAAATCCCCGTTTCAAAAACGAGTGTTTCTCGATTGCTTTTTGACGCTCTTAACAAACGGGATGGTCGTATTCGTTAAAAGATAGTTAAAAAATAAATAAAACATCCCGAATCGATCCGATTTTATTGAGTTCGTCCAATGGACTGTGAATCGTTTGAAACCATTTCATCTCGGCTCGCGTAACACTGATAATTATGAAAATTGGTGGTTGAAAAAATATTGAAATCGGTAGCTACGCTCACGATACCCAGAGAGTTCCATTAAGTTTGAAACTCTCTGACGTAATTACATGGTCACAGTGCAACCCGAACCAGTGCATTTACGAGTGACGGTGGATTCGGCGAATGTATTCGCGGATATTCGCGCGTGTGTATGTGCGTACGTGTGTATATGTATTTCTGGTCATTTCGTTGGATTCGCCGAGCTCAACAGAGTAGCACAGAGGGGTACCGAGTAACCCGTTAAGCCGGTAGCCAGCGGTTATTTGATAACGCGAGTCGCCGCGGAGTGTGCACGCGGAATGGGTAATGCACGAATGCAAAGGTTTATGAGCAATACGGGGTATTTATGGTTGATGCGACAGGAGCAGAAGGGGCCAAAAGCTGTGTACATGTATCAATAGATATACGTGGGTGTGGATACAAACTATATTTGCGGGACGCGGTGGCTATCGACGGATTTTGGTAACGGCTACAACATACAACGTCCGTTCAAGCCGCATATGCTGAAAGCTTGAAAGCTGAGCCATCGAACGGTAGACGGTAATCGTATTAATATATTGAAATCGTAAATCTCAACGGTTACAATGGCCGGATGCGGGAGGTTCTCAAAAGGATGACGTGAACTTCCGGAAAGCCTAATATTAAGTGCAACATATATATACCTGCGACGTTCAGAAGAAAGGATATCCGACGTTGTCTCGTAACTAAGGCTGTCCAACTATAAACGATTATTTGACCCCGTATATATATTGCAAACTCAAGTTATAATAACAAGCCATGATCCACATACATAGGAGTACCGAGAGGGTATCGATAATTTGTTAGAATGTAGGTAACTAAATTCGTGGGTATCTAGTTTCGGGTATTTCAGTAAGTGAAGAAGGAAACAGCGACTAATAATCGGAAAGATGAAATAAATCGTGGTATAAGCAGCCTGGGGGTAGAGTATGGGGTAAAGGCGGATCTTCTCGATGGGAGGGCTGGTGGAATCTATTGCCTCCATATTTTGGATACCACAATACTAAATCAGGGCGAACACACCAGTGGTAGCTATCGAAAATCCAAACGCCAAAATATATCAAGGTATAAATCATGTTTCCCCGACGGAGAGCGTCCCTGTCATCCTCCGCGAGCTTGCGCGTCGTATGACGTATTTATTAATCGCTTAGCTCCTAAATCCCTCACGCAGCTGGGCCCGAAATGTTTGTATATATTGCAAAGTAATACGAGAGCGACAGATACAAGGACAAAGAGAGATAGCGAGATAGAGAGATAGAGAGAGAGATAGAACAGGGTGGCGCCCACCATTGGGCGCTAGGTCCTCGGGGAGAGGATTAGGTCCGACATATTGAGAGCTTCTACCAGAAGCACCCTCTGTTAAGCGGACCGTACTGCAGACCAGTACATACCAAGTAAGTATACATAGAGGTAGCTCAGGGGTTAGTATAGTTATGGCACGGTACGTTATCTGTCCATGTATACCTCTCAGGGACCTCGGGGTGCGCCAACGCACACAAAGGTTTGACAAGGCCGAACCACCCCGCCGCGTGGATGTTCGAGAGCAAAACATATTTTGCCTTCGAGCTTTTACGCTTGTTTCATATTTTCTTTTTTTTTGTTTCTTTTTTCCTTTTCTTTCTCTTTTTTATTTTCTCTCTTTTTTTCAAGCCTCTGACACGCGGAAAAGGATACTGAAAAGCTCACCTATCCACCTCGGTATACTTATTGGGCTTGCACAGAATTATAGACGTACCGCGATAGTTTGAAAAGTAGCGTACATTATTGAGGCTAGAAACGTGCACGCGATATATTTTACCAACGTCCAAGTAGAAACGGCCATTACAAATTTATACGAGTGAGGCGTGCACGAACTAAGCCCTAACCGAGAGAGTGGAAGTTTTAGGTTCACAAGTTGCTGATAATCGTTGACCGTAAAAGCAAAATCTTCCCATGCGAACCGCACAACGCGCTTTGAGAAATTATCGATTTGTCATATTTCTCTTTAAGGGTCTACTGCACGCGAGGCATCGATACTGATCCATAAATATCTATCATTCTTTATTACCTCAAGGTGTGGCTTCGTGACATTATACCCACACAGACTCGCGATCACATCTGTTTTCATTTATTTCTCCTTTTTTTCCTCCCTTGTCAAATGCGATAAGAAACTTTTTCACCAAACCATTCGAAATCGTATAATGAACGAATGTAAAGATAATAATTCTAAAACGATGCATCCCATACATAAATCCAACCACATTTTAAATAATAACTTTGTCTAATAGCTCTGAGCTTGTATGTATACGTGGGTGGAATAAATGGAGTGCCTATACGTATACGCGTCTGACAGGCGCATGGTTTAGAAGAGAATTGCTTTAAAAGTCGGTCGCCATAAGGGGAAGGGAGAATTCTGAAGTGCACTGTTATTACAACTTAATGTGCAGTATTGTTTCCGCAAGCTTTTCCAAGCATTTATACGCGGCCCTTGCTATATCTGCGAGGTATATCCTCTTTATCTCTTTTCGCTCTCACCCCACGGGGCTCTTTGGAGCGCATAGGAACGGGAACGGGCATGGGCACATCGCAAATGTGGCGAAACACTCAGACTTATTTCGAATAACGTTTCGTTCCATTATTCATGAACATTTTATAATCTTCTTAACTTGAAGAATTGTTGAACGTCGCAACTGTAGCGCAATAGAATTGTAACGCTGCAGTGAGGAACGAGCCGAAAATGAGATGAGTTTCCCGAAGTAGAGTATATAGTAGAAAGGAAGAACGACGACGCTGCGTCAAGGCGTTCCAAGTCGTTCTAAGTATACTATAACAATAAGGGAATGAAAATAATTGGAACATAATCCGACGATAGAGTTCGCAGTAGGTGTTTCACCACCCCACGTAGTACCTACCTCCGAGATACGTGATTTATTGTTTTCTATATTTCTCACGGTCCAATTCGGTTCGTAGGAAATAAGTCACGTCCACTTTTACGAAACCTTTTAAGATACTTAGGATCCATTTACGGCTCGGAAGAGTTTATTCCCGGCATACACGAACGCCCTTGCAAAACCACAGACAGATACGAAAATAATAATTGTCCTCGAACGACAACCACGACGACGACGACGACACGTGATTTTATCAACGATTTATATATATATATATATATATACATATATATATATATATATATAGAGAGAGAGAGAGAGATACAGGCCTTTCTTTTCTTCCCGTACGTTTGATATTGACGTTTCTAAGAGCCCGTTATTTCTAGGTTTTCTTCCAATTATTTTCGCCATTCTACGAGGAACGTTTCCTCTAAATTGTATCAATTTATCGTACCTATAGGACGACATCGTGGGGTAGACAAAATTTGTCGCTTCTTATTTCTAAAAATCTGTGTCGAGTATAGAAAAGAAAAAGAAAAAGAAAAAAAAAGAAGAAGAAGAAGAAAAGACGAAGAAAGGGGAAAAAAAAAGTAAAATCGACATGGCTTTTAGAAAACAGAATCCAACTCGTTTGGTATTCCCATCGGCGCGATATTATGAACGTTATCAAAAATTTCTTCAGCATTCGGAAAACCCGTCAAGGGTTTCGTGATAAAACAAAAGGAAATCTCAACGCGTGTCGAGTGGAACGCGATTCGAAAGGCGGCGGTAGTCATCGAGCGAAAAATATCAGCGAAATGGCGAGCTGAAGTGCTCGTTCGTATATCGTTCATCCCGTGAGGTTCGTAGTCGTCTGGAAGCCGCTCCGCGTAGGATATACCTTAGCAATATAGCTGATCCTGGGAGTGATCTCTCTATTACGGGGAGGATTAGCTGGTTATGAAACTTGCCACAGCCGCCTATCTCGCTCACGAAAGCGAGCCGTGATGAAGCCCGTTCCAAAAGTTTCCGATTCGCAAGCCTATAGCGACGTGGATACGAGTAGAGTTGCTTGGAGTAAGCGATCAGGTTCTCGAGTGCCGGAAGAAAGGAAATCAAACGGTGAAAGGATTCGAAAAAAATTGTTCGTCGTTAGAAAATGTGTTAGAACACCGAATCCTGCATCCTTTTTTAAGTCATCCGATTATTACTGGTTAAAATTGAAATTGACGATCAGATATTTACGTTTGAAATCATCAGTTACTTGAAATCTTGATCTCTGACTGTGAGCGAATACCCCCTTGGCTTTGGCTTGCTTGACAATTGTAAAGAAGTAGAGAAAGTAAGAAGTGAAAAGAGCGCGGGGTTAACTTTTTGCAAAGTATCATTCACTGTTATCTACTGCCACTTTTTTGTGGTAAGCCTGGAGTTCCTTTGTGGCTAAAGGTCTACGTAGAAGGTGAAACTGTGCTGTAAATGCATATTTTTACTCGAACCGTATATATGTACGTATACGTATCTATGGGGAAAACTGGGTGAGTTTTCTGGGTGGTAGTCAGGCAGGCATGGAGAGAGTGGGAGAAGACGGGGTAGTAGCTATCCTCTGCCAGCTCACTTTGTTCGCGTGATTTTAATTAAAAAGCCGAAAGGCAAGCGAAACACTCTTTGAGGCCTGAGGCGGCGACGTTCTCGACTGGAACGACAAGATGCGTCTCTCTGCCCGAATGGATCGCCCGCCACGTTACCGTCTACGGTTCCGAATCAAAATCTTATTAACTGTTGAAAGTGAGTTTCGCTTGAAAGTGGAATTTAATTACATTCGCGCCTCCTCCCCCACCCTTCGTTACTTTCAGTAGTCCACCCAATTTCCACCCTTCTGTTACTCGCAGACCTCATTTCTGAATAAAAATATTCAAATTACTGCTTTGGCCAGTGAAAATTATCGCACACCCACCCCATTTCTACCTTTGCCCTAAACCTGCAGTCAAATACCTTTCCGCCTTCACTCCATCAGCTACCTTCTTTCCCTCGATCTTCACCGAACGACGAATCCTACGTAGGTATACATATGTATAGTATACCTACATATAAAAATCTACACTGCAGAGTTCTTGGTATGTAGATTGGTTCGCCCAGCTTTCTTCAAAGGTGATTTCTTTCCCTTTGACGAACGAAATTTGTATACCCTGTTTATATCGCCGTATACTATGTCTACTATACGCACTCTTTTTTTTTTTTCTCCTTTACTTTGGTGTTTGGAAAAAAATTTCGATTTCATTTTTTATCGCCACGTGTCAAGATTCGTTTCTATGGAAAACTGCAGGGTGTTCTCTGGCACAATTAACGCAGCTACTCCACCCAGGTCCCAACTGGTTGTATTGAAAATCCAGTCGGGGTATCATTATTAATCCTGGAAGGTGCGAGCGACCTAGGGGCCCTAATGGATACACAAATAACTAGTAGAACTCGCCCCAGGGTTGAGGGGGCCTCCATGCACGGGGGACTTCCATGGGACTATATGGGTGAACACGGGGGGTGGAATTGGGGCTCGAAGGAGGCCTCGGAGGGATTACGGTCCGTGCTCCGAAATTACTTGTGACTCAGGCCCGCCGAATCTGACCCACACCACTCTCTACCCCCATTGCCCTACATATCCGCACCCTCCTCTTTGCTCCAGGTTATACCTATACGTATATAGATAATATATACCTATACGTGTATGTATATACGTATACATATACATCACGTCGTATCATATCTGAGCTTAGATTAAGCCCTCGGCGAGTTGGCTACCAAGATTATTTTTTTATACTTTCTCTTTGATGTCGATGAATCATACTTCGCTCAGACGAACAAAATTCGCAATCGTTCTATACGATAACGGTTACGGTTACGATTACGATTACGATTACGGTTAGAGTTATACGGAAGGCAGGGAATTCGGACAGGATCAACGTTCGTTTGTATAGGGATGAAGATACTCTTTCGTTTCGCGACCACTCGAATTATATCGACGAAGTTTATAGAGATGAAATGGCAGGGACTCACCTTTGCTGGTTCCGTCCGGTCCTCGGAGGATCGTACACTCTTCTATTGTACCAAATGCAGCGAACAACTGTCTGACATCGTCTTCGGTCTGTTGCTTGCTGAGCATTCCCACGAACAGCTTTCTGTCTGCACGCCAGCCATGTCGGAAGAAGAAAGAAAAAAAAGACACAATTTTAGTAATAAACATACCTCCGGGCGCAAATCGTCCATTAATAAAACCTTGCGGCTAACACCGACAACAACAAAGTTACATTGTACACCAGCATCCACCATCCTAAGATATTATAGGTATATATAGGTAAATATATATATGTATTTATATATATGTAATCATATATAATGTCGTGTGTTTCGCGGGATTCGATTGGTTCAAATTTATCTTGCAACACGAGGCTGCGAGTCGTGATTTTCTATCGTGATTTACTGATTTTTATGATAAGAATGAAAAACGGAAAATTAAACCTGGAAAATATGTAGGGGAAGTAATGCTTAAGGATGATAACGACAGGGGATGTGTAAATTTAACCCTCCGAGTGCATAAAGTGAAAAAAAAATGTTGCGACGATTTTCGTGGCAAATTTATTCAACTTCAAGGCCTCATAGTTGGTTTTGAAAAACGAGTTATAGTTAAACGCGCTCGAAGTCGGAGGTCCGCGAAGCAATGGTTCATGTCACAAAAAAAATTTGGGATCAGAATGCCCCGGTGTGCACTTGAACGGTTAAATAACGAAAACAACGATAATCATCAAAAAATTGCAAAGCGAAAACAGCAATAACAACGTTGACGTGAGTCGACAACCTAAGACACAAGCTAAAAAGACGAAAGGAATAAAAAAAAAACAGTTCAAACGAAGGGTCGATCCTGGCTGGACGAAAGCATTACATTTTGTACGTGCCACGTACTTCCTGCCAAGACCGTAAGCGCGTTTTGAAAATAAAATAATTTCAATTGAAATTCTGTTGCTATATATTCTTTGTTCGTGACGTTTTGAGAAAAAAAATGGCTTCTCTTTGTTTTAAAGTTTCAAATTTTCAAAGTTTTTGATTTTCATTTTCTTCTCCAATATACTGACATATCGTTAGCTGCAAGCTCAAGTTTTGGTTCTGGTTTCTATCAGTTCTAAAAATTGTTTTTCTTTCGCCCTCGTGTTTGCCAGATATTGAACAAGAATCCCACACGGTGTGCAGAGCTGGACCACATTTTGTTGGGGTTACACGCCATTTATAACAGCATCACAAAAATGCTTACATTAGCGCACTGCAGCTATTTCTAACTTGTGCACAGCATGGTAGATAAAGTTAAATGATATAAAGATTCAGTTTTTTTTTTACCGCTTTTAGCGAGGAGAGCAATTGTCACTGTTTCATGCCACGGTAGATCATAAAGTGCATCCCCGGCCAAGGCAGCCGAGGTCAGAACTAGACGATTAAAAAGTCAAGCACTAAAAATAAGTTTATCTGCCATCTCGCTAAGCATTTGGGCCTGATTGTTATTATAAGTACAGATTTGTATATATGTATGTTAATATGCATACATTATATTTAAATAGATGTATGCAGATCAAAGAAAATCATCTAGTACATACATGTAAATAGATATAATACACGCATATTGTATTTTTTTTTTTTTTATAATAAATGATTGATCAACGGGCATCACCGCGGCGAGAATATATAAAATTTGGTAATACGCTTCTGAAGAAGCTTAGAAATATCTGCACTGGGTTATATATACGTTATTACGAATGGGATTTCACAAAGTCACGTCTAGGTACAATAAGAAATTTAACTCACACCATAATCAGAAAATATGTACAGATATGATAAAAACACATCGACAACGGTACAACACATTGAACGATCGAGCGACTATATATGGTATGGTCACAGCTGCAATAGGGGCTATGGAAATAAATGATTAGATGGCAACCATTATCAATGTAGCAATTAAACGTGAAGTAACAAATATTAAGGGGGCGAAGGGCAGCAAGGGGGGGGGGGGGGGGGTGGAGAAGTAATAGCAAAATATTTAACTGTGGGGGTGGAAGATTCGTGGCGTGAGTCGTGACGTTCAGCAGACGCTCAGTAAAAAAAAATACAAAATAAGGGATGATGGTGAATAAGGGTGATGGGCGAAAGTGAGAAAAATAAAAAATATAGAAAGAGAAGAACGCACACAAAGAGAAAGAGAGAAAGAGAAGGGAAGAAATGAAAAGAGTGATAGATTTAATTTATAAAATTCCTACGGCGAGCTGGTATCGGATTTTTCAATGCGCGCGCTAATTCATTTCTGAAAAGCTGAGAAATATAAAAAAAGATTGAGTGTACAAAATGATATAAGAGCGTCTACTTACATCACGGCGTTACAAGGTATAATAACGAAATAACAATAATGTAATAAACAGGGCAAAACACGAACGACAGTTTTACGGCTACACGAGTCAGTCACGCACGTGGCACGCACAACACCTCTAATATGATTGGCACACGGACGTGACAGTAGATAGAAAGATAGGAGTGGGTGACGGGCGATGGGTGATGGGTGGGTGGAATTGAGTGGGGTGGGCTAGGTGGTTGGGATAATGAGAGAAATGAGTGGGAAATGGGTGACAGGGATGATACACGCGAGCTGTAGGTACCAACGACTCGATCGAAGATTGACGCTTAATACATGAGCGAATGTTTTCGATAAAATTGACCAACATGATGTGTAGAAATTATTACTCTAATTTTTTTCACTCGTTCTGACCTTGATTACAGATATCTATCGTTGATTAACAGATCTACACGCATTAGAAGAAAAAAGAAAAAAATATATATATATATTTTGTTGCTTGTAGAAAAGAAAAAAGCTTTTGAATTCTATGAGTCTGTAAGAAGCGATCGCGATATGATTAATCAATGCTTGAAGAGTTAATTTTGAAAATTTGCGAAATCAGCAATATATACGTTCGAGAACGGAGGGTGATAGGAATAGGGTTTGCGGGGTTTGCGGGTTTGAGATCGGAAATTAGCGATTAGCGAATGAACTCTGCAGCAAACTGTGCTGGCCGAGTCACCGGTGATGGCGTGATGAAGGAAGAAAGTTCTTTTTCATTTTGTGGAGAAGTAGAATAGAAGTCTGGAAGGAAGCTAGCTATCTCCTGGAAGTCGAAGTTACCTTCAGCAGCCGCCACTGGTGCCTCCTACTTCCAGAAGATTGCACTGGCGCTCCCGTCGTCCATCATGCACTCTGTAATACAGAACAGAAACAAAGATGGCAATGTGCCCATAAACCAGGTCATCATCATCAACACGGTGTGGTGTCTGTCGGTGAGAAAAAATTTTACAAAAAAATCACTCAAAATATCAATCGCCAGAGTATTTATATAATAATGTTTATTCATATATTATATATATATTAATTAGAATCATAGGAGGGTCGCAAATAATCGCATGTCCCGCAACTGACACAAATTAAATACCGATTTATAATTTTTTGTTCTTTTTGTTATTCTCCTTGTCTTTCGTTTTAGTTTAATCGATTATTGAACGTGAGCAATGATATACAGTGCAAGATATTTCTTCATTGATATATTGGTATGCTTATTCAAATTTTAAATATATAGTATCTACGCATGACATCGTTCCTAAAATTATAGCAATTGAAATTATATACGTTAACAAACACATCGTTACTATAAATATTATAATACGATGACTGTTGTAACTCAATTATTTTCGCAGGAAACCCACCCCCCGTTCATTGCTTATCATTCTAGAGGAAGATCCTGTGTCGCGAAATTTAGTTTATACGTTCGCAAAGGATGGGCAATCTATTAGAGCCTTGTCGCCGGTAACACATGCGGAGCTAAAGTCGACTAAGAAATTTTCGACATCCCGTTTTGAGGGTGAAGAGTAGTGCTTTCGCGAAGTCTATTGTTTTATTCAATTTCGAGACAGAGTTTATACCGAATGTTATATAGAAGCGATCATGACTGTGATAGTCTATCCCATTGCGAACTATTTCAACTCTTACGTTCTGATCAAAACTGAGGAATAACCAGAACGTTGCAGACAGAACATTAGCCGGTAAAAAGTATCTTGAAATTTCATCGTTTCAATTTCAAAGAAAAATAGATCAACGAACTCCCTTTCAAGAGTTGACGTTTTAAAACCTACATCCATTGGCAAGGACGCTTTTTACTTTCAGCACTCCCGGCGGCCTGGTTCAACGCGCGTGTAATAAGGCATTTAAAGAGAAGTGGTAGCGTCGAGGCAAAGACGCTATGTATACGCGACAAGGGGCGTCGTCTCGTTCCATGCGCTGTCGGCGCTGTCGAGGATACGAGGGGGTTCACGGGTAGAGAGTAGAGGGTAGGTAGAAGTTAGAGGGCTGGGGGCAAGAGGTAGGGGTTCACTCTAGGCTCTGGGGCACATTTAAGGATTTGTCTCGGGAAATTAGATTCTCGGCCCACTTGCACCGCGTCGTCGTCCTCGTCGTCGTCGTCGTCGTCGTCGTCGTCGTTGGTGACGCCGCCCCTGAGAAGATCTTTCCTTTTAGCCGCGAGAACACGGAGGACCCTTTTCATCGAGCGCACGCCCTCGTCTATTGTCCCGCCGAGACACCGTTCGCACCAGGAATTGGACTTTTGTCGTCGGGCCAAAGTGTTAACACACCCTTTAGGCTTTAGTTAAGAAAAATTAACCCCCTGCGCAGGAAAATTTTAACGACTGTTGGCTCGAATCCTATTCCAACGAAATTAAGGGGCTGCCTCCACGACAAAGTGAAGACCAGGATTTCCCGGGCGGCTTACTTCGCCCGGGAAAACTTCGCGCAAAATGTTCTAAATTTAAACTCAAAGTACATACATATCTTCGTCTACGCGTATTAGAGGTATTGGAGAAAAGAAGATTCAAAATTTAAAACACGTACTTCATCATTTTTTCACTCAACTATTTGTCAAAAGTGGATGGTTTGAATTCACGAGAGTTCGCAGATCAAATTTTCAAGGTTCACCGTTTAGAGGAAAAAAATCAAAGACATCAAATTTTGCCTCCTATTGGCGATGATAAATTAATATGATAAAAAATGCCGATCTTTAGAAACCGTGAGGGTTCTTATAGAACTATTGTTCCCCAGGATATTGCTTCTAATTGGAAGTATGTCATCTTTGTGACAACTGAAATGTTGAAAATAAGTGAGAATATAATTAATGAAGAGCGAGGCAGTAAATACGTAGCTAGCTAGTAACTTACTTCTTAATCTTTACTTGAAAACAAAGTTCTAATAAACCGTGTCGGGGTATTCACGTTGTGTGAGTTTCAAAGGGTAAAAACTATCTTGAATTCAGAGCTTTGAAAGCGACCCAACGAACAAAGCGTCTTCCAACCACTTACTTAATCACGCCAAATAATTCTTTGTTTATCCAAGGGAGGAAAAATTAACCCTCGGGAAATTATCTCCACCGCAGGCAGGCAGGCAGGCAGGCAGGCCAGGCAGGCAGGCAAGCGGGCAAGGCAGCGTTGAACTGCGTGGTCTCGGGCCCGCCTCGGCTTGAGAAACTTTTAAGCAAGTTAACGCATGTTGGATAGACGGGGGCGAGGAGTAGAGGTGCCTAACGGCAAGCAATTTACAGCGAGGAGCGCATTTAATATTTAAGTCAGCACTTTTCTCTTCGTGGTTACCGAAGCCTCGTTTTCACCAGAAAGTAGAAGATGGAAAAGGGGAAGAAGAAGTGAAAAAAGAAGAAAAAAAAAAAGAAATGTTACGATCAAAATCACCGTCAATGTCAATGTTTGGATTTTTTCCCCCTACGATCCCTCAACTTCCTTATGAAATACCTCTTTTCATTTTCTCCCTGAGTATTTTTCATCCCTTAACCAAACTGCAACCTAGGATTCCATCGTAATTCTTTGACGTCAGCCGAGCCTATCCAGACGTGTAATTGAGGGCGAAACCCCTACGCGCGAGACGCCGGCGCCGGAAGGTATCCGATTTATGCATTTTCCACGAAAAATCTTTGTAACTCGATCCAAACGTTATCCCGATAGTGAAGTTGGCCTACGCGAGTCGGCGGTAGGTAAGCAGAGGGTGTAGGTATAGGGCGATAGTGCGATACCGTGGGATACGTTTATCTGGAGGTAGCGAACGACGTGGGGAGAAAAGGGGGTTGGAAAGGACGTAGAGGCGATGGCGATGGGGAGACCAAGGGGTAAGGAACGGCAGGCCAAGGTGGAGCCAAGGTGGCTTCACGGAGGGATCGAAACTTATCTACTTGCTCAACTGGTACCGCTAAAGCATCCCTTGCTCTCCCACTCTCCTCACCCGAGTAAACCAAGTTGGCCAGAGTTCGTCCAAACTTCTTATAAGATACGGATTTCTTGAATCCCTTTTATCAATGCACAATTAATTCCGAGAAAAGGTTGAACCTCTTTCAAAATCTGTCCCCAATTCCAGAAGATCATGAAAAGAGGGAAAAGAAATTTGAAAATGGTGAAACACGCGCGAGTTTCTATACCGGGGTTTCACGCTCGGTCAATAATGGCGAAAGTTATTTTTTATTCTTCTCGACAGACCCAATCGACCCACTGACATAACCAGACTATGATAGCTGGCACCAATAGAGATGAGGCTGCGAGGCGAAGATAAGACCGTGAGCTGATACTTTTCGCGGATTTTAGCACCGTTCGACCCCAAGTCTGTAGCTTGGTAAAATCGCGTGAAGTCACCTGCACGGCAAAGACAAAGGTGGAAAGTTTGAGGAATAACGGCTTCGAGAATGGGGACTGCGGTAGGCTGGTTCTCTTGCCTTCCCCGAAACCCTCGCGCGAGTTTAGCGCTCCATCCTCAACGCCGGAGGCACACAATGAAATATATTTGTATATATTACCCTCGCTGCTATTCTAAAACAATTCTCTCTCAATTCCCCCTCCAGCTATCAGACAGATAGTGGCAAGAAATCAGTTAAAAAGTGGCAAGTTGGTAAAACGGAGAAGTGAGGCGAGGAGAAGAGCTGGCCATCAGTAACAGCCGTCGACAGACACTAAAGATAACGAAGAGACCTCTTAACGCGTCGCAATTAAAATTTGATCTAGCCTTTGTATTACTAATAGGCCATTACTCCGCGGAGTTAAGTTGCCTTAAAGTGTCTCCGCGGCGAGTGGGATCTATAAATGACGTAATTAAGCGGCACAAGGGTCGAAGATGGTCCGTAGAGGGCAACCTTTATTGCGGAAAAAGCCAACCCATTCCAGGAAACAATGAAGCCATCGGAAGGGAAGAATAGAATGAAACACGTTTCGCCGTAAACCCGAGAAAGGGTTCGCGAATTTTTTTAACGCTAGGGTCAAGAGGTCGTTCCGAGGGGACTTTTCCAAAGATCGACAAATCCGGGCCGAGGTATCTCTCTCGCCGTGCGATACCTTCCACCAAAATCGACTGAGAAAGAAAACAAATCTGAAACTAACCCTTTCCACCCCTTCGAGAAAATCAAAGTCTACCGATGCTTTTATTCCGAGCGGAATTACTTCCGACAAAATTCACCTTCCGAAATGCACCTTGTCTAACCCTATATTATCATAGCTCACCGAACCGTGACTGAAACTCAGAAGTTCCCAGCTACGGTCAACGACGTCTCAGTTCTCTATAGTTTCACTGTCAGATATATGCTTTTGCATACGATGAACATATACATGCGGCGAGCAGTCGACGTAATACGGACTCCTTAGTGACGGTGACTACTCGCCTGCAGCAGGGATGGGGAGAAATTCTGTGCAGGGGTGCGGCAGTGCGAGCGGCCGGAGATTACAATAGCATCTCCTCGAGATTAGCATATGAATTACAACCCCCTTCCATCTCGACTGGCTATCCAGGGTGGAGAGAAGTGCGACAATACGGATCCCAGCGAAGTCATGCGGGCAAAGCGTACTTAGGCTGTGCTTAAGGTCCGGAAAGTGCTCTGGCGCCCAGACCGCCAGTACCACCAGGGTCATCCACGTCATAGAACCTCGCTAGACTACTTTAGAGATGGTGATGAAAATTTGCGGCAGGATGAGGATTAAAATCTGATTCGTCGGGCCAGGAAAGCAGAAAATTAGTCTAGCTCTTCGCGCAATCGTTCATCGAAATCGCTAACTCGTCTTCAAGTTTGTTTCACAATGACTTCGTTCGTATTCCATCAAAAGGTGGAGATTGGATGTTAAAGGCGATGACCTGAATTCGAGTAAAATGAACCTGGGTGTAGTCGATGCTAAAAAATGTGACTCGGAAATGTTTGACGAAATAAATTTCTTCACCCTCATATATAAAAGGGTCACCGTGCTTTTTCCCACCACGGAAGTAATGTGTAAATGGTGCGAAACGACGACGCGTTTCCTCGTTCGTGATTCTTCTGATGTAAGATTGCAAGACTCTCTATCTCACAATATTTGGATGATAGACGACGAAAGCGATTCGCGAACCGAGCGGCTGGTGCTAGCTCCTATGCACAAAAGAATGTCTGCTTCGCGTACTAATTGCTCCTGATGGAACCGGATGTATCAAGATTTCGGAGCTGTTTGCACCGTTATTGGCTTGAGTGAACGCAATTGAAGAGATCGGTGACTCCGTACCTACGTCCCGGGTAGATTCATCCATGCGTGAATTACCTTTAACGAGCGTCTTCAGAAGGTGCGTTTCGAACTCGAAATCCTCCCCTATTCGTCGAAGTAGCGAAAGAAAACGTCACTAATTGCCATCGGGATGAAAACAGCGATACCGCGCGACAGACCCAAAGTCGCGATAACAACTTCTGGACATTGCTTTCCGCGGTGGATCGAACCCCTAAAACCCCGTCGCCGTTCAGCCACCCTTAACCGAATGCCGACTACCTCCTCGCCCAGGAAGAACCCGTAGAATGAACACAACCGATCCTTCGATCCTGGGCCCAAATGATGTCGTTACAAAAAGCGAGCGTTAGACATTCCGGCAACGAGTAGATAGCATCGCTACCAGCTGGCGTGTGTCTTATCGCTTTAGCATCGATAGGTTTATTACGGCACGTCGACGAACTCGGTGTAATAAAATTCATGCATTTACACGATGACGATTTGATGTCTCGGTAGTATTTTCCTACTCTTCTTCAACACCTTGGAAAATGTATCGTATATTGTGGTGGCTAGACATCGCGTGAAAGAAATTGGGGAAGTGGTGCGAAAAGATAGAGTATCGGGTGAAAAAAGTGTGAAATTTTCTCGCTCAATATCGACTGCCCTCGATCGGTACGTATAAGTCGATGGAAAACATATTACAACCTCAATTACCGAGCACTTTGCGTTAAATATTCCATCAGCCAGAACCAATTTTCATATTATGGTCAATCCTAAATGCTTATGTACTCGGGTACGTGCAAACAAAGACCGCCGCGCCATGTTGCTATTTTAATGTATATCCACACACGGGGGTGAGTGTCCATTACTTGAACTAGATCGCCGTAAGGTTTTCCGACAACTAAAAGATTGTACCAAGGAGGATTTCGCGTCCGCTAAAAAGGTGTCGGAAATTTGTTCTACCCCACATTATACAGTTCGGAAAGAATGCTTCAGGCTCGAAGCCTGTGTGTATAGATATATCTATATAATAGAGTTTTAATGGAAAGTGAGTTACAACGTCGATGGTATTCAACGACGAAATGAAAAGAATAGAGAAAAAGAGAAAAAAAAAAAAAATTAAAAAAAAAAGAGAAAGATCGTGCCAATATATTTTATAAAAGCATTAGATTTATGATAATGATTTTGTTCTGCAGTTTTGCAAGCAATCGCCCTTATTGATCAAAGTCTAACGTGAACGTGGATTCGGCACGTGATATACCTTTTCTTTTTGTTTGTTTAAAACTACAATGTTCCATATTTAATTTGACAGAGTGATATATAATTAATGTACCAAGTTATTGTATCGGTATCGGTAGGTTTATATTTGTCGTGGAATGTAATTGAACGCCTTCAAGCTCTCGGATAATTGAATTTGGTTAGTTTATAAGGTAATTTTATCAAAATACCGATAACAATAAATTGCGGCAGTAATTGAAGCGGTAAATCTAAATTACAATTGTCATTTGAGTGATTAGTTATTCTACTTTTCTCACCTCCGCGGTTTTCACTGTCCGCCGGTTTCACTTGAATAGCACGGTTCATCTGAAACAGAAAATTAAGGGGGTTGAGTCATTGAATGGACCAAGGACTGACGTAATTCTCTTAACGAGACGTCAACGGCAGCAGGAAAATAATAACCCTTTCAAAGTTCATTTGCAAACTTCTCGAAAGTCAGTTTCATCCTACTGCAATAACAAAGAGATGGGATATCTGGAGAATGGAAAGAGACGATGCAATCTCATTGGAAGTCAGCCGGGTACCACGAGCGCACATATATACATATATGCGCATACATACGTACATGCATACACACATATAGGTCCATACGGATATCGCAAAAGTTTTGGTAACCTATATTTCATCGATCATGATCGGTAGCAGACATCAGAAACATTACAAGGGTCTAAAACCCATTTCCGGACGTCATTCTCTCTACCTGTTACAACCCTATGCAGACGTTGGTAGAAGAGATTGGAAGGTATCAGAAAAATTGGTATTTTTAGAACCCCCGTCAGAAACGTATGACGAGAGGCTCGCTAAGATACCATTTTTGTATTTCCTTGGTATCGGTGGCTCACACACAATCGATAATCAAACTTGTACAGGAAGTCTACTCCCGCAGGAGGTTTAAGAAGCGACTCGTGGAACGAGAGTCGAAAACGAGACAGCGGAGTTCTTTCTTTTGATAAGGATCTCTCTCGCTTTTTAAGTTTTAAACGCGTGAAATTCGCGAGGGTGAAAAACAAGTCGAAAGGAGTCTTGCCTCGTCTATATCCCACTTCGCGGACGAAAGGAATGGAACGAAACGAAATGAAACGAAACGAAAGTTTCGTTATTTGTTCAGTTTACAGTGTCCGTTCGTCTGTCCGTCGCGTCCACCCCTCGTCATTTTGCTCTTACTCAAACACGTCCGCACCACGACCGTCGGCGCGGAGAGTAGATCTCTGCTGCTGACAAGGCTTTCGAGGCATCCTGCAGGATGGTCGGGGGCCTTGAGGCCAGAAACTCTCTTTCGGCGCTCGCTCAACCCTTCGCCTTTCGCCTTTCGCTTTTCGCCGTTCGCCTTTCGCCCTTTGTCCCCCGCTTTCTATCCCTGGGTCCCTCGCGGCTCAACGGTGACTCGCTGGAGTGAGACCAAACGGAACGAGACGTAGAACGGAACGGAACGGAACGTAACGTAACGTAACGTAACGCTGTACGGAACGCGGAACGGGGACGTGTACAAATAACATTGTTTATTTGAAATACGGGGTGAGCGCCGCGATATACGCGAGGTTCTAGTTCGTTCGAGGGTTGAGGTGAGGGTTGGGAAGGGGTATATCGATGCATGATTCATGACGCAGGGGACACCGCCTTGCCGCGATACCCTTTTAGGTTGGCCTACTGTTTCTTGGTCCATGTTAGCCCCAGTCTTGTTATTTTTCCTTTCACTCTGACTCTGGCTCTTTATCTCTGTCTAGTTCGTTTCTCTCTTATCTCAAGGCTTCTCCACTCCGATGTAAGAGAAGACATTGATAGTATGGCAAAACTAGACTTGAGACTTCAGATTCCCTGTAGATGAAAAGATTAAGCTCTACGGCTTCGTCTAATCATCAGGATCGGTCACGATGTCATAGAGCAGGAGAAAAAAAGCAAATTGAACCACAATCATCCCTCGAACCGCATCGATGTCTCACACCAGGTTGGGTAACGGAAGTTGAGTCGTCGTTCTCGGAAGTGAC
Organism: Tenthredo distinguenda; assembly: GCA_947538915.1. Lineage (NCBI taxonomy): Eukaryota > Metazoa > Arthropoda > Insecta > Hymenoptera > Tenthredinidae > Tenthredo > Tenthredo distinguenda. Next base: position 11,104,290 of record OX384534.1, read on the forward strand.
GGAAAAAAGCAAAGGAGCACAACAAAAAAAAGATAGTCAACCAAACGACGTTATTTTCGTTCCACTTTATGACCCACCGGAGGTTTGCGGATCCCCTCGGCACTTTATACAACGTTTGTTTTTACAGTCCGTCCCCGATAGACAGTTCGTGAAATACGACAGAGACGCCTAACGATGGAGGCAGACCAACTTTTCTAACATCGCTGGTATAGCCCTGACAAGGGACAACAAACTTTCGAAAGTCTTTTCCTCCTCGATCTCTTCCGGGTAACAGTTATACTCATATAACATGAATCCCGCATTATCTGATCAATTCGATCGACGAAAAGTTTTCGTTAAAAAACCTGAGCCTAATACCGTATAGCATATTTTACGACAGGTTTTAACGACATATCGTTCTTTCCAGATGAGACAACGCAGTCTGAGTTGTCGAGGTCATTTTAAACACAGGTTACTCCCGCTGCCTGCTCAGGAAATTAAAGTTTGACTCGATTACTGGCCATTAGTTGCGTGTTGTTGTCAGGTCGTCAAGGTAACTTGGTGTCCGTAGATACAGGAAGTGAGATATCGCCCTTGTCCCTCTTGCCTCGCTCGGTGGGTCAGCGTCAAATGCATCAACCAATGACGTCGCTCGTTTACTAAATGACTTTTTACAAATATATTCTAGGGTCCTTTATTCACGCGCTAATCGCATTCATATCTGTAGAGAAAATTTATACGCGAGAAACACATCAAAGCGAGAAGAGATAGACTCGAGTATCGTTTCACGCATTGTCCTGTGATCTCAAAGAAGATCTTCTTTCCTATCAGGACTTTGAAACGACCTGTTTAAATTTTAGCCAGCTGTAAAATCGATTCTACGTAAGTTATCATATTCAAGATGATAGTTTGGCGAAAATTTCCATTGATCTAATCTTCGTAATTAACTCGCGAATACATACATATATCGACACGTACGATTAGAGGCATATACCCTGTGCAATCCAGAGATAATTATAATCATACGATGCCTCGGTTGGAAGTTGTGTCGGTTGGTATATGCACTTAGAAAATCGATTCCTCGGAGAGACACCACTCAAGATGGATGGTAATAAGTAAATGTGTTTGCCAAGCCCCGAGCGCATATCCCGAGCAATTAATTAAGCTCGATTATCTATGTACACTGCGGGAAAGCATGCCACCAAGGGGAGATGCGAAATGATAGCCAACGTCTGCATGGTGCTAGGGTATCACGCAGACAAGGCCACGTTGCAGGAAATCGCGAATTCCCTGCATCGACTTATCCTCAATAGATAGGGTGCCAATTTAGTTAAATCATTAAGTTTTTCTATCTCTTATATCCTGTATAAAATGAAATAAATTTCACCCGTGATCTTCAACCGTGCGTTAATTTTTACCCCATTATAATTCGATCGATATCCTACAGTATCGCGTTATAGATGTTCATGTATTAGTTACTAGAATATTTATATTCAAGGGGCGAATTTCAACGAGAATGAGACAAAACGGGAAGAGAAAAAAGAATTTATATTTCATGCACTTGACTGGTTCTTAGGTTCTTAACGCGATGCTCCCTAGAGGGGGACGCGAGGGCGCCTGCTGCCCTCTGAAAGCCACGCAAAATCCAGATACAGGGTTCGCACACGTTGATAACCGCCAAATTGAATGGCGAATGTCGCTTCGGAAATTGAATAAGCTATCATGCCTGGGTCGAGCGGTGAGTGGGCCCCGGTATTTGACCTGCTCGCCTGTGCCTGCTAGCCTGCCTGCCTGCCTGCCTGCCTGCAATCAATGTACTGATTGAAGATAAGGGTTGGCCCAACACTCTCGCTCGTCCACAGCTGCCATGATTTATGTAGGCAACGACGTACCTCGGTGACGACGGATTCGTTACTTGATTAACCGCTAATATGATTCGTCTCGGGGTTTCTAGCCGAATAATATAATATCACGGATGAATTGAAAGGCCGTTAGAATGATAATTGATTATTTTTTTATTGGGTCCTGTCTTGTGAGAAATAAATTTTCTTTTGTAAAATAACGATCGAAAGTGACCTAGAGCTCCTGGGGCAGATGATTGGGGGAAAAAGAACGGGATGTTAATTCCAATGTTTCAAAGTCGAACTCCGGTTGAATTACTGTCAGCGAAGCGAAGCTCCCTTCGAGGGAGTATAATTAACGGCGGTTAATTGCGTGTCGAAAGCTCAACTGCCTCGGAACTTTAAGTAAGTATCAAATTTTACGATACCCACTTTTTGAGTGGGTATACCTACTATAAGATCGGAGTGAAAGTATTTGAGAAACCTCGAAAGATCGTACGAAAATAACTTGTCGCAGTTTTTTTTTTTTTTTTATTATTAAGAAAAGGTAACGACTTCTCTTTTTTACGAAGGGTGTAAAATTCTTTCAAATATACACCCCGTAACAGGCTGCCGAATCGAATATTCGACATGTATATACATACGTCGATCAAAGTGGTAAAAACCGCACCAGGCGTAGCCGGTGAAACTCTGATTTTACCGCATATATAGAGTCGTATCGATAAATTCACATACATGTCTCATACTCGATACCACATGCAACTCGTCGCTTCGCTTTGCCTAGCTTCACATGGACCATGATTATAAACCTCACCCGCAATTTTATCGCTCGAGGCATTTCTCTTGCGAAATTGAATGTTACGTTCCAATCACGCGTACAGCGTATAGCAATATAATATCAACCCCATATAAATATATGGATATTTTCTCGAGACTTGACTGATGTTCGAAGGGTGTCAATCACCGACTATTTTTCTCTCATCTCGTTCCCCCTCTATTCTCATTCCTCCCTTTCAAAGTCGAGTTGCTATTTATTGCGTACGTGTTATCTGATCATTTCGTAAACGAATAAACTGGTACCGAAGGTGTAATTTGAAAGCTCACAGCACGTGGTGTTGGCAGACGATACGTAAATATACATATATATACCCATACGTGAGTGGGTATACTCTCGCTTTAAAATCACACTAAATTTAGCCCTCCTCTTGTGTAATTTCGTTCTTTAGTACGCCTAATGCCTTGTCGATGAGTAATTCTGGTACCAGTTCCTTTGGTATGATAAAAAAAAAATCATCAAGTTGAATCCTTTCGTCAGACACCACAGGGTAACAATTTTTTTTTTTTCACCAGTTTAACTCCGTTTTGGAAATAAAGAACCAAAAAAAAAAAAACACCTCAATTGTGTTACCAAATGAAATTCTTGTGTGCATCTAGCGGTCGTAAAGTCCGAATAACTTGTCGTGAAAGTTTAGTGCGTAATAGAAGTAGGTACGTGTGCAGCGACTACAGAGGCATGAGACTTGCACGAAGGACAGAGATGCTATGCGAATTTATGGTCTCTGGGTGTTCATGCCATGTGTACCGTATGTGGCGAATATACTGTTCAGGTAGGGCGAGTGACCAAGCACCGTTATGCGAAGGCACATTCGTGTGTCTGTCGCTGCATTAATTGATGCACTGCTCTATATCAACACGCATCACTACCATATGAGAACCCGTCATGTGTTCAAAATAGCCTTGGAGATTCTGCCGTCGGAAAACTACATTGCAGTTATTTATTCATTATTCATTATTTATTACATATTATATATATCATTCATCAGTTTATCGCACGAAACTTGATAATGTACTATAGGGTGACGATGTAGAGTTAAGAACTCTTTTACATTCCCAGGCATGAAAACGTCTTTTTAAATTATATCTCCAATGTGCCTGCACTCATGCAGAGGGCTGTAAACAGGGATAAGATTTATGGATAAGAATAAAAATGTGGGGCTTAACTGATCGTGGAACGAGTGCATGCCCGACTACTCTTAGTCAAGTTCATTCGGAGCTCGGCTGTCTTTTCCTAGTTATCGTTTGGTTCAATCTCACATACGTCATAGATAAGTAATTGCGGGAATGAATTGTTCGCTCAAGAGTTGTTTCGGACAAATATTGCATCCCGGATATGTTTCCGCGATATTATTTAGACGTATAGACGAATTCAAGGGTTCTGACGTTCAGTGAATAAATTCTATAACGTGGTGAAACTGAAAGATTAATGTTTGTGTGGAATATAAATCCGCGGTGAAATATGTTTCGTAATGTTATATATTAGCATCTCTCCCTCCGAATTAGAATCCAAGCTGTCGAGAGATAGTCTTATTTCCTCGAAAATTGGAAAAAACGAACAAAAAAAAAACAGGCAAAATTTTTCTTCCTTTTTTTTTATCACTGATGAAAACCACCCCCAGTGGAAAACACGGAGCGAATATTTCTCGCGGGACATGAATCAGGTCTATGAATACCTCACCGGTCGATAATCTTGCGTTTATATATGACGAATGATGAATGTATCCGATGAATACATATATGTATATGATGCCATGGAATTAAATTATTATTAATTCCTCGTTTTTCCCCGCGGTTATGGAAACACTGAGTTTTTCAATGGATGACTTAAATTTCTTGACAATTCATTAAACCATCTTGAAACAGTTTTATCAATTATTGACTTAGAAAATGGTATTGGATATTTTCCCTCTATTAAACTTCTGACTAATAGAAAACCATGCGTGCAATAGAGCAGCTCTTTTTTCCTACGAGGCAGAGTGCACCGAGGTGCAACGACGCGGGGTGTCGTGTCGCGGTGAACTGCCTATACTTCAATACCCATATGATACGTGTTGCAATGCCTCAACTATACGCATCGTACACACTACATACTCGATAAGCTTAAAACAAACTATTTCGCATATATCCGCACTAATTCCGCCTTGACATATGTTACTAGAAAACTGGTGACAGGTTTAAAGAGCTTTACCAATGTTATGACTGGCACCCTTTGTTTCTTTTTTTTTTGCGTGTACATAGATTCACGAAATTCGTTTCATTTGAATGCAGTTTTTTTCATAATTTGTCTAGAATTGAAAAAAATTCGTACTTGTGAAGTTTGTGAATTTTTGTACAGCAAAAAATTCGTCGGGTATATAATTTGCGAAAAATTCGAGATACATGTATGAGGATGAAAATTCGATTGTAATAAGGTTGAGACTCACCATGTGAAAGTCGTTCCGGTGCGACGGCACCACTTCCATAATATGAACCATTGGTGCCGTGGAAAAAATATTAATAACTTTTTTATCTACAGTATTATTAAACTTACAAAAAATTCTACCCTCTTTATCAAACCGTAGTCGATGTATAATACAAACTACAACCTCCTTATTTACACTTGAGGAAAATTCATTTATCAGGTATATACATATATAATATATTTACACAGATATGTAAGTCGTCAGTTCCAGACTGAGTGTTTAAAATCGATTTAATTATTACTATTATTATAATAATTATTATTATCAGTATTACTATTAATTGTTTTAATAAAGTGTAATATAATGAACAAGTAGATTATAGTCGCTTTTTTTGTCACGCGACTAAAGTTTTTCCCCGTTACGATCGCGATATTAGTTTTCTTTTTTTCTGTCGTTTTTTTTTTTTTTTTAACGGGTCTGCTATGTATATGGCATATGATAATTCGTAGTATATAGAATTAAATGAAAATATAATTGTATACAACAATTGTCCGTTTAAGTTTTTTGGGGATTGTAGCGTGGCGTCGAGATCTGTTTGTAGAGGAGAATCCGACGCACCGAGGCGAGACTGTCCCAACGCTACTGTTTACCGAATGAAATTGAACAGAGCTCCGAGAGCTATAGACAAAACCCCCAACGCAGTTCGTCCGCGACTGCTGCCCCAGCTCTATACGCACCCTCTAGTTTTCTCTCCCTTCATCCCCCCTTTCTCCTCCCCCTTTTCTCCCCCTCTTTTCTCCCCCCTGCTGCGCGCACCCCTTACCCTTCTTTCCGCGCTCCCCCGGGCTCTCCTTTACCACCCCGCTCTCTCTCCTCTTATCCCCTACGAATTTCCCCTCTTTGCTACGCACCCTGCGAGAAAGCCCACGCACCCTCGCGCTCCGCGTATTGATAGACCGGAGCGCGTACTCGACCAATCAAACGCGCGAGAGTCTCGCTCGCTCGCTCGCTCGCTGCTAGCAAACCTCGCGGTCGAGGAAACTGGGAAAACTAAAAGGAAATAGGGCCTTACGTGGCTTATCGGGCCTTTGTCTCTGGCTCGAGGGGGTCCGTTCCTCAGTCTTTTATTCATCGCTTCCACGTAGGTCGGATGTATACGGTTTTACAGACAAAGAAATCACTGTCGATGAACAAGGGACGATGTGTCGCTATAATTCGTTACATTCGCTTTGCGCTTGGAGATTTGATAGTAGATATCGGAGATTGAAGAAGGAGGAAAAGAAGGACGTTTTGATTGATTTTTAAATCCGAATTTTGGACGAACTTGGACATTATGGCAGTCAGTCATCTCGACATCTTCGACAATTTGAAGATACATTTTTACCCTCTTAAAAACGTACGATCGAATAAAAAGAGAAATTCAGATAGTGCTTTTCGCGGGATAACCAAAGCCAGCTACCATCGAAGGATTGTGTCCGTATCGCTACGCAAGCTATGCTGTTACACTCGCCATTACATGACGATGAGGTCTTGTCGTTGCGTAACGATATTGCGTAATTGAAAAGCTGGGGTTAGGCAATGGGGAAAAAGTAGAGAAAAAAAGACTTTAAATGTCGTATAAAATCGCACCTGAATTATTCTACGAAAACCTCGTCTCTCCCAGCAGTTTGGTCGTAATTTACCGAACATATTTCCTGTCCGTATAGTTGCGAAATGTGTGGCCTTGCAGGATACGTGAGACGTGAAGCTCCACGAACGTAGTTTGATTATTGTACGGTCGTGGTTTCGATTGCAGCATCCCTCGCCGGACCTGGGGTAAACTTGTCGATGGCATATAGGCCCTCGCGATTGCTATGGCTTGTCATCAGCTGTTGATCAACGCCGTGGTGGGTCTTGGGATATCGACTTGTTTCAACCCAGCAGCTAGGATAGCATGGAGTGGCAAGAGAAGCTGTAGATGTAACAGTGGGTGCGCAGCAACCCTCCATGGCAACCCCTGGTCGCCCTAGTCGCCCCGGTCTCTAGGTCCACGATTAGCAACCCTCCGGTGCCACGTTCACGACCCTCTTACACTTGGGGCTCTCTCGCCATCCGCCACTTTGCCCGACGCGTCCCACCGAGCATATCACCTTGGCGATTCTCCTCTTCTTCTGGGTTCTCTTCTTCCTCTTCTTTTCGATATTCGCGGGGTTCTTTGCTCCGCAATTTTTCTCCTTTAGAAAAGGGCTTTTGAGCAGATAAACGTTATAATTGAAGCCTGCTCTAGATTCAGAATGATTTTTCACATTTTTTTCTTTTTTTTTTTCCTTTTACGCGTCAGTTCGATTCTTCCATCTACTCATCAGCTGCGAATCGAAAAAAACGAGCAGATCTTAAACGGAACTATTCAGTCTACCAATGAATCCACACGCCACTCCGTTCTGCGGGGCGCACCTTTATTTATTCTCTCTCGTTCTCTCTCTCCATCGTTTTTTTATTTTTTTTATTATTTTTTTTTTATTTAACACCGCAACATTTTCTTCACCCGGCTCCAACCCCGAAACATATCGGTCATCACGCACGCACACGCAATCAGCTGGTTATTTTGATAGCCAGGGTAACCAGCTGCAGGGCTTCTGATGAGATTCGGTTCACGAGCATATGGTTTCACGGAATCATCGATCTGATTCCAAACCCAATGCATAGATATGCGGTACCAATCGAACATGGATAGGATAATATTGTGATTAAATTGAGATACAATTATTTCACCCCTAATTGAAGCCAATTTCTCAACTTTTGCATTAAAACATGATTCAGGGGGACGGAAGTAGGGTTCAAGTTTGGGCAACTCGTAAAAAAATGAGCGAAAAAAAAGAAGAAACTCTTTTTCGTGTACAATATGCCTTGACTCCGGTTATTCGACAATTATAAGTAGTAAAAGTCGTTAAATGTCTCAAAGTTAAATATCTGGAGGAAAAATTTACGACGCTTCCTATCTTCGAGGAGTAGCGAACGATGTAAATCATCTTTTACGTCCGTTCGAAGCTGTAAACGGACTACTAGTAGTACGTTATACGCTCGACGTTGCATGACGTTCAGTAAGTATGCAAGTAATAATAACGAGAGAAGGACACATGTTCCTGGTTGCATGAAACTACCGCGTGGAGGGCAGAACGTATACTGGGAAGGGGACTTGATTAGACTGCGCCAGGTGTGTCAAAAGGTTAAGTTAGGCTGACTGCAGGGTCCAACGACCCCAGTAGTATGAAAATGTAGAAGAAAAAAAAGAAAAAAAAAAGCAGAATTACAAAATTATGCGAACGCCTTTGCATACGGGAGTTACAAATCGTCGACATTTTTAAAATAAGGGAGATAAACATCCGCTATGGTCCTTTTCTCGAGGATGTTTCCCCTAGCATCTGTTTAAGTCTACTTATTGTTAGTTGAGAGAATTTTCATCGAAATATCGTCTGCAATATGGAATAGACGGTAAATTCTTGGAATATACAGGAGACTGATGTAATTCGTTTGGAAATATTGAATTGATAAAGTTTATTTTTATATTGTTCAATAGCTACGTATAATGCCGATACTTCACTAACATGCTTTGCTAGCGGGGGTAAGCCTCTTACCAAACTTTGTAAGTAGCATTTAACTGATGACAGTGTGATCTAACTTAAGAACGTTCATGAAATCGAGGCGAGGCCATTTCTCGAGTCGTATCGTTTCCTCGCAGAAAATAAATCTACTTCTTTCTTATCGCGCGGTATTTCTCATAAATATTTTTCCTACCAAGATGCGAAATACGATGCATTGGATTGCCCGGGCGGCATATACCTTCCCACTGCTGCTCCTGAATAAATTATATCTTTCTACCTGATCCGAAGAAGAAGAAAAACCTGATAAGTATACGGTGACCAGGTGCTTCGAGAAGCCAAAATTTTATAGATAATATGACAAAATTTTCTGACATATATTTAGACAAAATAATGAATTGAATAAATTGAGACATTAACCACGTGTTGAAGCAAAATTGGCCGATAAAAAAATGTTTGTAATGCATTTTCAACCCATGATCGATCGTTGAACGAAAGCTTTACACGAGTCATGTCATACCCCAGCTAGTCTGTGTCAGATACAGGATCTAGTAACCCCTATCGTTCTGCACCTATACTTATACGTATACTTATGTAGGTCTATATGGTTGTGTACAGATAAAGTATAGCTATATGGGGCAGGACAAGCGGACGCAGTAAGTAGGACCTAGTGGCGCACAAGAGGGATAGAAATGGAAGGTAGGAGCCCTGGCGAACGAGGGGTTAAGACGGGGACGAAGCGAAACGGGTCTTTGTCCTCCCCTGGTTCCGACGTAGTTACATAATTCCATTATTTATAGCCAATATCCAACCGACTAAGGGATGGAAGGGAAAAGAGAGACGAGAGCTTAACCTAATTAATTTAGAAAGTCTTTTCTTTTCGAATAGATTTCAACGACGACGCGCGATTGATCGGGAATTACTTTTTCAAAAACGGGAATACGCGGACCCATTTCGATACACGTAATATCTTCATACATATGTATACATGTACGAGGTATGCAGAGCTCGCGATATCAATAATTAGCATTCCAAATTGGACACACAGAGAGATGACAGAATTGACAGTCTTTATCTCGGTGATACGTATCAATGAATTTTTTAATACAACATATATACGTATGTCTGTATGAAATGTTCCGGTCTCGTCAGTTTTTAATGAAAATCTACCTGCAAATTGATTTCAAATATATTCCCTCGTTTTTCACGGCTAGACTCATTACGGTGTTGTAGAATCGAATTCTCCTGTGTCAAAACCACTCAAGCCCATTTCCCCAGGCAGTTGCCACGCTCTCAGGAATAACTAGGATGAATGGTTGTTCGGTAAATTAATCGCGTCTTTAAGCTTTCATCGAGTTTATATACTTTTCGTTTAGGTACGCCATCTCATTGAATTTAATAATTTCAAATCACACGAGAGAGAATTCTGTATCGCATTTTTTTTCCATAGCATTCCCATTATCGTTATAATTATCATTATTTTTTCTATTATAAATCGAGGCTTAATTGTTATCACGATATCTGGCAGTGACACCTGGACAAGGGGCATTGTCGATGTCGTGTGGCGAGGGGGTCAGCGCGTGGACGCTAGGCGTCGTCGTCGACGTCGGTGGTACGTCGATGGGTTCGCATTGCCTGAGGCAAAGGGGATGGGGAAAGGGGGTACGCCTTGCGCCGTTCCCGCGTTGAATTATTGAGACGCCACCAGATCGATGTTACAAAAGGAAAACGGCAAAGCGACTGAAATGAGGGGCATTTCGCGGCTGCTATCCATTATGCACGCGGCGCGGGTGGTCGGGGATTCGTCGGTGGCTAGCGCATACGTGAAGGAGATAGGTGTACCTCTATCTAGGAGTATAGTTCTGTACCGATGTTAAATCCTTGGAAAATTTCCACCTATGTGGTACCTCTTCCCGAATTCTCTCGGTACCCACCTGAATCGTGTAGACGAAAGGAAGGAAAAACGGGGATGAAATTCGAATCAATTCCGTCCGGTTTTAATTCCGTTTCGAGAGAATAGGGCTTTTAAATTGGGTCCAATGCCCATCTGATTCCATTTATTCGAGGGACATGAAAGTCCCGTGCTTGTAGTCCAATTTGTATTTTCATGTCTTCTTTTACCCAGTAACGAAAAAAAAAAAAAAAAAAAAAAATTACGGGCTTAACCAGCTGCAGATTAATATCTCAATATAGTTCGCTCGGTAGGTGGATATATTCCGACTGAATGTATACGCATATGTATATATACGTGGTTAAACCGAACCCCATTGTTTTACCCGGTGTTTTCCACGTGGCCGGAAAGTTTCATGAAACTTTTACGAGGACTATGATTGTCCGTGGCAGTGAGCATTTCAGTACAGTTAAACGTGTATAGGAAAGAACAAATCGCTATGGCAAATTCATCATATGTGGCTAAGGAAAAAGTTTAGTTGATAAAAATTGATGAGAATATGAATTGCGCGCAGGTAGAATTGATGATACAATAAGATTTTCTTCAGCACTAGGTAAAGTGAAGGTTCTTATTCCATTGGGAGTAATTAAAGAGGTTTTAACTTTCTTATTTTAACCTACCCGATAATTACATCTCACGGGACGTGGTACAAAACTTTCAATCGTTTTCAGTTTCTCGTATTTCATTTTACCTGGTAAGACGATAAAAGTTTCACTTCCAGAAGAACAATATTCTTACTTGCTTAAGCTCTTGCCGAACACTAAAGCCACACACGAATAGCCATTCTATGCTACTCTTTCTTCGTTCAATACTGCATTTATCGAAAACTTTTTCGTCCCTCTATACCCAACCAGCTTAAGATCTTTCTCCCTCGCTCTCTCTCTATATAAATATATACCTACCCATACACAGTATATACGGGAATAATTGCGAAAAAGAAAGGCAACAAAATTGTTCCCTCAACTCACAGTCCCTCGAGTTCTACTCTGCCATACAATCAATGATAGTTATCACCGGCGTAAACAAAGCGAAGAAGCGGGCGTGTTGCTAGATGCTGATACTAGCTGGTCGGGTACTACAGGGTATGGTGGCCTGTGTACGAGAGAGAATATTACATAAGATAGCGCTCCACCGTTTTCTCTTTCCTAGAGTTGAGCAGAGGATGAGTCCTACCAGTCGATATCAGCTGCCCTCGATACCTTCCCTCTTCCCTCTTCCCTGTTCCCTCTTTCCTCTTTCGTCTTTCCGCTTCCCCATTTTCCCTTCGCCATTCCACTCAGGTTGGAGCTCTTCACCGAATATTCTTCCATCCCTCGGAAGAGTATTCACTCCCTTCGCCAAGCGTGGAAAGTAGAAATCCCTATTTTGTCAAAGTATATTTATTTCGCGATTCTCATACCATGGAAATCGAGTTGAAATTTGGCCTTCACACCGCATAGCGAGTAATCAGTTGGTCAACGTAATCATGTTGAGTGATAAACCTTGTATACGATGATGATGTCAAATCCGACTGTCTCTTGTTTCTTGTTGTGTATGGATGTATACATGCATATTCGATCATACCTATTAGACATATGCTTCGTTTGAGCGACAGGGTGTAGAGCTCTGATACGTTGTATAGTTCTCTGACTGGAGGAGGGTATACGTGCTCAAAGGGTGAATTGAGTTGGACAGCATGTGTATAATGCCAAGTCCAGCATGCAGCTTTATTCGATTAGTATATGACCCAGGTGTTACTGGTTTGAGTCCCCTTCCCCGTATGTAGATATACGTGAATGTATGGTCATTTTTGTATTGCATATTATATTTCGTCAGATTCATTTAATCCTGTGTCATGATACGGTGGAACATGAATTAACAACCACTCCGAAGTGATCAATGAAACAATTTTGGGAACTAGCTCGCGTTTCGGATTTAAACAATCGGGCGGGAATTGCTACGTGACAAAGGTTCAATTAAAAGTATTTTCCGAATATTCCGTAAAATCAATAGCCGCATAAATATGCATGTAAATTACACCGTGATGTGTACCTCTGCATCGACGATTGCGTAGACAACACGTGTTGTCCGTTGCGAACGTAAAGCTGGAGAATAAAATCGAGTTAGCTATCCTGATCGAAAAATCTACGATTAATTTCGAGCCAATTCACCTTATTGATGGGTTTCGTTGACGAGTCTGACCAATAATAACCGCGTCTATTCAGGTGCCATTGACCTTTGAGAAACCCAGTCTGATGGGTCGTAAGAGTCGAAGGACACCCGGGTAGTGGGTCACCCTTTTGATGAGGGTCCAAGATGGATGATGGTCAATATTTAGGAATTGTGTCGCCGAAAACTTTTTGCATTCACGAAAGGCTTATTACATTTGACCGCGATTTATAAAGCCGTTGATCATCTGAAAACATAAATATTCGCAATTTAATCCACGACATGAATTTATAACTTCAGCCCCGCCTTATATTTTAACGTCGAGTATTTGCAAAAAGTTACATAAATACATCCGCTTATGTCTAACAAACGTACACGAGCATACGTGTATACCTTCACGTTTAATGACCGGCATAAAGCGTCCCAAGTCATTTCGGGCGAGGAGAACCTCCTGCCATAATAACCATACGCGTATTCATATATATATACATATGATACATACATACATATATATACATACAATGGACAGTGGAGGTCGACGCACGCTGGAATTTACCCTCGTCTAACTTTTCCGTGCGACAGACGTCAACTTGCAATCAAGTACCTCTAATAAGGTTTACCTACCTCACCATGTGTACGCGTGTACACGCACCAACCACCAGCGTATGTAGGTACACGACTAAATACTGAAGTGCGGTAATCGGCTTTCGTCGACCAAATACCATTCCAATGACGAAGGCTTCGAATATAAAGCCTTTTATCTGAATTACGCCTGAACAGACTAAAACCCCTTGGCAATTCCCATCGCGGACGAAGAACTCCGTTTCGCTCGCTACTACTGCATACGATAGACAGGTTAAAGACGAAACTATATCCCAGAAGGACAGCTTTTCTCTTTTCAATTATCAATGGGTTCTACGGAGTTGTTGGGGGAAATCATCGCTGCCAAAGGGTGTAGCAGCGGCAGCTCGAACATCTCGCGCCATGAATTAGACATTGTAATGTTGTAAGAAAAGGCGACCTTTAATTATGAATAAAAAACGTGAGTGGAGGTCTATTTCTGCTTTGTACTTATCGTTGGATCGAAGCAGCGGTTCACGTCATGCTTGGGAAATGTCGCAACGTTATAACGTTCTCATGGGCAACGTTAATCGATTTTCTTGAACGATTATACCCACCCTTACCTCCCTACCTACCCGATGGGTGAGCTTGTCGGCTGAACAAACAATTGAAAGTTCTTCGCACTGAGAATGATACTTTCTAATGGGTTCCAGATAGCGTCAAACATTCACTATAGGAGTCGAAGTCGCGGCGGAGGGTCGTAGCCGCCAGTTTTCGAACGATCTTCGAAGAAGGCAAACCCATGAACTTTTATCGTGTTATTTTGAGGGTCAAGTTATCGATTTTAGTAGCCGATAGTTTACAAATACACGGACACATGTCGTTATCAGACACGCCAACGATTCCGTCACCCTTTTTTACCCCGCTTGAATTTCCCGGTTCTGACTATGCGGATAGTTCGCTAGATGCTACGAACCAATCTCACCATCCAATCTTTTCGCGGGCGATAGAACTGACGACAGATACGAGAATTATTCTCCGGCTTCGGTTCCTGGGTTCGTTCTCTCCTCCTAATTCTCCAACCGAAGAAAATAATATGCTTCGAACCCTAGACACGAGCATGTGCTATTATATCAGGGGATGTAATTCAATGTGGTTTGCTTTCCCAACGGTGCAAAGAAATTTCAAATTTGGTAAAGTCTGAATGCACCTGAGCCTTTTGGTGCTTTATTATAGATCCTTCGGAAATTTTTATGGGGCTAAAAGCAGCACGAGACCGAATGTACTAAGTAAGCCGATTTATCAGACCGTTGCTGTACCAATTAACCTTTACTGCAAAGCAACAAACTCAAATTCTCCCTTTGTGATGAGAATCGAATTATCCGAAGGTCTACGACAATAATACCGTTTCGCTCTACGATCCTAAACACAAGATAGTCCATGGTCTATACACCTTGATGACGCACAGCAGTCCTAGTGGGAGCGAAGGTTTGCTTCGTTACCTTCTTGAATATTCAGGAGATTGGCTTAAGCCCGCGGCCACCGCGAGGTTTCAATATGTTTGGCAGTATGCAGATGACCTCGTAAATATCGATGTGAACCGGACAAACGGATGAATGGTCTGGAACAAAACGCTTTACTCGCTCTGCACGTCTGAAGCCATCAAAGTCCAACGGAAGTTGCATCTTGTTCCTTCGCTCTTTCCCCGCAAGAATCTCATCTCTCTATAATAATTGCGGCGGAAATATATCCCCAGGATAAACTGGCAGGCGGTTGAAAGCTCTGGTAGTGACTTCCGAAGGTTGAACGATAAATTGCAATAAACTTGAACAGGATCGTTAAGCTATACCGGACCTTCGAGGACGAGGTGCACGGAGTATGGGGATGACCTAGACGAATGATGTCAGCAGGAAACGACGTAGCAAAAATATCAAGGTCCTTGTGTGTCTCGACAACGAAGGGAAGAAGCGGGGATCTTTGATTTACATGCGTGAGGATTCATGGACATGTTTTTGGCGTCCATGACTAACGGTACATGAGTCCCGACATGTAGATATGATGTAATGTTTCTGGAATATAATATATATATATATATATATTATATATATTATAGATATATATATAATACATTGATACGACGGCACAAGTCCCTCGGGGATATATTACGGCTACTCAAGCAACGCTATCAGTGCGCAATTCATATTGAAGTCTCTAGAGATCAGTTGGGATTGGTCGAGCGGATGTAGGGCAGCCAGCACACAGACTGCCAACACAGGCTGACGACACAGCCGATTTCTCGTTGAGAATCGTAAAGACTTAGCGACGATCCCAGCGGCTTGGCCGGAGGTAGGAAAGCTGCGGAGGCAGTTGAGACCGACAGAAGCCAGTTCTTTGGGATGGCTTATCGCTGGGAAGCAGGCACGCTTTTTCCAGAAAGACCCCAAGAGCGTAGGCCCTCTCTTGGAGACCAGATTACGCGAGAGAACCCTACCTTCTCTTTCTATTTCCCTTTCCTTATCCTTATCCTTTTCCTTTTCCTCTTGCCTTTCATCCTTTTCCCTTTACTTCTCTTATTCTGAAATTCTCGCGTTTTTCCAACCTTCCTGATACACACCTCTTCCACTTTTCTCTTCTCTTCTCATCTTCTCTCTCTCTCTCTCTCTCTTTCCTCTCGTTCCGTTTCGTTCCTTAACGCTGAACCGTGCATACCAGCTAGCATACCCATTACGAAGGCACGGAACAACGGCTTCCGAAAAATAACGACTCTAATAATCCCACCAGAAGACGCCGACGAGTCGTAAGGGAAAGGGATTCGGGGTAGCCCAGATATTTCGAGAAAGAGTCTGTCTGATTTTACGGCAGACGTAGTCGGGACGGGGATGGGGATGGAGATGGAAGATCGTCTCGTCAATCAGACTGCTTCCGAACTTTTCGAACTCCGGATCTGAGTCAACTGTGTCTCCACCCAATCGTGACGTTTTAATTAGTATTCTTTTTTACGTATAATTGTTATTGTGCTACTTTTCGAGATGAAAAGTGACCCTCCGAGATCTGCTGGGGAATTGAGAATTGTGATTTTCCTACTTGAAGTCAAGACGGAGCCTTTCATCATATTTATTTTCCACAAAGTGGAGATCGACGAGTCCGATGAAATCAATGAAAATCGAACGACATTCGCATTCCTTGATTTCATCTCGCTCCGAGTTTACCTCAGGCATTTTCACCGGATCACAAAATTTGGTAACGATCGCTCCAAGCGCTGGGTTCAAGGGAAGATTACTTCAGTTTTATGGCTCTGTGACTGCAAAAGGCCCACGATCTCAACAAACAGCTGGTCCTTCTGATCGTTGCCAAAAAAGACTTCCTGAAGCGGTGGGTAGGCACAACGTTTACCTAATCCGAGTAGGCTTAGGCGTGAAACAATTACGAAGTGACGCAGCTTTCAACGAGCAGCAATTCTACCTAGTCTAACAATAAGTGAACGCCCGCGAGGATCGAGAACGTACACCGAACAGCTTAGGTCCTTTTTCTCTTTTAGTTTGGCATTTACTGCAAGCATTTATAGAAACATTTCCGGGCTTTGGAAAGAGGCCTTTTTCCATCCCCGGATAATGTTAGCGTCGTTACTTCGTTCTGGTATATCGCGTCTCCGGTTCGTTACACAACATTTTTCAGCTTTATCGAACGATGGACGAAGAAGCTTCGGTACGAGACTCTGACGAGTTCGCTTACTAAGAAATATGTAAACATGAAAAAGGAATATCTCAGCTATCCCCACGTAGGTATACCTAATGATGCGCGGATGCAATAGACTGAATGATGCACGCGTACGGAAGCAGAAGAAAGAAAATCGATGTAACACATGAATTTCATGCCGTAAATTTATAACTGTCGACAATTTGCGTTAAAGTAATTTAGGTTTTGTTTTCCCATCAGTAGACGTAGAGATGTAAGACTCAGTTATTATTAATGAAGTTTCTCTAATTAACTAATGCACTTCTCGCGTCTCCGTGGCAAGGGGCTCGATCATGAGTTGTCTCTGTGTATGTTTATCCCCGGGCGAGATGCCGTCAGAACCTTTCCTCCCCGTTTCTCCCGACCTGGAATACCGTCGTCGTTGCCGTCAGCGGTGGTGGTTGTCGTCGTCGTCGTCGGCGTCTTCGTTACCTCTCCGTTGAGTCCTTCCTCGTTTACCTCTCGCATAGCGAGGAGGGAACTCTCTGAAGCGAACTGCCCGGAGGGGGGTCACCAAGTAATTGGTTTCATTCCCGTGGAGACAGGCTCGGCTATGTGGGTCCAGTTGGGCATCTACCAAGCGACGGCCCACCACGTCGGTGTCTTTCTAACCCCGGAGCTCGTTCTCCTCGTTGAACCCGCCACCCTAAGGCTCAGTTAAGTAACGTATTTTCTGGGATAATTATGCAGATGAAGTCGTTAGTTATGATAACGCCGTTGAGGCACCAGGACCAGCACCGTCGTTATCTTTGCACTTTCCTACACCCCTTCGCTCGCGCCTATACGAACGGCAGCATCCGCTCTACCGTTGCGGATTCTTCGTAAGGAAAATCGCAAACTTTTGCAAACGTATAGTGTAAAAAAGACAAGTTTGCCACCGGCGGACAGACAACTGATTCAGATTTCGAGCATTTTCGACGACGAGTCTGTTAATGCCAGTATAGAGAATCCGCGTATGTTTCGTGATCCCGTCGTATCATCGCGTGGAATTTTCGAGGATGACCACAAGGGTAGGAATTTACCACCGTACCACTAATTATCGTGGTTTTATTCTGAGGCTCAGGTTTACAGCGGGACTTCTCCCCGCTCAGGTATATAGGTATCGACGAGGTCGACTGTACGCGGACGAGGCGTTGGTTGGGGATGGGTGTAATTTTGGGACGAGAGCTTGTGGTTACAATATTAAAGTCGGACGTGCCGGCAAACCGCAGCACGCTGGCCTCCCACGAAGCGGTAGCGACGCCTGCCAGGGTGGCACGTGACGTCATCAACCGCAGCCAGCGAGTGTGACTGTCGGTTAGTTGGCACGGCGTCACTGGGCGAACTATGAAGTTGCAAGTCTTTCCGGAGTTTATCATGGCAATATTTACTTTTGATATTCCGCAAGAAATCATATAGAGAGTTAGACTCCATTTGAAAAGCGCACGTATGAGCTTGGGGTAAATCGCGTTTTCAACGCTTTTATGTAAGCTCGGTGGCCAGCTATAAAAATATTACGCCCCGTTGATGCGGGAGATGAAAGACGAAGAATTGTGTACCTCGTTTATAAATATATACTTCGGAAGCTTTTCTCGAATAAGTAGATAAGGAATAACGGATTCGATCATTGTTCGCAAAATCGCTGCGCACCGAACGATATAACGTTCTCTAAAGGATAAATTGGAGAACAAAGTCTTCTTGACAAATATTGGTTATTGTAGCTTGAGGCAGTCCTCGAGGGGGTCAAGTTCGTTGATTACTTGGGGTAATGCGACGTTTTCTTTTTTTTGATTCAATTCTTTTTTTTTTCTCTTTCCTTTTTTTTTCTTAAATGGAATCTGATGGCGAGGATAAAGTGACTAAGTATACTGCCACGTAATTGCTATGAATATAAATTCGCGCGAAGAAGCCACTGAACGAAGGAGAACGTGACGAAAATGAGAAACTAGAGTTCGTTATCAAGTGGGGGGAAAAAATCTCTGACTACTCCAGAGATCCAGAAAATCAATTTAAGGAGAAGAAAAATATGCGACGGAACGTCGCAACGGAAATGAGAGAGAAAAAAAAAAAGTAACGGTAAAAGGAGTTTGTCAAAAATTGTATGAAGGTAGGGAGTCCATATACTCCAGATAAAGAATAGCAGGTGTAATTCATTCAATTTTAATTCCACTTTTAAATGTGGAGCGAGACAATAACTATGGCAAACAAACGGCTCCCGTCATTTTCGGCAAATGCTCACACGCGCGACATTGTATGACGTGTGACGTGCCAGCGCGTATCTCATTCGTTTCAATTATTGTAAGTCACGTATCGCTTGCCGTGTTTGTTTCCTCGCCGTAATTTAATCAGCTTCTATCTCGCTCGTTCTTGTTTCAGGACAAACCATTGCGTTCACGAATATAAGTCACACGGTATACGTACAATATTGAACATATTTTCAGCCAAAAATTGATGTACAGATCACGTGTGGAAAAAAAGTAACAAAAAAAAAATGAAGATTCAAATTAACGTCCAAACCAGACGTCAGAGATATCCGATACATTTCGATTGTGAAATTATAGACTATTGCGAAACGAATAATTCGATCCCTTGGAGCACTGTGCTGCAGAAATTTCCACAATTTTATTCCGTAAAATTCAAGCTTTGTATACATATGTATATGTATGTATATATGTATGTATGTATAAGTATAGATAGGTACAGGGCTTTTGTTAGCACGAAATATTTGCCTTGAAATTGTACCGGATTGAGTACATGTAGTTCGCGTGGCATATACGAAGGTATATGAACTCGGATGTAGGTATGTACTCGACCTTTACAGTCAGATTTAAACCGTTTCACCGTTTGCGTCTACAACCCATAATATCAAGATCTATATCACCTTCAAACAATTCGTATAACTCAAAACACCCGCACCCGTTGCAAGCTCTGTTTTCACATGCCAGCCTCTCTCCAACCCGCATTTTATTGCATATTTCCTTCGCACTTGCTCCAGTGCCGCCGTAAGGATCTCTATTCGAATACTCGCTCCATTTCACACACCTACACAAACGTTTTGCCTATTTTTTTACGTTCTTCCTTTCCTGAAGTAAGCAAATCCATATCTCACCCACCACCTTCAGTTCTGAACGGTTATCTTTTTCAGTTTGAAGAATGATGCCGGGAAAGTATAGTAGGACTGGCGTAAGTCGGAATTACGAGGCGTCGAGTTTTTTTCGCATAACACTATTTCGCAATGCGCTATAAACAGAAATTCGCGATTTCCTGTTTTCCCTCTAGCCTTTCGTGAAAATAGAATCTTTGATTTTCTACCCTTACTCGAGACCGCGACTCCGATTCATACGGCAAGAAAACATATTTTCCCACCGAGAAACCAACTATTTCCTCGACCACCGATCAGTGATTTACACCGCTACGATGAAGTTCCTTCGAGTCCGTTTCTCGCGTAGGACTTCGCCGCTATACACCGTCCTTCGTCAAAACTCCTAGTCCACTCAGAAACGCGCGAAAACTTTCTCCCCGCTTTTTTCGGCTGGACGTGACCGATCTGACGTCTCAAGGGAGACTTCTGGATAACCCTGGATGGCTCTCTGTAGTCCTGGATAGCCCCAGATTTCCCTCGATAATAATACTTCTCTCTTTCAAGGTACTTTCACCGCTACCAAATAAAAATATAACGAGACTATGAATCCGAATACTGTAATCGCGATATTCTCACTGCGAGGGGATATGCGCCCCAATAGTCTCTCAAATATATATTTTCAATATTAAAAGTTCGAATCATTTCACCCTGTACTACATACATCCGACTAAAAATCTAAATTTCTCGAATATTCCACAGAGAGAAAATAGCTGTCCTCTAGTTTCGCATAAGTATTCGAAATTTCTTGTATTCTACCTTTAGAATTCGCTTGGAAAATGAGAACTTCAGGATTCTCGTCATTTTTTATAAGCCTGAATCTTTTTACTTCATTAATTGAAAAGCAACGTTTCAGTGATCCGTTTCCAGAATGGTTATATGCGAGGCAAGAGGTCGAAAATTCAAATCCAATCCGCGTAACATTCATGACGTTTTTCATTTGCTTTGAATGGAACAGTCATTACTTTATATTCACTTTCCAGATTCATTACTCTGAAAGAGTACACGTGCACTCCGTCAATTAAAAAATCCCTCAATTATTTATCGCTAAATGTGTTCTTTGATTTCATTTTTCATTATATTATACTCACCCGCCGATCCGACGATAACACAGCAGTATCGCATATTCACGTGATATTAAAATTGGTCCCGGCGATGTTATTCCCTAGGGCAATGTCCTTCGTAACGGTGTGTATTATACTCAACCAGAGAATTCCGGGAGTCCGTCTCGTCAACAAGTTGCAAACTCATTCCGCGAGGAGGAGGAACGCGTTCGCTAACTAGCTTTCCTCGGCTCACTGAGCACGCGAAACCTGGAACCGGATGGTGAGCGTATGGCGGCTGTAATGACGATGTGATGGATGGCCGGCTAGCGCAAGAGGTCTACCCAGGTCCGGCTCACCCGCGATATGCCATGATGTTCCGTAGCGTGCCGTGATGTTGGAAAAGGAGGACCAGCCAAGGGTGGATTGAGGGGTAGAGCCGCTCACCGAGCCGTGCCATGAGCGATAGCCTACCGGGTCGAACGATAGCCTCAACGCCTCCCAATTCAATTCCTTAATACCCCGGCAACCGCCAACATCACCACCACCACAACCAATACCACAGTTACGACCAGAATCGGCAACCTACCACCACCAATTCAGAGCCATCCGGCAGCGAGTTCAAGACTGTGAGTGATTCCGTAGATATATTAGTTCCATCGATTGAAAATCACCCTTTCACCTCCATCGGTATATAGATTGTCTGGATTAAGAGGAAGTGAAATGGTTCGGAGTGAGGGGTACTCCCGATGTTTACGGGTGTTGAGACGTGGATCGAAAGAGGCAATGACGGATCATTGATAAAAAGTGTTTGATTGTATCGAGGAAAGGGTTGCGAGAGGAATATCCCCGTCCCTCTGTAAATGGTTTTCGGTAAGTAAGTAAGTATAAGTAGGGAAGGAAGAAGGGACGGAAGGAAGATCCCGGTGTCTTATGTCTACGGAGTTATATAACATTGGAGAAGTAACCCTGGGCAATATAAAGGGCGAAATGTTCGTGTACCTACTTTCCGGTAAAGTCTAGCCATCGTTTTTCTCCCCCTTGTATAGTTTTATTCGAAAAAAGGCGAAGAAACGATCCCGGATTTAACTCGATCCTCAAATCAGGAATACCGAAAATCTACCCCTCTCTCAACAATTCGGTTTCGAACAACCCGCGATCTGTTGCCTCCCTAGCTCGTAGTCCTCGACGTAACAGGCAACCACTGACGCAGCTATACTCTACGTCGCGGATTATCTTCCAATTTGTCAGGAGAGTAACGTATTGCAGTTGGGGCTGGGCCTGCGCACGCTCAACCAATTATTCATTCTCCTCTCGTATACTCCACGTTTTACCGACACTCTCCTAATAGCAGGTCAACTTTGGTCCACGAAGTTTATCACCCGGTATTGTTTGCTAATACTACCAATTAGTCCGGTGCATTTAATGGTCAAATACCCGCCAGCGTATGGTTCGGGTTATCACCGTCATGCGGTAGTATAAGATGTTCAAACATGATACTATGCAGACCGTACAGTCTGTGGATCGTCTACAAACGTCGGATCAAGAAGATAGAGGTCGGCGAAGGACGAAGCTGGTTGAAGGTTCAAGGGAAGGTGGGAGAACCGGGGTAGATCCGCTCAGCAATAATGCGAAACGTGCTCCGAGCCCCGAACGGGGAGATTTCTACTCTGTACGCGCCTCCAGACAATCTTTCGTATAACACTCTCCTAGCCTTTTAGCTGTGGCGATCAGAGGCGTGAAAATGAACGACACGCGACCACGTCGAAGCCTCGAGGCTCGTCTACGAGGATTTTATTTTGCCTAAGGCTGGGTGGTGGGTTAGAGTTTTTTTGTTTTTGTTTTTTTTTTGTTTTCAAATAGCATCTGCAGGGTCTGAATTTCGGAGTGAAATTTTCCGGCGAAGAAAAACGGTGCGCTGGCGTAGCTTTGCGAAATCCGCAGCTAGATACTGGATGCGCTTCGTTATAGTAGTCGAAATTAATTTTGGCGGGAGATGCGATGACACGGGACTCGGAAATGCTAGCACTAACTTTGCCTCCAATCCAACTACACAAATTCTCTCTAAAACCCTTAGTCTACGCTCGCACGCGCGTATAAGGGGCGAGGGGGGGCAAACAACGCAATTACGCGACACGTAAGCCGACGCCAAAATTACACTTTAATCCAGACTGCCAGCGAGACTGCGCCCAGCTATTTCTCCCTTTTCCGTAGAATATCCACGAGTTTCAGCCTCCAACAGTCCTAACCGCTAGTTATAGTCGTGATTGTGCCCCAGGCGTACCGAAACATTGTGGCAAAGGCCGCGCTGTGAGCATAGACGGAAAAAATCGACTTTGTATTTAGCAGATTCGTTTATTTCGAATCTGAAAATATTTGAACTCGATCCTTGCGCGTCGAAACCAAATTGAATGACTTTAGGTTCTTCTTTTAAAAAAGATATTTCAAGTATACTTTCGATCGTTGGAAAAGTTTTTCATTTTACGTATAAACTGAAATACTGATAAGCGCAGCGATCAAAAGCTCGCTTCCTTTTCACGTTTGACAGACGTCAGAACACAGAACGGAGCGAACGAAGCTGGGCGACGTTATTCCAGTGAAAAGGTATTCCTGGGTATATGTATCCATACATGTATACATGTATATCGGAGGCAGGTTGAGGTCATCTGTTGGTTAGCAACGGCTTTACGAGACGACCCCGAGCGGACGTATGTAGTCGTGTATGGGAATATATACATGTTATATATCACATGGAGGATTACCAAGGTCCTCGCACAACCTCGAGGAGTTGTTCAAGTGAACTCTGGACAACTTGAAACAGAGACTGAGGAGTGCAATATAAATATCATCCATAGTTGTAGCCGAGCAAGTTGCCGTTTGAGATCTCTTCTAAACACGGGATTGAAGTAAGGGATGAGCGAGGAGAGGTCGAAGTGGATACCTTTCCGAGAACCGGCAATAAGCTCGAGCGATGGACGGACAGACGAACCGACCAACCCACCTGAAGTAGCAATAATCTTTATTGCTTCAGAACACAGAATCTGGTAGTCGTACTACAATTCAGAGTTTCTTCGCCGGAACCACTCGGAATAAAGATTATCAGATATGATACTCCCACATGGAAATGTCTAACCGCGTGCAGCGGACACTATAATTCAAACAAATTGCAATTCCGTATTCTGAAACGTGCGATAAGGACCTCGAGGAAAATTAACTTTCCGTATGCTCTGATAAAGGAGGAAAGAGGTCGCGGGCTGCATTGATTAGTCTTCGTATAAAATATAGTAATTTTCGTCCACGGAGGTTGGAGAGGAAAGTTTATCGAGACAGGGAAATGCTAGTGGCACCGGTTCCTTTGGCAGCGTCCAATTTCTTACGTTCGATTAGATTATCCATCGATAGGCAGACGACTTAGCAGACTGGGTATATGGATGGTCGGGTAAAGAAGGGCCCGTAGAAAGTTTCCGATGTTGGATTATTAAATTCCTTGGGCTCCCATCGCGAATACCTACTCAGGAATCGATACATTCGCTGAATATTTTAGGTATAGAACACCCACGGGGCCCAGGGATGGGTTCACCCTCGCCACCATCGCCGCCCTTGCCCCCGGTCACCCCATCCCCGCGCCCCGGTCGCCGTCAGCGATGCCGACGCAGTATTAATACTTCTCGGATACGTTGTCGGTATGCTCTTGGATTCGAACTTTTGGATTTTTGTCAAGGCTTTTTATTACGTCGATGAAAGAGAGAGAGAGGGAGAGAAGAAACGAAAAAGAAAAAAAAAAAAGGAGAAAACGAGAAAAAAAGTAGGTAGGTACAATATGAAAAAGTTGAAGGAATAAATCCAAGCTGCAAGGAGAGATAAATTTAGGGGTTCTGTCGAGGAGTTTGGAACGTCGCGAGGGAAAAACCGGCGGGGCGTTACAAGTAATTTGATTAAAAATCAAGTGGCACCGATTATACAGCCGTCCGGGATGGCTTCGTGTGCAGGGTGGTATAGCTACGACGAGAAAACGGATTTCGGTGTGAAAAACATGGCTGCTGACTCTAACTACTTTTGTGACGCCGACAGCTGTCAAACTCACGCATCGCTCTACCCGCAAATTACTTCGAGCGGCACACACACGGCTTTTCAACGCCTCTGCTTTTGCCTCTACCTCCGCCTCCATCCACACAGTCATCCGATCCACGCGGCTCCTAGTTTCGCGCATTCGCATTCACGTAGTGCGCATTGTTATCCGCGAAGAGAACGCGATCGGGAGAAAAGGAAAAAAAAAAAAATGGAAAAAGAGAAATGAAGAGATGGAGAGAGTTGTGATCGAATCGAGAATCCTGAATCCCGAACGTGGAAGCTTTTCCGGAAAAAAGCTTCGCCGGCAGAGGCGTCGAAAGTGCACAGTCGTATTAAAAACGATGCTTCCAGATCCAACCAGCCCTTGAAAGTATGTACATAAGCGCTCGTGACGCGGTATTTCCTTAGACGATACTTGGATCAAAGTATACCCCCTCCGCTATACTATCTGAAGGGTCAGACTGTATTTCATGAAATTTTATTGGTTCATTTTCCTCTTTATTGGTTCGGACTTCGAAACAGCGTATTCGCTCCTAGCTTGCTTCCTCTGTCGCCTTCGGCTTTTCGAGTACGACCAAGAGGTAGAGACAGAGAGGTAAAAAAAAAAAAATGAAATGAAAATGAAATTTACATTAGGAAGATATTTTTCAATATATATATATATATATAACATTTCAACCCGAGACGTTAAACAACTCAAATAAACCGTGTACACAGACGGAAACAATATTGAAGGTATACCTGAAAGATAGATGAAAAGATCTTAAGCCTCCGGCTGAAATTCTTCCGTTCAGCGAACGGAAGATGAAACAAATTTGTAGTTGGTGCTGTGAGTAAAGGCAACGTTTTACTTAAGTAAAAATTTAACGCTTGAATGAACCACTTCGCCAAGTGGACGCCGGTCTGAAACGCGGAATCAGCGAACCGTGTGGACAGTGATACGCTATTTGCTGAAGACCAGGTCTCTCGGTAACGGTCGATCGAATGTTTAGGACGTCCTTACGGTACTTGCATTATTTAGATACCTTGACATTGGCCGGAATCCTACGGGAAGAGAGTGCCAGGAAGAGAGCGGAGGAAGAGAGAGATATAGAGAGAGTTGGCGGTGGTAGTACTTGCCACCGGACGGCCCTTTCGAGGTTTGCATCATTTATGCATGTACGCAGGAAGGCTTTTCGTAGTAAAAGGCGGCGCGGGACTCTTCCTGGGTTATGGTCTGGTTTACTTTGCTTTATTCTCGATGTCTTTTACCTTGGTGGTATTCTTTTCTTTCCATTTTCTCTCCTTCTTGATCTCCTTTTCACCTTTCACCTCTCTTCCTCTTCCTCTTCCTCTTCCTCTTTCTATCTCTCTCCATTTCATCCGCGAGAGGATATCCGGTGTAAAATAATTCAATGTTTTATTAAATCGCTGTCTTATCCAATAATTATTACAGACTGACTCGGATTATTAAAAAAAAGAAAAAAAATTTATTACGCTTAGCGCATCAGGTTGACCCGCGGCGAAGTAAAGACTCTGCGATCCGCCCACCCGGGTTTCCTTCGACATCTAGCGCGCCTCGGGTCGCTTTGGCTTGGAGCCAACGCAGCCTCTCGGTTACCCTTGGCTTTTCTCTCTATTTGAGAACAAACGGAACTGATGCAAGGCGGGACTCTGTGCCGTTTACCACGGTGCAACCACCAGTTGCTACCAGAGTACCGTATAGGCCTACGTAGTTAGTTTCATATCGCCTGTTGCATTCGTAAAGTGTTTCTTTAGGAGGCGTCGAGCCGAGGCTCGACAAGCACCACCACCGGGCCGACGCGGGCGTGCTAGCGTTGATAAATTGCTTCCGTAGGACAGAATGAGTCATCGTTTTCCTTCTTCTCGTCTTCGCTATACACACGATGCCCTTAGATTCTGGACTTTACCCCTTCATAAGGGATTCAAGCTACGCGCGAAACGTTACTCCAATATAACGTGTTACTTTAACGGTATTGAAAAACCTTTTTTTCTCCAGTATATATCACTCCTACGTCGACTGAAATTTGACCACTGGCTCGCCGATCTTCGTTTTACATTTCACTCATGGAACTATCATATCTGCCAGAGATTATACACGACTTTGTAGATCCGTTGGTAAATCCCTCCACCCTCTAACCACACAGTAAATTCAATCTAGTTAAATTTTAGACATTGATAGGGCTGGAGTCTCCGTCCAATTTAATTAACATTAATTATCCATACGAAGAATATCTGATGTATGTGTAGTGGGTGAAGCGAATTTGGTTGAATCTTGGCTAGGCCGTGCTCGAGGTGGGAACGTATTTATAGAGAATTTGGAATCTTGGTAGAATTATACGGCGCACCGTCTGTCGTCGAAAGACGTTGAATTCGCATTCGAAGCACGACGTCGGAGAGCCAACAAGTGGTCCATATACCAGCTAGGCATCCGCGCCTAGCCGACTGCATCGCGATCCTACGTGCGGTAATTACTAATCAATGTTACTATATACTGACTCACCTCGCGCCCCAGAATATCGATGGACGTGTCTTGTAACTGAAATTGGATGCTAGATTACTCGATACTTGATTCTCGACGAGGAGTTGACTAGGCGTTTCGACGGCGTTACGGTACCGTCTCGATTCACACTCTTGGTTAATTAACGTCAAACGTATCGCGTTGCCCATTATTACTAGATCTTCACGCGCAACACTTGATTATTCCTTAATCAATCTTCGAGAACGAGTCATGCGAATGACAAGCCAATCTCGTACCTTATACGATTATTATACACCTCGAAATAATTAGTCAGGTATTTGTATCACCTACTCGTTTGATATTCGACGTCTGCTTATTCCAGGTTGTCGCGTATGTATCATACATTACCTCTATATATCGGGTAACACGTGTTAAAGAAAATTCATTATAGTCATTAGGCTAAATATATTCCCGGCGGAAGAAATTACTTTCGTGACAGGATCGAAGAGCTTCCTTTTCGTATATATAAAGGTGATGCCTAACCCCGCGTGCCTCTACCCCTGGTGATTCAGGGGGGTTTGTTCTGTCTCGCTTTCTCATTAAGTTGAGTGTTGCGTGTTGCGAGGAGGCTCGAGGGGCACTCGCGCTGTTCCCGAGTGGTCGGGTATAAGCGGGACACAGGCCGCGTAGAAGTGTAGCACGCCAACAATCCTCCTCCAGTTTCACGGAGCTACAGGTTGCTATGAAAGACCGTGAACTTAAAAAGTGGTTTGCTTAAAGAGCGGAATTAAGATACTTGATTCAAAAAATGTAGAAAATTAATGAAAAAAAATTATACAAAGTTCAATCTTTACGTTATACACAAGTGTGTGTATGTTTTAATAAAATCTGAGAGTAGTTCGTAAATCGAATAGAATTATGGAAGGTGGTATCCGCGGCGAAAGAAAAACGGCGGAAATCGTCCGGTACGTGACTTGGAGGAAAAGTACGAACCCGGTGAAAGCGAAAGTAGTTTACTCGATGCTTAAATAAAACATTCTATTTTCCATTTGCCATTTTCTGCTTCCTATATCTTTTGATTCTACTGACATGACGCTCTACCTACCGCCATAAGGGATCCAGAGTACATATACATATATATACTATACCTATGTACATGGACCATCGACTGGCTCCCGGTATCGATCGGAGATCAGCAAAGGATTTGTGGGATTTCTTACAGAGAATTTTCCAAGTCCTAAGCCTAAAACAGGGTCGAAGCTTGGCCCGCGCGAGAGGGAAGACGAGATAAGTGAAAGGTATACAAAGAGTCGTGGCGGTGATGATGGTGCGGGTTTGCTTTCGATTACCGCTTAAATCCATACTGACGATTTTCACGTATATATTTATACACTTGGTAGGTCCGTGTAACGTCGACAGAGATTTTTAGGGGTGAAAGTGAAGTACGGATAGCGATTTAAAAATCTACCGAATAAACACTATTCCGTTCACATTTTGAGTCGACGAAGAGACATAATTTCCTGGCAACTTGATTTACAAGCATAAGAGTCTCTAATTAAAGCTAACAGAAAAGGGAATAGAAAAAAAGCAAAGAAACGAGACGAACGTTCTGTACTAGACCGAATTATACACATAGTAATTCGGAGGGTAGGTTCGGAGCTGGGAATTGAGAGGACGTTTGTAGAAAAACTCCTCTAGCATTAACGCCTATTTGTACTTTGGCGTCGTCTATCCGTTAGCATATCGCGTCTACGTATAGGTACTACGGAAAAAGGCAAAGAAAATCCGCTTTGCAAACGGCAAAGAAAAAAATGCTTTGCGCTTTGGGACCCCCGTTCCTCCATTTTCTGCGTTACTACTTCACCTGGTTGGCAAACAAGTTCTCTTTCCCGTGCAGCTCGTAATATTCAGGACCATTAAAATACCGGAAAATAGAGACCTGAGAATTTCCTCCATTAGTTCTTCTGCCTAACGTATCCACGTCACGTTGGGTGGAACTTGTTTGGTTTGCAGGACCGCAGTCTAAAGAAACGTTGCTCTATGTATTTTGCTAATTTTGTTTCTCCTCATTTTTATGTTCAACACTTTTCCGTCTATTCCCTCTTTTCTGTCTTCTTGGTTTCACTTTTACACTCACTCTCTCCGTTATGTGATCTTTCATACTCTATCCACGGTCGCTCGGTTTGTGTCATTATAGTTCAATCATGCGTCGTTCTTTCCTTTACGTAGAATCTTTACGAGGCGGGGTAAAACTCGGCTGCTTTATA
This sequence comes from Tenthredo distinguenda, assembly GCA_947538915.1. Lineage (NCBI taxonomy): Eukaryota > Metazoa > Arthropoda > Insecta > Hymenoptera > Tenthredinidae > Tenthredo > Tenthredo distinguenda. The sequence goes on from OX384534.1 coordinate 11,134,282, forward strand.
CATCTTCAGGTACATCAACTCGACGCACGGTGGTATAATAAAATTGCTTTTGTATCTCCGGCAGTTCTTGCCTCCTTTACCTCGGCATAGATGGTACTCAGCGAACCGTTCATCACTGGGAGCTGGTACAAGGGGTAGTTTCATATCGCAGTAGAGACGTGCGTGCCTCTATACCAGCGACCATGGACCATATGGGAAGATAGTTATATTCTTGAGTAACTATTAAATGATGGAAACCGTTGTATCGGTGGGAAAGGCGGTATCGTGAATGTAAAACAAAACGACGTCATAGTCCTCAAAATCGTATTCGCCTGAGTACGAGCAAAGGGTAGAACTTTTATTGTACCCTCTCGAATCCACGGGTCCAGAGAACCAACGTCCGCAACGGAACGACACACCGCGGGTGGAAAATTATTGCGAAAAAACGACTTGCCGGGTTAACTGTTCGTTAACGACAAAGGTGCGAAGAATCGGGTCGTTTAGTCGTTTGCGGAACACGTGTAAAGTGCAGCTGTATATAGGTATATCGTTGCAATAAACGGAAACTCTTCGACGATCGCGATTCGTAATTACCTTTTGGTAACCCAGCAGATGAAATTGGAATTTAGTAGAGCGAGTAAAGGGAAAAGCAGGGAGGCGAACGAGGGGAACGTAAAAGAACGAATATGTTAGAATATATCGGTACTCCACGGCCTAACCGCTAAACGTAAAGCTATTCGGCATTTATTAGCCCTCAAACTCGGCAGCATGCTATGCCTCGATTCTCGTCGACTCCCTGCTGATACTGGGAGGTAAATTGTTTCCATTTAATTATACAAAGCACCCATACAGGAGCAAGTCATTGAAGTGGGCTGGGGCGGGGCGCCGCACGAACCAATATATCACCATTTCAAGGCATTTCAAATTCATACGGATTCAATTTCGAAGATATTTGCCTACAGGCAATTTCTCGAGAATTCCAATAAGTTTTCCTTTAATATAAAACACGCTTGTTGCGAAAATATCTATCATCCCCCTCTCCTGGTCTCTCCTCTCGCCACCCGGATTCCTTTTATCGTCATGGTTCACGCGAAAAAAAATTAATAGACCCGCGTGCAGACTCGAAATTGCAAATCTTGACTCAACGATTACATTAGACAGATAAAGCAGAGGGTTTACCTATACCTTTGAAATCATTTCACTCAACGAAGTAGATTACTCACAGTATCCATTTAGACCGAGGTCCGCGGTCGCCACGAAAGACACGTTTCAATGTTTGTCGTCGTGGTCAGCGCACTCTTCCTAATCCAACCCAACCCAACCGAACCCAACCCAACTCGACCCAACCCAGCCTAACTTAACCCGACCCTACCCCTTCGGTTGGCTATCTTTCACCAAAGAGGAAACACCCGGCGTAGACGGACGCTGATGGAAGTAGTGATGGTCTCCGGCGAAACTTCCTAAACCACTTCGAACAAGCCCAAACCACGGTAAACCACGAGTCTAAACCATCAGAAGCGAACCACCCTGCCGTAGTTCGGGTCGATTTAGAGAGTTGCTCGTTCTTCGTTCGGGAGATGCCCTCTTCGACTTTGACTTTAATTTCAAAGTCGTTTAACGAAAATTGCGTGCTGGGTTGAGCCTCTCATCCCGCTGGTAGTATCGAATGCTAAGTAATATCACCGATCCTCTAATACAGGTAGTGGGTACTAATCGTCAGGGAAATACCCGAGGATACAATACCGCCGTTCTTTCTCTATTAACTTCGTGCGCGATACGGGAACCCGAGTGAATAATTACTTTAATCTAGAGTAACTGGGATGCAATTGTGGCTTGGAAAACAATTTGGCCCCACAGTCCTCGAGGTGGTTATAACTTCTCGGCTATCTTTGCCTCTCCCAGTCTACCACCGAAAGATCTACGCCAGTAATACGTACGTTTGCAGGTTTTGTTCGTAAATCTTGCGTATGTAACGTAGCTATGTGTTACGTCGTCGGAGAATATCATATCTCGGAAATGTCGCGGTAGGGAAGTGTTTCCCTGGCCCGCTGACTGAACGGTATGCCGTTTTTCCTGTTTTACAGATCGCTGAAAAGCTGGTCGTACGAGGGAGAAATGGGTCAACAAAGTATCACGTGACAAACATATTTTCTCTCGCAGTATCGCTTTCTGACTATTTTCAATTTATTACAAAGCTAGCGAAGTGGTCCGCGTCTGCTCTCCTCAGTCGCCTGTCAAGCCACCCCTACGCAACGTATCAGGATTTTTTTTCTTTTTTTTCCCTTCATTTTCAGGAGAAATATTCGACGAATAAATTTACCGGAAAAATATTTTCAACGGAACTGTATCGTTATAAAGTATCAAAAGCTGAATTTGAGTCACCAAACTTCTCGTCTTTGCTTAGACGATATAATCGCTAGTTGAACTAGGAATTAATTAATCCGGAGTGCTACAGCGCTCAGATGATATTCAACAGGTGCAATTACACATATTAACGGGCATATATCTTTATATGTGAATTTTCGCAATATAGTCAGAGTGTTCCTGCGGGTTCGGGTCGTGCAAAGTCATCGGTACCGCAGCGGTACCTTCCGAACAGTTACTAACGGGGTAGATTCTACAGTGCCGCTTTCACCGTTTGGTGTGGCTCTCCAGGGATCGCTTTGCAAAGCGTGGGCCGCGCGCGTTGCATAAGTGATGCCCTCTAAAATACTCACGAACCCACGACTGCGGCCGGGGTCTTGTGCGAGGCCTGTGATTGCCTCTTACTATCCGTAAGCGGTCCGTGATCTCGGCTCGTTTCTAGCTTCTCGTGGCCTCTGTACTGAACGAGGGTAAGACGAAAAAATAAGGAAGACACGGAGAGAAAAAAAAGTCGGAGCAAGAGAAAAAGCGTAATACAACGAGTGCCGTTCTACCCTTCGTGGCACCAGGCCACCTGAAGCTATATACCGACTGGTTCCAGTACCTCTTCGATATCCATGCTGCATCTAGTGCCTCTCTCTAGTCGTTGGTGTGGTCGAGGAGAGGGTGAACACTTGGCACTTTGCCAGGTTTCGAAGGAGTCCTTAGAGGCGAGGATAGGAGTCCCCTTTGGTCGGAGACTCGGGCTGAACGCTTCTTTGCACCTTGACTAAGATGAAAGTTGACAACGAGATCAAAGCGCGATCTGTGTCAAGAGTAAATTCTATTTTTTTTATCATCTGGCACGGGAAGATAATATTTGTCTTGAAGAAAAATGTTGAATATCTTCAGACTGTTGAAACCATGATTCGACGTCATGTCGGTTGGAAATTAGTCATGATAGTCACGAGGTATTCGAACGTTTGGTGTCTGAATGTCTTGCCGATTGATCTACGCGCTGCTACGCCTACCCTAAGGACCCTTACAATTATGAGACGAGAATATCTCATGCCCGCAGACCTTGATGAAGGCTTATTCATGCGGCTACATTACAGCCGAGATATTGCGAAGGCCTTTGCTCTCGTGTATAATAATTATCCAACACGTTTTTTGGGGCTTTGTTTCACCATCTGTTTCAAATCCTGTTGTAAAATCTAGAAGTGAACAACGTAAATAACAAATATTTCATATAAAAATGCAAAGGGCAGAACGGGAGAACCCGACACCAGTAACGGTGGGTAGGTAGGGGTACAGTACTCTCATTAATATTCGCGAGGCATTCCTCCGACAGTTTTACGATCGCCGAAAGTTTGAGCCGCCGGTATACCCGTTGGTACTTCATTCCGTCTCCTATCTGTGTTTGTATCAGAAAACAAATTTGTCTGGGGATAATGGATGAAGCGGTCGGTCGCAGAGTGTATTCGGAGAGCGTCGGCGAGTGTCGTCTCCCTGTTAGTAATTAATGGCACGCGCCTCGGCATTGTTTCCGAAGCTAGGCGTCCGGCGAATCAGGTGCTTCGCTAATTTTTCTTCGTGCAATTATAATACAAGGTCTTGGGGAAAGAGCTACGAAGTTTTGAAAACTTTTCGAGAGACGGGAATTCGCGAGTCGATTGCGCGATCAATCATTTCAGACTGTAGGGTGAAACTGAGGAAGGCCAAACTAAGCCGGTTGGTCGGTCCATCGTTCGACAGCTCGTATTCGATCTATCTCAGTTCTGATGGAATATCGTGTCGTAAAGGAGGACGAAGGCTACTTATGGACCTTCGAAATATTTTCACTTTTATACACGAACCTTTCATATCCGAGCATTTCAGTCCTACCCCAAGATCCATAACAGCGATAGATTCCGGATTTACTTACCTGAAAAATAAAGAAAATTCATTTCATTAGCTTCAACGCAATTAACGACGTATATGAGGTAGATAACTTGTTTCACATGTACATTCCGCAGTAAATCATTCGCGACAAATTATCCGATCCCTTTAGCGATGTAATTTCGGTGGAGACGCTGGCACAAATTACGCTTGCGGATGCATAGTGTTGAAGTATGACAAAGAGGGGAGACGGTTATTGTTTGGTCTTGGGTGTTGACACACAATGAGGTGTTGCGTGTCGGTGAAACAGTGTTTCACGTCACATAATATTACCGAGAACTAGCAGACTTGCTCGAGTACGAGTGCTGAGTATACAGTCCGCTAACTCACAGCTTTCTAGCACGACTTGTTCAAGTATTCTTGTTAATGCACGGGAAGTCTTAAGATTTCCTACATTTATTACAATGCCTCGACGTAACGAAAAAGCGAGAGCGCGTACAATATCGATATGGTTTCGAAGTAGGATCAAGTTTTAAAAAAATAATTCACAATCAAGTCACGACAGATCTCCTCAACTTTCAACAATAATTAATTCTTTTGATTGCTTCGTTTCAAATTAGCTTCAAATCGAACTCTACTGATTCTTCCTAACGAAAGGAATTGTCGGTTATTTACTGGCATTGATCGGTCAACCAGACTTACGGTATACTTACAATTAGTGACGTTCCAATACCACGAATATCAAATTAACAATCTATCAATCGGGAGACGGACGGCGTAACTCCTACCTACGTAGGTAATGATTGTGAGTAAAATATGACGCAGAAGGCACCGGATGTGAGTTGGAACGTTAAAAGGATAGCGGGGATCACGTTGATGGGCACATGGCGTTATGCATATGATTCTCCTTCCCACGATATCATTCCATTCTTATTTTTAGCTAACTCAAGGCGTAAGCTGAGCTGAATTAACGCGTACTTCCCTTGCGGTAATTACAACGTTAGATACATACCTACCTACCTACCTCTGACGTTATTAACTCGTCAGTGTGCAGGTTAATATGTGCGAGAGAGAAAGAGAGGGTGGAGGAGAGATCAGGCAGGTAGGTTCAACCTACGCAATCAAGTTCAAGCAAGCAAGTTAATTCACGCCGAGTGTGCACACTTGCCGCGAAACTTCTACCGCGTCTTGAAGCTTTGCCGAAGAGCAAGTTGCTGCAACGGTGAGATGTTACCGCACGGTGGTAGCCTCTCGTCCTCTTACGTCTCGCTTCTAGAGTCTATAGACCACACTCTATTACCTCTAAACCTAAACTACTCTTGCAACAACCGATGTCTAGGTAGAGGTAGCTATGCCGGTGAACGATTCTTACCTCATATAGAGAATAATCAATACGGAATCAAGGGTTCGAAGTGGGGTGGGAAGAAGGGAGATCCCCGCATATAATTAGGAAGGAACCAAGGACGGTACTCGTAGGGAAAAAACGTCGAACCATTTCTTTTCTTTAATAAAAAGAGCGTCAACCCTTGCCAAAATGCAATGTGCAAAGTTTTGGCTAATGAACTTGAAGAAGGCACTTGCGGTTCTTACTTTTTCTGTCGTAAGAGTAAATTGGCTCTTTTTTTTTTTCCTCAGACTCTTCTTTACTGAAATGCCTTCGAGTGAGCTAGTAATTATTGTAATCTCGGGGCGAGCATCTTGCCGGTTGTCGTTTCATTGGAAATTTCATATCTGGCCACAACAGTCGTAGGACAAAGATGATGCGACTGAAAGGATCCGCGAAGGTCACTGGGCGCGAACCCGTACCAAATTACGTTTAGGTGCTCGTGTGCCCTCGTTCAACCGAAAGTAGAGAGCCTTGGGTTCTGATCTTGGATATGGCTCCCCGCGCAACAATACATCCGGAATACCCTGGCCCACCCCCGTTTCTGCCCGACTATGAACGCGCCTCTTGACAATGGCCCCTAGACTCTGGGAGTTCCTCCAGTTCCCGGTTGTCGTTGACTCAATTCCCGTTTGCCCTATTCGCCCCGTCCGCGACTACTGCCACTGCCAATGCTACGGAGAATTTCATATAACTTTCTATTGAAATCTGGACGGGAGCGCGGATAGAAATAAGGGTGGTTTGGTGGGGATTTAAATCAAGTGCCAGTTGCGTACTGACGTGGCAACCTAAACCTAACAACGAAAAGTTGTCGAAGCCAAAATTTCGTTGCCTGGCTACGAGTAGGTATACGGGTAACCGAACGAACTAGTAATACCTACCCTTGAATTTCTCGCTCTTTCTCCGTACCCCCGTCGCGCCACGGGGATACCTTTGAAATGACGTGAAATTAAGGGACGCTGACGATAATGTGGAATTGTACGCGCTGTCAATGGCGAAGGAAGCCAATTTCATCTCATATTCCGGTCCGCCAGTGCGAAAACCGCCCGTTTCTCTTTGTAAGAGGTAAAATGGAATGAGGGAAAAACCGTTGGCAGCCTCGACTTTCACACTTTCCTCCCGCGGATGAAATCTAGTTAGTCGTTTCGTCTAATCCGAGATGAAATTCAATTCGTTTTAATATCATCTTCGCGTCGGCTGCAGAATTTCTCGATCCATCAGCTCGAACGACCCTCGCACACTTTAGTTGCCTTGAGTTTATTATAATTTATCTTATACGTCAGATTTTTACTACCCAAAAAAAAACGACCCCCGAATCACCACGGTATAAGATCCGAGTTCAATTAATTTTTACCACCGCAAAATATATATCCCGCTCGATGTAAAGAATTCAATGAATTTTTTTTTCCTTTTTCTTCCACCTTTCTTCTCTTTTTTTACTCGAACGACGTATCGTCAACTTAATCGAGCCAAGAAATACCCCCTCTTGGAACGGAAATATAGGCATTATACGCGGGACAGAGTTGCCCGGTCGGCTTCTGCTAATGAAGAGCTTTAATGTCGCACAACTCACAAGGACGTAAACCGCTGCCAACGACCGTTACGGAGGTCCGCGAAGGGCAGGGCGACGGTCGAAAAAATAAAACTAATGAAAAACGTTAATGAATGTATAACTTCCCGGCTTAATTTCATATAACGAGAAAAGGCGAGATAAAAGAAGAAGGAGTGATAAACTGCTTTGAGGAGGCGACCTGAAGACAAAGTCGCCGCTTCTTCCACCTCTACCCACCCTACTGCCCCGCGACCCTCTGTACCTCAGAGAAGAAGACCGTCTGAAGAAGACGCTGACAACATCTTCGCTAATTAACTTAACGCACTTTTCGAACTTATAACGACGGGTAACGTAATTATGGCGTCGCTACTCGCGCTCTTGAAACGGGCGCAAATATATTGTAATGGACTTATTTTCCGTCAGAGCTGTGATTAACAAAGGATCTCGATGTTCATCGTTCTTGCTTGGAAATTATTATCGCCACTGTTATTCTCATCATTTTTGTTTTGCTCTCACTTCGGAAATTATCTCGGGGTAGAGATTTGAGAAAAAATAAAAAATGAATAAACAGAAAGGGCTACCGAACACTGCACCGAATCTTACTTGCGCTACGAACGAAGGCATTGCTACAAAGTAATTCGAGGGCTCACAAAACTCGGGCAAATAATTCGTTTTACGTTCAACGCTCACCGTTCGCCGTTCGCCGTTCGCTATTCGACGTTCGCTTGGTTTTTACGTTTCGGCATAAAGTTGCAAGCCCTTCGGAACCCCGAAGCCAATGAACTCCATCCGGCGCATCGGTCCTACCAATCTACCCCACTCTACCCCTTCGGCTATCAAAGCACCATTCCCTTTACCCGACCGAGCGCATACGTATACCAACTCGCTCTTTCCGACTGACGGTGTATATACTCGCGAATGAGTAAAATTATCCGAGTCCCAGAGGTCGGCTTCACCTATCAGCTCGCCAATCCGAAACTGATGGTTGGTCGTCGCTTACGATCCGCTGAATACCGGCGTCTTCCCTTCGCGTACATAAAGACAGTCGAGTCTCAGGTAATCTTTACGTACCCTGGTTTAGCATCAGTTAATGCAGAGTTTCCGTCACCCTGATGGTTATGAAAGTTTTGTCGTCAAAAAGGAACTTCCTACCGGGCATAAAATCACGGGACTCTTTGCACCGACGTCACGCAGGTGAGGACTCTTACGAAAATCGTATAAAAGGATGAGCCGAGTAAAGGGTCAGAGGGATGAAGACGTTCATAGAAACAACGAGCGGACAGCACCACCTAAATCCATGTGATGCGTGCCGCGGAGGAAAAACTTTTTTGTTAGCTGCCCGTGGACCGAGGGCTCTCGCCGCTCAATTTGTATGTTAATTTGCGAGTGTTTGCGGGGCACCAGTTCGCTTGATAATGTCATGTTTATTCAGCGATGATATCGCTGCAGGCAGTCACCGGGCATATCCGACCCGCTCATTGCCACCGGCCGTGGCCTCCGCTGAACCACCGAGCCACTGTACCCCTGCACTCTTTCGCGGTACGCTCGTACGCGGATAAAAAATGTTGTGTTATAATGTATTCGCGAAAAAAGAAAAATTCAGCTAGAACATGATCCCGGCTCCTGGTTTATTTCACGACTATTTCAACCTGGGTTTGATTACCACCGTTCCAGTTTTGTTAGTTATACATTTTATCCTCGAGCGTTTGATGCTTGACCGATATTATTGTCTTCGCTCCCGGTCTCACCTGAGGGGATTAATCAAACTCATTATTTTCAAATTTATATACGAGTTGTTTGATTGCGGACTACTTCCTCCCGGGGCTGGAGGATTGGTTCTCGTTACTGACTTGTTTACGTAGATAGAGGAAAGGCGGCGCTTGGTCACACTGCATACAAATTATGAATTATACGAATATCGATCCGTCTGCCAAGAGATAACCGTATATTCTGGGAATCGAGTCTGCAATTTCGCACCGTCTCGGAATTTTCGACAATTGAAGATATTGCGGATGTGTCAGTACGCTCAAAGTTAGGAAGATGTCAGTGGTTCGGGAAAACAGTTGAGGGCCAATTTTCTCACCTTACGTTCACCCAAGCGATGGTGATAAACTGGTGAGATTTTAGAACTCAATCGCTCCAAGTTCTTCTTCTCCTCGAAGACGTCGGCTTGAAAAGTAATTTCGACCGTTTTCGCTGTCTGATACAGATCAGCGTAATCCAAATAAATCTCTCCCTCAAACTCTATCTTTTTCACATTTTACTCGTTCCTTGTTTCACGTGAAGGCGGTTATCATCGGCGCTCGTAGGTATTGCGAGTCGTTGGAAGACCAAGAGTGAAATAAATTCACGTTATTTATTTCGTACCGCGGCCGCGAGGAGACTCGAAATAAAGCAAGCCCGTTTAGAGGTGGCCGGCGTACAAGAAATAGAATATAAGTAGCCAACATCAGGGCGATAATGCGAGATGAAAGTGTAGATTGCACGGGCGAGGATGGGCGAGCCTTCATGGAAAATGTATGAAGACCGGATCGCCGGCTTCCTTCTTGTGGCCGAGACCAAGCTGGACAGAGGCATCGAAATGCCTGCTAACACCGAGACTCTTCGTGTCTCTAGCCGCCTTTTATTTATTAGCTTTTTAGGCGACTATATAGCCTCACGTTGCCCGTTGCTCCTGAGAATACAGTAAAAACTGACACTAACCCCGCTCAACTATATATATTTCAAAAATCTGTGTCGTAAAATAGAAATTTGGTTCTGCAGGGGTGGAATTTTCTTTTTCTTTTTCTTTTTTAGATGAGTATGATAAAACTGGTAAGATGGGGGAAAAAAACATTTACTTTTTAATACAGACCAGCTACAATACGGAATAAATTTGAAACTCATTGAAGATGGTTATATTGAGATATACGAGAGCTTCGAATACAACCCCTCGGGCAAAATGTCATTTTTCGTTAGCTTTTGTCGACTCATTTGCTTGTCAGTTTCAACTTCAATCCACGCACGCTCAGTCTTCAGTCCTCGACACTCATCGTTGCAGAAACGAGAGTGTTAATGGAAATACGAGTGTCGAAGCTCAAGAGGCGTGCTAAAGTCTGCCTGGAGTCCCACTATATCGAGGTTGTGCTTATGTGCGTATAGTATAAATACGTATAGGCGTTTATATAGTCTTTGATGAAGTATTTTGACGCCCCCATGAAAATGAAAACGTCCGCGTCGTTACCTTCGAATTCTTTCAGAGGACTCGTCGATGAATGGGCTGCCGTCTCTGCTAAATGCATCTGATTATTTTCATCTGTTTGTTTTATCTCGCGGGACTGGAGGGTCCTTCTGTCGCCATCCAAGTGAAATATCCTCGGGATTGCGCGCGCAGTTAAAAGGATACCCTCGTTTTTTCATGCAGATTAGATCTTTGAGGGGTTATCAAGAGTTTACCTAGGAGTTTATTACTATCCTCGCGGAAATATGATAAGGGTAAACTCGGTTCTTTATGCCGGAATATATACTCTGCCGCGCTGTGCCGCAGCCGGTTCGTGATCATTTTCTATTAGGGTAATTATGACGATTTGTCACAGCGAGCTTTCATTCTAATTCCAGCTAATAATACCACGAAATATATATAATTTCCGTGTTTTTCTCTCTTGTTATATAAAAGGCAGATAAATTCACGGTGCTTAGCGAATCATTGATGGAACTTTTCACTTTCCTTACTCCCTACGCTATAAATCGAGAACTGAGCTAAGCTGAGGTGAGGCGTGCCAAGAGTTTTTTTTTTTTTCTTTCTTTTTATTCAGGATCAAGTAGGGGTGGAGTCAGAGAGAAAAAGAGAGATTCTTTTAGCGCATTGACTTCTTCGGAATTTAAAAGATATAGCCGTGGGGCAATAGCTGGAGGGAATCGAGGTACGCGTCAGAACGTTCGCAGAGAGTCGTTAAGGGTGACGTTAGCGCGTACCGCGTAGAATGCAGATCAGGCAAGGGCGGTTGGCAGGTCCTCCGTCGAACCCCTGTCGACTTAGCTTCAGACCTTGGGTAAGCACGAGTTAAGTATTAAACACTTTAAAAGTGGCTGCGTGAAATTGAAGATTAAAGCCTACAATCTACGGAGAAAGACGACACTTTTTATACAACATTTATTTCCAGAGACTCGTTAAAACGTACCTCGGAGAGAATACTGAACCGAGATCAGTCCGGGTTAGCGAAATAGATTAATTCATCTGTTCAGAATTCGAAGAGACTAAGATCTCAATACTCGCTAGCCACGTGGTACCTATAGCTAACCAACTCCGCGCTTTTATCAGTGGCAGTTCATTTATATGGGTACTTTTATTATACGTATAGGTATAGAGATAAAAGGCGGATTAGAGAAGAGGTGTATAAGTAACGAAGAAGAGAGGGGGAGAGAGAGAGGAAGAGGGGGAGTGACACCGTCGTTGAATATTCCTGGTTGATAAAAGAATGAGATTGAATCATCTCAGCGATTAACAGCTGAGCGGATTGCCTGGAATGGTAGAAATCAGAGGAACGTGGGTACAGGCCGTTGGTTTAGGGTGAGGATATAAATTTTTTAAGCCGTCAGTCGTCCGTTGGATGGAGAGTTTCCTCGACTTAGTGGAGTTTAAAATATTGAAATCGTTAGCTTGGATTGACGTGAGATCGAGTTTCAGATATTTAATATTTTACGATTTATTACTGGCTTAAGTGATGCAGCATCTCTTTCTTCCCGTTTCGACGAGAATTTCTCTCCTCGATTCTCGAATCATTTAGTTTTTCGCTATCGATCGAGCTTCTGGGATAGCCTGGTGCAAGACGACTTACGGCACCGTCTTACTTCCAAGATTGCAGGGTTAATAAAAAGAAGGGCATTTTATGCTCGGATATTAAATTGATTTCTCCCGTGAGACAATTTGCTCCCGATCTCTGGGACGGTTGAGCTCCTTATACTCGCAAGTGAAAAGTGAAGCGTTTTTTCTTTGGGTTTTTTTCCTTCGCTTTTTTTCCCTTTCTTTTTTTCCTCACCAGCGTTTTCTCCCTCAGGCCGAAGTGTGACGAGCCTAGAGAGAGAGCAGGAGAGAAAGAGAGCGCGGGGAAGAGTAAAACGCCGAAAGAGCGAAAGCGCAAGAAAAGAGGGAAACTCGCGAGGCGTAGGAGCCCAGCCGCGTCTTGGCTTACCCTCTGACTCGCGGCCATTAATCACGCGACATTCTCAAACCACCAGCACCAGCGACTGGGCTAGCTTCATTCCCACAACGTAAAACCCGCGGTGGTGGGAAGAAAACAAATTTACAATCTATTTAAAAGGCTTTCCAATCGGCCCGATTTACTCGAGGGACTTTGCGGCTGATTTCGTCGCTACTTCATCGATGACGCCCAGCAGTCCCTAATCCTAACTACCACATCGCACCGCACCGCTTTCCGTAGTCATAAACGCCGACTACCTGTCTTGAATTTTATCCTGCAAAATGGCTTAATTTATTGGCTTTATACGTCTTTATAGGAAACTAAGGCTGTTTCACGCGGGTGCGATAGTAATAAAACACGTCTTTTCATCCCGGCGTTATACACGCGTCAGAAATGTTGGCAGGGAACGATCCCGTTGCAGAAACATCCATCATGCACGCTCGATGGGTACGAATTCCCCAGCCCACTAACGGCGAAATCCTACTAAACCTCAAGAATATCTATACAAAATACGAGCGGTATAGAGGGCTGCCTGAAACAAACGGGTGGCACGGAAACCGCATAACGTATGGTCAGGTGCGGTGGTCCGTATACTTATCAATCACTTAGCGGCACATTTGGAGAGCCCTGCTCAGGTTGTCCCGAGGTGCGGAAGGAGAGGCTTTCGTTACGCTACTTTTACGCTGAACGCGTACAGCCATCCATCTTTTCGCGAATTGACAGCGAGACAATACGCCAGAAAATCGAACGCCGCTAAACAAACGTGAGAAAGATAGAGAAGTGACACGCTTTACGACCATGTCCGTTAATTGACCAGGTCAAGGATGAAAATGGGTGGAACTGAATTAATCACAAGACTTTATGAGCCATATAGGATGATTGCATTGTGTCAATGTGCGTCGTAGGGCCCTATGTGTAGTTTGAAATTGTGTAGAATCTAGATTTTGGATGTATATACACATTAGTGAGTCCATTATAGGGATTGTGGTCACGACCTAGCGGGACAGTGGCGGTGAGTTCTTTTTCACAGAAAAAGCACTTCTTCTTTCTTCCACTACTGTGCCATAGTCATTTGGCCACCCCCAACGTCTCCTACAAACCATACTTTACGGGCAGAGAGAGGCTCGCTGATGATGGTAATAGTGTAATAAAAGCGCGTAAGAAAACGACTGCCGAGAAGAAAGGACGAAAAGAAAGCAAGAAGGAAAAAAGGAAAAAGAGAAAGAAAAAAGAAAACTTGTTCGTGTGGACGAGGTGAGACTCAGGGATAAAAGGAATGGTAGGTGCCTGGCTGAAAATTAGAATCGAGTGAGACAGTGCAGACGCAAACTTCGTCAAAAGTAAGACAAATTTCGTGTAATTTAAATTAGCGAGGCAAAAAGAGGTCGAGCTGTTTTCTCGAGGTGCCAGCCACCTGAGGGACTTTCACCCTGTTCGCGTAATCTTATAGCAATGGCGTATTATTCGCCTTGTAACGAAATACGCTACCCGATATTGAGTTTACACATACCGGACAACTAGTAACTCTGCAACGAGGTGAACAAAAATTCTGAAAATTCATCTAATTTGATACTATGTAATTTCGGAACGAAAATGAGAATTTTCCTGTAGTTTTTCTCTTTCCATAGATTGCAAAAGCGTCTGGATTTTTTCGTCATCTTACCAGACGCGATTCTCAACGCTTCTCGTGATATCACAAAAGTGGAAAAACCTGGCAAAACAAAATAATAAGCTGCCTAATGGTCTTCGGAATGGCGGACATTCTGACACGATTGGATACAGTGCTAGTGTCAGTGCTTCTGGTTCTACTGCTACCGCTGCTGTTGGAAAGACACAGTCGTTTCACTTCGGTATAGTTACACTGCAACTTTCAAAGCTTGCACTTTCGGAGAACCATTTTATTCAGACGTCGGTATTAGAAGACCGAGGTGAACGACTCCTTTCCTAATCTAAACTAGTGTCGATGCTCCCTTATCACTCTGTGAGGTATATCGAAAGAAACACGATTGGATTAAGTTATCGGCTATCGCTAGTCAGATTCTGTTTCACGTGATATCATCGAGTTCCGTTCTTTTTCCCCAATTTTTAAGGGTAATACGACACACGTAGATTTTCCAGCTGAGCCTAAATTATATCGTGAAGAAATTCTGATCAAGATGTAAATATATGTAGAGAATAAAAATTTGAATAAAATACCTTAATCGCACAGAATAACGGCACAAGAAGCTTTTCACCTTTAGCTAAGCAAACAGAGACGAGTTTCTATCCTACTATTCGAGAGGTCCGCTAAAAACTGAACACTTTTCTATATTTTTTGAATAAATAGGATTACGCGAACGTATTATCGTCCGCTTATTGTTATTTCCGAAGCTCCAACAAGCCGAACGGATTGTCCCTTGTTGTACGATATCTATGGCTGGTAAGCCCCGCTCATTAAATGAAAAATAAACAAGAGATTATTATTTTTGTGGGAATAATTTATTATTTCAATGGAAACAGGATACATATAGTATATCGCCCGGTGGTACCGGCTCACGGCTATACGCAGTTAGCGAGTGTTCGCGTTAGGAAAACAGTGCAGCCGCCGCTGGTCGTCATTTAAGCTGCGTGGAATTCGGACTCGTTTGTTTGTGCAATTAATTGTACAAGGAAAGAATGTTGTTTACCGATAAAAAACAAATATTTACATCCGATTGATGCTGTGAAATAAATTCGTGACCACCGTCATCAAATCACTCGCGATTCAGATGGAGTAAAAATCGTAATTTCCACAATATGTTGTATAGAAATGCAAAAAAAAAAAAGATTTCATGAAACAATTGTAAAAAACTTTACAATACGGTATTGTGGCTATTAGAGCGTATCTAACTAATTCAGAGAGTATATATATTTCGCTATGATCCAGGTACCGACTGACTCTATCAGTCGCTTCCTCGGTCTCCTTGATCCTTTTTAATTAGCGGACTAATTGGAGTCTGGGAATACAGTTGCAAAGGCTTTTTCTAAAATTCGCTTTTGCCGTACTCGTCAAAATATACTGTTCTAATTATCCGCATATATACCCTGCGCTAGCTCTCGGGAAATCCATTTTCCAAAAGCGACGTTCGGTGCAGAGAAATATGGCAGCACCTGATCCCCCGCTTTGCAGCATCCAACACCGTGGATTAGATATTAATAATTAATGTTAGGACCGACGTGGGAGAAATGAGTTGCATTGTCACCCGAGAACTCTACCCGATTCGTATAGTAGTCTCGCGGACTGTTTATACTACGCAAAGCTGCACCGAGTTGAAATACAGTCTCCATTATACCCGACATATTTCCGTGGATCACTTTGATTATTTTCCCCACGTTTTTCCAGCTGCTATTCGGTTCATTTTTTTACCTCTGGAAAAAAAGAGAGAAAAAAACAGAAAGAGAAACATAGAATTTTATACTCTCCGCAGTTCTCCGACCCTTCGAAATTCCGTCGAAAAAGATCGAGATAAAGAAGAACGTTGCCGGATTGGAATAAAATGGATATAATTCGCGGCTGATCACGATGGATGTATAATATACTCGGTGAATGTAATTAAGGATTCGATTAAAGCACGTAGCTATAATCCTGGCAACAGCGACACGCCATTCGATATTAATTCACCTTTGCCTAACGGAGGCAAGTTTTCGTTTGAATCCTATTTGATACGCTTGCAAAACCTTTACTACCCGGCGCTTTGCATTATCCCTACCCCTAGCGTGGACCTGACGGGAAAATCGGGGCGGTATCCTGGTAGAGGAAGAGGCGGCGGTGGCGGTAGCGGCAGCGCGTCAGCACACATTAATTAGGCTTAGGACGGCGATGGTAGGTTTAATTACTTTCGCCAGATCAGAGCGAAGCGGAGGCTCGCAGGCTCGGCCGGGGATATGAATCGCATGAGAGGCTCAGCCATTGTAAACACACGTGTAACACGGGCTCATCTCGTACAACCGTACCTACATTGGCCGAAAGGATGGATAGTGACTACCAGAGACTCGCGAATGTCAACCCCTGCAGACGGGTGCGCGACCTCGCGTGTTGTAATCGCGTCGCGATTCGAGCCTACGGTTCACAGGGCATGGTGATTAACGCGCATTGATTAAATTGACGAGAGCTGCCCTATGTACCGCGTTGTCCAAGTGTTATATACAAATGTAACTCTACGGTACGGTGTAGTAGGGTGTAGTAGGTATATAGGATCGAATATATCGGAGCGAGTGGCTAAATTAAAACTTGCCAATCAAAGGCGACTCGTTCGACCGACTCTCTAACTTTGATGAAAACTTTAATTAAAATTTTCAGTTGATCAAGTTCTTCAACGTTTTTGACTACGGCTACTACATCACGTGTGATACGAACTGGGTATCCAGTTGTAGAGAGATAGTAGCGAATTGTCGAGGCGAACGAAATAGTCGAGCGATGGAAAATCGTGTGCAGGGCTTGAGTGTCGTAGTGGCCGATACCTCGGACATAGAGGTACTTATTTGCTATGAAAATTTTATGCAAACGACGAAGTTTGAGGACGATCCGCGGCAGTATCGGTGCCGCATTTTATCGCGGTATTACAGGCAACCAGGGCCAAGACAAGAGCGAGGAGTTGAGTTTAGGTGGTGGGAGCGTTGAAATTCTCTCTACTCGTAGCCCGCATGCATTGCGGTGCCACTTTTATGAAAGGCATAAACATGCGCAGCACACTATATCCCGCTATGGGGTAAGAATAAAGAACCAAGTTCATACGAGAAACCGAGACGCCAGTGAACGCTAGACGCCGTAAAATGATTTTCCTTCGGTACGATGGATCGAAGACTTCGCCAAACGAGGTAGGTATACCTACGTACCGTCTTGTCGATGCAGGTAGGTTTTTACGTCTTTTTACAACCTTTTTGCGATGTTGTAAAATTATTTATTAAGGAGCAGATTTTTCCTTTCAAATTTTCAACTATTATTCAGAATATCTATATCGTATATCTATTTTTCTTGGATTGTCTTCGCTTCCCTTTGAATTCGAAATTCTATTCATATTCTGAACAATCGTCGATCGACTTCCCTAGAAAATCCAAACTTCATACCCCTAGATATTGTAGTTTAACTATAAAATTGAACATAAAATAAATAAGAAATTGCGAAAATTTTTATCGCAATTCATTGCCGATATTCAGATAAGGTCTCGAATGCCGTTTGCGAATTGAAAAACTGTATACGTTCCTCTGCTGTAGGGATGGCGAAAATGGCGAAAAAATTGATCGAAGAGAATCATCGAGTGAATCGAAGTCTTCGTAAAGTTGGGCAAACATTTGAGCTTCGTGACGACCACCCCGTGGGGTTTGACTAAAAGGAGAGCGATACCCTTATTGTCGTCAACGTTGGGGTAGTGTGTACGTGAAAAGTTTCTTGGTGAATATAAGACTGAATAAGACGATTCCCTTACCTTATCCATCGCGCGGCGGGGCGAAGAAGGCCGGAGAAAAGTGAGCCTAGGACGCTAGTCGCATACCGAGTGTCGAATACCAGGATACGACAAACGTCACTCCCTATACCCAACGTCTATTGAAGAAACGTTTTCCGACCCCTGCAGGGCATCTTTTCAGCCTTTTCTTTCCCCTCCTACTCAAAGGCCGTATTGTTCTCCATACATTGAAGGTTTGTCATTTTTCGAAGCGTCGAACCCACGTTTTTTCCCCAAAAGTATTGCCGGATAAATTCGAAGAAATTCGATAGAAAAAGGTATCCTGTACAGCGACTGGTTGATTAGACAGTATAGAACTCCGGCCTTGGGGTGCGCGTGATCTTATATAAGTTGAAATTAGGAATTTAGAATTTGGAGTAAAAAAAGGGCATTCTTCGCCCCAAAACTCGGCCGTTCTCATTCGGCACGGCTCTCCGACCGACTTTCTAGCTTTTTAGGTGCTTCTCGCTCGCTGAGGACACGCGACAAATTTACGGAAGCATTGGTATGCAGTTGGCGCTCTTACAGGGGGACACTCGCACTTTCTCACTCCTCTTCCTCTTCCTCTTTCTCCCTGATGCCCGGTCCTTCATCCCGAAGGGTGAGCAAGATGGAAGTGTGACTCTGAACTCTAGAATGAAGAACGTGCGGTGATAGGATTGAGGGAACAGAATTCGCCAACGAGAGCAGCTGAGCGCAACTATAGCAGCCGGAGAGGTCTTCGTTAGTCCCTTTCATTCCGGATTTCACGATTTCGTGATCTCACCCAGGCGAGGAACACGCGGCGGCGAACCACGACTAACCCCTAAATGCAGTTATAGTTCAAGACAGTAGAACGTGGAGAGTAGAAACTAGAGAGTAAAGACCAGATAGCAGATAGCAGAGAGTGAAGAGCAGAGAGTAGAGAGGTGAGGGAAAGTCAGTCAGCCACAAGACGCACCCTCCATACATTCAAGATTTCACGAGAGAATCATACGAAACGATCTCTCCCCTCCCACCCCCTGACACGTATATAGGCGTACAAGAAAGCGCGAGATGGTTATACGGCACAACGGCGTCGTCTAAAATTTCTAGTAACGCGGCTTTGATCCAAAGTTGCTTTGTTTCATGTTACGCGCGTCGATTCGAGACAATGAAACGGTACCACGGTAACGACGTAATTACTCGTTTCGCTTGGGACGGTTCCAATTCAAAGTTGCACTGTGAGAATATGGTACAGAGATCGCGAGACTATAACTTTGGATCTCTATCGCGAAGCACACTTCGTTGAATTCCTCACAATAAATCATCGGATTCTTGTAGCTAACCGTGAGTCATATACCTATATTCCCACTGAAAGTAATACGGAAATACAATAAGGTAACGAAATGAAAGGCACGATGTGAGCTGTGAACGAGATACGTGTGCGAGAAATACGATATTTTGCTATTTATCTGATCGTAAACGTCAAATCAGTAAAGGCGTATATTCCACCTGCTTACATAATGAACACGACGAATGATTCTAATATTCGTGTCTATTTAGCTGATATATACCGACGATAAATTTTAAGTAAACTGAATTAATAATTTAGCTTATAAAAAATTCTTTCCATTAAAATATCGTTACAAGTATCTCGCGTTGAACATATACCATATATCTTTAACATCAGACCGGGATATGTTCAGGCTGTACCTAATGTCACGAATCGGAGCTAACGAGCTCGCCTCGTATATCCACCCGGTACAATTGATTATCTCTCGCAATTCGTAACGAGTGAAATTGAGCCAGTGATTGTCACGATATCGAACGAATTATCAACGTTTTGACATAAAATAAATGGAAAGCTCATATATACTCGTATACAGGTATATATTTAATAATCAATGGGAATTCGGTGATTTCATTTTTCGTCATTTTTTTCTTCATTTCAGATCTCAGTCGTGAGGCTGCGATAATATAGATAGCTCCTCGGTATAATTATATAATACAACATATTCCATCATCGCAGGATCCGAGCACCACGTGTGTTTGAGGTGACCGAGCGTGCTGATGACAGACAGCGTGTGCGGGTGCGATAGCGACGTGCGTGTATCGTGGCGGACGCCAGCCTCCCGTTTGTCCGTTTGTACGTTCACCCGCTACTCGGCCTACTCCGAAAGCTTGGCGGCTCTCGCCTCTCACAACCCGTCTCATCCATCACACCGACAGCTTCGTTATGACCACACTTCAGGCCCCTGGCTTGCCCTGCCCTCATCTTCGGACCCTTTTTAGTCCAGGATGTATTATAGCTGCAGGGCGTCGTCATCCCTCGTTTCGGAATTAAAATATTAAAGATCTTATCGGCTTAAAGCTCGTGTGTATGGCTCAGCATACCGTTATGAGTTCAGAGACGGGGAAGATACGGATACGAGATAATCGGAGAGAAGAATCTTTTCCATTTTTTTTTTTTTTTTCAAACAACTATATCCGATACAGGGTGAAATAATGCAATTTGGTTTATGACGTGTTACATGCCTTGTTAGTATAGGGGAGGGGGTGAAAAAATATCCCTATAGAGTTAGGTGCTTGCTGTTTCTTTAGACAGGGGTGTAACTGCATAGGACTTTGTTCCGTCGAGTTTAATTATTATTTTTTTATTTTTTTTTTTTTTTCATACGCTCAAGTTTCAGTTTCAGGAGGGTGAAAAAGGTGGTACAATTTTTGTGTTTACTCAACGAACTTGCGTTGCTCAATGGTTCGTATTTTGTGAAAAGTCAAACATCAATCCGAAGCTCTTTTATCGTATATATGAATTTTTTGTTGTTTTTTTTTTCGAAAGTACCACGCGATGCGGTTAAATATTAAATAAAAATCCGGTAGGTATAGGCGTTGAACACAACTCGACTCTCGTTCTATAGTTATTGACATAATAACGCGGTGGGATTTAATTTTAGCGTACATGCCGCCCGGGCAAGTAATATAGCTAACGGTCGTGTAAAGCAGTTGTAATTTGAATGGAGGGGTTCTTTTGATGTAATATTAAAAACGCTCGGTAACGAGAAATAAAGTAACTAGTAATATCGCGAGTACCAGAGTTCGTTTCGACGGTAGCCGGTAAAACAAGAAATAAAATCAAAAAGAGTATAACTTTGTTTCCAATAATGCGTAATGCTGCGTATCGTCATACGAATTCTCATATACTGCATATATAACCTGTATCTCCTCTTTGTCGTCGATGTTGAAATTACTTTTGAAATTTCTCTCGTGATCCTCGTCTACCCTGTCTACCTTTCTCTCTTCTTTCATCCCCCAACGCATTTCACGCTACGATCTCGGGCTATTTACGCCTCTGAGTATACGCGTATAGGTTTTTCTTTGCCATCTTTTTTTATGCCACATATAATGAATATTGACAAACCACCACCTCTCTTTCTCTCCGTCTCTCATCCCCTCGGGGCAACAACGAAGGTCCTCGGGAGGGTGACGCGTTCTACCCCCCACTTCGAAACAAACAAGATGTGACGTCACCCACCAACCAGCTCGCACGCGAATCTACCCCTCGCCTAGGGCCAATTCTCATCCTCATCCGCATCCTCATCCTTATTCTCTCCTCTCCGCGTTACCATGGGTAGACGAGACACAATGCTGCACCTTACACCTCTACCCGGTGCAATCGACTCCTTTCGGAGATACATTAGTCTCGATTCGTCGAGAGCGAGACGGTACTGGGAGAAGAGGATCACGTTAGACGTTGGAATTCCGCATCCCAATAGCCTAGCTAGCTACGTAGCACGGTCAAAATGCTAATTTTGAACGTCTCCTCGATTTATAACACCCTGACGGGAATCGACCTCGCGAAACGCGCGTGACGAGAGAAAGGATGGAATGAAATAAACGCGTGGTTTTCATAGCTTTGATAAAAATAGGAGAACCTAGCCCGAGCATCAACATTGGAGATGACATTTCTGGTCAGATTTTATCCGATCATATTGACAAAGGAGGTATGACGGGGGATACCACAGACTTTAGAGGCTGTCACCGAGATCGATTGCAACAACGATATAACAGGTTATAGCCGCTTACGTCTCACCGTCGTCGGTCAGAATAGAAAAGAGCCGGGGAAAGGGTAGAACCGATTGAAACCAGAAATTGATGAAATGATGAATAAGTCCTAAACTATAAATCCAATTTTCCTCAAACATTTCACATCCTTACTTTTCATTTGATGTGGGTCATCGCTATTTCTTTTCGAAACCATCTACCCGAATTAACTGGAGATATCAGCCGTACAGTTTCTTACGAACGAAATTGCGATCAAATCAAGTCAATACGTGCGATGACAAGATTTGATAATTGGCGAATTATGAGGACCCGGTTTTTATAGTTTCATCCCACTACGCGTCTGTCCAAAAGAAACAGATTTTGGTAATCGAAGAGCGACGGTCCTTGTGAGCTGTGCTGATTGCGGGACTATACTTTTATATAATTTCTTTATTATTCTTCTTCTTATTTTTCTCTTTCTTCTGCTCTCAGTAGAGCACCTCTCAGGAGGAATAATAAGTTGTGTTTTTACACGACGCACCCTCGACGCGAGGGTAATCGATTGCGAACGAAAAGGTTAGGTACCTCTCTGTGTCATTTCCTCTAGAGGTTAGTTATCCAACAAAGGTTATCCATTTTCCAACCTTGCTACCGTGCAGAGGGGTACGTACGTACCTACCCACCTACCAACCTACCAACCTACCTCTTATTTCCCCCATCTACCGTTCCATCAGTTTTCCCTCCGACCCTATTTAGGAGAGAGATGCGCGAGAACCGAGAGGAATGAAGGGGCGAAGGGGGGGAAAAGGGAGAAAAAGAGGGAGAGGAGCTTTCCTCATTACGCGGCGCATGGTTTCAGGCTTCCGGTCTCATCTTTCCTTTGAGGCGAGAGTTTTGATTGAATGAAGGGAAAAGGTAGGAACAGGCAAAAGGCAAAGGTATGTAGTAGAGTCGAAAAAGCAAAGGTAAGAAGCAGCAGGCTCTTGTTTCCCCGCTGCCTCGATCATTTTATCTTTTATTTTTTTGTTCCTTTCCGTCCTTTTTTTTCGAGCTTTTTTCAAGCTTTCATTTTTTCTCCCCATCTCGCAGTATCGCGTAGCCACGGTTACTGTCCCGAGAGACCCGGCCACCGACGCTTTCCTACGACTGCGATTTTCCGAATTTCACGACTACGCGACGGTACTACACGCGAAAAGAACGTAAAAACTGTCGTTAACGTCACCTGAATCTGGATATTCATGCGTCTTCAAGACCCAGCGATATTCTATTCCATTTCAACGAGCTTCGTATCTTCGTACGTAGACCTGCACGCGGTCTATACGGATAAACCTGATTCGCAATTAACGAGTTCTGAAATTACTTGCAAAAAATATAAATGCTTTGATTCAGTCTATTGAAAGATTTTTAAGTTCATTGACACTAATCGTGGAGCAGTCGAATCAGAACGCGTACGCAGAAAATTCTATTTAATTCCCGGGAAGTGGTTGGAATGGACCGAGCGATGGATGTAAATTGAATCTCCGGACGAACTCCCTTCGGTAAGAATACATTATTTGTAGCACGGTTCAGCCGGGTATTTTTTCGCCGTAGCGCTCCCGCAGATCCTTCTGCAATCACTTCTATTTTATATTTCAGGTAATTCGAGTCCGGATATATCTCTCTGTAGATTCCAAAGGATTTTCCTCTACTCGTCACGCGGTCTCGCGGGAGATGTAGAAAAAGCGACAATTTTTTCCATGTATACCTACCTATGTTTATAGACTTTATTCAATGGCGAATTGTAGCAATGCTCGAGCGCCGGAGTATCCAATTAATTATCTGGCAGTGAATTTTTCTCCGTTTGCCTGGATTATTTTTTGGGGATCGTATTTTTTTCTTCCTTTTCCAACAACACGGTTGTTTTTGGTGGCTCACATAAAACCCTGTTGGGCTTGTGAACGGAGATAATTAGACATTTGTTTTTGCGCAGCTTTTCCGCGAGCCAAAAAGAATGATATATCCCTACGTTCATATATTTATATTTCTGGTAAATATTCGCGTCGTTTCACTCGTCTACCGCATTTCAGTATCTTTTTAAAAATGTTTACCGAGATACTCGCCAAGCAAACGAAATTCTTTGTATCCTGTTTCTATGAAATAACAATAAATTTGTTAATAAATATCGGCGGCAGCTGAAACATCAGCCTTTCTCTGTTCAACAAACCGGAAGAATAGACCCGCGAAAGGTAGGTACAGAAGATGGTCTGCTCAAATGAAAAATAGATTGGATTTTTGATGTGAAAAGACGAGGCTCCAAATGGGGGAAACGTTAATAAGGTAGTTATGGGGCGTTTATTAGATTAGAATCCACGTCTGCGTGCAAACCGCAATTAACCGAGCACCGAGAACTGACGATGGAAAACGCGTAAATGCATAAGTTATTGCATAATCACTATATAGAAGCGAACGTAGAGGCAAGGGAGTAAGGCAGGTCTGTAGCTGGGTGAAGCAGTATTTCTACGGATTCGTGGAAAGGAACGCAATCCAAGTTAAACGCCAGTACCAACCCCCGCCTCAGTCTATAACCCAAGAGGTTTCTCGAGTTCTGATTCAAAGGAGCATTAATTTGTTTGCCTGGCAAGAGACGAGATCGAACACCTCTCTCTACCTGTAGCAATTAAAATCTGAGGACTTTACGACTTGTCGTTGGTGCCATTCGGCACGGCACAAAATAATCTTGAAAAGTAATTTTTTTTTCTTTTCCTTTTTTTCTCTTCTCTTTCATCTCTTGTATATCTCACTTCAGTTTCTCTCTCTATTTCTGATCAACGAACCCTGTGAAATGAGGCTGTAAAATCAAACTCTCAATCTCAAAGACTCGACATAATGGTATCACCATTTTCAATGTCCCTTTTTTCAGTCATAACGCGAGGACAAGTACACTTGTCTGTTCTATAGGAGATCCTCGAGATGTTAATGGTCTTATTTTTGTGATTCTTATCCCATCGTTAACCTAACGTTATAAAACCAATTTTCATTTGTAAAATCACCCGGAGATGGCTGGCGCCTGTATCAATTAGGGTTATTCTGTTTTTAAACAAAACTTTATCAGCGAGCGATGCAAGCTGAAGCATGAAACTTTTTTTATTCACGTTGCTTTTGTTGTTGTTCTTGTTGTTGTTGTTACGATTGCAAGGAAAGAGGGAAAAGGGAATGGGGAGAGGTGGTAGTGAGTCCTGGAGGGGACGTTGGCAGAGGGTTACAGCTCGAGTGTTTCTGTTGCGAGGAGCTGGTAGCTGCCGCTATCAAATATTTGCAGCGTTTCTAACCCACAATACCTCGCTCGATAAACCTAAAAGTTTGTTTATGGCTGCTGGTTATTCCTTCGCTGGTATACCTTCTCAGAACTTTCCTGGCTACATCCCCTAGCTCGGTTCCCTCTGGCAAAACATTTCGCGTTACTACGACTTGCTTATCCAGGGAAATAGAGGTGATTCGAAGGGGATTTCCAGGGACGAAGACAATCTGCCAAATTTTTCTTCACCCTCCACCCACCTCCATCTCCCTGTTAGAATTTGATCGATCAATCCGGTATCTTCCAACTTCCATGCAATTGTGCATTCGCTCTGGTACCATTTGTTCGATAACTTTACTTTATCATTTCACGAGGCTCGTTTTGTCGATATATATTTTTCTATATTGTATCGATCGTTTTTGAATATTGCGCGAATACCTATTCTATAATAAGTATGTATAATTTATATTCAGAACTTTTTATCGGCTAAAAACTTACGCGTTCACTGAACCCATTCTCGGCACTTACCTGAAACAGAGAAGAAACTTTCGTTATCAAACGTGACCTGATTACTATTACTTCTATCATTATAATCTCGTGAACGCCTGTATGTATATGGTGAAGATATTTTTGAAAGATCTTCTCTCCCTCTTTGATCCGATAGTTGGCAATTCGTTAGAGGAACTTACTTTCTTTACCGATGGGGAATAAAAGTTTTCGTTTTTTTTTCTCCTTTTCTCCTTTTTTCTTTTTGGTTTTTTCTTCTCTCACTCTATTTTTTTTTATTTTATTTTTTTTATTTTCTTTTTTCAACTTTATTATTATCCAAACGGTTCAGAAACTTACAGCACAGCCATCAAGCTTCGCCAAGGGAGGGAAATTTTTGCGCGGAAAAATATTTTCGCCAAGACAGCCGCCGAGAACGTCAACATCATATTTCGTTTCCAAAGTTGCCGTAGCTTGTTATCAACAATTTTCTCGGAAGCAATAAGCAAACGTCTCAGTGGCGGCCACGACTCGGAGCATCCAATAATACTTAGAAACTATGTTCTTGCATTAACCCCAAAAACTCGAGCGGGCTTATCCTGCAGGGTGACAAGAAGTAGGTACACTAGATCCGCTGCGACAGTATGGCGATGCGAAAAACATGCCAAACTTTGAATATTAGATATGCTAATCCGTTCCCAAATATCCGGAATATTTACCCCTGATTCAGGACTGATAGCTCGACTTCTTGAAAATACAAACCAAGCCAACGTAAGACGTTTCTGAATTCGAGCTCCAACAATTTCAAGTTTATCTCCTAGATATACCTAGATACGTATAGTTTCGTTAGAAAAGAGGAATCTAGAGGTAGAATAGCGAGAAGTGAAAAGAGAACTGTAACTTCTGTCGGAAAACGGATAATCAGGATGTAATGCAGCTCGAATTTTCAACGGTTGGAGGAACTCAGTGTTCCACCTCATCAATCTTGAGGCACTTGGACAGCACTTGCAATTACAATATCGGTTTGCTTCGGGCTAGTTTAAGCTCGCGGATGAAAGGGGCGGTTCTTGGCACACTATCCAAAGCTCAGACCACGTCGGTTCTCACGTTAGGACTTCGCCGCATCTGACTACTAGAACATGCCCCACCTGTTGCGAACGATCAGCCACCTGAGCCTGGGATTTGTTTAAATCTTGATAATGTGAACTAAGGTGCTGCTTAATTTCATGTGACAAGGGTTCTCTCTACCATAATTTCGACCCCGGGAGCCACGCTATGCTAAAGTAAACCCTTCCTTGCCAAGTGGCAACTGTTTTCAGCCTAATTGTCACCAAGGCTTCACTCCGCGTGATACGGACGGGATATTTTAGCTATCAAGGATCGTCGTTTTCCTTTACTCATCTCCTTGGCGTATCTCTTATCAGTTATCCACGATTACAACTCTCGATTCTGAATTGAATAACGATTACTTAAATTTGAGGGTTTCTATAGCCTATCATGCCTGAGGGTGGTATAGACTCAAATCTTGAATTTCTATGAGATAACAGTCCCTTTTTCGACAAATTTTGAATGAATTAGTTCTTCGGATCGAAATTTCGGAATTGAAATCGGAAAAAATTTGTCGCCAACTGCAGTGCTTTTCGAAAAATAGGAAAGTTACAAAAAGGTTTATGGTCGACGTCCAGGTCTTCGGGTTGGGACCGACCGTGCATCTTTGCAAAATTATCGATTAAGACATATATAACTAATGTTCATATGAAAATTGTGTGCGTCACACGACAAGAGCTTTACGGATAACCTAACGCAACGTGACCCAACGCAACGTTACGAAACCTCACGCAAGCTAACTACGTTCGTACGTAAGCCGCGTAATAACCTTCAGAGTTTGGAGCAAGCTTTTGTTGCTAGCTTGCTCGCTTGCATACTTGGCTACTGCCGCAGGTGCCAATTTGTTATCAACATTACTACCGGAGTTCTCCTAATTAACAAAGTTTACATTATTGCTGGTGAAACTACGCGTGGGATATAGTATAGGCCAGACAGAGTGAAAGAGAAGCTCAACGAAAGTGAACATTGTATGGGTGCAGGAACTCATATTGTTCATTAATTCTAAGTACGACTACCCCGCTACTGAATTAATGAGTTTTTTTGTTCTAATTAAAATAAAGACTTGGTATTTATGTAACTGATCATTAACTTGAATCAAAGTCAAGATGTCTGTTGAAAAATTGTTTCAATTTTAATGTTCTCTATTTTTTCATCTTTTAGAATGATATGTGATGGATGGAAAATTGCGCGGAGTTTTAAGTGGCTAGTTATCAATAGACTTTAATTCAGTTTGTAGACTATAATAATAATCTCTTACCCGCAGTGTCGAGTTTAGGTAGCCGAACGTTATTGAGATAAATGCAGGCTTGATGAAATTAAACTCTTGCTAGACTTGTCTCGGGTGGAAAGTGGTGATCAATTACCAGCTAGGCAATCATAATTATATTTATCGAAAAGTCTGTTTTCGGAAGGGTTCGGCTCATTCTCTTGGTAATGAACCTAGTCAGAAGTTCGACTAAACGTGGACACCGAATCTATAACATAATTATACATAGTTGGCCGTTCGTTCCACTGCAAATCCTGCTGACGATAAGATACTAATTATCATACTTTACAATAAGTAACATCACCGGATAAAAAAGATTGCAATTGCTAATAACTGACACTGTTACCCGAGAATTTAGAGGTTCGTTTCTTCGTTTTAATTTTGCTGTGAGCATTATGAAAATTCGTTTTCAAGTTCAATTCATGAAGTTTACCATCGAATTCTGATCGAGTTGTTCTAAATTTAGACTTAATCAATAATCAGATGAATTATTAAAAGCCGATAGAAACGACCTGGTCAACTGGCTTCGAAGCAATGCGTATAATAAGTTAAAGAATCGATTGAACGAAATTAATTCTATCACCCATTGGCTTATTTTTATAGGATTTTTTTTTTATTTTATGGATATAGGTACTTTGAAAGTGGAAATAGCAGTTTTGCTCCAACTCACGCTAAGTTAGCATCGCGTTAAAAGGGACAAATAAATTTATCGCCAATCTTTTGAAAGTCTGCGTAGCTTTGTAACGGATCGAAGTGTAGTAGTTTCCTGGATGTTCAGTCAAGAGTGAAGTGAATAGATTGAAATCGAACTCAAAGTCGACCAAGAAGACAAATACGAATACGAATACGAATACGAATACGAAAGCGAGGACAATGCAAGGCAAGACATCGTTCGACAGTCGCCAGTTAGCACAAAGCCCGGAGCTAAGGACATGAACTGATTACATAATTGTAGTGAATCGGTCGATAGAGCATTTTCAATGAGAATATAATACAATAAAGATAACAATAACGATGATAATAACAACAATAGAAAAAACGTCGAGCCGATGCCGAAGGCATAATTTTATCGGAAATATTCAGGGCATCTTTTATCAGAGCAATAAAGATGTAACGATGTATAATAAATTCCTCGAGGCATCCCAGCGTTGGCTAGACTTCGTTTTGAATGTTCTTTAAGAATTTATAGGAGGGTATGAGGTGAAGATTTTTCCGGCTAACTTTTAACTGCACCATGAGGATCGTAAATGTCAAAAGCCAATCCTAAGTTTGACACAAAAGAGTTAAAGTAAACGTGGAATTCGATCTACTTATCGACAGACAGGGGGTGAAATTCTTCTCTAGCTGTAACCGAACTTTCAGGACAAACATAAAATTCTCTGTACGTGTATAACTTGCATAAATTCCATGGAAAAGGTTAGTCGTACCTTACGAACAAGACCTTCGAACTATATCATACTTTCAAGTCAACCAATTGTAATCAAGAAAAAGTTAACAAGGCTGATTAATAAACTCTGATGAAAAATTAAATGGAAAAAGTTTACTAGGGCAAAACGACGAGACTTGCTCTTTGTTCTTAATTCACGTTTAAGTTTCGGAATAAATTATCCATCAGACCATTTTACACATACGACCTTCGTGCTCGCTGCGTCAATATGATAGAGATAACGGGCGTAATCATTATCATTAAAGAAAATAACTATACTTTCATAACGATGTCTGAAGGCTACTTCTGGGTTGCTGGACAAGTTATATGTATATCGGAGAGGAAATCGGAAATGGGTGATTAATGATCTCCTTCGAAAGACTTGCGTTTCTTCGGCAAGCTTGAGAGAAACTTTTCTCTAATTGGTTGTTAACAGACTCGTCGATCCATCCAAGACGCCAAATTCTCGTCTTCTACAATAATTTTACTGAGGACGTCGGATTCGTCCATTGGGTTTATTGGATCTGGTGGTAGTCGGTCGAAAGCTTTAGAAAAATCTTAGGAGTTATCGCTAACTCGAGAATATCATTGCATGACCGTATATAAGAGCAATAATTTTTGTCGTTGTTGTTGCTTTTTTCACGTCAGTTTAGTCATTCAGCGATCATACGAGCTAAGGATATGAGCGAAACGCTTGCTTTGGAAGAATCCCTGATGATAAATAAAATCTTATACGCAGTAAACTTGCCAGCTTTATCGGTGGCCATTTAGACAATGAAGATAGTATTTCTCTAGCAGTTCTGCGTTGTGTATAAACATATATATCTTTTGGTCCAGCAGTGCAGCAGACGAAAGATGCCAGCGAGCGTGCCGTAAGAATTATATATATATATGACGTATATACCGATAGAAAAAGAACGATGTAGGTATATAATATATATAACAGGGAAAAATAGGATCGTAGAGAGAAAAAAATTGAAATATAGAACAGAAAGAAAATAGTAGAACGAAGAAGAGTTATGGATTTATTTTTCTCTGACCAAGGTAAAACGGATTCTAATAAAATAGATAAACTTTATTGTCTCTGGGCTTTCACCGTCGTAGATAGAGATTAAAACTCTATAGCATTATCTGATATACCTATAACAAATACAGAAAATATATGTCGCTCGACAGATTTGAAATTTCAACTCGTCTATCGTCGCGATACTCTATATAAGCTTCCGATATAAGTTACCGAGGTGCAAGACTGTTCGATAAAAATGGTCAAGGATCATCATCGCTTCGGTAACTGAAAATCGAAAAAGATTTATGGTCTTTATGGAATAACATAACTGTAGTCGGTCTAGCTAATGTAACCAACTGAAAATATATGAATTTCTCAGAACGGTTTGCCGGTGAAAGGGTTCCGTCGATAGAAATGTTTCTGGATTCGGCGATATATAACGTCAGATACGGTAATGGCGGGCAATAATAATCATTTCAACTATATTTATTGTTGGGACATGCCCCAGCTAAAGCTAAGTTATCGTGGGGTGGTGGGTGGTTGACAGATTGTAACACTTCTACAGATTTCTGGTCGCGATTTGAGTGCCAACAAGGAATGGCTTCTATCCACTCTTACGACTAGTATCATATTTTCATTCCTATTCGAGTGCCTTTTATACCTAGCGTAATACCAAATTCTACGTATATAGTATACGTGCAGGAACACCGCTTAAATAACACATCGAATGTGATTGATAGTATGGGAGGAACGTAACGAAAATTCAAGTCCTGCGGTTTTCCATAATGTGGAAAAAGTACGAGGATGAAAGCCCGTGTGAATAAATTCGAAAAAATTACCCTACACCCGAGAGAATCTGTCATGATTCCAGTTTATCATTTTTAACCCGTGTAGTAAATTGATCAGAATTTTCTTTACACGGTGCGATGATAAAGTCTTTTTATCATAAAGACCCCGCATTACACTGATCATCGATATGGCTAATTGACTACCCGATTCTCAAAGGGTGGCTCCGTTAGTGGCTACAATGAAGTATTAGGGCCAAGGAAAGCTGAGCTGAAAAGGGCGTTCTACCGTACGGAGCAGATTATCGGCTTTCTGTCTAGAGGTGGCGAGTCGAACAATACAAATCGATACGGTAAGTCGATTGCACACGAATTTGACATATTGCGTGGCGGCTGGTGAGGAGGGCTGCTACCCCTCTCTACGGTCCTCCTACAAACTCCTACACCGTCGGTACGCCGAGCGTCGTCGCACGTTACTCGTGAGCAAGGGGGTGACAGCTCGGTGGGTGGGTGTTGGAAAGTGAGAGAGAAAATGAGAAAGCTGGCTTTTCCATGGGGTAGCGAATACGAGCTGGCTTAATACAATATTTAGAGTAAACCGTGAAACATAAATACCTGGACGTTTTCCTCTATTTTTTGGGCAACTGAACGTACAGGGGGACATCTGCGCTCGCGGAACAAGATTTATCTGCCCTAGGTAGGCGCAGAGATCTTTCAACGACGTTGTTTACGCCAATTTCAAACGATTTTTTCCTCCTTTTTTTCTCTTCCTTGTCGCAGTCGGAAGCAGAGTCTTCGCGCTTATCTACAATTGCCATTAAAACCTATAGGGAGCATTTACACTTTTAGAACAGTCCGAATTCGTGAAATTGTTTCACCAAAGTGGAATTTACAGTTTTCATACCGGGGCATAAACCGTTATCTATAACCGTGGGAAATAAAATTTAATTTCCTATTCTTCTCAGTCGTGTAAAAGAGGCTGCGCGGTACAGCTATGGTAGGTTCGATTAAACACAATTGCTGTAATCGTCTTCGCCTCATCAAGCCGTCAGAATTTACGCTTTTATTCAAACGGAATTGAACGACCAAGTGAGGAGTCGGACGTAATTACTTTCTTATTTTTCCGCTTTTCTCCTTCTAAGTTTATTTACTCATTTTTTTTCAAATTTAATTTCGCTTTGATCGGCGAGCTTTTCTCCTCTCCACTCAACGAGAATAAGGTAAAGAATTTGTTTTGGCTCGACGTTTGGCCTCCGCCAACCACTCCGGCTTCATCTAATCAAATTTCGCATTCCCCGTAGTCCGTGCCGCTAAAGTGACAGCTCGAACTTCGCCGCATGGTTTTCAAGAATCGATTAATGCACGCAAAACCAGGGGAAAACGTGACTCGACTAGTCTTTCTCTTTGCCAATGACTTTCCGACGTTTGATGTTGCGGTTTGAATCCAGGTACCTACTACCTGCTTTAACCACGATCTCAATGCTCCCCTAACATATGTATACCAAACCAGCTTCTCTCTTCGTCAATCTTTTACCGTATTCCATCCTCGTCGCGACTGCAGGCCTCTAGAGCTAGTAGAAGACGTAGAGACGAACGAAGGGAAATTCCGCGAGGGCACGAACCAAGAGGCAACACCATCCCGAAGCTTCTACAACGTACGGTGAGAGAGGAAGAGACAGAGAAGGATAGGCGTCCACCCAGCCACCCAGCCACCTAGCTAGCCTAGCCCATCCCAAAGAGACGAAGTCACGTCTACGTACCCCGGAGTTGCTCTAATTAAATTACTTAAGCGTACGTGTATCTGGGTTGGTTCCAAGGGGGGTTAAAAGGGGGGTGGTGTCTCGGTACCCGCGTGGTATACGATGTGGTGTGCCTCGAGCGTCGAGGTCTTGAAAGTCTTTGAGAAATTTCCTGGGTTTGACATGACTATGGTTAAGTATTATTCAGAATTTTCACATGCTTCAATAATTACATTTTATTGCCCATGTGACCTGCAGCGACGTGACATGCTCATTGTGATCATGACAGACCCGAATTGACGTTCGTCGTTTACACTGGACAGCGGGCATGAGAGAATATGCGAAAATATGGGCAAAGGAACAAGGGAATATCGGGACAATGGATTCTCCTCCGAACCTCTTTATTCATATCCGGATATCCTGGAGGGTAATTTGAAAACGAGGATTGAGACCGGTACCTAATTATAACTCGCTCGCTGCGTGATCCCTTTCAATTAGATGTAATTAGTATGGACACCGATATAATTCACAGACATTAATCGACTTTCTTTGTGATTGTAGCTACGCGGACTCCGAGTCGTAATCAATTTCACAAAAGGCGTAGGGTTTTGGGTCTTGGGATAAGAAATGCCCTCTGTGATATATATTTAAAACGAATCGCTTAGGCGAAACGTGGATTGCGTAAACCGCATCGATCCTCGCAATCGTAGGTTAATAATGCAAATTCATCGATGCGGAAGTCTCTGCGAGAGCGTGCGCGTGGGTCGAGAAGAAAAAGAAAAAGAATCAGATGATATGAAGAAAACAAGAATATAAAAAAAGATAAAATAAAATAGGGTAGATCTACGCACCGAATCATTTGCGGCGAGACGACATCGGAATACAAGGAGAGATTGAAACGTTCAAGGAAACGGGACGGGGTTGGCAAAACTCCGCGAATGCTAGTGGAATATAATTCGTATCCTTCCCTACCACGAAACGTTTGACTTGATGTTATTTTAAACGCAACGAAACGTGCCGTCCATTCGATACGCTTTATAGGCTCGCCAAGAACCCACCCGAGCCTGCTCTATATACCCATATACATACATATATCCGTATATCCGTTCTACCATTGGGGTGGACTCGTAGAGATTACAGGAGATCCCATCCTGCCGGTATAATGTATTGACATACGTTAAGGTGACCAACTTTTTCGGAAACGACAAAGTGGCCAGTTTGAACGAAAAATATACGACTTAGTGGTTCTGTGCTGAAAGGGATCAAGAATTATGCTTATAATAAAAAAATCATGGTAATCGGTTCTTATATACCTACGTATACCCATGGCAGAATGAACGTGTAATGGTTAAGACTGTAAAAAAAATCTTATCAGAGTTATATTTTACTTGGAGCCCATTCAGATATTCAAGTCCTCGTATTATACCTTTATGCTATGGGGTAGTTCAAAAATTCTCATTTCAAAAGGCAACCTTTTTCAATCAACGGGATAAAGTCTCGGTTAATATTAAATTGAGATGACCTCAAAAGTCGGCAAAAAGAATGAAGTATATTAGCGTGGAAAATGCTCATTTTATGCTTTTTACAAAGCTGAGAAGACAGCTTAGAGGCCTCTGTAATAGACTCGAGTATGAGTTCAAGTTGTACATAGCGTACAATTTAGTGAAATAAAATTGCGTCTTCCAATCGAGTCCTGAATGTAATTTCTTTGAAGATCATTTCCTCCGAGTTCTCGAATCGCATTGAAGTTCGAAAACGAGCTGCGGTTAGCGAGGTGAAGTAGTCGTTGAGATTCGCTGGCGCTTGAGGGTCCGGAACGACTGCCGGTGGGTCTCGTGGAAAAGAGGAGAACAGTACAGACGACCGAAGCCTGGTTCTGATGTCGAATGTAAATCAGCGATACGCGGTCAAATGATCCTAGCTATGCTTTCTCCCGTTTTACTGTGGAAAGGAAGCGAGGATCGAGGAACGGAAAGGTTCTTTACCGGTTGCCCCAGTCGCCTCGGTCACCCCAGCGACCGCCAACCCCAAATCGGACCATAACGCACTCAATGGCTGGGTTAAAGCTACCCAGAGAAACGACGCTGAGGTAAAGCTTCTTTTATACGACTTATGACCGCTACCGAAAGTCGACGTACTCTCGATCCCGGAGAGTCACGTTTAAGAGACTTTATAGCTGCGTATAGTAATTAGAATAGGACTTCCAGTTGGATTAGGTACTTTAAGTCGTATGCCTGGGTCAGAATGTCGAGAAGCTCTGGTAAGTCAGTTTCAGGTGAAATGAGGTTAAAGAAAAGAGACGTAGATTTTTTTTTCTCCTTTTCAAACGAGATGTAAAAATAAAATAAACCGAAAAATTTCGAACGCTGATATAACTACGGTGTAGAGGTGCACCGGGACTGTCGGAGCTAATACAGATTTCTCCCGTCATCAAAGGAACTGTCAACCTGCATTAGTGGAGCAGCTAGCGAACAGTGAGAGCGAAACGGACAACCATATTATATGGATGGCATTGTTCGGTGGCTAGCGGACCGACAATTTCAGAGAGGAGGGTTGCTTGTATCGAGTCAACGTCATTGTCAACAAAGCGAGTGACTTGGAGCGAGAATGCTCAATGCTTTGGACCTCCCGTCGCAAAGCTCTCTCATTCAACGAAGGGAGAGTAAAGGTTTACAATCGTCGAGAAAATTTGAGTAAATGATAAATTGACACTACTCTCCTTTAGCCCCGTCACGTAATCGGTTATACCTCACAGTCTTTCCATAATTCGATAGAAGATCGCTTCATTTTTATTTGCACGGCCCACGTCTTCGCCTCGCATTGTCCAATAACCAAATTGCAAATATCATGATCAGTTACGCAACGATGATATACGATCGCGAGACAATGAAAATCTTGAGTCCTGGGGTACGAATTGTTACCTAGCCTCTAGAGACTAGACACGGGGAAGAATCTGTTTTCTACTGTTGCAAGTCTCGCGGTAGGTAGTCGTTCCATAAGCAATTGAGACCGGTGCTCCTATTTTATTGGATTTAACAATTGAGGCAATTGAAAGATTAACTATTCAAGCAAGTTCTTGTTCGGGATTCACTGGTCGCGGAATTCCAGATCGCCGTCTGGACTTAAGCGCTAGAGGCAAAGAAGTCTCCTGTCTCATCCTGGCTCCGGGCGTTTTCCTAGAAAGTTCTCTTTGCCTCGTCTTTCTCTCTTCGCCCCACGTCTTGTATTCTCTTATTTCCATTGTACTGTAATTGGCACGTGAGCAAAAGTTAATCGATTCTTGTCAAACGATTAGAATCGCGAATTCGATGAATCAATGCGCGATGTTAGAACTGCCAGTTCCTTGACCTGGTTCGATGCAATATTTTTTTCAAAGATTACACTCTGCACTCAGCACGGATTATATTTCGGGATCGAATGCAATCTGTTTTAGTTCCGTGAAGAGTCCTAAACCAAAGGACTGCCAATGATTGCCGATGCAAATACGTCTCCACCGGTTGGACAGAGTTTCGCTGGGATGAGATGAAATGGGTTGGGGGCAGAGGTTTCTGCGGCCTGCGACCATTCCTATGAATAATGCAAGCTTGATGTAATTGATCGCCCAATCGGAATGGCCTTTTATTTACTTTACTCGACTCTGGCTACGTCCGTTCTTTTCGACGTCGCTACTTCGCCGGCTCGAAAGTTATTTGACGTCGCATACGTATACGTCCGCAGAGAATGTGCGTGTATGTGTCTGCCCTATTCGTTTTTTAGCATAGGGAGAAAACCGAAAGAGGAAACGACTGGCACACGTTTAAAACGTATATAAGAAGTTTATAAATATTTAAACGCCGGTAACTACCGAGAAAGAATTAGGATACATTTTTTAGGCTGATTTTCAATCGACTATACTCTCTTAGGTTAAAATTCATGAACATTCAAATTACCTTTGATCGTTTCACGATATTCATCAAAGTTTCGAAAATATACGGCTGACATCTAAATATTTTTTGAGATAATGTTAAAGTTCTGTTCGATTAAAAATTGAAAATTCCTTTTTCCTATCCCTGGGAACTTCATTTTCCAATGGTTTCCTTATGCAAGGATGGACAGAAGGACAGAGCACTGTCTCCCGAGAGGAAACCGACTCCTTGTGAGTCCACAACTTCGAGCCTGGTTCACTGTGCTGTCTAGGTACTGCGCCAGGGATAGAAAGTTTGTTTTAGCAGCCGGTAACTCGACAAATTGAATCCAATGCCGGGCGAACTGAATCCATTTTATCGAAATTTCAAGCAGCATAATTTTGCGGCACGACGAACGAGGATACGGCGACAACGACGACGACGACGACGCCGACAACGACGAAGGAGCAACGGCGAGGATGCTGGAGGGTGTTGAGAGTACGGAGGTAGCAGCCGTTGCTGCGAGATAATGCAGTTATTTCATGCCCTGGTAACGGTAATTGGCTGCACACTGACAGCAAAGGTACCACCTACCTGATTTGAGGCGACGTTGTTACGTCCGCTCAAGCCAATTTGTCTGTCAACCGGTTAATAAGCATTTTCCATGAGAATTCTTCCTATTTCAATGCCCATGTTGAAACGAACAAATGTCACGCTACAGCGAAGCGTATGATATCATAAATAGAGTGATAAGAATTGTATCAACTGAACTGAACGGATCTGGAGTTATTATCGGACAAAGAGTTCGGTCGATTTTTTGAACAACTGATAATGCGAAAGGAATCGAAATGCATTCGTATCTGGCGAAGTGCCTGGTTCTGCTAGCCAACTGGTAGAACGAGAGCATTGAAGAAAGAAGAATCCAAGGAACTATTTAGAGAGAGATTTAAATGGATGTATTGGTATCGAAGGCGGTCTCGGTGGTTACTGCCTCCTGCATCGTTTCCTGGAATATATTTATTCCTTCATTTCACAACGATTCTTA
The DNA here is from genome assembly GCA_947538915.1 of Tenthredo distinguenda. Lineage (NCBI taxonomy): Eukaryota > Metazoa > Arthropoda > Insecta > Hymenoptera > Tenthredinidae > Tenthredo > Tenthredo distinguenda. The sequence continues at coordinate 11,172,081 of OX384534.1, forward strand.
TGCAGAAAGCTACCTTTGCGATTCCTAGTCCTCCTCCGTTCGTTACATCCCTCTCCTCTCTTAACTCTCTCGCGAAAGTATTCAACCCCTAAAAGCAGGACGTTGACTATACCGTACTTGCAGTTTCAAAAAATTCAAAAAAAAAAACGAAAAAAACGAAAAAATTCATTTCTCCCAGTGCAGCTTCAGCGAGGAGCAAACTAGCGGGTCAAAGGACTCCAGGAATGAAGGAAACCTCCACGGAGATGTCGTCTACGTCGATTCACTCGGTGATAGGATAGATTTGATTTTATTGGTCCGTCGTGGTTTGCGGTGGGATGTTGCCACGCGTTCAATTGCAGAAAATCCGCGTCGCGTCACCAGTCGTTCGTGCGGGCAACGAGTCTGATGTGCCTTCAGGTCCGCTTCGCTCCGTGCTACGTTCCCGTCAATGCAGCCAGGCGTGGCAAGGTTAGTTTAGTTGGAAACACGGCTCGGTGGGCACGACAAACACGCGCAACTGACACTGGAGGGACACATAGAGGCGCGTCAGGACACACAGGACACACGGCGTATACGCGTATACAGAAGGGGCTGCGGACGCGGAACGTAGGACGAAGGACGAAGGACGGAGGACGAAGGACGAAGGAGGGTAGTGGAAAGGGATCTCTGCAACGCCCGACGTGGACAAACAGACGTGCTTCTCCCGTCCACGGGGACTCGGAAAACACGGCGAAGGCTACCAGAGAGTGGTTGAACCACACAGGACCCTCGGGGTGGTTTCTGCCCGCGTTCGTTGGATGTCGAAGAGGTGGAGGTTACCGCAGAACATGGCACCGCGTGGCGGACGTAGTCGCGGCCAAATTTAGGACATCCGATCGGTTCGCTAGCCTCCTTCGCTGACTCCACGACTCCGGCCTCTTTCCTCGGTTGACTTTTCGGCAGGCCCCCTCAAAGGGCGACGAGGAGGGTCTTCAAAGTATCCAAACTTGGTGGATCGGCTTGGTTAGCGGTGGAATATAGGTATAGAATATCGTGGGAAAGGATGGATGAGCGTAAAGATAATCTTCACGGCCACAAATCCAAACTATATGGTTATACGACTCGCTCTATCTGTACTGTGCAGTATACGCTGTGTACGGCCTAAAATCGCTGCTTTATACGACAAAGATCTCAGTGTGGTTGATGTATCGAAAATCTGGTTCAGTTTACGAGCGAATCGAATGACCGGAGTCACCCGGATCCCCTATTGCCGAAATGAATGAATTATTACGATACAAAGATAGCACAAATTCTCTTCAGCTAGATTGGGTATGGTCGTTACAACAGCTTTTGGAGTATCGAGCCGAGGGTTAAAGTCCCACGTTGTGGCAAGTGCTAGTGTGTTGTTAACAAGAGAGATGAAAGAGGAAAAAATGGAAAGAAAAAAGGAAAAATCACACCACCCGTTCCCTAGATAGGTCTTCCTTCCTATTCGTCCCGTCTCGATGCCCGGCCAAGTTTACGGACGGCGAAACTTGTAAATTTCCCCAATGGCTACTACATATTCCAGGGTGATCTTAACAGCCGCGTGAGGCACATGGTTAGACTTCTTGAAGATCCAGAACTCAGGTAAACATTTATTATGTTTGAAAGTTCGAGAGTTTGATGTAACAAAAATACAGTATCTCAGGAAGTAGCGCTGGAGGCAGTTGAAAAAAAAAATCCCCTTTATTCCCCCTCACCTTTAATGGTACATTTCGAATATAGACGAAGGGGTGTACACGTGTGTCTGGAAAATATGTTCGCTGGGGGCTACTAGGTTTAATTAAATCCACTGCCTGCAGAGAGGATATCAGGGTTGAAGAAATGGGTAGAACAAAACGAATGAAAAAAGAAAAGAGACCGGCTGCCCATACCCTCGTAGGTTGATCAAGGAAAGGAAATGTGGTCCCGGGTTGAAATTCCGTCTATGCGACGGAGTAGTCAAAAGATTGCAAGGTTCTTTACCCCGTAATTCGTGTGAGAGCAGCAGTTCGAGCGAGTCTGATCGTCGCGTTTAAAGATGGCTCTGAAAGGATACTGGGCATAAAGGTGAGCTGAGATCTAGTAGTTCAGAGCCCTGGATCAAAAGCCGAGAGCAAGTCTCCGTACGAGCTGTTCTCTGGAAAAGACAGAAAGGAAGAGACGAAGAGAGGAGAGGATTCTCAAGAAGAGAAAAGCAGAGAAGAGAAGAGAAGAGAAGAGAAGAGAAGAAAAGAGAAGTGAAGAGAAGAGAAGTGAAGAGAAGAGAAGTGAAGAGAAGAGAACCAAAGAGAAGGAAAGATAAACGAGGAGAGAAGCTTGGGCACGGAAAAGCATTGAACTGAGAACCAGCAGGAAGGCGGACCCGTTGGTCCGGTAAACAGATGCCGGTGGAAACCGTTCATCCGGCAAACATTACACAGGTTTACCACCACGAGACCGTCACCCACTCAAGCACCCAAGACTCTGTACACAAACACACACCTTCGCACAACTCGGTTGACTCTATTCAACCCATCTCTAAGCTTCCATACGAGTTTGCGATTCAGATTTTAGTTCCCAGAAAGAAAAGGAAAATTTATTTTATATCATCTTGGCGCGAGGTTGTTATTAATTTCATGTATTCGATGATAGATAAAAATGAAAATCAACATCAAATTACGGAAAGAATCGAGCGTAACGAATTCTGTACTTTAACTTATATTCGAACGTTTTGCTCTGGATATTTAAATGAAACTCACGTTTGGGTATTCGGTTGTATCCGAGAATGGATACGGAATACAAAAAAGACGTAAAAGGAAAGTGGCCATCACATTTTGAGAACGGTGTTCAGCTGTTTCTTGCACAGAAATTGAATATTTTCTCTGTCATTTATAGAAGGTCTAGGAGCCAATACCCGGGTCTATAAAATTTCCCACAACCAGCAGGCAGGCGTTAGATAGTAGCAGCTCTTGCTCTGCTTCTTGAAACTTGGCAAGATCGAGTAAGAGCAAGAGAGAAGGAGAGAGAAAGAGAGAAAGAGAGGAGAGAGAGAGAAAGCTCACAGCACGTTCGCCTTAAAAATTGCCAGCGATATTTCAGGCCTGGTAATACGCGGAGTTTAACTACACCCACCAAATAACAAGAGCAAGACGAATGAAGTACTTTGCCTTACATAATTCATTCTTAAGTTCTACCGAGCCAAGGGCTGGTGGGCAAGGAAGTAGACAGCCAGCCATCATCCGCAGGAGTCATAGTTATACGGGACTGCGTTCTTGGACAAAACGTAGCTAATTCTAATCGTGCTTGTTGAACGGAGTAAATGTCGTCAATTTTCCACTTTTCTACTTTTGTATGGCTGAGCTCCGCAGGTAATAACGTCGTTGCAGTTGAACGGTTAAATCCCTTAATCTTGCGATCCGGTTCTGTCATGAAATGCATTTTGCTCTAGTCAGTTGATAGCTCGACGTTATCCCATGTACAGGGATAAAATAAAGAAACGGAAAATGAGATACGAAAAAATCAACGAACGAAAAAAAGGATAAAAGGAGCTTCCGTAACTCGTAGTTCGCGTTTTTGATTGTATGAATTGAATAGAGTATCAAAATGCAAGCTACTCCGCGTATTGCGCGGAACGCGAAGGACTTAAGCGTGATAGGAGCTAGGGATACGACAAAAAAAAGTATCGTATTAATCTACAATTTCTATACATACCTACGCGGAGAGTGAAATTGGAGCTACGTTTATTACGTTTTAAGTAGAATATTCGACGTGGTATAGCGTGCCGTTATATTAAATGATATCTCGATTGAACTCGAAGGAAGAGAACATAAAAAGGAAAAAGAAAAGTCGGTCTACGAAGCGTAATAAAAGATTCCTCGAAATAAGAATGGATATTATTCGCATTGCATCCGAGGACATTTCATTATGGCTCTTGCGACATATCTCCGAGGCACGTAACAAGTAAATGCGAATTATTCTGATAGCGATGTTGGTGGATCGTTGCCTCCGGCTGGCACCCCATCCGGTTATATGAGGGTGCTGGTAAAGGCAAGGAAGGGAAGAGGCGAGGGACACGCTAACTCGATCGGACGTCCCCAGGCAAGGCTTGGACGAGGGCAAGGCGAAACGAAATAGTTTGTATCTCTAGTAGTCGAGCCCAGAGGGTAGAGAAAACCAGCAAGAGGTAAGAGGCAAGAGGAAGGAAAGTACGAAGAGGGTTGGAGGAAGAGTAAAGCAGAGCAAAGCAGAGCAGAGCCAGCTTCAATCTTAGCGTGCCGTGGTACAGTGCCTAAGAAGCCGTGGCAGCGTCCATTATTCACGATATTTACCCTGTTTACTTTCCATGTACATCATTCGAGATATCTGCATTATTTACCCCGGAAGAAAAACGAAAATAAATCTTGCTGGAGGTTTCGAGTTACCTACTATAGGAAAATTGATAGAGTATAACAAGATATACCTATACACGGCCTCGGTATATCTTATAGTCACTTCTGATCACGAGTATATCTTGCGCTCGACAGACACAAGCTTATACAACGACGACAAGAAGTTCTTCCAAACAAAGAATCCACAAGGTGTAGAGGTACCCGACTGCATACCTTCTTTGCGAAACTTTCAAGTCTAGCTTACAACAAGAATCCAACTAGCGATATTAGCTGTGATATTCCTACGAGAAGAAAGGAACTTGGATGTAATCTGTTCCTATAGAGTTTCAGTTATACCTACCTATTTCTTCGAATAATTATGAAACTTGTCCCTTGAAAGTGGGTACGGGTTCATTGATCTGTAAAACTTCTGTAATAAATGAAATAAAATATTCCTTATCTCGCATTTGCTGTTACCAAATAATATTTCAAATGGACGCCGTTTTGCGGTGATCAGTTTCGTTCAAATCGGTTCAATAGTTATCGAGCCGTGCCGTAATCAAATTTCAAATTGCTGTTCCGTCCGCATTTAATTTCTTCATTCTGTTATATTTGTGCGAAAAAAAAACCAACCCCACGAGAATTGTATCGAATAAAAAAAAAATTTCACGCTGGATCAGATTATTCGAGGTATGTATAATCTAAACTTCCACTCTTCCGAAAGTTGTTTGAAAATGTTTGTCCGTTCCACCCGGTGAAACGGATGTTTAGAATAAAATACGAACCATGACATCGGATAAATTAGTACGAATTCTCATTAACTAAAGGGCCAATTGAAGCAGGGGTCACGGGCGGATGGGTAAACGTGGACCATTACCCAAGGCGTAATTCACTGAATTTACTTTCCGAACAAAAAAGCCTGGTCACGATCAGTTATCAGCGGCGATACCATACGTATCGGGATCGAAATTCTAACATTGTGGTATAAAACGGGATCGGCGGACTGTTTGCTCTGACGCAGTCAACAGAATTGTTTGTCGTTCCGTTTACGAGCGTAAACTTTTCGAAAAATAAGTAGTGACAGTAATAAAAAGTAAAGTTCCTCGGTTAAGTTTCCTCTCCTTGGCGTTGATACTGTGGGCATATCTTGATACCTTGTGGCTTATCGTTTGTATAAAACTGAGGCCTGAAATTTTCGACTTCTACGAAGAGCTTCCAGACTGGCAAGTCCTTATTACGAGGAGGCGGTTGGCAATCTACTTAAATTGGATGTTTTTAGAGCAAATCCCCTTGATCCTGATTCATTCCTCGACAGGATCGCGGCGTTGTGGTAGCGTTTATTGAACATGGTTTCGGGACGTTTGTGGGGATTAAACGAGACCCGTCGAGCTTTAATGAATCTGCCGATCGTTCGAATCTTGTGTACCGACTTCCCCGAGGGCACGGGCGCTAACATAAATAAAAAATTAAACTCAAACAAAATTACCGAAAGGTTTGCGATTGGTAAATAATGCGATGTAAATTTACGTGCCGTTACCATTACCGTTTGCCCCCTGTTTTTATATTCCCAAAAAACAAAAAAAAATAAAAATAAAACAGAGAAGAAGAAAAAATAAAACAAAAAATTCCACATCGAAGTCGACACGTGCGACCGAATGTTATTCGTGGTATGAATTGCTGACCGTTTATTGAGGGCTACTCCAGTCAAAACGTTTCAATTTCTTCTCACAATCATTCAACTTTCAATGTACATTTGAGTACGTGAGTAAAGATGGTGTGTCAACGTTTTCTTTACCTCTGGTTTGAGGCTGTTCATATAACCATGAAAAATCTATTTCTACCCACCAGGTTACGCGGTGCAGCCGGAAAACTGCAGCAGAAAACTTATCTGGACGGGTGTGAGTCAAGCGAGATATTCTGTGACGCGACAACTTTTTCGCGATCGTCGATATATTTGCCCGTCCGCGTGTACTTTGCTGTTAGTGAAGCCGAGTAAAGTAAAGTAAAGTGAAGTAAAGTAAAGTAAAGTAAAGCAAAGGTTGGCCAGAATCCAAGCCCAAATTCCTTCGTCCGGGTCCGATGCTACGTGTACGTTACAACCCATTGCACACGCCAAATCGTCTCTAGTGCCCACCCTCATCCCTCGTCCCTCGTCCCTCCACCCGACCGAACTTCCCTCCTTGGCCTTAGTCGTGGTTCTGGTTACCCGTCTAGGTATACCCACCAGGATAGGTAGTGCATTACGGTAGAAGCCAGACACGGGTTAGTGCAGGGGTAATTATGTGGGACGCCGAGGGATTCAATCGGGATTTGGAACGGCGTTCGATTCTTTAGAAACATGGATATATAGGTGGTACGGTAGTGAGTAAAGAAGTGGAGTAGAAAGGTAAGAAAGCGGGAATCTGAAATTTGAAAGAACTAGAAGAAGACGCGTCCGTGATCCTTGGCTGGGCAAAAGGTATTCAATCTGTTCACTATAGTGCTGGACGTTCGCTAAAAAGGCAGGATGGAGAAGTAGGCGGGTAGGAAATCAAATTTTCGTGAAAAGCGGCGTTCCCCACCCTCCGACAAGCGATAAAATCGAATTCACCGTCTACCTATATATATATTACGTTATAGACTTGTTCGTGGTGTATTCTCCCTCGGTAAGGCAAAACCCCCATCCCTCTTCTCATAAAAGGAAACCCAAAAAAAAAAAAAAACGAAAAAAAATCAAAAAGAAACAATATGAAAGAGAGATTCATACAAAATGAAATGAAGCAACACTATTATAAGCATATCATATACATATGCTCATCGAGAATCTTAGGCATTAAAAAGTTTCGTACGACGTCGTAAACGGGTCGCAAAAAGTGAAAAAAAAAAAAAAAAAAAAATGAAATGGCTACGGAGCTGCAACAGCGGCAGAATCGCAGAATCGTAGAGGTCAACGGCGGTGGCATATAAGACGTGGAACAGCGGAGTTTCGCTAATCCACAGTAGGCGGCTAAGCTTGGCTAAGCATTCCGCGTGTTACTGCTTCGGCGATTGCCCCGTCGGTGGTCGCTAACGTCGAGCTCAGTCCCTCAAACCCCTAGTCAGCGGTCCCTCTACCGCCCTTACCACCGAACGAGCCCAAGTCTGCTCCTAGGCGGAGTCGTTTCTTCGGCGCTTTACGGTTTTAATAAATCTCCGTGGGGTAATTCGCGGCGTACGGGAACAGACATTAAAATCCCTCCGTTTCCCCGCCTTCATCCCCGTACCCGCCGTTAACTCCGGACTATCTAGTGCTTTGGGCAAGGTAGGTAATAGGCGCACAGCCGAGCAGCAGGCAACTGGCAGTCCGTATCTGGTATAAATTGAAGGTAAAAATTAACAACCAACCGGAGAGATGTAGTGTATAGGTAGATATACACCGTTCTCTCGAGCCATTCGTCAGCTAGAGGTAACCGGGGACGAGGTATAGAACGAAAACCTTCCCCACCGGACACTAAATCGTTAGAGTAGAGAAGGGAAGCGCATTCGTTTAGCGTCTGACGCGATTCGTCGAACGATAATCGGGGAGATCCTCGTCGGAGCGATAGGTGCACTTGCTGTACCATAGGGTAAGGGTAAGGGCAAGGGCGAGGGTAAGGGTGAGGGTGAGGGTATAGAGGATGGGTGGATAGACGTTGAAAAGCTCTAAGCCCTGCACTACGAGTTGGACACGACTCACGATAGGAAAGATTGGCGAAGAGCTCAAGTAGTGGGTATGTAGGTATAAAAGAGAGAAGGAGGAAGGAAGATAGCGGCGCGTTCAGAAGGATCGATAAGCAAGCCCAGGTTCGAGCATTAAATTATACGGATAAGTCTAGTATCGACGGGTAACAGAGAACCACAACCAGTCGGACGAAAAAATAACATACGAGGATCGCTGATTTGGAGAAGGGTGATATACCCCGTTGGGTGTGCGAGAGAAGAAGGGTAGGGGGTGAGGACTATTAGATTGTTTTACAGAATGGAGCGTTATCTCACCCTGGGGAGGCAGCGAATCGGCGCAGCTCAGAACGAACGTACATAGAATGTGTGATTGGGGGTGTAGGTGTGTGTGAGCTTGTGGGTACACGGGGTAGTTCCACCAGCGTTCTGCAACGGTTCGGAATGGTCCATACAGCTGTAGTATACATACGAGAGGCCGTATAATTATTTTGCAATTTGCTACCCTTTGAACTACACTACATTTCAGAATTAAAATGTATTTATGTTCGCGCTCGAGATATAAGACACCTGTGGGAACAGAGGAACGCCGGATTAATCGCTGGCGTGTACGTCGGGACGATGAAATATTAGCTCGTATGAGAAACTGCGAGGAATTCAATTCGGCGTTTCGTTTTCACTCTAGTTTCCTATTTTTATGTATTTTATTTTTTCAGTCAAATTTTTTGCGAATTATATCGAAACGCGACGAAAAAGCACGGATCGCACCTATTCGCATTCATATTCTCGGTTGTAAATTAGGACCTAATGACTTCTGGCGACCGGATTTTAATACTTGCCGCGTGTCACAAAGCGAGTGATGGTAGCTTTTGCCTGCCTTTTATGCTCTGCACTGAGAGACTTGTGGCGACCCCAATTACTTGGGAAGCCAGAGGGCCAGGCGATGGTAAGAGAGAGAAATACAGAGGGAGAAGATGAATGAAGGAAAAAGAAAGTGATATTCTCATTGCGGACTTGCGAGTGAACATTAGGAAAGGAAAAAAAGCGAATTGATCAGGTGCTACACTACGAGTGTAGTTCACGAACTCGATGGTCTTCGGTCATTTGATTTCACAGATCTCTTCACGACCTATTTTGTGCTAGGCACACAATTTTTGGTGTTCGACGGGCCCTGTGCTAACTTTTGGCATTACTATCATTCGATTTTTATATCGCTCGATTTTACGTCGTGAATTTAGTGAAATGGTGTAAAAAAATCTTTAGGCAAGATTGTACGGAGAGGTCTGGGTCAGAAACGAGTAGAACAAAACGAGGTGACTCTTAGCTGATTGAACGAAGCTGTGGCAAGAAATTGTCTGACGAAACGTAGTCCGTCAGGTGAAATAGTGTTGGTCATTGAGTATTTCTATCTTAATTGAGAACGGAAGGAATTTATTAAAGATAGATGACGCAGCGGAGCGGAAATAATTTCGTAGTAAATGGCTGTAGGATATTTTTGTCGCGAAATCGAGCGTGAAATTGGGGAATAGTTCTCTCGGGCACATCGGGATCCTAGATAAAATTTGCACCTTTTCTATTTGAGAATTTCTATCCCACAGTTGGAAGAGGGCTGAGGGAGTGGGCCGGAGTTTAATCATTGAGAAGCTGCGCTCCCGAGAAGCGCAAACATCACGTATCCCAAAATACGCGGACGTGACCACCACGCCAATGCGAGCGTTCGCATGCGAGGTTCTTCGGTAGCATCGGAAAAGAGAAAAACCCAGAGACCCAAATAAATATAAAACAGGGAGCCATTGTGGTTATACGCGGGCCAAGGGGCGCGCACGAGAGTTCTGCCTCGCCAGCTGGGGCCCCGCAAGATACCTTTGTATGCAGCGTTACTCGCGAGGATCTCATGTAGAAGAAGGTGGAAGAAGAGAGACAAAAGTTGTGACGTATAAGCGCGGAAGCCACTTTGCCCAAATCATTCCACCAGTCGGATCACCGGCTTCTTTGCTCTTCTCAATCTCCCTCGATCGTTCCATGCTCGATTTTGGTGCAGTGTGAAAGGCTGATGCGAGTCGCGGCGCGGATTCGCGAGCGGACGTATATGTGTTCGTAGGTGTACGGGTACACGATTCACCTAGCCTTGTTCGCTTCAATTTAAAAGAAAAGAAAGGAAGCGAGGGAATTTGTGTTCGCCGGTTTGTTCAAATGTTGTCTGTCTATCGTGACTGAAGGAAAGAGAAGAAAAATAAGACGGAGTAAAACTCTGATAGATTTTCAGGCACCTGTCCTGTTCCCAACGTTTTATCGGTTTTTATTCTTCTGCTATTAGCCTAACAGATGTTCAACCCCAAATCGTAATCGTTTGAACGTTAATTCACTCTTTCACCCGGAATTGACAGCTGTGATTGACGCGGTGCTACATAAGAATTAGGGGAATGGCTTCTTGCGACGTTCTTCTAGCTGGCTGCTGAGCCACTTCCATCCTTCACTCTGTGACACTCCTGGGCGCAACAGGGTTTTGTTCATAAATTATGCATAATGTATCGTTATTCGAACGAGAGGCATTGTTGGTCGGCGACGAAGCGTAAGCTGTTTTCGGTAGTGGGAGGGTGGTTTCCGCTGAGAATCTTGGAAGGAGGTATAACGTCTTCGAGTGCTTATCGTACCCGGTAGCGGGTTTCTAGCCAAGAGTTCTTGTTCCACGGCTATTGCAACAGTTTGCTCCTTTAACGTTCTGAAATACTTGGCCTTTTAACACCATCGACAAACTGGATATCCGTCAAGTTAAACCGCCGAGAAATATATAATTAGAGGAAATCTAGCCTTCGGAGTAGATCCGGAGGGAAGAGAAATGAGAAATATTTTGTCGGGTTCCGAGTTTGACGTACAATTTAATAACTTTCTCAAAGCTTAAGGATTACAGGGTAATGCAGGCGCAGCGCTGGTGGATAAATGAGATCTCGTAAAAGACGAATTTGAATATCCGACGAAAAAAAATTTACTTTTATATTATGCAACGCGGATATTTCTTATCTTATCATCCGCGGGTTAGACCCGTTATAAAACGCGTCCCAAATTTCGTTCATATTGGCTGGATTTACGGTAAGCTTCAATGTGCTTGCAGTTCCTTCACTCGAAATCCCGAATCCCGCTGAGTATAGCAGACGTTAGATCCAGTTTACTCGACGCACTCACTATAAAGCTAATTCTGGAAGCCCAGGACTCTCTTTTCTGGTTCTTTGTCGCTCTTTGTCTCTCAGTTTCCTCTGTTTTCCATTTCCCATTGCGTATCCTTCCGCCTGCCACGCCTCCACCGCGTTTCGCAGTTCCGTTCCGTTCAGTCTTCAATAAATGTAACATCTACGTAACGTTTCAAAGTGTCGCAATAAAATCGGTATTAATGTTCCTGTTCCCCTTTCCTCTTCCCTTTCCTTTTCCTCTTCCTTTTCCTTTTCCTTTTCCTTTCCCTACTAGCACACTTCTCGTCTGTTACCTTTTCACACTTTACCATATAATAACTCAACTTGTTTCTGAGAAACGCGTGAAAAGAGAAAAACAATTTCAGTTTGGCACAATGTTCGTTTTGAAAGAAGTTGAAATCTGTCGTTTTCAATACAGAAATCGAGCCGTGAAACATAGGTGGGCATTAGAAGGACCGTTTCCACGGAATCATTGACTCGTCAAATATTGAAGGAAAGAAAAAAACCGAAAAAAAAAGAAATGTAATAAACGGATGGAAACTCTTCCTACAAAATATGTAGGTATATATTTCCATTCTGCAGACACCGACTACGTAGATATATACCTGGTTAGCTGCGGTAAGTATATACGTGATACCACAACACGCTCTACGGAGCCGACAATAAAATCTCGAATTAAACCAACGTAATAATTTCGTTGGTGAGGTAAGCGAATCTTTGCCAGAGATATCCCAAGGTACCCAAAGTACCTGACCCCTTCCAACTTCACCTTCAACCTTACCTTCGCGCAACCGTTTCAACTTCCATTGCCATTTTCCGCGTCAACGTATATATATACACGTATATATATATACCCAAGAGGGCTAGGAGAGTTTGGCGAACGACAACTTGAGGAGTACTTGTATTGCAGGCTCGGCTTGCCCCGAAGTTGGCGTATAGAGTAGGATTTGGAGCTCGTAAAGTTGCCCGATACGAGGCAGGCGCAGGCGTCTTGGCCCCAGGTTACAACGACGCTCGGTATACGACGCTTAACTACGATTACTTACTGGTATTACGCGACATTACGCGCAGCGCGAGAGGCGAGGCTGTCACGTTCAGCCATAAAATGCTCGGGCGATTGGATTTTAGTGGCGTATGAGACCTGGTTTGTGTCCACCGAGGAGGTCGGAGGTTTGAGGATGGAGATGGAAGGGAGACTTCCATCGACGTCGTATCGTATAGCAGGAAATTAAGGTAGTGAGTTCAGGCTTTCCTGAAAATACTTTCTTCCTCCTCCACCTTCGACCGACACAGAGAGTAAAAAATAAATAGGGAACAAGAAAGATTAACTTCACAGACCAGTCTAAGTACACAATTTTCACGCTGTGGTTAAATATACCTCACGTTTTTATTACCTGCCATTTTACCTGGCGAAAATTGTATGCCTCCGCGAAACGCGTCTATCTATACAAAGAGGAAAATTTGTGAGTTCAATTTCGGAAGGAGTCTGTCGTACGCTACCATTTCTATTCATTTTTCGTATCGATAGAATATTGCCTTAGTCTCTGCCACTTCAGAAATCCCAATTATGCTTGAAAAGACTAATGAGATTTCGCAATGAAATTGTATCTATGATGAAAAAAAAAAAAAACGAAGAAGTTGACGCACCAATCGTTGAGAAATAATCTTCGATTTTGTAGCGACAAGCAGAGATTCGCACCGTGTCTCGAGGGAAAATATTCTCTGTTTGAAGATACCACCTCTTGGAATATATTTGTCAATAAGAATTTATCGAGGCCGGTGGCAGGGACCTCTTTCATGGTCAGGCATCCTGGCAGCGTAAGTGGCGGCTGGCGAGGAGGGATCGTCGAAGGTCCGAGAGTCTGCAAAGCGTGCTAAAATTTTCTGAGAAGAAAAATTGTTTTCCAATATTGGATTCGCATTGGCAACGCACGTGCCACCTTAAGATTGCGGTAGTGCATCTCAAGCGACGGGACAAGGCCGATTTGAGTCGATATACCCAGCGTCGTTTTAGCTGCCAACTAAACTTCCTGAGGCCCAATGGCTGGGGGAAAATAGAAAAAGTGAAAAAGAGAAAATGGAATAGGGAGAGAAAGTCCTTGGCCCTTGGTGAAAGCCGGAGTGATTCGTTGTGTCGACCAAGTCAACACTTACCGCCTACTATAGCGTACGTAATTTGTTGAGTTAGCAAAGACGTTGGCTTACTGAACTTTTCGAGTGATATTTACTTGGCGTTCTGGAGAAGTAAGAGGAGGATGAGGATGAGAAGGTGGAGAAGCAGGGAATGGCTGTATGAATATTCAGGCCAAACTGGTGCTAAACGAGGCGACCAATGAGCGTGGGGTAGTAATTTGCTACGTCTGGCATAACAGGGTGGTAAAGATTTGCAATAGTGAAGTAAAAACGATCCAGAATTGCTTACATATCGTTACCCTCGCGATTTATCGCCCAAATAACTTTGCGAAAGGTGTTGTGGAGTTTTTATTTTTCGTTTTTGTTTTCCCTCAAATTTTGGTACCGATCGACTGGCCTCTTTCGATTTGGTATTGAGTCTCTCCCGTTTCGCATGCAGCGCTTCTAAAGAATGAACGAACCAACCCCTTGAAATATCCAGACTCTTCAGAACCGTCGACTTCAACTCGGGATATCTGACGTCCTCTATTAAAAGCGCTTATCAAAATATAACCGCTCGCGTTAATTATTCCTAGTACGGCGGACGCAGATACCCTATACCTATAAAGAGAAAGGATTTTCGCGAAAGTGAGCGGGGTGGATGCCTCGTGTACATTTCAGCAGCGTACTTACCTTCCCATGAAACGCGGGTACACTCGTTCACAATGCCAGGGAGAAAATTAAATTGTAATTACGCAATATATACACGCTTAGGTGAACGTCCCCACTGGGTCACCGCGCCGCCACGCCACTGCCAACGACGACGACGACGACGAGTAATTATATTTGCCTTAGTTTTTCACCGACGTTGACTAATTAATGAAAATTTTCCTATCGAGCAAATTATGTCCAACCTGAATTGGCTCCTATTTTTCACAAACGAGGGGAAATCATTTTCAGACGGTCGTTATAGCGAAGGAACGTAATTTGAGTACAAAAATCGACCTTTTTTATGCACGAGATGCACGAAATTTGCACACTTTTAGAGCTAAAAAGTAAAGGTGAGAGATGAGCACAGGTGAATACTGGCGTTTAGTAAATTCACCGACTACACGTAGAAAGCTCATGTATCCAGGAATTGGTTTTGTCCAGGAGAAACACTAGTTGAAGTACACTTTGTATACCAGAGTCGTAGCAACTTGCTAATGAAATAGTCAGTTATACTTGAAGTACCAACGCTAAGCACATAGTTTAGATCTCCCTAATTTTAGTTTAACTAAAATGTAAGCCAACGCATACACGAGGGTTGACCACCATGGAAGAATACTTGACTAATAAACATACCACAGTGTCCATTAATATAATTTGCAGAATTTTGAAGTACCGGTATTGAGAAGTCATCTTGCTCTCGCGATCTGAACCCGTCGCAAAAGCTCACTTCGGTAATAAGGTATTCAGTTTCTATAACAAAGTTTTCGACGTCTAGTTCAGCTGGGCGCTGGTTATACTGGGAATTGAGTCGAGTCCAGAGTCCTGAGTTCTAAGGGACTTGGGTGACGATGGTGGTCACCTCTCGTGAGTGCATTCTGCTGTTCCGGACGTCGTGAAGCTCTGGACTTTCTACATCATTAATATAGCGAATATAGGCATGACGGAGTTTAGGAACAAGTTTTCGCGATTAGATCGACTTAGGAGCTCAATCTGTGCTTCGTATTTTGCGGGTCATTCGAGTGGGGGAAAAATTTTCCCTATAAATCTCAAGATGACTGACACAACTCGTCGACGCGTACCTGTGACATGGCAATGCTGCGCCAAGCCGAAGAGAAAAAAAAAGATATTGTGTATTTTTCATGGCAGAGTGGCGTGGATTTGTCGGCACAGAACAGGGAATACAAATATCGATTAGCGGGCGCGTTGAAAGGATGGAGGACGTCAGCTGGACCCTCCAATCGGTCGAGTAGGCAGGCTATTTGCGGAATAATGTTGGATCGAAGGAATAGCTGGAGTGGGTTGAGGAGGAGACAGAGAATACGGAGACGGAGACGGAGATGGGAATGGAGAAGGAGGTAGAAATAGTGGAATAGGAAATAGCGATCGAAGAGGGAATAGAAGGACATTGAATAGGCTTTGCCCGAATACACACCGCACCGCGATCGTCTGGATTCACCTCGTTGAATTTTACATGTGTCTACGAACCAAAGCGCTCGGTACAAATTTACATGAGCAGGTTGATCGTTTCGAAAAAGGAATTCCGATTGGTGAGGAGGAAATAAATCTATGAAAAAGTTGAAAGGATTTTCCATCTCGGAGCCGCATCCCAGCTCGTCTAATTGAAAGGAAACGAGCCTGCCCAAGGAACCGAGAGATGACACGAAATATCAATTGTTCACTTTACCGATACGGCCAGGAGACTATTCTGAATTTACTTTGTATAATATACCCGCTATGCAACCTCGAGTCTTGGCCATTTGTCCAAATATACTCAACATTCATGATATTCCCCGCGATTGCTGGAAATTGAGGTGACTTGAAATGGGGAAGCGAGGAGTTGTGGGGTGGAGAGAGGAGAGTGGGTAAACCAGCCTCCTTACTCTCGGCTGGTCCTAGGCACACTGACTGCAAGAGGGCAGAATTAGCATCTCCATTAGACGACTAGCATAATGTGATATTACCAGCACCCGGGGAATATAGTCTTATATGGGTTTAATGAGTCTTCCGTGAAAACTAGACAATAGCTAGCTGCTATTCTCTCATTTTCCAGCCAGGAATCCTGCGAATCCATTTCTCCGGTCTTCAACCCTCCGTTCGCGCGACTCTGAAAACGAAGAGAGAACATCGCGACGCTGTTTCACATCAAATAACCTCGAGTTGACTATACTCGTGGTCTTCAACGAGCTTGATCACGTAGTCGTATTGTGTAGCGCTTTGCTTGACTTTATACCCGTACCAGCACCCCTTTGATTCCATTTTCAGCACGGCACTTAATTGACGATGGCGGCTCAAATATGGCTTTTGTGACTAGCAAGTGATATCCAACTGTCAAAGTTAATTAATACCCCGCAATTCGAAGAGCCAAATGGGATATAAACTCCCTGACCTTATTTCGCGTTATCCCTGGAATTAATACTAGCTGAGTTTCGAATAATTACCCCATCACTCGGTTAGGTGGAAGGAATGAATGAAATTTCAAACAACGCAATTCCATGTATTCCACATACCGCTCTATCACCACCTTTCAATAATGTCCACATTAATATACATTCAAAACGCATAACTCATTCGTCTAGACGTGTTTTTCATCGCTACGTTCTCGGACTATCGAATATTATTAGATAAAAGTCAACTTCTTCTACATCATAAAAAAAGTGCCTTGTATTACAGGAGTGAAGAATAATTCACAATTCTATAAATATCCTTCAATAATTAGGGTCCTATTGCGACAATGAAGACTTATCACGTTCGGTTGATCAGTAGATCGATACGCGCTGTCACTGTGTGAATAATTCATACGATGGTCTAACTTTTCATAGTACTAAGTGGGACGAACTTAGATCGATTTTATGGTCAAGGTAGGTACACATTAAACCCACGTTTCGGTACACTTGTCATATTTCTCCTTTCTTCCATACGCCACGGCACTCGCACCGATCGATTCGATAACTTATTTCCCCATATTATATGGGTATATGTTCGCGAGCTGGTAGTGTGACGATAATATATTCTGTGGTAACCATAACCATACGTGGTAAGCATAACCATGGTCATTGACCTCTTTAAGCCGAACGAGTATATGCATAGATCGTCACACGTAGTCGAGGTTGAGGCAGAACATTGACCGGCTTTTATGGCGTATACTCTCTCTCGTGGCGTTTATACTGGTAGTGGTCTTGGTGGGTTCCCATCCCATTCACCCTGGGCACCAAGACTAGCGAGCACTAGCGAAAGTCGAAAACTGCATGAAAACTTGAAAATACTTCGGAGTTTGGGCCAAGGCTGAAAAGAGGGCCTCTCTTCTACTTCAAGGAACGACGAGTGCTGAATTCCGAGCTGACTACAAAGTTTTTAACTAAGTTTGGTGGTTGCTTGTTCCTTCCATGCGAGCTGCTTTCTATACTTTTCCTTTTTGCATGATTCTACGTAAAGAAGGTTGTCCAATGTCTTGGTGGTGGTAACTTAGAATTCGCGAAAGGTTGTGCTTCCTAGAGTATCGGGAGAGTTCAACGCGTGCTGAAAATTGTCGAAAATTTTTGCCCGCCTGACGAAAGCCGAGTGGTGAAGAATTTTTCACCTTCGCAGATTCGTATACTTGATATAAAATTTATCAGCTATCGGATACGGCTGCAGTTCAAACAGACGCTGGCTGAAGTTTTGAAGATAATTTGCAAGCTACGTACTCCCAAGGGTCGCAAGACCGAGACGAGAAAGAGAGACGGCTTCTGACAACCGACTTGTTAAAACTTTTCATTTCTCGTCACCGTTAATTCAAAATTTCTGATTGGCAATTACCTTCAAATACGAGGGGGAGTTGGGGATATACCATTACAGTTACGTAAAACGACTATGTATACCGTTCTTGAAATTTTCCAGCACTCTTTGAACGCGAGTGGAGAGAGAAGTGTTTGGGAATAATTAAAACCATTCAAAGATTTCGTGCAATCAGTAATGTCACTTTAAACTGGAAAATGTATGATTAAGTGTTTTCAGAATGGTTAACGGAGTTTAATAACGTCGAAAGCCATTATGGGCCCTAATGTTTCATCCACTACGTTCTTCTATTTCTGAAGTCATATGAACTTCAATATTTTTCAGCACAGCTTCAGCCTCAGAACACCGAGAAACGAAAAAGCGATATTTCGCAGGTATCGCAGAAATTGGAATTTCGTTTTCATGCAAAGAGAAAATAATTGGTATAGGTATTGGAACCTGTGAGTGCGGGCGTGTTTCATCAGCGTTTTCGGTCGGGGAAAAAATCGGTGGACTTCGGGGCGTAACGCGACTGGAGGTCCGACTTACAATAACAGAACGTCAACCCTCTTTATGTATCGCAGCATACAGGGTCTCGAATAACACGATCAGAAAGTCTGGGCGAATGGTGCCGGCAGTCGGAGGTATGGGAAGCTGAATGGAAAAAAAGTCGCGAATTTTGAATCGATTTTTTTTTACAAGCGTCAATGAAAATGGTACCATTTTAGGATGGAGATAAACCTGTACGAACGATACTGCAAAAATCTGTAATACGACATTAATAGTATTAGGTAGTGCAAATACAACTGCGTACCCACTCGACTGCTCTCAATCAATTTCTAATCAGCAAGTTTTGACCCAATTCCAAGTTCTAACGCCAAATGACACCCCTCGATTCACGGCAAACCTCTTCGCGAAGGCCTCGCAATCAAGATTGCGCAACGAGTGCCGATAGAGTCGCAGTAGAGCAAAGGAAGACACTGAAATAAAGGTCATACTAAATGCCGAGCGACACATTAGGACACCCAGATAATCGGGGGATTCGCGTTAATTAGGGAAAGGGTAGAAAGCGAGGCCTAAGGGAGTACGAAGCGGAGGTGGGATAGGATGGGGTTGGAGGTGCAGGAGAGGCACAGCAGACAAAGGTCGTTCTATGAACCTAATGTCATCAAAAGCCAGAAGGTAGTAGTTTGGAAATTAAGCTGATCACAGTTTTGGCCCGGCGCGAGCGTCCTAGCTTCATCTTATTCGAGAAGAAAGAAGTATCAGGCGGGTTATAGTTCATCGAAAATTATTACTCGGGGACGACGTTCATGGATTTTCCAAAAATACTACGCCTAGTCTTTTACCCGAAGAACTTGACACTGTGATTTATTAATTTCTGTATCGAAATTGGTCCGTGACGGCCGTCTTCGTTATCTATCAACGACCTTTTCGCCTATACTGTTCCATATTACTTATTTATGGCAGCTGGGGGATAGCGTTATCCTGCAACACCGCACGGCCGGCTCCCAACAGTTTCGGCTAACAATAACACACGACCGCTACTTCATGAATTAGCTATGAGACGATTCTTTCACCGAGGCCGGTCCCTGAATCGAATTTACTTCGATCGAACGTATTTATCATTCCCGAAAATAAAAACAAAAATTGTTTTTTCATTCGATCCCTCAAACGTACGATATGTATTTGAAACGGCGAAGGTTTACGGTGAAATTGAAGCGAGTATTTCTTCAAGTCTGAAAGCTAATATACACAAAGAATCAATTCTAGAGAGAATCGTACAAAATATCGAAACTCTCCTCATTATATAGGCAGCTAGGTCCAATTAACATCTCACTCAATCAACATTATCCAGTGATAAAGCTTCATAGCAAGTGACCCGGTTTATGGTGCGACTTATATAGCCAGCTCGTAGAAGTGGGTAACTATTGACAACGACTGATGTATTTCCAATTAACGATCTGGCTCAGAAGGGCAGAATTTCGTTTCGGACGAGGGTCGCGACCGTGGAATGCCATCAGCATTGCCACCCTCGAAACCGGCCATCTCCACCTCCACCTTCACCTCCACCTCCACCTCCGGCTTCAGTTACGGGACCCCACGATGGACCCAGTTGGACCCCGTTGAATCCCAATGGAGCCCATGGCCGCGGTAACAGAGGCGGTAAGGAGACCGCGCTCAGGCGGGTAGCTTTAGAATTTGTCTCCGTCGGTATAACGAGGCTCTCGTTACATAATAACGAGCAACCCCGGTCGCTTTGTTTGCGCGAGGTGAGCCACCGGCACCGGACGCCTGCCGTTTCTCACCTCCGCACCTCTCCTCGCCCTAGATAACCCTTGTCTCTCCGTGGTCCGCCCTCCACGTTTGCCATCCGGAGTCTGCGTCCGCCTCTGCAACCCCCTGACACACGGTGTCGAGGTTCAAGACTAATTTATAGATATGCTTGGTCTGTGACACCAGAGAACATTTTTCGAACATTGAATGAGTCTTCGGGTTCATAGGTCAACCAACTTTCCGTTTCATTCATCTTCGGCCAATCTATTTGTTGCCCATTAGAGAATGAAGACGGCGCGGAACACGGGCCAGACGAGATAAGGATATAGTGTGCTTCGTGGTTTAGGCTCATGCTCAAGTTGTTACCTAGGTATACATACATATACTGCACACACACCCAAAGCGTGTGTCCTAACATTGTAACCGCGACCAACCCCCTTCACCACCATCCAAGGCTCTGCAACGAGACTCTCTGCGGTTACAAACAACAATTGATTCAGTTACAACTCCGACCACCCCTTTCATTCGGGTTCTCCGTGTTCCATTTCGTTGTCCCTCGTCGGTTTTCTATCAATTGCGTCGGTGTACCGACTGTAATTATTGTTGTTGTTTTATCCGAAGATTACCAAGCAATCTCCAGGGGATTTTGGATTTACTGTTTATTTAACGGTGAGGGAATTGAAATCGGTCCAAACTAGGATCAATAGAAAAGAAGTAGATTTTGTCACAGTGTTGTATATACGCGACTCATTCATGCAAATACGAGGCTCCCGCCTCTTTACTCGCGGTAACAACTTCCTGGACGATGCTTTATCGCAGATAACGTCTTCGGGAATCTGGAGATTAAATCTCCATCCATTCCAGGACATCGAGGTCACTTCATTACTTTTATACGTATAAAAAATAACGAGGTTCAAACGAGCAGAGAATAATTTACTCCGGCTTGGACGCACGTGACGCTCCTCAACTCTTTTACCCCGTTTGAAAAGTTTCTCTTCCTACGACGGGCAGCGTTCGTTAATAATCGATTATGAAGGATGACGGTTCTAGTATCAACTTTCAGCCGTGAACTTATTGATTCAAGAAAGTTTGAATTTATTACAAACTTTTGTAGCTTCTACCCAGCTTTCGTAATGATCCCCCATTCATCATCGCAACTCCCTGCGCTAGCCACAGCGAGCCATCTTTCCCTACAAAGTGATTAGTTGCAGTAATACGCTCTTAGGCAAGAACCCGATCCAATCAGTTCTCTTTCTACCCGGCTAGTTTCAGCATTGAAAATTTACGTTTCATTGAGACTAGTTAGTTTGCAAATGCATAACAGATGTACGCATTTTCACGGCAGATGTCTTAATTGCCTGAAGAAACCAGGCTTCGGCTTATCGAATCGTTGGGCTGCGCTAGTATTCCGTCCATGTAGGTAGGTACAGGTGTAAGATTTCCTCGGTAAAAGCTTTGCTTTCCTTTGACCTTGAATGATCTTACCCCACGGCCATTTTACAAGATCTACCGGCAGCTTTGCGGATCGTGGTTTTCAATTGGATCATGTCGTACATAAAAGAGCGGAGCGTCGCGGCGTCGGGTCGTAAAACCGAGGTACCGAGGTACAACCAAAGTTTCGGCTTTACTTCAAAATCCATCCATATTGCTCCGTTATCCGCTTTCCACGGTGAGTTCTAGTCCAGAATAACGACCCTATTATTTCTAAGCCGATTCGAATTTTTCTCCTCGTTTTTTTTTTTCTTTTTCTTCTTCGACTATTGTCATAATCGATTCAATATTAAAGTAAGAAAATCCACTCTGCTTATAAATTTGTATTGACGATACCGAAACCGAACTTGGAACGAAGAAAACTGCGTAGACAGCTCTAACGAGCGGGTAGGTAATGGTTTTATTCCTTCTGCAAAAAGCTTTCACCGAAGAGTCATGTACTCAAATCACTTAAGGATCGAAAAAAATGTAGTTCTCTGTCGAAGAATATTTTATTCACTATGAATAAATTTGATGATTGTGTCAATTTTTTGGATATATGATAGACGATTCGTATATGTGGGATTTATAATGCTATTGATTCATAGCTTATGTGTTTTCGGGTTCTTATCTGGGGTGAAAAGGCTGGTTCCGATCGCGTGTTACAAAAGCGTACGGTATTGCGTTACTTTGCGTGTGGCGTAGGTAGGTAATTTTGTATAAATCGTTTAGCGAGTTTCACGATGAACCGGTTGTTCGACTAATTAGTCAAAAGTACGATAATTAAAGCGTGTAATTTTAGGCCAACACGCCAAACTAGCGCGCCCCGCGAGTAGAACAACAATAAAACGCCACAAGATCTCGGAAATCAGGGGTCAAACAGAGTTCTAATTACGGCAACTTGTTGCGCTGAAAAATAAAGCAAATACTTCTAACACGAACCGTGGTTGAACTTTGACGCCGGCACGCGCGTGTAAGATAAACTAGACT
This sequence comes from Tenthredo distinguenda, assembly GCA_947538915.1. NCBI lineage: Eukaryota > Metazoa > Arthropoda > Insecta > Hymenoptera > Tenthredinidae > Tenthredo > Tenthredo distinguenda. The sequence goes on from OX384534.1 coordinate 11,194,588, forward strand.
CTGGTTTATTTTAATTCTTGGCACGTAGCTAGTCGTGCTATTCCAACAACCTACATCGATGCTATGAAGCGTTATGATCGAGTATTGCGAGTAGAAGAAAAAATCGGACAAAAAACTTATAGGAATTCAAACTACAAAGCCATGTCGAAGTCCCGGTGCTGTACCGGTGGAATGATTCATTGCCCATGTAACATCGTTATCCGAGATGTGTAACAACGCGGAGGTAATGGCAGCGGTAACAAGACCGCTATAACGATAACGGGAAAAATCGACCTGTTCGGGTTGCCCTGAGCTAAGACCAAAGCCGTAGTGGTGAAGTAGTTCGCTTTGAAAAATGCCCGGCGTCTTTAACGAGGTATTGGACGCCTTGGCGGAAGTTCACTTGGCCGCTCGTCTCGTTTCGGGAATTCATATCCGGCTTCGCAAGGCCTTCGCTTCGTCGCCTACGATCCTGAGTTCAACTTCTCTTTCTCTCCTCTCTTCGCAGACTCCTTCTTCTCAGCTTCGCCTAGCTAGCGCCGCAAGAAGCAGCAATAAACGTCAGCGCTCCTCGGTAATTAAAACTAAAGATCCGAGGCGCGGGTAGCGAAAGTGAAAAACAACAGGCAGGATGGGGTGGCGAAACGGTGGATGGGGGACGAGGTATGGAAGAGGTGGATGGGGATGGACTAAGAAGATTCGTTCGGTAAAGTGGCGGGTCGAGGGCTAGCGCGAAATTGTTTATTTTTTGCAGCCATCTTCTCAGAACCAACTTCCTCCGGCTTTAATCAAATCAGAAATTAATTAGCTTTGATGGTACAGATGTGGGCCAAGTATAAGATGAGGATGGCTACTAATGAGTTTAACTTCAACGATCCGGTCTCACTTCCGTTCACAGGAGAACACACTTCGCATACAGAATCACTGCACGTGTATCGAGAGCTTATAGAAGAACAGACTGATATTCGTATAGGTACTACGATTCGATTGATCAGCAATTTCTTGCTCCATCTCATACCTAATTAAATTCAAGATGTCTTCGTTCTAAAGAACGGGAAATTGCTGTCGAGTGAGACTGGATTATTCAAAGAGAGAGATAGAGGAAGAGAGACAGAGTGGACAGTTTTCAAAAACTAACAAGAGCGTATTTTTTAACGAACAATAATTTCTTTTTTAATTCAGTCAAGTTCCATTCTCGCTAGATTCTGAACTGAGCTCGAAGTACGCATCGTCGACATGAAAGGGTCGGGGTTGGCTTTATACGTATTCAGAACAACGTCAGGAGCAGCCGAGAGTCGATCTCACTATACAACCTGGTTTGCAGTAGTACCTAAGAGGAAACTTAAGAATTATACGACAGCCACATTACGAGTGCTCTCCATGTTGACGCCAAAACGAGAACAAGTATACCTATGTGTATACGACTCGCAACGAGGAAATGAAATTGTTAGTGGAAAACAAGGATATTAACGTTCTCCGTCGAAGGATAGTAATTTATCCAGGGCACATGTATTACCCGAGAAAAAAGGATCGTAACTTTAAAGAATAGATCCAACGGGACAAGACTTTGCCGATGAGTGGCGAGAGAGAGAAGAAGCTTCGCGAAATTCTATATGACGAGATACATAAGTACAATGGACACGCCCTGGTGCAGTCTGTGATATTCAGAGAAATGGGAATCCGGCAGAGAACTGGATACAGAATCAAGCCCAGAACCATGTGATGTGATTCGCCAACGCTAATCTGCATGCCGAGTTGAGAACGTGACGCCATTGAATATTTAAGACGTTCGCTCGAGGGCGAGCACTACCTCCTCTCCGTCAGATCTCGGGTGAGTCGTTCTCAACACCCAGCACCCAGCACCCAACACCCAACCCCCTAACCTTACCCCCTTCGTTTTGCTAGGTGAGAGGCATGCCTCAAGACTTCCAGGTTTTCATATGCAAATGTTACGAACGAAGCCGTGCTTCGTGTTACACCATGCCACGTGCGCACGGTAAGTATAAGTATGTGATGACAGTAGGTTGTCTGTGTCGAGGGAAAAGCTTAGCAGAACCGATTTTCTGATGGCTTTTTCATTTTAGTTTACAATCAGATGTACCCCCGTTTCTATATAGGCCACTGTCACGTGAATTTCGCGACTGACGATTGATCGACAGTTTCGCGGTTCTTATTATTCGAAGATACGAAGACGAGAGCTGATGAACTATTTGCTAAAATGCGTAATGTAAAGTGCGAAGAAACAATTTACCAAGCTCCTTGAACGCAACTGTAAAACCGCTTACGCGAGTTTACGTTTAAACGAGATTTCGCGCGAGCAAACTTTCTTATTTACCCGGCAGTTAGCTGCTCGTATTTTCATAATCGCCTTGTATGCGGGCATGCGGGTATGGGGAGGCCATGTCTCTACGAGGTTGGGGCTTGCAGGAGCTTCGAGGTTTCAGATTCTAGGTTCGAGGTTGGGTACGCGCGAACTTATGAGTCCATATAGCATCGTTAACCGCGCGTTATGAGAGATCCGCTTGAACCTTGCGCACGGAATGAAACGAAATTGCGATACTTTTCGCCTTATTGCCCCTTATTGTTGCCCACCGGGTTTCTAGGGACCACGGCGACGGCAACGACGACCTCGCGGGCGTAACCGGTTACCGGATCTAAGTTAAGTTAAGAAAGAAAGAAAGGCGAACTGAGACACTTGGAAATTCTTGGTCTCGCGGAACCGGGAGATTGAAAGAAGAGTGGTTCGTTTGAAAATTAAAGTCGTTTCCTAGAAGAGAATACTCCCAGCTGCCGATGCGATCCGAAGCCCGGAGATTTTCAATTTGCGTTCTGCGCAGACGAAGGGGATGTCGGGTTCGTATGAACGAAAAACAAGACCACTCGCTGAATATGCGCTCGCGTGTTCGTTTATTCCTTCTCTTTCTACTTCTTTTTTACTTTACCTTATTTATTTATCCTTTTTCTTCTTTTAGAGAGAAAATATCCTATCAGGGTCTTTGTAATTTGAGTGAAAATGCCTCAAGATGTCTCGAGCCAACCCTCCGTGCGGAAACTTATTAAATATTTCCAGCGTATTTCATTTCATTACGCTATGCAGCGTGCTACATTCTTCGAAGTCCTGTTTAAATACGCTACGTAATAATACACAGGTATCTTAGGCAGGTAGCAAATAATCCCATGCCTCTACTCGACGAGCCCAAATTCACCTCTGTCTTTTCTTATCGTCAAACCTTTTACCGAGATGTAATATATTTATGCCATACAGTCCTATACCCTTCCCGAAATCGATTTTTCTCCCTTACCCTTTCCCTTTCCCTTTCCCTTCTCCTCCCGTTCCCGTCTCTCTCTTTACTCTATCTGCCTTTTTTCTTCTTACATTTCTTCAAATATTCGTATACCTCACCGCCGGGAAACGGACGATATTTATAATCAAATATTTGATTCGGTATCGGATTCAGAGATGACATAGTACATGGTACATTTAATTGACCGATTCATGGGGCAGCTATAGGGCGGACTATGTAACAAAGAGAAATATTATTTGTCCACACTGCGACATCTTCAACGATACCGAATCACAGTAGCTACAAGTTGACATGTTACTACTAGCTGGGAAAACGACGTTCGACTGATGGATTTCAGTGAATAGCTGATCACGAACAGCTTCCATGGCTGAGAGGTATTGCGGATAACGTAATGTTATCTTTTCGCGTGCGTGCTGGCAAACAAACTACAGGATTCGAGGGAAAGTAAGACGGGCGTAATTTCCGAGGCTTTTCGAGAAAAGGAAAAGATTAGCTTTTTTCTCAAACGGGAATAAGAGATAGAGCTCGAACTGGAAAGAGAAAAAGAAAATGTGGCGCTCTTTTTTCTTGTGCTAATACGTCAGTGTCAAAAGCATCACCACACATTACATGGATTTCGCACTACCACGTTATAGTATGTCAATTGAATGTATGTGGCGTGCCACCGTTACAGTCAGTCACACGTTCATCTTTCCTGCCTGACAAGAACCGCGAAATCGAAAACTAATCGAATCAAAATAAAAAATAAAAAATGAAAAAAAATATATTCAAAAAGGATCGAGGAATAGGAGGATCTAATTATACGTCTGTGTGAATGATAGACTGTGTTGACGGCAGAAAACATTCGTTGTAGGCTTACGTTCGCGAAAATAAGAAGTTTTCCTTCGCACGGAAATAGACACGACGAGAGAAGAAGAAAATAAAAAATCCTAGAATAAGGAGAAGATTTTAATCATGCCCTGATCCAATTTCCAAAGAACTTCTAACGGCTTCTGTTCAGCAAAATGTTGGCAAAGTGAAGCTTTCGAAGTGTCTCGGGTATCACGGCCTGTAACCGAGAACGTACCTCGGTTGAAAGATAATAATTTAGTAGTACGAGGCACGTTTTGCAAACAATATACACGAACTGTTATAGAAAATCACGGGTAAACTGGAGGAGCTTTTGTAAAATAAAACTTTCCTGAAATGGGTGAACTAGTGTCCGACAATACGGTCCAGGATTCATAAATACACGATAACTAAATGCGAGTGTCCGCTTTCCCGCTACACTGATGCAGGATAATTTTCACGGGGTTTAGAATTTCAGCGAAACAGGAGCTCGGTATAAATATATACACATCTACACGGATCCTGCACGTTTACAGGATCTGCGAAGAGAGTAAGAAAGATATGAGACGAGCGGGAGAGAAAGACGGAAGAAATTTCCGCCGTTGAAATAGCCTCGCATCTACGTTGAGCTATGTAGTCGACGTGTGCCTGGCTGTCGTCACGTCACCGTCATTGTCGTTCGATTTACATGCGATATGTGCCGATATACGGTTCGTGTCTTCGAATACAGACGACACTTCTGCAGGCGTCGCGACGCTCCCAGGAACGTTTTCAAATAATCTGTTAACGGCTATTACGTTCTCTTCATGGCACCGTGCCATTTTGATGCCCCTATACCGCAGCAAACTTCAATTTCATATAGGGTATTCGTATGTAGAGACGCCTGTAGGTCCCTGTGATCCCTTTGTTGTTAAATTTCCCTTGTTCACGCAAGAAAAAAAAAGGAAGAAAAAAAAAACAAGGATTTTGCACGAGCAAATTACGGAGGGTGTGCAGAAGAAACGTCGACAAAAAGAGAATTAGAATCACGGGCGACGAAGCGCCCTGGTGGACGAAACGTTTCGTTTTTAGGAACTCTTAGGAGTTATTAAACTCGCCAACAAGCAAAGGTCTCTCCGACCCGTGTCTCCCCATATTTTCACATTATTTTATACAATTCTTCAATCCTATACATTTTCAAATGGGAATTTTTTGAGACCTGGTCTTTCTCAAGGGGATTTTTTCATTTCTTACGTAGTTCTGTTACGGATGCTTACAAGTCTTTTCAAATATAATTTGGGCATAATTTAGGACCCAACCGTTGTCGTGGGTAACAACTCTTAAAAATTTGTCACCGCAGTATTTTGCAATTCTGCTGTTATTTGGGGTAAGACTAGCAATTTCTCAAAAATTCAATATCTTTATACCTCATTTGATATTTTCGGGATATAAATTTTGGCAAATATTGTAGGAAAAAATGTAAAGCGAAAATATAATTACTCTCAAATAAACAAGACATATTCGTTTTCATTTTCGGTCTGTATAGCCCACGGCGACCGATTTAACTTCAACAACATCATAAAATGCGAGGATTTACAGAACCTGACGTCAGCCTGAATCCAACTTCAAATTTTTGCAAAAATGATAAAAAGTAATAATTAAGCTCGCTGTTATACAAAAAGAAACAAAAAGAAAAAAAAATCTCAATTAATCATACCCTTGAGATTTATCATCGCGTTTTAATTACGTAACCACGTCGTACTAGATAATTCACCCTTACATCTAGACTCGTAAAAGTATGTGTATACGACGAGGGCAGCAACAGATACTGCGTCACATAACTACCCTCTTCTCAACTCTCCACGTCGGTAGGTATAACGTGCGTATAGTATATATATATATATGCATGTATACGTATATCTATACGTATAGAGGTACAGGAGGCGAAGGCGTCTCTTTTCCAACGCCCCCGTGAAATAGCTGGCTACACAACTATCATATTTCCCCCTTATTTTTTGTTGCGCTGTCATGCCTTGCCGTATATTTTGACGTCCCTATTCCCTGGCGGCCCGTGAGCAGCGCGAGTCCCTCCAACCCTCCGTCGTTCTTCTGACGTACGTAGATATATACATACTGGGATCCTTAACGTCGAGGCGTCGCATCGCGTCGCGTCGCGTCGCGCCGAGTAGCGGAGTACCGAAACGTCGCGTTGCCGAAGAAGCGTCACCGTTACCGTCGCCTCGTCCTGGCGTAATATCGTATGCTGCCGCGGTGTTGATACGCTTGTCATTCATACATACCTACCGAAGTATTATTTTACGTGGTTTAAGGGTAAGAAAGAAAGAAAAAAAAAAGAAAAAATGATTTTTCTTTACATTTTAAGCTGCATTGACCCACTATTGTCGGATGGCTAATTCTGTCTGTGAGATAGCACGCGTGCCTGACAACTAAACTGACGCGAAACGACGCCGCGACGCGCGACGGTTGATGTATACCCACGGGAGATGGACATAATGAGACGGAGAACGAACGTATTTTCCAAGGGATTTTGTTGCGATGATTTCTGTCTCTGAGAAGGTGAATTTAGGAAAAGTTTAGTTTTCAAAATCTCTTCCAAGTCCCTTCAAGACTAATGAAGCATTCTTTAGTAAGTAAACTTAACTCGGAGGCTCAACTTTCCTTAACATTTTCCCGCCCCCCTTCTAAATCCTGACCCCTGGGCTTGGGCTCCTCGTTTCAAGCTGCGATTCCCTACTCCCTGCTCCCTCGTGCCGAGAACTAAATATGAATTGTGTGCTGACTTTGCGAAACGAGTATTAAGTACGGCTCTGCCTTCTGCGTAGACAGAGCTAGTCTCGCGTCAAGTAGAGCTGGGAAACCACCGTATAATAACACGGCATTTGATATAACATGCCTCGTGATTCATTTCCTTCTTTGCACGTTCGGCAACATCCGAACCCCCCTATATGTATGCTGTGATCGCGGGAGATAATGAAGCCATTGAAAGAAATCGAGCGGGAGGCGAAAAACGGAACGAGAGCTGCTGTACACATGCACACACGCGTATATACCTATATGATACGAAGATGTCTTTCCCTTCTGTATATAGATAAGGAATGGATCGGGAACAAACGAAAGAAAGAATATATTTTCAGGAGAGAAATGAAAATGGCAAAAAAAAGAAAGAAAGAAAGAAAGAGAAAGAGAAGGAGAGAGTCGGGAAAGAAAGAAGTAGTTAGGCTTGTTTGTTGTCTCTGTCCTTATCGCTATCTCTGGTTCAGAGCTCGCGAACCTCCGGCTTGAAATCGAGTTGAGCCCGGCAGCCGCGGGCTGTTGTGTAAACTCGAGTCTTGATTGAAAACCTTCGCACTCAAATATTGGATGATAAATCAGAGTCCAGATCCCACTGTAGCGTCTCGGCTCTGCTGTATGTACCTACGTACCACCACCTACTACCTCCATACCTCAGCATCAGGGCGCGGCTACAATGATTGATGAAATTCGCCTCTCAAGCTGCGTCGTTTGTTAACATCCCGAGGAGAAAAATGTGAGCCACTTATCTAGCCATCCTGTCTTTAAAATAAGATTTTTATACCCACAGGTGGATGTTTCTCTCGTCAAATTTTGAAACTCTATTTTCTCGGTATATCGAAACGAACGGAGGCGACGCGATGGAGCGATGATTGGTCGACGGTAGACAGAATCCAAGTACTAATTGATATTTATAAAATTGGTGAAAAATTATGTGGGAATTGCGCTGATTAGCGCACCGATAACGCGAAATATATTTACTATCGCCAAGTTTAGCGGAAACGGGAGTTACTCTGCGTGAAATTTGGCTTGGTGATTCCAATCGGCAAGCAGAGCGCCTCGCGCAACGCGAATATCGAATTCTCGATGTTTCCACTCTCGTCCTTCGAAAGCCAGTCGAGGCCCCATCAACGCCTCGCCCATCTCCGTGTTCGCGAATTTTATTTACCCGTCGTAAATTATTTTCGGTTTTTTTCATTTTTCAGAAATGTCGACGCTCCCTATATGGCCCTGCTCGCCCGCCCATACCGTGCTGCGACGTTGACGGCAACACGTTTATTATTATCAATCATATCACATCGGTAACTCCGACTACCCTCTGTCACTCATACACACGGGGCTGGGGTATCCATGAGTCGAAATCGATTAGGAAAAACTCTAGAATCGTGGGGGTAAGAGAGAGATAGAGAAGAAGGAGAGATGACGCGAGTGAGATGACGGCTCCTTCATTTTTAATACCAAAATATGTAAGACATCTCCATTTTTCACGCTGTCTTATTTCATGGTAATGGTTTGGAGAAGAAATTAAGAAATACCACTCTCGTCCCCCAATGCAGCTCGACTCTACTCTCACTCTCTCATTCCCTGGCTTTCCCGTTCTTTACTCTCCCGTATAGGGCCGGAAAAGTCCTGTTATTGCGTCATAGAGGAGATGTATGGCGGCTGTAGATTCCTGCTAAAAAGTACAAAGGTTGACATAGGAATACTCTTAAGTCCTAGGCTATTGCATGCCCGGAAAATAAAGAGACCAAGGAGCCCCTTTTAATAACGGCACAGGCTCAGGCTTTCTCGGGCGGTCGGCAAAGTGCCTTCGGTACTCTTGGCAATATCTTTTGATTAAGGCTAAGTGAAACTGTACCCTCAACTTTTCACCTTCGTATCTACGCATTTTTATAAAAATCGATTGATCTCGCTCAGCCCTTATCTACGGCTAATCGTCATTTTTGCCGAGTGATATGACAGCTGAATTTACACCGCGATAATTCTACACGGGCAAGAGCCAATACCCTATGAAATTTTATTTCACGGAATTAAATGGCGTAGAGCGAAGCCCGCAGACTGCTGACAAGAAGAATCTGGTAAATTCTTGAGCTTTAAGCTTTGGCCTTTGGTTCTCACCCCTGCGAACCTCCTCATCGTTACCGCGCCTCATCGTCAGACACGATTATTAGAAGCCCGCTGTTTTTTCCCGTCTTTTTGCCGGCACTAATTAAAAGCTTTATTTTGTCTGGTTATAATTCGCTGATTGTAGCTGCAGGCCTTTCGCGAGACTACTGAAAATTATAACAGCTCGATTTTACGCGGTACGAGGGTTTAGTCTTTCAGATACTGTCAGACGTCAAGTGTTGTCGACTCCGATGGGTCAATTATGCGAAATACATTGACCCCCGAGTCACTGACAGCTAAGAATATTCGCTAACCATTCTTTCCTCATCTCATCGCGATGGCTAAATAACGAGTACAAATCAGCACGTAATTATTCGCATAGTGAAAATTTTCAGAATCAGTGAACGAGCAGCTTTACGTGGTATAAGGCAACGAACGAATAGCGGTAATTTATTCTAATTGGATAAAGTGCGCCCATTAATAAGCAATCCGCGACGCGAGCCAACGCTGGTGCAAGCTCTCGGGTAGTACCGGAGAGAGAACAAGAAGGTAAAAGTGGGCTGGCGGGCGGTGGATCTTAATGGCGCTTATTACTCTCGTCGGGGCCCTCTGATATATTTCCTCTATTTTTTGCCCTCGGGGAAATCAAGTGCGGAATAGTGTATAATTAGTTGCGGGTACCGCCAACTTGGCTGGCTCCATTCGCTCCGAGGCATCGCCTATATATATATATGAACAATTCTGTGTATAGGTACCCAACGCAAATTGTGACACAGGACGCGTTCCAATTCTCTATATGTGTTTCAGGCTTCACGTCATTGTCAGATCTCACCTATACGAGAGTCCGAACCGTATGCATGAAAAAATATCGCAATTTCACATCCCCGCGATAATTAACGAAGCATATAGCAACGCGGTAACGTTCTATAGAATCGTACAAGAACAGCGTGGTTATTCTTGGTAGTATAATGGCTGGTCAGTTGCTAAGGTGTTTGTCGATGGAAGATCAGTGGAGCGAGTAGAGACTGGTGATATGGTCGTATTCGGTTATCTGTTTGTGTGGATGGGACGCAGTCGGATACAACGAGTAAGGGATGATAGAAGGTGGGGAAAGTGGGGACGGCATCTTATCGAGAGAAACTGGAGAAACAGAACGGGGTATGTGGCACAAGGTTCCCAAGGGAGTCCCTCAATTGCCTCGTCCTGCAATTATACGTTTGAGCGGACCCGCTATCTCCGTTAATGTGCGCTGGACTCTGAATTCAACCCAAACCTCGACCAAGTAGCTGGCACACCGCTAATATCGCCGGTAGGAAATATTGTTAACTACGTCGAAAACCTTCGGCGAGATACGGGGAGAATTTAGAATAGGTATTCCGTAACCCACGAGAAATTCGATCTATGTATCTGAATAAACGTACATAAATATACGTGTGTGTATCTAAATGGAATGAGAAATGGCACAGCTATGTAATAACGAATAAAAAACGGAGCTGCAGTCAATCTCCTTTGGTAAAATATACATTTTTTTATTCTCACGTTCCAATCCATCCGAAAACGAAAAAACACAAGAAAAGAACGAAAAAGGTGGAATAACGCCGGATTTTCTCTTCGGAAATCAGTAGGAATTCACCCGCGGATGAGCTGATGTAACACAGGGGTATAGGTGTGGGTACTTTGATCTCGAATCGTTTTAGCAGCACACCAATACAAAGCGGTCGGTTATTCCGAGAACGCGAGCTTTTTCAGTTGTTAATTGGCGGAGCCAGGAGATTATGCTAATTCTCGAGCAGTAATGAAGGTTATTAAATTCCTAATTGAAACACGAACAGGAAAAATAATGGGTAGGTTTAAGTATAATAGTAATGGGGTCAGAGTCAGCTCGGCCGAGCGAGAGCGGTCTTCCCCCATCATCTTCTGCCAGAGTCAGATAGCGGGAATCGGTAATATTCCCATTCAGTTTGGAGGATCGATGGATTCCGCGTTACGTCCTTTTCAAGTATTTTCTCCAGTCTTTCCAACGGAAATAAGTCCCTTAAGGATCTCGAGCCATAAATTTTTTTCATTCTAATTCACAGCTACCCTCGACTTCGATAGGTACTTACTTATAGTTTCTTTTCAGCTGGCACATCCCCTAGCGATAAGTACACGACTCAAAGGTAATATATAGCCGTTCGAATCGGAGAAAATTGAAAGAGAAATGAAAAAAAAAAGAAAAAAAAAAAAAAACGAGCCTCCAGATAAACTCCTACGTAACCATATCTACGAATTCATTAATTTTTTTCCCTCCGATGCATAAATTTCGAAACTATTTACCGCTCACGGCACTTTGCTCCGTCACTTGAACGTTCTTTCAATCTTCCCGGCTTTCGACGTCACCTCAATCGTCCCCACGGCTACGGTTCGTCGTCGTGTGTGGCGAGGTGATGGCGGGTATGAAGGTTGGAACGAAGGTAGTACGGGGTTTGAGGCATACTTGGGTTGTCGCTTCGTTCTAAAGCTTTCACGGGGACGCCTGCCCGCGCGTAAATGCAAACATTTCTGTGGCTCAAGTGTACCGCGACCGAGGGCGAGCGAGGCAGTCTACACAAGAGGAAGCGAGAGCGGACCAGCGAGTGGATTGATGGTTGGGCAGATGGATCCATTGTGTCCGTTCGAAGTTGGAACATTGGACGAACGTGTGCTATCGAGGGGCGAGCTTTCGTGGTCACGAGGGAATCTGCGGAGGATTCAAGGAACGTCAGGAGAGAGTGTATATTCTTCTCGTCGAGGGTCGAGAGACTCCGTTGACCGATCGTGGCGGTGCCCAAAGGCTCGGTGAATGTTTGCGCGACAGGGCTAAGCCTTCTGATGGAAGGTTCTTTGTAAATGAAACTGATCGTAAGGGAATCGGACTGAGAAAAGGGACGATGGTATGTGCAGGGGGCGCGGAACTGTCTCGAGTTAAACTTGGGATGAAATTGAGGCGTAATTGTTGACTCTCGGATCTTTTTGAGAATAGGACCTTTTATTCTTTGAAATTCCCCTAACCCTTCTCAGGTTTAAAAGTACTGGTAGTTAATCAAGGCAGACTCTTGTATGGTTATAAAAATTCAGTCGGAAATATTGTTGGCGAATACGTTATCACGTATATCTCGCCGTTGATATGAGTTTAAATATTCTAGAAGATGAAATGCAAACCGTGTCGAGCATGTGGTAGTATTTTCTCTTCTGGATAGCCTCGCGGTACACGTGTGCATAAGGTAGTTTAAAAAAATTCCTTACACCGCGTAGGTAGGTAGGTAGGTAGGTAGGTAGTACGTATTAATTCAGACGTGACTGCATGCCTGCTAATACGACGGCTCGTTTCTGCACCAGGTACGATGTTTTAATTTCAAACGTGAGAAGAAGATTGCCCCACGTTCTGATACGAACATTACTTTAATTAAATTTCAAATCAGCACGCGAAATCTGAGTGTAAATTGATATCTGATATCCACCAAATTCACGCTATTTCAAGCGTTATACAATAAGCAGAGAATTCACCATTGGACTGTATAATCAATAAACGTCGGAGAAGAGAAAATGATTGAAAAAATTTACGGTGATGTACCGAGATGGTGCAGGAAGCGAAATTACGTCTTCGAAGATACTCTAGAATTCTTACTCGATAATTGGTGATTACAATAAGAGAATTAACGAGACTGTTCACAGATTTCATAATAAATGTCATTCCGTACTAACAATTTCTCCGTAATAATGTACTAACGCGTAGGTAACTGTATTCAGTTTGAATTTATGCAGTACCGTATAAAATGACTATGTATTATACCGCATTGCATTTGCGCTATCGTACGAACAAATGGATAATGACTCTAGTACTAATTAAGCAGATATCCAAGTAGTGCGTAAATTACGTCTACGTTTTATGTGCCGTAGTTACCCTCCATGTACTCGGTACATATGTGTAGCCATGTACTTACATATCGTGGCTGTAGTGGACAATGCTCAGCACTAGTTTAAATTGCGGTATTGCTAATACCTACCGGCTTTGTTTTTCATGAATTTGCATTTTCACCCGGCCAATAAAATACTTGACGGAACACGCGTAATCTATGATCTCTCTCGCCACGGATTTTCATCTAAATATCAGTGACAAACACGCTCCAACTTTTTAACCACTCGTCAATGAAATTTGAACCACGTTTATTTTCGCACAGAGTGCGCGGAGCATATATCATCGATGATCGTCAAGTGATTCGGTATTTTTTTAGTTAAAATTGACAAATATAGACTCGAATTTTACTAACTTGTTACACGATACATTCGCGGTATTAAAACGATGTACAAAATGTTTGAAGCGTATCAACGACCGAGTAGATAAACTCTAGTTATCGATAACTTTATGCAACCCTAAAAACCTTCGTTCCTGTCTTAATAAACTCAAATATTCGAAGCTCCGAATCGACTTTGCAAAAATTTTAACTCCTCACGCATTAGTCCTGCGAGTTTCGAACCACTTTTCTACTTTTGGCGAGAAAAGCGAAGCGGGATTCTAACTCAAATATAGTCCAATTCAACCTATTCCTTGGGCCATCCCTTATCGTTCGAATAATATGCAAAGATCTTTATGCAAGACTCTGCGATGTTTCGGAAAAGCATTTACGAAGGCATCCGGAGGGAGAGGTACAAATCAAATATAAAAACAGTAAGGATTTACCAATGTAGGGTAAACCTGGATCAAACAGGATAACTGGTAGATGAAAAAAAATGGCAGTAAAACAATTTCATGGAGGCACAAGGCTGCGGCAACAATAACGACGGTAACTTGAATCCGTGTTACCGCAGGAGGCGCACAGCCTCGCACTTTCGTATTACGTTTCTTAGCTGCAGGCGTACATTTCTTAAATTATTTTGGCTGGCGTCAGTTTACAGCTCAAGTTTTTTGATTACAGAAACGACCGCCGCCAGGGTGGCTTCCTAAGTAATTTAGGCGACCAGAAAAAAAAAAAAAAAAAAATGCATGGCGCAGTTGCGGCTAAGCGTAAGTTTTTTTGTTTTTTGAAAAAAAAAAAGGTAGGTGAAAATGATCAGAGCTAAGAAAGTACACTGTTAGCCCAAAAAATGCAGCCCAGACTTGGGCTCACCTGTCGCAAAAAGTACTCACCCCTTTGCCATGTGTAGATATACATATACTACAGTGATGTAGGAGGCCAGTCAAAGTATACGAAACTATTCTCTGGGGGATAATCAGCGCTGTTACTTACCTGCAACAAAGAAACATGAAATAGGATTAGCTCGAGCCTCGAGATCACGGAGATACGTTTTTAATTTATATATACAGTTTTCATGAAATGGGAGCTTAAATGCGAATTCATGCGGCAGGGACAGTGCTCAGCTCAACTCGACACTACTATCGAATACATTAATAAGAAGAACTTTTATGGATGAATTCGCGCTATTCTAGACCTTTCAGGAGTTTATATCAATTCGCTCTAGTGTCTTCACTTGGTCTGTCGAGATGACCCTACAATTCGACAGCCATTTCGGTGATCCTGGGATTTCAAATATATCTAAAATAATGAATTAAAGAAAGATTTTGGGTTCCCGTATGTGTACAGAGATTTTTTTCTTTACTTTCTATCGTGTATCTCTTAGAACGGACTTACGAAATGTGAAATGGTCAGAAAATCGAGGGATCGGAGTATACGGGATTACAGAGGAATAGTAATTACACGGCTGGTTAATCGCGGTTGGTTTTTCATCTCCAATCAGCTATTGGCAAATGGAACAGAACTTTTTGAAGATAAAGAACGTTTCGAAATTCTCTCTTCACTCTCGAACACTCCAATACCATATCGAACCATTTCAAATACGCCTCGTGCTCCCTTTCTCTCATCCCTATATGCCGTTCAGGCACATCCCCTTCTTCTTCGCAGCCGCAATCGTTATATTGGCTTCTACGCTCGCTCCACGTCGGAAGCTTGAGTAATTGGAATTGCAGGAGGAAATTGATACCACAATAACAGGGTTGATGACATGCAGCGTCGCCTGCCTGCGACGCTTGTCAAAAGGTGATAGTTGCTGTGGTGGGTCCATCGAGGATGGCAACGATATCGGTTCTCTCAAAGACTCACTTCACTAGGGGAAGCAAAGTAGGGGCTAACGGATGCGAGGTGTAAAGGGTATGAGGTAGGTAGGTAGGTAGGTGGGTAGGCAGAGAGGAAGGAAGGAAGGAAGGAAGGAAGGAAGGAAGGGAAGAAGGAAGAGGGCGATTTGCCAGTAGGGTCTTATTTAAAAGTTTGTATCGAAAAAAGTGGCAACGCGAAAATGGAGTCGCGCTATATTATCCGTACGAATCCGTGAAAATGAGTACAAGAAGGAAAAGGAAAGTAGTAGAAGAGAGGAGTTGCAGGGTTCTACAGATTGGGTAATTTATTGCTATAAGAGGGTGAGAATTGGGGATGAATGGAACTTGATGAGAATCTATTCTTCAGCCGGTTCTACAGCCTTGTGGGGCAGACACACTCCGAGTCACACTCTCGAGTGAACTTACTCGGTACGGTTGTTTTCACCAGCAAGCAATACCGGAGCCCCAACCTTTATGCCAAGTTCCATCTCACGGGACCAATAATTATCAAGTTCATGCAGAAATTTTAGGACAAGATCGAGTCATTTCCCACGAGACTTGATACACCATTATAGAATCTCGTCTTACAAAACGGCCTCGTATAGTCTAACTAACTTATATCCTCGTCATGATATGCAAAGCGTCAAGACTTAATCAGTTCATCGTATCAACGCATGAATTTTAGAGCGAATCGTTTAACCGAAGAGAGAAGATTATCAAGCGTACAAATTGTAATCATAGACGGTGAAAAGTCTTCAAGCACAGAGAGAGATAGATAGATAGATAGATAGATAGTTTAATAATGTCCATGGCAATGTTGGACAAGCAGGGCATAGCATAGAGAGAGAGAGAGAGCGCGAGATATTGGACTGGGGTAGAAATAGTAAGAGTCAGGTAACAGCGTTATTACTAATTCGCGGGTTCGAGGGTTTGTGAAGAGGGCTGGCTGCTCCATTAGTTCCATGGGTCTTTAATTACGTTGTACAAAGTGCAGCTTTATTGACCTTTTGAAAATCAGCGAGCAGTGGACGCACCAGAGAGTAGCATGCGATGACGTCGGGTGGGTTAATGCCCGCTGCTGGTTTATCCCCCAGCTCATTCCGATCGGTGAAGAGCCCCAATCAAGATCACCACTCGCACAGTGATTGACACTTTCAAAAAATCACTTTTAAACGATGAAAATCGCATGATTGATTACACCAATCCATATATAGTACATGTAAGCTGACTCGAATGTATGTACGGAATAACTGAAGTTACGAATCGGAATCTTCCAGAGTGTATACGTATCTCTGTATATCTTTTTGCCTCACTTTGAACGAGTCGTAGTCCCTAGGTTGGTGCGTTAAAAGTTCACCGGGTTCGAGAGCTTTCCTCGAAGATTTTGGGGCGTTCATTTAGCCCGTTTGTTCTTGGCGTCCCAGTGCGCTGGACATCAATGTTGTGACTTAATTATAGACCATTCAGAGGCGTGTCCCCTGCACGACTGTTTACACTAGCCAGTGGCAGTGACCATCCTCCAAGAGCCACCTTGGATAGACCCTGCTAGCACGCCGTGAATAATTCAAGACTGCCACCCCTGTTCTGTATCATACTGTCCTATATAGAACGTCTGATAAGGACGAGATGCCGACAATGTACAGCAATATGAAGGGACATTCAAGGTGCCCGTAATGGTAAGTATCTCATTACCGAGGAGTTATGACAAATTGATATCGCGTTTAGGGTGTGTGGAATATATCTCGAGGCACATAAGACTTAAGTTTGCCCTATGGTATCTCCTTGTCTCCTTCGTTCACCTATGCTAGTGGGAGTACTCCGTTTATCAGACGTTCTTGAGATTTATCTACCGAGGAATTAATTATCATAAACGTTGAGAGGTGCAGTAGGTAGAATTTCTCGGTGGTTTGCTTACGTTAGTAAAATAATATTTATTCATCTTGATACCACCGAGTAAATACTACCTAGAATGTTTTGAGTAACCCTATGAAAACTCGAAAAAGCGAGAATATTAATGACTCGTGGAGGCAGCGGTGAGCCGCCTGCAGGAGCAAAAATAAATAAGTCGGTGAATTATTTTTACCCCGGAACAAATACGTTAAAAATTATCCATAAATCACACGCAATGTTGGAGTGTAGCTGAAGATACTACTATCCAATTTTCACCGGAGCATAAGGTGTTCCAGATATTCACGTGGACCCTTTATTCCCTTGGTGTGCAAGGAATACGATAGATTGAATATATTTCGCACGCTTCGCCAAGTTTCAAGGATGTGTGCACGAAGCAGAGAATAAATTTTGCCATCATCGTATAATCGGAGTGTGTATGTACATGTTACGTGTATTTTACGTAGCTATACATACATGGCTTTGAATACATTACTTGTAATTACACTAGGTCGCGTGGCGGTCGAGCTATTAAGGTTAAATCGACTTTAATTTCAATAATTTGAATAGAGAAACAGCAACAATGCAGTAGTTATGAATTTGCATAAATTATAAACGTTACGGAACAACAAAAACTATAGGGTAAATTATGCATGAATTTAACCAACCAGCATTAGATGTCTAGTGGGAATTTTAATCAATTCACTTCACTTCATCCAGTTCTCCTCTAGGTTTCACTATTATTCCCCATTTTTTAAGGTAACTTTCGAAACAAACTATTCCCAGTTACAACTGAGTCGATAAAGTTTAGTATATTACACAGGCACACAATGAGCTAACTAACATTGAGAAATTTCATGCCGGAGACCCACTAAAATTTTTCAACAAGTTTCAATATCGAATATTCCAACCTGGGGTACCGAAATTTTACAAAATTGGAGGTTGTCAGTCGTCAGTAGCTCATCGATGTTAAAATTTCCGTAAAAAAGTCTAAAAGAATGAAGCTGTCAAGACATAATGGCACCATTACTCGATCCCAGTTCACTCGAAGGACTACCTTTCCGCAATAATAACTATTATATTAAATCAAAATTCTTTTGTCTGTGTTTCCTGTCGGAATGGCGATCCCCTTTCTTCCTTCTCACCTTGCGAATTCGTTTTAATACCTGCCACTGTTAATATTCCATTCATTCCAATACGTTGGTGCTTCTATTCATACCGTCATACGAAAATTTAATTAACTTAAACTCGAGAGGTGAAATCAACACAACGATATACAAACCTACGCGCACTGTTTCACACGCTCTTGTGCCATTGGTAAAGGTATTGTGCGCCTGTATGTTGCAGACACTTCATCGGACTTGGTATACTTTGTGGAATTGAACCTTATTTTTTAGGACGAAGAAGATTTAGGGGTATAATGTAAATTTGTAAATTTATACAATGACTTTCAGAGACAGGTAAGGCAATGTATTGAAACCGGCTGAATTTCCTGTGAGCATAACGTACTGCATAGAAGCGTTCAAGTTCTATCTAGCATTGAGGCAAAGTGACAGTTTTGGAGGCATATTTGTAAGACGGTACAATCAGTTATCGTCAATGGAAAGTACAATTACTGTCTGGCTCCTGCACGTGCTGAAACTCTAACTGAACTATGTCGACACCCCTTCCTACGTTTCGTGGTAGAAAGCTAAATACCTACAATTAAGAGGATTACAGTACAGTTGAGGAATGTTATACAGAGTGTAATTATTATTCCCTAGCAGAAACTAAAACTAAAATAACTGTTTCATTTACGAGTAGAATAAAGTAATTCTAATTTCTATACCAATTTCATTCTGACCAAACCGAGTAGGTGGATACGGTTTCCTTTTTTTTCCGGGGAAAAAGGACTCACCACTTAACTAATTCTTTCCATTCCAAAGTCTGTTTGTAGAAGTACGTGTCTTTTATTCGTGTTCTTTTAAGCCAGTACAATAGAGTTCGGGTTCTACCTCTTATAAAAAAAAAAGTCAACCTATACGACAAGTTTGAGTTTCCTTTGATGCATTTTCGTTTGAAGAAAGTATCAATGGTCTCTCAAGACATAGTAACAGAAGAAACTGTATACGTCAAATTACCCACGTATTTCAAGTTAGATTAATAAAAAGTAAAGGATGAGAATTTCGGCTCCGAAATCACGAGGCTACGTCGTTCTGCGTTACTCGATTCTTAATTAATCAATTTGCAATGCCATGGCATTAAGTAATTCATTACTCCATTACTAAAGGATTCGTTTCATTACATTAACGATCCATTACCAGTCCTTGGAACGGCCGAGCACAATTTGGACCAATAATATAAATACGTAGTACCTACGTAGGTACGCGTTACGACAGCCTAATGTACCTGTATATACATACATATACGCTTATTCGTGTATCATGCTAATTTATACGGATGCTGTACAGCCGCAAATTACCTTCACGGGTACGTGTAAAGACAATTACAGAAATGACCTGCATTACGAATGAAACACTTAGTTCGGCCATCTGGACACAAGCGTTGACCGAATTCAATGAGTTCGCGTTAAAAGTATTCGCAGACTTTATGCGATATCGAATTATTTATTAAGGGAAAACCTGGCGTTTATACCGTCAACATTCGTGGCAGCCTTTTAATGATTAATCGTCTTGAAGAGCAATGAATAAACCACCCGACCCTGAAAATGAGAACGTCTTCCATGTAGGGTTCCTGAGGGTCGCACGTTCAGTACAGCGTTGAACTACTAATGCTCTACCTCGGAGACGGCAAGGGTTAGATAGGTGGAAGTCAAGGCAGAAGCAAGCCTATTTTAGCCTCGCATAGCCTAACATAGCTTAACGCGGCTTAATCTAGCATATTCCTTAGTATAACCTAGTTGTTCGTACCCTAACTTGAAGGATGGACCTAGCTCCTAGTGCCAGTGCCACTGATGGTAGACGTAAGATACGAGCTTTTCGAAGGCAAAAGTAATCCAGCTTGTACAAATTTTAATATGAAATGTACCCCCGGATATAGGTACGATATCGCGTTGCCCTCGCGTTTACTTTTACTTTTGAAGGATGAAGAAGATTCCAAATCTCCGTGTTGTTGAATTCATTTCTAAGGTATAATCTTATTATACATTATGTGCGTGTATATACGGCTACAGTGTATAGCAACGATAATGCAACCACAGCCAAAAGCGTATCCTTTGAAGCGGCGCGGGTGGAAGCTTTGGAGCCCTACTTTGGTGCACAGTTGGCGTTTTCTGCTTGCGCGGTCTCGACAGAAGCAACTCAGTAGATATTCCCACACACGGGTGCCTTAGCAGTCGCAGCATCCAAGAGACGAGGATCTCAAGGAACTTCAAAGAAGAAGCAAAACACCGCCACTGTCGTGTAAAGATGCTATTTGATTGCTTAAAATTGCAAAGGCTTTACCCAGCAACCCATACAATAATACGCATGAGAACTGTGTAAACGTTTCAAAAGGATGTACCTACATATGTAGGAGGGAAGTAAAAGAGGAATAAAAATACAACCTATGAAAAGAAGCATCAACAGAGGTGGAAAAAGTTGGAGAAAATAGTTGGCTCAGGACGACGCGACGTAACGCTACGAGAACTTCTACATAATATGGTCTTTCACGAAATCTCGTTCACGTGTATAATGCACTTTGGAAAATTTCCCCTTTCTTATAAATTACTACCGACTGGTCTTCGAGGAGTCCTAAAAAGACAAATCACGTTAGGGGATCCTTTGACCCGATTTCCTGGACCGAATGATCAAGAAGGAGCAATTTGAGGTTCGATCCTGGCGGTAGAGCATTAACGTTGTTTTCATACGGTCTGCCGGGCAGACGAATGACACGCAGGAGGTTCGGGGAGGGTAAAGGAGAGTAACACCCGGTTAATGACAGCCTGGGGGCAGTCGGTCGACGCACGTATCCCACCCTTGCATGTTGCGAGCCTTTGCCTCCCAGAGGAGCCTGGGACCTGTTCCAGGTTTAATTAA
This sequence comes from Tenthredo distinguenda, assembly GCA_947538915.1. NCBI lineage: Eukaryota > Metazoa > Arthropoda > Insecta > Hymenoptera > Tenthredinidae > Tenthredo > Tenthredo distinguenda. Next base: position 11,215,608 of record OX384534.1, read on the forward strand.
CTAAGCCTATCCCATTTTGCCTGCTACTCGATGAAACTGAAAGGACGGGGACATGAAAAGAAACAAAGCACGCTTCAAAAAGCATATTCGGTAAATTTTTTGGATCCGACGTTGTAGCAGAGCTTAAGGCTCAGGGTGAAACGTAAAATCCTATATCGTCCTCACTCACTGTGGCTGCTGGGCGAGGAAGGATTTAAAAAGCAATTTAGGCCGCATAAACTTTCCCCATGGCTCCCCGTCTCGCCAGACGCTTTTACCGGAGCTCGAGGTTCGATTGAATGCCGAACCAGCCTCGTGCCCTTACCAGCTTCGCGGCTACTGGATTAAAAACTAAAAATTGGTTGGTGCATTAGTGCGGTAAATATTTGAAAGGGTTGTTCTTCGCCCACGACGCGCGTCCCCCAGGTCCTTAGCGCTCGAATTTCTATCTTTGTTCGATCGTTTCTTTGTTAAATTCCGAACACGTTGTTCGCCGAGACTCCCAAGTCGTTGCGCACTTCTTCAAACAATATATAACCGTCCATTTCACCGTGTGATAGAATTTGAGTGAAAATTTACTTCGCCCGTGCGGAGAACGAGAAACGATAGCGCAATGGCGATAGCTGGCAATGTCAAAAACACTGAACGAAGATGAACGCTGTATGCGTTAGCGGAAAAAGAGTAATCGCTAGTTTTTTCACTTCGTTACGATTTTCGGAAAGTAATGGCGAAACAAAATTAGCTGCGGAGACAATGCAAATACAAGTACGATGGGACGCAACGGGTTTATAATACGTGTGGAAGGGCAGGCCGAGGCCAGATGAATAGGGTGCCTAAGGGCGAGGGAATGGTGGATAAAGGCGGCGGTATTAGCATAGAGCGAGATAACGCGTGCACGACTGCGTGGTAAAAACCTTTTTCAAAATAATAATAATCGTTACTCTGAAAAGTGGTCTCGAGCTTTCGGTCCATGCAATCTCTTTAGCGAACGTTGAAGGTAAAACGGGGCGGGCAGCAACGTCAGACCAGGTACATAGTTTAACTTCTTCTTTTTCAACTTTCCTCTCTTCGCTAATTCTCTTTGGAAATTAACAGAGTCAGATGTTTTCGTAGGTTCGGACGGTTCTTGAAACTTTAATGGCGTAAAATTTCGGTTTGAGAAAAAATCATCAGAAAAATAACTACGCGGGAAATCTTCGAAAAGTTTCAACCGACAGTATAATTATCAGTCCAGAAACATCAAGGGGTGCGATAGGACTTTGCAACATTATGTAATCTAATCACGTCGTTGCAGCTCTTCACGCACAAACTTTATAATCACTTTCATTATCCAAAAACTATAGGATACGTCCTATATACCGTGGCTAACCGAGTTGAAACAAACTAAGTTTAGCATGTCGTGCTTGGCTCACTTGTCCGTATCCTCTCTGGGAATATAGAAACGGAGCGTGTCTTTTGGGATAACCATTCACTATGAGTCTCCGTGGTATACCGCGGTGGAAAAAGAAATGTAAAACGAGTACCGTGACGTTTCAATGGTAAAACTATATAAGAATATCTCTGCTCTGTCTGTGGACTTTAAAATGGTTGGTTGCGTTCAAAAAGTTGTATAGTTCGGATGAGTTAGGAAGAGGCAGCTTGTCCCAGGCTTTTCTCCTCCCCTAAAACACAAGCCGAGAAAAAAAAAGCGGAAGAGAGAAAAAAGAGAAAACAAAAAAGAAAAAAGAAAGACAGAAAGAGAGAGAGAGAGAAAAAAAATATGTTTTCGGTGGAAATCGGCTCGTTGCGAATTCCTGCTCACGCGCATGTGGTCGCCCTGATATCGGACACTTTACACGCAAAAGTCCGATATCAATTCGCCTCGGGTACGGGCCGATATTATTTTATGGTTCGTAAAATATATTTTTACAGGGGAGAGAGAGAGGGGTTTGCTCAAAACTGGTTTTCAATCCTCTCGCTGTGAGACCTGACCGGAAAATGTTACGGTATGGTACACTATACGTGTCACGATCGAAAAGGGAACGTACGTTATTGAAGCGTGCAAAAAAAAAAGAGAAAGAAAAAAAAGGGAAAAGGAAAAACTGAAAATTTTGCACGTGACGCGGCTAAATTCGCTTACCTAATTCAAACCTGATCAATAAAAATACATTCTCTATAGTTACCCATAACTATCGATAAATATATTCACTGCCCTCATTCATGGGGTGAAAAACTGAACCGTGAAAGGCTAGGGGTTCGTTTAACGTTTTTTTCATTTTTTTATTGCATATATAGCCAGTCTTAGAGGCAATTTTTAAGTGTTAAATAAGGCGTTGGCCCCGTTGAATTTTACCGACTCTGCTCGATCCTCTTTCGGTTGGTGCTGTATCTCCCACGCGAAGCCACAGCTTCTTTACGAGTATTGCGGTGTTGGGGTTCTACCGTACCCGTCGACCCTCTCTCACCCTAGTGGAAAAGGGGCGCTACTTTTTTTTTCTTTTCCGTTTTTTTTTTTTTTTTTTTTTAATCCGGGAATTGTATTTATGCGTGTACAATAGCACTTTCCTGTCCCATTATTTTACCCAGTCCCGCTTTACGCCGTTCTCCTCTTCTCTTCTTTGTGTACCTCGAGTAAGCTTTACGGTTTGTCCGAAAACGTCGATTCCAGCGTCGCTCTGAAAAATGAAAACTTCCGCGCCAGCTGTGTTGTGTAATTAATTTGAAAATTAAGGCTTCTGTACTCCGCTAAGTCTGTGTTTCACTCATAGTAGTGGTGCGACTATTGTGCGAGATTTCTTTTCTTCCAGCACCCGTAAACGCTTACCGAGCTAAAATCCTACCGGATTTCGTCTATCATAGTTCACTGAATTGTTCTAAGCCTTTTCTCCACATTTGGCTCGTGGCTTTCGATGTCATTAAATAATTGCCACATCAAAGTATTCCAGTTCAATTTGCCTAATTGGTATCCGAGAGTTGTGGTCTGTATTTGACCAGTGCCCAAAAACCCTCGGATCCCTAGTGGCTCAATGACCATGCGATATAACTCTTCGGCGGCGACAGATAATAACTATCGCTAAGATTTCTTGCCCCGAACCAATCGCTGAAATCATATTACCGGAGTACCTACATTGATCCCTAACTCTTTCTATCAACGTTTTCTATATATTTGGGTAAAAAAATGACACGAAATTTTCTCTCGGTCGTCTTCTATCAGCAACGTACTTAGATCTTTGAATTAATCATCGAGTCGACCGTCTTATCAAGTTCGAGGTATGCACCGGTGCAGAGGATAATGTGAAATGAAATCGTGGAGCTTATATCTTTCGTTGGAAGAAAATTTTGTCACCGAAGAACTGGGTGGCAAAACCACTACTCGGATCTCTCATTCCTTGCAGTCCAATTTCAAGGGAGCTTTAAAACGCCCGTTTATAACGCCCACGGCGTCCGAGGGCAGCCCACTCTTGCGCCAGAAATGTGCAAGTCAAACAGCTTGACTCAGCAGTTTATCTAACGTACACTCGCCGATGCATGCATTCACAAGCGCTCACGTTTATGAGCTTCGCGACGTCGGACAACCCTCCTATCCTTACCCTTTACCCCCACGCTATGCTTTTCAACATATTTGTAGCTTTCTGAACGTAAGCTAGGGCTTCTCAGGTTTGTATATACACATACGTAGACAGAATACACGGGGGTAAGGCCGCATACGTTGCACATGCAAAATACATTTTTGAACCGACTCCTCTACTCTCTCGTTTGCTCTTTTCGCATAGAAGTTCGGAGAGTGGGTAACTCGGAGATAGGGGATGAGAAGAGAGGGCTTCCTCGTCGGGAGGGCCGAGTATCGCTGGGTACTCCGCTCAGGGAAAAATCTATTATTAAGCGTCGCGCGAGGGAGTTTACGATGTGGTGTAAAATATACGAGATTCGCAATCATAAAAGAAAAGTTTACTTTTTTCTTTCTTTCTTTCTTGCTTTCTTTATTTCTTTCTTTCTATCTTTTTTTTCCATTTCTCTCAGAGCAGAATGAAATGGCGAAGCATTTCCTAGTGCGCTCTACTCGCATTGTCAGAAACGTGCTATCCACCTCTCATTTATATCATAAACATTGGCCTGGTTTTCAGACGAAAATCTTTATTCGATTTCCTTGCCACATGAATAAATTCAAAAACTTTCAATCGCAAACGATACGATAACGAATATAGGTATTTAAGTAAACGCTGCTCTGACTATCAATTGCGATATTCGCGGGACAAAACAGTGAAAGAATTTGACTGTAATAAAAACTGATTAAATTTACGTTGATCAAAAACTACAGTATGCTTCGGAATCCGCTTTTTCATCATCCTTCGCGAATTGCTGATATCTGTGAAGTCGATCCTCGCGAAGCCTGGACTTTAGAGGGCTGAAGATATCGATGTATAATTAGATCGTGGGGTTCAGATTAACTTAGCCTTTGAATCTTTGAACGTGACTTAGGTGAGTGAATATTAATTTCGGGTATGTATAAGTCGATATCGTGCCGACGCGTATGCAGCCTGAAGCATTTTGCATAAGATTCGTGAAAGCTGAGTAGATAAACTGGAGTAAGGTAGACGGAGAGATGAAACAACAGTTGTGGTCGGGATGGGGGAAAAGATGAAGTAGGGATGACGTGTGGGTGGGATCGACCGTCTAGTTTTTGCGGATTTAATAACTTTCAGTTTAATTAACCACTGAAAGTCGTGATCGATTCCGCGAGCGCCACAGAGCGACTCGGTCTTTCACCAACGCATTATATCTTTCGCTTCTCTTCCGTCAGACGAAAGCTTTATCTATACCAGATATAACGTATAATCCTTGGGGGTTCGATGAGCGCAAGAGAATTGTAGCAAACTTTTTTAACTTTGGTCGATCGGAAAAATCTGATATTCATTGAAACTTTATTTTATCCAACGTTCACTGATAAGAATAATACTCAAGAGTATTCAAGCAAATAAATGTCAATATACTTTCCGAGATCCGATGAGAATATCCAAGGAATCAGTATTGATATCATTGGTTAACCATCTGTGCGAAGAGAATTCTGCAAAGAGTCGATATTTCTTTCCATCTCTTATTTCTTACTTTAAATTATATATACAAGTTTCTTGTTATAAAAATGAAGAAAGTCGTCCGCGTAATCTCGAGCAGTTTCGATTAAGCGTAAACAAATCTGGGGTGTTACAGCGAACAATTTATCATACTTTGCTCAGCTTTACCGCGGTTCACGAGCGCGGGGAACGAGAAGGTAGAGAAGGTGACTGTAGAACGGGAGGTTCGTTGGTGTTCTGTGGGAGTTAAGTTTCCTAAAGGAGACATTTTAATTACCGGCCGCCCATTCGCTGGCAGTATATTCCGCGATACACCTGCTCCTGCCTCCTGTGGCGTCAGGACGCCCGCCGTCTCTCGCCGTGTACCAGCGTCTTCCCAGCGTTTCACGGCGTCGCCCTCCAGCGACCTCGTGCCATTTGTCTCCCGAGTTTATATAAAGGTACCTCAGCCCACCCCCGCAAGGCAACCCCATTCTCTTCTCTTCGCTTCTCTTCTCTCCTCTCCTCTTCTCTCCTCTCGTTTCTTATTCGGAGTTTGTGTTAGTATAGACGTCGCTTCTTCTATCTCGTCTTTCCCATCCGAAAATTGACCACGTTTTTCGACATTAGAGAAGGAAGAAGTCTTTCTTCCGTACGACGACACGCGACAGCCGCGATAATGAAAATTCGAAAATTACGCGAAGGTGTAGAACATAGTAGTCGACAATGGAGTCAATAATGAATGCGACTGGTAATGAAGAAGATTGGAAAAATCGACCGAAAGAGGATGCCCCCGATTGCCGGATGAAAAGCAATGTGTCTTTTCAGGATGGTAATGGTAACTTGGTGGTGTTGGATACAAGGATGTGACTTGAGCACGGCGTTCTCTTGGCCTCCGGGCCGGTTGTCTGGATAATGAAGACTAACAGTCTTGGCTGATCTCCACCTCCTACCTATATCTCAATTTATATCTCAATAACGTCACTTAGTCTTGACGGGTCTGTGTCTTTTTTGGCCTACGAGTTTATCTATGCAGAACTTCTCCCTTGTTCACGCCTCTTGAAAGTTAAATAAGAGGGTTTCTGGGATCGTTTCGCACCGGGGAATCTAGTGTAAACTTTAAGTAAGACGCATTTTGCTTACTGAACTATTTCGCTCTAAAATTCACCCCAAGAAAACACTGGGAATTACTAATGGAGTGTTCTGTAGCTCTGGTGAGATAACTCCAGTGATATTAGCGACTCCACGTAATCTGTAATCTAATTTTGCGAATTTTTTTTAACTTGGCAACAGACGGACAAGCTTTCGCCTCCCGAGCCAATCTTCTGTTAAGGGAGCTCACCATCTTTGTAGCGGCTCGTCAATCTCACGTCAGCTTTTCACGCCCCCGTTCCCCGTGAAAATTATACCAAAAGGCCACCGCGCGCATGGGAGAAGAAAATTTACAAATTTTTTTTTACCTCGTCAAATATTTCCAACTTCACAAAACTTGAGATTACATAATTCAAATTTTTTTATTTTTAACTCAGATGAAAAATTTGCGCTCTCAATTCCGCGAGAGGAGACGTGCTATGTCACTCGATCACGTACGAGTATCACACGACACTTATCTACGTATAGTCAATTCAGGATTTCAATCAAAACTCGAAGTAATTCTCCTAATTCAAACTGTCACCTAATTACCCGTATGCCTCATGTAGATACAGTACGCTACGTATAAACGAATCGAAATATATAATCGAGTTTCCTAATAGACTTTGAGCGAGCAGTAAGTCTTTAATTAACAATTAGACCCTGAATAGTTGCTACACTTCCTGCAGGCGAAGGGTGAGAGAACTTTTCAATGCCTGTCAATCAGTTCTGTTCTTCCAACCCTTGGTTAGGGAAAAAAAATGGTCAATGAAGATGGGTGACATCGTAAGAAAATATTCTTACAAAATTTTTTACATAACGAGATAGACAGATCAGATCAGATGAGGTTTTGATCGTTTTTCAAACGGTTCATCGCTGCCACTTGCGACTCCGACACCGCGGGTAGAGTTCGTGCTTTTTTGCCGACTCATGAATACTTCAATCAATCATTGTAGAAATAATGAAAGTATCAAGAACACGTGTAGGGATGATGGCAGGCCACGAGCCTTGAAGACACTCTGACAAAAGGGGCGGAAGAAAAAAAGTAGGGAGTGAAACGGCTAGTAGAAAACGCGAATAAAGGAAGGAAGGAAGGAAAGCGTAAGAGTCGAGCAAGGGTGTAAATAGAAACATCTGTTTCGGATTCTATATGTCTGCGGTGGGTTCCAGCGACCAAAGGGATTAGGTGGAGAGTAATCCCGGTTTGCGGAGTTTCTATAAAGCCCTAGAATAGGTTAATCTTGCGGAGCAAGTTTACCCTCTGCTTGGCCTAATCCAAGCAACTTAATACCAGCCGGGGCAGGACAGGGCAGAGACAGGACATGGCCATGGGGCAGGTTAACCCGTCCGTACGACTTGCCTTCATCCATATATCACGTTTACCATTTGACACACTCACTAATTTATTTCACCTTTGAACCAAAAAAAATTTTTTTTTTTTCTTTCTATCTTAAAATTTGAGCCCAAAAATTTGTCCTAAAGGCTAATTAACTCATTTATAGAACTATTTGTGCCTGTGGAAATAATGGCGGGCTATTAAATGTGTTAATTGACTTGCCACCTTTCTCAAAAGACAACGTCAGGCTCAAGGGTTCTAAAAATTATGCACAACTCTGGGTGGTATGGTCAAATTGTAAAAATGGGCTTGAACTGAACCTTTGGTTTCGGGGATAGCGAGATACTATCCAAATTCTAAGTGATGGATACTTTTTGGACATGAATTCCTCGGAGAATTTCCTTCGGTAAATCCGTAGCCCGGTATGTCTGGGGTTGAGGGTTCCTACTTTCAACAGGCAACAAAAAAGTTGACAGGTAATCGGTGCCAATTTCAGCTTTTCCATTTGGCGGGCGCGGTGGTGCGTGCTCGAAATGTGGAGAACGAGCCACATTTTTTAGCGGGATTTCGGAGAGATTTGCGCACATGAACCGCACGCGTGTTTCAGACGAAACGCATTTTATGATCATAGCTAAATAGCTGAAGAGGTCTGTAATAGAATTTTCGACCACATGTAGAAACTCAAATTACAAAACGACGAGTAAACCGGAAAGTCAAGTTTGTAATTTCTATTCATGCAGAATGTGAATACCCTGCACCATCTCTCGGGACGTGATTATTCTGAATTGTTGTGGTAAACTAAAGGAGGGCACGATATCTGTGCGATCCTGACAATTTTACCGGAAACTAATTTCACGACGGAAATTATGGGTACCACTACTGCAGCACTAGAATAATTTGATGTCCCTGGTAGATCCTTGGTACTAACACGAGCGAGAACTGCCCGAGGGCTTTGTACTTTGAAAGGCAAACGCGTCTCAGGCAAGTATACTGATTGAAAAATTTATCCTGCCGAACGCTGTGCTATCTACGTTGTGAGATAAGAGAGGCGCAAATCCACGGCACTCGCGCGGGTCCAGATCACGCTATGAACCGGCCAAAGTCCTGTGGGATTTACAGGGCTGTTGACGTAGGCCACAGACACGCGAGGATAAAACTACAACAGCGGGGTTACAGTTTGCTGACTTTGACGAAATAACATGCTACCGGTTTAACACCGATACCCTATTTAGGATCGGTCTCGCAGCTTCGCGAACAAATAATTTTCTGTCAAAACAACTGTTATATTGCAATGGTAATTCCGTCTTGATGGAAAATAATTTTTCTCAAAACGAAACGTGCGAAGTACCTACTTTTCTATCGTAATGAGTTTTCGGCTAAATTCTCGAATTTAAGAAATGCGTACTAAGACTAAAGTACTTAGGCGTGTACTGTCCACGTTTTTCACGTGAGAGATTTATGCAATCGCATAGAATTGACTCTCACACCTATGGCGAAAGCCGATGAAACGTTATTTGAGCGGATAGGCGAACTTTCAACGCAGCGTGAAATCGATTATCGTTGAAAGTTTTTCCGCGAGGTATAGGAGTAGTTACAGTTTGTAAAAGTTGCGTGGGAAAAGTATGGGATAATGCTAGCCACAAAGCAAGAGAGACCACAGACACGAACGAAGGCCTTGTCTTATACGTGTGTCTATGGGTCTCTGTGTGTAAATAAAAAAACCTCGAGCTCAGACGTTTTCTCGGATCAGCACACAAATATTACGATTTTACCGAGGCTGATGGTTGGATCGGACAAACTCAGCCGGCAAATCGAAGTTCAACTTCAAGTTGCGAGTCATAGCACTCTCGAAATAAGAAAGTAAAAGCAAATGCGAATAGACCAAGATTCAAATTTGATTTGCAAATTCGGTTAGACGGAGGGTGAACACACGGCCAAGACGGCTCTGTACCTTTCGCCAGTCGCGTAGCCGTTCTCCTGTACGGTACCGGGGACATCCGGGACGTCCCACGGGACCATGGCCGAGAAAAGGCACGCCGCATGAATTTTAATTTGACTCACAGCGCGAGGCGAAGCTCTAGATGCACTTGGGACACCATAACGAGCAGCTAAAGTTTTTTGACGAAAAAATTAAAAGTTTCCAAGCCGCGTAGGTCGTCGTCGGAGACCTCTGATGTCCGTAAAGTAATTATAGTGACGTCTGGGAGGAAACTTGGCAGTTCAGGCCGTAAAAAGTTGATTTATTTATCACCAACGTCTATGAGAACCGTTTATCTCTACACGTGGGTGTCAACGTTACAACCACCATGCCGAGGATGATAGCTGCACTACCGCTATACTTTATTAAGATTAAAAAAGCGAACAATTTCTCAAGTGCAGTTTTGCTTTCAAATGAATAACGAAAATGTATATTTGAAACCATTTGATAGTGAAAGAATTTGGGTGATCATTACTTTACATGCCCTGAGTTTTCTTGGGCAGGATTATCCGATTTAACTATGAAAAAAAAAAAATCTCGCGACCTGAAAGACTTTTGATGTCGGAGCAACGTAATCTGCAAGCGTCTAGGAGCGACAGGCAGGCGGTCGACTGGAGATTTGCAAGCCAGATTGAAATTTTGAATTTTAAATTTTCCCCCGGCCTTAAAAGCAAAAAGGCTCCAACCACTGCGGGGGAAAAACAAACAAAAAACCCATATACACGGGTCAGACAGCTGGAGCCACTAATCGTAGGATAATTGCAAGGCTAATCCGCGAAGTCGGGATGCGACGTGGAATTATTCAACTTCATCGTAACGCGGGAACATCATGAAGAGATGCTTCTTCTCTTTGTCAGACATTCGGAAAATAGCACGTGGGATATCGTTGGAGGTGTAGAATCGTTAGAGGGTAAAGTAGCATTCCGAGGATCAAGATGGGCAGAAATTGGTTAGTTAGGATCGGGAATGAACCAGAGGAATAATGATTAAATTCATCATTCGCACGCTGTCAGAGTTGATTTTTAGCTCTCGTTAAAGAAAGGCGAGCATTTGGCGAGCAAGCCTTCAGCACCGTTCTCCTCTGTTCCTAATGTTAACAACCTTTGCCATTCCCAAGCTTCAACCCCTCACCATTCGCCACCACCCCGAGTACCACCCCCGCCTACGGAGCAACTCGTTACTTCACTTTGTTCTTTGAATTGGATAGTTTTCCATTAGCAATCATAACAACGTCCTTTGGTCTCACACAACCGATGGAGATGGTGAACGGCGGAGAGGTCCTGCTTATTCAACTTCTCGTCATTCAATGCGTCGTAAGTCTTGTTTTCTGTTCACGTAGCGCGTAGGTACTAATTTCCATTTTTATTACAAATTGGATTATGATTTCGACCACAGAATAGCTCGCATGGGATAAAAATATATTTCGGCTAATTCACCACTTACGTTTCATTACAGGGATCGTATAGCTGTGATTTCACTGCAAAAGCACTTACCTGAAACAGATAAAAAGAAGAAATTGTTAACGTCGTGAAAGCTCAGTTTTTTCAATTCAACAGTGTGATGTCATGAAATGAGAAATTCGAAACGTGTTTCAATCATTGAAATGGATATCTCGTTTCAATTCCCTTTGTAACCAAACGCGTTTTATCACACCGGTACACCTGCCTGTAATTCTTCTGTTGACTTTCGCGATGTTCTATTTCACATTTTGTCTCTTAAATAAAAGTAGAACGTTCAGAATTCGGTCATATGCATTCGACACATATTTCCTGGATGTATAAATTAGGCAGTACTTTTCCAATCATGGACACGAAACAGAATACATAATCATCTTTCTACCCTTTGTATACGTTCAACCAGCTTTTACATATGAAATCATATGCCCGGGTGTGAGAATGTGAGAATTTTAATACCGCGACATTAATCCAACCTATATGCCACGGTTAACGGTGCAAACTGCAAAGGAAATTCGTAAGAAAGGTTCAAGGGATATTCACCACGTACCTAAGCTACCCCGGTGCTTCGCTTCACTTGTGAACCCTAACTACCGATACGATGAATAATATTCACCGACAAGAGGTCAGGTCGTAAGCTGAGAAAAATATCAATGTGTGGTTATTTCTTCTCCTACCCAAATTCGAAGAAAACAAAATTCTGTAAAATAGGCTTTCTGTATTTAAAAAAAATTCTCATATCATTTCGATGCACTTTACAAATCTGGATAGATACGTTTGGTATTTGGAAGTTCTCGAAAGTTTTTGTGACCTATACTATCCATACCCGGACGTTTCGAGTTTTATAGAGTATTAGGTAGCGTGTCCACGAAAGAGACCAAAATCTTAAACAGTTAGTGAAACTAGCTAACTTTGGAGACTAAAACCGTACGTTTGCCGTGATGTACGCGCCCAGTCAGCTATGATAATTTACATCTGACGTTCTCCGTTTGCCGTGTAATACATCGGTACACTAATTAACCAAGATGGCAATTCTAATTAACGAAATGAAACTCAAACGACGTCCCATCCAATGCACTGAGATATATTAATCAAAAAGTATTCTCTCCATGAGTGACTCCAAACATCTAATGATCATGCACCGGCGGTGCTTACGAGATGGATGCTCAATACTAAGCATGTTACGAATAGTGAATAGCTTCCACCCGTTTGATCTACTAGATTTTGGAATATATCAAGTATTGGGTGGTTCGGGGAGAGCAATATAATAGTACCAGGGTACTGGCACATTCTATAGCCACAATACCGTAGCCGAGTATAATTCAGCGTAGTTCTGGTATGTATACCTAGTAGCTGCCTACTCCATTCTGTAGCAGTAAACCACATGCATATATACACCTGTATATATAGTTCCCTGTTCCAGTGTACCATGGTACAATACATTATAGCCGAGTACGATGCTGCATCTACGACACTACATGCAACAATCTGTGTATAGAATTCTGTCTAGATTTGCGCAATCCTAGACGATCTTTTGGTCCGCATGAAGTATTTTATAGAAATTTGAGTCGCCCGGGAGATAATTGGATGAATTATTATGTTCTCTCCTTTTAATTAGGTGCAACCATATGAGTGAGAGGTGTCGAATTTTGTACGGAATAAGTTGTGGATTTATAGGATGTTCGAGTATTTGAGAGTTTCACTTTGAACCGCGAAAAGATAAATCGACGAATCACTAAGATCGTCCATCTCGCGTTCGATCCAGTAGTGAATCGCGGTAGGTTGGCCGTTGACAGCGCCATGGGAGTTCTTCGAGGCAATGAAATAAAATCCACTTTGACGCTTTGAATCATTAATTATTTTCTGCTAGACAAACTTTACAGCTTAGCCCCGGCAAGTCTCGAGTTCGAGTAATTTCAGCCCCTGTTCTATCCTCCCTGCGAATGCCATCTCGCGTTTCATCCACGCCTTCGCCGTAGCGCTCATCTCCAGTTCTACTGGGAACACCCGGCAAACCAGGTACTGACTCACGTCCTTATATTTCCCTCTTCCTCAACATTCTCCATCCTCCACCCACGCAGGAGCCAAATTCCCTGGCTTCATTTATCTTTCTTGTGACTAAGTCGATCCTAGCAGTAAAATGTTACGGTATGAATATGAACTTCGCAAAGATCCGCAGACACGTACGAGCTTAGGTAAAAATTACTTCATCCACTTCACAGATCGTGTCATTGTACCTATATTTCGCATCTAATCGTTACCGGGCAAGAACCCCATGAAATATTAAAACCCTGATAAATGTATAATAATTTGTTAGCGCGAGAAGTTTGAAATTTCGAATTGAATTCTGGAGATAATATAGAAATTAAGTCAGATATTCGCAGTGCGGGTATACAGCTGTTCATCCAGTGAAAGCAGCACATTAGCTTTAGCTTAACGGCGATATTAGATGGAGACCGGGGCTGCACGTGTAGCATGGAGGGCGGAATGAGAATGGAAAGTGGTATACGTGGTGGGAACTACCGAGAGGGTACGTAGTAGGTGGCGACACGCCAGAGAATACGATATATCTTTGGTGCGAGCGCGTGACCGGAATGGAAAAGGGTTTAAGTTATGTTTGTTGGGTAGTTTTTTTTTGTATTTTCCACCTGCAAATTGGTATTGATTTGCCACTGACTTTATTCACCAGTGTTCGAGTGTCCCATGAATGAAAGGTCAGAAAGGTTCAATTATTTTATTACAGCTGGTGACACATTAGCGAGAACGATAGAAGCCGATCGAGCTTTTCTTTCGGGGTAAATTAGGCGTTTGAAATTCGTCGACTCATTTTGGGATAACGGTAATCTTCCGGGGGTTGTAAAGCATATGGAAACGTCGTAATAATTTCCCTAGCATCCGCCACTTTACGACAAGGCTGAAATATCAAGCCACGCGTTTGTGGCCACGGGACTCTAGGGATACCAAGGGATGTCACGAGGTCCAACCGCCATAGATTAAGCGTGTAGCTACGCGTGTATATGTACGCGTAATCGCGAAATCGCCACATACGCTATAAAGCGAGTCGCTACATACTACGAACGTAACTCTAGCTCTGTGTTACGAGAACTGGTAGTGCACAGAGCGTGTAAGCCACCCAGAGTGATGACGTTTAGTAGTCAGTGTTGCCAACACCAAAATGATTAATTATTCTTGCCGGTGGTATTAGGTTGATGGGTCTCCGTGCCTCTACATGATGTAGGTACACAGTTTGTAGTACATTAGAGCTACGTCAAATTGTTTCACGCTGGTTTACTTTACATCTGTTAGCTTGGAAGACCGTGCGATTATCAAACGCGAGCATATACATCATAGTGATGATCGTAAGATAGCTTACGAATACTTGATACGAATAAATCGTCTTATCATTTGAGAGAAAGAGAGCTGAGAAGCTTGATTTTAGACAGAGATATCCGCACGAGTGCATCGCGGTGCGTACTGGTCATCAAGAACCGAACGAGTAATTGAAACTGGTCATTTACGATGAGCACAGATGTTTACGCGCAGTCATAAAGGTTGTTCTGAGCTATTAAACCAGAAACCCCATGAAACCTTTGCACTTTTCCGCCAGGGAGTTTTAGTAATATAACTAAAGCTCACGCTGCAGCACTAAAATTGAAAGAAAATTAAAACCTTTTGAATTTCGAACGAGAATAATTGTGGCGTCACTAATCATTCAACACAGAGACCAAATTCAGTTTAGTCAGCACATTTCTATCGAATAATTCTGACAAAAGCTCAGAGCTGCTACAGCACGAACATGAATGAAGCAGTTAAATCATATAGTTTCACGGAATGAATTGCACAGAGAAAATTAAAAATTTCTGATTAATAGAAGAAAGAGAGATATACCTTTAGTTTTGCCCGAGGTTTATGTTCTTTCAAGATACTCGTACACGAATCTTGGATTTAGATGCGGTTTAGTTCACAACCGCGCAAGACCGGGATCACTATCGTGCTTTGAAAGTGGTCCATTTCCAAAGAGCACGTTTACGAAATGCGCATATTTAGTAGAGCGAGCATTATTTCGAAGCAAGGCCTTACTTTACATACACTCTTGTTTTGTTAAGCAGGGTGCTTGCCGGATGATACAGAGACGCACATATACACGGCGGTATACACATGCATGTATGTATGTACAAGGTATTTTGTCTCTGCCATTTTTCAGACATCTCTGCATTCGGTAAGGGTATATTTTTTCATTTTTATTTATGTGTCTATAATTGCTTGGTATCTGTTTATTTTGGAGGCTCTCCTTCCCTTCGATATATATACCTCTGGGCGCGCTGCATAGCTTCGAAGGTAATATTTGCGATGCCTTCAAAGCAACCTATCCAAATATTATCCTTAAATTTTTATCGAATTTTTTTTCAAATCAGCATATAAATTACGCCTCTTGGGTATGCGTATGTATGTATGCCTGTTTGTACCGCATAAATATTGAAGCGTTATATGGCGCGATTTATCTTTATGAAAATTCATGTCGTTTCAAAAAAGTTTATTCAAAAATTGATGGTATTTATTTTATAATTCATCTCTGATTTACTTCTGATAACAAAACTAACTCAACTCCTTGAGCCAGGGATAATAATTGGCGCATGAATAAAGATGGATTTAGTTTTGCTTATTAAATTCATTATTAATATATTCAACACAGGTATCGAATGAATGAATCCGATTATATGCAAATCAAATCGGCTAAAACCACCAGAGCGGTGTACGCGCGACTCTCCGACCTTCGACCTTGCGCGCAAATTGCTCCCAGAGTAAGACGAATTCTTAACTAGGTTATGGAAGCAAACTCCAGAGGTTGATTGTTTCCCCGCGACGGGTTAGGTACTACACAAGCGAAACGTCGAACAACCAAGAAAAATAACCACCCAGTTTGGTAATTGTCAAACGTGAAAAGCCGCGTCACGTTACGGTAGATAGAGCGATTTTTTTTTTCGCACCTCATCGATCGTTGTAAAATTGCACCGCGTGAGACATGTGAGCTTAACACGTACAGTAGTGCTTTCGGTCGTGAAATATACAGCCGACGAACGAACACGTGAACAAAAATTTTTTTAAAGTAAATAAAATAACACAGAATTTTGGAAATTCTTCGAAAACGATATTACTACACATTTCGGTGCCCAAACCTTCATGCTCTTAGGAATATACTCGAATTTTAACGTTCGAGTTTAAAACGCGGATAATTTTTCTTTACCTGCAAGTTGCGACTGTCATAGAAGTGGTTCGGATGGCTTCAAGATCGATCGGTCCGACGTAGTATTCGACAGCAGTCCGGAGTCTGCCAAAAGGTAGATCGTCAAGTACTGAGGAAGAACCGCGACGACAGTGTGGGCCCCAAATGGCGTGTCCTTCTCCTTCCGACGATCCCGCCACCCCCAATCTGGTCTAACCGCGGGACTCTCCAAAAACGGGGGTCGGTACGGTCAACAGCTGATCGAACGATCGATATATATTTTCATTGCAGGTATTTACCTTACTTTTTCAAGCTTATAGCATGTGGTCAGACCCTTAATCAAAGTGACAAGCTATTTTATATGCTATTTAATATTTGTAGGAACGAGCAACACGCTAGTGTCACTCGCGTTCGGATACGTAATACGTAATATACGTCGAGCGAACGAATGAGTGTAAAATAAATTTCTACAATTTTTTTTCTTTATACAAAAGAGACAGTAATTGATGAAGTGATTTTTACCCGTCGAAGCCTTTCCCTACTAACGACTAGCGCTTTGGTTACATTAGACTGTGTTGGATATGATGTTTTATTATCACGCGAAGTAAAGTGGCCAATTGTTGCGTGCGGGAGCACGTGAGTCCGTCCGTGATTCAAGAATTTTCAGATGTACACAGCGATTTCCACCCCGGTAAAATAACAATACGATATAACGGGCTCGCAGTGAGGTGTACAAAAATGTCGCACATGTACATCGAGGGTGATAAAGACAGGCAAAGTTTCACTGTTAACAACTGGTCAGTACCGCGGCACCAAGATCTCCTCAGAATATGACTCTAGGCCGAGTGCGTCTGGTTGTCATAAGTTCGCTCGTACGTATCCGCATGCAGAAGTTTATCGCGTGTCACTTAATTAAGGGTGAAAATTGTTTATGTAAATATACCATATATACCATACGTATGATGGCGCTAACCTATGGTCCATTGAGCCCGGGAATCCAAGTATACTTTAAGTTCGAAACGCGTATAACGGTAAGAAAAAACGTCCGGTCGTGAGTGTATCTATGTTCTCGATATGTCGGTACTAGTTTCACATACGAAACGGAATAACGGTGCGATATGCGATGCGGTAGAAACACAAGGCGCGCGGCGTTGCGGCGAGTCGGCTGGCTGACTGGCGGCGGGTGGACGACTCCCGCTCGGAGCTTTACGGTGCGGGGTTCACGGGGGTGTTAGGGGTCTACGTCGGGGGCTGTCGTGGATGGTTTCGCGGGGCTTGGGGGATCGGGGTTGGCAAGGGGTGGCGCGACTCGGAAACTCAGGACTCGGGAGTATAGCAACAGGCGGCCGCCGACGATAGGGTTTAGTTCTAGGGGTGGCCACGCCACGTTCACCCTGGTTTAGCGCCACCGTCAATTTCGTTGACGTCACTCGGTGTGACGTAGGCGTGGTCACGGATGCGCACTAACACCTCGCTTGTCACCGTCGTCATAGTGACTGCTCGCGATACCTACCCTTTACCCCGCTTATGGCTCTCTCTTTCGACGTCCACGGACCCAGCTAACCCACGCGTAACACACCCTCCGAGTGGCCAGGATGCGGGGTTTCATAGGAGGGCAAGAGAACGAGAACGAGAATGAGGTGGAGGCAGAGGTGGAGGACGCGAAGCCACGCGGAGTAGTGAACCGCGTCGCCAGGGTAACCGCGCTTGAAAACAAGGCCCGTCCGCGTTTCCGTACCGTTTTACTTACGAGGAGCGGGAACGCGAGGAAGCACAGGAAAAAGTACAATAATAACAGGAATAATAATAATAATGATAATACGACGATGATAATAACAACAATAACGAATTCTGATTCTTTATCTTATTTTTTTTATCCAGCAAGGGGATCCGTTCCTGTGCCCACGCCCGATATCCCGAAAAAGCAGTACAGCTTGCTTGTGTTACGTTTATTTCCGAGAGAGACTGGATGACGCGGAATCGAATGGCGAAAGCGTTTCGGGATCATGTAGAAAATAAATTGTCCAAGTTTCCCTCTCTGAATGTTTTCCTTCAGTACCTAATTGTTGTTGGATAGTATCGTTTCACTTCAATAAACACACCCCGTATCTTTTGCAAACAAATTTTCTCGATAATCAACGTATAGTATGTCCCTTCTCGTATCTCTTTGATCCTTTACACAGCTTTTAATTTAGCTTTTACAAACCTGACGTGAATTTACTCTGAATTTTTTTATAATAACGAGCCGACGTTATGATTCTAGTTTTATATTAGCTAGCGGAGCTGATGGATAAAAATCGCGAAGTAGATTAAATATGACAACTATTTATGATATCTAGATATCCGGAAACAGCGCCGCGACAGCAAGTTATTTGGTTAAAGTGTGATTTGCGTGTCACAGGCACGCAGCAGCTATTCGTAGGGTTGAGTGAACCACAACGAAATCACGCGAACCCTGCTAGGGATTTTTGGTGTGTTACGTGTTCCCCCTAAAACCTCAGTTCCTGCCCACGTTTAGTGATCAACATTTACCACTTGGGGTAATGTAACACCCTTGACGTAATAATGACGAATTTTTTTTCCGCAAGCATCGCGACAGATTTCCCAGCTAAATTATGACTAGAACGAATTGCAATTCGAACACTATACGCGTGTCGTATCCCTAATGAAATCCCCACTTTCAGCGAATGGGGTTTATGGGAAATGAGAGGGCGAGAGACTGCTAAAAAGATTTCAGCTGTGATGCAAGTTTTGGGGTCATGGGAGAGATACGCTTGTCTAGTTTTCGTGACCTCTCCTGATTTTCCCGAGGCGATTACTTGTCGTTATTTTTTCGGAAATCGCTTGGATGGATTTGGGTTCGACGAGGGAGAATAATGATAACTGCAGACCGCGACAGGAAGTAGAAATATAGAATTGTGTCAAAAAAAGGGACTCTGGTATTAATCGTAACATTTTATCTATAGCAATGCTCGAGAGGCGTCAAAGAAGTGCATTTGTCACGTTCGTATTTCTCGTGTTGGTAGAACAAAATTGACGATTCGTTGACAGTTTATCGATAAATAAGTGAAATGTGAGTAGAAAGATAGAGCTTTGAAATAGGAGCCAGAGGAACGATGAATCTGAGTTTCGGAAAATAGAAAAGTGTGCTATACGAATTTCCAAAAATTTCATTCTATTTCGTTGCGAGTGAGAATAATTCCTTATAAATCTGATTCTGTTCGATAAAACGGAAAAAAATGGACACGGTATTTTATAATTTTTTTGAAAGTGATATGAAATAAAATATCACCGAATGTCAAGTAAAAACGATATCGGATTCTACCCGTAGCAGAGAATTTAAATTATATACTAACGAATCATTACGTAATATGGTATACGTACGAACATACATGCTCGATAACGAATAAAATCCTTACGAATATTTCCGCTTTGAGAGAAATTTTATTCGACGTAAAATTCAGTGAACGCATACCTACCTACTCTGTGTTGTAGCAGCGGAATAATTCGTATCATTAGTTACAATTGTTACAGGAATTTGACGATCCAAAATGACTAATTCAATTTTGATAATTGCAAATTCCATTGCATACATCGCGTATCAACGGTTAATTCAATTTTTCATTCTACCTCCGAAATCTCCGCGGAATATTTTCACATTTTTGACCCAATATGTTTAAATATTTCGCACACATTTCTCTCGGCTAATTGATACAATTCCGTCGCATAGCATGTGTCTAGAAATGTCATTTTTGTACGAATGATCAATTTCCTTTGGGGTGAAAGTATTGGCGACGAGAACATATATTCAAACGTTGTTCAATACTCCCCAAAAATCGTCCAAAGTGCGTGGAGAGATTAAACGAGTACTTTCTCGGTTCCGAGTACTGCAACTTAATCTTCCGCCTCTTGTGACAACTACGGAAAACATCTTCCAGCATCCAGAGGGAACGCTCGATCTAATTATGTTTACGCCGCGCATCTTCGTTACCTACTCTACCCTATACCCCATACCCGAAGGGTAAGAAAGCGGGTATAAAATACGAGGTTCGAGATCGAGGTCCAAAGTCTAAAATAGCTGTCTCATCTTACGATTTGTCGGTGTCTTGATACGCACCAATTAGTGGTATGGTATCGTCCCTCTGACATGACGATGAATCGTGGAAGCACCAGGCAAGTGGATCGCTGTTTGCTTCCATAGAAACTGATCTGCCTGCCTCGAAGGCTGAAATACTAGCGACAAGAGGGTAGAGGAGGCAAGGACGAGGCCAACTGGGAGAGTTCAAGAGGCACGTGTACCGACAAAAGTAGTCCTTCACCCACCTTACCTTCGGTACGCTTGAGCCGATTATTTTCGGCCTTTTATTGAGTTGAAGTAAGGTGCGAGAGACGGGAAATAAATATTTTACCAGTATTGCAAAGAGATTTTATCTGCGCAGAAAAAATTTGAGTATACGAAAAGGATGGATGCCATAAAATTGTTTGAAAACTGACTGATATTCTTTTCGAGCATAAAATATAACAGAAGAATTTGGCACTCTTTTCCCACTGCAAAACGAGCAGAAACAAAGTTAAACCGTTACATATGCTTCCGGCGGTTTCAGTTTGCGAGTAGATGTATTGCCTTATCGAGGTAATAAGCTGATCGTTACTTTGGCCGAAGTACCGCTGGTTCGGATTAAAAGTCTGCATAACTGATGCCCCTTTGATTCAGATGATATTACGCGAAACAGTAGCCATAAGGAGCGAAATTAGAACAGATTGGAATAGCCTGTGCATTGTCAACTTCAATTGGCTTGGTTGATGACAAATTTTTATTTTTTTTTATCAACTAGGATCAATATTCATTTTCAAATATTTGCGAAACGAAGCGATGCGTTTTATACTATATGAAATTGAATTTCCGCATCTTTGATGTGGGTTGTAGGCAATTCAATGAGAGCGTAGCGCGTAATGAGACGAAAGCAGAGTTGCCTCCGTTCGACTCCACTCACCTCAACCGTTATTCGCTCTCTCGTCTCTGCATTCGCAAACACGATCTGTTCTTTGAATATGAATTAAGTTGATACGATTTGCGGAAGCCATCATGCGAATACGAGTGTAGCCTTGGGGCGGACAGAACTGGGATTGGCGGTTTATATTTTCCTGCAATTCGTCTAGCGTCCGATAACCCGGGTTTCGCTATAATACCTTTCAAGAACCATACTGGATAAAGGATCATCATTTTTCTAAATGTGTGAAGAAACGTGCCTTGAATAATTCGGAACATATATGTTGAAGCAATGCTAATCTGATCTGTCAACGGAAATTGATTAAATTCGCGACGAGAGCTTTTAATATATGAAACGCGATTTTCACATCGATAAAATTCTTGATTCGGCGAGAATCGTTTGTCTGCAAAACTCTACGTATTTGAGCTGCACAAGTTCAGTAGCCGTTTAGAGTTGAGAAATTCTATATAATAATGTAATTAGCATTTACTAATCTAGCTTGTATTCCCTGGGTTGGATATTTAGCATAGCTAGAAATTTGTGCGCTGCATTTCGGGTAAATTGAACCCGAACCTGCAACCTGAGCACAATTCCCTCATCTCGTAGTTGATTTTACAGGAAATACGTGTCCCTCCTAACAAATTGTTCATTATATTTCCGATAAGTCGCTGTATCTGCGTGCTCTCTGTTTATCGCATTCTATATTAAATGCACCTTGCCTCTCTCCCCTATAACGGAAGCTCTTATACCTTATACCGTTAGAAATGTATGAGGAATGATATTACAGACTCTGAGTATCTGCGAAAGTATCGTTCGACCTTTTGTGCCCGGAACACAGCTTTCGTTCGAGTAAAAGTTTGAGAATCTCATCAGTCGTACAAAATGTAATGCGAATCGAGGCTAGTGATTTATGGGAATTGATTACCAGAGTTTAAATTCTGATGAGAATCGATGACTGAATAGAAACCTTAAAAAATGGAGTCGTCGCTAATGAAACCATCCTGCCTGAAGGAAATTCATCACAAGATGGAGATTGCCGTTCTTTTATCCACATCTCCGGGGATGTAGAGAAGCTTCTTGCTGCAGCAGCCAGAGGTAAAGAGTCAAGCGGTGGTATAGGAGTCATCCGGGTCTTTGCCCCGCACTGGCTTTACCGCGGATCCTATGGGCTGTCGGTCTTTCGGGCTTTCGGTATTTCCTAGGCGTTTACGACCCGTTTGACCTTCTTTACGAGCGTTTGGCTTCTTACCCCTTTCAACCAGTCTCCCTAACGACTCCCAAGTTGCCTCTCTCCCCTCATTCGCTCTATACCCACCGTGAACCCCGAGCGTGCTGCACTAGACCGCGTTTTTCAAGTGAATAATATTGTTTTAAGACGAATCCTAAGTACATTCGCAGCGAATGTTTTATGCCGAAGAAAAGCCACACGAAGGGATGAAAATTTAATCAATTTGCCTCGAAATCAGAATTTGGTTCTTCAAGGCAGACGATGACCATACTTTTATACTTCATCAAATTTCTGTCCGTCAAAGTAACTTTGTAGGTATGTAGAAAAGTACTGGATTGAGGCGTAAATGTCTGTTTGGTCGGTGGCGTTGGATTAGCGTGCAATCAAAGGTCGGTGACTCT
Organism: Tenthredo distinguenda; assembly: GCA_947538915.1. Classification (NCBI taxonomy): domain Eukaryota; kingdom Metazoa; phylum Arthropoda; class Insecta; order Hymenoptera; family Tenthredinidae; genus Tenthredo; species Tenthredo distinguenda. The sequence continues at coordinate 11,238,360 of OX384534.1, forward strand.
GAAGCTCGCAAATTGGCTACAAAGTTTGGTACGCTAGGCACAAAGGGAATCGATTCGATGGAATCGCGATCCGCATTGATGCCCCACGCGCCATTTTGTCTTCCGAATCGCCGACCATCAGCATGCAAAGTGGATAAAGTTTCTAGACTATACCTTCTACTTCGTTTTCTTGCCTGCTTCCAAGTCCTATACCCACCTTACTTTCGCCTGAAACTCCGCAAGGCTCCGAGATTGAAGCGTTGTCTTCAGAATCTCGACCTTATTTCAACAGGAGAATCTCTCCCAAACGAAATATAATCTCTCCACCTCTACACATCAAATTTAGAAATAAAAAGAACTGCAGAATTTCACTAATAGAGAACTCACAGCTATCCGGGTAACATTCTACATGGCCAGCCCACATGCCGCGTGGCATTAGCATGGCAATGGTATCGCCAAACCATATCAAAGGTCGAGGTTCGGCAATAATATAGCGGGAACATAGCTTCAATATGAATTTCTGTTACGGCAATAATCGAGTTAACCGACATAGTTCATCACTGTTGAATCAAAGTGGCAAATACATGGATACCCGATGTAGCTTCCGAATATGTATCCCATGTCGAGTCGCGCTACCTGGCATCGAAAGATTTTTTGAGTTTCCGAGAGTCGCGGTGGAGTTGGAGATTTTTTCTAAACTGTACAAATGTGTGGGCCAAAACAATTCTGTCGAAAAAAGAAATTTACACGTTGCGGTTATATATCAGCAGGGATTCAATAATAGGTGGCCGCTGCATGGCTGCAAGCTGGTGAAACTTCACGTTTCTTCACGGTTTTGACGTTGCGGCTGGGTGTCAAAATTACTGGCAACTAGTTGGCATCCGCATAGCAGCGAAGAAACACCGCCATGTCGCTGCGAGGTCGAAACCATAAATAAACCATGTTACTTATTCAGCTAGCTGCTATCAAGGGGCGACTAGGTTGGTCTTCGTTGCCAGGTAAAACCTAAGATAAAATAAGGCATATAGCTGCCTCGCGACTGCCACTTGAAATTGTGACTCGGGTACTGTCAAGGTATAGAATCACGTTTTCTCAAACTATTATGAAGGGAAAAAGATACGACGTAACATTTTTCTTGTTATCAGTGCCTCCCAAGTTGGAGTAGAAATGTTTCAGCGTTAACTGAACTGGTGCCGTGGAATCAAGATATGATCGATCGTAATCAGGTGCCAAAGGCAGGCAGGGGTAGGCAAGCTCATTCGATGACGGGATGCCCTATAATACGGAGAAACTCTAAAAAGTTCTGAAGAAACTTTCGCAAAGGCACATCCATCAATCAGCAATCGACAAAAATGATTATTTGAAAAAAATTTCAGCCAATTTTTTAGATTCACTTCTTCACACCTCGAAAAATAAAATCCGCGGCTTGTCCTGCGGGAGATTTTGAACCTTCCAAATGTTACGTTATCGAGGTTCTATCAGATATTTAATACATTCGATCGGTTACGTGGCGATGAGACTTGAGCTATATTGAACTTACGAAACCAACTATAAACTGACCGAAAATAAACACTCGCAGGTTACACAACTAATGAATTGTGCATCAGGGTTTACATAACAGGTTTCCAAGGGGGTAACTCGCGCCCAAGAGCATCTAGTAGTGGTGCATGAATACATGCATTTATGCAGTGCCGTCGCAATATGTAAGACGCCCCCGACGCCCCTTTACTCCTTATTCGAGGAGTAGATAGTGAAACCTCCATATTTTAGGAGAGGACGTCGCCCAACAAAGTGCCCACCGCATTGCTATGCATTTATACAATGACGAGATAATTCCACGCTCGGTTTCTACGAGTATGACTCGAAATTATTCTTAGAAAACTCGTCGTACGTAAGACAGTTTCAAATCCGAAATCATTTTTATATTCACTCGTTTTATTTTCATTTAACAATTCCTCTACATTTGAAAATAGGATCTTTTTCTACCGCGTGAATTTCAAAATTTCGACTATTTTTCCTATTTTCTAAATAACGATCTCTCCGCTGAAGGCAAATTGAATTAAATCGCTTCCGCACCACGGAACACGTTAAAGTAACCTAGGTGTTAATAACGAAGTGATTAGCGCTCTCGGTCATAATGGGTTGTGCGCGTCTGCCGTGTCCTTGTACGTAGGGGTAAAGACAGGTGATAATTATACCATGAGATATAAATCTTGAAAAGATAAATTTAAAGCGCAAACAGGACCGAGTTGGAAATAGCGCTGAAAATAAAGATGAAGATAGGAGGAAGAAAAATATTGTGAAGCGTGAGGATGGAAAAGATACGATAAGATCTCTTCTTTCAAGGGAAACTTTGTCATTTTAGCCACTCAAGCTCAACGAGGCGATGGAATGGTGGCATGCCGAGTAAAACTAGAAGGAGAAGAGCAATACCGCGTCGAGGCTAGAATCAAGGTGCTAACGGAAGTAATATTCGACTTATCGGATCAGGCGATTTTAAAACTTGCTACTCCCAGCTCGTCGCATCGATACATAGTCTTTCCCTGATATCATCTCCAAATTCAAGAAGGGCTGCGTAACTATGAATTCGTAGATTCCGAAATAATCGAATAGCATTCAGTAGCAAAGGTGTGTCGATAGTTTCGCGTTGCTATCTGCCAACTGGCTACTGTCAACGAAGTGACATCGGTGTTAATTTATACGTATCCAACTTATCCGGATGAAGCAAAGGTGGCTGACGGCACGTCCCCCTTCTCTCGAGCCTCGAGGGAAATTCGAATGTTCCAAAAGCATCCTCTTATCTTTCGAAAACGGAACTAACAAAATAGCACGGTTACCCCAATTTTAAACGGAGCGTAAAATGTAAGGTTTATTTTGTTGTTTTTCATCTCTCCGTCTGAACCCAGTTCTCAAAAATTCTTCTGCTTGCGAGCGGATGAAATTTAATAAATATCTGTTGTTTGTGACCACTCCATCGTGGAATTATAACGGGATGTGATAAAAAATTAAATTCCTTGAACTTTGATCCTGTTCAATATTTCTTCATAAACAATATCGGGGTATTGTTTTCGAGTGTGTTGGCGTTCTATCGTACCACCATTATCGAATCTCTTGTTCAGATTTGCACAGCCCTGGGGGTATGAGGCCGGCTGGCTTTGGTTTGTATGCGAGATTCTCCACAAGGTGGATTCTCTAGTCTCGGGGTTTGGCAAAGCACGGGATCCTTTTAGCGGTAGTTACCGCGTAATCCGCGGCCCGAAGTCGCTCTGAATCAGAGCCACGCAGTCTATAATTCAATATACCTAACCCTCGTCCCCCTCACTTACCCCCAAAACCATGGCCACGCGTCCGTCGTAGTCCCCCACTACTACCAAACCCAACGCTCTCTGTATAGAATCCTGAGCGAGAGGGAGGTTTTGTCTTTCTATGACTCCATCCTGCGAGGCTGAAGGGAGGAGTTCCTTCACCCTCCACCCTCTGCCCTCCACCTTCCACCCTCCGTCAGCGCTGAACCTCTTAGTCTCTAATTGAATAACGTGTCTCGGAGATACAGCCTGAATCCGGATACCAGAATGCTTATAGGTATATGTGTACCCGTGTACATACATGCGAAACACAGCCGAGTATGTGCCAGTTTATACATATAGTATATGTGTATGTGCGTGTATCTATATAATCTTCCACTTCGAACTCGCAACCCCTGCTCCACCGCTACAGGGAATCTTTTTACGAAATATGGGAAGAGATTGAGCGAAATGGATCCTCCCGCCGCGTACCTTGACAAATAATCGAAAAATTAATTCAACCGGTTTGCCCGCGGCTCAATGTTTTAACCGTTGAATTGATAATGACTTGGAAAGTCTACTTGTTATCTATATTACTGTGGATATGTTAATATTTGGTGTTGAATCACGTAAACGTACATTTGTCGGTGGGATAGAGCAAAGTTCTGAAGAGAAAAGTGACGAATTCGTCCTGGTATCAAACTTCTACGTGGTTTACTGTATTAGGGGAAGTTTTTATTGCCGAGTAAATAAGTCGTAAGTGAGAGCCGATTTAATGGGAACCAATATACCGGCGTCGAAAAGTTTCGTACAACTTTAGTCGTACGAAATGTCGGAGTGAAACGCAACCTCTCAATTCCGGTGCTTGCATCTTTATGCAAATTTGACCCTACGAAACTCTCCCGGTAACCATACGACAGCGATTACCGGAATTGGAACTAAATTTGCACGCCAGTTAGGTGAATGACTGGCCCAGTACGTATAGTTACTATATCGAACGGGACAAATTTTTCCACGATCTTCGCGAGACTAGGAACGGTATTGCTTAATTTTTAAATAAAAATCGTTTCCCTACGACTTCAGGATCGAGCGATTCGCGATCCCAGTTCACCGAGTATTTCCAAATATACACATACGTAGAGATTTACCACCGATCACATCACTTTTCTTAAAGAACGTTCCGTCGGGGGATTGCACTTCAATACGTACACAAATCGATTCGAAAAATCGACTACCAACCGAAGACGCAATCAAATCCGAATCGCGAAACTCCCAGGGAGAGTTGAGAGAAAAAAGATGTAAATCAGTGACACGTTTTTTACCCAAGCCGCGAAATATATTTACTCAGGCCAGGCTTCCCTTGGAGTGAGCGATGCTGGCGTGCCTTCGCATCTTATAAGTTTTCTCTACCCTCGTCGATGTCGTCGTCGTCCGCATGCTGAAGCGACGAAACCACGCCACCCCTTTTCATCGTCCATCGTATTCTTTTTACACACCAAAGGCTAATATATTGACCCATTATAACGCTATTACCCGCAAAGACCGATACGACATACATCCCTGAACGTTATAATAACGCACACAACGGTTCTCGCAGGAGCACGGGTCATCGCAGTAACAGACAATACTTTCAAAAGCAACAATATGACCTCGAATGTAAAAAATACAAAAAAATAAAAAAGAAGGATTTATCGGAGAAACTGTAGCTCGTTAGTTACATAACCGTAGCCGATAACGAGGACAATTACATCGATCGGTGAAGTCCCCGAGCGTGTTTAGAAGCATGTGTCGTACTTCTCATTATCCACTTTTCATCTTTTGATTTATTTATACTACCAGCTCTGCGAAGGGTGTAACACAAAACGCTAGTAATAGCTAAGGAACGGTTGAATTCATGATTTGGATACTCCCACGCGAGTACCATCAAAGTATTCTTACTTGCCGTTCCAGGTTATAGTACAATGAGGGATGAAACCGGCTGCAAGGTGTAGTTGTTGGAAACGATATTTTGTTTACCGTAAGAGGATCTGAAGGAGCCCAGTACGTGTCTGGCCACTGTTTGGACAGCATCAATGCGAGTAAACAGAGCCATAACACGACCAGGCTGCGTCTCTACCGACGATGGTCCACGTTGCTTTGCGAAAGACGTGCTCAAAACGATGCAAGTGTTTTCATGGCCCCGACTCACCCGAAGGAAGAACTTTTCAGAAAAAGAAATATAAAAAAAATAATGTGACAAAGCAGGACCGGTGCGAGGGTGTCCCTGTACCTAACGATATCAAAGATGTTACCATGAACATCACGATCATGGGATATGGACACCTTTCGTAAGCCACCTGTCTAAGGTATAAATAGGGAAATTTCATGCATAAAGAAACCACAGGGTACTGAAATCCTACGATTTTTTTTTTTTAAATCTCTGTATGCATAAAACGTTGGATAAATCTGTGGATAGGTAAGCCCACGCATACCTAGGTTCGAGAGCTTTTTGTCCCGTGTGTGTTATCGCGCGTAAAATTGGTGAAGAGCCATTTCCGCTTAGTCGAAACTTGTAAGCACCTCTTAAGTTTACACATTGGGAGGATAACCCCTCCCATCCGGGCGGATAGGTATTTTGGTAATATTTTCCCAATCATGCTCGGAATGGGGGTCGAAATTGCGAAGTAAATAGAACATTATTGGTAATATTCATACAGCAGAGGAGGCTGCAGGGGTGAACGTAGCGAGGACTGAAGTGGAGCAAAGAAAAAAAAAAAGAAAAAAAAATAACTAAGGAGTAAGCTTTCATCCCCGACGAAGGTTGATGAATTTCGCTCATCCCTCAAACGCGCCTCCACACGTATCGGCGCACCCCCGCGGGCGAAACGTAGTTTCACTATATCAGGAGCCGTGGAGGCCTAGAGCCCAGGGATTTTCGGAAGTTCCTGGCAAATCCAGCAATCATGGTGTATTTCAATCTATATATAGCTCTATATAACTACATATATGTATGTAGTACATGTGTTACACACATTCATTTGAAATGTACATAAATCTATCGCGTGTATAAAATAAATCACCAATTTTTGTTATTTTTCCTGTACAGTTTATGAAATAACAAATAGATATTCCGTTCATCATTGTAGATGAGCTTTTCAATCGGTCTACCTTTTTATTTTTTCATAAATCTAAACGGCGACTAGTGAACTCGGCAAATAAAATCGTGGTTCATACCTACTTCGCGAGTAGAGTGAATTATGGAGATGTACCAAGAAGAAAAAAAATAAACTGTTCGTAAAGCAGATCGTTCGGATCCACAAAGTCTTTAAGAAATCAGATAAGGTATTGGTATAGGCACATTATTACGGCATGAATGCGGTGCCAGGGTATTGAGGATTGCTTCAGGGGATGTTGGAATAGCCGTGATCCAGAGAAAGATAGAATAAGAGAGAGAGAGAGAGAGAGCAAGAGGGTGTAGGGGATGGCGGTGCGTTGCTCCGGAAAATGACCTGTCACTCGCGGCACGTTCTCTCGTTCTCTCTTCTCCTCTCACCTCTCTTCCATTCCCTTTACCCCAGTCCATCCGTCGATCCAACCTACCAACCGTCCGTCCGTCAATCGAACGTCGGTACTCGTCGTCATGTTCCCAGCAGTTTTTTTTTTCTTTTTTATTCAAATTTTAGTTTCACGGGAGCTTCGTAGGTATATATATATCAAGGCGTCACTTCTCCCCGAAACAAGAAAAAAAAGTAGAAAAAAAAGAAAGAAAATTTGAAAAATTTACACCAGCAACCAAAAGAAAATACTAAATTTTAAGGTCGGTCATGGCGGGTATACATTTTCCTAATACCAACGTAAGTGAAAAATTGCCACCACGTTACTCACCCGGGCTGTGAGCCGAGTGAAAACATGCATTACGAAGATTCCGTACATACCCCATCTTAGGGGGGACCGTTCGCGGTGTAGGTACAGCTACAGTGAATATTGCGTCTAGGTGCAGGCGTAAAGTTTTCTCGCTTCGTGGAGAAGGAAGGTGTGCTTGTAGAGTCGAGACAGCGTGTGGGCTGCCTGTAGTGCGAGTGGGATAAAACCATGGGTGTGGGTTTGGTAAGGAAGAAGGGTAGGTCGAAGGGAAAGGAAAACGGCCCGTATAAAGCGCTCGTTACAAAGTTTAGGTAGGGACGTGCATGCATGTTATTACATCGAAGGACTTAGCCCTAAGCTTACGCGCAAACATACTAAGCTTGGCTGAAGAACACACGTGCAATATGCGACGGCCTCCAACAGTTTTGCTGCCCGCAACTTTTCATTCATGACTCTACCTCCGGCTAGTATATGTATAGATTACACACACATATATATTTATTACGCTGCTGCATGCCTACTTGAAAATATTGAATAAATTAGAGAGGGAGCACCTTAACCATGAGTTCGAAACATTGCAATTAAAAATTTTGGGATTTGGGGTGGACATGAAATGTGCTTTGAATTTTGCCAATTCCAGAGCTTCTTCGCGAGTTTCTATGTACTTTAGAATCGTTAGCTTTGAGGGTAGCGAATTGCACGTATGAATCAACTATGAAGTACTAGCTATGCCCGTCACGATTGGTCGAAATCCTGGGAAATTTATTCAAAAGGGTTAATCGCATAAAACTCGAGTTTTGATAGCAGCGTGGTGGATCTTGCTGAATCAGATGTGCCGATGGAAAGGCAATCACGATCTACGATCCGCGATTCTCAGAATAATTTCTCCAAATTCTTTGAAGACAATCGTTACGAATTAATTATATGCATTTCATCTGGTGCCACGCTGCTCTACAGATTCCCTGGAATCGTCGACTGACCACGAGGACGCGATACATGGGTCAAACCGTGAACCAAAGTCCATGTTTGTTATCTGACGTTCAAAAGAGAGAGACATGCATATGTATGCGTAGTCCTGCACCCCATACCTAAACGAATTCTTATAGCAGCTTGGGGCTGTTCCTTTCCCTCTTCCTTCTTGCCGCTTTCCTCTTTTTGCTCGCTTCACTCCCTTCCATCCTCGCTCATCCCTCGTTCTTCGCGAAACACCCACGCGCACCGTCTGCGTTGTTTCGGGCGAGATATTCGAGATATATTCAAGATTCGGCTCCGGGGTGTGGGATGTAGTGACTAATTTAACGGTTCGCGGTCTCCCCATCCGTCAGCCCCTGCGCCCGGCTCTAGTCGCTCCAGCCGTGGTCGACTTTCGTCTCCGGTCTTTGGATTTAGTATAATCTGGGCCAATTTCTAAAGCGTACCGAGTCGATCACGTCGAGGGGTAGAGGCAGCTCGCTTTGTCAAAATTTATGAAATTCATGAACTTTAATCCGGGAACTGTACGTGCTCATCTATGCGACGTTATGGCCCAATTATGCGGAGGTGAATTACGTTTTGGATTCGTGAGTGGAACTAAATGGTCGGTCTGCCGTTTATTCGGGTCATTTTGACCTACGTTAGTTGAATTCGGACGGAAGAAGGTCGGAATTGTTACGAGCCCTAAAGATATTCCTCCTGCTCAAAAAGATAACTGAATGGGTACTCGAGAAACGTTTTATAAGCTTAAGCGCCGTTTCTTGGCTACAGTAATCTACTTTTTATGGAAATCCGCATGGCAGGGCAGGGCTACCCTCATATCGTTCTTATTTTATATCATTTTTTTTTCTCTTCTCTCTTTTACTCACAAGATAAAAGAAACTTCTCGCACTCACGATTAGGACATTTCTCATCGTCAGATCATTTCATACAATCATTTCTCGTAATGCATACCACATTATTATACCCTCCCGCTAATTATGACAAGGCTAAACTGTCCCAAGCCTCAATTTCTACCCTAAAGACAATTAATCTACTAATCTATAAAATGAACCTATCTACCTCCGTTCAAAGGGACAAGTAGAATCTCGCGGGGTAATCTTTTAAACCACCTCTCACATGGCAGTCCACCACCGCTCATGATTCATCATATTGAAAATCCCTTCCCGAACGCGACCAATACCTCGCATTTTTCAATGGAAATGCTTTCAATGGATGGGGTACGTAGATACATACGTACATCCATACAAATACACATATGCATAGATACATACCTACATGCCGCTACTGCCCATCGAGCGCACAGTCTCCCACGGTCGGACCCGTCCACCACGCATTGTTTGTTGAGCTGTACTAATGATTCCTCTTCAAGCAGCAACGCACACTCTGCTTCGCCAATGCTCGTGTTGATATGCTCGTGAATTTGCTCATGTTTACTTGGACAATAGACAACCGTCATTCGGTACCCACTCGGTTCTCCGACGTAAACGCGGACACCGTATTGCCTGACTGCACACATACCCATCTAATCGTAAGACGACAATACGTATGTTACATAGATATATGCCCGGGTATCGATACACATCTGTGTGGTCAAATGGTGTGCAGAGTTGTGTCCCGACTATAGGTCTTTTTCGAATTGTTTATGCCACGAATACTGTTATCTAGATGGCGTCAACTATTGGTCGGGTATTTTTCGCGTCATTTTACCGAGGAGGTAGAGAAAAGCCTACGAGGCTAAGACCTACAACCTACAACGAACGGACGAACTCGGCGAGCCGTAGAAGAATGTATTGATCAGGGGTGACATACCATCCAAGCGCGGGACGCGCTCACGCGACACCGTCGACATTCTGCACCTTCTGGAATCCCAGAACCCCAACACAGGGACCCGCCACTTCTCACCCTTCGACCATATCACCCTTCTTCCGCCTATCGATGAAAGAGCACGCGATCGCCGTGTACCAATATGAAAATTCGTTAAATGCCCGTTCACGCAACATCCTCGATGTATGTACTACGTATATACGCGTAGAAAAATGGATTTGTAATGTCATCATTCCACTTGTGGAGATTTTCCAGAATCAAACTTGACCGAATTCGATTCCAGTTAAATATTTGCCGATAGAAAAATGACAGACATTGATATTTCGAATTCTGATGCAGATTTGAATAAAAAGAATTTCATTTACCCTTAAAGAGTTACAACCGAGGTCGTATAACGGTATGACCCTGGCAAACGACGTGCGGAACACGTATATACGTACACGTTCGTCCATCTAGCTCCATTATTCTATATGATCACGGGACTCTGTGTGAATAAAAACTGAAAATAGCGGAGGCTGTAAAACGAGATTAACAACGCTGGCCCAACATGATCACAGACGGCTCCTCTTATACAAGCAAGGAGGTATCCATTTTCATTAGCCACCTTTTCACGATTATTAAACTCCTACATTCACCGTTTCGGGCTAGATATTAAATATGAATTACAGGCGATAATTAAAATATTATTAGCTTGGATCCATTTGATGCCTTTTGGTCTGGTTATATCACTCTAGAAAATCAAAGTGGTTTATAATTTCAACGAGCCATCGACCCCTTGTAGCTTTTCTGCTTACCGTTAATTATAATCTCCCAGATTTCTATTAATATCTGTATTACACTAAAATTGGTAGTCCCAAGGTAGAGGCATATTCGTTTCCATGATAGATACAGAGTAGTTTCTTACCACGCAATGTTACGAGTTATATAGGTTGAAAATGAAAAGGCTTTTCGAAAGGGTTCGATAAATTTAAATAGTATACGAAATACGTGTCGTACGTATGTACTACATACATATACATGAGGAGAATTAATTTAAAGAGTGCATTTGGTGACAGCTGACGACCGTGGGGCAATCGAGTGGAAATTTAAATGAGCCGAGGGATGAATAGATGGATGACTAAAGGCCGCAGGCAACTCAGATCGACGGCAGGATATCGGAACTTGATGTTACTCCGTCGACATTACCTTCGATAATAAATTTTTCTTCTTCTTTTTATTTTGTCTCCGAAATATTCAAATTGCTCGCCATCACAAATACTCCCACTTCAGCCTCTCCTAAGGCGACGGTTTCGCGCGAGACCGCGAAGACCAAAGACGGCGGAACGAAATTGAAAGCATTTTAAGAGAATCTATTGAATATTGAGCAGAGCCGAGTCGAACATGAAATTGGTGCACCCAGAGAAAGCGTTAAGCTTGAATGGTTTTGACGTAAACTGCTGTACCAGATACCTACCTTCATAGGTAAGTAAAAAGCTGTAGAAAACAACGGACCGGCGGAAAAGATTTTTTGCGTTTGACATTTTATTGGGAAGACAGGGAGGGAGAGAAAAAGAGAGAGAGAGAGTGAGAGAGGGTAGTGGTGAAAAGGGAGAAATGGGAGGTTTTCAGGGGGGATACGATCGACCACTACCGGGAGAGTGCTGCGTCCAATATGACAAGGATTTAAAAGCCACGCAAGCGGGATTTGCCCGTAAATTGCCGAGACCAATTAATGAAAATAACTCTGGATAAAAGTACGCTGTCGTTGGCATTTACAGGTTCTAAAGGAGGTGCAGCCCGGTGCATTGCCAACGACAGTAATTGTTTATAGACTATTAATTTAGCTTATTGTCAGTCGTTTGGTTCGCCATGCGAGTGAGACCTAGCAATGAAAAGAAGGTTCATATTGTCCGATAAATATTCAAGCTATAGAAAAATCAGATATCATAAACTTCCGAATGCAACTTGAAGCTTGAACAACGAAGAAAGCCATGATCAATGTTCGCGAAAAAATCAAACAATATACAATATGACTTCGAGTTTCATATCAAGAAGAAACAAACAGCGAAGCGGTATTTTTTATCCGAAACGAATTCCGCGATGACAATTCTCGACAAAATGTATCGATTATCACCCTCCACCCTCTTCTACTATATCCAGGAATTATCGAGCGTGGTAATTTATAAAGGTACCTATATCTCTGTAGCAGCTATATCAACGCTTGTAACAAGGGTACTTCGAAGAACTTGGTATCTAATGTGTATCGCCGCTGGTGGTACTTGGTACTAGCTCCTCTAACCGGTGTCCGCTCGTCCTTCTTGCTCCCCAGTTCCCTCTTCAGTAATCCTTTCCTGCTTCACCTCTCGACCTCTCACCCATTTCAAATCCCCCTTATGATTTTATGGTTACATTGACCCGAGGACCATGGACTTTGGAGTGACGTTAATATTAAACCGAAAGGTATCAAGGTATCAAGGCTCTCTTACTCGTTGTTTCACCGTACTTTTAAAAGGCTTTTAAACGTTGATAGTTACTTACTGGAAGTGGGGAGTCCCACAGGACAAATTTCCGATCTTTTAATTTCACTGATGTAACAAACATGCGGAGGGGCTTAAGTCAAAACCACGTCGTCGTTGAGAATACGATGATAAACCATAAAGGCGTAATAAACCGTATAGGAAAAAAATGCATACCTTATCTAATAATAATACCTGAGTAATTGCTAAATTGATACTCACGAGATGGGGGCGCGTATTGGTGAATTGAAATCCACTTACCTGAAAGAAGAAACATCAAATATAATATGCGTAATAATATGTTAATAAAATCGATAGCGATTGAACAAACATTTTTGCACGACATATGTTTTGCGTAAAGCAAAATCTTCTTTGACTTTATTGCATAATTAACGATGGCACTATTTTCTGAACTATGAGAATCTGTACGTATGTATATTTCAATGTGAATAATTGAAGAGATTTTTTTTTTTTTTGCGAGTTGGACGTATAGTTTCAATGGATACGTAAACTCGAGTATTTCACCGTAGTCTGGACAGCTGGTCATTCCCACGACCCTAATATACGTACTTAAACGAAAGTTGGACAGTGGTTGATATTCATTTGAATTTCTAACGCATATCTTATGTATGTGTGCAATAGAGGTTATCTAGGGATGAATAAAATACGCGTACATCAGTCTTGAGCGAATAATTCAAAAAGTTCAATCTTAGGGGTAAAAATGACGCGATGAAAAGCTATAATTTAGAGATCATTAAATTCTAGATTATTTCCTTCATCATCTTGAAATTGTATTAACAGCTGCATTTTATGCTTTACAGTTTACGAGACTCTTCTCCGCAAGAGAGACTACGGATACCGAAGAATATTCAGGCGTAGAATGAAGCGATCGTAATTCTTCGGTCTAATAATTGTAAAATTTTTCACCCGCCCTACTTCTACCGGGGCTTCGAATTTCCCTGAAAAATAATGAAAAATGAGACAGCAGAATTTGATTACCCAATATCCCATATACACCAACGATATTCATTATAATTTACTCCATTCCAATTCCAACGACAAACTTTCACCGTCGTACCTACATAGAACGCGATTAATTTCAAAGTTTTCTCCCCTGGTAGCAAAGATATTTATCTGTGCTCATCAAATCTACTTAATTTACCAGAAAAGCTTCGGTCGTATTCAGTAAACGCTGAGACACTGAGACAATCGGTATTGTTTCAGTAATTATTCAATGTTTCGGTGGTGGCACATACGAGGATGTACTGTAAGAGTAAATAGCGAAAAGAGGCTGTGCTTTGCGGTTACTTTATCGAAATGACGGGGAAAGGTGGATGAGATGAGGAGGGCTCGAACCGCCTGAAGCGGGAAAAGTGGCCGAAGCGGGGCACACGCAAGGGAGCCTTCATAGTGGCAGACATGCTCTTATTGTTCTCTCTAACGTGAAGCACTCTCGCATGCCCTTCACCGTGGCTTCAACGCCTTTTATTTTACACCAAAAGGGGCGCAGCGTTACCGCTGATAACCCTCTCGGGTATAATGAATAACAAAACAAGGCAAGTGCGTGCCTTTAGCCTCTTCGATGCGAAAAGGGATGCTGTGACGAAAGGCCTATATATGAGACTGAAAGATACAGAGAGGAGAGACAATGGCTGTGGTGTAGCATAACCGCTTTGGCCATGTTACCGGTAGCTCGCGATTGAGAAATCCAATTGCTCCGTTAATTACACAAAATCTAAATTACCAGCCGAATCTCAAGGCATGTCTGTATATACACAACGCTACAGAATATCATATACACCCACCTAGCTACGAATTACACCTGAATACTTGTATACATGTGTACTGCGGTGTCGGGCGATTGGATTCGTTACGAAAGCAATTAAGTCTAATACGAAATGTCGTAGTTCCCAATCATACGTCCCATTACGTCACGATTGGTAATCATTGCTATGTCACAAATCTCCCAGCCCCTTCTCTCTCTCTCTATCTCTCTCTTGCTCTTACTCTCTCTCTTGGGCGTCAAGGTAGCTCGTGTCAAGTTAATAAAAAGAGTATACATATTTCTAGTTACTTTCGTGGTTGCAATTAGTGAAGTATTTCCTTAGCGGATGGACGCATGTTTTTCAAAAAGAGTAAAAACTTGCTGAAAAATAATTTAGACCGGTATTCCCCCCGACGGGGAATGCGGTAAAGCAGTGAAAAACTGCAACCACCGTGAGCTTTGGTAAGCCCAGGAATATAAACCGACGCCGACGGTAACAAAGATAACTCGAAAAGCTAAACAATCTACGCAGGTGAAATAAAAATCTATCGAATCAGTTTAACGAGTGCGGGGTGAAGCGAACGGCCGAAGAAGAGCTAATAAATCAGTTCTTTTATTTTATTTATTTTTTCGTGTTTTTCCTACGCTAACGCGCGGTCCTAGTGCATAGGGAATGAGGTAGGTAGATGAAACCGTGGGTAAGGGATGAGAGAAGAGAAGAGGAGAGGAGGAGAAGTGGAGAAGAGGAGAAGAGGAAAGAGGAGATGGGATGCAATACAATAAAAACCAGCGTTGGTGAAGCGCCATACCAGATGCATTTTACGACCCAGAGTGCACTACTGCTGCAGCCAGGCTGTGGTGGGTCTAGCAGGCCGTCATGTCCACCTTTCTACGTATTGTACGGTACGGTAAACGTAGGTACAATATAGGGCTGCCCGGTGAAACGTGTGCCCAGTGAAATGGGATTATTTATTTATTTTTATTTTTCATTCCATTTTTTTTCCACCTCGATCATGACGCTGGTCGGATTTTTAACATGGGAAATTGATTATCATTGCTATTCCGATAACATCTCTGTGAAATGATTCCTGATAGTTTGAATTCGATATCTGGTTCTGATTTTGATACAGTTTAACCCGAAAGAAATATATAATAGCTCGAAAGAAAAGGCCCGAAGGGAATTTTTTTAGACGAATCTTCACTGGCTTGATTCTACTTTTTGATTATATTCAGTCAATTAGATAATAATTAGCAGTGTTAAAAAAGAAAAGAGTTCTTGATTAATGAGA
The DNA here is from genome assembly GCA_947538915.1 of Tenthredo distinguenda. Lineage (NCBI taxonomy): Eukaryota > Metazoa > Arthropoda > Insecta > Hymenoptera > Tenthredinidae > Tenthredo > Tenthredo distinguenda. Next base: position 11,253,814 of record OX384534.1, read on the forward strand.
AGAAATTAATGAGCTGGGAGAACCCGTGGCGTAGATGGTGGCAGACAATTAGAACACTAATTCAGGCTGAACAGCCCCGTGCGAAAGTTACAAACTGGACAACAAAGGGACAGAGCAGAATGAGAGAAACGTTGTGTGCCGGACATCAAGCACGCGAAATATTTAGGGCGCAGTAATTCATATTTTCCACCTTTTGTCCATCCTCTATCTCTACCATCGTCGGGCTCACGGTAAAACCTATACATCCGTGTCTCGTGCCTCGTGCTGAATTTTTTTTTTTTTTTTTTTTCAGCTTTCGTATACCGAGTCGAAGCCGAGTAGGATGGAGTGAGAAGCTAAACCGGGACTCCACCAGTCTCTGCCTCGTAACGAAATAGAATTGTTCACCCATAAATTGGCGCTGTTTGGTGGAAACATTTTTTTCCCCCTTTTTTTTTTCAATGGAAAATAAAATTCCAATGAAATTTAGACTACAGGTGGATTTTTCAGGGCAGACCGTCTTTGGAACGACGCGACACATACCCTTCGAGAATATTTCTTTATCCGGACCTCAAGAGATTAAATCTATTTTTGATACGGTGGGTAAGGTATATGATTCGAAATGCCTCGCGTGGCAATTCTCGGGTTCTACTTTTGTGGGTATGATGGTTTCGTCTTATTCCTGGCAGGTATAAACGTTATTGACATATACGCACCCTGATTTCATTACACGGAATGTAGAAAGCTAAGTGATACTGATACCAGTATGAAAGTCTGACTGAAAAAACTCTGCTCTTGTTATCTGGGTAAGAGCTGCTCCGATAATTTGAGTATCGCTGGTATTGTGGTTGCTCAGAAATAAGACCGTGTCGTCGTTTGAAGGAAATAAATCAGATTTTCAGAATACCGGTTGATATATGGCTATATATTCAGCGATAGACACGTATACCTATACATAGTAGTACACATTCAGTTTAAATTCAATGTAAATGTTTGACTTGCGTTGGCACGACTTGCCACAGCCGCTTACTCTAAGATTTAATTGCCCGCATGCCCTCCCGCAGAGTATGAGATGTGTTTTTGGAAATCTGTACATTTTGACTGGCTCCTATCACCTCCGATGCCTCTTTTACGCCCTGAGGCCGTAAGTCAGATCAGAGACAAATAACGAACGCAATCTCGACGAACCTTTCAGTCCGGAGGGTAGGTGTCATTCGAAATTCAATTGAATGGTATATCGAGTGTTGACAGTATAATGAAGTCTGGGAATCAAAGTTCAAGGCTGAAACACTTTTTGACTAGATTTGAAGGCAAGGCTTGGAATGACGAGAATGGAATCGAAAATGTGCTTTCACAAATCGGAAATTTCGATCGTTTGAAAAACAAGCACAGATAGATAGATACATAGGTATGCAATAGGTGTACCAACGACCATAGCGCGTAACGTTTTACCGTGTCGATCGAAGAGCCACTGGAAAGCTGCAGCAAATGTACAATTTACGCATGGGACTGCACACGAATCCTGTCATTGGCTTTATTGGTAGTAAAGTCTATACTAGTGGACGATGATGGCCCGCGCCAGGCACCTGGGGCACGTCTGCCAAAGCAGTTAAATACACGCTCAGGGGTTGTATGTTCTGTGTCGATAGGAGAAAGCTTTTATCGCGAATAAAGCCAACGATACTAGATACCATACGACGAGACACCGGTTTCTGGCGTCTTACACAGGTGTGCGTGAATATCGAAACAAAGTTTCTAAGTCTAACGAGAAAACTTGCTTTTCAAAATCTAAATTTTCGATAAAATATCCGCGAAAAAAAACCAACAAAACAGGGAAGATGCTCTTTAGCAGATTGAAAGTATTTCGCGAGCGGCCATACATATGCATGGATACAGACGTGCCGTTCAGAGTGGTGCTCCTTACGGAAGGACGATACTTTTCCCTAAGGTTTTCCGACCAGAATGGTAGCGTGCGCTATCGCGAGTCTAAATGCAATATAGAACTCCATAAAACAGGTGTAAAGCTGTTTGACCGTCTGATCCTCGCGCCTCAAGTCCACGGCTCAGGATGTTTGAGCGAACGAACGAGGGTACGCCCTGCCAACTTCGCTGAAACCCTTCTCATACACGCAGGAGTTTATAGGTTATAAAATTGTAAATTCTCTACCGCGAAATATGTGTGTACAGCTAGTATAGTACGTAAGGAGAGTTGAGATCGTGTTTTGACCTTATATGTATCGGTTATTCCGGTATAAGAGCCGGTGATAGTATAAAAAGATGCAAAGTGCACTCTGTTCTTCGTTGCCTCTGAACAAGCAATTAATAATCCGAAAGCTTCACCCTTGTTTTACAAAAATGAACCTGACGATTGACGATCGTTGCGTATGACTTCATCCGATCATACCGAGTGCCTGCATGCCATATCGTTTTCTTTGAAGATCATAGCAGCTTAGATCGCTTCACGGATCAGGTGAAGCTTACCTGTTTGTTAGTTACTATCGTATTCAGTCTGTTGCCCACAAACACTTCGAGTTCCACCCTGTGATGCTCTAGAGACCTGGGCTTATTCATCCTGGTAGCTCTTTGGGAAATTGGGAACATCTTGAAAATAGTTCCGTTAGCTAGATAGGAGCGTAATTTACTATTTTATCATAACTGTCCGGATGATGTGTTTGGAACAAAAGGATCTTACTGTGCCTCGGTTTCTTACTTACACTTGGCTAAACACCCTAGGTGTGAATCGCTCGAGAGAAGGCATCGATAAATCAATGGAATATGGTAATGCCGCAATTTCAATAATTTAAATATGTATGAAGGAAAATGGAACAATTTGGAAGGCAGGGATCTGGCAGCGTGGCACTGAATCGCGTCTAATGAGACGCCAGGGTCCCACGAGAGAGAGCGACCTTCCCGCCTGCTAGTCCTGAGCGCCTCGAGCACCCCACACGCAAGGGACACGAAGAGACGACTTCTCGGGACAGACGTTAGCTAAATAAAATAAATTTCACCGAAACACAACTACCGCTGAAATATTACCGAAGCTTCGACCCGATTATTGAGCGGCAAGGATTCATGCGACAAATCTAATAAGCCACGGGATATTAGTCACCGCTCGGTGTTGGCTGAGGCGAGGCGAGTCTTCGAGATGAAAAGAAATGATAGTTGACGAATTGGAAAAGAAATCCTCTCTTCTGTGCCATTTCATCCGGTAAGATGCTTCAGCCTTGATTTGAAGACACGTCTCATTCAGAGATTGGTGCGAAAATACTGTTCTTAGTTTCCTACGACGGTAGGAAATCATCCCCCAAAGTCCGTCAACTCTAGCTTCGGGTTGTATTTTATCATATCCTATTCTGGCTCTACCCCATACACTCAAACCAATCAAATAGAGGAATTAATTCCAAATTGGCCGTACAACTTCTGCAGGGCTTCTGATTAAATGCATCTCAGCATTTAATCATCGGAGGGATCGTGGTTATTTCAAAAGTTATGCTCTGCACATGTACATACCTGTCTACGCTAGGCACACGACGTTGGATTGGATGCGGAAAGAAAATTTCGCTGATTTTTTAGAGAGCAGAATTTACCTTGCTGATTTTTTTTCCACGTTAGTAAAAAGCGAGAAAAGCGGGTCCCCGAAAGTGGAAAATTAATCCCCACGGACGTACCTAACCTTGGTAAACAGAAAATAATTGTGGCTACGATTGCGACACTTGTGGTCTACTCGTTTCCCTTTAACTAAGAATACCAGTGGATTGTGAGATGGCGGGTTGCTCTTCAGCCAAAACTCGATTACGCCGTCAGGAGTGTCCCGAGAGATAAAGAGAGGGAATTCGTAGAGTGAAATGAAGAGAGAATTAGGTATGGCGAACGAAAGAGACGGAGATACTACCGAACCTTTCTAAATAGTCCGTCTGTCACTTTTCCCATGGATGTAAATTTCAAGGTCGGTCTGAATTCAAAGCGAAAGATACCTACTGGGTTGAATGTGTGGTTGAATGTCGCGAGGTATTAGTTATAGTCGTGTTAAATTTCATTCTTATTCGAGGCACTCCTCTGAGCGAATAAAATATTCTTCTTCGCGTGAGAAATTATCTTCCCTTTAGTTCGTCCTGGCAATCTATTCTCCCGGTTCAAGATGTGCTCTTTGTCGAAGCGTCGAAGCGTTGCTAACAAACTTAAGTAAGTAGGTACTTTCTTTAAACAACTTAGCTGGTCTCAAAAGTCCTTTACCTGAACTCGTCAGACTACCGGGACTATTACCCAGCTTACACATACATTCGTACAACGTCGCGAGGAACCTCTCATTCCTGATATTTGATCAAACGAATGACCAATACCTCAAAATGCGATTCGATTTCTCCTCTTTTCGTGTCTCTTCACATTCGCTCAAAAGGAATAGACTGTACACTAATTGTTCAGGACTTATGCGGTTCAGGTCCGGATTGAGTGCGAAATCTTAACACAAGAACACCTGAGCTTCAATCCTTGTCCTGAGGGCGACAGGGCTGTTGAAGACAGTTGGGGTTGGTGTCGGGTTGCGGGTTGCGGGTTACGGGCTGCGGGACTCATGCGTAGCTGACCGCTGGAAATGGAACGTTTGATTTCCGGGAACACAATCCCACTCCTCCGTAGCAAGGACCGTGGTCCTGGCCCTCTTCTTTCCTCTTGTCCATTTCATGGGCCTTTCTCTCGTCACGTACACACGCAGGAGTGGTAGGTAGTCGGAAATCCCTTCAACTGACTTTTCCGCGTGCTGAGGCACGCGAGAGTTTGGCGCACGTGCTTTTATACGCAAGTATGTAATGTATGTGTGTGTGTATAATATGTATGTATATATTGGTGGTACGGCTATACTTCTGTGCAATTATTTACAGGTCACGTAGTTGAAAGGATGTCTCCTGCACATTTTACTTGAAACCCTCGACTTTTTTTAGGGGCTAGTTTGTTTAATTTCAAACGTTTCGACTCGCCTTTGCGTTCAACCGTTCCTTTGCATTTTACACGATCACAGACGAGTAACCATCGAACTCCACCGCTGAAATAACTTCAACTTTTACTCAGTCATTCGTGTTATTCTCTCGTTGGCCATATACCTACTACATGTATAATATAAAATCGCCTAAATTTTCCGATGTCCACTTTTACTTTGGTAACATGAATTTATTTATTCATTTACTCAATCTTGTATATCGCGAACGAATTGAGGTACGGTTTGGCTGCGGAAGTTGCGTGCATCCCCTTAATTAAAGTCCTCGAATTATTGTATTGATATCCAAAGCCAGTAGGGGCCATTCAACTTTTCTGTGAGCCTGGGGCCCGAGCCAATACGGTTTGCAGGGTAGACCGGATGAGAGTGACTCTGGGTGGTCATCTAATATTCCACCCTTGACGTGGCTAACTTGTTAACAGAGACTGGAAGTCTGATGAAAATAAAATTAATGACCGTGAGCCCTTGAGCCACCCTTCGTCTGGAAGTCGTCCACTGGGCACGGAGCACCCTCCGCTCGTATGATTGATGTCCAGGTTAGTTGGCGAGTGTGTTAATTTGCAAAATTCAAACATTGCCCGCGCTCGGAGGTCTCCAGCAATTTCAGTCGCCGCTTTACGGTACAGTTTCGCTTTATACAAGGCTGCAAGTTACAACGAATCGGAGAGTGGAAGAAGTTTATCTTTTTAACGAGAAAAAAAGAAAAAAGAAAAAAAAAACGGAGAGAAAAGAAGGAAAAAGAAAACTTGGCTAACACGGCGCACGCACGCAACTAGGTTGTTGATCGTAACGCGAAAGCTTCTATTGAGGGCAAGAGTATCGAGTCCGTGGTAACGACGTTAAATGGTGCGTAGACCGAGACGGTTTTCGGTTTAGGATCAATTCTTACCCGAGGCTCGAACCAAATGAATTCGCCGTAAATTAACGAATTAGTAAATTAGTATTCCCCTCGTGAGAGAACCTTCTTTCTTCCCTCTGCGAAGAGACTCGCTGTTATTTACATTCATTGGATAATGCGTCATTCTTTTCAACTATCTGAAACTAATTTGGGGTTAAGTAATTTAAACGTACCGTAGAGCAATTAGAAGAGCTACGTAGAGGTCGGGGGTGATTTAGGAATACAGTTTCTAGGGAAGAATCCAGGAGAGATAGGGGCGAAAGAGGAAGGCGGTTAACAGTGGGGAGTCAGCCTCACCAAGTGGGAAAAAGGGAGAGAGATGGAGTAAAGCGGCCAGAAGCAGGCAGGCAGCAGCCAGGCAGGCAGGCAGGCAGCAGGCAGAAAGGCAGACAGGTAACTTCTGGTAAGTTACCTCACACCACCAGAAAACGGAGGAGAACGTAGCACTGAAATATGCGCGAGGATGCGAAATTTATGTGTAGCCACACCTGCTTAGTGCTTACGTGCGAAATAGTCTCATAAATTCCCATACATGCGGCAGTGGCCTCCAAAATCCTATTTGCCAAAAGAACAATATTGCTTGGATAGTTTTTCTCCTTGGTCGCCAAAGAAGAATACCTATCATCTCTAGATACATCGTGTGCCGCAGCCTTCTCGCTTTGATACGGTTCAGATTGGAAGCGATATTTCTCGGTGATGAATTTCGGTGAAATTTTAAAATTTCACTTTATTTTACGATAGCTGAATAAAAAAACAAAAAAAAAATAACTCGCAATATGTCCCTAATTTTCAAATAACAAAAGCACGTTTGAAAGGAGTGATTTGTTTTGAACAGGTTTTTTCCGCACGTGTGTTTAATTACGTTTAACTTTTTCCATTTTACGTTATAACGTTATGTAACGTTATATAACATGTGCAAACTTTGATATGTACACATCGAATGGCGCACGGAGGCGAGAGTACGATTCTCCCGTGTGACCCCTGATAATTTTAAACTAAAGTTTGAACCGTTCACAGCCTGTAAAACACACGTCGTTTTCAAATCAGGACAGAATTAAACCTGTAACTAATACGATTCACTCACTCGCAGCTGTTTATAACGTGTAAAATTCTCATATTTGCTTTTGATAATTTCAGGACAGCTCTAGTCGCGTGAAACTACTAGAACACCATCGTCGAATATTCCATACACAATATAACTCGTTTATTTTCAACATCAGTTTGCAGAATTCGCTGTCAAAAAAATAATAGCTGGTAAAAGTTCCTATTTCATGCTAGACCCAATCATCAAGGGAAACCATGCACTCCCTACCCTTCACCATAAAGATATATACTATTTTTTTCTCTCCGAGGCTGAAAACAATTCGGCCAAAAAGTTATCGTACTATTCGCCCATAAAATACCTCACCACCTGCGACGTTTATATAAGGTTGAAAAACAGGCAATGAAAATGGAGTGACGATCAGGGAATCTCGCTCGGTGACTGTTCCCCGTTCTGTAAGCGGATAGTCTACCGAAGGCTGTCGGAGAGTAATGGCAAAGGGGTGATGCGGAAAAGAGGGATAGAGAAAGGGGTGTGATGGTGCGGTCAGCACCAGCAATCAATGCCAGTGCATGCGGCAACCAGGGAACCCGATAACATGTCGTGTTCATCGTGACTTCTGTCGCCCGGAACATTTTGTTCGAAAAAGCTTTGTTAACTTGTGGTCCCGTGGTCCTCTGACCTAACTCGTTACTCGTTTTGTCGCGTCAATCAGTCACTTTTGCAGTTTAAACTCTCGATACTGCTGCACGGAGCGTATCGCGCGAAAATTCTAATTGGGTATAGGTGAAAAATCCCAGGTGAATATGTATTATGCAACACGTCATAGGACGTGCTGAAAATTCACTATAGTTTCACTGCGAATGTTATGGAATTTGGATGGTATAGATTGGACATGCATAAGCGCAGATAAGCCCGCGGTAAAATCCGCCAACGAAACAATTCTCTTTAGTATAATCATAATACCGCCGAGAGGATAGCTATATAATTGTTGATTGTGCTAAAACAATTCCACCGGGAAGAGTGAATATAACGGCTCGTGGTAATTTTTTTTTATTACCTGCTATGCCATTACATTGAAACGTATATCGTTACAAATGTATTTCAGCTCACTACGAGCGCTGTGCAAATACCTATTGCATTAAACGTCCGATTTTCGCGCACTATTCATTTGTAATCCGTCGATAAAATTGTGGATTTTTCAGATTCACTGGTCAATTATTCGTTTCTGTCCTGACATTTTACATCCTGGCGATATACCTACTTCGCGTTCAGAAGAATTCAAAGTTCTCATTAGAAAAGATTCGATCCCGACATAACTGGACTAATTGGGACGAAGTTATTTAAAATCTTGTGAAATCTCTGTAATCAAATGCTCGATAAAGATTTTATTTTATCACATTCAACGGAAGCTGCTATCGCTGCGGATAAGTATAATTCGCACAGGGAAGATCTTTTCTCTGTTATATCAACTCTTCTTCGCACTCACTTCAGAATCAAATAATTGCAATTCAAATTATCGGCATTAGACATGCGTCACGTCGGTGAAGATTTTATCTAAGTCTCATTCGGTTTTGCTTGAAGAAATAAAAATGGCACTATCGACCTAATCTTGGATTTATTCAATCCGCGAGGAAGCATTGCGAAACCAGGTAACCGCACCGTTCGAAATGCACGTTTTTTCGTATATTTTATCGGAGAAAATATCACCTGAGGAAACTTTGAGGTAGGAGAGTTGCGTTTCGTGCCTAGCACGATCTACGTGGGGGAATACCAAACGAAAACGGCAGACTATAGAAAGTCGAAATTGCGTTAGCGGCGACATAGAACCATATAGACGAACGAGGACCTATATGGAACAAGAGCGGCTCGTTGTGCCCGAAGCCGCTTTATTGGAGAGTGTTGCTATCGACAGCCCCGCTGTTGGGTATACGCGGTTCGCTGCGTTTTCTGTGTTATCGTTGTAGGGGCTCCAGGCGAAGCCGTGGACAATGGTGAACCCCGTAGCGGATGGCGAGAGAAAGTAAAAATTAACGAGAATTCAGGCTCGGCCGGAGCCATTGAAAAATTGCTACTCGCTCTCAGTGCGAACCAGGCTCGCGGCTCGTCGTTTTTTAGCCAGCATAGGCGATCGTTGCCAGAAAAGTAACTTTAAGGCATTCAGAATTTTATGCAACTCGACATGTTATAGCTATACGGATGAAATCCCAAGCTCAATGATTTTTTTTTTTCAACCATAAAGAATACGCATTTCTTTTCGTCGCAGATAAATTTTCTAAGTTGGCTTTTACCTCGTTTCTATTTTCCGATGTCCACGTATATTTCTTCTTCGTTCACAAATATCACGGAGAAATAAAAATCGCGGTTTATACCCAAGGGGAGTTTGATCTGCCTAATCGTTTGAGTAGGTACCAAGCTTAAACTATTTAGGATTCGTAAGATAGTTGATGAGTAAGCCTGTTCACCAGGCTACCATCACGTCGTCCCCTGGGAATCTCACGTATCTCTACGGCAGCACGAGCAAACATGTCGGATAAAGTCTAGTCCCCATCTCCAAAGACGCACCGCTACCGGTACAGGTAAATATTGATACAGATCGAACATTTAATCGGTCCTACCTGTTTACCAACGTGGCGTCTGCCGGTATACGTCTGCGAATATTTACCGGTGACAAGGGTAGGCGAATATACAGAAGCATTTTCGTGCGTGAGTATCCAAAAGTATCTACAACTAAGTTTTACGCGTCCGAGATTAGATAAGCGAAGGTGCGAAGTGAAAACCGCGGGTATATTTTTACGCGAAGATATCGAAAGTGTTGGATATCGTTTCCTGTGTTCGTGTCTATTTCTAGAACATTTTATTTCCGTACTAACATCAGGTTTATAGGAACACGGTAGCCTTAGATCATTTATCACTCAAATATCACTTAATTGATTCGCGCACGAACTCCTTTTACGATTTAATCAATTTCAATTTACGAACAGGAACGTTGACAGGATGAATCGATCCCTTTACACGTGGAAATCGTGTGTCAAACTTAATAGCGACATTCATAAAATGGTACAGCTTTTAAGGTATGACTCAAATTGACGCGGCTTATTGCATGAACTCGATTTCAGATCCAATGGATAACTTCCGGTCAATTTAAAATCCTACTTCCGGATATTTAAGATCTAGATAATCCATCCGTTATAGCAGCTGATTCATACAACAGGCATGTGATATGCCATACGCGCAATTTTGAAATCAAGCAAAGCGTATATTTGTACAAAAGTGTTTCAGCCAGCAGATTTTCCGCGGCAAAATAATTGGCTCCGTAAATAAATCGCATTAATCAATAGTATAGATACTTGGTGAGAAGAAATGAACTAGAAAGTAGTCAGTTCGTTTAGAATTCTACTCTGCTCCAGTTCAAGTGGTGAAGGACACCAGTAAGTAAGTTAATCATTGCCTGACGGCGAGTGAAACGTAATATTGTCAATCGAATTGACGAAGAAGTAGGTCACCCTCGACTCCTGTGATTTCACTGCGTGAAACGCAAAGACCCCACGGTGAAATGGGGAATTTTCCAGGACGGGGTGGGTGGGGGCTAAAGGGAGCTTTTCTGCACGCTGAATATAATGATTGCTCTTTGAAGTTATCGCCATGGAGCTTGGAATATGATCATTGGAGGCAGAGCACGGCGGAATAGAGTCTAGGAGATATTGTTTCGGTTCATTTTCTCGTCTTCTTAGATCTCCCACCTTTGCTGCTATATCATCGCGTTGTCTTCGATGGAAAAAGTTATGCTGATCGTTATATTACGTAGCCTGGGGGGCTGGTCTTCGCAATTTTGATTCACGAGACAAATAAACGTGTAGTAATCGCTAGAGTAAACATCCGAAATAATCAACTTAATTTCACAACACTATACTCCGGAAAATTTAGTTAGGGCTCTGCCAACATTGCTCGTCCGGAGATGCGGTGGGACCGGAAGAAAGATGGTGGCGCATCCGGCAGCTCGTGTGCGTTGCGGATGGAATTCTCTATCAATATTTGGAGGCAGTTTCTTTTTTTTACGATGAATCGAGCGAACGGAGTCTACATCCTGTGTTTGCGCGTGCTGCGTAATTGGATTTTACTCCAATATTGGCTAGGATTCCTATTCATCGCTTATTACATAGACTGACAAAATTTCGTATCACAGTACAGAGAGAATTGTTACCTTCTAGCGCATAAATTATTGCATGAATATTCGTGATTACTTTTTGCTTTATACAGCTACGTATATAATTAATAAATTGCAATCGATCCCAGCATCCTCATAGCTTACATTTTTTTCAAATACCTACGTGCTCCCATGATGCTTATATGTTCGAGTTACTGTCATTATCTGGTCTCATTATACATATAAATCCTGAATCCGATGTGAGATGAAATTCCATTATACTGGAAAGACGAACCAAACATGGCACGAGCGTTTCGAAGCTTTAGGTGATAACTAATTAAACTCTAAGCTTAAGCCGAGAATTTCCGTGAACTGAGTGAATCGTTAGTAAGAGCTTAGCGAGAAAAAAAGTACAAAGTCGTTTGAATGGCCATGGACTTTTTGATGGTAGGTATTATATTTAGAATTTCCATGATATTATACATTTCTACGTCAGCGACAGCGTATAATAACGGATAGGGCCAAGTAAGCCCCGTATCGAAGCCTGAAAATCAATTACCAATCACGCTTCTCGCTAAAGCTCCGCGCTCGCTTGCCTAGCAGAATATAATGGAAGTGAGGTCCCCGTGTCGTGCTCCGAGAAACCCAAGCGAGTACTCCGCATATTGATTCGCTAAAAACCGAAGAGTCTGCCCACTGCGAAATTTAAGGAGCTTTAAGACTCAATTTACCTAATTGAGTTTCGATAAAAATGATTGGTAACGTTCGCTCGATCGTTACCTACGATGTTTCATGTATAAACATATATAAATATATATAGCTGCTCTTTCAATTATAGACTTTGATTTCTGCTCAAGAGTTAAGTACATTTTTTCCCTCAGCTTGTTGTTTAAATAATAAAAATTTCATTTCATTGGACTTATTCTGATGTTAAAATAATTCAACGTGTAATTTTATACGTAATCTTATAGATTTGATTAAATATTTCGTCGAGCAATCCACCCCCTTCTATTACGAGAATATATCTAGAAACTAACTGCCCGCAGGCGAGCGGTATTATTGGATCACGGGTCACGGAAAATCTGGACGAACCAACAGAACCATGGATAGATTTTTATTACTTTTTCTGTTTTTTTTTTCTTGTCGTCTCAACCCTGTGCCTCAGATCACTTTCACAAATAACATCAAGGCGTTGCGTATATCTTCTCTCCTCCGATATCATCGCTTCAAAAGAAACTATTTTAAAAGATTTACCTGTACGTCAGTCACAGGTTATTAATTTTTGATAAAAATACTCGTCTTTCAATATCTTCCAGGGATCAAATTTGTCTTGAATATTATCTGTTTCGTAATAAAAATTGAGGAAAAGATCATTTGATGTTATTCATTAACCCTCTCCCGTCCAGGCATCATTCTTGCGGTGGCGAGTCGCGGAGGTGACGAATGATAATGACCGGGAGGGACACCCAGGTAACCACAGTCATTTGTTCACTTGTCCTCTCGTAGAGCATGGGTCCATATCCACTATACTAATTAGCACCTCCAGGTGGCAGGACCGCGACTTACCCACACATTACCTAGATCTGACCCTAAAACCATTCTCGGGGCGACCCAAAATGTTGTGACGGTCAGATGAGTGGAGATAAGTGAAATAGTATTCTCAAAGAGGGGATTTCGCTGGGTCATGGTTAGGCGATGGCAAAGAAATAAATCCGCGGGTAGGATCAGTCTATCTACTTTGCAGGTATATTTTCGATCTTTAGATATGATCTCTTTGCGAGATAGAATTTGAAAATCACTCTGTGTGTACGATTCTCTATTTATGACGTGTGCGCGTAACCAACAATCGTAATACGCTTTCCAAGGAGTAATACGAGGCTATCTTCTCCTCCGATGTGTGCGTCGATTTCTCTCGATGTTGAGCTTTGCAGGAACCACTGGCGCAAGAAGGACTAGGGGAGTTCACCATCGCGACCGTATGTACCGTGTACTCACCGCGGAATAATCTCAAAGCAAAAGCGTTATTCGATGGAATCTCCCACGGGATACCGGAACGGGAGGGTTCCGGAGCTGGCGTAGATCTGTGAGCTACAAAATAAACTCATTCCGCCCGGGAAGCTATGGGTACATTGACACACCCATACGTGAATGAGAGAGTGTCACGTCTCTGGGGATCGCACGCGGAGCTATGGCGCAAAGATTCTAAATAATTATGTTGATCGCGAGGCCATCGAATCAGCCCGTTTGAACAGATTGATTACGGTTTGACTCCTGATCGATTCTCCACATCGATTCCGAGGACAATTGCAAGGCGATGCTCTATACACACCTTCGAGAGGACTCAAGACTCGTGATCGTACCACACACGTGTAGAAACTCTCACGAGTCATATTGGTACTTCCGTCCTTTGTCAAACCTGATGCAAGCGAATTGCTGTCAAAGAGACCAAACGGAGTGGTGCCTGGATTACTGATTACGTCGGTTTCAAGATAACTGCCCTCTCCCTTGTTTCCTCTTTCTACAGAGGCATAGGTTTCAGAAGGTGTTCGAGTGCATCAATTTCTCACGCCTGTCGTTGTCTTTAACGGTCTCAACAGTGAATTGAAAAGGACAAAACTTGACGTCAAATTCGCGAAATGGCGGGTCGTGAATTCTTCAACTTCAATTTCAACGTATGGGGGTTAACTTAACCCGGCTCAGCCTGGTTTCGCACCTACGTTCTCAATCGCTAGGCCCTTCTTGCCTGCTTGAATTGATGAACACTTGAGCTGATGTTCTTTTTACTTTCCGGATGGGATATTGTCCCGGGTGTTTGCGAGAAAAATTGACAATATCACCGCCTGTACTATCGGCGTCAGTTTCCGCCACCCAACACTTCACTCTCGATGACAGCATTGGAAGAAATTTACGTTGAGGAGCGAGCGAGGCAACGTCGATCTGGTGGCCGGGTGACGGTAGTGAAATTTGACCCCGGGGGAAATCATCTTAGAGAGACGTTCGTGGCTGTCTGATCAGCCAGCAGCTGGAGAAAAAAAGTGACCATTCGTGGCGGGCCGCATGGTTGGTGGGACGTTCGTAATATCGGGCGCGTCTTGTCTGCAAACGGCATTCATATGCCGGAGGCGACCGTAGCAGCATGCCTCCCTGGTAACACTGCGGTATGCAGTTGATTATAGAAGCTATATGAAGGGGCTCGACGTGCCCTAGCATCTTGAGTACCAGTACTATGAGAAGGGCTTCTCTCCTCTCCTCTCCTCTCCCTGTACTAGCAAAGTCGAGCTGAGCCAAGAAGAGTGAGGTAAGCCTCGTACGCGCACGGTATGCCGTAATGCGCTTAATCCTCAAGGTTTTGCCTCAAAGTAGGTGAAAGATTCGTTTTCAGAAGTTTGATATCGCCTGGTAATAGCTGCAGGTCGCTCGATACTCGGAAACAAAATTTCGGAGTTTGAGACATAAATTAATTTGGAAGTTCACCCGTTTGCAGTAAGAATTTCCAGTCTATAGAGCACCTCGTTATAATTGACATCTCAAATTTCACACATGATTATTTTCATCGTGGAGGATCTGCCATGCTGGGAAACGTCCGTTAGTACGAAGAGTACCTTCACACGGATCATTTTTACGGAAGGAAAATGTTCCACTGGGATTATGTTTGATACTCAGGACTTTGAAATTTCACTTCAACAAGTAGCTACCCTTAAACCAAAGGAGGAAGACAGCTTCAAACGAAATCTTGCATGTGTTTATGACGCAACACTCCCTTCACCACACAGTTATATGCGGTATGCCTGTAAATCGTGTGAACGAGTACGCATATCAACTCTGAAATGTATGGAAATACGAACGATGTGGAATTTGAGAGGAGTAAGGGTCCGGAGATATAATTTTTGAGAGTGTAACGTATAACACGTAAGCCATCTATTGAGAAGGCAGATTTAAATCTCTGTAGTATCTAACTAATTACGTTAATTGGTATAATATTCTTGCAGTGGGCTCACAGTTGGTGGAGTGTTGCCAGGGGATTTTCAGAGATGGTAGGGGGATCTCGAGCCGCTTCAAGCACAGTAATAATACTGGCATGTCTCTGATATGTTTACGTGCTAAGGACGTGGTTGAGTAGTCGAAGGGATTCGAACGAAAGATGGAGGTTTGAGGAAGGTAAGGTGGAGCTTACCTACCCTCCACCCTATAATATAGCGACTTCGGTAACGTCCTAAGTTACTGCAGAGGTATTACTGTTATTACTCTCCTCTTCACCCTTCCAACCTACCCCACTCCGGCCTACTGATATCTCGCATCCTCTATTCATCAGTACGTTTCCGAAGCACTGTGTCTCGTCTTGGAAATTCGAAGGACCAAATGTGCCAAAGATATATATACCAATGCCTAATTGTAGCTATACAAATGATTTACGGGTTCGTTAGGCTAATGAGTGTACGAGAAATTAAAAATGGGGAATCACGTCCTAAAGCATGTCTTATTTTTTTGTTTAGAATTTTCTCAAATTTGTTGAAGAAAGAGCCCGGCAAGTTTACCATCAAAATTTGTATATCCCGTTGAAAGTTTGCTAACATAAATCGAAATATCTGTTTCAATCAAAGTCCCAATTGTAGCAGTCGAATGTCTGCTCCAGATTCTTCCAAGTATTCCTTCCATTCCTCACCCTCTGTACGGTTCGGGATCCCCTACTCTCCGAGCTAAAATCGGTTTAAAATTTAAACATTTCATTGGAAGTTTAATAAAAGATATTACACTAAAGCCGAAGGGTTCCTCTCTCGAAGATCTATAAAGAGTAACGGCCCTTCGTACTCCAAGAGTCAACTAAGAATTTCACGCTAAGCAAACGGTCCTGCAACATGCCGGACGTATAATCTTTAACGGCGTTCTCAATAAGAATCCTTACAGACGTAATATCTCAAGAGCATCCTGCGTACTAATACTGAAATAGGATCATGAAATTTTCAAAAGTTTAATTGCGCGATTCAAAACTGTCGCTGTATAAGCAAGAAAGTGATTCAAGCTTTTATTTCCCTCGCGGAGTAACAGTCTTTCACCGATTATGGCCAACGAACGACAGGCTTAAAGTAATTGCAAGTTAATTCACGGTTGTATACCCATATATATATATATACATATATATATGTCACGCGAACAATCCTCTTCACTATAATTTCCGGTCACCAAACACTGGTCAACGATCAGATGAGTAACGGCAATATATATACATCCATGCAAAAGAGCTGAGGGGATGAGGTATTGCAGGAAAAGTAAACAACGAGACACTTTTTGGAACCCAGCAGAATCTGCTCGTCCAGATGGACGACGTCTCCGCGAATTCGTGAGCCTATTTTAACGAGCTGCCTGAGGATCGAAGCCCTTCGGGTACCCCTGCAAATTGGCCATTTTATTGAGGGATATTTCAGCCATACTTAAATAAGAGCACCCGGTTTTATTCATCCGAAATGGCGGTGTAGGGTTATAGCAAGCAAGAGCAACCGTAGCTAGAGATTTCGAGGCTGAATTCTCAACGGCATTCGGATTCGTGCCGATTCGTTCGTCAATTAGGGTGAAAGCACAAACGGATTCCGCTAAGCCGATGATACGTTTAAACTGTTTCCGCGGGTCGATTTGAACGCCTAATAAAAATAAGAATAACAATGATTCCCCCTACCGTTTACACGATCCTGACTCGTTTCCTTATCCCAGTAAATGGACCAAACAACCATTCGAGACGAATCATGCGGCTCGTGATTACGCCAAGTTTTTAAACTTATCTATAACCGTATAGGAGTCGACAGACCACGTAACGCTGGGAGCGTGAGCTTCGTTATTATATTCTAAGTCTTTTCGCGATGAGCCTTGCTAGTCTCACCAACTTTTACCTCTTCCTCTCTTCTCTTTTTCAACAAAGAGGAAAAGGACAGAGTAAGAAAGAGAGCTCGGGCTTGACTTTGACGCATTCCTCGAGCAGCCTGCTTTAGATTAGTTCGCGAACCGAATGCCAGGACTTATCAGGGCCTTTAATACTTCGAGGTGGATCTCGGGAAAGCCTGTCGAAAAATCGCCCACGTCACGGCACTGGGTTTAAAAGCCAGGATTTTGGAAATCTTAGGGAGCCCGCAGAGCTGTTTCTTCTTTACCACTATATGTGTCAGAGTGTCCCCCACTTTGGTGAAATAGTATAAAATTTGATGTGCATGATTCGAGAAACAATCGGGTGAAATAATCGATCCTGAGCTGAAGTGAGACGGAGAAAAATTGCGTGGCGAGACGCTTTTACACTTAAGTACTTGGTGCGGAGTATATATAGCGAGTACAGATCGTCAAAGTTTTAAGTTTTAAAATGTGGGCCAGATAAGAGGTAGCGGCAGACTCCACATCGCCCGATTCGAACTCTCGGAAAAGTCGCGTCTCTCTCAAAAGAGGAGAATCACGAGTGAGTGCCGGTAGAATAGAGAGGAAGAGGCAAAAGTTCCTCCATTAGCGATAACAATGAAAGATGGACACCAGGGTCCGTCCGATCATCCTGACAAACACGTACAATGGCCTTGTGCTCATCTCACAACCATCCAGACGTCATCTTAGCCAGCGAGCGAACCATGCTGATCCAGGGGACAGAGTAACCGCAATTAGTGACCCTTGGCAATTATTTGCTCAACGGAAATGAACAAAAATATATACCAGGGATCTGTGTCGTATTTATCCCGGAAGAGAAGATTTGCATTTAAAGTTTCGGAGCTACCTAATCTTTTGCTGATTGAAAATCAACCGCGTGAGAACTTGTATGTGGTATCGGTAAATATTTTATCAGTTGGCTTGCCGGAGGAACGGTAAAAAGATTGTAAATTGAACTCTATAATAAATCCGTCGCAATTTTCCATGTTTGATGATCACAAACTAAACGACAATTTAACGCCAGGGATTTCCAAGCTTTATACCGTATCGAGTAATCGAATACGAGGTATTAAGCAGAGATTTCCGGGATAGGTGATTTAGTACGAGTTACACGGTGTAACCACTCCAATCCACTTGGCGTGTTGAAACTAACGTTTTATTACGTTTGTATTCTGTAGTTAAGCATAAATTGAAACAATTACGGATATGCGTAACTTCACAGCTTTTACAACCCGTAATAAAGTCGGATCTTGCTTGCTTGTCTGAACGAGAGGGTCGGGAATTTTACCCGTTCACTCTAATTGTCGTTTTTCTGCGTCAATTTTTTCCCCATCGAATCCGCGATACACAAAAACTGCGAAATCATGAAAAAGCGCCATGATCACTGCATAAGGTCGTAAGGCTCCGTAGATGTTTGACAGTTCCAAAAGTTGAACTATCAAATGAAGCGATTTCTGCATAGTATGAATTACAAGGGCGCAATCCGGATTCGCGTGACAGAGCGACGCACGTGACTTGCAAAAAGTGAAAAAAGGAAGACTAGAGTCCTCTCGAAGTCGTAGAAGGGTACGGCATCGATGGTGGCAGAAAGTGAAAGAGAGACAGGTCGCGAAAAAGGAACGGGGGACTTTATACATGATTTCCCCGGAGTCCCGAACTAAAGCATTTCTGGCAATGCGCTCGCGGAAGCACGCGCTGCCCGACGGCCGGCTGGTAGCTCTGGTATCTATCTAGGAGAGTTGCCCAATCATGCGTGCATTACGAGATTCGTGGGCAAAATGGAATGAAAAACGAGCACCCGGGAAAAAAGCTACGAGGTTATAGTGCTGCCGGCAAAGCGAAGGTTGGGGTAGGTACAAGGGAAGAAAACGCGAAGAGCCAAGTTCGACTTCTGTCCCGGACTTCGGGGGGACTTGCGTAGGTAATAGGGTATCGTGAATCCAAGGATTATAACTTTAAGGGACGGAAATTTGAGTGGCTCAAGGTAAAAGTAACGGAAACGTTTTGGGTCCGTGAAGGTCCGGGTAAGAACGAAAGTTCTCTTCTTGTTTGAGGCGATTTCATGTCAAGTATCTACACCCAGCTTATCCAACATGAATTTATATTGGCGATTAATTAGCGACTTATTATTCTCCAAGGATAAAAATCTGGGCTAGAGATATTGGAGTCTAAAAATTTCACAGCTTTGGAACAAAATATTCCGACCCTTCACACTCGGTATATACGACACGCGTCAGATACTCCGATAAGTTTACTTCGAGACACGGGGTTCAGCTGTGAAAATTCCACCCCGTACCGCGTCGTTTTTTTCTTTTCGCTGAACTTTTTCGGGCCAAGAATTCACCCAGCGTTAATCAAGATCTTCATAAAAATACATGGTTCGATCCCAGACAGAAAAGTTATATTACATCACAGCCAGGTCAATCTTCGTTAAATTAAGTTCAAGATACTCAAACATTCTACTTCTAAAAAGAAAATTTCATACACAGTTTCGCGCCGTATAAACCTCCAAACATAAATTCATACAAATATACATACACATAGAAATAATTTTCCTATTTTGACTTCACCCTGCAAGCATCCGTCCTCGTCAGCACCTTAGCCAAAGTGGTCGCGAGAGAATAAAGCCAACGACTACCCCGCTGTCCACTAAGCACATTGCGTGTTTCAAACCTATCCAACGGACTCAACCAATATTTTCGTTTCAACGTTGATCGAATTTTGCCATTCGTTGGGCAATGGTAATGGATTATATCTGGGATTACTCCGGAGTAAATTAGCGGACTGACCCGAACCCAGAGAAATGGTCTAGCTGAATATATGAACCTCTTGGACGATTAATTCGCGACAAATTAATTTTAACCGGACTAAATATATTTCCTTATACGAATCCTGATTGATTCTACATTCGTACGAATAGAAAAATGTTGAATGGAAATTTGTTAGGTTGAATCTTATTTTGATCCCTCTATGCCCGAATAGCAGGTACATGCAATATACGGATTAAGCTCTCTGCACAGTAGCAAGAATCGCATATGCGATTGGCTGGCAAACCACGCCTACAATATTTCAGCCACTCAGTGAATCCATAACTCACTAGCTGGAGAACATATTGATATGTGAATCGGTAAAAAAAAATTCAAGTTACCCCACTAATGTTGCCTATTCGATTATCGGCTCGTACACACATATTTCAGGATATAGCGTAGCCCATCCACTCATTTTTGACGCTTTCAAACCGTGAAGGTATAACGTAAGATGACTGATTTTTCGTTGCCATCGCAGAATAGCAAAAACAAAATGTAGTACTTGACACGTCATCGATTTTTTCGCGTAGATTTGAGAATTTTTTTGATTTAAAAGATGAAAGCTCAGAAATCCAAGCAAAGAATTGCGAAAATGTATATGGTGCCAGTTTTGGGGTAACGATGAGTGAAATTGGGTAAAAGTTGTAGTTGAAACGTTGGACGTGGCCTAGCTTTTAAAATTGTGAACTTGAAACGTAGATTGATATTCTTGATGCCACGAGGGTAACGAAAAGCACGTAGAACTAGCAGCAGTAGCAGCAGGGTAGTTCGGTAGCGATTATACCAAGGCTTTTCTACTAAATAAATAAATAAATCCCCTTGTTGACGTGAACAAAGTCAGGTTCGGCGGTGTGCTTATGACGCGGCTGTTGTATTTGCAGCTTTGCCCTCGGATTTTACGAACCAAATGATAGCGCGCTCGCTGGGGCGCGACTGGCTAAGAAGATTATCGATGCTTCGACGCGCCACTGTGAGCTTAATAGAATTCACGAAAAATTCAATAAAATGCCTATACGCTCGTTTTAATTGCAACGAAATTGGGCACGCTCTGTTGTTCGAGATTGAAAGGATTTCGGTCGTTATCACGAATCGCAGGGATTATTACCGGGCTTCAATTAGTATAACGTAGGTACGCAGGTTGTATGTATACATATATATACACACATATCCTCGCATACATATATGTCTATACACGCAATACAAATATATTCCACAATATAGAGCTCATTTTCTTCTCCCCTCGTGCGCAGGGAGGTAAATTTCGGATTCTCCCCCAGCTCGAAATATGTCAGAATTCCGTTAAAGCTCGTCAATAATATTTTATAAGTTCACCTAAGTATACACCTATACGTATACGAACGAGTATACAGGATACGCGCCGGAGGAAAATCCGGTGAGCGCGTTTCAGTCGAGCCGCCAAACGGATCCAAGTGAATTGATTTACCCTGCGGACACTGGAGGGTGAGGATGTATGCGTGTGCCCGTGTGTGCCCACAGCGAGGATCACAGGAAATCGGGTTCGGGCAGGAACCAGGTGGGAATCTCTTGGGGGTCTAAACTTTGACTCAACGATACTAAAGCGCCGACAAGTCATCGCCACGTGCCTCTAAAATTAACAAGATGCATGCCACGACGATCTCGATCGATCATATGTGGCTCGGATCGTTTCTTTTCTATTTTAATTTACCTGATGTAAATCTTAAGCTTAAAAATCTTGTCTTTAGTCCAGGTAGGTGTATAATATTGTGATGCGTAAGTTATATCCGTAGTGCGTTAGCTGTTGATACCATACATCTCATGGTTGATGAACCGATCACAAATGCATGCATGTAACTGAATTAGTTAATCATACGGTAGATCGCGTATTCTGTTACGTTACATTGACGGCATCGTTCAGGCAAATAATTGGTAAGCCTGTGTTGCGTTTGTTATTTTTTGATCAAGCTAGGTTTTTTCTGCATTTTATATCCGGACAGTATCTGGAAATTCCGAGTTCTGTTCAATAAAATCGAACGTAACGTGGCGTCAACGTCGATCTAGTGATCAGTCTGAATATCAGACAACCGAAAATTATTCGGTGAGACTAAGATCGATTTATCAATACGATTTCACAAGCAAAAGATAGACTTTCTGTATGATTAATGACTGCTGTCGGAGCTAAATTGGTGTATCCTTGACAATCATAGAATATCGGACATGGATTTTTCCTCAAGCTCTGACGCAGATTGAACGCGAATCACATAGACTGAGTGAAATTCAGATTCAAAACATACCCAATTCACGTGGATGTTAATTCAATGCACTCCTCAAGCTGCAACTTACCTGCAAATAGACGAAAGAAAAATTGATTAATGATCGATTGGTTGATATTGAAATATCGAATTGATTTACGTTCAGATTTTCCCAAAAGCATACTTCGAGCGATTGTTAAGACGTAGCTGAAAATGCTTGACTGCAGTAAAGAGCTTGTGTGAAAAAGCTAAAGCGAATGAATGATATATAAGATTGACGGACTCGACTGGCGCAGAGGAAAAGGAGGAGAATAAGAAGAAGGGGACGACACTGACGGACTGACGGTTCGGGCACCTCGTCCCTCGTCCCGTAGGCGGGCATGAAATGGGAGATATATCCTCAGGAAATGATTATAAATGAAGCCATCCCAGCCGACTCGAGGAACTCGCCCGCCACTGCGACAAAGTAAGAAGAATTGAAGATGATGTCAAAAATAAGAAAAGTGTATTTACACCGGTGTGAAATTGGACTGCTGTTTCTTGGGGGTGAAAAAAATAATAAAAAATAAAAAGAAAGATCCAGGAAGAAGAGCGAGGAATGATAATATTTCATAAAATATATTGGGCACTGCCGTACGGGGCTAACAATAAGTATAGATGAAATATAAACCGGTCGGGTAAACCGCGAACTCGCGAGCTACCGAGCAACGAAACAGGAAAATGGAAAAGGGAGAAGTCGTCGGACAAAAAGCACCATCTACTGAATGACGGGGATTCGGGGAGGCAAAATTTAGTTAGAAACAAGTATCCACCTTGATATCTCTGTATATATAGGCATATACGTTCGGTAGTAGTTAACGAGCTTCATGCAGGATGGAATAGATCAAATATGGAGACTGTCTCGCTAGGTTCGCTTTTGTAATTGAGTTTGGCTTACTCATTAGGGGATCGTACGGTAGGTACGGGAGAAGAAGAGACCCGTGATCGTCGCACCTGGTCATATGAGATAATTACGAGTTTCGATTCTACGGGCTTGAGAGATGACCGCAGAGTCGCGAACGGAGCGAGCAAACTGCGACATTGCTATATCGGATTAATGTCGGCGCTGATAGAGCAGATAGAAATTGAGTAATTGAATAACGGTAAATTTGCATTTGTGTTGTTGCGGTTGGTGCTGACGCCGCAGCGCGTGTAGACAGAAGCCGAAGCGGCGTGTCGAGTCTCGGTGGTGGTGTGCGAATCCTTCCCCTACGGGCATATCATTTCGTAATTACAATGAGGGTTGATTTACCACTACTACTGTGCACCCCACGGTCCAGCGATACTCAACGAATCGAAAAATATTGCCATCGATTTACCCCCATCCCCGTTTTCATCCCGATCCCCCAATCCGTTGTCCTTCATCGGCCCTTCGTGCTTCCGGCGTTATTCCGAGGGCGCGATACTCCTTGTCTTGTAATGATTGACTCCGTGATAGCCGTAGCAAGATAAGGGTGAACGTGAAACTAGCGACGATTATAGTCACGGGGGTGTTATTATACCTACTGTAGGACAATTACGACAGATATATCTTTTCCATTACGGATATGTCTCGATTTTCCTTTTCCCCCTGAGTCAGCAGTCGAAAAATACACGGGAAAAATCCTTCGCTTCCCCTGCGGTCCTCCACCTTCCACAGCACCTTCGCCAGGTTAAAGTTTGAGCAGCGGTCGAGGTCGGCAATATTTCACAACGTACGGAGACATAGATTCACGGTGTATGCATAATATTTGCCGAACGGGCGGGAAAATTAGAAATACGGTAAGCCGCTTTTCTTATCAGCGCCATAGTTTACGATGACAGGTTGGGGAAGGGGCACGCAGTGAAAATGGGAGTAGGAGTGGGAACGGGACTCCTTTTCCTCGTGGAAGGAAGGGCTTCGAAAAGTGATGGTTCTGCAACACTCTAGAAACCGTTCCTTGTCACCGTCAGCTTCCGAGCCTTTCGAATCTCGCGGCAACCACCTTCCTCCGGATCTTCTGTGGCGAACCGGGCAACGGTAAAGGACAACAAAGGATTCCTCCAGCCTTAATCTTTCATCCACGCCAAATAGCTACGCGAAATGGGTTCTTATATTGCCCACGTTTACCCTTCGAATCCTCTTCGCGTCGGCTGGCGAAAGCCTCTGACAAATTTGAAAAACATTGCGTGGGTAGATTAGGAGGGAAATGAATAAGCTAGCACATATATTATCAATTTGTTCTAATTTCAATCAATGCGTTGTTTAATTCAGAATCTTTGACGAAGAAAAATTTGCAGAAATAAATTCACGACCAAATTAGCAGAGGGCTAACAAGGTACTTTTCCTGAAATTTTCCGGGATTAAAAAAAGTTGTTTTGATTAGTGGGACTTTGATTGAAGATACTCAATCACGCTGATAAAGTCGGAGGCAATTATCAAGTTTGATGTATAAAAATCACTGCTAATTAGCAGGTCCAGCTTCTGTCTTCTCTGTTCAAAATAAATGTGTATAGAATTCTGGGATATAATTGCGCGCAACTGCTTCGCCAGTGCAAACTATAAATTCCAATTTGGTCGTGCCATCAATCTTTGCCAAACCATATTTGATTGATTTTGCGGTATCGCAATGAGCAGTATTGAGTCTGGACCGTTGCTGATTAGGAATCAGGTCGTTTGAGGAATTTCAGACGTTTCGATTATTATAATACGAGTTTGTATGACAATTGAGTCGAATCGGCGACGTTTACTCAAAAAGTTGAATTTCCTTTCTGCGATACGGTGAGAAAGACGAGATGATTCATCGAGTGCAGTTAATTGCGATAGTGTTTCGAAACGTCGGAGTATTAATGTCTCGTCACTTTTCACTGACGGGGGTGACAAATTCAGCGGTATGAATTTCGGGAACAACGCAACAAGCCCGAATCCACCAATCTCAACGAACTTCGCCCAGGGTAGCCCGAAAGAGACAAACCGAGAGCGACGATGCCCATGATGGTAAAGGGAGGAAAGTGGGAGTCAGAGGGAGTTATGAGCCGTGGGTATATATCCTTCGCGTATAGCCCATACAGTGGGTAGTCGTGCAAGCAACAGCATAGCACCACGTTATAAACGACTTTTCGCGCAAAGTTTGCCGGCATTCATCACAGAGGACGGCGCGCCTGTCGCGTGTCTACGTCGACCGTTTGCGAGGGGTGCTGGGGCATAGAGTGAAGTCTGAGGTCGCCCTTCGCGTGTTTTAGTGTGTGGAAAAGGAAGCACGAAAGAATAAAGAAGAGGGGACTTCCAACCCCCGCCGGGTCTTGTATTCCGCAAATAGAAATGAGCGCGAAATAAGTACGGCGGTGGAAATTTCAGTACAAATTTCCTCCGACTCCAAACACAAGATTCAGACCCGAAGAAATTAAATATTCCGTCACGTGGAAGATAAATTAGCTATCCCACTTATATTCGAATGGTGTCTGTTTACTGCACTCCCATTTCACTTCCCTGCATAATTATAAACCAGGATTCTAATTATGCACAGCCATTAATTAATTCTTACCGTCGACGAGAGCACTCAACCGTAAACATGTATATCTTCAACAGTGCAAGTAGCATCATTAAATTCATATCTCATATACCTATAATATACTGGAGAGATTTAATTTCAGGTTGACAGGTAAAACGTATCGTCAACGTGATTGGAAATTTTATGGGAAGTAAAAATCTGAACGCTCGTCCTACAGACGAAACTTATACGTGTCTCGGGAAACGAGTGGTCGCGGTTCTACATTGTAAACTAGTTCGGGAACACGTATTCATCTACCAACATTATACCCTCGGGAATTAATCCTGTATATTTTTCATCTCACCCTGCACCCGGTGAATTATCAAGGTCTGAGAAATACTTGGAAATTTTCCATAATAACATTAATTACGAAACACTCCGGTAGCTCACTTTCTCGTTGAATTTTGCTTGATGGAAGCTCCAGATACTACAGGCGGCGGTGTACCTATAGTATACGGTATGCTGCAAGACTACGGTGCACTTGACTCCGAGTAAAACAGGGAACACAGCCCTGCCTGGCTGTAGTCTTAGCGATGGTTCAACATATATACATACATATATGATCGATATAGGTGTAGAGCTTTGCGAGTTGCCGATGTACAGAGGCTGCGGAACTAGAGACCACCCATTCGAAGAGGGTGAGTGAAGGAAGGAGCGTTCAGAAGCGAACTCTACGAACCCAAATTCCTAGAATCTCTATCACAATATAGTTGTGCCATAGAGTTCAGATCCACTTAGAGAGCAGGTACCTAGGTCGATGCTAGTTGCGGGCCAAAGGTTCGGAGGTTGGAAATAGTGGTTACCCTTGCAGGAGAAGCTGCTCGACGAGAAGTACCATACTGGCTTTTGCCGAACGTGTTACACGGTGTCTCGAAGACCACGCGATACCGAGTCTCGACGAATTTCGAGTTAAGATCCAACCAGTCGTGTCTATGTGCCTATATATTATACTTGTACATACCTATATTACCGTATACGCGTGTATATGTGTGGGGATGTGGGGGTGTACATGTATGAGAGCGGGGGAAGAATCGCACGTGCTTTGAGAAGCTTGTTTCTCGCAGCGTTCAAAGATCGTCGAACTTCTGTTGGGAATCGATCCGATTCGTCGTGATTCACTCGCTTTCAAATAACCAGCACCGTTGCCACGTGGAAGAAGAAATACTACCTTGGTCGAATAGTTTCACGCTTTAACTCTCGTCGCATCTGCTCTGTCTGCAATATGGTGTCTCGTACGTTCGTTGTAACTCTCCCATGGCTGTCTTCTGAACCTGGCCGTATATATACATATGTATATACGTATGTACGTAGCGATTCCTGGTTTCCAGTGAAATGGGGTGAAAATCTGAGACGGACCTATACAGGTATACGTAAAGAATAACAGAACTTGTTTTTTACGCCCGCAAAGCGTTTATGTCTAATTCGGATTTTCGAACGTAATTTAATCACCCGAGAGACCAAAATCTGCGGTCGGAAATAATTCAACATGCAGCTTTATGCCTGGAATTAACCGCGTGGCTTGTGTCCGTCCCGTTGTCCCGCTTGCACACCTTGCCGCAACTCTGCCCCCGCAATCTCATAGTTTCCCTGTTTAGGATATAATAATATGGTTACGTGTGAATCGAGTTTGGTGGCTATCTGGTGGGCAAGAACGTACGGAAATGCCAGCCCATGGGACGCGTATAGGAACCTGTTGTTACCACGTGTATATGCCTCACTCGCAGACTCCGTGAAACCGCGAACAATTTGAACCTCTGAATAATTCGTAGCCGCACTCCAATCTAACTGCGAATAAATTAGACCGAATTAACCAAGCTTTGGAACGTGCGCAGCCCTCGTGTACGGGATACATCGTGGATGGAAACAATATGCGCGGGAAATATGCCGACAATTAGGGCCAATTAATGAAATTTTCCGTTATTACCCGGACACACAAATCCCGGTGAGGAATTCCTGTTCCTCTCGCAGAACGTGGTCAGGCTTTCATTAATAAAGACATTTTTGCGATTCGTTATGTCCGCACGACTATGAGAGACTAATAATCTAAATTGGTATGTTCGTTATATTTGCTGGTAAACATGAATTCCCCGGCGTGGAGTGAAAATCGAAGTTTCGAGGTACCATAAGTACTACATATACATACATATATACCTATAGGTACGACATACATCGTCTACGCTAGCCGGCGTACGAACGGATGTATAAATCTGATTGTTATCACTTCCTAGCGAAGAGAGAGGAAGAAAAAAAGAAGAAAAAGAAAAAATGAAAAGTGCAATATTTCCGTCTAAAGTTTGAATATGAACGCAACCGTTGGCCGCAACCACCATCGATTTATATACGTGTTTGTTCACTGTGGAAAACTTTCGTGGTTTGTCAGCACTTTTAGATTAAGGACCCATTGAAATCTCATAAAGTCCCTACAAATGCCTTCATTTGGAATACCCGCCCACTTTTGTGGGCTTGCGGCAGTAAAAGCGGTTTCGTATGAAAGGCTTACTTGGACCTGATGGCACCAAGGCGGGACGAGAGGGCACGACGGACGACGATTGAGTCGAGACGAAGGGAGGAAAAGCCGATTGATGCCAGGCGAAAGTGTTTGCGGTAACTGGAACCGCTATTTCGAACCGGTCACTTTCAAAGAGAAAAATTTTATTTCTCCCCCTATGTCCAAAGGGTGCAGAAGGGTGCCAGGAAAGGAACGGAGAGACGTGGTGGGGACGACGACGCGTGCTTCAGCACTTTTATAACTTGGCTCAAGAAGCTTACCTCAAGCAAGGAGATGAGTAGAAGAAACTCTATCGGACCTACCGAACCAGGGATGCTGAGCATCTCAGGGCCTAGGTAACGCAACGATTTGCTTCTTATTTTATAAGAAAAAGTTTACGGGAAAGATAGTGAGCCGGATTCATATCCCTTATATTTTTATCGAGCGATGGAGTGATCGACTTGACCTTCGGTAAACTTTCCCTATTACCGAGAATTCGATTTACGCTGGAGCGCTTCGATAACGATTCACCGAAGCCAATCAAAGTGAATCATTCCGGGCGCGTGGTTGAATTTTATTTTCATTTTCATTTTTTTTTCCTTTACCTTTTTTATTCACTCGTTTTTTAGCCCATTTCTCATTGGCAGGAAAATGATCGCAGTTCGTAAAGTTCCACTTTAAACTTGGAACACGAATTCTCGTGTTCTCGTCAAGTTGTCGGCAAAGAAAACCCCTCAGAAATTGCGTACTTTGAAAAGAACTCGAGGAAGAGACGAGAGCAATGATAGCTGCTGCCTTTCCTTTAGCGACCCTCCTCGCCAACTCTCCCGTATCCACCCCATCCTCAGCTACCAGCTGAGATCGGATTTCCAGCAATCAAATTGGAAGCGATGTATGATCTAATAAAACGCAAGTAGTGGGTACAGACTTACGATCCTGAAATCTGAGTTTCACCAGAGTGCTTTGTACGAGATTTATCCGGATTTCTATTGCCGTAGCTGTCGTCAATTTCAACATCAGATAATCACGATCTCAAGATCAACCAATAATCAACTATTGTCCCTCTCCCGTTGAAAATGAAAATTATTCCACACTCTGTAATGTAATTACGTTATTTGAAAGCCGAAAATTTTCTATCCTGACTTCTTGATCACATTAGTTACGTGAAAAGCCTGCGCCAGCTAGTACAAGCTCTGAAACAACGATTCCTAATCTCGTTGAAAGCAGAAGGTAATTCCACTATCGAGTATATCGATGCGGAATAGTTATAGGTACTACACGGAAGTTTATTCTTCGTCTATAAACTGCAATGGTCTGTGAGCACTGCGGCGTATAGGCTGTCGCAAAAATATATGTTATGCCTATAGATTGAATACCTGTTTATTAGATCATTAAAGTAATGCTAAAATATCGACAAGCTTAATTATTTCCTCCATCGTTTCTTTTTCATCTATAGAATTTTTGTCAGGAAGTACCAGCAAATTTTACGAAACCGCAATCCATACGACGAACTTCTTATATTCGTTTCAGAATAAATAAGAGCAGTGTAATAATAATAATAATAATAATGAGGTGCATTCCGCTCATATTGTGCTTTCGACTAGCTTCTGAACCCAGGTAGGTAGGTATTCTATTCTATTCTATTCTATTAGACTCGGAAGTACACGGTCCACCGACATTTCCGTCGCTTCGCCGGCGCGCAGGCAAGTAAATTCTGACGAACTCTACGGTCCCATTGGGAAGGGTGGCCTTTACTGCTTTCTCCCTTTAGCTTTTAGAACAAATACTTAATCCGAATTGCAGGCATTTGCCTAAGTAAGTGCCCGCCATTCAAAGCAGCCCCCGTTTTACGTCTGCAGTTCTATGCGGAGGTTGTGTTCTTTCTGTAGATTCTTTTTTTTTTTCGTTTTTTTTTTTCAATTTTTTTCCTTCGTTTTTCATTGTTAAGATTATTTTTCTATTTGCGTGGCTCACGGAGACTTGCTGTTTAACTTACTATCACTTCCGGAAATCTCTGCGAACTCGGACAGAGATCTGAATAGTGTACTGCGAGCTCGTTATTGTGTACAGTATAATTTTACCGGGGAAATTGAGTGTTTTTTTTTTTTTGCTTACTTTTTTTGTACACCTAACACTTTTTACATCTCTACCCCGCATCCTATACTGTAAAAAAGGTTATTTTAATTTACCCCTTTGAAACACCCGGTGCTTCGTTATATTGCTGTGATAACAATCCCGTTATATCCCAGAGAAGTACGCTGTTCGAACATTCCTGGAAGCATTCTGTGTCGAGTATTCTCGACTTGTTTTGTTCCCGAAATGTATGTACATAATTGGCGATATCGCGATAATCAATGCGGTCACTACGAGCTGGTTTGAACCTCGCTTTTAGTCGATATACACGGTGTATACTGGGTAGAAACTTTTCGCACGAAACTGTGAACGGACGTATATGAAAATGAAATGAGGTTTTCATGCTTACCGGTTTACCTTCGGAACAAAGTTTCGCCCGTGTGACTGCCGGTGAAACTTGCGGAACGAAAATTCATCTATATGCTATGTCAGGGACCGAATTCTATACATTTACGTTCCAACGTATATGCGAAAATGCCGATCGCAGGCTGGCAATTATACGTCTAGTTTCAGAAACCATAGTAAAACAAATTCCTGTTCATGCAGCATTTCCACCTGGGAACAATCATGGGATTATAGATTATCGCAATGGTCGAGCTTTGAAATGCAATGTCGTTCTGCATTCGAACTGGAGCCGAATTTAAGCGGCTTGCCTTATGCGGAGGGGACGATATATATGTGAACATATTATTATTTAATACGTTGAACGGGCGCAGACATCTCCTGACGGCATGCCAGTCTCGTCTCAGCTCTATCGAAATGAAACCTGATGTGAACCTGCTTTGTTGAGTGCTTTCAGCGCTTGTTGGAAAACAGGGTAGATATTTTCCAAAATGCACGGTGAGCTTTGTTAAGCGGCTTACTACCGCCATCGCGTATTCCCTTGTATGCGTTCGAAAATTTGTACGCATCATTGAAGATTCACCCCGAAACCTGAAGGTGATTACTATTTGTGTAATCGCCTCGTTGGGCGTCTGGGTATTATTTGAAATTGCATCACCTTTGCAGTTCTGTCGTTTCGAAAATTGAGTTGAGATGAGAGACGCAATTTCAAGGAACAGTGAAAAATAATAAGAAACTTTGCTTTCATCCCAGAAACCAACTGGCGGTATCGTGCGAACCTTTCACGAAACTAGGAACTGTCGAGGACTGGAATCTACGACCGGCTAATAAACGACAAGTTCGGAATGGGTCTTGAGAGAGCGAAGAGGCAAGATCTGCTGCAGTTGTACGTTTTCGTATTAGGGATTGAGAGTGAATCTCGAATTTTCGGAATTTAGAACATCTCATTTAGCAACCTGTCCAAACTATCATTAGACGCGGCGGGTTGTCGCGGCTTCAAGTGAGACTATTGTCTGAGAGTGGCAGAAGGAATGAGCTTCGAAGATAGAGTCAGACGCGACGGTCCCGTCATTAGGAAGGTTGTTGATACCGCCAGTTCATTTCCTCCTTCAAATCTCAAGCGAACACTCCTTGTCCTAGGAAGCAGGAACCAGAGACAAAGCGACGAGGAGGCATCCGGTAATCCTGGTAGGAAATGTAATGCAGTCTCACTTCTTCTCCCGCCATCACTACCACCTTTTACTCCCTGAACCTCCGTCTATTCGTCTGCACTAGGTACAGGTAATTGAGATTTTGTGAAAAACGAGTGCAGTAATGGTAGGAAGAAAGGAGATTGTTAGACGAGCAGATCTCATCTCTCCGATTAAGAGATAGAGTCTCCTTTTCAAGCTGTTCGGAAAATGAATGGCTACGCTTACGATCGGAGACCCTAAAGGCAATCACAGCTTCTTCCAACTTCCGCCAAATCCTTAGTATCGTCCAGAAATTACACTTTTTCGATTCATCGAATTCCAAGGATAGCCAATTCGTTATTAGATGTCTCCAAATACTGAAAACGTATGATTTCCTTTTCAAATCATGCAGGTCATTCGAAAATGAAAGGCCACTGATTTCTGCGGTGAGTGGACATAATGCCAAGATCGCATACTATCAGTGATCGTTTCGTCTGACCAGTACGTCGAGGCACAGAAGAATGATTGCGTCTGTGGAGACGTGGTCAAAGATTCCGTTCATCATCGCTACCAATCATCCGGCAAGTAATCCAGAGCGAGCAAGCTTATTTAGTGACGTCAATGAGACATGGTTCGCCGGCGGAACGAAACTGTAATTAACCTCAGTGAATAAGCTTCCGAATTTAATTAAGGATATTGAATGGGAGCT
Organism: Tenthredo distinguenda; assembly: GCA_947538915.1. NCBI lineage: Eukaryota > Metazoa > Arthropoda > Insecta > Hymenoptera > Tenthredinidae > Tenthredo > Tenthredo distinguenda. The sequence goes on from OX384534.1 coordinate 11,286,195, forward strand.
AGGTAATAACGGATGGACTATATTGGCTGCGGTGTCACAAAGCTAGGCAGGGCACCGAGCGTTTTGTGCTCAAAGCGAGACCAACACCTACTTTGATGTGGTCACGGCCAGTGCGAACCAGAACTAGACTACCCGGACCAACCACGCCAACCTCCACACAAGAGACTTGCGTGAACTCTACTTTCTGAAGAATCGGCGAATCGTACTTTCGCCTCTTCGTATAACTTCGACCCCTGGACCTTTGGTCGTGGCGAGGGATCGAAAGGGCATATCATCGGCTGTAGCTAACAAAGGGACCACTGAGTGGTACATATAGAACCCACCAAATCGAAATCGCGATGAGAATTTCACAGTCGCTTTGATGTCCCTAAACTATATATATGTATGTATGTATGTACACATATAGGCGAAGGATCAGCTTTGGAGTTCACATTTTTTGGCGGTTTTTGCGCGGGAGTCAGTGCAAACTACATGTAGCATTTATTTGCCAGGTGTTTCGTCGTATGTAGTGGTTGCAATTTTTCGCTTGTCATGTAAAAGAACCGTGCTTTGATCGTGACTTTGTTTCAAGTAAAAACACGACTGAGTATCGAGCAATAAAATTTTCGATGAAAACCGGCTGTGTATAGAAACGAAAAAAGTAATCGCTCCGCGATATCCCCTATTTAGATTATTCCACAGCTTTCGAGAATATTTTTCCTGAACATCCACGCCGTCGACATTGCAAATAGTTCTGATTCTATTGAAATGAATGACTTCTCACGAGCGACAAGTTCAATCTTCCGTGCATGGAAGGCCAGTATCGATTCGTGTCCTCGTCAGTAATCGAGAAATTCTATAAAACGTCAAAGTAATACGATTTGCATCGAACCACTGGCCACCATATTTATATTACCCCGTCCCCTATTTATCCATTTATGACTAGAGCATGGAAGACTTAAATTCAATAAGCTCGTAGTACAGTGTCATTATAAAGATTTCGAATGCCATGCACAAGATTCAATTGTGCAAAGATGCAAAACGCTACGATTCACGTGAGTATTCCAATGACTTCCATATTTCAAATACGCTTATTATGTTCAAGGTATTTTTTCTCCAACTTTCTCATCGTCCGTCTCTGCATTCAGCATTTTATTGAATCGGTAGCTTCGTTCTTCCGCCCGCCTCTCTTCATTCTCTGTTCCTTTTCTGTGACGGATGAGAACAATTTCCGGCCAAAGCGGATTCATCAATGCTCAGAGGCGCGGCGCAGATCTTCTTCGCCCTCTTCGACTACGATGATCCCATTCGGTAAAGAAAGTGAATACGAAGGTTTATATAGGTGTATACATATGTATATAGGTATCTATGTGCTTATATAAACGTGGTGAATCTGGTGAACGGAGGTGCACTTCACCGACACGGCTTTCACGGACTGAAACCTAACTCTATCTTTCCTAAAGAGTATGAATTGGATTTGTAAGACTTTCTTCGCTACCACCTTCGATGTAGTAGCAGGAAAATCGAAGTGGCACTGGGAAATTAGGGTGAAAATCAGTTTGGCGAAATTCTAGTAGACTATCTTCGTAATAGAAATGCACTCTCTAATCATCAGAGAAACTTTGAAACCACTTCGGTCATATATCTCCTGTGGCACGTGGAGGACCAATTAACTCGGTCGGAAAACGAGCGGTGATCTTTTGTGAAAAGGAGCGCTTTATCGTAAACTCGTGGTACGCCATAAAGGGGTGTTTTGATGAAATGGGCGGATTCCGGGGTCAGGGGGTCGCGTCAAATGACGCTCAACACTCACTTACGGGACTCCACTTTTCTGTTGGCGTTAGAGCGAAGATTAAAGGGGCAATTAGCGTAAACATTCCTCCAGAAGGGAATTGAGTTATTGCCAGGACAATTGACGAGAACCTTTGAGTGGTGAGGACCGTCAAAGGCTTAGCCCTTAGAAGAAAGGGTAAAGGCTCGAAATTCCGACCCCCTTATATCGAGCCGATCGATAGATTGAATCATTCCAACACGATGCAGATGTTCTCGAACATCATAAGCACAAGCTTAGAAAGGTATTCCCGTTTGTAGAAGAAGAGCAAAAGCAGATGGTCCAAGTCAGTGTGTACGAGGAAAATCGCGCGCTAGAGATAAATTTGATTTACAGTTGAAGCTAACATTCACCAAATCGAAAACTCGCACAATACATCATCCCAGACTCGTTTTTTCGAATTGTGCGTGACTACGTAGAAGAGGTAAAGGAGCACGTGAGACTGGGAGGCTAATCTGAAGAAGATGAAAAAGAAAATGAAAGAGATTAACGAGATTCATTTGAACGAAGGAATGAATGGTACAGGTATCTCTTCATCGTTGCTATTGAAGCCAAGGTTTTGACTCGATGTGTAAGAGCAATTTGACTGTCTGAAACGTTTCGTATAATGCCGAGGCAATTGCGTTCGGAGTCACAAACGAAACCGAGTCCCCGTCCTCCTTATCAGTTTCATCGGTTTATAAAGGTACACCCCTCCGGGTGAACCAAAAAACACATTAAGCGAGTTATTATTTGACTTTTCTTACCAGAATGCCCATCCCGGGTATAAAGAGCCTCAAAGAATATTCTATTGCTGAACTATAATTTTGCTCACAATTTCCGACGAGATTGTATAAGACGTAGCTTGCGGCGATCCGATCCCCCTCTTCGTTGCCAGTCAGCTTTATTCTCTTGTAGGATACCATCCTCCCTCTGGCTCAGTGTAACCTCTTTGATTCAGATCCTAATAGACAGAGAGGGAGCACCGATAGGCGTGTATTCAATTTGAGGTTCGATTCTGTTTTTTCTTTTCGATCCTTTTCTTTTTTCTATTTCTTTTTCTTTTTCTTCACATTTTACGAGAATCTCATTGAAGCCCTAAGGTATTAAAATCACGGGGCAGGTCTTCGCGCCAAATACTCGATCTTCTTCAAATCGTAAATTGAACCAGATGCTCTTGAAGAAAGGGGAATGTATGGAACGTGCGAAGAACGCGGATCCCGACTCGTAGATACATTTATGCGTTCGCGTATCCAACCCCTTAATCTCGCACGACCCACTCGATACAGTCGAAGATAAGGGGATGGTGTAATTGGATGGTCTATCGCAGCATCCAACATCTGATCCTTCGATTCTTTAATATAGTTACAGCTATCATATCGAAGGACACGTCGATTCTTTCGAATCAATATTTTTCTTCAACTTGAATATTTTTGATGAGTTTATTAAAGTTAATGTTCAACCAATTTCCATTTATATCAGTTTACAACTCGGTTTAATTATTCCTGCCCGAAGAAATTAAGAATTTAAAGCAATAAATAACGATTTAATAAGAGGATTCCTTCCCGCGCCATAGCCAAGGGGAGAAAAGCATGCAGATTATTCAAGGAAGATGGAAGGAGATAGAGATAGACAGAGAAAGGTAGAAGTAGCTACCTAGCTACTATTATCTCGAACCCCCTGCCCTTGGAATTTATTACTTTTGATAATTAATTACCGGAATCGATCCGCACCAAAGGGGACGTCGCTACTGCTGCGGGATTCCTTCCAATTACAATTTAAAATGTATATTTCTTAACCTTAACTGGAATACTCCTCACCCCATGCCCAGCACTAAATACCTACACAGATAATCACTGAATAACTGAACCTATACTCCCTGCTTAAATTTCCTACCGGCAGAAATAATGAAGTAGATAATAATAATAATAATATGTATGTACCTATCTATGAAAACTAGAGAAAATGTCAAAAGACACACATGTGACGTTGAGGAACGGTATGGGTTTTATGCTCAAGTTTAAACCCACGTGTATTTTGTAGGGTATCTAGGAATGGTGGTATAGGGGGTAACACGGCGACGCACTATTTTAATACAGTGACAACATTTAGGGGCTGTTTAACAGCGCCCCAAGGCCTAGCGCCTTGGTGCTCCCACTGGCTGCGAGGCTACGAGGGCAACTTCGCGTAAACACCTCCTTCGCAAACTTCTCTCCACCAAGTGTCTCTAGTTAGAATTTCGAATTCCCTTTTCCATCCTCTGTTCCCATACCCCTTTTTACCCCCATCCACTTTGCCTTGAGTTCACCCATGGTTCACCCTCGATTCACCCTGGGCTAAACCCCGCGCCAGAATCCGCCTCTGCGTAGTCCCTAGTCGCATAGTTTCACTAATAAACCGAGATCTCTCTAATTAAGTTTCGATATCTCGCAGTAACGGTACCGACACGAGGTAACGACTGTCCGTGAATCCGAAAACATCTATGCGTCGTTATCTCTGGCTTGAAAATTATTGGTTTCCGTGTAAATATTTCCCGAGCCAGTAATTATACAGGCAAGTTCCGTGCCTCGTGTATATACGTACTTATAAGCTAGAAATTTTCGTTCCAACGATCCTACGAAATGTGCGTTTGCGAATATCGTGTACTAATTACACGGCGTCGTGATTCAGCGCCAAAACCATCCGGGAACAAAGATATCTTCGTTCTGAATTTCGGGCTCCTGTCGTGGTGACTTTCTTCTAAAATGACAATTCCTGCTACTCTTTGAATCGAGAATATAAAATAAATGCGAATGGTTAGAGCGGAAGAGATCCCTTGACTACAGTTGCTTAAAATTTGTCATTGTCTCACATGACTGACGAGATATATATATATATATACGATTCAACGATTGCGCGCGTGCGACGATACTCTACCCAATTTCTTATCACTTCAAAGATACTTGAGGTATCGAATGAATTTGCAATGAAAAAATCCACCCTAAATATTCAACGTATAAGGATAAATAAAGGTAAAGGTTCACCCCTGGAAAGGTAGATCGTTCAAGCTGTGCGTGTGCTACTTTAACCGATTTTATTCCGAGTCAGTAACACTGATACCTAATAAAATGAAAAAGAAAAGAGAAGCAAGAAGTATATTTGAAAATCTAAAATCGTCGATCGGAAATTAGTGTGAAAAGCAATATCTGCAATTTAGACTGGAGCCGAAAATTGAACTAATTGTCATCTTCCGAACTTCATTGTCAAAGTTCGTTGAAAAAGCGAGGTGACATAGCCGCACTGATTTATCACGATGTATCAAAGCTACTGATGAGAACGGCTGGCGATTTTTAATAACGAATAATTTTCTGTGAAATTCGAAATACATATTTCGCAATATTTACTCTTTCATGAACCGAACGAATACCTGAGAAATCAGAGGATTTTCATCAACAAGGGAGATACTCTTTATATCATTGTTGATATAGTTTTAATTACCCGGTTATTTATTGTTTGATAATATCGAGGTACAGAGTCAGACGGCTCGTGCGTTATTTATTTGCTTCGGCATGCCTGCTAGAGTTAATTAAATGGGGCTTATATTTTCACGTTCAAGTGCACGTGCATATATCCTGTTTGTCAAATTAAAATTTGGTTAGCTGGTATGGATGGGTCCAGATATTTTGCAGTGCCTATTAGTTTTTAATTGCTCTTGATGCAATTAACAAGATGAGAATTAAACGCGTAGGAGAAAATAATCAGTCGGGCGCCCGATATCTTTTGTTGATTCTTTTTTTCTGTTATTTTCAAGCACCTACTTGCAAACTGTTTGTGTTTGTTCGTCAGTTTAATTATTAATAATTTGCCACATGTGCCTCTAAGTGTCGTACACAAAATTATACCCCCGGCTAAAAATCGTGTTCGATTGGACCGTAAAAATTTCATAACATAAATCGAATGTTTGAAAATTATTCAAGACATGCTGAAAATCAAACCGAAATGAAATGGGTCTCCAATACAATATTTATCGTGAATTGAAGCAGTATTAATGTTAATGGAATCAGTGCATAGTATTATCGATGCGTCGCGTGGTTGGTACGCAAAAATCGTAGAGCCATCGCTGTACAGTGATAATACCGAATCGCTTTTGACAGTTCGAAAAATAATAAATGTGAAAATATATATGAAAATTAACCATATACGTAGGTGCTGCCCGTGTATGTTAAAACAAATATTATCCTTATCTGCGTATGATGTTCAAAGCCAGATATATGAATTTCCATAAAATAAATGAACAGCTAGGATTAATTAGTTTTCAGCTATCGGTTTGTTGTAATATCCAATTAAATATAGAATTTTCTGTGTATTTGTCACACTCGAAGAATTTTTGAAATTGTTTTATTGGCTGCTCATCAAGACCCCTGATTACAGTTCGTCCGAAATCCCACCCGAATTTTTCGTAAAGCGAGGGTAATTCAAATTAGCACTCCGGTTTTGGGGCGCTGAAAAACCAGTTGAAATTCTCGGCAAGAAATTCCACCCTCAAAGATTTAGGGTTGGGGTTCCTGCTAATTAAAAGTCTTTATATTACCTCGTCAAATTCGAGTTTGCAATTACGAAACGATTTCTTTCCTCGCCTTCGCGAGGTCAGCCAGACGGCATTACGGCAGAGAATAATGTCTGTGCATTTTACTCAAACAAACTTATTTTACCAAGAAATGTTTATTGCGTTTCAAGTTTACCGTATACCAATATCTTTCACACAGTAACCACCCTCTACTTATTATTAGTTACGCTAGTATCGCGTATCTCGCAGTAAACCATTATTTTTGCACAACGCGCATCCTGGTCTAGTATAACTTATTGAAAGCTTCTAAGTACTGATACGACACAAGAGACAAAGTTTATAAATTGTCGCGGAAGGGTGTATTACGTAGATCGTTTGTATAATATAAGACGAAGCTTTGGAAAGTTGACTCCCGACTGTCTTACCCCGGCGTGCGCGAAATCCTGGACTATAATTCAACGACAGACAACTCAGCTTTGCCTTATTGTTATAAGAAAGGTATCGCGAGCTTGCATAGATAGATATACATTCAACGACTGGATTATGCCGAAACTCTATGATAAAACGACAAATTCGTAGTTCACTTGATGTCATTATGTCCGCTTGCATTTATTCGTATCCATAACTGTTCACCTGGTCCCGCAAGGCTTTCTCACTCAAATTTAATTACAATGAAAAGTTCGTAAGCTCGACCGTGAATTTAGCCACATATTTATCAGCCGAGGATAGATAAGGTCCAAGGATTTATTGTTTCAGATAATCGAAAGTGTTTTAGCATGCGATGTCGAGCCATATGTATTGCGTGTTGAAAGCGATGGGTCTTTTGTTCGTATACTTGAACGTAATTTGAGCTTAGCCGTTAGTCGGTGATACCGATACGCATTTATAGTATATCATCAGGTTACAGGGTTCCATGGCTCTTCAAAGGCCGTTCACCGCACATTGGTAGAAAGAAAAAAATATACATGATACGCTTATCGCAAATCCTCATTCCGACCAAGCTTTGAATTGATAATCGTCGAATATTAGTTTCCCTCCGGGGGTATGGACGTGGTTTTGCGATGAGTTCGAGCCCTGGCTACGCGTTCCGTCGTGTGCTTGAATCCACGTATCTACACATGCAAATACGAATGCGAGAGTCGCCTATGTATAGATACTGGGCAAAGCTTTGATATTTTATGTTTACCCAATCACGAATAACCCGTTTCTGACCGGCCCTAGATTCAATGAAGGTACTACGTTATACGATAACGGATGCGTTTTCTCTATAAAAGACAAATTTATATTCCACATTATTCAAACTTTACTGATGATTGATGTTTTCAATTTACAGCCAGAATAGGTGACTGATATTTGTTTTGACTCATCACCGAACTGTTTGTCAAGAGGCTTGATAGAAAAGGAATAAATTATCACGCATTTGGCAGTTTATACATTAATCAATAATTGATGAAGATATTTCGAACTTTTAGTGGTTCACAAATAGAAGAATTAAGATGTACAGCTTTATAATGGATTCTTTGCGAACCTGTATGTTTGATTCATTACCTGACACGAATAGAGATTATCTATTTAAAATAATGTGCGCGTGAATGCACGTCTAATATTACTTTGCTCTACAATTACCATAAATTTTCATACATGAAACTCTTTCAGGCTTGATCAGCTCCACGGAGAGCAAACTTTTTACAACACGAACAAATCGCCGTAGCATTTTATACGAGCAAATATAGTCTAGGTACGATACACCGGAAGAAATTAAAAGAAAAACTAAATCGCTACTCGATCTTGTTCAAAGTTTAAAGGAAATCCATAAATTTACGATTCACGTTCAAACCAATCGCACAACTGCTTTCTAACAGTTCGTTTTTCTTTTCTATCATCTTTTATCCTTTAAAGTTAGGTGCACCCCTAATAGTTCTGACAAATATATTGGCAATGTATAAAGAATATTCCTAAAATCTAGCTGTATAATTTATTTATGTATTGTACTGCTTCTGCAACGGTTACTTACATCTTTCCGGCTTATCACAAAGTATAGGTATACCATGCTCACGGCTCTCGCACTATTCCTATTGTTGCACGTTTGCTTGTCTTCCGCATACTGCGTAATCTGAACCCCAATTACGTTTTCCACAACAAAAAAAAAATCGTATCTTCCTTAGAAGATAAAAGGCCACGCAAAGGATGGCAAAAACTGAACCGTTTATGCCGTGTGTGTGACTTAGCTTATCAACAGAACAAAGGTTACATAGATTAGGAACTCCGTTGCGAATCGTGTTTACTACTGTCGTATTCACGAATCTCCCATGCATGTGTGGCACACAGACTACACTGTATTCGTTTCTGCGCGTGTATGTGTGCGGCAAGAAATGCTGAGCTTCCTCCTATCCAATTTGACATTTTGGCGATAGGAGGTGTTATAAAATTTCAGAAAATACAAGGATGTGCCTCTTCCAGGGGTGATGGGGAATGGGAGACGGTGCACACGTATACATGTGCCAAACACACGTGGTAGATGTAATATTGTAACGCGGTAGAGCTTGGCAGCGTGGAAAAGTTTGGTCAAAGTTTTCGCACAAAATTTCTCGCCTCAATTTTTTTAACAGATGAATTAAACGAAGAGCGAAGACAGTGATGTCTCCTCCATCTAGCTCCAGGTTGCCCTTACCTCCCCTTGCCATTGCGACGTGACAATTCGATCTTATTAGACTAAGTTAATTCTGAGCTCGCTTGTGAGTAAGTTTGTAGCTCTCGAGAGGATTGTACGTCCTAACCATCAGATTCTAGTCAACGTTAGGGTTTCCCTTCGGTATAGTAGTAAGCCCTCGAAATTAGAATGGCGCAAGGGTGGATGTCCAGGAATTCTTCAACCTTCCGCGGAATAAGGTATAAAATCGAACGAATTGAATTTCATCCAACGAAACTACCTGGCGTGGGAGAGAGCAGCGATGCAAGAAACTATAAAATAAGCGAAGATATACTACTAGGTGAGAACGATAACGGGGGAAGAACGTCAACCGTACATCCACCACCTCACAATGATTGTCACTTTATTGCATCCGAGAAAGTTCATATCTCTACGAGCACGGGTATATACCTCCCCATTCCTATTTCTTCTTTTCTCCCCCTTTGCCCCTTCCTCTTTCCTCTTTACTCTCGCGGTATATTGACATATCGATATTACACAGCGTCCGGGACCCACTGTACACAGCATTGATACATGCGCGGGTGGGAGAAGCTTCTTGGGATACGGGAACATCCCGAAGTGGATATAGACACCGTATCTCATAGCTGCATCTGGATGTTCCGGTCCCTATGAGCGACATGCACAAACACACGCATACTCACATACTCTTCACTGAGCTGCGAGAAAAGCGAGAGAAAGGAGTGGCCCGTGGAGGGTAAGGTAAACACGCGTCCTGGACACGTAGGCATATATGTAGAAACACATATATGCGAGTGTCGCGTAGTTTATACATAGGCGAACCGACGTATTTCATACAAGTTAAAGAGAAAATTGTGTGAAGTGAGTCGATATAGGTTGCGCGTGCGTATTTCCTGTACCTACTCTTCCTGAGAACTGGGAACAATGAGATGCAGGATCACAAGATACGTCCCTGCTATCCAATGGGTAATACGTTCAAAGAGAGCCACGCTATTGTCAAGGATTCCTTTTTTCCGGACCCTTTCACCTTTTCTTACGACCGTGTGTACGCTTCAGTTGCTTAGCTCTCCACGCGTCTATGGGGTGCCATTCCTGATCATAAATAGACCCTGTATGGGAGTCTAGGTCAAAGTGTTTCAGTAGAAAGGCTTATCAGGACCTTTCTTGGTGTTCATCTTTCATTTTAGAATCACCATTCAAGTTACATCCATAAAAATCCTCACTCAGTATCTTTTTAACTACGGAGACAGCCGGTTATGTCGAAAATTCGTTCAGATTATACATTTTGTTTCCATTGTCCGTATTGTGAGTACAATTTTGGACAAACCGAACTACGCATACTAAAAATGCATGGTAGAGGGAAATTTGACCACACGATTAATTCAAATGAATCAGTGAATATGATTTATTTTCCACAAAGTGGTTCGGAATTTGTGATAATGTTACAAACAAATATATTCGAAGACTTGAATTCAAAAATTATCACATTGCATATGCACAGGGAAATTTCCCACGTATAGCTATACGTACGCGGTAATTTACACGCAAAAAAAGCACGACCGTAGCGTGAGATCACGATTCAGTGAAAACGCACCTGAAAAATACGACCCTCGTCCTTCACCGTGCTTGGTTACCCACGAACTATGCCTTGCATTAACACTCCATTAATTTGACTAAAATTTTTCGATTTAGCGAGGCGTTCATTCCACCGAAAGATAATAGCGTCGCGAGGTAAAAACGTAATAGGCATACCAGAACGACATACCACGTCAGATGGATAGAATGCGGACTGTTTTCTTACCCATGAGAGTCATGCTGAGCTAACCGTAAGATATGCTCGTCCTTTGAACATATTCTGACTTTCGCAACCGTTGGGAAGTTGTACAAATATTACATCCGGCATATATATATTTACACGAGAGACAAGATGCATTTTAAAATAGGAGTATGCAAAGATTCATGGAACTGCACAAACATAAAAATTTGAGTCAACTCGAATCGTTGATCGTATTTCAGAATAAAAATCATATCCAGCATCTTCAAAAAAAAACTGAAGGGAGATCAAATCTATATTTTGTTTCATTAGCGAAGAAAATTCGGAAACTTTTCATCTACATGGTCCCGAAAAAAAAAAAAAAAAAGAAATTATGAAAATTCGATAGCAAGAGTTCCGTGATGGCCATACCTAGCTGGACAGAGGTGATACGATACGTTGCTGAATTTCTGGTAAAAGCTGGCGCCAGCAGAGAATACGCGGTGGTACCTAGTCGGTGAACATCTGTTCACAGCTGATTACAGAGGACACTTTAGCCGTGGAATACATCGGATAGAACTGTACGTTCTGGATGTACGAAAGAAACTGATTGACCCTACAGCCGAACCAGACATAATTACAGATTGCTACACGGAGAGAAAGGATTTGTTGAATCGACCATACTTTTTTTCATTGAGATGATCAACTATGTCAAGTATCTTTGAATTCGTTTAAATAAATTGCATTTAAATCAGAACTTTCAGTTGTATTCCTCGCTACTATTTCTTTTAATGAATTACGATTTTGTTTGATTAGGAAAAACTCATTTTGCTATATTTTATTGCCGGATTTTGATCAGTCAGTCATTTCATTCGTGCTGGTTCGAAACTCGACTTTATTTCTTTTGGGTCGAAATTGGTCCTCATTGCGCCGCCTTTTTCTGTTCCTTCTCCTTCTATGCAATATTCTCACATATTTATTATCCTATACTCACCCCATTCAGCAAAATATTGAAGGAAGTGGCAAGGGTGGATAGAAAAAACAGTTTCGGTCGAGTGATAGTAAACTTTTGCGTAATCCTCGCGATGCGTAAGGCAATAGAATTCGCAATTGGTATGGTATATCTCGCAAGGGATCGAATCACTACGGACCAACAGGGTTCTACCGACTTTCGCCAATGTGTGAAAACCTGATCGGTTCCTCGGGCACAAACACGATACCCATGATGCCATCGACAAAAAACAAAGCAGTGGCTTTAGAAACGAACTCGAAATCCCTAGGAGCCCGTGGATCAAACGACGACGAGTTTCTCTTGGTCATGCGACGAATTGTCTCACCCTGGGAAAAATTCGATACGCACAGAATTTGCGGTCGGAGAAGACAAAAGGCCAGATTCAGAAGGTGAAATCACAGTAAGAACTGCATGTCTGATGCGGTTGGTTGGCAAGGAGACGAACTCTGGCTGTAAAGGGTTCGGCGTAGCTACGAATGTCGAAATTCTCTGTGGAATTTTAACAGAGAACAGCTTAGGGTCAAATATTCGTCGACAGGATTGCGGTATCTGCCAGGGGCTAGTAAAGAAGACGTTCTCGCTGTAGACCCGGAGTGGGGTTCGTATGAAGAAATTCGACTATGAAGGAGGGCTGCTTATCGCAAAAATAAACTCAGGGCTTCCAAAGATTTTTCTAAGAAGTTAGAAGTTGGTCAGACAACCCGATGAAGCTGGTCAGACGAAAAATCTCGGAGAAATTATGAAGTGGATAAAATTTATTACCCCTAAGATACTTATCAACCGTAGTGCAAAACTTTGGCAATTTTTTCCTTCCCTTTCGTTTTTTTTCTAAACTTCTACCTTCAAGAGTTTTCAAAATTTTAGAGTAGATTCGCCTCCAGTACCCTTTGGTCAGCCTTTCGCAATGGCTGACGACTGACCCTAGGGATATTCCTAGAGCGATGGAAGGTGGCTACTCTGATAAAATTCAAACGAGTCTGCGATCGTCCACTTTGGCCATATTCTTTATAGAGATCCTCAGGGTGTATATAGTAGAACGCCATCAGGAGTAATGGAAAAATGTTTTTTTCTTTTCTCTGAGGAAATGGTCTGATAATGAATTAAAACTGTGAAGAGGATCGCGCATTGCACCACTGAACTTTAAAAAAAAAATTTTAATTCTCTTCTCGCATGCATCTGCAGTTCTAAATCGTCGAGCGTACCTTCGGCTTTTCAAATACCTAATGCAACTTTTATTTATTCGACGCGTGGGCCTAGTACAACAGGGTGGTATGGTATGGCAGCGGGGGGGAAAGCTCACCGCAAATAACGGAGTTTCTGTATAGTCTCGGATAGTCGCTCGGAGACCATTAGCCGCACGGGTCTCTCCCCGGAGGCTATACCCTTACGAGGACGACAGCCAGGACGAGGCAAGGTACGAGAGTCGAGATGGCCCACCGCGTCTCCGTAGTTTATATGCTCAATTTTTACGTCTTCCCCTGTATCCTTTTTCAAAAACTTTTTCTATTCTTAACGTTTATCCATAGGGGGGTTGAAAAAAGCGCAGTGTGAGAACTTCTCGTCTCAGTTGCGTGAAATGCGACCGTAGTTCGAACTAGAACTCAAACTCTTTTGTGTTATGCTTTCGAATCACGAGAGGGTGGTAAAAACCTATCTATATAGGTATACCTTGCTCATGCACTTTCCATGTATCGGTACACAGAGATAAGAATACATGAACATAGCCGAAGAACTAAGGCGAAGGTGGAGGAAGGCTGCAGTCCTTTGGCATATTCGCAGTACGGAGAACGTCGTAGTCCCCGAAGTACACCCGACACTTTGAGTAATAAGATAGCCAAGGCGTCTACCCCGTCCGAAGCAGCGAGATAACGTCATTGCAAACTAAATGGGCCGAGATATAGATAAGGGATAATTAGGGAGAAGGAGACAGACGGCATATCTGGGAAAGTGAAGCCCGGGAAGAGAGTTAAGAAGAGAGACCGAAGCTTTGCGGGGGGCGAGAAGCAGATAGGACAGAGTGGGCGACGGATGAGGGCAGACATTTGTTACTTTGGAATCTACAATAAGAGAAGACCCCGTCTCACGCCCGTAGCGCCCCATCTAGTCCCCATCCAACCCTGCAAAATGGACTTTACTGCCGGAGCGATCATACTCTCTAGTGCCCGTACGTCTCCGACCGCCTTACCTCTGCCTTACTGCGAAGACTTGCTTCCTCCGATGGTGCTGCTATCAAACTTATACGCTCAGGTTCGCAAATATTACTTCACATGTATTTTCGCACAATTTTTTATCAATTTCTAAAATTTTTCATACTCTCGATGGCACTGAATTAATTCAGCTGAATCTATCCGACGCAGATGATGAAAGGTAAAAGGTGAAATGGAAAGACTTTGCCTTAAGTAATGGATGGTGATTCTAAGAGATACGATCAAGTCTGATTCGAACGGTAAATATTCTGGAAGTAATATTTCGTTCGATAATTTACGCTTATCTGTAAAATTTTATCTGGAATTTCTGATTATTTTCAAAGGCCTCCACCCTTAAGCCAACATCGAGATAAGCTTTCCTAAAAGCCGACCCAATGAAGCATTCGCAACATTCTTCAGACCATCGATTTGTTCGTGATTTCGGTCGGCGACCATTGTCAACGAGAAGGTGCAGGCGTTAATTAACGAATCACTTCGGAAGAATGTCTCTGTCAATGGCGACCTCGCTCGAGTAACGCCTGGAACCGGTATTTTAGCTCCTAGTCAATAGAACAAAAGCTCAATCTGCCAAAAAGCTTTCCCAGACCAGAAGCTGTAGCTATCAGCTATCGAGAGAACAGAAGCGAAAAGCACGCTGCCTGCAGAGAACGAGATGACAGTCAGAGGCACTATTAACTGGATACATCGTCGACTATACTACATCCCTACACCTACCAATATACAAATTAGGGTAGAGTCCCAACATCACAAAAAAAAAAAAAAAATGAAAAAATGAAATTTTTCCTTTTGCGACGCATATAAAAATCTGTGTGAAGTTTTAGCCGGATAGAATACCGCTCAGAAGTAGCCTGAGTAACGTTGAATTACCGAAATGTTATTGCATTCGTCTGAAATCTTGAATACATAGATTTTTGTTTTATATACTGTATTGCTATGAGGTATCTCGTACGTGGGCAGAAATACAGGTAAAAGTTTATAAAATTCGTCGGGTCTCTCTTATTCGGTCGTTGCGCTGCATTGCAGCGACAGCAAGTAGCGTCGGTGAACATTTTTGACTAATGGACCGTGAGCGGTAAACTGTTTGCCACCCACGCTCGATCCAGCTACCTTTATCCACCCGCCCGCCGGCCCCTGCACGAGCGACCCGGCATATCCGTACCTCGATTTCAGAGACACCCCACGGTTACTTTTCAATGGTTTTCCATTTAGAAGGTTCAACGGCTCGTGCCGTTCCATATCCTTGAAAGTAGGGCCAGGAGCGAAAAAAATAAAGAGGAAAAAAAAAAATTAATCGCATAGTTGGACCGTGAAGCGATTTTCATCTCTATCAGATCTTCCTTTGTCTCGTTTCATTGCATGCCTGGCACGAGGGTTTTAATAGAAAACGGTTTATTCAATTACGAACTAAATTTTGACGATAACATTTTCGAGAGCCACTCCAGCTAACTCGAAAAAATAATCAAAAACTTTCTCGACGAATGAAATGGCGCGCGTATAGACGTTTAGTTAGCGAATAAAAAGCTCATCTTATATTATGACAACACGTCCTTACCTCCGGGTATCACCGGCTTGGTAAAGTTTCAACTATTACCTTTACGCGACTACAGAAACCTTGCAATGCGTTGAACTGGAATGATTCGGTGCAACATCACCGAGCAAACTCACGTCTGTCGTTTCGTGCTGTTTGGCGTTGGCATAATGGAGTGTAAATTTACCTTCTCTCTCCCGCAAAAGGTCCAAGGACTGCGAAAACGCGTTCTCGGGTTTGTCGAAGTCAAACCGACGAGTTCTAAAACAGGTTTCACTTGTCGTTCAATGGCTAAATGAGGCTCAAAGCTAGTTCAGAATCGTTTAAAAGCTACCTACCAACTTCAATTGCGACAGAATAACTGAAACGCGAATGTTCACATCGTTAGACAGTCTCTCTCTTCCTAAGGACTGAGATAATTTCTGTTTCAAGAGTTAACTCGCCGGAGAATATATTTTGTACAATGCGGGCGATAAGACTATAGAATATATAAAGAGTCAAAGCCACGTGGGTTGAATTTTATCGATTGATTTCATTTCACAATTTACCATAAAATTTATCACAGTATATGACCCCCTTGATCTATCCGACTATCGTTAGCTGCCCTTTCGCGACCCCCGAAGTACCAATCTGACTTTTTGATGAAGGTACGCGAACCGCATCTTCCACGGAATAATGACACTCCGAAAGCGCGTATATTCATGGAGATGAGTTTTCGGCGGTGGTTATGAGCCTGGGCAAACCGAGAGAGGATACCTTCGACATTTCGGATTCGAGATTCAAGATTCAGGTTTCACGAATCGTGATCTAGAACCTCGGGGACTGCGGATGACGGGTCATTTCCACGTGGATACGTCAGCTGCCTTCGTGGTGGCCACATCAACTCGCACACCTACAAGTCTACTCGAAATCCCTCGTGAAATCTAATTGTGATTCTATTCTGGGAGAAGATCATTGATAAAAATGAATGAAAAAATGACGCTGCTCCTATCTAACTTTGCCAACGATTCTTCGGTCGTTTGAAACAAGGATTTTGTAATTTCGTAGAATCAATGAGCCCATCCATACCCGTATGTATCCTATATGCAGGAATGTGTATTTTACGTGTATGTATAGAAGGTGGGTTGGGCTAGGTCCGTATTGATTTTATCTTGTTCTATGTAGGGCGCCATCCGATTTCTTCGTATCCTGGTGCCTGTCCCGTCCTTGCGTTCGTCCGTCTGTCTCCTTTTCACTAGGACCCATCCTCTAAGCCGCATTGTTGTTTCGGGACGGCAGACTGGTATTTGCTATCCATTTTCCGTCTCGTGCGTATTTACATTTAATTTATAACTGGAGGCGGTAGGCAGCTTCCACTCACGGTTTGTCTTCGACTATAGTTAGATGCATGAAATATTCGAGATACTCGTTTGGCACACGGTGTCAGCCGACTGAATGTTTCACATTCACCAAACATTCTATAAGTTAAAGTTTTCGAATTAGTCCACCGAGATTGAATAGGATCACAATATCGTCTCTACGGGGTAACATTTTCACGAAATTGGCAAAAGACAAGAACTTCTGATGCATCCAGCGTTCACTGTTCGTTTATATGACAATTGGATCATAACTAGCGTCTATAATGATTAGATTCAACTTTCTACTAACCACTCTGCGATCCCTTCAGCATTAGATATAACGAACCAAAAGTTACGGGCTTCCAGCTGAGCTAGCTTGAACCATACTCTCCCGCTAGTTTCCGTCAAACCACTCCCACAGCTAATATTTACCTTTATTAACTCTCCCATCGTAAATGAAATTTTCAGATAACTCTTGGGATATAGCTGGCGGGTTATAAGGGTAGCCCCAACCAAGGAGCTGCCCGTATATGAGTTTACATGGATAGGTATATAGAGATGAATATAGATAGATACATATTGTATGGGTATGGGTATGGGTGCGGGTATGGATGCTGTCAAAGGCAGCCTGGTGCCTCGTATCATGCGCCGACAACGCTACGATTAGCGCCTCCGAAGGGTTCTCGTATTCCACTTTCAATTTTCCTTTCTTAGAATCATAAAGAATTCTAAACAATCTTTCGTTCACAACTTATGGATGAAGTGACAATTTTATGCCCGTAAAATTATCAAAGGAATGCAAAACTATTACGCTGTAATCAACGGCCGGATTCTGCGCTTTGGATTAGCGCGAACGAATTCTTTCGAGCCGTGGATTTTCGCCAATATACAAACACATGTATATTTATTTACGTATATATGTATATATACAGATGTGTATGTAATAAATATATATATATATATATTGTAAAGGTTCATTTATGACATAATTAGTTTTGGAATGTCAGAAAGGGTGGAACGACAAAGGGACGGATAGATGGATGGTTAAGGGTGGGTGTGGCTTAAACTGTTTCGCCGTATATAACGCTCACTTGGGGGAGGCGAGAGAGAATTTACAGGGAACGAGGAATCCAGCATTTCTGATTAGCATGTTTATTGACGTCACTGGGGGGAAAATTTAGAACAACCAATAGCATAAAGGGATGCTCTCGCAAAATAGTTGAGCAAACTATTTCCGATGAAATTTCACAATTCTCTATGAATCAGGAAACAACAAAGAACTAACAGTTCAGCCCAAACCTATTATACCACCATGTTTCTCACCGTAATAATTCCTCATGAACATAATACCAAAATTACGTTAAATATCGTGCGAAAGCTAGGGCGATATTTTCTGTACACCCTAATCACGATGACGGTTGAAAAATATTAAAAAACAACAAATTCTAGCTATGTACGATTATATCCCATGAACGATGAGTCTTGGTCCTTCTTTACTCTTCGTGGACGATAACCCTCTGACCGTTCCTGAATCCTAGGAGTTTGTCATTACGGGATTAAAGTCAAAGAGGCGTGAAGCTCCGTTCACGAAGTGAACAGGAAGAGGACGGGATTCAGTGACACGTTGTCCCGTTATAGTCTCAGTTTTCAAGCAAGTTTTCTCTACGCGTATCTCGCCCCTATTCTTAAAATAGCCATCCTTTGCCTTTACCTTAGCCTTCGTTACACGACTTTATTCTCTCTTCGTCGGTCCCTCGAGTTGCGCTGTGATATCCGCTACCCACGTCACACACGGTGGGGTCTAAGGGATGCGCTAGAGGGCGACATTGATTTCGCATTAAAATTACGAGGTGTGCTATAGATATATACGTGGTACGTATAGGGTATAGCCTTTGACGGAGTGGACGTTGCGGTAGTGAACGGATCTTTTTCATTTGCGATCGAGTAGAATATATATGTAGATATATCAGCATAGGCATCTAGGCAGAATGAGGAAAAGGAAGAGGAAGAGGATGGCAAGCACCCGGGGCTGCAGCTAGCGCATAAATGTTCACCCACCACGGGCACCACCCATCAGAACGAAAGCCTCTTTCTCGTCTCGGCTACGTGGGCAGTCATAATATTATTTGACAAAGCATCGTCTCATTTCCATTTGCATGTTTCGCATTATCCCTGTACTCGATGATCGCGAGCTTTTCTCGCCTCTCTTTGTCCCTCTTATCACTCTTTTTCGGTGTTTTCATTTTCCGGAACTTGACGTACCCAAAAAGTTATTCAATTCCCGAAATAATGTTATAGGTGTAGTCTTATAATTAAAACCATGATTACTTTGTGGACAAAAATTATTTCCACATACTATATACACATGTATATAGGTGTGAACATAACTTTTTGTAATAACGGTAGGTAACGAAAAATTTAATTATCGGAAATAATTACAGCAATTTAAACTCACCTTAACCTTCACCCTTGTAATGACCATTACAGTTCGCTTTGTTAGGCGGTTAGAAGTTAAACAGGATTACCGTGACACGTGTAAGGATAGTTCGCAAGTATTCGTTCGCAATTGAACTACAAATGACTCATTTGTGACCAAATATTTAAGATTTATCAATTTTTGAAATTTTTTCACTTCAATAACGATATAATCGTTGGATGACGTCGATATCAAGGCAATTCCAAGTATACGACGGATCGAAGGTGGAAATGATGAGACGGGGGTGAAAAAAAGGTAAAAGTGATAGCCTCGCCCATCAGCATCCACCCGGTGAGCGATGCGAATATAATCTTTTCAACAACTTCCTACAAACTCCATAGCCCGACCCATCCTGTTACTCCCACAGCTCCACTTCGCCATTACCATCCGTTGCTACCTCGTTGCACTTTTCCGCGCACAGATTTTCCTCGTCCCTGTCTAACTACACCTGCACTCTATAGTAGCCTCCTAAGGGAAGTTGCTCTACAGCACAAGCGCACCGACGCCTTGGAATTCTCGCCTTCACCGACTTACGCTCGAGGTAGTTCATAATTACGGCTTTGAGCACACTCGAAAATAAGAACGCCACTTATACCTCTAAGTACTTTGTTTCCGTAAAATATAGGAGGGAGAAACAGAGATGGAACAGAATCCAAGAAATATGATTAAGCTCCGTTCCTGATATCAGTCTTTCATTCTCAACGGAAATATAACCTAAGGAGTTCAGTTCTACGTTTTCTTCCTACTTCTATGCAATAGCGAACTGAGGATAAAAAAGAATTGAGAGTCATCTAGGGAATTCTAAGCACTCAAATTACATACAGCTATACAGTGTACATGCTCCTACGTTTAACTGAAAAGTATTCGTTGAATTATCTTGATGTACTCGATTAGAGATTACAGATTGCTTCTGTCACGCATTACTCATCAGGGTTCGCAGTACCATCTCTCGGTTTCGAACTCGTAAAGTGGTTAGGTTTTAATTGTATTTGCAGACCTCTTGGGTTCGCGGTGTGTACTGGCTCGCAGTAAGATGGGATCACCCACGTGGACTACGGGGAGGCCCAGGTATAATCAGGGCCAAGTGCTGAGTAATGGATGCAAATAAATAATCCGTCATCGAGATAGGCTAGGGGTAAGATTTGAGAGAGGAAGGGAAGGGGTGAGAGGAGAGGAGAGGCGTGGAGGAGGAAAGAAAAAGAAATAAAAAATAAGAAATAAGAAATAAGGGGTGAGAAGAAACAAGCCCCGAACAACACACCCGCGCTACCACCACCCTGATGTAATGAATATTAACTTCCTTTCCGGCGCTCTAATAAATAACCGAAGAAAGTTGAATCCGCGAGAATCGCGAGCACGTAATATCCTTAAAGAAGAAGAAGGTGAAGGAAGCTGAACGGTGGCGCAGGCTCCGAGGAGCAGGGGAGGGGGATAGGGTAGGGAAAAGTAGAAGGGCGAGCTTACAGACTTCTTTACTTTGGAAACGCCAGGTTCGTTGGAAACTTTCATTACTAATTCTCTGGCGATGCAAAGGGTCGCTTGGTTGGGTTTTATTCGCCGGTTCGTCATGCGATAAACGACGCTGTGCCGGTCTAGACTCTTAACTGAAATCAAAGTATTATCCTGAAATCAATGTCCCTGGTGATAAGGGGGCCTTAATAAGCATTTTTCAAAAAATCTTACCGATTCAATGAAAAGATTTACTACGAACTCGTTAATTTTCGATCATTTTACATCTTGACAAAATGTTTTGTACCTACTCAGTTGATCATGTGGTTGAAAAAGTTGGATCGATGATCGTATACGACATTTTTCTGAGACTTGGGGTAATCTCGTTTTTCTGAAAGGTTAATTTTTTTCAATCTAGCTAGCGAAAGTCTACACTGGTCGAAGTTTCGTGAGGCAAAGAAAACCTCTCCTGTCTATTATCTCCCAAATCACCGATTTTCTCTTTCCCTCTCTCTGTGCCAATTTTTATTCAAATTTCTTCCCCTCTCTTTCTAAGTTCTGCTTTTTTCAGTCTTCATTTCTCTCTTCTGCTCTTATTACAAAGCTAAAGCTTGAGCGTAAAGCTCCAGAAAGGTGAAGAACTAAAAAATTGATTACCCGAATATACCTCTCGGATTACGTTGGAGCAGGAATAAGCTTAATGCATATCCATCGCGAATGCCATCGATATCTATAAAAATTACGAAAGAGTTGCACCTCGACAGGCTCATTTCCCATCCCCCATGGTCGAGGTACACAGAGAATTAAAATTCTGTTTGAACGGTTGATTATGTTTTAAAAACATATATATTCATTTTTTCTCGTCATTAAAATCTGGAAATAACTTTAAGACACTGTAACTGAGTGAAATGAAATGGATCATCAAAGTGTAAAGCCACCAAAGCACGGATTATTACTTTGAAGTCAGATAATTGCGGCAAACTCTTTTTCGTCATAAAGTTACGTATTTTTTAACCCACGGCTCTTCGGCTTAAAAAATATCTGCGGTATAAAATAATTACAAGAGGTGGTGGACTCCGAGAGACATCTTTCGAGGACGTTAGTTAATTTTTTTCCCTTCAACCCAAAGACCCAGAAGCAATCATAATACACTTTGGTTAGGTCATCCTTTAGATTATTAACCAAAAGAGACTCCTCGAAGGCAGGCAAACGCGACACACCGAGATATGACATAAATGGAAGTGTAATGAGACAGGAGGGAAATAGAAAAGAGATATAGGAGGAAAATACTAGCTGAAAAGGACGAAGACAGTCTGTCATATTGTTCCAAATCTGTTTGCCATATAATGAGGATTAATTAATCGAATCAAATGTTTTTAGGAATGAGAAAGCTTTTCTTCCCGCATTTTTGTTCGGCATCAACTATAAATGTCTCGTTACACAGCGCTTTGGGAGCCGATAACATGAGAATTAACCCCTATTCTGTCTTTAAAAGAATAGGACACCTTGGCGGCCGCTAATAAATGATTAAAGAATTTTTCTGATTTGGATGATTCTATTTGATCCAATCATTGCGACTGACTCCCGTGAGACAGATTCAATTCTGTCTCTAGACAGTCGCCGTATTGTTTGAAGTTAAATTTTCGGATCTACTTTAAAAAAGCGACTTTGCCAAAATCGGATTAGGCTCCGGATCCATTAGTCGCATGTCGCGTGCCAGACTAGTTTGGCATCGGGTCGACTTGGCGCACGATCAGCAGCCTTCACACTCGTTTACGCTTCGGTTGTAAATTGGAGTGATATCGAGTTAGAGCGACTCAGATTTTGATCAAAAAGAATAACGACATTACTCACCCGCTGTATGTGTTATCGTCGACGACTTCGTTGCCAGAATTCTCGCGGTCAAAGTGTTATTGAGGAAGAACGAGGTAAGAACCAAAGTTGGCGAAGAGTAAAGTTGCAGGATTCAACTCTCATAGAGTCATAGAATGTAATGAATTACTGTTTGCCAAACAATGCCGTTGGAATCGGTCTAGTTTCCAAAGGAAGTAGGATAAACTGATTTAGTGCTCTCGTCGCTGCGCCAAGCCGGGCGCTTTATAGCTTGAAGAGCTCCGTGGTACCGCCAACAGAATTCTCTGCGCCCAGAGAGTCTGTTTCACGGCATAGGTAGCTTATTAAAGTTTAGCAGCCGTCCGGAGACAGCCGGTGTCATCTTCAGGACCGCTTGGTGCCTTCGTCCCAATTTACCGTAGTATAACGCTGAGGGGCCAAAACTTCTCGGAACCTTGTCTTCCTTCCAAGGAGTCGAGATGGAATGGAGCCGTGCGCTAGCGGGTTGTTCGAAGTCACGTTAAAAATGACAATCGATCATTGCAAATAGGGTTTCACATCGAAATGCGATAAGTCTTCTCACGATTTTCGCAATTACGGTCCTCAAATTATTGGGTACTTCGTTAACACCCACGCGTTGATCCCTATACGCGGTAGAGATGGAATTGTACAGATTCCTGATGCAGGTCCATTGAATTCCGTACAGTGAGAGCTCGAAATAAAGAAGAAAAAAAAGGAAAAAAAAAAAAATAGCGCTTTCATTCAGTATTGCATTGAAAATCATCCAGGCGACTATATTCGTTCCGTAATCGAATACGCCGTGCTTTTCTATATCCCTATGATACGGTGGATGCGTATAAAGCCGGAAAATTTTGTGCTGTTTGATTATTGGTGACGCGTATTTCATGCGAGGGTTGATATCCGTCGCGAAGTACAGATTGTTTATATACTGTCTGGTTATTATAGGAGTTTGCTAACGTGGGGGAGAGAGGCAGAAAACGGAAACTGAAAAAATTAGATCCCTTTTAACGACCGCATCTTTCGATATTCGTTGGGTCGTGGTAATAAAACCAAGGAAACGGAAGCCGGGTGTAGAATCTCAGCCATTTGTTTCAAATAACTATGACGTTACGGTCGTCGATTTTGTATACGAGATAAAAATAAAGCTCGGTAATAAAATTATTGTTTCTTGTTACTCGATTGTCCAATTTCAATATCATAGTCTCCGCAGTTAAAGAGTTCCGTTCTACGCCATAGTATACGGTGTAGAGAGTGAGCGAGGGGTGAAACTGAAAGCCGAGCAAAGCAGAGAGGAGGGAAGAGGAAATACGTTATCGTCTGCAGCCAGCTGACAAATCGAAGGTAATAGAGCCGGGCGGAATCCTGCCTGGCAGGCACGATGCGTTGGGCGAGTTTGCATCCACATACATTACATATACACAGAGATGCACTTCGAGTAACCGGCTCATCGCTTAGCCTTGTATAAGCTGCTCTTTATAGGTACACGTGTATGCTCTGTGAACTATGTATGCGTTTATATCTATGCATTGGATACGAAGGGATGAAAGTATTCCGTATAACACCTAGCTCGTACATAGCTTTGAGAAATGATCGTGGCTTGGTCTCGACTTCGAGGTGAAACTCACCGTTCGGACCAGTTCTAAATAAGTGAAAAAATTGACGTGATTTTTTGGGGATAACAAACCGACGCAAATTGAATATAACGCGGGACTCGCACACGCGTGTATTTCGAAAGAAACAGACTCGGGGTATAGTGGAGGAGAAAGGTTGTCACGGTTACGCGCGGTAGGGTGGGCATCGGGATCTCCGTCCTCCGTATCGTCAGATTCGTCCTGCCGCAACAAATAACTGTTGCCGTAATAAGCCAGGATGAACGCGACGACGCGGCACCGTGCCAGAGCCAGTCATCGTTGCGGGATACGAGCTTGCGATGTAACCCTGTCGGGCATAGGCTGCGGTACTAGGCCGACGCAGGCCATCGCCAATGAGTGCATATTGGGCGGAGCCTGTGCTTGCACCTGCGTTGGTTGAGCTTTTCTTCAACATGATAATTTATTTCATTCTATTTCATTTCATTTCATTTTATTCCATTTTATTCCGTTTTATTTCACGCATACACCACTCCCTGGGATACAAATATATGCCCCTACATCGACGCGACGTTACGACCCCGAGGTAAGAACCACGCGGCCGTGGCATGACCTAGTTAGTTATTGACTCGTTCCTGATGCAACCATAAAGTCTAAGTAGAAAGTATCAGCGAAGGGTCAGACGCACGCAAGGAAGGCCCTGTGAGAGTGGCAGAGCTTGAAGAATGCAGTCGCATCTGCGCGCGCACGTTGCGTCTTGCCTCTCGGTGGAGGTATGAATCTACGTGTATGCGCGCGCGCGCTCCTGAGTTCGAGGTTGTCTATATAGCGTTAAGTTGAAAGTGGGCTAAAAGAAGGGTGTAACTATATCGAAGATTGGAGAGTGCGACGAACTGTAATGCACGTATATGTATATGTACATATACATAGGTATGGGAGCACCGACTTTAGACGCTGCAAGTCTTGGTAAAATCTGATATATTTTTCAGCTCAAGGGGATTCCGCGGCGTAACCGAGCTCGGCTTTCGAAATCAATTCGTAGTTCGATTCCGCTGTCATCCCGCGAGCTGCAAAAGCGAGCAGAAGAAAGCGTTATTTGACTGCCGCGTTATATCCGCAATGCAATCAATCACACGATGCTATACACCGCGGCTCGGACGAGTTTTATGCTCTCAAGGTCGACTCCAGTTCGGTCGACAGCAATAACCTGATCGCTTTACAACTTGTTCTTCGTCTCCACTCACGAGATAGACTTTAGACTTTAGACTTTGGACTTTATAGCTTTCAGTAGCTAGTCGATACCTATCCCTTGCATTTGATAGTTTGATCTGACAGACGCGGTCCTGTGACTAGGATTAAATTCTAATCTTTCAACCCCATTCCTAACTCCTCTTGTGTCAATCTCTCTGACTTTAACGCGAGCAAATCACTACCCATAAAGTAAAAGGTTATGCTGTGCAGTCGAGGGCTTTTCTCGAACATCGAACATACACAACGTAGCGCTAGCAGGTTTCTGTACCTACTGTAAGGACGTAAACAGGGTGTGGAGGAACTGTCAGGAAGCGTGGCAAACTTTACAGCGTGTACAAGGGCCGTAAAGGGCCGTAAACACAAGACTCAATGAATGCAGTTTGAAGCGGTAATAGATCTCTAGCTCTGTTCCATAACTTCGCTCCATGTATAGAAGTAACTGAGCTGATATACATCCGTCTACGCTGGATAGCTATTGACACAAGTTCGAAGGAACGGTCGTTGAAAGATTGTCAAGTGATTTTTTTGTCAAAAGAAATATTCGCCAGTTTCTCCTGCGAGTCCTGAAAGAGGAATTGATTCGATTTGGCTATGAAGAAGGCAGAAAACGAGGGGCCAGTACTCGACGCGGCAAATGTACGAGAATCAATCCGTGTTCCTTAGTTTCGAAAGCTTGTAAACCCATCGAAGGGGATGAATGTCATATTGGAAGCACCTGTCCTCATAAATCCAACTCTCTTATTCGTGGAAGCACATATTTAACTCAGCATAGGATTAGGGATGCAAATCTTTCCTTAAAATCGGACAAATTTAGGTATTTATATCAGGGTGGTCCTTAATTTGATCATTGTCGAATTTCAGTGCTTCCATGGGGTAGGACGTCTCCAAATATATACGAAAAAAATGTAGTCAAAACCCCAGGTTCCTGGTTCAATTCTAAATACCGCCCCAAAGCCTTCGAATTTTCCCATTTGAATAGAACACGATTTGTGACATTTCGCGGTTAATTTTTTTTCTTCCCATTGCAGTATAGCTCCAAAGAATCTCAAACTTGGTTCACTCCTTACCTGTAGTAGTAGATATCTCATGTGAATTCGACAGATACTCAACGATATGATTTTCGAAGCTACAGCGCACCCAATAAAAAAAAAAAATTTTATCGCCAAATTGTGATAAATAAAATTTTGTCGATAAAAATCTGTGAATATTTCACGGATACGTAATACTACAGGAAAAAAGTGTGCGGAGTTTCAGATTATTCGAAACGATAATGCGATAGAAAGTAAAAAAAACCCCGAAATACTACAAATCGTGTGTTATTCAAATGGGGAAGTTCGAAGGGTATGAGGCAGTACTTAGAATTGAGATAGGAACCTGGGGTTTGGACTACATTTTTTCGTATATATTTGGAGACGCTCTGGCCCATGGGAGCATCGAAATTCGAATATGACCGAATTAAGGACCACTCCAATGTATATCCACGGCGGTGGTTTGCTCGCGAAGTCGATTTGCAAGCATGAACTCTGGGACGGAAGGGTAGTCACGCAGGGGCGGTGAAGGGGTTTGGATCGAGAGTTGGGTGGTATGAGGAAATTCTCAATGGAGTGAGGGATAAAAAGCAAATACGTTTCACTCACTCGCGTTTTCCGTTAGCAAATTCAATCTCGCAGGAGTCCCTTTAACATTGTGCGCGTAATAGGGAGGATGAAGAGATGAGAAAGAGGGAGATTCGAAGGGGGAAAGGAGGTAAACCGGGATGGGGGAAGCAGGTGTCGCCCGTATAACGACTTTATCACCTTCCCCACACCTCCACCACCCTCACACCCCTTTGCCAACTATTATCGACTTTGACTGCATCGAAGTCGGTTCACCTCCAACCTATAGCCTACTCCACAGTCGCACCGGCTTGTTTGAGCGGATAATTTTATAATACCCCACCCTTTGATGGGGATAACCGACGGAATAGCGATAGAGCGAGGCTTGTCGGTCGCGATAAAGTCTTTCTGAAAGGGACAACTCGTTTCGTCACATTCGTACATATCGTTTCATTTGCGGAATTATTTTTATCGCGATAATTGGATAAAAAGGGAGAGAAAATAAGCCTACGATGAGCAAGTAATCCCAATTTGTTTATGGGAAATAAAAGCTTTGAACTGTGAACTGTGAACGTGCGAGCGGGCTGCGGAAAGTTCTGCAACTCACTTACTCACAAGTCACAGCACGGCATAATTAAAGTTTCGTAATTGACGGTGTGCGGGTTGTTAGTGAGGGAGGAAAAAAATCTGGTCTGCAAGGCTTTGGGACACCTTGGGAAAGACCTACTTAGCTTGCTCAATTAATAAAAATCCGTCAGGCCAAGGCGGTCGGCGGTGCAAAAGCGGGTAACGAATATCGCCTTCGGTCCGCAAACCAGGCTGTCGGTCGTTAAAACTTGCCTTATTAACATCTTTCATGGGCCGATGCCTCGGAGAATCTTTAAAAGTTCATTTGAGTAGATGGGAGACACGCGGATCCATGGACCACGAGATTCTCCCTTGCAAACAATGAATCCTTCTAGCCTTTGGTCTTACCTCGTTCCTCTCT
Organism: Tenthredo distinguenda; assembly: GCA_947538915.1. Taxonomy (NCBI): domain Eukaryota; kingdom Metazoa; phylum Arthropoda; class Insecta; order Hymenoptera; family Tenthredinidae; genus Tenthredo; species Tenthredo distinguenda. The sequence continues at coordinate 11,314,237 of OX384534.1, forward strand.
CTTAGTGTTTTTCCTTTCTTTCCAGTAGCCAGATTAGTTGGCTAAGTACGCGAAGCTTTTCTCTTCGTTGAAGAAAACAAAGTCAGGCTTGAATGTATGTCTAGGATCAGAACAATGAGGATCTCCAGGCACGCTAAATCGCGTGATCAAGCAAGAATCGTTGAATTCTCTTTTGAATACAAAGAACTGCATTTTGATCGCGCAATTTTCGAGATCCATAGATCCAAGAGTAGAAACTCTCGGTCGGGGATCAAGCGGAGGGTCTCAGCCCCTGCCGACTTGTACTTCATGTTCCTTTAGATGACGGCGTGTGAATGGTCCCCGAGGAGAACAAGGAGTCGCGACGGGGTGCCGGTGTGACTGATGTTTCGGTTCGAGCATTAGCACAAGTATTTAGCGGACGAAGCATGGACACGGACACCCCCCGCGACCTCCCCTGTTAAACAAGTCGGACCATTAATCAGTGACGTCACGAGCAACTTGACCCGAAGCGGTAGAGGCCGGGGGTCGTGGCAGGCTATGCTGCAGGCTATATGAGTACCTTTAGCCAGACACCCAGCCCTGGTTACCCACCGAGCCACGCACACCTTCATTTGTTACGCCCAGGTGACACTCAATTATGTCACGCAAAGGGTTGATGCGCGGATAGCGATGGGCAAGGCAAGACGGTTCTTCGGATGGATGGGCCGACGAACGTGCGAACGGACGGACGAACGGATACGATACTAACTAGCACCAAAGTTTCGCTAACAACGTAGCTAGCTCTGTTGCTGTTCACCCCCGACGACATCTATGGAACTTCTGGGAGTAGAAGTACGAGTTGTTCGCTTGGTATACGACGGGGGATTGTAGGTATCGAAGAGTTGGCGTGGTTCGGTTAGGTCGCCCGACTGCGTCTTTGAAATTCGAATTCGTAACTAACTTAAGCCTTGGGGTCACCCGGGTTATGGTACTTATTTAAATGGCATTTAGATACTTGGAACTTTAGTGCAGAGAATGCCGTCAATTTGCGCCGATCTCGGAATCCTTGAATCTCAGGAATTTATTTCCCAGTTTTATGCGATGTAGATACAGATTGAATAAAGTTTCCCAAAACAACTAACTTCGACATCACGTTCTTGGACACAGCTCAAACTTGCGGTTGAGCTTCAATAAAAAGCATATCAAATTTTCTTCGTGTCTTTAGATCCTAGAACTGTCTTGAACTTCTGATTTCTTCGGCAATCTCTCACGAATCTCCTATATAATCGATAACAGCTTTTGTGTTGTGCTCACCTGCAATCGGGACAGTCGAGTCTAATGTCTCAGACCGAAAAAACCAGAGTGATACGTACTAAATTGACTGAGAGCTCGAGTTATTACAGAAGAACTTATGAGATATCGAGGAAAAATAGTAGCCGATTTTTTATTCATGTTATTTCATTTGGAAAACGTCTCCTGGAACACAGCATCTTCAAAAAATAATGGTAGCAAATAAAAAGCCCAAGTCTATTCGAAGTGATCGTGAAATCGGAAGATATCAATCGACTCCGAAAAAATCGTGCATCATATTGTAACCGTTCGGCGCACATCACTAAGCCGATTGCGCACCACCAACAGCGCAGCGCACGGTATCACGCGATGACGTCACCGCAGGTATAAAAGTCGCGCAGTTGCGGCGCTCTGGGAGCGATTCGTGGCAGAGCGCCCATCGTATCCACTAGTATTCTATCTCTCAAGCAAACTGCTAAAATTGAGTTTGACTTCTTAGGTTCAACTTGCCATTTCGGAATTGTCTAAAATTGCTATTCGCGAGGCCCATTAAAATTTTCTTGATATTATTAACTTCATTAATTTACCATTTCAAATAAAACTTACATATTGTAGAATAAATTAAATCCAAATTATAAATACTAATTTGGATATTTATAGGTTATCCTAGCTTAAAATCAAAGCAATTTCGCCTTTGAACAAATACTTATTTGACTGAATTTACCTTTGAGCAAACATATGAACACACGATAAACTTAAACAATCGGTTCTTGATAATTCGGAGAAATTATTTTATTTTATTTTGTTTTATTATTATCTTCAACTAAATTAAATTTATGATTATTTGTGAACTTCTTTATTATATTTTTTTTGTACTACTGGTTGCAACCAATATCATTTAATATCGATTTGAGATAAAATTTATTCTGATCCATAAGGAATTGGTTTTTTTTTATCTGCCACATTAACACCCTTACGTTTCAGGATACAACCAGAGAATCTTAGCTAGAGACAGCTTCGGTCAGACCTATTACAGACAGCACTTATAGAGCTATAATAGCTATATGTGTCTGGGTGATAGCGTTTGTCCCAAGTCTGATAGGCAGACACGGTCGCGAAAGCGTCCCTGTTCTGCAGGAGACGGTTCTGGTGGAGGTATAATTCCCATCCGAATCCGTGCAACAGGAAGGTGGCTTCACTGGAGGTTTAATACCCAGTCAAGTCCACGACAAGGGATACGTTTTCTTTTAAATTTTCGTACGCGCGGCTCCGAGTCCCTTCCGGACAAATTACTCACAATAACTGCAAATTTTTATCTGTCTTCAACTTGATAAAAATTAACAAAAAAAGTTACATTTGGCGCCCAACGTGGGGCCGCGCTAAATTAAATTTAAAATCATAACATCATTCTCAGTGTAAAGTTAACATATTGAGGCATATCAAGATGGCAGATAGAGAACAAATTCCTTCTGGATCAAGCACTAGGCCTAAGGGTGATAAGCTAATTGTAAAACCTCGATTCCCAGACTCGGAACTCGGAAGCGGTATAAGTAGCCAGGCTGATGTCGCAATCGACGATCCTAGAGAACCCTCTGTCAAACTCCAAGCTTCGATAGAAAATCTAAAAAAGGAGAATGAAAGATATAAGAAAAAGTTAGACAGTCAACTAGCCAAAATGGAGATTCAAATTCAACAATTGGAACAATCCAATAACGCAGAATTGGCAAGGTTAGAAAACGGACTATTAAAAAGAATTGATGATCAAGATACTACCACAAAAAAAATGATTAGCCAATTAGAGACGAAAATCCAACTTACTGTGGGCAAGTGCGACACCAGCCTGACTAATTATCAAAGTAGGATTAATTCTGTTGAAAAAACGCTTAGGGAAGAATCACATAACGTATATGAATCCCTGGTGAATAAAATAGAAGCAAATGAACAATACACCATAGATAGGTACAAAGAACTAGAGTCACAGCACGAAAATCTAAAGACGGGCTTAGGTACTGAAATTAACAGGTTAAAAAGTAGACCAGTGATTCCAGCAAACGAGAGTGATCGTATCAGACAGATAACTAAACAGATGAAGCTCCCGAGTTATGCGGGAAAGACATGGGAAAAACCGACGAATTACCTTAGGGAATTAGAGGAATATTTTGCATTTATAGGGATAGATGAGGATTTAATATTAAAGTTAATAGGTCAAAGTCTAAACGGAGATGCAAAGGATTGGTGGATCGCGCGTCGCGATGCCATAAGTTCATGGGAAAACTTTAAAAGTAGGTTTTTATCGCGGTTCTGGGGGGAGGAGATACAGCGCGATATCAGAAAGGACATCGAATTCGGTTATTACTTGCCTGAGTCAAAATTGTCATGGTCTGAGTATGCGAACCGGAAGTATGCGTCGGCCGCAGGGCTGTGTCCCCGGATTCCCGAGGGAGAATTGGTCAGAAATTTGGTCCGACATTTCGAAGAGTCAGTCGTGGAAGCTGCCCGATGTAGAAACGTGCGCGATATAGACAGCCTACTTAGTTTGCTTGACGAATTGCAATCCGGAGGAAAGTCAAACGCTCCTAAAAACCATCTATTGTATCCTAATAGACAGAGTCCGGCAGGCAACCGTGTAGCGGACGACAAAACAAAACAACCGTGGCGTCCTGGTCAAAGTCACACGAGCATACCGAAACAAACGTTGACACGCGGAATAAACAACGGGTCCGATATTCATGAAAGCCAAAGAGATAGCGGACAAAGCGAACACACATCAAATAGGCCCGGTACTTGGAAGAAATCTCATGTAAGCGCGATCATCGAGGAACCGTCCGATGACGTGATGGAAAGTAGAATGAATAACGAGTCGGAAAACTAGGGGGCACTGTGCCTAGCCAGCCGCTACCGGCAATCGCACAGTGTAGTTTCTATGTATCAGCGGCAGAATTCAAAACGGAAAAATTTGAGTATGACAGTTTTGAGGCTCCTTCAGAGTACCTGATCGAGGATGAGGAAAAGGGAGAACAACAAATTAAACAATGTCCGGAGATATACTTGAAATTAGAAGACGTAGATGTCAAGGCACTTGTTGATACAGGCAGTCAGGTTACTTGTTTATCGCAGGAATGGTATTCACGTCATAACCTTAAACTAGAAAATTGTGAGAAACTACCGGTTGTAAATTATCAGATCTTCGGAGTCACGGGAGAAAAGGGTGTTAAAATTAAAGAACAAATTTATGTAACTGTTAGATTAGGAAACTTAACCGACCAAATTTGCTTTTTAGTTGTACCTAAACTTCGGCAGGATATCATTATTGGTATTGACACACTGAGACGATGGGGGGCCGATTTAGATTTAAGAATAAATAAACTTAGAATTCAAGTAGGAACAAAATTTGAAACTGTCATGTTATATAAGTCCGGATTTACAATAAATCAGACAATGGCTGCACAGGTCACAAGCGAAGACATAAACTATGCATTGACAAATGATGAGATAAGTCAAAAGCTGGCGGAATGTCAGGTGTTGAGCAAAGTAGATCTAATGTCGTTTGCTAAGTTGCTAATAAAATACAAGGACATCCTTTCAAAAATTCCCGGTAGAATATCAGTTTACGAGCACCAGATCAAAGTATATGAGGATAGACCATTCATCAGGCGGTCTTACCCAATTCCAATAATGCATCGTGAGAAAGTAAAGCTTGAAATAGAAAAAATGCTGGATCTAGGAATAATTGAACGATCTTTCAGTGAGTACGTTAATCCTTTGGTAGTGGTTGCTAAAAAATCAGGCGAAATTAGGTTGGTATTAGATGCACGTTACATAAACAAGCTCATCATACCTGACCGGGATTGCGCACAATCTACTGAGGTCATCTTTCAAAAATGCAAAAATATGACGTATATGTCGAGCTTAGACCTTACTGCTAGTTTTTGGCAAATACCACTACATCCCAATTCACGGAAGTACACAGCATTCACACATGAAGGAAAGACATACCAATTTACGGTGACACCGTACGGCCTCAATACTAGTTTGGCAAGTCTTATACGTGCATTAGACATAATCCTCAGAGAAACGGAAGGATACACTTTAAATTTCGTAGATGATATATTGTGTCATTCTGATTCCGTCCCGTCCCACCTGGCACACCTAGAGGCATTGTTCATGACATTTAGAAAGCATGGGTTAACAATAAACTTTAGAAAATCTAAATTCTTCCGTGAAGAAATCGATTTCCTTGGACATAGAATCACTAAATCTGGTATAAAACCTCAACCGGAGAAGATAGATGCAATAAAAGGGTTTCCAACACCCAAAAACGTAAAACAATTGAGGGGATTTCTTGGGTTGACAAACTATTATAGTAGATTCACTAAATTATATTCCGACGCGACGCAGCCGCTACTAGGTCTAATAAAAAAGGGAGCCAGATGGGACTGGTCAGAAGAAATGAATGCACATTTCACAAAAGTAAAAAATCTTTTCTGCGACACTATGATAATAAATCATCCGGATCCAAGGAAGCGATATTACCTTGAATGCGACGCGAGCAATCATGCATTAGGAGCAGTACTGTATCAACTTAATGAAAAGCAAGAGGAACAGATAGTAGGATTCGCAAGCCGAACATTGAAAAGGGCTGAGTTAAACTATTTCACTACTGAGAAGGAGCTCCTAGCTGTCATATTTGCATTAGAAAAATTTAGAACATTTGTTTTGGGGGCAAAATTGACCATTAGGACAGACCACAGGGCCCTGACTTTTATATCTTCATGCAAGTTGGTAAGCTCACGCCTTGCTCGGTGGGCTCTGTTTATTCAAGGATATGATTTCGAAATCGAGTATATCAAGGGAACAGAGAACAAAGTAGCTGACACGTTAAGTAGATACCCACCTGAAACAAGAAAAACGGAATTAATAAGACTCGTCAGTGACTCGGGACCATTAGCTAAAGAATTAAATAAAAGTTTGATCAAAGATTTAAAAGCATTCAAACTCCACCAGGGAAAAGATCTAAGGATCACAGAACTAAATAGCTCAGATACTTTAAGAAAAAAGAAAAACTTAATCCGGGAAAACGACCTACTATACCACCGGGAATCAGGGGGCGGCCTTCGCGCATACATTCCTGAAATACTTTTAAAACCGTTGATAACTGAATGTCATGAATTATACGGGCATGTCGGGGCGGATAAATGTTATAAAATTCTACGGGAAGGATTTTATTATCCAAAATTCGGTAAGCGAATCAGGCAAGTGATAGCTAGATGCGACCGATGCCAACGGTGTAAAGTACCAAATAGATACAACTGTGCTAATATGCTGAACATTATCCCTAAGGGCGTAGGGGACATGATTTCGATAGATTTCTTTGGACCTTTACCAGCATCCAAGGGAAACTACCGATGGATATTGGCGGTAATCGATGTATTTAGCAAATACGTGCGTTTGTACCCACTAAAGGCGGCCAACGCGCGATCCACCATCGCCTGCATTTTTGATAAGTATATACCTGAATTAGGAAAGCCAAATAAGATACAATGTGATCACGGGACGCAATTTACGTCAGCAGAATGGTTGGATAGATTAGAGGAAGAAGGAATTCGCGTTATATTTTCCTCGATAAGACACCCTCAAGGAAATGTAGTAGAGAGAGTGAACAGGGAATTAGCACGATACTTTAGAACATTTTTAAACGAGAAACATACCAGTTGGATAAACTATATTAGGATTATAGAAAGATGTATCAATGAAGTATATCACGATACGACGGGTTTTGCACCTTGCGAAGTGCAATTGAATGAAAAACCATCCAGATTTTGGGAACAGTGGATAACAATTAACAAGAATGAACTCCCGCAGGATGCAAAACTCGTACTAGTACAGAACAGTATAAGAAAATACGGAAAAAGACGCGCAGATCGCTATAACTCAACACATAAGATGGCTAAATTTAAAATCGGTGATTTAGTTTTGGTGAGAGCTCTAAACGTATCAAACACAAAAGAAAAGAAAATGGCCAAATTTTTTAGTTTATACGAAGGTCCGTATAGGATTAGCAAGCAAGTCAGTGAAGGCACTTATATCCTTGAAAATCCTGAAACGCTCGTTGAACGTGGAATGTTTCACGTAAATATGTTTAAATCGTATCTAACGCCAATATAGAAAAACGATGTCGCTATGCCACGCCAACGATTAACTATAAGCGGATAATCCGAAGCAAAGGTATAATACTTCGACAATATCAGGACCGAGATGATTCGAATATATAAAGGCGCACGAATAGATCGAGAATTCAAACGTAAATCATGAGTTATCACGAAAGGGGATACGTAAGTGTGCAAGACAAAGAAGTTCAGGTGACGGAGGATAGTTTCGAGGGGAAGGATCGGAACAATAACGAATATCGCGAAATCGCTAGTACACGAAAATTCGTCGCGGGTAAAGGGCGGTATGCAGCCGGGAAAGCGGTGCAGACTAGATGCTCCGGTGGAAAGACCAGAGGGAAAAGGGCCAGAGATCAAGTGCCCGATGAAACACCCGAAAAGAAGATAAAGGAAATACCTTGGAAACTGATACCCATCGATTTACCTGAGAGAACTGCAGAAGAAAGGCAAGAGCATCTCAATAAATTAGAACTACTTCGATTATTTGGTAGCATCGACCTGCCTAGTCATGAAAACACGCCAGACTGCATCAGGAACATTCCAACTCCGACCCTGGAAATTGACGGCAATGAGACACCTGAGTATATAAAAAATTTTGACATCTACGATCCACTTGGGCTGAAGAAAAAGGATTAGAGGAGAAAACTTAATCGAAAAGAATTCATTTAACAACTTACCGGTCTCCAGAAAAACGTTGCAGTCGCCGTAACTTGTTAAAAGGGGGCAAGATGTAACCGTTCGGCGCACATCACTAAGCCGATTGCGCACCACCAACAGCGCAGCGCACGGTATCACGCGATGACGTCACCGCAGGTATAAAAGTCGCGCAGTTGCGGCGCTCTGGGAGCGATTCGTGGCAGAGCGCCCATCGTATCCACTAGTATTCTATCTCTCAAGCAAACTGCTAAAATTGAGTTTGACTTCTTAGGTTCAACTTGCCATTTCGGAATTGTCTAAAATTGCTATTCGCGAGGCCCATTAAAATTTTCTTGATATTATTAACTTCATTAATTTACCATTTCAAATAAAACTTACATATTGTAGAATAAATTAAATCCAAATTATAAATACTAATTTGGATATTTATAGGTTATCCTAGCTTAAAATCAAAGCAATTTCGCCTTTGAACAAATACTTATTTGACTGAATTTACCTTTGAGCAAACATATGAACACACGATAAACTTAAACAATCGGTTCTTGATAATTCGGAGAAATTATTTTATTTTATTTTGTTTTATTATTATCTTCAACTAAATTAAATTTATGATTATTTGTGAACTTCTTTATTATATTTTTTTTGTACTACTGGTTGCAACCAATATCATTTAATATCGATTTGAGATAAAATTTATTCTGATCCATAAGGAATTGGTTTTTTTTTATCTGCCACATTAACACCCTTACGTTTCAGGATACAACCAGAGAATCTTAGCTAGAGACAGCTTCGGTCAGACCTATTACAGACAGCACTTATAGAGCTATAATAGCTATATGTGTCTGGGTGATAGCGTTTGTCCCAAGTCTGATAGGCAGACACGGTCGCGAAAGCGTCCCTGTTCTGCAGGAGACGGTTCTGGTGGAGGTATAATTCCCATCCGAATCCGTGCAACAGGAAGGTGGCTTCACTGGAGGTTTAATACCCAGTCAAGTCCACGACAAGGGATACGTTTTCTTTTAAATTTTCGTACGCGCGGCTCCGAGTCCCTTCCGGACAAATTACTCACAATAACTGCAAATTTTTATCTGTCTTCAACTTGATAAAAATTAACAAAAAAAGTTACAATATATATGCTTCTTACTGAAACTCAGCAACAAATTTCAAGCCCTATCTGCAGCCCATTTGTAAAAATTGGATTTTTTTTTTGTTCACCCTAGTGCTAGTTAGTTGAGTGTCGCTTGTCGCTCTGAACACAATTTTGGAGTCGCATCGCGTAAATGTCGATGTTCCGGGATTCGATCGCATCAAAGGGTTTCCCGGGTAATTCAGTTTCCCTAGTTTGTACCTGGCGCAGCGGTTTCACGTTCGAAAACTCGAACTAATAGATCACTTCGTGAAAATATGAAAACGTAAAGTCGTGCCGAGCCAATCGAGTTAGAAATTATTTTCATAGTCAGCCGTGAGTCGTTCTGCTTTACAAATATTAAATTTCAGTTGCTGAATATTAACGTTCCTCTAACCATCGTCGATGGCCATAGTTTTCAAAATTGTTTGCTATTAATATGAATATAATGTTAGTGACGAGAGCGAACCGAAGCCGCTGGTCCAGTATTTATGTTTAATATCGAAAGCAGATAACCACACGTGAACCACTTCGAATATTCAAATTATTTTGGTCGCCCATTTTCCGCATGGCCAGGTGTACCCAGGGCTAAATCTCAATCATTTCGTTTATGTCGTCAATTTCATTTACGTGAATAATTTCGATCCGCAGTCGATTGATTAGTCATTTAGGTCATCCGTTGTTCATTAATTATAAATAACCTTCGATCCCTGGCCTTAATTAACAACCTAGTTATGTCAAGTTCATATATCACTCATTTTTCACGAAACAGAAACATGGAACGAGGATTTTATTTCATATTCATCATCCTGCCTAGCGTCCATTCAATATTATTAATTTTTCCACCAATTATACGTATTTTACCAGTCAGCTAACCGAAATATATTTCACCTCGTCCTTCTGTCCGCGTTGTTAATAACATAATATGGTTTTAAGGTTATTAAATTTCACAAGCCGGAACGTAGGCTGCCAGGAAAATACAGCGTAGTTGATTCGCGGATAGGGGTGTTTGTAGAGCAGCCAGGATACAGGATGGACGTAATTAAAGTGGTGACACGCTAGCCCGGGGTGCTGTCCCACGCCCTTCTCTTGCCTCCCTTCATCCACTGCCCTTCCCAGCTCCATCTCCATCCCTGACCCTATCCCCGGTTTACCAGGATAACTCGGACATCGCGAAATCGATATATTCTCGACTCTTTTACGCCTATAACATTCATATACCTGTGCAAATTCGATCTAAACGTATAGATTTTCTTCCGTATAGAAAGTTCGGAAAGTAGAATAATGTTATCTTAGTAAATTCAACCGAGCTTTCGCGTGTCGAACAATTACAAACTCCAGAAAAATTCGGATGAAATACTACGGAGTGCATGTGAATAGATTAAGCGAAGGATTACTCAGGAGATAATAATCACGATAATGGAACCAGTAGCTAGGTACTAGGTGTAGGTATGTGTGTATTTTATGGGGGTTATGACGGTCCGACCCCACGTAGAGGCTCTGGTACAAGTTGCTGGCTCTGCGGACGCTCTAATATAATGACAGTTTCAGATTACAGCATTACAAGTTCCCTGGCACTTTATAAAGTTAGACGTTGAGGGTAGTCTTACCGCAGAAGCCACCTACGATCCTTACCCCGATTGCAACTAAAGTCTAGCAACGTTGGGAGTTGGGATTTCCCAGTAAGTTGTGAGACCTGCCGCGTAGGTCATCTTTTGGCCTTTGTCAGGCGACATGACCGAGAAAAAGGAGAAATATGAGAAGTCTGTTTTGCTATATCTCGTTTGACACAAGCCTCAAGTTGAATAGATGTACGACATAGCGACAGGCGGGAAAAAATGAACACGATATCCTTAAGACTTTCCGATAAAACGTGTAGTGGTATCTGAGGATTAAGCCAATTAATTTTAGACGTAAACTCTGGGTTAGGTTCGCGACTTGGGACGAGTGCACGCGCAAGATATCGACAAGGCTAAATCGAACCCGTCTTTGAAATTAATGCGTATAAATCAAGGAGCAGATGAGGTCGTGCTTTCAGCCGCGTTGGGAGAAAGATTTCTTTGGTGAACGAGGCATCGCATATTGATGCGGAGCGAGAATAAAAATGGGTTGAAATTAATATACGTATAACGAGTTGAAAAGATAATGTATCGTTATCATTGCGTCGAGGGATTCTCGGCAGTTCATATTAATATATTCTATCTTTAAATTCCAGGCATTCGTCACGTAGATTAAACACTCGGGAGCTCGAAATACCAACAGCTGTAATACTCCTACGCGTGTTTGCAAATATTTTGGAACTGCGTGCCTCGCAATTATCAAATTACTCGCAGTCCGGAAATTTCATTACTGTTCCCGAGTTGATCGCGAATTTCAAATTAACCGAATTACACTCGTCGGTTGAAAGAATTTGATCAAATACATCGGAATAATTATTCCAAAGATCCCTTCGCTATTCTCAAATTTTATCCGGCTGTGAAATCTAATGACAAATCATAAATCCGGTACCTACATGTCCACTCATCCGCGTACGTATCGTACTGGCATAAACGATAGGTTGTCATGCGAAATGAAGCGTGGAGCTGACACGGAAAACGGTTTGCCCTGCAAATCGTTAGCAATACAGGCTGTATAGGTATGTTCCGAATGAGTTGACTCACTTTCGAACGAGTTACGAGCGGATGAAATTTTCGAAAAGTGTGTAGGATTGCTGAAATCTTGCGGTGGGATCAGAGAGTACGGGTTTTATCTCGAACGAAGGGCTTACGTATGAGTAATCACATTTTTACACGCAGTGTTTTATTTTTCATGAACGATACTTTCGAAATCCGGTTAATGCTGTTGAGACTGGAGCTGCAGACTTTCAGCCGTGCAAAAGCTGGAATACCTAGTCTACACAAAGCTTGCAGAATATGCTTTAGCGACAAGCGTAGACAAAACACGAGTTCATTGCCTCAGCTCCCAGGAATCGCAAAAATTTCAAGAAGTTGAAATACGAGAGATAGAAAAATCGTTCTCCGGCAGTTGTCGGTAACCCTCAAACACGATTATCCAAAAAGGGAACAAGAATTGCCAAACTCTGAAAAGCCCAATTCAATTCGAAAAGTACCCTGAGAATATACTCGGTGTAAAAAATTTCACAGAGTAGACATGTTTATCTCCGGAGTCTCACCATCTCTCGGTTTTCTCTTCAAACGAAGCAGATCCACGAATACAATCAAGTATATAGAAATACACGAGAGCTTTCTTGACGTTGAAATTTTATTTCGTTTTAATTTTATCCCAGAGCAACGTAACGGCTTGTAATAATTTATACCACGCATGTACTATGTATTCCTTTTGCTGGATAAACATATTTTAAAGATCAGCGGAAATTGATGGCTTTGCAACGTTTCATACGCGATCTAACTGGTGACAAAGAAAAAAGGTAGAAGGGATCGTCTCGAAATTTCTAGCTGCTTCGCATCACAATTAATACAAGCAACAATGGCATTCGGATTAAAGAACAGAACAGAGAGGAGATGAATAATTTTCTATAACAATACAATTCTTACAAAAGAAGAGATCGAAATCACTGCGACGGAAACGAAGGTGTAACGTGCATTTTTGAAAGCTGAAAAATGGGAATGAAAGAAAAATTTACGTACGACCTTATCTGAGCTTTCCAAGTCATCTGTTACAAGCTGCGTGCAGATATTAATAACGGTCAATGTACCGTGTTTTATGTTTGAAAAGAAAGTACCGACACCGTAGACACAGATACGATACAAACTACGAAGTAGTGAGAGTCATTCACCGGTCAGACACTGGAATGGGCATTGCTGGCTCCGTGACACGACTGTATTGGCAGTTTCCTTATCTACTCTGACAATCCCTTAGGTTTTAATTTAGAGAAAGGTGAGGCAGGTGAATAATTATTAACGAGCAGGTGAGATTCGAATATTATAAACAATTAAAAACTGAATACTTACGAGTCATATGATTAATTTGGACGAGTAGTCGATATGCTGTACTGTCTTAAACACTTACCTGAAAGCAGAAAAGAAAATTGCATCAGTTTTATATAGATATATAGGTACTTGTGAAATTTTGATAAATGCTTTTTGAAATATTTTAATCAAGAAAACGGTCTCGTGTTCCATAAAGGAAGGGAAAAGTATTACACGGCTTATAATGAGATATAAATATATATATGTCTATACGCGGGGCAATATAGCCACCCAAGAACCTCGGATAGTGAAAAATCTTTAATATAAAGTTCATTAATATCCATTGTCGCGTATAAAACAGCCAGGGCGATGGTGATGGTTGGAACGTAGAAAGTGGAAGGTAGAAAGGTGAGATGTTAATCACGCCTCGGCAGCTCATTAACGCTTTGATTAGCACGTAGCCCCTCTCCATACAGCTATGGCACTCCGAAGCCCGTTCGCTCGCCCCGTTCGTTCTCGGCTCAGCGGGTCTTCTCTCCCGACGACGATCAAAGTCCCAGCTTCAAGTCTCCGAGTTTTGAGCCACGTATATCGAAGTACATGTTAGACTTCACCTCAATAACAGTTACCTCCGATTTTAAAATCACTTTTTTTGTTAAGAAAAAAATTCAGAATTGACACGTGGACGCGTTTCACTCTTCATATACCTTGAAGCGGTAAGAAAAGAGTATTCGTTCCAAAAGGCGTGCTTTTCTACCTCATGAATTCGTCACACTTGTCCATATGAGAATACGTTCATGTATTTTCTCGAGCTTTGGTGTCGAATCAAGTTGTTAGCTTTCTGGCGTATACGTGCTGCTTAATTTTCTGCACGAACTACGCCGAAAATATTCGTGTCATAAGATAATTTCATTCCAGAGCTTTCGAGAGGAGAGTTTCAGCGCGCTAACAAGTTTTTTGAAAACTACAAAAAGCGATTATGAACCGGCTGGCTACGCTAGCTGCAGTCAGCTTATACCGAATGAGGGTGCATTACACAACAATTTGGTACAAGGTATGCGAATTTGTTCAGTCCATTTAGCCGTGACAAAATGACCTGGTATTTTTAAAGCTGGTGGCGGTGTTCCACCAGCAAGAAACTGTTTTTCTCTGTGAATGAGAAAATACGGAAAAAACGGAGCTCGAGGGAGAACAAAAGTGTAATATTCTTGTACGTACCGGCGGAATGTGAAAAACATTTTTCCCCAAGTCACCGGTGATAAAGAAATTAATTCATTGCTCAAATAAAAGCAACAATGGAATATTTTCGACTGATTTTAAACGAGAGCTTAGTGCCTTTCGAGGAAATGAAAACAGGTCGCGAAAACGAATGCGGACTTTGATCCTTCAAAGCTGTATAGCCATTAGTAGTAGCAATCAGTCGTTCTCTGTGCTCGTCTAGTATACATTGAAGGGAATTTAAGCCCCAAGCTGTTCCGATCGAGGAAGTGTTGGTGTGTACACCTCCTTTCCTTGGAGAGCTATTATTCGTAATTCCATATTGATAATGGATAATGAGGGTAAGCGGCTGTACTTTGGGCAGACGTGGCAAGGACTCAAATATCCAGGAACGAGCACGATTTTCCTTTGATCATCTTCGTAGACGCGGAGCTGTGCTGCCCTCAAGGGCAGACGTTAATCAAAGCATTGTAATGAACCTGAGACTGACTTCGACAGGTAACCGCACACGTAGGAGAAAAATAAACCAAGTATACGGGGGCTGAAGAGAATAATTGAATTCGTTGACGGCCACGTGAGAAACTCGGCGAATCCTTATCGAATTTAAGATATTCGAACGCGAAGTATACCCCCGAATTGTCAGACACGAGTAAGAAATAATCTAAAGCAATTCCCATTGTGTCTTGACATCGACTATATAATTTATTGTCAACTGACACAAAGAAGTCCCGATTCTCTAACGTCGGGACATCAAATTATGATCAAATCTGATAAACAAAGTAATCTGTATGTGTATCTGTCTATCGATATGTAAAAAATTTGTCATACGCATGCATAGCTCAGGTCCGCAGCGGTAGACGAGTCGGAGGGCCTTTCTTTGAATATGCTATGGTTATGTATGTTAGGTGGAAGAGTCCCCTGAGACTGTCGCAGGGATAATATAGATCTCGATACGACAGGAAAATAAATATTAGAGTGTATAATATCGGCTACTTCTAATCAAATGAAATATAGTTGTGAAATTGATTATAATTGTCTATTCGCTCTATCACTCAGACAGTGGTTAATGGTTAATTAAGTTCCAAATCAAATTATAGGTAATGAGTAAAGTTGGTCCCAGCCCCACCTCAACCGTTAGTCAAGTGGATCCTGCTGTAAATTACACAAAGTGTAAATTTGCACAGTTTCGCCATTGTGGCAGGCTAGGATTAGATTTTCAAGGAAATAATTTCGACGTCATAGGATCTGACGCAAGGTGGAATTCAATCTAGACAGGTATTATCTCCGGACAAAGAAGCTACGTTCTTCGTGAATTGATCTTGATTTTTCACTTTCAACGCTGAAAAAATTTTCAAAAGACTTTTTTCGCCTCATGTCAAATTTAATCACGCGAGGCACGTCTGATCTAGCAAGTGGCAATATAAGCACACGATTTCCATACAAATATGTCTCATAAAATTTTTTCTCTTTTTTCATTTCCTTTTTTTTTCGTCAAATACTGTCAAACGCGTATACGTACAAAAAAAGGGCTGGTGGTTCATGTTTGAAACAGATACACGGTAAAAACCTAAATAGCGAGAAAAAAGAGCTCCGACGTAGGTATATATCGATATATCAAAGTAAATGATAAAATCTACTAATCATTCCATCATGGAGCATGTAATATCGCTTCTGACTGAACCTGGGTGAACCTCAATGAATCTGTACGGAGTTGGATGGCGTTTTGATCAGCCGTGAAGCAGGTGAGACGCAAGCGGTGAGCGAGGTGAGGCTGCGAGCGAGTAACCATGGCAACAGCTTCGCTACGGATTCCATTTACCTATCGCTATGGAAACGCGGGGTTGGCGCAAGCTCGAGGCCGAAGCCGCTCTTGGTTCGGCGGGGAGGAGGTCCTGCACGGGACGGCCAAGGTGGGAACAGGCGGGAGACGATAACACACCAACAGATCTATCGATCATCTACCGGCAGCTGTTGTGTGTTCATCGCTATATACTTATACCGTACCGTGTACACCGCTGCGTGTCGTCTCGTACAAAACACACCTCCGCACGTCTCGCATCACCTTGTCGTACGACATGTATACGAATTTATTGTTTTTGTATCATTTGCATTGCTATGTATCTGTACTTGTCCAAAATATAATATAATAGCCCTTGTCTCAGAGTCATGCGCGTTTCATCCACGTTTCGGTAGATACATATGGTTGTGTACGTTACACCGAGGTAATTAGCAAAGTTACTTGGTTCTCCGAGCATTCAAACGTTGCGGTTCACCCCCTCGCCTTAGTGGGTTGATTTTGCCCCAGCTCGCCCCACCCTCGCCGCCATTCCAATTATTAATAATTAATTAAAGACTCGGAGAAGTCCGTCACGCTAATCGCAACCTAAACCTCACAGCTTTTGTAAAATCTCTTAAAAGACCTGGCTGTACTGGCTCTTTGGACCATCTTTCTTTCTCTTTACCCGCTCAACCCCTTTTACCTACTCACTCACCCTCTTTCTCTCTCTCTCTCTCTCGCTCTCTCTCTCTCTCTTTGAAAACGGTATTTAGCCCGGACGCGGGCTTGCAACCGCCAGGGCGCTTAGATACTTTCCTCCGTGTCCCAAACCCCCGGTTCGCCCCTCTAGCCCAACCCCCCGGACCTCTTGCGCCTCCGTTCGCAACCCTTGAGTTACGCTAAGCTGGGTTAAAACAATGCAAATATAAAGAGCCTTATGCATCGAAGTGAAGGCCCTGCTCTTCTGCGTACCTCGAAGCCGTCATAACGCTCTGAAACAACCAGAGAGACGGAAGCTCGCGGGTTATTTGGGTCGGAGCTACTGTAGGGTACTCTACCTACTATCCTTGTGCTCGTCGTGATATTTATCATAAATAGTTATACAATTTTTTCAGGCTTAGGAAGTTTGGGTACGTAAAAGATTATTAGGCAAAAATTTCCGTGGGAATAATTTCGTGTGGATGAAAAATGACCGAACTGAATCAGGCCGTAATAGTTATATAACAACGAGAGATTCGAGTATGAATTCGAGATCAGATTACGCGGTACTCGTTACAGGGATCTGAGGGTATCAAGTGGCCTGAATTTATAAGGCCGAACTTTTTGGGGTAGTGATGAAACGGAAGGGAAGTATTTGTCCATTTCGTCCTTGGAAAGTTTAGATAAATTTAACGACTTTCGGGACCGAAAGTGCTTTTTAATTAAATAATCTACCGGTAGAACATTGCTCTTTAATCTTAAATTTCGTACAATTAATTTCTCCGACGCGGACGGAGTCACCCGCGCCATTTTACTTCAATGAATTACGTACTGCCAATTAGCTTCAAAGGTACGTATTATCAAGGTTAATTTTAAACTAAACTGCGGGTGGGCGAAGGGTGGTGGGAGACCGAATAACCCTCTCATCTAATCCTAAACTCGCATAATCATCTGACCTCGAATGATTAGCTTCGGAATATGAAAATTCGCGAATGCAACTGTCAATGTCGGTGTAATTGGAATAAAAATCATCAGAATTCGAGTTCTTGGTCCTCCACAATATTAAAAATTGTAAATCGATGGTATCCAGGGAGAAGTATTGATACGGTGTTTCTGGGTAACTATGGCAAGTATCGGCGTACATCAGCCATCAGATTTACGGGATAATCTGATTTTTCCATATGAAAGAATAGGGAAGATTCGAGAGTCTGCTCCGTACACTGTAATCGAATGATCAAAACCATACGAGTAGAAAACTAGATATATATCCGAGAATGTAACTGTAGAAAGTTCCGATTTGCATGACTCCCGTCCGCACGATCCTTTCGATAAAGAAATGCATGAGGCAATATGCGATTTGTCTGAGGAAGTGGATATCGCGTCAAAGGAGAAAGAGAAGGATAAGGATAAGGGATGGTGACCAGGAACTTCACATGATGTAATTCGAGCCTTTTATATGCATCCACATTGAATTGCGTAAGAGCTTTTGAACCCAGCGAAACCTCGGCTACTCTTATTCTCTGTTCTTGCAGAGAGACGTATACATATACTTTGAGGACACTCCTCTCCCATAAAGGATCCAGGAGCTTCTGAAGTGCCATAAGCTCGAACGTAAGACATAGCGGTACACATTCACGCCGCTTACCTTGGGTCGCGTTCGGGTGAATGGCTACGGTATAAGATTTAAGGTAAGCAGATGAAGGCGTATAACCCAGAAAACTACGTTAGCGACGAGACAGACCCTAGCCAGTATTATTATCCGTCGTCATGGACCCAGGGAGAGCTTTGGGTGCGGAGTAAGGTAGCCAATCGAGTGATCGGACTCGGGTCCGTTGATTTTCTCCCTTGCCCCGAGCTCTTGACTCACGAAGAGACTCCCTTTGGTTCCGAGACCTCAGTCAGCGTAGTAGAAACCCACGCTCGTTCATTCGTTCGTTCCGGAGTGTAAGCGGATTGCAGCGGAATTAGTGGCGTTCGTTTTATGCTTTGAACGGCCGACTGCTCTGCCTCCATCTCACCATCCTGAAACCTACGGTCTACCAACCGTACTTTGATCGCCAGAAATCGAATCAGTCGGTGGGTCTTGAGACCTGGTAGAATTTTCCGTAGGTCGGGTTACGATGCGAACGATTATACGCAATACATTAAACGCGTGAATAGAATTCAGCAATGAATCGCTGAGTATCTAGAATTCGAATTAATCTGTAGGTATTACACGAGTTCGTGAATTCAAGGGATGAAAAGGAGTTTCATGCAATATGTTTCTAGAATACTGACATGAGAGCAAAGCTCCTAATATTTGATTACCGACAGGTTCACGTGGTTTTCACTTTCGCGATATTCGAAACAGATTTATAGTTTCCTTTAGGATAAAGAAGTGAATTTTCTCAATAGGTCTCGTCTCTCGTGACTCAACTTTGTAGCTTGATCAAGAAAGGAAAGTTAGATATAGACATCCTCGATTTGAAATACGTGTTCGCTACCCAACAGCGAGCTTATAAAGGAAGACTCACCTTTGTGCTATTGGAATTTCCGCTCTCTTACGATGGACAAAGACTCAGTGTCAGAGTCAGAGTAATTTTATTCGACCCTGGGATTTAAAGCCCCTTAAGGGTCGTAGCGTAAGAATAATACAAGTTTCTGTGACGAATAAATTTTACAGAATATTCATGATGAATTGATGATAAAACGTAATGAAAAGTATTTAATTCCATATAAGTTCGTAAGATCAACCAGAATTTCACGCAGCACAGTAATCAACGTGCCTAAATATTAACGAGGTCACTAAAAAGAACAAGGGTGAACGTGGCAAGGGAGGGACAGGTTCAGGTTAGCAGTGGGCGAAGGACAAGGGAAAACGCAGAAACGGGGGAGAAGAAAAGACTCGGGTAGTAATTAATTAGGATTTCACTCTTTTCTACACTTAATTCTACCATTGGACTGTGGTCACCCTTTCTACCCGTGACTCGTTAAATTCCAATTACATAATTTCATAAGGTAGCTAGAGTGCCACGGAGATTACGTAGAAAAGTGGAAATTTTCGCTTACTTTAGAGTCGAAGGGCGGTTTTTATTATTTCAAGGACTATTTTAATTTCACGACATCTTGAACAGAACCGCGAAAAACTGTGCTGACGAAACGACTAACGAATACCTTGAGGCCTTATCAACTTTTACTCATACTGTTTCTTGAAACGTGCGGTGACTATGAGAAAGTTGACATATAATTAATAATATCAGAGTCAGCTATAAAATTATTTAACTAAATGATGATGAACGATCGTCATAACACAGCATATATATGAAAAGCTGTAATTAATATGTGCACCATGCTGGGTTTAGATTTTGCTGCCCGTGAGCATCGTGTTTTCAACCAAGCTACTCCAATGAATAAACATTCTCTGAAAACGTGGACATACACATAAGTAAATAGTTATATCCGATGTCCGTTGTCTGTTACTCCTGGTAAAATACGAAAATGGAATATAGTTTTTTTTTTTCTCGAGCGTGAAAAATGTCGCATAGAAAGATGTAGGAGAACGAAGTAGAGGACCCTCGACGTCGTTCATTTTCTTGATCTCTGAGTGCTAATTTACTCGTGGTGGGTATAGTAAATATTAGAAGTACTACATGCATATAGTAGTAGGTATGACTAAGTGGCGAACAGAGCGAGTAATTGCAGAACAAGTTTGCAGATAGTTGTAGACGCATATACAAGTTGGCATAATTCGTCACGGTTTAAATGGCTTTGAAAGGTTTGTAGCGCAGGCGTTCTTATTTATCAGAATATTCTTGGCTCAACTCTCACGGTTTACTTCGAAGCCCGCTCCCACACTTTCTTTCGAAAGAAGGCAAAATTTAACTCATTAGTTAGCCGTGTAATTAAAAACCTTGCACATCCGACCAAACAGATAAGGTGGAAGGGGGAAAGGCAGAACTTTACCCTTCTCCCTTTAATTCTTTTACCTTCTCTTCCCTCTTCCCTCTTCCCTCTTCCCTCTTCCCTCTTCCCTCTGGCCTTAACCCCCTCACCCTTCACTCGCTATTTTTCTCTCCACTTTACTCGCCACCCGACGCTCTTCGCTCTCTCGCTTCTCATCTCTACTCGATTCATTGCCCCGGTTGTTCACGTTCCCAGTTTTCATTCCCTTCCGGCGCAAGACCCGTTTTTATAATTGCAATGCGCCTACTGCGGAGAGTGGGAGGTTTCGAAGCGTGAGATCCAGGCGATCGGACGGAGAATAAATGCGAATAAATCTTTGCTTTGGCGTTCGAACGGCTCTTGTCGCGTCCAGGGCTTCGTTTAACAAGGGCTGTTCTGTCGAACGTTTGTACTTTTCACTTCTATACACTCCAACTTCATGAAATACGTCGAGCCAGTGACTAAGGCCCTTTTAAAAATAAACCCGAAGAACGAAAACGTGCTTCTAGCTCGAAGTGCGCTTAAGAAAAGACGGGCAAATTAATGTATTCAATTATTAATTGGACGAAGATTTCAATACTTTCCCCATCTCCTCCCATGCCCGACCATCCCTCTCGAGCGCCACTCGGAACGCCCGCGCCGCGCCGCTTCGCTTCCTCCAACTGCCTCAAATCGTGCTTTATATTACAACATAAAGACGTCCCTCGGAAGAATTCCGAGGATACTTGAATACGGCACTCATTTATCGGGGAAGATAAATTTATGGTGAATTTGAATTAACCATTAACCATTAACAACCCATCTCCTTTTATTCTCGAGGCGTATTTTTTTCCAACAAAGAGTTCGTCAAGTTATATCGGAGAACTGATAGCCCGTGAAAAACGTCTAATTGAATAAATATCAGGTGCGCAGGAATATGGGAATCGAAATTATGCACGTAAATTATTTCAGAGGAATCTACATGTTCATGCTTCGGCAGAACTAGCATTTATAAGCTTCGTTTGAAATGCACCAATCTCTCTTTACAGGGTTGATTTATTTACCTGTAGGTAACATCTATCATCGACCCGGAAACATTGGTAATTGTTAACCAACGCTCCTTCGGCGAATATAACGTCGGACGGGCTCGGTTATCCGACAGACGGCAGCATCCCTCGACGGTCGGTTCGAGCTTTCGAGCTTGCGACTGGCGCCATCCTACAGAACAGCACGAAACTTGGTCCACGCACAGATTCCCAACTTGCGGATCTACCTGCCCATCATTTTTTCACTCCTTTCCCAACGCTGGAATTCGAGCTTCAATTCGAACACGTGGAAAGCACAGATTATTACTATTTTTCGATAAGCACATCCGATCCGATTTCAGAAAATTGCGAAAAATTTGAGTCTGAATTGTTCTGAATCAAGTGCAGAGCTTGTGCTTTTCGACGTTATGTTCTCTGTCGTCGATTATCAGTATTTGACTGCGCACCCCTGTTAACGATGGTTGCCGTTGGAGCTTTCAGAGGGAAGCACGAGTCTCGGAAAGCTTTGCGATCGATAGACGAAAGATAGCTTTCGCAGAGACCTGCAGCAGTTTCACGTGGCATTACTAGTACGAGACGTTTCATACGGCTCAGAGCCTCGACGACGTGAACATTCGAAAACCGTTGTTCGAAAACTGTTGCTAAAACCGGACAGTTTTCGGGAGGAAAATTCAAAAACGTAATATATGAGAATCTGTGCAAAGTGCAGCGTATATAATAACATCGAGTTGAAGCACGTATCTCAAGGGGAAGCTGGCGTGAAAATATATATATTTTGTAGGAAAATTTTATAAAAGCATTGTATCTCTACGATATACATTATTACAGCTACTTTCTGCAGCAGCACGAAGCCAGGCTGGCCTCCTATCTTTACGGCTAGTCGTAAAATATTTATATGAAGTCTGTGTTTAAAAGATAGCGTGCTTCCTCCCTTCGGGAGTCTCAATATTTTTACCCAGCTTTCTTAGCTGAATTGAACATGTTTCACTTTGAAAGATTATACGCTACGGATTCTGACAAAACGATATCATGCCAGAGGCATTCATTATCATATTACTATGAAGATAGTCTAGAAACTAAAATATGTCCAAAAATTGAATTCATCTTTGATACACGTCAGCATTCAAAGGTTGAACGATCTGGTGTGAAAAATTTGTTTTCTTTAAATTTGGAGATACCCATTGCACTTCGTTTGCCGCAACGTGCTACTCTGAATCAAGCAACCAAAGTCTCTTCCAGAATGCCAAGCATCATCGATCTGTACTTGAATATGTGTACTGAGATTCCTATCAATCTGAAAACGGGACGAGATTTTAAAAATTTGATCGAATTCCTCTTTCGTGGAATCAATTATAGACGCAATCAGTTAGCGTCAGTTTTCAGGTGCTTGTTATAAATTTCTCCGACTAGGTATGTGCCATTCGAAAGTTATAACAACTGGTACCGTTATCGTTTTAACTTATAGAAAGATCATTATACGCTCAACATTGTTTTCTAATTACCCTCACAGCACCTGTTGCTTCGACAATGGTATTTCCGGACTAGCACAATGGCTGTTTAGTCTTACATAAAGTATTTAGTAGCACGGAAATACAATACCGAGGTAGAGGTGCGCACGTCCTCGTGCGACCGAAGAATAAACGACAATGAATCGCTCTCACCCCAAGTATAGGGAATTTCGTAATACTGCTCCACACATATTTGTATAAAAACCAATAAATTAGTATTTTCAATTCGGCTTTGTGTCCTCGAAAAATTTATGCATCTCGTAATACGCGTTCAGCGTTGGGCAGTGAGTCTTTTTAAAGTAAGCACGAATATATTTCCGAGAATAAAATTTGATTTACAGAGACATTAAAATTCCACTTTACCTATCCTTTGTCGGACAAGTGCAGAGGCTAATGCATATTAGTAGATAAGCTTGCAGCTTGACACAGCTTCACCTGTTCATTTTTATTCTCTTTTTCAGTTTCAACTAACTTTTTTTACCCGTTCCATTTTAATGAATAATTCAATTGACCTGGTTTTTTTTTGGTGGAGGATCCCATTAAAAATGCTGGCACTTTGTTTGTGCCTCAAAAGTTGAAACTGCTTTTACTGAGCGCGATAAAGAACGAGCTATGCGACCGACCTACTTCATATTTCGAGATTATTACTCCGTGCACCGCGCGAATTACTTTTAGGGAGTTGTGCAGATTTATGTTCCCTACCCCCAAGATAATTACTTTCAGACGGCTGCATATTGTTTCTTACTTTGAATATCGGGCACCCACGTCGGGATAATATCTTTCGTCAATTTGGATGGAAAGGATAACAAAAATTAAATCTTCTTAGCGAAATATTACACATAGGCAACGACCTATTTCATTGCATTTCCCCCGAATGCTCGATCCTGGATAGAAGCGGGTCATTATCCCACGGAAGGGTTTCCCGAGGGTTGAGTTCCAATCTAATGACTTCAAATCCCAGACCCTCAAATTTAATGACTCTAGGCATGGCTAACTCACGGAGAATGTACGAGGGTTGGTTCGAATTTCGAATTGGGCTGCTACGCGGCTGCACGACGTTTGATTTGTCGACGACATCAAAGAGGTAACGCTACGGAAATTTTCACGAAATATAGCTTGTGACCTACGGCATTTTGCTAGCTGTCAGTTCGCCTAATAGCTATAGACAAGTGCGACCATGTTTTTTATTGCAACAATTTCCGAATGAGAAAGAGACACGCGACGGATAAGCGATCGTGAAGCGTGACGTCGGGTTATTTGTCTGGCCCAGAGTAAATAATTCTGTACCGAAAACACGCCCGCTACTCGTGTGTGAAGTATAAAACGACGACGCGATTTACATGCTCGATCAGGCGAACGAGTAACCAAATGGTCGAGAAAATCTAGATAAATATATGTAGATATACATATAACACAAGAGATGAAAATGAAAACAGGGTATTAAACTAGATTTTAAGTGTCAGCGATCATCCGATCTCAATTTTCGTAACAGAACAGTGTCAGCTTTTGTGACAGGCTAATTCTAACAGATTAATCTAATCGTGTGAATAATGAAAGAGCACAATGACACTCTGGCTAGTCGATCGACTGAACAAACTGAACATGCGGCACAGCGTGACTGAATAAATTATCCACACCATCCCTGTCTTTCCAGTTATAAAGAAATCTGCAATAATCGATACCGTTTTTCCTACGATCAGCAGAAAAATTATATGAATACATTTTTTCATCGCGCTCATCAGGCTGCTGCAGTCCCTTGGGACGGCGTAAAGAATACTGTGTACACCTGCTGGATTCGCGATATATTTGGCAAGGTATAACCTTCAAAGTTCCACAACGAAGCCAAAGTTCAGCTATTCGGTAACTCGTAAACACGTACAATGCACCTGGGGAATCCCTAGTGTCTTTACCGGTGTATATGGCGGTAGATAACGTCGTACACATGGCGTTGTTGGCAGACCAGAAGTTTTAATTGATGGTATATGTAACGAATCTTGGACACTACGTGCCTCGGACGGATTTTTTTACCCCTCGAAATAGCACCCGACGAATAAGTCAAGTCGAGTAGCAAGTTTAACTATGGACGAGTGTACGAGATGCACGAACAACGCTCTAGACTTCACGGATTTAGCTGAGGTAGCAAATGATCGTTCGATGCAAATTCAGTGAGAAATATCTATCTTCTTGGTCCGCATAGACGCTAGTTCGTATTTGCACCAGATTTAGAGGACGATTCACTGCAGCACGTGGTATTACCGTAGATTATTATTTCAGGAATAATATCCCGACGTATTCCGGTATCGTTCATTAGTATAGAGGTGTGTGAGTCTTTTGAATTTTCGCACGCCACCGTGTCATGAAATTATCAAATTATTCATGAATAATCACATGTCGCGATCCGCATTGTCACTCGAATTATCTAACATGATTCGATTGTCGTTCAATCAATTTGAGCACAACCATACATGTATATACGGACCAGGGAAATATATACTCCTGCGGGAAAATCAATCAGGGGTGTTAAAATTTTCAAAAAGTAAAACGGGCGAAATAGTCGCTACGGCAAAAGCGCCACTGGAGGGGGACGTGACTCGAGGTCTCAAGATCGTTCGAAAATTTATAAATATCCATTATATATTGAAACACAAACGGCGCCTGCTGCCTGCTTGCCCTCACAGTTCACCTACCGCGGATGTTCCTGCCTCTGAAAATGGTGCTATTTCGTATCTATGTCTATATAGGTATACGTACACGTATGAGCTTGACACATACACGTGCCACGTGAATTTGCACATACGTATAGGGTTGTACATATATACGTACATGGAAGACAGAGGGACACGAATAGATTTGAAATATGCAGAGATTGTTCTTCGGAATGGAGTGCAGCTGCGTCTCGGTGTCGCAAATATGTTTGAAAAATTTACGAGAAAAAGCTCAGCTGATCCCGGCAACAGAAGTGAGTACGAAAGATGAATCGGTAGCTAATCGTTTTACTACGGATAACGCGTTCCGTTAAAAGGAACGGAATTTCGTCGAAGGATATACATTTCAATGAGTTAGCCTTATCAAAAAGTTGATAAGAATTGTTTCCAACGCTGCCTCCAAAGGTATCTTCTCGCCTTAATCGGCCCCTTCGATCCGGCCGGACGAGCAACGCATTCGTGCGCGACCCTCCGACACGGCAGGGTCAATACAGAGGCGCTGACCATTTTCTCTATCCCTTTCTTTTCCTTTTATTTTTTCTCTTTTTTTTCTCTCTCTTTTTTTTTCTTTCTCATCTCCTCTGCTTTTCTCCGTTCTCCTTCTATTTCTCAGTCCACTGAGGCGGACGAAAGGACAGCAGCAGGAGCCTCCTTGTGTGACGTACTGGGGCCGTACTGCTAGAGGATTCAATCGTTCCAGCCCGGTCGAACGGTCACGTTAATTCTTTATAAGCGACGCGCTGTTATCAAGTTAGTTCAACCGGAGATTCCGAGGGATGGGATAGGCTTTGAACCGTGGCAAGTAAAAAAAAGATAAGATTGCCAATTGCTGGAGACGCGTAACATACGTTCATTCGGCTTGGCTTTAGTTCAGAATCTCTTGTTATACTTGCGTATCGTAATTCCAATTTTGAAAAGCTCAGACTGACAACGTCAGTCTAACCGAACAGAACGGTAATAGATTTTGCTCTCTTGCAAAATTTGTGAGATTTTCAGAGCAGCCCAATTCCCGAACGAAAATCTTGTGGAACTAATCCACTCACTCTCAGTTTTTTCAACCAATCGAGATAAAATCAATCCGAAGGTTGTACGTGTAGGAGTACTGAATGGTTTGCTGAAAGATTAACCGAATCATAGTATCGAAACCGTTTGAAACGTCGAAATAGGTCCATTTCCTTGAAACAGAGTTACACAGCTAGATGCTGGAAGCTATTTGGAGAGCGGACGTTCTGTCGTCGATCGATGTCCCCACTAATTAAGTGCATGGCTGTAGGTGGTAACAATGATAAGCCTATCTGAGACCGGGGATGAGGAGGCGACGTAGCAGTCCTTGATTACCAGCAGATTCATCAATGACCACAATGCTAGGCATCCTATTGCGGCTTGGCTCTATATATCTACGGCATGTGCCCAACACCCGACAGCCTTGTACCGGTTGTCAGCCGTCTACAGAGTAATGACACCGTACAATAGCGGCTTTAGAGGTGAAATGGCTGAACCACCTACGATGTGTAATTCGAAGCGGCTATGCAAATCTGGTTTATTGTTTCGGGGAAACTAAACGAGCGTCGTTGGGGCATTGTTATCTTGACGAGTTTATTAACAGAAATTTCACCACGAAATTATATACCCATCTACCTCCCGAATTGGTCACGTCAACCGTTCGGCTAATTTCGTAAGAAACTGAAGAATTGTGGGATGAGAACTTCCGCAAAACTTTTTTTTACACAGGCTCGACTCAAAGTCAGATAATATCGGGCCAACTTGAAACTTGCAGAGTCTGGCATCAGCCCTTCTAGCTCGATTCACGAATGAGTGATTTACTGGGGCGTCGCGCCGCAACGACCGCCTTAGATTAACCGAATTACTCTCTGCTGCGTCCCTACGGCTACAAGATAGGTTTGTCATTGTGCCCCTAGTGTTTAATTAGAGGAGATATCGACCCGTTAGCTCGCTTGGGTCGCGTTAGGTTAGTTCGAGAAGTGGAGAGGGTGGAAGTAAAGGGGTCTCTAGGTGGTGGACGTCTCTAGATAGCCCCCTCACCTGCAATTACTCAATAGCATTCCCGTAATGGATTACCGAGGAGGGTCCGTAGGGTAGCTACGTTGTGTTGCATTCGCGAAAGACGCCCGCGCCGTGTCACTTCCATTCGCAAAGCGACGCTTGAACAGCGGATCGGCGAGTAAACCACGGAATAGAGGCAATGGAAGGCCGCTACAAGAGCAAATCGCCTGGGCAATCCATGCCCCGTAATTGGGAGTTTTATAATATTTTTGGAAGTGAGCCAGTCGCGGGGAGAGCGCCTCCACGGAAGATGAATATTCTCTTTTTGAGGGCCAGCGCGGTGTGCATGGATGAAAAATGTGCCTGGCTGAAATTCAACGCCGCAAAAAGGGTCCTGGCGATTTGGAAGCATACCAAATTGTAATAGTCGGAAATCGGCGATTAATTTATCACCGTAACGAAAGCGTGGAGAGCCGGCTTTAGAAAAAAGGAAAATCCACTTATGAGGGCAATTTGTTGGGAATCAAAGTCTTTGACGTTCCGAGTCTATTTGCACGAGTACGTATATAAGGGGCATTCCAACCCAAGGGTTCAAAACTCATAAGTCGAAATCTTGTTTCTTTTTCGGACAAAAAGATACATGTGTGAACCACTAATTAAATCAATAGAAAACGTCCAGGTCTGAGGCACGTTGAGTCGAAGTAGAATGTCCCATATGCACATGCCACGTCAGAGTCCTCTCCATAATCTAAAGCATCGTGTAATTCCGAATCTGCTTCGCTGTTACCTACATTACAGTCGCCAATTGCAGAGTGGACAAGCACTCGAGGCGATTCTAGCATGTCGACGCCATCTCGAAGCAATTAATTCACCGAACACTAATTGTCAAATAATTAATGTTCGTGATTATTCCGAAAACAAATTTACGACTCTTCCCGATGCAAAGAGCAAGTGATTCAATAAATGGGTTCAGAACTAAGTTAACTTGGAAATCTTTTCGCGAATTTTATAAATAAAACCCCTTATTTTCCAGACGTAATAATTCTTGCGAGGGCTCAGAATCCACAGTTCGAGAAGATCGTCGAAGCAATAGAAACGACAAGGTGGTCCCTGGATTCGCACGCTCGTTGTCAGGGATATAAAATACGTCGTAGGTAACCGCAGCAGTCTGTCATCGGCTCTGCTGGCCCACGTTGCTCCGCGTGGCTCCCTGGGAATACAGGGGAACCCCCGGAGAGTCCTGGAGACCCGGTACACCACCGCCACTTTATATTCAAAGCGCAGCTGGACGTCCCTGAAAATGCAATCGCAAAATACAATACCATGCATTACCTATACCAGCTCGCGTACCTGGGCTTCGAAAGAGATATCGTAAAAGATGACGTTATACGTTATGCGATGCGAAACTCCTACTGGCAAGGTGCAACAACCCTATCGGACCTCGATATGTTAATAAACAGGAAATAACTGAGAGATTTCATCTCCTCGCTTATGTTTATATCAAAGGTCGTGGGAAATTTGAAAAGCGATATCGAGAGGTGATTCAACTTCACCCTTTGCAGTCATGGTTCGTGCAATGAGTGCCAATTATTTTCCGAAGCAGTCTTCCATAACTGGTCCAGACGTTCTAGACCTATTTATATTCTCCCATGGGTTGATTGCGGTTCTAAACGAAACTTCAAAAATTTGATTTTCACCGTTCACTTATTCAAGAATATACAACGCGTTTCACGTGTCCTAAAATAGACATTGTCAGAGCTATCTTCTTCGCAAACTGACTTCCGGAATATCACAGCAAACCACAAAAGCTGGCGGTGTTTAAGCCATCGTGCACACACGATATACCTACGGTGTATATAATGTCGCAGAGGCCAGAGGAGAGAACGTAGCTAGATGTACTACCATTATGCGGATGTATGTATTTGCATACAAGCAAACATGTACAAGTACATAAATAGCTATGCTGCTCTCGTGGAAGCGAATAAAGACGAACGAGGAAGGACGGAGAGACGTGAAATAGCGGAGTTACAAGCGATCAGTATACGGATAGAGCTCTGTGGCCTACGGGATAACGCTCGCGGCTTCGTTTCTCTGCCTGCAGGTTCCTCCGTCCAGGGTAGCTTTTCATTGAAATGCCACTCTGAACAATCCACCGGTACTAACTTCGGCACAATGGACGTCACATTATATTACATCACAGAGAGCTACCTCTGCTTACTGCATGTTGAAAGTTCACGTTTGCTAGATCACCTAATCATCCCCGAAAATGTCCATGAAATTTTCTTTTGAACGAAAAGCAGTCATTTCGATCATCAGAATATGTACAAAAAATTCTGGCTCTCACTCAGTCAAGCTGCTGCCTCTTCTTACTACATATTTCACGAAATAATTCTTGACCAGGTCCAGTCTATACATATGGGATCCCAGTATGCATGGCATTCTCTACATTCCCCATATTTTCGACGTGCCTATTCGGCCGCGGCCTACAGCTAGTTTAGGCACTGATACACAACGACATAAAGAGAGAATGGGAAAGATATCCCTGCTCGTCAGATAGATGAGATATCCAAGTGGCTTAGGGTGGATGAAACGGATGCCAGAGGCGTAAGCGGTCATATTCATCTTTTCTCGTTCGATCGGAGGTAACGATCGGCAAACGAATGTATATAGAGGCAACAATTTAGTATTTCGGTACCGAGTACCTGCCTACGAAGTTTAAACCCGAATGGTTACTAACTTATTTTCTGGGACGGAAAGTTTCTTGAATTTGCACCGAGGCGAATACGCTAGCGAGACGGCTGCCATTTCTCTGAAGACACCCTCGCGCGACAGACACCTCGGAGTTTCTGTTAAAACCACAATGTCGTTAATGTAAACCGCGAAGTCGGGGACTGCCTGCTCACATGGTAGCAAACTTTTGTTCTTTAGTGACACTGTTTCGTACAATTCTGCGAATAAACCGAACCAAAACTTGTTAGGCGCACGGTGAGATGATTTCAAACCGAGTTTAGCTTTCGCGTTTAACTTGGGGAACTCGCTGGTTCATCTTGATCAGCTATCTCGAGCGATTAATTGGTCGGTCGTAACGCGTCTGGTTTATTCGACTTTAATTAGAATTGCTACGAACTTACACCGCAGCGGCGATGAATGCGAATTGAGGCCACGGCCACGGTGCGTGCTGTGTTTTCATTTGCATATAATCCCCTCGAAGGATCTTGAAAAAAGATAATTAAGAGATAATCGTAATGGGGGACGATGATTCTTCCAGTCGTAAATGCACCCCTGTCAAATTATCAGGTTCTAAAATCAAAGGTAAATAGTTGTAGATAAAAAAGGATTTTGATAAGTTTTTCGAGAAAATTTTCAACTTCTGGGTACATATGTGCACCTTAAAGCTCGTTCCATTCGTTCACTCAGTCCCACATTGACGCTGTTCGTTAGGCCCTCATTTGCTTTGTTAACTCAACCGAGACAGAGTAAACGAAGGCCACATATTCGCAGAGCTTTCAACGAGTATAGTGGTAATTGAAAGATCAGGGAAGAGAGATTTGAGCCTCCTAAGTAGAATTCGATATTCGTACACGTGAAGCTTGGAACCAGGGTAATGAATAATTTTGTTGATAAAGCGCTGACAAAGTTTCTCATGTGGAGACCAAGAAACAACAATGGCAAACCCGAGTTTCGAGCTCTTTTCTATTCTCAGAATCTTATTCTACGAGAATCGCTCGTTAACGTTCAAGTTACAATCTTCATCGAACACTTTATCCCGAACAATACCTACTTTCCGACAATTCTCCAACTCTCAACCGTCACGCGACGCGATTTTCGTGAGTTAAGGTATATCTTAACAATTAAAATAACACTGCTTCGTTTAAGCTATTTTCATCTTTCGCCCGAGACCTTTCATTGCCGAAGCTACCCACCCTTCGAAGTCCATATCGCACTGAAAGGACTCAAGTTATTGTTCACTGGCCGGAGTGAAGGGAACATCATTAGACGAGAAACTTTAGGGAGGAATCAGCTATCACCAGAAGTTGGTTTCAACGGCGGGTAACCAGCCGATGAACAGCGTCTGACCCCTACGGGCGATAATCACTGGCCTGAACGAGGTCCTCAAGAGCGTGATGCCGGACAGCGGAATAATGTCAAACGCACAAAAAATGTCCTTCATGTTTTGCATCTACCGTTACGACGGTCAGACGAAACTCTTAATTAATTAATTAATTAATTAGAGGCTCAACAGCATAGTCATCTTACTTAGCGGTGAAACGACGTTGCCAAGAGCAAGCTCAGCTGTCGAGTATAACAGTTGCAGAGTTGGAGTTGACCCGCAAGTACATATGAGTGTCTCTAACACTGGTCCAAGAGAATCTGACAAACAGCAAGAAGGTTGTACAGTGCCGGACCGGAATACATGGCGATGAGCATTTGGTACGTAATGTATAAACGGTGGAGTGAATTTTGATTGCAGGAGATGCAGTGAGGAAGTGATTAGTCGGAAAAGGATCGTAGGGCTCTTGCCTTTAGATTATACACCTGTAGTCTAGTCATAGAGACTTCAATGGCGAGTCCTATGGAAGGGAGTATAATTTTGTGGGCAACTATACCATTGCACTGGCACACCTCGCAAGCATGAAACAACTAACAACGGGGATGCCCAGGAGTTCAGGAACTAACTCTCAAGAGTATGGCTAGGTCGAGCAGCCTCTTGCTTCCTAGTTGCTTGCATATGTATTCATTATGCAAATTTTGTGCCCATTATAATAAGCGAGACCCCTTGGTCTTACGCGGAAACCCAAAACTACCGCGAGGTAGCCATCACCGCAACAAGGTACCGACGTCTAGTTATAGTAGTCCGCGACTAAGAGACAAATTCAATTATGATTTAAGCGTCAAGTTTGCGGCCATCTAACCACAGTACGTGGCTAAAGCTGTTACTAATTGGAACGTAATTCACCTGCAGATAGCAGTCATTTGTTTCCACCGAAGTGCCAGATGCGTATTTTCGCGATATCAGGTATTAACAAGGAGCTTTTTTTTAATTTGAAGTACGTCGTAGCCGATTCTGACGTCCGCGTTCCAGAAATAGTTCAAAGAAGGCCAAGTCCCCTCGAACGGAATCATGTTTAAGATCAATAAGATCGAGTTTGGAGGATTTGTAAGACGGAGCGACACTCTTCTGGTCGAAGCGCGCAGAGGTGAATCGGTGATCTTGGTGGCGGTACGTCAGAGGAGAAGGAGGAGGAATGACGTGGCGAATGGGTCGACCTGGGGGAAGAGAGTAAGGCGTACAATGGGCCGAACTCCGGGACCTAAGCGCTTCGTGTCCAAGATTGATCACCCTTGGCCTCAGTCTCCGCAACAGAGCCAGGCCTTTCTCCCAGCTCTTGGTCTCACGCTCGTTGTCTCTAACGCCGATTCTCTCTTTATCCACGGAAGGCATCTTTTCTTACGAGGGCTCTCATTACTTAAGGCTGTGCATTACCATATTGATTTCCTCGGGGAACAGTTTCAAAAGTCTTTGGCCTTCTTTTTATTCTTCTCATCGGGTGAAACGAAATGACATTTCTGTCGCAGTCCGTTAAGATTACGCGAGTTGAAATTAATGCATGGAAATGTCAAGCGGGGTAAAAATGTCACTCGCAGAATATACCCTTGCCAAATTCTAAGTGTAGCTGAAAGTTTAGGTTCAATTATAGGGATAGGTGCCATTGATAGAAGCCCTATTCTTACGGGACAATGGATTAGAGAACCTGACAGCTGAAGAACAACCGGAGGACAACGGAACGAATCAAATCGAACGGAATGAGAGACGAAAAAGGTTTTCGAGGGAGGCGGTTCAAGGGGCTGTACCACGCGCGCTGGCTATAGCGACAAATGCCCTGTTCTGGCCGACCTCCTATCCAGCAACCCGACTATTCCCAATAAAAAAGAAACAAAAACCTATTGTTGGCCATTCTGTGGGTGGCGGGTGAACCGGGTGATCCATCAGGCTCGGACGGGAGAGGCCTGAGGGCAACCGGGATAGGACAGAAGCTGGACGGGAGTGAGTAATTAACCAGGCCGCAGTGGCCCCCCTTCCACGTGCCCTCTAGTTCCCGCACGTAGTTGGTACCTACCTACGTCTACCCCATGGCGACGCCGCATATATATATATACATTCATATATATATATACATATATATATACATATACACGTGTGAGGTGTATATATATATAGGTGTAGCCTAACGTGGTGCAGCTCGTTCGGGCTGACAACCCATCACCATCTGGGCAGGACTTTGGCCTCCGGCTTTGCCTCTGCTGGACCACGACGAGATGAATTTAGACGGGCGACGAAACTAGAGGGATAGCGGGCCAAAGAACCGCGTGCAGAACGGGATTCGCCAAATTGTAGAGTAATCAGGTTATACTAAATTATCGCGATTCGTCTAGTTCTGGAGAAATTTATAAGTTGGAGCGTGTATCTACCAACGTTGGACATTTCAATTCTGGTGATCTTCGGTTCGCTCTACTCATCGTGTGCTAATAAATTCTTCATGTTAACGGGAATGTGCGAAGGCTCGTTATTCTTTTTGCGAGTGACGAGAAAAGCCAGGAGCTACAATATAGACAAGCGTCATTCTCGAGGAGTAGCTTTAAGAGTACGACGTATGGTAGGCTACCACAGTCAAGCGTCCAGTCTCTTATTCTTGCTTCCACAATTCCAAGCTCATTGTCCGCAAGAGCTGTGCTATCTACCGATCTGACTGGCGTTGTACAGTTTTAGTGACACTGATAAGCATGTCTTCGAGCAATAGTCAGTTTCCATGTGAATTTGTGCCAAGACACAGGTTTCCCGGTACCTCGAAAGATCGAAAACCCTCTCGAACGGTGTAAAATGTCTGTCACACGGATTTTTCAAAGATTGAAGTTCATTGTATCATTTCAATGCGAGATATGGAGATTTCACTTTCTTTCCCATACCAGTTCAAGCGTTGAACTGCTCTTCCGTAAACTCTTCGATCACTGATATAGATACGCGGCTGAATGATCAGACGTACTACAAATACTATGTGAGGGGAAATACTAGCATTATTTCGAGTCTCACAATCACCTTCATCTGTGTATATACATATATATATATCTGTCTTCAGTGAAACGATAAACGGTGCAATGATGCCGAAAAAAAAAAAGAAACTGTGCGAAACCCGAGTACCTACTCGATAAATTCGTTTCTATTTATCCTTTCAGACACCGTTGGGTCCACCGATCAGGCACGCTGCGTACATTCGTCAGCAAAGCGGGCAGGCGAAAAATACAGCGATCGATTGCGCCGCTTAAACCGATTCACGTTGTGCTTTTGGTCCTGTTCGTCAGTCGGTGCCAGTTTGCTAAGCTAGACTCCAAGTGTCCGGCTTCGAACCGAACGCTTCTCTTCATGGTCCGAACTTCGTGGGAACTTGAAATTATTACGGTCAATGCTCGTTAATCACGCTGGTAGAGAAGGGAGACTGGGGGTAGCGGCTGGTCACAGAGCTATCTGTACCACTGCACCAGCCATTAAATTAAATTTACATATAAATTCAAATTATTCTATCGAAACATTGGTTACAATAGTAATTGCTGGACGTAATCATAACGATCAAGCCGTACTGCTATTTAGTGCGAAAGCGAGTCAAAATTTACGACACGTCAGTCGAAATTACTATTGGTTATCCTCTATGGATGAGCATAAACACATCCCGCTGCAATAGTTCCTCCTGGAAATTGTGGGCGCGCGATAACCTCGGGTGAAACACTTTGCGGTTTGACGGAATCCACGTTAGGGAATGACCAAGGTTCGCATATGCAAAACAGTCCTAGTGACAATATCCGTGACACAGCCTGACAGGACCAGGCGCCAGGGGCGTCTCTAACGTCTAGACTCAGCTTGGCCATCATAAATCAATCGGTACCGTTGCGTCAGGCCAACAGGTAGCGCCACGAGGCTTAAAAGCTCCAAATTTTGGGGTACTACATGCCCTAGATAAAGCACAAATAAGGTAATCATGCCCCACTATAACGACACCCTGCAGGTGCGAGGGGCTGTTACGATCTTAAAAACTACGGAAGTTATACCGCGAGGTCGATTAGATGATTCGAGCTTTTTCCTGGATCAGAAAAAGCAGATGCCTATATTCTTGACAATAGCTTTTCTTTCAGTAGGTGATGGATAGCGAGATACGTCATAAAAAGGTTGGGGTATTCGTGCGTGTAAATATATACAGCAAACTTCTAATCATTAGACACGAAATTACTCTGTAACACATGTGTATCGCACCTATTTCCGCGTACGCGTGTTTCCGACTTGCATGTGTTTGTCTGCTTACTCACACGTGGAATAGAGTACGATAAGAGCGCGTGCCTTGGCTTATCGGTTGTGACGAGAAATGGATGTAGAAGACTGCGCAACTTGATACAACTAGATAAACCGTTCTCTGCAGAGCGGCTCTCACGTGGCTACGTCCTACGTGTACTTCAGTAATTAAGCATCGCCGATTCGCACGTATCTCCAGGAACAAATGACTCCATTATACTTCCTTGGTTCATCTGCCTGTCCAGATTTCAGTCACTGTTATACCGCTAATGATTTCCTTGCAATTATCTACGACAGGGAATGCAGGATAATCCATAGATTCGAGACCGTACCTACTTTGATCATTTGCAGATATTTCCTGGCTAAATCACTCGCCCGAAGACTCGTCGTTTATTTATCCGGACAGGAATTTGGCAAGACTATATACACGCATACGTACTTACAAAGGAAGTTGTCCAGACTTGCACGAGTGTTTGGAGTGTGGGTGCTAGGCACGAGTGATGAAATATCGCAGTGCACTATGAACGTAAATATTTGAAGTCACCGAGAGAGATTTACGGGATACGTCGTCGACTCCAAGACTCGAAACGACGATTCGACGGACACCTAAAAGCTGGAAATTTACTTACCAGAGATTAAGACGTTTACTTTGTACATCAGCCACAAGAGCGAAATATATCTACGCCTACAGCAGTATTCCTTTCCTGTCTACTCATTGTCACCTTTCGAAGCAAAAGTTGAAGAAAATTTAGCGGCTCACTCGACGTGAGAGATACTCTTAGTTAAAACTCATTCATACGGAACATATACTGTAACCCCCGACGACTGGTTGGCGGCATACTAGAGACTGCAATGTAGTTGTTTATAGTAGGGGGCAAGAAATGAAGAGCACTCCACTCTGTTCTACGAGGTGTGAAGGTTGCAGAGGCGCGAAGCGAGCGAAAGGTTGGGTAGGTCGGGTAGGTCGGGTAGGTCGAGGGGGTTGGTTGATGGATTGTCGTCGGCGTGTAAATATTTTATGCTACACTCGTCACGATTTTTCTTGATTTTTCTTGTCTCTTGGAAAGCGAGGCTCCCCCCGTTGATAGACAAAGCGTATTTTTCCTCCCGAAAAATTACTTCGCGAAAAAACGACGACTCGAAACTCTGACTTCCTTTGAATATCGGTATATTAATCGAACCGAAAGTTACATCTGCAGCACGGAGTCTGTAACTGAATCTATCTATCGGTTTCCCTCGTGTAAAGCGAAACGGAAGGTTTTGTAAAATATTATCTAACCCTTCGGGAGCAGTACCTTCCTTAGTTTTAAATCTCTTCACCTTCCGATCCATCGGCATACCTATGTACCTATCTATAACTGTGTATGAATATAGGTATACGCGAGTATAACGACCGAGCGGCGTTGCACGATGCAAAGAAATCTAATACCAAAATGGATTCGGGTGTTATAGATACGTGCAGGAGGGCTTGGGGTACAGCGGTACTGCGCATAGCGGGGAGAAGGTCGACTAAATCCATCATAGCGCTGTCGTTCCACTGATGGCTTTCCAAAATCCAGTTTAAAGTAGGTATAGATCGATACGAGCCACCCACACGGTCCAACGTTCGTTTTCGCGTAAACGCATCGTCTCGTCTGCTGCCCCGATTCCATTCGATTCGCCACGCCATTTGCTCTTTTTTTTTCGATTTTTTTCCTTTTCATTTTCGTGTTCACGACACACACGAGTCAACCAACCCTTCATTTCAGTCTACCATAAGTTTGAGTATCGGTAAAGGTACAAGGTACGTAAGGGTAAGCGAGTCTTCGCGTATCCGCGTATCAAATGCAGACGTCATTGTCTAGTGCAACGATGCAGACGTCCTACCATTTACATTTATGCGTACCATACCATACCATATCACGCGCGGGGATGAAGGGAGGATGAAATGGTATCCTGCAGACACCGAAACTCTCACTTCGATGCTTTCAACAATAACGCGCGTACATCTTTTGGGGAGCGACGAGCAATATATCTCAAAACTGCGGCCGTGACTATAGAACGTGCGTAGATATACCTACCCTAATGTGTTTATACATGTATATAGATACCTGGGCCCATGTTGTATGAACTAAATTTAAACACTTACCCGTGTGTATCCACGTTGGTGGATATAGTATGTATGGATGTATGGTAACAGCCTCATGTGAAGGAATATCTAGCTATGAGCAAGCCAGTGATATTCACGATACTAGCCTGGGCCAGACGAGTCCAACTTTCATGAATTTGTCACCTTCATATTTTATCGCTAGCTAAGCGCGCTAGAACGTGTAAACAAAAGTAATAAACGTCGTAGTGACAACGGAATAGCCAGTGTATACCGTAGCCGACGCACACGTCGTAAATAAGCAAATAACTATCTACGGTTAGAGCTGAAACTCGCGGGTTGCTGACGGGGATTATCGGCGCTTGAACCGGGCCGAGAACTCGGTGCCCGAAGGATGGGAGAGGAGGAACACCGAACGAATTTGAAAAGTAACAAAAAACAAGGTAAATCGAGCGGAGAGGTTTCTGTCACGTTTTTCAACGCTCATAAAAAGTTATAAAAAAGGAAAGCTGACGGTATATAGGCGCGACGAGGCGCCTACCTACCCCATGAAATTATGGAAATATCGCGTAAAATCCCACCCGCGGATTAGCCTGGCTCATGATCTTCCCGCGGATGTATACGATTCTTTAGTGCTTCCGAGAATTTGAAACTAAAAAGTCCCTCCGAAAGTAGGAAAAATGAAAAATAGACTGAAAGGGGTTGCTAAGGCGACGAAGGAGGGAGACGGGAAGCGAATCACAATGACCTCTTAACTTAACCCCTGGGATTGGCGTATTAGTCAAAGGGGGTGAAGCTGGGGGTGAGGGGGTCAGTAGCAATTATTTAGAGGCTTTATCGCAGCTCATTTTCCGTTTTTCTTTCTTTCAAGACGCGTCAGATGAGGAGCGAGGGAGATAGGAGAGAAAATGAAATAGCAGAAATCACAGGAAGGGACAAGCGAATAATGGGAGAAGCGTTGGAAAGTATAAGTCAAGGGAAGAATGAGAGGAAGAAAGAAAGTGTGGCGGCTGAAGGCTGAAGGCTAAAACATGGGGGAGATAGGACGTCGCGTGCCGACGTACACTGCAGGCTTGCCCCTGCTCGTCTACCTACTACAAATGCTATCCTCACGAAACTCTGAAGATTAACGAGGAGAGGTGGCGCAAGACATAACCCATCCACGTGTAAAAAGCTAATAAAACGTTTTTGTATTGCAAAAGACATAAATTAGCTCTGTCATGCAACAAATGCCTAGTTCGACCATTACGTGTGTAATGGCGATCCTTTCTCTGGTTCGTGCAAATTTCGATAACTTTATGCTTGGCACGGAGAACAGGGTACCTAAAAACAGGGGATATTTCCCATGACTTCGTTGTCGTTAGTCGCACTCTGAATGCCGAATGTGTCGTTACATTCCCATCTGTCTTTGGACCGCATATAGGTACCCACCTACTTTTTTTCACGATAAATAAAAAGCAACAAAACCCGATGCACAATAGTGCAGGGTCGGTTTTCTCTAACAGAAATATTTTTCAAAGGAGAAACGTAACTACGTTTGTCTATTTCTTTCTCACTACCGTCAAAGCTCGCGTTTCCAGCTTTACAATACGTGCGATGATTTACCGAGCGATCGCAACGGCCGTTATTCAAAAAATTAAATCAAAGTAAAAAGTCATTTGAGCAGCCTCAATTATTTCAGAGACAGAAAATATTCAAGTTTGATAAATCAAATGCAATAACGTCGAATTCAAATATCGCTATCAATTGATAAGACCAGTCCTATCCTCTAATATCATCACGTATCATTTCCATTTTTTTCGTACCAAAGATTTAGCGATACCGAGCCATCCCTTTCTATACAAACATTTTTTTCCAACCGATCGATAAGCTATAACTAAATCTACTTCACCCAAGATATCGATCTTCCGTCTGTCGTTCCAACATGTTTACTATTCGTGAGTAAATATTGTTCGTGGATCGTCAGCGCTGCGAAGTCACGAATGTTGAACAGTATTACCTTACGTGTATGTATGTACATACAATTGAGTAGAGTGCGTTTCAAAGATGATGATATTACTATCTTGCTATCGTGGAAAAATTAGAAGAAAACTAGCCTTCAGAAGTTAGAAAATAAAAACTAGAACACGTTAGGGTAATTCACGAACTATCTTGTAGCACATTAACCCGATGTGCGCTAGTCTGCCGTCTTTTTGCATCGTCAACACTTTCTTACAGCTGCTTATAAGGGAGCAAACATTAATTTATCGTTGGATGCTTACATATACATGTATGCATGTATAGTTACCTAAAGCGTGGATCGGAGCTGTGCTAAATATGCGCATGTATATGGGAATAGCTAGTTTATTAGCACTAATACCGACTGTAATTATTTGAATAGATAAACCGCTTGGAGAGCTAAAGGGGTGAGTTTGCCACCGTGAACGTGCAGTAGCAAATTGCAGGTAATAAACGTAAGGACATATATGCATCCACGTACACGAATAGCGAGCTTTAAACGTTGACATTACCTAAGCAACTGAATCGTCGAAATATTTGGAATCATTTTCCAAACTTTAGCCTCGAAATAGATCTTATTCTTCTCATTATAAAAAACAACAGCAAAGTTCTGATCTCTGTCAGACGTCCCAAAGATTTCAGAGATTCTTTTCCCCGGGGTTTATATCATCGTACTCAAAGTTTTCAAGAAGTTGATCAAAGTAGGTCGCAGTATGCTACAGTTAGATAGATTTGTCTAGCCGAATGCGACCTTTTGACGATTGTCAGACGAAGATTACTGTATAGACGTATAAACCGGGCGTTCATCGCGTTAGGAAGAGAAAAAGAAATTCACGTGTCTTCTCTCATCTTGTTCTATTTCCGCGCCCCTTTTTCCCCAATTCTCGTTCACATTAACGATTGAAGTCGGTCGATCGCGACAGATGGTAGCGACGCGGTGAAACTCTAAATTCGATATTCTATATTCCATTTGGTATATCGGGAAATGTTTAATGAGAGAAATTTAGGGAGTTAGGGACGGATCGTTATTATTATTATTGATTTATTCGAACCGGAGTGCCGCACGTCGTTAGAGCCCGTATTCGTTAGTGGTCAAGAGTAATTACACCTCACAGAACGAGCACAAAAGTTATTCACGTGAAAACCAGGAAAGTACGAAATTTCCGCTTCTTTTACTCTGTTTTGTAGCTACGGCCGTGCAGGAGATCGCGGGAGATACTCCCGTGGCACAGAGGGACCCTCGGTTACAGGACACACATAAAATACCAGCCGGAAGATTACCACCCCTAGTGGACCCCGCTGCCTCTGCCTCCACCGCCACCACCACCACCACCGTGTCCACGTCCGCATCCGCTTTCTACTGCGATAGTTTTTACCAGGGATATGTGCGCGAACCGTCGCTTTGTTACTTTTCCTTTTTCTTTTACTTCCATTCGAACGCCCGCGCTGTGCCGGTCGCTTAAATTAGCAGAAGAATTATCAATGGGCCGGAGTGTTGGACGTTGAGCAAGGTACTTATCGCGCCTCCACACCATGCCTTCCGGTCTTCGTCCGAAGTCAAACTTTTTATATGACTCCGGATGTGGAAATATAGGTATAGCAGTGGCCAGGCTTTATCGTGTATCTTGAAATACTGAAGACCCGGTTGTTCAGGCGTAGATTGCACTGCGAAAGAGGAAGAGAAAAAGAAAAGGACCCAAAAGGGTTTTATTTCACCGCTACCGGGGCGAGTCGTTGTAATCGTTTGTCCCCGGTGATTTCTTTGCTTTCTCAGAAATGGTTATTACATTGTTCGCGAGATAAAGCCGTTGGTGGTTGTGTCTCTAAGGTAGGGAACTGGCTCTGCCACCGGTGCCACTGCCGAGGCTACTATACTATCGTCAGATAGAGAACGCCTGCCGGGAAGAAGAGGTTCAATCTCCTTGGTCAAGCCCCGGGGTGACGCTCTCACAGAACCAGCCGAGTGTCCCCTGGAGCCTAGCGGAGCTTTTACTACTTTCATTACTTTTTATCGTCACTCACTTTAAGAGCTTCCGCGATATTTTTTAATTCGCCTAGGTTCGAGTACCTGCGGAGATACAGGGAACACGAACCCTCGGGTAGGTATAAGTATATCAGGCTCGTAATTCTTCTAAAGTGAAATATAACGCGAAGCTATGAAAATAAGCCCCTCGTTTCGATTTAACTGTCGCATGACTGCGTATTTCTCTTTCAATAACAGGCATTACGCCTCTCGCATGTATACCGTTCTTACCCTTTTGTTTTTTCTCCCATATAAATTCGCTATGATTCTTTATAACCAGAAGAAGAAATTTTCGGGTATACCGAAACGTATAAAATTTGCTAAAATTTCCATTTCATGTCTCTGTTATTATTCATTGATTTGGACTCACTTCGGAGCGATATCGACGCGGGTGTTTTACCACTTACGTGATACCCTACCGGCCCTATCTACATCTAGACTTGTATGCGAAACCTACGCGTGTAGATCCAAGGAGAAAATGTTTACGTGATATATATATGTAGTATATAAAATTTATGAGACGCAATCGATGTCGTCTAGACAGGGAATTTACGCAATACCTTCGCCTAGTTCTTTTTCGTAATCGGAACGTGGATACGTGCCTTCAGTTTTATACGAGAAAAAAATGTCCATTCAACGTTATTATCACTGGGTCGTGGAGGAGGAAATTCTTGTTCGTGTCTGGGGTAGTAACGGGGATTAAAGTGGCGCAGTGTCAGAAATATTTTGTATCGATTGATTTCCCACGTATCTCCTACTTGAAACTTTTCCACCACTATCCAAGAGCGTGGATACTCGGCCAAGTTTTTCCTCGACCCAAAGGGGCTACGATCAGCTTTCAAGTTCGTTCAAGTAAGATCAACGGGAGGCGGAAAAAATACCTTAGAAGGAGGGAAAAGAAATCCGACAATCGATAAAAAATAAAGAATATATCAGAACTTTTCTTGCCACAAATGTAGTCAATCGTCCGGCTTATACACGCCTCTGTGAATCTTTGCATCGCCGATACCTACGAACCTTCGTAACTAGTCTTACTCGACAATGGATAAAGATAGTAATGTGAGCTCCCGAGTTTCGGGCTACCGAGGCTAGGCCAACAATACAAGAGGCAGCCCATTTCTTCAAGCTGGAAAATCTCGGAAGCACCGCGATGCTCGACGACAATACAAATCGAACGGAATAAGCTTCGAACGAAGGCGATAGCAGCGCGAGAACGAGACGGCAGGGCATTCCAATAAGTGGATTGACTCCCGCGTGCTCTGCACTCTGCGATGTCCCCGAAGCTTGTCCCTCCTTTTTCCTTTCTACCCCCTTGCCTCTACCTTACCCTGTTCGAAAAGAGCCCCTTTCCCTCAGTCACTACCATCGCCAGGACGAGGAGGCTATATCCAGTTGCCCAACCTTCCCCAAAAGCTCATCGCTCAGGCTTACACCCCGACGACCTTATTAGACAACCCTGATTTGTGCCCTCCGGCAAACGCGCGGAATTTCTGAGTAGAAATTTACCGACGGATTTCAAATCGAGAGAAATATACTGTCTCCGGCAACGTCGCGCGAACTGATTAGTTAACTTATTGCGTTCTCAATTATTGTTATCCGAGAAACGTGAGTGCGAAGACGGCCGACACTTCGAGACTAGAATAATCCAATGCCTTTGAATATTTTTACAGGAAATTACGTGTCGTGTGCGGAAAATAAAGTTTCAACACCGAGGCTGTCTTCATTCTTTTAATTTTCTGATAGGTACCTTGAATATCTCTTCATAATGCCACAAGACTCACGCTTCGCGTGTCACATTTGAATTTCGCGATGTAAATTTTTGCGCAATTATGACCCGCACGCAGCCTCGTTGCTGCTCGAACCACCGCAAGAAATACAGACTTCTCGTCGGTGACCTGTTGCAATGTACTCTTGACGTATGTCAATCCGAACCCATTCAGTGTTGAACTGCAGTACCTATATCATTTCGAAAAGTTTCTACGCTGGCTATTGCAAGTAGAAGTAGAAACAGAGGTTCCTACACCAGT
Organism: Tenthredo distinguenda; assembly: GCA_947538915.1. Taxonomy (NCBI): domain Eukaryota; kingdom Metazoa; phylum Arthropoda; class Insecta; order Hymenoptera; family Tenthredinidae; genus Tenthredo; species Tenthredo distinguenda. Next base: position 11,358,696 of record OX384534.1, read on the forward strand.
GACGTTCATGCTGAAACTTAGTATTCCGGGAGTAATAGGTTTTGCAAAAAGCTAGTGGTGCGGATGAAAGGTTCACTATCACTGAGCACAGGATTTAACCTCAGTATTACTCAAATCTCTTTACAGCAAACTTAGAAATGGTTTCTCAAACGGTGTCTGGAAATGGTACTTTCGATCATATGGACAGAGGAAATTTCTCAATTCCTATTGAATATTCATCGGTATGTTTTAAATATTTCGCACCTAGTTAGGGCGGAGCGTATCTATGATCAGGGTAACAGTCATAGAGAAAATGAGTCACACCGAAATTTTTGGACTGATTTAAGTATCAGTCTTGTCGAATACAACGTATGAAAATAAAAGTTGTTTCACAGAAAACGAGCATAGAATTAATAGGCAGGATGTGCACGAGGGGTTGCGAAAATCCTTGAATCCTGCACGGATGTGCAATAGGATAAAATACATTGATCAGAATCTTGACGCTTTTCATTTTGAGAAGTGTCGATGTTTGAAAGTAATAATGAAGATCTAAGAATCAGTTGGGTAGAAGTTTTTCCCGGGAACTGAAAATTATTATCCCCAGAGGTAACTTCGCGATGTAATAATTTCACGGTGCCGGTGGGAAAAATCGAGTTTAATTAATTGTTGAAAAAATTTGAGTGTGATACGAAAAAGCATCCCATCAAAAAGCTAAGCCCCGTCGATTATTATCATCCCCTGCAATAACTCTGAATTAAATATCGTTCGAAATCAAGACGATAGCGTTCCCCTTGCGTTTTATCGTGCCGTTAGCTCCCGTACCCTCTCGCAATTCGGAATCGCCGAGTATGGAAGTTGTTACGCTACATTTCCGGGAAATGAAATATTCACGTCGGCTGTGAACGGCGTGACGGGGTATCCCCAAGCCGTCTGAATCGCCGGTCCACCCAGACCGGGTATAGATACTTCGTTATTTCCGTGGCTGGTCTCGTACGGGTGACCGGTTGCGGTCAGGTTAGCGTGCATTAGGGAAATGTTTGCTCTTGCAAATTCGAGGTTCGTTGAATCGCGAGCTTTCCTAGTAGTAGTAGATTCTAGCTGCGGTAGTCGCGATGGTCATGGTGGCAGCGAGGTGCCATTATTGTGGTTGACGGCTCCGAAATGCAGTCAAATGTATGTAATCCGCAGTTTTATATACGAACTTATGTACCGCCGGTTCTTCACATTTCTTTTCCAAAGTTCCCACAGTCGATTTTCGCGTATAAATCCATTTATTAAATTCCCCATTTCACAGATAACGATGTATTATATGCGACCGCGGAATAAGGCATCGTGTCATTTTTCAGATGTACAGCTACAATCCGGCAAAATCCGCCCACAGTAAAAAAGGAATATTCCATTTTAATTTCTGGCTCAACTATTGTTTTCGTCTTCCATTGTTCACCCTTTCTTTTTTGAACCGTTAATTAAAACTGTCTTGTTGCGGGCTTATATACATAGCTATTATTGTAAATTTCATTAACTTCGCAAGTCTGGTGTAGAATTTGATTTTTGTTAAAGTTATAACGACTGAATCAATTCTACCTGTTCGTCACATATCTGCCAAATGTCACGATTATACGCACAACAACGTGATAGCTATAACGTTTGTGCCAACTTTTACAGAGTACAGATTCAATTAACTCTCGCTAATAAGAGAACGCGCGCGAATGTGTAAACAATTCGTTTAAAATAATCAACAATTTCATTTCCGTTTGATCTATTGACTCTGTATAAATTGGCGCTGACAAGCGACACACTCAGCACACCGGTTCATTAATGAGTCGACATTCATTTTTTAGTAATCAGCAATAAACCCGGCTCAAAACGAGCAAACTCCAATGGACCAGCGGGATAACGAACGGCAGCATCCCGACCGGTTGGTCGGTGGGTTTGTTAAATGAAACAAAGCCGAGCATTATGTGTTGTGGAGAGGGTACTCGGAGGAGAGGGCAAATTAAAATTGTTTCTCGATTCGAAATGGAAACATTCCGCAATGGTTGAATGGTTTGAAAGAGAAATTTCTTCCATCCCTTCGTTTTGGCATATTTTATTTACCTTTAACTGCTCCGTTTGTAACTGGCACGCAATTTCTGTGCGGTTTCGTCGGTTTTACGAAGAATTTTAATAAGTTTAAATAAATATTTGAACCACGAGTGTTACGCTTAGAAGTACATATATAGGGCGGAGTGAGCTACAAAGTAATTCGTACAGTTTTACGTATACTTACTCGGAGAACTCTAACAGTAAGAAAGATGAAACAAGGCTCACGTCTCACGCTTTCCCGGGGGGAAAAATGTATCTTAATTTGTTACTTCAATTTTATAGATTCGGAACCGTGAAAGGCGAAGCAAGGCAAGAAATGTATAAGTAAATCAATCCATCCTACGCAATAGTTATAAGCTGGAACATTTCTGGCGCATCAGAAATTTCACTTTCGGTTAGACGAGCTCCGGATCGTCGGCCCAGCGCACAAAAAGTCTGATTTGAAGCTTCCATTGGCTCGAATTGAGCGGAGATCAGAAACTAGCAGAAAATAAGTTAGCCAAGCTCCCCAAAGCTCTACGGGCGTTCAGTGGAAACCGAATCGTTGTGGTTTTTGTAGGAACGACCTCGGTATTTCTCCCCAAGTGAAATTAACGATCAGAGCGCGCACACCTTCGAGTCCGTTGGGATAAAGTAAAGGGGTTTATGGTTCTACGTTTCACAGTATTCTCCTTTGTATTGGAAAAGTATACGGGAAAAGCGAAGCAAAGCAATGCGCACGTGCTCCCGTTTCTAAAACTATATTGTTAACGCTGTATCACGTTTAACGAGGAATAAAACTTTATGAAAATTTCAAGTAAAAGAAGGAAAAATTGAAGTTTGATTTATTCACCTCGAATAATAATGCTAAATGCTATGCACCGCAAGCCGAGAATCCAATTTGAAATGGAAATTGTGACAACCAAACTCGGCAAATGAGACTGCGAATTGTAATTTATGCTTATAGCTTTCCAACATATTGTGTTGCGAAGGACGGCTAATCTCCGAGAGGATCTCGTTACCTCCAAGGCTCTTAGGATTCCGAGGAAAAAGGGATAAAAGGCCTTGGAGTAGTTTATTTATTTTATTTAGAGGACGGACGAAGTATAAGCGCCTCCCTTCGAACAAATCTCCTACCCGTAAGGTTCACGGTGAGTATGCTATAGGGCCTTAAAAGTGGATCAATCGAGTTTATATTTTAAAGAGGCGCTACTTTTTTGGGCTTGGAATATTTCCCCAAACAGTATGATAAAAATTCACAGCTTTAATCTCGGTAATTGGAAGACGTATTTATAATAATAAAACTAAATGGATATACATACGAGCTAGATCCGCTTAGGAAGTAAGAAACAAACAGGAAACAGGAATCGCGGATAAATGTAAGGGTTGGAAAAATACGAGAAATGGAAATAAAATCATAGACTCTCGCATCTTTTCTCTTCCTTCCTTTATGCCAGCCTTCGTACGTACCGAGTAGCGAAGTAAATTTACCCATACAATACCCACAATAGGGTGGGCGTTCTCGAGAACGTCACGTATGTAATCCAGAGAGGAAAGAGGTGGATCATTAAGAAACGCGATTTCTTTGTGGGCCCAGAAGACCGCCTCTATCTGGCACGCACCCATTGTGCAATATCTAGAATCATCTGCATTATTTTACACTATAAGATGTATATACGATTCTTACCGCACGGTTAAATACGATAGGGTTTTATCGCGGAGCCTGATTTCTCCTATTGCAAAAGAATTTACGAGCACCTTGATTTACGTTAAGAACAGGGTAGCCAGTACCGACCACCGTAAAAACCTTTCAGTACAGGATATTTAAAGCCAGAGGCAACGTCGTCCAAAAAAGGAGTAAGAAAAATTTACGCGTGGGATTTACGCGATCGGTAAAAAACGTGAATATTTTCTAAACCAAATCGGAAAGATTGAAGAGAATATATTGCGGGTTTCGGGTTAAAAAAAGAAACTAAAAAATAAAACGCCAAAACGTTTATGATATTCGGTGCTAGTTGGCAGGGTAACTAAGATATAAATAAGCCTCCGCGCTCTCTGCAGCTTATATCTCGATTAAAGCCATATTACATTTGTCAAGCGGCAAGAGCGTTATTATTTAGTAGCCATAGCCAAGCAGATGTTTCATTCTGGCAGACTTCTCTGGCACGCGGTAATGCCACCGTAGCCGATCTTAGATTAGCAAGAATGGTAATGGGTGATACTTTATCATTGGTCGCTACCAGCTTCGACCGCGAGATATATAACCGCAAAAAAGTGTCCATATCTTGGGCGGATCACGACTCTGTGCAAATATATCCTGCCTTCAAAATTCGTCATTTTCATACGATAGCATACATATACGTAGACATATAGGTGAGAGCACGTAAACGATGATCGCTTTACGGCGTTGCGTAAAAAAAGCAGTTTTCGTTACTTTTTTCTTTCTTTCTTATTTTTTTTCTTTTTCGCTCTTTTTTTTTTTTTTGTTATAAAGCTATACAAAAGCTGACTGAGTGTATGGCAAAGGCGCAGTTTGTTGGCAGGAGGGTAGAGATGAGCGTCCCATCCAGTACGCGCCCCAAGCCATTGGCGAGAGCTGCCTCGATTTCATAAACCCCAAACTGTACTTCGCTGCCGTTTGTCATTACGGTTGCCCACATTTTATTTATAATAATTGGTTAGAAACAGTTACGAGGCTCTGGCACCGAGGGTTTGGGGAATTTATGAAGTTGGTCCTACTATACCCGTGAGTCCTGGGATCCTCGGGTGTCTTGGTCTCTTGGAGGCGGTCCAGATGCGGGCGCAGCCAGTGCCAGAGTCTCTATGGTTGCTGGTGATGCTGGCGATGCTGGCTATGCTGGCGATGCTGGCGAATAAGGGTTGGGCCATCTTACCACGAAGAGACAGATAGCACCGCTGTCACTGAACGCAGCCAGAATGACAAACGAGCGTAATGTTGCTGTATAATCATCATCCCCCTTGCCACGACCGGATCTTTCTGTCTTTCCCTCAATCACACTCCTTTTCATTTCATATTCCGTGTCCTCATCCTGACCGCAATTATGTACCCGAATCTAACGAATATTATATGCGAAATCGAGTGTATAGGTCTGTGCACAACCAGAGTTCTGCTACAGTTACGAATACTCGAATTTCGTTCCCGTATGCAACACAGATCCAGGCTACAGTTCGGCACTATAGAAATGTAACATAATATTGAGAATATCACGAAAATGTATTACGTACACTGCCAATTTCATGTTATCTATAGAATGTAGCTTGCCGCAGGGATGATCCATCAATATTCAAAAAAGGATGCCAATTTTGGGCCATTAGTTGTGCGTACAGAAATGAGCTCTGACACAAGTGTCGAACTGCAAATACTATTTGGAACTATTGAGATCGTATTTGGAATGAAAAAATATCTCATAGTTCGTGAAATAGATTTTTTATTTTTTCGGTAGGTTTCTTCGAGGAGAGAACCTTCCGTCATTTAATTTACCATGCAATGTTTTTTTGAAAATTACTTCAAAAAAGGTGATTTTTTGCTGTAATCCACATACGCTGCTGTCCAGAAGTTCACAATGTAGTTTGATATAAAATAAGACGTAAAAGGCCTCGCGCAAGAAAATTGTGTTTATGAACACTATTAATCAGGACATCATAAGTTTTTTTATTCGATGCATATTTCATCAGCGTAGAAAGCTGGCTCGGATTCCATGAAGAACTGAGCGCCCTTCTTCGCGACAAATAATATACGACTAAAAATTCATAAAATGTAAAATTATGAATATTTTGGGATTGTTTTTGGCAGGATACCAATACTTGTACTCGACGAACTCAAGAGTACTTCCCGATAATATGTTCCGTAATCTTCGATACATGGAAATGCAACTGTTACAATTTTGGCTTAGATTCAGGCGATTGCAATATTCCAGCGAAAAATCGTGATACGTTGTGTAAGCGTCATATTTCGTAATTTGCAACTGTACTATTTCGGATGTCGCATTGTAACTTTAGATTAGTAGTAGGGCAGCTGTGACCCACTTGTGCTGCCTGGATGCAATACCGTAATTCGACCATCACAACGATTAGGATGATCTTCGAACGTCCTATTCATAAATACACCGAGTTACCCGCAGCTAGACAAACTAGTACCACATATTCGAGGGTGTCTGAAGGGTTTCTCCTTCTCCTTCTTCTTCTTCTTTTTCTTCTTGTGAAAAAGAACTCCGAGCATTACCGATGTAAATCCACGGTTAGCGCGCCTCTGACTTTTTGTCAAGTGAATCCTGGCAAATCGGTTCAAATACTCCGGACTTGGAAGAAGCTCCGGCCAACCGAGTCTAGACAGCGTTCTTTCCGTCCGTCTCTATTTTTCCTCCTTTCGTTCTCTTACTTTTCGCGAATCTCTTCTTCGAGGATGGTTACGCGACAAGAAGAGTCTTGGGTGTCGGGCAAGGCGGGAACGTTCACATAATTTCTCGTGGGTGACTTGACGCCAGGTCGTTTCTCACCACGTGGCGGACGAATTGTAGGCACACCCTTGGTGCACACGACACCCTAGCTTCGAGTCGGCGAGTCTCCAGCCGTTATTGCTGATCCTAGAGATTTATGGTAGAACTCTTGCACACGTGGTGCTTTAATTATGTGTGCTACGTGAAATAAATTGGCGAATATTTTATGCAGGAAAGCGGCCACTGTCGAATTTATTACGTTGGTTATTTATTTCCCGATTCTCCAGTATCGGAATATATACTAGCGTTTATTTTCAAGAATTTCTCAGAGCCCTTCCTTCGCGGAACACTTTATAGGAGATAACTGATCACCGGTCATCCCACGGCGCTCTCTTTTCTTTCCTATATCGAGCGAAAAAATTCTGACAACTTCGCGAACCGTATCAAAGAAACGAGTATATAAAAACGCGTTAAGGTTCACTGGTACAAAACCAAAAAAAGATCTACGGCTTTTTAGCCCATACTCGAAATAATTCGCTATAATCAAACGCCCGTAAGTCAGTCCGGCATAAATCATACTCAGATAGTCAAATAAACGGGAATTAAGGACTCGATTATTATCAGTCAGTAAAACTGCGTATTTGCAGAAACTTTCAAGCTGATGGTATGATTAGATATGTTGATAGTCACGCGAATTGCATGTCATAAATCGAGACCGAAGCAAAACCTACAGCATAAGTATAATTGGATGAAATGAGAGAGAATGGAGGGTGACTTTTACCACGAAACATGGTCCGATCGATTGGAATAATACACTATACTCGTTTATTTGTGCATTAGCCTTCAAATGCGTGCTTATCGTAGCGCGGTTCCGGATCAACGCTACATTTCACGACGCGTCCCTAGCGAGAAGTATAAAGATCGAGGATATCTCTGTTTTCCATGAATGTAACTCTTTCGCATGAAAGAATGAAAGAACAAATAGAAAAGAAATAACAAAAAAGAAAATGGCAAAATAAAAATACATTAACAAACAGATCGATTTTTAAAGCAAAGCTATCTAGGAGACGAGAATGTAAGCCTGGCTCGGCACGCATGCAACCGTAACACGATGTGGTCTGCGCCGATACTGCGGCATAGAATTTTTGGCAGCGACTCTTGTATAATATTTCCGTGGTTGAAAATAAAAGAGTTTCAGCCACGGTTTATAAAAGTTTTCATAATTCTGGTCTGGCTGCTGCCGTAGAGCAAGACGTGTACCATAGTACTCACTCGCTCTCGATTCCAATGCTTCTCTCTTTCGTTCCTTCTTCTTCTCCACGTTTCTATTTCCCTCTTTCTTACTCGTACGATTCCTTCGCTCGAACTCCGTCTAACGAGTGTGTCATCCTGAGTTTTCGCTTTTATGCCGAGGCTAATTAGGTGATTCAATATTGCAGGAACGTGATCAGAAAGATAACAGCTTCGTTCCAATATCTCAAGAACGTCGACACTGATACATCAGACTAAAGAATAGCTCTACCTATCTACGTTGAATTGAATCATAAATCTCATATTCGAAAGGCTGCCTGCTGTTTCTCTCTTATACCTCTACCGGCCGTAGTTTCATTCGATTTCAATCGTCAGTTTCTTGGGTTAAAACATTTTCCCTGGAAGTCTCAGTAATGTCCAAGCACGGCGAGTCAGATTACGTGGGGTAACGCAAAGTGTAACGTGATATAACTGGCAGGGATAGACGGCGTTAAATTTCTTCACGGAAGAACGGGGTGAGAGAGTCGCGGCTGGACCCGAAAGTCGAGATCTCGAAGAGCCGGATTCATCCCTTAGGGAAAATTCGGCTACCCTTCCGCCGTCTCCACCGGCTCTACGGTTTTACCAGCTGAAACTAGCCCGGAATAGATGGATCGCGTTTCACCATGACAAAAAGTAAATTAGATCTGGTGAACGTAGGTGGCTTGTTGGGCGTTGGCGAATGGATCGTGAGGCGCAGGGCGCAGGGACCGCGAGGAGCAACTTGGGAGATACGGGGTGTAGCCTGGGCCTTGGGTAATAGGTAATCTTGTATCGTGCAGGAGGGATGCTGCGAGGGTAAGGGGACCAGAGGATGAAGGAAAGGCATGGGAAATGGACGCGCGCGTGCGCGGGGGTGGCATAAAGGCGCCCCGTCAAATGACGTTAGCTCGCCTCTCAGAGACTCGAGTTCCTCTCGTCACAAAACAGGTTTACATATTCATGGGCCATGCCGTGGCAGCGGCAAGTTATATTAATTACAACCTATCCCCACCGCCTGAACCCTCTTCTATCGCTATACCGGGGACCGGTCGAGCCTTTGCAGTTGCATTCTCTTTCCTCTCTCATCTTTTCAGTCCTTTTAGCCCGACGACGGAAACGGATACAAAGTGGAATTGAAGTAGGAGCTGGGTTCTATGTACCACCGCGTAGCCGGGTACTCAGCTGAATTTCTAGAATCGTGATAATGAGGTCGAGAATCACACTGACAATAAGATCTCTTCTTTTGACATTGGCATCGCGAGCTCATCACTCTATTCACTGACGAACACGTAGGTCGCGATTCCGGATTAAAAAAATACCAAATTGTATTTCGGAGTATCCAGCTTATTACTATGTTAAAATACATGGAAGAGATATGATGAGGTTGTAAAAATGAATTTCACATTAGAATCGTTTTCGCTAGCTCGATGCAGATCCCAGAGGAGAATATGTTGCACCAGTTTACAGGTTGATTCTGATCCCGCTGAGTATAGGTATATCGAGGAAAGTTATACGGGTTAGAGAAAAAACATCCAGTGATCACGTTTCCTTTGATCAGTGTGACCCACTGCGTAAAAGTAATGTGCATATCTCTGGGCTGAAAGTATGAATCCTGGTTGAAAAGTATCCCGCGTAAAGATCCGTGTATCTGATGGTGCAACACCTCTGAGCTACGGTAACCAGGGGAAATGTAAGGGCATAGAAATTGACGCGTCTTGAATTAAAATCTTACAGTTCAAAGACAGTCTTTTCCCACGGTTGCGGAGCCGCGACGGTATTCCGTGGTGCTCCGTTACCCTGGGGGCATTTTCTCTTCCTCTTTCTCATTCTCTCTCTCTCTCTCTCTATCCACCCCGTCATTCAACGTCTCTCGTTTGCCTAGAAATCTTTTCGCGGCAACGAACCGAAACCTGGCACACGCGGGAGTGCTCAAAGATCAGAGCAATTTTCTCTATGAAGTTACCAACGGATACGGATAGCGCTGTCGCGGATGAGTTGAAATGTTTGTGCAACAAATCAGAAGTCGGTGAGCCCACGTTGACTAGCGCGGAGCATCGCCCTTGCCCTCACCCTCGCCCTCGCCCTCAGCATCAGTTTCGCCATCCCTCGTCCCCCGGGTCTATGGAGACTCGAGAGCAAACTGAACTCTGCGATTTGCTCGCGACCTTCTCTCTATACGTATCTGCATACGTCTCTTTCTCCCCTGGGGGAGAAAAGCGCGAAATCTTCTACGTTGGTGAAAATATTCGAGCTGCCTTCACGTCAAAGGATGCACCGAACAAAACTTCTACCTACAAACAACGTGGCCGACAAAGAGGTTTTCCCATCCTACCTGCATTCGACGCGTTGCCTCGTTGCCCTGCCGTCTAGGATACTTTTTAAGCACGCCTGCATCAAGTATCGAGACGCTTTTCACAAACCATTGGGTTTTCTATGCATTGCGATCGCTCTGAATACTTCTGACATCGATTATATCCCGGATGTATATTTCTGCCAGGGGATTTCAAGCTTTGATGATGGTCAAATTATTTTTAGTTTCACTGATGAGAAGGAGGAAAAAAATAATCTGAAATATCTTCAACGAGACGTATCACCCGTGGTAAATCGTTATTTGAATAAATTTTTCTACCTACACCGAAGCTCTGGAGTTGATATTATTTTTTTTGCAAGTAAGGAAAATTCATTCTTTTCAATTTTCTCAAAACACGTATTCCGGATTTGAATAGTTTCGCGAACTCACCGATTCATATGTAGTATAGCTGTAGTACCACGCTCACAGGAATTAGTAATATAAGTTTTTCAACAATGTTCAAATTATCGGATAAGCATCAAAAGTAAAATGAATTATACTGGATATGACCCAGTACGGGCTAGTGAGCGGGTAATAAATATTCAAGAGAACTTCAGGGGAGATCGTATACAGCAATCACAGATAATTGGTTAAAACGCTGAATCTCGACTGATAAAAAGAAGCGAACTGAACTGGGAGATTAATGCGGAATCTCATGTACGAGGATAACGTTTGAAAATATTCGGAGCTCAGCATCACGTCGCTAGCAATTCGCTTGCGCAACTGAATAGGGTAGTGCGTCATTCCGTACCGTGTGTAATGAAAACTACAGGAGCATGTCTTGGCTTAATGAGGTGAGGATGGTTAGGTATAATGTCTGTAGCAAGTCTCACTTCCGTTGCCTGGCGTGTTTGCGGCTGCCGTCACAAAGTTCCGCTGTAAACCAGAGAAATACACTAGCCCGTGCCATCTTCCTTCTACCCCTTGCCTACCACTTATACTATTACGAATTGCGAACACCGTTAAGCGTTACGTACCTACATACCTACGTATACCTACGACGAAGCGAAAGTAAGGAAATCTTGACTGAAAGCTCGAGGTGGAAAATTATTTTCAAACCGTCTGACTATATTTTTATACGCCAGGCAGGCGTTCAACATTTTTTTTTCTTCTTTTTCATTTTTTTTTTTTTTTTCATCATCGTAACCGATATCAAGGAGAATTTATAACGAGTCGCAAGCCCCTGCAGACTCACCACCAGCTGCGTACAGGTAGGTATATGTATATTCTTCTCCGAAACGCTTACATTATGCAAAATATTATCCATTAGCCGAGAGATTGGTCATCTCGTAAGTTAACGTTTACCATCAGTTTTTGCTCGTCACCGTGATACATCGTTGCGATGAAATTACGTCACTGAGAACAGCTTTTCGCTGCAGCAGCATCGTAGCTTATCAATCTTGATGGAATTATGATTAATTTATATTCCTGAGAGAACAGTTAGTTGGAGGATAGCATTTAACGAAACGATCAAGTTCTCGTTTGCGAAATGGTGGTTGCGCTGAAAAAAGACGAGCTTCGGAGAACCTCTGGAATTAAAGGTGAGGAGGGAGGTGTCCTCGATGCGGGGTAGAAAAATCCTTGAAAAGTACTTTTGCCCAATTTGCATATTCAGATTTTAATAATTAAAATAGAGGATGTATCGTATCTGCGTCGGTACAAAATATCGACGAGATTACACTGCAGCACTGTAATGTAAATGCAAATGCAAATGCGATGGTAAAACATTCCGAGTGTGCAAATTAAAATGACACTGAAATATATATGTGTGTCCTGCCAGGGCGTGGGCACAAATTGTTTGCGCGGTTCCGCTAGCGATATTGTGCGAAATATATATGTGTATACGCAATTTCTCTCGCGTGCCTGAGTCATGCCACCGGTAGGTAATAGGGAAAATTCGTTGAAAATTCGCATAATTTGCATGTAATTAATTTCGTTACGTGAGCTTTTATAATCCAGGATATATATATATACGTCACATATACGGTAAATACAGACACGTGTTATATATGCGACAAAATATTTATGAGAATCAGTAATCCCCAACGATTGCTTCCGCGGATTTTAATTTTATCAACTCGTGCCGGAGTCTCCTACGTTATTATCATTATCCTCGTTATTAGAAAAAAGGTTGGAAATATATTCGGCTCTTGCCAGTCGAAGAAAAAGAACGGAGGAAAATTTCTTTAATTAAAATAGACTGGCGAGACCTTTCAATTTATTTATAATTCTGAAATTCCATCGTACGTCTCGCTTCAGAATTTGAAATCCCTTCTTTTAGGCTGCGTCATACCAATTCGAATAATCCAATCGATTATTGATTATCCAAAATACGAATAATGCTCCTATAAAATAAAATGCAAGAACGACAGACTCGATTGGTTCAAACGAAAGACCGAATACTTGGTTTCCAACGTCGTTTAAATTAGGATAGATTCGATCCTCAATTTATTTTCCAACTTATAGGTAACACGTCCCCATTTTCACGTCCAGGAGTTAAATTGAGACGAATCTCTCCTGATCCCTCGGTTGAACCACTGTAATCTCTTCGAACCGTGGCTATTTAGCAATTGAATTACGATCGCGGTTTCAGTCCTCAATAAAATCAAGAAACGCAAAACAGTTTCACGAATCCGAAACCGAAAGGTTTAAAATCTCACTGTGAATGTCGTCAGGGAACTTTTCATTCTACGAAAACTTCGAGCCTTTGAAATTAGACGAGCACAATCATTTAAGTGGGAAAAACTAATCACAGTATGAGACGATCGTGTCTCTTTATCGCGGTCACACGTTGATCTAACATCCATCGGTCATGTTGGATAAAAAGCTGCATTTCGTCCGGCAGCGATGCTTCGGCAAAGCTTTCGGTTCGGCCCTTATGAAGTTCCTTGCAAGGTAAAAAGCTTCGTGAAAGAAAATCTGCTCACTACCTAGGGGACCATTCGCGGCGACTTTGGATTGGAAAAACAGTCTTGAAAGGTGTCGAGCGGAGCGGACAAATAAACGTGAGTTTCAGAGGCACGTGTGATAAATCTGGCGCAAAACTAATGTAAAACCCGTGTCACGCGGAGTAGTTCCATTCAGACGCATTCCCTGTACTGTGCTTTCGGTGCTTTTGGTGCTTCTAGGGTGCAGGTAATGGCTAAAGGATGTATATATATATATATATATATATACGTTTCAAGCCGTCGCGACGTGGGCACGAGCGCTTATCGTTAGCATTATCGCAAGAGCGAATATACACAATAAAGACATCCTGAGCTTATTATTCGGCGTTCTGAAACTTAATGATATGCCAACGGGTCACAAAAATAGAGGTACGATGTTCTTTCCAAGTTCTGGAGTGAGATAAAAGGTTTTCAGCTTAAATCGTGAATCGATATTGAAAACAGTCATAAATCATTCTTGTTCAATGTCCGTCGAAAGAATGGGCGCATATTTCATTGCACTATCACAGTTGACGAGTGTTATAAAATCCAGACGGTAATCCAGCTCGCATTAGACGATATTAAAAGTTACTCACTGGTCTCGATTCTCAGTGTGCTAGGTGAAGGTAAATTTTACCTACGGGAACCTCCGCGCGAAAGTTGTAAACATTTCAAAAACCTTAACGCGGTCCTATAAACTTGTTTATAAAATGTGTTGAAGCAAGCGAACGTACGGTGTGGTTTAGCAATGGTATAATACCGCAGCTAGCTGCACTTTTAACTGGGACAGCCTATGTTTTAACCCCTTCCTCGTATATGGGTCGTCTGTATAGGTCCATGCTGCAGACCCAGGGGAAGCGCCGAAATGTTTTAATTAAACGTTAACAGTTTTTAATTGGCGCTGGGAGAGCTGGGAGTCGCATTTATTTCGGGACTCTGTACCAGCTGGTGGTCCAATAAATAAACAATTAAAATTGACCAATTAATACCACTGCGAGACGTAAGAATGATTTAGTGGTTGGTACGGTCTGGTCGTAACCATGAGCGGTGGAAAAAAGAGTCGTCAAATAATTTGTCAAAAAAGAGGTAAAAACTAATGATAATTGCATGAAATGTCATAGTAATTTTATGCGTTTCACGACAAAGGTTAGTTCCGAATCTCTTGTAGAATTTCATCGATGATCAATCAAATCAAGAACAGGTCAATCTGTCATCCAGCAAAGCCTGCAGCAGTTTTGTCGAGTTTCAAACCCAAAGATTGTGTGGTAAAAATTCGACCCTGACCAGATGCTTCGGGCACAGAGACATTTGGGTGGTATAATGACGTCTAATGACGCCTAATGATGGTGGTAGTACGCCGGTTCCACAAAGACCATCAATTAGCGACATCTGTCACCGTCCCAGTTTCCCTCTTCCCTCTACCCTCTTCCCTCTTCTCTCTACCCTCTTCCCTCTTTCCTCTTCCTTCTTCCCTTTTCCGAGCGCTTTCGGCGCAGGGAAATAGCTAGGCGTTGGAGGAAACCATCGAGGCTGAAACATCCAGCACGTCGCGTGGGCTGAAAAGTGACTGGAGAGTTTGGGCAACACGTGATCACAGATATCGCTAATTCCTCAAGGCGCTATTACCAAAGCCAATTTATTGCTGGATTAAGAGGCGCCAGTAGTTACCGGCACGTGACGCCTCAACCCTCCAACTTTAATCGGCGGAACATCACCTTAAGCCACTCTCCATTACCTCGAGGTAATTCCAACATCTTATTGTTAGTCACCCAAATAAAAAATCCTCGGAATGAAATTTCATCGAATTAATGACGTCGGCGATATAGATATGAAAAATATACCGAGATTAGACTGAGATCGAGGATGAGTGCAATAATTAACTGCAAATAAACTGGATTCTCCGAGCTACTCTGAAGGGTAGAAAGCAGCCGAGTGAAAGCTTTGAAGATGTTTTTCTTTCAACCTAAAGTTGAAAGTTCAAGTGACGGAATTCACGAGGAATGACCAGAACGGACATAGGATTTGACGGCGTGGTCCACGGAGCGGAGACAAGAAGGCAGGACAGTGAACCTGATATCGATCCTAGCGCCGCAGCAAGTTCAGGGTCGCACCGTCACCCATGAGAACGGGTAGGGGTTGGAGATGGCAGAGGGGTACCCGCCACGCACAGCTGCTTGCATACACCCCATTCTACCCCCAAGCCAACCCCTACCAGCCACGAGTCGAGCAAATAATAACCAAGCGATGACTCGCAGTCCTGCAACCCTCCGTCGCGCGGTTTCTTCACCCCAAAGAATGCGAGCCTCTTGTATTAATAGGCCTTGGACGTTTCAGGGCTTAAAGCTGTCGCGATGCAATCGCCTGCGAATAATGGTTCGCGAGGTATACTCGAATGAATTCAAAGGAAAGAATTTTATAAGGTAAAATCGAGCTGCGGTAGTTTTTAATAACGTCAGCGTTTAACAGGCGTTGAACAATTATAACTGCAATCGTTGCAAATACCAAATGCCAGTCATGCTCATCGACCTCGTATATTCTTTCGGAGACTACGACGCGAAATATACGTCGGAGAGAATAAACGACGGGGTATAAGGGTGCAGCATGAAGCGTACGTGGTCATGGCATCACGTACCTGGATAATAGCAGATTTCTCAAATTTCCTGTCATAGGGGAGACTCGAGAGCCAGAATTTTGATACTCGTAGGAGGAGGAGCCAGGGAATACTGCATGCAAATAGGCACTATTTGAAGGAAATCTGAAATGTTCCAATGCGCCTGGCAAATCGTTTATCCATACGGGGGTGCAGCTAACATGTATAGAGGTACGGATTCGACCTTGTATGTTACCTACCGCCTCTTTTTCTCAGCTTTTGAACGCGTTCGCGAAGCGGGTTGTACCTACTTTATGCAGTTTTTTAGTTTGAAAAGGAGCCGCTCTAGCTGCAGTTTGTAGCGAGTCAACGAAACTTGAACAACACCAGCTGACTCTTTATGTGGAAACTTTGCTGACGTTTCAATTTTATGTTAATGAAGCCTTGTTCGCAGCTACGACGAAAAAAGGAGAATAAAAAAAGTTACGGAACGAGTATCCTGGGTTTTTATATACCAATTCCTATCAATGTATACGAAACTATATATACACGTTTATCAATATATAGGATATAAGGTAGTTTATACACCGGGCGTTTAATATCCGCCAACTAGGGCAAGATAGCCAATACTCGAGCGGTGTACTATTTGCT
Organism: Tenthredo distinguenda; assembly: GCA_947538915.1. NCBI lineage: Eukaryota > Metazoa > Arthropoda > Insecta > Hymenoptera > Tenthredinidae > Tenthredo > Tenthredo distinguenda. The sequence goes on from OX384534.1 coordinate 11,374,986, forward strand.
AGGGGTACGCTATACAATCCTGGACTCTCTGAGCTGGAAAGTGCTCCAAGTCTCGAGACGAATCTCCACGGGAAAGTACAAAAAAGAAAACTGAGAATAAAAGAAAAAAAAAAAAAAAAGAGCCTCTTTACGGCCGACCCGAAAAGGCAGCTCTTAAGATACTCTCAACTGTCGGGTTGTATAAAGTCTACGCTCGAACGAATTAGAACTTTGCCTCGATATTCTTAATTCGGACTATATTTTGTAACGGAGAAAATTAGGGGGAGAAAATTCTCAAGGAGCTGACTTTAATTTTCTTCAATCTCGATTTTCCAACTTTACACCATGCGTATTTATAATTATTATTATTGCTTCATAATTTAAAAGTCTAACGGGCTTTTAAATCTTTTCTTTTCAACTATACATCTTTTCATATAAATCAATGTAGCGCGAGAGTAATATATAATTTTCCTTTTCATCCCATCATATTATTTTGAAGTGAGAAATCTGGATCCCTTAGGTAAGAGCCGTGCTCCCCAACTTCGAGAATGCGATAATAGGGATTATTGTTCGAGAAACACGTTTGCGCCAAAGACGAAGATGAATTTTCCCAGCGCGTAGCATACGCCCGACAAGCAGGCCATCGAGCTGGCTACAGGAGCAATGGCCTCACCGTAGTATAAGGCATAATATGATTCGGGGTTGGGGTGCGGATTGTTGGTACCAGCTAACGAGACAAGGATGGTTGAGAATTCCATCCCTTTTTACGACCGTCTACGATCATAATCCTACCGTCTAATCGATGGTTGCAGGATATACATATATACCTATATAGCGATGGCAGAAAATGGGGCTACATGCTCCAGCGCCAAAGTGAAGAATTCCTTAGAATTATTCCCCGATTATACATGATTACCTAATACATCGAGTTCCGAATTGGTTTATCCGCAATTTCCTTCCCTCCGTAAACGTGGAGGATTATACGGTACGGATAACCGTGTTTCCAACTTTTCAGACTACACGTTGAACACTCTTAATAGTATGCACTGTACAGATATACCTTCGAATCGACTTCAGGATTGATCACGTTCAGGCAGAGTAACAGCAATAAGTTGCATGAATATATGAACAAGGGTTTCGTAAGCTCAACTTACAAGTAACGCGTATAGACTTTCCCCACAATTTTCAGATCCTGAAAATTTTCCCTCACTTTTAACCACAAATTTAAGGTACCTCTCAACGACATCATTTTTAACTTCTTTCGGCGCTTAGTTTTGGTCGAATTAATTAACTGATCACAGGATGAAACAGAGTTTGTTGAAGAATGTAAAATTTCCAAATTCGGTAGAGCAGAGTGACTCGCTTTATGGATAAATCGTGCGCTTTGTAAGCATATCGTCGGTAATACACGATGTATCTTAGGCGCGATCAGTGTACTTTGTTAGCCTGTCTGTTCTCTCCCGGATCTCTGAGCACCTTGGGCATGTTAGTTCATTAATCCACGGCAACCTGTCGTGTAAACAAAGAGTAAGGCTTATCATGAATGACGCCTAATAAACGCGCGGAGTTTCTTGTCACTCGTTTACCCGCGCTCGCGCTCTGACGTTTTGTCATCACTCTTCATTATCAGACAATACGAAAATAGTGACGACGACAACTCGTTCGAGCGTCGCATGAATGTTCTATATAGATATATGTGTAACGGCTGTGTCTGCTCCGACTTCATCTGGGAAGAAGCCACTCGCTCCGAGTGAAGCGATTAGACGAGGACAGTCCGGGCGAAGTTTTCTCTTCTTTGGGAAAACGGGGATGTCGAAATTGGTACAGATTTATCTGTCGACGATCGAGTGACCGAACAATGTATACTTCGTACTAATAGAGACAGAGGTGATGCGAAAGATTCGAATAACTTTGACAGCGTCCAATTAAGCCGAATGAACCTATCAATGACTGAAGATTCATTGCAGAAGTCTTACGCGAGTAAAGATTTCTCAACGCTTTTCTCGATTCACGTAAGCAGTGGTCGAAACGGTAGTATTTAGTAAGTTTCTCTATCATAGGATGATTTCTATCGACTATTGAAATTCATAAATTCGAATGTCATGAAAAATTGCCATACCTCGTTTAATTTAAACGGCTACTTCAACGCGACAAAGATTCGGACCTGCAATTTTTGAATGTCAACCTGTATTCTAATTCCTATGATTATAGATGTGAGGTGATAAAATGTACCGTGAAAAACCGTATTTTCCGCCTAGTTTTCAAAATTGCTGGGCTGACATATCGGTACTTTGAGTTCCCGAGAGTTACGGTTTTTCGGTTCACGTTTCAGAGTCAATAGAGACCGCAACGTTACAACGCGAAAATGAATGGTATTCATTCACCTTTCACCATTTAGTTGATTACAGTGAGCTTTAGTTAGCTCGGGTTGTCTTGGCGGTGAGGTAATGGAGCTAGCTGTCAGTCTGATAGATTTAGATAACATAATACTCGGACCTGTTTACACACTCCCTTACCACTTCTCTCGCCCAGTCACTCGCCCTTTCCACTCTCATCCACGTCCTTCATCTTCCCTTAATTAATACCACGAACGCTGTACGAGAACGGGATGAAAGGAGAGTGGAGAAGGTGGATAGAGGGCGACGAGAGCCCGTAGCATCCCAATCTACACCTGATCAAGTTTACGCTATCGAGTTGAGACTATTGATAGTATACATCGCGGCGTACCCTATCTATCGTGTGCCCAAAGCACTTCGAAATATACTTGGCGCAACTGGTTCAACTATCACTTTAATTAGCTTTACGATACGATATTGTATCAAGGAAATACTAATCGTTCGAGAGGTAGAAGCGATCTTTATCCAAGCGAGATGTACTCTGAACGCGGCTATTTTGGTCTCGATTTTTTTTGAGAATCTTTTGCTCCGAAGCATCGGTGAGATTACCAATGGGTAGTAAAGTTACGGATAAGTTCTGAAGTATGCAAAGTTGTAACGAGGAAGTTTTGGTCTTTTTTTTTTCATCTTCTATTTTTCATTCCTTCTCGTATAGAGATGATCGAAATCTGACGTTGCAGGCGAAGTAAATAATAAACGTAGGATAGATAACGACCACGGTTGGAAATGACTATTTTTACGAGAGGTAATTCGGAGCTACTTTCAAAAACGAAGTTTTCCAGCTAAAGCCGTAGGTACTTAACGATATGTAATGAATATGCGGGCGTACGTAATACACGAGTCGGAAAGAGGAGGGTAAAGGGTGCGGCCATACCTTGGCAATACGACGACGGTAACTCGGTCATACCCTGGCACCTGGTTAACGAAACACGGCATAACGGTGGTGTAAAACATAATTATCAGTGGGAAGAGCAAGACGAACGAGAATGCATTATTCATACCTCCGTTAGTCCGCTTTTAGAACACTATTGTGCTACAAAATTGCAGCTTTACAGCTCAGTTTCAATGGAAAAACCGCGGATATAAAACAGGAGGATTCTGGACGAACGCGGTATTAAAGTATGTGATTCAATAAATACATCGCCCCTCGCTATTCTCCATCGAATTTAATTGGACCTGTAATTATTGAGACATTGAAGCTGTGAAATATATATATATTTCCTATACGACAGTTAGACGTAATCGTTGTTACGAACATTAAATGTTTTATTCGGTTTGACTTGATTTGAAAAGGTAAAAAATGTGTAAGACTCGCTTTTTAACAAATTGTGAAAAATCAGTGCAACCTGATGCGGTACTATCTGCCACGCTTCTGTCCATAGCGTGCTATAACAACGGTGCGGATAATTGGGTTGATCGGAAGCCGCGATTGCCCGCGTAGCGAGTAATTATATCTTATAATGACGCCGGAGTGAAATGCTAGGCTCAAACTCTACCTCTGGGATCGGTTTTACAGGTTTGCTGTACGTCTGACCCTTATAAGGGCAATTTATACGAGCACGCGTCTTTGCAATATATGAACATGCGTGCGAGAACGTGTGCTCGGCTCTATAAATACCCTCTGCCGAGCGAAAAATGCTCTCTTGTTCAAGCACTCTCTTCTTTGTTTGCAAAGGAGTGGCGTGCCTCTTACGTACTTCCGCTATTAGGGTTCATTGGAGAGGAAGTTTGAAACGTAAATTGGGTTTGGTTGTTTACATCAGGATCGTTGCCTCCACGTTCCGCCCAATCGCAGGTCCGCTTCTTACCGCCGCAATGAACATATCGGGATGGTGCTTATCGCGCTGCCATTTTTTGCATTAGCATCACGTATAGCACGAATATTTTTGCTTCTAATATGAACTCACCGATTTCCCTGAGAAACGAGAAAGCAACGAGTTTCGAAAACGATACGAAGAAGAACTGCATTATAAAATAATACTCGCATGCAATGAACGTGCTGGTGAACCACCAATAAATCTAGTATCTGGTGATAATTTTGATTCAGGAGATAAGAGTTTAATCCGCGCATCGTATAATTACGCAGAGCTCCCTTAAATCTTGTATCACGTTCGTCTATATACGAGAAGTGAAATTATGCAACGGTGCTTCACGGATTTTGTTGGCCAGCTGAAACAGGGTTGGAAATATGTAGGAGCGTGGAAAATATTTGATCGAGTTCCTGTTCAATTCGTTATATCCTGCACTACGCGCAAATGCGAGAGAAATCGCCTTTGTTCTCCTGGCATAAAAAAAGAAATAGACGCACGATGATTTATCTGCCTTGAAACAAGAATGTGCGAAAGAACGGTAACCGATTTTGACATATGATTGCTACGAAGTCGTAACGCGATCACGCGAGACTTCTTTCTGCTAAGAGAATATGTCCGTCTGCAGATACGTGCAGCGATCTCGTGTCGATTATTTCCTCAGCTTTAAAGCCTGAATGTGTTGTACTTTCATACAATGCCATTGGGCACGAAATCAAGGTAAAATTTTGATACCTGAAATATCCGATTCATGATAAAGTTGAATGTAAAAGCGAAGAATTCAACTTCCTCCTGAAATTGGACACGTTTTTATCGACTTCGGAATAATTCACAGTCCGTATAATGCCTTCTTCAATTTTGCACATGTGTATCCTTTGTCAAAAGCCAGCTAAGCCCCGCTATGTCACGGCCCATAATCTCGATCCTACGAATCCGCGTACTTCCTCGATGAATAAATATCTGAATAAAAATCGAAAGAATTTCGCATCTATATCAAGCAATATTGCTCGACTGAAACCAGCTGCGTCTATACCATACCGACGTTGCGCTGGTGGTGCAGAGAGCGGGATATCGTCTGGATGAATAGTTGATCGAGCCTAAGAGGCCCCGTGCGACGTGGTCCATAGCGATATCGTATACCACGCTTACTCCACTAGCGTACATCGTAGTCTAGCATATACCGTACATACTATATTCTCAAGAATACTACTACTGCATATGTGCATGACGTACACTGGCTAAAGCGCAAAGCTCGCTCAGTGTGGTTCGTGCCTCGATAGACCGAGCGTGTGTGCACGCGGTGAAGCTGCACAGTGCGACTGTGGCCCAAGAGGGAGGCCTAGGGTCAGGGGGTCAGAGGGATCCAACGGGGTTTAGGGAATGGCAGCAGCGGGAGACGTGACTGGCCTTCCAGGGGTGGTATTACCCCCTAGACGAGTGTGGATCAGCGATACGGCGTCAATTTCTGGCATCCCCGACCCCATTTTATGCGCATGTATATGTAGTTCGGTTCGCAAAACTGGTCTGAGCTGTGAGAGAACGGAGTTAATAAAATAGGGCCGGACGAGGGAGACATATACGACTTCGGGCTAAGCGCGGAGAAGTGACTATACCGAGTCAGAAGAACGCGATCAAGTTGTTTTATGGGTCAAACTGAAATCTGACCGTTCGCACATCTGTTAGGAGGCCACTTTTATAAACGACAATTTTTTCGTCGAGACCCTCGGTCCCATTTAGGGATGAGTTCCGGGATATCTTAGGCCTGAATTTTATCAACACCAGACGCAAATACGACAGGTCGTAGAACGCGACTTTATGCTTGACGTAACGATATGCTATTTCGTGGCTTGATTCGGAGAGTCATCTCAGATTATGTCCAAGCCGCGAACCTCGAAGAACTTACTTGTTCACACGCCCGCAAGATGGACTCTAGTCTGGCTAAATGTCTGGTCAACTCACCTGCAAGCAAAAAACAGATAGAGTTTAAACAAACAGAAATATCATGATGCGGGGTTAGAGATTTACATAACTGCAACACATAGCGCTATAGGAGAGCTGAAGTTGCAAACGACAACGATTATAATTCTTCGTGGAAAAACATTCTCGTAAAAATTTACAGTGCTTTTGGATCATACATAAATTTGGCATAACATCAACGTAAAAAGTAATGGTGGTCCCTCCCATTCTCCTTACCGGCAATTTACCAATCTCCTCTCTCTTTCTCACTCCATCGTTATTACTCTATCTCTCTCGATATCTTCTAGTGCAAAGTCGAAACTCCAATACCGAGAAGGAGTGCAAGGATATCTTTTCGCCATCTGATTGACCAAAAAATGCTACCAAACTAGTTCTTCGCGTATCGGTACAGTTTCGAATCAATCATCAGCGATTCGAGGCTAAGGTAGATAAAACTAATGAATTCGCGTAGCGTAGCATGCTATTTTCTTCTCGACAATAGCCTGACACATGCACTACGGAGCGATCGACTAATTTTGTATCACAAAGAATATTGGCTTTTGAATTTGAGTCTTTTTTTTGTTAGATAAATTTGCGCCACAATAGCCGAGCCGATTGTTTGTCTGACTTTTTTCCGACGACGATGTGAAAGGGTCCATTTCTGTCTCTGCTCCTTGATCTCTCGTGCTCTTTCTGTACGCTCAGACTCTTCTTCCTCTTTTCCGCAGCTATGACGGTGAAAGACTAGCGCCTGCGGTGTTTATCGAACACTCGATTCTTGCACCCTGAATGAATGGGTCTCGGGTCACTCTTTGATATGTACACAACTCGAAGATCTAGTGGGCACTGAAAAGGCCAGAGACTCCTTGATAATTAGTTCACCAGGGTCAATAACATGAAGAAGATGATTCACTGCCACAGAAAAAATATCAAACGAGTGCGCCAGCTGTTCGAAGAGTTCGAACAATGGGTTGGTGCGAGGGGTTGTGTAGTTCTAATAAAAGATGTCTGTTCCAGCCCTGTCGATTCGCAGCATAGCGCGTATCATAAGCCGCATGGGATTCTCAAACAGCGAAACGTGACAGTGGTAATAATTTTTTCTCTCTCTTTCAATACCATATCCGTAACCTCAAGTATTATTAACGCGATAAAGTCTCCCTTCGATTAATACCTCCGCGCTATCCGCCTTGGTTTCAAACTTTCTAACCAATGTATCGAAACATCTTGACCATCAGAATTCAAGTCAGCATCTCGAAAGAGAAGAAGGAACAAGGGGTAGAGGGTGAAAAGCGATTCTCTGCAGGGATAGGAAAGTGAGAAGTGGGAAACGGGATGACTCATGCCTCGAGAAGTCTTCGAAACTTTAGCGTATTAATTACAAAAATCCTCATTGGCCGAATCCGGTACCACCCGAGCCTCTCAATACTAATTTCCCCCTTTTACGTGGCTGGTGGATTTAACGAGCTTTATGTGCCAAAACGCTCGACGCATCGCAAAGAGCGCTTTCTCGTATCTGGGGTGAATTGGTGCTACGTTTGGAGGGGATAAACGCTCGTGCTTTTGGTCGTGGTGGTTGGGAGAGCATTTCCCGTTTGAGGTACAGCGTGAATTGAAACGCTATATAGATGGACACTAAACGGTTGATGCAGAGAAAACACCGCTATCAATTCACCGAAATGAGAAGTCAATTCGCAAACCTTTTCCCCACCCTGCGGTTTTCTCATATTTCGTTCGGATCGACTCAGCTTTCAAGAATTAACAATCATTGATGCTTCGATACGTAAAGTTACGTCCGAATAGAGGCGGATAATATTGCAATGTACCAGTCTGTGTAAGTATTGCCAATATCAAAGTGTCGAGAGAATCCTATCCCGGATCCCATCAGCAAGCGGTACGTCAACTTCAAAGAATAGTTTGTCACCACCACCAATGTGGACGGTGTTGGAATCATTCGATATTGTTCAGTAACTATCGAGTAACGGAAATCCACAGGTTGGATTCCAAACAACATCGAGAGAAAAGATAAAGATCCAGTTGTTCCTGTCATTCGATTAAATCACTCTAACAAATCGAAAAAATGAACGAAATAATCAACGTGGTGTTTGCGGGAATGGAATCCTGACAGCAGAATTAAAATCCGAAGATTTTACAGATTCCAACGTATAGACAGATTAGGATTTGTATAAAAGACTCTGAGAGCTGTGGGTTTTTTTTTTCTTTATCCACTTGATAAAATCTCGTTGAACTTGACGCACACGCGTCGACATTATGCGTCACCAGAAAGTTCGCGGAGAAAAATATGTCGTCAGCGATACTGGTTTGTCGTAGTAAACCAGCCTTAAGACAAAGTTCGAATCTCGAGAGTAAAGAGAAACTTTCCTATTGCGATTTCTCGATTCGGATATCACCGCGCGTGTCTTGGGATGGAAATATTCTCATCCAGATTTTTCACGGTTCTTTCATTCGTTGTGCAACGGCGTCGCGAAACCTCCCTGCAGACATTCTCTTCCATTAACGTGCGAGTGAGTGAGGCACCAAAAGATAAGAATGAGATGGCAATGAGAGGGGGGAATTCCAGGGTGAGATGAAGGGCGTGCCAAAATGTGATTGCGGGAACATTGCGTCACCACGTCTCCTTCGAGGTTCGCAAAGTTCCCTGGTGTCCCGGGATATCTTCGGCGGCTCGTCGTCCTACGGCGACGGAGCTGGGAGTCGGATTCTCCTCCTTTGGAAGGCGTCGTTAGGGGTCTCTGGCACAAGGCCAATCACATCGACTAGCTAGTGTGTATGTTCCACTGTGCACACTCTACCCTTCTCCACCCTCCACCCTGAACCCTCAACCCTCAACCCTCAACCCTCTACTCTCTATCCGCGAGAACCTAGTCTCTCCGGTTCTTGGTATGGTATGGTGGGCTGGCGTGGCGCAAGGTATTCTCCTTTCTTGTTTGCACCTCGCCCCTGCGCCGCCGCCCTCTTCGGCAAACATCGATACGGGCACCAATATATCGGAATATCAGCGAGATATTGTGTACCGTCTGGAATTTACCGTTATTTAGAATTTTTTACGATATTTTTCTGCCTATATACAACCGTGTACCCACTATCGTCTCATTTTTGGAAACACCTTTGAAATAGACGCGCATAAATTTTCAAAAATGATCGAAATACGTAAGTATACCGAGATACATGTATACGTAGTACATGTAGATTCTGATAATGCATGTAGGTAGGTACCCTATGAATCGAAAAAGAGGAAACGCAGCGTGACATGTGTTTGCACCTGTCTGATATCCGTTCGACTTGTCAAGTGGAATAAGCTTCTGTACGCTAGCTGCACGACATTCGGTTCGACTAACGGCTAGGCTAGTATGAAATCCATTATTTAAGCGTTGCACTGAAAGCAGGCGGACTACGTTGAACCTAGTTTAGCGTGGCGTGAATTGCAACGCTTCCCATCGCCCTGACTGCAGAGTTTCGGTGGAGTAAGAGAGCGAGAGAGAGCAGTTAGCATGCTAATTCCGAGCGGAAACACTTAAATTCATTACACAAACTACTAATTGCCTGGATAATGAGCCATTGCAAATCACTGACAACGAGAGAATAACTTGTTTTCGCTGACTTCCTAGTCGCTTAAGCCACAGCTACATGATATAGGATACAGTTTGTTGGCGTATCGCGATTCTTGAACCGAATGGAGTAGAAGAAAAATAGTCACGTAGACGCGTCTCAAGATCTAATTGTAATTCGGGAGAATATACTTATGAGTTATTGCCTATATAGAAGGACTGTCTTACACCGTCATTAACGGTAAGAATCCGAACAAGAAATTTGCGTAAATATATATTCCAAAGGGCGCTGGCGCGCTTTGAATAATGCATAAATATTAAATTTCTTATCCAGGATGGAGACAAAGAAAATAACGCTATTAAATAAACCTCTGTAAAATAAGGAAGTATTCCTGGCTGATTCAGTAGGCACGGTGGGTTTCAGTGGCTGTAGATGGAGAGTGGTTGTATCTAATTTAAATTCCCAACATAAAAAGCTTGCAGAACGCGAGGGTGGTTCGACCTGGGGGGCTGTGGAGGTGGAGGTGGAGGAGTGTGGATCCTGGCCAAGCCACGTGCGGCTGTGAGATTCATTCCGGTTTACATGGCCGCTCGTTTTCCATCCGCATCTACTCTACCTCTCTGCATCTCCGAAATTCTTTTCCCGTTTCGCCCGCTTCTTACATTCTGACTCCATCTTCATCTCAATCTTCATCTCTATCTCCATCCCCGTTGCCTCTTCCACAATCCCCACCACGTGCATCGAACCGGACTGAGGTTATCACGAGAGAAAAATAGAGAGAGAGGAGGGAAGAGGGCAAAGTGGAAGGTGGAGGAGATGCTTTAAGAAAACGAATGCCGCATACAGGGACATCTCCCAACACAATGACTCTCGTTAACGACGATTCCATCCATGCCTTTCTCTTCGTTAATTTTCTCAGCCAAACCATATTCAAATTGGTTACGGGAACAATGGATGAAAGAATTCTCCAGAACAAACAAACAAGGATCTGGTTTTATTTTTGCGAAGGAGGATATAGCGGGATGCCCTCCACTCTACGATTCGCAATCAGCTCCCGGCGCTGTTGCATTCAAACTAACCGGCAAAACTATACGGGAACCGAACTTCTACCGGACATAAAACAATCGAGAGGTAGATTGAAGCTGCCAGACAGTGAACGAAAATATTTTTAAAATGCACCATTATTATCGGACCAAGTATACCTACCTACGCCGGAATTCTTGCCTTTAAAAGTATCTCGGATCAGCATTAGTTATATGTATATATATAATATACGTACGTTAGCTCTAAGTTGGAAAACTCTGCCTGGTCGCAGACTAGCTTCGAATGCCCCAGGCCACTGCAGCTTGATTTTATTTTGCACACCTGTGCTGCACCGTGTATAAAGTTCTACAGAATACAAGGAGAAATGTTCGCCTCCGTAACAGCATTCGGCTTTGGCGAGAGCGGGGTAGACGCCAATTTACACTACATCGCCGATCAATTTATTAAATCGAGCAATTCTGAGACAACAACGTACCTATACGGTTTTCAACATCTGCTCGAAGTCATAGCCTCGGTACTATACCTCCATTGTATCCGATCCTACAGGATTCATTCGTATCGGACGATAGCTGTCATCGATATTACTTCGTACTAGTAATTTTCAGATTTATGAAGAAGCTATACTAGCCAATTATCTATTCTTTATCCATGGATATAACAATGAGTGAGTGTATCGATTATCTTTATTCCAACCGAGTTAGTGGGCTTTGTAAGTTACCTTGTGCATGCCAATAAAAGGCTCCCCAAGTTTCCAACGCTATGCACGACTTTTGGTTAGTTATGGGTTTACCAGTGCTCCGCTCGCTGTTTTAATCGTTATTTATTGTATTCTACGGAGCGAGGTTCGGTGCTTTGCAAAAATTTGCTAGGATATTGCCGATAATAGGTATATACACCCACCCCATGGATGAAATAATATACCGAATCGAGATCATTTCACGAGTTAACGATAAGTAATCGGATGGAACTGCTACAGGAATGGAGCGCTCGAATCTAATTAATTTCCTAAATTACGACGGAACCTCGCTTTCTGATTTCATCGTTCCGGTATCCACCCGTTTGTCATCGGAAGTATTTCCGACTGGTCAGATACCAGCTACTGATATCGAGTTTTTTCGGCTTTCTGAATCTGCAGAAAGCACGGCCAGGCCAAACCCCGAGTCACGACTTTACGAAATTGGAAAAATCCTTTAGTCCGAAAAAATCGGGTCTATTCGCAACGGTCCAGATCTTTGGAAATCCTGGTCCTCCAGATACTCCGATATCTACCGCTTATTCGTGTCTAACTATATGTATGAGATAGAGAGCTTCGTCCCTGACTGTCGGTCATCACGTGTTCATTCACCTAAAAGGCTGCTGATTGAAAGATGACCGAGCATCTACGAACCCTCACCCATCACGAAATCTAGTTAGCCAAATGTTTATTTCTCAAAGAATTCGGTAGAGAAACGTCATGCAAGCAAAAAGTGGTATATAGAAGAAGCATACTCTTATCTTCGAAGGGATTTCAACAATAATTGGTGCAAGAATTTTGCAATTCACGATAAATGTTTCCGCAACAGAATCCACGATCATCAGCTGCGAATATTAACGGGTTATATTCGTTTTCGGATTATATTGTTGAGAGGCTTACCCCATATTCGCTCAATTCATTTTCCACCAGACCTCAGGTGATTAAAAGAATCAATGTTGCGTCACTTTGATTTTTGAACAGCTCCGTAATTGGGAGTTCGAATAACTTGAACAATCAGTTCGCAGCTGTTTTCCAAACAAAAAACCATCAGAATATATTTCATTTCACTCCACATTTGTTTAGAACACAGAATCAACGAGGCTGAATATTTGAGCTTGAAATTAGTTTTTATTTTTCATTTCACCTTTTTATTTTGAATTAGTTTTTATATCCCAATGCATTCATTATGCTCACAGATATTCTCTATCAAGTAATTGAAACGAAAATTGTTCATTGTTATAATATCATAAATCATGTTCATTGTTAGCTCTGAAAAAACTCTCGTTTGGTCTTACAGTTCAGCAGGTTGGGGATCACCAGCTAGAACGTTTTATCTGATATTCATTGAGATTTGTATTCTTTTTCACGAGCCCCGGTAGATTTAAACCGTCGGATGGTGAGCTCAGTGAGCATTATTACCAATTATACGTATAATCCAATCAACAAAGACTCTCAGAACTCGAGAAAACCTGCGCATTCAATGAAGCTTCGAGATTCAAAGGCGAACTTTCCCTCGCTACGTGGAGAAACTCTTGCCGAAACGAAAGGTTCATTTCGGAGAAAAGTTATTCGAAGTTTGCACGAGTGAAAGCGGGCAAAGATCTCGTAACTTTGCACAATTATCCGATAAAGTTTAGCACGGCGCGTGGCTAAACGAATAGATTCAAGGCATAGTTATCACGCGATCCTTCGATGAGACTTCGATGATGCAATTCGTTATTTGATGAGTAAATAGTTGGTCGAACATTGGTAATGCCTATAACTGACTACCGGCTGCTGCTTCAGGGTAAAATTATTGTGTAGTAGTCGTGGGGTCGTCGGTGCTGTCAGTAACATGCATCTCGCATCTCGCATCTCTCGACTGCCCCGACAAAGGAAATTAATTATCCATGTCCTCGTCGACGTCATTTACACCCCTTACCCTATATACTGCCTATCCACGTTCTGTTCTCTTACCATTTCTCACTGATTTGCGAATAATTTTCAACAACGCTTCTGCTGATTCGAATGGCAAAACTAACTCGACTGTTCCAGACCGATTTTATACCGACCAAATATCGTGCCATTGATTAAAGCTCGGTTTCTGAATACTTATTGCGGCTAAAGCTGAAGTTTCTAGTTCTTTATATAGTTTCGATCCAAGAATGTGACCCAATATTTTATTTAATGTATCGAGCCAACCCGGGTAACAATTTCAAATGACACCCTGGTTTTGAATAAGCGCCACTAGCTGGCTACCACATGTGCAGTTTCATCGTTAATCCACGTCGCTGTGTCTAATAGTTCTTTAGTAAAAATGAGGACGATGCCACGTTACAGATGTATCTAAAATCTGTATATCATGTATGCGGTTTCACGAACAAGTCATGTCGCTGCGAGGTTGATACCACCTAGGGTTCCAAATACTTTTTAATTGGAAGAATGTAAATTATCGTTTACTTCAATATATGTTAGGACCAGCTTGGCTCACATGAAATACATATTTCCACCGTTTTGAAAAAATTCACAACTCCACCGCGACTCTTGAAAACTCGAAAAAAACTTCTGATGCCAGGTAATGACTCGAGATAGGATACATATTCGGGAAGTGCTTCGGCTATCCATGTAGTTGCCACCTCGAATCAGCATTGATGAACTATCTCGGCGAGCCTGATTATTGCCATAACAGAAACCCATATTGAAGCTATGTTGCCGCCACATTGTTATCGAACCTCAATCTTTAATATGGTCTGCGGATACTATAGCCATATCAATGCCATCTGGCATTAATGTGGCATGTGGGTTGGCCACGTAGAATGCTACCCGGGTATCTATTCTTGGGATAAATTCACGAAGAAAAGCTTCCAAATTGGTCGCTAAACCGACATCTTGGATGACTATGCACCGCACCCGGCTTGTTCCATCGGTTAACTGTAGTCACGTTGAAAGTTTGGTCTTCAAGTAGGGGAATAAACTCTGCATTTGGTGCATATCTCAATTGTCGAAGAATGGGAAGTGACAAAAGAAACAAAGTATAATAGAAAATCATTTAAATTCATTAATGTAGCTTATGGTCGAAGGTAATGTATAGAATCGCACGGAAAGTGACTGCTCTCCGTTTATAGTAATATACATTTACGTCGGTGGCTACATTGCGAATTTCATTGTTCGGTGAGGAACCCGAGTACCGAAATATGAGGGTAATAGCCGCCACGCTATTCACCTATCACGTTATCGATTCACGAATCGTATTTCCGGTAATTCGTGATGTTCGCGTGAGCGATGCATTTCTGCCGTTCGTATGCTCGCATTACCTGTGTCAAATATTGGCGCTATTGTGTAACTTGACTTCAAATCTTTTCGCCATCACCGATTTCAAATCCTAAATTCGATTTAAGGCAATGGCTTTCCCGAACGGAAAAAGTTTAGCGGTTTATATATCGGCGACTACCACCTTACCGCACATTAACTTGCACCAACAGCCAACGGTCTATTATTTGCACCATTCCTTTGTGTAAACACATTATTCTCCCATGTGGGTATACTTTTGTGTAAAGAGATTGGCGAAACAGATTTGAGACTTACTTGACACTGCATTACGCTATTTTAAGAATTAAGTTAACAGAAACTTTACCGATGACCCAGTTGCACGTCGATCTGACAAGAAATATGCCGAGTGAAAGCAGCTTCTCTAAATTGCTATGCATACTTGAATCGTCCGTGAAACTGCCAGATATGACGATAGACGTATATTTATTACACAGACAGCAGTTACGTATGCGGTTGAATAAATTAACAATACTGACCCTAGTTTGCGGCGGCCACCTATTACGACAGTCGTAACGTCCAGCTAATACCGAACTATTCGAAACGATATCAAATGCGATAAGAATAAGGGCATTGTGCCATGAGAAACGTTGATTTTAATTCATAGATAAACCAGAAAAACAGTTCGCTCGCAAATTTTACGCTCAAATGTATGTCAAACATTTAAAAACGATCAATTTTAGTTACAATCGTATTTTTTGGCTGCGGTAGGTACACTGCATCGTACTTTACCTGAAACTTTACCGGTTTAATGTGGGCATTAGTCAAATTCAATTGGTAGATGTAACGCGTACGTACACACATGTGCAATACGTGAATGCAAGCTCGTATAGAGTGGCGCCCGTGGAGACCGAGGAACGTAGAGATCCATAAACCTATAAAGTAATTATAGCCTTGTGCGAAGGGTCTGCAGTGTGGGACCAGAAGCATAGTCATGTGATTTCATTGGAGCATCATTGCATTTCACCACATTCAATGGGATTATATTTCGTCGCATACATTATCGGTATTCCATTTATGGAGATCGAGAATTTCGACTGGAATTTAGTCAGTTTTCATTTATATTCATGCCCGCTCAATCTAAATATGCGATAGGTATAAACCTGCGCTATTTCTGCACCGATTTTCAACGCGTTTTAACCCTAAAAAGTTCTGCTTAAAAAACTCTTCGCTCATTATGGTGTGCCAGAAATTCTACCCGCAGAATAATAACAAATTTACAATGGTAGATCCGTACAGATTATCGAACACTTTGCTCTTATTGTAATAAATTACTACCACGTCTGTGTATGTATTTCGCGAGGTTTGATTGCATGATGGAATCGAAAACGGTGAAATGCCGTAGGCGAAAACGATTTGAATTCGGAATTATTAGTCAATTGCAGATGATTTTTCACCGCCGTTGGCAAAATGGTCCCCGAGCGTCACACATGGTCGATATCCTTCCGAGCTGTGGGCTACCAAAAAAATTGGCAAATCTTATTTTGTTGAAAAAAATACATCGATCTTTATCCATGGGTGTACGCGAGTTCGGTGAAACTATTACTTTGCCCTATTGGTTCGAACGCAGATACGCGAGCCTTCTCTATATTCCATTTTATTCCGTATACATAATACATCGCTCTCGGAGAAGGCAGGCAGGCAGGCAGGCAGGCAGCAGGGCAGATCCCTATCAAATGTATTCTTATTTTTTCGCTCGATTTAACAGGCCACGATGGAAAAATTTTCCTTCGATTCCGTCTCTCCCGAGTCATTAATCTTAGCCGAAACGAAAGGGACTGCTGGAATTGAATCATCGTAACAGTTTTCCCCTCATCAATATTTGTTAAGGAATCACTTTTTCCTAATATGCTCAGGCTCGTTCCGTCACTCCCTTTTTCTTTCCCTTTTCGTCTTCCACCCTCCGTATCCTTCTGAAATACTTCTTAGAGCAGCCAATACAAATGGTACTCCGCGTTCCTTAGGGAAACTAGATATATTGACAGGAACAAAAGTAACTTGCATCTTCCGGAATAGTCATGCTTTCAACCTCCGATATTCACTTCAGAATAGTGCATTATCGTTAAGTATAAGTTACTTTGATACAAAACCAAACATATTTAAGTTTATATCGATACCTGCATTATCCTGAGTTTATTCATTGGAAGAGGAAAAGATGATAGAAATATGGTTATCAAAAATCTAAGATGCCAGATTTGAGAAAATGAAATTTTTATGCAATATCGACCCGGTTTTATTTGGGAAAAAACGTAGCATGCTAAGGGTGGTGGCTAGTATATATTGCGAGTATATATTCCTGAGCACAATAGTCAGATATGGGTCTCCATGATTTAAACATACCATTGATAGCCTCCGCGAATAGCTCACCCACCAACGCTTCTGCATACTATATACCAACCTACATCGATATCGAAGCATGAAAATTCAATAACCAATAAGGCTTGGAAATATAAAGGTACGAATACATATACGTATACATCCTATACTATATGTATGTACGTATAGAGATACGTATGTAGGCATATGCATCGACGTGCATGGCCTGAAAGCTGGATACAGGATATATTAAATTTCGCAGTACTGTAGATACTCAACGTTACTTGGAATACGTCCCATAACGTTGGTATTCGCAATGTTTGATTTATATATTTACATCGCTAATGGTATCTTGCATTGAAAATGATTAGTTAGATTTCTGAGTAGACGTATCGCTAAACCGGGATCTTAAATCAAGTTATTTTCTCAGAATCGCTGACGCTGCATACGAGAAAGTTTGCAAACTCTGTTTCAATTTCATTAGCTCACTGTTTCCTTGATATCCATGAATTAGGCGAACCATTACCTTATTAGATACTAAACGTTGAAAAACTTTTGAAAGTTCACGATTAAAGCAAGGGGAGATTCAAGCTTCAAGACGGTAAAATCAAATAAATCGTAAAGCGACGTAGAGAACGCCTCCAACCCTAAAACACGGCGTTTATAGATGCAGAATTTTTTCCCCAAAAATACGCAGATCCGAGGAAATACATGTTTAAACAGATCGGCTTGCCAAAGTGCCATGCCGGTTGGCTTTGCCAATAGCATAATGCATTTCCAACCGAAACTCGTTTCCTCGTCTGTGACGGGTGAATCGGGCAACGTTTTGCGACTTTTATACCGGGCTATATGGCTGCCATGGTGAATCTGTTTGCCTCGGTACGGTCAAAAATAACCTTAAATGCTCCTCGTTCCATGCGAAATATTTAAATATTTGATCTCCGGCTCACTTTTCGCTCTTTTTATTTATTTGTTTACGTCATCATCCCCAAAACGGCATTCCCTGAAACTGCTGAGGGCACAGAAACAAGATATTTTTTTCATTTGGCAACCCTGCCAACGGTCCTCTGCCTAGATACGATTCTGACCCAAAAACGCACGCGGTAAATTAATAAATTATGGTACTTTTTTTCTCTTGGCTTCGAGCCGAATCACTTAGTATGCGTGGCCCTCATATCTTTCTCCAGACTCTGATACACCAAACATCACGTAACTGAGAAAAAAAAGCTTCACCAACCCGACAGTTACAACTAAATATGTATATGCTGTTTCGAGCGAGTATATTCATCCAGAAACTTTGCAGGATCATCATATTTCCAATTTCCCGCACACCCTCATCCCATCAATTGAGCTCGATTGATTTGTTCGATTAATCAAACAAATTAGTCGGTGTTCGCGAGTACGATTTGTAATTAAATATTTCAGAATCTCTCTACGAAGAGATATGCGAAACCACAGTCTGCGATCACTGTACAATGTGCTTCTCAAGATTCTTGAACTCAATATTTTCAAAGTAAAGGAAACCCGAGCCGTGTCGCATTTCTTCGCTCCGATGTATAGAACAACGTTTTACGTGAATCAAAAGAGACGTCCAGCTGAAAGATTATCATCTATCTCGGGTCGGATCACCGTCAATCACTAATGTTCATCTTACGCGTCCGGTGGGAAACGTGTGGATAGCAGGAAGACATCAAGCCGGGTGACCGCACCCCGAGATCGCACGCTTGCGGCACCCGGGAAACATAAAACCAGATAATGGCAAAGTGTAATTAAAACCCGTAAATATTCGCAGTGGAGAGCAAATTAATTTATGAATCAATTAGGGAGTCGCGTTTAGATATGCTATCGCTGGTTGGGCACACGGACTGGCGAACGAGCGAGGAGGTAAACTCGAACAGGCTACCCGATATCACTGATCCAATAAATAAGCTACAGATACCATCTTTCATTCCGATAATTATTATTCAGCCGGCGTTAATTAATTAAGGATAGAGCAGCGGAACAAGCTAAATAGCGAGTAGTTATATAGACACGTGAACGGGACGATCATACGGTACGATAACGTTAACGACAACCATCCTTCGTTCCTCGTCTATCTATCCGTGACTGATGCTCAATTTGCACATGCAAAGCTTTTGAAAAAAATTTGAAAAATAACATCCCCATTGCTGCGTCAGGAGATAATCCCCTAGGTAATACATTAAGTCGCGGACGTTATTATATTTCATGTAATTCTCGTATTGGATTTAGTATACGATCATAAATCAACGTTTGACCAATGAAAAACTGCCTCATCACTCTGGTAAATTTTTTTATATAAAAAATCGACAAGATTTGTACGATGCATACCCGGTAAGCGTGAATCCCTCGAACGTCACAGATGATACCAGTATCATATATAAAACACGGGAACGTCTACCGTCGAAATTTCATTTGGTTCAAAAACCTCTTGTGTGTTCAACCTCGCACAAAGTAAATTGCTCATTTGTGTATGGAAACTGAAACTGATAGCGAAACAAGCACGAAGTGGTGAGCTGCATCTGCATATATGTACCGATCGGTTGCCCTAGCCCAGACACTTTTTAGTTGCGCCCTGATAATTATGTGGCAATTAAATTTAACGACTGTCGATTATTCCGGTTTGTGAACGGATACTGTGCAGCCACCCAGTGTATCGCATCGACAACAACGAGATCGAAATCCAATTACTTTTTAATATTGTTTGGAGCTGAAATGGAGTAGCTATATACGTATATATGTACGTGGAAGGGTTGGGTTTGCGGAGGGTTTCGCAGGGGGGAACAGGGGCGTGAACGGTATGGGTAGGGTAAAGGAGGCAAGCGGGAACATGAGCAAATAAACGAGTAAAGTCGCGGTTATAACTTCCATGGTAATAGCTACTGAGCCAAAATCTCACCACCGATAAAAATTGAAAATTGCAACGAAACTTGGAATTCGAAGAACAAAAATTGACTTCATATTTTATCAGCGACAAAATAGTTTCATTTCGGTAGCCGATCGATTCTTCTCTGCTATTTCGTTTATTTCGATCTCAAATTTTCTACGTTCTAAGCGCGTCTTCAGATCCTACCTCCGAAGCTACGGCTACTGTAACGTGCCACGTGGGTGTCGTTACCCACTAGCGCGTGGATAGGAAAGTACTATCGATTTCCGTTGCAATTATCATTACTATGCTAATCGAACGAATAATGCAGCTCAGGTGAGCAGAAGCGTTTCCAATCTCTAGCTTACGTTGCACCTATCATCTGAAACGAGGTATATAAGTACGAGTGTCAAGTCTACCTGGTAATCAGTTTGACTCCCCTCAACTCTGAAGTATACTTCGATACCAGGGCGCCGAATGTGGTAAGAAAACTATATAGACTGATAGAATATAAGATATGAATTCTTATCTCGCGACGATTTACTCTCGAGAATTATACTCATTGTTAGTTTCTATGCCGTAGCATACGAAAGATAAAAAGATAGAGAGAACAAAGACGGAGTATAACGAAGTTGGCAAGGGGATGATTCGCCGCTCGAGTCTCTAATCAAATGGCGGTCTAAACCCCCAAAACCCCAAAACGTGCTGTTGTTCCCCTGGGGAGAGAACGTGCAAAGATACCGAGGGATGAACGACTTCTGCATAATAATCTCAATATCTCGATAATACTATTGCAAAACTTTTTCAGATCGTAGTTTGGCGTCGGAATACCAGTCTTGCGATGCAAACTCATTAGAAAGGAGTGTATACGTATACCTACCGGGTAAATTAATGCAACGGTAGTTGGTTTGTTTCGTTTTTTCTTTCGAATAGTTCGGAGTAATTGGGTGCAACGCTATATGGTCGAGAGTAACCAAATCTTCTGTATTTATAACAAAGATAAATTTACCGACATGAAATTTGAACAATCGTGAATTTGTTTGCTGGATTAACAGTGACTATCACGAATCCCATTCTTTTTTCACAGCCGTTTCGGTGAACCTAGTGACGCTCAAGTTTTGAATAGTTCATTGATAGAGCAACAATTTCACGGTACAATTTTTAACAGCGAGTACAAATCAGATTACGAAGGTTTCTGAAGGTGCCGATGGTGAGGATGTCTGAGGTTTGAATGGATGACAAGGTTCGAGGAAAGCGATGTAGGGAAGGCAGGAATTGCACCAACACAGAGTGACCACTAAACACCCAACAACCAACAACAGCAGCCAACATCGAACACCGATAAACCAACTTGCTAAACCAACGACAAGTCACATCGTATAACAGAACTCAACGAAGACATAAGTAGATAATTGAACAATATAACAGTATATATGTATGTACATAGAAATGAGATTATTGTGTAACATTGAGAAATACGTACGCAAGTCGAGAGTAATCGTGTTCTTGGCACACGGATACATCATGGAATATAAATAAATGATTTATCTATTGATTTTTATGGAATTCGTGAAATGTGGCTGGGAAAGGTACACCGTATGAACGACTCCGAGCGAAGTTGGATCTTAAGCCGTGAAATAATTCATAGATCGACTATCATGAATCCGAATGTATTGAGGAATAAAATTTTCAAAAAGCTATCAACCTCGAAAGGGTCGTGTCTTCCGTGTGCCAGGTGCATCGACTTCTACGATATATGATTGAAAAATGAATTGAAAAGAAAAAAATGTTTGCAATCAATCGTGAGTTCAGCCGCAGTTAAGTAACATCGAACAACGATGGGTCTAAAAACAGTGTGACAACAATCTAAAGGAACGAAAGTGAACAAGGAACATTGCCAGATACTCCGATTAGGGAGGGTAGAATAGTGACGTACCACATCGAGTGGTAGCAGTAGGTGGTGGGTACTTAGGTAGTATTCGGTAGTAGTAGTAGTAGTAGAGTGGTAGATAGTTGGTAGTTCGTAGTTGGTAGTTGGTAGTTGTTACATTGCGCGTTGCGGACACGGCAAGAAGAAGAACAGACCGAGGAGGTGTGCGGCGCCCCCGGCCACCCGGTCGCTCGTCACACCCTGAAACAAAACAACATCGTCACACCACTCCCGTCAGAGGGATCTTCAGCTGCCCTCCAATAGTTACGGCCGACAATAATCTAAGAGGGAAAGTTAGCCTTGAATTGGGGCGGAGAGGAGAAGAGATAGAAAGAGAGAGAAAGAGAGAGAAGGAGAGAAGGAGAGAAAGGGAGAAAGAGAGCGCGAGAGAGGAAGAGAGAGTAAATTCGGTCGTTGGGTCGATGGGTCGTTAGGTCGAGGGGCACGCAGCTACTTCGTCCCTCGTGCAATTAGCGAATTAGTGTCCTCCCGCTCTCTCACTATCCTGATCGTCCTCTCCCTCATTCTCCCGCTCTCTTACTCTCCCTGGTTCCCGTTCCACCTTCGACTTCTCGGCATCGACTAGATTTATTTCCCCCGCAGAAATCGGAACGAAGTAAAAGCCAAGTGCGTGGGAAAGGCAACACGTGCTACGAGGCAAAAGATAAAGTAACGTTTGTTTAACCTAAAAGCCTTTTCCAGCTCGCTAATGTGAACAGCTGTTTTCACTGTGAGGCAACAGCCTGCGTCCACGGCGTCATACTCTGTTAATTGGCCAAGGGGCAAATTTCGCATAAATTTTCAGTCCACATTCACCGGGTTTAGCTTTCCATTGATTTCCCATTCATATTTCATATTCGCTGTCGTATCAGCGTGGCTTGCGAATTAGAGAAACTAAAAACCGATATATTTCACGAACATTAGGAACCAGAATGGTCCGTTCACAGCGGATTTCCACGTAACGAACAATCTCAATGGAAGCTGTGCATTCAGCCAGGTGACGGAAGGTAGCGGAAGGATTGTCGGATTCCGAGGAGAAAGGGTGGGTCGTAATCAGCCCGATGATAACCAGTATTACTGTGTCTGCCCAGTCCCCGACTCTGTCCGAACACACGTACCACGTAATCCAGATCGATTCGATTTGCGAGGGCTCGGGAACAATACGTGACACGTACTGTACATCGTGACGTAATATTTGTCAGCTTTTACTTGGATCATGTAGGTAAACAGCGAGGGGCAAACAGAGATTTTTATACCTCGCGGTATATACCTGGGTACGGCGAATTGCTTACCGGAATGACGTGAATAAAATTTCTGAGCTACGGTGGAAATTTCTTCTATAGAATACCTCGAGTACTCGGTACTTACAGGAGTTAAGGAATATTAGGAATATTTTGGGTAGGTTTGGGCAGTGTTTTAACCAGAAAGTATATTACAGTCGTTACTTATTTCAATAGCGCTTGGCAATTGGAATTTCACTAGAATTTTCGTTAGCTTACCGGTTCGGTAAGAAAAGTAAAGTGGATATAAGTAAGAGGCGGGTGTGTAGCGGGAGTTGGCAGGCAGGGGAGGCGGGAGGGCAGGCAGAACTTTCCCGCTCAGTATACGGGACCTGCATACAAAGTGAACTTCATAATACCGCGCATACCGGGACCTACACGTAATATTTCCGCCTATTCATTTCCATGCATTTTCTAGCTACTGCAGCTTGCGGGCTGAGCCTTATTTTCCCACTGTGCAGCAATGCCTCCAAAGTAATACAACTCGACACTATTTATTTCACTATATACCGAGTCTAATAGACGAACAGAAATAATGATTTTAATAACACAAAAGTAGATCGAAGTATGGACGTTTCGCTAGTATTCAGGTGTCGAGGCCGGCGCGATGATAGGTGCGCTGGTATTACTTTGTCGATAAATATTTGGGTCAATGAATCAATTAAATCAGATCTATGAATATCAAGTGTGTTTTCGTTGATACCGATAGACTTTCGGAAGTACGCAACTTTTAGTTTTGGTTTAAGAGAGCTCTTATACGAGGAAACTTTACTACGGTTGATATTACCAGTCGTTAATACTTTACAGGGGTAGGAAATTCTTCGATATCTCCCGAAATCCTTCCATAAATCAGAGTACCAACTTATCACGACCCACATTTGTCATTTAACTTTCAGCGATATGGTTTCAGTAAACAAAGATCTTCCCTCGAACTACGGTCATTCCGTTCTATATATATATCTCTTGTTTTCGTACAACAACATCACTTTCATTTCAAAGACGTATATATTCACGGTGAACTCAATTGAGGTAGCTATAACCAGCTATTCCATATTCCATAATCCCGGAAAAGGGGCGCCGCTGATCCATCTTCGACCATTTCTGAAGAAATCACAAAATAATAGGAAATGTATTTATGTAGCTAGGAAAAAGTTCATTTTCAAAACTTTTCGCAGCGCAATATAACGTCATTCCAATTTCCATTCCCACGTTCGTTTCATCCCTCAGATATTCAATGAACCCAACAGCAGTTCGTAAAATAAGAGAAAAAATTTCGT
Organism: Tenthredo distinguenda; assembly: GCA_947538915.1. NCBI lineage: Eukaryota > Metazoa > Arthropoda > Insecta > Hymenoptera > Tenthredinidae > Tenthredo > Tenthredo distinguenda. Next base: position 11,399,462 of record OX384534.1, read on the forward strand.
GTCACCGGGACTGCGCACTCTGCAGTTGTCATATCGAGTCAACGTGTAATCTACCTAGTCTAACCAACTGGCTACTTCGGTATCCATATGTGCTTTAGTTGTAGTGGTGATAGAACCAGCCGTTGTTATAGGGGTAGTAACCAGCGGCCGGTGGTCCTGCGTATTCGAATATGTGTGCAATTCGACCCAGCGGAGATCAACCGGCCGTGGGACGAGAGCTTTGGTGCGGCACGAATCCCATGCAAAACCCAATCGGGCATCCATTTGTTCGAATGATACTTGACGGGGAAACAGTGAAATTCCAACGACTACCACCGCAGGGAAGATATCTACCGAGAACTTTCGAGTGGGAGGTGGTTGAGAGCGGTCAAGAGCCGTCAGGAACGGTCAGAAGCGGTTAGTTGTCACGGTTTCAAGGACGAGCTTGAACCTCAGCTGCGGAATATCAATTTCGGCACATTGTGTTGGATTAGCAACGCTTCTCTCACTTAGTCGAGCCGACGCTTTCCCGCTGAATTGTGCCACCGGATGGTTACCGAGTGAAAATTTCGCCGAGAATGAGCCGTGGCGGAATACTTATATGCTGTATGGCTTTACGAGTCACATATATGTATATATATATGAATGAATAAATAATCGTACGACAGTGAAAATCCGCGGTTTATATCAAGGGATAAAGAAACAGCGAATGCTTGAACATAAAGAGCGAGATTTCAGGCGTGAAATAGAAGTTGAAAAACGAACAGCGAGATATCGTGGTCTTGAGGTCTTAATCTTTTAGTGGAAGTACTTAATTCCATGCACTTCCCTCGGTATCCGCAGCTCGTTCGGAACAGGCTTCTCACTTAGCAACCGTTTCTTCCGACATTACCAGCTAAATTTGCAGCGAATCGCGAGTGAAACACAGCAACAAAAGAGAAGAAAAGAAAAAAATAAAAAAAAAAGATAACGAAAAATAAAAAAAATTATGATAGCCGAGAGTTTCACTCGCCTTATCGCCGCGGCCTCGGCCTGAATGTGCCGAGTTGATCATACGGATCGAAAGATACGATAGAGAAACGAGAATCAGCTCAATGAAATTTGACATTGCGAAAAAGTTTCGTCGCCGTTCCGAACGCACGATAAACGAAGAGGGTATCATGGTATCAGTGTTTACTCGCGTATAGTATCATGAACCAGATAGTTCATTTCTGATCTATATCTCTGCTGCGGAGTAGGCGGAGGTGATGATTTCAAGAGTTAGTAGAAAGCTGTTTTTTTTTTTTCAGTAACGAATTTGCTCTATTGTCATTTTGGATTTAGGTATGCGATTTCTTATGCAGTCTGGAGGCAAAATGAGGTTATGCAATTCAAGTATCGTCCTGCGTCGTCCCATGAAAAGATCTCAAATCGTTTTACGAGGGTAGTTTTAAAACAACTTTACGAGAACCGCGTGGAATTTTGAAATAAATTTGCATCAGTTTTACTGCCCCTAATATACATAACTACCAGTGTTTGGCACTGATACCCAACCGGTAGTAGAGTCACTACTGCGGTCTAGCTGTAGAGAGGGATTTTGTAATACACTGTCTTCCGGAAGAAAAGATATACGAACTCTTCTTTATAGTCACTGATATAAAGACTATGTACTCTGCTTCCCTGAACTCGAAGGCAACCATTTTCTAAGAACAATATTACGCTACGTTATAGTTCGTAGGTACAATACCTTCGGAAAATAGATGGCTCGAAATATTCCTCATTTTTTGTACGTCATATGTCTTCAATGATCAATGCAGCCGACGTGAACGAGACAATTCTGGAATTATTCATGATTAGGAATGTCTCGTTCTTAGTTTTTAAACGAAATCAGAATTTCCGACTATTCCCAACTTGGGGATTAATTTCTATGCGCAGACGTTTCGCCTATAAAGTGAAAAATCTAAATTCCAGACGACCGGTTCCCTTTAGCCTTTACGATTCCGTCAGCCCCTCGCGGCCCTCAACAGCCCATAAAATACACCCGGGCTCTTCCACGGAATTCCTTCTATTAACTCGGATTAAAAACAATGGGTGTAATAATAACACACGCGCAGAACTGGCCAGAAGGGTTCACGGGGGTAGGCAGGAAGGAAGGGAAGGGACTAAATGGGCGAAGGGTATAATAAGACAGGGAGCGTAAAACTAACGCAAGCCCTTGACCCGTTTATCCGCTCGGATGTAATTAACATACTTTTGGGGTGATACCTGCCTGCGAGGGTAGCCGAAAGACAGATTATAATTCCGCAAAACGTAACGAGAATTGAGAAAATCGACAAAGTTAGCTAACTGACCCAAGGCGGATCAGTAAAATGTTATGTAACACGCCGGTTTACGTTTCGCGTACCAACGACTGGTCATATTACTTACAATTAGCGGTGGGCGTACCTGCGTTATGCGTAGAGTTATTTTAACGACAATCCTCGGATATTACACGGACCGAAATTTAAGGCTGACTGTATTTTATCACAACCCTAGGGATGTCTGAGGTTAACTGCCAGATTTGGGAGGGTCTGGTATGAATATGCCGTCGTTACTCACACGCGGAATTGTGTGGAAAGAAGAAATGGCTGGCAGAAATTTCCCAAAATTAAGCGTCCGAGATCCGGCGTACGAGATCCCTACCTGTTTCCAGACGCTGGCTTCAATTACTTGGCAACCAGGCGGTTCGTAAAACTTTCAAATTGTACGCGATTCAAAGTTTCACAGTAGAGGAGCCGAAACATTCCAGGTCGACATAATACGCCTGTCAACACCAGGCTCCATCGTTACGTTTCGAAAGGCTGCAATGAAACGGTTAACTAAACTGCGAGCTACATGTTACCTGTCATCGCCAGGGCGCCCCTTCGAAAACATCGAAAATATGACGGCCTCAGATCACTGCTAAAAAATAAGTGGCGAGGACTTAGCAACGATAAGTGGCAGGCAGACAGGCAGGCAGGCAGGCAGGTTGGCTCTGGCCATTTTTGATATAAACGCAAATTTATAACCCCTCAGTTTTTCTCTGTTTCTCATTGTTACGAATACAATGATTTTTAAAATGCAAGCCACGAACGCTCGTAAGCGCTTATTTAAGGCATACTTCTCCTCCCGAAGTACTCCCCGCAATATTTCTCTGTCTCCCTTGGCCGCACCACCCGGAGGCACCTTTTCCGCGATGAAAAATTAATGCTTCACCCAGCGTGCTGAGTTGCGTTACATTAGTGCCATTTTCGGTCACAATCAACGTACCTCAACTCTTTACCTCTTAACATTGAATTGGACAGGTGAAGAATTCAACTGAAAAGTCAGAGAAAAGTAAAACACGGATGCCGGGACTGGCGCTGATCAAATATGAGATGAATTTGAAGCGTTTATGCATACCCGCAGGGTGAAACCACTCCAATCTGCTCATGAGCACTCAATATTACATTGTCGATAAGATTATCGAAAACTTTCCAATCCTGATTTTTGCTCCGAATACGTGCCGAGAAAGCGTTTTTAATTTACAACAAATTACAGACGTTCAAAATGATATTGTATTTAATTATTACGGCTCAGGTAGTCGAAGGTTGTAGAGTATTTATCCTCACATATATTACAGATGGATTCATGTGCATCCAGCTTGCGCAATTTTGACAAGCAGAAATTTGCCAATAGCTCGATGCTGCCTGTAGAATTCTTCGAGCAAGACTATTGGAAAGAAATAAGGTAAAAAAGTGCGAAGCGTCAACTTGTGGACAATTAAGTTCGACGCCAAAATGATGTATCGGGGTAAGGCTGGTGATATCCGGACGGCTCGCAGTTTGTACCTCTGACGAGATCATCAACGTTTCCCTTTATGATTCTATAATTTAGCTCGGCAGGGTTACGCAGATCATTTATCGTCTTTTGAAGTCTGTTGGTATTAAACCATATCTCTTCTTCGCCAAGACTATTGACAATAACCTTGATGCTACTGACATATTGTAAAGCTACATCATCCTGGGCTAAATAAACTATGTTTTCTGGTGTAAATGGTTTTTCTATGTTCCAGCAGGCTAGCGCCGTATGCTGAACCAGTTGAAAGAATAATATTCCCCTTCTTGAGGTGGCTTGGGGACCAGCCTGGCTTTGGCGCCGTTTCTTGGATTGAAAAACGAGGGGCTCCTTGTATTGAGACTGCTTCAGTGATAACGTATCCGAAAACTTCTGATAGAAGCTTGCCAGCGAGTTGAAGTAAAGGTATCTATAAATTTCAAATCGATTTCCGATTACTCCACGTCTCAAATAATACATCTATATAAATATCTACCCTTTCTTTATTATGGTACAGCTATATTTGCAAGCAAAAATCTCTTCATTTCTCTATTAGCTAGAATATGGTCGAAAAATCAACTCCGCAAAGGGATTTCGGACTCGATTTTTTACTTCAGTTGAGAAGAATTAGATAATTTCTGATATGGACGATTAGGCTAACGATAGTGGATGCATACCGGTCACCGAGTAATACAAACACGTAATTGTAATGAATGTCACACGTCATACCTGTGCTCGAAAAATCCCTTGGGTGACAGCGACATACCCAAAGTACCATCGGTCAAATTAAAAGTATCCCCAGCAATAGTTATCTCCGTAGCCTCGTTTTCGAAGCCAAATGCGTTGCCCTTCGTGTTGTTTAACCTCCAGGAATAATCGTGTTTCAGGTCGTAAACTAGCATTCCATGTTCCAAGGGGTCTGCGATGTATAAAAATGAATCGATGGGACTATCCCCGATTTCAAGGATAGGTGTCACGTAGGATGCGGCTCCGAATAACGATTGTTCAGGTGGGATTTCGTACTTGTGTATCAGTTGATCGGTATTCAGATCAAAGATCAAAATCTTGCTTGGGCACACAGAGATGTTAGTGTTCCTACCGGTGTCTACCACCCACAGTCGATCGTACTCGTCAATCTGAATTAAATAGTACATCAAACAGCGTCAATAATACGACAGATAATAGTATCAGAACTGGAAAGGAAGAGGTCTGTGAATTGACCATCGAACAACATTACGTTCGGTATGGAACTCGATTCGAAATTGTTACCGAGTCGGATTGCTCAACAGTTGTTTTAGTTATTTCGATTTGTGGAAAGTGATATCAGACATGAAATGAGAATGATGGAATCGTGAATTACAGGATGCAAATCAGGTTTGAACTGTCTTGGGCAATTCGTGGGTTTCTGATATTGTAAAAGTAAAGGTAGTCGATTAAAACAGGGTCAAGATCATAAGAGCCACAAGTTAATGGATTACGTCGTACTGCCTTGAAAGCTTCCGTGAGGTTGTACTGCGTGAAGGTGAGACTTGGAGTCTGCCACTGAGGCTACGCTCGTAATATAGCCACAAATAAATGTTCAATTACTTTCATTCGAGCTCATGAATACAGTCGTAATTATATGTTTCATTCAATTATATGCCATAAAATTACGAGCAGCTTCAAGGTTACGGTATGTATCACGCACGAACGACTATCAGAGCTAATCCATCAAGAAATCGCGACAGAGTGAAGGAAATTCTGACGAAACAGCGGAACATGCATATCTGTAATCATTTCTATATAGCATAATACCAACGAAACTGTAATAAATCATTCTTGAACCGCATATATCGGCCGATCGTCAACAATTTTTTTCCTATAATATTATTTACCACTAGTCTGTACGCCGTGACGAAAGAATTGCAGTCGTAGGCTCTGTGCCATGTCCAATCGGGATACGGTGATAGCAAAGGACCTCCCGGTCCATCTACGTCCGTCACAATTGACAATACTATCGGCACACCCGGTGGCCACTTTGGACTCGTCACAAACACACGACCCATTCTGTCGACATCGACATCTTGTGTGAATGCGTTTCCCAACGTAAAGTTATTCCCCGTCAGATGGACACTTGGCTGCATCCAATCCAGGTACTTCCATTGATGAACGATTTCCAGCTTCGGGGGTCTACTATTTTCGACCAAGGGTGTGAATACTAAGACTAAACTGACGAGCCAAATACCAATCTCCATTATAGCGCCTAATATCTGTCTTTCATCTATCAGTTTCCAAAAAATATTTTAACACAATTTTCAGCTACGTATCTCGAAGGCAGCCATGCACTTGCAATACTGAGGGGACGAAGTAAGTGGAAGTTGAGTAGCAATTCACCAAACATGCATCCTTGACTGTGCGTAAGACCGAACTGAGATACTACAAAATATTCCAGTGAGAGGTAACCACGAACTGGGTGATGCGATGAATGGTGGGGAAAATGCATGGTATAGTTGTAATAGTCGTTATTTGATATTTACCTTCAACTTTCAATTATATAGTCATTTTTCGGGCGTCAAGTGTACTTAAACTTCTACGGTGACGTAAACAAGCTATCCGCAGTAATTATCGCCTGAGTATCTGTGGCTAAGCTGTAAACCTGAGCGATAAGTACAGACCCGACGTCTCGCGAGATAAATTTTTAATTTCAGGGGAAACTGTAGGCTGGAAGCGAGAGCTGAATAGTCGTTGCCATGGACTAAGCCGAACCCGCTGTTATAATTTATTGAGCTTGATTTACCTGCGGATGATGTGAGACGTGTAGAAAATAAAAGTTAACTGAGTAATCTTTAGCTGGATGGAAAGGTCGGCTGAGCAATGAGCTTGAGAATTACGATGCCAAATTAGAATTTACTTATTAATTAAGGGGAGTGAAAGGAATGCTAACTAATCTAAGAATATGTACGTGGAAAAAGTGCGAAAATAAAAGTTAGCAAATATTGATACACGTCGTGGTTTGTGTAAGAATTTCATTTTTTGAAGAGAACACCCAGCCCACGTTCGTCACATTTTTTTTTTTTCGTGTAAACTATGTCTGACGTAATAGAACGGTGAATTTTCAGAATTCGAGTCTTTGTCTCTCGGAGTTACTTCGGGAAGCTTTTCTTTCCAGTAACGTAAACAGTGCAGAGCGAATAAATGTAAAAGACTGCTGAAGCTCGACATCCGCGGGATTCAAGAATGATAACATTTACCGCGAAGACGTCGCGGCTTATTTTAAAGAATAACACCCATCTTGCATCAATCTTTTCGTATTTTCAATCCCGAAGTTTTTTCGAAGGAAATTCCAATTTGCCTTCGTACTCAGAAACTCGGGTGGTACCAAGTAATAGAGAAACTGATGCACGCGGTTCAATAAGCTAACAATCACCGAGCCCCAGCTGGTATATAGGCGCAGCATTAAGCCACAGATGCGAGAATTGTGCCTTGCGTCTACCCGGTCATGTACAGCCACATTCCAGCCGTAACATGCGCCTCCACAAACGCATAACCTCCTGCTACACATAGACATACCGTTAAAAGTGGCATAACTTAGCGGAACACGCAACTACGATAACCTAGCTTTAAACTAGTCAGGTTTGGCAAAGAGATTTTTTCAAATTTCAATCAAATTGAGCGAGATATGAGGTTGGACTGGTGAGAGAGTTGGGTGAAGCAAGTGGTTAGCGATATTGGGAAAGATTTTACGAATCGTGTAAGATATCACTGATTATATCGATGAAAAATAATTAATAACCGTGTCTGAGCAGTTTGTGATATTGCGAAAAAGTTTGCAAATGAGCGGGTAAAGTATCATACATTTCATTGGGAAAAATAAGCTGACTTTAGTTCAACTTTTCACTGAATCTGACAAGTGGTTTATGTATGACTAACGCTCGCTCTAGATATCCGTGTATGCTGCAGGTACATAGATAGCTGCATACTGAAATGCAATCACTTATTTAGAATCACTGCGGTTTGAACTGCCATAGTACCCGGACCTGGAAATCTGCTCATAAAAAATGATCGATTTTGTTAAACAATGGTAAAAGGCGTGAGGTTCACTATTTAACAAGATACCTTGAGCTAATTGGGCCGCTATTCTGTAGAAGCGAGTTCATTAACTACCAGGTCTGAGACAAAGTGTCTGATTCTACACCAGAGTTTGGTCAGTCGGCTTTTGTTGACCAAGAACCAGCAAGATCCCAATCTTGCCCCATCACGTTTGCCCAGTTGATTAAAAGGCACTGCCAGAAGTGAGAGGACAGATTATATTCATATCTACAGTGATCATCTTTGCGACGAAGAAGAAGAAGAAGAATGATGTTTACAGTGTCGCATAAAACTGTGATGTTGATCGTTTCACTTTCGACTATAAGCCAAATCGAGTCGCATGAACGAGCTCGTTACCTGCTTGACTGCTTTCTGCTCGAGTAAGTCGACTTATCGAATGCACGCCACTGGATATGAGATGTGGGTCGATGTGATGTCGAAAGATGAAGTATCAAGGATAGTCTTGCACTTGCCTGACGCCTGTTTATTTCGTTTATACCATAAAAACGCAAAAATTGAAAGTGGCGACAAAAGATGAACTCACTTTCATCCGTACATTCACTGTTGCAATACCGTTGCATTTTCATCATCGCGGTAACACATTACATCAGAAGTGCAAGCGATGTATTTTTCTATACCTCTCTCGTTACCTTATCAAAATTGTGGCTAATTACAATCATATAGAAACTTGAAAAGATTAGCGTTTATCTTCACCGGGTTATATAATAAAGTCTGCTTTATATGGTTATGAGCTTAAATTTTGATACTGTAATATAAATTCCACTAAAATATAAACAATTTAATTCCCAGTCCATGAATGAAACTTTACGCTACTGACGTTCAAATATTGCCCACTGTAATTCTGATTAGTAAGTTATGCGGTTGTCATAACCATTGGAATAAATCATGATATGCGAAAATTGTGATTTTTTCTTCTTCTTTGCTTATCACTCATTACTAAACTAGGCTGATGATGAAACAGTGGTGTGTTCAGCTGAAAGAATTCAGGTCAATCACGTCGCCGATTATTGGGAAATATCAATGTCTCTCGTATGAGATATCAATTTCAGGGTGGGTCCGCTAACAAACATAATCGGACGATCCCTCAAAGCAAACTCGATACTCGCGGCCTGTCAATTTGGTTTATTCCCACGCGTTTATCCTTACAGAAAAAATTATTCAGCGTATGACGTCGATCCGAAGGGCCACATGATCGTCATATTCGACAAGGATTTAATGGAATACGACACCTCGAGGACGCTCTCACGGATTTTATTTTTGCCTCGAAGCGAGAACGATTTTTAATACATTCACCGAACAATGTTGGTCCGTTTCCCAACATTTTAGCACTCCCAATGTGTATCTGTATGTCCAAAATCGTGTAGGTATATAGGAACGGGGTATGTGGAGTGTAGCGCATGCATACCTAGGAAGCCAGTGTCGACCGAAAACTCGGTGACTGGACAACGCGGTATTGTCGGGTCACGTTTCTACTTTTCGCGAATGAGAGAACGCGGTTGAAGTTTCGCTACGGAAACTAGGTAGAGGTTGTTATTTGACAGAGCCACCGTCTCGTTTTGACTGCCTCTTGCCGTCGAGCTCGTAGCTGTCAGCATGGACTGTTTCATTCTTTCATTCGCACCCACAGCTGCCGTATTTTAATGCACTTTCCAAACTTATTCAATTGCATTATTCAAATTTGTTTCGCGCCACGAAAAATTCCGAAGTAGGTATAGCTGGTCGTGAAAACTTGTCCAAGATTAGGCGGTGGCATGCTGCTGGAGTGACATTTCGAAAAATGTTTTTCGAGGTAGTTCCTCCGACCTCATCTCATTCATCCACAAGCAGAACGAAATTTTATCAACTAGGACAGCTTCATCCCTCTGAAAATCCGCTGCCTTTTCTATTGATTCATTTATTTATTCATATATTCATTCATTCATTCATTTATTTATTTATTTATTTATTTATTTGCAAATTTCACTCCATGGTGTATCACAATCGGGGTGACAAACGACACGTCGGAAAGGATGGTGGCCGCACCAAGCCCCAGTAGGTTCTCGTCTCAACGTATGAATTATAGAGCTCGCGCTCCTCGAGAGGAATTGGCCGCTATGTCGGGTGATCCTATCGTGGGTGTAAGCACGTGTGACCAAGTTGACCGTAATCCCCTTTACTTTTTCTTCTCGCCGTTTCCCCCACCTTTTATTTTCATTCCTATTTCCTCGCCTCTTTCTCTCTCAGACACTCTTCATCCGTATTCCCAGGTGCAGTCTTACTCCTGAGCAGAGTTTCTTTTTGCACTAGGTGAGAATAGAGGTATTTCACATACTTTATTTATAACAAAACACCTTTCCGCTATCCGTTATCCTCAGTAGTGAAGTCACTAACCATTTGACGGATATCAGCCAATCTATAAGACCGCTGAAGGAAAAGGAGAGGCTCAGTGATCAATGCGAGAAGAACGGACACCATTAGCTTCCATTTCCACGTTCGGTACTATTCGTCGGTCCAATTTGTCAGATATCGTGGATATTGGTCTACCTTTACCTGACCTGACGCCTATTATCGCAATTCTCTAAATGGCGTAGGCGTATCCAAATACGAATATCTTTATTTGGTTATAGAGACATTTCTGGAAGTAATCCTTGCGCAGGATATATATACCTACTTGATTTTAAATGTTTTGCGCATACATGTGAAAATAAACGTTTGGGTGTTAAATGGGTAGCGGGGGAATAAGAAAGTCGTTAGTGGAACCAAGTGCACATAACATTTTCCGCGGATTAGGCAGCCATTATAATAATTAAGAATACGCCGTTGCCATTAGCGGTTTAAATAACGTAACTTTTAATTTAAGGGATTATTCTCGCTATTTTCATAAATGCGATGCTTATTACGCACTCAAGGAATAACTGACGATGAGCCTACTGCAATTAGCCCTACGGAAGTCGAGTGTGTGAAATATATTTCATTGGATCCGTGCAATTTCGTTTTTATAGCGAATGTACTGTGATTCAGGAATTATTTGAAAGTAATTGCTGGCACATATCAGGGTGTCCTTTTTTTCCTAAGACTCGAGTGTTAGATTTGAATTCGCGTCGTCACTTCCCTGTCTCTATATCTCTCAGACTCTCTTCCTTCTCCGTTTCGCTTTCATCGTGATTCGCCCCTTGTCGCGTAGACATTTTCAATTTCCGTGGCTCTACGGTCGCGTTTACCGTTCCGCCTTTAACGTAGAATCGTCTGAAAATTCAACAACGGCTACGCGATCCCCGTCGCTGCGAAAATTCCATTTTATATTCCAGTTGACGCGTGAGTTAAGTCGCCTAAAACATCTTACAGAAACGACGTCACGTCCGGTACGTCTGACAGTAGACGTGCCGGCGACACTTTTGCCAGAGTCACGGGCTCCGCGTCCTAGTACCTTGAACCATCGGTAAGAAAGAGGAAAGAGAAGAAAAGACGAGGGCGAGGACGAAGACCAGAGCCAGGGTGGAGGTCGGGATAGGCAGCCTCTTTCAAACTATTTATTCCCGCACAAATCGCATTACCAACTCCAACTGCAAAATTGACTTCTCCAACTTTTACGGCGGCTCCGGAGCGCCGCGCCACCCGCTCCACCAACTTTGACTTGTACGAGGGTTTACCAAACTCACTTTAAGAAGAACTCCCGCGCGCTATCGGAGACACATCTTGCGGAGTTCTGTCGCGAGATCCGAAAGGCCTTGAGCCACGTATCTGCAGCTTCGAAACAATTAATAAGACGAAAATAAGCGCCCAGCTATTTGTAAGGAAGCGGAAAGGCTGCGACGATAAATCACCACGAGATGAATCCTCGAGCAACGAGTTCACATTTTTTTGCCACCCCCAGCCGGCTATCGTTCTTCTGCAACGCATGGCCACTCACCGATCGGATACAGGGCTTATACTAGCTACGATGAATTTTTTTTTTTAATTTAGGTATCTCACTGTACAGAATTTTGTTTATTATCCGAAGCAATGTGGATTTTAATAAATAAATGTCGACAAAGCGTGACAATAGTCCTTCGCTTGTGTCATTTGGAATTAAACATTATGATTATTCATGCGCAAATGTGATTACCACTTCCTTGTACAAAGCCTGATTATGCAGCCAGCGCTCATGAACAATTTGAATGAATTGTCTACAATAATTGAAGCGTATCATTTGTTGCACAATTCCATTTCTTATCTCACAGAATAGATTGGTTTAATTCAATCAGTCACGTACATTAATTGCGGCTATAGCTTCGCAGAATTGTCTACGTTGATTGAAGATGCAAACAGAGGTGAGATCTGGAAGAGATACGCGAACGATAAAACGTCTAGTTCTAGTTGGTTACTTTTACCCGATCCCCAATCCCCGTCCAATCATCAATTTTAAGTTCGTTATCCAAGACGATCAATAGCATCTCTTCGTTCGCCCCATCGAGGAGATATCTGTGTATCTATAGCTCGGAATCGACAGAAATGATGAAAAAAAAAGGCTTTCTTGATTGCTATGCGGATCACCGCAGTGATTTGGCCTAATCTACCAGTTCTTGTTACTCTACAGGACGCCGCATAATAAACCTAATGGGATCAAGCTTACAGAGGGGTCTTGCTAGCCTCCATGCATCATTTTCTCAAGGAAATTACTCAATTTTTTTTCCCCCTTTTTTTCTTGTTCTTCTCAATGGTCGTTCGATCTGGCAATTCTTTATCGCCCTCCTTTCACCACCAAGTAGAAACTTGTTAATGTGTTTTCGAAACGAAGATTGCCTAAATTATTTTCACTTTCTATAAATAAGAATGTGAAGACACGATACTTGTCAGCCGATCCTCGACGAAAGCGAATACACGCATGTGCCAATAATAATGATTAATTGCTACACCTGATTGCCAAGATTTTAGTATCGCCGGAAGAAGCAACATTTACGCTCGTGAAGTCCATGGCAAATTTATGCAGACCTACTCCGACGTTAATTTTGTACAATTTGATGAGCCTACGTTACCATGTCGTTGCTAAACTCTTCCCAAAGCGTTCAGACTCGCTTCCGGCAGAAGACCCGATCTCTCAAGGGATGCTGAGATAGATCCAAACTCTTATACGTTCATATCATGTATAAATAACGCGGAAATGCAGCATGTATATTATTTACCCTGCACTATGCTCGTAAGTTTAAGGTGTCGCCTAATGGTAAGATAGAAAAATCGTCGACACGTAATTATCCGGTGTTAAAAAATTGACACCTATGTGTAGCTCCTAGATCTTCTACGTACCTGTTACGATGCATAGTTTTATGATACAAAATTTTCGAAAATCTTACGTAATATTGATAAAAATAAGGAAGAGAGAATAAGAGTGAAAAGAGCACGGGCAAGCCTTGGTGAAAATGGGCTAACTTTTTTGGATAACACCAAGAAGGGATAAACTTTTTCCTCGAGGGGATTGGCCTAATTAACTCGCACCTTCCGCAGCCTCTCCTTCAAAGTATAAGGGAAATTCAGCTGTAAATAAAATCTGAAGAAATGAACCGCTGGCCTTATTTAATTAAATATAGCGGAATCAATCGAGGGAATTGTTGAAAAAAAAAAAAACGATAATAACGGTAGAATGACGCCACGTTAGTGCAGCACGAATAAACTTGGGGATTTTTGTTTCTCCCTTCGGTATTGTTTCTTATAAATTTATTATTTTCTCAAGCGTGAAAGACTCGCGCCTCTCGTTATTTCTCTGTATCGATATTGGCGATGAAAAAGTCAAGGTATAACAGCGAATTCTAATAATTTCATAACATTATTACAAATTGCTTCTGAATTTCAATTCGTGTTACGCTTCTTATTATCTTATTCATTTAATCTCTCGTTGTGAAAAGTTTCAAATATAAAGAATCTTCGCGCGAAGAAAATCAAACACCCGAGATACCCGAGCTGTTCAATATTCCATGCATTGAAAACCAATACAAGACTATCCAGTATAAATATCTGCATACATATTTGTATGCATACATAGGTGGGTATATATCAGACATATACTTGGGTGTGCACGTCCCACGCATGAAGTACATATATGCACTTATGCCTGAGCTAGACTGGAAGATAAAACCTCATTATTCAAATACGCGCCCTCTTGAACTTACAGAGCTTTTAGAATATCCGTTGCGCATACGTCTTCTCCTATTTACGTTAGAGATCTAGGCACGCGAATAATGTCCTATTATTACGCGAGTTCACGGAACGAAGTTTCGCATGGCTATGCAAAGTTTTGCTTACTACCGGGTAGCCATTTCTCTGGCACTAGAGAGCCTGATATCGTGATATATTCTCGCATACGTAAAGCGAAGCTTAATATTGGTCGAGGCGTGAGGAATACGTAATTTATATTAAACGTTGCTCTGATTCACAGATAAAATTTCATAAATATTTAAGAAACTCGATATCTTCTATTTTACATCGAATTGCAATGCAAACCTACAACGATAATGATTTACGTATTGGTAATCATTAGTGCGGATCCGGTACCCATTTCACAAAATTTGTCTGGTTCCAAATGTTAAAAAATAAATTTAAGTGGTTAAGATTTTTAGTGAGATTAAGAAGACGACTCAGATAGTCACTTAGGTATTTTTCTACTTTCAACTAAACGATCTTGTATAGGAAACCATTAAGCCTACACGAATATTACAAAATTCTTAATAATCTTGTTAATCGCATTGATCGTCAACGTAGTCAACAACTCTGAGATACTTTAGATATTTAAAGAACTTCTGCGTGGAAACCTGTATAATAATACAGGTTTCTGGTCGATAGAGAAATGATAGTATCTTGTGCAATGCAAATAGCATATAAGTAATTATAGACACGAACCGTGTGCAGCTATTCTAAACGAAATGTGTTCTCATGAAATCTTCACTGTTTTTGAACATAAATTAGCTAATGTGTGATTTTTTTCACAAACGTTTTCTGAGAGTATTGAACGTGAAAATCTCATCCGGCATACCATGAAAGAAGGAAAGAAGTGTTTGTGAATAATTAAGATTCCTGAATGAAGATTGTATTGAAATATGTTAACTGCGAATAAACTGTGCCCACGATCTTGAGGAAATATGTTAGTATATTAGTCTGCTGACAGATGGAAAGTTTCTTTGGTTACATGTATATACGTACGCACCTAGAAACGTTATCGTTATTACCGAGGGTTTGAGAAGGGTAGAGGAGACTAGTGTGAGTAAAGGTGGTGCTATCTTTTCAAGCATAAATCGCAGACTATTGTCTCAGAGCCATTACCCGGTCTCGTATGTCTTGCGCCTAAAAATACGCGGGCAACGATAAACAACAGCCTCTATTCATGGATTCTCGTTGTGTGGTTGTAGCGTTGGGTGAATGCAGCGGTGGCTGGCTCTAAACACAGCAATCAATCTTGTCTTAATGAACTCTTAATTATTTCGAGGACATGCTAGGGCGGGGAGGAAACTGCCCCTATAATGGCGGCGCAAAGTGCGCGCAACGGCTCAGGGAGGAAAAGGGAGGAATAAGGATGCGGCCAGGGAGAGGACGTGCTATTAGATAAATACAGTGAGAAGGGAAACACTGTACCCGGAAACAAAGGACTCTTTCTGTATACAACGGATACTGATTATATACTCTCGTTGGAAACCGATGCAAAAAATTGCCATTTTTTACCGCTCTACCTCAGCTGCTGTGTCTAAATACCCCGCTGACTTTTACAGAACATAATCACCTTGAGAATAACATTTCCGCAATAAAACTGTATCGAAATTGTGACATTCGCAAATTTATAACCAATCCTATACGTGGAAAATTCTATTATCACGAATCCAACAAATCCCTGGGAAAATGAATTAAAAAACTTATCCGAAGCTGCGGAAGACTTGAGCCTCTGAAAGGGTGCAGGCTATAAGTCAGCCATTCAAGCAGGAGATAAACATTTGGACCGTGTCTAAGGTCCCAAGCCTACAAGCCTTCGTCAAGAAGCCTATTCGATTCACGTGAAATCTGGACAATGAAATTCACGAGGATTTGCAAGGCTCAGTAAGGTTCAAAATAGGACTCGATACCACCGCATTCATTGAGTCATGTGGATGCCTTTGACGATCTATTTGCAGAGCTGCTTGAGTCGCGAATGTCCACTTTCGAATATAGATTCGTTTTGATCGGCAGATCTTTACGGATAAAACTAAGTGGCTGTGGTCGAGATAGAGGAAACGAATACTCGCGTAGTACTACAAGTTTTCCCATGCACTTCTCAGTTTACGGTCAGAGCGAGTATGTGTGTTAATTGAAACGCTTGTAAGATATTTTCCATGTATCAGATTAATGAGGTATGATAACTGGATTGCAGGGTAATTGGCACTTTCACGTCGTTCGTAATACGCAATCGGTGATTGGGGACAGTACTCTCATATGTTGACAGATATCTGGTTTATGTCGTAGGTGATTTTAATTGGTATTTGAACGGCACGATTTCGCAGAGCAAAAGACAGAACGATCTCTAATTCATTTGACAAGAAATATGATAAATCAGCAGCGGGGGTTATTAACTTTTAATATTGAAATAAGACTATAATCCTTATTAGATCACGGTGTACAGCCTTATTTCATTCCCAAGGGGATTTCCCCTTATTAAGGCACAGCTTCGGACGTGCGGGCGAAAAATTTTTAATATCATGGAATATTTGATGAGAGGTAAAGTCTGATGTAGTTACCATATTTTGTTCTTTATTAAAACCAACCATATGCAAGTTACGGTTTTACTCTGCCTGGCCTAAATTAAGCTCTCCATTGAATTTCCATGTCTTTATTTTACCCTGGCCTACACGTTCACCGGTACGTAGTCTCTTCATGTCCCGCAAGTATAATGATGTAATTTTTTTTTCTTTTTTTTTTTTTTCAACGTGTCTACTCGACTTGTCGTAAAACGCTTATACGAACGTTGAGCTCGAGTAGTAGTAATCGCCAGTCTTCAATTCCTTCCTATGCAGCTCTTTTTGAATAGAGTTTTTTCATTCGCTTCGTTCATTAAGCGAGAACCGTGCGAACGGATTTTTCAATCGATTAAACCAGTCTTGAAAATACTTGACCAGGGTGGCAGAGTTAACGCTAGCTGCTTCAAATATTACTAACTCACCATGGTGGATATTGAACTCGTAAAAAACACTTTCTCGAAGAACTAGAGAGAAAGCCGAAACTTTAATTGAAGAGAGCGAAAGAGAGAAGGAGAGGTAGGTAGATATCGCGTTTCCTCAGAGAGTGGTCCGCTAATTATGTTAGGCTAGTCTCGAGTACGTCGCAAGCGCCTTCGACGGGGAACTAGAGTTTTCCGAAAGTTCAGAGTTCAGCTTAGAAAGCCCTTCCGTAGTTTTGTAAACGAACATTATATCAAAGCATGAAATTAACCAACACAACAGACTCCTCGGCTATGACTACAATCGCATATCATCTATACGTATTCAGGTAATTCGTATAAATAGTATGACTCAAAGTTTATCATTCAAACATTTGCAATGATTGACGTAATTAATTAATTTTCAAACTTGATAAACTCCGGTGAAGCTTCTACAAGACTGTTTGACTCCAATAGCCCACAGTCCGTATAGATATACTCTCATTAGTCACAGCATCTGTACGAGAATCTAAGGAAATAGCGATCATCCAAGAGAAAATGGCTCTATTGATTACGAAGATAAGTTCACAACGAATTTCTTAATAGGAATATTGTTAATGACATTCATCTCTGCAGTGATTGGTCTGATTCAGCTTTTTCTTCATTAATCTATGCAGGTGAAAAATAGATTCATGTCGATCTATCGATCGTCGGTCCTTTCGTTGGGTCGAAATATAATTCAGTAAATTCGGAATCGCCTCCTTATTGAATGCCACACCGCTGGTGAGCTGTCAATCGATCTCCCGGATTAAGATAATTTCGTTATCGGTCGGCTAGTCAGACCACTCGAGGCCAACGTCCGTACATCCGTCCGTCGATCTATCCATCGGTCCCTCCGTTCCTCGGACAGACAAGTATATAGCACAAGTTTCCGATAGATGATGGTTTGACGTTACGTTTTATCCCCGCAGCAAAAGGCTGCTATAGCAAATAGTAGCCACGGTAACCGATAAATTTACGGAAATATCTTGAGCAAACTATCGATAGGGCATACGTGCAGTGGCTACAATACGTATGTACCTACAATAACAGGTATACGCGGTGACTTGCTGACGTGACCTCGGAACGGTAACTGCCCCATTGGGATAACTTGAAATGAGAAATTGTCACATCCTTAGACGGGGAAATTGAGTATCGACCGCTTTAGGAACGACCATTTCTTGGCCGTGGGGTCATTTCCGATTAATCGTTAGCCTTGTTCCTCTTCTGGTATACAGATTTTCGTCTCGTTGCGTGAAACGTTACTGTCGCTATCGTCATTCTCTCAAAATCTGATGCGAAATAGAAATCTATTCGGCCCAATTAAACAGAGAGATGATGCAATTAAAGGTACCAGGCGGAATATGGTGAGGGCTTTTGCCACTCAACTTGTAATGATCGAGGCATGTGTGTTACCTGCCGAGAGCTTTCAGCACCTCAGAGATCCGGAATCCTAGAAATTCACAGCCCTTGATAGAACCGTGAACCCCGGGGAGTAATTGGGGCAGTAATCTGCTTAACTTTGGTCGCACCTACTGACCTAGTCTGTTTCCTGAAATGACTGGCTTGAGCGAGAATGACGAGTAGTCGCATCGTGGATACCCTAAGCTTTTTAATATTAACGCGAAAGAACTGGGAATATCGTTGGAGTGAAATATCGTATGTCCGGATAAAATTTTCAATTCAATTTCTGATGGTATAACACTTGCAGTTACAACCTCGAAGCAGAAATTACCCCGCTAACCGTTGGCACGTGCTCAAAGTACGAGGATGATTACCTGTTTGCGAAATAAAGACATTAGGACGCGATTATGACGAACAAACAACACCTCTCTGGCCCCAATACTACCGCTTTCCCCCATGCTCAAGCGAGCCCCGCGGGACGTTTAAACTCGAATCCACAAGGCAATTCACATTTTTGGAAGAATGATGCGATGAATTATAAGTTTTTGCACCCCGGAAAAGCGATTCGACGATTGGCTGAACCGTTCTAACCAACTTATTCGCGAGCTTTTACAATTCTAACTGTTACGAATATAGTATATGTGAACCTAAGTAATTTTCTGACGAGAATTCCGATGAATTTGATACACAAAATAGAAGTTCACACGTTTTAATGCTTTGCATATGATTTCTTGAGAGAAATATTTTTTTACATTTGAGAATGGAATAAATCTGGTTCGTACCGTTTTGACTTTGAGCGACTCATACATAAAAATATTTCAGGCGACCAATGGGGGGTGTAAGGGATGAAAATAAAATCGATGAGAGATGACCGAGTTGAAAAATAACGCATCTCTTTCATCGCTCGAAGCCTTTGGTGATGCAATAATCCCTGAGCCCTGGCGAGGTGCAGGGGTGAAACATTGAAACACTCGAACGCTCAAATGCTCGTTCATTCGTTGACACAGTTTGCAAAGTTCGCGCTAGAGCTACCGAAGGGATTAAGCGCGGGAGGCATTGTCGGTAGAACGCCCTGCGGACAAAAGAAATTCGCGTCTGCCCCACTCTGCAGCCTGCAGGGGAAACGCGGGGCGTCTAAAATCCATTCTGTGCAATTAAGTCAAGAGTTGGGATATTAATATTCGCGGATGTACCTACAAAGCGGAATAATAATTCAACGCCTGCGAAAACGCCGGGCGAGTTTCGGTAGGCCAACGCGAATTCAATTAGTTCGTATTTATTGCCGTTTCTGACACAATGATTTATATCAACGGTACCTCTTTGATAATATTCTCGCTCACTTTAATTTTAACTTTTCCTATCGTTTTCAGACTTTCCAGAAAACTTTTCACTTATTACTCAGAAATCTCAATATCTTGTATTCCATCCTCCCTTCTTCTCACTCAAACCTTCTATGATACGAGCTGAGAGACACGTTACGATTGTCACAGTGATAGCTGGATTCTTTTCTCATTTCTGACCAAAAAAATGACCAAAGTAGGCAGTGCGATGGCATTATACTCATAAATTTGATAATTGGTCAGCGTTTCGGGACGGGTCGCCAGCTTTACGCTTGAAAGAAGTAGTCCGCTTGTTGTCGAAATTAGCCTCGTTTTGAGAAATGTCAAAGAAACCGGCCGAAATCGGCGTCGCGAATTTGTGACATGAAGTACCTAGGTGCGACGACCTGTGCGCCATTAATTCCTCTGCTCGGGTTAATTAAAGCCTCTAGGGCCTCGCCTTCCGAGCGTCAAATGTAACTTTCCAGTGTTACAGGAAATTATTACGGTGACTGAAATTAAATAATTTGCAGCGTTTTTACCCACTTGTTAATTGCCCGGACACCCTTCATATCCCGCGGTCGTTAACTCGTCTAAAAAGTAACCTTTAAATGATTAAACTCGGTGAATAATTCGCGAATGACGATACTGCACGTTCCCGATTCAATCTGATCAACCATACAAACACTTGATCAACTTTTTGTACTGCTTTCGGTATGATCTGTAAACTGAAATAAAGGTGTATGTGACAAGAATCGGTTTTAGTATTTTCTGTACTAAATTAATAGGATGAGTAAGATCGTAAATAAAGCGTGATAGTATTTCCCATGACAAAGGTCGGTGGCTGATGGCAATGTAACCATTAGCAAAGATCTATCAAGCACGCGATAAGACATTGAAGACAGTAAAGAAACCTCGGAAAAGACTGATGTAAGAACACGCGTTTCCCGTTGCCCTTGCGAAAAGAGTGAGATAGAGATACGCCGAAATAGGCAAAGAGAAGCGAAGAAATGCAGAGAAGCGGTGTGCCCTGGTAGAAGAGAAAAAGGCAGACTAGTGACGCGAGAAGGCGACGCGGCGAGGGGGTGAAAAGAACCCCCAAGAAAGCCGTAGGTGGAAAGGGGCGAGAGGGTAGAGAAAAATGGAGCACCTAATGAACTTGAGAAAAAAGTTAAACATCGCTGAAGAAAGCCCGTTTAATGAATGCTCTCGGACGCAAAGAGTAAAAGAAGAAGAAGAAGAAGAAGAAGAAGGAAAAAGAGTTGAAAAAAAATAAAAAACGGATATTAACGGGTTGCTTCCAAACATTGCATTTTTCGATGAATTTCAACCGAAGACTTTCTCAAAGCGTGGTATTCTTATTTCAATTACATTCAAGCACTCGCATAGAAAATTTCCCGCTTCTTTTGCCTCGTCACTAATTAGCAATGTCTCGTCAACATCCCACCAAGTTAAGGACATTCTGTTGGGATAATTCAGTCCCCGTCAGCAACAGCGATTCGGAATCAGAGCTGTATCGTTGCCATGTCGGCTGTCCTGTGCAGCGTCATCCCTAGGGCAACGATGAATATTCTGGCGAGGCTTTGTTCCGCACATCGCATTTTGGCAAAAATTACTCGGGGAGGGCGAATGACGTACCGAGGATGTATTCTATTATAGATAAAATGAATTAGAAATTAGCGAGCGAAGTTAGTTTGGTATTTTGAACTCGAGTCGGGTTGCAGCTGTGGGTTCGTCGAGCGAAGATATAAATTTTTTGCAGAATAGTGTAACTACGCGAAAAGCTACGGAACCTCGAAACATTTATTTTGCAAGATGATTAATGCCGTTGTGCCATCCTATTCTGGGCTTCTGGGCTTCTGGGCTTCGTTGACGCAGTGCGGGGGATGCACTTGGAAAATGCGCTGTTTTACTGTAATTAGGGACATATTCTTCGGGTTTTTTGGTGAGGGAGGGTCGCCAACTCACGTACCTACACTTATACCAGTGCATTTGAACGGGATGCCAAGAAACACCGTGTCACGGTAACAAGCATTTTCTTTTAACCTTTTTTACAAATTATTTTATACCTTTATTGCCAGAGCTTCGAGTTGCGAAAGCCAGCTGCAGCCTGTGCTTCCATGCTCGAGTAACGACGCGAGTGAGTAGAAGTCATGCAAAGGGAGTACCGGAATACATAGTCGCAGTAATTCAAAAAATATAACACACCAAAAATCTATGAAACGCGACAGCTGTACGGAATTCCGCGTAATTCCGTCGCGTCCGGGCGTATTTCATTTCCTCTGTTAGGTACGCGTACAATCCGATATTCCGCCATACCATACCCATACATATACGTATATACCTGCTCGACTACGGTCGTTAATATTTTTTATTCCGTTGAACGCGTACCAGCTGGATGTTGCTTTTACATCAAGTGCAGTATTTCGTTGTATAGTTGCATTGTTCCACGACCGAACTCGATGCACCTCGAGTATCGCACTCATCTCTCTACCAAATTCGTTGTTAATTAAGTGATTTTAACAAACTGCAACTTTTCCGGACACCGGGTGGAACAAAATGCATCGGCATGAATAGAACATTGTCAGCATTCCGCGGTCTGCGTATAGTGTTCGAGATTTGTTTAAAATATTCAGAGCTCGCCGGGCTGATAGGTGTAAATTATGAGCGCCGATACAGACACGGTTAGCCGTCAAATTTTCGTCTTTTTTATTTAATCGAGTAATCAAATTTAATATTCGCTGGTCACTTCTATACGAGAGAATATAAAAACGGAGTGAAAAATATGAAGGTTGGATGGAAGTAAATCCACACGTAAAACTAATCGAAAAACCGACATCCGAAACATCCAGTCGAGCTTCGTCCACCTGATACACTCGTAATTCCGACACGGTAGGTCCGGTAGGTTGGGAGGGTCGCTAGTGACACTCGAGTTGCCAGGCCTCAAGCGACATTTCAGTCCCATTTAAATTAATTTTAATTTCATTTATTTTCGAGTACTCAGCCTCCGAATACATGCTTTCTACCGGACAGCACCACGAGTACGAGGACGGCAAAAATGGGATGGATAAAACGGAAGGAGTGACAAATGATACTTACGATTTGTATCTATATAGGTATATCAAGGTGGCCCGCGCTGTTTTTGGCGTTTATCCCAACTGTACTCCAGAAAACCTAGCAGTATTTCCAAGCTTCTATGTCTTAATTAGAGTTAACTTTCCTCTCGCAGTACTTTTGACAAAGTGTATGAACCTAGTACACGGCAATTTCAGATGTGTCGCTAGATTTTCTAACGCTTTGAGGATAAATAGAGAGAAAGAAAAAGCAGAAAGAAAAAAAAAAAACAACTTTGCAAAAGACTCTTTTTAGTAATTAGGTCGTACTCATCTTTCTTCAGCAAATCTATGACCGTAGAAATTCGTACGCTCTTTGCTGCCGACCTGTGAAGGTTTTTAAAAAATATTTACCTAGAAAAGTTGGCAGCTGTCTACGCGAACCTCCAGCTTTCAGATTTTATCTTTCACGCTATCAAATGACGATAATTGTTTTCCGCCGTTGTGTAGCCAACTATATATACGAATTAGTGGGTCCTGCCAAGAGATAACCTCACATAGGTGTGTATTTGGACCGCAAGCGCGTGCAAGATTCGAGCATGGACCGCAACATTACCATAAAGCCGGTGCGGTTATGCATAAGCATAATTTTTCCACCAGAAGCATAGCGCACAGCTTACGAGCGGTGGCGGAGGATACCCCCAGCCCTAATTGGTCATGCGGCTAAACATTGCATAAATTCGCAATAAACCCACGGTCTAGCAGCGTCCAAATTATACCGGATTTTACCCCGCGTATACTAATGGCTACGGATGAGATTGTAAGCGCTAATCGTCGAGTTAAGTAAGTTCTCCCCGGTGATTTTTTTTTATTTTCTGAAAATCCATCGGTCTCATGATTTGCGAAGAAGTACCGCCGACGAGGGTTTCAAAAGCTACGAGATCGAGGTTAAATGATCGATAATTGATTTTCATTCCCACTACTTCAAATTGCTTCTCGCTTCGCCAGCGGAACCGTTCGTATCTTGGAACAAGACCGTTAAAACGTAGCCTTGTCGGGTTTCGTATAATCTGTAGCAATGGACGCGGTTCGTTGGTAGCAAAGTAGGTCCTGGCGACAAACAATCGCAATGTGATTCCGCGCTGACCCGTATCGGCGAAATAGTTATCCAAGATATTTTATTCCCTCGAATGCAGCTCATTGTCAGACATGCTCGTAGCGGTGGCTGCAGAGAAACGTCGCGTCGTTCTACTGCAGCGGGCGAAGAAAACTTTTCCGTATTTGTTGCGGGTTGAGGGTATAGCAGTTGAAGAGAATGAAAGGGAGGAAAAGACAAGAAGGAGAACTGAAAGAAGAATGAAAAATCGGACTGGTGCGGAGACGGGAGAAAGAATACGACTAGTCTGAATAGCTTTGGTCGACAAACGATATAAGATTCCCCGTAGAAAGATGCTCTAATAAAATGGACGGCCGTTGTGCGAAGGGTGGTAGCCACTTGACGACCTCGCTTGCTTTGACCGCCACCACCCAGACCATGGTCCCCACCCTGTTTCCGTCTACTTTTCTACCTTTATCACTTCTCTTTTCCCACATCCATCGCTTGACGGTTTTTCCAGGCCAACCTCGCCGCCATTCACGCTGTCGGCCATCCTACCATACGCGGTTTATGTCCAAGAAAGGTCGTTTCCCCCCGGGCGAGTGTGTCGTGAAAACTGGCTACGGTACTGTCCCGTCGAATCGCGTAGTCTCGTGCGGGGGTTCAAAACGCGAAAGAATATCGGTGATTTTTCCAGTAGGAGTAAAAGTTGATATCTCGAAGCGATATTCTTCGCGAAAGAATTGTTTCACGTTGGATCACGGTAGAAGTTAACTTTTTCGGAGTTTCGATATCGCTTCTTCCTAGAGCCGGAAACAAGTTTCAGTGTATTTATACCGGGGACGGACAAGGCTATTGAATTAAACGAGGCACCGGAAACAGAGCAGACAGATGCCCGAAGGAATTAGGAAAGGAGCGAATGAACGAAAAATGTCTCATTTGTTAGTGACCAGGCGGAAATTGCGGCTGTCAACTAGAAGTCATCAGCTTTCACCTTGCCGCCGGAGAGCATGGGGTTACACTCCTTCCTTGTTCCCTTTATACTTTCTTTTTAAAGCTATTTCACTCTTGGGCGACAATGAAATAAATACACCCGGTTAGGTAGATGTGTAGTTTGTATTTCTATAAATGCGCTTTCCGTGGGCTCGCGTAACAACCGCAGCCCCCTCTCTTCCTGGCCGTGAATTACAAAAGTAGAATGCATCATTACGAGTACAATGCGACGTCCATCAACCAAACCTCCCTCATCCTCTTTCAGTCGCCCTCGGTACTGAAGCACTACCATCGCCGTAGACCGCAGCCAGAGTCGATCTTGCGGAACGTTTTAATGACAGCTTACCGCGCGCATTTACCATACCCGGCCGAGCCAGGTTACCCTTGGTTACTCAGGCGAGTACAGATTTCGCGAAACAACTCTCGAACAACCGTGGATCGCTCGTTGTGCTTGCGGAACGCGCAACCGACATGAGAGCTTGAAGAATAATACTGTAGCATTCGTTAAAAGTTCTGACGTTCATCCCCCGCCTTCCTTGCAGCCGTCTCTTAATTTCAACTCTCCATCCCCGTCTTCGCCTCTCTGTATGCGCATCCTTCGAGTGGTACATCTTAAAAGAAGATAAAACGTAACCCTTTTGATTTTACGCCGTCAAGGAACCTCGAGCCCATCATTGGCCTGCCTCTCTTTTTCAACCCTTGAAGTTATATTAATTTCAACAAAATTTAATGCAAAGTGAAATTTCGTCTGGCTGCTCGAAGGTATGATTCATGCCACGAGTACTAGAGAAGTGGATCAATTATGAGTCAACAGATCGGCCAATGAATTTCGTTCAAAAGATGTGGAAATTGTGTTGCTTATCAGAGAACGAATCACGAGGGTTCACTGAGCAGATTGATAATAATGTATCGCGGGTGGAAATCGGAGTCGATTTTTGCATATTTCTGAGAGAATCTTGATTCGGTCTTTGGCAGCACTATTCTTGTATAATTTTTGAATTGACGAAGGAGGAGAGATATTTTCCGAGACACCGTACCGGCGGAATTGAGAGAGCTGAAAAGCCTCGTTTTTGTTTTGGGTGCCGCGGAAGGAGTAAGAACAAACGAAAACAAAGGACGAAATGAATATAGACGCTGCTAATAAAATGCAAGCTGCAGCGGTTTCAGACACTTGAGTACCAGAGCGTAGGAAGCAGTGCTCTCGGACTCGGCTGTTGGATTTGCGGATTATAAAGACGAGTGGAAAGGATAGAGAGGAGACGAGTACCGTGCACGTAATAATGCGACACTAAGACTGGCAAGGTAAGAAATGCAGCAATGCAGCGTAGTCGCTATATAGGGATGCATAATTTAGGAAACATGGAGTTCCGAGGAGATAAAGTTTCTCGCGCAGGGTGCAGTGCAGCGCAATTAAAGCTACCGGGAAAAACAATGTGTACCGCACAGCTGTGCCAGTACACGGTTTTAATCATTGGTATTTTCGCAGTATTACATCGATAAGCGAGAAAACAGCGTACTAGCTCGATCATTAATGTCCCCGACTTATTCCCACCGTATTTTTGACCAACTCGCGCGACAAAGTGAAGAAGAAATTTTGCTGCGAATCCCCTCCGGCGGTAAAATTAGGTTTGCAAAGAAGTAAACATCAGTCGAGGCTATACTTTTGCATAAACGAGGAAAGAAGGTGGTGGTATTCCGGGCGTCGTCGCGACGCAGACGACTCGCCTGGAAGGAAGGTGACAAATGCCATTGCACCCACCGTCTTCGTCGGTGGTCTAACTTTTCTAAAAGTTGTACCAAGAGTACGTAGAGCTTGTTTTTGCGCCATTACGACCACTTTGTTCAGCTCCGAACAAATCCGGCCCTCCGGTAAATATCCGCTGAGACATTACATCTTCTCTCAGTTTCTCCTACCCGTACCCTACCAGCGGCTATAAAAATTCTTTACCTATGCGGAGGAAGCAGCTTTTCATTGCCGAAAGTCATATGCGACGGACTCCAATTATCCGAAACTATCTCAACCAACGGATTTTGCCCGCAGTGGTTCGACCGTTGGCTATTTGTCGCAGTTCGCAGGGGAGAACCGTAATCAAATACCAGAAACAGAGAGATGTTGTTGTGCAGCTGTGGGAAATACGAACGAGCTTTGTGCAACGGTAGCATAACGCGCTACCTGTTTCGTGCTTGCAAAGTTACAGTTTTAATGGAGCAATGAAAACACAAAGTTACGTAGCGTAGACTGAAAACGACATCCAGCCAGTGTCAGGGTGGACCCTGCGGTTCAATAGGCAAAAGGGTGCAACGCGGTTCGCCGAGATAACTGCTTCGTAAATATCCTTGTGCACGCTTCGCGTTGGCTGCGGCAATGAGATCTATAACTATGCATATATTACACCGTTCTGTATATCCGGAGATTGTGTTTTTGTTACGTTGGATAAAAAATCACGATAACCAGCTGCGATTTGCGACGTCTTCTGAATTAGCCCACACACGATATCGCGGAAAGTAAAGCATGAGCGCATGACTCACAGGAAATGACCGACTCTGAAAGTGCTGTCTTGTTCGGTCGTTATCTGAACACAACCTTGAAAACATACCAAACGAGGTTAAAAGCGAAGGGAAATTAAGGGTTGCACAAGCTACAAACACGCAATACACGAGTAGCTACCTGGCTGCTATACTATTGGTGTTAGTAGCAGTACCGTTTGAATACGAGATAAGCGAAACGAAGAAAAGTCGTTGAGTAAACGACTTTGACTCACTTACTAAATCGATTAGGTATATTTAACAATTACCTACTTGCCAGAAATCTAAAGCTTGAATAGCAATCGAAGGATAAAGGTATACGTCTTAGCTAATGGGTATGAATTAAATAATCGGTTCGATGGGGTACTGCGACAAATTCAATTACCTCTCCAAAAACGACTGAAAATTATTTATTATTTCAAGAAGCATGGGCTTCGGTTGAAAAATATTTTAGGTTTTTGAAACCTTGCAAGTGGTCTTGTGATGATAATGCGAATTTTTTAATTTGTATTTTACATAAACTTAGGTACTATAATTTGTATGGAATGGCGTTTCAGTAAAAATGAAAGAAAATGGAATTACATAAGGTACCTTCTACTCGCGAAAATTTCTTACTCACGCGGACATATTCGTTTATAGACTACGACAGAGAGAACTTTGCTGAGTTTGTTTTAGGAAAAGAGTTAATTCGATCGAGCAATTCGCCGCACCAGCACCACTACGACCACGCAAGGAGGTCTTCGGTAATGTTTCTGAAAAGTTTTCCATTGTTTACTGAAACGTCCACGTACGTTTATAATTACTGTCTGGAATCTTGATAAACGTAAAAGAAGGAGACAACCGAGATGCTCAGGTTTCTATGGCGCCCGCAATGCATCACCAGTTAGCGACGTTAGGTACTTACAATGGCGTCGGGGTAGACTATTAATACCAGAGCAGACGTAACGCCAGGCCAAAACTTACGTAGGTATACATATACGTCTGGGCGACGTCTGAATCCTGAGCCAAAATATACCTAACCCTGCGCCTATGTGATGTGTTGCCTGTCAATCCATGAAAGATGGCGAGCCAAAAGTTTCGCTCCCCCGGAAAGTTTTAAGAGAAATGCGAAAGTTAGATAGAGAATGGATAGGGAAGAGTTATCTATCGGGGCTGAAGATGTCTGCGGCTAGATCGGGGTTACGGTTCGATGCATTTGCGGAATTTTTTAATCGAACTACCCTGCTGCCAAAAGTTTATTCTAATTGTCTCATCAAACTTAGATTTGAACTTAAAATCGCGAATTAGTTGGGTTAATCGCGCTTTCATTCTTTTGTATTCTTCGTACGATATGAGCCAAGGTATTCGAGGCTCATACACCTAGGGATAGATTTGTTTTCAGCAAAGCTTGCAGTGCGACTAATTAAATATCAACAGGATATAATGTATAATTGCACGATAAATCGCAAGGCAACACACGTTGAAATAACTTATACCGCAGAGATTCGGCTTCCGATAGTTTTTTCCTTTTTTTTTTCTCTTATTTCATCCAAGTTGAAAATTTAGCACGAGAAAGTTTCAGCGGGGTGAAACACCCTTCTAAATAATTAATAAGCTTTGTCGACCGTGCAGTAGTTTATTTTATTCTCTTCTCTTTCCTTTTCCTTTTTTTCTTTCACCATATCATTTCACCCGGGACTAAGGAATCACCACATTAATCCAAGACTCTTGCAGCCAAGAACTCGCGCAATATAACCAATTTGATGGCGAGGAGAAGAAAAAAAAAGAAAAAAAAGAAGAAAATAAAAAAACTGGATTAACCCCCATTCAACATAGAGGTGGTGAATTGTTCAGAGACAATAGACGAGGCGGCAACTGCCAACGTAAATAAGCGGCGATAAAAATGAAGTGGCAATTAATTTAGGACAGCCAAGAAAGAGAAATGCGACTATGGTCTGCCGGTGGAGAAACGTGCTTGCCGACTATGGCAGGCGTTGGTAACGCCGGAGACATTATGAAGAGGACTCTGCAACTGTCGCGAAAAAAGACAGGGACTACTACCACACCGTACAAAGGAGGGACAATGGGCGAGAGGAAGCGAAAGAGTCACTGAAAGAGAGCTTAGAGCAGCCTGAGCCGTCGACGCCAGCCCAAGAAATGAATAGTGCCAGCGATACTGATCTCGGCCGCGTTGCTTACTTCAATTATAACTTATTGAAGTTGCAATTCAAGGCACAGCACGTGGCACTCAATACATTAGCCTAAATCAGATATCTACTCACGGTCCTAATTAATTAACCTAAATCCCATTTCGCCATCCCTAAATGAAAGATTTCATACTTCGGAAGCCCTTAGATCGCTTCAAATCATCTCAAACTTCCGAATCTTAGCATCCACTTAAGTTGACGAACAAAATCTGTCAACCTCTTCGTATAATGGCTGTCATGTTTTATCGCTACACATGTTACAGTCTGGTTTGCGTGATGTCGATGTCTAGGAGTCGAAGAGACGCGGGCGAGGGTATTACGGCGTAGGTAAAACCACGGGACCGAAAACCGGTCGACAGTGGCGAACGGTGGAGTGTAGTCGGATTGCACTCCTGCATCAGCGCAAGGGTTCATTAATATTCGCAGTGCGACACGGCCGCTTTTTCGCCGCGTTGTGTTACGGAAAGAGATACGGTCCCCCTCGAGAATTATTGTATCCCGAGCCGCGCTCGTCGTGCCGCGTGCCCTTCCGTCGCAGAAGCCCCGGTGCGCGATCCGCAGGAGATAGAGG
Source organism: Tenthredo distinguenda (assembly GCA_947538915.1). Lineage (NCBI taxonomy): Eukaryota > Metazoa > Arthropoda > Insecta > Hymenoptera > Tenthredinidae > Tenthredo > Tenthredo distinguenda. Next base: position 11,429,636 of record OX384534.1, read on the forward strand.
GTGCCGGTCCCGTATTAAGCTGCCCCAGAGAACGGACTCTGCATGCCGATGAGCTTAATATACTTTACTTTCTCCTAGCCATGCTAGATAGGTACACCCGCACTTACGCTCCACCTGCTATACTCTGCATTACAGTATCTACGGTTCCCGTTTCTATGCACATCTAGGTATGTACCTACGGGTACTAGTGTGTACATAGATGGTATGCAGATACGGTTGGCAATGCAGGAGGTATTGGACCACGACGATACTGGTTGTATTTGTATAAAAAGGAAATATCTCGTTAGCTGCAGGGAACCCAATCTACGGATGCCAGGGTTCTTTTTTATTTATTTTTTATTCCCCTTGGTTTTTTTTTCCCCCTTTTTTTTCAACCTACCCCACTCGCACGTGCCTTTGGTAGGATGAAAAAGTTCGAGCCCAGATTTATACCCCAATTGCGGGGCAAAATCCGATTGATTAGTCACGCAATTACGTAATTCTTCAATCGGACGATCGTTCAATTATACGGTGGATATATATTATCGACAGGATTTATTCAGCCTTTGACGTTCAGGTTTTAAAAAGCGCACGATACGCTCTGATAAATTTTCGAAAATTCTATCCGAAAATCTCATGAAATAAAATAATAAATGTGATCGGAGAGGAGTTGGTGAAATTTAAAAACGAACTGACAACAGTTAGCAACGCCATTTGTTGACTGCAGTCGTTTATCTGTTTGCAGGCATCGTTACCTGCTTACCTTTTGTTCGTCTCGATTGTCCCTCTAATGCCCATTGTGTGGCGGAGGCTGACGCATGTGCAGAACCCTTTACGTATACGTACAGGTAGATCCATGTGCGATTTGCTATCGGTACGCTACGTTAAATAGTCCCGTTTCCCTCGTCTCAGAATATTAAAATTTTCATGTAATGCTTACCTGAAACAAACGAAAGAAATTTATCAGTGACGTATAATTTTAAGTCAAGAAATAAAGAAAAAAAAAAACGAAAATTTTTATTAACAGACTTGAGTCGAATTCAGAATAATTAGCGAATACATACGCGCGGTTTACTGAGTTATTCTCGGTTATGAAAATTGTTACGAGTGACTGAATTACTGACAGTGAAATCTGCAAGAAACTGCATAAGTTTTCACGTGTTTCTACGTGACGGAAGTATAATCCAAGTGAAATTTGAATTAGTACAGCAATTCAAAGCAAACTCATCCCTTTCGCGTTACGTCTGCGGCACTGACGTTCTAAAATATATTCTAGCTATACATTTCCCGCGTACGGTTGAGCAGGCACAGTCTCTACGTCATCGCTTAATATCGGCCAACTTTTAATCAGAACCCGGAGCCAGTCCGGAAACTTTATTTTCTACAATGACGGCGGGGTGAACGCTGAAGATCAGCCCGACTTGTCTGAGATAACGAGGGTTGAGGGAAAATGGGAGCGCGAGGATGAGGCAAAGAGAAAGATAGTGAAAAGGGAACGAGTAAGTGAAGAAGAGGGAGGAGGAGAGGGAACGATATCAGAGCGAGAGAGTTAGGTGAGACTTGTAAGCGAGAAAGAAAATTACGAAATCTGTATAAGAAAAGAAAGGAAAAAAGAAAAGCGTTAGTAGTCACGTTTGCCTGACAATATTCGGGCTACGAGAAAGAACTTTGCCTACTACGAAGAAGTCCACCAATTCTGAGGTTATTTCTTTGGTAACATCGTGAGACTACACAGTGTCTCAAATACCCGGTGGAACCAAGCTAACCAACGCTTTGTTACGGTTCATTTGCTTTTACTGCATATTGAGCTTGCGTGCCGTGAGTCTGATGTAACTAATCGGTCTACAAGAAGTCAATTATTTTAATTATGTACATGCAAATGCACCCTTATCCCTGAAGTAGGCTGTTGATGGAATTACTCGAGCACAACTTTGCAGATAAACTAAGAAACTGCCAGTAAATGATCTGCAAGTCACATCGATGTGAATTTTAAAACTCAACAATAAATTGCACGACTTAAATTCAATGAAAAGCTCGAGGGTAGCGAGGTAGAGGTACTACATTAATTGAAAGTTATTCAAATCGGATAACAAAGATCCAATGAATTTCGAACGAAATACCGGTCTGATTTAGAACCTACATTCGGCAACGATTTGATTAATGTATCTGACAATTAGTGTTCCAGGGTTAATATACCCCCTCGATGCTTTTGATCGTTACAGTACCTACTACGCGAGTTCGATTCAACCCAGCAGCAGCAGCAGGAGTGTAGTAATCCATGAATAAGCCTGACGTAGATTAGCTGCAATGGCCTATGCTTTTCTAATCATACATAGTGTTAAATAAGTCCGTATGCTGTGCAAAGCCGAAGGTGTAGTTTGTGGGCTGATTGTGATTACACTCATTATCCTAGCAGCTGGGTACCACGCCATGTACACACGCAACCAAATACACGCAATGCAAACGCATCCATGCTGTTTTATTCATTCGTTATACCTATAGGCCGAACCGTAATTTGATTCAACCACAAATGCCATATGTAACATGTAATATAACCACATCATGTTTGTTATATTATTAGTTTGAATTATGATTGAACGATGTATAGGTAGAAACGTAATACATTAACGTGAATGATCACGGAATCATATTACTCCGATTGATAGCGATGCGATTGATATACACATTCATTAATCAGACGTAATTAACAATATCTTTACAAGAACAATTCATTCGCAGTTCATTACTAATGAATTAGCTCGAACTGCATAGAGAGGATTTATATTAATGCAAGCCCACCGCGTGATGAAATTACGTTATACTTCCCGTTGGACAAGAACATTATATCGTGATAGTCTAAATTCTTGAAGTTTGGGGAGTCGTGAATTTCGCTCAAATAATTACACGGATGTGGTGGTCTTCTTCGGACGGGAGAATAGAGAAACACTAGTTTTGTTCCACCGACTAGCCCCTGGAGTCCCGACATCACTGTTACGTCGCTGTATCCCTATTATCCGCGGTGACTTATCATCGGGTTAGACCATAAACGGACCCGAAACTGAAACCCTTATCGACCAGCTCTTTCTCGCAGACCAAAAGCTAACCCTGAAACCCGAAGTGAGAGAACGCGTAGAACCTCAACCCAAACCTGAACATTTATTTTCATTTCCAGACTCCTGGGAGTTGGTAAAGAGAGAATAACAAACATGTTATTCAGGCGATTTATTTTTGCAGCTAGATTTTGGAATTTGAGTGAAATATCTTCGCCTAAAAGTATAGATATTTCAATATTTACAGAGCTCTCTCACGCGTCTTCTGAATTACAACCGTTATCCTGTTTATTTATCGATTCCGACTGCACCTGCGATTTGTCGAAAATTCTCAAAGTGCATTTGATTCGATGGGTTTGCAATGTCACTAATTTATCTCTAACAAATGACGTCACTTCAACAACCCGGCGAACAGTTTAGCGCGATACGGAGCGCTGATCGATCAGGGTGCGTGTGCAGCAGCCTCTGCGTGTCCCGTTCGTCTCGACGCATTGCGTGCACGCGTTGCGTCCCCCAGGTTAGCTCTTTTTCTCTCGCGCCTAACCAACCCCTCGAAATACCCTGGTTGATGAAAAATAAAATAAAGAAAAAACTATATAGGCGGCATATTAATGCGCTTGATTAATTAAAACACCCGTAAAGGTTAATCGATTCCACGGATATGTAAGTAGGTAGGTAGGCGTGCCGTGTGGAATTATCAATTTCTTTAGCCGCAACAGAAAAGCAGTAAACCCGATGATTTCCATGCTATTTATTTGCACAAAGCTTCGCAGTCGGTCGTTTCAAGCTAATATGTAAAACAAAGACACGTTATCGCGGTAGATCGACGTAATTATCACCTAGCTGTCGTCATTGTCGACCCTTGTTCCCCATACTCGGTACCCAGCCAGTGCGTATACCTTATACACCTCTCACAGCCCGTGTTCCACGTTCATCTATAAGAAACTGAGACTGCGTACGTTTTTTACTCCCAGTGCGGAAACAGTTCCGAGCTTATCTTACCCCCACGGTAATAACCTTAGGGGTTGTGCATTTACCTGGGGAATAATTCTAACCAGCTACTATAAATATTCTATACACACACACACACACGTATATATTTATATAGGTATATATATGCGATGGTGTAAGTCATGTATGTGTTCTGCTAGTGGGCATTGTATGTAGGTATATTGTTTACTTCAAATGTTTGCCAGAAGTCGACTAATATAATTGAATTGACTTAGAGTTTGGACACCGGAGTGAATTCAGTGTCGACGCTATCGTAGGTATGTATTACCTATAAAGTTACGTAAATTGAAAACAAAATGTTTGAAAAGTATCGTTGGTTCATATTAGCACGGTTTTACTCGATTTCTGCAAAACCTGTTACATAGCTTTTTGTTAACGTCATAGAGCTCGCCGTGGCGTACTCGATTTTTCCCCAATATCCGTTCAATTTATCCTATTTCTGCTTAATTGCAAAATACAGTTGATCACACCGACGAGAGTCTGTATTGATATTCATAAACATTTGCGTATCGGTACCTAGAAACTGTTTGACAATATTTTGCATATTGGAAGCTTTTTGTTCATTTTCATTCAATTGAAATTTCGAGGGAAACGTATCATAGTAAAAAATTTCTTCATACTTTGTAAGAAATAAAAAAAATGATTCGAACGTCGTTATGGCGGCATTAATTTTCTCGCCTACGCTAAACCCAAGCTTCTAATACCAATTTGCACATATATAGGAAACTGGAAAGACTGGGGTAAAATGGGTACCTCAAAGGAATTACACAGGGAAAATGATTATGTGATCTTCTTCTTTTTGCTTTTCAGTCAAAATTAACGCTCATATCCAGTTTTATAAAATACTAACGAAATAAAATTCACCCCTTCCGGGGTAAAATGGATAGCCATCTGAGAATTCCATAAAAAATAAATCTCTCGTAACTTCAATTTTCATATCAAATAGGTATAACTTTCGTTTTCGATGAAATTTTTTCAAGTGCCCATTTAGCTCCGGATCCTCCGACTGAGTATGTCGTGTTGATCGAATTCCGCGATTTCCAAATTGTTAATAGTTAGTGAAATAGTCATAACAATAGAAGTATTTAGAATCGGTGCAATTTAGCTAGTAATTAAAGGCCAGCTCATTGATTTATATCGCCACTTGTAAGCTAAATACAGTACTCTCGTATTGCGATTTATTGCTCGATCTGCATACACTATGAATGTATACATGCATACATGATTGTACTATTTCGCAATGCAGATCATGTTGTATGACACGTTAAGAGAGACTTCACATTTATGATTTAAATGGTCATTCTACGTACATCAGTATCCACACATATGAATAACATACGAAGTGTCTAGTTACCTGCAATATTCTATACTGACATACTGACAGTCCAACATTTATAACAACGTTGAAGTCGGTCAGGCGAAATCAATTAATGTACCGTGTGCTACATTCTAAATTTAACTCGTTCATTGGCTAGGGAGTTCATCTCCGTTTACGTGCTTCACACGATCATGCAGACGTCACTCGTAGTCTGATTTTTCAAAATCTCGACGAAATCAGAAATTTCAGACTCGTTATCTCGCGATGGCAGATTACGTCTAATACGAAAGCGCAAATATACTTCCGTCGTCATTCGCACCCACGTTTTTATAGTTCGGGCGTAAAATTGCAAATATGTACGGTGATACGATAAGTTCGTCTATTTTTATCGATAATCGAAGTGCTATGGGGTATTTCTCCCCAACGATTTCGTTGTTCTTCCAATTTTCCATATTTATATTCTGTCTATTACCGGTGGATTCCTGGTTCGCCTGTTCCTTCGTATTTACAGATGTAGGTACTGAGAGTATACGAATATACACTTATACAGGGGTCCGTCCGCCAGTCAGCACCGTGCATTACCGTGGGCGGTATCCGGCAGTACCGGAAAAAGGAGTTCAGCGGAAACCTGGCAAATAAATAATCCTCAAGAGCTACGGCGCTTAGGGAAACTATCGTAAATACCTCCAACTGTGAAATAAAGAAGACATATCCGTGCGTCATAGCAATGGGCATCTCGTGCTGGGTGTCTTTTCGAATCTTGGCACCGACCAGCTTCCCAACTCTTTACTTTACAACGGTAATTTTACTCCAAAGAATATAAATTAAATATAAGATTTTAGGAAATGGGAACAGGTACGTGGCGACTCGATTTTTGCAACCAGATTTCGTTGAGAATCTTTGGCGTCGCGGTGCTCGGAATAGTTCACTTGAAATCAATCCGACACCCTTGCAGTCTTTTCGCTAAATTCTTGAAATCGGTCCACGGTGGAGGAAGAAATAAGAAAAGAGAGAAAATACCAAATAATAATGATAACGAGAGGGAGGGAAAACGGATCGAATCGCACACCAAAAGCGACAATCTCTGAGACAAGGGAGGGTCCTCTCTTTCGTAATATTTCCCGTCCTGTTACCTTTTACAAACGACCACGACTCATCCCCTTGACACAATTTCTTTCCCCCCGGTCGGTTCTGAGGCAAGCTCACGCCCGCTGGTTTTTAATTATTTTATCTTCATCCCTGCTGTAAAAAATGCTAAGCAGTTTCATTATTCGGTGGGTGAGTTCCATTAGGCTCCTGGCCGTTTCACCTCGGCTTCATTATCCCTCGTATAAGTAGTACACTCCGTAGACGGAATGCAAATGAGTCCGGGTGTCTGTCGGTGAATATTTTCGTTCGGAAATGCAATCGTGAGCTTTTGCTCCGTGATTTACGAGTTCTGGTTTCGTTTAAAGGTTATCTTTCTTGGCGTACTTTAGCGGGGTTACGCCATTCGTCGCGCGCTATGCCATCCGCCTTAGGCGAAAGCAATTTTATTAGGTTCTCCAATTGACTCTATATTAAATTTCAAGGATTCCCCAGGGATACCTGCTTCCAGCTTCAACCCTGCGGCCGCATCTCTGTAGGTCCTCGAGGGACGCGCGCGTGTTGAACGGGCAAGTCAACCGTACCACTACCTGCAAACCTCTTCATGTACCACTGTCTCAGGGTCAGGTGGGGTCATTCGCCTAAGAGAAGCCTGCCATTAACCTTGCGACGCTGTGAGATACCTTTGGGAATAACTAGGGGCTCTTACGATCCCTGTTCCCGTACGAAAAGATAATATGGTCAGTATCAAAAAAAGGTAAATTAATTCCAAAGCTCATAGACGAAAGAACTTCAAGTAAGGCTCATTTTCAGAAACTCCCGCTCTCTTTCTACCTGTATGATTTTACTGGTGGATCTGTTAACATTCGTTTCGACGAATATTGCTAAAATTATCGTCATCGTGATGAAGGAATCTGGGATTGAATTCAAGCAAAACTGGATACGAGGCAATTGGCTGCTCGAAAAGTGGGAAAAGTCTGTTTCGAAGGAAGCATCATTATCTCGTCAACGTCTCGTGCGATTTTCATGGAATTCTTTCAGCTGGTACTTCACACATCGCGAGATTTTTCATTGATCGTAACGGCCTGTATTTAACAGAATATACAAGTTTTCCACAAGATTCGTGAGTGAGAAGTTTAATTATAGCCTGCTGATCGACCAAGTACGTTAGAATGAGTATAGAGATAGAAAAACGAAGTGTAATTCTCTTGTTTGATAAATATTCACGCGAAAATTTATCCACTATGTAAATTTATCCTCCGATATGAACGGAAATTAATTCACTACTCACTGTCTTCTTTCTATTCTCGGTTCTGCTTGCTTTTGTAAATTTCGTAGCACAAAAAACATCGTTTCTGTAATAATCTCCATATTTTCATAGTCGATAAACTGCCGCTCTGGTGGGAGGATTTCTATTTATGTATATACGAACCTAGATTTAAGACAGAAACTAACTTGTTCAAACTTTCAAATTCGAATAAATTGTTCTCACTGAAAAAAGGTAGAAAATCTATTTCATTTCGCACTGACTCATATCAGTAATCAAAGGGGGTGGTTTTTCTTTCAATCATATGAGGATCGGGGATCTACTTATGGGTACGTGCTCGTACGAATGATCAGCTGTGCGCATACAGAAGAGATGTGGTTTTACTTATTCTGACCAAAGCGTACGCGTGAAAACCCAGGAGGGCAATTTATCTTCTTGAATTTAAGCTTCTATTGGAGCGAATCGTAAGCCGCCAAAAGACCACCAACCGAAGGTTGGCAGACTTCCACGTTTCCACATCGTCACCGCAAACCCCTTCATCCGGAGACGGTGGCTTCAGTGATTTGGAGGAGACCGCGCCATTGCGCATGCATAATACATTCTAATAGACCCCCTCGTCGCCACACACCACCACGGCTATACTACTGGGCCCTACATCGCAAAAACCTAAAACTCCTAAAGCCGCGATTTCGTCTTATTGCCCCCTTTCCTCGCCTTTGGTATCGCGGTGCTCCCGGCCACCCGCCAGTCGCGTTCGTTCGTTATTTATTTTATTTTATTTCATTTTATTTTATCCGCACTTTTGCAGCAAGCCTCAGCAAGGAAATTCGGAAACGGCCCATAAATAAACCTACCGACTAGCACCGTCCATTTGCGTCTGTTTGCGTCTGTTTGCGTCTGTCAAGCACAAAGTCGGGCCAACGTTGTTGTTCCGGGAAGCCCCGGAAGCGAATCTCGGCTTTGTACACGTCGCTGTGGATTTTACCAAATAAATCGCGTCTTTTCCCTACGAGGCCTCTTGCCCTCGATTCCAAGCTACACATGCATGAAAGACTGCAAGCAAGGCCAACGGAGGCTTGCCTTGCTACCCCTTTTTCATCCGGTTAAGAAAGCATTAACTTCTTATACTGAAGAAAAATAACTGTTCGAATTCCAAGTCCAACGCAAACAGCGACCTTATCATACGGTCGGCTATTTTCTAGGATAAAATTTACTGCGCTAGGTATTTGTGGTAGATTTTCACCACTTGGTTCATTCGGATCAACTGTATTCAACTGAAATAGCTTTTTTTCTGCGAGGTGAGCAAGTGATGTACGATTGGATATTCAGTTACCGTTCGATAAAGGTTTCGTTCTGTTTCATCGGGAAATTCTAACTGTTGCTTCGGATGCATAATAGTTAGAAGAAGAATAAGATCTAGAAGAGTAAGAAGTGCAGAAGAGGGTAAATAGAGATACGTACGTACGCCGCGACGACATCGTGAGACGAAATGTATCCAGACGTCTGGCTAAAAGTACCAATAACCAACAACGCGCAACTTGAAGGCTGATTGCTTGAGATGTCTAGAAGATTTCATCTCCGGCGGACGCTGAAGTTATTACCTACCGTAACAAATGTCCAAAAGCAAATCGGAGAAAATTGAATCGTTCCTTCTGTGAACGTGCAGCAAAGTTGCACGACTGGACTTTGTAACTCGTCAACCGATTGGCTCCGGAGTTTCGTATATTGTATACGAGTATTACTCTCATACGTATCTACAGATGCATGTGCATGTGCAGATATACTATACTTTACTAGGTCACCAGGATTTGGAAATGAAATCAGTGTTATTGGTATTCAGAACGTTCCGGTATCCGTTTCGAATACTAATTTGCATTAAAGATTCATTCAAGCCGATAATTAGAAGAGTAACACCTCGAGATCGTGGCAAGAAGACCGTAATTTTAAACAGGTCTAGCCGAGCTCCTTCTACCTTTAAATCAGCAACTCCCTCACGTCGTAATCTCCAATATCCAATTGATTTTCCACCTGCCTCACCATCCTATACCGTTACTTCACCCCTCTCTTCCCGCTTATTCTTGTAGAAAGAAAGCTGCTCAATTAAAAGTTTTTCCTCGTCAGAAAACAACAATCTTTTAAGATAGGCCTCCGTGGGGTAAGAATGACAAAAAAAAAAAAAAAACTTGGTAAATTAAGGGTGAAAGAGCACCTAGCAAAACTACCAATCTCAACTCTCATTCAGCGATTATAACGCCAGAGATATCATCGTAAGTTTTACCTGCTCATCATAATTATGTACGATGAGTTCCTCGGTTATTTTTTCCTCTTCAGCTAGATGAAGATTTTTTTCCTGCTCGAATAGCGGAAGACTGCAGTAGGTTGAAGGAGAAACGATATTTTGACAAAAAATCTATATGATTACCATTTTTTTTTGCGAGGATGAGTGAAATGGTTACGTAGTGCGCTGCTGAGCCGGAAATAGCTCAATTTGTTCTTCTCAGTTTCGGAGCGATCAAGTTTATAAAAAATAAGCCGAGAATAAATTTAGCGGAAAAGGCGGCAGGAAAAGTCTTCGGAGCGAAGCTGTGAGTCTGTAGCAATTTTTCGGAGAAGACCAAACGTTAGACGTCTGCAAACTTATTCCAGCTTCTTAGCATAAAGCCAGTTTCCATTCGGGGCGGTTCTGACGCACGGTTACGTGTTGGTGGCTGGTGACAAATACCAACAATTCGGTAAATCGTGCGCAAAGTCAAGATTCAACGATCTGTTCTCGAGGTAAAACGGTCGTTTCGCGATCCATTCCTTGGCTCAACGATTCAGACATCTATTTTTACTCGTCAAGATGAATAAAATATTTTTCTATTACACGTTTTTGGAATAATATTTTACCCCAAAAAAATTTCGGAGACGAGCTTCGACGTGAATGATAAAAATTTATTATAACACTTGGATAGGTAGGCACATAGGAATAATACTAACAAGAACCAGGTCGAGCAAACTATAATACCAGAGTCTCTTTCGCCTGATTATTATTCGGTATATGGATAACTCTGTGTACCTTATTAAATTCGAATGATGTTGCGTGAATTCGAATGTGATTCTTTCAGAAGCAAATGAAATAACAGCCCGCGGCTCGTGGGGATACGATTTGTCCTCTAATTTCGTTTCTAAATATAAATTCTGAGATCGTTATTTCGCGTTTACCGTACCTGCTTCCACCGCACCCGCGTTGCGGATTTCGACGTTCAATTCTCGTACAGATTTGATATATTTTTCAGAATTCCATTAGGCAAGAGAGTCACCGGTTGTAGTTCCACTCGCGATATCTTAGAGGGAAATAATACGAACATATATATTCAAAAGGACCCCGCGAACTCCTGACTCGCCGAATATTTGCTTGCCCGTCAATTCCTTATCCAAACGAGACGACAAAACGCAGACTCGTGAGATAAGGTTAGCACTTTTGAAACGCCGGTGAAAAGTTGAAACAAGCCGTGGAAACCGCGCTCGCCTACCGCCCTAGCAATAAAATGTTGAGTTTAGATCTCATCTCCCTCAAGATTGCGCGCAAGTTTGGTCCATCCGAAACAGACCTGAAAAAAGAAGTCGGTGCGCAGATTGGGGTTTCTTGGCCCCTTACCAAAGGGGCAAGGGAGCCTGAGTAAGAGAGGAGAGAGGCAAGAGGCAAGAGGTAAGAGCCAAGAACCAAGAACCAAGAACCGAGAGGCAAGAGGCAGGAGGCTCCAGAAGAGAGGACAGAGAAGAGGTCCTTGAAGAGAAGGGGGACCGCACGCCGGTGTCGCCAAGCCTTGCGGCGGTGGATCGCGTATTTACCTACATTGAATCCCTGCCAACCTACAATTACCGGTTACCCATTCTTCCCCGAATCACCAAACCCTCGGTCCCAAATTCGGAAGCTTTTGCGAAGCTACGGAGCCTACGGAGCCTACGTAGCCTACGAATCTGCATAAAGCGCTTTTCCAGAAACTTGGGTTGGGCGCCACTTCAGTCACTTACTTTTACGGGTAGCTGATATAATTGTGCCAAAATTCTTTCAAGGAATGACAAATTGCATACTTAGCGATAGGCGGAGGTAGGCACGTGTACGTGGGCCATCGCGTTCAATTTAGGCCTTCTCTTTCCTCTATATACAAGTAATGTATTACACAAGACCAAACGACGCTGTATATCGCGGTATAACTGACAATTTCCAAAAACGACTGGAGGCAAATAGAATGGTATTTTTTGAATTATTATTGTACCTACCTCGAAAACGCGTTTGAAATCTTTATACCACGTTTTAAATTTATCGACACTGTTACACGCTTAGGGGAACAGCTAGCTTAATATATCTCATAAAAGTAAAAGCAGGAGATAAATTTTTACATACGTGTGTGTTAGCCGTGACAAGATTTCGGACCAACACATAGCGACGATTTCTCGTTTTCAATTTCAGCCAATTCGTATACCTCCTTTCTGTTTTTGTTCATCATATACCGTCACCTCCCTAATTTAATATAGTTTGTGAAACGATCGTTTACTTATGTTTGAAACATGTCTGTCGTGCTGACAGCCTGTCCTGTTGCAGGTTGACAACACATGAAAAATCCTTTTTGTATGAAATGAAAAAATACGATATGACTGATGCAGCTATGAAATAAATGTTGTGAAATAAAGTAATCCTGGAAACTAATCTTCGGAATGTTGATTTATTCCTCCGAAAGCATGCTCTCACACATTGTTAAATTTAAAAGGAGAATATGTAGATCAAATACCTTCGAATGTATTGTCGGGAATATGAATTGCTAAAAATATCACTCAAACTATTGAAAATCAGTTTATCATCTTCAGCATCTATCCGTCAGCCACGCTATACCTATAGCGCGGAAAACACGAGTGAAAGGTAAGCTCAAAAAATCAGCACTATTTGTTGAATCACAGTTATCAAAGTATAGCATCTGTTACAATCTGCCCCGGTCTCCCCTACCTGGATATTGGGCAATATATTCATCCATCGGTGAGCACAATTCCGGTTCTAGTTACCCAGGAAAACGAGCGTACCTACCCCTGGTATTGTTTCGAAATAAAATTCGGAAACTCGGAAATTCGGAAATTCGGAAATTTTGATAGCTTAAAGGATTCAGCTTATTACCTACTTTGGCAGGTCCCGATTAACTGGAGCATGTTAATTACGAATAATCCCCAAATCAAACGGGGATTAGAGAGATGTTGGATAATACTTTATAAATAAAGCAATAAGGGAATATAGGGCTAGAAGGGGAGAATCGAAAGAGTAATATCTCGCGAGGCAAACTCGACTGGTTCTCTTTGCCCTGCAGTCGTTCTCCACCAGTAGAAGCAGCAGCTTCGACTCGGGGGTGGATATGTGGGTGAGAGACGAAGGCACTAGGGGTCGGGCGCTCGCGCGAAATTGATAGAACATCATAAACCCATTACGGTGGAGCTCGAATCAAATTATGAACGGATCCAGTGGACTTTACGAGGAGAAAGAAAGGAGGACGAGTAACACGCCGCTGCAAGCTTTCCGCTGGCATCGAGCGACCTTTTCGCAGTAATTTCTCGCCAACCTCTCTCTAGTGACTAGTCGATTATTCTTTCCTGCAGCGCTGAGACAATGACTATTATTTCTTAGCTTTCATCGGAATTTGCGTTAAAGTTACCCGCAGTCTCTGGCTAGACATTCGACAGCCATTCATTTTCTAGATTACCAAAAACCAGCCAGTGACTGCCATACGAGATTAAACATTACACATGCACGCGTTACGATACATACTTCATGAAACCGCGACCAGGTCATCAACTACACTCGGACTAGCGATGCATCTACCTATGCATATTCACTGACGCCCGTGAGTAGTTTCAGTTGCCACTGTTTATCTATATTTATCTATGTTCACCTGCACCCTGGGTGGATAGCTATCTTTTCAACGTCGCAAAATTCATACTTTATCATCGGTCACGCTTGCCGCACCCCTGCAGAGTTAGTCGGTAAACCAAGTTTGATGGTTGCTCGTGTATATACTAGTGAACGTGAAATGTTCGGGTTTTCATTGAACGTTCGGGAGGCAAGTTTGCCGATTGTTGATAGAAGACTGACCTCGTTCGGTTTCGCTTATTGTTGGAGAAGACAAACAACTGTGGTGCAGTATTAGGTACCTACTGGTATACGACAATGTCGAGAGTTTGAACGATTGAATGAGACAAACCTATACTCGGTTTATATTGTAAGGAATTGATCGTCGTCGACTACGTCCATCTTCGCAACCTCTACCAGTCTATCGTTAGAAAATGATCGAATCTATTCTAGAGTTTATTAGAAAGCTCTACGGAGAGATTAAATAAAATCAATTGGCAAGGCCAAAATGCAATCTTAGTCTGGCGCATGGCTAGTGTGCTATCGTATGCAATTTATAAGCTCCGATCTCCAGCCCCAGCCCAACCTCACTCTCATCCACCCACACCTTTACCACGAGAAGGGATGGAAGTAGCCGCCTGCTCGCCGAGCCATTTCGCGGTCCAGTGACGCCCAGGAATTTGCCAATTGGATTTTCTCTGCCTGCACTCCACTCGGGCTAGAGTATTCCGTTAGATGGTGCGGAAGGTGTGGAAGGTATACCGTCCGGGACGGTTGTCGTAGGGGACATGGCTGCCAGAATCGGACCACTAAAAGAGTTACTCCGAATAAAATAAGACCTTTCCGTTTGAATTTGAATGAATTCGATTTCCGGTCTATAGCACATACCCAACGTTTTTTTCAATCCCAAATGCAACGTATAACTCCCCTCATACTTTCGGGTCAAGCTATAAGAGGCGATGTCAAAAATTTTCAACTCATCGCATCCAAAGACGGGTCAAAGTGTTTCTGTGGGTAAAATTTGCCATGTCACGAATTTCAGACCTCACATCCATCAATTTTCGAAGGACAATGCTTACAATGAGTCTGTGTATAGGATAGCCGTACGTGGACCACCCTCATACTTTTGGCAAATGAAAATAGCCTCTTTATTCCGTTCGATTCGAATGCAATTGAAAAAAGCACTCGGCGATTGACGTAATGAAAAAAAAGCCTCCCCGAATCGATGAACTTACATGCGAGATTCCGGAGCTACTTTCGTACCGTTATGGTATTATATCCCGAAGGAAAGGAAAAGCGCTCTGGCATTGTCCAGCCCCTCGATCATTCTGTCTCGTTTTTACTTATCCCGAGTAACGGTGGGGCGCAGGTTGCCAACAGAAATACGTGTGACAGCGATATATCATTGGTCATAATAATTCACGGTAATTACAACGGGCGGGTGGTATTGACAAACCGCGATACAAATATTTCACTGTTTCTGATATGCATATAGGTATAATAATATACGAGCAGCAATAACTCCCAATTAAACGTTACCCGCAGCAGCGTCGATAAGACAACCTTTATTTTCTCTGTACCGGTACTGTACGTTCGCAGACCATTTCATTCCATTCCGTTTCACTACTTCACAGAGTCCCAACGACGTGCACTGAGGTAAAAAAAGAGTGCAACCCCCAGCGCACCGGCACACCACCATTTATCCCCTACGTTCGTCCCTGCCGCGGCATTCGTTTGCGTTAACCACCTTTCCTCGCACACGACGCAACTCCCCGATGTTATCGGACATTAAATATCGGCTTTACGCAGAAGATAAAAAAACAAAAATTACCCACACTTTTCCCTTCGCGTCGCGGTGGCTTGAATTTTTACTTCTACAATGGCATCGACACCTGAACCGATATTTTACACGTTACCCACCGACGAATACTGTTTGAGTGATTTTTATTTCCATTTTTTCTCGTCGAAATGTTTTTTCAGTTCTTTAGTATTCAAATTAAACCACTGTGTCATGTTTCGGTTGACGAACGCACCCTCCCTTGTAAAGGCAGGAATAGAAATGGCATTTTTTGAGAGCCGTGTTCATCGGGGATATTGTGCACCTGTATCCTTCATCCTATTGATTTCGAACCTACAACCAAACCGGCACCGGTCGACCGAAAATAATAGCGCTCAACATTTTCTTTTTTCCCTTTTTGTGTTCTTTTCTATTCCGTTACTTTAGCCGGGTATTTCTCGTTGTCATAACACACGCAAGCCTCAAGAGCGATCCGAACCCCCAATAATAAGGCGGATTTATCGAAGCGTCAGCATTACTCGATAAACGCGAAACCCGAGATTAAAATAGATTCAATCCATACAATTGACGTCTGATTCGAGAAATCGCCATACCCCTGCATCATTCCCAGCTACGTTTCCATTTTCACCGCTAACCGCATATACACCCACGTATTCGCCAAAATAATCATATTTCGCGTCGATTCTAATCTTTGAAGTGATCGCAGTGCGTTGTATTATTGTTAGTTCAGATCTTGATTAAATCGTGAGCGCGTCTATGCTGTGCAAAAACCCCTGGAATTCGGTTTGAGTTTCCGCCTTCGGATTTTCTTCCTCCTAAACGGATCCGTGGGGTTGAACCAAGGGGGAAAGAAAAGAAAAAAGAAAATTCCAACAATAAATATCTTAGATAGATGGCCTCGTATTTTGAAAGACGAAATATTTGCAATCCTACTTTTCCTCCCTCTTCGTCCTCTTGGTCTCTTTTTCAATGTCATAAGTCTCATTCAATGGTACACGCGGAAATATTATCGTTTTTATTGTTATTATGATTATTATTTCCCGAGAACCACCGTATAATATAGGCACGACGTGATATACTCGGCCAAGCTCTTGGCAACCACCCCTACACTGGCATGACATTATTTAAAGCGCTCTTTTCTCTATACCGTGCGTTTTCGTGGATGAGCGACATGCCTAGATCCGAAGATAGCCGAACGTACGCCCTATTATATGCAATTAAGGGTACATGTCATATATATATCAGTATTTCTGACACTCGACCCTTGACGGCAAACTATCAGTTGCTGTAGAGCCTCTATATCTATTGGTCGCGATGTTTATAGGTTATTCTTTAATCACACGTAATTATTCGAAATCGATTGATCACTGATCCGCGTCATTTAGCTAGTTTTATGATTGAAGAATAACCTATAAACGTCGCCGCCAATGCACGTAGGCTCTACAGTAGCTGACAGCTCGCCGTCAAATGTCAAAAAAACTGATATATATATGACATGTACCCTCAATTGCATATAATAGGGCGTACGTTCGGCTATCTTCGGATCTAGGCATGTCGCTCATCCACGAAAACGCACGGTATATATATCCCAATGTATACATATATTTTATTCTTAGAAGGCGGAACTTTTTATTCGGTATAATAGCCTGACTCTGTTCAAGAATCATGCTTTTTTAATCGCATCTCGTTCCCGCATCTGAATTGTACTTGATTCTTTCAGAAGCGTAAAATTCTCTCGCCAAGTCCGTAAGTACAGATATAGTCAATTTCTATTGTGAAGAAAAACTTACTCAGGGTTGATTGTCAACGCCATTTTTTTAATGCAATTTTCATTACGGGGAGGAAGAATATAGATGCAAATAAGTCCGCGAAGAAAACGTCTACCGCTTGGGTCGAGCTTTGGCGTTAATGAAATTTTTTCACTCACCCTCGATCGCTTTCGATTAACCAGTCGCATATGCATCGTAAAGTCTCGATGATGTTGAACGCTATGCTGAACGATATATGTGTATAAGTGATCGAACCCATATCATTCTGACATTCGGTTTTCTATTTATTCAAATCTCTTATCTTGGAGGATGAGCTCAGCGTAGCATTTTAGCCGTGAGGCAGCCAGAAGCCAACCAGGTATTTATAGTATTTGGATTATGGAATCATCCTCGTCGGAGATGAAGAGAATGGGTGGAGTGCTCAGTGTTTACCAATATTCTATCCTCTCCATCCTTCCAGCTCCACCCTCTCTTACCAAGTACTCGCAAGTAACTCAATATTTTCCAAGCCGGATTATTCCTGCATCGAGGCATCGTTTTCTTCTCCAGAATTCCATCGCTCGGTTTAAAATCCGCTGCACATCACTAGCAACTTCGAACTAGCGGTGCTTACATAAAACAGATGGAATATCTTACTTCTTTCTTATTATACGTATACCTACACCAGAGAAAAATCCTGTTTACACTATAATCAGAAGCTCTTATTTTCAAGACGTTTGTTCGGCCCGGGTCATTATATTTTTACAATGTCCGTTCGAGCGGTTAACTCGTGAAAGAAAAACGAGATGCGTTAAATGTTGATCGAAGTCAGCTTGGCTTTGTTCGATCAATTATATTCGCTCGGTCGACCGTTAAATGAGTCCATCGTAATTATACAACGTAACACGAAAGCACGTCACGATCGTATATCTCAGACTTGAGTTGAACCTCCCTCAATTAAAATAAACAGCCATCACGCTGTATCCAATTTCTAATCTAATATGAGTAGAAAGTTCGCGATTTTTCAATATCCGTTCATTCGACTATCGTGTGGAAATGGCTTTTTCTTGGGAGAAGACGATTCTTTTTATTATCCAAGACTCGGAGGAAGATCTGTACCCACGGTAGTTATATTTATTTAATATATAGCTATATAGTTCCATTCGTACGCTCAACTTGGAACGAGATACAGTACAGACAGTGCCCGAGGCATCGCACCAGACCGTCAGACCGTCAGACCGTCAACCCGCCAATTCACGTTCCCTGTGCCAGACGCAAGAGAAGCAGGCAAGGCAGGCCTTTTGTCGAGCTGCTGTCTTATTTACCTTTAGCCAATTGTACTGCCGCCATGTATCAAGTAATATTGCGATTGTCTGTGACGCGGGAGCCGAGCTACCTGGAGATTTCGGAATGCACTTGCAATATATAAAAGAGTTATTGCGAAATTTTATTTCCCTTTGTGTCTCTCACGATTTTGCTGTTTAGGTAAAAACTAGGTACTCGCGGAATTCTAGACTATTTCATATATCCTCCGCATGCATCGAATGTAATAATCGCACTTAAAGGTACACCGGGATCTAGTCTTTATTCTTCGTAGCTTCGAACTATAGACAAACTTCTTCATGCCGCGCTGGAACAACTTTGGACGATTTTCTCTTTTCCTTTTTTTTTTCCATTGAGGATCTAAGTACAAACTCGATAGCATGAAGTTTCTCAGCTTGAGGGGATGTAGGTATACATCTTAGCAGCCACTAAAATAAGTATTCTTCAAGGATCGCGTACAGCGAAAAAAAAAACTCGATACATTTTGTGTCTTTCAGTTAATTTACATCGAAGCAAATTATTTGACTAAAGGTTCATGTCCTACAATTCATTGACCGAATTTTTAGAATTTTTGACTCGTTAAATCCTGAAATTTTGCGAAAGTATGTAGCCGTCAGAAAGAAGAAAAAAATCCTTAAATTGATGAATAATTGACCTCTATGGTGTACGTCACTATTTAAGTTAAAACAAGACAGTTTGAACGGTTTTCCTGATATTAGAACGAGTAGTATATGTATACGCAAATGTTGTGGCAGGAGAACGGATTTCCTGTATTTCCTGAATTTCCAGAATTCCGTGAATTTGTGTACAGAGATCTCCGTTGGGAAATGAGCCTCAACGCCCCCACAACTCGCAATTAAAAGTTTTGGCGCTGTTAAAGCCAAGTTAATGGAGGAATAACAGAATCAACTCTCGCCAGGTCACAGCGCTCCCATTCATTGATTTTTCCTGCCAAGGGATCATTATCACAGCTTCCCTAACGTCCAACTATTCATACAGGATTATTACTCTCCTGCAACTCATTATTACATTTACCGGCTTGAATATCACGACTAACATATTTGCCCTAATGGAAAAGAAAAAAGAGAAGGAATATTTATTATTCTATAATTGGCTGTTATCCGTCCGATACGCTAGAAATCATTTGCAAATAATCCACCCTGATCTTCCGCGATTAAGACTTCAGGTCGAAACATGCGTTTATGACTTCGAATCAACGCCTATTCTACCTAGATATCAATTTCAAATAATGGCACATCAGATTCCGAATTGAATATTTTCGATACCCATACAGATTTTGGATATGAAATTATTTTTCAACTGTTTTCACTAATTAACTTCTCCCAAGTATCCACTTACCTCTTTTCTTTCTCTGTACATGAGCTTTTATAGTTGAACGATAAAGCTATTAGTCTTTATTAATTTGTAATTGGAGAACAAAACTTGTACGTGCTGAAGTGGCTTAAAAACTTTTCTACCCTTACTACTATGGGAAACTTCTGCCGGCTGTTTAGCCGTCGAGCGTATGAATCTGAATCAGTTTAACATTTTTTTCACTCTTATTGATCGTGAGTCAAATCTATAAGTCTTAATTATCCGATTTACTTGTTTCACGTATTACCAAGGAAGTGAAATGAAATAAACCTATTATCTTACGCTTCCATGTGCAGAAGTAAATCGACAGAAATAAATAACGATCTCGAGCTTCCTCTTTATTCAAAATCGTTGTATGCCCCTAATTTATAGGGTCCGGAAAACGCACCCCCTAGCAAACAATACACCGTTTCAATGGCTTACGGAAGTAAAAATTATTTTTTATGTCAGGGTCAGGTAAATTTTTTTAGGGGGAGAAGATTTCACAACCTGCGGGGGTCTATATTCACGCGGTTTAATTCATGGTTATTACGTGTCACGCTGACCGTGTATCCAAAACCTTGTACCGTCATGCAATATTTTACGTAAAAACGTGTCCGCAGCAGTGATGTTACACGAAAAATAATGGCAGGGGGCTGGTTCGCGTTCACAGAGTATCGAGCATAAATAGTATTGGATTCTCATTGCTTGAAATGGCCCAATGTTATTTGGATCCTTTGCACGAGCCGGTCGTTCACTCGATCTATACTTGCTTCTGAAGAATTCAGATAACGACGCGATAATCGACCCCCATAATGCCCGCGTCTTTCTTTCGGGCGCGACCATTCTAGCAACCATTTGCATATATTTTCGCGGGATTGAACGAAGTCGTGTCCCGTCGCTATGTTCTACGAACTAACACCGGAATAATGATTTTACCCGATTCGACGAGAATTTTACAATTGTGTTTTTCTTTATGCAAATATTTGATGGACCACATACTCACGCGTTGAAGGATAATCTAATGCATCCATGACTGACATAGGTGTATGCTGTGCTTACCTGTAACATAAAAATGCCAAAATTAGCAAGCTTGGTTAAAATCGAATAAATAATGACCAGGCAAGACTATATTTATGGCCAATACCAGCTCAAATATTCATAGAGACTGAGATTTTGGCAAGATATTTTGTTCCCCAGTCTCCGGCGAGTCGAGGTGACTTAAACCACCTCAAACCAGCCAATTCACAAGTGTCAACTGACCGAGATATATTTCTGCGACAGACTTTGCACATCGTTAAGCGCAAGACAAAAATTCCGAAACGGACTTTATTCTACGCTGCTTGAGTCTTGCGGCTACGTCTTCTTCTCCGGGTTGGATATGTATTTGATAATTGAAAGACAATTACAGGTACGATAAGATATACAACTTGTATGCTTTCACGAGACAAAGGGGTAGTTTTCGACAGACTTTGCAGACCGTGATCATTGAGTAAAGACTCGCTCAACGGTAGCTTGTGAAAATACGAAACATGGCAATACCCGCGGCTGGTTAACCAGCTTTTAGGACTGAATATATTCGGATGTAAAAAGTGATTTAAAATTGAAATATCAAACGATGCGAGTTCGCCGTAAGGTGTACGTATACCTCGATGATCGTGAGCAGGAATGCTTTTGACGTGCGCAGTTCCGCACGATATTGCAATTAGCGTTACAAAATGTCTTGACACTTAACAAAGCGAAGGGGGGAATTTAAATTTCAAGTGGTTCGTTATTCTAATAACAATCCAACCCCGAATCACAACGAATAATAAAGTCTGGTACCGCTAATTTTCGTATTTTATAACGAAGCGACGGTAACAGAAGCTTTGACTTTTTCCCCACACAGGCGGAAAATATTTTAGTCAAGCTTCTTCCTCGAGAGAAAAAAAATTCGCCGCTCACCGTTTGTTTAATTCGCAGGAAAGTTCGGAATAAAAAGCCTTCATGCATTATGAATAATGGAATTTAAATACTCCAGGCCCTGCAGGCTTTCGTCCTGTACCTGGTTCTAGTCTTGTTTTCGGCCCTGGGTCGGCCCGGTGTCATGTTCGCATTGTTAATTGGCTAGTGTTCTCGTTTTATGCCTGCCAGCGGGAGCAGAACATTTTCAGTCCGTAAATTAATTAGAAATCGCATAATAACCGGGAATGTCTGGCGTACCGGGTAACAAGCAACCAAGGCGGTCACTGTGGTCTACCCAACGTTGCGTACTGCAAAGTAGTACATGCCACTTCACATAAAAAAAGTACAAGTTTTCAGCCCCCAAGTTGCCCATGAACGCAACGAACAGCCGAGAAGTATACAGGGGTAAAGAGATAAAGATCGACGTGAAGCGAGCTGGAAAACATGGTCAAAAAGCTGCTTTATCCGTCCACTGACTCTATCGAATTTTTATCCACGACCATGCGGAGCACCGACCTTATTCCCCGTGCAACGAGGCGTCGCTACCAAATTGAAAATCTTTGTGTAAATTGCAGTAAAAAATTACAGGGACACGGAAACTCTTTCTCTCTATGCGCGCAACCAGATTGAACACGATTTGCACTCGCAGCATTTCCTCGATAATACACCTACGACCGTTTTCACGCTTTTTCTACTTTCTACGTAGATTCGTTCAATGTTTCATTTTTCTTTACTTTTTTTCGACGGAGGAACGAGGCGAGTGATTTCGAACCTCAAATTATTCAATGATTCTAATTTGGTTGTGGTTTCACCGGCGACTTTTTTTTCTAAATGAATTTATTTGGGGATAGATAATACCTTCCAACACGAGTAGATAATAGTATACGTATAAGGCGGTAATAAAATTTGTACGAGGAAAAAATGTCATAGAAATGGAAAGAAAGCACAGAGGACAATATATAAGGGCTGGGGGTTACAAGGAGTCGATAACCCCGTTAGGAGAAAACTCGATAAAATCCCGCTAATACAATCGCGCTCCATATGGTTGATTAACTCTGGCAGGCTCCCACAGCCCTCCTCCGGTGTTCTCCTCTGTAGGCCTACTCGGGATAAGATATAAACAGAGCCTCTGGGCGAGAGAAAGATCGACAGCAGGGTAGTGAGGGAAAGTAAACGAGGGAAAGAAAAAGAGGGCGAAATACCCCCGATAACCGAATGAAAGAGAGAGAGACGGAGAGTTCCGAGGGGAAGAGAGTGAGGGAAGTGATGGAGAGGAGGTCGAGACGGAACGGGGAATTATTCGAAGCACGGGTGTCTCGAAGCATGCCGAATGTCTGTCCTTTGGGACGAGAAGCTCCCGCTAGGGACTCCCAGGGCCCTCGGGGGACCCCATCGGGACCCGCAGGCACTATCGATTGCGTGGCACGCCAAATGAGACGGCAGTTTATTCGCCACGCCGACTTCACCAACAGCCCGTCGTCAGCCACCAACACCACCACTACCACCATAGGCATCATCATATACATCGGAACTGCGCTTGCAGATGCGGCAACTTTCGTAAACTTTTGCCGAGTTTCTCGATCCCGAAATGTTCGCCCTCTTCTTCTTGAGCTTGGAAAACGTCGATTCCATCTTTATTCGCGGTAAATCGCTGCCACGCGATCCTCGACCTCCGAAGTCAGTAAGGAGTCTAGGGTGCAGGATGTTGGAGCTTTTCGAAGGAGGATCGATTCACCGTTAACCAACCCTAACCGAGACCGAATACGAGGAGAAAAACTGGCTTCGCATACGGGGGAAATACGCCAGAGGATTTGGCACAGCTCGTCATAGACATCCGGTCAGTTCCGTTCATAAAGCCACCATCCATATACGTTGATAACTTCCAAACGGACTTCGATGTACTCAATTCTGGCTCAGGATACGCCGTACCAGTAGCAAAGTATAGGGATCTCTTCGGTCGTGTATAAAGAGAGGTGGAGGCCCGCCGAGTCGAGAACAAGATTCAAGCGGAAAGTTTCGCGAGTTAATGGCGCGAAGGTAATGCCGCGGTCGTGCAACAGCAACAGCCAGTCGCCAGCTACCAGCTATCAACCGGTAGAGGCCCTCCTAGTGAGTCCTTGCTGCCCAAGTGATGGTCTTCTTTTCCTATTTTTATTGGAGCTCGATCGACGAGGTTGCTGACGTCGATCGCGAAGCAAGTACCGGATATTATTCTCCCGAAGGAACAAAGACGACGTTTTTACGTTCGTGGAATCTAGAAGCTTTAATACTGATGACAATTTCGATTTTTCAAATTTGTGAAACTGCTCAGAGAATTTTCCTCTCTGATCCACGTTGCTATCATCATTGTGCTCCGACGTCTCTCGAAAGCTCGAAAATATCCGTCCAATTAACATTTGGTCGTAGGGGATCATAGTCTCGGCTGCTCTCTCATGAGCCATCCTTACCGAAAAGCTCTTACTGACGTCGCGGATACTGCTCCACTTCCAGACGCTCGTAATCTATTCAACTCCACTTATTTGATTACCTCGTAAAGTGCGCAACGAAGACTTGGCCGCCGCTACATCCGATGCGTTCTACGCGAATCGCACGACCACATGCAATCTGCTTTGACGTGACGGAAACAGAAGCCAGTTCTGCCCTCGATGAAAGATGAAGCGAGCCGCTGTTATTAGACTCTCGTAAATGTGTTCAATTTTGGAACAGTCCTCAGCCACGTGGCACGGTTACTTTGAATTCGTGAAAGCTCGATGTAATTACATCTTGCAGTCTCGTCAATTTTAATATCACGCATATTTCTGTCCATTGAACTCCGACTCATTGTCACGGTTCATACAATTCGATAAGACTTTCGATCTCAAGAAAGACCTCCGACTCGCCGAGAGTCGAGACGGGTGCGTCAATTTATCGACAATGGAGACGCAATTCAATCTCAATGATCCGTGTCTGCGATCCTCTTCTCATTCTAGAGTCTCGACCTTGGATAACAACGAACGAAACCCCATTGGGGTGACAAGAGCTTTCACTCATGAGGCAGAGTAATGAAATCGTTGCTAGCGCTCGCCATGACGAAACTCCGTCAACGACACGTGGGGTAGTATGTACATCCGCAGAAACAAATATGTGTGCAAGGGATACAGACACGAGCACGTATATACCCACTGCGAAAAGGTCCACAATGGTTATATACACATTTTCTCATGTGTTCGTATGGATATCCGCGTATATGTATGAGCAGCGGTCCACACAATCGTAGAAAGCATTTGTGCGGAGGTCCATAGCGGTCCATGGCAGTATACATCTTAATGCCACAAACCATAACAATAACAAGCATGGAACGGGCAACTAGCCCCGTCTGTAGTAACGGCGTCTGGCCTCCGCGCAATACTAGACACCGGCTTCTGGATATCTCTAAGCAATTACCGACTAAGAGACTGGGGCCTCGTTAAGGTAATAGTGTCCATTATCTCGGGGCATAAGGGAAGAAGTAAACCAGTGCTCTAATAGCGGAAGTCTATTCGGCCGTATTCGCTCGTAGAGAGCTGCAGTTCTGATCACTTTTGGGGATCTTCAGGTGCATGTATACAGATGCATCTCAGTTGCTCAGTAAAGCTATCGCGAGAGCAGCTAGGGGGTGACGTGGTCGAGTCCCTGAGATGGTTTACGGGGGGTCGCAACTTGGGAAAATTTAAGAGCGCATTTAAAACTGGTTTGGCGCGATGCCCTACGCCTCCTGGAGTTGTTCCTGCTGCCGGGAAGAGATACCGCCTGATAGCGTCAGCCATACCACAGGAGTTTATCGCTCCGGCGACGTTCTTCAAGAGACCAAAACTGATCTAACGTTTTCAGGGAGACCCCGACGTTTCGGGAGAATGATCTCACTCCTAACCACGCGAGAATAGTTGCGGGTCATTTTTGGTGCGGTAACAAGCCCGAAGAAATAAATGGAACTTTTGCCACAGCGAAAAGAATAATAATGGGAGCAGACAATGGGATGACTGCAGGAGACTGATCTGAATGTCGACAAGCACTAATCGGTAATTGGAAATGAGCGGAACGATTCCGCGGGGAGATGAAAATTAACCGAATTTTGGTGTTTGCGATTCCCTTCAGTGCCTATATAAGCAAAGAGAGTGAGGGGTGCAGGGTTGGTCGGAAGATGTTCAAATATTCGTACGCGTTTGTCATGCGTATCACGCGTGTCACGTGACGACGTTGGAGAGGTCTTCTGAAGCGGGAAACTCCTGACAGGAATATCATTTGGTTGCATGCAAGAATTTCATTACGCCTCGCGTAAGGACTCGCGGTGGGTTTCGTCCCGACGCGACGCCGAACTGAGATTACCCTGGCGTTATTAAAAACGGGTTTTATAAAAGCAATCTTGGTGGGGCACGGTCGTCGTACAAAAAGAATGGGTTGAGTGGTTCGCTACCCCTCATCCATACACCCCTTATTCCCTCGCCGTTCACCTCCGCTTCACCGGATGATAATCACCTCTGAGGGACTAAATTTTAGTCCCCGGTGTCGCGGGAGGTATCCCAAATTCGGATCGAGGGTTGGCACAGGAACGCTCGCTACCAGGATGCATCCATCTAGCTACGTTCGCCGTCACCTCCCGGGCAGGTCTCACCCTCAAACTGATTGGAGTACCAATCAATGCCGCATTCAGGCGCCCGGGCTGAAACTTTAGGAAATTAACTATTCACTCCGTGGAAATAGTTGTTCGGGAACGAGAAGGCGGCCGCTAAGGCTGCTTGCCGAGGGACGGGTGTGTTGGTGCAGGGTTGAGCGAACCGAGATAAGATTGCTTCGTTTTCAATTATACGAAACGACGTGATAGGGCGGGTCTCGCAGCTTCTATCGTTAGTATATTACGAAACAATAGTGTCTGGCCAATCCGTTTGACCAAGTCCAACAAGTAAAGGAGTTTTTTTCCCTCTTGGTTGGAGCGGAAAAATACGACGTCTGGTATAGTCGTTGATCAGGATGACGCGTCGTATCTCTCTATAAAATAAAGGCGTCAGTCTAGTTTGGTCGGTCGAGTTTCTCGTTTGGCTAACTTTGCCGAATCAGTGAGATAAATCTTGTCCCAGACGCGGATTATGGGGGTGTATATATACATATATACATATACCTATATATACATATATATACACTGGCTGTATCGTGGCTGATCAGGGCAAGGCGAGGCAGTATTATATCTTGAAAAGGCTTCAGCGCTAACGGAAACCTCCACCGCCAGACGGCGGGCGTTGTAATATGCGGATTATCCGAAACTAGATTGCAAGCGGAAGTTTGATTCCCGCGGACGGTCGAGTCGAGTGAAACGTAGTTGTTGGTTCGAGCGTGGGTTTGGCGCAGGCTCGTCTGTTGTCGGAAAGCCGTATTAGCAGCCTTGTGCCGCAGCAAACACCGCATAAATCCGCTACACGAGCGTTTGTCTTGTATTCAGATCTTCTCAGTCCTCTTTCGCGTACTGAGCTCTGGATTTATGAACACGTTAAGCCTCGCCTACCTCGGTTGAAAATTAATTAACTAAATGCACGATGCAGTGGCTAAATATTGACTACGATACGTAACTAAGTATATATGCGTAACATTTACGCAATAATTTACATAACTTTATCACACATCGATATTGCATAAATCGCGTTATTTGTAAAAGGTGCGCGCGCCCGCGCACAAACAGTTTAATGTTGCAAAAAGAAAGGTCCGTGCCATTGGCAGGCTCGATTCTACGGATGGCAGAAACGGGGGAGGATCAAGATTCGGGAGTCGCTAACGCGGTGGCTGCAGGCTATAGGAACAGGGGGCTCGGTGGGGCCAGTTCTTGGCACGCTCTCTCCTAGGGCACGGCCACCATCCATTACGGGCGGCGCATGACACCCCGAGAGATATATCGACTCACCGCATCCTCGAATTGAATCGAACGCCGCCGGCAAAAACACCAATGAGCAAAATAGAACATTGTGATCGATGTTCTTTGAGAATTTATTGGCGAATGAGTTACTGGCTTGTTACTTGGCTTACGGTGGCCCGAGTTTCACCTCTTTCATGAAAACTTCTCCGGTTAACATCGCGGGGTAAGTACTCCGTGCAAATAAAGCAGACCTGAAACGTCGCATCGCCCCGCTCCGAAAGCTTCTATATTGAATGATGTCGGAAGCGGGTTCACCGATTCAATTATCCTCCCTTAACATCCGAAAGAATCGGGGTATAAATTTGCCGAATTTTATGAACGATCGCTGAAGGAAATAATCGAGAATAAAGAAAAGGCCCGATGACATATTCACGAGGTTGTTAGGATCGCTTGACTCCACACGATCAAGCCATCAATTACTGTTCATGCCCTGTGGCAATCTTTGCTCGAGTGCGCCGTGGGCTTCGAATGGGATTTCAAAGGGTCCTGAAGTCGCAAGGAACAAATCTAATTGGGTTCAGATTTCATTTTTGTTGGATACACCGCTCACCCAGCCCCCTCGTGGCTCTTGCGAAAATTTCAACTTCGAATCTCACCACGGGCGAAATCCAAAAAACTTCGTGACTCTATCGCGTAGCTCGTTATTTTACTACGCTTAACATTAAACGAGTAATTAACCAGTGCGAAACTGCATCCGCTATAAGGTTTGCTTGCTACCCCGACACTCATAACTGGACGCCAGGGACGCCTGACGTCGATAGCAGTCGGCAGACCGTTCGGGCGAATGACACTTGCCTCGGTTACCCAACCCCCTGGGCGAAATTCAAGCCTCTTGCTCTCTCGACTCCTACATACTACCCTGTATACTCTCCTATGAGCAACGATCGATATTCTCCATTGGATTGGCTCCAGAGAACGCATGCAGGATGGCCTCGCTGTATCTGCGAAGCATTAGCATGAATCAAATGGTCACCTAGCTCGTTATACATATATTTCGTGAAGCGAATCGATTTCGGTCCATATGTCCCACGATACGATTTGATTTTTGCGACGTAAATTTGACCAGAAACTTGCGGTAAACTTTACCGAGTTTTAGGTATACCTACTCGGTTTGTTCATCCGTCAAATAACTTTCGAAAGAGTTGAAAAGTTTCGGAATAAAAAATAATCGGTACGCAGATTCCTTGAACATTTTGCAAATCCACTCTTCAATTTTGGCAAAAGTGATTGACGAGATTTTAAAGAGAAAAATAGATCACCAAAGAAGTAGCATCATCTCATCAGACATTTGCATGGTTTTTTCTTAGCTTTTGGTCGAAATAGCACAACTTCGAAAAGAACTGTGTGAAAGTCACCAGTTCGAAAATTCATTTGGGCGTAGCTCCATAATCGTTGGATCGATTTCACCGAAATTCATTAGTACCTGAAGAAGTGGCTATTACTGGTAGGATTGAATTATCAACCCGTATCCTTTGTCCATACGATAACACCCTCACAATATCCAAGTCCTGAACGATATGATATTTTAACTTGTGCGGTTGGTGAAGACATAATGTGAAACTATCTTCTCTCGCGAAGATTTGGTCATTAGAAGCGTAAAGCATTGTGAACATTTCTCATCGTGGTTCGGGCATATTGCACGTTTCTTGGACACCACACACTTCCTACCTTCCCCTATCTAAGAGTTTTCACGGCCATTTAGCTCGCATTAAGCTGGACTCGGCATAATTACATAATGGTAGGTTTCTCGCTTTCTCACTCTTGACTGGCTCACTACGTATTCGCATCTCCTTCCTCACCACCTAGCAGTTGGTTCCTTAGATTTTCGGGTAACAGAAGCATGCTGGTAATTTTCCCTTAAACGCAGCCATTTTAGAGATTTTATCAAGAAGTGTAACCGGGTAGTTG
The DNA here is from genome assembly GCA_947538915.1 of Tenthredo distinguenda. Taxonomy (NCBI): domain Eukaryota; kingdom Metazoa; phylum Arthropoda; class Insecta; order Hymenoptera; family Tenthredinidae; genus Tenthredo; species Tenthredo distinguenda. The sequence goes on from OX384534.1 coordinate 11,459,216, forward strand.
GCTTCATCTACGTCTGCATTTAGAGCCGAAAGTTTAACGATATCAATGTGAGATTCTTCAATCATCATCTTCGATTTAAGCAAGCATTGGAAAAAGAGATCTCATGCTTCCTGAAGATGATCATATGCCGAGAAAATGAGAAATCAGAAGCATATATGCTCACCATGATACGATACTACACATTTATATCATCTTTGCTCAATATTAATCATCTAGTCGACCCGACAGCTGAATCTACGTAACTGAGGGTCGCCGGTTCTTTGAGTTTCTACACGTCCTCGACATTTCCCGTGGCTTTGTGCCTTGCGAGGCCTTACGTCGAGTGTTTAATGCTCCTGAAAATGCACTTGATCTTCACGGTCGAAAGCTGCGTGCGCAGGCTTACAAGTTCATACGTACTCAAAGTATGCATGAATATGGATATTTTCTATCAGACAATACTCGAGATCAAGGCTTACGGACTTGAGGAAACCGCAGATATCAATCCCCTTTGTTAATACATGTACAGGTATAGAAAATATTCGTGTGTGCCGGTGAAGAAAGGATTTGATATATCATAACGTAGTTTGCAGAGTGGCAAAGAGCATTAGACGAGAAGAAAGAAAGCCTCATTACGATAGAACTGCAGTCTTACCATGCCAGAGACACTCGAATGGTGACAGCTGGTGAGGAATGATTCTGGGACCTAGTCGGAGGTTAGACAGTGACAAATAGAATGCAGTCTTGCCAACAACAGAGGAGTAGGTATGTTTTATAGTTCACTTTCCATTTGTCACCTTATGCAAAGAACACAATTTTTTCCAACGACTCTAACGGACTTTGAAAAAAGTACTCCAGTATCCTCGTCTGTCCAGAAACGCTTGAAACTTCTACCGCTAATACTTGCAACTCTTAACTCTGAAGATCTTCTCTGCGGAGAAGTACCTACCAGTCAAGAGATATACACTGCAGAGATCCGTGAAAATAAAGTTTTATACTTTTATGAAAGAAAATTTCTCTCAAAGGCTATTAAACCCGTCAAATTATCCATTTCATAACAAATTTTACACTCGCTTCTCCTGATACAAATTTACGCGATGACGTGTATACTATGAACGCATTTGACTGAAAAATTCATCAGCTTATAACTGATGGGCTAAATTTCATCGCCTCGAGCTCCAGGTTACACACGACTGATTAGTAATGTAGAAAAAAAGAATCAAACATTAATTAAGATATCGTTTTTTACTGTGAAAATAAAAGAATAGGAACAGGAAGCTTTCCAGTAGCATGAAAAAGAGGCAAAAGAAGGAGTAAGTCTCGACCACGGCAGCGGCAGTTTAAGGACACGTCCGTTGGCAAAACATGAACTGCACTAACGTACTTCGTTACACACACACACATTTTTTCGTCGTATTAATTTCGTCGGTGGAGGGGCTAGGATATCCTACAAGACCTGTTAATGCATCGCGATTTACATTTTTACGACACGTAACTACCCGAGCCCCCAGTGTCCCATGGGCGGACGGATTGGATGAGCGAGTTACGCGATAGACTGAAGATAAGTATACCCTCTCAACAACGTATACGAGGATTGGTCAAACGCAACTATATATAATAATACATCGAACAAACACGCAGAGGTGAAGAGAGAGAGAGATGTGGGTATCGTCCACACACGGCCGTTCATTCGGGACGACGCGGGTCGTTAGCTGCCGGTTGTTTCGCCAACGAGTCACGCCTAATCACCGATGAATACAACAATCACCACGTGATGAATGATTATGTCCCAGGATCCCATCCCGCGTTGCGATACCCCGCCAGATTAGTTTACGCTATAATTTTTGCGATTTCAAATTTAACGAACCAGATTACTATCAGATTTTTCTACTCATTTCTCATAGACTCTCACATATATCTCATGCGCAATGCTGTCTCACTCGTATTGGCCTTATCAAAAGATTAGCGAGATTGCAGCAGCTGATAGAACACACCATATCTTTGTACGTGTATGTGTGTATGTGTATCTAGAACAGAGCAACGGGGTATGAGGCACGATATATATTTCACGTCTCGACGTCGAGATATTAACTAGCTTTCCTGGCGTCTGCTTCAGGCGCGTCGATTTGTTGGTCGGCGCGGACTGTTCGTGGGTCATGCGAATGACATTTCCTCCTGGCCACACAGAATTGATAGATATTGATAGCCAGTCAGCCTCTGCCCGAGCTATGGCCGAGGCGTGATCGATGTCATGCGTGGGTGAACACGGCCTAATTATAACGGAGGTCGACCTTTGATTATCAGAGGCGTATAATCGGTTGCAGGAAACCGTCTTATCATTTTTCTAACAAAATTGAACAATTTTTGTGTAGGTTTTTTTGTTTAAGAAGAATGAGTATGTAGATACGTACACTCACGTATTCGATTAGAGCATTTTTGAGCGGAAGATTCGAGAGGTCACCAAAATTATCGGGGTATTGCAGCTCTGTGCCGCGTGGGTTGGACCGGACCGATAGTCGACCTCTCTTAAAAGACCCGAGCCTTCGAATAGATCGAAACGGTCTGGAGCAGAAGTTTGGGTCTTTGCCCACTTACGAGGGTAACCCGATGAAATTTTCATTGGCCAAACCCGATTCGTATTTTCCAATAAATGAAAATAACACTCCGCTTGTTTGCAAAATTTTATTTCACCTTTCCATTGAAAAGAAGTGACGATTTGTACCGATCGAAGCGTTACACTCTGTGCGATTTTTAAAACGAAAAATGAACGTCGAAATACGCGTGGTAGAATTCTTGTGAAATGATAAAAACCGTAGGACGACGTATACCTACCTATGTAAATCACGAAATTTTGGTCCCTGCAGGCCGTTTGGACCATTAAATAAATTCTGTTCGTTTAAAATATGGAAGTAGGTCCATTCACCATCCACCACTGACCCCCTCGGCATAAGGCACTATAAAACGCAGACGAGGTTGGGGTATGGAAATCTAATCGGCATTATCTCTTCCGTATCCAGAAATGCACGTGTGACATGGCATTGCCAATATTTCAGTGTTAATCCAGGAACAGGGAATCCGTGTCTACGAGTTGCGTGCACAGACAGACTGGCACACCTCTGTATTGATAAATAGGGCTTGTTAACGTATTACCTAGCCAACTACCACCTCTACGACCTTTTTCCCTCCATTTTTCGGGTCAATCTCTCTCTCTGTATATAAATATTCTTCTGCGAAAGGGAATGCCTGTCAGAGAGGTGGAACTCAATAGTGAAAATACGCCTGGGATTGCGTGCTGCAAGATGCGTCAGGGGAGGTCCGCTCCGAATTTACATCGCAATTAGGTCAATTCGACTCTCATTTTATTTTCGGCTAGCCTTCATGCCCTACCAGCCGTTTGTTAAAGCCATCGAAATAGGGCTGAATGAGAGCCACGAATCATTAAGAAACAGGGGAATACCTAGTCGGTGGAATTAGCACGCACGCGAAGTTATTCGAACGAACGAACGGCTTATAGGAATTAACTATCTCTCGCTATTCCATTTTCTCTAATTCCATGTTCATCGCCCTCGAAAATTTTCCCCCTTAGTTTCTCAACCATTCTCTTGCTCTCGGAGAGAAGCCACGGAGTTAAGACGAACAACGGAAGATTTAATATCGAGTGCGCCTTTAGTTGGTCGTGAACGGTGATACGAGAGCACAAGTCTCCGACGAAGGGACGGTTCGGGTCGATAGGACGCCCACCCAGCGCACCTATTATGCAGATGTAATTTGGATGGCAAATAAGCTACACGCGTTTGCAGACCTGGGTGACGGTACCTCGAAAGCGTAAATCTACTAGTCGAAACTTTTCTAGGTATTGGTACACCAGCTCTACACGATCTTTTAATCCTCCCGAAGTAGGTACTCAACGATTCCACCCAACTTACAAACGTGGTAATCAATACCTGGTTAAATTCTCCAGAAACGGTCTACTGGGGGTAGGTATATCTCTGTTCTATATCTGATGCCCGAAACAAACCAATTCTTCAGAGAACGGTCGAGTCTTTTATTCATAACGCTGGGAGGGTTGTTCGTAATATTTAAGGAGCGTGGCATGCGAACGGAGATCGGAAAGTTGTAAATTCGCGATTTATTTGCTAACTAGTGATTATACATCCGCAGTAATTAGATAGGTATCTGGTATAAGTATACGTCTAGTTAAAATTCAAGCCTTGCGCTATGTACCTAATCACATAATGGTTTGGCGAAGAATAAATTGAGGGAATAATAAATATGAAAGAAAAGTAATTTAAATTTCTGCGGGGGGATTCGAGCTGATTTAAAAATTTGCGATTGGGTTTGAAATACGAACTGGTGCAGTTCAGTGACTTGAACATGCTTTTAGTGTTTCCTCCGCCACCACTCGCCGATAAAGGTTCACAATTTCGCCTGCATAATTATCAGCTGAGAGAATCTTTATGGGTGAGTCGTACAGCTAAAAATGCTTGGAACCGAGCGTTTCGGTAATACGTGGTCTGCTGGCAAATTACCTCTCGACAAGCCCCGCCGCCAGACTGAGGGAGAGATTTGAGAAACGCCGGTAGAACCTGCAGAGTTGCGCAGAGAAAAATAAAGGTCCTCGTAACGAGGCGGAAAATTTATTTCTTTCTTCTTTCTGGTGAATTCTGACTGAAATTTTCTTCGATATTTTGCAAAAATTATATTGACACATCAGAACCGAGAAGATCAAACGTTTAACAGACGAGCAATCCACGCCTTTACTCGCGAAACATGTGCGTGGGGTAAGTATCTCTGCGTATTTGAGTTCGCCTGTATTCGCGCCACGTAGGTAGGTGTACCAGCTACTTATCTATCCCTGCGACGTTAAACGGCAAATGTATAATGGAACTTGTCGGGTTCGAGTGGATCGTGTGTCACGCTATTGCACTCCTAGCAGAATCGGTGCTATTCCATGTGTACACCCAACAATTACTCTAGGAAACTAAAAGTTTAATATTGTGATTATGGGCGGTAATTTAGAGAGTTTTACGACGAAAAATGACCACTGTCGTGAACCTTTGGCCAATGATAAATTTGTCAATCTGACATCGAACTTTATTTACAGAATCATTCGATACTGCAATGAAGAACGAGTTAATTATCCGACGATGCAAGTGACTTTGATCAAAAATATTGAATAATCGTTAGAATATGTAATATGGATAAATATTATCAATGTACACCTTGGCATATGTGGTGAGGATAAATATTCAGTATGTGCCGGTGGCTTAACGCAGTGTGATCGCTGATAAAAATGTAAAGATAAGCTGAAGTATACGACGATGAAATCGCGTGAAATTATAATTGTACCTTAGTAGTGAAAGTGCAGCAACCGGGAAAGATCTGTGAAATTAATCTATTCGCTGAAGAAAAAGGAAGAAAAGAAAAGAGAAATAAAAAAAAAAAAACAGATTTGGTGCAAGGCCGTGAGTACCGTAACATACACTTACTACTCCTCAGGGGGTGTTTCAATTTTTCTTATCTTTAGCTAAATGTTATTCTCGCACGCGACTGCTTCTTTAATTATCTCAACCTCTTTGTAAGATATCGCGCGTTCGTGAGTGCTCTTGCACTCTCCCCGAGTCTCAAGGGAAACTTTGGCTTTGTTTCTTGTTTGACGAGTATAATAACAGCATTGTTGAAAGTGTCCTTAAAATCGTTCGGATTGTAAAATTCTCTTACTTTCGAGCGCCCATAGCTGCATCATCCGTGAGGTGAGGCGATGAGATGAAGAGAACGCGAGCATTCGGCCACGTGGCGAATGTTAGGTTTCTGTCTGACTTATCTGCTCGATAATACCCTGATATGAGATGCTTTTGGCTGGCCTAGATCCTTTCATCCGTCGGGTATCGACACCCGGGACATTAAAAACAGCGATAAACGAGGAGACCAAGCGAGGCACATCACTGAGTCAAGTTTATCACGAGGCTATATCGAGACTCGAGTGTTTGAAAGGCGCGCATCAAGTCGGCGAGCGAAGTCCGTGAAGTACTGGCCTTAAAATCCTACTGCAAATATTCGTATAATGTAATTATTCTAAGCTTTTAGTCAGAATTTAATCCTCCTTCGTGCGCTACGATAAATTCAGAAAGTCGAGATACGTTTAAAAGAAATACGCAACACTCTGCCGACATTAGCTGAAATTACCACTTGGCAAACTCCGGCAAACTAGCAAGAGGCAGGAAGGCGGGAGGTAAGGAAGGCTAGGAAGGCTAGGAAGGCGAAGAGGCCCTCTTATTAGATTACAGTTATCCGGGCAAAATATTTCTCAAGATTAACGCCCCCTCTCCTTGGATTGCGCCGCGATAAGTCGCTACAGGAGAGCCAGGCAATGCCTGGGTGCAAAAATGAAGAAGAAGTATTTGCGTTCCTGCCAAAACTTGCATTAGCACACTATCCACGGATTATCCAGGCTCTTCATACATCAGATACGAACGCCACTGGCGAAGGGTGGAAAATGCAGGCTTTTCCACGGTGTACGTGCACTCGTCTGAAAAATAGCTTCTCCTCGATTTATTCACCGATCCTCAACCCCGAGAGCCTATGCCCATCAAATTCACGTCAGTAAAGACGAATCCATGTCACCTGTGCATCATGACAAAATGATGGGATGAAAGGACTTAATCATTGCCACGTCGCTTCGAGTGACTCTGGACCAGGAGATGAATCTAATGAAACTCGACTGTACTTTAGGCTCGCATCCTCGACTAACCAAGTTGGAGGGAATGTTAAATATCGCGCCATATTCGAGCTTCCACCGTGCAGAGTAGGTATAGAGGAACGGATAGTGGGAAGAGGAAACGCTGCCCGCTCTACGTTGCCATTGAAATCTTTCCGAGAACGCGGGCAGAACTTGGAACTGCCTCGTAAAAGCTTGAAATAGACTGCAATCGTGCAGCAGCAGAGGCATATATAGGTGTACCTATGTTTTGATTAAGTTGGTTTAGCGGTTTGCCGTTGGGTATGTGAGCAGTTGAGTGTGGATAATGTTGGTGTTTCTGAAGTTTAGATTGTTCCGATTGAAGCTGCCCGCGGCACGAATAACTGCTGCCCTCAACGTCACTGAGCCTAAATTTAACTCACATATGCTAATAAATCGAACTCTTCAAATTTAACTCACTGCGCCATCATATTACCGAGTACAATAAGTCTCAATCAATTTTACCAGATTTCTGATCCAGTGGTAGGCACAGTCAAACGAATAGCAATCAGATACTGTGCGCCATTCGTTATCGATGAAAACTGATCGATTTTAGATTTTCTATGTATAACTTGAAAAATGGTCGTGATCTTCTAGATCGGAAAGATCGCTCACCGTTTTTCTCACAATCAGTGTCCCGAAGAATAGTTGAATCATCGCCAATGCGGATATTCTCAGAGTCAATGAAACCAATACTCAAAATCGGAGAGAGGAAATTGGCTCTCCCTCTTCCGATTTTGGTCCTTTTCAAGTTCCACATCGCGAGGTATACAATCGGTCAGTTTTGAAAAAATTCTTTTGTCAAAGTCGAAGTAACCGCCAGATATTAAAACTTTGTGCCGCTTGGTATCCTCTCATTTCGCGATGTGCGTTACGTATGTAGGTATAGAAATGCCCGCGATGCTTGGGCGGATTATTTGTATGATTTATGGGGGAATATGAGTAAGGAGCATTAACGTAGGTATAATCTACATGCCGAAGGGTGGTAGAGGCTCGTGGCTGAATCTTTACCGTTGTAAAGCACCGTAACCTATATCTGTCGACTCAGTCGATCCTAAATATCCAATACCGCAAAAGAGTTTCGGTCGACGGCGGTCTCGGCTTCGTTCCGTAGTGCGAGTAGGCGGGGGTTTTGGCTTTGACGTCGGGCGTCGCGACGCTGTTTGCGCAGCACTTTCATTAGCTTGCCTCAAATTACTATAGTTCAAACACGAAGCTCCACCGTCACCGTAGCGAGGCGAGGGAAGGCGAGGGCGAGGCGATTCCGTTTTGTCAAGCCAAATATCGGCACTAAATACAGAGCGCTAGCTGATTCAATGGGAACGGGGAGGGACTTGCCAGGGAAGAGTAAGAGACAGATGATACGGTCAGATGCTGGAAAGCTGTGTTATTATTGCTCTCATTGCAAAGATTACTACGTTGCTGCAGAAAATCTGAGAAGCGAGAATATCGCTTCTCGGTTCGCTGTGGATGTACACCAACACTCATTTACCGTAGTTCACTTCTCACACGCGTGCCTCTGATGGACTTAATTAATCAAGGAGAAAAGCAAAATATTTGCAACGCCGTCTTTTACCCCTTAGATACGATTTTCCCGTGAATTTTCTTGCAGAGGTTCGCGTAAAAGTGAATCCGTGACGGAAATTTCGTTTCATTGGAACGAATTGGGAATATTTAATTAACTCTTGGTGAAAACTATGGAAGAAATCGACTGAATAGTATCATGAAAATAAATTAACGGATAAACCTGGTTACTGCTTTTAATCTGTTAATGAAGTCCGTAAATGGATATACCGTGATACGTGTTCGAGCAGAATTAATCAACATATTATGATTTTATACACACGAGATTATTTATCGGTGTGTAAATTCATATTTTACGATGGGCTACTGTCCTATCGTATAATAACTGGTGTTCTACATGAAATCCTATAGAGGTATAGGTTCGTACGCACGGGAATACACGCGAGCGCGTACCTGTGGTAGGATCGGGGTGGCAAGGAACAGAAGAGAATCCAATTAATCGCCCGGGAAAACTGACTGCTAATTAGATCGAGACTGTAGAAGGCAGATAACGTCGGTTTAAAGCAAATAATCTACGTACAGGTACCAACATGCATTCACTCGATGCACATATGTACGTAAGTAACAGATAGACCGTAACAGTTAGATTTTAGATTGATTTCTAATCCCCGAGTTCAGCACCTGACGGCTATATACGAATGATTTGTCAAAAATCGAAAGCAGTTTTTACTATGATAAAAAATGAACTGATTCTCAAGAAGCTCCGTCAATCTCTTCAAATTGCATCCATAAATCAGTTAGAAAAGTTTGAACTGAAGAACTTCATATCTCTGAGGCGAGAAGGATTTCGATATTTTGGATATAAAGCGGGAAATATCGGAATTGTAAATGCTTTCCAAGTCACTGATACGTAGTTTCCTTCAGCCTCTCAGATTTTCAGTCGACATCTCTCTCGCCGATTTGTGGATAAAATTTTTGGTACGATCAGATCATTTTTCTCGTGATGAAAATTCTTTTTCTCGTTTATCCGGACCACCTGTATCATCCTACTTGTTGTTAGGATATAGGATTGTAAATTTTGACAGAGTAACAAATCGGTCGGGAATCGTCCCGCTCGTTACCTCTTTATCTTTGAAATCGATGTATCCCAAGTGTATCGTGTTCATCTTGGTTGACATATTTCAACATCGATTCTGCGGCTTGTTCGACCTTTAATCCCAAAGGATCTGTTGAACACATGTTTGCACCGTGTGTGCCCATGGTTAGCGTGTGATTATTCAGTACCTACTGAAGGTACGATGCAATTCTACTGATCGTGAATAATCTACTAAATCCAACAAATCCATGAGGGAAACGTACGTGAACGAGCATCGTAGGTCGCGTGTAAAAGGCCTCGTTATTATTATTTTTAAGAGTAAAGCAAAAGAGTAGAATAAATCAAAAGAAAACTAAAAAGAAAAGAAAAAAAAAAAGAAAAACGAACTCTGCACGTCATTTATTTGTCGAGGGCATCTCTATCGACGCCCAGGCTTGATGCTGCATGGGTTCTATTAACGACGTTGAAATAAACAGCCGAGGCGTCAGGCGTCAGGACGCCCACCGGAATCGGGGTTTGTGCAGCCAGAAATGTCGAGCTGTATAGTCTGACGCTGTGGCAAGGTTGAAGACCGGGGGATGGCAGAAACGAGGGTACAAGGGAAGCTTCAATATTCAGATGGGTCTCCGCTCTAGTGCGCTCTCAATCCCAGGACTGCGGTCCCCATTCATTTATCAGACTCCCAACATCTGCGCGGGCCTCGGATTTAATTACGTAAAAACAACACATCTCCGTGTCAAATAGACGACGCACGCCCTTTCACCTTCACACCTTTCGAGTTATTCATGAATTGAAGGGAGTCTCTTCTTTCGATGTCAATAATTCGTGCTCAACTTCGAAATACAAGGAAAAACAAAAAAAAAATTTTACGTTGTCTCGAGAGCCTGTTAAAATTTGCGTTTTCTTCTACCCCCATCCACGAGTACTATTCTACTATTTGGTGCATTTTGAAATTCTAAAAATGCACGAAAAAATTAGCGAGAATATGAAACACCGCGTCGCTATTCATATCAAAAATGTTAGCTTTCAGAAATGTTTTATCGAAAAACCCTTCTGTTTCAATATGGTGAAAAATTTTAGGCTTTCTTAGATAACAGTAGAGGAAAATGCATGTGTCAGAAGAGAATTTAAAGTCGAAATTTGATGCTGGTAGTTGCAGGTAATAGATAGCAATAAATGACAGCGTAGTTTCCTGCAGGCGTACCTCATCGTAGCCAAGTATGGATCCGTCATTTCCATTAATTAAATAATTACGTAGGAGAGGAAATCCTTTCCAAAGAGCTGAATTTCCATATTCCCCATTAGTAAAGTTGAAGGAGTTCTCTGCTACGAGGACGACGTTGCCTACTGCCATCTGACTGAGGAGCGAACAGGGGAGTAACGGGGGTAAAGAGGGGGTATGTTTAATACATCGAGGGAGTTTGTTTCCAAGCCTATCGTCAGGGCGCTTTGCTACGCTATCGCGTGTAGAGAGCAACAAAAACAACGCAATTTGTCATTTTATCGTAAAAGATAAAATTTATTTATGATATTAACGGTGATAGGCTACACCGATGTTTTATAACTGTCACATACCAGGCACATGTGATATACGCAGGGCTCTGCTACCAATATTCAACTTCTAATTGTTCAAATTTTCAAATAATTGCGAAAAATTCACCATTCCAAAATTTAATTTCATTCCTTTCCAACATCCAAATCAAATTTCTTACACGAGATCCAAAGCACCGGGGGAGACACGTGCGCCAGAAACACGTCGACGGACGTGGCCACCGCAAGACCGGAAGCTCGCGCTCCCGCGGGTTTATCACGCCGAACGACCGCGACGTCGAGCACACCGCACTTTTTGCGGATACCATTAGACTTGTTACCCGCAGCGTTCCTCTGCAGCCAAAACATGCTTTACCGCGCTCTCCGAGTCGACACAGAACAGATGGGAAATGCCAGTATATTAGCCTCGATAATATCCATAGAAATGCTAAAATCGCGAAATTCTGCGGACACGGAGTTTCGTGAATCAAATGACCGGATAAATCGTGCATAAGTATTCGATACACACAATCCAGCCGTGACAACTTGTAATTTATTTCACCCTTTCGAATGTACCCGATGGCAGAGTATCGTAAACACTTGCGGTCCGATGTTATCCAGTGTTAACGGTTCTCAGTGTCTGGCTTCTCTTGTAGTCGTAAATAAGTAGCGCGTGCTAGTCAATGTGGAAAATTATGTTTCACAAATTCCTATTCCTTTCCTTAGATCATCGAGACAGAATGAAATAGTCAAAAATCTATAACTCTGTTACTCGTCACGGACACTCTGAATTTTCCACGAAATCGGACGGTTTGACAATCGAGAATAGAGCGAAGACCAAAAATGACTTCAAGCTAATGATCTTCTAGACAATAGAAACGGCGATAGTTCATTGAATTTGGCTGGTGCATTGCAGTGGCAAGTAAACAATTAATTTCTGTCTGTCCTCGGGAAGGGTGGGTGCAAATACGGAAAGGATAACGGCAAAGGGGGAAAGAGGAAGAGATTCTACCGGAGTAATTCGGAAGTGGCGCGGTATACCGCGAACATTATGCCTCTCTCCGTACCGCACACCTCTCCATCTCTCTCACGTTCTCACTAGCCACCGGGTTCTTCCACGTTCTATGTTCTACGCTCTATGCTCTACCGCGTTTCTATTTGCCACTCTCGCACTCTTGCGCTTTCGGCATAGTAGGTACGATGCTATACGTTTCCATTTGGACCAGGCTAGGTGCAAAGGCCAACAACGTTGCACGTTTTTACTTGGTCTACGAGCTCGCTGGTTATAAGATAACGAGAATAGCTCCCCGAGACGACGTTATTGATCTAAGTAAACGTGTATATATATATACTCAATGGCTGAAGCGTCAAAGGCGACGACAGGTGTGGAATTGATTCGCGTAAAACATTCTAAAAGACTGTATACTCATCTGATATTTCAGTACTTTTAAAATATTTTCGAAACATCCTTTTGAAACCCGTCGATACCACTGTCCGACAATTTTTACCAAAGCCCGCAAAGGCAAGAAGCTATCATTCAAGATCCTTAGCGACATGGTTTTCAACGATAGAAACTCGGATAGAAAACAAATGCACTTGTAGAGTTAGGGCGGTAATTAGATTCCACCTATAGAGTGTAGAGAATGAGTTAAAGAGAGACAAAAAGAGAGAGAGAGAGAGAGAGTTATTCTTCGCGGGGTGATAGACATCTGCCTCGCGAACTCGAGACTCGCCACTTGAAGCCGTCGGCCGAGGAACAAGGTTGGGGGTGGATTCGTTAGTGGCGATAGGAATTAATTCTCCACGGATCCGTAACTATACTAGGCTAGATTCAGGTCGATAGAGTCTTCGTGCGCCAAACTATAACGCAATTGATGAACCGGTGCGGACCCCACGATTGTCATTTCTACATTTTTCATTATCACCAAACTATCGAATTATGAGAAGGATCAACTGAGCCGCGACAATGTTTGAAATCTTTAGACTCAAGTACGCAAGGGAAGAGGTTTTTGGAGAAATATTTTCGACGCTATTGCGAGGGGTATGTAGGTAGGGATACCTGAATTGAAAATGGTTTACGAGGGCCAATTAAGTCTTCAATTTATTTTGCAAGTTGAATGCAATTAGGTGGTACGATGTTGATGACGGCGTTGGGACAAAGAAACTTCGGAACGATGGAGAGGACAAATTTCGCTAGATATAGATATACACATTATACAAGCGCCATCCCGGTTCAAAAGGAACGTGAAGAGAGTATATATTATAAAATGGGATGATTTGTCGCGTCTACTAGTGGATAACCGTCAACGAAGGATAACGACTTGAGCTTGTTTGCTCGAAGAGTGTTAATCGTACATAAAATGAAAAAATAATTTAATTTGAAAGTAAAAACGAGATCCACGTTTTGCAAGTCTGATCGGGGTCCATTGTTTCCAACTCCATTCCAGATCTCTCCTTCTTTCTCTCTTTCCATTTCTCTACCTCACTTCACTTGTCTACCACTACCACCACCCCTGTCCTCGTCTCCTTTGTATAATCAACTCTCCAACAAATTTTCATATTGTTTGTGGCTCAATTGGACAGGCAATTTCTGATCTTCCCTCTCGGAAAAAATATCGCCTTTCGATCAGTGCGTAGCTACACAAAAAGGAGCTGAGATATATACACCCATATACATCGGTGCTGTGGGAGATGGTGCAGAGAGGAGCTTTTCTTAATTAGCAAAAACAATCGGGCGAAGAATCGTGCTCGACAATCAGCTGACGTAGCAAGAATAATCGATCGTTTACGTGGTTTCGATCGTTCCGTCGTAACAAATGCATCACTGTTCACAAAATTAAACAATTCTTCGGTAGCTCGTTGATAAATGGTGATCACTGCAGTAGCAGCAGTATTTATTGCCGCGTAGATAGTAGATAGCGTTGTAGTACCCTATAGTACACTGTACGTTCTCTACGTTCTATGCGACGTAGTTGGTGCAGGGCCAGTTATCCACCAGCCTCAATGTAACAACTGAAACATTTATAACGGCCACACGTTATACCGCCGACTTATAGCCATCGTATAGGAACCGCAGTTCGCAGTTTTATCGCAACTATTTATCGTCGACGGGATGCGATGATGAAACCCCAACTTTTTCTTCGGGAAACCCTCCTCTCGCGTCATCGCGGATTCGCTACCACCTTTGGATTAGCAGATTCACTGAAAATCCCCGAAACTGGAGTTCAAGATTCCCTGTTTCAATTACACGAAGACGATCAGGTGCAGGCAGCAGTATGTTCGCGAAAGTGCACTCGGCAATTCCGAAGATTGAATACCCCTCCTTCGGGGCAAGCAACAGCTTCTCAAAAATATGGCACATTTTCATAAGCTAACTCATACGTGCCTCGAAAATGTGCATGTATAATTTATAGGCGACTATAAAGTGGTAATAAGTATACATAAAGTTGAGAATATTCTAAGCGAATATTATACTGTGTACGGGCACTAAGACACTTTACGAGAGTGCCATGCCTAAGTGAAAGTACTTCCTTGATGAAGAGTTTGAAGACTGTAAAGATGGAAGGTGGGAATGGTCTCGTTATACCGGGGGCCGCACATTAACCTAGTTGAGGCAAGCAAAAGGTAACGGACGTGCGGTGGGTACCTTCCTACGTTCGAGGGTCGGTCTTCCCTTCTTTCTTCGTTCATACCCTCTTTAGCTCTTTCGCTCTTTTGCTCTTTCGCTTCTTGGTTCCTTCGCTCGTAGATTCGGGGGTTCGGTCGTCCGTGGGTCGACCTCTTCGGCGGATGGGGTGAGCCCGGAGGCAGGAGCATGCGAGGACACCACGAGAACACGAGGACCAGATTAGACTCGGGCAATCAAGGCAATTATACACTCCGGTGACGCTGACCCAGCTCTGGTCCGAATTCTCGGCGTCGGCTAACTTCATCCCACTAAAGGCTTCTAGTTCCAACTCTTCCGCTGGCCGGTGACCCTCCAGAAACTCATCACTGCTCCTGTAATCCCCACGTACGAACCCAAAACGAATGGCGTCCTAAATTAAACCGACGTTGGTATACGGTGCGTGCAACGAGTTTGAAGGGCCAAGTCTACGCACCGCGAAGTCCTCACCGATCCTAAGTCCTCTCGTATAAGTAAACTAGACATTTGACGATGAGTAGTAAAGTTTTAGAACTTGAGTAACCCAACACCACTTATACCGACGGTATAACGCAGACTATGATCAACGTCCCTGCTCACGCAAGCGTTTGCGCTATAGAGGAGGCCATCGAAGAATAAGATTCAGCTAGTTTTTGAAAAAAGAATTAAAGCGGTAATGATTATATACATGACGCTTTGGGGCTTAGATCTGGAGCTGGATATCGTCTTCATTATTGGCCAGACGATGTAACTTCGTCATGAAGATGGGGTGGATTCGTCACTCCCTGGAGTCGACGGTTCGTTGTGTTCGTAGCGAGCTCCCGCAGAGTCTGTAAAAACGAGTAGTACGTCTTCTGGGGATATTATCCACTTGCCGACGTAGAGAAGAGAATCAGCGCGAGTCTACGAGCGGAAAGTGCCGGAGGATCGTTAAATTAGCAAGAGTGTCTTTGAGGGTGTCTCGTACTCTCGGAGCCTCGTGGTACTTGGCCAGCTTGGCTCATCAGCCCCTCTGTTGAAATTATGCTGCCACTATCTCGGAGGCTTTGCCGAGCCTAAACTTTCAAGTTTCTGCCCTAGTTTTACATTTTACAGATTTATGAACTTATAATACTGCGGCAAATAATTTCAACCTGTAATCACGCGCATTCTATTCCATAATACATTCACTGTGCATATGCTATATGTCCGCTCATTCATATCAGATGTATGTATACTTGCGGGTTAAGAGCATACAGACACCTTTGAAGGAATGAACTTAAAAATTTCAGAGGTAAAGTATGGTTTTTAAAAATTCAGTTAGTCGACGATTGTAGAGAAGTAGTGGTACTTCTAAACTGGCCATTACCCAAGAGGTGTCTATTAAACCCTAAGAACACAGCCGTGTCATTTCCACGAATTAGCCATTCGTTGTTGCGACAAGTTAAAAGTAAACTCGGGCGGAAATTATTTCTCCAAAAGTTTTGCGCAAAATTAGAAGTTGTATTCGTCAAGAAGGTAAATGGAGTCGCCAATCAAGAACCAGGCGTAGTTCTGCCATCCGCAATGTGCGTCGGTGTCTAGAAGAGGCAGAACTAGCGCCGGGGGAAAACGCGATAGTTCCCCTAATCCCATCTCTTCGTCTCGAAAGAGGGCCCGCGGGCCCTCCCTGCATACCCTCGTCGGGATCAACCCGAAACAAGCTTTGTGTTTCTGCCCCAGTTCACGCGGCATACGGGTTCCTCAGTTAGCTGCCAGTTTTCTGGAAAGGGCCTCGCGATAAAACACATTTGTTAGAGGCAGGTATGTGTACTTTAGGTTAAAAATACCCGTATGTATCGTAGCTGGAACATACCCACCTCAGCTACCACGGTGGCCGTCAAGCACCCGCGGAGTTCTTTGCCCTATACCTACACACACGTACGTCGTTGAGCCTGAATTTTTGCCACCACCACAGCACCACGGCACCCAGGTCCCAGACCCACCGGACATTAATATTTCACAAGATTTAGGCTCAAAGTTACAGCAAGCCAGTCAAGTTGAAGTAGGTCGGAGTGGGCAGGTGTCGGGGGTGTCGGGGGTGTTAAAGTGCCAGAGATAGGAAGGAAGGAAAGGCAACAATCGAAGCGCTTGGATCAGAAAGGATTTCAGTCTGGATTGTCTGTCACTGTCACGCGTTAGGAGATGTCGTTGTATATTTTTCTATACGCACACAACTGAGGACATCTATAAGTGACGTGAATATATAAATATACTCAATAAAGCTACGTGTCTGGTATCAGCCATGAGTTACGTCATACTCAACTTTCCCTATTGTTCATCCCTGCGTGAAGAGTTTTTCCGCGATCTATTTCGGTCGAAGATCTCTGTGAGGTAATTTTGGGCAAATGCGAAAACCACACGAGATCATTACCCCGATATTTTCGTAGTTTCTTTGTGCCAGAGGATACGTTATGTTACATTGTTCACTACCGGACTTAGCCTTGCTGCAGGGTGGTGAATCTCGCGGTTTAAAGCTCTGCGATAATATCTCGACCGACGTTAAACTGTCTGTCGAGTGTTAATTCCGTTGGACACACGCACACAGATGTTGGTTTATACGAAATTAAAATGATGGCTTACTACGATTCGGATATAGTAACACGAAAGATACGATCCACCGAAATTTTCCAAAAGGTTTGCTTTCGTATTTAAAATATCGCGAGATAGTTATAGCCTGAACGGTTCCAGATTCTTGATAAGATGTTGAGTTCTGTTATTCTGTTTAACCCAGTGGAGATATATATTTTATTTCGACCACTAAATCGTTGGCAATAGCCAATCGTCTATATATACACATGTGTCTACTTATCTAAATTTAGGGATACGGTACACCTACATCGAGTATTTTTTTTTCTTTTTTTTTCTCCGAAATAGCCACTCGAGTATAAAAAGGTGTGGTTAAAAGTACGCCATGCTGCAGGAATGTGTAATGGTTCAAGTTTTCGATCTCAAGTACATAACCGAAAATACTCAACTATCTTAGTCGAGGTGGTGGTATGGTGGCCTGCACCATGCCCGACATAACACTCAAAAATTCAACAACGTTTTAGCGTATAATGTTTTGCCGCAGCATCCCATACGCAACCATCAGCTATTACCACTTGAGAGTTTAGACGCAGCAGATTTAACCGAAGATATCTCGTCGGACGAGTCACGCAGCAGATTCTACTCGGTTCGCAGAGTTGAGACGAAGATGGTAGAGGGAGGAGGCGTTTATTTAAATTATTTCTTTGGGAGCCCTCTCTGTATATTCCTAATCTAAATATTTACGCGCCTGGGGCTGGCGCGAAAGACGACCGAGGTCGCTGACTCGACGGGGTACCTCTTTCCGTGGCTGGTAGAAAAGTTTGGGAGAAAAAAAAACGAAAAGAAAAGAAAAGAAAAAATTCTTCGTGTATTTTTCTGATGATCCTTGGCGTAGTGGAAACTAATAATATCGAGGCTACGGCTCGAAAACTCGTCGGCAATTTCGAATAATGTAGGTAGGTAGGTATGCTCACTCATGTATACCTCCTGGCGGACGAAGCTCGTGCCAAAGTTGGCAAAAAATATTGAGGACAAAAAAGTGAGAGCAGCTGTTTAATTCGACGAAAGAAACTGAGATAAAAGCTCGGCAATGACGCAAGAGATGGATTTTCCTATCGCGTCGCTCGACGAACGACTGAATATTTCTTTGGCCAGTCCAGCTACCCTCCCTGACCCTGGGATTAATTTTCGGCTCACGAAGGCCCCTCTACTAATTGCACGGAAATTAATTGCCAAGTTTTAACCTGGCCTATCTCTTCCGAAAAACAGACGTGACTTGTGCGGGGGTTTGTTTCTACCTAGCTAGATCGAACTTGGATGTTACAAATCTTTCGTTCAATTGAGAGAAGAAAAAAAAAAAGAAATATATATATATATATATATTTCTTCTTCGAGCTCGAATCCCGCCTCGATTTCTTTGCCCCACGATGGTTATCTAAATCTTTAGGGCGAAAACCTCCAGGCGTACAATTGGTGTCCCTTTTTCAGTTCACCTCTGTTTCTGTAAAACGTTTTACAACCCACTAGCGCTCTAGCCTAGCCCACACAGTGGAAATAAGTTTCTGGCTAGACTAGCCACTAGGGGCGCGGCCCGTTGCCGTTCCTCTGGCTCACAGCCGTTACATTTTCTTTCGCCATTTCTGTTTTCTACGCTCAATGCTTTTTCCAAGCCTCGTGCAAGCAAGACCAGGTCTCTGATTTCCCCTAAGTATTTTACTATTTCCTATATCATTCATTTATCACATACGTCAAAATTATACCATTACAATTCGAACTGCAGTTATAAGAAGCGTCCGTCTCGTCGTATAGAACAACCCTTCGCAACGTAATGAAAAATGAATCAATATCGATTTTCGAAAGCCAATAATTTCAATGGCTATAGTATACGCCAGGCAGAAGGTGTTCCCTTCAATTACGAGCTTAATTCACGAATATAAGCTCCCAGTACGAAAGCTAAAAGCTGAGCGGATGAATTTGTAAATATTACATAACGTGTGTGTGCGTGGGTGTGTATGTGTGTGAAGTCGAAACCACTTTCAGGGTAAGCTCTTGAAATTTGTATGGATCGATATAAATGCCTACTCTCCGGTGATACAGCGGAGAATCCCGTGACCTACCAATGAGCAAGAAAATGACCCAGCAAAGTACGAGACGCTATACCTATGTGACCCAGAGCCGTGGCTGTGGGAGGAATTTGAAGAAATTTGATATTACCCAGACGCGTTAGGAGGAGGTGAGGATCGCATGCATTGTTACATCGTGCAAGAGGATATGGTATATGTATACCAACGGGGTTGGTTTACGAGGATTACTATATTGCAAAGTCGCTGGTTTAGGTGGGTATAGCTTTGATCCAGCGCTTAGCTCGCGATGGACGTGGTTTGTTAGAGAATCTAGACTGAATTTAATTAGGGCTCTTAAATTTACTGGGAGGTTAGGTACTAAACGTAAGGCAACGAACACCGCAGACCGTCGTCCTGTATAGAACGGGGGCGAAGAAAGGGATAGAGAGTCGGAGCTTTGAGCGCGGACGGATTGGCGATGCCGAGGAGGCGATTGTCATGCAAATCACAGTTAAAGCCAACGCGATCAAGACGATATTAACTCGTGAATGGAGCAAGGGTGCTCCGAGGGCGGGAATTAGGAAAAGGAGGGACGATTGAAAAGTTGAAAAGACTCTCTTCCAATTCGACCCATCTTTGCTCTCCCTTTCTCACCCGTTCTTTCATCCTCCTGTCTCAAATTTTTCTCACTCGAATCAAACCTCTTCTATTATATCCAATTCCAAAGTCTCGCGGATGTTATCGCTGGTTCGACGTCAAATCACGTTCGTTTCAAACGAAGATAAAATAATTGTATCGAATTAAGAAACGCGAGTGGCTGCAGACGGATCTTTTACCTTTTTCATATCTCAAACGTTCAAGCGGAATATTCAAATGTATTGGCTACCTACCTACCTGATGCAAAAAAAAATAATAGAAACAAGCATGGAAATAGTAATCACACGGGCGTTTCAGCGCACGGTGTGGGGCTGGACGGTAGCAATTGCTTTTAATTAAACTAGATTCTCTTCGTGAGTGTGAAAAAAGGATTAGCTCTAGGTTGAACGAGCTGGCAAACGTTAATAGTTCTGATAATTAAGAAAAGAAAAATCATCCCTTGTTCAAAACACAATGAGATTAATTAGTATAATAAAATATGAAATCTGCAAACGATCATAGAGTGTATCCTTACCATAAGATCACCATAAAGATAGGAGATTTCAGGATACGCTATGAAGTCAACCATGATGTATATCGGAGTAGGTATTTTCTCTCTTGATCACAAATTGGAAATTCACTAATTGAATAAACTCTGGTGCAATTAGTAACTCGAAGGCGGTTTTGGCCACGTGACTCGTCACTGTTATATATCCGATATTCACTTACATATAAATATATGTATATATGTAAAATATTAAATATATCGAAGATGAGGATTTAGTCGAAACATTTAAGTGCGAAGAGCTTTTTTCGAAAACTATTTCCGTTAACCGGAACTTCACGGTTCGGAGATTTCGCCTTACGAGATGCCACGTGCACGTTTGCTCGTTACACTTTCCACTGCGCTTGAAACCGAACGTGGCTTTTATTGCGCAGCTATCAGCTGTAAGCTTCTGCGCAAGTTCACCTCGCGCTTGAAGTTAAAAACTGTTACGTTTCCTTTACTATTTAGGAAATAGTTATCTCCGAATCGATCGAATCGGTCAAACGGATTCATTCGTTTAATCACTTCGTCGTTTTTGACGAGTTTAACTCGTGATCCACCACACTGTCACACCTTTTTTTAATCGAAAGGAAGAATTAGTCTTTCAACAAGTGACTTTACATCTATTCATTAAACGAGGAAAGAAAAAGTTAAAAAAAAAGAACGAGTAAAAAAGCACAATTTATCTTTCGGACTATTTAAAACACTCGCGAGCATGAAACTTTTTTTTTATAGCTTTAGAAACGGACGTTTATGCCAAGAAGTTTGAACTGTTTCACACGTCTCGCCACATGATCGAGAATATTCTCTAGATATACTAAAGGTAGTATTAGTTGAATAAATTTATATCAAAAAAAGATATGAACCTTGTTAACTTGGGTATAAAAAACGTAAAAATTCACTCCCACTACCGTTTTCGTTACGTAAACATGTCGCGAAATATTTCATAAGATGCGCAATAGTAACTTATGTGGTTTTCCCGCGCAAATTTACAATTTCCTTCACCCCGTCGTACGTGTAACGCTTCCAGTAATCCGTATATGTAATTGCAATACAGTTGACCGCCGGTGTATTCGGCAAAAGTTATATGATGCAGTCGGTCGGGTGCGCGCACGCTCGTTTCTGATTTAACGACGAAAGGACAACGCTGCGTGAGGGCAGAAAGGGCCGGGCAAAACTGCGACGCACCCCAAAGCCAGGATTCTCCTCGGGACTGTGGAGAGTGGCGGTGGAAACGGTAGAAACGGTGGAAGCGGTGGAAGCGGTGGAAGCGTTGGAAGCGGTGGAAGGAAGCTGCCGCTCGCGAGTCCACGAGGCGCGCACGAGGGTGGAGGTACTTGTTCGGAGATACTCGTTGTAGTTCGGGACTGATCGGAGCGCCGCGACGCGTCGCGGAGCTTCGTGCGGGGGTGAAAACGGACACGGAGCTTCGACTGCGTCGGCGGGCGAAAGCACAGGAGAGAAGAGAGCGAGAGCTGCGAGAGAGTAAGCTCGGTCACTCAGGCGTCGCCGCCTGCACGCCTCTATCCCCGGTATCCGCTTTCGCCCCCGCACTGCGTACGTTATTATCCATAGAGCCACGTCTGTATAATGCCACCCGGACGAGAAGCGATAAGGATCCCTTCTCTTCCCTCATCCTACGAAACCCCCTTTTCTCGACCCCTGCGCCTCACGTTCCGATAAAACATATTCGGTCGGTTCTATTCGTGCGCGAAATCAATCGGAGCTGCTGTGGGTTATACTCCGGGTGGTTTCGTCTCCTTTTGTTCGTAGTTGGTAAGGTGGGTAAAGGCAGTGTGGTGAGGGGTAGAAAATGAGAAAAAAATCTCTCCCGAAGGAGGAGAAGAAGAAGAGTATGATATAAAAGGAAAGAAACGAAGAAGAAGAAGAAGAACAAGAACAAGAACAAGAAGAAGAAGAAGAAGAGGGGAAAAAAGTACAGGAGGAAATCTTCTATGTAGGGGATGGAAGGTG
This sequence comes from Tenthredo distinguenda, assembly GCA_947538915.1. Classification (NCBI taxonomy): domain Eukaryota; kingdom Metazoa; phylum Arthropoda; class Insecta; order Hymenoptera; family Tenthredinidae; genus Tenthredo; species Tenthredo distinguenda. The sequence goes on from OX384534.1 coordinate 11,481,494, forward strand.
TATAGGTAGTATGTATATAAAGTATAATAATACCAAACGAAGAATAACGAATCTTGGTGGGTCTCCGTATTCAAAAAATCTTCCCCTTCAAACTTCCGGATCTCTTGCAACAAAGGATATTGATTATTTACGTGCCAAGTCTGCAAAGCTACAGGGCACATTCTCCAAGATTATTTATAGTTCTAACCATCCAAAGGCGGCCTCGACGTTGTTAATATTATTTGAAACAGAACGAAGCGTAATCGAGCGGGGTTGAGTTTAGGTAATTCACCTAATACCCCATCCCCTAGCCCCCCATATGATCATCCAATTCAGTTACCCGACGATCTATTCTGATTCTGAGCCAGCGTATGCGGGTATCATTCATAAATTCAATTCAGTTACCTCTTAGGTTTGGCAAGGTGGGTGAGATGGGTAGGTACAGATACCGTTGTCACGAACAACTGGATTTTTTAGTCTTGAGAGACACCCACGCGATTGAGTAATTTATTCAACCTTTAAGGCACTCTCCGTTCACCCAATTTCCCAACGAACCGACGTCTTTTTAAATCACAGCCCTAGACATCATAGAACCGTAAAATTTTTACCACAGACCTGCGTTTCTACGCTGCATATATTACCCACGCAAACGTTGTATCCAACCCCGTGTAGATCTGATAATCATCGCGAGAATTTTTATAAGAACTGAAGGGCGGCCATGCAATTAAGTAGTTTACTCTACTGTGATACATTTTTTATAAGACAGACCCATTTTTATCTTCAACTACATGCCAGGGATCCTATTATCACATGTGTATCCGTACGAGAAAATTGGTTTTGTCTAATTATTAGGAATCGGCATCTACGTACGAATCTATAACGAAATCTGACCGTGTATAAAAAGCCTACTGTTATCAGTGACGATACACGATCTGGCCGATGTATACCTAACCGGCGTGAAAAGAGGGATTTAAATAGATTTCGTGAAGTCATGTTCAGCTTGGAATTTCAAAGGTTTCGACCGCGACTTAAGCCTTTACCTTGCGTATGAAGCTTTCCATATTTAATTCCTGTTTATTTACCTTGCCGCGTCTGCCAAGCCTCTGCCAGGAGATTTCATGCGTGTGTTAGTCTAGCATAGCTGAATGTAGCTAACATTAACAAATCGCCAGATGTTCCTGCGGTTTATCAGAATTTCACGTGTGGTGTAAAAATGCATCAATTTTTTTTGTTACCCTTTCATAAGCAGTTCCGTTAAAATTTACACTCTTAAACTATCGTTACGTTCTATTTTTTTTTTTCTTTACGAGTGATTTGTATATTTACACTATTAAATTATCGCTCTCATACTTTTCTAGCAAATTCATTTCTAATTCTCGATCAAAATCATCCCCGTATAGATATCACGTTAAATTACCAAATTATTGAATTTTTGTGCGCACCCACTTTCAGATCCATTAGATTTATTTCCAAGTTATTCTCAAACCCCTTAAATAGAATCGCATAGAACTTTGAAATGTTAATCGCAGTTTAATCTCTCTATAATTCTTCCGGGTTGGTGTTGAATAATTGGCATCAGGAGAGACATTGATTAGCCGGTTACTTAAATGTCTGATAATTGAAAAAACGAAAGAAAAGAAAAGTACAGTTGAAAAAAAAGAAAGAAGCACGATCAAAGTAGGCAGTTTATCAACGTGAAAATATCTCTCAAGTCAGTGAAAAGAGGGGAGCCCTCGAAGAGGTGGATAGACGTCGAAAAAGCGACTGCTCTCTAACCTTCCACTCGCGGATCCTCCCTCTTTCGCGTAAAGAAGTTTGGGACGGAGCAGAAGCTTTCTCTATTGCGATTTGGTAACATTAAAATTTATTCCCGAGTATTACTCAACGCTCGTTTCATAATCAAAGTGTAAAATAATTTCCTCGTTTGCGCTTTCCTGCGCCATACAGGACAAACGAATTTGTCGTTATTTACCTAATTAGCTTTGATTAGCTGCGCGGTGCGAATATCTCACAGCTGTTATCGAACGAGGATATTTAATTTTGTTCAGTAAGCTAACCAGGCAGACATTCCGTTGATTTTTTACCGTAACTCTGATTTTTCCTCAGTTTTTCAAGCATGAAGTACTTTGATGTAGAAACGTCGGAAAAAGAAACGGATTTTCGCAGCTCGGAAGTCGCTACTCAAACCCGTGGAAATACAGCCGATTGAGTATTTCATGGAAATTGCGATTTCAAGCTGTGTCTATAAGCTCGGCCATAACATGATATTCCACTTACGCACATACGTTACTACCGTTTCAAATGCGATCTTTATTCGCTTTGAAATTTTCTCCTCGCAAAATCAATCTTCGATCTAGTTCTGCGTGAAATTTTTTTATTAGTTTCAAGTAAAGACACCTTTGACAGCGACGGCAGCAGACAAAGATCCTGTAACTATTTCCATGTAATCAAATCGAGCCTGAGGATTTCGACAGTTGGGAAAAAAATGTATTCTAAATTTATTACACTCGCGGAAATTGTAGAATTGGGAGAATTTTTTGTTTTCTCAGCTACGGTCGAAAAATATGTGCGGAAACTGGGTATGTATACATCTAGAAATATACCTCCGTTCATTCGTCGAGTATTTTCAGTTTTGCGTCAGAGGTACGAGGTAACCCGAAGGAAAGTTGGGTGTGAGCGTAAATCTCACGTCAGGGTAAAATAAATGTCAAGTTTCTCTGAGACTCGTGAATGACGTGATAAAGCTGAGCCGCCGCAGGTGCACGCAAAAGGTGCAAAAACTTCGTTAGGGAAGAATGCAAAGAATTTTAGATGGCGGTGGCGGTGGTGAATCGAGCTATACCAACTCGGCAATGCCCTAGGGATCTCCGCGTGTCCATTTTTTTTTATTTTTTGCACATTTCTTGGTGTGCCTATCGTCTGCCTTTTACACTTGCGGTAATTATATTCTCATGCAGATTAGCACCGGTGAAACGTATCTCCCCGCAATCGTTTCTTTACCAAAAACACTTCGCATTTCAACTGTCAGACTCAAAGATACATATCAACCCCGCAGTTACGTGAGACTTATGCATTTCCAACTAGCGATCCCTCATTCAGGCGACACTGAAGAAAAAGGGATCATACTTGGGTATATTCGCAACAGTCGAATCGATGGCTGGAAAAATTTATTCAACCTCGAATACGTCGAACGGTAACTCTTAATTCTTTAAATTCGAAAACCGAGCTCCGGCATCGTTCGTGCTCGTAAACAATTCGGATCAATTTTAACCAAATAATAACGTCAGGATGACGGTAAACGTCATAAATCGATACGTAAGCGTTATCATTTCAGGGCTATGAATTTCAGCTTGAAAACTGACTGGCAAAAGACTCTCGAACGACTTTCGAGAACGGGAAACGGAAGTAGTTTAGTACTCTCAGGCTTTAGCACTGTTTTCCCATTATTTCCACTCGATACTCTTTCTATACCCCGGGAAAGGGGACATGTGCAATGACGTAACCAAAAACGTTCAACAATCGAAAAGCTAAGTATAGCATCGTTGCTGCGATGCTTTTGGCTCCGATTCTATCGGGCCAACGTCAAGCTGCAGGCCTCGTTATTACCCAACAGCTCAAGTCAGCCACAGCCGTGTTTATGCTCAGCCGAGTTATGGCTTCAGGTGAGCTCCGTACGTAATTCCGAAATGACGACCTCGAAGCACGAACTTTGGCTGTTTGCAAAGCTTGACAGACTCGGTGATGGCCGGATTAGCCGTCTCAATGACACTAAGACTATAGGATCGGATTATTAGAACGACTCTATTTTATCTTCTCGAGAGTCGTAAAGATTGGGTTGACGTCTCTTACAGCACCTATCGGAGAGACATGCGATGCGAAGATGACAGGAAAACGAAAAACCGAAATTATTCGACGTTTTGCGAGGGTTTTTAAACAATCAATTTTCATATTGCATTCCGCGAGCATGCATCTAACCAAACTCGTATGCTTTTTAAAATAAAAGTACTTCCAGATGTTTTTCGAACGTCGTAACTATCCGCTTTATTCAACCTACTCGCCAGAGTGCATTTTTACATGTCTATCCTACCACCCCATCGGCCATTATCCACGTAAAATTATATCCCATTTATGCCCAGGTGTTTCAGGTTGTAAATTTTTAAATAAAAAGCTTTTCAACCGCATTTTGAAGGGTGATGTACAGTTGTACAGCAGCACCGCGACTATTCATTGTAATGAACTTTCAATCAACTGAACAACGCAACGTGAGAGCCAGAATTGTTTTGTTCATTAAATTCGGTGTAGTGGTTCGTATTTGAAAAATATAACCGTGGATGTAGTAGGTGTACGAAAAATACTATCCCAGTTAGTTTGGAGTCGATAAATTCTGGGGAATTAATTTGGAGAAAGTTTTGAAAAATTTATCAGACTTGGGGTTTAGGGAGGTCTGCTATTAATTCGTTAATTTTGCAAGAGCAATTTAATTTTCTTCATAATGCGCCTAAGGCCCGTGCGTGTATCTATCTTCATAAAGTCATAACTCAGCCAAACCTCCACCCCCGTCTCTCAGCATAACATTTAAAACGATTTCCTCTGGCAACAGTGCCAAGACCGTTTCGGTGTTGTTTCGGGGATAGATTAACGAAACGTAACTGCACGTCCCGTTCCTGCCTACCAACAGAAGTCCACGCCGCGCGTTGCTCCTGTTATAGTTGCAAGAGAAGCGCCAGGACAATGATGCCGGGGGTGTGCCAGCGTGTGTTGCGAGGCAGTTGGCAAACTCGAAGGGTTGAGTATTGCACAGAGATGAAACTAGCGCTCGCTGCACCCGGTGCTCTAGTAATCCCATAAAGAATCGCCGACAAAACAGAGCCCAATTTCTTTGGGGTACCTACATATATCCACGTTTTATTTCCCATAACGTAAAATATCGCCATTCTTTATGTGAAAGAATCAAACTTTTTGGTATGCCCATAAAAATAAAGACCCCGATTGTTTGGTTTGACCAGTAGGTATCCTATTGTCGTCCCTGACACCAGAGATGGTAAGGGCGATGGCGGTGGTAGCAATCCGATGATGCATTGCAGCCTGCTGGCTAAACAGTACAACGATGCCGTGTTTCGCATTTCTAGTGTTAAGAGATTAGCCCATCGTACGGTGGAATTTTGTGTGGAAAATTTTCCCCCGATTCAATAAAAGTAGCGCCATATATGTATATAGCTTTGGCGAAGAATGACGCTGTAATGAGCTTCTGGACTTTGTCTGCTCTCCGTTATATTTTACTGAACCATTGCGTTATAGGTATAACCGTACGTGAGAAAGTGTTAGTGCAAAAGTATATGCTTTACGTTGTATGTGCTGTATGTATAGCTAGACGTAGACGTGAAACATAACTACAGGCACGTGAATAAAGGCAAGGGATGAAAGTACACACGTTTATATTACTGATGTAGGTATCTACGTAGGAATTCATACGTCTAGCCAGAAAAGGTTGAAATGTTCTCTCTTCACCACGTAACCTGGTGGTTATTTGCGCAAAGGAAGCAAAGTATGAAATTGAAAAACTCACCCCTGGTAAAGTCCGTTTTTCATGTAGAGCGTCCTGGGCGCTGATTGCGCTGTCACGGCTGTAGTAGGTCAGGAAAGCGCACCCTGTAAAAATGGAAATGTTGGGCTATTTATATTTATTCGTTATACGTAATTACTTTCAAATTTTATACAGCTCGAATAATTTTCGACGTTTAATTCGGTGGCCATCTAAATTTTCCACGCACGTATATACCAAGTGAAAGTGAAAGGTGACGTGGCACCGCTATTATTATGCATAAAGCTTTAATCGTTCGCGCAAGCATGAAAGCTGCGGTGCGCAAACTACGCCCCCAGGATGTCGACGACGCGTTGTCGAAGCCCTAGAAAATTTCATCGATAACTACACGGCTCATTGACCGTCATAAAACTCGCGTAACTGCCGTCTGGGAATCTTGGTAAAAACTTCAACTCCGTTGCGAGATGTTTCGCGCAGTTTTTACGGCGGGCTTCGTACTAAGATAAAAAACGAAATTTTACTCAATGATCGTGCGCCGCCTTGCCTCGAGAATTTCGCTTAATTATAATGTTGGAGCCAAGTAGGTAAAATATTTCTGCCCCATTTTAACCGTCGGTTCTCGTTGAGTATCTAAAATATTTTTAACGCTTACCTCGACTAGATAATAACGTGAATAATTTTTTTCGCTAATATGTCAATAACGGAAATACCTATTCGCCAAAAAAATTCATAGATAATAACGTAGATATATCGAGTAAAAATCTATCCTAAGCCATATCGTATCATTCGCATCTCGGAGGATTGACCCAAATAAAGTCTTCGGAATGTTGATCAACTGCTGACGACAGGATCGCTTCCAAAGTTCTACTTTAGCTGCATAAAGAGAGACGTGCGCGTGCCAGTAAGCATTCGTCTTGTTGAGCCGAGATAACCAAATGGCGATCAGATACAGGTGAGCCCTTTAAATAAATCTTCAAGACGATGAGGCTGAACGTGAGTGCGAGAAGGACAGAGAATTTGAACGACCGTAGCCAATATAGCCGATAATGGTCAGGCTCTAGCTCCTTCGGATTCAGAGGTTAATTATCATTGCTTTAACCTCGACGACGTATTGAGGTCTACTTCCTCAACGTGGGGTCTAGTCCGGATTGAAAGCAAGCGAAGATATCTGCTAAGTGAGCAATTCGGAGTCACGATTACTGAACACGTGAAACTGGAAAAAGTATCTTCTCTTTTCTGATTAACAGCGATTATTCGTTTGCGAATAAATAAAGAGAAATTGAAAGTTCGGACCAGCATCGACTCCCCGTAGTTTCATTCTATCAATTACAAAATTACAGCCTCTGAAATACAGCTGGAAAGTTTCTCTGAAAATCCCGTCGTTAATTTAACTGCCTAAACGGGGACTGGCGTGGAATTTTTTTTATTCCAAGGGGTGATAAGAGTAGATTTGCGTGCTACACTTGCACGACTGAATTAACTGGAAGTCGACGGCAGGGGCAAGTAGGTGCTTAATATTATCTGACGCGACAACCATATTAGCCAGCCTTCCAGCACTAACATTGAGACTTTAACAATTTTTAATATCTTCCAGCTCGTATATCGTCGTGCGTTGTTCCTAGGGACAAGCAGTCGATTTTAGCGAGCATGAGAACGCGTATAGAAGAACAAGGGAAATCTGTTCTATCCTCACGCGATGCGGATAGCGTGAGTAAAATATACACGAAAATAATAAATTGGTTAGCACCAGATTTTTTTTCAGGTGAAAATACCGAGCGAATTAATCTGTCCGTGCTTAGTGCCTCATCGATTTACGCGTTGCGACGATGCGACGTTGGCTACTAAATGAAACACCGGGAATTATACGTAGATATGGTATTTTCTTTTTCATTTTTCATCGCTATCTTTCTCGCCATGGTATCATCACTACTATAAATTAATAAGAGATAAACTGAGTGGTGGTTTGCACGAACGAGAATAAATGCACGTAGGGTACCCCGCCAGTCAACCTGTAGAGTTGGATCGATTTCTTGTCACTTTTATCGACGCTAAATTACCTACCCAGTTATTCAAGTCTCGTACCATGATTAGACGTGAAAAAAAAAAAAAAAAAAAAAAATTCGGAGAGTTTAATAGTCTCTCCGGTTTTACGCTAATTCAAAATATACACACATATCTCATACGCGTAACTATTATACGTGTTCGCGTATTTGCGGTCGAGAACGAGGTGAACGGAGTCGTGAGAATGTCAGGGGTCACAGGCTTTTGCTCTGCCCGGGATGTCGCAGTGTAATTAAGATCAGAACCGGTGATGTTTATATTATATACATGTATCAGGCGCAGTGTAGTTTCACACTCTAACTCGTCGTATCCCTTGGTGTAAAAGCTATGCGTGACCGACCGCTGGGTGGTTAAATCGTTGAGAAAAAATTCGTCCCTTGATAATCGCGTGTCGCCTATGTGCGTATACGCACTAAAAACTCATATCTACTAAGCATATCTGTCCGAAAACTCGTTCATCTGCATTCGTAATTGTTGGAAATGTTCGAAATACACGACGACGTCGCATCAGGATTATTAATGACGATATATTCCTCTAGATAAACTTATGCCCAGTTATTTTCCGTCCTCGCTCACAATTGCACAGGTGCAGCTACGGTACTTTACTCGTACTTTATATACGAGTCGACTGCGATCGAGTTCAACTGCAGTTTACCGGTAAGGAATGTTTCAAGTAAATATCAGGCAAGTTTAGCCGCCTTCGAAAGAAACAATGGAGCGAATAAAGAATCGATTCTCGTTCTAAATAAAAGTAAAAATAATCAATAAAATACTGGATAGGGTGCTATACGTGCGGATCTTAATCGGTAATGGGAGTGCATCGAGTCTCATTGTCAGTTATACGTGTTTACAGGTAGTTTCAATCGTCTAAAGTAAGACGATACATAGGTATACGCGACTCTTTAATGGATCCTCAATTTTCCTGGCAAGGGTAGGTATAGACCACCCCTCACCCCGTGATAAGAGGCAAGCGTGACCGTCCCGAGATAACGCGGCATGGCACGCTATAGCTACCCCCGTCTCACTCTTCCTCTCTTTACTCCTTGAGACTTTAAAGTCCCCTTTCTTCAACCCCCGTCATTCCACCCTCCGTAGCCCACGCTCGGCACTAGATAAGTCTGAGAGAATATTATAAATTTTCGAAACAGTCCCTAAGGCAGATAAGAAGCGAAACTAAACGAGAGAACATTAACGCGGGAGTAGCGCTGCTGGGCCTCGTCGGTGGCCAGTGATTGATAAGGTGATTCTAGCCGGTGATAGCCTCCGGGACACCCGAGGAGGAGTCAGACCCGGTCGACTGGAGGCCCAATCTCTTGAAGCACGCGATCGGCGCGACCACCATGCAGTTTTGGCGAGCCCGAGCCCACTAATCTCACCAGAAAAAGCAGCCCACCCTTGAAAATATAAAAATACCTTCGTGGTGCTGATAACGGTAACCAAAATTTCCAGCCGAAACATTTAACGAAGAATTTATGTAGCTGTTATTTACTCTCGTCGTTAGTGCGACACGTCGAGAGTTGGAATCTTGACGAGAAGACTAGATGTAAAAATTGAAATGGAATCATCGGAAAATTTTACTCCGAAAGATGATAACTAAAAGCTAGGTTTTAGAGGAAAAGTACAAGGTATATGTATCCGTCGGAACAATAGATATTGCACGCGATATTGCAGTGTCTCATCGTCGTAACTCTTGGTTCGCTCGAATCCTATTATAAAAGTAATTCTTCTCTCCGTTGGGGCTGGTTGGCAAGGAGAGGGTGAAGAGGATAGCGATGGGGAAATGGAGGATGGAGGATAGAGTACGGAGGGTGGAGGATGGAGGATGGAGGATAGAGGATGTATAAGAATACTTGGTAGTGAGGTAGGGTTGCGGAAGGATGAGGAGGATGCAGAGGAGGGAAAAGATGGAACGGGAGGCTCGTAAGGGTTTTTGCCTATAAACCTGCCGTCGCCGAGAGATGCGGACGAGAGTTGATGGTACCGATGCATGTACGTACGTACCAACGGACAAACGGACGCAGGGTATAAAAGTGATGCGGTAGGGGATAGGCAGAGTCCAGGAGGACGAGGAAAAGCGTAGAAGACCGTTTTATTTGCGAGGCAATGCGACGGCTAATACACCAGTCACTGGACAGCGTCCAAGTCATAAAATGGATTTTACGATGGCGATCGATACAACGAGATCTCTCCCTCTTTTCAACGTCGCTGGTCGTTGTCCTCTCCGTTCTCCTCCATCGCTTTGCCTTCGGTTTTCCCTTCGCTTTACTTCTACGCCGCCGAATCCACGGTTGAGTATCCAACGTTTGTCACTTGATTATCGAAGACCATTGATAGAAACAACGTGCCAAACGTTCACCGCACAGAAAAATATATACCAGGAAACAAAACGGTGGAAAATATTCACCGAATCTTCCCAATACTTTCAAATTTCCTAATCGAAAATCTATAACCGGGCCTCACTTCCTCTCAGGACATCTCGAAATCCATTCCATCCTATCCAGCTACTATTATCCCTGTAATTTTCATTTCCCAAGTTTTCTCGGAAAATATTTTCCCAACGAAGCACCAGGCATGGTCTTGGCAACGGCGTGGCGCCGCGACTGCAGTGTTGTTTGCATATTTCAATTTCCCCTGCGCAACACTACTCACAGACACTGATACACTTTATATAGGTACATCGGTGACGTGTACTTACACATACTTGAGCAACGCCTTATTCGTAGGAGCTACCATCGTCACAAGCGCAACTACTACCACTCAGTACGCTATCAACGCTGGTAGTGTTCAGCGTGATCCACCCTGTATCTATATATAGTTGCGTAGAATCGCACTATGTAGTCATGTCGCACCGTTTCCCCATTCCTCTATATGTCTTTATGCCTAGGTATACATTCGTTCCTTTTCCAGAAAGCACTGAAGCCATCTTCGGTATTATGAATTCTATTTTCACGGGACACTTTTTGGCGTCCATTGTGCTGCATGTTCTACTGACGGCAAGCACTCAGCCTTCTACAAGAATGCAAATTTTCTACTATGGCCAATGGTGCAGACGATACGCGGTTGTCTCCTTTTCGCTTTATTCCTGACTGCATTTCTACCTAGTTAGATCTGTGTGCTCTGACAAACTTTCCTTCTCCAATTCCCTTAGGTGTGAAACGAAAAATTATTTCTTCCAAAAATCAGATACAAGCATTTTTCACTGTATCGAGAATTTCTTCGATTCGAATCATCGACATCAAGTCAGCTGACGTTATTTCAAGTCTTGATGTTACTCCGTCGCAGTCTCATGTTCTGAAACTATATTCCGAAACTTGATACTACCTCGGGGACAAGTGGGGCTTGCAGCTTATATCGGTATTTCTGCGACTAGAGGTTCGAAAAGCTATCTGAACGACGACAGAGCGAAGGGACGACGTGAGACGGAGATCTGCCATGGAAAATGACAAAGATGCGAGTTGGCAAGCCAGTCATAAGCTATAAACTCCAAGTTTTGCACAGATAAATAAATTAATTTGTCTGGAATAATTTACGAGGATTTATTACTCTCCGAGGAATATGATAACCATGGAACAATAAAAACGGCAGACATATTGAGACAAGTTTTTACCGTTGCGAGTCGCGACGCATACATATGATTCAAATAAAGATTCGCCTTGTGCAAGTGCTTTAATCAGCGAACGAAATATCTGCGACATCAAATTAATGAGCATTTACTTTTCTTGTGTCATTTTTCTTCACTCAAATCCGATCAATATCTATAATTCTTGATTACTAATTGCGTGGGTTATTTTTTGCTCGTGCATGCAATCACTGTTCTATGTTATTTTCCCTATCGTAACTGGCCTCAACGCGAGAGCGGCCTTCGTTGGAATTAGAACCGTATCTTCAAAGGGATGCAAGAGCCATATCTCATCAGTTTAGAGTTCAGTGTCGCCACGAAAAGTTTGGATAGAGTATTTTTATATTTCGTTCCCGTGACATTAAAAATTCCAGGCTAAACTTTCAACATACATTTAAGTTAAAGCCCAGGGCTGGCCACCCTCAGAGTCCCCAAGAGTGCGCGGGCCGGGCGGTGTCTCTTGAATAAAAATCACCCTCAATGGCGCGCTTTAGTTTAGTACCAGAGCTTTGCGAAAGGAGGTGGAAGTGGGTAGGGAAAGGGAATGGGCTGTGGGATGAGGGAAGTATATTAATAGCAGTAATGGGGTCAATTAGAACAGGTCACACTCGCGTCCGCATTTCAATCGACAATCGCCATCCAACATTTATCGGTTTTCCCGAGAGATTGGAATTACTTAAGCATCAAACTGTCGAGAGCTTTGTCTCAATTTATTTCAAGTTGCCACGCTCCGTCGAGGGGTTGAAAATTTGTACATTTTTTATCACGAGTAGAAATTTAACGATGTTCGTTATACATTCGTCATTTCTATCAAATACGCAGTTCCCAAAGTTTCAGCTACCATCCAGGTGAACATTGACCCTTAACTACAACTAAAGGCAAGCGAGTTGCGTTTTAGAAAGCGGGTCTTAACTCACAGAGGACCAGCGAGGTCACGGGACGCGCGCGTGACACGGCGTTCTCGTAAATTCACCCTTGTATCTCGTATCTTGTATCTTGGTCCCGATCCCACGAGGCGCTTCGTCTAGCTCTAATCTGCTTTCATAAATATAGCGTTGCTTTTCCGTAAGCTCGACGCTTTGAGTGAACCGGAGCAAAGGCTGCGATATCCTACGTCGACCCCCCGTCTTCCTTCCAAGCCTGTCCGTTTTCATCATTCTCAGCTCTACACGCCCCTAGTCCCTTTACCGAGGGGAATAAGTTTTCTAACTTTTCCTCGCAGGAAGGGTCACGTCATGGTATTTTTCTCCAAATCCTTTTCCGGATGCAGGTGCCTTGGGTTCCTATCCAAACGTCAAATATCGTATCGAGAAACGGGCCAGCTGTGATTGATCGAAGAAAAAAAATCTTCGTCGTGGAAAAACATTTTTAAACTGTGCAAGTCGAAAATTTCAGACTATTTTGCAATAAAGTCTTTATATTTGAATAATTTTTCGTCTCCTTCGTTCGGCTTCACCGTTGCGTCTTTTCCGATGTATTTTTCGAAATTAAACTTGAACTCTTCAATTAAAAGTTCAGATTATTAAATTTAATGGCACCGCTTCTCCACGTTGCCGAATCTTACAGCCGGAACTGAACGTAAATATGTACTTAGTCTAGATTAAATTATTTGTCCGGAGATGAAACGCAATGGAGCAGTATGGCCGGTGTGGGTGGCAAACAGGGTTGGGTTCATTTCCCCAGACGTTTTCGCCTCTCTGTCTCACTGCTGTTTCTGGTAGCTAGCTAGCCCCTACCCGAGGTCTTCGCTATAAGCATTACAGACTGGCTTTTACTCCCACCAGCGAAATTAGCTGCCGAGTTAATTTTCCGGTATTTAATTTAGGCAAATTGAGAACCAGAAATTTAAGCCTCTAATTGGTGGAAATCTGTTTCTTCTGTCTGCTGGGTGAAACATGACTGACACATAGTATCAAAGTAACCAGGCTAATTGTAAGTGTCGTATTTCTATAAAATACTAAAAATGATTCTTACACCTGATCACTGCGACTCGGTGCTACTTATTCTTACGTCCTGGTTTGTACAGTAGAAGAGTAATACTTTGCTGGGTTTAAAGCCTTACAGCTTCGACGAACCCTTTAGACTCCTTAATGAAGTTTCATCAAAGAAATTGTTGACAGTATTTAAACCGAGCTTACAATGGAATGATTACGACGTTACACCGTTCAATGTCCTGCACCCGCGGTGCGACTTAGTTTGGTGAATTTATTCCAATTCCGTAATTCACACGTTGGTATTCATATAGATGCAAATTGGACAGAGTGCGTCGAATTCGCGCGCAACCTTGGCCGAGAGGAAGGGTGCCCAGGAGTGAATTGCCGCGAACCCTTTTGGAGGAAGCGAGCGTCGCAGAGCACCAGAGAGCGTCAGGAAGCCCCCACGGGGCAAACCCAGCCCCAGTGAATATATGAACTGTCGCCAACCACAGAATTATTGTGTGACCCACGAAAGGCCTTCGTACATTATTAGTTAAATACGCAGGCATGTCCATGACAGTTGACACGAGAGTACTGCGCAAAATAAACTGAAAGTAAAACCAAGATAAGAAGATCGTGGGCGCCAAGAATGTATAAAATTCTTTTGCGAATCGCATGATCGGATAAAATATGATGCAAATTAAAACTGTAGGCTCCAGAAAACCCTCATCATCTTATGACACGATAAAACACGATTGTAATAATCAATGAGAACTCTTGACAGCGTTTTCGGAGTTGCTCTCTAATCATGGAAGAAGCTGATCGAATTTCGAACGGCTATGATGAATGCGATATTTTTGCACAAATTTCAACGATACCCCCTTGGTAAAGCACCTTTGTTTGTAATCAGAAAGCCTGTTTTCACCGAACTATCGATTGGGCCAGATCCAGCAGGGTATCTCGGCAAGGGAGAACGTATCACGGAAGAGTTTATTGTCAAGGTGCAGAAAGGTGTAAGTATAAAGAGAAAAAATAAGGTGGCATGGTATGGAAAATATGCACTGTAGGAAAGAAACTTATGGCATTTTACACCCTTTGTTGGTCGTAAGACGAGCCCTTTACGACATTGCGTAAAAGTAGCAGAGCCCCGGCGTAGTGCGGCGCGGGCGCCTCGACACCATGGATGTTGATTGCTGAAGGGACGGCAGGTCTCCGGACGGGAATGGAAGTTTCTCTAGGGAACTATGCCGTGCCTTACGATGTAGAGAGAAAACGAGGGGATCGTGGGGAAAGTAGTTACGAGAGCTATTGGTCTCTGTCTAAATGAAGGACCGCTCATATTTACAACTAACTGAGAAACGGGTGAAAAGACTAGGGGGAGTGTGTCACTTGAACATACGTATACGCTTTTGACAATGATTACAAGAGCGGACGAGTTTCTGTGCGTGACGTTCCCTCTTCCCAAGAAAGTTTCTTCGCGTCGAAGTAGGTAATTGATGGGTATAGCTTTGTACGCGTGTGTTAGCGGAGATGCTTACCTCTGATACAGAAGTTGTATTTTTAGAGTAATAAAACGAACCCGTTGGTGAGAAATTTCTCTAAGTTACCCCGCAGCCAGTTTAACTTCCAAGATTCCATCAGATTACCAAAAATAATTCGATGATATGTCACAGCACTTCGCGTCCATTCTACTCGCATTTTTCGCCGGGTAGTTGTCCTCGACAAAACTTGTACATTCGACCTTTTATTCACGATTAAATGACCCGTAGTTGCAGAAACTATCCAAATGAAATGAATATTCCAACGCGTGCTACTTAATTGATGAGGTTAAACGAAAAATCAATACAAGCCCGAAAGTTCACGTATACCTAATTCATATTGAATACCTAATTCGGGTAGGCCAGCTGGGCTAGCGACAATTAATAAAATAATAATTCAGAGACTGAACTATGTCAATGAATCAAATACAGCCGCTGAATAGTCCAGATAACACATATTACAGGTGTATTCATTTTCTGCATAAGTTTTTTTCTACGCAATTTAGCTAACGTCCATTCATCTATCCGTCGACAAAATGTATCAGGTGAATAGTGGTGCGGACAGTGAAGCCAGGTAGTCGACTGTAGTCGAATAATGGCTCATCCTTCCGTTCTTCCTGGTGTCCGCGAAGCATTTTTATGGATTCATGAACGTATGAAAACTGGAACACTCGGACACGTGCTATTGGTCTCGTTTATTGTTTTTGTCGGACGACCAGCGTTCATTGCATTTGCATATTTTGCATTGTCGACTGTCCACGCAGTCCATTGTGTTTAACTGAGTACCGAATAGCGCTACGTCAAACATAAGCTTGAACTTTTACATAACAATATAAAATATATTACCGGAAAGCTTCATTCCATTTATAGCCAAGAGTTATCGTGAACCGTTCCTGCCGAGCGTGAAATACACCGACAAAAATTCATCCCTCGATACAGATATAACAATTTGAAAAAAAAAAAAAACTCTACCTCGAGTTTAATCATTGAGAACTACGGACAAAGTAATCCATATTAGATCGAAACAAGTAATACTTCAATCCATCAGGTTTTAATGACTATAACAGCAGACGCCGACTCCAACGGTGCTATCAAACTATTGACAAACCGTTACTGCACGGCATACCTACCCGCTAAAACAAATCGCGATATTATTTGCCAATACATAATATTAACCGCCATCCCCACCCATGTTTGTAGTATGAATAATAGGAAAACACGTTGCAAGTAATCATTTCGAATGGATATATCACGCGATGTACACAAATATATTATTTATTGGTAAATATGACTAAACCATTATATCGGATTACCTCACCGCTACCATTGTACCATTACATTATTAATTAGAGTTGCGGCGAGTACCTATACGCGGTAAATCCATCCGAGATGTTGGCCTTTCTATAGTTGTCGTTTTGTATCACTAATCGGCTTAGTGTACCCGTTTGATTCCCGATGTTAAGCTGACTGGTAACTGACATCTTCGATCCTAGAGAATTTCTATTAATGGGTACGAGGGATCCATCGGATTGAAATCGAGTCCTTTTGGATATTTCCATCGAAAATTATGCTCCGATATTTCCTGCGGAGTATTTCTATTCATCCGCGAAGCTTTCAACGTCCTGTGAAATGGGAGGGAGTTCGACTAACAATAAGACGCTGTGCGTATTATAAAACTTGATTACCGAACAAGCGTCATATCTGAACGTGACGTCTGCTCGTGGAATTCCAATTTCACGGTGCTCGTTAATTCGCGGGTGAAGTTTCGAATCGATATTCGTCACGGGGACGCGGATGAACGCGATATCGAAAAAAGAACCGATTAATCTTTTCGTCTTCGATCCAACACTGAAGTCTCACGTCTCCGGTCCTCCTCCAGTCTCGAGTCCAGATAGAGACATGTGTTCGTTAATGGCTAGCAGAGTCACCGGCTGGCGATCATTGCCAAGCTACCTAGAGCGTCGATTCCCGTGTCGTACGTGCCCTGCTTTCCGAAAACTCGTCTTTCCTACGAGTATAAGAAGCCAAGGCGACCGTTCCTCCCGTATACCTATACGCATTTACCTCTATTGTGCAACGCGACCCAACTGGGTCTAATAGACCCACCAATGCAAAGAAACGTCTCCAAACGTTATCTCAGACTCTCACGCGAACCAAAGGTCACGTATCGATTTAGGAAAATTCTATTCCTCCGGAGTTTCCTCGATCCGAACGTCGGGCTGAAGTAGGTGATGTAATTCTGGCCCGAAATACGCCGTTAATTACCGTGGGAAATTATTACCGGGGTCATACCCGCGGCATGACAGTTGGGAAAAGTAGAAAAGCCCAATTTCTTGGCAAAGGTTCAGCCAACGCAGGCGGGTGTCAACGGGGTAGCGGCGAAACGGTAAAACGGGACCGTTCACGACTCGTCAAGAGCTTTGTAGTCAGTCACAGCGTTTGTCACGCGGTGGACAAAGCAAAGCGGCCAGGAGAAACAGAGAGGTAGAAACTGAGAGAGTTGGCAACTCGACAAGAGCGGCTTGTAAGCCTAACTGCAGCATTGTGCACCTAGGCCCTCGGCCCGACGCCTAGTCGTCGTCGCACCTCGCGGCCCTTCCGCACCAGTAGTAAAGGCAAGTACAGCTACTACCGTCAGTGTATTACCGGAGCCATACGAACAGCGACATCTTTGTTTCCGGGTGACTCGAGGCACGTGGCACTTCAATGCTCTCTTCGCCCGTAGCTCTTTCGCCCGTAGTACCCGTGTTCTTCGGGTGTAGTTCAACTCCTTCGAGTAAAGCAGTTACAAAAGGAGTTGAGAGGCACAACATTGTGATGCGGAGTTAACGTGCTTAATTGCTAGAGCTTTGTTCTCGCTGATGCTTTTCCGTATAATTCCATTCCCTTATCTCGTTTTTGGTTTAGCCAGTACTTATGGGGAAGAGGATATCTTATCAGCTATATCCTCGGGCGATATATCATATAGAGGGTAGATTAGAGAGCACCGTAACAAGTGGATGCGCAGGGTGCTGTTGGAGGATATTGTCGCAGTCGTCGGCGTAGACGTTCAAATTTAAAACGAGTCTTTTTCAGCACATGGTGCGCGTTCCTGCCGCCATAAACAAGCCGGTGCCGCGGTCTATATCGCAGGCAAGTCCTCCTCCTTGCTTCTCCGCACCCCGGCGCGGCGGGTCCCTTATGCTCCCACGTCCAAGGAAAGCCAATAAACCATCGAATTCCTCTGGTATTGCAGAGCTGGAGTACGAGGAACAGCAACAAGTTACGTACTCTTATATTCCAGGCAGTCGTTGCTTTAAGTAGCCAAATCAGGTTCTTGAAATTTACCAATTTCACAATCGTGATCTGATCGCTAAAATCTCAGGTACTGGTCACAGTCTTAATAAGTCATCCGATCTACTCTTCTCGCTACTCTTACATCCACCTCTCTTTCGCCTGTCGCATGTCTACCAGTATTGCCGATTCCATCGCGATCATAGAACGTTTAGACTCGAAAAACAGCGTTTACCGAAATTTATTTTCTGGCATGGAAGTGTAATACGAATTCTCTGCTATTATATTCATGGAGTTATCATGCGAACATGAAAGGCGAACTTCTGAATATGCTTACCGAAAACTGAAATGCGTCCAGAAACTTGCGAATGTCAACGAAAAACGGGACTTTCTTTAATGTCGAGAAAAATATGGTCTAACGTAATCAATATCCAAGATCGCAAGTGGCTTGAATACCTAATTCGAAAGAAATGGGTACGAGACTTTACTCGCTGCGTCAAGAAACTATACTGCTATAACTGGCACGCTGCACGCACATGCAATGTACATGTAGTACCTACCTGAAATATGAGCTCAAGCTTCTTCGCCGTTCACGTTATTCGGCACTTATCACCAACGCCTACGGGTCGCTCACCCCCGAAGTCCGCGATTATTAATAAAATGCTATTTTAATGGAAAAGGATACTCCTCCGGTCCTTCGCTACCCGTCAGACTGTTACCTCCGCGATAATTTCGTGGTGACACGAACCTCCCTGCGCTAGAAACTCGCGCTGGTGCGACTTTGTGCTTCTCGCTCAGGGTTAAGCTCAAGGAAAGTTTAATAACCGTAAGCGTCAGCCTGTCATCGTACTAGGCCAAAAGTCCAAAGGGCCTAAGGCGATTGAAGCAAATTTCAGTTTAGTGACTTGCATGAAACTGGCTTATGGCAATCGGTTAATTTCCATCCCTCTCTGATGAATAAATATTCATCCATGCGGTACCCTACAGCGATAACGCCTATATTTATTTATAAAAAAGTGAGGACATTCTGCTAAAATATCACGCGAGAATTTCGAGTCTGGATTCCCGTATCCACTTTGAAACAGGACAGAAATTCCGGTGGTACCCAGGTGTCGGTCCTTCGTCTAATTAAATTTTGAGCCACACTTCCATAGTTCCTAAGCACTTCGGTGGGTATATGTCGTACCCGTTGCTTTGATGAATTGAAAAGTGAATAATGAATGCCCGTTTATTTAGCGATTTTCGTTAGGAGAGCGCATGGTGCTGCGAAGGGATGTGCCAGGCTGAAGATAGAACACAAGCGATGGGGTGTACGAGATACAACTTTTAAACTTATTTACTTTATGACCAAAGCTCGAGAAGGTATACAGGTGAGAAGAAAAAAAAGAAATTCAATAGACTTGTAAGCGATAGAACACGGCACCGTCTGCCCCGTTAAACGGTACTTCACGCCTATAATAGCTCTTCGCGCATAAACCTTCGGCGTAGAATCCTCAGCTAGGAGATTCCATCCCCGGATAAAGATGAAATTTTCCAGCTCACTGCGGATATCGATTCTATATCCAACGAAACGATGTCTTTTCTGAACGAGTATCGATCTTGAAACCGGACCGTCGCAGTAAGTACGCATCGGTCGCGACTCGAGGGTCAACGAGCCTAATCGGGTGAACGAAGGAGCTAGCTTTAAATCAGGAATTACCCTCCAACCAGAAGGTATGGCTACCTACCCCGGAACGGCACGTGCGAAGGTGTATAGGCCTAATTAGAACAAGCGCGTAAATGATCTTGCAGATTTTCGTGCGTACGCATTAATATCATGAGTAATCACCGTTGAATTTTCCTGCTCTAACTTTCGAACTACGGTGGATCTAGCGCAGAGTTTTTGGCGAGAATTTTCCGGGGATATTCTGCCGAAATTATAATTAATCGAGTGTTTGCAGTACATCGATTTTTACAGTCTTGTTGATTCAAAATCTTCGAATTTGGGTGCCACCTAGTTGGGCATATCGGATCATTGCCGTACGAAAATTTACGAGCCCTGAAATATTGCAGCATCTCTAAAACCGACGTTTTCATATTTCTGTGTTCTTCTGCAAAATATGTCCCTGTCGACGAACCCCTCCTTATCCGATCAGATAACATTGTGCAAACGCTGACTGGCAGGAAATGAATTACAATTTTTCGAGCAAAAAACGAAAACGGAAGTAAACGAATCAGGGATTTTCATTTAATACTGTCAAAAAAATTGATGAATTGTATGATAATCATATTATTGCAAGTCGAGATGTTATCAAACGAGGGAGTAGCAATATCACTAACTCATTTTTTTTTTCATAGTACAACGAATTCAACCAGTTCGCATCTACACTCCTCATTTATGCACGATAAAAATCACTTAAATAAATAAATTTATTAGAGTGCTTTCTCTCAATGCATTTATCAAACTGAAACATTTCAGATGATTATTCTAAAATGACATGAATACCGAGATAATATCTGAAAAAATAATACAAAACGACGCAATTTTCTTCAATATTTCTCGCATATATGTCCGTGACATAGTGCAGCTCTATAATATAATGTTCGTATCAGGGATTCCTCATAGTTACACAATTTTCAGCAAAGATATCCGATTGAAATTTTCAGCAAGTATAAAAATCGAGTATCGTTCAAAGAATTACTCATAGTTATAAGTTACAGTTAGTCCAGAACTTATAGTGCTGCAAAGAGTTCGTGTTAACATATGCGCTGGCGGATAAGATAACGCTATTATCGCATTAGCAATGTTAATAGGGCATAAGCATTTGATCGATACTAGCTGCGAGAGGAGTGATAAATTTTTTTAAGAGAAACGCTACAGTTAAATTCGAAATGTTCAGGCACTTTCGATGAAACATTTCGCATTTGGTGAGGTCGCTAATTTCTCCTGCATCTTATAACGCTTAAGTATATGGGTGTCTTTGATTAAGCACCATTCCCGCTGAATACTACCATCTAGGGAAAACCTTAGAGGGTCTTTTGTCAACTGCGTAGATGCGATGTTCTCGACAACAGAAGACACCGAGAGACAGGGACATTGTTCGCCTTTAGACAAACAGGTGGATGGACCAAGCGATATATGAATATTTCCCTTTATTCTCGTCGACTATCTTCCTTGCTCTATATACCCACCTTTTCTCGAGAAAATGGTTGACTCGCCGAATAATGCCAGAGAAAACTGAATTTTCGGTTAACAATACTTCGTTCATCTCACAGTAATAAATTGTAGTCCGAGGGTGCGCGAACATTTTTGCGATGCGAAAATATATAAACTAGATTGATAACCGCTACGGTATAGGTGGAGGGTAGGTAATCCAATTTGGATTTCGAAATCCCGGACTGAATCAGTTTTGCAATACGTATACCTGTATTTAATGTACTGGCTGCAGAGGCACAGGTACGATTGAAGTTATGTTTTACTCTCGCCGTTGATTAATTAACCGAATCGACCAAATTACTTTATGTTTTATGGTGCAAAAAATATGGTAGACTACTGCAATAAAAAAAAAAGGGAAAAAAAAGAAAATAAAAATGAACGGACGCACGCATTCAGCTGGGCATAGAACGAACGAGATAGAAAAGGTAGGAAGAGAAAATACGAAATGGATTATGATTAAGCATGGGAGCCGTGACGAAGCACGAGTCATGCAACAAGCAAAGGGCGGCCTTCCTTCCACCCCTGGTTAACTAAACCGATTGATTACCAGCCGTGATAAAGCGGTTTTTACGTTTCTATCACCTCTCGTGCCTTAACGGATGCCAAGAGGTTTGGGTAACGGGGGGGAATAAGCGACTGTGGAAAAAAGGCTTCAGAAAAGTATCAAAACTTGTCCGTGGATCGCGATCTTCGAGAAACACGTAAAGGCATTTCCTATTTAAAAGTCGTAAACTCGACTGGGCTTGAATTTGAATGTCGAATCTTTGCCCTAAGTACAAGAGTGGAAACAGGATGAAGAGATTACCGGCCGTCGATTTCATTATTCACCTTTCGGTGGCGCAAATCTGATTCCAACGAGGAAAGCTGGTCTCGAGGACAAGCCACAGGAATCAAGCGCCTAGGCGAGCGGAGGAGAATCGACCTGAGCTTCTTTTGCGCCTAGTTTCGACTTTCCCTTAATCGTATTTTTAATGCATTTCGGTCCCGTAGCCAACTGCATTATTCATTACCTCTAACCACTCGGTCTTGTAGTTGTACCGTTTTCTCGAGTCCCATTACATTCGAGTGAAAATCTGTTGAGCGATGATACTGAAGCGGGTAAGTTATCCGTAAGGTTATAGGGTGGATGGAGAAGAATGAAAATAAAAATAAGAATAAGAATAAAACTAAAATTCCCGAAGGCACTACGTCACCTCGTGGATCTTTGACATATTTCTTTTTTCAAACAACTTTCCGAAGTTTCGAAGGATATATTCTGCTGTCGCCGATCGGATAGGAGCTTATTTTCTTATTTTCTTGTTCACTAGGTAACTTTAATAATATCGGGGTAAGATAACTTTGGGGGATGCCGAAGCCAGGCCAAGAGTTACGTATAGTTAAGTGTTAATCTTGGTGGGTTAACGCAAGTAGCGGCGGGTGCCAAGTCTGCGGATTATCGCGCATCTTGTAATTGCCAACCAATCCCACGGGTGAGACCAACGGGGAAGGGCGAGGACTGTTTGGCATCAAGCCTGATTGTGCTACCGTTCTATACCGGCTCTATGCTATATTGTCCCCTACGTGCGTGAGTGTAGCTATATGCGTGAGAAACACTTACGAGTACCACTTGATCTTTTGTAGTAGTTGGATTACCATTGCTAGACTATGAGATCGAGATAATCGGTAAGCAAATCGTTTCGCTGAAGATTGAATTTCGTCGCCATATCCATAGCTAAAGACAACAAGATCCATAATCGAGTGCCTTCAGAGGGTGAGAAAATAGCGCTGTCAAATATTTCGCGGTAAATAATTGCGAAATGAATAAACAGGTGAGGAGAAAAGACGAACGGTCTGTACGTATCCACGTACGTTCCTTGAGCATTTACCCCGCGAACTGCGTCGCGACGTAAACATATTCCCGTCATTAAATTGTAAAGGCGGTTGGAATAATGAAGGGTAACAAACCACAACGGGGATTTCATCGCACAGGCAACAAAGTCGTCTTTCGCAAAAAGAAATTTACAAATGCACGCATATCTTGACATTTTGAGGCGGTAGATGGGAACTTTTAAACCTCTTTCTGAATCGCAGCATATATATACGGTGCTAATTATCGCGGATATTTCTATGCCGAAACAAAGTGTTATACAAATAACCCGCAGCGACGCGGATAGGTGCACGGGGTGTCTGGGAAAAAGTGACACATTCAATTCTGCGAGATAAAAAGTGGAAATGCATAATGAATTAACACAACGAATAGGTGAATACCGAGCCGAGAGTTAGAAAGTGTATTTGAGGAGGGATGACTTTTGCCGATGCAAAGAAACCGGAGTGATTGAAACAGTTGTAATCATTGAAAAGCGAGAATGAGGGTGTCAGTTTCGTCAGGGGGTATACAGACCTCGAAATTAGGGTCATTAAACTCGGTGGATTGCTCGCGCAAAGTGAAACTCCGCGTGGCAGATGGACATTGGAGTAGGTAGGCTGGTGAGACAGAAGAGGATACCGTTCTACGCGGCACGAGGAGGTAGCAAATGTCTAAATTAAACGACAAATACGCGGAGACACGGGGATTTACACGGTGCGCAAAACACACGCACCACTCTCCATTTTCTACTCTGTCTACCATTCTCGTCCGCGCGTTCACATTACCATAAACCCATCATTTATAAGGTCGTACTCTCTCGCTCCCCCGGTTCTTTTTCAGCCTTTCGCTATTCGCGATCCCTCTCTTTCTCTCAGCCGTACTTGATTCTACGTACGTGCGCAGGCACCCCTTAAAATATTAAAACGGTTTAGTTCACCAGACGTCACTCTCAGAGTTATATCAACGCTGTGGAATTGACTTTCTCGCCTTTTTCCCCCGTCGTAACCCACCACAGTGCTTTTGTTTACCGACTAAAGTCACCGAAACTTTTCAATTCCCACAATTCCTTGATCCGAGAAAATAAGAACGTACCTCTCAATCAACGTCCCTTATCTCATCCATCACTCGCCACTCTTTCTTCCGTCAATTCTCGCGCAATGTATATCTTTTACAGAAAATATCACGTCGTTTATTTCTGACTTTTTTTTCACAACTCACCATGTCGTCACCATGCTCTGAAAAATCTAACATATCCAGTCGCAGAGCATTGCACCAAAGAATAACGTGGCTTATTGCAGGGGTTGAGGGTGTCACGTGTGTTTTATAGTTTCGGTTGGCCAAGGGCGGGGAGGTGTTGACGGACGGACGGATAGACTGACGGCATGAGGTACGAGGGGTTGTAGGGGGTGCAACGACCCGACACTATACCGACGCTGTGGCTGCCTGGCTCAAACCTCGTCCAACCCTTCAGTGGAACCCAAACAGTGTTGCCAAACGTCTGCAGCGCATAGCACAACCCCCGATTTGCATTTCGTTTGTACGTCAACGCGAAATATTTTGCATAGCGCATTTTATTACAGCTACCCCCTCGTCCCTCGACCCTCACCTCTCATCCCGCGTCCCACCATTTTTGTATATTTTATCGTTATTTATACCTGCGAGCATGTTATTGATGCGAGATCGCGTAGCGAGCAGATAGCACCTTTGACCATTCCCGTTGATGGGTCGATCGACCATTTATCTAGCTCTTAATGAATTATTATAGTATTTGCGCAATCCGTGAAAAAGATTGCGTACAAATTGCTCAAAATTACACTCAACCCCTTGGCTAGCTAGCGGGGTAGTCTAGGCTGGTCTCTCCCTTTCTCTGCAGGCCAAAGTTTGAAATTATCGCGCGAACTTTACGGCGTATATCAAAGACGTCGGGAAAACCAAAGCTATGCCAAAGCCAGAAACGATGAGATCCACGTGCGGCTCGAAGCTATTTTGTTATTCTCGAGTAACTAGCGGATCGTATACCACTGAAACGACAATATCGCAAAATCTATCGGCCCTGCTGAGTAGCTGATCTCTTTTTAAAATCTGGTCTCTCAGAAAATTTTTACTACATTCGTACAGCCCGAGGTGTATACGTAGGTGTGCGGAGAACGATTCGCCATTGCTTGTACGAAGAGTTACATTTACAACGACTCCTCTTCTCCAGAAGACAATGTAAAGTAGAATGATTTCTGGGCGGGGAAGGGATAAAATTAGGTGGTGAAAAACCTAGTCATTACATGGAAGTATTTGATGGAAAAGATTTGCTCGTTCTACATGGCCAATTAGTCTGACAATGAGGGAGAAACGTCGGGACGTTAATGGAGCACGTGTAAAAGCCTGTCGGTTGATATTCGCGTGTTGTTTGGAAACTGCATGTTTAAAAAGTTTGAAACGAAGAGGTAGGTAGGTAGGTAGGTAGGTAGGTAGATAGGTAGAGATACGCCATAACTAAAACGCAACGGTTGCTCTAGCCTAGTTGACGTAGTGCAGGGTACACAAAACTTTCCAGCCAAACAAATCCGAAACGGAAATCCGACGAGTAGTCGGGGTGTCTCTCTGTGTTGTAGCTAGCAGAAAAGTCGAGCCGTACCCGTGGTGGTGGTGGTGATGGTGGTGATGGTGGTGGCGGTGACCGAGTACCGACATGCTCGTCCAACGACGCAATTTGGATAAATAACATATCGATATCCCGTGCAGGATGGCGACAGTGACGTATGGAAACAAACGAGGGGCGTTCGTGAGCCGACTGTTTACAGGCCAACAGCAAGCCTTCCTGGTTCGAGGTTGGCAAACGGTGCTCGCTGAGTTCCTCTTGTCCGTAGAATGATTCACAGTACACACAGTAGTCTTTCTTGCAGCTCGAGTGGCGGGAAAATTCAGTAGCAAAACTAACACGTGCTTTGGGACAAATTCATTGCAATAGGGTACAGCTCGCAAAGAACAAGTCGCAAAGCTATGTCATATAGGTGCTCGATGCAATCGATTTATTTTCCAACGGGGAAAATTGGCTCTCGAAGAAGCGACTGCTCTGTTCCACGGCTCGAGCGACGAAAATTATTACCGATAAATACAAAGTAGATAAATATTCTCTTTCGAATATCGACGGAGACCTTCTCTACGCCGCTAACTGTTCGCCCCTGGCACTTCGTCCACGTCACTAGGGAAATCCGTCAATCTAGTTGAAAGATGGACGGTGGTAGCGGTGGTAGCGGTAGCTGTGGGTCGCTCAACCTGGGACGATCACATGCGCAACGCCCGAAGAACAACGCTCAACCCTCGCTGATGATGAATACGTTTCTGCCCTGCTTATAATTCAAGCCGCACCGGCATTTTAAAGTGGTTTCGAGCTATTATGAACTTCGGCAGAGCCAGCTTTCGACTTTATAAGAAGAAGGTTCAACCATAAAACTAACCGGGAGACCAACCGAACCTAGGCGGAGGCACAGTCTCATATTTTAGCTCTGGTGGAACAATATTAAAACTACGGCAGCTGCGCCTCGAGTCTTGAGACCTGCAGGACAACTTCATCGCGAATGCCGGGCTGAACCAGTATGGAGAGATGTATCTTCTTTGTATCGTTATTTTAAACCCGGCTCAGCGTCATCCTCTTTATACGGAAAGTCTCGAAGACAACATTTCTGATCGTGAACTTCCACTCCGTATAATATCGATTGATCAACTGCTCCGCTATAGCACGATCTATTCAAATGAAAAGCGTCCACTCCCACATTTAATAATATTCGCAATAATTCAAAGTTTCCAAATCCACGTCTCCTCGAATTTCGCCAACCAGATTGTATAAAGACGAAACTAAACCGGAGAAACAGCTGGAGTGCATTTACTTAGGCTGCGAGGAGCTTGGCACTCCACTCAAGGGGTTTCTATCTTACTATCTTTGGCCTCTGCTTGGTCTTGGCGAGCAACAGTCGCCCCCTCACCTCTATATCTTTATTCATCTCTGTCTCCCTTAGCTATTTACGTCTCTCTCTCTCACTCGCTCTATCTCTTTTACCTCGAATGTATCGACGATCGCGATCTGTCCCGCTATCATCGCCCCAAATATCGTATAGGTATACATGTACCGTGGTACTGCACAACGACAAAACACAAGCAGATATAGGTACAGAGATGTATGTATAGACATTGTACAGATCTCTCGCCTGGAAATTGTCTGGTGTATACCCAAGCTAGCTTCTTCATTGACAAACGCCTCGTTCTATTCTCAATTCCTCAGTGCTGGCTGGCACACGTTTTACATTCAGTGGTTTTATCATAAGAGAGAAATGAAATAGAAATTTTTCAGCGAATATTTGACATCTTGGCAAGTCTTATAAAGCGAGATTAACAGCGTTTAACATCTCTGTATATGGGAGGAACGAAGTGGATATAGGTACCGGCCGCGACTCGTGAATTTCAAGGCTTTGTAACGAATTCCTTCGTCGATTGAGCGTGTCGATAATAAATGGTAAAAACTTTTTCACCATGATTGTCCGAGGGGTTAGTTTTTGTTAGTTTTCTTCCGCGGAACAAAGTAAATTACAGAATTCACACGAACTAAGCAATATATTTCACACTAAACTCGGCCACTTTGGTACGCAGTATTGATTCCTTTAAGTATGCAGGGTAGGTTGGTGCCTCGGTGTGGGTACCGCGTTGCCGCAGATGGGTGCGTGTGCCCCGCGTATGTGTAGCTGTGGGCTGGTAAAACGATGTGGTTTCTTTCAGGGCTCGCGTATGGAAAAGTGCTTGAATGAATAACGAGGCGGCCAAGACTCGAGGCGTGCGTAGGTCGATAAATAGCGCATCAATTAAACGCTGGGGTGGCAAGAAGTCAAACGTGGCCACGCTAAAGAGAGCGAGGAGAAGTGAGGTGGCTTCAAAAGGGCGCCCAAAGGGTGCAGATGAAGAGGGTGAAATGGGGCTAAGAGGAGGTAAAAGAAGTCTTGGTCACGAACGAGTCAACGCGTACTTTTGAAGACCTAAACAACCGCAACCGCGAGTTAGTCGCCATAATCCACCGTAAGCTCGAAGCGCGGCATACAACTACGAACTCGATGTATAGTTTCCAACAAGTAATAGAACGAAATTCAAATGAGAGGAAGATGAAGAATTTTATTGGTAGAGGCAATAGACTTTGCGTATCAGTTGCTCGAATGTAGCTTCTGATATATTTCATTTCCTGATATTTTTCTATTACAACTTCAGGAGAATTGATATTGGATAGAAATTCAATCCTTACACCTGCCGTTCTATCTGAGTCTACAGTTCCACAGATTACAAGACGTGTGCGAGTTTCAGACGAGTTCAGAAATATCAGTTATGTCTTCGACAATCACGCGCAGTGAACCAAGTTTCACAAAAATAAGCCGAACTTAGGGAGAGATTGAAATTTAAGGGCATTCAGAAATTGTACGTATCTGTCTACTCGCATTTCATTTCACCGACAGACCGAGTAAATCAAGTCACGTGTCATTTACCCGAATACGTAATGTATCGAATAAATGTACCACCCTGCGCTCACCTACTATCTACCGATCACCCCCTTCAACACCAACGCACGAACGAACAGATAAACACAAATGACTGAATTCTCGCTCTTCACAGATTCGTGACCCAAGCCTGCGTCCTGCTCTCGCTCGGTCGTTTGCACGAGTAGCTGATCGCAGGACTATATCGAAAAGCGTATAACTTTAGTCGTTAATTCATAGACCTTCATTTAAGGCCTTTGTCATATAACTGAAAACCTTTGAATCGCCATGGTACCAGCATTTCTACCGTTGATATATATCTGTGTCGAAGAACGGTAAAGGTATCTAATATCTGTTTGGTATCTAGTAATTTCAGTCGCCGTAAGCCGAAGTCATGTAACGATAATGTGGTTCGACTGCGCACCCCTCCAGGAATCCAAATAACTGCGTTGGATGGATGGATATAGGACGTTCTTGAAGCTCGAAAAGCGGAGGTACGCGGAATTGCGCGGCTAAAGGACCGAACGTGGAACGACGAGAGCGGCGAAGGAGCGACGAAGCTCATGGAAAAATGAGATACGACGGAGCAGCTAAGCGTAAAATGGTCTCCAGCCTCGGTGGGTGATCCTCTTCCTGTACCCAGCCTCTTTTCCCACCATCTTCTGCTCGTTCCCCTTATCCCGCTGAAACCACTCTCTGAATCTTTGACTATATCTTCTCCTTCTCATTTCTCCATTACAAATATGGGTATCCCTAGGAGTATGCACCCGTGAAAGCATACCTTACAATTAGGAGAACGTGAGAGTCGGGGAGACGAGGAAAATCACTTGTCGGAATTTAATATCGGGTAAGTAATTAACCGAACTTGAAGTGAATTGCTGTCCTCCCGAAATACATTCACATTCACATAAGTTCGCGTAAAGTGAATTTTATTACATTCAAATAGGATAGATACTAAAGTTGTACTCTGCAGTTGACTGTTTCTCGCAAATCAGTCGGGGAGCTAGCCAAAATGTAATTGACTATTATAGATATGACTGGCAGCTTGACGTGCTTAATTAAGCAGTCTGGTAGCAGATGTGCTACATTGGACACGGCTTGTGAATTATTTACGTCATATACGGTAACGCGAAGAAGGAGAATGCTCGCTGCGATAACGCTAGCGGGTCGCGATTTGAGTAGTGAAATTTTTCATAATACATAAATTAAATGTTGTTAAAGAAAATCTCGGGGAATACGTGGACGGTAATCGAACTGGCGGAGATCTTCGATTCGAAATGATATCATTTGAAGAGGTAATATCTACGATACACCTTTGGAGGAATGAACCTGGGAATTGCCAATACCACCGTGTTACATAAATTTCTATCTTCGTAACTATCGATTTCGAGAAAACGAAAAATATCATGGATAGTATATATATGCTGAGTCTTTTAGTAGTTGAAAAATGTCAGAAATTCCGATGTTCACTTTACTCAAGAAGTTAGTCTTCGACAAACTCAATTTCACAAGTAGTACAGTTCAGCGCAGCTATTCGATTATTTTTCAACCGATTGACCGTTTTCAATAAAGTTTGGTGGAAATGATCTTGATAAAGAAAAAACAAAAATCAAATATTCTAAGCTTCAAGTGTATATACTTACAACCTTACCCGTACGAAAAATTAGAAACTTCAGTTTCATCTCTTTAAACATTTAATTATTCGAAATTTCTCTGAGAAAGGTAAAAACTAATTGCAACTCTCTTTGAAATTCCCACCATCGGAGCCTCACTACGAGTACAGCAATTTCGTGATCTTTCCAAATTCATAGCAATTAAAAACTACCGACATATGAATTTACATCTGATGGTGTATGGAAATTTCATATTTATTCATCCGCATGTCTGTGTGCCTCCTTAACCGTTTCGAATTAAGTCTGAAAATTAACGAAACACGCGGTTAGTTGGCTTCCAAAGAATCTGACGACTCCGACTCTCCGGGTGGTTGCGCTAAGACTGAAGGTTAGAAGCTCTCCAGCTTTCTAGAGAGGAAATACAGGCGGAAGGAGACTCCATCCCGCATCTTGATCAATACAGGAACGGCCTACTCTAGCCTGTAGTAGTAGCAGTAGCACCAGTAACACTAGCACTAGCAGTAGCACGCTTACCTTCACAATCTTACGCGCAACACGCTCCTTTCCTTTCCTCGTTCGTTCGCTACTCGCTATAGATCTGTCTCTTATTCGAACCAACGCGCCTACTATCCCCGCCTAATCTGGGCTCATCCTTTTCTGCCTCTTCCTTTCTCTTCCTCTTCCCCGTCCCTTTTTGTCCCATCACAGCCCTCCAAGAGATGGAATAGGAGTACGCGACCCTTCAGCCACGTTACCGGAAACAAGATTTTTTGTTACATCGAATCGGAACTTCGAAATACAAGTATTGGTGTATTAGCGTACTTCGGAATTATGAAAAAAAGAAACTTTCCCCATCATTAAAACTCTGCTCAAGAGAACCAACCCTCTTTCGCCCCCCTTGGTGTAGAGAGAATTAATCGATCGAACGTCAAAGCTGTTTGTTACGCGGAAAAAGCAGCACTTTCAGGTAAAGGTAAGGAAAGGGTCGTTTCTTCCAGAAGGAGCTGGTCGTCCACAACCGCAGGCAACTCCGATGGCGCCTGCGTGGAAAATTTTGAAGTTTATCAGCTTGAAGCAGGACAGAGATCGCTGATACACCTACCCTCTCTCCCGAACACCTCAGACGTAGCTCTAGACCTGGCTACTAGACGAGATATCGAACGTTCGCGGAATGCCAATCTTGAAATTGGTAATTCAGTAGCGAGCCTACTGCGCCCTAGTACATACCTATCGCGTATATTTTTGCCGGTAAACGAAAACGGCTCGTTGAATCTAAGATACGTCTCGAATCGGGAGACTTTGAACGATGGAACGAGTCAAACTGAGTGAATAAATCAATGGGAGAACGAAAAGTTACGAAACATTTCAGGAGTATTCGAAACAACATTAATTATACAGTCCAGTAGTAATTTCGAGAAGAATCGTCGGAATCCCTTTTGTCAGTTTCAGACATTGTTCTATCCGAACGAACTGCTACTGCACTTTTGAAATGACTACGACCGTCTGCCGTCAGTCAACGCTTGGCTTATTTGATTAAGGTGTATTCAAGGCGCGCGATGCATATAATTGTATAAATTGCTTTTGATGTACGTGCTGGCTTATAGCCCTGGGTTGACTGAAAGGAGTGAAGCAGCTAAAGAGAGCCCACCCCAGAAGCCGTGAGCATTCTAGGTGCTATCACCAGGTAGAGATATTGCTATCCACACATCCAAGGAGGCCTTAGAAACTAAAATCCGCTTTCAAAGAGCGCGCTGCTCCACGATGTACCTTTTCATGAAACACTATCCTTGGACACGTCGATAGAACAACAAGTGCGAACTGCACATGGAAAGATACAGAGATTTTACAATGGTTTTATAGCTACGATTCAATAATTCAGAACTTAATTCATAGAAAATTTGGTCATAAGTATCTGGAATTAAATTCAACGAAACGAGAAACTATTATACCTGGATACTTGGTGTAAAGATTCGTAAGGTTTAATCTACTTTAAACAAGTCGACATCGCAAGTGTTGCACTCGTTCTGTTTCTGGTGTACGTAGAACGAGGCAGTGGTGTGTATGTGCAGAGGTGTGCATATACTAACGCGGGTTTTCTCGTCTGTCTGCATCAATGATGTATGAGAAATGATATAATTTTCATTTAATTAAAACTGTAATAACAGTTTTGACTGCATTCTCTAAGGAAGGGTGTAACATTAAAATATATACGAGGTAGCGTGAGCGAAAAGAGAATAAGAGAGAGCCGCGGGAGGGTGAGAGGGAAACGAGTGGCGGAGCAAAGGGGGCCCAAGAATAGAATGCGAGCTTTAGCTGGTGAAAAGGTGGGACGGTGGGAACAAAGCAAAGAAGGAAAAGCGGAAATCCTGAGTGGACCTCTAAACATTTCAGAATCTTGGAGGAAAAGTCCTTAAAGAACGCTGTACCTAATATTATCCCCTCCCTAGAACCGTAATTTCAGATGATCTCCGAATTGTAACGATCGACGGTAATTAATTCAAACGACTACCGTTTTACAAGAGAGAATATTCTGCCGCGTCGTCGAAAACATTTGAGGATAACGAATGCCAGTCGAGGACGAGTCTAGTAATTTCGAGCTAAGGAAGCCAGGAATGTCTCTCTAGTCTGGAGATGACGTTTCACGAGCTTAAGGAATTACCCCGAGAAGCTCGCCGGAGATAACGTACTATTATGACGTGCAACGTCCTGAGTACGTGCATACTGTATCGCCTACCAGCGCAATGCGTCGCCAATTTTCATTCGATCCTACGTATCATGGATTTCTACACGATTCAGGCTGTATTGAAACTGAGCTACACCCTGCTTCAATCGGATGACATTAATCGAATATAAAAGATTGAATTTTCCCTCACAGCTTCTCGTATATGTGCGATATCGATAGACATGATATCAAGGATTGATTTGTAATACATATATGAATTTTAATGTTTGAGGGGATTATTCTAGAGAATTCTTTCCCCAAGTTTTGATATCCCAAAAGACGTTGAGAAAGCGTGATCTCGATCAGAGCACCATGTCTTGACAATATCAGAATGATCTTGAAAATCTCCAGAGTCTATTTGACTCTGGATTCAGAAAGCACTCTGGAAGCTGCTGCATCAATTATGACGTTTTCCTCTTCTCGCGTTTCTCTTAGTGTGAACGTGGAATACTGTTAAAAAAAGCACCAACCAAAAGTTGAAAATGTTGACGATACAGCGACCGGCGGTGTTATACCTTTGTGTAAATCCACGTGGGTGTGGGTTTTCAATAAAATTGGATCGAGTGACGGTTGCTTCGATCGTACCTCGGACATTGGACATTGGAACTGGAGGAAACATTTCCAGCTTAACAAACGACCACCTTCGTTCGAAACCTCTCGTCGCGTAGCTGACCTATCGCAGTGGTAAAGTGCAAAGTCTAATAGAACGCCAGGGAATGCTACGGTTCAACTAGGAAAGGGCATATACCGCCGTAGGTTAGTTGGGTGGGGCAATGGAGGACGCGAGGGTGAACGAGGGTGAGGTTGGGTCAGCTCGCGGATCGGTAGCGTAAAGAGGACCGAGAGCAGGGGAGTGAAAGCCTTTGGGCTTTGCTACGAAGGGTGACCGCAGGATCTCGGCTGACTATCGACGTTGCTTGCCCTCGGCCAGTAGAGTGCGGAAGCTGGTAGCGGTATAGGGTAACGGACGGCTAGGATAACACCAAAGATGTCAGCTCGGCACAATATTATCCTACCTCCTTCTAGCCAGGAATTTGCTCTGAGTTACCTCGCAGAAGCTCTAAATCAGAGGATCCTATCCTACCTGGATGGAATAATCCGAATGTTCCCTTTGATATACGTATAAGGGAGGAAAATGGGTACAGAATGATTATTTCTTTGTCTTCTTATCGTTATGGTCAGTTAACTTCTGGACTGAACGTGATTTGCATGTATTATACAGAGATGGACGTTATATGATGAGAATGCTAAGTCCTGTACTTCAAAGGTGTTTATAGTGTGGGGAGAAATAAATAATAAAAATACAAAATAAAATGAAATAAAATAAAAAGGAGAGGCCTGCACGAAAGGTGTCGCGCCGACGAGGGTTTATAGGGCGTATTATCTCGCTAGCAGTTCAATAGAGCCAGGGAAAAAAAAAAGAACCGGAACAAAGAGACCACTGGGCAAAATAATACGGAAGCGAATGGACCGGAGAGTATATAGTATATGCGAGCATCCGCCCCCCGTGTGTTGGTGTTAGTGAAAACGACGTAAACCCAGGAGTCCCGAATGGAGAAGTGTGCGTGTCAGTGTCGGCGCGTTTCTGGAAAATGAGATAGAGAAAGGGTGAAAGGGAACGATGGAGGACCAAGGGATAAAGAGGAGAGGCATAGGAGTGGAGGGCGAGAACAGTGGAAACAATAGGGGAAATAAAATAAAGCTTAGGACAGAGAGAACTTTTATTTATAAGACAAAGAGGGAATTATGAGCGTACGTTAGAGGCAAGAGGGTATAGGCAGGCAAGAAAATGTCAGATGCAGAAACTACCCTCTACAGTCTACGCATTCTCTGTTTCAAGTTTCGATTCGACTCAGAAATTATCAGAGCGTTAAATTTTCACAAAATTTAAC
Source organism: Tenthredo distinguenda (assembly GCA_947538915.1). NCBI lineage: Eukaryota > Metazoa > Arthropoda > Insecta > Hymenoptera > Tenthredinidae > Tenthredo > Tenthredo distinguenda. Next base: position 11,516,198 of record OX384534.1, read on the forward strand.
GCAATGATCCGAAGAGAATTTAAATGAGGTGTTTCACATGTATAATAACTACCCCGCATTTGTGCGCCGGTACTAAAAAGATCTTTTGAATTTTTTCAAGAAAACTAGTCGCCTGAGAATGGTGCACAAGTCATCGAGGTTATATCATAGTTCGGAAATTCAATTTGCAGTTAAATAAGGGAAGACTCCCTTACGTGCGGTGGTATAAAGCTGTACGATTTGAAAAAATATCGCCTTTCAACGCCGTTTAAAATCAATAGACCGGTGCGATGGTATAGTATAACGTTGGAGGAGATATGAAAAAGTGTGGTTAACTTTTTTACAGCCCACTTTTTTTTTTTTTTTCTTTTTTTTTTCCCCACCTCTTTTTTATACTCTTCACGACGCGGGGTTGGAGGCCCAAACTTCTTGCCACGTTCTACGAACAATAAGGAATATTTTATTCCATATAAATCTCGAAAGTAGGGAGAAAAACAGCCACATATTTAGAAATCTTGGGACTTCGAATGACACCAAAATATTACCCAAGGGGGAGTAAAAATGTGATTTTTGTTGAGCTGCTAACCTATTCGTGAATTTTCTTATATTCCTACAGCGACAAGGTTGTGGGTATAACTTTTACGGATACTTAACTCTAAGTAAATGTAGAATTGCTGAGTAAAGAATGCCTCTTGGATGCGGCGAACTGCAATAACATCTGTGTAGCTTTTAAAAGTACCCGCATTTTTGAGAGGAGTATAAACAGGCAAAAAGAAACTGTATAAAATTCCACGAATAATGCTACTGGTAACCAAGAAAGTTCAACTTATCTCGCGATTCTTACTCCGCTTTCGAAACCGACTCGGATGGTCCAATACGGTAAAACTTGATTTTTATAGTTTGCAACTTCAATCGCGCGGCACGGTATCTACAACAAGCACAAAATCTTCGATTTCACCCTATTTTCCCGTCTCTCCGTTCCCGTTACGTTTAAAAACACAAGATGACCTGACACTTTTACGACCAGCTATCAAAATCTTGGGACACATCATGGTCTTCTTCTTCTCTACCATATAGTAACGCGAACGTTGTCGTTCAGGATAAGTGCTGAAGGCACAAAGCGAGAGCTTCGGACTAACCATCGATCCTTGGTCAGCCACTTGGTCAGACGGCGAAATCCGTCTACTTTCTCCACCCTTATACCGCTGAAAACCAACATCAACGACGTGTCAATACAGTGTACAAGTTACTTTCGTACTCAGACGGCGAGAAACATTCAGCAAAGCGTCAACATTTAACTAGGAAGAAAGAAAGAGCGTTGAATTTGTAAGTCAACCCTCTCTGGTTTCGGTTCACCCTTTTGTCACTGTACTAATCCTGCATTAATGTTCGGAGCGAACTGTCGCGGGCTGAAGCTGTAAGTAGCTGTAAATCCGCTGTTCAATAATTAGTAATTACGAAAGATTGACGTAGATTGATCTCACTCAACAATTTATAGGATCGAATCATGCTTCCCCTTAAGAATCGAAGGGGTATTCTCGACTGCTGAAATTGGCACGAGGGCGAGAGGTTGAACAGCGCTGTACTGTGATGAGTTTATTTTTAGTTGATTTGGGAATAAGTTTTTACAAGCAAATTTCTTTGAACGGATATGAAATGAAAAGATTTTTGAAACAGCTCTAGCCTAGCTCCTGAACTATTTGACTATAACCGTAGTCTAAGAAATGAGAAGAGCTTCTAAGTAGCGACTCGTAATCAGAGCTTAATGATGCATACCACGTACCTTCTGAGTTACATAAACCGCTAACTCGGAGGTGTAAAGTTGGTAGAAAACTCGCTGGTTGCCCTAAAGCGTGTTTCCCTACATCGCAATTTTTAATAGTTTCGTTGAAATGAACGCGGAGCCATAACTCTAACACTCTTTTATTCAACTCGTCTCATGAACTTGCCGTGGCCTATGCGCCCTTTCATAAAATTTCTGGCGGATAGGGCGTCAGAGTAATTGGATGTAACGCCGCGCACTTACTGCCATTTATAACTATACGTGTGATGGGAGATTTTAATAATTAATATCCTAATTAAATAACGGAATAAGTGCAATAGAAACTTAACACCGTCTGAAATTAAATAGTTAACTTCGCCCAGAGTGCAGTCCAGAGTTCCTTGTTTCAATATTCCCACCTTTAATTCGGTGCTGTACAAAAATGTCACATTTTACACTTCAATTGGAATCAACGAACGACGAGAGATCTGAGAACGACGAACGGTGAAGAACATTGTTATCGAACATTCATTATGTTCAACATAATCTCGTGTTTCGAGTATATATCGTATATGGACCGCAAACGAAACTCGGTTAGATATTTCCGTTGGAAACACAACACGGAGTTTGGGTCAAGGAGATAGAGAAGGCTTTCAGAGGACCCGTCGAGCGCTGGAAGTTCAATCAACCTAAACAACATTTCGGTCCAGTCGCTCGCCAAAAGCTGGTTTGGTTGCGCCGGTCGACTGCAGGTTGGTTGAACTCAAACCAATTTCAAACGCGTATGAAATAGCGGCATCGTGCTACACAGAAGCTCACGATCTGTACGGTGCCTTGCCCACGTCTACAGGAAGCTGTACCAAGTCCCTCGGTAAAGTACAAGGTTAATTGCATTACCTCCACGGATGTGTATATTACGGGCACATGCAATGCGAGGTAGTCTGGCCTCCCAGCATGTTCCCCGCGGCTACTTCAGCTGAAAATTTCTCGTCAGAAAGACCCCGTTCTTTCTTTTTCTTATTACCTTATAATGACAGCGTACACGAAACAAACGAGCCCCAAGGTCGTTTGTATCGAACTCTTTGGCCCCTAGGTTCGCAAGGGTCTAATTAAAGCACTTCGAAACACGATTCGGTGACCAACGTCGCGAGCGCGGCTTAACTACCTGCTCGAAATGTTTCGCGAGTGTAGTCTATAAATATCCGGTGAATAGCTGAATTATCTATTGATTTTGAATAGCTGAAGAGTGGGTATGGCCAGCCACTGCCAACCACCGGATTAGGGAGGCTAGAGGCAGGTTGTGGCAATGAGGCTACCCTAGCATCCTGGCTCGTCGATCCACGAGCTTTATCATCGTCCTCCCTTCGCCGTCCCTTTACATCGTCTACTCCCTCCGCTGTCCGCATGGTACACGTGTAATCAGCCACTGATTAGCCAAACACGAGGGTCAAGCTGTCGGCGTATTATTTTGAGCTAAGCCAAACAAAAATTTGGTTCTACCATCGCGTTGGGAAATCCTAACGGGTACATCTGTCAACTGTCAGTAGTAATTATTGATTTTCAGGGTTTACTCGACCGTGTATGCATTCAGCGATAAAATCAGGCTATCAATAGACCGTTGCTTATATAAGTATGTATGTCGAAGGAAAAAACCATCTGTATCATTTTTATCAGTAAACAGGCGGATAGTTTTCTGGTGATTTAAAAAAATAAACGAAAATTGAACATGTGAAGTTCTTCAAGTTCTTCAAACTAACGGGAGGTCCCGAAATGATGCGGTATTATCGCATGAGAAATATGAGAAACTTGGTCGTTTGAAAAGTTGCTCAGTTTCCTCGGGTAGGTATTTGATAAATAAAATAAAGCAAATAACCGCGTACGAACGAGTTAAAGAACTTTTTGGAAACCGGTCTGCTAACCTTTTTTATCCTCTCAATTTTCCTGTTTTTTTTTTTTTTTTTTTTTCTGTACCCGCTCGACAAAGTGGTTCTAATTAAAAGACCATAAAGAGTCAGTCACTGACACTATACTGGCAGAATCAAGGCCTAACCAACGCCAAACACGACCAACCTGGTAGGCAGCTACCAGAGGCTAGCCGTAACAGTGGCAAACCTTCCATGTAACCGTGCGAAGTGTGAGGAAGTATGAGTATATGGAGTGTCTGGGAAAGCACAACCGTTCCTTTCATGTTCACTGGGGGCTGGGGTGAGGGTGGCAGAGAAGTGCCAGGCTAAGGGAGAAAAGGGGAAAAGGGAAAGAGTGGTGCAGGGCCTCACTTCCTAATTATTTCTACCTCGGTTTGCGAGTAATGGCTATATAACAGGATTCCATTGTTTAACTGTTAATTTTTGCGGCGTGCGGGCAATGAAAGTGGTTAGCGGAACACGCAAAGCTCTAACCACCACCGTATCTCTAGCCGGGAATACTGGCTGCAATTATTTACTGCTTTCCTTCGGTCATGAGACTCATGCGCATAGGAGAATGTTCTATCATTTCCTCTCTCATAATAACAGCAAGTATTTTCGAAACTGTGATTTTTAACCTTCGCCATTAAATAAGGTATGATCAAATTTTCAATCGATGCACCTACCGGTATCGTAATAAAAGATACAACACTGGTGTTTCATCTTGTATCTAAAGATCGCTGTTTCTAAAAAATTCAGACCGTCCCTCGATACGGTATTCATAGCCCGATTGATTTTTCACCCTTCTCTGTCGCGGTATTCACTACGAAAAAAGAAAAGTGAGAAGGTATATGGAATAGTCTGTAAATACTTTATTCCATACAATTTATTTTTTAAACGTAAAAGTTTCCGAAATTTTTCCCAACGAATACGAACGAGCTGTACCGCATATAACTAGGAAAAACGAAAAATTCATAATCTCGCCAGCGGCAGATGAAAATCTCATATCCGGCTTTATATCTACCGGATAATCCCGAGTGCGTTAATCTCATTCCAATCCTAACTTTCGCACTAATCATCTGACCTAACCACCCGGTATGATATATGTCAGGCTCACTAGAATTCGATTCCTGCTGTTCGTGTGACAAATAAATGATATACGATAAACGGAACCTGTTACAAATTGCATAATGGGAAACCGCTGCACTGTCATGATGTAGGTAGTAATGATTAAGAGAAATTGGAAAATTACAGCGCTGGTAGATGATTTCGTAATGCATGGTGCAGGAATTCTTGATTATTCAGCATTGAATTTGTACGAAAATTTTGACACGTTATTAAATTATTATATCAGTCGGCATTCGCTCGACCTTTGAGGTTTCATGCATTATAGAAAAGTTTGAAAAGCAAACGGTATGAAAATACTTTCACGGTGCAACGCACACAAATTGGCTACTTTATTCGATGCGTGTAACTCCGCGGAGCCGCGGTAGAGATTTGAACATGGATTGAGCACTTGAATCGCGAGTTTTGCTTGATTTTAAAATCGTACTACCCACTGTGAGAAATGTCTCCAATAGACTAGAAAATATTAAGGTACATCGGAAGTGCTGCAACAAAGTTTTCTGCTTCAACTAGGAAAAGATGTGCATCGAACTTCATGGCAGTTACCGGTAAAAATAAAGATATTTTCTATTCCTCTGGCAGTTTAAAAGTAGAGTCTTCAATTCCAACAGAAAAAAAAAAAGAAATGCCTAGATTGCAGATTCTATATTATGCAGACACTCTTTCTCTTTCTTAGATTAGAAATTATCATGACATGCAACTACTGCCCTAATCCCGCACGTCTGTATAAATTTGAACTAATCCGTTAGCTTGATTAAAAAGCGTTAATTTTTTCTCGACTAAATCCTGTATAGGAAATCTTTCAGCGATCGTCTACGGCCTTCGTAGTTCACAAGTCCTAACACCGGGAACTGCATAGAAACCTAATACCTCATCGCTCTTCATACACTCCCCAGAGTCGTGTTAATTTGTAAACTGTGAATTGTTACCTTGGACCATTCACTTGTAGAGAACTGCTCTAGAGTCGCAGGTTCAAATTCGCGAGTGAATCTTGATCTCTGAATTTCTCGACTTCGAATTTTCTTCGATATCCGGAATGATCCGTGACGTCTTGTGCCGCTATTATTTCATTGAAAATTTACCGCGGGTACATCCCGCTCCACACGTCGTACACCGGGATCATTTTATGGTCAAATAAGTCGAGTTTATTCCGAGTCGTTTTGACTCTTTATTTTCCGTTGAATTAATAAAGACGAAAATCACAGCAATTGACGAAAATAAATTTCACTCGGGAAACAATAGCGTATATGCATTTGAAAATTCAACGAGAATAAAGAAGCGCGGTACTTACGAATAAAACGCAATATGCTCTCGCGAAGAGGGAACAAAAACTGTAGTTACGCTTGAATGGCAAGTGAAAGTGTATTTCGAAAATTCTTTCCCCATAGGTATACACGTAGTACTTGAATCCCGACTGTAGGTGGTGGAGAATAAAAAAGACAGAGAAAGTAAAGAGGGTAAAGAGAGCGTTGAGGAGGGTGCGGGTACGAGGGTAGGAGTAGATTGAGGTAGATTGAGGTGGGGTAAAGCAAGCAATGGTATGGCGATTTGTCGCAAGTGTTACCGAAAGTTTTGACGGTTTTATGATTCTTCGGTATGACTTATGTAGTGAGGTGAAATGTTTAGAAATGCGGCAAGTTAGAATAGGCTGATGCAACGTAGAAACGGTGCCAAAATCTCTCGAGAAGCGCTCCTTCCTCTACCTCTGCCTCTACCTCCATTCTCTGTATCTCTGATTCTCTTCCACCCTTAACCCACCCTCTAGGCTACCGTGGGTACCCGTCTTCTCCCACACCCCTGGTGGCTCACTCCCTCATCCCCTCGCTTTGTTATGTTAATTGTTTCAAACTCGGGACATCATCGCTACGTTTATTTTCCATTGTCGTCACCTCCCTAGAGCTCCTTCCCACATCCCTTCCTCGGCGTACGAAAATATATACGTGGATAGATTTATTATACATAATATATACAAATACCCATGTAATATATTACGTTTTTTACAAGCCTATATATCTGTAAAATAGACGTATATATGTATATGTATATATATACGTACGCCTACGCACGGCTCAGTGCCAGCCAAATATTCATCCATACATGTGTACGTAGTATAGGTACCTACGTTCGTCTTTCTCGGTTTACTTCTCTACCTCCGAAGCTTTCCAGCTCCGTGACTGTTGCAGTTTGAGTAACGTTTTCCCGCAAGCAACCAGTCTGTAGTGGAAGTATAAAATGTCAATACGTTTACCGGCAGACCATTGTTGGTCTTGATCTACGTTTATGGGCGTGGTGGTACGAACGTTTGCATCTCTTCTTTCCGTACTTCTGCAGTCTCCGAGGTAATGGAGAACGGTATGACAAAAGATCTCACTTGTTGGGGTAGGTATACGTATACATCATCTACGATGTATCGTATTTCGTGAAAACACCAGAAACTCACTTAATTTTCAAAGATTATCGAAACCCTGATGTAATTAGCCAACGAGCATGGCAGAATCGGATCAGGGGTTTCTTCCGATATGTACGAAGTAGAAAGATCGTTCTTAGTTTTCTGTGGAAATAAAACCTTGGCAAGGGACGACGCCGCAAGCCTTGGTGTCATGACGCCTTTGGCATTAGTATTCGACTCGCATTTCCAACACGCTGTTGGTAAAGAGTCGCACTTGTTGGCGTCGGGGGACCTGGACACTGGTAGGAAGAGGTAGCTGGCCTGGCTCGGACGCCACGACGGCAAGCGAGAGTGTGCAGTGGCCAATCCCCCAGGGGATTCCTGGACCGCAGTCCTAAATCAGGTTTTATCCCCCGGTGAGTCTCCGCCTCACCCTCAGTCGAGAATCAGCGTGTAGCCGATATCGAACCGTGCGATCTATGCTATCAAACTTTTCGCATAAATTACTTTCAACCGATTCAACCATTCGCTAATCGCTTTGTCTCTATGCCATTAAAAGATGTCGCGTTTAAACGGTTCCCTCGATTCTTAATAACCTTTCATAAAATAAAATCACCGCAATCTTGACCATCCCGATGCCGATGACGGGTACAAGGGAGGAATACAGAAGGGACAACAGTGTGACGTGTCAATAGGGAGTGAATGAAACTCCGGGATCTTCCTGGCACCGTCTGGTGGTGCGTCGAAGGGACGGTCCACTATACGTGCCGCGCCGGGCCGGCAATGTGCTTGAGAATTCGGGTCAGGTTGTTCCCTGCTTCGATTACAAATACGAAGAAACACAACTCTTAGAAGGTCTGCCAAAAGCAAACCTCGAGTCACTCTAGAGAATGACCTCTCGCACCCTCGTCTCGGCCCTATACCACCGCCATCCTCTTCCCGGTGGTGCCGCGAGACTCCAAGAGTTTCATTTGGGATAAAAATTATTCCTCCAATCTGAAGGTTTTACCTCAGAATTACTTGACTCGCTGCTTACACCGCGAAGGATGAGTACTGCTCATCAAGGTAATGCATACGACGAATGTTGAGCCAAAGATTTAGGATACGTTAAGTCGGTTCGTACCCTCAGAACGCGTATGGGCAACGATGAACCCCGACTATGTTTGCTTCGCCCTTGTCTTGAACGAGGTGCGTGTGAGGATCGAGTGATAAGTTGAAAAGCAACGTGAATGAAATTGGAAGCGGTATACGTGATACGCAGCACCCACATACTACAAACTCGTACGTATAATGCACGATGCGATTTATAAGTACGCTTAAGTGTACGAGAAGGGTGAGCTTACGCAGCTCTTTGGAATTGTAGGTGGAAAACACTTTCGCCTTGGTACTTGTGACCCACATATTCGAAGTAACGTTAAAATTGAGTCGATTTAATGAAACGTTCAAGTATCGAGGTACTTTTCGAAAGAAAAGCGACTTTGAATCAAACTACAAGATCGAGTGGTACTCGAGTTAAATTATTCAGCTTATTACGAATATCACGAAAAGGTTTGAGACCGAGGAGTGATATTTGGGGAAACTTCTAGCCACTGACTAGGAGCATAATTTTAGTATCTCGTTAACGGGTTAAAAGCGTTTTACACGGCTCTTCGTGCCACCACCCTCTCTCGTAGAGATTTATTATTGCCAAAACTAACTCGAAATAATTTGAAACAGACAACGGTGGAGGTGGGACAGAGAATGGTTAATAGTTTACGGGCAATGTTAAATGGTATATATGTTAAATTATGAAACATGAAGCAAACCTGGCTGATAGAAGCAAAGTTCCGCGGCGCGCGGCCACGCACTCCCTGAGCGCTCCACGCTGCCTGAGTTAGTCCGCGTGTCTGCGGATCCTTTGAACCCTCGAAGAATCCTTTTGGAGCAACCGTAGGACGGACGCCACTCTCACTCTCACTCCCTTACGATATTGCGTCGACGACGAGACTCTACCATTATTATTTTTTCCTTTTTTTCTTTGCAAAATGCGCTGTCTCGATATACTATATTCTCTTATAATCCTAACTTATTGGCACGCTGGGATAACGTAGTTAGATATAAGGTTATCACTGCAATTTTAGAAACGAACTTTCTCTCTCTTTCTCTCCTTCTCTCCTGCACCGTCGTTCGTCTTTGGAAAATTGGAACTTCGATTTATTCAGTTAGACGTACGAGTATCGCACGTGCAACCGTTTAATTCGGATAACTTATCTTTATACAAAAATCACGATTCTTTTTCTTCTTCTCTTCGACAAAAGTCAATTAGTTTTAACGTTACGGTGAAAAATTGTTATTTAAGGCAACTACAACTTATACGTTTTACACACTAACAATTCCGTTGATAACTGTATACCTGGCGTTAATCTTGCCATCGCTTTAACTCGACGAATCGATATAACTTTGCCGTTTATTAATACACGCGTTCAAAGTATATACCTATTTTTGTAAAAATTCTTACAGGTATTTAAAGCGTCCAAGAATTATTCTCATCGGAGAATCAACTAGCGATCAAGGAGAATTCGATGAAAATAATTTATCGTCGACGTGCTTCGCCTGAGACACGTTGTTTACTTTTACTTCTTTTTCCCTTTTTCCTTTTATTAAATTTTTTTTTTAAATTAATATTCAAAGCGCCAAACTGCAGTCTTGGTTATGAAAAAGCGATATACGTTTGTCGACCGCGTGGTGATGACACTGACTACTTAACTCCTCACTGAAACCCGCGTACCCCTTCGCAATTATTGGGATACGAATTTATCCCCTTTATTAAAGGATCAGTCTTTCCGATACGCTTCGGCCCCCCTTAGTCCTGAGATCCTGAACTCCCAGCTCAAATAACACCTGAGAACACCTGAGAATAACTGGGAGTCGAACGACCCTCGGACGATACGGAGATTGGTGTACACTGCGGTCGTTCTCCGCACACTGAGGATAGCTGACGTCACGAGACCACCACGCGGCGGTTCGCGCCGGCGCCTCTAGTCCTTACTTCGATACGCGCCCTCCGAACCAGCGAACCACCGAACCACTGAACCACCGAACCACCGAACCACCGAACCACCGTCCTCCAGGTATAGGTCTGTATGATATCCTATACGTGGACATTTCTGGTTTACATATAACCTACCTCGGGTCCTTGCCTCACTCAATGCACGCATCCACTCACCTGGTAAGTCGAGAGAACTCACCGAGAACGCGATTTATTCATAAGCTCTCTTTCCCTGGCTCACTCTTACCCTTATCCACCGTTTCGTTCTCTTCGCGAGCTGGATCAGTTATACCTTTCCTTGGCCGTTGAGGGTATGATTCTTGTTCCGTCACATCTGGAATAGCTGAATAGATCTATCTATCGAGTCGTGGTTTCAATCGGTCCGTTTGGATTCGTTGCCTTTTTCATATCTGTACTTCTCGCTTTGTCCTTTTTTTTCTCACTCTCTTTTAGTGGACCGACGAAATTGAATTTTAGCTCGTCGAATAACGCGTCGTACGTCGACCCGCGAAGAGGGGTGCCCTCGCGCATTCGGCTCGTTGGGATTAACGGGGAGGAGGCGTACAAACGAGCAACGCCGCGTGTTTTTTTCCACGGTCAAATCTTAATTCCCTTCGAGCTGGCTACTCGGCTTCCTGTATTTCTGTATATCCTACAAAAGTATACCACTACCACCTATACCCACACCCACTTATCTACCCTCTCCCTTGGGTTTTCGGAAGTCTGAACACTCGGACGTCCGTCGTTAGGGTGAAATGCGCGAATAAGTATTATAATAACCGTAGGCATAATCGTTGGCACAAATCGCACGGCGTAAGCGTCGATATACATACATACATACATACATACGTATTGTATATAGTCATACATACAAATTTTAAACACAGGGTTGATGCGGTGGATTACGAGAGAGAAGAATAGGTACAAAAGTAAATAGATTGATCGAGAGAGAAAGACCGCAAGGTAAGGTAAGGTAAGGTAAGGTGAGGATAGGTGAGGGGAACGGACAGTAGAAAGAGGAAGAGAAAAGTTAAAGAGAAAGAGAGAGAGAGAACTCGCTGCCGTCAATCTCTCTCCGGTTGCTGGTGCCGGTGCTAGTGGCGCGGTAGGAGTCGGATGGAAATCAATAGCCCTGAATAATGAACCCCAAGGCAGCACCTCCACCCTCCGCCACTCTCCTCCACGGTCTGGAGCAGTCTCTCGTGCATCCTCTCATTCCCAAGCGAGAACGACTCTCCCAACCCCCAACCCCCAACTTCTACCTCTACCTCTACCTCTACCTCTACCTCTACCTCCACCTCTACCTTCAACCTTCGCGTCGGTGAAAGAGGGTGTTTGTGTCGTTGGCCTGGTCCTACTAGCGCCCTCAATCGCTAACTTCAAAACGTAGATACTTTCTTACGATAAACCGAATTCAGATAACAGATGGAAGACGTAGCGACTTGCGTAGGAAATAATTGCCCGCAATTTTTCCATTTGAAAAAATGCACCCGGGGCGACTCCCCGTGAATCCCAACCTCATCGAGAAATTCGATCTCTCACGCTACTAGGGAAAACTCGTCGATCGAGAGGTGATAGTCGTCAATTGTTGTTAACGCGAACCGCGTTTAAAGCGCGTTGAATTGTGCAGATATACTAGTGATTTCGCGATAGCGATACAGCGATAGACATACCTACCCGCTATTTGTTCGAGCCTCGTGGCTGCTGCCTAGCAAACATCTAAAAGCTTAGAATTAATATCGTGAGTAAGTATAGGTACGCCGTTGTAGGTATTAGAGTCATTCTGAGATTGTCTAGATATAAATTTATAATATTGTTTCGTAGTTGTTCGTAAGCTGCCTAAAGGCAGTACTGAATATGCCTGCTTGATTTTATACGAGCGAAACTGTGGCTTGTGATAAGTTCGTGGTTTTAGCTCATCGCGTCGTATCGCCTCGGTGCAATTTCATTTAATTCATTCAAAAATCTTATCCTATGATGTCTTCATCGCGGAGTTGGTATCCTATGAATAAATAGACCCGTCAATTTCCATACTCGTTAACGAGAACCTGGCAAGGCCTTATCGCCGATGCCGCTTCTGAACCTCTTGAAACCCCCAAACCTCCTGACCTGGCCAAAGCGATTCCTGTTACGTACAGGTATACTCTGACACATACGACCATACATTATGTATAGGTGAAGGCACTCCTTTTACATCACCAACTCGCACTTCAAGCTCGAACTTAATTGGTAGAACGGTTTATGGATGCCCTCACGTGTCAAGAATCCCCTTAAGCATTGCGAATCATTGCTTGGGTCGATAAGACAGAACTAAAAAATTTATCAGCGATTCAAATTACTCGCAAACAAAATTCAATTAGATACGTCGGTCTCTGAATTGATTAAAAACTGTAAAGAACCGCAGAAATGAAAAGAAAGTTTTCATATAGAAAGCAATTTATTTCAAAGCGAAACACGTTTAGGCAGTTTTTTGAATTCGTTCACCCTTTGACTTAGAAATGACGATTCATTGAATCGTTAATTGGTACATCGTTTTTCGCTGGAAAGAAATGCTTGGAACAGTTTCGCTAGTCTCAGAGAACCTCGATAAGTAAACGAGTTCGTGGGAGCCTGACCTGATCTGAGCGAAGCTTATTCTTATCACTTGGTAGATTAAGACATTAGGCCGTGGAACGAGCCTTCCGCCATCGACGGACGAGGCCCCGGAACGCCGGAACGCCGCGCCGAAGGGATGGGGGCGAAAGAGGGTAGCATGCTAACGTATTCCGTGCACCAGATACCGAGCGATTTGGTAGGCAGCTCCCGGATGCCAGTTAATATCCTTAATATCCAATATCCAGAATAACGAACAAACTATGCTCGAGTCTAGGTGTATTGAGACCTTACTTATTTAGCGCTCGTATACCTAATCCGCAAGAATGACACTGAAAACTTTCACCAATTCCCATCTAACACCCCATACAATTCTTACCTAGGGTGTAAATGCGGAACGTTGACAATCTATTTCAAGCATAAAATAATGAGAGCGATACCCACTGTTTTCTATAGCATATTTCCAAGCTCTTTAATGCTGAGACAAAGCCCTTCGTTTCATCATATTTCCCAAGTGACTTCGCCACTATGCGATGTCAGTTCCATCTCGTCTTTTATCTCTCTACTGGTATATTTTTGTCCATATGTATATATATATATATATATATATATATATTTTTTTTCGGTACATATGTGTATATGCGTAAAATGAAACAAAGAATTATAACTATTTTTATAGCCTCGGTTGTACTGTGTCAGGACTCCGACTACATTGCAGGGTTTTGGGTTGTGGAGGGAAAGCGAAACATTTAATATCACCTACATCGTGATTTCATGTCAAGGCTTTCATAAACGAATGCTATTTTATCAAAACGCAATTCGCTTCTATAGGGGCCATGTAGATTCTAATATCATTAACGTAATTTCTGGGTTATACTTTCAACAAACCCCAGCCGACCAAACGATAGCGCGCAAGTCCTGAAGCGACAGCTCGCGTACAAATAGGGGCTGTGTTTTGATGTTTAATTAAATTTTCATTCGGGTTGTTCTAGAAGGTTGGTTGGAAGGTACATATACGCACATATCGCGTATGCGAATACACCCACATACGGTTTATATTTATATTTTATATTGTGACGCAAGAAACGTATACCTACCTACATGGATGCAAGATAATTAAATACCCGAGGAGGTTAAAAATTCATTTTTAAAGATAATCGTTACAGATGAAAGGAATAAGGGTATGAAGGCCATCAGGATGAATAAAAAAAAAAATATTTTTTTTTCGTTGCCCCTAATGTTCTGTCGTCAGCCGGTGCATTACGTGAGGCGCATTTACTGATAGAAGATAGAATTCACCGTAGCGAGGAGGGATTGCACTTGGTCACGAAACAATTGTTGATAACAATACGGAAAACTAACCAGGGACAATAACGATATTAACAAAAACGTCGACTTTATCGTGAACAATGTACGAGCACTCAACAACTGCCATTAGCAGTAGTCTGCCTTTTTTCACTTTCTGGCATAGCCTGTTCCAAATTACAGCAAAAGCTAGTACCTACCTACGGAGGTATTCATATACCTCGGTAACCAACCGTACAGTATTTTTGACGGTTGGAAAATAAGACCAGCGACAGTAACACCGACTGGATACCCAGCTAGCTATACTCTCGGTTATTTTGACGATCTGAAAAATGGGCCACTCGGCTACCAGGAATTTTTGATCGATTAAACGTAGCCGGGGAGGACACCCGACAAAACGATGGATGGACAGTCAGAAAACACGAACACGTTGCAAGGGGTTGTTATTAAAGCGGCGTTTGCCACAGGGGGAGTTTCTGCGCCAACTGTTAACCATACGCCGAAGAAAACCCTTGAGAGTTCAGGCCTAGGTTGATGAAATTGAAAATAAAATTCGTACGTATGTGTGTGATGGATTATATATTCCGCATAACGAATGAAAATTGATTTTAAGTGAAAGCCGATGGATTGAGGTAACGAAAGAGGTGAAAAAACGGAAGATTGTAACCGAGATAACGAGCATAATTAATCGAGACCAAAGCGGCCGTTTCGTGTTATACATCGTTTTGAGTGCAACAAGTAATCGTTTCCTGAACAGAATCTAAACATGCGCGGTAACCGGGTTCTTTCTCGCGTGAACCGCAACGAAGAAACGCGATCCGTCACGGTTTTATAAACGGTACAAAAATATATGGTAGTTAAAAAGTTCGTTGCTATTCTTGAAGCCGCTGGATCACGTGAATCGAGAAAACGCAATGTTATAAGCAAATGACGAAGCGTTCAACTTTCCCACCCCGGTGAAATGGAGAAATTACTCTTGAAAATGGAATTTCTAAAGCTACACCAACTCCGACACGGTATTGTAAAAGATTCCAGCTTTTCGAAGAATAGAATGAAATCGCCAATTCTTAAGCCTGCGATAAAACCCCTAAGTACCTTATTAGGCACTTATCACCTCCGAGGCAATGCAATGGTAATGATCGACTTTCACCGCTTTTATTTCAGTCGTAGCGAACACCCAGCCCCCATCTCACCTCCAATTCCCCAAGCTCTTCCTCCCCAACCGCTATTTCTTTACCTCAGCTCGTCTGCCACTTTGGTGAGAGCACGCGAACCAACGGTACTCGGTAATTATTGCGGGGTGAAATGGGAGGCAAGGCGGAATGGGGGGTCAATGGGGTGAAATTGAAATAATGTAAATGCAAAGTAAGACGGTTGAGGTAGTTTTCTATTTGTGTTGGATTGTAACTCAATCTGCAAGGGCTGGAGGGATGAGAACCGAGTTCCCGCGAGCATTGGGCGCTTCTGGGTGCTGGAAAGCCAGAGGGGTGTAGGTATTAGCATTCGCAACAAGCATCCGCCATCGCAGTGAAGGAGAGAGAAAGAAAGGGAGAAAGGGAGCGAGAGTGGAAAAGTAATAGAGGAAGATAAAGAGAGGAAGAGAGAAAGAGAAAGATGTATACATGCATAGGTATAAATATACACCAGTAGTACCACTGTAGATTGAAGATTTCAGATTCCAGATGCTAGATTGTAGATTGTACAAGTGCAGTTGCAGAGGCTGCGCGTGGAGTCAAAATATAATTACACAAAGGCTTTGACTGGAAGACGAAGTCGTGGAATAGACCGTGTCTCATTAAAATTGAAGAGCTGTTTCGAAACTACGAGATTTCTGTGTTAGTAGTAACCCCCAGTTTCGTACCGCCCGTCCGTCCAATGCTCTACCGCGGGTTTCGCGACAAAAGTTATAGTCCACTGTATACGGCATTTATTCGGAGGTATATGTATATACGTCAAAGATTGAGTCTTCTTCTTTCCTCGTTATAAAATTCATGCAAATTCATTAGGCAGTCTAACTTGCAGAGCGAGATGATCATCACTCAGGATTCCGGTTTATAAAGTTATGTCCTAAAACGCGATGCGGCGTACCCGTGTCTCTGCGAAATTTCCATTACTGAACGAAACAGAATTTCAAACGATCTAAGAGTGTCTTCAATTACGAGGGTTTCGTTTCGTTGTCAACTTCCCTATTAACAACTTTTAATTCGAGTGATTCTTAATCAAAACTCTTGTTTTAAATATCATCAAATAATACGATCGACCGGTGCCCTGCTAAAAATAAACGCGAAGATGGGAGAAACGAAATTACAAAAAAAAAAACTCATCGATTTCTTACATCCAACGTTGATTTCTATATGCAAAGTATCAACTCTGAGGATTAATCAGTATTCACATAGGAAAAATTCCGACCAACATTTTCCAAGTAATAAATTTTCCGCATCTACCTACTACAGAATAAAAATCAGCTCACAGAACTCCTGCCCGCTCCCCATAGGATCGTGTGGCTTATCGGCCGGATATTTATTGTAAAATATCTGCATCCGCCTACCCCAGGTCGACAGTACCTCGGTCAGGTCAGGCGAGCGGGTTGGTATATGGAATAAAAATAAACCAATAAAAGTCCATTCCATAGTCAACAGAAGGAAATGGAGCCTAACTTATCAGCGGGCATCGTGAGATTTCGCAGGTCAGATAAGGTGTTCGACTTAATTCAATCTTCACCGGAGGTAGCGAAGGAACCTGAGCTCTTTCCCATACCCTAATTGGTTGTTAACCATTTTTCATTACTCCTATACAAACTCGCTCACGCCCCGGGAATTCGTGACACGATATACAAATTAAAACTCACTTTAGATCGGAGAAGATAAGCAGTTAGCTCGTACCATCTAAGCGTCTCGAAATGAGTTTTTTATTTCCATTTTTTATCATTTTTTTTATCTCTTCTTTTCGCATTTCGTTTTTAGTTTTTTCGATCAACGTCCAAGACTATCGAGGAATAGACGGACGAAAGCTCCCGGGGCGAGATTAGAACTAGCTATGTGTTGTGTCGTTTGGCTGACGATGGACGTGAATGGTTGCCAAATTTATTGTTTCACGGGCTTACGTGGGGACAAAAGAATAAATCCTGATTAATCTCTCAGCCGACCGATCAGAGCCGAGAGGAACAACCTAGGGAAGTATTGCCAGCGTGGTTTCGTCGCACGTGGTGCGCGCGCGCAAGCTCATTTCTCCTTTGGCTCCCTCCATAGAATCGTATACCAACCCCTTAAGACCCCTTATGATCCCCTCTGACCACCCCTTCGCCGCTCAATTCTTCACCCTCTGGCTCATTTTTCTCTCGCGCGTATTAGTCAGCGCGGGGTGAAGAACGAACGAGCCTAAATATCAAAAATCTAGAATATCTCGTCTAGATTCCCTTTCCATCGACCAAATCTTAAAGACAAGGGACGTAAAGATTTCGGTGTGTAGATGAAATAAAAAAGAAATGTGTCGAAGGGCAGGCGTTCTAAAATCTTAGCTCATGCCAGTCTCCGGGTGGGTAATCAAAAATATAGTAAGCTGAGCTTTTTCGGGTTCACTCACCCTTGTGCATGCCGGTGTACTTGTCCTTCAGCACCGTGAACTCGTAGATTTTTCCAAATTCTTCGAACATCGGGCGTAGGGAGTCCTCTTCCAAATGTCGCGGAATTTGTCCAACAAAAAGTTTTATAGCGCCATCGTCGTCGCTGGAGGTCGGCGACACCGACGTGGGAATCAGCATGTTTTTGACAAAAATTTATATCTTGACACTTGATTGATAGCACGTATCTATTACACGCGATGTCTTAAAATTCTACTTATTTTACGGTTTATGGTCGCGATATATCTGCCTTATTCCAAGCTCGGATCAAACACCGTTTGCTTTATATATTCCTTCAAGGGTGAAAATATATTCGCTCATTTAAATATTAATCAACAACTGTTCTCACATATAGGTAGTAATATTCAGAGATATATTATATTTATGCACTTTTGATATCACAGTATATTATACGATCAGATTCAACTTTTCCTGAGATGAGAATAGCAATTGTTCAACTACATTACGAAGATACTGATTTCATGCGCGAACTGGGATACCGTATACGGATCCTTGATGCAAAATCACGAAAATGATAACCGCGATGATAATTATCGGCGAATAAGCGAACGGGAAAATTAATCGTCGTGATTTTTAGTTTCAGCAACGGTCGCAAGTACGTTTTGCAAAAATACAGAGACGCGTATCGTAACTTAATGAGATAAACACCAGTTGCTGAGATGCGCGGGTTTTCCACAAATCGTCACTAGTACGCAGCTGTGCAGGACACGAAGTTCACTTAAAATTGTTATCCTATAAATCGCACGCGATTTATCCGCAAATTTCACTTTTCCATCTCTCGAAAAATAGCAGCGTTCACTTAACACCAAGCTGCTAATAGGTGATTCACCACTTTATCCGAAAACCTCACGTCGCGTCAAATATCCTTTACGCAAACCACACTACAATCAAATTTCGACTTATTAACAAACACACATGTCCTTTCCGTCTTTCACGAAATAAACATCAAGTTATAGCGATCAGCAGTAATAAAAAATTTGCCGATGAATATCACTTGCTCACGGAAGAGAAAGCTCCGATTGAACACGTCGCAATTCTTTGTACCTTCGAACAAAACCTAGAACAGCAATTATTCACAGAGATTCGCGTAAAATATTTGCACAAAAAATTTTCTACACAAATTTTCAAAGACGAGATGCAGATTTTTAGGTAATGTTTATTGGGAGGTCACCGTTTCGTCGGAGGTTCTGAGTTCGGTTTGTAAGAATTTAGTAAATTGACGATAAGAAAAGGCGACTCTGGTTTGACCGATGGAACAACTTAGGTAAGAACTAATCTAACGACCACAAATACAGCACACGTTCACGTTCACGTTCACGATCACGAGGACGAGACGACACTGGTTGATCAACCCTCGCCCTGATCCGCACCACGCGTCCCGACGCCGCCGTCCACCGGGAAATTACACCCTCTCCCTGACCCCGTCACAGCGTCGCCCCATCTCAATATACAGGCACCCCTGGTGAGCGAACACGAGGGCATGAGGGCATCTTTCTTTTATCCCGGCATCCATTTGCTCCTTAGTCGCGACTAGGCTTCCTGATAATATCTCGCAAAGCCACCTGCGGGAGGCCTCGGGTATTTAGACTTCCGGTTTCTCACTTGCTCACCGTCTATGATGGATTCATTAGTTCACTACGTACGAGATGAAATTAGCGGAGGGATATAAGCGATAAATTTAGGTAGTGGGATGTTTGTGGTTGAAAATATTACCTGAATAAATATCGAATCGTTACTAATGATGAGTCGTGGTGTTTGGGGGTAAAATAATGAGAGATTTTTGGTGTACGCTAGGCGTACTTGAAGAGAAGTTATTAGCTTGCGGGGTAAAATATAAAGGGAGAGAGAGAAGAAAATATATATATACAAGTGTAAGGAAGCGAAGAGAGAAAGAAAGTAAGAAGGACAACGATACGTTTGTCTTGTCCCAACGTTTAATCATTCTTGAAACAAAGAAAATCCCGCAGAGCCTGAGGCTATAGCAAGGACGTAATTCAATGGGAGAGAAAAATTAAACCTCGAAACGTTAAGATTGAGCCACGATAGCGAGCAATACTTACCCAGCTACCACCACCGGTTGTCCCATTACTGAAGAATTTACTTCGAGAAGAAGGAGAAGATAATAAAAATAAAAAGAATAAAATAAGGTAAACAAAGGAAAGTTGAACCAGACAAAGATACCTATAGTTATATAGTTAAAAGAAAACAACTTGACTACCTAAAAATTACGTCTAACGTACTATGCGCAGTGCCCGAATGGATTCGCGCTGTACAAGGGGGATGGAATTGCAGATTGGAGGGCTCTCACGTCTATACCTCCTCGGTGGGGGCTTAGACGAGTTCCGAGGGGGTGAAGAGAATTCTGAACCCAAGGGGTGCTGAATAAGGAAGGGTCGCGGGGCTGAGGGAAAAGAGAGAAGTGCGCGTGTTTACTTCATATGCATGTACACATGCGTGTATGTGTTTATGCCTCTGTGTGTGTGGTATGACGCGATCGAGTATCACACGACGCGATGAGTCAGCCAGCCTACAGGCAGTACTGTAAAGCCTGTAGCCTAAAGCCCGATACTACCGGATGAGGGACCATTATGTTTTCGCAGCCCTTTAAGGGCAAGTGTTATCCGCTGTCAGCGCCTACGACGAGGACGTAACATGGAGTCATATTGTATCGGGATTCGATGATAGTAATGATGATTACGAGTTTGAAATGAAGAAATGGGTGTACGCAGTGGTCTCGCGACTTTTTAGAAAGACCAGAAACAATTTTCTTGCCATATTTGATCCTCGATACTGCAGGAAAGAATAGAATCCCTCGCGAACGCTGTTGATGGAAAAACTTTACCCCAAGTCGTGGAAATTATTTAGTTCTCTTACTTGGGGGTTGCGGTAGCCCGGAATACGAAATAATCCACAGAGATCCTGACACGTACCTTACGAATCAGAAACTTGGTTAATCTCGAGGGTAAAACTGGCAACAAGGAACACACTCGTAGGCATTACGTGCGAAGACGCTGTACGTTGGAGAGTTTATTATTAATCGGCCCCTTATGCACACGCGGCATGTAGTAATTTAGATCGTAATTTTGTTTCAACATATGGTCTGACTCCACGCCTATCGATCGGCACTCACTTCTTACGAGCTTATCGTGCCTCGGTGTCGCAGCTACATTGACGTAGGTTAGGGTAAAGAAAAAATAGGAATTGCCTTATTCTACGGATACCAGGAACTCCAATTATGGTATTTCAGGTTCCGTGTCTTATACGCACGTATACCATCGTCTTCGATAAATTTAAAAAATAAATCTCTCTCCGCTATGAATCAAGAGAATTAAACTTTCTTTGGTATAACGTGTTTGTGTTTGATACGAAGCCATCATATGGATAAGAGAAATAGCGGGTATCAAGCCTTCCGTGAATTATTATCGCGGTGTGTAGTTCCGAGATCGCGATCACATCCCTGATTTTGTTTTCAAACTTCGCGAAGATCGTTGTTATGCCTTGTTACAGCTTTACGCATGGATTAAGCTTTAGATAAAGGCGATAAAAACTTCTGACAGAATATTAGTTTAGATCAGATTACAAAACTCTTCGGTATATATGCCCTAGGCGTGGATCTAGGCTGCGATCTATCTCATGTATCCAATTCACGTTATAATTTTACGGAATTTCATTGCATACGATCACCGCGGTGTTAGTATTCGTCTGTGGCGATCGCTGCATTGATATTTATCGGAATTCAATTATTCTACCATACTGAATCTATAGAACGAGCAATAATCGCAGCAAATCGGGCGTTAAAAATTAATTAGGTTAAAAAAGGCAGAGGCACACATTATTGATTTCTTCAAATATATGTATACGTGTGTAGATGTACAGGTATATGTACAGCACACGTATACAAATTAATACTACCAAAGGTGCATTATCTGATTTGTTTCAAACCAGACGGGTTGTACTCAATCAAATAGACGTTTAATCCAAGGATCTTGAGCTCACACTTCCATCAAATAATTTGTTCAATCCCTACGTTAGCCTCGTGATTGATTCTAATCCGTGCTCGTACAAATCATACAAAGAATAGGGCGATTCCGGGTTTCTCGTGCGGAATTCTAAACGACAGATAAGAACGCAATTTTCAACGAAAAACCATTAAACACTCCGAAAGGGCGCGAAGTTTGCTTTTTCAGAAATGTATCAATCTCGTCGCTATATTTTATTTGCAGAAGTAGGTAAACTGCCGTTCCTGTTTTCTTCTCTACTTGTTTGTATTATAATATTTTTGAATATTTTAAGAAGTTTTCTTTCGTTACGATCACTTTCCATCAGATTTTTCATTTTTTTGTTTCTTTCATTTTCGCATTTTTCACCCGACCAAATCTATCGGTCGCGTCAATCATGCGACGTTGACAACTTTGCGTAAATAACTTTGGTTCGACATCCTCTCATAAATAACTGTTGCCGTCCATTACGAACTTTTCGCTTATCTCGAAAAAATTCTTTGTTGGTATATTCTCGTTGTTTCAATTCCGGTACGCGGGTCGGAACTATCATTAACTCTCGGATGTACTTATCTTGATTACTACCCGTACGAACGATCCATCATATCCATCATCTGGGTGTATATGAAAGCTCAGCCTGACAAAAAGAGAAACAATACAAAGTATGATTTAATTCGGGCCAAAATTTACCCTCGAAGTTTACGAATAACCGATTAATCTATCCTCGAAGGTGGAGTCCGTACAAGTTTCGGGAAATTCGTAAGGTCGTCACTCAGGTACGGATACACGAAATCGTTTGTAACTTCGAACTCGTGCTGCAGGTTCTCGTCACGGTTGACCCTGTCACGGTGGCGCTACACACAAACCCACCCTTCGTCGTCCCTTGAGAGTTGAAGATTAAAGCCCTACGCACGTCATTAAACACCGCGTGATTACGCAGCCTATACCTCAGAGACCCTCAGTCCGAGAAACTTGATATTGATGTCTAACGACGGTAGTAGGTCGTTGGTGTTTCGTGAAAAAAGATCCGTAACATTACCATGCACTGCAGTACATCGGGTGCAATTAGTCAAGCCCGATCCCTAGTTGAGCCTTTGCTGATTAATTTGAAAATTCACTCTTTTATCAACAAATAACAAGTTTCAAATCGCAGTACTTGAAAGGAAGTAAATATCTGCTTCGTTGTCTCAAAATAATGGCTTTCATCCCTCGCTGAAATTTTTAGTCGGTAATGAACTCAGGTTCTGATTATGTAATTTTGCGAATAAAGGACGATAAGCTGTCAGGCCTGCGTGGCAACGAATTTTAAGACATAAATCAGCATATCTAAATAGCTACTGGCTGTATACGAGGCGAAATTTCATCGTGCCTATTGCGAAAAAGCGAGTGAAAATGTATTAAAGAAAAAAGAAGAGAAAAAAAAAAAAACAGATACCAACAAAAAGTCCTTGGCGCAAACGAGTGTTGATAATTGACATTGAGAGATTTTTTTTCCATTGTAGCCTGATGGCTCGCAATTACGTTTTTAATTAACCCACACGCTTACTCTAATTGGAGAGAGAGAGGATAGAGGATGAGTAATAACATTTGCCAAGTGTCAGACTGAATCCTCTCTCACTGCTGATGTATGATTCGTGAAAAATCTATTAAAGTTGATCATCCTGGTAAAAAATGGTTGAATTCTTTTATCGCTCTCCTGCACGATTCATTATTCATATAGTCTATTCAGCGAGCTCACCTTAATTCTATAATTTACTCTATTCGAGAGTTTCGATGAAAGGTAAGCTCCCAGTGATGCCACGCAATTACGAGTAGATAATTACTAGAGGCAGAGACATAAACCTTTCCACAGCCACGGGATTCTATATTATAGTACTTATCAGGTCCTCGGTGTCTCGTCTCTATTTATAGTTACCCTAGTCCCTTGCCGTAAGGGTAGGACAACTTTTCCACGCTGCAAGTTCTCGCGAACCGAACCGCTTGATTTCGCGTCGGTTCATTTTTAAAGCCCGAAAAAACCGCCTCCATATCTTGCACATGCCCCAGAAATGTTGCCGGCAATAATTCAAGTGGGGATGCTTTTACCTTAGCGATTCCTCTTTCCCGTATGAATGAATGTATCGCCCCGCAAGTGTGTGGAAGCACGGTATAACTCATCGTAAGTTCCAGGCCACTTGCGCGACGTAAATTATTAAGCATGTGTTACCCCTTTACCGGTGTTTCTATACGTGTATACATATACACGCATACCCGCGTAGACATTCCCATATACATACAATACGACATAGACCTTGCGCACCCCTCAACCCTTAAGTATTGTAAGGCAGCGAGAGACAACGCGCAACTTAATATAACGGCGGTGAACTTTGGCCGAAGCAAGCGCATGCATATTAGTGAGCGTCGCCGAGCGTTGCCTACGGCAATGACTACTTTAACGTCCGTCGACTTGGGATTTGCCGGATTAGCACCGAGAATTAGCAAAGCGCTGCAAGATGCTCGCCGTTCCAGGACGGGTCCTATGCCGAA
The DNA here is from genome assembly GCA_947538915.1 of Tenthredo distinguenda. Classification (NCBI taxonomy): domain Eukaryota; kingdom Metazoa; phylum Arthropoda; class Insecta; order Hymenoptera; family Tenthredinidae; genus Tenthredo; species Tenthredo distinguenda. The sequence goes on from OX384534.1 coordinate 11,540,446, forward strand.
AATTATTTGTTACTTACCCAGAGGGAAATTCGCATTCGCTCAAACTGTCCTCGTCGCGGCTCCTTTCCACCCTCTCGCTTTATCCGCGAGTGGTGCCCGCTGTTGCAGAGCGTATACTGCGAAAATTTCTAAATTACTGGACCAATTCCAACGACGATTATTGACTTGGTTATTCCGTCATCCCCTTCTTTCTTTCTTCCCTTCTTCCGCTACCGGGATATTATTTCGTGCATAAATATAAATTTCGCGATGTATAGAAAAGTCGGATTTCAGAGGTGGTGAATTATTTAAGACACTCGCGGAATTAATGAAATTAGTCACGCAATTCGGCGAGATTTCTTTCACCCCAAGCAAGATAAGACTGCGGTTTTAAATGTAACTTGGTAAGGGTCACATGGTGCTAGCTGCTGACTACCGAATACCCTGGGCGGACAGGACGGAGAAAAATGTTGTCGTAGATCAAAAAGTGCATTTCCGACCGTAGGAACTAGCCACCAGCTATCGTACACACACTCGACTTTTGCCCTTCCCTTTTCACTCCTACCTCACATACCTTCATAAACATGTATATTGTACATATATATTTATGAAGATTAATGATGATATTACATATTTCCTACCGACCACTCGAACTAGCACTGGTCATACGGTCACCGCAATAACGGCGGCTCAAACCGCGTAGATTTTGGCACATGGTGTTGTACACCTTGTAGAAACGCGGAATAATTAATACCCACCTTACAAGCCCGAGGGAAGGCGTTCTCGGACCTATGTTTGTACGTATACCGTTTATATTTGCCGCTTGGCCGCTGCATATGGGGTTGGAATAACGTTACGGTTATTAAGAATTTTCTTGTAGTTAGAGAATCGACCCAACTCGTCGGAAATTTTCGAACGTTGGGAATTCTTAGAGCAGAAAATATTTTATATTGGCCATAAACACGGATAGAGAGGGAGGAATGGAGGAAGTAATCGCTGAGGTATGTCATGGTGAATTTCACGGACCAGACAGGTGTCATTTTACCTGGCAATGATAATAATTGATGCTCGATCATTTATGCAAGCCGGTATCAACCCTGTTTAAATATTATCCACGCACGTTAGCCTCGAAGCAATGGGCTCCCCATTGCATTGGCCAGGTAATGAAAGTATAATCAGCAGTGCTTCGATATAAAGCTTTGTTCAAACGGGTGCAAGCTACACAATAACTACAGAGTAAGTGACCTCGACAATGGGGTTAATTCTCTACGCTCCGTGGGGAACAAGGAATAGGTGCGTATAACGATGTGGGATTTCGTCCGCAAAATACAGTTCATGCAGACCGATGTTAGGCAGTTTTTACCTGCATTTCATCCCCTTTCGGTCATTAAGAACTCCAGATTTTCATCAGATTCATTGTTTGTACCAAAAGAATGAAGTTTGCGATCAATATATTGGCCAACGCAATATAATATGGAAAATTTGACGAATCTCATGAATAGTCTCATTGCTGAATACCATTAGATCAGTTCTTTGGTGGAGTTTGATTATTTTTTCTGCAATCTATCACGTGGGGTAGAAAAATCTTTGTTTTCAGTATTTAGATTCGATTAACGTGCAGACTTTAGGTGCCTTTCACAATTAGCGTAGGGGTGCGAGTATATAAATGGAAGGGATTTATGGAAGAAAGGCCTGATTCGATTCGAGCTCTTTTCTGAGGATCGGTTTAACGGGATATATAGAGTGAAACTGTGTGAAACACTCTGATATTTGAAAGGTACCATTTTTGATTCAGGCCCTCGTTTCATTCATCCCCTGAATTAATAGCCAAATTTCGTATCCCACTGAATCATTTCGTTCCGCATCAATTTCACGTACTGGAAAAGGTGAGCGTGCGTGTTTCGGCGATGTATATCTCTCGGCGCCGGGAGAAACATACTCATTACTCGCGGCACACAATAATTTCCGCCGCTGCGAAAAATACAGCAGCCAAACGCGGTAATTGATTGGTTGTAATCCCAAAGTCTCGTGCACCCAGGCAGTTCCCACATCGTATCCTCGTATACCTACCCGTATACCATGAAGCGTCTAACCCATACCGTACTTTACGAGCAGGGTGCGCCTTGCCGCTCCCGTTGCCTCTGGCGTCTTGGCTGGGCATGAAAGTATTTCAACGGTATTTGTTCTAAAACACGGCACGTGGATACTCGGGGTAGTTAAATTTTTAACTTTATTATTTTCAACCATGAATTTCGTTCATTCTCAATTTCTCGATTTTGATAACCGCTACAGCCCCCGCGGCACTGTTTACCGTAAACTTTCGACTGCTATGGTCCAACAGTATGCAGCTGTGAGCTTTACCCGTGTCAGTGGGCATTTAACGTTGTACCTTCCTTTGGTTTACAACTATCTACACAAATGTGTAAATTTCGCGGAAACTTAGAGTGAGTAAACGATCGTGAGTAGAGATCTTAACCTGACCTAACATTTCACCTAGTTTGACCACCCCTGGTATTCAAGCGATATAGGCATACGTATATTTGGGCTGGATTCATGGCAGTAGTTTCAGCGTATCTTGGAGTCTGAGGAAGCCTCTTGAAATCGCGTAGATCCTTGGTACTTCCTTTCTCCCTCATCTCTTAGCTTCGAGCTCTCGAGCTCGTTTCTCGATAGGCACAACCACTCCACTTTCCATATTTCCAAAACTCTGAATCATTTATCCATGCTCAGCCATGCATGTTCAGCTTGGGGTCGAGCCGGGCCGTGGTAGAGAAAAGCAGCGGCGAGGAGCCACCACCAACCTTCGGGTCCTCTCTCTGGCCTTCCTATACCTACTGCAGGCCTTCTCTACCGGTACCGGAGCACCAATCCCCAGGGACGCGGAGGTATACCAGTCGGAGGAACTCTAGTGCTAACTCATCGCATCACTAATGCACGTGATAATCACTGACAGCATCCGAATTACACTTCCGGTCTTAGTGAAAAACGGACGGTTCCGTTTCCTTTAATGTATGGGTATAACTTTTATACATACATTATCACATACCCGCTTCTTTCGATGAAGGGTCATTCGTAAAAAGATTAACGTATTCCATTGAAACTGAACCATTCAAATTCTGGCTTAGTTCATAGCACTAAGAATTATGAGCTGCTAATGATACCGATCAGGATTTGATTGACGATCATTCAAATTCGAAACTCTACAGTGTGTCGTGCGTAAGAATGTCTAATGTCCTCGTCGAAGATTAAAAAAGATGTATCCTATAATTTGAAAGCGCAAATCTAATCATTGCAAACATATCTTTCAATTGGGGTCATCTACCATACCGAGGATTCGAGTTCTTAGCTGTTCATGTACAATTTACTAACCGGTGTCGAGCGGGTATCTCATTTCATGTATTGCTACACATTGGTGGATGGCTTTCGGGGTGTTCGATATTCCGAATGAAAATCTTCACCGTATTCAACGCTGTTCTCATACCAATTCAATACTTCGTGTCGTGGATCACATTCTTTGATATTTCATCCAAACCTCAGGCACGGGACGCCCTTCCTTATACGCAAAGAATGAGAATCTAAACCAAGCGAAAGATCCCGTAGAGGTAAATGACGAAAATCTTCTAGACACGGAGATGCACCCCTCCGATCGTAAGAACAAAATACAAGTTCTTCTATTGTATGACCCAGAAGTCAGATACCGACATCGGTATCTCAGAAACGATGGCACTGCCTGGGTCTCTCAGTCGGCATCCGTCAGGGCACATTACCTCCTCCTCGCGATACTCTTGGCTGCCTCCAGTCATGGCCTCCGGCAGATTTCCCTCTGCCTTCATCCCCGCTTGCCTCCAAACCCGGCCACAACGCTGGAAGCCCCTTTTGCCCCCGCAAGACAGCCATTGTGTTCCCTATTAATTACATTGCTCCCCTTCTCGCCCCGCTCAACGATCCCCGTGAAACTGAAACAGGTTAGTACGCGCTCCAAATATTACGGACCCTAGTCAACGTATACCTACACGCTACGTTTTAGCAACGATTTCAGTCAGAAGCCCGACCTACCATCACCGAAGAAGAAGATCTTGGCGAAGTGGTGTTAAATTATCTATAAGTGCGAAGGAGAAGGAGAGGAAGAAAGAACTCTTTGAGAAATGCAAAAGAAACGCGAAAAAAATGAGATAAAAATGAGAATACGAGTAGGATCATTACTGGAGAAAAATGTCTCGAGGTATGGAAAAGTGTAATTAACAGTCAGCTTTTACGTGGCGAAAAACTATACAGGAAAAATTTCCTCGTTGACAACACAACACCCTGCAACAAAAGCCAGTAGTTGCAAGCAAGCAGCCGCTATCGTGTCGGTCGTTGTTATTCCGGACTGCTTGGAGAACGCAAGAGAACCAAGACCCTTGTTTATCCTGTGCTAATTTATTCAATGTATGCACTCGGTCCGCGTGGCTGCACAACGGACCTGCGACCACGCAAATATGCGCGGAAAACATTGTTACTGTTTTATCTTGCGAAAATACGCGTAACTTTGAAGAAATGAAAATTTACCCCCTCAGCTTTCAACGTCTTGGATGAACAAATGAAATCAACGTTTTTAGATTACGATTAGCGTAATATTTATACGTATGACTGTTATTATTCTCATTAATGATTTCGTAAGAAATAACATGAGAATTTATAGAAAAATTTCAACCCTTATTATAGCCGACTGGTAGAATTCAATTGAGGCTCTCATTGAATATTGCGGAATACGCGTACTGCTGTACGATTAAATGTACACGATATGACCTATTTGATTTGCGAGCATCCATGTTCGATAGGTTGATTGGAGTAACGCTGTTACGTACATCTGCTTTGTATTCCGAAAGCATATCTTCTGCCTTGGCTCTACTGTAATTTGTGACGAACAAAACGTACTACCTATTTAGGTCTGCGGAGATGTGTCACGGAGCTCGACTCTGGACGTAGAGATATTACATATTCTCGTTTGAATATTATTTTATACAACGGTCGGAAATGGGCGAATACAATTTACGTGCAGGACGTTTAGCCTTTCTCGGGATACGAAAATTAACATGATCCCTACATTTTTTTCCCCTCAGATATGGGGAGACCAGTTTGCCTCCCGAAACTTGGGCTCAACATTTCATACACGGTCTGGAGAAAAGTAGGTGCGCTTCGAAGCGGAAATAAAAGATTTACCAAAAACTTACAGCACTGCTTTTCAGCCTACGAATTCATGACATATTCATGTACGGATCTATTTCCAACGGAAATAATCAGAAAACTGCCAACGTTCGTTTTCCCAATTGATATAATACCCGTTCACGTGTTTGGGATCATTCCCACCCGAGCGTAGAACTATTTCTTTGATTTGCAAAAATAATTCCTTCACCGTTGTGTTTCCAAAACGCGATACAAACGCGGGGTATTAATAAGCTGTAATGTATTCAGAGCGAAATGCAAATTGAACGCAAAACCAGCGACCGAAACAATGCTTTTAGCCAGTCGGTTCTAGCGGTACCTCGTTCGTAAATTAATATTAACGTATTATAAATAAACAGTAACTCATATTAACTCAAATTAATGCTAATGCCTCGGTAGCATTAAACTAATACGGCCGTAGCGCCGGGTACAGACAACATCTACTTCCGTGGAACGTATATGAGTCTTACGTTATTTAAAACCTACGCTTTTCCAGCTTTCGCGTAACCATTCCTCCCTCTATTTCTCTATTTCTCTCTTTCTCTCTGCCACCAACCCCTTCAGGTAGATAGTTAAAAATATATTGCTAAATTCAAATCAAAGCAAATTAGTTGCAAGCTCTGTTAGAGAAGCATTAAATTCCCAGAAAAGAAGAAGCACCGCAGGCAAAGTTAGGAAGTAGCGCCGAGCATCTGGTGCCGGACCGTCATTTGCATTTGTTTTAATTTATTTCCATTTATTTGCATGCTTTAGCGATTATTATTTTTCATTTATTCCTTGGTGTGGATAAGCACAAAATATGATCGTCGGATCTTTATTTTTTATCGTGGTTTTATTAACGAAATTTGATTACATATATACTCGTAGACGTACGTATACACGCATAGTATGGTATAGGGCCTTGACCACTTTTATGAAATACCCACTCGGGGGTCAATTTTATACTAGAATACGAAGGGTGTGGATTTGTGTAATAATTTTATAACGGTGATAATTGGTTCAACAAACAAAAAAGGAACGATCTGAGGGTGTATTAAAATGTTTTACGAGGCTATCAAACGCAAGGTAGAAAATAAATTGAAGAAAATGAAGTCGTTTCATCTCTAAGAAGTGAATTCTCGAGGTAGGTGTGTTTAGCATATTTCGCACGAATGAGGTAGTTAAGTACCACTAATATTGCATATATTATCACATGTACACGGCTTAACAGCATTATTATCATACCGTACAACGGCAAAAGCTGGAACATGCAATCACATTTTCCTTCCAACTAGGAGGTAATAATTTCAATTACTTGTATAATCGTTGCCATAGAATAATTTTCATCACGCTAAAAACTTTGAGGAAAATAAATGGAATGGTAACGGTATGCGCGGAGCATAATACTCGTTACTTTTCCGGTATGGAAAATAGGCGTAATCGCATTTCAATGTTATATAACAGTTTTTGCGTTAACCGCAAAAATATACAAAAGGTTTTTGGGCTGAGATGAAAAATAGTGAGCTTTTATTCCTGACCGAAGGGTAAAAATCGCCAAAGGCAATATTTCCATCTAGAAAAAGGACCACGGAGTCGCACACTGACAGCATTAATTCCAAACTCAGGGATGCTTGGGGGCAAGAGAGTCAGCCCACCGAATCGGGAACACTGACAAATTCTTAAAAGAAAAAGGGTGATCATTATTTCCTAGTACCTAGATTCTAGAACTTTTATATTGCATCACTTAGAGCAATTTCAGTGGATAAATTGCAAGTTTTTATGAGGCATAAATCAGGAAGAATTTCATGTTATAAATGTATCAGTGAAGCTTGCGGTTGATAAAAAACTTCAACTCAACGGTGTTTGATCTCAAGTTGAAGAATCGTAGTAATAAAAATAACAAACGAGCTCTCAGCTGTAATTTGTTTTGAAACGCTGCACACGAACTATTATTAAGTCTTTTCGTTCAACATCCTCATATCGCATCACTGCGTTTTTGCAAGCTGAACCAAGCCGCCGATGCATCACCTAGGTATCAGAGTTTCAATTGTTAGCTCTCCGTCAATTTTAGATATCAAACAATCGCACTCCTCAAAATACTATACATATTACTCCATTACGTGGATATGTGAGACGTGGTGTAGAACCCATGCGTCGATCCATCACCTCCTTCGCCATCTTGGAGCCAATATCCTAGAATATAAATCACATATATGAAGAATACTGCGTGGACTAAGATGAATACTGGTCTGAGGTAACAGTTGCATCGTGTCCTCTCCAGCTTTTTACTTATTTTTAACAAAAATACTTGTCCTCGACATGGACTCGTTTATTTTCACCCCTAGCTCATTAACTTCCTGATATTTTTCCACGTCAAATAATTCAATCACAATTAGAAGAAACGAGCGGCGAAGGAATTGTCGATGCAAGAATATCGCAGGGTGCTTAGCGTGTCGTTAGGGTTAATTGAATGGCACGATCTCCCACCTTGCACGTCTCCAATAAGAACCGCATTGCAATCCGAGGCATTAGCCGTAAAAAAAAAAATAGAAAAAAAAAGATATAATATATATGTTTCACGCTGTTATAAAACCGTCGAAAGATATCGCGATGCCAGCCCTCGCCTCGGCTTTCTACCACCGCAATTCCACCCTACACCGAACGATCCTCGACCAACGATTTCACCTCTATTTTCCCAAGCTGTCGCTTTTTTTGGGCATCGGTGGTCAGACGCGGGCCAAGAACCATTATCGGCCAATGTCAATATCTTGTTACCGGCTATACCATCGTGACGTTCGCCGTCTCCTGTTTACTCTCTCCTATACCTACCCGGGGCCGCCTTTTGACACCGCCGTTTCCGTGCGGCAGAAGTATGGAAAAGTCATTAGAAAATTATTTAAAAAATGTGGAAAAAAATTGAATCAGGTATTTGTGAATCATGAGTGAATTCTAACATCTCAGAACGATCGAAAAAATTCAGGCATCACTGTATTCCGGAGCGAATCGAAATGTCAGCGTTACCTACTCAAGCATAAGCGATATTCCACGATATGGCTATTTCCGTAAAGTTTTTGGGTTGCGAAACCCTCCGAACTTTCTCATATATCTTATCTTTTTAGGCTGAACGTTAAGTTTATTCGATTGTCGAAAAAAGATTGAAACTAACCCTGTTAGTCGTTCCTTGCTCGGTCCATGATCGACGAAGGTCAAAGCGAAGGAAAAGGGTACAGAAGAAGTTCCCACGAATCTTATTAAAAGTTCGTTTCCGCTATCCGCAGCTCTGGTCCGCTGACGCGTGTGATTCGAATGATGCTGGGCACGTGGGTACACGTATATACCTATATAACCAACGTATCTATGTACGTATATACTGACACATGTATTTATATACGAGACGCGTTGCGTATGTGGCGATGCGTGTCCGATCAATGAGGGGAGCACAGACCGCTAGGATCTGTCACGCACAAAAATATTACGTCATATATCTGCACCGCGAGACGGCTCCAGCGTTGTTTACGACTTGCAGGGTCGTTTCGATCCGCCATAGGCAGAACCTCGCGAATACACCCCCTGCGTCACAGCTCACGAACGCAGACGTATGTATAAGGGAGTTCTATAGGTACATTTTTTCCCTCTTGGCTATAGGTATAGGTATATGAGCAGTTTTGGTTTAAACGTGTGTTCGAAAGTGGAAGATGAGACAAATTTCTACGGGGGACAAACGACTGTACAGCTCCATATCCGGAGACAAAAATGACTTCCGGTTATCGCGGGATATTGGAAAGAGGAATTTTTTTTTTTTTTTCAAGAACGTAAAACAACGCGACCTCCAACCCGGCCACTCGCCCTCCCATAGAATCCATAAAAAATTCTCGAGATACGCAAAACTGTAATTAAATAGAAATAAAAGAGGGATGCGCGGCTCTGTCAAATAAAATAAACAGCCACCGGGTGAATTACATGATTGAAGGCTCCGAGGGGTTGATGTTCCAGGCACGTATCTCCGCGCGTGTCCCGCAGTCCCGGTTCGTAGTCCCGTTTACTCCGTCCCCAACACCCGTACTTCTATACTGCTTCCTGTCCCCCGTGGATTTTTACGTCCCGCAAACTGGTCCCGCACGCGTGTTTTATTCTACCGTATTTTTCAATTGCTTTGAAAAAGGTACACCATCTGCCACTACGCAGCTATAGTCGAGGTAAGAGCCTCGTGAGAGGTGATACCGCGACTTTTCTTATTCTTTTTCACCCCTAGCGATGCAGGTCACATAGGATTGATCGCTATACGCGAAATGCCCTTACGTTCCATCCGTTGTTTCGCTGTTTCTTTCCCACCTGAGAAAGTCTGCCTTTCAAAAACAAATATTTTTATCTAAAACCTACCGAATCTGTACGGAAAAAATCTTTTCCGCCTTTTTTCCCCCGGACTATACATATCGCACCCGAGCTAGTGCAACCCTTCTTCATGCTCTCTCCAGCCACGCTCGATTAATTAAAATAACGTAAACCCGATTTAGCGGCATAGCTGCGGCTCGGTGAGAAGCGCTTTCCGCAGCGCGCACACGCACGTGGATCTGTAGCTGAATAACGTGCGCTACCCCTAGCGCAGTACGTCGGGAAAGGGGATGCAAGGGTGGCGAGGCCATTCGGCGTAGTTTACGCGCCCGGCATTCAGATGACCGCATTCGTGTGGGCCGAGGAATGTCCAACAATATCCGCAGCAGCAGCCATGACGCCACGACGTCATAACGTCATAACGTCGCGACGCCAACGTACCGCGGCGTTATTCCATGTTCATTTTTTTTCTGCTTTTTTTGTCTTTTTTTTTTTTTTTTTTAATTTCAGTCACCAGACATGCAGCGTTACGAGTTTCGCGACAGGTTATTATACTTGAAATTATCATGGGCAGGCAGAAGCCACCTCTATACTCGGCGCAAGTGTCGCCGACGCCCAATAATTCGAAATTAGAAACTTGTTGAGATTTTTAGGTCGTATCAAGTTCTCCCAAGTTCTAACGAACACAAGATATCTGTTTGAGATTCCGATTAAGTCCGAGTGACCAAGTTACTCGATTCAAAGTTGTTGGCGATAAAACGATGTGGAAGACAAACTCGTTGGAAGTCAAGGGGTAGGTACTACGTACGTATACGTACTAGGGATTGTTACGCGTCCCTGGCCGCTCGTAACGCAACTATCTTCGGACTTGTTTTCCTCTTTTATTTTAATAGCCTCAGACTTTTCTTCTATCTCGCATTCGACGAAGTCCCTGGTGGTTAATTTTACCAAGAAGAAAGTTGAGCGCGTACTCGGAGTAAGTGATGCAAATGAGAGCTGAGGGAAGGACCCCCTAAACCACCTTCCAGTTTCACCATCTTACAAACAGACTGTCCAGTACGATGGAGTTTTGAACAAAATTTTTACTCACGCTTTTAAATTATGCATATTATAAGCATTTACACAATTATTCAAATTCCCAATCAAAGTCGCGAAGCTGGTTAACTAGATCAGCTACCATCATCTGCAGATTTACACTACGGGTGCACGGTGACATCAATAAAACATGAAGTCGAGCGCATCCATAGAGGCAGGTGGGTAAAAAACGCGCAAACATGTCACCAAGTGTCACATACGCGTATCCGGGATGTGCCATCCCAGTATCGCACTACAGTAAAATGCTACTTTTAAATGCAACCAAATGACGAGTCCTTTCAACCCCCTTATCGCCTGCATCAACACTCATAAATATTCACGCGTGTATATGCATTTACATACCGAGAGAATGAGGATTCTCGTTGAAACAGGTAAACGGGATTCGTCTGACTACGGAACAAAATGCATAAATACTTTAGGGGAATGATTTTTCTCGACCAGATCCGTTTCTTTAATTCAATGGGTTTCCATCCTCCAAGTTTCCTCCACCTTTCTCCCGACTGCGCAAAAGGTCATGGAAGTAAAACGAAAGATAAACTAAGATGTTCTTCGGGTTAACGTTAGGCCGGTCACTGCAGTGCCCTAACGGAATCGGGGCACGGCTCTATTTCAAACTTAATACTCCCACCACTTGTTTCAGACGGTTGGGTTATTAGTTTAGGCCACTTTGGGTTTACTTAGGTGACCCAAGTTCGGTCCTTGCCATCACGTGACATGGGTTTCAGATGGGTGACACACGTTAGGTACATATACGCTCCAATTACGGCTTAATGCTTCGTTTTAATTAAAACAAACGCATCTCTCGAACCTCTAAAGGGTCTACACCCACGGACAATTCACGCTACCGTTAGAATTTTTGCCGATAAAATTAACGGATGATAATATGCGGCAAGGACAATAGTTTCGGGTCGCGTGCTTTCGGCCGGCCGAGTAATGACAATGTTCGATTAAAAATTATTTTATCCGTGCATGTTATCGCGCAATCAATGGTGAAATTATTGAATGAATTGCTCATTTGATGCCGATAGCTAGAAAAGCAGGGAAACGTTCACAATGGCGTGTTACGGCCAGTTGTTAAATCCGTTTAATCTCATCAATTAAAGGTGTAAACGTGCTTTGAATGCGAAGAGATAAAAATAACAATAATTTCCAGTCATTGTATACCGGCTACGCAATAGCCGCAGATCGTTAACGGGAATTAGATGTCTGGATTTCAGGTAGCGCGAATTATATATGCACCCACAAATTAATCGAAACATCTGAAATTTAATGTCGCCCGACTCTATGTTTCACTACAAAGTCCTTTATTATGCATGAATCGTGAAATGGCAGCAACCGCAACGATGCTCTCGTTTCGGTCTCTATACGTTTACATTTGTGCCTGCCTGTGGTCAGCATTTCGAACATTCGAACCTGGGGTTGTGATTGATTCGGCATTTAGTCGCCCAGTTTTGGTTTGCTTTGGAAATAACCCAAGCATTCGCCTGCTGCAGTTTCCCGCGAACCGAAAAGACCAACTCTTCACCACGGGTTTTGGTAAAATGCAGTTGACCGAGATATAGGTACGCTTTTGCGGTTCAACTTTTATTTCCCCCTTTTTTTTTTTAAATCCGGGATAAACCACTATTTTCAAGTCGGTTGGTAGGAACGTGATAACATTAATTTATGAATATAATCAATAGTCTCCCGAGTTTTAATTGCTCAACGGCAAAACCAGTCGAGCGGAAATTTTCACCCTAAATTGTGAATGATCACACGATAAACGTGCTCAAAAATTCACGTATAATATTTGGGCGATTCAACTTTTCGCATTTTTATGGCTCTAAACATTTTAATATCGCCAAAGAATCATCAACATTAACGGGAGACCATGGGTTTAAAATCAATTGGCTACAACCAGACTGAGAAGTTTCCAAAAACGAAGCTAGAATAAGCTTTACGTAAGGTTTTCACCGCGGTAAGTCATCATACGCAGCCATCTGATATCCGATTCTTCTATTTTCTATCCTGGAGCTTTATTTGCCGCAAATAACATTTTCCAAGCTGCTGGGCAGCGTGGTTCGAAGTCCGCGGTATATATTGATCAGAAATTTGGCAAACAGTTTCAGAATACTGATCAAGCAGCGTTATGGAAACCAATCAACAAAATTAACGTTTAGAAAATGATAATGAATTACGATATTCCTTTTCCTCGACAAAGTTAGTATTTGTTAGTCGGAGATGAACATCAAAGCAGTGTATATACCGTGCGTTTTCGTGGATGAGCGACATGCCTAGATCCGAAGATAGCCGAACGTACGCCCTATTATATGCAATTAAGGGTACATGTCATATATATATCAGTATTTCTGACACTCGACCCTTGACGGCAAACTATCAGTTGCTGTAGAGCCTCTATATCTATTGGTCGCGATGTTTATAGGTTATTCTTTAATCACACGTAATTATTCGAAATCGATTGATCACTGATCCGCGTCATTTAGCTAGTTTTATGATTGAAGAATAACCTATAAACGTCGCCGCCAATGCACGTAGGCTCTACAGTAGCTGACAGCTCGCCGTCAAATGTCAAAAAAACTGATATATATATGACATGTACCCTCAATTGCATATAATAGGGCGTACGTTCGGCTATCTTCGGATCTAGGCATGTCGCTCATCCACGAAAACGCACGGTATATCTAGCGTACATATTATCTCATTCAAAGGAGTTTTGGCTACAAAGCCTCAGTTCCATCTGGAGAACGACCACCACCTGATCCCGTCTTGGATGCAGAACTGGGTTGGAGAGACAGAAGTTTAGACACTTTGTAAGAAAACCACTTTTTCCTTATTGCAAAATTTTGGTTACGGGAGAGAACAAACAGCTCTGAATAAGACAGCTTTGACAATTCTTTTGTCCCGTAACAAGCCGTCTTTAAACAAGGAGCTTTACAGTTTCGAAAGAAAAATACGCCCTTGTATTACATGTTATAACGATTTCTAATTCCGTGAAATGCAACGAAATCGTGACTCCGCTAAACAGACTGCAGTATAGAGTCGGATATTATATTGTGTTGGATAGTCTGCACGGGTATAACATTTAACGCGAACACGCGAGGGAATCTACATAGAGAACGGGGATGGAGAGAGTGAGAGATAAAAAGCGGAAAAAAGACAGAAGAAGAGAGTGTACAGAGCGAGGGTTGTTATTGCAGATTGCGTGGAGGGCAGAGTAGGTACTCTCCACAGTGGTATGTACCAACCGACCAGCCACCAACGAGTGGTGCAGGCTGCTACCAGCCCGCCGAACGTTGCGAGACCATGGAAGAGGTGGAGGTGGAGGCCCTCAATAACAAAAATCTATACGCTTTCATTAATTTGTCTATCGAGCCGGACTTTATTTCCAGATTGTTCAAGAGATGCGCATTGGAGTTTTTAAAAGGCCGCGCGTCGAGAACTCGCATTTGGTAGAAAATTTCAATTCAAACTATATACGCTGTCCGGACTTTTCCTGAATAGATCCGGAACCAGCCCGAAAATTATATTTTCACCGAGACAAAGCTACCTCTGCCATTGATACCGAATTAATGAATGAACATTGAATTATAAAGAAATGTAAACCCAAGCTCATTCAAAATTGATGTACCTAGATATCAGAGCGTTGAATCGACTTTGATAATAACATTCAATTAATCGCACCCTTTCGTTACAGATCGATCTCTCGCGAAAGTATAAAACTTACAGTCTGGCAGTCAGCTTATATATATATATATGCATCGAGTGCATAAAACACACTACGATTATACCGGATAACGAGGCAATCGGGTGTTAAATGAGTCGCCATCGAGTCTCGTGTGCCCGGTAATGAACACCAGCTGACGTCGTTACGTTTTATTTAATAGACAAAACAAACCGCCATTGGATTTGGCTTGTATTTCGTGACAAACAACATTCGAGTAGCATTCGAACGTACGAGCCGAGTTCAGGACAGCAGGAGCATAGAGTACAGAGGATTATTGAATCCCAACCGCCAGTGCAGAACGTAATATAAAACACACGCATCTGTAATTAATTGAATAACTAATGGGAACACAACGTTTAATGAGAGCTCCTGATAATTGGAAGCTGCAATTCTCCGCACCAGTTTAACGTCGATCGTTATATAACTCTACTATTTCCACTTGATGAAATTTATCGGTTCATGACATGGCTTTGTATATGCATAGCATATATATAAAGCTATGAAATCGTGTACCGCGATAAAATAGTTATCGAATTTGTATATCATGTAGTAGTAGTATATTTTGAACGCTATACGACCTATAACAACGAGACAAACACAACCGGAGAGATACTAAAGTCTCCTTTACCGCGTGCGTCCTATAACCGCGTATACGGCGGGCTCCTACAATAAGTAATAACTCTTTATTACCAAGGAGACAGTCGCCAACTATTAATTCTATCTTGAAATCGTCTACCTTGGACAACCACCTCCACCCTTATCATTTTTTTTTCTCGCCCTCTCTCTCTCTCTCGTTGACAACTTAATTCAGACGGGCTTTTACGGAAGAAGCTTACCCCAAAACACGTAATCGCCTCTGATCTATAGAGACAGGCGACGCAGAGGCAAGGTGAAACCTGGTACCGAGGCTGGAGGCACCAAGAAACTCACCATTCCACACATACACCTATATATCCTATATATACCAACCTGAATCCCCGCCATTTTGTATCTTGCTACAGCTAGACAATAATCCCTTAATATTCAGCTTCGATATATTATCGGAGACTATTAACACTGTATTAACTCCAGGTACCCGGGTATTGGTACCGACTGTGGCTCGCTTTATGTATATCTCGTAGGTACCCACCTTCATATACCTACCTACCTAAATCTAAATACCTAGATTCTGGGCTCGAGTAGGTTAGTCAGCGTGAATCGGTGCGGTGCGGTGCGGCGCGGTTCTATATGGTGCGGTACGAAACGGAACGGCGGAGTGCAATACCCGGATTACGTGGGAGAAAAATAATGGCCTATATTGCTACGCCGGTATAGGTATAGGGGCGAAATGGGGCGAGCGGGTGCAGGGTGGGCCAGAGACAATAATACGATTCTCTCTGTTAATGCTTCGAGCCGTAAACAGTGAATAGGACCGGATAGAATGCTCCAAGGGGAGCCACCGGTGTACGCGGGTATACCCGATTACAGACTGCGCCGCGCTATGAATTCGGTTATATTGCGGTCACAGGACACACGGTGTTACGACAGTGAAAGGATGTCCGAAAACAACTGGATCCGGTTGGAATTTAGTCCTTTGTGAAACCTACGGGGTTGAAATAAAATTGTTAGATTTCAGTAATCGGATGAAAAGAAAAAAATCAACCGATACCCGATGTTTCCGCGTGATCCTTCCAACGGCTGAGTAAATTTTATACGAGTCGAGGAGAAAGGAAATTATTTTTCGGAATATTCGCAAGTCCTTTTTACCGCAGTGTCCGAAGATGGTCAAGGTTAACGACCCTCGTGGAAGGAGAAGGAATAATAAAAAGGAACTGTGCTGCAATTTCGGGGATTTGCCGAGGGTCGCGATGGTCCGCTCGAGCTTGCGGCTTCGTAATGTTATTTTAAGCGTGGCACTTACCGCGACGACAAATAATCATTAGGCGAAGTTCACCGGCTCGCATGCACCGTCACCACTACCGACCACCACCAACCACCAACCACCACGAACCACGAGCAGATACCACTACCAGTATCACTACCACTGGCAACGTCACTTTGGTCGTGCGACTCAGTTTCTATACCGTGCAGCATCCCTCGCATCCCTCGGGGTAGGTACGCGCGCTTCGCCTAAGCCAGATTATCCTCTGAGAGATCGCCAGAATATTTTACCGATTTGTGGTAGTTTACGAGGGAAACCTCGTCGTAGAGAACAACCTCACTGAACAACGGTCCAACAATTTCGTTGTTATTGTTCAGGCAACTTATGCGCGAATCGAGCTTAGAACGTTGTAACGATTGTACTTAGGTATATATATATGCGGCGAAGTGATGATATATTCAGATAATATTTGATGAGGAATAAGACGAGGATCCTTTAGCCGAGATTTTGCAACAGTGTCAAATAGCGTGCAAAGAATCGTTCGGGAAAACAAATATATACGTAAGTATACTTTGTTACAGCTGTTATCTCGTTTTGCCAGGCAAACGCGATAGAATTCGACAGAAAAGCGTATTACGGGAAGAGATATCGCGGGAGGGAGAGCTACACCCTTATCCAATACGAAAATACGTCACACCCTCTCGCTGAGGAAGTAATATTTGTATTTTCAATTTTTTTTTTGTTTTTCCTTTCATTTTTTTCTCTCCTCTTTTTCATTCTTTACGCTCGAATCTTTTACTTTTCTTGTTTCACCCCGGTCTACGTCAAGTCACCCCTCGTGGCGAAGACAACCGAGATAATTTAAAACAAACGAAAAATTTCTGCCAACCCCTCTTATGAACTAACCACCCCCATCCGACCGACCAACCGTACCTACCTACCTCTCGTCCAAACAACCCAAAGAAGTTACACGATTCTGCAGCTCTGGGAGAGTTTCGAAGAAGTTACTACCACCAGACGAATGAACGCGCAAGTTTTATAAACTAGGATGAGTACGAGGCCAAGAGGGTTATCTTTCGTACTACTACAGTTACGAAGTGATACGACCCACCCCGGAATAGGAGTCGGAATTCACGCAGATTACGTTACTCTGCACCAAATACAACTGAGTCTGTGAGAATTCGTTTCGCTATAGATAGGTACTTTTATAACGCTAGAAATGACGATGTACTGAATTTGGTGTGATATTACAGCAGTTGCAGGCAAGGAAATACAACGCGAATCATAAGACGAACTTGAGCTTGAAGTAATACGAATTACAGATATAAATTTAGGCTTATCTCTGGACCTTGTAACCCTTGGGGAACCGGACTATTACTTATGCGTCCTACACTTATTTCTTATCTACAACCATCTGATAGCCTTAGGAGCACATGACTCGAAACGTGCTGGACGAAGTCTAGATTTTTGCGATTTGATAGTTAATCACATCATAATCGCAATGCCACCGAAGATACGTGAAATGTATTGCATATGGTTATTAGAATGCGGGGGTTCAGAAATCATTGAGAAATCGTCATTAGGTGGCAAAAAATAAAAGTTTGGTACCATCGCACTATGGAAGTTAAAAGTACCAGAGATAAGCTCAAAGATATTCCAATTTCCAATTTTCAGAAGAAATTAGGATAAAATCGATATCATATTATAGTTGAGAGCTCTTTCCGACGGATTATTTGTTCAATTCAACGAATATTGTAATCATTATACGCGTACAGTTATCGCAGTGAAAATTCTTCGCAGGCTCCTACTTACGGTAATTCGAATTCAAGTAGGTAATAACCATTCCGATAGTTTGAACGAGGTAACCTCGAACTTCGATAATTCGAAATCGGAATGAAAAATTCTCCGCAATTATCGGACCACCTTCAGAGCAGAAAAGGGGAGGTTGTGATCACCTAGCATTAACAATTGCACCACCTCAGATTAAAATCGATTTTACGACCGGCAATTTACGATTGCGATATTACACTCTAATCGGACTATTAAATTTTTATGCGGCAGATATCGACCCACCATGGATGAATGTTTCCACCTCGAAAAGATACGAATTGGTGACTCAATTGTGAGAATTAACAAAATAAAAAACCCAGGGGATCAGGCTTTCGCGATTATCTTTTTGTCCGACATTGTTGAATTCAGATGCGTCGAAAGATACTGAGAGTCAATGTTGGAGAAACTAGGCCAACGTAACACATCGGAAACGTCAATCTTCGATTTCGTAGTAAAAGAAAAGCGTTTCTTATAAGACGTGGAAACTGGGAACTCCGGCACTATTGACCTACACCATCTACAGGTTGAGTAAGCGAACGGTAAACCGTTTCGGGAAGGAAAACGTCCAATTACCAAGACCTAATTGAATTGGCGTATCGATTCGTGGGAACTGTAGACCGTGCAATAACTATATAGGTATGAAACTGCAACAAACGACAACGAGAACCACGGGGAAGGGCGCAGGGTATAGGTATAGCTGGTTCTTTCGCAATGTTGAAATTACATGCCGCATTACGCTTTACATTCAGTTATACACGATGTGGGAACAATGGAAGGATATTACCTCGCATTGTTATGCAAGCAATGCAACGTGTTATGTATTGTTATGTTATTGGTGCATAATTGATGTCGCATTAGCGTCGGGTACATGGAAGTCTAATGAACTGGCTCATCGGGGAATTCGCCGTCATGTCAATCCACGCCAGTTCAGAATCGCACGTTTTAGGCACCAATGAAGCATAACTACATGCATGGAAGGGTACGAAAGAAGAGGTATAGCAGGCTAGATTCATATGGCGCAGTAAACTGAATCGTAAAACTAAATTAAACCAAGAGAGAAGCGACGGGAGAATACGAGTGCGTTTCGAATCGTTCCGAAAAGCCTGGAATTTTTATAGTTCATGTTTTCGGTCCATGAAAAATCCACTTATCTATCAAATCCATTCATTATCCAGGGCTGGGTTCAACATTTGCGAGTCAAAGTGTAGAGGGCGAAATTCGCACAGCGCGAAAGAACAGTGTATTGCGAATCCAGTTGTCGACTAGGTATCACATTCATACACCTGAAAGCATGTTGTAAAGGCAGAAAAAGAAGAACATTTTTCACCTCTTTGAGGCTAGACGTATCGGTTACCAACTCGCTCGAAAATGGGTAAAATGTTGAACCCAGTAATGAAAGTGTATTGGAACATCAATCGAGCATCAGCGCTGTGTTGATAGCTGGCTACTAAAACTGGTTATTTGATAGGCCCCTTGTTAGCCGAAGCTCGTCACGCCAAAGCCCGAAATACAAATGGTTTTTTACTTTTACTGTCATTTATTTTTTATTTTTTCTGTAAATTGACAAAATGCAGGTTCAAATCCTCTCGTGTAAGCACCGTTGCTCGAAATACTTCGAAATTGTTCGAATATCGATCAAGTCCGCAGTCGCGTTGATTACTTCAAAAACCAATAACTATCGCGAACCACTCGCTCTCCCTCCGGTCGCTTTTTGATCGAATCGTTACGTCTCGACGGACATCCCCTGCCCATAAAGAAAAAGGTCTTACGACGTGGGTGCGTATACCTCCACGATAAAAACGCACTACCTTAAGCCGTATCAATATGTGAAAGACGACTTCGTATGTGCAACAAATCAGGTTCAAATACTAGCGAAAATTCAGGCTATCCAAAAGATCGGTACCTACCCTGTAGGGCAGGGGGAAACTGCGTTAGTGTGAGCTCGAGTATAGCGAGAGGATGAGAGCCAGGGAAGGGAGTTTATCGTCGGGTTAAGTAATACGAATGTGTCTGTGTTCGCGGAGTGCTGCAGGGTGCTGCAGGGTGCCGTACTGGAGAGTTATCTACCGGGGACAGCTTTGCCATTGCTACAGGTACGCGGGCAACGCGACGCGATGTGATGCAGCGGGTCAACGGGAGAGGAGGAAATTTGTAAGCGAACGTACACGTACGGCACGGTACACCTAGTCAGATAAATTTTCATTTCGAGTTACTGCATGGCGAGGGATCTTATAACAATTAACGTCTACGCCGCTGGACACTCCTTCATCATCGCAGGGTAAGTACCATCGCCCCGTTGTGTTACCCTGACGGCAGAAACGACTCAATCAATTATCTTTGTTACCGAATCATCACAATGTCACGTCTTCTTTTGCCGAAATTCAAGATACCGCGTTTCTTCAAGAAAACATTACGAAGGCTGGTATCGACATAAAAACCGCAGTAAAATCTACGAAGATCGCTGTGAGATCTGACCAACTAGGGTGTGAATTTGATTAGCCGTGCTATAATCGTAATAAAAAATAGATGCTGCATTTTTCTTCGCGAACATCATATAAGACGAAGTCCATTTCATTCACAGCGATGGAACCATTTGGTAAAATCGTTTATGAAGTATCGTCGAGCAAATATTCTGGGCTCCGAAATAACGGATGTAGTAGTAATTTCATTTGGTGGAATACGTATAACTTCGTTCTACTCCGTATTCCCTTATTAGTCCCTTGTCGTCCGTTGAGACCTTGGTTTGATCGTGGGCAAACAGTAAGTATAGGCAGCAAATATGGCTGCCAAGTCGCAAACAATCTTGGTGCGAGCGAAGCAAAGTTCAGTTCCTCCGCGCTCCCTTATCGGGCCCACCCAGGGCTGTTTTTACGGAGCGGGTTTTTCGCCCAGAGGAATGAAAAGGTGAATTTCTCGCAATATCGGGTCTCGCTGCCGAAAGTCCGCGTGATTGCATCGGAGTCCCCGGTTTGCTGGCTGCGGAAATGGAATACCCACCATACCGAGCGGAGCCTATATGGGCGGCCATTGTAGCGACGAATGGCTGTCGTAAAGAGTTTAACAACGTTGCTTGCGGAGTAGAGGGAAAGAAAGAGGGCAAAGCTGTCCCTTCGCCTACCAAATCCTTCCTTCCTTTCTTCCTCCTTCTATTTTCCTCCATGTTACCCTTGTTACCCTCTTCCATACGTCTTGCATCGTCACCATTATTTTTCGACCTAGGTATATGCTAATTGAGAAAACCTAACGGGCTTCATCATCATCATCAGCTTTAACGAGGGTCGTCTCAATTTGCGCGCTCAAATATATATTGGGGAGCAACGAGTATCCTGATGAAAAATTTTCACCGAAACGAAAGGAAACCCGTTGCCGGATAGGGTAGCTGAGGATAATCGCCCGATAAGTCAGGCTGACCTACCATCGTGATACAAATTTGGGGCCAGGCAGAAACTGGAGTGAGAAATCGAGAGTGCGAACGAGACCGAGAAAGGGAGAGAAAGTGGAAACGATGGAGGAATATACACAAGGAAAACGGGATATTACTCGAGATCATTAATAACACAGACCCCTTTTGCGTCGGGCAACTTTTATCTGGTCGGATGAGCCCTAATGAATATAATAACGTCTCCTCCCTCTCCCTCGAGCTTGCATAGGAGCCCATCTATCTATAGCAATCCACAAAGCTCTGTGAAACTGTTTGTCGGTCTTTTGGATAGATGTTCTTGTTCCTGAATGCTGAATTGTGAATGTCGGCTGGATGGCGTATTAACGTATTATTCCCTCTCCGTTACTATCTATATCAGTATCTCTCAGATTTTGTGGGATAAAAACAAACGTATAAATTTCACGATATCGCAATATGTGCTGGCCTTGCCGAAAATCGATATCATCGCACGATGATTAAAATTGGCCAGAGTTATCATATAGGTACCGGATGATTAACTCCATCAATGACAATTTAATAAGGCATCAAATTCGGAAACGACTTCACACTAAAACGTTCCCAATTTATTTCCCATCGAGATCTTCGTGGTTACTCACTTAATTCAAATAGGGACAAGAATTTATTTACTCGAGTCTATGAAAAGGGAATGATTACTCAGCCATCTGGGCAATAAAGTATAAGCGAAATCTTCCAAACGACCACGAATGCAGGACAAATGGTTTTGGCCGAGTAACTACCATACGTTCTTATACAACGTGGAGAAGAACTCTATAAAAATTTCAGCAGGGCTCAGAATAATTGATACAGATTTCAGATATTTCAGTGTTTCAATTGAAGGGATAATCTATTCGCGAAATGTTTCGTTTTACAAATCACTGGAACATTGGAACGTTTTTTAAAGTTCGTCCCGCGCCCATAGAGCAGTATTCGAGGGGTAACAAAATTTCTATGGCGGTTGATCAATTCAGTCGTGTTCATGACCGATTCAGACCAGTCAGGACGAAAATTCGTATAGTGGGTCAACGCGACTATCGATTACATCACGCCAGGGTAATGACGAGCGCCGGACTGCCGCGACGCCTTGTTTGCCGCCAGTATTCACCGTCTAGTGTCTACCTCAGCTAGTGCATGGGATTGTTCATACACATGTGCACAGGCATATCGTGTATACGTCAGTTCTATAGGTGTCATATATCGCATTGCACGATGCAGAATGTGCGTGACGTACCTAGATATCTCGATATGTCTACGAGAATCTGTGTAGGTAGGAGGATAGTCGTGATGGAGATGTTCGTTCACCAGACCTCCATAGCGTGATCCAAGGTGCCCCAGATACAGCATCAGGCTACGATGTCCCGTCGCCTTTGGACCATTAAAAATTTACGGTCTTGAAAGTAACGGCATTTCAAATACGAAATCAGTTTCCATAATTTGCACTCGACCTCGAGTTACTTGGTGGATATATGTATAACCATGACCACAACATTAGAAAACGTCAAATCCAAGAATCATAGGACTAAAATATACGATCTACACAATCGTAAGACCTGTGCTGGAAGCACATTAAACTTTCAATCGCAGGGCACGATCCGCAGTAGTCAAGAGCTTATAGTATATAAAATAACCGGCAATAAACTTCTAAGAGAAAAGCTCGAATAATCAAAAGTCTTTTGAACAAGGTTAAAATCTCACCCCAGTCATTTCCGTCTTATCGATTCCACCTCTTATTCGTTTCCCTTCCGCAGGAGTATAAAATTTCAAGCCTCGTTAGATATCTTTTTTATTCAGTCAAAAGCTTTTGAATTCAACCGGAACCGTCACAACAACGTCACTCTCTCTCACTCTCTCTCTTTCCCTCTCATAAAAGCTGGTCAAATTTGTCAAATATTATTTTGATGTCTGCCGCCTCTAGATACCAACAACCCGACAGTAAAATGGAAAAGTCATTAACAGCAATATAATTGGATCCGGCGACGAGGAGCTCCGCTATAAGCTTAGGCAATCTGGACGAAGGGGTTGTAAGCGTGGTGGTAGATGGGTGGGTGGATGGGTCGGGGAAAGCAATGAGTGAATAAGGGGGCTCGAGGGGTACGCAGGACGGTGAGAGGAACGAAGGAAGAACGGGGGTATAGTAAGGGTGGTGAATAAGGGGTGGGGGGAAAGAAGTGGGGTTAAGGGGGGGCGAGGAGAGGGATGAGGGGGATGAGGGGGAGACTAATTGAAACCCCGCGACGACGCTGTCGGGTCAGCAATTCGGTTTCCGTACGACTGAGCTTCGTGCACTAGCATGGCCCTACCCCCTAACCAACCCCCCTTCTGTATGGTTACTGAAAACTTTACGGCGTCTTGCCTCGGAACTTGCAAGTTCATAATATTAATTTTTACAGTATCAAATTAGGTACTGTATATTTCAACCCTGATATAGTTAATCTTATCTAGTGGAGCAGCTATAGGTATAGTTTATATGATTCAGGTATATACATATATATGTATGTGTGTCTGTTTTCACGACCTTAATAGCAGATAAACGAAATTGAGTTACGCGATTACCTATGTATCTTTTAAAATGGGTCAGTCTCGTTGGTATCGTAGGGTGGACGAGGTATAGATTGTTGTATAAATTCACGGTGTATGGAGGTATACACATATGATTATGAGAATTGCGATAAATATTCATCCGCGTAGGATATGTTGATTAATATGGCGAGGTAAACAATTGTGACTGAAATATATAGTAGTGAAATAATGTAATAATGAAATGATTGATCCGTAACTAAATCGCAATTGTAACCTGTGGGTAGGATCGTTGAAGCCATTAATCTTAACGTCGCCAGGGTATTATAATATTTTCTAAGAATCGTAGCAAGGATCAGAACGAAGAAGTAAGCACCTCTCACTCTTGCTCCAATACTCGCGTACCTACTCGGTGCTTCTTAGTTTGTGCTTTTTGTTAAAAGTTGCTTTTTGCTCTTTGCATCCTCGCAGCGAACCGCCGGAGTCTAAATGGATAAATGGATAAATCTCCCGAACCAATTTCACAATTTCATTTGCATCGCACTCGACTGGATGCGATTTCACGGGCTCGCTAGAGGAAGAACCAAGGATCATGGTGAGGAGGACGAGGTAGTCGTACCACGGAAGTACCTCCTTCGCGGTGGTAAACAACTTTCAGTCGAATCTCGGCTAGGCAGTTTTCCCTTCCGCAAATTCCATTCTTCGCTCTTCCTCTACTCGAGGAAAACGAGCGAAAAAGGGCGAAGAGAGCTAGTGTATGTGCGCGCCTTGTCCTCCCCATCGGTTTCCTTTAGCCGCAATAAAAGTGGAGAAATTTCGACCGTATATTTTTACTTCGCTATGTATGCACCCCGTTTAATTGTATCTATGGCCTATTGTTCGATCCATCTTATAGCAAATAACTGAAATATATTATACCTTAGATCCCTGTATACCGTTACGCCGTAAACTCCATAGTCTTACGCACGAGTTCCGTTTTCTTGGGACTGAATTCATTCGAATTTTTGCATACGTCGTGTAGTTTAATAAATCAACCTGTTTTTCGCACGTAAATCTAAGAACACGTATGTACAGGATCATCCAAAAGAATAACGTTGTAGGTGGAAAAAAAAGAAGCAGAGGGCCTCAACGTGGAATGAAACTAAAGCTCCTATTTACGCGTGAAACTTTTATATCACGACGCAGTGGCTGAGTCGTTTTCGCACAAAGTAGTATATATATGTATATAGCAGGTTGAGTAATAATCATAATTTCCACGGCTATTGTTTCACAGATAATTAAGTTCTTGCAGCATCCCTGCAGGGTGCAGTTCTGCGAACTTGTATTTATACGCGTCCCGCGTCTATACCAATTTGTGCAAAAACCATTTGGCATCTCTACTACATATTATACTTGGTTAGAGTTACCAACCTCGGTAGATAGATATATCTCTTCAGCATTAAGGACAAAGACGTGATATCTTCGCATAGAACACATATCCACGTTATTCCCCGTGTTGTTATATGCGAAGGGCAACCGGCGGCAGATAACGCGCTCGTATACATGCATGTGCCAGGATCATATGATAACTTGCACGCGATAATAACGAAAGGGTTTATTCTAGTGGTCTGTTACTTTTTACAATCTTGAACGAGCGGTCAACGTACTACGATTTTCATTACGAGTCGCTGCCCAGAAGCCAGGTCTAAACGCGTCGGAAAATCGCCTAGCCAATCGCGGTTCTTTTACGAAACAAGCCTGGTCTTGGTAATAGAATTGGTAATTCGGCTTCCCCAGCTTCTGTTCATTTGAAATTGAAAGTGTGTATAGCGATGGCTGCAGCAGCTCCCAGTTTCTCGCCATCACAACGACAGCAAAAGAGGCACGACTCGGGCTGGCTAGCCGCCACACGTACACTGTGTAGCTTCATCCCCTATTCTCTCTCTTTCTCTTTCACTCCTTCATTCGCCATCTCTTTCTCTGCCTCAACCCTTGTTTCCTAAACCCCCTGGCTCTCCACCCTCCGAATAAATTACGCTAGATATCTGCATACAAAACGGCTCGGGAAAATTAAAAACACAAACACTAAGCGCTTTGCTGTCGGCTCTCTCGCTCCTCGCTACATCAGTTGGTTGCCAGTTGGTTGCCCCTTGATCCCGGCACGGTCCTGTATAGCGATATAGCCAGCGCCCATGCCCACCAATCTCCTAAATTGCCTGCCGCCGAGAGTACAAATGGTAAGTTTTCAGGTAATCAAATGATTCATTGTACGCCGTGCGATGTAGACGGTATAATGACGGAGTTCACCCACTGTCTGGAGGAACAGTTTGAAGTGCCTATTTCACTTCGCCCCCGCGCGAATGCGGAAGAGGAACAGCGATCGTTTGATTTATTGGCGACGAATCACTTGCGGTAAAATAAAACGTTGAATTTTCATTCTAAACTGCCTCGTCTCCCTTCCGCAATACGCCCTTTTCCACCCCTGCGGTGAAACTCTGAAGATTTCATCCCCCAAGTTGACGACTGCACTTAAGATGGTAGGTAACCGTAGTCGCGCAACTCTACTCGCGGTGTACATCGAGCGTAATTTTTCTTGGCAGTATAGGTACGCATGTACAATGGATACGAGTATATTACACGCATTACCCTTTTCTTTTTTTTTTCCCCAACGTTATTTTCAACCCGAGCAGCGAGGAACAAGATGTGAAGAAATTCAAAGCGTGCAGCTGTAGATATCCCGACAATAAAATGGTCCCCATATATAACCAAGAGGTTAGTTATCGGGGACGAGTGGCCAACTGATTTAGGTGCCATTCACTTAATCATAGAGGCGCCCCTCCTGACATATTTAGGGCCTTCAGGCTATATCGCGAGTCACTGGCTTTACGAATTGCACGTGCGATTACCGGACGCTCGGCTCCGGCGACCGATAAAAATACTTTTAAGGAAATGAAATTGATATAAAAGACGGATTGCGATGGAGAATCGTAAAACACCCACGTACGGCGACGGCCACGTTATCGTAGCCGTGTGTCCCAGCATGGCGTGCGCCGTCCGTCCTGCCCTCGCATCGTCCTACCCCAACTTCTCTCTGCACGCCCGGTTTTCTGCTTGGTGACCATTGATCAGTAAGAAAAACACCCTGATTTTCCCCCATATTTATAGCCGAGGGTACGGCCGAGATGGGTTAGAAATTCGACGGGAATCTTTCGTTTCATATCGGAGTAGCTGTAATGGGTACAGAATCGGTACGTAGGACCGAAGGTGCGTATAACATGGTTTGTTGCACCTCGCCGATTAAACGGTATAGCAGACGTTGGACGTGGGTACAGGCGTTCAATGTTAAGCGGAATTGAAGTAAAATAACTAAAAATAAAAAATTCTGCAAGCGTGCAGTACCGGGCGGTAATTGGTTGCGTCTAGGTACGACTTTGCTTTTTGAACCGCTTGGAAAGCTGCGCACAAGCTACAAGCTAGAGAGAGAGAGAAAGAGAGAGAGAGAGTGAGGCGGATTTTTCAAGTAGCTGCGGAAGCAACGGTTAACAACCTCAAAAGAAAGAAGACACGGCGATCAAACGGTCTGAGTTAAAAGGAAGCGGCATTGACACTCATGTACCCGCATGTACAGGCAGCTATGTACATCTATGCTTGTAGTACGCTGCATGTGTAGGTGCATACGTATATTATAGCTACATGCACAACTTGAGAGTGACGATTGTCCGCAGTAGTCACGGTCAGGCCTGTGATCATAGCTGCATGAAATGTCCAGAGCTATAGCAGACAGGAATCGGTGGATGGGATGTAATTGCTAGGATGGTATGCAGATACCTGGGGCATAGCCTCTCTCATTGGCTAATATACCTTCCCGCTTGTTGGCGACTATGTTCCTGGGATTTGATTGTCCGTGTTCTGAGAGAATTATTGAGTCCGAACCGAACGCGATTCAGACTGGCCAGTATTGCACCTAGTCGTCTATACATAGACCCGAACCGACAAGGTATTAACCGGAATTGAACAATTATTCACGGTTCGATGTTACGAAGAATTGCTTTAGGAACATGCCAGATACTTCCAAACATAGTCGTTCGATAAAATAAACTACTGACATAACACTGAAAAAAAAATACTGACATGAAAATCCGTGAGCAAATGTTTAGCGAATAATCTGCAAGTTTTCATGTCAGTTTATTTTTTTCGACAGAAAGCGTACAACTTTCTCTGCGTGATGCCGATCTCTTTTTTCTCGAGCATAAGGTAGGAGGATCCCATCGTATCTTTTTTCCCTGTCGAATGAAGGATTCTGAAGGGTCTTTAATCCGGGCGTCATTATATCGCTTGATGTAGGTATATGCCCCTGGAAGCCCCTCGGCTCTCAGTTCCCGGTTCTCTTCTCTCAGACCTCGTCCCTCAACCCGTACGACCTTCACCCTTTGGGGTTGAACCTTCACTCGTAATCGCGCTAGCCGAGTGTCTACGATTCGTCCAATTATCGGTTGGCACCAAAAGTGCTGGGTCTGGCGCGCCTGCCAAATGGGAAATGGTCGGCAAGCTGCAAGAGCAACCGTGGAGCCGAAATACCATGACACCAGCTATGGGACGTAGATATAGACAATAGCCTATGGACTATATAGCCGAGTATAGGCCATAGACTGTATCAGTATGTCGGGGGGAAAGGCCCTAAAGCTTTTATGAATGTGTCTATGTGTACGGTGGAACGAGAGGGTGGAAATGGCCAAAGGGTAATTCGCTCCTAGAGAGAGAGAGAGAAAGTCTGAAAAAACAGCGGAGAACTACGCGAAGAGATAGTCGACACTGGACATCTCCTTTACGCTCGTCGGTCGGCGCCCCGAGACTGGTAAATGACGTCATTAACGAGGCTAAAGTGCTGACGCGTCGAGACTGCCCCCTTTCTGGACCCCTTCACCCTCTTGGATCCTCTCTTGCCTCGTCCGCACCAACCATTCCCGCGGCCGCATCGTTCAAGATCGATGCGTCGATATCAGCGACGCTTTGATTCTGTCCGCAGACCTCTGACAGACTGCTGAACATCATGAAACGGAGTTTGCGACATACGAGAATTTCTCATCTTGTTTATCATCATTATCATATTTCATCTCCAAATCATTCCCATGTAATCGTCTGAAGAAGGAACGTCCATGTGCCTGAGAATATTGAAGGAGCGAGGTTTACCCTAACTCGCGCTTTCCTGTAAATATCCCTTCACTGCACTGGTATAATTTGATTCCATATCATGTTCTTGTTACGGTGATCGGTGTAAGAGGAATAGCGCAGCTTTGAAATCTAATATATTTTTTAAGAGAAGATGTCCAGCTCTAAAATGCAAGAAACCAGATACAAGGTAAGCGGCGAACGGGTGAGCGAACGGGTTTAATTATCCCGCGGCCTCCTAACGTGCAATTAATTCCGAATGCGGTTTAGTTTAGCGAACGAAGAGCAAACAATGTATTACCCTCCCGACCACCTAAACGTAGGTGGTTTCAGGGTGGAGGCCACTTTGCGCAAATAGCATGGATCTGCAGATAGTGCAACCTCTCCTCTTCACCTCCACCCGCTAGCAACTCCGAGCCCTTAACCTCCTCGACCTCCCCTTGCACCGAATCTACCGAGGTTAATGCTCCGTAAATTTGTGATTGTCCCAAATGCAAATCTACCTGTCCGAATTTCATCACCATTTTAAACCCTGGGCTTAAAAGTGCGGAAAAAGTTACCCCAGCAAAGATTCCTGGGCACTGTACCTACACTTGTACGCCCTGAGAATAATAGAAAACAAAAAAAAAACAAAACACTTACGATGGACAAAAACATGTCAAAGTTTCAGATAATTTGGGTAATTTGATCGAGAGTAGCTGACAGATCGAATTTTATTGTGTAGGAAAAATGGGACAGGCGCTTCAGTTCATTTAATAAACTCGATACCAAGAATCAATTTCATTTAATCGGTTCAATTAAAGACAATCATGGTTATAAAAGCGAATTATGTAAGTGAGTGCAATCTATCTTGAAATTGCATATGCGCCCGCACACGAATTTGAGTCTAAAGCACGCGAGTTTCGCCGCTACAGACCGCGCGTCTGTCCGCTGCTAGTAGATATACCTGCAGGGTAGGGAGTAGTGAGCGGATTGTAATATATTTCCTTGCGTTTTAATAGGTTTCTGGCACGTCGATATTCGATGAACGAGGCCATAGGGAGGCCAGTGCCTATGGATATACATACAACTACCTATATACGTATTTATGTATATATGTACGTGTAGTTGTTATAGCCTATATACGATTACAGAAACTTGCGGAGGTATGGTGCTGCGGCTTGCAACTTTAGCACGCCCGCGCCGCAAGCACCCTTCGAATAGAACCTACATACATTGAAGCTATATTCAGATTTAATAGTACGCTTAAGAATCGATCTTACCGCTCGTAAATAATAATTTTCATTTCTGCGTTATAATGCTCCTCTGCGCCAGCAGCGCCAGCGCAATTACGGAAATAGAAGAATGACTTCACTTTACTAACGCTTCCGTGCGATATTTCTTTTCTATAGAAAACTGCGAGTATATACCTACACCTGTGATACACGAACTGTGGAACTTAAAAGATTCAAAATTTACTCTAGACATTGGAAAAACACTCGTCAAATTTGAGGACAGGCTACTGAAAATAGGTAATGATTATCAGAATTTGATAATTATACACAATTTGATAATCATGACATCCCATGCTTTGAAGAATATGATGATAAGGTTCTGTAGTTACGATCCCCAGATCTAAATTTTCCGGATTGTAAGGGAGCAAATTATAATTTGTAGTTGTTGTCATGATGGTTTACCTCAGCTACGATGTTACAAGGCAGACACGCTTCCAACTCCAGCTGTAACACACATTCTATAGAATTGAACGTACTACTCGCTGTAGACTGCAGGAACTTTACTGAAAGGGTCTGCAATCAACAGCTTTTCACACGATATCTATAGATTTACTTTAGCTCCCTGCACCTTGCACGACCCGCTTTTACAGAACGATCTTGTTTCTGTGTCTATGCCGAACAGAACTGATCGTACTAATGAAAAAAAGAGAAAATAGTCAAATCCGCGGCCAATCGTTGCAGTACATACCTATATACCGACGTCCGAGAATTTCCGAGATGCTTGCGGGCTGCGGCTAGACAGTTTTAGGGGTGGGTTGAATTGAACACGATCCAAAAGCGCTCATAAACGAATAACACCCATAAAAAGTAAGATATCGTTAAATTATTCCCATTACCATATATCTGCAATGATTTTTTTTCCCTTTGGTGTAGATATTCAATCTACCTCCTTCGGCTATATTTTTATAATACTCACCGAGGAATCTCTTGCGCCTGTTGATTTTTCCGGTACTTTTTCATGCATTATTCGAGCTACAAAGCCTATGTATTGCTTAGTATTCTAGATATTATTAATATTCATGCTTTAGATTGAACAGTTTTTCCTCTAGGGGTGTATGTATATACCTATCTGGAAATAATGGCATTTCCACGAATTTGCTTATTGCTTCAGGGCGTGTTGTGTGACAGTTGTGTATTCTGATTCATCTCCTACGATTTTATGCTAATTTTTGTTTGCGTAAAAATCATAACAATTATCTTCGTCTTCCTTCCTTTTCTCTGAATCTCATATAATTTATGTGACTCGTTAAAAAAACGTTGGGACATAAAATTTGACCTCGCTGGCCCTCTTGTCGAGCTCGCTGGTATACAGTTTCCGTATCAAATAAAATTAGACTCCACCGAATCTTCATCATTTTTCCATCTACTGAGAATGTATGAATGTATAACTATATACTGTCTTCTGCTTATCGTTTTACAAATTATATCATGATTTCTGGGAGTTTTAAGTTTCAGCTAGGAATACCGAATCCAAATGCCGTAATTGTGCCGGATCTGTTTGGAATGGGAGTGGATCGTTTCTATAGACATCGTTTCTACATGCTCGTTTCTACGTGTAGAAATGAGCTTCTGTAGAAACTATCCTTGTAGAAATGAACATGTAGAAGCGATCTCTGTAGAAACGATAGTGATCCTTGTTTGGACTAAATACTGATGATAGCAATCCTATAATAGTAGATCTCATCGCTGCAGAACAAATACTATTTTTACTCTTCCCCGTAGTGACGTAATTGCCACGATGAGTAATGACTATGCAACATATGTTCAATGAAACATATGTGCACGATAAAATGAATATCATTCTTGGCTACCTCAATGGCTATGAACCCCGCCAACTGAAATGCAAATTCAGACTAACCGCGCTTAATAAAATTGTGAGTGTACAATATTTTCTACGAATGAAGTCATCGTGGCTATAATTTGCATGTACAGATTATATAGTGTTCATAGCTACAACTCCACTTTTTGAATAAGTCTACAAACATTTTTCCATCATTTTCTATCTCGAATTAGAAGGAAGAATTATATATATATATATATATGTATATATATATATATATATATATATGTTATCTCTTCAAAAGATAATATTCATCTATAGGTATCCTGTCAACGTCAGCAAATAGTATATAGCAACAGTATCCGTTATTTCAACTATATCTGTTATAAAATCATTACGAATACAGTTTTGAATGAATGTACGAAGAGCATTATTTTTAACAGCCCTAAAAGCCAGGTCTTTATTAGATTATCGTCTCTCTGACAAAAAAACGAATGTCATCCATTTCCAGCTTCTTCGGTTTCCGAAATTGTTTGGATACGATAATATTTGAGCTCATATTCATATATCTCAGAAGACCAGTGATAACAAACACGATCGAAACTATGAATTCAATCTAAAACAATCTTTGACCAACATGATTTTTAATACAATTATTGTCTGAGAGTCTAATGCAACATAATACAGTTTAATGAATCTGTATCATATGTCGGTACGCATAATTCGAACCGCGCGCCCCGTACGGGCTAGGGAATCTAGTGACCAGCGTTTTCCCTAGAAATCTAGTTGGCAGTAGCTTTATAGAATGAGCACACTGTGTGTCAAAGTGCCAACTTCATTGAGGTGAGTAAAGTTTACACATCGAGGTGTTAGTGAGTGTTTATACTTGTCTAAAAATCGAACATGAAAATAATATATTTGGTAAGAAATGATCAATTTCACAATAAATGAACTAATTCAGTTTATTCTGAAGTGAAATTCAATCGAATTAACCTCCAAATAATATTTCAGCAATCTTAGTGCCTCGAAATTGAACTTCAAACTCTGTGATCTCACAGGCAACCCCAGGGTGGGGTCTCCTGTCATCAATAAACGCAGTTCACATTTTTATCAAAGAAACAAAAACTATGAAGTATTTCGACTAAATCGACGCCAGTTAAAAAACAAAAATTGATATGGCGCGTCCAATTGTACCAAGTCAACAAAAGTTGGCTGAAAAATTAGCCATACTAAATGATCGAGGTGTGGGTATGCTAACCCGAATCTACAACATCAAAAAGGCTTGTGGCGATGCCAAATCAAAGCCTGGATTTTTATCCGACAAGACTTTAGAGTCTGCTATAAAATCTATCATACGTAGATTTCCTAATATCGATATAAAGGGACTCGCGGCGATCACCAATCTCCGTAACGAAATAATAAAGTCTCTGTCCCTCTACTATTACACGTTCGTAGACCTGCTTGACTTCAAGGATAACGTATGCGAGTTATTAACCACAATGGATGCCTGCGGTGTTCACATGGATATAACGATTAACTTTGACGTCACAAAGGGCTACTTGGACCTCGTCATTACATACGTTAGTCTAATGATTCTACTGTCCAGAGTCGAGGATCGAAAAGCTGTTCTAGGACTCTTCAACGCTGCTCATGAGATGGTCCATAGCCAGTCTGACCCAAGTTTCCCGAGACTAGGCCAAATGATAATGGACTATGACGCACCGCTCAAGAAATTGTCAGAGGAATTCGTTCCACATGGTAAATTATTAATAAATGCACTTATGTCTCTCTGGCCAATTTATCCAGGGAGAAATTTATCCGCCGATACATGGAGGGCGGATAAGAAACTCAGTCTAGTCGGGAGCCCTGGTCAGTTACTGAAGGCGGCTGTAACCGATACAATGTCTTGTGAAACTCTGAGTTTAGATAGACTAGAGCGATGGGTAGTTCTCGGGTTTACTTTATGTCACACAGTTCTGAATCAGGAACAACCCGGCAAACTATGGACTACCGCTTTAGAGTCCGGTTGGGTATTGGCTCTGTTCAGAGATGAAGTTATATACATACATCAATACATACAGTCGTTTTTTGAAAGCATAAAAGGGTACAGTAAAAGGGTCTCAGAAGTTAAAGATTGCTATAGTCAAGCGGTACAAAAAGCCGGACACAGGCATAGGGAAAGGCGAAAATTTTTGAGAACTGCTCTCAAGGAATTAGGACTGATATTATCCGATCATCCGGGTCTCTTGGGCCCCAAAGCACTCCTAGTATTCATGGGATTGTCTCACGCCAGAGATGAGGTCTTATGGCTTTTGAGACACGGAGATAATCTACCAATTCAGGGAAAAGGAAAGGGTCGCGGGGCCGATGATCTGGTAGACAGGCAGCTACCGGAGCTGCTGTTCCACTGCGAGGAACTGCGTGCTTTAGTTAGGAAATATTCCCAGGTCTTACAGCGCTATTATGTGCAATTTTTGTCCGGTTTTGACGCCCCTGCGCTGCATCAGATGATACAGAATTTACCGGTTTGTCCCGAAGACGAGGGAGCTATTCTTAGCGATATGTGTTCTTCCATTGCTAGTTTGACCGTTAAACAAGTAGAAGATAACGAATTATTTGATTTTAGAGCATTCAGACTTGACTGGTTTAGATTGCAGGCTTATATGTCTGTTGCAAAGTGCAACATGAATCTGGCAGACAATAGAGAGCTAGCTTCATTCATGGACGGCGTGATATTTCACACTAAAATGGTAGACAACTTGGACGAAATGTTGGTAGAAACTTCCGACCTATCAATCTTTTGCTTTTACAGTAAGATATTTGAGGATCAATTTCACATGTGCTTAGAATTTCCTGCCCAGAATCGATACATAGTTGCTTTTCCACTGATGTGTAGCCACTTTCAAAGCTGTACTCACGAACTGTGTCCTGAAGAGCGTCATCATATTAGAGAAAGAAGTCTGTCCGTTGTTAACATGTTTTTAGATGAAATGGCCAAAGAAGCTAAGAATATAATAACCATTATTTGCGACGAACAATGTACCATGTCAGACAAGCTTTTGCCCAAACATTGCGCGGTTCAAATATCCCAAGTTGTAAATCGCAAGAAGAAAGATAAGAACAAGAAAAATATGTACGAAATTCACAAACCTGGTATTGAAAGCTATAGAAAAACTAGAGAGGAATTAACTACTATGGATAAACTTCATATGGCTCTGACTGAGCTATGTTTTGCAATAAATTCATGCCCAACAATTAATGTTTGGGAGTATACCTTTGCCCCTAGAGAGTATTTGCATCAACACTTGGAAACAAGATTTGCTAGGGCTTTAGTAGGCATGGTAATGTTCAATCCAGATACTAGCGTCATTGCAAAGCCTTCCGAGTTATTTGTTAGCGTTAGAGCTTACATGAATGTATTACAAACGGTTGAAAATTACGTTCACATTGATATAACTAGAGTGTTTAATAACGCCTTGTTGCAACAGACTCAACAGTTTGATAGTCATGGAGACAAAACTATTGCTTCGTTATACATGCAATGGTATTCTGAAGTATTGTTGAGACGAGTAAGTGCAGGGAATATTTGCTACTCGGGAAATCAAAGAGCATTTGTCAGCCTAACAGCTGAGAGCGCGACTCCCTTTAACGCCGAGGAGTTCTCTGACATTAATGAACTTCGGGCATTGGCTGAACTCATCGGACCTTACGGCATGAAAATGTTGAACGAAACTTTAATGTGGCACATCGCGAGTCAGGTTCAAGAACTCAAGAAGTTAGTAGCTGGGAATAAGGAGGTCCTAGTTGCTTTGAGGACGAATTTTGACAAGCCAGAAGTTATGAAGGAACAATTCAAAAGATTGCAGCAAGTCGACAATGTTCTTCAAAGAGTAACGATAGTTGGAGTCATTCTGAGTTTCAGACAATTAGCACAGGCCGCTTTAGTCGATGTTTTAGAAGAACGCATTCCTTTCCTACTCAGTTCTATATTAGACTTTCGGCATCATCTTCCTTCCGGTGATCCAATGAGGATCGTTTCCGAAATGACATCGGCTGCGGGACTGACATGTAAAGTTGATCCAACTTTGGCCGCAGCTCTCAGAAGCCAAAAAGCCGAGGCAGACGAAGATGAACATCTTTTAGTTTGTCTACTGATGGTGTTTGTCGCAGTTTCAATACCAAAGCTAGCCCGAAACGAAAATTCATTCTATAGAGCTTCGTTGGAAGGACATTCGAACAATATACATTGCATGGCTACTGCAATAAATAACATATTCGGTGCACTATTTACAATTTGTGGGCAAAATGATATAGAAGATAGAATGAAGGAATTCTTAGCTTTAGCATCATCCAGTCTTTTGAGATTAGGGCAAGAAGCAGACAAAGAAGCTACTAAAAATAGAGAATCAGTCTACCTACTTTTAGACCAGATAGTTCAAGAATCACCATTTTTAACAATGGATTTATTAGAGAGCTGTTTCCCATACGCATTGATACGTAATGCTTATCACGACGTTTATAAAATGGGTCATGCGCAGCAGTAAGAATTGAGGATAAACAAACACAAGGAACTATAAGTATTTTATTATTGTCTCAACTTGCCGTTGATGCAAAATACGTTAATAATTATGTTATTTGATAGGATGAGGAAAAGATACCGTATATTTCCGTCAACTGATTATTTTCAAAACTAATTATGTATCTTTAGAATATAATGTACACTTGATAATGATATTAGATTATATTACGGTACAATAATTTGAATATAAAAACGAAGGAGCCGTACAAGAGGAGTTTTCTTTATTTTATACGTAAATCAAATAATCCTGTAAATCAAAGTATGTATCCGGTATTGAAATCTTGAATGAATCTGTGAAGGAATTTAAATCGTTCGAAAAACAGTGGGTATAGTTGTTTACTATATCTTTTAATTGTAAACCTAGAGTTATTGCATGAATAATGATCTAAAGTCATTATTTCATGCTGTATTCTTTAGCAAAGATTTGAACATCTTGGAGAGTTCGAATTATTTAGACTGTAGCTATATTTACTTTTTATCATCTAATTAACATTTTCTAGTACAAAATATGTTTCTGTTTTTTTAATTTCGTCATAGCGATTTTTACACATACCTATATTTATCGTATTACAAAAATGATACAAGAAACAAGAATTGAAAGAAAATTTATTATGCTAACCGATATTTTAATTGTAAATTGTAACTATTTCATAATAGTTTATATATAGCAAATAAAGTGAATCATCTCTGTATACATGCTCGTTCCTTCTCATCTACATATGAAATTCATTTTTAAACTATATATCGACACCCATTTACAATCAATTCCAAATTCCTCTACCTAAAATTGAAATTGAAATATGTAACGAGTTATGAAATACGGGAGGCTTGGGATTTAAATAAATACAATACATATTATTTGGATATTCTGTCTGATATATATTCAACGGTAAATCTGCAAAGTACAACAAATAATTATGCCACACTGGAATTATCTTCGTTCGGTTTGACGCGATTTAGCGCCACTAGAATACCGCGGGGTATCCTGGGAAATTTTCTGACCAATCGCAACACTATAACGCAACAATGCTCGAATTCACAAATCGAGTGTCTGATCTTTGAATTTTTAATCCGCGAACTTAATTGTTACAATTGAGAATTTTTTTTACGAAAGTGACACTGACTCAGGAACAAAGTTCATCTTCTTAAAACTACACCATACAGAGTGATTATTAAACTACAGATGAACTCGTTTGCATCATCGTTACAACCAGCTGTAATGAACCTCGTGGTCATCTCTAAATGCGTACAAGTTACATTATAAATATTACTTTATAAGCATGCCGCGTAGAACCAGGTACAGTTTTCGTGTATTTCTCATTACGGAACGATGACCATAGTTTCTTGTATCGTGACCCCGGTTTCAATTCGACTAATCAGCGAAATGTGAAACACACTTTCTATCAACATTACCGTAAAGTTTTAGAGTTAATTAGTATTATGATTCCATAACCAATAGTCCAACAATGACACGATATTAGCATGAGTAATCTCATCATATAAGAGTAATATATTCAGATATATTGAAATAACAATTCACGTCAATCTATAATGAACGCTCCATCTCAGATCCGCTTCTTGAACAGAGTTTATAAATTCATTTTGTGCACAATTCGCCCGGCAACAGCAGAAAATACCACGTGATATTTCAGAGTGTAGACGGCCGTGATCTGTCGGTGACGCATGGGGTGGACCTATGCACCGTTCAGCTTATGGTTAAATCTATATTAGTCGTCATCCAGTCATCCGCTCACGCTGACGCGGATCTACCTCGTTAAAAATCGGGAATATGAGCTGCACAAGAAGTTAACAAATAATCACGTAAAATCTTCCATGATATGAATATTTACGATAACCTATAAGAGCAAGCTATGACTGTGCTACGTCGAATTATAACCACAAAAAATATCTAGTCACTGTTATACCTAATAAACAACCAAATTATTTATTGGTGAGTAATTCAGATTTATTATCATTCATTTCACTGTACATACCTATTCTTCTTACTAACAATCAATTTTCTCATTCTCATATATGGTATATTGCTTTCTGCGGGCTGTGTATGCTGCTCTTTATTAACCTAGTGCTGCTACATAAGGTCGGAATCACTGATTTTCAATGCCTTTTGCTACTATGCTGAGTATTCATTCAAATTATTTGATTTCTTCAAAGGTAGGTTCTATATTTTTTTCATACCATTGATGACCACTAATCTTCATTAATATTATCAATATTTTATGCCAGGTGCATGTACCGTTATCATTTGAATATAATTCCAATTAGTCAACTATTTCTATCTCTCTAAACAAGAAGAATAGAAACTTGAAAACTTCACAAATATATGCCAAGGAATGTACACAATGGTTATGTTTAGTCTTCACTGTATTTAAAACCCATTAACCATTCAAGCTTATCACTAACAGATGATATATCTACTAGCATTGGTCTTGTTCGACTCGTATTCATTCATTCAATCATATATCATATACCATATCATATGTTTGTTGTATTGTTACATAACATTGCATTATGTTCATCTTTTTTTCATACAGAATTATCACAAGCATGGATTTATGCAGGAGTGGACAAAATATTTATCAAACTGTAGATGACATTCCAGGAGATGGAAGTCAACAAATGATTGATTATGAACAACAAAATCGTTCATTACCATTGGTGAGTTGAAATATCTCCCAACATGTATTATTCTTATCAAAAATTAGTAATTTACTAATTATTATTGTCAGAGGAAATAAAAGATGATAAATTCAAGATAAACTATTTATCCTACTTGCAGGTGATCGAGTTGTCAGATAGCACGAGTCAGAAAGACTACCCTGACTATGTACTCGCTTATGTGGACCAGGAGCTTCATGCCGAAAGGAGGAAAATGTTTGAGCAACAATTACGGGATCAAGGACTACACCTGGAGTATGAACAGGAGCAAAACTTATGTTTTATCAAAATTTATACGACTCAGGTATCCATTGAATCTGTATATATATTATTTGTTAATGTAATGTATTTCCCGCACCTGCAATAATGGCTGAAAGTTAGCATGGCCACTATTTGACGTGACTCACTATGTATATAACTTGAAAAACTTCAAGGCTTAAGTAGTCAGAGCATACACATGCCTTGAGAGTTATTAACGGTTATTCAAGATTGTTTTATCAACAGTAGCTGCGGTGCAATTATAGTGTAGAACTTTAGTTAACGGAAAAAAAACAGTCATTCTCTAATCATATTAACATTTCCGCAGGAAGTATTATGCAGATATTGTGATATCATGAAGTTTCGCATGCCGATAAAAGTGTCTGAGGATAAATTAGCCTTGACAGAAGAGTCCACAGATATATTTGATGACGCGAAGTCTTATTTTGCACAAATTTTTCATTTTGCAACTTTGGATCCTGCTAAATTTCCATCCCGAAAGTATCGACTCTCGACTGAATTCTCCAAAGATAAGGCTTATCTGTGAGTATATGTGCCATTTGTGACAAAGATCTATTAAAAACACATACTAATAACTTGAATTTTGATTAAAAAATGAGTGAACCTGCAATAAAGAAATGTAAATAAAGATCATACAAATTTTCTTTTCCAGGTTTGACATCGAGGCTGAAGACTTCTTTCCATGGAGTGTACGATGTATGGTAGTCGATTTTATTCTGGCCCGACAAGCCGGAGGCATTCAAAATCTCGTGCTTGATGGAGTTTACACAGCGGCTTATCCACTGCATGATGTAAATATCCAGGGCTTATAGCTTTTTATACTGATATTGTTAGTCCGAATTCTGTTCAGAGCTTCCAGAATGCTAAATAAAGATTACGATTTAATTTCCTCAGGGTACCTATAAGCAATCAAATTCTACCAGATCGTTGCTCCATCAAGAATGGGGTGCCACACGTAACTGGATAAAGTTGCAGCCCATAGACACAATCAAAGATTATTTTGGAGTTAATTTTGCAATGTACTTTGCTTGGCTTGGCTTCTACACATATATGCTCATTCCTGCCAGCATAGCAGGCCTGCTATGTTTTCTGTACGGTAAGCTGCCTCTCAGACAAAATTTTGATTTATTAATGTATAATCTAATCTAATTTCACCGGTGTAATTTTTCAGGAATAGTTACCTTTGGGTCCAATGAATTAGCAGAAATGGCATGCGATCCTGCATCCGAATCCATTGTGATGTGTCCACAGTGTGATAAAACGTGCGACTACTGGAAACTTAGTGAGAGCTGTTTATTAGCAAGAGTGACTCACCTGTTTGACAACCCAGCGACTCCAGTATTCGCCGTTTTCATGTCATGTTGGGCCACCTTATATCTCGAGTTATGGAAAAGACGATCTGCGGTATTGACCCATCGCTGGGGATTAACTGGATTGGATCGAACCTCGGAATATCCCCGACCAGGATATCGGGCTCTTCTTGAAAAAGCAACTTTCTTTAAAATTAAACCAAAGGTATTATATCATCAGATTTATGCTACTACGTTTGAGAAATAACTGAAGAGTAAAGCAATAAAACTTGGGCTCTCAATTTGCTTTTTATCTATAAAACTGTCCAAACTTCTAAAATGTCTTGTACACCCAGAGTTTGATTCTTGGTTTTAACAATACGTCTTTGTCGTCCAGGAGCGAAGAGGAAATAGAAAAGATGAGCCTCACGTAAGTTTCTGGAAAGTGAGAGTTCCAGCGACCTGCTTCAGCTTTTCGGTCGTTCTTCTTCTGATTTGTACTGCTGTTGCTGCTGTCTTTGCTGTTGTTCTCTACCGCATGTCAAGTATCACAAGCAACAAAATTTTTGGCCATGAGGTAGACACCACCAGCTACAGGACCCTTGCTCTGCCAGCAGTCGCAGCTTCCCTCAATTTGGTAATTTATTGACCATCTACCAAATTTTTAATGTAGTTAACCTACGTGAGATTGAAATAGTGTCTCGTAGTATAGAAGAATTTAAACCAAGATCAGATGTCAGGTGTCTTAGCTTGTCTACATCATATAAAAATTCTCTGAGTCTCTAATGATTCTATCTACAGTTGAAAAAGAAAATTCATCTTCGATCTTATGGAGTCCAGAAATCCATTGATAAGTATGCAGTGTTCTTCTTCTCCAGGTGGGCATCTTGATTCTTAATTACGTGTATGACTGGCTAGCACTGTACTTAACAGAGATAGAATTTTTAAGAACCCAAGCCGAATTCGACGACAGTCTTACGTTGAAGGTTTACCTCTTTCAATTCGTCAACTACTATGCTTGTATATTTTACGTAGCATTTCTGAAGGGCAAGTTCGTTGGGTATCCTAGCAAGTATAATCGGATCTTAGGATACAGGTAATAGAAGTTCGTTAATCTCACTGAGATCAGTTATGGTTAATTTGCTTCTTAGAGCTTATGGTTTCAATATGGATACTCCTTGAACTAGGCAGGAAGAATGCAGTCCTGGAGGGTGCTTGATGGAGCTTTGTATCCAGCTAGCAATTATAATGGTTGGTAAACAGGCCCTATGTACAGCAATGGAAATGATCGTACCGGTGCTAATGAAATGGTGGGCTTTGTTCAGAATCCACACTGGTCTAAAACAAAGAGATCCTATCACTCCAAGGAACCAGTGGATAAGAGACTTCAAACTTCTTGATTGGAGTGCGTGAATTACCAATCTCGTCCGTTACTTCTTACATTTCAAATACCTATATAGCGACTATTCCTGTCTGCCAGGCTAATAGCAAAGTCTTCAAAACAATTAGAACAATCTTTCAACTGGATGATGAACTTGTAATAATAAATATAAATTTTTGTCAGGTCCAAGGGGGCTATATGAGGAATATTTAGAGATGGTAATTCAATTTGGATTCACGACTCTCTTCGTAACAGCGTTTCCACTGGCACCGTTTTTCGCTCTAGCTAATAATGTTCTTGAGATGCGATTGGATGCAACAAAATTCCTAAGACATTTCAGACGCCCGGTGCCCCAGCGTACAGCCGACATTGGAATTTGGAGTCGCATTCTGGATGCACTTGCGCGCATTTCAGTTACTACTAATGTTCGTATACTTACATACAATATAGTT
Organism: Tenthredo distinguenda; assembly: GCA_947538915.1. Classification (NCBI taxonomy): domain Eukaryota; kingdom Metazoa; phylum Arthropoda; class Insecta; order Hymenoptera; family Tenthredinidae; genus Tenthredo; species Tenthredo distinguenda. The sequence continues at coordinate 11,583,265 of OX384534.1, forward strand.
TATTGTCATATTCTGAGATTTATTGTAACAGGAGAACAGTCGTCAGACTCTTCAATCAATAGAATATTTATTGAAATACCCCCGATATCGGCCAAACTGATCTCAATACTGCCAGGTCCTTTCTTATGATCGATGTTGAATCCTGTATAACTGTGTCACAGTTGAATATTTCCTTTTCTTTATCATAGGCATTTATAATAGCGTTCTCATCAAACTATATACCACGATTGGTGTATATGGCTGTAGTCAACAAGGACAAATCAGACACAGGGTACTTGAACCATACCCTTGCCTATTTCAATACAGCGGACTTTGAGGAGGGGACTGCTCCGTTACAAAGCGCCTTTCCTAATATAACGGAATGCCGATATGCAGAATACAGAAATCCCTATTGGGCACAAAAGGATCCTTACAAACGGCCGTTGATTTACTGGCACATCCTAGCTGCAAGATTAGCATTTGTAGTCGTCTTCCAGGTAATTATTATCTTTTCTCGATATACCTACAGAAAAATCATAGTGCTCATGTTGAAAAATTATTCCTTAAATCCATTAGTCTTTAAATTAGTATGGAAATATTCAGCGATTTTACTTGTGTCCTAGGAAATCCTCAAATTTTTTTTCAATCGATTCTGGGGAAGTTTCAATTTGATAACTTCAACCTGAACCAGTTGATTTCGTGTTCGTCTGATCTCTCCATTTCTTAGGTCGAGGATAACATAAATGAATTATCTTGTCTTTTTATGTTTTCTATTTCTAAGTTAGTCTTTAAGGAGTTCAGAACTTCTGGTGACCAGCTTTACCAGAATTTTGCGTTACCCAATAGCAATTATTGATTACCTAACATCGTCTATTTCGTACGTCTCTCGCGTACATAAAATTATTATTGAACAAAATACGAGGAATAGATGAGCAATTTTTTTTTATTTTTATGTTGTGATAGAACGTAGTTGGTCTGCTGGGGATGATTGTACAGTGGTGTCTGTCAGGGGTGCCCAGAAAATTGCAGGACAGAATAAAACGTGAAGCTCTTCTGGCTGAGGAAGAGATTATTAAAAGAGAAGCTGCCCGCGCGAGGGATCATCTTGAAGAACTTGATCCAACGACTGTTGTGCTTGAGAATGGCAATGCAGTTCAAAGGAGGCCAAGTCGTCGTCGAGATACCTCCTCATAACAGAGAAATTTCATATGAAATTATCAATTTAGTATAATTCGTGATCGCAATTGAACTTCAAAATGAATGCGTAAGTAATTCACGTGCATTTTCACTTCATGATATCGAATTCATTTCATTATTCAATTGCAGTGTTAGGGAAGTCGGAAGATATTAGATTATCTTGTTACAAAGGTAATCAACCATATCTCAACATAATTTTACAAAGTTAACAGATCCCAACTCCAGTTCTACTACGCAGTGTTATTCCGGATGAACAAATTTGAGATCTAACTAACGATTTAGCGATTTTTTAAAATTTAATGCTTATGTGTATTAAATGTCCAGGAATGATTTTTGATGGAAAGTTTTTATATTACTAAGTTCGAGAACCGATTCCGTTTACGTATTTTTTGCTACTTTCTTCTACACATTTACAGATAATTGATGACCGTTAACATGTTCATTGCATGAGAGGATCGATTCTTAGAACCAATATCTCTCGAGTTCCCGTATGTCTTCGAAAAAATCGATCTACGATTATTATTTATTATTATTTTCTTATTTACAACTTTAATAATTAATACTCTATGATATGCTCAGTCATCCTAGCTGAAAGACCGACTATTCCATAGCTCGGCTTCTCCGGTTTTTGTATTTTCTCTTTTTGCTACTCTGCTCAAAGTTAGGGTTTTCCTAATCTAAGTAATTTAATTTGTCCTTTTTACAGATTGCGAAAGATCGTAAAAATCTTTTGCGTCTTACGCTCTGAGTCTTTTTTTCTTCTCTTTTTATTTAAACGACTTCCAAGTTCCTCTACAACTTGTTTTGGCTCGAAAAATAATTATGCTTCTGAATAATCTCCGTTCGCCGATTCTTTTAATCACCTGAACAGGTTACCACGATACTATAGATACAACAGAAAACAGAAAAATTATATGAACTTTAACTCGTGGCGGCCAGGCTCTTTCTACCATCGAGGACCAACCAGCATGGTACAAAATAATCGTATCTCATTAGTGGTCTTCTTTTTTCTTCTAATCCTTTGAAACTACGATTTCATATAGAATATCATGAGAAAATATCGTAACCTGCATATAATTTATTACTCTTTATAAATTTAAACCGTACGCTACTCACAGATCGACAAACAAGTTTGCTTGAATAAAGTCATTGTCTGATACTTGACGTTGAAAATGAGCTGTACCGAATGTAATGGCTATTTAAACGAATGATTATTTTTTCATGAATCATGCCTGGTTAAGGTTTAATCTATATGTGGAATTTAGTGCGTACACAAGGCGTCTACATGTGGATGTATGTATATCGATAAGTAGAAAGAAAATCGAGAGAATATGAGTGAAAATTTGAAAGATATTTATTTGATAACAATGTACACCTGTTAATATATATTATTGTTACGTTTTTTAACAAATTAATGACTCTGTAGAGGATCGCTTATCCTCTTTCACATTTACCTTCATACTTCGAATCAAGCTGGGTAAGTATGTATACAACGGAGAAGATGCTGCAGTTTTGAATTCTCGTCAGTTTTCACATCATGAAGACGGAATTCAAATACGCTAAAATACAGATTAACTAAAACGCGTAATAAAATATGAAATATAGACACCTGAATATTCCTGACAGAGATCCTGCATCGGAAATACCTACAAGATAATACAAATTTCAAATTGCGACATTACGCAGATCTGTTATTCCTTTATTTTTAATAATCTTCTATACATTTTATGCAGAAAAAAATTAATTGGAAATAAAAATAGTTCATTACACAGAGTACGTATTATATAACTTCTAACGTTTATTCGCAGGTATATCGATGTGTTATAGTGATGTATCTATCTATAGGTAAGAGTTCAGGTTTTATATACATGCGCGGGTATATATTCGTAAAAATGGGGCTTCCGTGTGTCCTTGCCTATTTATTCGCGGATACAATCGAGTAGATATCGAGGTAGCCTTACTTCTGTCGTCTCCGTTGAATCAGAACACGAGACACCTTGCGCAATGATAAATCGAGTCACGAGTATAGCTGTATATAGATTGCTCCAGATTTTCATGATGTTTGTTATGTAGGAAACTGTGATTACCCTTACATTATACGATATACAAATTTGATGTATAGAATCCTAGATTACTTTTACCTGCGGGTCGGTACTTTGCTCCAGCTCGGAATAGTAATCAACTAAATCGACAGATTGTCTTGTGCAATTACTGAAAACAGAAACCATAGTTTTTTTATATAAATAATATATCTATATGAATAGTTGAACACTGATATCGTTGCAGTTTTATAGGTGCGATTATAAATGATCGTATTACTTTTGTAATACACGATGTGCAAGCTGATCTGTTTGCGCAATTCATTGCGGCTTGAATCTTCTAGTATCCTTTTTTCTATCCTAATAACGCTGCACGCAATGGTTGACTCGATATTCCACCGAGTTTAATCAACGACGTTCATAAAAGGAATATGGGTATTCTTGTTTTTATATTTTAACTGTTTTTCTTCAATTTTTTCTCCGTGAATATCGAGTTCTGTTTCACAAACCGATCTTATCACAATGAAGATATATAGCCGATGAAATCACCATTTCGAATATAACTCGGTTTAATTTTTTGTTTTTTTTTTACTAGGCTATCAATAAATTCTGGCTGTTTAAATTTCGCGTTCGGTATAAAATATCATAAAGACAAGGCCGGGGGACCGACTTCTCGCTTTTCACTCATCAGCAATACATATTCTTATTTTCTGAGAACCAAAGATACTATACCGGTGATTTTTGCACAAAAATCAAATAATTATAGGCTCGAGTAACAGAAGAACAAGATCAGCTCGGTCAAGGCCACCCAGGTCGTGGTACGAATCGAGAACCTTGGACCGATCCGCGTGTATGATGATTTCACTGAAAATGACCTGGGGCATGGTTGAATCGTAAATCGGCCCACGCTGTCCTGCGTAAATCGTTGTTATCGTGGGAATTAATAGTACATAGATCTACTGCGAGATACTCGAATCACGCAAAAAAAAAAAAAATAGAGAAAAAAGCACAATTTGCGACAATTATCCTTCCATATGTCAAAATCTGCGTTTTATAGAAATCAATATAATTAATGAGGCATCAGTGATGTAGTAAAAACTTCGCTATCGAACTATCGAAGTCGACCTTTTCTGTATTCAAATTTGAATCTATAAAAATGATTTTGTTGCAAAAGTTTGGAATTAGCACTCGAGGTGCTAAACCTTGTCAAAGCAATATAATTGAAGTTTATGGAGGTGAATCAACAAGAACTAACCGACTGTAGTCATCGTGAGATTTATCGTGTGCTAAAAATGAGTGAAGTTTAGGGTGTAAGATAATATCGAAGAAAACATTGACCCACTTTTACGTGTTCATAATTAATTCTGCGAGATTGAGCATGTGATAATAGTTGTCCAACTCTAAGGGCTTATGGCCAGGAATTACTGCATCTTGCAACCCAGCAGATGTCAACTTAATGAAGATCGGAGAATGCCGAGGGACAAGCGTGACGCACAACCCACTTGGCGAGTTCCGTAGACACAAATTCTATACGAATATAGATAGTATTTAGGGTAAGTATCTACCCACAAGGGTCGTTCTTTTTTTTCGCCATTCAGCTCGCCTCAATTTTCATTCGATATAACACAGCAATCACGGTCTGATTGTGAACAAAATTATTCATCCTATTTATCTGGAAGAATTCCTATCAGCCGTGAGATAGAACACTTTCTGTTTCTTTTCGAACATGAACTCTATTTCGTAAGGATATAGATAGACGGACAAAAAAAGGTGAACCCCCATCAACTTCAAAATTGACGAAAGTGGAATTCGAACGTTAATATTTGAATAAATTCATTTCATCAGAGCATGTACATACCTATTGACTGTGAAGTTGAAGTAACTGCCGAAGGCAAGTATGGACCTTTCTTACAGTTTTGTGCAGCCTGATCTCGGATCCGGATGCGATCGTGAAAATATATATGAAATGAACACGCTGCAACGTACGTACCCGGATCGCAAATGTTAATAACCGAATACCCGTTCCAGTTTTGGACCAGGATTTGGACAGTCCTTATTTTATTACTGCCAATCATTCCGTTTCGCTCTCGGTACGTACAAAGTAATTTATTTTCACGTATGCTCTTGCGAAATTCGTGTCAAACGGTACTTGCGAAATCTGTGTGTAAAATTCATGTATGTACCGATGCGAGGCAAAGGTTGCAGCCGCAATTCATTTCACTAGTCTCGATCGCCCACCGATCGATCCGCGCATACATAAATATAAATATCAATTTTGCGTACAAATCTACCCACCTGGCATATCTGTATTCAAGTTTCGCCCCCTCGATTCAATTTCGAATTGCTCAGTCATTGATTACCGCACGGTGAACTGCTCTTACATGAATTCGGTCATTCCTTTTCTAAATGAAAAAAAAAAAATTAGAAACGCTCATCAATTTTGAACTTTATTTTTTCAATTTTGCCATTATTCAGAGAAAAAAACTCGCTACATTCGAGGAGTAACAGTACCTAATTTCATTAACATTATCAGTAGAAAGGCCCATTATCTTCCACGGAGTGTCTCTGTAGGGTAATCGAGCGATTAATCCTCAAACTCTGTCGCCAGATCGTATAATAACGGTTGTCTACATTCGTCATTAACATCATTCGTAAGGTATCGAGATTATGTATTCTGTCATATGTGCACATGCTAAATGCTTATTGCCCTGACGGTTGTGTAATACAAAACAAATAATGAATATGAGATAATCTCTTCGCACAATGAATCGAATATATACCCATATGTACATGTATACCTGTATAAAAGAAAAAGAAAAATTGGATAACGTGATGCAGGCGTTGATTCCACATGCATACGTGCATTAAAAAGCTTCGTACTTATTGTATGTATACATATAAGTTGAGTCATGAGAATAAGCAGTTGATACCTATATGTTGTACTGTCTGCAGGAGAGACTTAACTAATGTCGTATCCACGACATATGTGGCATATGTTGCTTGTTAGCTGATATCAAGGTATAGGCGCGATGTTTAATTGGAATTTTATTCTTTGTGCATTCGTATAAATTATTAAAATTCAGTTCGTTGCACTGTGGATAGAAAACTTGTGTAAGAAATCGTGGTTTGATTACGTAACGCACGATATAGAGAATTATTCAAGGCAACCGTTAATCGAGATGATGAGAGTTGTTATTTGGTTATTCAAAAGGCTGGGGCGACCTCTTTCCATACGGGGTGGTGCAAATTACGCGAGCCTAACTGTAATTACGGGGAATTTTTGCAAGGTACACGATATAATACGCACCGATCTACACTATATGCTAATCACTCAGACTGCAGGCTCGTAAGCTCGCCAAATACCTTCGTGCGTAATTTAAACTACAAGTACACGGATGACATTGACTTTAATGCAAATAGAACGTTGCATTGAAACCTTTTTTCTTGTTTTTTTTCATTAAACAGTACAAATTTATGCGCTATTACGCATCACCAAGTATAATATAAAGTTTATTTGTCTGTAGAACTTTTATACCTCATGTATAATGATTCACGTATACTTGAGGGTAATTTTCAAACATAAAAGTTTCTTCCATTCATGAATATTGAGAATGATCATTTTATCGCGTTTTGGGCCGGCGTGTGGACTATACACATTGAGGTGTTTCGAAAATTTCGGTATCTATTTTTTTCATCTTCGATCACCAGTCGGTTGAATCACCGCTTATAAATGACCATTAAATCTCAGATTTAAGGAGCTTCGATTTCAGATTAGAAATAACAAATTTTATCAGTGTGGGTTATAAAAAAAATTATCATATCTATTTGAATCACAGCAAACAGATGCAGGAGATTTTTCTCTCAGTTCTTTCTCCATAACGAAATATCTTCAGAGTCTTTCGAGTTGAGGTAACTTTTTTCATTCATTTTTTATTCCTAATTAAAAAACTTTGGAAGGGCAATATAAGTCTTTGATTAAAACCGTATAAATCTTTCATCCAATCACCAGCTCAGTGGGCGATGAAAACTTGTTCGACTCAAGAGCCATAACGTATGTGTAGGTATAGTGCACTGTTATGGATAAACGATAAATAGCTATACATGAGAGTCGGACATCGCTACTTAACTTGACCACATGTTTCCGTTGACATAAAACTAAAATATATATATATATATCTCAGGCTCAAATTTTCATACAGCCACCATCTAATCAAATATCTTCAAAGATACACAAAGAAGCTGTTGCAAAGTATTTGGGTATTCTTCTCATACCGTTTACCTGTAAATTGACCATTTCGAGTTATAGCCTAGACGCTAATCAACACTTTTACTAAACACTCCTGAAACGGTCGAGTCTTGATGGTTCGCCTTTATCGTATGAAATCTGTCATACAAATGGCTTTCCATTCACTGCAGTTATATTATACCTATGTGTACATAAAAATGCATTTATGTGTAAAAAATGTACGCGATGGTTATACGACATATATACGTGTAATTAGGTAATTACGTATATTTGAAAGACTTCCTTTGCCCGATTGTGATCCGTCTTGCATCACAGCTGGCGCGGTGCTGCATTGGCGACGAAACGTCTGTGCAGTCAGTTCAAAACCAGCTCTTCGTGTATGACTGCAATTGTCCCGAGAGAGCTGGATAGTGAGAGCGTGAGAGAGTCAGAGATCGAAGGAGAGAGCGGAGAGACAAACGGACGGATGGATGGTCAGTTGTACGACAACGACGACGATAGGTCGTTGCGCACGCTTTGCACCTGATCTTTATGAGTGACCAGGTTCCTTTCCAGATCTGGGTCATTGTCGAAAGCAAGGCCTTCCGTTGCTCGATTAACGCGGAAATACGAAACGACCACCCACAGTATTCGATCAATTGTACTATTTTATCACACGTGAAATGATTATACGACCCGTCATTTTCGGAGGATCTTTTGCCGTTTAATTACATACTCGATACCTACACTTGTGAATCCACCGATGATCAGTACGCGGTAATTGGCGTTTCAATTAAACCTCAAATAATACCGTTCCAAGCATATGGTGATTGCACGGTGGATTGTAACCACTAATAGCTAACCACCGGGCATTAATAATCAGCTTTTTCAAGCCATTAGTGGTCGACAAATTCGTTGGGTCATGTGTTCACCTGATCATAGTCAATTCTCTTATACGTTTTCGCAGAGTTCATAAGGCTTAAAATTGCGCCGTTGCAGACATTCACTGTCCGTATAGGCGTATCCGCGTAATAAGGTTCGGTATACGATATCTGATGTAAAATGAATATCAAACACATGGTTGCAAGTGTGTGAGCGAGTTTGAGATGGGTCACTAACCAAACCAAGTCGAATTTGGTGTGCCTGCTAATGGCCTAAACCGTGTCCACATTCCGCCGAGAAAGTGTTTTCGGTGACTCAAAGATTTAGATGGCAACTATATATATTCCAACGGAGGTATGAAGCTAGTTATTTCCCCGTTACTTGGAACTCTATGTAACGTACTCAGGAACTGGATATGCCATTATAGCCATAGGAATGTTCGCGATAAGGGATGGCTAACGTTCTATCATTTCTAATTGACAATTTGTATCTTTTCAGGCCTGAGATATTGCCTCCATTACTGAAATTCGATAGCGTGACTAGTGATGCCTCTCGACACTGTCACCCGAACGATACCATACGAACTGATACGAAGTTACGTAAATGGTCATTTGCTTACGCAAGATCGTACGATGCTACTTTTTAACATGCAGATCACGGTTTTTTCGTTTCAACACGAAACAGGATTCAGTGGAAGACTGTCCATGCAGAGACTTTCCGGGCGTGGTGAAAGGTGCGAGCCAATTTAGGACGCAAGTAAGCTGATTTCACGGATAGGTCCTCATTCGAATCGTCAGATTCGTGAGATCAGGACTTCTTGAAAATACGTAGTCCAAAGAACAGCATGAAGTACGTATTCCTCGATCACACGTATGTTTTACTATACTCGATTTCATTTGCCGCAATGTATATTCTTACCTGGAGTTTTGATTGGTTTTCAAATTTTTGTTTAGCGTTTCTCGGCGTAGCGATAAGGTCCTAAACTAAAATTGTCACGCCATTTCGCAACCTATTTTTATACACACTTCGAAAATTATCAGCATCGTGAAAAGTATAATTATCTATTATTTCCATATATAACCCGTATTACAATGGTTCGTTATGAAAAAAAAAAAATCGAATTTGAAATTCAATTGAGTTTAGCAAGCCTGTATATCTTGCTATTTATCAGGAAAGTAAATTATGGGTAAATTTTTATGGCATACACAGCTGACTGGCTACTTACATGAAATTTTACCTCTATTTGCCCGATGTAAATGCTTCTTTTTAAGCAATTGAGTAATATGATTAGTGTGGATACGAAATTTCAGATTTGATCACGCGTGCTGTCACGAGCAGTTAATAGCGAATCAACTTGTCAAAGCATCACCGCAAAAAAAGAGAGTCACGAACCCTACGTATATTAAATCAACGCAAACATGTTTACCCTTCCTATTTATATATATGCTGAATACTATACGACCACCGTTATGTATTTCTCTACGGAATGATTGCGAAATTCTTTAATATGCATAGACTTGGCACGAATAGTTTTCGCACCGGTTTCAAGTCTTGGTGATGTCATCGTTTTGTCTATAACAAACATGTACAGATATGCCTGTATAACAAACTAAACATTACACAACCCACTTTAAATTTTCAACCTGACCCCAGGCCATTCATCTCAGAGTTACCATCGACATCAACCTCCTCTCATTACCGCCGCTAGGGACTTAAATTGAAATTCGTTTAATTATGGAAAAAGTATTTGGAAATGGCAAGGCTCTGTTTAGCCATAAACGCGAGATGAAAGTGATGAGATTTTTTCGCATGCCCTTGATAGAAAGGTGAAATCTAGTGGCAGATGAAGAGCGTGCAAAAGATCGGTACTGAACATCTACAGATCTATGTGTCTTGAGTGAGCGTAACTGCATGCCTGCCAATATGGAAAGCAATTATCTCAATTATCTTCGAGGCCTCTAACTTGCTAGCTACTTCGTTACAGGCCAAGTGATCCAGAGTGAGCAAGAATAATTTATATTTACGAATAACTGTGCCTCGCATGCCTGCATATCCACATGGTACGCAGGTATATCTAATATACACAGAGGACGTTTTTGCTCGTATCTTTATACACGTTTATTTTGCACGTACATACATACACCTACACGTTTTATAGGTACGGCCTTTGAAGCTTGGCTGTTGACGCCGTTCTTTTTCATTCACAACAGCTCTGGCGGAGTAGTTTGTCAATTTCTTTTTCAGGTGGAATTAATCTATCTTCTGTTATTTGGCCATTAAACCTAGTTTTTATTTGCTCTTCTCGTCATCACTCCAGCGGACTGTGCATGTGCCCATACACGAGTAATGTGTGTCTTTACATGCCTTCGTATTTACCACTAATTTTCTAGTTTTATAGAATATAAAAAGTTCATCGCTGCAAGGATAATAACGCTTCGGTATCAACGGGCTAGGAATTACTCTTAAGACACGATTATCTCAGATTATTGCTAATCCTGAACGACAAGTACTACTCGGCGTGAAAGTGACGTCAAGATTCCTTAAGCCAAAGTAATCTTCGTCAAAGAAATGTTCAAATAAAAAGTGAACAAGACAAAGTTTTATGAACATATGTTTCTACTCGTATCTAGGTACCGCATAATCTTATCTTCGATCAGGCAATCCTACGTCCTATGGGGAGCCGTTTTTCGTGACGTTTACGATCAGTGACGAAATCGAGACGGCGAGGCTGAATCATGAGACGCTATCTATTGTACAGCTTTGCTTTAGGAATGATAATTAAGACGACCCTGCCTGTGTCTGATAGTCGTATACGCACAACAATCTCAGTATCTTTCTATGTACACTTAGAGCTTGCAGATATTTATACACGACTTATGATAAAGAATGGTTTCATCTCACGATCCGATTAATCGACCTTAGTTATCGTGGAAAAATTTGGAGGTTCGTGTAGATCTTTTCGGAGTTTTTAATCCTTATTTCTTCCAAAAATAATCCCTGTAGCGACTGTCGGAATCGAAGATTTAAAGAGACAGAAATTAACCAGTCTCGGATACTAAGTATCGAAGCAAAGCGTAGGTACAGGCTACTTCTTCTCGAGGACGTCCAGTTTCTGATCGTGTGATGAGGAGCGCAACCTCCGATTATGATAGAATTTAATATGCGTCGCATTCACCTCATTGAGGATTAAACTCGTTTAGCCTTCTTGTGGACAGGAGTGTTCCGGTTGACCAAAACTTGATGGAATAAAAATTATCTGAATGGTTCGATCCACGTTCGTAATTTCCAGCGAATATTGGAAATCATGTAGTCTCTTATCGCGCTGTGGCTGGTAGCTACGTGTTAATCGCCGTTTCTCAAGCGTTGTGGGTTTCACGTTGTTCGCCGGTGGCCCCCGTTGCAGTGATTTTTTCTTTAACTCGAGACCTTCGGCTTGCCACAGTCTCTTGGTGGTAAAGTCGAGCGAAGTTGTTACAGTTTAGATTATGCGGTGACGGGATCTAGAAAGTCGGATATTAAATTTCATTGTGTTACATCTCGATTACGAGTTGAACAATTGAACGAAAGACATCGTGATCGATATACGTAAATTGCAAAACTCGAGACAAGAATAACAGTGAACTCGTCAGATTCAACATAGTATATCCTAAAAATTGGCACTAATTTTTCAAAATCAAAAAAATAACAAAGTTCTTCGATATTTGTCCGGTTCATAGTAGGAAGCTCTAAGTTAATCCGGACTTTTGCTTCTGTCTGAAATTTTTTATTTTCCATTCATTGAAACTACGAATAAACGATCTCCTCGAACTATTAACGTCGGTCTATCTATGTCGGTTATCTCTAATTTCGGAAAAGCATGGGAGTTCTATGTTAATCGGAGGTTTTACCGCTGGTCAAATAATTAAGTGATGGACCTGTGGACTCGTGAAAGAACGAGAAATACCAAACACGAATACCATCGTCATCGTCGTGTGGCTAATGAACGTTTTTCTAATTGAAAATTACTGGGGCATGACGAAAATATTCTTGTTCGCGGTCTCATTGGCGAACTTTCATAATGACTACACCTTTCGTGTTGATAGGTATGTAAACAGAAATAAGTATAACAGATCAAATATTCAATCATACTTTCAGACAACAGAGAGTATGATTCGACCTAATTTCTTAATGATTAATCGATCTCTATCCTCGATCCTCCTTCATTGGTAGCAAAACACAGAAAATTAATTTTCTCGCAATAATTATAGCAGCTCGATTATCAGCCGTCTACGTTCTCGTTCGGTCCCACAGAACTTCATTGTATAAAATTAAACTTAGGTACTTGACGAACTATTCGGTAGTGGTCAGAGTCGATTCTTTCCTCGCGGGAAGTTGCCAATTCAGACGATTACGCTAGGAACTCTTTGATCTCAGCGTAAAGTATACGTCTAGAACACGTATTCCTTCACTAAGAGGAATAAAAAATTCAAATAATAGTAATTTCGTTATTAATTACAATCCTTACGATCAGTTCACCAAATTTGTAGCATCGTACGTTATCTCGCTTTACTCGAAAGGAAGATCCCTGCCAGGCCTTCTTTCCCGTAAATAATTTCCGACAGATCAACGTAAATGTCACTAGTTTTCCGTTTTTTTATCGCTAATTAAGTGCAAAGTCTCAGAACCCACCCTCGGCGACCTTCATGCACAGTCCGTTCCTTTTCCTCCTCCATTTCGTTCCGAGGACAGAGACCTTTTACTCGTATCAACAAAATTGCTATTCGTTAGTCGTTTCGGATTTGTTACACGTTCGAATTTACATAGAGCAAAGGAGATGAACTGGGTGTAAGGTATTCCACCGTTTCATGGGCGCGTGCTAAAGTCACGATCGGCTAATAGGAAGTCCGCGAAGGACCGGATGCAAGGGGTGTTCGCCAAGGTGGAGGCCTTGGTCGTCCTCGATCAGGTGAACGGTGGAGGAGTAGTTTGCTCGTATCACGTTGTGCCTTAGTAGCCACCAGCCACCAGACACAGATTTATACATACGAACCGTGCGTGTTCGCGATCATGCATTATAGCTTGCAAAGAGAGAGAAAAAGAGAGAGAAAAAGAGAGTGAGAGAGACAAAGTGTGAGAGGGTGGGCGGGAGGGAGGTCTGTGCCAACATGGCGACGGGAAAGTAAGCTGCCCGCTAGTGACTGAGTGACCCACACACAGTCACCGTCACATACCGTTCTCTACAATCGGTAAGCACGGTACGATAAGTCTAAACGGACAGTGTTCAAGTGCGCTTGCTCAGTGGTGCTGCTCGCGACCTCGTGACCGCTACTGGGCCCGCGATTCCCTTAAAAATTGGTCCCCGCGGTTAAAGATCTGGAAAATCGGGTAAAGTCGAAGAAGCTGTAAAGCTGAAGGACCGAAGAGCCGGAGATCCGATCTGCGCGGGGCGTCGTTGCAGGTTGTTCGCGCGTGACCGATACCAGAAGTGTAAAAACATTTACCTTACTTATAAACACGAACCTCGGGTAACTAACCGTCAACCGTGTACCTCCTAATGTGTGTTCAATTAATTTTTACTTCGGTTGGTTCCAACTAACTACGATATAACGAGCCAGGTGCATCACGACGACATTTTTCCACGTCCAATTTAGAAAGCACAAAGATAAGCATAAGCCTGCTGCGGGAACTACGGATCATCCGCCACTGCGCCCCCTCCTATGCGGTTCTTTTAGTTTAACTTTGACATCGCTACCGTTCGGTGCTAATTGGAGAACCTTAAATATCCGAGGATCTTAATCCGAGTCGTAGATTCTTGACTGGAGTTAGACCTGAACCTTTTTTTTTTTTGGAATCGATCAGGTGATCGCCCCGAGGCTTTGATCAATGTGCGAATTCCAGGACGCCGGGTGTCCATCGACTTTCTAAACTTCGAACATCGTTTCATTAACTAGCATATAATATATACTATACAGTGATTCGAGAGAAGGCTCAAAGATGGGTTGACAATTGTTTTATTTGAATCGACATACTGCAACTGCATACGTAATAAGATAGTCGAAGATTAATTAACACGCCAAAGTATCGTTAATCCGAGATTAGCGAGATGAAACACCTTTAGCACACGTATATTGCCTCACGGATCGTCTCGTGATATCTACCTTTGTCGTCGCGTTTCTCACATTGGACCATCGAGTTGTTCGTGTGTCGTCGAACAAACAAGTCCTTCGTCTATACGCTGGTGTCAATATATATATATATACTATTTAATTCGATAATGTACGTACGACTATTTAATTCGGTAAACCGGTCGATAAATTCTTGAACAAAATATAACTGATTATATTGTTCTACGGTGATTCACCGAGAGAACACGAAAAACGCAAGAACAGGAGTCTTGAGCAACCTGCTGCTCCAGTACGATTTTAAGAAGGCTCATCGAATCAATTGGAAAAATGCTCAACTGCACGGACCTTGAGTGCATCCTGCACCACCATCACTACTATGCCCATCTTCATCAGCTACAGCCTCAACACCCTCCGGAACACGATCACGATGGTGAGTCAATTTTTACATTACTTTATTCATGTGTAATTCTCTCTTTATGTTTTATATTGAGTCGCAGCGATATTTTATTGCCAAGATTGCTGGCGTTTTTTCACTTGGCAATTAATTGAGGGAATTTGAAGAGCCTGTTTAGGTCTTCTGTTACAGATAAGGTCAGATTTTTTGAATATAGTGGGTGTTTGAATGATCTAGGATTTGGTGCGAGATTTTATTCGTGATGAGCGAAGATTAATTATCTTTGGAAATTAATTCGCTTGATCAACTCTTTATCGTGTGCCCGATAACACAAAATTGACTGCATGGCATCTTGGCATAGCTCGTGTAATTGGCAATTAAATAGAAGGACAAGTAATGTAATTAAACAATTGCGAACCACTAGGAGTATGGAGAATGGTAAATTACATCATTTATTCGAGTTATTATTCCTTTTGAAATGACACGGGTAGGCCTGGATAATACAGGATCGCAGAAGGGAGTCGATTAACTTGTCATCTTAGTCGTTACACGTACCAGAATCTCGTCGGAAGAGAAACTGGCGAAATATACAGTCAACTTCAATTTCACCAAAGTTTGATGTATATTGGCAATAATCACCATGTATCTCTTTCACTGGCTCAAGCCGCTAGCTCGTCACTGTCAAACTTGATAAAAATATATAAAACATTTAACGCCCATGAGAATATAGCTCGCAGAACTGCAGCAGTTGTCTTCCTATTTACACCGTGTAATCATGTACTTTCTTCCTCGTTTCACATAATTAAGGTAATTTCACTCATTATAAAGGCAGTACAGAATTCGTTTGCAGCACATAATCTAAATGATAATTTCCTCCTGGAGTTGTTGTACAATTAATAGCAAAGTAATCGTTACGAAATGCCGTACTGCGTCTTTGACGACGAAAATGCCATCTGCAGTAGCAAGAAATCACTTGATTTCGGCGTCTTGATTTTTAATTAACGTTCCATGTCACGTAGCTACCTGAATGCTATTTTGTTTTTCCTTTCATTTGCAATGTACCAGGCTTTTCTGCCTCTGCGATTCGATATAAGTACAATCGTGACAAACGAGGTGCGAAGGTCGTTTCAAGTCGAGACTTTATTTTCTTATCCAGCATGCGATGGGACGGTCTTTGGAGCCTGTGAAAGGAGTTACGTATTATCTTAAAAGTTGGAAATCGCTTTTACCAAGAATTCATAATCTTGCGTCGAATGCAAATATAATTTTGTTGTGTTAAGTCAAAATATCTTAGCCGCTTCCTCGTCGTAACGACTTAAGTCGTCTTGATGTTTTCTCAGACTGGCATTGGAGCAGCAATACGTAGAGTTGCGATGTTCAACAAGTAAAAAAGCATAATTTTGATGTTAATGATCGCGTCAAAATCTAGTTATACCGCTGTACCACATTCCTGACGTCTGTCGATCTACAATTTGAATACGTATGGGTGCACAATAATCTTAACAAGAAAAAAAGGTCCATTCGAATATTCTCGCAGTAAGCACTTCCATACCCATTGCATAACTGTATTTTCATCCTCGGATTGAAAGGCAAAATTGTTTGCGTCTGCAACTGTTAACAAGACTTGTTACTTATTATTATTATTACCCAAAATTTTAATATAATAATTAGCAATAAGGTGGTTGGAATTGACCTTTTATTCAAGATGACGAATTAAAGATAGCTAGTTCAACTCGAGCATCTGTGCCGACGTTGATGCTTACACAATATGAATTAAGTATCGCGATACCGTATGTCATTGAAAATCAAAATGATGTAAGAACGTTGTATGATTTTTTAGAAAGGCGTGTATGATAATTTGGTAAAGATCGGTTGTGTGGGTTCGTTTAACTCGCTGTTAATTAACGATTTGGCATTTCAATTTGATTCTTTACTTTCGACTGTAATTGTTATTAGTAATACGGTACTCTATGCCTGATAATAATCTCAGGATACGAGTGGCGGTCAGAAATTACAACAGTGCTGCGATCCTATAGGTAAATGCTTTAATATTAAAATTGCAAGAAGCGACATCAAGTTGTGAAAATTGTTTACTCGAATTTTGAAGTTGGACGCTAGTGATCGCGTATGTTATGTTCATCATTGCGACTCAACAGCAATCCTACATATATTTCGTTTAATCGTTGAATCGTGAAATGATTACTGTGTATCCAGTTATTTACTAGGAATGCTTGTGTAAGAGGGAGAAAACAAAAATTACATTTTTTCGAGCCAACAAAAATGGACAATCTCACCAACGCGTATCTTATATTCATATATTTCGGGTCTATAATCATATTCGGTATATTCCGTTGGTCAAGTTGACTTTTTATGCCTAATGAATAAATTAATCCCTTGATCGTGTCCTAGATATCGTAGGGACACGAGAAGAGTTAAGTTCCGTTGGGTTGAGCAGTAGCCAACTTCCTTGGGAAGTAACTCACGCATGTAATCGTGAACCGTTTGGTTGCATCCGATCGCGTATAGACTTTCTGTATTTTACTTCGAGGCCAGCTTCCCTCCAAGGCCAATGCTATCTGATCACTGAACATCGCCGTTTGGCTCGGCTCTTTCAATTGATCACCTATCTCTTGTTAACCGTGTGGGTAACACTTGTACAGGCTTGTTTCGACAACATGCTTTAGTTTCAAACACGCACATTAAGCTAATCTCCTTGCTTCAGCGTCGCAATACGTTGTTTTCAATTTCTTTTACTCTAATCTGACATATTCTGCTAAAACAGTTCCCATATTTTGCATCTAACAATGAGAGAATGCACTTACTCGTCTGTGGTTTACGATATTAAATTTCTTGCCGGCGTAATAAAACGAGTTTTTACCGAGAGTAAGTTTCGCAATTTGCTCATGGCAAATTTTTTCACAATTCATGCACGCCATTCGCACCATGGGTTACGTATCATGTTTGTATAGGTGCCATTCTGCCTCAAACGGGCCACCTTTTCGCATAATCACTGCCGATTATTTGTTACTACTTATGCACGTAAGTCTCTGAGTTAATCAAAAATTGACTGCATACATTCGTTTCCCAGCTATAACGGAGATAGTTGAATAATGCTCTTTCCTCGCGCAGCCTTTCCTTCGGCGGTTTGTATCTCAGCGGTTTTCGCATGAAAGTGCAAGTCTATGTAATAATTCTGGTAGCTATTGACATGCACTTTCGTGGTCATTACGCTTAAATTTTCCCTAGTCGAAGATATCGCATCGCGTAGATTGCTCGCATTTTCGAAATTCTCTTTTTGATGTGCAAGAAAAGCATGAGGGTGGCCCCGTTTCATTTTGGCAATCCGTTGATGTGGTGACACAAATCTTTTCACACACAACGCAATGGCAAGTGGCACGAATTTTACCTGCCGGATGGGATGAGATGGGCTGTATGGTAATATGGCGATGTGGTAACGTATGTCTGGATGGTTAGGCATAGGTCATTCACGCTCTAGGCAGCGTCTCAGAAATTGGGATAAACATTGAATTTTTCACGTGGGTACAGGAGTCTGGTGTTCGTCAGTTTTCGGAATTCTCAATGATGTCACTCAAAATAGCCTTCCGTGAGGCCTTGCGGTCGGCGCTCACCATCTGGGCATACATATACTTACACCAATCTGAGAATTGACCTATTTCTTTACGCCCATAACAATTTGTGTCTCGTTTACTAGATTGCCGATTGTGCGGAGACAGTACCGGTCTACTCGAAGGCTGGTGACTCGAATTATATATCAACCTTATTTTCAACGGGATGTAAATATCCATGACCCATGTTTCAAAACCGCTTGCCTCGAGCCCTGTATTTTGCCATAACTGGTAACAACCCTCGCGGCTAGCGCCAAAAGTTTAATGGGCGTTAATTGTCTTATGCCAAGCAAACGGTAAGCAACGATAAGAGGCGGTAGGCTTCTGTTACCTATTCTGACCCAATAAATGTTATATTCCAAGAACTTGAACCCTGCGGCATTTTTTTCAGACAACAGGTCCGCTTCAATCTCGTTGAACCAACTGCAGATGTTGCGATATCATTTTTACAACCGTGATCTTTTGTGGCGTAATTCATGAATCGTCGCTTTTGGTAAATTGAATGGCAGGTTAACTAGGCTAAAATGAGTGGGCTTGAAATTCGCGTGTTCAGATGAATTTGGGCGCGAATTATATCCCACAATAAATAACAAGTGATAATTCGATCTACGTTTTCAAAGTGTCCGGCTATAAGTATGGAAATTTCAATCAAAAACCGGACCCTTGAATGAGGTATCGTAAAATGCTACATACTAGAAAACCCGATATCTTTCGACGATTAAATATCGTCCGTGAAAAAAATGATCTTGCAGAACGTTTGCCAGATACGAAGATATAGGTCAGATTAAGGCGGTCTGTGCATGAAGATATTCATGATTTATGACCATCACTTCAGTCCCATATATTTCCCTCGACAAGTCTCACTATAGAAAAACTAAGCTATAGCTTTTGAGTAGTAATTGTTGCGGACTAGTTGCGGTAATCTGTACTTCAAATTAACTTATCAATATCCACTATACTTGTAGCGATGAATTTTCAAGCTTCTGTACCTGAATGGTTATCTATGAAAAATTCTACTGTTTCATTATCATCTGCTTTCTGATGCACGATCTTATTCTATCCCGTTCAAGAATCTTGCATAGAAACACAGGCTCGTTGCTTAAAGGATTGAAATTCTGTTGTGAAAAAGAGCGATATGGAAAATGCCTGGCGAGCTTCGCTTTTTACTTCATGTGGGATAGATCCTTTTCAAAATTTTCTCCGAGTGAGGAAAGTAAGGTCATTCAGACCTGAGTGTTCGGAGACGAAGATAGAATTGGTACCTTTTCACTTTTGCACATGGCAATAAATTCGGCACACAATAGTATTGTTATTCGAGCCTTTAGGTATACCAGAACAACTCGAAGGCAACCGTCTTTTTTACTCACAAACAGGTGCAAGTAGTATATAGGCGTTAGTTAAAGACAGGCATGTGTCTACCTCTATAAAATTGTACGGCTTTCTGCCCATCAACGGGGCCTTGGCATAGATAACCACGAACTGCCCGATGTGGATGGAATTCAGTATTATCCTAACAACATTTACTGTCTAACGCGTCATCGACGTATTTCAATTCGCTTGTGTGTGCAGACCGATGCCTCTAATCAAAGATACGTGAGAACATTGATTGATGCCGCTCCTGTTTTCGATGTAATTAGGAATCCCCGAATATGGGGATCCCCGTTCTTCTCCATGCTCGTAATGTTAGAATCTCAAGATGTGATTGACGTCTACTTTCACTTTTGTCTACTTACCCCCCGCTTCTTCACGTCTGACTTTCTACTTTAAAGCTAGACTTGTTTATATATCGGTGAGAAATTATAAACAACTATAGGTATAGATAAATTACGAATAGTTCGGAATAAAGTTCGCGTCGCAAATTCACCACATGTTTCATCTCCCTGTATAAATTTCTTTTACGCTACTCAGATAACCAATCGAGCCGATATGTATAATAATACACGCGTTCTCGCCTAATTTGTTTCTCAATGAAAATAAAATTCAAAGGATTAGGTACCGACAGTGTGTCTAAAGCGCTAGATTTTATTTGATCATACATCAAATCTCAAAGTCAAGTGTTAAAGCGATCCAGTAATTGAACTGCTGTAGTAATCGTGTTATCGATACGATATCGATCGTGCATTCCTCAGTGCATACAAACTACTTGATACATCTTACGTGCTTCGCAATGCGTATTGTATCTACTTATCGAATTTCATTTTTATGTTACTGACGCCAGTTTCCAAGATTGACATTAACTGAGAATTTTTTGTGCACATTTTTTTCCGACGATAAAAATATGGCATCCCGAATGGACGGTCGTTTGAATTAATCGAACTGATCGAGCTTTTTTTTTCTCGTCAAAAATAATGGCGTATGAACCAACGGAAATAGTCACCTCGATCCTCCAAAGGCTACCGAACTGTTATTGAACGACGATTTTCGATTTAACGATTTGCTGTTTATTTTTATCTGGTTATAAGTAAGGATATAAAAATGGTCGTTTCGGATCACTCGTCCTTGGATTCTAGGTTTTAAAAAATAATGAAATTTTTGCCGAATAACGTAAATTCCAAAGTGTATTATTTATCTAATTTGTAGTATAAGAACCGATCAAACCGTGAGAATTAATTCAGAGATCGAATTTCGATGTAATCGCGGATACGGTTATCGTGGGTGTTGTATCACCTCCACCTGTTCGTAACTGAACGGAACCGCGTGTCGGCATGCAACTCGACAACGCATTTGCCATGACAAATAGTTTTGTCGCGCAGCAGAATTCCGTAAGTTTTGGATCAGCGATAAAATACTAATGCCTGCACGCATTTTGCAGGTGTGCGATCGTTCACATGGCTTACTAATAACGTGTTGGTTAATTAAATTAACCGATACCTGTTCTGTACCCGAAAGATTCTCTCCCACCGAAACAGTCCTAATTAAATTTGTCTCCTTCATCATTTCCAGTCGCTTCTAACCCTTACAAGTAATCAACTTGAATGTGCCCCTAAAACACTCTTCAATACGTAATTTTGATTCGGTGCTACTCAACCTACTGTAAAGACTATAGCTATATATAAGAGGGTGATGCTTTGTTCAAACATTCTCCTAATATCAATGAGTCTTCTTGATAAATGATCGAACGCCAGAAAAAGTAGGAACATCGCATCGCTTGTCAAAAAGCTGGGTAATAAATGACAAATCTTCGTGCGAGTCCTCTTATCATCAGGAACTGTCATATAAAAACAGGTGATGTCATGTGTGTGTCTTGTTTATACATTACGTATTACATATATGAGAGTTCAGTGCCGTCTTGCCATCAATGATCAGCAATGATCAGCAATGGTCTACGTCCTACGCCTTGAGTTCAGCTTCGTGCTTCAAGTATACACGTATAGTTGAATACTATGTAAAATAAACAACTGTCTGTGGTGTAGATTTAGTGAGGCGTGACACAGCACGCGTTTCTTGAATGGTTTGAAATCGTTGATTGTGAGTTTCCTTGGCGGTGCGTCGACTGTGTGGATTGAAATTAGCGCGAGATGAATCTTTGAATGAGACAATATATGACGGAGTTAAAACTGCATTAGGTACACATAATTTTCTACGAAGGTATATTGATATCACATGACTCAAATAGTGGTTAAGTGAATTCAACTGAATTGACCCTGGAGGACTCTATTCGACCCTGTGCGAAGCTATTTAATCAAACTCGCGCCCCACTCGCCTCACCACCGTTATTTCAAACGACAAATGCTACTTCCTTCCACAATTTTATTATTGCCGTGCTGTTATACCACTCTGGGAAAGGTATTATACAATCATATGTCCTTCGGGAACTCAAGAGCATTATTTATAATTTCGCTGAAATCATTTCGTGGTATTATAAGAGCATCATTGAGTAATAACCTCGTTTACATTTTTCTAATTTCCTGCTATTTAGCTGAATATTCATGTGACTTTATTATAACGAGTGTAATTCAAAAGAGAAATTCTTTCTCTCTGTATAAATCATACACGTTATCGTACAACTTGACGCAAATGGTAGGTGTATAGATTCGATTAACGAACCCTGACATTTGCGCGAATGCTCTTGCACAGATTACATTTATGGCCCCACAGCTGTCGATTTTACAGTCATTTTATAGCAAATGTTACCATGTAATCGGAACCTAGAAAACCTTGACTTTCGCCTTAATACGGCAGACGAAACAGCCATAAGTACGAGAAGACTTTCTCGTGTCATACAACTACACCGTATCGTTCTCAGCTAGCTATTTCGCCTCGTGAATCTCAGATACAGATAAAATTGGACAGAAAACATCAAGACGAGTCATGTTGAGCCGCGATTTATGAATTTCTTTAATACAATCGAAACGTTCTGCATATCCCACGAAACTGCACTGTCCGAACTTTTAACGTGATTAGGTATTCGTGGGAGTAATCGTTCGCTCTCAGTTACAATTATAGGAGTGTTAGTCGATCAGTGGTGCTGGGAAACCAATAATACTCCCTCATTCCTACATGGGCAGTAAAAAGCTTGTGTACCCATGTACGGATCGAATATGATGCGATGGGAAGTGGCTTCATCAATGTTTATATCACGTATTTTGTAATTATCAGACGTACGAATGAAGCAAAGCTTTAAATTCCCGGATTATAAATAATTGATATCGACGATGAGTACGGCGTGCATTACGTAATGAAACAATTGCTTTCCATGTGAATAAATTCGATGGACGGGATACGCGGGTGATGGATTTATACCAAGCCGTACTAATTGCACAGTGTAACAGTGTTGGCGATTTTACCGGAAGTGGCTTGCGTTAAAGTATGCGATTGGATCACCAAATGCCCGTTACTACGTACGACAACTTCCGCTTTATAACAATGCATTGAGGATGTCTCAGCTGACGTCACAATTTTCAAGTTATTCGCGTGGTTCTAGACATCGAACGATGATATCTGACATATCGTGAAAACGGAACAGTTTCGCGGTATGCGACACGGAATGAATTTTGAATGTAGGTATAGCTACTCATCTTGAACGGGATAAGACCAGAGGGTATGATTTTTCGGCCAAGATTCAGTCAAGCATCGTATTACAGTAGATTTTTGCAGACAACATCGCCGTTTCGATTTGTCTTCACAAAAGTGATATGCTGGAATGTGAAATCGCGAGAGCGTGTAGAATGCGTTAAGTTATCCGGCATTTATTCGGTGGGATCGCGTATACTGATCTATCGAAGGTTGTCGGGGTGGCCGCGGTTGCGCGAAGAAACGAATCGATTCTTGGTTCTCGGCAAAGATATGAGGGCAGAGTCTTCGTCCTTGTCCTTCCTGTCTCAATGCCAGGACAGCCGCAGGAACCCGAGACTCATTGTTAATTGAACTGGGAATATCCAGCCTCAAAGGTCAATAAATGACCGAAAAAACCCTTCTTTTTCATGGAGCGTCTGCAAATCGGACGCAAAATGTGTCCTCGTGGTCTTCCATATTTGACTATGCGGTGCCGCGATTTATCAAAGCGCATATAAGTCGCATTCTATTTATGTTCTGATATTTCCCTCGAACTTTAGAGAAATATTTATTGTCTAACTTGCAACTTGTCACCAGCTCTCCTTGTCATTTTTGGAACCAACCGTGTGGGGGAGACTGGCGAGTTTTATACGACGTTGAATAACCTTATCAATAGCATTCGAGACATCAGTTAAAGCTATTCCTTGGAACCGAGTAACATTAAAAAACCAGTTTTAGACAGGATAACGAGGTCTGTTTGTTAATTTGCAAAATATTATAGCGGATATTTCAACGGTCATCGTTTAATACGAATCCACCAGAACGGTTCGATGAGACAAATCGAGATAGACGTCGGATAGAAAGTCTGGATTAGTATTTTGGGTTACACTTTCGTTTGAAGAGTTAATTTAATAATTTTACAGCTCTGAAATAACAATAAGCAATATTCCTCAGGTAGAACGATACATTATAAAAATTTTAGACTACTGCGGGGTGGGGAGTCGAAATGTCGTGAAATGCGAATATGTCGTAAAACCGAAGAACGACTTGTGTTCAAGCGTCTAATTAATTGCTCAATTTTTATACGCCAATCCTGCATAACTCATTTATACACAGTCATGCAGTCTATGAGGCAGAAGTTGACCTCCGTTCTCTTTTTTCAAACATTTTTTTATGGGGGTCAATCTGCACTGTAAATTGCCTCGTTACTCCGATGCGGATGCACACCCCGGTCGCAAATTAATTTATCATCACAAACGGGGCTTGTGGTAGTTTGCACAACCAGTTCAATCTCAGATTTTGTTGACCAACGTTGACCGACCGCCCTTATCAGGGTCGTATTTTATTACAAGGCCGTTTACGTGATCGTATTCACCGCGAGCCATTACTCGCAGTCTGTAATGTACACGATGTGCCTCTTCACTTACGGTGTAATAACAGCGATTACCTGTAAATGGGTTTTGCAGTGTTATTTCGGTAGAATATTTTCGAACATGATCGAATAATCACCATTTTTTAAATTATTAGCATATTCTGATTAAAGTGGTTTCTCAAACTGATAGACTTGTAACACCTCCATCATATGTTTCTCACATGTTTATTGGCAAGCTCGAGTCAGTGGTGGATTTAGAGCGTTGGTGAGAATTATTTGTCGCCCAAAGCCAACAAGGAAGTGAAGCAGTATTTGCGAGCTCAAAAATGTGAAATCTTGACATTTCGGTTTAGTGTTCTGGTACCTCCGTATCTCAACAAAGGCGATTCCTCAGCCAAGTGGTCGCATGTGAACGAGTAGATACATATAAAGGTATAGAAGTCGAGTGAAAATTGAAATAAATAAATCGCGATAGCAATCATTCGCAATATTCGTCGAGCTGTTTTATTTAGCACCGGTCTAGCGTAGCACGGAATCTTTAGCATTATTAGTATGGATATAGTTAACACAATTCACGTACGTTATCGAATTTTTCATTACATTAAGTGTTCTAATTCAGTGTTGTTCCTCTCGCTATAAATAGACGATATCATTCGCTTCCGGACGAGCCAAGAACAATTTACTATCGTAGTATGTGCAAGTCTGGAAAAGATTCATCCATATTGTCATTGTGAGCTGCAATCCCATTAGGAACTGATTTCGAGTTGAAAATTTTGGTTTCTTTTTTATTTTTCTATAAACTTTCGAATGGTTGAAACCACGCGTCAGGGTCCCTTGTCTAATAGGTTAATAAAGGCGCCCTGGAATGAAAGTAGATGACTTTTAGTACTCACAAGTCACAACAGACAAAGTGAAAGGCACTACGATTACCGCACGGTCCTACCATGACTTTGATCTAATAAATTGATTATGCAACGAAGATTCTCCACGGATCTTTTGAGGGTCAATGTTAATTGGTATAAACCTTGAGATCGTTATCAATTATTGTAGGTTTGTTACGTAAAAATAATAAATATCGTTGCTCCAGTCGACAATGTGCAAGGTACAGTTTCGAAGACTATCTCTACCCGTAAATATATTCATACGCATTTGAAAATACGTAAGGATCAATTATATCTAATAGACATTATTAAATTAATTGGATAATCATACAGTTGCATAAATACATCTGATATTGGTAATAAATGAGATTACGTGCACCTATGGCCGTCGTAATGAAAAAGGCCATCGAGCAAGGCGACATCAATTATTTTTTCAGAGTAAAACTTATGTGATTTCACTATTGGTGCTAATAATATGTGATATTCGATGTAGTCTAGTCTTGGTACGTTTTTTGAATCATTCACGTGGTTCGTTTTGCGATTATTCGTCCTGTCAATTCGATTGATTTAATATCATTGTCTGACAATGGAGGTTGATAAAGATCCGCTGCTTGTTATGCGTTCCGTTTATCGATCGTATCTATGGAATGATAATTTCTCGCGTGTTCTCGTGGAACAATTAATTTTCATACGTTCGAAAACATATGATTCAAAAGTGCCTCGGCTTCGCTATTCAACATTTCCGGTGGGGACCGAAGGTAAAAGCTGTACATATGTGCAAGGGAAGAGATACAGACGTATACCAACAATCAGACAATCAAACGATGATAACCTTCACGTGGCCATAAAGCTCCCTTTAGCAAAGAGTACAATTGCACCGAATGATTTGCTTCGTAAATGATAAACTGCTATTAATATGTTGAATGAAAAAAGTCACCGTTAAAATAAGGCGAAAGTAAAATCGACGTGCAGCATTACCCATGAATGAATTCCTGTTTTCTGTCGTGTGAGGATAATTCGAATTTTTATTGAATTTCTTTGTTGTTTCAATTCGAACGTAAAAGTAAGGCATAAGCCTTAAGCGAACGATGAGGAAGACATGTATAAAGGGATAATTGGATTTAAATCTATAAAAAGTTATTACTCTGCGACAAACTGTTGTTGAGGGCGGGTGCCTTGATGGGAGGTTGATGAGGGCTACGGTTTAAACTGGTGGCACACCGTTACCCATTGAGACCAATCGAGACAATCATGCACATGCTGCAGGGACGGTGTATGTCAAAGTGCTTCGTTGATAAAACTACCATCAGTTGTTGTGTGGTATGTGTCGGTGTCATTCCTACTCACATGTCTAATAGAATTGCAAATCATGAAACGTGGCTCATTGAGTACCTAAAGCACGACAGTCTACATCCAAGATCCTACAGAACTCACTGCTCTTACTTTCGTCTGATTTAGCAGTTCATGGGTCTTCTCACAGCGTAGAAGAAGGAGAAGAAAACGCACCTACCAAGAAATAACATTGACCTTGTAGTTTGAGGCATATGTGTCGTAATTATATTAAAACTTTGGCCATGTACAGATGAATTTTATGAACGTTCTTATTCCTCTTTTATTTGAGTGCATTAATTAGCTCTGGTATAAGCAGCGTACGTGCAGAACAGTTTGTGCCGCGTGAAGGGCATAATTATACACTCGATAAGTGGAATAATAGCTTGGATGGAATGAAAGAGAAGAAGGTACGAGAAAAAAGTAGTTATTTACTCGAATGTGATACCCACGTTTGCGGTACATGGCAATCAAGATGGAGGGCGGGAGACGGGTCCATCATCAACACGTGAGCAAAAGTGAAGAACCGACCCTGACACGCTCTTCGTATAGATACTTCACGGATGAATACTTTACGTTCATAGTGCCAATCGTCAACCTCGACTGATCGTGACCGAACTAATACACTGCTGCACAGTACCTATACATTGAAGATTCTTTAATGGACAACGCATTTTAGTAGCTCGACTAGCATACAAATTACTTCGTCTTTTTTTGTCATTCTATATTTGAAACTACGCGAGTATGTCGGTTCAATCTTCTACAAATGTATGTATGTACTAGGTATACCCGGTGAATAGCAAGACGGTGAACTGTTCTAAGATACACGTTAATAATACACGAATTGATATATCATTGGTACTTTCGAAGAATAATTCATACAGATACTTTATTAACTCTGAATTAAAATCGTGGTGATGAAGAAATAGGATAAAATTGACTCAATACTCGCGTCTTTTGCATATCAATTATCTTTCGCACACCTTGATCTCTCGCTCTGCTGTTGTGGCCATTGGAGGTGTGGTCTAATTAAAAAATCAGAGCTTCTGGAAACCGTCGAGCAAGCGTGTGTATAATTTATAGCTGGAAACGGCATTACCATAATTTAGCTCGAACTTGTGTGAGCAGTTTTCTTTATTTGACCACAGTAAATCAAGCGATACAAAATAATTTTACATTCGCATGCGGTTCGACTCCTCGCCTACAGTTGCCAGAATCAAGTGCAGTTTACCCACAAAAAAAAACTTTTATCCCTGTAAAAACCATTCCGAATTCAGAATGTCCCCGACATCAAACCACAGCGTCGATCGAATCACGTCCACGCCTTAGTTAACTCAGCATCTCGTATACTTTGGTCAGCTAAAATGTCCTTGACATCTCGTAGAATGGCTACTTTGCGATATCTACGTACACCGGTACAGGTATACCTATACGTATCCCAATGGAAATGGATTTATCTCAGGGTGATTAATTTTACAAGTCGACTGATCTATATGTGCGACGCCTTGAGCGTATGAGCGATTTGAGTAACCTGCAGGAATCTTTGACTCTGTTCTTCGATTAATTTTCTACTCGACGTCGGCGAGAATCGAAATAATGCGAATCTTCAGTCATATTATCTCTATATACCTTTGGTCTATCCATGAGAAAATTGAGAAATAGAATATGATAATGAGGAAGCAGTGGTCACCGGTGACAATAAGTGAGAGTTGAATTCGATTGAAAATGATTTGGCAGTGACAACGCTTTCCGTATAAGAATTTCCGTATCCGGTTAGAACTTTCAATGCTATATTACAGACACAAGCAAATCGCTTTTTAAACTTTACTCATATGTGTACGCTTGTCAATTAATCAAACATTATCGGAAGTGGAAGTCAGTTATGATAATTCATTAGGTCATCGACCTACTCGACTTCACCATTCGCTGTGCCGTAAACTCTTATACTTCGAGTAAGTGTGTTATACATGTACCGACAAGGTGGAGGTCGAATCTGTACACCACTTCGAAGTGATATACCTACTGTCGCGTGTCAAACGGCATACATACATATTTCTTTACTGACAGTTAACTATTTCTTCGATCATTACTATGACATAGATATAGCTATATAAATTAGTCTTTGAGCCCGTAGAAGCGTGAGCATAATACATATAAGAGAGACACCACTCGTATTCGGCGTGAGAGAGGCGCGAGGTCGCAGCTGGATGATTGCAGATCTGCCGATGGTAGATATTGCAATTCCACTACCTGATATTCTATGCAGGTGAAGCTTTTATGGCGTCTGGCCTTCCTCACTCGGGCTTTACTGTTTTATAATTTCAAGTGATGATCGCCAGGTGTCTGATTATAGGCTCTTTCAAGAGTTATGATTTGTCGCGTACGTATAAGTACTTCAAGGATCTTTAAACATCCTCAAACGCCATGAGAGTGTCTATTTCTATCGGGTAGAACGTTGTTTTATTTACATAGTAATTTATCGCTGCTAGTCTTGAATTATAAGCTGTTCTTTAGCTCGACGAGGATTTCAGTGTCTGGGCTAACGGTAGACAGATTATATAACATATTATAAGTAGGAAACGTGAGGTGGGGATACATCATAATATAATCAAGTATCAATTAACAAATCTTTATCCTCATTCACCGGTGTTTGTTTCTTAGAAGCAGACACGTGAGTCTCATGTGAGATTCCCTAACCGCGACATTACTTTTTGGCTCAAACAATGCTGATCTTGATCAGAGATACGAGTTGCAGCTATACGTAGCGATGTCCAACTTTAATACCGAGCGTTTTCTCCCACCCGGAACTATTCTCGGAATTATGCTACTGGCCTTGGTGAAATCACCCATACGACTATATTGAGTCTATGAGACAATAAGCATTTTACTCATTACGCTTTTGTTCCCCGCGTAAATGACCCAATCATCATGGGAATTGAATTTCGACCGGAGACGGTAGACCGCGTGAGAATTTGTACGGAGGATGACTAGAGTAATTCTCCATCATAAAGGAAGCAACTTGATTCATATCTAAGTAGTTTTTTTTTTACCCTTGTACCGCAGGCTTCTAAGTCGCGAGTAATTAGTTTGCAGACTGTTACATGGATAAGTTAATAGGTAGATGTGTAGTAGGTAGAATCTTGGACAATTTTTTACATAATGTTGATGATAGAGAAACCAATAGAATAATATGGTATTCGGGCAACCATTTCACACCTAATAACGAAGAAATGAAAAAACGAAGGCATCCAGGACTCTCGTATCTCGTGTAGTCCAGATACACTGGTCGTGCGAAGTGGTCAAAAAATATATTTGCTTAGAAACAGCTCCTTCAAGTAGAAAAATATTCATTTTGACAGAGCGAGCTTCAGTGTTCATGTTGATTAATCTTGGGGGATCTTGTGAATTGGGTCGTAACATCTGATGTGAGCAAGATTCATAATTTTCGATTACAAGAACGCTCGTTTCATGTTCAACAATAAAACATAGTGAACGGTAACGACTTCGTCTTCGGTCATTTCTAAGTCGGTGTACATAAGATAGGTATTCTTAGAAGCTGGGGTATGGGCCGAGCCTTTGATGCGTGGGTGCTGCTGTTTCCCTTGACGTGTCTGTAAGATGTCTTCAAGAAACCGGAGAACGTACATGTTTCAGTTATGCGTAAGAAGTGGTGAAATATTTTTTGTTTCGGATCTTCGTGATTCATTCAAAAAGCAGTGCTATTGTACAGCCTCGGTTATTTTATCTCATATCTTCGCGGCAACGAGTACATTCCGAAAATTATCACCAGAAGCACTAGACTCACATACCAATCCAGTAAATAGGTGAGTGTCCAGTTTATCACCGGGACAAATTGAAAAAACAACCAGCTCGAGCCTTTTGTATAGTCATTGCACTCACTGCATATGTACTTCTGACCCGTCTGATAGGACAAACAAAATTCATTTCTGAAGAAATTGTGTATAGGCGCATATACGTGGGTATAACTATTTATATGCCGAGTGAATTATTAGTGCAAATCGAAATTGACGTAAATGCGATATCGTAGCAACGTAGAAATCTGATTTACGTTGATATTAGCGGAATGATACTAAACGAAGAGGTTTTGCGTACATTTCATGTATCCAAATGTCCATATTTACCAGTTTGTTCTACGGTTTAGCGATCGTTGGCAATTTTATGTTGAACCTTCTTCTGCGCAATGTAGAAAAGAAATCCGAACTCCTTTTTATAAAATTTCACTGCTTCAAGGGTCTTGTATATCTACACATCCATTTTCACCTTGCAAAGTAACGCGTACCTGTCTAGCTCATAATGCAAGGACTGAATCTCGAGAGTATTACGGACTATTTCAAGTACCTAGTGATAATCCGCTTTATGATAATTAAATTGTAACACGTAACGGACGTTCTTGCATCGCGTGAGAAAACATTCCCAATTATACGGCGCGGCCGATTGACTGGCGAGTAAAAGTACTAATTGTGTATAAAATGGGCCAAAGGACCCCCTCAGGACAGACAGAGCGTTGACTCTCGTTCCTTACATATTATACCATATCTACTTAGGCATATCTCGTGTGCGTCTGACACACATCGATATTTACTCGTACGTGTGACTGCGCAAAATATATCGCATTCCATTTACCAAGCGCCAAACACGTCAAACATCAAGTCTCCTCTCGCCCACATTCTCGTGTAGGTACGATCCTACATTAAAACATAAGTGCTTACATGTATTGGCCGACTATTCACTATGCATGACAAAGACGAAGATTGATGTTGGTCATTGTCATGCTTGTCATTTTTTTACCGTTCTTTTCTTTCTTCTGGTGTGAACTTAAACTTTGATCTCGAAGTTTCATGACTTCTTCGTGTACCTCTGGGAGAATAGACCTCGTAAGAATTCATGCAAAATAATCGGTGTTGTGAAGTTGGCCCCCCGTTTTCCGAAAAATAATTTTTTCTTTAGAGTTCCGTAAACCTTCGAAATAGTTCTAGAGTTCCTGATAGTCTGAAAAAATAGTTCCTTCTGAGAACAATGCGCAAAATCAATTTGAAAAATGGGGGGGCCAGCTTCGCGTCGTACATAATTTTTTTTTTTTCTTTTTTAAGTTCTGAATACTCCCCGAAGAGTTCTATAGTTCTATGCCTTCCTAAGCAATAGTTCCGATTCCTAGGCCCGGAAAAATAAAAAATAAAAAATAAAAATAGCCCCCCCATTTTTTTTTTAATCAAATTATTTTGCAAGATTCAAATAGATCTCGAAGAGTTCTAGAGTTCCTGTTGGTAAATATTCGTTTATTACATTTCATTTGCGAAGCATGCAGCTCTACCAGTTTGCCACCCTGAAAAATGTTGAGTCCGGGAGATTTTTTTTCGAAAGTTCCAGGAGTTTTAGGGCAAGTTCTGGGTAGCTTGAAAAGAGTTCTCACGATAATCCCAATGATATTTTCGGATTCGGTCAAAGATGTAAAAAGCATAGTCTACTGTTCCGAATTTTGATTTGAGGGGGGGGGACTCATTTTTTTGGAAAAAGATTGTGTTGATTATCGCTAAAATTCTCATGATGTAACGCAAAAGGAAAGTAATTGATGTGATCTCTTACGAAATGAACGCATATGTTCGCATTTATCCATCCATCCATCCATCCATTTATCCGTCCGTCTGTCTATCCATCGAACTATCGATCTATCGAACTATTGATCTATCGAACTATCGAACGATTCGATATATCGATCTATCGAACTATCGATCTATCGAACTATCGATCTATCGAACTATCGATCTATCGAACTATCGATCTATCGAACTATCGATCTATCGAACTATCGATCTATCGAACGATTCGATATATCGATCTATCGAGCTATCGATATATCGAACGATAGATCGATATATCGAATCGTTCGATATATCGAATCGTTCGATATATCGATAGTTCGATAGATCGATAGTTCGATAGATCGATAGTTCGATAGATCGATATATCGATAGTTCGATAGATCGATAGTTCGATAGATCAATAGTTCGATAGATCGATATATCGATAGTTCGATAGATCGATAGTTCGATAGATCGATAGTTCGATAGATCAATAGTTCGATAGATCGATAGTTCGATCGATCGACCGATTGATGGATAGACAGACGGACGGATAAATGGATGGATGGATGGATAAATGCGAACATATGCGTCCATTTCGTAAGAGATCACATCAATTACTTTCCTTTTGCGTTACATCATGAGAATTTTAGCGATAATCAACACAATCTTTTTCCAAAAAAATGAGTCCTCCCCCCTCAAATCAAAATTCGGAACAGTAGACTATGCTTTTTACATCTTTCACCGAATCCGAAAATGTCATTGGGATTATCGTGAGAACTCTTTTCAAGCTACCCAGAACTTGCCCTAAAACTCCTGGAACTTTCGAAAAAAAATCTCCCGGACTCAACATTTTTCAGGGTGGCAAACTGGTAGAGCTGCATGCTTCGCAAATGAAATGTAATAAACGAATATTTACCAACAGGAACTCTAGAACTCTTCGAGATCTATTTGAATCTTGCAAATCAATTTGATTAAAAAAAAAAATGGGGGGCCCATTTTTATTTTTTATTTTTTATTTTTCCGGGCCTAGGAATCGGAACTATTGCTTAGGAAGGCATAGAACTATATAACTCTTCGGGGAGTATTCAGAACTTAAAGAAGAAAAAAAAAAAAATTATGTACGACGCGAAGCTGGCCCCCCCATTTTTCAAATTGAGTTTGCGCATTGTTCTCAGAAGGAACTATGTTTTCAGACTATCAGGAACTCTAGAACTATTTCGAAGGTTTACGGAACTCTAAAGAAAAAATTATTTTTCGGAAAACGGGGGGCCAACTTCACAACACCAAAATAATCCAGCTAATATAGTGACCATTAATTTGAAACAGGCACTAATTACGTACATGGACGTAACTTCTGATCTTTCTGTGTTTACTGTTCTAATCGGGCATCTAATTGAATTGGTAGGGACTGCCGATTTGCTGTAATTTATTACTCGTTTTATGACCATTTCTACGATTATTGTCGCCCCAGTAATTGTCGACTTTATAAGCGATGTTACATCTTGTGACAAAAGTGTTGCAATTACTGAGGTGGCAAAAGCCAAGAGATGAATTTGCTCGAAGCAATAATCGCGTTAGACACGCCTCATCCTGAATTTCATTACTTGGCCACTAAAAGACTCTGATAATTAGCACCTTTGAAATAATACACCCACTATTCACACTGAAAGGAAAGTATAATTACATTATTCGCGAATGACTATAAATACGCATATGGTTGGTTTGGTATTTAGTGAGATATGACCGACTCGAGCCTCGTGACTGTAAAACTCATGTGGGGTACGATTATATATTCGTCTAGAGTACGAGTACGTACCTACATATGCACGTAATGGATAATGAATATTGCGTATTTCAAGTATGTAACGTATGTTTGCATTACGATTCTTCGGCGTATATCTAGATTTGCATGCGTTATGCGAGGATTATTTTCGAAAGCTATGGAATTGTTGGAAACAAATTGCCAGACGACTGGAATGAATTGCTTTGTGAATTGCAATTCGATGTCGGAAGGCAATAGCATTCTACTATCGTGTATTCTGGAGAGCAAATTATCTCGTTATAATAATCAATGAGGGAATATCTGATTCGATATCATCTCCACAGTGTAACTGTTAGGTCATCCTTAAAGTTTTATACTACGTTTGTGTTTGATTTTATTTTATTTTATTTCCTTTCACCCTTTCGCAATTACAATGGCATTTTATATCTAGATTGGCAATTAGTATGACTAAACTTTCCACAAGAATATTGAATTAACTTGCTTCGTTTGATCAGGAAGACGATCTCCCGTGCGTAGATTTTTTCCTGCCTTCTCCCTCTCTCTTTCTTCTCTGATGAATAAGCGTTTATTATTTGTTACCACACTTGTTGCTACATTTAACACTACGCAGAGTTATGTTCTCAACGAATTTGTTATTTATCCGCCATCTCGGACAAATATTTCTTGTGATAATAATAAACTCTGAAAGGTTGTGGACTTGCATTTTATATTGGCCGTGAACCTGCAGAAGCACATAGCTCTTAGCATTGCAGTCAAGGTATCACCATATGTATACGTATGTGAGTGATAACGTTCATAGTCATAAAATAAAACTAATCCCTGGCTTGTAAAAGAATATATAGACTGTAGAAGGTATCGCAACTTTTACGACCGAAGGTTCAAATCGCACGCCAGTTTTGCAACTTATTTTCAACTGTCTACCAGATCTACTGAAGCAATTTGCAATAAAATCAAATGCGATAAAGTTGGTATAAGCTTTGAACATTCGACTCTACTGAAGAATTTTATCTATCAATTTGTACAGAATCTAGATATCATTTTCCCAAGAATAAGTGTGCAATAGATGGAATGTAACGTGTAGAGATAAAGTATTTGTAATCATCACTTTCCACCGGTCATTCTGCAAGTAATATTGAATCGCGAATTATCTGAAGAAAGCTTCATCGGAATGTTCTTTGAAGACCTTTACTATTGCGAATGACATATGCCTACTATTCTTACGCATAGGTACCGCGTCGCGTTTCCGTAATGTGGGAGGCGTTGTACAGACTGATTAATGAGGCTGGAGTTTATGAGTCAAGCTGTTTCGCCCCCGATTATATATGTCAAATCAATTTCAGAATCGAGCAAGGTGTAGTTCATTGATTTACCTAGACTGTGTATTTAGCTCGTTTCGGCTGTCAATCAGAGTAAAACTAGTGCGAGATAAAAGCGAAAGAGAGCTATGGGTACACACAGCTCTCGGCACGAGCTCGAACGCCAATTTTATTTGTCAGTTTCTCGCGTCTGATTTACGATTCGCTTTACCTTGAGATTTCTTTACAATATTTGTGAGCGTCGATGGAAAATGTATGGGCGATACACACTGCAATCTCATAGATTTCTTCGCATGTATAATAGTGTAAATACAGTTGCAACAGGGCAGCCCAGTCTCTGACGTCGAATAAAATTTATCCTTGAAGAAAGTGATAGGGTATAATAAATTAAAGCTGAATAATTCTACTAATCGAATAGACTAGAGTAAACGGAGTCCTCTATATCTTGATTGAAAATTTCATTATACTACAATTTTTTCGGTGATCTTAGTGAAATTGGGTCACGTAATTTAGTGATAAGAGATTATTGGCTACGTTATTTTTAGAGATGGAGGAAAAAGTGTCATCTATCCGAGTGGTCGTGAGGTGGTCGGCTAGTGGACAATGGCACACCCATTTATCGACGCGAAAACTATATTTGCCTGCGGCAAAGTAAAGGTCACAGGTTACAGGTGCGGAGAGGTCAAATCAGCTGCGATGGCCTTTATGCCTGTATTTTATACAAACTTTCGAAGGGCACGAGAGAAGCAGTCAAGAGTAATTCTCACCAGCCACGCGAATTTTTTCATCTTTTTCTATTCGCCTAATAAATTCAAATGTACATTTCAAAATCTATGGGATTGATCTCGGACGATTCGCTCAACGACCACTGCAGATACCAAATTAAAATCGTAGATAAAAAGTATTCATCTCACCACGTGCTATAATCTTGGACACCTTGAAATTCTTCGGGATTGAAATAGCTACGCGGTGAATTTTTTCTATAGCCGAAACTACGGTCATATAGGTGCCGGTTTTCCGCCTGTCTACATCTACAATCTGTGTATCATAAAACCATCTGTTTTCACCGGTTAGTCTAATTATAACACGGGCTTAGCGAAGCAGTAAACTCGGACTTGGTCTACATCGTTACAAAGACTAGAGGCTTGAAAAATAGGGTCTAGTTTTTAGAACCAAAATTCTGGCGCATGGTTATTTCACAACTAACGGAAGTTATTCATTTCTGAAAAGGAAGCACGGAATCAATCAAAAAAAGACGGTATAAAAATTGTCCAAAGTTTACGACGCCTGCGAGTAAAATTGCGCAAAAATTCTGACCACGAGGTGAATTTTACTGTACGAACACGTAAAAAAAGTTCTATAAAATTGCCCGAAATTATTGAATCATTTTCCGAAAATCTCACATACGAAGAATTGCATGCTATAGTGAAAAGAATATTGAGTATCCCAGTGTTTCTCGTGGAATCAAGGCTGAAGGTAAATCACTTTAACCGACTGGTCAACTGAAGGCTACTCATAAGTTCGATGACATACGACTATCTTGAACTCCTCACTATGTTTTACCTCCGAAATAGCGAGTGTAGGTGTATAATTCCTTATCCCTGATCACGCCAAATTAACATTTTCTGACATTTCGACCACCGGAATACTCCATCTGTTATTCTTGCGCCTTTATGATTAGTCCTCCTAGAGGTATGATTTTCCGCAGATATTGTCGTGTATTGTAGGTGATTGAAAATCTGTTTGTCAGCGGAATGAAAATTATGGGACAAAAAGCGTATGACAATTTTTCCGCAATTTAATAAATGCTGAGACACGTGCGTCTCCGTTGTAGTTGATTTAATCTAAGGAAATGTAAGTCTGTCGTTAAAAGGACCGATCATTTAAGCGTGCATCGTGACCGTGACCGTGGCCGTGAGTGCGAATAGAATGGTATTATTTCCGCCTCGCTTGACAATCCTTGAAAATTTTTCCGATACATGTTTTTATATTATGATTGTGAGGTAGAGCAGTTCATTTTATCAACATGTGCTGACGTTATGCTAATTTGCGTTACGTTCAATTTC
The DNA here is from genome assembly GCA_947538915.1 of Tenthredo distinguenda. Classification (NCBI taxonomy): domain Eukaryota; kingdom Metazoa; phylum Arthropoda; class Insecta; order Hymenoptera; family Tenthredinidae; genus Tenthredo; species Tenthredo distinguenda. The sequence continues at coordinate 11,621,056 of OX384534.1, forward strand.
CTTCTATATAGAGCAAACGATTTAACAGAATTCAAGCCTTTACTGCTGCGATGTGAAAGAAATAATTTTACCTGATCATCAATCATAAAAATCGCGTAATTTCTGGAAAATGAAGTTACAAACATGATACGAGTATGATTGACCATGTTGAGGAGTACGTCCAAATTTTTATTCCCAATTTTTGACGAGGCACGTGATTTGGTCTATTCAAACGACTACGTGGAGATGAGAATCTTGTGGAAATTATTTTTCAGTAATGTAGATATTATATTAGGCTGTAGGTGGAGTAGAGTAAAACACGTCGTAAACCTCACAACTGTCATAACATTTTCTAGAAGATCCAGGGTATCGTGTATCCGACATCAGACATGGAAACTTGACATGTCAATGACGTCAGAGAATGAGAGAATAGAACTCAGATATCGATAGTCTCGTCAGAATAAAGGATGACTTTCAACTCCTGGATGTAGCCAAACGTTTGTAATTATAGAAGACTCATCTTCTGTGATCAGATGTTTTCAATTGTAGTATAGGTAGACGTTCCTCAGGTAGAATACAAGGTCTTGAATAATCGCGGGCTAACTGAACCTTGAATAATTCTATTTAAACATGTAGTTTATAAAAAAATCGTCGCTCGAACGAATGTCACTATACACTCGTATCAAAACGTCGAATAACCGGTAATAATAACATTCATCGTTAATAGCTGCGTTGAGAATTATGCGAAAACTGCAGTGTTTCTGATCCGCAATTATTGTATATAAAATGATGGAGATAGGAATGGGATAATGAAAAGGAAATAAATGACCGTCGAGATGAGAATAAAATACATTAATTGTCATCTTTAACATTGTTCCAAATCCTGGAATTTTTATTCAAAAATTATCCTTGAGAAATGTGATTTATTTCTTTGATCCAAGACAGTCGTACGTGTAATATAATACAAAGCCGTAATTATTGATGAATATTCAAAGCATACGTAACATGCCTGGTGCCCATCGCTGTAATAAAACAAATACAGAGAAAATTTAGAAGTGGTGATCCGTTGAACGGGATAGGGCATCCGTTGGATACGTACCATACATATATACACACCTTCATTTACACATACAATACAACCAGCTTGTATCATACCTGCGCAGCTTTTTACTCTGCGTGCTGCCCCACCACGATCCTGGTCGACTGGCCACCACTACTACGACCACAACGTCGACCCACCTGTCGTTGGGCTCACATCAGCGACTGCCGCGTCGTGGATTGCTACGCTGGTTCCACCGAGGTTCCCTGATATCGTAGTAGTTGTCTTGTCTTGTCTTGCTCATTCCGCACCTTCGTAGTCGGCGCGGAAGGGAGCTCACGATCAGCCGCTGCGTTTCCACGATCTGGTTTCTTCCGAGTTTCCTCATTCGTTCATTCGTTCGTTCGTTTTTTTTTTCCCTCTGATCAGTTCTCCTTTAGACTATACGGGGGTAAGGGAACGCGCAGAGATCCTTTCTGTTCTCAGGAGGGAATAAAATTGCTCGATCGAGTTCGGAGCTAACTTCGACGAACGTGGTGCGGTGAGAATGGTTGAGAATATTATATCGAGGGACTGGTATGCACGTCCGAGTCGCTCAAACAGATCTGATCGATCGAAAAGTTTATAGAATCTTTAGAATCGATCATTTTCTCGATCTCAAAATCACACATATATATCAATTACAGCTGAAATCAAAAGCTGCTCCAAAAAGTTACGAAGCTTGAAACTCGATCAGTGGTTCAACTGATTCCGCGAGTTGATCAGAATGAACCAAAGCTTGGATACTTATTGCACTTAATTCAGCAGTGATTTAGTGAATCCTCGAAGTTCAGGACACACGCAACTATTACCGTGATAGTTGTTCGACTGTGCAGCAAGAAAAAATCAACGATAATCCTTATCAATGAAAAGTCGCGTCCTTGTTTTGTCTTCGTTATTAAATTATTGACCGAGGTACAAGCTACGTTGTTCCTACCACCTTGGTAGATAAGAAAAATAAAAAAAAAACAATGTCTCCATGATACGTGGAAGAGCCAACATTATATGAAAACCAATAACTGAAAACGTGTGTATCATAGAGTTTGTACGTATCTCATATAACACTGCAGTAGTAGACATCAGCTGTGATCCGGCAATGGAAGTAGTAAAGGTAGACGTACGAAGAAATACTTGCATATATGTTTACGCGCCCAGATATACATAGAGGGAATTAACGACTGGACGTACGTACAGACGGGCATAGGTGCTACGTCTGTCCCCCACTTGTTACCTTACCAAGTTTCCATCATCCTATCACGAACTGCCGTCGGCAAAAGAACGAATCGAGACGTCATACGCCCGGCAACGTTAACTCTACTGAGACATAAATATGATATTTGACAATATCAACGCAGTCTTAGTCAAGTACCTCTCGTGTCCAGTCCCGGTACTGGAAGTATATAGGAAATCTACGGGACGATTACATAATTTTTAATTACTACTGGATCCGCGCGGGTGTAACAGATTTATACATACATTTGAATATGAATTTAGATACATTCACATATATGTGTGTTGGATAATTGATATCGGTGGATGAATGCGTTCACCTGAGGTACTAACGAGAGGCGTACGCGCGTTGGGATATTAACGAAAAGTACTGAGACACTAGCGCGGTCAGTTGGTCCGTCATTTTTTGGGATTTGATTCCGTGAAAAGTTTGAAAATCAGCTGTTTTCAATTTGCGACAAATGAAGTGAAGCGTTAGGCGATGGTTCTGTTATTAGATGGGGGAAAAGAAAAAATAAGTCAAGCTTGTGTCTTGGATGCCTAAGCGTTTTGTGTGCCTAAGTGATTAACTGTGATAAAGTAATTATATAACTTGAGTAAATTACACCAGGTTGAATGCGCAATAAATAAAATCGTGCTTGCCGCGATTTCTTTAGTGTCTTGGCAGTGCAGTGAGGTGGTTCAACGTGGTGCGGTTTTGCGGTTTAGAGCACACAATTTATTGTGCGGGAGGAAGCTCGGATACGGGAAACACAGTTCTTTTTTCTTTATTTTTGTAAAGTGTAGGTGAAATGAACGTGCAGATAGTCATCAGCGCAACAGAAATATCGGAAATGGATCCAAAGGACCGTTACGTGGTTGAGGGAATCGGTAAGTCGCACAACCGATATTTGGATAGACCGAAAATTGCCATTTACTATCATTAGCAAATACATATCAGTCACGTTTATCGCCTCTTTCAAATCGCTTGGCTCCCAGTTTATTAGCCGAAACTTATTTCCACCGAAACCTGAAATCATTCTTGACCGACATTCGCGCGAAAAAGTTTTGTCGTTCTCTACGTTACGTTGATCCTGCGTAACTCAATTCATAATCGATCTAAAATAAATGCTCCGGAAGTTGAGACATCCTGTCGCAGGCTTTTACCTAGGTATATTTTATTAAAATTATTTCGAAAAAGTTCTGATCTTTGAAGAAAAGATAAAATTTTTTAAGAATCTACCAACGACGGCTTTACGAACGGTCAGTCTTACGGACAGTCCGCATCTTGGGCCGGGGTTGAGGGCCTGTTAATTGACTGGCACAAACCGCTTCGGAAATTACGAACCTGAACGCGGACCCCTCAGCTCGTAATCGAACCCGAACGAACCTTCTGTCCTCCCACCCTATTCATTCTACCTCTACTAACCACTTGCAATTAACTAATGCATTCGTAACTAATGCATTCGTGCATTCTTTCGTAATTAAGCCACTTCGGTAGTGACATTTTTAAAGTATAGTTATTATCAGAACAATCGGTTGCAAATCAACTATGGAAATAATATTTTCTATTTATTATTATACCCACATTTCACACTTCTCTTTTGACGTATGACTATATATAGGTGCCTGTTTTTGTTAAACATATTCAGCGTAATGTTATTCTGGCATGGCTATTAGCAGCTTTTATTCAAAGCTTGTACAGGTGGTTGGGAGAAAAATTGATTCTAATATTCCGACCGACCAATTTTTTGTCCTCAAAAACCTCATAATAGCATAGCATGAAGTAAATGGAGTCACAGCACACTGTAATTTGCAGAAAGACCGTTAATTATCATTTTTTTTTTTACTCATGTCGTATCGTCTCTTTCGGAGACAAATATCTGATGTTTTTTTTTTTAAACTAGCAGGGTCATTGTACCGGTGTATGACCATTTTTTTCAATTCTATTGTACCAGCGTAAAGATAATCAAGATTTTCGAGACTTTTGGAACTTGAATTTTCAGAAAACATTACGTTCTTATTCCATAATTCAGTTTCTCGAGTTCTTTAACGAATTTTAAACATCCACTGGTACACGCACCTCATGCATTTACAAAAACTTGAGAAATGGGCCAAGCTTATTTTTAACCGAGAACTGTCGACCTTTATTTGCAACGGGAGTAAGTGTTATTTTTAAAACCCCGTTCTCTAATAATTTTGTAAACTTTGAAATACCGCAATAAATCTCATAGCTTTTTTTAACGGGAGAGCAGTTCTTTTACCTCTCAGATATCGATAACTCGAATATACGAGAGGTATAAGTTGTTGAGCAAACTGTCCAGTTTAGAAGACACTTTACGTCTCTTTAGAAGTATTTTAACACATTAGGAGGGACAGAGGTCACTTTGCCGAGGCGATAATCCGTTTCTCCGTCGTGTTAAAAGACAGTAATACGGTATAGTTACGCGTATGAGACTAAAATCACACGTTATAGCCTCTGGTAAAAAGCTCCCGAAAGCTGATCCGACGAAAAATGTCTAAAAAAAATCCGATAAAGTGGATCTATGCGCTTACCAACCACGTGCGACCCTGCTTTACTATACAACTCGGAATTCGGTGTATACCTACATTAATCTTATGTACCACACATATCTATAACATATATCGTTATATCTACCTTGGCAGATTAGAAACCTTCTGTTTTCCACTAATTCGTTTATTCTGGTATACCTACCAGGTAAGTAAGTGTACCTGCTTAGAAAACACAATTCAACTTATGACTGTGACAAATCAGTGCAAAAATTTTGGCTCATCGGTACAGATTCTATCATCTTGCTAGTAAACTTTCTTTTTTTTTTCTTTTTTTTGTTAATTCATTTCAGCCTGCACCTAAGTATCGCAAATTCACTTCAACGTATGTACAATACACGTACTTAGTTCGCTTATGCAGCCGGTTAAATATGGCCGCAGTGACGCGCATCTCTTCGAATTGAAATCCAAACACGTCCTTTCATCGCACGGACTTTACTCGTGGTCGCATGCATACGCATGCGAATTATACGTACGCGTATACTCGCGAGTGCATTTCATACCTTTTTCTTCCAACGTCGATGGCGATCGATCAGATTGATAGGCTTGCGTATAGGAAGCGCGTGGTTATACCTTGCATTATATGTAATTACAGGTGAATAAGAATCTTTAATACTTTCTTTACGGTTGGCAAAACACGGAACCAGACTCGAGCCCAGCGAACTTGACCCGCATTTTTCTTCGGCCTTTCGAATGGCTATCAACCAATTATATCGACTGAAGCGTAGCGCAATTTGTATTCGTTAAATGAACCGGTGAATTAAATGCCGTTTTATTCACTTACCGGCATATCATCCCGTGGGATATTAATTAAATAACCTGGGTGGATGAATTTCGATTTTTCTTCTTCGATTGACTTGTTTGTTTTCTTGAATAATAACCGTAGCGTCTCACTATGCATACAATACAATCATTTTATTGACGAGATAAGATCGTGTCGCATTAAATTAATAATATTAACATTAGGTCCCGGTGTATCTGCGCGTATTAGAAGTAATTAAACGAAACAAGAAGAACAAAAACAGCTTTTATTATGAGAGTACAACAACCTATCATATACAGGTAATTACACTATAGAGTTTCGAACGATTCTCTCCAGTACACATAAATTTATTCATACCAATTATCCATCGTTCTTAAAAATAAAAAAAGCTATTCGCGACTCGTTCGATTCCTTTCGTTTGCTGTCATTAGATTCCATTTTTGGACCAGCAGACGCCTTATTCTTTGAGTCAATAATTCGCCGATTGTTATCATTGTGGGCTTGCCGAATTGCGGTGGAAATAATAGCCGACAATTAACCTAGGGCCAAATAACCTAGAAGGAACAATGAACCGATGACCTCTAAATTCATCGGAACAATCAGGCAGCAAACGGATGTCTCCCATCGGTGTTCCCCCCTTCGTCTTTTGCCCCTTATTTCTGCACCTTTCCCATCTTCCTATCACGCCATTTTTATCCCCCCGGATCTGATTCAGCACTAAAGTATATACTCTTCGTTTCATAGATCCTGGAACAAGTATGATAGCTCATTGACGTTCTACTAATTATCCCAATTATGTTTAGCTGTTTTTGGCGCCAGGCTGACGCTTCTCGAACAGCGCCAAATCATCCGAGATCCCAGACCTTGGGAGAAATAAAAGTGGGGTGTAGTCATTGTTTAAAAAATTCCAGCCTAGGTTTGTTTAGCGAATTGCCAAATGTTCTCTGTTACTTTATTAACACTCGTAGAAAAAATGTTATTTCAGAAGCTCGGGGAAAGTACGTCTGAAATCGTAACGCGTTCTTTTATTTTACTCCGAGAAATGATATGCAATTCGTTTTGATCCACCAAAATAACGAGGAAAACGTGCGTTCACAATGAAGGAAAATAATTTTAATACGAAGACAAAATTTGAATATCATTGATTTACAGATTTATACGAGCATAGATATATTTCTTGAGATTAAATCATTGGTATAACATAGGAGGTGATTTAAAAATACGGCACTGCAAAAACCAGTCGATTATTTGATAACCTTTAGCGATTTTAACCGATTGAATAACGTGATTGGTAGTTTCCTCGTAAAATAGTTAGTCTGACGTATGGGATCAACGATGTGACCCTGATTATTAGTTTCATCGTACCACGGTTCTCTCGAAATCGCTAGCAATAGGATCGCCCCAAATTTTAAGAGGTTTTTGGCGGTTTGGAAACGGCAATCTCTGACTAGTCCATTAGTCGAATGCCTCGAGCAGAGTTAGAGAAGTTATATCACTCGATCGTTGTTCGAGATCGTAAATTCAGAAATCGTTTGGTGATTACCAAAGCCTCGAATCCACGTGTAAAATAATGTCAACGCACCTGTTTCTGAATTATGTATAATTTATGTTATTACGTCGACTATTAATTTTCAGCAATAATTCTAACCGTATAAAAACTAGAAGCGTAGAATTCCAATGAAATTCGCAAGAGTTATGTTCAGCGAAGATGACAAGGTGCCTGGCGATATCTACGCGAATACGAGTCTTAACTTTGCTCGAAGGCCTTCCGCGATCGCACGAATCGTAAATCGGAGACTAGACTCTAGGGGAAATGAAAAAAACAGTTATTCTCATATTATTAATTTGCAAATTTGTTCATGTGGTCGCATACTTCGTAAATTACAACGACCCCATTCTTTGCTTACATCAGCTGCATAGCACGGGTCACTTAATGTCTAGCTCTTGGAATCTACCTATAAGTACGTAATATACTTGTACCTGATTTTACGTTCTCCGTTGTTTTACTGCCGCTAGTATAAAGATTTTACGATTATAGAAATAGAAAAAAAGATACAGAGAAACCAATTAGTATTCATAATTTTACGTAATCCTAGCATCCGCTGTCTCGCCGGGGACCAGCTGCCACTTCAGCAGACACTCGCCTCAGGTAATTCGATCAGAAAAAATGATCTGCTTGAATTTAAACCTGTTAGATAATTTATTCGCGACACGTTAACTTTCATTCGTCAGAAACGAGAGAAATTTCTCTTGGAATAATGAGACGATTTGAATGAATTTTCGAATGGATTTTTTCAGTAGATAATAGAATACATGAAAAATATTCAAAGTGGATTAATTTTTCTCATTATTGTAAATACTCTTTCATTTGCGAGGGATAAAAACTTATTTATCTCAACAAGAAAAAAGTTTCATAAGTGATTCCTACTCGACAAGATTATTTCCCGCCTCGGTGCGTGCATGAATAATTAATAATTATATCATTTCGTAGAATCGAAAATACGATGACTACACAATGCGAATCTACAGTGGGCATAACGCGTTGGTGACTCCTGCTTCCGATTATGATTCTGATCAGTTACGTAATGATATTACGGCATGATCTGTCTTATGTTAGTCTGTAGTAGATTCCGGACGATATGCTGGTTTACTTCGTACTGTGTCTCTTTGGGTATATAGATTCAAAACTACACGTATTCCATACGTCGCGAATAAGTGAACTTCAAGAAATGTTGGACCTTAGCCTCCGCGTTCTTGGTTGCGATCTCTGCGACCTTAGAAACTAGCGAATCATCTAGCGCGACGAGAAACTATTCGGAATTCATTGCTAATGGACGTTATTTTGTCTTCTTGGTCTGACATGTAAGCAAACAGCTTAATTGCAGGAATTATATATACCCTCAACAGCGATACTTCTGAGTCACGAACTCCGAAGTCGAATATAGGTAATTCACGAGTAAACAAGTAACATCCAGTGTTCTTGTTCTCTTATAACGATAAACAGAGAGATCATTATATTAGGATTTCGATTGCTAAATTTCGTTGGGATCTCTACGTCAGAATTTGGATCCTTTTTTCTCCGTAAAAGTGAGTTAAAAATTTTTCGAAGTAACAGTCCCGAAATTATTTATCATCGGACAACAGCTGATTTATTCTCTGGCAAATTTTTACCATACGTGTACGGGTCGCGTGACACGAGATCTATTCGGTTTTTTTAAACCATCCATCAACGTTCAGATCTTTCACAATTTTTTTCATTATTAATAACTGGCCTGTCGCCTCCAGACATTGGTCTAGCGCTAGAATTATCCTTCGAAGTCAAAAATCTCTGGGATAGAACTATGCCTTTCAGTTTTTAAATCTCACCGTACAAAATTGAGACGCTTCCTCGTCGCGTATGTGTTACATGATTTTTCAAATGCTTGTATAATCTGTACAGATATCACATTCGAGTACAACGCAATGGTCATTACCATTAACATTTACTATTTGAAGAGCTAAGTGTTTGCTTTTCCTGCATTCACACGACTTTGCGCTTTCGTTTAACTACCCGATGTACCGGAAGCGGAAATTTTCAAGGCTAGCAAGTGGAAACTTTCTCCTGCTTTTGCTCTAATTCCCGTCAAATTGTGGTCTAAGATCACACTGGGTAGCCATACCATGGCTTCAACCGTTACCACTGGTATTACCACGGCCATCGGTGCAAGTTCAAGGCCGTTGCGCTCAGCGGTGCGTCTACCTTCCTCTCTATCCCCTCTTGTATTTAGCCTTTTGCCTCTTGGCTCTTTTAACCAAGCCGCAGCCACCTGTTACCTTTGAGCGTCGACCACACGTTTCCATTCCGTATCTAGTGAATTTCACGTGCAAACGGTCCTCAATTCTCACACACGATTCGAAATTCACGGGTAGTAGTAGATTCGATTTCCCTTTCGTTTTATGCTCTGTAAGCGAGCACCGTGTACGTCTCCGGAATGATGTTTCGTTTTTGAATTGAAAATAAGCGATTGATCGAGCCGATTCGTTTATCAGAAATACACACAGTAAACGTTTGTTCGTCAAACAACAAACACATGGGGATTTTGTCGCATCGATCGGTTGGAAGTTTCCATGACGTATCTACACCTAACGATTCAAGGTATTATTATTTATACCTTAGAATACGAAATTATTTTTATTCATCATCGGTCAATATCGTCCACATGATTGTCTAGTGCTCGTATGAATCTTCAGTACATGTGTGTCCAAGAATGATTCAGTCTTAGGCGAACCTGTAGATACCTACTAAGAAGCTGATTCTTGTTAAGCAAATTTGAGTTTGTTAAGAGTGAACGATATTTGGACTATCGCAAAAAAAAAAAAAATTAAAAAAAAAACATACATTTCTTCGGTAAGTAGGGGAGACCAGGGTGGAACGGAATAGTGGATTTATGTATCCGCGAGGTGCATTGAAGTGCAAGAATAATCTTACCATCCCGTTCTATCTCGGTATACGTTTTGCTCTGTTCTTCCTGGGTTCCCGTAGAACATAAAATTTTTGAGAAAGATAAATTTCTACTAGGATAACGTCAGATAAGAACAGTTTTCTCGGTGATGATTCAGGGATTCGTGGATCTGGAAAAAATCTTGATTGGCAGTGGGGTGAAAGCTGTTTTATAAGGTAAAGATTATAAAATAGTATGATATTTCAGTACAGGACTGAAATTTTGACCGGAAATTCCGGACAGATGGAATCTTTAGAAGATTGCGGGATGTTTTTCTGTAAATCATTCATTTCCTGAAAGCATATTTCATCGAATAGCAATATTTGAGAACTGCTGATAGATTCGAAAGTACCTTGTGCTCCTTCGAGGTATACGAATCCCTTAATTACCTACGATTTTATATTACTTCTCGAAATCGTCCACTTTAACGTCGAAAAATATCAGCGTTAAACTATAAGTATACCTCGAGAATGAAAATCGCGTACCTCGGCACCCTATCTTCTGGCCTAAGCCTGAGCCGGTTGAATTTATTACACTTAATGACAATGAATCTGTTCCATGAAGTTAATATCAGCTTTAATCACACTTAGAATTCACCATTTATTACCTGGTGCAATAACAACAATTGCTATTCGAATTGTAGCTAGAACCCTGAAGTAATAATTTCATAAGAATGTTCTGACGGTTCGCTGGAGACATTGACACGTAACGGTCTACTAAGTCTTTAATTGACATAGGCACTGTAACGCGGTCGTGTACAGCTACCTGCAAATAGACAAACACTAACAACCGATATGTGCTTCTATGATCCACACAAATCTATTGCCTATTGTAATTGGGCTGCACGGAATCGCGAGTGAGAGTTTGCTCGGTTCGTGCCCTCGTTTTCATATTTCCTGCGACCTTAGGCTAGATGGATATCCAATTCTATTAGGTGGACCTATTTTCTTATTCGCTATTTCTATTGGTATTCAAAATTACCTACGGAACGATTCAACCGTTGCGAATTAAAACTAAAGCCGAAACGACTTCGTATATCCTGGCAAGGTTTTGGCTAGAACCTACACAGATGCTGATCGAATAATCTTGTCGACTACTCTGAGAGGCGAGACCTTCTGTCTAAATGCATGACGAGATCGATTAAACGCGCTCGCTGAATTGAGGAGAAAAATTGAATCTGTTTCTTTTTCAATTCGGCAGTCACATAGTTTCGTAAACCAACAAAAATAGCGACTCGATTCTAATCTTAGCTTCTGCAGCTTGAGTGACAGCTAAATTATTTGGTACTCACAAAAAAAAAAAAAATACTAACGAGGATATTTTGTCGAAGAACAACTTTACGATATTGTTATTCGGCTATAAACGAGCCTCGCGATTGGAAAAGAAATTGAATTGTACCAGATACTATTCTCCCGATGAGGTAGACGGTTAAATACTACCTGAGGGTTATAGCCTCGAGCATTTTAATCGGTCATGGAAATTTCGTTGTGAGAAAAAAAATAGAAATAAGCTAGCAACCGCGGCCGATATATACATCGACGTCTTTTCTGAACTCGTTGAAAATGTTTACCAAAAGTTTCAGCTCACGATCGGTGAAATATTCCATACTTAGACATCGTGATCGATGTGATATGCTGAAGTGGAGGATAACAGAGACTCAATTTCGTTACGTTATGTTATGAATTGTTGATCACGAACTTTTGAGACACTAACAGGTAGCCTCAACTTGTTTTTAATAATATCTAGAGGTAGAGTTTAGAGCTAGTATAAAAATAATATTCCGAAAACAATTTCCATAAAACGTTTAACAGTCGCTTTATATAAATAGTATCCACGTGATCATATAATGTAAATTATCGTTTAACTGTCACGTGTCATATTAACTTCCTGCGAGGGAGTCTAGGTACCTGTAATTTTTATTACTTCAACACCCGACATCCGCAAAATGATTAAATAATAGCCAGCTTCAATAACTTACAGCTATCAATGATAATTCAAGCCCGTGAATATCCATTTACTTTTAAACTTCAGATCGGGGCACTAGAATTATTTCGTAACACGTATACCCCTTCGAATGAGGAACAAATCGATCGGTTATAATTCACAATGCGAAGTACGAATTTACACTTAGAATTATTACGTGACGTCAAATATGATAATATATATGCGCATTTAGATAAATTTATAATAATCCTGCGCGTTCAGATATTTACGAAAGAGTGGTCAGCAATAAGAGATTACGTTAAGGTTGTGAATATGGATGTTAATTTCATGGAATAGAACAGTACCTACCATGTATCAGATTACCTAACTCAGCACGTGGTATCCCTATGAGCTATAAGATAGATAAATGAGTAACTTCTCTGTATCACATCTATTGCCAGGAATAATTATAACAATTGTTAAACAGTTGCGTCACGGTTTCGCTTCTTACGGAAAGACGGCATTTTCTTACTGAGTTCTAAGCGTACCCTAATTAGCTATTCAACTTACAATTAAACACCCAACGTGTATGCACAGAGTTGTTGATGCATTATTTAGAATGACGATACTGCGTGAGTAATTAGATATCGGTCTTAATTGTAGTCGTAAATCTATTGTACAACGCTGATGAGGTGAAATTAATCGAGTTCGGTTTGCATGGAATTAATATGTAAAACGGCTGTGGGTTTTATTCGACTCTTATTTTTTCACGCTGCGAGGTAAATTGCAATCCGCCTCAATATTAGAGGTGTATCACGGGAACAAATATTTGCACAATTTTAAAGAATTAATACTCTTTCCAAGCAACAGATAAGAGAAAAGTTATTCTTAGCTTTTCTACGCGTTACTTTTATCGTTTTAGAAATTATTCGCTAATCAGTTTCACCTCTGCAGATATTATTGTACTCTTGTTAAGTACTAGAATATTTAGTTATTATAGTCGTATTTAGTTGTTAAATATAATAACTGAATACGATCGCCATTTAGACACTAATCATTCGTGGACACCGTAAACTGGAGTCAAGAATATTGGAGCACAAATCTTGTCTCGCAGTTGATCCATTCAATACATTTTCAACGAGCAGACATGCATGATATCATATGACAAAACGTTTCATCTATTAGACATCGATTTATCGATTGAATAGGTACCTGAATAATTCTCAGCTGCTTTGCCGTCCAACTTGATTATTCTTGCACTCTTGAGACAATTGATCTTGTACGAACGAATTTGCTTCACATCGCGATACGACTGAGGTGGTATATACTTAGAACTATAAAATTTCTTTGTTCAGTCTGGCTGCTTGCTTGCATTTATACAGATGAATTAGGTATTTAATACTTTTATCATATTCGCCGGAGCCGTGTTCTTATCTCGTAAATAAGTATTCGCGAAGGAATCGCGTATTCGCTTGATTCTAGTGTCAAAGATGGTGAAATATACGAGTAGGGTTATACGGGGCGTGTTGAATAAATGTAAGACAGGCAGCGAGCCCACTTGTACATATTTGCATACTTCGAAAAATAACTTCATGATTCAAGTACCGTTCTTTGTCAAGATTCGCGAACATAGCGTAATATTCACAGCGTTGCTAAATGCTTGTTTTTTAAAGTTTTCACAAAAGGCACCTCAACTTCAAAATTGATCACTAGAGGATCTCCTTTGGACTGGGATCAACGATTTACCAACTAAGTAGCTCGAATAAGGAGAACAATGACACCATTAATGTGAGAGGTAATTGTCTTAACGAGAAGTCGTTAGTCCAGCAAAAATGGAAACTAGTAGTACTATCGATTTAACGATGCATTCACAGATATCTATATCCTGCTGCGAATTATTCATACCAATCTTGAATACGAGGACATGCGTGCCGAAGCAAATTGACTATTTCTACGTCAAACAGATTCGGGGATTCACAACTTTTTATGATTGCTTACTTCCACAACAACAAAAAAAAAAAAACTGACCCGTCATTCTGGTACCGTCTAGCATTTTTTACACGACTGCCAAATAAAAATCGCGTCTGAGATTGTCGAAAAAATTCTCAGTCTGACAAAAATTATACAGAATCAACTTTGCATCTGTTGCATCTGAAATTTATGTCTTTATTATGTTATCGTATCATGTAAATTGCGTCAGCACAGTCTTATTTTTTGGTCAATTTATTTAGCTGGACGATTTAGTATACGAGAGCACGGTGCTTAAGGAAACTTACATGGTGAGAATTTGCACCCATAGCTTCCTCCGAGCTTCTTGGAGTCACCTTTGATTACCTTGAAGAGGCCAATGAGCAAAGTTTTTGCAGCGTATAGAGTGCAGTTAACAGTTTAGCGCGAATCGGTATAATCGAGACAACTTGACATGGAATTCTGATGTCGAGTCTCTTTCCATCTTTCGATTCAACCTGATAACCTAATAAAATCAAACCAAACAAGACCATCCGGAGCTGGTATAAGTCGAATTCTTTCTTTCAGCGGAAGTTGTATAGTTTTTAGCTACCGCGTCCCAATAATCATTTACTCCGCGTTACATACATTGACTCTTGAAAAGAACGAAGCCTACGAAAATCCATAATCAAAATGCCACAGGGCTTTTCGGAGTGACCATTGATAATTCTGTCACGAAGATCATTCGTCGGTGTAATTAATCTGCACGTGCAGCCAGTAATTACATATATATTATATATATAGATGGCATTGTTTGCCAGTTCAAAGAGGCCACGCTAACCTGCGACGAGGACTCCGAGGTCCTCTTGGTCTCCCACCGGTTGCTTAGGCTTCGAAACCGAACTCTCATGTCCAGCGAAATACGTACATTGGGCTGCCTTCCGATCGGACCAAGTCCACTGACCCTCAAAGTGCCTCTCTTTCCCTTCTCTTGGTGCGTCGAATACCGATGGTGATAAATTTGAGCGAACTGTGTTGTAAATCGCGATATATTACTTAATTGTTTTTGGAGATCGACCCGCGCCCTTCTCTGACTTTTTTTCGGTTGATATTTTATAAATTATGTAATTTCTTCAGTAGTCATTTAATTCGCTGAGCTCTGACGTCTGATATCGTTACATAATTTTCAATAACTGATTTGGTTGCACAACTCTTTGAATGGCAAAAAAATTCGCGTACCCTACATTATGAGAATATTGAAATATACGAATCGAGAAGCAGATAAACAAAAGGCAGGATTTCCATATTCAACTGAAAATTATCTCCCAACTGGTTATTATGTAATCTCCTGAAATACATTTGAATACGGATTTTTTTTTTTTTTTTTCGAAATAAAAAAGGGAATTACACTACCCTCTGTTTCTCATAGTGGAAGTAATCCATCTGACCGTGTTCAGTGTGGCGTTATACCTACGTTGAACTCTTAGAACCAGTTCAGGATAAAAATCTTTTTTCCGAAGGTCCGTGAAAGCTAAAGAATTTGGAGGAGAAAATCCAGGTAGAATTGTTTTCAATTCTTCTGCTGCACTGGACCAAAGACTGGCACTATTGTGCCCATTACGCTGCAGCGAGCGGTTAAACATTCGTTGGAAACGGAGGCATTTTATGTAACGTATCAACAGTTCGCTTCTGTTGAAATAAAACTGGTTTTTCAGCATACCATCATCGCGATTCAAGTGCGGTCCGACCGTGCGTATCTCATGCACTTGCGGACGCCACTACTCCAGCAATGGTAAATAATTATTTTATGAATCATTCGCACTCATAAAAACGAGTAGAAAATTGAATCTTAGGTATAATAATGGCAACATTCAAAGTTACGTCTGATTATTTCCTGCAGCTTCCGAGCTCGACTGTAAAAATCGATCAAAGATCATCAATCGATGACTTACAAAAAATGTACACGAAAAATTTCTACTTAGGGTACTAACGTTGCTCATTATCTAGACCTGGAGGCCTTTGACCCTCTAGTTAGCGAGTAAACTTTGGTAATACCATCCATTCTCTCGCTCAACAAAGCAGTGATTTATTTCACGTGACTTGAGTGCTACACGTGTGAGTCTGGTACACTTGAATCACGTAATCACCACTCGCGTACTCGCAATACTAGACAGTTACCATGTCATAGATTTTTCGGAGTCGTTATCGCCTTCGTATATCTTTGCTAGATGTATGCCATTTCAACAGTCGTGTCCTAGGTATGAAATCTCAAGAGAGAAAAGCCGCTCAAATTTCAACATAGATTCAAAAAGTGATTCGAATAACTGCTCACTGATCGCGTTACCCCGAAAAGCTTTATAACTAGGTACTCACGAGCCCACCTTGTTCTGCGTTGAAAACGATTGCAAAAATTTGTTATTTGCGACAGAAGAATGCAAGAATCGAATTTTCTGTAATACTTGTTCTCGCTGCAGCTGATTTTTAATTACACTAGGCAGCGGGTTAGGAAATTCAGGTCTGTTAGTCACATGTGATACTTACTGCGCATTAATAGCTGTAGAAGAACACGTTTACTTTTACCAGTTTCCTGTTGCCGTAAAACAACTGATAGAAACGAGAGAATTTTTTTTATTCTTTAAATTTTTGACTCTTATTGCCGTCCCTCCATCAGATGCAGCGTAAAAAACGTCATAGCAAAAAACGTCGAAACTCTTCATATTATGTATATCGTTATGAATAAATTATGATCTTCACGGGCTCGTCGAAACAAGGAAACGACTCCCAGAGCTGTAGACTATCGCATTCATCTTATTTCTGGACTGTCTCATATCCTCTCGTCTATGGCTGTAGAATATATTTTTTTTTTCTCATGCGCATATGACTAAATGTAAGGATCGATGAAGGCCAGGTGATATCGGAATAGCTGGTGCCTGATGCTATATTATGCATATATACATACAGTGCCGAATACGTCGTCGTTCATCAAAGACTTTGATGACTATTAAGAATAATATATTTGATTAAGAGACGTACCAATTTGTGTGACAGCTACTCCTTACAGATGATTATTTCAACGACCTCTTTCAACCTCCAGGTGACAGGAAGACGGTGACAATGTTCGTTATACGTGAGGTGCTTGGATATCGCGTCATTGTATGAAAGGTCTTTGAAGCAGACGTGCCTTGCGATAAGCGTTAACAGTTCAATAAATAAAAGTATCCAATGAGACTAAAAGAGCCACTAAGAATGATCGGGCTAGAAATTTCTACCGACAGCCGAATGCGTTTGACGCTGTATTATTTGATCGTGACGTAAGTTTATCGATGCTGAAGATATCTGTAGTGAAATCCGAATTATTGGAGGCCAAATTTGCTTAACCAACTTTTAGCGAGTCTCAATATTTACCACCGCCATCACCGAGTGTATTTGTTTGTTCGACAATTTATTTTCGTAACGGATAAACTTCATGGTCTATGTATCAGAATGGTATCAGGCAACCTGTCACCGCCAATATGTCGAAGACACTTCACAGTGGTATTGGGAAATTGTACAATCCTTTGCCTAGCTCTATGTACGATCAATTAGTGGAGGTGATGACCATTAGTTTACCGTTCCTCAATTGTCAAATTCTGTTCGAAACTACCATCGATTGTGAATTCGCAGTAACTCAACTTACAGTATCAGATCGTAAATCAGAGAACTCTAATGACATGATCCTTGGCATTCCAAGCCATGAACTCAGCTGTCGAAGTCTATTAATACCTCAGAAAATGAATGAATGGTAATGAATGTCATTTTGCCAATGCTGAATAGCAAACTTTTTCAAGGGTATGCACGTTCGGGAATGCATATTCGGGCTCGTCACAAGTGCTTGTTAATGTACCATAGTAGATATGCGTTTAACAAAATTATACATGTCTAGTTGGAGTACATAGCTTAATGAGATCCCACGATTGGTAGATTCGGATATCGTATGGGGGAATTCTCGAAATAGGTACTTAGTGATGCATCAATTGGTTATATTTGCAAGGCTTGACCATTATCTAGTATTGGGATTACAGAATCGTAAAATAATATTTAAATGGAAATTTAATGAACTGGAATATACATATATTTTAGACACTTGTTTATTTTATTTTATATATTCATACCTGTAACTTCGACTAAACTGCGGCGCAATAAGTTCAAGTAGATATAAAGCGGTCATAATGTGTTAGATTTTAGACGAATGAATTTGAAATGAAGTTTCTACCGCAAAACAAATATCTCGCTGATATAAGAGTTCCCAAGACAGTCAGCCGTTTCGGAAAAATTATAATTATATCGTTGCTGGTGATATACGGGTTTGGCAGTAGGTTTTCATTAATTTTTTCCGCCAACCTTGAAGTCTGCATTTTTAGCTGTATGCTGTCTTGTCTCGGAGAAACAACGAATATGAATACCGTGATCAGTTGATGGTTATTACCATACCAGCAGAGACCCTTATTTTTTTTAAATTAAACAATTTTTTTTATCTTATCTGTCGTGCAAATCATTTGGTACTTGACAAGTTTCGTAAATGACCTCGTTAACAAGCCTCAGCGCTATTGTTTTTCTCGATTCCAGTTAACTTCTGCCGCTGAATGGTTAAAGACCCGAATGACTAGATGAGGCAGCACTTTTGAGATCAACTTATCATTAATCTGTCATGACGATTAACATAATTTCGCTGAAATCAGCCTTCACCTTAGAGTTGTTTGGATAACACGGGGTTTCCCGCTGTTTATATTTCATGAGAGCAGGTAGCGCATGCGAAGATCATACGAATATATCAGTCAGTGATGAATATTGATTTATAATGTGACCGCAGAATTCATTGGGTAGATACTAAGAAAACATCGTATTTCCACTTCTATGCAAGTCAACTTGTCTTCAGCTCTCTAGAGCTGCCAATCTCGACGTGCTATTAAAATCGTTGACAATCACATTGTTTCGATTCTATTGACAGAACTAACCACTGAATAGCTTAGGGAACCCCTTGAACCCCGTGATTATTTCTTAGTATCAAAAATTGCGTAATTCACCTCACTAGGAAACATACATATGATCGATATTTTCGAAAATCAGCGTTTTCCTTACATTTGCAGAGCGTTTATTAGATAAGTGCTATTCAACCTTCATACGACTATAATATAGGTACGTTATTGAGATTTGTGAAAGATTTAGAGACTGTCTTCGCTCTTCATCCCAACCAACGATCGATCGGATTGTCCGATTTTAATCAGGTGCTATGTAAAAATGAGCTTTGCCATATAAACTTTCTAGTAGCTTGAAATTATACTGGGTATAATTATTATCAGCAGTTTCCAGCTCGTTTAGTAAGCTTTTCTTGCCAAATTGTCTGTAGCAAATTTCGAAACGGACTCAACGGTATCCGGCGGGAAAGAGTGCAATCAATCGTTAGACATCACACCTAATTTATTACCCCAGCGTTAACAGAGTTCCTGCCAAATGGTTCTATAACACTTGGTTGATCAAGATTCGGAATCTAATCGACACCTACGTTGTACAAGCACTTGGCTTATCAGTTGTCACTGCGTGTTTATCACCTAAGAGGATTTGAAGTACGATTGTAACATTCTAAGGCTTATCGGTGGACGTTGGTAGACAAATGTGAATTTTTATGCACTCCGAAACTGGACTGTCAAATTTCACATGAAGCATGCCGGTTACCGAATAACGGGTACTAGTCTAGCCCAGACAGAGTCGATTGAGCTCAACGTGCTCGTATGTGAAAGGGAGAGTGATTTTGAAGACGAATACTGCTTTCCAAGCTCGACTTATTTTTATAGTGACGCTTGGACACGTTTCGGAGACACGTTTTGAGAACGGCATTGTAAAAATGATCGAGAAGAGGTACCGGTTCAAACGAAGGGTGTGGCGAGGTTAATCGCGGAATTTTTCAACTGGCGAGAAATCTCGTATCGCTAATTAACCGGTCCAGTTTCAAGGATTTTTCCGTTTATGTTACGCCGAATCGGAGAGGATAAGAAAAAAGAGAATAGTGCATGGACCTTTAATCAAGGATATACATTCTGTATTGTCAGTATATCAATTATATTGAATTCTAAATTAATAAGTATGTTAAACGTAAGTAATGGATTTATTTTGGGCAAGAAATTCACGAGGGTGAATACGCGTGTGATTTCTTTATCAACACGATGATGAGGGAAGTGATAATGTCCATCGTATAAAAGAGGAGCATTTCATTTGCTACACGTGTTCATCTTATGCGAAAAATCGGAAGCTATCGATATTGCCATCTTTCGGTTCGCTTAATCCTAGAGAGTGAATTGGCTAGTCTGTGTTCAAAAAATACGACTATAATCATGCATATCTCTTCGCTATCGCCGTGTGACTATATCATCTTTATTGAGATTCGTATCTTCTGACACTGACAACCTCAATAGATCTCTTGTTCGATCGCTTACTGTCGCTTTTGATTGCGATTTTCTGTATCTCCAAAGCCACCTATATAGAAGAGAGATTATCTTGTAACATGTTAAAGAAAACAACTGTTGGACTTGTAGTATACTGCTTACGGTCGGAAAAGCATCGGAAATTGTAATTTATGATCTACATCCACCAATATAACACTCGTTCTTCAAATTATCAAATGATGTAAAAATAATCCGCCTGCTTGTAGGTCACAGATGTTCACAGGTTGAATTCATTCCCAAGTTTGTTCAATAATTTCCTGCTATTATTCGGCTTGAATTCTGGTAAAAAAGTGTTTTGTAAGTAACGCTAATTGGTAAAAACAATTAAGATAATGTCTGTCTCAAATTGCAAAGTCATTTTAAGACGCATTAACACTTATGTCATCTTTTGTTTTGGGCCACATCTGGTACCTAGAAATGATGGATTAAATGGAATTTCTAGTGACATAATTGTCGCAGGAATGCGAGGAGTGGCTTATTTGCTAATTACTCAAAGCATTCCGTTGAACAATGCCTCGAGGTAGTTGAAATTTTGAAGGGCTCAAATATTCTGAGCCTCATACCCGATGAATTATCCAGCGTTGATCTATCCAGGAAATATTTCGTACCTATTTTTAATAATTCTGATCGCGTTGAAATTCTCGTCTATTTTTCTATCTTCAAAACCGACCATCTGGTCCACAATATTTACAGGGTCTTCGGAGAACCAAGGTGAAAACTTCGCCGAATTGTTGATATGAATAACGCATTCGAATACGTTGAACAGAAATTCCTCACGTATAGAATACACCGTGAACTTATCGTCACGGAATAATTGCAAATTTCCTTTCAAACGTATGCCATAATGATACCCCGTGGCCTTGAATAGTTAAATCTATATTCTAAGAAGGTCATGTCAATTTATTGCCAAAATTAAAAATTCGATCTGGGTCAACCTGAATTTAAATATTCTTTAAAAAAAGAATTTCAGCGTTATTCTTCCATTCAGTTATCGATTCCTTAGTCGCTTTTTGCCATTGCTTATCGTGTACACGATAGCTATCTACTTTTCTTTGTACTCATGAAGCCGTTTTACTTTTTGTTTCAGGTAAGAGATCTACATACTTTCAAGGGTATAATACATACGTATATCGATAGACTTCATACGATCGTTGAAGAAGTTTAAATTAATTTTTAAAACTCGCACGTGAGTAACGAAACAGACTAATAAGATTTTATTACGTTTGATAAACTGACACTTGAATGCATGTCGTTATATGAGAATATGTAACACATACGAATTTACCATTGGTCAAACTCTCCTACAGATGGCACCACCCAACTAATCCTTTCTGCAGATTATGTATTCTGTATGAAACTCGACGTTTACTACCAAAGAGGAAAAAGCTAAAATTCATACATATATTGGTTTCATTAATCTTGTCTGATGTATGACCTTTTTTTTTTCTTTTTGGTTCCATTTTTAGGCTCTGTAGTTGATCTGCTGTGCCATTGATTAGCATATCGTATAATTTGCGATCATCATTTAGAATGAAGATACGCGAAAAAGTGATACATGCATAAACGAATGCATATTCGAAGTTACTGAGTGCGTTTTTGGTTCTGTTACTAGTATTTTCAGAATATTAATAGTTTAATAGGCATTTGGCGCAAGCTACTATGCGAGACGTCGCGACGCTGCGGTTCACTTAGGATAGGACCAGAAACGCGCGCCAGCACCGATCACTGCGTCCGTATTTAGTCGATGCCGGGGGCGCAGCCTTCCGATCTCTAAATAGTGAGCTTATATTTGTGAGCGAACGCAGTCACAGCTGGTAGTAAATTATAATAAAAATACTTTCCCGACATTGTGATGTACCCCGATTCGCAATTATAGATTTCCAAGTTCAAGAAAGATCAGAAAAATACATTAGTAGGTGTATTTGGTATAATTTAACCGATCGATTTAATCGGCGCGACCACCACAATCATTTTTTATCAAAATTACTCGGTTGCAGTTGTTTATTCAGTTGTTAACCAAGTTTATAATTGGACTTGATAAACATCGAAGTATTTCATAAAAATTGAGGTCTTGGTCCCGCACCTGTTTGTATGCCTGAAATATGTTTTATCCAACGATAACGCATATGCGGTCGAATCCTTTCAATTGGTCTGTAATTTGGAGATGACGTATGGGAGAAAAATGCGCGTTAATTGCCCTAAATCGTCTCTTATATGTATCCGGGACCGTGGATAAACGGGGTCCATAATGCCTCCTTGTATCGTGACGTTGATTTTCGCGTCACGTGTTGAAGGAAATCGAGACACAGACTTGGCCATCAGCCAAATTTTAAATAACATTGGGTCTCGGACTAGGCGCCTCGTAATTCGATTCGGTTGAGGTTAAACTTTTGGTATAATTTAGCGTCAGAATACTCAAGACGGTCAGTTACTCAACACTTTTTATTGCCGATCCTGCACTAGCTTTTATGTAATATCGACGTATCGGAGAACAGATTATTTGGCGACCAAATCCGATCGGTAAAACCTTGCAGATTCCAGAATTGAACGATTTAATTATAGCACGTCGTTTTCTATCCTTTTTTTTCGCATATTCAAGCACACATATAAAGCGAGTGTGCCAATGTTTGGTACAGCAACGTACGAACTTTGAATTACGCAATTGTTATCGGTATTTTTCCTTTTGCTCGCATAACGGTAGACAGTCGAAAATAACTTTGCGTTAAGAAGTAAATTTATTTTTAACAGTTATAACTTCAAAGCTCTGAAGACTCACACTTATCTCTCTGTGATTTATTGTCAGTGGTTCCTAATTTAGAGCGATCGGGTGAGGGAGAAAGTGACAAATTAATAAATCAGAAGCACTATACTATAAGCTCTGAGTAAATTTTTACGCCTTTGAAGCAAACTATTCTTTTTGGTCTTTTCAACTTTCTGTTAGAACGTATAGTCTGCACTTTGCTCAGCTAGCAACACTAAATTAATAATCGTTAAAATTAGGGCGAAGAGACCACACCCAGCAGTCGCAGTCAGCAGTTAGCACCCTGTCAGCTGCTCGACGAAAATCCACCGGCGCTAGACGCTTTTAATTTTAGCTCAAAACTATATGTAGTATTTTTACATACATTCGTGTCACGCATACAAGTATGTATGCAGGAATGCCACGAATATACCGTAAATGTGCTTGAATTAGAGCTACTTTCTAATCTACCATTTCATTCTTCTAAACATGGTATAATCAATTATACCTTTCGTATAAGCTCACTTCATCTGACATTCATCAAACTTTTCGTTATTAGCCAATATATTGTATAATATGTGCGGCGTTTTATTTCGTAAGGTTTTGCACCGTTCCTAGAGTATCAATTTATTTATTTTCAAACAAGAGTCACACGAGCCCTACTTGTTTAACAAGCGTAGTTCGCAGTTTCCGTGGTGCAAGTTAGAGCTTTACCTGTAATTCATTGACTGAATAATGATATTGAGGTTCTGAAACTGCGGTGCTAACAATTTTGCAACTGTAATAATGATTTTTTTGAAGAATCGATAAAAAGATAGACAATTTGAAGAAGCTTTCCTTTTCATTGCATCTGCGACAGTGAGTCAAGATCACCGCGAAAGTTACGTGATTGAAATGCATTTGCATTCGGTACTACGATATTTGGCTCGACAGTTCGTTGGTAAAAGGTATTAAAAAAAAAAGACAAAACTTTCGTATTTTTACTACCGAACCGCGAAAGGAATGCCAAGCTGTACCTATTTCCGAAACTTGTTGTTAGCCTCGGCTAACTTGACATTGGCAAATGTTTGCCATGGCCGCAAATTATTGGCAGTTTGAATTCTGAAAACGTTAGGTACTACATATACGTATGTACGTAAAAACTGTAACTGTATACATATCACAGTGCATTAACTTGAAACATAAAATAATTTTCTAGTCACATACGCGAAACTAGAAACGAATTCAACTGTTAGGAAAAGTTCTTTGTGTACGCTATGTTTACCACCTGCCAATCTGAAAGTTTATTTTCATTCAGTGTGAATTTTACCACTCGCGCCAAATCGCCGAATGGTTATAGCCCAGGCAATATGTTGCTCAGAAAAGGAAAATCTACATGACACAACGTAATTTGCGCGATAGTATGATTTGTGAAAGGGGTGCATTCTGAGCATAATGCCGGATTTGCGAGGTTTCCCGAATGTTAGTGGCGCCACTATCGAGAGTAACGCGTTCAATTCGATATCTCGAGAACGGTTCATTTTACACAAAAAACTATAGTAACCTTTTCTCTTATAAATTAAATTTCCTAACTTTTTTATTGGAAACTTTTTTTTTTAGCATGAATATTTTCCGAGTTATTTCGTTCGAAATGCACAAACTTCTCTATTTTCGTCTTTTTTTCGCCTTTATCTCCCTAACCGTTCACTGTTATTGAATTTTACCTATTATAAAACTTATAGATCATTCAATTATCTACATCTTTTGTTCAGAACTTTTTTCTCTACTAATAATACTTTTGTAGTTATTGCTTAGTTTATCGATCGAACTCCGCGCCATTAACGCCATATGACATCAGTGCATTGTATTCAGTACTGAGAAAAAAATATTAAAGTATTCGATGATTATTTATTGGCCAACTTACCTGTATAGAAAGGTAAATCGATCGAATAACTCGATCCGAGACAGCTATTTTTTCTTCCGACTGTTTAAATATTATATTTTTTTTGGTATTTTTTATTGCATTCGCGGAACTCCGCAAATCCGGCATTATGCTCAGAATGCACCCCTTTAATAAATCATACTATCGCGCAAATTACGTTATCTCATGTAGATTGATTCACCAATCGACTGGACCAATTCGTCTACTAGATAGGGCTCGGTTACAATCGATACCAAATGTTATGATTAACCTTGTGAGTTCGCACGAATCTCCTCTGTATCTTCATTGTTAGTTCTCCGATTTTTAGAAACGATAGACTGTCCGTATGAACGGCATTCCGTTCTTATCTCAAATGAATCGTGCGGTGCACAAACAATTTTGAAAATGAAATCGGGCAATGACTTATCTTGACGGACAATCAACTCGTATTATATGACTATGTGAGTTTCATTCGTCAAATATAAAGTATTTAATTGCTATATGAGGGAAATGTAAGTGCCACTATATTTGCCCCTCGGCCATGTGAAACTAAGCTGCTTTATAATAAAAAAAATGTATGACTTTTCACGATAAAATGATTCCCGTTCGATTCGTTTGATATTCCATCGCGAATTTCATACGCGTTCATATCTCCTATCTCCTGTCCCGTAATATGCATTCCGCGAGTAAAACGAAATTAATAAAAACCTCTTTTGAATAACGAATATGACGTCATTGACGTGTATCCTCGATCGTGAAAGAATTTTTTTCCAGTGAATAAAAAACTGATTGCAGTAATGATCGATTAGATCTTTGTATCCTGCATATACTGTATCCTACTTGTATTTCTCTCGTTATTAATTATTGTCCTCGTGATTGCATTATTATTTATTACATTATATGAGACTTTAAGGTCATAACTGTATCGCCGAAGGTTAACCGCAGCCATTTTACTAACTTGTCCGAAACATACGTGTCAAAGAGTGGTTCTATAATGTAAGGAAAGCGATTGGTTTAATTCAACCGCAAATGAAAGTAATCTCGAAAACATGTTCGGCATATAGTCACGCGTCGTAAACTATATCCTAACCACGCGCAATTATGTCCTCAGGCGAGAGTCACGGTGAAAGACTTTCTCGCGCGTTCACCACCTGCATAATACTCAGCTCTATGATCAAATGCTTTCTGGTATAACGATTTCGCGATTTTATCGGCTTTTGCACCTGACATATAATTCTTCGAGTCATTCTATGGCGGATCGAATCACGCGAGGTGTTCTCGATTGCACAACTTTATGAGATACATATATTTGCATAGATCAATGATTGGTGGGATGCTGGGTGTGTCCGATCGCTGTATTACGTATGTATTATACTTTCGTCAGTATTAATTAACTATACGTCGAGTTCATATCTAGGTTGTTACAGTTAATAAAACTTCGCAGCCTATTGTTTTTTAAAAGCACCGGTACAGACCGGGTTTCGGACCTGCAAATATCTTATACCTCGTCACGTGCTCTAATTTTAGAACCTGATCATTAGCCGTATGATAGAAGTGGCGATCCTATCCGGTGGATCTGAGATTGTAGATCTCAATAACCGATTTATACATATACGGCCTTATACCCGTCTCGTGTTGAGTAGATTTCCATCGAAACCTTTCGTATATTCATAACTTTGCTATAGATAGAATATAAATCAAGTTATTTACTGGCTGCCAAGTAATTGAAAAAAAAAAAAATCGTACGATGAGGTAGAATAGTTCATACATTTTCTTAGTCTATCATTAAATTGTGTCACCTAACCCGTGACTGACGCATGATCGGGGTTTTTTTTTCTCTAAAAAAATAACTGCTAATTAACACCATCAACGGGTAGCCAATAAAGTAATACCTGAGATCGATACTTGTTTACTTATATAAATTATTGTAATTCTTCGATGCTTGAATAGATCTTTAAAAAGACTCTGGATTTCACAAGAGCAATATGTTGTACGAATGATCATAGGTAGTTGAAATCGCAAATTATAATGTTACATGAATATATGTGGATTATTCAAAGCCTGCACCCATTCGTATGCGCAAAATACGGGGTGAAATTATTCCGTATATGTTTGATATTTGAATGTCGTTGCGCCATCAATATCTCAAAGAACAATCTACCGAAGTTTCGATACAACACGATAGGTTATCAATCGATAATATGAATGGTTGACCTATCAGCTGTCTAAAGCTGTCATGTTTCAAGTCGTGTGTCGTATAAATCATTATTTTCTTCAATCGAAATCCGTGAAAAATAATTGAATACTTGACATTACTGAACTTGAACATAATCTTGAGTTCATTTGTATTCGTAATAAAAACTTGATATGTATAAATTTAGTTACTGTTTGACCTGGTTATTTTCAATTCGTTCAAATCGGCACGAATATGATCGCAGAACTTAGCGCTGCGTAAATGAATTTTGCTACGTTTCAATTTGCATCGTCGTAACGTCGAGAGAATTTTAATTATCCATATCTTTGAAAAAATTATCAAAATAATATTCACGGTAAGGCATTTCGATTGAAGGACGTCTGCTTTCGCGGTCACCGTTGACGAGTATAATCATTATGCATCCAGTGATGGAATTAAGGTCAAGTTTACGGAGAATTCTATAATGCACGAATATGAGTTTCGCATGTCAATGCGATAAGAATGTGAATAATCGTATTATTTCACTTCGTGGCTATAATAATTTAAGCTCAATTGATTCGTTGCAAATTACAACAGATCTGCACACAACAGATTATCGCAGTGGAGCAATTATGGAACACTTTCTTCTCCGATCTTGAAAAGCGTCTCTGACATGAGCTCGATCATTGGATCTACTATTGACCATTGAATTCTTATACGTACATCGGTATGAACGAGACAAATCGCGTGTGTTTAGAATCAGGCCGTAATAACGGAACAACCACCTGGTAGCCAAGAATTTCAATTAACCGTGTTAAATGCAATCGACATCATTTTACCTCTTTCTCGTGTGGTTACAACTGCAGTTGAAGGACGCTGGTAATTATGATACGTTTAGTGGGATAGAAAAACATTAATATACCTAATACCATTATTTATGTACGTTTCCATCTTCTTTAGAACGATTGCGCTGATCGTTGTATGCACGAGATTATCTGTGTCAATTGGGTATACAAATGTTGCATGACTCGCATTGCGGTATTATTAGAGGTTTCAATGGGAACGGAACATTGCCAGCCATCTGCGATCGTAGTTTTTCGAAAACAGACATTATGAATACCGCGATAATGGGTTTTAGAATGTAGCATATTTATTACCCATTCCAGTAATAGAAACTATGACATATAATAAGCCGAAGATCACTGCGGGGTATGAGCTATACTTAACATTTGCGAAATGTAATCAGATATGTAGCAATTCGACACGTGAGAATGGTCGAGACAAAATGTGCATCGATACCAGAGTGAACCTTGGTCATTTCCGGATCTATTATACCAGCTAACTTATCGTCCTTGGTGGCAATTCAACTCTATCATATTTCGTATCGTTCGATTAAAAGGCTACGATTCCGACAACCTCGTTCTCCCCACAAGTTACCTTTTCATTTTATTCCTAGTTCTCGTTTTTTTTTTTTTTTTTTTCTTTTTTTCGGGTTCTGTGAGACTCATAGTTGGTTTTATCCCATCCAATGATACGCTGTGACGTTATAGCAAAGATAAAAATCATGTGATACATTTAATAATCCGTGGCTACGGCTTATAACGCCCGCGCCATTATGCCTACGATATCAAATTATCGGCTTGTACAGATCCGGTCGTAAAAAAGATAAACTGGTAATTATGAAAGATATGTACCCACATACTGCCGTATGTGTAGATAAATTATTACGATATCCTTTTATCCTTCCCTTGTCCATTGCTCACATAATTCATCAAATACAATGTGATTGGTTAAACTGCTGAACAATATATTTTATCGAATCGATGCCCGATTGTGATATTCGTTAAATACGGAAATAACAGATTTGAAAAGTATTCGAGGTGTCGCTAAATCTGTTTCTTGAAACACGATTGAAATGCATCTGAAATTCGATTGTGGATCGTATATGAAGTGTTTCACGGTTACATTCCGTACATCTTGCAAATTTTGTATTATATGATATTATGTTGACGAATATTTTCACTTACTATCTGAAAAATTTCTGAAATTCAACAGTTAGTATAACTGCAATATTTATCGATATCATAACAAGATTTCAGTGCGACGTTCCATAAACCTATTTGAGACATTGCATAGGGTAGGTGTTGTGTGGGAAGTGGGCATGAAGTGTGTTTTAACTTGTAGACCAGGGTGCCTCGATATTTTCCGATGTTTATCGGAGATTAAATGAGATAAAAATTGACGAGAGATTCGCTCTAGCCTCTTCAATTCGCTGTTTGGATTCCTGTTTTTCGGTCGTTATTTATATAGACTGTACAATCGAGTCGTATTCGACTTTCAGCAAATATTTTGCAGACTAATTTAAGCTCTAGGTTATACAGAAAAATGCCATGGATTTTGTTTTGAAGCAATTGGATGATTGAAAAAGACGTCAATGCCACTAATGTTATTCCAAACCTTCTAGGAACATGATCAGAGTTGAATAGAACTAAAATTTGTTTTGAATACCTCGGTAGTTACGTTCCTATTTTTCCTCAAAGCGAAAATATAAAGCTAGAAAATTCGGGAAATAGAAAATTATACCAAACACCTCGAGGTATACCCTGTTATAAAACATTTCTTATAGTCTGACAGTTATTCACCGAAAATTCCTAAAGAGTCTGGACACGTTTCGCGAACATAAATTGTGCCAAAAATCTATTTTCGATTATTGCGAACCCGTCGTTTCTCTCGAGAATGACAGATGTGCAGCCACCGCGCGAAAGGACGTCGCGTCGTAATGATGTCACGGATATACCGCGTGTCTTCGATGTTACTACGTCACAGATGACAACTCAGTTTGAATAGTCATAGCGTATTACGGGCGTGCAGATTACCGCTTTTGATCTCTTCGTCATGAAAATTTCGTTGACTGTTTCGTCACGGAAAAGGTATAGAGAGAAGGAGATCGAGGGCGTATCGTCTTACGCGATAACTTGAAGCTCTGTATTTTTACATTTAAAGTTAGTCGGTTTATTTCTTCTGCCTTCGTCACAGAACCAACTCGCCAATGACAGCCGACACGCGGATTTTTTGGCCTCGTGACTACAAAGCACGATCTCTGCCAGATTACCGACTTTAGATACGTGCAGCTTTCAACGACCATGCGTACGGTACGCCTTTCGAAAATTCTCAAATTTCCGAACTAAACAAAAAAAAAACTACGATAATCGGTCGGGAGTAGATTTATAAAAATATTAACGCCTGCCAAAAACACATAATCGACTGGTTGAAATACATACGGTATGTTTGTGGAGTCAAGTTCCTTCTTCAAAAAGCTATACGAACGACGCCCAATTTGTTTTTACAACAATAACCACGTTTCTGGCAACGCTAGCACAACAAGTACTCTTCATGAAAATTTCTCGAAATAGAACGTGTAGGATTCTCGTCTGTTTCTACAGGCGCCACTCGTGTCAGCGATTGAATCGCTACTATCCGAAAATACAGTTAAAAAATACGTCTATGTAATTAGAGGTAATAGCCGAAAACGTGCCTTGGGCCTCACGAGTTGACGTGTAGATTCGTGATCTATTCAGGAGATATTGTATACGCAGGTAGCAGTTTATCAAATATGTGTAGAAAGAATTTGCTATTGACACAGGAACATTACTATCTATACCGTGAGCTGAGATTGGAAGTATAAATCGATTTAATATTTTTCCCACTCGAGCTTGAAAAGTACTTCAAAAATGTACGTGACCGTTTCACTACGTTATTCGAGTACACCTAATCTTGATCAGATATCGTAGCTTTTATCGAATCGACTTGGGAGTTTGACCGCAATTTCTCGTCGGAAACTTTTCCTCGCATTGATCTCAATCGATCAAATTTACTGAATAATGGGTGTCAATCATTGCTTCGTGGGTGATCTTACAACCTGTATTGCAATTTTGAATGTGAGGAATTCGTGTACGTGCATCTAACGTCACTTGAAAAGTACATCGTAAAGATATAAGTTACGGTAGGTGCCATAATCAGCGGGAGAACGTCGCCTCAGACATCTAATCTCGGCATCGTTCAAGAGTGCTCTTCTGCAGATCTACATAATATCTACGGGTCGCAGTGAAATTGTCAGGAATCAGTACCTATAATAAGTCATATCTGGCCTATTATATGGCGATTAAAGTGACGCAGGTACTACATACGCGTGATAATGGTTCTGATTTCGTTTTTTTCTTATTACTTATCTTGCTACAAAATACTTAATCGATGTGTTCTAATAAGTATGAATTATTATTCGCGGTTATTGAATCGGGAGACTCCAAAGATCATGGCTAACTGTAACGCAATACAGAGTTACAGCTTGTCCAAAACGCAGACAGCCAGAGGTAGCGCATTTGGCACGAATCTAATAAACGTGGTGAAGTTTCCTGGAAACAAGTAAAGGTCGAAAACTTGCCGAAGTCTAACGATGCTGGGAATTTTGCCAACATAGTCTGCTCTGCAGCAAACAGAATTCATCCACACGCGACTGCTTTCAACTGACTTAATAAAAAAACATAATATTGGATCGGATCGCCCTTGAACCTCAGATGATCCTCCGTTAAATAGTTTTTTCGGGAAATAAAAGATGCGTTTTTCGCGGAGGAAGTCCCACGCACTGAATTCTATTACCCACACGTGTGGTAAAGCTTTACACATGGTTGATATTATTGGAGCACGTAGCTCTAGCATAGCGTAAACAAATTCGAACCACAGGTTTTGTTATTGAACATTTAACTCCGATCTTGATATCTGAGATTTTGACATGGCGGTCTTCATTTTTGAAACTTTGGAACATTGTGTATTTTCGCATTAAATAGGGTTGCTTTTTATAACCTGCAGTACCTTGATAGGCCATGCAAAATTCTTTGAATCGTTGTTGTTTGTCGCCTGAGATCGTATCGATACGATCGTGTTTTTCCCTCAAAATCTAAAAAACCAATGAAGTGTCTGGAATGTTAATCCCGTTGGATAATCCACGTCGAGATAAGAATAAAGTCTAGGGTGGAATTTAATTAAAATTAGATGTCATATTTGACGACGTACCTACTGTGGCGTACGATTCTCAAAAATCAAACGAATCTTTAAGTAAATAGTTTCGAATCACAAAAGGTAATTTATGCAGATTTACAACCACAATATTGAGAAGATTCCACATTGATTGGAACTCCTTTTTATATTTTGCAATTGCTGAATAACATCACGATCGTAACGCGTCGTGATATTTATTCGCAGTGTCTGTAATCATTCGGGGTTTAGAATAATCGCTTGTTTCGTACCTCTATTGCTTTGAGCATTCCCGTAAGCGAATTTGTCTAAATAATTCGTGACTCGTATGCGAAATATTTCGCGACACAACAGTAGTACGTAACAGATGTTTAAGATCTCTTCTAAGCCTACGCTGCCTGCATAAAGAAGTCCTTTTGAATATGAACTAAGGAGAACCTCAATTAATTAAGAACCTCACTCATCCTGCGTAGGTGTACAACGACGTCAGTCGGTTGTAAGAATTAAACGAGATAATTTACAAGTTTATAAGCATGTGGAAATATGCGCATACACGTGGCTGGTATAGAGTCAGTTTATTCGTCAGCTGAGCTCACGTCTGATACACACGTGCTATCATTCAAATGCTTTTATCCCGCGAACTTCAGATACCTGTAATACGGCCTTGGGTGAGGAAAAATGAATTTGTGAAACGTATTTGCAAAATCTATTCCCTGATAGATAAAATAGATGCATACCCTTCGCCGACTCATCGCCAACGCCTCATCAGCTCACATAATAGTGAAACAACGATGATATTTGGGAAATTTTATGACCAAAAGTTCATCCAAATTCTATATTCTTGGCATCTCTACGCATGAAATGTTTCATTCGCTATTCATGAGAAGGAGATAAAATAAAAATTACTAACGCATCGTTCTCCTAATATAAAAATAGCGTGTGATATCAGCCGGCTGTAAAATTTGGGCGATGGCTCGTAATTTTTACATTTTTTTTATCGAACGCGTCTCTTTTACTCACGGTCTCTTTTCGAGACTGTATGACACACTGCGGATTCAACGAACCTCAGTGACGCAAGATGTTATACATCACGGATGTTTCGCGAAAGAAATTTGTCTAGACCAATTATCGGGTATAACGTTTACTGCCTAATTTATAGCTCAAACTGCACAATTAAGATAGCAGAGGTTATTATCGTCATCTCTCGTGTATTTGGTCGGCTAACAACGCCTCATGTTCTCTTTGTTTCAATTAGCTCCCCATTTCGTTTGAAAATCTTTTCCATTCTCAACAGTATTTATATAACTTCACATTATTATCATGTGGGAAGGTATAGCTGTAAATCAATATCGCATAGATACTAGTATGGAGTTTGAATAAATCAATGAATAAATAAATAAATAAATAAATAAATAAATAAATACTGGTTTGACGAGCGTTTCCTCAACACCGGTAAAGCCGGTTCTTATCTCTCGTCTGCAGCTGTGGCAGATAAAAAATTTCAAGCCATAGCAGAGTGCGAATTAAGTCTATCTGAGGGATATACAAACTATGGAAACTCATCAATTATGGATATTGCTGTTCGATTTTTTTAGATTCCCGGTATCTCACACGATCGAATTTGCGAATTTGAAGAAGCATCATCTCGCTATACCGATCATAGAATTTTGTCACCTCTGCTAATAGTTGGCTCATTTATTGATAAAATTGACAATACTTTAGTAAATTTGTGGTAATCAGAATTCGTCATAATTTATAGACTCGTTATTCAACGGAAAACCTTGCGTAACCTATGACGGTTTATAATGATCATATAGATCGTGAATATTTGGCTGTTTTTGTAGAATGGCAGACTATGCAAACAGAACAAAGTTCTATGAGCATGAAATAATACTTGCCAAGGCGTTATCACATCAAACAATTCATGGATTGCTTAGGTACGATACCACCACACTTGTAGACAAACGCGATCGTCTTCCAAAGTTGTTAAAGACTTACTCTAATTCGATAAGTTTTTTTTTTTTTTTCTCCGGTTTATACGTTTGTTGGGAATACAGTGATTTAGAGTCATTAATCAATCAAGTTCTTACCCCGTTTGCAAAATTATCTCTAAATCCAAGAACATACGTATATACACACGTATTTACATCTTCTAAATATTACGAACGATGAGATAAAGACGTCACGTGCGTGGAGGAGCTAATCCGTCAATAATGTTAATTCGAAGCACGTTTAACACACGTTGTTATTCAAAGATTGTTTAAGTACTTCTCAAACATGTGCAATATTTATATATCACGTCGCCATTGCTATCTGCTTTATTTTGTCTCATTATCAGATACCTATATGTATGTAGGTACCTATCACTACAGTCACCTAATCTTAGAAAAGGAGTTTTAATTTATTGAACTTGCTTATATTAGGTTTATTTCACAATCCAATAAGTTCATGTACATAAATTTCTTTACAACCATATTATCGTATCGCACTAAGGATAAGAGGCTCTTGAATAATGGTGCAAGTATTAATTCTGAGGCATACGTATGACACACGATGAATTCTGATAATTTGTAGAATTCAGAAGAAATCCTCTACCCTAAAATTTTTAATCTGAAAAAGTTGCAACTCACAGATAATCACCGTGATCACTAACGTATAGAAAGCTCAGAGATAAATGCCATCTTACCAGAGGTCACATATAATTAACCTACGCGTAGAAACTAAATCAGCGTAGGCGAACAATTCCGTACGCTGTACTCGCGTAAATTGAACTAATTAGCAGTCAACCATTGTCCAACTTACGGGACTACTTTTGTCGTGAGATAGGCTGGTGTACTCGGTAATAAGACCCTTTACTCTTCTCTTGCATTTCGACTTCTATCCATGTATAGTGAATCTTGTGCAGCCTCCGGATCGCCAGGCGCCAGTCACGAGTCACAAGTCACGAGTCACTAGTCGTGTCACGAGACAAGTCGTAATTGTTCACCGATAACTCACTGTGGCCTGTGATGGCGAATAAGGAATTAACAAAATTTACAACACCTTTATTGGATCTCGAGTACATATAGGTTCACAGTGAAATAATTCAGTCTAAGAGAAGATAATGCATATCAACGGCACCAATCCCAAAAGTAATTGACCAATTATTATTAATTACTAAGCTCTATAGTTATTGTAGATAATGGTGGGCGCTAATCAGAAATGCACTTCAATCGTTATTGCAATTACTTTCACAAAGTCGAAACATACTGTAATATTGAGTATATTACGCTACTGCCTCATGACGTATTTCATTTACTGAGTCTATGTATGTTTATTCGTGCCTTTGATTCTTATGGATAGAAATCTTCGGACTGCACGAATCTTTCGAGGACTCGTTAATCAACCCTGCGAAATTAAATAACTAACATGATTACGAGAGTTTAGCTAAGGAAAATGATATATCTTTTCGTTCTCACTTAACTGCCGAAGCAACCTTGGTCAGAATGAATGAAACCGAGCAGACAAATCTGTAGTCTAGTTATAGATTGTTGATTCGCAAAAATCATTCGTGCATGCAAGAAAGTTTTACTGTTCAGTCGAGGAACTGCAGGCTACAGTATGTGAAAACAAGATAAGACCGCAACTGCCACAATTTATATTCCTAAAGTTAAAAAAGTATATAATTATATGTACCTGTACCTATATATAGAAATGCTCTACGTCAGTACCGAGAGATTACCGAGAGTACAAATTTGTTTTGCAAAGAAGACCACAGTGCTGTGAGTATTCAGTCTGCGCTGCACTAGGTAAAGGTACATAAGTGCAATTTAAAACAACTGCACAAATTTTCTCGATTCGTAATAGTTATATACTTTTTCATAGTAATAATGACCTACTCGGTTTATGGAACGTATATATTCGCTTGTATGTTACAAGGAGATCAATTCAATAAGTTGATTACCGTAGTCGGTGTTGTTGTTTTCAAATTCTACTCTGCGTATCACGAGGTAAGGGGGATACGAATGAATGTAATTTAATTCGTACTTGAAAGATGCCGTCTAATGTAAGAATCGTTAATTGGAATCTCGTGCCGTTGCTTATTATTCTATTCGCTACTATTTCGTTTGATTTGCATCGTCGAGGCCCACATAAGTCTGCGTCTAGGTCAACGAGCGATCGTTATAGAGAGTCAGGGATAAGAGTTTAGACGCAGATTGTTCAGCCTACTGGAGACGATACCGAGGCTCAAACCATTGCTGCCAGTGAAACGATGTGTACTTTTGAAAGCGACGATATTCTTATCTCGCGTATAACTTTGACATATTATTGCTAGGGATGTTCTCCGACGAGCCAGTAATCCGAACGCGTTAGAACGCAGCGGTTATTACTTCGTTAGTCCCGTAATTCCATCGGCAAGTGCGTTTCACGTCTAAATCGAAATTCACAATATAATACGCCGGTATTCGAAAAGACGTATTGACCAGGAATTCATTCATTCGCGGTACTTAGTCCTGTTCCTTATTTTTACAGTATAATTTCTATCAGAAAAGCTTATGTGATCCAGCGATAGAGATCTCCTATCTAATTGTCGATCATTGAAATATATCCCAAGACTTCATCACGGTCCGCGATAATTATCTTATCACAAAATCTCTGACGTTAAGTATATATAATCAAATAGCGTTGTCGAGTTCACCGACAGTGCGGTGACGATCATTGTCCGGATCGATTCGATCCTCTCGCGAAGTGACAGCCGCGTTGAGTTGATCGATTAAAGAATAATTGCGTGTTTGTGAATGTGCCTAATACGTCTGCGTGCAAGTTTATTGTGCTAAATAAAGTGCAGCGAGACGCGTCAAATGCATCACGACGATCTGAACCCAATATACGAACAATCAGTCAAATAATGTAGAAAGACTCGCGTTTGAGACCGAAAAACCAAGAACGCGAGTTTCGGATTGAAACAAAATAAATTTCAAATATTCCATCAATTCTAACTGCAGATTGCTCATATAAGTCACCTACTCCTTTACAGAGCTTCGTAGTATTTCTTTCTGAAATAATATTTCAAGCGTTTTAATTTGGGTTCGTCAAGATGATAGAAGCCACTGTACCACATGCAAACATCGGTAAGTTTCTCCTGGATGGCTTTGGCGTGTAATACTCTAGTGTGGAAAACAATCTCTTCATTTTAGGAACTAATCGTTGATATTCGTTAAGGGAATTCATATATACTCAGGGATTTTCGATTATATGCACATAATCCTTCTAAGCATGCACAAGTGTTGTTTATTACACCACACTCGGGTAGCACTTTTATTATAAGAGTGTGTATAACAGATTGCCGATTAGAAATGCCATCGCACTTACACAATAAGCCCTTATTTATCAAAATCCGTGGATTACGTCCGATAGCTATGATAATAGAAGTGTCGAATAGTCGCGTAGATTGAGATTGAATCTTTGGTCTCGAGGTCTGCGAGTGTTGTATGATTGACAATTACCGTATTATCAATATTTGTATGTCTGAAAATTAGCGCTATTTATTCAGACCATCCGAAACTTAAACGACTTTGATGGATACTCTCCAGGTGTTTCTTCGAGTATCGGATAATCCTGACATTTTTTCAAATAAATAATCTGAGCTCTGATATGATTTCTATTGATCACAAATTGAAATAATTTAATCGTGTTCCATACGAGAACACTATCACTGCGGAAAAATACGCAAATGTTTGTCTTACAATTAGTTCATAATGATTGAAAAGCGACATTGATTTTTTACAAGGAGCACTGCGTTCTACTTCAGCAGCTATGTGGGTAATATTTTTTTGAAATACGGAACAGCTGTGATGCTTCCTCATTTGAAAGACTCGAAGAAAGTTATCAGCACGCAAGTGTCACCTTATCGAATCTTCTGTCATACAGACACCAGGAATTTCAAACGTCGATCAGTTTTTGTTGGAGCCGTTTCACGTCGGCTAAAATATGATAAAATATGATAAAGGGAAAAATATTTATCCAGTCCCATTCGAAAATAATAGACTAATGAAAAAACAGTAAGATGGGTGATATGTCTCCGATAAAACTGTGCAACTTTTGTCTTGAATATTTTTTTTCCAATTTTTTAGAACGATTACATGGGACATTTCTCACATATACAGGCGAAGAAAAGCATAGAACTGATCTTGCAATTACGAACGAGTACGTAGTTTTTAATAGAAGGTATAATATGAGTAAATATTTGGGAACACGTTATAATCTGGTGCTGAACACGGTACGCAAATAATTATATACGGGGTAATATGTATTATAGTCCAAAGATAGTGATCATAGGAAATAAAACTCGATTGGAACGTTTTTATGTAGTTCGGCATGTTTTTCTAAGCGTTTTTATAGGTGAATTTAAACGAATATTTTCGGGTTCTGCTTCTACGAAAAGCTGTTTTGTAAGCATTATAAACAGTATATGTATATTATAAGCATTGCTTTCGATCATTTTTAACCCGTAAGCCAGTGTGCAAAATGTCACGATGTATGTATTTTTTGACCGAGTAAAATATTGGCCAGAATTTATCGACGTCGACAGGTATTATGCGTTAGATCATTCAGTCACACCCACCAACCATGTAATCAAATGGTAATTACAGCACACATCATACTTAGCATTAAATAAAACAAAATCAATTGATTTCAGATTATTTTATACGAGTCAAGGTTTGTTATTATGACAAAGAAAGGCATGTGCATATTTGTTCAAGGCATTGTTATTCGCGATATACTGACCACCCTCTTCAGATATCTCCAAGGCTAGATAGTCAGATGATTACCTTACGTATTTATTTTTCCTTAATGTATTCCTAAAGAGGGACAGCACAGAAACGAAATCTTCTTTTTCTATGAGATTGAGTATATTTTATCGTCTTCTAGGATTGAATTTGCAACATTTGAATAGGGTTTCCGATAAATTTCGTTGAATTTGATCGATAACTCAGAAATGTTTCTCTCGTTAAAGTACGCATCCGAAAAGTTTCCAATCTTTATAGGATGTAGTTAACACTATGTATACTGAAAGTTGACGGACCCGGTTTGAGATTGATAACTGAAGAACAATAATTTTGGTGCGTGATCAAAAAAATTTCATAGAATATTTCGAGGGTGTAGAAACATACTCAGTTTTGAAAGAAGGGATTGAGCATAAATTTATTCGTAGAAATCTGAAAGTCAGTATCTTCGACAATAAATCGTAATTTTTATCGCGTCGTCTCCCCTCAAATAAATAGAGCTTATATGTAGAATCATACTCATTAATAATCCTTCGATAAATTTTATATGAATGACACAGTACGTCAGCACTGTAATTTGTGGGTCCCGAAATCACCATATCAAGTCACTGATCTCTAGAAGTGTGAATGTTGTAAATTTTATATTGGCACGAATTAAATAGAAATTTATTTCCACTGATAGGATATCTTATATCTTATTTCATGTGCCGTATTGAATTCGTACTTACAACGATAATCGTGTGTATACTTTTCCCAAAGGATGTAATTGATGGCTTATCTCGGACTTAGGTAATCGCTCAATCCTAGTTCACAAAGAAACATGTTTATACCGCAAACCATCATCTTATTATGGTAATGAACTATTTATCCTTTGTTCTGAACGCGGGACGAGTTTCATACATGATACATAGATATGTAGGTATTCTACGATTGGCATACTCGCAGGTGGGTAATGTCAGTCATGACGTAAAGATATGTTTTATCAGATCGACTGGTACAATAGTAAAAGGAAAACAAATAATGAAATTCTTATAGTCGATGCAGATAATTATGACGGTGGAGGTTCACCTTGTAAATATTGTCAATTTCATTATACACTATGCATATGTATTTTCGGTTGTACACGTTAAAGTAATTGAAAATGTGGTTAGTCAAGTAAGTCAAGTATTTTCAACGTTCACCGTTATCTTATATGTTCGTATATTTTTAATTACAGCATTATCAACAGCCGCGGATGAAGTTGGGGATGGAATTCCAGGACGGGACAATGAAACTGGTGAGTAATTGTTCAAAAATCTAATAAATCGTCGTATTATCTGAACCAAAATTTCCCTCTATAGATATTCTACATCTTAATACGTTACCGAAGCATTCTTGATGAGGTGGGTGTGCAAAAGATGTGTGATTGTTCGATATGGTTGTTTTTACTCTTCACAAGATTATACGTTTCATCATTTTAATGAATTAACACACTGGATTCGCATTCTCAATTTGCAGCCTTGAGTAAATCGTAAATACTTAGTTAACAAAGTCTTATCAGATCTGTATTCTAGAACGAACATAACAG
The DNA here is from genome assembly GCA_947538915.1 of Tenthredo distinguenda. Lineage (NCBI taxonomy): Eukaryota > Metazoa > Arthropoda > Insecta > Hymenoptera > Tenthredinidae > Tenthredo > Tenthredo distinguenda. Next base: position 11,661,664 of record OX384534.1, read on the forward strand.
CTGGCTGATTTTTCAATAAGAATTATTTCTTTCCTATTGTGATGTTTATCACGCGTACAAGTCTTGATAGCGAAATAATGTTCGTACGAACAATTTCTTATCGAAAAAAGCTCGCGAAAAGTAGAGGCCACTGCGTAGACGACAATATGTAATTGTTATGCAAAACGAAAGACTGCAGGACACAAAGTGTTCTTAAAATACATATCGTTGATAATAATAACAGGCAGCCCAAAGAAAACGTTTCGAAGTCCATGTTTTCTTACCATTAGGAATTCGTGGTGTCGAGGTGCCTCTGAATCAGACATTTTTATCAATGACAAGTTCACTGGCACCAAGATCACTTGATTTATTACTCATCCTTATAATTAGTATTCTTACGTGTGACTCGGACGAAAATTGAATCCATAGCACGAGATATCGATAGCATAAAATATGGGTTCTTTCCAATTTATTTCAAGTCTTATATGTCAGCACGAACCTAAGTACTTCCTATCGATGAGTTCGTTGAACTCGGTGCATGTATCTGTGTTTAAGTTTTCAAAGTTCTGTGTATATAACAGCGCAGATGTTTATAAAAGCACAAATAAAGCTTGCCATTCTAAACCATTGTATTCTACTCGATGCACTAGATCGATGGAATTATACTATTCCTCTTCTTTACATTTCCTATCTTAAAAAGCTACGTGTGCTTATATGTGAAAAAAAATGTCAAAAAATGTAAATTGCTATCAATATCTTGTAAAATGAACAGCTTCTCTCGCAGTAGTAGATAGATCCAGGTATCTCGTGGTAATACATATTAAGTTTCATGCAACATTAAGCTATCAAGTCTACTTGCGGTCTGTAAAGTAGAGTTCTGTATCGTTGTAAGAATTATTACCGCATATGGATGTACAACTTATTACCGACGAGACAGTGCGAGCGTCGATAAAGCTGAAGTTCTTAACTCAGGTCGATTTATCACCTGATACGTGATACGTTACCTGCTTGGCAGAGCGCGCAGGTATACGGATACACCTGTTATACCTTCATTAGCACGTAATACCTCGCAGGTGTATTTATCTTTCGTGACTTATACGTGATACCGACGAAATTCATCAACTATAGCTGATCAATACCTACTTTAGATATCTCCACCTGCGATAATCGGATAAAATTATTTTTGCTACGTTACAAACAGCGATATAAGTACGTATGCATACATAAATCAATCATCTATATCAATTACGATAAAAATTGTTGGTCAAAATGCTTCGCGAAATGATCGAGTAACTCCGTATCGGATTATAGCTGCTTGAAATGATAAAGATACAAGTTGGCAAAATTTTTTGGACCGCACTTCTACCTAATATGTATATATGACAGGTAAACAGCTTGCAGTTTGCCACTATTTTTTTTTTGTCGATTACCCAAAAATCAAGCACACATGCATTCTACTCGCATATTATCATTCTTTGATATCAATATTAACTGCCATAGTTCAATTGTCAGTTAACCCTTTGTTTCAAGTAGTAATCAACATTAGTTTAGCTATGTCTCAGGCAGCAGCTGCTTCCTGCAAAAGGCACCCAACAAGCGCGTGACCAGTACAACAGCCACATATTTGCCAACGAAGTAAAGTACGTAATCGGTTAAGCTTTAGGCGAGTCACTCCTGAGGTCTCGAGTTTGCGATGTCAACATTAACTAAATTATTTAGTCTACGTCGTATTAACATAGAACTCCAATGGTTTTGATAGTGTATAGTGTATAGTGGCGGTCAGCACTCATGCAATTACGAAATAATGAAGAGTATCGTGAATTTGATAGGCCTTTTTTGCTCAAGTTCGATATGTGACTTGGTCTATTATTTTCTAATGTAAATTTCTTTTGCACTATTCAATTTGGTTAATAATTTTGTAAACAAGATTGACTTACTAATGGATAAATAATTTCAGCGCAATAACACATCGTCCGAAAAACACGCGGAATTAATTTTATTATTTTATTATTTGACGATCATCTACAAAACTACTACGTTTCGTTGAATTTTTTACCTCTAAAACACCTGATCAAACAAAGTTCATTACCATAAGCTCAAGTTCATGATTGATGCTATTAGAAGCCGTGAAATTATTTGCCAGAAAATATATTTGAATGAAGGTGACGATGTCAAGGTACGTTGGTGTTAGTATTTCGAAAAGATTGTGTCTAGTATTTGTCTAACATGAGTTCCGAAGCTATAGAGAAAGAGATAGGAGGAAAATAACGTGCGTATAATTTTTTCGATTGACTCCTCGTTAGATCGTCATGTTTCTCACGCTACGACAAACCGAATAGGCTATATCGCATCCAGGTAACACTCAGCTTGTTGAGGATCATGAACGACGGTATTAATCGCCATATCAGAGATCGATTGGCCCTGAGAAACTACGTTTTGCGTCATTTTCAAAAATCGATTGGCACTTATCTCAATCGCATTAGAGTTTTCGCGCTCTCGTTACCACTGACGCGATATCTAGCAATAATGAACACAGCCTTCGTACCTACTGTACGAAATTTGCCAAAGCAATAAAAAAAAATGGGTTCTCGCGTAATATCTGCTATCGTTATATGATAAGCTAGATTGAATCAGCTTAAACTATTCGGAATCAAGTCGACACTGTTTCAAAGAAAACACTAGAATGTGATAATGTGTTCGCATGAGTGTGAATTTGAATGAGAACAGATAAGTTGGACATGTTTGCTTTTGATTCAATTACAAGTGACTAGGTGCATATCTAATTATTACTATTTTAGTATTCGGATATTCGCTTTATATATTGTCTAGTCTCAATAAAAAGAAGTTTTTGTTTTTAGACTTGTGTAATTTTTATAAAAATAGACTCTTCAATGTCACTTTTCAATTAAATTTAATAAGTTTAAAACGACAGAACCATGCAATCCGAATTCAGTCTGATGATCTAAAAAATGAATAAAATAGTCTCGATGAAATGTGAACACGGGTGACTTTGTTCCATTGCTCTTTATACACCTAATGTATCAGCATCACGTTCCACTCAAATAGTTTGCGTAATTTGTCTGATATTGGACGTAATTTCGAATGAAAAGTATCATCGCACATGTAGGTGCTGATACAAGTTCGACTACAATGCGATATCCAGTCTCGGTTGCATGGACATACGTAATTTTTCATGCGGCTGTCCAACTCTATTCTCAATTTAAAACAATTAGATGAAAACCGTGCGTCACTTCCGTCGTACCGTGGTAAATAATTCTACATACCTATTGTAATGCAACATAATACCATATTACGCTAAATCTGGGATGTGAAATTTCTATTACCCTAAAACTACAACCGTGAAATTCTAAACATCGATAATCGTAATTGAACACTGAAACCGATGGAATCGACGAGCTACGAAATGATTTTTATAGTCATTCGTGAATCCGGAGAGAAACAAGTTCATAATAAATTTGTAAGTTTTCTTCCAAAAACTAATACGCCAGTTCTTCGTCAAGGATTATCCGCTAGTGATAACTTTAGCTGCTGGCAAACGGTCGGGGCTCTAAGCAACCTGTTAGTAAAACTATAAATTTTAACGCTCTGCCAAGGCATCTACGAAGAGGTATATTTTAACACAGCCAAACCCAAGCCATGGGCACGTAGAGCAGACATTCAACTATATAACGGACGGCTTTGAATGCCTAGCAACTAGTTTGGCAATTCTGGCCAATGTCCTCCGTCTGAAATTTCCTACGGTTATTTATTGTACGAATATACCTGACCTTCGCGAACGCGAACAGGTACAAAAACAGGAAGAAAAAGAGGAGAACGAGAAGGAAGAGAAGGAAGTCCCTCGTTGAGAACTTGAGATTTCAAACGCAAGGGCTTTTGTTTCTACTTTATCAAACTGACCAGCCTTGTCATTTTCAGAATACGTACAGCTCGAATTACGTGGCTCAACGTAAGGAGCGATATATTCAATGAGTTTAATTGCGTCTTGTTGGTGAGAACCATCGTGTACAAGAATAACAAGACAAAGGAAAAAGGCTTTTGATAGGGCATATTCTGTTGAATCTCTATGGTCAAGGTTGCATCGAGTATATCCACCTCCACAAGGTTTCGGTAGATACACGTGCGTTTGAAAATGTTCGCAAAATTGTATAAGAATTTTTTGTATCCACGAATTAGCCTTTTTACGCGCAATTATCATCCCAAGTAAAAACCGAGCACATGCAGTAAGCTGTTGTGCCGGTAATTGGACTTGCGTGATCACCATATGTTGGTAATTTGAGAACAAAGAGAACAGCCGGAAAACCGCTGACAACAAACGTCAAAGGCTAACTTAGCTACAATCTACTATTTGCGCCGTTATCGAGCGCATGATGTCCCTGATCCTCTACATCGTTGGTATTCAAAATTGTACGGTCAAGGGAGGTTAAGCTATAATACTAGAAGGTAGAAATGTTCACGGCTATCGACAATTAAATCAGTTAATTTTGCGTCACACTCTTCCAAAGACCATTACGCAGTAGAGAAAAAATTCAATACTGTTCCTTACGCAATGAGCCTTGAACGTTAAATTTTCTATTCTCTACTTTACAACCGAAGATGACACAGTATTCATGAGATGGCCCAACGAGCTGAGAAATCCATGATTAGAGACATGAAGAGAAGCTTTTTCTCCATTTCCTTTTCGAAAACGAAAAGATTACGCACCTTTCAAGATGCAGGCAGTTGGCAATAGCCTAGAGGAAAAACAGATTGGACATCACTATCTATTGCTATATACTCGGCAGAAAAATGAATCGGAAACAGGACGACATGTAGCTGAAGGCCAAGTATCGGACGTCGTAGATTTGCAATTATTGCACAGCGAACTAACAAAAACAAATACAACAACATTGCAATGTCACTCCCACTAGCTGGAGGTATAATTCAACTAATGATATATGCACGACTTGGAAGGAATGCTAATGTTGCTTTCCGTGGCTGACTACCTTCCTGTGTTAAGTTGCCCGTGAAGCAAATGGCGTTGGAATACTTTTTATGGTTATTGCATAGCTCTTAGCGTAGTTAGCTGGTTCGTATTTTCCGATTTTCAGTTTTCAAAGCGACTAGTTAGTCACTGAATCGTCGAAGAGCTACTTCGGTTGTTGTTGGAAGTTTTGGCCCGAGCTTTTCTCGTGTTTTTATTCCACAAACGTAGTACGAAGTATTCATGGAAATACCACGAGGAAGGGTATTATATTATTTATTTTTATTCACGTAGTTTTACTCAAGAGCTCTGCACGCGGTTCTGTTTGAAGCTTCGTTATATATTTACTCTGGCTAGTCGCAATTCGCATATGCAATCAGTCAGTTCTTATTTTGATTGGCATTGAGAAAGAAGCCGCCTAAAGTGCGCTGTTTTGGCTAGTCCGGAGCTTTGATGTCTCATCAAATGTACATAATGCAAGTATGTATCAGTCTTTCCAATTGTAAACTCTTTTCTTATACCGCTTTTGGCTGGTTGTCATATGCGCTTTTATTATTCGTAAAAACAGTTTCTTCTCAGAACCCACAGATTCATGGTCAGGCCTTTCCTGATTTTGAATACGTTAACAATATCTCTTGACGTCGGTTTCATCCAAATTATTTTCATCTCGTGTTCAAGTTTAGATCGCAGGTTTCATCCGACTGTGATACAGAAAAAAATTTTCTCTCCGCCTTCACCAAAGCCAAATGCGACTTACCGTTCTATCCCTAAAGGTGAACGGACTCACTTTTTTCGTTTCCAAGATAATGAGCTAATAACAGAGAAATGTTCGAGGCCAACCAACTCCTACGGGAATTTTAGATTTAACGAGGCATTTCGAGGTATTCGATCCAATGATTTTATCCTGCACGTGGCTTGCAGCATAGAAGCACGCGGAGTACACGAGGTAGTCTGTCATAAAGGACTCACATTCTGAAGAGATCGCGATTATGACATTGCTGTAGCGAGCGATCGCCACGTGATATATGAACCCCTTTCTTTATTTCTGGAAACGAGTTACGCACAATTAGCGGATTCTACGAACATTGTACAACTTTATAGATGTTACGATAATTTATGTAAAAGCTTCTATCCGCGGTTACACGTTTACTAATGACGTAACAGCGTGATGACTTCAGTTAGTCACAATTGTTGTCTACCGTACGAGCAGCTTGTTTTGTGACCATGAGAACATACTGTAGGTGTTCCTTCGACTGTTAACCATTATTTAGGCACCTGGGTGAGGCCTCAAGGAATAAAAAGAACGCGATCGTACCTGGAACATATCACGTGAAACAGAAAAACCGCGCGTGATCGCAGAATGTACTGTATAGTAGATCAAGGCGCTGACAATCGAATATACAATATATGTAACAACGAATAAAATGTCCTTCGGGGTTTGGTGTGAGAGTGGGTAAAATATTGCTTGAAAAATAATTATTCAATTATCAATCAAGCAGCCGGATGCCTTTGGTCTTTGGCATGTTATTGTTTCTCTGCTAATTGGAACCAACTTAGAGCTGTTAAGTACATAGCCGTTTCAACACTTGATCGGAAAAATTGTTGCAGCAACCACATAATATGAAAGAAACAATTCATCGCTGCAACAATTTCCAGAAATTTTATATCAACACGTGAACTGCGGTTACGTGAGTGAGTAATAAGTATGAGAATGCTATTCCGGCTGGAATATAAATCGACCAAGTGTGAACCAGGAGAAACGAGATTAAATAGGTCTAGACAATGGGCTTGTGACCTTCGTAGATTAACTGGATAAAAATCGCTGATTCCTGTTACACTCTGAAACAGTTAAATATGATTTCGCTTAAACTTGCGATTGACGTTCTGCTGCATGTGGGGATTCGACTGACTCAGAGTTCAAAGTTTACAAAGCCATGCAGTTACCTGCAGTATCTATCGTCTCATTATGTCTATGCGAAATCGAGAAAAAAATCGCAAATAGATCCACGGTTTAAACTCGGCGCTATAGATACGGAGATCATCATTTTAAAATTTCATATCGAAGCGTAAACTCAATCATTCTTCGGTAGCTCATTCTGTAGATTCGATTCTACATCCGTCCAAGCCTTCAGCTATCATCATTCAAGATAATCCGAATCTTATGTAATTAATTGCTGCTGTTAACCATTGATACTCCACCTTGTCAGCTACGAATTGCAAACTAATAAGCTGTTATCCTCCAGCAGTATGTCCCATCGAGTATTATTTCGTAATAGAATAAGGCCTGCCTGCGATCTGCACGCTGACAATTCGGTATTTATAGTTATAGCTGCAGTTTACTGCGTAGTACAGGTACTTGACAGGAAATTAAGGCAACGAAGATACCGCTAGATAGATGCGGATAATACTGGGAACTCGAGCATGTGTATTAATGATCAGCTACGCACAGCGGGCTTTGTAAGTTTAACCATAATAATATATCAAACATTCAACCGCGTGAGCTTTATTCAGCTGATACTCCGAAACTGTGCCAAATATCAGCTTCTCGTTTATCGAACCATCAGCCAGAACCAATCGAAATATAATTACTCTACTACCAGGTTCAGGAAATTTTCAGGATTCTTTTTTTTCGGAGACTATATCGCATGTATGCAATTAACTTTTCAATTGGTTCTTGATTCGGGTACGTTTGATCATTTCAACGAAGGCAATTGGCTGTTCGACATTGAAATCCTTCGTTATATCAGATCTACATACATTTGTGTAGATATACGTACCACATGCTTCTAGGTGCAGCATATGTTACGCTAGGACGGCTTTAGCTCTATATACAATATTATTCCGAATAATGTATCGATAATTTTCCTCCATTTGATAAAAACAGTGCATTTTAAAATACAACTATGCCTACGGTTATCACATTAGCACCGGTTTCCTCGCTTTTCATTTACCGGAGTCGTCGCTGCAACCTTTCAATCAGTTTGGGGTTTTTGGGTCAGCTTTGTTCGAACGCTCAACCGTTATCTGCTACTATATCCATGACACTAACGAATATACCAAGGATGGTTTGTACAACTTGACCCGAATCGTTGTCGCATTGATACCGCTCGTTTTTGGGACGGACGGAATCGATCAGAAATTAAAAGTTCCGATAATACTCGAGAATCCATATTTCTGACAGACTTATACAAGCGTATAGTCTTTGCATCCGCAAGATTCTTCATATCACGATCGAACGATTATCTACCCTTGTCAAACGTTCCTCACGATATACTATATGACATTTCCAAATGACGTTGTAGACAATGTAACAAGCTTAGATTACGTGCGATAAGATCGGTTTCATTAACTTCTTTGTGGTATCGCGAATCAGTATCGGCGGGAAAAAACATTGTGCAATTATTGATTACTCAGAATTTCATCGACTCCGAGCTCTTTATATTTGTAGATACGTATATCCTAGTGTACTGCGTCCTTGATCCCTGCAAACTGCAACCTGACATTTAGCTCTCTTACCTAACGAAGCGTGTAGCATCTGATGGAAAAATTGATTGAGGTAGAACAGTTGCGCGTATACTTTGCAAAGTTCACTAAAAGTTTACTCGCTGCAGTATCGATTACACAGTATATTGGCAAATGTGCATAGACGGTGAAGTATTGCTGTAAATATGACAGCTATGCCGTCAACCGAGAACAAAACTACGTAAATATGTTGTCACTCGTCTTATATCAATTGTACAGCGATAGGTATTGTTTGCAAATCAAATAACCGAGGCTCGGATCTAATGTCTGAGCACTCATGGTTACTCGTTAGCTCTCAAAGTCAGATGTGCCTGCTTTAGAAAGTCCTTAACCCGGGAAGTTTCAAGGAGGAAAATAAATGGTTATAATTATTACTGAAACGTTTTGGTTCTTTTTTTCTTTGTCTTTACATTCGGAGAACAGTAGCTCTGTCCATTATAAAAATCGAATTTATATCCGTGCAGAAAGTACTCAAACGATTCCGTCGTTATGAATGTGCGGATAGATAGGTAATCTAGAAATGAGCGCAAGTGAAAGTGTAATTTCTTTATACAACTGTCACTCGTGACGTGTAGCTGTTACTAGCCTGTAATAACTAACAAATGATCAATCGAAAGGATCGAAAACTTGAAAATAAATTAACATGCCCAGACGATATGATAATGAGTTAACAAGGTCCCACCAATAATTAGTCATTGTAGCTCATTCCAGCTGTGGTATACGTGCAAATGGATAATTTTGTTTTTCAAATTTTATTGCCTTCTAGTTCTCAGCAAATACCTTTCGTCAACTTTAGCTCAATTATTATCTCCAAATCTAGTTGTTAGTTGGTTTTTGCTTCCGCAGTCCTCATATAATTGGAGTGTCTGATGTAACATCGCGTTAGATTTGCAAATGCAAAAAATTAATTTCGCCGGATGAACAGAAGAACGGATGTTCGAGCAAAGCGTGTTCTCCACGTTCTTCATCGGACGCTTCGAGGTGTATGTCTGGCCTTGAACCAAGGTTCGACCGATCGGGCAGAGACCCCGTCGAGACGCACTACGGATTCACCGAAACAAGACCTAAAGCTAGCCGAAGGCGCCGGACTGGAGCTCAGGCCGCTATGCTACAAGCTTGAATTCACTTGCTGGCTAGCAGCCAGTCTTAATTCTCTTCGCTGGATGAATAAAGTTAATCGCTTCGATAATTGGTCATTATTGAAGCGACGACAAGACCTCAATCGTCCAGGACGGACTGGACGATATACGCGGCTATGGTTGAGCCAAGGGATCGCCAAGGAATGTTGATTCGCGGCGAGGCTACTTCAAGGTTATTATTGGAGATGTTACCCCGTTAGAAAACATCGTAGTGGTTTTACGAGATGAGAAAATGCAGCATCTCACGATCTAGCCCTCTTCACATTGACGTACAGTCAGATTTTCTCGAATCCTCGATTGCTAATTGTACGTAGATCGGGTTTAAACCCGTACGCAATGCGCGCTACGTCCGTGCGAGTATTAATAGTCTTATGCAGCCAGAAATAATGGAGTGTAGCAGTGTCATCGGCGCCATGCTAGACTATACGAAAGCCTCGATTCAGGCCGTTCGAAAATAGAGCCGGTGCGCATATTTAGGGGTAACCTATTCGGGTTGAGCGATACGCAGTGACGCACGAAACCACGCGCCGCGTTTTCCTGCAACCGCAGCCGCAGTTTAGATCCGAGTTGGATACATCCCTTCCGATTTAACGGGCCCGTTTCACTCTCGACGCTTCTTCAATCCCAATATTATTAGATCGACCCACTTCACCGTTTACTTCATGATCCTCTCTCCATGTACATATCGTATATCTTGCAAACTGCACGCGCTTCATATTCATGCACTAAGTCAAGATGAAAGCCTCGTCTTGAGATATACCTACGGAGAACAGCAGTCGGTCGAAATCGTGAAAATTTCACGGCGTGAATCATTTTTAGGAGAGTAGCAATCACGTCAATGAATGTCGAGTGAAAGTAGGTACCTACGTGCTTAACGTACGTGCTCGAGTTTTATACCAGAAGTAATTATTGCCGTATATTCTACTGGTGCAGATTTTCAAATTATGGTCGGTAATCTACGGTGATACTTCGCCAGCTTGCATTTATTGTCATAGCGAGCTTTTTAGCTAATTGACGTATTAACCACGTAGAGTCAAACTGCCAAAAAAACTCGCCAATTCCATTTTCTGAGCATAAAATAATGGTTCATCTCAAGGCAAAAAAATGTCTCGAATTTATTACGGGTCTTCATTTACCTATCTGCGAAATTTCTGAGATATGGTTGCGTATAACTTTGAATTACTTATAAGTTTAATTAGCCGCAAGATTACTTCATTCGCTTTCGCGGCTTTAGGGCTTGGCTCTGAATTTTCTCGAGTGTAAAAAGAATTCGAAAACTTTTCTTACGTAATTTTTCAATTTCATTCCATGAAGTATCGATGGAACCACCGTGGTCTTGACACCCAAATAATACCGAGAAAGTAGCTGAAATTATCACAATTCGCAACCTACTTTTTCCCCCCATTATAAGGAACTGCATTAATTCAACCCATACCTTCCGAAAAAAGTATTGAAGATTTCTCGCGGATGGAGTAGGAAATAAGCGAATCATACTTCGTGTATGTTCAGGATTTCTCTTCACAATCACTCGATTTCCTTACTACCTTAGTAAGCATATATATGTAGCCCTGCAATAATAATAAACGCCTCAAAAGCATAAAAAAGTTGTAATTTCGCCAAGTTTTTGCGAGTCCATAATTCCGACCTAGCGATCTCAGGCTTCGCTATGGGTCGTTAAAATAAAGTCACCAGACGTTATTAATTCGCCTCACTTCCACACCTATCGTCAGTTTCGATCGTTCGTAACGCGTACAGGCTAGACTCTAGACTCTAGACGAAACCTGTGGGCGCCAGCTAAATGCGGACAAAGAATGTACACCGGAATATTAAGCATACTGCAATTTTCTACGAAATATCAAGGTGTAGCACAATTCTTACGTGACATTCTCCAACTGCCATTTAGTCGTCTCACGGCGTCCGTATATAAATAATTTATTATTTAATTTGTAATGGAAATTTAAACTTCCTACAGATAATGTGCTCCAATATTTCGGTCAATTTTTAGGTGAGTTTCTCGCTAAGGAAACTAGATGTATTACATGCATACGTTGTTCTCAAATCCTGACGAGTATTTCCTACTCCAGATTCACGATCGTTATTTTCACAATCATAGGTATACACGTCGATGAGATGAAAGTGCAATGGATAGGAGGATCTCGGTGCAGCGGAAATAATATTTACGGCAGCGATCGATGACCCGAGTTTTCCTCGCGGCAGCGATATTTTTAACATTTTTATTTTCTTGTTTCAGATTCGTTGCAATCGTTGTCACACCTTGGTGAGTTTTTATCAAAGCTTGCACGTTCTTTTTTTAACGGCATGAAACCTTGGGGGTCCTTTACAAAATTTTTCATATTATCCGTTGGTTCCGGAATTACGTTACTAATCCTACTCAATTAACTATAAATGTAAATTTCCTCGTTGGCGCATGTGTCACATTCTGCTAACCTTACTAACATTTTTATTGTGTGGTTAGGTTATATTATGGAACGAGGGCGTTTCTGCGTTTCATTTAGTCAAATCTGTTCTATTCATCGAACCGAAGATTTTCTTCGATGCATTAGTCCGCCTGTCACTCGATTATGTCAAGAGCTTATCACGGTGAACAGGATGGTGTTAGTCGTGTACCATATAGAGATCACTGATCTGATTGCGAATGAGTCCATTCTATTCGATATGTATCTGGCTCCGTAAACGATTGAGAAATTTAAAAGTATCTCAGCTTTCATATTCGCAATGCAAAAGACAAAACTGAAGAAAATTTTCAAGATTTTAGCAACTTCGACTAGCAGTATTGCCTAGTTAAATTTCAAGATTCGTGGTACGTCTTGTCCATCGTTTATATAATAGCTTTCGAATTAATTTCAAACCTCGACACTTTCACACTAGATAAATGCCTTATCCGATCAGAATTTTATTCCTATCAAAGAACATTGTCTATTCAAAGAATACTTGTTCACATTATAAATTCGTCTGGCATATTAAATTCTATAGTCATTCATTTAAGGTCACGAAAGAAAGATAACGGACCAATCAAATGCGGGCTCCGACTTCAACCGCCTATAGTCATCGAAGGTTAACGTATAGTTGAATAGACTGCATAGATTGAATAGTCATTTCCAAGCTCAGAAGTTCCCATGAACTTTCTATAAATCTATACTTTTACCCGCCGCAATTTTCTGAAGAATACATCGATATTATGGAATAATCGTTCCTACCTGCTCGCCTTGATTCGAATGTCGTAACTTTTGCAATCAGTAAAAGGCTAGCCGACCTATTTATACATTAAATGAATAGTTATTTAAAACCGAGGCGGTGTTTTCCCCGAAGAACTCGCTCATGATCGTTGCTTATTCAACTGCAAAATCCGAGTATGTATAAAAAGGAAACAAAAAAAATTGAACGTTTTTAAACACGACTGATTCTGTCGAAGGTGGAAGTGCGTTGCGGAGTAGGTAAGTGTGAATTAAAGAAATTCTCATTAGGCTCGTGTCATACCGGAGTTCGTAACTCAACTGTAGATGAATTACAACGAATCTCCTGTCTCTGCTCGGTAAGAATTTAAAGTGCTTGAAGCGGTGATATCTACTTATTATGTAGGTTTGTATCTACATATACCTTATACCTACGTCTACGCCTATCTCTAGGACACGCGTCAACGATTATTCATGCAGACACGGCAGCCTCCCAGACAGTACAATGTCGCCTCTCATACGACGAACCTTTCAAATTGGTCATACGTATACCTACATTGGCTCTGGAGTCTAGGAACGACCAGCTACCGGCTATTTTCAATCCATAGTAGCGTCAATAGTAATTATTTCGCTATATTCTATAGGGAATTCTGTTAACGTTGCGATCATTCATTGCAGATATCCCACCTACGTGCGTATCACTTCGTGTTAAAATTTTTGCACGAATATAATGAAGTTGGTTAACTTTGAACCGCATAATTCTGGCACAAACGAGTGTTAATCTACGTTCGTACGGTACATATGTGACGGTCCTTTACTTCTAGAGTCTTCCTTCTTTGATTGTACCTGAATATTAGCATACAAAAGAGAAGTAGGAACAACCCAACCTCTTTAAAGACCTCGTATAACAAGTAGCCGTATTATAAGCCTGGCTGAACTTTGCTCCAAACCGTTATGAAATTAAATTGGTACCGATGAGTATTGCCTGTACTATTTTAGAAGCATTATAATACCACCGACGTTCACTACACCATATAATCAATCGATTATAATCTAAATTAATATACGATCAAATGTCATAGCGGATTGATAGCTGTTATTATACCCACTGTATTATTTTCGTTAAAAATCTCGACAAATTTTGCGGTATTATACATAGTATCTCCCATTTAATCCAACGCAATGAGAGTTATTTCACAGTTCGTAATGGTGCCGTGATTCGCCTGACCTCTCGATATCTCGCATCGTAATATGTAATCGACGATGATTCATTAATTCGTGCAAGGACAAATGTCATTGGAGTTTACAATAGTTAGCTATATAGTGTGCCATTGCGAAAATTGGAATCGCCCCCCTGACGCGATCGGTACCTAATAATAACGTTTTCACTATTCAAACTATTAAACAGTTTGTCAACCTTTGCACACTTGTAAATAAACTCTTTTGGGAGAATTAGTCATCGACCTGAACGGAAAAATCGAAAATTCGATGACTCACGAACACGTAAGATAACGATTAATTCCGCTACTATTCGAAGCATTAATAAGGTCGCGGGTACATACCATCATACGGTTACGTGATACATACGTAATCTTCCCAGGCGGTTATCAAATCTCAGACACGGCATTTCCAACTAGTAGAATTCCGCAAAAACCATTTTTTCCTTTACATCATATTTAGTTGATTCTACTCTACAGACCTAATCCTATCTTCCCGTTTCCATTCTCGCATTACCTTTATTTCCACGCTCTTCGTGGCCTAGATATCAACCTCGGGTCTCTGAACTCATTGCTCCAGGAAAAGGTGGTGTATCTCATATTTTACGAGAAGGAGGGTGGAAAGCAACGGGAACGGGATAATAATAGCTCTATAATGGCTTGCTATTTCGCGCTGATTGATCTTTCGAATATAATTTTAGCACTGACTCATCTTTCCAATAATTATCTAATTAATCCATGATTAAGAACGTATCTTTATGGACTACCGAACTTATATGGTTAATCTTTGACACCGGCTGTGCACGCGTGTATCACAGTTATAGAAGCTGACGGTTTTCCCTGCTTCGATAACTGTTGCACGTTCTATGCAGAATCAGCACATCCAATGTAATCAAATACGACGTGGCTTGCAAGGTACTATAGGCACTATGGGCCACACGAAGCCACGTGCTAATATTCGAGGTCGATGTTGCCTTGGTGGTCGTCAAAAGGCTTAGCTAATCATTTGCGTGGATTCTAGATGAAAAAATTAGGATTCATTGTAGGAGTGGTTCGTAATTTTACAATTTCTTTTTTTTTTTTTACAATCTGCAGTATATGGTTTAATAATTGTTAAATTTGACTCTGGTATACTGATTCTGGATGATAATCAAGTCACCTTCGATTCTTGATGGATGATTGCAACTAAAGAGCTCTTGGTATTTCTTCAAAGTACTAGAAACATCTATGATCCTTCAAATAGATCTTAATTTTGCATTCAATTTACTCTTTTGATCCTAGCAGCGTAATTAAACGAGTTACGATCAGCATGTTAACCGGTCGTGACGCAAATGACAATTACATAACGTTAATTCTCTAAATTTGAATATATTTTCACAATGTCCTGGCATCAACTCGACAATTCTACGTCTGCTCAGCTTCTATAGAAAATTTTATTGCTAAATGCTCGATTGAATTTCCATTATAGATGAAAAATGTACTGAACATTTTTTATCTCACATAGATATGATAAAGTATCTGAACCGAACTGGATTCGAAATCAATCGTTTTCAGGATAAAAAAAAAGGAAACCAATAGTACCCAAGTTCATACGTAATAATTTGTGCGAAATTTCAAACAAGGTGATCCACAATATTGGGATCCAGTATTCAATCAGAATGACATGACAAGTCTCTTTCTATCGCGACTACTGCCGAATAACTCAGCGATTAATTGCGATGAGATATCTGGTATTAAATTATCATCAACTGTGCAGCAATCGATGGCGCATTGATACGGTGATAGGTACTTCGCATCAAGTACTGAATCGTGAGCTCTGACTCATTGTCACATAGCCAATATATCCAGTATGAACATAAACAACATATAAATAATTTTCTATCACGCATCTGACTACGTATGAGTTATTTTCATTCATTCATTACAAACTCTATTGCGGTAGTAACATAGTGCTATTCCATAACGAGTGGAAAACCTTTCCTGCAATCGGTTTTTACAGACGCTGAAATATTTCATTCATCCTCGGTAGAACTGCAACATCCATACGCTAATGAAGGCAACAGCTTTCGTCATGGAAATCACCATTAATTAAACAATATGTTCCGTCTTTTTTTTTTTTTTTTCCTCTAAGGATGCTGCTTGCAACGCAACGCTAGCTCTCTAGGCGTCCAATTTTTCCATGGAGTTAGTCAATTAGCCAGTGTCGTCATGGGTTAAATGCGCTAAAAGAACTTCCGTGAATTGTTTTCAATGTATCATCTTTCCCAAGGAGAATTCCACGAGAAGCACCTGGAATATGTACAATCCCTAGCTCGATGATTCATGGTCAGTTATCATTCTACTTGAACAACTAATTATCACCTGATTCTTAAATGCCTTTTCGAACCGCCTCGTATCGTCAGTGACTTTCCTATCCTAACTATTTATTTACATGTTTACGGCTGTTTTTTAGGTTTCCGAGAAAAACTTCTTTTTGTTCTTCACCAATCGGTATAATTAAAAATATTCCCCACCCAGGTTGTTTACTTTTTACCAATCGGGTCTTCAGACAATAGTCGATGAGGATTCGGTTAATCGCGTACCACAAAGGCACGTGGCCTTTACATGATAGGTTTCTTCACTTTTCTCACCAGCTATCTTGCGATTCTATGAAATTTCATCATAACTGTATCGCAGACATATCGCGATGGACATGAGCTAAGAATTATCCGACCAGATATCTCCGCCTAGCCTATATTTGCCATAAAGTGCTCTTGGTAGCATCCCGATATAGTTACATCGATCGGTTATAGCGTGGCGATGGTCAGATTCTATCTTTCGATACAAAAATCGATTTATGAATGATTTTAATCTGCAGAGGCATATAAAAACGAATGAAATTTACGACTATACTATTTGAACGCTAACTACTTATAGGTAATCCGGTATGACGGTGAAATGAGAACATGGCTTCCGGTCAAAGCGTAAAACTCGACACTGGCTCGGTTTGTGATACCTGAAACACGTGGCCTTAAATTCCTGTTATCATCGTTTAAACCAATATTCACTTCTGTAGTACACGCAACTGCTTCCGGCTAAAAATCCCGGAAAACTTTCATGCCTGGTAATAGAGAGTTCCGCGATGTGTTTTTAGTTATCATTTTTCGACGTTTAATACCTCTTATATCCACGCTACAGTGGAAACGTCTGGACGAAAACATTTCAGCATAAAAATATGTAATACAAGCCTCAAATTCGTATGGCAAACTAGTATTCCTAACGATTAGCGTTAGGTTATCGCTTAATATTTAAACATGCAATAAGTCGGGTTAGATAAATAACGCACGTCTGTGCCGGATGTCTCGAACAAAAAATTGTCCATTCATCAGATCTTTGATACGGGATTGATTATTCTTTTATTTCTTTATTTTTTATCACACGTCATACATGAAGTCGCTTTTTTCCTCAGTCATTTATCGGTACATAATATTAATTTACAAATCAAGTTCTACATGCTAATCTACCTCATCAAGTCAGTTATAGATAAACATACTTGTATTACGAAATGAAGATATTTCAAATGCTGCAATAATATGGCTATGTTGCAAATAATATATAGTTCATAGCCTTGATTCGTCGCGTAGTTTATTC
The DNA here is from genome assembly GCA_947538915.1 of Tenthredo distinguenda. Taxonomy (NCBI): domain Eukaryota; kingdom Metazoa; phylum Arthropoda; class Insecta; order Hymenoptera; family Tenthredinidae; genus Tenthredo; species Tenthredo distinguenda. The sequence continues at coordinate 11,679,326 of OX384534.1, forward strand.
CATTCATAAAAATCCGAACAGCTCTGTATAGAGCGTGTAGTGTATAGAATATGGACTAGCGCCACATTTTTCAGCCAATCATTTTTTATAAAGATATATTATATCTCAGATTGTTCAGCTGTAATCTGTCGGAGTGGGGAGGGTGATTGAAGTCGGACGTTGCTATCGAAGATTGTAATTTAATCCCGTGGAGTGTGCAATTAAAAAGAATTTTCACGTCTTTGCGCTTATCTCGTCGCTGCCACTCTCCTCAGCGACTATTATCGCTGGTCGAGAGTCCAGAATGAAAATTATTATTAAATGCTGAATAATAAGTGATCGCGTAACCAACGCGAGCTTTGGAATGATTATCAAGTTTTATACTTTGTCACTGCTAATACGCTGAGAATAATCGAATGTTTAACTACACATATACACACGTGCCACTGTCGAGATAGATTATCTTTAGCCACCAATAACCTTCGCCAAAAGTTGGCTTTCCTTACATGCACGTCTCGCCCGTCTAGTAATGGCCATGATTCGCTAGTTCCTTGTAGCAACGCCAAATTTAACTACAGATAAGTTACGCAAGGACCCATGCTATTTTATTATCAATTGAAGTCATCATGAGTTGAAAGATTAATCGTGATAGTCGCTCGGTGTACCATTTCTATCGTGACTCTCTCATAGTTTGGAAACCTCCCCAAAAATGTTTCCAACAGTCAGATGCCAAGCCGTTTGTTCATGACTGTAATTGCAATCATTACTTCAGTTAGATTTGCAAGATTTATTCAATTTCTGATCCATGGGTCCGGTATAAGAATAATTTATTTTATACCGCGTGGCATGGCCATGTCATAAAGATGTGATTGCATTTGTTCATTCGATTTGATATATGTTTCTGTACGTTCACTGAAAACGACGAGGAAAAATTATTGCCAATCGTCTGGTCGCTGGCCTATTTCAAGGTGCACGAATACGCAGTGCTTATTTCCTAAAAATTGCTAGCCTTAACTGATTGTGAGTCAAGTACGTGTCACAGATAGAGAAGTCGAGGTTGTCAAAAGTAAGAGTTGAGAGTGGAACAAATTTGACGTTACAGGCGTGCTGTACTGACCTTTGAAACAACCGTATAGAGGTAGGTCGTGAAACCAGTTGGTCACTTTGTTACTCTGTATAACAGACCTCCAAATTTAAGATTGCCTGGTTTACTGACCGCCACGATAACCGCTCGCGCCTGAAACCTTGTGATTTGTAACTTTTAAAAGCCTCTCGTGAACATCTGTCACTATGGTAATTTGCAAATAAATTAATATGAGTGTCAGAGTTTCGATTAAATTTATATCGACGCCTAGAATTTAGGAGCTGACAGAACGTTCAGGAATTCATAATTCGTTTTAAGGCTAAAACGCTGTTTTATATAGTAACTCATTTTTCGGTATTTTGATTAAATATTCATAAAACAGAATAAGTTCAAGTGAAGAAGCCTCTCTCAAGTTTGATAAGCTTGACTTGATTTTACCCTGATGTACATTTAAGCACATCTAAAGAATCCCTACCTAGTATACTCTAGTCGCATACATATAATTCTAGCTGCTCGCCAATTCTGCTTTACAACGGACAATTGATTCGATCGATAGGAAAAAATCGAAAGATTCAATTTCACAGCAAGATACTGAAATAGATGGTGGTATAGAAAATAAAGTGAAATATCTAACAATCACTATCTGACGTAAAACCCCAGGCGATAGAAACGATCTAAATTAAACCGATACAATGACAATTGAATGTTGAACCACTCAATTCTCGACTCGATATATTCTAGAATCGATGGGGGACTATAATTCTCAATTGTTATAATCGTTCGATATCTACTGGCATTAACTAAATTTAGTTCTTTAATTGGACAAACTGGCACAGTGTCTTGCACAAGATTCGAGAGATAAAGCGTCGTAACAGCCGTGCTACTTTAACTTTTAAGTATACTGCCATTCGATGATCGATCGGGATTAGTTGCACACAGGTAATTGATCATAAAAGCTTTGCCAAATATGTCTGGCGTATAAATAAATTCAAATAATGCGTATGATATCGCGGCTGACTAAATATAACTGCGAGCAAAGATCTTGGAATGAATTGGCTTGATGGTTGCATCTAATTGTTTTGAATTGATTTCTAGAGTGCACGCAAGTTCAATAGACGCATCCTCCATTGATTGAACCGTCATACGTCAAGTGTACAAGAATAATCTAAGGGGAAAAAGACTCGATCAAATTTATTGTACCAATGTATATAAGAATCGAGCGATGGTAGCGAAAACAATTTTCCTGATGATGTTACCTGCGCAGGTTGAAGATACAGCGTCAAATCGCGTCATTGAAATCTGGGATTTCTCCTCCAATTATAATATAATAGGAGGGAAAAAATCCCAGTCTGATATTTCCTGGTTTTAATGGGAATAACACGTCAAGGCTCTGGTATCTATAAATACATCTGGACTGGCAAAAATGATTCGTTATAGAATCACAAGTATGCAAATCTGTTATATGTACGTGGTTAACCTGGTGATTGTGACGTAATAAGACGGGGACTGGAAGACCGGTTACTTTTGTGCTGTTAGGAATTCTACGCAAAAAGATTGCTCAAGGAAATTCTAAATTCATCATCGATTGTATTAAACTATAATAAATACAACTAGTATTCATTGAGGCTGCTTGAATCAGACTTTTGAATGTAGTGCCACGGATAAGCGATATTGTAAACGCGAGTTTTGCATCAACAACTAATATTCATCGTTCGAACATCAAGGAAACTGAAAAGTTTTGTAATCAAAAAACTTGACGCTGCAGCAGATTCATTAAACAACAGACATCAATATCGCTAACTTTTTTTATTGGTAGAATGTCGGATTGGCCAGTTTCGCCACTTCACTTCTCATTTTCACTCATTCAATTAACATCATGTGGCGTTGAATTTCATTGCGGTATTGAGTGGAAATCGTTTTTTAACTATTAATTATTAGTCACGTAGTCACCTAGATACTTTCTACCAGGTCTGGCCAGGTCTTAATACTTATCTGCGAGGTTATTCAATCTGAAAAATCGCAACGAATCTGGAATTATTCAAATTTCATTTAATCAGAGACCTTCGCCACTTACCTACTCTGCCATCTCCTTGTATCTTAACTGCAGTAAGGATAATCGAGGGTATATCTTAACGACGTACACAAATTTCTCTTCGTTTAGTGAAGAAATGTGTAAAGAAAGTTTCCTAATATCTTGCCTCGCCATTTCGATATTATTTGCAACTATGGAAATCGTCAGACGTTCCTGAAGCACATATAATTCTTTCTCAATAATTCGAGAATCATTTTTCTTTTTCTACTTCTTTTCGAGATGTGGTGTGTCACACGCAAGCAAGTTTTCAAAATTGACTCTCGAACATTTGTCATATCATTACCACTTATCCTTACCCCTGTATGATGTAAATTGCAACTAAACACGCATGGCTCGTACGAAGGTGCAGCGAGAACCGATAGTCTCAAAGAGTTTATCTAATAATAGCGAAAACGTAGAGGAACCAGGTAAAAGTTGAAAAATAAAGTATTAACAACGTTTGGTTGTTCACCTGGCGATTTACCATGTCATTCCGTGTTATTTAACGTCTAATTCTTTCAAAGTATAATATTTCTTTTTGATCATCTTGCAGACCTGGGGTAATTAACTCTCTTCGCCATTTTCTTTTCTCGGGTCAACGTATCTCTCTCCGTACCTTGTACAGGTTATTTCTGTACACGTAATCCAGTATTACGGTCAATCCTCTATGGATGGGGTTCTATAAATAACCGTAAGCTACTGCTGGTTCATACAGGACCATGAACTCAGTCTGCCAGAGTTCCCCACCTCCGTTCGGTTCAATATATGTAATTACGTACGTAAAGGTCTGCGGTTTTAATTCTCCATCATTTCGAACCCCAACGCAAGTATAACCATCGTAACAATTGTTCTGCAGTCATTTGGTACCATGCCAAACTGTCAGTAAGTTCATTTTTCATTTACGAAGGTTTCCGAATAACGTTTCAAGGGGCTTTAGCTGGACCGAACGCTTTTTTTAATAGAGAAGTCGACCTCGCACGAAGAAAAAGTAAGAGACGGTAAATCGGACGATAAAATTCATATCAGCTTTCAATTTCAATAATTGCACACTAATTCTATTTACCAGATTGTCGGTTAGAGGCCAATCTTCTCGTGATCCCTATCTTATATTAAGCTTTTCGTGTTCTATTTTTAACGTCAGTTATTATTAAATTGTCCACCCGGAGACAGATTTTTTTTTTCTCCAATAAACAAGATAACATGTGATTTGCGCCTTGACCGATTTTATATTTCACTCAATGGCAGAAGCGTCCACGTCATTTATAAAATATTAATAAACTTATATGAGTATATCACACTACGACTACTGGTACGTTTTTTAGTGGAAAATGAATTTGTGATAAAATTATGAAATAAACTATCATAATTCTCGCTAATACATCTTGCTTATCTCTACTCGGCTCTGGTTTTCTTTTTCATTTCAAATTCTGGGTTATAAATTACACAACTCGTGTCAAATGTCACATTTTCCAGTCCCATAATGTAACGATTGCAGTTTTCCTTGAGCCTCTTACCTGATTACTTCAAAGCGCTTGAGTTGCATCGTAAGAATAACCGTTCAATACACGATCGAAGTAAACTTATCCATTGACAGGACTTCCTCCGTTGACTCGAAGGCAAACGTGCTTACGATTAGAAGATAACTTAACTAATTCCAAATCGCTTCCTTTGCATTGAAAGGACACATGACGAACAATTCAATAGAATTACTTGAATGCAATTTCCATTGTGAAACTTATTTGTTTAACTCATCGTACATAAAATGCTAGATAGCTCTTATACTTTCATCCTCTAAAGTAATTTTATGGCTGACGCATTCGGGTCTTTTTACGTATTTACGGGTAATGTCGTACCATTGATTTCGCGCCTAATCATTTTCGTTCACACTTAACATTGAGGTGCTTGAATCCTATTAGTCATCAAATTATTTACACGAAAACGTTCTCCACCTCTTTCACGTAGCATATCTACGATACTTAGTTGTTATTACAATAAATAACTAATGTTATTGATGGATATGTCTGATATATTAATTGTGCAGTTATACTGGAATATCTTTGGACGAAAATGAATAGGATGACGTGGGAGTCTAGATAACTTATGCATACAGATTCGGCTCCACAGAAGCACACATGTGGCTCTAACAATAAGCTATAAGAAAACGTTGTATCGTTCCACAGCCTACATCACATGGAAATGAACACGCCCAACCATCTAATTCAACGGATCGGGTTGATTGTGGTTACAAAATTGAATGTTTCAATGATTAGCCAAAAAGTGCTATTTCTATTATGAAATGACACGATGAAATAACAAATTATCTAACATATATTCACACGGAAAATCATACCCATACTTTACATTCTATTTTCCCTGGAGGGACATTTAAACCTTAGATTTTCAAGGCCAAGGTTATATATGTCCTCGTAACTATCGATTTTTCGAAATAATTCTTCACCGAGTTAATTATGACCGTATCGATTATAACTTGTTGGATATTTAAAAAGTAATATTCTTAAAAGTTTTTCTCTTAAGAATATGTAACGTGTAAAGTTTAATGCGAATATAATCGGTTGGCCTAATGGTCATTCTCATTATTTTCGGACATTAAACATAATACTTATATTCCTGCTTCCAGTACGTCGTTAAGAACCGCGATTTGAGCTTACAAGAAGAGGTCTCATCTTTATAATTGTTCAATCAAACCTTGGGCAATCAGGGTCATTATAAAAGCACCTAGATAGTTATTTTTATACCGGGGGTGTATGTATGTATAGATGCCTCGATAGATCACTATTATTGGGTCTTTCCATTGCAGTTCAAAAAATGCCTATCAAATGATTGAATCATTTTTTACCACGTGCCACTCACCCAGATCTCCCTAGCAAATCAATGAGTTTTATTTTTGGAACATCGGATACGAATTTCGACCGGAGTCGAATTCTCACCCGGAAAAATAGACGTTAATTGACAGGTTTCGTAGGATACCCGGAAGCCAGACGTCCAACCGACATCTTGAAGCATTTCCTTAACTATATAATTGTAATAATCTTTTCGAGATATCTCCAAGTGGTATACCAACGTTGAGGCAACGAAATGACGAAATGTCGAATACGAAACCCTGAGTTATATTTAAAGCTCTAATGCTGGGCTAGATAAAAACTCACAAAGGCAGGGAGAAAACCCGAGCTACGTACGTATACGAACAGAGTTTCGTAACGAGCGCCATTGGATGACCACGTGATCACAGTCTGGCTGCTGTCCTCGACAAAGGTGGACCGAGTGATCGTACAAGTAGAGAAACTGAGACGAAGCTAAACTCTTCCTTTATGCTATCTAATGGAAGCACGGCAGTGGGGGAAGAACTACGAAGACAAGGGAGGAGCTGTTTGCCTGCCTTGTGCTAGCAGCTAGCAGGGTGCACTTAAGACTTCGCGGAAAAATGAAAATTCATGGTGTGATTAGGTGTCCAAGGATTATCCGTATCTTCAAGTCACCAGGCGTAGATAATTCATCGACTACCATTAGCTATCGTGTTCGTTGCCTAATTTCTACCTATTCTACGATAGCGCATGAGTATAGCTTTTACGAGCAGTATAAATATATCGAATCAGTAATGGAATAGCGGCAGATTTTTGAATCTGTATAGAAGAACATGGGCGGTACGAAGTTTCGGCCGAGTCTGCTTTATTCTAATTATATAGAATAATCACGAAGTTTTCTTCACGGCTATAACCAGTTCTGTTCGGTTGACTGGGACTTTCGAAGGATTTGAAACTGTAGCCGAATCGACACAGGACATTGCCACCGTCCACATAGGTACGTGAGAAATCGTGACAACCAATATTCATCAGACCGGTGAAGTCTGAAAATCTGTTACCAACTTACTAACAAAGGAACCAACTTACACAATGGTCCCTCAGCTCTGACTCACGGTATACGGAGGTCGTCACTATATGGACGTTGGAAATAGCTTGGATACGTCCAAAGCAGTATTGGTTAAATTTTCGACGAGAAATCGGTCGCTTTTGGAGTCTGAATGAAAATTGCAAATTGCGAACACCTACTGCTTTAGAATCAAGAGGATTTTTACCAAAAACAAATGGAGTGCATTTTTTTTCGCTGGAACATATTTGGAGGTGAATAGTCGACGATATGAACTTGCGGGCATACTTAAAGCTCAATCTTGCTGCCATTGAGTGAACAACTACCCAGGGATAGGGATAATCTAGACCTGATCGATCTCCCGGTTATGGAGAATGGCAAGAGCCGGGGTTGAGTCTGGCCATTTCCAAGTCTGGTTATACCCTGACGACCGCTGGATCGAAACCGCTACGGCCAAGCCAACAACCTCTGTTCTCTGTTTCACCTGTTCTACGATCTTCAACGATTCTATCCGACTATACCCGAACCGCCCTGATTTGAATACAGGCTTTCTGGTTCTACTTGGTTTACAGAGTAACATAATATACGTGTTGGGGTATATACCTTAGCACTACTCCACCGAAGTTCCGATATGGACAAAGAATTTAATGCAGAATTTAATTTTTCGGAAATATATCTGGGGCGGAAAGAAAAACGTGAAAAATCTGACATTCCTTTCAAAATCTGAAGTAATTGGCATGAATGAAAGACCGATGCGAAAAACGACGAGTATACTCTGAAAATGCGACGTGAAATTATTTTTATTTTGGAAAACTCTGTAGAAAATCTGTGGATAGTCACGTAAATTTTAAGGCCTCGTGGCAGCCATCGTGGGCAAACATTTCCCTCGTGCAGTTGCAGCTCGGTATATGAACTTTAGGGCTGGGAAATGGGCTTGGGCGTTGCTAAGCAACGAAGCAGGGTAAAGGGCCGATGAAGAAGCCAGGAACGTATTCGAAAAGAGAAAACCTTCACTTTCGAAGAGAAAAACAAAAATAAATCATGTAATTATAAATTTCAACAATTTCTTTGTGAAGTGAAAAGGCCTAGTTTCTATCGAAAGTCTTCGATTCGAACTCCGCCTGACTTAACATCAACTTTCTGTTACGTCAGTACAGCTCTATCTCATGACGTCTAGACGAGGTTTCAGGTCCTTGGTGAACTGTTTGATAAAATTCGTGCTAATCGGTCGAAACGTAACCGATTTCATACCATATTTTACCCGGAAAAATTTCTATGGCAACGAAACCAGTCGCGACTAATCAGCACCTCAACTGCGGTTCGTGTATCGAAACGACTAGAGTGTTGAACCAATGATAGTCTAAAAAATCAGTAAAGACGCAGGGGAGAAACTGAACTGCTAGACGGTACTGAACCGTTCGTTCTCGGCTGAACTCTCTCCCTCGATGTCTCCGGGGTAAAACGAGGGTATGACGCCCACCAAGCTGCACTAAACCGAGGATCGAGTTTAGAATAGCGCCGCTCATCGTCAGAACAACTATACACACATGTAACCTGCGTGCATATGTGTGTGTAAACATTTTGGTAGACCGAGTAAAACCTTTGTCTGCTGTCGATATTGGTCAGGTTTTCTCACACATGGAACGTCGCGACGTGAAATTATAATAGCCAGAGATACCCCAGTTATGCAAATTAATCGCAAGGACCCTCAAGGAGTTCTGCCGTCCGTAGTAGTTACGATCAAATACTTCACGTCCCAATTATCAAAACCCAAGCACGTGGTATATATTATATACAGGAACTCCTATCTGGTATGGATTTTTCATTTCAAAAGGTGTGACGACGGTTTTCACTGCAGGTTATACGATGTGTGAATATGGAAGTTCTCTTGAACTCCTACATTTTAATTACCGCTGGTAGGCATCGCGTTATTATTCCCGTATCTTACCTAATCCTACTGGCGTCATAACCCTGGACTGACTAAACACTAAACGATTAGTAATAATTAGAAACGTAATAAGATAAGCACAGCAACGTTAGCTTAAAAATTCAGGTAGACGCACTCTGGTCGTAGAACGACGCCACAGAGCTTCTATAGGAGTAAAAAATGTCTTTTAACCATTGGAATAGCACCTTGGAATTCAAGGGATGTCTGTCTGTCACAAGAATAGCCTTCGTTCATTCCCCTCGGACGAATGAACACAATTGAATGAAGCCACTCGAGTTGGGTACGGTATCCCACAGAGCCTAGGATGAATCCGTGTGCCTAATCCAGAGGATGCATTTGTCAATATGGTAGGCAACTTTTCGAGCAAATAATTCGTGACCACGTCATGATGCACGAATGACAACGAAAACTCGCATCTGGAGCGTCGTTGCGAGAATAAATTTTATTTTGATTCGCGTGAAAAAGCAGCTATATCTATCTCGAGCCAAAGACCTGCTGAATTTTCCAGGAATGTTTATTTTTACTCATGGTGCCTTGAGGTCTGACGATACAGTCTAATTTCCGATTTTATTTCAAATGTTTTTCCCCGTTCTTCGATATACCACGTTCGATTCGCGGAAAACGATATCCGCGCAATAATATTGCGACATTATAACCGGTGTGAATTTATAGTATACGAGTATACTCAGAATCAGTGAAACCTGTCGTCTGGGTATTTACTCAATTTAAATTTTACCTAGTTGTTGAGTATAGATCATCCGGCCATACCCACGTCCGTATAGCTCGCTATTAGCAAATGAGAATAAGGTGTGACGTCATGTATCTACACTCAATACTCATTGTATAAGAAATCATTACATAATCATTTAGGCTCTGCGCTTTCCAAAAGTTTGCCATATAAACTATCACTGCTATGAATATATTGGGAGTTCACCTCCACTGACAACAGTGATACAATAATAATTGTATCATGAACCAAATTAGAGTGATAAAAGCTGGGGTTCAAAGAATTATTTCGCTATCTAACAGAATGATGTAGATTCTGATCACTAGATGTTTGCTGAAGCCCGAAGTAGGTATAGATATATAGCTAGAAGCATATAAGATAACCGTTGTTTTGATTGTGGTAAGATTCTATATATAGAATACATTGTGAATACTTTATTGGTACAAATAATACGCAATGTTTATCTTAATCAAAACCACGCTGCGGATATACGCACTTCAGATATCGTTGGATATCACTGTCCCAGGACGTGAATGTATTATTTGTCGCATAGACATGTCACTACCTACATGTTACTCTGACATTTTAATAATTAGTCTGCTGATGTGACGAATGATTCGGGAAGCAACTCAGGGCAGCTTGGCAATGAAGTAAGACGGAAAGAAATTTTTTTTTCATTGTACAAGCGCTCGGTTAAAAAACGCCCAACGATGTGATGCGATCTCGAATACCACTGGCATATCCGATTCTCATAATTTCAGGTGCCATTTGAAATCGTTATCACCGGATGTAGTTACAGATTTTCTCTTTGTTTCCATATGGGTAAATGTAACTTCATACTTTAAATTAGCACTTCAATAAGTCGGGTGATGTAAAAGATGACTCGAAACTTGGGTTAACTTGGGAAAGTTTGGTGATAGAGCAAACAAATACCTCCCAACCTGATGCGATCCCAGATACCGCTGATATATCTTGTTAATTCCGTTGTATTCAATTACAGATAAGTTGGAATCGGTATATTATTGTGCTACCGAAATTCCGAGTAGTCAGAAGGAAAAATAAGAAGAAGATACTACACGATCCATAATCCTTTAACTGGAAATCGTCTATTTTGAGTGGTATTAACACACGGTCAAGTCTCTACCTGGAAATTGTCTTATGCTACCATCACATGCTCGTTGAAAAATTGAAAGATTAAAAGCAAATCTTAGGATCATGGTCGTCAAATTATGCAATAGTGTACATCTATTAACTGTTTATCGGTTCTTTCGTAAACGCCAAACGTCAGAATGTGACGTGAATGAAAAACTTCTGGTGCCATTAATCTTTTTATAGCTAATTAGTTAGTCTTCATCATTCTAAATATATGCTGCAGATGTATTTCGCACATAATCTGTTGTCTGTTTCAAATCCGGATATTGCATGATGAATTGCCGTCGATTTAATCGTGATATCATCCGCACTGCAGGTATAACGTATCGGACGAGAACTGACGTTTGGTCAACTATTGCATACGGATCTAGTGCACATATGAGCCTGTTAAAAAATCATTTCTGTTTTCCAAATACAAATCGTAGTCGGAAAGCAGATACCAGACAAAGATTTAAATATTATCTGAATAAGTCATTGAAGTATAAGCCAAATATTTACATCTCCTAACGCACGTATTAAGTATGTATACATTCATACAGGCGCGACTGGGCATCGCACTTTCGATAGCCTTGCCTCGGAATCGTCGAGGCTTCATCGAGGCTTCGGTGAATATTAAAATCATTGCCGCATTCCCCCTACTAGTCACTAAATTACAGAAACACACACAGGTGTCAGCTGTTCTACTATGCTGATATAATACGACAGGCGTTGATTAGCGTCCCTGTATCAATTGACTTCGCGTACCGAGTGGTACGATCAATTAATTGATCTCTGGACTCTGGTCAGTTGTAAAATACATCTCACCAATGTATAGGTATGCTATGCGTGACGAGCTGTAATTTGCCGTGGCATCTTCCAAAGAGGCCAACGATACGTATATCTATAATATTTCAGTCAAAGAAAGTTCTTCCTTGACCTTTATAGCACATTGTTCCAACTTCAATACCGTAGAATAGCGAGCGTAACACAATATTGACGAAAAATAAACCGGAGGTCTCAAGATGGCAAATAAGAGCCTACCCAAGCCTGTGCCACAAGTATGATATGTTTATACATCGGTGAGGGAAAAATAATTTTTTATTACACTGTAATTCCGCGGGTATTAACCCATCGGAAGGTTTCGGCCCACAGGGGATAGAGGGATACCTCTAAATAAAGTAATTTCATGATCATTCTAGCATATTAATCGTATTATTAATTTGTAAAAGTGCATCGCGTCTATTATCAATCGGAGCACGGATTTTATTATTGCACATCGTGTCTACCCAGAAGTTATTCAAATTGAAAAACGTTTCGGAGTAGTTGTCGTTTTCGGAGCTGTGACTTTGAATCGAGCGTTCGTAGAAGCGGTTTACTCAAAAACCGTGAAAGGTTGATTAACCAAACTTAAAACCAAGGACACGTGCATATATGTATGTGAAAGACTAAGTGATAGCTAAAGTTTTTGAGTACCTACTCCGATTTGTAAGACGGAAGCAAAGCTATGCACACAACATGGTCGACAAACAAATTGACATATCGTACCTACGTACGCATACGTTGAATTATCGCATCTTCAATAGCTTAGGTGTATATATGTATGAGATTTATTCCTTCCGGTGTTTTGAATGATTCTAAACTACTTCCTAAGCTGATTAAAAATCTATCGGTAACATCGCGTATTCAGGGTTAAACTTCGTGTAAATATTTTCATCGACTTCGTAGTACGTACGCTGCACCTGTACTCACTCACCTTACAATATATTTTTCGATCATTAGATATAAATTAATACAAAAATAAAATCGATTGACAATGAGAATTTCGCCGTGCTCAAACAGGGCACCGACTTCTATTCGTATATGTATAGCATATGTCGTATATAATTAGCAAAACTGCGATGTTGCTTCCTGCAGAGTCATGACGGTAAAAAACAACAAAATCAGAGTACGACGAAGACCGCTATAACCCGAGGCCAGTGCACCCTTTACGGCTAAGAGATGGCCGTTAGCAAAGAGTCTCAGATCCCATCTCAGCTGTTATTATACTTTCAAAGTAAACTTTCGCGAAACGTTACGACCCGTTCATTCTGCAGTCTGTCGACACAGACTCAACTTACTCCCTCACGATAGCAAGCCACCCGCGTTGTCAACAAGCCCAATCTCAAATCCTTTGTTACCAGTTCTCTAATGTCAAATAATTTCATTTTGCTTTCTTCCATCTACTCTGTCATATCGTATACGCACTCTCAGTACCTTTCCACTCTGACGGGGTGAAATAATAAATCGCGTTGAATTTCATTTGCTCAAATATGTATGTATGCAGTTCAAACCGACATCGAGAAATCCGCTGCAAGTCTCGATTGATCCTCTGGTCGATAAATATACGTTCGAAATTTTATACCGTAAAGAGATTCTCCTGCGAACTCGAGATTTACTTCGCAAAACGTCTCTCCCCGTCTTGACGTGAGCAGATATCACATATTCATTGCCATACAGGTACTAGGATGGTACCGACCTACACCCACACTATTTCTATGAAAAGAGGAAGGCTGCGGAGATTAACGTGGGTGAAAAGAGAGAGACAGAGAGAGGTGAGGAAAAAGCAATGTTAAAAATTTGTGGGGATGTCGTCATTATTTTTGTAACAGACATCAGTAAAATTACTTGCAGCTAATTATAGCTTAAGGCTACAACGTCGAAGATTTGCAAAAGTCTCTATACATATAATAATTCGACCTCGGCTAGAACGTGTCTACTTCTTGTACCGCTAACCAAACTATCCTCGATTCTAGCTCAAGCCAATTATTACTAGACTTTTTCATCCGCCAAGCTTCTTCCATCATTTATTATTCATATATCTATATGCTATGCGATCTTATTACACCAGTTGAGAGAATGTACCGTACATATATGATGTATACGTCTGGTCTTTGTTTCGGCCCGTGGACTTACACGTGTAAATTTTTCCCTTACCAACGCACGTGCCTTAGTTAACCAGAGTCAAATAGAATATCAGAAAGGGTGTCGTGTTTCGAAGCTTCGTAAGTAAAACCGAGTTTATAAGTACCAAGTCCGTTCATATCATTCCCGAGCATATCTACATCGAGCTAGTATACCGACATCCGCGGTAGTCGCAAATTTTTCCCGCTTTCACAAATTTTATTCATCGCTTTATGCGCAAAGTGAGAAGATCCGTGAATCAATCGAAACACAATGCTAACGGCGAAACAAGAAATGAGGAAAAAGAAAAAAAAAGAGCGAAGAGAAGAGGAGAGAAGAGGGATGTAGGACATGGACACTTGCGGAACCCGATGTGCCATAACTATAGAAAGGCTACTGACATAGACACGTAGCAATAGATGTGCCAAGTACCTAGTGATGGAAATAAGAGAGGATTGGGGCAATGCAGCGATTCGTTGAAAATGAAAAAATCAGAGAAAAAAAGGAAGAAATGAATTTCGTGTTTGCGTACGCGGACCGGATTTATAGGGTTCACTCGACCGCGTTTGGAGAGAGCCAGGCCTCCAATTCTACAGACTCGAGGCACGATCGAGGTTTCGCCTACACGCTACGAGCACGTGATTCGAGATCCTGGAACCGTTGGAGCGGTCAGGTAATCTACCTATGCGAGAAAGAAGCAATGTGTCGTGACTGGTGTCTGTCTTTGTGTCCCGCGCTTGTTCTGACACACATATGGAATCCCCGTCTTGGGGTATATCTAGCCGAACTGATATTGTCCTAAAAATAACTAAATATCAGCCCGTATATTCCGATAGCTCGTGATTAATTAGCAATACCAGTAGAACGTTGCAATATATTACGCCCAGAGTACCTCGAACGGAATCAGTTCACTCAGATATCTCTTATGACGTTAGAAATACAAACAGAGAAAAAGTTTGATTTTTTTGTTTTTTGTTCATAAACATATGAACTTGATGACTCAAAGGAAAACGTATGATGAAAACTGTCCATAGATTACGAGATGTGATTTCTGTTTTCTTCAAACAGAACCTTGATACAAGGAAAATCGTAAAAGACTGTAAATAGAATTCGAAAGTCGTGAGGGGTAATCGATGATTTGAAAAGATCTTGGACGTCACTTATTTGATTGAGAAATAAAAATATCATTTGCAAAGATGGCATTTGTCTAATGCCATCATTCCGACCTCGACTTATCTCAGAGGCATTTTTTACGTAATATAATTATGTTGTAATATCTCGTGTATACATGTATGTATTGTTACGTAGACGCTCGGTCACTTATAGTGGTAGTTGAGATAACAAAGAAAATCACTGTGACTTAATAAGCGAGTCGATTTTATTCTTTTGTATATAACTGGACAAGACGGGTGCAAGCTATAGCTATACAGGTATACGGAATTTGTGCTAGCCAGGCACATTCCGGGTTCATGTTTTACGCGCGCCTATATAAAATATAGGTATATATATATAAGTAAACGTCATAAAGTTACGCATGGGGAAACTCTAATCATTTAGGTCAAAATATTGTTCTAGAACGCAGTAATTTATATTTATATTAAACTTGAGCTCTCCGGGAAGTTTCTGCATGATATTTCGGTTCACTGTTGTGAGTATCGTGAGTCGGTTCCCAGATGGTAATCATGATAAGTCTTAAGTTTCTTGGCTCAAGACAAACTTCCACGTACCATACTTGACCGTCGTACGCAATATTTCCTTACTTGAAATACATTTGCAACTCAGTTTATACAGCTTCCGCTAGATCAGCAATGTCTGGCCTTTATTCCAGCCTTTTTTAATCGAAATAAAAATACATATATAGCATGAGCATACCTATACTTACGTATAAAATATGCGCCTCGCTGTAGGTGGATATCATGCCAAGAATGCTTTATTCAAATTTCGCATAATTTTTAACTGGTGAATATTTTCGCTTGCTACAGATCCACCAGTGGAGAGTGTGTACATGATATGCGGAGTACTGATCGCCATGGTCCTGGTCGGGGCTATAATCGTGTTGCTCGCCGTGACGATCAGGTAAGTCAATAAAACGCCGTAAACACTGATCTCGTGAAAAAATATAATTGTTTAACCATCAGCTAGCTTGACTATAATCAACCGCGCGCGACTAGACACGTGAATAGAGCAAGAAATTAGTTTATCAAAATATCCTTTCGCAGATACGTGTTAATTATACATCCGTGTATATATTTATTTGATTAATTGGCTGATTCGAAACTTCGAAAGCCAAGTTAAAATTTGCGTCCAGGAAACTTCGGTGAATCACAGTCACAGATTCCTATCTTTCCTGTTCATTTATTAGATATGCATTATTCGTATTCTGTAGAACGATGCTGTTCTTGCGAAAAATTATGACGAGTGCCGCATTATGATGAGACGGAAACAAATGAGAGGAAATTCAAGATAGTTTCAGCTGATGGCAAAACATATATATTTATTCATTTATTCTTTCCCTCCGTATAGTTTTATGAAATGATGAGAGATTCGAAGTGGTGAGATGATGTGATGTCTTTTCATTATTTGGCAGCCTGATATATAGGTTTTAATTGAATCAAGTTAATCAATACGATATGATAATATCTGACTACTGCTTCTGATTTCTTACATTCCATAACTCAACTCCTCTTACGATTAGCATTATTGTATGTAGAGCTTCGTGAGTGGAAAATCTTTGATTACTGAACAAGAAAATATAAAAACATGTACTATTTATTGATGTGAATTACCGCAAGCGGCATATAAACAGATATTTTACATTGACGTCAATAGCGCACATGGTGGTTTACTAACAGCTGATAAGCGCGATGTAATATTCCTATATCACTATAATTCGAGAATAATATACGAACGCGTTTGTACAGATCGGTGATAATTACTATCGGTCACTCTTAATTGACCGCGAGAGAAAACCTCCCAAGTATTTTAATGAATGAATGATATCACTCTCAATCTCGCCTATAGGGAAATCATCGCGTTGATGTAACGGGCATTAAGAACTATCGTTGCAGTCGAGAAGATTAACCGTGACAGAATTAGTTCAATTTTACCTACTTCGGACGTACACTTCCGTTTACATAGATTCGTGAAATTAATTCGGTTACTGTTTTCGCGGTTCACATCGCAATGAATATATTGGATAAAAAGCTTCTCCCGTCAAAACGAGATGTAATTCAGTTGATTTTCATCAGTCATTAAGGATTCCTCGTAACATTTATATACCATGATCGAAGGAGGAGGTAGACCGCAACAGCATTTCCTCCAAAGACGCGATTCGAACGGGAACTCGATACGGTGATATCTGAATGTAAATGTATGTGAACAGTATGCAGAGGTGTTAGAGATTGGAAAAATAAAGTAGGAAGACCAGTTCGAGTCTGGATTGGTTTGTGGGTCAATAAATGGGTTAGGATCAATTAGGGGCAGTGCTTAAGAGATCGCGCGTGTATAAATTGACAATTAATTCTAACATGAGCTGAGATCTGTTGCACAAGTAAATGCGTCGCTTACGAGCGTCTGCATCGGGTCGCGGAGGACACCGCACTCGACTAAAAGGGTTGCCGAGAATATTACCACGGTGACTATAATATATCGTCGTAAAGACGACGTACGGATTCAGTTGGAGTTTCTCCATCACGTGCTAGACGGTTGAAAGAAAATTCCTCCGAATGTGAAAATGACTCACTGCGATTTTTTAGAGATGAGTTTTTAAAGTGCGCTTGAAAATAACTAGGTACGCTTCTGTCTTATTCAAAGAAACAAATTATCGTACACTATTCACGAATGGGATATTCGTTCATTCTGGAAACTGTTTGGGGTTCACCCGCCTCAATTCGAGTTAAAAAACATTATTTCAATTCATCTGTCACTTGTTTTTACCGTGAATCTTCACCGTCGGTAAAAAAATCACGTGTAAATGACCTGCGAAAGCATCTGCGAAAAAAGCGTACGAGAGTCAGAGCCAGAATTTGATTCATTTTCTTCATATTTTATTCATTTTCTTGATATTTTATTTGCGAAGACACCATGACCTATCTCAATGACGCTGTAAACGCTTAGTACAGATGGTCAGTAAATTTATACAGAAAATTGCGCCGTTTTTTCAGTCCTTACTCGGGGCTTTTGTATAGCAACTGTTTATCGAGACGTCATTTGTTCACATTTGTGAGAGAGTCGAATAACAGAACAAGGTCACATTATGTTACAACAGCATATCGTATTGGTAAGAAGAGAAAAAAGAAAAGAAAAAAATGATTCTTATTTTCATAACTCGTTGTATGAAGGATTAGTAATACTTTAGAAGTAATTTATGTTAAGAATTACGATTAAGTAATGAAAATTGATTACGTTGAAACAAACATGTTGATCCGCGATCAGCCGCTGTCGAGAGTGAAAATGAATTGAGTGAATCTCGAACTTGTGGTTGATTTTTATTAAGATTTCGCTTGAATTCAGAAATAAAAAGAACCGTGATGATTCGCGGAGGAACCGCGTAAAACTCGGCTCGTTGTTTTATTGCAGATATAATTTGGTGCCGAAAGCGACTCGTAATATGTTGGCGAATTTTTTCTAGTCAATGGTTTATCGGAACTATTCGCAGTTTCGGGGAATCTGAAAATCGAGTTTAGCGTTCCTAGATCTGGAGAAATCGAAGACTATGCATCGTTCATTTTTTGAGAAAACAGTTTTCTCAAGTTGCACTGTTCTCTTGTATCTGACTTATTCATACTGAACAACATCGACTGTTCCGCAAGTTACCTTTTTTCCTGAACATATTATATACCAAATACGGTTTGAAAACTGGAGCGATTTCAGTGTGTCACTGAAGTCTGAAACAAACCCCTCCGCGGTTACGAAACTGCGCAATGTTTCCGAGTACATGGATAGAGTAAATTTTTGCATGGCTTCGTATAATTGGCGCGTGACTCGCGTAATCCGTTTAATTTACCAACGGAATTCACACATCTGTGTCCACAAACTAACATGGGAACTTTTCAACCGCGAAGGTCTTGAACGGCAATAAATATACCGACCTCAGAAATAGCAACACATAACTATAACCGTTACTATATTCCGAGAAATTTTGCACAATTATACTGCCCTATATACATATTGTCCAATTATTCGCCACAACGGATTGATTCAGCCTCTAAATTTCTCAATCGATCGGGATAAGGGGATAACCGCGATCACGTCACTAGTGAATTAATATTCCGATAACAACGATATACATACTAATAACGCGCAGAATAAATTGCGAGCTTTTTCTATCCACGATGATATAGTTAATAGTATATGCTGTGACAAAACATGGTTTAGATACATTAGATCGTTTTATAAACAAACAACTACATGCAATTACGTATTTCTCTCAAACCTTCGCATGAGAAATTGGTCAGAGAAATTCACACCGAACTAACATCATGCTTCTTAAGTTCATCCGTATAGATATCGTCAACCAATACATATCGTTGTAAACATAATTTACATTTCTGACGTACGTTTATATCAGCCACAAGACAATAAAAGAGATATATTCAAATCATTGCCCCACATATCGGCATGTTGACGTAGGGCTGATCGCGGGGAATAAGGTAAACCGAATTGCGTCTACATGTACGTCAAAGCTCGTAACATCTGAATTTTGCAAGTCTCCAATGCGCGTCTTTCCCGAATCGATAGTTCCTCATATTTATTTCATTGCCCCCGAGTAAGGGATGGGATCAAACCATATACAGGGCGGATTTAGACAGTGTCCATTATGACTTGCAGTTGACGGGTAAAATCGATGTGGTGAAAAGATCTAAAAATAGCGAGTAGTAAAAACGATCCATGATAATTCAGCTGGCTTTCAGTTGCTATAAATTGAACAGGGTTATATCAACGTTCGATGTGTGATGTCTAAAGACTGACCCTAAATGACCCCAAATAACCCCCAGTCGAGTATCGAACACGTGGCACGTTCGGTTGTAACGTTATCTTTAGAGGAGAGGAGGCTTGCCAAAGAGTTGGGCTGAATAAACGATTCGTAATTAGTAAAGTGACCCGTCACGTTTCCCAAGCTCACTCAGCTCGAATCACTCTATGAAAAAGAGTCTCCTTTCATCGGCAGTATAACGGAAGCCATTACCACATCGAAATTCTTAAACGAATAGGTATGTCTATCTCATCCTTTCGATATTGAGGTTTGGTGGATAAAAAATTGATCAGATCCTCGAGTGAAAAATAAGATCTTTAAATATTCTTTTCGTTGTTGAATCGTAACCGCCACTTTTTTACATATATATATAAAATCAACGAAAAAGTAGTAGGAACGGGTTTTACGATTGGCGCGGTACAACCGACTCTCTGCGATCTGTAGTATGGGTGATCTTCGTCAATCCTATACCTATAACTATCTACCCATTCTTAGAGAGATTGGGGTCTGAACAATGGGTAACCTTTGGTGAAATAGGGACGAAATAAACTACAAAGAATAACAGAATATCAAATTGGTCATGGGCGACGAGTCGGCTCAGGGCGTGGGACGGGTGCGTGCAGGTAACCGGCGCTGAGGGGTAGTTCATGGGAATAGTGCACCCTAACACCACCCACGCGTACAAAAATAGAATCCAACTGTACTAAGACAAAGCATATAATAAATGCATTAGTTTGGATACAAGCTCCTTGGCATTTAGACGCAGTTTTTAGAGAATTCCCTTTCTCCATAGAGCCGAAGAGAGAGTTTGATATTAACTGCTACTACAGAGATTGAGAGAAATGTAGAAAGAGTCGGAATTTCACCTCTATCCAGTATTCTCATACAGTGTACACTGTGTATAGTATATATACTGTGTTTGTGCGATTATACCGAGCGTTGAATTCTTATCGTCAGATGTTTCTCGACTTGGCTCAACCGTCGCGAGAGACGAAGAGAAAATGAGAAAGAGAGTGAGAAATATGACAAGGCAGCCGAAGAGTAGATAGCGGGTCTCCTGTCAGGGAATTTAACGGTCTTGATAAAGCGTCGGTACCACAATCGCCAGACCGCAGCCAGAACAAATCGGAGTAAATAACAGATCGAAACTTTTGAGGAAAAACTACGTTTACTTAACCGTCGGATGCGCGTCCGCTCCTATTTTTCGCTTATTATCGGGTATACAAATACGTCATCGGGTGCGCGAGTTGATTCTCGGTATATACTGTAATATTACGGTTTAATCGTTGACTCGATTCGGGAATGAAAAATATTGAACCAACGAAGTAACTTCGATTCGAATTTCCTCAACTTTTTGTACATGCCGCGTAAAACAATGCTCGAGAAAGGCTGGCTGCTCCTTTGTCTAAATTCGAATAATTTATGAAAGTAATTGCGATTTATCGCCGATACTTATCGCGTTGCAACACTCAGGAATAGAAATATTTCGCAAAGGCGACAGTTAGCAGTTACGCGAGTGGAGTAGACGGCGATGTGTGTGACTCTCGTCCGCACGGAGGTCTCTGGGTATTACCGTATAATCATAGACGGTTTAAATCAGCACGGTCTCGCTCCGATTGGTGGGTTTATACTTTTACCAACCAATGAGAGATCTCGGGCTTGTGACGTCATGAAACGCTTTATAACAGCGCGCGCGTCGGGAAGTTACTCAGACCTCATACTGGCTTTGAAATGAGCGTGGCTAGGCAGTTCTTGTTCGAGTATATAGCTCGCCCAACAGCTAAAAGCTAATTAAACAATTGGAAAAAATCATAAATAAAGGAAAATAAAACCAAGGATCTATAAAACTAGTCAATTTTTGTTATATTCTAACATGTGTATAATATTTAATAAAAGTGAAAACACCACCGAATATATTTTTGTATAAAGTGTACATATAATTTAGTATTTATTAAACCACCGCTGTCGATCGACGTAGTTTTCAAGAGATACTCGCCAGAATCGAAAGTTCAGTGCTCCAAAAACCGGTTCATCATTTATCCGATGCTTAGTCTTCGACGTTTCTTGCTATAAACGGCGACGACGATCCACACCGTGTTTAGTGTTGTTAACGAAGATACGAAAACGATCGGGGATCGTAAAACTTTGCGTTTTATCGGCAGAAGTAAACCACCACGTGAACACAAGCCATAAGGTTTTGAACTGGGAAGCGCAAGCTAGAAAGCTTGAGCAAGACTATTTCGGAGTTTTGGGGCTTGGGAGCTCGGGAAATTCTCCCGACTTGTTATTTCATTTCGTTTCGTTACACCTGAGTAAGAATTCTCGACTTGTTCGAGGGTTCGACATACCGGCCAAAAAATTCCTTCCAACATTCCGAAAAAGCTCACTAAGCTCTACCTAAAGTATAAAATGGTTGGGAGCAACGGGACGATGCTGGCAATTCGTCTTGTTCGTAGTAAACTGCGAAAACGAGAGGATCACTCGAACACCGTCCATCCCGAACCGGCAGTCGTACAAACAGCGGCTGCGCCTGTTCCGGCATCCGCCTCGCCGTCCTCAAACGGAGCCCTTCAGTCCTGCGACGCTATGCCACCCCATTGCACGGACCTAGGACCATCCACCGATCCGGAACTCGCCTACGCGGGTCAATTCGTATGGCAATTCCCACCGCCGTACCCTCCACCGCACACACCACCTCCGCAATACTCGTTGTACAATAACGACCAGGTAAGAATCTGAACAATTCATTTCTACCTTATAATATACCCGTAGGTCTTCTGCTAGATCCTGAAAAGGCCTTTATTCTTGAGCTATATGCTTACATTGGAGTCGATGGTTAGAGGAAATAGGAAATGGGGAATCCGGACTCGGGTTAAGCGGTTTGAATTTCTTGCGTGTTGTTATACTTACCGGGTATTTTTGAGCATCAGTTTATAAATACGGAGGCGTTTCTGTTTTGTAACACTTTGCAGACCAGCGTTTTCGATTCGCTTTAAATTAGCTCAACTTTTACGCAATTTTAACGTTGAAATGCCTCAAGTCGAGGCCGGCGCCAATGGGATGACCTCGTTGTTACATACAATAGAAATTATTACTGACTAGTCTAACTTTGCGGCAAGAAAAAGTGACGAAGAGAGAAGGAGATATGTAGACAATGAGAGAGAGAGAGAGATAGAGATAGAGCGAGAGAGAGCAACTTTGAAAAGTAGATCATGGCATATATTTTGCAACAAGTTGAGGAAATAATATTGTCCTTTCGGAGTCACGTAATAGAATCACCGTTTAACATTTGAAATCGTATGTTTGCTTACATTATCGAGGACGTAGGTATTGATTGGCGGCAATAGTTTCAGAGCATAATAGTCACGTGACGATTTATTCAAAGGCTGGATTGCAGCAAAACAAACCGTTCTATATATTGCACATCGTCTAGACGCGGTCTTCTGTTCGCATAAACTGGTTGCATCATATTATTGAAATTGCTGCTGCATAAACCATGTATACACATATCGAAAGCAATTCCGTAGAGAATTCATAACTTTTCATGAGTTAACTTTCGAAACTCTTTCCTTGTAACAATCATCTCTCAGTCTTATCGCGTCTACCGCATATAAAATATAAAATAACTTCACTATCGCGGTAAAGCGCGACTATAATTTAACGGTCAATAATGAGTTAGTGGCGCTATCGACTTTTGTTAGTCAAGGACAGCAACTGGCACGCGCGTAAACCGGACTCGGAAAGTTGTGTGGATGGAATCCCATCTACTTGAGAAATTGCAATCCATTAACCATTTTGCGATACTAGAGTTTTAAGAAATGAAATCGAATGAAGGTTCGCTGTTTTGCTCTCGTTTATCTTAAATAATTAGTCGAGAAGGTTCCCTTGCGAATTGAATAATCGCGAATCGTTGCAGGCGACTACTTAGGTATTCTATATTCCAGGTCATTTGGGCTGACGGCCAACGGTTAAAATTAAAATTAGTGGGCGGTGATTCGATATTCTGCCAGACTTTGCGCAGCTGTCTGCAGCCCCTTCGCGTGAAAATATAAAATCCTGCTTTGCAATCCCCTGGCAGCTTGGACGAATCGTTAGTTACCGGTCTGACACTCTAAAGTCTAAACGTTATACGATCACAGGTCGGTATAAATCTTCTGCATAAGCTGTTTCGTAACTGTTTCAATAGTCTAGACCCCGTCTGCTTACTTAGACTTCTACTATAAAATGATAGAGCGAATCGTTGGCTGGCTTTTAGATTCTCGCTCGACTTTACGGCACCGAGAGCCAATTTATGTATAGTATATATACCCTATTTATACACTCGTAAGCCAATTCTACTGCAGTTGCAGCGCGGTTCGATACAAACATGCCACTCGTGGGAGACTCACGAATCGTTAGAAATACAGTTCAATGACCAAAAACGAGCATTAGCAATCCTTTCCGACCCTCTTTCGTACAGTCACATTATATTGATCACGAAACTAAGCTTGCAGTTCGTGTTTCAATGTATCATGGTGTGCGAAATGCCCCTGTGGATATGTTACCGTTGATGCGAGTATGCCGCGGGGCTCTCTTCTCTTGTGCCGAAGAACATTGCTAACATTTAGTATCCGGTCTATGATCTTCTTTAATATTTTAGTTTTCGGAAAAATGAATAATTGACTAATGAGGAAATGGTTTTTTTTTTTGTTATTGCAGGATACTCTTGTACACGCACTACCTTCGGAAAGGGCCGGCTTCGGGAAAAGTTTTCGTAAAAACCTTGGTGGTCGCTGGCGACGCCTAGTGAAAAGGAAACCAGAAATGGAAACATGTTCCATTCCACCAGAACTTAAGGATCAGTTGAAGACTATCTACGTCTATTGACCACGAGACCTTCCGTATATTACTTCCATTCAGTAATCCATGCTTTCCCATATCGTAAGATAGTTCATACATCATACCGTATCAACGAAGGGTAGGTATGCCTGGGAACAAAGCGCAACGAGGCTCAGGTCGAACTTCGCCTAAAAGACAAAGAGATAAAGAGAAACTACGAGGAAGAATAAGAGACGTCAATGGGAGCTGAGGGCATGAAGCTCACGTAGGAAATACCACGGAATACCGACGTAAACTGCTAATGGATTCAAGAATAGCGAAAGAGGAAAGAAGAAAGAGGAAGTAGGAGAATATCAAGAATCTCTTGAATCTGAATTACGCTAGCAGTGAACAGCCGACACCTTGGTACAACCGTATTACAACTTCCATTGAGATTGAACCGAGACGCGAAGTAAAGTCTGGGAAAACTGTGGCTTTTAAAATGGCTAAAGTTCATCTTAATCTGCACTTATAGAAGCACAAAGTTGTTCAGAAAACAATGGCGCAATGGACTTGACGAGACTGAGGCGTAAAGAGTACGACGACAACACGAGGGATTATTGCCTCGTAGCTTTTGAGTACGTTTTTACACGATTAGAAATTGAAATCATTATGTATAGTATTACACTGAACGCGAGCTGCCCCGAGCCGAGGCCGGGCAGCGCTATTACTTATGTAAATAAATGTATAAAGCAATAATTATGATTCTTATAAAACGCCGATGTTCCCGAAAGTTGGTAAAAGAATGTCGCGTGTACGCGTATTATGAAACTAATCAGTTGATTGATTGATTGATTGATTGATTGACTAATTGATTGGGGTAAGCGGTCTCTAAGTGGCACGTTTAGAACTTCCTTGCCCTGGATTGAACAGTGTAGCATTTTATTATATAATTTGTAACATAGGCTAATTTAAGACTATTATAACTGTTACGACGGCTCATATTGAGCCATAATTTACGATGAACAGCTACCATGGTATTTTAGTTAAATTGTTGTATTGTCCAATACCTAGTTTACTCTAAGTCGCTTCATTCAGATATATTTTTGTTTCTGTATACGTTTACACGTTAATTTTACACGCACTTTTTATCCAATCTCTGAGCATTATTGCGCGCATGTGTACATGTAGAACAAAAAGAATCATATAGCTAGACGAATGGCTATTAACTGAGTGATTTGTTAGCTACTAAATATCAGTTTAATGAAAGTTTTGGCATTCGGGCCGTTTTTTATTATTTTTTTTTACTTTTTTTTTTTTTTTTTTTTACTTTCAAAGCTCAATACCTACCTCCATTGATTCAAAGTTTGTCGATAGTTCTTATTATTTGCATAATGCTATGTGCGGTATGAGAGACCATACAGAACCAATAATGTGCCTACCTTCATGATAAGACAATTTTGTAATTCTAACAACAGCATGAGCTGCGTGCTCATCAACTAGTCACTTGTTTGTATTGTCGAAAATCCTAATGTTAGAAACCTCCTACGCAGCTTGCTAACTTTCAAATATCAGAATACAACAATATCGAATAAACAATTTGAAATATATCTCGAACCCCTTCGCTACCTACATTTCTCAATTCCTTCCCTACAAATCCACAAATAGAACTTCTAATCCCACTTACTCGATTTCACAGGTCAGCAGCCAAGGCTTCCAAAACTTGCTTCGGTAACCAGTATCGGAGTAGAGAAGCACTTGGACGTAACTAAAAGATTCCAAGTTTCTGGCAAGGGTCTTACCTACCCTACCTTTTGAGATCTGGTCATAAAACGCAACGAACATCGGTCGGCTGCATCATTCTGACTTCTATTCATTTTCTGCGGGTGAACATCACTCGCCATGCTTTGATAAGAATAATAACGATTTTAATCAGATATTTTTCAAGTATTGACAAGCCTGACGTATTTTTGCCGATAGAATACAGCAGGCGAGTCCGATAGAGAGATGCGTTTGTGAGAATTACGACTAGCTGGAGACTGTTCGAAAATGCAACGTTATTTTTCTTGACTGTCAATGAATCACCTGTGCATTACACGTTGTATTTATTATTTCCCACGGTTTTATCTATATGTTCTGTTGTTAACTCCGGCAAGAGAATAACAACGAAAACCGGTGTATCTTGATGAAAAATTTCTGTTAGCAAAATATTAGCATATGCGCGCGATAGCGTACGTCGAGTGTTTGATCAACTCAAATCATAGGGAAAAAGTTGAATAATTTCGTGAAGGCTTTATTGCATACAAAATGATGAATAGTCTGCAACTAGCTTTTCCGGAGATGACCAATGCCAGATTGACTTTCTCGTTTTTTATTGAAATATGTAGAATCGCGAAAACTGATTAAAATTAATTGGGTTCGGCGACACCATGATATTTTCTTCAAATACGGATATGTGGAATGCAATCTACAACAGACATGCATCATTTACATGAAAACGTACGGTTATGAAAATCATAGGATAAAAAATAAGAGATAACTGCTGCCTTTGCTAGCGACAAGAATAAGAAAGCTGATCACTAGATCCAAGCGCCTCATTATATGCAGCCCGCATGCCACCCTCGTGGTACAGCACTTCTGAAAAGGATGGTGAAACAACTTATGAAATAGAAGGGAGCACTGTCCGAGGACACGGCGATCGGTGGTACACGGGACAATCGCTCCTCAATTACGCTTAATTGCTCTACCCTTATTTAGAATTGCTCCGCGAGAGTTTTCCAAACAATAGCAGAAAATGTGTCGTCGTGATGTGAATAGTAGGGCGCGAGCTACGGTACAGTTCGGACGCGCTTGTATATCACAGGATTTCGAAGACGCGTTGGATACGAATTAACTTTTCGTCGATTGCTCTTAATTGCTCCTGGATTGCTCTCAATTGCTCTACCCTTATTTTCAATTGCTCCGCGATAGTTTTTCTTGATTTGCTCGGAATTGCTCTACTCTCATTTTGAATTGTTCCCCATTAATTTTCCAGAATAAAACAAAAAAAATATGGTTGAAAAAACTTTAATGCCGGGTTTCAGACTTTTTCACCTCGTCGATGGGTCTATTATACCCGATTCTTGAGTCTTTCGCATCAGAGACCAGTAACAATGCCGACAAATTTCTGCTATTTTTTATTGTTTGCAATCAGAAATAAGGGTAGAGCAATTAGGAGCAATTGAGGAGCAATTGTCCGGTGTACCGCGAGCACGTTTTTTGCTTTATTAAAAACCGTGACTAAATAATTTTACCCCAGGGTGGAGCAATTAGGAGAAATGAAGGAGCTATCGTTTGGTGTATAAAAAATCGGAAAATAATAAAGTCACGGGCCAACTTCACATAGGTCCGAGTTTTGCCCATTTGACTTCACTTACCATCTGGTTTCGTGGTTCTCACTGCACCCAGAAAAGTCTTGAGACTCTATACAAATTTGATATTTCTTTCTTTTTTTGTTAATTAGTCATACAATAAATAGAATATATTTTCGTAGCTCCCAAAATTCTAGTCACTTAAGAAACGCCTTGATTGTATTGGATCGCGTATGTAACATCTGCGGATGAAAGTTTCTGCAGTTATCAACAGCAACCTTTTTATGATTATGCCATGATTAATTTCACTACGTGTATAGGTACTTATTTTGTAAATGCGATACACATATGAACTAATTGCTATCAATTCACAAAACAAAACTATCTCGACATGGAGATCAATCATTTTGCAACACATTTTTATTACAATAATATATTAACTAACGTAATTTTACAGAGACTATATTTCTGTTACTATCTTTCTGTTCTGTCCGACGATGATTCTCTTTTCAAGGCTGCAAATTTAGTACATATTTATCTTTAAGAAACAATTATAAATTGTACATATCTTCGACGATGATTAATATTGTAGATGCTGGCAATAAATTCACAGATATATCAATAATTGCTTCCTCACTTTTCACCTTCCCGTCCTTGCAACTCGACATTGCACTATCTTCAGAAGTCGATTTGCTAAGCTATTGAAACTAGTAACAGAGACTAGATTTTTATGGATATTATTACATATTTATTGTAAGCATTACAGTGACCGAGAACTTTTCAAACTCTAGTAAAGAAATTGAATTAAGAAGATATTTGAAACTCAGATTTTCAGTTAAGACATCTTCATTGAGACAAATACCAAGTTTCAATACAAATACGAAAAAGTGTTCCCAATATTTAACGAAGCGTTTGGCGTAGTCGGTAGAACGTGCGACTAGAAATCCGAGCCAGCGTTTGGTGCCGGTTCGATCCCGGCCCAAATGCTGAAAAATTTTTCTCACATAAAATTTCCATTTTATCGAAACTGACCATATCTACAGACAACGTAGGCAACTGTAATTCTGTGGTTGTCAGAATGTCTGTAGATATGTTCGTACGACAGCGTCGTCGGTAACCACTGATCTCTATACTGAGATCAGTGTCGGTAACCATATCTACAGACAACGAGCGGCAACCGTAATTCTGTGGCTGTCAAAATGTCTGTAGATATGTTCGTACGACAGCGTCGTCGGTTTCGGAAAAATTGAACCTAGGTATGTAGGGCTGACTAGAAATAGGAGCAAGAGTAAGACGAAGAAGAGCTCCAGGTTCCAGGTAGCCGGCCAAGCGGTTAGAAAGAGTAGGGCTTGACTAGAAATAAAAGCAAGAGCAAGACGGAGAGGAGCTCCAGGTGACCAAGCGGTTGGAAAAAGGTAAGGCTTGACAGAAATAAAAGCAAGAGCAAGCTCCAGGTCCAGGGAGGAAGGCTCTGGGTGGCCAAACGTTCAGAAAATCAAATTTTTGTCAAAAATAGGCTATTTTAACCGAAATAATACTTTGAATATATAACCCATTTAATTTTCGCGTGAATTTTGAGCAGTAAATGGCTCAGGGGCAAAAATTTAGCTTCGTACCCGGAAAACCTGGGTTCGATTCCCCGAGCTGGAATTTTATTTTTCTGTCTGCCCAAAATTTTATTTTTATTTTAATTTTATTTTCGATTTTCGATTTTCGATTTTCGATTTTATTTAATTTTCGAAAATTTATTTTATTTTTATTTTTATTTTATTTAATTTTCGAACTCTGGAGTTCCCCCACCTTGCGCCGCTTTTATTTCTAGTCGAGTCCTACCTATGACGTCACCGGTGATGACGAGACCCCCTACCACCTCACCGCATACTCATGCTAAGTGAGGATTTTATTTTCTGAAAATCTTTTTCGAGATTTCGGACGGGATCGAACCCGAGTTCGCTCGCTCGCTCGGATTTCTAGTCGCACGCTCTACCGACTACGCCAAACGCTTCGTTAAATATTACGAACACTTTTTCGTATTTATAGTGAAAATTGGTATCTGTCTCAATGATATTAACAGCTAAGATACTTTAACTGAACATCCGAGTTTCAAATATCTTTCCATACGTGTCTTCATGCATGTCTCTATATATTAATTTATACGAGCGTTGTTCGGACTTAGAAAAATTTCTAATCGAAAATTTTTTCTCCTGGTAGCAGCAGGACATCTCACCGAGGTGTGTCGAAATTTGTTGAAAATTTATTGCGCCTGGTGATATGCAACCCAGAGCACAAAACTGACTTATGGGTTGCATGCAACAAGGCGCACTAATATTTACTGCAAAAGTAGTGGATAGGGAAAAAGATGTAACAATTGATTATTTATGATCTCGAGGCATATTTATTGAAGAATGTGCCAGTTTACTATAATAATACATGTTTGTTGGATGAACAATTTTAATACATGATTATTTCATTTAAATAATTGTAGATATGATCGTAATACGTAAAATATATTACGTATATCACTGAAAACTACATATTTGGCATCTTTCAAGTTCGGAGATTAACTAGATCTATAATTGGGCTATACGAAAACTATTATTATACTTTAAACTAATCATTGCGATACATACGTATGCATACGAAGGTATATTTTACAGAATGTCAAGTACAATGTTTAAAGCATATAATTTACATATTGGTCTTCTCAAGAACAACGAGTTGCTGTTTATTTTTATTGTTCAGACCGCAATACGAATAGAAAACAGAGTCATTATTTTCATCATGGTTTTCGTTAATAATAATACTTCAACAACGTAAATTCGCCGCGTGAACAGTAAAATAATTCATTACTCTATACATAGTTTTCATGAAGATACTAATAATGCTCTCCAACTCATGGATCGCTAAATTATCTATTCTCTATTAACGAATATATATCGTACATGCATGTATTATTCGCTGTTACCTGCATGGATATTGCGAATATTTCATACGGTAATGGCTAATCCAACTATTTCAATCTCTACTACTTTTCTTTTCGGAATACAGCAAGTTTAAACAAATATCAGAAGCATTGAGATTTTTAGGTCAGTACCCAGTGGCTGAATACAATAGAATATATGCGTAAGAACATATTGTTAATTCCATACAATCACAAATTCTCATCTGTTCTGTAATATTACAAGTCTTTTCCTTGTACGATTATAATATTACCGTATGAATTAGTCAGGTATAGCTTGCTGTGCACTGCAGTGTTTTTCAACGTTTTTCATAGCGCGACCCCCTTAGAAAGAAAAACATTCGCGGGAACCACTCGCTAATATGGACTTAGATTTGCATTTCTCTAAATTATTACAATAAAACCTTTATTAAAATTCGATAAAGGGGTTGATTTGTATTTTTTTTAATAAACATATTTAGAACTATAACAGTTTTTATTTTTTATGTGACTGCGACCCCCCTGTACGGGGCTTGCGACCCCCCTGTACGGGGCTTGCGACCCACACGTTGAAAAACAATGCAGTGTACAGTAAAGAGTTCATCTATTACTACTTATAGCTTCAACAAATGATTTGTAATAATAATTTATTGCATCGCACTGCCACTCTGTATTTGTTTTCTCAATTTATAGAGATATAATTAGCGGAGAAAGCTATTGAAACATACAAAGGTAACTATGTTGCAACATTGACTGCATGTATGTTGTTTCTTCACCTGTACAGTGATTCGTAAGATTGTTTCGACTACTGGTTTAAAGTTATTGTTAAGAATTAAAATTATTGTCTGATGTTCCCCGAATGAGATGTGACAAAGATAATAATTCCCGTCTTAGAGCGAGCAAAATTATAATTAGGTTATTCTAAAAGGATAAGAAGAACAGCGAGTTGTTCATTTCAATCTTCCACACTGTAACACGTAAAGACGCTCAACTAATTATTTTTATCATGGTTTTTGTCAAGAATTACAATTCAACAAATGTAAGTTGGCCGCTTAGATAGTGAAATTACTTGTTACTCTACAAATATTTATGGCTAATATATATTAATAATGCAAACTGCATCCAACACAGACTTATTACTATGATTTAAACTTCTGATCAAACAGAGTACACGACCAGCTACGGGTAGTTTTTCAAGTATAACTTATTAGTTGTTTTAGGAAGTAAGAGTATAATTGCATAGACACATTGGGTAAGTAAAACTTGAAGAGGAACGAAAAGTTTGTAAATAAAGTTAATAAATTCTAGAGAAGCTAATATTAAAATGTAAATGCTGTAAATAGAAGCAAGAAACGATTTCGCGTAGGTTCAAAAAAGATTTTTTTATTGTGACATTGTTCGTGCTAGGAGATTTGACATGGTCTTAGAGGCGCCTTCGGGAGTATCGACGTTGTAGAATATTGTGGCAATGCCCAGGACTGACGCAAAGTTATCTGGTAGCCATTTCCCCGGTGCTTTGACTGTTTCAGTTCCAGGTGAGAATAGCTGTTCTGTACGATTTTGGAGAGGTATTTTTGAAGATAGCTGAAGCTTTATGACCTCGTTAGACAACACCTGTAATGATAAAAACAAGATAAACATAAAGTTCATTGATCTTTTGGTGACCCGTGTCATTAGAACAATAATGAATTAACATAACGTGTTATTCAGGCAAACATTCTTGACTAAAAATCAAATTTACAAGCATGATCATACATCTGCCTTATTTTTAGCAATAAAATAGGTATTCTTAATAAAATTTATTATAATATATTTCTTATGATTGATTTTACGAGCCTGTCTCAACCGTTTCTAAATGTAATAGAAACTTAGAATAATTTTCAAAAGCAAGAACTTCAAATTGTTACCATACACGCTGTGCAATAAACAGAGTTTTAAATTTTTTCGATTGTTCTGACTAATAACAACCTGACACTCGAGGGTAGATTATTACAAATACTAAGGCGTGTACAAACTAACAAAAATAAATATGATGCCCAATCAGTTCAGCGGTAATCTACATTTATATTTATTTCCAAGCCCCTAAATTCCTACTTCGATTATCCAAATTTATCCCTACTACAAGGTAAGTCTATCCATATTTAATTAAATTAAATAAAGTAAATATTCATTTTTATGAATCTCTTTTAACTTTCATAGATTCAACAAAAATATCCAAGTTCCACTTTGATGCATATTTCTCTTTGCATATGACTTTGTCATTGAAAAAATAAAAGTTATGGAATTTAGAATTAGTATTCTGTCTCCTCGAAATCCTCGAAAAACAAGTATTCTCCCATAAAACATTTATCCACTCCAAAGAATACGACAAATTGGTTTCAACTTCGTGAGTCGTGAAACAGGAAATAAGGCTAATGATACTAGAGTTGAAATTGTGCGGTACAATTTAAAGTAATTATTAATACACATAATGAGTTTGTCATTATTGGACGTTCGAATGCAACTTTGCATGTTTGTAAGAAATTTCGATTTTTACATTGTTATTCGCGGGTAAAGAGGATAGACAATGCTTGAAAATGAACAATTTCTCTAATTACAATCAAAGTCCCCTGGTAGAAATACGCGACATGTGAAATTTGAAGAAAAAATAAATGCCAGTAGAAATTTCGAGTCTTTCGCGTTATTTTTCCGAGTCATTACGGAACTCATACAAAAAAAAAAGTTTAAAAATTTCGAACTGCCTCAATGTGAGACGGTGTCGAATCATTAGATTTTTATTCTGGGTAATTGTTCACGCGGTGTTTCTTATTATAAATAAGCTTAGAAAATGCTCAGAGTTGCATCAGTTGTCAAGAATTATTTATTGTTGGTAAAATGGCTATTGGAAACTGTATTATACTTGACAACTCACCGAAGTAGATAAACGGGGTGTAAATGAATTTCCTTCGTATATTCCAGCCCTAAACGATGTTACCTTCGGAGGAAGATGAAGGATTTTTTTTCACAGCTGCGAAAAAACTGTGAAAGAGAAAATCGAAACACTATGTGTAGAAATATACTTGCAGGGATTACATATCTGCGTTAAGCGGAACCTCTTACGTATCAACCGCTTTAACTCGTTCGCGGCACAAACGTCACTGGACTTCTTAGCATCAGGCATCAGCCGGGCTTTTACCGTCGAGTAGAATGAAGTGTGGAGTAGAGTGGGGAACGCCATTGTAATAGGTCAGTATTGTTTAATTAGAACACTACTGGCTTAATTGAGTAGAAAAATATAAATACCGTAACATGATCTACGGGTTGCATATGATTAGACGTACTGATCTTACAAATGTTCGTCCAATTCTAATAAATTGCCAGAGTGGGATAGCCGAATTTTACGATGACTGTGAAATGAGAATTACTCGCTTTAATGACTCAAAAGTTGGTTGTTTAGTCAAATGCGCTGATTGGCACGACCCATGTATACGTAATTACTTTACTATTTAACGTGCAACAATTCGCGTCATTTGCAAAGGAAAGTGTTTTGGTATGATTATTGTTTGTTAGATTATGAAATCAGCGCATTTGTTCAGGGGGCACCACGAGAAGGCAACCAACACCACCCCCCGCCTGAAAAATAGAAAAGAGTGGTTAGCGACAATATTAAATCGATGAAACCCGCAGATCCGATAGAACTTTCGAGATCTTGAAGAACTTGTAGAGTCTGTGAAACCTATCGGAGCTGTGGAGTGTAATGAGTATCAATTAAATTTCATTAAATGAATAGCTGAGATGAGAGACAACGAGTGATTAAATCAAAAAGTAGCATAAACGATCATTTTACACAGCGATACACGTATAAAAAAAATCAGGAAACATCATTTTTAAAGTACAACATCAACAAATAGCCAAATAAGTCATGATAAATTAAAAAACACAACACTTATTGATAATATTGATGACACGTGAGAAAAGAGAATAAAAAAGCATAGAATCGA
This sequence comes from Tenthredo distinguenda, assembly GCA_947538915.1. NCBI lineage: Eukaryota > Metazoa > Arthropoda > Insecta > Hymenoptera > Tenthredinidae > Tenthredo > Tenthredo distinguenda. Next base: position 11,714,130 of record OX384534.1, read on the forward strand.
TGAGATTCGTAGATCCCGTAGAACTTGGAGTCTGTGAAATCTGTGAAATCTGTGAAACCTGTAAAACCTGTAAGACCTGTAAAACCTGTAAGACCTGTAAAACCTGTAAAACCTGTAAAACCTGTAAGACCTGTAAAACCTGTAAGACCTGTAAAACCTGTAAAACCTGTAAAACCTGTAAAACCTGTAAAACCTGTAAGACCTGTAAAACCTGTAAAACCTGTAAAACCTGTAAAACCTGTAAAACCTGTAAAACCTGTAAAACCTGTAAAACCTGTAAGACCTGTAAAACCTGTAAAACCTGTAAAACCTGTAAAACCTGTAAAACCTGTAAAACCTGTAAAACCTGTAAGACCTGTAAAACCTGTAAAACCTGTAAGACCTGTAAAACCTGTAAAACCTGTAAAGCCTTCGAGAGCTGTGAAACGTAACGGGTATCAATTAAATTTCGAGGAATGAATAGCTAAAATAAGAGACAAGTACCTGAATCAAAAAGTAGCATAAACGATAATTTTTACCACCGATACATGTGAAAAAAAAGATAAGGCAACATCATTTTTGACGCATAACATCGATCAGTCAAAATAGTCATTATGAATTAGGAAACACAACAGTTATAAATCATATTAATTATACAAGAAAGAATACAAAAGCACAGAATCGACAACATTCGTGGATTCCGTAAAACTTGAAGAAGTCGTTGAACTTGGAGAAGTCGTAGAGCCTGGAGAGTCTACGAAACCTGTCAGACCTGTAAGAGCTGCAAAATGCAGGAAGTAATAACTCATATACCGAAAAATTGAATTTTGATCAACCGTCATCACTCTGTCGAGTCTGTTTCAGCGAAACAGCAACGTCGAGATGATTGAAACGTTCAGAGAATTATTTGAACTCACGACTCATCATCTAGATTACGGGTCTCTCATCGCCAAACTGCAAGAAAAATATGATTAATACGTAGTTATAATTATTTATACCAAGTACTGATCGACAGTCGCAATCGTAGATCCTCTTCGGCTTTCCGTTTCGGCTGCTCTGGAACAGAGAAAATATTAAAACTTCCCTATCTAATACTGATCTATGATCACTCTCGATGCAATGGCCAAAGGAGGAATAGCGGTTGGTTGAATCTGGAATTCCAAATTGATCTTCATTGAATTGAATTGAACTTCAGGTTCGACACTTGTGTCGAATATATTCTTCATTAACCTCCATAAAAACCGGACACGATGAACTTTTTGTTGCCACGTCGTTCCTCTGAGTGGGTTTCTGTAACAATTCATCATTGTGGTAGATTTGATAAGCCTTGACCTATAGCATACGGACGAAAATAACAGCTGACCGTAACTGATTGAAAGCTTCTGTTATTATTATCTATTATGGGCAAATGATCAATCTACTATCGTAGCGTGTCCCTACCTGTCCTGTATCATTCTCTGTCTTTCCATCCGGTGTTCAAGTGCACTTCCGCAAGGAGATACAGCCGGGGACGCAACGTCTGACGAACAAACAAGTTTAACAATTAAACGACAAGTCCGATTTCGATCACAGGGATGAGATTGCGAATGCAAGGAAGGTTTCGTTCCGCTTACCAGTAATTCTTGATTCTTGTACAGAAATGATGTTTCCCTGCAGGTCATGTATACATCGAATGGTCTACAATCCAATATATCTGTGCCTAATCCAATTCGTCCAAGCTTCATTTATACGATCTTTCGGAATTCTGAACTGTAATGGAAATATAGAGAAACGAGATAATTAGCCATTGACAAATAATGTTGCAATAATTTTGCGTAGCAGAAAAGTTGTCACCCTTCACGACTCAATTAATTCTCCAAATTAAACTAGGATTGTCCGGTACTCACAATGAGAAATAAATCCAGACACGGACGAGGTACAGGCCCCGTTCCAATCTTCAAATGAATTGCCTTATTTCTGTTGATAAAATATGTCGGGCACAATTATTCGCATCATTAAATCACTAGACTCATAGTCATACGGCGATACTGTAACAGAAAGGTGATTAATTCGTCCCCAATTATTAACACCGATCTATGATCATAGATCGGTATTAACCTCTTAAAATACCCTGAAAGAAGGGGAATTGGTTAATCTTAAAGTACCCTGAAAGAACGGGAATTGGTTAATCTTAAGGTACCCTGAAAGAAGTGGAATCGATTAGTCTTAGAATACCCTGAAAGAAGTGGAATTGGTTAATCTTTGAAGTACCCTGAAAGAAGCGGAATTGATTAGTCCTGTAATATCCTGAAAGAAGAGGATCGATTAATATTGTGCCTGTAAGGCATGCAATGAAAGGCATGCAATGAAAGAAGGACGACTTGGCGCTATCCGCGATTTGGTATCGTATCAAAATTGGCGAGATCTTTACGCGTCGCGAACAATTAACAGCCGATAGACGCCAAGTCTAGAGAGGGTAAAGAAAACAAGGCAAGCAGAGAAAAATTTGTGGCGTGACGGTCGGCGTCCTCTTCGACGTGAAGTCTTCAGGCTCAGCCTCTCTCATCTCCACACGCCCCACGTAAAACGGGGAGATGATGAAGAGAGGCGTCTTGCCCATTCAAGCGATCAAGTTTTCAATTAATAGAGAGAGATTAGTTGATTGAGGAAATTGATTTATTCTATTGGTCTTGGAAAGATCGACACAAAACTGAGGAAAGGTTTTGAATAAGTTAAGAACATTTCGAATGGCAAATATCAAAAAGACTACTTTTAATTCTTACTTTTTATCGTGACCATATTGTCAGTATGGAAATTGTTCAATTCTAATTATGTGGAGAGTACCGATGGAAAACTGGGAACAAGAATTTCAATGAATGAGTTATATTTTAAAGAAACTATATCAAAGAGGACACTACTTTTTCTTATATTCTGATCGCTTGAATTTGCTGTGGAGAATAAGATATTAGGCCACCACCGTCCCATTGCGCGACCCTTCCTGCCCTCGCCTGGTTCCCAAAACCCACCCAACGGAGTTGTAAATCAAACGCTAAGGCGCCAAGGCACCGAGGCGCCAAGCCACCGAGGCACTACGGCGCCAAGGTACCAAGGCACAAAGGCACGCACGCACAGACTCGTATCCACCCTCGATCAAGTTGCCCTACCTTCCCGATTCACCTGTACGGAAAGCTAATGATCTCCGATTTCAGATTCTCCAACACACACGTAAAAATCAGTTCACAACGTGGTCGCGGCTGTTGATTGACTCACCTTATAATTTGCTGTAGGGAAAGAACGGGTTAGATACATCCTGGACAAAATTGTCAAACTTTTTTTCTAAACGGACTAAGTGAAAGCAAAAGTGTGCAGTACTTTGGACTTTAGATATTTTGATGTTTTCATATTTTCATATCTTTATACTCTTTAGATTTTTTATATTTCTATGCATGTAACGAAAGATTGATTCTAGTTGAACATCTTGCAAGAGGATTGTTCGTACTTATGTTGAGCAGGAGCTCCTAGACTTTGTGAACTATGAATTAAACCTCAGGAGGATCCACCGCTCAACCAGCAAAAATTCAAGCAAATGAGGTAACTTAGGGAATGAGAATCGCGAAAGCCGATTGAGCAATGAATATCTTCCTGCCGCGATGCTCATCGCGATTCGCAACGGATAGGGGTCCCCCCGTAAGGGTGTGACTCTATGCATTAATCTGTAAATCTCTAATATGACCGCGCAGTAACAAGTGTGATGTTACATTGCAGTCGGCAAGGGAATCTGAATAATTATGAAAGCAAGCTCCGTTGCGGTCGGGAATGAGCCTATCTGAATTGAGGTAAGAAATCGAAGATTGTACAATGTTACCGCCACGCCACGCGATAGAGAAAAGAGAGTACCGAGGAAAGGAAACCAGTTACCCAAAAATCATGCGACTCACCCACGTTGCCGAGTAACGGAAGAGCAATTGCACTCGGATGTGTCTGCTTGGCTGTCGGCGTATCATGAAAAAAGGAAGAAGAAAGAAATTAGTAAGAAAATTGTTTGTCTCCATATGTTGGACGAAAATGAATCTGAATTGCTATTTTTGGAAAAACAGAGATTGGCGAAAAAGTGTCTTGTTCTCACCTCTTATGCAATTGCTCCCTTGCTGTCCTATCCCGCCCTCATCCTACCGCTCCTACTGGGATCCTCATCGGTGACGGTCCGATTTGGATCGGCTTCGGGTCAGCTTCTGTCTGCTCCAATTCGGAGGCGCCCGACTAAAAAATGGAAAGAAATATACCGGAATGAAGATACATTTGAATTGAAACACGGAAATAGGGTCTTGAAGTTAAGGGATCCTCTCCGCGCGGGCTATTTTTCGATTCTTTGTTATAGGAGAAAATTGAGATGCGTGACCACTGACCATGTTACGTTACAAGATGCATGTGCATATATATGGTAAAAAGATTATTATTCAAAGATATCACGATCCCTACCTGGTCCCCACTTCTCTGTATAGTTCTCGCATAATCGGTCCTGGCCACATCCGATCCATTAAAATCTGATAGAAACATAAGAGAGAAGCGGAAGATTTATTAATCGAACGCATATACATACATACAATTTTTATAGCGATATTTTCGCCTCCGAAAGAATCATCGGAAATAACGAATGTAGGAAAGTGATGGAACCGTGATAGAAAGGCAATCTGCGATTGAAAATATTGTTTACCTCTTGTTTAGATTATCGGCGAGATTGGATCTGTATAATAGGCTCCCGGAGCCTCTGCTCCATAATCAAACTATAATTCTCACACTCGGATTCTCATTTTCATCCTGATTTTCGTGATTCCTCTTATTCGTTCTCCCTTCTCCTCCTTGGTAAAGAAACGAACGAGTTAGAAAATTGTCGTGATGAAATATGCGTGTTGAAAATCGAGCGAGTAAACTATAATCGATAACTAATCGTGAGAAACTTGAGGATGACACTTGAAAAATTTTATTTTTTGTCCCAATTCATCCTGGATAATTTTTATGAATGGCGTTCTACGTCGAAAAAATTACGAGTCAATGTCGCGTGATGAGGTAAAAGATTGCTGGCGAAATATCTCGTTTCTCACCTGAATCTCTGAGACTCCAGACCCCGTGATCCCTGGACCCGAATCATCTGCACACAGTTCATATTTCGGTCCATCAGATTTTTGGGATCTCCAGACACGCAGGTCTATAGAAATGAAAAAAATGAGAAAAATGAGATATGAATTTCGTATGTATTCGATTCAGAATACAAAAACAGGCTCATATGTATTCGAGAAGGTTTTAATTTTTAATTCGTCAAAAGAATTGTACCATTGAGTTCATCGTTCCGAAACGTCGAACGAAGAGAGTGAAAAATGGAAATTTATTGAAAATAACAAATATATATTGGACGATTGAACTTGAATAAGAATGCGGTATAATTAGAAGTCATCTTGTCATTACCGATTGATCTTCTATTCAATTTATCCGAGAGGTTTCATCCGTGTAATCGTACATTGCAACCACGATTTTTGTTATTTTTCTCATATTCGAGAACCCTTTCCTCCTCCTCCGCCTCCTCCGAACCCTTAAAAAAGCAACGAAATGATTTAGAAAATTCAAGAAATGAAATATTTGATGAACAAACAAACTAGTTTTATAGGCATACTTTTTGCCCAAGGGAAAAGAAAGATGAGAAACAGATCGCGGGTGAATTCGCTTCACAATGCATACGTACAACCAGCACTGCACTATAATTTTTATCAGTCATTTTGTAACAATTCTCACCTGAACCTCTGTGACTCCAGACCTCATGATCCCTTTCATTTCTGAGACGACTGACAATCAGCCTTCAAGTTTGCCCCTGCAAAAGTTCAAAATCTGGTCAATTTCGGTGATCGTTTACTATAACGTGCAGTTGAAAATGACAACTTGAAACAGTAACTTGTCAAAAGCTTCCCCGATTATTATACATTACAAAGGAATGATTATTTACCAGATGTATATCTTATTCCTAACTCTTCCTGATTTCATCCATTATCGTTTCACTCCATCCCGAGTTCGAGTGCACTTCCGCAGGGTTATACAGACCGGGACGCACCTTCTGGCGAACAAACAAGTTTAACAATTAAATGACAAGTACGAAATCGATCACAGGGATGAGATTGCGAATGCAAGGAAGGTTTCGTTCCGCTTACCAGTAATTCTTGATTCTTGTACAGAAATGATGTTTCCCTGCAGGTCATGTATACAGCACGCAGTCAATAATCCAATATATATGTACGTAATCCGATTCTTCCAAGCTTCATTTATACGACCTTTCGAAATTCTGAACTGTAATGGAAATCTAGAGAAACAAGAGATTTAGCGATTGACGAATAATGTTGCAATAATTTTGCGTAGCAGAAAAGTTGTCACCCTTCACGACTCAATTAATTCTCCAAATTAAACTAGGATTGTCCGGTACTCACAATGAGAAATAAATCCAGACACGGACGAGGTACAGGCCCCGTTCCAATCTTCAAATGAATTGCCTTATTTCTGTTGATAAAATATGTCGGGCACAATTATTCGCATCATTAAATCACTAGACTCATAGTCATACGGCGATACTGTAACAGAAAGGTGATTAATTCGTCCCCAATTATTAACACCGATCTATGATCATAGATCGGTATTAACCTCTTAAAATACCCTGAAAGAAGGGGAATTGGTTAATCTTAAAGTACCCTGAAAGAACGGGAATTGGTTAATCTTAAGGTACCCTGAAAGAAGTGGAATCGATTAGTCTTAGAATACCCTGAAAGAAGTGGAATTGGTTAATCTTTGAAGTACCCTGAAAGAAGCGGAATTGATTAGTCCTGTAATATCCTGAAAGAAGAGGATCGATTAATATTGTGCCTGTAAGGCATGCAATGAAAGGCATGCAATGAAAGAAGGACGACTTGGCGCTATCCGCGATTTGGTATCGTATCAAAATTGGCGAGATCTTTACGCGTCGCGAACAATTAACAGCCGATAGACGCCAAGTCTAGAGAGGGTAAAGAAAACAAGGCAAGCAGAGAAAAATTTGTGGCGTGACGGTCGGCGTCCTCTTCGACGTGAAGTCTTCAGGCTCAGCCTCTCTCATCTCCACACGCCCCACGTAAAACGGGGAGATGATGAAGAGAGGCGTCTTGCCCATTCAAGCGATCAAGTTTTCAATTAATAGAGAGAGATTAGTTGATTGAGGAAATTGATTTATTCTATTGGTCTTGGAAAGATCGACACAAAACTGAGGAAAGGTTTTGAATAAGTTAAGAACATTTCGAATGGCGAATATCAAAAAGACTACTTTTAATTCTTACTTTTTATCGTGACCATATTGTCAGTATGGAAATTGTTCAATTCTAATTATGTGGAGAGTACCGATGGAAAACTGGGAACAAGAATTTCAATGAATGAGTTATATTTTAAAGAAACTATATCAAAGAGGACACTACTTTTTCTTATATTCTGATCGCTTGAATTTGCTGTGGAGAATAAGATATTAGGCCACCACCGTCCCATTGCGCGACCCTTCCTGCCCTCGCCTGGTTCCCAAAACCCACCCAACGGAGTTGTAAATCAAACGCTAAGGCGCCAAGGCACCGAGGCGCCAAGCCACCGAGGCACTACGGCGCCAAGGTACCAAGGCACAAAGGCACGCACGCACAGACTCGTATCCACCCTCGATCAAGTTGCCCTACCTTCCCGATTCACCTGTACGGAAAGCTAATGATCTCCGATTTCAGATTCTCCAACACACACGTAAAAATCAGTTCACAACGTGGTCGCGGCTGTTGATTGACTCACCTTATAATTTGCTGTAGGGAAAGAACGGGTTAGATACATCCTGGAGAAAATTGTCAAACTTTTTTTCTAAACGGACTAAGTGAAAGCAAAAGTGTGCAGTACTTTGGACTTTAGATATTTTGATGTTTTCATATTTTCATATCTTTATACTCTTTAGATTTTTTATATTTCTATGCATGTAACGAAAGATTGATTCTAGTTGAACATCTTGCAAGAGGATTGTTCGTACTTATGTTGAGCAGGAGCTCCTAGACTTTGTGAACTATGAATTAAACCTCAGGAGGATCCACCGCTCAACCAGCAAAAATTCAAGCAAATGAGGTAACTTAGGGAATGAGAATCGCGAAAGCCGATTGAGCAATGAATATCTTCCTGCCGCGATGCTCATCGCGATTCGCAACGGATAGGGGTCCCCCCGTAAGGGTGTGACTCTATGCATTAATCTGTAAATCTCTAATATGACCGCGCAGTAACAAGTGTGATGTTACATTGCAGTCGGCAAGGGAATCTGAATAATTATGAAAGCAAGCTCCGTTGCGGTCGGGAATGAGCCTATCTGAATTGAGGTAAGAAATCGAAGATTGTACAATGTTACCGCCACGCCACGCGATAGAGAAAAGAGAGTACCGAGGAAAGGAAACCAGTTACCCAAAAATCATGCGACTCACCCACGTTGCCGAGTAACGGAAGAGCAATTGCACTCGGATGTGTCTGCTTGGCTGTCGGCGTATCATGAAAAAAGGAAGAAGAAAGAAATTAGTAAGAAAATTGTTTGTCTCCATATGGTGCGACGAAAATAAATCCGAATTGTTATTCTTGACAGAACAGAGATTGGCAAAAAAGTGTCTTGTTCTCACCTCTTATGCAATTGCTCCCTTGCTGTCCTATCCTCCCTCATCGTACCGCTCCTGCTGGAGATCCTCGTCGGGTTCGATGGGATCCGGATCGGCTTCGCATCAGCTTCTGTCTGCTCCAATTCGGAGGCGCTCGACTACAAAATGGAAAGAAATATAACAAAATGCAGATACATTTGAATTCAAATACGTTAATAGGCTCTTAAAGTCAAGAATTCCTTTGCATGTAAGCTATTTTTCGATTCTTCGATAAAGAAGCAAATTGAGATTCGTGAACATGTTATGTTACAATACGCAGGTATCCGTATTTGGCGAGAAAATTATTTTCCAAATCATATCACGCTCTTACCTGGTCGCTATTCCTTCGCATAGTCCCCGTATAATCAGCCCCGTCGACATCTGGTCCATTAGAATCTAATAGAAGCATCAAACGGAAGCAAAGTATTCATTAATTGAACACATCCGTACAATTTGTCTAGCGATATTTTGGTATGAAGAAAAAACTTCGGAAATAATAAATGTGAGCACAGAGTTGAATAGGGCAATGGCTAAACTTCAGCAAAAGGGCAAAATGCGATTCAAAATGCTGCTCACCTCTTATTTCATTATTCAGTGAGATTGGATTTGTATAATCGGCCTCCACAAACTGTGCCTATGCATTTCGGTATCCTTTTCATAATTTCCTCACTCGGAGTTTCGTTTCAATGTTTTCTTGAATTTCTTCTCTTCTTCGTCTGCTTTTTCTTTCTTGAAAAAAAAAAAGACTGATTTAGAAAATCGTCGTGATAAAATATGAGTTGAAAATCAAGCAAGTAATCTATATTCAATTACTATTTATGAGGAACATGAGGGTGTATGACAGCTCACATTTCTCTGCTCTATTGAACTTGGACAATTTGTATAAATAAAAATGAAAATAAATTTTGTTTATCTCCGAAGGATTTACGAGTCATTATCACATGTTGTGATTATAGATTGGTGGCAAAACATCTCAATTCTCACCTCAATCTCTGGCACTCGAGACCCTGGATCCCAGGACGGAGTCTTTCATGCAGTTTCTATTAGTCCGTCAGATTTTTGGGATTTCCAGATTCACCTTTCTGTAGACAAAATTAAAACAAAGAAGATAAATGAGAAAATTGAGAAATAAATTTCAGACTTATTTTACTATATATTCAGAATATAGAAACAGGCTCTTGTATATAAAAAGGCCTCTTCGTTTCAACAACTTCTTGATTCAGCCAAAAAAGAAATTTCGATTTTGTACGTCGATCTAAGATGCGACTGAAAAGATTTATAATAGCAATTTATTGGAAATCATATTTCAATCAGTGGCTTACCTTCCATTCAATCCATCAATAAGAATGATTCGACCTATATAAACAGCCGCAGAACTTGCGATCTGCATTCCCGACCTGTTGCAGTTTGTATCTGTAAAAAAATAATTATTTCAATAATAAAGATTCGCATAATATATTGGAAGGTTTGGTCATGCCATAACAATAAGTAAAAAAACCGGTCTCAATATTTGTGAACTTCGTCCGAATGTAAACAACCTTCGACCTATGCAGGTATAACTCGCTGCGCGTATTTATATTGTGTTTTTGTTGTCAGACTATTTACGTTTTACGTATGATTATACGCAGATCAACTTGTTTACGAAACTATCAAATGCAATGGGGTGTTATATTATAAATTTTCCGAAAGACACACAATTGTTGGCTACTTACAAGTAGAAATAATATTCACGTATAACTGCCGGAAACAACTGACTGCGCAACGGTCGGAAAATTTGACTCGGAAGTGTATTATTGTAAAACGTTTTATTGAAAATAAATTGCATGCTAGAGTTGAATTTTACTTCTCACCGTCGCGAAATACGAAGATGAAACTATTCTCACCTTTTGCATAGTGTCAACGACGGTTTTTTATCCCAAAAACATTAATTTACCGGAGCTCATTATTCTGCCGTTTAACGTTTCGATAAAAATGGCCGGATACGCGATCGTCATTTTATTTCCACGTCATCCCTCTGGATTTTTACCGAATATAATATTAAAAGTGTTTTGGATTTGAGTAAATTATATTTATGACGAATTCTATCAGGACTTGATACTATTACGAGATGAGATAAAGATTCTACGTTAATGAACAAAGAATAGAGAACGAATATGAATATCCACTAACCACCGGCCAAGACGAGTCGAGAGTAAAATTCAAACTGGCATGCAACTTAATGGCAATCAAAATTAAACCGTCAACAGCGATCCGTTATTTACCCCTCAGCTAATGACCGGTGTATCATAAGGTCACAAACTCTTACCTCAACAATGACGGGTTCGTCGAATTACAACAATTTCCCTAAGCTACGAGGCGTCGAGACGTCGCTAGTCTTCGCGGTGAATATCGAAATGTGCTAGTTTTCGTAAGAAATTTGAAACGTGCTACTTTTCGTAAGCAGCGTCGATATAAATTCATGATACAATAAAAAAGAATACCAACTACGAATGTATTTTCTATTTCTCTACACACCCCTATCGGCAAGATTTAATCTATATAAACGGCCTCCGCACTTTCGATCCATTATAGTTTTTCTGTATAATCGGATTATCATTTTACTAAGAAGGATTCACAATAAATAACAACGTTCAGTCACGTCTCAAATGTAAACAAAGATGCGGCTTGATTGTTTTCGAATTTCGTCTGAATGTAAACAACCTACGGTCTATGCAACTCACTAGCTCGTATTTTTTTTGTACGAGTACAATTACTTTGCGATACTGTTGATTTTTATTACGTCTTATTATGATTTTTTCGAATGATACGCAATTGTTAGCTAGTTATAATCAGAAATAATATTCAAGTACAACTGCCGAAAACAGTTAACAGCGCAATGCGAACAATTGAATCGCGACGAGTAAAAAATTTAGCCTGCATTTCAGTAAAACGGTTTGGCGGAAAGGAATGACATGATTCGACTTGAATTTCATTTTCTACGATCGCGGAATATCAAGATTAAACTATTATCACCTTTTCTATCATGTAAACGACGTTTTTCAGGCGAAAACAGAACATAAATTAGATCGAGAGAATTACTCACCTGCTTATTATCACGTCACTTGCTATTCGTTGGTCAATTTTTTTTTTCCGCCGTTCCTTCGTACGTATATTCTCACTGGTCTCTACGATTTGAAAGTAAACCAATGAAGATTTCTTGATGAAAGAATTTACGATGGGTAAAAGTAGAATAAACAGTGTATGCAATTATAAGTCAAGAGAAAAATGTTAACTGTCATATAACGTTATTCACGAGCAAAAGAAAGTTATATTTATAAGGACGCTATAAGTCAATTTTTAATGGAATTATTATAACTGGACAGATCGGTATGGAACTGAAGTTCGTGCCTATCGCAAGTTGACAACTGTCAAGGTGATAGCTTAAGGTTCCATAATTGCATACACGTCTATGTTCCCCTTGGTGTCACTGATTGATTCTTCGTAAAATTGCAAAACATTACTCTAGCAAAGACTTGTTCACCTAATTATAACACACGATCAGAGCTGAGCGCGGTCGCGACGCGGACGACCGGCAGGCTCCTCGGCTTATCATACGCGACTGAAGATTCAAGTCGGCGAAGCGGACCGCCGCATGGCGTCGCGAGGCACCCGAAGCTGCGCGAGGCTTTCCGAAGATCCACAGGTGAAATTGTATGTTGGGTTGCCACTGCGTCAGGCCGAAATCCTGGTATTTAGTGCCTATGGGAAGTTTGCCCGTGACTTTATTATTTTTCGATTTTTCATACACCAAACAATTTCTTCTTAATTGCTCTTAATTGCTCTATTGATTCCGTTAATTGCTCCAATCTAGTTTTTCGATTTTTCTATGTAACGTAGCCAAAACTTCAACTCTATGTTTCGAGCAAACGGATGGGTATTCGACGACCTATGATATACCCAATAATTGCTCCTTCATTTCTCTTCGTTGCTCCACCCCGGAGTAAAATTATTTAGTCACGGTTTTTAAAGAGAAAGCAAAAAAACGGGTTCGCCGGAAATTAAATGGTAGGGGGTAGGCTATTGCACAATTGAGACGCATCTAAACGGAACAGATTTCGGCGATCGGTGGTACACGGGACAATTGCTCCTCAATTGCGCTTAATTGCTCTACCCTTATTTTTAATTGCCTCGCAAGAGTTTTCCAAAAAATAGCAAAAACTGTGTCGGCGTGATGTGAATGGTGGGGCGCGAGCACGTCACAGTTCGGACGCGCTTGTATATCACAGGATTTCGAAGACTCGTTGGATACCAATTCACTTTTCTTCGATTGCTCTCAATTGCTCTATCCTTATTATAAATTGCTCCGCGATAGTTTTTCTTGATTTGCTCGTAATTGCTCTACTTTCATTTTGAATTGCTCCTCATTAATTTTCCAGAATAAAACAAGGAAATATGGTTGCAAAAATTTTAATGGCGGGTTTCAGACTTTTTTACCTCGTCGATCGGTCAATTATACCAGAGTCTCGAGTCTTTAGCGTCAGAGTCTAGTATCAATGCCAGTTTTACACCTCACCCCTCTGATCGGTATATTTTATACCAGAGTCTCGGGTCTTTAGTGTCAGAGACCAGTATCAATGCCAGTTTTACACCTCACCCCTCTGATCGATATATTTTATACCAGATTCTTGAGTCTTTAGCCTCACAGATCAGTATCAATGCAAGTTTTACACGCCCGCCATTCACATCACGCCGACACATTTCTGCTATTTTCTATTGTTCGGAATCAGAAATAAGGGTAAAGCAATTAAGAGCAATTCAGGAGCAATTGTCCGGTGTACCACCGATTGCCGAAATCTGTTCTGTTTGGATGCGTCTCAATTGTAAAAAGGGGCCTACCCCCACCATTTCATTTCCGGCGAACACGTTTTTTTTCTTTCTTATTAAAAACCGTGACTAAATAATTTTACTCTAGGGTGAAGCAATTAAGAGAAATGAAGGGCAATTATTTGGTATATCATAGGTCGTCGAATACCCATCAGTTTGGTCGAAACATAGATAGTACGAGAGCCCACGACCAAAACCATGTTTCATAGCATCCCGGCTAAAACCGTATAAAATCGAAAGATTAGATCGACGCTGCTTACGAAAAGTAGCACGTTCCAAATTTCTTACGAAAACTAGCATGTTTCGGTTTCCACCATGAAAACTAGCACGTTTCGATATTCACCGCGAAAACTAGCATGTTTCGATAAAACTAGCATGTTTCGGTTTTCACCACGAAAACTAGCATGTTTCGGCTTTCACCACAAACACTAGCACGTTTTGATATTATCAAAACGTGCTAGTTTTCGCGGTGAAAGCCGAAACATGCTAGTCTTCGCGGTTAATATCAAAACGTGCTAGTCTTCGCGGCGAAAACCGAAACATGCTAGTTTTCGCGGTGTATATCGAAACGTGCTAGTTTTCGTGGATAGTCGAAATGTGCTAGTTTTCGTAAGAAATTTGAAACGTGCTACTTTTCGTAAGCAGCGTCGAGATGATCCTTGACCCGACTAGGTGGGTAGTAACTTCTAGAAACGTAGCATCTTCATGGGGGGCCATTTCTGCTGTGTCAAAAAAAAAAACAGGTAGACGGATGTATAACATCCCGTCTGATATTGAAAATGTACATAGATTTTGTTATTTTATTTCTGAAATCTTTGTTTTCAGACAATTTGCGCGTAGCGTTTGACCTGTGCGAATTTTCAAAAATGTCAACAAATTTAGCCAACCTGTTCCACAGCATCCCGTATCATTTTTTTTAAAAACCTTTTCTATAGACGATATAGGCAGCGACCCGGAGAGCGATTTTGACGACGACGACGACGATGATGATGAATCCGACAGTGATCGAAATCGTTTTTAATTTACAATAAATAGTTATACTTTATCCCAGTTCCATTTTGTACAATTTATTTAAGAAGTCCTTCAACTTTAGCTCGACAGTTTAGGGTAACCTTTTTTTAATCATTATCTAATAATTTGAGGGGTGCAACGGATTGATTAGTTTGTAACGGAAACCATAATACGTCTAAATACTGTTTTACGACGATTTTTTACTAAAGAAAAGTTGTCTGATAGGTCAGCTGCTGCACTGAATATGTCTGATAACTATTTTTTCGACATCTAGGCAACTTATTTTATCATGTACAACAGTTTTCAGACGGGATGCTATGGAACATGTTAGCTACATTTGGTGACATTTTCAAAATGCTCTCAACATGTGAGACGGTGCAATTTTTTTCCTAAAAATTTATTTTTTAGCATAAATTGACTACAATTTAATTATCAGAAGGATTGTCAGACGGGATGCTCTACATCATTTTTTTTTTTTTGTAATGGTCTACTGGACACGCGCTACGCTATCGGTGTCTTAAAAACGTGTTATTGGTATCTCAGGACTATTAGATAACTACATTCCGGAAATCAGACGGGATGCTATGGAACAAGTCGGCTCAATTTGTTGACATTTTTGAAAATGCGCTCAAAATGTCTGAAATTCGCATTTCTGAGTTCAGGGTAATATAATCTATCGATTTTATACGGTTTTGGCCGGGATGCTATGAGTCAAAAATCTTGGTCGTGGACTCTCGTACTAAAAGTTTAGGCTACTTTAACATAGGAAAATCGAGTACTGGTTTTCTCATTTTTCCCAAAAACTAGATTGAAGCAATTAATAGAGCAATTAAGAGCAATTAAGGAGCAATTGTTTGGTATATAAAAAATCGAAAAATAAGAAACTTACGGGTCAACTTCACATAGATTTCGCCATATTCGTGGTAAAATCACGCACTGCTTTTGCCGCAAACAGGGGGCAGCGATCTGTATAAATTCTCAGCAACGTTAACTTTATTATTGCTGAAAAGGATTTTGCCGATTCGCAGTGATATTGAACCATTTTAAATGCACTATATACTACCCGAAAATCATTTCCAGAATGATTTTGCAGATAATCTCACGGACTAAGAAACTATAGAGTGAAAATGCATGTTGTGTAGGCCAAGCTGCACAAATTTACACCGTTTTTCTTTTGTGCATTTGGGTATCTATCTGGGCAATATTATAACTATTCATTGAATGTTATGCATTTTGCAGTGCGAAACAATCGTAAAGATTTCAGCGGTATTTTCTCCCGTGATTTCTATTATTTGTAAACGAAAGTATGTTATTAAATACTTATTTATTCAAGACCCGTCAGAATTTTTTGAAAGCTGAGGTATAATAAATCAACGTTAAGACTTGGGTGACACGATGTAGATGAAAGAATATCTGCATCCGTTAGCTGACAAGTGCTATTTATTGAATATAGATCATAATTATAATGGGGAGTTTAACAATGTTTACTAATTAGTCTCTGAAATACAGAATTCTCATTTACACATCACCAATGGTCACGAGGTGCACAACCAAAAATATCTTGACAGCCCTAAAACTTACATATAATAGAATACTAATCACATCGACATGACTGACATATTAAAACGTTAAAAATACAATTTTTCCTAATTGTGCTTTTGTACAATAAGCTCCGCTAGACAAATTTTCAATTAACACCAGTCTATAAATCACACGTTGATCAATAGTTCATTGAATAAGACAACTATCGATCATAACAAGGAGACAACAATAATATTCAAATAACGTCTACACACTAGGGTACATACATAACGTGATTGCCCCAGTGATCGTCACCGAATTAATATAACAGAAATTTGTTAAGATATACCATAATAGTGTCGATCACTTGCACGCCCACCTTACAGCCCGGTATGCTTATACCTCGCCTTTTTGATAGCCACACGCTTTGCCATCATTGCGACAAAAGCGTGGTAATGTTTAACGATTTACTAATAGAATAAACTATGTATAGGATTGAACTATATTTATAGCCAAAAATCTTGGAAACCGATTTATCTAGATTCTAGTCAGTAGAAAGCCTCATAGAAGACTAGATGAACGTAACAGGCATTGAATGTTCGACGAGTTATACTTGGCAGATATACGACTTGAAAATGATATTGAATTGATATAGATCATGTGTTTGAATTTCCTTTATCTGCCCAAGAAAATCTCGTCAAAGATTACATCGTACACTGTACAGTTGTTCTGCTGGAAGATAAAATGGTGTGGACTAGCTCAGAACCTTGAAGAATTTTATTTTAATTTATATTCAAATGTAAAGAGAATTCACAAATAAAGACTGAGAAAGAAACGCTAATCTGGGAAAACAACTTTCATGTGTAAAACTGCATTTTATCTTTCAGCTTTCATGTAACTTTCATGTATTTACTACAGCAAAATTCATATGATATGAATCCTCAGATACATAAAAAGGATTTAAAAAAATGAGAAGTTCTGGTTTGTTCTAATTATTTGTTGTTTGCAGTTCTCACAGATTCTTACAATAAAATAAGCATATGGATGATAGAATAATTATTGTTTTGTGAATGTTATCTTAAAAACTGGTTAGTACTTGATATAGGAATATTGAATAGGATTTCTTAGTGTTACTTGAATAGTTTTGCTATTCTTTTAAAACAGTGGACAAAAAAAATGTCTGTTTATTACAAAATTATTTTTTATTATGTATTTTTTTGTATCTAGATGAAGCTCATCATCTTTACAAAAAAATCTAATCTCGTGACAAAATGCATTCCCATCATTTTATCTACAATTGGTTCCACAGTGTCTGATAAAGTTAGACATGTTAAGAAAAAAATTTGTTTTCTACCTTTTTTTTCGTTTTTTTAAGTAAACTTCTAGTTTCGTCATACAATCGCGGTGCCAGAATGACCATGATTTATAGCGGAAAATCTTCGTCTAGAGCATCTCAACAAATAGTGTTTAATTGAAAATTGTTCTTTGTTTTTTCCTTGCTTAAGCTTACACAACGAACAATGGGTTTGGAGGCCACTTACTTATATAATAGTAAAATCAGCATAAATATTATGATATAACGCTTCCTTTAACCAGAACTTGATTAGTAAGAATTCGGATTTAAAGTTTCTCTTCTATTTAGGAATGATACATATCTCCAGTTGGAGAATAATCCATTATCCGGTGATAAAATGCTAATTAAAGGTTTCTCTAATTTCTATACTAGAATAGATAAGAGGCCTCTAGATTAAGTCACATTTATTTGGGTCATAATATAGTGGGATAAATTCATGTACACTTAAAAACTACTAAAATCACTAAGAATCACTGAAAAGTATCACTTAAAGAAATAGTAGTTAGGAGTATTTGACAAAAACGATTATTCAATCGCGATTTATACAGCATGATTCTAAATTAAACAAAGGTGGTAAGTTTTCTGAGATATTCAATGTGAAGGAGATGAATATAGTTTTTTACGAAAACCATTTATATTCTTACGCCAATTATTGAAATTACTTACTTTTGCACCAAGCAGACGATTTGCTCTTATGATGATTTCAGTTACTACCAAAGTTTGAATAGAAAAAAAATACTTTTGTTCAAATTCAATGTCCTATACGTATAATAATCCCTTCAATACAATTTTTGCGTCAGCATTCGAGCACCTGAGAGGTAAAACCACGATTTAAGCAATTGTTAACATAGTAACTAATATCTTCCAGTTTCGAGCACTCCTTTTCGTACTATGTCCCTAAGTACCTATTACCTATGAGCTACAGCTGTGACATTTCACTGCCAATATATACAGACTTACTTAGTTACTTATTTCAATGTTAATTTTAGGTTTGGTTTTCTCAATTATGCCACATATTTGATATTCCACGCTGTTCCTGTTTCATTACTTTCTCTTCTTTCTATCTGTCACTGAGTTCTCTTAAACATAAACATATTTCTGTTTCGTCCAAATTTTTATAAGTTATTCTTTATAATTTGAAACTATAGCTTCGCAAGAGCGGAAGTCTCGAAATCGAATGTAATACAATATATAGGGCAAAAGCATTGCCAAGTTGCTGTCTACGTATTATGAATAGTTTGTACTTCCTTGTATATTTGTACCATGTATTGTGGGCTATGTTATCTACAATTACTAGTAATGTTCATAAGAACTTTCGAAAATGGTTTTACAGTATAAAGAAAGAATTAATTTTTAAAATGCTAATATCTGTCCACATCTTGTCAGTCATTTCGTTCCCCGAAGTTTGAACAGCTAATATTTGAAGTTCCACTAAAAACTATAAATTCAAGTTCCAAAAAATACGAAAGAATCGATTTTCTTGACAACTAAGGAGACGCGGATTTTATTTATAGTAACAATAATGCTTGACAGCAATTATTATCTAGCAGGAGTGGATGTAGATGGTCCAAATTTACAACTTCAATTAATTTTATTATTTATAACGTTCTTGACGTAATAACGTATTGCAAGCTTCAATTTGCTTGATATAAAAATTTGTTCTTGGCCAAACTTGTATCTTCTACGTATCCGACAAAACCGATTCAATACAAAGAATGTATTCTCGATATTAAATAATAAAAATATGAAGATAAATTAATTTGATAATTAATAAAACCGAAGTTTGGAGATTCCTATTCTGTATCGCTGTGTCACGCACTGCAGACGAAGCAACTTGGCGCTGAACGTAAGGTTTAATCAAAGAAAAAAAAGGAAAAAACCCTATTCATGATAAATGTATCACAAAGGATTAGTAGATTTCATTTTTCAATAAGAAAACGATTGAGTAGGGGCTAACAGATATAGCGTAACCTAACAAGTTTAATGGTTTTAAATTAAGAAATTTTATCCATTTCATCAACTGTTCAATCAAGATTTAGGGTTTTGGGCTGCTCCCAGCTGAATCCTTCTCTGCCAAAGTGTCCGTATGTACTGGTCTGTTGATATATTGGCTGGCGAAGATTAAGCTCCCTGTAAACAGATATTCATCATTGATTTTTTTGAATAACTTTCATTCATCTTCGGAAACGTTATTTGAAATTTATTCCAACAATAATTTCTATAAATTTTCCATGTCAAATCGTTATAGTCAAAGACTCACGAAATTTGTGTAGAAAATTCTGAAATGAAAATAGAGCTTGATTGCTTGAAGCATGCGGCATGAAAGCTCTGGTCACACATGGAATTCAATCTCAATAACATCAAATTGAAACTTACTTTACAATTTTGCCAGGACGTAGGTCAAAGTTTTTGTTCACAACGTCCAAGAGCTTGGCCTGTGATAATTTGGATGTACCGTAGTCAAATACCGTGATGGAGAGGGGCTCTGCAACTCCAATGGCGTATGAAACCTACAATAAATGGAATGATCATTAAAATTTACTCTATACGATATTGATGAAAAAATTCTAGTTGGTTTTAAACAAAAATAAGCCTTCAGTTCAAAGTTAACATCATAGCACTCAAGAGTAGCAAATACAAATAATTCCATCATTAGCTAATACATTTTTTTTCCCTCAGATCAAAAGACAAGAAACTCATGAAAGTTATTTATGGAAACTCCTCGTCAATTCAAATTAAGAAATTCCAGTAATATTCAATTATGTGATGCAATGAATGCCTGAATTATGAATATTTTAGAAGTCTTTATATTATGATAGTGTAGTACTTGAGGTGAAAAATTTACCTGTACTAAGCAGCGCCTGCAGAGGTCAGCCTTCACAAGAGACTTAGCAACCCATCTTGCAGCGTACGCAGCAGAACGATCAACCTTTGTGAAATCTTTACCAGAAAATGCGCCACCTCCGTGCGCTCCCCAACCACCGTACGTGTCTACAATGATTTTACGACCCGTGAGACCAGCATCACTCTGTGATAAAAGAGAAAGAGTTTTCTTTAACAAACTGTTCGAATTATAGATAAAAGTTATTGTTATGTCAATGGTATTATCACTACTGTTACCAATTCGCTCCATACGACTCACAAAATAAATTAATCCAATCCAGAAGACTGTTGTTTTTGAACTGTCAAGGCAGTTCAAGATAATAACACATTAAAAGACACTAATGAGATGAAATAATCTTTCGAAATGTAATTATAGTCATCATTGTATAAATTATCTCATATTTTATACGTCAGTTGTTCTCATAAATGTTTTTAACATCATGGCACTCAAGAGTAGCAAATACTAACTAAAAATCATTGAACAGACTGATCGTAATACTAGCAGTATGTATACTGCGAAAAAGTAGTTCATATTTAAGTTTATTCATTGTTCATGCTAGCGCCGAATTTATGACGTGGTAAAATTATTCTTTCTTTATATACCTGTGGACCTCCTATTATGAATAGGCCGCATGGATTGACATGGAAAACTGTCCTTTCATCGAGGTATTTAGCAGGAATAACATCCTTGATAACCTTTTCCATTATTTGCTTCCTAAGGTCTTCAAGGGAGATTTTTTCACTATGCTGTAGAGATACAACGACTGTATGCACTCGGGTAGGCACGCAGGCCCCATGATCCATAATATATTCGCAGGTCACCTGCAACAGGATAACAATGATGTTGAATAATGACATTTGAAATAGTAACTATTCATCATATTGGAAAATAAATAGAAAATGATAAAACTAATTTTCATACAGTAATGAATGAATGATTATGTAAGCAACTGTTGCCCTCAGACACGCAATTCTCATTTCTGCTACTCAGATGTAGCAAATACGAAATAAAACATTATTGGACAACAATTCCAAACAGTGATATGAATATAATACCTAAAAAAGTTCATTTATCGAAAGTCAGATTGTTAAAATTAAAACATGAACTAAATTTTAATGTATGTTGGCTATAAATGTATAATCTTCCCATATCCAGATTAAGATGAAGTACAGGGAATATATGTACCTGTGTTTTTGAATCTGGACGTGCCCACCATAGTTCTTCGCTGCGCCTGAGTTCTGCAATTTTTTGGTTCAACCTGTGCGCAAGCACAACTGTGAGTGGCATACATTCTTCTGTTTCATCGGTGGCATAGCCAAACATCAAGCCCTATTGATGAAAATAAATGTTATTCGAGTGCAGAAAAGTGTATGAAATATTTTTATTCAATTAAACAAAGGCTAGAAGTAATAAAAAAAATATTAATCTCATTCAACTATGAGGTGATATTTATGACAGTAAATTTCATTTTATTTCACAATTGACATGGCATGATTAAATTCTGCCAACATTCAAGAAAATGTCAACTATACATCATGCCATTGACTTTCGATTATTCAATTTAGATATCAGTATTTACAGAGAGTTCAATTGTACTTTAATTTATGAATTAAAAGGAAATATAATAAAGACAAAAAAACAAGCAATGCCAAACCATACCATGCACAATAAAGTGCCTAACAGAGCAGAGCAGTTGATTTGGGAATCATTTACAGGGTGCAGAGAGTCAAACTGCATTGATGTTGATTACTTTTGAATAGGAATAATCGATTAATACAAGTTGGTTAGTGTTGATTTATTAAAGTTCATCGATTGAAAGATCAATAACGTTCTAGCGAATGGAATCGCTAAAGCCTGTACACTCTCCACGTTGTGTATCATGGTAAATGATACTTAAGATTTCTGATTTAGAATACGATGTAATGACCGAATTTGATTTAAATTCTTCGGAAACTACGGTTTAATAATATGTGGTGCATGTATCATTTAATCAAATTACATCCAACATTTAATTTCCAATTGCCATTACGAGGTCAGTATGCTAGTTAACGGAATATACAACGAAGGCGTAAAGAAGGACAGTTTTTTTGGGTATAGGAGCAACTATTTACATGTATCGTGTGATTTTATATTTATCAAGCAATGCAAAATAAACTTAATCGCTAATTACCAGTCTTTAGCTCTTAGATTTTTCACGATATTTACACCGCTGAATCACAACGAAGTACGGTAAAAATGAATGATTCAGGCAAATATAAATCATATTGCATTACTATACAAATAAATAGCTAAATATTTACATAAATAATAAGATGACACCGTAATATAAGTGTGAAGAACCAATCACCATTTGCAAGAGTTATAAATGCACGAGGAAAATATATATATACAAGGTGTCCCAGAACTAAGTACACAAAATGATAGGGGTAATAGAGGAGGCCGAGCTGAGTAAATTAACATGAAGAACATGTGGTCTCCGAAGTCGCGTTCGCGAGATACGACTGGTTAAGAAGTCTCGCAAACCACAACAGGCAGCGGCTAGCAGTCTTGTTAATAAGTGCGCTCGACTGCTGATACGGAACATGACGCTGCGAAATTCAATTTTAAAATATTGTTTCCGTTCGAAATTCGTAAATTTCGAAGCGTTATGTTCCGTATCAGCAGTCGAGCGCACTTATTAACAAGACTGCTAGCCGCTGCCCGCTGTGGTTCGCGAGATTTTTCAACCGGTCGTATCTCGCAAACGCGACTTCGGAGACCACATGTTCTTCATGTTAATTTACTCAGCTCGGCCTCCTCTATTACCCCTATCATTTTATGTAGTTCTGGGACACCCTATATATATGATGGAATCTATCGGGAGGCAAAGTGCAATGAATACTTTCGCTAACAAAGCCAAAATATTTTTAGATGTCTGAGAATTGGATGGATTTAGCTTGTTGCATAATTTATCACTTGAACGATTGTTAACAATTCAAGTAATTTATGGAAGTATACTCAATGCATGGGAAAGCTACGGTGAAGCCTACGTGAAATGATATAAGAGCCTACAAACGAAGAAAAAATATTTACAGAATAATTAGAAGAGAAGAATGCGACACAGTTGTGATTAGGCTAATACAGATGCTGGATTAGACAGACGACAAAAAAAGAAGAACAGAAGAAATTTAAGTGATGAAATTGTCATGTGACCTGATCGCCGGCGCCGACCTCCTCGTCACTGCGATTCTCGTGAACCCCTGCTGCTATATTTGGTGATTGGGCATCAAGTGCCAATAGCACATTGCACAGTTTGTAGTCAAAACCTGGAGAAATGATGGGAATAAACTATAGACATTTGCTACGAACTTGGAATTGCAAGAACACTTGATCCAGTAATAAGCTGTGAACCTATGTCGCTTGAAGACACTGAAAAATTCCTGCAATTCTTACTACGAGACTATATAATAACTAATATATAGTAAATCCAATGCTCTTGTCCTGTGCAGTGAATACCACCTTTGGGCCTATTGATTAAATATATTTCATAAGATTTAATAAACGAATAATAATATTTCACTGTATAAAATATTTAGTACCAATTCGTCTACAACTCGATGATTTGGCAATCAATTTTTAGAACAACCCATTACGTTGTGATCTCAAAGGTCAACAGATATCGATGTACGTATCGAAACAGTTTTTCATAGCTAAAGATAAATCGAGTGGCATTGCGATACAGTTGAATTTTTAACTTATAATCACACAACAGTGTCAAGTCACGATGTAGCATATGTTGGGGTGAAGCAACACAGCATATTGGCAATACACTCTCTTTGATTACTAAATGAAATAAGTTGGCCTAATGATAATAAAGATGTAAATAATCAATTCTTTTAGAATGACCTTATATCCATCTAAAAATGTGAACTCTTAATATGCTTGTGAGCATTTTCATCAATATGTCTGGAATAGTGATAGCTAAAATGCTATAAGTTTCCGATGCTAGAACTCCAGCTTGTGTAAAGTAGTAAAAATTTCCTACTAGGAACCCTAAGACAACGAAAAACTTAACTGCGGATAATAACTGAAGTTTCTCTATGCCTAGAAAATTAGATATTTAGAAAACATCTTTTTAGAGTATAAAGATGGGTAAATATGAATTGTCTAAATTTTTTTGGAGCATTCATCAGTTTTCATTTTAACGTTGGTATGTGGCATATACAGACGCAATAGATAATGTGATTAAGGTGTAGCGCACCTCGGAATTTAAAAAAATATTTAGACATTAGAACACGCAGTAGTTCTCAATACATAAAATACCTGTAAAAGGGATAGATAAAGAAATGGAAAGTGATGATTAGTTTATGATTTGCTGCTCTGCGGGCACGGGCTGTGAATAATATATGTACCTGATCGCCTGCGCCCAACTCCAGCTCTTCACGATTCAGATGGACACCACCAGCAATATTCGGCGATTGTTGTTCGATAGCCACCAAAAGATTCAACGTACGCCAATCAAATCCTGCCACGACCATTACAATGCTTGTTACCCTCGTTTAATTGTTTCATGTTATTTCATTTTCCAACCCGACTTTACATCGCATGCAATATTCTTTATTATATTACAACAAGGGATTCTAGTTTTTTTATTCAATTATAAATTATAAATAGAACGAGAAGGGTTCGACTCGTTTGACAAAAAAAATCACATCCCTTGTGAATGTCTTTTAGAAATTATTCCATAATAAAATTCACGATAATTGCTTGATTGCAACACTGAACGATTACGTTTGTCTACTGGTACTATAGCAATTGATAATTATCAATAGTTTGAGTATAGTTGACCAAGGTGCCACAGTTCAAGATGTACGTTTCTGATCGTTGTAAATATACTTATAATACATTGTTTTAACTGTGTCAGGTGTTCCACGCCAAGAAATACGTTTTAAAATTAGTCCTTCAATTTTCATAGAAAACTTATGTTTAGATACCCAATTTTACAGAAAAAAACATTTTTTTTTAAAAGGTATCTAGACAGTTGAATATAAGGTACAAGAAGTAAAATCCTGAACTGACCTATATTTTTGCAAAATTATCTTTGATCCAAACGAATAAATAGACTCAAGACTTTGAAGTTTCAATGTTTGTATTAGGAAAATGATAAAAATAAATTTTCATAAGAATCGGAAGACTGGGCAAGAAGTTATATCTATACACTATGTAGATTGTAAGTATTAGGAGGTGCTTATTAGATAAAAATATTTGTATCAATTAATAGTCCTGTTTCTAAATTTATCTATAGATAATTTGTATATATAATCATAATATATCACCATGTTAAATTTGAAAATCATTAGCTTAAAATTCCCAACTCAATAATCACATAGACTGTTATATTACATATGGTAACACATAGTAACAGAAAGCTAAAAAAAACGGTGAGATAGACCAGGTGTTTAGTTTATTAATTGTAAGAACTAGAATATGTATAACGTAAAGACTTTCTGCCTACAAGAGAATTTGATACTCTGAGAACACCTGGTCGTACAAATTTTCTATAAAAGAAACTGATTCTTACCTTTAGAAGAATCGTCATAGCCGATGTGTTTCACTGTGTCTCTGACAATTTTCTGATAGTCGACTACTGCTTTGGACGTGATTTCTCCACAGAGTAATACCATCCCAGTTTTAGTGACCGTTTCTAAATCATCAAAATCCATTGAAGCAAATGCATAAGGCTAAAGCAAATGCATAAGGCTTAAGCAATTTCCAGTATTCCATTTCAGTTGTTCAGAGGTTTAAAAATAGGAATAATGAGGAAAACAATAAAGAACATATATGCATGTTCATGATAAAAATTTCCTCAAAATTAATCATCGGCTGATGTAATATCTGAATTGTATCACTTAAGGGAATTCCCTCAGCGTAAAAACCAGTTTGAAAGCACACATTGAAATTTCAATGATGCAAATGAGAAGTGAAATAAGATATAGTAAGCAGCTCTTGAAAACTGTACACGTGTTAATAGTAACTACATCAGGGCCTCTCTGGACAGTTTAATATAAAATAAAGAAATTTGAAAGTAACCAACAAAGGGGAATGAACTTACCACAAGCAACCATAGCGTTGGGATCTTGCTGTAAGTGGGCATCCAAAATGGCATCACTGATCTGATCGCACATCTTGTCTATAACAATAATATCAATGTTGTTGTTTGAGGGTTGTTATAAATACGAGACAGAAATAACGAAATATTGTAAAAAAAAAAACGATGAATTTTTATTATTTTATTCACATTTTATAATCGTATTATAGAGACTGGAAGTACCGATCAAATATTGTATTTAAATCCAATTGTGAAAAAAATTCAACCTCTAGAAATATAAAACAACACAAAACAAGAAATTCTACAATATACGTGCTGGACTTATATTTAGACAGAATTAAGCTGTTTCTGAAAACAAATGATGCCAGTTATTAAAGTCAACATGGTAACATGTGACGCAAGAGTTTCTTAGATGATTCAAGTAAAAAGAAATGCATATCGAAAACAAGCAATTCAGTCTTGTTTTTCTAGATTCATGAGTCATGGTTTTCGGATTAAGCTCCAAATGTTAGCTCAGTATTGTTAAATCCTTATATATCGTTTTTGAATACTCGGTTCGAACAATTTTTTAGAATTTGCCAGACGCCGAGCACATGGCGATGAATTGGAGCAAGACACGAACACGCTCATAGTCGGTTGGGTTAAGTATAACATGATTGAAAATTGATTTATTTTAAAATAGTATACTAGGTAAAAATTGTTCGGTAGGTATAATGCATTCGTTGGTACTTTGTTTTTCCTGAAAACTGGAAGTTTAATGATGAAATCAATGAGGTGAATAGATCGCGCATCGTGCCGCGCAAGTTGAGATTCCATGGCGGCACCGGACCGATAAGTAGCTAATACTAAGAACTAAAATAAAGTTTATGTCTCATTTTACCTGGATGGCCTTCTCCGACTGATTCTGAGGTGAAAAGGAAGCTTGTTCCCTGTTGTAATTCGGGCGGCACACGCCCGTTGGCGAAACCGTTCATATGGTGTGAAGTTTCAGGCATTTTACTGGTATTTTACCGTGTCAGCTCAAGCTCCGGTATCGCACTACACACGACCACAATGGCACTGCGGAAAAGAGGCTCCCCGCACGGCGGCACCTTGTATATATAACCTCGGTTCAGGTCACGTGGTCTCGGCGTTGCCACGGGAGACGATGAACAGCGCTCGATTTGACGACGGCGTTTTTCCGCACCTTTCAAGCTTATCAAATCCTACCTTCGGGATTTTACTAGAAGCAATAAATAATCCCGAATTGTTATCCCAAATTCGTGTTAGATTAAGGTCAGATGATTGTAATGATACAGGGCATAGGAAAGGGGCAGGAATACTTTCACAGATATTCCCAATTTTTGTACGCACAGAATGCCGAAAAACATTTGGCTACGATTGGTCGGTAAATAGTCACGTGGTACGTGATTTTATCGAAAGAGTGCCAAACATTAGCTCGATGCCGTACCGGTATTCTGCCGTCTGCGGTTCTTTATCGTTCCCCCAATTAACCGGTAGACTATTACGCATTACGGATACAACGCGTAATATAATACTACGTCGTATTTAACATGGTATATTGTTCGATACGGCATGGACCCCAGAAAATGTTTGACATATTACCTACACAGGAGTCTGAAAATATGAAAATTCAATCATTATTAATAGTTCTAGCATAAGTAATTCCTCTAAAAATGACCGCCATTTACACGCGTAGTCTTCGCTCTGAGCGCGAAGTATAAACGCACGTCGCAACCCACGATTCAAATATCTTATAGAAAATGTATTGTATTTTTCAGTCAACTGTTATATTCAATACTATGAATAATAGGCAACTGATGGAAATATTTTTCTGAAATTTTTCTAACATGCACAAAAACATAATATCTGCCAGATGCTGGAGCAGAATTTAGAAAAAATTGCCCGATTGAGAGATGTGATTTATTTGTTGCAAAAGTGCAAAAATGAATTCATTGAAATAAAAATTAAATGTTTTCTTTTGAAAAAGGAATTCTACCATCTGGAAGGGACTCTTACAGACTGTAAATTTTTTTTTGGATTCCATGTTTCAGACCTTCCGTTCGCCCGGATTTGGGTACACTTGCATCGACCCATGCTACTGTAATAATTAATGTTTTCGCCAGTTGTTGAGATATTCTTTTATACTGTGCATTGTATTTTATGAATAAAAAGATGTAAAAACTTCGTGCCTTCAGTCATTTTTTCAAATTTTTCCAACGCGCTAGAATTTGGTATACCAGACAAATCCCGATCATGTTCCGGCGTTATACATATAAAATACATCGTATAGGAACTTGTAAAGCCACAAATGGTTATTGGGTTCATCCGAACGAGTATCCATTTGGTATTTTTTGCTATCTTCGCATTCTACTGTACAACTATTATTGTTCGATTCTGAGTCAGCACAATTTGTGAGACTGGGGAGATACTGAGATACATATATTTCCATTGCCCGTGAATCGACGTCTCGAACATATCGGAGCCGATTAACCTGCGGTGACTGACCTGAGGTATATCAACGGCATCAACGTTTCGTAAACTTTTGAGTCGTGAAGATTTTACCGAATTCTAACACAGAAGTCTATATTGATATTACCCCACCCTTGGGTACCTCATCCACCCTATTACCTCACCCTTGGTCGTAGCATTCCTGCCATATAATCCATTCAGAAAATATATGTTCGTTGACATCGATTGAAAAAAAAAGGAATTCAATTTGTCTGAAAGTTCCGAACCAACGAAAATCAAAATTCAAAAGTCTACGACTTGTTGAATGGTGTAGCTTTTGTGCGGACACATCTGCGAATCAGTCGCGGGACTTTTTTGCGAAGAAATACTTTGAGAAGTTCATGTATCGATTAAGCGGCCTTCATGTAGAGGAGAAAAAAATATATGTATGGGTAGGTATACAATATCTATCTGCGATATTTTTTGGCGTTGAATGTGTTCGACACTTCGCTTTAAGCATATGGACCGTAATTATGAATTCCTCTCGGTAAGTCTGGAGTGCAGACGTTCATTCTTATCACTTCCTTTATATTCTTTCAGCTTTATCAAGGGCAAGTATAGTATTAAGACTGCATTGATCATTTGGCGTCTAAAGTGAAACTTGCAAACACAAATACATATTTTCGGAGCTCTGTACTTCGTGGAAGAGATAAATCTGTATACGTAATACGTAATAGCAAAATATGGCAAGATCGTCAAATCAAGTTCTTATCAGTAACTGAATTTTTTCATGATAAACTATGAGCTCTTCCTCCGCTGTCAATAGTCACAATTGAAAGTGGAATGACATCAGCTCGTGATAAAACATTCAGAACATATGTGATAGGCTAAGAATACGAAGTATTTCAAGGGAAACGGGTAAGATAATAAAAAAGAAAGAATGAAACACAACTACTTGATTAACGATATTCTTAATATATATCATTTATAGTTATGCCAAGCATACTAATTTATTCAGTGTACAAATATTCGTACAATACCACACTGCAGCCATTAACACTTGTCGAATGGTGACGTGACTGCTTCCGTTTGCATAACAAACTGATACTAATTTTTTACATTATGACTGTCTGGGTCCCGAAATAAGAACTTCATCGTTAAGTCTTTCGCTGCAAGACCTCTGTTGTTAAATCTATTATACATGTACATTGTACAGATTGTCACCAATTCACAGAAAAAATTGGTCACAATCAGTTTTAAAATCTTCTTTTTTTTTTTGTTAAACATGAATATTTGATGATGGCCTAATGATTAGACAAATATACTTGTACACTGATATTAGTGTTCTATCACACCTAAATGATGAATAAATGCGTACGCATGAACGAAAATCGAAGGAAATTTTCGGTGATTTCATAATTGATCAAATTGGAAGAAAAATCGAATTTTCATCATTTACCTTGAATTCGATGCAGACCGCTTCGGTAAATCCTGAAGTCTCGTATTTGATGCTTTTAAAGTCTAGGAAATTGTAGTAAGTCGAATGGCAGATCGATAATTTATTGTAGCATAAAACAAATTTGAGACACTTGAATTCTACTTGAAACTTCCAATGACAGTTGGAAAGTTTGACTGACGGATGAATGAGTACTGAGCTCCTCGCGCTGATAGCATGGTTTTATACTTTTCGGATCCATAGTCGGCGTCGGAAGGGGCAATCGAATACCTTTTATACATGAGCAGATTGCATTTAAAAAGTGCAGTCTTCTTTCATTTGAAAAAGTATAGTGCGAAAATAAGTTGAAAATAACGAAAGCTCATTAGATTGCGCACATATTTCCTCATTAAATTTACAGAGCCACACACAATAAGGTTGATGTGAATATGGATGACTAAGCATCTCATCTCAGTGTTCCGCTACTCCAAATCGAGAAATTTCCCTATCGAAGTTCTTCGTTTTTTGTCCTCTATTAGAGAAAAATCCTCTTTTTCCGCGGACATTCGAAGTCCAAGTAGTGTGACATCAAATGTGAAATGAAGGTTTCTTGTCGATTTGGAGCATGTGTCGCCCCATGAAACTATTTTTTCGCAATATAAAAGAAACCCTGTAGTATACAGAGCGATTATGAGTAAACTCGAAACTCCTACGGCAGGCAATTCGGTTTTTCCCGAAACTAACAAAGCCGCCGTACGACCATATCTGCAGACGAGGTAGCTGCAAATGTAATTTTGTCGAGTTAGAAATAATTGTCGAAGTGAGATATTTGAGATTGATCGTAATACAGTTAATAAGACAACGGGAATCGATATTTATTCGTGAAGCAGTCGTAATGAATTAGTGGATTGATTGCGGACGTCAATTTCTGTTTATTTGCAACATTATTTGGTTAAAAATAACTGTCGGGGTGAAATTACGAATCTCATTGTAATAAAGTTAATGAACCAATGTCAAATATCTCACTGTGACAGTTATTTCTAACCCAACTAAATGATAGCTGACGCTCCGTCGTCTGTAGATATGGTCGTACGACAGCGTTGTCATCAGTTTCAGAAAAACCGAATTGCCGGCCGTAGGAGTTTCAAGTTTACTCAGAATCTCTCTTAGAGTTAAATTTACTCCGGAATGTGGCCTACAACGAAGTTTTTTTACATTGAATAAGACGATTTCAATTCTTCACGTGTTGAAAGCGTCGCATATTCTTTGCTTCAATAAATTCGAATGTTAGTGATGAATAGTGGCCAGCCTTGGTGCGCTATCAGTCGCTTTGAATCAGATTACTCATTATTAATAGAACAATTACAAAATTTGCTCAGACTTACGAAATTCAATACAATCGAAGTGTATGTGAGCACGCGGTTATTCTATACAAATTCCAACGTCAAACCATGTGAGTTTGCAGAAAAGTATACACGACAGTTTTTAATGATAATTGGGAATTATGAAATCCCAAATCTGGATCGAAAATGACATAATTTTCCTAGGCTTAAGAATGAGGATGAATAATAACACAAAATATACTTCATGCATGCGTGATTCAACCAAACATATTGATGTAAAATGTGAAATTGGCATTTTCTTTCTGGGGAATACCAGCAATTGTTATTTGCGTAACTCTTTGATAAAAATGAAGAAAATATAATAATCAAAGTCTTGGGTCAGCTAGTGAAAAACCCCATGAAGATCTGATCGAATGATCTGGAGGTTTAATTCAGGAGCTTGAATGAATAATAATTGCTGAATCAATACAACGTATTATTGGATAAATCCGAATGTGTCCATCGCATGCGAAAATAAATAACAAGCAATGATAATTTCATTCACATAAGTTATATCGGAATGAAATAATATTATTGACGTCCACGAGCACTCCAGATAAATTTAAATTATGAAATTAGCTAAGTTTATCCTTATAGATGTGAGTGTAAATATACATAATTATTTGCGCAATAAGTAATTCAGAGCTTTGTGTAACTTATTTCATCATTCAATACTTTATTGCTAGTTCCATTATCAAGTCTTAACAAAAGAATATTCATAAATATACCTACGAATATATACCGCATTTATGCATACTTAGATTATATGAGAATTGAGACACAAATATAGATATACGTTTTAATAGTTATTGGTTCACCAATCCGTCAGTTAATATTAATCACCACGTATAATGAAAATTTCATTTAAGTTCAAGCATAAATTAACAATAGGCAAAATTTGTAAGAATGTATATATGCGCAACGCGTAAGATATTGCAGTCCTTTCGTCAAATGAAAGCAGTATAAAGTTCGGATGACTTACCTAAATTTTGCAGTTCGTCGACCAGCGATAAAAGTATTCGACGATTTAGATGCGATATAATTTCACGTGCAGAACTTTATCGACTACAATATAATTGGTGTTTTTAATGTGATTTTCATAACGTTATACACGTGTGAAGTGCGATATGAATTATAAGAATACAATGTCGGTTTGAATAGTAATAAGCGAATTCTGTATCTGCCCATGAATATATTGTACGTGTGGCCCGCGATATCAATAAACTGCCATTCTCTTTCCGCATTAATCGTTCTCGTGTCATTTGAGATAAGCACTGAATGAAAAAACTGGCTGGGTTGTTACATCAAAATTACGTAAGGACGATGAGAATTTCGACAAATATTTGTTGAAATTTGAACGATAGAAACATGAACCCGAGCCCGAACAACGAAATTCTAATTTGATGCTCTGAAATCTCAATTCCCTTGTCCTTTAGTGTTGCCAACAGAAATATAAATCTATTTTAATAGAATTATGTCCTACGTGAAGAATCAGAGGTATGAATCAGTATTGGTGTTCGCAGTTGAAATCCTGATTAACATCTCTGCATCCTACTAAATTTTTATGTTCTACTTACCACTGCAAAAGTTTGCGAGAAATCATCTCAACGGTCAATTTTACTTCGGATTCATAATTCATTCGTCAATCAGTTCGAAAAACATTTTATCAAAGATTGACGAGCTCTAGATCGAAACCAAAATAACGAAGCATCTTCAAGTTTGCGGATCCAGAGGCCCAAGCTAGAATTTCATTACATACTCGATCCTGCTCTCAAATTTTAGTTTGCACCTCCAAGTCTTTAGTGATAACTTTTAGAATGAAATTAGAATTTCGATTCCGACTCGGAAACTTTATATCTGCAGTGGCATAGCAAATGCAGGAATGATCTAACGCGTAGGTACCTACAATATTATCAACCTTATCCATAGTTTCCACCCCATTATCTACATAGCAATTCAATGTTAAGGTAAAATCGAGGCTGAGATTGTTAGGTAGGTACATTGATGTTTCTTCGCTTACACTACATAATGGCGATTCACTAATGGTCGAGTTTAAAGATCAATGATGATTTGAATTATTTATAGTTGTCTATTCGACAAAGCTATATATTTATATGTATACCTCTGTACAGTCCTGCTCGATCTTTGACACATGATCTGTGAACTAGTAAAAGGAAAAAAGCAGTCCATGTTTATTTTTACCCATGGCCATGGCACAAGTGATGGTGATAAAAATCGTGACTCGTTTTATCTTGGATATTGAGATTGCGTAAAAACACCCGGAGCTGGTATTCTTATTATTCAATGTTTGAATTAATCACATTTAGGTAATGAAGAGATTATTAATGTCAAGTTCAAAAATTAAAAAGAAAAACGTGGTAATTAAGTAATTTGATTTATCCCCAACCTCATAAATTATCGTCATATGGTCTTAGCATCAACTGCAAAAATTCTGCGTATTGTTTTCGTTCAGATTCGATTGCCAAGGTTCGCGAATTTTATTTATATTTGGTTGTCTTATCGTACTCTGGGACTTTAAGTTGTGAAACTGAATTTCAGGATATCCATGTTGTTTCATCATTTCGTTTAACTGTCCAGCAGTCTGCATCCATCTTCAAATCTGCGCCATAACTTGAGTCTTGAACCTATGACCCTCGTGTGGCTCATCAGAGAAGAAATTCTCGCGAAATACGAGCCGAAGATGATCAGATGTGCAAAAAAAAAAAACCAATCACGCAATAATGTACACGATAGCGGTGTTTGTAATTAGCGCAAGTACTAAACTATCACCAGTGTTCAATTTTTCATTACCAAAAAGGTAATCTCTCGATACGTATTACATAAAAATAATATCAAAGCAAACTCATAGTTTCTGGTCCTGATCGAAATCTAAACTTTCCGGCTACTGTTCAAATCTTGGTGAGTCGTAGTTGGATATGTTTAGATTTCCACTTCCACCAAAA
Source organism: Tenthredo distinguenda (assembly GCA_947538915.1). NCBI lineage: Eukaryota > Metazoa > Arthropoda > Insecta > Hymenoptera > Tenthredinidae > Tenthredo > Tenthredo distinguenda. The sequence goes on from OX384534.1 coordinate 11,748,745, forward strand.
AGACGCATTGGTGTCCTCTTATGAAACTCCTTTCAGTATGCTTGGTGATAGCTGCTTATATTTATTTCTCTCCATACAATTGGGAAATGTAAACCAATATTGCGGTATGGAATCTATTTTCGAGAATCCATTCACATACGTAGAAAAGATAATTATTATCTAATGTTACATTAGTATACAAAACTGTTATTTCCATTTGAAATTGCAAATATGAGTGATTGAACATTTTTTCACCAAAAATTCTCTGTGTTGTCTTACACTATAATTTGTACACTCGTAACTGGATATATGTACGTATATGTGCCGAAGGAGGATCGCAGGAGGTACTCAGTCTCACTTTTATGAGGAACTTATGCAAGCTCTCGTCAATCTTATCTTTTATGTAAACCCTTCAAAACCCACCGTTTTTCCAGATTAAAAACAATCCTTCGTTATAGCTCCCTTAGTTCGAAATCAGGAGCTATATGATAAGTTCCGAAACGTATATCTACTCCACCGATTGATCTGTAAAGCTTACAAATATACGGTGGACTGTAATCAATGTGAATGTGTTTATCTTCGCCGTCACTAACATTTGGTTGAACCTGAACGGATTATCAAAATATATCAGCAAGTTAAAAATTACATAATCCTCCCAACCAAGTCTCGATACCGCGATGTTGGAAGACGAAAATCGTATTGTGAAACGTAATTATAAAAAGCGTTGTAATTTATCATAGAAAAGATCCAGATATTGATGTTTGCACCTTCTCCGAATTCAACTAGGTATAAGTTACAATGAATTAAAAATCGACAGCTATAACATAAATCTCAAAATCGAGAGTTGGATACTTTTACGCGTAAAGTATGGCCGGCAAGCTTTTAAGCGACCAAGCATTACAACAGCTTTCTATTTCCGGAAGCGAGCTTTATATATCGATTAGGAGGTGAGGCTCTTTGTGAGTGCAAGATGAGATGGTAGGGGCTGAGGGGTCAAGGTTGTGTCGCGACGAAGCTCCGTCAATCTTGACTCGGAAGATTGATTAATTTTGTTGGAACTTTCATCGTCATTTCTTGACTGGCTATCTTGGAATGAACAAACGATTGGAGAGTGCAATGGAAAATGTACTCACGCATCTAATTGTATTATTGACTCCACTACTTATTGCAGTACGACAAAACAGAAATTATAAATTGAGTCAGATGTTCGTACATTCGAGGTTTTTTTTTTTATTCTCTTAATATAGTAATAATTAACTACCGGAAACGATGATAAATGAATGAGTAAAATAATGGGATCTTGGAAATACCACGAAGATTAAATGCGCAGAACATAGCAAGCCACAGGGTTATCGCGATATCGCAGCATCTGGTATAGAATTTCTTATCCATGTAAGTATCGGTCAAAATTCGGACGTAAAGTGCAGTGAAATTTCTCCGTGCGTAATCTTGTGCAATATTTAACCTTCTATAGCGGACATACCCATGTATATATATATAACCCATAAATATACGTATAGGTATATGTATGTACATCCTGTAATAAGTATACGGTGACATTGATAAAGCAGCGTTACGCAGTTTCTTCCCTGCTCATATCGTCCGTTTGATATACCAGCCAGTACGATCCAACCACATATTATGTTCCTGAGAAAGACTCAAACGTTTACTACAAAACTGTGAATGCAGTATATAGACTGGAATAGGTGTGAATTTAATGAGCGATATAGGACGTTGAATTCCGAATCAGCCACCCTAATTTTTTAATCTTATGTGAGGTTGAAGTATTGTACGAGTTCTATACTCTGGCCAAGTTTTATTAAAGTCGTTTAATTAATCGTTTTCCAAATTTCTTATCTTTACGTGGTGATTCTTCTGGACCGGTGAGTCAAAATTATAATTATAACAAAATTTTCTTTGACAATCGACATAACATGCATATGAATCAAAATATTCATTCGAAAACGATGATTTGCTCAGCAAAAAACCGAAGAAATTGCATCGCCTACGTGAATCTTTTTGTCAATATGATGAGTGCGGTTCCATATTGCCGCAGTAATCTCTCCAATATATGTGTGATTTTTTTTGAAAAGACTCGTATCATAATCGATCTTATTTTGTTTTCATTTTCATTCGGAACGTTACTCATTGGATGTCACCATAACTCAATCTTTTTCGCAAGACTATAGATGTGCGTGCGCTATGGTGATAAGCCACCGAGATTGCCGATATGTTTTAATGAAATTGCGTCACTTCTTTCGGTTTGACTTTGATGAGCAATATTTTCTTCTCTATCTCTGATTCAAGATTCGAGATATATAAATTACGCCGAATCTATTAAAACTGTATGATATATTCAGTCGGATTAGTATAACGTACTTTTCCGATCGATTTCTGCATAAAACGATATCCGTCATTATCTCTACAACCGTTCGCGAAATTTGTACGAAACTCTTTTGATCGGTAGGTATATCTTACGAAATCGAACTTTTTACCGAAATATCATATAATTTGAACCGGAAGTGTGGAAAAGGCAGCAGTTTCGAGTTGGATGACAGCATAGCTTGATGACTGTAGAAGTGCGTTGCATTTTAAGCAGCATATTTCATTACACAAATTTTTTCTTTGCAATCTACACCCAATTTCGAGGATTTTGAGTGATAACTTTTATGAGTCTAATATATATGCAAAGTTGGACTTCAAGACACTTTTAGTTTAAAGTGATGGAAAGTATGCTGAAGTCTTTCGGCGTTAGTTGGTCGGGCATAAGTAACCTTTTTGGGACTCATGAAAGATGAGATGCGATTACGCGCGGAATAAGGGGAAAGTACAAGCGGGTACAGTGAATGCACATGAAAGATGGGGGAAATATAGGGTAAGGTTAGGGAAAGATCCTTTTACTGACCTCGACAATGAAATAAAACATAAGAAAGTTGAGAATCAGGTTACAGATATCCCCATAAAGATAGACTAACGATAAGTTGAAAGAATTAGGTGTCAAGACTGTATTATATAAATATCTGTTGATTGAAAGCTATCAGCCAGCACCTATACCAAACGTATGACAAATTTTGTTATGTCTGCAGAATGCTGTGGTACAGCAATAATCTAGGGTAAACCAGATCACGTTCAGTTCCATGTATTTCAGTCATGTCGTATGTTTGTAACATTCAAAGATTTTTTTTTTTTTTTTTTTATCGAATGAAAGCGGAATCGGGGAAGATCTTTGTGACAGAGCGCTGCTATAGTACTCTGAAACTGCGTAATAACACAGAAAAATTTCGTCGAGTCTTCAAGAGTATTTCCTATGCAGATTGGTTTGATTCAAAACTGCAGAGTTGCAGTTGGCCCATCTACGCATCTCGTTTTGAATCGGTTTTAATAGTCAGAATAAAGAATGTATGGATGAAAATTCAAAGTCTAATTGTAATGCGTAGAAACGCTAGAACCTACTTGATGGCAAATTGAAAAATTATCAAGTTAGTTAACATTGTAAGGTAATCATAGAGTCTTGAACACGCAATAGTTTGCGACCTCTACGCAAAGCCGCATTGAGAGGTATAATAATTATTTTCTATCCAGATAGCACGTGGGATAAGCAACCGAATCGATTTAAGCAAATCATTGTCAGAGAATCGGTAAAACAGATTGGCAAAGCACTTATTAAGATCTTGCAGAGGCATTAGTAATCAATTCCCCACTCATGCCGTAAGACGGAGTAAATGAATAATTTACCGTCAACGCCAAGCTTCGAATCGCAGTCCTCGCGGTGGTGTTTCTTAAGAACAAGTGAGCCAGAATTTTTTGCAATTGTCCAATAAAATCGTTCAGATTGTGGATCTGTTTCAATTCCAAAGTAGACGATTTTGATGTATATAATTACATATCAAGCGACCACGAAACTACTTATACGAGTACTAAAGTTCCTAAAGGTATAATTAGTTGCTCGAAATTTTCTGCGCCTACGCTTTTAGGCAGACGCTTGACGCTTTGATCTCACTCTACCTGAATTTTATATACCAACGGGCCTTCGGTAGGGTCAACCACCCTTACGCTGTTAAGTATTTCTAAGGTAGCCTTTTTTCGACCTGAAAGCTCGCTCGGTTTACCTATTTGCTTATCAGCCGTATGACGGTTACAGATAAACCCGCTGCAATTTAACTAGTTTGAATCAGTTTCGCAGAACATATGTGTGTATTAAAGCGATAATTCGCGGTATATGAAATAATGTAACGCTCATAGATCGGTATTGAATCTACATACTGAGCGTCTTTATCAGCTAGGCATCCCATACTAATTAAAAATTCAATCCCATATTAATTAGAAATAATTTTTTTCAAAATCACTCAGGCATTTTTGTATTTCAGAAATACCGAGCAGCTTAAGGGTGGTTGGCCTTGCCGAAGGCCCATGGCGAGACAAAAGGGCCCATGGTGAAATGACAAGCGCCTGTTCAAAAGCGTAGGAGCAAAAGATCTCGAAGTTAAATCAGACTAGAGGAAAGTGAATAAGTATATACTAAGACTAAATAATTTTTGATAAATCGTTAGATTGACCGATTTTCTTCGTATAGAAAAACCACTGATTCATCATTTTCATTCATTCTTATTCGGCGTACCATTTCATTATCTTCTTCTCATTCCCGATGACCAGAAACTTTTTTCAGAAATGATCCTGACAACGAATCTTTATTCATGGTTTGTTCTTACGACGCGTACAGATATGGACATGCGGAGAATCTTAATACATCGACTCAATCCTTCCTGGAGACGGTTTCGTTCTGCAGGTGCAGGTGAGAAGATGACGTTTTATAGTGATTTATCAGCTACGCAAAGTCTCAATCACTTCAATCATTCACTCTTCAAATATGCCCTCATTTTCTTTTGCAAATTGAACCAATTCTCAACCAATAATTGATCAATGATACTTTCATCCCTAGCTAGGATGCCGTCTTACAATTCTCTCTAGACCGTAAATATAGATAAGTACATGATAGAATAGGAATACGGCAATTTCTTTTTACCGAAAAATTCAGTACATTAGATATGACCCATCAGAGTTTGATACTTTGAATATTTCTTGACGTTATCATAAAGTCTTAATTCATGATTTGAATTGTCTAGGGAGAGTAAATTCTCTTGAAATTTTGAATGGCCTATTAAGTTTATAGCTAATAAAGCCAGGATTGTATGATAAAAATGAATATATTACGAAACATGTAATTGACATCACGAAATTATTGTCGACAAGAACCGAACTGTATAGCCAGTGCATGTGGTGGAACTGATATTCGGTTCCTTTCCTTGACCCATTGACTTTCAAATTCCACGCCTCCCGAACGAAAATCAGTAAAAGATGTACTTGTTTATTTGTACCATTAGTTATATTTTGATTGCCAGTACGTTTTCTTCCTATGGCCTTGTAGTGACGCATTGCCTGATCTGCACATTGTACCTACCTACACGAGAAGAGTGGAGAACCTTGACATCAACGTGAGCCAGTAGTCGTGATTATCTTGCTTCGGGGTTTGGGGAGTCTTGGTTACAGGTAGCGAAGACTGCCTTCCCGTCGTCAGTTCTCAAGATTCGCGGATGAATCGGTACTCAACGATCCTGGACAGTGCTTGTTCCTCCACGTGCTCGAAGACGCTGATTATCTTCTTCTGAATGAAAGGTACGGTAGTAACTGCACCCATGCATCTATCATCATTTTTCATTTATCTGGAATGTTTAAGCTCAATGGGATGACCCCGCCAATTTGGTTTTGGATAAATACATTTTTCAGATCTAGATTCATTCATTGCACGATCATGAATTAATTTTGAAACCTTTCAATGTGTCGAAGAAGACTCGGATGTCACAGGTATAGTGTCTTCGTCTCGCCTTAGCTACTAGATACCAGTGGCCTGTGATATTTCAAAACCGACTGCAGAGGATCTCACGATCTCGGGGTCTATGACCCTACTCGAATTTAGCAGGAACTCATACTCAATTAATCCTTTCGATATGAACTTGCGTTGATCCGTAACCGCGCGGACGATACGGTATGATAGGGTTCGCGAGATCATAGAAGGGTCTACGGGGCCATGTCACGAATGGACAAAATCTATGGCAAAATAGAAAATACAGTAATTACCGTTTTTGCACTAAACGTAATACTTTTTTTCTGTGAAAACTTTTCAAATTAGATAGAGCTAGTTCCCGTTTCAGGTCTATGGAAGAATAGTTTATCCTATGGTTTATCTAATTTTTGGAGATAGCTCTGACTACTAAGTACAACCGATCACAAAATGATCTCTGGACCGGAAATGTCGATCACTGACATTTAACAGTTGAAGTCTGTTCATACATACGATACAAAGTAAAAAATAGATATACACAATTGTAGCTTAGATACTGTCTAGTGCTGTGTCTCGAAAAAAATTTGGGCTAAAGATTCGCACGAAACTCACAGAAAATGGAAGAATCAAAGATTAAACATAGCACATATGGCGAAATAACACGTAAAAAGTTGTTCAATATTCGTGAAACTTGGTACCTTTGGATCCTTGAATCGCTGGTTCCGAATCGCGATATGAGGTTGTCCATGGAGTCGGAGTCGTGGGAGAAGTTCATCGACAGCCCGTGCCCACTCACAGAATTTACACCGGCAACGAAGCACCCGTGATGAAAAAAAAAAAACATTATGTCACATTTTCAAGCCCTTGGTCCATTTTAACCGGTTTCGCTCAAATCTCTCGACCCGTTTTTAATGATATACTTATATACTAAAGGTGATTTGGCGCGTGGATACACTAGATCTCCAGAAATCAAGGTCCCAACAGTTTTATAGAACCGCTAGACTTATACACATCATATATTTAGATTCAAATGCGAATTAAATATTGGCCAGAATGCCGAATGCTCAAATGATCTATGGGAGGAGATTAAGCATAAAGGAACATTGGTCCGATTTCCACCTTTTAATTTTTATTGAACTACATTTACTCTCCGAATTGAAAACGTTTCCTAGCTGTCTCAATTCGACAATGAATACAAGTTTCATTGTGTTATTAGAGATGATAATTAAGCATCGTATCCCTTGTCGCGAGGAAATGAATTGGCCAGGTTTTATTCATCCTTGGATTGAATCTCGGCTTTCCGAGAAATTGTTCTATTGGTATTTTTCAAAGTCCAACATTTGTACGGCTAGAAAAAAAACTTTATAATTTTTCATGTTAATAACTTGTTGTGGACTTCCTCAATTTAAATGACATGACGTAATTTGTAAATGACGGAAGGAATGTTGTGGACCTTGATTTATTGAGAAAAACTACCGCTCACTGTTCCGGAGTTAGTGTCTTAATGACTAGAAATAAAAATTCTATAATACATCAGAGTCCATATTTGCACATATCGGAAGGTTTCCCTTGTCGATGAGCATATTAAATATATTTGAACATAAAGCAAACACGCAGGTTGCACGCATGCTGTAAATTATCTGATAAAGCTCGTCATTCCACGGTGCAAGAATATTAAAAAACCGCAATTTATGTTACTGCTTACTGAAAATGAGTAACATATGATGACTGAAAATTCCAGAACGCGGCAAATTTGCCCGTAGCATATTAATGCCTGCATGATTCTGTTTTCCAAGTCAGATTAAGACATTGCGATTTATTCTCGGAGTTGACATTATTTAATTCTACAGCCAAAGAAGTAATATATACCAGTTTCATTTCTTTTGTGCGTTTCACACGCTCTGCTCCTGCCAGTAACGAACCTTGATTGCAATCTTTCATATGCCACAATTCCACTTTACCCTCAACACGCAAAAGTGCTTAAAATGACGTACAGAGAATAGAAGATAACATCAAAAACAAATCGAATTCACAACCAATTATTCGACCATCAGTGGGGAACCTCATCAATCAACATATGTCTATGATCGAAAAGTACATTGCCATTACCATTTTGGTAATTTACACTAAGTCATCCGTTTCAAACATGATAAAATGCGTCGTATACCTTCATGAAGATCATTGCGGTGCTCTTCCTTACTGATGGTTCGTGTGATAATATAGTTCTTTTTTTTTCAGAACCTGCTGGATGACCCGGGTCGACAGAATACATACGTGTATGATTTCGCCTTGAACGTAATGAATTCTGCTCCGCTATTCTGACACTCGTGGGGTTCAAATCCTTGTTAACCTTTCACAAGGATCTCGACTTGAAGACTGCCTCAAAGAATTCGATAGAGGTAATTTAGTGCCGCGTTCCACCCCGATAGAAAATAATTGCATTGTGGGTACATTGTACGCCCCTATTGGCATAGATCTATAATAATGATGATTAATTTTGCACTTAAACAGGATAAAAAAATTTCTTTGGACTTGTATGCGTGATTGCAGCATAATTATACCGACGCGACAGCGCTTTCTTGCGATCGATATAGCATAGATCGATTATGGTATTCGGTAGGGACCCCAAATGTTTGAATTTATCTCTATTTCAAAACTATAACAAGGAAATCGCATCGCGGTTGATGAGATTTTCACACCAAAAAGGGACTGTTCGTTTCGGCCTTATGGTATCTTAGATTTGACACTGGCGTGGACATTTGTCTGCATAATTCAGAATCCATGAGAATTCTAGCTATTGAGACAAATATTCTTGAATGTATAATCGGAATGAATCCTTGTTTCAAATTCAATGAGCACGCATCATGAATGAATCTGCATCACCGGAAACTATGATTTCAGGGGATAAAAAATGAATAATAATTAAACTCAGCTGGCCAATAAATCATTGAATTATCTGAGTATACGTGCAATTTTTTTTTTATTATCATGATCCCGTCCAACATAGTAACTTCTTCCATTTACAGGATTACCATGCGGTTCTATCATCTCGTCGTATTGCTTCTCGTCTTTTTTACGGTTTGTCAATCCGAACGAACAGCTTTGGACGACAATATCGAAGTGTACAGATATATTCGTGAACTGTACTTCAATATCATAGGTATAATATCTCTAATTTCGTACAGTAATATAATCGAGAATGTGTAAATACTGTGACATTCAAGGTAACGATATGTCGGTACTGAATTCAACAGAAAATTATCGCTGTATTGAGTCAAACAACATACAAGATTCAATCACTCGAATATCTTATTTGAAATTTTTACCGATATGAAAGAAATTCCGAATATGTTTGCACAAACTCTGGTCAAGTATCTGGTGCGCAGGCAATCGAAAAGTGAACATATCTACACCGTATATGTTATTCTGTTTCAATCAATACCGAATTTTAGGTAAGACCAGTGCACCTGGAGGATCGGAGATAAACGCTGCAAAGAAACAGCGAAGATTGCAAACGGCGGTCACTCCGGACAGACCATTTCCTTGCAATCTTACAAGTACGTAGTTTAACTGGAGTTATCTAGATTTCAGAGATCAAAACTGAAACTTCAACTCCTTTGTCGTTTATTCATTTTGGTTAGATGCTAGATCCCCAAAGCCTCCGAAATCTGTTAACAAATTGAGGCCAGGTGACATAGATGTAGTCGCAGCAATGGGCGACTCATTATCAGCGGGTTTTGGAGCAGTTGCTACAAGAATTCCTCACGTACTTGTTGAAAATCGCGGCGTTTCTTGGGCTGGCGGTGGCCAGGCTACTTGGCGAGAATATCTCACTTTGCCAAACATTATTAAGGTGCCTTTAATTATTATCATCTAATAAATGGATCCCTTTCATGAATCAACATTCACTAATACTTTTCTGTTCACAGGTTTTCAACCCTAACGTCATCGGTTACGCCCTATCCGATGCTTACACAACGCATAAGGAGTCCCAATTTAATGTTGCCGAAGGATTAGCTGTGTCAGAGGACTTACCCTACATGGCCGATACTCTGGTTAAGCGAATTAAAAGAGACCCAAGGGTTGATTTGAAATCGCATTGGAAGGTACATACACGCGCGTATGGGTGCATGATATGTCTTGTGTTTTTGAGAAAAATATAGGAAAATGTTATCAATAATAATTGCAGATGGAATATAATTTTTATATACTAAAGATTCATAAGCACCTCAAGGCTTGAATTTTTTTTCAAATGCTCGAAATTTTTCTATGTCCATTTCCGTCAAGATGTAAATAATGGATGATTGATACGAGCTAAACATGCAAATATGGAGCAGCTTCCTACTTCTTTTCTTTTTTCCTTTTGTATAATTCACATTCGGAGACAGACGGATCATATTGATGTCTAATAATGATGTCATCGTCTACGGCGTCTGTCATATTAAAATAAGTTTCATGCCTCAATACCTATCGGTAAATTATATCCCGCTAAACATATTCAATAAACCGGATGAAACATTTTTTTTTTTTCAAATGCTGTGAACTCTATATTGACAAGCAAAAATGGCTAACTCTCAAGGTGATAGCCTTGGCGGCAGATATCGCGGTTTGTTGAAAGGCGCGTGCGGTATACGCATGGGATAGATACGTTAATCTAAAATATAGACAAAAATGCAAATGAAATCGTGAGACAGGTAAAAATACCATGGGAAAGAGAAGCAAGTGAAGACCGATTAATCTGAACAAATTATTCTAGCTGATCAACGTGATGATTGGTCCGAATGACTTCTGCCTCGAAATGTGTTACCAACGTTCTCCGTGGTCAATATTGGATAAGCATCGGAAGGACCTTCTGACTACTTTCCGTATTCTCCGAGACAACTTACCCAGAAGTATAATTTCACTGGTGATAGCACCGAACTTAAAAGTATTGGTAGAATTTACTGGCCGATCCCCGCTGTGCGAAGTAACAAATTACTTCGAATGCGGCTGTCTATTCAGTTTGGGTTGGCGCCGATATAGGAAGGAGTACTATGCGATTATGCACGAGTAAGTGTACATTTTTTTAACAAATCTTGTTTCTAAATTTCCGGTAATTTACTAACAATTAGCATTCTTCTCCTTACCGTTTGCTACACTCAACATCTACTAGAGATCCATAAAATGTACACACCTTCTTCTCAGATCTTGCTATACCGACCGCTGATATTGGCTACCACCGACTTAAGGTACAATTTTTCGTCAAACGATAAGATCTGCAGGTTTGAGAATGAAATTTTGAAAATATTGCAATTCGCTAACGTTGATTATATCTACAAATATATCGACTCGACTATCACTTACCTGTTTATCAATAATTTCTTCAACATTCTGACTGCCTTCCACAATTATTTACTGAGCGCTTGTTTATCCACAGGTGGCAAAAAGTGGAAGAGGAATTTTCAACACTACCGGAATTTCAGACGGAAGACTTTACGATAGTGACACAACCTTTTACAACGAATATATCGTTTCCAGTCTCAGCTTCCGGCCTGACTGATTTCACTTACTTATCTGTCGACTGTTTTCACCTCAGTCAGAAAAGTTACGCCAGAGGTGAGCAGTATTACGTATATACATACGTAAATACACACATGGTATATGGCGGCTTCGTATTTACAGGTATATTCATTCCCTCAGATCCGGGATCCGTCTGTGGCAATTTTTATCGTTTTCTTAAACACGCATATTACATTCGTCGGTTAAACACACCGGAATAACTGTCATCTTGATTTCAACCTGGCCATAGCCACGTAAAGTTATCTTCTAAGAAATGCTACTTATACTTGCATTACGGATGTGTAGGAGGATATGAGAGTTTAATACAGTTTCCTAATTGTTTTGGTAGATGATATAACTGGAGAGCAGAAATTTACCGTTTCGTAATAGGGAATACGTACCAAATTATGTAACTATTATGATTTCGTGATATGGTTCCTGCCCACTCATGTTTTAGCGTATTTATATATTATCTTGATAAAAGTTATGAGTCAACTGCAGGTTATTTTCTTTTTTCTTCATTTTTACACATCACTGCGTCGTGCCTATGAGCTAACGACGTATTACACGAATCGTTATGCATCATATGGGCACGTGCTATTCGCTGTAACGTTTAATTTATATTATTCCTGATTCCAAAGTTGCAATTTGTAGACCGGTCTAGGTTATCGTATAAGGAAATCAGTAATAAGCGCATCCATTTACGACCGGGTTTCAAAATTAGGCAAGCGAATTGCCAATCGATAATAATTTTTGCTTATCGAAAAAACTTCTCTTCTATTAGCAACTCGAAATGCTTACATGCTGTTCCCATACCTCTGACTGCTTCTTTCTCTTTTTTCACCAAGTCTTACGTAAGACGTGGAACTGGGCCATCCGGGTTCAATTTACGTCTTCGCATGTATATTCGACAGATTTATGACCATCGAGTGCCAAAAACGCAATATTTTAGATTCAAGACACGAGAGTAGTTGCCTATAATGAATTTTTCATTTCTATCGCGGGGAATATCTGTAGGATATCCAAAAAAGTTCGTGAACTTTTATATAGTTGAGAACTGGAAGATCGAAACCAGGCAATATTCTACTTCGATTTTTTCCTCACAAATTACAAGTAACAGTTAATACTATTTTTTTATTCAATTTGTTAGAAGCTCTCACCATCATATTTTCAGTGATTGGTGCAAAATTTGATTCTTGTTGGAAAGTAAAAATTTTAAATCACTTTCAATAATTTGGCAGTCTCTAGTTTTGTGCTTCAATCAAACGGACTCTAGTAAATGAAAATATTTTTTGTTGCGCTGAACCTTTTCTGGCTTTGATTAAACACTTGATCTCAGAGCTGATTTTGTACCTTTTCGAAAAATCTGAAATCATAATCAGATTTTTTGAATGAATACATTAAAATAATCAAAAAATTTTGATGACGTCTCTTACAATCGTGTTGTATTGTCGTATCTCTTGCGAACAATTGTAGATTGCCATTAAAATAATCACGCGATTTAGATGTCCCGAAGACGCATAGCGGACATCGTTAAGACATTCACGTTGTATTGAATGAAGGTCTTTGTTTCATTTTATTGGCGAAGCTATGCGACATCGTAGGGACATACTTTTTTTTTCAATCTCTAGAACGAGGGGCATAAAACGAACATATTCAGCCTTGGGGGTAACTTTGAGCCATTGTTGGAGATATGACGAAATGATTCCAAGAATTGGCTTCAATCATTCAACAAATTAAAGTTATTTAAATATTCCAGCTGCCAACGCTCTGTGGAACAACTTGCTGGAGCCGTTTGGAAAAAAGTCTACGAATTGGAACGAGCCGTTTGAGAAATTTTTGTGCCCAACACCGGAAAGACCCTACATATCAACGTTGAAGAATAGTCGAGAAAATATAACAGATTAAATAATTCAACGTGGTGTTCTAGCAATTGATCAAAATCTCAATAATTTTTCATTTCCGTCTGACCAGTGAATAAAACTATATTAATTCGACATATACACTGAAAATGAAGACTATAACTCGCTGACCCGAGCTGAGTGAATGAGTATTGATGAAAAGAACCATTTCCTTGAGGTATACTTACTTGTGGGATGTATAGTATTAAAATATTGAAGCAAAGTTAGCGAAAGTTACTTAGATAAATTGTAGCACATACCTAGGTACATATTTCAGGTTTATAGTTGAGAAACAGCAGCTTCAATACGCTAATTGCAAGTGAAATGGTCAAATGTGTTACTTTGAGACTCGCCAATTTCAAAAACAAATAGTCTTTAACATTCAAACTCCGACGGATTTGATGTATTAATTAACGGTGCTAATCTTCGCCAGCCCCTAGACGGTAATACGAGAAAGTGCAATTTCTTTCGGATTCGATATTCGATTTCTTAAACATTGAAAGTTTTCTGCAACGCGGTTAGATGTGATGTTAGTTTGACTGTTCTTAACAGTTTTGTAGAATTAATATAATAAAGTGATTAGTAAATTTTAGAATTATTAAGACCTATTGAAATATAATTATTTCTAAGTTTGCTGGTGTAAGATAACTTATTTAAATAAAGAATTTGTATATTTTTAGTGCAATAGAAAGAAAAAGATAATTATTAAACGCTGTAATTACAATTCTCACCTTTTATCTTGATATCGTCAAGAATATTCAACTTCTTCCTTAATCGTTATATGGAAAATAATCCTCGTACCTTATAGTCTAAGATTGAATTCCTCTCGATTCATCGTTTCGATTAAATCCTGACCTCATGACCAAGGAAGGAATAATAATTGGCACGATTATTAGCATGAATGAACGCATTTGTGCTTTTCACAGATAATTCTGTACAGTTTTAACAGTATCCAATAACATGCACACCGAAGCGGCAACGAATTCAGCGATCGGGTTCATTATATGATACTTGATCGATTGTGATTAAATCTGCTGTACTTACCGTCAGTATATCGAATCGGGTATAAAAAGCGTATCGATTTCATTGTTTGCACCAAATAATTACAGGATTTTTACGATACTGGATCTAAATCTGGTAATTTATATTGATTTCCGTGATTTTTATTTCTGACGAAAAAACCAAATGAAATTGGTAGTTGAATAAACAGGTCATCATCATACACACGTAAGTGTTTGACTAGCTTTGACGATTAGACTGTAACAAGAATACATTGTGAAATGTGAATCTCGTTGTTATGTAAAATGTGACCGTCTAACATGATGCTCAGGTAGATAAAATTTATTATAGACCAAGTAAACTTGTTATAATAGAAAGAGCCTTGACAACTCGACTCGAAATTTTGTTCGTCCTTCGACTGTATCCTCGTGAAACACCATTTCCCCATACTCATTGTCAGTGGTACGTCTTACATTTTTTGGTATTTAAGTGGGCCTGAGTTTCAAAGAAAATTACATGTAAGAAATTATTCGACGTTTGCTTTTTTGACGCTCTCTGTTTTGACTAACTAAGGTTCAAAGATCTGCTATAATTCACGGATGGCAAAAAAAATAAATGAATTGAATAGGCTTCTTGACCGAGAACAAAAATCATCTAACAAGGTATGAGCGTGTATTTGAAATTACTGAAAAAACTATAAAATGTACAAATCTCCGATCACAGAAATAACTACCGCAAATTTCGAGTCCTTCAAAATCTGTTCATTAATCTATGAAGTGTTAGTAGATCCGTAGTCACCAATGGAGAATTTTATTGTCACAACATTCAACTTCTAATTTATCATCTCGTCCAATTAAGAAATGTTTTCACACCTGCTCAGAGGTTGTCTTATTATCAATTACTTGCGAAGGTTGTCTTCAGGGCTGCGAGAATTCTATCACTTCGCCAGAATAGAACAATTTCGTTGTTACTCGGCCCTTCGATCACCATTTTCCTTGACCGTGAATGAACAACCGGTTCCTGGTTTGCCTGTGGGGTCGAACTTAAGTAATTATTCTCCTTTGCATGCAATAATTGACACAATTGACGTACCAAACTTTCACTAAAGTAGATGGGTGTGATGGCGAAATACAGAAATGGAGCCTATGAACTATACTTACTATACAATATAACAGCGTTAAAAAAATGAACGACAGTTGAAATACAATAAGACAAGCACACATGCAATACAGGAATAGAAATATAGGACACGACTATAATAATGATGGAAAAGATACGGAGAGTCTCACATCGATTATCAGTAGAACAAAGACAGGAATTGTTCCCGAACGTTGTTAATATTACTTTACAGCTATATTCATTCATTTGAGAGCAAGATATTATGAAAATACAAAAAGTTAGGCAGTGTTTAATCTCACTGTTACTGTTACTGTACCTGGTTGTCTTCGAATAGTGATGCTCAGAGATCCTAGTTGGATAATTTCATCGGAGTCGACAGATCGATTTGCCACTTGACTCATATAATCATAAGTATTATCTACCACGATTATGACATACATATTTATATTCGTATTCAAATATGTTTACGTAATTGATGAAAGTTTATACTGAGACACCAAAATCTGCCTTTACATTCACCACTTTTTTTTCGGCCATCCACCGCCAGACACTGAAAAGGTAATCATTATGTACGGTGTGTGTAAAAGGTATAACTATGCGTATCTCATGATCGCGGATTAGCGTTCTCGTATCAGAATCAAGAAATACTAATGGCTCTCAATTATCGTTAGATGACCCCGGATGCGAATTTATATCGTGGTGTACCGTTTGCAGCCAAATTTTTTCAAACTCAACCGTAATGATATAACATCGCACGATCCTTTAGATTTCGTATGTGGATGCAATGCGCGATCAAACTTTTTCCTATTAAGAATTCGACTTGTTTCACAGGCGGAACAGGCTCTGCCGGAAGAGACCCACTCCAAGATTCGAGAAACCAAGGAAAAGTTCAAGTTCAAATGAATGGAGGCATACCGTTCCCTTGTAACATTACGGGTACAGTTATTATGGTTGCAGCACGCCAATCGACACAGAATCACTTCGAATAATCAATTCTCTACTGAAATTATTTTAGGCTCAAACACTATACCCTACGAATTACAAGGAGGCATCATTCGACCGAGAGAGAAATAGGATTCGCGCATTTGAGCTATATAATCATGGTTGATTTGCAAGTGAAATTGTAGCTCTACACCAATTCAGAATGGGCATTATGACTCGACCCAAATTTATCTTTATCTTTCTTTTATTTTCATAGCTCATTTAAATATCAATAAAAAATACTCACTGCGAGAACTAGATCACCAATCACGCCAGTATCCGTACACAGACTGAGGCCAGGTGACATCGATGTCATCGGAGCAATGGGCGATTTTGCCTCGGCTGGCTACGGTGCAATTGCATCAAGAATTTTTCAAGCAGCGGTAGAAAATCGTGGTGTTCCGTGGTCAGGTGGAGGGCAAGGTACCTGGAGAGAATTTCTCACTTTACCAAACATCTTGAAGGTAATAAACCGTTGAGAGATATTGAATAACCGAAAGGATTTCCAGAAATGTCTTATTCGTTAGTTCATTTGAAATCGAGGCTCGTGAGAAAATCGTCATTAACGAAATCTACGCAATAGTACGGTTATCGTAATTAATTACTCGAGAGTTAATGGTTTCTTATTTTGAAAGCCCATGTTACATAATCTTAAATTATACTTACTCAAAAAATTAGACATGTGATAATTACAAATCATAAAAAAGGCTTTAACAGCAACAACAGCTACACAACCATATACATGCTTAGAAATCTATATTGATACAAGTGAATCGAAACGTCATAGACACATGGGATTTGTGTGTGGTCAACGATCTTACATTACCTCCATGAGCTAAAATATAATTGGCAGTCCCAGGAAGTTAATGATTGATTATAATCAAAGTGAACTAGTATCATGTAATTCGAATGCTGAGATTACGGCACTCCAACGGCAATGAACACGTTTCATGTAGGATACCTCTCTCTCTCTGCATGCAGTACCTTTACTTAATGTATGTCAATCAGTTAAAGATCATCGACTCTCGAACTTGCAGGAATTCAATCCAAATCTAATAGGCTATGCTCGGTCCGATGCTTTCACGTCGGAAAAGAAATCTCAGTTTAACGTAGCCGAGGGCGGAGCCATGTCGAGGGATTTGCCTTTCATGGCTGAAATATTAGTCAAACGCATAGAGAACGATGCAAGAATTGATTTAAAAAATCATTGGAAGGTAAGGCCTACACTCACGCTTCGAGGCTCGGTTCTGCGACCTACAGAATAAATTAAAAACCATATCTATCGCTATGTGTTGAAATATAGTGTAACGCATTATTTTATAATAGCCACACTTTACTTCTACGTGCCTCATTTATTATTACGCACAGCTTTCATTCGTCGTGACGTGATTGTTAAGGACTCCTTATTGCTAACAGAGACTGAATTTTATGCGACTTATGTCGGGCTGCAAATATGTGTGTCTCTATTTCTCCATCTCTAAATTTCTCTCTTTCTCTCTGTATAATGTGTCAGAAACTTTGGTTCACGTATAGAGAAACGATAAATAACAAGTGACAAAATAGTTGGTTGACATGAGAAATTTGAATTATAATCTCGGCTTAGTTCAGTTTCAATCCAGGAAGGGATTAATCGTGAACGGTTCACGAGACAGCCTGGTGGTAATATAATACTTCATTATATAAAGTTCATTAAAAAATTACACCCAGACTGAAGTTGATTTAAAAACGTATTTTATAACTTGATTGGTGATTATAGATGATTACTCTGATGATTGGGGGGAACGACTTTTGTAGTGACATGTGCTATCAATCATCGCTGTGGTTGGCCTTGGATAATCATCGAAAGGATTTAATTCAGGCTCTGATAATTATCAGAGATAATTTGCCAAGAACGTTGGTATCGGTAGTACCATACGCAAAGCTGAAATTGGTAAATGAATTCACTGGACGACCCCTAATGGGTCAGATTTCCGTTGAAGTTGTGTGCTCTTGCATTTATGGTCTAAGGTGGCGTCCGAAATCGAAAGAGTTTTCAAGATTTATGAGAGGGTTAGTAATTTCATACATGATTTTGAAAAATGTACTGATTGGATGTTCTTTGATCACTTCGTATCAGCAATTTACTCATAAATGAATGTGTAGTCACGAGCCCTGATACCAGGTCTGAAAGGAGCTTGCAATAGAACGATGGTTCATTCTTCGTTACATATTACGATCAAAGCAGTGAAAGGGTTGATGAAATATTCATCATCTAGAAATATAGTTTCAAAGTGATTAAGCAAGGAAAAAAGTGACGAAAGCAGTCATTCCTTACATCAACCATATAATAGAAATCATTTACGCAACGAATTTCGAATTTTATACTCTTGTACGCAACCATATGAGATACATAAGGTTACGTGAACTAAGTCCCTGAATAACTAACTAAAATTTGTGCTGAGAAGAAAAATAATTGTCAATTTGGTATCCAGAGTTCATATCAATAACTCAAATAACTTTTTCTTCAATGATTTGTTGAATCTAGCTATTTCATTAATATGTAAGCATTAGCTACCCGGAAATCATTCTGTGTCTTTGATTTCACCGAATAGTTTCTTATTACGAAAATATTCCGTATCCCACTATTTTCTATCCTTTGCTCTCAGATGGGAAAAACTGGAACATGATGTCGTCTTGATGCCGGAATTTCAGACGGAATCCTTTGCAGTTGTCTTTCAACCATTTACTATAAACACAAGGATTCCAAATTTAATAAATGGTTCGATAGATTGGTCATACTTTTCTACAGACTGCTTCCACTTCAGTCAAAAAGAGCATCCACGATGTAAATTTATAACAAATTAATTTAACAAATCTTGTATAGAATAGTAAAAGTAAGTGGCTGTAAAAGTTACTGATTAACGAATCGACAGTGAATCGATTTTATTTAAATCACAGGCAAAAGCTGACTTTAACCCGACGCATTATTGGGTACTCTAGGTGAATGTGTCGTTTGTTTGATACTATATAAGAATATATGGTGATGAAAGATTCTGTTTGAAATTGTCACCGTATAATTATGCAATTCTTCGATGCATTCTCTTCTCAATTCGCGAAGTCATCTTTGATTGGTTTCAAAATCGGCGTCTCTATCGATACTTGTATTTGAAGTGGATTGAAAGGTTTTGTAGTTTCAAGATTTACAATGATTGGTATCATAGATAGCTATACGTCCATTACAAGCCATTTGATCCATGGATGAATACATATGTATCAGTATATGTTTCATTTAAAGATCTCGTATTAGAATATCTGAAATTACTTACAGTGAGATGATCTAGCCTGAAGGCAAATTCTTGAACAGCAATCATTCTATTTTAGGTACAGTAAGTAACTCATTACTGTCTAACAAGTCTCAAACAACGTAACCGTTTGTTTTTTCTTAGAACTATGGACACTCTGGAATACTAACATTATTTTACAAGCTACTGTCTCATAATTCTAATTACCTTTCACAGAATCCAAACGCATCTCGTTATTCAAACTTTATCGAATGAGGTTGATGTATGTTACATCAACGCCGGGACATTCCGCGATTTAGTTGCCAGATAAACTATTACAGCATAACTCGAAGCACGCAACATATTCAAGCCCAACTCTGAGGTAGTCAAGTGCAAATTGACGATTTTTTTATCAATTTCTAGAAGCACCCATCGACACTAACGAGATTGTTACATAAAGCGATAGAGAACGTTCCAAAGAATGTTGCCGATGTGATATACCTCAGTTTTCGATACTTTCAATATTCTGCGGTTATGTCTTTTCTGCATTTTGACATTTGCAGAGGTGTTTGCCGTGCCGAAAGATCATCGATAGAAATGGAATTGCAGTTCATTTTAATTTCAAGTTAATTTCAAATTTTTATCATCGTGCATGATATGGATTTTTCCACAACTGCAGAGTTACTTATGTGGGTTTACAGCCTCTAACCTAAGATTAATCAAACATCTTGGTAAATAATTTTCCATGTGTTTGACGGTTGAGTTATTTGTCGCTTAATTCTCCATTCAAATAACATTATGACTCATTAATTTAATCTGTCAATCTCTCCGATGTTAGCATTGCAAATGTCTATTGCTGTTACTTATACATTATTTCAATTTATTCGTTTAACATTTGATAAATTACAGTCGCCAACGCATTATGGAATAATTTGGTGGAGCTAGTCGGTGGTAAGACCGAACGTATATTTCGGATATTCCGAAGATTCCTGTGCCCATCGCCAGAAAGGCCTTACATAGCGACATTAGGAAACAGCTAATATCAGTGCTGAATGCAAGTAATGAACTGCAAGTCTTATTGTTAGCACACTTTAATGCAAGTCGGAAACGGTGGAAATTTTTCGAGGGGACAAAGAATAGCCAATATTTCACAGTAATTGATTTACTTTGATTGCTCAAAGTTTTTGATTCGTCACTCGTGTTACTTTTAGGTGAAACTTGTTACAAAATTCAGGCCTATCTCTATTTCCTGTGAAAATTCACAGGTCTAATTAGACATTTGCACACTTTTATGTTTAATCTTCGTTTTTCATGTTCAAAACTTCCGATAGGGTGACGTGTGCGTAGATGGGCAATCAAGCTTCTACTCTTTTCTAGCTCCAAAATATGAAACCAGCATATATGCAATCAACAGCATAGTACTCAATAACTAAAAATTTCATTCAGCAGCTGCGCCCAACGTTCGGGTACTTTAGAAGCAAAAGAAAGCCCTCTGAGATAGAGCACATCTTCAAAGTCAAATACAGACCAGGATAGACGGAATTTTTTTTTGCTCCTTTAATTTAAATTTCGAAAATTTGTCAATCTCACGTGAGATGCTGTAACTTTGGTTCAAAATGATGTAACTGGACTGAATTTTTGCTGACTCTGAGGCGCTACCAAATGTAGATAACTCGCACGATTTCAGAGGTTTTTTTTTATCAACTTTCGCAACTGTTTCATCTTCGTCAACTCTACCCTATGTCCATTTCTTACATTTATTGGCTATGCAAATGAAAGAAAGTAAACGAGTTACGTGCTCATTAGGCTTTTTCAAGATCCGAGGAATATTATATAGAGAAGAGTGAGAAAAATTCAACGAGTCCAATGGCGACGACGAAATAAAATCTATCAATCTATCCGATTGGCAATATACATCTCTACACATATGTACCGTCTAATAAAGGGAAAGTGTTTTTGAATTTGTTATAAACGAAGTAGAGGTTCTTTGATATACTTAATAGATTAGAAAAAAATTCATTTCATATTCGTCTCGTTAACGGGTTTTATCCGTCCCACATAAAGTTTTGTCGCAAACTAAATTGTGCAATATATTTGCCTGAGCATTTCCACGTATCGTGTAACACCGGAGCATGATTCCTCTAAAGCAGGTCACGATTGGAAGATATATACATACTATGTAGCCGGCAAGTTTGCCTCTTATATAAGTGATTGTAAAAGTAAATGCATAAAACGAAAACCTAAGTATGGGTATATCAAGACCGATTTAAGACGTGATTCAAGTATCAAAACCATTAGAAGTGGTTCTAGGTCGATCACCTTGAGGTGAATATTGCAATACAATGTCAGCCCCAAGGTATTATACAGGGCTTACACTCCTTACAAAATATCGCAAGGTTAATGTCGTTGTAGTAGAATATGATCGTTGAATTTAGATGGCAAAATATAAGTGTACTTACGATAGGGCGTTTCAAGAATTTTTTTTTTCAGGTCTCATAGTCTCAAAAGTTACTTTGAGACCTAAAAAAAATTCTCCTAAAAATCAGCCCGATATCTCAAAAATTGAGCCAGCGCCCGAGGGGCAAATTTGCCCATGTTAAATGCATGTATAAACGAATCGGGCTGATTTTTTAGGAGAATATTTTTTAGGTCTCAAAGTAACTTTTGAGACTGTAAGATCTAAATGAAACAGCGTAATTTACACATATATGGTATGGAAATAACGTATGGATTTTAAGAATTCGTTAGATATAATCAATAAGATAAATTTTATGAGGATGAAACTTGTGGTTAATAGAAAAATAAAAAATTGTAAACATATGCTGCAGTATATATGTAACAGCATGGCACTTTCTAATCAGTATTCAACCATTCGAAGTCTACTTCCGATCCATCAAGTAGATGATATCCTCACTAATTGCAATTAGCGTACTATCAATGAAATAATTTTAATATCAGTCTACCTCTAACTCTCGCATCCTTGCAAATATGTATAATGAAGTGCAAATATGTAGAATGAAGAAATATAAATTGTCTTTGATAAATTATACTCCGATTTGTACGTGTAACAATTACAATTAAGTTATATGACGTACAGTATCGCGAAAATATTTTACGTAAGATATTTTCTCCAGGAATCTATTCCGGAATTCGTAAGCGAATCTTTAGTAGTGCACGCTTTTAAAACCTACATATATAAGATTGTAACCTGAAGTGGGTATAGGTATAGGTATTAATTAAAACCAACATACTCGTAAGAATCGGTGGGATTAGTCGGTAAACCGGTTATTTTCGAAATTCGCGCATGCACAGATGACCGACGACAGAAGGGACTAGTGAAAGGAGGGAGTATGGTCTATGGGGAAGGCAAGAAGGAGAAGTAAATTATAGTAGGGGTACAGAGGCCCTATAGCAGTCAATTGGCAATTATAAACACATAGACATATGTATCTAATAGAATTTCGCGATCCATTATAGGTTCGCAGTAACGTTATTTGGACGGTAAAAAAGTTCGACGAGTTTTCACGTGGAAAATAAATGGAGAGAGAGAGAAAAAAAAGACCTATATTATGTCCAAATTTCAATCAAACTGGTTTTCACCTCTCGCTTACCAAACCGGATTCTTTATCGTCGTATACACCAAGCCAATCTCTATCGTAGATAAACGGTCATCGGTATAACGCAGCTCTAGCCAAAGCACGAAAGTTCAAAATTTAACGTGGATGGGATACGACAATCTCTCACTCTCTCGCCTCCGATTTAATGTGTCCATATACCCACGACATACCCAAAGCAATTTCAATTCAAGCGTGAGGGCAATATGAACGTGCGTGTACACATGGTTATATGTATATATATATATATATATATACATATGTATATACATACGGAAATCGAACACATAGGAATAATTTTATGCAGGTATGCCGATAAGTGACTACCGATACATTGAATCAACTTATACGATTATTGATATGTCTATGAAGGAAGGGGAATGATTTTTTTACCGTCACAAGACGCGAACAGTCATGCATTGGTAATTGCACCTTCGTACCATACGCACCATCTGACCACGCGCTGATATTTTCAATTTAATTTAACATGTGTGTTAGGTGAGAGTGTGAGTGTGATAGTATGTGCCACAGGAGGGGGTCACAGGTAACGCAAGCACGTTGCCTCTTCCACCTGGCTGTTCCATTCATGTTTGGAATATCCTCTTGGAAGGACAAGAATATTATAGATTAACTGGTGACTTGAATAAGAAAATAAGTAACAATTCTTCTGAATTATAATTTCGAGTGTGGATCCTGAAGTGCAATTTAAAATGAGAGATTCCTAAGACCTTAGGGATTTTTAAATATCGTGTAAATATGATCTTACGAGGTGATTATTTGGCTGCAGGTGTTTCGATCGATTTTACACCGGTTTTTCACTTCAAGTTTTGTCATCATTCAAAGTTCGATCGATTAGTTATCGGAACACCGTTATGCCCAAATGAAAGATGTACCTTTAAATTCTAACATAAATGAAAATTATTTAAAACTAGTTTTTTATTTCTTTAAACATTAGTGACGAAACTTATCAATCAATCAATATCTACTCAGTACCTACGGGAACCAATGAAAGAAAAGTGAAAACGATCGGACAATGTTTGGTGCAGTAAATCATACAGTGAAGTAAAATAATTCCCAAATAGATTTGATGCTGAAATTTTCATATTACAGTGTTCGAATACCTCCCTTGATCTCATTAATTTATAAATTAATTGGTAAGTCACCGGCTAAATTACGAATCACCCGGTGTACCAGCGTACAAGTCGCGCTGGGCCGTAGGGCCCGAACTTAGACCCCGGCGAAAGTATTATCCAGGAAACGTAGGTATATACGTATACAAGTGTACATTTGCAATTAAGGAAGCTACACTTCCCATCTTCACCCGTCGATCTTACGTATTGGTATCTCTTTCAAGAGAGATGCGGATTTGTTTAACCACATATGCAATCTATAGCTACGTGTAATTATCATTGCGATATGCTCACAAGTAAATTGCCTGATTAGTTAGTCAAATTGGATTGTAATTACTGTACGATCACGTTTTACCCATAGATCTTAGTGCGAAATAAGCATCGATATTTTAAACATACGCCAAAAGAATCGAAAAATATTGATTGCATACTTCCGATATCGAAAAAATTTTCCAACAAAAAAATTGTAGTTGAAATAAGTCAAAATGCCCTTCCGGTAAATTGTACGAACGACATTCTGTAAAATATGTGCAGAATATGTATGAAAAAAGTATCACTGATTACAGATATATATTATAGACGTAATTCGCAGATAATTTTATCACTAGGCCGGTTCACCGCGGGTAGTCGTCATCGTCGCTATGAACTGCAGGAGGAATACGTAGATTGAAATGGTTGAATAACTATTATTGTATAGAATTTCTATTGCGGTAACATTGAATGCACTATTTTCTAAAGTGCGTTGATCTTAGGAAGGTAGGATCTCAATCGACCAATTCAAAACGGAGAAATTATAGCCGTTACTTAATACCACTGATAGTAAAAAGTGCAGACGATGCAATCAGGACGTAAGTGGTGTTTGACTTGTGGCATTTTTCGCCGCTGTGTCAACCCAGGAATATATAGTTGATTATTGAGGTCAATTTTGCAACGTCTTTTCGGTAAAAGTAACTGGCTTTAACCGAAGAGATGTTAAATTATATTTCCACGGAAATCTGGTATCTTGTTATGTGACTATATTTAGAAAGCACAAAACAATATATTCCAGTGTAATTTATACTGACTATATTTCAAGGCTTCGACCAATTCTAAGCGTACGTAACATCTGCATTGCCAAATAGTTGCACAACGACCTTGCAGGGTTTGTCAGCTCAAATATCAAGTGAAATTGAATCAGATATTCTATACGTGAGTTATATGAGTTGGAGGATACTATATTTGGGATAAAACACACGTGCCTTTAACGGTCTCAAAAAATGAACTGGAACTAATCGTAACAGCTATTGTACAATATTCTTCCAATCTGCACTGTTCGAAAATTAAAATGTACAGAACCGGGAATTTCTCAGACTTGAATTTTTGACACTTTTACCGGAAGAACTCCGCCACGGGGCTTATCGCTCAACTCTTTTAGAAGTTCAAACTGTCTGTTAAGTAAATAATCATCAGATCTTGAGAGAATGTCATTCTCAGTTTTACAGGAATTTTAAGGTACACGGAAAAAAAGGAACAGCGAAAATCACAGGGGCACGCAGTTCGCGTTGGACTCGAGCCATTAGCAAGGCGATATTGACTGACTATGAGATACACTGCCTGAAATACAGTGTGCACAGGAAGATACTCCGTTGCGCTGTAAAATCAAATAGATCGCCCTGTTTTTTATGCACTTTACACTGTGATTTTCGCATTACAAATTGCCCGATTCTAACGCGGAATGTGTGCCCCTGTGATTTTCGCTGTTTCTTTTTTTCCGTGTAGTGAATGTATGTAAAAATATTACGATATATGTACAATCAAATCTCTGTATTTTCTACAGAATTGTACAAAACGAATCACGGGTACTTTCTAGTTGAAATTAATTTCGGCCAAATGGTCGTAATGTGAGACGGGTCTATGTTGGAAGTAAAGAAATTTAACGACGCCGTAGACTTGAATTTACTTCTAAAATAATTTGTTACAGACCGAATAAGCTGGCTATGAAATCTTCTGCTCATCGGCTGCAGTGAAGTGGAAAATAATTGACAAACGAATTGGCAAGTCACGAAAGAAAGAAAAATGAGGAAAATTTTTGTGATTAAAATATATTCAAAGTGAACGATTTATTGACAGTCCAACTGACATTATCGAGTGTAAATAACAATCTAATAAATGACTGTGCTCAAATAATTTAACAAAGACGAAGAATCGCTTGATTATTAAAATTAAGAAAATGAGATTTCAACGTGCGGATTTAATGGTGGTAGTGCTGTTAATTTTGCCGGTAATAAACGCGGCAACTTTTCGAGACATGGTTCTGAAGTTGTTTAAAACAGTGAGGGTAAGTGACAAGAGATGAATAAATATATAAATTAACCATTACACAACTAACGATAAATTAAACTAACACGTAACGCGAGAGATCTTTCGAGCCAAATTTGTACCGCATTACACATTACAGCATGTCATAGAAGGCTTAATGGTTGACTATGAAATTAGAGAGAACCGAGTAATAATAATTTTTGTGGTCACGTGCGCCGCTCTTAGCCAATCCTACCTTTTCAGTTAATATGGTGTAACAAAGCGAAGGGTTATTAAAATACAGGATTTCTTACGAACTAGTATTTCCACTGAACATGGGTGAATTCGTAACCATCCCCTTCGAAATTTGTTACGTAAAACTCGTCCGAGATATCTCGTAATGAATTTCAAGTATTCATAAATATTATAATCAGCTGGTCGTGTGGATAGTGAGAGTGTAGATATGTAGATTTTTCGTTGCTAAGTTTTGGTACACGATTATCAATTAGGAAAGTTTAAAATGAATTAGCATGCAGCGATGGGTCAAGAGGCGGAAACTTACCGTTTGTCGAATTGAAACGGGAATATTTATGAACCGTACGTAGGTATGAATACGTATATATAAAGATATCTAAGATCGTTAGAGGAAGCACGAAATGAAAAAGTCTAACATATTTTCACTTCGAATGTAGATCAGGAAATGGTACATTGACTATTTCTTTATTCAGGTCGTGCCCACGATTATCTCTCTATGTAATTAGCCAACTTCCTCGTACCTTTATAAAACATATATATTTCCTAGAATTTTCTCTCTGAATTTAAGCTGCAAATTAATCTTTACAGTAAACAATTGATCTTGACTTTTTCATTTCCTCAGTGGTCGCGTCCACTCTTGGACACAATGCAATAAACGCTAAGTGAAATTTGCATTTGCATGCCGGTATTGTCGCAGAAAATTGTAAAAGCTCACTACTTCAATGAATATTCATGTACCAAGAACACGTACCTAGTGTTTACAACTGTGGCAAGTCACTCAGGCTGACCAATCGCAAGGTTCAATTCAAGGCACGTCCTAACTTTTGCTTTCTTCAATTTGCATCCGTCGCCTTCCCGAAAGTATACGTGTCACTAAATGCTGCACGTGTAACTAACATGACTATATAATAAGTAACATGCGAATTATTTATTTATGTATTTAATTATGTATTTAATTATATATTTATATATTCAACTGACGCGAAACGGTATTGGTGAGCTGATTACGGTAAGCCCGTGATTGTTCTTTTCTTTTTGCATGCGTTATAAACATATGATCACCGCTAGCATTCAAGAAAACTTGTCACCCCGTGCCTTTCTCTTGGGTTATAAATGCGAAGCACATCTTCCTTCTTCGCTTCAACGTAACGTAACACGAGCGAAATGATTCGATCATTTATTGCGTTAGAAGGACAGGTGCACTAGGTAGTTATACCCAACCTTCCAAGGAATTGATCTTCGGCTGACAAAAATCAATAGAAAGCTGGCTGGACATGCAACCAGTTAATTTTGCACGACTTATATTTGCACTACACGAGTGCAAGTATCTTTTAGAGGAAATTTTGTCAGTTTTATTTACTTTCAAAGTATACAGCGTACTTGCAGTTTGTTTGTTTTTCTTTTTTTCTTTCAATATTCAGGAATCGTCATGATACACGAGTATGTTTCTTTTCAGGACAATGAACTCACCATAGTTTACCCGGAACGTGAAAAAAACGTTAGAAGACAACCATACTTTGACAAAAAGGTCCCATTTCCATGTGACATCAGAGGAGGCAGGTACTGTATTACGAATAGTTAGTATAGTGAGTATCGCATACGATATACGATGATAAAAGACATTGGTAAATGGGAACAGGAAAGAGGATATGACCGATCATAAAACCCTATGTATAATTATTACAAAAAAAGTCATTCAACTATTCGATTTGTCATAATGAAAGAAAAAAAAAATAACTACTTTTCTCATTACTATTCAGATCAGCTTCACCACCGGACAGTGTTCACCGTTTACGGCCTGGTGACATCGATGTGGTCGGTGCCCTGGGCGATTCACTGGTAGCGGCTAACGGCGCCATGGAAGAATTTGCACTCGGTACCTTCATCGAAGCACGAGGGGTCAGCTGGTGTGCAGGGGGTCAAGGAGACTGGCGGCAATTCTTAACGTTACCCAATATAATGAAGGTATGAGAGATACGGGTTGATTGACTTATGAGTTTATTACAGAGAAGAGAATCTTGAACAACCGAGTTTATCAGCGAAAGCGAAACTTCTTTGTTCATCTAATATTCTATTTCCGGGAAGAGTATTAAGCCTGAACAAATCTTCGCACAGTTTCATCAGTTCTCGGCTAAAATTTCAAGATTATGTTACAGAAATATTATTCGTTTAGCTTAAGGATCGAACGTTGCAGGATGAAAGTCGTTTTCATGCTCTATTTATTCGAGTGTCACTGTTTTTCGTTGATTTAAATTCAACCACCTTGTTTTCAGGAATTCAATCCTAATTTGACAGGCTACTCGACTGGGGATGGGGAGTTTATTTCGAAACACGCTAAACTCAACATCGCATTTCCCGTAGCCGCAACAGAAGATGCTCTTCACCAGGCACGCATCCTAGTCCGAAGAATAAAAAACGATCCAGGTATCGATATGAAGAAAGATTGGAAGGTGAGACGCAGTCTAACTTCTTACATTACTGATACTCAAGCTGAATAAATTACTAGAGTCTGATAAATGCCTCTGCGTCAAAGTTCAAATGGACGAAGTAAAAGGATCCGAAAAATAAATTATTTCTCAATAGTTAAAATTAGACAGCGTTGATTTTGCACAAATATACATATACTCAAGTGGACAAATATTTGTACATTCTCTTTCGAAATATTATTTATCCAATATTTTTGTGAAATCACTAAATAAAATCAACCTTTACAGCTGATCACAATTTTCTTTGGAGCAAACGACATCTGCTCTGCCCAGTGTTACAGTCCACAGGAATTTTCGGCATCTCGACACGCTCTGCATTTGCGGAGGACGCTGGATTATCTGAGGTCCACCCTGCCTCGGACTCTGGTCAACGTGGTTCCAGTCTTGGGTAACAAATTTTTATAGATTTTGGGCGCACTAGAACCTCCAAGAACGAATAGAAGTTTTTGTTGAAAGTAGCTGTGCCATTTTTTCTCTATTTTTCGCTTCCAAAATAGGGAGGCTGTATTTAAGTATAATAATCTGCAGTAATCTGGGTCAGATGAACTTTTTTCCATTTTATGAAACGTTTTGATTATTATATTCATTAATCATGCATTCCACCAGCGATGGTCTCTGATGAATTGCAGATCACAAACGCGTGTGAGAGAGAGAAGGCAACCTGCAGTTGGTCGCCGATAGAGTCGAAAGCGAACTTTCCTCCTAGTAACAAAACGCGTCTCGCTGTTCGCTGTAATAATTTATGAAAAAGACAACGCGAAGAGAGAAGCGAGTAGTTTGAGGAAAGAAGAAAAAAAACCACACACCTCGAATAAATTATTCTACCTGAAAAATTTCGAAATTTTCGAACTCACCGCGATTAGCATCAATTAGATTCCACGGGGGGAATTATTTTTTAATTATTTTTTCGCTGTATTCCTATGACTACACTACACTTTTGTTCAGAGCTCGGAAAAAAATTTCATCAATTTATCGCTGTCATTCGAACACCTTATTCGCCGATTTCACTATCAATTGCGAATTAAGATTCAAGCAATCTCACAGACAGACCCAATCAGAATGTTTAACAAATACCATC
The DNA here is from genome assembly GCA_947538915.1 of Tenthredo distinguenda. NCBI lineage: Eukaryota > Metazoa > Arthropoda > Insecta > Hymenoptera > Tenthredinidae > Tenthredo > Tenthredo distinguenda. The sequence goes on from OX384534.1 coordinate 11,779,201, forward strand.
ATTAATTTTATCTTTATTCCCTCATCTTTTCAGACGTCACAGTATCGATCAGGGTTGCTCCGAGTACTATGTGCAATATATTACACCCGTTATATTGCGCCTGCATGCACGAAGGAAATCACCCGGAAATTACGGGGTCCGCTATGTCTCGACTATATCAGCAGGCGGCTGAATCTTTGGTGCTATCTGGGAGGTAATCAGTTTTAGATATGAAAGTTTCAAATTATAATAGTATCGCAGTTTGAGTTGAGGTAGAAAATCGATGATTTTGGAATAGCGATTGACGAAGATTTGCTGGGAATAAAACCAGGCCGAAGCTTTTCGAAAAATATTTCAGCATAGCTGGAGAATTTTTCGGATTTCCTTCCGCGTATGGTACAATTCAGGCTTTACTTCCGTATAGTTTGAGCATTCAAGCGAGATTTAAGATTAGGTATGCAGTTTCGTGGACACGATGCTCGAAAAAAAAAAAACAGATGTGAATAAATGAATGATAAGCACTTGGGCGACTCTCACTTGGTAGCAACTAAACCTAATTCTAGGAACTTGTTTACAGGTACGACACGACCCGGGATTTTGCGGTCGTATTTCAACCGTTCACGGAATTATTCAACGCGCCAAATTCGGACCCTAGAAATTCGAAGCAACTTGATCAGACTCTAGTTACTTATGATTGTTTTCATTTCAGTCAGAAGGGTCATGCCCTGGGTAAGCAGCAAGTATAAAAATCATTCATAAATATCTTCAGACTTCGTTCAACTGTATCAAATCCGCAAAATTTTATCTTCGCGAAAGATATACGTACGACAGACAAATCGATCGGATTTCCACAACAAACAAGGTTCGCATTTGCGAAATCAATTTTTTAAAGTCTCGAAATTGAAAAGAATGAAAAGGACCTCATTTCAAGTTAGAATCGATTATTTTCAATTCTTCTTCAGTTCATTTGAATCCAAAATCTGTAATAAAAAATAGATTCAACCGATTCGTTTTTGTTCACTGAATTACCATCCGAAATTTCAACCGCAAGATTATTAACAACTCTCAAGCTCTACGAGTAAAGAAGAAACAAATCGATCGATGAATCGATCGTTTACTTTTCTTATTCGAGACTTTTGCTACTTGTACCAGTCAAATCATGACCGACATCTAGTAACACAAGTCTTTTTCTCAATGAGACAAGGGCAAGTAGTCAAAATTTATGAAAAAGATGTCTTCAAGATGAAAATCGCAAACGATAACGAAGTAGCGGATTGACAATCGGTAATGCGAGTTTAACTGAAAATATTTTAAATGGAGATCGGCGATCTTCTTCTTACATAGCAATTCGTTCTTGCGTATCAAGTTGCCTATTTTATGGCGTAGAGTATAGCTGGCGAAGTTTGTTCTCTGCAGGCCTACACTACGATTACTCGACGACATTAGGAAATAACGTCATGTTACCCAATATAAATTTAACTTGTTGTAAATTATAAAAGCCAGTCGCTCTCTCAGCCTTTCTTGTACATACCACGTGACTATGCCGGATCTTTACCGATTTAAGGTAATTACGGAGATAAATGAGGGTAACTAGTGAATTGAGCTTAATTTGGAGATTGCCGGAAGTGGTGATACCCAGTGGCGGTAATCTACCTGAGAAAAAATTCCACGAACCTCGTTTTATCGCAGTATTTATTCGTGGTACCAAAATTATTTAGAAAATTTCAGCCGCTATCACTCTCCGAGAATTACAAGCTCCCGGTTTTGGTATGACAAGTCGAGATAACGTTTCACCCAGTAGCTGGAAATCTGTCATGATAAGCTGCACAAGGAAAAATTTCGATTATGTCGAAACTAATTTGTTTGTTCAATCATCAGGTCTCAGCTGATAGTAAATTCAGATTGTTTTGAGATCTATGAATTATACCATTGATCAATATTTGACTAAATATTGTGCTGAAGTATTCACTGGACACGAAGAAGCGTGAAAAATTTGCAGACTACATATTGGCTTTTAATTTTTTTCAGGGGGAAACCTTTTATGGAACAATTTACTAGAGCCTGTTGGGAATAAAACGAACAGCGGGATGCCAAAAATCATGGACCTTCTTCGGTGCCCATCTGAGAGGACGCCTTACATTTTTACGAACGTTAATTCGAAATACTTCCACGAAACTGGAAGCCAAGAAGGAATAGTACCAAGATAGCGCGTAAAACAAACTTTTGTAAATTTAATTTAGTCCTTCTATTCATAATTTATAAAGAATTGTGTAATTTTGTAAATATTTTTTAACAATTAAAGTGTGTATAGTATATCCGTTGAGGCTTAATATCCAAAACCGTTCATAATTTTCGTTAAATTGTTTCAATCCAACATTGAAATTGCTCCAGTAGTGTAAGCATTTCATTCGTAACACAAATATTCAAAATCTAAGATTCATTCTGCCTCTATTCTAGAATAAGTCGAAGACAGAACAGTCATTAGTGTAATTCTTACTGAAAATGATAAATACCACCTAGCAATAAGTCTTACTTGTACTAGAATGGAGGTTACTCGCTCTTAGGCGACGAGTCCGCTTCTTTATTTACCTAAGCAACAAAATCAGTGACAGTAGTCGTATGTCTAAATACTTCAATGAACTAATTTCCTGGACTGGCACGAGCTTATGAATTCAGGTGAAGGCTGATAAGTGATCATTTTTTATCTACGTTTTCCTAATCACGCTATTAGTTAGATACTTTAAATCTACACATCAATCTAAACAGTGGCAACGTTCAAAATCAGGATGATGCAATATATTAACGTGCAGCCATCTGTACGTACACATATAATCTACCCCATTAGTCTGGATAATTGCACAAGCCGGATGATATGTTATTAAATAAGATAATTAGACGGTGCTGCGATTACTTTATCGGTTTTATAAATTATTTCAATAATCGGCAAAAAATGGTCTGCAGGATTCATAAATTTTTTTTAATACTTACTAATTTATCGTGTAATTAAATGAGTCTGGTCTGAGCAAACTGTAATAATGATTGAGAATTTTTAACAAGTTAATATCTCAGGTCACGTTAAAAATAGTACACAACTTACAGTGGTCAATTGCTTCTGACGGTGAGCGAACTTCAGACGAACTTTAACCGATAATAAAAATTAAGTAATGATAATTGGGGCTGAACGTAACTCTTAGCAAATTTACAAAAACTTATCACAAGGTTAAAATTGAATATTGCATTTGCGCACAAGATGGTATAATCAGGATATTTCGAAATTATTTACACCTTCCTCGATGTGGAAATTTATTATTCAGATATTATGATGGCGGTGTTGCATCCTGTACCGTTGCTAATCAATATGTGTATTATCAGGCACAGATACTAGACGGTAATATGATATAACGATTATTACCACCCACCATGAAATGCAAAACAAAACTAAACCTCCAGATTCTGTTTAAACCGATATTGAAACGGAAGATTTATCCATATTCATGAAGACGAGTCTGGACGCTTGGTAAATACTCGAAGAATTGAAAATTAAGTGGGATGAAGGTTTCATAAATATATTGGAAACGGATATGTTGAGTAATTCATCGCTCGATTGTCGCTGTGCCTGAAATCCAAACAGCAATCATAATACACAGGTGATTTCCTCAATGCATTTTTCAATACCGAATCGAACTTGCCTAGAATACGGGAAGTGGGTACCTATAGCCCGTGGGTTGTAACGGCATATATTTTAAATTCGCAGGTACTTTCGGTAGAATAATTTATTTGTTTTTATGAACTCCAAGGTCCTTGCAATAGCTCAAAAAAATACGCTCTATAAGCCCGTGCGGAAGTACCTATGGTGTAATATATTGGCCAATTCCTTCCGGAGCTTCGATGAAAATAATACTAGAGGTTCAACGGTCGTTTATAACATTGAGCCAATGCCACGATGTCTGCATATGTCTAGGTAATATAAACTCATTTGGTATCAGATCTTGTAGATACAGCTGCGACTCATGTGCCGAGCAGAATTTTAGTTATACCGTATAGCTGTGACGTATCAAAGTTGCTCACGGTATACATATGTTAAACTGGTACAAAATTCATTGACCTGGCATTTCGCAATAGAGAATGGATTCAATTTTTCGAGACTTTTTTTAAGGTCAGTTGACAAGGAGACATAGAGGCTTCTGGAAGGCGTATCCAGCTACTATCTACGTAATTTGCCAATTAGAAAATATATATGCGCGAGTTACGTGCCTACACATATTCGTAGATTTTTTTTTATCCATAAAAATATAAACCGAACTGATCGAATAGTTCATCAAAACCTTACGAGGCTATCACTGCAGTAAATAAAATGATCGGGTTTTCAAAGAAACAAAAAATGGCCGATGAAAATTCCTTATGAAAAATCGTAAATTCTGAGAGAGCAGGTGCAATCTTATGAAAGTTCTATTTTTCATAATGGAAAAAGAAAACGAACATCAATTCGAATTCTAACGCACGGAGTATCTCACATCTGACAGACTGACGTATGACCAATTATATTTAATAATGTATCCTCTATTGTCAGACGACGAACCAATAATAACTAATTGCTCTTAATAGTCGTGTTTCAACGTGAAGTTCAGTTGGGAGGTTGGAAGTCAAACTCTTACGTAATGCTACCGACTGTCGTCACGCCATTTGCTCTTGTCGCGTATGGAAAAATAACAAAATAAAGAGACCTCAATCACGAAACGCTAATTGAAATAAATTATAGGTGCACGGAAGACCGCACTGCAGGCTACCAGATGTCATTTTACGGCAGTGTTTAAGATTACCCAATTTATCATCGATCATGCAGACCCTATCTGGATTTCAGGATTCGCGGTACCGAATAGCCGCCACCGAGAAACTTTTGTTTCCTTTAAAAATCTGTCTTATTTCCCAAACCAAGTGATATTCTTACCTTAAAGTCATACCGCCGTTAGCCCTAGTATAAATGATCTTGCTCTCGAAAGTTGGACGAAATCGGTTGAATGGTTCGTGAGATACTGAACTGAAAAAGAAGTATCGTGATGGAAACAAGTCGATCATAATAACAATAGGATTTAAATTATAAACAGGCCTCGGTGTTGAGGTCATTCACTACTCTGCAATGATTGTCTTCCGGACTATTTTTATTGGTATCCAGATCCAGGGCGTCTGCTTCGTAATTCAAGGTGTTCAAATCTGCTTTCAAAAAATCACTGTTTTTTAATATATTCGTAATGAATTTGAGGCGGAAGACCGAGTTGGTATATTAACGACCTAAGTAATTTTTGCTATGTTTCACGATCGCAGCAGCAAGTGGCATTGCGTCCTGATCCACGACCTAGAGACTATAATGTGATACGTTCTTTTTGATTTTTTTTTGCGGATTGGCATGATTTATTTCATCTTTAGCCTAAAGAAATAAGTTTCTTCATTTTTTGGCTAGTGGAACTATTTTTATCTTGGCAATAATTATGAAATTTGCCAATACTTTTGCCGAGTTAGGATTTCCTGTACTAAAAATATTACAGATGTTCGCAATCTATATGATCAGCAATGCATTTAGCATTGATGTGATGGATAATAAGCTATTCAAAAGTCAAGTCTAATTTATTCCACGTGAGTTTGTTCTTTCGACTTCTCAGAGTAGGATTCCATCTATTCTAACTTGCGATTTGATTGATAATTTGAATACATATTCTTCATCTCATTGGAATAATTGACCTTGCACTTACAAAGTATAGTTTTACGAATAGTAAGTAGTTTTTTCTGCTGATTGACGTATGAGTGCAATTTGCCACCATGACTTATTGAAACGAAAAACTTATGTTTCTTGATTGCAATCAAAGTTCTAATATACAGTCAAAGTAACTTGACAGCACATATGTAGGTACGCGTCGTTTACTTTCTCATGGTTTGAATTGCACCAATTAAATTATAATCATCTGTATTCCTCATTTGTAATGATGCATTACCAGAAACGCTTTCGATTTAACGAGCATTCGCATACCATATGGGAAAAATTCATTCGGATTTCCCTACACGATTTCTCCATTTAAAAAGTTGTTATGCGATCATCTTCCCTGCGACCGTAACTCTCGTGAGATATTCAAGCTCGATCTTTCGACTAAATCAAACGATGGATTTAAACGAAAAAATTTTCAATCAGCTGTCCTCAGGGTAGAGTCGACGAAGATTGATAAATTCTAAAACTTGGCCTACGCGATGTCTCGTTAATTTATTCGACAATTCTTTAATTATAAGGTACCATTCTTTTCTGAAAGCAAACGTTACAACGGGGAAGTTTCATAAGCTGGCTTTACATTTTGGAGCAAGGAAAGACTAGGGCAAATTTTTTGAACCTTAGTGGTTCATTTTCGTATATTTTACTCCATTATTAGCAACTAGAATATCATAATATAGCCTATGTTGTTATCAACTGCATCTTTGCCGTTTTGAGATATGCCCATCAGACTGGGAGTTAAAATGGATGTAAAGATGATTCAAAGTCACTTGTGTTCGATGATATCATATCATATCATCGGTATAATAAATAATGATACAGCTACCAACGATTTACTGTAAAATGTGCATATCATTAAGGTGTTTCACGTTCTTATCATTGTACAATTATATACTTGAGATAATAACTGATAACAGTGCTACGGGTTTAGAGGTGTGACAAAATTTCTGGTATGTTTATCTAGACACATATGGCGCCACCGATTGCACGCGAGATTAGTTGTCTAAAGTGATTAATTGCTTCCTGGTAGAATTCAATTGAGAAAGGAATGACCATTATTATTTGCTCGATTGTAAGTGGGCCGGTTTGTCTACTCTGTTCGTTTCGGTGGTTTTTTGATTTACTATGTGCATCACGCCCAATTATTTCTGCGCAATTTGGGCAGCTCACAATTCTAAATATAGGTACATACACACATACGTTTGCTCTGAAAATAAAATATCATACTACCATGGAATTAACGAGTGCTGTAACATACGATGTGCCAAACGTGTTGACGCTATCGTTTATCCTCATATACAGCTATCATGATCTGACGATGCATTTTTATTCATACGAGATCAAGAAGCTGGCACGTTTGGAGTCGAAGCTGGTTGTTGAAGACTCAAGTCATTAATTTATGATACCTATAATTTTGAGTATGTAAAGAAGAACGGGCTCGCGCTGTAATGGTTTTGATTTAATTCCAAGATGTCTTTTTTTTTTCTTTCAATTTCATGATATTGTTCCTTAATTGCAATCAGTCAAATCTATGCCTATGCTAATTAGCATTATTGAAATTGCGATTCATACACGATAAAATAATTTACCACCTCGTACGTCGGTGTATCGTCTGATTAAAACCGCGTCTTCGATAGATTTCCGCAGGCTTCGTGCAGATTTCTTCATAGATTCATAGAATGATGAATAATTCATATTTTCATCTGTCATTTTACCTAACTTTATTATTTATTTTTTTCAACAAAAAGAAAAAGGACCTATAGCTTCTCAGACACAGAAATAATTCATTCTATACAAACTAAAATTCATGTTAAAATTATAATAACATTTTTCAACCGCAATAATATAGTTGTGTGGGCTTTCGGATTGTCCTGAATAGTATAAACCGAAGCCAACAGTTTATTTCGAACATCTCATTATACGCCCGAGGTCCGGATGTGAATCGAATTCTTTCTACACGCCTGTGGTCAACTAAATAAATTTTCTATTTTTTGCACAAACATATAATATATATCAGGCAGAATATTGCTAGTCAATAAAAGACTCATTTATCATTTACGTCTCTTTTTTTTCGCAGTAAGTTTCCAATGGCTTTTTCTCTATCTGTATACGTTTCCTATTGAATGAACGCCCGTCTAGTACTCATTGTCATCTAGTATCTATTCTTCGACAGTCCATCACGATGCCGCAGGCATACAGTAATTATTCCATAGAAAAAAGGAACCTCTGAAAAATGTATATAACGGAGTACGCTATGAAATTATTGATTTGATTTTCGCTTCTATAGATTCAGAAATATGACTTGCAAAATTATAGATCGAAGTATATTCTTAACGGACTTCAACCATAATTAAATATGTCAAATTTTTTATTGTCATTGCATTTTTTTTTTCTCGACTGGGCAGTAACCATTCGATAATTACTAATTCTGATTATGAAAAATAATCAGTCAAGTTAGTACATATATTTTATTATTGATCATTTATACTAGTTCTAAAAATACAACATGAGTACCGTAATTTAGGCTTGTACCTGGAATGATACCTACGTGATATACATGTTGATGTAGCTCGGTAGTGCGCATATTAATAATCTTTAATAAGGTTATTACGGAAGGCTTGGGATCCTAATAATAGAATGACCACCCAATTGCGATGTGTGCAAAATTTTAATCGTGATTTCACCGTGACCATCAAGTAGGTACGCAGTAGGACGGTATGTAACATTGGAGATTTTCGCAACACCATAACTGAACACGGGGTATGGTCCGCGATATTTTTAGATTAGAAAACATATTTCTGATCGGCCAATACTATTTTATGTTGCGGGACGTGTGCTCGAATCTATTTTTATACAGCAGAGTCGAAAGATAAGCAGCAATTGCGTTTCAGCTGTTAGAATCCGTTTGTGTTCTACGACTCTGCCGAGTCACAAATAGCTACTTCTATTTTTCGAATGGAGAAGCTAATTGAATTTCTGCTTCGTATTATTATTTTCCAACATTTATAAGGTCTTTGAATTATTTTATTCAAACTTTGAATCAGTAGCGTTCTTCTTAATTACGATACTTTGAAGTATCAACCTCGGAAGTAATTGATTCCAAATCTTAATTGAAACGTATTCGAAAGCGATTATATCTGCTGGTAATGAAATGTACACTAATACAAATGGCTCTTGGCTTCGGACGAACTAAAAAGGAAAAAAAAATCCATCCAGGCTAAAAGCGATCATTAAATTTGATAGTCTAACAAAGAGCAGAGTTTAAAATGAAAATCCTCCACTCATATACATATATGAAGATTGTATAGAAAGCTATACATTAAAATTTCATAAAAGATCTTCCCGGAAGGTTACACGCCTATTCACCGTTTCAACATCTACACGTAGCTATCATATCATAATACCTAGATATTAATGCGACTGAAATACTAATAAATATGAGAACGAACCCCTGAAAATTTCGTCATGAATTTGACGCGGGTTAATAAAATCGGAAAGCAGATTCCAGGCAGGAAAATTGTATTGTGAATGCAGTCCTCTTTATCCTGTATATTAACTCACAATCAACACAATACTATCGCCGTTCGAAGAAAGTTCTGAGAAACATTATGTCCACAAATTTTCCTGAATCATTCTTAACATCTCCCTATTATATATGCAGTCCAGGAAAGTACTTTTGATGACATCACTTTTTGCCCGAATTATTATCGATAATCGGATAATCGAACGATGCCATCAATGATAATTGGCTGAGTGAGTACAGAATATTTAAACGTACACACATGTATCCGGTAAAGGCGTTGATCTTATTGCATTATCCCGGATAAAATATAGTTCCAAAGGTTTCAAGGTTGATTATATTGGCTACAGAACAAGTATCTCCGTTCTCTCGCTGGTGGATAAAAATGCGGATTATCAATAGTAAGAGAAAACTTTTATTTCAACCTCAGCTAATTTTTATACAAATGTTAACGTAGGTTTTACCGGCTCATAGCTCTTCGACACGATGATTTTTATTCGTTTTTACTACACGCCGTGTAGGAAAAAAAAAACAATAATTAGCGATTTGAATAATAAAGTGAATCAGACGATTCTGCATGTAATATATACGGATTATTTTTCTGGACGGACGTCACATCATAAAAATTTTTAATATCAACTCTAGACTCTAGGTTCGAATATAATAGTTAAAGTTACGAGGAGATTCAATCAGGTTTATTAAACGCACGTGCTAGCTTCGAGGCTATAGAGAAGCCGAGCGAAAGTTCAATGGACGCCATTTTGCTAGATTTTGATGAATACTCTATACTTTTATTCTTCATTAGTTATTAAATTCTTATGGCTGCCTAAGGAAAAAAAAATCGCTGCTATCGATCTTATAAAAGTTAGAATAAAAAACTAAACAACTGTGAGAAGAAATTGCGAGTCTTTCACCTGGACATTATATATTGTCAAACTAATAAACAATTCGCCTAACATCACGTTTCATTGATCTACTGAAATCATTGATAATTAATACTGTTCGTCGGAATTGGGTTATAGGGTGACGGTCAATGCCAGAAAGTTAATCTCGGGTGAAAAAACTTCTGGATGATTTTATATCATTCATTAAAATGGAGCAAATCCTATATTTTATGCAGTCAGGATGTGAAAATAATTTTTTTTTCATGGATCCGCGAAGTTATAATTAGCATTAAATTTATTTACGAGGAATTTGAACTCTAGAGACCTACAATTCAGCCTATTCGGTACTTTATAATTAAATCGATAAATCTTATCGGAGTTTTGAATGGAACAGTAAGCTAAGGAAATGGGAATTGGGTGGGTTTGATCAACGAATACAGTAGATATAATTTTTCAAATAAATATTTATTCATTCAAACTTCTGTCGTATAAAATTAATAATAAATAAAACGACGGTTTGGATAATTCAATGAAACAATATAATGATTTTATGTATATGTATATCTAATCACAGCTATCATCTGCTAGTCAGTCATACATATCTAATACTGGCTTTTGACTAGTGACTTAATAGCTATCTAATGAATGATTGAAATCATGTCAAGGAAATTCATATTTTCATAACAATAAAATGTGAAGATATTTTGTGCCAATTATATTATAAGATGTTGAACGATAGTAGAAATACTCCTCCATTGTGACTGCAGCCTCGATAAGATATTTGAAACTCCAAAAGTGATTTTTTCTTTATCCGCAGCAGTCATTGAGGAGTGATTACACATAGTTATATTATGGCAAATGACTAATCTAACCAGGAGTTCGTAGATTTACAGTTTGCATAGTTGGACCTAAGGCAATGCTATAAATAAGATCGCACTGTGAGTTCGCGCGTGCACAGAAATTACATAGAGAAATTAAGTTTCGATAGCAATAACAACTGATGGTATGAATTCGAATTAACTAGCGCTACATAAACATGGCAAAAATAAGATACATTGATATAATATCGAGTTGAAGTGACAGTCATTTAGAAATTAATATTCATATGTATATTTGGATTTACTAGAAACTATATGAATCATGTATCGAATGGAATTTTTACACGATTATTTTCGAGGATTCTTTTCGTCGTCGGAAGTCATCTTCTGGTTCAAACATTACTTTCAGATCCTCGATTCGGATGTTCATTCTTCGTTTTTCACTGTCGATTGATATGAAATCGGCAATGCGAGATGGAATTCTTCGGCGAAACTGAATTCGAAGAGTGTTTATCATCCCTGATACAGTCATACCTCTTCTTCGGTTGTGCCCCCTTTTCATCTTCTCTCTTCTTTCTTGTAACATCCCGAAGTTCTCAGCTTCAGTTGATTACATTCGGTTTATAATGCGAGCAGGAATGCATAGAAAGCAGATTACTAAGACGTAACGAAGAGCATCTCCACAAACATAACAGACAGTCATGCTTTTCTCAGATTTTGGGCCCCTCACTACTGTTGCAGGCTTCTAACGAGCGTAGGTGTAGAAAATAGTCTAGGCTTTTTCTAACTAAGTGTGAAATTCAAAGCTGAGAAGCTCACGTTGATAATCATTTCTCTTCCCCAATATCCTCGGGGATCAAGATCTCGATTCTAGCCGTTCATTTGCGACCCCAAAGCATGTTCCTTCGTCCTTGCGGCGGTGATCCACCGAAAGATCCACTGCCCTTTGAGCTGCTGCTCCCGGAGCTAGACACGCTCTCTGATCTTCTGATCGGTTTTCTGGTCGGATCGAGAAGACGGTCCAAAACCTGGCGGATGGTGCTGTGCTTGCGGTTGAACGGGTTGGTGTACATCTTTGAGTTTTAGGTCCCGAAGTCCTTCTTTTTCAAAATATCGAAGCTTGAGCCTCGAAGTACTTCTGCAGTTGATTCAAATCACGAAACAGCACTGTCTTCCTTGATTCACTTTCACGATTATATCGTATGGTTTAATTGTCTCGAAACCGTGGACTTGACAATATCACAATATCGAATTTTTCTCAATAAATATATATTTTCGAACTTTTGAAACGTTTTACTTTCTCAGAAATAAGTTCTGAAGTTCAGATCTCTGCACTGGCAGTTCTCTCTGTAGAATGAAGCTTGAGCAGCCACGCGTCCGTTTATAAAGACGCACTGATGGTCGACCTTCACTTGATGTCGGTATACGATCGCGAGTCGCACACGGCACTGCGCGTCTCGCATCACTCGCGTATGTGGCTACTTTGAGGGCGGGGCTGGACGTATACACGATACGTAGACAGCTGGTCTCTTTTCTTTTTCAGTAAAGAAAACTACGTGAAATAGGTAAAACACGTGTAGATTATACTAAGGTGCCAACAGCATGACATATGACGTACGCAACTCACTAACGCCTCGAGCTAGTATGTATAATAGCGTGACAAAGCTTCTGCAGGCTGTCGCCCCTTTACGTCAAAGATTCGTCTTACGTCCTGCCTATAATGCGCATGAATATGAATTTTTTATCATTAACAGCTAAACAAACAACATATCGAATGCGTCTAACGAATGAGACTATAATTCACGAGCAGCTGATCAGAACCAGACAACTCCACTAACAGCATCTTTTGAAAATTGTGAAAAATATTTTCTTTTTCTGATTGGCTAGGTTTTTATGTCAACATACTTTCGTCGATCATTAAAAAATTTCATTTTCGTTGAAGCTAAAAATTTCAAATTTTTTTTTATCCATGGATTTTGAGATATTTTCATCGAATCTGGAGTCGAAATCGGGTTTCTTACAACAGAATTTATTCGGGAGAGATGACGCTTGTACTTTCGATTCTCCATGCCTCAATTAATTAATCTGATCTTGCGAATTTAATCCGATGGAAAGTTTGCACCGTCATTTTGAACTCCTTATTTAAACGGAGTGAAGGGCTGATACGTGTGCACTTTCCATTTGTTCTTCCCCGGCCCCGACCTCACCTTGAAATTTTCTTTGGGTTTTAATATCTGCGGTCAAGCTCCGTATATAATATGTGTATGATATTCTTGGTACTGAATGGTGAATCAATACACCTGGGTCATCAGTGCCCGTAGTTTAACAGGAACCTTGAACCAGGATATTGTTTTTATAAATAATACGACTTCCGACGTTCGACGAAACCGTTGGTCGAATGAATACCTGTTATTTGCTATTGAGCGAATTCTGTGATTTTCCGAAGGTTATTCAACCGATGAAGTATTGCTAAAAAATCTTTACTATCCGCACACCCACCAGAGATGAACATTTTTCTTATAGCAAAAAATTAAAAAAAAAAACGAGCCGTGCAGAAGCTATCAAATTCGCGAAACTTTCCGGAGGACAACGTGTTCGACAGAGATGCAAATAATCCTGACATTTAGAGAAACTGGATTTGTAGTTGAATCATATTTGATGGATGACTTGTCAACGTGTTTTTGCAGGCAATGCCTTTCTTCGGCCTTCGCATTTCCAGTGTGTCTGTATTTCCCAACCAATTAATTAACACTTCCGTAATCCGTATTAACTGGCACCTATATAAGAGTCAAGGTAGAACATTCTCGGAGGCAAGACTTGGCTTTCAAAATAGATACATACCGAAGTTTCTCGATAATCTGGTACAAAAAATTGTTTATATTTAACGGGAAGTTAGTTTCATGGGCGGAAGTGTATCTCTTCAAGCATACTAGGCGACTCGACGTACATTAACTGTCACAGTATGCTCGTGTATAACTGTTTCGTCCAAATACTCAACTATGGAGGAATCGAAACCCTCCTGTGACTGAGTGTAAATATTGCTCCGTTGTTTCGATGAAAGGATCGAACCTTCTACATGTGAGAAACTCGTAAGTTGGCGAAGGAGTCGAGAAACTTTCGTATGTATGCGTTTCGTCCAGGGTAGTTTGGCTGGATTCGTCAATAGGGCTCATACCAAACGTACCCTGCTCTAGATTCGGCGTGTCTCGTAGTGGACGTTAAGTGTTATTTTTGGAATCGGTATATATACGAACCGAGTGTCTGCCTAGTACCAGCGAGAGAGATGCAGCTAATTAAGAAGTATGTGGATCCCCATACTGCTTCATTAAATTTGACATTGGTATAGTTTCCGTCGGGAAGATCGATTATGTGAATCTTTTTTTTTTCAAATTTAAAATTACTATAACCTGTTATAAAACTACTAGTATGTATTCCAATAAGAGAAAGAAGAGAAAAAAGAAATCTATAATATTCGCAATATTGTGAGAGACCTAGCTAATGACATACTATTAGGTATGGTTACCTCTCAGTAAAAATTCGCCGACGTAATTTGAAAATTCGTAAATGATAGAGTCCTACAAGGTATTATTACCGCTCCGAAATGTATATAATCATTTGAAATCGCGTACTAAAAATCACGGACATATTCGTTGGCCATGACAGTATTTTATAACTCCGAGTTATACCAGAAAATAATCTCTCATTATTACGTATTTTTCAAGAGAAAAAATAAACAACCAATCCTTAAATCTTGCAACTGCAGCCTCTATCGAATGTTTCTTAATTTTATCCAATTACACATATACTTGTGAAAATTCGAATGGTAAAAATCTAATAATTGTTTTTCGATACATTGATTTGCTGAGTAATACTCTAAGGCAAGACCGACGAGCCTACTTGATACCAAAGCTGAGGTAGTACCTATGTATAAACAGTAAGCACATTAACACGTTAATGAAAAGATGTCGAATGAAGATTTCCATTTACATATCTGCAGTAACTAGTAAAAAGTACATTTACATAACCACCAGGTCCAGGATATGGGAAAATACCAGCAATGATCAGTCCTAACTCAATACATCGTCGAACATCATGCTAATTTCTATGACTGTGTCATCTTACGACGAAGGCACCGTATTCATTCATACTTGTTTCGCACACTATTGCGAATATTAATTCAAGATGGCGAGAGAATTTTTTTTTTTTTAGCTAAAAATGAAACATCTTATTGGTACGTGACGTTTTACAGCTGTTGACACTGTGACACTGAGGGATTTCCGTCTCTGTATCAATTCCCAGAGACAGGCTTTTGGGACTTTTTAAATCAATATAAACAATCAAAGAAGTCAACCAGATATTTGAAGATGTACTGACGAAAGATTATACAAATAGTATAACATTCATACATCCGCAGTGAAAATATCTTCCGATATGTACACATATGTATATTAGGGTTTGCACACAGTAAACATATTTTTACATGTATCGGATTTAATTATCATTTAATTATTTATTGGTATACAAACTTGAGAGAGGAGAGCTGTTGCCAAAATATCTACTATTATACGAAGTTTTACGAATAAACTGGTTTTGCGATGCCTACCTAATAAATGTACGTATGTCGGTAATACATGCTACCAAGTAATACCGTCCAGATATAAAGATCGTGTCGTACCTGCGTAGTATATCTAGTAACAGTTCGTGGGTTTTCAATTTTGAGGGAAACGAAGAAGTAGAAAAATGACCTATATATACTGTAAAGAAGCGATTAATATGGTAATCCGTGAATAAATTTTGGATACGTGAAACGTAGAGGCGTCGGACCGCCATTGAATGGAAGATTTTTATTTTGAGGACAGCAAAGCATCTGGCAGTTATTGTATGTACCTACTGATAGTAGAACACCTGAGGTGCGCCTGTAATATTCCACTCAATCGTGGCCTTTTTATCGAATTTGCGAAATGGTTCTGCACATTAAAACCGCAGACATAAAAAACTTCCTGTGAATCAGGAAGATATATATATACCTATATATAGGTATGTGCATATAGATGTACATTTATTTCACGCTTACACAGTTTCTAAAAGATGAAATATCGCAATGATGATTCGAATGAAGTTCGGCCATCTTAAACGTAGCTTTTCGTCTTGACCAGAACAATAAATTATTATCTACTTTACATACCGATATACAAGTATTCAACACACATACGGTGAGCTTGGATCATTGGATATAAATTCTTAACAGGGACCATACGCTGGTAGAGACATTTCATACATTTACTGTGGTTTTAAATTGATTTTAAAAACAATGATGTTTATAGTATTTCGGTGATATTCTTGAAAAATTAATTGTAAGACAGACGATGATGGAAGAATAGCTGACTGTCGTCGTACGAGAAGAATTAAAACCGATTAGGCGGGAATTTAGGGCAAATTGATTTACCACGAAATATAGGCTCCCGACGTAGACTGAGGACGATACAAAACTAAGTTTGATAACGTTGACATCGTTAACATTTCGCAAGAGTAACCATTCGAGTTATATCCTCCCTTTAATCGCCTTGGTTATGCATATACATTTATTTATAATCTTTCACGATAGAGATGAGCTACTCTCTCTCCTAGATAGTCATTCCCATGGAAACAGCAGCTCTAAAACGACCCATCAGATTGATATTTGGTTAATTCTAAATTCAATCGTATTCTTTTTCGCTCAGTCTCATAACAGGTTTCATATTTAGAAACATTCAGTATGAGATTCTCTATTTTATTTATTTATTTATTTATTTATTTATTCATACATTACGTTATAGTGGTTGTAATAGACATTCTCGCATGGTGAAAATATCTGATAGACCGGCGACCTTCCTTTTTGCAAAAATAAAAGAAAAAAGATCAACTCAAGCAACAATACTTCAACCATGAGATTCTGGTATCTTTAGTGATGATGAATCATTGGTAGTAGGAAATGGTTTTCGTAAATTAAGAATTCAACTGGTTCTAAAGACCAGACGATCAACTGGTGCAAAAAAATTCCAAGTCCTAATCTCTGAGAGTATTATATCAAGTGACAGCCGATTGTTGCTCCGAAAACGAGCTCGATTTCCTTGTATACCAAATCTTGAAAGGTCTTTGTACTGGATTAGTTTACTGCCAATTCAAAAGTGGTCTAGTACGGAATTTTGATACTTCAGTAACTGCGACCGTGAATGATTCATTTTCAGAAGAAATGGTCAATCGTGTATATCCCAACCGTTTACATTCACTTTTGAATATTCTAAGAAATTCTGACTGAATCACAAAAACGAACCATAGAATTTTATTCTGTCTCTCAACTCAGAAGCTGAAACATAAATTCCAGTTCTATTTTGAGTACAACGCCGATACAACATTCCTATCGTTGTGATACTAAGTCTAATTGATCAGACTAGAGACTGGAAGTTATTTCGGCCCGAAAGGCTAGACAGTTGATATGCATATTCGAAAGATCAGAAAATAAAAAATGACAACGTATAAAAAATATGTTAATTGAATTTTCAATAATTCTATTCAGTGACAGAATCTCGGGCTCTCGAGAAAAGATTTATATGTCAATTGCTTTACTGCTAAGATAGTCGATACTTCGTCTATCGATATAATCAATTCATCTTCTTAATTTGTGACTGCCGATCGCCGAAAAAGTCACTTTGTCAACGAATTAAGCATTCGAACACCTTGAACCGCTCATTTCACAAACCAAGTCTGAAAATTGTGAAACTAACATGAGTTTGCCTTGAATGCAATTATCAGCAGTAACGGGAACCGTCGGACATGGCCAATGGCCAAAAGACTATAATTAAAAGAATTATCCGTCCAGGTCGACACAAAGTTCCGCAGCTATGGGCACCGAGTGATAATCTCTAAATGGAATAATTCTCGTGGAAATCTACTAGACTTGATTGCCCCGTAGCTCAATGAGCTAGTTCAAGTTTCCACGGTGGAAAAAATTTAGAACGCTTGTTTGACCCGCCGATAGTAACACGCGAACACCACTGAGCACTTATGAACTACAATAATTCTTAATCAGGACACAACGTGTGTACCTACGTATATGTACGTACGATGCATACATCTTGGTACGCCACTTCACCAGTTATGTAATAAAGAGGTTCCATTTAAATCGTCTACAAACTCTTTGTAAATTTATTAGACTTAAACAGTTATGCTGCATCTCATTGTCAGTCAAAAAATTATCGAACGATTTTTTGTACTCGGATGAATAAATATTTGATTCTATATCAAGACCAAACATCGGGATGATGAACCTTTGTCACCCAATAATTATACAAGTTTTTATCTTTTGCGGAAATCTATTCAACGAATGGTCATATCGAGCCCGTTAAGATTTAGACATAATATATGCACATATATGTATGTATCTGTCGAACTCGAGTGAATGGAATTTGGAATTGAATAGTATTTTAAAAAATAAATCGTACACATTGAGAACGATGCACATGAAAATTTCAGGCACCATTTAGATAAAATAGAAGTGAATATTTACTCCCACAATCTCATACACCTAAAACTTGTTTGACAACGACCAACAAAGTACCCACGTCAGGCGATACGTTGTAATTTTACACCGATTATGTAATCAGTAAATTAAGAATTAAATTATCTCTATTTGAGGCGTAGATATCATGAGGCAAAGGGAAAATGAGTAGATTGTCTCCCAACAGAAATTCCGGACCAAATTCTATCAAGTTGAAATGTTAGCTAAGTAAAGCTACGACACAAATATGCTAACTGCGTGGAATCGCGGGCAGCGTTAAGAAATGATCGTATAACTTCTTCGTATCATTTTCTTTCATCAGTTTTAAAAACAGCCATACACGTAGTTTCATGGCGCAACAGACCAGAAGGATTATTCGTGTGAAGAGAATGTCCTCATTATAAGAATCGTAACGAAGATACGATTATTATTCAATGATTTATGAACGACTTTTGGGTTTATTCGCTTCAGCAACGTCTTCAAAGTGGACGATATATACATATTTCTAAATCAGTGCGGACGATTCTAAGCCAGAGCGATCTTTCCATCAGTCAATAAAACAATTGTTCAAATGGAAGAATCAATAAGAAAAATTGGCATCGTGGGAACAAATTAAGAAGTCGAGAGTAGCTGTCTTATTGTTCAGTTATAACTAGCTGTAAACTATAAGTAGTGATGCAGTGTGCATACTCTTTGCTTAGAAATATTCAATCTTTAATGAAACAGGTGTATAATATATGCACTAATTCTATGGAATTACCTCGCGTAGTGCTGCACTTGCTGGAAAAGGTGATAAAATATAAATGAAAGAAAGATGGCTTACCACGAGCTCACACTTTATTTTACAAGGTGATAAAAAATGGTAATGAAAAACAATTTTTTATAATGCACATTTCATACGCAGTCTTCGGTCCATGGCGTGTCTCATGCAAAGCCAAGATCAAGAGTTCATCTTACTGTAAAAGGCTTCATTGAAACCGGTCCGGGGATCCCCGTGCTATTTATTTCTTTTTACTTTGAACATAGGATAAGGAAGACAGAAGATTGGAGAACGAGGCCACCGCGTCTCCGTAAAGGAAATCCTGGCGATCCCCTAGAATTTTTAATCTTCCACTTACGATCGTGTATCTTAAATACTGATTCTACTGTCTTGAAAGTAAACTCGGGATAGCCATTATCACCAACAAGCAAATCCTCATCGTTATCAAAATTAATCGTCGGTAGGTTCTATGTAAGCATTACAGTTTCCGTATGAACGTCAGAAATGTAATTGCCACACATGGTTCGATGAATCGGACCTTGCAGATTATATTCTCGGTTAATCTAGTGGAGAAGTTTTTCGAAGTGGATTTTCATCCCGCAAATTAGCGTTTCGAAACTACTTTCATCTATAACCTCAGAATCTCGTCTATGCGCATTTTATTGCCTTCGTCAGCAGGCAAAGCTATCGCCATGTGTGACCTTTGGCTTCGATTGGATCCAATCGCAGCCACAATTATGTTGCTTGCGTTCTATATAAGTGACGAGGAGAATAAAAGATTCCGAATCGTTTCTCTGCTCGAAGCTTCATGCTCGAACAGTATAATAAGATGTAATGAACGGATGCTGTGAAGAATGAAATAATAAACCTTATATTATATCTTCAGTTCACATGGCATTAGGAGCCGTAGGACGTTGAACTTTGGTGTTTTCTAAGATATTTCGTTTTGTCCACTTAGTTATTTTAGTTATACGACGAGAAGAAAAATTATTTATTAATTTTTTAAACGACTCACATAACGATTAATATAATCGTTAGAAATTTTTTTGGAATTCGACTTACCGAAGTAAAGAAAACTAATGATCAAAAGAGTGAAAGAACTTGAAAAAGTTCATTAGGTACGTTTGTATCCACACCAATACGGCTGGATCAATTAACAAGTTTTGCGATGAAATTTCAGATAGCTATTTCGAATAAATATTCTCTAATTACTTAACACCGTTGAGTTGTTCTACTATAATAAACAAATCTAAATTTAAATCGAATACATCCATAAAAGTATAATGAATGAGAATAATCTACTATAATAGCAATTCATTAACGATCAGAAGCTTAATAGTTTTTCTTTCTTATTTATTTAATTTTTTTAATTGGAGCGTCGCGGGGTAGGGAGATAACATTGAATCGCAAATAAGAACCTTGGACTCAAACGATTTCCATAATATCGTAGTGGCTACGACGGAATTCTAATTATTAATACGACTACCCCTTAAGTGGTTCATTCCAATATTACACGAGTTTTTGATAATGGAACGTGTTATCAGATCGTTTAAAAATTCCGAGAATAGGATAAAATTAATAACTGGATTCTAGAATCAACGAGATGTGCAATGGGTAATCTTGGATATGTGCAGTATCACCGTGAAACTAGTTTAAAGAGGCAGGTAAATCACCTTTCTTCGTCAGAACCCATCGGTGTTAAATTCGAGACGCATATTGATTAAATGCTGACTAATGAAACCTCGTCTTAGCCTGCAGCTAAATCTGATACATTTCTATTAATTAGCTAATTCCGAAGCACACGAGTGCTGATATAGATAGCTGCAGCGAGCAGACATCATGGGTCGCTTGCAGGGCAATATAACATCGATTATGCATGTCTGCCTCAGGTCACAAGGCTGAGAGCGTCGTGACTTCGCAAAAGAAAATATATTATTGTACTATGTTTGTTGGAAACCGAAAGTAAAAATATGTTTACACTATTTCAAAGTTTTGCCATCCAATATAATCCGATATACTTGATCTATAAATAAATCTTTTGTGACAGATATAAAATCGAATCGAGCTAGCGTTTACCGTTTCTGAATTTATGCGAATACCACATGATTTGGCGGGGAGATGAATCTGCGAAAAACAGCTGACTATTGGGTGACGTTCTGAATAATTAGTCCACAATCAAGCTCGATGTTTATTATTATCTTCGATTGCGTGATAATACTTGTTGATTGGGTGACGTCCCCTACATCGGTATTACTTCGTCTCAGAGATGAAAAGTTTCACAATTTCCTCGTATCGGTAAAAATAAGTCTAAATATATCTGAATCAACGATAAACAACAGAACTTCAGTATCTCATTGAGAAGACTCGTCAATTCAACCACAATGTTTTATGAAAATCATCAATTTTAAATAATATACGATGAGCCTTGGCTCAGCCGGGGACTTTTTACGTGATCAGGAAATATCTTGTTTCTCATTATTAACATTGCAGTTTCACAAATATTCTCTCAGATAAGCTTGCTGAATAACTACAAACATATAATGTTGTGTCTCGTCTATATTTCGCCGGCAACCTAATCGAACGACACCGCAGAACATAAATGACTGAATTTACTTTCGTAAATTATTGAAACCATCGAGGAAGAAGTCTAATGAAACCAATAATGATATTGTAGCGAAAGGAAGTAAATTGCTCAAAGGTGTAAACTATCACATTAAATATTCTCCTTTCCTAGAAACGAACTGCATAATTGTCTGTTTAATTACTGACCTTCAATTTTAACATTGTATCCTCATTATTAATGCCCTCGTCCTCCAGCTCCGTGAGGAAATATGCGGTTTGATTTATCACAGGAGCTGAGGTAGAAACTGGAACAATTATAATCAATTAATTCATCAGTAGTGAAGTGAATTACGAAAGCACTCGGAAAAAAAAAGAAAAAGAAATAATGAATAAATAAATCACATTTTTAATCTCTTCATTGCATTATGTCCAGGAGATGACAGATGCACCACGATTAGTTTAGACGTTCCGAAAAATTATGCGGGGATAGAAAATTCTATGGAACTGGATTCCGATCTTCGTCTTGTTTGGTCGAATGGATTATATTCACAGAAACTTCATGAACTTTAAATCTATTCGTAAACACGAAAAGATAGCCTCAGGGATGTAATTATACTGTGGTCACGTGTGAAATATGAGAAATGAATAGGTTCGCTTAATCGATGGGGGTGCTGACAGAGTTAACCTTCGTAGCCAATGTGAAAATATAATTATTACAGAGTCATAGAGTAAATTTCGAATACCGAGAATGCTCGTGACGTACCTATAGCCCGTAGGTCTGTTAATTTGTGTAAAAACAGTCGAGTTTTAATAAAACATGAGAAACAGTATATAATAGTGGCGAGCATTCTAGAAAGAAAGATTTGTAATATTCCCGTGTACCCTAACGTTTTAATGGGAGGTCTTCGGCTAATTTGAATGATTGTCGTCACAAGATAAATCAGCTACCAATATTTTATGAATTCATCGATTTGTCTAGTAAAATCAACGGTGGTATAAAGTTCCGAGTCTTCATATGGCGGCGTATATGACGTAAGCTGAGCAGCTATTACAGCAAGATGAATATAATTGCAATTGCAAAAAAAAGTTGTCATTCTTCGTAGAATTATGTAAGTTAAATATTGAAAAAAAACCACGTGTGTAACAGCTGCCATCTCGATCTTGGTGTCAAGTTAGCATTGTCATTACATCGAAGATTACATCCAAATGCGACATTCCTGTTTATTTTTACGTGATACGATATGCTAAGCGAATGATAATTATTCTCTCTATATGCACGTATGAGATTATATAAATATATTGCAGTTTTTCAAAGAAGTGGTAAAAATTTTCATCGACGTATCGATCTTCCAGAAATTCCGCACGTAAAACCGGGGTTATTACACATCCACGATTATTATCATTATAGTTATTTCCCTGTTTTTTGTACCCTGTTGATCCTGAAATGTAACGTCGTTAACCTATACGTAGATGTATTTTTCTGAGCTGTTGGATTAACGCCGATATATCACTTGTGAACCTTAATAAATTTGTGATTCACCCCGGTGAAGCTGGGTTTGTTGCCGATGTTTCATTCTCGTCATATGTCAGATCTCGAGAAATCATATAATCCGCCAAATTAATCACATTTTTTTTATTCTCTATATCACAATGACTATAAACATTTCCAATGCGTCATTGCAATTAGTTTCCCACTTTTCGACAGGATTTTATAAGATTTCTTTTTTTTTTTCTCATTTTTACAGTCTGCTTTGAGTGACACGCTTGATTAGCATCAACCATTTTATGAAGTCATCTAATCCGATGTTTTTTAGTCATTCAACTCAGTCTTCTGTACTTCGGGTACGTTTGAGCTGTTAATTGACGCAGACATATCGAGGCATCTAATCATGTGTCGCCGAACGAAGTTGAATGTAATTGCAGTAATGTATACGCGAACGAGTACAGCATTCGCTGAAATTACGATTTCAGAAACTTCAGTTTTACGGCACGATATGTAGCTTGATGTATGGCTCGAGTAAGACACAGCATCCATGTAAGTATAATTGGAACACGCATCGCAAAATAGCGCAGATTGCCAAGACCCGAAGGTATTTCCGTCCTGGCTGTGCCGCGTCTCGCCCTTATACGTATTTACCACAAGGTGAATATTACGAAGGCCAGGGCTAAGCCATTTCCCAGGAGAATACGTAGTTGCCACTCAATTCAGCCGCAAAATATGTTAATAACAAGAAAATCTTCTTATGGCAAGGAAATTCAATTTCCGAATCAAATTACCCGTGTGGCGACTATATGATATAGTTGAGAATATAAAACATACAGCTTTTTCATTTCATTTTTACCAGATGACTTGAAAAAAATCACAGAGTAATTTATACTGTGGGAATAAAGTTTCCGACGTTGAAACAGATACGTGAATCTCTTGGTTTCATATCCACAAATGAGCCAGAATATGTGCAATTGGAAAACTCAATAACTGTGATGCAAGGAGCATCTTGACTATACTTTCAATATTGGGGTCTCAAAAAGCTCCTCGCGTCATAAATTTTATGTTATTTGATTTGAAATTTTCTAGCTCATTTATGGATACAATTTGATGAGATTGGCGTAGAGTTTCTGAAATCAGTTCGCTCTTTCTAATAGTACCAATTTTTTTATAGTAAAGGTGGTTTCATAAAATCTACTCAAATCTATCCTAATATCTTCTTTAAAAATCGTTTAAATATTGATTTAAAAATTTTTATTACTAGAAACCTGAAATAGTAAGACGGTCAGCGAACGATAATATTCTAAATACACCTTTATATATACGTATATATATTTGTTTATGATTAGCCGACAGGAATTCGGACCCATTATTACCTTTGTGAACCGAAACTATAGGATCTGTGACGTAATTTGTTGACCCTGGCCGTGGAACTAGAAATGTTGCACCAAAAAACAAATCCGGCTATACTATGACGCAAATGGTGCGGTGAAAAATAATAATATTGAGAAATTAAGTAGCGCGAAGACCACCGAAAAAAAATAAGAATTGAAAAAACGAAAAAATATGATTAAAAAACTAGTTTGAAAAGCTGCTCGCGGCTCCTAGAGAGATTCGAATCATGTCTGACGAGGTGAGAGAGTTTAATGTCGGAATACTATCTAGCCTGTACCTAAAGCGAACGTATATATATGGGGCATTTCAGCTTAAATCACGGGGTCATCGGAATCCCGTGAATAAATGAAGAGAAAATTTGAAAAAAAAATTGAGGTACCATTTCGGACGCGAAAGGACCCAAAAAAAATTCATGGTCAAAATCGAAAAAGGTCCGGCTGATGACCCCGTGATTTGAGCTGGACTGCCCCATATATATTTATTAGGTATATACGAGATTTGGTTATAGAATCATCAACAAGTTTAAACCACTATGTCTAGTTCAATCGCTAACTGGTTATAAACCACCTGTTTTATGCGACTACGGAACGGAGTCTAGGAAAGTTATTAAGTTATCAAATTCTTCTTTTTACAGATGATATTCAAGGTGCGCCGTACATAAATTTAACAACGATCTAAGTATATAAACGTAGAGTTGATCCGATCACAAAATATTCAATATTCAAGTAATTACGTCGCGTGATGTCTGGGTTATAAGATAGTCTCTACATTCGTTGCTAATTCTCGCATAACGTATATTTGATACGTATTTGTTGATAATTATCTATAAAATGGATATTCTTCGAAAGCGAGTAGAAAGAAACTCATCTATCTTTTACCTCAAATAACTTCATGTCCAAATATTTCATAAAGGAAAAAGCAATGGAAAAATAAAATCGGCTACAGCCACGTCCTGTTATAAATTTTATAAAATGGAAATTTATATGAGGTTATTGATATCTTTATGTTGTTTGCAGAATATTTCTGAGAGAAATTTTTCAACATTAATTCATAAGAAAGAAATTATAGATGGTAGTGCGCTCAATTTCTAGACTAATTCCTTTGAGGTGTTAATCAAACCCCTTTCAGCAGGGCATCATGAATCATGGCATATATTCAGGTAATGGAGTTTCAGCATATAATTTCATTTCTATATACACGACACGTACATATATATTATATATCCAATGCCTGAAGAGAAACGAAATATTTAAATATACCGCGTAGTTATCGAACGCAATTATTATAGGGTGACTATAATACGTGTAACGTAGAATTAAAAAATAATTTATATATACACTGGCCTGATTTACCATATCGTGTTGTCACCCTATTAATCTTAAAGACGGAGGAGATCGGAAGCAGTTGGGGGCAGACGGGTTATCTGCGATAGCAGCCATTTATTTTACAAAGGAAAATCGCTGCATTAACAACCTTGACATTGCATAGAAATGACAGATTATAATCATTTTTTAACATCAAGTAGTACACGTGTCTTGCATGTTATATATACATATATACATGGACTTTGTGAAGTACTTAACTGGCAATTACTGTCAAATGCGGTATTTCAAGAATCTGGTATTTAATTTACACGCTTAAGTACATGTGACAAGAATTCTAATCGCTCACGTGTATGCTGGTGGTCATTACTCGTCAGTGTTTCATAACGACCGACTTGGATGTCTTTAATCAAAGAATTTCGCCACTTTGGAACAGTTTAAAACGTCGAAAGATAATTATTTTACGCAATTGACCAACGTGAAATATACACTGACAAGAATATTAAGCAACTGTATTATATCCTGAGAGATTAATATCCTCTTATCACAACGTCGTGTACTAGTTAGATCAATTTTAGATGAATTCATGCTAATTTCTGTCGATTCCGGATTAAACCTAACGCTAGATCCCCCGTTTATCTCATAATTTATGAGCTGATTATAATTGAGATTATAATTATAAAATTTTTGAGCGTGTAGCGAATCGTATATCATTCGTTATCTCAACGCATTCGCTCGCAATCAGAGAAAACTGACATCTGTCCTTAATACAGGTTACAGCACGTGAAGAATAAAGCGATGAAACCATAGAGGAGTTAAAAATTTAAATAGAAATTAATCATTGGTCTTAGATTTGTCTGACTTTTGCCCAAAGACAAATGAAATTGCCCATCCAAACGAAAGTAATACAAATATATCATTGTATACGTATACGAGGCCGCGTTATAAAAATATCGTAAAAGTACGAAAAAAAACATTCGAAAGTGATGGAACACAGGTTTTGAGATGGCGTTGGTACAGTAGACGGGAGATTTAGAGATGGGTTTTCCCTAAGAAAGTATGTACCTTATAATTTCTACGAAGTCACCCGTACCGTACTGTAGGCAATGGTTACCGAGGGCAAACACGTTGTAGCCACCAGATGCTGTAAAAATTGGGTCAAATCTTCAATTTCTCTTTTTTTATTGTGGCACCAGTATAGGCGTACATGTTTTAAATATGGCATGACTATTTGTTGCCAATTACCATTGGGCATTGATTAATAAACACTTTTTGTCACCTATGCGCAGATTTCAGTCTCTCCGTGACGTTCGCGATCACCGTAGATGTAATCCCTGGAACAACTTTTTTTGTCATAGCTGATTGTGAGACCGGTCGATCATTTATTATTTTGTAATTGCGTATTTTGTTTTATTTGTTAGAACATCATTTCAGAAGAATAGGAGGATGAAATAGTGGATAATTATTAACTAATCATATTCATCTTATAATTTGCCCATTTAACTGCTAATGTAAGTTAAGGCGAGGCCGGCTTGTGGTAGGTCCTTTCAATGATCTATAAATCTTGTGACAGAGTTCATAATGCATTGTCGAATATGCGGAAACGTTATAAAAGAATGCTTGATTCCATACTTTATTTAAAACCAACGGAAATAGTACATTCATGGAACCCCATATCATTTGCAAACATTAACCAATCGACATTCGTGAGACACCTTGAGATTTCGACTTTTTTTTCTTCTTTTCTGCGTCTTCGATATACAAAATTGCGAATTTGAACTAGATAATATTTCCCTAAAATATATGGACTCGACTTGTTATATGGATGTTTTACAGTTCATTACTGATCCCTATCCGCATCAACAACGGCTACGCTATACGCACTCTTTCGACATCATTAATATTCTTGAGTATTCGATAATAGTCTGTATATTTATACTTACGAAATAGATAATAAGATTGAAGATACATGTGAGTAGAGAGAAACGCAATAAATTTCATCACGCTACAACTAGATATTATATGTCTCGAACTGCGCTCATTCTAATTATCAGGCTCATTGGAACCAGACCTACATATCTAACTAACAAAAAATGAAGAAATTACATAATTCCGGTTTGTGTATTAAATTTGATTCATTTTGGAGTAAAAAAAAAGTAAAAAATCATTCGCTAAAATAGAAGCAGAAACGCGTAGCTGTAATGACATTGCATACACGTAGTTTTCGTGGTAGAAATTTGAGCAAATCTGATGGCATTGAATTTACGTTGACCAGTCTAGCAATTCGCACATAGGTGAATGGATCTGACAATAAGAATCAGTTGGAATGCTTACCTTGAAAATCCACACGACCTCAGGTTCAAGTAATTAAGTCAAGGGCTCTGACATACCAGACTCCCGTTTTCGTTCAATTGAGCGGTAAAAAAAAGTACATTGAGCTATATATTTTGTTGACTAACGCAGTTAAGGCTACAGCTGGTATACATGAGTATCTGCGTTTAACCATTTTTCGGTAAACAATAAATACTCCGTCAAATGTCTAGAATAAAACTATGATCACATCGGTACAGAATTTGGCGAGGCAATAGACTCAGTTTTTTCACGATAATCGCTCCTTAATCGTTTTATAATGTACAGAGATTTTTTATTTCCTCTGTAATCGTGCGAATCTAATACCGTACGGATTTTATAAATGTTTGTAAGTAAATGCGTATTTATTAATCACGGAATAGCGTGCCGAAAAGATAAATTCTTGCTCTAAATTAGTTTGAACTCAAAATACCCGATTGGAGGCGAAAAAGCGTGAGAGCCAGCCAGAAAACGCAGATTAATCGGTAGAGCCATTTGTGTACCGTATATTGACACCAAGTCATATTGTGAAATGAATGCGTAAAATTGCGTTTCACAATTGCCTTGTTCCTTCGAAGAAACGAAAATAATTATACGGTATTTGATTACTCTGCGATCTAAGATTATCAAAGTCATGCATCAACCAAGAGGCCTGCAAGAGCATGCGAATATATGGCCTAGCTCTTTGAAGCATAACTGACGTATGAAAGAATTGCACGTGTGTAATCATAGATCACATTTTTTGCGTTAGGTTGTAGCGTTGTGCGTTAATGTGAAAATGATTATTTTTCTCTACAGCGAACCTAACTCAACTAATAAGGATTTGCATAGTCCTGCATTTTGCGATAAATCTAGATAATCTTATCGCGAGACTATAAATTAGCAAGAAAATTTATCTATATAATGAAAACTCTTGTTAATGGTATATCAAGCGTTGATGCCAGTTCGTTTTGCATAATCGTCACCTGAATATATGAATAATAGTAATCATATATACGCATTGAAAATGGCAACAAGTAAAGATAATCACTAATTACTCTATAATCTATGAATTGTATTATTACTGCACATAATGTGCCTCTAAAAATGTAACACAAGTACTTGATAATTACTTTACACTACGATAACAAATCAGATGTATGTGAAAAAAAGATGCATACAACAGTCACTGCATCTGCGAACGTGAGAGAATTGCAATAAAAAACAGCATATCTGCTCGTATGCAGCTTGATCCATTTACACGCGAATGTTCATTTTTTTCCGGGTTTCTTTTCCTCCTTTAAGTCGACATTCTATATGGGAAGATAATTATACGACAGATTCGCCAAGATACGGTTTCCGCTCTTATTTTATCGGTCGTCATTTTGCGATCCTCATATACCGAATATCCAGGTTTTCTTGGCTGAAAATTGTATCATTGCCCGAAAAGATTGACCCGATTGTATCATGATTTTAATTGTTATTCAAAATTCGAGTTTAAATCACCGAACGTAATGAAATTGGAGCAATGTCTGAGCGAAGTTTTATCCGAATGGAGTAAATACATATATTTGACAATATCTATCTAGGAATAATTTCGATACCTGAATTTTCGACTTTTTTAACACAGCCAAATTTCGATAAAATGTGAAACGTGTTTGTCGCAAAAGCGTCCAATCATTCAACTACAAATTGCAGTCAGCGTTGGTAACTTACTCTAAGTTACCATCTCTCAACGAAGAATACCGACTACTATACTATGGCTTACCGACACTCTGAATCAGAATGGTTCAAGCTTTCAGTGGAGAATCTCGAATAGATCCGAAGGTATCGACTGCCGGTTGCGAAAAGAGGAAATAGATCATTTATTGCACAGATTTTATCATATTCTCAAAAGCTCATCATGCTCAGATCGCGATTAGTCTTTTTCAATTGGTAATAGCTTGGAGAATGACATATTTCATTGCCAATAAATCTCTGACCATGAATGATGATGAATATTATCAGGAGCTAGGTGATTTCTAAATGAATTCGGAAAATTATTCTTGCCGAACATTTCGCGATAATGCGTCATCGGAATGACTAAAATTTTCTGCAGAAATGAACTCTGAAATCGTTTAAGCTTACGAAAGTTACTATTACGATTAGCCTAGACCCCATTAATGCTTCCAAAGTATCGACTCATCAATTATAGATAAGATTAACTACATTTGGCTCAAACCCTTGAGAACTCCTTCGAACGTGTGGACTAATGACCGCGAGATAGGTTATCAGCTAACGATAAGAATATACCCAAGTCCGACAAATTATGTTTATTCGTAGATAAATTATCTTGAAATGATAAATTCCGTTGATCTGCAATGGTCGGAAGATGCTGCCTCATTCTGGTTTATAATATAAATTATACACGAATAATGCGCGTACATAGGTTTATAATAACGTTCATTCGCCTGATCGAAAGTTAATGACTCCAAAAGATCTGCCAGCAATAGAAAGCTGCGCATTTTCGTGCGACGTATTGCTATACCGATATTTGGTAAGTCTCGAGTAGGTATTAGTTATAAATATACTCGCGCTGTCTCGGGATGAAATCCGGCTTGTCTTTCTCGAACTGCGAAGTTACGAAAGCAGCGGACTATTAGCATGTATTTAGTCCAGCGAATACCTGATCTAAATTCTAAATAAATCTCCTATTATCGTATGCACCGTGAATAAATGCAGTATCCTATTCTTCGTACCAGAAAACATACAGATTTATATTACAAGTATGACATTTTCTTGAATCGTGTACGACTACCATCGCGAAAGGTGATTGCGACCGTGATACCCCACGTATGCTCCGATTGAAAGTCTTCTGCACACTATAAAGGGTCTGCATAATAACCTTGCGTAGTTACTGTTGTACTCCTGAGGTTATAATCGAGGTCAGAATATATTCGAGTATAGTTCCCCGTGTAGATACCAGCAATCGGCATTGACTTCTACGCTTTATATCGTCAAGTATAACTTCCTCCCTACCAATTTCAAAGAACTTCCAAACAGGTATAAGACCAAGCGGTTCAGAAGTTTTTTTTCCTTTTTGTTTTTTCTCGCGAATAGAGATAAATTGATGCGTTGACCAATACGAAAAGGAACAGCTGCCCGACGCTTCGTCACTTATCTTCAGCTCGTACAAGTTTTCATCGGATTACAATATGGCGACTGTATCTCTGGTCAAAACTCTTCAACTTTCGTTCGCCCCGTATATGTGTGATTCCAAGACACAATGGTCGTCTTGTATGCAGATATATACATATATACGTCCAAAGACGTGTTATTAATATTTGTACAAAAGGAAAGGACAGATCTTTTGTAGCAGACAAACTTTCATTCGAATTTCATTGGTCGACACGACTTGAGGCGTCCTGATAGTCCAGCGTCGCCCGAGCGGAAAGTGAACGTTCAAGTAAACTCGAAAGAGACCTCGGTTCTAACGGCAATGGCCGTCGAAGCTTCAGTCGCTGTCAGACACCGGCCTCGTGCGCGTTGTCGACGTTAAATATCGTTCAATAAAGTTCGAATAAATAATTATTTACCGGAGTCGAAGCGTTTCCAAATATCGAGAACCGGTAGGACGCCATCGAGCCATAACTAAGAAACTCGGAGACATCAACGCCCGTAGAGCCGTGCCTCGCGAATCATTCGTTCAACTTATAGTTCACCCGTTTACTATACCCACATACATACGGATAATAATTATATTCCAACAGCTGAAAGGTGATCATAACGAGTTTAAAATACATTGATTACATTTATCCGGTGAGAGTGGCGAAGGTTCACAGACTGAGGAGTGAAAATGGATATTTTGGATCAAATGTAAAGTGTCTACGACGCAATTTGATCGCTAAGAAACCCAAAGTTCGCGAGAACTGATGCCAATGATGAAATTTTAGTGTAGTTGCGAAGTGGTCGTTGTAGTTCGTTGATTATATATGCAGAATAGTTTATTTGCAGAGTGTTGGTTTAGAAAGTATAGGCACAGTGAATTTTAAACTACCGAATGACTGTCGACGAGGATCAAATTATTTGTCAAATATTCTGCGGATATATAAACACTTTATCGAGACAATAAATGGCTCGGATTTCTTTCACTCGTAACTTAGAAATCAGTTAACACGAATGCAGACCCGTTGGTTATAGTGAAGTAGTACGATCCTGGAGTGGAAACGTGAGATAAATAATAAAACCTTGCAGATCGTTAGAGGACAACACTAACGAGAATTAAACCTGCCTCAAATGTTCATTTAATGAAAATTAGTCGAAGTTATACAAATTGGAAGAAAATTGTCCCTACAAATAATAACAGAGATATTACGGCATCTCAATAGTTATTACTAAAAATTTGAAATCAGTCGAAAATATCGTGGCTCGTATTTCCAGTAGAATAACAAGATTACGCAAGAGACGTTTTTGTTCTTCTGGTAAAACCAGAATAATAGTCATCATACTTAGCGGGTTACACGTACTTAGTATCAGTGTCATGTGTATTCGATAGATCGTTTAAATGTTTTTCAACGATTTAACATCCGTTAAAAAAATCTCAAGCAGTGTTGGATGAGCTCGATAATTCATTGATAGAGCTATAGCTCGAAGTGAAGTGCATAAAATATAGGAAAGAAGCCAGAGGCAAATAAGAAATAGTTACGAGTCAGTATTTATTGGCTTATTATCAGCCCATGCAGCGAAATGTTCGTTATATGGACGGTCGTCGCTGCTGTGGCGTTATTTGCAGAGGCCGGTAAGTCGTAGTCCTCGTAATGTGCCTATACTCGTTAAAAATAAGGATTATTCTATATGCCCTCCGATACCGGTTAAGAAAATGGATGAATTTCACTAATATGTAATTCCATACGATATGCGCTTGGCTCGGTGTCGACACAATTACATACAATAACATAAATTTTCCGAAAAACATGCTTTTTCAACCGATTCGCTCTTTCGTCAAGTAGAAAGTTCGACGCACAATCTACTCACGCGGCAGAACGCACCGCTCGCCCTTATTTCCAAGTTGACGAGAAAGAAAGAAAAGAATATCTGAATCAATTAGGGCGTAGATATTAATTCGCGTAAATCGGTCGTTAGGAAGACCTGTTTCTTCATCGGCTTTATAAAACCATAAATATTAATAATACAGAGAAAAATGTTCGAAAAGGTCGTGAGAACCGCTACTTTTGAATCGCATCTTTATCCGATGTAGTTGCTAGTAGGAAGGACTGAAAATTTCGATAAAAAGCCGGGATCTTACTCAGCGAATTAAATTGATGCCAGACATAACCACTTAATCAGGTCACCAGACAGTGCAGCCTGCACGATGTATGTACTTCATGGATGTGCACTCATACTTATTGCTTCCCTCGTCACCTGCGGAGTTCGCTATAGTCTCTTTGTGATAAAACTGATTCATTTTTCAAACATTTTATACGGCCTAATTCAACGTTTATCGCTTCGATTCCACAATATCAAGTATTTGATACACAAAGCGTTAAACGGCTGCTCAATTTTGGATTAGTTTTTCGACCTTTCTAAATTAATTGACAACTAACACGATTCTCTATATACACAGACTCGTACATATCAGGTATAATACTTCAACCACAGTTCCTAAATCTTAGGTAAACTTCAGCCATACATCAAATATGTCACGTAAAAATCGGTACAGTACTTGTTTGATCTTGAGAGTCAATACAGCGTCACTCCTCAGAAAAAATTGTGCAATTCCAGACGTGATCCCAGCGTCTCTTATGACAGTCATTCGTATCTACCGCGGTATTAACACGAAAGCTATCATACGTGTGCAGGTCTATGGACTCACGTCAGGTTTTGAGAGAAAATGCTAATAGAACTACCGGATTTAGAAGGGCGATGAATTCTTAGCGAATATGAAAACTGTATGGGGCCGTGAAAACCTGTTTGAAATTTGTTACTCCATCTCTGTTCGACTATTCGTAATCGGTAATTAAATTGGGCGGATAAACTATTTCATTCAACCGCAATAGCTTGACTAGAAATATATTCAAGTAAATTTTATAGCCATGTATGTGTAGCTGAGATATCGAAAGATTTTGCTTTCACATAAGAAGATGTGATTGGATTTTGAATTCATATGAATTTTGATTTTGTATGCCTACTCAGAAAATTCGTAGCATATTACCTGTAAATTTATGAGCCTCTGAGAATCTGATTTTTTATTTTTTTCTTTCACGCTTCTTCATCACCATTTTAATGTTATTACCGCATCATTATACTGACATTATTACATATCTTATTTTTGGTGTAGGTATTTCGGAACGCGGATCCTATTAAAACAGGCTCAAACTATATTCTATCTTCTCATGGCAAGCAAAGAGTCCTTGATTCGCGTATGCGGATGCTGGATAACGCAAGATATCCAGAATCAAATTCCATGCTGTTTAGTGATACGTAAAATCCTGAAATTCGTAGCATTCTGATACAGAGTTATACGATTCAGTCATGTAGCAAAAATGCTATAAAAGTATCATACGTGTAGGAAACATTAAAATTCATCCGACAGTTCAGCCGCTAACGCTCTTCTCATATGTGATCACAAATTTGTCAACTTTTTAAAAGTAGATAAGATGGAATAGCGGAAAAGAAATGTCACGAATATAAATAATCTTGAAATATCCAGAATCAAATTAACCAAAACCACAACGGCGATCGAATGAAAAAAACCATGAAAATTTTCTTATCGCTCTGGGCTCGATATCTCGCTTTAGGTTTTCGGTACTCTAACTAAGCTATAAAAATTACCGTATTATACCTAATTATGCACGGTATTATTGCAATCAGAAATTAGGGAAGTATTTTAACGGTTCCCTATTAGAAAGTTCCGATCTTTCATAAATTGAATCTACCTACATTGAGGGATAAAAATTTCAGGTCAATTCATATCGAACGAATGATTCATTACTGCGAAAATGATCATCGAAGCAATATTTGCTCGTAGAATTTTGTCGTCTCATCCTTCGTACCTACTTCCTGCGCAATACTGCGCTTAAGTAATGAAAAATGAAATAAAAATATAGTTCATATCTTATTCTAGTCTCGTAGTAGCGCACGCTTGGCTTGAACCGGTCAGAGGCAAGCCAATTTATCTTAGTTTCCAACTAGTTCAATTCGATGCCGAAGAGAGGAGGAGAGGATAGTGCAGGGCAAAGAGAGTAAGTGTGTGAGAAATGCTGTGAAAGAGATGCGGAGATATGGGCAAATGGACAGAGAGAAAGAGATATCAAGAGAAGATATAGAGGACGAGGGCACGAAAAACAAACGATAAGAAAGGGTATCTCGCTGGGTAGGGACTTCCTCTGCATGGTTTCTTGACTTAATTGGATGACTAAAATATTCTCGGCAATTAACATCGCTGGTCAGCACGAAAATACTGTGTCTATACCGTTGAAGTAGTGCTGCAGGTGTTCGAGGTACTAAAAACTAGTTCATGCCAATCGCGTCGAAAACACATCCGATTGAGTAATATTTGAGTGCCTATAAGACAAAGCGGAAAAATTGATGATGTGAAATACTTGGGCTGTGGAAATTGATGACGTATCTACACCGGTTTTATAGAAATATGAAAATTGGCAGACATTTAGGTAATAACTTGTCGGGTGAAAAGTCGGAGACATTGTTCGAAGAGACGTGAAATCGTTTTTGGTAATTGCCGAATCTTGCCTCGAGTCAAAAACCAAACTCAAGGCCTTTGAAGTGGTTGAATTTCAACGTCTTTCCTGATTCTCGATCAGTCTCAGGCTCTTGTAAAGATGGAATGGCCCATGGTAGGAGGAACACGTCTAGGATATGGCCGGGTGTTCTTTTAATCTAAAGTTAGATGTCTTCCTGCCTCTCTACGTCGACTCTGAGCTCAGAACTTTCACTTTTGGAAGACCAGCCACGCTTCTCAAATATTCAGAACCTAAGACTTCACTTTCATGCGTGATTCTTGTTCTATGGCCTCTTTATCCATGTCATGATTCTTCCTTGGTCACCCGCGTGGTCAAGGTCACCAACCCCATGGAATTCCGAGGATGAAGAAAATTTTTCTTCGATACTTGAATCGGTACACGAAAAACGGTCTATAGCGAATCAAGCCATGAATTAATGAGAATATTTGAATCGGTGGAAGATAGCAGAAGCAAACCTTCAGAAATTGGCAACACCTTCTAGTATGGAAATTTTTAGTTATTCAAATCAGATTTATATGATATTCGACATTCTTTCGGGAGATTAACAGTGCCAAACAGACCTATGAAGCCTTTGGCCCGAGTCATCGCATTTATTATTTGATACATAGTCAAGCATTTAGTCATAGCTGTTCAAACATGCGTGCGGCTCCAAAATGGCTCTCGCCTCAATGACTAATTAAAAGGTCCAATAGAACTGGTAACGTTCCTGAACCACGGCGAAAAAGATTCACCATCACTCATTCAATAGGACGAAATAAAACTGCAACTGCGGACGTCAGACGTTCCCGTAATTGGAAGGCAGATAAATTATCATTGACATGAAAGGTCCGATACGTTGCTGATTGAATTAATACGTTAATTTGGTTTTCCGGAGAAAGAGTCAATGAGACTTGGACCAGCTTCGTGTGAAAAACGATCAGAATACGGAAACATCTGATCATATTCGAGGGTCGATTATTTGAGGAGAAAAATTCCCGAACAGCTCCGAAATTTTTTAACGAGATAGAAATTCTTGAGTTTATACTTTTGGAAGATCCTGGTTCGCGCGATTCATTACACCCATCCGTTTACAGTTTATTGCGTAATCCCCGGATACGATATCCGTGCCATAAAAATTAATTCACATCCTTGAGTATACGTTTTTAAACCCGCATTATCAATCAAGTTGGTGAAAATGACTTTCAAGGGTTGACCATAAAAAAAAATCACCATCCAAAGCTGCGACGATTGGGACAAATACCATGACGTTTTCAGCTAGGACTAAAACGTCTGCTTGTATCTCGACATCGTAAAACAGATTTCAAGGATCGATGCTCCAACTTTAGAAACTACGATTTAACCAGAGAATCACATAAATCAGCCAATAGAGAGCCTTGCGGCTGGCTTTCTAGTCGGTATACAATAACAGTTGGTTGATTATCCGCGCTTATTTTATAGATATGATCTATGGGCACCATTTATACACTGATCTTCAAATCGTTTATAGTTCTAAACGGACAGTTGAATCTTAGCCCATTGTATTCTTAACAATACCTCGGCTTGTTCGGTATGTACTGTTAAACATACAGAGTGTCCCATGCTGATCCAAAACCCGGACAAACCCAAAGCTAAGGAACGTGATTGAACTAAAATCGGTTCCATCGATTCTACGATCCCTTTGAAAGTTCAAAAGTTGTTTCAAAAAATCACTACTCTGTGGAGATTTAGTAGAGTAAAGTATATGCATTCGTGCGCGAAGATTTTGATGGAAAATTTTGTAGATGAAGGAGAAGAAGAAGAAACAATATCGCGTATTGGAATAGCTCTGTATCTTGGTACTAGGAAGAAGTCTGAAGGCCAGTAGAGTTGATAAAAAAAATTAAGGTACACGTATGGTAGATTCGGTGATACATACGTGATACCTTTCACTATGCGTGTAACGAAGGATAAAGATAAAAAATTCTGATAATTAAAAAATCATATGTCCTTGCGCTTACTGACTACGAAGACACGGTACTGGGAATGTACCAATGAAACATAATGGAATTTTTAAACAATTTATCTGATCCATTTGAACGGTGAAAATGACTTTTTCTTTCGAGGATTGATTCACCAAAGTGCAGTTGCAGCGTTCATTGACCTGATGTCAACTTTCTTAATTGTGCAACAAGGATTTGAAAGTGTTTCTAAATTTGTCAGAGCACCGTTGCACGTTCAATATACATACATACCCAGATATAGTTCAATATTATAATTGCATAACAGATAATCAATTTTCGCGAAAATTCGAAAACTGTATCTTTGTTCCAACAGAAACAGGGTCTAAATTCTACATTTATTCATTCTACATTTATGCATACTCAGACTCTGTATATCCACACATGAGTAATAATTTTCTTCTACATCTACATGAAATTTCAACGAGTTCACCTGCTAAGCCAAAGCTGACCAAAGGCTAATTCTGAGTTTGTCAAATGTCGAGAATAGTGGCCACGAGGATGTCATTGGATACAACTAACTTACAGACAAGAAACTAGAAAGTCTTAAAGCTATGCTCGGTGTATAATGGCCTGATTAAAGCTTAAACCACACCGTATATCGTCTTGTAGATACTCGAGTCTGACTTCTCGTCGCTTGCGACTCGCAACTGCGATGTGGACGTAGCCTTTCGTCCCACAGATCCGGTATATGAGTCGATTTCAATACATCAGTCCGATACATGAGACGGCTGGCACCTTCAAGTTTCAGGCTATATCGCCGAAAGGAGAAAGTCTTTAGAGTTCTCCGAAATGCGGAAGGCTTGGGTAAAATCGTTGACGCAAAGGTATCTGTTATACCTGATTCCAACAGATCCTTACTATCGTCTAATGGACGTCCGTATATCGTAATGAACTGGCGATCTGCAACTGGAATGAAACGTTGGGCAATATAAAAATAACTTTGACGTCACTCTTCTGGGATATATACTATACATATTTACGCCCATAATTATAAATGCACATATATTTTAAAGAAATATTCAACTCTCCCACGGTCGAGCAATCAGATTCGTAGAACCTCCGGAGGGAAAACCTCACGCGATAGATACGTATGGTCAAGTCTCTCTGTGTGATGGTGTCGTAAGTTCCGATACTTTAATTCCCTCGTCAAACGACGTTTGGTAATAGAATATAGATCTAAAAATTGAAAATAAAATAATCAATCTTTATGATTGTCGATGAGATACATAATTATGGCACAAATCGAACAAACGATAAGTTTCCTGCTCGGGCTTGAGTTGCTTAGCTCCGTGGTTGTTTCGTCGCACTTTCATCGTCCCACTTTCTCTGCGAGATGCCGCTAAAGTCTACACACGACGAGAATTATCGTCGTATTGATGTCAATGAAAATTGTTTGTGTATACTTATACATTATATGCTACGACATATGGTATCCGATACAATGTGATAAGACGAATAAATATTTTATATCTATAAATACGTGATCAAAGAGATCCGGACTTTTTCTCTTCTCCAGGAAAAACTGCTTCGATGTATAGTGGAATGCGATATTTGATGAATACTATACATTTTCGCTGATTTTAATCCTGATTAAAAGTCTTACAGTTTTGAGATTTTGAAATTTGGATACCTACTCGTCGTTTGGGAAGCACCTTGAACCCACTTTCTCCTATTAACACGACGCCCAATTGACATTCAATGGGAACAACTGTGTCTAAATCTGACAAAGGCACATACCTAGTCTGATTCAGCTCTTTTGTGATAATAAATTCGCAATTATGTAGAGCCACACGGTCTGTATGTTGATTAGCGATTCATTTATTTCATGTTTGAGATAAAGACGGGTAAATATCTAACGGTGTTATTTGTCCAGGTAGTTCAATCCCGTAAGAGTTACAAATGCAGTTTATTGTTCTTCTAATTGTATAACTTCTAAATAAGCTTTTCAAATATCCTGAAATTTCCATAGTGACTTGAAATCTTCAGAATAATGTAAAAGAAGTCTTCTGATGTTATTAGAATGAATTTTGTTCCTCAATCCATCAAATTAGACAACCAATCATATTTCTATATCGACCCGTGACATGAATGGATTTTCCAAAAGTTCGAGAAAATCGTAAGAGCTCATTGAAACTTTACACGATATGTTAATAATATGATTTTTTAATAACTATCTGCAATAATTGGTGACAAGCATATTTGTAGAACGAAGTAGATAAAATCCACACTATAATAGAATGTGTTAGCAGTCGCTTTTGTAAATAGAATACCACACCGTGAGTGTGCTGTGGGTAATGACGGTAATTATAAGTGTACAGGGTACAGAATAAATTCTAAACTGTGTCAAGTGTGCTTATCATGAACTTGTCGTATACTATGAAGGTGCGAGTTAATCTGTGACCTGTTATTAACAAATGATTCAAGTTTTATTATGCATCGTGAGCTCAATTCACATTCTTATTAGTTGTTACCTCAAGAGTTTAAACTATTAGTTCCGCATATACAGGAAAATATGAGACAATAAGTCAGCGAACGTTGACTCCGTTGAATAGCTTGTTGATTGTTATATGGAATAACATAATCATTGGCGAATATAATAACAGTGATTTTACAGTCCAGTATACGAACGAGCTAGTGTGGGGAAAATTTCATGTGCTACATACAAGCATTCATTAACATAAGTTGCGGTCGATGTATGACGCTAACCGTCGATGTGCATCGACTAGTCACTGCGGGTACTATCAAATGTACAGGAAAAAAGAAAACGTTGAAGTTGATTTGGGAACAGTTGGATAACCGACTTAAACACAGCTTAGTTTTCAAGGAAAAAAATTGCCTGCTGTTGAAGTAAAAAATTTTTTTTTCATTTTAGAACAAAATTTCATTGCGCATTTATGTTTATTCATTTATAACATCGATCATCATGGCCTTTGAAGCCTTTATGCATAGGATAGCCTGAATTAAATTATATTAATCGTAAGTCAGGGGAAGCCAAACCCAAATCATTAGACAGGGTCACACTCTAGTTGACGATCTGAACTCGAAATCCGAAGAGATGCACATCAAGGCCATTCTCCTAGACTACATATTTCTCCGGAAAACAGCTCTCTCCAATTATCACTGTTAACATTCAGCCGCGAGGTTGTTAAAAGTTAAACGCTCTGGCGTGGCCTTAACAGAAATAGAAGTTGTTTCAACTGCTTGGTCCTTCTCGCATGAACGAATCAATATTTCACATCGGCTATTTCTAGACCGTATACTATTATATTGATACAGCCAAGATCACTGAGGATCGCCTAATTGCGTAGATATCGTAGCTAACAAAAAGTCCATTATCTCACTACGCAATTTTTTTGCTTATAGCCCGCTGCTGATCGAAAAGAATCAGAAATCAAATATAGAAGGTAATATTTGGCTGATCTAGATCAGAACTCCGACTATAATAACCGCTAGTCCAATAACTATAATTCTTTACCGGCTCATCACGCGCTCCAAAGTTAACGGAGTATTTTTAGTATAGTGGTAACGCATTTTGAATACAATTTTAACCACTAGTAGTGCCAAAAGTTGGCAGGGTTCTGAAGTCACGTTTGAGGAAATTTTATCCTACAACACCATAATTTTGAAAATCTGTAATTTGTACCTACATGTACACTCGATGAACCCGAATTACTAGATTAAATTTCTGTTTCTATGATTTTCTGTATCAATTTTCAATTGGTCAGTATGATTTTTTTCTATTTTCGACACCGACCAATTTATTTTTCGAACCCAGCCTGTCAAGTTTTACTAATTTATATTCATATGAACGTGGTTTATTATTCACAGATTGCCAGTACAGCGATAACACACCTCCTGCGGTGTGGCTTGACCGGAACTGGGTTCTTCTCGACACAGCGCCCGTAGGAAGTTTTGTGGCAAAGGTCAACGCGGAGGATGCTGAAGGGGATGAACTGACTTATGGGCTGGAAGCAGGGGGGCATTCCGCAAATTGGGAAAACATACCACAACCACCTCTACCTTTCGCCATCGATAATACCACTGGGACTGTATATCTGAACGAGTCTTTGAAAGATAGAGTGAGTGATTTTCTTCATGCCTGATCTTTTACTATCAGTCCCTGTGTCACCTTTTTTCGTTAGGATTAATTCCCTCGAATTTATCTCGGAAAAAGTTGATCGATAATAATCCTGGCTTCTTTTCGAGAAGAAATGCTTGGTTAGATATTTACAATAGGAATCATCAGTGATCACCCTCAAAAAAGTTATGAGAATAATATTCGTTTCACGTGGGTAACCACGAGTCATCAATTTTTGCAAAAAAGAAAAAGCCGCGAAATGAAAGGCACACTTATAATGTTTAAAGAAAAAATCTGTCACTGATCAAAGGCTATTCGAACCGTTCAATTCTATCCATTCTAAAAATGAGCCTAATATGTTGGCTGGTCTTCGGCGAAAGCTCCGCGCCAGCGCGTATAGGTAATCTTGATAGGATATATGGGCGTTTTTTTATTTGATATTATTGAGGAAATGGAGTTGGAAGGAAGAAGGTAATAGAAGTTCTCGCAACTGATGTAAATAAAGGTGGAGAATCGTGAGGAAAAAACGTCACAAAAGTTCTCACTGCAATTCGATCACGAGTGTTCTTTATTTGTCTCACAATTAGTCGAAGAATGAAACCAGGACGTTTCGAGTTATGCCAGAGACCTATATTGGGTATAATTTATTGGAAATATTTCCTAATGTGTCTCAATGCCTCGGGGCGAGTCATTTAAGTTCAGTGTCCCACCATACCACACGAGTCTCCTTACTGTAAAACCAGATTTTCTTGTATTTTCCAAGCCTATAAGATATTACCTCACGTACACGGAGGCCAAAAAGTAATTTCATGTTTTTCTTTGACCAACATCCTGTTGAATTAAAAATACCTTAAATTTATCACATATCTTTAGCTTTTGACAATACTAGTTTGTATATACAAACTTACAATTAGAATCGAACTACACATATATATTCCATGTCAAACCAGTTGAAATTAACATGAACCATAAACCATACTTATAAACTATAATGGCATTCATCTCGAAATCAGTTTATACAGTGGTTTACTTAGCGCGATGTTATCCGTTCATCGTTTCTAAGAATGTAACGCGTCTTTTGCTTGATTAAGCTTAGTTCACTCGTTTAACATTTCGCGTTCTTGTCTATGATTTCTAGGGAGGCACAAACCTGTCTCTCTGGGTGACAGTCTTCGATGGTCAGCTCACGGCGAAGACCGAAATCTATGTAACCATCAAGAACACCTCAGCAAAAGGGTAAATAATGGACATGTTAACTCATAGATAATTATTAATTATATGCATTCTTCTTAAAGTTTTGAAAAGCATAGCCTAATGTATGAAAAATTAGCTCACCTCCTGTTGTAAGACAATAAAAAAATTGGCAATATATTTGGATGAAAGAATCCCACTTGTAAATGGAGAATGTTGATAAAAACCTCGTTTCTGCATCTAAAAAACAGTCCCTAAAGAACCATGCGTTTGTTCAAAAATGTTGAAATTTCAACACAAATGTCATAGCTGTGAATGGGATTCTTTCTAATCTTTTATAAGTAATTCTTCAACTGATCATTTCCATTAATACAGAAT
Source organism: Tenthredo distinguenda (assembly GCA_947538915.1). Classification (NCBI taxonomy): domain Eukaryota; kingdom Metazoa; phylum Arthropoda; class Insecta; order Hymenoptera; family Tenthredinidae; genus Tenthredo; species Tenthredo distinguenda. The sequence goes on from OX384534.1 coordinate 11,822,912, forward strand.
TTATAATCCACCTGGCCCTGTGGGTGGGATCAGACCACCAATCCTGGTTCCAGGCATACAGCGATACCCTGAATTCCCACGACACCCACCACACCTAACACATCCACCGCCACATCCTGCAACGGCACGAACGACAAAGCTGACACTAAAAAATTCTGAACCGGAAATAGAAGATGAACTTACGACTACTGTATCAACTGTTAAGGATAAGGTAACGACAGAAGTAAGTGGATCAACTGCAGCACCACCGACGGACATCGCAATGACGATTGTTCCCGTCGCCGCTGTATGCGCACTGGTTATTGGTTTGGGAATGGGTGCCTGGTCACTAAGGCACAAATTTTGTGGTAGCCGGAAGTCCAAAGAGCAAATTGTGAGTAAAGACCATAGAAATGGGACCATTTGTACCTTGAAGCCTTTCTCACCGACATAACTTAATTTTTAATCCATTTTAGAAAGAGTCAGCTACTGCCACTTTATCGGATATAGCTGACAACCCATCACTTGTCATTAGCGGATGGAGTCGCCCAAAGGCACGGAGCAATACTTACGAAGGTCCTGATAGAGAAATCCACACAGGAACACAAGATAAGACTGCAGTCATTGACAATTGGGAATTTCCCAGGCATCGGCTCAAGGTAGGTATCAAACTCCAAGATCGTTATCAGGTGATTTGTCTGAGTCGTCAACTTTGAGAGGGTCGACAGCGTCAAACTGCATTCTCTTAATTGAACATTCAGATTAATCTTTGACAAAGATTTCATGGAAATTTCAATTTGCTTTTAGTTCTTCAATATTCTTGGCGAGGGCTGCTTCGGTCAGGTTTGGAAGTGCGAAGCTCAAGATATCGACGGTAAGTCTGGACCGAATATCGTCGCAGTTAAAACCTTGAAGGAAAATGCAACCGAACGTGAAAGACTCGACCTTGCCCAAGAGTTGAAAGTAATGAAATCGTTAGAGCCACACCCAAACGTTGTCAGATTATTAGGATGCTGCACAGGCACCCGGCCAATGCTGGTCATCCTGGAATATGTCAGTGGAGGTAAATTACAAAGCTTTTTGAGAGCATCGAGGGAGGAGAGAAATCACGGTGGACCCGGGCTGACCTCAAGGGATCTTACGGGATTTGTATATCAGGTTCGTATCATATCCCTTTGAACTTGACTTTCGTTCCAAACTGATTTGCTAATTATGTTTCAAAATTTTTTTTAAAATATGAAACTTAAAAACAAAAAGAACTGTGTTCAATTTTTTTTTTAATTTTATTCCTTGACTGATGGTGTATGACGTTTGTAGATTGCGCGAGGGATGGAATATCTCACGACGAGAGGAGTCATTCATAGAGACCTTGCAGCCCGAAATATCTTGATAGACGAAAACCGCGCTTGTAAAGTAGCGGATTTCGGATTCGCGAGAGACGTAGCAGCCAATCAAATCTACGAGCGAAAATCGGAGGGTCGATTACCGATTAGATGGATGGCGCCGGAGAGCCTCTACGATAATATATTTTCTGTAAAATCCGATATATGGAGTTTTGGAGTTCTCATATGGGAAATTGTCACTCTAGGATCTACGCCATATCCCGGTTTAGCGGCCGCTGAGGTAAGAGCCCGAAAAAGTTATAATATACCTAACGAAATGAAAAGAGAAAAACATTTTTCTTTATTTGCTGTAATCATATGTTCTTCAATTTAATACGTTTTTATCCAAAACTTTGGTCACGTACTACACACCGCATAATAAGGCATTCAGACTGGCTCATAATTTGTACAGCAACCGCGATAACGGTCCGTGAATCCGTTAGGAATTAAAACACAAATGTATTACGAAGACAAACGTTAGGCAGGTTCTACGAGTACCTATATACTCAAGAACAAAGTAGTGTTTAGTTTCAGACGGTAAATATTTTTCATTGCAATTGCACAGTTAATCTGAGAATAAGAATCTGTACTCGTAACCAATTTTCGTTCAAATCGGAAAAAATAAAAGTAAACATTTTTTCGAGGTGACTTAAAGTTTTTTGCTTCAATGTAAATTTGTCAATATTTAAAAATGGAATAAGTTGAACCTAAAATCAGAACATAAATCACAAATCAACACCAGCTGGTACCGGGGAGTTGATTAGTCATTGAAGATTACTTTCCGCAGGTAATGAGGCGAATCAAGGAAGGATACAGACTGGATCGTCCTGAGCATTGCAAACGGGAACTTTACAACATAATGTATTATTGTTGGGATAAAGACCCCGCTAGCAGACCTTCATTTACCGAGCTAGTCAACCTTGCCGAAGGTCTACTGCTGGACGAAACTGATTACATTGAACTGGACAGATTTCCTGACCATTCGTACTACAACGTGCTTAGTCTTAGTGGCGAGAAGCTGTAATTCAAATCGCTTCAATAATTGACGCAAGAACTGATCTGCGAGAAATTTAACAATAATTAGTTGTGTATTATCGTTCGGTTTATTAATTTGTACACTGCAATTAGTACGAATGGTAATATGATTGGATATCTATATACGTGTTGACGTGTATGGATATAAAAGGGGGCGCCATTGATCTTTCAGGACGTAATCGAAGATCTATTTGATTAAAGATTGGATTCACAGCTATGTGCGAATTAATTGAAAAAAATTTGCGAATCCACAGCGTCGTGAGGCTCTGCGAATGATATATCTTACGATTGTACGACTAATTGAACTCTTTTTTTCGGACTTTACATCTCATTTTAGACAATTATCATGTATTATTTATAATTAACAGTAGAGTCGGTAGGTTATCAAGATGAAGACCTCTGGAGATTATACTTAAAAATTATATATTGATATGCGGATATGATAAACTATAGCGTCAGTAAGTATATAAATCTAACGTAAAATGAAAATTGCATTGAAAATACTCTTGTACATAAAATTCCAACGAATAGGCAATATTTCAAAACTATTTAATTTTCATGGATAGAATAATACCTAATCGTAGCATTAATTCAACTTTCATATGAATATGCGATTCGCTTCAAAGAATTTAACACATTCTAAAAATTGATTAAGAAAACTGAAGGATAAAACCAAAAAAAAATGATTAAAAAATATTGAATTAAAGCTTATAGAATGCCTGGAAACAAACGTAAGACCGTTATTTCATTGCCCTTGCATTAGTGAATAACTTATTACTTCACGTTCGCTTGTTATCACATTACTTATTGTTGAATATTTCATTTGACTTTATTCTTATCTTAACTATAACTAGTTATTTAAAGAATGTATTATAAAAGCTCCCTGAAATAATACTTCTAAATTTTCGATGTGTAAATATATAGTATATGTGTATGTTATTTCACAATAAGTTATTGTATAATATAATATAATGATTATTAATAAATAATATTAAGTTTTATATAGTACCTATACCCTGATTTCATGATTGATTTAAATAACGCTGTCCAACTATTTTGAAGATTTATGCAGTCTGCATTTGAATTAAAATATAACAAAGAAGCAACCCCTTTATCGATAGTAGCGTAAAACAAATCTTCAAATGAAAGTAGATCGGTATCATTAGAGATTATTTAAATTTGACGAGAGCTATAACATTTCACTATTCTCATCAATTATTCGGGAAATGCCAACCTAATAGGAAATACAAGTGAGTCGGGATAAAAATCAATAAACAATTATATTAGACGAGTATTCATACGTCAAACATATCCAGTCTTTAAATTGCTTTCCTTTCAGAATTACATTCAGTTATGCTAAAATCGTAGTAAACAAATTTTTCATGAATACTGGAATCCAGACCAACTATAGTGATACCATTTCCTAATATATCCGCTGATCTATATCTCTCCCTCGGTTTTTTCATCACCTAAAACCTTATCAATTATAGTCCAGCAATAAAACTATTACAATTTCCATCCAACACTCCTTCACGGTTTATTTACAGTCGTTTGAAGGCAAGCAAGTGAAAGAAGTTTGTTAAAATTTATTACAAACACCGACCCGCGAGAAGTTTATCCTACATACGGCAGGACGCATGCGCTTTTCGTCTATAAACTGCGTGCGCACATGCGGTAGAATATGGATACATAAGTCTGCGCCTGCGAGCTGCGAGAGAGCGTGTCGACAACTCGACAGCACAGGCCTAACTATTATAGCTGTTCCCTCAACGCTTTGCCTAAATAATTTCACTAGATTATCAAACCTTGATCTGCTGTAGTCTTTTTCGTCTCATAGTATAAATTGAACGCTGTATTTCCCACGGTATTGATAAGTATTTGCAGTTACCGCCACTAGGAACAGAGCATGGTTGCCTATCCGCTCGAGAGTCCGATATATACGTGATCCCTGAGAGCAGACGACGTACCTGGTACCTCGGCAGTGTTGTGGCTGTTGTCAATCGAGTTGTGATGAAGTTTAGTTGTTCACAAACATAACATAACCAAACGGGAATTAAAGATCGATAGAAAAGTCAAATTTTTGCTAGGTTTCATTTAATTCTAACTGAATATTCGAGGAGAAATATACACTGGTCATGGATACCGACAAAGGCAGCGTGCCGTATTCTCAAAGCGGAGACAAGAAGCAAGATGAGGTTAGTTTGACTCCAATACACATGATTGTTTGTTATATTCTGATGTGGGTAAATAATTGATAGAATTGCTCGACGCGATTGTTCTATAAAACAACTGCGAATGAACAGTTCAATAATTCCGTAGACACGTTTTCTGTCATTATTGTAACTCTATAATGTGCGATATATGTAGCTACGTGACTCCAAAATTGGTACGTTAGTATTTCTTTGTTGTTCATTCGAAGCAATTATTGCTATCCATTCTTTTATTATAATTATACATGTCGACATAAATCCCATAGACAGTGTCGATAACTATCGTATAGAAATACGTGATGCAGTTATTCAGCGTTAAATCGTACCTATATATGAGTCAGAATTGATTAGAACAGATATTAATCGATAATTTAATTTGAATCATCCGACGAACAGCGTAATCGTAATCGCAGCTAATTATGACCAAATTTTTACCATTCCTCTCAATTAACTCATCAATTATTTTAATTCTTAGTTTCCTTCATTCAATACAAATTTTATACCTCGATATTATATTCAGATTTTACAATAAACTGACTTACTTCGGTTTCTAGAATCTCATAAATTATGGTAACCAAATATTCCCGTTTCATAACGCTTTATAGCATGCATAGTTATGACGTCATAATCCTCGAAACTAAAATAGTGGAAATTTTTTTCTACTCTTTATTGTTCATAATGGAAGTGAAAAGTAACATTATTCGTTAAATCCGAAGACTCAAAAGGAGAAATGAACAAAAAATGGAAACAAAAATTTTCTGTACTCGTTTTTTGGTTTTCAACGATTAAATTTCACTTAAGGTCCAGATACATCTTTGCTTTGTCATAATCATCCTCTTATGACGATAATTAAAAATGTTCACTTTGAGGAGCTGCAGATGCTGCATCAAAAAAAACCGACACACTTAACTGCAGGATGATAGCATGTGAGATAGGATAGGATGAGTCGTAGTGTTGCAGAGACCAGTAATGAGTTGTAGCTTATTTATTGTTAGGAACGATTGTGTAAGAATGAGGAAACATATTTTCGAACAACATCAGAACCTACCTACTTTAGCTGTGCATTTTCCTGGATATCAATTTTTTTCGTCTTGTAACGAAACACGATATTTATCTACACATTGATAAATTATTGTAGATACAAAAAATGTTGAGTACTTTTTTCGACCTAGGATTATGTTAATTATTAAATGTTATTTATGGTGTCATACATATAACTGCTTCGAAATAAACATTACTTATCCGCGAGCCTTCGCTTAAGCACCCTTTTCGTCTCCGAGCCCTCAATTTCGAAAGAACACTGAAATGTTTCGTTACATGCACGAGTCAACTTATTGACCAAAGACATTTCATAACTGGAATTCTTATAGGAATTAGGTATGTAAGTTTTTAACAAGAATATTTTTCCTCAAGTGTAACCATCTTATATGTACAAATAATACATAAAATGTACAAAATGTGTGTGTGTGTGTATGTTGGATTCTAGGTAGAATCATTATTATAATTACGATATATTGCGGTTCGTTGAACTTTCTGCTGAAGTGATCGAGCAAATAATACAAATTCGCAGATACATATACTCTATTATACTATCCCACGATTTCATATATTCTCTTTTCTATCTACGATTAGTTGAAGAAAGTATGACCGTCTACTGTATATGGTTTGCCTTAAAAGATCGGACCATAAATTAGTAATTACGATCGTAATATGATGAAATGTTTGCGTACCTTATAAAAATAAATCGCGTAGGTATGTAGGTAACGAGTGTAAAGTTTTTTTTGGTACACGATAGCTGTTTAAGATTTGATCCATTCGCGTGAATAAAGAATGATTTATGATCGCGAGTTTTAGGAGTAACGCGAGATAATGAATAATTTACTTCACGAGTTATATTCTGAAATTGCAGAAGTTGCTGGAGCCGTTCACGTACATTCTCCAGGTACCCGGAAAACAGATAAGAGCAAAGTTAGCGCATGCCTTTAATTACTGGCTCAAAATACGTGAGGACAAACTGCATGCTGTCGGCGATATCACCCAGATGCTCCACAACTCGAGCCTTTTGTGAGTATCTACCATTATCTCATTTCCAAAATTCGTTCTGATAACAGACACGAACCAACGATTGGGCCGAAGGAACATTAGAACAATCAGCCATATTATACTGCTTCGAGCTCGAAGTTATTTTCAACATAAAAAATTTCCTCCCTAGGAGTAATTTAATCAAACGTAGGTATCTGGTACACATACTTTTCAATCCCCCTCATTATATCATTAACAGTTTTTTGTTTCCATCGAAATCTGGATTCTGATTATTTTCACCCGTACATTCGTTCTAAAAATACTTTCACTCTGGGTTTGGTAAATGTGTTTCTAACTTTTTTCTTATTCATTTTTCGCAAAATGGATTACAGCTTTTTTTTTAACAACCATTATTTTGAACGTCTTTGTTTCCCGAATAATAAATAGCAAAAATCGCTCCAAAAATTTTAGGCAGTATCCTAAAATTTGAAATGCGATTATTCGTCTTTGTTAATTTTTCTTATATAATATACGACGTGTATACCGCTACCTAATCTTATCTCCGACCCAAATATTACTCATCCACTTTCACTCTAAATGAATACACAATAATTCAATAAAGATGCATGTGAGATACCGTACGACATCCGATCGAACAGCGATCCTCTTATTTGCAGAACATTATACAACTACTTTTCATAGAGTGTGGAGCTGTGCCCCTTTTCTTAATCTTGTACCTAGATACTCTTTCACCCAATTATCCGAATAATTTTATATCATATAAACGGTGGATAAGGATCATTATTCGGACGTGCAATCTCTCGATTCGAAACGTAGCGATATACTTTATTTTCGTGTCTAGTTTTAGACATTCATTAATTCATTAAGCATTGCTTGAGTGAAAAAGTTATTCAATGGTTCGCCATTTTTCTGTAAGTATAGGTTATAAGTTCATCTGTTTTGCATTTTGATTGAAAACTTTAAAACTTATATCGCTAAACAGGCAACCGCCAACTTTTGTCGCTCGCAAAGAAGAATTACTTGCTTTACGTAGATCAGGTGAGACGGTTCCGAAGTTCGTCTTGTCAACGGGACAAAATCGTTATATTTGGTACCTACTTATTTTTTACTCGTTATATGAATGATAAATACATATCGTCTACTTTATGCTTCATAATTTTTCTTCACGGTTTCAAACTACAGCTTCGTTATTATTTTCTTTCGTTTGATATCATCACTAACCCCTCGTTTTACAAGGCTACTTTTCCCCTGAGTGGTGACGAATCCCTCGAGATGAAAATCCAGAACTGTACTACGAGCTATGACAATAAAAAAAACTCCCTGCAGTTTCGAAAAAATGTTTACTCTTTATTCTATCCAGCTATTTTTGTTTCGAGGGGTTGTTCGTTCCGGTGGATAGAGTAGCTCCTTGAAATCATCATATCTTCGTATCATGTTAAATACTATTTCACATACCTACCTCGCATGATGATTGATAAACCTAACAACGATTCACCTTGGCGATTGTAAACCTTTGAATTGTAAACCCCAAAATCAATCTTTTTGGAAGACACTTCGCATTCGTGAAATTAGGTATGAAATGAACAGGAAAAAGGAGATTGAAATTTGAAAAAATACATCTATCTCTTTCGCGACTTTGTTTTTAGCCAGAATCATCCGCGCGTTTCGACATCGTTAGCGACAAGAAATATTTCCGAGAGTCTAATTAAAGTAATTATCACTTCATGCCGGCTGCTAATTTGATCAAAAATTTAAATTGACTATGTATGCTGCGTATAATATATAGCAGTCGTCGAAATCGAATACTTTTCAGAAATGATTGTCGTTGCCTGAATTTAACAGCCTGTAATATTCGCACGTTCCGTTTACCGTTATTGAGGATAATTATTTGGGTATGAGACGTAAGGCTTTTTTCGTAGGATAGACGACATTCAAGACAACTCCATTCTGAGGCGTGGGATACCGGTAGCACACTCTATTTATGGCGTTGCCAGCACCATCAACGCTGCGAACTACGTGCTTTTTATCGCCTTAGAAAAAGTCCTGGCTCTGAATCATCCGGAGGTAAATAAATCCGATGAAAAGAAACGTGAAATCTATTGAAAACAAAATTAAAAATTAAAAATTCCGTCTAAATATTTACTGACTTTCCGAGTATCGAAAAAGTCGCATCATTCGTTGGTCACTTCTACAAGTTTGCGTCTCATTGATAGTTTCTTGAATCGAAAATCAGGATGATTCGCTTTCTCATTACTTCGCGATAGTAATTTACGGATTATGGCCCTTATAGGCAACAGAGGTTTACACAGAGCAATTACTAGAATTACACCGAGGTCAAGGAATGGAAATATACTGGCGAGATAACTACATTTGTCCTTCTGAAGAAGAGTACAGGGAAATGACAATCAGAAGTAAGTTAACGAGTTCGATAATAAACTTCGTTTTCGCATCTCGATTCGATCCTTTCGTTATTTTTATTTAAATCGTATTATATCTATAACGATAGTCAAGTAAAATCCGCAAGTTTATTCCTTATTTTTGACAAATTAATTGCTTTCCAATATCTAATACTCGAGACTGACTCTGTCGTTGTTGAATCCACAAATAGAAACAGGAGGTCTATTCAATCTGGCTGTGCGATTGATGCAATTATTTTCCGATTGCAAAGAAGACTTCACACCACTTGCTGGAATCTTAGGATTGTATTTCCAAGTCAGGGATGATTACTGTAATTTGTGTTTACAGGAGGTAAGGGATCAAAATTTATTCTTAGATAATATAGATATCAACAATTTAATTAACTCTTTAATACTCGGTTCCTAAATCAATAAATCAATCTTCACACTAATCTTTCTCAACTTGTCCATCTCTCTATCATGTTAGTGCAATGTAAACATTATACTGTTTACTTTATACTCGCCTCTACGTTTATGTTCGCACATCTTTTCAGCGAGCTGTTTTGCTGAGACTAAATATTTATCGAACGTTCAATTTTTCATAAATTTCTTATAATATTTTTTTTATGTTTAATAAAACTGATCTTTCTAATATAAGACGAGTATAATCAGATCGTAGAAAAAGCTCGCGATGCTGTGGGCTTGAATTTGAAAAAAAATAAAAATCTCTGTTAGACATCTGCGAAATTATTGTCAGAAAAATTACGTAGTGAAGTGTACGTGTATTGTTATCAAATAATTGTTCCGTTTTGAAGTACATGGAAAACAAGAGCTTCTGCGAGGATCTCTCGGAGGGGAAATTTAGCTTTCCAATAATCCATGCGATACGAACTCACCCTGAAGATCGACAAATTATGAGTATCCTTTAAGCGTTAGTCATTCAAGGTTTTTCCCGTCTACCAAACAGATCCCAAAGTTGAATTGCTTTGAATAAAAATCGTGAAAGGTTCTTGATTTTCTTATCTCTTCTGTGGAAAAAGAATTCAAATTTGAGAAAATTCGGATTATTATTCATTTCAGAGAAGTTATAACGACAAAAAAAAAAAATTCCCAACTAATTTGCACTTTAATTAATCGTAAAATTGTGGAAAGAAAGGAGAATAAAAAATTGACGGCTCAATATAGTCGAATATCCATCATTTGGGTGGAATATTCGGCCAAAAGGATTGAAAATCCGTGAATACCAATAAACCGTAACATTTTCAAATATCTTTCCTAACGAAAAATTTGAAGATATTTTACGACACCGAACGACAGACGTTGAGGTAAAACGTTACTGCGTAACACTGTTGGAAAAATTTGGATCTTTCGGTCACACAAGAGAAGTTTTAGCGGATCTCGACATGAAGGCTAGAGCCGAGGTAAAGAGACTCGGTGGTAACCCTCTCCTGATGAAAATCCTGGACGAGCTTCTTTCATGGCAAAGAACATGAACTTCATAATAACTTTTCTATTCGACCAATTATAGGTATATCAACGTACGCTCGTTGAAACTTAAAAAACCCCAAGTCATACACGTGTAACGTATCTATAAATATAGTAATTTTCTTATTCCATTAATAATTCTGTTATACTTAGACATATGCAGTGAAGTCGACATTTTTATTGAGGAGAAATAAAACTACATAATTATCCGTTCTCATTAATCGACCCTTCAATTATCGGTCTTATAAAGCTCCCAGCACATTTCATTTCGTTCAAATAATTTAATACATGGTGAAATAACAAAGAGGAGTTAATAATTCTCGAATACTCCGCAGGTGTTGATTTTTGTTTTCAGCGAGAAACTTTTCTAAAAAAAAAAATATCAGACGACGGTGAATATTTGAAAATAACTGAATAAATCATAATCGTAAATGTATGTAATGAGGTTAATCCACCTTCTAGATATGAATAAAAGAAGAAACTGCGGGTTTATATATGATCCTTTGTAACACCTGCACAGTTTCTCACACCCCTGCACGTATCATCCTAGTTTGAATAATAGAATTTATGAATAAGTGTTGGAAGGAACACGTTGTTGCATGGAAAAATCGTTACTTGAAGTAAAAGTGCCCGTTAATAAGGGACTTTGAATAATAACAATAAATAAAATTAATTCTCACAATAAGACCGTCCGCGGTTTTCTGACTTAAATATTATCTAGATACAAATTAATAGAATCTTAACTTATTTTTAATCTCAGAGACGCGATCGCGTCTCTCGTTTGATTAGAGTTGTAGATCATTTAATCCATTCTACGAGGTTGGCATATGAAATTGTATCGTTAAAAATCTGGACGACAAAGAATATGCCGGATATCGATCATTCTTAATGAAGACTTTATAGGTACGCGATATTATAAAGGTGCTAGAAAACTTAAGGCTCGTCGTTCGAATGAAGGAATGCTAAAAATTTGTTAAGACTATGAGCTCAGTGTTTAATAACACTCGTAGCCAATTGTTTATTAGTATTAATTTACGTTCAAGAATCGAAGAGGCAAATCATCTCTCGCTTTGATAACAGCAGTTATTAAATTTACCGAAGTCGAAGTTGTCGGATATCAAGCTTTTTCGTCTTATCTTTGTTTCTATATTGTTGATGCACTGGGTTTACATAATTGTGTAAAAATGTTCCAATGAAACGAAGAACAAGACGTATTTGGTTAATACCCAGAAGTCATTATGCGGTAGGACCTCAAAGACGTTGGATAAAATTCAATCTTTCGATTTGTTAAACTGGAGATTATCTAAAACTGGATAGATAAAATTGTAATTTTCCTGCGAAATCGATTTGGGATTTGACTCGCCTTTGGATAAAATGGTAGTTATAAAAATTCGTATCGGTTTTTAAATAATTTTATTATCAACCATAACACATGTACAACAACATATTATAACTTAATATTTAATAATAGTAGTTAATAATAATAATTAGAATTTCGTAGCTGAATTTATACATCTACTATGTATATTATATAATATAATATAATATAATATCAATATATCAATATTCAAAGTATAATTTAAATATCAATAGACACAGTTACGTAAAAAATTTTCTTCTCTATGCGTATTTTACTCTCACATATATCCTTCCTCGCCTTAGAATAAGAACACGCACCGACAAATTTTTGGCACATTCAATTTCTTCGTCGTTAATAACTTACATTCCTTCAGAAATTTCACCACTCGCACAATCAGATCGTATAATCCTATAGCCTCCAACCTATCGCGCACCCAGTTTATCGCATTGGTAAGTGTTGGGCTAATTATTACATATGACACTGCCTATGCCCGTGCCCATGTCGCCTCAAGTTCATCTGTTATTAATTCATACGCTCACGGTGTGTTTAATATCCGCGCAGACTGACAAGACGAAATTTTAGCGACAGGGCAGACCCAAAACGTGGATAAATTTTATTCCCCACTTCGAGTCTCCTAAGTCCCATTTATCCAAAATCGAGGCACATCAAGACCGCGTGAACTAAGACAGAGTGGCGATTTGACACGTCCTTTGCTCTGGCTCGCTATCCTCGTCGGATTCACTGGCCCATGAGGGCTGCCGTTCTTGTCACATTTCTCCGTCACTTTCTGCCACGCGACAGGTTGAGCCTGGAATTCCGTCGTCCAGGACTTCTGTTACCTTTGTAAACAGAGAACGCAGTGTAATTAGAGACTAAGATTGAGTAATTTCAAAGAGAGCTTTTCTGAACTCTGCAGAGTGGGCCGAGAGGTCGGAGAAGCTTGGCAAGGGTTCCAAATCGTTGTATGAGGATAGTTCATTTTTTAAATTGAAAATTCACATTTGAATTCAACTGCCGGAGAACTACCCGAATTCTTTCTGATGTCAATTTTAATGAAACTCTTTGGATACTAACCAAAACGTCTTCGAACCGATCGTAGCTTTCTGGTCGTGTATTTAGCAGACTCTCTCCAACACAGTCCGGACCTCCACCGGCCTGGGTACTCCGTCGTGAAAGAACGCTAGAGAGTATGTGCAGAAATGAAAGAACAGCTAGTAAAGCAGCTGAAATGAGAAAAAAAAATTATTATTTTTGAAGAAGGTTCGATTGAAATAATTGTGATACTATAATAACACTCGATGTCATTTCGTATATTTTTATACAGAATTCAGAGTAACACTAACGAGCGTCGACATGAGATTATTTATTCAGGTCATAGATCTTATCATCGCTAACGAGAGGAGAGTCTATGCTTTCTGTATCCCTGCAACAGCAGGTGGAAATAGAACCGACAATTTTCAATTGAAAATAAACCCACCAGCTACGAAAGACAGCCATAGCCTGTGCGGCTTCCAAGCTAAGATGCACGATAATGGTAGGTAGAGTATAGCCCTCCGCCATCCTCTAGTTACAGCCAGTACTCCGGACCAGCAACCCCAGCATAGCGAATCGTCGTTTCTGAAACGAAATGTATTTTCAATATCCTGTGGGAAAATATTTCACAATAAATTCAAAATTGAAGCCATTTTTTTCAAAATCGATGAGGTCAAGTTCGAGTGGGAAAATAAATGAGTAATTTCTTTCGATTTTTACTTATGTATAGAAGTTTATCAATAACGCAAGATGAGCTTTACTTGAATTAGGTAGCTCAAGTTCTGATCCGACAACGCGTATTCAACTTGAACTTAGTAGTCGTCTACATCAAAGTTGTTCACGCGTAAATTCTACTGCATTAAATGAGAGCCAACGAACAGTAAACCGCAGACGTAAAGGACTGGAAAACTTATTGGGACGAATAAGATTCATGTGCGAATCCTTTGATTCAGCACGATTCTAAATTTTCTTAAGGTTAAAAGGATTCGTAGTTGCGAATTCGGTCACATCCACTCTTCGGATTTATAGAATGGTCGCAAATAGAAATAACCGTATTAACGTAATCGGGAAGCAGCGATTATTGGATTGGCTAATTGCGGGGGTTTTGCCCGTTTCTATCCGCGCCTATCTCGCCTTGGTTCAATGTTAGTTGGAAATTGTCTCTTTGCGAGCGACACACATAGCGAACTAGCAAATCCCGGTAACATATTAGGCGCTTCCTGTCGCTTCTCGCGTATTTTCCATCCCACAAGCCACCGGGATAGTGGGAAATGTCGCAGTTAATTCATCTCCTAGTAATCTGTCTGTCCCTGAACGAAGTTCTCCTACCTTCGTATTCAGATGTGTACACAATTACATGTATCAGATTTTGCTCTGAGACGGTGGTACCAGATGCGACAGAAATCTTCGTCAAAATAAAAATCCAACTAAAGGTACCTTCGCCTGATTTTTAATATCGTATATTGTTAGCTGGGCTCGTACGAAATTAATAATCGTTGTATACCTTATAAAATCATAACCATTACTTGCCTGATGCAAACTTGGATGAACAGAGAAATTGCCCACGTAATTTCCAGAAAGAAGATCACCGCCGAAGCCGCTCTGAAAAACAACGATGTGAATTAGGGTAAAGTCTACGAGGATGGACTAGTTCCATAAGCTGGATCACAAGATTTTTTGAAACACAATCGATTGAAAATGATGAAATTCTATTAATGATCTCCAATTCAGTAGCACCGTAGAGCTAAACAAAATTCGGTCTGGTTGAACATTTTGTTGCATAAAGAGTTCTCGAAAGTCCGACTACCCCATATTTTATTTTAAAAACTGTTTGATTATAGAATTCTTGATTATAAAATACAGTTTTTTTTTCATTTTGGAGCTAGGAAAGGCTGGACATCTTTTGGAAACGTTGTGGTCTATCTTCGCAGACTTTACCCTAATTGAAGTTCGTAGTATTCATTCATGTATAAATTGTTATGCGCGTGGTTTTGATTTGTGCGAATTAATGCGTAACTGACCAGAATATAAAATGCTTGTCATATTTTAGATGGCTTAGATTTTCGGATAACAATATGACAGTTTCAGGCCGGAGTTTTCACCCCGTATTTTCGTGAATTTATATTTCTCGACTCAGAGATCCTCGACTAGAGATATTGGACGTCTCGAGCAGCTGTTATATTGACATGCTCGTATTATATAAAACGAATATAACCGTATAGACAGGATATCTAGAAATTTCACCCCGTGTATCAGCCACTTTAATTCCCGGGAGGAAATACGTACCCAATATGTCTTCGATAGTTTGACAATATCACGATTCTATATACGAAACCGTATCATTTGCTTCCATATATTCTCCTTATGTTTCCGAACTTGTATCAACGAAAAATCGCGAACCGTAAAAATCTTCGATTCAGAACCCATCGATACAAATATAGCCTCTTTCTTCAATTTCATTTCCACGTCACAAGCATTCGTCACCCGAGCGGTAATAGTAAAATTGCATATGATAAATATTGATCTCTATAATAAATCGTGTGCAATGCAAAATATTGGTATAAAGTACATTTATTAGCAGACCACCAGATTTTATAACATCATCGTGAAAATTCACCAAGACTATGATTTCGCGATATTTTACGAAGCATCACAATGGGCGAAATCAAACGTACCTACCAGAATCCGCAGTAATCATTCGTTATACGGTAATTAAACGGAGTGGAAAGAACGACAGTGATGGGATTTGAATCGTTACATAACTCGAGATTTATCTTGATATAATCGCTGTTCATTTGATTACGTTTGACAAATCTGTTAAGTACCAGCTTACGTTTCATAATGCTACATGCCTTCGGGGGACTATAGCTTAATGATTTTTGTCGTACAATAAAAATGCGTTTCTTTTTAATAAACGCTGAATCATAGGGGCTATAATAAATTACGTGAATTTTTCTCACGTCACATAGAAGCCCATCACGTGCTGATGATAAGCAACATCGACTCCGACACCACAGACAACTGCAACAGACAAGAATAAAAAAGAACAATTTCAGAAAGTCATGGAAAACAGCATAAAATAGTCAATCTATTGATAGCAAGGTCTTTTTTTTTTGCAAATTTACGAAGAACTATACCACCGTTAGAGCAATAAAACGTAACTGTCATTATTCCATATCTGACGATATATGAATGAGATTTGCGCCCGGGGAGTAAAGTTTTTGGATTTTATTATCCACTTGTGGAAACGGGCGCTGAACTATCGCAAACTGTTTCTTATTTTGTGCCATAGCTGCGATGCGGCAGTCGGTATTCTGGTGAAATTTTATTAAGAATACCAACGACTTTACGCGCGGTGTCTAGAAAATTAGATAGCATAATATACCGCAGTGCGAGACTCGAGAATGGAAGTTTCCCTATGGAATGGTCGCAGACTGAAATGATTGCACGAAACGTGATGCGGAGATGAAAACCGCAGGATTGACGGAAGACTAATCTCCTTCCTTCATCTAGCTCCTCCTTACTTGAGACTTCGCGCAATTACGCTCCTGTCTAAGGCTTGACCCATCTAACCTTGTTACACCTGTGATAAATCTGCTCGTGGAAATTCACCGTGCCCGGTGAGAATAGCCTCAACTTTAAGCACGTTCTCCAAATTAACCCCCTCTCGGTAAACTTACATATATATTCCTCCCAACTTTCAAGAACTTACATATTTTGCCGGAAAAAGTTTTATCATATATTTATATATATCTGTACATATGATCATAAATGATGGTTCACTCTATTACTATTCTTTTATGAGGGGAACGTCATATCTAGTCGTAAGTCCGAATTTTTTTTTCTTCTATTATGTAAGTAAAATTTTCCGAAGATATGAGAATAGCCATACTCTCTCTATCTCTCTGTGGGATAGTATGGTTCGATCTAGTCGGCTTGTTCGACGAAAAGCAGTCACTTTCACGGCATTCCCTTGCGACTTGAACTTCATATAAGAAATATATCAAAATCAGAGGCACAGAGCATAAAACAAGAGCAAACGGTGGGCCAAAGTTTTATGTATACCAAGTTGCCAGTTGGTTGCCGGGATGAAAGAAGACTTGACGCGGTTGTCGGTTCTCCGTTACCTCCGTCTTTGGGAATGGAGAGGTGATATAGCCACTGTTTACTATACACTCGCTGTACTGCCCAATGTTTTATTCAAGGAACAAAATCGCGAAACTTTAATAAAAGAAGGAATCACCCCAACCGCGGGTTTATATGGGGACGAAAGATATAGGGACTTCCACGCTCGCGGCGAAACACGATAGATATACGTATGCATATATACTCGTGATATCTACGTTCCTACTTCTTTACGTTTCAAATGAAATACCCGAGAAAAACGCCCGGCTATTATTAAAATCAAGATCAAAATACATATCACATATTTGATTCACCATATCGCATATTAAAATATTAAAATATTATACGTTAATACAAACTTGCCAGTCAAGTGATAAGAAAAAGTTAACGCCTTTCGAAGTGGAGCTACTCGTAAAGGATTAACAAAAAAGTAGAGTAGTTCAAAACTTCTCACAGTGTTGTTGGTTAAAGTTTTTAATTGAAGAAAAAGTAACGTGAAAAGAAATACGCGAATCGAAGTTTGCCATTTGGTCTCGGTCTCGGGTAATAAAATAATTTTTATCGAAGCCGGAAACGAGTCCATCGCTCCTTGGCGACGTCAATTGCAAAAGAAATCGTAAAATCGGTTGTTAGATTTTGAAATAGTTTGTAAATTGGACAAAATTTTACTGAACATTATTCGAAAGTTTTTACTATATTCATTGGCACGATACCAAGCGTTTTATACCGGCTATGAACATAACACGTGCGAAATATTCAACCCTGACCGTGTCAAAAATTTATTGAATCGGGGAAAAGCCGAACGAAGATCGACGAAATGAAATTCAAATAGTTATCATCACTTTAACCTGGTTTAAAACCTATCCGTGTCCTTCGCTCATCTTAAACCACGCCGACTTCTATCCCCCTAGACATTATACTCGCGGGTAATGTCTACAGATAGCAATTTATCAGATCCATCGAAGTAGGTATATACTTCAAAGGCCATTCGTCTCGAAATCTCTGCGGAGGAAGAACATAAAATGACATATAAATCCTAAGTTTAAAAGTTGACTCAGTCGCTTGGGATCTTCTTCGCCTCCGCCAGTTCTAAAGACTCCTGGGACGACATGACGGCGAACATGAAAAAGGAAGAAAGAGAACTGACCAGAAACAGGGTCGAGTAAAGAAAAGCGATAAGAGCAGAAAAAGTCACTAACACAACAAATTAACCGTCTTTTAGAAGACCGTTGAACCTCTCGAGCCGACTAAATCGGACAACCACTTGGAAATCAGATTTCGTACGTATATCTCGATGCGGGAGCCTCCGGGCAGGCATTCACTCATTGTCAGCGAGTATTGTTTCGCTGGATTAGCAATTAGCCCGCCTCTCCAGAATCCCGCCACGAGTGGCCAGAGTGAGATGGAATTTACTGATTTTCTACAACCCAAAGACGTCGCCTGTGCGAACATGTCGTCGCATTAATTGATCACAGTTTACTCTAGACTCCATCAGTACCCGAGAAGACCTCTAACTCAATTTAGAGCACGTATACCTGGTTTATCTAAGGGCACGATCGGAGTTTGTTGGAGGTAATCTTAAAATTAGTTAGTAATTCCGATGCGACATATCCTCGCAGAGAATTTCGGCTTTAATTTTGAAAACCATAGACGGAAAAAAAAATTAAAAAATTCATCCTTGTTTTATGGATGACATGGTATGAGATTGCACGTCAGCCCAGCTCTTCTCAAATCTATACGAAAACGAGATTTTAAAAAAATCCTTTAAATATTCATTGAATGTCAACCGAAGACGAAGGTAGTAGGTATACGTCTCGAGATATTCCGAGGTCCTTTCAGGCAATCGGATATTGATCAAGGAGCAAGGCTATAGGTACACATATATACGTATAAATGTATGCATATATTGTACAGTTTTGTATTACCAAGGATAAGGAAAGTACCGTAGAAGGGAAACTACCGTATAGTAGAAGATTCTCAGACGGAAGGAAGCGGAAGAACATTTATCAGCCGAAACTGTTCCTGTACTGTGCTGAGCTCAAATACTTAACTACAAACAATTAAGTTATTAATTGTTTGCGACAGCTTTATACGTGGGCTTGGTATAGTGGTTATAGGGTCCTATATTGTTTTGCGAGATATTCGCCGTAGCCGGCATAGCTGGTATATATTATAATCCTGAGAATTTGTATTGTTGTCAAATTTATTCAAGTGTAATTAATCATTGAATGTAACATGACCCTTCCGCGTAATAATTGTTCTCAATACTTAGGGCAATGAAGCCTATTCGTCATTGAAGTACAGAGCCAACGCTTGTGACGGTTGAAACAGGATTATTATCGGACTTTCATCTCGCATTTAATTTTTGAATATATGAAAAATGGATAGAAAAGAGAGAGGGGTTGAAATAGTAAACAAATCAATCAATCCACCCGATACACTTATCGCTTACACTCTTCTTTCTATTCAAGAACAGAGTAATTGCAGGTAATTAATGTATGATTGCCAGTAAGTGTGCTTGAAATGACCCTTGTTGTCAATTACATTACAGCCTGATCTCCTCCTGAATATCGACATGGCAAATAACAGTCGAGTGTAATTTCAAACCAATCAATGCCCTCTTCGGAGTGCCAATGAATTGACAATCAAATCTCCCATTGGAATCAATTTCGTAATAATCAGAGTCAACCAGGACCGCGATTTTAGCGTTTGTCATGTTTTGTCATATCTAATAACAAGTTTAAAGCCTGGACATCAGTCAGAAAAAGTTGACTAAACTTTTCAGCTTACCTTCAGGCATTCATACATATTATATTAATCATAAATATCACCGTTGAACGTTTGTGGTTACTGAAATTCTGTTATTTAGATTTAAGCGTATCAATGTATCACTAAATAATTTATCGTCCCTGGCTCATAATTACGAGACGTATTATTTACTTGTACGTAAATTTCTGGCCGGCTCGTTGAATATACATATGCGCCGAATTATCTGGAGGGGAATTTTAACAGGAATACAAAATCATGGACCAGGGTGCGGGATACGGTGACTAATAATAACGAACCCAGGTTCGATTGTTTAACCCTAAGCAGCCGGATCAAGTCACGCCTGCGTTAAATCGAGCTTCCAGCGATTATCTCGGAAACAACGAACCAGGAAACTCTGACAAGGTTTAACCCTGCAGAGATCGTTCGTTGCCATTCAAAGTGTTCAGTGGATCGAAATAATCAAAGTGGTTCGCCTTTCGTTCCCCTTCCATACCTTTGTTCGAATTCGTTTTGACCAGACTTCACAAACAGACTTTCGTTTACTAGCTGAACTCGGTCAAATATATAGCGAATTTTCAGTCGTCTTGCACTCAACTGGATTAAACCGTTTCACAACTACAAACTACAGGCTGTATCTACCAATGACACCACTCGAGTACGTGATATCCCACACCAGTGTAAAGCATGCATTTCTGAATGAATAACATGATTTTGCAATTATCTTGAGTCTCTAGGTATGTCTTGTTAGAATAAAAGCAAGTTCTATATCATGGCGAAAATGCCTAAGAATTAATTTACTGCAGGCTATACGGTGTTATCGGTGCGATACAGTCTGCCCTTCTTGCGCGAAAAATTACGGCCGTAATTTAAGGCCATAATTTGACCGAGAATAAAACTTTCCGAGGAAATAGAATCTAAGGAAATCAAGCACAAGTTCGGGCCAAGTCCTACGTTTGTCCGGTCTTGCAATTGAAAACATGGCGAACGTCAATTTGCATAATTATTAATTTATCGAAGGAGGTGTTTTCGGAAAACTGAAATTTCTCTTGGCGTTGGAGATTTCTATTTTGTTTTCGCTTTCCGTATACAAATTTTTTCTTGATGCTGAGAGAAACTCTGTGAGCGTTGCCGAGTCTTCTGACTAATTGTGTTGCACTTGGAGGGAATGAAAGGTTGTACCAATTAAAAACGGAGAAGGCAAAACTTAATTAGTTACAAAAATAAAAAACGACGGTCTCGTATACAAGACCGCCTCAAAAGAGAACCTGGAGTGGTAATTTGTCGCATATTTAACTTTATTTATTTTTCTGTTTCGTCCTCGTGCTTTTCTTACGTCGCGTCGGGGTTGAAGAGGCAGGAAGAAAACTGAAAATTGCAAACGTAGCGGCTTCTGTCACTCAAATTAATTCACCCCGAGTGACACGTCATACGAAGTGCTCTGACGCTTCATTGAGAAAGCTTTTTTGAGTACCTACCTTCTATAAAATGAAGCATTTTTTTGCGTCACTATATAAGTGCCTAGACAGACGAAGATTGGATACTTCACTCTAGACCGAAAATAAAAGCCCCTATTTCTGAGGAAAGAAAATTCTGATCAAACCCGCCCATTCTTTGTTCACAGCTCATCCCGAATTCAACCAAATTCACACGTTCTCCCAGTGCAGCTATAGTCTGGAGTGTAATAATATCGTCACAAACTTGTTAACGTGGTCTGAGGCACCGCAATGTATATTTTGGTACCGAATTCGGAATCTCAATTTTATGCAAATTGAGCAGACAGCCACGTGATTCTCTTATACTACATAAAATACGAAATCAGCTAACGAAGTAAATCTTCGAGTATTTTACAGCCCGAATAAAAAGTTGATTTCAATTTGTACATCCGAATTTTTTGCCGAGAATTTATTAGATTATTTTTATTTCAGTATTTGAAAAAGCTAACGAGCTACATTTCGCGATTTTTACGATTTTTATAAACTCGAAAAAAAAACTCCGAATCGTGTACCGGATTTTTCTTTAGAATCAAATATCGATGCGAGTTAGCGAATACACCTGCACACATGTGTGTTTAACCGTATCACGTATAATGTGGAATAGAGAGAAGAAAAATCGGTAAAATCTTTATTGCAACAAAAAATATCTCGGCTTGTTCATTTTATGTTATTATGCCTGGAAGCAGGGCGCACCCACCATGCCACCATCTGTTACCTACGTGCGCATCCTGTCAGAGCAAATATTCTTACAAAACAAAAACTAGATTCAGAACTTTCCAGTGTCTACGTGACAAGGGTGAAAATAACTTGTTCGAATTTGATTTTCTTTTCTCTATTTTATTCTCGTATAGAAATAGGCAGTCCATCGTGAATTAGGAATCTCATTTGTCGAGGTATTGAAAATCTAATCTACAATGAATCCTTATACCTTGCGGACATGGATGGGGAATGACTTATTTCCAAGACTGCAGAATTGAAGAAATTCAATTTCCTCCCTACTACCTGAAACATTTTCTTTCGATTTACGCCACAAAAGTTAGAACCTGTTTTACGCCGAAGTTCAGTTAACGTCATTGGGTTGATTGATCGGATTGTTTTATAGGAGTTCAAAATTTGAACAATCAGTAGTTATTAAATCAGCTTTAATCAATAAGAAAATGAACAATTATCATTACTGAAATAAGGAGAGAATCACAAACGACTACTTTTTTTGCGCCATAATCTTGCCCGTAATATTTACTCGTTAGCGATAATTCATTGCTATGGAGTAAATCTACGCCTATAATAATTTTTCTTCATTTTGCAGCAGCAGAATTACTTTAAGCTTAGATTCTTGCCGAAGCAAACTGACGATAGTGCCTGCGAGTAATATTTCAACGTCAGATTTTTCTTACGTTCTTTCTCCATCTTGTATAAATCGCAACGGACGTAGCAAAATATACAATAGTGTTCAGACGTGAAAGCTTATGAAGTTTCAGAAAATATCGCCCTTGTTTAATTCCAAAATACATTTGATGCAATCGAATTAGTGAATATCTACCGTTAAACTCATCCGTTTCAATTTTACAGGTGTTTCCTCAATAAAATTTCAAAAATTTTTACTCGTACATCCAAATCATCGCAAGTACTCAATTATCGTTTGATTCTTTCTTTCGAATCGGTGTTACCGTAGAGCTTCAGCCTAGGCATAGAAATGCATGCGACGAATTGAATCTCCGCATGACAAAATCTATTGACGAACGTTGAGCTGTTCGAGTTGGAAGCAGAATGTGAACAAAAAAGCTTGAACACGAGGATGCTTTGGAAAAAGTAATACCGCGTTTCCTGGTACACGCACCTATGCACAGGGGATGAAGAGAGCCAGGAATAGAAGCGAAAACGAGACTGGAGAACGAATAGAAAGACAATGCATGTAGCTTTTAGCGTTTTCTTTTTTCCTCCGTAGTCCGTACTGCTATTTTATGATTATGCTCTCTGCCCTTAAAAGCGAGAACCCAGCTCGATGGGTTCTATATATCTTCCAAGCCAAACTAACTTAGAACTCGTTCTTTTCGCGATTCAACGGTTAGCAGCGAGTCGCGTAATAAATTTCTTGCCTTGTCTTGGTTTTTGCTTCTTCTTTTTTTTTAACCAGCTTCCGCCTTTGCCTCTATTTCTGACTTATTGCCAAGTTGTACTTCCGGGATCTTTGAAATTTATATTGCTAAATACTAACTGCGCGATAGCTTTATGAAAGTGAAAATTGAACTTAAAAAACAAGGCGAAAACCGGCATAAAAATGAAACTCAATTTATGTTGGAGGGCAGAGCTTTTTGTTAAGGCAGTATCTATCCGTATATACGAATTGTGGTAATGAACACGGGTACTTATCCGAAATCTTAAGTTCCAAGTAAACATTGGTTTAAAAATTTAATATAAGACCTTTTTTCGTTTCAAGATTCAAAAATTTCTGTTCACTTATTTCCGGGCCGTCCTGAATAACGTAGAATAAAGTATGATCAACAACGAATACGTGACCCGCCTCGAATTCGGTATTTTTTTTCTGTAAAAAAACTAGAATCCTAAAATGGCATACATTATACATATATCAGGCAGCTTGCGATCGATGTTATTTTAACTCGCGTAAAAATTTGCGGAAATTAATTTACCCGATCTGACCGAGTAGGTATACTAATCTAAACGATTCCGCAAATAATAAGCCCCGCAAATTCAAGGGAGAAGGAAAGTGAGAACGCGTAGGATCAATCAAATTAAACCGAAAGACTTGCTGGCCCATTACTCATTTTTTCGAGCTTTAGCTTCAGCTCCGCGTTGTTGTTACGGGGCAAGGAGCAAACGAATGATCCGTGATAATAGCCAATGCCGCAAAACACGCCTCGTGAGCCAGCCATAACCGGCAGTGAAAGAGGGTACGTTATAGATCGCTTGCTCGGTCAAAGACAGATGACAATCAACGCCCCCTCAACGGTTAGATCTATACAAAGATCCATCCTACAAAAGGAAAACACGAGATATATGCTTGGGGTTGAATTCGCTGCCATGGCGACTAGTCGACGAGTTTTCCCCTAGTCGAGAGCTTCTGGTCATCCCAGTGATGTCTGAGTCACTTTTTCTTTTCACGGTGTACCTTTTTCCATCCCTTGCATCCATGCACTGAGATGTACATACACTAGGACTTATTCATACGAGGGAGAAACAAAAAGTGCATGTTGTTACTGAAATGACCGGTTTTCGCTCGCGAAATGGGATTTGAATCTCTGCCTGAGTGAATTTTATTCTTAATTTATGTATACTTCTATCAAACACACTTTTATGGAATCACAAGTTCCACGTTTTACTCCGTTGACGTTTAGCTATGGTACCGATATACTCGTGATATAGCTTCGAGGTCTTTTTTCATTTTATATCGAATTTCCGCCGCATCAAATCTCTATTGTACTCTTATCGATATCAGGGATCTAGTCCTGCGATCGGATATCCTTGAACACGTGTCGTGGCGTTGTAATACTGGGTTAAAGGTACGCACGATACGGTGACTCTGCCTTTTGAGTTCTTTTCATTTGGAATTGAACTTCTTTTGGTTCCCTCATCTGATTGGTTTTATTTGAGACGGTACTAGGACGAAGAATGCAAGAACTTGGCAATGAAAGAACCGATGGAAATGAAAAGGCGATAAGGATGTATAGTGGATGATCGAAATACGATTCCGTACACGCATAACGTCGGAAACTTTCCTGATTACTCCAAACCGGCGTGTCACACCTATCTTAGTTCTGTATCAGTCATAAGAATCGAACAAATCGAAAATTTCATGTTTTCTGCAAGTTACGTATGTTAATTCAAGAATTTGTAATCGCAAATCGATTATCTCCTAGTTCGTCAATACATATGTATAAATATTTCAAGGCGAACTTGTTTCGTGCAAAACCAACGCCCGGTAGAATCGATGCTTGGAAATCTTCTCAAACCTCAGAATTGACGCGAAAAATCGAGGAAAATCCTTCGGAACTTCGGACACGTGACGGACGCGATAAAACGTAGCCGTTTTCACGTTGGGCTAGCTCCTCGTCGCCGCAAAATCAATGGCCTTTCCGCCCCCGCTGCCTCCCATGTCCCTAAGTCCCTACTACTTTATTACATGCCGTTAGGTACCCTTCATCATTTTGGCAAACAATTTTTAAGCACCATGAGCCAACTTTTATCTTCAAATTTTAATGAAGTATCCATTGTCAATCGATTATTAGTAGCGCTTGAGACATTCATCTTATCTTTTGAAGGAGATAGGATAAAAAAACAGGTGAGAATTCAGAAATACAGTCTTTCATCTAAACGGAAGATTGAAAAACAGAGAAGCTACTGAACGATTACCACGCTTGTGGTAATTGGATTTCCAACCACGACGGCAGTGGAAATATGGATTTTTTCCCTGCGTCAATTTCTTCGACAGTTTAATCCAAGTGAACTCTTCGATCAAGACATATCTGAAAGTTGCCAAACTCCTGTGGTCAGACAACAGTTTACTTTGGTTTCAACGCAATAATCACTTCGGACATTAGATTTCGAAGGGTTGAATTCGACCGAATTTTTCTGCCATTTCGAAAGCAGCTACCAATTCGAACTAATTCTGGGATTCTTCTGACAATAATCCTGAATTCCTTACGGTTACCAAAAAAAAGCTTGGATTCAATTTGAAGCGGAATTCGGCAGAGACATGGGCAATACGTTGACCGGAAATGGAATCCGTAGATTCCTTTAAGACCGTGCTAACGTTTCTTAGCCACGTACTATCCTGCCCGTAATATAAGTCTACTCCCCGTGGTTTGATTCACTGTCGCCCTACCCTGCCGTATCCTTTCTCTCGTTGGGCCCTATTTCGTCCTTTTCCTCCCTCTGTATTCACCGTAAGATGTGGGTTCCTTAATTGATATATATTTCCTAGCAAGAAAATGGACTCTGCGTTATTTACCTGTTTTTTATTTTTATTTTTCTTGTATAGTTACGAAGTTAATTTGTATTTACAAAAACGTTGAAAGGATTTGGTTGGCGTTGGCGTGTCAAGACGGACATACAGATAGCTCCGAATTCAATTTCATTAAGTTTTCAGTCGTGCGATCAACAGTCGTAGCTTTTCGTGCAGAAAATTACCGGATACACCAATTGCCAAGCTGCCAATAACAGACCGGAAATTCCAGATCCCTGAAGTAAGATTTCGCGGAGATTTAGTACGAAAAAATTTATCTAAATATTATGGTCCCTTGATATTATTATTTCCATATCTAGTACCCAGCTTTGAATAAGTTATGTTAGCTTTGTTGACTACGTGACAACTTCTCGTTAGACTCTAACGGTGAGAGAATAACTGGGCTTGGATTGTTACTGTTGAAATTAGCAAAGTTTAGGACAATGTTTTCCCGAAGTTATTAGCTCGAAAAAACATCTCCGTCGTGATTAATCATTCTCCGAATCTCAGATCTTGACATAATAAACTTAATTAAGTAATGGTGAATTATTATTTGACTCCGCGTCTACGTAAATGAGGGTTAAAGACTCGCAGGTCGAAGAATGTACGAAAATCGATCTCCGACTTGAAAACTATGTCCCTTATTTTATCAGCTTAGAAACTACGTTCGGCGAGCTCTGATTCGAATTGGAACAAGTTAAATCGGATTGAATTAGACCGTTTGGTGACCTAGCAGAACTTTCGAATAGGTCAAATTAGTCAAAATTTACTCCCCGAAGTTGAACTGCGTGTCCTGAAAATACGGTGACACGATTGAATCGGGAAGGGAATGTCAAACTCACTTTGAATATTACATAAAAGTTCCCCATTTTTACGTCAAACTCAGATTTTAGCGATATTCAATCATTCGATTCAATCATTGCCGAAGGTTTAACTTCGAATCGTATCTCAGCGGAGCTTAACAAGGTAAACGAAGAGATGAAACGTGTAAACAACTTTAATGGAAAACGAAATTTGATTACAGTCTAGTAAACTTGATTATATACCGTCTAGGCAGTGGCTTATAAAAACTTTCATTCGTTGCTGTTTTCAACGTTGGGCTAAAATTAGCGGACTTCTCTCCGTTTCTATCCTCCTTTCTATCACTGTAAATCCTTCGGTCTCTGAGGGTCGCTTTGTTTGTTATGTGTCTCGGTTTCTTGACATCTGAAAATCAACTCGCCGCAGGCACGAGCTGCAAATAAGGGCACTGCTTACCTCGACAAAGCTTTTACTACACATATACCTAGAATGAGTGAGCTTTGAACAGTTCCTTAGGTCGGACAAGGTTCGTACCGGAAGTCCTATTACCCAGGGCATAGAATTTTTTCGCGCTCCACTTTTTACAGAAGGATATACCATGTTCGCCGAGTTCGCTGACAATGAAATCAAACCGTACAATCCCTACCCAGTTATTTTTATAATTGGGTGATGATATGCATGGACTGATATATTTTGCACAGACTCATCCAAAACCTTACCCAAAAAAGTTTTCAAGAGTACGCGCAAATTTTACAGAATTTACCGCAGCAATCGTAGTCATGTGCCAAGGAGTATATATTACTATTGACTACACAACAAAATTTGGTAGTGATTTTGTTGACCGGGTAGATTATACTTTCAAGAGTATATAATAAATAATTAATTATTGTTGGCTTTGAAGATTTGGGTATGTACAAGAGCCCCTACATTGCGGTGGACACAAGCTTCTAGGATTGGATCTAAAATGTCTAACCTATTGGGATTCACAGAAACCCTGGTAAGGTTTAATTTTCGGTGATTGGATTCTCCCGAGAATTGAGACACTGGGCGAAAAATTTTCGTTTTGCAGAAGTGGTAAAACACGGAAATTTATTTTATAGCAAGAATCGATTAACCATACATTCGATTACTTATAAAAAGTCTTCGCGATACGATTGAATCCGAGCGTAAATTTTCCGCGCTGACGTCCAGTCCGCCCGGACCATCTTCTCTATGATTACCTTCGTAGATAATTGGCTATTATATCTACGTAGGCAATTAATTACATTACAGTCTGATTAAATGGGTCGTGGGTGAACTACGCTCCTTGCAAGCTGATTCATTAATTGCAATATCTGAGCGATAAACATCACAGAGTAACGAAAATGATTCGGGACACTGATCGATAGTTATGCTCAGTCATAGCGCTAGGCAATTGAATTTTCGTTGCTTTACGAATTGCTGGATTCTGCGGCTTCAAAGATACGAGTAGGTATAAAAACATCATAAATAACAATGGGAACCCTGAACGTCAGGCTTGAGCCTTTGGGCTTGTAGTTCAGTAAATTGAAATTTAAATTAGGGACAATGGTAGACGAAGATGTGCGCGCTGCGCCAGCTAATAAAGCGAATATTGTTTTTTTTTGCATAAGAACATGTTTCTCTGAAAAAAATTTGAATTCAACAGAACTCAATCGATCCCATCACATCGTACAATGCCTCAGCTGTGATTGCTGAAAATTTTTATAGTTCGCCTCCATTCGGAGTTCAGAGCACCGTATACAAGTGCAAGAGTTAACAAAAGTATACGATACGCTATATACAGCTCTGTTACCGTTAAGCTAATTATGTGCATAGAACTTTTGATATTTCGTCTGTTTAATCTCGTGCAAAACCTGAAAGTATATAAGATAGAATATTACGCGGTGTATAAAACTGTACAGTGTGGCTCAGAACTCATGTTCCTTGAAATACACACTGCGACCTCAAGTCCCGTTTTTACTTCGTGCTCCATAATAATCCAAGTATTTTTCATCTTGTGGCAGATGCTCAGTTGCTCCCTCGGGAGAGACTGGGGGATAGAAGGCGGGGGTCGCGAGGGAGCAAACCACTTCTTTTAATGCCCTAGAAAAGTCCCAATTTTTTTCACGGGCTTAACAATATCCACTTCTGCTTCCCGCTTTTACGCCGTCTCTGAATATCTACCCTCTTCTTCTCTGTACTTATTTTCAAGAGGGTCGAGTTTCTGTTTTTGTTGACTCTGCCATCCCCGACATTACTTTTATCCAGTTTCTCTCAGTCGATGTTTCTTAAACGTATATCGACACCGGGAACGGTACAGTCCCCTGTGAATTACGTTTTCATTCTTGAAAATAATATAATGAGGAAAAACGGGAAAACTAACATCTTTCAATCAAGGAACTCCGGTTCCCGGCAAAATATGTATTAAAACTATATATTCTTGTTTACCGATATTGTTCCCCTAAAAAATGGTATAAGGTTTGAATACAGAGGGTCATTTCAGGAGGCGGCGTGTACGGTAGTTTCGTAAATCGGCTGGCAGGATGGTCCAAACAAGAGATTACGAGATCACGCGTAGGCGGTGAAGGATATCAGGTAGTTTGTGTTTACTTGAGTTCGAAATCCCTTCATATTAAAGAGATGGCATGGTCTCGCGAGCTAACAAAAATATGATACGAATTGTTTGCTCCGGTTAGACGTTTGCTGAAAAAAAATAATTTCGAGATATTGTTCATAGATCGAACAGGAGGTCGAAGATAGATTCTTGTCCTCGAGGCTTTTTGGACGAAATACAAATCCACGATTCCAAGTTGGACTGTATAACCGCTAATATAAACTTTTCCGACAGCATTTACTCCTGACTCCTTGCCTGATAATTATTCCTATATAGTTGAGCTTTTATTCTGGCTTTTACTTGCAGGAGTTTGCGGGTTTTTTATTAGCTCAGTGTTGTTTCCCTAGAAAACATTTTCTCATACCTCGAAAGTAGTCGCGAAAATTCTCTAATTGTTTTCTCACCTTTTTGCCGTAATCAGCGGCGAACCGAGAAGAAGAAGAATAATAAGAAGAAGAAGAAGAAGGAGAAGGAAAATAAGAAGAATGGAGAAGAAAAAGAAGAAGGCCGCGAATCCCAATGGTAAGATTCTGCTACTTTGGGGAGTAAACACGAATTTCGTACGCTTTGCAATCTCATTAAATTTTCGCTACCGGCAAGCTGTAATTGGCACGACGCTTAGTTTACACGGTACTCAAATGTAAACGTCTTATTGTGTTTTAATTTCCTGCTTCGAGACGGCCAATTTGTAGAGTTCTCCGGACTTTCTCATACTTGGGCGAAACGTTTGCATCAAATTTCAATATAGTATAAATGTGAAAATAAAACGACTCGTTGTGCCCGAAAATTTTCTGCAAAAAGGGGATCAATCGCCATAGCGTTGAAGAGAAACCAATTTTTATGAATCTGGAATTTATTGATTTAACACAAATTGAGATAAGCAACGTCGGTCTTACTCGCAATGGGGTACGAGATCAGCGAACTGGGAATTCAACCAAATCATTTACTTCAATGAAGATCTTTGCTAAACATCCCTCCACGTCTAATAACCACGTCAGAAACGGCAACAGATTGCTATGAATTAATAGCCTCTTACAATTAGGCAATGATTTATCCATTAAAGCCTTGTTTTGCCAAATCCGATTGGATGCACATACATACATAATTAAATTTTGTGCCAATCATTTCTATCTGAATAATTGCAGACAATTTACTTACTATTCACAACTTTATGTACTTAATCTATCGCCAGTAATCCATTCATTTCTGATTTCTAGTTTATCGTAGAAGCGTGAGTAAAATGAGATAAGGGAGCTGCCAATCGGAAGATTGGCAGAAATTATTCCTATAAGAGGGCTTAACCTAGGCCGTAAATTGAATAGGTCCTTCGGCGTCAATAGCGGGATTAAAAATCCCTGAATTGAAGACATTTGGCTTTACGAGGCGGGCTCTGTCTCCCTTCAGCTAAACTGGGACAGAGGGACTTGCCTATAAGGCCTTAGGGAAGTTCTGGCGCATGAAAATTGGACACATCCCTCGTGCACACTCTCCCTTAATCTTCAATTTTTTTCTTTCTAAGCCATTTCAAAGCAGTCAAATATAAAGAACGTATATATTTCCGGTATAAACTGTAAATCTCTTCAAGGATAATAATCGGCCATAGAATTATTTCCGAGGTTTTTGACTTGATGCTCGTTTCACTTTTCAGTAAACTGAACTTTCTTTGTGGTTCAAGATACTCATCTCACTATACTCACGTCTTTCTAGGACGATGCTGTGCTTCCTGAGTGCTTGAAGCTAAATTAACAACGCATAGAACAAAGGCTGCTAATTGTTTCCTTAGAGGAAATTCATGTTAATTGAAATTTTTATAATTTTAAACGAATGCCTCGTTATTTCACTCGAATTAGGTAGGTATTCTTTGTGATTTACTGCACGTACTCCAACTTTCTGGGCTTATTTTCATTCGCCTGCAGACGCAGTAAAGTATCCCAACAGTTTTTATTGCCCACTAATCAATCTACGTTATGGAATTGTTATTCTTCCAACTTTATGCTTCGACGCACCAAGACTCGCGGTTCACTAAACCTGCGAATGACGGATGAACCTTTTCGAATATATTCGGCTGGCTGCAGTCATGCTTCGTTTAATTTTTCATCGACAAATACACCGATACCTTCGATCATCCCTCGAGTGCCGAGGGGTCTAGGCTCAAAGTTGAAAGACTTTGATGTTGCCAACCTGTGGGTAAGTGTTATATACCAGATCTCTGCGTCTGTATATACATATATGGATTTGAACGATGGGAACCGTGCGGACGTGCGAATCCATTCTAAAGACGTTTTTCCTCCCTTTTCTACTATACTTTTCCTCAGCTTCTACTTTATATTCTCTTTGTACACGCGCGACTAGAATCCATGGGATATAGGACATTCATTCGGTGGCATAACTTTGAATCAATTTCTACGGACATTGACGAATCTCTGTTCTTCGAGCCATTATACAGGGGTGAAAGGCACGGTGTAAAGGTAATGTAATCGCATTACATCGTGCCGCAAGGAAATGACGAAGAATGAATTGAGCTTGGATTTTCTAGTACCTAAACTGAGAAATACGTAAGTTTAAAACTGAATTATTTGACCTGCAATAAATTTCGGAGGTATTCGGTATCCCCCACAGTATTTGCTATTGAAGTTGGATATGCCTTAACCTGCGTAAAAGATTTGATTTATTTGAAAAAATGCCTGGGGTGAAAAAAGACCGTAGTGAATAAATCCTGTAGAAGCTTTTTTGTCCTTGGAGAAGCGTAATCTGGTTGTAACTAAAATCACGAGCCAATTTTTTTCAACAGATATAATCGTACTTTTCAGAGCTCCTGAAATTCTCCATGCAAACATTAATGACTATAAGTAAGTCTGAATATTTCATCTTTTCAACTCCAAGGTTTATCGCCGCTCTTTCAATTCGATAATGAAAACGATCGCTATATATTTAGGCTTCAGTTATTGAAAATGTACTTTTTTACGAGTGTGCGCCTGTTCTTTATACCAGTTACCTAAAAATTGTCGAAATTTGTATCATCGAAGCTCTCGAAGAGAAAATTTGCCTGAAATATGGAAAAGATTTAAGAATGAAATCTATAAATTCAAGTTGACCGTACGAAAGTTAATAATTTTTTTTTTTTTTTTCGAATAGACAATTTAGAACCCGGGTTATATCTACAGGCAGACTTCTCGTCGGATTTCATCCTATTCAAACTCCGCGAGGGTGATAGGTGAGCTTCTTATCAGGATCGCGAAATTCCACGAACCAAGATTGATTATGCAAACGCGAATCTGATACGTCGAACCGGATGACACGGTACGCGGCTTAAATCTCGCCTCATAAAGCCTAGTTTATGGTTCAAACGCCTGCAAGCTACACAGGTTGACTTTAGATCATTGAATTTCACACCGTTTTAACTCCGGTAGTAATGCTTCTGACACAGTTAGACGACCCGTCACGCCATTTTTGGCATGCGAAAAAGTTTGCGTAGAAAAATAACTACCCTATGGAATATTGCGACGGAGTTGGATAATATTCGAGCTTCGTTGCTCCGGAAAACGTAGAGGAGTATAAAAGGAAGTCTCAGCCCTAGAGTTATCAAAGGAACAATTAAGTTACTCGATAGAAGACGGCCCAGTATCGGTTTTATTCGGATAGAACAAAAGTAAAAGTTTATATGAAGTTTGGAATGAGAAAACCACGATAGAATACGAACGAAGCGAGAATCGCTCTTTGTCCTGTTGGATTGCGCAAGTTGAAATCACTTCGCGATGTTGACTAAATGAAATGCTGAATCAATGAGCTTCGAATCTATTTAACTCAAAGTTATTTTGTTAGAGATAACGTAAACCGAGCTTAAAATGGGAGGAAGCTATTTCCGCTGGTTCTTCCGAAGGAGAGATTTCACCCGCCAAGTCCTTTGTTCGGCATTTCCACTCTGCGGAATTTTTCGACTTACTTTCACAGCGATCTTTTTTCTTTACAGGTTTTCCTTTACTTTCCTTTTCTTTCCTTTCCTCGATTCGTTTCCGTTCGGTTTTCTGCAGGCTGTCACGTACCAACGATGTGACGGGCGTGGTCTATGTTGCTCATTTGTGGCCCGGTTCCTCTCTTATATTGCTGGAGTGAATTTTCAAGGAAGATCCGAAAGAAGCTCGCTACACCAAGTTAGTTTGATTGGGTTTTCTTTATACCGTAACCGAAACGAACAAACCCAAATTACAGTTAGCTTGATAACCGTGCCGACATTTGTAAAGTCTTTTATTGTGGCAAAAGGTGAAATCAGTTATTCATTATTCTTTATAAATATTTTGTGCTTGATTTATAACAGCTTCATTTTCTTAGGCTTCAAACCATTTATTTTTTTTTTCAATTCATTTCTTACATATTATTGGTTGACTTTTCAGTCGCTGCTTCAAAACGGGCGATAATTCTCTGGCTGGTAGTTTTTTCCATGTAGTCACAATCGGCTGAAAATCGATCCAAAATTGTAGAAAATTGTGTAAAAAAGATTATACGAAGCGAAAGAGAACATATTTCGCCCCAAATAGTGATTCAAGCAATTTGGATCGGGCGTCCCTTCTAAGTATTGGCGATTTTAGTGAGCTTTCCATACAACAAGCTCTTTCACCCGTGCAAAGGGTCGCTTTTACCACCTGTGTGATAAAAGCTATATCACCGATTCGAATTAACGTCCGACCATTCAAGCTGTACGAAACTGTTCACCGTGTCAAAGCCTAGTATATAGATATAGACGCATGAGGAATGAAGCTTTCCGAAACCTGCAGGATCGCGATCAAAGCTCCTACTCTAATGAAAGCAAAATTTCCTGGTATCTAATTTTACCTCATCCTAACAAGGCGTGACGAAAAAAAAATCTACCTCCGAGTCAAAATTGCTGTACCAATTAATGTAATTGGATTGGTTACATGCTCTATACATTGTGCGGTCTTTTGTTCCTCTAGCCCGCAAAATCCCGCATCGCTATCAGTCCCTCTGCTCTCTTTAGCTCGTTCAGAATATATTACACGCAGCAGCAATGTTATCGTTCCTTGTTATCATGCCCTGTGGTCGGTCGATGCGGTAACAGGTGCAGAGAAAATTTATATTTCAACCAAAATTCTCTGTGAAATTTCACGATCACAAATTCATCACTATTATTATTATTAATAACATCGTTGCTACGTATTGTTATTTCATTTAAAATTTCACAACGCTTTTCGCGTAGGTATACACGCAAAGGCATACCGTGCATGACCCCAGTTTTCAGTACTCCGGGGTATATCGTCGTAAAACCCATAGAGTCGAGCTTTACAATTTTTATTATACCTCGTTAACTTCTTGAAATGTAAATTTAGTCGCAGTAAAAAGGATAGAAGTAACCGTCAAGGAAGATTCGTGAAAGCCATTCTAATGCCACAGCCAACTTTTTTTTACCCTCTATCTATACCTACGTGTGTTGTACCTACTTTCTCACTCGGAAGTCGCACCTCATTCGTATACAGCCTAGGTACTTGGATATGTCACGTTTGTTAGCGACTTTTTAAACTTCATCTCTATATGCACTTATTTTTGGTACATTTTAGACCATTGTGTCGAACCTCTAAGATTTGAGCGTTTCCTATGTCAGCTACGAATCTTAAAATTGATTCGAACAAATGCTCGAAATAATTTCACGCGCTCGGGTATACGTCTATATATTCTTGAAAGATTATCGAGGTTTACGCACGTTACCTATCGAACCCAATTTATAAATAATATCATATTTTCACTTCATAGTGAGACATCAATCACTCAAGTTGACGGTTTTATCGGCAACCTAACAGAAGCTGCTGCAGGTCGATATAGGCGTTCGCTTGAGGTTTACGCACACATTTACTACCACATCTCAATTCATGCGTACAGTATTATTTTAAAATAAATTATTCCACGAAAAGTCGGATAGATTAGATCCGAATACTACGGAAACGAGATTGACTCACTTACCCACTTAAACGAGGATTTAACTCACGTAGCCCGGCGGTCAAAGATGTATAAAGCGAACCAATTTTCAGAACTCGGTAAGGCCTTATATCCATGTACATACATATACGTGTATATATGCCTATATAGATATGTATGTACATACGTACGTATATATAACCAAAGTAATAGTTATAGCTACCTGGCGCACCCTAAGTAAATTTAACCGGATCTACCCTAAGGGCGTAACCTTTCCGGACGTGTAGTTGGGGTCAGATGGAAACGAAGGCGGTTGGAAACCCCAGGCAAAAGGCTACCAGTGACTAGCAGAGCTACGGAATGGTGGTCAATTAGAAGGGAGACATTCTCGACGGAGCCTACCAGGAGCTAATATTCATTACCATAGGGATCACCTAAATCTTATTGAAGTTATAGCTTACTGAGAAGTAATGTTTGAAAGCTTTGAAATATTTTTTGTTAAACGCGATTTCAAACCGCAGAAATAACAAAACTTATACAACATCAAAAGTACGCGCACACATACATATCTTATGCTATGTGGCAGTAGCCGTGGTATGAAGGTTTGACAATCATTTGGGAGAAACTGAGAGCGAAGAAAAAACAGAGAAAGGACAAAGAGAAAAATAAAATGAAATAAAATAACCGCAAGCCGCGAGAGAAGATGAATTTCAATTCGAAACGTGCTGAGGTATCTGGGAGAGCTATAATTTCAAAGCCGTTGAGCTTCGTTAAAAGGTTCATGCCTAGAGAGTAGAGCTGAACGTGACGATTACTTTTCGAATAATCTAACATGATATTAATTTCAGAAAGTTCTTACCGGATTAGTTAAGTTTCAACCGTCCCATAGTTTGTTCCTTCGTTAATTAACACAATTAAGCCTTTACCCCGTTAAGCACGTTGTTGAAGAACTTTTTTGCTCCTCTGGGAGTTGGCGGTACGTTGCATAAGGGTAACCGTAAGTATATAGAACTGCGTGCTTTGCTCGGAGATCCTGCTAGAATAAGCCTTTTTCGCGGTCGCAGTTTTGACGTAAAATCCAAGCTTAGTGGCCACGTGAGACTAGAAGTTGTCACAAATTGCGGAGACAGACAGAAGTTTGCGAAAAAAAAAAATTTACCCACCACGTTACTCAAACTTCGATCCTGACCTGTTTCTTTTTTTTTTTTTTTCATATCATCTTTCATCATTTTCCTTTTTTAGCGTAGCCTCAAAGAACTTCTGTGAGTAGTAATATTCGAAAGTTTGTCGCGCGCTGCAGTCCTCTCTGTGTAGAAATTTCGATCAATAGTTTCGTCCAATGCAAATTAGTGCAGCGAAAACGAGACAGCGGTGGTCCAGCCCAGGGGAGTGAAATCGCGCTTTTTTATCTCTTTCATTTTATTCTCTCTTCATTATCTTTTTTTCACGGATACCTACGGTGGCTAACAAATTATGCAAAGCTTTGAAACTAACGGTGAAATGCTCGTAGACCTCGTGGAACTGACTGATTTACGAGTGAATGTATCTGAGTTAGATTTTAGAAAATAGAAATGCAATGGGAATATTTTTTGCTGCCTAATATCTGTGCATATGAATATAAGTTGCAGAGACTTAAATATACGCGAAATATTACTTAACTACCAATACTTTGACTCGGGAATCCTTTCTATTGTAATAAAAGTTTAAATGGGTTTGCGCTTGAAATTCCCGCTTGTATCTACAGTCATCCCAGTACTACCAGTTTCCTGGTACTATAACAGATCCCAATTCCCACAAGCATAAAACCATCTCGCCAACACCAACTGCACTTCGGATTGCAGAAACGAAAATAGCATCACTTCGCAGCCGATCTCTACTCTCACGGAATTGTTAGACGCACGGTTCGCGATGCCTTGTAGCGACTCGCCTAATTTCCAATTGGTGTAGTTTTCCCTGACCGAAAATTACCAAAAAAATCGGATTTGTCGTTTTCAAGCTAAAAAATTCATCAACGTTTATATACCTACTACGTTTTATCTCGAATATCGGAGGCTAACGATTCCTCACACCACATACAGAATTTTTTCAATTACCGATAACTAAATAAGGACTAATTTAGATACGGATATAATTCAATTTCTATTCATCAGTCACACGAATTTCGTCAATCTATTTGGCCCCTAGTTCTTGAGAGACGCTTACCAATTCTATGCTCTGATTGAATGAGGCGTACTTGAAGAGACGTCGAGTGTTTGTGAACATATTGAATTGAACAGTCTAGTCGGTGAGATCGTTAAAATTGCATGAATATTTTACAGGAGATCAAATAGAATTATGACTCGCACACATATGACACATTGATAGTAAGTACTTTCATTTATTCATTTTTTGTCATTACGGTTTAATGCAACATACCTGTTCCCAGCGATATAGGCGGTTCTAAAATGCGGGTCATTTCAGTCCATAGAATACGTTGGATGGCTGGGAAGAGTCGTAAGATATTCAGAAATGAGAAATAATTAGGTTGGACGAAAAGAATATTTTAAAGGTACGTCACTTTGGATTAATGAGGTGATTGGCACTTTGCCAAAAATTTGGCAGTATGATCGCATTATTTATCTAGTAAAGTGATTACGCATTAATTTATCACGCTTGAAAATTTTATATTCGAGTAAAAAATATTTACAGAGTATAAAATGCGCCACCCCGATCATTACTGGTTCATCGAATAAAAATATAAAAAAATCATTGAGAAATTTACTGCTGGTCTCGCTCAGCGATATTTGTCCCTCGGAGGAGAAACCTTTCAAAACTCTTCATACGGAGTGAAGAACCCTAATCTTATGCTTATAAAGAGGCCATCCAATTTGCGCCATCCCTGTTTACCCCCTAGGATCGCGATTTCCATCTCACTTTGCTTCCCCACCGCTTCATTTCGTATGCATCTTCGTAAAGAATGTAGTTCACAAGTCCGTGCTAGATACTAGAGCTTGCATCGTATTTGCAAACTTACAGACTGAAGGCAAGCCTTGGCGAAGCAATTTATCGTTGGCGCTTACTCATCCGCTATCCCATCGCTTTTTATAATACACAACACTCATATATTTTTTCATAAATTTATAGTAGTTTTTAGTTTGAATTGCGTACTGACCGATCCATTCTGTGGCTACTGATCGATAATGATTATAGATTCTTTTTGAACATTGTTAAGGGAAATTTTTCTAAGATTAAGATTTCATAAGGGCATTCAAGACTTTTCGAAGAAACTTTGTCTAGCCACTAAACGTGGTCTAGTGACGTAAAGACCACCGGCTGTTTCCTCTTAGCTAAAGAGCTTCCTTAGAGGAAGGTGGGGTAGAGTTCCCCGATTCCCTGAGGTCGTAAGGTCGCCCTCCCGTCATTTTCCAAAGTTACCAAAGTACCGGTTTGGCTGGTTTTCTCACTTTGGCCACGAGCTTCATCTCGTACTTGAAAGAGCAGCACTTTTCCGAAAGAACTCTCCGAACTCACGTAGTATCATAATAGCGAGCTCATGGTGAGGCTGCTGTTTTTTGGTGACCGGTCTTCGCTCTTCAGATTCCGATCATTGCATTCCGAAAGGTAAATTAAGTTTCTTCAAGTTTCGAAACGTTCGATTTGAAAGCATTGAAAGTCTTGGTACTCAAATCTACAGATTATAGTTGAATGGGAAAGTGATAGTAAAAAACCGAAGAAGAGAATCGAGCTGATCATCTGCGGAAAGACAAATAATACATCCACCTATGACAACCATATATCCTTTCTCATCTACTCGGTGCATACAGGCTGCAAGAAATTACGTGACAAAAATTCGAATCTCGATTGGAAAAATGCATCGTGTGAGAATAGAAGAAGCAGCGACCCTAGAGGACGAGATAATATCATATTGTATCTCCGTTTGAAATTCTGGGCGCACTTTCCCAGCAACTCGTATTTCGCAAAGTGTTCCATCGACGAACGTTAGTGCTTTACTATTTTACGACCGGTATCGTTTTTCATGTGTTACGTTTTTGCCTGTGTGGTGGTCGGTTCCGGCGGTCACTTCCGCAAAGCATTTCTTTTTTCGCGAAAACTAGACACAAGCTTAAGAGAGCAAACAGCGTTCATAGTTTAAAAAAAAAAAAAAAAAAACGGGAGTATAGCTCTCTCATTTTTCTTCATTACTTTTTCGTATACTTCGCTCGTATGCGGCAAGCTTAATTAGAAATCATAGTCAGTAAAAAGTGTTAGCAGTATTTTTGGGAATAGTATCATTCTATCGAACTCTGATCTGATCACCTTTCTGCTTCTGAAATTAAATATCTTTTCTCAACAGCTGATAACCAATCCCGTTTTGAATTCAAGGTATATGTACACTTGTTACACTAAATCTCTGCGGCTTAGGAGGCTGCATCATAGTTCTAGAGTAAATCCAACTTGCGGTCTATGCTCCGGCTTCACGCTACGTAGCACGGCTTCTGGACCATTTTGCAAATAGCAGAGAACATATGTATTCATGCTCGCTTGAAGCTGTACGATTGCTTAGTTAAAGCAAGTTGAGTGAAAACACAAGTCTCATTGATCGTTGGCATATGGCAATGAATGAGGCAAGTGGTCACTTGAAGCTTATAATTAAATCTGGTAATTTATTTCATCCAATGGTTTATGAGTATCTCGTTATATTTTATATCATATTAAATGAGAGAAAGAATTTGAGCTTTATCTAATTATGTGAACAAAGTTATAAATATCCGACGCGAAAGTGCACGAGATATTACCTGTAATACTAAGCAGCTCGTTAAAGTCTAAATTGCTATCAGGACAGCCGAGAATCAAGCAGAACAAAGAATGAGAAAGAGAAAAACGCCGGAGCTAATAAAGTCGCACAGAACTCAAACCGTTTTAGCGCAAAGATTCCGTAGCTGGATATTCAACACAGAAACCTCAGATAATTAAATTACTCACTGTTAGGTTCTGTACACCAAATTTACGATCAAGGTTTCAAGCAGTGTCACTCCTATTGCCTCTGAGGAATTTTAGATAAGTCTCTAACTTCTTTGTCAATTTCCTATCCGTTTCACGATGGAAATGATTAAAACGTTGCGAGTGACATTCGTTGTTTAACAAAACAAGAATAATCTTGAACTACGCAATAGATAGAATTACCACACATTGTTCATAATCGTTTATCTAATCGCGGTTATAATATGATTCAATTGTAACAAAGCAAGGAAAACGTCTGCTTCGGTCCAAACCTAATGGTTCCATTAACTTTCCTAATAGAGTTAATAACCTATCAGAGGATAACAGAGGCTGACGTTTTATAAAGCCAGGCGAAGATTCTTTACTTAAAAAAAAAAAAGAAACACGAGATAAAGATTTTGGCAGAACTTTGTACACTTTGAAAATCCGTGAAGTTCATCTATTTATTGTATTTTCTTTATTACTTTAGACAAAGAATAACGTATTTGTAGGAAAATATAGACAATGAATGGTGGTTATTTTCTTGGCTATTTGTTTTCAACGAGCTCCACGATTTGGTGGTTGAATGGATTTCAGATCTCTACGATCGAAGACGTCGATTGGATCTGGCGTACACGTGTGAGGCCATTCCTTCTCTGAAAAGTCACCCAAATTCGTTTCAACAGAGAATCTAGCGTGATATGTGGTCAGCACAAGTTATATAATGCAAATATCGTATAACAAGGATAGATTTGGCGAGGAGATTCGAATTTTACTCGAATCCTAGGTCCTTTGGAGAAGATGTATATCTAATATCGTAAACGTCGATATAAGAATCGATTGTTGAAACGCAGGGTAGAAAAGTTCGGAATCGTAAACTGTGAGGGTTATAAAAATGCAAAAGCGATATTGCGTTTTGGCCGTAAAGTCAAGTTTCGTTGAGGGTTGAACAGACCGCGAATCGTTTGAACGCTATACGTACGGTTGTCGAAACTAAATTTTTCGATCAAGTCAAACCCTCCCACGTAGCGACCGTTCATGATGTATTCAATGATGGCAGCTTCTGGCAAAAGATGGGGAACGCGTTCGAAAAGGTGGTCGACTTCTGCGGCTAGTAGAGCCGGGTGCTTTTTACAATTTCAGTCATGTTATGCGACGTTGTCGAACAAGATTTCGGCAATAATGAAATTAAAATAAATTAAATCAGAGAGAGATGTCGGGGGTTCCTAAGGGTTCGTTTCAATCTCAAGATCGAAAGTGGTACAAGACCCAAGGTATTATCAAACAGCAACCAAAGAATAAGAGAGACACAGAGAAATAAGTTCTTTGCTTGTGAAAATCTTTGGCCATTCGATAAAGACTCGATAAGAATGTTATTTATGAGGAAAAACATTTATTTTAACG
The DNA here is from genome assembly GCA_947538915.1 of Tenthredo distinguenda. NCBI lineage: Eukaryota > Metazoa > Arthropoda > Insecta > Hymenoptera > Tenthredinidae > Tenthredo > Tenthredo distinguenda. The sequence goes on from OX384534.1 coordinate 11,864,884, forward strand.
TATGTGTCGATAGAGGCCGAGGAAAGCAGAAGCAAAACAGGTACCTTATCTTCGAATCCGTGAAGATGTTGACACAACTTGTATACTTTGTTTTGAAAGCTTAAAAGGGTCGTGCCTTCGGTTTGAAAATCCCAACCCTTAGGAAGGTCGTGCTCAAGTAGCAAGGGAGACTGTGGCGTCTTTCCAATCCATTTGAAGGGAATAAATCTCTACAATATTATACAGAACAGGTAAATAAATTAGGTATAAGATTTGGTACACTTCTGTCCGCGATTTTCGTAGCGATCTAGCAGATCAAAGGACTGCTATCATATGGGTTAGCCTCGAGTCAATAGAACCAAAATTAAGGAGGGTTACACGGTCTTCTGGTGGATGCCGATGAGTCCCAGCTGGCCCATCGGCTGCGTGATCAAAGGATACAAGAAATTATTACTGCCTCGAAATGCCGATGAAGTATCTTGCCTAAATTTACGGCGAAGCAAGACGTCTATTGCCAGCTCTCTGCTGTAAATTCTTGGCGATTCACTGCCGATATATCGAGCAGAATTCAGACTGATTTGTGTTAAACTGGACGGAATGAATCAAGAAAAGAACACTAAAGACCATTACCTGACTAATGTGATGCATTGGTGGTAGTATTTTCATGGACATTCCATTTATTTGTCGAAATTCCTTCAATGCTTTAACGAAAGTATATTCAGTTATCTGAAAAGCCAATTTGATGAATTAACATTAAATCGACCGTGAGTTGATATTTGATAAAATGCAAACACCCCATGAACATGTTTAGAGTTAACTTGCAAGTAGATTTCTTTCTTTCTTGATTTACACCCACAGTACTACGTGGTAAACGTATCTGTAGTACTAAACTGAAATAACGACCGGTAATTACCTCGAGAACGTGAAAGAACGTGTTCTTGTAAACCACCAGCAAACCTGTGACTGGTTCATCGACGAAATCCGCTGTCAGAGAATCAATTATTTTTGTATGCGCCTCAACGAGTTCGAGGGGTTGAAATTCGTGGTGCCCGACTATTATTATCCGTTGAAGAAACGTTGTCTAGAGATTTCAAGCACGTGCAAATTGAGGAGAGAAAACGTCTTAGTAGATACGCAGTTTTTGACTGTCCGCACATGGTCTTCACCAACGCAACAGTCAATAATCAGTAGAGATTTAAAGGGCGGACCACGTGCATTTATGTAACTGTACGTAGGGCGTCTCATATAGGTGTGTAAAAAATACACAAATCTTCGATAGAAAGGTTACGAGCTGACCAATAAATGGAAAAAATAGTTCACTTCGGTCTGATGAATTCATTACCGTCCGTAATATTCAAATCGTGTAAAGTAGGACATATTTTGCTAAATAAATGTGACGTTCAGCAGAAAATGATGACACCCTTTTCTCTTCTATCGAATTTAAATTATTAAAGACATTCTAGGATCCATGAGAAATAAGTGAAATCACGATGGTCAATATGTTTCGCTCTCGAAATAATTCTGACAGATTTTCTCTCAGTTGTAATTCGGGACTTTCCGCATGTAAATCATATCGTCGTAATGGATTTCAATACTTTTTTACAAAAATTTATTTTTCGACGATCAACTAGCGATACAAATACGTGTTGCATATAATATTGTGGAACCAGTGAAAAACCTGTAGAATATTTGTACGTAATAATACAGTAAGTACAGGTACGAACGATGACTGGTATAGTGTCAATCGTAAGCCTTGTGAATTACGTCTTATCTTCTTACCCGAAGCATTGCTGCTAAGTTCGCCTGCACGTATTGAAGTAAAGATTTTCTAGCAGGTTCGTCCATTACAACTATTTTAACTATCAACAATATTATGCAAAATTATACACGAAGATTAGCCTCCAAATATTCGTCAACCTCCAAAATGTTGATAGTCGAGCTTTGACGTGTATGTACTAGCTGAACTGTGGTGAAGCAGAGCTTTATCCTATCAATTTTGTTTTTTATTTGCACACGAGGAGAGCTCGATATAAACTCGTTCATATCTCGGTTTCATATGTGTCAAAATATTCGCGGTTTTCAACTGCTGAGAGAGAATTCTGGATACATTTCGTCAATCATAATCGCTCCCCTAAATTCAAACTCGTCAGCGTTTGATCAGGTTTTCTTTATTATTTACTTTCTTTATAATTTAGTTTATTTAAAACCCAGTATCATACCTCAAACTACAATAAATTCGACAATGTATGATGAGCCTACCTGTTGATCAGTCATTACTATACATCAATTAGTCGTAAACTACCATCTACTCCAGCATATAGTCATATACGTTTCAGACGTGGACACGAATATGCTTTAGAATTACAATCCACACGACAAAGAGCAGATTAAAATCAATTAGCTGATGGGAAAAATGATATTGTAATGCGTTAGCTCATTCACTTGCTATAGTTTACTTTATTCATTATCTATGGAGCCTTGGTGCAAAGTATTTTTCGATATTTCGTATGGAAAGTGTGAAATACTTGTGACAACCGACTGATATATCGACGCCATCATACCAGCTGCAGAAGCAGATACAAAGTTTCTACATATTACATATATTCTACATATGTGCACAGTATATAACAAAACGTGAAGATAACTGCAGTAATACGTAGCAGTTCCATTGACTGGCAATGGACCATGTCAAAAATTGGAATCATCATACAAAAGGAAGGGATATTTCCCAGCATGCTAAGATAGCCGCAAATCGCATTCGATTAGGTGGTAGAGGCGAAGCTGAGTAATTATAGCGCACTTTCTCTCTAATTCGCATTATGACTTCACCCAGTTTTCAGATGACTCCTTAGAATTGGCCTCTGGTATGAAAAAAAAAAGAAAATGTTGCAATTCGATTTTTATGTAGAAGATAGAGTATTGTGACGATATAGATAGATATAGAAAATATGTGCTATTGCCAAATTTTAAAAGAATTCGTTGATGTAAAGGTATTTTACAAATATGTACTTACTCGGTCAAATTTCTTCATTGTACGAAAGATTGTCGTTTTATTATAAGATGATGAATAATCGATCGTGAAAGGTACGTTTGGTCATATAATATGTATGATAAATTTGAATGTATTTAATGCATAGAACTTATATCCACGACAGGAAAATTCGATCCGATCAAAGCTATCGCCCAAGTAACTTTTGAAATCGCCATAAACTCTAATTTAAAAAAAAAAGCCTTTTTTATGAAAAACTCGAAGAGTCATATGACGATCCTTATTTAACCTTTACAGATTGAAGGGAGTCTTCAATAACCAACTTTAATAAGTCACCAAAAGGTATCTGATTTTTTTTAAATGATAAAGTCCACAAGCAATAACCAGTACAACTTGAAGTACCCGTGGCTACGATGTTTGTACGATACTTATAAGTTATTCGAACCTTGCCCAAATAACCCTATAGGTAGGTACGGACCTGGATAGATTCGATACATTAAAATAAATTTTTGTTACGTGTACACAATTTTATCGTGGGTAGATTGATCCGAAAATTTAACAAATCGTTAGAAGTTCGCAAAAGTTATTACATTGTGTCGATACAAGATGTCGTGACTTGGCCTCGCGATAATATTTTCGTATTTTACCTTTTTTAGGTACAAGTTTCGCAAAGTTATATCAACCGATACTTTAGTTAGGGTGAATTCAATACACCCGATAGTTCGTGAATTTGAAGTTGCTTCTCATGTCAGTCTGCGACCGGTTACCGTACGTTAATGATGTGAGTGCTCGTCGGCTGGAAATGGCAATGCTTGATCTAAAATACTATCATTACTATACGTAGTTGATAACAACTTCCTGATAATAGACTAATTATTATTTTAGCGTGACAGTAAACATGGATGACCCGAATAATAATTTATAATAAAAAGGTTCGCATAATGCGGACGATGCATATGAATTCTGAAAACCATGCGACGGTTTCTACTATCCACACGTTCGATGCACGATACAACGCTCACGTTTGAAACAAATTACGAATACCAAATTCAATTTGATTCTAACAGGCGGTGAATCGAACTATGTCATGCAAGTACGGAGACTATTAAAATACAGAAATCCCTCCACTTGTATCCGCGTACGAGGGCGTATAGGCTATATTTGCATCGATGCTTTTATCGACGCAGAAACGAGATTAAAAGGAAATTTCAGAGTGCTTTGAGTGCGGATGAAAATCTGGAATGGAGTGATGCATTTGCGAAAAAATTGATGACGTTATACTATACTGTTTGCTGTACCCTTTTAACAGTTATAATTTGTCGAGGGGTGAAGTGATTTGTCAAGGGTGTAGATCTACAGATGTACCTGGACGAAATGCTTTTTCAATATTCACATTACCAATGTCACAATTTTTCGAATATAGAAACCAACGTACCAAGAGAATTCTAGAAAAGAATTGATTCGAATGCTATGGCTGCTATATGTACCAATTGAGCACCTTAGATCAATAAATACGATCGAGCATTACAAAAGATATTTCGTGAGTGCCACAGACTCAGAGAACTTTTGATTAGTTTTGTTCACGACAATCTTGTTGGATATGAGATTAATATTCTCGGGTGTAGGCAATCAAACTTGGCATCGTTTTGTAATCCAATGAAAAATCACCAACGCAGTTGAATCGAGATCGCGAAATCGAGAATACCTAATTTATCTGAGTATTTGTACCTTTGCGTACTTATTCGATTTAATGTGGCCGTAATTACAATCCTTCGCTTCAAGATAATTGGTCCAAAAAATATTCGCACTAGCCAGTGCCACCATGGATAGATCCATGCAAACTGAAAACAAACTTATCAACTCACTATATACCCGTTGCTCAAAAAATAAAACGTGTACACTCTGTATATATTTATCGTAATTATAATTTATTGCTTGATACCAATGATGTACAAATTCTTAAGCTTAGTATACGTAATGGTGGAGATCAATCAGATTCAGCTTCTACCTAAATTAACTTCGCGTATCTCATATAGTTTCCAGTAGCACCAGCAATCTTCGATGCTAATCAATAATCATCATTGTCTCACATTTAAATTCAGTCCGTTGCAGTTTGTCTTCAATATCGAGTCTATTTGTATAAAATAAATGAAAGATCATGACGTTACATATTGTACACTTAGGCGGACACGATGATTTCTTATAAACCCAAAACATGATGACGAAATGGTGTTTCGTGAAAAAAGTACCGCGCTACTTTATAACCGGCTTATTTCGTCCTGCTCTACTTTCAAATCTTCATCTTTTGGATATCTTGTAAGGTCCTACCCTTCGTCTCTGGAATCATCGTAAAACCGAACAACACAGCTAATATCATGGCGATGGCGTACACATAAAATACATAAGCATCACCTAAGGCGTCCACCAACGGTTGATAGCTTTTCGTAGAAACAAGAGTGAATAAACCTGCAGAAACATTCGCCATACAAACCACTATACTTTTTATATTCGGCGCAATAAGCTCGCTTATAATGATACTGGGAACGGAACATAGTCCAATAAAGAGAAAAATTCGAAAGAAAATCATCGCTAAAACCGGCAGGCATTGCTGTGCAGCGGAGTCATAGCTATTACCGAGCAAAGAAAATCGGATGCCTGCTGCAAACATGCATGAAGCAGCTCCACCACACGAAATAATCCACATTACTCTTCGTCCACATTTATCGACCAGTGGCATTGCCCCCCATCCGGCTATAATAAATGCATTGGCTATGATGACCACCGTAGCAGGCGGAATCACAGTCACCATACTGTCCGTTGAGATGGTTTCTATGTCGTATACTACAGTGTTCGAACCACTAAACTGCAAGAACGTGTACAAAGCAAGTATGATCGTTACGATCTTTCTGTTGCGAAGGGGGAACCAAATTACGGAGTTGATTCATAACTGTGAACGAACTTACTGTGATCACGAATTGTTGTATCGAATCTAACTCGACCTGGACTGAAGCTACCTTAGGGTTGTATCTGAGTATTGACTTTTTGGACTCCTCCATCTTTCCCATTCTCACAAGGTAGTGAGGAGACTCGGGTAGACGTAGGAAGATTCTGATGTAAATGATTGTTGGCACCGTGGCTATGTAGGCAAAAACTGATTTCGAGAGATAGGTACCTAACACATTACCCATCAAAGAGCCTACGGGTATTCCACTGACAGCGTAGGACACCACGGTACCATGACTCTTCAGGCTTACAACTTCTCCGAGATAGACGGGAAAATTGGCGAACGCAATCCCTATACCCAGCCCATGGGTTAAACCGACTCCTTAGAGCCATATCGCCGAATCCGCTACAATTAGAAAAATCCAGCATAACAACAGCGGACAACCGCCGAAAAGCATCTTCCTTTTAATTATAAGATGTTGGACACTAATTGATCCGAGGATTGCTCCCAGAAGGCGCCTTGAGCTTGGCAATGATGCCACCCGAGAAGTTTCTTCTAAGGTCAAGGAAAGTGGTGAATTTTTCGCAGTGAGTTGAACCAAAAACGACAAGACCATACCGACCAGCAGACCAATTACTGACATCATCAGCATCGCTGCTATATAATATCATTTGAAATAATTCAAAGTGTAAACCATTTCACCAATTCTGTACACATATGTATATCGGAACCGTGAAACACGGATGTTTTTGTAAAACTTCTTTTTTTCAGTATATACTGAAGTATTTTTCATATGAAGTATTTCATACTGAAGTAGTTATACACAACCTCCAGCACTATTCGGATTCATTCGACTCTCAGTTCTTTTGAAAACTGCATTAAAATCAATATGGATCTCAATTGTATGAATAATAGAGAGTGCTGTAACCCACTTTTATATTGGCGGCTGAGGTAGTTATTATTCTCGGTTCATTTTTTCATGTAATACGGCTGAAATACAAACTCGTACTAACTCCACTCTGTAAATTCAAAACTTCGTAGGAAATTTTCCGAGTTCGTGGAGAACATAGTCCAGAATTCACCGTTCTGATATTTGCACGGAATAGGTGGAATGCACCGGATACTTAATTACTTGCACTTGCCTCTTGTTGTTGCGATATACCGAAACCACAAGGTGTCTATGCCCAGCAACGAATTCACAATTCGTATCCAATGTTACGTACGGGTTACATATTCCTTCATATCCTCAGATATAGGTACGTAAATGTGCTCGATTCTGCTGATAGGCTGTAATCACAGCAATAAAATAACTCTTCGGAAATTTAATTTGACTTATTGTACTTCACGACCATGAAAATATGGTCGAATAATTTCCGCGACAGACGTGGTATCGCGGAAATCGCATTTAGCAAAATCGCAGGACGCTAATTGGCTAAAAATTCGCTTAAAAAAAGAGCTCAAATAAGGATGGATACAGGTATAATCTATTTCAGCCGATGATTTGTCCACTTCACACAAATTACGTCACCGAACCATTTGCAAAATTATAGTTGCTCTACGCAATCATCCGTACGTTTACGGCTGAGGGTGCAAATAGACACTGGGTTCGCCATCAGCTATCCCCTTTTCTGTCCCGCTTTGACATTACCCTAATATTGACATTTAGGCGTCACCCATCGCGTACGGTCCTTTTTGACCAACCGAAATCACCCTGATTACGGAATATCGAACTACTCAACCAAGATGGATTTTAATTCCGAGTCTGAAGCAATTGTATATTACAAAGAATACATTTTCATGAAGCTTAAAAATTCGGAGGAGCAGCTACAAGACAACGGTGAATTTTTAATTGCTTTCGTGATTATAATAGACGTGATAACTTTGCAAGTGTTTAAGGTATCAGTCGAGAACCGTAAAGATTTTATAGGTTTTATGATAACGAGAGTGACGCTTCGCGCGCGGTGCAGCTAACATTAGGCTTTATCGCAAGTTCATTATGATTTTCTATCTGCCTTATTCAAAAGTTGATTTCCTGATATCCCATCAATAATCAGTTTTGGGATGAAGAATCGATTATTCAACCCCAGATCGTGTATTTCATCTATCACATGTGCTACATGAATGAGGTAGTTTTATCATTTTTAATAAGATGACAATATGTATCACTTTCCATTTATAAATGAACACGAAAAAGATATAAATTCATCGTCTATAAAGTCAACGGTGAGTGATGACTGTCTGGTGCTTGCAGCCGTGGAAAAAATTCTGTACAGATGACCTCCCAGACAGACGTTAAGGAGCTTCTTAATTCACCCATTCGCAAAAAAAAAAAAAAAACGTCAAGTTGATGTTAGTTCAATTCACATGAAATTTTTCACGTATCTCTTTTGGTGAACAAAATTCGAATCGACAACTGCTCCACTATTAATCAAACTCACACTAATCAGAGCATGAATAAAGATCTCCGAAATTTTGAGATATCGTGTAGCCGTTCAAATTTTGAATACTGAAAATGTCTGCAGAAGTCACCATATTCTATATACTTCTAACGATGTCAAAGGAAATAACGTGAAATTAGTTGAATCTTAAGATTCGTCCGGGTTCTTAGAAATAATAAACTTTTAGGATATGAATTTCTGAAGTATTGACTTGGAAATTAAATATTTGCTTTTCTCAAGATGGTGGGTCCATTTAAACAGCAGAATCTTACTCTTCATCGGAAATCCTTTGCAAAAAGAGTATGCAGAGTTTGAAAAAACTCGCAACTCATCAAATTTCATTTCGATTTGTGGATTTGGTATTAGTTTTAAACGCATAATTTAATGACTGCTTAATTGTGATGGATTCGGGATCTTTGAAAAAACGGAGACGAAAAGTATTCGTAGATGAACCAGAAGAATGGATGAGAAACTATACTTTCTGTAGGGAGAGGCATGATTCCCAACTGACCATGAAATGAAAGGCACACTCTGAATGATAAAAGCTTGGGCCAACGCAGTGGACTGGAACAGTTCAGACAGACAAAAAAGAAGTCCAAGCTAGATTATATAGGATACATCGAAATAGGACCTCTTCCCAAATTAGTTTCAGAGGTAAAATAAAGATAATAAAGTTATTGAAAATCCAATAGTGAGTGAATTAAAATATTCGCAAATCATAAAACTTTCTTTCAAAACTTTTTAATAGAATCGCAAAAATTTTTCACCATCGGATGGACACAAGACGTCATGTTCCTTTTTATCTATTGATAATCTAGCTTGCTCCTATGTGGCGATGGCTCATTATTATTATCTTTGTTTTTAAACTAAGAGTCGCAAGAATCTGTTAAGTTAATTATTATCGGGTTATTTTTGCGAGAGTAGTTTAATTGCAGGACGGAAATCGGTTAATCCAACAGTCAGTTATTCGGACCGGTAATTGCAGTCGAATGAAAATACTACTACTGCTCGTCGGTATACAAATATACTGCAAGTAACCTCTGAAACAAGGAGATTCGCAACTCTGATAGTAAAACTTACGTGATACCGTAAAACTTTGTTTAACTGCACGGTATGCGGGAAAAACTTATTTTAAATGTAAACTATACACATTAAAATCATTTTAAGCGTCTAATATGGGTGAAAATCACCAAGCAGTTGAATCTTCAGAGTGTAAAATAAGTAAAGTGAAAAAATTCGGTTTCGATTTGATTGAGGACAAGGTCCAAATCATTAAAGATCTTCTCTCTGTCACAAAAGCCAAAAGCTCGTTCATTTTTTACTGCATTCAAGCAGTATACTGATTTCAAGATTCAAGTATGTGAAATTAGGGTGGTTCAAGAGAGGCAATATTTTGATATTTAATGGCTCATCGATTCCCTCGTTTCCGTTTGTCTGGAAAAAAAAAAAAAAAAATAGCTCACGTGAAATCTGAGTCGTCTGTGATAATATTTACTGCTATCGAATATGTATGGATGATGAATAGTTTCGGTGAGGGCATTTTCATACTTTCTTGTTTTTACATTTGTGGGATACTCGTCGATCTTCTTGTTACTCCGCGAAAAAAAAAAAAAAATAGATTCTGCCGAACTTGAGGCCTCTTCGATAATATTTAGAACTGCCTCATCGATCTAACCCCAGACTGTCACACTATAGAAATCAATCATCGAGCCAGGCACGCATGGGTCATTACTGTCTTTCGCGTCTTTCCATGTTGATGTGTTTGTTGGAAAATCTTCAAAAATTTTGAGCAGTAGATTGAAGTTTTTACTGTAAGAATCAATGGGTGTTTTTTTGATAAAAAGAGTTGATTCACTATTCTTTTTGTTCAAATCTGAGGAATTCCTGGATCGCTTACCATAATCGCTACAAATTTCGCAGGTTGTAAAAATCTGGACCGCGTATTGCAGAGTCTTATTATTCAGCGTTTTAGCTACGTGGTCTGAAAGAGCTTTGAATTTGATTGCAATAGAAATTGTAAGCTGTCGGCATGCGACTACGAGATAACGAGCGTAAAAGTTTCAATAAATTCAAATGAATTTGGATTAGATTCATGCACGGAATTTAATTGTGAGTAGATTGATTCGGAAGTTTAACAAATTTCAAGTACTTCGGAAAGTTTATGACGTTGTGTTGATAGTCCTGTAAGCACACTTCTACTATTTTCCTCGCTAAAATAGTTTTGGATTCTGCCTTGTGATATACGGATCGCCCAAAATTGAACCTCAATAAAATACGGCCATTAGTTTCGTAAATGTGAAATTGGTTTTTATTCCACAAACCGCTTATCACGCGTGACGATGTGAATGCATGGCGGTTGGAAAATACGATTTTTGCACGCATAGGCACTCGCTAACAATTTTCTGATAATAAACCAATTATTTTTGCGCGTTCCAGTCAACGAGATAGAATGACTGTAATTTCGAACAAATCTGCAAAATATATGCGGACGATGTATACGAATTCAAATAGAAATACAGGAATTCGGAGTCCGTGAATTCACAATGTTCTCATTTAATATCCATTAAGACATTTATGAAACGAGTTACGAATGCTAAATTCAATTCTATTCTAACCGACACTGAAGCTAGGTATGCCAGGTAGGCTCAGTGATTATTGAAACAGAGAATTTTGTCATATCTACGAGAGCATCATTGTGTATCGATACTTTTAATGATGCACATTGGAATCAAATGACTACGGCTTTAATGAAGTGCAGATAAAAATTGGACATCGAATGACGTGTTTGAAAAAAAAACCATACGGTAGTAAACTATACACCAATTTTACACCGCCAATGATATAATTTGATTTATGAGTTACAATTTTAAGTACGACCAGGTACTTTACAGTCAATTAAAATTGACGCCATTATAAGTATAATTATCGTCTTTAAAAATTAAATTATTTTGGAATTCGGGCTTTTGATGTACAAATTACACATAGTTGACCAATAGTTCAGCACAGGCCAACACGATATAGCTAATAGCCACGTAAATTTGAAATTCCTTCGAATTCCACTAACCGCTAATTTCATCAAGGCAGGTTTAACATATTCATAATGCCTTCACGATACGAATAGGTACTTGTCGGCTGGGAAATATAACGTTTGCTTGTATAAAGGTTTGCTTGTATAAAGGTTTCAGACAAGTTTCTCACCTGTAACCATCCCTCTGGTTTTTGATTTGTTACAGAACCCAAAGCTTTTCGAAGTGAGGCGCATTATAGATCAAGGAATGTCAAGTAGTACCTAAGAAATAGTGCCCTGAGTTGAATTTCTCCAAAAATGGATAGATAATGGTAGATTTTCTTTATTCTAACACATCTTGTTGTTAGTTTTCATCGTTAACATAATATCTTATTTGTATAAAACTGTTTAGACTTTAATCCTACGTCCGTATTGTGAGAAAAATCTGTATTGGATCAAACAAATTCCGAGCCGCGGGCTTTCCTGAATATTTATTTTATACAACAAAATCTTATTCATTTGAAATAACTCGTTGGTTAATGCAAATATTGGATTATATTAACGAGTTTCAATTTCACAGCGACTAAATATTTATTTGACAGTCCGTGGGCACTCATTTGGTTGATTGAACTCGATTTTTCTCTCACATCAGTTTACTACGAAGATCTGACTGCATGTGCAATCTTCAATGTGAATGTGTGAATATCAGGCGCCATTCTAAATTGAATTTTCTCCATCGATCTCTTTCACTTCTTGATCTACGTTGTTTGAATATCTTGCAAACTCTTTCTCTTCGTCTCCGGTATTACCGTCAGATCGGAAATTACAGATAACATCGAGAAACTGCCGTTTGCGTAGAATACTCCTTCGGTGACTACCGAAAAAGTTCGAATCACAGCCACCATGTCCTGTTCCAGGATGATTTCTACGCAGCTCACCACAGTATTTAAACCGCTGAACTACATCAGCAGATAAAGTAAAAGTATGATGATTCCTGCCTTTCTTCAAGCAATTCTACCTTGACAACCAGATACGGCTGTTCGTTCCAGGAATGAGGAGATTCGACACCGTACAGGAAGATCAAAATGCAGGTGAAACTTAGCACCAGGCCTACATAGACGAAATGTGTCCTGGGGACGTAGGTACCTAACATGGTGCCCAGCATGGTACCCATGGGCAAACTGCTTATCGCATAGGCCACCAAGGTACCACGAGTTGCCGGACTAGCAATTTCTCCGAGGTAAACGGGAAGACCCGACGTACGACATCCCTATGCCAATCCCACAGAAAAGGACGGTCGCGTATATCCAAATTGCTGAGTCTGCAAAACTGAGAAAAATCCAGAGCAGCAGCAGAAGACCGTTGATGAGCATAGTCCTTTTACTTCCGTGATATTGGACGGTAATCGAGCTGAAAATCGCAGCCAGGACGCGTTTTAAGCCGGCCAAGAACACCGTCCAGGAAGCTTTCCTGAAGGTTAGGGAAATCGACGAATTCTCAGGAGTAAACTCAGACAAATGAGCATGAGAGCATGTCGAGATGCATACCATTTATGGTAATTGCCAGCAACGCTGAAAAATGACCCAGTTCACTATCATGTATCTCAAAAGTCCGGTGAGCTGTTTAATTCTCTCACTTGCCTCCTGTTCCTCCGAACCACTGCAACCACAGAATCTTCGTGGACAGTGGTGAACTCAGATTTAACAACATCCTCTTAAATTTCGGTCAGCAGACTTCGGCAGACAGTTTAGAAGTTCACCGTGTAGTATGTTCTAGTTTTGTTCGTGAAATATTACAGGACGCGAATGGACTGGGCAGCTAAGATCTGTTCATCCGAATCAAGAATCGCAATCAATGTCAGCGAATATAAATCGGTGAAAATACTCTGTGATGGGAATAGGCCTAGACAATGCAATCCTTATTTTCTTAAAATTTTTATATGCAGAAAATTGCTCGTGGAGAACAAATACACACTTAACCATTCGAGTTTGACTAATGGCACTCCTCAAATACTGTGCAAACTGACCGGAGACTACCCTCTTTCTTCGTGATCTCGACACCCGGGTGATGTTTCAAGACAAGGATCTATAGATTTTAGACATACTTGTTCATATTCGAAATTATCAATGCCGCAGGTTTTCCAATATACGAGTAGACTGGAAGAATTTTCGAAAACGAATGGCGACTGTAGAGAAGCTTCAAATTCCTCCCTTCAGATATCCAACAAATGTTCGACATTCATGGTGAATTTGCAATAGTAAAGTTGCATCAATCCACCTTCTATGCTGAATATGATGTCTAGTCTAACTGAATAATGGACAACGACAATTTTCGATAAATCTATGCCATTGACTTACATGCTACATACGTCATACTCACAGTTGAATGATAGTTCAATTCGTGTCAATACAGTAGCCAGTAATAGAAACGCAGATACTAACTTGCCTTCTATTCTGCAAAGAAAGTGGCTGGATCGAACGGAAGCATAGAGATTTCACAAGATTAATGAAGCAATAGTAACAGCTTAAGGTGATAGAAGTATTACTCCGGCAGTTCTAGAGCTAAGTGGTTTCAAGTGGTGATTGAGTTGTAGGTGAATCCTTAACGGTGTATAAATTGCTTATCTTTCAGAATGCGATGATATAATTTTCTGATAACATATTTTCTATTAGCGATGTTGTCGTCAACATCGGTTATGCCAAAAATAACTTTTTAACTTCGACACGAACTCTAGTAATAATAAACCAGTCCAAATAATTGACAGATTCATATTAATCAAATTATTAAATTCGCTAAATCATAGATACCGATGATTCGAGTCGACTAAAACGAGCATCAGATTCAGAGCTGATAGAAAGATTTGAAGACAATTAGAAAATAGAACTCTTCACAATACATTTTTCTATCGATAAACGTTAGGCTTCGTCTGGAATCTATATCTCATTGAATCTGGACTACTGTAGCAAATATTTTATTGATCGTAAATCTTGACATGTATTTTTAGACTCGCTAGATTTTTTCTACTGTTTGTGTTTCCTGTAAAGTTTATGCACTGTTCTGTTTTAATTAGTAAATTATTAAACGTTAATTATCTTCTTCTCTGCAGTTGAAGCTCTTTACCGGGCGCATGGATTTTCTTGCTCACAACTTCTGAAGCTTCTGTTTACGGAAATTCAAGATTTAACTATCTACTAGTAACGAAATGAAACGAAACATGCAAAAATCTATGGTAAAATATGGTAATTAAAAATTTGCATTGCGAACGTCATCGTCGTAATTTTTAATTAGTAAAATAACGATTTTACTACATGAAACCGCAAACGTTCTTGAACTATGCAAATGTGAATTCCACTGCGATAGGCACGTTAGATGTTTATTATCAGATCACTTGTCGAGAGAAGTTCCATATTTGATAGTCATCTCGTATTCTTCTCTTGATATTTTTTCTGTTTTGTTCACAGTATGAAAATGATACGACCCATGATTCCCGGATCATGTATTTGGCGTATCTACGTTATAATTGATATAAGTATAAGGGATCCAATCAGTAGCCGCGTTGAATTAATCTTTTACTTGGATGAGATTAGGTTTGATTTCTCATAATCTTGGGATTGAAAACAAAGCAGCTGTAAAGTGAACTACACAGTATACACCGGTTGCTTCCCAGACGAATAGCTAAATTCTTCATTGTTCAAGAAGATCCGTTTAAACTTGAAGAAGATATTGTTTTCTGTGAAATTACATCCCACCCAAGTTTTACGAATAACCATTGGAAATTTCTTCCCTGTTCTGAGTGGAAGAAATTTCGGAGTGCCCGAGGCATTGGACAAAATAATTTCCTGAGCTTGTTATTATTAAAAGAAAAGAATCTGGTAATTTGGTTGGAAGAAAGAGATGGAAATTCGAGGTAGAAATTAAGAAATGCGAGATCTGAGCTCAGAACAGAGCTATTATATAGGCACATGAAAACGAACAGGCGAAACACGCGTCAAACACAGCTAACGATGTGAAAAAATAAAGAGGAAAAAGCCAGTTATCGATATTTTTAGCCAGAAACTTCGAAGCAAAGACCACATAGAATAATGAAAAGACCTTAAGAATTAATGTCGTTGATTTCCGTGTACCTTATACGCGTAGGTACTCGTAATTTAATTGGTACGTTAAATTTGGTGGAAACTGAGAGAGATTATATTATCATGGATTTGAAATCATCATAAAATTGATGTCGCTTCAGTGATTCGTAGCGTGCAATTCAGTGATTCAATTAAGAGGTAATTAGGAGATTTACGACCAAAGAGCAGCTAAGGGTGTCACATGAAATGTGGAAAAGCTTGAATTTTCGCTGGTACGAACATACATACAATGGCTTGGCTCAGACGCATAAATCAAAATGGTTTATCGATGTAACCCACCAACCCATCGAGTGTACATTTATACAACGTGTTAGGTACACATACGAGCTCATGCACTATCCGCAGACATTCTGCAGAGACACGGAACCCAGGCGATTAATACGTACCTCTATATGGTTGGTAACTGAGCAGACTACACGCACCAGCAATCGGGGTTATACCACCACCGGTGGATTTGAACATACCATTTCACTTTGAGGATAACTTACGATGCGAATGTAATTAACGCTCGATCCCATATTGTTTGAAATAGGCAAATACCTGCTAGGTAATACTACAATCTATTCAACACATAGTCAAGTTGATACGGAATAGCGTGGTATTTTTCAATGGAGGTAGTAGGCGTAATTTATGCTTCAAGTTTCAAACTTAAATTTACATTCACTCATACTTTTGCGGGAATTTATTTACCCAGTTTTTGCCACAGCCGCAAAGAAAACGAAATTTTTCATTGTTTTTATCCTACAATCACTCTCTATTTCACCCGTGAATGGAATGGCCCAAAAAACTATTGGAGGTGCTCGAATATCGTAGGTTTGTTAATTTCTAATGCGTTTGTAAATTCATTTCATATGCTGTATACTTATGGACTCCATCGTCAAATGGTGAAAAATATTTTCGAAAAACGCAGCCGATTTTTTAATTAGGATATTTTTCACCTAAGACATGTCCCCTGACATTTCATCCGGCAGATATCGATATCTCGTACCTACGAAAGTTTTGACGTGCCCGTAGCCGATACATCTGCTGTTCCATGAATATTTCATCCCTTCACGTGAACGAAGAAAAGAAACCGGTATGAGGAAACGTTTTATACCAGGTAGTACGATGCCAGAGTATCACGTGAGAAGTCCGCTCCTGAGGCGTGAACCTTCATCTTTCCAAGAAAGTTAAACTACAAAAGTTTTTTTTCTTTTTTTCTCTTTCTCTTGTCGTGACGAAATTTTCTATATTTTTCATACATTTTTGCTGAGTTTTACCAGCCATCGTGTTATACGTAGGCGAATGTTACTTTTGGGTTAGCGAAAGAAAAAGAAAACCCGGAAAAACTCGAATCTCATGAAAATAAAGAGAGAAAAAAAAAACAAAAAACAAGGAGCGACCGCAACCCTGTAACCAAGGGAGCTTTGTCCCCGAAGGTTACATTTGTCAGAAAAAAAGGGTTGGGGAAAAAGGGTCGTGGCCGGAGGCCAGTATTCATTTGATTCTGTTCTATTCTGCTTTTTTGCGTTTCGTTTCATCGGGAATGCCACGTGCCACCAGTTGTGCGCGTAATAACGCTGGTATAGCGTGGTAGTACGCATCGTGTATAATAAATACGACCTTTTTTGATTTATTCGAGACTTGTTTGGAACTTTAGCAATAAAGATGGTTGACAGAGACAGAGGCGAGGTCGTTTGATTTAGTTCGTGCCATTTTTCATTCGGATAAACTAGATATTCCAGCATCCTGATTCTCAAAGAATCGAGATGAAAAACGGTTGTACCTCCCTCAAGTTTATTCACCCTCGAAATACCCTGTCCTTGACATTTTCACAATTCTTTGCAAGAATTGAATTCTCTTGGAGAGAATCTACCTGAATTAGGATGCCCGTATACGTCGCCCATATCATTGACGAACTGGTCCCGTACCACCGCAGCGCATCCTCGACTCGCCAATTGCATCGATTCATCCATCTTCAAATTATACCTATATCCATAATTCACGAGTGTAATGTTCTCAATACGCTTAATTCAAAATACTTGAGTAAAGCATAAAAGTTTCGCGAAGAATCCGGATTGATTAACTTTAGATTCCACGGAAAATCGATATTCAAATATGTGCTTGAATTTCCAATAAAATACCACGTTACCCTCGAACTTAGAAGTGAACCGAACAACGTGTGCTGATCAATTAGATTCTCAGAAATTCATACAGCGGTAATTATATGCATGGAGGGCGTCGCGGCGTCTTAATGATGTCTGCGATGACGTAAGGCGATGTTAATTTCAGCTTTTGTCTCACAGTGAAGCTCTAGAGCAGTTAACAACGATTTAATTCATTCCTCCCCTAATTGGAATAAGTATTGAAATTGCTTATCGAACTTTCGTAAAGTACAAATTCCCGAAAAGTGAGGCGTATGATTGCGGTTTCGATATTTTCGAGAGTCCATAACGTCACTCTATGTTACTTTGAAGTAGTACAAGTGATGAATCTCAAAGTCCGCCCCCGTCTTGGTTACCAACACGTCGCCTCGTTAAGCTTCATCATGAACGGTGTACGTGGGCCGCATATAATCAACAATTTTTTTTCTATGAGGGAAGATTTAGGCGAATCACGTGACGAATATGGAAGTTTTAAATCTTGATTTATATAGATTTTCACAGCGTTTGTTCACGTATTCGAAAAGTTTTCAATGAAAATCGTGACCAGCTTTACGATCAAAACATTACCTTGAAATGGATTAGATCTTCACCCACTTTCACGTAAATCATGACTTAATCTAATGAAAGCTTTCCTCTGCCAAAGTATATTATTCCAACCAACAACAGAAGTCAAAGTTTGAATCATATCTACCTATATGACGATCAAGTCGCTCTTGTATAATCTCACGACTATCAAATGTAATTCAGAACAACCGGGAGGCATTCAACGCGTCATGATCCTGCATGTGCATTCGCTGGCTGTACGTCCTAGTTGGAGACACAAATTACCTGAAGCGGTGGTGCAGAGTTTGAAACTTAATTACAAATAGGTGGTTGGTAGAGATAGGTGTGTAGGTGTGTAGTTTATACGTGACAAATAAACCAAAATAGTACAGATATACATGTATTCTTAACAAATCTCTACAAGTTTATAATGAATTCTAATTTGCTAATGAAAAAAAGATTATGAGTCATAATATTGATTTAAATTTTTATACCAGTAAAAACATTAATTACTATAAGTCATGAAGAAATAGTTTAGCATGATTCAAATCTGAACTTTCATTCAAGGAAAGCTGCGGGGATTATATTATGGAGGTGGTAGTTTCGCGAATTAGTGTGAACGCGAGCAATAAACTTGATTAATTCACAGTCCTGGATCTTCCGGCATCCTGTATGTATATAGATATACTATATATACATATCGTATTACGAACCATTGTCCTGCTGTGAGAGGAATAA
The DNA here is from genome assembly GCA_947538915.1 of Tenthredo distinguenda. NCBI lineage: Eukaryota > Metazoa > Arthropoda > Insecta > Hymenoptera > Tenthredinidae > Tenthredo > Tenthredo distinguenda. Next base: position 11,883,799 of record OX384534.1, read on the forward strand.
CGTCAAGACGACAGCTTGAACATCTATATTGTATATATACGTATCTCGCTTCGTCCATTCATGTCACATACGCAACGACGTCCCGAATTTCCTTGAGACAGAAATTTGAGGCATCCAAAGCCCCACGATGGCAAATTATACCCGACCGCTAAAATTAAGGGATGATTATTACTTCGGCAAGTCAGCGCTGTGTAATTCTCGCCTGTACTGAGTTCCCATATCTATGTACATCTACACTAAGTTCTAAGATAATACCTATGCACGAAATAATAGATGAACTTTTATTTCGTATACCTAGATATACAATCGTCTAACGGCAAAGATTAAAGCAGCTTGATAATCTCTGCTTCTCTATATCCGACGCAGAGGAGGTATCTGTATGTATCATAAATTAAGGCAGGTACGTAGATTTCATTGGTAAATTTTGCCGATGAGCAAAGAACGGAAAAATATTATTTCGGAGCCGCTAATTAATCTCGTTACTCACCGACAGCAGTACATACTCCCAAAACCCTAGTTACCGCCGTCAATTTATTTTCAGGTGGTCTGCTATACCCTGTCATTTTCAAGGGATCTCCCAAAAGCTCAAAGTCCTTGGCATCGGTCACCATTAAAAAGTTTGTTCAATAACTTTCACGTGGAGAATCCGAAGATAATTTGAAAAAAAAAGGAGAACTATCACCACGCGATATCACCACAATTTTTTGGGATGAAAAGGGGTTTGGATAAGGGTTGGGGGTGGTTTACGCTCAGTTGTTGACACACCGCGAGTTCGCGCGCGACTGATGTTCAGTCGTGAAGTTTCGAGCTTTTGCAACACCTCGCGCCGAAAGCTTGCGTCGGCGCTTTCAACTTTTCTATACATATATTTTAGAAATCAGAGGTCGCTTCGTCCTGATACCCTTTTCTTTACCTTTGGGATTTGCGGAGAACTCCTTTAATTTATTCGTCCTCGAACTAGCCAGCCATCTTTGGATATAATTAATTTAGACCTCACCCGATGCGGCTACGTTGATTAAAAATTTTAACCACGCTGATCTCACTCACATTTTCATTTGGAGGAAAAGTAATCATTCGATACGTGACATTTTTTGGTTCAATAGAATATTTATGAGAGCAGAACTTTTTACTCGGCACTATGTTCATCTGGATCATAAAATAACCGATCGGGATCCGATCGTTATTCTCTGAACGTTCTTCCGCGGCTTATTCGGAGCTTGATACAATTAGGGTTGGTATAGTTTGGATTAAATGAATTAATGCATATTATACATATGGTGACGTCACATTTTATTCAAAATTATTTACAACATGTAGTGTAGAAAAATATAATTCACAGATTGATTGCAGATAAACGCTTTACAGGGGAGGTTTCAAGAAACTGAATTCTTTAATTCGTTGAATTTTGATTTAATGCTGAATGTGCCTTCGTCAATGACTTCGTTTCGTCTACCGATACGCAGCTTTCTATCGTTTTCCCCATCGCTCATCCCCCGATAATACCCAGATATATGCACATTTTTGTGAGAATGAGTATATGCATAGGTAAGCGTACGTATAAATTCGAGGCCTTCTATTTTTACCAAGGCTTGTCGTTCCCTCGGCTGCTTCACGGTACACAAATACACGCGAAGGAAAACAAGCATCTCCATGATCCAACTCGGGCTAGGCACGAAGTCGCGAGTGTTATTTAGATCAATTTGTAAAGGGTAAACATTTTCGATGATTTTTAGTCTGCAAGAAAATTAAATAGGCGATGAAAACAACGAGAACGTCAATGTTCGCAAGTGTTACAGCCACTTTGTTCAATGATTATACAATAGACACATTTACATATTGGATGAATTTGATCCAATTCGCATTAGCAAAGGTAAAATACACCTATTACCTATACATATTATTATATCTCTGAAACAACATGAAATTGAAATGAATCTTGGTCCCTTTCGTCGAACTCTATTACATACATATCATCGACGAATTTATTCCTTGATTTTTGAAACTATTTACAATAAACTTCGCCTGACTTTCTTATCAAGAAAAGCGCAGAATCTCATCTCCCGTTATTATTCTGCATTCTCTTTTCCAATTTCTTCATATTCCTTGGACTTGTGTCCCATCCAGCGCTCGTGATGCTTATCCTAGACTTCTGTTTCGCTATTTGCTTGCCATGAATCTCAAGACTCTTCGTATCCGGTTCGCGAATCGCTAAAGGTGAGACTGGCATTATTTCACGTGGAATGGGACTGAGCGAATTTCGACTTCTTCTTGGCTGGGTGAGGGAAGTGGCCAGCGATCTAAGACGCGAAAAAATAATCAATTAGTCATGATAATTAGTCTCAAGAGCCGGCCTCATCGCTTCGTGCCTTCAAATCGCCTTTGATTAATACCTTGGGATCTGAATGAATTAGATGGAATCGAGATAAACAGAGAGAGAGAAAGAGAGAGAGGGAGAGAGAGAGAGAAAATTCTCATTTAGACACGAACCTACGCCGGCTACTTGGGAGCCTCGTTATGTCTATAGGAGCTAATTTAACATTTTTGGGCCATACAGTCGGGCACACCGGTGATTGCCATGCAGAATGAACTTGTGGTATCTGAAGGAGTCCTGCTCTCCGTGCAGGAGTTACTTTGAAATCAGAATTCATGCTCCTGGCTGACCCTGGGAAAAGGGAGAAGGTGATATTGAATATTTAATACCTTAAAAAGTTTTCAGACTTTGTATTGAAACTAAGTGCAAGCTCATATCCATAGCTCATCTTGGATGATACATTTATGTGGGTATCGTGCGTGGCGAGATAGAATTTTACTCACTCTGTGCCAGTGAAGATTCTAGAGATAATCTCATCGATCTAAGAGGGGTAGATTTTAACGTTGAAAAGCTTTCCTTAGTGGTTGTTGCGAACGGTTCAGGACTGACGATTATTTTCTCAGTAAAAACAGTGCCAAGCGCGTTTCTGGGCAATTGCGGAGTGTACAGTCTGTCTTTGTCTATCAATATGCTATCCGCAGCTATATCTCTTATGCCCCTTTGCTTCCGAGCAGAAATTGACAATATGCTGTCCCTGCCGAAAAATTTTCACTCACAATCAGACTCATAGTAAAACAAATAGAATCAAATGGAAACTGCAATTGATCGGTTACGAATATCATCCAGTTTACAGGATTACGGAAAACTCAACTATATGGAAAAGTGGTGAAAGAGAGATCGTAGGTTTATTCCCACCGATGCTGTATTAATTCTTTGAGAATAAACATAATTGAAAGAAGGATTACAAAAATTTTCTTGTATTTAACGCTAGTTCTCGACCTACCCAACAAGGACTTTTCCACTTTTATCAGCATGGGAATTGTTCTTGTGAACTTCGGGCAGACGCTGTGAAATTTCAAGGCCATTGGACCAGTCTGATTTCTCGTCCTTGTATAGCTTGGCCCTGTGATGAGTCGGGATAACAAACTCATTCGCCGTACTGTGATTCCTTAGAGGATTTCTACCACTGTAAGTTGGAGCTGGAGTTATTCTCAAAACCGTGTCTAAGTTTTGACTCAAGGATTCCTCGTCTTTGTTGTTAGCCAAGAGTTCAGAGCAGATATAGTCAAGGATCAGATCCAGGACTTCTTTTCCTGCCTTTTCTCGGTACTCTCCTTTCGGCGAATTTTCTGAACCCTTTTTCAACGGTATCTGCACAGACCATCGGAACGATTTAATATGCGGTTCCTTATCTTACTTCGTTCAGGAATTCATATCGGTGCACAGAAAAATAGAACGCACAGATTCTCTTGATAATTATTCATCCTTCCAATAAAAATGCAGAGTAAATTATCCGGGCTAATTATCGACGAAGAATTTAAAATCGTGATAATTTATCTAAATAGAAAAACCAACAAAAATCGCATACTTCACCGACTCATAGAATCAATCATTAACTTACGTTTAGAGGGACGTTATGTTCTTCAATTATTTCTTCAATCGCCAAGGGATTGTCGTTTTTCTTAGCGCTTACAGATTCAGGATCTTCAATCTTTTCATTAACAATCCCATGCCCCTGCAGCCCTTTACCGCAGACTCGTAAGTGAGGACGTTGGGTTCTCCACTGTATGCACTCAGCCCTTAAGTTCTCAGATGTAACTTGGTCATTCTCATCATACAAAGTTCTCTGCACAGCTTCCCACTGTTCTATTACTTTTTTCGTAGCAACTTCTTCAATTTCTTCTGGCCAAGAGATCGACGTACCGCTACTACGCCGATCCCAGCTCCAAGAATCGTCCTCTCCTCTTGGCCAAGGATTGACATATTCGCGGTGTGGAATATTGGCAGTCGTTTTGGTGTAAGGATTCTGCGTTGACACCATAGGACACTGGCTTTTGATACCATTTTCTCCAATTTGATGTATTGTCATACTTGTCGAGGGTAGAGGATGTTTCACTTTCTCTGTCAATGGTCTGGTCGTAAAAGTATGTATACATTTGAGCCGAAGGTTAATTCCAAAAAAAAAGACTAAAATAATGTCAGGTTTTTTTTTTCGCTTAACAGAACGGAGAACTGCCCTTTTCTATGTTGCAATTAATTGAGGCAGAACAATGATTGATCGTAGCGAAGCATTTGGCTTGACCTTAGTCTAGTTAAGATCAAAAGTCACGTACGTCAGTGGCCTCGTGTACATCTAGGTATAATACTATCAGTAGCAATAAAGCTTTACTCGCGTGAAGAAGTGCACTGCAGCTGGCCTTTGTGACAAAATAGTCACGCGAATTGTGTCGCGGTGTAGCCTTAGCGGAAATGTATGCAAATATTCTAGCATAATATGTTCGATCGTACGACTTTACAGATCACTTATTCATTAATTGACATTGAAATATACAGTCAAGTTTTTTCAAGGGATAAATAATGACACAATAATATTACCGAACATGATATAATAAGAGATGCATACTATATGGGTTACGGAATGTTGTAATAAATTATCAAGTAGTTACAGATAATACCCATAATGAGGTATTTTACAGTTACATTTTGCGAAATTTTATAATTTTTCTAAATCCAATATTTCGTTGAGTTAATCAACATAAAATTGTTCTTGATTATAGACATGCATGGTCCCTCCATTCTAGTGGTTAATTTACTCTAAATAGAGTTCAAACTTTAAATGAACAGAAAATGTTGCTAAACTGAATTATTCGTTCTTATTTTATCATGAAAAATCAAATTTGAATTCGTGTATGTCGATAATATCATGTTTATAGTGCCAAAGCATGATTGAACAATATCTAAATGAATGATTATTAAAATCAATTGTGACAGCCCGAATCATAAATTCAAAATTTTAATGGCAGCAGTAAATTGACATTGGATTTCTTTAATTATTCTAGTTTGTGAATAGAAAATTATGAATAATCTATATTAGTTGTACGGAATTATAAAGATACCAACAGAATGATCGACTACTTCAGTTTCTGATTTACCAAAGTTCTTGAAATATTATAAATGAATCTTAATTGATTATACGGTGAGAGTAGATCAAAGTAACAACTACATACATGCTTCTTTTAGATGTCTTCTTATGCATTTCATGCTTCTTCGTTGAACGTCAACGCTGAGGCAGGTGTCGACAAACGTCATGAGACTTATTGATTATTCGATTAGCACCTAATTTTATACTTTTACTGTAGTTTAGATTTGTGAAACTTGAATGCAACATTTGACTATTATGATAGACAGATATTTACTATAACTATTCAACAGTGGTTTTCAATTTCGGAAAAAATAAAATGCTTGCTGTCACAAACGCGTGTATTCTATTGCGCTTGTTTTCGACTCTTTGCGCGTGCTTCAAAATGGCTACATTCTGCCGCCCAGTACAAAAAAAATTGAATAGTAATTATCAAACATTTTTTCGACTTCCGGAATCGCTAATATACACAATGACAAGTTATTCTCCGATTTATGTTCAGCAATAAATTATCCGACAGTTAATCTTCATCATATATCCTTACCCAGCGTACCTATTATAATCAATATCTGACAAACAAGTCGTGCGATTTATTAACAGTTGACAATTGCGTGGTAAATAGTCTAATAAATCATGTGAATAATCATTCAATTGATGTCGGACATGAAACTCTTCCAGTGAGCGTTTTCATAGAGTGTGAATTTGTTAATTTGAATGTTGTTAAATTCAAAGTCTCCCGCTGCAGATTACAGTGACTGGACAACATGGCGGGCGGAAGTAGACGTCACCTAGTGCCAACTGCCAACTGATTTGGCTCCCCCTCGAGCTAGACGTTTCGTTGAAAGAAAGAGATTATTCAGAGGTTTATAGTGGTTCCGCACATTTTCGCACTAGGTAAGTTGAGCTTGATTATTTATTATGAATTTCTGGCATAGGTTTATACCGTGAGTGTAATAATTCTTAAACAATCCACGAGTTAAAAAATCAACTGCATGACGTGACTAGTACACTTGTTATTTTTGGACCACGTCTGGTGGGCTAGCCTAGTTTTTTTTCAACAAGTTTAATCAATAATTAATGCTAAAAAATATCATTTATTATTTTATTCAAATTCTTTAACTCAATGCGCATATTTACTTGAAGTTTATAAACGATTGGTTAAGTAATTCTCAGTAAATATTTGATAGAAATTTTTTTGACGTGTGTGTACTTCGTCGACAAGGTTAATACGACGTACGTATGTATGTTGTGTACGTAACTCGGTATTTTATATTATTCACGCCGTCATCTCATGATTTTCTTTTTTCGCAGAGTCATTTAGATATTAGTACGTGTAAACGCCACACACAAAATGTTTATTTGGGACTGGTTTACAGGAGTTCTTGGTTACCTTGGTGAGTACAACTTTTATTTCCAATCCTCACATACCAAATAACGAGAATAAAAAACAAAAAAGTACAAAGAAAATTAAAAAATGTCATATATCTTTCGAAATAGTAACTTTTTTTGTCACTATTTTAATCGCCTAATCGCTGAGAATAAAGTTTCACATATTTTTTTTTTTTTAAATCATTGTTATGTTTCAATCTGCAAATTTTTGCTGCGCCCATTTGTTCATATTTTAATCGGATGAGAATTTTAAATCAGAAATAATTGTAGATAATGAGACACGAACTAGTACGGCTATTTCATACAGTATTTCCAACACTATGCAATAATGTGATACAAATTTCATTGAATATTTTATTCGATAACTGCATATTTGTCTATATAATGCTGATTTAACATACATGCAAATATTGCTATACATATGGCTCTGTAGGCAATCAAATTTCCTCAAAGTATAATCGTTGTTCAATCGAACCATCGCGCATCATTTATGCTGCGAATCTTGAAAAGAAAAATGCTGAAATTTTCAGCAAAAAAATCTGAATGTAAAATATCTTCATGATTCAATGCTCCAAGGTAAAATAAAATAGCGACTCAAAATTATATATAAACCGGAAAACAAATCGTCGAGTTTCACAGGTATCACTGTTCCTGTTTGTCGTGGAAGATTCGTCTTTATTGGATTGCCCAATTCTGGCCGGCGATCGCTGCTAAAAACAGTGCTAGATGAACATATCATAGATCCAGTAGAACCTTCTTTAAAACGTGAGTCAAATATCGAGAAAATATGCATGACTTTTGTTTGTTTCAATTTCAGGACTATGGAAGAAAAGTGGGAAGCTGTTATTCCTCGGCTTGGATAACGCCGGCAAAACGACGCTGCTTCACATGCTCAAGGATGATCGACTCGCCCAACATGTGCCTACGTTGCATCCAAGTAACTAACCCTGAGCTAACTGATTGTTATTTTTTGTTTCCCCCCTTTCTTATTTATTTTTTTATACGATATAAGAGCTACCTTATAATATTCGCTTTTTCGCTCAAAGAAGCCTTTGTGCTTTGAATAGGATGCTCAGTGATGTTGTTCAGAATGTGCTACTAATTTCTTATAATACATTGATTTATATAAGTCATGAAAAGGTTCTAGCTACAAGAAACGTGCACTGGAAATCTTGTATAGAATTTAGCAATTATCTATCTTGGAAATTTTCATCTATTTGATTAGCCAAGGTCTAGTTATCGAGCAAACAAGTTATATAATATTATTGTTTATTTTCAGCCTCTGAAGAATTATCCATTGGTAACATGAGATTTACAACGTTTGATCTTGGTGGGCACACTCAAGGTAAAAAAATAAAAATAAATATCTACCTAATGTATAAATTAGAATGATGATTGTGTCTGAAATGAATTTTTTGCTGTAAGAGAGATAGCAATAGATGTTTTTAGTAGAGTGTACGAATTCATTTACATCAATCAATGAACATTTTCTACAGCACGCAGAGTATGGAAAGATTACTTCCCTGCTGTCGATGCGATAGTGTTTCTGGTTGACGCCAGTGACAAACTTCGGCTGCAAGAGTCCAGAGCCGAGCTTGATGTCCTTTTAACTGATGAACAGCTCAGTGCCTGCCCTGTCCTTGTCCTAGGTAACAAGATAGACAAGCCTGGAGCTGCATCTGAGGATGAGCTCAGAAATTTCTTCAACCTATACGGCCAAACTACTGGAAAGGTGGATAACTGTTTAATACTATGCAATTTGATTCCAAAAGAATATTTCAAAATTCTATGCGATGCACTCTGTCTGTCAGAAGATGATAATGAATGATATTGAACTACTTTGAGACACACTTTCAAGGTTTAAACCTGCTATATTTTATTCTCTGGGACTGATTTATTGTTAACTGCCAATTATAATTGATGATTATATTTATTAGGGAAAGGTATCGCGCAGTGATATTCCCGGTCGTCCATTGGAGCTTTACATGTGTTCGGTGCTGAAGAGACAAGGATATGGGGAAGGATTCCGCTGGCTTGCGCAGTACATTGACTGAGCAAATGCACATGAAATGAAATATCACTGTTTCCCTAAAGTCTCCCGTTCTCTTATTCCGAAGGTCGTCTCTATCCTACATTTAGTGGTCGTGAAATACGGCGTCTAAGGAGAAAAAAGAGTTCTTACAATACCAGGAAATAATTTTTGACCTTTCTAATTGATTATTAAAGTTACAGTTAATTTGTTTGGTGATGGCTTTTACCCACATCGGGATATATGAATAGCGAGGAGCGGCTCTTGATCGATAGAGACAATTTTTCGGAAATATTATTTAAACGAAACATTTTTGATTTGACATGAAAACTCTTTAAACTCTATAGATTTCCCAAACTTTCCCTATGGACTCATATATTTCAGTGCTATGGGATACGGTAACGCTACTGAGAAGCGATATAAACCATTTTGATAAATAAAACAACAACAAAAAAATGAATAAAAATAAAAATAAAGTATCTATTTAAGAATTATAGATTTCTTATAAATTATTTCGTTCTGTTGAGTGATTTTTGCATATAAAAATAACGATTATCGTTTACTTTTCAAATACAAAAATCAATCACATTACTATAGAGTTTCCAAACTTTAAAACCTTTTACTTGTTTTCATAGTAAATTCAATGGTTAGGAGGGTACTTTAAATAATTGGCTTAAACATTTTCGAACAAGACACATGATTCCACGAATACAGTTCACAGGCTGTAGACGATTTGTCGTTTTAACAAGTACAGTGTTGAAAGTTCCCATGGAAACTCTGTAATGGTATTAATAACCAGGCATTAGATAATTTGCGTAGATAATAATGAAAGATAGGAAAAATTCAAATTACTCAAATCTTTTTAAGTCTCTTGTAGAGACAATGAATTTATAATGAGTACTAACTAATGAGTAATAAATACATACATTAATTTGTCCCCCAATCATCTACCCGAGTACAGGACATACTCGATAAATTCACATGCATAGCAGCATTTTCACTACCTGAAGCAATTTTCTTTCCTCATTAATGCACTTAGGTGTACTGGTACTGTAGTGTGGTCCCTATAAATGCCAAACACTAATTAAATATGGCTAGTGATAGCGGCATAGTCATTAGCAACGTATTTCTAAAATCGAAATTGTGATGTGATAAATTGGGCGTAATTGGTATTTCGATCGTTTCACATACTGTTGATTTTATGTCAGCAACGTATTCATCAAGTTAAGGTCTTGGTACAATCAAGAGATAAGAATTACGTGCTATAATTAACTAGTTTTCTGACTCAATTTCAAGTTGATGCATCCTTTCCAATGCTATTTTTCGATATATCAATGCCTACCCTTGCACGTTACTATATTTTCAAAGTAATTACGACCATTAGGATTTACCGACAAATATCGAGCCTATACTATATGGCCACTGGAAGCCAAAATTTATTAACAATTTGCAAAGTCATCATGATTATCAATAATTTGATCACGATAGTACACTTAAGTCCTCTTAACATCGATATGATTATAGTTATGAACTGCTGGTCTGTCGGTAATATGAATCTTGGATTTTTGATTTTCACTATGCACTTTGCACAATTACTGCGCTTGCTAGGCTTTCTTAATAATATATTGATAACGTACAAAGAGGAGCTTCAACATATTTCTCACCTCGTTCTATTCGTACCAGATTTTCTCTCCAATGTCTTTCGTTTAATTCTTCATTATTGTTCAATCACGTTTTTTCTGCATATTGAATCGTCTATCACTTATTGTTTTTCTATTGTTATACCCCTGATGTAAATAATTTGTCACTACGTTAGGCATACATATGTAGCTTGTACGGTGCTAGGCCAGATCGCTATATTAGTATGTTGTCAATTTCATGTTAGGGCTGCTTTGCCAGTATTGAAAATACAACCAGCTACATCGCGATCTCTGATGCATAGTTAAAAGAATTAACGAACTCCATTATTTTCTACTTTATTGTAGAAATTACAATTATATCAGACTTGATTGCTTATCTGTAATTATCTATTCACACTATCAAGTGAATATCTCATTACATTATTACTTTATCCAGCTCAAAGTTTTAATTTTGGATAATACTAGATACAGTTTAAAGATGAAAATGCAAAATGCACATTCAGATTTCGTCTGAATGTAAGTTTAAACGCTATTAATTATTAGTAATGTTAATTACAATTGTTCTGTTGATTGGTTTTTACATGAAGAATAAACAGTTCGCTGAATTTTTATATCATGTCCTTATTAATTCATCATTTTTACGTGATATACATAAATATATTCTTACATATCTGGGACATAGAAAAGTAGTTTTCCAGGGATTAAATAAAAAAGTACCTAAATTCATTATAGTGTCAAGTTTTTACTTTGATAATATACAAGAAGCTTTGTGCAACACATCTTTCAACAATAACAATAATATCAATTCGAATGTTGTATTTATAATATTACACATAAGATATAAAATAAGAAAATTTACAACAGTGGGGTCATAAGAGATTGAAATATGTATTAAAGCAGTAGGATCTTATCATAGTTTCAGTTCCTCATCATCGGGAAGTCTAGCAAATCGTGCTTCTATATCCTCTTGTGAGATCTCGCTCAAACGTGATGGTTTCCATACTGGTTTCTGATCTTTGTCAATCAGAAGAGCCCTAACACCTGCAAACAAAAAAGAATCATAATATTGTGAATTCAGGCAAGTCCAGTTTCGTACAATCATGTGATAATTAAGGTACCGAGTTAGACAAGGATTTACAGTCTCCTTTACCTTCATAAAAGTCACTATCCTTTGTCAGGAGTCCCGATACCAGCCTGAACTCCATACTTAAACATTCTGCCAATGTCTGTTTTGACCCTCTCTCTATGGCCTGATGAGTAATAGCAAGAGATGTCGGGGACATCTTTTCCATCAATTTAAGTGACTTTACTGCCCATTCTGATCCATCGGACTCGAGCCTGCGGGAATGAATTAATAAGAACGGTGAAGGGCGAAGAATTATATCAGTGGAATAAACAAGTCTCAAAAATTACCTGCGGATCACTTCCCCCATGGTGGGTGCAGAGAAACAATTATCGATTTGTTTCAAATATGGGCTTAGTGTAAATTCAGGATTGAAATTATCTGGCTGATATTTTTTGATAGTTCCACCAATGTCCTTGCTGTTTGAGTCCAATAATTCATTGGTCAAATCGCCAAGGCTCTCAGATGAAACGTAATGAGTTGCTACACCAGCCATAAGTACGTCGATACCTTGCAAATAATTGAATTAATAGAGTCTATTGGAAATGAAGAAATTTGATAAACTATTTCATGCTTTTCTGCAATTGTGATTTTCGTTTAGTTCAAATATCTCACCTTTGAGACGATGGCCAGTTAGACCCAAATAATATCCCAGTTTTCCTTCCAATCTGGGAAGAAAGAAAGTACCACCGACATCAGGAACCAAACCTATGGCAGTTTCTGGCATGGCAAATAAAGTGTTTTCAGTAGCTATTCTGTACTGGCCATGTACAGACAAGCCTGCGCCACCTCCCATAGTTATACCGTTCAGTATAGCTACATATGGAATTTTGTAAGTTCCAATAAGGTGGTTCAATCTAAATAAAAGGTGAATCAAAGTGAACATGGAATGAATATATAAAAAAGCTATTCTACAGTACTGAACAGGCAAAATTCACAGGCATCATAAATTAATTCACAGTTTATCACAAATAACTGATATCTCATTTCTGTGTTTCTTGCTGAATTCCTAAAAAAAAACTTCAAATGCATTGAATGAAGATTGGGCTGGTCAAGTAATACTCACGTATATTCTTCATGGAAGAACTTTTGTCCGATTTTTTTACCCCCAGGTGTGTCCAAAGGTGAGGTAACTGCTTTAATATCACCACCAGCGCAAAAGGCTTTTTGACCAGTTCCCTTTATAATAACAAGTTTTTTTGAGCCTTCCCACTTCTTCATAGCTGGATATATCTTGCGAATCATCGACAAATTCAGAGCATTTAAAGCTTTTGGACGATTTAGTGTTAAAATACCATTGCCCTTTACCTGGAAATATGTTATTCATCGTTGTAAGTATTTGGAACTTGTCTTTCGCAGCTTTCGTAACAGTTTTAAATTATTCATACAAGTTATGAGAACGCGAATTTGAAATAGCTGGAAGAACAACTCACATTTTCAATTAAAACATCATTTTCATCTGCAGAATCTGCCTGCTTTACTGCTTCCTTGAGTATAGCTAAAATTATTAATTATAGGACAATGGGGAAGATAGTTTCGAAGTTATAAAATCGTATTTAAAAACAAGAATCAATTATATTTATGACCCAATATAAGATTGCTTAACAATAGTAATCGTTATTCGCCAATTTATTCCAACAATAGGCCTGTTACGTGCATTCAACGCTATAATATTGTATTTGTGTGTAGCTGTGTACATGCGCCCCTCAGCGCCGTCTTACTGGGGTTCCAGGCGGAATGAGGGTGCAGACTAATTGCATGTATGGGAATATGCAACAGGCCGTAAGAGGTAGAGGAAGACTGTTAGGAAAATGAAGGAAGGGACAGTTTGGGCACAGGACTTCTTGCGAAAAATCGTAACTATCGTCTCACCAGAACCATGAATGGACATTATCCTCGTGTTGAACCAACTCACGGTTTTAGTTGCCCCGGTTCTACCCAGCTTAAAGGTTATGTTGGTCATCTTGAAATATAAGATAGAAACAAGTGTATTTCTTTAAATTGATAGCACATAACATTTGTGTTCATATAATATGGTTGTTTCAGATTTACCATAGTATAATATTAATCTTCGGATTATCCAAAACAAATAATTACATAGATTTTTTTATTCAATTATTATAATGAACCAACTAATACATTATGTACTATGTGGAAAACGGTGGAGCTGAACGACCGTCAACTGTGAACTGGAGCTATGTTGTGCAACTTTTATATATTCAGCCTAACTGATAAGACATTTCGGCGAGCATTAACAAGGCATGTGTACTAAAGTCTATCAGAGCAATAGTATGTGCCGAGTTAAATATTTATCTCTGTACGCTTTGATATCTATACAAGAGGCTGTCTAATAAATATCTTCCTGAAACGCAGTTTTCTCGAGGACCGTACTCCCGCCGGTACTTCATTCTGTACGGAAACTCGCTAGGGTTATCGGCCTCGCACCGTCAGTGTGTTGGGTGTTCCAACCTATTCCATACAGCTATAAACTATGGGCTTGATGCTACCTTTTATCTGCAGGAAAAATGGTATTGCCATCTCGCGAATGAATCTACGAACCACCCAAGCAGGAAAATTTATATGCCTGATTATGTGCAACTCCACAAAACTGCAGGACTGGCATGCAGGTTGTATACGGAAGGCGTATGAATGTTGCGGCAAAAGTAGTTCGTGAATTCGATCGCGAGATGGCAATACCATTTGTCGCCCCGTTGGCAGGCAAGGACGAGCCACGATCTTGTTGCGGGTCAGTAGCCCCCGTTGCGTCAAAGGATTCGCACGGGAATTGCGACAACGAAATGTCACTGACAGATATCGCGTCAGAAATAGTCTGAATGCAGAGCAGTTATGCAGAGTGCAATTTAGCGGTATTATAACACTCGTCTTTCTGCTACAGTTGAATGAACTATCAGAACACAAAACCTCCGTCCAACAATGATTCTTTTTTCGAGACTGGAAAACTAGTACATGTTCATTTTTTAAAAACAATTAAACATTGTACATATATTTGACAATAAATAATATCATATACGCCAGCAATAAATTTACAGATATATCAATAATGAATTGCTTCTTTACTTTTCACCTTCCCATCCTTGCTACTCGATATTACACTATCTTTAGAAGTCGATTTGCTAAGCTATTGAAAATAGTAACAGAGACTAGATTTTTATGGATATTATTACATATTTATTGTAGGCATTACAGTGACCGAGAACTTTTGAAACTAGGAAAGAAATTGAATTGAGAAGATATTTGAAACTCGGATTTTCAGTTAAGATATCTTCATTGAGACAAATGCCAAGTTTCAAGACAAATACGAAAAAATGTTCACAATATTCAACGAAGCGTTTGGCGTAGTCGGTAGAACGTGCGACTAGAAATCCGAGCCAGCGTTTGGTGCCGGTTCGATCCCGGCCGAAATGATGAAAAATTTTTCTAACATAAAATTTCCATTTTATCGAAACTGACCATATCTACAGACAACGTAGGCAACTGTAATTCTGTGGTTGTCAAAATGTCTGTAGATATGTTCGTACGACAGCGTCGTCGGTAACCACTGATCTCTCTACTGAGATCAGTGGTCGGTAACCATATCTACAGACAACGAGCGGCAGCCATAATTCTGTGACTGTCAAAATGTCTGTAGATATGTTCGTACGACAGCGTCGTCGGTTTCGGAAAAATTGAACCTAGGTATGTAGGGCTGACTAGAAATAGGAGCAAGAGTAAGACGAAGAGGAGCTCCAGGTTCCAGGTTGCCGGCCAAGCGGTTAGAAAGAGTAGGGCTTGACTAGAAATAAAAGCAAGAGCGAGACGAAGGCTCTGGGTGGCCAAATGTTCAGAAAATCAAATTTTTGTCAAAAATAGGCTATTTTAACCGAAATCATACTTTGAATATATAACCCATTTAATTTTTCGCTTGAATTTTGAACAGTAAATGGCTCAGGGGCAAAAATTTAGCTTCGTACCCGGAAAACCTGGGTTCGATTCTCCGAGCTGGAATTTTATTTTTCTCTCTGCCCAAAATTTTATTTTTATTTTAGATTTTATTTAATTTTCGAAAATTTATTTTATTTTTATTTTTATTTTATTTAATTTTCGAACTCTGGAGTTCCCCCACCTTGCGCCGCTCTTATTTCTAGTCGAGTCCTACCTATGACGTCACTGGTGATGACGAGACCCCCTACCACCTCACCGCATACTCATGCTAAGTGAGGATTTTATTTTCTGAAAATCTTTTTCGAGATTTCGGACGGGATCGAACCCGAGTTCGCTCGCTCGCTCGCATTTCTAATCGCACGCTCTACCGACTACGCCAAACGCTTCGTTAAATATTATGAACACTTTTTCGTATTTATAGTGAAAATTGGTATCTGTCTCAGTGATATTAACAGCTAAGATACTTTAACTGAACATCCGAGTTTCAAATATCTTTCCATACGTGTCTTCATGCATGTCTCTATATATTAATTTATACTAGCGTTGTTCGGACTTAGAAAAATTTCTAATCGAAAATTTTTTCTCCTGGTAGCAGCAGGACATCTGACCGAGGTGTGTCGAAATTTGTTGAAAATTTATTGCGCCTGGTGATATGCAACCCAGAGCACAAAACTGACTTATGGGTTGCATGCAACAAGGCGCACTAATATTTACTGCAAAAGTAGTGGATAGGGAAAAAAATGTAACAATTGATTATTTACGATCTTGAGGCATATTTATTGAAGAATGCGCCAGTTTACTATAATAATACATGTTTGTTGGATGAACAATTTTGGTACATGATTATTTCATTTAAATAATTGTAGATATGATCTTAATACGTAAAATATATTACCTATATCACTTAAAACTACATATTTGGCATCTTTCAAGTTCGGAGATTAACTAGATCTATAATTGGGCTATACGAAAACTATTATTATACTTTAAACTAATCATTGCGATACATACGTATGCATAGGAAGGTATATTTTACAGAATGTCAAGTACAATGTTTAAAGCATATAATTTCCATATTGGTCTTGTCAAAAACGACGAGCTGCTGTTTATTTTTATTGTTCAGACCGCAATACGAATAGAAAACAGAGTCATTATTTTCATCATGGTTTTCGTTAATAATAATACTTCAACAACGTAAATTCGCCGCGTGAACAGTAAAATAATTCATTACTCTATACATAGTTTTCATGAAGATACTAATAATGCTCTCCAACTCATGGATCGCTAAATTATCTATTCTCTATTAACGAATATATATCGTACATGCATATATTATTCGCTGTTACCTGCATAGATATTGCGAATATTTCATACGGTAATGGCTATCCAACTATTTCAATCTCTACTACTTTTCTTTTCGGAATACAGCAAGTTTAAACAAATATCAGAAGCATTGAGATTTTTAGGTCAGTACCCAGTGGCTGAATACAATAGAATATATGCGTAAGAACATATTGTTAATTCCATACAATCACAAATTCTCATCTGTTCTGTAATATTACAAGTCTTTTCCTTGTACGATTATAATATTACCGTATGAATCAGTCAGGTATAGCTTGCTGTGCATTAGTGTACAGTAAAGAGTTCATCTATTACTACTTATAGCTTCAAGAAATGATTTGTAATAATAATTTATTGCATCGCACTGCCACGCTGTATTTGTTCTCTCAATTTATAGAGATATAATTAGTGGAGAAAGCTATTGAAACATACAAAGGTAACTATGTTGCAACATTGACTGCATGTATGTTGTTTCTTTACCTGTACAGTGATTCGTAAGATTGTTTCGACTACTGGTTTAAAGTTATTGTTAAGAATTAAAATTATTGTCTGATGTTCCCCGAATGAGATGTGACAAAGATAATAATTCCCGTCTTAGAGCGAGCAAAATTATAATTAGGTTATTCTAAAAGGATAAGAAGAACAGCGAGTTGTTCATTTCAATCTTTCACACTGTAACACGTAAAGAGGCTCAACTAATTATTTTTATCATGGTTTTTGTCAAGAATTACAATTCAACAAATGTAAGTTGGCCGCTTGGATAGTGAAATTACTTGTTACTCTACAAATATTTGTGAGTAAACTTCTAATGAAACAGAGTACACGACCAGCTACGGGTAGTTTTTCAAGTATAACTTATTAGTAGTTTTAGGAAGTAAGAGTATAATTGCATAGACACATTGGGTAAGTAAAATTTGAAGAGAAACGAAAAGTTTGTAAATAAAGTTAATAAATTCTAGAGAAGCTAATATTAAAATGTAAATGCTGTAAATAGAAGCAAGAAACGATTTCGCGTAGGTTCAAAAAAGATTTTTTTATTGTGACATTGTTCGTGCTAGGAGATTTGACATGGTCTTAGAGGCGCCTTCGGGAGTATCGGCGTTGTAGAATATTGTGGCAATGCCCAGGACTGACGCAAAGTTATCTGGTAGCCATTTCCCCGGTGCTTTGACTGTTTCAGTTCCAGGTGAGAATAGCTGTTCTGTACAATTTTGGAGAGGTATTTTTGAAGATAGCTGAAGCTTTATGACCTCGTTAGACAACACCTGTAATGATAAAAACAAGATAAACATAAAGTTCATTGATCTTTTGGTGACCCGTGTCATTAGAACAATAATGAATTAACATAACGTGTTATTCAGGCAAACATTCTTGACTGAAAATCAAATTTACAAGCATGATCATACATCTGCCTTATTTTTAGCAATAAAATAGGTATTCTTAATAAAATTTATTATAATATATTTCTTATGATTGATTTTACGAGCCTGTCTCAACCGTTTCTAAATGTAATATAAACTTAGAATAATTTTCAAAAGCAAGAACTTCAAATTGTTACCATAAACGCTGTGCAAATGAACAGATTTTTAAATTTTTTCTATTGTTCTGACCAATAACAACCTGACACTCGAGGGTAGATTATTACAAATACTAAGGCGTGTACTAACAAAAATAAATATGATGCCTAATCAGTTCAGCGGTAATCTACATCTATATTTATTTCCAAGCCCCTAAATTCCTACTTCGATTATCCAAATTTATCCCTACTACAAGGTGAGTCTATCCATATTTAATTAAATTAAATAAAGTAAATATTCATTTTTATGAATCTCTTTTAACTTTCATAGATTCAACAAAAATATCCAAGTTCCATTTTGATGCATATTTCTCTTTGCATATGACTTTGTCATTGAAAAAATAAAAGTTATGGAATTTAGAATTAGTATTCTGTCTCCTCGAAATCCTCGAAAAACAAGTATTCTCCCATAAAACATTTATCCACTCCAAAGAATACGACAAATTGGTTTCAACTTCGTGAGTCGTGAAACAGGAAATAAGGCTAATGATACTAGAGTTGAAATTGTGCGGTACAATTTAAAGTAATTATTAATACACATAATGAGTTTGTCATTATTGGACGTTCGAATGCAACTTTGCATGTTTGTAAGAAATTTCGATTTTTACATTGTTATTCGCGGGTAAAGAGGATAGACAATGCTTGAAAATGAACAATTTCTCTAATTACAATCAAAGTCCGCTCGTAGAAATACGCGACATGTGAAATTTGAAGAAAATATAAATGCCAGTAGAAATTTCGAGTCTTTCGCGTTATTTTTCCGAGTCATTACGGAACTCATACAAAAAAAAAGTTTAAAAATTTCGAACTGTCTCAATGTGAGACGGTGTCGAATCATTAGATTTTTATCCTGGGTAATTGTTCACGCGATGTTTCTTATTATAAATAAGCTTAGAAAATGCTCAGAGTTGCATCAGTTGTCAAGAATTATTTATTGTTGGTAAAATGGCTATTGGAAACTGTATTATACTTGATAACTCACCGAAGTGGATAAACGGGGTGTAAATGAATTCCCTTCGTATATTCCAGCCCTAAACGATGTTACCTTCGGAGGAAGATGAAGGATTTTTTTTCACAGCTGCGAAAAAACTGTAAAAGAGAAAATCGAAACACTATGTGTAGAAATATACTTGCAGGGATTACATATCTGCGTTAAGCGGAACCTCTTACGTATCAACCGCTTTAACTCGTTCGCGGCACAAACGTCACTGGACTTCTTAGCATCATGCATCAGCCGAGCTTTTACCGTCGAGTAGAATGAAGTGTGGAGTTGAGTGGGGGACGCCATTGTAATAGGTCAGTATTGTTTAATTAGAACACTAGTGGCTTAATTGAGTAGAAAAATATAAATACCGTAACATGATCTACGGGTTGCATATGAGTAGACGTACTGATCTTACAAATGTTCGACCAATTCTAATAAATTGCCAGAGTGGGATAGCCGAATTTTACGATGACTGTGAAATGAGAATTACTCGCTTTAATGACTCAATAGTTGGTTGTTTAGTCAAATGCGCTGATTGGCACGACCCATGTATACGTAATTACTTTACTATTTAACGTGCAACAATTCACGTCATTTGCAAAGGAAAGTGTTTTGGTATGATTATTGTTTGTTAGATTATGAAATCAGCGCATTTGTTCAGGGGGCACCACGAGAAGGCAACCAACACCACCCCCCGCCTGAAAAATAGAAAAGAGTGGTTAGCGACAATATTAAATCGATGAAACCCGCAGATCCGATAGAACTTTCGAGATCTTGAAGAACTTGTAGAGTCTGTGAAACCTATCGGAGCTGTGGAGTGTAATGAGTATCAATTAAATTTCATTAAATGAATAGCTGAGATGAGAGACAACAAGTGATTAAATCAAAAAGTAGCATAGACGATCATTTTACACAGCGATACACGTATAAAAAAAATCAGGAAACATCATTTTTAAAGTACAACATCAACAAATAGCCAAATAAGTCATGATAAATTAAAAAACACAACACTTATTGATAATATTAATGACACGTGAGAAAAGAGAATAAAAAAGCATAGAATCGATGAGATTCGTAGATCCCGTAGAACTTGGAGTCTGTGAAATCTGTGAAATCTGTGAAACCTGTAAAACCTGTGAAACCTGTAAAACCTGTAAAACCTGTGAAACCTGTAAAACCTATGAAACCTGTGAAACCTGTGAAACCTGTAAAACCTGTAAGACCTGTAAAACCTGTAAAACCTGTAAAACCTGTAAAACCTGTGAAACCTGTAAAACCTGTAAAACCTGTAAAGCCTTCGAGAGCTGTGAAATAAAACGGGTATCAATTAAATTTCGAGGAATGAATAGCTGAAATAAGAGACAAGTACCTGAATCAAAAAGTAGCATGAACGATAATTTTTACCACCGATACATGTGAAAAAAAAGATAAGGCAACATCATTTTTGACGCATAACATCGATCAGTCAAAATAGTCATGATGAATTAGGAAACACAACAGTTATAAATCATATTAATTATACAAGAAAGAATACAAAAGCACAGAATCGACAACATTCGTAGATTCCGTAGAACTTGAAGAAGTCGTTGAACTTGGAGAAGTCGTAGAGCCTGGACAGTCTACGAAACCTGTCAGACCTGTAAGAGCTGCAAAATGCAGGAAGTAATAACTCATATACCGAAAAATTGAATTTTGATCAACCGTCATCACTCTGTCGAGTCTTTTTCAGCGAAACAGCAACGTCGAGATGATTGAAACGTTCAGAGAATTATTTGAACTCACGACTCATCATCTAGATTACGGGTCTCTCATCGCCAAACTGCAAGAAAAATATGATTAATACGTAGTTATAATTATTTATACCAAGTACTGATCGACAGTCGCAATCGTAGATCCTCTTCGGCTTTCCGTTTCGGCTGCTCTGGAACAGAGAAAATATTAAAACTTCCCTATCTAATACTGATCTATGATCACTCTCGATGCAATGGCCAAAGGAGGAATAGCGGTTGGTTGAATCTGGAATTCCAAATTGATCTTCATTGAATTGAATTGAACTTCAGGTTCGACACTTGTGACAAATATATTCTTCATTAACCTCCATAAAAACCGGACACGATGAACTTTTTGTTGCCACGTCGTTCCTCTGAGTGGGTTTCTGCAACAATTCATCATTGTTGTAGATTTGGTAAGCCTTGACCTATAGCATATGGTCGAAAATAACAGCTGACCGTAACTGATTGAAAGCTTCTGTTATCATTATCTATTATGGGCAAATGATCAATCTACTATCGTAGCGTGTCCCTACCTGTCCTGTATCATTCTCTGTCTTTCCATCCGGTGTTCAAGTGCACTTCCGCAAGGAGATACAGCCGGGGACGCAACGTCTGACGAACAAACAAGTTTAACAATTAAACGACAAGTCCGATTTCGATCACAGGGATGAGATCGCGAATGCAAGGAAAGCTTCGTCCCGCTTACCAGTAATTCTTAATTCTTATACAGAAATGATGTTTCCCTGCAGGTCATGTATACATCGCATGGTCTACAATCCAATATATCTGTGCCTAATCCAATTCTTCCAAGCTTCATTTATACGATCTTTCGGAATTCTGAACTGTAATGGAAATATAGAGAAACGAGATAATTAGCAATTGACGAATAATGTTGCAATAATTTTGCGTAGCAGAAAAGTTGTCACCCTTCTGGACTCAATTAATTCTTCAAATTGAACTAGGATTGTCAGGTACTCACAATGAGAAATGAATCTAGACACCGACGAGGTACAGGCCCCGTTCCAATCTTCAAATGAATTGCCTTATTCCGGTTGATAAAATATGTCAGTCACAATTATTCACATAATTGAATCACTAAACTCATAGTCATACGGCGATACTGTAACAGAAAGGTGATTAATTCGTCCCCAATTATTAACACCGATCTATGATCATAGATCGGTATTAATCTCTTAAAATACCCTGAAAGAAGGGGAATCGGTTAATGTTAAAGTACCCTGAAAGAAGAGGAATCGATTAGTCTTAGAATACCCTGAAAGAAGAGGAATCGATCAGTCTTAGAATACCCTGAAAGAAGTGGAATTGGTTAATCTTGAAGTACCCTGAAAGAAGAGGAATTGATTAGTCTTAGAATACCCTGAAAGAAGCGGAATCGATCAGTCTTAGAATACCCTGAAAGAAGTGGAATTGGTTAATCTTGAAGTACCCTGAAAGAAGAGGAATTGATTAGTCCTGTAATACCCTGAAAGAAAAGGATCGATTAATATTGTGCCTGAAAGGCATGCAATGAAAGGCATGCAATGAAAGGAGGACGACTTGGCGCTATCCGCGATTTGGTATCGTATCAAAATTGGCGAGATCTTTACGCGTCGCGAACAATTAACAGCCGATAGACGCCAAGTCTAGAGAGGGTAAAGAAAACAAGGCAAGCAGAGAAAAATTTGTGGCGTGACGGTCGGCGTCCTCTTCGACGTGAAGTCTTCAGGCTCAGCCTCTCTCATCTCCACACGCCCCACGTAAAACGGGGAGATGATGAAGAGAGGCGTCTTGCCCATTCAAGCGATCAAGTTTCAATTAATACAGAGAGATTACTTGATTGAAGAAATTGATTTATTCTATTGGTCTTGGAAAGATCGACACAAAACTGAGGAAAGGATTTGAATAAGTTGAAAACATTTCGGATGGCAAACATCAAAGAGACTCCTTCTAATTGTTACTTTTTATCGTGACCATATTGTCAGTATGAAAATTGTTGAATTCTAATTAAGTGAAGAGTACCGATAGAAAACTGGGAACAAGGATTTTAATGAATGAGTTATATTTCAAAGAAACTATATCAAAGAGGATACTTTTTCTTATACATATACTGATCGCTCGAATTTGCTGTGGAGAATAAGATATTAGGCCACCACCGACCCATTGCGCGACCCTTCCTGCCCTCGCCTGGTTCCCAAAACCCACCCAACGGAGTTGTAAATTAAACACTAAGCCACCAAGGCACCGAGGCACTACGGCGCCAAGGTACCAAGGCACTAAGGCACGCACGCACAGACTCGTATCCACCCTCGATCAAGTTGCCCTACCTTCCCGATTCACCTGTACGGAAAGCTAATGATCTCCGATTTCAGACTCTCCAATACACACGTAAAAATCAGTTCATAACGTGGTCGCAGCTGTTGATGAACTTACCTTATAATTTGCTGTAGGGAAAGAACGGGTTAGATACATCCTGGACAAAATTGTGAAACTTTTTTCTAAACGGACTAAGTGAAAACAAAAGTGTGCAGTACTTTGGACTTTAGATATTTAGATATTTTCAATTTTTCATGTTTTCATGTTTTCATGTTTTCATATTTTCACACTTCTTATATTTTTATATTTCTATGCATGTAACGAAATATTGATTCTAGTTGAACATCTTGCAAGAGGATTGTTCATTCTTATGTTGAGCAGGAGCTCCTAGACTTTGTGAATCATGAATTAAAACTCAGAAGGATCCACCGCTCGACCGGCAAAAATTCAAGCAAATTAGAAAATTTAAGAAATGATAATCGCGAAAGCCGATTGAGCAATGAATATCTTCCTGCCGCGATGCTCACCGCGATTCGCAACGGATGGGGGCCCCCCGTAAGGGTCTGACTTTATGCATTAATCTGTAAATCTGTAATATCACCGCGCAGTAACAAGTGTAATGTTACGTTGCAGTCGGCAAGGGAATCTGAATAATTATGAAAGCAAGCTCCGTTGCGGTCGGGAATGAGCCTATCTGAATTGAGCTAAGAAATCGAAGATTTTACAATGTTACCGCCACGCCACGCGATAGAGAAAAGAGAGTACCAAGGAAAGGAAGCCCGTTACCCAAAAATCATGCGACTCACCCACGTTGCCGAGTAACGGAAGAGCAATTGCACTCGGATGTGTCTGCTTGGCTGTCAGCGTATCATGAAAAAGGAAGAAGAAACCAATGAGTAAAAAAATTGTTTGTCTCCATATGGTGCGACGAAAATAAATCCGAATTGTTATTCTTGACAGAACAGAGATTGGCAAAAAAGTGTCTTGTTCTCACCTCTTATGCAATTGCTCCCTTGCTGTCCTATCCTCCCTCATCGTACCGCTCCTGCTGGAGATCCTCGTCGGTTTCGATGGGATCCGGATCGGCTTCGCATCAGCTTCTGTCTGCTCCAATTCGGAGGCGCTCGACTACAAAATGGAAAGAAATATAACAAAATGCAGATACATTTGAATTCAAATACGTTAATAGGCTCTTAAAGTCAAGAATTCCTTTGCATGTAAGCTATTTTTCGATTCTTCGATAAAGAAGCAAATTGAGATTCGTGAACATGTTATGTTACAATACGCAGGTATCCGTATTTGGCGAGAAAATTATTTTCCAAATCATATCACGCTCTTACCTGGTCGCTATTCCTTCGCATAGTCCCCGTATAATCAGCCCCGTCGACATCTGGTCCATTAGAATCTAATAGAAACATCAAACGGAAGCAAAACATTCATTAATTGAACACATCCGTACAATTTGTCTAGCGATATTTGCGATTCATAATAATAATGATAAATAATGAATGAATGATGAATATTAATATAATTATATCTCGTTGTAATGCCCACCTGTTCCTCATTCGCCGATCGCTCAGTCCCTCTATTTTCTTTTTCTGCAGTACTCTAGATTTTCTGGATGAGAATTTTGGTAGCTCATTCGTACTCCGTGCTCCTTAGACTGTAAAAAATACATGAAGGAACAGAAATTAATTGTCAATCAAACATTCATAAAATTGTTATTACGATATATTTATGCAGAAGGAGAATTATCGTTGTATATAATTTTCCTTTGATCAAGCTCAAACTTCGACAAGAAGAAACGAAAGTTTTGAAGGTATAGAATCTACAAGACGTGCACAATCGTCGAACCTTGGTAAAAATCGGACGTCCTAGAAGACTGTGTTATCATTACCGATTCATCTTTCATTTGATTCGTCGGAATGATTTGGTCCACGCAATCAAACTGAGCAACTCCGATTTTTTTCATATTCCTGATTCTTTCCAACCCTTTCCTCCTTCTGCCTCCTCCGCTTCCTTGGAAAAGAAATGGGCGATTGAGAAAATTCGCGAAATAAGATGTTGGATGAAAACAAACTAGTATTCTATTAAATAATCATTATTTGCGCGAAACTTGACACAATATACCCGGTCTTATCTTGCCACAGGCATACTTTTCGGCAGAGGAAAAAAAGGAGTATGAGGGATATATCTCAGATAAATCCGATTCATAATGCACACGTACAACGAGCACTGCACGATAATTTCTATCAGTCATTGTGTATCAATTCTCACCTCAACCTCTGTAACTCCAGACCTCATATCCCCGGACCCGAGTCGTCCACAGAGTTTCTATAATATTTCGGTCCATCAGTCTTTTGGGATATCCAGTCGATTGACCGATAAAACGTTTTCCATTTCTGAGACAACTGACAATCAGCCCAGAAGTTTGCCCCTGCAAAAGTTGAAAATCTGGTGAACTTTGGTGATCGTTTACTATAACGCGCAGTTGAAAATGATAACTTGAAACAGTAACTTGTCAAAAGCTTCCGCGATTATTATACATATTAGAAAGGAATGATTATTTACCAGATTTGTATCTCATTCCTAACTCTTCCTGATTTCATTCATTCTCGTTTCATTCCATCCCGTCTTCGAGTGCACTCCCGCAAGGGTATAAAGACGGGGACGCAACGTCTGACGAACAAACAAGTTTAACAATTAAACGACAAGTCCGATTTCGATCACAGGGATGAGATCGCGAATGCAAGGAAAGCTTCGTCCCGCTTACCAGTAATTCTTAATTCTTATACAAAAAATGATGTTTCCCTGCAGGTCATGTATACATCGCATGGTCTACAATCCAATATATCTGTGCCTAATCCAATTCTTCCAAGCTTCATTTATACGATCTTTCGGAATTCTGAACTGTAATGGAAATATAGAGAAACGAGATAATTAGCAATTGACGAATAATGTTGCAATAATTTTGCGTAGCAGAAAAGTTGTCACCCTTCACGACTCAATTAATTCTCCAAATTAAACTAGGATTGTCAGGTACTCACAATGAGAAATAAATCCAGACACGGACGAGGTACAGGCCCCGTTCCAATCTTCAAATGAATTGCCTTATTTCTGTTGATAAAATATGTCGGGCACAATTATTCGCATCATTAAATCACTAGACTCATAGTCATACGGCGATACTGTAACAGAAAGGTGATTAATTCGTCCCCAATTATTAACACCGATCTATGATCATAGATCGGTATTAACCTCTTAAAATACCCTGAAAGAAGGGGAATTGGTTAATCTTAAAGTACCCTGAAAGAACGGGAATTGGTTAATCTTAAGGTACCCTGAAAGAAGTGGAATCGATTAGTCTTAGAATACCCTGAAAGAAGTGGAATTGGTTAATCTTTGAAGTACCCTGAAAGAAGCGGAATTGATTAGTCCTGTAATATCCTGAAAGAAGAGGATCGATTAATATTGTGCCTGTAAGGCATGCAATGAAAGGCATGCAATGAAAGAAGGACGACTTGGCGCTATCCGCGATTTGGTATCGTATCAAAATTGGCGAGATCTTTACGCGTCGCGAACAATTAACAGCCGATAGACGCCAAGTCTAGAGAGGGTAAAGAAAACAAGGCAAGCAGAGAAAAATTTGTGGCGTGACGGTCGGCGTCCTCTTCGACGTGAAGTCTTCAGGCTCAGCCTCTCTCATCTCCACACGCCCCACGTAAAACGGGGAGATGATGAAGAGAGGCGTCTTGCCCATTCAAGCGATCAAGTTTTCAATTAATAGAGAGAGATTAGTTGATTGAGGAAATTGATTTATTCTATTGGTCTTGGAAAGATCGACACAAAACTGAGGAAAGGTTTTGAATAAGTTAAGAACATTTCGAATGGCAAATATCAAAAAGACTACTTTTAATTCTTACTTTTTATCGTGACCATATTGTCAGTATGGAAATTGTTCAATTCTAATTATGTGGAGAGTACCGATGGAAAACTGGGAACAAGAATTTCAATGAATGAGTTATATTTTAAAGAAACTATATCAAAGAGGACACTACTTTTTCTTATATTCTGATCGCTTGAATTTGCTGTGGAGAATAAGATATTAGGCCACCACCGTCCCATTGCGCGACCCTTCCTGCCCTCGCCTGGTTCCCAAAACCCACCCAACGGAGTTGTAAATCAAACGCTAAGGCGCCAAGGCACCGAGGCGCCAAGCCACCGAGGCACTACGGCGCCAAGGTACCAAGGCACAAAGGCACGCACGCACAGACTCGTATCCACCCTCGATCAAGTTGCCCTACCTTCCCGATTCACCTGTACGGAAAGCTAATGATCTCCGATTTCAGATTCTCCAACACACACGTAAAAATCAGTTCACAACGTGGTCGCGGCTGTTGATTGACTCACCTTATAATTTGCTGTAGGGAAAGAACGGGTTAGATACATCCTGGACAAAATTGTCAAACTTTTTTTCTAAACGGACTAAGTGAAAGCAAAAGTGTGCAGTACTTTGGACTTTAGATATTTTGATGTTTTCATATTTTCATATCTTTATACTCTTTAGATTTTTTATATTTCTATGCATGTAACGAAAGATTGATTCTAGTTGAACATCTTGCAAGAGGATTGTTCGTACTTATGTTGAGCAGGAGCTCCTAGACTTTGTGAATCATGAATTAAAACTCAGAAGGATTCACCGCTCAACCGGCAAAAATTCAAGCAAATTAGAAAATTTATGAAATGATAATCGCGAAAGCCGATTGAGCAATGAATATCTTCCTGCCACGATGCTCACCGCGATTCGCAACGGATAGGGGCCCCCCGTAAGGGTCTGACGTTATGCATTAATCTGTAAATCTGTAATATCACCGCGCAGTAACAAGTGTAATGTTACGTTGCAGTCGGCAAGGGAATCTGAATAATTATGAAAGCAAGCTCCGTTGCGGTCGGGAATGAGCCTATCTGAATTGAGCTAAGAAATCGAAGATTGTACAATGTTACCGCCACGCCACGCGATAGAGAAAAGAGAGTACCGAGGAAAGGAAACCAGTTACCCAAAAATCATGCGACTCACCCACGTTGCCGAGTAACGGAAGAGCAATTGCACTCGGATGTGTCTGCTTGGCTGTCGGCGTATCATGAAAAAAGGAAGAAGAAAGAAATTAGTAAGAAAATTGTTTGTCTCCATATGTTGGACGAAAATGAATCTGAATTGCTATTTTTGGAAAAACAGAGATTGGCGAAAAAGTGTCTTGTTCTCACCTCTTTTGCAATTGCTCCCTTGCTGTCGTATCCCGCCCTCATCCTATCGCTCCTACTGGGATCCTCATCGGTGACGGTCGGATTTGGATCGGCTTCGGGTCAGCTTCTGTCTGCTCCAATTCGGAGGCGCCCGACTAAAAAATGGAAAAAAATATACCGGAATGAAGATATATTTGAATTGAAATACGGAAATAGGGTCTTGAAGTTAAGGGATCCTCTCCGTGCGGGCTATTTTTCGATTCTTTGTTATAGGAGAAAATTGAGATGCGTGACCACTGACCATGTTACGTTACAAGATGCATGTGCATATATATGGTAAAAAGATTATTATTCAAAGATATCACGATCCCTACCTGGTACCCACTTCTCTGTATAGTTCTCGCATAATCGGTCCTGGCCACATCCGATCCATTAAAATCTGATAGAAACATAAGAGAGAAGCGGAAGATTTATTAATCGAACGCATATACATACATACAATTTTTATAGCGATATTTTCGCCTCCGAAAGAATCATCGGAAATAACGAATGTAGGAAAGTGATGGAACCGTGATAGAAAGGCAATCTGCGATTGAAAATATTGTTTACCTCTTGTTTAGATTATCGGCGAGATTGGATCTGTATAATAGGCTCCCGGAGCCTCTGCTCCATAATCAAACTATAATTCTCACACTCGGATTCTCATTTTCATCCTGATTTTCGTGATTCCTCTTATTCGTTCTCCCTTCTCCTCCTTGGTAAAGAAACGAACGAGTTAGAAAATTGTCGTGATGAAATATGCGTGTTGAAAATCGAGCGAGTAAACTATAATCGATAACTAATCGTGAGAAACTTGAGGATGACACTTGAAAAATTTTATTTTTTGTCCCAATTCATCCTGGATAATTTTTATGAATGGCGTTCTACGTCGAAAAAATTACGAGTCAATGTCGCGTGATGAGGTAAAAGATTGCTGGCGAAATATCTCGTTTCTCACCTGAATCTCTGAGACTCCAGACCCCGTGATCCCTGGACCCGAATCATCTGCACACAGTTCATATTTCGGTCCATCAGATTTTTGGGATCTCCAGACACGCAGGTCTATAGAAATGAAAAAAATGAGAAAAATGAGATATGAATTTCGTATGTATTCGATTCAGAATACAAAAACAGGCTCATATGTATTCGAGAAGGTTTTAATTTTTAATTCGTCAAAAGAATTGTACCATTGAGTTCATCGTTCCGAAACGTCGAACGAAGAGAGTGAAAAATGGAAATTTATTGAAAATAACAAATATATATTGGACGATTGAACTTGAATAAGAATGCGGTATAATTAGAAGTCATCTTGTCATTACCGATTGATCTTCTATTCAATTTATCCGAGAGGTTTCATCCGTGTAATCGTACATTGCAACCACGATTTTTGTTATTTTTCTCATATTCGAGAACCCTTTCCTCCTCCTCCGCCTCCTCCGAACCCTTAAAAAAGCAACGAAATGATTTAGAAAATTCAAGAAATGAAATATTTGATGAACAAACAAACTAGTTTTATAGGCATACTTTTTGCCCAAGGGAAAAGAAAGATGAGAAACAGATCGCGGGTGAATTCGCTTCACAATGCATACGTACAACCAGCACTGCACTATAATTTTTATCAGTCATTTTGTAACAATTCTCACCTGAACCTCTGTGACTCCAGACCTCATGATCCCTTTCATTTCTGAGACGACTGACAATCAGCCTTCAAGTTTGCCCCTGCAAAAGTTCAAAATCTGGTCAATTTCGGTGATCGTTTACTATAACGTGCAGTTGAAAATGACAACTTGAAACAGTAACTTGTCAAAAGCTTCCCCGATTATTATACATTACAAAGGAATGATTATTTACCAGATGTATATCTTATTCCTAACTCTTCCTGATTTCATTCATTATCGTTTCACTCCATCCCGAGTTCGAGTGCACTTCCGCAGGGTTATACAGACCGGGACGCACCTTCTGGCGAACAAACAAGTTTAACAATTAAATGACAAGTACGAAATCGATCACAGGGATGAGATTGCGAATGCAAGGAAGGTTTCGTTCCGCTTACCAGTAATTCTTGATTCTTGTACAGAAATGATGTTTCCCTGCAGGTCATGTATACAGCACGCAGTCAATAATCCAATATATATGTACGTAATCCGATTCTTCCAAGCTTCATTTATACGACCTTTCGAAATTCTGAACTGTAATGGAAATCTAGAGAAACAAGAGATTTAGCGATTGACGAATAATGTTGCAATAATTTTGCGTAGCAGAAAAGTTGTCACCCTTCACGACTCAATTAATTCTCCAAATTAAACTAGGATTGTCAGGTACTCACAATGAGAAATAAATCCAGACACGGACGAGGTACAGGCCCCGTTCCAATCTTCAAATGAATTGCCTTATTTCTGTTGATAAAATATGTCGGGCACAATTATTCGCATCATTAAATCACTAGACTCATAGTCATACGGCGATACTGTAACAGAAAGGTGATTAATTCGTCCCCAATTATTAACACCGACCTATGATCATAGATCGGTATTAACCTCTTAAAATACCCTGAAAGAAGGGGAATTGGTTAATCTTAAAGTACCCTGAAAGAACGGGAATTGGTTAATCTTAAGGTACCCTGAAAGAAGTGGAATCGATTAGTCTTAGAATACCCTGAAAGAAGTGGAATTGGTTAATCTTTGAAGTACCCTGAAAGAAGCGGAATTGATTAGTCCTGTAATATCCTGAAAGAAGAGGATCGATTAATATTGTGCCTGTAAGGCATGCAATGAAAGGCATGCAATGAAAGAAGGACGACTTGGCGCTATCCGCGATTTGGTATCGTATCAAAATTGGCGAGATCTTTACGCGTCGCGAACAATTAACAGCCGATAGACGCCAAGTCTAGAGAGGGTAAAGAAAACAAGGCAAGCAGAGAAAAATTTGTGGCGTGACGGTCGGCGTCCTCTTCGACGTGAAGTCTTCAGGCTCAGCCTCTCTCATCTCCACACGCCCCACGTAAAACGGGGAGATGATGAAGAGAGGCGTCTTGCCCATTCAAGCGATCAAGTTTTCAATTAATAGAGAGAGATTAGTTGATTGAGGAAATTGATTTATTCTATTGGTCTTGGAAAGATCGACACAAAACTGAGGAAAGGTTTTGAATAAGTTAAGAACATTTCGAATGGCAAATATCAAAAAGACTACTTTAAATTCTTACTTTTTATCGTGACCATATTGTCAGTATGGAAATTGTTCAATTCTAATTATGTGGAGAGTACCGATGGAAAACTGGGAACAAGAATTTCAATGAATGAGTTATATTTTAAAGAAACTATATCAAAGAGGACACTACTTTTTCTTATATTCTGATCGCTTGAATTTGCTGTGGAGAATAAGATATTAGGCCACCACCGTCCCATTGCGCGACCCTTCCTGCCCTCGCCTGGTTCCCAAAACCCACCCAACGGAGTTGTAAATCAAACGCTAAGGCGCCAAGGCACCGAGGCGCCAAGCCACCGAGGCACTACGGCGCCAAGGTACCAAGGCACAAAGGCACGCACGCACAGACTCGTATCCACCCTCGATCAAGTTGCCCTACCTTCCCGATTCACCTGTACGGAAAGCTAATGATCTCCGATTTCAGATTCTCCAACACACACGTAAAAATCAGTTCACAACGTGGTCGCGGCTGTTGATTGACTCACCTTATAATTTGCTGTAGGGAAAGAACGGGTTAGATACATCCTGGACAAAATTGTCAAACTTTTTTTCTAAACGGACTAAGTGAAAGCAAAAGTGTGCAGTACTTTGGACTTTAGATATTTTGATGTTTTCATATTTTCATATCTTTATACTCTTTAGATTTTTTATATTTCTATGCATGTAACGAAAGATTGATTCTAGTTGAACATCTTGCAAGAGGATTGTTCGTACTTATGTTGAGCAGGAGCTCCTAGACTTTGTGAATCATGAATTAAAACTCAGAAGGATTCACCGCTCAACCGGCAAAAATTCAAGCAAATTAGAAAATTTATGAAATGATAATCGCGAAAGCCGATTGAGCAATGAATATCTTCCTGCCACGATGCTCACCGCGATTCGCAACGGATAGGGGCCCCCCGTAAGGGTCTGACGTTATGCATTAATCTGTAAATCTGTAATATCACCGCGCAGTAACAAGTGTAATGTTACGTTGCAGTCGGCAAGGGAATCTGAATAATTATGAAAGCAAGCTCCGTTGCGGTCGGGAATGAGCCTATCTGAATTGAGCTAAGAAATCGAAGATTGTACAATGTTACCGCCACGCCACGCGATAGAGAAAAGAGAGTACCGAGGAAAGGAAACCAGTTACCCAAAAATCATGCGACTCACCCACGTTGCCGAGTAACGGAAGAGCAATTGCACTCGGATGTGTCTGCTTGGCTGTCGGCGTATCATGAAAAAAGGAAGAAGAAAGAAATTAGTAAGAAAATTGTTTGTCTCCATATGTTGGACGAAAATGAATCTGAATTGCTATTTTTGGAAAAACAGAGATTGGCGAAAAAGTGTCTTGTTCTCACCTCTTTTGCAATTGCTCCCTTGCTGTCGTATCCCGCCCTCATCCTATCGCTCCTACTGGGATCCTCATCGGTGACGGTCGGATTTGGATCGGCTTCGGGTCAGCTTCTGTCTGCTCCAATTCGGAGGCGCCCGACTAAAAAATGGAAAAAAATATACCGGAATGAAGATATATTTGAATTGAAATACGGAAATAGGGTCTTGAAGTTAAGGGATCCTCTCCGTGCGGGCTATTTTTCGATTCTTTGTTATAGGAGAAAATTGAGATGCGTGACCACTGACCATGTTACGTTACAAGATGCATGTGCATATATATGGTAAAAAGATTATTATTCAAAGATATCACGATCCCTACCTGGTACCCACTTCTCTGTATAGTTCTCGCATAATCGGTCCTGGCCACATCCGATCCATTAAAATCTGATAGAAACATAAGAGAGAAGCGGAAGATTTATTAATCGAACGCATATACATACATACAATTTTTATAGCGATATTTTCGCCTCCGAAAGAATCATCGGAAATAACGAATGTAGGAAAGTGATGGAACTGTGATAGAAAGGCAATCTGCGATTGAAAATATTGTTTACCTCTTGTTTAGATTATCGGCGAGATTGGATCTGTATAATAGGCTCCCGGAGCCTCTGCTCCATAATCAAACTATAATTCTCACACTCGGATTCTCATTTTCATCCTGATTTTCGTGATTCCTCTTATTCGTTCTCCCTTCTCCTCCTTGGTAAAGAAACGAACGAGTTAGAAAATTGTCGTGATGAAATATGCGTGTTGAAAATCGAGCGAGTAAACTATAATCGATAACTAATCGTGAGAAACTTGAGGATGACACTTGAAAAATTTTATTTTTTGTCCCAATTCATCCTGGATAATTTTTATGAATGGCGTTCTACGTCGAAAAAATTACGAGTCAATGTCGCGTGATGAGGTAAAAGATTGCTGGCGAAATATCTCGTTTCTCACCTGAATCTCTGAGACTCCAGACCCCGTGATCCCTGGACCCGAATCATCTGCACACAGTTCATATTTCGGTCCATCAGATTTTTGGGATCTCCAGACACGCAGGTCTATAGAAATGAAAAAAATGAGAAAAATGAGATATGAATTTCGTATGTATTCGATTCAGAATACAAAAACAGGCTCATATGTATTCGAGAAGGTTTTAATTTTTAATTCGTCAAAAGAATTGTACCATTGAGTTCATCGTTCCGAAACGTCGAACGAAGAGAGTGAAAAATGGAAATTTATTGAAAATAACAAATATATATTGGACGATTGAACTTGAATAAGAATGCGGTATAATTAGAAGTCATCTTGTCATTACCGATTGATCTTCTATTCAATTTATCCGAGAGGTTTCATCCGTGTAATCGTACATTGCAACCACGATTTTTGTTATTTTTCTCATATTCGAGAACCCTTTCCTCCTCCTCCGCCTCCTCCGAACCCTTAAAAAAGCAACGAAATGATTTAGAAAATTCAAGAAATGAAATATTTGATGAACAAACAAACTAGTTTTATAGGCATACTTTTTGCCCAAGGGAAAAGAAAGATGAGAAACAGATCGCGGGTGAATTCGCTTCACAATGCATACGTACAACCAGCACTGCACTATAATTTTTATCAGTCATTTTGTAACAATTCTCACCTGAACCTCTGTGACTCCAGACCTCATGATCCCTTTCATTTCTGAGACGACTGACAATCAGCCTTCAAGTTTGCCCCTGCAAAAGTTCAAAATCTGGTCAATTTCGGTGATCGTTTACTATAACGTGCAGTTGAAAATGACAACTTGAAACAGTAACTTGTCAAAAGCTTCCCCGATTATTATACATTACAAAGGAATGATTATTTACCAGATGTATATCTTATTCCTAACTCTTCCTGATTTCATTCATTATCGTTTCACTCCATCCCGAGTTCGAGTGCACTTCCGCAGGGTTATACAGACCGGGACGCACCTTCTGGCGAACAAACAAGTTTAACAATTAAATGACAAGTACGAAATCGATCACAGGGATGAGATTGCGAATGCAAGGAAGGTTTCGTTCCGCTTACCAGTAATTCTTGATTCTTGTACAGAAATGATGTTTCCCTGCAGGTCATGTATACAGCACGCAGTCAATAATCCAATATATATGTACGTAATCCGATTCTTCCAAGCTTCATTTATACGACCTTTCGAAATTCTGAACTGTAATGGAAATCTAGAGAAACAAGAGATTTAGCGATTGACGAATAATGTTGCAATAATTTTGCGTAGCAGAAAAGTTGTCACCCTTCACGACTCAATTAATTCTCCAAATTAAACTAGGATTGTCAGGTACTCACAATGAGAAATAAATCCAGACACGGACGAGGTACAGGCCCCGTTCCAATCTTCAAATGAATTGCCTTATTTCTGTTGATAAAATATGTCGGGCACAATTATTCGCATCATTAAATCACTAGACTCATAGTCATACGGCGATACTGTAACAGAAAGGTGATTAATTCGTCCCCAATTATTAACACCGATCTATGATCATAGATCGGTATTAACCTCTTAAAATACCCTGAAAGAAGGGGAATTGGTTAATCTTTGAAGTACCCTGAAAGAAGCGGAATTGATTAGTCCTGTAATATCCTGAAAGAAGAGGATCGATTAATATTGTGCCTGTAAGGCATGCAATGAAAGGCATGCAATGAAAGAAGGACGACTTGGCGCTATCCGCGATTTGGTATCGTATCAAAATTGGCGAGATCTTTACGCGTCGCGAACAATTAACAGCCGATAGACGCCAAGTCTAGAGAGGGTAAAGAAAACAAGGCAAGCAGAGAAAAATTTGTGGCGTGACGGTCGGCGTCCTCTTCGACGTGAAGTCTTCAGGCTCAGCCTCTCTCATCTCCACACGCCCCACGTAAAACGGGGAGATGATGAAGAGAGGCGTCTTGCCCATTCAAGCGATCAAGTTTTCAATTAATAGAGAGAGATTAGTTGATTGAGGAAATTGATTTATTCTATTGGTCTTGGAAAGATCGACACAAAACTGAGGAAAGGTTTTGAATAAGTTAAGAACATTTCGAATGGCAAATATCAAAAAGACTACTTTTAATTCTTACTTTTTATCGTGACCATATTGTCAGTATGGAAATTGTTCAATTCTAATTATGTGGAGAGTACCGATGGAAAACTGGGAACAAGAATTTCAATGAATGAGTTATATTTTAAAGAAACTATATCAAAGAGGACACTACTTTTTCTTATATTCTGATCGCTTGAATTTGCTGTGGAGAATAAGATATTAGGCCACCACCGTCCCATTGCGCGACCCTTCCTGCCCTCGCCTGGTTCCCAAAACCCACCCAACGGAGTTGTAAATCAAACGCTAAGGCGCCAAGGCACCGAGGCGCCAAGCCACCGAGGCACTACGGCGCCAAGGTACCAAGGCACAAAGGCACGCACGCACAGACTCGTATCCACCCTCGATCAAGTTGCCCTACCTTCCCGATTCACCTGTACGGAAAGCTAATGATCTCCGATTTCAGATTCTCCAACACACACGTAAAAATCAGTTCACAACGTGGTCGCGGCTGTTGATTGACTCACCTTATAATTTGCTGTAGGGAAAGAACGGGTTAGATACATCCTGGACAAAATTGTCAAACTTTTTTTCTAAACGGACTAAGTGAAAGCAAAAGTGTGCAGTACTTTGGACTTTAGATATTTTGATGTTTTCATATTTTCATATCTTTATACTCTTTAGATTTTTTATATTTCTATGCATGTAACGAAAGATTGATTCTAGTTGAACATCTTGCAAGAGGATTGTTCGTACTTATGTTGAGCAGGAGCTCCTAGACTTTGTGAATCATGAATTAAAACTCAGAAGGATTCACCGCTCAACCGGCAAAAATTCAAGCAAATTAGAAAATTTATGAAATGATAATCGCGAAAGCCGATTGAGCAATGAATATCTTCCTGCCACGATGCTCACCGCGATTCGCAACGGATAGGGGCCCCCCGTAAGGGTCTGACTTTATGCATTAATCTGTAAATCTGTAATATCACCGCGCAGTAACAAGTGTAATGTTACGTTGCAGTCGGCAAGGGAATCTGAATAATTATGAAAGCAAGCTCCGTTGCGGTCGGGAATGAGCCTATCTGAATTGAGCTAAGAAATCGAAGATTGTACAATGTTACCGCCACGCCACGCGATAGAGAAAAGAGAGTACCGAGGAAAGGAAACCAGTTACCCAAAAATCATGCGACTCACCCACGTTGCCGAGTAACGGAAGAGCAATTGCACTCGGATGTGTCTGCTTGGCTGTCGGCGTATCATGAAAAAAGGAAGAAGAAAGAAATTAGTAAGAAAATTGTTTGTCTCCATATGGTGCGACGAAAATAAATCCGAATTGTTATTCTTGACAGAACAGAGATTGGCAAAAAAGTGTCTTGTTCTCACCTCTTATGCAATTGCTCCCTTGCTGTCCTATCCTCCCTCATCGTACCGCTCCTGCTGGAGATCCTCGTCGGGTTCGATGGGATCCGGATCGGCTTCGCATCAGCTTCTGTCTGCTCCAATTCGGAGGCGCTCGACTACAAAATGGAAAGAAATATAACAAAATGCAGATACATTTGAATTCAAATACGTTAATAGGCTCTTAAAGTCAAGAATTCCTTTGCATGTAAGCTATTTTTCGATTCTTCGATAAAGAAGCAAATTGAGATTCGTGAACATGTTATGTTACAATACGCAGGTATCCGTATTTGGCGAGAAAATTATTTTCCAAATCATATCACGCTCTTACCTGGTCGCTATTCCTTCGCATAGTCCCCGTATAATCAGCCCCGTCGACATCTGGTCCATTAGAATCTAATAGAAGCATCAAACGGAAGCAAAGTATTCATTAATTGAACACATCCGTACAATTTGTCTAGCGATATTTTGGTATGAAGAAAAAACTTCGGAAATAATAAATGTGAGCACAGAGTTGAATAGGGCAATGGCTAAACTTCAGCAAAAGGGCAAAATGCGATTCAAAATGCTGCTCACCTCTTATTTCATTATTCAGTGAGATTGGATTTGTATAATCGGCCTCCACAAACTGTGCCTATGCATTTCGGTATCCTTTTCATAATTTCCTCACTCGGAGTTTCGTTTCAATGTTTTCTTCAATTTCTTCTCTTCTTCGTCTGCTTTTTCTTTCTTGAAAAAAAAAAAGACTGATTTAGAAAATCGTCGTGATAAAATATGAGTTGAAAATCAAGCAAGTAATCTATATTCAATTACTATTTATGAGGAACATGAGGGTGTATGACAGCTCACATTTCTCTGCTCTATTGAACTTGGACAATTTGTATAAATAAAAATGAAAATAAATTTTGTTTATCTCCGAAGGATTTACGAGTCATTATCACATGTTGTGATTATAGATTGGTGGCAAAACATCTCAATTCTCACCTCAATCTCTGGCACTCGAGACCCTGGATCCCAGGACGGAGTCTTTCATGCAGTTTCTATTAGTCCGTCAGATTTTTGGGATTTCCAGATTCACCTTTCTGTAGACAAAATTAAAACAAAGAAGATAAATGAGAAAATTGAGAAATAAATTTCAGACTTATTTTACTATATATTCAGAATATAGAAACAGGCTCTTGTATATAAAAAGGCCTCTTCGTTTCAACAACTTCTTGATTCAGCCAAAAAAGAAATTTCGATTTTGTACGTCGATCTAAGATGCGACTGAAAAGATTTATAATAGCAATTTATTGGAAATCATATTTCAATCAGTGGCTTACCTTCCATTCAATCCATCAATAAGAATGATTCGACCTATATAAACAGCCGCAGAACTTGCGATCTGCATTCCCGACCTGTTGCAGTTTGTATCTGTAAAAAAATAATTATTTCAATAATAAAGATTCGCATAATATATTGGAAGGTTTGGTCATGCCATAACAATAAGTAAAAAAACCGGTCTCAATATTTGTGAACTTCGTCCGAATGTAAACAACCTTCGACCTATGCAGGTATAACTCGCTGCGCGTATTTATATTGTGTTTTTGTTGTCAGACTATTTATGTTTTATGTATGATTATACGCAGATCAACTTGTTTACGAAACTATCAAATGCAATGGGATGTTATATTATAAATTTTCCGAAAGACACACAATTGTTGGCTACTTACAAGTAGAAATAATATTCACGTATAACTGCCGGAAACAACTGACTGCGCAACGGTCGGAAAATTTGACTCGGAAGTGTATTATTGTAAAACGTTTTATTGAAAATAAATTGCATGCTAGAGTTGAATTTTACTTCTCACCGTCGCGAAATACGAAGATGAAACTATTCTCACCTTTTGCATAGTGTCAACGACGGTTTTTTATCCCAAAAACATTAATTTACCGGAGCTCATTATTCTGCCGTTTAACGTTTCGATAAAAATGGCCGGATACGCGATCGTCATTTTATTTCCACGTCATCCCTCTGGATTTTTACCGAATATAATATTAAAAGTGTTTTGGATTTGAGTAAATTATATTTATGACGAATTCTATCAGGACTTGATATTATTACGAGATGAGATAAAGATTCTACGTTAATGAACAAAGAATAGAGAACGAATATGAATATCCACTAACCACCGGCCAAGACGAGTCGAGAGTAAAATTCAAACTGGCATGCAACTTAATGGCAATCAAAATTAAACCGTCAACAGCGATCCGTTATTTACCCCTCAGCTAATGACCGGTGTATCATAAGGTCACAAACTCTTACCTCAACAATGACGGGTTCGTCGAATTACAACAATTTCCCTAAGCTACGAGGCGTCGAGACGTCGACCGGTGCCACCCTGATCGCGTGTAAATTGAGACTGAGAATTCAATCGGATGCAAGTCGCGGCTCGCCGCCCGGCGTGACGTAGGATCTGAACGCGTGCGCAGTTCTCGGCGCGTACGTCGGTAACTTCACGTTAGACCGCCGCTATGCCTGCCCGCGAGTTTTAATTTCGAATCTTTACAACAATTTTAATAATCTTCACGAAAAAGTAAACAAACTCGGATATTCGCACTTCGAAGCAGCAAACATTTGAATTATGAATTATAACGGAATCGAGAGTCAAAAATGTTATTATTTCACCCAGAAACGATAAATTTGAAAGCGAATGTAATCATTATAGAATATTTGACGATTTTCACCCAGAATACATATTTATAGCGGTGAGGTTCTTACGCGACGATTGATTGCACTTTCAGCAGTATTTGGGGACAAGTTGAATTTCCAATTTACAAATTAGTTCGATAAAAATACAAATGTAACCCCCGCACAATTTAATCTGCACGAATATCGCCCCTATAGGTATGTAAAAAATACGGTGATACAACATATAAATTCATGATACAATAAAAAAGAATACCAACTACGAATGTATTTTCTATTTCTCTACACACCCCTATAGGCGAGATTTAATCTATATAAACGGCCTCCGCACTTTCGATCCATTATAGTTTTTCTGTATAATCGGATTATCATTTTACTAAGGATTCACAATAAATAACAACGTTCAGTCACGTCTCAAATGTAAACAAAGATGCGGCTTGATTGTTTTCGAATTTTGTCTGAATGTAAACAACCTACGGTCTATGCAACTCACTAGCTCGTATTTTTTTTGTATGAGTACAATTACTTTGCGATACTGTTGATTTTTATTACGTCTTATTATGATTTTTTCGAATGATACGCAATTGTTAGCTAGTTATAATCAGAAATAATATTCAAGTACAACTGCCGAAAACAGTTAACAGCGCAATGCGAACAATTGAATCGCGACGAGTAAAAAATTTAGCCTGCATTTCAGTAAAACGGTTTGGCGGAAAGGAATGACATGATTCGACTTGAATTTCATTTTCTACGATCGCGGAATATCAAGATTAAACTATTATCACCTTTCCTATCATGTAAACGACGTTTTTCAGGCGAAAACAGAACATAAATTAGATCGAGAGAATTACTCACCTGCTTATTATCACGTCACTTGCTATTCGTTGGTCAATTTTTTTTTTCCGCCGTCGTACGTATATTCTCACTGGTCTCTACGATTTGAAAGTAAACCAATGAAGATTTCTTGATGAAAGAATTTACGATGGGTAAAAGTAGAATAAACAGTGTATGCAATTATAAGTCAAGAGAAAAATGTTAACTGTCATATAACGTTATTCACGATCAAAAGAAAGTTATATTTATAAGGACGCTATAAGTCAATTTTTAATGGAATTATTATAACTGGACAGATCGGTATGGAACTGAAGTTCGTGCCTATCGCAAGTTGACAACTGTCAAGGTGATAGCTTAAGGTTCCATAATTGCATACACGTCTATGTTTCCCTTGGTGTCACTGATTGATTCTTCGTAAAATTGCAAAACATTACTCTAGCAAAGACTTGTTCACCTAATTATAACACACGATCAAAGCTGAGCGCGGTCGCGACGCGGACGACCGGCAGGCTCCTCGGCTTATCATACGCGACTGAAGATTCAAGTCGGCGAAGCGGACCGCCGCATGGCGTCGCGAGGCACCCGAAGCTGCGCGAGGCTTTCCGAAGATCCACAGGTGAAATTGTATGTTGGGTTGCCACTGCGTCAGGCCGAAATCCTGGTATTTAGTGCCTATGGGAAGTTTGCCCGTGACTTTATTATTTTTCGATTTTTCATATACCAAACAATTTCTTCTTAATTGCTCTTAATTGCTCTATTGATTCCGTTAATTGCTCCAATCTAGTTTTTCGATTTTTCTATGTAACGTAGCCTAAACTTCAACTCTACGTTTCGAGCAAACGGATGGGTATTCGACGACCTATGATATACCCAATAATTTCTCCTTCATTTCTCTTAATTGCTCCACCCCGGAGTAAAATTATTTAGTCACGGTTTTTAAAGAGAAAGCAAAAAAACGGGTTCGCCGGAAATTAAATGGTAGGGGGTAGGCTATTGCACAATTGAGACGCATCTAAACGGAACAGATTTCGGCGATCGGTGGTACACGGGACAATTGCTCCTCAATTGCGCTTAATTGCTCTACCCTTATTTTTAATTGCCTCGCAAGAGTTTTCCAAAAAATAGCAAAAACTGTGTCGGCGTGATGTGAATGGTGGGGCGCGAGCACGTCACAGTTCGGACGCGCTTGTATATCACAGGATTTCGAAGACTCGTTGGATACCAATTTACTTTTCTTCGATTGCTCTCAATTGCTCTATCCTTATTTTAAATTGCTCCGCGATAGTTTTTCTTGATTTGCTCGGAATTGCTCTACTTTCATTTTGAATTGCTCCCCATTAATTTTCCAGAATAAAACAAAAAAATATGGTTGCAAAAATTTTAATGGCGAGTTTCAGACTTTTTTACCTCGTCGATCGGTCGATTATACCAGAGTCTCGAGTCTTTAGCGTTAGAGTCTAGTATCGATGCCAGTTTTACACCTCACCCCGCTGATCGGTATATTTTATACCAGAGTCTCGAGTCTTTAGCGTTAGAGACCAGTATCAATGCCAGTTTTACACCTCACCCCTCTGATCGGTATATTTTATACCAGATTCTTGAGTCTTTAGCCTCACAGATCAGTATCAATGCAAGTTTTACACGCCCACCATTCACATCACGCCGACACATTTCTGCTATTTTCTATTGTTCGGAATCAGAAATAAGGGTAGAGCAATTAAGAGCAATTCAGGAGCAATTGTTCGGTGTACCACCGATTGCCGAAATCTGTTCTGTTTAGATGCGTCTCAATTGTAAAATGGCCTACCCCTCACCATTTCATTTCCGGCGAACACGTTTTTTGCTTTCTTATTAAAAACCGTGACTAAATAATTTTACTCTAGGGTAAAGCAATTAGGAGAAATGAAGGAGCAATTATTTGGTATATCATAGGTCGTCGAATACCCATCAGTTTGGTCGAAACATAGATAGTACGAGAGCCCACGACCAAAACCATGTTTCATAGCATTCCGGCTAAAACCGTATAAAATCGAAAGATTAGATGATCCTTGACCCGACTAGGTGGGTAGTAACTTTTAAAAACGTAGCATCTTCATGGGAGGCCATTTC
The DNA here is from genome assembly GCA_947538915.1 of Tenthredo distinguenda. Classification (NCBI taxonomy): domain Eukaryota; kingdom Metazoa; phylum Arthropoda; class Insecta; order Hymenoptera; family Tenthredinidae; genus Tenthredo; species Tenthredo distinguenda. The sequence continues at coordinate 11,927,291 of OX384534.1, forward strand.
TGCTGTGTCAAAAAAAAAATAGGTAGACGGACGTATAACATCCCGTCTGATATTGAAAATGTACATAGATTTTGTTATTTTATTTCTGAAATCTTTGTTTTCAGACATTTTGCGCGTAGCGTTTGACCTGTGCGAATTTTCAAAAATGTCAACAAATTTAGCCAACCTGTTCCACAGCATCCCGTATCATTTTTTTTAAAAACCTTTTCTATAGACGACATAGGCAGCGACCTGGAGAGCGATTTTGACGACGACGACGACGACGATGATGATGAATCCGACAGTGATCGAAATCGTTTTTAATTTACAATAAATAGTTATACTTTATCCCAGTTCCATTTTGTACAATTTATTCAAGAAGTCCTTCAACTTTAGCTCGACAGTTTAGGGTAACCTTTTTTTAATCATTATCTAATAATTTGAGGGGTGCAACGGAATGATTGGTTTGTAACGGAGACCATAATACGTCTAAATACTATTTTACGACGATTTTTTACTAAAGAAAAGTTGTCTGATAGGTCAGCTGCTGCACTCAATATGTCTGATAGCTATTTTTTCGACATCTAGGCAACTTATTTTATCATGTACAACAGTTTTCAGACGGGATGCTATGGAACATGTTAGCTACATTTGGTGACATTTTCAAAATGCTCTCAACATGTCAGACGGTGCAATTTTTTTTCTAAAAATTTATTTTTTAGCATAAACTGACCACAATTTAATTATCAGAATGATTTTCAGACGGGATGCTATACATCATTTTTTATTTTTTTTTGAAATGGTCTACTGGACACGCGCTACGCTATCGGTGTCTTAAAAACGTGTTATTGGTATCTCAGGACTATTAGATAACTACATTCCGGAAATCAGACGGGATGCTATGGAACAAGTCGGCTCAATTTGTTGACATTTTTGAAAATGCGCTCAAATCAGACGCTACGCTCAAAATGTCTGAAATTCGCATTTCTGAGTTCAGGGTAATATAATCTATCGATTTTATACGGTTTTGGCCGGGATGCTATGAGTCAAAAATCTTGGTCGTGGACTCTCGTACTAAAATTTTAGGCTACTTTAACATAGGAAAGTCGAGTACTGGTTTTCTCATTTTTCCCAAAAACTAGATTGAAGCAATTAATAGAGCAATTAAGAGCAATTAAGGAGCAATTGTTTGGTATATAAAAAATCGAAAAATAAGAAACTTACGGGTCAACTTCACATAGATTTCGCCATATTCGTGGCAAAATCACGTACTGCTTTTGCCGTAAACAGGGGGCAGCGATCTGTATAAATTCTCAGCAACGTTAACTTTATTATTGCTGAAAAGGATTTTGCCGATTCGCAGTGATATTGAACCATTTTAAATGCACTATATACTACCCGAAAATCATTTCCAGAATGATTTTGCAGATAATCTCACGAACTAAGAAACTATAGAGTGACAATGCATGTTGTGTAGGCCAAGCTGCACAAATTTACACCCAGTTTTTCTTTTGTGCATTAGGGTATCTATCTGGGCAATATTATAACTATTCATTGAATGTTGTGCATTTCTATTATTTGTAAACGAAAGTATGTTATTAAATACTTATTTATTCAAGACCCGTCAGAATTTTTCGAAAGCTGAGGTATAATAAATCAACGTTAAGACTTGGGTGACACGATGTAGATGAAAGAATATCTGCATCCGTTACCTGACAAGTGCTATTTATTGAATATAGATCATAATTATAATGGGGAGTTTAACAATGTTTACTAATTAGTCTCTAAAATACAGAATTCTCATTTACACATCACCAATGGTCACGAGGTGCACAACCAAAAATATCTTGACAGCCCTAAAACTTACATATAATAGAATACTAATCACATCGACATGACTGACATATTAAAACGTTAAAAATACAATTTTTCCCAATTGTGCTTTTGTACAATAAGCGCCGCTAGACAAATTTTCAATTAACACCAGTCTATAAATCACACGTTGATCAATAGTTCATTGAATAAGACAACTATCGATCATAACAAGGAGACAACAATAATATTCAAATAACGTCTACACACTAGGGTACATACATAACGTGATTGCCCCAGTGATCGTCACCGAATTAATATAACAGAAATTTGTTAAGATATACCATAATAGTGTCGATCACTTGCACGCCCACCTTACAGCCCGGTATGCTTATACCTCGCCTTTTTGATAGCCACACGCTTTGCCATCATTGCGACAAAAGCGTGGTAATGTTTAACGATTTACTAATAGAATAAACTATGTATAGGATTGAACTATATTTATAGCCAAAAATCTTGGAAACCGATTTATCTAGATTCTAGTCAGTAGAAAGCCTCATAGAAGACTAGATGAACGTAACAGGCATTGAATGTTCGACGAGTTATACTTGGCAGATATACGACTTGAAAATGATATTGAATTGATATAGATCATGTGTTTGAATTTCCTTTATCTGCCCAAGAAAATCTCGTCAAAGATTACGTCGTACACTGTACAGTTGTTCTGCTGGACGATAAAATGGTGTGGACTAGCTCAGAACCTTGAAAAAATTTATTTTAATTTATATTCAAATGTAAAGAGAATTCACAAATAAAGACTGAGAAAGAAACGCTAATCTGGGAAAACAACTTTCATGTGTAAAACTGCATTTTATCTTTCAGCTTTCATGTAACTTTCATGTATTTACTACAGCAAAATTCATATGATATGAATCCTCAGATACATAAAAAGGATTTAAAAAAATGAGAAGTTCTGGTTTGTTCTAATTATTTGTTGTTTGCAGTTCTCACAGATTCTTACAATAAAATAAGCATATGGATGATAGAATAATTATTGTTTTGTGAATGTTATCTTAAAAACTGGTTAGTACTTGATATAGGAATATTGAATAGGATTTCTTAGTGTTACTTGAATAGTTTTGCTATTCTTTTAAAACAGTGGACAAAAAAAATGTCTGTTTATTACAAAATTATTTTTTATTATGTATTTTTTTGTATCTAGATGAAGCTCATCACCTTTACAAAAAAATCTAATCTCGTGACAAAATGCATTCCCATCATTTTATCTACAATTGGTTCCACAGTGTCTGATAAAGTTAGACATGTTAAGAAAAAAATTTGTTTTCTACCTTTTTTTTCGTTTTTTTAAGTAAACTTCTAGTTTCGTCATACAATCGCGGTGCCAGAATGACCATGATTTATAGCGGAAAATCTTCGTCTAGAGCATCTCAACAAATAGTGTTTAATTGAAAATTGTTCTTTGTTTTTTCCTTGCTTAAGCTTACACAACGAACAATGGGTTTGGAGGCCACTTACTTATATAATAGTAAAATCAGCATAAATATTATGATATAACGCTTCCTTTAACCAGAACTTGATTAGTAAGAATTCGGATTTAAAGTTTCTCTTCTATTTAGGAATGATACATATCTCCAGTTGGAGAATAATCCATTATCCGGTGATAAAATGCTAATTAAAGGTTTCTCTAATTTCTATACTAGAATAGATAAGAGGCCTCTAGATTAAGTCACATTTATTTGGGTCATAATATAGTGGGATAAATTCATGTACACTTAAAAACTACTAAAATCACTAAGAATCGCTGAAAAGTATCACTTAAAGAAATAGTAGTTAGGAGTATTTGACAAAAACGATTATTCAATCGCGATTTATACAGCATGATTCTAAATTAAACAAAGGTGGTAAGTTTTCTGAGATATTCAATGTGAAGGAGATGAATATAGTTTTTTACGAAAACCATTTATATTCTTACGCCAATTATTGAAATTACTTACTTTTGCACCAAGCAGACGATTTGCTCTTATGATGATTTCAGTTACTACCAAAGTTTGAATAGAAAAAAAATACTTTTGTTCAAATTCAATGTCCTATACGTATAATAATCCCTTCAATACAATTTTTGCGTCAGCATTCGAGCACCTGAGAGGTAAAACCACGATTTAAGCAATTGTTAACATAGTAACTAATATCTTCCAGTTTCGAGCACTCCTTTTCGTACTATGTCCCTAAGTACCTATTACCTATGAGCTACAGCCGTGACATTTCACTGCCAATATATACAGACTTACTTAGTTACTTATTTCAATGTTAATTTTAGGTTTGGTTTTCTCAATTATGTCACATATTTGATATTCCACGCTGTTCCCGTTTCATTACTTTCTCTTCTTTCTATCTATCACTGAGTTCTCTTAAACATAAACATATTTCTGTTTCGTCCAAATTTTTATAAGTTATTCTTTATAATTTGAAACTATAGCTTCGCAAGAGCGGAAGTCTCGAAATCGAATGTAATACAATATATAGGGCAAAAGCATTGCCAAGTTGCTGTCTACGTATTATGAATAGTTTGTACTTCCTTGTATATTTGTACCATGTATTGTGGGCTATGTTATCTACAATTACTAGTAATGTTCATAAGAACTTTCGAAAATGGTTTTACAGTATAAAGAAAGAATTAATTTTCAAAATGCTAATATCTGTCCACATCTTGTCAGTCATTTCGTTCCCCGAAGTTTGAACAGCTAATATTTGAAGTTCCACTAAAAACTAAAAATTCAAGTTCCAAAAAATACGAAAGAATCGATTTTCTTGACAACTAAGGAGACGCGGATTTTATTTATAGTAACAATAATGCTTGACAGCAATTATTATCTAGCAGGAGTGGATGTAGATGGTCCAAATTTACAACTCCAATTAATTTTATTATTTATAACGTTCTTGACGTAATAACGTATTGCAAGCTTCAATTTGCTTGATATAAAAATTTGTTCTTGGCCAAACTTGTATCTTCTACGTATCCGACAAAACCGATTCAATACAAAGAATGTATTCTCGATATTAAATAATAAAAATATGAAGATAAATTAATTTGATAATTAATAAAACCGAAGTTTGGAGATTCCTATTCTGTATCGCTGTGTCACGCACTGCAGACGAAGCAACTTAGCGCTGAACGTAGGTTTAATCAAAGAAAAAAAAGGAAAAAACCCTATTCATGATAAATGTATCACAAAGGATTAGTAGATTTCATTTTTCAATAAGAAAACGATTGAGTAGGGGCTAACAGATATAGCGTAACCTAACAAGTTTAATGGTTTTAAATTAAGAAATTTTATCCATTTCATTAACTGTTCAATCAAGATTTAGGGTTTTGGGCTGCTCCCAGCTGAATCCTTCTCTGCCAAAGTGTCCGTATGTACTGGTCTGTTCATATATTGGCTGGCGAAGATTAAGCTCCCTGTAAACAGATATTCATCATTGATTTTTTTGAATAACTTTCATTCATCTTCGGAAACGTTATTTGAAATTTATTCCAACAATAATTTCTATAAATTTTCCATATCAAATCGTTATAGTCAAAGACTCACGAAATTTGTGTAGAAAATTCTGAAATGAAAATAGAGCTTGATTGCTTGAAGCATGCGGCATGAAAGCTCTGGTCACACATGGAATTCAATCTCAATAACATCAAATTGAAACTTACTTTACAATTTTGCCAGGACGTAGGTCAAAGTTTTTGTTCACAACGTCCAAGAGCTTGGCCTGTGATAATTTGGATGTACCGTAGTCAAATACCGTGATGGAGAGGGGCTCTGCAACTCCAATGGCGTATGAAACCTACAATAAATGGAATGATCATTAAAATTTACTCTATACGATATTGATGAAAAAATTCTAGTTGGTTTTAAACAAAAATAAGCCTTCAGTTTAAAGTTAACATCATAGCACTCAAGAGTAGCAAATACAAATAATTCCATCATTAGCTAATACATTTTTTTTCCCTCAGATCAAAAGACAAGAAACTCATGAAAGTTATTTATGGAAACTCCTCGTCAATTCAAATTAAGAAATTCCAGTAATATTCAATTATGTGATGCAATGAATGCCTGAATTATGAATATTTTAGAAGTCTTTATATTATGATAGTGTAGTACTTGAGGTGAAAAATTTACCTGTACTAAGCAGCGCCTGCAGAGGTCAGCCTTCACAAGAGACTTAGCAACCCATCTTGCAGCGTACGCAGCAGAACGATCAACCTTTGTGAAATCTTTACCAGAAAATGCGCCACCTCCGTGCGCTCCCCAACCACCGTACGTGTCTACAATGATTTTACGACCCGTGAGACCAGCATCACTCTGTGATAAAAGAGAAAGAGTTTTCTTTAACAAACTGTTCGAATTATAGATAAAAGTTATTGTTATGTCAATGGTATTATCACTACTGTTACCAATTCGCTCCATACGACTCACAAAATAAATTAATCCAATCCAGAAGACTGTTGTTTTTGAACTGTCAAGGCAGTTCAAGATAATAACACATTAAAAGACACTAATGAGATGAAATAATCTTTCGAAATGTAATTATAGTCATCATTGTATAAATTATCTCATATTTTATACGTCAGTTGTTCTCATAAATGTTTTTAACATCATGGCACTCAAGAGTAGCAAATACTAACTAAAAATCATTGAACAGACTGATCGTAATACTAGCAGTATGTATACTGCGAAAAAGTAGTTCATATTTAAGTTTATTCATTGTTCATGCTAGCGCCGAATTTATGACGTGGTAAAATTATTCTTTCTTTATATACCTGTGGACCTCCTATTATGAATAGGCCGCATGGATTGACATGGAAAACTGTCCTTTCATCGAGGTATTTAGCAGGAATAACATCCTTGATAACCTTTTCCATTATTTGCTTCCTAAGGTCTTCAAGGGAGATTTTTTCACTATGCTGTAGAGATACAACGACTGTATGCACTCGGGTAGGCACGCAGGCCCCATGATCCATAATATATTCGCAGGTCACCTGCAACAGGATAACAATGATGTTGAATAATGACATTTGAAATAGTAACTATTCATCATATTGGAAAATAAATAGAAAATGATAAAACTAATTTTCATACAGTAATGAATGAATGATTATGTAAGCAACTGTTGCCCTCAGACACGCAATTCTCATTTCTGCTACTCAGATGTAGCAAATACGAAATAAAACATTATTGGACAACAATTCCAAACAGTGATATGAATATAATACCTAAAAAAGTACATTTATCGAAAGTCAGATTGTTAAAATTAAAACATGAACTAAATTTTAATGTATGTTGGCTATAAATGTATAATCTTCCCATATCCAGATTAAGATGAAGTACAGGGAATATATGTACCTGTGTTTTTGAATCTGGACGTGCCCACCATAGTTCTTCGCTGCGCCTGAGTTCTGCAATTTTTTGGTTCAACCTGTGCTCAAGCACAACTGTGAGTGGCATACATTCTTCTGTTTCATCGGTGGCATAGCCAAACATCAAGCCCTATTGATGAAAATAAATGTTATTCGAGTGCAGAAAAGTGTATGAAATATTTTTATTCAATTAAACAAAGGCTAGAAGTAATAAAAAAAATATTAATCTCATTCAACTATGAGGTGATATTTATGACAGTAAATTTCATTTTATTTCACAATTGACATGGCATGATTAAATTCTGCCAACATTCAAGAAAATGTTAACTATACATCATGCCATTAACTTTCGATTATTCAATTTAGATATCAGTATTTACAGAGAGTTCAATTGTACTTTAATTTATGAATTAAAAGGAAATATAATAAAGACAAAAAAACAAGCAATGCCAAACCATACCATGCACAATAAAGTGCCTAACAGAGCAGAGCAGTTGATTTGGGAATCATTTACAGGGTGCAGAGAGTCAAACTGCATTGATGTTGATTACTTTTGAATAGGAATAATCGATTAATACAAGTTGGTTAGTGTTGATTTATTAAAGTTCATCGATTGAAAGATCAATAACGTTCTAGCGAATGGAATCGCTAAAGCCTGTACACTCTCCACGTTGTGTATCATGGTAAATGATACTTAAGATTTCTGATTTATAATACGATGTAATGAACGAATTTGATTTAAATTCTTAGGAAACTACGGTTTAATAATATGTGGTGCATGTATCATTTAATCAAATTACATCCAACATTTAATTTCCAATTGCCATTACGAGGTCAGTATGCTAGTTAACGGAATATACAACGAAGGCGTAAAGGACAGTTTTTTTGGGTATAGGAGCAACTATTTACATGTATCGTGTGATTTTATATTTATCAAGCAATGCAAAATAAATTTAATCGCTAATTACCAGTATTTAGCTCTTAGATTTTTCACGATATTTACACCGCTGAATCACAACGAAGTACGGTAAAAATGAATGATTCAGGCAAATATAAATCATATTGCATTACTATACAAATAAATAGCTAAATATTTACATAAATAATAAGATGACACCGTAATATAAGTGTGAAGAACCAATCACCATTTGCAAGAGTTATAAATGCACGAGGAAAATATATATATACAAGGTGTCCCAGAACTAAGTACACAAAATGATAGGGGTAATAGAGGAGGCCGAGCTGAGTAAATTAACATGAAGAACATGTGGTCTCCGAAGTCGCGTTCGCGAGATACGACTGGTTAAGAAGTCTCGCAAACCACAACAGGCAGCGGCTAGCAGTCTTGTTAATAAGTGCACTCGACTGCTGATATGGAACATGACATCCGAACATGACATAAACTGAACATCCGAGTTTCAAATATCTTTCCATACGTGTCTTCATGCATGTCTCTATATATTAATTTATACTACCATTTTTCGGACTTAGAAAAATTCTTTCTGGTATCAGGAGAACATGTGATTCGAGGAGGTGTGCTGACATTTTCGGCGGGAAAAAACAATAGCATATATTACGGACAAGCAGGCATGCAGTCATGTACACGTTGCTTCATGCACGTTGCTCTAGGTTTATATGGAGGGTAAAGTGGAAAATAACGGAGCATTCAATGACGGGTATTCGTGGGAATTTATTGGTGTAGCATTGATACAATATTACTTATTGTCTATGTCATGTACAATTCGTGATTGATTGTTATAAATAAATATGTACAGAACGCAATCGATTTAGTATCTCTATTTGCTATTTGCCATACAAGTTATCATAATATAAAACATATTTGTATTACAATCATATGTATACTATAGCTAATAGGTGTTCTAATAGAACCAATTGTACAGATTGAATGCAATATGCACTTGTTCGTTGCGATCAGAACAGGATCCTTGTCAGGCACAGTTCATTGTACTTTGATGGAAGTTTCTTCAACTGTAATAGAAGGACAAGTATTATAATATCTCTATCATTCAGTAAATGACTTAAAAATCTAGGCAATAAGAATTTCTTTTCGTCAATAAGTCCGTTGCCTACTTTGCGAAAACTTATATGCGTTCAGAATATTTCTATTCAGATAAGTGTTACAGTCGTATCTCGTTAACGCAGCTCCCTTCCACGCACTCTGACACCCCGAGAGTTACTGAGCCGACGAGAGACTTTTACCTAGGACAGCACTCCTCTTTACCTCCCTAAAGGCGCGAACGAGATGCCAGATGGTATTACCATCTACAAGACAAGTTAAGAACTACAAGAGTCGGGTGTCTATGTGTACAGCGGCCACTCTATAGTCGCACACATGTTCAGCTCTGATGAATGCGAGCAGCGTGCGTAGCCGTATAAAGCTGCGCAGTTGGTAACGGGTGGTAACAATAGTCAATAGTGGTGCAGAATATCATAAGAGTTTTTAAGGTATCCTAACAGCAATTATGTCTTTGTTGGCTTATAGCAAGCTTGTGATATTCCGTAGCTTATTATCTGCTGAAAGAGAGACTAGAAGAAACTTGAGTTTCCGTCAATTCAAACTCGCCTATCAAAAATATTGGCGATCGGAGCCAGCAAAGCCTCCGTACGCTCACACCTGCCAAGTTGGTGACCCTGTATTGCGTGCGCGCGCATCACTCGTCGACCCAGAAATCATTGCGACGCAGGGATTTCAAAAGGTATAAATGTGATGACTAGTGTAAGTCACATGTGAAGAAAGATAACGCTGGATATGCTGTCCGTTAATTAGATATGCGAGTAATAATTCCTGGTTGAATAAGTGTTGTTATTTCAGTTGCTGGAACATTTGAAATCTATGATGAAACAATGCGATGCTGTAGGCTTTTCCGCGCCTCAAATAGGGCTCTCTATGCAAATTTTCATTTCTGAAATGACGGAAAAACAATTAAATCATTACGACAAAGATACGATAAGAATACGAGAGATCGAAGCTTTTCCACTAAAAGTATTCATCAACCCGATTTTAAAAGTACAAGATTATTCGGTATTGAAGTTTCCCGAGGGTTGCGAAAGTATTCGCGGTTTTAGCGCCGAAGTTCCAAGAGCGAGAGCGGTTTTGATTTCCGGACTCGATGCTAATGGTAAACCGTGTACTTGGGAAGCGAAAGGATGGTCTGCAAGAATTGCTCAACATGAAATGGATCACTTACGTGTACGAAAAAATATTTCTCTTTCTTATATGTTATTCATTGAGAAAAGTCGATACCATACGCTATATTTTTTCAGGGCACGTTGTATGTAGACAAAATGGATCCAACGACTTTTGCCTGCAGTGCTTGGCAGGAAATAAATAGGCGTCAAGGAAGAGTGGAGCTGCGATATTATAATAAATAATTTTAATAAACAACGATTTATGAAAACTGTGTATTACTCTTTCATCAATAAAACAATGACTTTATATGTTTTATTTTATAATTTATATATTTTTTTCAAATGAGATGTCGACTCCATGATAACAGCTTGACTATTATTGAGATGCAACTGATTCAAGACTGAAAAGCAGGGGTTTACGGGATGGAATTTATAGACAAATAAAATATTTCAATTTACGGGATGTTGTTTTAATAACGAATAATTTATCCCATGCATTTCATTTTTATTTTCTAGAAGTGGAATTATTAATGCCAAATGTTTAGACTCTTATTTACACCAAACATCAAAATAATGGAATTAAAAAATAAGATATTTTATTGATGCATCTTCCAGGATACAGTCATGTAGTAGCACACGATATTTGATTACAATTAGGTACAGAATTTAGTCACGTATACGTATATTATTATGACAGCTTATATAACTTTGAGAGTACCGTAGAACGGAAATAAAAATTTGTCTTTTTATGTCGGATTTCAATAATGCGAAGGTCTCATGGATATGGCAATCGTTTTAGATATTTATATCTCTAAAGTCATTCTATGGCAACTATTATAGGTGGTCAATCCAAAGTCGTCGTACGTTAACGAAGGTGTTTCCAATTTTTATGTTCCGCCTTGTATTCAAATTCCCATCTAGTATACTTTTTGTTCTGCTGTACAATTATGTTGAATATGAGACTAATTCGAGTTTCTTGGTTCGTATTTTTTTTTTTTTTACAATTTATGGAGAACATATTAAGATCATCAATTCACGTAATAAATACTTACACGCAATTTTATACATAAATTAATTATACCCAAGATTAGACGTTGGTAAATTTCTTACACGAATGCACGGAGCACTTGATAATTTTATACATGGTTATATTATAATTGAAAATTTCAATAGTTGGCTTGATTTAATAACCTACCGAATGCCAGCATACGGCACATGTAATACATGTATTATCCATTCGAGATTTAGAGCTTCATATAGTTATTAAATATAGATCTACGCGTCTGTTTATATACGACACTTGGAATAGAAAAACTTAGACCCACCCCAATGAAAACTAATCGTAAGTAAGAATAAAAAATTCGTATAAAAACGGTCTTGGTCGTGTTTATAATGAAAATGATGTATTATTCAGGAATCGGATTTCGAATGGATTATACACGCGTTTTTATTTTTTTTCTATAAATATTGTATTTGGTAACTCGTTAAATCGTTATTTGAAACACTCATTTGTTTCCTAATAGATATACGTATATACCATCGAATTATCATGTATCCTATAATCTTACGCGTAGAGTTAAATTTAAATTCATTCACTAAATTCTATCAACATTCTTTATACATTCAATTATTACGTTAAAAAGCGTTTGGTTTTCCCAGAGTATTTTTGCTCCGCAGTAATAGCTGAGAATTTGTACTGAAAATTTTACCAAATGCACTTTTAGCCATTTATTTAACTACGAGATTGTTAATTTGCGTAATATTTTCAGACTACAGAAGCGGGCGTAACTTTTTATAAAGAAAAATTTCACGTGAAAATGAGAATCTAGAGTCTCTTCTTATGATAGTTATATGTATACCTATACACGATCGGAGAATCACGTCTCAAACCTATATGAGTCCTTCCACGTCAAGCGGGATTCAAATATGTAAAAATCAGAAACATCGAGAAATATTTTTGGCCAAATCCATCCCGCTTGACGTGGAATGACTCGTATACTCATAATTCAAATATCAATTTCTGACATCGATCTATGATATGTGCAATATTTTACATGACATGGTTACGTTACATCGGCAAAATTAAAGGTGGTCTCAAATTTGTGAATAGCGGCTGATACCGTTAAAATATATAATATAATATATACATATGTATACAATTTTAATGATTCGATTAACAAAATTCTGCTTATTCTCAGAAAATAATATTACGGTTCGGAGATTAAATTGATTTTGTTCCACGTCTGCTGAAATCAGATTGTTGAATGACAGGTTGAATGATTAGTCCAGCCGCCTATATCGGCGTTGAAAATATGAGTGAAAAGGTGTTGCCTCATGAAATTAATCTGTTGATATACGATAATAACGGAATAACGGAATAACGAATGATTCTTCTTAAATATACAAACTACTGTTTACGAGTACCATGCTTTAAAGTTTTATTAGTAATGCCACGATGCACGTATTATTATAACAAGTGATATATATACATATATATCGTATATATATATCACATATATATATATATACTAGTTCGTATGTCTAACATCGATTTTCTTGAAATTTGAGAAGAAAAAATACTCAAATTTATATGGAAGCTTATCAGTACCTAGGTAGATGATTGGTCCAATAGTCTTTGTGTATGGAATGACATTTCTTTGTCACTTCTTCTTTCTCTTTACTAAGGGCAAGAAGCTTCTACATATACGTATAAACCTTGATTCTAATTGCTTTAGGAAAGTATTTTTATATGGAAACTCTACTTGACTATCGACGAGATCAGCGGAATAACATTTTAAATTTCAACATTTCAATCATAAATGCCTACCCACTGGTAATGTGTTCCTGCGACTTCATTTCCTCGTCACTCCATTTTCGCAAATTGTATTCGCAATGTTTTCGAGACTTCTTACCCTATAAAATACTATATGACTGCGCAATTCCATCTGGAAGTATATTACACAGAATTAGTGAATCGCGATGAATAGATTGCACAGAAACCCTTCCTTTTTTCCCCATCTCTATATTATCTTAAAAACTATAGAAACGATCCCCATAAAAATCGTTTGCACAATGGATTCATTTCCAAGCCAAATTTCTCTACTCTTCTTTTTCTTCTTCTTCTTCTTCTTCGAAAATGAACGTGAAACGTGTGCAAAAGAAACGCAACGGTGCGCCAATTTGCACTTTCATATCCAAGTGTGGACTCGCTGTTGCTGCTGTTGCTGTTGCTGCGGCTGCGAGGAGTCCTGCTCTTGTCAAGATACATGTCCTCGATTCTGCGATGTTCTCCATCTCTTACCATGGCCACGATGATGAACCGGAAATCGTGTCCCAGCACCATTTCCGCCAACGACGCCTCGGCTCGACTGGAGGTGTAATGGAATCCGTACTGTACCTTTATTTTTCATTAAAAAATTCGGCAATTAGATACATACGATCGGCATACGACGCAAATTCAATAATTTATAAATACGCGCAAGTGAATTTCTTTCAATCGCCATGGATATAAAATTGTAGCAAGAAAACTGGAATCAGTATGCCTTGTAATAGATCTTCGGTTCATTATGACTGGTATAACATAAGCTTGTTATTCATTATTTGATTGATACTTCGACCCTCCAGTATCGATAATAGTCAATGCAAAAACGATATGATTTTATTCTTAAGGGAACTGGACTAGCGGTTTTCATTACCTGCAAAATTCGCATTGCACCTTGGATATGTACATACAAATGTAGTAACGTGCATGATAAGTCGTATCGAATATTTATGCAAGCTTTATCACAGCGATAAATCAGGTAACATAGAAAAGCTGATAAACTGGGCGTTTGTCGCGTGTAAAGCGGACGAATTGTCAGTAAAAGTGAAACCCAGTTAAACGCTCCACATAGACGACTAGATAACGAATTTATCAATCGCCAAAAGCTATAACGTGAAACGTGTTTCGTCGTAAAATAAACCGTGCTTTAATGCTCTACTTTAGTTCATCCTTCGAAAAACAATTTCCTCGCATAATTGTTGGAAATTTGTTAACGCATTGACTTATACATATATAGGCGCTGTGCATATTCTATTATTGCAATTGTAATTGTAATTGATACGTAATTAATGAACTTTGTCATGATAGCCAGGATGGGGACTGTAAAGGGTATCGTTTGAACGTGTGTAATTATAATAAACTCGACAGCTGCACGTGTTGCCATTTGAATAATTGTTCGAAAAGAGAAGCCAAAATGAATGGTGAACAAATAATAAATTTTTTCAAGCCGGTGTTACTACGAACCTGTGAAAACAATAAGAAAATCCAAAATCGGTGAACAGAAAAACGAAATCTAGATGACTGTGAACTGATTGGGACTTGGGTTGCGTAGGCGTAGGGCAGCTTCTTGTGTCGCGTTTTCATGTGCGGCATCGAGGCTGAATTCAAGGTTGAAATCGAGACGTGATTCACTTCGTGTAGTCGACGAAGTGCAAGGTCGCTCATACGTTGAAGACGTACCGTTCCGTGATATTCTGGCGTTACCCTCCGGACTTCCGGTACAGCTATACCGCGACGTTACGGCTTCCGATCGCGACAAGGATGGCTCAGGAGCTACTCTCACCCACGGGCACCAGGAGAAAAATTGGGCGAAACCTCGGCGAAATCTGTAATACACAAATATTACGGTTAGAGAATTGAAACAGCGATGTGCTCACGACAGTTTCTCATCTCTGAGAGTTCAAGCCAGTTAACCAATTTGTCTGATAATTTGTCTGAGATTCATGAGCCAGTACAATATGATCTTGATCAATTGATGGTACGGACTTTTGGATACATCATATACATAAATAATAATTTGTCCTTCCATATATGCTAAGAATTTTCATGAAATTATTAATATTCGGTATAAATATTTTTCCACATTCGCATCATATCTTGACATTTCTATATATATATATACCTATTGAGTAACTCTCCCTTGTATAATTATGTTTATAATTGAATTCAAAGTAGGTTAATTCTATTCAAAATTCCCCCAGCAAGTACAGGCGGCGTGCAAAGACCCTCGAACTATATGTAAATAGGGTAGAAAAAAAGTTAATTAATGGTAATCAATTAGACGATCGCGTAAAGGAAGCATAAAAATATTCCAACAAAAAAGTCACGCAGCGATTCGGTAAAAAACAGTAAAGGTCGCAGCCTGACCCAACATCGATAATTATTCGAAACCCTAGCAGGGATTAAAGGCTTTGTGCAAAGTCAAATCTCATTCATGGATCAGGGTCAAATTTGGGTCCCGAATGGCTAGAGGATCACTCAATTAAGCGGCGTTAACAAATTTACAGGTCATCACCTCACGCCCATATATTTATGTCACTTTTGATCTCGAAATGGCCTCGCTGTCGGTAAACATAATCAAATTAAGCTACGAATATTCTGGAAAATGAAAACGATGCTTGCTCAATTAGTAAACGATGTCACACGTGTTCTATGAACTTGAATTGAAAATTTCGTCTCAATCCGGAAATGAAGGAAAAACAATTAGAATCAACTTTCAACATTTCTCAACACATCTTACTTCCACTGGAATCTTCTGACTGAAGAAGAAAAAGATAGCCTAGCCAAACTGCTTCGTTTAATCAGAAAATAAGTAGATTCTATTTTTTATTTGTAGCTTACGTGATACATGTGTATGTATTTGGACGTATGAATTTATACTTCTGTAACGTGTTACGAATTGAAAACCTTATGAATGTAGGCGTACGCTTTTGTCGACTCTTCCGCAAACCGATAGAGTACATCAAAGGAGAAAATATACCTATTCGTGCGATGTGACGGATACTCATATCCGTCAGTTCCTGCAAACGGCACTTGCAGGTAGGTGCGATAGAACAGTTGTAGCAAATAAGAAAATTCCCGGAAAATAGTTCTGACTTTCTGGGTTCAATATAAAAATAAACCTTTGACTCGAACCTTCGAAATATTTGCGGATTTTGTGCTCACGCAATGTGTTCAAAGATTGTAGTGATAAATCTATCCATGATACCACGTTAATATTCTATAATACGAAAATTCTTATATAATAAATAAATCTATCCGACTGAGGACTATATGAATAATTGATATCGTAGTAGAAGTACGTGTCAAGCTCAAAGCAATATATTATCTGCGACGTGCAAACTTTCACAAACAACGACGAATTTTGTTTAAAAAATGAGGGAGCCTATAATTTACAGGATTTATTTAGATCTGATAGCAGAATTAAATCCTTTCCTGGATATCTGCTGCTTTTTGTATCCCTTTCAGTTCTATACATTCATATACTGTACAGTAGGAGTTCAAATAACTGGAGATAATTTATTGTTTGTAAAAACCGCGATCCCCCTTTTTCCCCCCTTTTTTCCCCTTGCAGTTATAGGCACAAAGAGAAGAGATGAAAATTATTATTGTCTGCCAATTTTCGCTGCAAAGATAAGAAGCGAACGTTCTAATAATGCAAAAGTACTTCGAAGTCAGTTGGAACGAGTGCTAATTTATTTAGCGCTTGTGCCAGAAGATTGCGTTTTCAATTATTGGTGTACATTAAAACTTATTGCCTCGACCAAGAGGTGAGAATTTCGGGTTCTACTGCGATATAACTATATGCAAAGTACAAAATTACGTTCGCGGTCTGTCTGTACGCGATTTATGTATGCACATGCATATAGCGTAAAGTCGAGACTTTGTTCAAGTGGACGTTGAAACGTAAAAAATTCCATAAACTGATCATATATTTTTGATTTAAAAGTGATCAGAAAAATATATTTGAAACTTGGTGGGTTGGTCTTGGCACGATTTACCTTGTATGACATAAAGTACTTTCTTCAATCTTTACGAAAATAAAACTCAATTTTCTTTAAAACTCTTCGAATTTCGTCGTAAACTTGAGAAAATCAATGGAGCCTAATATTACGGAGGGATTGCATTTTATCGGTTTGCCAAACCCGTTGAGTTTCGTTTAAGTATAGAGAAGGGTGAGGCGATCCCCAATAAATTCAACAGATATAAGCACCTCTCGATAGTTCATTAAAAGTGGGCAGCACTTTCACAAATCGATTAATTACCTACCTCGAATTCATCCAACAATAAATGATGGGGTTGTACATGCTGTTAGACATCGCTAGCCAGTAGATGGCCAGAAAAACTTCTTGAATGTAGGGCTCGTTTGTGATGTCTGGTAAATAGGAAGTTACTATAAAATATACGTGGAATGGTAGCCAGCACACCGCAAAGATTACCACGACCACAATCATCATCTTGACCACCTAGAACAGAATATAAACCTAAATTTAATACAATTTCTGTAAAAATTTTGGGCGTTATTTACTGTCGAAGATTAACGACTGCAAATAAAAATTTCACTTACTCAAGACTAACTTGAGTCTATATAAATTTTGTATTCAACAGTTATTATAAGCCAGTACCGAAGGTACCCAAGACATTTTTGTGAAATTAAAGTGCCATCTGGCATTTGGCGTTCGGTAGCTGACAAGATATTGATCATAATGACGAGGACGAATTTTTGTCACGTGTCCATTCATTAGTCGTGCAAATAAATCGTCTTGCAAATAACATTTTTATTGGGTATATATGAAGTAGACGACGATATGAGAGCGAAACATAATGTATAAGTTGAAAAAATTTTTTTGGTCTATATATTATACGAGGAGAAATCTGATCTCCCATAGGCTAGAATCTGAAAAATGTATAATTTCAGTCAGTGATACACACAAGTGTAAACCAAAGCTCGATCATTATTCAAGCTCGAACGTTAATTTAAGTATTTTTCTTCTGGGAGGGTGAGCAGAAAGCACGTTGGAGCTACGCCAGGATGCTAGACGCTGAGTGTTATCCGGATTTGTCGGCTTAATGACTTTTTCCAAAACTTTAGACATCAGAAAATATCGGTAGAAAAACACTCGATTTATAATAAGATGTCTGAAAATTTATTTGCCTCGTGTAAAATATGCATTTAAGTTCGAATTCATAGCTGGAAAGATTTCACTATGCATACATTAGCTATCACGACTGTTTCTATCGTATAAAAATTATACTAGGACTGATAAATAATTATACTTTCAAACGCGACATATGTGTATGAATCAATGATGTTGGACCTATAGAAACTACACGCGGTTATTCCGTCAGCCAATTCCCAACTGGGAAGACAAATTACCCTGTTATGCTCAGGGTGACGTTTTTCCTTGCCGGGGGAAAATTCTCTATGTTTATGCCATGGACGTATATATATATATATATATATTTACGTGTTGCCGGTGTTTTGCGTGTTACATTTATGCATGCCCCTATCCGTTCGCGCTCGTTTACCCAATGTTCAACGAAAAACTAAAAACGAAAAGCGTAGCTGTATAAAAAGAAGTTGTATAACTTCCAGCCCGATTTTCCACCAGCCCTTTTTCGATACGCGATACTGACGTGCGGAATGATTGAGAGGTTGCAAATTTAGAACGGTTTCCTGCATATTGTGAATAAATATATAAAGATAGCGCACACGCAGGGTAGTCATATTCACTCAGTCGGGTTGAAATACTTTCGACAAAACTCGTACGTAAAAGGGGGATATATTTCCACTATGACGCGATGAAGAATATATATATATATATAAAATTATATGTACAAGAAAATTTCTTATATTAATTTGTAAAAATTCTCTAAAAATGTTCAACGTTGAGGAAAAAGTTTTCCATTTCAGAGGTTTGAGCGTTCATTTTACTTGAAAAATAAAATAAAATATACATTGAAACCACAGGGTCTTTCCGAGGAATGGTTCATTAAAGGCAGTGGAAACGGTGAATCGCCACACAGCGATAAAAAGACTTTATTCCTTATTCCAGAAGTAATCAATAGACCGGAAACGCCGCAATAAAGAATTGGATTCACAATTTTGACTGTGCGGCGCAATTCTTCGAGGTAGAATAAATAACAATTCAACCAACCCGTGAATATATCTTTTACTTTGCAGATAACACTAGGTCGATAATTGGATTGATTAATCATCCTCCTTTTTTGTCCTGGAATTAAGGGCTGAAAAAAAGCTTCGACGAATCTATTTTTGGCTAAGTTTCATCAATGCAGTAGGCGTACCTTTCGAAACACCTCATTATCGCATTGATGTTAATAATAATACAAGTTCATTTTTACGATACTTTCAACAAATATTGATTTTAGAAGTAAGTCAGCTGTCGAAAGATAAAATCATCTCGTACGTAAAGCGGTAATTACGTTTTTGACGTGGAATGGAAGAGACCTTGTGAAAACGTTTCTTGCCGGAAGCAGTAAATTTCGAGTCGAAATTCTTAACCCTGGGTTCTGTTTCCGGTCTTGAGTTTCGAGTGCCTACCGTTGTCAGAATATTTACCCCGACGTGACGTAAAACATTTCCGACAGGCTTATTCGACTATAGGTATGTACGTGTCTGAACCCGAACATGAATACTTGACTGGAGGCCAATATGTAACCATCGTTTAATAAACTCGGATCGTTTCAAGGGCTGAAGGTGGATACTTCGCCAAATTTACATATTACTGTACAAGCGATTACCCTACGGCGAGGAAAACTCTCAGGAAACTTTGAGACTCACTAATAACTTGGAAGAAAGTCTGCTTGACTGCATATGCAAAGTGGGTGCAACAGTTCGTGAAATTACACGATAAAAAAAAAAAAAACTGGGTGAAAGATATTGTGCGGTATAGATTATTGAACGAGTAAAAAAGAAGTAGCGAAGAGCTCGAGCGCTGCATGTGATACTTTTCTGCTTTTTCATCCAATGATTAACGACGTCTACTGCATTTAACTGTTTGTATCTGTCCGTCCCTTGCGCCGAGAAGTACATGTTTTTGAGCTTGTGATCGAGCAGCTTTTTCAACTTCCCGAAGATAAGTGCGTTCGTCGAAGAAATTCAGTAATGGCTAGTGGTTTTGCAGACGTGAATCTTCGACGTATTTTTTTACGCACTTCCTGGGTTTTTCTTTTCAAATTATGACGTTTTTCGGAATCGATTTTAAAAGTTTATATCTATATTGTATGATGGAGGTTCTGCCATGGCGAAAGTAATAAAACGTTGATGGATGGAATATGACAAAATGAAAATTTATTTTACGAGTTAGCGTTAACGACAAAAGAAAGGAGCCAGGCAAAGTTTTATGTAGGAGAACGTGTTCTTCTTTTTTTTATTCAAAAATAAAATAATAAAGTATGACGCATTGCGTATAATTTTGAACCTAGTCAAAAAATGAATTCCTATGAAATTGCAGCGAGATGGATACTGTTACGTTATATTTTTCGTTGGATTGTGTCTTCCATTAGACACAAGATTAGTGCGGTTTAAAATTTTGTTAAATGTTAAGACTGCACAGTCGCCAAAAAGCTGCTGACGACAACAGCTTTCCTGCCCATTATGTTTTGGAGCAAGATTAGAGGTAACCGCTGTGATCCTTGTTTTTGCCTGTACGAGCTCCAAGTGGACTTTCTTGTACACTCAGGGGGTATTATCTTGTCACTTATTAAACATTAGCATGGCTTCTTACGCAAAAAGCTTGGAATCCTGCGTTTTGTGTTCTACGTCACTTCACTTGAACGCTCGTTCTTCTTTCATTTCTTTTTATCATGGAACAAGAAAACCTAAATACAGTCGAAAGAATATCTACCCTAATATTTTGGTATCCCAGTCAGCTTTGTATGCACTGAATATCCTCATCATCTTTATAGTCAGGACGTAAAGCTCTCGTAAAACAGCAACCCCGTTGTCCACCTACAACTTAAATTATAAGCGTAACACTATAATGGTCGTACATCCAGGATACTCATACAGGGATATCTTACACATTTATAATTGGATGTCACGATTAGTTATTCATATTCGCTTAACACCTTTTGAGGCATTACCAGCGTAGACATCTAAAATTTCTCTGAATGAAGCAGGGCTCAATACTCCAGTTGAAATTCTGTGGATATTAATTACCATGACGTCTCATAATTACACCGTATACATTTGCTGACGACTGGTGTTTAAAAAATACCGTGACAGCGTGAATCGTTCGTGAAATAAACCCCATATCAATCAATGTATCAGAAGGATTGCGTATGAGGATGTTTTCAGAATACGACCCAGACATCATTAAATTGGAGAGATCGAAGAATATTGAAACAGGCTTTCATCATTTTTTTCATCTCTTTTTAACAAAATATGAAAACATTAGTTGAAATGAAGCACTGGAAGAGAATAATTGTATGAGCATATATTTCGAAGCGTACGCATTGCTCATTTTATAATTCACGGAAGATTGGAAGTTCTTCATTCTCAATATTACTACAGAAATGGTAGTCGATGTCTGGGAACAATCATATCAAACAATAACTGTAGTTTGTGCAGAGGAGAGCGTAGACTGCAGTGGATACGACGTTGCGAATATCGCAATACAGGGCAAAGATCGAACGCGTGTATTGTACACTGTGCAGCACAGTGACCAGGCCACTCTTGGCTATAAACTTTGTCACAGCTTTTACGCTGTGAGGTCTGATATAAATTACGAGCTTTCTCGGACGGCCTTAGTAATGCTATCTAAGTTCCGACAAAGCTATTCAACTGTCACTTCCTAAAGGTCTTTTGTGCTGCCTGTATATACTGTCATATAGATAAGACGTACTTCACAGATATACGTACTGCGAACAATTAAATCTTGACAAAATTTTCGGTCAAGGCGATAATTTTTACGTGAAAATGATTAATTCAACAGATGACAACTGATCGGGTCTGCTGACAATACGGACAGAGTTTATACCGAACGGCCTTGATGGCTATGAATTTCTATAATCTTTTGATCGATTATCAATCTCGATGTGAATTTAAATTTCTGATATAGGCAAGCGATATTGATATGAGAGATAATTTATAAAATTATCAAATTAAGTACTTGATACAATTATTTGTGTAGTTAACTTCAGCTGAACTTCGACGTGGTATTGCGCGCTTTAAAGCCGTCAATTGCAAACCCACGTTGTATCGAATACATCAGGCTCGATTAAACTTTACAGGATGCTTTTCGTAATAGACAGTTGATTTGATTTCAATAGAACGTCGTTACTAGAAATGTTCGACTAGTGACGTATTTTAATAATCAAGAGAAAGTGAGCGTGAGATAAAATAATATTTCCGATAACGGAAAGGGTCGCGTTCAACTATCCAATATAGCCTACTAATTGGCTCCTTTTAATTCTCTTAATCCCATTGTCACCGTTTCATTAAAAATCTGACAAAATTGACAATCAACTGCAATTTACTCTGATCAAACAACCGTGACCTTTCCACAGCGACGATAAACCATAGAGCCTTTGAAAACAGATAACAAGATATGTAACAAACGTTTTCGTATCGACTTCGAAATGAAATCAATTCAGCTTTTCATTGTAAAGAGAAAAAAAAATTCCTCGCTTTAATGCATCTGTATGAATATCATGATTTTCAAAGTTGTAAATAAATCGATGGCGAAGCTAACTTTCGACTTTCTCTTTATCATATAACTAAAGTTTTATTAAATTCTTGATCCCGTTCGAGTCGAAGAAGCACGATGTTCGTAGACTTGCGCTTTGGCCTATATAACTGATCAAGTGATACGAGACAAACTACAGAATGAGTTTGTTTGTACTGAAATTACTTCGCTCGCGTTTTGCACCCTTGCTAGTAGCTGAGTAAACTCACATGTTAGACAAATAGTTTAAAGCTGACGTGACCGAACAATTCTTTTAACTCGTCGCAAACTCTTACTAAAACATTTAACGGATTTCCTGGAGCTCAAAAATATGGTCCTCTATAGCTGGGGGGTCGTAAATTTTTAACATTTGAGGCGGTACGTGCATCCCGGCAAAAGTTTTCGACTTTTTATTTGTACAGTAAAACTGCTGCGGGTAGTGACAAACGCCCGGCGCCAACCCTTGCGACTATATCATAGGTATACACATTACCAAGGGTACATTTTATCTATGCGTGAGTAGCGTACGAACTTTAAGGTCTCCTTTCATCATACCCGAATTAATTGTATTTTCATATCATAGTTTTTCGTAACCGTACTTCAATGTTAATTAATTCATACACGTTCCGCATTTCGTTCGTGCGCCGACTTGATAATCGACTAATTAACGTAGATAAAAAATATGAATTAGTTTCAGTTAGTTAGATGTAGGTAGAATCGTGTGTTCAAATACATTAAATTTAACATTATAAATTTCTGCTAGTGACAGCTACGATCCGGTGTGGTCATCCACCCTCGTCATGGTAGAGATTTAAATCTAAAAAGCACAGGCTAAGTTTATATACAATCGGAAATTACTCTTTCGCGGTTCAAAGAATATTAATGGTACATAGGATGTAAAAAATTTGGAAAGAAATGGGGCCAGCGAGTTATTAACACGGCTGCTGAATTTGAAAGCAGATGGCTTCATTAATTTTATTGTTTTAAGTGCATCCGTGCACATCCATGAACCGTATAGCTGTATCTTTTATTACGATGGTATCATGTGTGTGTGCTCTTGCTTTTTGCGATATATTCTCTCAGAATTCATTTATAAACCGATATGTGGTAAGTCGTATCGAAAAATAAGCCCTCGGCTATCGCTATGAACGAATGACTTTAAGTTTTGAAGTAAAGACAATTTATGTGCGGTGCGTGAGGTCGCCTTAAACCGATGAACCCGAATAGAAGTTTCTCCGCCGTTTTATAAATCCTGCGTGTTCCACACAAGAAAATTGGGAAATTGCCAATTGACAATGATTCTCTATAGGCGACGTACAAATGCCTATATCTAGAAGGCCTGTTCAATCGTGTGGCCAAGTGGTTCTCCAGGCTATCAACAATTTGATTACATTAGGTCACCGTTTGTATAGTGTCTCGAAAAACATAATAAATCGCCATTTGTTACAGTCATCCAGGACATTAGCTATGAATGGGTTTTTCCCAAAGGTGATAAAGTGCTTAAGACATTTTGATTTTTAAAAGGCGCGAGCTCTTCAGTTCCCCTTCGATCTATAGCATACTGAAGCATGCAAAGAATCAAAGTCGTATTGAAAACCTTCCAACTTTTACAAATTCTAGTTTCAAGAGTCACGCTTCAACCGTATGTCAAACTGATTATAGTCGCCTTCGATCTTCGTCGTTTCCAGTGCTTGACTGTCTCTATATCTTCCGATGAAAGATTATTTTACGCCAACTTTCACCAGCCCGCTGCTGAAATGAAATTCACAGAGCAGCTATTCGACTCTGGCCAAATTCATGATATGAAAATTGCATTCGCCGAGTAAGGATTTCTTATCTGTGAATTAAATTAGGTATTATATTGTCTTTGAAAAGAAAAAAAAAGCCATAGCTGTATGCAAGGAGCGGTAAATTTCTGTTTGGTAAAACGTTCATGTAAGAAAGCAAGATTAACCCACCCATTGAATGGGACTTGTAAGATCCCGAAGGTAATTCGAACTTGACGTATCTAGTGCGACCCTTCAACCCTTAACCTCCCCCGACTGCTAGTCACGGTGGCTATAATTAAGGTCTGGAAAGGCGTGAAGGTGTTGGAACGTTATCTTTCTGACTGGTTGGATTTCAACGATTCTTCTCATTTTTTTCCGCCCTATAGCGGACAATTTTTTCCGCTACAAAGCTTGCCAATTATTTTCTTTCGCGGTTTGCTCACAGCAATAAATTGTTGCATATTGCAAATAGTTTGGGCGAAATTTTATATCGCGATTGGAATTGTGCATTCTGCTGAAAGGTTTTTTCATGCGTGTTAACATGTCTCTGAAAAGTCCGGTATAGATGTAAATAATTATAGAAATTAGATTTTATTCTGAATGGAAACGAGCAAGACTTTAAACTTTCGGCAACTTTAGCCTCCGAAATAAGCAATGTAATTTTTCTGACCACGTGCATTCTGACGATATTTCGACTGCATCCTAAAACCGTTTGAAAGACGAGCGATTGTCGTAGCGAGAAATTTTCAGAAAATCAGAAGGTTGAAATGGTCCGAAAAATATTACTAGCCATTTCTATGTGTAGTACTGCATGATGTAAAGTTTATTTAAAAATCAATAGAATGTATCAACTGATAAGAACATCGCGCTTTTCGTCTGGCTAAAAGTTATCCTGTTCCCGCACCGCTTGTATTTAGGCTTTCTACTCCGTTGGTTTCGTCGTCGATGCGAAACCAGATTATTGATGTCATCCCCTGTAGGGGTTGACTTCCGATCAAGAAGTATTTGACCTTGAATTATCGATGCTGACGTGCTTGATGTTCGAAATAAGCGACTCGCTTCAAGATCCTTCAGAACCCTTCAGGATCCTTCAAATCTCTTTTAGCGATTTGCACGTGTCAGTTTGCGTGGGCGGTTTCGGGCCCTTTGGCAAGTGAAGTTTAGATAAGTTTTAAGCCAGAGTCCAACGCCCACAGAATCATTAGTATCTACTAGGCGCCTCGTTAGGCCGAGCTCACTTCAGTTATTACCTCGGTAAAAACTGTTGGGATTTATAAATTACAGCACAAAAGTCTATTTTTATATTTTTTCAGAGTTTTCAATGTAATTTCTGCAGGCATTCAGCCCTGTTTTTATTTCATCATTGTGGAGTTTTTAACCCCACGCGTGAAAAAATCCTGTCGCAAAATTCCTTCCTTGCGCTCTTTTGGAGAGAAAGTTAGATTAAATCGCGAAGTATGTACCAACTGATGCAGCCGCAATGTTGTTGCAAATTTCCATCTTCTTCAATCTTGTTTCGGATTCCGTAGTTTCTTAAATCCACTAGATAGTCAACTATAGTTTATAATAGAGTTTTGGAAGTCGTCGTATGCAGGTGTATTCAATGACACGACGTTTCCAACATTTTTCTTTCATGCATAGAGAGACTATGGTCCAGAATTTTCTATCTTATACGAGTGTTGAATTGCTTTTAAAAACAGGTTCCGTCGATTCGTAAGGAAAAGTTTGGTTTACTTTCTCTTACGATTGTCGAGGGATGAATAAGAGATGAAAGTTAGGAATGTGCCGAAAGCGCGAAAAAAAAAGTTACAAACGAATCAACCGTCGAAGCAAACACTTGGGTACAAGCAAACTTATTCACTGAATTCAGGGGAAATTCTGTTCGAAACAAAAAGAAAATAAGATTAAACAAAATGGAATGTAAAAAAAAAAACAAGATGTAAGAATAAAAAAGAATGAAAAGAAACCTTGGAATGAAATAAAATATCATTGTACGAGTTTCCGACTTCTTGCGGGCTTCTTACCCTCATATTGAATTTGGCAAATTGGAATAATTTCATGCCTATATAGGACGCGTATTCCCCTGATGCGAATTCCAGTATCAACGCCATTACGGAACTCCGAAGAACATCGCATACGCGGAAACGAAAATTCCTCACAAATTGTTGTGAAGGTATGTCAAAAAAATAGTCAAAAACTCGATAGATGATATGTGAATTATGCCATAATTTTGATTTCTTTATCGAAGAATAATAAAAATAAGAAAAGTTAGCGACAAAATCTGGGAGCTTATTAGCTTACACCTTAAAACAGAGCACAATTTGACAACTAGTGAGATATGAAAAATTTCAAGGCAGTTTAAAATAAAATTGTAGTGCCGATGATGAATGTATTGGATAATTAAAAGTTTCTCGTTATAAAAAATTTTCTCGTTATACTCTTTCCCCTGTATTAATGTAACAATTTCTGTCACGTTGATTTAACTTCGTTCACCCTCGCTGATCAGGTGGTAAATTTTCTTGTACCTCGAATAAGTGCAGTATAGACGGTCTTGCCATAGACGTCGTTCACTGCCCATTGCCTCTGTTAGAATTTAGCCACTTTGCCACAGGGTCGATTGTCTGTTAGTTTGACGACCAGCAATGCCGTAATCCAAAAGTGTCGAGAGGCCTTACCGGAATTAAGTAAAACCTCATCTCGTCGCGAATCGTTCGGGCACCCACAACATGATTACTAAAGACGGTAGAGTAAGTAGAAAAAGCGAGAGGTAAGTCAGGCACGAGAAGTAGTCAGCAGTCGCGTTTCAGACGTAAAAACTTAATCACACTTACTAAACCCTCTAGCTCAAAGGAGACGTGATAAGGATCCTTAAGGGTAACGGGATTCAATTGTTTTCCAATGCACGAATGTCCCACGTACGCATTGTTATAGAGAAGACGTGGATCGATCCTTGCTATGCGAATCTAGAATAAGCTCTCAAGTTCACAAGTTTAGGCTACAGGTCCGACCTTTGGGAACGTGCTCTAAGGGGTTTCCTAGTACTTCGGTTCTAGGCGACCTCCAGAAGTTGAGGAGAGTGCCTTAAACTTTCAGAATGCAGTTTGTTTCGGGTAAATAATTCGATTAAATAACGTCCATGATCGGTTAACTCGATCTACGCGATAAATATATAATTACGTCCGCGTATATCGAATTAAAATTTTCAGGATAAAAATCTGTCACACCGGTTGGAACGGTAGCTCTAATCTCCTTTCCTGTGAAAAGATATTCCCCTTAGTGATTTTAAGTACCGCGGATATTAATTGATGATGATATAACGTGTTTTATCATCTCCAATTATGCCGAACAATTCTGATAATGCTAACCAAGTGTGAAAATAATTGCGGGGCATTTCTATGCCAACGGTTTTTGGGATAAAGATTGGGAGAGGTACGTGTTGTACTTACTCGATTTGCGAAAGAGGAAGAATTTCCACAATGCTTATCCAGCAAGATACGATTTCTATTGAAGCAGAAGTAATTCGCTCAACGAAACACTTATACAGCACGAAAGACTGAACAGGATCGATTGTTTCGAAACATCGGTGCCGAAAATTATCACATAATGTTCGCCCCGATTGCCTTGAAGGAAAATCAACGAAATGAGAAAAAGTTTGTCTAGCTAAAGCGCCGATGCAATGTGAAATTTTACCCAAACAAAATTCTTTGTCAAATGAACCGAGCCACTGTAGGTTTAATTGCAGCCACAGATTTTGCTTCTCAGTTTCGTAATAAGGGTGACTCGAGTCTTTCACGCGAAAAGTTTAATATAAGGTATCAGAGACGAAGGGAGAAGAAGACGTACGGAATGTGAGGCAATAAATTTGAGTAGACACATAGTTATGCGTTATTGGTTCTCCTGTAAATAACAACAGTTTATTAATAAAGTGAATGAAGGAGGCACGCTATCATCTCGGATTTTATAATTAATTTACACGCAAGTAAATTTATTTTCTCCCTAAGTCGAGACTCGAGCGAGTCGGTGAACGCATACATCTCCTCTTTGGCGTTGAATTAATTCAACTAGACGACAACTTGTAAGCGTCGAATTCTGCGTCAATGATATATTTCAACTGCGAAGATGAGATAGGAAACTGAAGCGTGCTGCGTAATGTGCAACCATGCGAGCACGAGTATTATCCATTACCCAACGTAGTAGCATGGTGTCTAATTTGCATAGTGTAAAGTGTAAACTAGAACAAACGATATCGCGAAGAGGAATTAAGCTCAGGTAGTTTAATCGTAAAGTCTTGAATCATTTCGCAGCTGTACTTTCGTGGGGCGAATAAGGGAGGAAATTTTAGGTCTTTCAATAAAACGCGAACAAAAGTAACAAGCAGAGTCTGATTTGCGATCAAACAAAGAAAAAAGTCTGTCAATCTATCGTGGGCATCGAATGATGGATTATTTTCAATCGTTTCTAAACTAATTAAAGAAAACATATAGTCATGTATAAATAACGAAGATCGATACATAACATATGGCTCCACGAACACGGATGACGGAGATAATAGATGTAACGTGGCGAACAGAGGCACGTTAATCTTCTTAGTGTACAAGCCCCAATGCCACAGTAGAATTATGATAGATTCTTGAATTAACTTTGACAAGATGTATCTGAATGGGTATACCGATGTATGTGCACATGTACACATTCATTCGTCAACACAGAATCCCATACATTAGACTATGCCAATTCCCAGTCGCCTCAAGCTCCATGTAGTAATTTACATTCGCCGTATCGCGAGCTGTTCCTAGGGATCAGCGCTTGTGTATTTCAGCGACGGAGGGTCACTGGAAACCGAGGTAAAGTGACAAAATGTGAAACGGGGTTGACTAACTTATTAATGCAAGACAAGGAATGGTAAGGAAGCTTCGGTTAGCGCCGTGGGTGTACGCGGGTAGCCGGGAGAATCACCTAATTACAAGTTATAATGGAGTTTAACGTTTAACCTGCTTCCTAGCCACATGTCTGCTTCCATGTACCAAGTAAGGATCTATGTACAGATAGGTTAACCCTGATGCAAGAGAACTTGAGAGATAAATAGTTATTTTCAGACATTGATTGCCGTTTTCTTAGTTTATATTCTCTTTATTTTATTATTTCTTGCTGTTCTTCGCGTGATTAGATCAGTCAACCTTGGCTTGGAAAATATTTGCCTGGATAAATTCCAACATAGATTCAATTAACGTGTTAATTAACTTCAGGACGTTCTCAGGCTTCGAAAGTATGGAATTGGTCTTTGACTGAAAAAATTAATCACTTGACATTTTTTTACCGAGAGACATACGTCAATTCAAACAGTCTAATGGCAGGTTCCTACGTGGAGAAACGAAGGGTTTAACCTCGTTCGATCGACTTTATATGCCCCCTTTAACTTTTGCGATCAAAACTTCTTCCAGCAGCTTCAAATTCCTATTTGACATTTTCTTCGCAAGATTGCAGTGGAAAGTTATACTACAACCTTCATCCATCAGGGAAGAATGTTCCAACGGTATCTGGCCTCAAGATGAAAGAAATCTCCGGTCATTGAACTCAAGAAATTGGATAATTATTGATTGTATATGTATATTAGGGTGTCCGTTATTTCCCAAATTGACTTTTTTCACTTGGGTATGGTCCAAATCATTAGTTTATAGCCTAAAAACAACTATGAAAAGAAAAAAAAAAAATTTAATTTCCATCAACCCCTTCCTGAATAACGATACTTTTCCCATTTAATTAACATGGGATTTTTGCACTTTTTAGATTTTAATTTTTTTTTCGGTTACTATATTCATTACCTCGTTAAATATTGTTAATTCTTCGACTGTTCTGACCTATTTCGATGGACAAATTTTTACATTGGAGAAAAGAAATTTTTTCATGAGTTTTGAAGAGGTCAATCGATTTTATTTTTAATATTTGTGTTTTCAATATTTTCGAATATTTTTGCATGTATTGACTTTCCAATGCTTTTTGTCTATTTTAAGGTTGAATATATGTTTTTATACGTTCTCATTACTGTTTATTATAAATTTTGACCTCTTTGAAACTCATGAAAAAAATTTCGAAGAGGTCAAAATTTATATTAAACAGTAATGAGGCGCATAAAAACATATATTCGACCCTAAAATAGACAAAAAGCATTGGAAAGTCAATACACTCAAAAATATTCGGAAATATTGAAAACACAATTATTAAAAATAAAATCAATTTTGACCTCTTCAAAACTCATGAAATTTTTTTTTTTCTACAATGTAAAAATTTGTCCATCGAAATAGGTCAGAACAGTCGAAGAATCAACAATATTTAACGAGGTAATAAATATAGTAACCGAAAAAAAAATTAAAATCTGAAAAGTGCAAAAATCCCATGTTAATCAAATGGGAAAAGTATCGTTATTCAGGGAGGGGTTGATGGAAATTAAATTTTTTTTTTTCTTCTCATAGTTGTTTTTAGGCTATAAACTAATGATTTGGACCATACCCAAGTGAAAAAAGTCAATTTGGGAAATAACGGACACCCTAATGTATATAGGGTAAATTGATTTTCAAATCTGGCGAGCAGAGCAGTTTATATCGTTTTTGAAAAGATATGGAATATTTCCGGTTATATGGTTGATGTAAATCGACGTTTCTTCAGGCTGAAGAAGTATTTGCTTCGTTCATTGGTTCGACAAACTTCTGGAGACTTTCGCGTCGACAAATTGTGTGTTTAAATAAACAGAATCAAGACCTGTAGCACGCGTCTCGCGTCTTGCGGTAATGGAAAGAAAATCATTTTCATCCAATAACTTCCTGCCAATCAAACGGTGAGCCTTACAAACGCCGTAAAGTCACCTCAACTTCTTTCTGATGGTGTCGGCCATAGCAGTAAATGGAGTAACTGCTGGAACGCCGAATCTCACGGACGTAATAAAATAATAATATGATAACTCGGGTTTATGAGTTCGGATCATCCTGATATTGTGGCCTCCGGGGCCACACCACTGTTGCCCGTCTCCCCTGGGCCGATCTTAACGTTATTACGTGTCTGTTAACCTTAGATATAGAAGGTTTATCCATCAGGTGGAGTTTCTTTTCTCCTAAGATTACACTGCCGTCACTGCGTCCGCAATGGTTTGCGATCAACGAAGATTGAAGGAAATATCATGATGTGATGATGGAACTTGCTTAACGGCTATGGGAAAATTATCGTGTTTCACTTTTGACCTTTGAAAATTCGTTTATACCCGGCCAATACTGACGTCACATTGATCACCGTAGCTTATTAATGTACAGAGTAAGCTGCGGACTTCTCGCATGATCGTCTTTGAGACAATCATTGTCCGTATACCAGAAGCTGCATCAATTGCAAGTAATTAAACGTCAATTAAACGCAACTGTGTACTGCGTAATCAGGTTTATCACTGTAGGGTAGACTACATTGAATATTAATATTTGGATATTGATTCTGCGGTCGGCACAGCTTATGTGAAACAAAAGTACATACACGTACATGGGTAGGTAGGAACTGATATTAATTTTGCACGGTTTATGTATCAGATAAACTAATATTGCAATAGTAATAACTTACTCTTCGCTTGCTTCGGATATTATCCAATTGCCGCTGCGTAGCTTCTCCTATGCTCTGGGATCCCCATAATTCGAGACCAACTCTGGCGTATGTAAACGTCATCGATCCAATCGGTAGGAAGTACGTGAGTATCATAAATATCACGTTGTATCTGGAAACAGAGAAGAAAATATAAATACATATACGGTGTAACCAAATTTTTCGTGACATTCGTGGATATTCGAATTTTATCGTATCCGTTATACGTACAGGCAATTGAAAAGACTCAAAAATCCTCGATCTATGGATATTGGCAAAGGATTTTAAAAACTGGGAGAGTTCGCAGGTTCCCGGAAGTTGTACCGCACGTTATTCACGGAATATCTGTTGTAATTTGGTATAATAGGTATATAAAGATGGTCTAGTCTCGAGGTAGCTTGATCCGGCCGAATAGAAATGAATTTAAATTTACTACTTCATTACCGCAGTCAATTATCACAGTAATTATTTTCTCTCCTCACGCCTGACGAATTATAAGTTCCATTTTTTACCGGTACGTTTTACTCTTATTTTACGATTTAAGAGACACGAGTTCAGTCGAAACTCCAGCCTTCCAAAACGTGCGAACACCTCAGAACTCACGAAATGAACGTTTTCAGCTCTCGACACCATTGGTGAAACTAATCATTTCAAATATGGTCAATAAAGTAGGGATAGTGTTATTTTATCACCGGAAATATTCCGGCATGAATTTCCGAATGACTTCACGTCCATAATATTTTGCTGAAATTTGTTTATCATATATTTTCATTATTGTATACAGATTATACACGGGTCGAGTTCATTCAGATCCGAATAGCTCGTACTAACTCTCTGACTAGTAATTAATCCTTTGTTGACAACTAAATCAAGTATACCTACCTCCGTGAGTATGTCATTTCCATTCGAATGACGGAAAGTAACGATTATGAGATGCGAATAATATTATTGAATGCATTGCACCGAGCGGGTATAATACCTGTATTATAATCGCCAAAATTGGCTGTGGCATAATTGATAAATACTCTAAAACGTTATAGTCAAATTCACCTTTCAGGCAGTTTCATGGCCATTTAATATCCCTGTAGTACAATATACGTCTCATAATGTTTAACCATTCATTAACGGGTTAAAAATCTGAGAAATAAACAAATATAGAACCTACACTAACTGGGATCGATTGAATTGTCTTCGGTCAGGTTTCTTGTTCTTGAATCCCGTAACCGTGCGGTTGAGAGTATAACCAGTTAGACTGATAATATTGAAAGGTAACGTCATAGGACCCATGTCATAGGATGTATAATGAATCTTGTGAAAATCTTAGTCTGATGATATGATAACACATTACAAATTTTGCGAGATTCAGGGTCGAAGATAAAACCGGGGCTTAACATCTTAAGACTAGAATTAATTGAACGTAGAATTCGGTCATTAGAGCCAGGATTTCGCGTGTTACTTCGCGAAAAGCTTTGCTTATCTTAGATCCTTCACGTCAATCTCTCTCTCAGCTATAGGGATGATCAATTATTATTACTGTTTCTCAACTGACCATTATACTGATACAAATATCGCATCTCATCAGTATTAGTACGAAAATACGATTCACAGTTCTACTTTTTGAATACTCGAAATCACAGGAATTATTGAATAATATGCAGATGTATAGTCTTCGGGTTAAACGTCGATTAACTCAAGAGTTGATCGCTCAATTGGCACTTACTCCGCGAGGTATGGCACAGGGAGATAACTCTTGCCAAGTCGGAGGTAATAGGTTAGTTGAGTAATGATCAAAAGCGAGTTCTAGACCTTCTTGTTGAATCTGTCAAGATTCTAACCAACGCCTTGACCCAACGAGTTCTACCGATCAAGTTGCAGATACTCATACATATGCTATATACGTTTGACTAGAACTTGGATAGAATTGAAACGATCTTTGTTAGAAAAATAAAACTAATTTGTAATTTTATGGAAAACTACTTCCTTACTTGGGTCTCGTATTGACTTGGGATACCCGTGTCGCGAAGGTGACGACCGGGGATACGTTATAGACTTGCAAAAAGCATCCGGCAGACGTGTCAGGTAATTTACGCTGATTGTAAGACCCTCGAAAGGTGAGCGTCAGAAATTGATCTCACAAAACAGTGTTTGCTTAGGATTTGTTAGTAGATATACGCAGCGTCATTTGGCACATACCGAATCAGCTGTAAAGTATAAAACTTAATTTCAGATACTATGTAAAAATTCTCTCCAGAGCGTGTGATTTTCATTCCGATTTATATAATATATTTCGGTGATCGTAGGAAGGGTAGTTCATGTAAACCATACCGAATACATCCCTTGCGTTGAGAATTTATTTTTCCAAGGTAGGTAGTGTGAGTACCTACATCTTTAATCTCTCTACATCTATACACACAAACCATGTATGTGATAAGCGGCCGCCCAAGGGTACGGTATGTTAAGAACGAAAGCAGCCGTTACCTAAAATATCGACGGGAAAAAGTAGAGGGTAAGAAAAAAAAAAAAAAAAAAAGTCTAAAAAGCCTGGGATATTCTTACGACTTTATCGTTATCTCGCACGCACTTCCCGGCTCTTGTCTGAGTTGAGTTGTGGGCGTGAAAAGTAGAGGTGTTCGAGCAGTTAAGCCGCCTGATTGAATTTCAGTTAGCGTACTTTGAAGATTAAGTGTACTAAAACGATTCTTCGATACTTTACGTATAAACGGGGAAAAATTCAAATCCTTTACTTCCGATATACGAAAAAGACTGAAAGGAAGTAAAACTCATTGTTCAATATAGACGCTAATGTCGATGGCATAAAAAGATAAAAAAAAGCTTGAGTTAACTCTGGTACTTCTATCTATTAGAGGAGTATGTCGAAGAAATCGGCACAGCCTTTACAATAATAATATCAAAATTCACTTACGAGAAAATAACGTAGCTAATCTTGAATAGAGAAATAAAAATTGAACCAATAAATTCGAGGGACTAGAACCAAAATAGTTCAATCGTAATCTGAAATTTTGTCACCCTTTCGCTCTAAACCCCTAAATTATATTGAAGATGCTACTGGCGGAGTCTAGAGCTGGAAGCTTCATCTTCACGTTGAATCCATGATATTCAATTTCACTGAATCTCTATAATTATCGTCGTTATATAAATCGATCTAGGTACTCGGATACGAATTCAGGACGCAAGGGTTATAAGAGTCAAGCAAAACGAGCCAGAAATTGCGGACTGCTCAAGATGGAATTTCATCGCATTTCAAACGCTCGAAGAATTCCGGGTGAGACGTGAATGCACCATTTTCTCTTAGAACCGACCTCAAGGGTTCACCTAGGCCTGAGGCTGCTACGCGAAGAATGACCGGCGCGTTTGTGTACCTACGTCTGATGCAGAATTAAAAAAATTTAGTAAATTTGAAAAAACTTTGCGTGAAACTATTCCTCGACATTTGAACCGGTCGATGTAAGTATATTTTGAACTCCGTGTTTTCCTCGATTCTTCTTTAGAAATCGTCCAAGTTTTCGGTGTCGTATTTTGTGAAAACTTTTTTCGTTAGAAAAGGAAACGAAAAAACAGATCTTTTCAAGATGAAGATTTGCAACTTTAGCTATTTATCCGAACCGACTTCTGCCTCACTCAAACTTTTTTGTTATAGTTGATAGACCGCATATCTACCGCGCTTGCATGTCGCATAATATTATGAGTCTTATCGCAATACTGTTGAATAAATATCTAATATTTTCATCTTATCTAAAGAAATAAAATATTTTCCCACGTCACTGCGGAAGAATAAGTACAGCTGATTTGAGGGATAGCAAGGAATCAAGTCATTGCTGAAGCATCATTAAACTTTACCGGATTTTCAAGCTCCGAGCTCAAGTTACGGACTCTAACAAATCGAGTGCCACGAAAATCGAACCGGCAAATATATTCTGCGTGGTTTGATACGATTGTCGAAGGTTTTTGTGTCTCGCGGAGAGTTGATACGGATTTTCAACTCCCGAGGGAGTAGGTGGGAATACGGTACTCCGAAAATATAACGTTGATGTTGCAATAGAACGAAATGGGAGTTTCAAACTTTGTTTTAGATTAAGCGAGCAGATGGTTTGACGACGGTTAAAGTGACTTTGTTATTGAAGAGTGCCTGAGTACATATTTCTACGTATATTCCCAATGACTCTAAAATCTCATCAATTTTCGATCAATTTTAAAAATACTCATCCCGAAAATTTGGCTCGTATATAGTATTGAAATAACAGCAATAACGTAGATGATTGAAAACTTCACAAATTATCTATCAAATTAGCAATCAGTGGCACCGAAATCCGTACTGTGGTCAGAAAAGCAGATAACTATTCGTCAGTTACAAACACATGTGATAAAGTTACGAGAAATAGCTTTGAGCCTGACGAAGCCTTATCACATTCCTGAACAATTACTGCCAAACGCATACCCATCCCCTACTCAAACGGTGGAAATATCGGTACAGGGAATCTCATCTCATAACGAAACTGTTCGGAATTGAATTCAACGAGCGCTATCAGGTTGTGCCTTAAAAAGCAATTTCCCCAGGTTTCACACGAGTTATCAAAGTCTTATATGGATAACTCATTGCTATCTGAATCACGAGTCGCGTTATACCTCTTCGCTCTGCTGTCCATAAAGAATTCAGTCTTCAGAAGTAAATCATCAATAGATGATTCTCAGACTAAGAAATTCTGAAATCCTCGAATACCCGGACTGCGGTGCAACGCGGCTTTTTCACAAATAGTTGAAGTATTAGATCACTCGTTAGAAAAAAAAGGAACAAAAAATTTTAAACGACAGGTCTAATCGTTATTCTTGGAGGTTGTAAAATAGCCGAAAAAAGAAGGACAGTTTAAAAACAGAATGGCAAAATACCGAGCTGGAATTTGTAAACGAGAAACAGTCATCCGAAACCTAAACATGCACATATTTGTTTCTTTCACTGATTGTGAGTCTTTTGTATTCAGTGATTCGAAACACAGCCTGGGTCTTCAGCGAGAAGACCCAAAAATAATTTTTGTATGAAATTTTGTTCGTTCCGTTTCTACTCCCACGCTTTTAACCCTTACAGAACATTCAGACTTCATTGGAAGTTGCGAGGGCGAAATTTTACCGAAAAAACGGATGGGCTGTGTACCCATGTGTTTCCTGAAAAACAGGGCTTTGACGAACATTTAATTAACTTTTGCGAAAACGTATATGTTGTTCGTATTATAATAATCATATGGATGAGGCGAGTCATAATCGCCTTAATATGAGTAATTAAATGAATGGCAATGAATATATCTACATACAACACAACGGTGCTGCAATGAGTACATCTATAATAATTCCTGTCAAATGCTCTCTTTCAGTGAAAGAAACGACGAGATAATTTCCGTGTGGTTTTTATTGATTCACATCCGAGGAAGGTAATAATAA
Organism: Tenthredo distinguenda; assembly: GCA_947538915.1. NCBI lineage: Eukaryota > Metazoa > Arthropoda > Insecta > Hymenoptera > Tenthredinidae > Tenthredo > Tenthredo distinguenda. Next base: position 11,965,007 of record OX384534.1, read on the forward strand.
AAATTTCGTACATATGACATCGCCGAAACATTTGTGAATGCTGACGATGAGTAGCCGTCGTATTTCAGGAAGTCGTTGAAATTATTATCTTGCTATAAAACGTCTTATTTGTGAGAACATTTGAAATAGCAGGAAAAGATTTTACATTATATCTGTATGAGTACCGAGTACCTCTCTGGGACATTTTGATAAATTACCTAATAAAGAGAAGGATTATGGTTTGCTATGACAAACGCAACGTTTCATGAATGTAAACCGTACGATTGTCGAAATGGTTTTACAGACTCCGTTAGAGGGTAAGAATTTACAGAGGTATTTCTGTTTTCATAAACCTCTTCAACACGCCCTTCTACACTTGTGCAAATCGTTTACAACCGCAAAATAAAAGGAAGAGAATATAAATAAAAAAGGAAAGATATCATAGCTGTCTGCGATAGTGGAATCTGACTCTTCTAGCGTAAAATTTATAAAATATTCTCTGAAGCTGCTTTTCTTGCCTCAGTGAAAGGCTGCCCGTGACAGCTGTTTGGAACAAAGAAATCGTACGCTACAGACACAAATTCTTACATAAGATAGAACATCCTGTATTCCAATTAAATTCAAATCAATGCCATGGGACATACAAAGCTGATTCGCGAAGTTTTTATTGCTCCAAATTTTTATTTCTATTTATAATTTGTTATAATCACCCCTATATAACCCAACGTATGATACTAACTCGGACATACTCATACATTCGTGTGACACAAGGATAGTACATCGTTCAGAATGAAGGTAAGTTATGGGGCTGAAATTGGGGTCAGGTTATGCGTTGAACGAGCCAGGAGAATTTCCCAGTCGTAAAACGTTTACACAGCGATGTGCCTGGGCTAGACTCGACTTTGTCATTTTTCTAACGCCGCGACATTCTCTTAAGCTTAACCCGTGGCAGGTGACTAGAGAACGGAGTGAAAGGGTTGATGACTTATTGTGCTTTTCGAAGCACGTGCCTAAAATCTAGAGTACAAATATCTACGTGTACCTAGACCATGATAATAATTCATTTTTCTCTTCGTCTAGCTAATCCTGACGTCTGAGATACAGTTTAAGAACCGTCTGTACATCCGCGTTGTTTTCAAAACCAGGGTCAGATTTTATGATATTATCCCCGCAGGGCTGTAAACTTATACAGTAATAACTTGGTTTTGATTAAAGCAATATTTCCCTGCTTCGCGTACTTTATTAGGAAAGTGTATAGCCGCCTGTGAACACGTAGCGACTGATAAAGATTCACCTGACTCAATTAGGTACCCCGTATTCATCGGTAACGTGCTTAGAATTTATTTCGCGACTATGTATGATCAGTTTTCAGTGGCGATCGTCATTGTGTATCGTTTTATTAGCTGGTATGCATACTGGTATGCTGGTATGTAGGTATTATCAAATTAGTACTCACAAGTATTCTCCGTAACTGAGTCCATCGTCGGTTCTGTTTGGCCAATCACTGTAGCAAATTACTCTGACCTCTCCGTTGACGAAATTCTGTGTAAAGGTCGTGTAGAATAGCAGCATTGGTAAGGATAGAATGGCACCAACCATCCAAATTGCAACTGCAATGCACAACGTGGCTCTTCGACCCATTCGAGGTCTCAAGGGATTCATGATCGCCATATATCTGTAACCAGAATTAATAAAACGATTATAAGAGCCATTCAATTTGGTAACGGGAAATCGATACCGAAGTATAATTGATTCTTCGAAATTGGAGTTGGTAAGAATTTCGAGAAATAATTATTTCGTCTGGCTATTGAGGTTCGCGTAACAATTAAACTCAAATATTTATATAACTGTAATTTCGATTCGAAAGTTAATCTAAACCCTAATTAGTTCTATGTTCATGCTTTGTATAATTTCAAATATTCAGCGAGTAAAATTTAAAACCAAACTGAAAAGTCGATGTAAAGGGATATTCAATCCGATTACGTGTTATAAGTGTTGGTATAAGGACCCCGGAGATTCCTCCAGATTTGTGTTGGTTAATATTCGTTCGTTGCGAGGGTAATAAATTCATGATATCTAAATTACACCGCGTGACAATTTGATTACCGCCCATAATAAACTATGAAACAAATTCATTCTGGGTGGGTACGTCAAATTACGCACATATCTACCTAACGAGGGAATAACTGTTATTCCTGTAATTGAACGTGAAATAATAACAAATTTGCACAGTAATTCTCGATCATATGGAGGGTTGGACGCATGCAAGTAGTATTCTTGTAGAGAAATTCACCGTAATTGTACGTCTGGCTCAAATAATTTCATACTGCAGTTACGAACGAGTGAAAAATCCGATAGAAAAAGAGAAAAAAATAAGCCAAAGTACACTCCACATACAGTAATTGATGAAGCAATCTAATCCTATTTAGTTTCTAATTCATTGATAATCGTTTTAATTATCTCCATTAATTAGGCTTAGGACGCGATCTTTCACGGTTCAGTTATGGCTTCGCAACCGATAAACCGATAAATATAATCGAGAGAAATAAAGGTGGATATTTTATGGTGTCTGTAGCTACCGATGCCACTATCTTTTCTACTCCATTCGCTGAATTTTATGACGTCGAATAGGTGTTAGAGAGCTTGTGTACTAGATCAATAACTGCGTTTAAACATTAATCAGTAGAAACCGTCGCGATTTTTTACGTCCGATTAATTTCACATCTTTTCGCACTTCACAAGTGTAATAATAACTTATTTATTACTTCCTACCATCGTTAACTCATTTTACTTCAAACGAAGTTTGTCTGGTGGGTGGATATATACTTACACTTTGATATTTCGCGTGCCAAAGTAGTTATAAACATTTACACCGCGAGGGTATAAATAGATAGACGAATAAATCTCGTAATAAATATCGTAATGAACGTATGAACCCTATTTTCCAAACAAATTCTTCTTTCCATCGCTAGTTAGTCATAGTTCACCTAATAACACAGCTTGCGAGGTTTTACCGTAACTAACTCCGCGGATTATCCAATACAAAATTCATAATCGCGGGTTCTCGATTCAGAAGTATTACGTGTGATTTTATACTCTACAAAACGCATATGTAATCCATACAGCTCTATATGTGGATTATAGATGAAAAATCGTGGGTAATCCTTGCTATTGAATCATCATTCCATCGACCAAATGCTGGTTTCAATTTTTTTATAATATCCACAAGTTGAATTGGAACGATATGCATCCGATGGTTTAATAAAAATATATCCGGTGCGTGAGAATTCTTCAATCGTACCGTCTTCCCAACAGTTTTAATAATCTATTTGTTTGTTCATTGAATAAGATTTGAGATTCCAGTTTCTATAGCCCGCCGCAAGCCACTTAATCCGTCAATTCATTCCGCATCATTTAACCGAGGCGAATTTACCATTGTCTTTAACGGTCGTCAATTAGTACCAAACTCTGATAAAGGTGAATAGCTAGCAATTTTTCTTCTACTTTGGTGAAATGAATAGCGTACAAGTGCCGTGCAGAAGCCGGGTAAAACGTGTTTCCGTACCTATATCTTAAATACATAAATCAAAGTCATGGGATAACACCTTCCCACTTGGGAAAAGTTATTGGCCATGTATGCCGCACTTGGATGTGTATATCCCAAACTCGATATGTGTGTGCGTAGATAAGGCACGTATATATCTATGTATTTCCTTTCTGATGTGTCTATGTGCTTATATACCTGCACTAAAACACATGTACTGAAAGCTTGTGTTCGCATACGAGACATAGGTACGTATAAGCACACGACAAAGCAGATCTTAACCAAGACCTAGGTCCTAGGGGAAAGGGTGGCCAGAGTGGGATCGCTTTAATGGGATATTGGCTCCTGGTGAAATTCCAAAGGGGTCCCAGGGTCGATTCGAGGGGGTTGTAAATATTGGTTACAAACGGTCTATGGGATATCGTATCTCGTTTGCTGAACCATTTCCTCGCCTTAACTTCCACCCCCATCTTGATCTAACAGCCGTGACTATGAAACGCAAGACGAGACTTATTGTTCGCACGTTGATTCCGCGTCTGATCAGAGATTTTCACATTTTTTCGCAGGTCTAAATTTCTGCTAGTGTTATAAAACAATACCTACTACTTCAATTACCCTCTGAGAAATTACGAAATGCTTGGCATCCGAAGATTCATTCAATTCGTACGTATTTCGTGTTCAGACTACGGACGCTACGAACTGCATTGTCTAGATCTGATCCTTGTGTATATCGATGCGTGGGTGTCTAGGTAGTAGTGGGTAGATGTATAACTGCTTTTACAGTCATGCGTGGATGACTGTGTATATGACCATAGGTACAGACCTGGTGGATTACCAGTATTAATAGCGTTATAGATAGGCACTCAAACTGCCAATAGCAGGCGCACTCCGAATTTCCCACCGTAAACTGAGTTCTCGTTTGGAAACTGGTAGAAACCGTTGAATCACGTATATTTCCAATTACTCGAGTAATTTTTGAATCGTTTAGGTTTAGAATTTGTGATTTGCATGAATTCAAAATCATACAAATATGACTAAAAATGCAAAAGAAAATTACCCGTATGTATTATCGTGGAACTTGATATAGCCTGTGGAGGTCTGATGCTATTACTGTCTGATGTGAGTAGGACTATTTATTCAGAGCCAGACATTTCGGAATTGAAAATTAAATTACCATGTTCAAGAAATTAAAGTCAAATGTTTGAGCTAACCAGTAAAAGTTCTCTGGTGTAGGTATAACGTACTTGATCTTTTTTTTTTGCTCGAATAGATATCTCTGGCTCAATGGAGCATTTCGTTTTGTTTAGGCTGTTCAACTCCCTGTTTTGTAAAATATCATACCATGCTTATGAATATGTATACTATACGTATAACAGTCGAGTGGGTATACAGGCAGATATATATGGAAGTCCTTACAGCAGCTGTACGAGTCGATAATCTGAGTTATAATGCGGAGACCGCAAAAAAATGGCCGTATAAAAGATCCACGTTCTCGAGGGAGACGAAAATAATTTATGAGTCAACCCATTGTTTTGTCTGACCCCTTTTTATTCCATTTTACTAGTCAGAATTTTCAGATTTTTGAACGCCATAGGCTTTTTCTTCACCACCACCAATTTCTGAGACGATCGATAGTGCATCGATTGAAGTGATAGGAGCGATTTAGACTCAAAGAAAAGTTTTTTTCGTTTAAACTGGAATCATTTTTTTGATTTCTTTTTTTTCACTGACGAAAATCCTTCATTCGATTAACGAAATAATTTGATTGAACGATTATTGCGTCAGAGCTGGAGTGATGTAATTGAGAGTGAGTTACATTTTTGATGTATTGGCATATTGAAAATGTGTTTTATACCGTTGAGTTAAATTTTTAACCAATCGACGAGAGTATCTAATAATAAATTTTTGACAGTTTTATTTAAACGGATTTTGTCACCAAGCACTGAAATGAAACTTGCGAATTTGATTTCCCAGCTACCACGCGTTGAATTGAACTTTCAACTTACAGTGAATCAGCTCTGTGAGACAAGAATTGTGATAGTAGGAATAAATTGAACTTGGAGACTCTAAAATTGAAAAGACCCGGAATACATAGCTCGGAAATCTATTGGCAAGATTCAGTTCCATTCCCGGCTACTCTATTTCCACTTGAAGCCCGTGGAAGACGCAGAGATAAATCTACTATATGAGTTGTGTCCGTGTTCGTCTTCTACTCTCTACCTACTATACTTGCATCGTTGCACTTGTATTTCACGGAAGAATTGCGTTTTTTTTTTTTTTTTTTTTTTATTGAGGAATTGCGTTCTTGTTTCAGTTGCTGTGGACTGAAATTGCTGGTAAATTAACTGACTGAAATACAGGATCAATCATGTTTACAGCTCGTTAATGAAAAAGATCCTTCGGTGGGTTGGGAATTTTGTGACGCCTGCTTTTTGAATTTAGGATATTAATTAACTAAAATAATCACCTCGTATTTTCTTGCCCACTTTTGTCAAGGCTTATTTTATACCTCGACATTGAAAAACAAAGTGCAATTATTTATGCTTTAAGCAAAGTTATAATGAGATACACAGTATTATAATATGTCCTCTTCTTCGTGTAGTAGCTTTCTATCAATTTAATTTCTGTCCTAAATCAAAGCCCAAAATTGACATAAATTTCCGTGAAACCCTTCTACACGATTATCTATTTTTGTAGGATTTGAATAGTCGAAAACGTATTTATCATAGTTTGGAGAAAAGCTACTGCGATCTTTTATCGTGGGGATTAAGCAGTTTGACACGATCTATATCATTCTTTCGTATATTATATTTGTTTTTCACCAAGCTTACACAAATCGTGATAGTGTTTCTTGCCCACTGGTTAATTGGTCGTATCCCTTTCTTTTCTCCCCTGATGTATTTTGGCTAACGCAAAAAGCAACAGAACGCTAAAACGTTTTTTCTTCGAATTCGAATGATTAAAGTGCGCTATCCATCTTTCTATCTGACAATACAAATGAATCAACTAAAATCGTAATACAGCTCCCAAAACTCACTTAATTGCTACATCTATGGATTTCTGTCTTTGGCTAATAGCATTGATTATCATTACCAAATTCCGATCTACGATTGCTTTAGAGATATATAAGTGAACTTGTTCTTTATTATTCTCAAAATCAAAACGCTAATCAAATTGGCAAGGTGTATAATACTTACTTTGCTGCTACGTAGACTGAGCTCGAGTCAGAAGTTGTCGAATTTGATCAAGGCAAACATATACCATGGTATACTCGAATTTCCTTATTAAATAATTATACACCGTTTGTATAAATCAAATTTCAAAACACCTGGCAAGTGATACATTGCAGTGTAAATTTACAATTAGATCCCGTTTCAATTCGACGTCAAATACAGTCTCGATTAAATGCTGCGCGTGATTTTGACATGGTCTTGACGTATCGCAGTTCCATTGACCTGCCTCGAGTCAATTTTTCATACGATACGGTTACTTCGTGAGAGTATGTCATAAACAGCCAAAATCGTGTGTATGATTACTCTCATTCGGGTGCAAGTATGCGAATACAGTGAAATGAGAAATTGTGTTCAGCCAATTAGTTATTGAAATACATTTTGGGAATTCCTGCATAATTACGCGGCGTAATACTATAATACTTTGGAACAGAGGATGAAATTTCGAGGATTAAGGAAATATTGACATACGTATGTACATACGTTAATAAAATTGATCCCGAAACCGTCAATTCTTGCATGTGAATGTATATTTATTTAATGAAAGTTCTTAGAGAACTTTCAAGTGATAGATCATGCAGATCTTTCGTAGCTAAATATTTAGGTGGCATTAATTTTAGCGTAGTCTTACGGTACGGTGTAAGGTACGATTAGAATGAATCGATATTCATGTCAAACGCAGTTTCTTTGTCCCGTGAAGACTTCCGTAAATTCAATTTCCCTTAAATGAAACCACACAACTTACGATTCGTGGTTTCCGGTCAACCTCCATAAAATTACTAGATTTGGTAAATCTTAAATATAAGAATGCCGAGAATCCATACGTCCGATGAATACTGTCTTCTTGCTGTACATATTATAGCAATATCGCGTAAGGCGGTAAATCGAAGAGGCCGAAAAGGTGTTTGATCGAGTATGTAGCTTCAGTTTCGGATTTCGGTTGTTACAGTATATGTATTCAAATCCCTTACTAAATTGCTGTATTATTCCGATTTCATGTCACCCGTATAAAATGTGAAAAATAAATATTCCTATTCTACGATATTAGATAGCCGATCAGCCTAGATGGTAATTAAAAGTACAATCAAGAAATATCTGAGAAAAAAGATCTCGTGAATACGTCGTGCAAAGCGAAGTAAAATACAAAAAAAAAAAAAAATTAAAAACAAAAAACGAGACGTTAAGTTTTGGCTTGGTTTGCAAAAAGGGAAATTAAAAATTTGAAAGACACAAAGAGTATTTCTTTGTGAATAACAGAAGCCGTTGAGAGGAGAGCTGACGAGGCGATTTATAGAAAGGGAAAACGTAAGCTTTGAAAAAAAAGGGAGCACAGATACGAGAAACAGAGCAGGATGGAAATGTGGGGGAACTTTGTAAGCCTGGGTGTAGCCGCAGTCACCACAAAAGGCAAAAGTCTGGCTTTTGTGATTCAGGGCAAAGCTATATTGGTGACGTAAATGGCTTTACTGAACCGTAGGGATTGGATGCATGTTACCATTTGCCATTGCATCGTAACTTGACTATGCGTAGGTTATCTCTATTTGTAGGGTATACGTACGTATAACGTATAGGTACCTACCTGCAGCAATGCAGATAAGCTTACGATCCTCATTGAGAATCACACTTCAGAGCGTGTTTGAGAAAAGGATAAAATCAACCAGCCAGAGCTCGAATAAAGGGGATAAAGAGCACCTTCGCCTTAACGAAAAGTGTAAAGTTTTTGAGTTAATGGCTACTTGCGGCTTTCGAAACTCTAGCCTTACTTTGAGCTTAGCTTCCTTTGTAGTCGATCGTTAAGTTTTCATCTTCCGACCGCTTTTCAACATTTACTAGCTGATTTATTAGGCAGCGAATATACTCATATGTAACTTCTATCTTCAGCGCCATTACTTATCGAGTGATTATAGAAGTTTATAAATAATTTTCTTCACAATTCGCGAAGCTCTGTACGAAGTACGAAGCTATTCAAATGTCAGCTTTAAGTTTTGATAAAAAAATACTATATCTTCTACTGCGACCCTATGCCTATAGTCGGCTCATACTGCAAACTGAAGCCCACACTGAAGCCTGAACAGCAAAGAAGATCTGGAACAAACCTAATTGCCCTTTGCACTTTCCAGGCGTCGCGTCGCGCTGGGTCATGCCAGTAGCTATCCTATACAGCAACAATTCGTGTCAGTTACATTCCAGCTTTCTTTCTGCTCCGAAACTTTTTCAAATTTTGATTTTACTCCTTTTAATTCAGTTTCATAATATTCAACCCGCCAAGGAACAATGCCGGTTACATTTCAAACACAGAAACTGTCGGACTTTTTTGAATTAAACTCAGTCCACTGGGACGATATTATGTCCATTCTTTTGAAGAAGATATCATTTTAAACGAAATTGTCAGAGGATTAAATAGAGTAATATAATCTCAACTTGCCAATGGTTCGCTAACTTTGTACATCAATTTTTTATTTCATCTTTTTCACAAGGATGTTAAAATTTACGAAACTGAGCTCAATATTTCGTTCAATTTTTATATCGGTACTCTCATTACTCTCAAGCAATCTTTTGATACTTTAAAACTTGATCTGCAACGGAGGTATACGAAGGAATTAAATGAAAATCAGTTGCATCGAGCATAAAGGTCGAGTCAGAGTTTTTATGAAAGTTGTTAAAATACATTAAGGAATGAGTTGGTTCCCACGGTGGTCGTTATACACTAAAAGCTGCAGATGACCCTTGATGAGTTTACACAGTGAAAATATTCGGTTTAATCCCTCTGGAAGTTGGCTGGACTCGAAAGTAAACGCTAGAGAGGGTAGATGACAGGCTCTCTAATCAAACACAACCCTGACTCGACTACCGCTTATCTTAAAATTTGATCACGCCATAGGTAAAACGAGGGAATTTCTCCCTTAAAACAACCTGTTACTCGATTTTCAAATAACTGACGTAATGATTTTGCTGTTAAAATTACGGCGTTTGATTCCCTGCATAAAGCCATTGAGTCAAAAATGCAATCAATTCTCAATTCTCAACACTTTGGGAAGAATAAACATCGAGGAAACTTACCGCAAGCTCGCCGAGCGTCGGCTTTAAAGGCTCGACAAGGAAATCGTAAAAATGGTTACTCTATTCGTGATCATCGCGACCGTCAAGGCAATTTTATATCAGTGATCGAGATTGATTATTTTCTCGCGTGACCCGTTGAGTTTCAGTCTTTTAGTTTATGAGCAACTAATTTCCTTGACCCAACGCGGGTGAATTGATAGTTTTGAAAGGCCGTTTGCGTTCGCGGAAGCACTAAAACCGATTGAATTCTCACTTTAAAAAGGCTGAATTTATTTCAACTCATATTAGGTCCCTTCCTATCGCATTGCCTCTTCGTCAGCTCAGAATTCACGTTCTATGAAACGAAAGATCTCTCACACGTCAGCCTTATTAAGGTTTTCAACCAGCTGAGCGCTAAGCGCTAGAACGTAGGTAGACGTATTACTTTCACGAAGAAAATCCTCTGAGATAAGCTCACGTAGAAAGAATTTAATTTTCTTTAGTTCCTGCAGGAACGTAAATTTTTATGATTAATTCAGACCGACAGGCTAACGGGATTGAGTAGTTAGCTGGAAGGTTTTGATATATATATATATATAATAGAAGCGTAAAACTGCGAAGTCACAAGAAACGCGAACGATGTAATGCGATCTTATTCGATCCGAGCTTTAAGTCATTTGCTTTGCCTGCCTTCTTCATATTGCCGGAAGTGAACTCTGAAATGCGCATTTTGACTGATCTGTCATCGAAAAAGCTGAGAGGGTCTGAGAGCTTTTTGGTGTAAAAAAGAGGCTCGACTGGCTCACTTTATTCTTTCGAAAAGAAACGGGACACATTGTAGGTCAAGACTTCTCGATATCACACACCAACTTTGAAGTTACTCGACGTTCTCGTACTCCAAAGTTTCAAGCAGTGACGGCTGGGTTGGTGTACATACACGCGATGTTGAGTATGGCCACTTTTCAACTTTGCTTTATATACCTTCTTTAAGAAAAATGAAAAAATTCAACTATCGAACGCACCGTATAGTTGAAATCGAACGAAAACTGGTTTAACCGATATCCACCGAACTTAGAATGCTTCGGTATGTGTTGCTGGCATAAAACACTGAAAACATACAAATAACCGAACTAGAAATGTTATTTACAACTCCGCAGTTTGTAAGTCAAAGTAAGTGAAATATCGTGCTAATTTACTCCTACTGGAGTTGCGCTATTTATGTCTGTGAACATCATATCCTATGTACTCGAGTTCTTTTTCGTTTTTCTCGCAAGTGAAGTAGCTTTTCTTTACGAAATAAAATTGGACGAAAAATTCTTTCTTCTTCTACGTACATAAAATGCGTGGGCTATAGTAAATCTGCTGAGAACGGTGAGCTGATAACAAGGGTATACAAGCGAGGAATATCATCAAGAACGGTAATGTAGAAAACCAACAGTTGGTTCAAGCTTTCAGAATTCACAAAGCATACCTACTCGAGTCTTTTGGGGTGTTGGCTCCAGTTCCAGAAGCGTATTTGTATCAGACTTTTGAAAACAAGTATTCTACCGAGATACCCGCAAACTGTAAAGTAAAGTCCAGGCATTTCGTGTAAGATGGTCATGGCCTGAGCATACCTACTCGAGTCTTTTGGGGTGTTGGCTCCAGTTCCAGAAGCGTATTTGTATCAGACTTTTGAAAACAAGTATTCTACCGAGATACCCGCAAACTGTAAAGTAAAGTCCAGGCATTTCGTGTAAGATGGTCATGGCCTGAGTCAGGCACGCAGGATTTTGGGAGCTTACCACGAATATTTCTCTACATAGCTGAATAAACGTCAACCATGTTGTTCGGAGGCGTTAGCGAAGCGGGGGTGTCACTTTTAGGTCATAAATTATAGTAAACGTGAGTTGTATTCGTATATCTATGGGTAGGGTTGAAAATTTGGCAGCAGGTGTTACAGAGCGTAGCGAACTATAAGTGGCATTGGGAGAATAATCCTTTACTCTTATACGCGGCAATTAATCTGATAGTTTTCCAACTACACTTTTGGTACGGTTAGAGTTTAGGCGATGGGTTAGGGGCAGGTTGAACATAGGTTGCAGGAGCTGAGGACATGGGAAATTACTGCGATTAAAATACACGCGAGAAGTTCGGGTATAAATCACTGACGCAACCAGCTCTCTGCTGGAGAACCTCACCGATTTCGGGATCTAGATAGCGTGGAAATGCAACGTGAAACTTATACGCGACAGTACAGAATTCGAACTAACAAACTTCGACCCCAAACCTTGGGTAACTAGTTTGGACGGAAGTAGAAGTCAAACGGTTCCAGAGAGCAAGCACTTCTAAGAGATGTTCCAAGTTCACATGATACAAGAGTTATAACAAGCTCTATACAGATGCTGACCTCGACTGCAACGCGAGCTTGAAAATAGGGGTAGTCGCCCTTCTCATTCATTGTAGAATATTAACTTCTTTACTTCACGCACTGTCGCTTTTGCCATAATGGATTTATGTCACAAAGACAAGGGATGTCATCGTTGTTTTTGTTCAAAGGCTTTAGAGCGTTAATTTTATAGAAGAATGAGACGAGACGGCTGGTTCCGCTGCAATTATAATGAATTTTGTACGCACTTTTAAGACTATAACGCTCGCTGATCTTTTCCTTATTTTGTGGAAGTTCGGTGAGGGTGAAATGCGTGTATGCCAGTGTTCTACCGACCTAGAATGGACTGAAATTCTGAGTACTCCCTTGGCGCAATGAACAACCGAAAAAAATTACCGCGTTGAAGATCCGGTACCATCCCGTTTTGCCAAAAAGAACACGGAAAGATAAAAATGTCGGTAAATAGTAGCCCGAAGTGTATAAAAATATAAGGGCCGTAAAAGGGCGTTTGTTTACGGGGAAGTATGGGTGTGTCGTGCGTGGAGTGAACGAGGAGCTAAAATTATAGGTTTCTTCGAGATGGAATATACCGGAGCTCAAAGTGAAAGGAAAAACACCTTTTTACGTTGCTAATATAAAAATCGAAATACCCTTAAAGTACGCGCATCGAGGGTGCCCCTTTGTAAATATTTAAAGCCAGTACACCTTTTTGGGTTATTTTCACGACAGATTTAGGTACTACTGCAAATATAGACTGATAAACGACTGTCGTTCCTTTCAGATTGGTCTTCATGAGAATGAAAATGCAAATGCAAATACAAAAATAAAAACTTATTCATTTGGAGTGAATCGTGATTCATTCAATTACCCTAATCTTAATTTCGCCACATGACTATTGAGATTTTTAGGTATCGATGAATCAAGCGGTAGAAGATTGCAGAAAATGGATCCTGTGCAAATATTTATGAGACATTATTTTTTATTTATACTATTGTGCAGAAAAGGGTGAATCTGTTACAGGCGAAAGAGTTATACATCTTGAATAGGATCCCTCCAACATATAACGTTCTATAGAAACTCACGGTTCAGAAAGGTCAGACATTCTGAATCCTTTTTACGAAGTTTATACTATGTCAGGGTGGGGTGAGTAATGTGCTTATATAACTTTGAAGGGCAACAATTAATCCTGCGCATTGAGGCCCGAAATGCCTGGAAAAAGTTAAAATGTAACATTTTGATTTGCATCGGAAAAAAAGTTCAGAAAATAAATGATTAATCGATCCTTCTTGTGTGAATGAATATCCGTATCATTAACTCTTCGCGAAATAGGGTGAATAATTTTATGTCGTAAGAAAGAATTTAACAATCAGGCTCAAATAAAGTAATTTATTGAAAAAGGCATATTGGATATGCATTTCGTATGAATGTACGCTGCATTGTGTACTTATCCATACCAAGCACATAATTATATCACATGAGATTCACTTGTGAGCGAAGGTACACTGTAACGGGGAGTCATATTTATGTAATTCATTAGTTATGGAGGACGAGACTATTTTTGAAAAGCTACACCGTGATAAAATAAATGAAACTATACCTCGTGAATATCGAACGAAATAATTGACAAATGGAGAATCAGAATTTACTTACAACGCGCGTGTGACTATAATTCTTATAAAAGCGTCATTAACAAATTTTATAAAATCTCTGCATCTACGGATTCGGATGCTGGCCAAATCCGCTTTACAAATTACATTTAATTGTTATGCTAAGGTTAACTGCCTGCACGAATGGGGTAACAATAAATTGCAATTAAAACACGGTTAACCTAGTTACGCAAATCCGGAAGAGCGCGGTCTAGTCATAAAAATAAAAATAATAATTATAATCACTACCGGATGCATGGAAGCGGTAGAATTTTCTGAATTCAAATTTCTTACCCAAATGGTAAATTTTACCGGTTGAATCAGTGAACAGTCCGGTACCGAATTACTTCACGTTCTTTTCCCGAAAATCTTTCGTGATATTTTACGGAATCTAGATTGTCCACTTAAATACTTCCGTAGAAAAGTTCGAGCGAATCCTTCTTTCCTACTTTGCCGATTTCTCGTAGTTCGAAAAGAAGAGGAGAGAAGAAAGGCCAACTCCACTAGCATCAGTGCACCAAGAGACCGAGAACCTATAGGCAAGAAAGTAAGTCTCCTGATGGTGATTCCCAAAACTTTAACGCGCGTCGTGAGGCTCGAGGTGAGACCACAGGAATTTATAGGTGGCAAGGGAAAAGTGATTTGTGTCTCTCTGAGAGCTAGGTCACATTCTGTCATCCCGACAAACATAGAACCATTTCGAAGGGTCAACTCGAAGAATTTCGCACGGGCGTTGGTTCCCATCGAATCGATTGCCTGTTTTTATCGCTTGCACTGGGCACTTATGTTCTCGCTTTCCGGTCCGGTAACTTATGCAAAACCAGGGAATATCGACGTGGTCCCTCCTGCTCGGCGATTTATAACTCCCGGAGTGAAACACGGTGTGTTCGTATGTTTTTTCAAATGGTTATCTACCTGTTCAAATCTTTTGTGGTTGAAGAAAAATTGACAATCCTGTTTCTGACGATCTTGGGAATAGATTTTCACCTTTTTGTGGAAAGCTGTTATACCATCGACAACGCATGCTGCCATGTGAAAACGTCGTCTTTCACCGCGCGATTATCTTCGCGATTCAACAAAGTTATATTCTGTTTTCAAAACGGTTTTTCTTTTGATGTTGTAAATTCGTTTGCAGTATGCGAAACGGAAGCTCCCTACGTTCTGAAGCGTTTAGTAAACATGAGAAATTGGGCGTCGACGCAAAGTTCTGTTTCTGAATGAAAATATTTCAAAACCTGACAATTTATCCAGAACACGCTTTTTGTTCTTATCAATCACTATAAAACTGTCTCAAAGAGTAACCGCTCGAAGATTACGTCGACTTTTCTCCGATGATGTTGTGGCCGTAGAAGTAGTTCTCACAGGCGGAAAAGTCCGCTCATAGAGAAAAATGACTGCTACAAATTATCGTATCCGCTTCAGCTTGACTTCCACGGATCTAGATCAAGACTTGTGGGACCAGAAATTACCTTAACTCATACACCAATCGACGTATAACTATGCCGACAAACGAGATACTCATACTACAAATTGGGAGTCATTATACAGCGGAAAAAGAGGACTGATTCACGTCAGGGAAAGCTTTAAAGTGTAAAGCAAGGTACCCGTAATAAATTTCAGACGTAAGACGTCTTGGCCTCGTTGGAGGCAATTCGTTGTCGTAAGTGGAGCTATTAGCAGCTTTTACCACTCACCTATTTCTCCTCAGGTTCCCCGGAGACTGAGCTCTCGGCGGGTAGATTTCTTCCCTTTTCCAACCTCCAGACCTCAGATTTCGCAAATGCCAACTAGAAGCACGTGTGACTCGAAGGTAAAGAGGTAGAAATTAGGGTTGAATTTATCTAAATTTACTGGCGCAGATTCGGAAACGGAAAAACAAGTTCGTTGCAAATTTTCCTTTCTTCATAGGTCTGGTACACGAATCGATACTTTTATTGGTCCCGACCCTTTGTCCCAAGTGACTGTGACTATTAAATTAATATTTATTTGTCCCTGGCTCGAAATCTTACCCACTTATGTCAGGAGGGTAAAGTCGCGAAATCGTGGTGGTACGACGGATGGAGGGTCGTTTTAACATCAATCGATGAAGCATTCCTGCAGAAAGGCGTAAAGGTGATTTGTGAAAGAGTGTGAACTCCTTATTCGTTGTCCTCATGTGTTCGTGAAACGGTGTATTAACGGAAAGGTGTGGTGTAGTCAAGTGTGAGGTTTTAATTTCCTTTCAAATCAAAGGATTTCTTTGATACGTGAGCCCTGTCCACTCTCCCTTCTCGTCTTCCGGTTGACAGCTACCCTGACGGACTAATTTAGCAACCCTTTGAGATCCATTGATATGGAGATCAAATGTCTGACGCATACAAAATTCAACCCGTCTGTCAAACGGCCGATTGTCCCGCGAGGAGGGTTCGTCGTTCTCGTGTCATCGAAAATACCTGTCGTACCAAATAGCTAGGGAGTACAAGGTTTTTACGGCTCATCCCAAAAGAATCCTACCCTTTTTCTCAAGCCACTGTCGTAAAGAAACCCAAATCCTATATCCTAATTGAAGGCTTTGTACATTTCAGAATTCGTACTTACTGTCTCTAGCCAGATGATCAATAATATGTCAATCTATACAGACATACCTACTTGTAGCCGACAGATTTTTGTATACCGAAATATATATATATATATATATATATATATGAAGAAATATATATATATATATATATAGACTGTTTTTTAAACGTAGAATATTTATCGACCATATTAACGTTTTGAAATGGCTCGATAAGGTAACTATAAAAATATTAATAGTCATCGGTTTGTTGACGGTGTATATCGAATCAGGCGAATGAAGGTACGTTCGTGATGCACGCTGATGTGACCATGTTTGACTAATGTGATCGTGACGACATTAAAGAA
The DNA here is from genome assembly GCA_947538915.1 of Tenthredo distinguenda. Classification (NCBI taxonomy): domain Eukaryota; kingdom Metazoa; phylum Arthropoda; class Insecta; order Hymenoptera; family Tenthredinidae; genus Tenthredo; species Tenthredo distinguenda. The sequence goes on from OX384534.1 coordinate 11,981,717, forward strand.
AGAATGAAAGATCGAACGTGGTTCTAAACTGATTCTAAATTCACTGTAAAAGCAATTGCAGTTTGATGTTCGTATAAGTATAGGCAATTGGTTACGGTTGTTAATTTTTTCAGCTGATATTTTTTCGTACTAGATATTCGTATGAGTTAGACGTATCTACGATGATATAGAAATGGGGTTCATTTGATGTTAGAATTTTTAACGACAGAAAGAACTCTGAAAATGGATTGAGTTTCGTATCTATTATCTTATCATCGATCTTTACATTCATTTTCGCCATGGACAGATATTCCGTATTGTACGAATTGAATGAAATGACAAATCATCACATCTATATCAACAATCGAAAGTGCGACTTCTGAGATTGATGTATTTATTCCAAAGAACATAATGTATCTGTACACATACTTACAGCTATTTTATAATTATAATACAAGAAAACTTGACAATTGAATAAAATGAGATATCATTACTTATTATATCACATTTCCGTTCCGTTATCATATGCATACGTGTGTTTAAGCTGTGTAAATGTCTGTATGTTTTTATTATAAGTGTGCATCTGAGGTGTGACTGCTGTCTCTGAATAGTGTATTTGCCATCTGTGGCTTTGATAGTAATGTGTGTAATAATTAACAGAGTAAGGGTTTTCGTGAAATGTGTAATGTTAAGTAAGTGCGTGACTAGGTCACATGTATAATGCATAAGTCTATAAGTATAGGGTGGGTTTATGTGTCGTGTTGTAGTTGGGTATGACTTATCTCCGTGGTCTAATATCCGAAATTTTTCTCAACTCATTGTTACTCGGATTAAACGGGTTATATTTTATCCAAAGCATAAGCCTGTTTCGTCATTTTCTGATTTTACTTTTCAAAATTTTCGTTTCAACTTTCCGAAAGATTCGATAACTTCATAATTTTATCTACCTACTCACAGCGAAGGCCTGAGCTTGTATATCTTCTTGCTGCTTCATGTCCGTCAGTTGTTGTTCCAAAAATCTTTTGAACTTCTTATTGTTCCAAATTTCAATCCATCCACCCTTGTTCTTACCGTTGTTATACCACAATTCGTACCACCCTTTTTTTTCTGCATTTTTTTGGTCGTTCATAAGCTGAGCATTATAATTAGCGTTGTGACGATAGTTGGTATTATAATTTGAGTTATAATTCAAGTTGGAATTATAATTAGAATTAGTATTAATATTTTGCTGTGCGCCATAGCCAAGTTGCGCGAGATTTTCATTTGCATCGATTACGGTATTGGGCGTAATTGGGGTGGAAAAAGCAGGGTTTTCAGTAAAAATAGGATGTTGAATCCCAAGGCTGCTTTCGCGAGTACCACCACTGGCTGGCATTAAAATTCCAAGGCCACTTTGGCCGAGATTTGAATTGTAATTAGAGTTCGCGTTTACGTTTGCATTGTAGTTCATATTAGAGTTATAATTAGCGTTGACGTTGGAATTCTTCTGCACATTCCACGGTCCCGTTCCTCGATCCGGCGACAGTGGAACAATTACGGGCGCTAACACATTTTGCCCTGGTTTTATCAGGGGTAATTTAACGTTTTCATTTTCATTTGCTGCGACTGCTTTGCCATTATAATTCGCGTTGTTATTATAATTAGAATTGTAATTCATATTTACGTTTGCGTTTTGGTTAACGTTCATTTGTGAATTTCTCGTGACTTGAGGTATAGATGCTTCTTTTTGTTCGAGTACCGGAGTATCCGCAGCTATCGTGATATCAGGTTTAAAAATTGAAGAATAATTATTTTTATTTGAATATTCGTGTCCTCCCGGTGTCGCATTTGGTTCGCGAGATACAATATTATGATTTTGATTCAAATTAACGTTGTGATTAACGTTTGTATTCGAATTTTGGTTTAAATTTACCACAGGGTTATGAATCACATTAAATCCGGCGCTTGGAATAATATCAGGCTGTAAGGCTGATTCTTGAATCCAAGGCAACGGAGCCAATGGTGGTAATGAAATTGGTTCCTGGCCTCTGATTTGATTATTTTTATGAAAGTCAGCTCTTGAGTTTGAATTATGATTAATATTCACGTTGGCATCATAGTTTGCGCTTGAATTGGCACTTGGGAGGATTTCCGGCTCCACCATCGGTGCGTGAGGGAAAACGGGAGCCTGGGCTTGGGATGGTAACAAGATCGGCTCATGAATAAAAACAGGAGTTCGCGTTCGTGTTGGCAATAAACTTATTCCCTGGCTTTCGATATCGTTATTTCGATTCGAATTTGAATTTTGATTTACGTTAACGTTTGAGTTATAATTCAGATTTCCATTCATATTTTCGCTCTCGTTCAACGCTGTATTTTCATTTGGTTTCAGAATGCTATCTCTTTCCGGTGCAGGCATATTGTTATCACCTTTAATCTCAATTCTATGAGTTTGTATTAGAACTGAATTTTTAAACGCAGGTACCATCGCAGATTCCTTTCCTATTATTGGTAGCTCTCGTGCTTCTTTCGTATTAGCATTCCTGTTCACATTGTGCTTCGCTATAACGTTCGTGTTAACATTGACGTTTTTATTTGCGATATAATTTGCGTTCAAGTTCTGACTTACGTCAATTTGAGCAGGAGTTAGCACTGGTATTTCTGAATGTTCAGGTACTGCAACAGGTTGAGATTCAACAGGTTTAATAACTGGTGAAACAGGCTGTCTGGATGGTACTGCAATCTTATGATTGACATAATCGTATAAATTTGTATTATAGTTAACATTTGTGTTACTGTTAACGTTATGATTTTGCGAAACTTGAGATGATACCGCAGCTACAAGTGAAACTTCTGGCAATGTAAACGCAGGCAGTACTGCAACGGGTCGAGGTTCAGGAGTTATTACAACTGCATCAGGATTTGTCACTACGGGTACATTTACTGCACCATTATAATTGCCGTTGATATTCATGTTCGTGTTAGTATTATTATTGATATTGAAATTCTTGTTTGCATTGCCATTGACCGCGAGTACTCTTACAACCATTTGTGTTCGCACAATTTGTGGTAGCATGTGAGTAGCTCCGTTCGTTGTATACTGATTAATATTTTGATTGCTATTATCGTTCGAGTCGCTGTTCAAATTTTGATTCACATTTTGATTCGCGTCTATTGTAGTATCTGGGTTGTCAGTCACTTGAGGGCCTGAAACGAGTTCAGGCAGTGGTTCAAGCGGCGTTGTTGTAGGTATGAGTTGATTAATTGGCGCTGTTAACGGCTGCTGTATTACGTTTTTGGTTGTCGTGTTAATGATCTTCAAGTTGACGTTGCTATTTAGATTCTGATTTACGTTGGAACTGATGTTTAAAGACGACGACGAAGCGGGTAATAATGGCAGTTCATACACCGGGGTTGACACTTCTACCGGAGGCCCAGCTATTTGGACGGGTTCTGGAATTATGATTGGAACATTTTCCGCAATTTTTGATACCGCCAGCTCTCTATCTTCGTTTATATTCTTCCTGATATTACTGTTTACGTTAAGATTCACATTTTGATTCACATTGCCATCGTGATTATATTGTTTAAGGGACGGTAGAACATCTGGTAACACTGTAGGATTTCTGTGAATTACAGTATCTCTGGGATCTTTGACACCTGGTGTCTCCGGTTCTTGAACATTTTTATTAGCGTTGTTATTATGATTTATATGAACGTTACTTTCAACATTTGCATTTACGTTTTGTTGAATGTTCGTTACAGCCAGGCCAGACACTTCTTTCGGGGTAAGCTGGAGAACAGTAGGCCGTTGAACTTGTGGAATAACTTTCACTGCAGAAAATTCAATTTTTGGCTGATGAGGTATCTCAATTTCGTCATTGATATTGTGACTTCGATTTAGGTTTGCATTACTGTTCATATTCACGTTTGCGTTCTGGTTGACGTCGATCATATCAAAAACGCCTTTTGGAGGAGGTTCATACTCAAATGTGGGCATAGTTGGTTCAACTTGGGGTCTCTTCGTTACTTTGTTAAATTCCGGTTGTACGATAGGCTGAACCGGTAATCGCTTACTGTGGTTAACATCATTATTATAATTTTGGTTAATATTTACATTCGTGTTAACGTTTGCATTTGCGTTCAGATCTGAGTTGTCTGTTTCTGATTCCCGGTGAAATAGGGGTTTCATTACAAGGGATATTATCGGTATTTGAATTTCCGGAAGTAGAGGTTGACGAGCGTCGATATCGACGTTGGAATTTACGTTCTGATTCAAATTCACGTTAGTATTTACATTGTGATTCATATTGTTACTTGAAAAATGGTTTTCAATCTCTAGCTCATCATTAAGTTTTGTTTTCTTTTCGATTACTGCTGTCGGTAGTATTTCCGATTGCGTTACATATGATTTGTCGATTTTATCATTAGCTTTTTTGCTTCGATCAACGTTTTGCAACGGTTTCAAAACCTCTACAGCTGACTCTTTCGTTAATGGTACAAATACTGGGTCCAGTTCTTGTACAATCTCTGACTCCAGATCTCCAATGGGCTCTGGTGCTAAGATTTCTGGTGCTTCGCTGATTGCATTTCGAATTGCCTCTTCGAAAACCTGTTCGGAGACTGCTGAATCCTCTTCGTCTTCAGGCACTACATCCTCCACCTTAGAAAAGGGCTCTAAAACTTTTTCAATCGTAGCTGTAGTTGGTGAAATCTCAAGTTCAGATCCATCAGGTTCTGACACCAATAGATCTCGTTCCGATCCGTCGAGCGAGCCAACTTGCTCGTCGAAAAGTTCATAATCTGAAGTGTCGGACCTTGGTGCTGAATATATTATTCCCAGCCATGAAATAGCTTTCCAAATTTTTTTGCAAAGCAACTTGACTTTCAACCTTTGTGGAGGATGTTCAGGTATGCATATCGGTATGCAGCCACTCCAAGGATTGCGGCAAATGGAACTTTCCTTCTTACACATTGGTTCTGATTTTACTAAAACCTTACGGCATCTACGAGTGACTGTCACTGGCTGAGACAGACCAGAGATTACGATCTCCCCTTGGAGGTGAATAATTGGAGTATATTTTCTATCAACTGGTTGAATACCCCACTTGACAAGTGGATCGACAAATTGATCACGGCTGTGCAGATTACGTTTTCCAATGTCAGTGTATTCAATATCGGAATATTTCGGCTCGATTTCAAAGTTTGGGTATTCTTCGGGTAACTCAGACTCAATGGACACTCCAGGAGGTAATTGTAGCATGGGGATAGGAGCTGACAGCCAGTGCGGAGTAGGATATCGATTGGGTGAGGCAGGTAGTGCAGAATGGGAACAGGGTAAAGTTATAGCATTATTCATAACGTTGTGATTCACGTTGGAACTGCTTACCATGTTTTGTATAGACTGTAACATTCTCTCGTTGAAATCCAGTCGTTCTTTTTGACTGAGCACAATCGATTGTAAAACAGATAGCCAATTCTCAGGTGTTTCTTTACTTGAATTTTTTGCCTTCATACCAGAAGATTCTTCACCTTTTATTTCTCCACCAGGTTTCACATCATCAGCTGCGTAACCACCATTCAATGTCTCAGAATATCTATCGTCTGGTGAATTGTATTCGGGGACATTTATTTTCCGAGCAGTATCTGCTGGCTTTGAAAATACTTTTTCAAATAATTCGGAATTTGATTGTACCGCCTCATTGAATTTTAAATTCTGATTGTCAATCGATTCGTTGTGAGCCGATATGTCATCTGTGCTTGAAGCGGAATTACTTTTTGCTGATGCCTCCATATTGGAAATGGGGTCGATAATCGGTTCTACGATGCCTTCGGTATTAGGGTTCATTTTTCTCGTACCAGATTCGGGTTCATCATTCAACCGTGGCTTCGATGATGACAGTGGTACGTCATCCACATTGACGAGATTCTCTAGTCCTTCGAGACTAGGATCATTAACCGTTATTGGTGTTTCCAAATCCGTTTGCTTTCGCTGGTTTTCCACGATGTTCGAGGGTGTTAACATTACGGAAAAAAATTCAGTGGTGTTATCGTTGTTTCCGATTGTTTCCGTCGTTCCTTCTGAAACATTGGCATCGGTATCGTCACTGAATGACTCCGTTGTTACTCCATTGAAGTTATCCATTTGTTTGGTTACTGCTATGAGGTTTTCGCCCAGATTAGAATCCGAGCTATTCTCGTCAACGGCGGATGACAGCAGTGGCTGGTCGGTAGTAGTGGGAATTGACGAGACAGTCGTAGATTGAATTTCGTGCGGATCGACCACCGAATGTCCAGGATTCAAATAATCATTTCGAGACAATTCTTCGCTCAGATCGTAGACTTCGTCAATGTGCGACGGAAGAAGGGTTTCCTTTGGAATATCTTCGCCACTTACCAGCCCGGCCTGAATTAAAAATACACGAAAACTTTCTTAAACGATGCTCCATGAGATTTTAAAGTGGGTCCGGACCTGCCGAGGCAATGTCTACAGATATTATTATCACGATTATATTATGAAATTTTATGGCAGATTTTACATGTTTTTATATTCCGATTCTAATAAGCTGGAAGACACAAAGTCAATTTTTATTGCAAACATCTCTGGTTGACCGTTTTACTCGATTTTCAATTGCCTAACGTAACTAATGTCCTGGTTAATTAAGGGGTTAAATGATTTATGGAGTTTTGTAATATCGCTTCGAAGCAAAGCAATCACTAGGTTAGTAGTCACTTAATAATCTAGTTACTCGTATAGCTACGTTACTCTATCACTCCGGACAGCAAGTGAAATTGAAATTTAGACGGCAATCAACAGATCCGGAGAGCGTAGCAACGAGTTTTATCAATTTGATTTTCAATGCAGCTACACCATATCCTAGACTAGTAATCAGTGGCACAGATCAATGACCAGGTTCCTATTTCAATATAACATTATCAATCCGAAAAAGTGAGTAATGATCAAAAAAACGGATGAAATTATGAGGAGAAACAATGTTGAAATATTTTTCGGGTATTTACCAAGACGAGCACGGGTAGCAGGTGAGTAACCAAAGTAAGAAAACACATCGCTATGTCGGCAGCGCGAACCATGGTCTTATCAATTTATACTCTTGTGAGTCAATAAAGGCGCGAGTGTTGCTAGTGATGTAAGTGCCAGTTTTATTAGTAGATTCGCGGGGGTATTAGCTATGCCACATTTCGGTTCTCTAATCGACTGTCGCTTATCGTTTCTACTTCTTCTCTTCCTTCCATACCCCTGCTTCTCTTTTTCAAACTCGTTTGATACGCGGTCTTTTTTGAAAGTTAAGTTAGCGTAACACCACTGGTGAAGAATTCAAGCTGATATCGCAGCCTTGTCCGGAAAGCCGTACAAAAACTGATTTGCCAAATTGTTAGCGATATAAATTCGTTCGCAATTTCCCCGCGGCTTGGCTAACGACAGTCTTCTCAATTGCTCTAGTTGAGCTAATCAGGAAGGACTGCCTCCTTTTCACGTACAATTTTCGGGGTCTCTTCTCTCTATGATATACAGAGATGATATTCTCAGTCATTATTGTTAGCGTCAGTTGTCCCACGAGGAACTGATATCCTCCAAGAGATCGTAATGATCGCGGTTCGAATTTATATTCATTTGGAAGGTTACATTGTATGAAATCATGTTAAGATACGTGTTGCGATTCCTGGCTTATATTCTTACGTTAGTCTGAACCTTCGCTTTTATCTTTCGTTTATCCCCTAGCCCTCATCAGCTAAGGGCCATCAGAATTCCAAGTAAGTCAGCTCCCTCTTATCTCGATACTTCGCCGTTCTAAAAATTGCGATATCTCATGCCAGTCTCTTATAAGGCTTGTCTTCAGTCGCAGGACTAAGTAATACCTAAGGTAGAACAGTGTCGTTATCTGAAGAAGGATTCTAGATTATTCGATTATACTGTCTTTTTAACTTTCATTTTTATGCATAGCTTCCGGCACCTGGAAGTCGTAAGGAAGAAAAGAAGGAAGCGATTATAATAAGACAAAGACTACCGGAGCGTTAATTTGACTTCTTAGCGAAATAAATCAGTGTATCATAAATTATCCTCATATTTCGTGAATAATATATGGAACGTTGCTTGGAAATTCTTCAGGTTTCCGAGGATTTTCATAAAAATTGAGATCGTAATATTGTACAGGTAGAATACTTGTGCCAAGGTTCATTAAGATCTTTTCTTTTTATTATATCATTTCTCAGCCACAGCGCATCAAATGTTAAGCTAATGAAACTGGAAAGTGTCTGGGCCTCGTGATTATCTCGTAGGAAAAAAGTGGACTAAAATTATTGCAAATGCTTTATAAGAAACATTTTTCAACATTGCTGAAAATTATGACGTCATGTTTTCCGTTATAAATATCTGGAATCTATTTTACAGATTCTGCAAAATGTCTTGTAGGCTGTTCCTCTCTAAGTTATCAAGAATTTGAAAAGATATGACAAGTATTGCTTTAGCTCTGTGTCAATCAAAACGAGATTTAGCGTTTCCACGGCTGACATATGTACGATATAACTGCCATACATATTTGTATTCCACACATGTCTTTTTAATACTGAAATCTTCCCCGAAAACGGGATCTAAATCTCAATAGCACAGTATTCTCACCCTCTCTGACGTATAACGTAATTTTTTCGCTAACGGTAGACAGTTAGATACATGTCTCGAAATTAGGTCGACAAAATTCAGTATCGTGAATGAATGTGCAAGGCTGTCAAACATATACATTTTAAGAAATATTAAATAGTTCATATTTTCCGGAATCTTGAATTCAGAAATTTTGTGATCTCAGATATTTTCCAGACCTAAAATAATAGTCGTAACATGCGATACTCAATGTCCTTCATTCCCGTAGCATTTCTCACTCGATTTGTGCGAGGTTTCCTTTCGCGTATTTTATTTCTTGGCAGCTGTTTCGAATTTCGGTGTAATTGGTTTTACTCTAGGTTCGCATGAATAAACTTGATTGAAATAAAATTAAGAATTCGATTTCTGCTAGGTTTTTAGTTGGTACGGTATAAAATTAAAAGATGAGAACGATTACGCCTATCAGTTTCCTTATCGCCCGATCGCGATTAGCATCCTTACCATGAATTTGAGTAAAGTCAGTTGCAAGAGCAGTTTCACGATTCGGAGCAATTATTTATGATTAACAGCCATAGGGCATTGCGAATGCAAATTTGTTCCGAGTTTGTGCAAAAGTCAAGGCAGTGGGGACGCTTAATTCCAGACTCAGCTTTTCATTCGAAAAGGAAGTGTGCGATTGGTCGTTGTTGGTTCAAATCCTCGGTCAAGAGCATACCGCCACAATGGGCCGGACCTAATTCAATTACTTACGAACAAACAACTGTACGGTAGTATCGTGTACTCTGCCATTGCATGCAAGTCTCGACTTAATGATCGAAAATGCGGTACTGATAAGCTCTGAACTGCATTTATCGATAATTAACGAATGAACTCCAAATCGCTTGATTTTCGAAAAATTTATCAAACTATAAAAGTGATATTCATTCTTCTCCATCGTGTGAACGAAAAATTGAACTTTCGATTGGATTCTTATCTTCGGAAAACAGCTGAAGAGATTCTAGAGTCCGATCATAGTTCGTCAAAAATCGAGTCCGTACATATGCTTCACGAATGACGTCCGGTGTTCTATCAAATCAATGAAACTGCTGGCCATGGTAGTCATGGATCTCTGGTACGTGGGAGAGCACGTATAGAAATGTGATATAAAATGAAGGTAGAGGGATAGCAGCGTGAACTTCATAATCTGTGGTCACGACACGCCTTGAATAACGTCAGCATTCGATCTCGCCAAGTACTGCTCTAGTACTCCCACGACTCTCCCACGTTACGATCCTACGGAAAATTGATCCCCCAAGCGACTGACTCAGCGTTGAAAATGGCGAGAGGCGGTGAGGAACAGTAAAAACCAAAAATTGATCGAATCCTTTACCACAGTGGAAGGCTAAAAAAGGCAGCATTCGGTAATCATCTCGGAACTATACATATGTCTCCCAGTCGCCAGAATCTTTGCTGACTTCGTTTTTTCTCGACTTTTATTCTTTGTTTCTGAAGACAGTTATTCGATGCTTTCTTCTACACGGTTATAAAAGTCACTATAAATCTTCATCTTTATGCAGAAGTGCAAATAGGAATAGTGAAGGGAATCGTTGCTTTCCTGGTCTAACTGGACGCTAGGTAAAAACCCACGAGAGGAAATGAAAATAAAGAGATCAGAGCCGATTTGAAGTAGCTGCTTCGTAAACATTATTCACCCTTTTGCGGAAAAACAATTTTCGGAGTTTTTTTTTTGCGGATGTGGAGAATTGTACGTAATATTGTCTGCAGTTTTTTTTAGTATTCAACGCGGACCAGACAGATATTGATTTGTGGTCTGACCATCAGCTTAAAAAAAAAAGAGCAAAAGTAATAACAAAGAATTCTGGGAACTGCTGGGGTGGCCAATGTTTCATGCGATCAACGATCTCACTTTATCTTATGGTACACTTTTTCACTTCTTTCATTCGTACATATATCGAAGATTACCGCAAGAAGTTATCACCAAGGTAATAATACCCTTTTCCCCGTTGGAGCAGATAAATATCAATAATTCTCTTTCGCTTTACGTGTCATCTTTAATTTCATAGAGCGAAAACCAGTAGTACAAAGCTATCCCGAGATATACGAGCTTCGTTTAATTTCTTCCGTTTGATAAAGCCTCTAACTTTTTCTTGGATTCCCACGATATCACAGGGCTTCCCACAGAACTTTATTATTGCCCTTTGATATAATGAAGCCATGAACATGTAAGGCAAATAGGAATGGCAATCCGAATGCCAGACACGCAGAAGTTCGTATCGCCAGTTTTTAGAGAAGTCATCAGATCTACAGAATTGGTCTAAGCATTTCGGCGTGTAACGTCTCCTTCCTTTTCGATTGATCGATAGGGTTTGACTTTCTCTTATACGAAAGAAAAATCAATTTCATTTGAATTCGATACGGAAAAGTTGCATCGGAAGTATAACAACGTTCGGAGAAATGTATATAAATTGCAAGACACGCAATTATATCATAGATTTCAACCCTTTAGAATTTATTAGCAGTTTTATTCGCCTGTTCAGATTGCCGAGGATACGACGCGTTTTTCTTAGCTTGATAACTTCATTACTCAGGGAAAGGCACTGAAGTTAAATTTTTTATGCGAGTTATATATGGTTGAAAAATAAAATAAAAAAATTTAAATACCTATATTTTATGCGCGCGTGGGATAAGCCCTGTGTGTGAGCGCAAATCTCTCCGCTTTTCTGGTTCACGAAAGGTCTCTTTTCCGCGTAGGATGAAAGTCCGAGGTAATTACTCAGTTGACTGCTCATGCGGGAATAAAAATGCCTTATGTTGCCTAGGGACGAATATCCTGCAAACTAACCTTCGCTAGAAGACGCAAGCAGTTGGATACTTCAGTGTAAATCACGCGGACCAATAACCATCAATCTTATTGTTAGAAAAAAAAACTCACGATTAGAAACACATTTATATCGTGTAATTGCTTTCTGCTCCCCTGAATTTCAAAATTTATTATTCAATCGAATCAAAAGAAGATCCTTCGCACGACCGAGTGATGTATGTATCATATAATGATTTTACAATCATAGCCTCTTCTAACAATAATATTAATATCCCCGGTAGTGCGTCTTGTCACAAATTGTCGCCATTCAGCAAGAATCATAAAATTGGGACGTCTTGTTTTTACTGTAATTCATTTTTCCCGTAAACTCTCGACAATATCAAAATCACCGAATAATTTAATGAATAAACAACGCCATAATTAGGTAATACTTCAAGACTGATTATCGAATGGTGCCACTAGCGCCCTAAATTTTTTCAATTCAATTATTGTGACTGTAAAAAGCAGCAGGCACTTAATTACATTATTATGGAACAATGGAATCGTTTAACGAAAATAGCATAATTTTTCTCATTATTCAGGGACATTTGATACGGAATGAATCGGATGATTTCGGTTTTATGAAGGTCGGATTTGAAGTGTCAAAATTTATGGAAAACTAAATATATATTCGATAGTAGGTATCTATTTCAAATTTCATCGAATTTTCAAAGCTATCCAAAATTTGTTTCGCATAATTATCTCAACACGCTTTTAGGAATATTAAATTACAATATCGCGCGATCTGTCATAGTCTACAAGAGCGAAGACCCTGGAGGCTGGAGCTATGACTTCCGGTATATCTGTGATGATATTCACCCTTCAGTTAGCGTCCGACTACTAGCAGCCGGTCTTATTGCGAGATAGATATGGTAAATTATCAAGTTTGGGTTAGACGGGACAAATATCTTGCGTATACACGTACCGAAATAGCTTCATCCAATTTGGGAATTTCGGAAAATTATATCACCGTTATCGTGATTATTATCGTCTCCTTCATCCTTCGCACCTTCGCCATTGAGATCCTGCCGTCTTTTCTTAGATCAAATTTCCCGATAGCCGTTACCGAAGATCCTAACGGTCTCTCGCGTCAGTTAATATACGGTAAATAGGATTTATTTGTTTATCTGAGCGAATAGGGGAACAAACGTACGTCCCTGGATCACCCCATGGAGAGAAAAAAACGGAAAGGAGTCGTGTATTTGTCGGGGCAAATTGTCGTGCAGAATATCCGGTTCTGTTGAGGTCAGTCGACTATGACCAAAGCATCGCGCATGCTTGAACCTCTCCTTGTTCCATGTGTGTACGTATATCTTTTACTTTATTTTCTTCCCTCTTATAAAATCCCTTGGGATTCTTGCCGGCTATAACGCGCATCGGACGATGCGACGAGAAGCAGAACCTTCAAAAGCAATTTTACCCTATCTAAAAGCCTTCGGCAGTCTGACCGAAATCAGTGCTTATACCGTCCGTTCGTCAAAGTCCTTTGATACCTACGTTGAAATTACTTTCAGACTTCTTCTTTCTCAAGTTATATGATAATAAGGCTTGAGATAAAGGAGCCAGAATCTCTGATGTTTGTTTCGAAGGAAATTTTTTTATAAATATTACTTATGAAACGTTGTTTTACTATGATTAGGGTTTCACACTACTTAGAGTGCGAAAAATCGGTTTAGGTATGTCTAGTCAAAAGGTACGTCAAAGATTTCCTCATCATTAGGTTCAATTTTTTCTTCAGCCTTCAGCAATTTCTTATTAATAGTTACTTTGGTGTTTATCTCGGTCCTCAGTTCGAAATATACACTGGAACTTAAATTTTATGAAGTAACAGTAGTTTCCGTCGGGTAATTTATGAAATTTAGTACAGGTAAGTAATAAATTTTAAATTGGCGTAGACCCAGGTCAAGGGGTAGTCCTGGCCGAGTGTTTACATGATACGCTTCTGTTATTTCGGATCTGTGGTTTCACCGAGAATTTGACCATACCGAAGCACAGAAGCTTTCCGTGTTAGTGGCGAACCTTCGCAAACATCCAATCCGACTTAACGGCCGGAAATATCGGAGAAAAGGTAGCGTGGAGGTATAAAAGCTCAGAGCTAAAAGTCGGAGCGGGATAGAAACGGATCGAGTACGAAAGAGATGGAGAAAACAGGAGATAGAATTGGAATTTGGTCGCGTCAAGATCCAACCGTAATTCTATCCCTTATGTATCTAGGTGCTTCAGTACTTCCATTCAATTTAATGGAATTAATCACTCCGTTACAACGAATGAAGTAATATTAAACATCTTTATACACACAACTATCCAAATCCATCTCTGTTTCCCAAAGAAAAAAAATTGGCTCTAATAATTGACCGTGTAACTTACATCCTTATACATTTATACATAATCTGGATTGTCAAAGCTCGTGAGAAGTTTCGGAACAAGATAGACGTGCAGATCATGCATTGATATATCAGTAACTAATATCCCAAAAATTTGGGTACTTACCGATCGATGGAAATCGCCATTAATGTGAAGACACTGGCGCAAATGGTCAGAACTGCGATAAACTGGCTGATTTTGCAGTACCAATTTCCAAAAGGCCAGTGACTGTTCAGCATATAGGTATAGTTGAAGATAACGTTCAAGGTAGATACCATGGCGTCGGCAATGCTCAGGTTTACCAGGAAGTAATTAGTGACTGTACGCATTCTTTTATGGGCCAGGACAATCCATATAACAATTAGGTTGCCTCCAGTGGCGACCACAATCATTCCGGCGAAAAGGACGGTCCAAATCATTTGTCGCCACCAGGGCAGATGCCATTGATTACCTCCAGAAGGTGCCTCCGTTGTGTTGGTGTTATTATAAGTAAGATTATCGAATAAGGTTGAACTGTAATTAAGTGGCCAAGAAGTCGAGTAGTAAACGTCCTCGAGGGAATGCATTTTGAACGATTTTTTCGATCACGTAATTCGGAAGTTAGTTTAAATTTCACTGCTTGAAAATTATTGAGATTATTATTAAGATGAACCGTTGCTTTTCGATAAACTCACACGTTACGTCGTCTCCGAGTTTCTTCTGCGTATCAAATTGATATTTTTAATTAACAGATTCAATACTTCACACAATTTGTTAAAAAGTCTGTTAGTCTAACAGCTAATCAAGTCAATGCCGAGATAAATGCCCGAAATTTGAACGAACAGCCAACAATTGGAAAAATTTAAATCAGTCTAGTTAATTGATCGCACTTGTTGATTAGATTTCTGTCTACTCGAAACGTGAATTTGAAACGAATACCCGCAGTTTCATTCGAGTTTTAAACCGGCAATAAGATCCGAAAGCGTATTTAGCGAGAAGTCTAAATAAACTAGAAGCTTTTTCACTGGGGGAAATTCCCCCGAATACAATTTCTATTCACATAGTCACTAAAAAGATATTTTTCACGCTCGATAATTGTCTCTTTAATTATTGTCATTAAATTTATTATTCTTTCTCCCGGTTGACACCATGTTTATAGACGTTAATATCGAGTTGCTTCTTCCTACTCACCGCAAGTAAATCGTCGGCTTTCACACTGACTGACGGGTACCCGTCACCGAGAGTAATTCCACTTTTTTAATACGACAGTGACATGAGATCAATGAATCGATACGCCTTCGAATTTATTCACTTATTAAAATCCGAAAATTTACTAAGATAGTTCATTTATTCCATTTTTTCATTTACGTTTTAACAGAATGACGCTGAAGCTCGATAGCTGGTTGTCTATATTGCAACGTACTCTTACGATCTTAAAATGTTTCCTCCGTTTCCACCATTCAGCGTGTCATTTAATTAGTTCCGCAGGATAGGTATAGGGCTCAGTCGAACACTAACATCAATGCGAAGAGTCGCATGTACAGCGAACATCATTCACTCTGCACCGTTGAAGCTTGCTTCCGTTTCATGCATCGACGACCTTAACAAGGTCTGACTGAGGCTATCGCGCTTTTCCTCACTCCCTCACGTCTCTCTCGAAACTTTGTACCTACACACCCTCACCTCACCACTACCGTACCAAACTGTAGTTTCATGATATATTCGTACATAGGTTATTCACCAGAAATACTGAGCCGTTTTCCGATATTGATAAGGGACGATTTTTTAAGCCACCGCGATCCGCGATTGAATTCCATCAAACGTACCATTTTCGATTCAATTTTTAATTCGAATTTCAATTTTATACCAATTTATGCTTTCAATGTTGTCTCTGAAAACATTCACGGTCCGATGTACTGAAGCTGATTTTGTTATTTTTGGTTTTTTAACATATACATAAACATATGAAATGATTATTTGATTTGATGATGTTTTTCCACGTATATGCATACTCCGGTTTGACCGAGGGATGAAGAAGGGTTAGCTTCAGCGGCATACGAAATGGAAAACTATTCGATCCACTTTTGCAATTAGGGCGAACGTTTTAAACCGGCCACATCTATTTGGCCGAGCTTTTTAAGTTCCGCGTTCCTCTTGCATACATTTCGTCGGTTTAAAAGCTTTCACTATTTTTCAGATTTTTTTTATTTTTTACCTCAAGCTTTATACCGCTTCAGCCGCAGGCACTGCTTCGTCTAGTACTCGTTCTCTTTTTTTCAAACTTTTTTCTTGTTATTTTATGACAAAAATTCCTTCTTCAGTTTCTACCGCAATTATTTACCTTGCTTAAGTAAGTCTGGCTGCTTTGGTCGAGACTTTGTGAGATAAAATTTAATAACCATTATACTATATAATTCACGTAACTTTTGCTAATTAGTCATCAATTATTTGCCGGTGATAATCCATTTTTAATCTTCACGAAAGGTATAGAATCTCCAACGTGGGTCCTTGATGTTTTATGTCACGGAGTCATTTTTAACTCATGTCAATTTCTTCGATTATTACTTCTTCATTGGCCAATGGTTTCTCTGATAACAGATAATCATGCTTTCAGCCCCTGAAACATAAGAAAAAAACGTTAGTCTTGTGATAAAAATATGCGAGTTCAAAATTGTCGATACAAATATCGACAGCAGAGCTCTTAGTGTTATGAAATTGCAAATGTTACTGAAAAGTTTATGGCGAAGTGTATACGCGAAGAAATACTATGATTAAATGTAAATTTTACGGTCGTTCTCCCACAGTATTTCTTAGATATAGATGCTATTATAAACTTTATACTCCAGGGAGTCAAGTCTAGACTCTAGAGTCTAGAGTTTCAAATAAAAAGTCTCGATTGTGGGGTATATGGATTGTGGGCTGCCTTGTCCGACTATACTGCGAGATATTCTACTGAGGCTATTAGTTTGACCCCAAGAGCCTCTTTACTACTTTGGAACAAGTTGTATTAAACATCGTTTTGCACTGGCAAAACTTTAAACGTATAGGTATACAGAATACTATAAAGATTGTATCGTTCTACACTTGGCAACTATTTCTTACAAACTTTTTGGCTATTTTCCTAATCCTACAGCCTGCAGATTAGGAGAATAGAGATTCAGTGTTACGGAACTCAAATATGAGTGGAGAAATAAAAAATTGAGAAGATATTTGTGAGATGAATTTGATTCTATTCACAGTTGACGGCGTTCAATAGCGATACCGAGCGGAATGTTGAAGGGATTTCTGGTGGCATCGATTTGATTTGACGTGATATTTCGATTTCTATAAAACTCGAGTAATATCCCGGAAACTTAAATGGATGTATTTGAGAATTGAAGCACATGCCGGAGAGCGGAATAAAGAAGTTATGAAAAAAGCTTCTATCTACTCATTGAATTGAGTCTACAGATATGTCTTGTATTTTTGCCTTTCAAATTGGACGACCCTTTGACTCATTTGAAGACGTACAAATTGTCATCCCTATTCAGGAGAATCGGCGAAAGCTCTGATTGTAAGTGGATAGAAATAATCGTGTTGGACGATTTGGAGCTTCTCGAAAATTCCCTTGTTCAAGTTCTTCGTATCGACCTAATTTGGACGTCTAGCCTGTCAGAATAATTCTAACAATGAGGATTCTCATCGTAGTCCCGTAAACGTGCTCAATCAGTTGTTATAACCTTGTCTGAAACGTGTTACACAAAGTCGAATAAGCAACTCTTTGAGGATCAGTTTTCCAATAGAGAACGAGAGAATACCATTGCGACAATTGCGATGGAAAATTTACAAGTTAGATTAAAAAATTATGCCAAGAGCTAGATGTAACCAGACAGGTACCTCTGCTCGGTATTTTATTTTCTGCATAAATTTGAATAAGTAGCGACAACAAAATGTACCTACTTCGCACGCAGAAGGTGCCAACACGAGTTAACAGTTCGTCAGTTTCCCAACCGTGCAGTTTAAAGCATTCGGAAATGATGTATGAAAATTTAATTTTAAAACAAATAACTCATAGGGAAACTGGCGCAAAATAATCTGTTCGTAAGTAATTCGTTTTATGATTCCGCTGTCTTTTATCCCCTCGACGTTCTCGGTCCGGATTTTATCCATCCCATATATTCTCTTTCATGCTGACTCTACCTTTTCGTCACACTTCAATGCCAGGAGTAAGTAGACACGCAGATATATAGGTATGTATACCATAGGGCATAGAACAAAGTTACGTGACATAGTGTAAAGCGCGTTCTCTAAGGTTTTTACCTAGA
This sequence comes from Tenthredo distinguenda, assembly GCA_947538915.1. Taxonomy (NCBI): domain Eukaryota; kingdom Metazoa; phylum Arthropoda; class Insecta; order Hymenoptera; family Tenthredinidae; genus Tenthredo; species Tenthredo distinguenda. Next base: position 11,999,799 of record OX384534.1, read on the forward strand.
GAATAAAGGAACCACGTGCTAGAGTACTAAAGTTTTCAGTGTGCTTTCTCGCTTCCGACCACTTAACGTTAAAAAAAGTCATTACGCTATTTTTAGATACACTTATTTCCCACGGAATAAGAGGATTTCTTTTCCCAATTCTGACTTTGAATTAAATTTGCCAGCTGTAAGCCACCGAGTAATGGTAGCGTACAAGATTCGTAATACAGACTGTGATGATTTTTATAGAGCATGAAATCACATTTTGAGATATCATTCTGTCGAAGATAATTTCTGTGAATTCTTTGAGTATAGTGTCGAAGGATTCCAAGGCATGAAATTATTCACTGATGGCCTTATCATAGAATCATAGGTTGCATCAATCTTGGTATGCGAAAATGGACAGAAATTCGCAATCTTCCAAGTTGATGAGCTTTTTCGACTGCAGAAAAATGAAGGCCTGTTATTATACGTTAGGACTGAAAATAAATTACTAGGCGAAATGAACTCTGAATAGCAATGGTTTTTTTCCAAGTATTCATTTTCTGCAGATTCCGCTCCGTAATTACTGTAATTGCGAAAGTAGTAGTTAAAAGTTTCTGAAAAAATGTGCCTTTCCACTTGAATTTCACTTTCTGGAGCTGAAAGCGACTATTGATCCTATAATTTATTTTCTTTAGACAGACTGCAGTAATTTGTCACCGGAATCTCATACATCAACCTAACGTCTGCGGTTTTATTATTCTCAAGCTCTTAAGTTGGCCATTTACGCCTCACTCTCGTTCTCCAGATACCAAACCCTGATTCGGTGTTACTCAAAAACCAAAAGAAGAAAACTAAAAATATGAAACCGTACCGAGTCTCCCTCGAAAGGATAAATTCAATATTATCAAATAAGACCCGGATAATTTTCCGGCTGAAACATTATCACGTGAAAGTCTAGGCATCTTTTATCGCGATGAAAACTAACGATATTGAACCACTAATGGTGTCACCGTAGAAGGCTGTCTGACCCAAGACGATGCCACAACGTTGACTCGGTCGTAATATTTGCTGGAACCTCTTAGGATACCTGGGTGAAATACTGTATGCACCAAGCCAAGTAGGTACCTTGCATCGACCTGAGCACTTACCTCTTCCTCGAACATCTTGGTATCTCCATAATACGATCGCAGTTCTGGGAGGGTACACGCTCGTGGCGAGGTAACTCTGTTACATGAAGCCTGACACGATCCAGGGTAACCTCGGGTAGGATGACAACTTTTGACGGCATTATGTAGGTATTGGTGTGAAAGTTATAACGTTGTTATATTGATATTGGTAATCGAATAAAGGAATCGAATCGACAATCAGAACGTCATTGACTGAAGATAACAACCGAAGTTGAAATTGGATGCATTCATGCGCTCAGCGTTGCGTAATTATCCAACAAATAGTTCCAATTGGTCGTTAGTTTAATTACATTCTGCAGTAATTAACTGTAGTATATGGAAATGAGGATATCGTGACTTGCAATTGAAGAATACTTTATATGTTGGTCGTCTCTTGGCGAACACGATACATTCGTACAGAGTCTGAGATAGAAGGAAGAGTGATATCGACCGATGAGTACTTCCTGAAAAAAGCTACACGACTCCAGGTTCCTGAATACCCTGTTTAGCAAGGAGGTCATTTTTTTATGCAAGTCCCGAGGGCATATTTTTCAAGCTTAGTTCGGATCGCTACAACGACGATAGTGTCGTACCATCACCATCCTTTAAGCTTATAGGATAAAACTCGGAACGACATGGAACCCACAGCAGGGTTTTGGTTACGTCTTTGGAGCGTGAGTGTTTCGCTGTTCAGAAATCTATTATTCATTCCATTCAAGCTACTCCAGGGTTTCGCACATGTTGAAAACCAGTGAGAACTCGAGAAGGGCGTGTTATATATTTTAGTCGATGCATTTCAGTCAGCTGTGTTCGGATAAATTTATGCTCTATATTCGCGAGCTTGAAAATTCGATATCATTTTGGAGGGCGAAAGGTGTTCATCAATGCGAATATCGATGAAAAACGATATCGAATGCATGGTCATATGGTCTATGCATATCTGCATAAACGAATGTAATGCATATTGAAGAGAAGACATCGATATGCTCATATCTCTTCCATCTCGAACACCTTTGTTTACAGGAACTAACTTTCCGAGTTAGTGGACGTGTGATTTACTAGCTTAGCATATAAATTGGCAGGTGCAAGCTCGACAATGGAGATATATCCCGCGAACTCCATTCGACAATTGATTGATCGATTACTGACTACCGACAATCGTATGCAGCATGATGAAGCTGCATTTTCTTTTATCAGCACGATTTACCCGTAAAGAGAGCTGAAAGACATCTTGCAAATTCATTTCATCACCAGCCTCGAAAATTTGTTACAAAGAAAAATCATTCAGCCAGAAATGAGATAAGTTCTTGTGGGAATTCTCGCCGTCCAGTCTGCAGGACAATTCTATTGAAAAAGTTATCGTGTCCCGGACGTGCAATGGTATTATTTATGGAGAGTCTCGTATAATGGTCTTCCAGGATGCGAAATCGAGCTGGGATCACCTGGATTCGATAAATAATTCTAGTATTTTTCCAGCTTCTGTATAATCCGAGAAAGATGACACATAATCAAAAGATCTACTCGTCGTACTCAATATTAATAAGCACGGCTTACTGTAAAATTGTAATTTTGAGTTTTTCGACGATATATTAAGATATAAGACATTCGTAGCTCGAGCCTTTGTCACGAGGGGTAAATTACTAGGGAGCTATTAATAACACAGAGTACGGAAACAGACGCGTCTTCTACCAGTGAGGTTCTGGTAATTTTGGCTCGCGATTCCTAACAAAGATCTTACTTATGCAAACAGCCTGCAGTATAATTCACCACCTTCTCACCCTCTTGCCCTTACGCTTTCACCCTTCCTTAGAACGAACATTCTGTTTGTCTATTCGCCCGCTTGTCTGTCTAGTAGCACCAGCTGCATTACGTTGAAGTAGACGGCGTCTAGCGTGCAAACATCTAACCCTGCTCGCAAACTGAAGACGACAGACTTCTAATGAGAAATCTTTTTCCAGAATGACTCGATTTTTCACATTTCAGAACCGGGCAACTCGGGTGATGAGCTTTCCAAGTAATTTAGAGAGGTGGAAAAGGTTTGAGATCCCATTCGATATTAAGGGTCCCTCAAAGAACGGGCTTTCTCTGTGAAAAAGAATTCCAATGCAATATGCCTGATATCAAGTTGCAATAATTTATGGGAATCGGTTCACGAGCAAAACTGAATATTTCAAAAATCGAATTACTGTCTTGCCGGGCAATCTACTTGCAGTACAGAATTCTGAGTATATTAGTAAAGTGACAGATTGTTGGGTGAAGAAGAGAGCGGTACGAGAAATGAGAGTAGTACGGTTGTCTCTAACAAAAGGTGCAGTGCAAATAAAATAAATAAAAGAAAGCTTATTCAATTCTTCTAAATGCGAATTGTGAAAGCACACCAGGACCCGTAAGCCATTGTGTAGTGCAACTGTTGGCTTTACTCTATGTTAAAGTAACCCACTGAAAATGAAACATACTACCTCTCGGGCAACAAAGGTTTCAATTGTTCCAGCTTGAGACTGCAGATTTATTCTACAAACGAATTCCCGATTCTTAGGAATGGACACGTGTATGAGTCCGGGTGCAATAATTGTATTTCTTTTTTAAACCACATGGCACACGCGACAAAGAACGTGCTCATCTCCTACTGTAGATCATTCATCGACTTACAGCGATTTAGAGATTGTAGTCTCCAAAAATATGAAGTTGATAGAATTAAGCTGTGATCGTTTTCCAATCTGAAGTCCGCAATCGTATTATGTAGAAAGTAACTCAATTTGAATCTGTCAATTACAAATCTGTTTCAAATATTATAAGACAATCTAAGGCGTCATCGTCGATGGTCGAAACTTATGTGAAATTTGGTTAATTGGCTCATTATGGTAATTGGTAAACTTTTTAATTCCAATTACACTTCTCGTCTCTTATAACTGAAGTTCGCATTTAATTTATTCATAAGTTACAGCTGTGCTTGTGTCGGGTGCCTCGGTTCAGTTGTATTTATAAAAATAACGCAATTAACTATTGCCCGTATACCGATAGCAAGTTGAAAACATTCAACGATCGATCAGTACGTCATGCGAGAAGCTGATGACGTCAGTTATAGGCTTAATCGAATTAAACGAGGGGGTGAGCTACGCCACAAACTTTACCCTCGATTCTTTTTAGATTAACACTTCGACAGTGAGATTCAGCCCTCCGATTCAACGAACTTCTAAATAATTCCTCTACTTTTGCCTCATTTTCATAATGTTCTTGTTCCTACTTCATAAGATGGGCTTATAGCATTTATAACTTTATTTACTATTCTATCAAAGTTCTATTGGTTCTGATAAATGAAGAAATGCTTGTAGGAACAACACCTCCGCTTTGTTTTTCAACGAATACAGATAAACAAATAAGTAGAGAAATTGATAGGATGTAAATTGAGTTGGTACTCTATTTTCTGTGTAATCAAACATCCTAAGTCAAGCTATAGCAGCATCCTATTATACCAATTGATAAATTAACCAGTCATTCATCGGATTCAGCGAGGCTCAAATTTATACGAATTCGGCGAATAGCGAATAGGGTGTAATCAACGAAAAATCTCCAATGGGACTCACGTGTTAAATTTCTAAATTCACTCTTATGTCAGTATTTGCATTTTTTTATGGGCTACGCTTTTCTGGTTTCTAGCCCGCGATATGAACGTTAAAATTTACACTGATTCTATGGCTTGAGAAAATGAATCGATGGACACAGAACTATAGGCACTAAGGAAAATACGTAGCACGAACTTTTTATTCAATGGTTTCGAATGGCACTTAGATAGAAATCTGTTGAATAAGGTGTACCTGCTTAGTGATAAAATGTTTATTGATGTATTAGTCTGCTTCTTCAGAAAAGCAAACGATGAAGGACAGGTAGTAGGTAAAAGAGAGTCCAATATGGAGATTAAATAATTGAAGAAGCAATCAACATCGCTGCGTATCAAAGGGTGTCGATTATCAAGAAGAGATATGAAAAGAGTTGGATGATTCAATTCATTACGAAAATAATTTTCTCTTCGCGGAACGAAAAATTCAAAAAATTCGACAATCCGAAAGTCTTTGGAAGTGATGTCGTTGAAAACGTACATCACCCAAATTGTTTCTTATTTCGACTTATCGTACTTACATCGTATTTGTATAAAATTCAGAAAGTAACGTTTACTCTCTCTGACTATTTAATATGACATGCAGATGTTTAAAGGGCATAAATCATGATGTTAAATGAAAGTGAACGGGAGATGAGCTTCTTTTATACTGATGGCAACGTACGCCTGACATCTGAAGATATTACCCCATATATTCGTAAGACTGATGGTTCAGGGCACGGGGCTAGAACCAGTGTAAGCCATTGACATACACGCCGATGGCTAATAAATGGAGTGTACGCGCCGAGAACGATTTGTGACATCGTTAATCATTGACAACAGGTCAGGGTCATTTGCTCGCCGAATAGGACTGACCAATCGCGAAAGCCACACATGTATAAATCAAACACACGCAGTTATACATATATTTTAAATATATGCAAAGTTGCAGGTATCCCAATTCCTATAATGCAATAGTATCGCATACATTACTGAATCCGTGCATAAATCCACACATATATATATATGCGTTAATGATTGTGCATCCAGTTTTCGGTCATATTCACGCATATGGTACGGGAGAAGATAGCCAGCAGATAGAATAAGGAGTGACTTTAGAAGGTAAAGTTTGAAGGGTGATCCGATAGAAGATATTCACACGCTCCTTTTGTAACCTGAGGAAATTACTTTGCGAGTCAAACCCAAGAAAATGGCATTTTCTGAGTAACGTAAAGCGTCAAGCACACAGTGCAGCAAATATAGACTTAGTGTCGGATGCATTTCCGTAATGCTTGAATACACACATTTTAAGTGCACTCTGCGAACACCCGCAATATTGAAAAGTCCAGCCCACCGTGAGCGCTCATATTTTTTTTATAATATGCGGAAACGCTGTGATCGCTAATATACATGTAGGCACGTACGCATTTATGCATATATACCTCGGGGTAGTTTCAGGTGACGAGAATCTCTCAGGTTCTGGATATTTTAGTAAACTATTCTGTGTGGTAGTCCTAGGGCGACAGAGAAATAGAATATTCAAGTCGATGAGTGTGAATTCACCGATTGTTTATTTAAAAAACAAATTTTGTCTTATCTTTCAAATACCCGGGTAGACGGGAAAAGAATTTGAAAATAAATCACAACTAAACTTCAAAGTATTTGAAGGCTTATCGAAAAAAAAATTGGGAAAGGTTCTTCTTTGTCCTCAAGAAATAAATATCTAAAGTTTGCGATGCGCGCATATTCTGGCCACCGCGGGCGCGTCTGCCTCAGGTGCTCTTCTGACCTAGCAGCATCCCTCTGTTTCAGAATGGCGAAAAGCTTTCCGGCTTAACATCGCTACATGTCCTCTGTTCGTGGTTATTCATCAATATACAATCATACTAATTGATTCCGCTCCTTTAATTAATGCGGCAGTGAACATGGTATTACACGCGTAACTATCAATGGACAAAAGCATGAAAATCTTTCATGAATCTAGTCATTTTTCCGACTCCTCGCATTTCCGAATCGCCATATTCCCGAACTACTAATTTTAACTAATTGAATTCAGAGTTAATGTTTCATTCACAAGCTTTGGTATGCTTCAAGCGTATTTATGATTTTCTTGAGAGCTTTTTGCTCGTTTGCCAGGCTGTTACAAGCATATTAAAACAAAACCTGATTTATTTATAACCAAATTGTGATTAAAAGAAAAAGCGCGAATTTGCATTGCAAATCGGCCCCACAATTTGGGAGAAGAATCTAAGTCCTGCGGACTACCGAAATGCAAATTTACAATAATATGGAAACTCTGACTGATTCTTTCCACATGGAATCGCCCCTGTGTAGAAAGAAGATAACAGATTTCCATTTTCTTCCTATGTCTCTTCGCGCTAAGATCCGCGATTGAGCGATTTCCAAAGTGCTTTTACCGCTCAACCATCCAACTTTCCATTCGCTAAGATCACAAATCGAGAATAATATTTTTCAAGGAAGTTTGGTTCGTTTACATATTTGAAAATTCACACCAATTAGTATTTATTTTTCCAACATTTTATTATATGCACTGAGAGAAATGGTCCAGACGTCTGGTTGATCATATAGCCTAGGACAGAGTGATCCCTCATTCCTAAGGGGAATAATGATTATTTTCTTTCAGTAGTTTTGCGTTAGTCCCTTATTATCAAACGTTTTGATTTCAACCCCCGACATACATATGTTTTATTTGGTTTTTGATTTGTTTTAAATTATTCTAACCGTTGTTAATTTGTTTGCTATATAAATAATTACGCTTTTCCGCGATGTTCCATAAACCATAAGAATTTTATTTCACCTACGTTATTCGACCTCACGTCCCCCTCACCCTAAGTTTACCGAGTAATATCATTTATCGTTGGCTAATCCATTCTTTCATTTAATTCTGAATATTAACATTCGTTTTCATTTCCTTCTATTATTTACTTTTCAATTTCTTGTCGTTAACGCGGTACCCCCCAGGTACCTGGTGCCCAACTCTAAATTGTAGAGATTTTTATAGATTATAATTGATAGTTATAATTATTAATTCAATTGACAATTATAATTATTAACGTCTCAAATAATTAAACTGCAGGATCGCCTGTTCTGTTGCCGTAGCCTGTTCAGAGTATCGCCCCTTACCCTACTATCGGCAATGAATGTCACAGTATATAACAATTGTCGTAGCTTGTTTGATCTTGGTAGGAATTTTTTTTTCTATTCCTCTGTAGATTTATACACCGCTTTGAAACATGCCTCCGTAGACTTATAGAATCAATTTTAAGCGCGGTTTCTACCCCATGCCTTTGTCTACTATATTCTCCAAGAGGCGTAATGACGCGATCGGATTCACCGTGACTGTAAAAGATTATTCGCAATCATTTTTGAAAAAGAAGGGTGAAATCACCCGAGATAGACACGGTCACGGGCGACAGGAACCAAGCTACAATTTTCCTTTCAACGAGAGGGATGGCCCGTTTCCGATAGCCGAGATAATACGCTGTGTTTCATACAGCTACGCAATTCTACTCTTCTGGGCTTTTCTGAATTTCATCGCGTCTTTTGTATTCTCTTACTATTTAATGCAGATTTCAGTGAGTTTCTGTTCAGCTGGACAGTCGCAATTCCGTATTCTTCTACTATAGCTACCTAGCGAATGAAACGAATCTATTCACGTGAACACAGCGGGAATTGCGATGTTTTTCCATTTTTATAGACATGCGTATTCTTCTAAAGTTATACTATATCCATCCATTACATTTTTATACACTAATTATTTTACAAAGAGATTTCGTTTCTGTCTGTATACATATATTTATCAGCAAATTGAGAGGCAATTTCGTACCGAATTTACTGCAACTATTTCAGGGAGTATCCAGATACTCGTTAAGTCGTGAGTTATTTATTATTCATTCACTCAGACGAGTCTAATGAGTGAAAATTAATGCTGAACTTAAAGCTTAACCTTCCGCCAAATACCCTCGAGTTGTAGGTAATGGCTGTCTCTTCGTGTGTGTACCTAAATTGGTGAAATATTTGCGAGTAGACTGAAGACGAACCCTGTACGAGGGATCAGGCAAGGATGAAAAGGATTTCTGAATGCTGTGCAATTAAAAGGATTTTCACAGAGTCGACTGGCTTGATGTTCGCGATATTTTCTCGTATTACTGGCATACATTTGGTATTTTATTTGTGAAACAGCTAATGGTACATCTTCTTTTTTTTTTGCGTATTCACTTAACGTCCGTATGAACTCGGGTAATCAATGATTCAAAACAAAAAAGAATATGAATTTACCAATCTGTACACAAAATTTTTTAAAACCATCTCGAAGATTTCTGCACGTAGCAGCAGAATTTTTAGAACGGAAAACGGTACATGGTACACATGTATAGGTAATAGGTGTACCAAGGCATCGAGTAATGCATCAACTCCGAAAGACATGACTCAACTGCACTGAGAAATTTTTTGAAATATGAGTACCTAGACGTTTAGTACGTCAAAACATCCATCATCCGTAAAATCAATATTTATCCAGACGAGGAAGAAGACGTACGTGACTCGATGTTACTAAATAACATTGAATCTTCTTGAATTTCATCATAAACAAGTTTTTGAACGATACGCAGAATATACAGACAATGAATTATAATTATTACGAACTTCACGAGCAGTAGTATTTCTTAGTATAAAATATAGAAAAATGGAGCAGGAGGTGAAGAGGTAAGATAAAAGTCTCGTCTCTTGTTACTAGAAATAGTACCTTCCTTCATCTTGGTATAAATTCATTGCTTCTGAACCAGTAAGTACGAGACTAAACTATAAAGCATGTATATACCCAGGTTTCGCATGTATGAAAACTGAGAATGGAATCTGAACTTTTGGCAAAGTTAGAGGTTGAACAATTTAGGACAACGTAAGGTTGGTTTCTTACGTAAAAGTAATCGGGAGCTCTTTTTATACGTCAACGTTCGCTGCACTGCGGTAAAACTGACGGCAAATATTACACATTGATATTAAACGCGATAAATTTCCTGTGAAACGCAGTTTCCTATTTTCAGTGGGTTAACCCACTTTCTTTGGTAATTCTATCGTTAGTACTGCGTCGACTTTTAGCAAGAACTTCTAGTTCATGCGCAGTAATGAAATCTGCATGATCCGACATATCTTGTACAATTAATACGGAAACGTTGTTGTGCAGTAATTAATTCGTCATCCAGGATTCGTTGCGTATAAAAAATGGAATCGGTTCAAAAGCATCGACCCAACTACTTGAGAAATTGTCAACTATCGGAAGGCCAAGACTATCTCCTTTAAATCGTAAAAATCTATTTTATCAAGAAAATGTAAAAAAAAAAAAAACTACCTTGACTTTGAGGTTGTGGGTATATAGAGCAGTAGTGAGCCATAAAACTGTTTTACGAGCGTGAATGGCACTGCAGCCTTGTGGATTTGAGATATCAGAGTTTCTAGGCACTTCGAAATTCGGAATCGCGACTTTGGCTATTACAAATACAACTCTCCAAACTCAAGCCAAGTTTATTAGTTAATTTCACATCAGTTCGCAACTTCGCGCATACTGCAACTACAATATTTCGTTAAAGAATTTATTATCCTATTCAGTAGCACAGCGCATATATGAAATAGTCTTATACGAAAAAGTCAATACCATTGTACGATCAACTGTTATGGTAAAGTTTTTGCTACCAACCTTATTATTATGAATTATCAACCAATAGACCGTTCCTATGTCGCTACAAGAAGAACTGCAACGAAGCTTGTTATCGGACCAGAACAATTTCCACAATGTCTGCTCGAGCTTGGCCCTTACAGCATATCCCGAAGGATAAGAATACACACATTGTAGTATCGGAGCACCGCCATGATAGACCGGAAATTGTCTGGCTAAACAAAGACATTACTTATCGGATTTCATTGAATCGGTCGAAGCATCCATTCCTCGACTTTTGTTATTATAGCAGCGATTGTTTACTTTGAACAATTAGTGCAGCGGCAAGTTTTCTCAGCCTAACCGATTATCTGTCCAAAAAAGTCACTCAATTGAATGTGAGGGCATAATATCCGCTCGAGGCTACCGTGGCTTTATTTATCAACTATTGACTACTGGGAATTCTTTTACAGTGGAAGCCAAAACTTTTATAATTGACATTTTCACATTAATGGTCACCTTTAGGTTGCAGTATTCCTCAGGACGTAATACTGGGATACTATTAATAAACCTGACGAATCTCTTCCCCTTTTTTCTACCCTTTCATTCCCCAAACCACCAGTCCTGTTTAATACGCAACCACGAGGGACTGGCTGACGAAGGGAGAGAGATGAGACCGAGGGTTGGTGATTAATGCAGACGCTGCCTTGCTGCTGATAAATAGCGTCATTATTGTTTTTTATTTACTAAAATTAAGATTGATAGGATTTTCCTTTGGCGAGATCAAGCTCATGGAATTTTATATCGTATATGCGCCTGGAAAATCCCGATCAATATATGTTCGGAATGAATTCACCGGTCTATGGATCGTCGAGTCTTCCCAATGAAAAGACGAGGGTAGATCGTAATTCAAACCGAAATCAATTCACGATGTCGTCTACTGGCACTGCGCAGGGGTACATTTCCGTTGCTCTCTGAAAGAGGCTTATCTTGCCACCTGGATTCAAGCGAGACCGTATAAGGGTGCATTCGATTCTTTGTTTCTTATCTATATCCAGGCTTCGGGGTCTAGGATATCCTTCGAATAGCTGTCTTGTTCTAATTTTCTGATCCCCTCCTTTCGTTTTTTTTTTTTTTTCGTACAAATATCTGTCACGGGAGGGTAGGTGCGTTTTCACCGACATTGGAAAACTTATCGCTGAGGTGTTTTACATCGGAATATCTGCACGATTCAACCGAGCAAGATCCCACTCTGTCAAATTCGTAGGGATTCAATTCTGCTCTTCGACCGATAGTAGAAGTAATAACAATATTCGAGAAACTCCGAACGGAAAGCGTTCACAGACTTGGCGTGGATATGGATCAGCGTAAGTATTTTGATCGGATTGTGCCAGCCAGAATTTGTATATATACATTTTTCGCGTATCAGCCGTATCCAGGAAGAAATGTTTGATCTGCTTACACCTATGAAGTTCTGAGACACAATCGATATAAGATTCAATCCGAATCTGATATAGGTAAACCTTCGAACTCTGATAGAAAAATTTGATGAATTTCTCACAGATGATCTGATAAACGTATAATATGCAGACCAAATGCCCTAGCTCTACGTCGCAAGACAATTCCCCAATATTTCAGCTACTAAAATCTGTATTAAATATGACGGTGATATCAAAATATGATGAATTGTTTCGTGGATAATGGAAAATTTCAAATTAAATTGGAAATTAATGGCAATATCTTATATACCTGGGAAGTATATGTGGTTATGTCCTCTCGATGAGGTCTTGCTATTGTTGTTCTCATGGTTATTATCTTTTCACTGATTTATGATCATTATTATCTGTCACCGATTGTGTGGATAAATCATTTCACGCGGTTCCGTGTAATAAGCATAAGGTGATTGGATTGGAAGGCTCGATTTGTCGTTTATACGCTAAAAAAATTCCAGACGGTAATTCATCTCTTCGGAAAAAGTTTGAACTGAAATATGGGTATTCGTGATTGAATTTTATCCACCAAGTTCAATGCTCGATCGTGGATTGAGATTCTTGCATTAAATTTATCGCCCCAAGAACGAGAGATTGTGACGTTCATCATTCGCTAACATATCATTACTCAGGAAACTTTTGGAACCACGTTACCTAATTCATAATATGCATACGCACATATAATAAGTTTGGAATTTCGCACGACTGGTATACAGGGTAAGTCCTAATTCAAACAGATGTGATCATGATTTAATTTTCATACAGAGCTTGGGTTTTATTTAATTAATTTCAACACCATTTCAATTTACAACCATATTTGTCATGGGTTTACCGTAAACCGGAATGGAATTTTACCCTCGTATACAATTCTTTAATGAATAAATAAAACATAAACGAAATTATAGTTCGAACGTGAATACGCGAGACATAAAATTTCGACAATTAAAAACCCGCAACAATTCCAATAATAAATTTTCGCTGAAATTAAACGAGGTTAATTTGTCTGTCTTTTATTTCAATGACTTTTATTATATCAATAACCGTGAGAAATTAAAGTTTCATTGGTTGATTCAATCTGGATAAGTTTGACATGGCATTGATTGGCTGCGGATATAAAGTTTTAATCAAACTAATTTTCTACTAAACTGAAATTCAGCTCCGTAGTCGTTCGTTGCGTATTCAAATTTCCGATCAATACACGTGTTAAAAATTTGGTATTTTTAAATGGCTGCGCTTTGAAAATAAGCAGATTTCATCATGCTTTGGTTAACAGCTGGAGACCTTGAGCTTTTTGAGTCTTGGAATTTTCAGCTCAATTATTCCAAAACTGGTTGCTATTAGAAAATCAAGTTTAACGTTGTTTTGGGAGAATAACGTTGCTGTACATCTACCTGGCCGAGTTCCTTCAATTTCCGTACTACCTTCAAAGCATTAATTGTTCTTGGAAATGCTTCAGTGAAATTTGGGTTAAACGGCAGAATGTGGAGTTTAAAAGATGGGCAGAAGTGCGGCCAACGATAAACACGGTTTCGAAGAAGACGGCGCTTCTATTCGAGGAATTCAAGATAATCTGAGACTCCGCGTACCTCTTTGATATAATTTTATAAGGTTGAATGCTATGCTTTGGGTTTAATGTGTGACGACTGTAGACTGCTGGAAGCTCAACATTTCTTTCGGCTTTCCAAAATCAAACGCGTTTTCTCTGTTTATTCGGCAATTAATTATAAATGGAACGAAAGCCCTTAGCGCATAAATCTTCATTTAAGATATGGAAATAAGACCTTTCAGATTCAGTGCTTACTATAAATATTCAAAATAGTACAGCTAGCAAGGTTTGTAACGAAGTGAAATGATAGCTGCCAGCTGCTTCAACGTAAGTTAGAAAAAAAGAAAAGAAAAGAAAATGCTCAACAGATATATTGCCTTATATTCACAGAATTTCATTATGACTTCATCCAATTACGGAATGTTCGTGAATTTAATACTGAAGATGAAAAATAGAATGCGAGTCAGACTGAGTAAGGGAGGAGATCAAATACTGGCTCAGCCTACTTTGTTTAAGAACCCACGATCCTGCAAAAGTGCAAATATAAAATGGGAGTTCTGTAAGGGACTAAGAGAAGCCTCAGCATATCACGCAAACCATTTGCGCGAACTTCTGGCACGTATCGAAAGGTGGAAAAGTTTCTATATTTGCCTTTGAAATTGTTAGAAATTCCGATCCGCGTGTTCAACCCTGAAATTATGTGGATAAACTGGAATTTTTTTCTGAATTGTGAGATGGGGGAGAGATATTCTGTACTTCTCTGAAATATGCATAAGATAAAGTCGACGAAGATGGACCAGTTCCGAAAGTGGAGCCACATACAAATTTTTGAAACATAGTGGATAGAAATTCAGTCGAATTCCAACGTTTTGAACCAAAAAATGTTACAGCCATTTCAAATCTCCATTCTTTTGTGAATTTTAAATAAATGTTTTGTCAAAACGTAAGGTAACGAAATGTAATCTTCTTCTCTTTTTGAGACCTATAGTTTTATTGTTAGATGTATTTCTTCTTTCTTTTTCTAACTTTCGACGCCTATCTCCTAACTCATTTATCAACTTACTATTTGGCTTGCGAAGTTCTAACCGACTAGACGCCCGTTTGTATTTCTATTTTTGGCAAATTCTCACACCTTAATTATATTAATAGATATTATCAATTATATGAAATGATTCGATCATCGTATATGATGTCACGTATCTAATTATCAAATGCAAATATCTGTGTGGATCGAGTTTGTATAATTTTCATTATCTTACACTATTACCTATATCGTATCCGGGGATCGATGTATTCTGGCTTCGCAAGGTGATCAGAGTGTGGATTGAAACGTCGTGATTCAAAAAGTGAGATTACGATTAATTGATTCGATGCCACAGGAATACATGCATTTTGCCATCGCGAAATAAAATCAAGCAGACAAAATTCCACCTTGATTTTCGAACCGCTGAGGGTTATTTTTTGTATCTTTTTTCGAGGGTGTAGTCAAGGATGACGGATCGACAGTCACGTAGGTACAGAGAGGCGTGGTAATAGCGATAAAACGAAGAATTAAGCGGACCCACTTTTGTTTTACTTTTTTCGTCCGTTCACGAGTTAGAAATATCTTCCTGCTTATTTCTTATCAGGAATATCTAGCCTTTTCGGTATAATACATCATATTAACTTACTAAATTGTATTTCGCGGCAGGTAGAGCGATTTACTAGGAAGATTATCAACACCAGGTGTTTGTTCAAATTTTATCGATATTTATCAATTCCGGAAATAAAATGCGTAGAGGCAAAAATCTGTGTGAAAAAAAAAAATTCGCACTCTCAAAGCTGTCAATAATAAGCGCCAAAAAAATGGAGAAGTAAGCGAAGTATACAAATGAAAGAATCGTGTTAGCGATTTAGAAAATACAATACTAATCTTAGCAGCATCCCCAATTCGCTGCGAAGAGTTAACACGCTGCCCCGAAGGAACAAAAGGCTTCGTTCTATTCGACTCTTTCTGTTTTCTTTGGTTCTTTCTGTACAAAATGGATTTCTCGCTGTACCCTAGGGGTCAAAAACTGGTCCCAGTGATCATATACAATACGAATAGTTGAGGTATAGTTATTACGGCGAAACATAACGCGTCTTGGATAAGGTACCACTCTCGATAAAGTTGCATCGTTATAAGGGTGATGGGTTGAGCTTCGCATCTGACTATACGATAGGGGCGATAAAACTTGAAGTAGGACACTGGAATCGAGACAAAAGAGTTTTTTTCTTTTTATCTTTCTATTCCTATGTATGAATGGTTATGCTAGCAGTTCAAATCTCTATTGAAACAAATAAGCGGTGTGGTTTTTACGCAGACGTGTTTTCCAACTAGTTCATCCCACCGAATGAACTTGGCATGATATTAAATTTGCACCGCGTTGTTCCTTGGAGCCAATTAGTTGCAAAGAAGTCTCCCACATTTCATAGTATAATAGTTTACTTATGTTTAAACTAGGTCCCTTTTGTTTACGGTGAATAACGAGCGCGTTTTGCTTTGCATTTTGTATCTACACTGGGTCTTAGCCGTAAGTCTCCTCATTGTTGCATTTATGGCTGATTGCTCTCCCGAAGATATAGAGGTACTTTATTTCTTCAGTCAGAATATAACGACGACTATTTTTCCCGAGATCACGTAGCTAGGAGATAACAAATGGTGGACGTTAACTTATACGAGCACACAATGACGAGGGCAGCGTATATCATTTATTTTTCCATGCTGAAAATCGTACTCGTTTAACGGATATAGTGTCGATATAATAAGACGATTCATACCCCAAAATTTAAACACCTGACAAGTTTATACCTTATTTATATTTCATTACAAATTTTATGTTAATTTATTCGTCACACTTTATGTTCGAGCTTATGACACAATCTAATTCCATGGACATTCTGGTCTTCAGTCTGGCAAGAAACGTAGTAAGAGAAAAACAGAAAGAAATCGCTAAGTGTAATAACTCTTTATCGGTAATTGTGAAGCGGAAAATTGAATTTGGGTCCATCAGGTGAAAGTGAAGGGGAATTTCGAGATCAGTGTAACGAGTCGTTGATCGGAGGTTGTCTCAGGCGTCATGATCGATCTATGCTTTCAGAAATTACGGGAGTAATTTCATTTCAATTATTGTCACGTGGATAGACAAACCAGGCCAAGATTGAATTTCAATTTGGAAACTACTTTAAAAATTGTCTTTCAAGACTGTGGTTAGGTATTCTGCGATCGAACGGTTAATCTCAAAATGGAGTGTAAGATTGATGGCCGTATTTTACATTTCTAGTAGACGCGTGGAGAGGTCTCGTGCCAATCGCGTGGGCAACCGAGTATCAAACTGTCGAAAAAAGATACTCGCCTGTAACGTCTTAACATGAAATTGATCCCTGACTTCCCTAGATATGAAAATTTAAAGGCATTACCCCCATTTTATTCACTCAAAGATCTCTGCTTCGCAGAGAAGAAACTAAAACTTTGCAAATGTGTGTTGAAATCGTGTAGTCAAATATAGTTCAGATGTTACGGAGATTGGGAAAGAACGCGTAAAATCTCTTGGTATAACATACAGATTCTCGGGTCTACCGCCTACATACATACATGTATCTATGTATTATATTCATCATGTACAATACATCCATTAAGCTTTGATCGGGATAATGGATTAGCCATGGAAATAATCGCGTTAAATTGCATATGCCGCACCCATGAGTCGAGTTTCACGAAACAAGCGTGCGTACCTGCAGGCTTGCTAACAATTACTGATATGAGTACGAAGTACGAATATAATACTTAGACAGATATGAGTAAATTCTCGCGCACCTATATACCTGTAGATGGGACTAATATATGATGGATTATTCATTGATTTGATAAGTTTGAACAGTAACGACTCAACGTTGGCCAGATAATGAAGAGTACTACTCAATTATTGACTCCTGTCGTCGATTTCCTAGTCATTCCAAAAATTATTGGAGCAGTGACACATTCTGCGATTCAGATATATGTCGAAGAAATCAGGTGCGAAAGTGCGGAGCTTCAAGTAAAGCGTAACTATATTAGTGCTCTTCACTTGTTGAAACTAGCAAGTAATATTTTTACAACAAAAATGGACTCCTTGTAGAATTTTTAATAAGAAACTTCCGGAGTAACTGATTAATTTTATTTCCGTTATTAAAAGAGAGAAAAAGCTCTCATTGACGTAGTGTAGTCAGATTTATTCTATCCAGTCAAGGATTGAAAGAATTCTTTTAATCTAGAAGACAGTCTTTTAATCTCCAGCTGGGCAGAATGATAACAAATTCTTTGAAAGCTTCTCTGTAAAAATTACGATTCATATTATTTCCCGTGAAAAAATCAGAAACTTCTTGACTTGAAATATGTCGAAGATTTATTACCCACGCAGGATCGATTTCCGTGAATCCTGAATTTTTTTATACACTTTTTGTGAGAGCTCTATAGGTCATAATTTTGGATTCAGTAGCTTAGTCGGGTGCCTTTTTTGTATATCGAAGACTACGTGGAAACCTTTTACAGAATATCGATAGCAATTGATTAATAGAATTTTCGTTCGACGTGCTAGCGATGATGTCACACATATTTCTGTAGAGAAATTTAGTGATAAAGACAGAAGCCAGAAGAAAGAGATCAAAGAGGGCGAAGAGGAAAAGTTATATCCGAAGTATCTGTTGACGGTAGGGATACCCTAGTCTAATCTATTTATCTTTGCGTCCTAACTTCACGCTGTGAAGTTATCTTGTAAGGTTCAATGATGTTTGAGACTTAAAGGTGATCGGATAGTAGTGCAATTTCGAGATTAAAGGCGAGCTTTACAGCGAAAGATCTCTAATCTACCTTAGTTAGTGGAGAGCTAAGAAAAATTCGTTGAATTTACCCGGTCGTCGGAAATATATGTATGGATTCAGTAGCTCATAGATAATTTTGTAGAAGAAAATTCCATTTTTTCTTTTCAAGAAGTCCGCGGAAGTAGGCCTTGACACCCTTATAAATATTTAGAATCCAAGAAGCTCACGGCTCAGAGATGTTTCCGGCTCTGATAAAAAAGTAAACTATTTTTGAACCTCGTTACGCTTGCAGACGACGATCACAACCCAGTGGATGAACAAGCTGAAATTACTTATAAGGAAGTTTTTATACTCCAAATATTTCAAATTTAGATTTACAGTGTTTTTAATCTCATCCTTTTTCCTCCCTTCGCTTTCGCGTTATAAATTGACTAATCACCTCACACCTTTGGCTAAAATAAATAAATAGTTGAATAGTAGACGAGATCGATTTTGAACGAGAACCGGCATCACAGTGATTAACTCTCATAGATGAAATTCTGGTCTTCGCATTTTTCAATAGCTGTAAAGGGGTGGAACAGACAATATTCTCAGTGCTCATGTAATATCATTGAATTCTTGTGTATTCTCGTTCCACGACTTTTTATACGACCGGAAACCCGGGCTAGAAATCGTCTTAACGTATCGTTTCGGGATACGAATCTCATTTATAGGAAATTTACCTTTGTAGTAAATCACTGTCTCCTGATTCAACTTCGTTTAAGCTACTCAGCTATTTTTCAATCTACATTTTATCTGTGGATCACTGATTTCCAAAATCTCGTACAGACATCGTTGAAGATTCAATGGAATTGACCGTATTCGGTCAATTCTTAACCAACACGGAGGAACACGTAGAAAATAAATGGAAGATATATTGTCGCTGAAAAAAGCTAAATATCCTGATATCTTTTGCAGCTATTAGATAACGCCGTTCCCAGTGATGTATCACACTAACTTCGTTTTTTTTATTCCTCAGCCAGTTTGAAACCCGAAATTAAATAGTCGAATTTTCTGATAACAGTCACTTCCCATCGAAAACCAGTGATCTAGAATAATAGCTTTGCAGCCCTGCAGAAAATATTCGACCGGCTATAATTCTCGCTTTTCTTTTTACTCTGATTATGCCATTTGTTGAATTCCTCTTGTTTCTTGCTGTATTAACAAAGAGAGAAAAAAGGGATTGAAAAAATTCTTTCGCGATGATTACAAGCTATCCGTTTCAAAAATGCCACTCGTGTGGCTTTGACTTTTCAGGTTTTGATAGCCCTCTATGCAAGATCTATGTCTCACGCCTTTATTACTCAGTTTCTTTAATTTAGTTGGCGCTTTGTCTCCCCGTAAACAGGGATGTGGCTAAACTCTCATAAATTTTTTCACCCCGACGAGGCTCTTGCCCGCCTTCTTTTAGTTCTACTTAATTCTGTCTCATCTCAACTCCTTACCCCAAGCTTCGCTTATAGGCACATAACTACCTATAATAAATAGTGCTAATGATCATTATGTCTAATCTGAAGATCGGAGGGGTTGATAGATATCATGCTTTCGCTAAATCTCCATTATTCGTCACATTTGCCTTAATCTCGAAAGATTAAGGCTCTTTCTTCGCCTAATTCAGTTGTATGGATACTTCTACAAACAACGTCAAATTCACGGTTTTTAATGACCACTATAAAGTCAGATATAGAAAATTGTTTGTAATAACTGTTAACCAGCAAACGACCGGCAATAAATTTTTCCTTTTTTCATAACTTTATTTCTTTTCTGTCTAGTCTCATCGTAATTATTAACGAATGTTAAAAAGATTAATTTTCGGTCTCCGAACGATAAAAAAGTTCCAATCACCACCTACTTCTTCTCCCCTTAACTTCTCGCCGTGATGCCACAGCTGCGTTATTAAAATTCGTTCTTTGCCAAATGTTTCTTTCATTAAGTCTTATTGTTTGCGCCTTGCGATGCCAACAACACTCTGTGATTACAGTCATTCATTTTTATGGACTTACAAAAAATCTTGTTGCGCGTCTGCGATCACCTCCTTGCGACAGATTCTCCAAAAAGTCGATCAACTAGTTTGAGGTAATATTGAATACCGAAATATCGGAAGATGTGATCAATTTTTGGGAACAAGAACACGACGCGAGATTCAACGACAAAAATTGTTAACAATTCAACGATCACAGCATCAACCGTAATATATAAGATATCGTCCGGTTCTTACATCCAGAATAAACTCCAATTTCTTCTACACTTGAAGCTTCAGAAAACCTTCAACAGAAGAGAATAGCAATCACGGCGTACAGGGACAGAAGGCAGTATCGTTTTACCCATGTTGGTTTGAACGACAAGGACTTGGATAACTAACTCGCTACAATAATGACCCGAAACATACTTGACATGGACCTAGAACTTCGCGAGGAGATTCGAAGGGTGCTTCTCTCCGGATTGTATCGGTTTATCCGATTACTGGAATTTTTCTTTTTCGAACTTTAATACGGTTCGTATAGCGTGAGAGAAAGTTTAGTTGATTTTCATCTGCCAATTACTTAACGACGCGATAATCTACATCTTTGGGTTTGTTTTGAACTCGTGCCAGCGTCGTTAAAACTTAACTGTCAAAGGTGCGAATTCACTTGGGAATCGACTGAAAAAACATCGTTCCAACTTGCTAAGGGAGAAAGCAACGACCGAACTTTGGCTGTCGGATTGAGTGCCCGAATTTCAAGAAAACTACCAAGACGAGATTTATTCACGCGTGAATAAGTTTGTAGTCATCTTAGCGAGTTGAAGAACAACCACGTTACATGACCCTATAAAAAAAGTTTATCCTTCAGTCCAGGCATATGGTTTTAAAGAACCCTCGACCCGTGTATCTCTTTTAAGATTTTATACGAAACTTCTTTCGCCAGATTCAATTACGATCTGAAATACAAATCTGGTTGTATCTGTAGACTGCATGATCGTCTGTCATCTCATTCATAATTCTCAGTTGACTAAGGTTCACTTTCAATCAAATTTCAGAGTTTCAAAGAGTCAGAAACGACGAGCTCTTCGCTTATAGCATCTAGCATAGCGAGGGATGTTACAAACGAGACTTTGGACTAACATAAATAAGTAAAAAGTGTATTATAGGTTCGAATGACCATCCAATAATCATTTATAGCTTTTTCTATACCATCCGCGTGATATTTGGCTCACCCAAGTTAGAGCCAAAGCAATTTTTATCGAATCGGCTATCGCCTTTATCTTCTACCGCTCTCTGACTCCTTTTTAATTAAATCGATGAATATCCGACACCCAATAATAATCTACAATATACTGCTTGGTCTTGAAGTTATTTTTATCCTTTAATGAAATTCGCGAAGCTTTGATTAGTTTATGATCAATGGGTACAGCTGACTTCAGTTAAACTTTGATCTTGGCCTTCAATAGACGAACCGGCGATTATGAGTATCAGTATAATTCGAATTTCGAGAAACTTCGTGAAAAATTCTTGGCTCAATAAACGGCTACAACGAGAAAATATTTCCGAAGTTTTATTTGAAAACTCCTATGTAACGATAAGTGCCTGTAGTAATTATGTTTTTCATCTGCTATTTCCAATTAACAGTATAATGTTCCGGAGGTACGCGAAGATGCCTGAGAAATTTCTGGATTTCTTATTATATGATATTTCCGCTCGCTGGGGCATTCTCATATCAGAATTTTTGAATGACTAATAAATTCTGGGCCTCAATATCACCTCGTGCCAGGAAATATTCACGTATGAGTTCAGATTCTAGGGCGAATGTTTCGCTCTTGTAAACCATGCTTGGAATTCTAATCCTCCCTGGCATGAAAATATTTACATTTTGAACGTAACTTATTGAAATCCACACCCAGATTCCTGGGTGTACTTCACTGTCTTGACTCTTGTCCTAGTTCTTATTAAATTCTGAAAATATTCGCGTTACGTGGTGTTAATCTTCATAAATCGCAAAAACATAAATAGAAGATTAAAATATACCTGACAACTGATTTACATCAAATATTTCAAAACATCTATCAACTTTGTCGAAACAGACATACGATCGTCCGATGCGCCCAAAAACGAATTTTTTTTTCATATTTTACAAATCGAATTACTTCTGAAATAATCGATATCAGGGTGTATGACTCGAGATTTGTCGTTGGGGGTTGGCCAAGAACTGAAATCTCTCGTGACACCAAGACCGGGGATCCATGCGCAGAAAAGTGTCCCGGATGAGCGAGAATACCTCATATTCCGTTTATAACATGATGATATTCATCTACGAGAGGTAAAGCTTTCAACTCCTATGCCGATAATATATATTGACAGAATGACGTAATGCTTGCCTAGAAAATTTCAAAAGGTAATATTGGACGCTTCACTTTTTCCGATGACAAGTACCGCTTGAGTACCTACGCGGCAAGCTGGGTTACCGCATACAAACTTAACTGCACCGAGTAGGGGAGATGGTTGCAAGACGGGCACTGTCTTAACTTTTTTGTAAAACAACTTATTTCAATTTTCTCGGGTTTCTCACATGTAAAAAGTGCGGAAAATAAGAGCGATGGGAACAAAACGGGCTGCTCGGCTAAATATGAGAATTGGGATCGAAACGGGTACCAAGTCTAAAAATAACAATATTATCCTAATTTATCTTTTATGATATTCCGACATATTTTGTATCAACGATAACACACGAAAGCAGAAAGATGAATGAGATTTGAAAAAAAATTGCCTGTTTTTCCCCCATCTCCCCTATAAACATGGAATGACGTGACGTTAAGATATCCAGTTTGATAGATTTATTGGTAACCTAGAGCTTGAGGATTTCCATTCCACGTATAATATATATTGAAAGCAGCTTATCGGAAATTATGAGAAATGCTTGCAACGGAATTTATCTTCTCATACACATTTAACATTGTGCATATAAAATTTGTAGATGATGCGTACGGATCTCTGAACTGAAAACTGTACTCTTCTTCGGTATTATCCTTCGTCCCTAAGTCTGATTTCAAATCATATTCTGTTACTCGATTTCTGTATAATATATCCGCTAACAAATTTTCAGCAGGTAACATAAAAAGGTGGAAAACTTGTCGGAGGTTTAGGTACTCCGGTAGGACACAGACTACGATATTCTCACACCCATCTTATTTCGTAGGTATATTTGAGGACGGAGTCGATTGAACCAAAGACCCTTCGACATGGAATCAAGGACTCTCCATAAATATAAAATATCCCTATCCCGTTTGAACCCTGGAGATCGAACCGAAAATTGCTTGAATTCTTCACAATGCCGCGCGAACTTCTAGGCGTTTTGATGTACTTCTCTGCAATTTGATTCGTGCCAAAAGGTCCTATAAATGCAAATGTCTGTGAACTTTGTCCTAAAAAAGCTCACCTTGTCGAGCATATAGTCCCCTCTTTTACACCACTCAACGTATTGTGCGTACCCACACATGTGGCATTGAATTTTTACGATATAGTCAGTCTTGGTTTTTATAAATGCATCACACTTCGTGGTATAATGATAACGTATAATCCCGTACTTCGAGATAGATATTCTACAGCTTTCAGCTCTTCTGTTCGATCCTGTTACGGTATTAAGCCATAAAGTTGAGCGTCAAGGTATACCAATTGATTCGATCTCTCGCAAGTTTCTCAGGTTGAAACACTATGGTTTCAAGGTATTGACCGCTCTTGATTGTATCAATCAAAATAATCGTTCGAACACGTCGTTGATTAACCTTTCATCGGAGCGTGACTTGACGAACGTGTTGCGTTGATGTGGTGATGTGCATTCGATGTATGTCTAAGCTTCTCGAATTAAAGCTGATAGTATTTTTACACTTCGACGAATAGTTATCAGTAGCTGTGATAGATTATAGGTCTCGATTTTCCTAATCGATGAAAAAGAAACAGAGAAAAAAAAATGCGTGGCTGTATTTTACATATTCGGTCGATCACTCAGAGATAATCACGAATTAAGCAAGTGCTCCCTATCGGGCGAGGCTGTAATTTGGCAAAGTGTAATATACTGTGTACATTAATATGTCCACTGGCTAGCCAAACGATTATGTACACTCGATACTTCCGGATCCATTTAATCGCCTCAAATACACAATTGATACTTTCACAGGGATGAACGTCAACGAATCGTTGACACGCGACAATTAGCCATAATCGACGCGATACAACGGCTGAACTCTCCCTGTAATAGTTATTTGAATAGATTTTTGCCTTCGGAAATGAAACAGGTTAATTTACACGTACCTATATACTTGGTTAATGATAAAAGTATATATGTATAGAACTACACATCTAATTTTGAATATTTATTTAGGGATTAGCGCACTTTGAATTCATAGCAGGTGTAGAAGCAGTAGATAGCGAGAATCCGAATATCGATGTTGACGTTTGTTTGATTAGTATTTACTTTGCCGATTTACTTCTAACCGTAGAATTTACTCGGAAAATGGTATAAAGTGGTTTTCATCTAGACAGTAGCGAATCAGTCAAGAACCACGGTTCATCTGAGCCCATGTACACACGTAAAAAAGTTTATTCCAAAGTTTTTACTAATATAGCTAAGTGACAGGGTTATATTGGTCCCCAAGTCAGGTTCTTCTTTATGTTTTCAATCTCAGCCGATAATTCCCCAATATTAGGTAACTTCGAAACTTGGTTTTCGAAAGTTAAGCCCTTGCAGGTCCTTCCTATCTATAAGAAACTTTCAATGTCTAAAATCCCATCCCAAGGTCCTCCCTTTTACTTTGAACTCATACATAACTAATTTAGATGATTCCCTGGGATGTTGCATATCATTGGCATTTTCATAAATCGACATTTGACGTATTAATTATGAATAGGTTGCCTAACCGATGAAATTCTAGATTGTGTAAATATAGAGACTAATTTCTCAAGACTCAATTATTTCATTAGACAAATTTTGATTCTAAGGGTGAGCGAAAGAAAAACGATAAGATAGAGAAGCAAACGTGTGTTTCATTCTCTTGGGGAACAGGGTAGATCTGTATAACCATAAAATTTAAGAATTCAAAACGCGAGATTCTGGCCCAAAAAATAGAAATAGAACAGTAATAAAGCATGTTCGGTACACGCGACAGCTCATGCGAGAAAATGAATTTTTGTTCAATCTGTTCCCTATTCAATAAGTGTGACAGTGTTGAAAACACAAGATGGGGTCCCAGAGGGAAAATTAAATCGAACACCTGGCCTGCGACGTATATATAAACACAAAAATCCCCTGGAATAATACTATCGAAACCAAACTGGATAGCAATATTAAACGGGCGAAAGAAAAAAAGGGAACATACCTAATTCCTAGCTTCGTATGGAGCATGGTGAACGGATGATATAGCCACATTCAGCGATTTTGATGTATGAGAAACTTTACTCGTATAATAAATTTGAACGGGCTTTTCATCACTGGTGAAAAATATAACCCGTCCTTAGTAATGCATTCCAGGTGTTTTATAAATTTAAAGTAAAGTCGGATAATCGTCAATCGACAGATATGAGATCGCATTCTTATTCCGATGGAAGTCAGTTGAAGGATATTGAAGGGCTCTCCGAGAGCTTGAGAGCTTGCAGCCGATCGTTTGGATGTAATATACGAATATCGAAATTTTCAGTCAAGCAAGACTGAACGATAGTTCACCAAGAATAAAATAACTCGAACCGATTTATGAAAAAAAAAATTCACGAACAGCGTCGAATACTTTATAATATTTTGGTATTTTAAGTTAAAGCAGGAAATAGAAGGTTCGATCCTCCCTCCTAACGTCTCTAATAAAACACTATCCCGACTGAAATTGCAAATAAAATATCGACGTTCCGTCGAGCACTCACCATGGTCCATAGATCCATACATCATTCATCTGAAACAAAAGGGAATAAATTATAAGTCTTACGGCAGCAGTTACCATAATGACTAATCGAGATAGATTGATCCAAGATTTCCAACCCTAATGAAGCGTCGGTGTACCCAAATTAATGACATCGAAATTACGCAGCAAGAATTAGGAGGAAGTCGTAAAGTATTTCTGCACCAGTTCACACCGGATCTAATTGATATTATAACGTATGGATTCTCGTCGGTAAATTTTTTCACACTGTCAATAGTCCGCGCAAACAAACGTCAGCGATGAATTTTACTAATCCATTTACTATAACTGCCCCATATCACGTATTGATATCACCAATTTTATCGAGGGTATGATATCATCGTAAAATTGTTGATTGAGGGTGGGAATAATAAATGGAAATTTCTAACAACCGGGAAGTATACACTGCAATTACCCGACGACACGATCAAGGAAATCTAAACCTAAATGGGAAAGTATGCGATCTGAGATCACTAGGTTTTTCAAATATTGATTTTCGCTTCACAGTTCTGGTCGGTAGATGGGAATGAATAACTTCCGATAACTTCCGACTCATCAGTTCAAGTTGAATCGTAGCCAAGCCTTTCACCGTTATCAGAAGTAAGTATAATGATACTTTATATTGGATTCTTTCCACTTGTATCTAGAGTTTAGCTCGGAGTATTATCGACTAAGCCTTAGTCGCGAGCAGTGAATTGTTAATTGAGGACTAACGCCGATTTAATTAGTTCCACGGTTGTTAACCAGCAAATTATCGGGCATCCCTTATCCGGTTTTGTGTAGACATGACCTTGTGATCTAGTTACATAGATTGCATTCGCACGGGCTTCCTCTCGTGAAAATGGCAAACCATGAGCTATCAAGTTAGCTGTATTTTTAATGGAGTCAATTATAAAGTTTCCCCTTTGATAGTGAATACCGACCACAAGCTACGCGTGTGGTTTTGTAATAACGTGCATTACATTTACGATTTCCCGGTACTTTGCAACGGAATAATGTTTCCAAGTTATTTGAAGTAAAAATGGGTGTCTGAAAATGTAGTTGCTAGACAGAAAAACTCTGTTGGAAATTTCCCGCTCGGTATCTTGGCTTCAATTTTTCCAGCCATTGGACAGTCCCGTAATTTTACAAGAAAAGAATTTCAATCGGAATGTCTTTTTCTCACTTCCGTTGTGCTCCGAATCGCACCGGAATTCCGGTACGTGAGTAAGGTTGCTCTATGGTAGAATACGAGGGCAGACGTGGCGAAAAGAACACGAAGCCAGCTCGTGCTACCAGCATTTGTTGCGATGGATGTGCCACGAAAATTGTTGGCAAAAGCTATTTCGCTACAACTGACAATAAATTTCACGTTGCATGTCGGGACGCATTCTGTCAATTGGAAAACCTTCTGAATTGATAATAATAACAATCATTATCTTGAGACATTGTCATCATTTATCAGAAAACATGACATACCTGAAGAGAAATTTCCATTGACTTGTAGAATAGAGAATGACTAAAAGTTAAACTCGTAAAAGCACCAAAGACTATGAAACGTTAATGGGGAATTTATGCGCTGTTTTTGCACGGATGTATAAATTTAATAGATTATTGGTATACTCATAAAAATTCATTTCTCACTAAAATTTTAGTATGCCTAGGTATAGGTATAAGTACGTCTATATATATATATATATATATGTATTTATCCGCACGTTATATCAATATCTAAACATAAGATACTTTTCCCCACAACGAGACGAGCTGAGGTTGACTGGGGAAACTCCAAAATCTACAAAAATTATGGGGATCAGAAAACATCGTAGGAATTTCGAGATACATTCAACTGCCAATGATTAGAGTAGAAGAGGGCACGAAGCCACGTTATCGTGGTAAAAGCAGACAGCTGTCTGTTGGATAAGCCACGATTTGATCAGTTGGATTTAGGAGACATATCTTGCAGGGACTGCGACAAAAACTTATCACGTCAGGATTTTTTCAAACACAAATAGAGAAGAAAAGCAGATAGCGAGACTACGTAAAAATTTTAAATAAATTACTGGAAAAAAATCAATCTCTGGTTTTAACCCAGAATGGTTTCAACTAAAGAATTAACGCCAATCTATTTGACTGCATTGATAATATACCAGGATTTAAACCTATCGCCGAGATTCTATATCGTATTATAGTGGGATTTTGGTATAAGTTATTCACAGTAACTCTTGACAATCTCATTTGTCTACACGTCTGACTAACCCTTGAACAGAGCAAGTTTGATTTTCTATGTGAAATTTTGGTGACAGTAACAGCTACTCCGTTGAATCAAGAAAGGAAGTGAACTGTACATGTAATTAATATATTGACTATGTACTTTACGGAGTTTCTAACGGCTAGAATATCATCGGTCTGATAGTTGAGTAAATAGTTCGATCCCCAGAGAGGGTGGATTTGTGTCTGTGAAGTATAGTAGCAGTAGTAACGTTAAATCGACGGGAAGGAATTAGAAAAGGAGTAAAACTCATCCGCCGGTATCCAACCAGTCGTGAATAATTGTAAAAGCAATAAAAACTAGATAAATCACTACATTCGGATATTCCAGAATAGCTCGACAATCTAATATCAGGAAATGAGAAAATTGCAAAAGTAAGTATGAGTTGAAGTTCAGATGCGATATGTCTCCCACAGAGAACTGAGATAAGAAATACAAGACCTAGTTGATAATTGACTTTCCTTTTTTGGGTAATGAATGTCAAATTCAGCTAATGATTTCTGTATGAAAATTAATTTGTACAAAGAAGGTGGAAATTGCAAAGTCCTATAAATTTCAGATTTTTTCATTAAATCATTATTGAAATCATTCGGCAAGTTTGACGAAGAGATAGACTTACAAAGCCACATTTGTCTAAAACCCTGTTTCTCGGATGACGGAAGGTCGAAGATATTGAAAGATTCGTTGAAATTATCAAAAGTCATTTTTTACCAAAGCCAATACTATTATTATACGACCAAGGTGATGGAAAGTAAGAACGGAAGAACGAAAAGAAATCGTTTCGACCCAGGGGGTTTCCGTATCGTTTCAAATTAAGACATTATAGTCTTGATGAATGAGTTGCCTCGTGGGAAACGCGCTCCTCGAATCGAGCCTAATCGAGTCTTATGACGAGCCGTCCTCAAGCAATGTTTCACTCTAATACATCAGCTCTGACGTTATTTAATTCATTTTCCGCTTCATTTCGTGTCCGAGAGAAAAAGAATCGTTTAATTCAGGCCTCGTTTCAAAGCCCAGAATATATTAAAGCGAATTACATGTTTTCCGACGTCCCTCAGAAGAACATTGTGGTAACATTGGCCCTGCTTTTCCCCGATGGTTTCTAATTTTTTTAAAGTGCTAATGGAAAGCTAATAACTTTCAGTATGACCTGAATTATGAAGCAGCCTCCGGCGTCATCAGTATCAATTTTCGACTTTGTTATTCTTCTCGTTTTAGCAAATAAATAAATCAGTAAAAAAAAAGTCAACGGGTCGATTTTACGAGCCCTAAACTATGAAGGTGTATATAAATACACAAACACGTTTATACAAGGGAAGCACCGCGCGTGAAATTGAGTCCCTAGGGACGCATAAAAGTCTACGAGATCTTAACGGCTCTTAGATGTCTGTTTATCCATCATTTTAGCAAGCAGTGAATTACCGCGGATAATGCCTCGTATGCAGTGCAAAAGAATAAAAATTTCGCATGAAAAGACAAGATATTAGAGACTGCTTTGAAGACTGAGTTCTCTAAGATCAAAACTCTGCCACTTTATCCTCAAGGCGATGCAGCTCTTTGCCCCGAAAGTAGAGCTCGCTATTCAGAAGCTTGGAGGATCAGTTGTCTGCTGTAAGGTGAGCCTATGGTTTCGAATGCTCGTAAAATGTTATCTACATACATATCACTGCATATTTAGGGGTGAAAACAGGGCAGGTCTTCGTATACTTGGGCAGGTGGTAAATGCGGAGATGACGTGGCTGGTTAAATGACTAGGATAAACACGCTAATTCGCCATTTGGCGTTTAGACAGAAGCAGGAGGTTCAAGACAAAATTTTTTATTAGTACATAAAAGGTGGGTGTTCATCGTTGACGGGTCGTGGCATTAAGATGGAACTTAAGAAAGCGTCTGTCAACAAGACAGGAGGAGTCCATTAGTTAGACAAACAAACTCTTCCGATCGAAATCTACGTTTTAGAAACACCCGGAGACGTTTACCCTCGGTTATACTTAGTATAAATAAATTTTAATACGTGCTGAATCTGAAATATTGTTTGATATTTTTTTCAAAATTAGTCTCACCTGAATCTTTCATCTCAATTGCCACAAAGTATCATAAATCGAGTAGCTCGTATTACATTAATTAACGCTATTATATGATATATATTTATGATCAAAGAAAAATCCTTCGAGAGGCAACAAGACTCATTTTATATCCAACATCTGCATGCGATGTTTATATGAGTGAGAAAATCGATTCCGGAGTTAAAGATCCATCGTATCACTGATATTTTTATTTATTATCATTACGATAATGTAAACTTGCCGTAATCGAGTCAAATTAAAGCATATGGCTCCTTGGTGACCCAGTAACGGACTCGCCCAGCTAACGTACATAGGTATATATTTTCCTAAGTCGTTAATCTTTATGGTAATAATATAAAGTATAAAATGTGAATTTATGGGACATTAAATATGAAATTACATTGCGTTATCTATCTTGATTTATTGCAGTGGACCAAGCTTTATCATTTACCAGAGTATAAGCACGATAGTGTTGAAATATAAATTATACATTTTTTATTTATCTCCAAAACGCAAGCCGCATTCATTATTGTATTCTCGAAATTCAAAAAATGGGTCGTTAATTTATTTCATAGAATACCAACCGACGAGTTATTCCATTACTTCTTGTTGCAAACTGATTATTACGCAGAGAGGTCAACCTGTTTGACAATTAAGTCGATCGTATCGAGCACCTTGGATAAGGGATAATGTACTTTGAGAACGGAGCGAGGGATAATGAGCTCTTAAAATGAAAATTTAATCACGTAAATTCGTTGGATCGGAACTTCGAATGTGTAACGACTACTGCAGTCGTATGTTGAAAATAAAGAATTGATGGAATTTGCTAGTTGCTTTTATTAGTTACTTTTTCTAAGTTTCTAGTCATTCTTTTTATCTCTTCTTTCTAGCTTTGGAGCACTTAGCGGTCCCACGAACAGGGGGTGACCGAAATATTTTATATTAATACTAAAGCTCCGGAGCTCTGAGCACTCAGCTGCGTAATTTACCATTAATTAATTCGATAAAGTTGTCAAGGTAATAAATTTATAATGGCAAGCGTATGGTAATTATAAAGGTAGGTACATATGTATGTACATGTCGCTGTACATCGCGTAGTAGAATATATTATATACCTAAATAACCCGTGTTCAAGTGAAACGGGGAGTCGAATCTCGACTGAAGTTCTCCGATAAAGTTTACGCCTCTATCTTATAGTCTACCTGGAATCGAGCCAGAATCTACTACCGATATTCAATACCAAATGAGAGTCATTTCACGTGTCTACAACTTTGCGGAGCGAGTGTATCGCGGTTTTATAGAAAGATATAACACGATCGCAATGAAAGTGAGGAGAAAACGTAACGGTTAGCTCACTCAATACATGGATACAGTTACTTTCGATACATCTGATAAAATCCTTACCACGTAACACCTCGGTTGTCATCCGGCCAAACCACAAGTCTTATACTTTTGTTATATCAATCCCATTAGAACAAAACCAATTTGAGCCGAAACACCTTTAATTATCGGTCGCGTTTCGAGGTGTCTCTAAAGACAGGGGAAATTGGCAAGCCAATTACGAATTTATATAATTCTCTCAATAACCACCCTCGCTCGTGGTATTTTCATCCCTCTTTGCTGATGCCACGTCTCTTGGTCGGAGAACAGCGGTATGAGAGTAAGGAAGGGAGTGAAGAGGTAGAAAGAGAAATTAGGATGGAGGGATTCGTATAACCACCTATCTACACTAGAGAAGCTTGGGGGAGACGATCTGCGAAGTTCGCGCTCAAGGCACGTTTCCTGAGGAGTGAACTAGATTCTCTACTTCCCTTGAAGAACCAGCGCCAAAACCAAGACCAAGAACCAAAGTGCCTGGATAAGTCATTAAAGGAGACGTTACCGGCTAGGTATACCACACGCTATGCTACAGTAAGCCAATTCACCTATATACGGTGTGACGTTCTCGCGATAAATTCTCATGAGGATAAACCATGGCGAAGTGATCGCAAGGTAGGGGAGAGCACGTTATCGTTCTACGGAGATTAGAAAACGGTAAAGTCGTGGTAAATTTTGAAATTTGGTTAAAATAATAAGAATAACAAATCACTATCATCCACATACTTGGGTGTAACTTTTTCCCTGAGATCATTAATAATGACCTGTAAGTATAATTTCACGGCATATAATCGGTCCCTATATACATATGGATGGGAAAAGTTCAAGCTTTTCTCAGCTAGGTATCTGTTTAATTATCTGAAATCCTCGAAGGAACACTGCAATAGTATGGCAGCAAAACGTCAGCTGGTCTATTGGTACGTTTCAATCAATATGTAAAAATGAATCTAGGTATGCATATTCGTTTATTTTGTCCACTGTCAACGTCAGCGATTTTGGAATGGTTTTGAACTGTATTTCATTCGTCAGTTCTCGGTATCCGATACACAATAATTGATAGATGAAAACTAATTGTGTAAAGTATCGAAAAGTGAAATTCCGTGATTTAGATACAAATTGCATAAAGCATCAGAGAGATCGAGTAATCTTATCGCAGTTCGGAATTAGGGACGGATAGCTTTGCCATTTTTCATTGAGAAAATGATCTGCGATCTTATGAAATATAATCGCAAAGACGAAACTCAAATGGTTCTCTCTGTTTAAGTGTGAATTACCTATTTACGATATCTGTCTGAACGGTGAAAAGAAAGCGGGTGAATCTCCCTCTGAACCTTCACTTTTCACGGAACTTTTAATCAACGGAAAATTACACGACGATTTCAGGAGAAGTGCGGGGTTCAGTCGGCTGAATTTCACACCCTGTTTTTTGTCTCAAACGTATACGTAGCGATATCGAACCACACAAATTATCCCGACGCCTGTGGATGGCACCTTGTCTCATCAGTGGTTTAACGGCAGCGGGGTTGAACCCCTAAACTCTATTCCATGACGATGCGTATTTCAATTGAAGAGAATTTGCGGATGACAAGTGAATTATGGTCATGAAATGTCAAAGAGTCTGCAGGCAGGTACAACTAGTGACTGTTTTAAATATCACACGGATTTAAACTCATGTATCATTGCCTCAAAAAACGTTACTTTTTGTTTATTCCTATCTCAATATTTCTATTCATCAATTTCCAAGAATAGTATTCATAAACCATACCATACGATTGGTATTCAGATTTTCCGTTAAACTAGGCTGTTTTGGAAACTCAATTCTAGCGAATATGAGTAGCGAGGTTTGAACTGGACTGATGAAATATTTGGCCTATGGACCTAATGCGGTGTTTAATTTCCTCCTGCATTATTGATTCGATATTCATGGACGGCAAAGGGATACGTGTACCTAAAACAGAGCCGATTAATTTCACGTGATTGTAATTTGGTTTTCAAAGGTTTCGCAGATATCGATGTTTGAGTTTCAGCTATCTAGAATATAAATTAATATCTTGCACAAGCGTTGCCCTGATAATTATTTGCTCATCTGTCTCATTATTCCTTAAAGCTAGCTGACGTCCATTAGTAATCAAATCTATTGACTTAGTCTCGTAATAAGTTCGGTGCGAAAGAGTGAATTTAGTACGAAGAATGGAATTTCGATATATCAGTGTTTCCTTTATTCAACTACGTGGAAAATTCTATAGAAACAACAAATGCGTTGATTCATTCTGGATTTGATGTAAAGTGAAAATAAACGGATCTAACTATAGTTGAAATTTCAATAGGATATATTCTCAGCGTGTTTGACGGTATCACAAACACTCAAAACCGTGGTGAGCCCACTTGACTTCACTTTTGTACGGTGTTATATTTAACCCATTACGTATACGAGCGGAGTTATATGTAATGTGCGTCGTATACGAGGATAATAAATCAACACACATCGTCTCAATTTCGATTAGGTATAATTTATGCCATTCCGCATATATGTGCGCGATATCGATGTTACAATCGATATAGAAATACCGATGTATCCACGTATTTCCATGTACCCAATTTGATTGAAAGATTTAACGGCTAAATGACGTTTATAAAAATTTCGCTAACTGCAAGGTCTTCAGGATATTATTAAATGCTAAGATTATAATTAAAGTACGCTGTGAGGTATTACTTGCGTCACGTAGGTGGTCAAGGGTGTAACTCGGAAACACGCAACCTTTATTCATCAAAAACATATGATATTTTTTGTTCGCGTGCGAACTCTTATTGAATGAGTAGTTATACTCAGCGTGCGAGTAGACTCGCGACTCTATTTACCACCCCTGACCTGCTGTTGGCAAATGTTCCATAAATTTAATATCCTTCTGACCCACAATCCAAGGGCAGCGGAGGAATAGCTAGTTTCAAAGCTTTGGGCTACCATAACTTTGTGTAATCAAGCTCTTAGGGTCGAGGTGAACGTCGGGCTGATCAATGAATGCGTATAACGATCATCTATCGGAATTTTAAGGCAGTATGAAATTGTATAGAATAATCATCGATTGGTCAAGGCTTCATTGTACGTTGAAGCTGAGATGCGAATCGGGCAAAGGATGCCTATATCCGTGTACCAGATCGATAAGCACACGAAAAGAAAGTGAGCTTTTATTTCAATACCTATCCGAAGAGCGGTTACGGTTTTAACTTTAACAAAGCTGTGAGCAATTCCACGAGACTGCTTCCGATCTTGAGAAACATTTAGAAAGCTGGGAGAGCCGGGAATTCGAATCGAACATTCAAACTTTGAAATACCTATAGCGACCCTGTCGTGGCGGACTTTACCACAAGCATAAACAGGGTTCACGTTTAACCGGATCTCCTTGATGCATAATGTAAATCTCCTCTTTGTAGAGTATCAATTTCAGGAGTTAGGCTAGAACAACCAGTTATTCCTTGGTTATATTGTCTGGATGAAATGCCTTTTGTTGGTACCAAACCACGAGCCTCTTACACGTATAGAAGTCAAAAAAATGTCCCTTTAGTATTCGATGCCTCTGTTTCTCTCTCCCTGATCCGTTTATTCCTACAGTCATCTCAGACGTCAGATGTGATCGGGAAAGCGTTAAAGCATATAATAGGTAGATCCCTGCTATCGAAACGGTCTACTGAAGAACGTGATCGGAGAAGCTGCTATGTTGAAACGAGTAATTCTTAGCATTCGGGGGGTCGCGGTTGAGTAAGCGATAAAATATATCCATTTTTCAAATTCTGTCCGAAATTCTTTGAAATGAAGAGGCGATCTGTGCGATAACTTCACGGAAGTAGTGTTGTCTAGTGCTGGAAATTCAACGCTCAAACTCATACTCTCATCGTTTAATGGAGATACGCACTCTTCGTACGACTAGATTTCCTTGTCCATAGATTCTTCTGCCTCCCGTTCACTAACCCTCGGATATTCATTCTGTTCCCGCTTAAGGCATAAAGAAGAAAACCTCGAAGAGACTTCGAATGAATCGGCTTGGAATGGATCAGTCAGGATCGAGACAGCTTATATACTTTGAATTCGTTTCGAATATACATGCGCCAATATATTGAAGCGCATTATTGACCGTGGCCATATCATTCTTCGCATAGTATATGTACATGGGATTTGACTCCCGAAAACTCTCGTAAACTCTCGAAAACTTTTGATACCAGGTAGTGACTCGACATGTATGGAAGCTACATCGGCTGTCCATATAGTTTCCACCTCGATTCAAAATTGATAAACCATGTCGGTTAGCCCGATTATAGCAATAACAGGAGCCTATATCGAAGCGATGCTGCTACCACATTGCTGTCGACGTTTGTATGGTCTGGCGATACTATTGCCATGCTAACGCCATGTGGCATTAATGTGTTACAGCATTAATGTCTCACAGTTCGGAGAATATTGGTATTCACCTAGCAGATGATTACGTAAATCATTCACCTGAATGGGATAACTGAAAGCAGTAGAAAAACTGAAGGAACGTGACGCGCATTTTACGTCAGCGAATGTCTTCGAATTTTCGGAAAATCTCTGATTTAGCGATTCATAAAAATACGCGTGAATACCTTAAGAAAAATTTAGTCTCCGTTGTTTTGATACGATTTTCAATACATTTTCTTAAGATTTAAACGTCTCTCACTGTACGCTGCCAAACATCATAGGATTTTAGGGCCTTTTATTTGATCGACATAACAAACTGGTACAAAAATGTATAATACCGAAAGAAACACCTCCCAATAAGTAACCGTCACTGTGTAGTGATATATCACCATATATCTGTACCGCGATCGCGTGGCATCTAGAAATCCGATGCCACAGGTAAACGAGAGAATTTTTTCAAGACTGCAACCGCTCTCCGTAATCCATTCGATTACCGAGAGTCCAGACAGACGCCCACGTAGATAAGCGTAGGCGTATAAACACATCTATACTCTCCAAAAGTTTGGAGATTACTTTTTTTCATCTCACAAATACGTCAAAGACTCTGACGTAACTCCTGGTTATACCTATTCGCCATCCAAGAGAGCTGTCTAACGTGTACGTACGTATGTTTATTTCGATTGCAAGTCGCTTTTGAGATATCATGTTTTATATATTTTTTACATGGACCATGGTGTTCCTGTAATGTTGCGATGAATAATCGCTGCAGTAGCAAGAATCCTATACCTACAGAAGGTTGATTTGCTAGGGGACCCAATTTTGTGTTTAAGTGCAGTTCTTTCAGTTTTAAAACGCTAACTAACTTACGAATAAACGAATTATCTCCTCGTTACAAATTGGGTCACGATAGGACTCATGGGGTAGGATAAATAATATAAATAGTTGCAAATCGAAACTCTGCTCTCACAGGGTTTCGCCTAACGCGTCAAATTGAACAGAAAAGTATTAATGTCATCCGATAATTCCGCTGCTGCTGGAAATCGAGTCGTTATTTTTGCAACAGGCTGAATAATCCTTCAAATTTCTAACAACTTTCGTTATATCCTTTCTCACCTACTAAAATTGCAAAGCGTGTCACGTACTGTCCACAAAAAAAAAATTGCCGCAAGAATAAATTCTTTATTGGTTGATTACACAGGTCTTCTTTGTCAAATCCTGATTCACCCAACCAGTGGTACCAGTCCCTTATACATTTATTCAAATATTATAAATTGTTTGATTTGAACTGAATTAATGACTTTAATTGAAAAATCAATGCGTCTGCCATTCCTCCGAACAGTTATTAATTCGAAGGCTAGTCAAAGAATTGATTTAGTCGAATGATGGCGTGGGGAATATATGTACAACGATTTTACAGCGACTTGAGGCAAAAATCGTGAAGTATAAACGTAGATATTCCTATACAGTAAGACAGACAAGTGGTTTGGTAATCCGCAGAATTTTGGCAGGGCGTGTCACCGGATTTTGAATAATGTGCTGATTGAGACATATTTAAATTCGCATACCTGTGTCCTGAATACGAAATATTAATCCATTTCAACCGTTGGATTGATGATGTTCGGAATCAAATTTTTATTGTATTCGCAAAAAACTGAGGGGTACGGTAAACCGGTAATGGCACATGTAGGCATGCATATGTAAGCCAGTATCAACCCTTGTGCGAAACAAGTCACGCATGGGTATATAATAAAAGCTGAAACAAAAACGTTCATCGGATCCATGTTCCTTGTTCGGAGCAACCCTTGCTGGAAATGTTATCACTGTTTTTATTTATTATTGTTATTATGACTGTTATTTTTTTCCTTTTCAATTTTTTTACGCTGTTTTACTGAACACAGCTTTACTTGTGACAGCTGGACACCCAAGGGGAAGACCCGGCGAGACAAGACTGACCAGATTAATGTTTCATTCCGAAGCATCAAGTCTGCTTTGGATGATGGAGAAGGCTACGTGGCGCATTACTTTTTTTTATACACCTACAGAAAATCCCACGATATATTTGGACGAGAGAGATTCAGGAAATAGCCAAATCCCAGAGGTTTCTTCGAGATCTAGATGGTGAGAAGAAATATTTTTCATGATTTGTCTTCGTCTATCGTTCGACATTTAATCAGAGCCGAAGTTTTTCCCGGGGGATGTTTCCCCTGTTGTTATATCTTGAGCGACTCTATAGTCTCTTTATGCAATTATACTTGTTCAAAATCTATAGGGACTCCAAATTCCCTCGTTACAAAACTTTCGGTCGAAATTGTTCTTTCTACTTAGTGTCTTATAGTGCTTCAATCGCGCTATATTCTAAACAAAGATTACAATCACCGTGGGATTTACCTGCCAAGTTGACAAAATTCTAGAAGTATTTAAAACTTGTTCAACCAAATTATCAGCGATTCTCCAATCCCTACGAGCAAAGTAAAGTTCCTTAATGTAGTGAAACAGAAACAATATGAAGACTACGATCGTACTTTCTAAAAATTCAAATCTAAAACAGATCCAAGTTAAAAGTTCAATGAAAAGTTGACGAATTATGCGATCATTGAGACCACAGATTTGATACCAACAAGTTGCTATGCGTAATTCATATTTCGTAGAAACATAAAATTTACAAAGCAGCTGTCTGCATTGACTGGTAATAGTTCATTTTCTAACTGGACAATAATTTTGAGGATGTTGGTTCGTGCACTTCAAGAATTCATAATATTTTATTAGAATTGCATGAAGAAACCGAGTTGATAGGCAGGGAAAACTCAAATCTTCCGGAAGTGATTTAGCGATCATCTTCTTTCGGGGAAAGCTTTACCGCGAATCCCCTACCGCTTCTTTGGCCAGTAATAAGCGGATTCGGAATTCATTTATCCTTGGAATAAGTTGAAAGTCGGGTAGGCCAATGTGGCGAAGTCGGGTATGAAAGTGCCATTTTCCTTCATTATTCTTGAAACGGGTCGAAGCTTCTCTTTTCCTTCCTCTTCCTCATACTAGAGAAAAGCCAAAAAAAAATCGGCTTTTCGAAAGATTGGACTCGTAATGATTCTTCAACAAAATTACGCAAATTTCAATTCACTTCAGGAGATCACTCACCAATTGCATTCATGACAGATTAGATACATTCATTTTCCGAATTCCTAACGCGAGAGCTCTTCACACGCTAATAACGACGTCGAAATGTATGAAAGATGAGAAAATAGTCCCCGCTGCGGTACTAGATTCTGAACATGTGCGAAATTGAAGTTTAGATCCTTTTTGGAACTGGAAATGCGGATGCATCGATAAACAAACCGTTAATATAGTCGAAAATGATAATGTCTGCAGGGGTCTAAGGACAGAGTACCTTGGAATTATTATCCGCCTTACAAAATAATTAAATTTTAGTATTCGCGAAGAAATTTTAGACAGTATATAACGATACTCTACATAATATACTTGTGCTTTATGTGCTCCGTTCGAACCCTGGGGGAAAGTCCGAAAACAAAGGTAGGCGGATTTCCTTGGGTGTGCAAATAAGTGTGCCAATAAGCGAGCTTCAAAAACTTCTTACAATCTATATGAGGCTGCAGGCTTTGACGTTAATAAAGAAAAAACAATTTACGTAAGTTCTCAAGAAGCAATGAGTATAGCTATAGGTATGTACAGCCTGCTACTCCGCGTTCCGGAGGAAAAATTGTTTTTAAATGAAAAGATAAATAACCATCGTAGATCCTTGCCTCTAAAGAGTGGACGATGAAATATCGGTAACCTGACATTTTCACTTACGTCGATTTGAAACGGATTCGATCGACAGGAAAAACAGCATATTTCATGCTCAGGATTTATTATTCATAAATCCTGACAAAGCTTCTTGAATGTGAAAAGAAAACGATTGCTTTTTATTTTCAATAACAATGAAAAAAGAACAGCAGTCCTGCACATGACCAACCATATGGAATAGCCTCTTTCAATGCATTTATATAAATTAAACATCTTGTCTTCAGAGCGTTTATTGAACTATTCTTTAATAATAAAAATTCCCTGTATGTATTACGATATTGAATGTTCTTGAGATACATACTGAATTTATTAAAACAACGATAAAGATTGGAAGAAAAATTATTCAACGAAATGTGTACGGATTAGCTTGACCTGTGACAAAGCAGCTGCGGTATGTACGAAATGTAGGCATTATGAATTATGTGGCCGAGCCCGGTCCCTTCCCTTGGGAAATCACTACAGATCAGATATACGTCTTATCCTCTGGGACAAATTTTTAGGTGAGTATTTTGACATTTTACTTTAAGATCAACATGTTCCAAATATTTTACACTGGATTTTGCCTCCAGTGACAGACTCTTTCTATATCTTTTTACAGTAAAAAAAAAATGGTATCAATTTTTCATAAAATTGTCAGAATAACAAGTAGAATTTTTTTCTCAAAATATTCATTGCTTCTAGCAGAAGAATGTACAGTACATAAAATTTATGTTGAATACTTATGATGCTTGAGATAGTTCAGTCATTCGTCGGGATTAAATGCCACTTTTTTCAAATTTAGCTCTTCAAGATGTACTGATCTTCCGCTGAAAAGAATGAATGAAAAAGAACACTCGAGTCCCAGAGTCGTCGAAAAGGCACCTCCCGCTTCTTCTGCTTTCTACTTTTAGATTCTGTCCATAAATCGCATTAGCATTTTATGCGCATACCTACTGAGTATAATTTTTTCATTACACTTTCTCAACTCGCTATTGTAAATTGCAGTAGAAAATGTTCACCCTTTCCCTAGATTTGAATTCATGGAGTTTAAATTTTTAGCGTACGCTGTCGTGTTTCTAACGTCTCTCAACATATTTATCGTCATATTTGCTCGACCAAAGGGAAAACTCAGAGGCGTACTGGCATCCCTTTTTGTTTCAGGAAACAGACGAGTTATTAATGACGTTGAAAAGTGCCTGAAAGTCTCGTACAAAGAGAAGAGGAGCTGTGTCTCCGCGTCTACTTCGAATATATACGGTAAGAATTATTTTCCGTAACTGAGATAGACAATTTCTGAAAGGAAATATGTATCTGATTTTTCTGTCCCTCGCTTTTATACTCTTCTTTCTTACTTTGGCGAAATCTACTCCATTTGGGCAAAGTGATCCGGGTCAAAATACGAACTCTTATACAACCAGCTTTGAGTGCACGAAATATGTTATGGGAATGGCGATGCGCTACTCGCTTGTCCAAATCGTCATATTTCTCTTCTCGAGTCAGCCATTGAAACTTGAAAGTCCCATTCAGCTGGAGAGTACGATAAACAAAACAACAATGGTCACCTATTGTTGTTTGTTGGTCGTATTCCTTTATCGACGCTTGCCTCCTGAATGCTCAACTTGAGCACAGCTTATGCTGGTCCAGTAAACGCGAAATTTATTCCTGCGACTAGATACCAGTTGTAGATGTTTTATTGCTGAGGTATGACGAGCTCCGAGGACATTTTCGAGATGGGGAGAGAAGAAAAATTAACTGTATACTGTAACAACGTGAAGCGCGTGCCTAATACTTTTCCATTCTAACTAAACAATCTCGCATGATTTGTTGAGACTACTTTTCGCGTCTGTAAAACTATTAAAGCAAGTTTGTGAAAAAAAAAAGGAAAAAAGAAATAAAAAATTCACGTGCAAGATGGAAATCGCTCCTTACTTTTTACATAAAATATTATATCTGATGACAACAATCGTCCAATTACCAAGCCGACGCGACGCCTACGGTAGAAATTTTAATTATAAAAGTTTAACTTTGCTTATTAGCTTCGGAACCTAATAGGGACCCCCAGTCTTTCGCTGTTATACACGTGCTATACGTAATTTACGTTACATCATCAGCAAAACCTTTCCTCAAATTGAGTAAGGATGAATTTTCCAATCCTATAAGACCAAAAGTATTGTGTAATTTTTTGTTGTAGAGTTTAGTATAATCCCGGTGTGCGTGGATGTAAGGTTACACGTTAATTGGAACTGGAGATTAGACAGTAACTCGTGTAAACAAAAAAAAAACAACAACAACTCGGTCTTGTTTTTCAAAATCGGTATAATACTCGGAAAA
Organism: Tenthredo distinguenda; assembly: GCA_947538915.1. NCBI lineage: Eukaryota > Metazoa > Arthropoda > Insecta > Hymenoptera > Tenthredinidae > Tenthredo > Tenthredo distinguenda. The sequence goes on from OX384534.1 coordinate 12,042,241, forward strand.
TGACAGGCCTCCGTGGCGAAGCGTACCGCAGTCTTAATTAACAACATTAAAACGTGCTTTGTGATGGACGGTGACACTCATAAGAGGGATGGCCTAGGCGGCGGACTTATTACGAGAACGGTGGTGAGTTTATTACCTCATTTATACCTTGTTATTATATATTTAAAATGACGCTACTCTCTGGCTCGATAGTCGCAAATTTTCTGTATTATGTAGGTAGCAACGCGTTGATACAAGAAAATTTTAAATCATTCATTAGCTTGCGTAGTTCATCACCTAACTTTTTAAAGCTTTTATATTTCGTCGATTTCCCTTGGTATATGATCATGGTGATAGGGATTCACGAGTTCCATAGTCTTAGGTCCACGAAAATCCTTGTGGCAGCTCAATTCTTTCGATAAATTTGCTGGCACAAGCCTTCCCCTAATCTGTGCAAAAGCTAGATTATTATATCGTATTATTTTGGGCCTCTGCACCGATAGAGGTATAAAGAACCCACTGACAATGAGCTGAACTTTATGAAATTTACATATTTGTTCATCGTATCGCGCCCGTTCAATTTCCGGACATACTAGCAATCGGGATGTTTTTACGAGAGATAAAAAAGTTTTTGTTGCTGTGATTTTATACTCCCTTTAGTTCACCCTTATCGTGAAATTTTGTTTTAAAGAGACCCCAGAAATTGGGGATCTGCTCGTAATACTATTTACTTCTCTAACTTTCAAAAATTCAGTTTGATTTTCCGATAATCAGATAGAACTTTGAGAAACCAGATCCGAAATAGAATTTTCTACCACCAAACTATTAGTCTTCGTATAAAAGTGGAGCGTTAGATCGTGGAAGGCAAGAAAACTTGAAAACTATTCCGCAGGCTGCCTTGGGCTAAAGTTTAACTATATACCGTCTAGCTCTAGGAAATGTCTTTCAGTCGTAGTCGCAATCTTACAATTAGACGCTTCTGAGGTTCGTGTAATAGTAACGGTAAGCTTAAGCACAGCCAACTAGCTTAGCTTCGCGTTTAGCTGCCGGGCATTATAGATTTTCATCTTTGTCCGAGATACGGAAATGGTCAAAAGAGTTAAGCTTTTAACTAGAAACTCAGGTATACATAACTGGGAAGATCGTTAGTATATATTTCGCTTATACTCTTGAGGTGTTATGGAAATTGAAAATTTACTATCGATACATCTACGATTCAATGAATAATTCGACGGAATCTCATATCTCTCGAAATTCACCATGGATCAAAAAGTTAAGCATGAAAATATAGGACTGGGTGAGTAATAAAGAATGTATGAAAAATATCGTTTTCCAGTATCTGACATGTACAATGTATGTACTCATGTGTAAAACTTTGGAGGCAATAGTAGCTAACGTCATTCTTGGGTTCGTAGAAAAATATGAGAGCAACTTTTATTGCAAAACTAACGATTCCTGAACAAAAAATGGTACTGAAATCTTAAATAACCGTGGCTATTGCTTTACTTCGCTATCCGGAAACCTCCGGCGTTTTACGAAGATAAACACTCGACTCCATCTGCAGTTTGTATAAGTTTGAAAAGTTTTATGAAATTTCGAAAGATTAATCAAATAATGAACTAATAGTCAAGTTTTCTCTGCACTTCACAACCGAGGATCGGATACATATTTAATCTCATGAAACCATTCGAAATTAAATCCGTCCTATATAATCGTACTTCTTTAAAATTTTGGTGAACGTCTTAGGTAATTACCTGCGTAAAACTCGAACTACGAAAGCAATAAAGCTTCACGGTGTTATTTAAAAAATGAAAATCAGCGTATCTTAACTATAAACCGCAATGTAAATTTCCTACTTTTGCTATGGGTACCAAGCGTGACAACTAACACGATACTAGCGAGTCACGATAGTCTCTAAGTAATTTGAAAAGTTAATCTCGTGACGTTGGAAAAACATAACAATATTAAATGGAGTATATTACCAAGAACGACGTCAAATTACAGTAAAACTAGAATAGCGTACATATAATGGTGTTTTACTTCTTTCTGTAAGGCGCGTTGGTTCCGGTTGGACAATTATACTCATTAATTAAGAGAATGTGGGTACTGCTATAAAACTGGACCCATACAATTTTTCAGACATTTGACAGCCTTAAGTAACTGCGTGATATCGTAAACAATATATTTCCTGGGTCTCACAACATCGACTGATAATGGTCATTACAAGCAACTATTTTTTTATGATCTACTATATTCTATATTCTATACACAACGATGTCGTCCTGGAATAACCCAGCATGTCCAATTAGGACAAGGTCCTGTTTTCTGTAGTCACAACCCCTAAATCTAGATAAGATGTTTCATAACTTCTGTTCTTCAAATTTTTCATCGGAAAATTGGACACCTTGTCATTAAATTAAAGCGACATTTTCTACTTTTCATTACGCCCTGTGACCCACCTCTGCTTATAGTCATGAGAAAAATAAAGACCGCGATTCTCGCGTCCTTTTCTGGGTTAACGACTTATTGAATATTCAAGAAACGTGCTAGGAAAATGTATTTGATATGAAGACGTTCTCGGTAACTCAAATCCAGTACAGCCCAAAATCTTCGCTCTTGGTGATAAACTCTTGATAGAAGGTGCGACTCGGGAAAGCTGTAACGCCTTCAGCGCTGCACGGTTATACCTACCTCACTTAACTAGATATACGTATAGGCTCCTCTGGTATGGGTGATAAATCTTATTATCCAGGCAAAACCAGGCTAATATTTGCACAGCGTTGCCGAAGGCAAAGCGCATCAACCAACATCCACACATCTCGGAACACATTTACACGCGTATATGAATCATCGTAGATAGTGTATAGGAATTGGCATTCACACTGATAAATATACCATATATCTGAATGAGAGGGTGTTTGAGGCTTTAGCTAGTGCGGTTAACTGAAGACACCAAATTTACTGTTTTATTCATCGCGGGGAATTGATCTGATAACTGGGGAACCGATGATTTATCAGAGTGATTTTTCGTGGCTTTTGAATTATTTCAATACTGTATACTTGAGCTTTCCCCGTTGATTCAACGTAGCTGCGGTAAAGTATGATACATTTTTCGACGGTGGTTATGAATTTGGGAGACAATCGGTACTGCAGCTTTTACAGTAAGTGTTTTGTTCGAGTTTTAGAGCATTTTCTTTGCGCTTTTTGGCCATAATTTTGCGTTTATAGCCGCGGCCAATACTCTTGGCATTCGGTTGTCTTTTCGATCCGCAATTTTTCATTGCTGATAATAAATTGTGGGTGAATGTTATGATTAACAACATTAATTCTCAGACCTTAGACCCGAGCGGTATTCTTCATGAATAATTTCTGTATTCGCATCGCTCTACTCTATGTATGTATATAAATCTTTAATCCAGTCGGAATTGAGCCAGAATCCTTCCAAGTGAATATTCAAATCCTCTGTTAAGAAAATTATATCAAAACCCTCCCTGTCACAACTCACCACAAGTGATTTCGGTACCTATTTTCGTTCCACTACCTACGCTTTTCGGAAAGTTCCCAGCCCCTATCACGCAGTAGTTTACAGTACTTTGGGGACGTCAATTTGAACCAGGACTTTACAACCTATGATAAAAATAGCTCCCTGACAATATTGAGGTTTGTTAGATCAATTCACAAATGATGTCACTCGTAGTCAAGCCACAAGTAAATTCAATAGATATGGATACATAAATATACATATATCTACGATATTCTATTTGTGGCGCTACACTTTTCGGACACAATGATTCTCACGATCGGATACGAGTCAATTCTGTAGCTGAAATAGAATTAACATCACTCCCAGGATTGCTTTAAAAATGGTTTGGAAATACCAAGAAAAATAGGGACATTGAGAATTGTACGAAATTCTATGTTTTGCGTGGATGAATTTTCAATAAGAAGTTGATTAGAAGATACTCTGACCTGCTGATTGTAAGAGAAGAGAATCGAAACAGGAGAGTTTTACCTATTCGAACGTAATGTAGTATTTGAAAAAAATGTTCAATTTATACAACTGGAACGACGGATCTGCGGTGAAAAGCACCGGTCGTTTATTCTTTGATTGAGAAGAACCCGAGATATATATCCCTTTGAAGATTGAGGAAAAATGTGTTCTGTAAATTTCGAATTACGACATCCTCGGCACTGCTCAATATCAAGGGCTCTAGATGTAAGCTACTTCTTCGATGATGACGCGAAATCGAATTCATGCCTTCAAAAACGGACCCGAGAAAAATGGAATACCCCCATGTATACAGGTATAGGTATAGTTGAATGATTGTACAGAATAGGTAATAGATTTCGATCAATCTATTACGATATTTCCGGAAATAATGAAGATAGACAAAAATGTTTCATTCAAAAATTACTCGGTTCTAGAGTGGGCGTGACGTGAATGAAATAAAATTTCTTTCGATATAATTAGCTCGGGGATTTCGAAGTTGTATTGATTTTTTCAAACAGCATCTCATATGTTTCTTTTCACCCGTTTTATAGCTGACGTTAATTCGACTTTAACGATCTACAATGGAAGGCCATTTCAGAAAGCATATTATTCTATTGAAACAAATCAAGTTAATTCGAAAATATTCGCAGAACCTCTATGTAGAACCCTCCAGCCACGTAACGTTTCCTTCGAAAGCAAGTTTTCGTACAAATAATCTCTGTTTCCATTAGCTCCGGAGATACCGCTGCGGATTGATTAACCTTTCGCAGTCGGGCGTGTACTTTTAGCACACTCGAACCTTCTATTCCCAAAAGTGTCAATTATCGATTTTATTGAAATTTAGTGATGCGGGATTTTTGGGACCGCTAAATACGAATCCCAGGTTACAACGACAAAGTCAAAAAGTCCGGAATTAATATGGCGGATTAGCATACGTGCGAAAATTGACAATCGACTCGAATTTCATAAACGTGAATATTCAGATATTTTCAGGTCGCTGATTACGATTCTGAGGTAGAAATTGCGAAATTTGAAAGTACGGGAAAAAACGGTAACTTTTTGTTTTGCAACATATTATTGCCGAACTCCGAATTTTGACCCACCATGTGGAATCCACCCATTCAATTCTCGGATTCATCATCTGGAACGCTAAAAATCTTAAGAAAGAAATTCGTGATGAAATTGAGAATCAAAGAAAGCCCTCCATCCCGAAATATGTGGAGTTTGATACCATGTGTTGTGTGTAGTTTCTCGCGTGGAACGCATTGCAATGTGCAGTATGATTCGCGTGAATGAACGCTCACGTTGTATGAAAACCGATTCGCGAATTATTCCCATTCCGTAAATTGATTAATTGGTCAATCGGCGTTCTAATAACAGTGCAAATCGTGTTTGCCTCATAGGAGGCGATATAATCGTATCTCGATTTCTGGTATACCTTAAAAATACATGTATCGTTTTACATTAATTAACAATAAATAAAAACCCACTCCGCGATGACATTTACATGTTAATCTCTTTATGAAAATGTTGAAAATTACAATTCGTTAGCAAAAGGCTCTTTATTTTTTTATTCCGCTATTCTCCGCAAACGAACCTAATTGCTTAATCAAGGCAACCCTTGAATCACTTTGCTCATTGGCTCGTGAATTACCGAATTGTAAGATCTTACTGTCTCATTATGTATTCCGTTCATAGACACTGAATTACGCATCTTAATTGTGACGGGCCTTTGTACTCCAATAGCATCATGCTTTCTTAACGCTAGCGATAAATTTGATAACCACAATTATGTCACGTTTTATTGATCTTCGTTATCACTTCATACACGTAAATACACCCGTATAAATTTTGGCTACCTTATTGTCATAAATTTTGGCTACCTTGGTCACATTTTCCCTCCAAGATCAATTAACTGAAAATATACTAATCAATCGGCCAGAAAATAAAAATTCAGGTAAATGATGGAAACAAAATGAGAGGATAAACTTTGTACGATTGGTCCATTGGTTTCGATGATTGTTTTTGAAACAGTACTAACACGAATAAAAAATTGTTTTCAATAGTAAAAATATCCTCGGGAATTAACATCGCTTTATGCTCGAATGAATACAAATTTTTATACGAAGTTAAAATCGTGATTAGAAATTTACCGCGAAATTTTGTAATCCGCAATTATTCGGCAAACCTCATCTGCTTCATCAACTGCGACACGGCGTAGTAGGTAATGAACTGATACAATGATAGGGTTACTTTACTCGGTGAAGGTATGACGTCCGTATCACTTAGGAGAAGCATGTCTCAGAAACAAATTAGAGTATCGATTACTCAATTAACATAGACAGACTGGGTTTCGCTCGCGTAAAGATATCCAGTGTGAAATCCATTAGTGGTAGCTTCGTTAATTGTGTCCGGAACTTTCATCCTTTTCAAGTCTGAATATCGAAATGGCTGAGATTCCTTTCATTTGTAAAAATGAACCAACGATGCGTTAACAATAATATAATTCATTGAAATCATCGGCCCGCAATGATAACTGACGTCTATGACCGTGGGCATAATACATTTTATAGATATAATGCACATAAATTGAAGCAGAAAACCGCACGACGACAAACCCTCTACTAGTAGAGAAAATGGAAGTGGAATTATCCGATAGCTATTGTAGGCGGAAATGACCGCCGCTAATATCCGTTGTACCTTGTGTATGAATTCGTTGCTGGTAGACTGAATCGAAACTCCGTCTGCGAATTGCCGTAATAAATCACAACGAGCGTTGCGTTTCACGGGGTCAGATTCTTGACAATGTGCAACCTGCACGGCAAGAAAATCATCAAATCATTCATGGTGAAATGGACAGATTAAATCAAGTATCAAAATTCGTTGTACGGTTTATACCGAGGCTCGACAATACGTATTTTTTAAAAAGAAGTTATCGTACTGCTGTATTATGCATTAGCCATAAATCTTCGGACCCTACGGACGTCGTTTGGACAATAAATTCATGTATTCATGCACGAATGACAATAATTTTAGATTTTCAGATTTCTGTTTCAATGCGTATTCGCCCATCAATTAATTTCGTTCAATTGCAATGAACCCACGGGATAGAATCCAGTTGCGTTTATCACACCTCAGCGTGTACTTTGTGTCGTGGTAGTTTCAGTAAAATGTCTTTCACAGTTTCCTAGCAGTTCTGTCATGGTCCATGAAGTTGAGATTAATGATAGGAACTTTTTTTCCATCTGGGCTTAAGCTGAAACGAGATTTCGTTGCAGAGGAAACCGAATAAAACTTTACTGAAAGGTTTCCGTAGATAGTATATCCCATGCATTCATTCCACGGAACGTAGGTATTGGCTTTTTTCGGTTATAGGCCCAACGAGGGCTGTGAGTATAACACATCAACGATATTCCCAGAAGAAAATATAATACGTTTTCGCAATATCTTGGACCAAAATTCCGTGTGTATACCTACCTACACCGAAAGCGCAAAAATAGCAATCGACTTTCACCACAACAGCCGTCTGTATATACAAACGATTCGCAAGTTTAATTTATCGCAGGACTGAAATCACCTAGGGCTGCTGTATCAGAACCAAAATTGCAATTTCACGCGAACACATTTCAAAGCATTTAAGTGGATTCGATTCGCAGTAGAATCTAAAGTACAAAGTATCTGAACCATCTGCGTAAGGGTCTGAACTGTTAATTAATACTTGGATTCCTCATCCCAAAGCGATAAATTGGGGTAGAAGAAAAAATAGCTAAACTGGAAAATCTCTCGTTCCGTTATTTCAAGATGAGGTTGAACCCGTCGTGGACTTAGCGGATCAGTTCTGCCTGCTTTAACATCAAACTAAATTGATTAACTTCAAGTTCAACTCCTTCAGAAAGTTCTCGGCCAGCTAAAAGCTTATCTGCACTGTTTGACGAAACAATGGAAGAAGGGTGGTAATTTGGCTGAATTTTCCCCATGATTTGGCAGTGCTCTCCAAAAGATATTATTTCTGATCTACCCGTTCAAAATACATGAATATATAATATATAATATGGAATCTATAATCCGATCTTGGAATTCATATAGACATATGTATTCAGTAATAGTTTCCGTAATAGAATAGCAGCAGACGAATAAGGGTTCATAAAAGCCGTGACAATTCATTTGATAATTAAGAGTCCTGACATTAGATGGTGTATGATAGATGATGTTTCTCAGAAGATGATTTGAGAAGATAGAATCGAGTTCAGGGAATCAAACAATGTGCCACGAATATAATGATATTATTAACAACGTGAGGCATTTGCAAGGCGTCGCTGTTCACTTTCCTGACGAACAACACATAACGTATTGTTCGTCGAAGAAAGTGATTTCAAGGCGAAGACGACAGCGTAATTTGAACCTCGTAGACTCTTCCAGTTATCTCATCCAACTGTCGAGAAGCCTGAAATAGTTTACACATGAGAAACCACCGGTTTCAATATTTAATCTTGGTCACTGGTCGCACCGTGTCAATTATACAACCACGTCCTCCAAACTATCCCAATGTGTGCAGACATTTGCGAATTTAGTTTCACTGGTTTCCAACCAGAACGACCTCGATTCAACACGTATACACGCACACAGAAATGAACCCTGTTTAAGATGCATTTTGCTACCCACCTCGTTGCATCACTGCATACAAATACACCGTGCACATTAGCATGCTTACGATGTGTAGAGGATAATTATCGACAAAAACTTTAGTCATAATTTCCAGCATTGTGACAGGTGACTAACTAGCAAGCTAAATCCTCTACAGGACCCTCGGCCAGCGCTGCAATCCGTGGCACAGGTCAAATAGTAATCTATATAGGTATGAACAACGTACAATCTTCCAATATCAGTCGAATATCTCGGAAATTCAACGTCGTGTGCGTTTCTGTGGCTGACGCTATCTCAGATCGCGTTCGATCTTGAGCCTTGGCTGATAATATAACCCTTAAGCCCACCCTTGTCCACAGGCACAACTCCCACGGCCATCAATAGACGCCCCCAAATGTGGACTCTTTTCTAACAGATAACCCTATACACATCTGTCTTTCGACCTCGTTTATTTCTCTCGCTCTTTATCTACCAGGGGTTCTCCACGTATAATCCATCTGAAAGCCCGCGTCATCTTTATCCCGATTTATACAGCTATGGTATAGATACACAGAAAGAATGGAAGTAGATGAGAAGGAGAAATCGAATCAGTACTACAGTGGAAGAGGATGGGCCATTTTCACCACCCACGTCCTTGGCACATTAACGCAAGGTAGATAATAAAAGCCAGGGTGGAGGATCTTGATGAGCGTGTGTGTATCAAGTGTCGGGAAAAGCCGGCCGCTGAAGAAAAGACTTAAGTAGAGGAAGTCGATGACGAGAAACCGCGAGAGTATACTGTGATGGAAAATATTTTTCTCTTCCACTCTTTTCCATAAGACTGTGTCCACGAATATTTTCCTCAGCAGTCGGGGAATGAAAAATATTCGTTAACACCGATCAAGATCTTTGAGTATATGAAAGTTTTTCAGTCGTGAATTCTTTTCCCGAAATATTTATCTGAAAAATGCTCGAAAAGCTTCGAGCAACAATATTCAAGTAAGTAAAATGCGATTTCCCTGCTGGGAGATTTTGACATGAATCTCTACAGCGAATACCTAATCTATAGAGCCGGGACGTGTGTCAAAGGCTGATGTATTCGTACTTATTGTTAACCTAGATTTAAATCAATCTCTGACTTGATTGACATCGGCTGGTCGATGGCAGTAAGCGAACTCGCACCTCTATGTGTCACTCGATTTTCACGCGGAATTTTTAAGTGCTAGTACGTGTCTACGTTGGATGTGTGAATGAATGGACAAATAGAAGAAAACCTTTCTGGTCAACCTGTACCCCAATATCAAACATTTACATGCTTCTAGAATTTATGCAATGAAACGGACAGGGTTTGCCTTCAGGTTTTATCACGCCATTCCCATTCGCATACAGCTGGGACCGAGATTGCCGCGATTGAGAATTTTCTATTACACCGTCGAGAAATCGGGAAATTTTACCTTCCATAATTATTATAACTGACATGAGTCAAAAATATGAAAGAATTGAATCCTTCGAGATGGACTCTCCAGTTTTGGAAGTAGATATCGGTACAAGTTATTCGGTTTTCACTTCACTGTCAGTCCGTAGACATTTATTCGCTGATTACAAGTTTCGGGAAAAATTCACTCGACGCAATTTTAAAGACATTTCACAGCCCTGAAAGCTCGATAGAATCTTTTTCTCATTTAATAGCAATCGCTCACTGAAAATCCGAGCCTTCTAAGTCTCTCAATACCGAAGAGTAAATCAATCGTCAAAAATCACGTCACCGTTGATTTAAATTGCGAGTAAAATAAACCCCACCGCGAATGCCCTCCATTCAAGTATGACATTTTGTCGTCGCTGGTGAATAATGATCGGAGCCTTTCTTACTTTTCACAATTTACAACTAATGCAACTTTGATGAAGCGCCTTATTGCCAATTATTGTTAGCTGATATCTATGCTAACTATTGCGGAATTTTATAACTTTAACTGATTAAATATGATCAAAATAGTCGATAACTAGGAGAGGATTTCCTTCTTAGTTTGCTACCAGGTCTTGGTCTTCATCAGTGATATCCTACGGATACTTTGCTAAAGTATAAGATCAGTAAAATCTTTCAACAGTAACTTCACAAGTGCAAAAATGTTAGATTCCAATTTTCGCATAAGGTTAGCGGTAATATATTCTCATCTCTATATATATACAACGGTGAACGTGATAGCTGACTAGTCAGTACATCATAATACACTAATTCAAATATACATATAAATGTGCTAAGAATAGGTTTTCAGTATATTTTTCTCTTCGTTAGCGAATCTCGATTTTGAGTACCGTCATCGATTCTTTGAGTAATTTTATAAATCAACCGAGATCACAGTCAGTCCGTTTGTCACTCGTCAAACTAACCAACTACAAAAATTGGTTCAACTAGGACGTGGTATCTCAGCTTTAAGAAAATAATGAAATATGAATGCATTATCTCATCTCTGCTAATGTTTGTAATCCCGAACAAATTGCCGCTAGCATTGTTTCTAATTGTTTAGATGCGTCACTGTAATTTGTACGAAATGTCGTAAATTCCCGGGTCTTTGTTCCAAAGTGATTCTTTGATTAAAGGGAATGCCTAAGTGGAGGGAGGATTCTACAATCTTTACCTGCTGAAAAATATTTTTATTGTATTTTAGCCGCGCTGATCGAAATATTTTTTAATAATAGTCATCTATTATTCATTCATTTGAATACTAATGAAATATTACCGATCGCCCGTGACTCAAGACAGTGAAATAATTTTGAAACTACTACTGGCAAATCGAATAATGATTCTCCAAGATATCGAAATCCGGGTGCAGATATTAGACATGGTTGATTACCTTTTTCAAGAATCATATGTTTATAATCGAATTTTTCCATAAATTAGAAGAATCCGTAGAAATATGAAGTATTACGGGTGTTCTTCGAAGAATGCCATGGATTTAAAGAACGGGTTAAACGATGCGAATGATATGCTCGAGTGTGTGCATATAGGAACTTGCGTAGTATTTATTTTTAATAAAAATTCTAAATATAGTTGAAAAGTATCGTGTGAAAGAATTCTCATTGGTTGATTGGAAGATTTTGAAGATAAAATTACGAGGATGTATAAATTTCTAAAATAATACTAACAAAAGTGTATAGCTTGCACGATATCATAAATATTCGTATTCCAAACAGTAAAATTTCCGCACGTAATACACGTAACACATAGACGCCCACGCTTACTATCAAACCGCATTTTTTCCGCGGGAACGGTTCAGCCTTAAATAATCCATAACGTACAAATTCATGTGGAAATTATTTCTCTGCAAGAATAATGCCTTTTTTTCAAATAATAAATTGCGAATTATGAGATATATTTATCTAGATTTATACAGCGTTATAAATGTGTCGAAATCATATACCGTACCTTGATTCCAAAAAACTCTTCTCAGACCAAAAAAAAATGCGAATTACAGATAAATAAACGCTGATAAACCCGAACATAGAACAATTTTGATTGTGGGAGTATTTCATCATCTTGCGTGTCCAAGATGGAAAGTAAAAAAAAATCGATGATTCTTTATTGGCGGGAGAATTGAATCACATCTGTCTATTCATCCGTGGTCGTGTATATATTCAAATCAAGTATATATTGCCACTCACACCGATTAAAAGGAACAATTTTGATTTTTCTATACTTGAATTCTTTAACGCAGATAATACGTTGAATGATGGATGAAAGTAGAGCTAATAAATTTGATAAAATTTTATTAGTTTAATATCACAACGAGAATTAACCTGGCGTATGAATCTCATTCCATATTCGCGGAATAAAATTGATTTATAAACCCGCGTGTGCATGTTAAAATGAATTCATAATCTAAATTTGTTTATCCAGTGACAGTGTTACTGGCTCACCGGCTCCTCGTCGTCGTGTTGTCATGGTGGTACGATGTTTAAAATAACTCCATTAGCAGAGTAATATATTACCCAAAGAATAATAAAAATCTCTGTTTACTCCCCTACACCTTAACGATCAGAACATTATACCAAATGTTTTGACGTCATTTTATTAATCAACCTAAAATCACATGATTGTAATCACACAATTTTGTCGCTGGCCTCATATCAAGCGCCAAGGATTATAGAGTACCTTAGTTTCAATATAATGAGAATTTATTTCGCGAGAGTCTCACGAGTTCATAAGCGGATCTTGTATAATGCAAATACTACTAACATATACATGTATACGCTCAGAATGTCTATCTAAAGTCTAGACCTAGGCCTCTGCCTCACTCTGATACGGCGAAGATGCGCGTATCGCACTAATAACACTGTAATTAATATAATAGTATGTGATGCACTTCGAGGTAGAGCATCTTCTGCGTAGATGTTGTTGGAAATTAAATTACGGGTAACCCCAGGGTGTGTTTGTATGATCGATATTGATTGCTGACAATGAGATGTGTTATAGATACCCTAGCGTCGGGCCTTTGTTCCCACGCCAAATTTTATTATCGCTGGTTATTATTCGTTGAATGAAATTGATTATCAGCTATGACGTGCGTAAACTGATGCAAAATTGGTGATTAATTGTTTTCAAATTTCCTACAAATACCTTTCTACTCTACGTAAGATATGACAAAGCATATAGGATAATGTCACCATTATTTTACATCCGTTTCAATCAACTTCTCACTCGGAAGATAATTAAATAATGAAATTTTGTACGGGCGTAATATTTTTCCGTAAATAATATCACACCGAAGATGAAAAGTATAAGTACCATAATTAACTCCTAACTCTGTACTAAGGGGTGCTGTCGCGTTATATATGTTCTGGAATTCAGCCAAATAGTTTACCAGGGCTCGTATATAGAAGGTCTGCTTTAATTCTGTGCAAAGCAATGGAAATAATCAGATTGCAAACTAGCGAACGAATATGGAAGCAAAGTCGCGTTAAAGGAAGTATGCGTTGCGAATGGTGCAACTGGAAAACAGTTTAATCAAACCGTAATTTAATTTGTTATCTAGTAAACTTTTTGATATGGTTCGGAACAAGAATTTACCATGATGATAAAATGCACTTCGCCGTAAAACGACGTGGTTGACCACGTCTAATGAGATATTTTTCACAGTCTGTGTATCGCGAAAATAATTTTCATCTCAAAATTTGCTAGGCATACACCAAAAGAAAAGTGCCACGATATAGCGTTTGGAAACTTCTGAATTCCGTATCGTAATAAATCGCTCTTTTTTATAGTCCGGGATAACTTATTAGAAAATGCGATTTCAGGTGCGACTTAAATTTACCAGCTTTCGATCATAAATAGCGTCTCTGACGTCACTGCTCAGCTACACTCCCAAATAAAGTTTGTTATATTTATATGTTTCAAGAAAAATTATTTATTCAACTTCCGATGTTCTCGATTTATGATTACTTGCTAGTTTCAAGTAAAATGACGCATGTACATACAACGGCGATCCGAGATGCCAAAACGGTCGTTAAGAATATCGAAGCAACGCAGATATCTGCCAATGGTCTGATTAATATCTATTGAACGCCTCCTCCAGGCCCTCTTGCATCCGCCTTCTTGTCATAACCAGAGGGTAGTTTTCACCGAAGTAGTAAAACCTCGAGACCCAAATCGTCGCGAACGTTGGAAGCATAATACGATTCCATCCTGTTTCTAACAAACTTACTGTTCATTGACAATCTCAAGAACTTACGAGGTAAGAACCGAGTCTGACCACATTACTCGATACGTCTCCTTTGTTCTACCCTAGAGAATCGAGCTTCGTGGCTTTTGATAACCGAGACGTTCTGATATAATCTAAATTTCCAATATATCGAAGGACCACCCCAAAGCTTACCGTGTTTTCAACATTCGCGATAAGCGAATCGTCTACTAGTCTAGACACGGAACATCACCACGCAGACACCCGACTTTCAGGGTCAACTTCTCGTAGTTGACACCGACAAGTATAGCAGTACAAGTATTTGTCATATTTCATCCTTCACTTGGATCGTCCATTCCATACCAAAATTAATGGATTTGCGATTGTCAAGAGGCGACACATGAATGATTACTTTTTAATCTGTTATCACGTCACCGCCCTCCCCATCTAGCCTGGTCAATGTCTTTTTGACGTATCGATGAGCGATATATTTTCTGACCCATACCGTTTGCGTTTCAGACTATAAAAATTAAAGTCATTCTCAGATTGAAGCACAACACCGTGAAACCCTAGTTCTTCGTATTCGTATCTGTAGGAATCTATGTATAAACTCTTTCGACCCGTCAGGAAAATTTGAGATTACTTTATTGGTATTTGTGCAAAATACTTGTAAGCATGCTAGAGTGCTTAGAGCTTACAGCAAAACATACCTGATCGTTATCAAATGTCAAACTTACTCGGTAGCTCATCGACGGAATCGGTTGAATCAGTAACGTGTTCAATGCCGATCGATCGTGATACAAATTTTTAGTCATAGTAGAGATTGCTCAAGCTACAAAGGTGGATGCCTCATAACTATTCATTACACCGACTTTTGGTGAGATCCGTGAATTTCCCACCTGGCAACCTATCTCGGGCGCTTTCCGCGTTTCATCTATATCGGCTATGCCGTTTGTACGACTATTTTTACAACGCTCCTAAACATGCAGAGGATTTGAAAAACCTGGATGTTCGTACATCGAACAGAACCAACCGGGGGAATAACCACGAAATATTTGCTTTGCGAGAATATGAGAGAAATGTCGAAAACTTTATTGCGATTTAACCAAAAGCTTAGAGGTGATCAAAATCATACCCTACGAAAATTATTGTACCATCTCAATGTTAACGCCTTGCAACTCAAGTCAAGAACTAACATTTTTCAATAACATTAAAATTTCATTTTTCATACAGATAAGCACACACACGATTCATAATGTAGCTAAGCACACGAAGATTGGATACCAGCCTGCGTTTATAAGGGATACTCACAGTCCGAAAACTTAATTAAAAATAGGTAATAGGTTTAATAATTTCCTCGAACGATTAGCCGCTTCGAAAAGGGAAAGGATACGAAAGAACCGGGGGAATTAGACCGTAAGTTGCTATCGATGAACCCGTATTCTTTCCGCCGAGTAGCTGAATTTCATTCTCGTAATTAAACTGGTTGATTGCTTCCGTGTGCTTCGTCATTGGCCATGGAGGGAGATAGATACTGTAGAGAACAACCATCCCCCGACTTCATTGACGGTCAAGAGTCGGCCACTCCTTTCTTGACCAGTCAATAAAAGCGACACTTTCTGTTATTCTTTTGCCGATCCGGTACCCGTCAAACCCGCTTTTTGTTTTCTTATTTTGCGCAAACGATTAATCCGCTTTCCTAACCGACGTATAAGCTTTTTCTTCGAGGAAAGTAAGTGTGAGATACGCGGGGTGATAAGCTAGTGTCGGGGTGGAGTTTGAGGCGTTTCATAAATTTCATTGAAAAATTCACGAGACATGTTAAAAGCGTGCGGAAGCAATTTTCTTTGGTGAAAAATTTCGCTGAAATATCACACGATACGGACGAGACATTTATTGACTGCATTCGGTTGACATAGAGAGCCGATACTTTCATAAATAAATAAATTTTTTCACGATTATATTTACATATTTCGAATTGCCGAATAATCGCTTTTATTTTTACTTAATACCTCGTTTCCTTCACTTCCTTTGTCAACCGTTAACAGACACTTAACGACTTGATAAAGTCTTTTCGAAGCTGAAGACGGGCAAAGATTGACCTGATAACTTGACCGAGTTATTAGAAGTTGTTAGCCGCGAACTGCTGTGCCGAAGCGGATGGACTTAAAATGGAAGCATTTACCTCATACAAATTTTTTTGACACGTATTTCGTCTCCATTTTACTCATTGCACTATTTGCTTTCGTCGGGAATTGAAAAAAGTTTGACTGATTAAATTACTTCATAATTTATCTCAGTGAACCGTTGAGCTCCGCATGATGATCATTTTATGAACTGGACAGCGCAATCTTTTCCAAATGACCTATATGATCGATGATCGAAATGATCAAATATCTTGTGTATGAATTTGAAGAATGTCAATTTTGAAAATTTCACTCTTTAATGTAATATAAAGTTGAACAAAATTTCACGGACTTGTAGAGCGTGAAGCTCTACCCTCTAGTCAAGCGAGAACTGGAAAGTTATATTCCGCGAAAGATTTGGTCAGAACTTTTGTAGTTGAATGGTTGCAGACTCCCGGATCGAAGTTTGTTTAGTTACTTTCCGCATTTTATTTTCAACTAAAAATTGTATTTAAACTTAGAACAAGGTTTGTTTAACAGTAAACATTTCGAACGAGTCGAAAGAAATTCGAAGTTTGGAAATCGATGAAACTATCTTTGAAAATGTGTTATAGCTTGAGATTCTGTTCCCTGTAAATTTGAAAAAGCCATCGAATATTCATTCCCGGAATAAGAATGACTTCAATCGATTGCAGATAGTTGTAAGAAATGCACTTCCGCAATTTTGCCAAAATTATCCCTCCTTTCTAATCAAGTTAAAAAAACAAAATTCGGACTTACCGTACGATGACTTAAGCGAAACTTTTCCTACTCTCTTCCTTGAACTTTGAGGATATAGTCGGTAAGCAAAGGTAAGCCAAAGGCAAAGTTTAATATAAAGGACGCACTGACGGGACGCCCGCCTCGACGGTACTGGAGGTTCGAATTCCGCGTCGCGTCGCGACGCCGAAGCGCGCCGCGCTGACTCCTACGCACACCTATATCGCGACAGCTAAATATCCTACACGCAAAGATTTACTGCCTCGTTATTCGTAGATCATCATTACTAGATGTTGAATATCTCATAATTATGCGTAAATATGTATATACTGAGATTGAAGTCTTACCCAGAGCAGTTGATTACTTGTTCAACTGCTATTCGATTGATCTCCAACACTGAAATTCCTCCACAAAATTGCTATTCGCTGAAATGAAAAATGGGAAATTCGACCGGCTCTTGAAAAGCTTTACGGATAACTCCAACGGGTAGACACGGGTAATATTTCGTTTCCAGTTATTAAATAGCAATAGAAAATGTGCACCGATTTGAGAAGAAAAAAAAAACGGAAAAAAATTGGTTACAAATCTTCAGACCATGACCGATGTATGATTCGGATTGAATTTATCGATACTCTCGCAGGCACGATCTGAATAATTCGTGGATGAACATCGCGTACGAATGAAGCGTAAAACGTCGAAAATCTCGTTAAAAATCTCGTAACATTTTGACCCCAGAAAAATATCATCATCTCGACTCACACAAGGTTTACATATCTCGGCGGGAGCAGACATGTGTGGATACTTCCGCTTATATCCATTGACGCCTTGATTCGCCGTTAGAAAAATAGGTGATGCTACCACCTAGGTATTATATTTGTTAGAAATATCTTACGAATTAAAGTCTTATCCAGGATTTTACATTTGACTTTGGTAATAATCATTCATTGATACATTAGTTTTAAGTTAAATGAAATTTTCTTCACAATTGATTCAAGTTCAAGATATCACTCGTATAGTTTTATTCGACTAATCAGCTGATACTAGAAATACCAGAAAATTTTCGCAGTTGCGGGTTAATTTTAGTTAAAATAATTGTTATAGTTCAAGTAGCCGAATAATTAAATACTTTTTAATTAGTGTATTCTCACTGCTAGCCTGGTATAACTGGTATAACGATCGAGCTTTCAACTACACACAATTTAATAGGCTATCCATACAATTTACGTTATGAAATGCGAAGGAAAGTTATAATGCGAAACTAGCAAGTTTAAGATTGTGCAAGATTGTTTGAAGAGATGAAAATTACCGGAGCAGTTATAAATTCATTAAATGTATAATTCAGTTAGCGTTGGCTGTTGTGAATCAAACGACCTAGAGCTGAATGAGTTATAAAGTTACACGATGAAGCTATTATTCAATATATCTAATGGACGTGACAATGGTGTCGTTGGATCAATTTCTCCATTATTTTCCTCTGGTATTAACACCGAGACTGTCTCTGCTGTATGTATATGCAGCCATACGATACCTACGGCAAATATAATAAGAATATAAAGGTCGTATGGATACGTTAGCACGAACAGACTTCATTCATTTTACCTTTACGTTCCACTATGAAAGAAAGTCTTGAATCATTCTTCCTCGTGATTCTCACGAGCCGTTCAATCGCCCAGTCAGACACTTTTCAGAATTTAGGTATACAAAATTCTATTTTTCTTCTTTTCTTTCGTTCAGCTTTAGTAATAATAATCCTGCCCATAGTCAGGCTTTTCAAAAGCGACTGATAGACTTGAAAAAACTTCAATCTTCTATGTGCGAAAATAAGACGATTCCAAAAGACGTGACAGTATCTTTTTTACAATTGCTCACAATCAGAAATTCTTCAAAGGTCGAAGTGAAATTAACGAAGAATCACCAGATCGACCATTATACGTGCTAGAGATTTACAGCTAATGATTTAAACATCGGTTGCCGTAGACGTGCATCTCGATAGACTAAAATTGCAATCCTTCTAATTCGAAGGAGTTTTCTTCTTTTTTGCGACTTGTAAGAAAAAAAAATATGAAATAGCTTCGGTCGAGCTGGAACTAAATAATGAATAACTGTCTCGACAAATTGTAATACATGTATTCTGTTATCCTCCATATTCGCGTAAATGTCGACGTTTTTTACAAATGTCAAGGAGTTGGCTCAATCCCTTAGTTGGCTTGGCAATTCGAGGACTGCCTCAACTTCTCTTTGATTATTGGAGACTCAGGGTGCTCGATGCCCGCTCTTCGAGCTCATACGTATCCGGAATTGAATGAAAACCAACACCAGGTTTAAATGGAAAGAACTCAATGTCTATGATTAGAACATCGATAATCCGCATTTAAACAGATTGAGGTTTAGTGGTAAACTATTCAAACCGAATTTATGAGCTTCAGTCCATATTTCGCGATAAATAGAAATTAGTTACGCAACTTTTTAGACACGTGTCAGAGGTTCTCAGGCTTTGATCTTTACCAAACATCCAACTAAACGTTGATTTAAAAAAAAAATATCAATAAAAGATCAATAATTAACGGGTAGCATTCTGAACTCGCGCGAGGTAGCAAACTATAAAAGCTATCAATTATAACCAGTGAAATCTTCCAGGTAAAAACCAATTATTTATTTCTCCATACAATATGCAATGAACTTGTAATATAATCGAAGTATCTTCGTAATATTCGAAATTTACACACTACTGACGACGTTTCATTTCGCTGATAATAATGCCCTGCGGTAATGAGTCCATCAGGAATTACATAGCGTATCAAATAAATGATCGCAATATTCTCCACTAGTTCCGCAGATAGCAGCCTCTGCATTGATGGGTGATGCCTTACTACTCTATGGATGGCAAGGCATTCAATGCCCAGATGTGATATCGACCCGATATACACGGCATAAGACTGGGAATTATTACCCACGAATACAGACCCTGCACGTTTCGAATATTGCATTAAGTCTTGATATGTGGTACAAGGTCCGACTGACGATGGGTGAAAGAACTTTTACGAAGAAATTTTCCGCATGGACAGTTCGAAGAAGAAATAGGTAGACATACCGATCAAAAAATATTTTCTGAACCCACACGGTTCACCCCATGATTTATTATTTCTCTACAGAAATACATTTTTGAGTGAAAATTCTGAGCTGACAGGAGTGAAAATAATCATACACATCTTACCGCGGTGAATAATCTTGGAAGCTGTATGTTATACCATATGCGTATAACGCGTTTCGTTTGGGTATGCTTGCTTCGACACCCTCCAATATTTGCCAAAGATTCGTGTTGTTATTAATCACACATCTGTAGGTACAAATTTTTTATTTCAGAATACCTATCAGCCAGTACCTGGATAAGTCAAGAAATATACCAAGAACTTCATGTATTTCAAGCCGCCAATAAATGATTGAACGGTTATAAAATTCTAAAAAAAAGTCTCTCGCACCAGTAGATACGTAACATTCATGTTGCTTTTATCGACCGAAATTAATTTAGAATCGAGTCTAGAAGCCCGATGTTAGTTTCAAATTTTTAACTACGTGATTATACATAGGTTTCGAGTGAAAATTAATACTTGTCCTTTGTGGTTACTAATGTACCGGGTAGGATTAATTGTTGGGCTTTCTCCACTGCTCGATACCTTCTTTGTCCATTCTATGGATGTTATAGGTGAAAGCCGTCGTGTCAAAGTTCAAGGGATTGATATGAGAATCGTAATACATGTTTAAGGTCAATGTCATGACCAATCCAAGAACAAAGATTAAGAGAACACTCTCCGGGAGCATCGAGCGATTTTCAGGTAAATTACTTGGCCGGAAGTAAGCTCCCCTTCACATTCCATATTGTTAATCCCTTTTCTTTGAGCTACAAAATCTAAGAATATGAGTTACGTCAGTTAACGGAGCTAATGAACGAATAATAACCTCAAGATTGCTCTGATCCTACCAATTCTCGAGGCTTGAGAGATTTTTAATATGGTACCAAGGGCAAGGTAATTTATTCCAGTATCTATACTTCAGCTCTTTGACTGGCTCTCGGCTCAACGCCAACAGCCATAGCTTGCTGAAGTGGAAGTTACTGTGCCGTTGGTTCTGCTAAACCACGAGCATAGCAGATTCTGAAGGAAAGCTCTGAAGAAAAGCTATGATCTACTTTGGATTTAACTCATACATTTTCTGAGTAATTATTCGATTGAATAGGGTTAATGTACCTCATCAATGATGAGTTACGATTCCGATAATTACTGTCGTTGAACAGTAACTATGTCGATTCATCTCGAAACTTTTCTCTGCTTGACGCTGTGGATAATAATTGCTTGAAATTTTTCAAAAGTATTCACGCCATTGTCTACTTGGTAGAGTTCTCGAGAAATAATATAACGAGCAGGATGTCATGAAAGAGGATTTGGTATAACAGAATTCGAACGGGCTTCCTCGTTATCTTTTTCCGGAAACGTCATTTCATCTGTATTTCATGAACTTCACGAGATTGTATATATGACAGAGTACGGATGCAACAGATAGGTGTTGTGAAAGCGAAGTGAAAATCCTTGTTAAACATTAATATCGTTCGTTCTCCAACTCTATACGCCTTGAATATGAATGGAAATGCATTTATCGTATGATCGCGGGGTCAAGTATCGGCCCATCGCTCAAAATTTTGCATCATTCTAAGCTGAAACTACCGAAGAATATTTTCTCTTCGCATACCATCACGATATCAGATTCAAGTTGATAATATATACATATGTATATTCTATATGCATCATTTTGAATGTATAAGTGAAGACGAATAAGATATAAAATCGCCATCTATAAAATCTACGATGAATATTGACTCTCTGGAGCCTGCAGCGATGAGAACAAAAATTCGATACAGATGACCTGCCGACAAACGTTGAGAAGCTTCTCAATTCACCTATTCGCTGAACAAACGTCAAGTCGTGACGGTCACATGAGGTTATCGAGATTTTCGAGGTATTGTGTAACCGATCAACTTTTTAATATCCGAAATCAATGGTCATCACTTCAACAATCGGATCGCTTTTCACTGCCGTGAGTATATCACTTTCTCTAATCTTGAGCATATGCCTGCCGATTTTACGTTGACTGGGTATTTCATACAGATGTTTGTAGGTGATGAATAAAACATGAGATATCAAGATCCGGGGCAGCGAATCGCCGCCAAGTACCTACCCTCTGGCCGGCGAGCATCAGCTGAGAATCATTTACCTGAACTAACTTTCGTAGCTGTGAGCATTGTGTTATATTTACTGAACCACGCTATATTTGTGGATGAAATTCACAGGGCTAACAGTTCAAGTCCGAGTGAGCTTTGTAAAGAAATTTAGACGGAATCGATCGCGTATTTGTGGAGTTACAGACCGTCAAAGTTACTGAAAAAACACAATCTTCTTCTTCCTCTTTTCCAGATACTTTTTCACAGTGGTGAAGAAATCTTCGCTGGTATTTTGCATACCGTATACCTGCATATAGTACACCGGTAACGAACGTGTCGCGATTCGAGTGCCTGGCGAATTGAAAATAAATCGTAGACAATAATCCGAAGAGAGGAAAAGAATAATACATATATTCTGTATATTATAATCATGTGAAGATGCATCATCTACTGCATTACAAATTTTTCAGGAGTTACCTTAAAAAATTCGAATACGAAGGAAAGAGGTATAGATGTACGTAGATACAATTACAAAATCTAATATCCAAACGTGAAGGTGTGAAAAGTGACGGAAGAAGGAATCCTAGTATTCGAATTTACTCACCACTCTGTAATATAATGCTTCAAAAGCTACCTTATCGCCACTTTCACGGTACACAGTGGTGGGTAGAGGTTGATTCCTGTAGTATATTTATCCGGTGTCTAGAGTAAGCCAATTAACAGACACTGGCTTGCAAACAAACCCCTCGACACATCTGCTTCATGTCCCGAGTTGACCCGGTCGTTTGCGTAGCGATAGGAAGTAGTTGTTTCTTTTCACAATTTTATTGAAATTCGAAGCCCCCACCTCAATCACATGTTATAATATTTCACCAGATTGCAAAATATCGTCTTTAGAATAGTCCATTGAGAAGGCACGAACTCTCGTCCTGCTTGGAGACCTAATGAATCCTAGAGAATGGAAAATTACTGTCCAGGTTTACGTGCTTAAATTCTTTCGACTAGTTATTTCTCGCGATAGAATAAATAGAAGAACAAACGTGATTGAAGGATCTAGGATGCGGTATCACTGCGGAATTTCGCGGATTGAGAGAAGAATGTCAAGTTCTGTTCTGTAGTTTCTTTTTCCGACATTCGGTAGGTTTCCCTCTGATAAAAAGGATAAACCTGTATGACACGGAGCAGAAAACATTCTGAAGTCTACTCAAATACGTGCCATACACATGATAGCCCGAAGGTTCCATGAAACTTTTTAAACGCTAGTAATTGGTAATCGAGTTCGGTAGATGAGAATCAAAAGCAAAATTTCATTCGTGGAGTCCGATTCGATACTTACTTGAAAATTCCTTATTCTATCGAAAGAACAAATTTAAGAGATATTCAGAATGTCTTAGATTCGGAAATTCTCAGAGTAGGGTGGTGGTGTTCGTATACTAACATTTATGAGTTCAAACTCGATGAGTTAATTATTATTCGGTTTCGTAAAAAAATCCGAAAAAACCGATTTTTCGGAAATCCAAGTTTTAGGACTGTTTTCGAAAGCTCTTGAACTGTAGGATACGAAACCAAACGACAAGACTCGCGGAAATAATCTGGGCGACCGGGAGACGCGATACCTACAAGTCCAGGAAATTCGCGACGAATTCGCTAGGCTGACGTGTGACACTATGGAGGTAATTTGAGGACTTTTCCATCAACCAGAGCAAATCAGCTCGATAGTCGTTTTGATTATTAGTCAGGGTACCGAGTAGGTGAGAATCCGCAATTGCCGAGGCTCATTTTCGAAATTCAATTTTTTCCCGTTTATTGGACTTTCGAATTCTGAGTCAGCGAACTTTGAATATTATCATGTTCAAAGTACCTCTCTCTACCCTCACTTCTGATTTGTTAAGTGGAAGGCAATTACGATAGCCACGAAGTCTTTCTTCTCTTTTCAAATAAATTTCTTTCTCTCGTTCAAATGAATTGACGCTTCCAGTAAACTAAATTTTTGGCTTTTACCATACCATGTGAGAATCCTTTTCTTTTCCCACTCGACAAAAGGCTCGGTAGAGTACAACGAACTGCCGTATAAAATGGTCTCTAAATATTGCTCTCATGCCGGTTACTCTTACAACAGGGAACATTTTTTAGGTCAAGCCCGAAGGTATTTGGGACACTGTGAAACGTATGGTCACGCGGACCTTTCCTGCATTTTTTGAATTCTCTCATTAACGTTTGGAAAATATTTTAGTCCAGATTCTCAGTCTCGCAGTTTCTTTGGTGTTGGGTTTCTAGGTATTCCATGGCTAACGGATTTGCATTGGTAAAGTCGTAGAGCAAGTCAAAGCGGTTGATAAACAAAAAAGGAAACCGAGGCCAGGAAAGAGAGATAAACGAAAAAGAAAAATTGTGAGAAAAAAAAAACACGAGAAGAGCTGACCTCACACTCTGCCTAATAGAATTATTTATTGCCTCCAACCATGCATTTCCTTTTCAATCTTACGGTCGAAAATTATCTTTCTACAACACTCAACGATTCCACTCCGTCATTGATTATAGCTAATGGTCTGTGAACCCAGATCGATCATAATCTCACCCATTTTTCATATATCTACATTTTGTTAGGAAACAAAGATTTATATGTTATCTATAAATATTTCGTTCTTTTTTAACGTGTACGATCGTATCGATAATTATTTCGAATCCCTAGACGATGCGGTTGTCAACGACATTCGTTTATAGTAATTGTATAAGTGAAGTGGCAAGGTGCAGTATAACAGATTTTTCGAACCGAAAAAGAAACATGTATCGCAGACAGAATAGCGAAGAAAATTTTTCACCGTTTGAATAACTAACAAGCGTATGGACGAGACCTTCGGAGTTAAAATATCGCAGCTCTTGCAGCACTATAAAAACGCAGTCTTGATTTCTATTTGGATAAGAAACGAAGGAGCGAAAATTTTTGCTTCACAAAGCTCCGGATTTAGGAACAAGAGAATTTCACCTCACAAATCTCATCCTTGATGATATCCAAATTTTTGGAAAAAGATTAAGATCCGACACACAAACTTATTGCTAGTGATCAAACGCCATCTAGAAAATTCTTTCGATGAAACCCATTTTCAACAACTGCCGAATTACATCTTACCTTCAGAATCAATC
Organism: Tenthredo distinguenda; assembly: GCA_947538915.1. Taxonomy (NCBI): domain Eukaryota; kingdom Metazoa; phylum Arthropoda; class Insecta; order Hymenoptera; family Tenthredinidae; genus Tenthredo; species Tenthredo distinguenda. The sequence goes on from OX384534.1 coordinate 12,067,750, forward strand.
GATTACTCGAAAGAAGCATTGCCACGACATAGCTCATCGAGAAATGTCGTTCATTTTCTACGTGCTGACTGCCAATTCTATATCTTCAGACTGTGCCTCCGGATGATGGACTTTTAAGTTCTCTAAAGCAATTAAGCGAATAGCCGTAGCTATGATAGGGTGAAAAATTGCAAGCTCAGCGATTTTAGTCAACATAATATTACTGCAATTCACTAGAAATGCATTCGGGAACTAATCGAGCAGATTGAAACATGACTATGAAATGTAATTATTTTCGTTTCGTCAATGTGCAGGTATATGATGTTCAGTTTCCGTATTTGTTGATATCTGACGCATGTGATGTAAAAAAAATGTAGGTTTTACATTCAGAATGAACAAATTTTCATTCTACGTTCTGTGTACAGCTATAATATATTGACCAACGACCATGAAATTCATTTCATGAAACACGTTGGTATTTATCTGCATAGCTGCGTCTCGCAATCGATTTCTTGTACTCAACATTATTAATAGCGTTCAACTATGCCAGCAATTGGGAACGATCCGAGAATTCCATCGTTTTTCAAAAAGGCTGTGGATGAGTTTATAGTTCATGCACCGCAGTTATGAATGAATTTATTTGTGCCGGTTCCGTAATCGAGTTTCAGTGTCATTGGACTCTCTGAATAAATTTTCACGTTCTTTAAAAAACTCGAGGACCTTTTTACCCTGCATTAACAGAATTTCGAACTCGTTTTCTAACAATGAGTAAATTCATTGGAAAATTAAATTATTGCCACTTTAACGGTAGTACTATATTAGACTTTAAACCACGCTGCATAATTAATTTTGAATGCAAATTGGAACAATTCATTCATTAAATTACAGTAGCATTTGGATGAAGTTAAGAAACGTAATGAGAAAACTTTCAATTTATTTAACGGTTTAGAAACTTTTTATTCGTGCAAGAAATCAGCTTTGACGATCGAGCTGATATGCTCACAGTTTACGAAACCACAAACTACCAGCTGCTAATAATTTGCAAGATTTGCACACCCGACTTTATCAGTGAAAGGTACCTACATACACAGCACCAACCTAAGGTACGACGCAGTGCACGATTGATAAAATTGTGAAAAAAATATTCAAACGTATCCGACGAAATATAGGTATTGCCATTCACCGATTTGCTTTATCAGTGAACGATGAAGAAGGAAATCCAGTGAATGCGAAATAAAAATCAGCCAAGGTGGACCAACCGCAATTGCAAATTTTGCATCGCCAATAATACAGAGTTCGTATACTGACTAACTATTTAGTACATCCGCGATGATTTCTAATCTGATTTTCCTATGTTTGTTTTTTTATAATTATATAAGCAGTAAGAAAAACATCCGAATAAACAGTTGCTATTTCCCACTTTTCGTATCTCAATATCATAGCAATGGGTATTCATTCTGCACACATTTTTTTTCTTTCTCAATAAAACTATAATCTGTCTTTGACAACAACAAGAAATTTTCACAAAATCAATACGATATCACGTGAGTTCCCTGTGGTCAGTGCTCCTGCTCAGATTTACAAATATAAGGGTATACTGTCAAATTTCATATATTATTACACATTTTATCTATTAATTATTACCAGTAATTATAATTTCAATCGATTTCATCCGCGGTGCTATAGCTATTGTAGTATATATTGTGCTTCTTCAGTCTTGTATCTATTAGGTGATCGTCTCATTGAGTAAGTTCATTGATAGTTTGTTTGGATGCGCTGCAAGTCTATCTTTATATCTTTCGTAATAGCTGTCGATTTCTTCTTTCACTGTTGAAAGCTTCAAGGCTTTCCCGATTATTTCGAAATGAACCATGGGGCATTTACTAATGTTCTAAGTACTTTTGCTTGGAATCTTTCCATTATTTCTATATTCGAGTTGGAGGGAGATCCCCACAATTGAATGCTATATGTGCAGACTGGTTCGAGTATGCATTTGTATATTATTATTTCATTATCAAGCTTTGGGTGGCAGTTCCTTGAACATTTTTTCATTTATGTCGTCGTAATCCGGTACCGTACTATCCTCGAGACATTTTATAATTCTGTTAACTCCCTTCACGTTGACACCTTTTATTCCCGTGCAGTCCTGGATATGTATATCGCCGTCATGTAATAATCGCGCTTCTTCTTCTGCAAAATATTAATTTGCCTCTTCCGTGTCTGCCCTAGCCCATTTCCCATTGGGGCATTCTATTGGCGCCATGAATTGTTGAGGCCATTTGATTGTTTTCGTAGCTTTCCATAGTAAATAATCCGTCGCTTCAGTTGGTGTTCATTTACTCAGATATAGCCTTGAACGTTGGTGTTCGTTTGCTTGATTCCGCCAATGAATTGACGTCCGACCAGATTGAATATTTCAAATAAATATTTGAGAATAGACGGTCATTATAATTGATCATGTGCTACGAATATCATCAATAATTAAAGTTTCATCCAATCCTATCGGTCAACGAACTATCGAAGGACTTCGGAGGATTGACGATTGATAAGAAGTATTCAACGCACGTTATTTATTCTAGATTTCAGGGAAACTATGGTTTCAATTACATGCGCTTGTGCACCTTGAGTTTACTGAAAGCATAACGAGAATTAACTAGAATTCAAATGTATGATCGAACATCTGTACACTCTCAATTGCGGTTTGTTATCGGTATCACGCAATGCCACATGTTACGCACGCAAGATAATGAATTGATTTGTTCTCTCCGATACCGCATCAATTGCTCCTCCCCAATAATTCCCTTTCCCACGAACAAATATCATTGCTATAAGTGTGGCTTGGGTACTTGATATCTAATAGGACTATATTGTGCTTCTCCCACTAGTATGGTGGTCGAGCATACCCGCTCGTTATAAGAGCAACAATGCCTATAAAAGCAACAGGCAATGACAATACAAACTTATTTGCAGTTCCATCATGAAGCAGTTCTGGATTGTTGCAATCAGCTGCATCATCTTTGGAAAGTAAGTTGTGACAACATTTTATAAACTGAAAGTGCTATTCTAAAATAATGAATGGATCAGAGTTTCTGCGGGCCAAGACGTGGATCTCAGTTTTCCTGAAAATTTTACCATCGGTACTGCTAGTTCATCTTATCAAATAGAAGGAGCCTGGAATGTTAGCGGTAATATCTTAGTTCCTAAATTCAGCGCAAAAAATAATTTTCATTACAACGATTCGGTAAAATAAATCATTTCAGACAAGGGCGAGAGCGTCTGGGACCGATTCACGCACTCGAGCTGTGGGTCCGTAGCAGATAGGAGCAACGGGGATGTGACCTCAGATTTCTACTACAAGTACAAAGACGATGTACAGCTCATGAAATCCCTTGGAGTAAGCTACAATTATTTATCATAGATAATTTATTAAGGGAGATCGGCTGTGAAACTGCTTCACCCCCGTGGATATTTGAAAAAAAAAAAAATTTGACGTCATTGTACTAGTTGACCATTAAAAAATTTCAAATAATCGAAGTTCCGGATGTTGGGATTTCAAATACATGCCAACTGGAGTTCAATAGACTCTAGAGATTCGTCATTTCGATATAGCTTCCAAATCAACTGAAATATCTTTCGCTCTGTTTGAGATAAATTATGTTTCACATTTCAGTGATGAACTACTACATGTATGTACTTAAGGTGATTTTTACGCATGTTAACTGGAAATGAAATTCTCAGAATATTCTCGTGTTTAGTGTTGAAAAAGGTGATTCGATTTCATATCCGATCCGCCGCAATTCTCCTTGTCTGATGATCGAATAAATGTTTCGAAACCATGAACTTCTTTCAGTTGGATTTTTTTCGATTCTCGATCTCTTGGGCACGCGTTTTGCCGACTGGCCTTACAAACAAAATTAGTCAAGAGGGAATCCAATTCTACAAAAATTTGACCGCAGAATTGGTGGCCAACGGCATCGAGCCTGTCGTGACACTGTACCATTTCGATCACCCGCAAGTCTTGGAAGAGTATGGAGGATGGACAAACGAATTAATGGTAGACTGGTTCGTGTCGTTCGCTAGGATTATATTCGAAGCACTTGGAGATAGTGTCAAAATATGGATAACCTTTAACGAACCTCGATTGTATTGCTCATACTCTTACGACCGGACATATTTAGCTCCAGGTAAATTATGTAATGAAACGATGTAAAAGAAACAAGAAATATAGGAAAAAGTTAACGATGAAAAACCTTTGAGGTTCTATCGCTTTACAGGTAAAGCCCTGACTGGCATTGGGAAATACGTCTGTGTACACAACATATTGAAAGCTCACGCAAAAACTTATCACATGTATGATAAAAACTTCCGCGCGACTCAGCAAGGCGAAATTGGCATGGTAGACCAGTGTACTAATTTCATAGCACTAAACTCAAGTGATACCACGTCTGCGGAAACTGCGTTTCAATTCGAATGTGGATGGACATTTAATCCCATTTTCAATGGCGATTATCCGGAAATCATGAAGACGAGAATAGCCATGATTAGCGAGGCTCAAGGTTACGAAGAATCACGATTTCCAGAATTTTCGGAAGAATGGATATCACTTATCAAGTGGGTTCCCAATTTTGTGAGAACACACATGCGGGCTATGTAGCACACAGCACAGGATTTTTTGAAGTGCCACCAGAATACACTCATATCATAGATAAAAAATGGTTTTACTATTGTTTCACAGAGGAACGTATGATTATTTTGGTTTGAATTATTACACGTCCATGCTGGTTACCCCTGACCCAGACGAAGCGCTAGGAATATACAATGCTGATAATGGATTGATAGAGAGTGTTAACTCGAGCTGGCCTACAACATCTCTCCCAGGAACTTACGTAACAAATGATTATTTTTTAATCCGATGCATATATGCAGAATGAAATAATAATGTCAAGGCTCACATTTAGTGATACTTGCGCAGGTTACACCTAGTGGATTTGGCGACATGTTGCGTCGGATCAGAGACGCATATAACAACCCACCAATACGGGTTATGGAAAACGGCTACTCTAACAAAGGTGGTTTGGAAGATTACGATCGAATTGAATTTCACTATGACCATGTGAAGGAATTGCTGAAAGCCGTGAAGCAGGATAACTGCAACGTCAAAAGTTACGCGATTTGGAGTATCATGGACAATTTTGAATGGAGTAGCGGATACAGGTAAGCGATATTACAGCTTACTCTATGTTTCGTATAAAATGATGATGGTCTCTTGATCATTGAATAAGCTTTTCAACTGTTTCTTTTATATTTAGGCCAAAATTCGGCATCATCAGCGTGGACTTTAATGATACCGATAGATCTAGAACTGGTAAATTGTCGGCATCCTGGTGGAAAAGTGTATTGGAAAGTCGTGAGCTTCAGCCAGTACCCACTATCAATGATTCCTAAAACTCTGAGACCGTGAAAATGACTGCTTCAAACATATATTCATACTCATGCCAGTCTTTTTCGCTACAGAGAAGCAGAATTGATATTTGATCACCCGAGATTTAATGCATTCCGATACTGTATTAGCTCGCTATTGATTCGTGGTGAATATTCGTCAACAAGAAAAGTTGTAGAGTGCATTTATGATGCAGTGAATAAATAAACTCATTATGGGAAATGTTGTCGCTCGACGTATAAATTTGGAAAATTAAAAAAATTAGTCTTATCATACCTACTCTAAATAAGTTAGTCCGAGACTTAGAGAGATCCTGACAAAGTATAAAATATTCAATAATTTTATAATCAACTTTGTCTCCGACTTCGAGTTCTAAAGATGATGAAAATTATAGGATTCTTGGGTATTTAGCGCCAGGGACCAGTAACGAGTCCAGTTTTATTGATTTTCGAACTTCGATCAGTATATTTTATACCGGAGTCTCAAGTCTTCAGCGTCAGAGACCAGTATTAACGTTAGTTTTACACCTTTACACCTCGTCGATTAGTCTATTATACCAGATTCTTGGTCCTCTTGCATTAGAATTGAGTATCAATGTAAGTTTCAGACTTTTTCACCTCGTCGATCAGTCTATTATACCGGAATATTGGGTCTTCAAGAATCGTATAATAGAATTGTATAAAAATAAATCGCAGAATATTTTTTTTTCACGAGTCTTAGCAACATACCTAGAGTTATGAATTCTGAGCAAACGCAATTTCTATAGCGATTATGATACATTACTAACTGATTTACCGAAATTTGTGGATGTTATAATGTTACCGCATAGTGCATGCATCCATCAATTGCATTCGTCGAGAGGGTGGATACTTTTTCCCCAGCCACGAAACAAATTACTCATACCTAACGCAAAAAAACTTCGATTTGCAGTGCTGAATTTGGCAGTTGTCTCGAATGTGTGAATCAATGTAGTTTTCTCAAAGATAGCGATTGGCAACTGAATTGCTCCAAAGTGCTACGAAATTTTCAATATTGCACGAAGATAAATAGGTAATAGTCAATCTTGCATTCCACGGCTTCTGGATCTTAAATAATGGAAATCAAGTATTTCTAAGGTTTCGAAGATATCACGATCACGAACAGCTGCAAAATTTACACCTGCCGAATAATTATTGGTTGCCATTGATGATCGACATGTGTGGCTGACTGAATATTTGCATTGTATATAACGCGTAGAAAATTTTAGACGTTTGTTATTTTGCTTGTTTTCGTGGAGACGATGAACTCTTCTCGCTTTTATCTCGGTGAAAATTCTCACTACTGAACAATCTTCCAGTTTTGGGTGGCATCGACATTTGACGTGCATATGAACGGCTGCAGCATCCGCATGTGTCGAATAAGTAATATTCGCAATAACAACGCACATGGCTAATTCAATATTGGCATTATTTCACATGCAAGAGTATTAAGAATATTCTAAAACTTTCTTACGCTTATAAAATAAAATCCATACAGAAAATTAATGTATATTAGTTCGATATACCCGACCAACTTAGTCGACCATGAAGTGACTTGCTTTCGATCTCAACCAATATTTACACAACTGAGTTGTCTCACATTTTTACGAAGAAGTGCCATAATCATTCGTGTGTAACTCGGATGATCAGCCTGCTACGTAATTGCGTTTCCAATAAAATACGTTACTACAGACTTGAAGATGATTTTTCACTATCATTCAGGGAAACTATGGTTTTAATTACATACAGTTATGCACTTTGCATTCTCGGAAAGCTTAGCAAAAGTTGAAGAAAATTTTAACGTGTGATCGAACATTTGTATACTCTCAATTGCGGATTGATGTCGATATTACGCAAAGCCACACATACATATGCAAGATAATATATTAATTAATTCTATCGACTACCGAAGAAATTGATCATCTCGAAGAATTTCCCCTTCCCCAAAAAAATATCATTACGGTTACAGTGGGTCCGCGAATTATGACCCGTTGGCAAAAACATGATCCCCCACCACTATAGTATAGGGTGGAGCATACCGCCAGCGACCAGGAAGATCATACCTATAAAAGAAGCAGGCAATGACAGTACAAACTAATTAACAGTTTCATGATGAAGCAGTACTGGATTATTACGATCAGCTGCGTGATCTTTGGGAAGTAAGTTGTGACAACGTTCTATGAACTGAGAGCGATATTCTGAATCAATGAATTGTTTAGAGTTTCCGTGGGCGAAGGGGTGAATCTCAGTTTACCTCTAAATTTAAGCATCGGAGTCGGTACTGCTGCCTATCAAATTGAAGGAGCCTGGAATGTGAGCGGTAATGGCTCACCTATTTTCTGCATCCGCAATTGTAAAATAATTCGAATCGACAGTTTGATCTAATCAATTATTCTAGGCAAGGGTGAAAACATTTGGGACCGATGGACGCACGACAGCCCTGAGTCCATAGCTGATGGAAAAAACGGGGATGATGCTGCCAAGTTCTACTACAAGTACGAAGAGGATGTGCAACTCATTAAATCCCTCGGAGTAAGCTCACAATTATTTGTCAGACGTAATAAATTAGGCGACTTAGGCCGTGAAACGGCTTTACCCCCGTGGATATTTTCAGAAAATTTTCATTTCAAGTGCTAGGATTACAATACATACTTGAGTTCAATAGACCCCAGAGATTTGTAGTCCCGATGTATAGCCTCCGGACCGCGTTAAAATATCTGTCACTCTATTCAAAGTAAATGAGGTTTCACATTTCACCGCGAGACTTATAGTGATACTTGAAGTGATTTTCTGTCATCTTGACTGATAATTAAATTCTCATAAGATTCCCACGCCTGGCATCAAAGAGAGTATCCGTTTCATTATCCATTTTATATCTGATCCGGCGCAATTTTCCTTATCTAATGGTCGAATGAATGTTTCGAAACCATGAACTTCTTTCAGATGGATTTTTTTCGATTCTCGATCTCTTGGGCACGCGTTCTGCCGACTGGCCTTACAAACGAAATTAATCAAGAAGGACTCCAATTCTACAAAAATTTGACCGCAGAATTGGTGGCCAACGGCATCGAGCCTGTCGTGACACTGTACCATTGGGATCATCCGCTAGTCTTGGAAGAGTATGGAGGATGGACAAACGAATTAATGGTAGACTGGTTCGTTTCGTATGCTAGGATTATATTCGAAGCACTTGGAGATAGTGTCAAAATATGGACAACCTTTAATGAACCTAATATTCTTTGCCCGAGTGCTTATGACAACAGCACGATTCACCTGGCTCCAGGTATCCGATGATCTCCTATTAAATTTCGATCATTGCAGACAGAACGAGAAATGTAGGAGAGAGTCGGTGATAATAATAACTCCAAGAGTTTACCGTTTTTCAGACAAAAACTTGACCGGTACCGGACAATACTTATGTATGCACAACATTTTGAAAGCTCATGCAAAAATTTATCACATGTACGATGAAGAGTTCCGCTCACTTCAGAATGGGGAAATTGGCATTGTAGTTCAATGTATGAATTTCATGGCACTGAACTCAAGTGATACAGAATGTGTCGAAACTGCGTTTCAATTCGAATGTGGATGGGTATATAATCCCATTGTCAATGGTGATTATCCAGAAATCATGAAGACGAGAATAGCCATGATTAGCGAGGCACAAGGATACGAAGAATCACGACTTCCAGAATTTTCGGAAGAATGGAAATCTTTTATCAAGTGAGTTCCCAGCAATGTGGGAACATACATGCGTACTACATAGTATCTCATGTTTTTTAAAGTCCCATCAAAACATGCACATAACACGGAAAAAAATAATTTTGCTATTGTTTCACAGCGGAACTTACGATTATCTTGGTTTGAACTATTACACATCCGCGCTTGTTTCCTCTGACGATGAAGAAGCGTCGGGAACATACAACTCTGATGATGGATTGATACACAGTGATAATTCAAGCTGGCCCACAACACTGGTTTCAGGGCTATGCGTAATTCATCATTTGTTGAAAATCTGGTTCACATATTTTACATAGAATAGTTTCTTCGAAGCTCACATTTGGTGATACTTGCGCAGGTTACACCTAGTGGATTTGGCGACGTATTGCGTCGGATCAGAGACGAATATAACAACCCACCGGTGCGGGTTATGGAAAACGGCTACTCTGACAATGGTACTTTGGAAGATTACGATAGAATTGAATTTCACTATGACCATATGGAGGTATTGCTGGAAGCCATGACGCAGGATAGCTGCAATGTCAAAAGTTACGCTGTATGGACTCTTATGGACGATTTCGAATGGAATAGCGGTTATCCGTGAGTAATATTGCAACTTATCCTGTTTCACACGAAATGATATTGGGCTCTTGACAACTATTTCTTCTGTGTTTAGACCGAAATTCGGTATCTTCGCAGTAGACTTCGATGATACTGATAGACCCAGAACTGCTAGATTGTCAGGATCCTGGTGGCAAAGTGTCATGGCAAATCGTGAGCTTCAGCCAGTACCAACTAGCAGTGATTCCTAATACCCCGCCACCATGAAACTGACTTCAAACATATATCCATAATTATTTTAGTCTCCTGCAACGTAAATACAAAATTTTTTTCCCAATGTTAACCATATTCCAATATTTCATTATACATTTGTATTGAATTGTATTGAATTTTTGCCGTTATGAAGTCCCTCGATGTTGTCCCTCGACGTACGTAGACTTCGAAAATTGAAAAATAATCAGCTCATCCTAGTTCCTCAAAACCTTTTCTCAGACTAGGAGAATGCCTGACAAATTATAAAATAAGCAATCGTTCTATAATCAATTTTGTCTACAACCTCTAATCTCGAAAATAATAAGAATTCATGAAAATAAATCGCGAAGCGTTTCTTCTTCACGAGTGTCAGTAACACACCTATCTAGTTATGTATGCTGAAGACATGGAGTTGCTATTAACGTTTATAATACGTTATCTCTAAGAGAAATGAATGAGTCATTGAAATATATGTGAATGTTACGTTGTAAAGTGCATGCATGCATCCCGGATCTATGATCGTTTGCTTAGATACAAGTTACTGCATATATTTTGATAAAAACGCCATAATTAGTTTATGGCGACTATAAATCTTGGCCGCAGACTTGTTTAAAATCCGCGTGCAATATGAGGCAACCACGTAGTATTCCATCGAAATGGATAGCAAATTCGTCATCTTCGTGGTGCTCGCGAGTGCGGCGCAGAGTTCTTCCGAATCCTGCCTGCAGATTGAAGTATCCAATAACGATTTCAAGAACGAATTCGCTGCAATTAACGCCGTCTTTGTGAAAGACTCTTTCCTCAATCAGACTGAAATTGTGGCTGATTTGTATATAGCGCAATGCGCCCTGGAAGTAGCAACCTCCAAAATAAAAAATGCAGTGGGCGCAATTTTCACGGAAATAACAGACCTCTTGATCGAAGTGTCTCTACGAATCGAAGGTGAAACCATAGCTAACTTGTCTGCAAGTGATGCTGCAATAGCTAGGACAGCTACCGAATTCACAATTGCAAATAACGTTCTTCTAAACGCGGTATTAGCTACCCAGCCCAGCGCATTCTCTACAATTGTAGCCGCCAAGAAAACATTAACTAACGCAATACCGGTAGTGATTGCCAATTACTACAGTGTGATTGACGTAGCGTTAAACCAGAGTACAAGTTGCACCAAAACCCTGGAAAATATTGAAGCCTTCGAAATCGTACAAAGTTCTATTGCCGACAGTGTGATTCAAAGTACTCTCGATGTGATTCGCAATAACCAAACATTCGAAGCTGAATTAGACTCTCAACTTATAGTTATACAGCAGAAATTATCTGTCAGTCTCGCGAATGCAGTTGATGCCTCTTTCAAAGCAGTTAAAGTCCTGGCCAGGGCTGCTTGTGGAAACAACGGTGTAACTGACAATGACTTTCGCGCAGTCGAAAATTACTCGGAAAAAGGAATTTCTGCAGGGGTCGACTACATCGAGTACATAGTCACTGCGGCTCTACTTGCCGCATCAGCAAGCTTCGAAAAATAGGCCAGCATGGAACCGGACTCTTCTTACGCCAATAAAGCTGCATCTGCCCGGCACACAGCTCTCCGCGATTCCTATCATTTACCTAGAGGGTAGTTTAATTGAAACTAATTATAGTATACCACTCAATTGATCTTTGATTTCTTTCTCGCCCACTATATAATTCGATTTTTCCCAAATTGTACAATTATGATTGTAATAATAAAAACAATACTGACCTGCTTCATTTATGTTATTGATTCATACCGAACATAAATGACATGAGTAATTGAATTTCTCATATTGACCCTAAATTGGCTCACCAAATACCACTTACTCCAAATTATTTTGTCATCACATCAATTACGAATTTCTATTCGCCTGTTGCAGAACTATTTGCAAGCCTGAATAGATCGGATGTCATATGCTTGGACAAGGTGGGCGAAGTAGATTTTTCGGAATGTGGAGTGTTAGAGATATGTTCTGGATTGGGAGAGGGGTCATTCTTATATCAAAAATGTACATTAGATATATGATTTTATTTTCATTCTTCTGAATCTAATTTCTTTCAAATATAGATATCTTGAGCGTGACGTCTGTGTACGTCGAAAGGTTCGATTTATACAGGCTATCATAAGTCCATGAGAGATTTTGCGCAGAAAATCGGGAAGCGAAAAACAAAAAATCCAAAAGTGAGCAGAGTCGTACCATATTTACTTTTCGTGACGATGGGTTGCCACACCCACTGAAGTAATTTGTTATGATATATGAAAAGCAAGCCGGAAACCTGAGGTACGAGAGTCTATACCCACCTAATTCCGAGGTATGGAGTACTCCATCAAAACCGTAGTCAGATCGCCGATCCTGTATTTGGAGATAGAAACTGATTTCCATACTTCATCGATTGGAGAATGCATTTCTTCAAATAGTGTCAAAATTAATGTACTTTGCCTAATATTTTTACACCTGAAGTACTGTTTTGAATCCCACCAACTTGTGAAAATAACCAGATGATCCTCATTTTTTATGGTATCCGTTTTGTTTCGAAAAATATATTGACAATATAGACACTATAATATATCGACTTTATAGACCATTGTAGACGACAGTAAACAGTATCTTAACGTTTTACGTTTATGATCCCGGATGTAGATATACATATAATATGTGACTATTGTAAACCACGTTTTTACAGCACTGTTCTGCAGGGTAATAGCTGCAAACCGACATGCACGAACGTATGATTTGGTATCATGTGGAATGCAAAAATGTCTGCTCACGCGGCCGTAACCCGCAAAAACCAATTTCATTTATGGATATATTTCGAAGTACCTGGAAGTATATGATCTATACGTGATGAGCTGTGAGACCCTTTTATTTTAGAGAAATTGACGTAAATAGACGAATCAATAAGTACAATTAAACCTTAGCTTTCATTTCGCCTGCAATATCTCAACCTGTGTTATCAAAGAGTGCGTACTGAGTGGGCAACTCCTATAGGAATGCGAATCTAGGCATGTTTGCTTATTGTGAGTGTAGCCGTGCATACCTCTAATCAATTCTGAAAATAAAAGGTACGTAGCAAAGAAGAGACCAGACAAAGCCAGACTAATCAGGATGTGTGAACATCATGTCATAGTGCATGCATGCAACCCAGATGTATATTTGTTTGTTCAGACATGATTCACTGCGCAAGTCTCGATAAAAATGCCATCATCGGGTTTACAGCGATCGATGTAAATAAATTAAGAAATGTAGGAAAGTGTTGATGATAAAAAATCCTCAGAAGTCTATCGTTTTGAAGGCAGAGATTTGATGGCATTGGGGAATACGTCTCCGTGCACAACATGTTGAGAGTCTTATCAAACCCACTCTGAACCAGCTAGTCCAAGACTAAGAGAGTTCCCGACCAATTATAAAATATTCATTGATTTTATAATCAACTTTGTCTCCAACCTCTAGTTCCAAAGATAATAAGAATCTATAAAAATAAATCGCAGAATATCTTTTTTTCACGAGTGTTAGCAACGTAGTACATACCTAGAGTTATGCATTCTGAGCAAATGCAGTTGCTTTAGCGATTATGATACGTTAGCGTTTAAAGAAATTACTGATTTACCGAAATGTTTGGATGGTATAATGTTACCTCATAGTTCATGCATGCATCAATTGCATTCGTGGAGAGGGTGGATAGTTTTTTCCCAGCCACGAAACAAATTACCCATACCTAACACAAACATAATCCTATTTGCAGCGTTGACTTTGGCAATCGCCTCGAACGTGTGAAATGATGTCGTTTTCTCAAAGATAGCGATTGGCAATTGAATTGCTCCAAAGTGCTACGCAACTTTTAATACTGCACAAAGATAAATGGGAAATAGTCAATCTTGCAAGCCACGGCTTCTGAATTTTGAAAAATGGAAATCGAGTATTCCTAAGGTTTGGAGGATACCATGATCACGAACAGCTGCAAAATTTGCACGTGCCGAATAATTATTGGTTGACATTGGGGGTCGACATGTGTTGCTGACTGAATATTTGCATTTCATATAACAGGCAAAACTGTCTAGTAAATTTTAGAGGTTTATTATTTTGTTCGTTCTCGTGAAGACGATGAACTCTCCTCGCTGTTACCTAAGTGAAAATTTACACAACTGAACAATCTTTCAGTTTGGCGGGGCATTGACGTGAATATGAACGGCTTCAACATCCGCACGTGTCGAATAAGTAATATTCGCAATAACGACACATATGGCTAAATCAATATTAGCGTTATACCAAGCGCAAGAGTGTCAAGAATATTCTAAAACTTTGATACGTTAACCCTAGACGGAGTAACTGCAGGGGGACGAATGTGCCCGAGAATTTGTCTAGAAAATAAGTCACTTTCGTTTCTTCTCATGATTTTCGTTTTGTTGAAACAAGTTTATTACTCATTTGACTTTCAGCGAATATCATTTAACGTATACCATTCTCTTCGTCATTTTAGTAATGTCTTTTTATTGCAGATGGAAAGTATCGGGGCATCAAGAAACGGATGAGGCCACAGGGACCCCAGTTTCTCCGCAGAGAGCGATAAAAACAAGTCTCCCCGTTTAGGGCTAATAAAATAAAATCCATTCTGAAAATGTGATTATAATAATTTTTTATGCCTTATCAACTCATTCGACGATGAAGTGACTTCGTTTCGACCTCAGCCAAAATTTACGCAGCTGAGTTGTCTCACAGTTTACAGAAGCAATGCCAGTATTATCATCGCATGATTCATATGATCAGCGTGTTACGTAAATGTTTGAACAGATTTGAAGCTGACAAATTTTTTTTTTAGCCGCAATTCATATTGTGAATATTTCAATAAGCTCGGCTGAAATTCTTTCTCGCTCAATTGCTGCCATTTAGCTCCCCAAAATATTTGGATACAAGTTTTAGAAAATTACAAGTAAATTTTGAATCAAATGGCAAATGCTGGCTGCCTCAGAGGCTCAATTAATGGTAAACAGTTTGAAATTTGATGAAAATTCACATTTAACTGGATTTGTCTGAATTGAAATGCGTATCTGGACTGCCGAGTAAATAAACAGTTTTACGGGGATTGATTATGTATCGCAAAGGTTTAGTTATAACCAAGGGAAGTTTTGGACGCTATAACATTTGAAATATTTCATCATACAAATCTGTTTATATTGCTAAGTTGAAGCCAGTTCAGCCTCGTGACACTACATTCATTTCAGATGAATTTTGTTCACTGTTTGGTAATAAGGCTGGAATTCTGCTGATTCGCGAGTATTCCAAACATAATGTCTATGGGTATTACGCGAGCATCCGCTCTGAAATCACATAAAAATGCCACTAAATTTACATACCTATATAATATATAGTCATACTTCAATGTTTAATCGCGATTCAAAATTGTTTAGTTACGAATAGTGATTGCAAATCTGTTGGAAATAAAATTTCGGCGAAAAATTGACTGAAGTCCTGCATTATTTTACTGCACGTTTTCCATTAGATTTCAGGGAAACTATTATTTTAATTACATACAGTCATGCACCTTGCATTCCCGGTAAGCATAGAGAAAGTTGAAGAAAATTTAAACGTGTGATAGATTATCTGTAAACTCTCGGTTGCGGATTAATATTGGTATTACGCAATGCCACACAAACATACAATATAATCAATATAATCAAAAGAAATGGCATTGCTGGTTTGGCGAATTGACAGTGACTTGTTGACGGACACGTGCTCCCCCACTATAGTATAGGGTGGAGCATACCGCTAGCTACAAGGGAGATCATGCCTATAAAAGCAGCTGGCAATGATAGTACAATTTAATTAACAGTGCCATCATGAACCAGTTCTGGATTGTTACGATCAGCTGCATCATCTTTGGAAGGTAAGTTGTAACAACGTTCTTTAAACTGAGAGTCATATTCCGAATCAATAAATTGTTTAGAGCTTCCGTGGGCCAAGATGTGGACCTCGGTTCTCCTGAAAATGTTGCTAACGTGATCACAGGGGATGTTACTTCCAATCTCGACTCCGAGATGACATCTCTTGAAGTAAGCTCACAATTATTCATCATACATAATTAATTGAGCGAGATCAGCCGTGAAACGGTATCACCTCCGTGGATATTTTCAGAAAATTTCAGCGTTAGAGTATACTGGTTGAATTAAATAATCTAGATTTATTGTAGAATTTTTTGTTCACACGATCGACCGCTGGGTAAATTCAAACAATCGAAATTCGGGTGTTGGGATTTCAAGTACATACTAGAGTTCAATAGACCCCAGAGATTCGTTATTTCGATATAACTTCTAAACCGCTTAAAGGGGGATCCGAGCATAAAAAGCTGAAAAGAATGGTAGTTTTGAAATTTTTTTTATAGAGAATTAATGTATAGGATTCTGTCAAAAATTTTGTAATTCCTTAATACAACTATGGAAGTATACGCCAGTTTTTTTTTGTTTTTTTTTTCTATCAAAAGTGCATCTATCGTAATAACACAACGGCATATGTCCAGCGTCTCGGAATTGGAGCCCTCAAATTCGCCAATTCGGAGGATGTAGTTTCGGAAAAACTTGTTTGAAATTTTCGATGTTCTCGCGATGCCTGCAATTAGAAGACGTTGAATTTTTTCGACAAACAGTGGAAGTTTTCTGTAATTTTCACGATACTCACGGTTGATCAATGCTCATCCTATATTCCAGGCCCTTACAGAAAATCTTTTTCAGGTTCCGGAGCAAAGCTCTCTTGCAGCAAAAAATCTAACTCAATTTGTGACTGATTTAACTGCAATTCGAGACGCCGGGAAGAATACATTTGACGCATTCTATGAGATTGTCAACGGTTATTCCAGTATAATAGACTTGATCGCCAATTATAGCTCCGAAACAGAAGAATATGACGAAGAAACTATCGTTGCAATAAATAATATCACGGAAGAACAGATCGCGAGCTTCAAGCAGGCATGGGACACCACGAGGGATGGAGTGAAACCCATAGCCGACAATGCCACTGTACTTACAACTGGCGAAGACGAAATATACGCCACATTAGGGGCATGGATCGAACTTGTGAGCACTGTGTTTAATGAGTTCCCAAGCACAGATTATGACACAACCCTAGAAGCAATTGAAGATATCGAAATGATCGCAATTCCAGAAGTCGGTGATATTTGGATTCAGGTTTACGATGTAATTGTGAGAGCCATAAGTAGTGATGATTTGGAAATTAATAATGTACTTCAAACCATTACGCGCACGGCAACTGGTGGTGCCAGAATGGCATTTACTTCTGTCTTCGCTGAGCTCAAAACCTTACCCATTGAGCTTTCTTACCAAACCGAAGCTCAACGTGAAGCCTGCTCAATCGTGAGCGAAACCCAAAAGAGCCTAGCA
Organism: Tenthredo distinguenda; assembly: GCA_947538915.1. Classification (NCBI taxonomy): domain Eukaryota; kingdom Metazoa; phylum Arthropoda; class Insecta; order Hymenoptera; family Tenthredinidae; genus Tenthredo; species Tenthredo distinguenda. The sequence continues at coordinate 12,085,118 of OX384534.1, forward strand.
CTTAATCTAATTACGTCCGAAGTCCATACTAAATTTACTCTATTTCAATACATCGCTACATCCCGTTTCATAAGCGATAGTAAAATTATAACTGATTTAAATAAAATTCAAGCTACCCATGGCGCTATACTTGGTGGATTCCAGTATGGTCTGGAACCTATTTTTGCTGCTCTGATTGAACTCGCGGAGGAAAAAAATATCTCATCTTCATTTGAAACCCTCAGAGGAACACTGTCTTCCGGATTTGATTTGGCATTCGTGAATACCATCGTGGCACTCTCATACATGCAGACCGAATGTTCTGGTACTGTTGCAATCGAGGAGGCCGACGGATTTGCGGGAATAGATATAATGGTTGGAGGCATTATTGCTGCAGTTGAGTCGATCCAGAATACGAATTCTTCCGAGGCTTTAGCTGAAGTTGAAGCCATCGAGGAGACAGTAGTAGCTGCGGCCGTTCAGATTTATGCAGTTAGTTGGTCCACGATGGCAGCCATCGCAAGTGATATCGACGATAATGTCGTAGCTGCAATTGAAAGCTATTCCAATAAGTCATCTGCTTTTATCGAAAGTGCGATGCGTCATTTGTTCGCTGCAATTAAAATCCTTGTGGTCCAGGACACTGACGAGACTAATGCAGTTGGATGTTCCGCTGATGTAATTGCGATCAAAACCGAGCAAACCGCAATATTTTCCGACCTGAACGGTGAAATGTGGTTGAAATTCGATTCAATCCGAGCCACGCACTTGTTGGCTACCCTAAAGGATTATGGAATTAGCGTTAACCCTTCGTCACTGCTTTATGAAAGCTACTAAAAAGCAGATACTCGCACAGTCTCGTTTACAGTTTGTGCTGGTCTTCGTTTCCCTCTCAACCATCTCGACTAAAATTCATTATGGGTTTCAGACTTAACAAATTTATCGCAGATGTCTTTTTCACCTCGCAAGTCTAGTTGAAAAATACGTTCAAAATGATTGTCTGAATTTTCCTGTATTTCATATTTTCAATATTATATTTTACTAGGATTCTGACCGAATTCCAGCCTTATTGAACGGTGACATACTAATCTATTAAAAATAATTCTTCTACCACTCTGAGCGATGAAAAGATTGGTTATTTAATATGATGAAACTGATTTATTTCCCAATCATTGTTAGATTATTTTAGCTTTTATCCTTTGGACCTCCTAATCAAGGTGTCAAATAAATTCAATAAATTTTATGGTGTAATTATTACTTGGTTTTTCAAACTATCAAACGCCTGTGGTGTCCCTATACTCCTTTCAAAACGTTCCGATACTCCGCATGGCCAAAAGACGAGGCGATCGCGGATAAGGAGATGTCAATGCATTTGCTGTATTATTGACTTTCTAAGTAATGAGGGTTTCAAGAAAAATTATACGAGTTTCACCTGACATCAACACGAAGGTGGCATGGTATCCATATACTCCAGTGAGAAAACATAAGCTGAGAAGCCAGTGAGTACCTACATGACAAATTACATGGAAAACTATTTTCTGTGGGCCTAAATATCTTGGATGCCATATATTCCGCGATGAGATTTGATTTTTATACTCTCTATAACATAGAATAGATTTCTAAAGCTGGTAACGAATAATTAGACGATCCTCATTTTTTGTAGTATCCATTTTCAGTTTAGCGTACATTAAGGAAAAAAACATATATCGACAATATCAACACAATGCTATTAACTTTACAGCCCATTCGAAAGGACAGTATACAATATCTCAACTTTGTACGTAGATGCATCCCGGATGTATATTTGTTCGTTCAGACACGATTCACCGCGCAAGTTTCGATAAAAATGCCATTATTGGGTTTACGGTGACTGAAGTAGTATATTAAATTGTCGGCGGAACTAGTTTAAAGGCCGCTCACAGTACGATCACAACCACATTCCATCGAAATGGACAGAAAATTCATCATCTCTGTGGTGTTCGCGATTGCGGTCGGGAACTCTGTCGAATCCTGCACTGCCAAAGATGATTTCGAGAACGAGTTCGCTAGAATCAGCGCCGCCTTCGTGAAAGACTCTTTCCTGAATCAGACTGAAATCGTGGCTGATTTGTATATAGCGCAATGCGCCCTGGAAGTAGCAACCTCCAAAGTGAAGAGCGCAATAGACGGGGTTTTCACTGAAATTACAGACTCCTTGATCAAAGTATCTGTCTTACTCGAAGGTGAGAGTATTACTGACTTACAAGCAAGTGAATCTGCAAAAGCCAGATCCATTTCCGAATTCACCATTGCAACTATAGTTGTTTTCAACGCACTTTTGGCCACCCAGCCCAACGCTTCTACTGAAATTGCGGCTGCTCGGGAAGAAATAATTATTGCAACTCCAATTTTATTTGACAATCTCTACGAAGAAATTGACGCGGCATTGAATCAGAGTACGAGTTGTTTGAAGACCTTAGAAAACATTGAAGCTCTCAAGGAAGAAGAAAGTTTTGCTATCCAGAGTGCGATTCAATTTATTTTCGATGTGATACGCAACAACCAAACTTTCGAACCTGAATTGGATTCTCAACTTACAACTGTAGAGCAAAAATCATTGGTCGATGTTGAGAATATTAACATAGCTGTTTTTAATGGTAATAAAGTTTTGGCTAAAGCTTTTTGTGAAGACAAAGGTGTGAGTGATAATGATTTCTTTGCTGTACGAACCTACACGGGAAAGGCACTTGCTGCATGCGTCGATTTAGTCGAAGATGTATTCACTGCAGCTCTACTCGCCGCTTCAGCCAACTACGAAAAATAGGCTGGCATCAAATTGGAATATTCTTAAGCTGCATTCGTCTCCAGACGGCTCTAGTTCTAACATAAATCTTTCTAGATTCTTCTTAACTATCTAGAACATAGTTCCTCCTATCGTCCTGTATTCATGTTGATTTCCGTTGATAATGATACGTGGATTTTCTTGTAAAGACAGATATTCGCAGCGTTTTATTCATTTTAATTACGATTGTCATTCATTTGTAAGAAGGTTATTGATACTTTAATTTACATTAGAATAAGCCTGCGTGATTTCTCCAAAATAATAAATGCAAAAAATAGTTTCAAAATAATGGTCTAAAATGTATTTCTGCGAATAACATTGTACGTCATGAAGAGTAATAACTCTTATTCATTTAATTTATTACGAAACATATTTTTCTAGCTATGCCTCAGTCGCCATTCCGACAAACGACAAATTTTTACCCCGAAAAAACAGAGAAAATACAAGAATGAGATCAGAAATCTATAACTGACGCATCGAGCTTCGAGAGGAATGAGGCAACTCTTAGCGCTGTTCGCAAGCATCTTTTCGTCAAACAGATTTCCTTCATCTTCCCAGAGTTTACTGGCCAGAATTTTAAACTGAAATTTCACATGAGTATGACATGAAAAAAGCTGTATCATCTCTCACAGTATCAGTTCGCATAGTATCAGCCCGCGCCGTATCAGTTTGCGTAGTGCCAGCTCGCGCTCTATCAGTTCGTTCAGTATCAGTGGGCATCAGCTCAGCATCAGTTCGCACAGTATAAGTGCGCGCAATATCAGCTTGCACAATAACTCTGATAGAGGTTCATTCAAGATTACCAGAATTACAAGTGTTACAATTTTATTGTCATCAAAGACAAGAGGAATCTTCTCTCGTCAATGAGTGACATCGTTGTAGCGAACGAGACAACGTATAGGTACTGGCGAATAAGATTCTGCTTGTCTAGTATTTTGAGTAATTCACTGAATGATCGTGATGCTATAACACTCGTCTTTCTGTAACAGTTGCATGAACTTCAATGAGAGTACAAAGAACTTTCCAGGGTCTGCCAAGGATTCTGTTCCAATTGCAACACACGAGTGTATATTGCACTCAATCTTTGTGAAATTGGTTGTATTAGATATAGCATACATATGATTGCAATAAAAATATGTTTTATATTATGATAACTTGTATAGCAAATAGCAAATAGATATACTCAATCGATTGTGTTCTGTACATATTTATTTTTAACAATCAATCACGAATTGTACATGACTTAGACAATGAGTAATATTGTATCGATGCTACAGTAATAAATTCCCACGAATACTAATCATTGAATGCTCCGTTATTTTCCACTTTACCCTCCCTATAAGCCTAGAGCAACGTGCATGAAGCAACGTGTACATGACTGCATGCCTGCTTGTCCATAATATAAGCTATTGCTTTTTCCTGCCGAAAATTTCAGCACACCTCCTCGGGCCGGATGTTCTCCTGATACCAGGAGCAAAAATTTTCGACTTAGAATTTGTCCAACTCCAAAAAACGCTAGTATAAATGAATATATAGAGACATGTATAAAGACACGTATGGATGCCTATATCTATCTATACATATATCCAAAATTTTGGCACACCTCCTCGGGTCAGATGTTCTCCTGATACCAGGAGCAAAAATTTTCGACTTAAAATTCTTCTCATTTCGAAAAACGCTAGTATAAATCGATATATATATATATATAAAGACGTGCATGAAGCCACGTATGAATGCCTATACCTATACACATATCCAAAATTTCGGCACACCTCCTCGGGTCAGATGTTCTCCTGATACCAGGAGCAAAAATTTTCGACTTAGAATTTGTCCAACTCCAAAAAACGCTAGTATAAATGAATATATAGAGACATGTATAAAGACACGTATGGATGCCTATATCTATCTATACATATATCCAAAATTTCGGCACACCTCCTCGGGTCAGATGTTCTCCTGATACCAGGAGCAAAAATTTTCGACTTAGAATTTGTCCAACTCCAAAAAACGCTAGTATAAATGAATATATAGAGACATGTATAAAGACACGTATGGATGCCTATATCTATCTATACATATATCCAAAATTTCGGCACACCTCCTCGGGTCAGATGTTCTCCTGATACCAGGAGCAAAAATTTTCGACTTAGAATTTGTCCAACTCCAAAAAACGCTAGTATAAATGAATATATAGAGACATGTATAAAGACACGTATGGATGCCTATATCTATCTATACATATATCCAAAATTTTGGCACACCTCCTCGGGTCAGATGTTCTCCTGATACCAGGAGCAAAAATTTTCGACTTAGAATTTGTCCAACTCCAAAAAACGCTAGTATAAATGAATATATAGAGACATGTATAAAGACACGTATGGATGCCTATATCTATCTATACATATATCCAACATTTTGGCACACCTCCTCGGGTCAGATGTTCTCCTGATACCAGGAGCAAAAATTTTCGACTTAGAATTTGTCCAACTCCAAAAAACGCTAGTATAAATGAATATATAGAGACATGTATAAAGACACGTATGGATGCCTATATCTATCTATACATATATCCAAAATTTTGGCACACCTCCTCGGGTCAGATGTTCTCCTGATACCAGGAGCAAAAATTTTCGACTTAAAATTCTTCTCATTTCGAAAAACGCTAGTATAAATCGATATATATATATATAAAGACGTGCATGAAGCCACGCATGAATGCCTATACCTATACACATATCCAAAATTTCGGCACACCTCCTCGGGTCAGATGTTCTCCTGATACCAGGAGCAAAAATTTTCCATCAAAAATTTGTATAAGTCCGAAAAATGCTAGTATAAATTAATATTTAGAGACATGCATGAAGGCACGTATAGAAAGATATTTGAAACTAGGATGTTCAGTTAAGGTATCTTAGCTGTTGATATCTTTGAGACAGATACCAAGTTTCACTATAAATACGAAAAAGTGTTCATAATATTTAACGAAGCGTTTGGCGTAGTCGGTAGAGCGTGCGACTAGAAATCCGAGCGAGCGAGCGAACTCGGGTTCGATCCCGTCCGAAATCTCGAAAAAGATTTTCAGAAAATAAAATCCTCACTTAGCATGAGTATGCGGTGAGGTGGTAGGGGGTCTCGTCATCACCGGTGACGTCATAGGTAGGACTCGACTAGAAATAAAAGCGGCGCAAGGTGGGGGAACTCCAGAGTTCGAAAATTAAATAAAATAAAAATAAAAATAAAATAAATTTTCGAAAATTAAATAAAATCGAAAATCGAAAATCGAAAATAAAATTAAAATAAAAATAAAATTTTGGGCAGAGAGAAAAATAAAATTCCAGCTCGGGGAATTGAACCCAGGTTTTCCGGGTACGAAGCTAAATTTTTGCCCCTGAGCCATTTACTGCTCAAAATTCGAGCGAAAATTAAATGGGTTATATATTCAAAGTATTATTTCGGTTAAAATAGCCCATTTTTGACAAAAATTTGATTTTCTGAACGTTTGGCCACCCAGAGCCTTCCTCCCTGGACCTGGAGCTTGCTCTTGCTCTTATTTCTGTCAAGCCTTACCTTTTTCCAACCGCTTGGTTACCTGGAGCTCCTCTCCGTCTTGCTCTTGCTTTTATTTCTAGTCAAGCCCTACTCTTTCTAACCGCTTGGCCGGCTACCTGGAACCTGGAGCTCCTCTTCGTCTTACTCTTGCTCCTATTTCTAGTCAGCCCTACATACCTAGGTTCAATTTTTCCGAAACCGACGACGCTGTCGTACGAACATATCCACAGACATTTTGACAGCCACAGAATTACCTCGTTGTCTGTAGATATGGTTACCGACCACTGATCTCAGTAGAGAGATCAGTGGTTACCGACGACGCTGTCGTACGAACATATCTACAGACATTTCGACAACCACAGAATTACAGTTGCCTACGTTGTCTGTAGATATGGTCAGTTTCGATAAAATGGAAATTTTATATGAGAAAAATTTTTCAGCATTTGGGCCGGGATCGAACCGGCACCAAACGCTGGCTCGGATTTCTAGTCGCACGTTCTACCGACTACGCCAAACGCTTCGTTAAATATTGGCAACAGTTTTTCGTATTTGTCTTGAAACTTGGTATCTGTCTCAACGGTATCAGCAGCTAAGATGTCTTAACTGAACATCCGAGTTTCAAATATCTTATTAATTTAATTTCTTTCCTAGAGTTCGAAAAGTTTGAAATTTCCAGTCGAAAAATCGAGCCTGAAATGAAGAGTCGCAAGGAGGGTGGAGGAGAATGAAAGAAAGCAAATAATTATTAGTATATGTGTGACTTTATTTCTCCGAAATAATACAATATTCATTTTCAAAGTTATGTATTACAATTTTCCATTGTTTCTTAAAAATAAATATGTATTCATCGCAAACGATCGAGTCTCTTTAGTTGCTTCGTGCGGTACAAGGTATTGTAATATAAATGACATTCTTATCAATATACTAGCTAATATAACTAGTTTTACAAAGATTGAGTTCAATCGACAGTCGTAATTGATGCAATTCCAACAGAATGCTTTCTGGACGGGTATGTTCAGACTCTGATTGTAACAGAAGGGCGCGAGGGTTATAATATAATATTCAGTAAATTACTCGAGAAAGTGAACAAGAATTTTCTTCACCTATGAGTATATTTACTATTTTACGACACCTTCTCTGCGGCCGGAGTATTTCTATTGAGTTGCTTGTCACCGTCGTACTTCATGAACGCAAACCCCATGCGAACCCATTGACACCACTAGCCGTACTGCCCGTACTGACTACTGACCCCGCACTACTACACATCAGAACGCTTTATTATACGCAACCTGCACGACAGCCATGTTAAAGAAATTGCATATGTTAAGGCAGACAGAGGTTTGCGGCAAAAGTAGTTCGTGTATTCGACCGCGAGATAGCAATACCATTTCGCACTCCGTATGACAATTTTATGTGTTCTAACGTATCCAGTAATTGAATCTCAAATTACGCGGTTTGCTACCGCGAATGAATACCAACACTGAATCGAGCGAGTTTTACTTGATTTCTGTTCCGTCCCTTGTATACTAACATCGCTTATCGAACGATTCTCTCGATAAATTACAAACGGCTTTTACCGAGAGATTCATTCTTCAATACTGGGGTAAGTCTGAATTTTTTCGATCAGTTCGGTAAAATTTGTAAGATCTTCGGAATATGTAATCCAAACATCACTTAATTGATATCAAATATCAATTTCTCTCGTGTTTTTGTTTACATGAGTTTTATTTCAATTTGTCTACCAGATTATAAAGCGAAATGATTCTAAAGTCTTTTAGTTAGTTGCAATCCCTTATCTTGATAATAAATAATAAAATACACTAGCTAACTATAACACACACAATCGAAGCACGCTCCATTCTTTGAGCAATTTATAATAATCGAATTTTTCCTGGCTTCTATTTTCACAAAATTATATTCAAATCCTTTTCTATAATCTATAGATTTTAAATATGCAGAATAAGATAAAATTTATGTGTGAATTAGCTAACTGCAATTTTCCCCAGTAAACATTAGCAACAGTTACTTACTTTCCAGAATAAACACCTGCATCAATGGCAGCGAATAATAAATATGATACTGCTTCAAAGCAGCTATGCTCAGACATACAAATAACTGTGCGCATCAAAGAATGTCATCAAGATAAAAAATCAGTAATATCCAAAGTGCCACAGAATCCTCAGATGTTTAAGCTGCACAATGATTTTTTCACTTTTGATCATATCAAATGGGGAAATGAATCGCAAGAAAGAGTTTACAAAGCAGCAGTTTATCCCTTTGTTGAAAAAGCACTGGGTGGCCACAATGCCACTATTCTTGCATATGGTCCAAGTGGAACTGGGAAATCTTATATTATGGGCTCCCGACGATCAATGGTATAATTTACAATAAATGTTGGGTATTTCCTGAGATCCAGTAATACCAACTCCATATCAGATCTAAAATATACTCTTCTATCATTGGAAGTAATATTGTAACTTATATCTGTACTGCCACATGCGCAGCTGAGTATAAGATTTATCATGATTGTTAGAAATATATACATCTAATCTACATTTCTTACCCTAAAAATGTTGTATCATACAGATGAGTAATTGGCAGAATAGTGGCTTGATACAGCGCTCTTTAAAGCACATCTTTGAAGAAAATGAGATTCAAGTGTCTGCTTCATTCATAGAGATTTATGACGGAGAAATTCATGACTTATTAAACATGGGAGCAATGGTGCATACAGGTTCAGCATTCGATTCAAAAATTAAAAAGATCAAATCACTTGAAGAAGGATTGCAACTCGTTAATAAAGCTCTTCAGGTTAGACAAGAGCATGAAACTTCCAGTTCTTCGTTGCAGGATAATACTTCCAGTTCGCAGTCCCATGCTCTATTGACTTTTCGACTTAAGATTAAAGAAGGGTAATAATTATTCGAGAAAAACTATGATTTTCAAATAATTCATCACCACTCAATCATCTAGAATTTTATCCACTATGAATTATAATAAGACTTTGTCAGCAGTGTATCAATAATCGAATGCATTTCGACTAGATTATAGCTTATGCATAGTTGAGTGTGTCAAGACAAGAACTCCACAGGTTCTAATCCATGAATCAACAGCTTATATCACAACATTCATTGAAAAACAATTACAGTTAGTGTATCTTGCAGAGAGAAATTCGTGGAGTCCAAGTTAAATCTGGTTGACTTAGCAGGGTCTAGAATCCGCGCTGAAAGTGGAGTTGATGGTAGGTCTCATTTGGACGAAAGTCTCTCAGCCTTAGAAAGAGTGATCACTGGAACATGGAGAAAATCTGATCAAATGCTATTTCGCAAAGATAGTACATTGGCCTCAATTTTAGAAGGTGTTTATCATACGACTTGAATAATCACCTGTACCCATAGTCATAAAATAAATTTAATCACTGCAAGATATATGATAGAACATTCAAGACATATTAATGATTTTTTTGAAATTTCACCCAAACTAAATAATTATACTGCAGATTTGTTGGACTCCAAATGCCTGGTCTCTTTGATTGCCTGCGTTAGCTCAGATCTGACAAGTGATTACAAGGCAACTGTGAGGACCTTACAGGTTGCCGAGAGTATAAAAAGTGTACAAATTCAGAGACAAATGGAACACGCTTCTGCTCTTCCAACCAATCAGCTGACATCCAAGACAAAAGAACTTCCAGTAGTTTTATCACCAAAAACGGAAAATATTGAGATTATCGATAGGCAGGATCAAGAGCCTGTGATAACACGAGCTACAGGAGGAAAAATAAAAGATTGTATGGTAGTCCTTAGAAGATCTGATATAGATTTTGAAGGAAATGAAAAGGGCTTGAAGTATACAGAAGATATAGAAGATATGACACCACTAAATCTTAGTGGCGTGGATACACCAAATCAAAAAATACCTTTGACCAATTACGAAGCTGGGTGTTCAGCCGAAACTGAATCCACACTGTCGATTAGTAGATTACAAACTCAAAATACTGACCAAGATATTTTTATAAGGACTAACTTATGCACTACTCAGTACAGTAAATATCCAATATGGTTTGACGAAAATCTTTCAGACAGGTATGAATGCATATAAGTACATTTCAGTATTTTTAAGACTTATCATTTGCAATAAGTCTGTTAAAATGTTATTGGCCTAATATTATAGGAATATTATAGACGGAAAACTAATTAGGCGAACATTAGACACTATAGTATAGAAAGAAAGTTTCAAAAATATTTTACTATTCATGATTGCAGCTCTTTGGAAGATATGGCTGTAGTAAGTCCTGCAAAGCGTCACATAAACAACGATGATGTAAGAGATATGTTTGAATAATTTAATTATATCACAATCCGTAGTTCGGATGGTTTTGTTATAAGTCTTTTTTCGTCGACTATATTGCATAATGAATCTTATCATCCTGTTTCAGTTGTGTTATCTAATCAGATCTGCTTTCCCATATAAAAACATGATTTTTTGAATATGAAGTTATTTTTCCTGTCGCTTGACACTTTCTTCATGTCTCATCGTAGTAAATAATATGTAAGAATTACTTACATTTCAGAAACCAGATGATAAATGCGAATGCTTCTTCCGTGGTTTTGTGACTGCGAATGAGTTGGCACCAGTTTCACAGCCGTCCAATCATTCAAATTTGGAAGAGAAGCAGTGTATCTTAGTCAACGATGTTTCACAGTTGAGCATTACGGGAGAAGAAATTACGGTGAACCCTGAGTGTCAGGATGAGAACCAAGGATCTTCTACATCAGAAGTAATCAGAGGCGATGAACAGTTGTTGGGAAAACCTGCAGACGTACTTCATCCTGCAACTAAAGCCAATAAGATGAAAAGAATGCAAGCAATATTAACTGATTTTTCCGAGCCTGGAACATCTCAAATTAATTACCAGATTCCAAGGAAAATGATGAAACTTGATATGCAAAATCCAAAATTGATCTTGAAGCGAGTTTCAACCCCGAACCCAGCACCCGAAGAGATTCACTTGGATGATAACAACTGTGATAACATTGAAAATCAGGAAAAAGAGTTAAATGATAAGCAAAGAACACACAATAACAATATTTTGAGAATACTAAACACTAGTACTGCAGAACAATTGTTAGACTTGCCACGAATTGGATTCAAGACAGCAGTATCTATATATCAATACAGGTGAATTATTTCTCGTGATTTTGTTGATCTTATATTGCAATGTGCGTTATTATATCATTAGAAAAATTATTAGTTATATGTATCTTTAACAAATAAATATTGATTATCTATGTTTGTGACTTGATGTTTCAAATATTCTAAGGCTTCTTATTGATAAATATACGCTTATAATTGGTTTCCCCTAATTAGATATATCAGACTGCAGTGATATCCGTCAAAAAATGTATACTCTGAATACATTCCATAACTAATCTTGTTTTACTCATTATATGATTACAGGTTGATACATGGCGATTTCGAGTCGTTAAGGAGCTTGGAGAATATGCCTTTCTGGACCGAAAAAGTCCGCCGTAATTTTTTTGCGGTAAGTTTAAGAATATTAAGACTCGTTTACATTGAATGTTCATATCACTTGAACAATATCATTCATATTTATATACATATGATCGTTTCAGGCAAACAACGTATTCTTTGAATAGTACATTGCACAGATTCATATTAACTGCGATTTTATCGGAACTTACGCCTATATACATCGTAGCTGTTTATAATTGACGATTAGTTATTCGGAAATTTGTATCCTACTAGTACTATGTTCGAATATCACATCGATCCCGTACTTCTGCAGTATTTAATGCTTTAATAATATCACATTAAGATTGATTTCTTGTGGAAGCAATATTATTATTTTAATTTATTAAAACCTCAACATGAGCACCTCAGAAATAAAGTGGTGTAACTCAATTTTGACCGACCAAGAATTACAAACAGTACCTATGAATACATATTTTTTTGTTGATGTTATTTTCATTTCTCAAAGACTCATATGTAAGAGCAGTGGGGGGGCGTATGTTTATCATTTATGTTTGTTTAGAAATTTCAATTCAATATATCCCTACGTAAAATTACCTCAATACTTCATAATATGATGCTATTCATTATTAAACGTTTTTATAATAAATTAGAATTGATTCCTTATTAGAATACTTATTATTATTGTTATTTATTATAATTTATTTATATGTAACACTATACTTGCCTATATTGATAAGCAAACTGCAATGTTGTATAGGTATACTATACATACGATGAAACACTTTTCTTTGAAAGAAATTCTAGTTCAATGTCAATAGTCATTTCATTGTATTTCTATAGGCTTGAAATATATTTTCATATATTTTGATACATTGGGTGTAGTGATCTCTTTTATTTTCACCATAAATATCCCTCTTCGTAGTCCTTGGAAATTAAGGCCTTCATAATAACATACACAATTATGAATAGCAAGAGGTAGAACTCAGACTAGTATGATGATCAGTGCCTCACGGCGATGTTATTATGATCATTTCAAGCCTCAGTCTTCAGTTATACTTAAGGTTTCACTATACAAGTGATTTGAGTCCACTGATATAAAGTCCATGTAGTAGAATCTGCATACTTGTCGAAATGGAAGGATCACAAGTGGCTGGAGTCGATGGATATCTCTGTAATGAAAGTACCGATGATGAATTTGTAATACCATCAGATAATAATTCAGAGAATTTGAGCTTACAATTAATTGAAAACGAGGGCTCAAATGAGTATGGTGAAGGACCAGCTAGCAGTTCTAATCCAATTGGTTCTGCTGTGCAAACGGATTTAGAAGTTGTCGATAAAACATCCGATATGTCTAAAACTAATTTATCTGGTAAAAACAGCACATCTGGTGAGGCTGGAGTGTTCTCAGATAATAATTCAAAGAATGATAGTGTAGCTGGAAACAGTCAGCAAATAAATAAAACCAGGCATCGTAAAAAATCCATAGTATTCAGTTCAAAAAAAAAGTCTAGTTTCAGAGAAACGGAAAATGAGGATTTGGATGATTCCGGTATAGCACTTAACAATTCTAATGAGATGCGCTCACCTATGAAAGTTGGTGCTAAAAAATTCACTTTGTCCAAGATCAATCGCTCTCATAATCGCGGTACATCTGACAAAGGTGAAGTATCGGATGACAGTTCAATGAATGATAGTGTAGCTGCAGAGAGTCATCAAGCACATGAAATTGAAAGGAAAGGAAGCAAGGTATCTGCGACAAAGAGAAAATTAAGTTCACAAGAAACAGAGGATGAGGAATCGGAGGAGTCTGGTGAAAAACCCATAAAGCGAGGCCGTGGGGTATACAAGCTAAGAAATATTTCAAACTTGCCAGAGAATAGTAGCAAAGTTGATCATGAAGATGGAACGGAAGATTCAGAAGAAGAAAATGTGGAAATTAAAATAAAAGAAGAAACTAAAAAGAAAAAGAAACCAAATAGAGATGGCTCATTGTCTAAACGCCAAGTGGCACATAATGATAAAATTTTGTTGATTCTCAATCAGGGGTCAGTAGCACAATTGAGGGCCTTACATCGTGTTGGACCAAAAGCAGCGATGATGATTCATCAGTTTAGGTATATAGCCATTTCTTGTCTACTACCAGAGTTTTATATTTTGAGTTAATATATTGTTCGAATGTTATTCTTGAATTATTTTTTCACATTGATTAGCTAAATGGTCGATATTATTAGTATTATAATATTATAAATATGAAAACACTGCTATAATTGAAGAAATCTGTTATTGCCCGTTTCTAATACATCAAATGTTCATTTTAATTGTTTTATACTAAATGATGTTAAAAAAAAAATAAGTTTCTCGATGAAAAATGCGAACTTCGGGCTAAAATAAATATATTTATAGAAGATTGAATGGAAAGCTGAAATCCATCCAAGATCTGAAAAATATGACTGGATGGTCTCCCAAGTTTCTTGAACAATTTCTTTCGGTAAGTAATCGATAGTCTAATTATTTTTGTGTAAATATATGAATCTTTGCTGCAATTGATAAAATTTGTTTCAGAGCAACAACATTACTCTCGATTGATATCCAATCTTCATATGGATAATATGATACTTTATACCTCAGAGTTTTGTCATTTTGTTATTTTTCAAAGATGTTATATTTGCTGTGAATTATCATTAAGATTCATTCAGCGATTGAATATTATTTATTTAAATATTTGATGTATTTTGTGGAAACCTAATTCTTTGTATTAGTATTTTCGAGGAAGGGTTTATAATATATGTTATATTTTTGAATCGTTAATATGAGTCTCAAATAAAATTATTCTTCCTGGTATCATAGTTTTAGGATACTATTACTACAATACATATCAATTTAATAGAGGAATCAATCTTTCTTTTTAAAAACCGAAAATATAAATTCTCAAACTTTGTTTTACGCATTTGTGTCACAGGAAAAATACCTCCTCAAACAGTTTTATACAATTAATCATTCAATATCGTTTGGATAATTGAAAAAGTCGATCATAAATATCACGGCGGATCTATACATATTTATATATATACAATTACTTGTTATATTATATCTAAATTACACAGTTAACAATGGACTGGTATTCAGAGTTGACTTAGAGATATGTATATTACGAAATTATCTGTTTATTTATAAATTATATGTATTAATCTTATAATTATCAGTCGCTTTCATCAGTATCTTCAGCCAATACAATATCATGCCCAGGAAGCATTCTTGAATCAAATGTAGTTTGAAAACATTTATTGAAAACGACCCTGGCTTTCTTAGTAGCATGTCTTGGTGGTGAATTTGGTACAATATCTTCGTTTATAGACACTGTCGTTGTAGTTGCTGCCGATCTCGCTTTACTATTTATTACTGTTGAAAAAATTGAATGTATGCCTTTAGAACTCGGACCGGGGCTGGGTCTGTCGGAAAATTTTGCTTGTTTCTGTAGATTGGTACTTCTATGACCATTTCTCAATTCCTCAGAAGAAGGGCTTTTCCTACAAGCCATATCTGCACCAACCAAAAGATTGTCTCCAACAGTTGCAAATAAATAATCCTCGTTTGAATCTATGATCATTGCCTCTTGCTGGTGCGTTTTGTTGTGACCATTGTTTGATTCAATATTGGTAACCTCCATGGATGTGCTTGCAGTTACATTTTTTGTTGTTCTATATTTGATCGATTTGTTTGGTACTTTACATTTTCCAGGCTCAATAGATTTCCTAAATATCCGTTTACTGGCAGTTTTTTTTTTAGGTATCGTTCGCTCTTTAGCACGGACTGTTGTTGTCTCTGACTGAGAATCGGAGTCAGGATTTAAAGTTGATAAAACTACGTTTGTTTCGAATGTTGAACTTTTGATTATGAATATCACCGGTCTGAAAAAAAAAAAGAAAATGAAATTGATTACTACAAACATTTTTCTGTGAAATAAATTCATTAAATTTGCTGATAGGTATATCGTCACTCCTTACTTTCCTGCTGTTTCAAAGTGTACGCTGACTGGCGAGGATACAGCTTCTGCAAAGTTTAAAACTGCCTTAAACTCTTTAACGCAAAACGTAATTGAAGTATCTATCCCAATTTTGTATTGATCAAATTCTCCCACTCCGAGGGCTAATTGAGTTCTGGTTACTTTGGATAAATCTGTATCAGGCATAAGAAATACACATTATTATAGAAAATTTAGATTCCTTATTAGAAATAGAATGAGAATGAGTCTCCACCTGAAGCATCGTCCAGATAGTTTCTGAGTAATACTTTTTGCGGAGTAACTTCCAACGTTATTTCGATAAGACCTTGTTGAAAGTTGAGCATTGCTTCTGACATGACTTTATGATGAGCAGTCAACTGATTAGAAGCACTTTTTTGAGAAAAGGCTGCCTGAGAAAAAACATTAATATAGACATGGAATTAACTTCTATGCAGAATATTAATTACAAGCCATATGCAAGGAAGCAAATTTAAGTATGTAAATATATACTTGATCTGAAAACAAAAAAAATTGATTTATGGATGTAATTTAAACTACCTAACATTCTTAAATATTGCTAGATTATGGACAAAAAAATACCTGTAAGATTTGGCAATCTATAATTGGCAAAAAATGTGTTTTTGTAATCCCATTTCTATATTTTAGGACGAATACAAGCTTGGTACTTCTGGCCTCTAGATTTATTTGGCAAGTTTCCAATTGCCTATCCAATGTACTTGGTGCTTTAAAAACGGCCAATGCAGACTGTCAAGAATTAAATAATTACAAATAACATAATACTAATAAATTTCATCATTATTATACATTCAATCATTAATTAATTAGCCAAAAGTTTATACAATTTTCAGCATTGCTTAAATATGTAGATATGAAGAACCACAGGTATTAGATTCAATGGTTTGATATAGTTAAGACGATTTATGATTCACGCTTATCTTACGCGCATTGTTATTTGACATCTAAGAGCGTCGTCTTCTTCCAAATTTCCAAAAGTATAATAAGAGAAGTAATTTTCTGAGAATGTAAAACTGGCATATGCTGATCTAGCCATGTTTACTGTTCGGAATGATATTCCCGTATCTTGCGGTTCCACATACATCTCATCTCCAATTTTAGCCAACGAGTGAATGGCCTTTGCTAAAACTGAGAATTGATAAATTGACAATCCGTCAAGCAACGATAATATCAACAAACTCTTTATAAGATCAAACTTTGAAGTTTGACACACAAAAAAAGTGCTCCCTAAATTTACACATTTTCATAACGTCTATTAAGTCGCAATTACGTAGTTAAAAATATGTTTCACGTTTTGAATAATTAAGGAATACAGTAAATGGTAGATGGATTGTCATACAGAGCGTATTTTTAATTCAATTAATTCTTTATTTGAGATTTTTTGGGTTGCATGTCAACATAACCTTGATAAAACTGGTAATATAAACATACTTCTGACATTAGCCCCCGGCACGACACATTTCATGATGAATTGGTGATTGTAATCCAACTGATATTCTCGGTCAGTAATAACCGATTGACAACTTGCAGCTGGAATAACTAACAAAATTTTTAACGGAATTAAGACGAAGGAGATA
This sequence comes from Tenthredo distinguenda, assembly GCA_947538915.1. Taxonomy (NCBI): domain Eukaryota; kingdom Metazoa; phylum Arthropoda; class Insecta; order Hymenoptera; family Tenthredinidae; genus Tenthredo; species Tenthredo distinguenda. The sequence goes on from OX384534.1 coordinate 12,102,579, forward strand.
TTCCCGCGTCGTGATACATTCTTTTTCAAATATACTAGGCAGTAGTCGCGAATGCGCAACAGGGAATTGGTAAAACAACCATTGAAAGATCTGACTACGCTTGATGTTAAATTGCCTACATGAAGGCGTTTTCGTGTGTGTATCCACGAATACTCCTTGTATATTGCTCGCCTAACAAGTGTCAAGTGGGGATCGAGGATATCGTGTGTATGCGTCGGTATACTACTAGCTCTACTCGTCGGATCTTCTTCGAACTTTTTACTGTCAGTTGTCACTCGCTCACTCCCTCTTAATTCCGATACCGTATTTGACATTCACATAGGATTCTGAATTTCTGGTAAGTGATAAGCGATAAAAGTGCTTCTCAAGAACTGAAAGACTTCAGATTCATTCACCAAACAACAATGGCAAGTAAAATTTTTTCATTTTTAAATTCTGATCAAATATAAAGAGGAGCGTACCGTAACCTAACCTAAAAAAACACATACATAACGAATGAAATGTTTTCAATAATAATAATTACGTGTTCTTCTTATTAATTCTAGCTCGTTTTAGTCTTGGGAGACTTGCACATTCCGCATAGATGCAGCAGCTTGCCTAGTAAGTTTAAAAAACTTTTAGTACCGGGAAGAATACAACACATATTATGCACTGGAAATCTTTGTACAAAAGAGTCATACGATTATCTAAAGACATTGGCAAGCGATGTACATGTTGTCAGGGGAGATTTTGACGAGGTATGTATTATTCTGTAAAAATTAATAATAGTTATCATTATTATTGTTCTTGTTGGTTGACTAAAGAGTGTATTTTTATGATTCCAGAACCTGAATTACCCCGAACAAAAAGTTGTAACCGTTGGCCAATTCAGAATCGGTCTATCTCACGGGCACCAAGTTGTCCCATGGGGAGATCCAGAGTCTCTAGCCCTTATTCAGAGGCAATTAGATGTTGATATTTTGATATCTGGTCATACACATAAGTTCGAAGCTTATGAACATGAAAATAAGTTTTATATTAATCCAGGATCTGCTACTGGGGCATATAATCCTCTAGATACGTGAGTTTCTCATTTTTGGAAAAAATGTTTTATAATGATCAGGACTGGAAGTGGCAAATCATGGTCCTATGTTAAAATATCCAATCTTTTCTTTTCGATTTCGAAAGTACAGAATGATAATTCTTCATAGAAACAACACAGGCTTGCACCCCTTAGTAATAACTTTTCTGTAACTGTCGGAATCGTTTGGCACCATGGGATATCACTTTACATATTTTTAAACTTATCTGTTTGACTGTTAAAATGCAGTAATTAATGTTTCAGTTCTAAGACGTAAAATTAGAAAACGAAACCGTTTGCCTCATCTTCCCGCATTTCCAAATTACTCAATGACTATGAGCTTCAAACCCCCATTGATTTGAAAGAGAATAACCTATAGGAAAACCGTTTATTATATCATAGATATCAAAGAAACACCCATGGCAAGGGGTGGGAATTCCTCTGGGAATTATTATGATTTTATCACAAAGCAGAAATCAAAATAGGTAGTTTCTATTTTTCTTTCCGTATACAACACAAACAGACGCAACTCCTTTTCTATATGGTCAAATATTACATTTTAATTTATAGAGAAATGGAATTCGATTTGTTAAACTTTTACAAAATGTTCATTTTTTTGAAATCACGAATAAAATCAAACGGTTTGAACCACGAAAGCCCTGGACTAATAATTGAAAGTGTAGTTACATTAAATGTTTTTGTTTTTATGATTCTAGGTCAGTTATACCATCGTTTGTGCTGATGGATATTCAGAGCTCCACAGTGGTCACATATGTTTATCAACTTGTTGGAGACGAAGTGAAGGTTGAGAGGATTGAATACAAGAAGAGTTAAGATCTTTGAATAAAGCATACGATTATAAATAATTAATAAATATTGATTATTATAAATGAAAAAGAATCATGTATATGCTAGAAACTAGCGAGTTTAAGATGAAAAATTGTACATTTAATTATAATAATAATTGATCTATTAAAACCATGCCAGATTTGTCGAGATATAAAAATGAAAAGTGCAAAAAAAATATTGCCCAGCATGCGTATATACATGTATAATTTGTCTAACTATGTGTAACTTTCATGTATTTGTTTGTGATTCAAAAAGCAGCCCAGTTTTTACACGAGCCCCTCTTGGCATTTTGCAATGTATAAAGAAAGAACAAACAAAAAAAAACTACGATAATTATTATCATTTGATTGATAAATCTCACCATTCATTGTATAGTTATTATACATATACTTTATTGTTTTCAATATTTGTTATCCTTGTAAAATCTGCATCGATTGTTTGAATGCATGTGTATATCTGGTTATCGAATACATTATTTGAATAAACGTAATATAATTTATTATTCAGAGGTTTTTTTTTTTCCTAAATTCTCATTTATCAATTTCATTCAGACTAGATTGGATAAATCCCGTATAATTTTAAACGTTAATTTCATAAGTACGTCGTAGTTAAAAATTCTCAATGTAAAACGTTTGAATTGCGCTTTTTCAAAAATGTATATTTCAACGCTAAACTTACTCTATAACATCTTTATGAAAATTCTTATCTCAATGTGAAACTAGGACACATTCCGCGAATGCAGCGATCGCCGAAAATATGTTTACTCGTATTATAAAGTTTCCACAAATCCATAATGAATTTGATAAATAAAACGCCCCGTATATCTCAACTACTGTATAGTAAAACTATCAGTTTTATGCAAATTGATAATCGCTCGATCCTTTCTTGTTTACAATCTATTCGTTCAATGCTAAGACTTGGTCTGACATGCGACTGGGCACGTAAGCACGGTAAACAACTATATCGTGTCTCACTGTGGTTATTAGATCGAGTATTTTTCTCCCAATAACTATTTGCTTACGATGCTTAGTTTGTCAATATCTCTAGTATCAGTACTGTCAATAAATTCTTGTCTGAGTACTACGATATCTATAATCTATTCATAAAATTTCCGAAATTCAAAAATAGCCAAATTTAATCTACTGTCCAGACGCGAACGTAGTCATCGTTAAAGTTTAAGTAGCATGAAGAAGATAAAGGGCGTTTTATCTCAGTAAGCAAACAAAAAAGAAGAGTTCATTCCACGAGTGAATACGAATGCAGGGCATCGTGGCTTCGACTTCGGCTTCGGCTTCGTATCTGTACATACAGATACATACAAACACTTAAATACAAGTAAAACCATCGAGAGAAAGGTGCCGCCAGATCCATGGCGCATGCGCGGAAGGGGGGTGATTTAAGTCCCTACAAAAAGGGGCACTGCGTTCAGCCAAGGTTTCAGTTTTAAGTAAACGACCGGTTTAAACGTATACGACACGAGTTGAGTCTACTTTAAAATTTCAGATTGGCAAATTGCTGTAATAATTATTAAAACGTTAATACAACAATGGCTACTCTATTCTTGAGGACCAGCTTTCGCCTTGGAATGGCGAGGGGTGTTTTGGAAAACACCGTTACTCCGTCCATTTCGACAGCCTTTCTAGGACCTCGAAAGCCATCAGCCAATTCAAACGAACAGCAGCTGGTCAGTCACTTTATTAGACCTTTCTCAAACCATTATTCCATTTTGAATAATCATTGTATTTCCCTCCAAAAAGTTTTGCAGATCTAAAAATTCAGCCTAAGATATCAATTTCTGTATATTTTTCAAAATTTCACTGAAGAAAAATGCGTAAATTTTCTTTTACTCCAAATTTACTGATGGAGTGTTTGTAAATATACTAAACTAGTTCAGTATTTCTGGTAAAATGTATAAACATCGTATACGTAGATAAATAAATCGTCTGATTAAGCTTAAAAAATTTACAACAGACATATTTTTACATTCGTAATCAGGTCCTCAGTGCACATTTGCATTAGCTGATGAACATTACAGAAGTGTAAGCATTTATCATACGAATTTAGTAAAAAAAGAGACAAGTATAATTTATTTCTGCTCTATCATTCAGTTCATCGGAGTTATGTTTATGTTTATCACCTTTGTCGCTGCTCTCTTTTCAAGCTGTGAAGCAGAGATGAGATAAACTCCAGAATATACTATATTATATTACTGAATTGATAACTTGCAAACATCTGCATTTATTATGGGTGAAAGTTCAAAAGTACTTCGTGATCAAAAGAAGAGCCATTCTTTCAAATAATTACATCCCACTGGTGGATATTCACCTATTATTCCCCCTATCGCATACATTCATTTGCATAGTGCACATACATATATGACCTAAATCACACATTCGAATTCATTACGAAATACAAATGAAATGAATATTCTCTTCTGCTATGAGCTTACATGCGTTCGCCAGACTGAAACCTTCACCTGCAGCTTATGTAAAAACAAAGGAAAAAATATAGACGCCAAGGTAAATGACCGGTATTATGCGTATGTGTTTATGCGTCGTGTCACGTGCAACTCACACGTTTGTTTATATGCATTTAACATCATGCACCTCATTTCGCCTCAACGCATTGTCTTCGTGAACAGTGAACCATAGTCCCACTCATTATCAGACTTTGTTTGCATTGGTGAAAGATTAGAAGTTAAAATCTGTCATGTATGTATATTAGCCTCTGTCTAAAAAAAAGCAAAAGTGTAGTTTTCGGTCTAAAAAGAATCTGTGTTCAAGGAGGGGGCTGTAGAACCATTGGAAGTGGTGCCTCATTAGTGTTTCTGATTACGGCTTTTTCAATTAAAAAAAAAAGTTAAAATAGTTGATACCCAGAAAAAATAACGAAGAATGGAACGAAATTATTCCCATATCTCGATAAATATCTAGTCGAACAAAATATCGCTCGCTTAATCAAAAATCGCACATGCTTAGAGAAATTGAGCTTCAATTTTTAGATAGGACGCACAGGTGTGGTGTACCTTAGCCTTTTCACATTTTTATTGAAATGAACGTTTGAAGCTTGAGGTACATACATAAACAAGCATTTTCTCTTTGTGGTTCTAAACTTGAGAATTTGCTATTCCAACAATGGTGTGCGAATTTATTTAAAAAGAAATCGTTACTCATCGTTGATGGCTAGATACTCGATCCTATCCTAAACCGAAAGCTTAGGACATAGTAAGTCGACGTTCCCTGATCTGTAACAGTCTGTGAGTGGTGTATGTGGTTGTTTCACCAATACTATCATTGGCCCAGCTCGCAGAGATCCACAAAAAATGGGGATTCTTATGAGACAAGAAAGGCCTCAAGCCTGAGACCTTGGGGTCTTTTGCAAGCAGGTGCGGGTGTGGGATAATCTATCCTATGGACCTAAAGATAATTTACCACTTCTTCTTCGGGGATTCCATGTCAATATACCATGGATACCTTTTTTGGAATTCCAATGTCCCAGCTTGTCATTATGTTCTTTCAAAAATTTAGAAACGTCTCAAGCTTCAATTACCATTCGTTGATGTATTTGTATTCATAAGCTTCTGATCGTAGCGTCTCATAATTGAAATTAGTCCGAAAAAATTTGTTATAAATCTTTGACACTATTTTTCACTCGCTTTTCATATCGTCCGGAGTAATTTAGGTTGTTGAATTAATGCATTATCGATTTTCCTTTTTGCAATGCCTGATCTATTTTTAGAAACAATACAGTGCGATTATGTACGGGTAAACCATACCTTCGAATGAGCAATAGTTTGCCACACTGCAGATGCATTCTCGTTGTCCAAGGACAGTATAATGTTTGCAATAGTCCGTTCCATCTACTGGGTTAACGAACCGCTGTGAACCCCGCATCGTTCACGCCTTGGTTGCGAAGCCCAACTCCCTGCAACTATACAGTATTATGTTATACATACTTATAAAATGCGTTTGATGATTATGTATACATAGTGAGCTAATGTAATTTAATATTGGTTATCGCAATAAGCTGTAGTTGGTTCCTTTTTCCATACTGAATCAATGTGTAGGCATACATACAGACAGGCGATATTCCAATGATTAATCTATGCCCTTAATTGTAACGTAACATGAAACGTTGTTCTGTTCCACGTTATCGTAATTTGTTATTTGGACATTGATGGCACGCACCTTTTAGGGACGGTCTATAACCAGCTTCGAAGTATAATGTAGCTCCGAAAATTCATTAATATGACGCTTTCACTTGATCTGAAGAGAGAAGACCGGTTATCATCAGCCTCAAACTCTCTGTAACCCATCCTGGGAGATCGTGGAATATATGAATATAATAACTTTGTGCATCTGACTGGCACCAGCTCGTTTAAAAAAGTTTTTCGTTATTTTCAGATGCTCCAGAACGCGAGAAGACTATATAGTAAGCAGATTCATACGAGGACCTCAACGTCTTTGGATTACGCATCTGACAGTGAGTCGGATGACGATTCGGACTCGGAACGTGATCGGGTAAAAAATTATTTTATTCTTTTTAAATATTAAAACCATGAACTTCAATGGTCCGACTCGACTGATCAAAAACCTAAGCTTAAACGAATCGACTTACTTGGTAATACTAGCACGTTTCTGTCTCTTCTGGATTAAACGCTCCTCGATCGTATCGCTTTGACGAATAATGTTCTGAATAATCACATGGGCGAAACTTTCATTCACAAACGACACCATCACTCAACACGACCTTCAATGGGGCCGCATACCTATAATGTTTTAGTGGGCCCTCGAACAATAGTGACCCTCAAATAATAATCTTCTATTTTTAATGACCAAGCCTAGGAATGGTCACATGAATCAGCAATGTTTAGGTATATACAATACATACTGACAGGGCTTTTGCGGGATCTTACTTCCTGGTGTCGAATACCGGCCTTATTAAGGGCTATACGAATGTTAAACGAGTAGGCAAGACAACGACTATTGCTGCAATACGTGGCATTGTATGCTTCGGGAACAAACATACGGATATTATATTATGTGAGATGTGCCTTCCCATCATATCATCTGCCAACAGCACTTTGTTCAATATTCTAGATTGAATTTATCAAATTAATAGATATGATATTATATCTGTGTCAGCTGAATAAAAAGCCTCTAGCTTATTGCTTCACATCCTGTATGCCCTATTGTATCAATAAAATTAATTCACAGTGCATGGCTAAGAGGGTGTATAAGAATCACACGATTGTTCAATTGCGCTGGATTGTGCTTATCGATGTATGCGTTAGAATCTAAAATAAATTTTCGAAGAAAAAAATTGATGTGATACTAGTATTAATTGTCAAAATTTTTGAGAATTCGACTCTCTCAAGATTAACATTTTTCATCAGATTAACAGGCGACACTAATTCACTCAATTGCATTGACGTAGTTTCCGATATTCAAACAGGTTTCCAAATCCACCAACGATAAGCTTTCCAAGTGTCTAATATCCAGCTACGTAACAATCTGTCAGGTCTATCAATTCGTATTCGACGCTTTTTACAACTAGACGTACATAATAACAAATTCTGTCACATGTTTCCTAAGCCCATGCATATTTATATTTACATATTGTTTGGTCTGAATTTTATAGCGTGTCGATTACTTTATCTAATTTTTTTCATAATTATCTCAGATCACCAGTCGCGCACGTGAACTAATCTTTGGCAAAACTTGTTAAATTATTTCGCTGCACCGTATATAAAACTTACTCTTGATCGGGGTTATCAGAAAAAAATTGACACTTTATTGTAATGAGGCCATGTATACGTAGATGTTTACCAACACACTGTCAATGGGCAATGAGTGGCCTTCACCTAATTACTCACAAAATGTACCATCAGAAATCTGCAATCGTGATAATCATTGGAGGATCAGTGACATTGGCAATCAAATAGCAATAAAATTAATGAATGCACCGTGAAACTTGTTTACGGCGTTACAAACCTGATCAACCGAATATATCCTTTTCAGGGTGAATCGGCATTTTGGAGAAGAAAGATGCGCACCCTCCATAGCCACCTTGACGTTAACAAGGACGGTGTGATCAGCTACGATGATTTCATGCTTCTAGGCGAGAGATTTGCTGATCTTGGACACCTCACTCCAGAGGCAAAAAAAGATTTCCAAAAAGTTCTCAGCGTAAGTCAATAAAAACATTTAGAAGTTCGAGTGTCGGACTTCATTCCAACAGTCTTGATTTTCTCCATACCTCGAGAAGTATGGATAATTTTGAAGATATTTCTGAGATTATAATTACTGTGAATAATTGTGGACAAAATTTGACTCTGGAATATACATACTTTCAATTCAATACATTGAAACAATTCATCTACTATAGTTTAACTTTGAGATATTCATTTCGACTTGGTCTAGAGTCTACGTAAAGGCCAGGCCATAATATCATTTTATTTGAATCCCAAACGAGTTGTATCTATGCCAAAACCTCCCCATTACTTAAGTTTCTCCATTTCTATGGTTTCGGCGTGTTGAAAGCCATACATTATATTGATAATTGGATCAGCAATCGATATTATTCACGCGGTCAACCTTTGAATTTTAATGCATGTATGTCTGTACTTTCCATGCCTTTTAAAACAGCCTTGGCATGTGACTCCAGAATGACTTGTTTATCAGAGCAAAGAGGTGCTGTAACCCTGATATACAATCCTCTATATCACGTATACGTAAAAAGGTTGTGCGAATTAAAAAATATTACGTGTTCGATTGACTCGCTGCAAATATACGGTTAAAAATTTGTTCATGGTCAACGCGATGGTTATTCAAATTAGGATTTTACAGTCAGTCTTCTTCTGACGTAATCGAAGGTCTGCCCTCGATAAGCTCTTATGTTTGTCATATGAGGCTGAGGCTATTGACATTTTGTGTTGAGAGTAAATACTATTTCTAAACATCTGTTTTATAGTAGGCTCATAAATATTTCCGTTAAGGCTATACAAAATGACGAATTAGTACATGGATACGAATATTTTTACAGGAAATGTGGGAAGAACAGTGGGGTGAAATAAGCCCTTACAATCTCGTCGGCGTCGAGAAGTACTTGGAGGAAATGCACCACGTATTAAACGACAAATCCCTCAAGCGCAAGTGTCACAATTTCCTGCCTTACCTCTTCAAGGTGAGCAAATTTTAAACAGAGTCGTTTGATTCTAATTTCCATTTTCTTCCACAAAGTCTTACGTATTCTTGTGCATTTTAGTAAATAATTTTCTACTATTCTTCCAGGCAGTGGACAAGGACAAAAGTGGGGAGATTTCGGTGGAAGAATTCAAGCTGTTCTTCCGGTGCTTGGCACTTACTAGTGAAGTTAGTATCTCATAATTTTTCGTTAAAATTTAAAAGAAAGATTCCCGTTTTTGATACGAGGAGTTAGAAATTACGTTTTAGACTTGTTAATATTCTCTAATCACTTTGGCACGCCTTGAATCTAATCTGATGCTTTTTTTCGCCTGATCAGGACGCGGCAGTGAGCTTTAGCTACATCGATACAAACGAGGACGGAAAACTAAGCCGTAAAGAGTTCATAAGACTAGGGAGAGACTTCTTTCTCACAGAAGACCAAACGAGACCAAGTAAACACTTCTGGGGTCCGTTGGTTGACTGAAAGCACTCGACAATGCAAGACTTATAATCAGCATTCGTCCTAGTTGTTTTTTTTTCATCACTACGAACATAGTTATATAATTTTATCACTTCATTAATATAGGGTAAGTCATCTGTGTAAATATCTGTCAGTTTTGTATAAGAGAATGTAGAATAAAGGTAATGAAACGAAGAAAATAATCATTTCTTCGGCTAGTACCTAATTCAGTACAATATTATGTCGAGTATTGGTTCGTTTTATAGATATTAAGCCGTTATAACATTGAATAAATTTTCAATCGTTCGATTGAGACAGAAAAAATACTTTTGATCGTTTTTCGACATCATACACGACAGTTAGTGATATCGATTATTGAATATCACAGAATAATAGTGAAGCTTTGAAGGTATGACACGAAAAACACTAAAGCCAGAAGAACTGGAATAGTGATTGTAAATTTTATTCAATTATTCAAGCCCATGGCTACATAGATATAGCAGATATAAAAGGCTCAAACAGTTTACATGTCTATCGTATTAAAAATTGATCAAGTGTTCATGAAAATGATACAAAGTATAATTAGCTAGGATAAATGAATAGCTTATATTTATAACAAAAAAGATTTACGTTGCTTGGAGGTAGGCTTTTATTAGCCTGACAACAATCACGGCGAAAAAGACGATTTAGGAGGAGACTTCTTCTTGCAGTGATTTCAATGTCGATACCAACTCGCCGATTTCCGCTGACCTGTGACATGATAGATTCAAACATTTTAACGAAATCGAAAGTTCTATATTCTTCGAGAAACAGCTATTTAATTTTATCCCACATTCAGCAAGGTTGAACACTTCTGTGTATTCTGTCAAAAAATCAGCTTGAACAAAAATGTCAAGGCCTTGGGTACGCTGATTGTGAGTTGAGGTGCAATCCCCCATTGTACATATAACGATAAAAAGTTAAAGAACGCTTACATTTGCGTAAGGTTAGCCTTGATTGTATCTTCTTGGGATTTGCTGATGACTACATCCTTTTTTGCTTCGTTTCGGTCCCAGTTCGTCAGCTGCTCAGACTGATACTTCGCTTTATTTTTAAGCTTTTCTAGCTGTTGAGACAACTCCTTCCTTTTGTTATCCATTTTTTTCAATTCGTTAGCTTCTTCTTTCTCGATCGCTGACATCGATGGTTCACGTTGTTTGATCAATCTCAAGACCTCCTTAGTTCTGTAACAAATTTTGCGAAGGAACGTTTAATAAAATGATCATCAGTTTCAGTTACTGAAATTTGATAAACCCTAAAAATTTAAACTTCGATTCTCGCTAAACTATTTACATCAATTATGAGTAAGCCATCCCAAGTTGTTAAATCATTTGTCATTTATTGAAATTTCACTTTTTACCTCCTGACGAATTCCTCCTGTTTATCTTTGATGTCTTCGTAACGTTCAGCGAGACGTTCCGCGGCTTCCTGTAGCTCTTTCCGTGTTTCTGCCAATGATTCTAATTCCTTGAGTTGATGAGTCTTCAGAGCTCGTAGGGTCCTAGTTCTCTTAGCGATTTCTGCTTGCACTTTGTCTTGACGAGCGAAATGTTCGCTACGGAAGACATGCGTGGCTCTCAATAGTAACTAAAACACGAAGAAACCAAAAACGAACATGACAATAGGCAGCAATGATTAAGAATTATCTAAATATGTGAATAATCGTGACTTGATTATACCTCCAATATTTCTTGGGGTGAAGATTCCACGTTTGGTCCTAGCTTCAGAATAGGTTGAGATATATCGTGCTTCAGAAGATTTTTTATAAGAACATCGAACGGTTCTTTCGCCATCTACAAATTGCAGCTAATATTAATTAGAATGGGTGAAAACGACTGATATTCCTGATTTCTTTATTGATTTCTAAGATCTTATACCTTTTTACTGGGACTTATAACTGGTTCTAACAATTGAATCTTCACCAAGTAGTGAAGATCCACGACCGACAAACTGATAGCAATCCCAGTGTGAAGCAAAGCGATCAGAATGCACGGGTCTTGAAGGAGTCCAAAACCTAGAATAGGAGCGGGTTCTTGGGTGCTTTTAGTTCTGGTACACACCAGGTACTGCGAACTGGATTGGTTCGATAAATTCGGGAGAAAGAAATCTGCATCCTCTGTAAAAAAGAAAATAATGAAAATCAAAAAAATCGAAATGTCTTCAGAATTTTCTCACCATCTTTTCTCTGAATGTACTCCTCCAATTGAGAGACCATTGGCAAATTCACGATGTGAATGCCCGCATTGTGTGAACAGAAGTATCTGCGAAACGAATATTGATAACGATGAATAATGACCGATATGCGGGGAGAGAGTATCGCTTCGATTTTTTAAACCAACACGATTATACCTTGAGCTGTTGCCTCTGTCCACATGCAAATGTACAGGACATGAGTACTTTTTGTCATCCTCGCTGATGCAGAGTCCCAATTCCATCTCGACGCATTCGAAAACGAAGAGGGCATCTTCTGGCGTGTGGAGACTGAAGGTGGAACCGTACTGGGACCAGGTCTGCAAATGGAAGAACCAGTTCATCGTAAATTAGTTGTTTTCTATAGTGAAATTTCACTCCAATACTATAGCGATTGAAGTCACCAAGATGAATAATTTCATTATCACCTTCTTTTCGTCATCTTCGAAACCTTCCCGTAGCAAGATGCTGTGGTACACTTTTCCGTTACTCGTAGCGATAACAACGAGCGGAGGAGTCGTCTGCAGGCACATTATAGAACAGGAGTCTACACCGTAATTATCATCTGCTCTAGGATAGATAGAGAGTGGTCCTGTGACTAATGACTTTTCCGATCTAGAATCGGAAGGTAATGTTAATGAATCCAGAAATGCTCAGAGGATATCGTAATGTAATAACGCTAACACATACTTTGAGTTCAAAATGTTGCCTTGAACTGAGCAGACATCACCATTCCCCTTCAATACTAAAATAGGCCATTCAATGTCGTTCCAATCGATTTTGTCGATCTGTAATCATCATTGTTCGAAATATTCAAGTTAACGAGCTAATAAAAAAAATAGCTGAGTAACACGATGAGAACAGTAATCATTTATGCATTGCACTTTTTCGTGAAGGGCTACAATTTTCCTGATAATCCTTTTCCATAAGAATTCTTGCATGTGCAAGATATTAGGAAAAATAAATAAATAGAGATAATGTCGGAAAGAATATTGGATGATCATACTTCTATGTCTTTGATATCGATGTCCGGCTTCAGGGTTGGAGTAACGAAATCAAAGTCCACTGCAGCCTCCCCTAACGAAGCAGGTGTTGGGATTTTTGATGGCGAGCCAGTTCCTGGACCAACGCTCCAAGTTTTAAGGAGTGATTGTGATCCATTTAACTCACATTCGTATAAACTGTAATATTGATAAATCTCTTCGGTTTGTGATTTATCGATAAAAAAATAACGATTCGACGCACTGCGATCATAAAAAAGACTTACCGGAAAGTATTTTCTGATGTCAGTACCAGCAGATGACAGTCCTTCGTGGATCCCGGATGCCAACGTGCACGTCTGACTTCCGTCACACCCGAACAGTGAAATAATCGTTCATCAAGACTGTGACTCCTGTAACAATTAGACGACATTCTATGAGTTTTTTTTATAGGATTGTATGCCAAGTTCAATTGGTAGAATAAGAAGATCTGCTCAGTGCTCGTGAGTGGATGAAACGAGAAGTAACATTTCTTCAAAGAGTATACCAAAGTACATAAATTATGAATAAATTACTTCAGAGATAGAAATGCTGATTGTGGGAGAGCAGGGTTGGTGCAGGGACAATTGGAAGCATATATTCTTCGCCCCTTTCCCGACACTTCAACCCTCTACAGAGTCATTGCGATACGCGGGCGTAAGCTGAAAATAATAATTATTTTAAAACACAGCATGCATACGTTGTCCCCGGGCCTCAATTACGTGTGTTTTATTTAAAATTCCGTACGAGTTCTGATTATCTCACCGCCATACTGCGACGCCGAGTAGAATTCTAATATTTGGTTATTCCCACGATTTAGCCTCTTCTTGTCAGTCCTTAAACTACCCTCTACGGGGTCATGCAAGTCCTCTAGATTTCAAATTAAACACATAGCGATGTAGATATCAATGGTTTATTTCAATTCTTCATTGATTCGACTTACAGGGTATACTTTTCATTGAAGATTACTGCTTATAAGTCTGTTTGGATTGATACTATAATTTCTTAACTTACGACGCATGCAAAGAATATTTGAAATATTCTTACGGATGTAGAGGCAAATATAGCTTTATCGGAGATGAGAAAGAGATTCAAAGCTGGCAATGAATGCATAAATAATAATTGAACGAAAAATTCAGCCAACGTATGATAGCGTACGGCAGCAACATGGTCTCGATCCTATTTTTTAGTATTACACCCGTGTTTGGAGTTATTAATGTTCATAATAATGTACTCTGGGTATATAGTACTCAGTGGCTACCCGAGTTCTTAGTAATTGATAAAAATGAATGCGGGCATGAAGGGGCGACGCGATTTGTTTGTACTTTTTATATTCGCTGGCGAGAACCTGTATACCGAGGGTGACGGACTACAGAGAACGTGTTTTTCTTCGATCCGTCACAATTTCGAAATTATAAGTATTTATGCGTTAACTTCGTATTTGGCGACTGTATGCGGGACCTCGTATTTTATAATGATGATAATTGAGACAATGCGAGGTATATTCTCGATCTCCCCATTAATTTGACAACTGGGATCTATGGCTATGACGAGATTTGATAAATACACGGAGACAATGTCTAAGCGCAGTTTTCCGTTCGGAAACTATTCATATTAAGTCTAGCTCGCACGTAACCGTATATATTTTGGGTTAGAGGAGCTAGGAGACATCCGGTGGTGAATTTATCGCAATTTGTAGCGGTGTAATAAATTACAAATTAGACAAAGGCTGAACCAGCTCTGCACACGCCTCTCACACACGCGGGTTGAACGCTGCTTATACTTTCATCGCTTTTCCTATATATCTACCTACCTACGTATTTAGGAATGGAGCTTTCGTTAGCATACGCAGCCCGCATTTCATGTCGTGGAAGTACGCCAGTCACGGCTTTGTAAGGCGAATTAAAGAAATTAGTAATCCAACTGCATATATATAACGTTGGTAAACCAAGGGCTTCGGTGTGCAGCGTTCTGCACGACGGAAAAAAGGGTTTAATAATTATACCAGAAGAAGGTAGCGAGAGCCAAGAATCTACATTGGCTAAAACAAGCACTCCAAAACCTCGGCAAAATGAGTCACTATGCTGGATTTTTGAGAAAAAGAAAGTTCTTGAAAATAAAATGTCTTAATCTTAATACTGTAAGTATTTCTAAAATCGTTTTAAAGTTGGCTACAAAATAAGAAGGAACGATTGGACGGTAAGAATGTCGGTTTGAATCTATCACTACTTGTAAAGTAGAGTTCATAGTCCATAGAAAATTCTGTAATGAAAGAAAAGAAACACCACCAGCAGCTGAAATCTAATTAAGGAGGTCCAACACAGTTGTGTCACGCGGGGTCCCTATAAATTAAAAATAATTTTTCTCGGACAAATATATTAAGCTGAGAAAAGACTTTGTGCCGTACCTTATACCTGCTTCTGAAGTAACGAATTAAAAATAAAGTCTAAAAATTTGTAGTATATGAGGCTGGGCAGAAATTTTGTAGGAAAAGTCAAATGAACTCCGGCTGATGAAGCGCTAAGTGAAGTATTAAATTTTAAGTCGAAGAATCTCGTTAACTAATGCCTGAAATTACAGGATCACGAAAACGGTTCAGATCTTGGACGGAGCCCGACGTCTAGTGATTTCGTCAAATTACAAATTATACAGTTGCAGATTAGTAATCAGAGGAATCTTGGCAAAACTTTGGCCGCAAGATTATGACGAATATTTAATGTTTCAAATCACGATAATCAGGGAAAGTATACTAGAAACTCTACAGACGACTTATAGCTAATGATTACGTACATATACAGTAACATTTATTATCAAACGACTATAGTGCTTCATACAGTGTAGCCCTGGTGCCAAATGTTGTATTATAATTTTTACAATACAAAGAGATTCTTTAACTCAGAATATTTCCTGATGGATCTCTTGGGATCCTGCAAACTCCCGTAAGCCAACGTCGTTGAAAAAAATCGTTTTTTAAAAGCGTCGCTACTAATGACCAATGTCCATTGTTACGTGGGAAGAAAGGGAAATAATTCCGGCAGTATATACTACAATTCTGTAACGACTGTAACTGCAACCACCAGCAAAAATATGAAGATCACTTTTCCGCAGTTGCAATGATTTGTGCATTCGAGTAGCTTTTTAATTTTTCATCATACTGTGCACCACTGCACTAATATACGGATAATCACGTAATACAACTATTAAGGCAGCTGCATGTCAACCTGTTAATCTCATACAAAACTAAACGAAAGGAGTACAAATTTTGTACATTTCCAAGCCCAGTTTATACGTGACATACCGTACATGGTTTCATCGTTGAGCGATACCCATAATTAATCAGACAGAAGTTAACCCGCTAAAAGAGACACCGCATACTTATCCTTACTGTATCCTTGTTACTGCCATCCAATTGATCACAATTCGTGCAGTGGCTCATAAGTATAACTGATGATTGCAGTTACAGGTACACTTTGCGCACATATAAGCATAGCCTTGATATATCTTTTCGTGTACGTGCAGTAAGGGTGTATTTACCACGAGACAGTAGTATTCTTTCTCTCTGCAGCACAGTCACATATAGGTATATATACATGAATAATATGTATGTATGAGTGTGTATAAGGGGCAGGGATTAGGGATTTGAACGAAGTGGGAAATCGCTGGGGTGTGTGTGGGGGGTTTGTGAGGCGGCGAACAGTTAAGCATTAATGGATTTATAATCTAATGAATTTTTAGGTTGGCTCCAGAGTCCCGTGGGTGGACTCCGGTATTTTCGCGGGGATTTATTGCCGTGCGAGAAAATCGTTTATCTCGAGTCTCCGAGTCTCCAGCATCGTCGGGCTCCTCCCTTCGCTCTCTCACCGACAAACCTCATGCCACCCACCAACTCGCCTGCACGCCAGAGTGCCCACCGTTCTCATTCCCACGAAAATCATTTCCCGTATCCACCAAAATATCAAATCTCGCCTAAAGTTTATACGGACTTTTCCAGTCTCCATTTTTCGTATGGTCAAAGTTCTCCGCGAGCCACTGAAAGGTCTTCCCTATTACATTCTTGACATTTCTAAGTTCCAAATTCAAGGCCGAATATACCGCGGTTCTTTTCCCTTCCTCATTGCCAAAGTCGGATGAAACGGCATTAGGGATTTTACGAAAGATCAAGAGCAAGTGATACATTATGATTGGAAGGACTAATTGTAAAGATTAGGGAGAAGATAAATGGTGAAGAAATTTTCACAGAATCGTCGAGGGTGTTTTAGCGAACTTTGGAAGGGTAGGTAGGTAGGTAGGTATAACCATTCTGCAGCTCACGTCACAGTGGAAAAAGAGAAAAAGAGTAAGAGACCGCGTCGACTCGAACAAAGTTGAATTAAGTAACCAGTAGCGACAAAAAGGAGAAGGAGGAGGAGGAAGAGGAGAAGGTGGAAGAGGAGAAGGCAAACTTAACAATTGAATAACTTTATAATTTTTGGTTTTCTTTAATTCCCGCGATAATTCTGGTCCGCTTCATAATTCCCGTCTAAACCCGCAGTCACCACCCTCAACCTGTGTCTCCAACATCATCCCTGCCACCATCCCGTAGGCACCTATATAGGTATATATATATATATATATATATATATATATATATATATATATATATATATATATATATATATATATATATATATATATAAGTATATTTGAAAGTGTAAAATTTTGTCGCCATTCGTTCCTTCCCCGCGTCACTTCTCCTTACCGCTCGTTGCTTCTTCGTTGTTACCTACACAGAGAGCTGGGTTCTTTTCATTTTTTTTCATCCCAGAGATTTTTATTATTATTCCAGGCACCGCGAGGTCGGTATGTTCTTTTTGTCACTTTTTGGTTAGGGACGGGAGAATCACCGTCGGAAAGTAATTAGAAATATGGCTCGCCGGTGGTAAATGGGCCGTGATGCCTAGGATAACCTCGACTCCACTGCCTCACTCACCCCCGATCATCCTACTCCCCGACCATATATCCGCGGAGTGCATCTTCGGATTTCACTCTGATTATGCACCAATTTAATTAAATATCTCTGACGTCACGGCGTCACTAATTCGCAATATATTCATCAATCCGAATCAATGAATAATGATGACAATTGAATCTTCAAGGATCATTTCTGATTCTCTTACTGTCCAGAAGATAAATCTCTATTAGATGGACCGACGAATTTTTCATGTGGTAGATTCTACAATAAGCCGAAAAATGGTTTTCAATTACTATATTTGGTATGCCTTGAGGGAGGGTAGTTTCCTGAACAATTAGAGACTATAAAATCCAAACTGCAATCGGCAATAGTTCATATGAAGCATTATGTGAGATCTTTGGCTAAGAATCTTGAGATTCTTTTGAATATACTTTTAGAAAAATATATAGCGAATGGTTGTAAGGAAACTAGGCTATTCAGAGATTCTTCTGAGACCTGATCGTTATGAAAAATATATTCCCTTAGAAGTTATATCTCAAACAGTTTCAGATTTACCAAAGCTGTATAAAGACAGTGTTAAAAGGGTTTCGGAGAAGCGGAAGTTTAATTAGAACGAAAGTGAGACAAGAACAATTGGTCTAAACATGGGTTAACATAGCGAATACGTGGAATTCGTATATTTGCTGTGTCACATTCAGGGAGTATCACCCGGGTGCCCGTTGGTCTCGTCTGCGACGAAATCGGCGGTAGGAAACCTCTGATATTGCTTTCAATTTGTCTGGTCCGAGGTTGCATAGTAGTGCAATGTTCTGCGAGCAAAGCATTTGAAAGACCAGCTAGATGGATATGTTGAAGCGGTAATATCTCGAGAGAGGATATTATCTAGAGATGAAAATACCGTAGTAGGAAGTAATAATCCCGTGTGTTAAATTTAATGATCTTTAGGTCCATTGTAATTGCGTTCTCTGCAGAGCTCGAGGAGGTCGTATGGTTAAATCCTTGAAATATGTTAAATATTTCGGTTTAAGCGATAACTTTGGCCCCCGTATACCTTATTCCCGCATACCTATCCTTAGAGGCACGCGTGAGTGCGTGTATTCTTGTACGTACGAGCCAGGGGGCTTCTATTCTGCGTAAACCACCGCAATCATAATAACAAGAGAACGGCGAGAGCAAGAGCAACAGCAAGAGCAACAGCATCAGAAACAGAAACGACGACAACAACAACCAGCAGGCGGTAATGTAAGATATTAGCGGGGGCGGTTCGCTAGCGTTAAAATACGCAAGGTTTATAATACACACATATTACAATTATGATATTAGGGCCAGTACACACGCGAGCTCGTGCCAACGGGATATATAATTGCGGTTTCTAACAATTACGCCACGTTTTCGCTAAATTTAATTATATGTGAATGTTCCGCGCTTTGTCTGCCGCTAGCCTCCTCCAGGCTTTCGTATATCTTTACGATCTTACGCTCCAGCCAACCCGAAACTGCAGGATTTTTAATACGCGAAAACGCGTTCCATGTATGAAAAAATCTGTAAAATCTCATTCTCGGGGTAAAAGTATAAACGATCAAAGAAATCTTTGGCGTAACGCGAGGAGGAAGAAGCTGCTGTTGTTAAATAACGTCGCAGTCGAAGGTCTACTGTAATATACAGAGTCGCGAGTATCCGCTCGGCACAGTCGCTAACAATATTACATAAATATAAAATAAAATATTAACTTTCTTCTGAAGTTTGCGCATAAACCCGCGGAGTGGCTAAGCACTTTCTTTGTGGGGATTCTTAACTTTGTCACCTCTTCCGACCGGTTGAGAAACGCAAATGTTTTGTCCGTTTAAGGGTTGCGCATCTTTGCCGAGGCAATGTACCAGACCTACATATTTATGTAGTGGCGATTTTCGTCAAATTGAACCAAGACAATGTCCCCGCGAGAAACAGTGGTTTGAAGATGATGAGGAAGGTGTCGAGGATACGCGTCATTCGAATCGTACGGAAACTATAAAACTGGACAAAATAATTCCAGTTAACTGCAGCAGCTTAGTTGAAATGGTGTGAGGGCTGTTTTAAGGCGTAATTTAACATAAATTTGGTAAGCAGAGGAACGGGGTGGTACGAGGTGGGTAGGTACCGGGGATAGCTAAGATCACTGTGTATCTTTGTACCGGGCGACTTGGCCCTCCGTTGGAAAACTTTTTGATTGTATTACCAACACCGAGCTACTGCGGTGTTTAATGTGTTTGCTTTTTCGGTGAGAAACTTTTAATGCATTGTAAGCGGTAAATAATAAAGTTTCGTTCACTTTCGGACAAATAGCGTCTCTTCTCGTTATAAGCGCCAGGTATGCCAATGAGTAGGAATCATATTCTGTTACAGTGCATTTGCATCCGTCAGTCAATACATGAATTCAAGATTAATCATACGTGATAAATTAGTTTCAATAAGATTAAGTAAGAAAGCGAGAAAATTATTCAAAGATGTCATAATCATAAGAGCTGGAAAGTCTCGTGTAACAATAATTGTAAATGCGAGTATGAAATTTCAGTATAGATTATTTTTTCCAAATAATAAAATAACGTGTCCTGAGAAAGCGGCCATAGTTTATTACTCTGACAAACTTTTTGCAATGGAATAACATGCTGTTTATGGAAAAACGCAATCCTACAATAAACATAGCTGAAATCAAGCTATCAGTTACCGAACTATGGTGCCACAAAATGTCAAACTTCTACCCCTCCCACAGTTCGTTTTCAGATTGTTTTATATTTGGTGAAAACGCTCGGTATCTCGAAAAGTATCAACGAAGTAAATTTCATAAAAATTGTACATACGGTTTCCAAGGTATTGATACTCCTTCAATAACATTTTTTCCCACACCTTACCTAACGTTCAGAGTCATTTTTCTCAAATTATTGGAGCCTTTTGTACACCGAATCTCATTTAAAAGTTATTCGACGAATCGACAGAAAAGAAAGGGATGAACAGATGAGATGATGAACTTGTCAGTGTCCCACCTTCTTAGAACATTAGAATACGCGTGTGATCTCGTATTACGTGTTTGATTGGTATACGATATAAATTCCTTCGCAGAATCTGTATTTTAAAATCAGATTATTCCTCATTTGAATATCTACGAGACAAGGAATCTGGTGGTCCTAAAAATGAAATAGAGAAATGAGAAAACGATTATATGAAAATCGGAATCGCGTTTAATCCCGGGTTGGCATAGACGTCACGCGCAGGTGGTTTAATGAGTTATGTCTAATCTATGCATCGGATTATCATAATGGCTCTCTCTCATTATATCGCGTGCATCCCTTTTCCCTTCCGCGGCCCTCCTCTAACCCATCTCGCGATTTTAGGACGATATAATATATTCCAAATAAGGTGATATTACGTTAGTCGCGCGAGAGGCAAACTTAAGTTAACCAACTGTTGTCTCCAAGGGGGTTACAGGGCGCCTAAGTAATCGCAAAGAGTAAAAACCACATAAAGTACAGGTGGCGTCCTCCCTTCCCTCACGCCTTTCCCTTCCTCCTCGCCACACTCCCCAAGGACTAACGTACGTGCGTGCGAGGATCTAGGCAAATACCTCTTTACATTCCCTTCGGAGATCAGGTACACAAGTTGCAAACGTTTTCTGGTAAAGTTTCAGGACTAATAAGTACAATGAGGCTGATAACTAATTAGATTTCTTAATCGAAGGGGAAAATTTGAATTTTTGTGTCACAGGCAGCGAGGCAAGGCTTGAAGTAAAACACACTACGTTTATACGTTATTTGAAGATGATCAACTCTTCGGAGAAACTCGGACCTTTGAACTCGGGTGAATGGGGTGAATCCTTTGCCAGTAGCCATTTCAGGGGTGGTTCAGCGCTATAGATTAGCTCGTACAGTGACATCCATTACGTCTAGTTAATTAGTAAGTTGCGAAGAAGTTATACGACATTTTCGTATTCAAGACGGCGTGTCCTCTCAAGTTCGCATCGTACCCATAAAATCAGGATGTTGCACAAAATATAACAGTTACCCTCAAGTTAAGTCCTGTTCGCCGAGTTCGCTATAA
Source organism: Tenthredo distinguenda (assembly GCA_947538915.1). Lineage (NCBI taxonomy): Eukaryota > Metazoa > Arthropoda > Insecta > Hymenoptera > Tenthredinidae > Tenthredo > Tenthredo distinguenda. Next base: position 12,124,405 of record OX384534.1, read on the forward strand.
TTTATCCGTGTGCCAGCGTCCTGTGACTCTCGCGTCGCCGGCGGCTTCGCCAGCGTCGCCTACGACGTTCCCGTCGTCCCCGTCGGCAACTATGCCCGTTAATCCTGCCTAGCGTCTCCGGACCCCATTTGCAAAGTCCCAGTGGCTCCTGTTGCCTCCTATTTTCCCTCGTGTATCTTCCCCCTTCCACCCCCGTCTATGAGATACCTACATGAAGAACCTCTGTACATCTACTCGAACGTATAGTATCTATACGTACGAAATGATTTTATCTGAGGCTTTTAGTACCGTAGTGTAAGAAAAATGGGCTTCATACCCTAAGCAAAGTTTCTGCATAGGTATGGAAGAGACTAATGATAATTTTTACCTCGGCACATCATCAATGAGTATGATTTCATGATAGAAGGAAGTGCGATGTAGAAACGGGAAGGATTTCAGTTTGTAGCTTGGGCATAGGGGTTCGTGGAAGGTTGAGTGTGATAGAAATTGAGATAAAAGAATAAAGGTATAAAAGGATGCCCCTTTGCATCCGGAGCGTGCGGATCGCACGTAGGACGGTAATTAAAAGAACCGACAGCTGTCTCTTTCGCGGTCCTGGATGGCAGCCGTGGTTTGCTTTTATTTCGCTACGTGCGAGGCATGTCGCGTATTTAAATTTTCCCTGTGTCTCTGCGGATTCTTTGATTAGAAAAGGCCGCCCGAGGTAGCAATGAGCGTGTATATGTATATACCTATATCTACACAGAGATTCATACAAGGGTGCACGTCCGGCTACATACATCATACACACCAACTCCTGTATCTTTCGTGCCCCAAAAAACCTATATTACTTTTGTATTCTTCCAGCGTTTGCGAGACCACTGCTAACCCCCTTCGCTCTACGTATATATGTACCTGGGTATGTACAATGTACATACATACACCCCATACATACTCCAATAAAAATAGATTGCACGTAACTTGCAATCATTTACATTTCTGCACGTAAAGTGGATGCGATATCTTCCTATTTTAATTCCATTAATTGTTACTGCATGGGAATCCACTGTGAAATTCCTCCACAGCAGTCTTTAGAGAAATCTGGCATTCTATATGTTATATCGATGACTGGTTCACTTGATTTTGTTACGGTTTCAAATCTTTTCATTATACGAACTTCGAGATATTATCAAAAAAATGAGAAGTTTATTAGAAGTGATTTCATAGTTCAGATTCTAGAAGCAAATGAATACTGCAAGAATTTTTATAGCAACACCATTCTCCTTGTTTCACAAATGTATGTACACGTTTAAGTAAAGAAATGCTCGACTCCTGTATTAGACTAGCTAGGCTGTTAGCTGCACTACGTCAAGTATGACGTAGCGTTGCGTTAATGTATGTTTTACGAAAAGTAGTCGGCTGCAGACCGTAATTCCATTTCAGTGAAACACGAATTTGGTTGTGATGTGAGTTGGAGATCTTTAGCCAGAGCTAAATCCGAGCTCTTGGTGGTTCGGGACTTTTGCAAGATGAACCGGCTGATTAGCTCGTAAAACTTGCGATTGTTAACCGCACGGTGAGATACTGAAAAGAACGTATATTCTCATCTTCTATCCCTCTCCCCTAAAAATATATATATATATATGCGTACATAGGCCGCAGTATGTATTTACTGCCATCCTTCTCCTCCCTGAATTTGCCACCCTACTTCATTCTCTACTTCAATCTCTCTTCCCGGAACCGCGGATTTTATTATATTTCATCTAATAAACGCGAAACTTTTTTTTTCTCTTTTACTTCATTCACTGCTCGTAAAGCTCCGGTGTTCCATCTCTCTTTCGCGACCACGTTTTTCCTCTTCACCGTTTACCAATACTCCAATACGTACCCCAAAGTTTAATTTTTTCAAAGATACGTCATATCGCAAAAAAATCAGACAAAACTTTTGCGGCTTGACTGCGAAGGCAGAAGAACTAAGTCGTTTAATTATATTGTTCAAAGTGTTTTCATTCCCATCAGAAGCATGTAGACTTTGCTCGAGGGTGCAGAAATAGGGATGTGCAGGGAAAGGCGGGTCGGCATCGCTACTTGACCACGTGGCCCGGGTTAATTTGGACAAGGTCGTAAAGAGTGTCGAATTGGGCATCTCCGTAGGTCGTATAGTAGCATCAGCTCTCGGGCTGCGGGTAGCTTACAAGGAGATACGGCCCAATCACCGTTCTCCAGGATCTACCCTCTCCTACGTCCACCTTATATACCTACGACTTCTAGTTTATTTATTCATTAATTAATTTGTGGGAGGATAGCGTCTCTACAACTTGTCACCCACCCTCCTAGACGCCGGCATATTTAGTAGTGCGCCGAGTACCTAGTTGCGAGTCAAGAAAATTTTTTAACTACTCTTACCATAGAAAAAGAAACTACCCGAGACATGCGGAGGTTATTTAAACTCTTTCTTCATCGGGGACAAAGTCGTGAAATATATAACCACGTCGAGGATCTCTCGCCTTGGTAAATTTAAGAGAGAACTTAATTTCTTAGTCGGAAGAGAAGAAAAAAGAAATCCCAGCCTTTCATTTTTGTACGAGATATGATATAAATTTCAAATATTACTGCCTCGAAGTATAATTACAATGTTTATTCGATTGAATAAGATGGATATATGTCTACGATACATATATGAAAGAAAAGGTGTCTACGTATGCATAATTCCTCTGAGCGTTTGGGTCAAGACTTTAGGGTGCTATTATACGTCCCGATATTTCATCAGACGGTATATATACGGTTTGCTACTTCGTATAACGCGTTTATTTAAAAAATGATTTAACCTAACGGTTTTACATATGTAATCTAACGTAAACCTGGGCTAATCTCGGTGAACCACACGCCGTTGCCTCGTATATTCCCTCTGATAATCCATACCCGAGTGTCCCGACCATCCCGAGCGTCCCTGCAGTCGGCGTTGGCACAAACCCCTTTCACTATATCCCCCACCATCTGAACTTTTACCGCATTTTTTCGATGAGCAAGCAGAGAGTAAAAATCGTCGTGCTGGGTCATTGTTTTGGGTTGTTTGCACACCGTGACCGACACACCACCTACCCCTGCCGCAAACCGAGAGTGGTGACACCGCCCAGTGGTCCAGGCTGCGATACAGAATGTGATTTACTATCGTCGAATGAATTTTGCTCACCGGAGAAGGGGTGGACAAAATCTGTGTCAATGGACTGGGTTTGGATGCGAGGCCAAAGAGCAAATCCTTGTTTACTTTCGTCTCTTCTTCATTGAAATTTATCATTCAAAAATTGTCAACTGATGGACCCTGTAGCTTCATTCTTCGGCAGATTTTGATATGAAGATGAACATAATGATGGACCGTTGTACCATATACGGATTTCGACCCTCAGGCAAACGAAAGTTATACAGATAAGCTCTCGATTTATCGATGATATGATACGTCGGTTGTGGATTTACTGCGCGGCAGATAGGTACGCGTCGGAAAATAATGTCACCCCCTCCAGGATCAAGCGACGTGTATGTTTTTGCGTCAATTTTAGTACATCGAAGAGCTTTTACACAGCAGTGATAATGAGTTCAGGTTTCGCACACTGGTCGATTTACGCTGAATTGTAAATTTGGAATGAATAAACAGCCCCAAATTTATCAACGATCAATTGCTTGAAACAGAAATATATGTTTCCACGAACGAATTCATTCCAAGTCCTAAGGGTTGTTGGGGTTTTATCAGAGAAATTTATACCGACTTTTCTGTTTCCTTTTTTTTTTCCGAAAAAAAGCGAAGGCTTGATTGCGGCACGTGCAAAATGATAAAAACAAATAAGAGTATGAAATATCGGCGCAAGGTGGTCTATCTTGATCTCCCGGGGCGGACAGCACGATTCGGCAGGGCAAAACCGGAGCTTCTGAATAGCACCTCGTTGCTTTCGGCATTTAGCTTTTGAAATTTCTCGCCGAGCAGTCAAACCCCACCCGTATATTTTCACGAGTGAATAGCTTTGATACGAAAGCGTTTTATGACCGAAGATAAAAATCCAATGCAACAATAATATGCGGAAAGGTTCGAACAATATTTTACAATCATGAACGATTAAATACGTCGCGAACACCGCCGCGAATTTTAATTCACTTTATTTGTTAATCTGACAATTTCAGCACTAGCCGAAGCACACGATAGGTACACACTGCAGAATGATAAAATCGCAATTTGCATCGTCGACCCGGGACGGCAGTGAGGCTGCAAGATACATACATGTATACAAACGAAAACTAACTTACACAGATGTACGATAAGATTAGCAAACAAGATTAGTCACATGAATCCCAAAAAAGATTGGTATCTCAATTTTGCAAGTTTTACTACCGAAGAGAGTTATTCTCGAAATCTGTTCAACTTGAGATGTGCTTCAACAAAAATGATCAGTCTAGCAAAGAATCCTTCAGTTGATCGAATTATCGATGATTTATATTTGCGATTACTCGAAATGATCGGACATATACGTCGATGCAAATTTCCTGGGCGTGCAATTTTTAGCTGTGAAATAGTATTTCCGTCCGCTATTATCTGTATAATCAGAAAAATTCAAACCAAAGGATCATGATGTCAAATTAGGAGGTGTTTGTTTTCCTGAATCAGCCTTACATGCGCAGAAATACGAAATAACCTTTGCTGACCAAAAATATGCCGTCTGGTTTCCCCAACACCTCCGTTGCTACAAATATATGTCATTAGCACGTTACTTTTATCTTCGAAACACAGTCCTAGGCTCTATATAGAGTGTAATACAGGGTAAACGTAGCTTCTCGCGTCACATCACTGATATGTATACGGTCGGCTTTGAGGATGCGTGGACAATCTTTTTCTCGCAATGGGTTTTCCGGAAAAATTTACTATAATCACCTGACTCTTTCCCCCGTGGGCGACCATACCGTAAAAAAAAAAAAAAAAAATGAAATTCCACGAAAGAAGTATTTCCAGCTACAAAGAGTCTTCTCGTTAAATACCATTCGATTATTGTTAATTATTCATACCGTTCATAATTTTGGTAATACGTTTCAGGAGCGAGTGTATCTCGAGTAGTAATCAGGAGGATCAAGACTTCCAATTAAGAACGTACGTGGGTCTTACTTTGTGCATGGAATCATCGTATTTCCTTCAATTTTTTGGTGTCGAGTATAACTGCGCGTTTATAATGAGATCATTTGTAATGCAGATCTAACTTCTAGGCGGACTGTAACAGCCTACCCTACCCCTCTTACTTACGGACCTCCTACAACCGCCTATATTTACCTACCAAGTATAACCTACGAAATGAAATCTCTCGCGACTAAACCCGGCCGCCTGCTCAAACCACCACCACCACCTTGGCCCGTAACCCTTAAAGATATTCTGCTAATCTTTTAATGACCTCAGAAGTAGAAATTAGTCCGACGCGGCCTCAACGTTACGCGATATGAATCGCTAATTCTTAAAACAACAAAAAAACAAAAATCTTTCGCTGAATGTTTGATGTAAAAGCCACGTCAAGAGAACACGATATACTATATGAGATATCATCCACTTTTCTTTGAAACAAAATTTATCGAGAGATATTTGAGAAGAAGTATAAGCGATGATGCTCGACGATTGATTTGTTTATAATAATATTTTTCCGGTAAGTGAGTACGGATGATACTGACAATGACCTGGTTGGCGATTTAGAGGAAGGACCAGACTGGGCCTCGTTCCCCTCACTCGCTTGACTCATAAACGTAGAGATGAAAAAATAAAACGACGCCATCGAGAGAGCGCCATGCATAAATGAAGTGGGACCCCCGCGATCCCCGTCCTCCGGCCATCCGCTAGTACCAGGTTGAAATACTTTCACTTTTTTCCTTCGTTCGGCATTATTGTGACTTAGAATGCGTGGAGCGGGCATTACGGTTTACGAGGCGAACTTTCGGGGGTTAGGAGAGGCGCAAATTATTCATAAATGGCGGAGGCGAGGTGAAGGTGGCTTTGCCTTGCTATACTCACTGAATGCTACCGAATATTACGCCGAGCGTCCTCGCATAATAAACACATAACAGTAATCCTTAAAACAATAATTAGCTTCAAAACCCCACCCGCCAACCCCGAGAACCATTCCTGTATCCGCCGCCGAGAGAAGGAGAAACGAAGTGCGAATGAGGGCGGGATGTGGCCTCCGAAGGGTCTTAGTTTGCAATTCGTTTAAATTAATCCGCCTTTGCCTAGTCCTCGATAAACCGACTCTATGATTATTTCATTTCATTTTCAGCATCCCAATGACGAATTCGGACCATCAGGCATTTCAACAGCGAACTGTATACCTGTTGATATCGCGCCAGACATAACGTTATATCTGCATTGTATAGCTTGTGCGAATCATCGATTGAATTTGATAAACAAAAACGTAAAAAGATTTGGTAACCAGGAGGATACGGAAATTTTATTATTTCGTTAGCGAGCATAGATACGCGATATATTCGCAACAAGAAGCCTGGACCTTCATCCCCTCTGTAGAAAAGTTTGACTCTATATAGCGTAGACCGTAAAACGTGGAAGGAAGTTCTTAAGAAGAGTACGGGGTAGGGGGATGAAGTGGTAATAGTTTTAATCCAGTGTCTTGGAGTCCGCGGATTCCGCAAGCGGTAGTTAGTGGCTGGCAAGTCGCGCACCCACTTGCCGTGCTGATATCATAAGCCGAATAATTGCCATTATTGCAACCATTTTGCTAATCCACCAGCACTGCTGTGCGGTGCAAGGCACCACCGCTCTTCACACCGAAGTCAAACTAATGTTTCACGGTTTAAGTATGTTTATCCAAGCCAGGGTGAGAATTGCACGGGGAAAGATGGCCATAGTTGGGAGTTTCGTCAATTCGCAACTCTGCATTATTCAAATTTCCAACAACCAAACTCCAAATAAAATCGTTTTTGTTTCTTTTCTTTCGATTTAGAAAATCGTCAAAATTTTTATAATACAATCTTATGAACGATTGATTATTATTGGCAAAGATATTTGCACAATTATATCCTCCTTGCTGCAGCAAATTTTTCAGTGACTGTTTTTTTTTTCTTTTGGGGCGTTTTTAAAATTGAAATGAAATAGAGGATAACTGCTTGAACAAATCCTCGGGTGTCCTGGCTGAGGCTTTGAAATGGCGCCAGGAAAGTGTGATTGTAAAAGTGTGCTCTTTGGCTAAACTGCAGCTCGGGGACTGGGGCCTTAAATCCCCGAGATTTGTTCTAATGGCCGCAACTTGCTTACAAACTGTTCGTGTTCCGCTTTCCGCTTTTGTGTTTCGCGTGTCACGTGTATTTACCTGGAGAGCCGACGCAAATATATGCACGTTTCTACCGCGTGTAGGTACAACATACTACAGCCACAAGTACAGAGTCGGAGAATATTATACGTCCGATTGTGTAAATTCGGCGGACTACGAGCGTTATACAGGAGGGGAAAATAGAGCTGTGTATATGCAGTAGATTCGAGCACAAAAATTTCATCTCTGTAAATCCTCGGTCTTAATTTTACTCTGCTATCTCGAAATACAATTATATCAGGATTGATATGTGGGTACGGTAACATCTGAGAAACTATAGAGCTACTTTTTGCAGAAAAATCCATAGGTATATGTATACAGAATTTGAAGAACGTGATTTTATGTTACAAAGGATGCGATGACTGTGAGAAAATGTGATCGAAATAAATGAATGAATGAGTAAATTTTTCAAGATCAGTGTCACTCGGCGACAGCTGAATGCCATCAGCTTGATGGTTAGCATAAGATTGGATACCGACAGCATCGCAAGTTACGGGCGGTTATCTCTAATAAGGCCACTAATTACGTGACATTATAATTGCCCGAAAGATTAGATCCTTGGGGGTTGGGCTGCGGGTGGGTGGCATGTGTTGTTGATGAGGCGGTTAGTATTCAGAGCTGCACCCCGCGCAGGACTTTTCAAAACTAACTAAGTAAAGCCACGTTAATTCCATAAGAGGCAGCCTCATACCTTATATACCTTACTACACCTTACACCTCGTACCTTATATCCTACACCCTGGCAAGTGAACTGGCGGGCAAGGCTTGGGAATGAAGGAAGGAAGGAAGGAAGGAAGGAAGGAAGGATGGAAGGAGGGAAGGACGGAAGGACGGAAGGAAGGAAGGAAGGAAGGAAAGCGCGGGTTTAAGCATTATTATAACACCCTCGTAATTGCTAGATATTAGAACGCATCGCGAGACGCTACGAGAAACGATGCTGTCTCCAATTACGCTTTGCGTTGATAACGCCGCTAGTCACTGTCGCATTTTTGTTTCACATTTTCTTTCCAACTCTAGCACTTAGTTTGAAACTCGTTTCTACCATTACGTATTACAATCGAGAGTATAGTCAAGCATTAAACTTGTCGCATCATAAAATTCTGTAAAATATTATATACGAAACGGAATAGCATCTCCTCAAAATCCCGAAAATACAATCAAATCCAAAGGTGTAACTCACCGACATGAGATGACCGCCTTGCCTCCTTGAAACGCGGCATCTTTCCCCCATCGTTTTGGCAGTTCTACAACAGCTATGCCACAATCGCCCCAAATTGCGAGCTGCGTTGTAGTCTCATTTAACTGCAAATTGGTGACGTTGAACGTCGGTGGATCCGTCAGCAACAACGTCTGGAAAGAAATGAAACAGATAATGATATTAGCGTCCGAAGTTTGGAATAAGATATCCCCACAATTTTCATTCACGATTGTCAACGCTGTGAGATCATAGAATTTTTATTAAATCAGATTTATCCAAAGACAGCCAATTCCCCAATTGATCTTTCCTTGTTAGAGATGACTAATAAGCCTCTGAAAGAGCCTTCGAAATATAACGTCTCGATTCTTAATCGGTGCTTAGTAATCACGTATGCACTTCGGTTCTTCAATTATTCAAGAATTTTTTGAGTATATAAACTCTGAAGATTCGAGAATAAAGGAGACAAAAAACATCAATTAAGTGATAAAATATGCAGGCGTGTTTTCAGAGTGTATTTTCAACTTGGGGATGGATATGCCGTCTTCTCAAAGATGTAAGGTAGAGAGGTACATATCTCGCCTAGCAACGGGCGTAACTCACAAAATATCTTCTCAATTATTCATTCCGAGGGTGTGGGTGCCGTCTTCATTTTAAGACGAAGTGCACTGTGTGTGTGTGTCCCTTTACTCGAAATCATATTAGGATATATCTTACTTGCGTCTTGAGTGAAATACAGTGAGCTTTGCGGTTATATTACGAGTAAATTCTTTCACCAAAGCCGTGCTATTCATACGCGGACACAGCGACGCAATGGCACTTCGTTTTCACGGAATATTAAAGCTGCACGGTCAAGTCTCGATTATATAATTATTCAAAACGATAACTTGTCAATTTCGATAGTACTAGTCCGAATTTTCTATAGCGTAAACCCTGATGATAAAAGCTTGAAAGTATGCCGCAGATAATTGTATCCAGCCTTTCGCAAACATTCGTTGCTTTTTGAGTACCAAGTACGTTTGAGAACACATGTTAATATACCAGTTCGATAACCCATTGAACAGTTCAACAAACTCATCACAGCCAGGAAAAATATTACATAGCTGCAGTAAATACCAGCTCGAATTAGGTTAAATTTGTTCAAACAGATCCTGCTTGTTTTCAAACGCTCTCATATGTTGGTTCCCGTCGATATCTTTATCCGAACCATATGTATTTGCAAGTGCTAATAACGTTTTTGTTTACACGTGTCTTGTAAAGTAAGTGCCTATACTTACATATTGGAGATGTCGATCACACACTCGTAGATTAATAAAAAGACGTCCCGGTGCGACGTTTGTACAAGTGCTTCGCTCGACGTCTCGAATCAACTGCGACCCGTGGTGTGTTTACTCTTTGTACAGAGTCGAATTTATTTCGTACATTTGCGGTGCGACGTTGAAACCTTTAATTTTTGTTTATCTTTATAATAAGGTCAAATTCGTATCGATTCCATCACTTGTTTACGATTTACCAGAAGATACCACCAATTTTGTGTAAATAGAAAAGGGAATTTATGAAAGATTAATTACGTGCAGTACAGTACCTACATCCAGGGTACCTGAATAAATGAAAAAATTTGATCTGCGAACTTTTGAGCGAAATCCACTTCTCGGGTGACTCAAATTTCGCATCGCGGACGATCTGCACCTTCGAGCACAAAAGAGATTTTGGGAAGCCGATGCCATCCCCCTAGCGGTTTATTGATGAAAAAACTTTATAATACGATCTCATCCCTTATTTATTTTATATTTTGATTTTTATATCGTTGCCAGCGTACGGAGAGCCTATATATCTGCACACCAACCACCAAAGTCCCTAATATTTAATTTCACAGGAATTTCACCAACGAGTTTTAAAGTAAGTTTCCGAAGGCACGACTGAAAGGTATCAGCCCATCGAGGCGCGATTGTCTCTCCATGTATGTTTTTTTTTTCTTCTCGATTTCATTACTCTCATGTCAGATTGGTGCTATTCCATCGTCGAATACGTAATACACCCAAGTGTCGACTGTTTGATAAATTGTAATATAGATTGTTGGTGTTATTTAACAACGACGAGATTAGTACGATAATAAATGTCGATATCGTTTTAAATATAAATATGCAAAGTGGTGAGAAAATTAAAACTGATATCGTGTACATAGCAAGCCGACGAGGATGAGGTTATTATTGCTATTATTTTATATTATACTTCGCACCGTCCGTAACGGTGATTGAAAATTGAAAAGAAAATCTGATAGACTGGGGGAGCCCGCGCCACCGCACCGTGAAATTATTAATATTCCGGCAAAGCTCTTCTGAGACGATCCTGCAACGTGTATAGTAAAAAAAATCACAGTTTATTATCACTGATATAAAGGGCCGTGAGACAGAAATTCGACCTCCGAGGACAAACGACTTATTACCATCTGCGAAATGCTCCACCAACCACGAATTTTTTGCATTTTATTATGAAAATTGACAATTTACATTCTCAAAACTTTCCATCGGCAGTTCGAAGGCTCCGAGAGCTGTGATAAATTAAAACCCTAACAGGATTAAATAGCAATATCGCCAGAGGGCCGATTCCTGATTGAGTTAGACAGGAATCAATCAATTTCGTCGGCGGTCATACAGTAACTATATTTTGCCCTCGGCCAAATTGTAATCAAACTGATCCAATTTCGCTACATCACGACTGTGTCAAAAATTTCAAGTATTAGAATGCACGGTTGCAGCCTATCAATTTTTGTCGATTTGCTTAACTCGATCCAGTTAATTAAACTTCGGCATGGATCAGAGTCAGAGTCGAGCTGGGACAATCTGTTCGGGCAATTGGAGGCTGTTTTTATGGATTGTCATAGCCATAGTCGTTGTTCGGGTGCTTTTGGGGTCGCCAAATAAAGTTTGTATTCTTAAAAAAGCTTTCCTCGTTAAAGCTAATTCCCAAGGGGCACACAGCAAGGAGCAAGAAGGCGCCGGAGTACTAAGTACCTTCTCTCAGTGCGACGAACACATTTATTAACAGCTTCTACCCTCTATATACTTTGGTAGCTGTCTACCGTTTTGTCCGGGGTTGGAGGGGAAAAAAAAGACGTCACATTGTCGACGCCTTATTAATCCGGAAGCGAGGATGAGAACGAAGACCGGAGAGAGGGCGAGCTTTGAAGAAATTAAAAGAACAGAGCGCATAATGTGAATACATCCATCCACCCCCTCCGCCGGCACCCCTAATCACTTTTACTCGGGTCCACCCAGCCAAGTATAAGGCAGATAGACATCTTGAGCCTTGTCACGGTTTAAATGTGATGTACACGAGGCATTTCAACTGCAGAGTGATTCGTTTATTTTTTACGTAGGATTTTGAGGGCTTGAGACTTCGCAAGACGTAGTAGTCTTTGGGGAAATCAAGATTGTGTCAGCACTTTTCGATTATTGATTTGAAATTTACATTGTGCAGCCGATGACATCCTTAATTGCCATGATTATCATATTTCTCGTCTTGAACGTTTAGCGGAAAGTTTTTGGTAGAAAATGTGTACATTTTTGCAATCTGGTCTTGGGATGCGGGAAATATTGATCGAATTAGGATTCAACGAAAGATAAGATCGTGAAAAGATATACGTAGCTATATCAATGACCGAGTTTATTAGATTTCAGATAAAACCTCGTAAGAATACCCATAAGAAAAAATATACATGCATAAAATATAACAGAAAATAATGAAATAATACAAATAACAGCAACGAATGAATCCAAAGTCACGGCACTATGTTATCATGAGTACAAAGAATTAACTTAAGAATTTCATAGATCCACAAAGTTTGATATTACTCGAATAAAATATTCAATAATCAGGAAATAAAATGTCTCTTTTTTCATCCATTCTTTATTCTCCATTTCCGTTATGACCACGTTTACTATGTTTCCTGGGATGTTGAAATAGCAGAGGAATCAGCAGCAATTGCAGTCTAAATTGGGGAATCTGCTGCCAAACGAGATTCGAAGAAAGCGAATTTAATCCCAAGTTCAGTCTCTAGCGAGGAAGATACTCCAATCTGGATGGTTTCAATTTGAGAGATAGCAGTTTCCCTTGCAATTTCGGTTCCGTTAGAGATTGCAGCCCCGAATATTTCGATCCCATCGAAAACACCGCGAATCGCACTCGCAAGTTTGGCGGCTACTTCGTCCTGGGTGGTTTGAATAGCAGCTTTAGTTTCATCATCGATAGTCTGGCCATTTCGAACGATATCAAAAATATCTGCTTGCAAAGTTATGCAGCCGGCAGCTGCTGCCTCCTTGATGACTTTAATTTCCTCTAAAGCTGTCGAAAAGTCTGCTCCACAGGCCAATTGAATTGCACCGTAAATACCCTCCGTTACCTGCTCCACTAAGGCGTATATTGTGCTCCGGGAAGTTCCGATCGCAGTGAAAGTTTTAGCATCGGTAATTAGAATTCCGTCGAATGAAACGTCGAGTGCAACAATGAATGCAGCGAATGTCTCGTTCTGGCTGGTCTCAATTGTAGATTGGTTACCTGCATGGTCAGTTCCATTTTGGTCTCCGAGAGGAAGTTCGTTCAAGTATTTTTTAATGTCACTAAAAATAGTATCAGCTGCCACGAAGTATGCGGAAACTCCTGCCTTATGCAATGCTTTAATGGTAGCGCGACGAGATATTAGTTGAGTCTGGAGACCGGACGAATTTGAAGATAACACGGCAAGTGCGCTCTGCGCCAAAATCGCGAACACCACGAAGATAATGAATTTAGTTTCCATTTTATTGGAATGTGATTTCGCGGAGCCGTACTTGCCTTATATACAAGGCCATCCCCACAGTTTATATATCCATGGTCTTATCAAAATATGTCCGCGTGGTATTTATCTTTATGGATAATATGATATTGTCGGTATTACCCAATCTTATTTTATATAAGTTTATTAGCTGTAATCTTGGAATGAGCGATTCGAAGAGAGTTGAGCAACTTTTGCCACGTTAGACTTGTCATTTTGATCACTATACGTAGCCACTATACATTTGATTTCATGGTATTACCAAATTCACATGCAAGAGAAATCACGAGGTTGGAGGGATTAAGTATTTGAGAGTAATCTATTTTTTTCGAGCCGTAATCGCATTATACACAATTTCGAATTTACAATTTATATTATTAAAGCTGCGACCTAATTATAAAATTTCCACAAAAACAAGACCAATCGCGCCCATATGCGCAAACAGTGACAGAGGCAAGAAGGTGACGAAATTGGACCATGCTGACGTTGAGGTATACCCAAGACCAAAAGGTATATTAAAACAAGGATTTATATCACCTCTTTCTGCGTTTTCAATTTCTGGAACACTGCCATCCGATATACATGTGAATGAAAATGGAATATTTTATCAAGAGTAATTCCAATTGGCTAGAGCGATTCCGATCGTCTAAATTTCCCCAGCTTGGACAGACTATCAAAGTATATCGCAGAATATCATGTCTAGTTATTTACCGTGTAAATGCGCGAGTTTTTGCAAGCAGCAAGGTTTTTTCTTGAATATTGAATACAGTCATAGCTATACACTTGCGGCTAGATGAGAAATGATTAATTGTAAACTTTGTATAGCCAGATCGTGTACATATAATGGGGCTGTTCAAATATTATGTCGTACTACTTTTCACTATTTCAAGTGTTCGCTGTTTCACATATCACACTGCCATACGGTCCCTTTCCCATTTTTATAATCTATGTCACACATTAATATATTTAAACTATTGTTTTACGAATGTGAGCGCCCTACATCGAAACCCAGTTCGAGAAGTACGACGTTTTCCATTATGAATTGGAAATATGTCTCTGACGACAAACATACGCAATTAAATACACATCTCCTCAGAACTGACATGGATTTTCTAAGTGCTGAATAGTTGGAAAAATAAGTACCTATTTGCGATTCTCTGTATCTAGTAGTTTGGCTTGTAAGTAAAGGTATATAAATCAGGGAGTTCCTCGCAATATCTAGGTGAGGCTGCCAAAAATGTCCATAAGTTTAGAGACAACCTGCCAAACTTTAGAACGCGTTCGCAGCTCAGATACTATGCAAAAAAGTGAAAAAGGTAATGCACTTGCCAATATCATTTCAAGTAATTGAAACAAGTACAGGATTCTATTTGCACTACACAGTGTTAATAAAATTCCAATGTATTGTCGAAGATAGTGGAGAGCAATCTGCAAATTAAGGTCCAGGGTCGTTTGTTTGATGTTATGATTAAATAATATATTGAATAACCCAGAAATGACATTTATTTTATTACACTCGAAGTTATGAATAATTTTTTTTCTTGCTTACAATTCTAAAAGAAGTATGTATATGTATATAAAACAAGTTGGTGGCACACTTTGAAAACTAGGACGAGCCTGATACGAAAATCTCAAAGAAGTTGATAGTCTAGACAGTTCTACAAGCACAGAAATCTTCCCTGCTTTTCATCTGGTTTTCGGAAGAAGCGTTCAGGAGAATTCGAGCTGTATGGAATTCAACATCAACTAGTTCTGCGAATAAAGTAGATACTTTGTTCTGGGTGTCTTCGATGGAAGAAGAACAGTCTTCACCTTCAAGTCGATATTCCGGAAAAGCTTGGGAGAGACGGATTTTGATTGCGACGAAGAAAAGGCGAAATATTTCTTTAATTAAGGAAATGTTTTTCGCCCGGTCACGTTCAATTGCAGGTCCAGTATGAGTCCGGGATCCTTGGGCGTTTCTAGGTGCAATATACATATTTACAATCACATCCGCGGCCTCGCAAATTGTCGACTGCTCGATAGCGTCAATCTGAGCTGGGATATTGTGAGGATTATTTTCTAAAATTAATTCAATTCCTTTTCGAAAGCTGTCCAATGCTGTACGTAATACGGAGAATGTTGTAGGCCGGACGTCCGCAACTACCGGAGAAGAGTCGGGGTTGGCGATAAGAATTGCATCGAAATAAGCATCGATTTCAGTTTCAAATGCAGTATATGCTTCCTCGCCGGCAGTTTCAATGGAAGAATAGTTATCTTCAGTCACACATTGGTTTTCCCGATCACTGTTGCCATCATTGACGTTGTTTAGTAAATCAAAAATGATAGAAACCGCTTTTTGAATCTCGCGATGTGCCAGATTCTCAAGATCTTCAATTGCAGAAGAGTCTGCCACCGTGTCGCTTTCGTTTTCGGAAGTACATTCCGTTGAGCCATCTTGCGTCATAATAGAAATACCGTTCATTGCATTGTCGTAGTCAGATGCTGCTGCCATTTTGATGGCTTGAATCATAGAGAAATCGGTCACAATGCCACCTTGTATTATGGAAAGGCCAACAAGTAGTTTCTCAAATAAACCGAATTGTGTCTCAACGTCAGTCTCGAGAGCAGCAGACACTCGATTTCGAGCGTTTTCAATTATAACGGAAACATTATTACACCCAGATTGATTTCTGGAAGCGGCAACTGCTGAGATCGCAATGAAAATATATCTGGCTGTAATATTGAATTGAGCAGTTGATTTTGCCTGGGCTCTTGCAATTGCCATTTCAATTCTCGGCGGGTTGCTTCTGCCGTTCCGAAGTGTATCGTAGACGATTGCATTCACAACTGGGGCTGCACTCAATGTTTTGTTGGAAAGTGCTTCAATTTTAGCTAGATTTCTGGAAGAATTTTTGCTCCGTGCCAAATCAATTCCGTCGAAAACATTGTCAGCAAAAATCTGAACACCGGGGCGTAACATCCCCTGCGCGCTAGAAATATTAGAGTAAGCTGCAGGGTAGAGTGTTTGAATTGCCAAAAGAGTGACTGCAAAATGAGCTGATAATGCAGCGGATACTTCGGTCTTGGAGGTGTTTGTTGTGGATGAACTATCTTCAGGTGCATTTTCATTTCCGCAAGCCAGGTTGGCCAAGGTATTAAAAATGATAGCAACCAACTTCTGGTATTCAGAAAGTGCTACTTGCTTCAAGGCTTCTATCGTAGAATAATCAGCCATCACGTCAGGATGAATTTGGGTAGAAGTTGTCATCTGAATTGCAAGAGAGTTTTGAATCACGGCCACTAACACCACAATGATAAAAAATCGGCTCCCCATGTTGATGTACTGTAGTTATGCTGAGTCGTGCGCGATTTATATACGAGTCTATACTTACAATTCATGTTATCACAGTTGCTGGAAACCAAATAATATATTTTTAACAAAGACTAGAACTGTCGAAGCCATCTGTGCAAACGATTATACGTCTGGAATGTATTGAATACGTCGTAACGATCACCCGCTCGATTAGTGTAATAGATACTCATTATTGACATACCTCAATTATTTGAGGCACACTCGGCTTCGTTAATAATTGCAAAATATGTTGCTTTTCGGACTCTTGTAACCGCGGAGGAGGCTTCGGGTTGAACGATCATGGTCGAATTGAACAGAGAATCAATTGTTGACTTGAATGCAACACGTCGCTTATAGAATAATTATTTTCAGACGCATATTGGGACCATGATCAATTTTGGCAGACACAACATTCATTGTGAGCAGTACGATGTTTCCCATACTCAATTGAAAACATATGCCTTCGACTACAAACAAACGTGATCGAATACCCACAGCACAATACGTTTAATGAAGGGATAGTTTCGTAAAAATTATAGTCTTGCGAAGATCTGTCATTTTCCATGCTTAAAGTAAGTAATCGCAGTAACAAATAAATACGGGTGGATCTTCTAAGTCCCGATACTCTTTTGGATTCCTGGTTCTAAGATACGTCATCATACCTTAAGGAGGAACTCGTAGGAATAACGTATGCCCAGCTATGTTTGATACTTTTCAAATAAACAGATTATTGATTGTATGCGTTTATCCATAGAGATTCTTTATGAAGTCTTCGACTGCTCAAATTACCTGAATATCAAATACCAATTTCCTCACGATGTGCTTAAGTTGCCGTCAGAGGTTGAAAAAATAGGTATTTGTAACTTTCTACGTATAGTTTGATCGGTGAGTAAGAACCCATGGGTTGCACAATTCCTTGCAATATCCGAGAATGGTGCCAAAAATGTCCAGAAGTTTAGAAAGAATAAATTGAAGGAGGTAGGGGAAATTTGGGTGGGTATACATATCTGGTAATTTGTTCGATGTTATTTGACTGATATATTTATTAATGCACAAATGAAATTTATTTAAATACTCTTGAAGTTGAAAAATAATTTTCCTCTCATATGTATGTATATAGAACAAGTTTGTGGCACAGTTCGAAGACTGACACGAGCTTCGTACGAAACTGTCAGAGAAGCTGATAGTCTAGGTAGCTCCATAGATACAGGACTTTTTTTCCATCCCCATCTGGTTTTCGGAAGAAGCAAGTAAGAGAATTCTAACTGCATTGAATAAACGCGTGTCTAGTGCCACGAATAAAGAAGATACTTTATTGTGGGTGGCTTCAATGGAAAAAGTACAATCTTCACCTCCAACTTGGTATTGTGGAAAAGCCTGGGCGAGGCGAATTTTGATTCCAAGGAATATAGTATGAAAAATTTCTCTAATAAAAGAAATTGCTCTTCCCCTGAAACGTTCAACTGCAGGTCCAGTTTGAGTCTTGAATTCTTGGGCATTTATAAGTGCAGTATATAAATAAACAACCACAGTCACAGCATCGGAAACTGTCGACTCCTCGATACATTCAATTCTAGCTCCGATATCGGTAGTATATCCTTCGAAAATTAATTCAGTTCCTGCTCTAACGCCTTGCATCACTCTGCGTAATGTAGAGAACGTTATCTGCCGGACGTCTGTAACTGCCGAGGAAGCTCCGGGTCGAGCGATTAGGATTGCATCGAAATAAGCATCAATTTCAGTTTTAAATGCAATATATTCTTTCTCTTCCGCGATTTCAGTAATAGAGTAGTCATCGCTGCTGGCAACCCCGATGACAATAATTGTATTGAAAATTACTGAAACTGCCTTTTCAACCTCGCAATGTGCCACGTTTTCAAGAGCTTGAATTGCAGAGCAACTATCCGTGAATCCATTTCCGTTTCCAGCCGTACTTTTGGTCGAGCCATCTTGTGTCATGGTATAAATATTGTTTATTGCCTTCTCGTAGTCAGATGCTGCTGCCTTTTTGGTGGCTTGAATCACAGAGAAATCGGTCACAATGCCACCTTGTATTATGGAAAGGCCAACAAGAAGTTTCTGAAATAAACCGAATTTTGTCTCAACTTCAGTCTCGAGAGCAGCAGACACTCGATTTCGGGCATTTTCAATTATAACGGAAACATTATTACACCCAGATTGATTTCTGCAAGTGGCAACTGCTGAGATCGCAGTGTAAATATATGTGGTTCCGATCCGTAATTGAGCAGTTGATGTTGCCTGGGCACTTGCAATTGCCATTTCAATTCTCGGCGGGTTGCTTCTGCCGTTCCGAAGTGTATCGTAAACGATTGCATCCACAACTGGGGCTGCGGTCAATGACTTGTTGTAAAGTGCTTCAATTTTAGCTAGATTTCCGGATGAACTTTTGCTCCGTGCCAAATCAATTCCGTCGAATACACCGTCAGTAAATTTCTGAAGATCGGGGCGTAACGTCCCCTGCGCGCTAGAAATATTAGAGTAAGCTGCAGGGTAGAGTGTTTGAATTGCCAAGAAAGTAACCGCGAAATGAGTGAATAATGCAGCTGATGCCTCGGTCTTGGAGATGTTTGTTGTGGATGAACTATCCCCAGGTGTATTTTCATTTCCGCGAGCCAGGTTGGCCAAGATATTGAAAATGATACCAATAAACTTCTGGTATTCAGAAAGTGCTACTTGCTTGAAGGCTTCTATTGTAGAATAATCAGCCATCACGTCAGGATGAATATGAGTAGAACTTGTCGTGTGAATTGCAAGAGAGTTTTGCATAACGGCCACTAACACCACAATGATCAAAAATCGTCTCCCCATGTTGATGTACTGTAGTTATGCTGAGCAGTGCGCGATTTATATACGAGTCTATACTCTCTATTCATGTTATCATAGTTGCTGGAAACCAAATAATATATTTTTAATAAAGACTAGAACTCACGAAGACATCTGTGCAAACGATTATACGTCTGCAATGTATTGAATATGGCGTAACGATCACCCGCTCGATTAGTGTAATAGGTAATCATTATTGACATACCTCAATTATATGTATATATACATGTATATTTGAGGCACACTCATCTCCATTAATAATTGCAAAACATGTTGCTTTTTGGACTCTTATAACCGTGGAGGAAGCTTTGGATTGAGCGATTAGGGTCGAATCAAACACAGAATCAATTGTTGACTTGAATGCAACATGTCGCTTATAGAATAATTATTTTCAGACACATATTGGGACCATGATCAACTTTGGCAGACACAACGTTCATTGTGAGCAGTACGATGTTTCCCATGCTGAATTGAAAATATGTGCCTTCGACTACGTACACACGTGATCTAATACCTACGGCGCAATACGTCTAATGAAAGGTAATTTTGTGATGCTTAAAGTAAGTAATCGCAGTAACAAATGAATACGGGTGGATCTTCTAAGTCCCGATACTCTTTTGGATTCCTGGTTCTAAGATACGTCATCATACCATAAGGAGGAACTCGTAGGAATAACGTATGTAACGTATGTATATTACAAATAAACAGATTATTGATTGTACGCATCTATCCATAGAGATCGTCTTTGAAGTCTCCGACTGCTCAAATTGCCTAAATATCAATTACCAATATCCACACGATCTGCTCAAGTTGCCGTCAGAGGTTGTAAAATAAGTATTTGTAACTTTCTACGTACAATTTGATCGGCGAGTAAGAACCCATGAGTTGCACAATTCCTTGTAATATCCTGGAACGGTTGCCAAAAATGTCCAGAAGTTTAGAAAGAACAAATTGAAGGAGGTAGGGGAAATTTGGGTAGGTATACATATCTGGTAATTTTTTCGATGTTATTTGAATAATAATATTTATTAATGCACAAATGAAATTTATTTGAATACTCTTGAAGTTGAAAAATAATTTTTCTCTTATATGTATGTATATAGAACAAGTTTCTGGTACAGTTCGAAGACTGACACAAGCTTCGTACGAAACTGTCAAAGAAGTTGACATTCTAGGCAGCTCCACAGATATAGGAATGTTTTTCCATCCCCATCTGGTTTTCGGAAGAAGCAACTAATAGAATTCTAACCCCATTGAATAAACGCGTGACTATTGCCGCGAATAAAGAAGATACTTTATTGTGGGTGGCTTCAATGGAAGAAGAGCAATCTTCACCTCCAACTTGGTATTGTGAAAAAGTCTGTGCGAGGCGGATTTTGATTCTAAGGAATATAGTATGGAAAATTTCTCTAATAGAAGAAATTGTTTCTCGCCGGAAACGTGCAATTGCAGGTCCAGTTCGAGTCTTGAATTCTTGGGCATTTATAAGTGCAGTATATACATAAACAACCACAGTCACAGCATCGGAAACTGTCGACTCCTCGATACATTCAATTCTAGCTTGAATATCGGTAGTATATCCTTTGAAAATTAATTCAGTTCCTGCTCTAACGCCCTGCATCACTCTGCGTAATGTGGAGAACGTTATCTGCCGGACGTCTGCAACTGCCGAGGAAGCTCCGGGTCGAGCGATTAGGATTGCATCGAAATAAGCATCGATGTGAGTTTTGAATGCAATGTATCCTTTCTCTTCCGCGATTTTAGTAATAGAGTAGTAATCGCTGCTGGCAACTCCGATGACCATAAGGGTATTGAAAATTACTGAAACTGCCTTTTCAACCTCGCAACGTGACACGTTTTCAAGAGCTTGAATTGCAGAGGAACTATCCGTGATTCCATTTCCGTTTCCAGCCGTACTTTTGGTTGAGCCATCTTGTGCCATGGTATAAATACTGTTCATCGCCTTCTCGTAGTCAAATGCTGCCGTCATCTTGATCGATTGAAATACAAAGTGATCCGTCACCATTCCATTTTGTATTATGTATAGGCCTATAAGAAATTTAGAAATTATATCAAAATCTATTTGAACTTCAGTCCTGAGAGCCAAAGATGCTTGATTCCGAGCACTTCTAATTTGAGAGTAAACACTCTCACACTCAGCTCGGTTTCCAGGAGTATGAGCGACGCGGATGGCTTTAATTGCATTGTAAATATTCGTAACTGCAATTCTTATTTGAGCACTTGATCTTCTTTCGGCACTTGCAATTGCCTCTTCGGTTCTCGGCGGGCTGCTACCGCCGTTTCGGAACATCTCATAAAGAACTGCATTCAAACGTGGGATTGCAGGAGTTGTTTCGTTCTCGAGGGCTTCAATTTTAGCTAGACTTTCGGAAGAATTTCTGTCCTGGGCCAAATCCATTGCTTCGAAGATATTGGTAACAAATCCCTCAAGTAGGGCGCGTCCTGTCTTCTGGGCGCTTGGAATTGCGGGGTAAATTTCGGAGCGGATGATTTGAATCGAAAATAAAGTGACGCTTAAATGAGTCGTTAATGCAATGAGTGCATCGGCCCTGGAGGTGTTTGTTCGACAATCTTGACATGAATCTTGTTGCATGAATACCACGTTGGCCAAGTCTTCCACGCAAGTAAAAATGACGTCAATCGCCTTCTGGCATACCAAAAATGCTATTCTCTCGAATCCTTCAATTGTAGAATAATCAGCCATCATGTCATTCTGTATTTGGGTAGAAGCTGTTGTCTGTATTGCAACAGAATTCTGCATTACACTTACGAACACTACGAAGACAAAGAGTCGACTCCTCATTTTGATACACTGTGGTTATGCATATTCGTGCGCGGCTTTTATGCGAATCCATGCTTACAATTTATATTATTACAGCTGGAGTCGTATAATAATAATTTTTTTCGAAAACTGGAACAGTACAATACATCTGAGCAAACGATTATTTTTCAGAAATGTATTAAATATTATATGCAAAAATGACCCGTTCGGGTAATGTAATTTATACTCTTTATCAATGTAACCCAATGATATTTATTGCGTAACACGTACGTAAAATGGATAGCGAGCTATTAGAATTTGGTAAGCAATTACACGTGCATGTTGCAGGTGACGCCCGAAATTCGTATAAATTAATTGTCACCATAATCACTTTTAATTTTTATTTCCGCCCTCATTTTCTATTTCACAATTAGTTCTCATCTAACCTTTCCATAAATATCTACTACAACCTATATCCGTACACTGGACGCGCTTGGTCTTGCCAATAGGTTACCAATACTTAATTTATCAAGTGACAAGCTCTATATGAACTACAACGTTGTGAATAAGATATCGATGTATTAGCTTATAAACTAGATAGTCGAGAGCGATCTGCAAATATACCGTTTCGATTAAAGTAGTCTGCAGATTTTTCCGAAGAGATCCTCAAGCGCGGATTCCTTGATTTGGTGTTAATTTCCGGTGACATACCTATGTAACGATACTCGATACGCTTTCAAGAACGCAGCATGCATACAGTAAAGTGACGTTAATGTTATGTCTTATATCTTAGAATGTTTTGTCTCACACTACACGTTGGTGAAGTGGAGGTATTTCTCGTTGATGAATTAATTGTTCAGACGATTTTTAATAATGAATAACTGTGTATTTACAAATTGATATTTCAGAGGTTGTTAACAAGATTACAAGTAGTATTGTTCGTAATAGTTTATAAATTGAATCGTTGAATTTGTTCCTGTGCAATGAGTGTATTGCCCTCGGATTTCGACTAACCGGGCGTCTCTGTGGAAATTATTTATTAGGGATACTTCTGATATGTGAATATCAAAAATTGTGTGTAGATACGCAACATAGGATGCAGCGTTTGTTAAAATGATTAAAGAAGATATAGGGACATGAAGATACATGGGGGTTTGCTTTGTGTTAGTTGAATACAAAAATAAATAATAATAAAATAAAATAACCTGCAATTTAAAATTATAAAAGAAATATATGTATATGCATATGTGTATGTGTATAGGTATAGGTAAATATATGTATATAAAACAATTTAGTGGCACTGTCTGATAACAGGACTGGGGAATCCCATTGCAACGCAAAATTTGAGTAAAGAGACGTGGCGTTAATCGCGTCAGCTCCGAAATCTGGCAAAATTTTTCTACTGAGGCGGTCGTGTCGTCAATGGAAATCAGTACGAATTGTGAACGAAGTTGAGTTCTACTACTAGTAGGCACCTCCGAAGGGACAGGAATCTTCTTCCGCTCCGCTCTGGTTTTCGAAAGAATTTGACGATAAGGAGAGAGTTTGAATTGCCATGAATACAGTTTCAACTACTCCCGCGAATAAACCGTATGTTTCGGTCTGTGCGGCTTCGATGGAAGAAGAACAATTTTCGCCTTCAATTCGGTGTTCTGATGGGAAAGCCTGGGCCAGGAGGATTCTGATTGCAACAAAGATTGTTTGAAATACTCTTGTAATAAGGGAAATTGTTTGTTCCCGGAAACGTTCAATTGCGGTTGCAGTTTCAGCTTCGGATTCTTGGGCGTTCACAATAACGATAAAAACATTTTTGATCACAAGAACGGCTTCGGTAATTGTTGCATTCTCGATACTGTCGATTCTAGCTGGGATGTCGGTAGCATTTTCGTAGTTTATCAATTCAATTCCTGCCTTCACGCCTTCGTCCGCCTTCTCTACTGCGACATATGTTGCTTGCCGGACTGCTGTAACCATCGAGGAAGCGTTGGGTCTGACGATTTCGGTTGCATTGAAATAGGAGTCAATTACAGACTTGAATGCAACAAATTCTTCTCTCAAGGTAAGTGTCGATATCGAGTAGTTATCTTCAGACACACAGTGATTTCCATCAGCAAGGTTAGCATACGGGATACTAATTGTATTGTAAATCAATGCAATTGCCACACGGCCCCCGAGAAGTGCAGTCGCTTCAGCATCTTCGATTGCAGCGGTCTCAGCCAACATTCCATTTTCGTTTACGGGGGTGACTTCGGTTGAACAATATTGCGTGTTCGTTGTCGTTTCGTAGTCTGATGCTGCAGCTATCTTGATGGCTTCGATTACAGACAAATCGGTCTGAATTCCAGATTGAATTATGAAAAGGCCTATTACAAAATTATAGATTAGACGGAAAGTTATCTCAATTATAGCCGGCAAATTAAGAAATACTAGATTTCGAGCACTTTCAATTACACAAAAAACACTTCCACATTCAGTTTGGTTTCCGGAATTGACAGCGACCACGACGGCTCTGATAGCAACGTAAATTTGTCTAGTTGCATTCGCGATATGAAGAGCTGATTGGTTCTCGGCCCTTGTAATTGCCTCTTCAGTTCTCTGCGGGTTGTTTTGGCCGTTTCGAAACAAACCGTAAAGTAACTCATTAGCATTTAGAAATGCGGTCAATGTTCCGTTTTCAAGGGTTTTTATATCAGCTAGATATTCCGAAGAATTTTTGGACAGTGTCGAATTCATTCCATCAAAGATATTGCTCATAATTATCTCAATTTCGGCAAATGCCCTTTCCTGGGAAGTAAAACTCGTAAAGAAGATGTTAGGGTTGCTGGTGCCGATTGCCAAATAAACAGCGTTGAATTGTGAGAATAATGCAGCGGTTGCTTCGATCTCGGAGCCATTTGTAGAAGTTGGGCTACCTTCAGCTGGATGTTGATCTCCACAAGCCATGCTGGCCACGTCCGTCAGGAAATTAAAAATGATATTAATCACCGTTTCGCATTCCAAATCTGCTACCTTCCTGAGGGCTTCAATTTTCGAATAATCATTCATCATTTCAGTCTGAATACGGGTAGAAGTTGTTGTCTGTATTGCAAAAGAGTTTCGCATCACGGTCACGAACACCACGAACACGAAGAATCGGTTACCCATTTTGATGTACTGTGGTTGTGCTGAGCTGTGCACACTTTATATACGAGCCTAGCGACTAGGAATTTGTATCATTACAGTTGTTGGAAACTTGATGATATATTTCTTTTCAACCAGACCAGTACAGTACACCTGTACAGCTGTCTACATCCATCTAGGATGTATTATATAAAATAGTACGCAATGAGCGACCGCTCGCATAGTGCAATACCCTTTATTGACGTAACCCAATTATATTTGTTTAATAGACATCTGCGTAGAATAAATAGCGAATCGTTAGTATTTGGCGAACGGTGACACTTGTATGTTGCGGGTGAAACCCGAAATTGTGAAAAATAATTTTTACCGTAGTTAGTTTTTGTGTTTGTCCTCATTTTCTATTTCAGTTCTCATCGTCCCTTTTCATAATTAATCTTAAACCTATCATCACCATTATACCCACTAGTATATTTCACCATGGTTCCCGTTTGTACGGTGCACGCGTTTTAGCCTTTCAGAATTTTGACCAACCACCAATCAAATGTGCTAATAAGACGATCGAGAAAATAATTGCACGATACGAAATTATCGAGAACAAAAAAATTATAAAAAATAATTGGCGTGATTTGCTGCCTCTCGAAAATTTGCCGCGATACCCTCTAGCTGGCTCACCGTGTGTTTTACCTAGACAACTGAAAATTTACAGCGTTTCGAGCTACCCACTCTTCCAAACAGTCCACACTTACCCCACGTAGAAAATTGCAAATTTTTGTGCCACGTATATATTTCAATATGATTTCTCAATCCATAATTTGAAGAAAGTCCGGTTAAAAAATAAAATGAAAAATTCTTTATCAATACTTCTCTGCCTGTCTAATTATCATTCTGTATCGAATAGTGCCCTGTGCAGACGATACATTTTTTTTTGTCCGATCGTGCTTTTCGAACAACGTCTTTTCGACATTTCAGATATAATATTAGGTATCGCAGGCAAACATTGTACAAGTGGACGCCTTCTTAACTAAAGTGATCAACAGGTTTGAATAAAGAGAATCTCGAGTTCGAACTTTGTTAGCTATATGTTATCTTACTTCGAGCGATATATATATTAATATATATATATATTTGCGATACTTCGAACGTTTTCAGGATTGCAGCTTGCATCTGGTACCAATGATGTTGAAGTCATGTTTTATGTCTTAAAATACAAAGTTTTCCGAACTAATTAAAGGATGCAGAAAGATTGAGGTACATGGGAATTTGTATCATATTATTAATCAAATAAAATAAGCAAAATTCGTGAATAATATTTATTTTATTACATTGAAAATTGAAAAATGATTTTTGTTTTGCTTACCATGGCAATAAAAATATATATAGAACAAATTACCAGTACTGTTCGATAAGAAAATGATCAGAATCCCATTGATATCATGTCTCTGGAATTGCGAATCAAAGAAACGCCTACATGATGCGTCAATTGCATCAATCACAAAACCTAGTTAAATTTTCAGCCGGGGCAATCGCGTGGTCAACTAAACTAGCACGAGCTTCATATGAAACTGTCGAACAGTTATTTGGCTTTTATTACTAGCGGGCACCTGCAAAGGGACAGGAACCTTCTACCATTCCTGTTTGGTTTTTGGAAGAAGCCATCCGGACCATTCGAATTGCAACGAATACATTGTCAACTGCTGCCATGAATATCGGAAACGTTTTGGCCTGTGCGGCTCCAATGGAAGACAGGCAATCTTCGCCTTCAAGTCGGTATTCTGGAAAAACCTGGGCCAGAAGACGTTTGATTCCGACGAAAATAGTTTCAAACGATTCTCTAATAAGGCGGATTGTTTGATGACTTATACGTTCAATCGAATTTACAGACTGATTCTGGAATTTTTGGGCGTATATTATCGGGACGAAAATATTTCTAGTCACAATTACAGCTGCGGAAATTGTTGCTTCCTCGAAAGATTCAGTTTTAGCTGAGATATCGGTAATATTTCGTTTACCCACCAATTCAATCGCTGCTCTAATACCCTCAACTATTTTGCCTAGATTATAGTACGTTACATTTCGGATGCTGACAACTGTCGAAATCGCTGCAGGTTGGGCGATTACGGTTGCATTGAAATAAGAGTCAACTGCAGACTTGAATGCAATAAATTCTTTGCACGCAGCGATGTTAGTTATCGAGTTCACATCTTCAGAATCGGATTGATTCCCATCAGCCTCGTTAGCGGACGTGACGTTCAGTGAACCGAAAATCAATAAAAGTGCCGTACGGATCGAGCGATGTGCGGTCCTTTCATAATCTTCAATTGCAGCGGCGTCATCCGTCATTCCATTCTCGTTTCCGGTAGTACCTTGAGATAAGTCATTTCGCGTTGTAGTAAAAGTATTGTTCATTACGTTTTCATAGTCAGATATTGCTGCCGTCCTGATAGCGCGAAGTACAGCCGAATCGGTCCCGAATTCAGATTGTATTACGTGGAGGCCCATTAAAAATCTCTGAATTATACCGAACTTGAGATCAACTTCAGTCTCCAATGCACGAGATGCTTGGTTCCGGGCACTTTCGATTGCAATAAAAACACTTTCACATTCAGCTCGGGTTCTGGAAATAGACGCGACCAGGACGGCTCTGATTGCAGCGTATATATTCTCAGACGCGATTCTAAGTTGATCGGCTGATTCTCTCTCTGCCCGTTCAATTGCAGCTTCACTTTTCATAAAGTTATTCTTGCCGCATCTAATCACGTCGTAAATATTTGCGTTCAAACCCGGGGCTGCGGCCAGTGTCTCGTTCGTGAGGCGGTCCAATTCAGCTAGATTTCCGGAAGAATTCTTGCTCGGAGCTAATAATCCGATTGACTCACAGACGTTATCAACGAACCTCTGAATTCTGGGGTATCCTGCTTCTTGGGCATTTGGAATCGTTGAGTACGCTTCGGGGCAGTAGGTTTGAGTAGCCAACAAGGTGACGTCGAATTGAATTCTTAATGCGCTGAGTATTTCGGTCTCAGAGTTGTTTCTTGTACATGACTTTTCTCCAGCTAGACTTTGATCTCCGCAAGCTAATTTGGCCAAGTCTGTCAGGCTAGTGAAAATGACATTAACTACCTTTTGGTATTGCGAATTAGCTATCATCTTGAAGGCGTCAGTTGTTTGATAATCAATCATCATGTCAGTCTCGATTCGCGTACGAGTTGTTGTATGCGTTGCAAGAGAGTTCTGTATCACGATTATGAACACCACAAAGATAGAGAATCGGTTCCTCATTTTGATGTACTGTGGTTATGCCGAGCCTTGCGCAGTTTATATATCAGTCTCATCTGGCGTTTATATTATCACAATTGCTGGGAACCTGATATTTTTTTTTTTCTTCAAAAACTACAGAAGTATAATACACCTGCGCAAACGCCTTCATTGATCTAAATTATATTAGAATATTTTGCAACGATCACCTGCACGTCATGTATAATACTATTTATGGGTATAACCCAATTATATTTATTTGATGGACATCTGCGTAGCATACCTAGAATAACGATTCAATAGCATTCGGAAAATAGTCACACTTGTACGTCGCACCTACCCTACGTCAAAAATTAAAAATGTTTTTTGGGACGTACATACCTTTAAAAATGATTTCGCTATCCTAATCGCATCACACACTTGTAAGTAATGAAGCTAGCTGACTGAAATATTCTTGATATACGTATAGTTTATAAAATACTATTACATGTCTCAGGTCTTACGATGCAAGATAATAGTTCAACAAGTCAAAGGAGGAGAAGACATTTAGATACATGGGTATTGGTTCGATATTATCTAAATAAAAATATTAATGATACAGAAATAAAATTTATTTAAAGAATACCGTTGAAACGCGAGTCTTGAGAAAGTAAGAAGTAATATGCCTCTGAAATTGCGAGCTTGGAGAGACGCCTACGTCAATTAATTGCATCGAGCCCGAAACCTGGTCAAAATTTTGGTCGAGGCAATCGTGTCGTCAACGAAAATCAGCACGAACTTCATACGAAACTGTCGAAGAAATTGGGTTCTACTACTAGCAGGTAGCTGCATAGGGACAGGAATGTTCTTTCATTCCGATCTGGTGGTTAGAAGAAGCCATGAAGAGGATTCGAATTGCACTGAATATAGTCTCAACTACTTCTGTGATATAACGAGATGTCTCGGTCTGTACGGATTCGATGGAAGAAAAATAATCGCCGCCTTTACATCGGTATTCTGGAAAAGCTTGGGCCAGAAGGATTTTGATTCCGATGAAAATGGTTTGAAATACTTTTATAATAAGAGAATTTGCTCGCTCCCGGAGACGCTCAATTGCAGTTCCAGTTTGACTCCGGAATTCTTGGGCGTTTACAATGGCAATGAAAACATTTCTAATCACTGCCGCAACTGCGGTATTTGTTGTCTTCTCCAGATCGTCGAATTTAGCTACGACTTCGGTAGAATTTTTTATGTTTATCAATTCAATTCCCGCTGCGATGGCTCCACTTCCTTCAATGAGTTCTGCGTATGTTCGTTGTCGGACTCTTGTAACTATCGCGGAAGCTTTGGGCTCGGCGATTTCGGTTGCGTTGAAATACAAGTCAATAATTAACGTAAATGAAGCCAATACTTGTGTCAAGGTACTGTTACTGATAGAGAAGTCATCTCTAGACCCACATTGGCTTTCATCGGTATCGTAGGCATGCGCGAGGTTGATCGTAGCGAAGATCATTGAACTTGCCGCTTGGAATTCACGAAGCGCGGTCCTTTCGGCATTTTCAATTGCAGCGGCGTCAGCCAGAGCTCCGTAGTTGTTTCCGCAATTAAGTTCGGATGAACCAGCTTGCGTGTTGGTTGCCTTTTCGTGATCAGATGTTGCAGCTATCTTGATGGCTTCAATTACAGATGAATCAGTCTCAAATCCGGATTGTATTATGAAAAGCCCCAGTAAGAAGTTTTCGATTAAATCAAAATTAATATCAATTTCAGCCGTGAGTGCCAAAGATGCTTGGATGGAGGCACTTTCGATTGCGAAGGAAACACTTTCGCATTCGGCTCCAGTTTGAGACGTGTTCGCGTTCAGAACAGCTTCGATCGCGGTGTACATACTGTCATGCGCGATCCCGATTTGAGCGGATGACTTTTTCTGTGCGCTTCCAATCGCAGCTTCAATTTTCGGCAAGTTACTTCTGCCACATCGTATCGTATTGTAAATTTCTGCATTCAAAGTAGGGGCTGCTGTGGCTGACTCTTTTTTGAGGACTTCGAATTCAGTTAGATTTCCGCGAGAATGTTTGCTCCTGATCAATCCAATCGCTTTGGAGATATTATCAACGAATTTCTGAATTTTTATGTATGCTGTCTTCTGAGCGGTCGGAATCATGAAGTAAGCTTCGGGGCAGATGGATTGAATTGCCAACAGAGTAACGTCTGATTGAATTCTTAATGCACTGATTAGTTCGGCCTCAGAAATGTTCGTTGCAAAGGAGCTACCTCTAGATTGATTTCGATCTCCGCAAGCCACGGGGACCAGCTCTGTCAGGTAAGTGAAAACGATATCAACTACTTTCTGGTATTCCAAATTTGCCACCCTTTTAAAGGCTTCGGTTGTAGAAAAATCACTCAAAATGTCAGAGTGGGTTCGGATAGAAGTTGTTGTGTGCACTGCAAAAGAGTTTTGCATCACGATCGCGAACACTACGAAGATAAAGGGTCGGCTCCCCATTTTGAGGTACTGTGGATATTGTGAGCCATATGCAGTTTATATACGAGTCGAGGCTAGCGATTTATATTATCACAGTTGCTGGAAACCTATGAATATAATGTTCTATTAAAAACGAGAACAGTTCAATACACCTGTGCAATCGTCAGTATTCATCTGAAAGGTATAAAACAGTGCGCAATGAGCACCCGCTCGCGTAATGTAATACTCTTTATTGACGTGACCCAATTATATTTATTTAATAGACATCTGCGTAGAATAAATAGCGAGTCATTAGTATTTGTCAAATAATTACTTGGGGAATTCCACGCCAACTCGACCAGTGCCTGACCCTCGCCATTGTCGTTTAATTTTTTTGCTTCTAAGATTGAACCCACCCCCTGAAGTACCTCTGACTTTTTTAAAGAATTTTATATGTATCCGTTATTGCTTGATCAATTTTGGAAAATTTTTTGTATTGTCATTTCAAGGAATTTTCAAAGGATTGTATTTTTGGACGCATGCATCTTATCACAAGAAAAAAGAATATCAAATTCTTTGTCTTGGTACGTACTTTCATATGTGCAAATATTGCTTACATTTTTTGACTTCTTTGTAAACGATATTTTAACGTCAAAGTGGAAAAGCCAAAATTTCGCAGAGTTCGCAGTTTATATATAAGTCTCAGCTGGCGTTTATATTATCACAGTTGCTGGGAACCTGATATTTTTCTTTCTTCAAAAACTGGAACAGTACAAAACACCTGCGCAAACGTCTATATCCATCCAAAGTATATATAATACGTGCAATGACCATCAGTTTACGTAATGCAGTACTATTTATGGATGCAACCCAATTAGATTTATTTGATGTACATCACGTATACCCAGAATAGCGAGTCAATAGCGATTGGCAAATAGTCATGCTTGTATATTGTAGATGAACCCCAAAATTTGCAAAGAATAACTTTTACCGTGGTTACTTTTTGTCTCTGCCCTCATTTTTGATGTCAGTTCTCATTCTTCCGTATTATGATCTATCTAACACTTTTCATTAGACCAGTATACTCTACTATAACCCCTGTGTGTACGGCGCACGCGTTTTGCCCCGCAGGACTTCAAACACCTTCCAATAAAACGTGTGAATAAGACAATTGAGAGAATAATTGCACAATACAAGATAATAGAAAATAAAAAAATGTAATAAAAAAACATTCGCATATAATTGGCCGCCTTCCAAAAATTTGTCACCATAGATCTAGCTTTCTCACGTCAGCGCACTTTTGACGTACATAGCTAAGAGCTTGCAGCATTTCGAGTTACCCACTTTGCCAAACGGACTGGACCTATCCTATATCGAAAATTGCGGATATTTCTTGCTACGTACCTCTTAATATGATTTCCCCTCTTTCAAGCAAGAAAAATAGGTTGAAAATGCTGCTGAACTTAAATTAATTTGACATTATAACAGTCACCATGTCAGTCATCTACAGACAGGACACGAGTGATATTGGATAAAAAAATAAATCAAAAGCTTTTTTGCACGCAAGGTTCATTGAACACGAGAGCTTCATCAGTTTTAGAAAAGCCCGATCAAAGAATAAAATGAAAAAGTTATATGTGGATACTTCTCCTATCTCTGTCTATCAACACTCTGCAACCGACAGTATTCCGGGTAGATTATTTATTTATTGGTGTTGAACAGTGTCGATTCGATACATGAAACATCGGTATCTAAATTCGATATCATTTGACTGAAATAATTAATGATCCACAGTAATAATATTTATTTCATTACATATAAGATCGGATAATAATTCTTATCTCTCTATTACAATGGCAAAAAAATATACATGGAACAAGTATGTGGCATTGTTGGATTGTAATACTGGAATCCATCGCATCAGTCCTAAGACTTTGCCAAATTTTCGGTCGGGGGGTGATCACGCCGTCAACAGAAACGAGCACGAACTTCATACGGAACTGTCAGAAAAGTGTGCTAGGCAGCTACACCGGGACAGGAATCTTCTTCCATTCCGCTTTGGTTTTTGGAAGAAGACGCGAAGAGGATTCGAATTGCCCCGAATACATTCTGAACTACTGTTCTGGATGCAGAAAATACTACGTTCTCGGCGGCTTCGATGGAAGGAAAACAATTGTCTCTTTCAAGTCGGCACTCTGGAAAAACCTGGGCCAGAAGTATTCTGATTCCAGTAAAATAACCCTCGTATAATTTTACAATAGAGTACAGCGTTCTCTCCCGGGCACGTTCGATTACAGTCCCAGTTTGATTATGGGATTTGGTAGCGTTTACAATAGCAGTAAAAACATTGTTCAGCACGACCAATGCCGCGGAAGTCGTTGCCTCCTCGATGGATCTAATTTTAGCTGAGATTCTGGATGAATTTTTTTTATCCACCAATTCCATTCCTGATCTAATACCCATGACGACTTCCATTAGAGGATGCAATGTTGCGCTTCGGATGTCGTTGATTGACGAAGAAGCTTCGGGTTGGGCGATTTGGATTGAATTGAAATAAGCGTCAACCACAACCTTGTATGCAATATATTCTTTCATCTCGGCGATGTCAATTACAGAATCGTTATCTTCAGACACACTGTGGTTTCCATGAGCAATGTTGGTAGATACGACTTTAATTGTAGCGAAAACTACCGAAGCCGCCTTATGGACTCCGCAAAACGATATCTGTTCGTTGTGTTTGATAGCAGCAGAAGTAGTCATCGTTTCATGCTCCTTTTTGGGAGTAGCTTCGCATGAACCATGCTGTGTTGTAGGAAAAGCACTGTACATTGCATTTTCATAGTCGGATATTGCTGATATCTTGCTCGCTTCGATTATAGGGGAATCTGTTCCAATTCCAGACAGTATCATGGAATAGGCTTGAATAAGTCTATGAATCATACCGAATCTAATCTCAACATCAGTCTTCAGGGCGATAGATGCTTGGTTCCGGGCGTCTTCGATTGCGACGGAAACACGGTTACATTCAGCTTGGGTTTCGGAAATCACCATGCCCGAAAGGGCTTTAATTCCAACGTACATACTCTCGGCTGCAATCCTGAGTTGAACGATTGATTCTTTCTCCGCGCTTTCAACTGCAGCATCCATTTTCAGATGGTTACTTCTGCCGCATCGAATCGCATTGTAAATGTCTGCATTGAAATCCGGGACTGCGAAAAATGTCTCGTTCTCGAGGGCTTCAATTTTAGCTAGATTTCCGGAAGAATTCTTGTTCTGGGCCAATCTAATTCCTTTCCAGATGTTTTCAACGAAATTCTGAATTTTTAAGTGTCCTGCTTTCTGTATGGTTGGAATCCCAGAGTAACCTTCGGGGCAGATGGTTTGACTACTCATCAAAGAAACGTCGAATTGAATTTGTAATGCGGCGAATACTTCCGTTCTGGAGGTGTTTGCCGTGTACGAGCTTCCTTCAGGTGAATTTTGATCTCCGCAAATCACGCTGGCGAGATCTTTCAAGTAAGTAAAAATGATTTCAACTGCCTTCTGGTATTCCAAATGTGCTACCGTCTTGAAAGCGTCAGTTGTATGATAATCAGCCATACCGTCCGTCTGAGCTCGGGTAGATGTTGTTAGCCACGCAGGAGAATTCCGCATCACGGTCGCGAACACCACGAAGATAAAGAATCGGTTCCTCATTTTGGTGTACTGTGGTATGTGGCTGCACCGTGTGCAGCTTATATACGAGTCTGAGCTGGGAGTTTATATTATCACAGTTGCTGGAAACTTGATGATATATTTTTCTCAAAAACTGGGATTGCCCACACTTGTGCAAATGTCTATACCAATCACCCACTTGCGTAATGGAAAAACCCTTCATCGCCAAAACCTAATTATACTTATTTGATAGCATATGCGTTTAATGCATAAATATGTAGTACGTATAGACACTTAGCGAGCCGTCACAGAGACAGAGAAATCAAAAACAATTCCATTATTGTTTAGAGAATTGAAAATGTAAGGATTTCGAAGCAAAGCGAATCGTGACCCAACCTCATCATTTAGTTTAAAAAACAGCACGCTCTCAGCGGTTTTAATCGTAAATGAAACACTCTTATGTCCAGCCTGCAGGGTTTCGGAAGAATAGTGGGCCGCAATGATTTCAATTGGAGCGAAAAGAGCGCGGTATGCAATCTCAACAAGAGATATTGCTTTTACTTGGAGGCTTTCAATTGCTACGTCGTCCTGGGTACTTGAGATGTTTATGATTATCCTGTAAATCCCTTCATAAATGGATAAGACGTCGAAAATTACTGTTTCCTCGATGGCTTCAATTTCAGCTAGTTTTCCAGAAGAATTTATCATCTCATCAATTAAAGAGGATTGCCTACAAATCGCACGTTCTCCCGATGTTACAGACGTACAGGACTAACAATAAGCCGCGTTTTAACAAATTACAGAGACAGGAAATTCAAGTGCAATTCCATTATCGTTCAGAGAATTAAAAATGTAAAGGTTCCGAAGCAACGCGAATTTTAACGCAGCTTCATCGTTTACTCGAAAAAATACCACGTTCTCGGCGGCTTTTATCGAAAATAAAACACTCGCAATTCCATGTTGGGTTTTGGAAGAATTCTCGATCGCGATGGTTTTAATTGCAGCGAAAAGAGTACGGAATGCAATTTCCATATTGGCCAATCCTCTTATCCGGAAACTTCCAATTGCTGCAGCTACATCGTCCTGGGTACTTGAGATGTTCACAATTATCCCGTAAAGACCTTCATAAAAAGTTAAGACTTGAGCAACTACTGATTCCTCGATGGCTTCAATTTTAGTTAGATTTCGACAAGAATCTGTGCTTCGGGCCTCCAGAATTGCATCGATGACATCATCGACCGCTTGATTTATTGCTGCATCGATAATGTTCTCGTCGGTTGTAATCGTTGAAGAATTATCTCTCTGGATGATCCGGAATGCTTCTATAGTAGCGATGTATATGTCTTTTAGGCCGGAGAATACTGGGCCCTGAAGAGCTTTAATTTCAGCTGAGATATGCGCAGTTCCTGTCAGCTTGTATAATATACTGAAAATAGGTTCGAAGATTGCCTGGTATCCACTAAGTACATCTTTCTCGAGTGATTGAATTCTAGAGAAATCAGTCACGATCCCAGTATCATCTACTGAATAGAATATGGAGAGGATTCGAATCAAAGCGTATTTATTTCTAACTTCATCCTTCGTAACTGAGGATACCAAGCTCCGCGCAAATTTCATCGCTGACAAGACGTCTCTACGTCCAGTTGGGATTTTGTCAGCATAAGCTTTGAACAGAATTTTAATTGTGGAAAATACGGCACTGAATGCAGTTTTGACACTGGAACCTGCTTTGGCCCGGGTGCCTTCAATTGCACCTATAATGTCAGTTTGGTTACTTCGACCGCTCCCAATTGAGTCGTAAAGATTGTCGAAAATATCAACCATATTGTCAGTTACTTTATACTCGATTTCTTCAATTCTATCCAGAGTTCCAGAAGAGTTTATACTCAATAAAGTTGCATCGTAGGTACCATCGACAATTTGCTCCAATTTGACGCGATCGACCTCCCAATCGACTGTAACTGAAGAATTTAGTTGGACGGTTGAGATTGCTGTCATAGTAACGAGGTGTGCCTCTGAAAATGCGTCAAATACTTTCTTCTTGAGAGCTTCACTCGTACATAAGAGGTTCCCGGGTTTCTGTTTATGGCTGAGACGAGCTTCGGCAAACTCGGTTATTATATCGAAAATACCATCGAATCCCGTATCGAAGTCGGTAAGCGTTGTCTCCTGGGCAGATTGAATTATGGAGAAGTGAGCTTGGATTTCAGCCTCGTCGACGTAAGAACTTTGCAGGGTGAAAGAACTTTGTAACACAACCGCGAACACCGCGAAAATGAAGAATTCACTTTTCATTTTGATGGAATGTAATTCTGCGGTGCCGTACTTGCCTTATATACGAGTCCGTGCCCTCAATTTATATATTTACAGCTGGTGCAAACCCAACAATTAGAATTTTGTAGAAATATATCCACGTCGTATTTGCTACATTTTACATTCGTTATCATCATAGTCATTAAATTGAAATTTTTTGACTAATATGTAAAACAACATAACTCCATTTTTTCACGCTTTCCATTGGAACTATTTTCGGAGTGAGCTAGGCTCCAATCGGCTCCAATCTTTATATCGAGGGGATAAAAATCAAATGTTTGAGGATAGGGTTCCTCAAGACAGTTCTAAAATTTTTGTGATGTCCGTACGTTGTCTCGTTGAATTAATAGTTTGTACATGGGGCTTTTAGGGAAAGTTCATAATCATGTTTCATCCCACTTATAGCGAAATGGCTCATAGTGTGTTATTGCTTCAACCTAATTAGGAACTTGCGCAACTGAACAATCTTCCACTTTCGGTGGCATAGTTATGAACGGCCGCAATATGTATGTGTGGCGAATAATTAATATTTGGCATCGACAATGTATGTAGCTCGTTCAATATTTACGTCATATATCATACACAAAATTCTTTCAAGCATTTGGAAATATACGTACGCTAATGGAAGAGTGTTTATTCATATCATCTATACTATACTCATCACATTGGTTTGAAATGCCTTGTCTGGACGATAAAATGAATTTATTTTTATTTCAGCTAAAGCTCACACGGCTAAGTAACTCCCACACAAGTCGGTCGTTGCCCTAATTATTAGCGAACCCGTCGTACTCGTACGATCAGCATCTCATATAACCGTGTCAAACGTTTATTCATAGAGTTTGAGCTAACAATATTTTTCTTTGTTTTATTATTTGTTCAAACTTCACGACAATCTTGCTATCAGTATGAAAATTCAACCCATTCGAAGGTGTGCGTATCCCACGATGAAGGAATTAAAAGTTGTAAAGGAATATAGGTTTGAGACATTTCCGAACAAGCACAAATGATATTTGAGAAATAAATCTTATTTCATTTTATTGATGTACAATGTGTATAGAGTAGGTTGTATAGAGTGAGAGTGGGATAGGATATATAGGATCTCAGGGACAAGTCACCTATGATCTTTAGCACAAAGAATAATAATAGAACAATAAAAGAACAATAAAAGGAATATTTTAATTGGATCGTCGATTGATTGTAAGGCTGCAACCCCGTGGAATCGAGAGTTTTTCTAACGTGGCAGGTATCACGGGCCCAAATTTGCCTCGTCAAAGATTCATAGGCGATAAGTTCGTCGTGTCAGATATCTGGATATACTGTCAAACGTACTTGACTGATTGCGTTCCGACAGTAGATGGGCACGAATACGGGACTTTGGAAGAAGCTTCGATCCGGTCAGATGCAGCGTTCAGAGAGTCAGGCTTACATTCAGTTTAAAATGACTGAGTTCTCAGCCTTGATCACGACTACACCTCCAGCGGATATATACTGGGTGTAAGCATCAAGGGCGCAGAGTGCTGCGGCACGAGAAGTTCGGACTGCCTCAATATCGGCATCAGTTACTTCGTTTGCATTAACAGCCTCCGCCAGGATTATAACCGCGTCGTAAACATTATTTACAATATCTTTGGCCGAGTCAAGTGTTGCGTTCTGAAGGCGTTTGAATTCAGCTTCGCTGTCGTTGTCGAAAATATCGCCGTCGCGCTCGAAATCAAAGTAGAAGGCAGCGACAGCTGGGGCTTCGCTGAGTAGTTGGCTCCTCAGGGCTTCGATTATTGCTAGGGTTTCGGAAATATCTGCACCTCGATTCCGAGCAGCGTTAATTCCATCGAAGTAAGCGGTAACTACACCCGCTGATGTGATGGCGCTTCTTGCTAGGCCGTATGCAACCGCAGAGACTGCATCAGGGTGGGAGACTAGAACTGACTCCAAAAACACTTCACGTGCAGCCCTGAATTCTGCAATTCCTATGAGTAGAGCGGCATTGAGTCGAACCGAATCAGCGAGACCAACATCATGGAGTCCGAGACCAGGTGTCAATAACTGGACTTCGATTGACTTGAAGACAATTTCTAATCCCAACCTGAATCTATTGTACGATGCAGTCAAGGCGAACTGATTTGCAGCCAAAGGAGCCACGTGCTCAATTTGATTCAATTGAGTGGCTATGAAGAGGGCTTTGAGTGCGCTGAATATACACTCAGCATTAACCGTGAGTTTGATTAATGCATAATCTCGTAATTCTTGGAGGTAGATTAGGAGAGGTACGGATCTTGTTTCGACAGATAATGCACTTGCGTAGACTTTGATTGCGTTGAAAACAGCATTCAGTGCATGAACGAAAGCATCTTCTGATCCGGCCTCGGCCTTGCGAATTACAGCCAGCGTGGTAGCGTCTTCAGTCGCCAGGCAGGTGCGAAGTGAATTGTAAATGTTGTAAATCAACTTTACGCCATCATCCTGTGCTCTGGCCTCGAGTTCTTCATATTCATGTCGGTTAGCGGAATAATTTCCAGATTGGGCCAATTTTATCGCAGCGGAAGCTGCCGCAAATGCGTCTTCTAAAATGGCGTATGTCTCGTTCCGGGTGTCTTCAACAGCAGAGCAAGATTCCTGGAGGGTTATTAGAATTGCGTCTAGAGTATGGTCAACTGCATCTTGGACTCTGCGAAGTGCTTCAGCAATTTTCGAGGTTTCATCTTCAGCTACAGCTTCAATATTAAACACTAATATTGACGCGTATTCTTCAACTATGTCGAAAATCGGGTTAAATCCGTCGTATTGTGCCAAAAGTGCCGCCTCCTGACGGACTATGATTTCAGTTAGAGAAGCCGTTCCGTTTTCCGATAGTCCGTAATCGACTACCAGGGGTAGAGCAACAGAACTCTGCGCCAGACCGGCGAGCACCAGGAAAATTACTAATTTTTTGTCCATTTCGATGGAATGTGGTTCTGTCGAAACATACGCGGCTTATATATACCAATCCACACCTATTATTCACGGTATTACAGTCGCTGTAAACCCAATAATGGCATTTTTATCAATATACGTGTGCAGTATCTCATCTCTGCACGAACGATCATGCATTCGAGTTGCCGCATGCACTGTGACGCACCATTCACACGATTCGGTAATAAGATAAGACCCGAGCTATTCGCAGATTCTTGCATCCGGTTCTCGAAAATACAGAAAGTACCCTTACCCATTTGCACGACAGACCATATTTAAACTTTTAGTTACCTAGAAGTATATCGTGTGCAACCGATTTCTTCGGGTTACTGCCGCGTGAGCAAGCCGTTTCCTCATTCCGTGTGACACGTTATCATAAGTTCGTGAACGCAGGTTTAGTACCGGTAGCGAGAAGAGGAGCTGTAAACCCGTGGTTTACAATCGTCGTATCTATACACGTATTCGTAAAAAGTCGAGATGTAGAAATCGTGTACGGTCGTCTATAATGGTCGATAAAGCCAATCGTAGGCGGAAGTACATGATTCGTACATATCAATTTTTCCCAAATATAATGGGATAACGAATTCCCAATTACCGAGTAAGGACTTGTGAAAATTGAATCAAAAATAGTATTCAATTCGATTAAAAATCCGTAAAGTGTTCCAACTTCGGCATTCGATCGTATAAAGATTGAGCGTCAGTTTCAGTTTGGTCCACAGCAGACTCCTCGATGGCGGTGTAAGAAAATTTTATCCCATATAGTAACGAACGCGACAATGAAATATACTTGCTCTCCATTTTGGTGGAATATGCCAAAATTCTGCCAAATCTTACTGGCATTATAAATGGAATTATAGGGTATAAGGTTTGATGGTAGAGAGACACATGATCGTCAGACTTGACTGCTTGGGCTCAGGGATCTCCATATCTCAAAATTTGGAAAAAACAATCTGTAATTTGAATATTTCTTGCTTTTGAACAATTGGAACAAACAAAAAATATTATAAAATAAATGTCTATTCCTAATTTGTCTATAGGAGTCAATTATTTATGTATAAGTAAGAGGATAGCATTCGAAAGGCCACTTTTACTTCGTAGAAAACATAAAGTGCTAGATTATTTCAAAGTAGAAGAAAATCAAACAATCCATCTTTAATTAGGAGTCAATTACCACAGTACTAAGTTTACATAATTAATCGAACAGTATATTGGTGAAATATTTTTTTTTAAATGAGCCATCGGGTCTGCTAAATGATTGTTTCATCAAAACTACATAAAAATCAGCCTCTTTCTCTTCGAACGAATATCTACTCCATTCATAAAGCTCATTAAAAATCTCCCATTCATTCCTATCATCGTTTATTGAATGAAGTTCAGCGAACCAATCCTAACATACGATATCAACCGAGATACTACCTACTCATTTTCTATTGCAGTAGATCGCCTGTCTCACATCTGTCTCACTGCAACACGCTGGTTTTCGATCAGCTGATTGTAGTTGAATGGCGGCGAGTGCGTCGTTTGCGAGACAAATCTTCTACGTTAATATTATTTGGTGTATATTAAACATGAGCATTTCAACCCAAAGTTGTTACATTTGTAGCGACGATCAATCATTGCCACCGATATATCTACCGGATGATACACCAGTATTTGTAGGCAGAAGCATCGCCACGCAAATAACTGACATAAAGTGTTCGAAACAGCAAGGTTAGTTTAATCACAAGATAACCTATACGCGTAACTTTCACGTCGCTTGTACAAAGCCTTTGTTCTGAATATCTCTTAAGATATTTAAAATTGAATACAAAAATGAGAGATAAATCGTTTTTTTTTTATTTATACAATTGAATATATGTACCCTATTATCAAATTATTTGAAGAAGTCGAGTATTCATGTATACGAAATAAAGAGAAATTTTAGTACCATATTTTGATAACTGATTATTGACTTATTCTTTGTTTGAATTTTATTTCGTTAGTATGGCTGTATGCGAGTTACGCAGATAAAAAAGTATTTGTAAAACAAGTTGGTTGTCATTCGTCCGGTTTCAATGGTTTTAAAACACAAAAGAACGTGAAATTCATCGCCAAGCATAACGACTGCTTAGAAGTATTATACAACAAGTACAGATATCGTATAGAGTTCAATCCACCACCCGAAG
The DNA here is from genome assembly GCA_947538915.1 of Tenthredo distinguenda. Classification (NCBI taxonomy): domain Eukaryota; kingdom Metazoa; phylum Arthropoda; class Insecta; order Hymenoptera; family Tenthredinidae; genus Tenthredo; species Tenthredo distinguenda. The sequence goes on from OX384534.1 coordinate 12,166,594, forward strand.
AAAAAGTCAGTAATATAAATCTCAAGAAAAGAGTGTACGACTCGAGCTCAGATAATGAGGAAATAAAGACTAAAAATGGGACAGAAAATACCAATAAGAAATCTAAGATAAGAGATAACGATAGTGAATCTGATATGCAAAACAGTCAAGACGCAACATCTAGCAAGAAACTAGACGAGATGAATAGCTCAGAATGTAAAGACGAGTCTAAATCCGTGGAACGATCACTTTGGGAAGATATAGATAAGGCGCTATTGATTTATACCAGTAAGGGGGTAGTGGGACGTTCTAAAGTTAGTATAAGATGTTATAAACAAATTAAAACCTGGTATGTATTGTTTATTTGAATAGTCAAGTGGATTAATTGAAATTTTCATTCAAAGATAGCAGCATATGATATGGATGGTACTTTGATTAAAACAAAGTCTGGGTATGTTTTTCCCAAAGATCATAGCGATTGGCAGCTAATTTACTCAGAAGTACCAGGAAAATTAAAAAAGTTGTATACCGATGGATACAAGATAGTGATTTTTACTAATCAAGGATTTCTTAGTCTTGGAAAATGGAAACCGAGCGATTTTAAAGTAAAGATTGAGAGGGTGGTAGCTAAGATTGGAGTTCCGATGCAGGTGCAGTCATATTTCTATCGCATGATATAAACCATAGCACAATAGATACTAGCGTTGAAAAATAATCACCGATTCTTTAATCTAAGGTATTCATTGCGACGGGTAAAACTACGTACAGAAAACCTCTCACCGGAATGTGGGATTCACTGGTCACCGATGTATGTATAAAAGCTTATTATCCGCAGAGAAGAAGCTGCCTACCCTTGAAAGATAATAATGGATTACTGATCTTTAGAAAAACGATGGAGTTCCCGTCGACACAGATGCTTCTTTCTTTGTCGGTGATGCCGCAGGAAGACCGAAAGATTGGGCACCAAAGAAAAAGAAGGATCATTCAAGCGCTGATCGATTAATGGCTCTGAATTTGGGATTAAAGTTTGAAACACCGGAGGAACATTTCTTTGGTCATAAACCAGCGGTATGGGAACGGCCAAAGTTTGATCCCAGAAGTCTAGATGAAAATAGAATAATAACGGAGCCTTCAACAGCTAAACTCGTGTCAGGAAATCAGGAGGTATTATGTCCTCTATTTTTCCTTCATTCACATCGAGTTTGTTATCCATTTTCAGCATCATATCGTGATAGAATAAGATCTTCCAATACTTGGCTGAGTTGTTCAAAATTTCATTGCGGATAGGTAATAATTTTAGTCGGCGGCCCAGGTTCAGGTAAATCCCACTTTGCCAATACACACTTACCGACCTATCGTCGTATAAATCGAGATACATTAGGCAGCTGGCAAAAATGCATTGCATCATTGGGACAAGCATTGTCTGAGGGAAAGAGCGCCGTTGTTGATAATACCAACCCGGATCCGACTGTGCGGCAGAAATATATCGACGTTGCAAAAGGAAAGGGGGTTCCGGTCAGATGCTTTTTAATGGGGACGAATCTCGAACATGCAAAACACAACAACAAGGTGACCATCAATTCTGATTTTTTGTCAAACAGATGCATTATTCTTTCAGTGTGGATTTAGATTGCGAATCAATTCTTGCTGATACAAATAGTTTCTGGGATTCAATTCCAGGATTTTTAACAAAGTTAAAATCTCTCTTGTATTCTGTTCACAGTTTCGGCAGCTTACAGACAGCTCACACGATGTAATAAGCGAGGCGATATTATACGCCTACATGTAAGTTAAAAAATTTTTGATATTGCTTTATTGCTTATTTATGGTTTATCATTCAGAATTAAATCTTGGTGGATCTCATTATGGTGATGGAGTTTAAATCAAAGAATAAGTAAAGTCAAATGATGGCAGCTTCATAATTTAAGATTGAAAAAAGGTTGTTGGCAATAATGAGACAGCGCTATGCTTATTTCATGCTGTGTTTAGGGGTATAATGTACCTAATTTCGTTTGTATTGTTAGTGACACAAAGTCGCAGTTATTATGGCGTTGTATCAGATTTGTGAAGCTGCTGCTACTGTTGGTTTTGCGTATCTACACCTACTACTTCTTCCTCACGCATGATCAACCTTACAGAAAGAACTTTAAACCCCCTACATTGGATGAAGGCTACACAGAAATCGTGAATATAAACTTTGTGCCAAAGTTTAAAAACGAAAAGGAGAAGAAGCTCTACCAAATGTACCTGCTGGAAAAATAATCCACTTATTACAGTTTAAATACTACAAAGCTCATTCTAGATATATATAAATTATAAACTTCTTTCCATGTTGTAATTTAATTTTATATACAAGTTTTATCATTTGTTTTACTCAAAATAAAGAAGAAACTTCGAACAATTCCATGCCAGAATATTAATAGCCACAGATAAAATTACAAACTAAAAACGCAGTTGCGTATTATTCAAGTAAATATCTCTTGTGTACATATTTATTTCTTGTGAATACGATACTTTCCTTTTTCTGAATAGTATATAGGGCCGATTCGTAATCGAAAGTTCCAAGCTCCTTATAAAAGTACTTGTTATTTTATATCGTTATAATTATATTTCGTTTTTTATACTTATAAGCTCGTAGAAAAGACGAAAACGCAAGTTTTATCGAACAGTATTTTCGACTAATAATTTATCATGTAACTGAATAATATTCTGAATAAAATATTTTCTCAAAAATATCGTTTCATCAGATTATTCCTCATCCTTTCACGTTCGTTTTTTTTTTCTTTACTTCAATGCAGTTCAAAAATTATTCCGAAATAACGATACTAATTATTTAAATAAGTGAATTCTACAGTTCACCAAATTTCAGAATCATCTTGATGAAATGTAACAGACGCATACTTTAATTGATAAAAAATTTCAAGAAGAACTTTTAGTTCAAAGTTAAGGCATCGGCTATCGAATGGATTTGATCTAAGGCAGAATCGTCATATATATACTGCAGGATATTGAAAACAAAGTCTCGCGGTGCGGCAAGAGCAGAGTTGAGTTAAGACCCCCGGGGTACTTCTGACGTTGAATTCATGTCGTATTCATGCTAATCAGGGTTAAGTCTGCAGCACGATAATGGAAAGAAACATTATAAAAATACTGGGCGGCCGGGTTCAGTCTTGATATAAGCAGGCGATGCTTCGGCGGCGAAATAACTGGAAAAACGCTGGAAATACAGGAATTACGTTGAGCCTGGTAATTATTTTCCGTGCCCTTGGGTATAGGGAAATAGACAGGAGTTTTTCTCTCTTTTTCTTCCTCTCTCTCTCTCTCTCTCTCTCTCTCTCTTTCTCTTTCTCTTCTTCTCCGTTGCCGCCAAGCCCCAAGCGCGGATAACGACGTAGCAAAGAATTATAAAAAAGGGAAGGGCCGAACGGAGCGGGCGAGATGGGGATGGGGATAGGGATGGGGATGATATTAATGCATCAGGATTTAACCTCCACCCTCGACTGAAGCATGAATGTTTATTAGTGCCAACGTTTTGGCCCGAGGGTCTTTTTTTCGCGTTTCGCCAAAGGTTGATCTGGGAATCTGATCGTCTTCTACTAATTTTTCGTTATACCATTCGCACATGGATGTTCAACTTATATTTATATCAATGATAGAAAAATGAAAAAGTAATATCGATGTTCAATACCCCATAATATATTAGTTTGTCTGTTGCAACTATGAATTCATCTCGCTTCTACATATAACTGAAAATTTGCACAGCTGAGAGATCTTAAACTTTCGGAGGCTACCGATGGACCACAAGAACGGCACCAAGGTCTATACGTGACTAATAATTAATATTTAGCACGAACGTTTATTAGACCCCACGTTTTTTTAGAAGGGTCCTTTTTTCGCATTTCGCCGAAGGTGGATGTGGGAATCTATATCGTGCGTCAGTAATTACTCAAACCACTCATAGGCACGTTTATTTTGTGTTGATAAAATTATATTTTAATTTCGTATAATCATAGGATATTTTCGGCGAGATTCGCTCCTGTGGAATAATCAACATTTATTGGCACCGATGACGCACGTGGCTTATTTGATATTTACTTTATACCACGCGCAAGAGTTTATCGACTTTATGAAAATCTTTATACGTTTATGTAATGATATCAATACGTCTCATGTAGTTTGATATATTAGTTTGCCTGTCGCGACGACGAATTTATCTTGCTTCAACCTTACGAAAGATTTGTACAGCTGAGAGTTCTTCCACTTTCAGAGGATTGACCTATACTATTAGAAACGGTTGCAAGATCTACACATGTCTAGTAATTTAACATTGAATATTCAATAAAGCTGATAAATGCGGTTATTGAACCGCTTATATCTTTGAACAATTATTTAGGAACAGAACTTATGACAAGTGAGAATTGATTCGGGGTGAAAATTTTTAGATTATTGTTCGACCGTGGAAAATTACAGGCCAGGAAATAGCTTTTTATAGGAGCTGTAGCGCTTTGGATTCTTCGATCACTCGCGATTACTTATTATTAATGAAAATGCACTGAACTGGAATGTTAGTTGTAAAATAATCGTTTTACTGGAGGGATTGCAGAAGTCTTTAATCTGGGGTGGAATTGTACACTGAATACATCCTCTAGGACCTTACCCGAGTCGCGAAAGGAAAGTTTCCCGTCATTTCAGAATTTTTCACGTAACTGGATTTCTTTATTTGTTTTTAGTCTAATTTCACCGAAGCTAAATGAAACTTCAGACGCAGTAGAGAGTGATAAATGATTATTAAATGCATATAGCGCTCTGTCCTATAGGAACACTGAAATAGTTGGATTATAGAGGATGTGAGGATTTCCCTGTGTCTCGCGTCCCTTGTCTCGTCCCTCCATCGTCCTTTCCCCAGTTTCTAAGGGGTGGGAATATAATGTACGTAAGGATGGCAAATGAGGATGTTAGGCAAATAATGCAAGGCAAACGTGTCCTGAGATATAGTCCGGCATTTGTCCATATTAAGGCGATGTCAGCTCACACTGGGTTGTACGGATGGACGAAAAGGGGAGGCAGCGGTGGGGTTGAAAATTATATTGCCAGGATGTCACCTGGTATTAGTCAACCTCGCATACCGACGATAACTATGTGTGTTTTGAGCACCCGTTATATCGCTACATGTCACATTTCTCTGTTGGAAGATGAACGTAAACTCACTGTTGTAATTTTGTTCATACGAAGGGCATTATGGACCCGGGTACCGGAAGGGCTTGGTATTTCGTATGAGAATGTCGTCAAAATTTACCAATTTGTATAACATCACTTTCTTATCGCATGGTCGGCTTGAAAGCGACTCGGAAAACTTGATAAGGACTCGTTATCGTAGATGCAAACAATTGATTACTGAAAAAGTGTCGGAAGAAGTTCTTTCTGACGCAACGATCCACTTTTATCTTTATGGGAACGTTTTTCATTCGAAAATTCGTATGAATTATGAATACATGGGTAAAAGTAGTTAGTTATGTATACTATAAGAGTATAGTGTGCGTATGAAAAGGCGTAGTTGTGCTAATAAATCAAAAGGTAATCATGTAATATCCTAATGCTCGAAAGTTGACAGAAGGCGTTTCTGATGTGACATAAGATAAAAATGGTACCTACTATGGTTTCCATTTTAATTCACCACATCCTTGTTATATGCTATATGTTGAACGACGGTCAAATCGCGTGCGTGCTTGCCAAAATCTACTTCCGATAAGACTTCCACTAGATTGGCGATAAATGCTCTTCAAAATTTGTGTGTATTTGGAACAGCCCAATTCACTTTATTCCTCGATCTTATCCCGAGAACTAACTTGCCAATCCACTAAGTGTCATTCTCTTCACCCTTTCATTTAAAATAACCCACCTAAGCGTGGGGTGATTTTAACGTGTTTTAAACCTAATCTAGTTATCAACAGAGCTATCAAGTTCATTGAATTCTCCCCATTATTTATTCATTATATGACGTGATGTAGCTATGACTTATCACATTATGAATAAATTATGAGACTGGAATGAAAAAGGCAAGCGTACATTAGGTCCATATAGAGATAAATATGATCGCGTATATTCGTACATCCGATTAAACAAGGGTTTATTAAAGCCGATAGTTGTTGTATGATTTTTAGAGACTTTCGAATTTTCTATGACGTTTTGCTAATTCATTTAAATATAATTCAATCATATTTGACTCCATCTGACCCATTTTCTCCCGGAAATACATGGAGATACTGGCTCTATAAATCGAAGATGATAGCAAAATTGGGCGTCACACTGTTTCCATTCCATTCGGAGGATTGTTCTGCAATGCCCAGTCTGATTTAAGACTAAATCTAGTTTAAAGAAGTGAGAGGCTATTTAAAATCATTACGATAATCGAGGTCAGAAAGTGCAGTTCCATCACGAAGCAGTTCTGGATAGTTACGATTAGTTGGGTGGTTTTTGGAAAGTAGGTTGGGAAGGTATTTTATGGACCGAGAATGATATTCTGATTCGACAACTTTTTTAGAGTTTCTGGAAGCCAAGTTGTGGATCTTAATTTTCCCGAATATTTATCCATCGGAACTGGTACTTCGTCTTTCCAAATAGAAGGAGCCTGGAATTTGGGCGGTAATACCTCAGTTCTCGCATTTCAAGAGATATCGTAAGAAGAAAATCAGTGTAACTCACGATTGCGTAAAATCAATGATTCTAGGCAAGGGCGAAGACATCTGGGACCGATGGACACACGATGACCCAGAAGTCATAAAAGATAGAAGCAACGTAGACATTGCCTGCGACTCGTACTACAAGTACCAAGAGAACGTGCAGCGCATCAAATTATTAATTAAGTTTTAATAAAAAATTATTAAATAAGTTTTAACACCTGAATATTTATATAGGTATATATGTCATAACGTGGACAGTGAGGAATTTTCACTGTTACCCTGAGCCCCCGTCTCGAGATACAATCATTTAATTAAAAGCTAATCATTGGGCGCCTGGTGCTATGGTCGATCGAATGAAAATCTGAAAAGGCAATAAAGTCTAGGAATCTACGATCAATTATTCATCCAATACGCTATCCGTAATTATTCACTTGTACAGAAAATTTGATTCAAATATTCGACAGAGAAGAGGAATTCGTAGCTTATATTGAAAACAACTGATGTAGGTTTATCCTCTTGGGTTTGGCTATGTGCTTCGTAAAATCAAAGATGTGTACAACAACCCACCGGTACGAGTTATGGAAAAAAGATATTCAGACAATGGTGAATTGGATGATTACGGCTATCTGAGAGAATTGCTAATAGCCATGAAACGAGACGGCTGCAACATCCTAAGCTACTCTATTTGGAGTATGATAGACAATTTCGAGTGGAACAACGGTTACACGTAAGTAAACTTGCAGTACCAGCCTGTTTCAAGCAAGATAGAAGACGCTTGTTACATCCAGATTAATTGTTTAACGTTATTCTTGTTATATTTCAGGAAAAACTTCGGAATCGTTAGCGTGGATCCTGATAGAACCAGAAGCGCCAAATTATCGACATCCTGGTGGACGAGTGTTCTTGCAGCTCGTAAGCTCCAGCCTGTACCTACTGATAGCCCGTCCCTCTGATGTGGATCAAAATTTGAACTTGGTTCAAACTCGGTTTCGATCAATCCCTGGAAACCTCCTAACGTTTCGAGTTACTGTCCAATGGCAATAAACATTACCGTTCTTGTCGCAAAATATTACGAATTATTCATTCATCCCCACGTCGTTAAAGTCATGATGTAATCGTGATTACTTTTCCCTAATCTTCTTCAAATATGTGCAGAGGTTCATCAGTATCAAAAGTTATCGAGTGAGACTGGCAGATCAGAAGATACCAATTAATCATTTTTACTCTATCCTCGGCGACCATACCGAACCGAAAGCTACCGAAATGACGAGAAGTTGTTTGATAACTATAATAAAAGTATGCCAGAGCAATTTCAGTTTCATGAACACACAAGACACGGAGACTAATTAATGAAATATACAGAAGCGAGCGAATACGAGTCAGCTACCTAGATTTCACCATCTCAATGCTATTATCATATTTGTCGTTAATTACAGCTTCCGAATCACGAATGAAAAGCTTTGAATTCGCCTCAATCAGACTCTGTAACTGCGACCATGGATATAATCTGAAGGAATCTCCACGAATATGGTGACAGTTAACTATAACGATAAGACCCTGAGAACATGTTCACTCGGCTTGAAATACCTCGAAAGTTTCGCCTCTCTCGAATGGTCGCCAAGGTAGTAATTAATCCGCGGAACCAGAGCGATATTTCTGGTGAAAAAATCAGCAAGTTGCACATGACCAGATGACCTTATGCGTAGGGGGAGTATAAGAGGGTTCCTACATTTGGCGGTGGTTAGTTTTCAGAGTTGGGTCATCGGGGTCACTGGAGTAATGCCAAACAGGGTTGGGATAAGCTGTGCCACGGGAACAAGTTCAAGTTTACAAACACCGTAGGAACGCATTCGTCAGCTGTGTAATTTCTCTATCTTCACAAGTGTGAAGCATATTTCCTCATTTTTACGGATTATGGAACGTGACCGACTACTTCTATTCGCATATATCAGACGAATACGTTTTTTCGGTCTTCAAGCTCGAATATAGGTCCGCTCGATCCATGATGACTCGACTCTTTATCTTGACGAGAGCCGTTATAAAGTATCAAAACTTACTATGGCACAGATGTCACTCATTGCTCCATTAAGAACTTCCACTCTCAACTCGTTTAACAACGAAAAGAAACTGGGGTGCGGTACACTCAATGTTTTTATATCGCGTCATTTCAAAACGGTTTATGTTGCAATTAAGCTAACGTAAGAGCTGTCTAACTAATTTCAAAGATACAAGACTCTCCGTTCAGCTACTTTCGAATAAGATTACACAGATCAATGAAATAATAAGATTAGCTAGTCAGACGCCTCTGGCTAATTGAAATCTAATTTCAAAATCTGATTACGATTTTTTTTGGATTTATTTAGACGTATTTTCGAGATCGAAGAAACCGAGTTTTTCACATAAAAGTTAGCGTAGCAGATCTTGTGCGTGAGCCACGTGTACAAATGAACGAATTTTCGGCCCGGGTTGACGTTTACGACGGGTAAACATGTGAGATCTTTTTCCCTTTTAATTCCTGTGGTAATAACCCGCGCATTCTTTTAATGCGAATGAGGCTCTTGTACCTACGTTTTTCACATTGCTGCGAAAATTTGACCAAATATTTTTCGGCCAAGGTGCGGCAATAAAAAGGGCTCTAGCGCCGGCAACAAAAATGTTTTTCAAGTCACTTACCCGCTTGTAGCACAGGTACTGGGGCAAGAAAATGCTGATTTTTGACTCACCTAAAACAAAAAGACAAGATCAGTGAGATTAGTGAAATGTGTAAGCATAACGGATCCTCAATTACATCTAATGTTCTCAGAAAAATGAGAATATCCATAGAAAATCATGTTTCCTAAATTCAAGGAAATTAGAATTCAATTGCAAACTTTTCACGCAATACACTAAGACTAAGTATTACTTCGTAACTGAAGGATTTACGATAGAATATACGCTGAGTTCGCGTAATAGTTTTTTTCGTGAAAACACCTAGTCCGTAGTTTTCAGGTATAGAGGTGCAGCAGCACGGTACGTCGGTGTAATAAATTTACATTGAACGAAATGGGGCGCTATGGGGCATTCCTGGCTGGAGTTAATAGCTTCAAAACGATTAACTGTTGCTCTCTCTGTCCCTCAGTTCGTTCTCTCATCCTCGTCTTTCTCTATCTATTCATCCCTCTCTAGCAAACTCCAACTACTATCCCCTAATAATGTATGTTCCAAAGGACGTGAAATAATTGACTCCGTTTAACCACGGAGTGACACTATCGAGACGAAGTAATATAATTAAAAAAATAACCAAAAACTATGAAGCCAATCGGTTTTCATTCAAAATAAGCGAGTGGTTATTGATTGATAATTATTCTCAACAATTATCGTACCGCACTAGCAGGCGATGTCGGTGATACATCAGCCAATAGTTTCTAGGCCGGAAAAGGCGTTATAGGGGTTATAGAGAATAATTTAGTGGACAGTTTGATATACAAACAATCTTTAATGAAATTCTTGGTGTTCATTAATATCGCATTACAGCCGCTCGCCGCGGCACCACCACTAGTGTTCGTACCCTCGAATCCCTACCCCCATTTTCACCCCCTCTCGTAGTCGGTTCGCCATCGTTTTCACCCCTTTAACGTAGAGGACCTCCCGGAACCCGCCACCCATGTGTTGACAGCGTGCAATGATCACCCGAAATTCCTGAACACCACTAAACCCCATATTCTCGGTACCGTATCTACCGTAGCTGGAGGCACGACACACAGGGTAGTATTATAATAGGACACGTTCGAACTCAGTCGACGCACACCAGCTAAACCGCGAAATATCCATTTCATATAGCTTTGTGAGTGGAAATTAGAATCTGGATTCTGTACGTCGTGATGATACTAAGAAGACGACGCGACGTTTTCGCATATATGAAGAAATGAAATTCGTCCGTACCCAACCACTTCTTTTCGCGAAATTTTAACGCTCTACTTAACTCTTCCTGAAACCACTTCTTCCTCTTTCTAATTCTCATTTCATGTACGCGTGTATCTTGAGATTAAACAGTTTTTTTTCGTCTTCTCGCATACGTGGTTATAATTTATTCTAAATTATACAATTTCTCAGCATTATACCTTCGCGAAAAAATCATTCCGCTCGTACATTTGTATTAGCAATTCACTATGCTGTATATTTTCTGTTAGCATAAGACGATTGGAAGAAAAAAAGGTTTCAACTTTTATCACACGTCACGATAGCTAACCTTTAGGTTTTTTCTTTTTTTCTTTTTTTTTCCAATCTTTTCATTAATCTGAACTGGAATTAGCCAGGTCTCAGGGAGTGGCACGTGGATTGACCACGCGGTTGCGGTGAGGTGGATGGGAAAAATCGATGACGTCACTATACGCGAAACACGTGGCCTCTACGACCCTCTGGAAATCTATCAATGAACGGTTTGTGCACCTGAATGAAAGCTCGAATTATCGAGGCGTGCTGAACGCTATAAGCTCAAACTCGAATGAGTTTACGTTATTAGAGAAATTCGACATGTATATACCGTGAGGCATTTGATCGCGTCTCTGAGACTTTTAGACTGATTTATCGCGTCATCGAATTAATAATATATATACACGATGAAGGGACGGCTGAAGTCGGTACTATCTAACGTATTTTTCTGAAACATTGAATTAATAATTTGCTAATTATTTAAGCGATTCTCGTATCTAGGTACCTAAACCATACGAGACAAATTCATTACTAAATTAGACTGGCAACCTTCTGGGAGCGCTTTCATATTATCATATTTTTTCCTGACGTGTTATAAAATTGTGTAATAAAAATGTGTAGGTAGCCTTGCAGCGGTCACTTCGTGTCGTGGAATCACTGTACAAGCATTTATCACTGATGGTATACATAGATTCTAGAGCTGAACCACGCTGTGTAATTATTTAATTAATTATATAATTATGCCAGTAGAGCCTAGAAGCACGCGGCGTTTTGCCCGTAAATTTTCGTACCCGCGACCCTCACGCAAATTTTATCGGCTGTGAAACTGTGCAGAAACTGTAAGGCAAGGCCTTAAAACCTGCTGGATAGACAAACAGACGGATAGGCGCACCCTCTATGATCCCACCTTGTTTTCTGACAGACGATGAAAAATGCAATACGAGATAAAAATTTTCTTGAAAAAATTTGAAAACGAATATTGCAATAAATACAAAGTTCATATCTGTGTTCGATTACTTTCTTCGATTGAGAAGAGCTGTATGATAGTGACATATACAGATATATGTGTAAGTTTGGAAAGTCCTGGACAAAATTTTATTTGTGAAGTAAAATGGAAACAGCAGCCGTAGCAAACCGACCCGTAATGCATTTGGTCATTTATATTAGTCCTGCCGGCCTTTTATTCTGAGCCTGACCTCAAGGGATTCATAAAGCAGCCGTGAAATATCGTGGCAAAGTAAGTTACGTCGTTTAGTATGATTTGAGCTCGGCTAATTTGCTTTAATAATGTATTTTATGTTTTGGGACACCATTGCCATGACCGCGACCGAGAGACTGCAGTCATTATATAGGCCAAACGGGGGTGTAGGAACCGGACATGGTGTACCACCAATAGGGGTATTTTTCGGGTATTTTCAAGTACGTTACAACAATGATCCTATTACACCAGAAAAGTTGGCATATTTCATACGGTTGGCGGATAATGCATTCAGTGCTTTTCGACGCGAATTTCATGTGTTCAACAAGGATTTTGCAAATTTTGGAGAACTAAGATCCCAATGGTGACCAGTCACATCGAACCATGCGGGAATAAAATTTCAGGCTGTTACTCCTCCGATACTTAATCTTCGAATTATGCTTCATTTGCCTAAAAGCGGACTGCTTCAAAAAGTAGCAATGAAATAAATTTCATCTCGGATCGGACGAACGATTATCGAGATATTGCAACACCTAGTTTTTATTTATCACATTTTTTCCCATTTCTTTCCAAATCTTTGCACCGATTTTTCTCAAATTCAATATCGAAACTACGAGTTACTCGAGTTATAGGAAATTAAACTCGTCAAAAAGTTATCGGATGGAGGGACGGAAGAAAAACGTGGGGAATTTGAAAGTCTCTCGCTTTTATGGGAAAACTATAATAAGGTACAAGTAGGAGATGCTTTCGATTCTGAGCAATTAGTCTTCAAGCTTCCCAGGTAAATCCCAGCGATATGAATAATGAAGATTCTTTTCATTATCGCACTAATTCTGATTATAACAACAGAAGTGCGAACGGAGCAGTACCGTGTACCAGCGATGTAGGTACGAGCCTCTAGCAATTATCATAAATTACTCTTATTTTATTATAACGAGGCGCCCCATTGTTGGTAAATCTGCCTTTTTTAATATTTCTAAAACCGCGCGGATGCGTTCCGCCATATAAACTACCCCTCCCAAACCCCATGGCCACTTTTTCGTATCCCCTTCTAGGTAGGTACGCGCTCGCCTGGTCCTTTATCTGCTTTTGCAATTTAATTGCATTTGCCCGGCACGTTTCTTTGCTTTTGTCAATTTACTGCCGCGAAATTTCTCTGCCTCGTACATATATATATACACGACTATATCCTTCGAAAAGAACCTTAAAAATCGTCAAACTTATCGAAGGATATGTAAGTATATACAAATGCAGAAATACCTCGTATTATATTTGAAAAAAAATATTCATCGAGTCGATCTACGAATTTCTACCTATATGCTGATTAATTTCAATAAGTGCGAAAACAGATGACCGTGCGAATGAATATTTTATCACAGATTCCAGGTGACAATATGCTCTCTTCAGAACGTAAGATTAATTTTTATATTCACATATGATAGTCCCCGAATTTTTTATGAAATTTATTCGTATTTACGTTTGATGAGCGTAGTACCTAATCGGAATACGAAGACTAGGAATCGCTGGAGCTAGAATAACATAGAATTAGCTCTAATTTTGAGTTGAGATAACTGGTTAATGTCAGTAAAAGGTTTTAAACCGTTCTCAACCTAATGCTAATGATAACGTTGTTGATTTACACAAAAGCGGAAATAGCATCACATGACTCTAGGCAATATAAACCTATAATTATAATATTAGAATCTGAAAGCCGCACCCCCTGACCATAGCACAAAGCTCGATAGAAGAGCATTGAAATAAAAGTAACAAATAAACCTCTTCGTAAAAAAAGAAGCAAATTAACATTAATTAATTAATCCAGTCGAAATTTTATCGACTAAAATCTAAGCGTTTTACTTTTGATAATTTTCAATTATTTTAATTTTTTCGCTGCTTCATGTATACCTTCCTAATCACGAACACAAATATTTCGTGACGTTGAAAATGACAGAACTATAAGGATGTCTTGGCGGCACAACATGGTGCAAAACCTTCCCATGGGATTAACAACCCAGTTCGAAGTTTGAAGGATTAAAGGGCAAGGCGACAGCCATTGCATGACGCTCAAATAATGGTAGTTCGTTAGTCGGGTCTTCAGTTTAGCTAATGAACCGACAGGACCGTCGTATATGGACGGTCAGCCGGTCATCCGGATAGAACTGGACAGACGGATAGCCGGAGCTAGGCGGATGAACGTCCGCACGGAATGACAATCAAGTTTTATATTAATGTTTGTTTGGGCTGCACCCATATGTATGGTGATGATTATTCATTTAATCAAACCCTGGACAGACTATAACCTGATTACTTATTGCACATTTGCGTTACCGACTCCACGCGGCTGGGACATGATTCAACAATTCCCAAATGTAATTGCGTTATGGACTCGGAAGTTATGACAAAGTCGCGGGCGCGGTGATACAATCAATTGCTTATAGAGCTACGAATAAAGCCCCATTACCATGATTGATAAATGCAGCTCGCTATATGCGGGAACTATCGAATTACCTCAGTTATACTTATCCCAGAGATAACCCGCGCTCGTTCACTCTATAGGGAATTGATACGTCGAGCGACGATTGAAAACGTAGAGGAGATAAAATAGTGTTTCCCGCGTCTATATCCCGTGAAAATTAATAAGATCTCCTGAGGCTAGGTGTAAGAACTAGAATTCTATGGAAATCAAATGGGTTTCGCATGCCTCCTCGAGTCGAGAACGGCAAAATGAGTTCGTTATATCTACAATGCCGGGTTAAGGCTGTATATTATTATTTTATTAAGCTATAATATAGAGAGGCGACCGAGATATTAGAATGCCCGGGTTTGCGGCTATGGTAATATGGGGTTTCCGTTCTATGGACTCCCACACTCTTGAGCAGGGCTCACATAGCGCCACGCAATTCCATGAAGTATGCAGATCTAAGAATTTAAATGGCCGCCTATACCACCCGTAAAATGGCGGACAATCGCGCTCGTAAACCACTATATTAAAATTCTATATCATGCCATGGTCAGGGGCCAACCGAGCCCACCGGTCGTACCTAACGTACATACAAAGTACGAGCTATTTCCTCTGTATTTACGCGCGGTCAGCCAAGTATGATCCGTCGAGCGAGCGAGCGAGTCAGCTAGCTATCCATGATCTATACGGCTCGAGACTGAAAAGTTCATTCGCGTAGGAGGTCCGTATATAGTTTTGCAAGCTTAGAGCTATATAATCCTGACGATTTCCCACCGTTAGTATAACTTCAACGTTTGCTGCGATGACGGGAAAATTTTGATACCAAATAATACGAAAATTTTACCCTTCTATAATATAGATTTCTGGATAAAGTTGGCATGACTATGTCTTTGCATGAAACAGGGATTATACGAAACACCGGATTAGTTTCGAGAAACAACGCGGTAAGTAAGTTGGTGGCGAAAGTCTCGATGTTTAGCATACTAATGCGGATCGGTGCTATTAACGATTTTATAACGTTTGAACTAAGTATTTAGAAGGTGCCACGTTGCTGTCACTATGGCAACGCTCTAGTTGCTTAGCATATTAATTAGTCTTATTATTATACTGCTCAGTCTCTATCAACTGAAAATTCCACAACTGCGTTATTATCGCTAATCCCGGCTTTACAGAACTATAACCACATATATCTATATCCATAAATTCGAAACTATACCCACACTGACACCAATAACTTCTTCCTATCTCAATAAAAGTGACTTCCTTTCTTCTATTACAAGATGCTGATGATAAATATCGAAACACTATTACTAATATCTAATTATTATTGAAAATGGAACTTTGAATATATATTTTAAAAGTCGATAAAAATTTTTTTTATGTAGAGTAGGTGTGAGTCGAGGTATATATGTATACGATGGTAACACACTACTTGTCTGGTAATGGGCACAGGCCCATAGTAGACTAACTTAACTTGGCTGGCAATAATAAAATGATATAGGAGGCGGAATATGCATTTAAATTATCGCCCTGCGATAATAATTTGCATACCTCTACCATCCCTACCTCCGCCAGTTTCATCCCTCTGTTCCTCCCGGCGCCCATACCTCTCCTCTTCGATGCTTCGTTCGCTTAGTTTAGCTCCGTTTAATTTAAATAATACTTCTCCGCTCGGAGCGAGGCAAGATATACATAAAATAGCCATAACATTGTAAATTATAACTGATACGGCTTATATCGCGTTTATGCATTTGCGCAAACGATTACCGACTCCTAGGGATGCTACGGGCACTCATTCCCTCTCCTTCTCGCCCACACATAGAGAAGAGACGGGAAATTAGGAAGAGGGATGATACAGTCTCGAAATTAGTTCCATCTTCAACTTAGCGGATAAAACTACGTTCTCATATACACTCTTTTTATTTCCACCCTTGTATAAGCGGCTCCAATTTGCGGATTCCGAATATCGATTTCGCGATTGAGAAATTCTTTTAATCCTGGAATAAACGCGGTCACTTAACCAAAGTGAAAAAGGTGGTCCAAGCTATAGCTGGTACGAGCCTTGTACCTTGCCATTCGAGGGTCTACCGTAGAGAAAAGGGTTGAAATTATAAGTCCGCATGGCAGAGGGATCCGGACGAGAAACTGAATAAAGAAGGGTTAAAACCTGCGGGTAGTATTTTAATGCTCGACCGTTATCGCCATGGGTTCGGGTCAGTAACGAAAGATACATGTAAGTTGACCCTGCCTTTGGACCTCGTTGGTCGCTTATGAATATTAATTTTTCGTTGGTACTGAGGGGGTGGTCGAGACCGACCGCTACTACGCTCGAGAACCCCGACAAGAACAAATTAGATCTTCCTTCCATATATTACCCTTTTATTGCGTTCTCGAAGCTCTTAAAATCTGAAAACCAACCCTCGACCGCATACACCTTGTTTCGTTTTTAACGCCAATAACGAAGATTTTCACTAGATAAACAATTACGTTACTCAGTGGTAGTATGTAGTATTTACAGTGAACAAACAAAAAACGAAAAATCAAGAAAAAAAAACATGAATAAATAAGAAAAAATGGCGAAAAATGAAACGGCGGTAGAATTGCGAGTAAAAAGAAACTTATTAAAAACGGTCCAAGTTTTCTTGAAAAGCATGAAAACGGAACAGCCTTCGTGTATAGAAGTTTCTACCACCAACCAGGTGAAGGGTAGGTAGGTAGGTAGGTACTTGTTTTAGGGATGAGATTTAGTTTGGTAATAAGGTTCCCCTTGCCTCTTGGAAGAGAATGGGAGCTGTTGGGGCTCCTAAGATACGACATTCGTGCTGTGGTTTTAACTCCTGGTTATATCTGTAGTTATGAAACTGCTGGATTCGCTAAAGTAGGTGGTGTGTAGGTAGGTACGTAGAAACGCGTATAGGTGCGTAGAAATGTAGGTGCTGGTCCCGGTCTTGACTTGCCACGCTTTCCCAAGTGGTGAGTTCTATATGGAAATGTATATTATATACACAGAAACAGGGACCCTCAAATTTTATTCCTAAGAAACCCAACGCTCTTGAAGTATACACGTCAATGGACCTGCACAACTGCCCACAGTTTCTCTCGCGGTAAACGAATACCTCTTGAAGGAAACTAAGCACGCGAGAAGAAATCTCATGATTTATAGAGAAAATATAAAAACGAATAAATGATTGAAATACCCGCTTACTTTAATTTTTATCATCAGTTTCGTTTCGAATGTCTGAATGATTAGGCATCCCTTTCATAAAGTTTGAGAACCGTACTATTTACCTGAGTAACGGAGTACATAGGCGGAGAGAGACCCGGGGTGACTAGTGCACGCAATAATCATCAACGCTGCCTTTCCTAGCCCAGGGTTGCCCCGAGGTGGTAGTCTCAACACCGTGTAACTAAAGGGGGTTACTCTTCACTTATAACTCTTAACTCCAGGGGCTAACACGCCTTCGTTCTCTCTCTTCTCCTCTATATCTCTCTTCCGCGGGGTTCCTCCTCGCACGCGTAATGTTGAGAGGAGCTCATGGTCTTAATGGATTTTAGTATAATTGTAAAATACTGTTTAACTTGGCAGTAAAGTCACGAGTTCAGTTCGTTAGAACCGTCAGTTTTTGTTCAGATTAAGAGATCTCCAAATTATTCAATCAACTATTAATACATGTATAGATTTTTGCCTAACATTTCCCTGTACCGATTTCAAAAAATTGATCATAAAATCGCGTGTGACAATTAATTCGTAAATAACAATGTGCACGGTCCTACATTATTCCTCACTCTCTGTCTCCATTCGCATATCGTATCTACGTATGGAGTACCTCTACCTATTATACCTACCACAGTCGTATTCACAAAACTCGGCAACGAATAACGAGTGTGGCGGCGCGATAACGCCTCGTTTGACAACCGACAAATAGTTCTACATTTAAGTACACACCCTCGCGCCCTTTCGACCCCTGGGACCTCAACCCTCCATCATTACTGACGGAGCTCACCCGCTATTCAATTTACCGGGGAATTTTTCACCGGCTGCCATATTTATGGTTGTATTTTCAGTTGACATTTTTCAGTTGCCGTTCACAAAACGCGTGCATTTTTCGGTGTATTCGCTAACGGGGTAAAGGTAAAGGTAAAGGGTATGAGAGGTGTATACCCACTCTTTCAACCCGTACGCGCGGGTGACGAGTGATAGAGAAACGAATATGAGGGAATTTTTTAAACTCGAAAATTAACGAGGAACAGTTAAGTCCTGGCAGTCGAGTTTTTACTTTCGAATCATACTCATATAGATTGCAGAATAGATTTTTTTTCACCCAATAGAAACAACCCTACATACACATGTACGTTTCATCCATCATCATTTTCGTATACGGAAATATTCGTTTGCAAAAATTTTCTTCAACCATATTTGCATTGCGATATCCTCGAAGGAATTCTCTACGAGAATATTCAGGCGAACTTTTATACACATACGTGTATGTGTATATACATATAAATATATATATAGGTATATATGGATGTACATTCCGGGAGAATAAATTTTGCGAAATTTATACGTTTCTCTAGGTGTATGTAAGAGGGAGTTAGGTTAGGTTTGATGGGATGGGGGTGAAGTGACGTCACAGGTTCGCTGTAATG
The DNA here is from genome assembly GCA_947538915.1 of Tenthredo distinguenda. Taxonomy (NCBI): domain Eukaryota; kingdom Metazoa; phylum Arthropoda; class Insecta; order Hymenoptera; family Tenthredinidae; genus Tenthredo; species Tenthredo distinguenda. Next base: position 12,185,750 of record OX384534.1, read on the forward strand.
CCCCGGCAGGAATGCTCCTCCATCAGCCACCATAAAGTGGCTATTTGTTAAATTATTACGCGTGCTTGATACATCGCGCTGTGGCACAACCGGAGTCCGCTTGAATGTGTGTAAATTTGTGCGAAACCGTAGAAGCACGCACGTGCTTAGAGAGCTCTCGGCACCGAACATGTGTTCCTAACGCGAGTCGATTTAAAATATAAATTTTACGCGATATATTACACGGCTCTTTAGAATTCGAAATCGCGAAAGCTCGCCGCGCCACGCGATCTGGAGTGACAAAAAAATAAAGAAAATAAAAGCCTAGCTATCACTTATGAAATACCCTCTCCACTCCGAACAGACTAAACCCATCTCCGACCCCCACAGAACATCAACTCGTTCGTGAAAATTTACCCAATCATTTCTTTCAGAAAAATTTCGAAATTAACAAAATTAAGATCCGCGAGAAGCGAAAAGATATCTTTGATTTTCGAAATCTCAACCGTCGGTATTACAAACACGTTTCTAGTACTTATAGTATATATATAATATATACCTATATGTCTGTACGGAAGTTCGCGATGGCCTTTCCCCTCGTACGTCAAGCTGTCGTGGATGAGCTTCTCAAACAAATAGGCAGGCAATCGGAAAAACGCCGCTGAAATACCGAATCGGATTGTAGGCTTACATTATCATATTCACAATTTACTGAGGAACGCGTGCGCTTGGCGAATGTGGTGAATATATGGCATGTAGCCGAAGCAATGTATCACAGCGAACAGGCAATACTAGATATCTGTCTAAAGCCCCGTCTTATATAAATGGTATTCTTGGAGGCAGAGTGGCGCTAGTCAAAATCTAAGCTCTCCTTCCCTCCCATAGAATGGGGTATCTTCATTCGCGAGAATAATGTAGCTTTTGAAGAAAACTCGCCTAAAAAATAGCAGAGGAAAACCTCTCGGAGTAAAAAATCTCGATTTGGTATAAGCTGCGTGTAAAAACGGTTCGTTTGTTCTTTACCGAAATAAGTATTTCTCTTATTTCGTTATGGACTCGAGCCTTTTTCAACCCAAGTACCAGCTTATGTGTTCATGCACGCTCCTTTAAAAGAGTAAACCGACGAAAGGACATATATTTTAGATAAGGTATACAGTATAGAGTAAGAAGTGCCTTATACATTTATGATTGAGCATGGAATTTTATCATCTGAATAAAAATGATTCAGAGGTACGGTAAATTTCCGCTCGTGACAAACGCGGACGTCTAATTTGACGGGCAAATGAGGGAACACTCTACAGGACGAGGATGGGCAATTATAAAGGCGAAGTTAGACCGTTTCAATGATCGCGTGGAGGGCTGTCAATCTATTCTGGGATCGTAGTAGCGGTGAGAAAAAGTAAAAAAAAAAAAAAAAACAATCGTGGAAACATTTTGCACAATGGACGTAAAATTGCCCTGAGCAAAGGGAGAACGAAGTATCTTTGACAAACGACCATGATGGTAGATATAGATAGAGGCCAATGCAGACGAGGGACCAATCAAACCTCTCAGATACACTCGGGCTCACCCTGGTAAGAAATATCGCCGTTTGTCAGCTATGGGTAATTTATAACCGATGGCAAAAACTCCTGGCATCGGGAACTAACTCTGGGGTCGAATAGTTCGCTACGAATATGAATGGTCCCTATTTATTATCATTAATGATCTTTCATTCGCCATTGTTTAGACCGTACAGGTATGGCTAGACACTGTGATACGATGCACACGTCTGGATTGCATAGAATTCTACGTTCGATGTGAATTCATTAATGAAGACAGAAGGTCAATGAACTTGTTACTCTATTCCTTAACGATAAATCTAATTTCGAATTGTTTAGGAGGTATTCGACGTCTGCGAATGGGTTGTATGTTGTACAACATATAGTCGATTTATATCCTTCTTTTGAAGGAAATCTTACAGCGTAATTTCTTCGTTATGCCGGTAGAGCGGACGAGTTCAGTTGAATTATCCAATCAGAACGAGGTAGGTACGAATCAGAATAAGGTCAGGTTTCGAAATACCTTTTTGAAAAATCGAGCAAAGCACCACTCGACTCCTTTTCTTTCTTTTCCCCGTTCCTTGCCTCCCACTTACGTTTTTCCCACTTCTCCCTAACAAATCCTGCATCGCACGAACCTCTTTGAGCATTTTTAACCTGCTGAACCCATGGATCTACGGCCCGATTTCACTTGTTTGCAGAAAAAAAAAATAAAGAAAAAATAAAGAAAAAAAATGAAGTAAAAAGAAAAAGAAATGCACTTCAATTTTCTACCCCGTCTCGCACGACTCAAACGAAATAATTTTTTATTCAATTTTTAACAGACCTGCTGCATAAAATGAAAAAGTTTAATATAATACTATACGCGATATGATACGAGCCCAGTACTACATAGACTTTGATTCGTTATAATTTCACCAAGCAATTAAAACGAAGTCATGCATTACTTTACGCCACTCAACAGTTCCATGATTAATCAGTGGATCTAGAAGGCAGCGCATTAATTAGTGAAGGGACATGTATTCGTACATTTTCATTCGCCTAATTCACTCACAATGAGCGAAACAGTCGGTTGTTGTTATTATTATTAATATTATTATTACTATCATTATTATTATTATTAAAATGGTGTAGCATGTTAGAGCTAATGGCATGTTTGACTTAACTGCGACGACGAACGTATGTATATATACGCAACGAAGAAAAAGCAAACTTCAAAAACTTCGATATGTCCGCGAGGCTTTTTCGAGGCAACTTGTACCGAGTTTTGCCCCCTTTCTCCTTTCCTCGTCGTTTTACCATCCTCGTACAGTTCCCCTTCGGCCACAATGTGCCGTATTATTTAAATAAGGAACGTATCGCAGCTACTAATATCTCTGTAAAAGCGAACCTGGCTGGCGGCATGTTTTTAGAATATTAAATTGCGTTATCAATTACTGAACGTCTGCGCGTGCACGCACATGTATTTGTTTTATATTATTATCGTGTTGTCTTTACATTTGGGGAGCTGATCGCACCAACGACAAAATATTAATATATATATGTATATATCTGTAGCGAGTTTGCTGGAAAATTTTACAAACCGAACCGCAATTATCAGGGAAATTAATATTTACCTTGAAAACGATTGAAGTGGAATTGCGTTATCTAAAAGAAGATAGCGATTGCAATGTGGCTCGCGAAATACTCGAATACCGTATAAAACGAGTATGGAATCGACTTTTGAAATCACAACTTAAAATAAGTCGAATATGCTTGGATGGCATCGAGTTTCGTATTCGTAAGGCTAATTTTGGAGATTGTCTATCGAGCTTATTAATGAATCGGGAAAAAGATATTTCTTCAAGGTTCGAGACTTTATTGTTCATACGGTGAAGTTGAATTGCGTTAAGAAATCTGAGTAATGGTATCCATTTGAATTTTACGACGTACGCTGCAGCCTTATCGAGTGTAGGCAATTCAAATTATATCTGTACATAATTTATACCCTTGTTTTCTCCCGGCACCCTATATTAGTGTAAGATATTCCAACGGACTCCCGCCGACGACCCAGACATCCCCGCGAAACCCCCTGACGTCGGAAAGGAATTGATATATCAATTTAAATTATCCTGAATAATTCTCGCAATATCCGATCTTTATGGCACGGAAAATGCCGCCGTCTTTCGGCTGCCTAATGGCGATTTCCGGGCGTAATGGACTTTTTAAAACGGTAAACTATAACCGCAATGAGTTATTACTTTGGCTCAAGAACTTTATTATTACATCGAATTCTGGGCGTAGGTATCTGCCTATTTATCCTTCGGTGGTTATATATCATCTGCATAAACGTATCGATACATACAATAATTGCGGAAATGTGCATTAGCTTATCTCCGCAACAACGGACCGTAAGGCATATGTGGGACAAACGTATTTTTTTATCAACCGTGTGATAACACTCGTGATAGCCAGAAACAACTATTTGCATGTAATTCCGAATTCGTCATATAGTTGCAATGCCATCGCGAAAACTAGCAAGTTTGAAATCGTGACGTGCCACGAAGCCCCAACGGTGTTAGCTACCGGGATTTGAGCTTGGAATTATCACAAGAGAGGTGCGTAGAAATATAAAGGTCTCTTTTACACCTTGCATGACGCGAAGCATAGTTACAGTCACTAAAAATTCAAATATGTTATACCAGCGCCACTTTAATACCTACGTTTTGTACTGCATACTTGTTTTAATGATTCAGACCAAGCAGCTATTCGAGCAAGTCTCTCCCGTTGAATCAGCTACACTCATTCATAAAACGATGCATGCTCTATTATAATTTGTTCACGTAATTAATACATTATTTTTATTATATATGTAGGTACCCGGAATTGGCTTCGAAGTGAACTGCTGATTAATTTTCTGGTTCTGTCGCCTACTTAATGAGTTAGGGAGAGACTCGAATTCGATCTAGTGATAATAACTACAAAACGACAGGCCATGGGAGATCATTGCAAACCTTTTTGCAGTTCCATTATGAAGAAGTTCTGGATTATTGCGATCGGCTGTGTGACATTTGGAAAGTTAGTTGTAGTCATAGCAAGGTTCTATGAATCGTGAGAGTGATATTATGAATTGTTTATTTCTTCAGCATTTCTGAGGGCAATGACATGGATCTTAGTTTACCTGAGAATTTCATCATCGGTGCTAGTTCTGCAGCCTATCAAATCGAAGGAGCCTGGAATGTAGACGGTAATGACTGAACATTTATAATCATGGAGTCACTGAAATCGAGAATTTGATGAAATCGATTATACTAGGCAAGGGCGAAAGCATTTGGGACCGAATAACGCACACTGGACAACATCCCGCAAGAAACGTAGGCAACGGGGATATTGCCGCCGATTTCTACTACAAGTACAAAGAGGATGTGCAAGTCATGAAATCTATTGGAGTAAACCTAAAATTATTTTTACGAGGTGGTTGATGAGGGGTAAGAAATAGGTATTTCACCACCGTTAATTTTCTAGATGAATTTCTTTCGATTTTCAATCGCTTGGACACGGATTTTTCCAACGGGTTTTACAAATTCAATGAATAAAGATGGACTTCAGTTCTACAAGAACTTGACCGCAGAATTAGTGGCGAATGGCATTGAGCCTATCGTGACGCTGTACCATTGGGATCATCCGCAAGTTTTGCAAGATATGGGAGGATGGACGAACGAACTGATGGCAGACTGGTACGTGTGGTATGCTGAATCACTTTTCCAAGAACTGGGAGATACTGTAAAGATATGGACCACCTTTAACGAACCTAATATGTTTTGCACGGGTGCCTACGAGGGCACCATAATGTCTCTAATTCCAGGTATTTGAAGTCCTCTTCTTGAATTATGATTACCGTGAATAGAACACCGAACGAAAGAGACAATTAATGAATAATAAAAAACCTATAGACTTGACCAATTTTTAGAAAACACCCTGAACAACGTTGGACAATACTTCTGTATGCACAACCTTTTAAAAGCTCATGCAAGAACATATCACCTGTACCATGAAAAGTTTCACGCGACTCAGAAAGGTGAAATTGGCATCGCACCTCATTGCGAGGCATACATAGCCGCAAACTCCAGTGATACCGAGTCTGCTGAAACTGCGTTTCAATTCCAATGCGGATGGATACTTCATCCCATTTTTTACGGAGATTATCCGGAAATCATGAAGACAAGAATAGCCAAGATTAGCAAGGCTCAAGGTTACAAGTTGAAATCACGTCTTCCAATATTCTCAGAAGAATGGATATCTTTTATCAAGTGAGTTTCCAGCGATGCAGGAACGCATAATATGTGGGCTACATATTAATATACGCAACGAATCTCCGGGTTACACAAGTTGTTATAAACATTTTCTTCTTTTCTTTTTTCACAGAGGAACGTATGATTATGTTGGTTTGAACTATTACACGTCCCTGCTCGTTACCCCTGACCCTGATGAAGCGCAAGGAATATACAATTCTGACAACGGATTGATAACCAGTGCTGACTCGAGCTGGCCTACAACAGCTATTCCAACCATATTTGTAATTAATCATGAGTCAAAATTCCGATCCATATATTTCGAATCAAATAATAATTTCAAAGCTAACACTTAGTAAAATTTCAATAGGTTACTCCTGCTGGAATTGGCAAGGTACTTCGCAAGATCAAAGATGAGTATAACAACCCGCCGGTGCGGATTATGGAGAACGGATATTCGGACTATGGTGTATTAGACGATTACGATCGAATCAAATATCACTATGAGCACTTGACGGAATTGCTAAAAGCCGTGAAACAGGATAAATGCGACGTCAGAAGTTACGGTATTTGGAGTCTACTGGACGATTTCGAATGGAATAGCGGTTACACGTAATTAATTTTTATACAAGAAGATAATAATATGATATTTTGACGGTAGAATAAACTATTTGACTATTGTTTCGTATTTTCAGTCCAAAATTCGGCATCCTCAGCGTAGACTTCAACGATATTAATAGAACCAGAACTATGAGATTGTCGGGATCCTGGTGGAAAAGTGTCATGGAGAGTCGACAGCTTCAGCCTGTACCTACGATCCCCGATTCTGTAAGCCTAGCATTTTGAAATCTACCTTCATAATTATATGATCCTCTCCAATTTGTAAAGATACAAAATTCATCAGTAAAGTATAAAAAATTATCGAGTATATTTATGTCCTATTAAATAAATAGACATCTTATGAGCAATTTGAGATCTCTCTTGAATAATAAACTTCCAAAATCCAACGACAAGAGCTACGTCAATCTTTCAACGTTAACATTCTTGCAAGATTGCATGTTGTCGAGAGTTCAAAAGATCCCAGATCCTATAACTAAACGAGTAGTACCACTGCTACTAGTAGTATTACTCCATACATCGACATCTGTAACGATGCTCGCAGATAAGCTTCGTGAATTTGGGGCAGTGGTGCGAGTTCGTGTTGCGAGGCGAGTCACACGCGGGGGCGAGTTAGTCGCGGATTGCGCACAAACGGAATATTTGAGGACGTCGGTGGCGTCAAGCGTCGAGGTAGCGTCGAGCTAGGTGACGAAGGGGCAGGCGAGGCTGAGCGCCCGTATCGAATGACTGACACCTCATCCTAACGAAGGGTGACTTCTGTCACCTGCGATCCACCCACTTCGCTTTGATATCATCCACCATACCCCAACCACATCGTTCCCTCTCGCTCACGCGATCTGACTATCGTTTTGGTCCACGTGCAGGATTACAGATTCGTATGGTGTCAAAATTTACTCGCAATTCAATTCAAAACGTACATGAATAATATAATAATCCGACAAACTGTTACTCATTTATTAGGAAAACGATGTTAAATCTTTCAGGAGCGAAAGAAATTCAAAAAATGAACAGTTTTTATTCTTTGGTAGATATTTTAAGGGAGCTGATCATTAATTATCAGAGAATGAGTTATTATAGATGCCTAGGTGCAATTTTAGTATTTTCGGACGAACTACGATCCGGAGAAAATTGATGTCGCGAGATCAGAAGAAGCGGGGTCTGGCGGAGGTAAAAACTAGACAACGATATCGCGATATATCCTCGTAAGAGTCCAATATTACACTTGATGTATGGCTGGGTGACGGTGTGGGTGGAGGTCGAGGGTTTGGGGTGAAGATGTCCCCCGAAGTAACGCAATACGATCCACTTCGCCCTCTTCTGGCTGCTTCGTGCTCGGTATATTGATGCAAGCTGATCTGTACCCTCGACTATGTGGTCCTGCGTTTGAGCTACTGCATTTGTCTCCTGGCATTGGGACATACGGTCTCCTTGCACGCATACTACTCAGAATTATTTAGACCTAAGTATATTTCTCACAACTGTTCTCATCCTTTCATCTACATCAATGTTCTAACGGAAAAAAAAAATACGAGCTTTTGGCAGAAACGGAAATAAATGGAAATCAAATTCTGGCAACTATCGTTTATCAAAAAAACTGACACAGGTCACTCAGGCTGTTTCAATAATGCTCGCATGTCTGCAAACGATCTGAATATGAATATATTTATTTCGGTCTGACTAATGTGTCACGTAACCACCCATAGCATCATACTTATAATTTGATTTTATTGTACCAAGATCGTTTGGGGGTAAGTAAATATTGCACAAAGTATAAGTACCTAATTGAATTAGGAATAGCGTATATTTTCCCAAAGTTTGTATAAAAGCTGAGTTCCGACCGTACAACACTCGGCGAGACAAGCGATATATCAGGCGTTGATGTATAGCTTTAAGGTGTGCGAGGGATGTGTGAGCCACTTACGAGCTTATACTTATTTATGATTGGCTTTGCCGCGAACTTTACCCATCCAAGTGGGTCGTAATGGTTTCTCAAGCTGGAAGCTCTGGTCTTATCGAAATCATATTCCGAGGCACCTCCAGCTTTTCAAACTACATTCTTTACGTTCATTCATCTAGTGTCTATGAATTTAAGAAACTTCCGCCATTCGAATATTCGAATATCCGAACTGGAAGAATTTTGCGGTTCAAACAACGATTGGAACGGTCTGGGCATAAATAGAATACTTTTGAAAATTAATCCCAAGTAGATAATCGTAGATTTGAATAAAAAATCTCGCCCTGATTGATCCTATTAATTTTTCATCCTATGAGAAGATCTAAGTTCCGTTTTTCGAAGTAAAGTTGACAGAGGCGAAGGTTAACGGAGGGGTTGAGAAATTCAGAAAGAAAGGAATTCTGGGGAGAAATGTAATGCAAGATTGTCAAGTTCAATAGCATACGATGGAACGAGCGGGGGTTCGGGTGTCATAAAGATGGTGGTGCTGTCGTCCCTCGTACGTGTTAGGACACTAACGTAACGTAACTCACCCTGTGCTCGATTCGGCTCGACGAGTGGTTAATTCTCGTCGACGTGAAAAGTGACACAGGCAACAAATCCGTTCGAATTATTATTCGGGGTGATAGCTAGCAGCGATGTCTGCAACGATTATACGTAATGACGATAGAAACCATTTGGCTGCAGCCTTAAGGGTATTTTTATCCTGAGATGAACAAAAATCCCGACGTCTTTTAAGCCGCGCCGTTATCCCAGGACAATCTATCAATCCCGTCAAGGGGTGGCTTTTATAGGTCATAGAAATCGATATATCGAGGTTACGCAAATATCATAATTACTAGCAATAAAGCAGCTTCAGGGCTCTGCTATAATCGAATCCATTAATCAATCCTCGTCTGACAGTGAAAAACACTGAAAAAGAATCACGGGGATGGAGGATTTACGAGCAATCTGCTTGCTTGATACCAGAGTAACGAGCAATCGATGAGGTTGTTTGCTCTCCGAAGATTAGTCAGTTAAATTTGGCTCACAGTAGTCTAATTGTCAGTCAAACAACCGGGGACAATAATTACCTTGTCCCTCGACGGTAATAAAATTCGGGTGTAAGATCTTTCGCGTTGAAGCAAAGAATATATCATCCCTACAGGATTAAGTCGAGCGTATAAATATCCGAGAGGCGAGACATCTAATCGGGTTCTTTAATATTCAACGGGCGAAATTCTCGCTTGTTGTTTCTGTGGCAGTTCGATTTTCCTTCGCATTAGGTTCGAGTCCCTCTTAACCTCCGTTCGAACCGCCAACCCCAGTGGCCGCCTTGTTACCCTTGCGAAAAGCCAAGCCCTGATGCTAATAGCTTAATTGAATTCCGATTATCCAAAGATGTTACTGACTGCGGCCGTCGAGACGGCGGTTAACTCAGGCGACTGCAACCGCGCTGTATATATACCTACTATGAATCAAAAACAGCGGCGTCTGCACGTGACATAATTATTGAATCTTGGATTTCGATTTCATTCCTAAGTCCTATCCGCTGTAGGGAGAGAGGGATTGAAATATTAATGGTTTTCGTATCAAAACGTAAGTCTCGACGTTTTCTCTGGTCTTTTTTGGGTCACAAAGATTCAGGGTTTCATTGATTTTCGTGAAATCAACCGAAAGACGGTGGGCTGAAGTCAAATCAGCTTGAATATGAACGAGAAGGGATCGGAATCAGTCTTTCTTTCACTCGCTCACACTCTCGCTCTCTCGGGTAACAATTTCTCAATTTCACCCTCATTTCCTGCTAACAATAATCTTTCAAAGAACCACCACCCTGGACTCCATCTCACCCACCCCTGACTGTTCAGAGACCCGAAGTCAAGCCAAAGGTTTGATTCGGTGGCGTTCATCATCAGTCCACGTCAGAAACAGAAACAACCCTTTGACTTTGGGGACAATCAAACGATTTAAATTAAAGATGAAAATAATAACCACGAGAAATGTGAGGGCGGTCGTATCGTTCACCGCTCTCCGTTATTCCTCATGGTTTCTAGAGGATTGGCAAAAGGGGGAAGATAAGCTTTTTGGTTCACTGCTCAACGGTTTGATTTATAGATATCGCGAGAGGGGCTGAGAGGGACAAAGGGAGAGATTTACTATACACCGAGAATTCCAGAGATCCATATTGAAAGGCGATCTGCCCCCGCAAATGAGCGAAACAAAAAATTCGTCGTCAAGACGCGAAGGAATAGCTTAGTACATAAGACGTAGGTGGTCTGACATTTCAAGGAGAATATTGTGCCCGCAGGAGTAGAAGTCACGTATAAGAATTGCACCCGGCTAACGTAATCAAGTTTTAATCAAGCTCTGTACCGGGAGATAGCGAACGAGGCGACGATCTATAATGCAATTAGCACCACGAGATTATCTCGTTACTCCGCATTAATTCTTATTCTAAGACCCAGGCATCGTGACTTCAGCCAGAGTCAAACTCCTATTGATATAGGATAATCAAATTTGGCAGACGTCTCACCATAGAAAATTTGTTAAGATCAAAGTAACTAGTTGCGAAGACTTGGGAAAGAAAGATGAAAAGATATCTCGATACGGAAGGCTGATAGCGGTATAGTATTCAGCTTCTGAAAGAAACTTTGTTAAACTGTGTCGCGATGGTGAGGTATCCAGTTAACGCCTGGATTTTGGTATTCTAGATGGATGCGGACTCGGTAAAAGGCTAGTTGTTAAGTCAGATCAAAATTCGAAGCAGGATACCACAAAATAAAAGGTTTCGTTGTTCTAAATGTAATCAATCCTCGTTGTCCTCTGCGTCGACTTGCGGGTAAGTGCTAAGAGCAAAGATCCCGGAGAAGCAGAAACGTGGCGAAGGAGATCGCCAATTCTATTCGCCTCCTGAGACGGAGAGGATCAAAACTTTCGACTACGAGTCTTAACGAAAGAAGTTCCTTTAACTTTTTAAGTCTATCCTCCTATCCCAGAGTTGTTTCCAAAATTCATGATCCTCATAGACGCTGCAGCAGGATTCCGGATAAACAATTTCCACACCAACTTTTACCAACTTTTTCAAACCACATATCAATTTATTCAACCTCAACCCTGACGTCTATTTCGTAAACGAAAGACGCGGACACGCTGACCGTCAATTGCTCACGGCAATCTATTCACAAATCGTTTTACTGGAGTGGAATAGTTGTCCGATATTACGCGGAGGGGATCACCTGTTGCTGTGTCAGGGACGGGGTATAGGGCTGGGATAGGGTAGGGCGAGAGGTTAGAGTTCGAAGGCTATTCGCAGGCTATTCAAGCATGCAGGGGAATCTGGGGTAACTCGGGGGACTTTCAAGCCACCATCTACCCCTGTCACTGATCGGCTTCACTGGAGTGGTCAGGGAGTGGAGTTTTCACTACACTCTATACATATATCTATATAACTTCAGAGTGGCCCTGTATGCCCTCGACTTGATTGCGATTTCAAAGACGAATTGGTCATGTCCGTACGAATCTTTCGCAAAATAAATTCATAGATTTATTAACGATGCTAAAGAATTTCTACTGGCTCAATAACCGTTACTTGAAGCAACGAATATACGTTTCCTGCATACTAACTGTGTATGTTCATCTTTTCGGATCTCATGCTGTTAGGACAGGATAAAGATAAACTCGTCTCAATGCACCGCAGTCAAAAACGCTGTTCATAGAGTTCGGGGATAAAGAAATTGAATGTGGACGTGGGTATTAGATGGACATTGCGAAAGGCTAATACTTACTCACACGTACCTTTCATATATACACGCATACCGTATCCAGTTTGCTTTACAGATGATATGAAGTAAAAGAGATAAGCTGCAGGGCAGCAAAAACCATGAGTAAAGTGGCCAGGGTAACGGAGGCAAGAGGGGAGGAGGAGTCCTGTGGGAATTTCGAGAATGAGACTGGAATGCTTTATGAGGGAAGAAGGGACTGACCATTGGGTTACGGTCCATGCAACAATTCTTCACTCACAATGTACATAGATAACAGTCAGACGTCTATACGAGATAACTTCATTTGAAAAATTAGAAAGGTGCAGATTTCAGTCAAGGAGCGAACATAAGCTACCTTATGTCTCAGGTTGCCAATGAGGTATCAAGACCTAATACTCTCAATTTCTCATTCAGAATCTATCGACAGAAAAGAATAGAATGAATAGAGAAGCCGAAGCATGCGATGTGGACAATTAGACCTCGGTAAACCACGCATTCATTCATTTTTCAATTATTCTGCAATCGTTTAGTGAAATGTATGCAACGAGAAATGGAGTTCTTCCCTCTCTCTTTCCCTTGCAGAATTTCCAATGAGTATCGTTCAACTCACTCGCTTACCACCACGATCACTGCGATATTCGCGGCCACGCGGATCATACGCTTCACGCACTGGATTCCCACTTGGATCTACCGGATTATTGGAGATTCATATGTGGAGCCCACTCGACCCATGGACGCGGTTCAACGTATTTCTACATACCTATGTTATTCGCAGTGTCGATGTGACGCATTGATTTGCAATTTCAAAGCTGGAGTGTTCTTTGTGCACTCTTCGTTCCTGCAATGGTTCTCATTCGATGAATTTTACCTAGTTACTCGAAATTTGAGATAAATCTCTAGGAGATCATCACGCATGCTGATAGAAACAGAGATACTGTTGCATCCAAGTTAATAGTGGGGGTCTAATAAGCATACGACGACTTCGAGACATTCATAAATACCTGAGGTAAAATTTGAGCCAATATCATTCACACTATTGATATAAGAGACTCTTCAAAGAGATACCACATGACTGCCAATATGATAATGTGATTTTTTCCAGGAGGCACCTGTTCTGCGAGGTGAGGCATATTAAGAGCACCTCTACGTACGATTATATGACCGTGTAGTATATTAATGTAACGAAATAAATTGAGTTACAAAAATTTCAGCTTACTCGTTTATAGGTAGGTATACGCAATGCACGCGACAGGATCATTAAACAAGTGACGAAAGCGAGGTAAACGCTACTTCAATGTATGGTTAACGTTGAGGATTAATGATAGTCACTGATATCAGACTGTCAATATGGAGTAGGTGGTAAAGTCCTGAACTGTGTTCACACATTTAGGGGCGTACAGTGTATTTACGCTTCGCTCGCATTGATCCACCTCAAACTACCCTCAGCCCACGTCAACCAGCCAACAACCTCTACCCCTTCGCTCTATACTCCGTATATACTACACCATGATCCACCTGTTGGCTACCGATAGCCAACGGTACGGATTAAACAAAAATAAAATCAAACTCTTTCTCTGCATTAAAAAAGTTCAAAAATTATAACACGTCGGATCGTTTATTATAAAGCCACACGTTTGAGCTACGAATCAAAATTAAACGAACAACTTTTAATTCACTGCAGGTCGTTAGGGTTTTTTTGAAAAACTAAATCCGACACGGGTATACGAGCGTTTGACATCCGGATTGGGAATGAGGGTTTATATTCCGGCCTGGCAAATAGAAAACAGCCGCAGCTTTTCTGTAGTCCTTTGGTATAAGAAACAACATTGTGATTCCGGTCGCTCGCTAGCTGCTAACGATCCACTAGCGTTGGGTCTCTCGACTTCTTAGCCAATACCCACCCTAGGTACCCCACAATTAGCTTATCCTGTTAAGCTCAAGGCTGACTGCAGACTCTTGTCGCTTGGTTAAGCTTGTTAGAATTAGTCGCCGTAGTGTTGCGTCGTTCGGCCAGAGACAATTTTGTAATAACTTTTTCTTCGCTTCGGAAGATCTTTTTTCTCGGAAAGGTAAACCGCGCTGACTGTTACTACCTACTGCAAGTTTCATTTACGAGGCTGAAGAGCATTTCGAAAAGCTTGATTAACCAGACATTTTTCCTACCACCTTATTTTCTTTCATCAACGTGATAACCAAATTCAAACTAAGTAATACTTGATTATCTTGGTAAAATTTGCAATTTTCTTTTCCCCATATCTTAAGGCGACTACGTAGGAAGGAAAACTCGAGATTATCTATAAGCCGAAGAGACGAGGTCTCTTCCGGCGTGCTTTCGACGGTCGATAACTCAAAGACAAAAAGATCTAGCCGAATCTCTCGAAAAATACTCCACCTATATAGGGTGCCAGACTCCAAGGACTGGCAAGCATCGCGCGATGGGTACTGGCCCGTCCAAATCCCCCAACTGAGCTTTATAGAGTGTTAGCTTTTATATAGGCAGCTATATATAGCGTCGCATTATCAGAATGAGCTCATTTCTTTCCCGTCCTATTGGAATTTCCCAGACTTCAAGTTTTCTCGTTGTTTTACCTAACGAATAATGCCTATTATCTTCACTCAAGCACTCAATAAACACTGACTATCATACGGTGTGTCAAAGCTTCCCATGATTTCGCGTCTCCTTTTTCGATTAGAATTTTCTCAAATTATATCATTCGCTCAACTAACATTTGGACGTATAACTGTAATTGATCGAAAGCATTAAATGCAACGACTGTCGTCACGATACGTGACTCTAACGACCTGTTAATATATATCTACAGTAATACGTCTAAGGCATTGATCGTGTCATTAATCTTCTCGATAGTACGATATTCGGTCTGCTGTGTCACGATTCGTTATTAGAGTTCGAGGTGACGTTGACGACGAGAAAGAAGATTGTCTACCTTGACCATCCTACACCTGCATATCGTGAACTTTCAACTTCGTGTCTAAAAGGTAAGCCGGTCATCATCCACGGAGAAAATAAATGTGCGCAGGGTAGATTGGTGTAGGTATGTACATACATACGGATAAACCAACTGAGCATTATATGACTCAAGCTGCTCTAATGAGCAGCGGCTCGCCCAGCTATTATTTTATTACCCAAATGATAAATTGCTACGCGATATAGACACCGTGTACACTTCGTCAACTGTCAACGTCTGCATGGGTGTTCCCGCCTTTCAACGCTGGACATTCAGACATATGTACGGATACGTGTACGCGTGATCGTTATCAAATTTTATCCATACTCATCCGATCCTAACCCTCAGACCAACTGCACTGTCACGATACACTCTAGTCTCCCCTCTATGAATTTAACTATTCTTCTAATGAGGTGAATTAATTTCGATTCACGAAACGAGATACATTTTTATTCGCTTTTAACTTGGATCAACGGCGTCTCGTCGTTACCGATTTCTTAAAATTCCTATAAAGCCATTCTCGGGACTGTCCCGTTTTTCGGCCCTCTTTTTCTGTTTCTGATTCCCTCTCCATCTTTCTGTCGTTCTCTCGAAGCAACGCTTTATTTCTGAGGCTTAGATTAAGTCCGGAAAGAAAAATCTATCCGCGCCATGAAAGAAAAGAAAGTCAGTAGCGGCCCAAGCAACGGCAATATGGGTGTTGTCCTACCTCGGGTCTCGTACCTCTGTTGGTATCCTTTGGGGTGCTCCGAGCCCTAACTCAATTTAGATCGAGTGGCAGACATTTGTTACCAAGTCGCGCGTTTCCTCCCCGGGGCCACCCGGAGCTACTTTATCCACTGGAGGATCCACTTTTTTTTATTTCCTATTATTTATCCAGATAAATAAGTCACTCGACTCCCCCGCTCGCTGCTTTTATTATTGACCACATACCGTAATCGAGACTTATGACGAAATTACCCGGATTGATTCCTTCGATTATAGCAACTGACCGAACCTTGGCCTCCTATGTATAATTTCACGCATGTATCTATTATATTAGATACGTACATAAGTCATATTTCGATACCGTGTTTCATATAAGTATTAAAATGAAACAAATCCTTTAAGCGACTATCGAGAAAAAACGTTTTTACGCGACTCGAATTGAAGTAAAGAACGAAAAGTATTTTTGTAAGTTTGACGGATATATATAGACAGGGGATTTTTGACGAGCAACGATATATACCTAGCGCCTTAGAGAGATTACTAAGGTTCCGAAAAGTCGCTCGGAGATGTCCGAAGAAAAGCTCCCTTACGGGGGATCATCGGTAAGTAGATCTCTTGGTCATCCTGGTCACCCTCTACTTTGCCCTCTCGGTCATCCGTAAGAGCAGCTGCGAGGGGCCTGCAAATGGCCAGCTATTAACGCTGTCCAACAATGGAACGTGCCTGTAATTGCTTCGGATCACACGTCCCTGTCAGTCCCGGAATTATACCGGCTTCCCGATAAAAAAAATAAAAAAAATAAAAAAAATTCTACCAGGAATGGACTCTGAGAGTCTGAGAATTGGGGAAATTTCTTCTTTCATTTTAATTCATACACGTCCGTCAGTTTCTTCAAATTTTCTATCAGAAGGAATTCGGCGAGGACTACAATCGTAGAAATGTCTTTTATTCATTTCAGAATGAATTTGGCAATGGCGTTGCGAACGGAACTGTTGATATTGTTATAAAAATAATTGGCGATCCTTGGAAATGAGAATTGGCGGAATGTTTGCGATGGTGAAGGTAACAAATGCGATGTCTATTAGACCGTACCGTCCGTCTATCCGAATGTCTGGTCTATGTCCACTGCGAGTTGGATATTGCCTGGATAGTAAATGGTCGGTCACCTCACCTCACTTCTTCGACATTGCCCGCGTCGCTTCGTCTTCGGTAGGCTTTATTAGACAATAGGTTATTTATCAAAGTGAACGTCTGCCGACGATATCATTAGGGAGGCCACGTGATGTCCGCCACATTTTCGTATCGAGAATTTTATTCGCTAAGGAGAATTTTCGTTAAATATAGGAAGTAATGACGATGAAACGTTCTACCATTCGCGTAGGTACGCTTTGCCCCCGGTTTCCTTTTCCAATTTTCTTTATTTGCGGTGTAAAATTAGAGATACGTTATGTTTTGTCAATTTTGAAAAGAGATCACTTTTCTGAAAAGTAATTTAACGCTTTTTGGGAGAAAAAAAAAAGAGAGAATGGAAAATCGAGTCATGAAATGTTCGCGATAAAGTTTGATGTTAGACAATCACGGGATCTAATGAAAATAAATAAAATCTGAGTATATTGTTTGCTCCAGACCATTTCCAGTGAGAGGTGCCTTGGGATCGGTATAAGGCAATCCGTAAACCTTCCAGTCGGTCCATGCGGTACAACAAAATCTCAGCTAGAGTTTTATTGCTGATTGTTTGCAGACTCATTCGAGAAATGAGACTACGGCTAGATGCCAATTAAGTCAACGTTTTCACACGCCAAGTTAATTCGCTACACAAAACTATATAGAATTATCGATTTAAATAAACTGCACCAAAGTTATAACATCTACGATTTTAAACCTAGATTTTATTAATCATGCGAATCATTTATGAATAGCATTTTGCTCTGGTTTTAGTAGCGAATTAAACACAGTTAATTCCGGCGTTACTGGATGACCATTCCGCAGGGATGATTCAAATGGCCGTTTCAATTGTTCAAACGTTATTCGTAATGACATTACCAAATGTCCGCGACGTTAAGCCAAGATTTGCACATCATATGCTCACCAATTATACCAGTTGAGTTAACGACCACGGGTTTTGCGTTATTATTAATTACCGAGTAAAACTATGGACCATAAAAATGCTATAAGACGTAGCAAATTAGGGGTTGCAGAATGTGTTTCTTTTTTTTTTCTTACAGTAATGAGTTGCACCGTACATTTCATCGATTGAAATACCACGTAAGATGTGAATATATTTGGCAATTGACGGTGCGTCGCTATAACGATCGAGGCACTCCTTCGTAAGGATACAGACGATTGCCAGACTTCATTTTGAGGGACGTTTACTTAAAACGAACGGAGTCCTGCCGAGGTCACTAATACGAGACATTCTGCAGATTTATAGGGTCGCTATTATCCCGGATTCCTAGAGATAATGAATGAGGTGGTCTCCTGTACAGCAGCCATGCAGGAGGATGCGTTGGTACACAGGCATCCTTGCCGAGGCGTGATCGCCGACAATACCAGGTTGACAACTTGTAGCATTGTTCGTCCTGAAGGACGGTTTATCACGTCGGGGTTATGGACATTGTCCAAGGAAAGGTGGTCGGGGTTTCTGTAACGGCTGAGTGTCGTGACACCGAAGCATAATACTCAAGGGTCACGTAAATTGGGTGGAGTATGAGGCGACGAATTATGGGAATATTAAAAATGGGACAGATTTCGTCCTCTCTCGCGTCACCGAGCGCCTTTATATAATGTTTTCCGTAATTTAAGAGGGTAGCTGTTCACGTCAAAATCACGTTCTTCTATTCTCAGTGTTTCGGTTATTTTTCAAGGGGTCCAGCGCGTCGCCTCGTTTCGATTATGCGAAGCTATTGTGCGCCCAAGAAACGAGAAGCTGGACGTGATTCAATGGCTGAAACATTTGACGCTTAGACGCTGCACCCCTGAGTATAAAGGGGTCTGTTGTACGTACGAACTCGGGAAAATAATTGTTGAAGAATTTACTAGCCCTTATCGCCCCGTGGGATGAGGTTTGATCCGAATTTCATATTTAATTTTCGCCCAACCTGAACCTTATTTCTTTATCACGGTACAATGCAAATTTCCCGAGTATACTTGACATGCAATTGAAAGAATCTAACCGGAAGTGGAAAGTGCCTACACGAGAGAACCGGTGCAGTTCTGAAGCGGCGACTTCCGCGTTCAAGTCGAGCGCCACCCGCATTGTTAGGGGGACGAACGACGATGGCATAATTACCGCGAAATAATTAATAACAATTAATCTCTCGTATATAGAACGTGGCTGTAGTAATTATGGTTGGATTATAAAGGTCGAGCTTGAGTTCTGAGGGGCTATTCAGTTGAACAGTTGAACAGTTGAACTGTTCACTTGGAATTTCCATGCGGGCGCGAATCGTTCCTCGTGCCCGCTCGCGTTTACAATAGAAACAATAGTGCCGCTCTTTTAGCCTTTTCGCGAGAGTTCCTCCACCCCTCATCCACCGCCGACGGTCCTCGCGACTTTTCGAGGATCGCGAGTTTTTCCTACTTCAAGTTTTATTTTATTATCGAAAAATACAGTTTTCCCCAGTCAAGTGAAAGAAGGAGAAAGAAATAATATACGCTGGTGCGAAGAAGCTTTTCAACTTACTGCAATCTCCCCATTTCTGAGCTTTTGAATTTCTTTTCCCTAGCGAGATATTTCCTAGGTGGATCTGGTGGTACAAGACGGCAAAAGAATGGGATGGGTGGAATAAACCCCTGACAAATTTTCGGATACAATCTACGAAGCACCTGGGTCGAATTTCTAGTCTCGTTGAGATCAGTAGTTAATCGTGCAGGTCCCTCGGAGGTCGACGGTTCTAATTGCCGGCATTGTTACGATAACGGGGGTCAGCAGTAGTGTTCTTGGTTTCAGATGGACATTGCTTTCGAGGGAGAAACAGGGCAGAGGTTTAGTTTGCGAGTAAGCAGGGTGTCGTATCCTACCAACGTCGTATGTGAAAGACGATTACTGTAATGTTCGGACGAGACCCCGTTGTCCTAAAGGGAAATCGGCTGACAGGTTTAAGAGGACTAAGGGTATCGTATAAACATTCTCGAATAAGAGCCTCTCTGAGCTACACACATGTAAGTGGTGCTCGGATTCGAATTCGAAAAAAAAAAAAAAAAAAAATTAGAAAAACCATTTTCAAATTTTGTCATTCCTCTTCGATATACTGTCCAATAATTATCACCTCAATTTCTGTACCAATTGTTTTACGATTTTCCAAAAGTTTGAGGGTGAAATAATGAATAATTCCTCTTCCATTTAAAATCGAAACAGCCTTACCTACATACGTGGAAGGTAACATTGAACATGTACAAGCTAATGGTCAGCATCCTCTTCTATATTCCAAGAGAAGGCAAAGGGGAGGATGTTATATGGGTAAAGGGTATAAGGGGTGCAGAGGAGAACCGAGGTCCTCGGAGACTGTCATTGTGTTACCGCGGGAGTTCCATTGGGATATACGCGAGAGCACACACGGTGTACGACGAAGCGGGTGTAGGACGCATACGAGAGAAATTCGTGCGGCAGAATGAGAGTAGAGGCTACCCGCAATTAAAATAATTCCCTTTCCGCCGTCAGCCGAGCGGAAAGAACTTACCAACGCCCTCGCAATACCTTCCCATCTCCGGGACCGTCCTAACCGTGGTAAGCATTGCTATTTTAATTGTATCATCAGCAGCTGGCCGAGTGGTCAGTCTGCGATTCTCGCGATGTGCTTGCGAGTCGGGACTCGTGTTCTATGTATTCATTCTCGCCTGGCATGACCTGGCGTCGTCTTTCATGCGAGACGTTTCGCTCTCTCGAAGCATTCAGCTAGAGAATTCTTGTGTTTTACTTCCCTGAATTGCTGAGCTGATTGCGTCAACGACTGGAATTCAGTCTGTCAACGTTAAGAAATTCGAGTAAACGGGGGTGCGAAGAACAGCAGAGTACGAGTACCCACCAGTACCGGTATACCATCGCACTTCGCCGTTCGGTAACTCGAAGTTCTAGTCTTATGTCGGAAAATAGGTTTTAGAGCGACAACGAATCTGATACCTCTTCCGAGTAGTACTCTGACGCATATATCCTCTTTGGAAATACAACCGCCTCCTGTGACATTGAGACTCGTGCCTTAAAGCTTTTGCATGATTTCGAATGGGTACCTGCATAGTTCCTCTTTCATTTACCCAATTACCTTCATCTATTTTCTTCCAATAACCATTAAGAGTAAAATCAAAAGGGAAAACTCGTACCTGAATTTCAGGGAAAATTCACCATGAAGAAATTGAAAGGGTCTGCTTCTTAGCTCGTTAAACGTCAAAGGGTCTTTACGGCGATATACGGTGCAGGGCTGTTTTTTTTTTCTTTATTTTTTCTCTCTCTCTCCCTCCCTCATTGCCATTTACAAGGGTCTAAGGTTATCACGCGGATTAAACGTGTATAAAAGAAGTAACGCATATATCGGGAATGAGCTGCATATCTGTAGTAGACTTATAATTATCCCGGAGCGTTTGGAAAGGCATTCGTGTTTAGCGAGTAACACATGGACAGCTTTTGCGGTATTCCCGTGGCTCCTTTGTTTAAAAAAGCCTGCGGGATTTCGGCTGAACAACTTCTCTCTAAGCGACCACCCACGCTACGCCACGCCATGCCATGCCACGGCCGAGCAAGAGACACAAGGCGAAGGAAAGAGGCACCTCCTCAACGAAGAGACATTACGGAACTCCGCGCACTCTTAAAGCCATACCGACGCGATGTTAATATAATGGGCGACGTCTTACGCACCTTGCTAAAAGCTGGCGTATAGTCACAGATGTTGTACGTTCAAAGCAGTTAGGCGTTGGGTAGACGTACCGGGTGGCTGAGCTAGAAAGAAAGTCACACGGCCGACTCCCGGACTGATATTTTTCACACATCATGAAGATAAAATGATGATATGTCTTATCATAAAAAGTGATATTTCATGTTTTCCAAGTTTGTCGAAATTTCGACAAACTGAAGAAAATATGATTAAGAAAAAAGAAGAAAAACTTTTTTTGGCGTGAATTTGATATTCGTCGAGTACTCCAGAGACAATCTCAGCAAGGTTTGATAATAATTAGTACGATTTCTGAGTTTTGAAGAGAAGAGGGAAGATATGAAAATGAAGGCAACCCCGCATATAAAAATTCACACGGGTGTTAGGCTTCACCTTGAAGCGCTTTTGCCATAAATTGCA
Source organism: Tenthredo distinguenda (assembly GCA_947538915.1). NCBI lineage: Eukaryota > Metazoa > Arthropoda > Insecta > Hymenoptera > Tenthredinidae > Tenthredo > Tenthredo distinguenda. Next base: position 12,207,811 of record OX384534.1, read on the forward strand.
TAACTATTCGAGAGATGAAAGCTCGTCCGGGGTTGTGTATAGCGGTAAGACTTTTAGTCTCTCAAGATCAAATTCCGAAGAAAGGAACGAGGCATCCCCCACTGTACTTGGGTATACAATAATACTTGAATATATAAACCCCATATACACATACGTTTTTCTACCCCCGCATAGACGGACACATACGAGATCGCAGGCAGCTTTGCAGAGCAGCAGTCTCCGGTTAGGCACCAATTAAAAGAACGCGCGCGGGCTGCCAAAGATATTAGACTCATCCAACCACCTCACCCTCACCCTCGCCCTCACCCTCACCTTAACCGCCACCTCCACTACCCAGAAATAAGTAATTAAAAATACCGCATGGATAATATATGACGTAATTACGGTTGAAAGAGAGCCATCTAGGTTCTAGAATCGGAGGTACCACTCGGAGGTGGAGCCTCACCCAGATGCGGATTCATAATTAAACACGCCCTTAAAACAAAATCATTACGGCTGTGTCGGTGGGGGTTACCTCTGAACAGGGGATGGGGGATGGGGTATGGAGTATAAGGTATGGGGTTTTGGAAAGCAACGAGAGAAGTGTGGCTTCCTACCAGGGATAGGGGTAGAGGTGGTTGGGATGAGACGTGCAACTGGCAAGGGGCAGGGGGTAGGGGGTAGAAACCAGGGGGTACCTACCTTTCTATGTATTCATGCATTCACGTCGGTACAAATGTGAGTCCGCTGTTCGCCAGGGTAGCGAAGGATGAGTACGGCGAGCGAGTGGAGGGTGAGGGTGAAGGTGAGGGTGTATAGGCGAGGAAACGTGTACGCTAGGTAGGTAGGTAGGTAGGTAGGTGGTATGGGTACATAAAGCGAAGCGCCCGGTACGAACATACATCAAGCTTGCCGCCGACTTGGTGGCAAGGGTGTCCCCGTACCACTTCTAGATTATGCCCCTAATTCGGGAAATACCTGACTAGAATATCATTTTTACCAAACGTAAGATACGAGGCTGACTGACCCGAGAAAAACTCACAATCTGATATATATACGTGTGTATGTAGGTGTATGCTGAATTCAAGCGAAATCGTGGCTCCTTTGTAATTAGGAATATGCGAAAGTCTGATTCCGCAGTCTTGTGGCTGAACGAAATCATTGTCGACTATACAGAACGTCTGAGGACATTCCGTTCCGAAATTTTAACCAATTCCAAGCTGGTTTTCGGAAAACATTCCAGGGCAACGTACCAAATCAGGTATTGCGGTGCTCCTTCGTCGTATATTACGATATTTCCACCGATTAGCACGTTTTCATTTGTATTTAATTTATCTACCATTTTTTCATTTGTTATACATAAAACAGCGAAATTTTATGACAGGATTCTCTATGCTTCAGTCTAGATTAGATCGAGTTTGAATAATCGCTGGTTCACTTCATATTCTGATTACTACGATAGCAATGTAGCTGAAGTACCAATAATGTGAGAATCCAGTACACTTGTAATAAATCATCGTCACGACGCGTCGAACTATAATATATTATAACCCTGAGACAAATCAACCCTCAAATTGAAAATAGCTATATATTTTCATGAAAATAAGAGCTGTAGCTAAAATTTATACGGCTAATACCAGTATTTGCAAGAATTTAAAAATTTCCAGGCTTTCCAGAATTCCTCAGTCCTATACGAGCACCCCCTGTCATATCTAGCCCCGAATTATTCTGGCTACAATATTCATAATGCGATTGAATATCACCTAAGAACTGGTCTTGGTTACGCGTTGTAAGCTGGAGAGTTGAATATCGGAAGATATCGATGCCTGATAGGAAAGCGCTCTTCGACAGTGGCGCGCGCTCGCTGTCTTATACTTATACCCTATTCTACAGTGCCTTGGCGTTTTAATCGTCATAATGCAGGGTGCAGTGCATTCGGAAGGCAGAAGTGAGTCAAAAATCTTAACGATAAAATGTAATATTAGAATAAACGAGAGTAGGAATTTAGAGAACGTTTCTCTCGCTGTAGATCGATCGGTCGAAGATACAAGTCGTGTCTGACCAAACGGTGACTTATACTACTGTCATGATACTTTTATGGACTTTTAAAAGAATTCTTTTTCAGTTTTAGACGCGCATATCTTCAGGCACATGCCTATCAACGTGTGGGAGTAAATGAGAGCTGGTTGCCTGATAGGATAATGCAAAAGTCAATATTTAAACACATTGGTAGTAGTATGGATATCGTTTGCTCAGCCGTGCAGCAGCGGGTCCCTTAGCATATTCTGCCAGGTATCGCAAACTTCGAATTTGAGAAATATTTATGATACGACTATAATTTTTTTGGAAATCATAAGCGTGCCTCGTTGATTTGGCATCGCAAAAAAAGCTCAATTTGAAATTTTGAAAATTGATGAGACCTAAGATTCTTGATGATTCTTGATGAATTTTGGTATGGACTTTCAGTGGTACTTTTGTATAAACGTTTTTCGATTTGTTTCAGAGAATTCGCCGTGCCATAAAATCAAAAAAACAGTCAGATGAATTTTTGTATTTATAATTTTCGATTTTTTATTGAAATTATGAAAATTTCGTAATTCAGTGCGACTCGACGAAACTTTCTAATAGATACTTGGCATCGATTATTGATAAGACATATAACATTTCACAGAAACTTTAGGTACTATGAAAAAAAAGACGAAAATAAGAGAAAAAAAAATAAAAATTTCATTAAACACATTTCTTGCAATTCTCTTTTGTCAATTGCTAAAAGAGATCATCCTACGAGTATAAAACGCCTCGAGTAGCACCTGAAAACGATGCCTCTGTTCTGTCTAGCCCAGCTGGGGATAGGGGGTGGCGAGGGTTAAATCGTGCCGGGATGTCTGACGCTAGTTTTGACTGGGAGGGTGCAGAATGAACGGGGTTGGACAGCGGACGTCGGGACGTCGGTAGCGTCGGGACGTCGGGCCGCGAACCCAGGACCCTCCCATCGCGAGTACCGCGCCGGTCCGTAGCCGCCAAACGCCCCGCGCACAAGTTCTGGGGTAGCCCAAAGCCGAAGCATTCGAAGCGGGGTTTCCACCACCACCTCCACGACGCCGGCCAGCCTCCTACAGAAGAGGAGGCTACCGATGAGATTCTGGCCATCGAAACGTGCCCCGAGAACCAGAAGCGGGGAGGACGTTATAGATCCCCTCAAACTGCCAACTATTATATTTTCACCCCTACAGAATTTTCCCTCAGACGAATTAACTGTCTAGGCTTTTAAACTATCGCACGAAAATTTGCGCGATATATGTATACGCACGTTGATATACGAAACTATGCTTTCAGGTGGTAAAATGGAAATTTAGGTATGATTAACAGACGATAAAACTTCGCCTTGTTTGAGAAGATTATTATAACAGATCGTTGATAGATGGTTTATTTTCTGTCTAAATCTTTGCCAAATCGATTTAGTGGTTTTTCTGTAACCGTGAAGAATCAATTATAAAATAGTAATTTCCGAAGTCATTCTGAATTGTGGGATATAGAAATTTTTCAAAAATTCTGAGAACCGCGTTTTGATATTAAAGAACTGTACCTATACCTACTCCAAAGTTCTTCGAGCAATCATATCGAAAATGCAAAAATTACAAATTTTTTCAAAGTTTAGACACCCCGAGGCTAGATTTTGAAACGAGAAGTGGGGTGGGTCTGAAAAATTTATCGATACATCGTCAATGAGTACTCGATATTCTGTAAAAATTTCAGGCAAATCGGCTGATCGGTTTGTCTCGAATCGTGGATACAAACAATCTCTATCTGCACCCTGCGATTCGACATAGTTATTTTTTTAGAAACAATCAAATATTTGTATGAAACGTGCCTGTGATTGTTACTCAATTTTTAGTATACCGTATGAACGATGTGTGGAATAAATGAGAGACTAATTGATACAGAAATGTGTAGAATGACGAGGGCAGAGTGTAAAAAATGAAAATGAAACAAAATGAAAAAAAAATGAATAAAATGTTTCACAAACAAGTCACGATTTTCTAATTAGGAGGCTAAATACCTGCGACGTTTTTTTACCGTTGCAATATTATCATATTTAGTATGCATACTTAGGAAGGCAGCTTAATAATAACCTGCAGACCGGAGACTCAGAAGCAAGCAAAAGTTGCGAGCGTGTAATAAGTTCTGCTCGCCAAGCGAATGTACGGACTCTTGGAATACTTTTACCTGGCTTATATAATAAGACCAGTGTAGTCAACAATTCTCATTCCGAAAATGAAAAAGGATCAATACTGACCCTGCGAATGAAAATTTCGAATAATTCCCTCCACAGGGTGAAGGAATCAGACCAAATTGAATAATGAGTGAAAACATCGGTTCGCAGAGAGAATAGAATAGTTTAAAAAATTATAGAATCTTCACACATATGATATAATAAAATAATTACGATTATAAAAACGTGAAATGTCTGCGTTGCGATGAAAAAGTGAAGAGGATGAACGGTCGAGAAAAGTTTTGACTGGTAAAATGCAGGAGCCAAGGAGCCATGAGTCCTTCTAATTTAGCAGGACGGTAGACTTCGCGTCTGAGACCGCGTAGCTAACTGCTAATTTAAGGGTTAATTCCTTGGAAGACAAGTTGGCAGAATTATTGCGGAAATATTCATGGCTAAATATGCATATATTTAACGCAGCATTGCTAATAAAAATTAAAAAGTCTAATTAGAAGGTGGTTTGGGTAAATGGCTGAATAAGTTGTATCATTTACCCCCACGTTATTCCCGTCAACAAATCCTTTCCATATAAATCATTATTTTTACATTTAGTTTAAGAAGATATAATTCCATTGCACTTTCCTGAATATCCCATACTTTCATCGTCTAACCCTCTGTCTAGCGATGAGTTCAGATTTTCATACCGAATGTCGGGAACGAAAGGTGTGCGTTTCAATTTTATTTGATTTACCGATATTTTAGAGACAACATTGAATTCGAGGTAGGTAGATATAAGGTATACGGAGATATACCCCCAGACGACGCACGTCTGGAGAAGAAGGAATATAATATGAAAGGAAATAACTTCGAGGGTGGTGAAATAGTACGCTTGGGTAGCGTTACAATGAAATACAACGAGCTTTGTTTCACCTTAGATTTTTTTCAGAATATATTGAAAATAAATAACGTGAAATACGTCCCAGGCTGTTACATGGGCACAGCTATCGTCTGTCCAAAGTTTTCAAAAGAAATTTTCTATAGGTATAGACAAACGATTGAAATACGAAAAGAATTTAGACCTAAGATATAGCAAGTATAAAGCCACCAGCTTGGGGATGTTCTCTTTTAACACTGACTAAAAGACTAAGTGATGTCATTTACACTTTGTAACTTTCTCTTGGGGAAACAAAAGCCGTTGGTGGTGGGCTCGTCTCAGAATATAAGAGAGGGCAGAGGCTGACGTAGGACTGACAACCAGATTTGTACTTTTTAAGTGCGTTCTCTTTTACATAAGACTTCGTCGCCACTCGAAACGTGGAAAGTGATGAAAAATTGATAATTTTCCGACTTTTTTCATTCGTAATTTAACTTTTCGTTGACAGTGAAAATGATCGGTAAACTGTTGAAATATTTTTGATATAAATATACGGTTTTGAACCTTTTTGAACCTCGATCACGCGGTATTCGTAAAGTAAGAGGAAATGAGGAAGAACGAAGGAGGACAAACACAGCGAAGAACTCTAATTCTGACACCCACTTAACGAAGTCCGGACTGTCATCGTTAAAACGTACATCAATTCAGCCCTGGCCTCCCGTCCCTCTAGGGGCCGAAGAAAACGCGGGGAATAAAAATAAAGAGAATTTATTTGCGTAATTTGAGCAGGAGCAGCTTGAGGAGGCGAGTTGGGCGCGGGGTGGAAGCGTATGTTCAAAGCTGGTTGCTGGTAGGTAATCATCCCCGCGCCTGCAGAACCCGAGTGGCAATATAGTTTCCCTAATGGCGCTTAAAAAATCTTAAAAAGACGATATTAAGAATGTGACTACGCGCGGGAAGAACTAAAGGAACTCTGAGAGGCTCTGTGTGGGGTGGTGAACGGGGGTGGAGAAATTGTTGTCGAGTTGGAAGGGAGGATGAGGACTGTCTGGTTAATCGCCGTAAGACAAGCGGAGAAATGAGCGGAAGCTGAGGGTGATATTTAAAGGAGTGTCAAGTACCGTAAAAAGAGGAAGAGGAAAAGAAAAAAATAAAGAAAAGGTAGAAGAAAATGGAAAAGGAAAAAGAAGGGAAGATAAAAAAAAAAAAAAACACGAAGAAATTAAAGATGAACCTTCGGTGGAGCGAGAATTCAAATTTTCACTCGCGTCGGGGGCGACACCATTCGCACTTGGCTCTAGTGGTTTTGATTAAGTCCACGGCCTCCCGGGGGATGAGGCCGTTCACTTCCAGCGGGACACGACGGGATATCAAAAGACTTTTCCAAGTCTCAGTTGTAGGTAGATACTTTCCATATATACGTACGTATATATACACACGAAAATTACATGGAATTATAATTAGGCAGGGTTCAATTTCGGGCGAAAATTAACCACCGATGCCATCCGTTCGATCATATTTCATTAACTTTCCATATAACACCTAAGAATATGCCGAAGAGGTTCGTTTGTTCCGCACAGATTGACAAAGTGAATAATTTGTCCACCAAAAAAGATCTAGCGGTATCTACTTTTCGAATTTAAAGAGACGTCGATTGAAATAGAGAGTCCTGATCGAAAGGAGTCGTGAAGAAATACCAATAGTCAAATTCGCGACGAAAAATGATAAAATGGTTTGGAAACGAGATCTACGGTTTAAAAAATGATTTCGACCAAAGATCATGTCATTAACGATTATTTTTCCATTTCGGAGTCGAGCGACTCCTCGATTCTGGTAACACAAGCGTATAGGGAAGAACGCGCTAATAACCGAGAAGAATCATCTATTTAAGAAACAGAGCGAATATATAATGAAGTTATCGTAACGACTGGCACTTCAGCGAAATGGAATAATTTTTCACCGTTAGATTTAAACCTGGGTTAACCTCTGGGGCCGTCAGAATAGTCGTTTAGACCGATCAACTCCCGATGCCTCAACGTCGCCCTTCTCATCTCCATCCTCTTCCCCGGCGTAATCAAGACAATGAATATATTTGCGCTGCCTTCCGTAATTACCGAGTATTTTTCACGCTCCTCCCCAAAAGCTGATTGATATTTTGTATTCAGGGCACCTCGGCTTGTAGACGGAAGCCTGGCTCGTCGGAGACACGGAATATACGGGGGTGCAGGTTCCGTCTGACACGGGTGTCTAAGGTCGACGAGGGGTAGTGAGGTAGAAAAGAATTAAGTGATTGGAGTTGCTGCAGCGAAGGGGCGACCAGAAGAAGCTGTGCTTACGTAATTAGACTTTATACTTGAAAGAAACGCTTGTTTTCTTCGAGATGAGATTCGATGGGTGAATTTCTCGTTTTCTTTTTCTTTTTTCCCTTTCTAGTTGGATCTGGTGTCAACTACATTCGTGACAGTTCCTTCCCAGATATCTCCCTAAGTCCTGAAGGAACGTGCTCCTCGGGACGTTGATTTAATCAATGTGCTTCCTTCCTCAAACGAGCTTTTGTGATTTGGAATTGAAAAATGCGAACGAGGGTGGGTATTCGGGAAATCCGAAATCGACAGAGCTTAGAGATTTCTTTCGATTAAATTTCGGTCGAACTTTAATTCTTGACGATTTGTAACTCTTTACGCAAATATAGGACGAAGAGTAGCTCACAGAGAAGAGATGGATGCAAATTTAAGCGTGATGAGTGTTTTATTATATTTTATATTTATATAATGCATTAATACTTGGGTGGAATGAATCGGGAAGAAGAATATATTTAGAAATCCCGTGGTAATGAATCCTTTTCTTACCCCTACTTCCGGTCCCCTCTGTCGACACGACGAGCTTGCAATGCTAGCTTTCAGAGAGGCGAAACGAATCCTCGTGGATATTAAAAAGAGGACCTTTTTTTTTTATCCCTCGAGTTCGTACCTGGGTAATTACGAAATTCAAATTAACTAGAAAAATAGCGGCCGACCATTTTTAAGAATCTCCTTTTTAAGGAGCGCGAGACGTGACCTATTCTTCTTTGCTACTTCCAACGTTTCTTCTCGTTTAATTGGTACCAGGGTAAAATAATAATAATGAAATTTAACGTTTTTAATTTCGACATAGATGAGCCTCTTAATACATAGGGCGAGAGAAGAATAATAGGGCAATTAACAAGCTCGGTTTATCACCGAATACTGAGCGAATCACCTTTCCATATATAATTACGTTAAAAAATCATACCCTAAATGCGATATCCTGAAATATTTTTATTTCCAACTCGAATCTGTTTCTCTTTTCTTCGTTCTACCGCCAGTCGTCGAGAAATTTACGAATACCGAGCAGGAAGGAATCGTTAGAGGAATATAAGTATATATTCTATATGTACGCAGATGTAGGTATATTATACCTTGCCGCTATACGACTCGAACGAATAGCAGATACCTACGGCCTTTGAATGTATCGCATTATGAGCGATATAAAAAGTTATAGTTACATTATAATAAGCCGCATAAAGTTTGAAGCCAGTCCCAGTGCGAGAACGGCTTTCCATTAAAGTCACTATAAATATAAGCGCGAAAAGCTCCGTAGGTAAAACACTACGCGGGTGGAAATTTATCGTCGTTTAAAATTTAAATTCCCGATTATTGGCTCGTTTTGTGGGGCAGATGGTTCGATTTGCAACCCCAAGATACCGGATCCTATAAGCGTTATACGCCCCATAAAAATTCTACGGTAAAGAAAAAAAAAAGGAAAAAAGATGAACGATGAAAAGTATAGCAAAACAGCCCGAAATACGAGCTTGCGAAAACGGATAAAGGCGATTTCAGAAATTTAAACAAACGCAAACACAATTTAAGCTAATTCACTTCGCTCGTAAAATTTTGTATAACATTTTTTAAAATTCATATGGGAAAGACATATGTGAGCGTGAAAAGTGAGGAGTGTTAATGCAAAGGTTGCGTGATAGTCTTTGAAATGTATCGATCATTTTTTTTCGTTGCTTTGAACCGTAGGCTTTAAAGGTACGAGTGGCCTGAGCAGACCGGAATAGCCCGGGTGTTTCTGGGACGAAGGTGTATAACGGGGGGGTTCTGTGGGATTTTTATATTTATATTTATTTTTATTTTTACCTATAATTTTCCCCATTTAGAGACGAAGTTGGAATAAACGGAAATTACTGGGGCCATCTTGCAATTATACGGCTAATAGGAACGCAATTTAGTGGCTCGAACTCGAGTTACCAGCAGCGAAGAGCCAGAGAGCAGAGAACCGGTCTCTGCGGAAAATTAAAATAATAAACGGCATCGTTAGGATTCATCATCTGATTTTCATTTCCATTTCAAAATGATTGCACATTATCTCTGTTCCGTGGTTGGATGCGTCGTAGGAATTAAACGTCATAATCTTACAGCCCTCGGTTTAAAGACACGTCCGTGACTGGATATCTGCTCACATATGTAGAATCCGCATACGTATGTTTGGAATTAGAGCCAAACGTAAAGTAGAAAATTCGTTATACGGCAACGATTATTAAAATTCGTGTTAAATTCGGTTTTCAGAAAGTCTCCGACATTCGTGGGATCGGAAATAGGGTCAAATACACGTCTACTTTATTATTTCGACGATAACAAGTGTGTATTATAGGTGGAACGGTACAGGGTCATAAACGATTTTTATATCGGCACCTTGCGAACAAAGTTATCCCGAGTTTGCCTGCCTGTCGGCTACTTTATCGACTGAATAACCAAGCTTCCTGGTTTTTTATTGACACCGCGACACCGAGAGAAAAAGAGAGAGCTTTTATTATAGAAACCTCGAATGTCACGTTCAACTTTTTCAATACCATATTTAAAGATCAGGGATCACCGGTTCACACTGCCTCATAGGTAGCAATAAAAAGAAAAAACAAATAAGAATCATCTTAAAATTTAAATTGCTACCAATTTTTTTGTTTTTTTTTTCTCTCTTCTTACCCCCTATACACAATTTTTCCGACAAGAATTATTACGTCTAGAGTTGAAAGAAAAGAAAAGCTTCTTCGACAGAAGTATACCTTTTCTTTTTCACAACGTAGCAAAATTTATGATTAACAATACCAGCTTCCGCAAGCTCGTTTTCAAAATATCATGTAATATTAACCAACAAGAATCTGTTTCAGTATTTCGACGAATAATAAAAGAATTACATTCCTGGGTTTACCGAGTGTCTGCGAATCGCGTGCTGCACTGTTCCATATGTTTAGTGGGTTATTATCATTATCATTATTACTATTGTTATTATTATTATAATCATTATTATTACTATTCTGATGGCAATGCGAAGTGTTAGACAGGGGTATATTTTGAGACATAAAGTTTATCGCGGTATATATGGTAGTAGAATACGGTGGTGGCGGATCTATGCGATTTGTATAGCAACGAAGTTGTGGCATACGAGCGTACATACATCTATACTGGCTGGTAGTATAATAGAGCTGTTGAACTGTAGATTTTTATATTTTTACTGTGAAAAACTAGGAACTGCAGTAGATATAGGAGGGGGTTTAAAGAACGTTACGAGAGGATTTATTCGTACTCGTATATATATATACGACGTACCGACTACACCAAAAAGCTCGTGAAAAAAGTGACACCTCTCAAAATGGTGGTTGACTTATATAATTTCCACGAAGCTTATGACTCGGGTTATACTCGGTACACTGAGTGGGCAATAAAATTAGACTTTCTGTCTCCCCGTAAACAACTGGGACTTCCATTGTTTCGACCTTCCCGTTCCCTTTTTTTTTTATTCTTCTTTTTTGAATTTAGTTTTTTTATTTTTCTTTATTTTTTATTTTATATCTTTATATTTTTTTATTATTATTTTTTTTTTATTACAAACCGACGAACGAACGCCAACCACCCAGGCTTACCGCGGTCATTCCTAAGCCGGTGGTATTTACTGGTTGTACGAGAGTACTTAATCTCAAAGTTCGCCAGCGAGGTTTCACGCGGGGAATAAGAGAACCCGCTGTTAACGGGTAGATTAATTCAGGCCAAAGTCTTATTCCTTGAAGAAAAGAGGTTTTATTAACCGTTTTCTGAAATACATTTTTCTTTTTTTTTTCTCTTTTTCACGGCTGAGAACTAAACTTGCCTAACAGAATTTGGACTCGTTTCGAGAAATGACTAATCCCTTTCTTCGGGGTTTGGGACTGCACCCTCATAGATAGCCGGAAGATCCGCGTAACCTAAGCTCTAAGAAGAGTCTAAGCCGTTATTCCGACCTCAAGTAAAGTTCGAAATACCGGGGGTAGGGTAGGTATAAGCGTAGAGTCTGATTGTCTTCTAGCCAGTCTTACGTATATATCTGTATATTGTAAGTGGCTAATTAACATTACAACTACCCGCTAGAATATCTCTAGTTCTGCAAGGGGTAATTTAAGTGTGCTACCGAAGACACCGTTTCAGCGAACCACCGCGTATTATCATGGTAATTTGTTAGAAACAAACATTATAATTCTGGCCACGGGGCGACGGTGGTACAAGGAGGGTGTATAGGGGGTTGGGTAGGGCGACTTGGGTACCTAACTTAAAGGCGTAAGATCTGCAGTGTTTTGGACAGTGTCCATTGTCTCGAGGATATTTATTAGAGACGGCGTCGCTTGGTACCCGCCAGCCGAGTCTAAGATGGTGGTTATAACATAATAGTGGATTTATTGCCCCCCAACAAGACGGCATTATGCGCCAGGACCTATGGGAACTAAGCGGATCTTAGGAGTTGGGACCTCCGGGACCCTCAGGTCACCTTTACGACTCTATACCTATGTAGGGTAAAAGACAGGACCACAAAGCGAACGAACTTTCAATGTCGCAAAAAAGATCGGGGGATTATATATCAACTTTCGTTCACCGGTAGATAAAATTCGAGAAATCCTCCGAATTCTCACGTAGAAAAAAAGATTTATAATAATTAATAATAGGGGTAATGAGGGGTTCGACCGTTCACCGTGTCGTAATTAATTATCGGACGACTATGTATTCCGGTTTCACATTTGCTGACCTTCCATGACTAATGCAGTAAAATTCTTAGGTCAGAGTACGAGGGTGGTCCGACACACCCTTCTTACGCTATTTTAGTCCTTCATGGATTATGCAACTTGGATGTTTGCCAATTTATCAGTACGCATTCCCCGCGATTATGGTGCATGCAGAGTCTGTTCTCGTATACCTCTACTCCGGTGAATATTAACCCTTCGTCCTTTTTTACCTACCATATAATCTTTCGAGGGCGGAAATCGCTGCGTCACGAAATGACCATTCCGGTGAAACAGACATCGAGGAATTTTTCGCGATCGCCCCTACTGATCGATGATGAAATTTCAGGGGTTTCCTGATCCGAACGGATCGCAATATCGTTTATGGCTATGGAAGGACGAAACCTGTGCATCTCATCTTCGCGAACAAGTTAAGCCACTAAAATCCATTCCACTGTATGCCACTTCCTGTTCAGAGTTGGAACCTCGGTGTATTATTAGATATGCAACCGCAGCGAACTGCCTTCTACCGGTGTTATTAAACTTAGTTATGAATGCCCATTAAAACTGTAAAGGAAATGCATTAGCCCACGAGAAAAGCAACCACCCCGACTTTCGGCTTGACAATGCTTTTCTATACGGAATACAAGAGCCATCCGGCGGATGGACGTTTCTCTCGTTGGATTTACTCTACCTTTTAATTCCCGTCATCGGATCGGATGTACGTCCATTCGATATTCACTCGTCGTAACGAAAAACACGCAAAATTAAACCGAATGAGAAGTAATTAACCTATCTTCGAGAAGAAGACCGCGGTGGTTGATGATTAAGTTCTAAATTGGTATAGCAAACTGAGTGAGAAATATACTAGGTATAACGGGGTGGTTATTAGCTGAAAATCATAATCACTTCCCGAGTGAAGAGTTGTGTACAACCCTGTCCCTCCGCTCATAGGCTATACCGTGGCAATAACGAAGAAGAAGGCGTAATACATTGAGGCTGTGGGTCGCGCCGGGTGTTGAAAGGTGGGAAGAAGCAAGGGAGGTAAGGGAGGCAAGGAAGCCGTAAGGGTGTCCCCGTATTTTAATGGCCAGGTTTGACAATAGGCGGCATTGTTGTATCCAGTGTCTTGAGAGATAAAGGCACCATCCCCCTATCTACCAGGTAGGAATCACACCGTGCGCTAGTGTAGACGGGCGTGTATTGTATACCCAACGTCTTACACGCGAGAACCCATCCCCCTCTATAGTTCTGCTGTATTTCTTGAGAGATACGGAGAGCGAGTCCAATTCTCGCCAGGACTTTATGACCGTCCCGTGGATCCGCAAGATGTTAATTTCTAATCGTCTTTCAGGGAGTTATATACCCCGGACTAGCCGTTCAAGTTTCACATTATATGATATCTAGCTGGAGGGTGGCGGGTGTAGATGTATCTCGGTTTCATCATTGACCCAGAGAAATAACGATGGAAGGAATAAATTGAAAGGAAAAAAAAAAAAGGGAAGAGGAAAGCTGGCGAATAAGCGTAGGTGTATTGTATGTATAGAGCTTTCGGAGGACGGTTCCTCGCGTTCTTTCTAATTTGAAAATTTACGATCGCAGTTTCCGACTTCTTCCGGGATTTTCTACCCCTCGGGTTTTCGTAGATTTTCCACCCAATACAATACCTTACTATTATACCTTTGGGGTAAGAGCTGGAAGAAGAAGCAGCCCCCTTTCGCCGAGCAACCAATTCATTTTCCCCGGTATTCTCTTCGCCATCGCGTCACTTGTCCCAGCTTGACTTCCGCCGGCAATTACAAACTTTGCGACACAAAATTTTTCGATTCTCTTTCCCAGGTTCTCCCCGCCTCCCCCTGTACCCCTCTGGCTGACTCGATTCCCGCATATCTTTACAGGGTTTCGCGGGGTTTCACGTTCCGCAACGTCGAACCGTTTCATGGTGTTGGTAGGTAGTACATACTCGAAATATGGAAGTTCAGGAGCGAAAGGATGGGCTTAGCAATGTGCCACGGGTTATTGAACACCGTAGCGTTGGCAGTTTTATGGCAAAATGTGCGTCACACTTCACACCGTATCGAGTCCCCGTTATACTGTGCGAATGAGATGAGGACAGGGGTGTGAGATGGGTTCGGTATTGGCCCCAGTTCGCGCCTATTCGCGCCCCTTTACGATCACAATACTATGCCACGTCGAATATATCAACTATAGTCGAAGATCATTACCCTGCAGCATCAAATGGACCCAGTTCATAATAGGATAATATTGTGTATCTAGTCCAAATTCCCAAAATTATACAAAAATTTCATTCATTTTACGGTATATCGATTCAATGATTCGAATTCAAAGTTAGAGGAAAAAAATTATTGAATTTTATGGAGAATGAATGAATTATAAAAATAATTTGAGATACTTTTCGGGGCAGGAATAAAATTGCAAAATAATTTTAAGGAGACGTATGCCTCAGGATTTGACTGCCTTCATATGCATATAAGTGGATTGTATATAAATAAGTAATTACAGGTATACATTATATATTCGGCGTGTAATAGCGATCATCATTTATTGCGTACGTCATGTATATTCGGAATAAGCTGAATCCTCCGGTTGATGATTAAAAAGTAATTTTACACTGACATTTCTCATTGGTCGAGGTTGGCCCTTTTCTCTTTCATTCCCTCTCCGACCAGGCACCGCGTTGTCCAGCAACGTCGGGGGTGCATATAGCTACACCTACGTGAACGAATGGGAACAATAAAATCCACGGAAGTGTTTTACATTGAAGGCGGGGGTCGACGAGCCCGTGAATTCACTAAGTGGCAGACAATGGCTTTTGTGGTAGACGTTGCCACTGGAGTTATTCCCATTTCGTATTTCATGTTTCACATTTCTGCGGGTCGGAACGCTAAATTTTAACTGCCCCATTAACACACGGTCCACAACCAAACTGCGTACAAGGGGTTGCTGTAGATTCGATCAGTATATCCCCACGAACTCTCTAAGATTCCCACATTCAACGTTACATCGAAATCTTAATTCAAAGCTCATACAGCCTGATACAAATATTTGGGTATATCATCTTAAAAAAAAAATGATACGAAAATCGATTTTCAAGTGTGAAGTAATAAATTTTTTTTTCTTTTTTTTAATTATACTGTACGTAGCTATATGTATAATTCTAAGCTAGACGTACTAATTAAGAAAATCTGAACCATGGGGCTACGGGCGTAGCGACGACATACACGCTGGAGTAATGCTGCAAGGTCGAGAGATTTTCCCTCAGCACTGAGTAAAATGACTGAAATATTAGTCATAAATAATAAAAGTTGCTCGGCTTTCCCGCGGCGAAGTTGAAACCGGAAGATAGGTATCACAGCGTGTCGGGGGTGCCGCAAAAGGAGGGTAAAGAGGGGCTTCTGTACGAAGAGTAGAAACGGGGTTGAGAGAAGAGAGAAGGGAGAAAAAGAGGGAGCGAGAGATAGAGAAAGAGAGAGGAGGCACAAAGACGCCCCATTGTCACCCACGCCGCCATCGGAACCGCCAGCCACCGCGGGAAACTTTGAATCATTTTTATTGCATCGAGTTATCTTTGTTATCTTTGTTATCTTTCTTTATTACCGGCTAACGTCTAACCGCCTTCTCCTCTCTTTCTCGTGCGAGATAATACGAAAACGTTCACACCCCTTTGACTCCCGAAATGGGATAAGTTCTTTAATTCGGAAATTTAGTGGTTAAAAAAGAAGTAATTAGACCCAAGATCCTAGGAACGTCGTAGCTAAAATACCACATCTTGGCACCCGTACCTACTTTAGAAAAGATTGTACGAAATCGGCTTGAAAAAAGCATCTCGCCTTTTTTTTTTCTTCTCTTCTTTCCATTTTCATACAAAAAGTCAAGGGTTGTATATGATAACGTAAATTTTCGTTGTCGATGAGATTCGTCGAAGAGAAATAGAAAGCATGTATGAGCCTCGCTGCCCCTACAGGCCACTTCATCCCTTAGCAGCCCACGGGATACCGGGGGACGACCGCAAGGCAGGAACAGGCGAAACACACATGTATGTAGGTATGTATGTACGGACACGGAGTACGGAAAAGGGTCTGAATTTGCATTTTATTTGCCGTGGTGGAGGTTCGCCTTTTCGTGCACGACATTTATTTTAATTAAATTACTTCTGAGCGTCGAACAACCCATTTCCTATAAATTATCCCTCTTACAACTTTACATACAGAGGTTTTAATGCACTTCGCTTACGTTTTACCCTGAAATTGAAATCGAATGAAAATTATCAAGTAGTATATTTTACGTATACGAACCGACGTTCCCTACTTCGATGCTGTCAATTCGCGTTAGTCTATTCCTCGAGCGTTATTAATAGCTGCGATTCGACCCTTCCCTATTTTTACTATAAAAAATAATTGTACGAGTCATTGGTTCCGAGGTTTCTTCGATTTTCAAAAACTATTCAAATCCTTTTCAAACTCTCTCGGTTATATATTTTTATAGAACATCATCCCCGTCTCGGGAGATATACGAAAACATATCGGAGTTTGATACAGTGTGAAACGCAGAGGCGATAAATAAGGGAAAGAGTCCATTCGGTGCGCCCCGCTGGGCCATCCCAAAGAATTTGCGTATTGAAAAACTCACGTGGGGTGTCTCGCGTTCGGATATCGTTGGAAATACACTCATTTCTATGCCTGTAGACGTACGCCATATACTCAACTTCAGTCAAACACTTCGGAAACAATAGCCATCCGATTGGCAAACTGAATAAACGCGTTATGTGTGAGTGGAGAAGCGAACTGCATTGTTCAGAAACTCGAAAAAATCCTCGATCAAGTGCGAGGAGCAGCAAATGATTTGTGAATTTATTTTCTTTCGAAAAACCAGTCCAGTTTTTTTCATAGATTAATGTTGTTAAGTTATTTATTCGAACGCGTACATGCAGGGATTCTATTCCTTTCTCTTTTTCTTTCTTTTCGAAAATAAAGTATGTAGGTATAAGACCAAAATGAAGGATTATACGAATATATATGCCGAGTATAATTTGTAAAGAGAATTTTCTATGCAAACCAATTTCTACCCTCCAATAAATGAAAATCTAATAAAAGATGCGTCAGGGTGTAAATCAAACCATAATAAATTATGATTTAACGTTTCAGTGTAGCAGATATGTAATATTCAGAATATTTCGAATAGAGGCAATTTCGATGGGGAGATTTTATATCACCTATGTATATGGATATATATACCTATATGTGGGCGCAATTTATCACATTCTTAAAGAAAAATAAAAATAAATCATACACTACAGATTTAATTTCAAATTATATGGAAAAGCCATAATTTTCTTTTATCAAAAGTACTTCGTAGCATTTTTCAGAGATGTCGAAGGAAAAATTTCTACATTTTCTCTGGTTCTCCCTAATTGCTATAACTGAATCTAATAGATTAGCCTCTATCAATCGCTTATATGATTGCCAGAAATGAATGAAAAATAATGTCTGATTAGTAATCTCAAGATGGTTATAGTCTCAGGTGTAGACGAAGTGAAAATTGTAGCACCCTTCTTCCACAGTATTTAAAAAAATAGTTGCACATCTTTTTTTATTAACATTCGGAAAAAGGAGCAAATCTCAGAATAGGAAGTGTGAGAAAACACATACCAATTTTCAATTCTCTGATTTTTTTTCGTTAAGATCGAATTCTTTTTAAAAGAATTTTGGAAAACTTTTAATATTATTTTGTGTACTTGATTAAAAAGATATCGGATGAATTTTAAGGTGAACATTCCTACAATACATAGAAGCAAATTTTCTTGTGATCAATCTACTCTTCGAAGAGTTATTCAACGGATGTACAACTCAGAATACTTATAAGCATCCGGAGATGATATCTTGGGATACTAACAGTATCATGTGTTCTATAAATCCAATTAAACTAGAATTAGACAATATCCAGCGATTGAATATTTCACAAATATCTACAACGAAGCGCAGAAGCTTGTCCCAGCTTTTCCTATCCTATCAAATTCCTATCGCATTAAACATAAGCGCTGGATTTTCAATTCTCATATACTGCTATGATTAAATTTGTTAGCCTGAATCTATTGACCAAATTTTTCTACCAGGATTAACAGTGTAAAAAATCTGTAACTTTCTCTGCAGTAACTACCTTTCAAGTTCCCTTTAATAAAGCAGTCGACGCATCAAGGATAGCAACCGAAGACTTTCATAATTTATGAAAATCATTGAATTTAAAGAATTTTGGAACCCATTTTGTAAAGATTAATCCGACTTTGATTTTAGATCATATCAAAAGCAACAAAGTCCTTCCTAAAATAGGCCTAATAAATAAAATGTGTCGTGAAACTGAGCGCGCAGTTCAAGCTACGCAGTTAGAACTGGCTCGTAGTCGAAGCCAATTGCGCATACAGTCAGCATTCCTGAACTTGGCACTATATAAGTGCTCGATAATACCATGCCGAGTCTTTTGCTACTCAATAAAGCTAATCTTGCTAATTTTATCAACTAATTGAGTCTCCCTGAGATTTTCACATGTAAAAAAGTGAGGTTAAAGAGGTTAGGAAACGGATCCCACGATAAATATCCTCTAAATCGACGTAATTGAGGTTGAAATGTTATCACATGTATGAAATGAAGGATTTCAATTGCCCCTTCGAGCGATTTAATGTTTACTTGTTGATAAATACCTGATAATCAACGTCGTCACCGGCATTCCCGCGCGTTGCTCCGATGTTCAACGTCAATATGCAGCTCTCGTCGGCGTTCCAAACGTATAATATATCTTCACGAATCTCCAATATGTTCTGAGTCTCCTTACCACCTTTTGGCACACTGTCTTTAATCACTTTGAACAACTTTTTATCGTTTAAACGCAAGGCGTCCGTGCACGAATCCATCGTTAATAAAACTAACCAAACAAACACAGCTGTACACAAAAAACCCGCAATAGCTTCTCACTCTGTTTACCTACCGCTGCAGCATCAGCTGACACCGAACTACGCGACCAACGTAAAACGGAACACGTGACCATGCCCTTCGAAGTTTCCGAGTAAACTGACTAACAAACGTATCGCTATTTAGTTTTCTTCTTCTATTATTTACCTCCGACTCTCGATGGAAGTACGACTCTTGTTTTCCGACAAAAAAAATGACTTTCAAGACCGATTCGTGGATAAAAAAAATATGAACCAAAGCTTGTGTTCAGTCCAGGCCCCGGGGGGATTCGAACCCCCGATCTCCTGTTTACTAGACAGGCGCTTTAACCAACTAAGCCACGGCGCCGTTGTCACAATTGATACATGATTATTTCAAAGCCCCCGTGTCAGAGTATTAATATGTGTAATATCTATAATTAATTTATTCTAGCGCGATTATCGTCGTCGTCGAAACTTGTGATATGAGAAAATCTAGCGTAGAATACAAGCTTTGCTTTCTGATACTAATGCATCAGTTTACATTTGAGCTGACTTCTTTCCCTGCTATGAGAGAATTATTTTTTTATTTTTTATTGCTTTTTTGTTATTAAAAAAAAAATGCTAAATGGTTATTCAGTTAAAATTATTCTCTATTTATATGTTGCAAAAAATAATCGCCCCCGGGTGGGCTCGAACCACCAACCTTTCGGTTAACAGCCGAACGCGCTAGCCAATTGCGCCACGGAGGCCGATGGTCACTTGTTTATATTGCAAATTCAAATCGACTATTCTGCAAGCTATTTTTTAGTAAACTCTATGAAGCGGTATAAATCGAATGAATCGCATAAATAATACTGGGTGAAGTTTAGACTTAATTCTTCATCAAGCCCACTTGTATAACTATCGTGGCTTGCGAGAGAGATTATACTCGTAATTTGACTAAACTATAATGCGTCGCGCGAGGAATCACGAATCCCGCCCGCCATGGCACATTTTCGGCGACTATCTATATCTATAAACAAAAATAAGTTGGCACATTCTCAGACTCGAGTTCAGGAGATTAGATGATAGATAAATTCTGGATAGACGATCTTGAAGGTAGTTTTTCCTTAAGTAGGTATGTTTCCAGTTTACTTCGACGGGGAATTCTGGGTGTTGCGTTAGTCGCGGGGGAACGAAGGCGATAGTCTCGAATACATAGAAGGCCTCGGGTTCGAGGGCACGGACATTAACGGGGCGTTTAAATTGTGTGTTTAATTACAAGTAAGAGACAGTTGCGGCGAAATTTATTGGTCAGTGTTTTCTGCCTCCGTGCCCTCAGACTTCGTGGGCCACAACGCTGCCACGCAAACCTTGCCTCGACTCCCCGTTAGTCTCAAGACGATGTCCCTCGAGCTTAAAATCTGATATAGGTATAGCCCGATCCAGACAACAAACGACGATTCACTTGCAACTCAATATAACACATGCAGACCTTGTCTTGCCTCCGATACAATGAGGGGGTGTACCACTTTTTTTATGATTTTTTAATTTTTGAATGTCACCACCGATAGATTAGAAACGAAACTAAAAACTCATAAAACGAGAAGACCTGTTCTACGAGGGTTGAAACATCTTTGACCGAATGTCATGAAATTTTTAGCACTCTCTTGTCAGTGAAATTACTCGACCGACATTTTTCCCAACTTTCGACATAATTTTCGTCCCAGGAATTGCTTTCACTTTAACTGGATCTAACTGCAGCTGTGAGAGAAGATGGCTCATAAATCCTGACTCCGTCTTGATTATACTTCGTAGATTTAAACTTCTGAAAATTATATCAGTGCCCTTTTAAGGAGGGCCTATATACAGACGATTTGGCCGAAATCGCGAAATGATTTGTACTTTGGGAATAATGCTTCGGGATTTGAAAAAGCTCCGTCAATCTCTTCAAATCACATATACAAGAGAGCCATGAAATTTTTCGTCAAAAAACTCAATATCTGTGATGCAAGGAGCTTTTTGATTGCATTTCAAATATTCAGCTTTCACGAAGTTCTTTATCTATTCCCTTCTTCATGCTCGGTGCCGCGGTGCTTTCGCCCAAATACGAAAATGCGTACGTCTGACGATCGTCCGAAGCTCTGTAAAACTAATTTTTTCACATTTGGCAAATCGAATAACTTCTGAACCGGTTGATATCAAGGCGTATGACTCTAGATTTGTTTATGGGGGTCGGCCATAAACTGAAATCTCTCGTGGCACCGAAATTGGGACCCATGTGCAGAAAAGTGTCGCAGATAAGCGGGAAACCTCGCATATATCTATATATCGTTGCACAACCTGTAGATTCCCATATATAGGCTATATAGAAATGATACGTTCACGTTCGAAACTGCAATCCTTCGTCTCGATCCTCTGCCTCAAAGTTTAATACGCACATACAAATATGATCACATATCATTTAACACAAAGGACAAGAGTAATTAAGGTGATACAGTACAGCGACAAATAACTCATGTCACCGAGTATCCAAGGTATTCCAAATATGTGTATTATTACACAAGAGAATATAATATTAACAAGAACGGAAGATGATTGTTATTATAATTATCATCAGTATGATCACCGTGAGTAGGTGTAGCCCATGCAACGATGTATCACATACAGCAAAGGTGAACGCGAAGGATATGGTCTGATGGTATAGTGAAGGTGTAGTAGCGGTGGTGGTGGTTAGTGGTGCTGCAGGTTGGGTACCTCGAGCTGCTCCGTTTACTTCTTATTAGGTAGAAATTTATGGCCATAAATCTACGCGGGGTGCTGAGAGGATGAATCTTGCCCGACGAAGTTTACTACGCTTAGGTCGAACCAGGCATCTTACAAGGTTCATACACACACATATATATATATATACATACAATATATATATATATTCCTACCATACATACACACCCACCCATCCACAGACCAAGCCTAGCAGAAATTATATAACGGGTGTTGCCTCCTTACAATCACGGGAATCGGTTACTTCGTTACGTGGACCAAAGATGCAGTATTTGTACCTATAGCGTCTTCGAATTTTTTTTTATAGATACATCGGAACATGATTTCATAAGTTAATTTCTTTTCAGCAGTGAATTATGCGGATTGATTGACAATGAGTAAATCATGAACGGTTCTTAACATTTTATCACGAAATACAACTGCATACTGTACGGTTGTTTCAGGTACACTGCGTACAGACGATACGTCGCAACTTGTAACGCACATAGGTCATTGCGGTGTTGAAAGGGACTAACTTATAGCAGCATTGGGAATTACTATAGTTTATTATTAGGGAGATCAAGGGTTTCTGTAATTCTCCTCACACTTTACTCCCTAGAGAATGTACGGGGCCTCATGATTTCCTCCCCATGAGCGCTCTTCAGACTCACACCTCACCGTTGTTCACGTCAATCTCTTCGAGATTTGAGATTGGGTAGACCATCATTGATTAATTAGTTCAAAAATTGGTACGCGATAAGGTATATCACACACTACATGATATTTTGGGTACACGAGGTTCCATACTGAAACGGGAAGATGGAACCAATAGATAAATTGAGTAGACGAGAAAGCGAGGAGCAATCTGCGGCCTGCCAGGTCGATGTGGATGGTAGCGAACCATTTATAACTGGGAAAGGATGGAAGGATTGGCGAAAGATGTTGCCACGTTGGAAGACGAATCGACAACATACCATACCATCCCTCTCCTGGCATCTTCCATACATCAAACCGTTGCCCATTTCCTACCATGTGGTTAGATTCTGTGCCAAACATATACGAGGATACGAGGGTGCGGGAGAAAGGAGAGGGTAAATACGATCAAATTGTCGAGAAAATAAACTCACAGAATTTTAAGAACGAAGAATTATCACTTCACCTGAGTTCTGGCGAGATCGAGAAATTAATTGATCGTAAATTTATGTTCATTATCGCGATTCTGACGAACACAACGTTTGCTAATTGAACCTCGTCATACGTTTATCTAAAGTGATGTACTATTGCTGAGAACTAGGTGTGTCCTATGTACGAGGATGATATATCGTTTATCAATGAAAAGGCTTTTAGCAGCTGTAAAGTTGCCAGGTAAAAAGTAATCAGTATCAATTAATGTTAAAAGTGTGAATAATTACAGGGAATACGTTACGCGTCAGTTAGGTCAGCGGATGGACTGCATACAGCAAAGAAACACGAGGACTACTGAAATTTCATGTAAAAGTGAAAACGTCAGACAAGAAAAAGAATCCGATATGCCGATACGACCTAATGGATGCTCCAAGTGGGACGTTTTTCAATCAAGCAAAATGAGAATGTCGTCATACAGCTATACCTACGTCTAGGTATATCGCACGAAAATTACACGTCGCGTGAACGACCAAGGCGTGAAACTATTTTTTCATTAATATTCCAGTGGTTAATGGATCCTTTGACAGGTTTTCTCATTAACAGAGACAGAAATCGCCCTGGTTTTCTTCCCCGCCGACAATATTTACTCAAGTAATTAGATGCTGCTCGATACCCTCGACTGTTGATTCCCATAATTCAAACGTTTGCGGATATTTAAAGTCTGCAGTTTTATGTGGATGGGGTAAAAAATGATTTGTTCAAAAATGTAACTAATATGTACATAGGAATAGCGTTAGATTCACGTATCAGAGAGAAATGGGCGAGCTGAGTGTGATAAAAATTTGACAAATTTCACCGGATTTCTTTTCTGCGTGTCAAAAACGTGGGATGATAGGCGCAGACGAGGCTAACTACGTCGATAAATCAAGGAAGTTAATGAAAATGTAGGACCGACTGACCGTCGAACATACTGCGCGTATATATGCGTTACTTGCGTTTCGTGTGCCGGAGTCCTGCCGCGCATTTAAATGTAATGAAAAAAGAAAAAAGTAGAAAAAAAAGAAATGCCTTGCCGGAAAAAATACGCTCGTAAAAATATCAAGATAAGGTAGAGGGACGCGAAGATATGAGAATACGAGGCAGCAATAGAGGGGGATATCGTCACTCCGAAAAACTACCTAATTACAGAAATACAGACGGAATTGAACGCACTCGAATGTAGCGATGCACGGGATCATATGCTGACGGTAATATAAACCCTATGTATATCTCGTTCAGCATCGAAATATACCATGCACGATACCATCTTGAAAATGTCACTTTTTTTTCGATATGCGTTACAAGAATTACTAACTACTGGCTCATTGTGATGCAACGACCGCATGACACGCCGTTGTCACACGTGCATATGTCTCACGAACGCGTTTATAATTAAAAGAACCATACCGTCAATATAAATATTCGAGCTTGATAAGATGCACCAGAATCCGTTAAAAATTGAATTAAAAAGAGTGTCCAAAAAAAAACGATTTCATTTCTGCAAATTTTACTGAAGAAATTGATTCCACACATCCGATACCCGTACTCCACAAAAAAAGAAAATGCTTGCGCGTGATGGTGGAGGCATGGATTTGTCCCTTGCTGGGAAAGGGTTGAAACTTCCCTAATCGGAGGTGTTCACAAAATACAGACATTAAAAGAGCTTTGCGACAACTCTGTTATATGATCCCCGCCAATAAAACGAGCAACGACTAGAACTGCCATATGGCGATGGCAGGTTCGTGTTAAATCTTACTACACAGTACTCGATACGTATTGTTTATACCCAAGTTGCCTACCACCGACCCTGTGGTCTACCAACAGCATATGGAAGGACTGATATCTCGCGATCTCATTATTCGTGAGTGGTTTTGCAAAATCACCAACGCAATCAGTAGGTGGGTGATCATCAATTGCGCCCAACACCTCACTCGTTTTGTTCGAGGTGGTGGCTAATTAGTTTATTGCGAATACATCACCGAATCAGGGGGGTAGATAGCGAAAGTTAGGTGAAATATTTTGACTTGTAACGAATCCCCATAACCGACTGTATTAAACCCGGGTATAAGAGGAGTAATGGTAATGACTGGGTGGAGTAGCGTGTGGCATCATGGTGTTAACCCGTTATCTGAAAGTTTAGGAACTCGATTGCCTCGGGCCTCACAAAATCGTTGAATTGCTTGAACAGTAAGCTTTCGTGTACCGAGTTGATACGATACGATTTAGAATCTCGATAGGAGTTTTAGAGACAAACGTAACCCAGATCCACTCGATTATGGCAAAACTATGTTCCTCTTTTACATCTAATTCTGATTTATTCAAACCCTTCGTCAAGCTGGTAATGAAAGAAGATTCTTTCAACGCGACGTGTTTTCCACTCGCATCATTCGATGCATTCATTAGCCTATCGAAATATAATGAAACTATTTCTTTACTTCAGTGATAAGATGCAACGGCTTACAGAATTATAATTAAGACTTTGTGACTGTAATTAATGAGTTCGAAAATTGGAAAAAAATTTCTAATGATTTTCGAAACAACAAGCCCACGTAAAAGTATGCGTAAGTTTGACTTAGGTCAGCTGTAGTGATAAATAGTACTAAACCTGCTGCAATATGATAATTTTTTCCTAAGCAGGAATGGTTGATATATGGGTCGTTGATTGGGATTACCCATTGTGTGTAATTAGGGTAAAACAGTTCTCAGACACACATGCTTCTGATACGCGGGTAGATATCAGTTTTATAGCTCATAATTAGTGTTCTATCATCAAATCGTAATACGGGGTAAGGTCACGGTATGACTTTATGTCTACTTTTAATTAAATTCTATAGACTTTTCTCAGGCAGGTATGCGATAGGCTGCGATTTTTTTTTGC
Organism: Tenthredo distinguenda; assembly: GCA_947538915.1. NCBI lineage: Eukaryota > Metazoa > Arthropoda > Insecta > Hymenoptera > Tenthredinidae > Tenthredo > Tenthredo distinguenda. Next base: position 12,233,649 of record OX384534.1, read on the forward strand.
TCTTCGACACAAGGCCGAGACGATACTAACAAATCATTGTTATCCGATGAAAGTAATCATCAATTTTTCGTTCTCTAATGGCACAATACAAGAAAACTGTACCTGTTATATATACCTATATGTTTATGCGAGAACTGTTATGTACGGATATGCTACCAAGATATGATGATATTCTGAGAGGCGTATATGAAATGTGATTTTTTATTCTTGTTTTGTTAATTTAAAAAAATAATTTTCAAACTATAAATAAGGTCCGTTAAATTACGGAGCGCGTCGCTTCAGACGATTAGGAAATGCCAACGGCGTCCATTTCATTCCGTTTCATTCCGTTTCATTCCGTATCATAAATTCCAAGCTCTGACCCAAAGTCATTCGTTTGATGAGACACATGAACAATTCTTTAAGCGGAAAATAAATAACATCCAGGGTTGGGCAGTGGTGAGCATGCCACCCAGCAGAAGCCAACCTATCCTACAACCTACCCTTTCCACCGTAACGCTAACAAGAAAAAACCGAGGGGGACACATTTTAATGTCAACAATTAAAAATATTACACATACATTACTCCCCCCAACCTCACCTCCATCCACCTACACCCATCTTTCTCTGACAAGTATACATGCTCTCACGTGATATGATAATGATACCAAAAGCTCTATATTACCTACCCATTCCCACCCTCAACTTCCACCCTTATCCACCCACCACCCCGCGGCACATATTCACTGTCCTATACCCACTCACAACTTGGATACTATTTTTATTTTACCCTCGTGTTTCGAGGGTGTGTTACATTAGGCCTCGGGGCTAACCCTTTCTTATTACCGGTCGTCATGTCACTGGAGCTTTGCTGTCACGTGGAGATTATGCCAGGGTGGTAGAAATTGCCGGTATACCTGGTAGGCTTGCCTTTGTCTTTCGTTTGCACTCAACACAGTCATAATAAGCTCTACAGTTTTTCGTCGACGAAAGTGGCTGAATTAACTTATGATACTTGTACAAGTGCCTTTTGCCATATCGTCAAATTTTCATACCATATTTCTGCTTCGGTAATTACATATAGGAACGCATCGCATCGAGAGAACCTGACTTATTTCGAAAGAAACACTCGTAAACATTTTTAAGATGGAACAAATTCAGGGGGTTGAAGCGAGAAGGATTCAAATGACGAACAGTGAGATTTTTAGGAAAACCTTTGGAACGTCTAAAACTGTACTCATCTCAAAATCTCAAATTTTATCACTTATACCCTCTGCGTTCAAATTCCTACAAATATAATGAAAAAGAGGTGCTGGCTGGGGCTGATATTCAGATTATCTCTACTACGCATAAAAGACTATTAGTTTCTGCATATTAGCACGTTCCTCATTTTAAATCTGATAACCATTAACATGCTATTATTATTCACGTGTTTTTACGTTGGAGTCGTTATAACATCGTATCGTAACCTGATTGTCACGTTATTGGTTTCCTTCCCCTAAGATTAATGAAGAATTTATAGGATGTGCTCGAAGACCACTCTGCGGTGGTGCGTTTTAATTATAGACTATCTGCATCAGTGTTAATGTATCGCTGCACTCACAGAATAAATCAATTTCAATGCTGTCACTAAAATTGGTCGCAATTGGTCCCGTCATAAAATACGTGCATTGCTTCATGAAATTCAAATATTTAATACATATATATATATATTTGCTCGTCAATATTTATCATTTCCATGAGGCAACTGAAACTATATAGAAGAAAAAAGCATCCGACTCACCACGGAAATAGAACGATGGTCCTGGTAGTCCCTCGTTTATTTTCATCCTGGAAAAGTGGACTCGAACGTGGATAGTGAGTGGTGGAAGTGTAGGTGGAAACGTATCTATTAATGCTTTGTATTCCGCGTAAGATGTAAGATGTGCCCCGGAGGACCAGATTCATTTATTTATCAGCCTCGCGTGTCTGGCGTGCCGATACTCAATCAAGCCCAAGACCATTTGTCACACGTCTCCGGGCGTGAGTCTGGATGCACGAATTCGTCTGTGAGCCGACTTCCAATTGTCAACATCACTGTACTTGTGTATTATTGTTCATATTAGCGATAAATAACAATAAGATCCTGATAGAAATTTGATTCCCGGTTAAAAAATTTGTCAATAAACTTTTTGAATTTTTTAGATTAAGATTTTAGTTTCATTGATTCTAAAGGATTTCTTCCTTCTTCTTCTTCTCTCGTTTTATACCATCCGTGAGAGCTGAGAAAATACAGAGTGATGCTGCGGCTGATTATTATGTTTCGGGCAATGTCTGCTTTGAGATTTGAAATGATTATACCGTTTGACGTATATGTATACCGACGGGAATACAGGGTCGAATTGACATTTACATATGCTTTAGCGTCGCAGTCGCAGTCGTAAGAAGTAATATCCTAGGGAAAGAACACACATCCTCCCTTCCGACGTATGCAAAACTCTTCTCTGAGTGACAGGACGTATAAGGAATATATTTTCCCTCTAAACCGTTGTGTATTTTTCTATAGAGGGAAATAAATATGCGAATACATAGCAGGGAAGACAGACAGACAGGCAGTCAGACGGCGGAAGTAGTACGAGACGGCTTCCGATGGGCCGCATTGTGCTCAAATCGCATGCAAAACGAACGAACGAACGAACGAACGAACGAATGCGAACATAATACGGCTTTTCATACTTCACATTCAATCGAAAAGTTTACCCGCCCGCATGGATGTCACGAAGTTTAAGAAAACGCAAAAAAGAATGAGGAAATTCACCTCTCATAGGTCTCACCCGCGCCCGCGCCTCGTACGTCGCATTATGTGCACGGGAATGGATTCTCGTTCATACGTCGATTAACCCCGTGCTTGAAAATTTCTTTACCGCACGATTTTCTTGTATAAATAAACGATTATCCAACCTGTTATTATAATACGTTATCGCCTATGTTAAAGAAGTGTAATAAATTTCAAGCCTCTACAATCTGTTTCAGTTTCCCTTTTTTTTTTAAATTTCTTTTTTTTTTTTTTTATAAATAATCGCAGAGTATCGATACGAGATAGGTACCGGTAGGTATAAGTTTTCCATCGCGAGGGGCAGGGCTGTAGTACGCGTGTAAAAGCGAAATAACAAGCAAGTATATATTTGCATAATGATTGCAATTATATCGCTACTATATACCCACTCGTAATCTATAACGTAGTTGAAACGATAACGGGCAATGCAACGGAGACACGACAAGCCCCCGTTAAAATTCTCTTGCGAAAGCTTCGCGCTCGTGTCAGAAAACTTCGGCTGGTTTAAACGAAAGGGGTGAACCCGAACAGTCGGTAGAGTAGAAACGGTGGAAATAAGGGATGGCCCGATGGCGCAGACTCTCTTATCGACCAGGGTGCCTCTGGACACCTTACAAACTTCCCGATAGAAAGGGGTAGCTGCATAAAGTGTGCCGAGGGACACTTTCGAACCTTTATTCGCGAGCTATGAATTTTGCGAAACTCACGAAAATGTTCAGATAGCGTAGAGATAGGCTTTTATCTTCTATTACCAGAAAAGTATCCGCCATCGGTTATCCCGACTTGAGATAAATCAATAATTCAAATGTATGAAATCATTTTTAATCGTCGCTAGGTTGAGAGTAATAAAGATCCCGTGAATAAACTGTGGTTGCAATTTAAATATGATCAAGTCGAACGAGTGTAACTTTAAGCAGGGTAGGTATTGTATAGATTTTTATGCAAATTCCATTGATATCTGATTGCAGCTACGATAGTGCACCGAACATGCACATAGTGGCGATACGCTGTGCTCACCGAGTTACCCTTTTATGCTTTTGATGGGGCGATTTTGATTGGCCAACGGTTATTCAAAGCTGTTTTTCTATTGGAGGAAGTGGACGGCTGGGATACCGAAGGCTTTAACGAGACCGAGTTGAATCGCGATTATAGCAAGCAGCTAACGTCTGACTAGCGAGGGGTAGTTTAATTAAATATATGTGTTTTGGAAATTATGGGTACCAGCCGGGAAGTGGGTAGATCGGGTTTATGAGAAATCCATACTTCCATACATACCGTAGCCATTGCGCGTTAAAACTGTCAGGGGTAAGTGCAGATAATGCCGACGCGATGCAAAAACCGAGGCTAGGCCCTCGAGTTAATTCTCAAGTTGCACTGGTTCAACAACTTCTGGTATTTCTGGAATTTTTACTCAAACCAACGAGTCAAGTTTCAAGCCAGGTTTTACTACCGTCTACGAATCTTATCACTGATTTCCAACTTATCCGGAGAATCTCGTGGATTCGGTAGTTCCAACTTAATCGCAACTATGGTTGCGAAATGATATTTTTCTCAATTCTCTGTACATCGTGTAGTTTCGAAAGACGATACTTCGCTGGAAGATTTCGTCTCGGATAGAAGCGAGGCGCGCTAACGGTTGACGCGAGATTAGCGGTCGTGGTAAGTCGGTTTCCCAAAACCTTCGAGATCCGTCTTCAGCCACAACTAACCACGGCGTTTGAGCACGAAGGGAATTGTGTGCGAGATCTAAGACGTTGTCTCAAGCTGCAGAATCCCACGCACTTAAACACGGGCCTAATTAAATGCCTACCCACAACGGAACGCTCCGAACAATGTTTACTTTAGCCTACTTATACGTTAACAAGAACGAGAAGTTCCGGGAGAGCCGAGGTTTCGCTTGCTAAACGGGCAGGAGGGGGTTACGCTACCCAACTTTTGAAATAAAAGTGGTAAGGGTAGAATTGGGAGGGTTGAGAAAAAAAAAAAAAAAATTCACCGTCCGACACCACTTAACAAACTTAACTTCCATCTCGACTATAGCTGTATAAAATAAAATCGGATTCATTTCGTTCATCGTTTTCGAAAAATTTTCCATTTTTTTTTTTTTTCTTTTTCCTGGGGCTAGACAGTTGACATATAAGTGGAATAAAGAGTCGACGATATATGTATGATATCATATGCACGAGTTTGATAGAATGATAAAAAATGTTATATACATGGAATATCTGCTCCTTTGACATTAAAAATTTAAAAAGCAATTGCGTCTTATAGCTGTTGTACGTATCGCTTGTGCGGGATAGTGGCTTTCCGAATGGATAAATGTGACGGGACGTCGCATCTTTTTATACCGGAGGTCCCTGTATACTTTCAAATGGAAAATACCCTTCTGACTTATCACGTATCATTTATACTTCACCCTGCCGGCTGTGCAGTGAGCTCGCTTTAAAATTGAATGTGTCTCAATTTCGCGTATGTCAACACGTATTGGGAAGAAAATGGATGTTTGAAAGGGGACGTCTGATAAATATTATACGAACCGATTCGGTAGAATCGTCGTACTACATTTCACGTGAACAAAGTGCTTTACGAAATCTGAAAAAGAAAAAAAAAAAAAAGAAGAAGGAGAAACAAAAGAAACAAAAAAAAAACAAAACGGACAAATAATTTTTCAGACAAAGCCGCTGTTTCCGTTATTTTTATAAAGTACATAAAATTTGTACATTTTACTTCAGTAGAGATCAAACGAGCCCAAAGGATCCTTATGCCGTCTACCTCGAAAGAGAATCCAGAAAAAAAAAGAAAAAAATTCTTCCGGACGTAAAGCGTTACAAAATGGTAACGTATAGGGATGTAAGGCAGTATTGCCCAGCTGGCTCAATACCTCGATACAAAATTCTTTTCATGGTACTTGAATGGCTATAGGAAATATGTGAAAAGCTGAATTCAGACTTTGTATGCTCAAGCCTTTCTGAATGTACGAAATAGGTAGTCGAGCGCTTGCAAAGCGCCTATAAGCTTCCCCGTAATGAAACATTAATTATTCAATCGAAATCCAACCCCAACCCCCTTTCTCCAACATCACCGACAATTTCTCGTCGACTGTTTTTGCCAAATTTCGATTTCAACTTGTTCAATATTAATATTTGACGTTCGATTTTAATGACATTCAAAATCTCGGGACGATCGGAGTTTGACATTCTGATTGAATTTCAAAAATCGCATATCGATACAATAGGGTGATATTTCCAGAGGTAAAATTTATCGTTCAACGAGGTGTCGACTGTCGAGTTGTTGTGGGCTGTCGGAGATATTGTATGATCATACGTATCACTTGATTTTCCAATAATTTTTAAACCGGGGTTATATTATCAGGAATTTATTGAACACCAAACAGGATTCTAAAGGGTACGAATATAAATCAAATCGAATCCCGGCATTCAGCTACCGCTGCTGTCAAATCCACACTCAACAACCGCTTATTGATTGATACGAATTGGTATCAATTTCCTCTGCGAACAATATCTCACCGGGTATCTGTGGTGTTGGCGAAGGGAAAATATCTTCCCATATTATAAATAAAATACTGTCGGTGGTTGCGTGCAACATGTAGCTGTATACAATGATACTTCAACAAAGATATACACTTCGCACGCAATTCAGTAGATTTCTATTCAACAAATATGATCGTTGGAATCAATTGATCAGCTGCAGTACTCGACACATTTTCAATGCTATTTCGTTGATAAATCACCCCGTTTCATACTTTTTTATGAATGATGCAAATTATGTGAGTCATGAAAGTAAATCCACGAGCTATTCGCGCGATAAGGAAATATAATTACGTTTGCGATTGTGCGGAACGATTTTATTTTTACTGGAAATTATCGAACGGTGAAGAAAAGGGTTGAGAGGGTGATAAACCTAGGTAACGTTTGTTTCGAGTTAATAATTTCCCGAAACAATTGCGCAGTTTTATCGGGATCGCGTGCGAGCATTTTACGTTCCGAGAGTACAACGCCGGTTCGATCAATTCTGATGGTTTCAACGCAATTTCGACTCGTTTCCGTCCCCCATCTTCACCCTCTTCCCCACGACACCGTGGGGACAAATGCGTGACTTAGCCTCTGAGTCGTTAGGGAATCGTCTAAAATCTAAATGGTAAAGAAAAGCGCGATTCGTGTGACACTAGGCAAACGAGGTGGCGCCAAGACTTTTCTAAAAATAAAATTTACTGTATTGACATTTAGACAAAAATTTGTAGCTACAATTTTAAAATAGTCAATTTGCAAGTCGCGACGATGTTGAAGAATTATTTTCTTTATTGGTTAAACTCGACAGAAATAGAAAATCAAACTCTCAAGGCTCCGAAAGCGATTTACGGGTTCTCTACCTCATTTTTTTTTCAATTTTTATCAAGATTGAATATTATTGATCGAGGAACAGGTTTACATGAAAAACTATACTTATTTCTGTGCCGAGCGATAATTGAATAGCAAAAGATTTATCGAATTGTTTTCACCAGGCCTCGTATCAATTTTCAAATAATAAATATAACACTTTACGACCACGAGTCCCTGGTATCGATACGATAAATATTCCTAATACTATATTTCATTTGCGATTCGCGAACGACAACGTTCTTTTCTAAATGCAATAAATAGTAGAAAATATGACGACGATAATAATATAGCATATGAGCAGAGAACACGACACCACGTATCATTTCATAGTCGATATCATTTTAATATCCGGACTTTTATGTCTTATGTCTATACCGAACGTATTCCTTATGGTATACCTGTGTATTATATTGGCAGGAATAAAGTTAGTTTCGTAGTAATGGAGTTCTAGTTTGACAATATGAGTTATATTTATTCGATAATCAGGATTAGACGATCATGTGTTGGATATTCAATCTGTAATACGATTCGTGCATGTTTCCCAGTACTCAGATATCGTATAATAAATCATCGAAATAAGAAAAAAGATGCGCCCTGCCTGCCTCAGGGTCAGGTTTATACTTTCTCAGTAATTTCCAGAATTCAATCTCAGCTATTGTGGAATTTGATTAGTCTCAAGTTGGCGGGGGCGAAATGCCTCGATTTCAATCCGAGACGGAGCAGGTCTCTGGATAGTACGGAATAGAAAAATACCCGTATTTCATAAGATTCAATGACAGAATTGGACTGGAATTTCATATAAGCTGAGAATCGACGATGATTCATTGATTCTCGAAAAACGTCAAAAAGGACATAAGTTATTTGCGCGGTGAATTTATGGCTAAGAATTCAGCTCCTATTCGGTACGTAATACCCAATCATTTCCGCTGTTCTAAATCACACGCAAAGTTTTGCGGAGAACTTCGTTGTTTCAAGATAGACGAGAAATAACCGACGGTGATATCTGCGATTTGATATATCGTCTCAAACAAAGGCGTATATACCGTCGATAGTTGCATGCTGAAGGTAACTTCGACGAGAAGAAAACGTGTTAACAGATTGCTGTCCGTTAAAATTCGTTTTTACGATTAATGCAATCATTATTCTATCAATGATGAATTAAATCACGTCAAAATACACTATATACGATATACGATATGCCATGAAAGGTTGAAACACTTTTAAGCCTAACGAGATCATCTATTCGAATATTTGTCGTTTAACTTTTAAATTTCTTATCGGTAAGCTGCAACTACGTCGTACTACTTGCTCCAATTTATTGGATTTTGTTGATATTTTCCTTCCTGCTGTGAATATATGTATATATGTGTATGTGGGAGAAATATTTTTACGCCATTGCATTAGTTTTGGCAAGAGCAATTCACGATATATCGAAACAAAAAAGTTTCCTCTGTAATCCACCTAGTTTGGAAGACAGTTGCAAAGGCTAAGCGGAAGTCATTCGTTACATCGATGGAAGATCATTACTGTCTGGTCTCGCGGTAAGGTTTGGGGATAAAAGTTATCCCATTTCGATGAATAACCGGAAATGAATGACAGACGCCAACTGCAGCAGAAATTCACCAAGGGAAAATATATCGTCTACGGAAATACTAAAATATTATACAGATATATAACAAGCTAACAGGACTAAGTCGTCGCTGAATAAATCAAAATGAAAACTGTAGTTTTGGTCATTTTTTATCGATTGTATGAATTCGCGTTATTTTCATTTTATTTTTTAATCATTTCACCCGACGTGCGAATATTATTAGCTGCAGCGTTAATTACTCTAATTATCAACTTAATTCACATATTGCGTGTTTGATGAGAGGCAGACAGATGTTTGATGCAAGGATGCTTGATGAACCAAACATCTGACACTATAATATTAAATACTCCGAAATCCGTACGTGAAAGTGATCAGTCTAGACACGCGACCTAGAACAGTGATAAATTTTCTCCGCAGAGAAGCCGACAGAGATATAATACACCGAAGAATGACCTGCCTTGATACTAATTACTGCGAAGTTTTTGGTCTATGAACAAGCCAAAAGCGTACGATAAATATAACGACGTAATTTTAGCAGAAGAAGAATCGATAATCTTAGGCGGTGTATATTCTTCTTTCGAATTTAATTCACTCCCTTATTTTGGCGAAACCAATGATTTGTTTCTTATCGGTTGGATCGAGAAATTCAGAGCAGCAATTACGAGGAGAAATGATTGTTTTTAGGAGACTAGATCTTGTGCGTTCAGCTGATTTGGGTGGGAGGCGAATATTTCGTTAAGAGGTATACAGAACGTTCCTTAGGCGTTCGTTATTGACGAAATTTCTATTTCAAGCCATAGACACGCAGCCGCGATAATAATACAAACGCGATCAAGGCTCGAGCTGTAATCATGAGCCTTTCACGACTCCCACGACACGCCAAAACTGTCACCGATGGCGCCCAGTAACAATAGGGAATCGCTGGTTGGCGATGTTAGACCTGGTTTATTGCTTATCGTCTTCCGCTTCCGGTCTACCGATGAAAAAGTTTGATTATCGCTTGAAACTTTTTGAAAGTGGGGCAAACCGCTTTAGTCGGATAGCCAGCTACCGTCATTTAATCTTTGAATAAATTCTATTTGCCTTTCGCGTCAAATTCCTCCTCGCTCCCTTTTCTATATGTAATTCATTAATTCGACCGATCAAGAAAACAAATTAAAAAAGATTCTAAAAAATCAAACAGAACCCAGGGAAACGTGTATTTTCCACGTATAAGTGCAGATCGAAATTCCCCCATGTTCCACATCCGTACCCTCAATTCAAATCACAAGACTTCGATTGATCATGATGTCGCTGTTGAGGTAGATTAATAGATACAGACGAACGGCGCACCGGATCCGATAAGAAGTTGTAATTATTAATCATAGGCATCGCATAACTATCAGTCTTGCGCCCTTATCTCTACAGAGAGTGATGTATATAAGCGACCCTTGGCAGACACTGTGGGCTGTGGGCAGGTAGGTATAGGTATAGTTAGTTATATCAGCGCAATACTTCACCGAGATAACAACTAATAATCAATAGTATAGTAACAAGTTCACCTATACACCCCCGAGTCGCCTGTCTTGCCTGCAGTTACCGCATGCCTATTTAATGTATCCAAGGTACCTACCATAGGATGCATGATTCCAAGACCTAAGGCCAAAGGTCGCCGGTTAACTAGCTGGTATAAATTGTTCCCAGGTTAATATCGACTTGGGCCTTAGAAATCGTTCTGGGAATGAAATTACATGATTTTATCAGGAACCTTGTTATCCAGAATCGCGTCGCTTATTCGCAGTCGAAAGACGTTGAAATATGTATAATATTGGGTTTGTATTATCGATCTCCCCCGAGCTGACCTTAGGCAGATCCGATACGAAATTATAATATCTGCGGATAAATCCATCCGTGTTTCGTCCGTGACAAGTGATTTTTTAAATATACCTCCAAGGGTTATACTTTCCCATTTCTCCGCCCCGTTTCGTAGCATAATCTCTATGATTATATCGTTACAGATGGTATCTGATTTCAACGCAACAACACGCTACTTTCATCGTTCTCTAAGCAAATAATTATCGCCATTATTACTCGTACCGATATCCATAAGCCGAAAGGTTGCGCTTCGCGGATTCTCTAATTTTTATTCCACAGACTGCATCTTCGTAGTCGCAATAAAATGCAGAAAAATAATAATCTGTCCCCGGAGTCACGCGTATTTGTATATATTGTTTGTACTCGGTTAGTACTCACTTCGATTACACCAGAGTATAAAAAGTCGTTATAATCGCAACGTTTTTGATCCACGCGTCGCGTGTGTCGCCCGTTATACCTACGCCACCCACATACATGCAGGTCGTATAGAAAGACCAAGGTGTAGAGGTGAAATTGTATCGCTGGCAGGCTGGGGGGTGATCGAACGATAGAGTGCGAATGTAAAATACGATACGAAGGGACGAAGGTAGGGGTGAAATAATGTATTACAATCGAACGCACGCAATTACGCCTATCGCCGTCTGTTGATCGGCTATAAAATGTAAAATTTAAAACAATAATTATCACGTGCCGTGTATCTAGGCGACCCTAACTCTCTCGTCTGTGCAGGCCACAGGCCACAGGCCACAGGCTACAGGCCTCGGACACTCGGTTCAATAATTAATATATCGACTTCTGTATCGTTGCTAAGCAATTATCGAGTATAAACAAATGTCCTATCGTTCACTAGCCGCACGTTGCTACATTGTAACACCCGCCCGATCTCACGTGCTTGTTCAACCCGCCTTTACAAAGCCCTCGTGTACCATACATGCGTTCGATAGTCGATTTTGCACGGTACTCTTAACAGGGGGACATATTTTACACTCGTACAACGCGATCAGATTAGATCACCCCGCATTTTCCTTCTCTTTCGAATTACTTCGACAAATATAAACCAAACTCGGAAATTTTCTATCTTAGCCAGAATTGAAGTTAGACGGAGTCGTCGATCTTTATTTTTCATGTTACAATTCTATCCACGGATAAATCTCTTCGTTTTGCGAAAAATTTCTTTAGAAAAATTCTCTGACCACAAGTAATAATGGTGAGATGTCTTTGAATCGATAGCGCTAATCTTTCAGAATTCAAAAAACATATCTTTTGAACGAACCTGGATTTGTGCGAGTGGCTGTATGATTTATATCATAGATATGTCAGGTGGATGTGAGAAATATATGTATAGGTAAGTTGCGGTACGTGGGATACCATGGATAGATATCAAGTCTTATTTTGGGTGACTGTAGAATATTTTTCGAATGTCGTTGAACGATTTGCATTCCAGGGATGTGAGGAGTATGGCACGGGTAAAATTCCAATAATATACCTGGCTGAGTCGTTGTTACGTTAGCATAGAATGCGAAGTCCAATATTACAATATTATTCAATTTAGTATATGTGCAGATCCGACGAAAGTATTCGTATGCGTCGCGGATGTGAATATCTTGGTTGTGTCTGGTTTCATATCATATCCCAGTCTTTGTGGAGAAGCCGATGGAATTTTATTGTCGTTTCAATATTCGTTCATATCTCGGATTCCATACGCACTATACCTACCCGGATTCTGCATTTTAAGAATTACTAACTAAATTCAATATCTAAGCTTCCGAGGTTTGCTTTACATTCGAAAACATTTTAATACGCCCACCGCAAGGACATTTCTTTCCTCTCTGGAACAAAGAATAGGAAACATAAGGCAGATACGGAAGAAAGAAAACGCACGGATATGATATATTACGATGCTACTTGGAGACAGCTTGATGCCTGTGATCTGTTACCCCAGACGTTCTGCACTTCACAGGACTTTCCTTCGGTCTGCATAAAAAAATTGATGAATTGATATAAAACGGAATACGAATCGAACAAAAGACAATTTTATGGACAATGTAGTTGAAAAAAAAGAGTTTCACAATTTTTTCAATCAAAAACCGGATCAGATGATCTTCATAATTTTTATTTTCCCGCAATGGATCGCAAAGCGAAATGTTTCGTTAGAATAAGCTGAACCTATGTATTACAATGGTCAATTATTTTCGCAACCATGGTGTATCTAGATGCACCTTGATAATCGATATACAATTGCCAATTGCTCGAGGGTGAAAAATTGACCCGCGCACAGACCCTTGGTAATTTCTATACTGGAGTGAATTTAGCGTAGCATTTCGGCGTCGAGATGGGGGGCAGATTTTGAGCAGATCTTTGAAATATCCAGGCGGAATGTAAAACGTATCTCAGAATTCAAACGGATCGTAATTCTCGTCAGAATATATTGTTTCATCATGTAAATTGGATACCTACCAATTTCAATTACGAAAAAAGCTCAGAAGTCCAGAGATTCTGTTACCAACAAGGTATGGTACATGAAAAACGTTCTGAGATGTACTAATTCTTCTGCACAGCACCTCAAAGGAGAAACATCGCGAATATCTGCGAGGTATTTCGCGGCGTACATCACCCTGTACGCGAAAATGATCAAGGAATCACATCAGTCCTGGGTAAGTTTGACCAAAGTGATCGAAGTTTGAGAAAAGTAATCAATCGATCTTTCGCCCTCCGTTGGACTGTGGCTGCAATGGATACGGGCGAATATATAGTCAGTCGGTAGCTGCGAGCCCGTATTTGATTGTTTAATTAGTAAGATGACCTCCCCATCCCTGATCCCTGGGGGCCATCGGCGAAGCAACCGGCTACCGTTTGCCCATCTCGACGTCGTCTGCGGGAGAGGGTATCTCTTCGGTCTTCGCTCTCCGCAAGGATACACTCCAACTTCGAAGACTACCAGCTCCTGCAGATTCCGCGCGTATAGGGGTATTAATCCACGCCCTCAATTACCCTTTGTCTTGGGCTCAGCGTCGTCCACTTGTTAAGATACCGCTACTGTTTGTCTTGAAACGAAGGGGAACGGGCTGTTTCGGATGTTTCGGGTGTTTGGGCTGTTTCGGTGGCCGCTTTGCATACGTACGCTCTTGCCCGTTTGCAGTCGGAGACGAACTGCTTCAGGCTCGCTACTGATTGCCGCGGTTGGAGTTCCGGATTTCCAACACGTCAAACGGATCTACCGACCACTGCTATTTTATGCGGTTCAGTTACGAGATTTTTACGCTCTAGGCTTCGTGTTAATTAATCCTGCAAGCTCTGATGTCTGAGGCTCGTTTCGGTTGATGAAAAAGTTACTTTTCATATGCACGGCGACATCATATACCTCAATGTAGTATAGATATATAGTAATGACCACGAGGTACTTTTTTCAGAGTAGTTTTTCCTTTTCATAATTACGTTATCGAAACCATGGGTGTGCTCGTCCGGCTTATCTCAGGAATGAAACTAAGCGTTTAGACCGAATAAATCGTGTTCCAGGATTGTATGTGCCAAAGACGGATTAAAACCGTGAGCACGACGAGTCAAAGTTGGAATATGTATGGAGAAGGAATATTGCTTATTTGCGTGCCACCAAAAGTTTCAGACCACGTTGCATGTTCCCCGATTAATAATTGCTTTACAACTGATTTTATTTTATTTTCTGCCAGCCGCCGCGAGGGACTCTGGGCTTTTTCGGAACAAGCTAGGGTTGAGGGTTGTATGCCCGAAGGCAGAACTGCCTTATTACCACCACTGGCAGATGTATTAGCATAATTAACCCACCGCGCCAATAAATCCCAACTTGTGATTGTCTTTTTTTCAAAATTATTTCACATCCTGAATCGTTCGGTTGTTATAGTCCTACCGATTTTCGCCACTGCTAATTAAAAAAAAAAGGTCGGAGGATATGCGTGCACTTCTAGAAGATGAAAAACAGTGAGTGAATGGAAAATTATTCTCACAAAGAACCGGAAAAATATTCGACAAGTGAGAATTTGAGATCTTCAGGTAATATCAATTGTCTAGGCAATATTTTAAGCAAGCCCTGAGGCTGGGGGCTGATGTGAGTCGAAAACTTTGGGAAACTGTAACAACTCCTCGGAGAGCAAAGGCGCGTACACCTCACCTCAGTCGACCCTCGCGGAATGATAATACAAAACGCCGTAACTATCGCCCTAATCATACTTTATTTTAACGCGGCCCTTATAACGAGGTCGCGAAGTCCTTTGTGTCGACTGTGCGCTGCGTGCGGATAAGCGGGGATGAATCTAAATTCTAAATTACAAAATACAAGTACGCGGGCCCATCGCGACGCGCTCTCCTTACTCTCTCTCTCTCCCTCGTTCCCTCTGTCGCTCTTACTATATATCTAGATATATCTCTCTCTTACTCGTAAAACTAATGAGACACCCTACGAACCACCAGCCTAGACTGCGGTTACGATAAGAACTTGTACCGCAAGGTTTGCCAGCTAGACTATACCGAACACGATTTTCCTTTCCTATTTCCTATATACATATGTCTAGATTGAACTTCATACATCGATTGAACGGCAGTATCGAATTTGATACAGAAACGCACCTTCTTATTTCTACACCGAAGAAACCGTCGAATAACATGAAATGATTACTGGCGATGACAGCAGTCTACTTGAAAATGTACTTCTCGGAGCAGCTGGGGTAGTTCGATATTCAATCTTGGCGATATTAAGGCAATTCGAATGTAGCGCGAGGTGCACCGCTGCAGATGATGTATTTATCGCTTTATTAAACCAGCAGGCACCAGTCTGTAGCCCATATCCTCATAGGTCTGACACAATCCTCGATGGCAGTACAATTTTTCTATTTCTCAGATTCTTGCGATGTAGCAAAAAAATTACAAGAATATATGTATATTCAGCTATGACTTCTTGACGTTGTCACCTAAATGCGGGACGCGGTACAGTTTTCATAGAATTTTAAGTATCCGCAGTAACTATACAAGAATATGATAGTAAGAAGAAATTCGGCTACGAATACTGGAGTTTAAATTTTTTTTGTATAGTTAACCAGTTAGCTGTGACCCAAGAGAATTGAGACAAGAGAGAATTACGATACTTTGCGAATTACCACACCCAAGTGTAAAGATTTCCTGGCTTTTCGTTCGTATTTGTTCGATACCAGTGAGGGGTGAAATCCGTTTCTTTGCACAGCGAAGAATATCAATTGTTAGAAATACAAAGGGTGAGTGCCAAAGGGGGTCTGAGAAGGGGGTGAAGCCGGGGGTAGGAGGTTGAAAGGAGTCTCCCCCGGTACAAACCAAATTCTTAAGAGAATTTAGTCGTTTGAATAGCTCGCGAAATCCATTGCAAATGTTTACACGAGATTTATACAATATCCCTTAGGTATTCTACCTATATAATATAGGTATACACGTATACATAGGTCATTCGACTTCTCCTTAGATTGAGTCTCGTCTCAACGTTAACAACGCGTTTAAACGACTGCAGGGTGTCGTTGAGTGGGATAAAGCATCGAGCAGGACGATTGTTAAGTATTTCACGAACATATATATAACGTGCTTTGTAATTACAACACTGAATAACATTTCTTTGCAAGATTAGACTTCCCGAGGTGAGAGACTCGCCAATTTATACAGTATTCCAGACTCTGTGGAAACCATTTGGCATTTGAAGGTGCTGGGTGCACCACGAAGGGGTTAGCACCCCTTAGATATGGGGTTTATGCGTTTGTGGTCTAACCTCCGACATATTACTCTCTTGGTGGATCGTCGTCAATCTTATCCCGTAGCATCGGGACGTTACCGTAACCAAGTGTATGTAGATATATATGTAGGAGGTTTCGCACTTGATTCACCCAACTGCAAGACCAGCAATTGACTTCAGGATTCTGCTTTTGAATTCAGTGCTGCGTTTATACTACTTCTGTTTACCTATCTGCTTCTTTTCATCTATGATGATACTATTGCTGAATATATATTTACAGTATAACCGATAAATTTGCACGAAAAAATTTCAAGAAGAGTGATTGGTGTCGTGGAAAGAATATTTTCTTATTATACTTTGCCACAAACTGGGCTATAATCGATATTAACAGCAGTTGTAAAGAACATATCGTGATTTTAACGTACCAAGAAGTTTATAACCGTACCTTACCGGTGCAGGTTGCGTGTCGGTTCATAAACCAGGCGTACAATTAACGACACACAATCAATGATCTAAAGATATATAACTGTGTACTGGTTATGTTGAAAAAAAACCTTCAGAATACGGTTACTAGTTTCAACTCCGTTCCTCGGCTGTTATTAACAAAGGAGAGATTTATCTCTGATACCATCCATACGGAACAAGTAAATCCTTCCTTCGATACGGTATAATATTATTAAAGTAGCTGATCCTTGACTGGCTGTAGAAAAAGGTTTCTTTGAAGATCGATTCTGTTGTTTGCGTACAATGCACTAAAAGATCAAACCTCCGCTTCGTCTAGGTATCAATTTTTATTACGATAACCGACGAGGTCAGACATTGAGAAGCTGTACTTCTCACTTCGTGTCATTGATTAATTTCTTTTACTACTCAGGCAAAGGAGCGCCACTTCTAACTTGATAGGTGATCACGTGATGAGAGAAACTGAAAGTGGTAGTGTGAACGAATCGGGTAGGTATTACAGCTCGAAACACGCCTATACCAAGGGAAGTGCGATGCGAGGGAAACGGTAATCGAGGGTCGAGAGGGGAGGAATGAAACCCGAACAGCCGGAAGTTGAATAAATCACGTATTTTTTTGTTGTTGTTGTTCGAGTATTGCCGAATATCGTGACCTGCCAATCACGGTTTAATCTGATGATGTAATCACCCCTTCGTAGGTTGCGCTCACTACATCGCTCGATTCCACCCTCCTCCCACGATTGAGGCTACGTTGTGGTGGTGGACTTGGGAGTACGTGAGGGTGGCGGAATCGGATCACGCTATCCGAGGATCAGCGTTCAAAAATCGTCGATATCTGTCATTGGAGTCTGATTCACGCCCTTCTTCATCTTCTTTTTCAACTCCGATGCAATTTCCTTCGGTCTATTATCGATTCAGGTGGATATATACCTATTCAGATGTACAGACAACGATAGTTATCTGTCTCTTGGATTAGTACTGGCTCGGTTTCTATTTTAACTGATAAACCTCGAAGGTCGACTTCTCTGCGCGAGTCGGTAGCGATCCATTAGTCGATTCTGTCCGGACATCTTAGCTCAATCTACTAGGTTACAGTGGAACACGCAAGTTGCCGATAACGGGTGTTGGGCAGAGGGTATCTATGCCTGACAATAATAGGTTATCACAACACCTTTCATCCTGTAATCAATCCGCTTTATCTATTCCCACACCTATATTTGCCAGCTATTTCGACAACGAATTAGAATCACTTTGGAAAATAAAGCAGCGGTTATAGCTCCAGGCCTTGGGCAAGGAAAAGGAATAGAAGATTGCCGTGACTGGTAGGGAACGCGGATCCGGAAACTAAACCAACATCGATCTGACGAAATGATTGAATGGCATGTGGATAATTGACGGCACCGTCGACCCACGATGAAAGTGATCGAACGATTCTCTGGACGGAAATGAACACGAAATTAAAGATATATTCTTCAACTAGTATGAGTACCCGACGTCGCGGTCAGTCGTTCATTACGATTGACGTATCGAGGTAGCGATTTCGAACGAACCAGTCGATAAAATGTAGTTTTTACACGGGTGAAGAGAAATGCATGACTTGTCGCGCCGTACATAAATTTCTGCATTTCAGCGGCTGGTTAGTAATAAGTATATCTGAAATCACGTGCGGCATGAGCACTCCACAATCGTTTTATGGGTACGTGATAATTACAACTTACCCGACGCTCAGAACTGTACAATACGAATGCATTACAATAGCGCGCATCACGATACAGTTATTATCGACATGAAGTTCTTATAACTGCCATAGTTAGCAACTAATTCTGCAAGCTACGTGCTGCAAAATGGATATATTCCTTTTTTTCTTTCTTTCGCTCTCTCTTTCCCCGGCATTGTATAAAAGTGCACCTATCGCGCGTCATATTGAAACATCAGTGATACATTTTCGCAAGTATACACGGACAGCTGTGGTGGTGTTGAAATTAGGACAAGACTTGAGCTACGTATCTTCAAACTCATTCATCTTTATGGACCTTGAATAGTTATTCTGATTCTGTAGATAAGCAAACGTAAGAAATTCGGTCAAATCTTCGATTCCATAGCTGATTTGCAAAGCTTGAACGAAATTACGCATAGTTGACGATTATACTATACCGAACGGTTCGTTCCGTTGTTGCGGATTCGAAACCAGACTTATATAACAATAAAGATAATAATAATAACAATAATGCTTAACGCACAGCCATTCGGCTAAGTGCGTCTCTAATCGAGCGTTCAGTGATGAGAACGGGGTGAGCTTTCAGCGTTTAAGCTCGTAACAACGCATTCGCAGTAAAATCGGAGCCGGTATCCATACATATATATATATCCCAACCTACGCGGTGAAAAAAAAAATTCTTGATGGGTTTTGGCTCGGGCATGTAGAAAGAGGAACACGCCCGAGCTTTGCCGTACGGTGGCGTCGCTCGGTGGCTAAATCACGAAGCTTTTCAGGGGTGAGATGGGGATGTTTTCGGAAAGAGGAAGGGAAAGGAGAAGGGGGTGGGGTGGGGGTGGGGGTGGAAATAGTAGCGGCGGGAAAAAAGGGAAGGGAGGAGGCACAGCGCTCCAGCACTTTGCGATACGTCGAATGACTAATACGCTGAAACAATAGACTGTCGTTAGTCAGGGGATGGGGATGCCAATGCCACCACTTAACCATTTCTGCATTCCTCCTGCCTTCAAATGCGAATCTGCATACTATAGGTATAGAATAGATATATAGATATATCATTTATATTGTACGTGTATACATGCAAAGCTTTTATTGAGAAACCGTTGTGTAGTCGAGATATTAAATTATGAATTATTACGCGTAGCGTTAAGCTTTATATATGAAATAATTTAACGCGAGGTTCCTCTTTTCTGAGAATCCATTTCTGCAACCCACCCTGCCAACTTCGTTAAAATAACAACGTGCAAATAGCTGTACGGTGCCGGCGGGTTCTGAATCAACTCGCAAAACACAGATTTGACGTTCACACGGATATCTCCGATCGTATACCCGATATAGATACGTGACTATAACTGGAGTAATAAATGACACATATTACCACTGATTTCATTCAGTACTGTATTATGTTTTCTATTTATAAAAATTCTCACCGATTTCTCGTGACCAACTGCAGTTCACGTCAAACGAATGCGAGGACGGTACAGCGAAAATGCAGTACGAATCACTCTTAACTAATGATTTATATCAGTCCGGAGAAATGTATACTGAAATCGATTACCTGCTGGTTAATTTTACCTTCGAATATCCGATCTAGATGTCGGATATGTGTATATTCGGACGATTCTACGTGGTGTGACGTATTCCTCTTTACACAGACGTCGAAGAGAGTTGAATGTCCGGTATAAGTTTTTGCCGGGAATGGCAAAGAGCCCGAACAACCGTCGACATCCCTGGTCAGCCCCGTGCGTCGTTGATTGCCATTTCCCCTCGCCGCCTTAAAATTGACGCATATTCGTTATCCTTTCAACCCTTCTTCCGTCGTCTCGTTTGCCATCGTACCGCACCGCATCGCATCGTACAGGGTTGAATATCTCTTTCTCTATGCATATGAGGCTCTTCCCCTCATCTTTTGAGGGGACCACACCCTGTCCCTGTTCGCTTGTATACGTACACCCCGTGCGCACCTATAGATCTCTCGTCTCTCTTGGTACTGACCACTTTGCGTAAGATATACCCTTTGCAGCTGGTGTTGAAAATTAAATTTTAGATTTTACGCCAGAAACTGGATGTAATTCAATTCCTGCATTACCGTTTACTAGGAGTGAAATAATTCTCTTTTTACAAAAAGACTAGACACATGGGGTCTAAAACTAAGATGCAAATGTTTCAGCCTTCATTTCAACTTTGAAAATTATCGGGGGTTCCTATTTTATAAATCATCCCTTCGTTATATCGTTGGGCAGTATTCATCCGGGTAAGAATGACACCGCCGGGACTTAGCTGGCTCTGTTGTGGTCAATTCTTGATCGCGGCCATCGTTGATATGGTAGCTTTGACGGGGTGGGGAAGGCAAGGGTTCCCCTCCTTGCCGCGGCAAACCGCCCTCCGAAAGAGCTTCTATCCCGGGAGAGAGCTTCCATTACTAATCCATGCAAAAACCGGAATATCTTTATCCCTCCACGTGCTGGAGACGTATTTCCGGAATAAACTCTCTAATTTACTGCTTCTATAGCGACCGTAATCACGTTGGGGGTCATGGCCAATAATTGCTTCGCTTTACCTCCAAACTTCAAATTTCCAAAGTATCAATTTGGATACCAAGACGATTCTCTAAATTCAAAAACCAAAAGAGAGTAGAAGGAGACCAACACGGCGTGTAATTGTAAAAATAGTGCGATATCCCCAGCAGTAAGATGAAACGGATACAGAAATTGGTTTTGGAAATGCGTGCATCGTCCGAACCACTGGGCAAGAGGCATTGCCGAAGGGGCTGCCTAAGGGGTGAAGGGGAACACCCTCAGGTGGGGAAGTAGAATACGAATATGAGAATTAGAGCCGCCGAAGGAATTAAAGCGTACAGCCGTGGTGCGGATCTCTGAGCTGTGTGTCTGTCTGTGCGACTGCTACCCGCGCGCGGATATTGAGGTTCAGATCTGGGATCCTCCCTCTTCGTCTCTCGGCTCGCCCATCATCCGAACCATACGAAGCTTTAACCCTCGCAAGAGAACCCGCGGCTTTTCATATTTTATTAAGGTGGTAGACGAGCGTTTGTATTTGCATGGAAAATATCCAAGGTTCCAATGACTTTCCATAACCATGAAAATTCAACTCTGACTTCGATCTACTTCAACTTTATTTCAGTTTTTTCAATTCACCTGATTTGAATTCTTTTTTCAATTCTTTTTTTTTCTGCCAAATTTGGGATCGAAATTATCCAAGAAGAGACTGTATGCATCGTTCTCCCTGCAAACATCAGCAGCAACGGGTCGGCGTACCTAACTCTAGCGTAAGCTCGTCTCTATATCAATCACACCGTTGGACAACTCCTGGTTTCAGTTTCGGTTCCGACTCTCCTCGTCCTGGCTTTTCACCCTTGGCTTCTACCCTGCCGTTCTATCGTGGTCACAACTGTCTGGGTAACGTCTGTGCGTCAGTTCGAGAGAAATAATAGCCACCGACCGATGTTTGGATTTATAATTTATGGACGTTAATTATTTTACCGTTGTCTACAATTACATGTTGTAATTATGATTCCGGGATCAGATATTCCGCAAGATCTACGTAAGACGAAATAGAGAGAGAGAAAGAAGAGCAAGGAGAGATTGGAGGTAGCAAAAAAATGATACAGTTTAAATATAAGCACTTGTGGCGACCGGCGACGAGTACCCCGCGGGCCAAATACGTTAATTCAACGAAATATTTTCAGTATTAATTATAATAATTCTTCGATCCAGGTTGATGGCAGTGGTGCATTCAGTTATAGGAAATGGGCTTGCGTCATTAAGCCAAGCATTGTTCAGAGCGAGGTGATTGTCTTGGTTTCTCGCTCCAGTCGTAGTCAGAGACAATTGTTCAATATTCCCATTGATTTGTGAGGCGTAAACCCCGAGGCGTTGCCCTCGCGGTCCTTTTGTCAATATCTCTATTTTAATGATATGAAACTCTTTGTGAGCCGTCAGGCTAGGTGTTATTATTTTCTTGGTGTATTTTGAAAAAATAACACCGTCAACGCATCGCGAACAACGCGAAAAATATACTTCCGCTAAAGCTTGCGCGAATGGACGCATGATGTGTGACTTCGCGACCATGACGGATCATTATTTTTTCTCGACATTTACCAAAAAAAAATAAAAAATATAACAAACAAAAAATAATATGAAAAATAAAAAATAATAAAAACAAAAAAAAACAACGAATATTCATTCCGCAAGGAAGTGGATATCGCGTTTACACAACTCACGGGAAACCCTTATATCTCTACTTCGCGATGGTATATATGAGGTGCGAAAAAATTCAGTCATTCACATACCTTTTCTTTGCAATCGTGGGAAAAAAATCGTCTAATATTTTATTTACGAATGGTACCGATAATCTCTTCAAGAACTAATAAATTTCTTCATCTTCCTCATTCTTCGCGGTATAAATGGCATTGGCAAATAGTCTGCAGCTTTATACAGATCAATAATTTATGTAAATGTGTACACGACGAGGGCGCTACCGTGTGCCAGTGAGTTAGAGGGCTGAAACGATGGCTGAGGCGGATATGGGGTGGATAGGGGCGAGGGAGGGGGGAAGATCACGACACCAAGGGGGTTTGATGTCCAACCCTCAACCCTTTCATCGATTCTATTTCGGCTCGCTTTTATCCCTATCTCTCCCTTTTTCTCCCTGTCACATCCCCAGTCGGTTGTCGTCTCCCCCGCCATCCTTAAAACCTCGCACACCATAGGTACTCAGCATTGACTAATGCCTGATAATGTTCCTCATTTGTTTTCGGATATTCGTTAATTCTAAAAGGTCGGCTTATAACGCGAATCGCCGACTAATGCATCGACGCTTCGCTTCGAGTCGGATGTAGATAATCTCATTTTATTGGATATTCCGTTCAGAATTCAGAGAAATGGGCTCGTCTAATTTATATCTCAATAACAATAGCGCAAAATTATTAGTCGAATCAATTTATACAGAATATTACCGTTTCCCTAATAATTCCGTTATTTTATTTGGTAAAAAGAAAATGAGAGTTTGGTTGATATGAAGAAAATGACTGCGATCAAATCGCTGCTAGGTGCCAGTGCCTGGAACGGATAACTGTGATAGAACAAAACCGTGACAGATATAAAATCGTGGCTCGCAGGCTAAATCCATTGGATTCATTCGGTCAGGAGATACATTACGGATTTCAATCACAGAGTTTAATTGAAGCACGAAACAGCCGACGTTACCAAAGTCCATTCGCTATTATGTCGAGCGAACAATTTAGTAGTAAAATCAATAAACCGATATAACAGTAGTTCGAACTATTACGAGGGTCGTATATTTTCTAAAGTAGGCGTAGAATCGGTAAATTGGTTTTCTGTTGTAGGTTCAACCGTTTCCGCATTGAGTCGACCGAATTCCTTGCTATATAAGTAATTATCTAAGTATTCGCCATCACGATCTAGTCGATCATTTTATTTCGACTGTATACGTATATTATTATTTAAACCAAATATTTTACTCTCAAACCTTCGAAAGCACTATATACCTATAGTCGAGAGATCGTTGAGAAGGAAGGAGAGAATACTTTAGGCGATTGGTATTGTCGAAGTCTCCTGCTGCAGATACAGAGTCCTGGGGTTTCTGTTGTATTCAAATGGGGTGGCCATTAGAGTTATGTTAGAATATATTGATTATTGGGGGGATCAAAGGGTAGGGGATGACGCCACCGCGAGCAGAAGGGGGAAAATATGGAGGAAATATGAGGGTTGAACAACCGATATCTCATTCTATCATCCCATCGTGCCAGGGCTACCTCAGACCAAGAAACTCTCTTGTTTTTAGCGAGCACTGGGCTTGAAAGCTTCCCCGAATTACAATCCCATCAAGTGAATGAAAATTCGCGTGAAAATCATGGAGAATCAGACCGTGAATTATAACCGAGAATATCTTTAAATTTAATCCTTGCTCATCAAAGGTAAACTTTGTTGTTTATAACAAATATAGCCGACTGCATATTTTGCTACTTGATTCGTTGAAGAGATAATCCAAAGGCCTTTGGGTCTCATTCTCATTCTATACCGCGATATAACCCGAAGCTCAGGATCTCTCGCGAAATATCCGGATTCTACCGGGCGAATGAGGCGAACTAACAGAAGGGCAGTCGGAATCGCTCTTTTCTCTTCGAGCCGATAATTCGAAAGAGGATATAGAGGCTGAGAGGCTGAGTGGCTGAGAGGCTCCTGCAGGCTCGAGTGGCCGGATCAAAACGTCTAAAGTGAATGTCTAATCCAGCGGGTAGGTATGGCGTTAATTCAGCCACTGATTCTCTGCAGTCAGAATTCATTCCGCTCAGTTTCGCACGCATGAGAGTTGCACGTCGTTATTCGAAAGTAATGAGACCGATCTACTATCGTTACTATCCAGCCTGCTTCGGACAATAAACAAAAAATGAATTAGCTCATATTATACATCAATCTTATCTCGTACGATTAGTGCATGGAACAGTCACGGAACAATTGCGGAATCACTGACGTCTACCTGTTTTCGTGACAGCGGACCTGGTGGGTAGATCATACTTACGATACCGTCACGTTATCGTAACGGATTGGCCGTTGAAAGCAAAGGTGATGCGGTCAGCGGGGACGATTGTAAGATGTGAATTAGTTTGACTGATCGATGTTTTAAATTCACGAGAGACATTCGACGTTGAAAATTTTTTATTTTTAAACTCGAACAGAGATTTTTCTTTCTTTTTAACGCTGATTGAATTGAGAATAGTTTTTACCCGCCCAGTACAGTTTTTTAATAAGAATTTATCGGTCTGAAACTTCATCTGACGTTTGCTTTATCAAAAAGCTGTACATGTATCTTTGGAAACACCGCAGAATTCTCTATTCTTTTATACGTTCCAGTGACCCTCGAGCCACCCTCTTATATGACCACGCTATCCCCCGGTAGACCCGTGAGATACAACCCCTTCGACTCTCGCTCTACCGATAGGCAATAATTATTATTTTAATTTGTCGATTCGCAGAGAGGTGCTCCGAATAGAGAGTTTCGCAGTTGAAATTATTTGAAGTAAAATCGAACTAGCATTTTTGAAATAGTAAAAATGTGACTGTCACTTTTGATTCAGGATAGAATTTTGTGAACAATTTTTCCTTTCTTTATTTTTCTTTTTTACTTCAGCGCGAACTTGTCTACCGATATCGTGTCCCATTTCTGTGTAATTATGTTACGTTTTGAGTCTTTTGAAATTTAAAGGAACGTCGCTTAAAAATCTTCCCCTTTTATCTTCTTCTCCGCGGTTAAAAAGTCTCGAGTACATCGTGGGTTGAATCGAAATTTGAATGGGACAACTCGTCCCACCCTCTCGATAAGTGTTGGCGCTCCACGTCCAAGGCATGCATATACGGAGCATTGATGGATTAATATGCGATCCATTGACAGGCAGGCCTCCCTTTCGAAGAGTAATAGCTCTGTGGTATAACTATATGCGACATTGGCACACACATTATCGACAGCATTAGCGGCACAGTAAAGGGTGTATTGAGTGTTAGCGAGGGTTTGGACCGGCGCTGCGTGGGCGGGGGGTGGTCTTATCGGGTGAGTATTGGTGCGATTAATGTATTTCACTACACGTTACCCTCACTTTCATCCCCCGTTACTGCCAGCGTCTGCCTGGTTCTCTTAGGTGAGGAAAGGCTAGCAACTAAAAGGGTGAAACCGGGGCTGCTACATGTTCCAGAGTTATCACCCTTGCCAGTTTATACTGAGATTCGTATATGAAACGGCTTTTGAGACTAGGTATTTTGTATACTGGTAAAAAAGAGACCAGTAGTCAGTTAGATACGAGAATTTTTTTTTCAGCTTTTCAGAATTCGTTCTTTCCAAGGTACTAAAGAATAATAATTACGTGAAAAGATTGAAAGTTATCACTAAGAGAGGATAGAGAATGTGTTGGGTTCATCACTTTGCAGTTGAGATGAAGGGAAGGCTTTTGACTCGAAAGACAAAAGTCAGGTAAGCCGAGGAGAGAATATTGAATGTCTCGGTCGAAAGTAGGTATTACTTGTTCGGAGCAACGCACCGGGTGGATATCTACTGCGTTAGGCAAGTGGGTGGGCAATAGGCACCTACATAATACCGAGGGCTAATAAATCAATTTCTCGTTCCGGGATGAGTTAGGAGGGTTACGTGCGGAGCGATTCGGTTCTCCAGGTTGGTTTTTGGTTTCGAGTGCATTCAATCCGAAAATAAGGATTTACATATTCATGCAAGGATCTCACCAGAGAATCAGAGCGGATGTGGCGGTGATACTCATCGCGGGAAGAACTCGGGGTGGAGAACCCACTGCTGTATCAAGAGATACAGGGCACCCCAATGGTGTCTAAAAAGTAATTCCTATTTTCGGTATAAAAATATCAATAAACCCGACACGACACGACATTCTCATCAAGTCGTCGGAGATCCCGATATCCTTTTTCGACTAGAATATCTGCGCTTTCATCCAATTCCATAGCAATAAAAAAGTACAGCTGTCATTGATTGAAATAAAGAAAATTCAAACAAGTGACTCCTTCAGGATTTCCGGTTAACCAACGTTACGCTACTGCATGGGGAAGTAGGAAGGACTCTGATACTTGTAATAGGATTTTATCCTGGCGCCAAGTCGAAGTTATATATCGGCCCATTTATATTGGGCAAATATATATATGTATACCAAGTAGTGTATTGGATTAAGAACTTTTTACTCCCCTTATCCGGGAACGGTGCTGAGGTACCATCTACCGTTTCCCCTGCCACATTTCCACGATGAGGAAATTGAGAGTTACTATTATTATGATTATTATCAGGGACGTTATTGTATGGAAATTCGTTGCAAACTTTCCGCATTTGTAATAAGGTCTGTAAAAGTCTGTAAATTTAAATGGATTCTCACGCTGATATGCGCGGGACAATTCATTGCGATATGCAAGGGGATTCTGACTGCTGCAAGATATCTGAATAAAAACTCAAACGCGATTCAACTTTATTGAAGAAATACGATCGCAGGACCTTCCCCATAAAGTACAGATAACTCGAGTCACGAAATCACAATCTACCAACATGAAATTACAAAACTGTCATACTTCTTCATCTGGCTAACATTTCTCTGTAAAAATTGACAACTAAATGGCTCTTAAACTTATAAGATGACGGGTTGACCCAATTGTCTTCGTTGTAAAATCCTCTTCGCCCCAACTGATCATTTTCGCCATTTCCTCCTCTCTAGTTCGATTTTTGTTTCAGCACGTGATTAAAAAAATGTTTCAAGTACAATTAGCCGGAGTGACAGAATGTCGGAGTACCGTGTACGTCGGTTTGTATGGAAAGAGTATAAGAAGCAATGATAGTGCAGAAGAAATAGAGTAAAAGTAAGACACGTAATACGAAAGGGAAAAAAAACCTAGTTTCAGCCGAAAAGTGTTCGAGGTCCACAAAAGTCGATCCCCAGTCGAGCCACGTACAATTTATTTAAAGTTTTCTTTTATTGTGGCGCTCCCGATTACCTATACTCTTTGGTAACTTTAGTGGTTGCTGTACGTGTAGAATCCCATTCCATCTCGTTTGTCCCCGCTCTGTTTCCTGGCAGCCAATAGCAGCGAGGTACTACGATCCCCTATATCTATGTCGGAGACGTTGTAAAAAGAATGACAATTCCAGAAGTGGCGGCGGCGGTGGTAGTGGAATGAAAAGGACCACAAGATACGGATGACGAGGATGGGGTACGGGAAGAGGGAGGAAGGAAGAAGTAAGAAAAAGGGTCGAAAAAGTGGTTGCATCCATTCTTGAGTGATGTAAGTAATAAACGGCGTGGCTTGTATCAAAAATTCGATGGCTATAAGGAGAATTCTGACGAACGGACAGAAATTCAACGTATTTTTAGTAACTAAACCATTGTTCGAGTAAAAATTCTGAGATTTTACTCCGTTGAGGAAAACCGATGTAAAATTTGAGTGACAACTCATCTCCCCCCAGACTTTAAATTTCATCAGGTAATCGGGTTCGGTGTCGCTTCTCGATTCCCATCTCACGTGACTAATTAATGAATGGGTTTTCTCCCCGTTCTAAAGAATATAAAGTATGAAAGCTCCTGCCGTTGTTCTATGTACTTTTAAGTGGGCTGTACAACGGCGAGGTACCCTTATACTCACTCTACCATCCCGTCGCCCCAACATGGTTATCCGGTAATATATCGATGCAGAGCAGAGAGCGATTCCCACGTCGGATCTACCGAGCCAATCTTTCGGAAACTAACCCCAAGTCCGAGGAGGCAGCCGATATTTATAGGCCGGATTTAAAGCATAAAGTCTTGGCTAAGAGGGCGAGGGTGTATTGTTATTTTCTAAAGACAACAAGACCCGTACAAATTTCATGGGCAACTATAACAAATGGTTCTCAGTTTGGTCTCCATTAATATTCGATTATAATACAATATTTATCTACATACCCAGTGTGAAGTACAAAAATTTGTGAGAATTCTGTACTTTCTTCTTCAGCATATCGTCCCGACGGTGGAAAATTGGTACCGCATATTTCGTACCGTAGCTTCCATTTCATCAGGTTTCTATAACTAAGAGTACATGAATCCCCGCGGCTGCTACCACAGAAGTAGGACGAGGAGTATCCCGAAAGCAAGTTGGCAGCAATCGAAGATAGAATGCTAAGCAGTTGAAGGGTTGAACACCGAACACTGTCGTCAGCTCGCCCGTTGCGAGCTAGTGAACGTTGTGCTACCCCCTCGATCCTCATCCCTTTTCTCGCTCCATTCCTCGCCCCATCCAAACCCCCAACCACGACACCAAGCGCTGCGCGCATTTAGATAAGTTAAACTATAAATTAGACGGATCACTGGTACCTACTCGAGGAAATGTTGTCAGCGCCTGAATATGCATGATTTATACAAGCTGCCTAGTTCGCCGGTGTAATTCCTGCCAAGGTGCCCGTATGCTGGTGGACTGTTTGTTTCATTGTGTGTTGAAGATGTGTCGACATGATGCAAAAACTTTTCAGATGATCGGGGAAACGATGAACGAAGCGGCTTATCGCCAACTATTCGCGGGGAATTCGATGCCGAATAATTTCGTGATTTGGGTTAAAAATTAACTTTAAAATTGAATTAAAAAATGAACAAATATATGCTGTGCGGTTGTTCTGTAAGAGAAATTGGAAGTGGAATTGTTAGAAGTGAAACAAGCAGAAGTCAGGAAGCCAGGCAGGCTGGCAGGCAGGCAAAGACACGCGAGTTGGTTTAGGATTTGGAGTTGCGATTGAGCGAGCGAATGCTCGAACGGAATACTAATCAAAGATACACAAATTCAGAGGCTAATACTTGAATCCCCTTCAGCCAGAATCCCGAAATTAAATTATTGGATTAGATGGCAGCGTCGCCAACCCTTCTATACTCGTGGAACTCAACTCGGCACGAAATAGATAGCCTGCTTTTAGACAGAGGATCACCGCCTTACAACTTGCCTTTGTATCCGCCAAATTCTACAATATTTTATAGCTAAATTAAGTCTGAGATTTGAGCTGGATTTGATTTAATATCTGCTTCAGAACTCGACGACACGACACCGTATCCTATGTTTATATTGATTTTACTATTCTCCTGATACCGTTCGTGCTCACAGCGACAACTTTGCTATTAGCCAGCCGTAGGGTCGATATATTTATTTTTTTCAATAAAATTTAATAAAACCCCAACGAAGGATATATTTACGAGCACAGAAAGCTAGTGCGTAAGCTCAACCGCAAGTGCGCAGCTTGAGGTAGGTCGTGATATACTGCTAGTCGTTCTACAACTGGAATAACTGAACTTGCAGGGGGTATGTGAGCTTCGCGACTTTCCTGAGTCGACTATTTCATTTTCACGATTATTGATAGTCCACTTCTCTTTGCTCTAAAACTTGGAATCTTGCAGAGCCATTTTTCTCGAAATCACATTCTCAGGAATGAAGAACTTCGCGAGGTCTGGATCGAGATTCACAGCGGGGTGAAATTTCAACGTGCTTCGTGAAACACTTTTTGTCATTCGGCGATTCTTGCGGCCAAAAAATTCCGCGTGCTTAATGAAAAAACTGAAAAAAAAAATAAGTTTCACGGTCCGCCCTTTCCAAATTTTGTTTCTTTTGTATTATCAATAAAGCCTTGCATAAATCCGTATGAGTGAAAAATTTTCCTTGTCGAGCATTACAGTCATATTTTGTTTGTCAAATCATATTTGAAGAAAAATTATTTTTCCGTAGCATCTGGGGTAAAAATTGTCCGCAGAAAACGTTTTGTCGATTGGGTTACTTGAGATTAAATTTTGATATTGGTTTACTTGTTGTTTTTCACTTTACTCGTGTTTGTGCGAAGTCTCGAGCTCTCAATACGATCGAGCTCGACTCTGTATCACTGTAGTCAAAGTAAAAGAGAGAAATAAGGATGTTTTGTTAACTCGACTAGTATATAAATTCATGAATAAGGTGACTTTAGAAACTCGACAGGCGGCAAAAAAGTAGAAAACATTTCGCGGTGGTGGACCGAGATCGCGAAACAAAAGAAGACCGTTTTGTAGAATCCCGGGAAAACCCAGAATCCCAGCTACCAGAATATACCTAACCAGTCCTACCTCTCGGAGCTCTATATTTTCATATCAATGGTTTTATGAGCGCATCGTGCTCCCCTCGTCGGCATCCCAAGGAAATCTATATTTTATTGCGCGTGAAATTTTTGCTATTTATTCGCGTATAAGAATTTAAATGTTTCCAAAATATACGTATCCGACAACCCCCTGCCCATCGGTAATCCTTATATGATTTAAGGACGGGGGTTGTTTGGAGTAAGGACATAGCCAAGCTAGGGGTAGGGAGGGAGAGTTTTAAAAAAAGAGAGAGACAGAGAGTGAGAGAGAGAGGGTAGGGGAGGGTTAGGACAAAGCACCGCGTAGATTAAGTTCGATTCGCCGGCATATTCTTGGTGCGCTCCGGCGCAAAAATATGATCGCGGTATTTTAAAATAACGACGCCATTAGCGAAACTCGTACAAGATGAATGAAGTAATGCCTCATTTTTGTATAGCCTGCGGCCGCTTAAAAGGGAAATTTGTTTTTGATATTATACTTACGTTGTTTCCATTACGGTTTCTTATTCTTCATTAAATTTTACAGATTTATCTTTAATTTGGCAATTTCAACCAGTCCATGGTACTTAAAAATTCAATTACGAATTTGTCTTTGCCCCCTATACCACTACCTCCACTGTTTCATCCCCTCTCCAACTAATAAACTTCTATAAAACTTTATCGCCAGTCTTTATACACCATATATCGATCTTACTTTCAAGTAGGTGTAAAGTATATTATACGTTTCTAGGCACGGCTGATATCTTATGCATATATCTTTCGAAATATTACAAGGGTTTCGAACGAAAACCTGTATCATCATTTTAAGTTAATTACGACACCCTACAGTAACGAAGCACTTGACACAAAAATGTTTACTTCGCCGTTCATAATTCAAGCAGAAAACTATTTTTTTGAATACTTCAATTAATTGGCAAATTTAATACGGAATTGATCAGATGTGATGCTGATTGGATATAGGTCAGTTGACGATGTACGGTATAACCACCCTTCGGGAGATGGCGCCACGCGGCCAGCATTCTGGGTGCAATTCACCCTCCAGTGACACCAATAACGGCTCGCCCCGACTCCTCTGTTCCATCGTGCCACTACTCGTGCCCACGTGTACACGAGCCATACCCTGAGGCTATAAACTTTGAGTTTACAGGGCGAAATGGAGTGGAAAGCAAAAAAATAAAAAAACATTCCACGAGGATGAACTTTAATTGGAATATGGATTCGTTCCACTGTGCTCTGATTCACCAATAAATTACGACATTTTCCACCAACCTTTCAGAATAGATTACAATGGAATTACAGCTACTTTTAGAAAAATTAATTTCACTCGCTTGATTCGTTATTTCAGATTCATTGCCGCGTTAATCCCGGCGGAAGAGTAATCGACGAGTTTATTTCAGTTTTTTTTAATCAAGGATATAGGGTGGCTATGGAGAAACAAAATTCAGCAAAGGACTTTGCTTCTCTGATCGGAAACACCGCAATTTGATGACTGAAAAAATGGTCGATCTGCTACTCAGGTACCTACCATACATTTCAGACGCTATTTCTTGCAGAAACATGGTACCCCACTTGATATCAAAGTATTTGCATTTTCTTTATGAAAATTCTATAGTTTATGGGGCTATTTGTATGTATTATCGTATTAGCATATTCAAGGATACAGCAATCTCAATATTGGATACGATGTTCCTCTTCCGCCTTTCAAGCTATACTGTTTGTTTGCCATCCCACATCTTTATGTCATCCGCCTATTCCGACTTCTTCCTATAAATTCGAATACTCCTGATTTTCAGGCTCGACGAATCGACTTCATATCTCTTTCGCATAATCCAACTGTACCTAACATTCGAACGTATCCTTTGCCAAATCTCGGCTAGTTGGGTAAAACATTTTTCTCTATAAACGTAGCGAGAGCGAAAAAGGAACAGATGAATGATCGCCATCCCCCGCGTGGACAAATGATGCGCATCGGCCTGCATCCGCAAATATAGGGCATTGATATGTATAAAGCGAAAAAACCTCGGGTAATGGAATTACTCGCGCCAGTGCGGCCGTAAACGAATTCCCTCGGCCGATCGTCATTTTTCTCGGTCAAGGGGGCGAAGTGGCTAAGCCACACGCACATTTATTCAAAGACAGATCGCACAATAACGATACACGCGTTTTTCGTTTGTTTTTTCAAATCCTTCCTCTCTCCGGCCTCAAAATCCGTTCAAAAATCAAAGCGAATCATAAAACAAGCGGAACTATAATCACTGGGCAAATTTCTAACGCGATGAAAATCGGCCCTAGGGGTTGAAAAAAAAGGGGGACCATGGTGCTCGGTGACCATAAGGTCCGGGAATCTTTGGTTACGGGTGGCCTGGATGATCCGGCGAAGTAGAACCTTTGGAGAGAAATGCCGGACGTTAGCCTCAGGATGGTGGGCAATGACGGAAGTTGATACGCGCCGATGCGCAGGGAGTCTCTGGCCGCCCGAGTTGTGATCTATAGTGGGTGTACACGGAGACTGTTGGGGGATGAGAGAGTCCCAGAGGATCTCCGTGACGTATGTGGCTATCTGACGAGAGAAAACAATCTTCGGGAATATATCGCTTTTACCTGCTGCCAGAGCTCGCTGCGTCTCAGAGGACGAGGACGAACGGTCGTCCAAGAAATTGAAATTGGAATAGGAATAGGAATTGGAATAGAAATAGGAATAGGTCGCACGTATACCTATACCTACATTTGAGAAAGCCGACCTTCTCCGTATCCCGACATCTTTTTGATCCACACCGAATCCTTGAATAAAAATTGTTTTAAATTTCGACTCGGAGAAGGAAAGGCGAGGGACGGGGTGAAATGGAGTGATCAAGGGGTGGGTTATGTAGCATAGATGGAGGTAAAATGGTAGGGGAAGTGTTACACTTTCAACTACGTCGTATGAAAGCCCTGAGGCTGAGTTATCGAGTTAGCGGATTGAAAGACGGTATTTACATATCACCGCAAACGTGCTCTCACGATCGGGACTCGCGACGCAGCAACGAGGGTGTTTGACACGTCGGGACGTTCAGCGTCTGAAACTGCAGTACCTATCCCGTGTGTGTTCTCGATCAGATAAATTCGACGCCCCTAGTTTATAAAATTATTTGCTAAAGATTGAAAGGCTTCCAAATTGAGGAATCACTTCGTTTATGAATTTCTGAAGAATTTTATCGATCTAGTTGAAAAATTGACCAAACCATAATCGCGAGAGAAAAAGCTCTCCAACCTCTTAAAGATCGGAACCGAAAGGTTTTCGAAAATTACCAGGGGGCAGGACGTAGTCACTATCGGAGAAAAATAAAAGTAGAAATGGTCATATGGTGCATTGTGGTATAATGCAGAATTTTCAGTGAAATTTTCCATCGTGTTAGGAATACGAAGGCGTCCGGTGTTTTATTTGCATGAGAAATGTTCCTCACCCTTGATACCGACGTACGAACGCATGCGTGTGTTGCCAAGCAACGCTGTCGGGGGACTCATCTCGTACGTAAAGTCCGCAGGGGTTTTAGCTACTTTACTCATTTAACTAATTATTCATCTCCGAGAAATGATAGGAAATCAATAGCCGACGAAGGAGGACATGGTCATTGCCGTTCTCACTCGAACCACCATTCACATGGGCAAGCATCAAAGTTTTGCATGAATCTGTATGCGAGTTTGAAAAATGAAAAAAAAAAACGTTGCATCCTAAATTCTTAAACGCAAGGACTTGGTCTTTGGTGGTACTGCGGTATCTAGAAACGCTCTGTCAACCGGCACCGCGTGATGTAGTAACGACGTATCCGGCAATAGGTAATTTAGTGAGAAAATTATACCGCAGCTTCTGATACACTGCAAAGCATTTAATCCTGACTACTCGCTAACGACCTGACCAACACACTATACATTCCCGATAAGCAACAACTCGAAACAAGAAACATTCTCCAATACCGTCGTGGGCACGGTGTGCATTAGAAGGAGCTGGTTCACGTAACCCACATATACAAGGGCCATGTATCTACCTAAGCATTTGTGTGGGCAGCATTAGTTGAACTGTATCTCTAAGCGTTACTTGTCCCATAAACAGGGTGGTATTCTCCAGTCGATGATCTTCGGATACGATAGTTTTGGGAACTACACCGTCCCGCCAAAGCGAAGTCAGGCCAGGGCAGGCAAGGCAGGCCATGCTGGGCAAAGCCGAGTCAAGCCAATTCAATTTAAAGTTTAAACAGCGCACGCGCCTTCGACATTAAATCGCCTGAAATTAATGCGAGTTATTAGTTTGCCGTTCGGGCCAATAATTAGAAGCAATTGTACGGAAATGGAGTGCAGCAAAGGATTAGTTTATGCCACTGTATTTCGCGGCATATTAAGACGGTTACCTGCCGTTTCATTAAACCGTGAAAACTTAACCGGGGTTAACTAGTTCTACATCTATTACATAGTAAAAACCAGACGCTGTTTGTCGATCCTGCTATATTGGTTTCGAACTTATATGGCACTGACTCGTTTGCCGTGTTGATAGCGTATCAGCACGTTAAAAAAAAACCTCATGCAAATGTAGATATGAGTATGTTTATATCCGGACGTATACATATTTTACGATCGTAGCGACTTTGTTAACTTTAGCTACTGTATCGAGCCGGGGATGTCGCAAGATATTAATAATAATAATAATAACAACATGGGGTGGGTATGAGAACAGGCGCACCCCACTTTGCATAGACATGCCGAGTCGACATATGATTTGTGGTAGCTGAATGTCATTCCGAGATACTGGGCACATTTTTTCTCTTGGCATTTTATACCTACACATAGCCAATGTCAGAAGGCAGTATCAAGAACCGAGTCTGCGCAACCCCTACCATCTCGTATCAGCGATTCCCGAGAGCATTATTTTTTATTTCGCCAAACAAAGGAGTGGACACGTTCAGAATACCGTGCAGTCGACCGCATGGCAGATACGTGAAAACGATTATTAACGAGGAGTCTGAAATCCCGAGAAAAAGAAAACGAGGAAAGCTGCTCGAACCCTTTTCTCTTTTTCAGATATCCAAACCACCGTCAGATATTATACAAATTACATAGAAATTCATGGTCAGGTAGAAAAGATCCAAATCTCGTTGCAAAATGATTTTCAAACAGATCTACAAAAGTCCTGAACCCGATGGATAGAAAATTATCGTCGATCTACGAAGTCTGTCTCCTCGGCACTAAAGTCCAGCGAATGTAGCCGAGAATCCGAACGATTTGCGAGTAAAAATGACGAACGATGTTACAGTTTGTCGATATCGGGTCTGAGCCGATTTCACGGGCATATCTAACATATTTCCTTTCAGATGTTAGCGTGCCTTTTTGCTTCGGTACGGTAGTACCAGCTCTGTCCCATTCGGTCTGCTTTATGTCAGTTTCTGCTTATAATTCAGATAATACATTCTTTTTATAGGAATTCTTTGCTTGCTTACAACGCTCGGCTTATCTCTCCCGCGACTCTTGATTGCTTGGCTTTTATGACGAAAATCATTATTCGTTACCGTCGTTGTGCCCCATTGTGCACCGTTTATTTAGGTCCTTCCTTGTTATTTTATCTAAACAAATCCCGGCCTTAGAATCCCAGGAAGAAAAAAAGTGTCGCTCATTTTTCACAAAACCTTGAAAAAACCTCTTTATACTTATTTGCAATACGCAATCCGTATGATCATTAAAGTATCCACACGAGTAGCGTACTCACATCTGTAGTCTGCATATCCTTCTTAGTGCCCCATATTCACATCCCTTAGACGTTATTCAGACACAAAACAACGGCTCCACCTTGATTAAATTGTATTATTCAGGAGTTTTACGCACAGAATAGAAGTTATAGGCACAACGCACTTATGAACAACCTGATTTGTCACATGGCACACGGTGTATCATTAATGAACGACCCATCTCGGAACAATGGCTCAAGGAGTATCAAAATCGAACAAAAACAAGAATATTTGAGTACGGTATAATAATCGACGTCTGTCTTTCGATGTAGATCTGTGTATAAATCACGAAGACTGGTGGTATGCGATGATAGTTTTTGAAAAAATGAACACCGATATATTTTGGTAAGTTTCAAGCACGCAGGGATTAGGTGGATAGGTCTTGGTACATTAAAACATAGTGGAATCGATATGCAGAGTGCGATGTGCACATCGATGCATAGCATAGTACAGCACTCTGTAACCCCACACCGCTAAAGCGGGTTCAGAAGCTCACTCAGTCTTATTACAATGGCGGTTTGATGAATACCGATAAATCAGACTACGATATGAATAACACCGCGAGAGAGTAGGGCCGCCTGAGAGATGAAGCGAGAGAGAGTATGCGGTATAAGAGAAGAGGAGAGGTTGGAAACATCCCCTGAGAACCGAACCCCACAGCCAAATGGCTCTCTCACCCCGACTCATTAAATACCATACCCTTATGTAGAGGAGGAAAACAGGGGCAGGAGGAGAGAGGGAGGAGGTATATGCAGATATGTATTTTAAAACATCAATATCGCCTATACCCTGACGCTTTGTTATGCGTGGCGTATATTGTGTTACTTCGAAGCTCACAATGGCCGCCTTTATTACCGCAGAGATTCGCGTGATTCAACCCCTGATGAAAGCAATGAATCATTCGAATGTTGTAATCAATAACGAAGTGCGATCTCAAAAGCGATAGAGTAGCTTTCGTTAGTTTCAACGTTTCTGCAATCATCTCGCTATTTTACTTTGCCGAAACACTCCGTGGTTCTTTCAATTTTCTCGTCGATTATTTTTCCACAGCTTTAACGGTCATCCGGTTATTTGAGAACCACAGAAAAATTTCGTTCAGCCCTTTTGGAAGATTGTATAGAATTAAAAGGATGATCCGTCTTCCCTTTGACCTCACAACTCTCGACGAACATCCCTTGTACGAGCATACATTATGCACTTCCGCACGAAACATATTCAAATAAGCAATAACGCATTATGATTTATTTACCGATACTTTATGCCTTGGTACTTGGTACTAGCGCGGGCTGTGTGCGTGGATGCGTACTTCATGGCGTATGAATATTAACGCATCCCACGCGCCCCCGTCGCGAAATGTGTACACGCGTGCAAATATCAAGGCTAAGTGTATTGCAGTTGGAAATCCAGCAGCGATGGAAAGTATTTCGCGCGATGTCCCTGACTCCGCAACAAAAACGGGGCCAATATTCAAAATACCTAATATTCTTTTGTATTCCCGGGGGGTTAGGGAAACGGTCTGAGTGTATTGGCAGAGCCGTAATATCGTGAGAAGATATCCAACCACATTTTTCCAACAGTTTTGACGTTGTCGCATCGCGTTCCGGTCGGATCCGTTCATGGAAGAGACCGTTTATTACATGTTTTTCTCAAAAATACAACACCCTTACCGACTCGGTGAACTTTGTTGGAAAAAAAGAAACAACGAAATTAGAAATAAAAGGAACAGAACGAACGAAAATTGTCCTTAAGCTCATTATTCCGAATAATTTATATGTATACAAGCAACTTTTATCAGAGGAGAAATGACGGTAACCGGAGTAAACGTGTTTCGGCTGTTTCCACGGTAACGCAACGTAAGAAATGTTGTGCTTTACGAAGAAGCGCCGGGGGGATTTCGGGAGAGGATTGAGTGGGTGGCAGCCACGATATAGCTAGGTTGGGCAGCGGCGAGAGGTGAAAATGTAAGAGATAAAGCCAATCCATCCATAAAAGGGTTAACTCGCTTCCAGCGCAGGAATCCCCTACACCATCCTCACCCCCAGGTTTAGTCGTTGGAGGATAAGCCGGCAGTCATTTCATTTGCATCGATAATTTTGAAGGAAATTTCTGAACAGCCTGGGTATAAGGCGTCTTGCTCTTAGTCTCAAAACTTATTCTATTCTCTTGGACGAAACACGAGCAGTCACTAAGATATTTTCATCTCCGTGTTGTCTGTTAAACTATGATATTATACATTTATCAAATCGCAAATATGGCTACGATAGAAGATAGAATAGAAGGTAGATAGAAATGTTCCTTGTATTTGAGATGAGAAAATAAAAAATTACCGTCGTATCGAAAGCCTTTTTTCAATTCTTGAAATTTCACTGTCAGTGTAGCACGTAGCTTTCATCCTAAGACTTGAACCTTGACATTTTTTTAGGTACGGTGAGGATCGCAGGCGAGAAATTGACATCGGTCAACGAGTCGCCGGCGAATAGCTTTGTATTAATGGCGACTAACTGCTTAGAAATGCAATTCAAGAGTAATAGAATATTTAATTGAACCTCGCCCAGCCATTCGTGCCATTCACGATTCGCTGCAGTAGGTATAGCAGTGCAAACCAAGGAGTGAGAAATAATCCTTTTCACGTTTAACCCCGTACAATTTTCGAACGTTCCTTTCTTTATCTTTTGCTCGTCTATGCGCGTCGGTTTGGCTCTTCCTCGCTGACGCAAGAGACGAAGCGAGATGAGACCAAGGGACGGGGGTGAAAGTGGATATGGGACTCGCAGAGAGTTATTATTTATACCCCTTTCTGACCAGCTCTGAGTCCAGAGACCCGAGCCACCGGACGACGGCCAGATTACATTTATGTCACACACGGGCATATTTTTTGCCCCGTCAAAGCGCCCTCCCGTCTCAAAGTATAATTATTTTAGTTGAATTAAAAATGTATCTCGCTCTCTAAGGTCACTAGACAGGTTGGCTCAGGGAAGCCGAGAGGGAATCGAGGGAATTATACGCTAAATAGTAAAGAATGAGTGTGCACGCCTTCTGATTCAAGATTCACCTCCATAGGATCTATCTTATTCCAGCATTAGAGCATTGGCACTGCGTTGTGTCCCTGAGGCGAATTTTTGTATGGGAAAAATGAGTCTAAAAAATGTCAATAAATCTTTGCTAACGGTGAAATAAGATGTATTCCTTGTGTAAAAGTTTCCAGTGGATAGAATATCCTCGAGCAAGTTCAGCACGGAGTTGTGAGAAATATTGTTGCGACGTATGTCGATAAGATTAATCTCGGTTCTTGGAAATTTCATCACTAGAATATTCGCATCGGAAAGGAGCCATCTGCCAATCTTTAAGGCACAGACGCGGTGAGGAGGGTTGGTGGAGGATGGAAACTTGATCAAGTGAAGTCTCGGAGTAGACTTCGTAAACAATAAATTAAATGCCGGGGATCAAACTAATTCTGCCTCAACCGAGTCTCGAGGAATCTGCGAATAAATTATTCGTTCGCTGTGACGAGGATCGCCCGATGAGCAGGGGGCGAGAGGACGGGGAAAATTTAGAGAAGTAAAGGAGGTTGGAAGAGAATCAGGAGATGACGTCGAACGTCAGAAACCGGAGACGTCGGGCGTCGTATTAGAATCCAAATGATCCCATTACGAAAACAACAATAAAACTAACAAAGATAAAGGGAGAAGTAGTATTCACTGGAGCAGTATCCAGAAAGTTGGAATTGAGAGGGGCAAGAGCTCCGGCGAAAAGTGGAAACCAGAGAGTGTTGATGGTTTTAGGATTTTAGACTTTTATCATTTGTGAAGTATCCCTCTTCTGAAACGCATACATATACGAACTCACAATACAATCTCACAGCTTCCTAGACTTTCGAATCAAATTCACGTCGACGTCAAACGTGTTTGATAAAACCAAATGGGGCGAAATGGTCGGGCAAAGTTTTTTTCAACCAGTTGTATAAAGAGATCATTGCGTTAAATAAAGGGTGAAAGAACGAAGAGAATAAAAAAAATGGAATTCGTTGAACGGAAGGGTACAGAGATGATATAATGAATACCGAATTGTGGATTTGTTTTACTAAAGCGAGTCGAAATGAACGATCCATTATCAAAAATACCCTCGATTAAGAAAGGCTCGCTTACGTGGTCAATTAAGCAAGGTAATTGAAAATTATTGCAATTTCTGTATCCCAAGAGCAGAGGACTGCCTAATGATGTATGGGATAATTAAAAAATTAACTTTGTACTTAGGAGAGCTAGCAGTTAACAGAAAGTTGAAGTGAAAATTCATGTTTTTGAGGTCGACGGAAGTGGATTATTACGCGGTGCTATCCTCGTACGACTCGAGCACAAAGCTGATGAGGTGGCAAAAAGGTCTAAATGCCCTTCCGTACACCAGGGTCTCGTTCTCAGCCAGACGCGGCAGAGAATGAGATTTTCTACGTTTCACCCACCTACTACCGTACCCACACCGCATTGTCCTTCGTTAAGCAAGCATTTCCGATGTAATAGCACCACGCCTGCTTACTCTCCAGACCAGAATCCACCAGGTTTTTCATACTTACTTCATTTCAAATTTGGCTTTGGTGGCTTACAGTCTTCCTTGATCAACCATCTCATGTATGTCTGTATACATACACCCCACGATTTGGCACATGTATTCCGTCTACTCGGATTACCGACGAGAATTCATAATGATGTCTTCGATCTTAATTGCATAATTGAAATTGGAACAACGTGGGTACACATACATGTGTATGTGCATACATTAATGCAATGTGGCCATTAAGAACGTAGCGTCCTCCTTTTTCGAGCAAAGACGTTGCAGGTGTTGATTCTTAAGAGTTTTCGCGACTCGGAGTCATTTTCAGTCCTGGACGAGTTACCCCAGCGACTTTGGTGTGCCAGTGCAACCGTTTGACGTCGGTGGTCCACGAAGAGGGTGACACACCCACTCGAGGAACACTAGGAAGAGTAGGTACGAAGCCAGCGGCGGACGTCGCGACAACTTGTAATATTTGTTTAAATTAGAGAGTTGGCGACCTGCCGTGGCGTCACCCTTTCATAACGTTGTTTCATGTTTACGCCAGCGTGCTCAGGCCGGGTAGTCGGCTACGAGGTATACCTACCTACCTCCACCTCTACCCTGAAGCATATGCCCCTTATCCACGCGGTGGACTTCACTGTGCACCCTGTACAGAAAGCAAAGCTTGGTGTGTGTCACAGTCAACGGCAGAGCCAGGAGAATCACGAGAGGACAAGAGAGAGAAAGAACGAGAGAACTCGCTCTTATGTGACACTGACGACTCTGGGGGTTCTGCACCGGAAGCAAAAAGGAGTTGCGTTAAATGCGACCATTTAGACGACCACACGGTGTACGGGTGGAGGAGAATGAGGCCGAGGTTGGGGATCGCTAAGGGGACACACGCGGGATGAGGATGAGGATGCGGATGAGGATGAGGTATAAGGGGTGGAATTTCGTGGGACGTTTGCGGGATTGAAAGCGGGGTAGACACACGTCACATTACCCCTAAATGCATTTATGCACCGTATGTTTACCTACCTATCACCTGCACCCTCTGCCCTGTAATTATACCACGAATAGTCAAAGAAACACACGGGTATACATACGTGAACACATAGGTATACTATCCCGCAGTATTCCACCGGTGACTTACTTCACAATTAAACCTGGTGGTTAAACGCGTAAAGGTCTCGCCACAACGAGATTTCTGAATTCTATTCGAAATGCATATTTACACAAATCCCTAGTAGCGATAGCCGAGATTTCCACGTCAAACAACGATAGTGGATAGTGGAGGTAGCTACTCGTGGAAAATAGATAACCCCGCACGTTTTCTTTGGCGAGTGGCGTAAATCTTGAGGTACCAGTTGAGGCGTGGAAGATGACGAGATACGAGACGGGGGCAGGTGTCGCGGTAAACTCCGTTAATTAGACAAGAACCAACCACCACCACCATCACCACCCCCAGGCTTGTTAATAACGCTTAATTACCATTATACGTGGCGATACACTCTTCCAACCCACCGAGCAAACCCAACCCAACCCTATAAGATAAGATGACACCTTATTATACGCGTGCTCTAACGCCTGATATCGTAAACATACGAAACTCGGAAACTGGATTCTTGCGGATACCAGAGACTATTCTGAAGAGGATCCCGTGAGATGGGACGGCCTGGGTTATGAATTAGGACAATCTTGTTACACTCAACCCTACGCCGTGTTATTTTTATACAGAAATCAAACGTGAAGAAAATCACAGGTTATATCCCGATGGTGCACGTTCGGAGCTAATTTATAGGGGTCCCACACCTCTGGAGGTGGTCGTACAAAAATTGGAATTGCCGAGTTGCCGAGTTACAAATCTTCCCCTCTGAGGGGGTCGGTGCTTTAGAGAAATAGCAATACGAAAGTATCTGACATCCGCGGATACTGAGATTTTCGTCACAATGCAAAGATACGTGTCAAGTTTACTCACCGATTGGTATTCCGAAGTGAAGTATAGATGTGGTAAAAGCTAGTGGATCTAGACACTGAGGAAAGGGTATCGCCAATTTTTAATTGCAATAACAGAAACTCACATTGAAGCGATTTTGCGGCCACATTATTGTCGAATCTCGACCTTCAATATGGTCCGCCGATACTATTGCCGTGCTAATGCCGTGTGGCATTAATGTGGCATGTGGACTAGGGATTTAGAATGTTTTCCTGGGATTACACTGATTTATACCCTTGATTTTCGTGAGGATTTCGGAAAACTTCAGTAGCTGATTACACCGAATCATCAAGAGTGTTAGTTGATGTACTTGCAACGGCCTGCCCAACCTCGGGCTTCCGCGTGCATCTACGCATCCATGTATATATTGTATATATATAATTTTAATTCACGTAAGAAGAAAAGTTCACAAACCTCGCGTACGCAGTTTTATATATAACAGTGGGTATAAGCAAAGAGCTTGAAATGCACGAAAGAGTTTTGTGCTTCCGGCTCAAGTTTTCCCGAGCACTTGTGTATACACTAACATTTTCTCTCCAGTTCTCAATGCAAAGGTATACCATACAATGTTCATAATGTTATTTATGTGTTTTTCCCATATACCTATGTTTAATGTGTAAGTAAAGGTGGGGGCATGCACGATAGACAGCGTGGTTGATATAAGAATAGAGAAGAAGAGGTTAAAAAGCATATTACAAACGGAGAACCTTTCTTTTCATACTTCTTTACCTTTTTTCTGTACTTCAGAAAACTTGAATACCCAGAAAAGTGGTATCTTTGTAAATACCTTGTTGAAAAGGTTGTGAAAGATAACTCAACAAGGTTGTGCTTACGTCGAAGAAATAAATTCATGTATGATCCTCGATTTGCATATCAACGTAATTTTTTATACACCTACCCTTGTCAAATTTTTTTGCTTTTATCGACAAATACAATCACTGTACCTACATACAAAATTTGTGCTGTGCGATGGGATTCAACCAGAACCATTGCCTCAGTTTATAATATCACAATTATTATGAAATTAAAATGAACGGCCGGACGAGACTGGCCATATTTTAATTTTTCAGACAACTCGCAGTTCCCAGTCCCACCCGCTCACCTCCTCACCGGCTCTACGACCAACCCCTTCTTCGCTCTCATCCCTGCCCATACCCTCATCCACGGCCCTTGTCGCGTTCCTCTTCCTTCCGCTGTTCGTCCTCAGCGCCACGTTGACATTATAGC
Organism: Tenthredo distinguenda; assembly: GCA_947538915.1. Classification (NCBI taxonomy): domain Eukaryota; kingdom Metazoa; phylum Arthropoda; class Insecta; order Hymenoptera; family Tenthredinidae; genus Tenthredo; species Tenthredo distinguenda. The sequence goes on from OX384534.1 coordinate 12,278,339, forward strand.
GCATAATATTTAATAATTATTTTGATTAAAGTTGTAATAAAGTTTAGAATACTTTATTAATTTATAGAGAAAGGAACAAGTTAAAGGGTTGCTTGCCACCGTCGACTGCTCGAGGAGCTCCCATTCGTATTAATTACTATCACAGCGCCAGATCAAAAAAATTCTTGTTGGTAAATTTTTGAATCTGCTGTTTCATTTCGTATTATTAAATCAAGTCAGAGCGTTAATACAATCATGGTACGTTTCAATTACATTTTCTCGCAATTAAATTAACTTCTGAGGACATTAGAAATTCAGACTCCAATCAATTCGTCGTTCAAATTATCAGAGGAATTCTATTCTCAAGAATGACACTTGCGAGTCAAAAACGGTGAGCATTTCGCGACGTACCTACTCTGTAGCTGAAAAGCAGTTGTGCGAAAGTCAAGAGAGTTGGGTAAATAGTTGCCGATAGTTATTGCTTCGTATACTGCGGGAAAAACACATCATTTGTCTACTTCAACGATGGAAGATATCCATTATTTATGGATGAATGAAGTCGCGGGGTACGCGTCGCGGGTCGTTGGGACGCTAACTTAATTATGGCACAATGAAAGAATGGTCGCGGAAATGTAAAATAAAGAGGTCCGTGTGTTTTTTCACCCTTCCCCGCAGCCTGCCGTCGCCTGTCGCCCCTAACCACTTCTCGTTCCTCGTTCTTCGGTTCTCGTTTCTCGTTTCTCGTTTCTCGTTCTCGTTTCTCGTCTACTCCTTTGCCACCTTCTGCACCCCTACCTCCGGCATCAACCCCGAAGACCACCCCACCATTGTCAGTCTCAAAGGGCAACCGCAACCCTCTTGAAAAAAGGGTTAACTTTCCACAATTAATAGTGACTAATGTTCATTAAAAACTAATTCTTTTATTTATACGACGGTCCAACCCTTTGAATCCTCTCTTGTCTCCGATCCGACCTCTTTCCGGTCCCCTCGTCTCATACCCTGCGTTACCGCCGTATGTCCTCCGCACCTCCGCACCTCCGCACCTCTTACCCAGCTCCTCTAGAAAACGAGGCTTTTTATTTACTTTCTCCCACTACGCGGAGTTGTAACGAAACAGAAGTTTTTCCACGGTTCAAATGATGAATTAAAATTGGAAAACTTTTTCTACCTACAATATTTTCGGCCAGCAAATAATGAAGACTCAAAATATAACGGGACAATAATCTCCTTCCATTAAAATAAATTGTCATTCAGAAATGGGAATTCAGTCGGTTACTTCCGTACTGATGGCAAATTATACCACGAAGTTCTAGGCTTCTCTTAACATTATAAGATCTACGAATTGATGCCTCTACATCACACATCACACCGCACGAAAATTTGACTGAAAACTGATCGTAACGATTACGGGCTCTAAAGTTCAGAATTTCTATCGAAAGTGCTGAGTCTGTCATCAGATCCGTGACAGTTAACCGTGAAACTGAACCATTTAGTAGCTACGTGTCAAGGTTCACGTCTCAGGCAGTTAAAATAAGGGGTAAAAGTTTACGCTTCTCAACCTTATTACAATGAGGATCCTTATGTATATCCTCTATATCTTATATATCTAATTAGCGATATTCTTGGTGCAGGGAGTTTCCGTACGTTGGTGGTCTAAAATGAGGCGCGACTAATAGACTAATAGCGAAGGTGAGAAATATAGAGGTACAAGTTTCCGGTCATTAGACAAGCTCTTCACAGCTGTTTATAATATCCCCGTTTATAGTTTCAGAAACGTCAAGAAAATTTGCCCAGTTCTCACGAGGGTTTCTTCCATGTATGGGTATTTGTCACTTGGATTTTATCACAATCGATACTAATTAAGTAAGGAATTATTACAGTTTAATTTATCATCTGTATGAAGATGAAAACTTTCATATTAGGTAACAAACGATTGTATCGTTATTGTTATCGTAATTCGGGAGGGATATGAAATGTAGATCTTTTTTGTCTTCGTCTGCGACACTTTGTGAACATTATCTCTTGTCGTATGAGAATTGTCGAAATTGTTTACGTTCAAGTTATACGTAATCAGTGAACCAAATGATGGTATATGTACACACCATACCTATGTGCCCCGAAATGTCAAACGGCATTTGGCTCGGAAACGGCGAAGCAGAGTTATCGGGCCCGTAGAATTAATTAAACAAGGATTGTTTGACGTGTAAGCAGTACAACAAACCCCCGACCCCCAACCCTCCGTCATTCCCTTTCCCAACCTTTCCTCCTTCTGTCTTATGTGAAGTCACAGATAGCTAAGTGTGTCGAGGGCATAGGGACGGACGCGAGTCACTCGCAAGCCGTTTGGTTCATATCCGCAAGAATGAAATCAGTCTCCCTATGATTTCCACAAGAGAAATTCAAAGATCATCCAATTTGACTCTTGAATAAAATCCAACAAACACAGGTGATAATTATTCTCAAGATCTGAATCGACGCCATGGTTTTGTACAAAATTCACATTACAGTTGGTTCGTATTCATCGCTAAGTCAAGTCGAGCACGCCTTGCATTCCTCGAGCTAAGAGATATGTGTGAGTTTGGTGAATGTGTAGTAGTTATAACGAGAAGCAAGTAATTTAACCCTTCTTAGAGTCACGCCTTGTCTTCGCCTTCTTCCCTTACCCCCTGCCTCTTTCCCATCCCTTAACCTCGTCCACCCACCTTAGCACTACTACTACTAGAGCTACCGCCACCCCATCGCTACGTACGCTAAAATCTGCGACCCCCATCGTTCAACGTTGGTTTATTTAGACGCTGCCGTGGTGATCCCTTGATTAAATACTTCTGCTTCATCGCACAACTTTCCTCGGTACCTTAACTCGACGTAGTCTACGTCGCCCCTGCCGTCAGTTCTGCCGTTACCGTCGACGGTTGCCCTTTCATTTTAGGCAGCTAAGCAGCCCCGCTTAGGTCTGTCAAGTCGCTGCGTTTTTGACGGGTCTCTGTCTATTCTGAGAGAAGCCGAAGGCCTAATTATTCCGTTTATTTGAAGCACTGCTCGCCGTATATGTACCAACGAAAGCACGCTTCTAGAAGGTCTAGAAAGACGGAATTGGAAGACAATTAGTCTTCTCTTTGTTAAATAATACATTTCCCGGATTAGCCGTCTATTAGAGAGTTGGGATTTTTTAGAACAGGTATTCGACGCGAAAATTCGTTATATTCATAGCACGGAGATCGAGGGAAACTTCACGACTCTGGAAAAAAGCGCAATAGTCATGGTTAGTTCTCAATCATCCTTTCCGAGCGCAGATTTTTATGCCACAAGTTCAGCCAAAGAGACATAAAGTATAACTGACTGTGGGCCTGCAGAGTCGGCGGGGTGGTCGTTGGGTGAGGTAATGCAATGCCGGAATATGTCACAAATTAAGCAGGAGAGACCGAAGTGCTCTCCGGGCGTCGTCGCTTTTATTAGAATTATCTTTGTCACTTTCCCAAGTTTATATTTACCTCTCCTGTGAACCTCTTAAAGCCTCCCCCTGCCCCTTTTTCACCCCCATACCCTCCTGGCCCCCTACTACCCGTATAGCGTGGCAGGAGTAGCTACCACTTGCTTATTATCTTTACGACTGGGAAGATGGAATTAAACTGAGTGTGCCCGAAATGTAATAATATTCATTACTATGCTAATGTCTCTCGGTTCGCGCGTTCGCTGGTTATGGCGAAAACTTGCTTCATATTTTTCTTATCTGGGACACCTGAGCCTACTTGGATCAGACGGAAGCACGGATTCCAGGATTTCACTCTTATACTGTCGGGAAATTCGTTCATGGAGTCCCTCTCGACAACTCGGACGTTATAAATCTGACGACCACGCCGCTATATAACAGTTCGTTTTCTCTTACTCCCGAGGAATAGGGTAATTAATCACTTGAGCAGCGAGCCGCAAAACGCGAATGCCCACCACCGAGTGGTTCTTACCGTCATTTCTACTTTTTGCATCTCGGTTTAAATTTTAACGATCATTCGGCTGGCTCGCCTGTACCATCAGCACTTACGTTCCCCGCCGATGTACTCATAGACTGGTTTGATTCAAAACTGTAAGGAAAATTCGGCGCGTAATCGAGTCAAGGGTTTCTCGAAAGCTGGTGTCATTTCTCGGAGGGAATCACCGCTCGGGAAATCATGCTTCTTGCTCAAGTGATACCCGAGTGATACCACCGGCCCGAGTGCTCGAGAGCTTGCTTATCTGGGTCGTAAAAATTATAAGCTTCATAGAGAAACTTGCCTTCAGAAACGGGGAGTTGTAAATTTTCTGCTTTTGTCGAGAACAATTACTTAGCATAAACTACAACTGAACTTATCACAACTGAACGTTACGTCCTCAAAGATAACGTAAAAATTTTTCAGGAAGGTGAAACTGCAGCGGGCCTATTTTCCCCAAAACTCGAATCGCTCTTTCACGTCGCGTCGGACTAGTTTGACCCGAATTCAAACCGAGATCTTCATATTTCTCGGTATTTCCAGTCGAAATATCTCTCCGCAATACCAGGTCGCACGGCTTTACTTTATTATGTTGTTCATATTTATTTTAATGATATTAATAATGCTTTTAATAGCGGTTTATTGTAACTGGTACGGTTAAAGTGCTGCCATTACTCTGTTACTCGGTGTTTATTTTGTGGGGAAAATGGAAACGATCGCGTGAATCACACTTAGGATTCCGTTCGGGCAATAGACTGAAACAAACGCCTTTGGAAAATTTTCAAAAATTTCTATTCGTTCATTCGCCACGAAATAAGTTCCGCGAATATCGGGCAGAAGATTCGAACTATCCGCAATATTCATTCTACTGCATGCGCCTATCCAGACGCTGGATATGAAGATGGGAGCTGACCTTGGTTTTTGGGAACCCAAAGTTAAATGTGAATTATAATAACATGGGAATTTCGTAATATATTAAGGTAAAAAAGGTGGTATAGTGGGAGGTATTTTAATTATCATTAACAAGGCTCTCGTATAACTCAGAATTACGCTTTCATATATGTATATATGTAGGTTTGTAATAATGTATGTGCCGGCGAATGCGAACCACGCGCGCGAATTCGCTCAACGCACACCTTCAACATAACTCGTACGTATATGGGGAAAGAAATTCGTGTGTCTGGTATACATGCACACAGCGTGTGGATGGACGGATGGACCGACGGGGTAACAGTTGCGCCTCGTCGACTGTACCGGCAAATGAGATGCGGGGGCTGAATTCCCACCTTACCAATCCTATTATTAACAATTAGCTCTAAACTACTCTTTGCATATAAAATCATCCTCCACTCGCGATATCTCTATCTCTCTCGCCTCGTAAAATGGAATGGAAGTATACATACTACATGTATGTTTCTGCGTATATCCTTCACGGATGAAAGTACGACTGTCATTTTACTCTGCGCAGAACTTCAAGTCCGACTTCTCATTCTCATGGTCAATATGAAACGATCAGATTTTCATTTACGTCTGTAGTTTCAAATACTTCGAAAATAAAATTGATCTGACGTTATTTGCACTATGGGCGATATATACGTAAAGGAAGCAATAATTCGCGTATGGATCGGTCGCTTTTTTATTCTGTTTTTAAAACGTGGACTAGACATGGGAATCGGATGGAAGTTTTTAGCTGGACGTTAAAACATGAAATCTGTAGGGTGCGATGGTGCATATTGCTCAATGTAGCGCTCACTCCGTGCCGTTGGACCCTTAGGATTGTAGGTGAAGTTAATATATTCCAGGGCAGGCCGTTGCCGATACTAATAAACATATTAATTGTTTGATTATTCTGATGAGGCATTATAGATACTGCTGTTTTATGTTTTACGCCTCAACTGGTGCTCATCCCCACACCCTTCTTATTACTTGCCGCTGAAGTTTATGAACTTATTGTTCGCAGCCGTAATGTGGCGAATACTCGGAGCTCGGAGAAAACGACCTATATCTTTTTTTTCTCTCATTTTCTTCGCCACCGCGTTAAAGAAATTCGGAAATTTTGTATCTTTCATTTCCATAAAATATATCATCGGAGCAAAATTTGTCGCGCGATACCGGCGTCGAGTGAAAGTAACAGATCGTTGGTTTCCAGCGATACAGAGATTGAAATATTATTCACGTTTCTAATACGGCGTGATCGACATGCCCATTGGGCACCAATTTTCCGGCCACTCAGTCCGTTCGGCGCCCTAAAATTCTGCGATCGACCCCTATACTTGCTCTTTGGTATATTTTTTGCTTTGATGCCGATTCACGTCGGTGTTTCCGTTCGGCTCGTATTTATAGGCAAATCACTCCCACGCCGCAGCCAAACACAACGACTCCTCTCGACCGACGAATAATAAAAAAACACAATGAATCCTCGGGGCATCTCCATATCGCTTTCACTATGCGCATCGACTGTTCGAGCCAAAGAGATATGAAGGAAGGGGACGATATTCAAAGTATCAATAGATCGCTATCTTTACGAGGCAAAGCTGCGTGCAGGCTCACTCGCGGGAAAGCATCATAAAGCCATTTGTCACGTATTAAACGATGCAAAAGCTACGTTCTTTTTAGGTGCATTTTTTATTTATACCTACTCCGCTTTCTTAGCGTTGGAGGAGAGGTGCAGCTCGAGTTTTATGGTTTACGTTAGCGCGTGGTATTATTGAGGAACCCAGCAAGGTATTAATAAAAATGGGGTAAAAATAGCTGCAGTAATTTATGTGATAAGAGAAAAAGAATGAATCTTTCGATAAGAAGCTGGAGGATTGATTAGCTTAAACGGATGGAACGAAGACTGTGAAATAAATAAGTGGTTGAAGTGAGGAAGAATTAAGCCAGCGAGACGAAAAATTGAAGCTTATTTCATGCAAAAATAATATTCAAACGGTAGCATACATGAATTTTAAATTGGGGAAACAACGAGGCCATTCAGAAGCGACACTGGCGGCATCGAAGCCACGGAAATAAAATCTAAAACCCTTTTATGCGGCAGGAATTGAGACTGTGCCGTCGACTACGCATACATAAAATATTTTTCTATATAAAATCACGATATATGAGGTGAAATCCTTTTCCCCTCCTGGTATTAGCCTATAAAATCTCGAGTTTTGTTCCAGTTTTATCGTCGACGCGCGCGTAAAGGCAAACCTGCCGTGGAAGCATCCCCTGCTTCGAGATATATGTGTGCGTACAACGCCTAAGCACATACACCTACATGTATATTCACATGGGTACAATCTATGGCACACAGTACATGAAATGTATTTTTTTTTTCTCGTTAATTCTTAATCTACCGATTCACATACCGAACTCTCCAACGGTGGACGAAATCGTTTTCACTCGACCGCCACCGTCGAAGCACAAAGATAAAGTCTGATACGGATTTTGGGCGAGATTCAGGAATCTTTGCACGGCTCCGCAAGGAATTGAAACAATCGGTTAAGTGAACGAGCACACAAGAGAGCTTCGTAACTTTGCACCTAGACACCCCCTCGAGCCCTTTCTTAGGTTGGTTCATTAAGCATTGTGTACAGTACCCTAAGCCTAACGAGCCTCTTACCCACGACTAATTTATATTTATATCTACCGGTATATATATAATACATTTTTATAATGTGTCCTCCGGGCGAGGGGTGGTTTTACGACGCGAGTACCCAGAAGGGTTGTCTTCACTCTCCCCCACGCAGCTCTCCAGGCCTTCCTTTTACCCATTACAACTGTAATTAGATACGTGATGCGGAGACAGGGAGCTTCACAATGTGGAATTCTCCTTCATATAGACACGCTCATATCTGTCATTGCAATTCCGTTTGCTGTCCGAAGGGCTGAAGGATTTGCAACGTATCGACACGTCGTTCTTTCCCGCTGTTTGATTTTCATGCTCTAGGAGAAATCAATCGACTATTAATTCGAATTGGAAAATTTTATGGGAAAGCCAAAGTAATTTGAAGGCGAAGAGAATACGTGGTGGTGAGAAACGAGGAGGGAATACATCAGGCAAAATATGGCGGCCAATGTGATTCTCCATGGAGCAACTTTACAGCCCGCCCTTCCATCTCCAGCTCTCGCTTGCGACTCATCGGCATGAATATTCATTATTCAATGATATTTCTCAACCTCCACCAACACAGTGCCTCCTGGTGGTCCTACGTATTCCGGGCGCCGTTAATTTGTAACTGCGATTGGCAGCCATGAGCCATGGCGATGGTTCCTGCTAGCGTCGTAACGTCACCGCTCGCGGAATATGCAAGTAGGATACTCGTAAACCTCGAAGATCATTAAGATCCACGGAATAAACCCGAGTCACTTTCATTTTGCACTCGATAAATGAGAATTAGAGAAATTTTTTAATTACGAATAATCATAATATCCGATCGAAATCGGTCCCGGAAATCTGTAGAAAAATTTTCTGAAACGATTCTTTGGTGAAAAGCGAAGAACCGTTGAAAAGCAAGGGAAAGCTGCTCTTTCGGTTCCTCGTCGATATGCGTTCTCCCTTTGCTTCCGAAAGTACCTCTGGGGAGTGCCGGATTTACGAGGCCACCGACAAACGGGTTGGTATTAGAAAATTAACAGGGAAATAGCATTTGAAATATGAATCAGCTTATTTATAGTTTGGTCGGTGGTGGTGGGGGTTAATAGGCAGCGTAAGAAGGGTAGCTTTAATGCGCGGGCACGTTGAAATATTCAAGTCTAAGGCCTTCTCTCTTCGTCTCTATATTTCTCTCTCACTTACCCCCGCCACCCTATCTCACACACTTTCTACACCCGCTTATACGGAATCTGTGTGGTATACAGTAGGTATCCGACTATAGTGCCGAGTATATTACAATTTATAATATATACAGCCAGGGAGGAGATAGGGTTACCGGATTAATGAAAGTCAATCCACGCGAAGCAACCCTCTCCAAACTAGCTCAGCCGACAACACAACGCGTTATAAACAAGCCGCCTCAATCTGGATCTGAAATTTCTCGAGTCTGTCACTCTCGACAGCTGATACTCATACGCTTTCTCATCGACCCACGTTTAATCCCCTTCGTCTAGTTACACTCGGATGTTAAATATTCGACACTCGACTTGACGAGGAACCGCATACTTGTATAGATTTTCATTTGCGTCAGAAAGAAAGTAGTAAACGTGAGTTGGAGCTATATTTGACGAGGAAAAGGCGAATTTCGGTATATCTGCAAAGTTGTTCGCGAATGTTGGTTTGTTAGTAAAGATCATTAATCCCGTGGTTAAGTAGCCAGAAAATATTCACCCATCGGTAAGCTTAGGCAGAAAGTCTACAGTAGCAGACTGCTGGGAGGTAGGAGTCTACACTCAACAGTGAGAAGAATTTGAATCTCAAAAAAGGGCATCGCTTCCCCGCGTTTAGCATATCGTAAAAGTGTTGCGTTGTGTATCACACCATAAAGATTACTACTGGCTCCACTTTATTGTCACGTGTTATAAATGACACCGACGACGTACGCGATTTATTCAAATGATATTTTTATCCAAAACTCCGCTAGCCTGGAAGAAAATAGACTACGCTGCTAATGTCGCGATATTGGCAAGCCCATTACGTGATTTTTTCTTCCCACCCAAGGATCACGATTCGAAGAATGAATATTAGTCGACAAAGGAATCGTCCGGATTTCAGAACGAGTGACGTGATTAACTTTATTCGTCACGATAGGAGAAACTTGAATAACTATTTCGCGAACATTTAAATAAAAATATTGGCGACGCAAATTTATTCCAGCGGCTAATGGTATAAGGGCGTGTATTCGGTATTCTTAAAATGGCCCGAAGATACGATGGAAGATCTTTTTCAGCGAGGCTCCAGGCATCGTGAGTACAGCTGCCGACTTAACCCCGGACTGATGTGCGTCGCATCCCATTTTCAGGATTCGGTGACGCCACTTTTTCACCCCCAAGCGGTAGCCGCAGTGATACAGAAGTCCGCCGATTTTTCATCGTATTAAGTACCCGCGATCTTTAACAATAATAACAACGACGACGAGGACGACGATAATGATAATAATAATAACGACGACGTCGACGTTTATAATAATAACATGCGAAACGGGGACGAGCCGCGAATCCAGATACAAATTACACCTCATTTTTATGCCGTTTTAATATCGCTACGCGACATTAGATATCTTCAGCTTCAAACCGCTGAATCTCTCACGAGGAAGAAGAAATTTGTACCAAATATATTAGCTTCTTTTTTTATCTCTTATTCCTGCTTCAATCCTGACGTGTTCCTCGATTCTCCGAGGTATAAAAGTCACAGAACGAGAGCGAGATCAAGAAATATATTCAATTTCGTAGTAGTGAGACTTTTGCTGCGGATCAGACGTCTAGGTGTAAGAATAGAGTCGGAAGAATAGTGCGAAAGTGGATTTAGAGAGTGAGGATCAGCCAGAGGTTCAATTGTAATTCATAATACCGTGAGACGTTAAGCTGGATACTTTTTATTTTTGAAAAAATGTCTGCTTTGGAAAACAAGAGTGAGTGGCGGGTGGGACTTTTTCTATATTATTCGTCGTGAATAACGGTCCCACTCAGTCATTCCTTCCAATTTCAGTGTAACGAGGCGCACCGATACATTTCTTCTTATTCTTTTATCCCCCCGTTACCTCCCGGCTGTTCCTCCTTCCCTTACCTCAACATAATCCCATACAATCCAGATATTTTTCACCATTACACGAGCGGCTGTGATGGTGGGCAAATAATTAATTTCTCACGGAGCTAACGAGCGGTACTTTTTCAAGTAAGCGCCGCTACGGTATGGACAATACGCGATGACATCTGAAATATAAAAAACCCACGAACCATGGCTATAAGGAAGACGACTGGAATGGTAAAAGCGGGCCGAGCCAAGAGTAGAGGGGCCGAAGGGTCGGGGGTGGTCGGAATAGAGGCGCCGAGATAAATAGCACAGCCACGACTGATGATTATTGCGTGTCAAATGTAATCGCGATATTAAAAAATATCACAAAGGACCGCATCACCCTCTTATTCCAAACGATGGGCGAAATGTCAACTATTGTGGTTTTAAGCTCCGATCATTTTCGATGCTAAAATGAAAATGGTACACCTACCTCGATGTAAATTTCCTTATAATTTATCGCCAAACTTTTATCCATCATTTACTTATCATTTACATATCCTACTATACCTGCGTTAAATCTCAAGGACGTTTCTTCGAGACCCGAAACTTCTGCCGCAGTCTCTACCGAAAGTTAGAGGGCAATTCTAAACCTATTTGAAAGCCATCAACATAGTTGAAACTCGGCATAGTGAGAAACGATTTTAGTAGCCGAGTCGACCGGCGTCCAGCATTCGAGTGCGATGGTTAAGGGATGGACGGGGGTTGTTGGGTGATAGTTGCGCGATCTATGACCAGAGTTACTCAAGAGAGAGGAAGAGGAAGTGGAAAGTGGGAAGGGAAAAGAGAAAGAGAGAGAGGGAGAGCGAGAGAGAGGGAGAGACGGGTCTCTGAGCCGGCCAAGTAGGTGCAGGGGAGCGAAGGAGGGGATTAAGGATTTACTAGTCGCCCCCGCGTTCACACCACACAAATCCAAGTGACCGTCTCTCCTCCCTGTAGTAGTCCTCTTCGTCTTTCTCGACGCCCAACGCCCCGCGGACCCAGGGCACCCGGGCCAACTTACGACGTTCAAACTATTTCCCTATCAGAGTCTACGCCGTACTTCCTTAGGCATTAATGCCCGTCCCTCTTGATAATATACCGAATTCTGCCTCGCATCTCAGCGACAATAATCGCCTAAAGGAGATTAGTAACCTCACTTGATAGCCTTGTGGCAACTGGGTTCGAAAAAAATTTCATTTCCGGTTTCGAGGAAGGGTAAACCATGCAGCTACCATTGATGCCCTATATCGTTCAACCTACGTACTCAAATTTCGTCCCATATATTTTGAAATCGTAAAATATCCCATGGATGTCGCGTCTTTCTGTTCGGTCGATGATGAGTAGAAAAGAAAGTCACCGAGTGTAGTATAAAGAGGAGTTATGAATATGTTAGATGCAGCTTCCCGTTCCAGCTATCATCTCCGAGTCACGTCCGCCTTCTGTGCAGGAATTAGCATAACTTTAAATACAATACGGGCATAAAAGTGTACGTTACTGGTAGTAAAATCGTTGCTGATATCAGCGAAGCTTACGCGGAAAAAGTATACGTTTTATGACGGGCCAAAGAATTCTTGCGTGAAATTAGACACGTTTACGACAATCGACATACTATTTCACTATTGCATTATCAATCGTAGTTAGTGCAAGGCAGAAAAGCAAATCACAAAAAAAATCGAATCGACATTTTTTCTGTTTTTAAATCTAGTTTTCGGATATTTCGAGACTCTTACCTAGGAAAGTTGCTCATCTATTGGCTACAGTAGAGGAAGAGAGTGGCTTGATAGGTTTATGTTCGGGACAGAGGGTAGGGAGACAGTGGTCAGGGGATGCTTGATCTCCTCTATCCAATTACCCCCAACCTCTTCAGTCCCGGCGGGAACTTCCGGCGACAATACTCTTGGCTTGGCTTGACCCACTGCCTGCCTCTTTCGCGAAATATCACGGCGAGTGGTTCTCAGTCAGATTTGAGCAAAGTTATACATAAGAAATCAGTTCTTTTAGTCAGAAAATACTTCATGAAGAAATTTTCGACTGTTACTAGCAATGATGCAAAAAGTTTTACTTTTTCGAATAACTTTCGTTGTTTTTAGACAGTTCCCATCTAGAGCTTGAATCCAGGCGTAGATCAAGGGTGAAAAAAATTTGCTGACGAATTTGTTGAATCAATAGAACTAATCTATGGTCGAGAAAAATCATTCGCGTTAAACCACTTCTTATTTGATCCTAATGAATTATGTGTTTGCCTTGAAAAGCTCGACTTCGCAGTTCTAGACTCTACCATACTATTTCATAAAATTAATTCACATTATATTTAATCAAGAAGAAATTTATTTCTCCAATTTATTCAGCGGGTTCTTCCATGTTCAAGCAAATATTATTTGCTTGAACAAATCCTTTCTAGGTGTTCAGATAGTATAAAGCGTTACCATGTTCCTTTGCCTAGATTATCTGTTCCACCCTTGTGTCCTCGTATCTTGATAAAGTTCTGAATCGGGAATGGCTCGATCATTTGACAGGAATAAAGGGAAAATTGAAAGGTACTATCAATTAATGAGTCACTATACAAAGCCATGTAGAAAATTTTGCAAGAGAAGTGAGAATCACTGAGCCAGAGGGCAGGCGAGTGGACGGCCGCAAGAATTTCGGCGGTCAGGGCTGGTTTATCAATCCACCTCACCCCATCCAGAGACCGGTCGGTAGCGAGCTTAAGCTTAAGGGTGGTCGGCACTTGATCTTACAGGCGACCACCGCTGCGGGCAGCTCGAACTCCACAACCCCCGGTGGTTTCAGTCGTGTATAAGGGGCGCCCGCCAACGAGAGGGCTAAACGCCGTTTAATAGATGACGTAGCGTCATCTCCTAATTTGTAACAATCCGGACAAACAGAATCTCCCTATTTTGCACCCCCTGTCAACCAGCCAGTCATGCTTATCACGTAATACCCTTTCCGAGGAATTTCGCGGTGATATACCTATATGCAGAAAATCACATGCGTTTTCCTGTTTTCTTTTTTCTTTCTTTTTTTTTTCTTTTCGCATTTAAGGACGAGCTAAGGACATGGATATGAACGAATGGCTGCAAGCTCCTTGAACGCTCGGCCGCGCGTTTACCGCGGTCTTCGCGACGGTGAGGTGAGACGAAGAAGGGTACGAGATGGCTCCCTGGGGCTCAGAGTTCGAATCCCATTACCGGACGCGCGCCCGTTAAATAGGTCTCGCATCGTCAACCAGAAAATATACACCCCTCCATGCCACCTCCCCTTGAAACGAGCGACAACCCCCGTACTCTTCTTAGCACATGTGTCGCGCGTTGCTACCCTGTTTGCGACGTAATGTATATCGATGTGTTCCATTAAGATGCAGGGATTGCATTGTTACTGGGAGATTAGCTTTCGGTAGTATATTTAGTGTACGCTGACGTTAGAGTTTCTGGCGAAATATATTTACCCCATATGTAGCGATAACAATTTTATAAAACCACGTTCGCTGTGATATACGAAGTCAAGTTATTCGCTACAAGATTTTTTATTTCCCAAAGCGTGGTTAGAACAAGTTACCGAATTCTCGGTCCCATTTACTCGGGGCACCAATTAATTTGCGTTTAGCAATAACTTAGTGGTCAGAGAAGGTTTAATTCCAAATTGGCGAATGATTGTTCCTCTTGTAAATGGTTACTCTTAACTAGCAAGAAATTGTATCGCTGTTGTAATTTCGATAACGTAAATGCAATGGCCGTAGCACGTGCCTATAACGTCCTAAAGTAATACGAATAATCAGAGACTGATCGTTTTCTAATAATTTGAGGGAATTGAGTCAAAATTGTTTATAAAAATTGAAAAAAAATAAATAAAAGAAACGGAGACACTTTATAGTATGCATAAACATGGAAATTTGATTTTTTTTGTCAATCGTAAACTGCAGGTATCCGAAATAATTGAATCTTTCGTAAACCATTTGCGGGAAAGAGAATTAGTTTCCGTCTATAGGCTGGTACCGGTGCGGTTTCGAGGTAGACTAATGCCGAACCTGCGGTTTTATAAGATACACAAAACAATATCTAGCGTTCAAATATAGACGTGGCCCCGTTCAAAGGGTTCGGGTCTTTGGTTTGCGGTCGTTTAATGGAAGAAAATGAGACAGGCCAAGCCCTTTCTACGTGGCCATTGAGGTTATAGCAAAGTACAATATCACTAACTGTCCGCGGTGTACGTTTAGTCGTATAAATTGAGACGTTCCCTTAGAGCTTGTTCGGAACAATTAAAAAAATTGATATCTCTTTCATACGGTGTTGGGACAAAGACAAGGGAGGAAAACGGTTCTGTTCGCTGACCCGGGTGATCCGGGATTTAAAACGACGCCTGGACGCGTCCCGTCGGCGTCCTCTTCTCTCGCTTCGTCGAGATTGGCAGAGACATCTCGTGATTGCGAGAAAAGAGACGAGAAGAAGAGAAGAGACGAAAAATGGAAGAATAAAAAACAAGAAAAAATAACTCTCCCTGTTACCGCTGTATAGTATAGATATATACATGTTTATGTACTGTATATATATCTGTATACACTTTGAGGCCACCACTGCAGGTCGACCCATCGCAAACCCATCGCCAACCCACCCAAACCCAACCCCATTTGTTCACTCGAGGCGTCTTACACTCCACTCTTTCTCTGGCATCTTAGTCCGCGATTTCTTCGGCGAACGAAACGAAACGAGAGGAAAGGAAAGGAAAGGAAACGAAACGAAACGAAACGAAACGAATGTAAAATGTAAGTGGAAATTTATCGCCCTGGGCGATAGGAGACGTTTCCGTACTTTTAAATATTTTATAAACTTTTCTTCTTGCCTGGTTCGAAAGACCCTCGCCAATTCTTCCTGCGGGAACCGTCTTCCGTCTCTCGCTTAGCAGTTTCTGTCGATTTTTTTCCCCCGAGATATATTGTAATGTTATTAAAACTTCTAAATGGCTATGGATTGCTGCCCGAGTTATAACATTATCCAACTCTTACCAGTATTTTCATTCGCTTGCGCGCCTGCGTTATGGCAATAAGAATTACTCCGGAGGGCCAACGGAGACCGTTGTTAGGAGATCGTCGAACTTCTTTTCCGCCGTCTACCCGCGCCACGATTTAATATTATACTTCATTTATTATTTCGTACGAAATTTTTTTTAAAATTCAATTTTCTATCTCCCACAAAAGTTTGCGAAAAAGCTTCAACGAATAAGTGAATAAATAATACATGTGCCCGGATGTGAGCGGAGTCAAGAATCAATTATCGGTATACATATATACAACAGCCGCGCCTATAATACGTGGTAACATCCCCATAACGTTAGCCCGATCAGCCGACAACCCCGTAACACGCGACAGTAGTTTGTATAAGGGGTGAGACAAAAATTTTCGGCTATAATACAAATGAACAGAAAATGATCATTTTCTAAACCCTAGTATTCCTCCGAAGTAATTTTTTTAATAATCAAATTCACTGTTTCGATAAAAAATCCGATGACACGTGTAAAATCGAAAGTAAACTGTAGGAAGCGAGGATTAGAAATAATTCAGTAAACTGTATCCATCGGAACGTTGTGAATAATAATTTGTAGGAAAATCAGTTTAGTAGGAGAAAATTGGGGCGTAAATTTTTGTTGGGGTAATTCTTTGTGTCCCGTCTTACCACCCGGTATCCAAAAGATAATATTGTGTAATAGAGGCAGGCGGATCGCCCGTTGAAAGTCGTGAATATTTGATGCCAGGCTATCAGCACCTTTCAATATGGTTGCCCCAATATTGACAGCAGCCTCCACGGGACGCAAGCCCTAAAGAATACCTCTGGGCAGAATGGGGAACGGGAGGGAAAGTAATAAGTTTTTTATCGCTCTTCGGAACTAATAAGGCGCCGGAGGCAGACCGCTGAATTATTTATTTGATCAGCGGAAGATAAATTGCGAGCTATCACCCGACTTCCGGTTCAAACGCAATTTTTTTCTTTCCTCATTTTGATCAAAGGGTTAAAAGCAAACGGCTGCAATAATCGGCAATATTTTGTTCGGTATACCGGAAAATTGTAATATAATCGCGAATTTTCGTCCAGAGGGCATTAATTTGATACCAGGCTTTGCTAAGGCCGTACGATAACCACGTTGTAGCTGGAAGGTACAAATTCCCATAGCCGAAACTAATGTAGTGGTAATAGACTATAAATGGGGGTCACGGGCCGAGGTCAGCTGTCTTACGCCCCAAACTGTCGCGTTTCCGCCACCTTCGCCCTTCCCAAGGACCGGCCAGGACCTATTCGTGCCGGGCAAGACCTCAAACTCATATCGGACCCAACCAATTAAAACGGCTCCGTAGTATATTGCAATTCCGGACCAGAGATATCCCAATCAAACAACGAGAGGAGATGATTCGCAAAGTTCTATCTTCCTTTCGATAAACGTATACCGTGACATAAACGTGCTGTATTATAGTTATGATTTTTTTACCCCTTCGTTCGACGACTAAGTAAAAAGCTTTTCGGTCATTGCTTCTCTTCTCAACCCGTGGTTTCGCAAAACACGCGTTTCAACAGTTCGTTACACCGCAGTAAGGTAGATATCTGAATCCTGATCTTCGAGCTGTTTCACATCGAATCAATAAAATTTTACTGTATTAGCTCAACCGTGTGTATGTATGTATGAAGTACACGTATACCATTACTTTTTGATTTATTATACGCGTATAGTAACAACAGTCTAGACTCGATCGTATCGCTTTCTTGCATACATATAGGTAGTACTCTAAACCCCCTCTTGCATGGTGTGGTGTCACCCAACTTCCCCTGAACGTCTCTAGGGGATTCCCCGTCATCTCTCGCCCTGAAACTGGCCGTAGTAATTTTTAATTACCGTTATCTGCTCCTTGGCGGTAAAATATATCTCGCGGTTGGAGTTCGCTCCGGAATCAGAAGCCGATGTAAATTACTGGGCGCAGCCGCCAACCGGTGAAACTTCGAGCTTTATCTTTTTTTATCTTCAAGTATTTTAGCGGTTATTTTTTCCGGTTACACCCCTCCTTCTATCCCCTCGCCCTCGACGTGGACCGCCTCGAGGCGATGGAGAAACGAAATTAGCTACTTTAAACGAGAAAATTTTTAATTATTTCTTATCGAAAAGTAATCTTCTCCGTTCTTGAGTTCACCCGGATTCCCTCGGCTGAAGGGAGGTCCTCTTCGACATGTATTTCATGCATAGCCTGAACTTATTTCTATTTTTCAATTCGCAATCGATAACCCAGCTAATCTAAAAAATGAAAGGTTTCAGTTTTCAAAATTGTACCTCGAAATTAAAAGTACCTACTGATTTACACAACCAGAGTTAACGAGTCTTGTAATTATTTTAGCTTAGTGTTTTTTGAAAATAGCTTGTTTTTCCGAGTATTCAAATTTCTTTCAAATCCTGTCGATTCTATATTTCAAAAATATTCCGGTCCACATCTTTCTGGGATATACGAATACTTGAATCAAACAGGGAAGCTGGGAGCAGCTGCCACCGCGTGGTGGCTGCTCAAACTAGTCGTGAGACAAAACTTTTCCAACTTGCGAAAAGTTTGCTTCTTTGCCGTGGAAATTCAGGCTTTTTATATCTTATTATTACTAGAGTAAAAGTCTGCGGTCTATAAGTACAAGGCAAAGTTACGTAATAGTTTTTAACTACCAAATTAAAAAAGCAAATGCATTATCGCGTCTGTATTTATATCATCGATGAGACAATTTCCCAGCCAAATTTTTTCGCCAGTTGCAAAGATGCCATTTATTCATTCTATCATTTGCTACACTCCATCTTTCGATGCTCGATCAATTTTGAAATCCAAAGTGCGCCTGAAGGTTTTAGAAATTGCAATGCTTGGCGCCAAAGCCGAGTCTCAAAAGTCTCCCTTGAATGTATGCAGTTATGCCACCCCAATTATTCAGGGAATCCGCATATCGATCGTATGCCAAGCTAGATTTCATCAAAAATTATATTGATATTGGATATTTGAAGTTTTTAAAAAAATTGTCCATCATTTTTGATAAATCAAAGGAAATCGACAAAGAAAGTTACATGAAACGAACAAAAAATACGATAGAAGGACTGTTTCCATCTGTTTTATCGTCTTTTGAAATTATTCTATCTAATTTTTGGTCGGTGTTCTATGATATTCTGTAATATCTTTAACTAGAGAGACTCCATGCGTTTCGACAAAGAAGCAAGGGCAAAATCTAACAATCATAGAGAAATATATCGCGAATGTAGACATACTGTATATAGGTGTGGAGAGTTGATACAGAAGAGAATTGAATAGGCCTAGAATACCACAGTGGGCAGCGTAGGGTGGCAGCCCGTCAACCGTATCTTTGAGTGGTCAACGGGCAGTGGGCAGTGGGCAGTGACCGCCAGTCACTGCTACTCTATACTCGGTACGCTTTTCGCTCCATATAACCGAGCAAAGGAGAAAGCGAAGGGGTACGATATGTCTATTGTCCCGAGACTTTGAAACAACTTTGCGTTAAAGGGTGACCGTAACTTGGGGTCTATTGTTCCGAACGGTTTCGCACGAGTTGCAGAATTTCGAACTTTTCGTTTTCGTTCGAACATTTTTTTCTCTCTATTCTCATCTTTCTCTCTCTATTATACAACAAGGTCAATAATTTCATTGATTTTAGCCGTAAAGACTGCAAGGGATGTCTTTGATTCATTTCGAATCAAGATTCGTATCATCGAGTACATCATGTCGTTCGTGAGAAAAGAAACGATATTTTTTAAGCACTGTGGTGGGGATTCAAAGCCCAGAATCACCCAGTTGGGAAAGGTTAATCACCCGGAAGGGGGTGCCCGTTGTTTCGTTCGAAGAAAGGATTAACAGGGTTGCAATCGTACCTACGACAAGTACCATTCGATTCGATGCGGCCCGCTTTCTTTCGCGACTGGTGTTCCCGCGGAATTAGACTCCTTATTTATGGGCTTTCATTAAGATAAAGACAAGGGTTGCGACGCCCAGCGATGCCAACGGGAAGCCAATTATTTCCGTTACCATCCGTTAACAGCGTCGATCCGTGGTCCACGACGGCGCCCAGCCCTTGAAGCCAACCAATGCAAATAAAAAGTCAAATAAATTTCGATACCGATCTTTCGCTACGCCAAAGAAAAGGGTTCAACCCTTTTCCCTCGGATAAATTTTTTACTTCGTATACTATGGACTCAAGTAAGATATTTTTTACGAAGGATAGATAGGATATTCTTTGAAATTCGTTTTCCTACAATTTTCAAACGAATCACTTTTGAATTTCACTCGCGCCACCATACCTCCCTCATACTCGACCTGAGTAAATGCGATCGACGATAAAATTAAGTCGAGCAATTTTCTGATAATGTCGTACAAGCCATTCTCTAGACGCACCAGACTAACATTGTCTCGTAATTAGCGAAGTTGGCGTATTGCCAGAGAGAAATGGTAGATAGGGTGGCGATTCCGGGGATATCGAGTCTGCATGAATAAAAATTCAAATGTTGAAGAGGGACGAGATTTTGGATGAGTTGAGATTCGATTTGTCGACGGAAAAAATAAACTGGAGGTAAATCGTCTGTAGCAAAAACTTACGTCCTTCGAATTCTGAAGTTAGTAAAAGAGTTCGAGGCCCCAGGGGAGTGTCACGTGGGGTGAATGAATGAAGAGAAAAAAAAATGAAAGAAATAAAATAGAAGCGCGTAGGGTGGCGAACTGGGAGGGTTGAGAAGTAATAAAAGGGTTGTGGCTACATCTGTAAAAATACGCCAATAACTCATTGACAAGAATCTCATCGGGTGGCCGTAATGGAACCCATTTTCTTTACGGAACCAGTGCCAGGCTCAGTCCCTCTTTGATTAAGAATCCAGTTTAAAAAATAATTATTTTTAATTTGTGGTCGTGATAAGGATTTTATTGTCTTCGGTGCGCGGGGCTGAGATGAAATGGAGTGGCGTAGCTATCATATTTCATGCTAATTTTATTGGGGTTCTTTGGTATTCTTTATCTTTAATAATTAGTATTTTAATTGTATTTTGTGGTGCTGTTTAGTTTTAATTAGCATTTGCGACTAACGTTATTAATTTGCTGCTCCCTTACGATACTTGGGTAACATCTACAAGACACGTTGTAGTAACAAAGAGTGTACAAATAATTTTGCACATCTCAATGTGCAAAATTTTATGTGTTATAATGGGGTAGCCCGGCAGATCTCAACCAGCTAACAGGACTTAGAGACATTTCTGTAAATTCCAGCCTTCGGCAGCTTCGTGAAGATTGGAATCTCAGAGAATCGAATTCTGTCAAGTTCTATCCATGAAACATACATCGATTCAACATTCGCTCAAAAATCCTAATTTCTTGCCCTATGAGCCTTAGAAAAATGTACCTGAGACATTTTTGAATCAGCGGATTTTTATTGAACCGATGTACCTTTTCGGACATAATGCAACCCTTAAATGCGCAGCTCTATGACTCTGCACCCTTTGCAAAGTCATATGCAGCTTCACATGCCCGTAGCTGGAGTGGAACTCCGATTGATAAACGAATCGTGACGAGTGAATAGACAAAACAACTGGCCATCGAAGAGCACGGTAGATACCCTTCGGTAGCGTAGCTAATATCATCAAGGAGCACTTTGGCATCGCCCATCGCACCCCTACTCGCCCTTGTCCAGGATGGAACATAAATTCCCATTAATTTTTTTTAAGTACCGAGGTACCGTGCATAAATATTTAAAGGGATCGTAATTCATAGGCGAATGGGCTGGCTTTTTGTTTTTTGTTATAATGAAATTTATTTTTATATCTCGTGGGATCGTCGTGTCCGTGATTGGGTCGCGGGATTTTATCAAATTTGAGAGTGACAGTATCTCGTGCCCCGCTGAGCTAAATCCCGAAACTTACATCCTAAGAGTAAGACAACTACGGTGGGGTGTTTATTTCGCATGAATCTAGACCCTCTCTAATGAACAACAAGGGGTCTGCGAGTATAAGGTGTTGGTATAGCTTTGTATGAAGTCTAAAAGTTTCCTTGGGTCTGTAGAATGTCGTAGCGGGTTCTCGGCTAGGCTAGGCTAGGCTAATTAAATCGAGAGAGGGTTGTTCCTTTGAATGTTTCATCGGATAGTTGCACGCGTGATGGTGAAGTGGTAAGCTTTGGCCGGCTTGGTCAGTTCGGTAGGTTTTCGAAGTTCGTACCTAACCAGGTTACCGTGAATGGCTACCGCCTGGCACTTGCCCCCGAGCGACGCCTGACGTTATCGCTATTGAAACAGCAAGTGAAATACACGAAATAAATCTTGCAAGACCCCATTCACCGGAGACAATGCCGCGTCCAGTCCGACTCCGGTCGAGTCCAGTCGAGCCCCATTCCACAGTCTATGGACGGCGTCGAGGGGGTAGGCACCACGCTTTGTGTCCTGGCTGAGAAGCACGGGGGCGAGTCCGCGACTTTGACTGTGTTGGTAAATAGAAGACGGGGGTATTTGTGCGCCTGATCTTTGCATGGGGCAGCCGCAAAGAATGGTCGCATTCACAGTCCGCCACCCTTCTCTCACTCCGTGACTCGCCGCGGAGTCGACCACAGTGCAAAGTTTCTGAACCGAGGCAAGCCGAGTGCGATATAATGCTGCCAGCCTAGGAACCGAATGCATGAACAACCCCATCGCACCCTACGCTCCCTTCGCCGATCCTAACTTACCTATAGGAGGCGGTATCCTGCAGGAGTGACAGGAAACCGAATATGTACGACATTCATATGCAATCAATTGATTTGCGTGACTTTGTTAGGGGTATGGTCTCTCCGACTAATCCTGAGCAGTCGTAAACAGATCAGTAGTCGCGGACCCGGATCCGTACGCAAATTGTTACTAATTCGCATCTTAATAACGGCCCCGTCAGAGACGTCATCGTATCTCAGAACCTGGCAAATTAGCCGGTGACAAATGACATTCGCGAAACACGTGTGGCTCTCGAACCTCATACTCCCTCCGTCATACACCGAGGCCATCCCCAAGCACGCGTTACACCGTATATAGGTATGTATCAGTCTGCGATCATGGGGATTCGCCGTACATACCGCAGCACATCGGGGTGGTAGGCGATACCCGCTGTCTATTCAACATGTGCAACCGTCATCGGTTCCAGATACGATCAATCAAATCGATTAATGATTCAATTGTCCAATCGCATTGCAACACGTGAGGATTATATTGAGTTATTGGACCTTCGGCCGAATCTGATTCTGTACACATCCCACGGTTTGCCTATAACGCGCAAATGCAGCTGGTATTGTACAGGAATAGGTGTCTGCAGCCTAGCCATGGAGCTTGAAATTCCTCGACTCGAAACGCAATCAATTGAGTTTCTGGTTTGACTTACGGTGACAATGCAGATCAGCCGCAGAAGAGCCCTTATGTACGTCCTCCTGATCTTACCGTGGCGAGATGTGGTCGAAGCTCCGCACGATATGAAATGACGCGGAATCTGTGAGTGACGTTCAATGTGACATTGCCGATGATGGTGGTTTGTGCGGTGGGCACCGAGCTGCATCAGAGATACAGTTGGAAATCTCGATAATTGTACCTGTCTTCTGTGGCAATCCATTCATCAAGCCACCATGTTGAGCACATGTTACGGTTCACCGCGCTTCAGAGCCCGTGATCGCCTAGCTGTGAAATAGACGGAGGATTTATCCAGCAAAGAATAGTAAGCGATAGTGTCATCGTGAGGAATCGAAGAATTTTTGTCCCGCGGATCTTATGATTCGGTATTACTTTCCATTTCACGAGATTCCCTCATTCAAAGAATCGAGGGATTTTCTGACTTCCGAATCAGACTCCTCCTCATAATTGATCCCGGTAAATTTCTCGGAGTTGTGACAGCACCCTTATCAAAACGCCTATCCGCAACGTTACCCGTCGTAGCCCACAACGTTGCAGGGTTGAAAGCTATCTATGCAGATGCGTTGTCTATACCTCGTATCGCAACGGCATTGTGTGACGTCATCATTTGCATACGACGCACTGGCGTTCTGGCGTGACCTCTGAACCTCGTCGTCCTCCCTCACTGCAGGGGTTTTCGCAGGGGGTCAGGGGGACCTCTATACCACCTTTCACCCTTCCAGACTCCCACACCCGTTGGACTCACGCTGGACACCGGCCACCGTATCTGTCTAATTATTGCCGCGACGCGCGGCCATCCTCTACCACTATGGTGATATACCGCATGCTAATATGCGACTAAAGACCCAACGCCACCCATTAATCTTAACAGCTAATCCAATTCTGCCTATAGTAGACGTCGATTCCAGATCAGAATCGTTCGATTTTTTATTGGTATTTCGGATTGATCATTTTTTGTATTTTTCTTGGGAGTCACAGTTCGTTGTTGGGTGAAATTGGTTTCTTTGAGTGAGGGTTGTAGTAAGTTTGCTGCATCGTTTTCACGTCTCCCCTCTTGGCTCATTCCGCAACCAATTCACCCCTTTCGTTCGCATGCAGAGTTTCGAATAGCTGTACTCTGTCCTCTGCACGTGATGCAACGGTGACCACACATCAATTCACTGCAAATGGACATCAATACCTGGTAATTAATACATCGCGCCTCCCTCTCTCTTCTCGTCCGCAGCCGTCCACCCCAATGCTCTCGTCGAACCGCTCTCGCTTTCCAGCACTGGATTTACCCCGGGATTTGCATGTAAGTGATATGTACGTGCAGTGGCGTGTCCGATTGAAGGCAAACTTTGCACCTCTGAGTGAATGAGCGAGCGAGCTGGTCGCCCAGTGGCAAGCTCGACGAAAGTTACTGGAAAATCAATCCGTGCAACAAGTGATGCGTACGTATACCTACTGATATACGTTTGTCTACCGAAACGGAAGTAATGTATAGAATGACGGCATAGGGTGAAAAATGCGAATTTGATTTTTGTTCAATAAATATGTTGGAATGGGTAATACAGGAACGCGTTAAATGTCACAGAATCGAGGGTGTTTCGAATGCAGGTGAAACATTTGGGGAAGAAATAAAAAAGTTAGAAGTGAAGACATTTCCTGTCAGATTGACAACGTGGTTGCGTGTATACGTAAGATCGTAAAAATTCAATTTTGGGAAAATTGCTTGTCGGATGTCTGCGCGTTGTCGAGAATTTCACGAATTAGAAACGTATTTATCGCTTGAACCGGAAGCATCGCGAGCCCCCGTTGCGCGAGAGAAACGCGGGGCAATCAGCAGAGTTCTCTCCTCCGATACACAGAGCAAATTGGCATACAGAACAATCCCATTTCTATATGGGAGAAAAATTGTAAAATCCTGGCAATGCAATTTATCTGAATATGATTTAACGTGGGCGGAGGGGAAAGCTTATGGGCACGCGTTGGCGAGAACACAGCAGGTGTATACACGCCCGAGATAGGTGGCGATAAATAAAAATATATCAACTGCAACCTTTTCTCCTCCGAATTGGTACGTATGCTACGGTTATATATGGAGAAAATCTAGCGGGTGATTTAGATGAATTCAAATCTAACTCTTACACGTAGGCTGATTCGAAATTTTATTTAGAAAAATTCGATCCGAGAATTATACGTTCTCATCGGACTGAAAAAAAATGTCAACTCTTTAAAAAAAAATTTCAGTAGTACGGAAAGCGTCAATGAACGAAGAATCTATACTTCACGGTGAATGAAGCCATTTCGTGTGCACACCCACTTAAACGACGAGCCACTCAATTAGAACACGTATGTAGGAGACGTGGTAAAAGGGATATGGAAAGGGGTGTAAAAAGTGAAAAATTGGAAAAGCCACCCCGTACGTGGACTCGAGCAAGGGTGTGAGAACGTTGGTAGAATCGGGCCGGGAGAGCGCGATGCACAAATTGGTTATCAAAGGGCATCACAGCGCGCCGCGCCACCGATATTCACTCGATTTGACGCGTTGACGGTATACCACTTCAGCCGAAGAGGGAGAGAAAATATTTGCGCACACTTCGCACTTTGGTTTTATCGGATTTTTTTCCCTCTCGTGGCTTTACGGTTTTCACCAAAAATTGATTAGGCACTCGATATTTTTTTCGCGGTTCCGATCAACGAACGACTGAATTATCGTTGAAATTTACTCAGATTTCTGTCAGCTTGAAAAGTCAGTGAACGTATTATTTATCACACAAATTCATACACGAGATTTTCGGATAATATCGACAGAGTAGGTAATAATCAATGATCAGACTAATTGAGTGGGATATATTACGTCGATAATATCGTGATGCATAATACACCCGAGGGACTTGCCCGGCGCATTAGTAGAGGGTAGTGACAAATTACAGTTCGAGCCGCAGATCAGTCTTCCGAAATTGCAATAGTTGAGTTACGAATAGCACGTCCCTGTCAATCGAGTGACAATAATTACGCCTTGTTTGACCCGATAAAGTTTAAGCTGAATCGAAATTGAAAACTGCTTGAAACTTTTCGTAGCACACCAGAGAAGAACCTAATATCGTTCGGTGAATTTCTTCGTCGTTGCAATCCATCCGGTAATGGAATCAATAACGAGCGATCAGCTGTCACGAGGGAGGGCATGGATATTTCCTGCACGTATTACCAGTAGTAGGATACACAGGATGTGGGAGTACACACAGGATGTGGGATAAAGAGTCGGGAAAGAGGGAATTCAGTAATCTAATAAGATTTACAATACAGAGACTGGAGCGTAAGCCACTGGAGCGAAGGAGCGAGGAGGTAAAGGAGATCGGTTACCGCTTCTTCTGCAATCCGTCTGTCATGGAGTATAATTTTACTTTCGATTGTTTCATTAGTATGAAACTCGTTGGCACCAATCCGCTTTGTCAGATGGGTGCAAAGGCTCGCCTTTCATTTTATTGTAAGCTATAATGAAGGCATTGCGGTGGTACAGCGCCTTAAGTAACACTTCCGTTTCGAGTATGGATCCTTCGTTCGAGTCTTGGGTTTCAGAAACTGCATTTGTTGTCTTCCCGATGATATGATTTTTCCTACCTCAACATTTCTGCCTCGTTTCATTCACAGGTGATTCAGAACCCGGAAGATTCTCATCGTTATCAATCTAATTCCCAGTTTGTAACGAAAACAAAAAACAAAAATAAAATAAAATATCCCATCAAACAAACAAACCCCACGAATTCTCTAACAATTAAATGTGATTTATAACCACAGAGGATTGTACCGTTTCGTACATATTGTATAGTCCCACTGTGGCCGGCGTCACGTGACGTCTCTAATTATAATTAAACTGGCGGTGAGACACACGGGCCCAGCCAGAGTGTCCATAACGGTAACAATAATGGTTATTGCAACGCGATTCACAGTCAGCAGGGATATGGCCAAGCGCGAATTGTGGATTGATCATTAGCGAAAATGGCCCTGTTGGGACGGATCATTTTTTCATTCTAAAAATAAAACCCGCGCAAACTTTTCCGTACGCGAAAGCAGCGTTACATCTCGCATGTACGAATCGTTTATTCAATTTCCTTCGCTGCAGCTATTTGCCCTGATATCTTCTTCCTCGATTGTCACATCAAATTGATTATTCAGGCTTCCGATAAGCCTATATACAAATACAATTGTCGTCCACGCCCAAACCTTTGAATTCGTGACATATCACGTAACGGATCAGTATTTCGACGAAGGATGGTTTCCTGTTTTGGCGAAACAGTCGCCCGTGGGTGTTCCAATTGATGACTAGCGTCACGGGTCACCACGCTGGATAAATGTTCGGGTCGGCGACGACCGAGATTCAACCAATCATCATGAAAACGCATTCCATCATCGGGCATCGACTGTCAACGGAGTTGATGACTTCTGTCTCGACCAGGGTTTACAAGTGAGGCTCAGTCTCCAGCATAATCGAACAAAACGAACGAATCGTGATTGCCTAATTAACGGAACTAGACTAATTATAGTTTATTTTTTAATATACAAATCAGGCAAAATTGAAACAATCATTTATATTGAAGATTTTCGACGTTGAATGTAGAGTTACTGTGACGAAGATGAAGGTGAACATAATTATGGAATATTATGCAGAGGTTATTTGGAGCACATCCGTGTGCATATTCTACGTGTTGATTTATCGTTGTCTTCATTATTAGGAATGCAGGCGCTACCGAGCTATTATACAGAGACCGTCTGCTGGTCAGTTCTCCACAATACGCCGGCGCGATTCTGGGGACAATAGAATGTCGAGGTTCCCGTAATAGCAAGGGGCCCCATACGGGCGTTGCACGACATTGAGACACGCGCCACCTCTGCTATACACGAACATATAGATAGACAATTAGCTACGTCACCGTCTATAATTCTGCCAGATTAGTGGCCAGCATCCTGCAGGAATATCTCATGTGGTGATACAGATACAACCGAAATCCTGAAATCCTCACCGGCTGAGAGTCGCGGCATTGTACCACGATTCTGCATCAATAATTCCCTCACGTTATCACGGGTATCCGATTGACGGATTGTCGCGATACACCTTGCCCTTCGCTTTGTAACTGTCTTTGGGTTAACGTCAGGGTCGAAAGCCCCGAGGCTTGTGAAGCGAAATGGGCATGTTTATACGACGTGCCTTCCAGCGCGTCGCGATAAACTTCAAAAATTCAAAAATCCATGCACACCCCAACGATAAAACGGACCTTAACGTCCCTAAGACATATTTTCTCCTAACAAGACCTATTTGGCTGATATTCCTCTCCATCCCTCGATAGCCGAGGGTGCCGATAGCCACCAACGGTCTTTTTATCGAGTCAATGGGATTCCGTTGCGGGGGGGCAATTTGCTTTTATTGGGGGAAACCCCGCTGCACCCGTACAGACTCGCGTCTCGGTCCATATTTCGTACATATGGGTATAATGTATATATATAGGGATATTCTTTTTCTGGATGACTTTCGCCCTGCGGGGGCGGAAGAGGTATAGTCTGTTCTTTTACAAGACCCCAGAAAACCAATTTAGCCGGACAAAACGACTATACGAAAGCGGCAGCGTAATATGAAGGTAAAGGGTTGCATTTCGAAAGCTATGTGACACCGCGAAGTATTTCTCTACAGGTTTACAAGCTGGGTAAACGAGGAGTACCGACGGAAATAGTGTCTGCCTTTAACAGCGAGATTCGAGACTTTTCTTTTCAGATATTAGTTATCAATAATCGATTACCCTAGCCAGTGGAATATAGTGATGTCAGACGTCCCGCAGGTTGGCTAAGGCGACGGGAGGCCTGGATAAAAACAAGTAAAAGAGAGTAGTGTCGAGTTCAGATTTATTCCCGTGAGTCTTCGGCCCGGACCCTCTCTCGGTTGGTTATAGCCGGTATTGACCCTTTGTATATCTATTTGTTATGCCATGCCCCTTATACACTATGGATGCTGGCTCCCCAGGCTGTATTTGACCAGTATTATAAAAATCAACCGACCGATTTCCTTCGTAAAATATTGCCTCAAAGCTCCCCTGAATATTTTATCAGAGTCCGGGCTCTCATCCTTGGGGTAGTTTCTTATTGAATAAGGGAACAGAGGATCAATGGCCCTTCAGAGACTGCAGTATTGTGTATAGAATCCGACTTCCCTCTCGCTACCAGTAACAATTCGTCGACTGTTACTTGACCGGATAATACTCGGTAGAAAAGGGTTGGAGAGGGTGAGAGTGGACACTGTCCGTTGGCTAGGTGAGGGGTGATGAAAAACCGTGAAACATGAAAAAGTCGAGCAATGTATCACCATTAATAAACCCATCACAATATTTCAGGTAATTTGAAAAGCAATATGCAATAATATTAAAATGAATGGCATGACCTTATAACAAAAAAAAAAAAAAAAATGAAAAAAAAAGGATACCAACCCGCGTGATGATTCAGAGATACCCGAGGGCTGCACATAGCTATATGTGGGTGACGCAGGCACGCGAATGGTACCTGTTGTATTCACGGTCAGTAATGTAGGTTTGGCACAGAACAGAACCACGGACAAATGGACAGGCGGACATACGAACAAACGGACGGACGTGGTATAGAGTGGCACAGAAACACAGAGTGCCCGCGGGACGAGCTACACGCGCCTGTAATAATCTCCACTAATTTAGCTTCTGGAATACCGTAACGGTATTGTTAATATTCTGAAGCAAGTGAATAATAGATGTTGATGCCCCATTCGAGCCGATGAGATTTTAGGGAGCTTCGGGCTCGAAGAGGACTGCTCGGTGGGTGCCACAGAGTTGGAGATGGGGCGAGCTGAGGGGCAAGCGAAAGAGAAGAGAGGGCGAGCTGGTAACAATCGTTTATAAATATTATATTCCTTCAGTTCGTTCTCTCCGAGCCAGTATATTTCAAGAGAAAAACTCTTCAGCTCCAAAGTATGCTCTCTTCGAGAGTACCAAACATTGTCTGGAACCTCCCTCGGCCCCTGGTGCCTCTCGGACAGTGATTATCGTCCCACGACTCACGGTACACGACGGAGCTTCCTTATATACTGTATGAGGGTGGTCTTTAATTTCGTGTCAAAATTCATCGCTTTGATGTTGTTTTATCTATTATTCAATCGGTTGTATCCAGCGTTCATCGTCCGACCGGGAGGAACAGACTACTTGATCAACCAGTTCATGCAGATCTCCGTTTTAATTAATTTTACCTATTCTCTTGTGTGCTCACCTGATCTCGCGAATAACTAAACAATTTCACAGACACAAGGTAGACTTCATAACCTGGACGGGTGCATCCCTCAGGGCTCTGTAACACCATGAGAGAAATATTTCACCTCATTTGCATCGTACCGAGTAATCCTGGTGCATCTTATTCCATCGATCACCATGATGAGATAAATGATCAAATACCTCGAAAATTAGCCAGTATAACTATGGTGGTCAGTTTCGAAGCATCATGAGTGATTATAAGTGTCTTCTTTTCTCTTTTTTGAGTCATTGCTTATTTTTTCGTTCTTTTTCCTTTTCGCTTGAAATGTTTGAAAAATGGGTAACCGAAGAGCCGAGGCTGACACTCCGGAGGGACGTTCGGCACACGCGTTTTGTTTGCACTTGCGAGGCGTAACCCGTGTCCCAAGCGATTTCCTACGTGTCTGACTTCGTGCTTCCCGCGTCAAATCAGGCTTGGCGGGTCTGATTTTTGTCAATTCTTTTACAGGGTTTTGCCTCCGCAAAAGCTTATACCATCGCCGTGGCATCAAACGCTTCCATCCCTCCGGCACCAAGAGTTGCGCTGGTGGCCGAATGATTCGATTAGCGGAAGCGCTTTGAGTCGAGCACCTCTTTTTCGAATGTTTTGCTGTGGGATTCGAATTGACTTTGACGCGGATCGAGTCAAGCGTTTAAAAAAACACAGGGATACCTACACACAGACCGCGTACCAGTCTTCTTCCTACAAGAGGGAATTTAAACAGAGAAAAAATATCTTTGTAATCTTACGTTAGCGAGAATTCGCATATCGCGTCGATATAAAGGGGGTAGTTTGGAAAATTGTGGAATTGTATTAAAGCGGGAATAATATCCGTGGAAATTCGTCGGTACTAATTAACTTGGGTAATGAAAACACAATGCAATTATAATAAACCAAATGCCTAGTTGATTCGTAGAGAGGAGAAGGCCATTCAATAATAAAACACATACGGTGGCTTTGGACCTGGAGCTGGAACCAAGAGAATTAATTTCTCGAGAGCCTTTATGTAGACCGACTGACCAAACAGAGGTACGCACACCGACGCATACCCGTACGTATACTAACCCACAGATATTCGAGGCGAACGAGCACCGGCTCGCGGGTAGACGTTACAACGCGTGAAAATTCAAAATACACTTATGGCAAGTGTGTGGCTGGGGAGCAATATAACACAATGATCAAACAGGACCCCGCCGCCTAAGGTTTGTACTCTCAAACGCTGCGAATTTCCGTTCGAAAATTCGTACCTTGCTTCAAGATGCCTGCGGCGATTATGTCCAATTTACTAAATCCATACCTACCTTACGTATACCTATGTATATCTGACTATGAAACATTCGTCTATTTTACGATTAGCGATCAAACGTACGTTCCCAACGTGAAACGTGTCGCCTATCGATATACAGGCATGATGCTTGTACAGAAAAAGATTTTTTTTTATTTAACTTCGTCACTAACGAGCTTGCAAGTTACGAAGTAAAAGCTCATCGACCACTGTGCCATGCATGCCCGAGCATAGCAAGGAACGTACATACCTACATAGTTGTTATATTCGCGCGAAAGCAAAGACCTACGGCCGATGCAGTCAGCCGACCGTAGCGAGGAGTTTTCCCTCGGAAATGGGGAAATTGTAAAATTAATTAAGAGGACCGACAAATAATTAATTTTTCTAATCATTCTTGCTGCGTTGTTATTTCCCTTACCGCTCCCAGAGGGGTGTGGTATAATTTCATAAGGGTAGTCGGAGACCCGTAGCTACGTTTGCGAAAATACATTCCCTTCTCCTTCTCATCCTCTTCTTCGGCCACCCTCACCCACCACCGCGTCTACCTCTGACCACGCTTGACCGCAACAAAGGCCCCAGAGCGATGCTTAAGCCCTGGTGTCACTAGACTTGTTTATAAACTAGGTTCAACCGATCAAAAGCTAGAATTTCCAGGGATCAGTTATGCGAGTGGTGAAAGGATTACACCCGCAAGTATTCCTTGAGCTTCGATTAACAACTCGTCGCACGGGTGGAGGATTTTCACTCATTTATATTTCGAAAATTCATCAAATTTTCAGGGAAAGTAATTGGCTTCTCCTTATATTGCAAAGAAGGTAATTTTGGCGAAACTGACCAATACTCGTCTCAATTAATTGAGCTAATGAAAAAAGTACCTCAGTTTGACCAAGCTCTGGCGAATTCCAATTAGGCGTTCGACGGCCTTACTACGAGAATTATACATACACCTATGTGTAGGTTTTCGGTATCGCGAGTATGAGTTCCTTTCATGAAGGGATACGTTCATTTGCCTTTCATTTATACGTCGTTCTCTCTTTCGTTGAGCCGAACTCGACGTACGGTAATTCAGGCGCCAGGGGACACCGAGGAGTACATGGATCAGCACAGCATCAGTTCGTCAAAGCCAGTTTCCGTTGAGGTTGAATACTCGAGAAAGCTCTTCTATGGCGTAGCTATATTGCCGATAGGCTTCTGCCTATTCGAAGATCCTCTTGAGCTAGTCAATAGCTCTGGAAATAAAAAGTAACGAGAGACGCCCGCCAACTTCACACCGAGCCTTCAATTTCAGGATCTCGTTGATCAAAGTCAATTGATGAAATATCCGAACGAATCGAGCGCCCTGTGTCGACGTTCGGTGTAACACAAATTGAACCATATCCGGATGAGCAGTAGCCGTTTAGCAATAGCCCGAGATATATACATCCACTGAGTGATTCATTTCATGGGCAAGCGATCAGGGTGCTACAAGTATGAGTATCGGCTTGATTGATTCCTCTCGGTGACGGTGCTATTAAAGCGTCCATCAAAACAACCCTGCTTCGGCATTCACCGCCGGATTTACGACTACAAAGATTGACTTTTATACATTATAAAGCCATCAATCTTACCGGGAGGAAAATAACGTCGACCTTTCAATCAGCGACGAGCTTTGAAAATGTCTATATCCCGATCACTTTCGCTTGTCTTTCTGTCAAAACAAGGAGTACTTCCTTTGGCTACCTAACAGCTGATTATGAGATATTGATTTGATCGATTTATCGTAAACTCTCGCTGTCCGTAGTTAGACTCTTCAGAGAAAACGTGATAATTAGTTATATACCTAAGCATTTGACAATACAACGTGTCAAGAATACACAGGGATCCGGTTTCTGGGAATAATTGGCGATTCGAGTCAAAAAGAATGCAAAACTTGTCAATTATCTTAAAGATATATATCATTTTTTGCAACTCTGCGTAACAAGAATAAACGATTCGAATTTTTTGTCTGTTTCCAAAGTGACATAACTAACTTGAATTTATCTCACGTAGTAATGAGTTTGGGAGCCACTGAGCCGCCATATGTACAGTAAAATTTGACGGATGGGTACAGCTAGAGAATCGAAATCAGAAATCCGAGATACGTGATATAGGGATGGTATGGAATATAAGCTATGCTACCGCGATTCTAGGCAGGCTTCAGTATTCGGTGAATGGAGAGGAGGCTATAGTTGTATGGAATGGTATGAGGCAATATCTGCGCTGCGCCATATTGCTGATTAACATATGCACCCAATACTCCTCGTTCGTTGAAATCCAAACACGTCATGCAGACATCTATCTCCCAAAATCAAACGGCATATTGAAGACGGTTTCATCCCTAAAGCAAAATAGCCTGCAGCGGGTCCTACCGTGTGGCTTTTCAAGCGTCACGTCAACAGTCTCGGTACAATCAATCAGAATCAGTCATTAGTTAAAAGAACTTTTAGTGTGGGGACATTTCTTTATTCCTATCTAATTCATTCGAGGAGGAATCGGTGAGACTTGTTGATGTGATTATCGAATTCCAGAAATGAAACTTCATTAGTCCTGTGTACACAAATGTCTAATGAAACGTTTTGTACGTAAAACAGTCTTCGTTCGAGGTATATTCATCTTTCCGACTTATATATGCCTCGATTTCATTCGACTTCGAACGCGAGAGAAGAGTTTTTTCAACAGAGTCATCCAAGTCGGTGATTCGCTCCAAGAGGACAGCGTCGACGTGGATGGCAGTCGTTTAATGACGAGGATTTTTCATCCTCTCCGCAAATCATGCACTTCAATGAATTCAAATTGAATTCAAATAAGAAATCTATAAAGAGGCATCCTTTGCTGCGCGTCGCTTTGATCAGTGAGCCATAACGAGTGGCTCCGTCTTTTCAAGAGCAGTAAAGTTCAATCGGAAAAGCAAATCTTAAACGCGACCTTAGGCCCCAAATCACTCGGTACTCTTCAATGACTTCATCAGGCACTCGATTCCTCTCCTTTGACACGTCAGATGCTCAGCTACTCCGATCAACAGTATCATCATGCTCTGTTAGTCAAATTAGAAATCGATAAAGCTTGCTTGTAGCTAGTAGTGACTAGCGATTGGCGAGCTTGATGACAAAGCCGTTGATAACATTTAACTCGCTAAAAGCCCTGGTTCGGAAATGTCGATTGATGGTTGCATAGGTGGAATGGGTGCTGTTAGAAGGTTAGGTGAAAGGTTGAACAGTGTCTGGGAAAAAGCACCAAGGTAGAAGGAGGAAGGTAGGAAAGTAAAGGAAAGGAAAGAGGAAGAGAGGGTGGCGATCGAGTGTGCCGTCGCGGCTCAAAACAGATTTCACGGCTCATTTCGCGCGCCGTCCTCGCCTCGCCGCCTTGTGACGTGCCGCGCCAGACCCGGTGCGGGGCTTTGTGCATTTTGCGCTCTCCACGATTGATCTTATACTCGACACTCGGGTTATTTGTGACGCTAATGTAGACCACCCGCGTACCTGCCTTGCAACCTCGTCCAATGGACTCGACAATTAACTCAACCGATGAGAGAGTTTCGCCTCCCTAATCACTGGATTAAGAATAGCTGCAGCAATAGTCGAAACTTCAAAGACTCACGAATGATTCTTATCAAAACTATACATACATGTATATAAATAGCGTCTCGGAAGAGTGGGTATTGGTCAATGCGCATAAATCTATCGAAAAACATATTCCGTTGTACAGATTTTCAGATTTCTATGGTGGATAATAATGTTGACTATCTCATCTTCGTGAACAAATGTTATGGATCGCGATGACCAGATAATGACGAAAAGGACTGCTCTTTGATCTCGAAGCACGGATAGAGTCCAGAGTAAAAAGAAGGCAGATTTCCATT
Organism: Tenthredo distinguenda; assembly: GCA_947538915.1. NCBI lineage: Eukaryota > Metazoa > Arthropoda > Insecta > Hymenoptera > Tenthredinidae > Tenthredo > Tenthredo distinguenda. The sequence continues at coordinate 12,313,836 of OX384534.1, forward strand.
CGCCACTTCACCTCGTAGACGGCATACGATCCTAAAAGCCCAGCCAGATATTCGTCTCTTCGGAATCTCTATCTCACTTACGTAGAAGACGCGGTCGTGTGTCCAGTGTCAATGCTTGCAGTGGTGGTGGCGACTGGAGTGTTTGGGTTGTTTGGTCCGTTTGATTCCCTGCGATAGAGTCCGGTCTCAATTGATATAAAAGAGTTCCCTCGGCGGGCCTACCCGGGAGCCCCTATATCCCGGTAAATCACCCATGCGAGGGCTCGCGAACCCGGAGATTTGTGCGCTTGTAAAAGGAGCCCCAGAGCCATCGCGAACGATTGGGCGGGATAAAAGGAAAACCGAAGAGATTTGCGGTCTCGTTGCTATCTGCCTCCATTCGGCGATGGGCAACTCAAAACTCTGCACGAATAAATTTTTATCGAAATCCAACTGCATGTGAAGTCTGTTCACTTTTTTTTATCGATTTTATACGTTACAGTATGTCATGTTAATTGAGTGATTAAATTAATCAAGTTTTAGGTGTCATTAAACCTCTCGATAACGCGGCTGACGTTAGCGATGATTTACGACGTCGCGACGTCGCGAAGCAGGATACTTTCTATCCAGTGTTGTCCTCGGATGAAGTTTAATATTCAAATACACGACTCAGGCTGCATCATGCCGCTTATACCTCCATGCTTTGCGACGTATTGCGATGAAATACGTAAATTGGAAACGCATGCCTGGGAAAGTGAGAGAGGAAACGATGGAGGGAACTATCTATACGAGCAAACTTGATATATCTGTAGTCATAAGCCTGCCGAGGGTAATGATGTAGGACCTATTTCTCTTGACACTTTGGAATAGACTTCACGATACAATTGTACCACCAGATACACGAAATTGGTACGAAACGGATGAGACTTCCCGACGTTATTCTGTACCCAGTCGCTAAACTTTTGGTTGCAAATGATGGCTGAATTTTCGAACGATATTGCCCCTCGGGTCAGCTTCGCGGTACGACAAGCAGATGATATATTGATGCGAGTCAATGCCCCGAACGAGGCGTCGAGAGGAAAAATGTTGGTAATAAATGTAACGACCGCAATGATTGAGGTATTATGTCAGATTGGATTCTTCCAGATGTGGCTCTTGACCTCTCGGGACTTTCTGATCTGCCGTTTTGACCGCCGGCTATCGCAGTAAGTGGGTTTTATTTTCTCGTAGATATTAATACGCTCAATAAGTCCTGAAATTTTTACCGCGGTAATATAATTCTCGCCTATAAATCCAAGACGATTCAGGATTGTTTTTGGCTTTTATTTCTGTTCTTATTACTTTTTGAAACTGATTTTGCACGGCGACCATACAACCGTTTTTCTTTTAGCGAATGATTTTACGAATCCCAATATAACCGCAAGGAGAGACGTTATACCAAACCCCTCCCAAATTCCACCTCTGTGGCGTCCTTTATATGGATTTGATCCCTTGGACACGGTATTATAGTACAATGGTGATGGTTATATTTTGTCCCCAGAAACAGTGTGGGTAACGGTGAATATCGGCAGTTGCTATCCCGCGGGTTTATCCTTCGCCAAACGCGACATATAAACATCAATTCAATATATGAAATATATATACGAAACACGTCAAAAGGAGCCGAGGACCCGGGAGCGTGTCATTTTTCTTCTCGTAGCTAACGTGATCTCCCTATAAAATATCGTTCGTCTGTTATTGCAGCTTTCGTCATTATCTTTGCTGCCGTAACGTGACGCGTGGCTCCCTTGTCTCTTGTTTCAAATTTTCCACACATATACCAACCAAACTTGACATTATATAGAAATATCATTTGACGTTTCTGATTGGTGGACCAGATGCTAGGTGCTTAAGTACACTTTCCAAGATTTTCACACTTTCGTATTATAATATACGCCCGTTGTTTGTTTTCTATAACTCCGTTGGTGGTAGGTACGCCGTATTAGTATTAGTTCTATTATACGTTTTGGTCTAGGCCCCATCTTCTATTAGCACCTTATACCTCATGAGTTCTTTCCACCTGGATCTGGTGGGAGCCATCAATATTAATAGGGTAAACAGGTTATCTGAAATATGAGATATGTTGCGATGTTAATTATCCTAATAACCACTGCGGTTGCCTTGGTTATATAAATTTGATACAAATTTTATATTCCGCGACATAAGATCATAGAACTCGATGTTACTTGTCTGATAAAAAATTCACGAATAGCGAGCAAGTGTAGGTGTACAGTTTGGGGAGCATACGTCGACAGGTATGAATTCTAAGCAAGTTTCTGTCGCAAGAACTGTTGAATTTTTTCAAAAGTTATTATCTACAGTTTCCGCAGCGAAGCATGTCGGACCGTGTAATAATAAGTAGAAGCCACAGTGCGTATCTTCGATATGGAATCTGTTGCATGCAAGAAAATATGGTGCTACCACACACGCGGTTGTCACACATGAAGTGACAATAAACTCGGTCGTTTTTTTCTTCTATTTTCTTTATTATTTTTCGTTCTTACGCTTCTTTCTTCTTCCCTCTCTCTCATTTTTCCTCGGAAACTCGCGGATAGCAATTATAGCTAATTAATTATAATTACCAACGACTATCGCTATACTACCTCTGCGTACCGTACCGTTTTACCTCGGCAATACCACGCCAAGTTCTATACGTGTACCGGCGTTTGACGATGAGTCGCGTTCATTAGGGCAGTTTCCAGTCTGCATTCAATGTCCCAGGGTAATCAACGCGTACCCAAGTCGTGGCTATCTGTCCGTCCGTTTGTCGCACCTTGATGGGAAATCTTCGTTGTGGAAAATAATTAATTCTAGTTATAAATTAACTCTTGCGGTGAAACTAACGAGTCAAAGTACCTACGTTCACGGTTTCTTGATACCTTCACTACACTTGTCACGTACATACCTATACTTATATTTATTGCAGTAATTTTTTTATTTATTTTTTATTCTTCATTACTAATTACTTATAGGATAGATTCACTAGGTTGAGAAAAAAATCACCGATTTTTTCAGCCTCGCCACAGGCCGTTGAAGGAAAAATTAATTATTCAGGATGCAGAATACACGTGAATTTTTTCGGACGAAGATTGTTAGATGAAATAACATCCTGATTCCCCATCGAACGATCAACACAGTGTTTTATTATTGAATAAGACACCGGTTATTATAATTTTAACGTGAAACGATATCTCAGTTTTTGATATAATTAGCGTAATGCACGGACATTAAACACAGCCGTACGAATCACGCTCTGTTATAATTCTAGCAAGAATAACAAGTCACGTTAATTATCTATAACACATACAGGCTATTCCCACAGTAGTTTTATCCGTAGATGTGTGTAGGTACATCCGGTAATAAAATGACGATCGCTCAAAAATCAGACCTTGATTTCCGCAAGGAGAACTCCAACTCCTCCCAGACAAAGCGATTCGATCACGTCATGCTCGGTTTATACCTACTACATACGTGCATAAAATTGAATTACTACGATCAGCGAGAACTTTGGAATCAATCAGTGGAGCAACGTTTACTAAAATTAATGTAACTGTCGCAAGTGAGACCTCGGTGGCACCGACTGACATAATCGCATCACTCTCCTCATCTCCTTTCGCTGAATTAGAATCAGAACTGCGTCTGCATCCCGAGGAGAAATTTCTCCAAAGTTATAACAAAATCTGCGAAACAACACTCCGGCTTTTTGCAAGAACTTCCGGTTGTTCATCTCTCGCGGTCGCACATAAGCCACTACCGGCGGAAATTACGTGACTCTTATCAACGTCGACGTCCGCGATCTGCGATTATATATACATAAGGCGTAAGCTTGACCGTTGATCTTGACGTTGAACTGTTATTCGGGTTACGTATATTTGTTTTGTACACATTTATGTTCATGGCTCTTTGATATCTAAGATTACGCCCGATGTCGGTATCAAGGCAGTCCCATTATAACAAGAAAGCCTCGGCCAGCAACCCACAAGTCTGCCCTTGACAAAAACTCGCATATACAATCATATCGGGCATCGGTCATTAAACTGGCCTGACCGACGTATTTTATAGTATTTTTATAGTCGTTCAGGAGCAATAACCACTTAACACATCAGTAAAATCAATTAGAGCTGCTGCTCTAACTAACATAGTGAAGGAACATCGCGACTTTTCTTGCCGTGGTACGTCCCGCTTTATTACCGCCCCACTGCCACATCCCTCTGCGATACGTACCGCTCCCGTTCATCCGCCCCTCGAACAGCACCTGATTGCGATTTATAGATCGGTTTATTGCTTGAGAATATATAATACGACCGAACGACGGCTTATGCTAAGAGCGTGTTACACGTTCCCGAGCTTGTCTCAAGTTTCGAGTAGATATTGTACTTTTACAACGCTCTTTGATGAATAATTAAAGTCGACGCTGGAACAAAAGACCTGGGTCAAAATTACTCTTTGTAGAACATAGATAGACCCGGAGGTACCAACCAGACTCTGCCTCGTCTTGTTATACTATGCATGTTCACGTGGCTATAGATGTGTTCTTTTCACATGTGTCTACATGAATACGATTTTTTTTTTATCTTTCGAAGGGAATGTATCAATTTTTTTGGTCTTATTCAATCTTTTTGCAGCACTTCTTAAATTTTTATACTTCTCTACACGATTTACAGTTATTTTATACTCGATGTCAATACGATGGTTTCGAGTCGAAGCTCATAGGTGTTAAGTATTTGTCAGACACTACGAATTGTTTGTAGATAATTAATATACGACGAGAAAGCCTATAATTATTAACGGTTAATTTTTTAACGCGTTGATCGCTAGGGCCTTTCACCGGAATTAAAATATCGGGGAATTTTTATAACCTACAGCTATTGATACAAGATTTATATTGAAATATTCGTTGACGTTTTTAGCCTTCGGCGAACTATCGGCGCACGATTATTTCAGACTTATGGATTCTTGCATACCGGAAATTCTCGAGTTCGTGACATGCGGGAAACCAGTGAATATCGAACTTTCGGATACTCGAATGTTATCGATGTCATAAAATAAGGAATGCCGAAATGAAACCTTTTGAAATGATCATACAATAAGTTATTTTACGCCACAATCGAACAAACTAACTTCGTCCCCCACACCAAGCTTCCGGAATTACAGTAGGACACGGAGTGCCTCTTTGCTTCTTGTATTATGGATATTCCTGAAAAGCATATATTATCGCTGGATTGCAACAATAACATTTTCATGCATTAAACTCGTATAAATCTTGAGAAGGAAGAACCATTCACTGTACAAATGTGTACGAGCGTTCAATTGATAAAAGTTTTGACACAGTGGATATGCAGGTGTACTCGAGACCGAGGTATATACATTCGAAGGCCCATAAACCACACGACTTCATGTTAGTATAATTTCTTTAAAATCGTAGCTGTGGGAATTCTGTGGTGTTTGATCAGCGTTCAGCGAGGGAACGGTCAAACAGCCGAGGAGAAGAACGGAAAAGAGAACACAGTGGAGCAGTGAAACAGTGAAGCAGGCGAAGGACTAAACAGGTGCAGAGATGGTTGGGCTCCTCAGGCGAGCCTCCCTACAACCCAAAAGTGTTTGCTTAGGGCCGTTATGATATTAATATTGTGTGAAAACATTCCTTCGAGCGAGCACCACCTCGCGATAACTGGCCTTAATTATATAAAATATTTCAACCGCTTACACGTGTTAATTAAAAGGGTTCGAAGAATCATTCAGCCTTGCCGGCTCGCGGAAACAAAGTACACAATGGCAACAATAATTTCTGTTGTCAGCAAAAGTACACCCATGCGTACTGGTTCTTTTCATAATTCGATACGAACGGGGGGAAGAAAAAAATCTAAATCAGAAAAGCTTTTCATTGAATCAAGTTAAGTTTCTTAGGTACAATGAAGTATTTAATAGTAAGAAAAAATTGAGGTCCGTTATACTGAAACACTATTGTATACTCGCTGGGATGGTATTTCAGTTAAAGCAAACATAATGTTGTTATTGGTGGCTCCCAAACAGTGAATCGTATCTCCAGGGTGTCCGACACCCGCAGCGAGGAGCACCCGCCATCTTAAAATTTATTAGTCGGATCCGTATCTGGTTGATCTGTCCTCCGAATAAATTGCTCATAATTTTTAATTTTATAGTTTCGGGAACAATAGAAGGGGCATTGTCGTGACATTTGACTATGAGCACTTTGTGGGATGGTCCTAAAGAATTGAATGGATTGATTTGCATGAGAGTGTGGCGCCGTCGCCGTCGCCGTCTGTCCGTCTCTTCGTTTGTATATCCGTCTGACTCTTGGCAAGAATAACTCTCGGACTCGCTCACACTCGCATCAATTGTCTTCCTTTATACTCGGCATAAAACGACTCAGCCTCAGCATACGCCGTTCGCGTGACAAATTTCAAAAATCACATGACCGATCTGTAGCTTCATGAACAATCGTTCGTCAATGAATTTCTCCTGTTTCATCCCAACCCAAAATTCGTTTAACGATTTCCAGTGACACTCGAGCAACATCAGTGATTTTTCGACCAGGCAGCCGACATCGAGGAAGTAACCCCTGTCTCAAAAGAGGATCCTTCGCCCCTTCCGGGCCACGGGGAGAGGAGAGATGGATTCTTGGTGATTATACTTCAATCAGAAGTCACTTGTTACAAACTCTTATATCATCCGAGGATACAGACGTAGAGAAAGGTCGTCGATTGGCAACGGGGGGTCCCCTCGTGCATTCGTCTGTAACATCTCGCGTGCATGTGTGTCTAGATGTACGTCTGTCTGTCTCAACCCGTACTTAGAACTCGCATAAATCCGCTGTTTATACTCTTCGCCTTCGCCAGCCCCTTTTCTCACTCTATTTCTCTTGGGCTGAATGATCGCTGATACACTATTCATTGCTCAGTCTTTGAAGAGTCCACGTGGCACTCCGATAAAAGAAAATCAACATCTCAGACAGCCAAGTAATGAGAATAACCATGATACGTATATGAATACGTGAGGAAGCCTAAATCATCTGATTGCCCACTTATTGTTAGTGAAATTGATATCGTTGAAGTATCGAGGTGAATTCCTCTCTTCTTTGAGATATACACACATATATGTATATTCGTATGTATATGTACGTATATGTAACGTATGCCTATACGCGATTGTGATGAAAATTGAAATTTGTTTGCTTGTTTCAGACACTCTCCCCAGCTAGGTACTGCACGTACACATATTATAGTGGCAATTTTCGAGGCCTAATTTTCAGATAGTCTTACCAGGAAATTGCTTAGGAAAATAATTAAATTAATACCTAATAAGAAGGGTCGCGATTTATGTAGTGTTAAATATGTGGCCAGCAATACGCCGACCCTCATATACGATCTTTGCTTAATTGGGGAACCTGGGGTTTCCGAACAGTTAAACTAGCCTGCGTAGCTATCGCCCTACCATCGCAATACAGCTTTCCTCTCTGAGAGGGCAGTGGCTAACATCGCAAATTCTCTAGCAACAGCTACGACCGAGGGCTTAAGAAAATATACTACCAGTTCGCGATGGATCTGAGGAATTGAATCAGTGCTAACGCTGGAAGAAAATTGACCAATACCTATACGTTTACGATCAGTCTCTCATCGTCCGAAATTTCTTGAGACATTCGGTAGTATATCGACGATGAAATGAGACTGGATATTCTTAAATTCGCGGTCGATATGATTTGCTCAGAATTTCATAGAGCCAATATCAATGTTTGCAATTTTGTCGAAAAGTGAAAGATGGGCTTTTGCTTTGACCAAGAGAATTCGTATCAGGTAAGTGTCTCCAGCTTGCGGATTTGAGAACCGCTAAGAGGACAGAAATAGGCTGGTCATCTCGGGGCAGTAAATGTCCCAAAGGTTGTATTAGGATGCGCAACGATATCCGGCTAACTGAACGATACGAACCTATTGGTCCAGGATCTCTATTAGCTGTTACCACTAGATTGGCTGATTGGCTCCGTCCAGTTTACCCTGCTAGTCGAACTAACGTTAACTTCCAACAGACTAGCTCTCGCAACGGTCACCCTTCCATTTACATAACGTCTCTTCACTGTTCTCAAAAATTGTTAACGTTCGCGTAAGCCATTCCGATATACTGACCAAAAGCAAAAGGCACTTGACCTGCAGAGGGTAGGTAGGAGGAATCCACTAACAATATAGGAGGATCACTCCTGGGGTGTATGTTTCTGTCTTTACACATGTCTGCTACATATATACGGTGGAAATAGTCGACTAGGCAAAGAAACCATAAAAGTAAGTGGTATAGATTTGTTGCTGCGCGGATGGCCACCGGGGCCGTTAAGACCGTTGCGTTCAATTAACGCAGTTGCGTGGTCCAGCATGGTTCAACCTCGTCCAAGAGCTTAGGGTAGTTAATGCTAAAGGCACACGTACATACGTTGCAGTTCTGGTAGGTTTCTTTTATGGTCAGCTCGCTCTAGCTCGTTCTTGGTTAATTGGTATCGAACTATTATTTCCCCTCATCGACGATGGGCTCAGAAGGAAGGTTGAAACAAGTACCCATAACGAAGCGATTCCTTGAAGTGCTACGACTCTGACTCATCCGGGAAAGAAATCCTGCAGGTAATTTCGATGGAATAACCGAGGGATGGAAAAAAATCGGAGGAAACTTTCGGGATAATATCAGCGGCGTAAAGTCGTTGCGGAATAGAAAGCAGAGGGTGGAATATATATATCCATATATAGTTCGATGAAAAAATGAGAAAGATATACTGTAGAAAAATGCGAAAATTATTGATGTTGCCGAGGTCACATATCATTGTCCCGCGATATAGACATCGCCTTCACCTCACACCCCATATAACTCTCTGGTCTCACCCAACCTATTCCGACAGCCCCGTAACCCCGTGCAGAGCTCCAACGAAGCAGTGAGCATCGGGTAGGGCGCGTCGACGGGTCTGATATATTCTTGTAATATTTTTCGATCATCGCGTGCCTAGAAGATTTATGCGGACGAACGCACCGCTAGGTGAGGCGGGAAGGCACCTGATCATGTGCGGTATACCGTATAACTTACGCGTTACTAGCGCTTTAGTATATACCTATGGGAGCGTAGTAAACCTGACAGTAGAGCCATATAGGTTCAAGTTCAAGTTCTGGTCAGGGTACGTTGTACAAAAATGAATAAAAATGATTTCCCGTTCTTTACAACCGGTCAGATTTTACCTCTCATTGGATTTCCCCGTCCGCGGAAATAAAAGCAAAGAAAAAAACCAAAAACATAAAAAACGATGATTTTAATCAGCCACCGAATTACTAGGGACTCCATTTGAGTAAAGGGTATACGGCGAACGACTGCGGGGGCTGTTTAATTCTCTCCCTCTGTAAATACGGAGTGGATACAACCATATTGCGCCCGTTTTTGTTGCCTGCAAATACGACGGCACGCTTACCTATAACTATGGGGCAAGTGAGGTGAAGTAAGGTAAAGTTGGGTTGAACTCGAAGGGGTTAGGGGGGATTAGATTGAACATAGAAGAGTCTGGGTAGATTCGTACAGGTAGGTTTGTCGTGGACGTTATTAGCGTGTTGTGGGAAAGCCGGTGGTGTAATTTTCGGATCAAATGTTTTACTGTTGCTGTAGCGCCCGGCGTACCTACCTACTGGTCAGTTTCTCCGTGCTGATATCTACTGGTCTCTGTCCGCGGGGGGATCTGGAATTGACCGCTGGAATTCGCTGCCCTCTGTAATATTGGCCTTAGGATTTTATAGCTTGTTTCGTCGTCGACAGGGGCTCTCAATTATCGCCGAGAGACTCTGGACTAGCTGCCAATCTCGGAGAAAGCGGATGCGATAGTAAGAGAAAAAGGAAATAAAGAAAAGAAAATGAAACACGGATGCTATAACCTACTCTCGTACTTGATCAAACCGAAAGAAACTGGATTTCCTTATCTTACTGCGATGTAGAAGGACCTTGTTTTCTTGTCCAGCGCGATGAGCGTTCAATTGGATTTAATGGGTTCTAAAATTGGTATTTTTCAACAAAACAGACGCAGGAAAACCGAGTGCATCTGTGAGATTAAATGATTCCATGCTAAATAACATCCTTTCGACTAAATATTCACGAATTCTGAATATTTCATGAAAGAAAAATAATAAGCGAAAAGTTGAATTGAAACTTTGTCCTCTACTTTCGCTCGATTCTCGTTCAAACAATACGTCGAAATTTACTCTGAGAATCTGATGTCGTACGAGGACATATTTTCGGAATTTACTTGTAAAATATATACTTTTATCAGATTCTCGATTTCTTTTCGTTCCTCGAAGTTTGCTTCTCGAAGAGATTCATCATTCGAGCTGCAGCCACAAGAAACGCGAAGATAGAATGCAGTAACTCAATGTTTTATCAGAGAACAGAAGAGCTGTGAAAAATATGATCCAGGAAAATGAGGTTTCAAGTTATTGTCAGCAGCTAGTCGACGGCTAAATTTGTAAATAAAATGAACTTTGATGTCTCTGAAATTTTCCGACTCGTAATTTTGCCGAAACTTCAATTTCTGTCTACCCGAACGTTCAGTCCAACAGCCATGGCGATTCTATTTTTTCTAAGGGATTGATAGGAATTCTAAGACATGATTTATTTTTCCCGATGTGTGGGAGAAAAAATGCTTGAAATGGTAGTGGGGTTACATTATACGCATAACCGCGTCTATGATAGGAAAGCGGCGGTGTGCGACAGCATCACGTGCAAACGAGTGTTAAATTAATGAAATTAATTCGATTTCAGGAGGACTTTGGGCTTTGTTCGAAATACTCGACCCTTGAACGCCTCTTGGAAAAGATGCGGCAATTATGGTCGGCAATTATCCACAGGAGAGTTAATTGAATTAGAATATAGCCGGGTCCGAGCGGTTCTCCGAGCTTTCCATGGGTACCTACTACCTACGCGAAACGGACAAAACGGATGAAACAGGGGAAACGGGTAGTTTCGCCGATTATAAAATCAACTAAAGCCATACGTGACAAAAAGGAGAATGGCCGGGCCAAAAAGGTGGGCGATGCCAGCCTCTCGGAATTAATTTAATCAGAATAAAACAGAGACCAACCCGTATTACCGCTAGCTAGCTCCACGCATATATACTTACATATAGATATATAGATAGGGATACATATACGTATACCTTATACGTGATCCTCGCTTAGATATTACACCGGGATGAGAAGCCCGGGGGGCGATGCGAAAAAGGGGTTCTGCGGGCATCCGCGTACACTGCCAAAGTAACATTGTCGTTTCGCGAAAGTACTCAAAATAACACAAAGGAGCGCAAGGGGGTAGCAGATGGCCCGATGACCTCGCGGGAACTCAAAACGACGTTGACGCCGGTCACCCTTCTAACGGTCACGAAAAAACACCACAAATTGGCCATCGAGTTGACCTACCTTGCTAAGCGAAGGCCTTCTGCACCACGGGATAAAATGATGGTAATCCTTTTATATGCCAATTGACTATATCGCCAGATATTTTTATGTCATACTCTTTAAGCCAAGCCCCGAATTTTCGGGAAACGATTTCTCCACGACGAGAATCCGTTCCGCTTCCAAAAGCACCCGAAATGAGGGAAATAATGAAATAAAGATTGTGAAGTTGACGCAGAGCAACGATCGCCTCATTTATCGATGAAATATCTCGTCACCAATTATTGATACGTCTTTGCCACTATTTGTTGGACATCGCGACGTCCGGTATGTCCATAGTGTCACGTCCCACACGCAATAAGCTGACTCCGTGTTGTGACTCAATTCCCATGGGACTTTCGTATAAATCTTTCCGGTGGTATAAATCAATGTGTGTCGCTAGCGAGCGTTGTGATCCTGAGGAGCCTCTGATACACGAGCTCTTCGATTCCACTTATGGTGGCTGTCGTATCCGACAGAATGGATGCCCGTATAAGACCTACCCGAAGATATATTTTGGCTTGGATATGTATCTATCTATACCTATAGGTACACACTTGTATAGGTATACGTAGTTGCCGAAGATATACTCTCTTTTATCTCCGCATCTTTTTTATCTCTGCCAAATGGAGGCGTTGGAATCTCAAGATTCTAAGCCGCAATATCACCGAGTATCACCTCGCGAAACTTTTGACTCGAATGAATCGAGCGTGGAATATAATGCAATCTACTTCGAGGAAACAATAATTGGTTGATTCTGGCGTGTTTCGGAAAGATTGGAGCACCGGTGTTGCGTTATTCGAGAATCGTTTTTCTTGGGGGAAAAAAAAAAGATGAATTGATTTTGATCGGGGTGACCCGGCGATAGATATTTTTCTTTGGTGGCTCGCCTCTCGACGGAGAGTCTGAGGGGTCGAAATAGCTAAAGATAAAGAGGAAGAACCCTCTCCAGGCGAAAAGAGTGGATCTGGTCTATTGCGAGATCTCCTTTTCTTCGTTCGCTCGGTTCGCTCAGTTCGCGAAGCAGCCAACCACTCGATGTTATTTACGGCGACTGATTTATCGGATGAAAGGAACTACCAGCTTAGCAGGCTGTCCAATCCCCAGCGACAATAAGAAATATCTTTCTCTTCTACTCGAGACCTACGATTCTCAAAGAATAATGAAATATATGTTTCTTTAACGCAAACTGAGGGAAAAATCTGTCTTATTTGAAGCTTTTTGATACACTATATACGTCAGGTACCGAACACGGTGTTGAATAATAGCTAAATTATTTCGGTGGAAATGTGTAAACGAAATGCATGACAACGTAGCCGTTGAAACCGGAGAAACATCAGGATTATTAAGTGAGAGTTAATGCTGGTAATTATACTGTCCTGCAGCTGTCCGTGTCTCTGTCTATTAGGGACGGGTAACTTTTCTCGAGAACTGGTGGTGCTGGACACGTACATGAATGTATAAAGTAATTCGTCGGTGGTAGAATATCTGGTGAAATGAAATCGTAAATATATATGTAACTATACTTGATTATAAAACGGAGTGAAATTTTTGATAAAATCTTTGGTTGAGGAAAAAAGAAAGAGAAGTTTTCCTAACGATACTAAAGCTACACATATAGGTATACGTGTACGTATAGATACGCGAGGGTTTATTATCTCCGCGTATCGTTGCAGAGTTCGTATCTTTGTTTAAAAAATTGGATTGGCCTGCCTAATAGCACGGCAGTGAAGGCCGCCGTAGGCGCGTTCCCAACGAAGAAAGAGCCGCTGGGCTTGATATCGTTGGCGTCCTTTGTCGGCGGGAAGTTAAAATAATTTAAAAACCACAGAAACTGATATACGACTGAAAAAAAACAACAACAAAATAACAGTCGTAAAGTTCGCTAGCTGGCGGAGGAAGAGGAAAAGGAAGAGAAAGGGAAAGAGAGAAGGAGAAAGAACAGCGGAATAAAAAAAGGGCAACGAAAAGAAAAAAAGAAAAAAATGTTTAGGTACTACCAGAACAGGAAGGAGGAAATTCAACGTTGTTAAATCGCTGCATCGGGCAAAAGCATCGTAGTCACTGTCCACTCGAGCACAGCTCCTAGATCAGGGAAACAAAATTGTCATAGAGATAGAGATGCGCACATACATATTCGGGTATAGAATGTAGGTACATCTGAACACAGAGTACCTAAAAGAACCGTTTGTCTCAAGAAACACTGGGAACAATTTTGCAAGGATGAGCATATCCGACGTCTTTATGGAAACAGTAATTTTCCGAGATGAAATTCAGAATTTACCGAAAAACAAATGACGTCCGAAATAGCCGACCGTCAAGAGAGATGAATCTTGGTTTTATTTTCAAAGTACGCTTCACCGCAATGTCTATAGATGCGTCTACTATCTGTGTTTCGTAAAAGAAAAATCTGACGTACTGTAGATCCTTAAAACGCTGTATACATACCCACGGATTTCCGAATGCCATCTTTGAATATCTCTGAAGCCACATCGTTACCATCCTTCATTTCCAATATAATTAAAGTGCACGGTACGCGGTGTTCCGCAAGTCTGTTTCCAAGTAAGGGCTGTGGTCTGGGACCTCGCTGTCTGAAGTGTTCACCGTTTATACGCACTTGTATTGTTCATAATTCAGTTTGTACGATTTATATTATTCATATTATTCGCAAGCGATAATATATGCTCGTGAACACTCCGTAGTTGGTTTGCCTGTAAAGATTTTATTATCGCTTTTACCAAACCACATCCATGTCAAATCGCACCGCCGACAAAGTATATTCTAACAATTTCAATTAGACCGTGGATGATTGTAAATGTCAATTAATATTACCGTGGAAGAAATTATCCCGCGACATTCGCTGCAACGAATGCGATTTTATATACATTGAACAACATTTGCGGTAGAGACTTGACCAAAATCCTCAAAACTGCGTATAAATCAGAGTATGTAGGCCTTTCTGCCGTTGTATGTTACTATATACCTGTATATAGCGGAAAATTTTTGAATTACGGTAAAATTTCGTGGAAAGGGATGCAGTAAATTTATCTGCTTATGACGACGTAAGAATGGTAATTGGTAAATATATTTTGTCAACGGGTAATGAAATACATCTTAGTTTTGAACCGGGCAGAGCTCGTCATAATCGTAATTTACCGAGTCTGCGTAAGACCCGAGAAGTTTTCAGCGCGGTCATGTGATTAACTGGGGCCTTGACTCAAGCAATCAGCGAGCACAGATCGCAGATCGCGGTATAGAACAGGTAGAACTGTAGTAGGTACCGAAGAATTGTGGAACTCTGGAACCGTGGAACCGTATAGAAGCGGGTGAAGAGAAGCAAAGGACGACGAGGGGTACGGGAGACAAGGGAGGCAGAGAAGACTCGTGTATCGTATTTGTTCTTCGGGGTTATCACCGCTCATCTCTGTACGTGACGGGGGATATAATAACGATACTACACGCTTTCATAACTGGTTTCTATGTTTCTGCGAAAATCATTCACGTGGTAGTCACCTGGAAGTTTAAATCTAAACGGAACATCTTTTTTATACTACCTCTGGGGAGAGATGCGTGTAATTAATTACAGTGAAATATGGGAATAGCTGCAGGATGACGTGGTAATATAATCAAAATTAATACGCGAAACACGCGTGCCTCGAAATTCTTAGTGTGTCAACGGGTCTGATTCGAGGCTGGCGTAAGTAAACGCGAAGGTGAAATCAATCAATTGGTCCTGGAGCAATTGGTACTACGTTGCACTTTTAACACGGTACAGTCTTCGTGCGAATATCCAAGCAAAGGAAGAGCAGCTGCTCATTTTACACAATCAAACCGACCGTTGACAAATGACAAATTTATAAACGGACAATTTGAGAGCCAACTGCGCGTTCACTGGTGACTTTGGCACGCATTCGTGACTAAGATCTAAGAATAAATAAGAAACAATATGTCGCTTGATCCTTTCAGTTTAAGCATATACCGTCCCGTTGATAAATGATCGGAGATATCCGTTCATTACGTATCATTCCTCAAACCCGCGAAAACGATGTTACATTTAATGGCATCGATAAGTAAGAGCTCGAACCTATATAGGAATAACTCATTTCCCGATAAGAGGGTTATTAACACCATAGTGACAAATTAGTCGTCGGTATTTACGTTCCAGTCTCGGCCAGTCTTTATCTCGTACATTGTACACCTATTAGTCACGAGTAAGCACCAGGCTTGTCTTGTCTAGCGACAAATTAACTGATAAGTTCATCATTAATGGCATTTATCACGTGTAACCGTTACGGCATCGAGACTATATAATGTCTCAACGACTGGGGTATGGAAAAAGATTGAAATGCCATTTTCTACAAAATTGACAAAATTTCTCTGCCCGACATGCATCGATAATAAATCATCACGCTTCGCACAAGAAGGAAACAATTATTTCAAGTAACACTTTCGCGGCTCCTCGCCTTCGAGGTCTTCATTAAATCTACAACGGGTTGAATTAATATATGTGTAGGGTTGTAGTTCGCAATTAAGTATAACCAACTTGGTTAACACGTCTGATACAAATGTCCAGCAACCGAGGACATATATTCTCACCGCAATTGGCTCCAGCGAGCGGAGCGGTTTACCGTCCAGAAAAATTAGCCTACCGATTTCCTCGTTTATTTGCTTCTTTTCTTCGACAACGGTCTCTTATTTATTTACCTACTCCCTTTGAGACTGAACTTTTGCCACAATCTCTCTCATTATATTCACCACCTCTCATCGAAGAGCTAGTCTCTTTCGTCGATGCGTTGAAGTGATCGATTGCCGAGTCAGTTTCTAGCAATAAAAATCATAATTAATCGATACTCTCGATCACTTCAAAGTGTAAGCCAATTTTAGACTTGAGTTTAACAGGTATCGGTAGAATAAAGCGAGTGTTATTTCTTGACTGCAAGCAGGGAAGGACCGAAGAGCGATGGAGTCCCTCGATCCCATTAATATTAGCGGTCAGCATAGGCGGGATCTTTATCGCCTTCAGCTCGTTCAATTCGCATAATAAACAATTCTCGGCGTGGTCAGCAAAGAAACCGGAACATATCTTCGCGACTCGGCCAGGCGACAAATAAACCATTATCGCCGTGGACAAGTCCCCTCGTACTATCACGAGGACAGAAATATACGTGTGCACGTATACACGGGCAGGGCACAAGCATCAGACGCCAAGAATCAAACGCGAACACATCCGAGAATACCTACAAACGTCGGAACATAGCAATGCTTTATGGTGGTCCTGGGCTGAACCTGATTTATAAGTGCATTACTATACCTCGGAAAGCAACAACGCACCTTCGTATCTATATCCTATTGGCCAGGGACAGCTTGTCTCGGTAACTTGGAATACAAAGGGCATGAGTCTAGAAGCGACGATCTCTCAAACGCTTGTATACACTTAATAGTGGAAAAGCGAGCTAGCTATTAGTGGATCAAAAGGGAATAAGTTATTTATGAGTGTGGATAGATAGATCGATGAGTTTTGTGCGGAGAAAAAATGTTTGTTGAGTTCATTTTCAACAGTATGAAATTTTCTTTTGAAATATGAAGACAAGGACTTGAGCGCAAATGATTCTGGGTTACGATTCTGATGTCCGTGTATGCAGGTATAAACGTGGATCTGGTATCAGTCGTATTATCGCGCCCGACATTACTGGCCTTTGACTAATGCCCTCGAATGAATGGCTACGCATCGCCGATTTATTATGCCGGCCAACGAGATGTGGACAAACACCGTGCGCATATATTTCAGATTATAGCTAAGCCTCGTCGAATCACGAACACTCACGTATGGAATTCTCTTCATTTAGCAAAGTACCAGGGTAACATTGAACGAATGAATCCTCCGGGGGTCACGTCCTTTCATATCCACCGTCATCCCTCTCGCCAGAGACCAAACGGACACCTATGCGGCTTGACCTCATAAATTTTCAGCAGAAATTCCTACCCTACACTTTTCCTCGATTTCAAATTCTCGGAAGCTGTAAGCAGTCGAATTCGCAAATACTCGAGATTTCAGCCACAGAACGACTTCCTCGATTCTGCAATTCATCGGTCTTTCAAACTCAGGTTCGAAACACCAATAAAAAGGATCTGCTGACTGTTACTAACTGTTGAAAATTACATCGAACGTTAGTTTTGGCACAAACTCAAATCAAATCATCCATCGCAAAAAGAAAAAAACAATGCCAACGTTGATTTGGTTGATTTTCACATATAAGATAGGTGTATGTGCCACGTATACTGTGCTTCATCGCTACAGCTACCAGAAGGTTCTTACAGGCATGGTGACATGCGATAAAAGAAATCTCAGCGTTTTTCCGCGATCCAGTTACCGGATATAACCGATCCCTTTTCAAATACCCTAATACTCACCCAGATCCGTATAGGTATACATCAGTTACTTCCTCAGATCCATTCTCAGATAGGAAGTAGGTCACGTGGAATCGTATGTCGAGCTCACATCTCGCAAACTAACGTTTCCCGTCATCCCGTGAATTCGTAAAATAAAGATCCCGAAGGAAGTGGAGGGCGATGAGGAGAACCCGGCAGCAACGAAGGTGGGTACGGGGGGGATGTGTCCCAAACGACGTATGCAAGCCGAGACACGTAAACGATATTTCAGGGGGTTAGCCGCTGGGGACGAACCGACCTGGGCTATCTTTCTTGCACACATATGTGTGATATTCACATGCCCGGACGTGATACACCATGTATAGAGATGTGCCAGTGGATATACCGGGACGCTCTTGTGAGCTGTAAATGTATTAACGTTTGATGACCGTAGAGGGACTCCTGCTCCTGCGACCCGAGGCTACGGAGAGGGTGAAGAGATCCAGCGTCCGTATCCGCGACACCATGCTTATTTCATTCGCGAGACAGGCTAACCTTTCCGCTCAAGTTAGAGCTTCGAAAGATCGGAGAACCTCTCTGGCGACCTCAGGGACGCGACTTTTATTCCTGCGGAATAGCTTCGCGTGTTTGATAAAATTCAGCTGCACGACGAAGATGCATGGGGTGGACCGACGTCAGTTTATTTGTTGCATTTCGATCTTTTCTTGTATCTCCCATTCGTCCCTTGTCCTAATTCGACTCTCCCTTTACTCTCGTCTCGTCATCTAGTGGCACGCGATCGAGTGATGCGTTTCGAACGACTGCGGTAACTTTTCTCGTCGTTTACGGCTGCTAGGAAATTCAGGAACCCGGATTAAGTAGAGCGAGTACTCGAAGAAGAGAAAAAGTTAAGAACCACAAATGGAGGAATTTAAATATATCCCAAGAACGAGGAGGTATCGTATAGAAGAGTTATTCTCGGTAATAAGAATGCCTGCAGCGGTCCTAAAATTTGTAAAACATCGCCGGAAAACTGGAATAAGCCGAGAAATACGAGAGGGCTAGGCGTGTACTGTTATGTATGCAATTTATCAACACAGATATTATTATACCACACGTACAGCTAGAAAGAGGCGAACACTTTCACATCTCTACCGCACCGTATTCGTATACCTTTGCCATATATTATAAGGATGTAATAATACAAACGTGGACCAGCCCCTCCAACCCCCGTCTCCCCTTTAGTTTCCATGCAAAATGTAGCGAGATGCAAATATGCCATCTGTCCTTGGCTGGCGAAATAGTTCCGGAAAATGCAGTTCCGAAACTTCGAGGGAAGTTAATGTTCACTGCAACTTCCATCGGCTCGTTATCACCGATGATAGAAATTCTTGAAATACTTTTTTCCGTCCAACTAGAATACGGGTGTGAAAATTTGAAGAAAGAAGACGGAGTCGAAGAAGAGACGAACATTTGAAGCTGGTTGCAGCATCGGGTTCTCGAGGCTAGAGTCTTAGCGGTTGTGGAATCTCCGACACGTAGATTCACAATTTGAAACATAGTCCGTGGGCCATTCGGTGGCAATAGTAACGGAATATGAAAACGGGAGAATACAGAAGCACGACACACGGACGCAGTGCCACGCGAAGGTTGTGATAAATAGGAAAAGATTTGCAAAATATATCGCGGCGGTAATGCGCGAGTTCTGCGCGTGGAGATGGTCCCACGCACACAATGCCCGTAACTCTGCATACCCTAACAAATCGCACATGTGACGATATTCCACCCGTTCCTTGTTTTCTCCTTCTTCATGTTTATGCTATACCTACTAGGTATATCCAGGAAGAAATACTCCTGAGATATGGCGGAAACACGTGACCGAGATTACTTTCAAAGCTTGGCCCGTCTCTGGACAGTTTTGTTTTCTTCTGGCTTCGCTATCAAAATAAAGAGATCGGCAAAATGTTGCGGTTATAATGTGATAGGGTGTAGCATACACTGCCTGAAGTAGCGGAAACCAGATATACAAGTGCATTTGATGCACGAGTAGGTTCGTAGCTGCAGCAGTTTAAGAGATCTTTATCACCGGCAGCGAAACTATATATGTGAGAAGAGTCTCTAAATTTGAGAAACTTCGAATATCGTATCAATTCGCGATGACTCTCGTTCAGTTTTCTCGTTCGCGAGTTTTTGGTCGACGTGGTATGTTTCGAGGATTAAAAGACCCCATAAATAACGAAATGTCAGCCGATGTATCACGGCAAGGTTTGGGTCACATTATTATTCAACTCAGGTTCTATGGTGCGTACGGCATGTTACCTTATCCCTTGTGGCGTGGGACAGACCTCCAGGCCTTCGATTAATATCGGGAAGTACGTTTACGCGACAATCAGCAACCGTCCATCCGTCAAGGTCCTTTATGTTTCATCGCGTACGTCATTGCGGTAATTTCATTTAAATGCTAAAATCAATCTTCTCGTAGTTCCAAGCAATGAGTCGACAGAGATTCGAACTGCTAATGCAATGTCTGTAAGCAGAGAATACTGCACTCATACAGCGATCGACTAAATAGACACATGCCCGTTCGAATTGGTATGCTCGAACAACCCTCCGCTGTCCTACAATACGACAATTTATATAGATTTGGAGAATCTTTCCCTGTCTCTTCGAATCCAGTCCCAAGTTTTACCTTCCATTGCTTTCAATAGTCCCGCTTCTGGACTGCGGAGGTTTATCCCGTATTCAGTGGAGCTGCCACCCTCTCCTACTCTCATGGATGGATCGGGAATCCTCTTTACTCATCCTTATCCTCATCCCCATTCAATGGCAGATTACGTCGTCGCGATGTGTGATCTGTGTGAGTTATGAGTCGGTACGATTTATGGAGTGTGGGAATGAAAGAGATTGGAAAATAATTATTAACAATTGCCTGGCTGTTCGGAGCTGCGAGTATCCGTGAAATTAAAATCAGTTCTCGATTCCCACTCTACGTTATATACTGCAGGTATTTACGTCTGGAGATCAG
Source organism: Tenthredo distinguenda (assembly GCA_947538915.1). NCBI lineage: Eukaryota > Metazoa > Arthropoda > Insecta > Hymenoptera > Tenthredinidae > Tenthredo > Tenthredo distinguenda. The sequence continues at coordinate 12,334,701 of OX384534.1, forward strand.
TCGAATGAAGGGTTATTGAGAGATTAAATACCTGTACACATTTAGCTCGTGATTTACGGCATCGTAAAAAACCTTCTATACAATATAAAATGAGGAAAAATCAAATCGCCCATAGGTAGGTATGTAGGTACAGTTAATCCGCAATCGACTCGTTCTCGCCCTCTGAGGTAGTTATCGGTTTTTTTTTTCGTTTTTTTTTTTTAGCTCATCTCTCGGCGGTCAGAAGGTCTGCAACAACACGGTATAACGTTCGCAACTTCGATACAGAGGGGAAGGCGAGGAAGGCTTTGAGATTGGATGAAATATGCCGTGCCAAGCCGTTCCTGAAGCAGAACTCCATCTCCCCCTAGTCCCTCTGGATGCCCGAGGTCCCTCTGGCTCCCCCCACGTCCTCGCCACAGTCAAAATACTTCGCGACGCGAGAGGCACCGATAAATTATTATCTTCTGAAGATTAGCCCCGATGTCGCGACCCTCATAAATATCGGTATATTTTCGTCGCTAAGCCGATTTTCTTTCTGCCAATGCCTGCGAGATATGCCAACTGCCAAATGCCTCTCTTACCCCTCGATGCCCTCCGACCAACTTTTGCGGATTTTTATAGACCCGGAGATTAAACGCAGTCGCGATGCTTTCGTTTTAATTTCACGTATATAAGTACTCAACTTTCTTCTTATTTTTGGAGACCTTGACGTCGACCGATAATCAGAAGATGTCAAGAGTCCTGGACTGTAAAAAATCGGATTATAGGAATGAATCGATTATTTATTACAAGATTAGGTATATTTTCTATCGAAGGTCGGTAGGAGAAAAAAGTTGGCAAGAATCCAGTATGTATGAATTGCTTAGCCGATGATTCGAGTGTATAGAAATTGATCAATGTTGACTTGCAGGTCGTATTTTCTTTTTTTTTTTCACCTTTGAATCGATTAATTTTTATCACAGAGTCTGGAAAGCTTCGAGATCTGGAAGGTTCCCTTGCCCTTTGCGATCTCGTTATTTAAAACGTGTTTTATTCGGCGATAGATACCGGCTACAGGGCCCAGAAGTGCAGTTTTCCAGTCTGTAACGATTTTGTAAACTGCTATTCTATGCTAATATTGATAAGATAGATACTGCGGGGAATACAACCGTCTGGGGACTTCTGGGACGTATCGAAAAACGTTTTTTTTCCTACACAGCGAGCTCAACTTATCAGACACCAAATTCAGCGACTGAAAAATGGACATGTGTGAAAGTTTATTCCAAGTGCTCTTCAATCAATAAATGATGTTTCGAACTCGGATGAAAATTGAAGTTACCATCGTTATTACAAAATTTTGCGAAAAGATAAGATGCTGAATACGAAATACGGAAATTCTATAATGCAGCGAATTGCCAGGATTGAGAACCTTTCCTGCGGCACTTTGGCCTCCAACATCTGTCGAGAGATGGTGCTATGTGTACTTCAAATTGCCTTCAAACAAACTTTATCGATGCTGCTTGATTTTTCGGAAAAAAGTATGAATTTTTTACAAGTACTTCCATTTCTTAGCTATCGACGAGAGAATATGGTTCAATAGATATATTTTCATCCGATAAGAATGTAGAATGAAACGAAGTATTTGATCTAGCAATTGACCAAGGGGTTGGCTGTGAGTTCGGAAAGGGAGATTTGCAATTTAAAAATATATACAGGAGGTTGGTGATTATTTACGATCAGGTGTATATACTATATATGAGGATTCGTATTTTTGATGAGAAAAATAAAACCGTTGGATTTATAAATCCCTGTAACATTTCGAACGGTGGCACGCAGTGTTATGTTTATTTAGTAGCAACGTATGTATATACAAGGGTTGACTGGGGTTGTAGCTGGCAGCTAACAAGAGGATGCGTTCAGACGGGATCCGGCCGCAGGAAATGACCAGTGAAATGTTTCCAGCCACAGCGGTCTACCCCGGCATTCACCCTTCTAAGATAAAACAACACAGACCCCCAGCCAACCCCTGAGCCTCATGCAGAGTTAAAAAGTTAGACTAAACAACCAAAGCCTGAATCTGTACTTTCGATATCAATACAAATATGCATTTTATTTCCAATCCATCATAATCTGCAGTGATTGATTCGAATTTTTAGAAAAGTCAGTTCACTCGAATCCTTTGATACTTGATCGATAAAAATTCATCGTCGAAATGTAAATCGGTAAAAAATTTAAGGGTGTGGAAGTCGGGGAATCACTTGAGCCACTGCTTTGACATCGCGAAAATTTAGAACCAAAAAGGTTTCGTTTCGAGCCTTGTATAAGTAAAAGGGCCTGGGGATGAAAAGAAGAGCGGCACGTCTTCGTCCGCGTAAATTGAGTGGCGTTGCGTAGGTACAGGGCTGCGTGCGGGTCTTCGTGCGTGCGTCACTTCCCTGCTTGTTATTTTTCTTTTCATCCTTTTCCCGCCTTTCCCCGTCACGTCATCATCGTCGCCGTGTGCCAAGTGCGAAAGATAAGAGTCACAAAGAGTAAAAACCATCCGCGAAGTGAGAAGAAATAACAATTTCAATTGAACAGCAAGAAGACTGACAATGAACGCGAGTTATTGATGACTGACAGTTACCGACTGATTGTTTCAATGCTCAGAATTTTTCTGCGCGTGTCTAATCATCTTTTGCGAACGTGAGCTGACTCTCGATTAAACGGTTCCGGCTCCAGGGGATCCTGTTCTGATCCTTATTGATGGTATACCGTACGGAAAAAGAAATCTGATCTAGGGAGTAAAACACGTTCATATACGTATAGCAAAGAATATTTCTATACAATTGTCTTTCTTTGAGAGATACGGGCGTTTGATTTTTTTCGAAGACTCGCGAAACGGCAGTGAAAACAATAAATTCCAAGATTTATACGTACTAGGTGTATAATCCCCGTGTGACAATTTATCAGCTGACCGGTAATGCTAACCTCGGTTTACTAGCCAGTCTTTGTAATAATTCAGGATGCAAGCGGCGCAATCACGAGCGAAGATCGGTAGTAACTTGTGGGGCCGATATTTATGATATTTATAGTCACGGTGAAACAATGGATTGATATTATTTTCTGATTGGGATGGCATTGTACGTTAGGCGGGCTTTATGTTACTTTCAACTGGGCATACAGTAGTGGGCACCTATATAATATGCGTAACATACGCACAGGGGGCATGTTTATGCGTACGAACATAAATAATATTTAATATGACAACGCAGCAGCGGTGTATCTTTGTGCGATATATTTGGTATAGAAACGTCACCGATATCGCATCTTATTCTGTACCATCCTGGTTACAAGCGTTCTACAGTTTACAAGCGATAATAATACCAATATAGTAACGAATTGTAGGATATAGGATGAGAGAAAAGAACCCGATCCAACAAATCCAGTACTCCTCCTTTGTCCTTGCAATATCTAAAACGGGTTCTCCTTTCAATTTGTCAACGAACATCTGACCGTTATAGCTGGTTTACTCGTCGGAATCGACCCGGTCTCCGATTCGGATCAGGTATTGAAAAGTTGCCGGAGAACAAAAGATCTTTCATTTGAATATCAAATTGATACGGACAGGATCCGGCGGTTATCCATAATCGTATTTAAATGAAGATCGCATAAGGTATGGGGGTTTAATAGGGGTTATGGTCTTGGATATACATACACACGCGGTTCTCATACAGTTGTAATACGTACAAATACGTTGCCGGTCGGTTATGTACTTTGTGCCGAACAATAACGATAAACATAAACTATATAATGGTTCAGCGACAAATATACGCCGCCCGGTTACCCGTATATGCATACAATTGATACAGATATACTATCGTCGACTTCGCATTATACCCGTACATCGGATCGCGTCCCGTGCCGCATCGTCTTCTATGAAACGCGTAGCCCATCGGTATAAGTAGGCAGGGTAGGCAAGTGGACGTAAGGAAGGTACTGGCTTATATGGCGCCTCCGCAACAAACTAGGCTCAACAAAGGCTTGTAGACATCTGTTCTTGTCATAACGAGGATTTACCGCTGACCAAACTATCCCTGCAATTTATATGCTCGAGTTTTTTCCGGACCTATTACCCACCTACCTATCTACCAACCGCCACTGCTCGCTATCCAGATTCGAATAATACCTCTTCAACGTATATCGGAAAATCTGTTGGGATCAAACCGATGCGACTTACACCCTGATTGCCAATGATCCTTTGATAGGGGGGCTATTATTTAGTCGGTCTGATACCTCGGTTAATAAACCGCCTTTCCGAATCTTTACTTTTCGCGTCACGAGGCTGCAGTCTCTTCTCTTCTCTTCTCTTCCCTTTTCTCCTCTTTTCTTCTCTTTTCTTCTTTTATTTTTTCTTCTCTCGAAGGTGAGTCTGTAGTGAAACGATCGCATTTGCGTCAGAATTCATAGGTTGAACAAAAACTGGTTCTCGTAGTGGTGTAACTCACGCGTCAAGTCTGTCTTGACTTCTGACTCATAGCTACGACCGGCTAGCCAAAGGTATAACTAAAGTTTTGTCCATAGACCGCAATGCATAGGATAGGTGGGTATGAGATCTTTGAGTGAGCGTGTTAAAAGCACCGTGGAAACTTGATCGTAGCGTAGTGTAGCAGCTGCCGGCAGTTTCCGAGATTTGTGGCTATTTCTGGCTGATCTTGGTGAGATAATAGGTGGCAATGGGCTCGTTTGTATCCCTGTGGTAAGTTAAAAAGTCTTGGGTTGTGGAGCGTTGGCCCGCGCTCTCGAGACTGTCCCGCGCCACGGAAATGTCATTCCGGTTGGCGACTTCGTCATCGAGGGTCAGCCACGCGCTCGGTCGCTGGGCCACATCTAATCGTTTTACTGCTCGTGAGAAATACTTGAAAAAACAAGTTTTTATCCACTACTCGCTGCCACTGACACTCGTCGTTATGCACCGCACCAAAAGTATAGAATTTCAAGGGCAATTCCGGCTAGAAATCGCTCGACGATTTTTTTCATGCGGAAATCTGGGCTCAAATCAGTAGACATGATGCAACTGCATCAGAACTCCAAAAGTAGATCAAAGAATGTGCATACCTACGTAATTGTAGGATTGGCTGGTCGGCCTATGCGCTTGCATTTTGCATGTATAAGAGGTAAAGCGGGCCGGGCTTCCGTCGTGGTGAGTCAGCGTGATCCTGGCCCCTTTACCTTGACTTGGATGTCCCGTGAGAGCCGACGCCCTGACAGGCTACCGTGAATTTCTAATAAGATGCTAATTGCCGAGGTGACGACCGGCGAGAGGGTTTATCGTGGGCGTGAAGAGAAAGTCTCGAGTCCCATTGTCAGATTATTGGGAATATCGACGATATGAGAATCGGGGAATCCCGAAACTTATTTCAGTGAAACTTTTCTTCGCCACGATCTCAGATACGAAAAGATTGCTTTACGAGTTCATACAATTCTTAGGAAATTAGAGAAATCGTTGATATTGCTAAATGTGGTAATCCAATGAAACGTAACCGACATCCTTGATCTACCTACAACCAGTCTATGCTACTTATTATTCCGAAAACGTATCGCAATTTCGATACAATTTTAGTAGAGAGCTGAAATCTGAAGGTATCGTATTCGATCCTTGATAAGAAGAACTCAAAAAATTAAGGAATCGAAGAACGGAAATTAATCCAAGATGATTCTGTAGGACCCATGTCTAATTTGTCGAATGCCTTATTGCTGTATCGGTGAAACTAGAAGTTCGCGAAATTCGGAACTTCGAAATGAGGAATCAGCGAACAGGTGTTATTGAAATTGAATAGAGTGAAGCTCGATCGATGCGCAAAAATGCTCCTGTTGCTAAAATATTCAGCATAAAATTCATGACTTATTTCATTTGCTGAATGATGAATAATTCAAGTATTGTGGTCTGTGCAATCTTCAGAGTCATTTATCCAAAGGTAGACCACATAATCTCAATCTCTTGCTTCTTCTGGCCAACGAGATTTCGCAGTCGACAGCAATTACCACTCCCACGATCAGCCGGATCGATTTTTACACTTTTCGCAAGAAAATTAAACCTCTGTACTAATCGGGCACGGTACTATGCCGGATCGTTGACTCCATCCTTGGGTACTCATTCGTTGTAGCCTGCCCTTAGATCTTGACGTCTATAATACATGGTACTATAGGTACACGACGGTTGTCGGTAGGTCTGTATTCAGTTTCAGTTCTGGGCAGTGGCCGGCATGTATCAGTGTCTCGGTTGACGTGCGTCGGCGAGAGGAGTGAGCTGGAGCAAGGCATAGAGGAGAGGAGTGGAGAGGAGAGAAGAGGAGAGGAGAGAAAAGGAGATGAGAGGAGAAGAGAGGAAAGGAAAGGAGAGTAGAGGTGTAAGAGGAAAAGGTCGATGCATTGTTGCAGGTCCATTGTTGGGGCCGAAGGAAGGCCTGGCTTCGGAGGCACCGCCTCCTTCACTGACCCTGGACGAGGATGTCCAGAGAACTTTCCGTCCCACCAGGGAATCAGGGAACCGGAGAACCAGAGAACCAGAGAATCAGAGATCCACAAGACCCGAGACTCACGCTGTCAGCCGTTTCAATCGACGAACTACGTTTGACCTCAGCCATCATCTGACAGCCATCCTTAGATCCAATCAAATCCCACATTACATAATCAAAATAGTAAAAATTCGAACAGCCACTCCATCAAGTTTCTTACAGTTGGACATCTAACATCTTAGAACCAAATTTGTTTGATTTTGAAGTGATTTTCCATCTTGCGAAATCAAATTTCGATGCATAGGATTCATATAGGAATATCTAACGAAGAGGTAGACTATATGATCGATTCGTATACACAATCTGATCGAAAGAATAAATGAAATGGAATGGAATGGAATGGAATTGATTTTCCTAGAATTGTGAAGTTTTATAGCGGTAAATAAAGGGGGAAGCAATTGCGGAAACAAGACACGTCTCTGGCCTGGCTAGATGGAAAAGTCCGATGACTAAACCCCAGCTGTAAGCGACGGCGTATCTGTCCGGCATGGATCTCAGATTTTTATGGAAATATCAAGCCAGGAATCAGCGCGCTTTCGAATAGTAGGTAGGTAGGTATTCGCGAAGGAGCGTGAGGCGATGACTTAAAACCTCGTGGTCGAGCGTAAGACCCCAGCTGGCAAGAAGCATATCTGCGCAGGTCGACGAGGGGAAGGCCAAGGTCGCCTTCATCTTGATTCACGTGCTGCTTTCAGATTGTATGTTTTAGCAAAGAAAAGTGAAGAACGACGGTTACAGTTGGCAAAAAAAAAATATATATATACATATAAATGATTACGATCAAAATTTATGAAAGTTTGGAAAAAGGTGAGAAAAATTGCATAGGTATAGGTTCGATATCTAGACGAGTTTCATTCGCGAAACCAAATCGAGAATTAAAATGCGTTTTCGATCTATTACTTGAGGCAAGGCGTCACGGATTGCACCAAGAATACAATGGTAAGATGATCAGATTCGAGATTCTTAGCGCTCTAACAATGCCTAACGAAAAAGACATATTAGAGACATCATAATGCCAAGGTGAAGTTGTGTTCTAATTTATAACGGGCTGATATCGCGATAGGGTTTCAGGTTCGTGGCTTTGTACTCCGTATAGTTTGTTTCGTTTGTTATACCAGCATCGACTCCTTGGGTGGGGTTCTGACTCCTTGGTGGCCAGCAAGGATATCCTTTTGATATCCTGTTAACTAATGCACGCTATTTATTACAATGCCTGAAGTCAGATACTTATATAACATTATATACCGTATGCATAGGCATATCATATTTTATATAGATTCATTACTTTTACCTAGCTAAAGAAATTTTCTATAAATCTCCTCGTTACATCTAACCACAGTGATATGGTTTTATCGTTATCATTCAAGGCTGCAGAGTATTGCGAACATTATCTTAAGATTCGACCACCGTTTCCCTCACCGCCTGCTGTTTATTCTTACAGAGAAAAAATATAAAAAAAATACGCCTCGAAGCTATACAAGATTCTAACAAAGTAAACCAACGATTCCGAGGCACAATTGAAGAGAGCAGAAGGTATTTAAGATAAAGGCATTTCATTCTGTCCTCGGAAAATACTTTTCGAATACTCGAAGGTCCTGCGGGATTTTATCTTCGGAGTAAAACGAGTCCCCGAATTTCGAATAGGTACACTTAGTAGCGGTTTTATTCGAAATCTGGGCTTACTACCTTCCGAAATAAATAACTACCAGTTCCCTGTCGTCCCTCGTGTGGGTGAGCTCCAAGTTCTTGTCTCCCTTTTCCCCCTCGGTCCCTCTTTCTCTTTTGGTCGACTACGCTCCATCGTTGGGATGTTTAACATAACACTGGCAATCATTTATCCGTGGCGAGCCGGCCGGCGACCCCATCGTTTAAAGTAGTGGGCAGAACTGGCAGAACTAGCCCTTGTTCGTATACGGGGTGTATACGAGGGACTTGGGAGTTAAAAGTTTCGAAGACTTTCCCTCTCGACGAGCCGGAAATTTAATTCAGTTTTCCTCCTAGCTTTAGCTCTTATTCTCCACCCTTGAGCCACGAACAAACTTTCACGATTTTAGGATCTATCTTCGGTCGGAATTGTCGAACAATCAATTTTTTCGCTGCAACCATCTACCGGTTCAACGAACTTCTAATCACAGACGTATGCAAACTGTGTGATTTTCAAAATTCTACAACGACGCGAACGGTTCTGTGATCGGTTTCAAATTGATCGAAACGTTTCGAAGTTTCTTTTTTCCCCAGAATTTCAAGTTCCGAACAAAAATTTAGAAGCTTCATCTCAATATCTATGAGAAAAAAGAGAAAGAACCAAATTGTTGATTTGGACAGCAACTCTTTCCTACCGTTCCAGGTCTTACTGGATCAAGAATGGTTCTTCTTTAATTTATCTCGAGTCACAGAGTATATCCAGGGTGCATACATACGTATAGGCTTGGCCGGGACCCCCCACAGTGGGATAAAGGTGGCCCCAGCGACGGTAGCCATGTACGCATGGGTTAAACAATGCAGGGCACATTAATACACTTCATATTAGCCCGCTTTAATGCCGGTTTAACGCATGTTCGCCGGCCATTGTGAATGAGCGACACTGTTTATCACCAGCCCCCTTGACCACCCTCACCATCAACTCCTTGGAAGCATAGCATTCGTCTTGGGGCTAGCGATTGTAGGGATAACACCGCGAAGCATTTATTTTCATTGCTCGAGACTAGAATTTATCAATAAGCGTATATTTGTATAAAGACCGTGTATCCCCGGGAGGTGGTACCACGTAGCGACGAATCGACTTACCACCGTCACCCGCGGGTACGCGTCAAAAGTTCTCGACGCCTCTGACGAATTAGTTCATTAATAATTGCGTCAAAATTTTAGGATCGGAATACTAGAAACGTATAATACTTGGTCGGTCTTTTAAGAACCATTTTTCCACCTTGGTCAGTCTCATAGGCAAATGGGGTGAGAAAAATTCCAAACTTCACCGGTGGATTCTATATCGCATATGGTATACCCGTTTACTACACACATGTGTGACATGACGGTGTGGAACGGTTTCGACTGAAGGAAAGAAAGTTTAAGTTAATGTAAAAATAGCTAAGACGATGCAAAACTCTTTCGAGGCTGTTAACCAGGTCTCATCGTCAGGGCCGATGAATCAGAACGGTATAACGATTGTCAAGACTCTGTGGAGTCGGTAAATATAGTAGTTGGCTGATGATGTTAAAACTTAGAGCACCACCCGCTCTTACTAATATTATTTCTGGCATTGACTCGACTAAGTGTACGAACCGACATGTGATCTTCTGACTCATATTCCTCGAAATATTCATCTGCCTACCAATACTCGATGATGTGTTCCCCATTGTCTTTGGATTGGGAAAGTACACGTTATTTATTTTGCGAACCGATTGTTCTGTATTCTTAAATTAATTCCCTGAAATCGCGTCAATGATTGACTGGTGCTGACTGGACACTCATTGATATTCATCGACAGCCAGCGGTTGAATATTGGTTAACTGGTTGTTCGACGAAAGAATAGGTACTATAAATTTGACGCGACAGTTTGCAACGTCGAAGTCTTTTTATTCGTACTCGATTCTTCTGATGTATGTGAGTTATGTTATTGACGATACCTTGGTCTTTCTTTCCTTGTTTTTTATCAATTTATGCCGCCGCGTGTGCTAACGATATAGAAGCTAGAATTTATACCGCATCTACTTTTCGAATTATTGGCAAATCTGGAGCAATAAAACATATCCTATTTGTAAACGATGTCGCTAACCGGGGCTAGAATTATAACTCTAAGAACGTAACAGTGTTTCAATCTGCTCTCGTTCGGTTCAACAGCCGATGAAAAGAAAAAAAAATGATCGTAAATAATCTTTAAATCGAGGAGGTAGGTCGTCTTCGGATTTGATTAATTTTTTTGAACTTGCAAGGCCCCTACGATTCTGTTATTTGAAAATAATGTCATTGAAATTGAAGGAAACAAATCAGCGAGAGGAAATATTGCCAGGAATTGCGGAACATTCCGTGAATCTCATTGTCGCAGATGAATCATCTTCTCTAAACTTGCCAAGCCTTAAGAAAATACTTCGTTTCGTCACATATTCCAACTAAATAATAAGCACATTCTGAGGTGAGCAAGAACAATGACAAATTTAAGCGAAAGTCTCGCGATACGAAAGGTAATAAAAATGAAAGAAAAAACTGGTGAAATCTGGTATTGGCTCAACTATACAGTGAAATTCAGGTTAAGTGGTACTGACATTTGAAACGTCGCTTTGTCCCTTCAACCATGGCATTGTTTCATGTGCGTGACACGATGAAATAATGCGAAGTGTTCAATTCTATGGACATCATGATCCCCGTTGATCCTACCTGGAATCTAATTCGATTCACGAGAGATCATGGTGTTCAAAGTTGAACACGAATATAATCAGATTTTAACCGTTAGTACAGCATGAGTGATCATGGTGTCCAAGGAAGGAGAAATCGACTTCTGAAAACCTAAAAGAGGACTCACGTAAGTTCAATCGTGGAATTTCGTGGTTAATCGTATAATATAAGATAATAACAATTTGAGGTAAAAAATTAACAAGACAAAGCAGACCGACTAGCATGTAGTAAAACGTTGCCAGAATATTAATATAATGTTCACCGTGAGTAAATGAATTGCCATCGCTGCGTCTGTCACTGAGCCAATGTCTCGTTCTTTTCATTTCGCAATCTACAGCCACTTCGGATTTATTGGTAACCACGTGACGTGGATTACCTCAATGGCCGCTGTTGAGTTATTAATTTCATTTCAGTCTCATGTCAGAATTTTTGAATTATGAAGCAGGTACTCGGAACTATATTCATGTACCCCGACTTGCCTCGGAATTCTGTTTATCGTCGATCTCCTCAAAGTCTCAAAACCCAATTCGCGAAATCGACCCAAGTTCGCGTAGCCCATACCTATGTTACCTGCATATGTATATAGGTATATACATCCCGTGCAAGAAACGCGCGTAGTATATCATCATATCAACCTCAACTATAAACTCGGCCATTGCAACTTTGGTTAATTTCATTCTCAAAGGAGTTCATATTTCGTCTGGCTGTCGCGATCCCGCAAGTATGCGTGCCGGCAAACCTACGCAGATCTCAATATGGGATCATCGCGTAGTATTCCCGCACGTAGCTACATCTCGGCTCAACGAGTATCACAATGCCCGAGGAGAAGCAGCTTTATTTATATTTTGTTGTGAACATAAAGAGACGGTATAACGACCCGCTATATATGAAAGTATGAATATCTTGTCGTTGACTAGTTCACCGTAACATATTCGCAATATCCAAATACGATCCCGTCTTCGACTACGACGATCATCTTAAACGATATCCTAGAAACGTCAATACCCATTTATAGAATTTCTACACTATAAGCGTAGTTTTTCAACATCTAGAGTCTCCTAGCTATAAAATACAACAGTAATCGTGACATCAACATATTTGACGCTAGTTTATTCGCGATTCTGCTTCGAGTAGGTCGTGCTATTACAGTTAGTAGATAAATATGTAGGGATGAAAAACGAATTTCAGTTTGCGTGGTCGATAGGAAACGTTTTGTAACTCCGTATTTCAGTTTGTAAGACAGCAAATCCTTTATCTGAAAATAGCTGTGGATAATTTGGTAGTGTAGACAGGGCAAATATCTATACAAGAGATCAGAATAAGGGTTGGAAAGGGGTTTGGTATACCTAAGGACTGTAAGGACTATGTGGGTTATAGGGCGCGGAATCACTAATACAGGAGATGTTTGCGGACCTGTTAATAATGCCAGGTTTGCTCGCCGGGTTATTAGCGATGGCAAACACTTAAATTGTTCTGACATGGATTATAATACGCAGCTGCAAAATTCGCTACAAGTTGTACGCTCTATCCTCTATGAACGATAGCCTGCCTAATTTACCTCTACCACTTTTAGCAAGAGCTGAACCCCCAGTTCCGCTATACAAACGCAAGGATAAGAGATGATACCAATTATCAAAAATTTATCAACTAGCATCGTAAGTGACGATAACGCGATACCGAGTAGGATCAGGTCGCTAACGTCGTTGCATGTCTATCGGCAAATTTCTTCCGAGTGTGAAGAGTGAAGTACAGAGTTTGGTAATAAGACACAATCGAAAATTTGCATATACAATTACGAAAGTTAGGTAAGCTTGTACCCACCCCTACCCTCACGCACGTACAAGGGCTTGCGATTGAAATTGGCGGGGCTGCTCGTGAAATTCTTTGGGGGTAGGCTTGTTTGCAGAGTAAAAGATACGATCTGAGTTGAGAACACCCAACAAGAAGCTAGAGGAACACCCTCTATTATATCCCGTAGAATATTCCGTGAACATATCTAGTGAAAACTTAACTGGTTTAGCTTTAAGCACGTTAGAACCCCTTTAATAGCTTATAGGTAAACAATATTAACATATCTTAACAGCGTTAAGAATTTCCCGTCCCTACCTCCTCCTCGGCTAAAGCATAAGTTGGTTAAGTAGCGTTGAGCGGAAACCCGAGCTATCTGGTACCCGGACCCCTGGAGAGGAGAAGTTCTCATTTTTGCCTGGTGTTCGTTATCGGATCTGATCTTCATTTGTGTGCATGTACATATAGCCCGTATACGTGTGTGTGTGTGTAGACATACATGTTCCAGGAGGGATCGAGCGGGAATATTTGATCGAAGGAACCGTGTCCAATTGTTTTAATACCGGTTGCATAGAGGGCTGTTTTAGAAAGGGGATTCCGGACGATGAATTCAGACCGGATGAACAAAGTTTAAGTGAATTACGTGACAATTGAGTAGGTATACAAAGAAAATCTGAGCTGGTGGGTACCAGGCTCGTTGTTTCACAAACGAAAACTCTTCCACGGCGTACGAATAGAGAAATTAGGAGTTTATTGGTGTCAGTGTTGTGTGGTAGTTCCTCGATCCGGGCTACCAGATCCTCTTAAATCACTCCGATAGAATCTACAGGTCGTCAAAAGGGCTCTCTTTCAGAATAAGGCGACGAAGACGGAGGAGATGAAGGAGAAGGAAAGTGGAAATAAAGGATGGAATAAAAAAATAAAAAGATAGAGGACGCGTAACATAATTTTGACAAGTTAAATTTGGACAGGTTTTGCCAGAATAACACGAGATGAATAACCAAGTAGATCGGATCTTCTGGCTTCTGGCATCCTGGCCTCCTCACAGCCCGAAGGTGGGGTTGCCCGCCGACGAGAATCTCCAGTCCGCTACTCGGGTCACCAGATACAATGCTCCCCCGCTGAGGTAGCCCATTTTATCCCACTATTGCCAGTCTCTCGAAACTATAAAATCCAACTTTACCGACTATTCGCCCGAGCAGCCATGGGAAGGAATACTAATTCCCTTATTTTTACACAGTCGCGGATACAGAATGTTAGACATGTATTTATACCGGTTGGCAGCTTCCTCGCCTTCGTTTTACAGATGTCAGTTTCACCTAACGACATAAGATGAAGAGAGGAAAAAAAAAAGACAAAATATAAGAAAACTATATAAGAAATTGATATCAAGAAAATCTTTCTTCTATACGAGGAACTCTATAGGTAGGTGTGACTCGAGATAATCAGATCAGTAAAAGATCGATCGAACTTTTACGAGGAAGTCCTTTTGTTAGATTCTATACACTGCAGTTCCTGGTACAAAGTTTCAAGATCGGTCAAGTTATCGCGGCAGTGAACGGAATAAGTGAATAATTCAAGAGACAGTAGCTACTTAAGACCGACTGATATTGGTCAAATGGTCACGAGCAGGTAGGATTCGACATTTCGTGCGAGAGATATCGACGAGAGCTGCAAGGTAGGGTCGAGGAGACGCGTTTATCGTTTAGGGAAACGTATAAGATTCTAGCGGGAACGTTACCTCCCGGTAAGAATTCTGCAGCCGTCGGGAGTCAGGACGAAGAATGTCTGATTTACATATTTATTCCACGAATGAGATCTTTCCGGATAGACACGAGACGTCGTGACACTCTATCGGGTCTTCGGGCAGGTAGACGATTCCCCTGGGACTTTATTACAATCATATAGGAAGCTGTAGTACGACTATAACAGACCAAGGCGTATTTTATCTGGTTTCGGTAATCGATGTATCGCAGGCCTCTAGGGAAGTACCGAGAATCAAGAATTCCCGCGAAACGAGTAACCCGATCCATACGATATCCTAACTTGATCCGAACGAACTTTTGACTGATGTTAATTTTTTTCTTCGAACATATCTTCGAGTTTCCTTCTCGATTTCTATTTTTTATTTTTTCTCTCCTTCTCTTCTTCTCTTAATAAACCAGTGATGAATTTGAAATAGGTGAAACGAAGGGTTTGACTTGATGCACGATTAAATTCAAAGGTAATTAGAATTGGACAGCTAGGCCCACATCATTCCACTCCTCTGAATCTCGAATCGTGAGTCTCTGGGAAATGTTAATAACACGTTGACCGTGCGGTTGTCCGTCCCGTTGCTGTCAGAAGCCACATATAATACCGGGCATCGACTAATCACTGGCACAAAATGGACAGCGGTCCAGGGCCAGCATCCTCAGAAGCAGCTGACCATTGATTGACGGTTTGATGTAGCTGCAGTGATTGGCGTTCTGATCTTGCCTACCGCTCTAGTATCGCGTGTTCGTTTTACTAAATTCTATGTTATCGATTTCGACCTTTTTCCGCCTCTTATTTCGTACGTACATTTCCTCTCGATACTATTTAACGATTAGGTTGTAACGGGTTCAGATGAGGTGACGGTTACGGACTGGTTTTACTTTCCATCATCGTTATAGTTAAGCACTGGTTTCCGATGGCAATTAACGATATTGTATTCAAAAAACTTGGATCACGGACAGGTGGGCCGTAGAATACAAGCCAAAACGCAGCGGCATAGCTTCAAAGTCGAACCTGTCAAACTGACAACCAGGTTGACGTGACCCGCCTTCATAACAACAGTGGTTTCCAACCTTAACGAAATGGAAATCTGGATGTAAAGAACCGTTACGGTTTCTGAGGATTTTCGTAATTTTATCATTTGGAAAATGGCTCGGTGGTGAAAAGAAACGTTTGCTTCGTTCGAGAGGGTAACATGCTCTGAAATCGCGCGAAAAATGACACATGTCGTGTCTTGCTACGTATTGTATCAGTTAGTAGAAGGAATGAGAATCGCTGACTTGTCGTATTAAGTATCATAGACACCTTGACAACAACAAGATGATGTCGAGCTTGAAGTATACTACATTATAACAACGTCAGCTAGAATCGCATGAAATTCTAATCCCACCTATAGATGATAATTATAGTCGTTTTGATGAGAAATTTTTACAAAATGAAACAAGAAACAAAAAGATAAAAAGAAAAATGAAGTCCCGATTAAAATACGATAGCCACAGGCGAAGAAATTCAATTAACAATATCGGTGCTTTACGTAACGATGATACAGGCACGAGTATACGGAGCATGTAGATGTCAAAGAGTTAACATTTGTCTTCTGATAATGTCACCGCCGAATAATAAACATATATGTCTATGGTAATTTTGGAAATCGAGAGTGTCTCGCACTTATAAGTGCGTGTGAATATCTGCTAAAATATATAACGGATGATGATTAGAGGTATAAATTTTTTCAGGTTTTGCCTAGTTTTATGGGACGACAAAATAATCTCGTTTGCAATAAATCGAGCTTGACTATTCAAATTGATTTTTCTTGTATTCTTGGAATTATTTAGCATTTATAGTCTCAGTTTGCTAATTTACAGTTCATCTTTAAAGCAAACGGATGCCGCCTGGGTGTACGAACTGTGAGGAATATTTGATTACTCCTTCAAGCAATTTATTACAATATACATACTCACATATTTACTCCTGAGATGATCACGAAACACAAAGTTAACGAGAAAAAGTATGTGAAAATGAGGTAAATCGACGACAAGCGGAACAAATACACCCGACTTGGTCTTCGACTGTTACCGAACTACTGAATCAAAGACGCGATCCATTCTGCATAGACTAATGACAAAAAAGAAAAAAAAAAAAACAGAGTTGTTGACGAATTCACGGACAACGTAAAGCCCAACAAGATCCTATAGGGAACAACCTTATAACTCGGTTAATTCTTCTCAGTTATAAAGTCAAGACGTATGTAATTACGCATCGTTCAACACCTCGAGATGAAGTTGGTTTATACCAACAACACGACGTGAGGAACGCGCGACACGTATAACGACACATATATACGTAAACGAAAGGAGGCAGCATAATCTCGGTAGAACGACTACGAGATCAGGCAAATACACATACACATGTGTGTAGATAGGTTACATATGCGTACAATCCCACCGGAGATATCTTCTTACTGCTTATTTACGAGTCTAATGACCAGCCATTGCCACGTCGGTCGCAACAGTTGCATGTAAAAATAATAACGAGTCGTAATCTCGATAATTAGTGGCCACGAGCTCATCACAATTAAGCCTGAATAGGTTTCAGAAATTGACAGGAGGCTGCAGGTGGAACTTTTACTACGGCCAGAACGGAAACAAGACGAATTTATTTGAGTTTCGATTATCTCCCGTACCTATATAAGATGCATCCTTGACGAGGACCACCTAGTGGGACCGTACCGTAACTTACCCCGAAGAGAAGGAAGAGCGAGAGGGCATGGGTAAGGGCGAGAGAGAAAGAGCCAAGGGTGGCCCCGCAGTGATGGCCAAATACTCGAAATACTAGAATGTTTCGACGCCACACCCCTTCCCATGTCTATTTTATTGCATTTCTTTCGAACGGGGCAGTAAGCGTTATTCCAGCATACCTATACCGTATTCTTAAGGAATAAGGGAATAAATTGCAATTTTTCGACGACTCTTCTGAAGACCTGGACTCCTGAGGCGGGAGTCTAGACTCTTGGTCGAAGAAAGGCGTTATCTATATTATCTGTTCGGGTCTTTGGGTCGATCGTAAAATCTAATGACCACATAAAACGAAGGATACATGGAAAAAGCTTCGTTATAGAAAACGTCTGCGGTTGTATTATTAATACTTTATGTTAATTACTGTTTCCTTTCATTCTCTTTCTACTTATTTCCACGAGCGTCCCACGTCCCCAGAGTGGTCAACCTTAAATCGAGCCGTTAAATAGCCACCCCTGATCGTAAATAAATTCAACGTACCACCATTCGATTAAAATCTGTTTTATGCTGCTAATATTTTAGCTCCCGATGTGCCGATGAGAGAGCGTCTTCATTCGAAACTTCGAATATATACTGTAAATTCGAGATTGTATCGTATACTCACTTCGCCTACGTATACGCATGTCTTTACATTATATTTACCACACTCATTTTATTTACTGACTTCGAGAACTTGTTCATAACCAAGCTGAGTATTTCGATCGCGAACACCCTGCAGATATAACTATAAAGTATTTCGACCATTCTGAAACCGAGACGCTGGAACTGAATGATCCCAATTTTCTCACAGATCTTCGAAGTCTCTATCTATCTCATCATATCTATGAAAACATTTTCATACAAGGCGACGTTATTTTTCTAAAATATTTTTGATACTGCAAGGCAGTCGAATGGTCGATCGATGAATTTACATACCTACCGTCTTAAAGATGTTTCTTTTTTCTGTTTGCTGTCGTTACTCAGGATTTGATATTCTTCTTTCCTCCCAACCAATTTATAAGTAATTAAAATCGTTGGGGGAAGCTCTTGGCAATCGGCTAAGTGGATTTAGGGGAACCGTTTGAGTCGAACGGTGATTGTCAGAAGATTAATCTCGATTTAAAAGCTTTGTTTACCTTGAAGATAACCCACACAGCCTATCATGGCTGTATCCGTAGTCGAGATATAAAGTTTCACTCAGAAGATCTGACGGTCATAAAAATATATTAAACATGAATATTCATATTCGAAATGTTCAATTTTCTAAATATTTCGAATCCCTTTCAGAAATTTTATCACCAGCGAAATAATAGTGCTCCCTCTTTGTCGATGGATTAACGCTGCGAACCTGGGACTAAAGTAATAGTTTTATCCAACATATACAGCTGTGTGGAAAATTAATTGAGACAAGACAAACTCGAAGCTTTTTGATACACGCGTGTGATTTTATACGAGCCAATTCTATCGACTTTGATAAATTTTGGATAGAAAAAGGTATCGGGCTGGTGAATCGATTATCCCACCCACAACGCGAGGGATGTGTCAGAGGTTGAGCACCAGCAACGTCAAGTTAGCGAGGATAATTTCACAGTCAATTAGGTCGCCCGAGAGCTGCCGAACCCGCGATAATATCGACTGGTAAGCGTTATTTTGTTGAATTCGCTTTGTCCCGTTTCATCGTGGCCCGGGGAGGATTTGCTGTCTCATTTCAGCCGGCGAAGCTCCGTAATTGTTTGATTACTCAGCACCATGCTCTGTGCTGAGCTACCGCTAAACTCCAACTAAGGCCGAAGACCGTGCTTCAACGTATCTCGGTGTAACGCAACGCGCAACTAACGCAACCGGCGTAACACCGCACGCCAGAGGCTAATTAGTGATCGTTAGTTAATTGATCGGGTTCACTCAATAATCGCTTTGTCACTGACAGCAGCTTTGCCGCTAAATACCGGAGAACCATGACAACCGCGACTAGGTATAAAGCTAACGTTTGTAATGGATTGAAACTTACATTATTCAAAAGACTAGATCGAGATGTCGATCAAAGTACGATTTACACCGGTACGTGTAAATCTTTGATGATTTTTGTTCCACTGAAATTATAGTATCGGAAACAATAGCATGTGAATACCCAGGTGTGATTACAGTTACGGTATGACGCGATCTGAAGGGGTTTTCTCGCACGGTGGATACAACCATCGTACATTCGATTTAATCGCGTTAGTTCGGCTCTTTTGATGAAACGAAGAGAAATTGAAATCTGTTTCCTTCGGTGTAGGAATCCGTGACTGTTAACTGCTCGCTCATAGCGTGGTACATACGTCAGCTGTAGTTCTAGCCGGTGGCTTCCGGCGATAGAGTTTTTGCGAGACATCAATATGCCGGACTATACACGAGTTGTAATGACACGGCGTAAGCTTGTTGAGTAAGCGAGGTAATAATAATGATAATGATGGTAATGATAATGATAATAGCGATATGAAAACTTGTACAAGTATCACATACCGGATAGGCATATTCATCTTTGTATCTATATTCGTAATCCTCGGCAGCTCCGCTTCCAGCTCTGATTTACAAGGACAATGATCGGTTCTATAATCGTGATCGACGTCAGCTGGCGAAATTTCGGATTGATTTATATACCCATGTGAGATGCAGGGAGCAATTCTCACGAGGTTGAGTATAAAAAGTATCTGAGAACGAAGGACAACACTGAAAGTGGCAACAAAGCAGATCTCCCTGCCATTGCACCCACGACAAAACAGCTGTGATATTCCGAAGGGACTTCCTCAGCTATCTATCAGAGATCGTTTTCTGGAAGATTATTTTTCTAGAAGGTTCTTATTGTAGATCCGTCCTTTCAGGGGTGGCTTAACCAAGATCGGAGGATCGAGGATTGGTGGAAATCGTATATTACGCACTTGACGTTGCTTTTTGCTGCGGCTTCGCTTAGGGGAAGAAATTTTGATTTTACTTCGCTTGGCTTCACTGGTCTTTCATGCGATACTCCCATGTATTTATACAGCTATACCGAAATAATAATCTCTTGTTCGTCCTGAACACGCGGTAAATTTCAACAGATCGAAATCACGGTCTAATAACGACAAGTGTCGATTTTTTGATCGCTAACTCTTGTACTGACATGCTACGAATAAAAATAAATAATTAATAAAAGAAAAACCGTTTTACTTCTCAATTTATCGGACCGGTTTGTCACGGAATACCAAGAAAAATGTTAATATTTCATACGAGGACTGAATACACCGTGCCGTCGAGATCACCTGTCGCCTTGGCCAGCCCAGCCACTCAAGTCGATAAGACGGGTTGTATTGTCGGGACGTCCGGCCGTATATTGGACCTTTTGTCAGAAACTTATATTTATTCATTAACAATTACGAACGGTCATACGATAGAGTTAAAACTTTCGGGATGATCTGAGATAGCGGCTTCCATAAACACTGCGCTGCTTATACCGCATCCTAGTTTTACTTTTACATTTCAGAATGTAATCGATGCATGAATATCAATGGCGATTAAAATAATACGCAAAGCATGAAAACCCATTTTTATTTTTTTAACCAAAATTGACTTCTCATACGTATATCAAGTATTGCCAATTCACGCCGGTAAGATTGTAAGAAAAATTTATCAGCAGCTAGAAAATGGGATGTTCAGCGAACGTCCAGGTGGAAGTCGATTCTTGCACAGCTAGCTAGCGAACCAATTCTTCTGTATTATCCGAAATTGGTTGAATCAGTGTCAGTCGAATGGTTGGAAAAGGTTTAAAGGGCACCTCACGCGGTGCGAATCGTTTACGGAGGGATATAAACTCGGTCAAGTAAATCAAGATCGTCGAAGATGGGTAGAAAAAGTTCTTTTCCACCCGACAGATCCGAAATAAAATTGGTACAAAGGCTCGTCCGTGAATACGGCTGCAGTATAAGATGCTTATCGTAAAAAAACGGGTTCGATATTTCGCGTGGGAGATCAAGCCGGTGGACCAGGGAGCGGAATATGAGAATTGACAATACCGTGACGAAGTCGTGACAAAACCGTGCGAGTCGTTTTTTGCTCATATGTCAACGCGCGGTGACCGTAGCCCGATGAATCGTTGAAGAGGTTTACCTCCAGGGTCAGGATATATCTGACGTGAGTCTACCTGGCCTCCACAGTCACGGACAGGTAAGTCTTTCAGGCATCTCGAGAAACTGACAATAAATGGAGATTGAGAGGGGGCGGCTTTTTGTCGGCTGTTGCATTGTCGCCTGCATTGTGTCTGTCCCGGGTAAAGCATTTCGTGTGAACGAGCCTTTATGCATCGCGTCAGGCGTAGTGAACAAATAAATTAGCCCTTATTCGTTAAATCTTACGCCCTGAAGATAGCCATGACTCTTTTTTTGGTTCATTCGGACTTTTTCAGTTTCGTCTATATCCACAACGTGTAGGTTTAATCTTATGCGTCGATTATTTTGCCATTAGGATATATCAGCGAAAATTTGTGCACGAGAAATTAATAAGAATAACCGAAAGGGTTTCACCTGTCGAAAATGCATATGGAGCAGCTGGACCCGATGGAACCAGAACCAAAAAATCATTTGTAATTTACTTTGGTTCCTTTATTTGTAGAGACCCTCACTCCGCTCTATTCCTTTCCCTTGATCACGTCCTCTCGGCATTGTTTAATCGTAAGGCATGTCAAAATATTGGGGCATCGCTTCACTTGCATCGTTTCGTCTCCGTCTATTACGTTCAAGATTCAACGTTCAACGCTCAACACCAAACCCTCCCACAGCCCAAGGCTCATAGACATTAATACGAGGTGGATTCCAAACTGACGCACGTATAATTAGTACATCCACATCTTATAACGGGTGGACAGATCACGACAACCTCACCTCCGTCCAATCTCATTGCAAATTCGAATTAGATTTCTAAAAAATCTCAAGAGGAATTCGTGTAGATCTAATCATTCAAGTGTAATACGAGATAATGTAATCATGACGACAGATTGAATTGACGAAGAAAAGTAATGGGCATGGATGTAGGAAGTCCGAAGAATTGTATTTCGATCGGCCATCGAAACGGCCCGTCAAACCGGTCAATGCATCATCCGCGGGTCTCTAATCATGTTTATTATTTTTCGGCTGAAGTACCGGATCGGGGCAGTGATTGGTCAAGGCAGCGGGGGGCCTGAGGCCCCGTCCGACAGGGTCCATCCTACCAGGACGGCGATGCGCGATGCCTTCACCTTCGCCTTCGCCTTTGCCTTTACCTTTGCCTTTGCCTTTGACGATCCAACAAGAACAAGTCTAAAATCAGCCTCATAACAGACACCGAGGTCTATCAGATGGTAATTATATGTATAGCTGATACGACCAGAAACACCTACTTGGATCTTGTATATAAGGTGCCTTCCGGGTAACGAGAAAACTTATCACGCGAGATATACCGCTTTCATTTCAAGGTACTATACCCCCTTTAATAGGAACCATTTCGGATCTGCCATCTTTCTGCTTTTCCCATTCACTCATTTCACAGACCCATGTCCACGTCAATTGAAAAGATCAATAGTCTCGAGTCTATCGATGGTCAAATTGCGAATGGTATTGATTTTTTGCTTTTTCAACGTAGTCAAAAATTCGTGAGAGATTCTTTGTTTGCGATCGTCATGGGAATTGTTCGACCCATCTCATCCACCGAACTGAATAGAATGCGGTGTGTTATATGGAGTGGAGCCATGCATTGAAACGGATTATGATCACCCGTTACATGAAATACGTTCGAGACGCCATGTTAGTAACTGGCATCATGAGTGACGTAGGGTATGGAGGGTATAGAGGGTATGGAGGACGAGAATGACGAGGAAAGGAAGAGGTCGGCCAGTCTATAATGTATAATAAAAATGCATCTACCACTAGCTCGATGAGTTGATTGTCTGCTTGTGGAATGCCAAAAGATCTCAAGTCAGCGGATCGCATTAACTTACCTACATGATCACTTCCACATTTACGTAGCTGATAGGTATGCACCCACACGTGGGTACGCGCGCGTTCTCTGCTCGCCTGAAATTAATCAAATCATAGATTGATAACTATTGACCGTTTGATGAGGCAGGGTTAATAATTAATATGATAATTTAGAGAAAGGATTGAGAGATTCAGTGAAGACATGAGTTGCAATTGTTGTTGAACCAGTTCGAAAATCTTATCACAAACATCGTTATTCTCTAAGTGCCCGCCTTATAACTTCGAGTTGCATGAATGCGGAGGCGAAGTGGTTGTTCTTACACAAATAAAACGGCACTTAGTTGAAGTACTTAGCTCTATGACAAACAGACAATGGGAATATGACATGTGCCTGCAGAGTAGATGAACATAGACTTGTATGCAAATTTGCTTTAGCATGCACTCCATGTGTCTTTGATATAATATTGTACAGAAGCTTCTAACGATGCGCATATCAGACCCAAAAATCTCGATTTATGGCGATTCCGATTTTCAAGGAAGACCATAAGAATCGAGATGCAAGGCTTTGCCAAAGTACAGGCATCAACGAGCTCCTATGCAAGATGTATTTGTGCCTCAACACTGTACCT
The DNA here is from genome assembly GCA_947538915.1 of Tenthredo distinguenda. NCBI lineage: Eukaryota > Metazoa > Arthropoda > Insecta > Hymenoptera > Tenthredinidae > Tenthredo > Tenthredo distinguenda. Next base: position 12,358,520 of record OX384534.1, read on the forward strand.
GTCTATATATCTACTCCTGATTCAGAAGTGAGTTTACGAAAGACGAAAGGGTGAATTAGGCTAAGCAATGGAGCCCGCTGGGCCAAGAGAGCCCGAAATTGTCCAAACTCGAGTGAGCCCAGCTGGCAGAGGTGCATCTGCCACAAGATGAAACGCTTGCATGCTAAGATGGCTAGGGTTTAGTTGGGGTGTATTTGTGTAATATTCCGTTTGTCTTGTCTTCAGAGGCTTCGCTAATGTACACAACACCAACGGAACGCGACGCTGGTAGCTTCTAGCTACTAGGATTGTTATTGTACAATTTGCTAAGACTAAGATGTACAGTTGAGTGTGGGAAGCACCTTTGGACATCAGTCGAGTATCACACAGGAACGTCTCCACCGCGAACGAAGATATATTGCCCTGTCTAATTCCGCCCTGGTCCATACCACAGGTCCGGATTAACACAAACGCGATTTTAAATGGTTTATTCTCGACAGGCAATTGGATTTTGCCCGATTTTCGTTCGTGTCAATTCACATTTACTTCACGTGAGGGATGGGTCGCCGGTAAACGGAGAATATATCTGGTCAAAAATTCTGCCGTTTACAGAGATCAAAGGGAGGACCGGCACTCAGAGATCTGCAAGGTGTCTGTCTACGAACATCCTATATTATCTTTCTCGCTCAACACTAGAGTAAAGACAATAGAATTCATCATTATCTATCAATACGGAATAACTTTTCAACTTTTCTGAACCAGCAAAGACACAGTTTTCTATTCTAGTTTCGGTTTGGACGAAATTCTACGAAAGCTAGCTTCGATCAGCGTACATAGGTATCGAAGAGAGAAGCGAAACCTTCCGAGAGAGCGTCGGGTAATTCGATGATTCGTTAGTTCACACCTCGAAGGATTTATCCCCGCCGACCCTCGTTGATGTTTAGTTTGCTTAGGATACTTGAAACACCTAGTCTGACGAGGAAAACGGCAATTCCTAGCCGTTTTCACCTATTCTCAAAAATTTACCTACGAGTCATTCCTTCCATGATATTGGAGTGTCATATTTTGAGTTTCGCAGTTTCGTATGTCCCCGCGGTGTAGCAGACTTCTAGAAATTCTCCACGTCAATTTTGAGCAATCTTTGTAAAACTTACTGGTTATCGGGTGAGCTTAATGTAGATGCATTTATTGCAATGCGTTGAGGATTTAGCAGAATATTTATATGGGTCAGCAGCGATGAAGATAATTAAGGATAATTACAAGCTGAAATCAAGGAGTTTGAAATGAATTTTTTAGAATGATAGCATGGATACGACGATTCGCAATTACTTTACACGGAGATAATCACAGTCAGAAGTTGACGGATGGACGGATGAAGGGAGGAGGTACAAGAATATACACATAGGTGGGTATTATATTGGTTGGAATACTAAGAAGTGGCGATTACAACGCCATTACGCCGTGCAGCATCTGAACTTGGAACTCGAGGTCCAGCGCCCGGTGCCTGGGGCCGAATCGAATCAAAATCTCATTCGAGAGCTCCGCTAAAAACTGCCCACTATTAATATTAATACGGGCAAAAAATTTTTTAATGACCGCTACAGCGGTTGTCATGCGCTTGGTCGAACCTTGAGATCATTCTGTCTGCCACGCTGATCCCGAAGGCGAAAGCAAAAGTACTTTCGTTCAGCGAAAAGCAAAATTCGTAAGAGACATTTCAGATCTGCAGTTCATAGGATTATCATCATTCTTCAAACCGTATTCATTTCTTTATTGAGGGGGAAATCTATCATCATCTAATTCTCCTGCTTAGTTCGATGGAGAGGTAAACTTACGTTGGTGGAAATTAAGACCGGACAAGGGGTAGTTGAGTATCCAGAGTTTGAGAATGCATATAGTAAAAAAATAAGTGAAAAGGGGAAGGATAGTTTAAAGTAAATATTTTTTGGATAAAGATAAGTCAGCGAGGGAATCCCACGGGATACTAATATTATATCATTAAAATGAAATTTTGTGCCGGCATCAAGCTCTACTATTGAATATATTTACGATTTAAATTTGGCTCTTGGAGTTCGGTTGTGGCTCGTCGTAATCGACAATAGAGAGATTTTTAGAAGGCAAACGTTAGTCTGGCCATTGGCCATCCCTCGTAATTTAAGTCACTTATATTCTCATTACCGCAGCAAGAAACGAACCACACTGCATAGCATAAAGGCAGCTCTCTACTTATTATGTATTAATACATTTCTCTGAATTCCGTATCCCGGACAGACGAGGGCTTGCTGCCCAGGGCGTCCCGCGGGACACTGATGCCGGCTGACGAGAAAAATTACCAGAAATAAAAGGACCTGGCAGAGAAGCTGCTATTATACGAAACGTGCTTTGCGCCTTCCTCGCAGCACCACCACCACCACCAGCAGCCTGTTGACTTTCGTTAAAGATAAAAATTCTCTTTGATAAGTCTTTCAAGTCTCCAAGTTTCATCAGAGAAACTCCCTTGTTCGATGACATAGGCACGCGGAATCTATTTTTTTAAATTGAGGTATAACGAGATTGCTGGCTGCCATATACGTATTAGGTGGGCTTGGTGAATGGGCAATAATTTTTGATAAACTAAAGTTGTATACCTACCGTTCCATTACGCCGGACAACTTGTTTAATGGAAAATGTGATAACACGGTGGAGTAATAGAAGAGGGAAAAAATCCGCGCTCTCGAACCCGCTCTTCCTGTATATTGAAACATCAATTTATAAACTTTGATCGGGTTTTAATTTGTTTTCGCAAACGCCGAGTAAATCGAATATCAACTCCATCGCGTCTCCCGTCGTCGGAGTCAACTGGAGGCAGCTTTCGGTGAAAGTGCAAATATATTTACCTACTTGTCTCAAGTAAGATAAATAAAACGAAATAAAACTCTCGACGGATCGTCTCTATGGATATTTATCCAACCATCTCTTAGCCGCGATTCACGAACAGCTTTATTAAACTCGCTCTCTTACATAGATATCCAATGACTGTTAATTAAATAATTAATAATTGAAGAAACAGAGTCGCGATTATCCAACACGTAATGTAACCGGCATCTGGCAGTGTAGCGTTGCAACTGACAAAGTTCTAAGATGACGCGAGTGATTTCGGAAGCTCAAATAGGATTGTCCGCACCATCGGCTAGAAATCCCATCAACCGACGTTCTCTCTGAGAAGTCTATAGCTAGTTAGAGTTTATAATAAGGTTTGACGATGTGTAACGTGCCACGGTGCCTGTCTATCTATTGGGTGAAAATGTCTTCCGCTCAAATCCCCGTGAAATACCTCCGAGCCCCCCCTTCTTCAACCCCCATGTCAGACATTGTTGATCGTCTAGACCGATCTGGTCTGAGACGATCACCTTCTGCATCAAAAAATTTCTTTCTTTGGCCAACCCTTCAAATTCGTAAACGCAACTCACCCGATTTGCTATAAAATTCTGCGATTAATACTCAACGGCATCATGAGAGAAATTTGTGATACGTATAATACACAGGGAAGAGCGTATATCTATATTGTTAACTGATTGGTCCGCGGTTAACACCGACTCGAGGTTCCAGTCGGATGGCAAATTGACTTTTGACAAATCCCCTTGGCGCCATTCGGAATTATAATGGTTAAAAAAATGAGGTCCCAGAGCAGGTCGGGACGAAGTCTCCAAAGTACAAGTCACGCGGCTGATACGATCGATGCAGCGAGAACGATTTAAATAATAACAGCCAACAAAGAGACTCTTAGCGGGTTCAAATTGAATTTAGGTTTGTCTTGTTGCTCGAATATTGTGATAAGTATTAGGGTGGATTCACGGTGACTCGACTGTCGTCGATGGATGATATTTGATCAATTGATTAAGATTTTGATGCAGCCAGTTCTCGTTGGGGTATAGGATTGACGAGACGGAAATACGAACAAATACAAAATCCGTACTAACCAAGTAAAATGCGGGTTTTTCTTAACGTTGTAAAAGGCTTATTTATAGTACACACAGGTATTATTCCGTAATTTAATTCTGAAACCCACTGAGGAGGTTAAAGGTTCATCCACCTGGAAATTAAAAATGTCGTACAATGAGCACTCAGTGCTCGTAGCATGGAACGCAGTCTCGGCTCGAAAGTGCTTTCAACTAGAAGTTCGTAATTTCATAAAACTGATTATTATTATCGTACATAGGTTGGCGGTAAAAGTATTCCACTGAAACCCAAAAACTTTATAAAACGCCGTTAATTCTTTGGAATAATTGTCCCGCAATGTCGTATAAAAAATAGCGTAAAACGAACGTTCTTTCTCCTCAAAAAACCTGAAGCATTTCTTCAAACAACCCCGAAATATTCATTCAATCTCACGCTTACAATGAGAATTAAGTAAACCATACTCGAACGAATCTTTCCAGATTCCATTTACTTCCCAAACAACTACTTTCGATGCATCACCACCGAGGCAGACTCACGGGTGACATGTTTTTTGGCACTTAGCACGTCACCGGGTCCAAGAGGCTGTTCGAATCAGCTGTGATCATTAAGGACAGTGAGTCGCGGTCAGTGGGTTGTTCCTTGTTAAGTCTTTGTTAGTTTAAGGTATCTGTAATCATCGATAATAACCACTTACGTTGAATTAAATCTCGTTTAACGTTTCGCGATGATTTCGACGAGAAATCTCATTCAGAATATCGCAGCAGTTAGATAAAAGCCCTTAGGTACACGTTATAATAATTTATAATGAATGTTATTTACTTTAATCATTGGGGTCGGTGATTTCCTGTAGAAATATTAAAACCAACGTACATGCACGTAGTACGCTATGCATACACCGATATTGTGCACCCAACCAACTTGACGCGATCCCCCAAAAACATCCTCAGTTTTCTCATGCGTCTGACGTTATTATTTATGGGTTCCCATACACCATAACCCTTTGATGAGTATCAGCTACTGCTTGCATTATCCTCATTCTATTGGTTTGGGCGGTATGGGACTGGTAAAACATGCGTGCCCATACATCTTCGGGACTACCGGACACCTGCGAGTCTTGAAAGGGATGTGGGAGGGAGGAGACGATATTCAAATAAGACCTTCGTGCCGATCGGCCTTAGATCTGCTCGCATTCAAATCGACGATGCGGTCGAATACTCCCCCCGAACATACGTTGCCCTGAATACTTCCGACGTCCGATGTCCTGTGGATTGTTCGGATAAACTTAGATGAAACAACCTGAGCTCTACCTATAGTTACGCTATTATAGATTACGTACAAACACGCTAAATCAACCGTATGATTCGTATACGAATTCGACTGGTAATTAGATGAACATTAATTTCGTTAATTTTTCGTACTTTCGCGCGTGTGAAGTAATATGCAATGTTCAATACGTATTCAAGATTCCTGGCTTATTATAACTTCTATCCCAGCTGCATGGACCTATAATCGTACGTATCGTAGGACCTACTCTTTAGACATGTGCGATAGATCCATAGATCGTGGGTACATAAAAGAAAAGGGAGGAGGAACATTATTTCAAAAGTTCAACGACCACTTTCGGCAGTGAGTCCGCGCTACCGACAGGGAATACGTGAAGGTACAGGGGGTGACAGGGGTTTCGGACAGGGTTATGCACCTACACTCACTCTTCATTTTCGTATTCAAATGTATTTCGTGTACGGTTGGGTCTCAAGGCCTCGTCGGCCCATCTTGAATACGCCCACAAATTTATCATTGAGTATTATTCGTTGAAGTGTCAATGGACCATTTGAATATGAAAGGAACGAACCGAATGAATGCCCATAGAAATAAAAATAAATAACCTGAACCGAGTAGATGGTTGGATTCGATTATTTAATCGATTCAGAATATGCAGACAAGAGGGATAAACCCAGGGGGCTCGTGAGGACGGGAAAATACGACATATCCTTTTTGTTTAACTTCCTGCAGATTTTTAACGTTTTCTTACATGATCCCGCGCCCTAATCCCTCTCATACCTCCGTCTTACGTAACACGCTATGACCGGGGAGGCATAGCATACTGCATACAACCTGACATGGGTCGCGTTATAAAATACCGATCAATGCGCCAGAGATCTACATATACACGTGCGTACGTGATCCTTTCATTCGAATTACATCACACAGGTATTATTCGTACGGGGAATCTGTGCGTAATATTATGTTCCTACAGTTGCCGGTAGCAGCAGATGTAATTCAAGCTCATTCGTGAGGTGAATGAATGTCATGTGAGCCTCGGATCACTCATTCATCCAAGCAAACGTACTGGTAATGTACCGCGATATGTATCGACGTGTATCGTTTTTTATTTTTATTTTTATTTTTTCTGTTCCTAATGAACAATCGTATCGAGCGTTCAATGAAAGTTTGATTGCATTGAATACCTAGATAGAAATTTTTAACCAGCGCAAACCGAGCACTATCGAGTTAGGCGAGCCTATTTCCAGATGCTGGATAGGAAAGGTGTTCAGGCCTCGGACTGATTTGAAATTCTAATAATGTACAGACCCTGGAGAAGCAAACTTGCTGGGTGCTAGCGATATTTATTGCATTTTTGATATTTTAACGGTGGACAAGCTTACAATATTAAGTGAGCGAAGTATGGAGTACCTTGATTATAACGAGTGAAGCGAACTCTGAGAGGTGTTGATGCGCGAAGCACGCAGGGGTGAAATCCTGAGCATTATATCACTCCACTATTCACCGGAAATGAACGTAAAACAACGGAAACTGACATTGGGAAATGTTATCCGCGTACTTATCCCCTAAAAAGAATTCAGTTTGGCAGGGCGCGCGAACCTTGTTCTTCAGATCACGACGTCGTTATTGTAAGATTGAAATAAATCGTCTTCATATGATGCGAAATAAAAGATATCCACTTTAATCATGTTGATATGTTCAAAGGTTTCGATTTATGTTATAACCCAAATTATCGAAACATTTTTACTCGAAAGAACCGCAGAGTTTGAATAATTTTTACTTTCTTCTCCGAACAATATTAAGGCAATTTTATGATAACAATTTAATCCTCAGGGATATCAATTAATTTCAGCTGGAGACCTCGGAATGAAATTTTACCAATGAATTTAAACTAAACCAAGACCATGGGGACGTATAATCATCGGCGTGCATTGTACTACGAGATGTTTATTGAATTAATAAATAAAAAGGTTAAGACATCAAAGAGGGGTCACCACGTCCGTTAATTAAGTGTTGCTTATGAAAGACGTACGAATTGACGACAACGCAATGAAAGATGTCAGGATATGCTACCCTACCTCATTGTGGTAATAAGCTTGGGCCTTATCGTACTTTCGACAGAAGTGCCGGTAATTTTCTCATTTGTAGTCGATTTTTCGACTGACTTCTCTCAGCTGGTATTTATTGTATCATTCGTATATTATAAGATTTTATTTACAGATGAAACTCACGTCGGAAACTGCGATTCGAAACAAGAAAGAACAATGATGTCGGGACTGCAAGTACAGACAAATAAGAAGGCACATCAAAAGGAAGCAAAAGTTTTGTGTCAAGATTTTTCCATGAAACGCCGCGAGCAATCGTTCGGTACTGTCAGAACATCAGATGCAGAAAAGTTGCTCGTGACGCTCCTGGAAATTTATTCGGAAATATTGAAACAACTGTCAAATGCTTGTACTTCAAGAATAAATAGAAAACAGGTTAAGCCAAAGCGACAAGGCAAAAATATACATTTTCAAGTCGACTAGTATTTTTTTTCTAAATATAGATCATTTGCTCGAAGAACTATAATTGCTTTCAAAAATCGTGTCATAGACAGCCTGGCAGTTTTATAAAATCTAGAGTATAATGTAATTAGAAATCTTCGTGGGACACGAGTCGAATTGCGTCTTGAATCGTATAATAAGACGAACTCCGTGGATTTATTCATACATTGATCTGATAATTAAACTTGCGGGATTGTTATAAAATGATGAAAAATAAGAATAAAGTTTCATCACATTCCCATATCACTTGTAGTCGGTGGTATATTCTTTAATCTATAAATTACACAATTCTCTAGAGGCGAGACGATCCGTTTCTCACGTTACAGTTTTTACATTTTATTTAAAATACCCATATTTCAAACTATCATACACGCTGCGAACAGGGTATTTTAATCTTGTTGGGTCATCATGGATTATTTCCCTTAACGAATTAATAATTGGCTTTCGCGAAAACTGTCTGTAAAAATATCATATAATTGAAAGTAATTTTAATCCTCGCGTGGACGAGGTATTCAGAAAGCATTAATACGTCGTCATCTGAATAATAAAACGATGCGTACGTACGAAATTTGAAACATTATTTCTCCCAGGAGGGTATAGCAAACACGTAATCGATTTCAATCAAGTTAAGAGGACTTAAAATTAGTGAAATATTTCACTAGTATATATCTGAAACTTTTAGATAATTTAATGTATAATAAACCGAAGATTAATCAAATCGTTTTACACCTTACGTCCTAATGTTGTATTGATTGCGAGAGGACAGTAATACTATAAGCTACTATAGGAACTTATGTCCTAATTTATGGGTATACATATGGACAGAAAAGTTTCATAGGTTTCGTATGAAAGAACCAGCAATACGTTATCGTGTTTTTTCAATATGTTATCCCTGAATCTACATACGTTATCACGCGTGAGTCGTTCGACTTTCAGTAGGCAATTAGAGCGTGGAAGAGGACGCAATATTCCGAGGTGAAAATTAGATTTTCGATTGACGTCTGTGGAGTTAAGGGAAGATAAACGTATGGGTAGGACGGTATAACCCACAGCAATATTGACTACCGAGCGACATACAACGCTACCAGTCCTTGTACATGTAATGTGTACGACAGTAATTACCTTTACCCCTAATTATCTATCCAATTAGCCGGAGGCTATTATGATTAAACCTACACTGTAAGTTTATAATAACAATTGGTTAATACCGGCTTTCTAGTGGTACACAAATTCCGAAATTGCAGACTCCGGGCTCCCACGAAGCCCCTAATATTGACCAAATTCATTTTGCAATTTCCACAAAGTACCTTGCAACGCTAGTATGAATTTTCAAATCGATAATTACCGAACAAGACGATCACAGCATTATGAGTTTCGATTTTCACTTTCCCCAAAATCAGTCAAATTAGACTGGCACTCAAATATTTTGGTTGTACGTTTTGCAATACACGAGTATGATAATTGATACTGTAATCGTAGGTGATATTAACATTTGGGACCCACTGAGCAAAGTGGGAATCACTGTTGAGTATCCCGTGACGTAGTTTCGTGGCCATAATATCACGGCATGCACCCTGAGGTAACTAAACACCGCTAACTCAATGAATCTGCAATTAATGTTATCAGCAGCATCACCCCACGCATCGTGATTGTCTTCCATTTCGCAGTAATGGCATAACAGATGCCGCAATTTGCTGCAACGGCGTACCTGGTCATTTAATTTTTAGGATACCTTCGGCTTGAATTTGATTCTGACTAAAGATAGGGTAATTTCTGTAAAGCCCTTCAGGCAACATCTTTAACTTGATCATATTTGAATGGAACTACATAGCCGCGTGATCATTACACAGGCGTGTGTCACATTGTATAATGTTTCGATCTCTTTCACGACTGCGGATGTCAAAACATTTTTAAAAGTGCAAAATTCGATTTTAAACAACGGATAGACAGTTGACAGTTTCACAGACAGGTTGATATTAATTCATTGAACTTTACGACCATCGCATGACTGGTTCGAATCCAATTAAACGTTTGACAGGCACGGGCGTCGTCTGAGAAGGTTGTAGGTACGATATCTTTTCACCTGCAAACCGGAGACTTTCTTTTCAGACGCGTCTTATAACTAATATCAAAAGTGTCGGCGGAAGAGTCTAAAAGTGAAAGAAAAGCGTACGATACAGAACGAGGAGAACAAGGCGTCGGTAATTACGGTTATTGTTATAGTGTAATGGCCCGAGCAATCGTTAGATTCACATTAGTTCGTGTCAAAGTTGAGGCGAGTTTCTATTACCACTGTTTTTATATCGCTCATAACGTATTGGTTGAAACAACCACAAGGATTACATCTGTCACAGGAACCACAGCGCATTTGGAACCTGAATAGAATCAGAATCTATTACTTGTTGAAAAATGGGATTCAGTCTTTCGACAAGGCATTAGAAAACCGTATTTGAAAATAATTTAGACTCTATTACCCTACGGAACATAAGAGATATGAAAAGTTCTAAATTAAAGCCTTAAGAACTTGTCTTAGATTTTCTATCGTCGTGATCATCAGCTGGTTTCTTTTATAAACTGTTATGGGGTCAGGCGGTGCATTAATTGACGGTAAAAAGTAGGGGATAGAGACTGTATGATTACCTGAAAGTTTTTGTCGCGTCGGTGCCATCTGCCTGATCAAAACTATCTTTGTATTATTAACTTCCGACGTGAACCGAGACGCGGTATTATAATGTGTATAATAAATAGAATGAATTTATTGTTTGCATTGTAAGATACTGGCTTTTGTTCTCGCTGGATATTGTCCCTTCGATAATTATTGCGAGATGTTTTCCGTTAGAAGAGATGAATATCAGAAACGAACAACAGCTGGACACCCGTACTATGATTAATTTTAAGTGGATCTTGTTCAAATCTATTTAGATTGTAGATATGTACCCCTTCAATTGGAATCTACGTACTTTATTTGTTCAGTAGATAAATATGAAACGAAATTTCGAAGAAAATAAAAACGTGAGTAAGGTTCTTTTTCCGAAATATATCGCGATTCTATATTTTTCAATACTCAAGAGTCCTTTGGTCAAAAATTTAACTTCCAACTCCCTTATAGCACCGTGTAACAAGAGAAATATATAATATTGTAATATAATTGACTGACTCACTTCAACGCGCGAACAACGGTGGGGAAAAAATTTCCCCACCGAGCGGGTATTTAGTTTTATAAAATACTTTCCCAGTCTGTGACTTACCACCCGAGGTATTAATTATACAAAAAGTAGTAAATACTTGACTAAATACCCAGCAGAGTCTCGTAATAATGTTATTAGTCAGAAACTTCTGATCTAGATAAACATGGAAGTTAGTAATGAACTTTTAGTTTCTCACTTTTATGTTGGCGCCGGTATACCTAGATTCCTGTTTTTTACTATCCTCTTTCTTCGTCGAAAAACAACGGCAGGGTTCACTCCGATACCTTTTTTTTTAAATAAATTTTCAACTTCCATACAGCAATTTTATGTTTATTTCAAACAGCCTGATATACGTTAATTCGCTATCAGACATGAGAAGCGACAAATTAGTAGCAATTCCCTGAAGTACCTTCCCAAATTACCTAAAAAATTTCCAAATGAGACATGGGCTTGAGATTTGTCTGCGAAGTGTCGTCAATGACTGCCGATCACTGCCATTCACGGGCGGAAGAAACGAGGGTGAAAAAGTAAGAATAAAATGAAACGAGACGAGGGCGAGGAGAAGGAGATTCTAATTATATTCAATTTACGGATACAAGCGGCGACTCCTCTGAAATGTATTGATATTTCTACGATTCGTACCCTTCGTTAGAGTTAATTTTTTTTTTTTCTTTCGCATACTAGCTGTGATTTCGAAGAACCTTGTTCTGCACGGTGTTGCCTCCTGTTGACTAGTGTTTTATGCTTTCAATTTTGAATTAGAACAGTATTTAACCGATTTTTCGCAGACAGCGTCAGACAAAGCTGCAGACAAGCCGACTTCTCCGGTCCCTTGTTCCGAGCACTGACTGGCACTGCCTGTTTGTATTTACTTACTCTTACCCAGGGGTTCTCACGCCCTGATCAATTTGGAAAAGTGGGTAAGAAACTCGGTTCTTACAAGCCGTGCACTTGCAGTGTGGTTTACAAACTGTTATTAATCCTGCCGGAGTGACGTAGAAATTGATCCAATTTGAACGAGGTCATGATATCGCTGGAAGCTACATTCTTTCCATGCAAAGTGCAAGAGTCGGATTGGCAGCTGCTGTTTCGTTAATGGCGTTGCGGTGCAGTCTCCGTTTAGTGAGGCAGCGGTTGAGAATAGTTGAAGTTTAATAGCGTGTATTATAGATTATAATATTGCATGATCGGTACAATCATTTCGCATGGTATACATCAATGCACCGCATGCAATGCCACCGTCTGTCGCTTCGAACTTTCCAGCGTAGTAATAGTCGACGAAATACGTGTACTTGTTACTCTACAGACTGGATATAGATCTTCGATTGATCCTGCAGCGATTTCGAATCGACGATAAAGACAGTTGCACCGAAACCGAGCTGAACGATGAACAAAGCGTGACAACGATTCCTGTAGCACTTCTAATAACTAGCTTTCGCATAAAGAAGAGGAAAGAAGATCTGAGCTCCGTGAGTCGTGGATGAAAATCGTAACAGGTATTGTTTTCCTCTTGAAATCTGTCGTCAACTAAAAGGTAGGCTCGAGCCTCTCAATACCAATGAGAGAACATAAAAAGCTTTAGCGTCGAGCATTCGCCGGTATCGCGCGTCGGTCCCACTAATGGGCGCCCAAGCGAACGTGCATAGAAGACAGAGAAGGACACAGAGGAAAACTACAAAGGGCTTCGAAGTCTTTTCCTTTATATCGGCGCGCTCTTGCAGCCATCGTCGAAAGAGCAGCAGCATCAGCATCAGCATCAGAATCAGAATCAGCATCAGCAGTGCCAGAGGACAGAAGCAACGCCATAAGTCTCCGTCGTACTCGCGATGTCGTTTCTGTTTTCTTTCCCTTTTGCCCGTTCGTCTGTTCGAAACAACGGATCAGAACCATTATTTATCACTCCCGTCTCGCATCAGGGTTTCACGTCGGTAGTAGTACGCGGGAGTAAAGCGAGCAGCGGGAGGCTGTACGGGGGATCCGTAGTACGTGACAACTGCCAAAGATATTCGGCCGCGAAAGAGTAGATATAAGCTTAATCCTCCGACGACAGCGGCAGAAATATGGGACCATATTGTCTCCATATATCATCTCGTTTTCTTTGATATATTTCTTTACTCACCGACTTATACCTATCCCAGCTGCAGTATCGGCAAAGAATTGTCCCCCAAGTTCTCCCGGGACAGGCTTTCCAACCGTCGATCTAATTGCACGTATATCCATGCCTCTTCTCTCTATATTCTTCTCCTGTTCCCTTCTTGTCGCGCAACCCTCGCTCGAGGGTGCAGGTAGATATCCGAGAAAACAATACTAGAATTCAGTTATAGCTCGGTCGGAGGAGTCTAGTGGTTTTCTTAAATGAAAGCGGGAGCGTTCGTCTCGTGTTGTGATTCAGTAAAGATATTTGCGAGAACCACTGACTCCTAACGATGTCCCGCGGAACCCTGCGAAAGGACCGCGAGAAGCGCGCGGCCGGGTAAATTATGTTTGCATTGCTTATTACGCTGTTTACATTGAATGAATCTTAATTATTTGCAATTTTACGGAACGGTAGAATGTAATTATAATATGGCAAAGGTTTTAGCGCCGTAGGGTTGCGTGATGGTGGTGGTGGTGGCGGCAGCGGCGCCCAGGTTTCCCCTGCCACCGAACGTCGCCACCCCCGCGCTGCTTGCCACGAGCATTTCATCAGAAGCGCCGCCGAGTTCCACAGACCACTTAACTCATAAATGAGGGATTATTTCATGATGTAATCGTGTATGGACCAAAAAGCATTACAATTAACGCTAACCAACTCGGCTGCGACTCGAGCGATGTAAATGAAAACGCCCCGAGCCTGTCGTCGAGTATTGCTGCGCCGCTTCTGTCGCCTCTATCGCAGGAACTCTCTTTCTCCGGTGTATTTTTTCATCGCGCATTCTATTCCCAACAGTTTTTCACCTCCAAACGAGAATTCGTTTAAGGGTGAAACCGAAGATTTCAAGAGATCGTTAGATCGGGGAGAAAGATTGGAATCAGCAAACCGCGAGGGCAATCGATGTTTTGGAAATGGCTCAGTTAATTTGTTGTCAAAGGGATGGAAAGGGCGTTTGACAAACATGGTTAGATTAATGTAGGCTGGTTCCTCAAGGGGCAGGTTTCCCATCAGTGGTAGGTAGCTCTCGCCGAGATTTGCATACCATCACACCCTCGAGACCTACCGGAGCTACCGACTGCGTTGGTATTTTTACAATCTGTACGGTCAAGATAAAGGGTTACGAAAACACACCGGGTACGATGGAAGAATAATAAGATCACCAGGATGGCGATTTTGTATTTGAATAATTTCAATCACCCTTCTGCCCGCGATCTCACCCGCCCGTCTACCTTGCGTTATTAACGTTACCGCGAAGATCGTACGACGGGAAATTTGCGAAAGGATTGCTACGCTGTAATTATCCGCCGGTGTCGATAAATCATGTCGAAGATAGGTACTTCCTACTTTACAGGCCTGCGGTTTTTAGAATAAGCGAACTAATATGTTTCTCGACTGTTTAGTCCGCGGAATAAGCAACCAAAAGCGTTGCACCTGTGTATATCGGAGAAACGCACGTAAGCAAGAAATTCAGTACTTGGTAATGTTAAAAGTTTTAACGAGTTTTAGTGATCGCGGTCGATGGAACCGCAACAATAATAACCCGGCTCATGGTACCGACTGTAGTGGAACGTTTCTAGCGAGCCAGGAAACTCAAAATGCATATAAAAAAAAAAGAAAAAAAAACCGACCGTATGATCAATGGTATAAAACTTAAAAATTCAGAACTAACTTGAAGTAGTTACGTCCAAGATGCAGGGAATGAAAAAAGTAATAAATTTTCAGAATCGCAAAAAGATCGATTGACGTGGTCAGGGTTGTTCGAAGAACGCAACGCCTTCAGACAAACGACCAAGATTCATCGCCAAGCGAAGTCCTACGTGATTGATATAAAGTAGCGATAATATTCTTCCCTTGTTGCAATCAATCTCAACCCTTTCTCTTTTCCGAAGCAATAAACCTTGGCGAAGTTAATATCGTGCAAGCAACGCCAACGTCGGCGTTGGCGTCGGACGCTGGGCGTCGAACGGTAAAACCGATACATCACTCCCCACCTCGTTCATCCGTCCGTCCATCCGTTCAGCAGACCCGCCAAAACAGCAATTACCTCCCAGGAATCAAATGAAATAAAATTGCATTATCTGGCATGCCAAGACACGATCAATCATACGCGAAGGTAGCTGCTGGTAGCCGTTAGTTGGCTGGTAGCTTCTGCTTTTGCTTCTGCAGTAGCTAAATCCTCGTAGAAACGCTAACGGATACATAGGATTCCACCGATCATCCAACACCACCGTCACGATAACTTGGGAAAGAAGATACTAGTCGACGAATTTATTTCTTTCGCCAAGAATTCCCAACCATCGGTCACTGAGTGCTGACATCCGGAAACGACGAGCAGCCGAAGTTATTTGATTAATTTCCTTGTCTCGAAATAACGCTATGAATCAGACGGCCAGTGCAGAATCCTTTTGGTGATATTAGAAGACGCTAACTAACGAGCCCTACCACGACCGACGACTCGCTCATTAACCAGCTTAATATTATATCTCATCGCTCGATAAAACGGAACTCATGAGCAGCGCCGCTTCTTCGTTATTCATATCTTGGCTGATGTTAAATGGGCGGATGCCATGTGCTGGAATTTCATTATTTTCGATTTCTCAAATTCAAATTCAGGAATTTTCCACTATGCACTTGAAATTTGTACAAAACACGTATCTCGCGAATGTGTCTTCACAGAGCAAGAGCAGCGAGCGCATTATTAACAAACAGGTGATAATACTTGCACTGACCAACGAAGGACAATCGTGGGTGAAGGATAATTGCAATTCTTGGGAAAAAATTGAATATTTTAGTAGGTGGTAAAATCGGGAGGATATTTTCTTCGCGAGTGAATGTTAACGTGTGTGCATACGCGGCAGTTTATATTGACTAACTGCAGCAGCAGGCGTAAACGCTAGGCTAGAATATAAAATATAGAGTTCGCAGCAGCGGTTGGCGTGCAACAGCTAGAAAATATCTAGGAATACGAAATTAATCACACCGCCTCCGCTGGCTCGAGGAAGAGAATAAAGTGAAGTAAAAAGGAACGGTGAAATAAAAATAGACGTAGTGAACAAAAAAAGTTGGCCGTAGCGAGAGAAACAGAGAGGAGAATAGTGAGAGAGAGAGAGAGACAGAGTGAGGGTGCAGGAAGTTGGAAGAACGAAGAGCAAAGACCAAAGTGCGCGGAATGTATGGAGATGGGAGTCATGCGATTCAACTATAAAACTCGGAGAATTTTGCAGCTGGCGAGGCGTCGTTCCCCGTCTCCCCCATTCCACCCTACCTACGTCTCTCCTTTCCGCCATTCTCCAGTTATTTACGGTTTGATTCACCTTATCTGCACCCCCAACCCCTTCGACGCGAGCCCCAAACCGTCCAGAGATAGCTGAACGCTGAACGTTGAACGCTGAACCTTGGTTCAGACCAGACCCACCGAGCCGCTCTTTATTCTTTACTTTATTCCAGTTTGTTTCCGGCACCGTAACACATCGCTCTTCTTGATTATGGATCCCAGATTGGCTGATTTATCGCTTCAATTACGACCGTTCGCATCGGCCGTTCGGAAGCACCGCCAAGGGATCTGTTGATTTTGACGAAAGGCAGTGTTCATTCGAATTAAACCTCGTTTATATTTTCTTGGAGTACCCAACCGAATGCGTATGTATGTATTACGCGAAAATGTGTGTAGCTCGAACGGGTGCAACAGTTATGTGTGATTCAATGTCACCAGACATTGCATTCGAGCGTCTAAATAGCAAGGCCTCTTATTATGCTAACGACGCATGCAGATTTTAAACTAATACGCGCACTTACTCAAGTCTCAAGTCGCGGAGAGCGAGAGTAGAGACTCGACGAGCCAAACTTGACAAAATAGTATTTTCGTGGGATATCTACATCTGAATTCGTACGTGAGCGGATCCCCAATGTAAATAGTTGCGTCTCGTTAAGTTAACAGTATCCAAACATTGGCTGACTTACCTACTACACATCAGCGACTTTCGACTATCGGTATTACACCACAGTAATAGGAAACTCAGATCCAAACCTTCAGAAACAGGTGCAATACGTTGTCTATAGAAGAAAAAGCGATGATTAACAGGAATGGAATACATCCGACCCGTTGCGTGTCAATGAATGAATAGCTAAATGACCCGCATATCCTTATAGCTATTGAGGAGACATCCTGAGAGTCCTTGGATCGTCTCAGGTCTTGCTGTGCGAGATCTTGACGGGACAGAATCGTACAGAGACATCGAGGATCTTGTGCAGCCGACGCCGCAGCCTCTGAGCTTTGAAGTTGACAATACTATTGCTAGCTGGACCAGAATCAACTGCCAAAATAGATTGGACAGAGGGCGGCTTCCTTGCCAGGATTCATATCTAGCAGTTCAGAACTGTCGTATTCTAATTGTGAGCTAATTCATATGCCACTGTATGAAAGCCATCAACTGCAACGAACCGAGGATATCGCTTCATGGTATATAACGTAAATCGTGAAAAATGGAAAGAAATCAAGTGTACGAATCGGTAGCGGTAGATTTTCAAGCAAAAGACAAAACTTTATCGCGATTCATAGCGCGGCGAGGGGTAGAGGCAGCTTGGGCTGTCTAGTAGTTCGGAACTCAAAAGCTCTCCTTTGCTCGTTGTCTTACCAATGTTATAGAGGACATTAGAGAGGAATACGTCGGGCGACATCTATTCTGTAAATCTTGGTCCTTGGATCTGTAATTCGGGTGAGAGTGTGCGCGAAATATACACAAGACTAGGTCTTGGTAGGTGAAGGTAGGGGCGGGTATGGGGTAAGACACACTCCATGCTCGGCAGTGGCGGAGGATCTCTCATTCAATACGGGTGTATTGTTCACGTCTTATCATAATATCTCGTAATTAATATCTCCGCATTGTGGTATGGATGGATAGGCAGCCCCGCTGCCACAGCCACTGATAGCAAAGATGGTCCCGTTCTGCCTAATACTGAGTGGATGGGTAGGTATGCCCTCCTTCCTACTCTGTTTAAACATCTTTGGCTCCCGCGAGCTTAAGACGATCTTAACTTCTGATCGTACAGCGATTCCCTTAACGCTTTCCTTCATGTTTCTCGGCACGTGCAGGGTACCTCTATAAGTCGCTATCGGAATCTTATAATAATTCCTTAGTACGTTGCCCACGTACGATCTCAAAGCGAAATCTGATAATCTACGTAGACTAGCGATTCAGAGAAAAAAACAGCTGAGCAAAATCTTGGCCTGGTCCCACTAGACGTCTAATGATATTATTTCTGTGAGAAATCAACGATTAAATATCCCCGGGTAAAGTTGATCCAATTAACTCTGCGTCCTTGCCGTCATCTCCATCCTTCGTCTTCCCTTCGTTGCTATATACTACACGTTAGTACTCCATCCATCCTGTGGCTCGTCCTGAACTCAGATCGGTGAATTCAGTCAGGGAAAGAGAAAGCCGAAGAGAGAACGCGTGTGGCGTAGGGTGGGACTAAGAATGGAACGGCACAGTGACGACGGAGAAAGAGATAGGCGGTTTGGCTCAGTTCAGTCTGGTTGTTTTAGTCCATGAGTTCCTCATTCGCGTCGTCTTCACCCACTTGTGCTCTTCACAGACACATGAATTGGTTGGAAGGTGTCTAAGGGTGTCTAGGGGCGTCTAGTTTATTTGTAATCAGCAATCGCACTGGATGCGTGTGGACTGAGGATTCTGGTACAAAGCGGTAAGGGATGTTGCGTCGTTGCGAGGGTTGAAAACCTCGAGCCAAGCCGGGGACCAGGTTCGAAGTCGCGATGCTTCTCTTCGGTTTAAGATACGGGGCGGAGAGGATCGCTCGAGATAATTTAACGCGGAGGATATTGAGACTACATTGTCGAAGCTCAGAATTATTGTGCGAGTTCGTTAATTAATTATACACCCAACTCCGGACACCCGGTGCCTACGCAGGCCTAATGATCCGGCAACCGAAACTGAATCTTACTTGACTACGTATCTGAATTCCCTTTAGCACCAGGTAGTGCTACTGTGACTCAAAGTTTAAATTTCTTCACCCTTCATTACTTATTTTATGTATTCTCGTTTTCGATACTTTCGGCCCGGGCTCTTCGTTGGCGAATTCATTTATGATTTATTTGCTATAAAATTGGGAGTCGAACTCTCAGGTGACTCGGGCGAATCCATCAATTTCCAAACCCTCCGTTCGTCAAAAGCCTTTGTCTTGTGTTAGACTAAGACAACGTTTCGTACCTCCCCTGCATCACTTCAGGGGGCTGCCGTGACTATCGTCCTCCCCGAGAAGACCCGTCACGTCAATCTCTAATAACCCGCCAAGGGGATCACGTGCTATCGATGAATTTAATTAACAAGTCTCTACCATCGCCCTTCGAATATATATCACCGCCACCATTGCCATCGCCAGTGGTACCATCTTCGTGTCTTTGAACTTAGAGGATAGAATAATGATCTTGCAAATTTAATTTAGGACTTGTGTGCCAAATTGATTCATACACGTGACGCTAAAAATGATGGCGAAGTTATGCCTAGCTTTGATCCCACAGATTTCATAACTACATCGCCGTAGGAATGATATCTCTTTGAGAAATTATATCGGAGATCAATTACATCAGATATCATTACTCGCACCGCTTTCTGATGTCTAGAAAACGGATAGCTATTGGACTTGTGTCAAACTGGTATTTCAATAGTGTCCACCAAGAATCCAAGCGATGGTCAGGAGAATTTGAATTTTCCGTTGAAATAACGCAACGCGCTTTCAGCTTTGCTTGCCTTGGATTCCAAGACGAAAGTTGGTGTGGGCTAGAATCGGGATAAGGAACTACGGAGGGATGTCTTTGGAATTTCTCCGCTCTCTGGTCTTGGGAAAATAGAATTCGATTGAGAACGACGAGACAAGGACCGCCATCAAGCTCCTTGCTCCCCACCTGCCCTCTTCGACCCTCCAAGAATCTCGCATATCCGGAGTAACGCAAATATTGAAGCTGATCTTCTTGTCCGGATTCAATTCCAGAGATATCCGCAGTGATTCAGAAATTTCATATCATTCCAACGGATAACTTCTTTGGCGACTTATCACTCCGCGATTAGGTACACGACAAGGAACGTCGGCATATAGAGATTACCGATTCATCTCGTTGTCAGAACTCGGACATTACTAGCTAAAATGCAATTGCTGCGGTCATGCCTTTCATTATTTCACTGTATACTATAAATCATGATAGCTTTGACGAGCTCGAGCTTTGACCTAAATACTTTAACGGTTATAACTTCTGGCAAATTGGTCATCAGCGGATACTTAAACGGCTAATCGGCGGTTATTAATAATTGAGCATTAAAAGTGTGGGGTCCTTTCAGCATAATTATTTCTCTCTAGTTAGGTTCCGTACGGCTTAACACGCGAATTAGGGCTCGGGAAGGAGAGGTAAGGATGGGACAGAAGGCAGGAGAGAATACAGCTTTTGATCTCGTCGAGTCGAAATACCAGTGACCGGGTGTTCGTATTTCAAAAATTTAAACGGCCATTAAATTCGTAGCGTTGTTCGGAATGAGATATAGGTGAAACATCAAATGATGTGATTTTTAAAAAATCATAAAATATTCGACCGAAGTGTTACGGGTGTTCGTAATTACCCCGAATTATTACCTAGATATAGTTA
This sequence comes from Tenthredo distinguenda, assembly GCA_947538915.1. Classification (NCBI taxonomy): domain Eukaryota; kingdom Metazoa; phylum Arthropoda; class Insecta; order Hymenoptera; family Tenthredinidae; genus Tenthredo; species Tenthredo distinguenda. The sequence goes on from OX384534.1 coordinate 12,379,244, forward strand.
ACTATATAATATTCTCTCTATTTTGTAGATCTACGCACAGTTACATTGACAACAAATGAGTGGCGTCTGCCGCCATTGTTTCCTGTCAAATCAAAAGCAGTCAAATTCGCTATTGTTATTGCATATATTGTATATTGTAATGGGTTGTATAGGTGGCGTATGTATATCGTAGGTAACACTGCAGGGATCGGTATAGCGGGGTATAGACTGACAGACCTAGGGCAGACAATAGATGTTTGATTGCACAAGATTTAGTGCTGGTTTATGGCTACCGAATTTCCAGATACACGCGTATATATATTTTGCAGAGATTTCATAGACAACGAAATAAAGCTATGATCCTATCGTGTCAATAATAATTACGTATTGTAATATCACTATTCTGCGTTTTGATGCTCGATGCGTTTGTGGTAGCGGATTTGTATTCAATATGTATAGAGAAACGTAGAAACTCGTAGGTTTAATCTGTACCAAAAATGTTTTAATTGTTATTTTCATTTGCCTTGTAATAATCAAATGTTAAACGGGAAATTATGTACCCGTACGAAGCGAATCTACTCCTCTCTCGAATCTAATCTAAAACAAATTGTAATTTGCAGAAACAAATTGAATATAAAAGCTGCGTAATTCGAATGGCTCCTGCTGCTGCTGCTGCTGCTGCAACGTACCAACGGAATAATGATGAAGAAGGAGAGGCAACAAGCAAGAGGCGAGATAGAATGAACAAGAAGTAAACGCAAGAAGGATTTAGCCATGCGGGAAACAGCAATCTTTGGAGTCAACCCACCCAGGTTTCCTTTATACCAACCTCTACGATAAATGTAGCGTGTGTCTCGTTGTGAATTACGTCTGGTAATGACAACTCGTCTCCATCTCACTCTCACTCTCTCCTCTCTCCCTCTCTCTACGTTACGTACTCTCAAAATCAGCCTCACATTGTTCACAAATAAATTATTATCGCTCTAGTAAGCGAATGCCAACAGGCTGCCAAAAACTCTGAACCGTTTCTGGCAAAGGCATATTACCCTCTATCTCTTCTCTCCCCAACCAATACGAACGTTCACGTGACCTTGATTAATTATTTTTAATCGTAGGTCAAATTGCTCTCAATTATACCCCTTTAACTGCAATTACTCCTCTGTTTTGTCCTTTGCCATACGCTGCGGCTTAGTCAAAGAGCTAGGCGAGACCGTTTGATAAGTTTAACGATCGATCGAACTCGCGACTTGTATCTAAGTAAACTGGAGAAATCAATGACCGCGATAACTTTTGGCGTGCACGTTTATAATATTATTTGTGGTATGCCGTCTGGGCCAAAGGCACACGTTGTAAACTACGCTCGATGCATCGGTATATCAAGTATATATACTCGCCTATCGTCCTACCTCCGGATAGACCATATATCACCGGGCCCGTTTCGTTGTTTATTGGATTAGGGGGTTCCTCGTCATATCATGACGGGTTTGCATGCCTCTGCAGTTATTGGTTTTATATCGTTTAGCCTCGTTCGCGATGAAAGCTTCGTGTCGTTTAATAATCAATTTTTTTTTCCTTGACGTTTGGCACGGCAATATTCTTATCGATATTCGAGACGTCACGTCAACTTCACCGAGTACCCATATATACCTTGATACAATTTTTCGGGGATCGGTTTGGCCCGAATAATTTTTCAATCCCCCAATTCTATCACAGCAGTTCACTACTCCCTGAAGTCCAGCTAGCACGAAATACGCTTTGACTCATCTAGGTCCCGTGGTCGAATGAAAGACCACTAAATACCGCAATACCCAATAAAGACAGCAGCATAAGATAATAGGGTGAAGTTCTGGATTTATGAAGAGAATCCCTGGGCGAATTTCGATTTTGTTACCCTTTATTTTGCAAGCTAAAAAGTCTCCCTCTTGTTCCTCGAGGAGAATTTGTTTATCTATCTTTTCATCGGGTTTATCGATATGGGAATGGAGGGTTCTTGAACATAAACGTGGGACGAGGAGTTCTGTGCAGTATGTCGGTAGGCGAATAGAAATCCTCGCCTTGGAAGCGTGATTTATTCACATGTGACTTACTCCACAAAAGCATATCAGCAATTATGAAGTGAAGTTAATAGGAGAAATTATTCAGCGTCAAAGCAACCTTGCGGCTCGCGTCACCGAGCACAAATTACAACCCCCCAGCCTAGAGGGGCCCAGGAAAGTAGACGGGGGTTAGGGGTAGGTGGGAGAGAGCGGTAACCACCTCGGCGAATGCCAGCCGCCGCCATTACCGAGCAATTTAGAATCATCCGCGACATCAGAAGAACCGAAAATATACTTAGCCAAGTATGAATAAACATAATCAGGCGGACTCAACCACTTCAAAATATCGTTGAATTCGTCTACCCTTGCGTAAAAAGCTTCACTCATCAGGGCGGTCGGATAGGAGGATGGGATGCGATACGCCAGTCGTCATGTCAGACCCCGTTACTCGTTAGAAGGACCGCGGGCGATATGGGATGAGCGAGAGAAATCCTTGTGATTATTAGGTGGTAGATAGGTTTTCGCAGCGATCAGTTATTCCATTTCAGAACGAGAATGAGCAGAAACCCTGCGAAAGGGATCGAAAGAAGGGCGGAGGGCCAAAAGGTCGGGAGTCGTTGTAAAAATAGGGATACATATTATACGTATATACATAGGTATATGTATATGTATATATTTATGCATGATAATTGGTAATGAAAAATTAGCAGTCTCTCGTCGAATCGCAAACGCACACGTAAAGTCGGGAGAGGGAGTAGAGGATTCTATTCTACGCAAAGGAAGAGCGTTATATCGTTGGGTGGTAGGTACGCGAGCTGCGAGCATAAAGAAACACTAGTAGGCATTAATATTTAGCATCCCTGAGCTACCAAGCTCGCATTGAAGTTACGTCGGATTCCCTTTAACCCATGGTACTCTTCTTTACCGTAAAATATGTAAATCTAACCAATATTTCTAAAGATACAGCCGCGCATACACGCGGGGCTCTTTTATGACGAGGCACAGCACCGCGAGACCATCGGCTTGCCTCAGCACGGCTTCACGACTTGGGTTGGTTTGGTTCCGCGTTGCCGCGGTGTCGGTGGTTCTGGTGGCGAGGGTGCTGGGCGGGGGTGTATATTTGAATGGGGCTGAATATCATCCATGAATATTTTGCAAGTTCCTATTTAAAAGAACGCGCGGTGTGCGGTAAGATATGATACTGCCGACTGCGGGCTGGGAGCTGGTGTGCCATACCGGGGTGCCAGTGAAAGCCGGAGATCGATAATAAGCTCGCGGGAAATGCCAAGGCCTTTTGGTAGAATCTCAGGTAGGAAGGTATACTGTAAATGTATAGACGGTATACGTACACGTTCGTTTGCTCTGACGCTCAACGTTCGATGCATTCGCGAGACCCGGGGCACGAGGTAACGAGCAAAGAAACCGTGCCAAACGACGCGAGCCAAGTGACGTGACGTAACTCTAATCAAGAGCCGTGTCCCTTATTCTCCTTTTTTTAATCTTTATGATTTAAGTAAGAAGTGGTCACCACCTTCACCCCTTTCGTTGAATCATTATTTTACCGCCCGAGTTAGTCCTTTGACAACGTACTGTTGTCGTCGAGTCAAAACGATTAAATATAATTACGACAGAAATAAGTATTTTTCTACCAAGGGCTGCTGGGGGCTGAATCACATCTTGCTCGTGAAATTTCACCTTATACAAGCTTTGTTCAATTATTTGAATAAACTATATTGACTTAGATATCAGTCATTCGATATTTATTCGTCACTATACCATCAAATAGGTATTCTCAAAGAAAAGATGATTGTTGGAAGAGGCAAAGATACAATTCGAATTATTGACAAAAATTGAGTAAAAAGATTGAGAAAATTCATTTGGTAAAATGAACCTAGATGCTGTTTGAATTTGAAACAATTATGGGTAGGTATATTTGTAGAAAGTTAGAGTAGCACATCATGCATTCATGAACGTTGTACGTAGATCAGATATCGCAGCCTTTGATACCATAATCGTAACGAAAATGCCTTTCGATGATTTCGAAAAAAATTATTTCGATACAGCAACACGTTACATAATAGATTTTATGGCTAAGGTGATACATGCCATGGTCAGTTTGTGAGACGGTTACAAGATATGTTCGCTGCCTCTCACGATGGGGTCGAAAGATGATTCGAAATGGACGAAGAGTACGATGTCTTCTAGTATTTTTCTCGAGACACACGACAGGTTTTTTTACAAATCAGATCAGTGCTCTATTCGACAGCTACTATAACTTTGATGTAAAATGAATTTTATTTAAACGTCGAGACCTGAGGTCTGTTCTAAGCACGTGAGTTTATAACAAGAATAACAATTGACTCGCATGTTTCTTGGGGGTTGATTGGATCGTGCGGGTACAGTGCTAGGCACCATATCTGATATGCAATGATACCTTCCTTGCTGAGGGAACATACGTGTATGCCAATTTGCATAGGCATATGCAGTATAGAAGCGCTGCAGATTCTTGACAACTGATAAATCAATAGATTCGACTTGACTTAGAGCTTTGCTTATCTATACAACGGTGATAAATCGCCTAATGTATATACAGGGTCGTTACCGTATAATGTATACGTATTGTATTGCATATTGCCATTTTTCTAGCTGTTATGGGACCTGTCGAAAAATTTATGATACATAATAAACTCAAATTTGGTAGTGCAGATTATTTTTCGATCAATCGCAGCTCGCCGTTAGGGTATTGAGTCCTCGAAGCATACCATTATGAAAAGTTTTAAGAAAATAGACGCGGCTGGTATTATATATCTGAATTTCCGGTAGATTTTTTCGATAATTATTTCTCGCTAACGATTGCTGGGAGTCAAAGGCGTTGTGAACGTAAGTCTAATGGACAACTGCTTGAATTGATCGGCGAGGTTGAAATTTTTTTCGTTTTCCATTCGTTCGTTAATCAGTCGGTTTCTTCGGTCGACTGTAAAAGCTGTTGCAACCAGCTACCCCCAAAGAGAAGACCGTGTCGAACGGCGGCACCACGATTCAATTAATAAAATTCATTCGAATGCTTCCATTAATTTTTTTCTCCTGGCTTGGTAAAGGGTTTGAAGTCACTCTTGCCGTTTAAAGGGACGGGGATGAAGCGGGTCGGGGGCAGGGTGTAAATAAGGTTGGTCTCGAGCCAAGTGCTCAGACCTCGAGTCGTCGGTGTATAAATAAAAAACGAACGAATAAATATCCAACAAGGAGCGAGAAGTCGAGTAGACCAGCGACAGGGTGGTACTGGGTGCCTGAGAAAGAGAGAGACCAAGGGAGGAAGAGTGAGAGACGTGGAGGCATGCAAGGGCGCGCGACGAAGAAAGGGCGCTACCGCAAAAGAACATTTTAATTAATATTATTCACTTCTTAACTAACGATCAAAGTCTGTTTGTGTGTCGGCCCGTGGAGGCTAGAAAGGAGTGAGCGAGGACGGGCAGGGTGAAGGTAGTTAGTGAAACGACTAAAATATTTAGGGTGTTTCGGTTCTTTCGAAAAATGCTTCAGAATTTGTATCAGACGAGTAAATCTACTGACGAATAATTGTTTCATTTTGAGTCAAAGGCAAAGCCGAAAGAATTCTTGAAGAATAAAATATGCCAAAGCAGACCTGAGACTGAAGTTACACAGCTACGTATATACGAGGACGACGTTTTTTCTGGTTAAAAAAGCTCCGAATATACTTGACCGTCGAACATAATCAAATGTGCGAGTTGTTTTTTTTTTTTGACAAACGAGCTTTTCAAGTTAGCCCGAAGGTCGTATATATATAAGTACAGCTTTGTTCGAGGCTTTTATTGAATTTTCTGGAAAGGCTTGTTGCGGACCGCAAAAGTCGAAAGTTTATTAGATTCTGTTTTAATTTAACTTCATTGAGAGCTTGTTAATAGCAAGGTTTTTAATTGTCTGTAGATCACGTTTTACTTGCTGTTTAACTGAGAGCCTTAATTTTGTTTCTTGGGGTTCCCAGTCTTGAATCAACAATACCTACAATACTAAATAAAAGATTGGATGGTATCAAACGTCTGAAATAGCCAGTCGATTTTATCGCATCAACACCAAGTGGATTTCATTGTCTCTCGATAATTTTCAAATGCTGCAATATTCACCCAGATCCAATTAATAATGAGAAGGTGCATCGCAGATTTACGTGACTCAAACAATTATAGATTTCCTCAGGGTGGCGGATATAAGTACGAAAATGATTACTTTCTCGAAAAGCACGGCTTACGTACGAAAAAAGTTTAGATAGTATTATTGCAGACTCCAGGATGCAAGTGAGTATATGAAAATAAGCCGTCCATTAATTTTCGCACCCTTTTACGGTACGTACCGTAAACGCTGATAACTTTTACGCAACCTCTTTTCTTCTCGAGGTCCGCCATCCATCGCGTACGGAAGGGGTCGGTTGATCAGCCAGATCTCATTTCTTTATCTTAATTATTCAGAAAAGTTAATTAGTTTTTTCCTCTCGCCCTGGAGTTCCTTTGAATGTTCCAGGATCTGACGTGGTTTGTGCTAAAAGAGATCCCTGAGTGAAAATAACATCCAATCAGACTTCAATGCGATAGGGTCGTTCTTGATGGGCATTATTTTTATTTTTTGTACATTTTTTTGTTGCCGTCATTTTGAATGGAAATTTAATTTCTAATCAAAATCAAAGTTATATGATTCGCGATGGTTGAATTTCATTCAAACACTGAAGTTGCGTGAAATAAATAGTTCAAGAAAAAATACGGCAAAAAATGGCCGTTCAAACTCTGGCACGGATCTTACGACATTTCGTTTTCGCAGCGCAAGAGAACGATAGAGCTTTGTCTCTTCCCTATCTGATTCTTTCATTTTACTGCCTTGCCTCTCCCGGAGCGTATGATTATTTTCTTTTTGTTTTCATTTAATTACAGATGTCAAGGGGTTGTACCCGACCGTCACCCAGAGCTTGCTCTCTATTATTTCTTTATTTATTTCAATTATCTACACGACGTGAATTTGTCATTGCTCTTAATTTTTCCTCCCTTTGAATCAGGGTGAATTTCTTTGAATGCCGTGCTGAAGGCTGTTCTTTTCATAAACGAAGACTCGAGGCAAATGAGTACCTCGCATAATGTATATATATATATATATTATATATATATATACATGTAATATATATTACTTGCGTAGCCCATATATTCTTGATCATAAAAAATAATTAAATTATAATTAGCTCAGAATATACCATCTGTCATGAGAACGTGACACCTCAGCATCTTTCAAGCACTAGTCACGTATCAGTCATAGTATATACTATCTTCGGACTGTTAACTTATCTACACAAAGGAATATTATGAATTAGAAAATTGTTCGTTTATTGTGAAGAGAAAAGTACCGAGCTAACATTACGAAACGTTCTTGACAAGTGAGCTGAAATTTTTCGTAAAGTCTCGCGAAAAAAAAGTCGAATATTCAAAGTACCTTATACCCTTCTTGGGTATTGGCAATTCCCATTTGTGGAATTGCGTCTGAGCGTTCACGGGGATTGTTTGAGCAGGGGAGGCCTTCCACACCGCCACTAACCTCTTTTATTGTCGAACTACACATTCGGCGGTCGCGGGACGGGGTGTCAGTGTCAGCATTGATATGCATATCCACTAATACAAAAAACCGCGATTGATGTCGAGCTGGTAAAAGAGAAGAGAAAAGAGAAGGGAGAAAAGAAAAAAAGAGACAGCGAGGGACAGAGGATGGAACGCCTCCTCCATTTACAGATATTGAAAATATTGATTTGTTCTAAGTAATGGAAATATAAGCCGATGTCACGACTACTGCAGTGTTCTGCCGGAATAGGTACATCTTCCTTCTCGCAATCCCTGCCAACCCTGCCATCCCTGTCCCCTGCTTTTGCTCCACCGACATCTGTGATGCTGCGATTGCGTATCAGAGGTGCTTCGGTTGTGCTATCAAAATTCTTCTGAATGGCTTCAAGAATTGAGTGAATTTATTTTTCTAATTTAAACGCGGAGATGAATATCGCGTGTAGATATCTGTTTTTTTGATCGGTAGATCTTGTGTATGTGAGCGAGTAGAATGAGATGAAATTTTTGCAACGTTTTGAGATGAATATATCCACCTGTATACTGTCTATCGTGTTTGGGGAAATTTTAGAACCAATTTTTTCTTCCGTAGATGAATATTTTAAACAAAGGTATCAGTTGAGCACCATTCTTCAAGGCATGCGATTGTCAATGCCAATATCTGTAATGGATATTGTGCTTCTGTCTCCTAACCAACACATTTCCAGATTTTCTCTCGTGTCCCCTTCGCGAGAGGAGTAACCTCGCAAATGCAAAATACCTCTGTATATATACGCGTATATGTACAATATACATATGTACAAGGTAATGTATATATAAATACATGGAAATGCCACAAGCGTGCGTAAAGTTGTGGGTGTAAATCACACAAATATACTTCCGCACGTTTATATGTATATATATCTATATATATATATATATGTAACGCACAGCTTAGTTACCGGGGGCAAAAAGTGTCGTGGCCCTGCACGGGTCGCGTTGAAAGAAACTGTAATTAAGCCAGGACAATGCGAAAGCATATCGTTCACCAGCTGGATGGCTGGCTGGCTCTTGGATGGCTGAGACCCCAGAAGTATGGTAAGAGGATGGCGTCACGTGGCGTCAAAAAGTAACGGGGTACGGTGTATCCGTTGGTTTTAAAATAATGAAAAATTAATAGCGATGGATGGATACGTATAATGAGAGTGCTAGCATCCAGCCAGCGTGTACTGACGATGAGAGGCGAGATTCAGCAGACTTAAACTTTGGATCCAAAAGCTACAGCAACAGCAACAGCTACAACTTCAGTCATCCTACTCGTCGACGACACGCAAGCACGCCTTTTCCAACGTGATGACAAAGAGTGTTTTAGAATATTGATATCGACACTCTTGACTTTGAGCATGGCTCATATTAAGTTAAAGTCGCGGTCTAGATTTTTCGCGATTTCGAACTCGGAGCAGTAATTATTTTTTCCGGAATATGCAATAAAGAACATCGGTATCAGTAATTTGTATTCAGGCAAAGGCTTTCCACCGCGTTCAATACTGGTAGATCGACCAGTCAGTAAACTGTAGATGAATGTAAAAACGATAAAAAGATTTCATCTAATCAGGGTAATCCAACCCTTGGCTCATTCCCATGAAGAAGATGCAGCTATCGGATTTGGTGCCAAATGATTTTCAGGATCTATCAACTCCGAAGGATCGTGCAATTATATTGGATAAAATTTGAAATTTACATTTCGAAACGTATACACTACGTCTGATAGCATCGAAGCAGCGAGGAGGGTACGAAGTAAAGCGAATTCAAAGAGTTTCCAGCAATAATATGGCATTCACGTGCAGGCAAAGTGTTCTAGGGCATTATCTTCTTACATAATGCACAGTACACATCAGCTCCCTCCTTTCAGGGATGTCGGATCCTGAGCCCTCGCAAGTATTTCGCGTTATTTTATTGTGCTGCGACTCAATAGTAGCTCCCTCTTCCTGCGTTGGTCGCGTTGGCCACGTTACATATGCCCACGCCACTCTTGTACCCGACTCAACGCGCGTGTGTACCTACAAGGGGGCAGAGAGGCAGGAGGTGTATGCAGATACAGCGAGTACTTAGCATTAAGTATTCAACACAAGGGAATCACGTATTATCGCTGCCTCCCTGCTCGTCGCACGTATATTTATCGCTCTCCGGTATAGGTATTTAGTATTTAGTATACGAAGGCTCGAGCCTCCGGAACAAAAAGAATACCAACGGACTCATGAGCGCAATTTTTATCACCGAAAGTTTATCGCCGGATTCGTCTTGATCAGGTCACACGAATTACATCTTCAGAGTGCTACTTCGAGCACAAGAAACGATGGAGATGATTCAATGTTGGCATAATATTTTTTGAGACTTGAATCATGCTCATCGCTCTGCACTGTGATGTAGGAATTATTTATTTGAAGGTGGGTCAGCATTGAGCAAGATCCTTCTCAGTGAATACCTGAAATTTAGTCTGATATCGCTCGTATACCGGTAAGAGTATACGCGAACTGCTGGTTTGATATGAATCCGTTGACGTGTTCAACACGCTCGCACGTTGTACGGCAAAGGAGTCTAAAGCGAACCGATATAGACAGCCTAACCTAAATTCTGAATAAAACCGGGGCTGCATAAAAGATCAGGGCGTGATGAAAAACAAACAGCAGTTTAGGTTGCCGTTTGATCTTCGGACCGCCATTCACAACTCCAGTCGGAGGTAGTATCTATTGACTGCGTATCACGTGCATAATACCGTGGCTTCTTTCCTTTCAGCTATAAGGGATGGTTGTGGCGTTTGGGAATAGCTTTCGTACCGCTCTACTCGACGGCCACCTTTCATCTCCCGTTATACTTATGGTGATAAAGCTATATGCACTCGAACCGAGTACAGCATTTATGTACATGCAATGTTTTAAATACGCAACGTGGATATGCCCCGGTGCGTTTTTTATTTCGTGTAAATTTCAAAAGTCATCAACCACCCAAAACGCTCCGATGTCTATTTCGCGAAATTCGAATCAACGAATAGAGGCAATAACGATGCATGTCATTAGGGAAGCTAGACCACGTAAGGTTCCTTCCGATCGAATCGGTCCAACGAATGAGATATTCCATATCTTGTTATCGGAACGGGTATAACCGTGAGTTAACGAGGAACGCGTTATAATTATTTCAACTTGACTCTGCTGAAGAACCAAGAAGAAGAGGGAGACCTGGAAGTAGAGGACTGGCATTGATGCTCTTGACGAACTCCTTCACCGCCACGCATGACTTCGCAAGCGGTTGTCTTTTTACGAACAGCTTCTATCTCCTCTCCACTTTTTCCCCATTCTTTGCCGCCCTTATTCCGCGACTTCGACAGCTACGACACGAGTTAATCCGTTAGTAGATTATTAAAAAAAAGTAGGTGTCGATATCTCGTCGTGAGGGAAAACGGATAGAAAAATTCTTCACTCGATAAACTTTCGTAGCCAGATTATAGATGAGTCGAGAACCGTATTCAATAATCATGTATATCTATACATGTACGTGTAGGGGTACACAGTGAAAAGCCGCGTACTGGCAATATGATTTCGAGGATCTGATTTTGATCGGCAGCGAATCGCCTTGAATACGATCACTTGAATCGGGTAGGAGCGCGGAGGCGGAGGTAGAGGCAAGTTCCTTTCAGAAAGGTTCAACTGATTTTCCACTCGCGGGATATTCAATAAGGCAACATTGAAAGGAAGGATAAAGAAGACTCGAGCGACGAGATGGGTGGAGGGGAAAACAGATGGAAGGGGTGCAGAGTAGACTGGGAAGTGTATACATCGAGAAGGAAACCAGAAATCAGCGTCGTGTATCCATCCATCCATCCATCCATCCATCCATCCATCCATCCCCTATCGAGTGAAGGAGTCGGTGTGTTCGTGGCTCCGGGCGATTCAGAGGGAGCCCACGGGCACTTGCGAGCAACGGGGGCCAAGCATCGCGATAGTCTTGTCCAAAGAATCAGGTGTCTGCCTCGTAAATCTTTTGATATAACCACAGATTCCGTCCACATTCGCTAGCCTGACTAACCCGTGATGTAATCAATCTAGTGTTCCACGTACGAGAGAAAAACGTGGTACGGTAGTACCTTTTGAACGTTTAGAAAAAGCGGAGAAACGTGATCATCGGGGATGAGATTAAGTCAATAGTTATACGTCAAATTACTCGGCATTGCCCCAATATCGCGACATCTTTTCACGTTATCGTCGCTTCGAGTGGATCGATGCTCTCTTGTATCCTTGTATTGAGGAAAAATCCCGGTGGCAGATGACTCCAAGATCAAGTGGTTGCTCGAGCTTTATAATTACCGATACGAGAACGTAGCTAGATACGAATGTACAGGGTGATTTAAAAATCAAAAACCAACAATATATATGAGAAAGATTCGTTTCTAACCTGGAGAATAACAATAACTTATCGGTTTCTTCGAATACCGAGAATATCATATCGCGGATTCCGAACCATCCTACAATGAGTCTGAAGAGAGTCGCAGGCTGAATTGAAAGTGATCATCGGTTCAAGATTTCGTTCATCTTTTCGTGTTGGAAAGAGGAGATCGTAGTACGTCCTTTTGTGGTGTCTCATTATCAGAGAATTCTCAAATACAATGAGAAAAGGCAAAACTTACGATTCGTATCGTAACAATATGGTTGGCAGATTGAGAGGTGGAAATCGGAGGAGGGTGCACTCAGGGAATACGACACAATACGAATCGCGGCTTCTCTTCGGAGCCACAACCTACCTAGTCTATTTACTCGGATAACGATGCTCCGTGGATGACGGTGGATCGACTCCCAGAGTCCCAGGCGCTTGACTACGGTAGGTATTGTTCGACGATAAAAATGTCAGGACGCGAATCTATATAGTTAGATATGTACAAAGAACACAATGCTAGATATAATACGAAGACAACCAGATAGGTAGGCAGAGCTATTCCGTAGTGGTACTTCAATGAATCTGTTGTGTTCGTTTAAATGCAGTAACAACGCATTGTTTCGAATTATTAACACGTTCAATATTCTACCCTCATAAGAGCTACGATAGGTATTTGCTGAGGTGAATCTAGTACAGGCAAATATATTGCTATCGTTGTAGAACGAAGATTGAAGATCACCTGTACACATTATTATACGATGCAATGTCAATCGTTACATGGATACACGAATATATCTCGATGTAATCTTGTATCAGGGATGATAGATCTGGAAATATAATTCCGTCGAGGTAGCCTTTGGAGTTTAGAAAGTGATCCGTATGTACACCGTTGAATTTAGTCAGTAGCAGAAGATGTCATTAAGGTTCAACGGCGCATTCGTCCTCGTTATTACAACGACGCACCCACGCCGAGTGTAGACGAAGCTTGGTAATGATTATTTACACTTCATACATTTTCTATTTACTGCCAACGCTCCGTCGCTGCCTCTCTGCCCTCTGGAAGCTCTCTGGCATCGTCGCGTGGGCCCCTTTCCAAGTTCGTGGATAGGAGGATAACTTTATCATGATCTCGTCATTACTGCTTTGCCTGGTTGATGCGATGCCGCTTGTCGTCTAGACGTATTCGAATAATTTCTCTATTTATCGCGAGCGTCGCCTTTCGCTTCTGAAAACCCCCTAGAGTTTCAGTACATATATATACCCACCTGCCGTTACGTCGTTCAATAAATTTACTTGAAAATGTAGCACGCGAACTATTAAACAACATACACTAAACTCATAACTCTATTTATTATTTTTATTGCCGAGTAGATCGAACCGAGGCAGAGAGACTCCTCCACGTTCTACTCAGCTCGCTTCCGATCACAATGACATAACAAGACCCACAGTGGTACAGGGAAGAGCTGTGTGATAAATTTTCTACAAATAGATACCTAGCTTGATACTCAAGCATCGAGGTTTATCTGTTATCTAACATTTCCCAATACCCGGTTCATACCCCCACCGGAATTGTAGATCTTATCGTACCGAACGTGAAACAAGCAATTTCCAAAGTGGCTGAAATTTATTCCAACGGCACCGACGCACGCCGTGCAAAGAAACTCGCAACGCCACAATTTACACAAGATGGTGTCTATTTGATAAATGATTGAATTTTCCTATATAAAGAGATCCGAGGTATAACAGCGATAGGGAGAACCCCGATGTCCCCCACTTCCGCCATTCGCCCCTAGCATTGCCGGTGAACCTCCCTTCGAAGAAACTCTCACAAAATCCCTCGTGCTATACGTGAGACGCTCCTGCACACGCATTTGAATATATTTATGCGATATCGCGAGCGTTTCATATTCCCGACGATATTAGTGACGCTGGTAATGGAAAGCGACGGGTGATCTATGGAGACGTCAAATGTTATACCTATTGTGTTTCGTATGGCGTCGTTTGACGAATATAACTTTGGTATTTCAAATGACACGTGAAAATCTCCACTGCACGACGATTCTCCCTTTTTTTTATAATGATCACTGACAACGTTAGCTTCACGAGAGTTAGCATGAAAAATATCAAATCGTACGCTCACCTAGCGAAATTCAACCCTTAAAACTGATTCAGTCGATTTTCACGATACTGGGCTTGTAAAATGAATGAAAGCGATGAAATTATTCAAATATACATTGTACCTATACTTACCCGAGTATCTAAATGCCGACATCGCGGAAATAGGGAACTGCGGTTTAATTTGGGCAATCGTGAAGATAAAACGGCTTATTAGGTTGAAAAATGGGGTCTGACTATCAGGCGGTGGTAGCCAATCAAAAAGCCAATCACTGACATTGATTGGAGGCTGCGGGGACCGATGATTCCTCGGCTGTATGGAGGAGTGAATAGAGATTGGTCATCAATATGAAATAAAGCAGGCGAGTTTTTAATCAAGACAGGGTAACACTACTCGGTTTTTCGAGTCGCCTCTTGTCAACTGGTTCGCATGGGGCGATTCAGGAGACGGATTCAAGCGTCGAGTCGGGGCGTCAAATGTCGAGCGTCTAATTAACCACCAAATTTTGTTCTTTCCTCATATTTATGTGAAATTACTAGCATAAGCATTGCGCTTAGCAGGTTTTAATTGACACGACTTTTATGAATTTACCGCAACACGCCGAGCGACGAAGAGAGAAAGAGACCAAACCCGAGTGTAAAAATGCGTGTGCTCGTTAATGACCAGCCATTCCTATTAATTTACAAAATACCTTAAGCGTAATTATTTCTCGGGATTCGCTCGAATTATCCTCAAGCCGTGAAACGGCGGTGTGCAGGTTCCTGGGACAGTAAAACGTAAAAATTTACGTCCACGAGCAAGCGATGCTTTGATTTGCTAATTGGAAGTGTCACCTCGTACCTACCGTACCAAAAGAGCCAAGATCAAAATGCGTCCGTCTGTCATTGGGTTAAATTTTAAATCATACTTATAATTACTTGAACCGTGCCTATGCTGCTATATGCTATATAGTATACATATATTGCCTCACCTGTATCTACGCGAGTCGCGCTAATTGTGTGCCAACTATAAATCACTACGAACTAAGTGAGACTAGAGCCGTATCACGATTTCTGCGAAGCTAGCTATTGAATTGGTCCTGATCTCCGTTACGGCATGAATTTATCAGTGAAATTTTTAAACTCGATAAAGAAAAGAGTCATTCAAATGCCTCTACTCGGCTCGGTATACAATGATACCTTCGAACTCGACTAGCTATTTTTTCTCTCACCTATTTCACCGCGAGTATCTCTCATTAAAAACAAGGGGTCGATTGCTCGCGCTTCGCGTTATTGTAAAAAGCTACGAGAGGGCAAACGTACGATATGTATACACACGCGATACACTCACGTATAGACACTTTTAACCAAGTATAGAAACCGGGATGGAGAGAGGGGTCGAGAGTTTGGCGCGAGTCATTGCGAGGTGTGACAACGTGGTATATGCGTTTGTATCTCCCTCGGTACTTGTATCCCGTTATATCTGTCGGGTTATGCATTCTGGATGCGCATAGGTCGCATTGAAGGGCAGAGTCCACGAATAATCGAGGCTGCGGTTGATGATCCCGCTTATTTCGACAGATACGCGTATTCGCAGTGTGCGAAAACCAACTTATTATACTCGCGTTACATTGGGTTCAGGTGCAGAGCCGTGTGTTGGTTTATTATCTCACTTACACCGCCGTTCGGCGTTACAGAAAAAAAATCTCCCTTTCACTAAAATTATAAATTAACGAGCTCCCTGATTTTATTTACACTCGCGGATACTCAGGATGCATACACCTACCATTATAAATGAAACATGTCAACTACCGCGCGAGAACATTTCTGAAATCATCCACGATCTGCATTTTTGGTTATACCTACGATCATAGACGATGTGCAAAGGTAAAGGTTATTATTTTAGGCACCTCGATGGACCACGCCACGCGAGAGTATCCCAAGCCGGATTATGGATTGAATACATGAATACCATTGTACGTGCTAACAAGTCGACCCATATTGAGTCTCTATACAGTCGGGTTATTATTTGACCGAGATTGCAAACATTCCTAATTTGGTTAGGGAAATTAAATGCAGTTTCCATCAACGCTAGTTCTTGGTTCGAATTGATCAAACTTCGACGGGAATCGAATGATGAATTTATATTTACGGAAATATTGATTTTTATGTAGTTATGGTATTCGCGATTCTTTAATCAGCGAACTCCTGTGAGAATCTTCTTTTGGATTAGGCGATGAAAAGGGTCGAAAAAATTGTAGAGAACGGTGGATAAAACTGAAGAAATAACTCAAGTCCTCGAAGACGGGAATCGAGCAACAGATACAAATGGTTCGGAACGAAATTACGGGAAGAAAAAAGTTTATCCTCGCGGTGCAAGCGAGTGGTGAAACTGGAAGGGCGAGGATAGAAGGGATCCTCCACAAGGCGCGTGTTTGGGCAACGTAACGACGACCGATTCGATAAGTATCTCACTCTATCGAGGATCAACGTGGTAGCAAAAACGAAGGGAAACTACCAGAACATATGCGTTAGCCACCTAACCGTACGACCACCCCTATTGCGAACCAGACTGTGCAGGGAGTTCGCGATGATAGATGACAGCTAGTAGTTTCAGAAGATAGTCGTGATATAATGATCGCTCGTTGTTTCTCTTGCCGCGTTGCATTATTTACTGCTCGCTTTCATATCTATATCTGATTGCGGATGAAGAATCAGTAAACTTTGTGTCGAAAGGGGATTTCACGAAGGATGTAATCCGTTGATTTCTGAGAGAAAGGGGAAATATCCGCGTAATCGATTTCTCTAATCTCATAATCCCGGATCTGATGTTTGCCGTTATCTTGGGTAGGTATAGTATCGTTTATGGTTTTAGACAAAATGTGCAAATGTAGGTATAAAATATATGATGCTTGGTATAAGAAAAGTTTAAGAATTATGCGGGGAATATTGTTGAATATACAAATTTTCTTCCAAGGCTTAATCTCGAGCCCCAGATCTCGAGGGAGTAGGTAAGAAAAAATACTGGAGTTTGAAAGGTTTCGGAACTCACCACGTCACACGAAGAACAGAACAGCGTCCGATTAGGAGCGATTCTTTAGCCAAGCCTGCACGCTCCGGTGAGCCGAAAGCCGCGCTTTCGAGAGAGCTTTGGTTGTTTCGCAAACAGTTAGGAAACAGCTAGTGCCAAGGATAAAGTAGTATCGGAACGAAGCGATCGTCGAACAGATGCGAGGCCATAAAACAACCGCTTCCTCTTTTCCAACAACCCTCCTTATTGCCACCCCAGTGGGATGGCAGTGGGAGGCAGAAGGGAAGAGGAAAGAGGAAGGAGGCAGGAGGCAAGAGGCAGAAGCAAGCCAACTAGCATTCCTCCTAATGGCCCAAGACAAACTGCGCGGAGTTTAGTGTTTAGTGTTTCGGGCTCGGAGTCACTCGAACAACTTCCCTCCTACCAATAGCTATTCCCTGTTTCTCGTGAAACCTGTAAAGCCGTAATCATCTTTTTGCCATCGAAGCAACAATCCGCGTCATTAAATATACGCGGTATTATTCACGAATGAGAAAGGAGAAAATCTATTACAATTAATTATACGGAAGGAACCCAATTATTGTCTCGAAATATAACACGGAGCTTCCAAGAAAGTTTTATCAAGTAAATGAATTAAATTAATACATTCACTGTAAAAATGATAAACGAACGATATAGGTTTGAGAGAAAAAAGAAAGAAAAGAATCTTAGAAAAATTGTACACCAAAAAGGGTGCGCGAATGATCCGTATGACGTATACGAATCGTGTTCACGAATTGAGAGCCTCTGCATTCATCCCCTATACGCAGCTATTATCTTGCATCCCTCGCGCCATCGGAAAGCAATAGCAAAGACATCACAAAACGATCTGCAAGCTTCGGGCGACGCGAGCAATATGCCATCAAATGGCAGTAACCATCAATATCTCAAGTTCCACCACGGATAGAACGGGCGACGGCCTTCTAAACCCACTGAAATGTTTTACATTGAAAAATCAATGGTATACCGGCAGCCCTCGCATTTCCACTAAATCACACAATTATTGAAAACGCATTTTGATGTTTGGGGACCAGCAACGGCGACGGCAGCAGCAGGAACAGTAGCCTGCAGATATACTGCAAACAGAAAGTCCACGGTTCGTTTTGTATCGTGGCTTTCCATCGGAAGAGGGAATCGCACGAAAACTCGTTACATTTGTCAGGAGGCGTCAAGACGGCTTAAGGTGGTCTGAGAAAATGGAAATCGCTGGCTAGAGAAGCCATCTTCTCCCCTTCTCAGTGTTATGAGAGAAGTGAGAGGA
The DNA here is from genome assembly GCA_947538915.1 of Tenthredo distinguenda. Classification (NCBI taxonomy): domain Eukaryota; kingdom Metazoa; phylum Arthropoda; class Insecta; order Hymenoptera; family Tenthredinidae; genus Tenthredo; species Tenthredo distinguenda. The sequence goes on from OX384534.1 coordinate 12,397,697, forward strand.
TCTCTTAAAAATTAATCGGAAAAAACGAGACCCTCGCGATTTCCCGCGTCATTACCACCGAGTCTTAGTCAATCACGGTAAGCAATCAGATCTTTTTAAATACACCCGACCAACCGGCTCCTCTCGCAACTGGCTGAGAGACTCGAGAGTACTAATAAAAACTCACTTCGTGAATTGGGTAATAAAGCGCCAATCAACGGCTTAATTATTCGATTACTTCAAGAGGCCTTCGAGCAACGCGGGACTTAAGGAATCGAAGATAATTAGAAATAAATAGCACCGTTTTTGCAAAGGCCCCACTGATCTTATTGTTTTAATTAGAAGGGATGGATTTTTGGTGGCACGACGAGGGGATGAAGAAAGAGTTCTAAGTCGAAGTGGAAGTGGAAGGAATTCTTCTCCTTCTGCTGATAGGATTGAGGCGTTGCTCGAGCGTTAACTGGAAACAACGCAACAAAACGAACGCTACGTCTCGCGATTAAGATGGAGATTTTACTTACCGTTTATCAATTCAACTTTCCTTCGTTCGGCTCGGAACTTTACTTTCGTCTCGCGGTTCTGCCTGTCAAAGTCTTTTGTATCCGGATTCATCTCGCTATATTGGAAAGAGATTTGGTCAAAGAATTTTCCCACTAATCCACTCCGGGATTATCAACTCGTGTACCTACCACGTGGGAGAAGAACAGAAGCTTGGACTAAATTCAGTCGGGATTACCGAGCGAAATAATCTCCCATATATATTTATGGTTGGGTAGAGCAGGAATTATCGCGTCACTGTATATATCGGCTGATTGCTAAACTAGTGAAATATGGATTTCAATAAAGGCTCTGCCAATATTCCACACCCTTCTTTAGTAGCGTTCGTGTGAAATTTTATGTTGTATTAAAGCCACCAATATGTCTCGAAATGTGAGCATAAAAATTGTTGTATGTATTAACACGCCTTACTCCGACCCTCAACCAGCTGGGAATAATATGTCATACCGTTTAATAAAAGTCGTTTATAAATTTCAATGAAACCACTTTATATTATTCTGTACGTAATACGTGTATATTTCTATCTCCCATTCCTCAAGCCTTATTGTAATCTGTGAAAAGTCCTTTTTTGGGGAAGATAACAAGATTAAAGGATACTCGAATACTTTTTACAAATTTTATGATTCCTAGTCAAGCACGAAAGATTTTTGTCCAGCTTCCAGGTACGTAGAAAGGGCCTAATCATGAATTCAATCAATATGAACTGAATTATCGGCCGCTAACTTGATTCTGTTCAAAATTTGCCGATTTTCGTGAATTTCGTGAACCGAGTGAGATGGATCCTACCGAACGCACGGCAAATATCTGGTGCTATTCGTCGAATCGTAGAAGTTGGAAGCCGAATCGGTCCACTTGAACAATTTTATTCGTATAACATAGACCCGAAGGTGACTTTTAGCTCCGGTTTTACCGCCGCAGTCACTTTGCACAAAGCGAGCGTGTAATTGTATGGGGAATGGGGCGCAAGGCTGATTCTCCCCACGTCAAAGAACGTGTATGTACGTGAGCGTAGAAATACGTCTTCGGTACGTAGCACATATTCAAACCGGATAAGTCTACTTTGAGTATGACGTGTAAAGAAATGTTCTAATGGATTGTGCGCCCGTTTGGTACTGCGGCTCAACGACGTCTGATGTCTGCCGAATGCAGAGACGCCATTCCGAATCGAATGCATTAAGATAATTAATTATAAAATCCGAGACGAACGTGGCAAAGAGGAAAGGCATGGACTGGGGAGAGACATCGAAGCGAACGGGGGCTGGTAGATGGAAAACTACGCGACGCGGTGCGGCCGCGAAGCGAAAATACGAAAGCAAATCGAGGAAATCCTCCCTGTCTCTTTCTCTGCCCCATTCCTCACTCTTTCTCTTATTGCTAGCTAGCTACCCTGCTATATACCTATTCGCGGGTTCGCTCGCTCGTTCCTTCATTTACCCAGTCCAGCCGCGAGCCACGAATACGAATCCCAGAGTCATAAATTAGAATTAAAATGTAGATTTTGCAAAATATTTTCTTGAACAGTTCAAAGAATAGGGGACGGAGTGGTGGAGAGCAGAGGAACAGTTGTGAGCCAAGGAATATGGACCGTGGCTGAATCTTTGATTTATGCACTGGAAAATATTGAAGTAAATCTTCCGAATTTAATTATTGCCATTGTAGGAGAAACTGCGAGAACTTGTTATACTACCGGAGTGAGAATTAATATACGAAACTAGAATACGGAAATACATCAACACGATTATACGATCCTCGACGTAACTCCACCGATAATGATACGCCTAGATACGCTTGCGATGCCGTTGAACTCGACTAGATCCCATTTTTATTTGCGTTTAATAATTTATTTATTTATATCCATCTGTTTCCTCGAATTCCAGTCAAACACATATCTCTTGTATATTAAAATTGATCGCTGCGGACTGTTCCGTGGCAAAAATAGAACGTATAGTGCAACGTGGCCGGAGAATATAAAACGAAACTGATGCGATCACGTGATCGTGAAACGGTTACAACTGAATTGGTAACGGTATCAGAATATCGACAGAAATAGCGATGATGACTAAGCTCCACAACGCGATACCAATCATTGGGCTGGCCGCGTAAATGTCCAGAGAAATATCATGTAGGCAGGCCAGTCAGGCGCGAACGGTCGCACTACATCAACAAAGTGGGTTGTATTAATAACTGGGCATTACGAAGGCGCCGGACAGTTATTAATTTATACAATTCATGACACATACTAGAAGTTTAGAACTGATAATAATATATAAGAGAACGGGAGGCGCCTACGTTGTCAACATAGCGTAATAAGGTTCTCGGTCCCGGAGACGAGACAGCTACTTCTGTTTATGGCGGTTGACACCAACGCACGCTTACTAAATTAGGAATAATTAAGTAATAGAATAATCTAAACAGATGATACGTCAGGGAGTAAGTTTGAATGGACTCGACGCATGCTCCGGAGTCACCACAATTTCGTAATAGTACCTAATTTACCATCTTTAGACGACGGAAAAATTAATTACGAGCCACTTATCATATTTCCGAAACATTCCTGACCCGAGGCTCACTTTCGATTAACGAAAATTAAGTAAAACGTCACTAGTACGTAACGATGATGCACAAAATTTTGAGAGTGGATAATACGTGACCGATTTTCTGTAACCCCGGGTAAAATTTCTCAAAAAATCTCACGGGACCCACGGACTACGGGTAAAAACGATTCGGAGACTAATCTTACCCCGGTTGATCTGGAAATTAGGAAATTCAGTCTCAGTTCATCAGAATCACTGTTAGATTTAGCCTGGTGGTGCGATCATGACGGAAAAACGTTTTCTGAACTTTGAATTTGTAGAATTCGGATGATTTTCTATTTTCACAAATTTTGATCGACTTTCAAGGAACATTTGAATTAATGAACAGCAATGCGTTGTATTTATTAGGGTGTCAATGGTCAACGGTCGACGCTACCAGCATGCAGCACAGCGGTGACGTAATGTACGAGTCATTCATAAACAGATCTCCGGTCTTGGATGTCTTCCATATAGATTGTTGGCGCGTGCCATAATTGACACCGCGTGCATGAGTAACAACAAAGGGCCTACTGGGTCAATTACTACGGGCAATTACGACTAGATATGCTATTGTTAGACTTCTGGCCGAATGATATATCCTCATTGATCGAAAGTATTCCTATACATCATCTCTGCGGGATATTTCATCTCTGATAATTTCGATCTCTGCACCACATTCATTTCTATGGAATCAATTTTTCACGAATAGATAAAATAATTCGAAAAATGAATACAAAACCCGATATTAGTATAATGATATCAATGAAGACAGAAGTTCCGAGCATTATCGTCGTTGGGAGATAGCTGTGTAACGAAACGAGATGGTAATATCGCGTGCCAATTCGCTGACTTTGTATCCTCGTCTCACCACATACGCTAATAAAATATTGATTATGGTTTAATTGTAAATATGCAGGGAGGCAGTCGCTCGGCTTTGTAGGAAGTTTGAAAACTCCCGAGTGGATTAATATCGCGGAGTTCTCGCTACTCGTTGTTGATTTTGTCTGTCTCCTACCCCACTAACCAGCCAACCACTACCACCACCACCGCCATCCCCAGAAGCCAGAAGCTCGAATGTCTCTAATGAACCAGCTTGTGTGCTTATATACGCGGTTTCGCTAGTTTTACATATATATTCGCGATATGCAAATTAATAATGCGATACAAATAAAACTGACTATTTGCAAAGGTGGGTAGCTACGGAAGAACCCACCCCGGAAACGTTACATGGATGATTATGTCACAATTTCGCTTTACTTGCCAACCAGCTTATCTATAATCGATCAAATCTCGTCTGACTTTGAATATGATAAATGATAATCCTAAAAATGTATATAGGTACTACTTACAGTAGGAGTTGCGTGTATTAAAGCTTCTTAGTTAGGACTAGAGATAATTATTTTACCAATTTGATTATACACCTACATGATAAATTTTTGAAGAAATATTTTGAATCCAGAAGCTGATACCGGAAAATTTCCATATGATTCATCTTCGCATAGTCCATTATCTCCTGACTTGCGCATCGTATTAAATGTTGCATCCGAAGTAAATTTTTCACAAAGGAAAAATCCTTAGCATGGTTCGTATCTTTTATATTAAAATCTAATATGCGAGCGGGTGGATATAATATCTATTATGAAGTAATATCCCTCGGTAAAACCTTTTGTGAATACTTTGTAATATTTAGAGTTAATATGAAGCAGTGTCACTATATTAAATCCTGTAATAGACTCGTAGGAAATCTGACGTAAATCGTAGAGTGCGACACCACTCGACTCCCTTTCTTAATTATTCGACATGATTTTTTCGTTTTAGAATTGAATTTTCCACAATTTCGTCACACCTAACGATCGAATTCTCTCTTCACTATTTCTCTCTCAAAAAACAAAAAATAATTCAAAACTTTCCATGAGTGGAACTAGCATAGGCTTGGAAAAGCAAAAGGTTCGCCTATTAATTGCAAACCCGTTGCTAGCTGGGGTTGACCAGCTGATCCAATAAAACAATCGAAATCCTCATCTGGTCAGCTAATCTTCGAGATACGCTGGCAACGAACCGTTACCTCAGTAGCACGATTCCAGATACTCTGAGATACGGGAGAAAGCGATTCTAACCCGACCCGCCACAAATCCTGGTTACATCCCCTAATAATACTCAATTCCGATGTGGATTAATAGTGGTTTATTTCCTTCTCAGTCGCGGTAACTACTTTCCACCCTCTTCTACCGGCTCGAACGAACTTAAGTTCTCCTAGAAGAGCCTGGAAAATTAGGCTGGATTCGGTCCACTTATTCATTGCTTAGTATATAATATATATATATATATATAAATATATATATATACTCTTCCGCATTTTCATTTCGATGCTCGTTTATATGTGAAGATTTTACAGTTTTAACGAATCTCTTGGAATTATAAAAGTTATTCGAGAGATATGGTAAAAGGGTAAGAAATTCTCGGCGAAAACTCATAATTATACGTATACCTATTATCACGATGACGAAAAAAAATTGGAGTCATTGAAGGCAGGTAAACCAGCCTTTGTAAGAATTCTGGTATTTTATTATTATATAACAATTAAATATGTATGTCAGGCAGCTTGGTTCTCGGGCAACTAGGCAACCATTCACCATTGTCGCTTGTGAAAAATGCCGCCTTCTGTTTAATTTAATTTTTAATTTGAGGCTATATTTAATTAAGAAATATCACGGAACCTGCCCGGTACTCATATATACTGGAGTCGGTACTGAGGTGGTAAAGGCCAAGTGTAAATTAAAAAACCCACGGCCAATTTGTGCGGGACAATCTCTCTTTGAGAAGGGCAAGGAGAGGAGAGTCACAGAGTCAAAGTTAAGGCACGTATATATATTTGATTTTCGCAGCATTTCACCTCCCGGTAATAAAATTATTTCCGAAACTAGCTAATCGTGAATCCAAAGTCCAGACAGGGTTCGATGTCCTTTCCCCTGGTCTCGCAGCAAGGTTTAATCTTGCAGAATAGGCTCGCCATTCCATTGGCAATCTGAGGAATTCCTCGCGAATATTAGCGCTAGAATTTACAGCTGTCTTCAATGTCTTCTTGCGAATGCAGACGAAGAGTAATAAAACTTGCCTTTAATTTAACTGCATGGATTACTTTCGAAGAAACTATAATACCTCGAGTTTAACCCCCTCTACACAAAATTTGAACTTATTTCATAGGAACATCTCACTTCGCATGGGTATTCGAAGCATCGTGTTAATCGTGTTTGTATACGTGCGTTAAGTTTTGGAAACCGACTTTTCAACATTGCTGTTCCATTTTCCATTGACGCAGACATATTTAATCAGCAGAGGGCAAAAACAATGTTTCCGCCGCGGAATGAGTGCAGTTCAACAAATTGTTTTGATAAGTCGCGGAGACAATACGTCGTTAAGACGTCGGGGGGTTCGTTCGAGGGTTGTGGGGGGGTTGGGCGAAGATGGGCGCTCTTCGAAGTTTAGATTAAACCCGCCGCGAATAAATATTCGTAATGGAGCGCCTGGGTGCCATAAATTAGCATGCGGCCCTCGCCCGCCTTCGCCCACTTTCTACCGCCCCTTACCGATGCCCAAAGCTTCGCGTCTTGCGCCGAGAAGAAGCTCGTAAGTTCCTCGAAAGTTTCCTCATCGAAGATCTTGTCCTCTGTCATCGGGACTCCTCAAGATTTTAGCCCTCAAAAATCAACCTTTGTTTTACCTTGTCTGATACTTTACCCTCGCTGGTTTTCTTCAAGAGTATCTCGAGCAGCTTTTGGGGAGGAAAAGTTATTCCCAGATATTCCAACGCGGTCCCGATGGATCGGTTGTCGATCTCAATACGTCTTGTTCCCCGTACTTCACGGTGCCTCGATAAAAAGGTATACCAGCCGAATACCCAGGAGAGTTCGTGCCCAAGATTGGAGTGGATTAATTGGTTGAACACTCGTGAGGGGTTGGTGGCGCGTAAGTCCCCCACACCCCAACGTCGTTCAATTTTTCTGATCTTTGCCGCAAACTCGCGGCTCCCCGAACAGCTTGTGGTAATTGATTCCGTTACCCTTCAAACCAGACAATCTAATCTCGAGTCAAAGTCTAACCTTGAATTCAGTAATACCGTAAATTTGGAATCCTATAATGTTAGAATTTTCGAAGATGCGTTATGGAATTATTTCTCAAATGATATGCGATTGTTTTCAATCCCCGTTGTATGAAAATTGTAACTGTCAACCGACCCTGGAGGAAGAGTTGAAGAAAGTTTGACCCACGCTAAGCAGAGAATAAGATCCAGGATTACATCCTGGATCGGGAGAGAAAACGAACGATAAAAATTTATACGGGGGCATTCGGTTCAGTCAGATAGTGAATTCAAACAGGCGTGTAATTGGCAGTATCGTAAAAAGAATCAGCAGGAGAGGAGACGGGAAGCGAAGGAGAAAAGATTCAAGAGAGGGGAATAGCTAAGGCTGGGCCTGGGGTTGGGGTATATCCATAATTTTTTATCGTAAAAACCGCTTCATCCCTTCGAAGAGCGATATTGTTAATATGCAAAAAAGCATCGAAGAATGGGGTGGTGGAAAATAAGGAAGAAATGGTTGAGGTTCGGAGGAAGGGGCGAGTAAGGGATGAAGCGAAATTACGGTCTCCTCCGAAGATTATATCTTGTCGCGTGAATATTACCGGGATATCACTTCCGATGTAAACGCGTAGTAAACGGGTTGTTAAAAAAAATAAAAGAAAACAACAACAAACTAGTTTCCCTACAATTTAATATCTCCTCCACGTATCTCAGCGTTACGGTAATTCACCACTGGTAGATGAAGTGATTTTCATTATCACAAACGTACATACCCGATGTATGTATAGTAATACCCATCATCCAACTTCTCATAGACTAAACATATTATAGCGCCATTGAGTTCTCGCTAAATCATGCTAGTTCCACAGCTTCTCTTTCTCCTCCCTCTTCAGGTTCCACCATATCATCAGTTTTGACGAGGGCTCAATGAAGCCTGTACATGAAACGACGTATGTGTGGTGCTTCCAACTATACAGAGACTCAGGGACGTACGTAAAGGGGCAGAGCCGTGAACGGGGGTATATCGTCGCTAATCCACGTGCATCAGTCGAATTGTCAATTACTTGGCCGCGCAAGGCGTGAGACACATATGCTGCTATCCACCGAAACTGTGGAGTTTCGCACTGATCTGCAGGGGATGATCGCTACCAGTTATTTAATTACAACAATCTATCACCGGGTGTCACGAGCCGAGTCTATAATACAAGATCGATCGTGACCAAGCCGTTTCGCCTACGCTATAACGTTTGGCCTTGACTACTAGCGTCGAACGAACCAGCGATTACTAAACGTACAAATTATTAATTGTGTAGATTTTGATTTTTTATCCGTATAAGGGTGAAACGCGTTTATTTTATATTATAGCTTCGATAAAAAAATTAGATGATCTGATCATTGTGAGAATTTAGATCGAAGGGATGATTTGAAACTGCGAATAAAAAAAAAGCAATATTCGATGATTATATAATAGGTCGGTTTGTATTCACCCTGTCATTGGACCGGTGGTATGGTAATAGGTGCGCGTTTTATGGCAAACCTGGGGGTCTCCGTCGAGCGAGAGTAGGGAGAATCGTTGGGGGCGTAGGGGGTAAAATTGAAAATGAGCATAAAAAGCATAAAAAGCATAAAAACGAGGCGCAGGCAGATTGCCGTGGAATATTCTTCGGCAAAGGGGCAATTCATTTTCGTATCCTATATCAATTTCTTGCTTCGCCTCTCTTGCTTACGCCTCCCCCAGCCCCCAGCCCCCAGCCCCCAGCCCCGAGGTACCACCCGCCGCCGCCAACTCTCAATCTATAGTCTTTTATCCCTTAAAACCGTTAACTCTGCCAGACATCAAGGGGAATACGAATTAGCCGCCATTTCTCCCGCAGATATACGCCGATGAAAAAATTACCGAAATAAGATGGTTCCTAAAGGAATTATCGAAAGGAACAGATAATCCAATTTCTAAGACATTTCAATGGCCAACTCGATTCCAATCGAATCTATTAAACGATCATGTCTAAAGTCAAACAGGTAATTATATAAAAATTTTGCAACGCAGGTGGAAATTAAGTATCATCAACTCATCACCATGTACGATTAGTTGTCCCTCGCTCGTCAGACCCCAACCCTTGTACTTTCGGCACATTGAAATTAAAGAGTCCGATAGAGATAAACGAGGCAGTGGGTAGATCCAATGCCCATGACGATACGAGAATCGAGCACGCATATGCTGTCAATGTTAATCAACAAATGGAAATAGGCGCGTTAACAATGGTGATAGAATCGTGACTCGCTATCGGCATGCCTTACCAGGAATTATACCTTGTTGAAGTAATGAAAATGCCTTCCGCTGATAATAACTTCGCTCTTTCGCTTCCTCAGACCGTATTCTGTAAATTAGGACATCGATTTGCATCAGCGTATCGATCGGAAGGTTTCGATTTATGTTTTACTTCAAATCCATTGGCGTCAGGTTCAAAAAGCAATAATTGGACAATGTTCTAAGTGGTTGGAGTGTAAAATTGTCGGTGACCCAGCAATCGCCAAAAAATAAAAAAAGAGATATTTCGTATTAATAAGACAGTCGCGTAAAGTGTAGAATAAGGATTCTCGCGGTTGAGACAGAAAGGACGAGGGATAGGGAGAACGGAAGAAGGCTTTGTGCTGCTGTCATGCTTAGAGGTTGAATGGGAAATGAATTCCAATAATCTATATTAAACCACCCGTTGTCCAAGGGAAGGCGAACGAAGACGAGACTAGGGCAACGGGATAAAGAGAGCACGAGGGCTTATTTTCGCTCCTCAACTTTTTAATGAATATTCTCGAGCTAATTTGAATAAATTATAACCGATGGTGTTTGACGGCTTTTATAATCGCGTTGAATCCAGAGCCCAGGGTATTGATAGCTGCGAGGGAGGTCGAGGGTGGGCAACAGGGGCAGCAGCGAAGCTTCCATTAATTCTTTTGTCTTTAACCTGGGAGTGATTTTAAGGACTTTTTTTACACAGTCCATTAAAATATCAATTAAGGCCCTTGCAGGGCAGTTTTCTAATCAATGCTTTTATTTCCCCCGATTATGAAAACGTCCATATATATCTTTACGCCGTGGGTATATCTAGCCTCACCCCCTGTACCGCGGTCCATAATCATTTGCGGTATACCGGAATTTTATTGTTTCGCCAAAAACAAAGGACAATTTAGTATGCCGAACAAGCCGCCCTTACTTTAAAAACTCCTGAACCGGGAACAATACTTTTTCACGCTTGGAAAGGACACTTACCTCGCCTTCCTACAGGAGCTGTCGTGGACCGAGAGACGTGGGACGGAGATTTCCCCCGTTACGAAGAGAACTCTGCAGATTTTCAACAAACAAGCGACTAAATTCAACTATTTGAGGTGAGAGAACAGCGTCCCCTACGTCGCTCGTCTTAGCCACACATAGCTCATTCCTAATTGAGATGAAAGGGACGGAAGGGCGCAGTGCTTGTTCGGCAAACGTGACGTACGAAAGATACCTACATGTGTGACAAATATTGGAACAGATCTACCTATCGGTTATTTGCCAGGAAGAAATAATCCGAGACAGATTAATCTCAGAAATAACAGTTTTGGAAAAAATCGCGGGATTATCTACTGCACGGGCACGAAATCGGATCTAGAGATTCTCAAATCCACGTAATCGCTCGTAGCTTATTTGCCGCTCGCAAATGGAACTTGGGTTCAGGGTTGTCGGTTGGGGGAGGACACAGGGCTCGTTCGATCCCAACAAATAACATTGAGACCGCAGTCTGGTGCCTTGCAGAATCCCCTCCGCACGATTCTACCCTTATTCAACCGCGGTAGCAGTCAACCGTTCAATGCGACTGGCATTTGTGTCATCAATTTGTTCGTCCTAAGTGGATAAAGAGACGTGAAACTCAGTCGTGCAATCAATCGATCAAATTTTCAAAAATCCAGCAGGTATATAAAAGAATTTTGTAAATCTTTGCCAACGGCAAAAGACGATTGGATCGCACAAACTCGAGAAATATTCGTAGAATAGTGGTGAAAATCTCAACGGTTGAGTCCAGTAGCTGTAAACTCGTAACGGGCCATTCGTTATGATTTAATACTAACGCGGTGGTAATGTCGTCACAGAGACTCCTCCGCATAAATAATTCGCATGTCCGGGCGCGGGTGGGCCGGAGAAGGGCCATGGGGACGGGGTCAGGTTTTTAATGCGACATCTCCTGGGGGCGGCGAGGATTACCTACCGAGGCTAAAAAGGAAGTTTTTAATAATTTTTCATTTTCTCTATATTTATTATTGTACACTTCCTAACCGGGGTTAGGCGCGGGAACAATGGCCGGTCCGCAACCGCTCCCGAGAAACTCTGCACCCGATCGTCAGTCGCTGTGTATAAAATTTTAATTTATACCCTCTTCCGGTTTCGTCGTGAGAATTCGTGGCTAACGACAGATGGGAGAAACAGCGATGAGTAAATGAGTAGTGAGAAACGGCAGGGAATCCTGTAGCTGATATTTATCATAACCCTTGGAAATAGTTCTCGACTCGAACGAGATCAATAAATAAAAATTGAGAACGAAATATTGAGAATAAAGAGAGGTGGAGCGATGCGAGTAAAAGGTAGGAGCGCATCATGGCTACAACAACAAATCTCGTTCTTTTCGGAATGGATAATTTCATTTTCAAGTTTATGAAAGAATACGTAGCGGCGGTAAGGTTATAGCGTAGCGGAGTGCTAGGAAGCTGGAATATACGATCACCTGTATTCAGAATTGCAAATTCTTTAATTCTCAGGCAGAGGTGCTGCTTGGAAGCAAAATACCTTCATCTGACCTATACAAACATTGGAGGCGAGGATGTGTATTCAAAAATTTGCATAGGTACATTCTGATTAAAACGTCCTAGAAAGTAAATTTAATAGAGGCGTGCAGAGCAGGGACGAAGCCGAGCGGAAAAGGAAGACCGAGAAAGAAGGATAGATGTGGAGCTAGAGATCCAGAGAAATCCGAGGGTGGCGCGCGAGGGATGAACAAATCTGGATAATAGGATTTTACGTTTTCTCTACTGATTGGATTAATTGTTAATCACTGTCCGGACTCCGAGCTCGAGATGCCTTCAGGGATGAAAGAATAACGATACGAAAATATGATTTAAAACTTGTTCGGACATGGTGCATTCGCATAGATTTCTGAATCTATTTCCGCAAGGTATCCCTTATACTCTTTGCCCCTGAAACTCATTCTAAGAGCCAGTAATCCATCGACGATAATTATGCTTGGGTATCGCTGCTGCGTCGTGATTACAGATTCAAAGAACCACAAAGGACAACGGTAGCAAATGCAACGATGAAAGAAAAAATTAAAATAAAAAGTGAATATATATACATATACATAAAAAAAAAAAAAAAATCAAATGAAACTAAAAACAACGCAAGTATATCGTTCACACTGAAGTGTACCGGTATATATACATGTACATAGAATGTATATACTGTAGTAGAAAAATGTGCAGGCGCGTCCTTAGAACAGGACCCCCACCCATCCCCAACTTCCTCCTACCGCGAGGTTCATACGTGTACGTACCTACGTACGCGGGCAAGCAGGCACAAGGGTTGAATTTTAATTATTTTCTCTTTGGTATAATATTTCAATGCTCGCTAGCTCGCCAGCTCGCCAGCTCCACCCTTGTCAAGTAATGTTATTATAATTATACGTGTGTGCGCTCGGGTGCTCATTTCTTGCGCGCGTCTATTCCTGTATTCTCCGGTGTTTCCGTATTTCTGTATTCTTCTATATTCCCTCTGTATTTCCACTGTACTCCCGTATTGTGTAATTAAAATGTCATAATTATACGCTGGAATTCGTCTTAAATTCATATTCACAAACTTCGAATACTTTCACGTTATGTTAAACACCGTACAGGTTGGTTATACCACGTTTACCTTTCGCTCGATTCATGGTCTAATTGTGAATGCAGATTTTCTCACTCCGAACCGCGATTATAGTCCAGATGCTGAAACATCCTTTTCCAGCCTGGCAATTCCTTCTGCAATATGTTACTTCATCATTCTCGCCTATGCCTTCGAACGCCTGCAATCCATCCTATTGCATTTGGATTTCTTTATTCTGGCACAATTGCGATTGAAACACCGCATCGAAACGTCGGCACTGTTCGTATTTTTCTTGAAATATGGATTTCTAGTAACAGACTTACTTTATTTAGTTTGTCGACATTGAGTTTATCGACAAGCTAATAATCACGACGGGTGGCAATCTTTCTTGATAAATTAATTCAAGGCACGAATTCGCGCGACGACATTATCGAGAAATTTTCCCGTCAAATCTAATAAAACATAATATAGACGTATTAATCAGGACCGGGGGGTGGCTAGGGGTACCAGCGCCCTTTATGAGTCCTGAAATATGACGAAGGGGCGAAGACATCAATGTCAATAATAATTCATTGATTACTTAATTCACAGTCACCATGGTAACCGTCTCACTTCTCACTCCAGCTAACTCCCAGCTGCTCTGTTTTTCTCGCTTCGAAGACGAGCCGGATCTCTTAGGCTATACTCACACTAAATGATCAGACATACTTAGACGCGATATGTAAGACTGGAATTAAGAAATAATTGATACAGTTGTGATATTAGAATACATTTTTCATCTCACGTGTGAGAGAAGTGTAACAAAATGAATCTATAGCCAGGGTTTTAGTTGGTCAAAATTTGATCAAGTCTTATATCGACGATCGGCTATGCTATAGCAATTTTTTAATATTTTTTTTTTCAATTTTATTTTTGTAGGAATATCGATGTATTGATAAGTATTGATTGCGTTAGCATATTGATAAAATGTTCCTGCTACGTGGCAGAGTGTGAACGTAGCCTTAAAGTTGCTTACGGAACGCAAGCAGGCAAGGAGAAACACGAAATGAATATTCAGAAGTTATTAGTCTGTAGTGAAATGTGACGGAGTTCACCCTCCTCTCGAAGCATCCTCTTCTCTTCCGCCTATACCACTCCCACGGTTATAGATTTTACGATAGATTCTACTGAAATTCTTGAGAGCAAGTGGGATGAAATGAGGAGCCAGAAAGGGTGAAAGGAGATTGACTGCGAGAAAGGTAGCTGCGCGGTGCGCGGTGTGGAAAATACGGTCATACGGTGTGTAAGCCGAAAAGCAATATTGACGCGTTAATGTCTAACTGAACCGAGTCGATCAGAACCAAGCTTGACAATCCTTCGATCACCGTTTTCCACGAAAGCAGCCATTGATGTAGAACTTTTTATGAAAGAAGGGAACTCCTTCATACCGAAAGAAAATTTGTCTTCGTGTTTCTTGACAGTGCTTCAATCAACTGTGATGTTGAGATTCCAATTTCACCCCGTCCTATTCAAGCCAGAACGTAAAGCTGATCATGAAATTGTTGGGAAGGCAAAGTATCGGGCTTTATTTTCACCCTACTATCAAGGAAGTAGCCGACGTAGCGCGATTCGTCTTCAGGAAACACAAGGAGACGCTATTGAAGCGATTGAGTTAGGCAGATAGTGATCTGTGCGAAGCTGCGAAACTGTTCGCTCGCGAAAGTCATTTTCCTAGCAAGGCATGGCGCGGGCTGTAGCGATATTCAAATGGCATCAATTTCTGTGGAATAGCTTCTTGTATCTGGTATACCGAAAATCTAACGGGGAGAAACGTATTGGCAGATTGCTACGCGATCGTTTTACAACCCCTTATCGGCACAAGGCTAGAGAACGATGGCGCTCGAAGTTGTCTCAAGGGTGTGTCTTCGATTTCCATGGAAATTCAACAAATGCTGGGATAACTGTAACTCGAGCTTCAGCTTTCAGGAGTATTAGAGAAATACTCATTAAGGAGTTTGCCTTCAGGAATTCGTCTGGGTACCATTGCCTCAGCTACTTTGACAAAGTGAATGACTACTCGTGAAATGCCTGCCGCTCGAATGTCTTCTGAAACCAGAGTTTCTCTCGCATTGCAGCGAATAGATACTATCTAAAAAGACTTCAACCGAATCCAAGGAAGTGATTGAAATTTATATTCCGTACTGACATAAGACTCAGAATACTTGATACAAGGTTAGATGTAGTCGCAACGCCTCTGGGTAGCACCAGCTTAAGATTTTTGAATCACTTTTACTCACGCGTCTGCTGACCTTCCGGGATTTTTATCTTAACGGTTATACGTGCGGCATTTTCCCCCGGCAAATGCTTCGGCTTGAGCGAAAAGCGGAAAAACAACGCCATTATCAACGAAAGTATTAATTTTCTCTCCGGAACATGCTTCGAAGATACGAGGTGTATTCGACCTCACAGGCAAACCACGAACAACACAGTGGCGTCTGCCATGAAAAAAGGCAAACTTCTTATATCCGTGTTGAGCAATAGCGATGCTGAATCACCATAAATCAAAAATACACTCTCCACATCGAAGTTCTTTTTCAGTTAAAATACCATGGGGTAAACTTTTAAACTCTAATTCACAGGAAACTGTGAGAGAAATCTTACCTTTTTCCATTCAACTAACATGAAAAATTCACCCATTCCCGAACAGAGTCTGTTTTTGAAATACAACCGATGCCAAGGTGGATGTTACACGCTATTCCTGGCTGTATCCTGCTGTAGACTATATTGCATTTATATATTAAGTCGAAAACCTGGATATCGAAGCTGTAGCTGATCTTATCTACTTTTCTCTCCCTTCGTATCCCTTGGCTTGTTCTTTCTCTGGCCTGGGTCCCTATTCCCAGCCCCATCTTCATCCCCGTCAACGCGGCACACGACCATACATCACGCCTTCGTCTTTATTAAACCCATATTTTTCAGGAAGCCTCACTTTCATGATCTAAAGCACGCCTCCCTGCTCACTCAAAAATCAGCCGGGTGAGGTTTGCGAAGCTTTGCCGGAGTTTCTCGGCGGCCGCAAAACGCATAAAAGTGAAAATGAAAGCGTGGCTTTTGCGCTGCCGACGAATACCGCGAGCCAACGCCCGGCCTTCTGTCTGGCGCCTTTGGGTTCAATAAAGACCAGACTTATAGGCCGAAGGATACACCATCAACGAAATGGTGCACGTAGATATCTCAATGAATATTAAACCATGTCTAAAACAACGCTCGAAGGTTCGTCGAGGTATACGCGAATTTTTTTGCGTCGATTTCATATTGTATAGACGTTTTTTTTTTGGTTTTTCTTTTTTTGAACAGGTAAAAAAACAGGTTGAAAATACAGAAAAGCAAATGAAAACAAAATTGTCTTCGCAATCTAGAATGCTGAACCACCGAAGCAACGAAGCCCCAAAAACCGCAGTAGATATAAAGCATTCCTTCAGTTTATTAGTCAGCCTACGGTAGGCCTCTCTTTATATTAAACATGTGCATTATTAATGCTCAAGTATAACCGTAAAATGCTGATGAAAAAAAGTTAGCAGCCCTCATTTCCCGTGGAAAAAAACCGGGGAGTGAAGCGAGAGCGGAGACTGACTTATTTGACGCCCATAGTCAATATTAATGGCTAATTAAAGCTTAATTAGGCACGGAACTGAAGTTCTCGTGGGAGATCGGGATAAAATATGCTACAAAGAAAAGAATCCTCTTCTACAATTAGATCCATTGTATCAATCGATGAGCTAATGATCAGGCTAGCTCTTCGATCATTGACAATTGTCAGAGGAACAGCTTCTGAGGTTCATCGAGACAACAAATTTGCGTACACGCAAGTATACGAAATGTTATTTTAGCGAACGGTAAATCAACATCATGTGAAATATACACATCGTTGTATCGTTCCTAAAAAAATGGACTCTACGAAAATGAAACACTAAAAATGCGGTAATAATTAAGTAGCAAATTTGGGGTAAAAAATTAGAAAAAAGAAGTGTCGGGTGATGTTTGAGTGATGTTCCATGCCCTCCATCCTCCCCACTTCCTTCGTTAATATAATATAAGGAAGAGTCAGGGTTGTAAGCGAGGCGGGGTAGCCAGTACAAGGTTTTTAATTGTAGCTCACCCGATATAACCCCACTACGACACTCACAGCCACCATCACCAATGTCGTTGTCATCGTGGTTATGGTGGTAGCACCGAGTATTGTCATACCTTTCTTTATTTCCCCAGTGGCTGAATGAGGTTATACATTTTTTCCACTAAGGCAATACCTCCGTCTTCTTATTAGCAAAGCTAATTGGAAATACAAATGGTTATTCACGGTAAGGGAATGGCAGCGGGTTGAGAAGTGAGGGTAGGGATGGTGAGGGATGCGTGGGGGTCGAAACGGGTGGGGTACACTTCTGTGTATTAAGGTCGTATTTGCCCCGGATAATTAGGACTTTTTTCCCGGCCAATTTGGATGAATAATTGATTTTGCCATCCCCTCCGTTCCTCTCTTGGCTTGTCCAACTGCTGAAGCTCTTCGAATGACAATCGCTATAAGGTTGAACAGCGTCGAGAAGTAAGTAACTTCCGGTGGGAATATTGAGAAGAGAGATGCAAAAAAATAAGAAAAAAGTAGGCCTGTCAAGCGCCTTGTTAATTGCCAGTAATACGGGTGAAGCAAGACAAAGTTTGAGATTGTTTGACCTCTCGTTCACTGACGCTGAGAACTTTTTCTGCCTTTGAGACATCTTAACTCTTCACGCCTCCGTGACTACCAAGGGTTATAATATAGTGGAACTAACAATAAAGTTACATTCAATTTCAAAAACCAAAATCCGAAAATTGTAATTTCAAAACGATGGTCAAGATCTTCGCATAATTTGTTATTGGAAAAATTAATGAACGTTCGTCGAACGAGCCGATTGATATGCATTCACGTCACGAATGGAAATCTGTGGAACAGAGATGATAACATTTACGTGCCCAATAAAATTCACGGTGATGCTACCTGATGGTATATTCGTACGATAATATCTCCTTTACATTTGAAAATCAATTCTGTCGTGTGGAATTGAGTCTAAATCGGTGTGTTGTCAAACGTCGCTTTTCGGCGACTCCGCTATTGTCTCTAATACTGTAATGTCCCTAGAGTAAGGACGCGTCAATATCATTCGGTCAGTGCTACCTGCCCGCAGTGTTATTTAGTGTGTCATTTGGAATAAGACGTCGTATCGAACAGTTGTGTGTCAAATTTATCAATAGAAAGTATCTCTGTACCAGAAATAATTCCGCATCGATTAAATCCGGTGATATTTTAATTTTTTAATTTTTTTTGTTGGTAAGTTATAATTGAGAAGTAGAAATAAAGAATGGTGTTACTGAATTTTGTACCACGTCATTTATTTCCCAATAATTTCAGGTAGAAATGAGATTGAAAACAGTTCCCAGGCAAAGAAAAACGAACTATTCCCACGAAGCCACAAACTCTACACCAGAGAATATACGTTCAACCAATATCGCGCAGGACGTGAACGAAGAGTTAACGAACAATGGAAAATACGATGGAATTTTGAAAAATCTTAAGGTGAGCGTTGATGTTTGATTACCTGTGACAGAAAACGATTTCATTTTTCCTGAACTCAAGTATAGATAGCGTTAGATACCTCAACAGTATTAAAGCCCCTTTAAGTTTCATCTCGCGTTGGTCAGATGTTCCTATTTTACTCTGATTTCGTCGCTATGAATTGCCAAAGCAGAAGATCTTGAGGCACTCCTAAATGTCGAATGTCAGAAATCAATCAGCACAATTATCCACAAATATGTAACATCGTGCACTAATACTGAGACGGCATGACAGCTCATAACACATGGAAAGTCCGCTGCACCTTACGAGTTACAAATTCATATAGGTTCTTTTTTCTATTGTCCATTCGGATATCGTACATTAGATTTTTCTATCATGCAGTGTGTATCTGTACATCGATTCTAACCGTCACGTAATTTCGGAGAAAATCCAATAAATAGGATAGACTAATCTATACTGAGCTGTGAGTGATTCGACATGAGCTACGACCTTAATACGTCTCAAAATATGTATCTCATAGGATCCATATACTACACACTATATTGAAATCCCGTGTTTCAACAATTTACACATTTACACAGAAATCCGGGGCAAAGAAGTACGAGGTGCCAGAAACTTCGGAGGATTCTCACCCGATGGAACTCGTCACTAGAAAACACGTCAAAGAACGTCATATCGTCAACGATTTCAAAAACTCCGTGACAGAGAGTTTTGAAGCTGTGAATCTGAGTACAAAAAATGGCTTCAGGACCGATGGAAAAATTGAAACATTGAGCCGACCATTAGCGCCAGACGAGGCGAGCAGCGGTGACAAGTTCGCTGGGAGTTTGTTATATCAGATAATAACGGATCCTACGTTTGTTGATAACATAAAAAACAACAAAGAGATGAAGAAGTTGACTTGTAAGTTTTGCAAAAAAAAATTCTACAATTATGACGAACTGCAAGATCATCTGGACTCTCGTTTAAACGAGTTTGATCGCATCACATGCTGCGCTTGTGGCAAAACTTTCGGGCAAAAACGATATTTACGATATCATCAGCGATGCCATGCTGTGAATCATAAATTTACTTGCGATATTTGTGCAAAAGAGTATTCGAGGATGGACAACCTCACGCGACACAGGGCCTATCACACGAACCCCGACAAGTTTTCGTGCAAGATTTGCAAGAAAACATTTGCCAGAAGAGATTTAATGACAAAACATTTAAAATCTCACCAAGGAAAGAAGATTAATTGCGATTTTTGCAAAGTAATTTTTGCTGACATCACAGAAATGAAAGCTCACGGGCTCGCATTTCATACAACCAAAAACCAAAACTAAATTAACGTACATCAAACAGTGATTTTTACTTTCGTTGTCCAGTGCAGATTCAATTACCTGTAAAACGTATAAACACGTTCGGTCCGTTAATTTTTGATTTCAGTTTACTCCCGAACAAACGTTTTCTGTTTTCGAAGGAATATCCATTTGTTTGGAACCAGTGATTCATTTTTTTTTTTTTTTTTTTTTGAAATTTCAGTTTCATCGAGTCGACGTATTCAATACAATGAGTACCTAATATTTATAATATGATATTGAATCGAAGCATGAATGTAGCTTGTTTGGTTTTGCTCTCGAATTACGGGGGATTTTTTCTGTTTCGAGAATCTCGTGGACCTCGCCTACGTAGCTCCAGGCGAAAAGCGATGGATTTCTAGTGAATTTTAAGTTTAAATTCAACTCGATCAAAAATAAAATAGGTTTCGGAACTATTTCAAACAACTTGTTAAAAATTTAATGCCATAGCCGAGCGCGTAGCTTTTTATCTCAAAAAGTTATGCGAGTTTTATCCCGAAGTATAACAACGTGTCCTGGAGATACGAAGATATTGGCGACCATGAGGTCCATAATTGTGTCGGGTTTCAAAAAAATTGTCTCGACACGTACGTAAAGTTATTGAAATTTGTTCCCTACGATAATGAGATATGAAAGTGAGCGAAAGAAAAAAAAATGTTTGAATGAGTGCTTCAGGCTGATAAATTCGTTCATTTCAGCAGAAAATATTCGTACATATGTACGAAATAATAGTATAGGTCATATTTTGTACTACATTATATCTTGAAAAAGCAGTAGTGTATATCAATATCCAACGTGTGTTAATAAATCTGATTTTCTGAACAATCGTATACCAGTGAAAAATTAATATCCCATACACTTTTCAACTGTCCATTATATTGGCGAAATCATAAAATATAGTACGTACTTAGAAATACGACACCGCACAAATCACAAGAACAAAAGGTATCATTGTGAATGGAAATTTTCATAACTTATCTCGTGATGAGCTAAAGAACATTTTTCCACAAATGATTCACACATATCCTGATTGCTATAATTACCATACTCTGGTAAACTTAGTGCTGCCGATCTGGAAGGTGCAGAAACACTTGTAGAGCCATATTCACCAAAATACCTGTTAAGTCTCTAGTAACGTCATGCGTTGTAAAAATCTACACTTGCCTGAAAAACCAACACAAAATACCAACCCCGTCCTGAGACATTGCCATGCTACGTACAGCGAAAGCAGTATGTTGTGTATCCAGACTTACCCAAAAATTCAACAAATTTGAGGAGGATATGGCTCCCCCGAAGGTATACAGAGCAACAGAGATTCTGCGGTCTCTTTGGGAATTGTCAAGCTGAGTTCTTGTAGCGCCTGAGGGTCACGCCGGTTTGTATATTTATATACATTGATCATATATGTATACGAGGTGATATTTGTGTGGTAAGCCAAAAAAAAAAAAAAAAATTCCAAGTATAAGTAAGATACATTTACAGGCGGATTCATATTCGTATAAAGAGGCAAAGCATACAGGTACATAAAGTACTGCGTATACCTACCTACCTACCTGCCTACCGCGAATAGGATTATGCGACGAATGCAAACTCTTAGTCGTTTTAAAAACCACTGAGCATTTCGCATATTTGTTTGAGCGCGTACAATATCATTACGCGACCTACGGCCGAGTCAACCAGCACGTGGGCGCTACTTCCAGGCATATACTACACAGCGTAGCTACGTTATACTAGCGCCTGAACGCAAGGGTTGAGTTTTCGCAGTTTTCATCTACCACTTTGGAAGTTGTTCTACCCATGTTTTATACAGACTACAAGCCGGTATCCACTCATGTAAAAAACAAAACCTTATAGTATTCGTTTTTCCCTTATTTTATCGAGCGAAAGAATACTTTTTAAATCCTCGTGTCGACTCGAGGGGGGATATATACCTACACCTTGACAAGGGGTGGTTTCAGAGAAATAGTCTTTCTCGAAAGAATTTTTCAATAACCCAGTTCCAGTGCATGCAAATGAAGAAAGAGTGAAAGAATTTCGTCGACTCGAAAATATCGCAGTAAAATTTTCGATTTTTGTTTGCTTTTTATCAGAGAATCTTCTGTTTTCTGAATACGACATCTGCGAAATTCCGATCTGAGATCCGACTACCTGACAATTTAGACTTGAAAAATTCCCAACCTGATTCAACGATGGCCGCAATAGGCACAAAGTTCCGAATTTCGAGATAATACGGGAATGGTCTTTGCCATGAGGAATTTCAGAAATCCGTTTCTAAAGCCCGAGGCGTACGTTAGTAATTATTCACACCGAACTCACACCTTGGCAATTCGAGGACGCTCGTTTCAATGTATGCGCGATGTACGATGGCGATATGCGATGGGGATGGGTCAGAATGGCGTCCAGCGTAGGAAAACGAAGGGCCGTCGTGGGCGGCAGGAGGAAAGGGAAGAGACAGGCTCGCAATCCCTTTGATACGGCATTGATATAATATTAATCTAAGCAAGCAAAACTCAAAGGATAACCGCCATCCGTCCATCCCCTTTCGCACACACACGCACGATCTACGACGCACACGAAGGCAATAGCCCAAGGACGGATCGCTCAAAAGCGTATTAATTTCTTCATTATGCGCCAGGCTGACCATCCTTCGTTATTGCCTGGCTGCCACTGGCACCACCACCACCAACACCGACAATACTACCCCTACTTTTGCACCCTTGTCTGTCTCATCCTTATATTCAAAATTTATTAAAATATGCCGGGGTAGTAGAAAGTAGAGGGCAATGGGAGAGCATGCGGGAGAGCATTTATTTAATTTTTTTCAACAATTGCTTCTGTGCAGCGGTGAAAGAAGTTAGAGGTGCAATTTGAGGGAGTTGGTATTTCGAAGCGATGGAAAGTTAATTGCAGTCAGGAAAGAATTTTCAACAAAGTAGGAATTCTCAGGGGGGTCGGCGGGTATATATTATCAGGAAATTGCCAATAAAGTCATAAAGAATATCGGGCAGCGATATGAATATTACTTTCCTTTTTATTTTCTCGTTTATTGTGAGCGCATCGTCACTTTGTTTGGCGTAAAACAGTGTAGCAATAAGACGAGATAGAAGAAGGAAATATTTATGAGAATATGATGTCATTTATACGATGACATATCTGGAGGGTATATCATTCATTCGAAAATGTAATTGCGTTATAGTGAAAACAAATTTCGATTGTATTTGATTTTTAATATCGATTAGTAGTATGCGAATTTTATTGCAATTTTGTCCCTCCCTTGTAAAGGTTGCGAAAATTGGAGAGAAGTTATTGACATTCGTGACACTCGTTAGAAACATGAGTGAAAAAATAATGGAAATGTACGAAATTGAGAATCAGTTTTGAATAAAATCTCGGTATTGAGACCGGCGGAAATATTTGGAACGACTTTTCCGCCAGCTACAACCCAACGGTGATTGAAATTGGATAAATACAGGACGTTGATACCGAAAATAGAATAAAGCAAGGCTGGGAGAACTTGAATCATACGAGATCGAACCTCGGCGGTAGCGTTATACTCTCAGGTTTAATTAATATAAAAATCACAAGTCCATGGACCAGAGTCAAGCCCAAGCTCCAATTCAGCACAACGGGCAGGCCCGACGTACTCCCTGCCTTCTCCCTGAAAACCCCTTTTCCGGTGCGGTATCGGCGTGGCAATATTTAATCAAACACTCGGTGTGTAAGTCACGTTAAAACTCACCGACGCCCTTTGCCTCGTACCACCTGCACCACCCTCTTTACCATCGGCCATCGGAGCAACGCTCGCACGCGGCGGCTTCAATATTTTCAAATTGCCAGGCGAATGATTTTTATCAAACAAAGCATTCTTCGCTCGGTCATATTTTAATCAATACGTAACTCTCGCCGCGAGGTTGTAATTCGCTCGCCCTCCGGTTTTCGCTTTTGCTTTTGCTTTTGCCTTTGCCTTCGCTCCGCAGCCTCGATAAAAATTAATATTAGAACTCGTGTTTCTTCGTTCAGAAAATATTCGTTGCCGTCCTCCGATATGAGTTTGCAGCTACGACACGAGAGTCTACCACCCCTCAAGCTTTATTGCACTCCTTTTTCGATCAAATCCATTAATTAGTTTCGAATGCATCGTCTTATTTGATTTTAGAAAAAAATTACGAAAGAAACGAACCGCACAAGGTTAGCCGAATCTTCCTTATCCGCGACTTTATCTTCCAAAGTTAGATAAGAAGCTCGATCATCTTTCGCCCGACGTTACACGCTCGATCGAGCGTTCATACTCAGGAAGAATATATTCCTGACTCCCTTTATCGAGGCGCTTTCATGTCCCAGAGATTTCTAGGTAGAGGTAAAAAGAAATCAGTGAAAAGCGTTTAGCAAGGACCGACCGAGGACAAAGCCTCAAATTATATGCAATAAAAATGGCGCGTTGTACACCTTGTTCACTGTTCAATTTTACAACACTCGTATTTTCCACTTAAAAATGCCCTCTGCCATCGGACGAGGGGAGTTGGGGGGCTGGCGTTACAGGGGCGCGTTCTTTTTGATCTCGCTAAAGAATTCATTAAGTTTGCGGCTGCGGCAAGGTATTAAAACGGGCCGCGGAATTGCCCGCGAATTTCATACAACCTTGCCTCTAGCTTTGACGGCGTGAGGGGGCTCCTCGTTCTCGCGACACCGAGCAGGTATTGCGTATCGGTGATTTTTTCAATTAATATTCGTTCCGCTCGAATTTCCCCGGAGATTTCGAGCCTCTTGATTCTATTTTTGAGAAAACCGGGTGCCGGAGTGCCGGGATCTCGCTTTGATAATAATAACAAGTGTGACGACCTGAATCGGTTGCTTGAAGTTTAATTGGCGGTATAAATTGGCGGGTGTAATTGGCGTATCGATTTGAGCCGGATTAAAAAGAACCGGAGAATCACCAGGGCTTGGTGAAAATGAACATTTCTTGCGGCATAAAAAATCTGTGTAATCAATTATTGAACCTTTTATCTCATATTTTACGGCCAATGAGTTCATCCCCCCACCCCTTACTTTTTTTTAGGTACGCTTCTTTACCGGGGTTCAGCGGGGCTGGCTTTGTTTGGGATATCAAATATTTATCTTCTTAAATAACGGGGGAGCGCATTTTTCCCCTTAATAAATTATCAGCGATTATTGGCTGCGCTCTCCTTGTTTGCTCGAGAGTTTTGCCAAGTTTTTATTTTTCAGAACCTTGTTTTGCATTCGCGACAGAACAGTGCGGGGCGGGGTGAGTTCAAAGAAAATCAAATGAGCTTCGAAATTGCATTCCTTGGGTCCCGTTTTAATTTCATCCAATCGATGAACCGAATTAAACCAAAGACAAGACAGCAGCTGAACAATAAAGAGGATCGTCTCATTATCAAGAAAAAAAATTGAAAAAACAAATTCACCACTCATTTTTTGAATCTCTAGAATATTTTTGATCGGTCATATTCGCATTTGTTGCTTCGTAACGACCACGTGTGTGTCGTTGCAAAGATAACCACCATAGGCACCCATAGTAGGTACGTAAAATTACAGGGGTCTGCGTGTCTTAGGGTGATTGGAAGTTACGAGTCCTAAACTGTGCGAGGTCCGAGGTTGGGCGGCGAAGGGAAGGGGGATTTGACACCGGTCAGATACCGCCTCGTAAAATGTTATGAGAATTAATGTCCCTTTCCCCATTCCATCTCTTTCTCTTCCTTCACTCTGTTTTCCCCCGTTTGCCCCCTTTTTCTCCCTTCTCGTACCAACCAACGACCAATTTTGCTGTTACGGTACCCGCAACCTTTGCGGCTAATGGAAAAGTCGATGCCTGATTGTGGAGGCGCTGGACGCAGACGTTAGACCGTTCAACGGTTCAGCGGTTCGGAGGTTCAACGGGGTTCAATTCAACTTTGTTTGCGGTGCCCAAAATGAACTTGCGACTCGCCGGACCAGAAGGAAATACATTCACTGACCTCTTCAGCTTTCCATGGTAGATAGAATTCCTGCTTAAATTGTTACCTCTTGGATTAGTACACAGAAATCCCATACGTTGAATCAGAGAACTTTCCATGTCGAAAGCAAAACATATCATATATTATAGAACTCAAATATCCAGAATTGATGAAAAAGGCACAGCTGCAGTCTAACTTAATTGCATGATGACTGCGAATATAATGTATCTAGATATAGGAGTCATAAGTATATAATACACGTCTGCATACAGTCATAGGTCTGTAGCGTTCGCTCATAAAGATGCCATACATCGGCAATCACTGGATGAGTGGCTTTTTCCGGTCGCCCACTACACGCGCGTTAAAACCTGTAATGTGTGTTGTAGCCGTCAGTTTAGACGATGATTTAGTGTATGCATTGATTGGGTC
This sequence comes from Tenthredo distinguenda, assembly GCA_947538915.1. Taxonomy (NCBI): domain Eukaryota; kingdom Metazoa; phylum Arthropoda; class Insecta; order Hymenoptera; family Tenthredinidae; genus Tenthredo; species Tenthredo distinguenda. Next base: position 12,424,079 of record OX384534.1, read on the forward strand.
GATCAGAGGCCACATCATCTCGTTTGCTGCGTTTCATCATCGGCCCTATTTATAGACTCTTGACGAGGATGATCGAATCAATTTGATTTGCTCTTCCTTCTGTATAACGACGGCTGAACGCTAAGGTGGTGATCATTGGAAGATTGCGGTTAATATTTCACTGGCTTCTATTCATTCCGTTGCAATAATATCAACTCGCTTTATCAATATTCTCGTCTTGCAAAGTTCTCGCAAAAAACTGGCACAGTGGCAGAAGACAAATAAATACTAAAAAGCAACGTAAAGCGAATTACAAAGATTGAATTGCAAGTAGACGGTGCGAGGTGACTCCTGTTCGTTCGTAAATTGGCAAACAAATGGTAGGCAAGCACGACGTTAGGTATAGCGTCCCAGGGAGTATAATAAGATTGTATCAATACGGTGGGATTGAATGACGTCAAAAAGTAACGGTTTGAGTGGTAGCGACGAGGCAAAAAACGGAGGGTTAATATCGCGAAAGTGTGCAAACGTGTTTCAGAAACATCGAAGAAATTTCCACCGTCTTTTCCTCCCTTCCACGGAAAAGAGCAGCTAGAAATTGTTTCCGGAAGAATATAGAGGCTCTTGATTTGGTAACGTAGCTTCATTCGCTTCGCACAAATTGATATGAAATCAAAATACGCGTCATACTGTTGGAGATTCAAAAAGCGCAATCTGGCGAATTTCCTCCGCCCATTTCCGACTGACTATTTGCTGTCAAGACTATACCTGGTCGAGTCGTCTGTACCTGTAGTAACTGGAGCAGCAAAGCCAGAGGTGAGATAGATAAAGGAATAATTCTACGTGGAAACAATTCATGGGTTTCGGTACCAGCGTATGCCATTGGTTACGACGAATAATTATAGCTTCGAATGCATTTCCCGTTATTCGCTTTATGGCCGAGAGCTGAAACCGCAGGTGTAGATACGCAAGGGCGCGATAGTCTAACCCCTGTAAATGTGCATCTGTTCAGAACGGTTTGATCGCGTTCTGAGAATACGTACGTTTGTTTCAGACACCGTGTTCTGGCTTGTCCTTTGAGATAGTCGTTACGCGAAACAACAAGGTACTCGGTCACAATAAGCTAGGAGAAATATGAACCGAGGAACTCTCAGCTGTGGCTGACAGGTCAGCGTCGGCCTAAATCTACTGTCCTGGCATCTCAAGGCTGATTCAAATACGGGACAAAAGTGAGAAAGATAAAACGAAGAGAGAACGAACAGAACAGTGGCACGTGATAGAAATTTTACTCCCAAGTTCACCCCTTGTAGAAGAAAAATCCGGTCCGTTTAAGCCAACGAAAAAGCTGCTTTCATCTTCTCGTATAATTAAGAGGGTCGCGATCGAGTGAGGCGACCAGAGACCCAATCAACTGATATCGCGACTAAAGCCCTTAAGTCCCGCAACTCCTGATACCACGGCAGTTCGGTTGTGGTCCACCAGTGGTCCACCGGTGGTTAAGCGGTCTGATCACAAGTTAGTGTTTTCGCGGTATACGATGGCCAGGAAGCGAGAAGCTAGGGGGCATAGAAGGTAGCAACGAAGGTTCGGAGGGAGGAAGAGACGGCCGGTTTATAGGTCCGGCTTAAGCCGGTTATAGGTACTGCCGATGTTATTTGATGGGCGAATGCACTTCGCCAACTCCAGAGCTTCTCTCGGCACTGCTAGTCGCTATCGGATCTGTATCGTCCGATTTTATACCCGACGTCAAGAAGTCTAGCCAGAGTGTAAAAAGCTCGGAAAAGTTGATCAAAAGTATATGGTTTATGGGTTCATCCTATATGAACTTCTCTCTAGAGTCATGAATCAAGTGATTGGAAAACCGACCGCGAATTATGAGGGGAATCGAAAATCCATCGAAACTCGCCCAAAGGTCGTAATTAAAACAATCGAAGTCGACAAGGCTTTCATCAGTACCTCGGACCACGAGGACCCTCCAGGGAGTTTAATTCTGCCCATTTTCCCGGTCTCATTCGTACGTTACACTATACATGTAGCTGGGAGAATAATACCGTACATTTCTTTGAATTCGCGTTCCGATGAAATCGTACACGTTTGTATTACACTTTGTATACCTTCGCATACGCCATCAAGTTTTAAAGTTCTACCGAAGGCAAAGAAATCTGACGAGTTCGTATTGCGGTACTAATTGGATGCTGCACCAGTGTCAAAAACTGTTCACGTTCCATCCCATAGTGTATTTCTCATTAACCATCCTCCGACCTCATTGTCATCGCGATGATGGCCGAGAATATAGGGAAGAAATGTGCGCAGGATGTGACGTCAGCTACGGGGTGGGCACCAATAACTTGCCAATATCGGTATTAGTGCAGCACTGAGCGCAATATAAACGTTTATGACCCAAATATGTGTACTCGTCCCTCCACTACATCCCTGCCTGGACGAGTCCCAGAGCGCAACATCAACCGAGCTTTTCTCTTCTTTTCCCATTCTCGCGTCTTAGTGGTTGTCACCCTTAACTCATAAGATTGTTTTCGAAATTCTGATCGCTTGTACATTGTTACGAGAATAATTTGTCAGCGGTGATAGTAACGTTACTGTTCCTGGTGAGATGGCTTTCACAAATATCAAATATGCATGAAATGAGAGGCATTTTGACTAATAATCCGCCTTACATGAGATTGAGAACTACTGCGTGGAAGTGGCGTTTGCGAGACATGAAATGAAAGAAGGGCAGCCATCGGTAGCCGATGTGGTAACAACGCGAATGTACATGTGAGTTCGTGTGTGGTAAAGGGAGAGAGTAAGGGGGCACTTAATGTTTCTCTATCTATACCCAGCAGGACAGTAGCACCGGAGGGATATTGTTATATACGATGTTGCGAGGATGGCAGATCTGCAGGAGTTGGAGGAAAGGGAAGATGGAACAGAACGGGGAGATATCGCTAGCCACCAATTACCAGAGAGCGAGAGTTATTGAAAAAGTCCCCGAGGACGAAAGCCTATTCGAGCAGAACTTTCATGTAGCTATCATATAGCTAATTAACACTGATTATCGTGCGATGAAGCATCGTACATGATGTCAGTATGAGTAATGCAAACATTTTCTCTCACGATACGAATATCAAAGACTAGACTGATCCCGATAACCAATAAGATTACTTAATCTAGACACGTATGGTGTATGTATTATACATATATATAAATATTACGTGCAGAATCTTCAGCGTCTTCGTAGCATCATCCATCTCCTCACGCCTCTCCACATTCTCCATCCCTTCGTTGCTCCAGCCCAGCCTCTATCCGATAAACGACATAATTCGCTAACGCCTTTAACTTCTGATATAACGGCGTATTAGTTTTGATGCTCTCTCAGGGTAGGCGAGTCGCGAGTTGCGAGCTCAAGACTCTCTTTGCCAATTTTCCTCCTCAAAGCTCCATCGTCTTTGATCAGCTCCGGCGACGCCCCTATAATGTCTCCAGTCTTTCGACGACAACCCCCACGCACCACCCATCACCTCTCGTGCTTCTTCGCTACTTACATCCAGGCATTGGCGGGCGCTTAAGGTATGTACGTTTCGATCTATTTTTAATTGTTAGAAAGAATCGGTACATCGATAGAATAAGCTGTGAGACAGAGATTGGTATTCGTGGATGTGAAATTCTCATCCCCTTCAATACTTTTCATACCTATCGAGAATTTATTACTGATATTCTTAGAATAACGAAGTCGTGAAGATAAAATTTTATCGGAAAGACGATGAGAAGCGACCGAGAAATATTTTAATCTCGAGCCAATCAACGCGTCTACGCCACTGCGATCCGCATTAATTATTCCCTTTAGATTACGCGTGGCACGAACTGGCGTCCTCATTCCCCATCGCCGAACCACCTTCCGCCATCAATTTTACCCCCGTTACACTATCTTGGAGAAATCTGCTTTGCTGCTTCATCGATGGTAATGCTTCTTTTTATGATTATCATATTTATAAATACCCCATCCGCCGCCACTCTCGCCCGATCTCACTCTCTCTCTCGGTCTCTCTCTCTCTCTCGCTCTTTCTCACTCTCTCTCCCAATTCACTCGGATCTCAGCTGATGAAAGGATCTCGTTAATTGGGAATACTGACGACAGCCCGAAAGCGTATTGGCTCAATCTTACCAGGGCCTTAATGTACCCCATCCCTTTTTCTCCTGCTCCCAGCCTCCTTCAGATCTGGCTGGATCGTCAAAGGGATCTTATTTATGAGACTTTCTGCAAACAAATGGATAAATCTAATATCCCAATCTTTCTCGGAGAAACCTTTTTCCAAGATCACCTAACGACTTTCCGTCTTACCGATTCAATCGTTGCTAATTTTACGCAAGAATTCTTGCATAATGGTCTTGAATTACGTTTCATTGCCATTCTCGATACTTGTTTCAACTTTTTGGAATCAGAACTCAAAATTACACTGCCCAAGGCGACTAACCAAGACTAGACATTCTCGTATCGATGGATAAGATGAGGAAAAACGAAGAGATGGTTTTGGACCGAAACGATCAGAAGCTGAAAGGGTGGTTTGGTGACTAATGTCCCGGCTTACAGTTAGACACACGACACACGATATATAGAACTGTTGGTGTCTGTTATCCTGTTAAAATCTGGCACGTGGCCGTTGCCCTAACAACAGCTTAAATGGTTCTCAGTGGTTCTCAGATCATACCACCAGTGGCATAGCTGCAGGCAAAGGCGCAGCAAGGATCCAGTTTGAGTGCAGAGCTTTTAGAGCGAATTCAACGGGCAGATCTGCATCGCGAATCGTTTCAGTAACCGAACCCAGGGTAAGTATGCCTGGAGCGTACAGTCGAGTGAGAGAAATCTCGAACCATCGGAGCTTTGCCGTTTTCTAAAGCCCGGGGATGCCGTGATCAGATAGGTTGTCGATGTGAAACAGTCTTCTATCATTTCGTGATTTATAATAACTGTAATTTCAAGTGTAAATAATACTCGAAGTGTGCAATAATTAACCATTGGCTTGAATCTAATTAATCTCAAGCTTGTGTCGATGATAAGACGTTTCGATTGCTTTTATGAAATCTAGGATAGCAGCTCAAATTTGAAGTATCAATTCACTGAGACATAAATCATGTGTGTATTTCGAGAAAATACCAATTCCGGTGAGGAAAAAAAAGTGTAGTTCAGATACATCATTGGGAAGAACTAATTTGAGGCAGATGATAGGCCGAGCCTTCGTCATTTCATGGATAGTTGGCCTCGTTAATTCAACGGGCCACACGCAAAACCGAGACTATTAGTAAAACCCTAAACTCTGAAATCTTTGCTGCAACATGACATCGGAAGAAACAAATCTCGTTTGTAATAAATTTTCAAAAAGCCAACCGATATACAGGTTGACGTATTTGAGTTCCACTTGCATTTCGTTTGGTCATTCTATCAGTCTGTCGACGAGATCGACGTCTTAAAGACCACGAGACAACGTGGCACACGAGAGATCGTCACACACGCTCAACCCGCATCCGTTTTGACAAGCGAACGTGTGGAGACGTGGATGTTTCATACACGTGTGTGTATGTAAACAGGCGCAGATGTCGACTTGGGTTAGAGGTGTATACAGCTAAACGCACAAGTTGAGCCGATTGCGCGTGGGTCTCTCGCGCGCGGATACAAGTAGGAAATCTATCTCGAGTTGGGATCAGTCTGGCCAGTTCGCTGTTAGTCGCGTTTACAGCTCGTCGTTATTATTTGAGTTGATTTGAAACACGCGTGGTACGTGTCTTCTCCTCTGTCCCTTTTTCCCCCGCCTAGTCATAACGCCCCTGCTTTCGTCGCCCTATACGTGCTGATGAGTAGATATTGGCAGCTGCTGCCATACCATTGCTGTTACCACTGCCTCAAATCCTCTTCTATCATGATGCGTTCAATTTTATGCCACCGTCGAGTAAAGTCGTGTCGGATGAAAAATTGCTAAAAAGTTGAATTCCTTTTACCATATCCACCCTCTTTCAATAATTCAAACTACTCGATGCCAATTGCTTTCTGTTTGACATTGAAAAATCCGTGTACTTGTAGCATTCATGTAACATATCTATAAGTACTGGATGCTGTAGATGTCTAGATTCATGAGAATGGGAAAAAATCTTTCATTCCCTCAATGAAACGATTTGCAACTCGATAGACCACCAACGGGTTCAGTTCCACTGCAACTGAGTTCTTGGCGGATATTTAACAACGCGGTGCATATCACTGGCCAAAAAGTTTTCGCGGCAAGCTTTGTGCGGGTGATGGGGCGATGCAAACAGCGGCAGAGACCTAAAGCAAAAGTCACGAACGAAAAAATAAAACGGCAAAGGCAAAGGCGCTTCTGTCGATACAAGGAGCCGATTGTAGCACGAGATGAACAGCGAAGAACGGCGAGGGGAATACCGACCAAAGAGACAGTGCCTGTCTGTGTCCAATAGATTCCGATGCTCAGATACGGAACATCGCGAATCCCATCTCAAATAGCGGTCCAGCTATTAGCTCTAGCTTTGATTGGCTCCGTTTAATGGGGCGACCAACATGCATATAAATTGCTATTTGCTTTGAAGATATTTTCAGCGTTTAGAGATATTAGAAGATACGGAGGTTTTAATTACTTTCTTTTATTACCGGCGTTGCAATTCTTGAGAAATAAGATCCGTTTACGTCACATTCGAAGGTATTACGGTCGAAAGTATTCGTTCGTCCCTTGGCTCCTCGATGATTTAGGTTATTGCTTCGGAGAGTGAAATCCTGCCGATTTTTTAAATCTTTTCACCTCCCTCAAATCTGAACGGTTAAAGTTTTAGGCCCTGGTTCGCTCATCTCGAGTCTCTCTCCTCAGCAGCCGTTGAAGAAGCCATAAAAGAAGTGGCTACCGACGCGGTAAGGTGAGGGAATTTGTCAGTATTAAATAAATATCCCATAAAGGTCGGCATCAATCCCCGTAGAAACATTAACGCCCGATACAGCCGAGTCTGGGCTGTTATTTTTCATACCGTTGCGTCTTACGACTTCCAAGGCCGTTCCAGAAGAGATACTCTTCGAGCTTTTTATGGTCCATAAGTCAGGTAGCATCGTATACGAGGCCGCAGTAGATCAAAAGTGATGTCTCCGTTATAACGTAAATACTTAACGACTACGAGACTCCTCCTATACAAGTCTATAGCTGTCAAGGTGCGTTTCAACGCCATTTCACAGGCTCGAAATTAAGAAAATAAACAAAATTTCCATGCGTGATGGCCTTTTCACAACAATTGGACTGGCCGCTCGTACGAAAGCTCGATTCGATAACGAAAAAAAAAATTTTACCGTGATGAGGGTGTGGCAGTAACAATCGAATGTTGTGTGAAAGTACTTAACCTTACTGTTATTTTGACGTTTCTCGCGTACAGCATATACGGCCAAAGAGAAATAAATTATTCCGACGAAATGTAACAAATACTGTTTTTCACTAATAATTTAATTTAATCATATCGAGAGCGGTGTAACACTGAACCTATCATAAAAGTAAGATATCAAAAGTCAAAGAATTCGGGATGGAAAACGGAGAAATTGATTCAGCTTCCACATATGAATCGGAGCAAGACGTACTTCAGGAAGAAACCGAAGAATCCGTGCTGTTGATCGAAGCAAAGTCAAATGCATCGTACAACGATCAGAAAGATGACCTGGGACCTAGCAGTTCCGAAGGAAATTCCGTAGTGACATTCGCATCGCCATCAGAAAAGTCGAAGACAATCAAGGTGTACCTTCGATTGAAACCTTTTCCACCAGAGACCGACTTGACGAGGGAACAAGAAGAAGCTTATACTATCCTAAATTCTACAACATTACTAACCAAGTTTCCTGGTCTAGATGTAAGCACCAGGTCTCTCAAGAATTTCAAAACGAGCGAAAGAGTGTGCAGAACGTTTACCTTCACGACTACCTTTGGACCAGATATTTTGCAAGAAGAATTCTTCGACGTAGCCATCAAGCCTCAGATACACGATTTCTTAGCTGGACAAAATTCCACGGTAATGAGTTATGGCACTTCTAATGCTGGAAAATCGTATACACTGTACGGGGCTCCGTCAGCTCTTGGAATTATTCCGCTGAGTATTAAGTTCATTTTCGGCAAGGTAAAATCTACTTTGACAACGCCGTGGTACAAGCCGATTTATCAGAGTCATGTTATCGGTTTGAGTTCCACCGATCGAGCTCGCGAATTGGATATCAGAGACAAGCTACTCTCGTACGCGTCGCCAGAACAAATGGAATTCATTAATGCTTACCACGCTATGCGGGAAATAATGAGAGAAGAAGAGGCAGATTTGACATCACGTCAAGACGAACACTTTATTTACTCAGTCTGGATTTCCTTCGCTGAGATATACAACGACGCCATATATGATTTGCTGTCACCCGAGTCGCCCAAGAAAAGACTACCATTGAAAATGGTGACGGACAAACAAGGCAGGACATTTATTAAGGACTTGAGAACGGTCTACGTCAACTCTGACGAAGAGGCATATCAGATTTTACTAGCTGGACAGTACAGGTCACGAATCGCTGCAACGACACTAAATTCTCGAAGCTCTCGTTCACATTGCGTATTCACTATGAAACTTCTAAAATATTATGCAGAAAGCCCACCCGAGGATGTGGAGGTCAGCGCCTTGTCTTTCTGCGATCTCGCGGGATCTGGACGTTTGAAAATGACGACGAATATAACCGACCGCATCAAAGAGACACAGAATATAAACACTAGCCTATTGGTTCTTGGCAGATGTTTAAAATCGATATGGGAAGGTCAGTCAGTGAGGCAAAAATCGGAGGTGGTCGGTCCGTTTCGAGACTCAAAATTGACGCGGTTATTCCAAAAAGCTCTTTCCGGCAAAGAGCAGATAACTCTGATCGTAAACGTTAATCCCGTGCCCAGTTTATACGCAGAGACACAAAACGTGCTTAATTTTTCAGCGATTGCTAAAAAAATTGTCATGGAACCGGTCAATGAGGTGAAAAATAAGATGTTCACGTCCAGATTTTCACAGGTTGTTTCGCAGAGCGTGAAAACGGTAACTGATTGGGATCAAGCAGCTGTGGAAGATTCAACGAATGAAATATACCCGGAAAAGTTAAAAATGACAGACTACATTCCTCGTGAATATTACGACGATTTGTCTGAGGAATTTGATAAGTTGAAGAAGGATTACGCAGCGTTGAAGACCTCGATGATAGACAAGGATCTTGAGACTCGTGAAGAAATGGCCAATACCTATACTGGGTTGATAAACAACCTGGAGGCCAATTGGAGAAGTCGTTCGAAGAACGTGGAGGAACAACAAGAGCATCTTCTTGCTTGGTCTGTGAACCAAGTTGAAAACTTCTACAAAGAAAAGCTGAATCGTCTGAATAGCAGAAAACGTAGGCGATGGGACGATGGTGACGCTGTTGACGACCGGGAAGCCAATATGCGAGAAATGGAAGCCGAGAATGCCAGTCTAACTGCAAAAATTCTCGTAACGAAAGAGACAATTAAAGAACTCAGATCAGCCAGAGAAAACGCCTTTGCAGACAAAAATAAGGCTGTATTTGAGCTGTCACTTGTCAAGGAAGAAATTATAGGCGTTAAAAAAATGCTTGAAGCAGCTGAAAATGATATTCGATCTGACGAGGATGGAACGCATTTTACGCATGAGCTAAAAAAGCAGCTGAGCAGTAGAGAAAAGCGAATTAAAAACCTTAAGGAATTTTTGAACGAAGCTAAGGAAGAATACATCAGAATTACATCAGACGCGGGTCAAATGCAAGAGGAATTGCAAGAAGCCAGCGCAACTTTGATCGAAAATGCAGAAAAGATCGAAGATCTTGAAGAGCGACTGGACCAGTCTAACATTCTCTTGGAGCAGCGAACCGAGGAGATTGAACAATTAACGAAAAAGTTAGGACACCAAAGTATGCAATTAACTGAGTTTGAAGAGAGAGTCAAAAGTGCCGAGAAAGAGTTGAAAGAGTCTGAATCCATCAGGTTAAACTTGGTAGGCGAGCTAGAAGATCTGAATAAGTTGCATAAAGTCAGATATTTGACAGATAGTTGGACTGATACCGAAATAAAAATCGGTGATGAAAGAAGTACAAAGGAATTAGAAAACACAGAAATTCTCTCAGGAAAAACCAATGATTCACCTGCCAGAGCAGAAGTTCGAGCAAAGAATCTATCAGAAAATATGGGAAACCCGGTAATAGTTCCGGAGGTATTGAAGGACAAGAGGATTGAACTGCGCTACACAGATAGCAGCATTCACACTGATGATCCAGTATACAGACAGAATCAAAGCAGTTTTAAATTGAGCTATTCCAGTGAAATCGATGATTCAGGAATCGCGTTGACTATGGGAAGCGAAAATCAAACCATGGAGCAGCTCGATTCAATGATAGATACAGATTTCGAAGCGGAGGACAAAAATATTCAGACTAGATCCGGTACAACGTATGATAAGTATCCTGGGGATAAACGAGTAGGGGATTCACAATTTAAGCATGGTGAATTGTATGGTGAACTCTTTCAGGAAGTAGAGGATACCAAGCGAGAAATGAAATATGTTAGAAATGGGTTCAGTAGCCAAGAAATTTCAGCGACAAGGTATAGAAATAATTTGAAGTCGGGTGGGATGAATAAATTGGAAAGAGAATTAGAATTCGCAGATATTTGTGCAATCTTGAAAAATAAAATTGGCGAATACGAAACAAAACTCGATATGTTTCGGGAAGGATTAGCAACCAGAATGGACAAGGAAAAGTTTTGCTGCGAGTGCTTGAACGACAAAGTATCCAGGCTTGAAAAAGAGCTGTCAGAAGTGAAAATACAGGTTGAAACGAAGACGAGGAAATGTTTTAATGAGCACGAGGCGAAAATAGAAAAATTTGAAGAAGGAGTCTCTGAATTGAAGGAACAGGATGATGCTGAGTCGCAGTCTACGCAAGAAAGGATGAACATTTCTTTAGAGAAGGAGATCCACGTGCTGAGCGAGCTGAGGCAAAGAGTAAAAGAATTTGAAATCTCTTTAGCAAAATGCCAAACACAAGAAAACGATCAACACAAACTATTGCTCGACGTTATGGAAAGATTGTCACTCTTGGAAAGCCGAATCCAAAACTGGCCGATCCAAGAGTTGGAAAGCATTTTGTACAAGAAATTGAAAAATGATTTTGTAAAAAACGTGGCTAAAATCAGAAAACAAAATTACGATGCTAACTCAGATTCCCACCGATTAGAAGATTTGGGAAATAGAGGCGAGCCTTGCTCAAAAGTTAACACCGAAAGCAATCCAGATATTTTCGAAGTACTCGATGCGTTCGAAGGAGATAGTGACGATGAAAATTTAAAAAATCACAGTACGTGTTTGAAAAATGAAGAATTCGAGAGGATGTATAGATTCACAGCTAAGGAGACTTCTTGGGATCGCAAAGCATCGTCTACTGCAACTGACCTTCTGACGGCACCTACGTCAACCCCGCGGGGTTCAGTGAGCCAATCAGATCCAAAATCAATGCTCACTGCAAGCCTCAGTAAGACTTTGATTTCTTTATCAAAATCAGTAGACCCAGTTGAAAAAGATACAGCGGCGATCAAGAAAAAAGTACCCGAACAGGCGACTGAGGATCTTATAGATTCACAATCAGAGCCACTTGAGGTACATTCCATCCTGCGAGCTCGAGAAATGGTTTTGATTATCTTTCTGATTATTGTTTGTTTGGTTGCATTTGTTTGACAGTTTTGTTCCAAAGTCAAAAATGATCTATGTTATTTATTTGTTGTAAATTGAATAAACCGATTTGAGATTAACGCTCGATAGTCTATCTCACATCTACATACATTGGTCTGTTCGGATTATGAACGCGTTTTAACGCCATAATATAAGGGCGGTCATAAGATCGACTAAGAGAAAAGAGAAACCGAGCGATCCAGTTCGAGGCACCGTATCTCCTTCGTTCAAGCGTCCTACCAATTTTTTTACTGACAAGTCCTTCGCAGCTCCGTTGATGAGATCAAGGTAGGCGTCAAGAAAGACGAGGCCACTGATCCGGAAGAACGAAGTCTACGCTGAGCCGGAGCCAAAGGAGGAGCCCGTAATGCGTAACAGGAAACCCCGTTAGCTTTCTAACATTTCGCTCATTTCAACGATAACATTGAGAGTCTCAAGTGCGTTATTTGATGCTTTCCAATCAACTGAATTGGCTTATTCAAGGCACAGATGATCAGACAAGTATTCATTCTTAATCAACAGAATTTCACTATTTCATACTGCAGTTCGACTCTACCAGGTTTTCAAGACTACGTTAAGTTATATGAAAAGTATTCGGTATTGGACAAATATTCCATGCTTTTGCATCGTAGGATTTACGAAGTTATCGCATCTTTTGAATTACATGTTTGCTGGTAATATTAGTAATATGGCATATCTTACGATTAGAGGAAAAGAGGATATAATTGTTAAAAGTCGAAATAAAAACGATGAAAATCCACATGATATCTTCGTCATTACCTTGCGTCTGATTGCATCGATTGCAATAGTAATATTTGGAAGCAACACTCAGATCGAAATACACTTGGCCATAATTTCCAATCAGAAGCTATAAAGAGAGGGCCATGCACTCGTGTGCAAAAGATCACGTAGGACCATCACGACGTAACGAGTCTAAGAGCGTCAGCGACGTCTAATATCAGAAATGATAGCATATTGCCAATAAAATCCCATCCCCTGTCGACCCCTGGAGCCAGAAGCCAGCAGCGATCTAGTTAGCTGGGGTGATACGAACTGTTATTGTAACAAACATCGAAACCACATTCGGTTCTGCAGTTACGATCAGCTTCGGAGGGGTAGACACAAAACCAATAATATCAGTAATCGATTGGAGGGAACTTTGTTTGCTGCTCGTTCGTTACCACCATACGTTTGGTAGTTACATATAAAAGTACGTAACGAGAGGAATACTAACGAGGTAACTTGTTAGCTAACTCGAATTTGAAACAGTCCGTGTTTCAGAACAGGTGTGAAAATTCCAAGACAGTGTAGCTCCAGTGAAAAGGGCGAGTAGCACGGGATTCAGAAGCTCACATTGTTAGAACAACCGTTTTTTGAACATCCCTTTCAACGTAATCAGCTTTTGCTCGGTAGATTCTCAGGTTTGTTGCAATTTCGTTAGTTTGTTTTTCCTCGCCATTCAATTGAGCAGCGCCACATGCTCATTATTGGGGTAGTAGATAGCGGCTAGTGGTTTTCTCAAGGGTGGATCTCGAAGACCATTTTCGCCGACTCACCTCTGGAGGCTGGTGATTCCACGCGGCAAATGTACCGCGAAGTTTCCTCTTTCAATTGGCAATAAGATTTGATCGTTGCGGGAAATATCATCCAATTTCCTTGCCTCCCTTCCCGGCTCTCGCGAGCATTGCCTGGGCTGACTGGGCGGCTGTTTTACCTCGGTCGTTCGCTGATGCCAGAAGCCCATCCTCGTCCTGACCTTAGACCTTTCGGCTCATCAGAGTGGAAATTTATCATCCCGTCACGGCTGACGAATCGTCGTCTACGTCACTCCACCATTGACGCACAACTTTGACTCCGTACGCGGAGTTGTCATCGTCAAATGTTAAGAAATGTTGATATTCATTTACAGTATCAAGGAAAAGTGACATCTAATCAAAATAGAAGAGACGCGGATGTGATGAACTAAAACTGTTGGCTTCTTTCTTTACGAGTGTATGAGGTGAAGTTATAATTTGACAACCACTGAGTAGAGGATAACTAATAGAGAAAGACGCCGAAGAGATATTCCGTTTCCCGGGCTATTCTATTAGAAGCGATTCATCCCTACGTTTCATAAGTGTTCTCCAGGTTTGAAGAGAAGCTATAAGAGACGAGAGGCAGGAAGGTAGGAAGGATGGTAGGGGTTCCATTCGGCAAAGTTTGCGCGAGACATTAGTTTATAATTCGGCAATCCTGGATCAGTATTTGTCACGATTAGCTGCTCCTCCCGCGACAATGGTGGAATCTACGAAGGGAGGCCTTCAGCCTTCAGTTCTCTCTGGCTTTCATTAATTCCTCCAATTCGACCGAACTATTGTCATAGTTACGCACAATTTGAACGCGACAAAGACGGGGGTCCGTGGGATTGACGTAGACAGAGAGAGCGTAAGGAGTTATATTATCAGAATAAAGGGGTCCAAGGTACGTTCAGGAGTTGGGCGAAGCTATGGATTATATTTCGCGTGTCATTTACCCCCTGATTTAGACCAGCGGCATTTCTTGAATCTTGCCATGGAATTTTCGCGTAAAGTCGAATATTCCAGACTTGTCGCTAGTGGATGCTATTAGGTATCTGGATAAACCATATTTCCGTATCCACGTCATTTTCGGTAGCATTCATTCATCGCAACGTTGTGTACTTACGGCTATGCGCATCCATGCGAAAGAAATAAAATCAACAAAGAGACCGTGGTTGCACCAAACTCAGAAGTAATATCAGAGATACGGGAATTCTCGTACGAACTCATTGTATCTTATTCGCAGTCTTGTCACTGTATTGCACCTACAATTTCGTAGCAATATTAGAACAAATTATTTTCCCCTCACTTTCAACCCCTCTAATTCGCTCGCGCACGAGTTTTCCTCGTTTTGTCCTACGTCTCGACGATTTTCCTCTCGGGCGAGGAGTTCGATTGTCACTGCAGCAGCTCAGCTAATTCTCAAACTCGAAACCGATGGAGTAGGCTTTCGTATGGGTAGCCAAGAATATACCGATCGCGAGTAGTTCATCTCTACATCGTAGTAGTTTAAGTCGGTTGAATGGTGATATTAAATTCTAGTCTTACCTTATCATTTTTGATATACTCGATCCAATACTCGCCGATTTCTTCCAGAATGTTAATTCCTACCTTTGACTATTCTGCACCAGACTTTACCCGTCGACCTATTCCATCGAGAACTACTAGAGTAGACTGGAAGGTCTATTTGTGTTTCGTTTTGCTTGGAAAGCTATGAAAATAAGGCGACGTGACAACGCCAGTGCCCCTCAACCTCAAGCTCATCAAATCTTCTAGCTTTTGGAACAAATATTTAACCGAAAAACATTAGGAACCATATGTCAAATTATTAATTCACTTGAAATCATTTTTTTATGAAAAAATTTCCCCTCTACTTGACCGAAGGATTTATAATAGAAGAGTTGCTGGAGGCACAGGCTATTCAGTGCGATGTTTAGGCATTTTCTCGAAAATTTGAACTCAATTTGACAACCGCTGTACAAATATCTGCAAGAATTAGCGAACAAGTTGCATCCTGGGACTGAGGGGGTGAGCGTTAGCGGAAAGGGAGGCTGGGGGTAGGGTGCAACAGCCGAGCGACTAGCGACTGGCGAACAATAAGCAATAATACGTAATGCGATTCAAACGGAGATGCTGGCAGTACCCCGAACCACTGTGTCTGGGGAAGGGATTCGCGAAGGACTGGGAGGTCTTGGTACAATACGGGAAATGCTGGGGCGCCAGTATTCCTTGTAAACTGAGACAATCGTGAAACCAGACCGTTCGGTCCATCGCGCAGTTCCTTCCACGTTACCTTCTACAATCGAGGATCTGACGTTGACGTGTTTTGACGTAACGAGTATTCCGTATAGCTACAATAATAAGCTGAAGTAAACTAGGTCGCAATCGTTCGATAAATAATCTAGATTAAGTCAAGTCAAGTTAGGGTAGATCAGGCGAGTTTAATTTTCGTTCAGCTTCACTCGGAACTTCTACATATATTATCAGAAATTGATCACCCCAGACAAGAAGAAAATTTTTCAGATCTTGCCCGATCTTTGGGCGATACGTAGGCACACACCTCAAACGTTGAAAATTTTATTACTTCTGTCAAACGAAAGTAAAAAATTCGACAGTTCAAAAATGACTAGGCTGTACCAAAATAATAATCTCTCTAATTTCTTCGGAAATTTTTTTGAATGAAAAGACGATCTCTGTGCGGTAAGATCTGGTGCTAGTTGAGCAGAATCTGATACAAGCCACTGCATTCAGATTACTCGAGTAGCCTTTCTTCGTTACATAAACAGATATCCAAACGGGTATGTAAAACGTACGATTCGAAACAGGTTGCCAGAAATCCCACCAATGAGTTCAAGGGTGGCGGAAAATTGTAGTCAATAAAGCGCGGAGGAAGGAAAGGCGCTCGAGGCTACTTATTTCGCATATCAGTCGCATACGTGAAATCGCTATAGTTGATATTCCCACTCGGGAAGAGCAGCTGGCCAACACCTCAAGGCAAAAGAGTCGTATAAAAAGGTAAAATATCGCGGGTATTTTCTTATCGTATTCCGAGCCATATGTAAAAACGAATAAAATCGTAGTAAGTTGTGTCGAGGGAACGCGAGTCAGATGCCCGCGGCTACCACGGCCGTATACTGATCGTACCTCGTACACCTCCCTGCGGCTCCTTCTGGTCATGGTCTAAAATTTTGCTCCAACAAGGGATACAAAATCGACCCTCGCACGACGCTGGCCATCTTTTCTTCATGATTTACCTCAGCGTTTGCTTTTAACAGAAAAAAAAAGATCCTCCACCCCAAAACGTCCCTTGATCGATAGGATTACATGCGATGCGTAAGATTTTGCCATACTTATCTCGCACCCTAACATAAGTATATGTTATACCTACAACGAACGATCTTTCAGCGCAGAGAACCGCGAGGAAGGGCTTTGGGGATGCAGTCGTCAAACACGACAGTTGTAACGAGTGTTATACGGGAGGAAGTTGAGGTGGGCCAGAACCTTATCTCGTTTGTAAATTGGGATCAGTGACGTCGGAGGAGAGCAGGGTGGTTCGTAATTTTATAGGATTCTATAACAACGGAGCATCGAGGATATCGGGCGGTTGGAGTGGAGTCGCCTTGTTAAAAGTGGCCCGCCTCATTGCCTCCAATATCTCTGCAGCATGCCGTGCTCCAGGGCCTGAGCATCTCAATAGCCACTCAACGAGCAGCCACTTCGACGTCGTGTGTCTTGTTATGCACATGCTTCCCGTAACCCACCATCAGTGATCCACCTTGCGATCAAAAAATAAAAAGCAGAAGAAAATAAAATAACACCGTCACCCAGCCGCTACGAGATAAGGACGCACTTGCGTCCATAAACGAGCGATTTTCAACGGACTTCGTTTGATTTCACGAAATTTTGTAGACGCAAGAGAGTCAGGGTTGCTTCTTTTTTCACTCTGGAGATAAACTGAGTGATCGTCAAAAGCAATCAGCAAATATTTCCCAGCTCTTCGTGACGTTCAATTCAATAACCCTGACTTCATGGAGGAGCTAGTGGAAAGGAAGCGAGCGGAGGGCTGCTGCTGCACTGATGACTCTGGTCCGTTTTTGCTTTGTTATAAAAGCATGTGAAAGGACAAGTATGTAATAGATTCGCAGAGAATCCAGTCGTGACATTTACGATTTCCTACATAAACTAAAGTACCTACCTGCCGGAACTTATCCGGGAGGACTTGGGCGGTGCAACGCAGCGTTACACCGATACTTGTGCGAGAGCATTTTTCTCACATGAGTTTGAAGGGTGCTAGTGATGGGATTTATTCGAATTCGATAATTCGACAATTTTATCACTAATAAGTAATCACACAAAAATCACGAAATTTGTTTGGAATTGAGTCAAATGTGACATGGTATCGATATACACCAGTGGGAATATATAAGCTGCGAATCCAGTGAATCTGCGTGACTAATTATTCACCTCCCACTTCAACTTCGTACCCTTCGTCTTCGGTTGGTTCACCGCAGTGTATCTCAGTCGCAAAGGCCGCATCAATTGCACTTCTTCTGAGTTAACCGCCTACCGGGGAAGAAGAAGAAAAAGAAAAAGAAAAAGAAAAAACTACCAGTGATCTTACGATTGTGCGCACAAAGCGCCGACAGGCTCGTAATAAGTTTCGAGCGCAGCCGAGCGTCGACGTAGGATATGGGAATGAAAATACCGAATGATCTGCCATGAATAAAAAACATCAGACTGGTTATTAAGATTAAACCGTTTCCCAGAGTCCGCTACCTATAATCATTCTCCAATTAATCTTTATCGATACTGTCTCGATAATAATTGAACGTACTACTTGCCTTCGTTCTATATCTCATCTGTCATCATTCCCCACATCCATAGAGTCACATGCGCATAAGTAGTCGTAAGGAAAAAAGAAGAGCAGAGGGATTCGCGAGAAAGACGTCAATGTACGAGCGGATAATGACACACGACCGGGACACGAAGCATTATCGTGTCTTCGAGTCGAGGGCATCTTTCTCGATCAAGGAAAGAATTAACTACGGTGCACACGCGATCCTACGCACAACTCCGGAAGTTAAAAGTATAGAGCGCAATGACAGGCAAAGAGTGAGGTATAAATACAAGGGCAAATATAAATGGCAGATGAAGAGAATGCGAAGGCAGTGACGAATCTAGCATTTAATCTCTGAAAATGTCGATGAACGACTAGCTATTTCACGTGGGTTGTAGATTACTGTCCATTATTGAAGAATTTCAGGTCAATTGTTAAATTGATCAACGATTTTCATTCCTGGAATTAAAATCTTCATTATCTTTTTACTCATCGCGGCCGTTGGCTCGAAGACTCGGCCTGAGACGACCTCGTCAAAACTGCAATTATCATTATCTTCTATTTCATTGCAACTATATCAGTTCATTAACTGCACTTCAGATCGATAAAGATATGAACCGATCCTGAGACTAACCGCATCACGTTCTCAAGTAAAATCTAGCAACGAGCACCAAATTAGCGTCGGTCTATGATCTCACTTTTCCTTTATCTGCATACCGTACGTGTAAAACCACGACACCCTAATCGTCAAAGGTGAAATATAGATATACGTGGTGAGGTAATCAATTCCACTTACTCTACACTTTAGTCTCGAAACAAAGCGCGACCAATTGGCGTGTCACGATTTAGAAATCAGTGTTTGGTGTGCCACTGCAAGCGTTAAAGGGGGTTTGAGGGAGTAGTAAAAGAGAGGTGGGTGGATGATAGGCACAGCGTGGCATGGGTAGTATCAAATTAGAGGGTGTTCGAGATACGAGAGGAAGAGTGGCAGGAGGGCAAAAGGGCAAGAGGTATAAGAGAGGGAAAATTCGAGGGATGAACAAATGAAATGAAACTCTGTTGCCGTTGAGAGAGAGATTGTTTGTCGTTACGTCCTTCCTGCACCCCACTTTCCATTCTCACGAAGCATCCTTTCCGTTTCTATTCCGTTAGGCTGCTTATTTGCCTAATTGCGAGCAGCGCCTGATAAATTTCAACAAATCGTCGATTCAAACGCGCTTTTGCTTTGTTTTGCAAATACCTCCTCAACTCTCTGCACCTTATCCTCTGATTAGTTGAAAATTCAAATCTCTTCGGTATATACAAAATCAACTAGGCACATCGGATCCTCAGTTTCGTTATCAACGATCAGCTCATAAATTTCTGATTTCAAAGTATCTACTCGATATAGATGACACGAGCAATACTCACGCCATATTTTTGTATAAAATCCAGAAATTTTTGGCTGACCTGTACAAACCATCCGAGTGCACGGAAATTTGTTTGGTGTCACTTGCCAGTTCACGGGGTTGCCGAGTGCCTAGATCAGGGTGTCTCTCTTCCGCTAGTGTCCGCGGTATCACCTGGACCTGCTTTCAGCCCCGCTCGTTCTCCGCACGCGGGTTCGCAATGTTCAAATTCACTCGAAATATTATGATACCGGTGGCAGCGGTGTTTACACGTTGTCGTCCGTGGCGAGCGTGCTATTGGCAGTTTCGAGGCGAGTAAGTTATTTATTTATTAACTCTTTCATGGTTTCGTTTGTCTCTTCATTCGTTTGGTCATTCGCTCAATGAGCACAGAGAGATTCCAAGCTCCCTTTTCATAATACGTTTGAAAAGAGAATGTCTCATCGGTTTTCAACGTATTACTTTCTTGTTGGTTGTTCGAAATCATTGAAACCATTCGAACTTTACAAATAGAAGAATGACGTTTCCCGATGCAATGGACTCCCGCTTTTCTGGATTCGCAACGTGAATAGAAAAGCGAGTATGTATGACCACGTAGAGAATTTATGTCACCGGTAACAGACCACGATGGCCCTTGTTGTAGAAAATTATTTAGCAGTAATCACTATGCTAACACCTAACGCCTAATGTTAGAGTAGCTAATGTGTCAAAACATAATCCGTGTGATATGCATATGAAAGGAACGGTGCACCCTTTATTCATTATTTCATTATGGGATCCATGATGCGACGAGAGTGGGATTTAAAAGGAGAGAAAAGTGTCGACTGATGACGGGAAATATCATTTCGATGCTATATTTTCGTCACATTTCAGTTCATTTAGTGCTTTGCCGGAATGTAGCTACGAATCGGTTGATTTTTATTAAAAAATAATAATTTTCAACCACCGGGAAACCGGGATGAGCGTAATATGACCGAGTGTGATGATAACATCGGCACTTATAATGCAAATTACCTGGTGACACTCGACGCAGTAACAGAGCAATGTAATGTGCGAATAAATAGCAACAACTGGTCAGTGCGGCGCTGTCAAACCCGCCCCGAAATATCATAAAGCATCGTTGGAAATCGTGGGCGTGACCGGGGACGAGTCCTAGGTATGCTTCTGATGGAAATATCGACTATTACGCGACCGAGAATGTGTATCACTGAATTGTCCGCATAAATATGCCAAAATTGTGTCCCGTGCACTTTATACTTTTGATTTATCTGTGACGTCTCCGAGCGAGGTAATATGTGATATTAAAAATTTGAATAAAACAAACCGTTATACACACGAACAAGTACGTTGAGGGTATAACGATTTCGTGGATAGATTCAACTCGCAATTTACCATCGAAACGTGATACATCGCATCGAGGTATTCTTCGACTGGCTAGATTCGTAGATATATTTTATAACTTGAGAACCATAAGTGCAATCAGCTATTATTGAGGAACGTAATACATATTTTCTCTATTGAAACATGGTTTTATTATGCGCTCGGTGAATGCGTCAACGCTCGGTTCATAAAGTAAATTTTAATGAACCACGTTGCATACAGAGGACGAGGACTCAAAACGGTAAATACATCATTAGTCAGGATGGCGGGCGGTGGCAAGCTGTTTTGTGTTTATTAATTCAGGCATAGGATTGAACGTATCATTTATATGGCTCGTGAATCGGTAATGCTACGCGACTCACTGGTATAAGGTACTCAGATTCGATACGAATGCTTTTTTATACGGGGCGTCGCGACGTCCGCGAGATAGTGGCACCACTTTAAACACCCAGCAGGGAGTGTCGAGTGACTAACGGTGGTTGTCAGAAGTACCTGTATGTGCATTTCCAATGTATCACCACTGACACCATCAAATGCAATTAAAAGGGGGCTTTAGAATGTCGACTAATTGGAAACAGATTAGTTCGCTGCGATCGTTTACCAAGAACTGAACATTTTCCTTCCTCTACATCAACTCACCTTAATTTTCCACGACGTTCATTCTCCAATCTACGATTTCCTCCCTATAAGAAAATCTACCCTTATCCCATCTCATTTCGAGCAGAATTCTTTTTTCCCGAATCGAAATAATGTCCGAAGAGTAATTCGTCGTAAACATAATGCAAAGTGCACCGATAATTTATGCTCGACGTGATTGCAGCGATGCGAATATAGTATCGATGGAATTTTGCTCCCGGGCGGTGTAGCTCGGACTGGTGACACGTGCCGGGCAATCAATTACGCTCTGCCGCGAGTGCTATTGAGATTTGTCCGATAATTCAGGCTCACGTAGCCATCAATGCATGGATTTCATCCGGTCGATTATTATTTCACGGTTCATGGAGTGTCAGATTTGAATTGTGACATTGAAATATTCCGACAAAAAAAAAAGAGCACTTCATTCTACGATAACCTTGTGATTTCATTTCTTCACGTATTCGTATCTAAGTACTACACACACTTGTGCTTCGAGCCTCGATTAAGAGGCTATTAAATAACCAGAGCTTGGTCCGAGAGGGTACGCATACAAACAGTATGACGAAATACAATGGGAAAGACGAGGTATTCGTCTGCAACGGGCCTACCCCAACTAGGTCTTTATACTTACGCTAGTTTTATCCAGCCGTGAGTTGCAGCGTAGTCGAGAGTGGTCCAGTGGCCTACTGTCCTCGTAGCGGCGCCCCAAACCCAATTTCCCGTGGCAACCAGACTGGCGCCCAGACGCCTCCTCCGCCCTTCCCTTTCGTCTCCCGTCAACGTCCACGTCTACCGGCTCTGTGGGACGTCGGAGTTAAGCTGGGCGCGGTGGATACCTAGTTCAACAACCACCGTCAACGCTCGGCCGTGTGCAACAACAACAAGTACCAGCCCTCAAAAGTCCTCGAAGATGACTGACAATGAGTCTATTGACAGTGTTTTACGTCATTCGAGATTTTCGTCCCCTTCCTAACGTTTCTTACGGAATTTTTCTTTCCTTAGCGACTAGAAGGGGATGGAAACCAGTCGAGCATGGGAACTGAAGGAAATTTAAGATAATCAGGAAAAGATAAGAGAATCGTTACACGACGAGTCATTCAATCTTGTCAAAAATTTCATTCATCAGTGTCGATGCAATTGGAATCATTGAAGTTATTTTCTCTACACGGAAGGGTGATCCCACTTTCTTATTTGATTCAGCTCGTCTGGTTTCTTAAGACTGTTACACAGGTGTACATCTAATCGAGCGAGAAACGGAGGCGGTGTTCATACTATAGTGACTATTTTACGAGATAGCGCGTAAACACTCTCGTCGTCTACTACGAACTTGACTCGCGAGAGTTTAACGAGTTTAAACAAATCCTGTATAATTTGTCGCGCGTATCGCTGCCACTGGCGTTGGCGCAGACACACAGTGCAGCACGATTGCTGACAATGCGTAAACATACAGGGAGACGAGCCACTTGAGACCTGAAGAGGCAACCGTCCAGCAGTACTTCGTACGACAGACAGTTTCTCGAGATATTTCACGTTTCAAAGCCCGAACTTGTTCGCTTGAGTCAGGTTAGGGCTCCACTTGACATTGATTTATCCTACGCCGTGCTGCACTGATCTTGGCTGCACAGTTTCCGTCTAGACACCATCTTCTTCTCTCAAAAAGCTCCTTTCGATGGAACGGCATGAGAGAAGATCATGAACTTTAGAGCCTCAAAAATGGTGTCACGATCAAAAAAATCAAAATTTTTAAGCTAACGTCAAAAGCTTTTTCAAAATTTGTATTTATTTCATGTTGGGGTTTAGCCACGCATCCTATACACACATACATCGAGGCTAGTAAACAACATCCTGTACTTCACACGTTAGAGCCACAACGTTCAGACGGCGGACGCTGGTCCAGTTAAAAAAATGTCGGATAATAAACTAAATACGGAATCGGAAATGGCACCACATATTATTATTTATACACACGTTGGCAATGCCAGTTTCTAGATATGTATAGTACTCGCTTGTGTTTCTACCCTACGAATGGTCGCGTTTGCGTTTATACAGCGTAATAACGTTATTAGGTAGCCAACATCCGGTATAAATTTTAGCTAGAATTCCTACTTTATTACCGCTGTGTTCACCGTGGTAGGTACATAATATCTGCATTCCACAACACGTGTAATGAAATACTCATGAGTTCCATCGCACGACTAGTAAAGGGTATTACGGCGATATTAACTTTACGAGAAGAAATCAATCAGTGTTAATCCTGTATGATTAATTATTAATTATGTTGACCTGTGGATAGAAAGCTCTGTGTCCAATATGAGATAATCATGGGTAACATTTTCAGGTATTCCCCCCGGATTTGTTAATTAAAGTATCGGTCGAGCGCGCAGCGTGCATTCCGAACGGTTGATTTCAGGCTAGCAAATTATCGAGGACAGTGAAATTCTTGAATTACCGAGATTCGCCTCTGGACTGGACAACACATTCCCGGTACAAATACAATAGCAGTCAATAACGCGTGTGATTTGTGCAATACGAGCGGTCCACACGCACCCGGCGCCACGCGTTCGACGCCGTCGAATCGTTCCACCACACCTGAACCTGGGCACCTTTGACCACACGCATATATGCCCGGTCTATGATCACGCACATAGGAATACACAGTGCCAAGTGTTGCAGATTGCAACGATAAAATGTCTACCTCATGTTCTTGTCATTCTAAATTGTTTCATTATATAGACAAATAGGTGAATGTCCTACCGCTGTATAGAAAGTCTTCTTCTTTTTTTTTTTGCTTTCGTTGTTGTTGGACATGTTACATACGAGACGATTAATTTTCTCCTCAATGGACGGAACACGTTTTCAAAGAGGTTACATACTCGTTGCGGTGGTCAGTTTCGAGATAAACTTGAGCACCTCGGTTTTGTTATACGATCACCTAGTATCACCCACACGTCTCGGATGTCAACTCGGGCCGACGACGACTATTCGTCACCGTACTCAGAGCAAGTCGTAGTCATCGAGAGGACGAATAACCAGAAGAGGAAAAGGAGGAGGAAGAGAAGTGTATTTTATTTATAACTATGGCTCGCTGATAGACTCCTAAGAATAACACGCGACTTTATGCCAACAAATAATCAAAAGTTTGTTAAAAATATCAGCTATTTGATCAAGAATCCTGATTCACGAAGAGTAAGTTCGTTTTCAGCAGCCCTGAGACTTCTTGGTCAATAAATTTAGGGATAAAGTGAAAACCACCGATGAGAACGTTCAGGTGCTGTTATACGGTTGTATAAACGAACGGGTCCGCACCGTTGACATAATACCGATGCAGACGGAAGTCAAAGCTCTGTCGAGACTCGGTACAAGGCAACAGACAACGTACTAGGAACAACAATAACGCTGCAACGTTCCGCAACGCACACGTGTCGAGAAGTCACGCACGGAGTGTCCCGCGGCTAGGCTAGTGTTGGGACGTGCGAAACGTTGCGTGGAATCGGTTGGTAGCCGCGGGCGCGATACGACAGCGTAGAACGGTATAGAATGGTGTAGGACAGCCAGAAATGGAAATGGATAGAATGGAATAGGATAGGGCGAGATGGGATACATATAATTACCAGAGACAGACCCGTGCTCCATTTCACATATCGCGTACCGTATGATCGCGTCATATGGCCAACGCCTCGATGCCCTTACCCCCCGGGTTTGCCACCACTACACCCCACAGCGTCGTGCTGGTGTTATATACGTGCATATGTAATTTTGGTGTATGCATGTACCGGGCGAACCACCCGAAATGCGTTCATAGACTCGGGAGTTCCGTTTTTGCGCGGTGATGCAGGAAGTCTTGATTTTCATATAAGGGATGAATGTACGCTGGGAGAAATGATTTATTGTTGAATCTTTATACTATTGATAGCTTTTTGTTAAGAATCTAACTTTTGTGTGTAATGAATGATAAATTGCGGATTTACAATACGGAACTAAAGTCGTTTTTTTTTAAATTTTATTCTATTCCTGTATTTCGGTCTATTATGGACAAATTTACTTGAAATAAAAGAATTATTTAATCGAGAATATAAATGTTCTGTCATTCATTCTAATCTAAAAATATTCACTTGCCACGAGCAAATAGTCTAATTAGTTCATATTCAATCAAGTAGATTATTTCTATCGAGAAATCCGGACTGTCTTATCGGTTCCATAAGTCGAGGTCTCACCTTGCTTTGCGATTCAATGACTGGAAGATAAAAATCGCAGAAGCTGATCCAGATCACCGTCCAAACCAAAACCAGTTTGAAAAGCTTCCGAATTCTGCTCACCACATTCAAAAAATTGAAATCACTCCGACGATTTGTTGATAATTTGCAAAACGTCTTTAAATATTTCCAAAACCAGACTCAAGGCTACCCGTTCGGAGAAATGTTCTTATAATGTCTTTTGACGGATAGACTGATAAATTGCTTCGACGAATTATTTTCGCGTCCACAAATATCCGAAATATCTTCGATTCTTCATCTTCGAGTCATTCGATTTGAAAGTGAAAGGATTCGACGTATGAAATGTATGCAAGTATATGCCTTTTCTATTACAAATTTATTGCTTGTGTTAATAATTGCCTGGTCAACGGTCATCGGACGAAAAGAAGCCAGAAAAAACGCTTACATCAGAATTGCAAATCATTTTAATACGCAAAAAAGTACGTTTAGTCACTTCAGCCGAAGTGAAACGCTGGGTAGGTATAAATCGAGAGAAATACAGATTACTGTGCATAGAGCGTACAATAGGCTTCGACATATTGACGCCGGTGCTCGGGGGTGCGTAGGGTGGTAGGAGATTCAACGCGTATAGGTGTGCCTATATTGTGAACTGAATATAGCGAAGCAATTGAACGGCGAATGATTCAATTTATCAGACCAATGAGTTTGTCAGGTGCCACTCCATACACACCCCGGCCGTATGAATGCGAATTGGATTTGATTTAATGTTGCACGTATTTCCGCGCATTACACACTAGAAATACAGCAGATCGCTTTCACGGGGCGTACGATTACTTCCTCGCTCTAAAATTATTCTGAACGAAGTGAATTCGCTGTTCGCCAGTCGGTGGACGCGCGGCACGAACATTTTTTTTTCTTCTTTTCATTTTTTTCGATTATTATCTTCAATATATGGTATCCTTGGCTGAAGGGCTCAAGTACCAATTAGAGAATGTTAATTGACGTTCATATCTGTGCCGCGCATGTGATATTTCTCGATAATTGAAGCACGCGTTCCACTTTCCGAGTACCAGGCCGCCTATCCGTTTCTAACCGCTGAATTCTTCTACATAAAGTATAATTAATAATCGAAATTGAATGACACTCATTAATTACCTCACAGTCATTTTACCCTGGGCAAACGAAAAAACGGTAAAAACTTTCGTCCAAAGCGCGAGTGGTCATCTCTGACGAACTTGAATGACAGCCAATTCAGAAGGACTCGTCTGGTCTTTGAGTTCGAGTCGTCGTTCTCGAGCACAAATTAACGTGCTCGTAATTTTCTAGGTAAGAGGCAGTCGGTATTTTTTCCTCACCGATACGATGGGCCAAGGAAGTAGTGGAGCGGTTTTGGTGGGGAGGAAAGGGTGCCCCAAACACATGGCCAGCGCCGTGCTATCTTTGACATTTTGATCCTTTGACGAGCCGCCGACAATTTGCTGGTACTGAGCCCTCTCGACAGGCATCCATGCGTCCTGCATTGCAGTTTACATTTCTTATCGTCTGGCTGGAGCTGATCCTTCCTCTTCTCGCCCCTTCCTTTCCTTTCCTTTCCTTTCCTTTCCCGGCCCCCTTGACGTCGACAACATCTTCTTCCTGCTCTCGTTTCATGGGAACCTCGGTTCAGTTTCACAAATATTTATGACTAATGGAAGCGCGAGTGACATATCGAGTCATCTTGCGACTGGTTATGAAATTTTTTTCTGCTGCATATCAGTTTGGAGTTTGAGGTCAAGGGATGTGGACTATGGGGTCTAAACACCATTGTGCGAAGTCGCGATAAGTGGAGATTTTCAACCCCCATTTTTCTCAACCCGCACATAAATAATGATCGTTGCTAATTTGGCTTGCAGCCCTTGGCCAGCGGAGAGCAGGCACACAATTATAATACGGTACCATATTAGAATTTATGCTTGCCTCCGTCGCACCCTTTTTCTAAAGCTTATATTCTTAATCCAAGCCCAGTCCCGAGCCCAAGCCGCATGAAATTTATTTTTCTCCTGTTGTAAGTCGCTGCATACATCCGCGGGAAGGGTGGCTCTGGGATTTTATACTAATACGTAATTTGCCTCGTGGATTTACAGTAGTCGGACGCTGATATGTAACGTGTATTACAATTCTTAGGCTTATGAGAAAAAAAGAAAACCAAAAAAATAACAAGAAAAATGAGACGGAGCTTACGCGTCTTATCGAAATTCTGGGCGGCCGCGAAGATATTAAAAATATTTGAAGCGACCCGATCGGTCGAGGACTCGTTTTTCTACGCCACGCTTATAGGGGATGTTTAACATAACCCTAAAATTAAAAACACGTGTCGCCCTCCTCATGGTCCTGGTACAGTGATACGGGGCAGGCCTTAGGCCGCAACAGAGAAAAATCCTTGGCTCAGGATCCAAGAGGGAAAGAGACGGCGAACTAGAAGGATGTGAACGTCATAACAGAGGGTAGCCTGTGCCCACCCGTACCGCCAGCTAGCTCTTAAATGCACTATCTGTACGTTATGATTTCCATCAGCTCCCCTATTCGTCGGAGATGAAAGAAGTATTGGTAAGGGAAGGGTTTGTTTAATTAGAGAGCATCTATTCTCGCATATACTATATGCCCGCGAGATAGACCGCCTCTGAGTAACAGCTGACGTCAGTAAATCGATCCGGGATAACACTATCCCAATTTTTTTTTTTTTTTTCTTATTCATTTTTGACCTGAAGGTATTCAACATGAGATTCTCACGGATCGATAGATGTGAATTTTTCAGCGTGAATAAGTAAGAGAATAAAATAGGCCGAGATCTTTATTCTTAGAGGAATTTTCATGATGCCAACTTGGCGTGAGAGGCTTATGGTTTGCTTGTTCAACCAACGAGAAGCTAATAAAGTGACGGTGGACTGGTAAGAAGTTTATTAAATCCAAAGTGTAAGGTAATACTAAATTAAATGCACCCATCAGAGTTTTTTATCAGCCTTGATAAGCGACGAAACGTTTCTTATATATGCATTTCTAATAGGAGTACCATAATTTACAAAACACCATGACGCTCTGTCTGCATTTTATAACGTACTTTATGGTGTAATACAAACAACTCAGTTGATAGTAGCTATCTTCTATGTTAAACATATTATGCTAACGTGTTACTGACGTGTCTACACTAAAATACAGATAAGCAACGAATCTCCACCACTCGTACGTCCGTTCGAACGAACTTTTATAAATGCTTCAATTATACTATCATAACTCTGTAGATACTTATTATTTATCTTATTTTTTATTTTATTTTTTTTTTCTCACCGTATAATTACCTGTTTCTGCACTTACAATCGGTTAAATGAATGGGACATCCATATTTCATAGTTGGGATAACTATTTTGACGGTATATTGAGCTAGGATTATACTCTCTTGTAGAATATTAAGATTATCCCACCTATGTTTGAGATATGGATAACTATCGAGCGTATTTTTCTACGAGTGTGATCAGCATCGGATTTTCTTGAGCTCTTTTTCATATTTAAAACTCTATACGGTATGTGATATCAACTGATCAGCACTCAGCGATCCCTTAGCTTCTAATAGGTAGTTAAAATAAATAAGAGTTGTGTAGACACGCAGTAACCATGCATTGCTTACAATAAACCAAAGGCCCTTGACTCAATGTTAATATAAATAGGGATATACCCCGTATATACAGTCTATGACACTGTTTAGTCTGGAATAGATGATTCCAGACGAGCTAGCTGGGTTTATACTCAAAAATGTAGAAAGGGTAAGGTATAGTTTGACTTAGAAATCCATTTCACAGCTATTGGTAAAATAGTTTGAAAATAAACTGTGATCAATGTTGAAGTATAATCAGATCTACCTATACTTGGTTATAACGTGTATGTTTCACATGGAGGAATGATTCAAGATTTGTCTTCTTAAATTTAATGGATCCGGGGCGACTTACCGTTCACTAGATAATCCTAAACGAATAATTAAGCTGCGCTACTTTTTCGAGAATACTTATGAGACTTCTGTAAGCACCAACCAACAGGTCTATCCGCCTTGTCTACTTTAAAAGAGTTACCGTTTTCGATTAGAAGACGGAGACAAACAAATCCTTTTCGAGTATTCAGCTGCGACGAATGCACCAGACGTCCTACTCGACGCGACTAATACATTCTTAATGAAGGTCTGGCGTGTGAACCATTAGGCATAGAATTTAATAAAAAGACAGCAGAGCTAAAGCGGTCGTGGTGAAGAATCGCTTGGACACGTTTAAATTAAAAACATTGCTTCGCGTTTATCTAATACGGAATTGAAGTAATAATATGAATTCTCCATACGCACGTTTTACTCGAGAATAAAACATCCACCGAAAAATTTATCGTGTCACGCAGGGAATAAAATTGAACCGCATCCTTTGAAGGCGGGATGAGACCCGACGAAACTAAACGCGGAATGGGGCTTGCGGTACAGTGGGCTATTGTGAATTATTACTTTTTGGACTCGAGTCTGCCCTAACTAAATGTGCGAAAGTATTATTAGAGCTTAATTTGCGGCAGTGTTTTCGTCGGTATCTCAGCTGCCATGTTTCACGGTGTAGAAGACTTAGAAACGATTGAGAACGCGTTTTCTCCGCTGTCTAGAGCATTAAATTTACAATAGAAACAACCAGCCGTTAATTATTCTTATTGCCATTACATAGGAAAAAGAAGAAACACTTATAGAAGGCAAGAACCGGACATAAGGACAATATAATGACGCGGAGAGTCGAAACCTTCGAAGACTGTATATCAAGAAAATAGCCGATGAACTCTCCTTATGGCCGGCAAATATAATATAATAAAGTAGGGTTCATATTTCCACGCTTATAGGTAGTGGCAAAGGCACGAACCAAGAAGCAAGCAGTAAGAAAAAGCGAGCAGCTTCGTTCATATGAGAAGGGAAGGGAAAGAAGTGGCGAATGGGGGAAAGACGGGGAAAGACGGGGAAGAAAAGGGAAGCCCAGGCCGTGCCATCATATTTTCTGATTTTCCGCCAATAAACTCCATTACTATTTATCAGACTAATGCGTTCTTATAACGCCCATTAACAACGATCTATACGTTATAACACATTAGAGCAGCCCTAGATGCCACGGGCGATTTTATTATTAGATAAAAACTATAAATACAATTGAAATAAATGTATGAATCCTGCAAGCGAGTAAACTCGAACCTTTATTTCTGTTAAACATATATATTAGAATTATTATTATTTTTCTTTCCACGTGATAAAATGCACTTAATTAATTACATGGCTCCGTTACTTTGTCACGTATTCTTATCTGACCGAATCACAAGACTACGTGTACTTGGACAAACATTGAGACAGGTTCTTCAGATTTATGTATTCAATGCTCTGATAGCTTATCGAGTAGCCGGGCGCTTATCAGAATAAATCTGTAACCGAGGTAAATATTAAAGTCGTCTGATAGTGCAGCCGGCGGTTAAGTCACAATATTATCTTCGTTTCTAGCCGCCATAAAGTTTTATAGTCGGGGATGTTTGGAGTTTATTATTGGGGGCATAGCTCACACCCCTTTCGAGGGGCTCTTTTCCTTGAAGAAAAGCGACGACCGCCCTTGAAACTAGGTAGGTACATACCAAAGAAACGTCGAATATAAAC
The DNA here is from genome assembly GCA_947538915.1 of Tenthredo distinguenda. NCBI lineage: Eukaryota > Metazoa > Arthropoda > Insecta > Hymenoptera > Tenthredinidae > Tenthredo > Tenthredo distinguenda. The sequence goes on from OX384534.1 coordinate 12,455,524, forward strand.
ACGAGGGCAACTTAGTTAGACATTTGAATAATTCTGGCGAACTGAAGGAAGTTGATAGAAAGTGAAAGAAGTCCTCGCTACTTCCACAACTTCTCTCTATACCTATTCATCCTTACAACTGCGATTTTAAGCCGAAAAGTTTCACTTGCATTGGCCATTCCTTTGCTTCGGAACACCGTTAATACATCTTGTCGCAATGTCAAGTCTCGAATCGAATAAAAATAAGATCTATGTACAGTTTAAATAAATTACTCAATATATTGTTCCAAACAATAATGCATCATGAATTTTTGTCCACGTTGAACAGAACTACACGTACTTGAAACATTTTCCATTTTGGAACCGGAGCTACCACGGATTGGATATTGCCCAGACTATTTATAGTATGTGATACTGTTTTAATTGAACAACGAAACTGCAGGCATGCAGCATGCCTTGGTCTACGATACGAGCACGATTTCTTCAATTATATGAGCAAAATAACGTTGGTACAGTGTTGGTAGGGAGAAAAGCTTCGCACAGGTCCTTTTATCTGGCAAGAAATTCGCAAAGAAATAAGACTATTTCGAGAAGTAACGTAAGAAGGCCGGTGGCCAAGTGGCCAAGACGTAACCAACGGCCGCCGCAGTGGCGCTGTGCAATATAAGCGTCGTAAAATAGGAACAGGTGAATCATATAATTTGGGGACCAAGTTGGAAGTGGCTCTCCGTCTCCCTTTCACTTTCGTACGTAAACGTTGACCGAAGGCAAACATTACCGGCTGCAATTCGGAACTGTATGCCATACATGTGTCACAAATATTTTGACATCGTTTAAAATCGCGCTAATCATATACAGATTAAAAAATAATAAAATTACGTAAAAGTGACGCCTTGGGAACCACGGCTCTTCCCATAGTTCGACTCGTCGGTCAAGGAGAAGCAAGATTTCACGTTTTTTGGTCTCAAATTTTTCAGGGAAAGAACCCATCTGGAGAAAATTTCTTCGTACGCTGATCTTAGCTTTAAAAAATTGAGGGGGAAAATTGAATACTTGAGAAATTGATCGGTCTAGAAATGATGAAAATTATAAAATTCAAACGATGATGGATCCGAATCCTTGCAAAGGTGTATCGCAGTGCTTCCTTAAAGTTTTCGGGGCATCTTCCGCGAGTTTATAATCGGAGGTACCGGGCAATCTGTCCATTAGCGGCCGTCTGCGAAATTATTTGTGACAGAGGGACAATAGGCCAACACGTACGCGCGCGAGAACAAACAAGTTAGCCGGCTGCTGATTTCGCGGAGTGGCAGCCTGGTAATTGTTACGGCACAGCCCGCAGATAATCGCGTCTAAAGTTTCAGACGTTTCGCGGAGTTAGTTAACGGGTCGGGGGAGCTCAGAGCCATTTAGCCCGTATTGTCGCCCGAGCAAGCGTATAGATACTTGAATTCGCACAGGTTACGTCGGTATCTCCGACTCAGGTTCTTCTACATACTGCAGTTACACCATACCTGATATGCCCTTCCGAAGAATTCCGAAATTTATTCGTTTCCTCGATCAGTTTTTTTTTCTTCTGTTCAATTAAATAACAAGGCTTTCCCATTACCTCCGAAATCTCGAATCGGTACTACGGCGAGAAATAGGGAGAAATAGGCAGAAATTAATGCTCGCACGAAATGGCCTTGCGTGCGCGCGACAATTCTTGAGCGCTGTCTGCCGCAGAGCAAAAGCATCCCCGTAGCCCCTTGCCCGGCCGCAACAACCACGTTAAACGTTGGTAATGTTAACGTAAATAGATTATAACACTCTGTTAAACAGGGCGCTTTCTGGTTCGCGAGCGAGTACGCGTTACTCACGCGTCGTGAGGCACGACCCTCCCCTCAGCACCCTGACAACCCTCTCTTCGTTCGCTCGTCCCCACGTCCTGACAACTACCGCTTTTGGTGGCTCACGTCCTCCACTCTGTTCCGCGACGTCCTCTGGCCTCTGTACTATGTGCGATTCACTGCACACCTGGCGTCAGTCGCGAATTTATTCTTGTTTAAATTGTTCTACGCAATTACTCATTGCTTTGTCGATGAACCGAATGAGAAAGGAAACTAGCTTTTGATACGATTACTGAAGGATAGCATCGCCGATACTTTTGATGCTGGAATTTCATCAGATAATTTTTTTATGTAGGCGAAAAAATAACTTGCGTTAATTGGGTCCAAAACCAAGCCCAGGAATGAGGGAAAGTAAAGAAAAGTAACCCTTTTCCATTAAGTTTGTAAAAATAATTGAAAATTGAGTTTCGTGAAGGCAGTGCTAATGTCTCATAGTCAGTTCTGAAGCACCGTGCAGTCTGGTGCAGTATAATAATCATAATGCCAATGATGTATACAATGGCTGCATTTACCGAAGGGATGTTGACTCTGCGCCGAATTCTCCCATGCTTTTAGCGACACTGCCTTATATTGCATCGCCTAAAAGAGGAACGGAAAACGATCGTAAAATCTTATCTCGCAAAACGATGACAGAAACAACCGATTTCCTGTGTTAAAATGAGCCACATTCCTCTTTGGCAGATGAGGGAACTTCCGGTTGGCATTGGAAACATTTAGCAAAGGCTGAGCCGCTGGATATTGAACCACGATGAGATTCAATCATCTTGTTTTTTTTTCTTCATCTATTTGCTGTATACATAAAACACAGTAAAAGCCAACGTGTCCTTTTCCAGCGTCTGTGACCGTCGATCCCGAAGTCACAGACGGGTTTTTATAACCCTTCCTTTTCACCACTTTGCTCACATCCCTGCGCGACTACTTCCGGTTCCAAAGTACTTTCACGTCTAGCGTTGGTGCCCCACGCACATGATCCTTAGATATAGACGCTTTACACACAGTGCGTGCTGTGCTGTGTACCTACCTACGTACGCAATAAGGCGCTCGTAACATTTTTACGATCGAACCAGAGTTGGATATGAACTTCTTGCTTCTTTGGGATCAGCGGCGACAATTTCCTCGCTCCGAGAACACTCTGTACGCTAAGATTACCTCAGAGAGATGAAAATGATTTTGAGCCAGTTCCGGAAAATTGCTGATCGCATTTTTCCCTGAAATATGAACAAGAGCTGCTTCCCTGTCTCTCCAGAATCTCTACATTCATTTTCACCTTAATTAAATTTCGTACGCGACCATGGGAGAATTTTCTTGGATAGGTGAGAGAATCGGTTGATGGGGGGAAAAAAAAGAGAGAAAATTATCAACACAGCTATCTCACAATTCATTTTCCCCTTTACCCCGGAAAGATCGTGCGAAGAAAATTTTATCGTTGCAACGAACTATTGCGGCACAAACGCTCTTCCTTCTTGAGCCAAAGGTACATCCTAGTTTTACTACTTTCCCTCCCACTTTGGACAGGGTGCAAGGGCCATGGGGTCCCTTTCACCGGAGAAGTGGTGGCCACAAAAACACCCAACTATTTTATAGTTCCTTAAAAGCGGGCACATTCGCAGACGTGCCTTCGACCCGGTGCTACGTACCTACGGATGTATGTATGTACGTATCTATGTTCGTTGGTACAGGAAAGACCCATCGAGGGATCGTATATATCCCTATCTGTTCAAGGTGCGCATGTATGCATGTATATACGTATGTATAGTGGAATAGGTAGACATGCCAGCGTCAGCTTACGATCCAGAGGCTAATGCATTTTTACGGGGGTTAAAATCATTTATAAGCTATAAATGAGGATTATTGAGCCGTCAGGGTTGAGATGGCCCCCTTACGTCTCAATAAAAGTACACTTTGTCACCGCTAGACAGCGTCGCCTAGTACCTCCTGTCGTTCTGTTCTTCTCTCTCGGCCTATCCTGCCTTTTATTTCTTATTTACAACTCTTTTATTTGCCGATTCCATTTCAATCAGACTCGGTAATGGGACGCCTAGAAAAGCCGAGAGCCATTTTTAGGAGCCAGATCACTCGGACAGACGATATATCCGTGCCCAGCATCAAAGTGGACCTCTTTTGCTTCGAGCGTATAATTTTTTTCTACCAATTTTCGCGTTGATCATGAGAATGCTTCGGTCCGTCAACGAGTCTGATATGTGAATGCGACTTGGTGGACCACCGCCTAGTCGGTCATCTGACCAAATGGAACAGCCACCGGAAACGAAGTATATATTCTCGAGCTTTTAAGAATGAATAGGAACAGAGTGCAGGGGCTGGTGAAAACAGCCTACGCGTTCCTGCGAACGAAAATAGAGCTGGAAGTCGGCAATCGAGTTCCGTGAATGAGTTTTCCCTATTTGCGAAGGCTATTTGGCTTTTAACTGTAATTGGTGATAATAGAATGGGACGAATGGAGGCTGAAGGTAAAATTCGAACCTAGCCCAGCAGCAAGAAGCTGGCGATTAAAATGATGGTTTTACGACAGGAAGTCTTTATCAGATTGCCGGAGACCGGTTACCGAGTTTTCTATCGGAACCAAACCTCAGCTGGACACACAGGTTGGCTTTTAAACCACTCATCGTCGCAGATCCTGGCATCCCAGAGATCCATTAACAGACTTTCTATTCGAAATTCCTGCACCATTTTTTCTGCCCGTAAACCAAACCCAAAAAAAAAAAAAAAACAAAGAAAGAAAGGAAGCTAATTTCAACTCATCACTCGATAAATTAAATTCATTACTCGTGTCTGCTTACGCGTAACAATCTTTCTGTAAATATCCTTCGCATAGATGAGTGGAGATGTACATGTCAATCGCAGTAACTATTAGAGCCTGCAGCGATATAACCATGGCAATATTCAAATTCATCTTGTGACGGAGCGATGTCTGCTCAGTATAGATTGCTCGCCTCAGGGGCTTTGGAGCTGGGAATCACAATAATTCCTGCACTGCCCCTATTCCCTTTCCTATTTGCACCGATCATCCCGTATTATTTGTACACGATGGTATACTGAATGCAGAATTGCGACGAGCAACTGGTTTTTCAGTGAGGAATTATAATATCATCTGGGTCACCTGTGGTAACCAGTCCAGGTAATCGTCGTGAAATTGTCATATGACAATAGCATACGTTCTCTGTCATAAAGATATACTTTTTTTATAGAGCGAAGAGCGACTGAATCGTTAAGAAAATGACGTGGAGGTAGGTTTCAAAGATTAGCAATTCCAATATGACCGAGGGCAGGTTTTCGTAAAATAATGTTGAAGATTACAACGGGCGTGGAGTGAGGCATAGCATTGAGGACGATCATTGTTCGACACAATAATATTTGTCACCGAAAATAACGCTCAAAAACCAGGACGGAATAGAGAGGTGGATGATGGTGGGTATACCCATTCAAACGCAGACAATGCGAGAGATTCATCTGGCTGCCCATTTCCATCCCATCCCATCCGTCCCGTCCCATCCCATTCCATCTCGTGTTCCATTCGCGTGACACGCGCTAAATTAAAAACTCGGTTTCTTCCTCACTGCTCCTTTTTCCCCATGGCTACTGCGATCGGAAAGGATCGGTCCTAGAAATCCCTGTACCATTTTCCCTAAAAGATTCAGTCTTAGGTAGATATCTGACGTTTAGTCAACTATCAAAAAATGAATAATAAGAAATTCATTCAACTTCTTCTCGATTCTCCCTAAGATAATTCATTCACGATCTTTATTCGTTCGTTTTTGGATTCATCCTTCATGTACTGTGCCATAATTATATTCTAACAATCTGTGTAGTCGTTAGACGAAATTTGGAGAAGGACAAGTTACTTCATCGTTCAAGTGTACTCCTGAAGACGTTTTGGTAGTTACAGCGAACAATTCCATCGGCAACGCCAGCTGCGGTGAGTTCGGTTCGGTTTGGCAGCAAGCCCCGCGGGCACGTCGCGCCATTTCACCCGCAGTCTGCCGATATCACCCCCACCCGTACCCCCAACCCCGAAAATATCTCATTCCCGAAGGCCCCGAAGGCCTCGATGGATTACAAACCTATCCATTACATCCGTCTTTCTTGAATGGGACTTCGAACGCCGATGACGCAACTGCGCGAGTGTTTGGCGACGCAAAATTTTCAATTCGTTCGGTATCTATGTATATACATATATAGGTATCCTTCACCACCAAACAAAGAGCCCTTTACAAAAGCAAGGGAGATCAATCCCGCCATCAAATCTTTCGTGTCTTCTGGCCCTCGGCATTAATTGAAGATATCCGCCACCCTAAACGTTGTATATAGTTCGTTCAAAACTACAGGGTAATGGGACTGGATATGGATCACTTCTCTGGACTTTAGACCAGTGTCTAATTCGTAGCATAAACGAAGAGGATTCATTTTTATGAACGTTAGAAGTTCAAGTAGCTCGATTTATTCGAGGAAAATTAAGGGAAAGGGAATAGAACTTAATTACAAGCAATTCTATAATGATTGCCCTCACCCTGACTGACTCAACAGTTCAGTTATGTACATACATATGCATACATAAGCATATGTGATGGGTAAAACAGCTTCGATTCATTTGTCGAGGTATGCTGCAGTGACGTATTACCGTGCAAAGCGACAGTTTCTGCAAGGGGTTTCTCAAATCGAGATAAAGCAGTGACTTCAACGTATATGCGTAATTGACAGCGTGACAATGACAGCCCCCCGTCGTAGCTGCAGCCCCGAAGGCAGGGTACGAGGCAGGTACGCAGTTATGCTCTTCGTGCAAGCGTATCTTGATTCCTTTTGCTTCCGGGCATTCAATAACCGTTCCCGCTTAGTGAGGTGAAACGTGGTCCTTACGTTACGTTTTATCGAAATTATATACGTCTATGCCTATTCGAAGGTGCGATTCAAGGTTTTGCAATTACAATTGTAAAAATAGATGATCAATCGGGTAATTTATTTCTCCTTCTATGATTTATCATTTTATGATCATTCAATTATTGTTTGAACAATATGAAGCAGAGAAGAAAGTATATTACGAAAAACAATTTGTGAGGATAATTTCGAGCCAGAATAAACACAGCTACCATTGAATGTTCGTATACATTCAGGTTCAACCAATTCATTCTTTATTTCATTGAAATAAAATAGGGGATGATAAATAAAGCGTTGCCAATCAAGGGAAATAAACAAATTCGAAATTTCATTCTTGGCTTGATACAAGACCTTAAGTGAAAATGAAAAAAAGAAAAGGAAAAAATCAACGAGTTCTTGCCTCGCCTCGAAGCTCCTGGTTCTCTTTGGGAAATAGAAGGCTTGCAAAACGAACCCAAGACATCGCAGGCAGCGCACTATTTCATTTCGTCGTTCCGATTTACAGCAAGAGAGGAAGCTACCCCTAATAGCGATGCAGCCAACACCAGCAACACCTCTTAGTCTAATTGGAAAGCCGGTTCTGGTAGAAATTGAAAATTGCGATTGCAAATTGCAAGCTGCTTTAGATGCAGAGTTCTCTCGGCGAGATTTTCGCGCGAACGACGCCATATAACACGTAGGTAAAGCGCGTACATCTCGAATAAAGATTCGCCGTTTTGTCTTCGCACGCGGAAACCGGCTACAGGGACGTAGAGTAGGCAGCTGAGATACGTTCCACATTCTCCGTCCCTCCCACCCTATCCTCTATTCTTTCGAGGGTTGTTAATTGTAGCATTCTTCGAAAAATTCTATAGGTAGCGGTGCAATACTACGCGCCGTTATGCGTGTGCAAAAGCAGACTCGGTAAGTTGTCAGCTTCGATAAGTATATATCATAGCGAAAATTTTCATTCCATACGAAAGTACGAGATGCAAGAAGGCACATGTAGTTACGGCCGTTAGAAATTTACATCGCTATACTATGCCGTACCTACCCCTCGTTCTGAACCACCGAAGTGAAAAATTGAAGCTTTTTAAAACGGCATTAATTTCCTATGCAGCATTTGTCTTCTCGTTTATGCCTCATCAAGTAGAAAAGCATCCGATGACGGGGAACACGCGTACGGAATAGATCGGCGAAACCGAGGGAGACAATTTTTAAGCAAATAACGCCAACGCCAGTGCAGGGATCCTGACAGGGCGTCGCGTCAACGAGCACGTAATCAAAAGTGGTGCGCTCGTTACCGAGATTAAGAATATTTTATCGCCGATATTTAATTAAATGATAAAATGTTACGGTCTGGAATTTATAAATTCATCTCGGCCGAAGGGAGGGAAATCTAGAGACTGAGACAGAGGAGGTAAACGGAAGCTGATGGTGGTGGTGATGGCGCAAGGTGGTGGGGTAGCAGCTTTCTTAATACGCCCCTGTTTACATAATATGCGCTCCTCTCGAGCCAAGATCGCTAAAAGAAAATGTACACTCGCTGATTATGATTACGATACTAGAGGCCATATTATTAGACCAAAGTAGCACGGCTCTCCTGAAACCAGATACGCTACGTATCCGTATCTGTATCCAATGTGGATGTACACATGGATGAACGTGATAATCCGCTTTTAAGCCACGAGAAAATTAACTTCCAGTTACCTACGAACGACGACTACAGAAGTACACGGGTTTTTCTTATACGATGATCAAGGGGGTGGAATCTTGGTATCTGGTACACCTACGCATATGATCTTGAAGAAAAAGAAAGGCGATAGTCACGGGGGAGGGAAAGTTTTTGAGAGTCTAAACTGCGGGGGTGTATAAAACTGAGAGAACTAACCAGCAAATAATTACAGTGCCCTACATATCGCACCCTTGCCGCCTCTAAGGTACGTAATTGGACATTCTCGAACTTAAACTGTCAAATAAATTCTAGCGCTACTCTTCAATTCCAGCCAGGGGCAAATGCTAGCCTACAGTTTGCAGAATGGCTTCAGTCTTTACCAGTGGGTAACGTATGTTGCGCAATAATTATCTCCGTGGCAGGAGTTGGGGTGTGTTTTAATCACAGGAGACCGTCGTCGGTAGGCTCGGGTGCCCCCGGAACCCCCGAAGCCCCGGAGCCCACGGTGAGTAGTTTAAGCGTCGTCGACTCGCGGAATGCGAATTGAGAGATAAAACGGCAAAGTTGTGCGGAGCCGAGCACGGGTCCCTCTAATTTTCTTCGGAGTTCAGCTATGTGAACTACATTATGGAATAATTGCGTTGGTCGTTATACGTGAGCCGTTCGTGTGGATTTCAAGTTATACCCTGTGTTCCCATTCCCCTTCACCCTCCTCCCGAGTCCTCGCCATCACCCGAAGGACACGAGGGTGAGCCCTTCGGCCTCCTCTAGTTCCAACACCGAAAGATGCGAGCAATTCTGAATAGCACTTTGAACGAGTTCGATGGCGTTCGCGGAAATTGAAATCCTAATGTCGTCCTTTAGTTTACTACTCGGCTAGGGGCTGAACGCCGGCAAAATCTTACGGGGGATGAAAGGTTTGATCTTCGTTAACGAACCTACCGGTGTATTAACCGAACCCCAAGAACCAGACGCAGAAGCTTTCGATGAAGTTCAAAGACATTGAAATTGATTTTGACTCACGGAAAAATTACTAGCGATTAGGTGTCGATGCAACATATTACTCTGGGTCTAGAAATGTCTGGGGAATACCGTTTCAAACGAACAATTGCATCGCTAGAAATCAGACCTATCCCTCCTGGTCTCACCACTCTTCTTCCTACTGCCACCCCTTCGAGATTACTGCGCTATTCTCGAGACTGAATGTTTCATTAAGGCCACCCGGTATTGCTCTTAGATAACTCTACAGAAGCAAATGAAATTTCTACACGATTTTAACCTGAGCCATTTCCTTTACCAATATCGCACCGAAACTTGATCCTGAAATTTTCACGCGACAAGATACACCAGATCTGTGGATTTGCCCCGAAGAATATGACACTGCGATGACTTAGCCTTTTTGGCGTTCTCACTTTCTTCCGATTTTAAGGAACTTGTCCATTTCTACAGCATAGCATGGGACAAGGTTTGGCGCTTGCAGAGCTCGAAGGAAACCGAATTGGTGGAGGGTATGTAAGATACGCGGAATAACAAATATAGTACATCAACTCGCCTTTATATATCCATGTATACGAAGCGCCTGGCCTAGATCGAGACGAAGTTGAAGCTCGGAAATAGTGAATCTTCATTTGCCGTTTTCCACGTATACATATAACGTCGGCAGTGTCTGCCGTCTGCCGAGCTCATCCCCGCGATCTTCAATTAATGAAACTCGGGTGCAGTCGCGTCGCATGTCAAATAAATATGTCTCCTGCCCCTTTCGCTCCGCTCAGACCTGGATGGAAAGCTGGGAGGTTTGATCCAGAGCGGAATCGTGTGTACTCGCTCGGCTGTGCTCGTGACGTCCCGACGTCCCGACGTCCCGACGTGCCCGTTCCGGTATATACGACCGGTGATACTCCTCTTCCTCCCCCGGCCACCTCTTAGCCGGGTTTCCTACGATTCCTTCGGGTTCTTGACTCCCCGAATGAGCGAGAGTAATTTCTTCGTTTATCAGAATACCTTCTTCCCTTCGTTACTTTGTTCGGTCGGAGCTTCCAGCCGCCCACAAAGTCTTGAGCTCCAACCAACCGAGACAACTAACAGACCCGTTTTACTCTGAAGTTTTATCCCGACGTCGTCCTCACCCCTGGGACTCCTCAGGCACGTTCAAGATCATGAAATGCAGGGTAGTTACTGTTTTTCAAGTTAAAAATATCCGCTATACACACAATCAGGGTTTCGAGGATCCGCGTCCCTCGAGATTCTAGGGATAATTGTGGATCACCTGAAAAGGTCGTAGGACTAAGAACTTCCGAGACGAAATATAGGTCGTTATCGGTCGTATCGTTCGGTGAGAAAAGTCTCTCCGAGGTGAAGTCTCTCCGGGGTGACGAAGTGAGAGCGAAATAGGAAGGGAGGAAGGATCAAGGTAGAAAAGGAGAAGGTCGCGGGAGGCGTAAAGATCTTGATTAACATTTTTCAGTAACGTCGTCGTCTCATCAGCGAACACCGTGGGTTTTCTATCTTCTAAAAGGAAAGGTTGAAAGAAACAACGTTCGCCAAAAGTAGTTGTATAAGCCGAAACGTCGCTGTTGGCGGGTGTCTCCTGTGCGCGCGGCAGGCACCGGCGAGATTTCTTTATTCTTATTAGCCCAACAGTGATTTCTGGAAAATTAAAATTGCCTAAGGAGGTATCATTTCCTTCCCCTTCTCATCCTTCTACCCTCAGCCTCTGGTGGTGGATCTCCTACGTTCCACTTTGGTTAGGCATCCTTCTCATGCCAAGCACTTCTTCGCCTTCTGCCAACCAGCCACCGAGCCCAACCAGCCAACCAACCAACCAACCAGCCAGCCAGCCAGCCAAGAGTTGCTCCCTCTGATGTTGCTCCTCCAGATAAGTGGTCGGCTCTTGGGTTGTCCGCCCGCGGCACTATCGGTCGATGCCTCGTGCCATCCTCTTCCCTACCTCGCGTTCAGTCCTTCTCTTGTTTACATTTTATTTTATGTCGTGCTTCTTCATTATCTTTCATATCTCTCGGAAATATTTCGGAGTGGATGGCGTCCGAGTAAAGCTTTCGACTTTATCCTCCTCCGTTAGCTCTTCCCATGAATATATATGTATATATCTATACGTATGCGTCTATAAATGTATATATATATGATCAACCCTCTGCCGTGGCCTCGATGTCGTCAATCTCTTCACATTTCAGCTGCACTGATTCACTACCAGCATACATATTCGTCAAGTCAGTGCAGAACGCACTTTGAGGAAAGTAGAAAGGCTGACACAGAACCCTCGAGTACCGCGGAGAACGTCAAAAGCGTTCGTTGATGTTCACCCCTCGATCCCAACTCGTTCCCTCCTACTACTCCCCCGACCCGTAACATCATCTACTGAGATCGGCGTTAGCGTTTCGCCCGACATTCCAGTCGATCGGAAGCTTTGACTTCGCCCAGCAAGCCAAGGGAATGTCGAAAGAGGGTGTTTGCTATCAAACGCTTCGGCTGCTTCGGAATTCGCCCGATCCTCTCATCCCAACCCTTTACCTCATCCCTTATATCCAAGGCTACGCAGCTACTCCGCTGGTTTAACCGATAGACAAATTGATTTGGAATTTCCGTGGTCTTGCGCCTAATCGGGCTAGACCGCAGGACTTAATCAGACACCTTGACTAGTCACCTCCCCCGTGATTTTCTCAAATTGGGATCGGATTTCTCACATCTTGGTGTTAATTTGATGATCGAGTGAATTCCGATCGTGAGATCACGTGGGGATGTTGAACTCTTTAATTCGTAAAAAAACAAATACGAATCTTTCGATCACGGTATTTGGGTATAGGATTTCGAAGCTCCTGATCCGAAGAGCCGTTCATATCGCTGCAACAATGCATAATAAATTTGCAAGATATCTGAGAAGAAAATCAGCAATTAATTCTTCAAACAAAAAACCCTTAATTCGTTCGGATCCGTTCCTCCAATCTGTTAATTTGTAAGTAAAAGAAGAACAGCTTGACTTCCTCCACGTACACGTATGTATAGTTGGCATTAAAATACAATGGCTGACACAGTGTGGGCACACTGAGATCATAAATAACTTTAATCGGGATCGCTAATTGCAGATAGTACGCTCAGGTTGTGTACACCTCTGAGCCGTTGCTCCCATTGGAAAGCGGACGTTCACGTATACTTTTGGTATAAAAGATATGCGTGTGCAATGACTATATGCAGAGGTATATACGACGTCCGTTCTTACGGGCGGATGGACAGAGGGACGGACAAAGATGGCGTTGTTGAATGATATTTATTTATATCTTTGGGTATGTTTACCATGGTGTACGTGGTCCGTTCACCGAATTCAAAATTAGGAACAATAACGGAGGTAGCGAACCAACGGATGGGGAAATTAATTAAAATAAATTCAGCGGCAAAGAGGGCGTGAAGATGATAATATTGTGATTGAGCGCAAGTCAGAAATTAACCGAGCCTTTCACATCCCTGTTACGTAACATTTCCTCCATACTCGATGCCCGAACTCCTCGAATATTTTTTCCGTTTTTTTTTTTTTGATTTTTTTCGCATATCTTTACGTACATGTCGATTTATTGATTTTACAGGTATTTGATTGATGGTCGAAGATTCATGAATCCGCGTGTTTAATTCCGCGAATTAAAATTCAATTACGCGTGTCAAACGACTCCGGGCAAACACGACGGATGATTGAAAGCTTATTTTTTGTTAACCAAATAGGATTGAGTTTCTCCTCTATCGAATGGGAAAATATCGATATGCCGAATGTATGTACGCACGTCGAAGACTTGCGCAATTTCGTATACACCGTACATCGTAGGTACGGCGCCCACGTTAAGGTAATGAACTCATCAGATATGGGAATATGATTGACATGAATAGCTTGGAAGGAAAAACTAGGGATCCGGTTAGCATAATTAGCCAACCATAAATTACCTAGAAGTGTATTTCAAATAAAAATTATTCATATTTATAATGCAGATTGAAACGTTAAATCGCAAAAGCAATCAGCATCTATTTACACAATTCTTCAAGTCAATAGCCAGTGGCGTCGACGTCGCTTGAAAGTCGGATAATTAACAAAAATAACGCCGCTGTTTTAAGAGTCTGATCGACTCAGATAACGCCGTGACTGGAAGGTGTTGTATTCAGAATCTACCGTTCACTACAGGAAACTGAACGTAACACATCTTAAGCTCGGGTTAAATTATCATTCAAATATCATCGAAATACTAGAAATCTCAGGTGATATTACGAGATAAATCAAAGCGAGACTTTGGAACCGAATTCTCTAGACTCCAGCTCTCGGATAGAATAGGAAACTAAGAGAACAGCATAGACGCGTCTTCGCTATGGCAGAGGTTAATGAGAATCAACTACTACTGTGCTCTGTACTCTATAGCTAACATCTACGCCCTGTTGCACTTGTCTTTATATGTACCTACTAACATCTTAGCTACCTGCTGGCACTCTGAAAGTGCGTAGCATTCCGTATAATATGTAATTCAATGAACAGAAATGGAAATTAATCTGACCATGAAAAGATAGATAGAGAATTTTCTCGACGAACGTCACGAACGGGACAAACTACCCCAAGATCTCAGGATCTTTGGGATAACTTTGTACGAATGGAAACGACGAGGTAAGATTATAGCCTGTCATCGGAATACGTAAAGTATGATTCCGTAAAAGGTAAGGTGGAAAAGGTTCCGTTCGTCCATCCGTTCATCCATCCGTTCGTCAGTCAGTAAGGTTTGCCTGCAGCGCAAGGATAAACATCAATTTATGCGAAATGGCATGGCTTTTTCCTTCGCGCTTACAGATAATGAATGCGTCCTATCGTATAAGCTTGTAAGGAATATATGAGCCATAATGACCTTCTTATTATGGTTAACCAGCCACTAACTACGGACGAGCAATAATTAAGCACATTATGCGAGCTGCGTGTACGCACAAATGCGCACTCACGCGTCAAGTTTCCCAAGATATCCCTTATGGGTATTGCAGGGCCATATGGAGCCTCCTCCTTGTCCATCCGTAAAACGTAAACGTAATTTCCTTAGAGAACACGTTCGGTATAATGGTGGGCCTATCTATCGGAGCCGCGGATCTTTACGCATCTTCACGCGACGACGCATGATTATTCAATGAGTTCGTTCGTTCCGATTGATATCGCTGATTATTACCGCAATTATCATTAGCATACCTACCTGATGGTATTAACTACGACAAGACCGTTCAAAAAAGTCTCTTGAGTAAAGTTATGCCCGTTTCTCGACTTCCGAACACGTACTAAACAAATTATACAATAATTTTCATCCACGTAGTGATTCTACATAATTATTATATCATATACGCAATCGTTATTTCCCAGAACCATTAGCTTTTCTCATAGCACGAGTAAACGGGGGATCGCCGATCACTCGAGGCAACTCTTTCCACATACATACTCGCATTTGAATAGTACGGCCTTACCCCGAGCGTGATAGGCTTTAAAATGAAGCTCAGGCAATTCTTCGATGTACCTTTGCGACGCTAATGGCTTTTACAGATCGAGGGTGTCGCTAAACGTCTATTAACGTGAGATAAGTTATTATTTTAAACGGTGGACAAACACGTGAGGCAAACTCGCGGCTGTGAC
Organism: Tenthredo distinguenda; assembly: GCA_947538915.1. NCBI lineage: Eukaryota > Metazoa > Arthropoda > Insecta > Hymenoptera > Tenthredinidae > Tenthredo > Tenthredo distinguenda. The sequence continues at coordinate 12,470,582 of OX384534.1, forward strand.
ACCGTGCCTTTTCAGGCTAAGATATCACGTGGTTCCCGTAAGCGGGACGCCATAAAACTTATCAATATTAATTAAAAACGTGATGTTCCAGTCTCTGTAACCCTTCCTTCCGCTGTACTCCCCTGGTCTCACCACACCCTGGTACTTCGGTAAGGCTTATCGCCTGAGCCGCGGCCATGCTCAACGCAAACATTGTGAAAAAGTGAATGACTTCTGCGTCATTATCTGCTATCAATCTCTGCCCATAACCAGCCTCCTCGTTTTACCCCTGCCATCGCCTAACGAAGGAAGGGCTCCTCCAGGAAGGGTGGCACAGGGTGAACGCCTGAGGGATGAATATTCATGCTTGTGCCACCGTCCTCTCTGCGATGGTGCGTCAGTGGTGATCAACCAATGACGTAAACATGTATTAATGACAACGAGTTATGCTAAATGATAGAACCCTCGCCTTCTTACTGTTAGAGACGCGACGATGCGAGGTAATAGCGGAAGCAGCGCAGCACAAAGTTCTTGAAACCCGGAGGCAACTCGACCTTTCTGAGTTCAGCAACCATGTTAGATAAATTACTTGAGCTCAGATGCTTCCTTGTTTATAAAATTCTGATGATTTACGATAATTGTCGAGCCGATAGGTACTTAATGTATTTTATTGATCGGCTGATTTTCCATACACGATAATGAAATGGATAATAATTAAGAATGCTGGGTGAAAGGTGATCCGTGGGACGAATAGATTCCAAATTGTGACTTTTAGGGAGCGAAACTTTTCAATCAATTTCCAACCGATTGATTTCTCTTCAACCTTGCAGGACAGAGTCACCCCCAAGGGTTCGGCTTAAATCCCACTAAAATATGTTATAAATAAATTGAGTGTCACTGCGTTTTCTGAAACAGCGTCCGATAACGATTGTAATGACCGGTCTTCCCAATCCCGACAACCACAGTACGGTAATGTCTTTGATAGGACGATAAAGCATGCTAATAAGAAGCAGTAATAATGATTATTATAAGACGTTAGATCACAGTAGAACCATCGCATCGCTATATCCAGAGTATCTGCTATACCCGCGGCGTAATAGCCATTGGCTAAGTGATGCGAGATTTTATTGCGTTATGATATCGCTGAGATAGGCACTCATTAGTACCGTGATATCCTCTAATTCGTTGGTGGGGTGGCGCGACATAAGTATACATGCAATTCGGATTAAATAGAAATTCAATAATTTTCAACAACTATTGCAAGCTACGAGATATTACGTGAATCTTGAGTATAAGATGACTAATAATACGTACTATTTTATTAATAACCTGCTCGACAAATACGTTTTTAGTTTAGCAAAGGGTAGATTTTGTTTTTCCCTGATATTTTCAATCAGTTAATTAATTTGTGAAGAATTTAGCCGCCTGGTACTTTAATTCATAAAATTTGTCTTTAATATTTTTCTGTCGTATTCATTTACTGGTGGAATTAATGGTAGCCATAGGTACCGGTGGTGTACTGTTCATGTAGGAATCGAGCGAGTCATTTTTATAAGGTTTCGGATTACATCCCTCAGTCAAATATTCGCTAGGAATTAAATCGGATATTACACTGGGTTGAGGGAAAGAAGAAAAAGAAAAAAAAAATTCTTGCATTTGCCGCGATATGAGCGAGCGAGGCTGCATCTGAGGAATTTCCCTCTTGAGGGATTTAATGAGTGCGCGACGAGAAAAGGGATACGAGTAGAAAGAGGAAGAGGTGGAGGCGGAGGAAGAGGAAAAAAAGAGGACAGACGGTCTCTGGCTTGCCACTCGCCCAGGCTCCACGAATATTATGCATTTGACTCGTTTTCCGATTTACGCTCGCTCGTATTAACACGACCACGGATTTTTTGTTATTTTATTTAGAACATAGCCGAATGGTTAACAAACTTGGATAACCAGGAATCCCATCTCAGCATACGGATTGAAAAATATGTTCGTAAAGTCTGCACGTTTTTAAAAGGATTTCAAGATTTTTCCCAAAAAAATATTATCACGAGTAGTAGTAATACCTTCTATTATACCCTGCTACGAAATAGGTATACGAATGTCTTCTTTCTACTCGTGAAATCCCCTTTAAAATTGGTTAACGGTTCCCTAGATCCCATCAGGATCACGTGAAAACAGTTTTTCCAAAGTTTATCGATTATCGCATGGTTTTGAACGCCAGGATATTCCAAAACACGAGATAAACGAATTTGAGTTATTCCTCAGTTCGTAGGCGTAAGAGTAATGCCGTTTTATGTGGGCGAAATATATTGCGTATCCAACGAAAGAACGGTTTTATTTGTGTTTTAGTGCGACGCTGTAAAAGTTTTAATTACACCGAGTGTAAGAGCTTGGCGTCCGTTCGTCCAACACACCGTTCGTCCGGTCACACGGATTTCATTCGTTGCTAAAAAGCAAAATCTATACGCAATATGTTATGCCATACGACGCCGGTGAGACTTCAATTATTTTCGTCATACGTATTCCATTTCTCTATTCATATTTTATTTTTTCACTCATTAATATCAAACCCGCAATAATTAAATGCAGCGTCGCAAATCTGATCAATCTTGTCTCTCGTTTTCGAAAAAAATACCGTTCTATCGGCCTCAAGTACGAAGAGTCTAATTATTGTGGAGCCAGGCGAAATTCGGTGAGTAATAAAGTTAATACCATTAACACTGCCTGAGGTGACATAGCGGGTTGTCCCTAGGGCCGAAGTTGTTCGTCGATTGTAAAGCGAGCGATTTTAAAGGACAACCGCATAAAAGCTAACACTGATTACTCAGTGATTAGCACACAATAAGGATTACAATGCACCAAGCGTGCACCCGGATAGCGGTGATGTTGGTGCCCTCCATGGCAGGTAGACATCACTCTAGAGGCTCTCTATCAATTGCCACGATCTTAGGCATCACCTACTAGGCGTCTACTTCGTCTAGTCGTTTGACTTAATCAGTAATCGCTAATTACTTACCTGATGCAGAGTCTCGGCTGACAAGGAAACGTATGCAAATCGAATGAAATTATTGTGGTTACAGTGGATACTGAGATAAGAAAATTAAGCAGGGATTCAGAATACTCAGCGAGCGTTAAGGCAGCGTAGGTACCGTGTAATATAGGAAGAAAAGGCACTTTAGATCTTTTCTCATTCGAAAAATTCGCTTCACCGAAATCTTCAATCGGCAGTGTTCTTCGTACCGCATAAACGAGGAACTTTACGCGTTCTGAGTGAATACGCTGTCGCTAAGGTTCTCACTATATATCTTCGCTCCTCTAGGATACTTGAAGAAAAATTACAAGATCATTCAAAGCCAGCTGTAGCGTACGAGTACGTTTATACGTATTTATATTTTTAGGGCATGTATTTCCCATGGGAAGTATTAAAATCACAGAATGTCTCCCTATACCCGTAAGATAATGGCAGAACACAATAACGCGACTCCATACATCTCGAGTAGATCGGTATATATTCATGTATATATATGTATAGTGTAGGTGGAAAGGAGGTATTGTTAGCTAAGTGCTCTTTCTATCTACTCGGAGGTAACGGTTAGCAATAGCGCAATGTCTTGCTGAAACAATAACGCTGATTTGAACGGCAGATATAGCTCGAGCTTGGGCAGCTACGCGAGGTAAAAGAAAAGATTGAAGAAGCGGTAGCAAAATAAGAGAGTTAAACCGTAAAACGCTTAATGATTACACTTTAGTGGTATACATATCCAGGACTAGTAAGCTAGTGAGTGTATTCTGTCCATATATTTAGCATTAAATTAAGTTTTTACAGAGGAGTTTGCCTACTTCGACTCAGGTACTAGGAACGTATTTTTCCATAATTAGCTAGTGGGAATTGCCAAGGAACGGTGCTGCTACTGCTGCTGTAGGTACGCTGAGATTGCGCGAGTTGCCTGGACTGTTCTAGAAAGATAAATAAATTATCATTCGAACGAACTAACGAGAGGTGGATTTCCTACGGTTCGTGAATATTCATTATTACGTAGGAATTCTACACTCATTTCATTTGTTTACAAACACAATTAATCCACTTGACGTAAATAACTCATAATCAACCAACCGAATTGATTTCTCTGATACAAAGAAACACGAGCTTTCTTCTCCACCGGACGACCGCCGCTGAATTTAACAAATTGACCGAACAATTAGCCCAATGAATTTTATTCGCCGTTATATTGGGGCATCATTGGGTAACTCGTACGTTCGTACCGCAGTCCCATTCAAAAGTCTTTCCCACGTGCTGAAATATAATTTGCAATAAACTAAAGTGATAGTAGGTTAATTCCCTCCGATCGTATCGCCCAGGTAATTACTAACGCAACAAATTCTATAGTATTTGCTGCAGGATGCGTGATTCTTCAGTGTCGCAAAGCGACGTATTGTCTCCAGTGTAGTGTACTGTCTAACAAGAACGTGAGTGATTTATTGAGGTTTTTCTTAGCAAGCAATCCTACATGGCTTTCGACACGGTAGTAAACTTTTTTCAACGGTATAACTTACGAGCAGAAACGGGGTTGAAAAACCGATGAGAATAAAAGAAAGCGAAGGCTCGATAGCGTCAATTAATTGATTAACTCGAGAAAACACTCTCGCGATAAGTCGTTTAAATATTTATTGTTCCGAAGAGGTTTAATTCTCCACCTCATTGGTTCTACCGAATTACACCGTGTTCATCACTCGTATAATTCACCCGGTTTCGTCGGAGCGTTCGGCAGCCCGTGGTTCTTAGAGCTAAAACAAAGCTTTCTGTTTCCCAATAACGAATAGCAGCGTGGTCGCGTATAATCAACAGATTAGCCGACGAATAGATCAGAGGCCTACGCCTCAGTTAGCTAAAAGCTTTGGCAATAGCCATTAGCAACGGGTGGGGTCGGAGGTGGCAAATGCGATTATAAGTCACGAGGTGACAACCAGGGCCGGGATTCGCGCCTCGCGCCTCACTCTGATGCCGCGTGAATTCGGGACTCGAATTCACTCGTAGTCCGGGGATTGATTGGATATAGGAGGGTCGTAGGCAGAGGATCAAAGACAAAGAAAATCTGTTGGGAAAACGATGAGATTTCATTTCTTTCTACTTTTCTTCTCGGCCCTATTCGATATCGAAATCTCATATACCAATATTGCAACTGTAACTCGATTCTGATGTTGCACGGTGTGGTTGACAGATACTGTCAGATTTCACACCTCTGAAAGATGTCAGAAAATTTTCAGAAGCGATATGCATACCATGAGCTGTATCAGATGGTACGGAGATTCGCGATATTTCTCGCGAAAATTAAGTATTATTTCAGTATGGTCCGTGAAGTAGATACTAGAAACGACGAAGGGCATTTCTTACGGAAACTCTTTGCCGACTGCGTGGAATTCCATATCAGAAGTTCAACTCTGAAAGATTATAGGAACGACCTCTCGGAAAGTCTCGTTCGTTCTGGGAAGTTTTCCCGTCGCCACGTCGTATGTATAATGAAAGCAGGCTCTCTTTGAAAGATATAGAGAGCTTTCACTGCTTCCACCCTTTACAAATCAAAGCCGTGGCCGTAATAAGCAATGCGAGGCAAGGGATGGTTGCTGGGTATGTGGGTGGGGGTGGAGGTAGAGTTAGAGGTGGAGGTGGAGGAGGATGCAAGGAACTAGCGCCCCAGAGTGGTCATACGAGGAGGTGGCAAGGGAGAAACCGGGAGATGGTCGCGGTGGTGATGCATTATTGAGTGGGGCCGTTGGGGTGTAATCGCACACATCCTCACCGGCCGGCTAATGGACTCGACCCCCTCATCCCCTTTATCCGTAGTCTCGAAGCCCGAGTAACTCTCGTCGAGCGGACATTGCGATATTTTCACCACCTCAAGACCCCAAGAATAAACGAGAATATCCCGCTGTGATATACCTGACCGTAGATACCCACCTACCACGTGTTACCCGGGCAGTTCGTAAGATAAACTGTAGACTGTAGGAAATCGTCATGAATGGATTAAATTTTTAATTCTTTTGCGGGGTGAATAGGTACAGGTTTATTGTATCCGTGTATGTACCTACCTACATCCGTGGCATTATTATTTCGTATGGACTTATTACATACGGAAATTTTAGCAGCGTTTTTTTTCTTTCTTCTTTTTCCTTTCCTTTCTCATTCAGACTCATCCTGCCCACTGCAGATGTATTTTCACCTCGCGCGAGCTAATCGAATTACGTAACACAGGTCATGAGTTCGTACAACGATGTAAACCGACGCGTCCGTCCATGCGATTATTTTTTATCAATCCCTTAACACAGCTTTCATACTTGAGCCTAGAGGGCGCTCGATTCAAGGGTTTAATCCGAATACGTACACATAAACGAACGGTGTAACACGCCAGGCAACCTTATAGGAACCTGATGTATTCATCGACGAATAACGGGTATTAACAACTGTTTATATACACTGTTTTTCAAATGAAAATATTATTCATCGGACACCCCTCCAAGCCGGAGAGCTGCAAGCTGGATATAAAATCACGATTTCTATACACACGTATAAAAACGAGTTATATATTTTCCGAGGGGATTGTTAGTTGGCAGTTTTTTCGATCCTGTACATGTGGTTCCGGGTAGATATTCTACCCTTTTCGTAATTTATGGGAGGAATCGATTCACGGTCGCTGCGGAGAATCTCTCGCGAAGAATCAGAGTCACGTATGATAACGTCATGGGCTTGGGACGTGTAGCAGCGAGCAGGCTGTCAGGTATCGACGATGACTCAACGGTATTCATAATACAGATAATATATACGTAGGCATAGAAATATCGGAGAAGCTGCACCACAGTCCGGAATCTTCATCCCAGCGGAAAAAGTGGCGCGGAGGAAGCTGGGCGAAGAAATGATCTTTTCTTATGTTAGATTCGAGTAAGCGTAGCAGCGTATGTGAATGCGATTCGTCATTCTCTTTCTGGCAGAGCCATGGAAGAATGATAATCATCGGTCAATTGTTCAGGCGACAATCTCTGATTGGTTCTCGCCCCCGTTGAAACGGCGCATTGTACCCGGGTCACGTATCAGAAAGGGACTTGTCATCTTACTTCTTGACAAAACACTGTAATTTTCTGTCAATTCACGCCATTAACAAACCAAGCACCACGGATGTTGAACGGATCACTAGTTCTTAGAATCATGTATAACCTTGTGCTGTAGATACACTCAAAGCCAGGGGCCATCGTTCTGAGGTAAAACCGTTATTATTAGTACCTGATTTCTTTCCTGAACCCACAACCTTGATTATACCTTCCAGATACGCGGATACCGTGGGTGGAGTCAGATTGTTCTCGACAACCTCGGTGATCTTTATCTTCGCATCGCGCTGTCTGTTTGTTTCTTGACGATTTCCCTACTTCCATATCTGCTTATATCGGTTGCAAATTATTACAGCTTTCAGGAACCGTTTTCAGAAGAGAAGACACAAACTTCTGGGTATATGATCATCTTTTTTCATAATTTATACCGACTACCTTCCTAGTGGGTAGCCCTGATCGCGTAACAATACAGTTTTAGGAAACTACGATATCGTATTACTTCGATAGAAGATAGAGATACGTATTGTGGAAGAATGTTAAACGAGTGAAAAAATAAAAATAAAAAAAAACAGACCGGCAAGCTAATTACAACAAAGTGATTTAAATATTTAAATGAAAGTAATTAAAACCGTACGATTCTGTTTAAAAGTATATTTAATTATAACCGCGGATCTGTGTGAGACCAATACGGATTTACTTGCTCATGATTATTCGCGTTCTACGAGACCATGAACAAAAATTAATCGCCCCGTAGTTTCGTAGAGAGATTCGAATAATCGAGACACGAATACCTTCCACAGATTTAATTTCACATTTGGGTATAACGTATCAAGTTTTATTTTCGCCGCTAGTATGTTCGTACGTGACGATAACTAGGGCACGCTTCCTGGTCCCTTGGCGTAATTAGGCACACCCAATTCACGCAAAATGTTTTCTAACGCTCACCGGAGGATACCCAAAGATACGAATCATAGTTTTGCATTGACCAAGAACAGCTAACAAGCCGCTCACGCTCAATTTTCTATTACGCTCAGCGGCAGACTTGGCCTAAATTGTTTCCACTACTTCCTCGTAAATCGCGGTTGATGAAGTCTCCTATAGTTAATTACGAGCTCATTTTCTTTCGTATTCAACATCAGAATGAGGCAAAGGTCACCGCGAGTATAAAGAAAAAGAATTTTCACATTCTAAAATCTCTCTACGGGTCAATTTTAGAACACCTTTACGAAATTCTATTCGAATTTCTCCGGGGTTAATACTTCCGTCATCTGGATTGAGATTCGGTTCTTGTTGCCAAAGGAAGGGTCGTGCATCTTTAGAAAATTGTTCAACATATTTGTGCAGTACGAAGCAGGAACTAGACTTCGTGCCATAGTGGACAGGATATGACGACTGCCCTTTCCCCTCTCCATTTCCCTCGGCTACTGCACACACTATGCCGAAATGACTCCCACTTTGACTGTTCAACCACTATTACAACCTGCCTCTCGCTCGTCTGGGAAATTACTTCCGTTCTGACGTCAACCACGCGAGAATTCACCTGATTTATTAATAAAATGAAATTTGAGAATCCTAGAGCGCAGAGTCCGGCTTATTGCAAACTCTCCCGTATCAGGCTACAGTGAAAAGTCACCTCGTCGTTTATTTTCCCACCTCAAAGTCCCCGAGATCTCAGAATCATTCCATACACGTGCTTTTCAAATTTAATTTTCCTCATTTACTCGGAGGAAATGCGACAGAACTAACCATCGCTTGTCCAACTACTAGAGCTTCTTTGAAATCGCCACAAGTTCTGGTCGTTAGCACGCCCCGGTGATCAGGGCACACGGTGCTCTGGGAGGCGTCAAACGCCTACCAAGGCGTTGCCGAGTTCTGTTCGATTGCGGCTTCAACCGCGAAACCGGTTGTTATCCGCGGTTATTGATTGGACCTCGTTAACGAACGCTATTTGTTTAATACGGAGTGTGAGAACCGGAACCACCTCTCGGCTGAAAGAGGCCGTCTTGGCTCACCTTGTATGGCGTTTAAAGTTTAAATTCCACCTGACTCTGGATCGAGGTGATTATCACAGTGATTGAAAATTTGATATCCAGCTGACGGTAGGTCTGATAGTAATTTCGTAAAACGGCAATTTCATTCTATCCAACGGTCATCGAATATCGTTGCAATAACGACCCGACCAATTCTGGTGAACAATGACCATGAAATAACATTAAACTAGCCGTGATGAGTCGAGCAACAAATTACGCGGAATGAATCTTGAAAAAGTAGGGATCCGGCGACACACGACGATACAAGTTCCTCCGTTTGTGACCCTGGGACCGGATGCCAAGCAATCATTTATTTTATATTAATCATACTTAAGCAGGAAGACGAGGGAGGGAATATATATATATACGGAATAGGAAAAAAAATGATAATATACAAAAAAGATTCATTCGTAGACTCAGCGATTGTTCGAAGTTGAAAGTTGGAAGGTGGAAGGTAGAAGGTGGAAGATGAGGGGTTCGAGAGAAGCGAGATAGGTGATGCATGTCATTAGCCGCGATGTTCTCCGGACTTGGGAACCCCACCGGAGGGAACCGTCTTTGTGGATGACGTCCGTGGATTGACAAATCCTGTGCGGTATTGTACGCTGTTATTATAGTCATGCCCGGTGCTTCCCTCAAAATCATTTCATACGTTTTACTTCTCGTTTCATTCTTATAACCGAAGCTTGTGGCTAACGAGGAATACGATTTCCACATTTTTTTTTTTCTTCGTACGGACGTGCTTCGCTTGGCTGCTTTGGCCAAACGGATTTGAATGTTTCTGGTTCGTTGCTTAGATACTGTATAAATATATATGTGAGGAATTCCATCGGTTTTTACCACTATTCAGAATTTCAACGCAACTCTGACACCTCGTATCAGATTACAACTACCCGAATTTTTTCATGACGATCCAACTATATGCGATCATGGTCCCGGACTGAATGACAATAGATGGAATTCCCCATACATTTGCTCGTATTATTTTATGTACAGCGAATCGAGGCCTTTCGGAGTTGAGGTAAAATCAGGAAGGGAATGCGCGAGGTTCGAGTAATGTTAGTATTAGACCGTAAAATTCGTTAGTAGTCGCCTCGGCGACCTGCTTGAATTATATAACGAATCGAGTTTGCAGTTCGTTCGTGATAAATAACTTATTAATTTTGAATAACAAACTGGCGCGTCAAAATTTTCAACTGCGCAAGCAATAAATATTCTAATGGGACCCTTGTGGAAACGCTTTGGTATAAATGGTAATTCAACGTTCGAAAAGTTTCGCCAGATTTTACTCCCTCTCGCTCCCTGACTCCTCTTCCTTCTCTCAATATTCGCGGACGCTTGCTTTTATATTTACGAGGCATCGAGGAACGAGCGAACGACTTTTTCCACCGGCGGGAGGGAGTTGTCGGATATTCTTTCAATATCGAGGGGAATCTTTAAGTGGGTTCCCAGCAACAGGTTGTAAATCCGTTTTTTAGGGATCCACCGGTTTGGTTTGAGGTCGCGGGGCGAAAGGGGACTTCCTTGGGGAAAACCTCGGTCCACCTCCTCCTCTTCCCGTCTAGACGCAATCCAGCCACCCAGCCAAGCAGCCTTTACACGTTTTCCGATCACCCCAACTTCCCATTTCCTCTACCATCGCGCCACTCCACCTTAGGGTTACCCCGTCGACAAGGGGCGAGCCAAGAGATTTCCTTTTATTGGAAATTTGTAGCTCTGAGAGAAACCCCGAGACATCCCTTCGCCAACCGACATCTGGTATTCATCTCTCTTACGTCTAATCGTGTCGGTCGGATTCGGAAAATTTGTAACACTCCGCAGATACGTGTGTCGGATAATTACATACGAAAGATTCCTAATCGAAGAAGAAAAAGACTATCCTCTGGTTAATTGCGTCAGTTAAGAGGGTATCTCATACATGAACCCTTTTCCCCCGAACCTGATTCTCACGAGGCTGTAACGAGATAATAGTGGATCCATAAAACGTCCCTATTATACGGATATTTATTCAGTATATTCAAGGAACGAGATGTGATATTACACGATCGTGTTCTATCGCGACGTTTGATTCCATCAGCCCAAAATTATTCTAGGAAAATCTTATGAGGTGTCACTCTTTCACTAGGGCCATTTACTTCGAGACTTTATTCACTCTCAGCACCTTGTGCTGTTTGACTTGACAGAGATACTCGATTCCAAAAATGAACTTCTCACTAATACCGTCTGTTCTGACCAGGCGACTAATGTCTAATGAACAGTCCCAATCTTCCTCTAAATTTAGAAGTCCGAGCCCTGAAATCTGTTCTTCCTAGTTCAGGATTGAATAATTTTTTTTTTATTTTCTATTGTAGACACAGATGATGCTCATGTCTTTGATCGAAGGCTTTTAATTTGATTTGATACTCGTCAGTTGACCGATATGGAGAAGCAATTTGAACAATCCGCGTCACCGTGTGACGACACGTATTATGCTACATGAATTTTAACACCAGTCCGTACAACAGCGTGCGGCTATCAGAGCGTTGTAATCCACACGTTAATCGATTTACCATTTATCAATGAAACGCGCACGTACCTATACCCACGTATAGAAATCCGTACGTGTATAGCGCTTAATTTTGCCATTCATTAGAGCCGTCGACAGATAAACAAACACCGAGTATTTGTATGTGGATACGTGATTAACAGTAGCTCTGCGTAACTACCTTGATCACGGAGTGCGTTTTGTGGTGTACGCGTTTCAACCCCCGTTTTACCACCTCTGTGCTTCGTCGCCCGAATAAAGGACATCGATTGGTTGATCCACAAACCATTTTACTAGCGAAAGATTTGAGTTATATGCAAGTACGAGCAATGATCGATTTCCGATATTCCTTATAAAATCGAGGAAACTGGCTAAATTCGTTTCACAATGGAGATGATTATTCTCTGAAAACCTAGCGGGCTGAATGGTAAGCAGAAAAGGGATCGAGGTAATTATATGTGGAGATAATAAATAGCGATTTAGGGAAAGTATAAAAACTTGACTGAATTAATCGGCAGCGACATTAAATTAACAAAAACGTGTTAAAATCTATCTGGAGTTTCAATCAGCTCATTTATCCTCCGGTTGATTCCAGATATCTTCGAAGTCTAGGAGCAAAGTATAGAGGTGATTCGTTAGCCTAATGAGAAAGTGAGATTAACTTTTCCTAGCGTTGGTAATTACCAAGATCGATCGTCAGAGGCAGTCTATAGGTATACACGAGTGAGCCTCCGAAATACCGAGGGTTCGGGACATTCCGAGTTTTGTTCTTGTTTGAAAGTATAGAACGGGAAGGGTTCGTAGCGATCACTGAGAGAAGCTATCGGCTTCGGGTATCGAGAGGTGGAGAGCGAACGTTTGGGGGCCGGTGGAGTACCCCCCAAGGGGGTAAATCGGGGGGAAGCATGCAACAAGTAGTTCGGTTTTCAAAGCCCATTCAAATTGATGGCTTTCCCATACCATGACAAACCCCACCCCACCGATACCAGTGGAAAACGAAGCATCGCTCGCGAGGGCTCGCTTATACCGAACACAATACAACCAGGCTTTTATCGATATTGTGACCAGGCTACGAGCTTTTATTACTCGCATTTTCACCTCATCACCTTGTCTCGTTGTTTCATTCTAACGCTTCGACGCTTTTTACACACTATCAAATATCGATCACTCGACGAAAAGTATTTATAAACGTATCTCCGTCGAGATGAATGATCATATCTTTGAGTCAAACTATAATATATGCTTAGTTCATTTTAATTCCAATCTCCTGAATAAGCTCTTACAAAACGATCAAAGAATGTTTTTATGATCTTACGAAATTATCGAGACTCGATTCTCGGAGTATTCCAAGGCATTGGGTATACCTGGGAAGTTCTGCCCTGGTCTGAAAGACGGATAATACGTTTATAATGATCAGTTGTCATTACGCAGTGGACGAAACGAGTAGAAGTGCAGGCGCGGAGGCGGAATAAAGGGATGATGATGATCTCGCTCTGGGCCTATTCAAGGTCCGGGAACTCACGATTATTGATTAGTTCGGTGAGCCTGATCGGAGCCAGCAATCCATCAAGGAACAGGCCACTTCCCGTAGCTTCGTTCACGAGCAAAGGACGGTCTTTAAAAACGCATTACCCAGCCCAACTCTGTCCCTACCCGCGGCCAGCCAATAAGACCGATACGAGGCGCCGATCCAACTGATCGTTACACCGTTCAATTATTTTGCAATCAGCCCGAGATCGGATACAACCTCCTCTCTCGGTTTCATTGCTGACTGTGTTTTCGTAAAAAGACGATTATCTATACTATTGGTAATCAAATATTTTTATACACGGTTCTCAACGCAACTGTACAGGAAACGACATTAAATCGAAGAATACTCAAACTTGAATTATTCTTATTCCTATAATAAAGCACCAATCACCTTAAGGTATTGCATACTCTCCTCTAGTCGATAGAACCAGGAAGTTTCATTTCCTGGAGGTAGACTAAAACTAAGAGTAAAATGCTTTGTGATCATGCAAATGTTCAGAGATGGAAGAATATAGTATAGATATACCTATGTCGTAGAAAAAAAAGAGAATTGTACAGAGGGGTTTCGATACCGTGACGCATCCACGTATCCCTAAGACTTTATAATAAAATGATCAGTATTCGCTTTCGGAGACTAATCAAATCTGCGATGGTCCCTCGCTGTAACGATCTTCTCCGCTTTTCCCCCTCGTCGAAACAATATCAAAATGGCATTCTTTAACTGATTGCCCCCTCGGGCTAAACTGGGTTACCCACACTACGGAACTTTTACGATAACGAACTAGAAATAAGTTCGTAACTTTATTATAGACGGCGAAATCAAGACGCGAGGTTGGCTCCTCCTTGGCGCGTCTTCGGTAACCAGAAAAAAAAGGATAAAGATAAAGAAAAAGGAACGAAAAATGGAAGAACAATCAAATCTCTGCCTCCACTACGACACCCACCCCAAAATAATCTCAACTTGTATGCTCAGGAAAACCCGAACAAGGAAAGTAATCGATTTGTTTTTTATTACTATCGCATTAACTGCATCTCAGGTGCAAATAGACTGGTGAGCAGACAATAGATGATATTCTGTGAATTCTATGGAATCGTAATATCGTAGAACTGAACGCATGTCGAATTTCGGAGTCGATCTCGATCGCACATCTGATTACTGTGAGTTTCGGAACAGGTAGGTAGTCATTACAAATTCCATAGGCCTTCCTCCTCGTGCGCTCGTTTATGTCGTTGGTTATCTTGCCGACAAGAAAAGAGTCGCGACTCAAACTGAGGAGTAGCGTGAGAAAGAGACGGGTAAGTATTCCGCGGTGCGAGCGATCATTCGAATAAAACCAGTGGCTGTCTCTCCGCAGCGTTATTACGTAAATTCTTTGTCGCGGTGAACCGCCCGTAAACAGGTTGTAATTTCATGCCTACTGATATTTCCGACCAATTATAGAACAATCTGAAAAATCCGTTTTATATCTCGTCAATCTTCGTACCGCGTAAGAACTTGACTTCGTTTATCCTTCTATACTCCTCATATATCTACAGCAATAATCCCTAGATCTTTCAGTTCATTCGATCGACTGATCGGGGCTGAATTTACACCGTGTTCGACTCTTTCTTTTCTTTCTGTTTTTGGTCGACTGGCAAGGCGGTGTTCTCCAAATCTTGAGAAAGAAAAGAGAAAGGAAAAACGAACTGGTTCAGTTAATTTCGGTTAATGGCCCAAAAACAGCGGTTCCACATCATTTTTGATAGCGGTGAATTAGATAATGAACGAATAGGGGCCGATGGTCAATGGGTTTGAGGACGCTAATGGAAAAATAATTATCACGATCGCAAAAAGGATTCACAAAGAATTTTGGTGTAACATTTTCGTACAGGTATAAGTCTCCGTTAGAATTAGATCGATTATTAATTGGTGAATTCGTGATAGGTTCAAAAATGGCGTTATTAAAATTCAGAGAAAATTCTCGTATCACGGGTGCGTGTGGGATAATGAGTCATGGTTTAAAATACACGAGGACTGGCAATTATCGATTATACAATTAACGATTCAGAGCAGAGTTAAAACGCGTATAGGATATGGCCCGGTAAATAAAATTCATAGAGGTGTATGCCACTGTGATATTTCTTTGTTTCGTGGAAAGCCGAACAGCTGCAGAGACGTGTGAGTGTGTCCTTCGCAGTGTGTTAGAATTAAAACGGTGAGAATTTCATCATATAATGTATAAACAGGCCGACAGAAGATTCCCAACCGAAATGAATCATTAGAACACGACACGGATCGAACGTTCTAACGTCTGGCTCGATTAAAGTATGAAATAATCAAGCCAGCTTAATGATCGCTGGATTAGTGACAGCTAGGATAGATTGATCGAAGAAGGACCCTGTGCCAGGAGGCAAAAAGCACAGCCGGTGCTTACGCCCTGGCTCAAATGGCCGGCCAAACTGATTGATGATCACCAGCCGATAATTAAAAATATAAAACAACCCACTACCCGTTGAAATTCGACCGAGTCCCGAAGCTTACCGGCCTTGGCTAATCCTCCTAGCCCAAGGCTTCGTAATTAAAAATATTTCTAACAATTTTCGATTCAATAATCCCGAATGTTACTACTTCAGCTTTGAGTCGTGTTATATCTAACGTAAAATTTGAACCGAAATAAAATTGAAAAAAAAGATGAATGAAAATTAATCAATTTAATAATTGAAATTCGTAATCAAGGGAAGTGGTCAATTTTTAAACAAGGTTCATCGCCCGTTTCCTTCGTATCAGCTTTCAGCGGGGTATTGAATGAACGCGTGTTATATACCCTGGTTATAAACACAGTGTCGAGACGCTGACGTAATCCCATCTAGTTTTCGTGTGTAAAACCGCGCGGTACGGTGAACAGCTCTCGCCCACTACGCAGGACCGTGTCATCCCTACGCTTGTATCACGTATATATGTACGCCTGCGTGCGTATAGATGATATACTCTTATACGCTCACGCGAGCGTAGTACGCGCGTCGAGTGTTCAAAGACAAGGTTGCGCCAAGTTTCGCGTAAGGCCGTTGACTAACTCGTCTCGAGTTTATTTCACCCGACGCGGATGCCGGTGCAGCCAGCTCAACCAGAGAAGTCTGTTGCTTTCAGTGCTGCTGAACTCTCCAGACGTTACGTTGCGTTCATTCGCGTCCCGACGCCTGGGAAGTGGCGCCGCGGTATAACGGCTATCCAAAGAACTACGGGGTTCATTTGCCACAAGGCGAATGTATGGAAAACAAATTTTCAAATTTTCATTCTCAAGTATCGATAATCTCATACAAATAAAAAATTTGTAAATTTATTCAAAAAGCGATGGGCAGGTGTCGATTCCTGTAAACTACCTACGCGATTCCGTAATGGTATAGACAGACACATGGAACCTTACTCTATTTCAAGAATGTTAATAATATTCGCCTGAAACGATCCACCGTGTAGAATCGAAAATTTTGTATCCTGGGCTCGGTAGTACCTATAACACATCGTATCTTCTCAACGGCGGAAGTAGCCCTCGTATTTTATTAGGCGGTGCCAGGTTTCCACAAGAAGAACTTTAGTCGGTTGGTGGAACAGCGATAAGGTTTTGCGAGAACAGGTGGTGCAGGTGTCCAGCTTGCTCGAATACCGCGTCGAGCACACGACTAATGGTTCGAGTCTACGGATCAGGTGGTCGTATACGTGTATAAAGTATACTTTGCGCAGAGCGAAGCGCGAAGATTCTCACCCGGCGTGTGTCATCGGCAAAGAAATTGTCGTCATGTATATATATATATGTATATGTGTGTGTATAGATAGGACGTATGATTATAAGCTAAACCGTCGAGATCTGTTCATTTTTTGGCTGTTTTTTTCATTTCATTTCCTTTTGCTTTCATTTAGGCCCCCGACAATGGCTGACCATTGGACTTGGCCTGAATTCGGTGAAATCTAAAATTACGGTCAATCATGAGTAGAAAAACCAGTAGAATAGATTTTAGAGAATTGTTATTGGACCGGACAATGGCCGAACCTTGATCGTTAGGAGGGACTGGTTAAAGTGTTTTATTGTATAATTACAAGATCGAGAAAGTTTATGCTTTATAAATTGTTCTTCTACGGAATCATTAATATACCAGGCAAGCAACCACACGTTGACTGTAATTCGTTGGTCAGGCCTGCAGGCTGTAATGATTTTTAACACGAAAAACCACGATCGTTTTTGTTCGTTAGGCCTTGCGCTTCGATTAGGCTAAATTATAGGTTCTTGATTACCCGAACGGATGACTCCCAGTCAAGGTTGTAAGAAAGTCCCAACCTGCCCAGTTCCTGGCGTGTCGTAAAAGTCCGATAATGTAACTGGACCGGCCTGACCAACGCTACCTCTATATAAATACGCGCATATATCTACGCCATATCGGTAATTCAACTCCTCTGTCTAATATATTATATAAACAGCTGTACTTTCAACGACAAATAGGCCTTCAACCATTTACCTATATCCATTTATCTTCCGCAACAGAATCATGAACTTATATATGTATTACTGAATTTCTCAACAACTGCTGAGGAGTAGCCGGTCAAAATCACAGATTTACACTTTTTTGATTTTGATTTTGAATACTGAATTACATCTAGCCTCTGGTCTGATCAAAACTAAACGAATACTCGGTGACTGAGCAGAACTACACATTTCCAAATTTCGTTTCTCAATTATCTAATTACGTTTTTACGCACGAAGACTTGAACAGTTTTTACTAATTTCTGAAAGAGATGATCTAATGGAAATGTTGAGTCTCTTCACGATCAAGATATCTACTCGGACGTTGTGTACACGAACTGGTGCTCGAATGTGTTTCATAACTGTCTGCTGCACTGTCCTTCCCTTATATATTTTATGCATTCCGGACTGGCGCATCGGCGGTGCCCACTCCATCGAATATATCCGCGAGTTAAGGTTGCTGTAATGTGAGAAACTGCATCGTAGTAGTCTTCCAGGTAATAGCTGTGCGGTGAAAGTTCTTACCGAAACGGAAAATCCGAAGTAATGTCAAAGCTGCAGAACCTACATAGCTGCATGCTCACGGTATTCCGTTATTGACGATTTTCAATGAAAATCTGAATGATTTTAATGGCAGAGGAATAAGTCATTCGAAGAGGAGAAACACTGGTACTTATACGGGTAGGTATGCCAAGGAAGGAATATTATATGGATGAAACGGCAAAGCCATGGGACGTAACCGTGGAATTTATCCGTCTGGTATTCCCCGTCGTATTCGCACGCAGGAAGGTATGATCTGTTCATCTTACTTTATCCCGGTATGACATCCTCGCTAGCTGATCTATCGCATAAAACGTAAACTAGGGTGTACCGTTTCGTGCGGGGACGCCCACTTTACTCCAGCGTCGCAACGCTCTTCTTCCGCAGTTCTCCCTCTGGCCCCGAGACCGCGACGGTAGTTCCATTTGCTTGAAATATCGCCGACCGACGACTGGGAAATGCGCAGCAAGTTATATTTTTCTTTACTAGCAAACATGAAAGACAGGTCTGTTGGAAAATAAGCCATCTACATCTTGTACTGACGGACGGTTGGACCGTTGGAAAAATATTGCCCAGAAAAAGAACAAGCGGCGCAGTATTTGATTGCCTCTTTCATTTGCATTAAGAAAAGAGAAATCATGATGAGAGTCAGATCTACGGGGAACATCATGCATGCTATAACGTATATCGAGGGTGAAGGGTTGTTTTTCCCGATTTCCGCAAGTTGAGATAATTTTCTTTTGTTCCCTCTCAATTTCTCGTGACAGGTGACACTCCGGGTCCCTCGAATTAGAGATACCGCTCGATTTCACTCAACCAGTTCTCAGAGAGAGCCCGTCATTAAGCTCAGGATGTCACGCACATAGCATCGGGCACAATCGAAGCCTAGAAATCTCACCCTTCAGCCATTTAGAGAGTAGTTCAAAACGACGTTACGAATTGGCTCTATCACTCGAGGCCAGGTGACAAGCTACCCGAGATCGACATAACGGTTTTTTCCTGATCTTCACGGAACGGCGATAAAAAATCTATTCGAACCTTAAGGTTTAGATTTCGTAATAAGGAATAACGATATAGGCGGCACGATGCGCCCAGCGGGTTCATTTCTTTTCAACAAAATTATACGCTTGGATCGGATCGCGTGAACGAGTCGATCTTAAGAAAAACCGTTCGTACAAAATCGTAATGATTTTGACGATCATCGTTAGTCGGACGGGAGCGAACAAGAACTCTCTGATGATTTCAGAGTCGTTAGCCGCGCTTGGTCAATCCACCATCAAATCAGGAATATCGGAAAACACTCGAATCATTCGCAAGCGATCGCCTCCCTTTGCTTAATTCGATTTCCCGACGAGAAAGGTCGACGCTGTTCACAGTATTTCCCGATGGTTGAATATAAAGCCAACGCCAAAAGGTGCAGGCAATAAAAATGGCACCAGAGACTGTGCAGCTTCTCTATATAGAAGAAAAGTAAGGTGCATGTAGCGAATATTGCCAGTACGAGTCTGCCAGGGTGTTCGGGAGTAAAGAAAGGGTGGTTCAAGGAGAAGGGGTACTCCGAACACAATCCACGTACCAACTGCTTTCAAATATTAATGTCAGGTGACTTATTATATCCAAGGTGCACTCAGCGGAACAAGACTAGGCATCGGATATTTGCAGGTTTAAATTCCCGGGAAATTTTATGACCGATTTGGATAAAATTTGGCTGAGTAATCATGCATTAGACGATGATGTTATACGCAATTTTTCACAATCCCATCAGATCCGTTTTCGAAATGGGGATCGTATGAACATTTGAGACGTCGATAACTCCTTCGATTTTCAATGAGTCTTAACGAAATTTGGTACGCGACTTCTCATCGTCATTTTCCAGTAAGATTTAACCCATTTTCTCGGGTCCCAGATATCTGATCCCGAGAATTTCTGTCACTAGTTTTGGCTACTCTGTATATCCACCCTTCGCTCAGTTGAATTGAGTAACTGTGAATCGAATTTTGCAAAAATTTTAATGAGTGTCGGGTAACGGGCACGAGCACTTTCATTTTATTAAAATATACCTCTTTCGGCGTCACATATATGCATAACGCATATTTCTCTCGAGGAAGAGGTGCATGGTAGTTATTTAAGAGATAGCTGGTACCGATTAATCCGTTAAATTAAGTGATTATTTCACTGGCGAAGTCCCGCGCGATACAGTTGCGAATATACATATCCCTTTGCGCACTGGTACAGGATCAGGAGGAATGCAGCGTATGGGAAGCGGTCCGTAAACGAAACACCTTTATAACGAGTGCAGAAACGTATTGGCGTCACGTGACAGAATGTAGTCACTTCGTTTAGTCGACTGCGAAGCATCGCGAACAAATTAATTGCCACGTCAAGGCAAAGAGCAAAAGTTGTCCGCTCGTTGACTCGGGGAGGGAGGAGGCAGGATTCGATCACGATTAACGAAAGCGGTCGAGAATCGAGATTGAGTTCGCCGAAGCAAGTGGTCACTTCGTTTTCAACTCGCGACAGCTATAAAAAGTAAGCCCGGACGATGAATATTAAACTCGTTCATAAATCAAATAGCTACATTTTACGACGGTATTGTCGTGTGTTATCTAAAACGTATAGCGGGTCCAAGGACTTGCCTATCGGGCGGAACACACGCGCGCCCTTACACAGCTACGGGTATGGGACACAGGCGCGTACACACACCCCGATAAATAAATCAAGCCTCAACCCTTTTGCTATTAGTGGAGTGAATCAGTTAGCCTGAAATTGTACCACGATAAATTTTATGCTGGTAGCTGAGGTAGGAAGGAAAACGGCGGGTTGCGAGCGGTAGCTAACAGCGAACTGGTGAACGGAATTAAATAGAATTGCGCCGTCGTATAAACAATTGGATCGATAATTTAAGATCATTATCAACCCCTTTATATTAGTGCCAACCTCGCAGCTGTAAATTCGCCTGCGATTCCGTGGTTCTCATTTATCCCATCCCACCATACTTCATCTCACCAACACTTATTTGACCGACGCGTGTTTCTCGAGATCCGAGGACTCGAGGCGTCTTAAAATTCACCTAGATTTCAAATTTTTGTTCTCAATCTTTGAAAATCAATTCCCTTCATCCGTCTCTATCGATGCAGGCAAGTGCTTCGATTTCCGATGTCCATCGTGCCGATACGATGAACAACTTATAGAGAAGATAGTAGATAAGTTATTGACTGTCACTGGTACAGCTGAAGCAACCCTTTGCAGAGTGCGTGCACACGAGCCGTCGTAGGTAGGTACATGTGACGTTATAATGTAGCTGGTCGTGTGGTCGACCGTGTATGTAAATCAAAGGTAACTACACGCAAGCGACATGCTGTATACTCCGTTTTAAATTGCTTTGTTTGATTGGTAGCTGTACATTAATCATTATTATGCTAATTGTAGTAGAAAACGTGATATCGATATACAGTTACCAGTTCCTAGTCCACGTTATGTGTAGGTCAAAGGGTTATTGCAAGGTAAAAGGACACGAGGGGCTAGCATATTCTTTTTCCTATACTCCCGAGTGGTTAGGTATTCGCATTCGTATTCGCGATTCGCAGCAGACGTATGTATCGGGATGTACGATATTTTTGGCATATCAAGGTATCTGAAAGATTGAAATTCCGAAAACTGTTTTCTGATTAATGATCGGATGCAAGGATTCGAGATTTATTGATAAAAACTCTCGTCTAACGAAATACTGAATAGTTAACTATCGAATTTGTAGTCGGCGTTACTTCTAGGCTGAAGTGGAAATGAAGATTGACACCGCAATCATCATAATTCAGTCATTAACTCAGTAGCAGATAACAAAAAAGCGATCAGTTGATTCCGAATTGGAATTGTATTGCGTTTTTGTCTGAGTAATTTTTGGGCACAGCGGTAAGCCGCCATTCTTTGTGGCTATTGTTGGCACCTTGCCACTCATTGTGCCCACAGGCAGGAGGTCCGTCACGTCAGTCGAAACCTCCAAATTACGCACTGGGCACTGAAAATTTTATCTCCGATTCAAAAGGAATCGAATATCTTTAATTCGCTTCTCTCCATTGTTTGATCGATATCGATTTTATGATTAATCGATTCACAGACGTCATTATTCCCAGAACCAACCCTTACCTGCACCAGATTGAGGTGGAATGATGAGCAACATCTCATCGTTCGAAATGAGTGGCAATATTTCAGTATAAATATAATAAAATCGGCCAATAATATCGCAGCAGCTGGACTTTCGAGAAACAGTTTATTGGAAACGGAACAGATCCTTAAATATTAGAGAGTCAAACTCAAAAATATGAATAATTATTGAGGTGAAATAAATTTGGAACTGGTGTACGATGTTCCTTCCATTAGTTGCACTGCTTTTCCCAAAGGTGAAAGGTGTTATTAATTGGGAGAACATCGCCGGTGATAATCGATGAGCAGATTGTAATCTGACCCCTCCTAATGCAGATATAATAATTTAATAAGAGCCAATAGCCGTTGGGTTATTATTTAATGGAGAACGGAAGGGAGTTCTCGACCGTGACGAGCATTTTTCGTCGAGCCCGGTGTAGCCGCCAAAAGCCAAAGCCAAAGCTATCGTCGAGACCGGAGCCGATACCATCGTGTAACCGACGAGGTGCTCGCCAAAAGTGCCCATTGACCCACCCCGGTTTCCATCAATGGGTCCGAAAGTGCCTCTTAATAGGAATCGGCCAAGGAGAAACGGACAAGAGAACAAGCCGAGGGTTATTATCGAGGGAATAGGAAAAGTAAATGGGACCCAATCTTTTTTCCTCTATTGCCTCCACTGTCTCCTACCCGAAAGCTATTATGTGTAACCAGGATTAAAGAGTGTCAGGCTTTCGAAGGAACGAGAGAGAAGAGATAAAGCGCACCTTGTCTCGATTTTATGGATTAAATAGCCTCGAAGATCAAGTGCAATGCCGCAGGATTTAAAATGTAAATAATTAATTATACCTATACTCAATCTTGGAAGGTTACGAAACGATGTTTCTCAACGACTCAAGGATCTCTCTATAATCAAACTAGATTTACAAGAGAGTGGCGAAGCTGGAACCAGAGGCAGGAACGTATCTTTGGTAGAACCAATCACTCGATGTCGAGACCAGGAACGTCCGAGACCGTCGTGGCACGCTCCAGGTGGTCAACCTCCGGTTGTTGCCTGTGTTTTAATTTGATTCCGACCCCGACGTACGCCGGAGAAGCTCTGTATTGGAATTTTCTACTAATTGTTTTACCCGGACGGACAGCGGGTCACATCGACTTGCCACTGGGACATTCGTCGGTTTGGATACCGAACAAATAACTCGCTCTACATACCGCATACAATTAGTTACGGCTTGTTCGATATCTGACCTCTCACTCATTTGCATATGAATATCGCGATAAATCCGATCGATCTTTTTGTCCACGCTAAACACGTTCTCGAGTTTCTGCTAACCGAGAACTCTACGTCACTAAAACCCGTTAGTAATCAACGGGTGAAGAAAACACGCCATGGTGCAAGGTATAAGTACGAGTTTAACCGAGGGTAATTCGTCGATGGAAGTGGCGACTCCAACAAGGCCATTCCACAAGGATTATGTTAGTTTTTCAATCGTCTATATCGCGATAAACTCCGAGACGGTATCCGAAGCTAAAGTTGATACGCGAAAGTAGTCCCATGCTGCTTCATAATATCATTTGAATAAATTTTTATTCAGAGTCTCATAAGTTTATCGGAATTCCGGCAACTTAATGCACCCCTAATTTTTTACGAATTTTTAACGCTGACGTTTATCGTCGAGCCTCGCTGGTCGCTCGGTGTTGGCCACGGTTAATCTTACGTAATATATATCAGGCGCACATATGAAATGGGCTGTACCCCACCGTTAAGTCTTGAAGTTGACTTACAAATTGTGCAGGTCTTAATCAAGATCGTTGTAAGCCCTTGCATATGGTCTCGTACGTGTGAAAACTAATGTTATTTTTCCGGCGAGTTTTCTTTATACTACCCGATGACTTATGGCCAAAGATATACGAATAGGGCTTGAATTTATTTAGCACGATATAGCCTCAGCTTTAACGATCATCGTAATCGCAAGAAGGTTCTTCAAAGTTCTGCCCGCGGCGTTAGAGAAG
The DNA here is from genome assembly GCA_947538915.1 of Tenthredo distinguenda. NCBI lineage: Eukaryota > Metazoa > Arthropoda > Insecta > Hymenoptera > Tenthredinidae > Tenthredo > Tenthredo distinguenda. The sequence continues at coordinate 12,494,917 of OX384534.1, forward strand.
TTCGTCAACATTTTTCAATCATATTTCAATTACATATCAAATAGTGAATTTTTCATTTTTTGTTTTTCATTTTGATAGATTTATCAGTCTGAATTTTGCTAAGCAGCTACACACTTCTTTCGATAGCGATTCGTGATTCAATTATTGCAACAGACGTTCCCTAATCGTAAGAGGACAGCGAGGTGCGGTTACAACTGTCCAACTGTCGAACTCAGAGTGTCTGCTAACCCAATTTACTCACCCTCTGACCCCTCGACAGGCCCGCAGCACGACCCTCTCGTTTACTTGACTGGCCCAAGGATTCACAGTCCTTCTATTTTATCGAGTACCTCTAAAAGCACTAAACGAACCTCGTCCTAGCGAAGTCGAGAAAGAGGGATTGCGAGATTGCGGATGGATTCAGAAATCGACGACATATTTCGGACAAATGATTTCGTTTAAATTCGATCATTCGTAATTCAGTTCGTACAAACTATCAAACCCTCCATCGACAATAACGCGTTTCATTTCGCGGTATTGGAGTCTAAATTAATTTTGTTTTGTAATTAACAATGACGAAAAACGTCTGTGAGCGACGAGGTGAGCGAAGAGTGTGCGGAATGTAAGCTCCCCAAGGAAAGGAAATTAGAATTGAATAGTTGATGAATTTTAGGAGTGGCAGACCCAGCTGAAACGCGAACTTGTACACATATACTTTACATATATGTATGTAATAACACACACGTATCCATCGTATGCTAGTGTAGTACACGTGTATGTATTTACATGTACGCTAGCACTTATGGATAACATATAACCAACCCTGTAGAAGCAAGCCTGTAAGTAATTAGGAACCAGTGTGGATTGAGCTAAGGCAAATATTACACATTCGCTAGCTCACTGATCTATGCACGAATGCGTTCAATGCGGTCTAGACACCGCGAAGAGATATGATTATTTGATTTTTTTATTAAATACTATTTTTTACACCATTAATTTACTTTCTCGCTGTTTTCATTTCCATGTTGTATTCTGTTCTCGAATTTGTTAATTGATTATCATACGATGCTGGGATCGTTTGACCATGTTCTTATATATTTTGCAAAAGCGACGATCGCGAATCGGACATCGTTTACGGGGTGAATCTATTGTTGAAAATTGTTTCTCGGGGTGAATTTAGTGCAACCACGGGTTCGGGGGATAATTGATCAAGATAGCAGTGTGTCGCTGATATTGAAACGGGTCTGACTAGTTCCTGGGCCCCGGGAGAGAACAGAGAGGAGGATTCGCCTCTCTCCTGGAAGCATTATCCTTTAATCAAATACATTACAGAAAATTTATCGCACACCGTGAATTAATTAAATGCCGAAGGATAAATTCTCGCCGCTCCAAAGCTTACTGCGTACATGAAATTTAACATTCAATAAAATAAATCGCGAGCCCTGTAAAATCATTCGCTTACCCCTTCCCTCGTCTCTTATCCTCTTACCTTCCCTTACCTCTCTATCTCCTTACTTCCCAAGCTTTCCCGTCTCCTCCTCACCTTCGCGCTACACCTTGAGGTAATTACGGCATTGTAAATCTTGCCATTGGCTCCGAGTTGCGGTCTTGAGTTCAGCTAGGGTCAAACTCAACCCAACGCCGGACATAAACTGCAAACATTCGAAGGCCTCGAAGGTAAGACTTCAATCTTTAAGACTTTTAGATAAGATCTGCGGTACTTATCTCGATGGAACTACTTGTTATAGGTCCTCATACATACATATGTACACGTACCAACATAGGTAGCTGTAATGGATTTGATTTTTCCCTAGTCAGGTAAACTTGACCAGTTCATTACTAGTCAAGGGAACGAGAAGTAGATATTTTCAATTTTAGCAACGCTGCCAATATGGATATTAGCTATAAGGTGATCAATTTCATTCGAGTAGATACAGGTATGGTATGACCCCGAACGATCAGCCATGGAGAAGTATCAATACCGGATCGTCCCGATGTCGTGAACTCTGAAATGAAATCTATATCGTCGAACATAAATTTCACGAACGACTTCGAACCGGCGTACATATAGGTATAAATTTATACTGCATATTGTATATAGACAACCACACGTCCATATAAAACGTGAACTTATATTGGCCCTATTGCCTACGAGATGTGGATATCGCGGTTTATTCTCATTACTAAGAGTGGGTCGTATATATTATTTGTGAGAGATGGAATTGCGTGGAAACTGGTTGAGATTCAGTATCTTACAGAGCATATGTATGAATATATATGTGTATAGGTATAAATACGTTCAGATATTCGCTTTACTTGATACAAGATGGCTGTTAAACGGGGAAGAAAATATCTGGTATCGATTGATAACAATTTCTTTGGGAAATTTCACTCGAGAGAACATACAAGCGGATTCGACTACCCCAGGGTCAGATTATTAAGGTTCTTCGCGTGCCGTCCGGTCGACAAAACAATCAACCCCAAGGGGTGATAGGGGTGAATGAGGGAGTCGACGATGTAGACGAGATGGTGGGAGTACCAAAACACGAGCTACATCGATCATTGTTCCTTCGCCATGACCGATAGGGCAGCATTATCTTCGCACTCGTTACGATCCAGCGTTGATAACCGACAATTACCATTTAAAAACTAATCAAAAGACGGTTCAAGATTTATCTTATATCGTGATGATTTTTTCGCATGGATCGAGTCGAGTAAGAAATACAAAAAAAAATACAGTACAACACTTTTCCTTCAAGGTAGGGCGATTTCTGGTTGGACCGAGACGGTTTATCGTTCGTAGGATACCTTTTTAGCGTCATAATGCTCGTTGATATACTTAGAACCGGTGGGTTACCCTTGACGATTACCATAATATAGTCCTTCGAGACTAGGTCGTAAAGTTAACGCTATCGCAAAACATTGAAACGTACTCGAGGTCGTATCTTTCATTTAATTGGCTTTGGAGTTTAACGGAGAAGAAGCTTACCGTTCGTTTTTCATTTAGATAGAAAATATATATCTTTTCATATTTCTAGAGATAAATATACAATAAATTCCATAAAGTTACTCTCGGCGTAAACCTATACCAAAACAATAAGCGCCGCGAAAGCACAGATGCTCCCCGCATTGCACGGTTGTTTCGAAAAAATACCCTACTTTAATCCAGTCTTTAACGATCCACAATTTTTCCAGATCTCTTACCGTCGCGGGTGGAAGAGCCGAACCCTTTCCCTTTTCAGCCCCAGTAAAACAAAAACAAAAAAAAAAAAGAAAAGGGAATCTTCTTTTTTTATTTTTCCGCAGTGTTATAAATTAGCAAAAGAAGGCAAATATTCTCAGTCGACGATGGTGCAGCTGGGCCTCCACCGCAGGGAGGCCGCAATTACACGGGGTCGCAGAGGGAGCTACGATCGGCTAATTGGCCCGAACTTTTTTCTTAGTCCATTTTTATATCGGCCCAAGTGTATAGAGTTTCACCTTGCTCGATGCCAACGAGACCTTGACCCGAAGTATTTTTAATTATTCGTCGCCGCATACAAATAAGCCCCATAAATAATGGTTTCATGTATATGGGTACAACCGATGAAATGACCGATATAAATCAATGTGAATAGCGAAATGTTGAAGCATCCGCGATACAGCCTACCCATTGCTGTAATTAACCAACTTTGAACCACCGAGACATTCGAATGAATCGACTGGTTTACTAAAAATATATATTAAATATTACCACCCCATGTATATAAGCTGCGAGTCAATCGGACCTGCGAGAATTCCATTACCACTTATCTTTAATTTAATTAGTCGAGATATTACTTCGCGTATTCACAACCATTACTTTATGAGTCGAAACATAATTATCCTCAAGTTCACAACGGCGGTAGGTATACCTGGATGCAAATAGGCGTCTATTTTACAGGTAAAATCAATAATCATTCTAAAAGGTTACTTTTTGATCATAAACGGTGCAATTTTTCGTGTGAACAAGTGAAATCAAGTGCCTGTTGGCTTCAAGCTTTCGCTACAAACGATCTTAGTCCGGTGGCGTACAGTTGCAGTGCATAAACATTGTTTGAGATTAGCGATGTAGCACGCAACGCGGTTGTAGACAGAGAAGGGGATGCAGGTGAGGGAGGTGAGACCCCGGGTGGGCAGTAGGCACGTCGATTTTTCTTATAGGTCACCTCCTTAGGAACTCTTATCGCCGGACGGTTCTCATGTTACTTTTAATTACAAGCTTGAATATGCCCACCAGTACGACCCACAATAAACGTGAGGCGGAAAATCAGAAATTTATAAGTGGCGAATCGTGATTAAAATCGAAGAAAGCTGGAGATCTATTCTTCGATACATAATATTAGTTACAGATTTGAGGAAAACGACGTTAAGGTTGAGGAAAAAAGTCTCTGTAATAAATTTCAAGAAACTGGAATGAGAATAAAAGATTTCGAATGAAACGTCACTAGCGCGTAACGATTTCTCTTCACCCTGAAAGTATTGATCGTGATTACGAGAAGACCTCGGGACTTCAGGAGGGATTTTATCGAATCCTTAATTCCTGAGGAGTGATTTTTTCTCTTTCTTCTCTCTTCCTTTCTCCGGCAATGGTATATTTCACTCGTGCCAAATGCTTGCGAAATAAAAGGTAGAATGAAGCGTGAACTTTAGGAACACCCCGTGTGTTACAGGCGCTACGGTATCGCGCCTGACAAATCCAAGCAATATCCCTGGCGAGTGGTATGAGTGTAAAATGTGCAAATGTAGTCAAACGACACAAATCGTACACACAAGCTGGTTGAATTACAGCCGCTAGCGCGAATAAAGTATAAACAGTTGGCGGGTGGGTTCGAGGTGTGTGTGGAGCGGCGGGTGGGCAGGAAAGAAGTTGGAGGCGGAGAGATTGCCATAATATCTTGACGCCACGCAACTTTTAATATCGAAGGGTGTTTTCTCACCTTTAGCATAATATTAAGAGGTGGATTTGAATTTAAAGGTCGCGAGTTTTAGCTCGGTTACTTATCTGATATGCTAATAACACAATATCCAGCTATAACTTTACTCGGTAAAGACCTTACCTCCCCCGAAACCATAAAGAAAAGCAGTAGGTACCGTAATCGATGCGATATCTCTAACCCACGCACCTTTCGCCCGCATGAAAATAATTTCCCACGCCGAATAACGAAATACGTAGGTATAATTCCCGCTCAAATGAGCCTAAACGGCCGCTAACTCGTCCCTTCATTCACCTCGTTACGGACTTTTCAATTAAACACAATCGGTATATGTATATCCCTCGGAGATTTGTACCAATCGACGGTCTCCGTGGTAAATTTAATGAGACCTAGGAGGCGACGAAAAAGCCAGATAATTAGCCAGGCGGATGTGATGAATAATTTGTAAGAGAAACCTGGTGTAACGCAAATGAAACGTTTGCGTTTTATCCATCGATTTTCATAACACGCAGACAGCACCTTCGTTACGATCGCTTATCGTTGGACTTTCAGTATAAAGTAGGGAGGGTATTGATTGCTCCGATACGCTGGAGTTAGTTAGTTACGCGGTCGGCTAAGCTGGCACAGGGCTGACCAGACTCACGCACGGCGTAGTTTGCGCGGAACTGAGGGGGCAGTGATGGATCGGGCCCGGTTATCACCACCTCCAGTCGACCACCAGGAGTTCACCACCCCGTTCGGGGTCGTTTGCCGACGCCGGGATCAACCAACGGGGGGCACCCCTATCGGCTCCGAAGTTAAAAGACCACTTTACCTGTAGACAGCTGCTAAATAGAGGCGGCAAAGAAAATCGTACGTTGTGTCTATATACCGCGGAGTTCTTATCGTCAGAAATGAAAAAATAGAAATAAAATGAAAAGAGAAGAGAAATTTAATCGGGAACTTTTGAGCTCTGTTCGTAATAAATGAAGATTAAGCGGCTGTAAGGATGGTACTGATGAAGTGCCTCGTCGATTCAGCCGATTGATTTGCCGAAAAGACAATTCCAACCCTTGTACCTACTTACGAACGCATACATAGCGCACAAGCACTCGGGCATATCTCCCGAGGGAAGAGCGAAGAGGTCTCCGAAACGGTAATATATTTCATCCAATTAGCGAGAAATTTCAATAGCTTTTCAATTAATATTTCCGCAAATTTCAATTAAATTTAAATTAATCAGTTTGCTGTTCTCGTCGACCGTGCAGGCCGCGCGCCAACGTAAGTTGGAAAATTAAATTTTAATCTGTTTGTATTAGTTATGGATTTATGTTCTGCGAACGGTGTGCCGTACAGGTCGAACCTATGCATATGTTCGTATAGGTATATGTATGCAATGTAACTACTTCTGGTACTACAGACGTGTAGGCAGGGCGTGCCTAGATATAGAGTTGTGTGCATGTAAGCGTGTTTAAACATCGTACGCTCATGTATCTCACGTACTTGAACGGAGATACCAGAATTCAGTAGGTATGTGAACGCCATCTTTCCTTCCTCTATCATTGACTACCACCGTACGAACTCGAAGGTACACGATCCTCCCTCCCACCTGCTGACGCTGCTAAGCGTATTGAGCGAGCAAACAAATTGTCTTGTTTTAAATAAACCAAAACCACCAAGTTGGATGGCTGCTTCAGAGGCTGCTGATACTTAATACGTTTTGCTGCAGCGCATATCCGTCACACTGGCGTAGCAACTCGCGAAATATATTATTATCCGGCTATGAAAACCATACTCAGAAAATACCAAATGCGGATATTGGATAACTCATTCAGCGGACGTAATCGATCAAACACATACCTTATAGCTAACGCATTGAACAGAATGTAAATAGTTATGAGAAACTTGACAGAAAAGTACTTTATATCAGCAAGTGACTCGAGGTTTTGCAATGTCTCCGTGGGAACGGAAGAGATTTGCGTTTCGTACCGTTGGAAAGCTGGCCTACAGATATATGTGCCGCGCGTAGATACCGCACGCGTGTCTGTAGATATATACACGTGTGTAGGGACATCTCCGTGATATAGAGGTAGGTATATACGATACGAAAGAAAAAGAGAAACGCGAAAGCGAAATTATCGGCAGGTTTACGAAGGCCAGTCACCTTCGCAGCGGCACAGCCATTCTTTAAAACAATCCTGGATCATAAAATTCCTTCATTAAACATCAAAGGTGGGCCATAAAATTGGTGATTCCGCGGAGGCGCAGCGTTGTACGTGTCGACCCCCCGCAGAGTCGCGCCACCATCTCACGAAATGGGCGCCCCCGATGGGCCCGATGGTCAGAGATGGGCCACGCCGTTGGATAGTCGGTTGATTAAAATCCGCGAACCTTCGATATACAAACCACCAAACTGCATCTCCTCTCCTCACTTTTGCCCTCCCCGTACCGATCCTCATCCAACATGCAGATCGCATCAGTGGTGCTCAAAATATTCTTTCAGAGATATGATGCTGTTAATGGTTCACTAAAATCACAATCAATCATGCGAGGGTTTGTTGACTACATCTACTACCTCTGTACATCATAAATTCTCCCATCATTCGACTGCTTCGTACTCAGATAATCTATTTGCCATATGGCTGAACGTAATTCTTTCCGCGATACGAAGGGTTGTAGACAAATGTCTTGAGAACCAGTACTCGTATTACTTACAACGAGAGCGTATGTGTGAGGTGTGTAAGGTGGGTTCAATTAGATACGAGTCAAAGAGTTATTTATAGGCTGTTAAAGGCCAGACTGGACCCCCTGCGAACATCCTTTTTTATTTTCTTCCCTGTTTTTTTTTTGTGGTCAGTATCTCCACTCTCTCATAATCTGGATATATGATGTGTACGTGTTTTATTATACAGAAGCGAGGAAAAGTTTTGAAGACATTTCGGTGTTGTTTGACAGGTAATTCCCTAGACCCCCGACCCTGAATAGGCAGAGAAATTCTGATCGCACATCCCTCCTTGTCCTCACTCGTGGATCGAGGGCCGGGGCGCATCGGTATAGCTTCAACTACTGTATATCTCCATGGACCCCGTCGTAATAGGTCCAATATCTCATTCAGTTTCCCATTACCTCTGAAAGCAGCGGCACGCAAATTGGGCAGCGACTGATTGGCAGAAGCGAATCGATCCACTACAACGAGTAATAACGTTAATTACCAAATTCCTATAACGTCGTGGCGCGTCAGGCAAACAAGGCTAAGCAATAACCGGTAGAATTCCTTTGCAAGACTGAAGGAACCAGGAGATGGTGATGGTGATGGTGGTGGTGATGGTGGTGGTGGTACGTAGGCAGTCAGGCAGTCAGGCAGTCAGGCAAGCAAGCAGGCGAACGGTCCGGAGAATGGGAGGATCGGTGGATAGGTGGGTGGTTAACCCCTCAACCTTTAACCTGGGTTACCCCTCCCGCCGCCGCCAATTTCCCCTCGTCCTGGGTTACCACGCGGTGGTTTTCGATGCCGTGTTTACTTTTCGTTATATTCAATTACGGGCTAAAAGGAGAGGAGAACAATACGAATTACAATATTTGTTTGTCTGTCAAGCGGGATTTTGGCTCGCCGGATTAGTAAGAGTAGAAACAACATGAGGCATAAGTAAGAGTATGAGGAAAAATAAAGATAGAAGAAGAGAACCAGGGAAGAAACTGAGTAGAGCGTACCGAGTTGACGGTGAAGGTGAAGGACGGAATTGAAAATGATTGGGTACAACTTTTGTTGCATTGTGAATGACACTCGCAGATTGTCGCTGTCATTCCTGTTTCCACGTTCTACTTCACTACGAAAGAACCTTTTTATAATCTCGCAAGATAATGTTACAATTTTACTCCTCAAAATCTCACAGCGACTCTCCGAACAACTCTCCCTCTTTAGCTCGCTCTTTCACTCTCTCCAACAGCCTGCCTTATTTTCTCTCTCCGGCGCGTTCCTAACGTAGATTCGTCGACGGAACGATAATTGAATTTTAATTTTGTAATGCCTCCTTGCGCTTGATGTTGCGTTAATCTGAGCGTATTGGATCTGTCTCGAGCACGCCTCGGCGAGAATTTATATCGTTTGTTCAAAATCCTCGAATTAAACTTAGGTAATACAGCCACCGAATCGTACGGTTAGTCAAATCGTAACAATTGAATCGTCACAACAATTTCAACAATATATTACACATTCAATTTATTAATCATTATAATCACACTCTACGATAAAATTACCGCAAGCTTTTGTACAATTGATGCAAAAATACATCAGTAAATAAAACCTTACAATATTGATCGAATTGAATTACCAGTACCCCCCAGTGACCGTCGAATCGTGAAAATATTGCGAACTGAGTTTTGCCATCGAACGATTAGACGATCGACATTTCTAAGATATGCGATTTGTCGAAATTGAACCCGCAGATTAGTTTTCATTCATTTTTTGATGTAATGAAGTCACCGAGAAATACCTAATTATGTTTATCGAGTTAAAAATCCGCAATCGTGAATTAACGTTGATTCGGACGTCAGGTTGACTGCTAAAAAAAAGTTGTCTGGAAACTTCAGAATGTTTGCTCAACCAATCATGGCGGAGAAAAATCAGCATTGCAGAGTCGAGTTATTTCTGGCGACGTCTGGGGGAACATCATCAGGCACACCTTGTAATTTTGATCATTTGACCGCTTACAATCCGCTGGCTAGGGCCCTTCTTAGTCCTTCCCATAGGATTTATTCTTCATTCACAATGAGTTGACGATTAAGAAGCAATTTCCCTACTGGTTTCATCGTGCGACTGCTACTGGTATGCAAAATTGTTGAAACCCTCGCCACGACCGAATTGCAAAATTGCTTCGAATCAATTTAAATCGAAATCTAACTAAAAGCCAAACAACGCTCGAACTTTCTGAAAATGTTTTCATTTTTTGCTTTTGCACGTCGGAAACATCACAGCGGAGGAAATGTCTCTGATAATAAATTCAACCTATCATTTATATGATCGTGAATGAAAAACGGAAAGAAAAAATTCCAAATTACTCCGACAATTAGGAAAGATGGTTTCGAAGGGTAACCTACGCTTTGATTATCGTGTAGATTTAATCTTTCCTCGCCAAGTTGCGTTGAATGGACTATCATAAGAGGTACAGACAAATGGCCGGACAGACAGACGTCTGGCGCGTATCCCAGTAGCCGTTGGCGAAGCTCCTCGCTCACCACGTAGCGTCGCGGCGCATGGCGAAGACAAACCTCGGGATGCGGTGTAGCTCTCTACACACAATCATCTCGTATGCCACTACGGACAAACACATAAACGAATGGCAAATAATCTGAGCAAAAGAAAACGAGAGTTGGAAGATTGGCCCCGACTGTGGGAGGTTGGCGCCGTGGCGTGATTACCAATTTGGAATTTGCTGGTTGAAAAATGAACGGCGCTGCCAAGTTATCAGGTGCCGTAAAGTGAGCGTCTCACAAACCGGCTGTAACTATATACGGTTACCTACAACGAGGCGGTGTTATTTCGCGCATTTTCTGTTCAAAAAAACCATTTTTTATTTTCCTTTTATTTTTTTCTTTTGCCCAATACCTTTTGTTTTTCGTCTATACTCACACATATACTGAAAAGTATCTTCATCAAAAGGTATTCCTGGTCACGTGTAAAGGTTCGCTAACGGAGGCAACCGTAACTGCTTCTTAAACCCATACCTGAAGCTACCTACCTCTGGTTGGGTTGAACGCGAGCAAGACACTGATTGAATTGAAGTAATATCAGGGCAGTGACTAATGGTCGTCGGAGATTCAAATGTGGCCCTGTCAGTGATTTGTGCGTGTGTATGGATCAGATACTGTGTAGTCATGGTCGGTGATTATATCGCATTATATGAGAACTCTGCTACTGTGTACCCAGCCCTCACGAGGCGACGGAGGCTTCTTGCTGACCGCCAACGAAGAACTTTTGTCCACTGTGTTCGGTGCGTCCGCCGGCTGCTGTTCACTCGTCTTCGAGTCCGTCTTTACCCTGAGCCATCTCATTGACGGAACGTAAAAGGGCGGCCAATTCCGATGCAAATCCAAGCCCCCGGTTACCACTTCAAATTTTTTTCACCCAAATAAATATTTACACGAGATGAAAACGACATCGCATCTCCGGTACGCCGTATAGAAGACACCCCGAAGAGAAATCTACTTGTCTTCGCGTCGTTGAGAAGAACCACGTGATTCATTTTGTCAGTTGAAGAGCAGCGTCGATTTATCGATGGACTGAGAAATTCGAACGTTCACTGATCACCGTCAATAAAATTCCAACTGGACGTAGAGAATTCGCCCGGGTGGTCTGGTGGAAGGTACAGCCTCCAATGTACCTCGATGGATTCAGGATGGGCCGTTTGTCTGAACGACGCGTAAGACGATGTTGAACTCACGCTACTGTCTTCGCTGATTGATAAGCGTCTGATATTATCCACCGATATCGCACCACGTTGCCGCTAACCAAAGCGAGCGTATCGTGTCGAGCGAATCCATCCTCAAGAACGAAGCTTGGACACTCGGTCTTCAGCTGCTACCTATATACCGAACTTTGAACTGGTAACGATGATGAATAGGATCTATAAACCGATTCGATAAGATCCTAAACCTTCGAGGGCAGCTGGAAAGTTCTCTCAAGTCCATCGTGTGGAGATTTGAGAGTATAGATGACGGGTTATTGAGAAAACGATATCGATACAAACAGCTTTGCACATTTGCATAATTCGAGGATTAATCGCCGTGGAAAGGTCCGATGGACAAAATGAGTCGGCGAGACTCAGGTACTACTGCCTACCGGGTCACTGATATCTCTGATGTCCGTGATGATTTATTCGGACTGAGATCAGAAGGCCGGGAGTGCCTTGCGCGCGTTGGCTTACACCTTGCAGTAAAAGCATTGTGCTGTGAGTCCAAGAGATGGACAAGCCTGGTCCAGCTTGAATCTCTGACGGATGCTGTTTGTATCGTACGTTTGATTATCAAGGTCTGATTAGTAGCTATTCGTCTCAACCTTTGGCACGGGAACTCGACCAGTCGGATAAAATTTCTCCCTGATCTCCGATAATATTTCAGATATATTGTCAACGGTACCAGACTGGTCTTCCATACCACTTCTGTCTGTCGATTTCGATCATCATTCGTGATATCGATCCGTTCAAGCGGACTAGATCGCTTGATCCAAATTACGGAGAAGCTGCCGTTTCATGTGTTATGATGGAAATAAATCAATGATATTGATGCCAATCTTTCATTCCATGGATATAACCATAGCCTCGAGCGTGGTTGTGTTTTTGTTCACGTCTGTACTTAACTCGATCTGAATTCGGTGGGGCGATCTATGAATTATGGAATCCTTGGGATCGATCAGACGGAATTCAATACAAAATAATTAGCCATCGGCAAACCGTATATTTATTTGACGCTCTCGTCGCCCGTAGGTAATGATATGTGTACATTTTCCATAGCAGAGCTGGGTCAGTCGTGATTATAAGGTTCGTACCTTGTATCGACGCCTCACAATGGCATGGATGCACGAAGACTATCTGGGTTCACCTGATGGGGGTGTGCCCAGGCCGGTTGAATGGCTATCTTATTGAGCTATCAATGGCCTAACCTAACCTAACCCAACCCTATGTCTTGCTTAACACAATCCCGCGATATCCTTTGATCTTCACCGACTCCGCGCGCGTAACTATATGTTGCATTATGACTCGACTGCACTTATTATTGCTCACTGCACTACTGTTACTCACAGCGATACTCAACCTGTCGCGAATTTCAATTCGACACTTAATATTTCCCCAAACTGTTACGGCGGAATGAAATATCCGAAAAGGAACGATGTATGTTATCGCGAGTTTCAATGATTAGCTGTCGTTAAGTATAATTCGTTCAGCTTTCCATCGAAGAGATCCATAACAACGCCAAGTGGTGGAATAAAGTATCAGGCAAGAAGTCCTGATGGGTCATAAACAAAGCCAATAAAATATTGCGTGTGGAACAACCCCCGAGCACCGACTAACGCAGAAAGATACAGAGACGGCGGGTCATAATAACAACCGCAAGGCATAATTGCCAGAACGATTGAATTTCTATCTTGCCACGAAGTTGTGTGGCGATATAGAAATACATGGATGTGTTGCTTCCCTGCGAGTACTTTAGAGCCACGGCTTGTCTCTGCAATAACGAATTTATTCTGCTGTGTAAAAACAGTCCATTGCAAATCGAAGAAATTGTCGATTTTCGAGACACAGTGATAGAGCACTCAAGACCCGGCAAATGCGGAGAAACAGTTCATTCGTTCCCTGAACGTGTGTGCTGTATGCAGGCTAACCGTATATACATTCGTAACAGCAATTACAAAGCCAAGACTATAACTTACCAGATGATATATGTTCATATCTCGGTAACATTTGGCAGACGTAGATATATTACGCGCATTTAGTACGGACGTAATTTATTTATTCTATAATTATTTTGCACTATCGGTGTGAGTACAACTAATGAGTTGTTCCGCCTGAAGTATTTGATTCGAGAATCACCGCACGCATCTTTTACCGAGCAATATTCTTCCTCTGAATATCATATCAAGATTAAATATCAATAATTTAAGTATCGGTGCTTAAATATTCGAAGTAATTTCTCAAGTCTTGAGGATTTTTTTTCACGGATAACTATTTTAATACAAGCTTTATCCGCCTGTTTCTTTGGGGTGGAAAATCCAGCGTAACACTCATTAAATCCAGACAGCGCGTAATTCTTAGTGTACACAGTGGACTGTGAAGATTTACAGCGATTCTGGAACCGTTACATTTGCGGCGAACGTTCAAAGACTGACTCCATACTCAACTTTAAGAAAAACGAACTTTTACCGCGGTGGTAACATGTTTATTTTCAAAATTGTCAAAAATTTGTTATTCTCATTCAGGGTTTGATCTCTACGAAATCGAAACCGTTTATCCCGTGTCGCGATCTATGCTAATAAAAATTGGTGACAATGATATAGGGTAGAAAAAAAAAATAATGGATCTATAGATGCAGGGAAAAAGAGGATGGTGACTGTGACTAACCACGCGAAGGCTATGTCCTGTGAAACGGTCGGGGCCGAGAGCAAAGCCTAACCTGAGGCGAGAGACAGGAACAAAACGCTGGCAAAAGGGTTACGGAAGGCCGAAGCTGAGCACGGGAGGTATGGGAGGTATGACCAATCAATTACTAGTAGTGGAGCGCCCGCACACACAGCACCAATATTACCGCAGTCATTACCTTTCGCGTACTCGGCCTTCTTCGCCGGTCTGTAAGAGTCGATGCCGGACGCTCGTTTACGAATTCTAAGAATCTTCTTTCACTTTCTGCGAGTCAATAAAGAATAAGTTTCGATGAGAAAACCGCGGAGGTTTCCGGTCTGACTCGTGAAAGCAAAATTTGTCGCCTTGGAGGATTTTTTCTTGCGATAGCTATGGACATATCTGGTGAAGAATTCAAGTGGATAAATAATTTTTGGGGACAGAGTGGAGCAGAAAGAATCTTCGATAATTTTATCGACGATATTCGACAATTATGGTCATTGGGAATATTGCAGAAATTTTTACAGCGGATTTCCGGCATCCAATGTCGAAGATGCTTTGTAAATGCTCGACTCGAAGATCACCAACGAAGATTGTGCCCCGGGCACGTCCGATGCGTCGCGGCCGTAAGGTGAGGCAAAGCTATCGAACGAAACGCGAGCTGGGCAAAAGGTCCCAGAGAATCCAGGCGAGCTAAAGAGGAAGGAAAGATATATTAATCGTTTTTCTACCGCGAGAAATACAGTCCGGAGTATTTTTCCGCGAAAAATGAATCGAGTCCAACATCAGCCTGAACCACCTGATCGATGAGACTTTTTTTTCAGGTACGAAGGTTGCGGCTAGAAAAATTCCATTTCAACGGCATTTGCATTTTCCCAAGCGATCTTTGACCCAACTTTGTACATATATGTGTATGAACAAAGGCAATAAGGAAGAGATGTATAATTAGGATTTAACCTATCTCTGCGGATTTTCCCTCCGAGTATGATTAACGGTACGAAGTGCAAATGAACGTGCACGCGGTGCTCCGGGAAGCGGTGGCCCCGTTTAGCGGCGCAAGCCAAGACGAGACTGAGCTGCATCTATTTTGGCCATTTTTCATTGCGCTTAATAGCGCAAATAAATCACATTAAACATGATGTTGGTGCTGTGAGGACGTGCGCGAGTCTGGGCTGCCTAAATCATTGAGCGACGTAACGCATTGGGAGGATCAAAGCACTCTCCTATTTTCTTCTCTCTGGTCTTTGCTTTCCGCAGCACTTTTCTTATACCCTTGTACTTTCCTGCTTTTCTACTCTTCCGCGCGGCACTTTTACTTTCTTACGCATCTAACTATAATTATTCTTTCACTTCGTCCATCCGACTTCTCTGAACCCGACTGCACGGCCCATCGAGCACTTCACGCGAGCTGCGTCCGCCCCGGTGAGTCTCATCGTCGGAGGTCGAACCGGCGCCAAGTTAGTCTCCTTGGTATTGCAAGGGTGTATATTTTTGATCTTTGAAAAAGATCCGAAATCGGGCAGCTCGGATATTCCATGCGATATTTGTCTCCGGAGAACTATGCAGTCACGGTATGTCACGGTCCGTACAATCGCCTCCACATACATAATACACATTAAGATTCATCTAGGTTTAATTATAGTTTGCAGAATGCATTCTGAACATTTTTTTTGGCAAGACATATCGCAATACAGTCGCAAGTTGACTTGTTTTAGCATAGCTATAGCGTACGTACTACAATATGGAACCAGTAAATTGAGGAGTCGAGAATCGTAAGCGGGGCGTCCTCAGGAGAGCGGTCCAAGGCGTAACACGGTTCACGGAGCATTAAAGTAGCGTGGGTGACAAGTCGGATGATGAACTGTAGAGCAGGTGCGGATTCGGTCGCAGCGGCCGGGCCCCACGCGATCGCGAAGACGCGGTCTTCGTACTGGCAAACGCCGAAACGCCCAACCGCACTCCGTCACCCCGCTTTGGTGTACTGCAAGTTTTGGTATGCGTCGTTGGACACGCGTCTCTATATACGAAACCCGAAGTAGTCGGAGCAAGTGAGCGACTCTCGTCGAGTACTGGAGGGAGTGCCGGATCTCAAAGGCACTTCCAGGAACCTAAAGCGATCCCCGAGGCCCGCCAAAAGCATCGCGACTCGTCCGCCGCAGCACGCGCCCGTGATGACGTTGTACAGGTTCTTTCAGCCAGTTCTCTGTTTGCCCCTATAAATCAGAACTCGGTATGGACCGACAGACTGACGGCCCCCTCCGAGTAGAGAGCAGTTTGTTTAACTGGCTCGGAAAGCATCACCATCAAACGTAAGGGAAGGAAGATATCCGTCTATAAAGAGGCTTAAATCTCGCTGCCTTTACACAACGCACAATTTTCATAGTTATCACTTATTACCGAACCTGGATAAGTGCTTTGGACAAAAAGTTCGTCTTCTAGTCTACAGAAAGTCCGCATCATGCTGACAATCGGGTGTAGATTCCTGTGACTAACTTAAAAAGGTTTTTAGAGACTGGTTTGAAGCCTGATTCAAGTCACAGTACTGGATATCTGAATCATACAATAGGAATAAAAGTGATTCGTAAACTGCCATTAGTACCAAACAGCAGAATCCATAGGGGTTGGTGAGCTATGAAAGATCGTACAAAAGAATTCGTTGAGAATGAGTCTATGTTCTCATGATCATTGATACATTTGTCCAATGGTCTAGTTGATTCTTTATACGGACGTTGGCGAATCCAGTTTCACCGACTAGCCAATGGATAGCTAGAAATTGAAATGACAACCGAGCGGTGACTCGATAATCTGGATTAACGAGGGTAAGAGAGACAAAACGTGTTTCGTTATTGGTACCACTTCTAGACGTTGGAGCTTTGTGACTAATCCGCTAGATTCTAAAGACAGACTTTGTAAGATCGTTTCAAGGCAGGATGCAACACGGTCCATTTATCAAAATGAATACGAGATACGGGGCATTATTCAGGGCATTATTCGGGTCCTGTTCTTCTCGCGCGACCGGCAGAGGCCAAGGACATGGTGATCTGTTACGAGTTCGCCGGAGACCTTTCAGAGGTTCAAATTATCAATCGTTCTATGGAGCGCTACTAAAGTGCAAATTAACCGAACGCCGAGCAGTTTCTCTCTGGAACAATGCGATGGTTTTGGAATTAGATTCGGAAATGAACGTAAAAATGATAAAAATTGTCGGTGTATCGTCAGCAATAGATTAGCGCTGCACTTTCTTGAGGACGTCACGAACGCCTACGCCTGGTTGTTACTTGTTAGCCGACCGGGCAATTTATCATCGAGGCTAAGCCACACTTACTATGCGCGATCCAGGCGGCGTAGAGCTACGGCAGTGATTACATATAATTACTGGGAGATTAATTAATTACACCCATGCCTCTAAACCATCGGTTAATACGTGGTTGATGAAAGTTACACCGTGGCTTCTATTACGGGAGAGCTAATCCTGCTACCTGGATTATATCGGAATATGCTAGACAACTGCAAGACGAATATAACCTACCGTATGTACATATAATTATGTCTATACAGTGGACTCAGTTATATATAAATGAGCTGATCACAGACACAGGTGAGCTGAGGCGAGAGCAAACCGCGTTAATCCATTTTCATGGAACGATACGGGTAATGGTTTGATTTTTTGAAGGTTTTTACTTGGGTTATGTTTTTTCTAAAGTAAAAGGTAGTACGATCGTTAGAGGGACTAAGTAAGACCAAACTAACTGAAAAATTGAATAGTATCGATAAATATAGCTTTTAGGACCGCGAGCATTCGTAGCAGCAGTTGATTTAAAGGCACTTCCGTGGCTTTGAAGCTTGCTCCTGCAGTGCATACACCGTCCATTTATCGCGTAAGGTAAATAAAACGACAAACGAACGAAAACAGATATAGAACGGAATCTATTGCTTTTTGCTTATTCGTAGTTTACGGTTAGTTTATGCCCAGTTTATGCCCACGTCCAAACTAACGAGTATTACGAATGGCACATGCCTCTTGCCATCTAGTTATTATATTTCATTACGGGTAATTAAGCACCGGCGTGATTCATAAATTATTTCCTCCTTCCAGAAAACGAATGAATAATCACGCAACTATATCAAACGATATTTTACCATTTGCGAGGTACTTTGATTAAGGCTGTGCTCGACCTAGATGCATAATAATCACGAGCTGTCCATATTCCTAATGGCACAATCAGTGTTCTGGTAACTGTAAGTACGGGTATTCTTATCGTGTCCTAACGTATGAATATTCTATGCCAGTTAAGTATAGGCTACTCGCGTGACACTTAGTACCTACAGCTACGGCCCAGACTCTATACCGCCACCTCGTAGACGCGCACGTGCTTCACCAAGTGATTAATTAATACCCATCGTTGCCGCAAAACTTGCACCGACCTTCTCCTCGAGTACCTACTTCTGGCCATTGACACTGCTTCGGCAATTTCATTCATTGCTATTATTAGATAAACCAACAGCAAACAAGGAATAATAGCTGCGGCTATATAGTAGTACATATTATACCTGTAGTCTTGAGTCCTTTGCCTCGTTATATCTACAAACTCAACTTAGGTGAATACTAAATACTATCACGTACAGAGGGATGAGTTAAGCTAGGCTCTAAGGCCGGTACTTACCGCGTCAATGTCATCTCCTCTCCAGCTCAGCCCCTTCAGACTTATCGGACGTTGCAGCTAACTGACTGTATACATTTATATACGTGGATACGCAAACTTATCAACCTGACATTCTCTCATGTTCAGAAATTTCTGAAGCATTGTTTTCTCAAAATTATGACTAATAAATCGAAAGGTGTACAACCATTGCCGATTCGATCGGTGAGGCAACGCGGGGAGGCTTGATTGTCAAATTCAACAGCTGACACAGAAATCCCGAGATAATTCTAGACGTGTAAATCATAGTTGAGAATATAAACGTCAATACGTCATAGAGTACAGCCCTCGGTTTTGTGCCCGTAGATTTTCTCCGACAATTGTCGTTCTCCCGTTCCGTTAATATACGGAACTCACAGACCGGTTGGTCAAAGTGAAATCGTTAGTTTGCTTAAATCAATGCGCACATAAATGTCCACGTTATTTATGTCCCGTCATTACGCGCAACTCTTACCCTCTTTGGCCACCCTGGTACCTATTCCGTTCTTCCTACGTATTCTTTGAAGCAACTTTGCGGTACGAAGAAGCCACAAATTGCATGCGGATGGCGACCCCGTATTACGTACAGCACGACCTTTCGACCAAGGGATCAAGGGATGGGGAATCGCTCTTCTTTTGAGACAAGAAGAAGTTGCGAGTGGAGAGCGATTTCCGCTCTGAATATATATATATGTATATCCGTGTGTACGTTTATATAGATGTATGATATATATATCGACATATTTATGTAGATAGATATAACCATGTGTGAGACTAGATAAATACAGTCGATGACCGATTCGTTGTAAGATTCCAAGCTAGGCCGTTACAGCTTTAGCTAGTGTGCTATAAAAATAATCGTGGTCCTCTGTATAAACTCTAGAAGCGTAGGTACACGCAGTGTTTTTAAAAGGAGAGGCGTATAAGCGTAAGGCAATTTCCAGAACCGATCAATCATGTCAAACGACGAACAGAAGAGCATTTCAATATAAATAAGTGGAGTTCTTTGACAGTCAGATGGCCAGGCATTACATTGATGCTTTCATTTCTGTCGTCGTTCAAAATTCAATGGGCTTCACGGGTTGTGTAGCTTTAACCACGTGACAGATTCGTGTAATATATTTCCTATATACTTTTTATTTTACGAAAAGGTTCTCAATTCATGTTTCAAAATTCTATATGTCCAACGACCGGTCATGGACCATCGGATTTCGCTTTAGATAAATACGATCTCATGCAACACATAATTACACGACAAATTTCTCACCTCCAGAACAATGTGAGGTAAGAAAATTAGCACGAATATTAAATTCGCGAACTTGGTGACCGATTCGATTCACAAAATAACAGGAAAATATGAAATATCTCTAAATATGTGACATAAATGAAAAAAGCTCGTACTGAAGCTGGAGTTCCTGGTACCAGCAATGACCTGGTAACGATGACCTGGTCACAGTGCATGATACTTATATTTCTCTCTGAAAGAAGTTAGAGGAAACAAAGGACTATCGGCAGCACCTAATGAGCGCGGCTTGCGTGTGACGTATTCGCAACATTTTTAAAAAGTCACGAAAGCGTTTAGCCCGCGTTGTGTTCGGCATCTAGCGAACGGTGTTGCTGACAATAATTCACCGTGACGTCTGCGTGCATGTGCTACATGTTTCATATGAAACCCACGCGTATTGGTAAACCGTGAAACGTAGGTGAGAGTGCATTGTATGTTTACGAGTTGCAGGGAGAAATGGGGGACGTCGGGCAACACGTGTCCGTATCGACAGCCAGCTCACTGCCTCCCTAAGGCGATCCATGTGTGGTCGGTCAGCTTTGGAATTACATTACGTTGAATATACCTATATACCAGAGTACCTTCGCGGTGCCCTTTGGCAAAATGTTTTTTACACTCTCTCTCCCTATTTCTTGAATCCTCATCCTATGCTTGAATATTGCGAACTTCCTAACGAAAGAGTTGAAATAATGATTCTTTTATTTTATTTTTTTTCACTCCGAAAATTACATGAGTAGAATTTGCTTTGTCCGTGTATTTTTTGGATATGGGATATAGCTAGAAGTGTGGCCGACAACGGGAAATGATTATGATTTATTTTTGCAGCTGACAAATGGCGCGGTTGCAATTTCCGAGCGAGTGAAGGCAATCGAGAAAGTTTATATATATGTATATATTTGATGTTAAAAATTTTGTTACAAGTTTTTGCGTTGCAAGACCGCTATCCTTTGGCAATTCTCCACGGATTTCTTATATAGATTTTATTTGCCGGCTGTATCTGATGCTCTGAGTTAGCGACTCGTATTTTTGTATCTTCAGCCAAGTGCTCGCCGCGTTTCAAACTCACGATTCGAAATTTGAACGTGAAATGAAATAAAATTTGAAGAAGTACGCGTCACGCTTGTAAATTCACCTTCACGAGTGCATAATTCGTGTTTACATTGCCACTAACGTTGGTCGTTAAAATTTGCCGTAAACGCAACACTGTCGTCCGCTACACGACACACGTTTGATATAACATATACCCGAGTAATTACGGACGAGGAAATTTCCAAATTCATGAAGTTACAAGGTACGTGAAGTACGACGAATAGGTTATCCTACGATACCATCCCCGTTAAAATTAACTTAATTAACGATAAACCCGACCGATCCCGATAAAATGAGGCAAAAAATCATCGTAAAATATTATTGGAAAGAGTCCAATACGCCAAGGTTGGAAAAATTTATCGCATCTATTATTATATCTTCTCTTACATAGTATAAATTCTGTATTGCCAACCCTATACTGGATACACGAGGTAGCAGCGAGACCCTAGAAGAGTATCCTGTATTCTATACGGGGCATGAAGTACTTCATAGCGCTCTATCAAAAGATACGAATTTTATGGCCAATTCATTTCACATCTTATTTTCCGAGAAACAGTTATTATACGGTCCGCGTATCTGTAAGTAGAGCTTCTCAAGAAGTTATCTACTATTCGCGGCTAGTAATTATACAATTATTTATCGTTTTTCTTTTTATCGATAAAGAAAAGAAACTCTGCCGTTATTCCGGCAAATTGACACTTGGGACTTGGGAGCAGTTTGATTCGTTAGGAAATATGAGACCGAAGCACTGAGCTACGGGTGTGTCTTCGTAATTGCTAGATTTTATTCTCACTTTTATTGAGAGAACGTTCGTTTACGTCGCCAGGGAGTTTGCAGAAGCTCTTTACGCCCCGAAGTGCATATTCGATTTGTTGTTTCTCCAAGTCTGCTGCAAAGCGGAAGGATATACAGATTCGTTACAATTTTACTACCCAAGATAGCAGGAGTTACCTCTAGACATTCATTCACCGAGGATTATTATGAAACTCTGAAAATAACAAGCTTCAATTTACGAAAGAGTTGTTCAAATCTGGCTTAACATCTAACAATCACAATTGTAACAACGATCACCGTCTCTCTTATGCCCAAGTCACCGACTCGTATTACCCACATACACTTGCTTCAATTTGATTACCCACGACAAATTTTTTTTTAGAGAACCTATACCACATCGGTTTTTTCAAAATTCCCATTTGTCACTCGATAAAATATATCCGGTACTGGTGAAAAAATTAAACCCCTCTGAAATTCAATCTTACTATTCATACCCCTCGTGAAGATTCTCGCTGTAAATTAATTAGATACAATACTCGAAATACATATAATTAACGAGCGAATATCCACCTGTAGGGCCTTACGTAGCGTCTATCTGCGGCCTAGAACGAGCCTTCTGCATTCACATCCACATCCTGTCATACCCCTGCACGGATCAAGCGAAGATCCCCACCCGGGGTAGCCACGCAAGGCGGCCTTTCCGTCTGGACGTTATCAAATCATCATTTATTTACGCTAATCCTTGAATTAATGATTAGAACACCCCTGCTTTCCAGGATGATGGGACAGATCTTAAACTTAATCGTACATGTGCTCGTGTGCAGCAGTGTAGGTGCCATCTCGTCAAAGGATGCTATACAAGGTGGCATTTGTGAATATATATAAGTGATCTATTGAAAAATCAATGGACCAATCGGAGAATTTGATTTGTAATCCTCGTCTCTCGATTTTACATTGGAGCAATTTTGCGCAGAGAATGGTATCAGAAGGTATGAATTACTGGGGTGAATGCAATGCATTTCGTACACCCGTTAGATACATCGACGACGAAGACTCAGTGGCCAGAATATATCCCCTTAATTATCCTATGTGTACATTCTGAGTGTGAACTCTCCATTAATCATAGAAGCAGAGAAGGGGGTAGGTATGGCCAACCAAGTCATGGCTATAGCTGAGCGATTTTAATTCATACTGGACGAAGGCGCCTTGCTCCATATGTATTCTACAGAGCCTCGGGATCATTAGTAACCTTAGGTGGACACAGCAACGTCGTTCTTCATCGTTGATGATGTTTCCCCTGGGCTTCCGCTAATCTTTACGCCTATTGGACCTCGGCTCTGTTTCTTGTTGTGGTCTCAGTGAAATTGAACGCATCGTTGATACCAGAAGCCCATACACAATGAAAAAGAGAGCCAATAAGGTTACGGCTACTGTATGGAAGTAGAGACTCATTGTGCATTTCAGTACCACTCCCAAGCCAACATTGATCTTGTTCCTCATTAACTTCGTAGTGTTTTATGTGCTATTTTCTGATTTGTTTAATTGAGAGTTTCGAACGAAAGATAATGAAACCTTGGTAATTAATCTGCATGGGTGAACCAGCTGCAAGTTCGTTTTATTTGAGAAAAAAAAAAACTTTATAATCAATGCGTAGTCGTTGATTTCTTGAAGCAGATGGAAACCCGCGCGCTCGCGGTTTTGTCCAATAAACACAACATTAATTGTCGCGATGGTGCTACGAGCGTAGCACAAATTTATACTCCGCCTAATCTGTGACAAATTGGCCAGAAAAAGTAAACACATACTGCAGTGGGATGAGGTATAGAGGGTGCCAGAGCGCTATTCTTTTATAAGAAGCTCACATAAATTGCGACACCCAAGAGTTAAAAGCAGTCTTAAATTACGTAGCGTCGACTCCTTGATGAATCGACTACTCCCTCTTTCACCCTCTTTACCTCTTTCTCTCCAGCCACCCTCAGTTCTACGAACCATGGTATTACACATTGTTTTTATATCCCTCTTTACATCCCTTGGGCAGCTGGGAAGCCAGGAATATAAAGCAGCCAGGTACAACGTACATTTATTTTATCTTCAGCTCGATCTCATATGGATAAGTAGCTATTTCTACACCATTTTTTCTGTTTTTGAACAAAAACCGTAATTTTCAAAAAAAAACTTGTGCTATTCGATCAATGAATCGGGGCTCGAGAGAAAAATGCATCAAATATCTGATATATTCTTCATCATTGAATAATTTTAGACTAAAGTGAAAGCGTCAATAAAATTTTAGATCCGGGGCAAAAGTTTGACGAGCTAGGTGTATATGTGCTCACGACAAAGATCACGGTGCAGCATAACTACGCGTACAAAGTAAATTTATCGCGGACGATTTGATTACAGCGATATAAACTTGAAACGGAGTGCAGCACGTGAACTCTCAGACGCAGAAACAAGACGGCTGCATACATCACACGACTCATTCCTTGGCGCTGGGATGACTGGTCCAAGCGCTCGAAGGGCTCGGCTATAGCCACGTGGTTCCTTGTCCTCAGGGTCTTGCGGCTACATATAGCGGCAGCAGAAGCAGCAGCAGCAATAAACGAGATAACGAGATCAAATTTATGGCTCCAGATCCTTACCAAAAATATGATAATCGCGGCTAATGCCGAAGGAGCAGGGAGGCTAGAAATCGCGCTATGAAATTATCGTTTCCACGTGTGGTCGCTGCTTGGTTAGTGGATGCGTGCAGATCACGTGTCATTGTCCGCCTAACGAAACGGTCAAATTCTGGACCAAATGTCTGGAGCACGTATAGTCTTCGTGAAATAAAAAGAACGGAGAATCATCTTCACCATTAAATTCCTCCTCTAGACGAAGAGGACCTACGCGTAGATCCACGTGCTCGATACCAATCACTAGAGATTTTTTCTTAATTGGGTCGATCGTTGATTATATATACAGCCGTCGAAATTCTCGTTTATGATTGTCTAATTGCTTCCGAAAAAGTATAGGATCTATAGAACAGATAACTGACGGACCAAAATTCAAACAAGACGGTCCGTTAAGTTAAGACAACCCCCTACCGGGCCAGCAACCCTCTTGGGGTGTGCGGACGGGGAGAAAGGGGACGCGAGTTAAGCGGAGGCTAGAGTCGAGCCGTCGTTGAATTTTATTATTCAGGTTCCTCTTGGCGGTGAAATCTTTATTTGGAATCATTCCAAGAACAATAACATATCTCTACGGTCCTACCAAATAAAACTAAGTGTAACCCAGTTATTTTCTGTTCTGTGGCCCGCGCGATCACCGTCCCGATATGACGAGGACCCGGTTGGTGTGCGCCTCGGTGCTGGTTGTTGGTAGTACCGGCACGTTCGTCATCATGCATATAAATCAGCCTCAACGATCAGATAGGATTTCAGAAATATACTTATACCACGCGCCATTATATTAAAAAACGAAAAAATAAAAAAATAAAACAAGAAATAGTAATAAATGAAAACGGAGAGGGAACAAAAAAGGTGCGCCGGGTCTCAGCGAAACGTTCTTTTGCTGAAATTTGATCACTGTTGACCCGTGCAGTTGCCTCGATCCATTCCCTCGGCTATTCTCTTCTCCTCAAACTCTGAATTTGATAATTTTATAAATCGAGAAGTCTATATCCACTTCGTCGCTTTCGAGCGAGTCTTGACTCTTGACTCATCACCGATGCGGTCACACCCAGACGAAGCTTCTTCCAAGTATAATGGAGGTCCAGGACCGGAAGTCGACCCCAACCCCTTGGCGCAAAGACATTTTCGTTCTCGCTCCGTTGCAGCAGACTGATGCATCATAATATATCGGTGTGCGCGCTCGCGCCCACTACTCTTTGATTTCGTGTACGATGTATCCTCTACTAATGATCCCTACACGACGGACAGGAACACGAACAGAGCCACCGTGGGCGAGCTAGTCTTCTAATACACCGCCGTTCTCAACGCCTTGCCTTGCGAGAGGTACCCGAAGTCCCCCTTCGAAGGAGCAAAAGAACGATGGAGCAGAGCGACCAGCAAATTTCAATATTTATAACTTATTGTCTCAAATTTATGGGCATAATCAGGTCTCCTGGTCTGTTTTGTAATATGTTTATGGCTTAGTCATACGTGGACTCCTCAAAGCAGGGCACAGCACCGGACAAGAAAGGATCCAAACGAATTACCATTCAACTAACTTTCGTTGTACGAAAAGCAGGCGACTTTTCTCGTCTATCTTCTCGTACTTTTGACATGAAATTTTATAGATTTTCGATTATCGAAAATAAATTCCGTTTCATCCTAATATACAAAGTCGAAGACGATAAGATATGCGAACAATTCTTAATACAGGTAACGTTAATGCGATACATAGTGGCTCAGGGCTTCGAGTCGGTATTCGATGCTCGGTCGTGGTATCTAGACTATAAATCATAATTAGGCTGTGAGCAGCCCGGGAGCCTCGACCCATTAGCAGCAACAATGCACCCGAGAAGCTTAAGACGTTGTATACCCCGAAGAGCTTGTTGACTTCGTGTTTCTCCGCTCAAGTTTATCGGCAAGACATTTATAGACGATAGGGTGACGGTTTGGAAACTTTTACTTTCATTTCCATACAAATTAGGTAGCCTCTGAGTTTTCCTTCGAGTGAAAAAGCGAGAAAAATGAATTTTTATTTATACACGATAGATATACACGTAGATATCTTCTCGATTGGTAATTCTTGAGAAATAAATACGTCTCGAAGCCCCGTTGCCGCTCCCGCATCAGAAGGCTGAATAGAAGTGTGTTCGTGACAGTGAATAAACAAAATAGTGACGCAGCAATAATCTCGACTAAAATTCTGTTTCTTCTTCTCACAATCAGCTAGTCGAATACGGTGGTAGGGACTACTGTGAAAGTGTTAAAAGCTCCGACGCAGCACTGTCGCCGGTGGCAGTCATGGTCTACGATTACCCACGATTACCGTTCAGTCTAGAATTATAATTAGATGCTTTATTAGTCTCGAGACGTGCTACCGAACTGATTGCTCGTGTGTGGCCTTTGAGATATTGAAACTAGGTTCTCAATAATTATTACCCATACTTATATACTTTTGCTCTAATAGGCAGCGACAAATCTCATGATTACGATCAGCCCGCTCTTCGCCTGCTCGATGATGTTCACATTCCGTCGTTCTCCGTGGTAGAATAAGGTGGAAAAAATATCGTCGAATCATCGGGCAACGCCGTTAACCAAACGACAAAATCAGGTGTAAAATTTTACAAATTAGGTTAAAACGAGGGCAAGTAATCGGCGATTTAACGCGACGAATTGTTGATAATCTTTACGAACCGGTTGGTTAGCATAAGGCCTTAACATCGGGGCGGCCACAAACCGATGATAAAGCGTTATTAGTGTTCAATACGGGAGTGACTAGCTAGTGAAGTGTATAGCAAAGTAAAAGCGTACAGTAGTGTTGAACCCCGCCAACGCTACTGTCCTGGCACGTCCGCTCAGAAAAGTGGTTCTCATGCACTATTATTTAATTCTCACGACATTTTGTCACCTGATTTTATCCAAATTTGGGCTCATATGTCCCGATCTGAGTGAATAAATCGAGATTGAAGAAGAAGAGGAACTAGCTGTCGATGGACTACGAAAATAACAGTCTGAATTTTTTGATCTAGAAACACGGTGCCCATGTATAGCTGAATTGTTTTAGAGTACGAAACTCCTGATGAGATTCACTTCGGGTATACCCATAGTCATTGTAAGGTTTACTCTCTGGCCCAGTGGCCGTTCATTCATTTCTATATTGCAAGCCGTCAATACTCGACTCGAGTGCGCGACGGGATGAATCTTTAATCCTGGTTCGTTGGATCAGCAGTTGAAGTGGCTACAGCAAGCAGCAGCATCCGCAGCCCCCTTCAGCACGGCGGTGGTCACCCTAGGTGGTCCGAAATTCCTTCCACTCGAAATTGCTTCTACTCATAAGTGGAAATCGCCTCTCTCCAATCGTTCGTTGGCAATCAAGACGTTTGGCGGCTCTATTTGTTCTCTTCGGAGGATTTGGATCTCGCCAAACACGGAACACCTTTTACCGCCTACAGCATCAAGGCTTTCCCTTCGAACGACCGATACCCAGTGGATCCAATCGGTGCTAAGCAAAGATCATTCGGGCCTGCAGTATCGATGATCCGTTACTCTTGCCCAGAGTGACATTTTATGGATTGAACACCGGTGAAGGTACTTTATGAAACGTATCGCATGCCGTTACTCTACGGCAATTCGTCGATTGACAGATTGTGGGTTTTACATGGCAGAGTCTATAACCGCAGTTCAAATTCAGAAGACTCATATCTCGTACACACACAGGCACATTCATCAGTTGAGTGACACGCGATGCAGGTCGTGTACGTTTAACGTTCGATATCCGTCGATCGTTGAACGAGGCCGACGGGGAGTCAATGATTTCAATCTTCTCAATCTACTGTCAATGCCGAGCAAATGCCGGGCAGCAGGCTATTCACTTGACAGCAGGAAATATCAGTGGTTCTCAAACGATGAAATCTCATCGTATTATGAATTCAATCGAAGGATTCACATCTTTCAAGATTTTAATTTTAAGATATCAGAATACGTTAGTCGAGATATCCGAAGAAATAACTCTGACAATCGACACAAGAAGTGATCGAACCAAAATCCCACGATCGAATTCTTCTTTATACTTTAATCCTACGGAATTTCACGACTAAACTCCACCAAGGACACGGTTCAGTGTATGGTGTGAGTGACTTTTGACAAATTTTTCGGATATGGTCAATTTATCAAACTTGACGATTGTTAAATTGAGGCATTAGCCTCCCTCGGTTATAGCGAGGTATTGGCGGTGCGGGGTGTGAGCGCCATTAGTTTTCTACCGGTCCCGGATCACCGATGTATTCTGATGTTGACGGAAAATCCGTAAACGACTGAGGTCCAGAGGCTACCCAGGATCTATTAGCAGAGGTTATAAATGATCTTACCTCTCCCGTCGACGACGTCACTGGTGTCAGTGAAAGGAAATTGACTACTCATCCCAGCGGCACCGAGGCAAGCGTTATCTGCACGTCATGACATCAGAGCTGTACCTTTCTTAGCGGAAAGGAAGCTGCATGAGGAAGTCCGGAACCAACCCTGTTCCCTATGAACCACACCACATCCCTACGTCAGCTGAAGAGATATCTTAACTAATTGTCTTCCACTTGAATTTCCGGCTAATCTTCTTATCCACTTTTTTCAAGAATTCGATACGAATGACGTTGCACTTGCTTGCATTATACTTTCGTCGGTTTAGACTGACGGAAAATATTCGGGAGTGCTGACTACGTGGCACGCTCATCTTCGAAGGTTCAGATATCGGACCCTGAGGCACCAGGAGCCTGGCTTTCGGTCAGACAGGATCGCGGCTCGAGTCACGTACGTAACAAATGATAGCGCGGACGCTGGCGCGCGTTCAATCCGTTGGTGGTCCTCGGCTCGAGGTAGGGCGTCGCATCGTTTGTCAAACCGTCGATATGCCGATCCCGCGAGCCGATTACCATATTTTAACGCCATCGTTATTGGTTCAACACTGGCTACCGGAATCTTAAAAGCTTGTACTGTGCCAGTGTAGGTTTTAAGTGGCTTGTTCTGCGTACCTTCATAGGCTTCGTCTCACCTACATCATAACGATCTCCCTATCGTTATTAATAAACAATAATTCATTTCAACGGGATAAATTTCACGCAAGAATCTACCGAGCTCATTGTTCTATCGGCTCCTGTCACCTCCTGAATGGAAAGTACCTACAGACTGACGTGATCCTGTCTACCCACGCGCAATGATTTTTATCGATTTATGATTTATCGAATGGAAACGTTCCGCGTGACCCTGATAGATTAGATAGTATAAACCGCGATCAAAACAAGCCTGTAGTTGTTGTGGGATATAATATTCCATGAGGTACCATTTGCCGCAATGACGTCCATGCGACGTTGCGTCGATCTTCGGAGTGGCCCGATGACATCTCGGATAATTAATCATCCCGATAAAATGCGAAGGCCGAACTGCGAATGGATCGAGCGCGAATCAGTAGGTGGAATCTTATTCGAGAAGAGTTTATACGGGTTATAATAACTCATTGAATGAATAATATTTGGGATGGAATCGTACGGGGAGAAAGAAATGTTCTGCGGATAAACTTTGGGGAATTATCCGCAGTTGCATTAGCGTTTTATTCGATACTCTCTGGCTCGTGACAAACGAGTTTTAAGCTGTCACTGGCGCTGCTGCGGAATGGATAACAGCGATTCTATCAGCTGCGGTATAAGGCAACCGTTTACAAGATCGAAGTGGCTACCAGATCCAGATGATCGCGCCTCGTCCTCCACTTCAATCCTGATCTTGATCCAGGATGACGTGGGCCGGACACAGGAGTCCTCCTCAAAACTCCCCTCGCGTTCCCCGGAGTCCTGGGTATACTCCACGCGGGTGAATCCGTGTCAAGATAGACGCGCCCCGTAATAGGATTGATTCAACCAGTTGGCAGGGGCTCAACTCTTCAACGGGTTGGATTTATATGAAATCTCTTAAATATTCTACTTAAATGTATTTCGACGAGGCGTATGACGACGGTCTCTCTTCGATCGGCTGTCGACTCGTTTCTATCGCTATCTCGATCCCAGTGCATCGGCGCGTGCTGTCGTAATCCAATAGGTATGCTATCTATCGGCTGCTACCTTTCAAATCCTTTCTCAGAGCTATCGTAATCTCGGTCAACCCGATGGTATTGTTTCGTTGTCGCGCAGCTTCCATATAATCGCATTCTTTCTTATGCCTAAAGGACGTAGCAGTTACCCCCACCGATTCAAACCACCCAATAGATTCAAGCGATAACTAATAATACGTGTAATTAGTAGTATGAAGTAGACGAATGCCACACATCGTTGCCCTCCATCAATCCTATCAACAGTCAAAATTATTGGATCATGTAAGATTACTGTACATAACCCTTCGATAGATAGCTATATGGGTACGAATGTAATTATCCTTTGCGAGTTGGGTAGCGGAATCTATATAATCGATTCTGATTGTATAGAAGCCCAGTAGTGGTAGCGTTGATTGGTGTATTCATAAATATCCATTAGCGTACAATGTCAGTAATGATCAGGGCCTGCAGGCTACGCCCTGGCTGCCTCTGACTGCCCTGACTCTATAGACCTTCGGTAGCTTCTCCTTCGAGAAAGGATAAAAGAGTTGCCAGCCCAAGTCCGTTCGTATTTACTTCGACTTCGTTTTGTCTGACTCGTTGGAATGCGCATACCGGATGAACGCATTCGATTTCAGACTATAACGTTTGGTCGACCTTCGATCGTCGATGAAACCCAGGAGTCAACACAAACGGTATACCTGCCAAGGCTACATTCCAAGGAACGAGGTGGATTCTCACCGGTCCACAAGAGCTAGACTAAATATCAATAAGGGTCTAGCTGATCCTGATATTTTCTCAAGTATTCAAATCTCGAATCCCGTTCAGAAATTGCAAAGTTAAAAGAGAGACGATCGGCCTGACCAGTTTATGATTTCTTGGATTTGAACAGGTTTCTCGTATGACTTTGAAATTCGTTGCTATTAGCCCGAATATGCATTTATAGAGAGAATCTTATGTTATTGGTTGTTTAAACCAATTAGAGTGCTGACTTGTTCTCGAGTAGGACCGGGGTTTCTTCGGATATTACTGGCTATCGGTTGTTCTTGCACCGACTAATGTGTTCGCTTGTTAAAATTCATTTGATTCGTATCAGATGGGTTTCACGTAAGGATGGTAGCGGGTTTTATGTCTAACGATAATTTACAGAGTTTTATAGTGTTTTTCGTATATGACCTAAGTAAATGATTTTACGGCGATAATCAAGATGAATAAGAAATAAGATTCCTTTATTCTTGTATTATCATTTTCATTTTATTTCACCGCTAACCAAGCTAAGGCATTCGATGAAACCGGAAAGTCTTTGAAACGCTTTTGGTTACCAGCTATGCGAACGTTGCCCCTTATTCGGCGATAGCTGTATAAAAGTCGTAAATAATATATAGCTATAATATATAGGGGAAACCAAGAACACGTCGTCCCGTGCAAAGAAAACTTAACAAAGTTCATACAAGAGGAAAAGAAGAAGAAAAAAGGTAGCCATATAATCAGAAACGTCAAAATTCAACAAAGGCGGGTGGATCACACATGTTACGCATCCGACAGGTTTTAATTTAGTTTAGCCCGAGATGATCTCTCCCAGCAAATCGACCTGATGTTCCAGTTGCCAGACTCGAATGGAGAGAAAGAGGAAGAGAAAAATAGAGAGTAACGGTCGGGCAGGTGAAGGGGGGTAAGAAAGGTGGCGGCGGGGGTGCAAAGGCAAGAGGAAAGAAGGGCCCAGAGCATCGGAGTATCAATATTGACAAGGGTGCAGCCGTGACGTCTGGGCAGCGGGGGTCGGATCCCGGACTCCCAAGAGCAGCGCCCCAGTGGGGGGTGTCCACAAATTATAACTCCCGGACGTGATGCTAATCTGGAGAAAGCTGGAAAAGCTGCTTGATTGATTCTAATTTATACGCAGCCCGAAGAGAATATGCTAAATCGAGGAATCCCAGGAATCGACTGACAGAATCTGACACCAAAAATTCGAAAAAGTCAGTCTCCTTTCATTCCTTACCGAACCAAGATACGAAAGGGGTACAACGCATGGGAAAGAACACGCGTTCTACAACCCGTTCGAATCTGAACGTTTCGGGATTCATTTTTTCAGTCTATATCAGTAGGGATTCTTCGAAACTTACTTTCCAGCTTTATCTTTCTTCATCTTCGTCCTCGTGAGATATCCAATATACGTATAGTGTATTGCATTTGGTAAAGTTAAAGTGTACGTTATCGGTACTGCATCTATGGATCCGATTATAAGTAATGATTGAGGAATCAAAGTTCAAACCGTATCTGGCCTTATGTAAGCTACGATGAAGCGAATGGAAATGGCCTTCTTTCGAATAACGTAGATTCGAAAGTTTACGGTTAGACAAAATGGGTATATGCTCCGATTTCACGGCAAGACTGACAACAATAAAAGGTGAATTAGGTAATCTCAGAGTTGATTCTCGCATTCGCTTTCTCCGATTGACATCAGACGCAGCGAGGCCGAAAGTGGGGAAGGGCCGAGAAAGGAGGGAAATTTATGAAAGTAATCCACCCTCGCTTCACCGGTGATCGGCGTGGGACCGGAGGTTGATTTTTATTGTGCCGCTTCGTAAGGAAAAATCAAAATTTCCACCCGATAAAATATGAGGCAATAGATAATAGTTTTCGGTGTCACCTGTCTATATGCCTAACAGGTAACATTCCTTTGTCGCTGCGACCTGCTCTCCCTTTCTTTCCTTCTCTCCTACTCTCTCGTTCACTCACGCGTATACATGGACACATACACGAGTGTAGAGATATAAGAGGAAGGCATTGTGGAGGCTATGGAAACGATGGCTTTCGCACTGTTAGAAGAGGATCTAAAACCACCAAGATCCATGACGGTTCTCATCTATTGGACCTGAAAATCTCAAACGAACTCGAATCCTATTTTACAGTAGAGTTACTACTGGTTTGGGTTTAAGATAAAGTGAAATTCGTTCGAATTTGTCACTTACGAAGACGTTTCGGGATGAAAAACGGTCAGCGAATTTCGGAAATAGATTAAATCCAAGTTCCATATTAATTAAAGCATAAATTTATTCGAAACAGTTCTGATGCGAGTGCACCAGCCGAATGAAATTGTTCCCACAAATCATACATAGCTCTATAATCTATTCTATATGAAAACGAGCGCTTTACATAGTTCAAACAACTGTTTATTCGTTACGCAACCGGAATTTGAATTCCTTCATCTCGTTTTCCTGCTAAATTGTTTTCTGGAATGCAATAAATGAAAATTGTATTACCGACTGCTCTATTCTCTCTAGTCAAATACGCGTCAAAGGAATGAAAGCAAAGAAACATTCATCATCATCAATTTCCGTTTCTTATTACCACTCCTCCCTGTTTAAGATTTTCAAACCATTGCAGTATGCCTCGATCGTATGCTGAACGACTGAATGTAGTTCACGATGTGAGAATGGGATAAAATAATAATGATACAAGTGTTGCTATCAGAGGGAATCTAACCTGAGTCAAGAAATATTGTAACATGCCCTTAAGGGACGTGTGGCTCGAAGAACGAGCGAGAGTATAAGTCAAGAAAAGCAGCGCAGCGCAGCGTGTCAAATACATCTCACTTCCTTCTATCTCGTAGCTAAAGGGAAATATTTCGTCCAAGTTGGTCAAATTTATCGCGTTATTTCAAAGTGGATTTTCAGTATTTAATACGTGGCCACGGTGGAAACAATAGGCATACCTACTGCAGAGAATAGATTTCTCAGGAGAATGATATTGATGCGAATGCAAAAGTACGAATGGCTCGATGCACGTGGTAAGAAAACCTGAGATATATGGGAATGAAAAACGTGAGGCACGAAAGGCGAGATTGATATTAGAGAAAATGTGTGTTTCAGCGCTGTGTAATATATCAGTAGAAATTGCAAGTGCACAAATATGTTATAGGCGAATGTTAAATTGAAGAGGTAGAAAATGAGATTTATCAATTCATTCCCTCTCCCGTATCGCGACGTGAGATTTGAAATATACTACGGGCTATTTTCTATGGTGGGAGGGTTCACCCGGGTCAATAATTTCTCTGGCAACTGACTAACTTTTAAACAAGAATTAACTAATTTTCAAATAGTTTAATATCTTAGGTATCTCTCAGCTTCAGCTAGCGAACGAGTTAAAGTCTGTACGGGTTGGCATGGGGCGTGGAAACGGGGGAATGACGACATGGTGAAGGGATGGAGGAGCGCTCCGAGCCTGGAAGCAAAGTGGGCTGACTGACACGTAAAGACACCTCCGCGTCCCGAAGAATTTAACTAATTATAATATGGGATAAACGGTTTACGCTTCGCAACCTACTCCAGGCGATACTGATACCTCCCTTACCTTCTTACCTCCGCAACCTTCAACATACACCCCAGAATCTACCCTTCGCTTCGTGGCACACGTCACAGAAGTTAGCAAGTTAAGCGGCGTTCGCTATGATTACGCCTGGCCAGATTAGAAGTTGAACTTTGATTTTCGCGACACGAGTCTCGAGGAATTAGGCGCTGCTAACTTTGCTCGATACTTTAATGCACGTATTGCATTATTACCACGTACGAGCTCGAATTTACTAATAAAATTTCAAAATACCTCGTATACACAATAAATCGTCAACTTTCATGCATTTCAACCACCACCTCGTATCTCCGACCTTTTTTCTCATTCCATTATAAGAACGGATTAGAGGTCAGCGTGTAACACGTATTTATATGCCTGGTGTCGAGTGGCATGGCTCATCTAGGCAACGGTTAATTGAATCTCAGAGTATGTATTTCTAAAGAGAATCAGGCTGATATCATATGATTAATTTACAAGACTAATCGTCATACGATGAGAAATTGCAAATAAAGAATGAAAAGTAAAAATCCGCACGCCTCGGATGCACTTTTCCTTTTCGCATGTACGGTAGGTATATGGATTGGTCAAACTCTGAAGGACCCGTGCCATAGTTTGCTCTTATGAGACCCGAATCATGCCGATGATAACCGAATCAGTAAAGTACGAAGCTTTGTACAAGTCGGTGAATAAGAGTCAAACAACACTCACACAATTTTACGACAGTCACACGTACCCAGCGGTTGACGTAATGACAAGAAGATTCGGATCAAAGTATTTCTTAACACCGAAGAACCCGACCGTGTTTGTGTCCTAGAAATTTAAAATTACGCAGTAGTATTCGTGTCCCGTGACAGAACGGTGCAGTTATTTATTTCTGTGATTAAGTGAGTGTATTTTATTCATACCTTGAACATTATGATAAATCGCATCTTGTCGATGGTGTGATTGGTTTACCCGGTGAATCGGTGTACGTATAACGTAGGTACGTATACAGACAATGGATCGTGAAGTGCAGACTCTTGACTTTAGGAGCGGGTATGTGGCTCGAGCTATTCTGATTTATTCTTGTTTGTCAAAGCGTGTAATGTGCAGTGCATGTCGTACTCTATCACTTGAAATAGTCTGAATATTCGTCGTGCCAAACCAACTTACTACCAAGCAAAAACCACCTATACCTACATCGGTTAGCTGCTGCAGCATGGTAAGAGAAATATTTTCCTATGTATACAAAATATCCGCGTACACACACGCGTGTCAGAATGTCATGAATTATAGGATTCACCGTTTCAACGTGATCGAGAATAAGCGTCTATGTTAATTAAGATATTCTTGAACTGCGTTGAAATGTAGGCTCAACTATGCGTCTGCATCTTATGCAAGGTCGTAACTATTCCATACAGGTTGCTGATTCCGCGTGGCTACCGATCCGAAATTTTTGTTTATTTGTTCGAGACGTTGTACAATAATATTGATAGCAAGTCTATACCTAGGTATGACTGACTGGTTGAATTACGCGAGACTTGCGACAATAGTGCGGTTGAATTTATAGTGACGCGATAGCAATTAATTACTTCATTAGGCTGCGAATGAAGCGTTTCTCGTACCTCCGGACCAGATATTATTGTCAAGATTTCAGATTCAGAGCACTCACCGGGAGAGAGGCGTTTCCAACCGATGAGTGAAACGGTAGATAGCTAATTAATAAACAATCAACCGCACTCCTAGTGCCTAGGGCCACATTCGTCATCGAGTACAGTAGAGCATTACATGCGTCATGCTTCGACTGAATCCATCACATATAGAGCTTCGAATATCGGGATTGAATGACACCATGCAAATGCGTTTCGAATCAAATTTCATACGCCGGTATATCATACTCGATAGTGGATTTAATTCATCCATCTATTCAACAGGGTTGAATTTATATTGGTCGAAAAAGTCGAATATCTGTAATAGATTGGGATATACACTCTGGAGTATGACGGAAAACAAAATCAGGGTTCGTTCAAAATTCTATTAGTAAACGTACAATTCGTACAAGATATTCTATGAATTGTCTAAGTTGAACTAAGCGAAAATTTTCGCTCTTCGTAAGTCGGGAGCGTCTGGACGGTGGTCTTTAGCAAAAGGGTACCGCATCTACTACCCCCGGGGTAACTATTACAGATTTATTTTCATGAGGCGGATCCTTCTCCGACCCATAAGCGTAGCTATAAACCGAACTGAGATTTCAAAAGTTCGCGTAACAATTTTTAATCGTCACAGGGCAGCTCTTCGCTTTAGATGTTATTACAATCGTAATCAGTCATATATGGAAACGTAGGAACAAAATCGCGCACCTTTAATAGAGCCAAGACTACGCAGAGTGGAGATAATTATCACGCGTTTAACGATTCGGGAAAATCTTAGGTGCCTGTAACCGTATAAACTCCGTTTTGAGCTTGACACTCTTATGCTAGAGACCCGCATGTGTACAGCGGCAAAAGCAAGGCAAACTGTGTGTGGTCACTTGCCACTGACCACTGACCACCGACCGCCGCCTCACCACGTGTATAAATACACGAGAGAAGCCCCGTATAACAAGTTATGGCAGATAAATTTATTGCATCTCCGCTGAAACGCCATTACTTTAAATGCACCCCTCCGTAGTACCCAAACGCACCTATACTCCTTGACTTTACCTGTCCATATTTCACACGCTCGTGTACACCTCTGTACGATTTTACAGGCGTGCGCCTCACGCACACCAACTATTTGCCCCGCGTAAATCCACTGGTATCGGTTTTACGATTTTTAAATAGCCCGCGCTCTTTTATGCCTTACTTTCTCTCACCCCTTCGGCGTCCAGTGTTTGTATACATTTTCCACATCGCGTTGCCGATTCGTTTGACTTCATTTCATACGTGCGTTGTTGTCTTAAATTAAAATTAGTTCTGCCTATTACTCGATTATAATCGCGCAATTAGCGTTCGGTATATCCGCGGAGTTACGATTTCTCTGAACTTGTAACACCCTGTGATTCCCTTGTTCTTTATCATTCGTGAACTCCCATACATTAACGCGGAACCGTCGAATCCTCGAACTGCATTTTCACCTTAGGGGCAAAATTTGATGGGCGAATATTTCGGCACGGGATAAAAGTGATTGACGATGAAGACAGCAACGTTTGAACTCGGTACGACCGGGTAGATATCGCGGGATATGTTGGCGGTGGACTTTCGCGGCCGTACCACGGTATGCCCTGCAAGAAGTAATCGTTACTGTTCGCCGCCTTATAATCTACACGGGCTAATGACGTCCATTACGTTACTGAGCGCTCACGTTCGTCCACTGGCCACTCGGCCACGGTATACTGACTGATACAGCGCGACGTTGCTCCCTTGGGCAGGCAGAATAGAAAGATCATATTTTTCATGGACCCTGAAGCTGTACATGTATGTAGTGGTATCTCCCTCGATGAGGAAGCATTCGATAGTATGTATTGTTTGACTTTTTAAGCGACTTCGTAGTTTCACGTGACGAAAGGTATATTAAAAGGACGTAAAGAAAAGTAAAACGAAATGAAAAAAAATATGTAGAAGGAAAAAAAAACTATAGAGGCCGTTCCCCGCTACCACCTGGCCTCTGTCCTAGAGAGTTGCGACGCAACAAGACGGTGTGGCTTGAATTTATTACGCGTGAAGCGAGGAACGTGAACTCAGACTGGAAAATTCGTCTGCATAGGTTGACAGCCGGTGTAAGCTAAGCTGTACCCGTGGGAAATAACGTATTAATCAACGTAAAGCGATGTTCAAGTATAAACGGAACAGTTTCGTGTGGGCTGTATAAATATTTATTTCTAAGAAAGAATTTTCATCGCATGGTGAGTTGTGGATAGAAACAAAAGTCGATTTATGCAAAAGATTCGTATCCAGAATTTCAAACAGTGGATTTGGACGTGTTAATATTGTTCTGAATCTGGTGAATTCCGTTAAAGTCTTCCATTTGGCACCGTTGAGGGTCAAGGTTGCGAGACTAAAATCTTACCGTTATACCTACTCGAGATCTCTCATGATTCCGAACGATTTATTCGAGTAAACGTGGTAAAGGGCGATTACGTTCCAAAAATTAATAAAGATTTTTAATTGGGTATAATTCCATCCACGGAAACTCATTGTAAAATAATCGCGGTCTGCCTGCTCCTCGTCCATTCAGTGAAACTTCTCACGCCGGTACAATGTACATTTACACGCGTGTACCGTGCACACGTAGGTATTGTGCACAGATTTAGTTCGCCAATTAATTAATGTTTCAGAACCGAGCGAGTATTTATTAGTTGTATGTTTGATTGCCCAAGACGAATTTAATGATACAATCGCGACAGGGAAGTGATTTTAGCTGGAAGAATAGGCGGAGTCAACACATCGTGTATCATTTTATTGTCTCAAACCGTTATTCTACTCGAGAGTGAGTATATAACAGGTACATATAAGAACAAATTCGTAAACTCATCTACTCATCGCGAAAGAGCACTGAACGCCCGGAACTTCAATTAGCGCATTGATTGTCTCGCTCCGTCAAAACTCTACGCTATAATGAACTTATCTTCAGTTTATCGCTCGTAACGGTCATGTACCATATTCATCAGGAAATATGTGCTGCTAATAGAGTCATGCTGCGATCAAAAATTCAAAAAAAAAAATCACATTCGATAATTATTTTCTTCGAAACCATGCAAAAACTGCATATAAGTTGTAGTTTCGTTTAATTGTGAGATGCTTCGAGTATATCGTCAACCGAACGAATCGAAATTCATGTTCACGTGTTCTACCCCATTTTATTCTGACCCTCCGGAGTGCCGACTAAAATCGAGCATAGATTTCCCTTTGTCCAACGGTCTGATATTTTAATTTCCAAAGGAGAGAAATCCTTTTGGTCCGCACCCCTGCCACCCGCGGCAATCAACGTTCCTTCAAGACTTGCACATTCACGCGAATGATGTCTGCTCTGCCTTTTGCGCTGGCACCTACAGCCGGCGACGTGGGGTATCAGTATGCTCAGCTGAGCATCAATAAAGCATAAATACCTTTGGCGAACTTCTCTTCGTCCCCCATTCCCCATCCCACGTCTCGTCCTCTCATCAATGTGCATCTTTGCGAATTGCGTATTTCCAAATCGCGAGGATACGGACGAAAAGAATCGGGATTCGGGTCCTGCGGTAAGCTACAGAGTTTGTTATTGGGGTGAACGAACGTAAAATACTCGAAAACAGATTACTAGCTAATTGATGACTGCAGTTACTACAGGATCCCGATGAGTTGGCGACTTAAGTTAAAGCTGACGTGAGCGTATAGACGTGTGCCGTACGTAGGTATACAAAACGGTTCGATTCAACTTTTCATTTTCCCGTCTGAGTAGCCCATTAGAGCCATTAGTCAAGGATCCCGTGGGTAGGCAGGTAGGTACAATTCGCGTACAAGCTCGAAGGGATAATTAGAAAGTTGTTCATTTTTGATTTATTAACCATCACCGTTTCCCCGTACATGTAATGCGGCACTGGTATACGGGAGTTATCGGGGCGATAGACTATTTCCTAACACTATTTGCGAAATTCGATCAACTTTCGAATGAAACTAAATCAATACCGGCCGTTATATTCTCACCAACTAGTAACGATCTGTAGTTGCTCGGGGATACTACACCGTGCAATTATTAATTCTGGGCAATCGATAAAGTCAAAGAGATGCTTCTATAGTACCATGTCTGTAATTATTGCCGCCGCTAAAGCTGCGGAATCGGATGAGGGGTTATTCCTCAAAGCACAATGCCACCCTCTAATCATACATCGACTGATCAAGAATAAGAAGTGAAACGTCAAATACAGCGGTTCTCTTGTATCACGAGAAATCCTCGATCCGGCTATACCCGAAAGGCGAAGATTTGAATGGTTCTTGGTATGAAAAAAGGCTGCATCTCAGGACACGCGTCCAACGTTCTTGGACGGACACCTTAGCTGACGTTCAGAAATGCCTCAGTCACCGTAGGCCCGGTTCAAACGACTTCTTTTCCTCTTCCGGACGTGAGTAATTGACTCGCGCTGAAAATGTGACTTTTACTATTGATCACCGTGGCTTTGGCGGTCTGGAAACGCTACACATATAAAGGGTTGATCTTTAATTCATGCCGGCTGGTGCTTCTTGAGTGTGCACAACCAAGCACGTCTCTCTTGCGCTCTCCTACTCTCTCTTTCTTGTGTCTCGGTCGCTCGTTCCTTCGCGTGTTTACGTGCGTTGCCAAATATGTGTGGGTGTGCTTGGTGATTGATTGTAATTAGTTTATGTATACAGCCGGTAGAATCCACCCTCCCAGTCTTCCTCGCTCTCTCTCGCTCTCGTTTTGCCAAGATCTTAGCCCCTCAGCCCAACTTCTGAGACTCGCTAGTTTCGTCGCCGCCTTTACCATCTCTAGACGTCTCGGATAAACGTTGAAGATTGAAGGCCTGCGGAAGGTTTTCATATACATACCCCCACTAGCTCAAAGCGTCGAAATTTAATACAGCATAAAGTCTATACTAGACGAATGAATATTTTCGGAAACGCGTGCCATTCAACCGAATAGGGATCTTCCGAAGGAAAATAGATATTGCTGATGAGTACGACGCACGTACGAATCCCAGCATGCTTCGTAAACTCTTCGAATTCCCGATATAATAGAGTAAACGAATGATGTTTAAATTTTCCGAAGACTGAGAAATAACTACCGCGATTGAGGTGCAGCGTGGATTCAAGCGTTGCGGTTGTCGTGGTGCCGTGTGGTTTAGAGAAAAATTGATACGTGGGCCTCTAATGGCCCAACAAAAACGGTCCCAGAGGAGACGGGACAACAAAAGCGCATGCATATTATGAATGGTCGCAGGAGGAAAGAAGGATGCCAGAAATATATTACCGAACTGCACCCACTTCCACTTCCACTCGAGCGTCTTTTTAACTTCAAGTTGAACTCCCAACGCACGTGGCTCAGAAAACAGATCCTTTCTTTATATTCCTTTGTGCCCTGACGAGGAATGAGTCCTGGCCGAAACAGAAATTAGTAAAATCTTCCAAGAACGCTTCCCGGACCGTCAGGGATCCTGCGTAGGATTTATAAGGAGCGAAGTCAGGATTTAGTGGTGTGGCTGGTTATTTATTAGTGTCGATGTATCGCGCGATACCACCATACCTCGTAACTTGGATATCGATACTTTCGAGGACAGAAATTGTAGAATGGCAGGTTTTTCACATGACAGGTACAGGAGAGAGATTGAGGTCGATTTTGGCGTTCCGCACCGGGCTCCTCAACACCAGAGAAACGGTCAATCGAAAGCTGTCATCGTCTGATACTTTATTCTCCGAACGAGATTCACAAAGATCTACAGAATGGTCTGAGCTGATCAGGTCATCGCACCAAAAGAGAATAAAGATAATTGATGAGCATCTATATAAACTTGAAAGGACCAATCAAAGCGTATTTCTGATCAATCGCTGTTTTCACATTTTATTTTCTTACGTTTAAATTGTGCACACGCTAATCATCGTTGACAGTCACATCATTAATTCTATTTATTTATCTAGTTAATAAATTACACCAGATCGTATCCTCGTCTTCATTTCACTTGATTTCATCTTTCTTCATTCGGTAATAATAATAGCTATTTCGTTAATCATATGGAATACAAAAGTTCAACGATTTCTCCACGATTCTACTAAATGGACTGTTGAAGCATCGCCAAAATTTACGACTTTTTTGCCCATTAATTTTGAATGAATTATATCATTCGAATCTAAAAAAAATCAGGCGAACGTAAAATTAGAACGGACTTTGTGTCGTGGCTTGAGACGTCTTTTCATTCTTATTCTACGAATGTTCGTGCCTGATAAATGATAATCGAAAGATTGACCAACACGATTGAACCTTGATTAGATTCTATTATGGAAAGTGTAACAAAGTTCCGAAAGTCGCATAGGTAATCCCGAAGCTTCATCGGGAGAAGAAATAGTTCTAATAATTTCCAAAGGCTAGAACGAACTCCTACGAGTGTCGTCTTTGATTAATCTTTGCCATTAACGATCAAGGCTGAAATTTATTAATAATAGGCACGTGAATAGAAATTCTCGAGTTCAGCCTACGTTTGGTTTGCGCATAAATTATAATAATCAAGGATATCTGAACCCAATAAATAATCGCCGGCCTCGACAATAGGTGAGCTGTAGTCCCAGCCTTCAGAAAAAAAAATTCCCGAATATCGTAAATCAGAAGTGCCTCTTTATTCAATTATTATTACAACCCAAGAATTTTGTAGACATGAATTCGATTATTTGTGGGCTGCACGCCCGGGTTTTAACAAGCTGGACGAATCGTTAGAGCACATGGCGAAACCAGTGGCTTTCAACTTTCCGATACTCGAATCATTTCACCAATATTCTTCCGTATATGGAACACATTCATCAAATATGACTACGAACACGCGATCGTTTCTGGCTCTAGAAAGGATAAGACAGATTATAAAATCGTTAAAACGACCGAGAAGAAAATGAAAACCACCGAGTATCGAATATCGAAGTTTCGAAAAGCATGAGGTGAAAACAACATACTATACGAAAAGAGAACTAACGTGGGGAACCGATTTTAAAATCAGATAAAATATATCCAGCCATTTTTCATAAGGCGAAAGTTTTGTGTACCTGTCCAAGAGTCGAACCCATATTTCGAAGTTGAATAGTCAAACCTGTGGATAGCGAAATGGTGAACGGCAGGTAGCCCGGGAAAGACCGGTCAGGTCAAAAACCGTAACAATTCAGGTGTAGAAAGTAGATGAGTTAACAATGGAAGTAGGAATCGGTAATGGCTTAAAACCCAACGGCAAAGACAAGGGTTTATGGGTTGTCAATTATGTCGGGTCTAGTTTTGCACAATTTTCTAATTAGTTTCCGAGGCTCTGGGACCCATCACCCAAACCATCGGTAGATACCTTTGACTGACAGGTTCGCGCTACCGAATGGTCAAGCAATAATAATACCTCCCGACAAATTTCTGAGTAAATCAACGGATGATGAGGTTTGAAAAATATCAAACTGTTCGGTGAAGTTTCGATAGTAATCATTCAATCATCAAGCAAGAGGCGCAGCTCGGGATATATCGCGTGGGTCGAAGAAAGG
This sequence comes from Tenthredo distinguenda, assembly GCA_947538915.1. Taxonomy (NCBI): domain Eukaryota; kingdom Metazoa; phylum Arthropoda; class Insecta; order Hymenoptera; family Tenthredinidae; genus Tenthredo; species Tenthredo distinguenda. Next base: position 12,539,008 of record OX384534.1, read on the forward strand.
AACACGAAACAAATCTCTTTTCTTCGATATGACAAATCTCTCAATTACAATAAGAAATCGGTACCTCGGCTATTTTGTAGACCCCCACCTGGGCAATGGCAGTCCTTGACAAATGAATCTGCCGAACGAAGCCGATGCAACCCTGAAGACGACTCAGTGACGTCTTCATGTCTCTCGTCCCGTCTCAGGCGGCTGTCCGTCATACAAATCACCAACCAACCGCCCAGGATGTCACCGATTTATTTTACCAGCTCCAACGCTGGGTGCGGCTCGAAGTCCTTATTGAGTTCTTATCCAATGGTCGATTCGATGTTTATAATATTGAAACCAGTCGTACACATACACGTCTGTATTATGCATATACATATTTATATAGGGACAAGTCGTCAAGGCCTACTGGGGCGTTATGTTTAAACGATCTCAAGTATATTTGTACAGCGCGAGTATATTATTTAGGATGTGGCTCGAAGAGGCGAGGTATAGGATCTCCCTTGCTGGTAGAATGAGAATGATCCTTTCGTTATTTTTGAACAATGGAGAGTTCACTTGTGGAAGACGAGAGTAGAATTGGCTTGACTTAGAAATAAACAACGACTCCTAAACACCGTGCCGTATACACATTTCGGGGAATATTAGCATAATTAGAGAAGAGCTGCTGCGCTTGGGTCTGGTCCAGGTCCAGGTAGATCGTCCTACGCGTCCTACGCGTCCTGCGTGTCAGCCACGCCCGCAGGAACAATGGGTGACGCACTGCGTCTCCGACTCGCATCTCCTCGCGTCTCTTGAGTTATAGCGATCGTCTCAATGCTCAAGTTCGCTGGAGAAAACGGGACTTCGTTCTTAGATGGGGTCTAAAAATCCCGAGACCTAAAAACCGTTTGCCTCAGGTTAGATCCGAGATTTCGAGACTCAGGTAGGTTACAATAAGTTAGATTCCGCTGGCTCGGGTTAGGTAAGATTGTTACGAATCCGCCGACAACACAAAGTCACTCGATACCCGATATTGCTTCAAATTCAACAGGCTCTGCCTGCCATGGGCCATAAGCTATCGTTAGACAAGGTCCATAAATACCGATACTTGGCGCGGATACGATGAAACGGAAAAAATGACGCGTGTCCGAAATCCTACCCCCATGTACTCGATAAGTTGATCAATTTAAAATCGGAAAGTTAAATTGGTGAGAATTAGTGGTCTTTCGAGTCTGGGACTAGGGGCTTCGAGGCTCGGAGGCTGGAGGCTGGACCGATGACGGAGTCTTTGGTTCTGCGTCTCGCGCTCTTTCGAATACACCCTAGATCTACCCACCCGCATCGCCTTCAACCCCGTATCACGTTTTCAGCCAGTAATATCAATTTATGTTCCATAACTAAAGCAGCATAAATCGCATCGTTCACACCACCACTCCAAGTCTAATACCATCGCCCTATAAATTCTAAAATATTAATAATAACCTTTTCCTCATTCGGCGGTCTCGACTCCTCTCCCCACCTCACGGGGCACGTATTATCTGAGAATTTATAGCCATTTAGACAAAAACTTTCGGTTTCTTTTCGGCTTCATTCAATACGCGATCCAGACGATTCGTGTATAAAAAGTTGAATCGTTCACACAATATGTGTGTGGAAATTCAGAGCGGAGAAAACTTGTCTGTATTGTATATCACGACCGTGCCAAGGGCCAACGGGCGAGCTTCGAGATACTGAATAGCGCGCGATAAATTCTAAAAAGCGAAAGCGAATTCACAAACTTTTGATCCTTGGTGGAAATTCTTATGAATTATGCATAACGACTTCGATTCGCGGATTAAGCCAACTCGAAGTTGAATTCTTCTTCTCTTTTCATCTCGCAAGCTTTTGTAGATAGATATCTATCCTTACTTCACATATACATGTATATGTACCTACATTACACACATGTACATACTTGAGTATACGTAGCCGCAGCTTCTGTATGAAAAAGTAAAAAATGAATGAATAAATAAATAGGCAAGTGATATCGAGGTCCAGGTAAAATTTTTCAACCTCCGCATCGTGACTTTGAATAGAAATTTAAGGACTTTTACCCATTCTCTGAGAACGGTTCGCATTCTATCACGCGTGGCAGTTTTTGGGATGAGTAAAATTTCGTGAGATGGTTGACTCGCGGTTCGTGCAGCCACAGGCGTAGATCTGGGTGATATAATTGCAACATTAACATAAGTCACCGGGCAGGGACAGTCAGGGAATAATAATGTTATCAAAGACGTGGTACATTTGATTTTCTTAAACTTTTAACTATCACGAGCATCATCTCTGCTAACTTGGTCATTATTCAGAAAATGATGAAAGATTGTAGGTTCTTGCAGCATTTCATTATCGTCCATTATCTCTATAACCATGAAAAATTGCATGGTCTACACTTGCGGAATAGCTTCTCAATTACATGACTTGTCAGCTAGTTGAAAATTTATCTCATATAATCTACCCATAATTGTTACATTATATACTACGTCAAAATTGTGACAAATCTACTACAATGATAATCACAAACCTCTACGTGCACGTTTACAGTGACTAGCAAACCTCAGAGATGAGAGTACACTTACATAACCATCAGCTATAAATGTCGTATATACTCGTAGTCAGAGTCTACGTAATTTAACCGCTGATAGGCATCCTTACGAACAACAGGCGTCACTCTTTTCGGAATATGTGAGGGGGAGTCCGGCTTAATCGTGACACACGCAATGCATACCGATCGGAGGATTAGAAATCCGGGAATGTCGAGTTTTCGAAATAAAGGGTTGTTCAAGTGTTTTAGATTTCCCGCAGCTATCGTAATCATTGGAAGACACTTGTTAGATTCCCTGAACGATCCTCGGGCCCTAATTTTATTCTTCACCTTTGATTTGTTCGTCGACTGTTCGCAAGACTAAATGCAGTTACGCGATCTGCAAGTGGAAATTGCACACGCTCTGAAAGATCATGAGACAATATTGCATTTTAGTCACGGTCGAGAAACGTTTCGTGTTAATCGTTAGGCCATCGTACTACAAAGATCAAAACCAATCGCCGGCTATCACAAGACCAGACCGCATGATAATTGTGTCCACACACAACGCGTGGAGTGAATATAAAGAAGGAGCGTTGATATGACGGTGAAGTGTAAGCGCGTTTCTATTTACGGATGAGGATGAGAGGACAAGCGGAGGACAACGAGAGGAGCAGAAACGAGGACGAGAAGGAAGAAGACAGGAGTTATAATATTGTTTCGCCGAGTTCTTGGAATCTACGCGATCGGTGACTCGGATAAACCAGGCTGGTCGTCGGATGAAAGATATTTTTATTTCTTCATCTGCTCACTCGCGCTCGCCTACCTTTATGATTACCTGACTGCTTCATTAGTTAGGCCTCGTTTCTGTAAGCCCATCTACTACTCCGTGATTCCAGGATTGGAACACCAGATTACAGTTTTAATTATTGCGCGCATTGCTAACAAATTTTATTGCCATCTCTATTGGTCTCTTCTTTAGTTCACAACTCCGTAGGTAGGTACTTCACTAACCCATCGGGCAAGAATATAATCATAGCCCTTATCTCGCTCATGATAATATCCCCTCCTCGTTCGTTAAGGATTTCGCCGATCGGCTAGACCGTCAATTACAGAAAACGATCACTCGATTCTCATAGCCCGAAGACTTTTTCTCCGCGGTTACTTAAACCGACAGAAAAGTTTCGAGCGTAGATTACAAGCGTCTCGGTTCAGTTGTTACATAAATTTGGAAGCAATTAAGCTCTTGAAAAACGGTAGCAAACGCTCTCGAAAAAATCCTCATGGTAGTTTCTATCGGTCATGTGCTTTTACTGGTCCCCGCATCTCTTGAAGAGTGCATACCGTTGACTTCTCGGGTTGGCCAAGGTTAGTTATGGAGCTGGCAGCCCCGAGAGGCAACCGCGCGCGGTTACAGGAGTAACCGAATGGCTGTCGGCCCTTGTAAAACGTCAAAAAGTCAAAGGGAAACCACTAAAATCAGTTAGGGATCTCAACTATGCGCGCAACAAAGAGGTTCCTCGACCAGACAGAGAGAAACAGAGAGAGTGAAGAAGAGGTAGGCATGTAGGTAAGACGTGCGGGAACGATAGAGAAAGAGTCAGTGAAAACAGGGGTATGAGGGATCTCGATGTACAACTACGGATCCAGAGAAAAGGACGAAGGAAACAAGGATTCGTGTAGTAAGACAAAGATGAATCCAGTTTGCAGAAGAGAGCGAGAGGGTTTCCAGAGTCGAGCTTGGTTATGGCGGAGAGAGTGAGGGCAGGATGGGGCACAGAGGGAACTTGTTATGCTTTGAGAGATATGGCGGAGGCCTGCGGAATACATAATTCTGTAAAGACAAAAATGTTGCGGTCGTGCCTTCGCCGACTCGCATTTTTCCTTGTTTTACAAAATGCTCCGGCTTCTCCGAGACCAGCAGTCTCCGCGCTCTTCTTCTCTTCAACTCTGATATTCTCTCCCGCTATCCGGCTATCTCTTATACCTCGCGTTTCTACGCCAGTAATAACCCGTGACAGGAAAAACGTCACGTATCAATTTCATCCGAGTAAACAAATAAATAATTTTTACATAGATTCAAGAAGTAGGTATAATATCGCGCGATACGCGATACGTGCGCTCGATATTTCTTCTAGAAATCATCCACACGGTGGAAGGATCCATCGCGAGGGATCTTTCCCAGTGACGAGGGATCAAACTTTGTTTCGATGAAACTATAGCCATTCTTGAATTTGGATCTAAAGCCGCGGCACCGGCACATCGGCGATGATAGATCGGCGAATTCCTTAAACACCGCGATCGTATCGAGATTAGTGCGAATCAGTCAATGTCGACAGCTCTACAATTTTACCTGAGATCGCGCGGCACGACTGTCACGTTTTCTTTCGTTTCTTTCGGGCTTTTCTTCCTTTTTATTCGTTTTGTTATTTTTTAAAGTCTTTTGTCTTCGATGCTGCGCCAAGATACTGTGAGACTAGGTGTAATGGATCGCCACACGACCAGCGCCCCTAGAAGACTCCTTAGATCGGACAGATTACAGAGAAGCAGGGCATAATGTCCAAACAGTTGCTCGTCAACGACCGACTAACGGTGCAACCGTTGGTTCACGGTCGTTCCTCTCAGCCGGTCGACCGCTCGTAGATTACTTCCCAGATTGATCAACTGATCGAAATGAAATTCTTCGAATACTTCAACGCCCCGCGTTGAAAATCCGGTCCATGATCCGAGGATTGTCAATATTCTGTACAGCTATAAAAATCGAAGGAATTAAAAGAACGAGAGTTCCAAGAGAGTTGAATTTTCGCATCGTGAGTTTCACAGTTTAAAATGAGTCAACGGGTCAACCGCGTGAGTAATCAACTCTTACTTCGGACACCTGGCAGAATGTTTGACTATTAGTCGGATCACGTCCGAAAGTGGCGAAGGACTCTTACCAGCCACGAAAAGATCAAAAGTTGATAAAACGACGCGTGGATACGCCGCGAAGAGGATGCACTCCTCTATCCTCTAGGTATTCGTTCGGTACGTGATTCTCCTGATAAATGAGACCCGCGAGGATCGCTCGAAAGATCACGGTTAAATTAGTTATCGAAGAAAAATGTCCAGGTAATTGTTGCGTGCATTCATTGAGACTTGAATGACAATTAGTATACGTATACATAGCTGTATATGTTTTTGTTCATTATTCATTCCACATATTGCAATCGACGATAATCCTTGAGTTTGTTTGTTCGTCGATTGAAACGATACGAAACGCGTATACAGAAATACTGTCTGGTCCGTTCGTCGTACGAGCTCCGATAAGGAGACACGAAGAGATGCGTAAGAAGTAATTATCTCGTTAATAGCGTAGGAGCTAATCATTAGTAAGAAAAAGCATTAAGGTGGTGATCGGAGATTACCAGGAACACGATCATTACTTGTACATTCTCCCCGCGTTGGATTCCGGAGTCATGTTCTGAAACAAATTAGGAACCGATGGACAGGCGGGTCTTCTCTCGCTTCTCTTCTTTATTCTTATTTTAATCTCCTTCTTTCCTTACAGCTCTCCTTCCCAATGTGTACCCCCATCTCGCTGCAGGTTCGCTCCTAATCCAATTTATTAGCTGTATCCTTGTAACCTGGCAAAGAAAAAGCCAAGAGCGTTAAATTTTATTGGCTCGATAAGTCACGGACTTGAAACCGAACCCAAACGCGAAGCGATCCGTGGACCGCAATGAGGGATGCGCGGATACGTCGTCTCCGGGACTCTGGTCCTTGGGAGTCTACCGCACACGGGACTGGGTCTCTAAACCACCGACTGTCCTACGTTTTGTCATAAAGTCTCTCGATGCAACTTAATATTTTCGGCGGCTACGCTCAAAGCTGTTCAGATTTACGAAGGATCTGGTAACATAAAGATGAACGAACGTTCAACTCCTGCAGCTCACCAGAGAAACTCGCCCAAAGGAGGAGAGGCTTTTTCAAGGCGTGGATAGAGTCGTCTCGAATACCATGCATTCCACGCTCGAATCACCACAAACTCCGATAACTATCTGGACCCTATCGACAGCACCGCGTCACTCGTAACTACAGCGTAGTGGAACGACTAGGATTTACAAGGGTTCTTTTCACGAACGTTCTCTCCTCTTTGTCCTGGAATATTCCAAACGATTCCTATACTTGTATTCTTCATTATCACCAAACTTGAAGAAAAACACCGAAGAAAAAAAAAATTCGAAAGAGAAGCGATTCAATCTCTTCATTATAGCTGATAAAAATTCTTGGACACATAATAGACGAATTCGAGGGGAAATATCTTAAAAATCAGGAAAAACCTAGACCTGAAACACTGTCATTAATTTTGTGCATATATCTTACGAAGGTGTAAATATTTCATCGGAATTTTCAATGCTCCGCCACATGTCGATATTCGGTATAATTTGCAACTTTGATAATTAGGCATCGCTGGTACAAGACTGGTGGAGAAAAGCTTCGCTGCAACCTGTAGTTTCGAGATCTGGAAATGATCGTTACCTCGTTTCTAAAAGGTGTAGCTCGAGTGTCTAACAAGGCAGGTACGAGGGCATAGGAAGAGAAAGAAAAAGTCACCAAGCTTAAAGGGGTATGGAGATTGTGTATAGAGTAAAGTAAAGTCAGTAGTGGTTGTGGCGGTGCCCCCGGGTCGAAAAGATTGTCGGAGGCCCTGGTTTCGGTGAATCCCTCATAAACCATAAACCACTTGGAGCACCCGCGGGAACACGACTGTGAGACATCAACAATTATAATAAAAAGCCTCGCGTACGACTACACGAGGATAATTTTAATTTAAACAAATGGTGAGGAGGGCGGCATCTTTGTCCACGTCTTGTAATATTTATGCTCAACTACTCCGGGCGCACGTGCGTCGCTGCGTCAAGAAGAGTACGCAATAGTGTGCGCCAATGTTTTTCGTCCCAACTCCTATAGTTGTATGCTAAGACAAACACATATGTGTCCACACCATTCCTGCATCAGGTAAACCAACTTTGAGGAATTTATCAAGCTTCATCATCTGCGTCTGCATACTGAAATCTATTCGTCCGGTTAGCTGATGCGTCATTTGACTTAGTTTAATTAGTCCCCTTAGCCGCAAACCATAGCTTACGATTTAACCCAGGTGTCAACGCTCGGTTAATAGAATTTCAAGTTTCACACGGAGATCGAAAATTCGAAGAAGTCTTCCTCTCGATTTATTTTTTCAATTTTACAAATTTTTCATACATGTTTGAATTTGGTGCATCGTTTTTGATCATTTTTAATAGCTTTTTCGTTGACGCTTGGAGGAACGTCGTGAACGGAAACTTGCGTGGTGCACGAATACTTCCTTAATACGGTTCGTTCACGGGATATAAATGCTCTTCATTAAGTTCTGAATTATTTTTTCCACGCCACCGCAAGCTCGCACTGAGCACGCTAGCCTGTATGAGTACACCAAGAGGCATCGATGTTATTAATTAACTTGATAGACCATAAATAAGACTCCGTACTGTCTCTGGAGACGAATATAAATAAATAAAACTCTGTCGACTCAATGCGTTATGTTAATTGGGGCGTTGTCTCTACATCCGCACGCGCGTGTTCTCATTAGCCTTCAGCTATTGAACAACTAATTACATTTATTTTATACCTTGTATTATTTATAGGCCGAGGTAAAGCACTGTGCTTCGTTATTAAAGAGAATAAAAATTCATTTCTCATATTCAGCTCGGTTGATATAGCAACTAACAGAACTTTTCGCGAATCACGGATATTGGTACACCATTAGCTTTCGAGCCAATAGAAAATTCTTCTATAAGTCACGATGACGTTAAACTATCGGGGAATATCGTGACTTTTGCCAAGTTGATGTGTTTAAAGAGGTCGAACAACATGTCCAGGTAGTCCTCGTTCGCGTATACAATGAAGAAAACATAAATAGCCAAGACCTATAGTAAGATATCTACATGTAGATGGTCATTTCGAAACTTCGGAGGCCAAGCGGTGGTAAAATTATTCAAACAATAGCTCGGCCTTGTCTCATCTTGATATTCCAATTGCCTTGTAGCTCTTGGCAATGTACCAGAACAATCTACAGCAACTCAAAAACCGAAAGACGTTCAAACTACTATACGAATGTGTTAATGCAGAAACTGAGCACTAGGCACAGTAACGGTCTCGTTTGTATATACCTATATCAAGAAATGCGACATCGTTAACGAGTCGAATGGAAAACAGAAATGCGATACTTACAACGACTTACCGATGACGGTGCACTATTAAGTATCGCGGAATACTCTGCGTCAAGTCGCTAAGAAACGATGATACTGACGTGAACCTGAAAGCGCAAATAGAAAACGACGCAGTCAACGTTCTTCGCTGTTCCTTTCTCCCTCTCGCTTTCCTCTCCGTGAGTATACTGAACCTAGTGTCCTGAATGTTACTCATACCACCGTACGAAATTTCGAGGATGCAGTTCGTCCGTTCAGAAATGGATGTGTGGAAATTTGCTAAAATCTGACCTGATTCTGAGTCTCGACTAAAAAAATTCTTGATATAATCGATGATCATAAGATGCATGAGATACTCAGCCGCGACGCGAGATCGGTTGCCTTCAACTTTCGATACACGTCAGGTAGCAGAAAGCACTTCCACGGGCTTTGTGGATCTCGGAGGTATCGACAAAGAAATATGTGCGAATATTGATGGGAAAGTTAAACGCACATGCGTACCTATGCGTATAAATCGTATACATGCGTGTGTCTGAAAGTGCATAGGCCGTTACCTGTACCGGTACAATCTGTACAACAATAATATCGGATACAAAAGCTCGCAGAGCCGACTTGTGGAGGCTGTGGAATAATGTTTTATGGCGGCGATCACCCGGAGAAGTATGAAGTGTCGATAGAGTGAGGCGGGTGCGCAGCGGCAAAGATCAAAGGCCGGCCGACGAAGAGACGTGGTAGCGAGACACAGACTCCCCTGGCTCTCCGGACCTCAGGACTGCCGTCCCAACCTCCGCCCTCGCTACTCCGACGCTCAACATTCACGTCCTACTCACTTGCTCGCCCGCTCTTTCGTCGGATATAACTCTTCTTGTATTTTAGTATCGACGATTAGGAGTCCACCGGTCTATTCTTAGGTTGGTCTGTCGGCTTTTGTTACCGCTTCGATGGGTATTGATTGAAACGAAAGGATTTTGCGAAATAATTTTTTACCTTATTCCAGTTGCCACCGATGCAGGGGAGAGGGAAGAATTACGTCATTTTAAATTAGGAACGATTCGATTGCTACACGTTCTGCGGGCTTCTCACGGCGCCAGTCGCCGATGACAAATCAGTCGTCGAGTTCTCTCGACTTTTGGTATAACAATGGAATTCTTTGTGAAAGATTTAGGTATTGAGAATATGGGATCGTTCGGTGCGTAATAGACTGTTCGTTCGAATTTTAACTTTCAGCTCGAAGCGTTTGTTATCTGAGAGTCGGTACGTTTTTAAACTAATAAAATCCAATTGCTAGTGTATTGCAACCCGGCGTAATTGGAGAATAAATAGAAAAATTAGCAGGATGGACCGTCGGCGAGCGGGAATGAGTCAGAGTGGTTGGAATTCGCTGGTCCCAATAATAGCTGGAATGTCAAACGCTCCGTGTTTCGTGTGTTCACTTGGAGACTTTAATTTCGCCATAAATTGTGAACGGTTTCTTATTGCCAGTTATTAACTGGTTTCAAGTGGCGTAAATTTAGAACCGCCCGCATGCTAATATCCCCGGTTTTGTTCCACGCCGTTTCAGCCATAGTTCGATAACGCATTCAACAACCTCGTCTTTCAATCAAAATGTATCTTTGTCGGGGTCGATAACTCTTCTCAATCATCTGTTTCTACTCAGTTACCGTTTTCGTGATGAGTAGTCTCTCAACGTCAGAACTGATTAAATAAACGAACGAATATCTTCGCTATTTCGCGATCCGAATCAACCAGCCTTCTCTTCTTTTGATGCAATGCGAATAATAAATCACTTGATATGACACTTGGTGTACCTAATTTTCAACAAGCATTTGCTATCGGTGAATTTTCATCATTATCAATTCCAGTCCGATCAATGGTCGATATGTCATATGGATTTCCGCGAAACGTCAGCATCTCCATTCATTCTCATCTCTGATAAGAAATCTTCGCTCAGTTTCAAAGCTCCTTATCAATGCCTAAGAATATGAGTATAAGTGGTAAGGTATACGTGGGTTAACATAGACGATCTTTCACTTAGCTATCGTTTGAAAAAGGTCAGTCTAATTCAAACAGTTCTTTGAGAGAATGTTTTCCCAAGAAACTGAACGATCGCGTTACTCGGTTTGAGTCGGATTGTCTTTCCGTTCGTTTCTGTATGTGTCTTCTTGTCTGGTTTGAAGACATGGTGAACGATTCCGACTACCCTTTTTCGAACCCGGAGATATTGGCTCGAGTTTCATTATTGGTTTTGGAGAATCGGACCGTGTGTATATCTTCGGTACCACCAACGACTTGAATGCTTCACTATGTTTTTTCTATTCCTTTTTTTTCTACGATTCAAAGTCAAAGGAAGGCGGTTCAGAACCTTGCCGGCTCGTCGCAAGCAGTCCGAAAAGCTTGACCCTAGAATTATTATTTCAGGGAAGAAGGGTAAATTAATACGTTATGACCACCGCGCCGGGTCAACGGCCATATGCGATCGCCCGCATAAGTAAGAACACGCGGCACACGGTTTAGTAGCGTTATATAATTAACCAGGTGATAACCATCGTGCGAGAGACATCGAGACCTCGCACGCTCGGGGATTCTAGATTTGCTGATGAAATCTTAATTGTTATGGGCAACGATCAGTGATGACACACGTTTTTTTCAAATTTCCATCTCGACATTGAAAACTCAGGTGATAGAAACGGTTTGGGTTTATTCAAATAGTTCTTTAAGTTATTCCATGTTCTTGGTATTCGGTCCTTTACTACCTGCCGCCAAAATTTCCAAACTCTCACAGTCGGGTTGTTGGTCTAAGAAATGATTTCAACTCACACATCACCGATAAGAAATTGAAAATTCGATCGCCTCGTGAAAAATCTACTCAAGGATTGTAAATTTCCTTCCCATTTTCTTAACGGGATGCTTGATGAAAAAATGTTCATATTGCAGCTGATCTTGAGTCATTCGTTTGGCCAGGTCCTGGATTAGCAGTTGTTCGAAAGTATCCGTGACCTAGTATATGCGCGAAGTTACACGTGCCAAACTTCCTGCAGGACAGCGAACCGCGAAAAAATGTTGGAGGTCACGTTCGCGGTTCTACCTGGCGCGTAACGGAGTCCTACATCTATACCTCAGTCGTCTAGAGCTTCGCGAAGGCTTTACGAGTTTACGCGAAAAGCATAGTAGGTACAGCGAGTACGTTAACTCGTAGCAGAGAGGGAGGGGCGAGAAAGGAGGAACGGGGTTAAAGTAAACCATACTTGTGGTCAGACCGACCCACGTGGTCAGCGTTGATATTTATACACCTATTGTCCCCGAAACTGACTTCAATAACTCAAGTTAATTAAAATATAAAATAGTGAGAACGGCCATCAGCCATTTCATCTCGCAAAGCAGCGGCGCGGTGCGGCGGTGTATCTACCCGCTTGCAGAATTTTTGACGGTGGAAATAAATAATAACACGAGCCACGAGCCACGTGACACTCTGAGCATGGAGCACGGACTGCTAACTGCCCTGACAAACGGGTTCGCTGAAATGCTCTCGCCGAAATTATTGTCAGAATTAACTAGGGAATTTAAAAAGCTCCGCTTTACCGTGATTGTCGAGGTAATAAAAATTCGCGTGTAACGAGCCGACGCGCACTACCTAACTTTCGGAGATTACGAATTTCTCAGTCTGAATTTCGGACTCACTGGGTAGGTACTACTACACCTTATTTTACCTCTGCTCGTTCACGTGCGTATAATAACCCCCTCATAATCTAAATCCGGTTAAATATCAGCTGTAGGCTACGAGTGAAGAAAAATCAGCAGACAAAGTCCTAGAGAATTTTCCAACTCAATGAAAACTTACCGAGCCCCTGAAAGCTTAAAGGCTCTTAAAAATAGTGAAGAAATTTTGAAGAACGAGATGTGAAGGAATAGGATCGAAAATACACGCGCACATATTACGTCCGCAGAAAAAAAATAAAATAAAAAAATACCATGATCGTCATTCACAAGATCCTTTGAGGTAGGGTGAGTCGCGAACTCTGATAGATTTTTTTCCCGGATAATAGCTGGCATCACAAATTACACGGTGGGCTGTGGCGGGCTCGCGGCAAGGCATTTGGGAGGGACTCGAGAGTGCAGAGAAGCCTCTTGGTGGTGTAGGTTTAAAAGCATATAGACAATGGCTATAGATTGATTCTATGAATTTATTTAATACCTGGCTATTAGACGCCATTAAATCATGCACGGGTAGTTCGACACGTCCGGCTGCTTTCATTCTATGGTAAAATCTAGAAGCATAGTACTGATAAGATACAAACCGCGGAATGAGCTGAGCTTACCGTAAAATTTAACTTCCAAAATCGAACGTGCTCTTATTTTTCACCGTCCATCGAAAGAACACGGGAGCAATGTAAGGCGTGACCGAGAATTGAGACCGAGAATTGCAATATCCAAGAATGCAGAGATCGTTTTGATCCCAGTTTATTACAGATCTGGTACGGTCCAGATATAACGTACGTCGGTGTTCCCTATCAACAATATCATTACAGATTGCTCGGCAACCGCTCTGTGAAATTCATGATAACCCGTTTAAGCTTTCGTTCGATAGCTGTGAAAATGATCGATTATTATCTCTCTTCCTTCACATTTTTCCCTCTCTTCTTCTTCTTTTTGTTTCTTCTCTTTGCTCTCTTTTCCTAAATCTGCCGATTCTGGATCTCATATATCCACCGTTTCTGCTAACTATTGCTTCAAGTAACTTGCAATTAGTTAAAGGAGTCGGTCTGTCTCGTCTTGTCGTGATACGGGAGCAGGGACCCAAAGAGAGGGAAGGTTCGGTTTTTTGTCGAGTTAAGCGATCTTCTAAGAATGCCGGCATTCGTGTCTCTCTGTTCATCTATTGTGCGTCGACTAACTTCCACTTGGCTACATTGGGCCAATTAGAAGAGACTAACTAAAGGCGAAAAAGCTAAATTGCAATATCGCCTTACGCAGAAGTCATTAGAAACTGATGCGGTATTTCGTTGCTGCAATTCCTTCCGCGAGCATTCGTTCGGCCCTAACATTCCCATTTGTTCGAACATTCGTTGCCCTATAATTTCAAAGTATTCTCGAACGCACGTGCAGCTGTAACTACTGTTCTCCCCATAAACATGATCGCACCTAGACGAACGATAGCGTAAATTCCGCGAATGAAATTGCAACAGAAAAACTTTTCCAGACGTAAGAAGTGTCGGACAATGTAGAGTATCATATCATATGTATATATATATACATATATACCAAAGGCTGAATCCGTTGATGAATTACATCAAAAGCATTATATGCAGGCGCCGGAAGCACGTATTACAAGCGAACATGTGTTAATGTGGAGGGTTAACATTAATTTCAATAGCACGCGTTCAGTAAAGATAACAAACAATTAACTCAAGTCAAGTCGACCGTATGAGATCATCGATGGCGTGAGGGTGTCGACATAGATGACACTTGGATGGCGTGTGGCTGCCATTAGACTCGTTAGCACCAACTACTAACGCATCTAATAGATTATGAACTCTATGAATTAATATCATTGCTTTTGATAAAGGTTCTCATCGTTTCTCATTTCTCTCATTTCTTTCACCGAATGATAATCAGAATACCGACATTGATCATTCACCATCATTTGCCAGCAAGAATTAACTTCCGCGCACATCCAAAGCAAGGATATATCATAACTAGTTGGGATCCTCGTGAGATCGTAAAGTAATCGAACCCGTTTCGGAAACTACACGCTTCATTGTCAAGTTCGCGTATTTTCTTCCGCAAAAAGTCTTCAGCTGAATAGTGAGTTGAGTGGCACTGGTTGGCGGTGTAAAATAAAACACCACAGTGGATCAATTAGTGAATGAGCGCCGCGACAATATCCTGTCTGGACGTCAGATGGTTTGTCGGCCGACGTTATGGCTGCAGCTCTGGTTCTCTGGTTCTCTGGTTCTCTGACTAAGAATGACGTCACCTCTGCAAGATAGGGCACAGCTCAACACTTCGCCAATACCTCCGTCCCCACCTTGCCTCAATTTTTTAACACACGGTTTAGCTGTCAAAAATTCTCAATTTCATCTCGTTTTTTTTTGTCGTTAGGATTAATCTGATTTTTCAATCATTTTTATCGAATTTAATGACTCTTAGGGATCCCTCTTTCCTCCTTTCATATACGTACACACGTGCCGTGCACAATTGCGTTGGCGCGTGGGTCAAGTCGTAGAGACGCTCGCGTATCAACGGGTCGTCGTATCAGCGCGCGACTCAACGAGTGGCGAGCGTACGTTAACTCTTTAGAGGCTGTAGGACGTTGTCAGAAGAGAGGGGAGGATGATACGTCTACGCGCCTCTTAACCAGAAGCCGCGTGGGACTTGCTTCTTTCTTTTTGGTTTTTTTTTTTTCTTTCTTTTCTTTCCTTTCTTTACATTTAGTTCCGTCCTTTTTTTCCGAGGAAACGGTACGGGTGAGCTGCAGCTCGTGCTGAATTGGCTCAGCAATAATAAACGCTTAACTTTTCGTACTTTCTTACGAGAAAAGCCTCGGAGATAAGACCACAAAGGAACCTTTTTTACGCAAAGCGGATAGACAAAGAAGAGAAGAAGAGAGAGATGGGAATATGGAAATGTCACACGGAAAAATTTTCTGGGAATTCTGAGTAAGGCGGTCAAATAATATGAGCCATAAATTCTCAAAAGTAAGGAATGGTATTGATTCGGTCGTAAGTCTCTTCCGGCCGCCGCCACTTTCGACCGCGAAGTAAAACGCTAAAGCGCAGATTGCCAAACCAGCTAATATCAAAGTTTTCACATCATCCTGCAGCCTCTTCCGTGTCTTCGGCTGTCTCTCTTTCTCTTCAACTGATACGCACCACCGTTCTCTGAATTATCTTGCTCGAAGTTCGATCAGGATTCGCAAGGTAGCTCTGATTTTTCTGTTCCCCCCCCCCCCCCCCCCCCCAGAATCTCGTTAGATCTTATGAGAACATTTCCATGGAGTGGAACTCTCAATGACACATCCTCAAGACTTTCGACGTGCGTTGATCCGGCTGTATGGCTCGACTCTTCTCAAGGTAAGCTCATCAGTGGTATTCGGTAACCCTCCTTCCGCCGAATCTTGAAATTCACAGTATTAGAGGTCCACAGAAGTTCATTTCTTGCCTCGAATTTGGGCTCACTCTCTAGGATAGAGTTTCAAAGATTGTAGACAAAGATCGATAAGTAATGATTTACTCGAAGGTCGAAATTTAATTTGCTGTAAAGGAATAGGCGGCTTTCTCCAAAGGTGTGGCTATCTTGTGAAAACTCGGTTCACCTGTTGTGTGCAAGAGCAGCTGGTACAAACTAAACTGTAATGTGGTAGCGATAAACGAGTGAGCTACCCTGCAGAAGAATATCTTTCAAGGTGCGACTAGACGGTTTCGATGCAAGTTCTGAAAATATTTTCCCACCTGAAAGATCAGGATGGTATGTGCAGTCTGGATGAGAGATCAACCAATAAGAAACATGGCCGTATTCGAGAAAAAATTCATAGCCGTTCGCTAGCACTTTGCAATTTCCATGGTCACTATCTTTATGGTCAGTATAGCTCTGTGTACGAATGGATATCGCTGATGCGAGGCCCGGTTTTACGCAGCAACGCACTGCACTGTATCGCTGGGATCTTAGGCGAGTCGAAGAAAGGACTTGTGGGGGCAGTTGGTGCGAACGTGATCTTCCCATAAAACTTTACGACTTGAAATTATAATTATTTTATTATTGCCGATCGTAAACAATCAAACAGTAAACGTAATAATACGTAATAAATATTTTAATGGAGAGACATTGAATGGTTACTCCCCAGTGAAATGTTGCGAATGAGTTGCGAATAGCTGTCGCTAAGACATTGCGAGAACAACGCCTACCTAGCTAGTGGATTTCAAGTTTTAGACGAACGCATCGTAACGCAAAATCGCGAAGCTATTGTGCCATTCATTGAATTTACCGAGCTTCGTGTATTAATGAATAGCCAATATTAGATTATTAGCTCAGCCAATAATGTTGCCAGGCTAAACCACTTGTTGGAGTAAAAGGCAGCCCTGGTTCATTAAATATCAATTTACGCGTAATTGGAAATCGCTGTAGAATTATTTCACGGTCCATTGCCTCTCGGCGGTGTATCAAATTTAATAAAACGTAAGCCCCCAAATCGACGCATGGGATAGGTACGCGCTGTCGTTACCGCAGAGTTGCTAATTCTTTTTAAATTGGATACTTTTTTTACTTTCCACTTATTTTTCAACTTTTTGCAATATTACCATACGTGTTAATATTCCCACTCCTTCCCACCTACGTCCATCGATGAAAACATTGTTTCAATCGATCACTTACCCTAATTTTCCCATCAACGAAATTTATCGCCGTTGATCGAACGACGACGATAAATGTGTCCAATTGAAGAAAAAATATGACAGCCATTACCTGATTGACACACAAAGCACGATTTGTATTCAAATGCTCTACGCCATTCAGAGTGAAAAGTTGTTAGGCAGATACTATACCGACGTCTATCAGGGTGAGTTTAATATCGCTAAATTATTGATCTCTAATGATGGTACAGAGTCGAGGAGTGCCAACGATGGTATTCTCACTAAACACTGGTGGTAATAAATCTCTAGCAGTAACCATTTAAGCGGACAAAAGACTATTGCGGAATGAAGGAGGAAGGAAGGCTGAAGTAAAGGAAGGGTACTGCTACGGGGCTACGACAAAGGAGCTAAGTGGTAATTATTTATGCGTTATATACTATATAGTTCCGGATGACTCGAATTAGCCTGACGTTAAATCAGTATAGACTGAGTGTCACGTTCTCGTAGACGTCGTCGTGGATTCCAACAGTCGAACCAGGCCCTACCCTCGACTTTCGCTGCCGCACCCCACGCCAGGTTGACCTAATTGTGACTTATTGCACCTCTAATAGAACCCGCAGTTCACACCTATACCTACTCGCACCCCAACCCCATAGGCATTGTCAGTCTGATTGGTGGATTGGTGGATACCCGGTAATCTCAGTCTCCTTTCGGAGACACCTTCTAGGAAATTTAGAGTCTTTGTGGACTTTCGAAATTCTCGAATTTGTGTCTCGATGAGAGATGAGAGAGTAGCAAAAACTTCTTCTCTCTTCTCGCTTCTTCTTCTTCTTCTTCTTCTTTTTGTGGTTAGTTCCTTGGTGCCCTCGGCGACAGTTGGACCTCATGAGTAATTTCCTCCGAAGTTCTAAGGCTCGCGTGTTCCTCCCGGATCATGAAATACAACGTGTAGCGGCTGATCGGTTCTACGAGAACGTCGTAACCTGTTGTTTCTGTTTGTGTTGTGCAAAGCAGCGACAGGTGCATCACCGATATTGCATCCTTGCGCCACCCAGCTGCTGTGGCTTCTGCCGCCTCAGCGTGCGATACGACTTGTACGCGCACACTTCCGCTCGCTAACAATCATCTCCCAATTCCTCTTTTCCGCCTTTGTAGATCACCGTTTATTTATTTTATTTATAATCGGTCATTCGGTCAAAATATCCGACGTAAATTTCTTCGCCTTTTCGGTCTCACCTGACTGACCATATTCCCAAATACAGCGAATAATTTCAACACCATAACGAGAATCATGGATCTCAATTTCTGAAGTTACAATATCGATATAATTATATGTACAAACGCGCGAGACATCGTCCCACAAGGACGCGTCAACCCTTTGATTTTTGATCTCCTCTTACCCAAGGGGTTGTCCTAGTGAGGAAGGGGTAGTCCCGAGCGGTCAGTAACGCTGACGATGGAGAAAGTGTAGGCGTTCGGTGTACGTGTGGATATATCCCTGTCATAGCATGACTGGATATCAAAGTCGCTATTTATAACAGACCTGAACTAAACCCGTGTAGGTGATCACATACTCATATACTCGGAGGCCGGGACGCGTGCTCGAACACGCGAAGGCAGGGGAAAGGAGGACGGAGGACGGAGGACGGAGGATGTAGGATGTAGGTACGAGGAAAGAGGGACTGGACCACGTATTTGCATATAGAGAGCGTTAGCTAAGGGAAATAGAAGGCGTACGTGACAGCGACGGTCTGCGAGGTGATTCTTCGCTTAGAGATGGACACTTCCTATCAGCACGTTCATTAATAATACCGGGGGCCTGCTCGTTTTCGTTCATAACCCAAAGAGGTGCGACGTCGGGAAAGGACGTCCCCGCCCTACCTCCCGAGACTAAATGACCGTGGCTGTTGCTCGTACCGCTTCTGATGTCCCGTAAATGGATCCAACAACTACGAGGATGGATACCCGAGCCAGTCAAACCGACGGAACCTGCACCGGAACTCTTATCTTACCATGAGACGAACCACACGTATGCATGTCATTAACGTACGAGGCGATAACGGGGACCGAAGCGAAGAACTTTGATGAATCGTCAACTAGCGAAGACCGCACTCCCATCAGTTAGGTATTACGAAAAAGACCCTGGACCTCTGGATATCCTTATGAATCATGAAAAAATCTTTGGCTTGTGGGGACCTCGGTTAGGACCTTTTCTCCGTGCGAACCTGGGTATTGAGAGAAAGTCTAAACAACACGTATCTACCAACGGCGCTCATGGTGTCCCTTGATAAGGGTTGAAAGGGGCTGGTGAATGATTAGAGATATTAATAATGGAAACATGCGCGTGGAAGGGTGGCAAGACCCGAAATCCGCCTGCGATCCGTTACGTCAAAGTACCGAGATCAAAGACGGGATTTCTAATCCTTCCATTCCCAGTAACCAATGGGAGCATTCCTCTTCGTCGACTACTGCCCCAAGCATTTGGCGATATTACATTAATTCAAATTTTTTTTCGATTCTGATACGTATCAAATATATCAAATCACTCGACACCATGCCTCTGACCCTCCCTCGTCTCGCTAGTCGTCACGTTTCCTTCGAGATAACTTTCAGCTCACCCACTCCCAGCTTTCATCCTCTTCGCTCGCCTCTTCGTAACAATTATTATCGCCGTCTCGCGATATAATAATGCCTGGCGACGTCTCTCACCGGATAATTTGAACGACACATCAGAACTCTAGACATGGTACAGCGGAGCAGAGCATTCCCTTTCCCGTTAACCCACTATGTAACAGGGGGTGGGGAAAAGGGGGCAGAAGCGTCCAATTTAAACAAAGACACCCCAGCAGGCAAGCCGACAGAGCAGAACCGGCAGAACCATCCGAATAGCTGGAAGCAAGCGTAGATATAATACGAAGGAATTAATCTATGCCGACAGTGGTAATAATAAGGAAATGTTTCAATCCCGATGATGTATGGGAATCGGGGTATTCACTGGAGAACAGCTACGCGGACGGACAGTCGTCCCTCATCCACTGTACGTCGCCTTGTTATACATCGTTGACACCCCCTCGAAGTCATGAAGTCATTCCTGCTTCTGGTCGCTTGTATATCGTCCAAAACGATAAAGAAAGGAAACACCGCGCAGACTACCCTTACTACGATAGAAAGGAATCGTGAGAGATCGTTGACTCAGCCAGGAAATTAGTATTGCTGGTTTTCACTGTTACTTCGTACTGACGTGAGTACTGTGGCTTACACCTGAGGGTATCGGCGTCTCGCTTCAATTCAATACTTAGCTATAACTATGCGCCCTACTCTCACCTCTCCCTCTCCAGTTTGTTAGGGGATGGTTTGTCTTCGATTAGGAAATGTCTCGGTGCTGCTGTTTGCCCCGGGATTTATGGCGAGCGATTTGTTGGTAGCTAGAGATTAGAATTAGTTTGTGGGATCTTCGCGTTGTTTGGCTCCAACGTCTTGGCTGTCCCGAAGGCCAGACTGAGCGTCTTTGCCAACTATCGCTTATCGCTGTCATTGCATGGTTCTGATCTAATCTACCGTCTAAATCTTCACCTTCAAAATTTCACCACGATGCACCTGTTCCCCATCAGCTCTCCCCCGTATAACCGCAAAAAAGAGACCGCATACTCGGACCTCTATACGTATGATATACACGTGTGTAGGTATTACATATTTATATAAAATGATCGTAAATAACGGTGAAATAAAGTTGAAATAATATTACAATACCAAAACTACTACTGCTGCCTGCATAATGAAGCAAATCGTATTCATCGAGCTATTCATCTCCTAAGATTTGAATTACGAGTTATGGCTTGTCCACTGTACGGTGTGCTTTCGCTGCTCACTTATATCCTACCAAACAACCAAGTGTTAAAGGTGTGCACACACATGCACCATTCTTACATCCTGCGTTCAAGGTAGTCAATGAATGTGGAAAATGTAATTTGAGTGAATCGTGCACTCTGAGTGATTTCAGATTCTGTTTTTTTTGTAAATTTGGACAAAACGTATGGAGGTGAGACTTCTGTCTTGCGTATAAGTTTATATTTGTCAATCCTTTCGTGTAGATATACTTGTGTGAAATCAAGGAGCGAATCTTGAAAGTTTGGATCATTAACGAGTGTTCGTTGTGTAGGCAGCCTAACGTTCCTAGTGTAAGGCAGGCAACACCGGGAGCCAGGAATGTTGATCTACGAGTTCGAACCATACAAATCCCCGGAATATTAAGCGTGGCATGCTAATCCTAATAAATAAATATTATTAATATCCAACTCCCATATTTGAATAAAAGTCAGTTGGAAGGGCAGCAATTGCCCTCCGGACTCACTGTCCATTCCCGGTGTATATTGACCCTATTTTTAGATGAATTCACGGACTATGAAGACTTGAAAAAAACCTTTCAGCCGATTACTAGCCTCCAGAATGAACGTCTATTCAATTATAACTAATTCCATCATCTTATCGATTCCGGTGATACGATGTACAAGTAATTTTCTGCTAGACGGTTCGCCATTCAGGTATCCAACAATTACGCGAATCACGAACTAAATAAATTAAATTCCTGCCATTCGATTTCGCCGGTCCTTGACCCGGATGATCGAACCTCCGTTTCTCCTCGCTTTGTAAAAACGTGAGTGTATCTACTTATCAGCCACAGCGGGTAATTTAAATCTACTCTTCGATCGCTGGTTACGTACTAGTTTAATCGTTGAATCCGTTCCGGTGATCGGACCCATGCATTGCATTGCGGTAGCTTCCATCAATGGTTGCCGGATGTGAATGAATAGAGGCGGACCTCGGAGCCGACTGTGCGTGTCCGTGTCCGTGTCCCCCGTTGCACGCGGGTTCGGTGCTCGAGGTTCAGGAACCTAGGGGGCATCTCCGTGACTCTGATCGAGTCGCGGTACCGCGCTGGTTATAATGATTGGCGACGGGAGGTCCCCGAGCCGCAACAAACAGGGTTCGGTGATTTTTTCCAAATCTAGAAGAATCCGGATTTCATTTGGCTCTCGTGATTCCAATTAATTCGATTAACTCCGGAGTAGAAGCGAACCTTATTGTCATATTTCTTATCCGAAATCTGTATGTGATCTCGAATCGGTAACCGGAAATGATCTTTCATTCATATACGTCAGTTGAAATATCAAAATATTTCTACTCTTTTACCAATTAATCTTCTAAACTGCTGGCGAAGTATGACGCGAAATATATTTACTGGAAACTGAGTTTATAATTACCGAAACGTAGTCCGGTATCCGGCAACCAAGTGTGCCGATCTCGTTATAAGCCGCCCAGTGAACCTAGAGCCGCATACATCTATGCATTCGTACCTACATCGTACCCGCAGGTTCGGATAAACCTAGAGTAGCCTATGCTCTCTGTCTGCGAATTACGAATTGCGTTTGCCGTCAAGCGGATAGATTAATGCACGTGATATGTTGGCTGTGGGCACGTTTACGTTTTATGTATCTTCCGTGTCGCTTCTGACTGTACGAGGGCCGTGCTATACGTACATACGTACGATACGCGGAGTAAGTACGCTCGCAGTTGCGTTCGGTGACAAGAAATTACGGGTCTTGATTGCTTGAGGTATAAGAGAAGTCGTGAGGAGAAAAAGAAGGACGGGGAGGAGGTAGAGGAGGGGGATGGTTCCCAAGATTTTCAAGCTTAGTCATTTCTTGGTAATCAGCTTTCGATTATTTATGGGATTATTAATCCGGCCATAGATGTTCCAATAGAGCGACCAATTTGTAATCGTTAACGGCACCGACCAAATGCCTCCGGTTCGGACCCGCGTTTGGACATCGTCTTTGTCAACTCGTCGTTGCCATACGGACGCCTACTTTTTTAAGCCTTCGGTCTTACCGGATGACACGATGCCTCCAACGACTTAATTCCTCAGCAAACGTAAACTTCGAGGAAGTGAAATATCGCGATCGCGAAGTGACATGACTGACAAATCCTCAACTTTGATACATCTTTCGGTTTTCTTGCAAACGGAGCAGAGTTTCGAAGCTCAACCGGATGACGAACTTTCATGTATGTTACGAGTTCCTATATCCATTCTGCGATGTTAAAAAAGAATCAGTTTCCTTCGGCTTCTACCCCTGTCGCAGGCTTATTAGAGGTTGCATGGCGTTAGGAACACCCGGGGTGAACCGATGATTGTCCGGGGATGATTTTCTGTGTTATTTACGCAGCCTTTCCTGCAGCCGAAGTCAAAGCGTCCCGCGAGCATCTACGCGCATAGTAAGTTGGCCCGGAAGGTCTGTAAGATCCAGAAGGCAGTGGCAATGATATATCGGCTATTACCTGGGAGAAGAGCACCTGTTAATGCATTTCTCTCATCCCTCGTCCTAACTCCTCTTGCCGCACTGTACCCCCACCCTAAACATCTGACTCCATTCACGAATACCAACGTCGATGTTTTGCTTTCGTTATTTTCAATAAGAATATCGCAGCAGGGGTGACCGCAGCCGATCTCGAAATTAGTGATGGCTTATATTTCAAACCTCCGGTTCCTCGCGCCACTCTAATACTCAAAGGTCTCTGCCTTGCTGAGCTCTCAGTAAATTATCAAGCGGAACGATATTTTTGGGTTGATGCAGCATTCGAAATTTTATCTCGATGATCGGCTGCGTTGATCGGTGAGAATACCTAAGACCGAGAATCGGTAATTATATTCGGACGATTTTACAATTAGGTAATTGAAAATACTCGAATGTTGAAAAATTGAGGGAGTTTTTAGTCTTGGAGAAAGAAAGCGGAGGATATCTATGGTCGTTGTCATTATTATATTCACCGGTTAGCGTATGGCGAAGCTTATTTTCCATTATTTCAGAACTCATTGGCAATTCCGAAATAAAATACAATGGTAATACTTTTCTGTCTTATCCATACCGCAGAGAAGTAAGAAAGGAAGTTTAATGCCGTCTTAAATATTCCCTTCCAGTCTCTCCCTCTGCACCCACCACCGATCCTTCCTTCCCGGTTGGGTATTAGACGAGGGGGTGGTATTCTTAAAGGTAGAAACAAATAATACGATTATATTCCGTTTCCGTTTATTAAAGAAACAAGATATTACCCGTGCTGGATCCCGAGCCGAAAGACCCATCCTCCTACTTCGACCCCTCTTCATCCTCGTCGTACAAACTCCCGGGACATTTTACGCGAGGCATTCGATACGAAACTCGATATTAAAATTTGCAACGGGAATTACAAGAGTAAGCGAGCCAAGGTGAGGTAGGACTGAGAAACATCCAGAGGTAAAACCCGTGTAGAATAAGTGCGGAGGATATAAGCTGTGCGTCCGGGCAATGAGCCGGTTCTACCCCGTGTCAGATATTATATTTGTCGGATAACAAGTATTAAGAAAAGCTTGGATTCACTCATAAGCTTTGTAACTTAATTAAAACATTAGTTTTGACAGATATTAAAATTCTTTCTGAAAAAAGAAAAAAAAAGAAAAATGGTCAACTATTTACCGAATTATGACCACCTAGTAGACGTTTTAGATTCTAATTTATTGTAAATAAGCACTGCCGAGGATCATCTGCGTGAAACTTGTCTCTTACGGGGGGCCGACGCCGTGCGGCATTCCTGTGGTAGGTATACGTTGTAAGTATACATGTACTACTATCTATAGCGAGACGAAGCAATAGAACTACGAGTGGGAGAGTCTGATGTATTTTTGAAGCTTGGCATCGCGCCACCATTATGCAGATGATAATTAGAATGCGTTGGCGCGTATCTCAATATATCTGTGCGAAAACTATGAGGACGTATTATTCACAAGATTGGCCTTTTTCATCGCGATTTCATCGGTCCTCGGGATCAAAAGACTCCGAATCACATATGCATATGCAGAAACGTGAAATAGAGTATTTATTAGAATATAGAGGCGGAGTTTCGTCTTCTCGAAGTCATGTTGGAGCGATGGTACAAGCCTGAGGAAGTACTTACCTCCGAGTTTACGTCAATTCCCATGGATTAAATGTATTTGGTGTAAAATGATGTCTTATTATTTATTTTGTAACGCATTCACAGCGGTCATCTTACACGGTTAATAAGTACGTCGTTTTTAAGACCCGAGGACCGAAAACCAGGAATATTCGGTTACAGCTAAAAACGTAAGGAGTGAGTCGGTTCATGGTGTGAACTCGTCGTCGTGTCGTCCGCGCTTGTTAGTTTAAGATTATAATCAAAACGTTCTATTAGCTTCCTGTTATTAACCACCGAATTTCGTTTCCTTTGGCTCGTAGACTTTCAAGTTTCTAACGCTATATATTCATGTCCAAATATCCAGGCTGAACGGAGTGCAGAATCTCACTTCTTTGATTTAGTAACTTGCCATTACTCGCGAGGGGTCCATAATATTGCGTCTTATTTTAATCTCGCTAGAGCCAATCTCCGGAATGGCTGGCAACGCCGTGTGGTGATAGATGTGGAAATAATTATACGAGAATGTCAAAATAAGAGTAAAAACCATGTCAAATTTTGAACCGTAATGACTTCTAGCCATGCAACACAAAAACCCTTCCCCGTAGGCTGCACCAAGCCGCAGGTCCATATACCAAATAAAAATTCTCGACGCTATACGATGCCGAGAAATCCTCAATGTTCAACGTCCTCCTCAATGCGGCGCGAAAGAGTCTGAGACAAAAGCTGGACCAAACTGCCCACCCGCAAGATTTACTCCCAGTTCGTCCTTCTATCCGATGACCAAAGGACCACCTATTCGGCGTAGGCCTAGGATAATATATCGAGGCTTTATATCTGAAAGATCGTGACGGTTCCTTAGAGTCAACCTCTTTGCACGTTGATTTTATAAAAGCGTGAAAGAACTGGGTGCCATTGAATACGTCGTTTTGTAGTAGTAAAGTAGTTTTATCTGTAGAAATTTTGAATAATAGGTTCACGTATACATATACATATATGAGATATAAATTAGTTAAACCGATAAAGAGAGAGTTTGATAAGTGTGCGACGATGGAATATTCAGCTTCTCTTCGGATGGATGAACGGACGTGATGGGGCCCGGAGTCCGTTTTATTTCCTAGCGGCCAATACATCAACGTACCCTGAGGCCCGGCGATGCCTAATTAATCTAATTAATCTAGAGTGGCATAAATGACCTCCCCCTGCCCTCAGCGAGAGTCCAAGAGTCCAGGTTTCAAAGACACGCCGATTGTCGGTCGCTGGTGCGGTGATGGACCGACCGATCTAACATTCCGAGAAATTAACGATTACCGGTGATTTATATAATTTCATATTTTAAATTATTGGACGTCATTAACGAACGTCCTGGTGTTCGTCCTCACAGACTAGCGAGGGCACCGCGACGCTCGGCAATAACACCGACGTGTGCGTGTCCGTATACGTTAGTGCGTGCGCTGGAATATATTATCGTTTTGTTCTTCGGCTGACTCTCGCGGGGTTCGGTCGGGCTGGTTGTCATTGGCTCATTTGTTAGACGCCATCCAAAGCATGCGGGGTCTTGATTTAGTACCTTAGTCAGGACGCGGGGGCTGCAAGAGTAAAGGGGTTAGCCCGACCTGCTCGACCCCCCTTCCTCGCCCCTTTATCGAGGAGACAAAGACACGGATTCGAGATTCGAATCGGTCTGTAAAGTCGCGACCTCGAAGCTCTTCGTGAAGTTCTTTTGACGTTTGAACTTCGTCAAATTCACGTTTCAATTTCACGGATGTGGTCAGCAACGGGAACTTCGTATGCCGTTGGAAATTTCGCTGTTCGTTAAATTATCGCGTTGGTATCTTAAGAATTTTTACTTCTTTTCCGGGATAACGAAAGGGGAATAATTCGCCGCTTGGTACTCTCCGGAATCCAGAGTCGCTCGGTGCCGAGCGAGATACTTCACTTCGGGCCGACAATGATACAATTTTCCAAGCCGCGCCTTTCGATAGAAAAACTAATAAAGGCAACCGCGGGACGCCAAAGGGTCCGACACCACAAAAACTGGTTCACAGGGGTTCGTCCATCCACCGTACCTATATACGATTCTTGGACGGAGGCTCGCGGTAGAAGCCCGCAGAGAAAGTTAAATGAAAACGCGTTAAACCACCAAACTACTAAATGACTATCTCTCAAAAAGACCGATGTCTACTCGTCTTATCCCACGTCCACGAATCTCCTCGCTAGATCGATCTCATTATTTATTCCGCGCTGAAATCATTGAAACTCACAATTAGAATCACACCCGTCGACCTAATCTCAGTCCAGTTGTCTTTAGGTGGAAATTATTGTATAAATTTCACACAGCACCAGCTTCATTCGATCTATGACTTATCTTGGGTGGCCTTAAGAATGATTATTTCAACCTTAAGCTTTCCGGATTATAGTACGCAGGTAACAGCCTTAAACCAGCGTGTACGTCACACGACGGAGGTGTAGGACGACGAGGAACTGCCGAGGGTATCTCGAACGGAATATATTACGGAAATGGTATCGGCCGTGGGGCGGACGATGGTTAATGTCAGACAATAATTCTTGTCCATAACTAATCAGGAATCACGGTGCGTCGGCGAGCACCGTGCGACCACTATACTGCTAACTGCAAACTTTGGCCATTCTACAAACACAAATGCAGACCGGCTTCTGTATTCTCTGAGCAGTAGGTGGTGCCTACGTAGCTGGCCTTTGTACTTCGGTTACTATGTGCTGAAACTTAGACTTGGCCTGAGTTCTAAGCATTTTTGCAGTGATGGCGGGTTTGGGGATTTTTCTAATAACGCGAATTTCGTTTTAATGATCGAGTGGTCGAAGCAACCTTATGAGAATCTTCGATATTTTGGAATGACACAGTGTATGCGTATCCTATATGTATACGTAGAGAGGCACGTGCCATCCCCTGTTCCCTCGGCCCCTTTTCAGTCTTTCCATGACTCCACACCCCCGCATTCTGCGTCTATAAGCCAAGCGCACGTCGACTATAATTATCTCCGAGTAATCATAACCCACACTACGAACTCTTACCGCTTACCGCAGTCCAGCCACCGTATTCCGCAAAATTAGTATTTCCATCCCTCGGAGAAAAAAAGGTCTGCCCTTCGTTTGTTTTCCGTTTATTTTTGCAATTTGCCTGCTTGCCGAAGAACAACAATTAGATTTCTTGGGTTATTCGGCTACCGTATAAGTATGGGGTGAAAGGTGGGGTGAAGGGCCCTCACGCCCATATTTTTCTCCCTCTCTCTCTTTTTTCACTTTGTCTCAAACTATCTCCGTCTTTCTTGGGTATCGTCGGGTCGTCGTTCGCGGACGATGGACGATGGACGATGGACTATGGACTATGGACGATGGACGATGGACGATGGACCACCTACACCTGCCCCAAGTAATTTGTTTGCTTTTTCAGGTGAAGAGATCGCAGGTGCAGATACCTAACCTTTGTGGATATTAGTCCAGAGTACCTAGATATTAGTCTTGAGAGTCGCGATAAGACTGAAACGATTTTATCTTTGTTCCCTTTGAATTATTCTCGTCTACGTTGGACTCTATAATGCCAAAATGAAAAAATTGCTTTACATTTGAATCCAATGACACCTAGAATTAAAAACACCCGATCCTATCGCGTATGAAAGTAGCTGAATAAGATGAGCCTCTGAAAACAACCAGAAACCTCGTATATAAAGTTTGTCAACGGGAATTTATTGGCGTTAGCTTTGAGAACAGGCCGCCATCTCTGAATCGAGATTCAAGGAAAGGCAATTTTTGATATCACCAGTACCAAGTTAATTGTTGCGTTACGAAGGCGGCTGATGATGACGACGACGATGATGAGAGGAAAGAGGAAAAAAGAAAGCGAACGACTCGAGATAATTGCTACATCCTCTCAGTCACGTGCCACCACGTGGCTCCCAGCTACAGTTCGAAAGATTCGTTCTCTCCTCGTCAATTTCTGTCGAATCTTTGATCCGATATAGCCGACGATGAAATACTCGTATGAAAAAAAGAAAAAAAAAGAAAACGAAGAATACTTTGATTCGACTTTTTAGTCTCACGAGTTCAAGGATCCCAAAGTATTTTCTTAGCAACAAACGCGACAGAAAAAGAACCTCCTTCGAAATAATTTATATATTTTCTTTCACCCGATATTTGTCATCAAAGAGTGGCCATTAGTAGGAGTGGAGTAATAGTATGGGGGCCTGAAGGGAGGAAGAGAGAGTCGTCGCCGCATCGGAGGACACAGCAGGAGGCATTAGACCGTGGCCCCCATTAGCTACGCTGGGTTTTTCTCCCGAAAGAAAATTAATGGCCGATCTCTGCCCGATTTCTGCTACAGGGCGCGGCACCGAGTCCGCGAACTTGTTTGTCGCTAAGTCTTGTTTCATTTAGATGCCTCAAGGTCCCTCGAGTTCCATTATCCTCTTACTCGGACACTAAAATCCAGAGGTATACTTCCGTAATGATCCGTGATTTGGAAAAGGCTCTATTACGAATAGCTCTGACCGTGAATTAAAATTGATGAAATTTTGAATCATACGTGCATTTAATATATATGGATGTAAAAAGATATCCGTTAATCGGTGAGATTCTATACATCTAAATGTTACCATCGTAGCGAGAATTGCTTGTCAAATAAGTATAAAGAGAATTCGAGAAGGCGTCGCGACGCCCGTACAGTTCGCTGGTTTGTCTCCCGTTCTTTCACTTGCCGCGATACACTTTGACAGATAGAAAAACATCCAGAGAGCGTTGATAAATTGCCGGGTAGAAAAAGCATCGACCACTCGACACTGTCGAGGTACGGAAAGAGGAAAGTGGAGGGATGAGGGAGCAGAGAAACGATGGGTGAAGGGAAAGAGGAAGAGGGAAGGGCGTTGAGAACCGGATACGTGTTCTGGCTAGATCCGGTATAGTCCGTGTTAATAGCGCCGAGATACAACGGCTTCCCTAGCCCCTCGGAAACGATGCCTCTTCGAATGGGACTCGATAGACGCGGGGTTGAGTTTGATTGCCGTTATCTGGAGTACGTCGATGCCCCAACCCTCAGACACGTCAAAGGATGGTCTTCGAAGGGATGGTGAGTTGCCACCACCGACGTTCTGTCCTGGGGTAAAAGTTTTCCCGGGATTTTGTGACAGCGGTTGGAGGGAGTAGGGTGACAATTTTCGTTGGTCCTTCAGCCCGGCGCACCCTGTTACAAGAAATATACCTACGGAGATTTCATTTTGGTTCCGTTTCAAATTACGACAGCGCATAAAGTGTGATTATCACCGTCGACAAATATCTGCAGGGTTCGCGGGCTGGGAAATCAGAAAATATTAGTCGTAGGCCCAGTGCCCTGTCGGGTTCTCACAATTTGGCAAAAATGAACGGCTAAATAAGGGTGGCAAATTTTCAACCGTGTCAACGAACGCGGACCAAGTGAGTATAAACAACTCGACTTTGGCGACACGTCTTAACACGACGAAAATTTTGCGAAATCCCAAGGCTCGACATTTCGGGAAAATTTATTAAAATTGTTGGTAAAGGTATCTTCATTGGCTAAAAAACGACCAAGACCATGAAATATTCCTCGTCTAAACAGAGGTCTGCAATTTTTCCTCCATCTCTAAGCTTCCTCTAACTTTTCCTAAAGAAAAACTTAATCGCGTGAAATACCGCGTATTTTAACTAACTAACCAACACCTTTGCACTCCGTGCGGTAAACGACGCCACGATTTTGTCAGCAGATCGTATACCTTCATACCAATATATACGGCTGGTTGGCGTGATGCCTTTCAACCACCAAACCGTCTCGTAAGATTGGATAAGGTACGTCCCCATAAGAACCCGTAGTGGGGTAGAGGGCTGAAGTCGAGGGGAAACCAGAGGAGGACGAAGTAGCCATTATCTCCATAACTATCGGCATAAACACTCATATATAGATGATTTTATTTATCTTACGGTGATAGAGACGGAGTCTGTTTATACGAGGTGAGTCGATACTCAGCCACCATATACCCACATATACCACGATTTCGCCCACATTTATGTTGCGGATTTAAGTAGGTACGTCCTGAAAAGTTTTCGCTAACGATCAAGTCCTGGCAACGTTGCAGTTGTACCTTATTGCAATTATTTTCTTTGAGTAGGCAATCATTATCAATAATTTAATCACAGGACAATGTATTCGGATAATAAATACTTCTCTATGCTTATCATTTCAACATTCCAAGTCCCAGGCATGTAGGTAATATGTGAACATATGAATGGTGGGATAGATGATTAGCGAAAATTATGTCACTTATTATTCTCAATAAAGTGCGTTTAATATAGATAAAAGTCGCGAGCAGCTTCAATGTTGAATATACATAGCCATTTACTGTAAAGGTAGGTAGTAAATACAGCTTGTAACGCGTGACAACTGTTAATATCGCAGAATATGGTGTTTATTTATGATATTAACCGTGGGGTTTTATATACCGGACTCGTCCACTAGACTCGAGAGACCATCAGCACTGCGGTAGAAGCGTTGATTGCCTGGTTGAAGAAACGTTTATTGGGATCTATTCGACTCTGAATCTATACATCCACGTCTTAGTAAATTGACAGTTACGATGAGGATAACTTATGCAAACGAGGAGATTCAATCTTTCGTATAGACTTCGGAGTTTCAAAACGCCTGTTTCTTTACTTTAACTTCGAAGGAACAACTTAATGACTGGTAATAGAATACAAAAAGTTTTATTGGGAATTCGGGAGGTGAAAAATCGGATTTCTCACCCGTTGAAACCTCCTAACGTGACTTTCTCTTCGACAACTAATCAACGCAATGACTCTACGTCAATGAAATGAAAACTTCATAGCCGATGCATAGATCAGTAAATTTGCGCCTCTGCCAAGTGTTGAGCGAAGAGTAACTAGACTCGAATTAGAGTACTTCATGGATCTTGGCTTTGTACAAGAACCATAGTGTGAGTATAGGTAGTTGGTCCAGACACTCGCAGAGCGCAGCATAAATTCAAGTTCGCCTTTTGCGAACAACAATCCGCGAACAATAGCCGAGCAGCAGTCAGCAGTGGCGCAAAGCTTGCGGCTTAAACGCGGTTCAGTAAACACCAAACACTCGTTAGCCCATAGATTGAAACACAATCTGTATCCCGTGTGGCTACTGGGTACAACACTAGCTGCTCGACAGCAGCAGCAGCAACAGCAGCAGGAAGGGTAGTTCTGGAGAATAGTGCCTGAGGCCTCCCACTAATTGATTTGTGTTCCACCATCTAGTTCTCACTAACACGTGAACAGAACGCGCGCGCGCGCGCTTCATTGCTGAAGAGAATGCCCGTGGCCTTCGGTCCTTCGCCTGTGTGGCTGCCCATGTGATTGTCCGTGGCTGCCCGCGCCGCCTCAAAGCCACAAAGGATTGTTATCTTAGGGGTGATGGAAAGAGGTGAAGACCCCACCAAGGTTACAGCTAATTTCGAGATCTCTGCAGTTTGTAATTCAAGCGCCAATTAATGTCCTACAGGAAAACGCAGCGCACCTGAAGGCAATCACGTTACTTTGATATTAATGACGAAGGTTGAAGTACAGTCTACTTTGATCAGCCTTTTGGTCAGCTGTTGGGTCCAGCATCATTCCCCTCTCTCCCTCATCCGCGGATTTTCGTGAGAATTCGACTTTCTTCTGTATATTCTCATCGAGGCTAGTTTTCATCCCCTCATCGGTTCGTCTTTTTCTTCGTCATCTCGTTGTTCCGTGTGCTTACCTGGGCTTATCTGTTTCGGAGTGAATTTTATTCGACCGAATAGAATAATGTAAACGATACGGCAGACAGTGCCGATATCAAAGACCGCAAGGATCAAGGAGTACGGATCACTGGTCACAAATTATCCCCGGAGCATCCCAGCCAAGCAAAGTCCCGTGGCGATCAGGACCGTCCTAGATTCAATTTGAATAAGGAGAGCAAAGTGCGGATCCTTGTGTATCGCCCCTGGGCTTGTTACCCGCGATGCGTTGCCGATCTCAAATTCGAATTGAGATTAACGCTCGAGGCTAGCGATCGATCGGATCAAACATTTCCACTTAGGTACGCGTTATTAAATAATCAAGGATCCCTGATTACGGGACAACACCGTGTAATGAATTGTCAGTTTCATTTTTGACATGAATTTCTTTTTTCTATTAACGCAATATCCTGAGGACTACCGCCGGTCTCCATACCCGGCAAGCTAATGCAAACAAAGTTGTTCCCTCGTCATTCCCTACCACCGAGCACCGTCTCGTGTAGACAGTTCTACGTGCAGCTCGCGCGTTTGATTGTGGTCCTCTCGTTGGTGGCGTTCGCTCGTGTCTTGACGCGACAAGCTCAACTGTGGATAATTGGATGAGCCCTTAAACACTGGAAATGAGCCCTGCGGCAAGTTACTTATTATACGGCTGACGGGGTGGTTATTATAATTTCAAGCTATGATTACTTTGCCTTTTGTCTTTTGACACGGGCCATCCAACGTTCGCCTCTGGACTCGGGTGGGCACCCCACCTCCTGTTATTCCAGGTCAAAGCCGTCCAACTTCGGTCAACCTGACACACGCAAAATCACGACGCGAAGGACCCAGTCATCTTCCGGTGACGAGTTGATTATTTCCTGTCGCTATACGAACTCCGGTCTCCGGCGACTACTCACCAAGACCTTACCCTTTCCTTGTAGGTCGAGCATCGTGTCAACTTGCACCGATGCTATAGAACGTTAAGGGATTCAACGCGAGAGACAGTGAACAGAACAGATCCTCGTCGAGAGGCAGCAGCAATGCATCTTAGGAGTCGAGTAGAGCGAGCGGTTAGCGCTCAGCTACGCTTTGTCCCCAACAATAAAACATTTTTATGTTCGGCTTGGCTGTTTGATTCCAAGATTAGGCGGGAATTTTGGGCGAACCCGCATATCACCGAGATTTATATCAAATGGAAAGACCGGGGCACGATGGTCCGCGATGGCCGGTAAAGAACGGTGGAATTCTCTTAAATTTCAAATTTATACCCGCGACTGTCATAATCTTGATTCTAACGCCCAAGCGCCGAGCAATTTGTTTACTCCGAATGCACCTTGGTGGGCCTATTTGTCAAGGGTTGTATAGTGTAAAACCACCGTCAAACCTCTCACCTCGTAGTTCTGTAAAAATCTGGACGAAGCGACGACGCGGCTATTCAACGCACTTACTTTTTTTTTTTTTCAAATCGGACGAGCAGATAGCTGCCTCTTTAACGACATGACATACTTCTTGTCGAATGTCCAAATGTAAGCGAAACTTTAAGAAAATATACGTATACGAACGAGAATCTCGTGTCTCGTCGAATTTGTAGTTTTGTAGTTGGTTGGCTGCAAGGGGGATAAGAATTACGCGGATGCAAATGAGAACAAATTGCAATCAGATATTTATTCGAATTCGGAGGTGAGCGTATATGAAGGTATTTGGTATCAGCCAGAGGTGTTATTGATGACCGGGCGAAGCAGTGGCGATGCGATGGAGACACACATAAATATCTCAGCGAAATACAAGCCGAAAACCAACTGGAACTGAACCCTCTGGTCCCGGCAAACAAATAGACGAATAAAAAATGATGAAAAAAGTTACATACCACCCGTACAATACATACCTATGTGGGTAGTTATATGGTGTGTATATCCCATCGGAGCATCGCTATAAACCATAAATATCTCATTTTATTTTGAATGGGAAAACGAACGACCGATGCCCGCGCACTAAATCAATGTTACTTTATTAAGTATTACCTTTAGTTAACAGATACTTAATCAAAAGGTACGCGCAGTGCGCCACTAATTTGACTTCGGTACCCATAAATATCTGGACGTTGGGTGGACCCGAAGCAGGGAACCGCGGCTATTCAAAATACCTTCGAATCTTGAAGTTGAACGCGGGATGAAATTGCACTGTCAAAATCTGATCCCGCGACATTTACCTTCGTCGAAGGCACTCCTCTATCCAATCTTTAAAAAAAAAGCAAAAAAAAAGGGAGACGATTACATCAACGATCAGCTAATTTCCCGATATAGTCTCTCGTCTAATTGTCGCATGTTATAATTATAGAAAAGAAATTCATTGTAACTCGTTTCTGTTAGGTAACCGGAAGGCTTTCGTTCAATCGCGGTATCTTTATCTAACCGTTTAAACCACTTTCATAAGAACTCAAAGACGTATCCTCGAGTCTTGGAGTCGAGAAACTTGAAGGCGAGCCGGAGCCCCACGAGTTGGAGCCGAGGCGGGAGCGGGAGTCACCCACCACGTGGAGCACGACGCATGGGTCGCGCCTGATCGGGATCTGGGATATTTTAGGTGGTACCGAGGGGGCCTGACACCCCCCGCCGCGAAGACGATTTAAGGCCTACTGGTCTGGGCCCCGTTCTCTCATGGTGGTCTATATCAAGACAGAGAGCCCGCTCGATATGCCCCCCCGTCTACGAAACGCTGAGGCTATACGGGGAGTAATTCTCTTGACTCTCGATGCGATTCTTGCGGCGTGATTTTTACGCGCCTTTCACAGAGTACCGGATAACTTGTTGATTCCGCAGGTGTTTTTTAATTGAGTAATTTTTTAGTTTGACTGAAAATTATTTTACTATCTAGTTTTACACCGCGACTGAAATTTTACGATACGAAAGATTGATTGGGTATATTTTTCTCCGTCCAGGATACAGTCGTTATAACTCGGGTTCTGAAAATATTAATAAATTCGTGGAAAATCATAAAATTGTAAGTAGTCATCTCTAGGCTAACCCGGCTGACGGTCGCTGGTCATAATCGTTAAATTTGATGAATTCATCAACTATTTCGCAATGAACGGGAGAGCCTAATTCACTGGCTGACTTATGACGGAACAGTTTATTGTAACGAAACGTCCTTACAAAACCAAATCGAAGATGATAGTAATTAACGATTCCGAGTTTGTAGAACCACCAAAGTAGCCATGAATCATGAGAACGAATATCTTACAGTACTTTGAATCTCGATTTTTCTTCGATCATATTTATATAAGTATAGCTTTCTCCTTTACACGCCAACTCACGAGATATCGGATACTTTTTACCGATAAGTCATACGAATGTCTAGTTTATTACAGACCCAGTCCCATTCCAGAAAAGCACAGTCTTCGGTATAGAAATTGAAATACCATACCACCGTGTTATAGGATCTTGTGCCTCGGATAGGACATCCTCTCCACGGGTAGAAATGGGTAGAAATATTTTCTGGAACATATACCTCTGGGCTGGGAAAAGTTCTCTTTCATTTACAGCGAGTAGAAAAAAGGTTCAGAATCGATGCAGGCTTATACTTTTGCCTTCTATCTGTGTGCGGGTACAAAACCAATGAAAAATTTTGCCAGAATGCATGTAATTGGTTTTTCGAATAGCTAATAGTTCATTCATGCTTCGTAGGATCGAATATTTTTGATAAAAGTTGACTCGTAAATCGTTGCAGTACCGTTGAAAAATCTATTCACTAATAACTATATGAGGTATAAGCAACGCTTTGAGCTAAATACGTCGTCATTAAAATGTTTTAATTCCTGTTAATTATTCGCTATTATAAACAGAATAAAAATATAAAATGCATTCAATTATAAGAGCCGGTGAATAGCGAAAATCAAATGGATTCTTTTAATACGGAATGCCAGAGGTTTTTGAAACTCGGTTTATAATTTACTGCGTAATTAGCGCGTCTACCGATGTCGGTTTGTAATTAACTTGACTATTGAACAAAAATTTCCAATTTATGAACTTCGTATCTTCAGATTTTGAAGCGAACTCGTAACCTTTGCGCATCTCAATTGCTACCATGATACCCTACGATCAAAATACGAGCCTCGAAAGCTGTGAAAATTGCTCCTGTATCAAATTCTAAAATAATTATGAAAAACGTGAAATTTTGGCTCAGATTCGAGACTTCGAACTACCGATATTGAGTCAGTATCGTTAAAAGAACTAACGTCGATGTTACAGGGTATGGAGTAGTTCGTTCAATAAGAACGAATCCCTTAGTCCGAAGAGGACAAGGTGAGGTAAGGAAAGGCAATATCAAATTTGTCGCCTGGCATAACTCGTTTAAAATGCCTCCACACGCGGTCACAAGCACCGTAACTCCCCGGACTTCGGTACATCGAGCCGAACCGTTCAGCCGTTTCTCATGTGCACACGTGTACACCGGGTGACATTAAAGTCTAGATTAATGTCAGGATACTTTATACCCTTGAGATATCGCGTTCTCTATTCCGTTGAATACAGTTTCATTTTTCAGGAAGAGATCAGACCGCGAAAGCTTCGGTCGACGATATCGCGAATGCAGGTATGGGTGCTCTCCGCGAGACGAGAACAAGGTATGCACATAAACTTAGCGAGCACCCCTTAGCCGTAACACCGTAAGCCCGTGTGCAGTAATATATATCTCGTATGGCCCCGTATATATCTATGGTGGCAAGAAGCACAACTTCAGGTCGAGAAGTGTCACTGAGACCACTGAAACCGGCCCAAGCTTCGAGCTTCAGACCGAACCTGAGCCCGAGACGCTCACTGCCGCTCGGGTACACATTGTTGACCTACCGTTGATATATCGTTGCGCTTTGTACGAAGTGGTGCTCAATTTGGTTTGTTCAGTTGCTCCAGGGTTCATCGGTAGTATTACGTAAGTCCGTTTCAAGTCCTGCTCGAAGCTGTCTCTTGGGTTTCGTTATAATTAGGTTGAACTAGGTAATCGGTTCGGTAAGTGTTCGAACGGTTCTCTAGCATTTGGTGCAGCCTTGACTGGCCTCGTATAGATATACTACTCGTCAAAGTTCTGTATTAATTATTGCATAATCCCGTATCTGAATTGCCACCGTGTTTTTTTTGTCCAGCGATTTATCGACGCAGGCCGTAGACGTTTGTCAATGAAGAATTAATTTGCATTTATTAAAAATCTTCTATTGGTTGATCGTTAAACCTATAGTTGATTATCAACGATTTGTCAGTCACTCTGACGTCATTTGACCGGGGAATTTCTAAGGTATTATTTATTACTACCGAGCTATTCAATACCGGTGAGATGAAGTGACCCGACCTTCCGTCGCCCATAAAAACCGCCGTATTCCCATATATGGGAAACCAAGATCGATTATAAAATTGAGAACCGATATTTGTTGAGAAAGGTATAAATCTACGCTAGAAGGAATAGATAGGTACGCGTGCTCCAGAACAAGGGAAGGACGCTAATTTGTAACCAGGTTGTCACCCTGCTTTGACACCGCAGTAAATACGAGGTCTGTACCACTGTATTTCACCGGAGTTGTATGGCGAGTAGGTGGTTCTGAAACACGGTGGGTTCGCTCTTCTTAGATGCTATTCCAGCGAAATTACTTCAAGACGGACTCCCGGCGGACACTATATAAGGAACTATATCTTCTGGTGCAAATACAGATGTACAGGTGAATATGTATGGAGGGAAGTAGGTAGGTATACAAGAATCAGGTGAAACATCGTGGAATTAAACATCGATTAAAGTTCACGTGCGAGTCACAACCCACGTGTTCATCGTCCTCGAGAAGGTGTTAATTGCTAATCGAAACATACGATTCTTTCACACCCTCGGAATATATGTTGATGTATCCGTTCGGGTATATAAATGCATGTAACGGGGAACAGAACTTTCCTCTTACATCAGCCGTTTCTTTCTCGTCGGCAAAGATTAAAGATCCAATGGACTTTGATCTTCGGTTCAAGGTGCGGTCGCGTAATTCTTTGCCTTTAACATTCTTTCTTTTAACGCTTTCAATGTACATATGTATTTATATGGGTGAACGGTATCTATACCTGCCTGTCTACCTGACCACTTCTTGATACTTCATTATTTTCTTTTTATGTACTACCCGCACCTTGTCGGTATGGTTCTTGCACGCGTGTAGGTATATACCTTCTCCTTTCGCCCGAGCTCATTTAATGGTAGCACATCAGCCTCCTTTGGATTATAATAATTAACCATCTCATATAATCCCAACGAATCGAAAAATTCCTGATAATTTACCATTTGCCTTGCGCCCATAGATCAACCTGACGTATCGGAGATACGAGACAGAAACGACACGAACTTAACATACGCGTTCGTTAATTGCTTGGACAAATAATCGCTAAATTATGTATCCATTGGATTAAATATTCAATCGCTGTTTGCTTTTGCGCCATCGATCGTATTAGTGACGACGCAAATAGTCGTAAAATCGGAATATCTTTTTCGAACTTACACTTCTCACTCCTCGGGCCATATCTTACGACGAGCTTCTCGCTCTCGACCGATTCTATATATACGGTATGACTGTTCCTCGATGAATTATTTACGTAAACGAATACGAAACACAATGGTCAAAATCTTGTGTAAATACGGGTTCGAAATTCGAGTCAATAATTCACCGAGAAATTGCTTATGGCATACGCGTGTCAACGTATCGACGTGATTTATGTACACGAGAAGTGTTTATCGTGTGTCTGTGAATCGAGATGATCTCTCATCGAGCTTTTCGTTCGGTGGGTGGAGGATGATTTTCATCTTGACGGTATAGACACGCGGAATGGGATGGAAATAATAATTTTTAGGAAGTCGGTGCGGGAGAGCAGCCCTGCATAACTCTGCAAAGCGCTTTCTTTCATTCCCGATTAAAAATGTATCCGACAATACCGGCCTTACATCAAACGTCCGAGGTAGCTAGCTAGCTCCCTCGCCCGGGATGAAATTCGTTATTAAAATTAATTATTCAGATCGATAAAATAGCGATATAAGCTACACTGGCGGTGGCAGCCGTTTCAACGAAATGAATCATAAATTGGACCTGTGCAGACCCCTGTAAGTACAGCCCACCCACGAAAATCTACCCCCTGAAGCTTCAACCACCACCACCACCACCACCATCGCCGCCACCTTCTTCTTCGCCCACTCGCCCTTGATACCGGGCTAACCCTTTATTCTTTATTTTTACTTATTAACCTCCTTGATTTATACGTAATTGTACGTGAGAACTTTTTTCATTTTTTTTCCATCCACCCTTCTTACTCCGGCCTCCTTTAAACTCTTATTTCCGCCAGTGGTTCTCAATTTTTCCACCCCACCGCCTTCTGATTACCCTACTGTTCGTTCGCTCGTTCGTTCCTTTGGTCGCTGGTTGGCTGAATGGTTGGCTGGTTGGTTCGAGGCCTTTTACGCTGCTAGCCGAATCTCTGATTTGCATGAACAAGGAATTCCTTCGGTTAAACCCCAAAGCTCTTTCCCGTATCCCCCATCCCCTCAACGGTGACGGCAATCTGCGCCATCGAATCGGGACCGCATTTTAATGTGAGTTTAATTTTCGATTTAATTTCGGTAAAAATGATCCGAGGTTTAACTTGATCTAAAGAGGGAAGGGATGTCCTGAATTTAAAATCAAACTTGGTCCGTGAATTCAACGCTGTCAAAACATTTCTTCCTGCTTTTCAATCTACGCTTCGTTCCTTCGAATTCACAAAACGCGATAAGTCTTCGATATTAGAACGAATAATCTCACGATTTATGACTATTTAAGGGATGAAATAGATATTTTGGTTAGTATCCTTGGCTTTTAGAATTCGGATTATAAAGAAACGAAATACGTAGCTCGGAGTAACTCCGTTTTCCTCTTGTAAAATTTTTTTTTCAATTTTCAAATAAAGTTTCAAACCATCCTGAGTACCACTGTGAAGTCGGAAAAGGGTTGCCGGTCTACGGAGAGTCCGCTGGTAACATTTTATATCTTATATAAAGAAAAGGGATTTCCAGGGCATAACTCAATTTGTAGCCAATATTATTTTATCACCGTATATTTTTTAATTACTTCACTTCAACGCCTTCCCTTACTTCTTTCACCCCCTTCGTTGCTCCTCGACGTCGGCGTCGCCACCCTCGTTTCTTATTAACCAGCACCGCGGCCCGATCCTCTCGGGAATCGAACTCCAACCCTTTCGGTACTTCCCTAATTTTATTCTATTATTAAGCGGAGACCGCAAATTCGTGAATATATTGGCTTTTTTGAGTGTTTGAGCAAGGCAAATGACACTGTTATTGGATTTACAATACCTCGGCAAAAGTTTTCTCGAAATGTGAATAAATTGCGATCGAATTCTTCGTTATATTATTATTATCATATCCGTATGTCCATCTCACGTAGATATACGAAGGATGTGTATATGTGGCAAAGGATGTCCCGATGTTTAATGGCGTTTCAGTTTTATACCGTGGTAGCAATAATTCAATTATTCCTAGCCTCTAAGGATAAACTACACCCTAAGCCAAACGTGTCTCATTCGCCAGATGGTGGGCATCCGCAACGTGGAGTAGCAGAAGGGTTGAAAAGCCAATAAAGGGTGGCGCAAGATGTATGCGCTAATAATCGAAGAAAAAAGTGTCCAATGAAAGAAATTTACGACTGGCTCTAATTAAGGAAGGGGTGGAGTAGACCGCCCACCCTTATCCGGGTTGGAAGGATTAATTAATTCAGAATATATCAATTAAGAATCAGGTTTACTCTTCTGTGCTTTTTTATTGCAAATTGGACGTGAAAAATGACGCCTTGATTAATTTCACGGATAATTTAAAAATGAAGGGTTGGCGATGCCTGGCAAGAAAAAAAAAAAAAAAGAAAAAAAAATTTCAAGACGTGAAATTGGCAATCAGGAGGGTGCGTAATAAAGTTAAAAAATTATCTCCCCGACTGAATTTCATCAGTTTAGTTTGACATCTTATCCGTCGTTCTATTTTTTCTTTCCATTTTTATTTTTCTCCACTTTTCTCGCCAGCCTAGTCATATACTCGCGTGAATATTTTTTTCCTCCCTTCAATCGTACCGCACCCCCAATACGTGTAGGAAAATACATAGGTGCATATATTATATATATACCTGCGTGAGATAGAGGTGTGTATATATATTATATATCCGGCGCGTTCGAAGCAACGTATTTGTACATAAATCAACGTTATATATAAAGCCAGGGTGAAAAATATCTCCCTAGAATTTTACCCGGGACCCAGAAAAGTAAGACAAAGATTAGAAAGTTTCTTGCCATAGTTGACTAGAGATTTGAGAAAAAAATAAAATAAAAATTGACGCCCAAGTATTATAACGACTCGAACACGCTTCATCGGTATACATTTACAGCTTATACGCGCGGGAACTGTTCAATTAAGCGGCTCGTAAGCTCGGTACAAGAACTTAATTTGTCTCCAGGAAAGACTATCGGCTTGATCAGGCAGATGCGCGAGCTCCATCTCCTCTTCTCTTCTCTTCTCTCTTCCCCTAGTGAATCGTGGAATGAATAGAATGATTTTGAAGAGGTTTATTTGTACGGCGTGACACCTCAGCCATATGGTGACGGCGTGTCAATGTTCTCTCCGTTGGCTAGTAGTTGTAAATACGCGGAGAGTCGATAAGTTAGTAAACTAATTAGCAAGATCGCCGACAAAGCCGATCCCCGAGGTCCGCGCCTGCGGTTGTCTTTGCCGGTGTCGTCGTTTTTACAGCCTCGCCTCCCTCCCGCAGCTGTTTGTCCTTCTTTTTCCGTATTTCCTTTTATTTTCTTCTTACCTTTTCTTTTTTTTCTTTCATGTTTTCTAAGTTTGTCTTTTTTTTTGTTGTTGTTTCTTGTCTTTTTTTTTCCCACCGTCGTTCACACAAATATATTTGTTCGACCGGTGACATGCCTATGACTCTATGACGCGCGTCGACTGGTTAAATCAGTGAGCATCGTATAAAATCTATAAATCGGAATGTTGTAAGTATATAAAATCCGCTCCCTCTTCTTTCCTACGTATCTATCTACCTATCCCGATCCAATGTCGCACCGAACACGTCGATTTGTCTCTACAGCCAACGTTACTTTAAATCTTCTCTACACACGCGCGTACACTTTACCTTGGAATCCCATATGCTTGGGAAGCGAACGTCGCCTTGGGCACCATCGGCACGATTGATAACTGACTGACCCAAAACACTACGACAGCAATTAGCTGTGATAAATTGTACAATGTACGGGTTAAGGTTCTACGCGGGTAGCTAAACGAGACCAGGGACACACACCACGTCGAGAAATCCATAGGGTTTTGATTAGAATCGTAATCAAAGGGGAATCAAATTTTACACAAACTCACACCGTGTATGGGCACAAAGTCGTCTTCACCTCTCAAAAAATCTCTCGCGAGTGTCTCTTCAAGGTCTAGTAAACCCTTCAGTCGTTCACCTATAATGCAGCTAATCATTCTATGATGTTACCGATACGCGTCTACGTTGTTGCATCTAACCACTATGCAGACGTTTCAAATCAAGCCTCGGAAGCAATGGCACCGGTATTAATTGCCCTTATTACTGTATGCCTTTGACATATTAGTGTATAGACGCAGACACTCCTCTCGCTATCGTCTTACCTTTCTCTGCCTGGCTCACTTGCTCTCTCTCGGTCTCTCCCTGTCTTTCTCATTCCGCAAGGGCCTTGATAGATAAACTGGAAATAGCAAATACACAGTCGGGGAGAGACAGACAAAGATGAGGAAGAGCGAGAGAAGCCGTCATAGAACGCATTGGTTGAGTTGCGAACGGCACAAACGTGAAACTCGGTCTGTTCCAAGCCTGAGTCAAAGTTGCAGCTTGCAACCGTTGAAATGCAGAGGTTCTCGACTTCGAAACATCAAAATCGTACAAGTTATGAATTCATCAATCAACACCTAAGTTTCCTCCGTGATTAGAGTCTTGAGAGACCCGCAGCTCGTCTATATAATTACCGATACGGAAATTACGGGAGGCGATTCATTGTAATTGGAAAATGAACACGAAACAGGATGAAATACATCCTGAGAACCCCCGACCGAACAGAAAAGCGGTTGCTTTTCAATAACAATAGCAATTATCGTTCACGTCGAGATTCCAATTTTGCCATTGATGCATCGCTAGTAAACGAGCAGACGTGTACGACGAGGTAGACTAGGAAGCTATCGGAAAATGTTACAAAGGTTAGAGACAGAGTTCTGCCTATGACATGATAGTGCCGTACATGTGCATCGAAATGCGCAAGTACTTATTCAACCAGACATATTCGGTTTCGAACCATTGTAAGCACGAGGACAAACTTCCTATTTGTTCAAAGTTGACGGCCTCCATCAGAACGGTCGCCAGTATATCGCTGTGCGATATGCGCTGCAATGAAGTACTCCAAATATTTCATAATTGGAAGGTAGTGATCGCTAACAACATCTCGTACCATACCTTCGTTCCATTATCTAAAACTTTTCCCCTA
Source organism: Tenthredo distinguenda (assembly GCA_947538915.1). Classification (NCBI taxonomy): domain Eukaryota; kingdom Metazoa; phylum Arthropoda; class Insecta; order Hymenoptera; family Tenthredinidae; genus Tenthredo; species Tenthredo distinguenda. The sequence goes on from OX384534.1 coordinate 12,583,408, forward strand.
TTCCCATGCGTTATGGCTTCATGATGTACACCCACGCCACATATACGAATTATATCTACATATTGGGACGTATGCGATTGGAACTTAACCGTTAGAAATTTATTTCGTTTTACGAGAATTGGAAGAAAAAAATCGCATTTGTGGCTCTGACAGATTTTATTACTTACAGCTTACCGCATGTACATCACGTCATATCATATCATTTTTTTTTTTGTCATAAGGTGTAGCAATGAAATCGAGAGACAAATATACGATTGAGTTTTTAATGAAACGTGAGATAAAGTATATCTGCTCTTTGAGGGTGAGATAGGCTGTGGAGATTGAAATGGTCTGTCAAAAGTGAGGAAAGAAAGGAGACAGCGAGTGTAAATAAAGGACAAGGTAATTTGGGCAATTTGCTGAATAATCAAACAAGTAGTCGTCTCTCTGATGACGTATTGTGCTCAGGCAGTCTTTGTATCGTGCGTTTGTCGAAAATCACATTAAGTCCACAGTCTCTGCTGCTGAGGGACCAGATCTCGACCACCCTGAGAAATCATTTCCGCTGTAGAACCGATCAATCAAAGTAAGTACCGTTAATGTCAGATTTTCGAAAGTGGAAAATACCACAGAGAATGAATTCCTTCAAAGTTTGCTAAGTGACCGGATCAGCCAATTAACGACGAAATATCATAGGAAAACGAGCAATCATTTGAACAATATTTGTCTCAATTTACCAAAAGCTCAATGTCCTCTTCATCGTCAGTGAAGTCCAAAGAAGTTTATAATTACTTCTCAGCCAAATATCATTCAAAAGGTTTCACTTCTTGTCATGGTAAAATTGAACAGGCGCCAACTGACCAGTAGGGCTGATCAAAACACAGCACGGCCGCTACCGTCCCGCGTCACTCAGACACTCTGCCGACCCGCGCGACGTCACTAATAATGATCGATCACCTTCAGTTTCACCCGCACCTGCCAGTAGCTTTTGTATTTCTTATTTTATCAAGCGATGTGGTGGTCTCTCTTCTGCATGTGTACCATGCCGTGATTTCACTCGTCAATAAGTCTATTTCCATCACACGTCACTTTCCACAACTTCTTAGCGAATATCTGCGTTTGAAATAAACTCTAATCATGTCGAAATGAATCAGGGTAATTTTCGGAGTCACTGAGCTTTCATTCCGATATGGAACGAAGCTGTGAAGTTTTCTTCTGGGGTAAAAGTAGGAAATATGACTTGTGACGAAGTAGGTGCCTTATAACGTTCAGCAACAGCGTTGCATAAGTGACTGTGATATTAGTGTTCATTATCAAAAGATCTTCGTATTTCATTGAAGTGCTAAAATTTCCTCAGAGTTTACGTTAGTTTGTTTGAAATTTTTCGATGCGTTTTATTACAACTATAATACATGAATAAGCAAGTGGTAAGCGCCTCGTGTTTCGCTTGTCAGTTAGCCGCCAACTGGTCGCATTGACAGTTTTCGCCCGGCGAATATCTCTCTCGGGCAAGTTCCTCGTTTCAAACCACGATTAGCTATCCCGTGAGAGATTCTGGACCTCGAGACGACGCGACGCCGACTTGTGCATGTACGTGGTGAAGACCAACACGAAGACACGCGAGACTCGCGGATGAGGTACGATGGTATGTCCAGAGAAATACCAACCGAGTAGCAGCCGGCCAGCTGATCCTGGGAACAACGCCCCGGTCAGGATTTCTTGCGCGAATTAGGCCGTCTTGATGCCTATATATCTACACACATGGATTACACACACGTATCCTGAACGCTTTCACCTACGTATCGATACACTCGTAACCCATACCTCTATAGATATGAACGCAGGGTTATGCAGCGTATTCTCAGTTCTCACCGATGCGATGCGATACACTGCACCGCACCCGTATAGTTGCCCTTGAGCCCGATGAATCGTCGCCGACGAATAGCCGCGGTCCTAGCTATGCCAATTTGGTCTCGTCCTGGCTTGTGCGCGGGTACGTGGACTCCTTTGTCGTCCAAAGGCGATATCTTGGACTGGTTCCCAGACTGTGTCAATTGGTTGGGATTGTTTGGCGCGGGCTGTGGTAGCCATGGAATTTCTTCGATAGTATTCGATGAATCTATCGGAGTATGCCATGAGCCTGTCCTCTATAATACTACGATTACGAGCGGTCGGTTTTGTTCCCATCATTAAAGTATCCCTGAACGTACGAAAGATCGATCTTGAACTTAGGTATCTACCCGGCGATTGATTGGTAAATATGATTCGGTAATTAATTGCCGCTGGCATAACTATACATTCTGCGATAATTGGACGATAGTGATTTAACGTGTGTGGCGATGGTATTGAGAGGACGACCTAGCCAAGGTCGGCTGAACCGCATTCTACCTGTTCTTGTCTTATCTCGGTGCACCACTCCGATCCTCTGATTCGCCGCACTTGACTGGTCAAAGAGGAGAGAAACCGAGAGGAGGGCTACGAGACGGATGCCAGGGAACTGACAACGGTATTTTCGGAATGCGCGTGTGCTTTTTCACACGTTTGGCACAACTCGCAATCACGAAATGCAGTAGGTACTGACTATCCACAAGAGCCAACTTCTAATCACTCCGCGAAGCGTGATGAGAACGTGAAATATCACTCTCGACGATTTCCCTCTATGGAAGTGGAAATTGATACTCCTTTTTTCATTTTCATTCATCACTTGACATGGATAATTTATTGAAAATAATTAGCGTTAAATTGGCGAGGTCAAAGGTGAAGGGTAGAAAAAGTGAGAAGTATTGAAGATCTCATTCGTTTCCATCGCTGGAATTTCCTTGCAGATTAATCTCGTGTTCAAAGTCGATCCATTTGAAATCCTTGGTAAGTAGGACACAGCTTAAGCCCTTCTTTCCGTTCCTCCTTGCATCCCCTTGCTCCTTCAACGAACTCCTCGGATCCATTGTCGTAGCTAAGTACAGATTTATTATCACGGCGTGTCTTATTCCCTCGTCCAACAAGGCGCGTTCTTAGCCTTGCTCTCGAAGCGAAATAAATTCATCAAGAATTCTATTACGAGTCTGTACTCTATGGCGAAATGGAAGACACTGGTAGTTTGCTCTTTACTTGTCTCTTACGTTAGGTGCAGACCGAACGATTTATAGGGAGTAACAGTAGGAAAGGATTTCTGTCTAACAATAAGCTCAAGCGCGAACGAGAATTATCTCAACTTCCAACGATTACACAATCGTTTAAATATTCATCAGATTCGATGGATTCAGAAAATCTCTAGCGATTCTCTATCCCCACTATCATCAGCATTTTATTCCAATTATTTTTACCTTTTTCCGGAACTCCATTACCCATAGTCTCTATAAGACTGCATGCATATGTGGACACTGGACATCTGAAAGTACGCGATAATTTCGTATAGGAAACTGTCTGCGTTGAACAGATGCGTTAAAATTTTCTTCCAAGCGGCATGACTCATTACTCACACCTTAGAATATAGGTACGACTCGCCAGTGCAGGACTGTCAATTATTGAAATAAGCTAATTATCGTTTTCTCGTGTGCGGCCGCCATGCAGCTGCACCACCTAGACCTTCCAGGGTGGAGCGCGTGCTGAGACCGCTATTATCCGTTCTAGCCCCTTAGGGCAACGGCTACCAAGGGTTTGAAGAATATTAGATCTGATTCGTGATTAGGAAAAAATCGCCCGCAAGACTTAGGATTTGAAGTTTTTGATTAGTTGAAACAGTCTGACTTAATTTAATTGAACGGCTGTACGAAGACAGTAAACGAAACTTACTTTTGTTAGCTGAGTTTAATTTGTGCCGATTGAGGTAAGGGGTAAAGTTTCCGAATCAACGGGTATATTTTTGGTTGACATTGATGCCTTGATACCGGTATAGAAGTAACGTTTTCCAGCAAGTATTAGTCCCGAAGGAAACTAAATTGAGACATCAACAACATCATTAAGTTGAAATATTTCTATTGCGTTGTGTCGCGGGCTAATAACTATTATCGCTGTATAGAACTGCGATATTTATTTGATAAACAAAGTTGGACTGCGCGTGGCTGTAGGCAGAGATATAAGTCTTTGAGACTTGTACCAGTAATGGCTGCGATATATTAGGAAACTTTAGTCGGTCGGAGTTTGACGTCTTTATAAGAGGCAAACAACTAACCTAACTATCCCCTCGCCATCTCTCGCTATCATTGCTACCACTCACGAATTACGATAAATAACGCAACGAACAAGCCCTCCAACGACGCTGCAGGATCGTATCGCGTTCGCGGCACTGCCGGGGCCAGAAACCAATAAATATCATTCTCTCGATAAAAATTTGAATCGCTTGCATCATACGAAGAGCCGCAAATCGAAGCTTTCGACGCAAGGAACGCACATTCGTATCATTGGTCTATGAGTGGCAATTTCTAGTCTCAGGCGTACTATCGAAACCCTTTCGTTTCATTGGAAAAACTTACCTTGGTAAAAACGACAAGGTTTGATATCAGCTTGTGTCAGTTACTAACTTTAGGACTTTGAAATAGTGCGGAATTATTAATGTAACAATCTCGTGACACCTTTGTCTATAGTTCCACCACGTGATGGGTCTTGAAAACTTCCTTGCTCCAGAAAGCTTGCGATCGATTGACCAATGAACGTGAGTCTTGATCGGATATCGACGAATGAAAATCGAGGTTCGTTCGCATAAATTTGTGCCCTGCTTCAACGATGGTCACGACAACCTTACGAGCCTAGGGCAATGACTAATGTTATTTAATCACACCATAGCCCACCCCCGCATGCGCTACTTTGAGTATAGATTTTGTTCCGATAGAGAGTCGATAGCGGTCTTGGTATTTCAATGAAATTTATTTCTTTTCTTTTCTATCAAATTATTTGATTTAATTTATTCCTGCATACTTGATTAGTCCAACGCACTGTACGACCGAAGCCCAGCAGTGCAAGGGCACAAGTTAATGCATCCGGACACGCCATCCACGAGTCTGATTCTAAACTCCTGATAGGCGCTAGTACATCTCACGTCAGCCGATGAGATTAGAAAATGAGGTGAAACGAGGCTCACTTTCATTGTCTATGGGTATAATCGCGATACGTAACTTATACTCGCGTATATCTGTCTCAAGATATCGACTGACCAAGAGATCTCCGAGGTTACAATTTAAATTGGAATGGAAACAAACCCATTATCGTAAAGCGAGAGCAATGAGGTACCCGCAGGACAGTTGTTTATTTAAAAACTGCGCATGCATCCACCGTGCTACAGACTACAAACAAACCGTCAACGCCTGGTCTGCGCACGAAAAGTATGAAATGTAATTAAATCCGCGTCCGCGTGCCTGTATCGCTTGTGCCGTGAAGTTAAGTATTTTGAGCCAGGTAAGGCCTCCGACAAGCTGTAAGGTCGCGGTTAAATCTTATCGAAACTCATGCTCACTTATTCGGTAGAAAAAAGGTCAAATTTACTTCTGAGATTTTGCAAAAACAGAATTGATAGGAAAAACCGAGTTTTGATTAGATTCTTTTTCGTTCATCGAGGATGTATGAAATCCTCGATATTTTCGGGGTTGAATACGGTCAGTGTCTTGAACGCGCTTTTATAGCCGGCGTTGAGAAGAAACCACGAAAAAGCTTAGCGTGTGTCGGTGAGGTGACGTGCCTGACGGTCGACCCTTGCGGAGCGCCGCGTTCGTCACGAAATGCCGGATTGTGCCTTCGGTGTCAGTCTTCGATGCAAATAAACAACGAAACAAATAAAGAAACAAAGTAGGTGGGTATATAAGGGAGAAAGAGAGAAAGAGTTTCTCTGGAACGCGAGAAATATGAATAATTAATAATAATTGGAAGTTTTTATTGACGACACCATGCGACGACGTCTACGGTCGTAGTATATTTCACCTGCATTTAAATAAAGCTCCAAACAACAATCTCTTAGACTTTTTTTTTTGAACAACGCACGGTAATTCACACGCACACGTCGACCACGATCGACGCGAAATCCCTCCACTGTCCACGTCTACCTTTTACATTTTTCTTAAGGTCTTGACGGTCTGGAACACAAATATATACATTTCCTTGTCTACCTATACATCTAGCCATCTTTCTCTGAACCTGAACACTTTGGAATATTTGTGTTGCTTTGATATCTACATGCGGCTGTGGTCTGCTTTGCAGAGCCATGCTCATACGTTATGGTATATAATATGTGGAATATGGATGTGGACAAGGGCTGCCTGGTGGCTCAGACTTTGCCGACGATATACCGTCATGATTTTATAAAGCCTTTTCGCGTTTCCGTTTGTAACCGCATCAGTAGAATCAGACAAACCTCCTGAACTACCGAGCGTAACTTTACCTTGAAACGAACAAAACACTTCTATACATATGGTATTAGACACCTTTGATCTGCTCCTCTGTACGGAAAATATTGATCCTTCCGTTTGAGTTTTGTGAGGAGACGAAAGTCGAAATGTATTTGAACATGAATTCTGAATATCTGTTCGTCATCGAAAATGATTATGGGTCTAATGAATTGTAGCAATAATTGTTAGATACAGTATCGCGTAAAATGAATTTAGATCTGACGATGAGAATAAAATTTCTTGCGTGACGTTAGAAACGTGATTTTGGAAAAGGTTTTCGCCGCAAGCGTCCTCAAACACATTCACCCATATTAATGTTAATATATTATAACTGTGACGTCGTTTTAGAATAAAGGATTGCTCTTAACGTGCTCCGAGTGAAGCCTGGGTAGGGTGGAGATGGAGGTTCAAAACATTGACCGTCCAAAAGGGTTAGAGGAAAATGGAGGTGGGGGATAACCTACCCCGAAGGCTTAAAACAGCGAGAGAAACATTCGATATATATATATTTGTTGCGCGTACTTTGGGAGCACCTTCAAAGGGAAGTCACGTGGTCCCGGAGGGACACGAGAGCGGGGGGTTTTAAATCGAGAAAAGGTTGAAAATGGGGTGGAAATCGGGTGGAAAGGAGAGTCACCGGCAAATGGCCGAAGGTGGTAGAAACAGAGCAGTGCTTTGCGCGTTCACGGGTTTGCCTTACGTTAAGCGAGGGCCCGTTTTGTTAATTGAGTAATATCAAAGTATATATGGCGAGAATATTTTCCTTTACGTGTACAAAGACCGACTCTGTAACTTCTGCGGCGTTGGTCAGTCTCCACGTTTATATTATATCGCACAAATAAAATTAGTCCCTCGAGATTTGTTATCCGTACTTACCAGGAATGATATCGATTACAAGTATCGTACACATGTTAACGTAAATACGTGCCCGTTGCACTTAACCATGCACGCGATTTAGTAGTAGAGTTCAGATGATAAGAATTTAGTATCACCTCGGATTCTATAAACTATCTTGAAATTTAGTCATTAGAGGTTTCGTTGAGAGAGGCCATTCGGTCTGATAGCGTTACCTTGAACCATGTTATGGCAAATTAGAAGATCGACTGAAATAGCACGCGGAGAATATCTCCATCGGCTCAGTCCCTCCTCGGCAATCAGATCTCTAAGTAGGTTAATAAACTGAGTTCATCAATGCTGTTGGATTCCCATAGCGCCAATCACCGACGTAACACGCGATGCACGCCACGAACTACACGTATCCGTCTATCCACTTCCTTCCACAAGTGCCACACACTCGCTTTCCATCTCCGTCAATATCAAACGATACACCTATACCTGAAGATTACTCATATAACTACGTACACATATGATACGTCTAACTCTCCGGGGTGCCCATATATACCTCTGTGTACCAGGTAATATATACCCACCTGTACGTGTTACACCTAAAATGGAGGCGAGTACAGATACATAAACCCAGCTGGGTGTTATTAGTGGATTCCCGTACAAGACAAAGATAGCTATGAGAAGATATCATAGGGAAAGGTATGAGTCGACTTTTATCCGTCTTCGCTGATGCCCGTCTTATTGTATTCTCTAATACAGTTGCGGATCATTAACCGAGATCTCAAACCTGGAGATCGCAAGCATATCTGCAGGATAAAGTATTGAGAGGAATGGTGGAGAATTTTATACGGAATATATTGATACAGGAGTTATAATTTCCAGTGAAGAATACACTGCAGTAATGTTTTGAACAAACAGCTTGAACACCTCGAGATCTGCAACTGCACTTTTGGTATTCGGTTGCTCGTACGATGTTGGTTTGAATCTCTCGCTAGAGACAGGTAATAAGTGGTGCGTGCCGTTGTTTGATGGAACTGAGAAGCAGATAATAAAAATCCGTCATCGCTAAGACGCCACCACCCGTCAAAACCACAACACCATTCGCACGTTTCCCACGAAATAATTCAAAGCAAACATTATCGATGAATTACGATCAAAGAGACCGCGTGTACATTGCACAATTCGAAGACCACGACACACCGAAGAGTTTATTGGAATACGTTGAGAAATTTGTGCCAAATTATCTTCAACCTGCGACTTATAATTATTTCGTACTCCACCATTGCATAATTGGCTTCCGTTGCCGCACTGCAATAAACGCGGACTTATGAACGCTTTCTTGACTATCTATGAGTACAATGCCTTAAGAGATAGCCGTCAAGATCCCTGAGGAAAGAAACGAATGATGGTGATGGTTTTAATTGTTGCACCTGCGCCCAAGAACAGCCCCTGCTAAAACGCGAGGGTGATAATTTCTGTCCAGCTGTTCAATTGTTTCGTCTATTTCCGATCCGATCTGGTATTTTAAGTTCGTTTCTTAACTTCCCCCTTGCTCATCCTCCCGTCACAACGGCCGGCATGTGCAGCCCACTTAAAATGTATCGGCTTGGCCTTCGTGCATCCCGTTTTTGTTGCGGCCAGGGCAATACCCTCGCGGGCAAAACACTCAGGTGGTGTTTTCAACTAGCCACACGTGCCATTTTTTCATTAGAAGTCCCGTTTCCTTTCGATCCACGAAATATAGTAGAGCGATCATATCACACTAAGAAGCAAAAAGTTTTTCGCGAAACATGTTTTTTACGAGGTGAAAATCCGTAAGGCCATTAGCTGAAGATCCAGTTCAATCGGTCTTCTCATCCCATACAAATTTCTGTAACGGTACTTCCCGAGCTGATCATCTTTTGGCCGTTATTCATTAGGAAGTAATCAAGGATTTCGAGAACAGGTCCTTAAGGGTTTTTAAAGACATTGAAAACGAGTATGGGCATGACGAAAATGACGTCTAAATAGTTAGGAAATTAGAGGAACCAATCCACAGTAGACACCGTGCAATGTGTGAAGATAGATGTATGTGTATTCACATAGGTGTAAGAGCGTATGCAGCGCAAGAGCTGCCGTTCGAAAAGGGAACAGGTGGTCGGACAGGAAACGTATAGAGCGAGGTATAGACTGTACGACCAGATACTACTGTAGTTAGCATAACAATTGTAGCGGGGAAATATATCTATCTGGTGTGCGTGGTTCGAATGATCTATCGTGCTAAGTATATTCACGAACGCTCAAGGCGATACAAGTCCGTTTGAGTCAAGTAGGTATAGCACGTGACGATAGCTATGCTCGCCTTTTTCTCATCGGTTGACATACATTGGCATACATGTACCTTTACCACCTGTACAAATATACCAAAGGTGAGAAAATGAGGGTTTCGCAAATCCTGGTTTATGATGTCAAAAGTTTGACGTTTCTCGCTAAAGCATACGCAGGGGTCTTCGTTGCCTTCAATATTTCCTATCCCTGATTTGAATTTATAGATCATTGGTGCATCTAGAGAGCAATAATTACATATATGTCTTTTCGACTGTCGAGAAAATCGGAAATAGCGAAACAGCGTTCACAAAAGTTTGACCACTCAAGTTCACGGAGTGAATGACACCATCGTGGTCAATGGAGAAAATGTCCTGGTTCCCATAGCCAGAAATTACCCCTTCGGTTCTGCTCGAGCTGTCATCCACGGCGGTAAACAACTATACTTCATGCGTTCTGAAAAACGTTACAGATCATTATCGATGTGAGGCAAAGACGTAGACTCCCGCTTCACTCCACTCAACACCACGAACTATCCTGTACACCAACTTGTATCGCTTGATGCCGCGATTGTGACAAAAATGACGGGTATCCGCCGGAAATGCTCTTTCCTTCTCATCCTCTGTCACCACTGACTCGGACTCGACCCCGCGTGCCTTCATTATTTTGTAGTTAGCTTTTTTTCTTCTCGACCGACACACGCTGCCCCTCCTACAAATTCACCCCCATCAATGACAGGACCTTCTCGTCTTTACCAAGATGATTTGCCGTTTCGTACGACAACCTGCAAGCATCATATGATGCCTGATTGGTATTCATATGCATATACGTATAAGGCATACACCTTCGTCCGAGTGTATAGAGGCTCAGATATTTCGTACAGGGCGAGCCACATCTGCCGAACTTTCCTGTCGAAGAAGAGTACCTAAATAAATTGAATCTCATATCTGATTAAGATTTCAGATTACGTTTCTTTTCATATTTCACTTTTAATAACGGTAGATTTTTTTATTCACTGCTGTGAGAGTTGCAGTCAAGTGTACCGGATCGCTGCAGGTTCAAATATCGTCAAACTTTCAGTCTCTTTCTTCCGGTTTTAGTATAAAGAAATTCAATTTCTGAACCTTGCTTCCAAATCTTGTAACAAGATGAAAACCACTGCGGAGTATCTTCGTCGATTGAAGCGAGGAAGCATTTAGCTAACTTTACACGTAGCCGGTGGAACTTCCTCAAAATTTCTTCCACGCCACCGTCGGTCCACCCTCCGAGATCAGCGACGGATTTTCAATTAATTTTTTGGACGTTTTTTTCGTGCGCGTGCCACCTTAGATATTGACACCGTGTTGGTATTGCCGGACAGGAGCTTAAAGATCAATCAGAAGCGGTCTGTAATTAACGAGTTACAACCACTTCGGTGCCTCGAGCCCCGAAGTCCCCCGCAGCAACCCTAGCCACTCTTTGCATTAAGACACGCGTTTTTGTCACTATCCTTCGAAGGTAATTATCTGCGGTGAACGTAGCGAACGAAGCAACCGCACGGCGCGAAGAGACAGAACCTCGCGAGGAACGGATTCTCCTCGACTTTGCTTCGATTGGTTATACAACCCGGTTTTTCTTAAGTCAAGCCGACGTGACTCTTGGCAGAGGAGCAAGATAAGTCGTGCGCGGCCTAAGGACGTCTAGAGGCATAATTAGTAGGCGTCACTCCGTGCCGCCTACGTTTAAGGATCTTTCTTTGAATATAAAATGGTCCCCTTGCGAACCGGTCGTGAAATGTTAAGAACAGAGGTTCTGCAACCTGTGTACAGCGAACTTTAGGTAAAAGAACACGCGAGTCCGTAGATACGCGTAATGTGTGTTTATTGGTAAGGTGAAGAAGCAGCAGCTGTAGAATTCAAGTCGGTTGACAACGATGCAGTTTTGGCTTAACTATGCCCATATTTATGTGAAAATATGCAACAACAAAAAAACAGGAGCGGAAAGGGGAAGGGGGAAGTGTTTTAAATCGTAGCAACGTCCCAGCTTTTTTGTTAGCCCCTGTGACTGGCAAGTTCAGGATCGAAACTTGCCCGTCGTTGAAGAGCAATTTGCAAGGTGCTGCGCGTCGCGCATTAGTCAGGGTGCCGCGACGCCGCGTGCATTATGATTCGTTGTGTTTTCTTCTCTCGCGATAACTTTAACGATCTAATTAATTATACGACTAATAACGAGCCGTTATTATTGGACCCGTAATCCAGCTATACATACATCACGGTTCTATATCCGACATATTTTCGTAGCTAGTTAATTAAATCGGCACGAGTCAAGCTCGCGCCCCACGTTCGTATCGGACTGGACTCTAATTGCGATGAATTTGCCCTATATCTTACCGTTAATCACTTCGCTCGTCCGCCAATGTTTTCCGGGAACCTTTACCAAACCCACGTCACGTAATCGTACCGCAAACTGTGCCAAGATATTTCGCAGTAAAATTAGTATTACATAAAAACTGGACGAAGTAGACAGAAATACATGAAAGGATCAGTCGATAGACGGTCACCTACGTTCGGTACAGAGATTTCGAACGAGTGGAAAAATTATTCGAATCGGGCTAATCGAAAACGAAGAATTTTCGAGCCCAATATTCGTAGTCTTGACTATCTTTGGGATAATTGTCCGAGCTCTCAGCCGCGTGGTTTTCTTAATACGTGGGTGTAGACTTATTGCTAGATGGTAGCACAGTTGGTGTAATTAATGTAACAATTATTAGCACGAAAAGATTTTATCAGAGGTTGCCGTTGTGTTTTCTCTAGAACCAAGGGGCGGAGCAAGAGTGTAGTGTACGTACGTAGGGTACAGACATCGAGAAGTTTACCAGTATTATAATGTTATACATTGGCCACGTTTAACTCGAATCACGAAGCGAGGAAATTGATTCTTCTCTGCTTTCTCCGGCAATCGCAATGAAACACAAACTGCAATTGGTGCAGATAAGGATCCACCACTAATGAGGCTAATTCACGCAAGCTCAAGGAGTCCAAGGAATGATATTTGCACATTCCACGCGCTCGTTACGTATTATATATACTATATAATTTATTTATTGTACGCGCCCGTATGATATATAACGACGAAGCGAACGAGCGAAAGTGTCTTTCCGTTTTTCTTCGAACTCACGATTACGAAGCTGTTCGCTTGTAAACGACAGTTTTCCGTAACAGTTGGAGTCCAGCTTTGTTCGTTAAAGCGTGGGTGGATGCAGAAACTAGCGGCTTCGCGATCCGGAATGAACCTCTGTTGAACGTAGGGACGTATAGGTCGACAACGAGATACGAAAAGCTATACGAAGAGATGCAATAAACGATTGTGATTTACGAGGTCATAATTAGTAATTAGTAGTAATTGTAATTAATGCTCGTGCTATGATATAAATATGGATTGATGCCAACATCGGCAACACGTACGCGGCCCTAGAATTATTATTATAATTAAACTTCGCGTTGTGTATTAATTGCGATTTAATTTAATGCGATGACCTGGCATGCCACTATCGGAATTCTCTACTAGGTATAATAAAATGAAATAAATGATAAAAAATAAAAACGAATAGTAGCTTTTGAATAACCACATGTGTTTCGCGGAACTGAGTTCAAAGCTTTAACCCCGTACGATTAACCGATAAATTTTTCCCTACAAAGAAACCTTTGCTCACTCGTACGAATCTCTACGATCGTTGGCGCCTCGTGTCACGTCATAAATTGCCAAAATATGTTCCCCGTGATTCGGCAACAAGTTTAATTACCGCTATCTTTCTCCCTCGCAACAATGTGCGAGAGGCTCATCTCCGCTACGCTGCATCCTGCCATCCCGCGAACAAGACGAGTTGTAAAAATCACATACCACAGCTTGAGAGCTGGACGTCTAGAGCCAAAAAGAAGTTATTATTGATGGCGTATTGAAATGGTATGAGTGCGGTGATAAAACGACTTGGGCCCGCAGCGCCGCGGAGGTCTCCACTTAACGTCCCGGATTATATATAGGGGGCCCTTCTGCTCTTCTTTCGTTAGGCCCATGCACATAGGCCCTAAGTAAAATATATGAATGTAGATTACTTCGAATGGGTACTTTGTTTTAGGTTATTACATACACCCTGCACCAACTGTGGATATTATATGCTGAGCAAACGTGGGTGGCTACAGGTAACCTAGGCTTAGCGAGATAATTATTATTTATTTAGCAAATTAAGGAACTTGAATTATCGGGGAAAATATCATTTACCTTTTGACGTTGCGTATCGATAGTTGTTATAGTTTTATGGTTAGTTATTTATTTTTAGCAAACAATAAAGTACCGCACAGCCGTTAAAGACCGAACGAGGAGGTCCGGGCAGAGGCAGGATCGCTTGATATAGAGCTGGCATTAAAACCAGAACTGGACGTAAGGTAAGGCAGCTGAAATACGACCGATGCGAGAATATCATTAGCAAATTGCTTAATTTACGAACCAACTGCCGCCTGTCGCCGTTTTGTCGTTCCAGCCTTCGGTCTTCGAATGACAAAGATTGCCTCTGAAAATTCAACGTTACATTAAATTATGCGCCTTGAGGCAGTGACGCAGCCTCCGAGGTATTCCAACTATCCTTGAAATGCGTTCTCCGACTTACAATCGCAACTTCAAATCAAACTCTGTCAACAGAAACCGTATACTGGTCTGTTTTTGGGTGAATCGAATCGCATTTCGTCGATTAGAAATTGAAAAAGAAATTTTTCAAATTATTTTTGAGGGTCGGTTAAAATCCGACTGATCCGAGGTGGTCATCGTGGTGATAATCGATAGGTTTGACCCAGCACGTAGTCGCAATCAGAATTTGGGTCGAGATAAGGCGTAAGCCGTTAAGCCCTACGGTTGTAGCAGCGCGCCCTTAGTCAATGTCCAAAGAATTATTTTCTTGTCGTGCTTTTTTCCGCTGATATACAAGAGCTCGTTGGACACGTTGGTATGTATAAATATACCTATACAGAGAAAAAGAGAAGAGAATTGGTAGGAGGGCGTGTGACACTCTCGTCCATAATCCTAAGATTTAAACGAACCCTCATCCCGCCTCCGTTAAACAAAAACAAGGGACGTAGGCACGGAGCAATGGAGGTACGAAGGTACCGAGCGAGCGAGGAAATATTATTAATACAAAGGGACGATGGTACAAATCCCGATCTGAAATATGACGGGAAATAATCCGGCTAAAGTGAAACGAGGAATGGCCCGGAGGTCGGTTACTTGGTTCGTTGGTTTTCGTTGTACCTTTATATTCCCATTACTTTACCAATAATGTCTGGAGGAAAGTGGCGCAGGAATATTTTTGGTAACGGCTTTATTCAATATAATTAATTAGTTGTCTACGCAACGTTGCGGGCAATGACATTGCATATCTGTGTAGCTATCTAATTATTGATATATGTATTAAAATTCTACGTAACGAATGAAACTGACATGGCATAACTCGAGGGTTGTCGGTGGTTGAAAGCGAAATCTTTCGACTTGGAAAATTGCGCGTTTCCGAGAGCATACGAACCGAAATGCGCCCGAAAAGAGGTACTCCGGTTAGTTGTACCTCGAAACATAAAGTCGGGTTTATCGGTATTGGAAATTTCGTGCAGTGACTCGAAAACAAATGAAAACCTGAACTTATCCAGCGTTCAGTAACCATAGAGACGCGATTGAATGGCTCCGTGGTTGTCGGGACCCGCGCTCTTCGTACCCCCGCACCCCGAGGCACTCCAGTGTTCGTCCCTCTCGCGTTTGATTCGAAGAGCATTTGATATCTGAAAACCCCAATATTTTTAAAAGCCTCGGTGGGTGGCTGAGTCGTCCTGAGCTTCCGAGCTCAAAGCGAGACTCGACGTCGCGGGGCCATTAAAATACGAATAATAATTATAAGAGCGCCGGGAAAATGATCAGTCGGCTTGAGACGAGATGATCATCCATGCTTTGTTGGTTGTACATTTACAGCGGGCCTCCCTTTTCATCCTCCGTATCCCCCCATCGTCTCACACCGTAGTTTTCGTTGACCCGAATGCAACTGAGAATTACGGGCCCCCCCACTTCGATACATGAAGGAGGAAAGATATGGCTGGTCGAAGTCGGCCCAAGTTCTTCAAGACGTGCCGAGGCAGTAACAAGTAATAATTTATTAATTGAAAGGACAGATTAGTGGCGAAGGGCACTGCGGCCAGAAGACGAACAACGAATAACCGAGGCATCAATCAATCTACAACCCTTCGACTGATTAAGCGGAATAAACGCCGAAGACATTCGTTGGACCGTTAATATGAATTAATAGATAAATATACAATTAGAAGTAATCTATATTAATTAAGGGAGGGTCTTGCCTTCGTGGCCCGACTTGGCTCCTTTGTGGCTGCATTGAATATCCGGCTATTTATTCATTAACCCGCACCTTCGACCTCGCGCTTGCCACGAATCTACCGAACAATAACGAAATAGGAAATACTGCTAATGCTCCCCCTACTTTCCCTCGTACCACTCGCCGATTCTTCCTCCCTCATTTCTTTCCATTTTGACACACATCATTCTGACATGGTATTCAATGCCCGTACACCTCGACCGATCGATTTATTCTCCCCATGCCGGCAGACCCCGTCCTCGGGGTGAGCCTGCGGAGAGATTATGGCCGAAACTTGGTCGTTCCGTAGGTCTGGTCAATCTAGCCGAAAGTTAGGTAAACAAATTGGTAAGATCAGGTAATATAAAAAGTGGATGATATAGCGGCTGTCCGGGTCACGAAGTAATCCCGTAACGTGGTTGCAGCTAGACGGTTCACCCTTTCGAACACCTCTTCTCACACCGAGGAAGGTCGAAGGCGACCGAGGGGTCAGCTAAGGATCCTCCTTGATTGATCGAGGGATAAAGTCTCATCGTCCGGCACCGGGAGCTGTTTAACGTAACGTCCGGTAATAAAGAGCCGGTCAAACGATGCGAGTGACCGCCGAAAGTCAGGTGGTCATCGCGTCGATTCTATCGCATGAATCTTCACGAATTTATAGAATAAGGGTTTCAAGATATATCTAACGAAATACAACAGAATTAGAGACTTCGAGGAGAGAAGTAAAAAGATAGGGTAAAAACGAGGGAGCGTTAGACCGTAGCTAAATCCACGAGAAGGGGTTGCTCCGCCGGATTTTGTATAAATGCGTGTATAGGGGAGAGGATCGACGATTTTAGGTGCGGGGGTGGACGGGTGTTGGCGGACATTTGTCAGGCTGTCTTGACCGAACGGCTGACAAGCTCTGATATGCGGGTGCGCGGGCAGAGTCAATGTGACGTTTTGACAAGGGTGGTCTTAGATATTGTTATTTCAAACTGTATCTATATGTATGTATATGGGTGTCATCCGCTAAATGATTCATGGGTCGAGGCCGGAAATTTCCGAAGCAGGGTGCATTGTGCTATAGAGGAAGACATCTGAATTCTAACGAATCGCGACTCCCCGAGGATCTGGGACTCGGTAATGTGTGCTTGGTTCGAACCGCCTGCATCCAAGATACATCCATGTATATATCCACACTCCGGACGCCTACATAATATTTTAGGAAATTTGCCTCATCGGTGTCGAAGACCAACGTCAACACCAATTAAAGACGGTATATTCAACGTAATTACGTCCGGCAGAAGACTTGGACGTTGGTTCAGAGTAGACGAAGAATAAGACGAAGTAGAAACCAAGACGCTTTGCTTCGAGGTGTCAGCCGGCAACAAGCTCGGGTGGGATAGCGAGAGATTAAACTAGTATGTGAGTATCAAGACAGCTATAGGTACCATACGGTGTGCGATTGCTCGTTAGCGTAGCTACGGCCCCGTGTCTGTCACGAAATCGCTGATTATCATCGTTCAAGGAAACCACAAACACTTGGACGCGAGTCTCTTATACTCGCCGTTTAAAGGTGTGCTATAAGATCTCGGGCATCGCAAACCCGCGCAATGCTTTGCCAGGTTAGAAAAAGAGTGGTGTCATTCGCGCCGTTTCGGTGCGTAATGTACGCGGTATTCAGAGACCGATTATTTACCCGCGGAGGCGCGAGCCCGTGAATATAGTGAACATCAACATCAACATGAACATCGCGACGAAGACTAGGAAATAAGTTTATTATTTCAAGCTTCGGTTGTGCTCAAATAATTATAATATTCAGAGCGATGCGTGTCCAGCGATAAAAGTCATTTAGATTTTATATCAAAACCGAAACAATGAGCTGAACAGTCAATCCGCGACAAGTATCTTGATGAAAAGTATTTTTCGAAAAGATAACAGCTCCTCCCGCTAAGCTTGGAAGAGAAGCATCTGCGAACAATGAATGGTGTACCTACTTTTTCTTCGGAGGATATGCGATGTGGAACTTCCTTTTCAAGATGTGGGAAGGAGATGCATCTCTGGGTAATTTTCGAATAAAAAAATGTACCGTGTTCGCCTGTTGTTTGACGACTTTAGTCTTGTAATACATAGGATTATCGAAGCCTTCCCATGCTCTACATCGTTCATTAGAAAATGACCGTAATTACTATCACCAGAGGGTAGACCCTCCGTTATAACGTACCGTAGTCCAACGTGGCGGAATTTCTTTCGCGACTAAGTCGTAGATTCGATGAGAGCGGATGCAAGGAGACAGAACTGCACAGTTGCGTGTTCCAGACTCGGCTCTGTCTCTGTTTCCTCTCTATCCTTTATTTTCTCGGCATTGTAGGCCCCGTACGGATATTATAAAAGTGGATAGGTACTATTCATGTGTACGGATTCTTGCGAAGCAGAGGTTACCTCGGGTTAGGCCAGGTCGGGTAACCCGGTGGTAATGTTAACGGCAAAAACTTCTGGAGAAACCGTAACGTTATAATTTATCTTAATATACGCGGTCCTCTATATCCGCTATTGTAGTCTATATCCACAAGCGTCCATCTCATACCCTGGCATTGCGACAAATCATAAGAAAAAAATAAAAAATAAATAACACGACCAAGAAAGAACCAAGCTGGTCTAACTCTAAGTATCACGTGTGATCCGCAGCCGTATTATTCCATCTCCCGCTCGTCTAAATGACTCCAAATCACATGTTCCAAATGCAAAGCCAAGTCGAGGCAAGCGCTACTTGTATTCACCATAATCTGAAATAGATTTTTTCCCATCTCATCCGCGATGTGATCAGGAAATAAATTGATGACCCCCTACCAAAAGGAAGTAGTGCGACCGAAATGAATTATTGTACACCATTGATGGCATCCTATTACGCAGAATAATTTACTTCAAGAAGAGCCTTGCTTGCACGCACGTATGTAACTACCTAATACACATGCACCGATCGGCAGGCGTTCGCTCAGCGATATTGTATACATTTGTTGTCAACGCCGGTATACCGTAAGTGCACCGTATGTGATTTCCTTTTTATTCAACGTATTTTTCTTCAAGTTTCCCACACAAGTCACGATTTCTGGTCGCGGATCACAGCCCAGGCCGCGTGCGGTTTTATACGTACCTATCTATACGTATGTCGGTTAATGTGTACATGTATAGACGAGGTAGAGAAACGCACGGTGGGAATATACTCCCACACGCACGTGTAACGCAGTATGCTCGGTAATTCTCGGTGTATTAATTTTTTTATATCGTAACGATAGGTGGCCGGTTGGTTAGGATATATATATATATATAAAAATGGTCGTCACGGTTCAAACGTCATCGAATAACATATACGTGTATATATATATACGCGTCCGTTTGCGTCAGGACGTCCCTCGGAATGTAGACTCAGTATTATTTCATTTTTATTCGGTTATCAGGTGTGGGATGTCGGATACACAATATCGCATATGAATGTTTACAGGTACAATTGCGAGCCTCCCGGATTTCATTTGTGTGGGAAATTATCGCTGCACCAAATTCATTCGATCAACAAGCCAAATAAACATCCCAACGCGTAATTAGTTTCAAGTATTACGAGTCTGTCATCACTTTTTAAACCGGACACGGTTATTATCTCTCCACTCTTCTATGAAAATTACAGTACCGACAGCATTAACAATAGCAATAAAAACCACTGCCCAAAACGAATGAAACAACGATTTAGGAATTGACAAAAGTAGCTACGAAACTTGACCTAATCTGTTCAAAAGCTAGTCGATTCCTCCCCAACTCCATATCGATTCATCGTCTTATCTTTTGCAATTTCTTCTTCGTCCTGATATACCAACTCTATACTGAGAATTTCCTGGTTAAGGACGAACGGACACGCGCATGTTAGTCATCGGCGTGTTTGCTCGTAAGGCTTGCTACGTCCTCGCCACCCTCGCAACCCCCTACCTGCATACCGGCCCGATATTAAATGACAAAGGCAAAGGCAAAGGCATACCTTCGAAGTGAAGGGGTAAGCAAAATTCTCCGGTGCCCGCCTTTACCGCCTTCACCGTCGGCAAGCCCCAAGCATCTACCTCAAGCCACCCTTATTGGTATTTCGCGGCCAAGATGTTTTAAATACAATACTACCCCACCGCCCTCGCCGCCCCCGCTCGTTCTCTCTCTCTCTCTCTCTCTCTCTCTCTTTCTCGCTCACTCTGTGACTGAAAACCCTTCAATAAAGGGTGAAAAACTTTAAAGATTCCGTCCTTTGATGTCAGGCCGCTGAACCCATTCCTTGCGTCTTAAAAATATTAACAATTACATGCGAGGAAGGAGGCACGGGCGAGCCCGTTCGATATCGCTTTGTTGCAAATACTTGGTGCAGGAAAAATATTAAATGAAAATTTCTACCCCTCGTAGTTTCCCGCGTTATTACGGGATTGGGATTAGGCTCGGGGATGTTCATTCGATGGAATGGGATTGGGGGAACGGAACGAACAAATATCGACTTTTGATTATTTGATGAGACGGTGAAACGTAAGAATCCCAGGCGGCTCGTTGTTCACCTTTGCTCTCTCAATATGCTAATCTCCCGTTCACTCTCCCTCACCCTATCCGCTATACTCGCGGTTCTAACCTCCGACTCCTCTTCTTATTTTACTAATTCACATCGATCGGGATTATCGCTAGCTACCGCTATTTTGTCCCATATATATCTATACGATCGTATTCGTTACATCCATCCTATCACGTTGCAGGTACATTGTGCCAAGCTGGGAAAACTGTTTCCAAGAAATTATTATTTCATAATTAATCGATGCCGTATAAATGTCGCGTTCTTTGTGCGGTGGAATGAAGCCATCTCTTTGACGCGTCCATTCCGACATACCTACCTGCTTCTGAAAGGCTTAATTAGTGAAAAGGGAGTTGCATTTAGGTATACGTTATGGGACAATCTTAGAACAGCGAACAGGACATCATTTCATTTGTAATATTACATTTTCACGATTCGGGTCTCAAAAATACCGATTCATCTCATAGTATCGGGCTTTGGAAAGAATTTTTCGAAATGCCTTCTGTGAATTGCATAGCCGAGGTACCTCGAAAAAAGAGAGAGAGAAGAAATACCAGAGAGCGAGAGAAACCCTGCAATAAATTTTCATTCTGGCAAACAAAATCTCCTGCAGCTGAACAATGGCCAAGCCGCCCACGACCCGTTTGAAATTCACGCCTTTTCAACCACTCCTATTTATTCAGAATTATTATTTTTTTGATTTTACTACACCCAAGGTGTGAGAGGTATCGTTTCCTTAGTTTGCACGGGATTCTAGGGGTAACTAATGGTTGTTGGCGGGAACCCGGGGTGACTTATCGCACCTAGAAAACAATGGGTTTACTGTGCCTCTAATCGGCCCACCTTGGCTAAGCTCGACCAGGTGTTTCGGGATATTGATAAACCTGTAACTTCTTTATGGCAGCTTCTTTGCGGAAAAGAAGATATCCATGAATGGCTGGATAGTTTGGACCATGTTTGATGTTTGTTCAGCTTGAATGGCCGTGATTTTATATTCCCTTCTTATTCGAACGGAGTATTCTACAGTTCGTAAATTAGTTTAATATCATATCGATAAATTTCATCGTACGTAATGCCATGTCGTTTACAGATCGAAAGTTTATACAATTTGACGTTGTCTCCCTCTCGCAATGCTGGCAAGAAAGAAAGTGGCAAAATTCCAAAGCGAAAACGGACTATACTATCCGTATCCACTTGGCAAACGAGAACCATTGCGAAAGACAATGGCTGGGTGGTTCTAAACTGACGATTTGGGATCCTAACTCTATAGATGTATCCGTCCACTGGTCCCCTCTTTGTCCTATCATCATATGTATAAACGCTTTGTAAAATCAACATCGTTTTCTAACCAGATACATTGAAATGGGGTAAGCCTTCGAGTTTACATATGTCTCGTGCATCGTTCTCCCCTGGTGAACAGAAAATAAAATAAAACAAACTAGCGCGTATACGCACCTACCCCACGCACCGAAGCAATGCGACGAGGCGAGGGTGTCCCTGTAGGCTCGGTCACGGGGCGTTCAACAAGTGTATCCGCTAACGCGCGGTGGCTGTATAGCGAGGGATCCGATGAAAGTGAAAAAATAAAGAAGACGTTATTGGGAAAATTGGGAAGCAATAGGGTGGAAATGGTAAATGGTAGGGTAACAAACAGCCCGTAACAAACGATCGAGTTGTACTTGAGCCCAACTGTTCTCTCTCTCTCTTTCTCTCTCTCTCTCTCTCTCTGCACGCAGGCGGACGAGGGCTTTTATTTCATCGAGTAACCTCCTGTGTTTCAATTGATTTCTGTACGAGTGAGGTTTAAACGCGACGAGCCAAGGTGAACCGGTGATAATAGATACGTTCGTATGGTTGTTAAGTGGTTAATGGCCACTCGCCGCAGACTACGAGAAGGATAACGGATATGTTTTTCTAATCGACACGTGGAATTGTACACCAAAGAGCTAATGGCGTTAATTTTACACGATTTAATTGCCTTAATTGAAAGCTCTTTTTCTACCGATCAATTAATTGACTGCCCAAGCTTTTTCTTCGATAAAATACTACGGTGTTTTTTGATACGGGTGGGAATATCGACACGATATACGTGGGTCTACGTACGATACTTTATCCGCACGCAACATATGTATGCAATTTTCTTTCTCGCCTTTGAAATATTTTCAAAGTCTTCGATGATCTGAACCCAAAATGCAATAATTTAAATTTCGTCCGTAAAATATCGTTATTTCTTCCGGCTAATTAAATTTTTATGAGACCGTAAGTAAGCCGGGTATCAATAAATAATCACGACCACTGACCACCGGAAACTGATAAAAAAAGCTCTTCGAAATTCTTTAATAAATTAAACTTATGTGTCGATCAATTTTTCATAACCTTTTTTTCCCAAAACAAATCCCATAGGTTTAAGGTGCCTATGTATGCATACGTGCGTGAATTCGTACCGTATATACACGCATAGCCTTCTCATATACGTTAATCGTCTGCAGTGCAAAGTACTCGCGGAGCCCACATGATCCCGTGGCCATAAAAATTATCCCCAATCACGGGAGGAGAACCCTCGGGTCCGTCAAAGAGCCCGTATGGCCAGGCGCATGGGCATGAAAGCCGTTTGGATTATGTATAGATGAAGAGGAGAGTCACAACCGAGAATTGAACACGTTTAAGTACGTATTGGGTGTGCATTTGGCAGCCACAAGAGTGGCCACTATGACATTGTCCACGGCGATGGAACGGCTATACATAGTTGTACCCGGAGCGTCACCCTCTTGGCAATAATCATCGGGTCTCTCCTTTAATTCCACCGAGAACCCTTTTAGTTAAATAGCCTCCTTTCCGTTTCTCTCTTTTTCGAGGGACGAAAGCACCGCGATTGTCAACCCCTTATATTGGCTTCGTTTTAAAAGGGTGGTTTTCAGACCTTATCCCAAAGTTATTACGCAATCTACCGATCTACTTAGCCAGATCGAACCTCGCTCGGCTGCGCCACCAAAATTCAAGACTGACATTTTACGTCATCGTCGGGGAAAGATAATTGCCTTCGTTTTCCATTTCTTATTCTCCTTCACCTCCATCGGTTTACTTCTCATACCAATTGTAACAACTCTAAAATCATTGTGATCGCGATGTAGACGTTAGTTTCGAAAAAATCTTGATTCAATCGTCGAAAATGTACCTGCAGATACACATATATACATCGGGATTAAATTTTCGTTTAAATTTTCAATTCCCAGCTACTTTATCCTTTCGCTTTTGCAAGAGCGAACGTCGCGAGGCGACGCGATGCTATGCGACGTAGCTCAGCGTTGAAGGGCTGCTAGAATACGGGTTGTTTGAACGACAGTATTATACAAAGGGGAGTGCCGATTTCTATTTAGACGAGAGTAGCGTAGACCAAAAGGACGAGATAGAAAAGGAAATAACGAGTATTTCTTTGAGAACGCGCAACGAGGAATGGAGCAGATACAATTTGTTTTTATAGTTCGAGCGTAATTGGCGCAGGTAAATGGATGCCCTTCTTCTAAGCCACTCCTTGGAATACTTGAACGTATAATAGACTGCATTCAATTAGATAGTAGCAAAGTAACGATCACTGTGATTTCCTGCACAGGAAAGAAGCGACCAACTTTCGGCAACTTTTTCCCTGTACATGTACCATTCCATACACGGTTCACTCGCACGAACAAAAGGAACAGTAACGAGGTTGCAAAGCGAGTCGATGAAAATCTATCTTTCTCTTTCTCTCTCTCTCTCCCGCGAAAATCAAACCAAGTTAAAGAATTTTAGATTGATTTAGATACCGAGAAACTTGAGAACTGCGGATAGCAGATTGGAAAAGGCTTTCCTTTGGCGTGGAACTCGCGTCTTTGGAGTGGGGCTAATGCGGGCAGATCTGCTCTGGGGTAGGAGAAGGGTGCAGCACTGAGTGGGTTCGAGTTCGAAAGATAGGGGGAAATAAATACGAGCAGCCAGAAGCGACGAGAGAAACACAAACAGTAATTACGAATATCTTGGCGTTGGATCGAAAAGACATCGCAAATCTTTAACTGGTTTCCCCCTGGACCACCTTCCTTAGCTACCCTCCGGCTCTCCGGCTCTTCGGCTCTCCGCTTCCTCTGTCGGCTGGAAAGTACCCTTGCCTCTCTTGCCTCCTCTTCCTTCGTGGCTCCGTCGTTCTCTGTTTCAACCCTTTTGGTGGTACTTTCGGATTAACCCTCTCTTTTCCGCACCTCATTTCGTGTCGAAAACTTATTAGTAATTACGTGGATATCTGCGCAGCGGATCGAAAGAGGAGAATCTTAGTCGTTCCAACCGCCTCATTCCTACCCAGACTCCACCACCTCTCTTCTTGCCATGTTTCCTTTAATTCGCCGTCTCTTGCGCTTCGGTAACTTCTGGTAAATACTGCTGGAACAAGTTTAAGGATTGTCGGAAAAAAATGTTTATTACCTACTTTAACCATGCTTCCTTTCAACTATATCCTTCAGAAATATTCCACACACGCCATATTATACGATACTTTTCAAATATCGGAAAAAATAAACACTCAAGCATGTATACGTGAATTAATTGGTCCGCGTACCATTGACGTTGATCTTTTATTCTTGAAACTATAATATTTATCGAGGTGATCGGAAGACCGTGGGCTACTACTGATGCGAGTACGCCCTGGGGCGAATGGCGAATATACGGCGACACCGGGAAACCGCATTTATTGATGGCAATCGCGAAATTAGTCGGCAAAGTCAATCAATATTTTACGAGCACTAATGATCGAGCCGGCCGTTCGCTATATGACACTTAACTCTCCTTTTATATAGTGCCGCGGTATACCGTTTATCAGAATTAGCAGTACACCGATCATTCGACGATGACAAAGATATTTCTTTATAATTTGCGATCAAATTTTTTTCTTCCTTTTTCGTTCAGTAAATGAAAATGCAGTAGACGTCCACAACTGACGTATTAATCTCGGGCAGAACGTATACCTATAAGGAAACGATGCAATGCATTCTGGGAAAGCATTTAGCGAGGTCGCCACTACTAGCGTAAGCCACCCCTTTCTTGTAATTTAGAGAAATAAACGCGGAGCGTTAGGCCAAAAGCAATAAAATAAATCAAGTCGCGAAGTCGGAAAGGAAAACATTACGGTTTCGAGGATCGGCATCGCAAATTAGAGCTTCGTTTCCCCGAACGCTCCTCAAACCCGACTATCTCATACCTCTACACACGGATATCAACCCTGCAACAATTTCGGTTGCCAATTCGTACACCGGAACGTACAACGGTTACCGTTTTATTCCAATTAGGTGAGTCTTGCTTAGTTTTCGAAAAAAATAAAATTAAAAATTAAGACACACCACTTTGCGGCATGCATCACATGGGACACGGTATCTAAATTCAAATAAAACTTCCCTCGGGTCTTATATCATAAACTTAATATTTACAATAGTCTTAACGTTAAAGTTTTCGGGGACTGGTTGTGGGGCGACCATGATAATTGTAATGAACGCTCGGATGCTTGGCATGCCCATCTGCGCCCCCAACCACCCCTTCATTTCATCCCGCAAAACCAAGCGCTCGTATAGTCGCCTAAGCACCGAACTTGTACTGAGATTGATTTAGGTGCTGAATGCTAAATGCAACGAAAGAGACTCTCAGCACCGTGAAATTTAACGCATTCGACTATAAGACGTTCACATTCAACGGCTGTATAGAAACCAACCACCGTAGTTTACGCGGTTATAGTATAAAACTACGTCAGGTTTATGAAAAAAAAAAAAAAAAAAAGAAGAAGAACAAAAGAATTATAATTAATTAACTCAAGCTTTTCGCGACTGCTTAAGCATGGCTTGCCTACTTACCCGACCTACTGACGTTCTATGTAATATCTCTATCTCTCTTTAACTGTAATTTAAGTACGTCGCGGATCTGCCGTAGTCCCTTAATTTATAAATTAATAAATTAAGCCCAAGTAGCCCATGCGCGCGCTTGAACCGAGCGAGTAGTCTCTTTTATCGTCATCCATATATGCACTACACGTATTATATATATACATATATATACAAATATATGTATATACAAATATATATACTATATACATCTTCTACTTACTCGTACATACTTATGTACAGAGTGCAGGTACTACATTTCGTTAACGTTGACGTTGAACTGATGGACGTGTGCCGGTTGTTCACGTATACGTATGCATATCCACGTACGTAGGTACGGGAGGCGACGCGGTACTCCACCTTCTTCATCGTGTGGAAGGGTGTGTATAGTGCATCGCGCTGAGACGCGTCATAAAATTGCGACTAGTCGTAGACGAGGAATGTTTAATTCATGCTCGGATTCACAACGGAGAAGCGAAAGGTGGCCTCGTCCCCCCACGCGTTTTATATTAAATTACGTTAGCACCGGCGCGAGGCAGCATGGGCAAACGTATGCAGAGGATTCTGCGCCACGGCATGGCATAGGATAGAACGGCACTTGGTGGGTACCTACCTACTCCTGCGATATTCGTCCTTTCATCTGATAGGAATAATTTAGAAGCGATTACGGAATAGCAGAAACTAAACTTGCCTCAGTTAGATTTTAAAGTATAACTCAAGAGAGACGAAGAAAATGCGATCCGGTTTAAATGAAGAGATGTTTAAAGGTGGAACGAATCCGTAGATGATCTTTAACGTAAGCCAACGTATTGCTTCTCGTGGGAATGCAGTGCCATGGTCGAGTATTCTCTTATACTCGGAGATGGTGCCGGAGTCACCGACTCCTTGAATTCCACCTTTGGAAGAGGAGTAGTGGGCTGAGTAAGCGACACTCTTGTCCTCGCCAGGTGCCACCGGGTGTCATGGCGGTGACTCTTGTAATCGTTCGGAAATTAACCTCGCCTGGGCGGTTTCTTTGCAAGGATTTACGACTCTCGCCATATAAGGGCAATACGAACCTCGAGTCGGACGTATTTCAATCATTTCGAAACTGGCTCTGAGTGTCGCGGCGGTCCTGCGTCATTAGTCCGTTCTCACAACCTCACATACTCAATGTGCGCGAGATAAGATCAACGAAACAGTAAAAATGATATAAAATAAAATAAATATGAGAATAAAAATTTCCACCGCTGCTTAACGAGTTTACCCTCCTCACCGCGTATACCCTCTATACTGACAACCGTAGCCTTGTTCTTCAAGCCGTACAGCACTGTCATATTCGAACACGTCAAACTGCAGAGATGTATGCAACAATAATACGATCTTTTCGGTAGATTCAACAATATTTCAAATTTATGGATACTCGGATTATATTTTCAACTGCCAATTGTCAGTGGGTATATTTATCTGTTACCAGGTACTTGAGAATCGAATCTTCTCTCCTTTCTTTGAGATCAAGACCACAGCTCACTTATCATCAATCAAAGTACCTGTGTATCGGAATAATATGACTTCCTGACCGTGTTACTGTCAAGGATGAAAGAAGTTAATCACTTTTCATAATTATATCTATCGTTGGCAGGAAAACACTTCATACGATATTAAAATCCGTTAATTTGATAATTTGTTGTTTTGCGATAAGCTCGAATCATTTGTATAATTATACGAACATGTATGCGAGTTTGTTGTTGGATTCGAGTTCTTGCGCAAATACATCATACGACCTAAAGATCAAATTCCATTTATTATTGAGATAAAAATCAGCGGCAGAACTTGAGTCCTAGTCCTATAATGACGCTAACAGTTGGCTGATAGATTTCATTAGCATCTTCTCACCGTTGCGAAGAGGCGAACAGAAGCAAATGACTGGCTGCTTTGCCACTGCGCGATCATTGTGATTAATTAATTTTACGCCGCCGAGACATTTAGTTTCCGTTCATTTGAGCTCGTTAATACCCCACTCCCCTACTCGGGCAGTAGCAGCCCACTCGTTTATACTCCGCATGTAAATTTATTTGTTATTTTGACACGAGAAATGGCCTCGATGCAGTCGACCAGTTCAACCCGTTCATTGTGTTTTATGAATGCACCCACAATTGCTATTTCCTATTCCTATACCTACCATTCGAATAAATGCAGTTGGTTAGCTCGCCGCGAAAATATAAGCCGGAGTAATTTTTAAACGCTGGTATTTTCATCTCAATTCTACAATTTTTCGCCCCTTTTACTTCGAATTACGAATTCAACGTGTATCTAGGTATATTCGAACGAATCATAGCTTTCCTTCAAAATAAAACATGTCAGCCAAAGTAGAGAAGAGTTCTTGGAAGTGACCGGGAGGATCTCTTCTCCGGACACGTTGGGATCCTAGCAGGTTTATTGCCGGTAAACCGGTAGAAGGACCCACGATGAAACGCAGCGCTGTACTACCAGATTGCAATGTAATTTGATTGAAACTTTAGTGGAAATTTGTCAGTCAGTCTCTGTGTAGGCAATTTTTATTCGAAAGTCTGCCTTAAAAATCGTAACCTTCCCTTTGCGTGTCACATTTGCTTGCTCGCGTGCGCCTGCTGTGAGTGTAGCAATTTTGCTGTGACGTCCGGTGATGCAGAACTCCTTCCACATTTCCTTGATTTAGTCCGAACATTGCACTACATTCCGGAAACAAACAACTTCTGATTGAAATGAATGTATTAAATCTTTGATCGGTACAGTTTTACGTCAATCATCGTACCAGGAGTTAGAACTGTCGACTTTTGTCAAAATTTAGAACTCCAGAGATGAAATTGTGGGTATTTTCTCTTGTCACATTCGAGGTTCGTCAAGATTGTATCTGATCAAGTTTTCAACGCGTCAAATTTATTAGCCGATCAATTAAGGCAATACCAACGACAAATAAAAGTATACTGGTAGAAAGGATGACGCGTATAATTGAAGACCAAGAAACACACAAGTTTCTCAGCTTACGTAATACTGAAATATTTGACACTTAGGATGAATCTAACGACACATTATGACCTATCCAAATAAATTCCAAGTAATTATAAATCGTTTGAATACAGGAATCGACCAGAAACCTGTTTCCTAGCGCAACTATACTTCATGCTTCGGATCGAAACGATTTACTGGTCAGAAACTCAGGTACAAATAACTCTGACTCGATATCAGAAATTCAAAAAATGAACGGTTGCAAATTCCTCTGAGAAGAATCATCTGAAAGTAGTAGAGTACACGCCGTTTCATCCAGTTTACACAGACATTGAGTTGTACCTGATACATATCAGTCAAGTAGCATATATGTATGGTACACCTAGCGCACGCGACGACATGACGATAAATTACATTTTAATTTTTGAGGTACAATTCCAGGTGCCTAATGAAACGAGAAGACCTGACGCGGTCACCTGCGTGGTCTTGACGGTGTCGTGGGAAGCCATTCGCGGGTCACCAGGAGTTTGTCGACTTTTTCCGTAGCTCGTCTTTACCCGTAACCACAGCTTGAGACGGGTATAGACCGTCCAGAGTGTACAGTGTGAGCTCATAAAAGTTTCGTATGATAATTGTAAAGATTAGAGAACGACTTGGTGAGCTAGTTAAAAGTAATGGTGTGTTGAATGCTCGGAGATCTGAATATCTTACCTTCCAAATTGTACCCCGTTCTTTAAAAGAATGTTGAAATTCCGGTGATCCAACTGTCGAGAGCACCGCATATCGTCCGAAGCAAAGACGACTCAAAATTGAAACGAACGCGAACGAATCATCTCAAAAGATAATCTCAGTCCTGACACTTTCGAACGTCCACCAAGTGACTATAATAGGTGTTTTTCTCTTTCTCTTTTTCTTCACTTCTTTTTCTACCATGCCGCTTATCGTTAGTCGTTTTAATTAGACTAAATAATGAGAAGAAAAAAAAAAAAAAAATCCATAATTACTCGAGTAGGTAGGTACAGAAGATAAGTTCACTTGTCATTGCCCGTTATTTAATTATATCGTATCGCTTGGTCAAGTGATGTACGTTTTTTATTAGGAGGAACATAACGATCTAATAATCTACGATATCGCTAACAATCGTTTACAAGCGAGAAGCGTTGTATTTTTTTTTTTTTTTTCTACGATCATTTTTCTTTTCATCCTCGAGTTTCCACGCTCATTGATGCCGGTTGGACGGTGCTTGCCCATAATTGGCCAACGTGAAACAAAAAACGGTCGATGGTTAGTGGTTTGGGGCCTGGTTCAATAGGACCCTATAAACTAATAAATACCGGACAATTCCTAGTAAAAGGCCAACGAAGATAATGGCTTTCTTCGGTAGATAGTTTTAGAAGAGGTTTCCAACCGTAACCTTCGACGTCGAATCAAGAACCGCAGTACCTGCACCCACATTACACACCCACACACATTATCTACCTAACGAGAATGATACGTGTCTTTTATTTGCACTTTCTTTCTGGTTCTGATACCTCGGCTCATAATTACTCGGATTAAAAAGAGTCGAACATAAAATCTCAATTCGGCAACGGGGATACAGGTGATATGCATTATGGCCGAAATATCGTGCCTTGTGAGCTCTGCAGTTTGCCGGATAGGAAAATGATGTAATTTTATTTATTTTTTTGGTTTTTTATTTTTCGGTAACTGATCTGTTCCCGTTCGCTTGTTGCTCGTAACGATAAGTGTAACAAATTACACTCGTCACATCGGGTAAACAACCTCACGGTTAAGCCGTACCTCGCACCGGTAAACAACCTCTCGACGAAGCTTACCTCGCGTGTTGCACACATCCCACATCGTTTTTCAACAAGAGGCTCGCAATATGCTGCCTAGTCCTACTCATTTCGTATAGGATTGTCGTTAGACTCGGTCCAGAGCGCAAGAACAAGTCCGTAAGGGAGCCGGGCACCAAACTTCAGAAGCTAAAAGTGTGTTTTCTGTACCGCCAAGTGCTTAAGCTCCGCGGTGCATCGAGGTGGAAAAACTTTACGGCGTGTATTATTTATGCACGTATGCATATTATATGTGCATATGGATATACATACCTACCTGAGGCTCAGAGATGTGCAAATATTTCTCTCTTTACGTAACAACAAAGGCGAGAGGATACGAAATTAATAGTGATCTAGATTTCTAGATTGCGGAGAATGTGCGCAACTCCGCTAGTCGTGGGAGTCAAGTCGGAGCCAAGAGAAACTACATATAAAATATAATATGTATGACGAGGAGGAAATCGCTCCATGTTCTAGTGTAGATGCCATTCCTGACCCCGCCGTTCTTCGCTCATCACATTATTGTTTGGCTTCAATTAAACTTCCATTTTATGTAATGCAACTATCATTTAGCTATTGCGATTCTCATACTATGTGGTTATGGCATACCTACTACTTCCTCATTGGAAGAACTGCTGCCTTTTTCGTTGGTATATATTACCATGCATACACGTATACCTACACGTGGAAAAGAATCCCTGTATCGCCGGTGATCATGAGATCGACAAGACTCGGTCGAAATTTCTAAATCGAGCAAGTTTTCAACTCGACAATCTAGATCACTGACGGCTAAGAAAGATTGAGGCAAAATGCGAACTCGTGGCTTTCTAAATAGCAAATGACACGGTTGTCATCGCATTTCTCCAAGCTACATTCATATACCTTTTTCACACAATTATTACTGTACCGAGGTGTCCACTGGGGAGTTGTGGAATCATCGCAATTACTTTCACTGCAGTAAATAATGACAGTGTGTCAAAAGAAATCCGTCAACAATGCGGTGACAATAATCAAGAACAGTTATGGGAATTTTTTAAAAGAATCGTATTAGTCCACACGGGCATAAGTACTTTTCTATACTTCGGTAGAGCGACTGCTTTATTTTTTTCATTAGTACTAATGCAAAGGGGCTTCTGCAACGGTGGAGAAAAAACGAACGAATTCTTCATATTCATCGTGGTAAAATTATATCGGCTCGATAGATCCGATTAAAAGAAAAGCTGAACGGTGACTAGCAGAGAATGACAGTGCAGGGCGTGGTACACGTGATAATGAATATTAATTGTAATTACTGACGCTCACATCCATATACAAATAGAGAAAGACACATATTTGCTTAATCAACTAACAGACTAACACAACAAAAGAAGACGGGCAAGATATCCTAGTAATTAAACGCTCCAGATGTTCGGAATTACTTATGCGTTGGTTCGTTCCCTTGGTCTTGACCAGAGAAGCTAACTGTATTATGCCAGGAGAGATAGTCCGATTCGTTTCCCAAGCCAATTAAAATATGCCACG
Source organism: Tenthredo distinguenda (assembly GCA_947538915.1). Lineage (NCBI taxonomy): Eukaryota > Metazoa > Arthropoda > Insecta > Hymenoptera > Tenthredinidae > Tenthredo > Tenthredo distinguenda. The sequence goes on from OX384534.1 coordinate 12,616,074, forward strand.
AATTAACGCAATCAATAAAAATTCAGGGATCAGACGGACATTTAAGATGGGTCATTTGGCCGAAGAGGAGTTTGATCGTAAAGTTACCCTCCGTCTACGGAATGCATTCAAAGTTCTTCGGCCGATTCGAAATGTGCGGTAAAGTTTATTCTCCGCGAATCTAATCGACAGCTTCATAAAATGGATCTCATAAAATAATAAAAATCGGCCATAGCGGCATATTTGGACCGACCTAAAAAATACTCAGAATATTCCTTCTTTCCGACACTCCTATCCATCGAACTGATTTCGCGAGCGATAGAAACGAACCAAACAACATCCGGAGACAAGATATCACTTCTGTTTCTTCAGTCCGAAACTTTCAACGGCAATTGGCTCTGTGAAACAACCAAATTCTGGATTCGATTCGTCAACTTTTTTCTTCCATTTCTCTCAAGCACGAAAAATTCGGAAGATATTTTCCACCAGTTTCTTGGAACCGAAGTCGTTCGCGCCCATCGCTACCTTGATACAGCTCAGAGTACCTGGTCCCGTGTTGGTCATTGGATTGGTTATCTAGGCGGTTTTACTACCAACGCCGATACTCACTTTACTGGCGGATCGATTTGGAGATACGCAAGCAATAAGCGTTTAATTGCACAGGATTCCTCATCGCTGCAGTCTCCCTCCTTACTCCTCACTAGCAGAGAACCGCCAGTCGTCCGCGGACTATAAAAGCCATCGGACCTATAAAATGCATCCTTGGCCAACGGTCATTCCTACCATTGTATGTGCCCCCGTGTCTGTTCCCTCTTCATCTCTCGTCATCCTTTTAAAATCAGTCGATATTCACTCTCGCACGTTTCTCTACCTTCGTATACTACATAATCGACGGTATATGAAATCCAGAATTTTCCCTTGAGGGTGGTCAAGAGATTACCGATCTTCAAGATCATAGTACCAGAGAATTTGCCCACGGACATTCCCAAAGCTCTTGATTATGCGTGGGCGAATTTTCGCCGCAGCCAATTCACCCTGGCAGACTGGTAATTCGTAATTCGCTCATAGCTGGTCCCGGCTCAGAGTTCGCGCGGAGCAAACCTCTAATGGATTCATTACACAAGATGGTTGACCGGCTACCAGCTACGAGCTACCAGCTACGGGCTACCAGCTACCAGCTACCAGCACTAGTCAAGTCGGTCAGTTTAGCCACCATGGCTCATTGCTACATTACTAATTTCCGTCCGCCACTGGCAAGAGTTCACCACGTCTCCTCCTTCTTCCCTTCGTACGACAACCTCGTGCGTGCGGACATTTGTCCGACGTATAATGGGCCCACCTACAAACCAATCTATTAGGCGCCATCTCTATGACTGCTCACTTACATCGGTCGCACTTCCCCTCTGGTTATACCCACCCCACTTCCCCAGCGTTACTTGCCTGTCACCGGAAGCGATGATGCTCGACACCCACGCAGCGGCATCTCCGCATATCAAGTAGGCAACACACTCCTCGGTCATACGGAGAGAAGGGCCATGCGGCAAATTACGGACTTTAGTCTGTAATAGAGTGAACGTAGGTACTACATGTATCTACATGCATAAGCTGGTTGTTGATTAATATCAACGAGTAATTTCATGATCGGTTTGGATCTAATGACAGTATCATTTCTGGTTTCCTTCGTCCTAGAAATGTGAGAGGGAAACTGGAGCGACTCAATCAACCCGAGGGCAGAGCAATCAACGTCCCTGCAACTGATCCTTGGAATATACTGTCGATTAGAAAAAAATGAAATGTAATCTGCGACGTATAGGTGTATGTGGATCGTGATGGATTTCAAGGCGGCTATACGGTAACGGAATGGAGAATCGAGCTACTCGCTACTGCACGTAATATGAAACTGTACCAATTTTAAAGTCTCCAGCCTCTTGAGCCAGACTTAGATGACTTGGAATGAGAAGAGATATCTATATGTCGGTGTATTATACGTATGCTAAAATGTATATAGGAACGAGTATGTAATAAGATATCCGCGGACACTCGAAGCCCTCAATTGGCTAATTTACCGCCAGTTAGCAGCTATCCGACCGCTTAGGTCATCCCGTAGTAGCAGCCATTCGGCCTGAATAATTTATAACTGCCTGTTTACGAGAATTGAGAATAATGAATTTAACGCGAGTGCATAGCGGAGTGTGCGACGATCCAGGCCCGACATTGACGCGATGGATGGACCGGCGTTGATGGCTGCGGGAAGGGGGTGAAGTTTCAATGAATTATACACTCCAGAAATTAACTTTTCTGTCGAATACGTGTATTCTTTTTTCTCTTCCTCTTTTTTTCTTCTTCTCTCCTCGTTTCAGTCTGCACGCACGAAATTACGGCTCAGAAAACTGAACGAACCGGATCTCATTTAAAAAATGACAAATTAAATCTATACTCATTATATTAAATGCTCCGAATGCCACCTTGGGATGAGGTTTTTTGTCGTCTGCAAAAAGCATGCCCGTGTTGTTACGTGTTTTCATCGACCTGCGACCGTACGATACTTAATTAACACAAATCCGTTTAATTTTAAAAGATAAGACGAGAGATCTACCCGCTACGAAATTCAGTAAAGGTACCTCGCTAATGAAAGCATTATAAAGAGAAAGATGCAAGAAGGAATTGCAAGCTGAGTGATCCCTAATCATATATCCGATTCACCTGTATAGCACCGTGGAGTACATCTTATTTAAAATACTTCCGTCGCTCGTGTCTGCAAAGTAGTTATCGGAAAAGATCTCATTTCTACCCAATAGTAATGATATTTCGCAACCAAAGGCTTTCCTCGCGAAGTGGAATTGTTCCTACGTTGATAATTAAACGCTTTTCAGCACTGGCTCTTATACACAGACACACATACACGTGAGCATATGTACATATTAATTGACGGTACTGCCAATCCCGTTGATTCCCTCTTCCGCTGAGGAGAGGCTTTAACAAAGCTCAATTTGCCTTTTATAAAGTAGAGAAAATGTAGAAAATGTAGAAAACGTCGATTTACGTCAGAATGATTCGTGGCAGATTGATGAGGGGATAAAATGAAAATGGGGTAGACAAATTCGCGGATTTCGACCGTCGAGATGTTTTGATTGTTTAGGAAAATAAAGTGCAATTGCGGGTCGTTTCGGGTCTTAAGCAAGTTTGCGGTAAGCGCAAACTTCTGCTCAATGGTCCGTGGAAAACTGTTCCGAGCAATCCGGCGTCCGTTGAGATTGTCGCGAGTCTGAAATTTGATTTGTCGCACGCGGAGCGGCCAGAATTTGAGCCACAGTAATGGCCTCTGGCTTCTTTCGGGTGACCCTCCGAGCCCCGTACTTTCGCCGTTTCAAAGCGTAGCTAAAGGGATAACGAAGATCTTTGCACGGCTGGTTACCGCGCTTTTCTTTCTAGCCTTTGCCTAGTGGCAGTCACTGAAATTAGGTCTTTTAGTCTCTACTCAATTTAAATCTACGTTGCCACGAAACGGGCGCCTCGTTTGCTCCGGTAATCAAAGTGTACGTAAAGCCGTGGATTCGAATAGAGTGTTCATTGAAACAAAATTCTATTCCTGTTAGAGCCAACTTCCACCACGGTTTGTTGTATCGCGTAGGTACATGTAGTAATACGTGTATTATCGGACGCTAAATTTATTTATATACTTCGCCAGGACGTGTGTATATGGTTACGCTCTTGCTATCCTTGCAGAAACCTCGTTCCGCTTGTCGATTTTTCAAAATTAATTCACAGCTAGAAAGCGAGTGATCATCAACAGCCAAATCGAGGACGACTGCGGGGCAAATGAAAATTGATAATCGTCACGTTATTTCCGGGACATATGTCAGCCCGGAATTCTGTCTATAAAAATCAAGTATCATTTACTGCTGAGTCAATAATTTATTCCGAAATTTTCATTCACGAAAAATCCTTAAGCGGTGTAAACTTATTAGCATGATATTTCGATGTCAAGCAATGATCAACGTGGCATTGAGTATCGATCCATGCTCAATTTTGGTACTGATGAAAGGGTGACTAAATTCTGAAGACCCAAGGTCCGTCTGGACGGCAAAAAGAGACGGTGGTATCAATTAGTGACGGCGTTTGTGCGTGACAGTGCGTTCGCGTATCGCGGGGTAAGCAGGCTCGTTAGCAGTAGGTGCTCGACAAAGAAGTAGAAAAGCCTGGCGGTAGAATTAAATAATTTTCTTTTGTTTGCCTGGTCTATCCGAGTGACAACCGCTTCAAATCCTAGCGACACTAATCTACACTTGAAAACTACTGCAGGAACTACTAAACAAATTCACGTTTCGCTAGCTGCTCTACCACTGGAAAAATCTTGGAGTATACAAATTCTGTAACCTCTATTTCACTCACAATGAGGCAGTCAAGGGGTTGGCACATCTTGTCTTTGCCTTCATTATCCAGTCTCTTCCGTAAAGCTTTTCAACGGTTGTCCGTGATTTTTTTCAAATGCGATATTTCAGTGCTCGATGCTTGACTCGAAGACTCAAGTAAAGTCCGATTACGGTATTATTTCATTTTAACGTCCGCTTGTACACATGAAATCTCTCGAGGCAATTTCATCCGTCGTGCCCTAATTTCTATACTATTAAGCCCTAGTGAACTCTGAACTTGTTCTCTCGTATTCTTGTTTCAGTTTCTCTGTGCAGACATTGTCCCAAGATATAGGTACGAGGTTTCTCCTTATCGTGTAAAGGCGCGACTTGAACATGTGACGTGCTCAAAAGTGATCGGAGTGGATCTTTCCATCTATAATTAGAGACGCCAGGACCTACGAGGCGTGGATAGAAGTAGTACTCGAGGCCATAGCGACCCACCTGACGATTATTTATCTAGTACTTACATTGTGAACGTGTTATAGCTCGTGCGAAGCGACACAGAAAACAATCAAACGATGCGCGTAGGTAGGCACGTTGTGTGACGATTTTTTATTTCTCCATTCTTACATACGTCCTGGTGATGGAAGGTTGTGTAAAAGCCACTACATCCCTTCTCGACTTTAGATTATGATTTTATAGCTGTTTCTTAATTTTTTTTAATCTTGTTTTTTTCTTCCTTTTTTTATGCTTTTTGTTAAAACTTCTGGCTTTCCGGCTTCTATAAATTACTCCCAGTTACATAGTCACTTTGATCTGTGGGAAATGTCTCTTGACTCTCGGCTGGGAACAAACGCCTTCTCGACCGTTTTTACTCCACTTCCTTATTTGATATCTCTCCTTAATCGAGTGCACGAGCATTAGCCATTCACCGGGCGTCCCGTCAACATGCTATGTCTTTATACTCTTTGGCTAAGTCTCTTCGTTCGTACGATCATTATATTTCATCTTAAAATAAATTACCGTTGTTTATGCGAGCCACGATATAAGTGGCGATTCGCCTTAAGGGGGTCGACAGTATCGTCCAGTTCGCAGTCGGTACTTCACCGTGCCAATTCATCGCGTTTCGCTTGACGAGAGATTCGGTTCCCATGCAGATTTCCCATCCGAAATAGGTACCAGAAATCTTCATCACCGGAAGCACAAATTTACATCCGCTAATTGCTTCCTTATTGAATACTTATATATCCACTGAGAAAGTCTTTTATGGGCAATGCGTATGTTACTTCCACAAGGAAACAAGGTTTAACACAACAAATGGAAGCTTTCATCGCTACCTCTATTGTATAAAGCGTGGGGAGTACCACGGTAGCTATAGGTATGCATCGACGATTCAGAATTCATTTTTATTTTCTTCATGTCGTTTCTGCCTTCGGAACTGATGCCCCTAGTCTCCTCCATATAATTGTCGGACTGTTTCATTTCTGATTTCGACAAGTAGACCGTATCGTTATAAGATAGAGAAGTACGGAGTTAAAGTAATCGATGAGCGGTAACGATGCCTAACTCCCCAGCGAAAGATTCGCAATCGTTGATGGAGTGCGTGCATTCACTGACGCATGTCCACACGCCTCGAACGATGAGCAAATTAAGTGCGAATTATCGCCTTCGCGGTATCGTGAACAAGTCCGAAGTGAAGTTTCCTATTTTTACATTATACTAAAGCTACACCGAAGCACGAAAGCATCTACTTTCGGAAATTTCCCATCAGCATCTAGACTAGCCGCGCGGAACTATTAGCAAAAAATTTCATGATTATACGAAGAATGAAATTCCCGAAAATGTTTAAGCTTTTTAATTTACCGTTACTTTGTTACCGTATTAATTTGAGACAGACGGAAGGACTGCAGAATAACGTTATTTACTTGGGTGAGTTCGCGGTTCCTCTTGAGGATAAAGGGGGTTGAAGCGGGGTGCAGGGTGACGTTAGGTTCACAGTTGGGTTCGCGCCTTGAACTGCATTGCGCGCGGGCAGACCGCATACCATATCTAATAGTAAAATAACTGAAATAATTCACGAAAAGTTATGTGAATACCTTATCGTTCTGACGGTTTGAATTGCCCCGCGGCTCAGGCGACCGCACCGCTTATTCTTAGAATGACGTATTTCTACGTTTGATTCCGAAGATTGCAGGCGTCGGTGCTGACGGGATCGGGTTACAGGCTTACTGCGTGCTTAGGGATTCCGTGAACGACGCCCCATTAAATCTTCACCGCTTTACTACCTAAGGGGGTAGAGTCACCAATTTCTTCCTTTTTTTTTCTTAGTCTTTTTACTTTATTCACTGCAGATTACTCATATACATACATATCCATGAAAAGCTCTTTATATCCACAACTGAAAGTGTGAACATGCATGTCTTAATCTAGAGTTGCACCCTGGCCGAATAACCGCAAACAATTCAACGAGCACGATTGAACGTATTCAATTATTCAGATGCTTGTTTTTCTCATCAAATACATTTTTCAAATTGGATCAGGTAGTGCCATAATCGATTTTATCTTGGCTTTTACCTGGCAACGACGAAATTTTGAAATTTTGATTTTTCTACCAAACTGCTCTAGCCCCTTGAATCGTTCGTACAAAAATTCCTTGCGGTATTCATCCTACGTAGAGACTGTTTAACTGCAACGAGAAAACGTTGTAGAAACCTTTATAAAAGCATCCTGAAACGATTCTATGTCCGATAAAATTTTCTCGTCAATTCAGTCCCCTCAATAAATATTTCAACGTTTCGAAAGAGACCCCCCGAATGTCTTTCGAAGCTGTTTTTAGATCTTGCCACGATTTAAAGACTACCCAAGCCTAAATCTGAAGAACGAATCCCGTTTAGGCACCAAGTTCTTTGTTTAATCTATCTCGAGCGATAATCAGCGCACTTGTGTCGACGCGTCGCTTCGTGTCGGTCCCGTTTATGACAACTCCGGTAAATCATTCCTCGGCCCGGCGGTGGTGGATAGTCACAGCACCAGCACCAGCACCAGCACCAGCACCAGCATCGCATCGTCGTCGGATTCGGTACGCCTGTTCCGCTGATGACTCGGATTCTTCCGCGATGTCTGTCCGGAGATAACGAATACCGACTTAACTTTATACGCTTAGGCGCGTCCCGACATTACGTTCGTCGTCCTCGGTGTTACCCACTTACAGCTTTCGCGTAATTACAAGTCGGCGCGAACAATGAGAACTATAACTTTTATTTCGCTTATCCGCGACGCTGATCTGAGACTTGCCCGTATTTTTCTATTTTCAAAAACTAATCTACTCCACACCGACACCGCGCGATTCCTCTCTACAGGAAGTAATCTAACTGATTGCCGTTGCAAACCTTAATTCTTTTCCACCGGCTCTTTCCCTTGTCTTTTAATACTTCCCTCTCACCCCGCAGGTTCACATTTTTATACAGAAAGTCCTACTTCAACTAGAAGGTGAAAGAATTACAATTCATGATGGGCAGGCTATCAATGAAGAAAAAAAAAACAATGGTCATGATTCAAAAATGATTTCTTCGCCTGAAATAGACTCATCTCACTTTCTGCCTGAAAGTTTGAGCACTCGTGAACCGAAATGGTCGGTTTTGATGGATCAAGCGGAAGTAGATGTTTAGGGATGCTTGGATTTGAAAAGCAGAAGAGAATAGAGTGAGGAAAGTAAGTTGAAGAAAGGCTAGCCTAACGTGGAAATTAAAATACGTTCATTGCCAGTTCAGCCCCCACCCTCGGGCCCGAGGATCTCTCGAAAGGAGCGCGCCCGCTCGAGACGCCTCTAATCGTAATCATCGCCGAGCGTTAGCGTTCCCGTTAACTTGACTGAGGTGTTTAACCTTGTTAACTAGCACTCGCACTCGGGGAGCCTCGCGGGGCACGCATGCGTTGTAATTCTCAACGAGGCAATCAGAAAGTGACGGTAGGTCTACGACGGTAAGGGACAAGCACGGACCCGGCTGGTTTAGACCAGAAGTCACACCTGACGGAGGATACGGATCTCTGGCCCCGTGACCACCGAATAAATGACAGAAATTTTTTATTATTTGATACGCGTTACGCGAATTTTTTCCAAGCGATGAAACCCAGGCGAAAAATGTAATAGGGGGATACGATACATCGATGTATAGAACTCAAGGAATGGTAGTCGCAGTACAGTTTGAACCCCTTTCTTAATTTAAATTCTATTATGGCCGATCTCTATTCCCTCTTTCCTATGAATATTCAAGCTGTAGCAAACCGCCCACCCTGGATCCACCTTCTATCGGGTATCCAAAGAATTAAATTAATATCTCAGACGCAAAACAGGAACCTGGCTAGCGGGAGAGCTGAGAAGGGAACTTTGCGGACGGCGGGGATGAAACCCTGTCTTCCTTGGTATACCTACCATTAGCGTTATTTTAATCAGTAAATATATCCAACGATTATCCATGAAACTTTGGTATAAAATGGTACTTGAAGTGGGTAAAACATGCCCGACGTTTGTTATACGCCCCCGATAGCAATTGTTTTCCCCCCTATCTGGTAGTTCCACTGCGACACTAGTATAGCTGCATGCGACGCAACTATGTGTGTTACGTTTCTGCCGTCGAGTAAAGTCTCCCGTATGTGACCGTGCGGAGCTCTACTACCACGTCTGTGTATAGATTCAGCTATCCTATTGGTACATACGCGAGCGGTAATACGCCGGCATTGGTACAGCCAGTATTGAAAATATTCAAAACTATTTTGGGAAAAAAATCGCGTGGAAATGTCACAGAGCTGATCAAATTCACTCGATCATTGATCGATCGAGGTGCAGATAACTCTGTCGAAAAATGATATCTTCAACCCTGAATCGATGGAGATAAGAAATTTTTTGATAACTCATTCGACGGTGAACTCGACGGTGACAAGGAGTTTGGGATTAGAAATCGTACGCGTATCGTAATTGCGAAAATTTGTTAAAATAGAGCGAACTTTATTCATCTTGAAATGTTTGTAGCGACTATCCTATCCGCGTGTACATAGTCACCGGGAGTAGATGGGTACATAGAATTCTATATACATCGTGTATCTATTTGCAGACACAGATAAACACAGATAAACACAGATGGAACCTACACCGGCATTGGCGACACAGCGAGTGTTCTTATAGTGGAACTTATTGATCCAACAAAACTCATTTCAAGATACAGTGCGAAGTCTCCAAGATACTGCTCCTACTTCGCTCTTCCCTCTCCCGCCCTTTCTGTCTCTCGCTCTCTTGCTCCCTATCCCCATCCCCACCCCCACCCCCAACCCCTGCCACCCACCTCATCCAGGAACGGTGTAATTCTGGTATCGTATCCAGGAGTAGCTGTCTCCGAGGTATGGGTGCTCGATATACTCGTACACATCCACGTGTCGCGAAATTACGGAGGTAAATACCTTCGTAAATCTATAGATACAGACAGCATCCACCTACGCGGTACCTACCGCTTACATTTTACTTACGACATCTCTCGAAGGATTCTGTCGTTTTTCTCTGGTAATGTGAAAACGCGGAAATGCAGGTGCGCCAAAGGAAATGAGCGGCCAGGTCCTTGGAGATCGATGATGATCGTCCTGGTTCGAATTACAGACGTATAGTAAGGGTACAGAGGCGTTGATGAATTTTGAACGTGTTATATATACGGGATAGAGAGGGGAATATATAGAAGCGCGAATGAAGCACGTTAATTAAAAGGTTTTATCTAATTATTATGCTGAAGGTACCTACTAGCGGGTATTATAGGTAGCTATAGGTACGTCATAATGCCTGAACCGAAGTAAAGAAGTAAGATGGAGTCGTGAAAGAGGGAAATATTCAAGGGATGCAGCGTCTGACAAATTGAACGCACTCGTGACCGTAGGCGAGAGAAACCACGGGGTTAGCTAGGTGCAACCGTCCGCGTGATAAAAGAAAATGAAAATGAATGTTAAAAAAAGCAAGAAAAAAAGAAGAAAAAAAATCAAAGTGAAGGGAAGAAAAGTTTTCGACTCGGAGCGACACGTTTCGCGATGTACCTACACGCAGCGATGGCAACGGGGTCGGAAAATATTGTAAAAATATAAAAGCCTGGTCGCGTGGACCGACTTCTCGACCTCTTCTTGCTCTGTAATTGCGATTCGGAGGTAGCCGGGTGAAGGAAGCTGGCTCGTTTGCTCCCGAAGCAATTTCGGCAGAGCCACCCCCGAAACAAACGAAAGTGCGTAAAACTGTAAAGTGTCTGCGGTCTGTTTGGCGGTAAGAACGTTTCGCGGCAAAGGCCTATGCTCCTATACCTAGACTCTCGCTCCTCTCCAAGGGAGCATTGGATGGAGTAACGGTGGCCGGGGCGTGAGGGACAAGGATACAGTGAATGGGGGGTGAGGGCGAAGGATGAGGGCAACGTCAGAGAGGAAAAGAGGGAAACAGGGAAAGAGGGAAAGAGGGAAAGAGGGAAAGAGAGGAAAGGGGTGGCGGCGACGGCGGCGGCAAAGGCGGAGGTGGAGGTGGAGGTGGAGGTGGAGGGAGCCAGAGGAGATAGATGTATGTGGGAGGGCCGCTCGATACAGCTCCAGCAACCCCCACTGCCTTCTCGAAGCCAAGCATCGCATCGCGAGGTTAAAGTGAGAAAAGTCAACCCAGTCACTCGGTGGTCCGAAGAGTATCTACCTACGCGACTGGCATGCAAGGTTCTATCGAAAGGAGACACGCTAGCACCGATATAGAGGAAGATCGCTAACTAACGTATAACATCATTCAAACTTCTTAATTGCGGGTTCTAATTCTGGCTAAACTTTTTCAAGGTTTCCTCGGCGATTCAAGAGATGAACAATAAGCTATACCGATCGTCGAAGAAAAACCAGAGGAACAAGTTGAGGAGAGGGTCGAATGTATACATGCTAAGAAAAAGGTATTCTGCATTCGGGTATTGGCAGTGTTTAAGATTGATGGTAGGAAAATATGGGGAAAAAAGGAGTCCGCTGTTGAGCTGGGTTCTCTAGGTGCTTTGAGCGATACGATGGAACTCGTGCCCGCGGCGTGGATCGGCGTTTGCATTAGAGTCTGTATCAACAGACTTTTAAGCCCACTTTCTCGAGTTGGCTGGCTTTCAAAATTTCCGCCCCACACGTACGCTTGCCGACTTGTCACTTGGCTGGTTATCCGGGCACTTCCACCCGCCACCCCTGTTGCCCCTCCGCCTCCCTTCACGACCAGTGCATAAACATGCGAGGTGCATCCTAGCTAAAGAGAACCTTTATCTACCAATCCCCCCGGAAGCCCGGGAGAGCGTATGTAGGCAACTCCTTTCTGTCTGCAGAGGATATTGTGATTTTAGCGTCTGTGTAATTATGGAAATTAGCGACATGGAAAGCCTAGGATAAAAGGGTTGATTATAATCCAAGCGCTAGCGCATACCAAGGCAAGGCATGTCGCGCTACACGGCCCTAGATTAAAACTAAAACGTAGCTCTACATTACTTATAGTCCCACACACGATTTCGATTTTTTTTTTTTTCGTTCTTCATTTCATTCTATCTCCGAGCTACTCTCATATGTAAGACATCCGGACTGTGAGAGAATAATTGAAAAAAAGGACCAGCAGCATCCTGGCTGGTTCTGATCGAGCGAATTCATCCGCCTTTGCGAAGTCTACCAAAAAATGAATCGATACTACGGTTCCTTATTTCCGGTCATCTCCGACAGCCTCTCGTTCCTAAGATGAACAGTGAATGGGGTAACTCGACAAATCGAGCTTTCGTCACTCGCCAACTCTTCGACGCAAATAGTCCGACTCTTCCGCAATCTCCGTGCAGCAGCGAAATATTTCTTCGGGATGCGACGAGCGCTACTCGTGGCAACCCCCGGTATAATCTGCAGGCCACCACGTGGGCGGTTCCGCACCTGCTCAAAGCGGTATCTTTTCGTCGATCTCGCTCGCGCTGGTACGTCAACCGTCTACGTTTATTTCCGCGCGTACAATACACGCGTAGAAACGTCGCCTGATGGTCGATGGTATTGGAAAGCGCTCGTTGACGGTAGCTCCTGCGTCTGGCTTGCTGGCTGGCTGGCTGGCTGTGTCCTCTTCATCTCCCTCGCCCTCGCAAGCTGAATCGTCCTCTCCCTCATTCTCTGTCCTCTCGCCCTCTCGCCCTCTCGCCTCGTGTCTCACTTCGACTGGCCGTTTTTCCGATCTGGCTATTGGACTGGCGCGTTCCCGCGGTGCTCTTAACCTATCGTACGATCGGATATCGACTATCGGCTCGCGTTCCTATTGGTTGAACCACGGGCCACGCGCCACGCGCCGACACCGCGCACAGTCGCCCGCGCGCAGTTACGACTGATTTGTTCCGTAAAAACGTCGATAGCTTCTATACCGTCGAGCCCTCCTCTTCGCGGCCCCTGCCACCCCTACATCTCCCTCTCTTGGTAGAAGCTCGTCGTTTTTTTTATCGGAGTCGCGCGCCGCTACCCTCGAGCTCCTGGGCGCGGGCGGGTGTCACATTGCTTTGAAGAAATGGCCGATGCCGGAGCAATACGATCGGGTCAGAGAAGACCTTTTCGCAAACATACGCGATAGAGACTTTTCCAACGCATCGGCATCAGTGCGTCGTACGGTTTGTCCGAAAAAGTTGATAAGGGTTGAAACCAGGACCGAGAAGCTTTTTCCTGAGACCAGGATTCGGATCCTGCTCAAGGATTGTCGAGGACTTTGACTTCTCGCACTTATGACTAAGGGCTGTTTGAACGAAGAGGTGAAAATAGAAGGTGCCAATTGGGGAGCAGAGAGAGGGGATGTAATCGACGAGAATTCAGAGTGAGAATTCGAAGAGGACGGCGGAGGACATCGCGTCGAAGCGCAGACTCAATACCTCCGAACCGAACCCTCCGATAGGCGGGCGTTCGACTCTGAGGGAGGGAATAGATTTTCAATCAGACAAGGGTGAACCTGCCGAGCCTTTTGTACGCCCCTATCAGCTACCGAACCGGCGATGCTGAGGTTACTCTATGTGGCACTGGCGAAGAACCACGTTCCAGAAGAGTGGCAGACCGTGATATTGACCAGGCATCGATGCGCGCATCTGGGCGTAACCCGTTCGTCCTTCCGTCCAGCAGTCGCGGTCCTCGTCGTTCGTCCTCCCGCTCCGATCCGCGACGACGACTGCGCGTGCGAATAGTCGTAGCAGCCGCCGCGACACCAGAAAAATCGAACTCAAATAAAGCGAAGAGTTTCTTCTTTTGCTGCCGGCCCAACTTACCGAGGTGTTGAACCACCCACCATGTTATACAAGCTTCGTTTCTCGCGGTGTCGGAGGCCAAAGACCTTCCCACTGATCAGTTCCTTTGCACAGCGGTGTATAGAAACGCGGGAACGGTCCAGACATTCTAAAGCTTCTTAATACACGCTGTGAAAGAGCTTGTACCAACATCGACCTCGTTTTTATATTTCTCGGTAGTCCGCGGTACTCTGACCCTGTCAGGAAGCGGGTTACCACTCCCAGAAATTCGGTAGTACACCTGTTCGCTCTGATATTCTTCGGTGTATGATTCGTCAACATGGTGTATCGTCCCTAGATAGTCTTGATAGCTTGAAGAAATAAAATAAAAATACTACAGTACGAAAGAAGAAAAAGTTAACACTTATCTAGATTGGAGCACATGTAAGGTCTACCGTTGTGTCCACCATAGCGCGAATTTTAGCTCCAACCTTCTTAGTTCCAGATTAGTTTTAATTACGGTTTCGAGAATTAGTAACGCTTATGATGTCCTCCGTGAGTCTCAGATCCCCGATAGCAAAAACACGGATCTTCCTATCTATCGATCTATAATCACGAAAAATGCTATACAGACTGCAACAGCTGATCGAAGACCATGTTTCCCTGTTCCTATTTCGTAGACATTTGAATAATCATCGATGCCATGGCTATACCGAGAAGGTGAAGATCATTGAGATTGAATCATTCCTTAAATTGGCAAGTTTTTAGGACCTTGTCGAATGGTTTGAAGCTCGAACTAAATTGAGGGGTTTACCAATTCGCCCTCGCATAGTCCCTTTTCGGTTCCATATTGTACGCTTATCGTGGGGGAGTGAGAGCTTACAGATGTGAAGGAAAGGTAGAGTTTCCTTCTCGCGTAATAACTCACTAGTAATCTAATCCATATGAGGATCCACGCGGACGGTAGGCAAGCAGCGCAACTGTCAGCGATTTATAAAAGTATTCGCACAAAATACAACACGGCCAAGGGTATAAACCGTCGACGTCCGCACACAGCAGTAAAGCGTCGCGACGGCAGGCCAGAACATCCCGAACATCCACGGCGCAACATATAATCTCAGATAGCGAAGCACCGTCCCGCGGAGCTGTAGCTGCTAACTTAGTTTGTGAAGTGCACAATCCCCGCGCCGCCACCCACCAAGGCACACGAATAATAATTCTTTGTTTCGCCGAGCTGAGACGTGTAAATACCGGCGGGTAGGAGACTGCCAGCCAACACTATGGCGCGGGGGTGTTTCGGGGTGAGAAAAAGCTGGGGGAAGGCGTCGCTCTTGCCATACTCGAAGAGTATACTCGTGCCCCGTGTCTCCGTGTTCCGGTGTCGCCATGTCGCCGCTTCGTTCGCAACGCAATGCCTAAATCGCCCTAACAATTCATCCGCTGAAAGTTGGGACACCAGCAAGATCTACGAGCTCGCCGAGTCTTTCCAAAAGGTTTCGAACGCCCGAGCATCTTCCCTTTGTTCCTTGCCCCCAAGGGGATTCGACGACCTGCCGTTAAGAGGTTCGTTCCAATTGGATAATTGACACGCTGCATTTTTCCCGAATTTGTTCAACCGCGTGGCAAATTCGACATGATTTCGAAGAAATTTTTAATTGCTCGAAGATATGAGACGAGCTAACACTTTGAGATCCTATCCCGAGGGGTGGGATGGCCGAAAAGTTGTTTGAATCGTGCATAAAACCGTTTTCAACTTGACGCCGGAGCGTTGGGCGACGTACCACGTTTGTAAGAAAGAAATTTGATATTCCGTGACCGATTTACAGTTTGCTCCTGCAGCTCGAGACACGCGATATTTCGGGTCCCTACCCTCCTCAGATCCTCTATTTTTCAGAAGAAGTAAAGTAAATTGAACAGCTCCAGTTGGCGACCCGGAGTAGTCTGGATCTGGGGAGGGCCACCTTACTACCACCAACTTCTTGCCACCTTGCCGCCACCTTCTTACCACCTTTACCTCGCTATAGTAGTCGTGGGGTGGCGATGGGCGAGGTGAAGGTATTGATCTCAACTCTTGCTTTTTTCAACTTTTTATACGACCAGAGAACCACCACTACCACCTTCCGCGTAGTAGTTTTCTTCAATTCCTCATTCCTGCGCCAGTTCTTTCGTTGAACTTATGACCAAGTCAGCGACGCTCTTGGGTCTCGAATTCCCCACATTCTGAAGCACGTATTGTTTCGGGTCATAAACTGGACATGGCTTGTTAATTATTGTTAGATTTTTGGTCGGAATATCGTTGCGAAAATATTGTAACGATGATTCTAAGTATTGTAAATTCGATCGATCCGAATTGTGGAACGAAGGAATAAAGCGAATGTTAAACTCCTTGACTGTACGGAAGTTCACGAGGCAAGTATTAAAGTTTAGCTTCACTGAGTAGCAACCGCAACGGACTCATTTCCCATCTGGAGAGATATCGCGTATTTATTTGTCTGCATCCTCTCCTCCCTCTATCTCTTCTGCTGCCTCTTTTGGATACAGAAGCTGGCGGTCTAGCTCCCTATCTACCTTTCCACCGTTTTCGTGAAATTAATATTTCTCTCATATACTTTGCATATTATTGCAATATTCCGTAGCTATTACTTGCCTTGCGCTACCTCTCTCTTATCCTCCTTTTCAGACGCTCTCTCATTTCATCCGACTCTCTTTCTCGCTCTCTTTAGCGCCCTTCCGCACAGGAAGCTCCTCTTCTCCGGTTCAAAGTAGCATCAGATATCTGAGAAATTAAAACGATTATACGACTTGGACCTTGCCGGCTGGCCACAGTTCTGAACTCCCGATAGCATGAAATGATATAAATATCTAGATAATGGTGTAATTAGTCTCGGTTTGGAATAGAACGGGTCAGTGAGAAACGTCGGTTTAATAAATGAAATAATTTGATCGAAAGATAGATTGGGAAAATGGTCATAATCGATGAACCTTCTTGATGACAATTCGTAATGCTTCTCGTACCTAATTTAGGCATTAAAATGCGCGAGGGCCGCTATTACTCTATTAGCTGGTACCGTAGGGGGCGTGTAGTGACGCCATCCGACGCAATTATATTTTATGCCTCCCGCCGCGTTTGTCGTGCTAGATATAAGTTAGGTTGGGTTGGTTTCGTTACTATAGATTTATAACTACTTAAACTTTCGCGATTTATTCCCGCTTATCGTGCGCCGGGATATCTACGGCTTTACTTATCACTTAGCGAATGCAAATCTAAGTCCCCAGACTTAAATTAGACTAGCATTGATTTGTCACCCTCCAAATTGTATTTATTTATTTATTCTCTCATCTTTCTTCGCAAAGTATCATAACGCTGTTTCGTATGATAATGAATTTTCATTTATTTTTAAACAACCAATCGGAAGATAAAATTGGTTCATAATAATCAGCGATTTCTCAAATGAAATAACCGCAAAGTGTGCAGTCGGCGTTTGTCTCTTCGGTCAAAAATCGGACCATAATAATCGACCGAAAAGTTTCATTCATAGATTTTCCGTTCTAAAAATATCAAAGACTTCGTTTGGATAGGTTTTATCGCTAAAACCACATCATGGCTCTGAGCATTAAGAACTTCCGGCCGCGTATGCACGCCTCTCGACTCATGCACTACATACGTATGCAGTACGCTGCAAAGATGCAACGGGATACCAAGGATCGCTAGATCTTTGATTTAAATATAGAAACAGTACATGACTATAGCGTACTGTTTCGATGCGTTCGACGGTGCTTTGTCCACGTGACGAGAGCCACCCTCTACTCATACTTTGACTCCGTCGGTCTGCCACCCCCGAAGTGTCAGGCCCGGTGCCAAATCGAGTTCAAAGGGCCAATAAGCGTCCGTGACCGGGCCGTCGCGGTGTTCGCTTGATTCGCACCGTGATCTACGGGAGCATTTGTTTAATTAACTGGTAGGTACTAGAGAGACGTTTGGTGATCCATAAGCGACGGTGGGTAATAGGCTTTACCGCCAACTTGAAATGGCTTTCGAGATTTATGGTAACACGCTGCGTTTATTCGTCGATGGAACTCTTACCAAACTGGACCTCAGTCAGAGTTTCTTACATAGTTGTGTACCTACTCTCAGACAATTTCTCCTTGGGCTTTTTACTCTCCACCGAGTATCCCTGCCCAATTCTATTCCGCAGCTCTATGCCGAGTCTAATTATTGCCCACCCGGCGCACCACCTCCTCTCGCGATGTTGTGTTAACTCAGTCGCGAGCGATTTGCTACTGGCGTAATAGCTTGACGCTGCATTTGACGTGCCGCATTCGCTACACTGACCGAAAACGTCTTTGTGTAGCTTCAATCATGCTACCGAAATTTACAAAGTTCTGAATTCGGTTGTGCGAAACACTTTGATCTTCATTCAGAGATATGACTATAGATATATGTATAAGCAACAACTCGCCGTTCGACATTTTAAAGCACTTCAATCGGGTGCTTCGATCCATTCCTTTTTCTCTCCATTTCGTAAATATCAACCGTCAAGTTTTACCATACGTATGAAATTTATCCTACGAGGTTCGCTACTTTCACCGGTGAAAGGAAATCTGATTTTTTCCAGCGCAACGACGTGAAACGATCATTTGAAATATCACATGCGTCCAAACACTGGGACTACAAAAGACCGGACGGGGGATATTTTATAAATATGACACGGGTTTCGTTTGGGCAGGGGTATGGCAAGGTGGGTGGGTAAGGGGATGGGGGGATACGGGGCAGGGAGGGCTGGAGAAGAGATTAATTTACGGTAGAAGATAACGAAGAACACCCCAACCCCTCCTATAGTCCGCTGTCACGATTTGATTGTGTCTCGTCGGGGTAATAAATGTATTTCTACTCCTCACACTGTCGCGTACCTCGTCGACCTCCCCCAGACGCCTACCGACGTCCCCCGGCGCCCCGACGCCCGTTTGACCCACCGCCATCGTCTCCTCTTCCGAGCAGTAAAATATATATATTGTTGTTTTTGTAATTAGTCATTCGACGGACCGCGTCTCGTAAAGAACTAAAATATATGTTCCCGATCCACCAAAAATGTTATTTTCATCTCCGCCCAACGGAGAAAGAGATATCTTCCTCCGGCTTCTCGCCCAGTAACACGTTCGCGGGTTAAAACTGCCAATTCAAATGACACAAGCGTGTCTATGTCGCACGACAACGTCAAGACGTTGAGAACTCTGTTACTCGCTACAATACTCCTATTTCTAGCTTTCCGAAAACGGAATCTGCGAACTCGGTGTATCTAAGCTCGTCGTATGCGTACTATTGCAATAAATCGGGGCGAGGCTTTTAGCCGCGAGCAATCGTTCGTTATTTTCGGATCGGAATTATCGGGATTACCGCGTTCATGCGGATCGGTGTGAGCCGGCGTCGCGTCGCGACGCTCGCGGAAAGCGGGTGGCCTCAATGCACTGCCAACATCAGAAAACACCAAGCAGACGTGGACAGGTGGCGGCTAACGGCTCAAGAGCGAATAATCGTTCCGCCAGTACCCGCAATAGAGAAGTAGGTGCGTTCCGTTTGATCCCCACCCTTCTAGCACCGATAATAAACCGACTTGAAAAGCTTTCACAACTTAGAACGTGCCTAATACGAGCAGCCGTCAATCCAATTAAGATTTTAAACTGTTACCCTGCGGTTATTTCGATGGCTTTCTCAATCACCGTTTTACTGAAAATATGATGAAGTATACTTCGATCTTAAACGACACCCTGAACCGAGATGAAATAGCAGCATAAAAATGCAATGGAAACACAACTTTGCACCGAGCGATGTTGGGAAATTGTAATTGGCGACCGATGATGGCGCAATGCACTTCGAGCAAGAGGTATCTTTAGATCGAGCCCTCCTCTGTACACCCACGAATATTCAAACAAGAATCATAACTCGTTGGCCAACAAAACCCGGAAGTTATCCGACCCAAAGATACCATTGCTCCGATCCATTATAACGTATTGCTAATGCCCGACGCCCGACGCCCGACGCCCAACGCCACCGACCCAAGCAATGCCCACCTACACTATAGTCATTAAACCCCTCTTATTGCGCGCATCTTGAGTGATTATTAACGAGTCCGTATATTTCGGTACTGTCACGATGTTACAATTACTACTCCAAGCTTGAATTCGTCAGTCATTTAATTATCACCCCGAAACTCTCGGGCTATTCGCACGTTGACTAAATACTAATAACTAGCGATGGGTAAGAACAATATCAAGGTTCGAAAAAGCTTGTCACGTTTATTCGACGCGTGGTATAACGACACCATGTGTCTTCGTAACGTAATAAGAAATAGATACATTTTGAGAGATTTGCCAAGGATTGCTGACGGTTTACAAAGACGAAATTATAGGCCGTGAAATAGTAAAGACTCTTTGACACGAGCGCATCGAATCGAGTTGCAAGGCGAGGTCTGCAAACATGTTGGTGCAAAATTTCTATTCTTCGCTATATGTATTGCGACCGGGCATTCCAGGAATAGGTTGTCACAACCAGTGCCAATGCAGCCACTAACCTATAACTTATTTCACGAATCGTTTGATGTGATGTATTCGATCCAATAATATCTACCAACGGCCCAAGACGGGATACGACTCACATGAGCGAGACGACATGGTCCTACAGCCCGAACGTTCCAGCGAAAACTGTACATATGCGAGTATCTATCCACCCATCTTCTACGAGAGCGTGCAGCTTAACCCCAGCTCCAGTTCAAAATCCAAGGTGGTATTTAATTCGAAAGCTGGTTAAACCACGAATGGTATTTTGGCACGCGAATCCAACTCATCTCTCTTAACGGGTCTTTTTTGAATTCTAGTTTGCGCCAACGCTTCTTGCGAATCGATCATCCGTCCCATAACTCGTTTTATTCAGCCGCCCCCGTCGTCGCTGTCGGCTGTCGTATTATGTCTACGACAAGGCGTCGTGCCTACACCGTCTCAGCTCTTTGTCGCGGATAACCATTCGTGCCAAGTGCATAAGAACCCTACCAACGAGGCATGATCCTCGACTAGAAATTTTGTCCGTGTCTTTTTTCTATTCTGTATAAATCATTACATCCTGATCCTGATAAAACGTTGTTCCCTTTCATTTGAGATGATTTTTTTTATCAGGATTTACCGATCTGATTATACGAAAGAACATTAAACAAACAGGCAACGGCACGGTGTTCAAATTCTGTCAAGAAATTGGGAGAAAAAGCTTGCCCACTGTGGCATTCGCTTTCAAAAGATGTCGAGACACGCACACTATCCTCTTCGAAACGAGCTCCCTGAGCCTGAGTCATCTTGAACTGTCACCAGCATCCACCGAAACACAACACGGGGTAACCGGCGAGAAGTTGGACCAATGCCAAAACAATTGGTAATTTATTTTTCAGTCAATTTTCCGGGAATAATACCAACCGAGTGCGGTATCGCATGTGTCTATACCGTCAAGGAACTTAAACCGCAAAGTCTCGCGCTGTACTAAGCCCTTAGGAAAAATTAGCACTCTACGGATCTTATAAATTAGATTTCTGAGACTATGTCACCCCGATTCGATTGGAAAGTCGGAGATTCCGGTGTGCCGTTTCTTCGCATACTTACCACGGTCAGGCGAAAACTTGACGAGGCAAAGCTTTTGGAAAAATTTAGCAAACTAAGAAAATATGACGCAGTAAGGATGGAGTAAATACTTTTCGAACGTGATCCGGGTCTCTGGTGGTAATTCTATATTTAGCTGGAAGAACGCGATCGAAATAAGCTTACAGCTTTCGAGAGCGTTGCGGACACAAAGCCAGATCGCTTTGGCATAAGTCAAAACCTTTGGTATGTACGCACATGGCGCACGGTGGTTTGCTCACTGTTTATTTCTGAGTCAATTAGCTTCCTCTATTTGCTCGGCGATCTTCACAAGTAATTACGGTGCTGTTAATAGTTAACGACACCTACCAGACAGGTGGCCAAGCATGGAATAGCAACTCACAACTTTGATGCTGCAGGCCGGATGCGTTTCCGTACTTCATAATAAGAGCAACCTCAAGTAGACCTACTTGACGCGGCTCAGTTTACAATCTTCAAATATTTTCAAGTGCTAGTTTCTCAATAGCCATTCCTGGTTCCTCTAATCGACTAAAACTGAATCGCAATTATCCTAGATCGTTAAATAATTAATTTACCAACGGCGCCAATTTGTCACGGAAATTCTTCGCACGCCTGAGCTAAACGCGAAAGTTCCTTCATCCTGGTACGAAATTGTTCCTTAAATCTCGGTGAGTATGCGGCTGTGACAAATATTGGTCTGAATGAGGAGGAGGTAGGTACTTCCGGTTGTCTGAAACCGGGTCCCAAAAAAAGTTTCATCGAGTGTAAAGAAGCGACGATAATTCTTTGGGCGTTAAAAGAGTCTTGGTACGATTTTCACCAGGCGTGGAAATTCTGTACCTACTCAGAGTAAATTAATGGATGGCAGTAATTTTGCGGTATAAACAGCCCAGCGGCAAAATCCATAGGCTACAAAGAGTTTGCGGTCACGTAGTTCGATGTCAGCGACCGTATAAAAAATACTTTTCAACGACGCAAACAAATGCGTCGATGAATAACCGAGTCATTTTATTTCTAGAACCAATCCATCTTTCCGCGCTTCTCGCACTATCCTCTATCGCAGATACACCGACTCAACGATCCTCAGACGCACCAAACTACTCGAAATAACTTGAAAATGTTTCGGCTTCTTAAGGAGACCAAGAGCGAAGCAAAACCCTCTTTTCCCTCTTTCTTCCCCTATCCTCCAGCTGGTTCCTCCGACCAGAATGCGTCCAATTAATGCGCTCCTTTGATTTAGACGCGGACGATTGATAGAGGGAGATAGATTTCGGCGGCCATTTTTCAGATGCCCTGCCACCCGAGGTATTTGAACGCATAATTTGAGACGGGACGAAAAAAGAACTCGACTTTTGGCAGAGCTTGAGATACCATTGAACTGTCGCTAGCTATACTGCACGGTGATTATATTTAAACTGCATTTGCTCACTGCCGTAGTAGATGTCGCCCTCGAGCAATCGTTCCTTATAGCTTATGGAGAAAAAAAAGATTTTCGATCGTTTTGCTCCCTGACGTAAAGTTGTGCTCGAGTAGCCCCATTCGGACGTTGGTATTATGATCGAAGCTTCGATTCGTTGTTCCCTCCTCGCGCGTCCTTTTGATCCTCTTAATCCGATAACCGGGCGAGTTGTCGTAAGTTTAGAACTGCTTACAGTGAAAAAATTAAACATCAGAAACCTTCAGAACCAAATATAAATGGTCGTTCTTCCAAGAGGGGAATAAATAGACGTTCCATCATATGGCAGCTGTCTACACCCGGGCACGCTAAATCAAAGAGATGGGTTAAAACTAATAAGTAACGCACTACCAGCGGGTAACCGTAGTAGCAAAGAAAAGTAGTCGCTACTCTTGGCTTATGGATTATTTTCTCGATTTCGTCACTAAAATCTCGTGATCACTTAGACCGTCCGACGACGCAGGCCTTCTAAAGATAGAGCGATCTAAAAGATTCTAATCGATTTTCTACGATCTAGGTGATCCACGAAGATGCGGTCGAGAATGAGGAAGAAGTAGCGAGAAGAGCGGGAGGAACAACCTCGTTCTTCCCATTGTCTATCGGCAAAGCAAACTGACGGAGCAGCTGGTGCAACGCTTCTGCGTCCCCGCTGGCACGCACGTGTCACCGGGTGACGCGTACTCTCGGACAGAGACCCTGGCACGAGGCCCTGTTTTGGCACCATGACCATCGATTTTTACTCCAAGCACAGCTGAAGTCTGAAGCATCAAAATGACTGATCGCCAAGATGAGGAGCAGCGCATAGCGTGGGTCACACCCACCTCATCTTCTCTAGAGCGTAAGTATTCTCCACGATTACTATAAATATACATCCATAAATATAGAAACAAGTATCTACGAGCAGCAGAAATATCTCCTCTAATCTCTGACTAATTGTTTACGCCCGATTGCGTTTCGGGATATTCGAAAGATCTTTGTTTTGCGGATATTGTACTTCCACGGACTCGTACATTTTCCAAACCCTTTCCGGTTCCGAAATATACCAGCGAGTGGTCTGTTTACCTGAGGTAGACCTTACCACGGCCGACGACAGCGGCATATCGGGGGCAAAGTTGATCGCGGGAAATATTTCATTTCTTACGTTCCTTCAAAGCCTCCAGGAAGCCGAAGTTTGTAAGCAAATCTTAGCGAGAAATATCCCGACTTTACTCGTCCCGGACTGACGCGAGCTGCGGATGTTATGCTGATGATATTTCCTGGACCGCGAAAGAACCGATGCGAAAGACTCGGAGCGATATCGAATGAATCCACGCCACTCGAAACACCCACGATTTCAATTTCGCCTTTCGACTTACTGGATCGATCGGTAACGGAACCAGGTCCGATTGGTGCCGGTGAGCTTTCGTCACCTGGTGCAAGTTCAGGATTGCCGAAGTTTTCCCCTGCCTATATAATCAGAGCTGGTGTGATTTCGTTAATATCGAAGGTCATGTTAGATATTTCAAATCGACACAGTGATTCACTCGGTCGTTAATCTATTTTAAGATCCCCGCTGCGAATGTCGATTTCTAAGAACCGCCTTTTGATCTGTTAAAACGGATCGAATCACGGCATGCTTTCGCGACTGTTCCATGTCTGAGAATATATCTTCGAGCTGGAGAAACCGCGCGTGAAATACGCACATGTAATAGTCTGCTAATTGAATGTCCGCTCGTGCGGGGCACTTCTTCAAGTCTTTTGCAGAAGATGAAGGCAGAAAAGTCTCTTTTGACTTTTAGTACGAGAGGTCAGAGCCAGTAGCCTTGGGTACAAAGAATTTTTTTCTATACACACGTCACTCGTCGGAAGAGTCTTACTTTAATTTTTTCCCTCCAACATTTCTTTAGATTATATTTTAACCCTCACAGTTTTCCCTTTGACATTTCAAACGGTTCGTCGTCAGTCTCATAAAAATCTAAACACATCGACGACGACTCGCTGCAAATAGTGAGAGAAGATGGCAACTGCACTTCGACTGTACGTCCAGTACAGAAACGCAGGATTGTACTCCCTCGCATGATTCGGCACCCTCCAGCGAGTACTTCGACTCGGGCAAGTAATCCGATCCAAATATAGCCTCTCGGCAAGTGAATAATCGGAAATTTGTTTGTCGGTGGACAACATTAATTCTGCCATGATGCCAGACCACCAGTGCTTCTAAATTAACTTAATGCGATTCATTTGATTAGATCGCGTCTTTGCCTGGTCCTCGTCGCCTTCGTGCGTGGCCTAACCCTCCGTACCTCGTTTCACCGTTTGGTACACACACCCGGAGTGGTGGAGAGGCTGTGGTACTCGTTTCACAGAATTGATTAGATTCAGTTATTAATATTCCTCTATCCCAAACTTCATTTCCGCCCCGATTAATTCAACGCTGCGAGCATGACGAGTGTGCGACGAGTGTGTGCGCCCGAGAGCTCGGTACGAGATGAGCCTAGACCCACCGGCAGAGAGGACCATCTCTCCAGTAACCTAGGTATAGGTATATGTTGGTATCACATAGTAAACTGAATGAGAAAAGAGCGAGACGAAGATGAGCGAGAATGAAGAGGGGAGGTGTACAATGAGCAGGAAGTTGTCTCCGTCTCTAGGATCCTTGAATCTCAAATTTGTGACAAATTTCAACGTGTCGTGATCGTTTCTCCGAAGACAATTACGTCGTCTGGACCGAATCATTCGTTTGCCAAGTAACGAGAAACGACTTTATCGAGAAAGCCATGAATCGCTTGTTATATTCTCTCACTGATTCATACTCTGATCAAACATTCACTCTCATCGATTAATCACTCAATAAATCTCCTTCCTGATTACAAAACCATTAGTAATTCCCGGTAAGCATGAGTGTCGGTTTCGTATCCTGTGTTTTGCGATGAACGTGGGTAACAGCCGAGTTTTTTACTCGGTATTAAGTAATAAATTAATCGACAACTCCGAACAAACATTGCATATGCAAGCACAGCATTGTCCAAGCTGTGTGTTTATACGTATCGGCAAATAAGGTCCGGACGACGAACGAAGTAGGTACCGATATTCGAAAAGTAAAGCGGCGAGGACACAGAGAGACCCGACAGACTGACAAAAAATGCACCACCATCGCTGGTATAATCGTAAACGTAACGGAATATATATGCCGTGCACATGCTGCCCGCGTTCACATCGACATCCCTTCAGACATGTAGGTGTACAGCTAGGTCCACAAGAGACGAAGTCTTCTTTACCGCGGAGCCGAACGATTCAATTTACTGCCGATTGTATAAATAAACGTGCTTTTTATTCAATCTCAGAAGAGGGCTGTAGAGATACTATAGGTAACGTATGGATTATCAACATCTCGCACGTGTTCCGTGCCGCGCGGCCGCTTCGAACCCGATTCGAATTATCTAATAACTCGGGTCAATCTCTCGCCTACGAATCACGCGTCGGTAGAAACCGTAGATCGAGATCTCAAAGGCACACAGCCGACGAGATGAAACTCAGTGGATAAATCCTGGGAGGAAAGTATAAACGTCACCTCGTTTTCCACTCCTTTCTACGTAATACACAAAGAGAACTCTTCAACTTTCTACCAGTTGAGTATAACGTTTCCTTCGTTACGAAAGACCGACCTGCGCCTTTATTAATTATATTTCGACAACAAAAATTCTTATCTATTGCACGGGGCCAGGATATCACCGTATACACATTTTTATAGCTAAAAAATCATCATCGTCTATAAAAGAAGCAATCTTTTAAATCGAAACGATTGTTCCAACGCTGAGGGAACACGAAGCAGACTCGTTGGTTCGTTCATGGGGTATTTATAGTTTAATTTGTGGCTTAGGGCCTCGTTGAGGGTCGCGGGTATATTTACTTGGCGCTTCGAGTTTGAGAGGACCACCGATGCTATTTCTCTTTCGACATGACGAAGCCCCATTGGTCGCGTTCAAGAATTTTACGAGGGCGTTCAAAACGCAGATGTGCGGTTCGATATTATTTCATCCTAATTGCGGGGATCCGTATTACAAGAATTGCTTGACAATTTCCTCGCCTCGATTATCATCGTTAATTTGACTGAAATCCAAAGATTATTTTCGTGACTCTAATGATATTCGAGTCTCCACCATCAATGCCGGTACTTATGCTTGAAACAACATGCTTTCACAGACGTATACCAACACTCTGTAACTACGAGCAGGCATGTGCGTATAAACAGCCTTTTCTCGAAGTATATAAATCAAGACTTTACGATCAGAGTGAAGTCAACGAGGATCAGAAGATCTTCTAACCTGTCACACATTTTACCCAAATTGGTGTCCCACGTACAGCTTCCTTATACCCGACTCTCTAAAGCGGTACACCTCACCGTATTGAAGATGCAAAAAATTTCGGAGTTTCTCCGGCACTTTCTTCGTACCCCGAGTTCGCATAATGCTTGGTAATTATTGTTGAATTTGAAGGCGAATTTCTACCTCTCTATTGAGACGAGATGAGACGAGAATCGTAGATTAATTTCGAAAGAAACGTGAACGGACGATATGTTTTGTTATTTTTCGCAGGAACCGAGGAAACCGGTAGACGTGAATCGATATCGCGGTATTGGTCGTAGATTTGCGATTCTTTGCGTTAGCTTAGCACGCGATACTGCAAGCTGCGGTGTTGGGTAGCCATGAGCGGTAGAATTTATCGGCTTCGCGCTAGACTGCCGCTAGACGATGGAAAGTAGCACGACTGTTATTAATTCAGGCAAACGCGGCAGAGCCAATAAGAGACGGTCGGGCGCCCGACTACGACGTCTTCTTTCCTTCTTTCCTCTCTTACTTCTCCACAAACTCCTCTTTTCCTATCTCCTCAACGACATGTCCTATGCTAGACTCTCGCAACGTTTTAAGAAGTTACGAGACACGTTAAACACGCCATCTTGATATAGGCGTAAAACGAGAGACGATCTCTTTTCCACCTTATAACCGACTTTCCCAATTCGCAAACTCTTAATTACGTATAATACTGCAATATCTATGTAGTCGAGTAAATAAATATGCATCTACTTATGTACAAATGGGCGAAACAGCGTGACGCGAAACAAACCAAACAGCCCAAAGCACACGACGATTAAGATAAGGGTTGGGGAATGAGTCGTTAACAAATTATAACAATAAGCTCGATCCGGTCTTAATGCCAGATATTTTTATTGTTATTACAATACGATGTGGTTTAATGGTGCTTATAGGGTTAGCGGGAGGGAGAGGTGTATACTGCACCAGTACACATCTAAAGCAGTCTACATCTCTTGCCGCAGTTTGGCGTAGGGCGAAACTCGACTAGGACTAACTACTTGCTAAGTCCTCGAGGTTTGCTCCTAGAAGGGGCGGAGGTTACGACCTTGTTGATTACTGTAGTTCCCTAGTAGTGACGTTCGAGAATAACATCGGGGACGATAATTTCGTGCGAAAAGAAAAATGAAAAATATTCGCTACCAATCGCGAAGAGGAAATTAAATGACGAAGTGACGAAAGGAGGAAAATTTTCGACGAAATCTTAACGATTTGGAATAGCGGATTGGGAAAATCGGCAGTTCTTAACTTTCTGGAACGTCTTGTATTCGTAGCGTATAAGAGCGACGTCGCGGTGGTACCGCCGCCGATCCTCGGCTTCGTGCACCGTCCCCATGGCGTCGAAGCGGCAACTTCTTTATTGCGATATTTAATTTCTGAGGGACGTGTTTCCATTACAAAATATTTCTGTATTTGTCTGCAAAGTTTCTTAAGAGTTTATGAGGAAACTCCGGGAACTCTTGCTGGTATAGTATACCTACTACACTGGTTGCAACCCTCTTTTAGCTAAGAGCCACAGCTACCAGAGGCAACCGAGACCGTAGACGGCAACTAAGCAACAGCTATGATACCTCGAGTAGAGATGTATAGTTATACATTTATACTCACTCGGTATGCATAGCCAGCTACAACTCACCTACAACCCAACTAGAGTCGGTGCAAAGATGCCGCGCCGCGTGTTGCCTCCGCGAAACTTACATAATACATTTTAATTTATAGTAATATTAATTTACAACTCACCGCCACACTCTTCGGGCTTCACAAATCTGTCGCCACGCTCGCCTATTCCACGGACGATGACGTGAATTACGCTTAATTGTAATTTCTAATTCGAGTTCACTCACCTTTCTCTCTCTCCCTCTCTTTCTTTCTCTCTCTATTCAACCACCTTCTTCCTCTCTTCGCCTCTCTTTGCCGCGCGAACTTACTTGTGGTTTACAGTACTGTGCTGCAAATCTCTTGGGCCATAGTTCCAGGCCAAGTGAATACCTAATTTAGGGGAAACTCATTGACTCATTTTCCTCTTCTTGATAACAGGGACTCGTCATTCTGCGTATATTCGAGATAACAAGCGTTCGGAACGTTTTCATAATTCACCAAATGAAAGACTCGTGAGGTCTCGTGTCTCATAGTTAGATCTGTTTAAACTCGAATAAGCTATCGGATGAGGATGCAGATTACACGTTTTTCAGTTTCTATAGTTATTCAAGAAACGCGTCTCTATCCGATGAACCAAAAGATTTCTCGGCGTGTTAATTCGTGGTGTGAAATCTTCATTCTCCGCGAAATTATTCATGTGCTTGAATAATTTCTGCAAAAAATGATTCCAGGGCTGTCGCATATCATTCTAGTATTACACTCGGTCAGATGTGTTGAAGAGAAGACATTTGCCAGGAGAGAGAGAGTGGAGACTTTATTGACGTAGGTACTACGTGCGGATTTGAATAAATATATTTTTCATCGCTTTTATAAGGTTCTATGAAATAGGTCAAACCTCCCTCACGCTTTAATCTTTGCTCATTGTCGCCTGGGATTCTGGCATCACGGCGTATGTCGTGAAAATGGGAACTGGCTACCTAGCCAAAGATTGGCCTCGCTCCAATAGACATCTTCAGTATAATCTAACAGATATCTGATCCTTCCCTGCAACGTTACACCTATTTTTCGTAGCCCGTCGTACACCATGTCATCCCGAATCCGCAGGAAAGATGTGAGTCGTAGACGATACCTCCTGTCGTCCTTCGTTGAGCCCGTCTCGATCGTGACTCCTTGATGTCCTGGCGTACGCGTCGTGCAAAACGATAAAACTGAAGGAAACTCCTGTAAAGTCATCAGATCTCATCCGGTAGTGAATTTCCATTTCCATTTGACGTCACACTACTCCTATACCAACTTAGCCTCAGCTCCCCAGACGTAGTTTCCGAGATCAAAAGTTCCTCGAGTCAACGTTTGAACGCGTCTAAATACCGTTTGCGCAGCCTCCTTTAACCTAATGTAAGTAGGTAAAACTAGCTCAACTGTACACCACGCGGTTGTGGAAATCTCTCACCACCGAGAAAACCAGTCCACAAATCAGCCTCGGAGAGCCCACATATTATAGGCCTTCCTGCGGATAGACTATTCGAATGGATTAACCTCAGAAATATACTGTAGTCTTACTGTACCAAGTTGTTCATTGATTCTACTATCAGATCAGCTATTGTGTCTTACTGTATATTTGTTGAAAAATTTGGATAGCTTAAAATGCTTAAATGCTTATACGATTTCGAGTGAACTTTGCACGTCAAGACACTCCTTGGGCTAAAGATATTTTTGCTAATCCGAAAGAACACGTTGGGCCTTCACCCCTCTATGTTTGACTCTTTCATTTCACTTATGTTGTGAATCAGACAAGGAACTTTGCGATCTCTTCAAATCGCGAAATAATCAATCATAGTTTGGTTTTCCATTACGGTGGAAGAAATGATTAAAAATTAGAAATAAAAATAGGTACTGGTATATTCATGGGAATAGAACATCTAGCCATTTTCCCTACCGAAAGCATGAATATAAAAATTTTCTTTTCGGCGCTTCCGGCGATATGAACAGAAACACGAGTGCAATGAACAAACGAACGAAAGTAGGTAGGTATGTTGTAATTAAACGGTAGATAAAGGAGCAGAGTTTTAGCGACGCGGGTTTTACGGCATAGACGGGGGGGCCATAAGGGGTATAATTTAGGCCTCGACGGACGAGAGATTCGAGAACAACTCGCCGCGGCAGATTTCACGCGTATGCGTGCAGCAGCGTACAGACTGACATACCTATACGCCCCGTACGCACTTGACCCATCCCGGAGCGTATAAAGACCCACGCATCGTGGCACTCTTAAAATGTTATGACGTGGAACTTGTGATTTCATGGAACATTTAATCACTATATTGGTAAATAGCCCGGACAGGGGTGCTCACAAGAATTTTGAATCCGCTCGATAATCACAGAATTCGTACTAGTAACAGCTATACACTTCCGAATGCAATTATCTTCCAAAAAACTTCTTTCTGCTTGAATATCTCAGCAGCTACTTCAGCCTATAAGCTCCATGTTTGAAGCAGTCTCATAATAATTAATTTTTTTTAAAATTTCCCCACTGATTAGTAAATCAGTTTATTGATTTTTGATAGAACCATCGAGTAAAAAAAAAAATGATTAGAAACTCTCGTATTAAATGGTAGATAGACTAGATTTGAGAACCACTCAGGTGAAGATGGAGGAGTACTACGAGAGGCAAACCCCTGGTGGGTAGCGGCCAAATAGATATACAGTCTACTGTATGCAGAGGGTATACTAATTATGCAGACAACTATTGTGCGGGTTCTCATTAAACGACGCCAACAAATTCGATTACTCCTGGTTCCAAATTGTGCCTCGCGGTGAACCTAGCAGGACCTCCACCTAGCGTTGAGCCTCCCCGGCCCTCGGTCTCCGGTCCCCGTCAAACCTCGCGCCCGAGGGACTAGGAGAAGACCATTTCCTCCAGGGGCCGAAGTCGGGACTCTGCGAATTTATTTTACGACTAAACAGAAAATTAGTGAACGTTTGGGTTTGCGGTATTTAGGCTCGCACGGACGGGCCTCGGCATCCTGCACCACCCCGACTATACAAGGTACTCTTGCCGATCCCGGGATTAATTGGGTCGAAACGGTTACGTGCTACGCGATTAATGAAAAATTAGTTACAGGGCTAGCCTTGCGACCGCTCTAAGTCCAAAACGATCCCGTTGCAGTAACCGCAGGGAGCTCAAACTTGCCAAGAAACACGGTCCCGTACCACCGAAAATGACCTGCCCCAGAAGCGAACGAATTAATTAAGGATATCGCATCGTATCTGCACACTCGACAGAACGGATAAAAGAAAATCACCAAAATATACATTTTTTTTTTTTCATAAAATAATCACAAAAATTTTAGACACGCCGGGCTCGACCCATGAAAATCGCTTCGAATGTCAAGAATGATATTATTTCATGCTTTACTTTCATTCTATAAACTACAAAGGCTCCATGCACTTGGCTGCGGGTGAGCTGGAGCACCTTACCCTGCAGACTGTGTAATATAGCTGCAGGTTGAAGTGAATTCCCGAAGGAGCATAAGTAGGCATGTAGGTACCACATACCTGTATGTATGTATGTATGTATATATATATATAGATATGGCGTATACATAAGTAAACGCGTATACCGACGCGATACGTAACGGATATCTGTACAGAGTGACGTGAAACTTTGCTTTGCCGTACAATTTATAATTTAATTTTCTAGACGAGTAATTTTTACCTCCATTACGTGGCACGGCTCGTGGCTACAGCCAAAATGCTACATCCACACACACACATACCCTTGGCTATACTATTCCAGTGTACGTATAGTTACAGTCGGTTGCGAACCTGAGCGGCTAGTAACGGTTATGCCTATCATTATTGCTTTGTTATACACGTCTGCGTGTTGCCGTGCGTTACAGTTTTTGGTTTGCTTGGTAATAACGATTAAATTTCAACCGTGTAACGCGACTGTACAATGTAATTGGGAGTGAATGTGCCAGTTCTCTACGATTAAGATAGAAATTTACCTCAAAAACCAACAGTGTATTTCGTTGTACGGATAACGGCCAGACCATAATCGCCTGAAGCAATGCTTTTCACCGGCTCCTCGGTCGAGGCTTTATTATTCTTTACTTTACTGATAACTAGATACGTGGCGGATACAAAGTTGCAGAAACATATGAAACATATCCAATAACATACAAGCGAAAGGACGCTGCGTAGAGAGAATATGACTAAAAGCTCTTCGGTCACACCCTGCAGGAACTACCGAGCTCTTCTTTGGAAACGAAGAGAACCAGTTATCCTCCTTTTCTTTCATTTTTCTTTTCTTTTTTTTTATATCCATATACATAGGACCATATCAGAGGAACAAACCGACAAATTGCAAACTGACAATTATCTGGCGAAACCTGTAGCGCTTTTCCTTTATCCCCTACATAAACCGTGGAAATGCACGTCGCAGTATTGCGGCTCCATATGCAGAGAATTTCGTGCCAACATTGCAGCGGTGGGTATATACATACTGCAATTACATCGGTGCCAACTAACCCTTTCCCCCCGCCCCCCGTAAACGACACATAAATAAATCGATTCAATTTCGTTTCGACGAGGCGGTTCCACCCTTCTATAAAAATTTATCGTCTGGGAAATTGTTTCGTGCGCCAGTCCAGTGCGTAGGACAAACGTGCGTCAGTGCGTTCGAAGCGTTTGTATTTTACTCCCCTGCAACCACCCAACGATAGCCTGTAGGTAAGCTCGAACAACTGACCGTACGAGCTTTGTGACCGTGGTGGTAGCAGCGCTAAGCCTGTTCAGGGCGTTAATTAACAAAAAGTCATTAAACTTTCTACGACGCGGTACTGGACGCCAGGATTTACCTGAAGGCAAACTTCCGCACTCTACGGACATCCCATCCGACTCTTTAAAGGCGACTCCCGGACAGGTCCAGATTTTCAAGACTTTCCCCGGATATCGGAATTTTCCGAACTGTAGATCCATAGCGAATCAAGTAGTAAGTCGCAATGGGAGATAAAATAAATAGGAATAATAAAGAAACAGGTTTTGAGACAAATTTGTCTGTCCGTCAGTCTGTCCGACAAATTCGCCGGAAGATATCAGAAACGGCTCTATGAATAAATCTGAAATTTACGGGTTTTTGTGGAATAACTATTGAACATGGAATAACCATTTTGACATTGCAGCTAGGTGTCAAAATTACTGGCAACTAGTTGGCACCCACATAGCAGCAAGTAAGCGCCGCCATGTCGCTGCCAAATCGAAATCGTAAATAAACCATATTGTTTATCCAGCTAGCTGCCATCAAGGGGCGACATGGGTTGGTCGTCTTTGCCAGGTAAAAGCCAAGATAAAACTGACTACAGCTGACATGGCAGTCACATTGATTAGGCAGGTTGGTCATATAGCGGCCGTATGACTGCCACCCGAAATTGTTACCCGGATGAGTAAGGCGATGGAAAATGAATGTGATTCCTGTCAGAGGTATACGGTTTATCAAAAAATCAATTACAATAAATTCCGAGACGGACAAAGAGACAGACGAATCCGATGTTACTGTTCCTCGACACGAAAAGCATTAATCCAACGGATGTCAGAGTTGGATGGTGATAATGAAACGTTCTACTTTATGGGGCCCCAGAGGTATACCCACCCGCCTAAAGTTCAATCCGTGTCTGATACAAAAGATCACCAAAGACCTACCTCCACCCCCGAATCCCGTGCCTATAGCAAACCCCTACAAATGCGGTCTCTAACATTACCACCCTACGCCCTGGACTGCTTCGGGGATCACTCTGACATTTCAGAATCGCGTCGTTCGTTTATGCCATTCGGAAAATTAATTTAGATTAGTACGTGAAATATCGTCTCCGTGAATTTATCCAGTGTTTTTAATCATACGTGTCAGGTTACGACGTACAAAAGTTCAACGGTTAGGAAAATAAATGACGTGCCGAAGACAGATTACTTCTCATATAAAGAACTATGTAACCGCGCGTCGAAGCATCAAGTGAATGACAATCTTCGCCTGTTATTAGTAACTTCATTGAAATATTGGACAGAAGAGGAAGGAGGAAGAACAGTCTTTTAGTCATTTAAAGAAAATATGAAATGTTTGTAAAGATTTTCGCGTTTCTGAAACACAGGGCCAACTTGTGTTAGTGCCTTAGATCCGCAGCCCGAAGCGTCGTACATACTTGAGACCGTACAGTAAAGGGAGTAGCGACGCTCCAGAATTGTAGGTACCAGTTACTAGGGTAAAAAGTTCCTGGACTGTGGACTCTTCCACTTTGCTGCAAAGTCCTATCTTCCAAGGGACCAATTAGTTACATTTTTCTTAAGCCAGTCTATTATTTTCTATGCCGTTTGAGACGGCAAAGATTTGATAACTGCTTCAAGAATTTTTATCTTTGTAACAGCGCGAGCTTGCGGAATTTCTTTTCCTTTTTTTCTGGAATAGAATATGTCTCAACCCGCATATACTGTACACCGAGATCAAAGAAGACCCAAAAACTTCTATTTACCAGTCGTGATTGACACTGACGCGATAGGTACTATTTTTCTTCTCATGTTCCGCGACGTCTACCACTAGGCTACGGAGGTCCAGCTGCTGCGCGTCTTCTGGTACCTGGAAAAACGGTCAAGCGACCTACCAACTAGTAAAAATCGTTGCAGCTGCGATTACCCATTCCTTTAGAATTAGCGTGACATCCAACATGAGAGTAAACTGTAACTACAGAGCTCCTTCCCACTCCGTCCTAGTTCGGTACCGTCAGTAGCGTTTTTCCGTGTAGTGGTTGAAGAGACTTCGTCGTCCTGCTCTATTCTAAGAACAAAGAACGGTTTACGGCTATTTCTTAATTGCAAACGTATCGTTTTTGCGCTTTTGTACCTTTGTATAATAACCCTTATATTCCGTTGGGGGGTAGCTAATGGTCGGTAGCGTGGGTGGTTCGCTCGCGTTCAGTATAAATGAAGACAGGCCTTTCCTGCCATCCAATTCGCTCATCCCGGGCATCTCAGTCAGTTGCATCGCGTAACTCCGTTCCTGGAGAGTAGTGAGGTAGAGGTAGAGAGATTGCACGAGGGCAAACACCGTCTGATTGTTTTCCCGGTGGAATTTTTTGTTTTCCCTCGACTAATGAGGAGCAAATCTCAAGATAACTGCGAGAGCACGCGCCGTTCCGCCGCAGTGAATGTGCCGAAAGAAAAATGCAGTAATTATCTGCGGAAATGGCACAAATATTATTCTAGCTCTGATAAAGACTCGCGAACCTTACAGGGGGGAATAATTTCCATCGACAACGCGATCCCATTTCACATCTCCTCGCTTCTTATACTCTAAGTGCCTCTCAATCGGAATAAAGTTGTACTTGTTTTTATAATCTCACACCTATATGTGTTTGTCAAATCGCTTTTTCATTCAATGAAGATTCATTCAAAAACGGTTTCCACGATTTCCAACTATTTCAAATGCATCGGTCGAGTCATTTTCGAATGCCTTTACCGTCACTTGAATTGTTATTTAAGTAGAAGACAATCCACCACAGTCTCTGAGATGGCTCAATCTATCAGAGACGATTATAGCTCGTTTTTACAACTCTCGAAAATTTTTGCGGGTAAGAATATCTTCGAAGCTTCTCCATTCTGCACTGTAAACTTTCTTTATGAAAGACAGGTAACAGAATGGTTCTTCTACGAAGATGATTTTCGACTCCGAAGGCCACTGAGAATGAAAAACTCAGTGGTGATGCGAGATGCCACCGAGGCATGCTTATGGGTACCTATGCGAAAAGGGATGAAAATAGGGAATCGCGTGGGCGACTGGATAAGGTATAGGCGGAAACGAAGTTGTCAAGTGTACATGCAAGGAATTTTCTTTTCCCGTATTGAAGAGCCTCATTAGGGAGTGTTTGTGTTATTGTTTGCACAACAGCGAAGGCAGTACTTGGCGGTACAGGGTAGAGAGTCCCCCGAGGTGTCGGCGAGAGACCCGAAGCACCAAGAGCCACGAAGGACCCGTACCATCCAACACACCGCGGACTGATTCCACTGATTCTCTCACCTCATCTCGTCACGGTATACATACAGTCCGTGCGGGCGCGCTACTTGTCCTCATTTTTGGTTTCCTTTTAAGCATGCCCCCGCACAATACCGTATGAAAGCTTGTTAAATAGAAGCACACTTGCACTGATACAAGGCGCGAGACAATACTGACGGTCGAGGACACTCGGAATAACTTGGCAAGGTATAAAGACACACGATTGTTACCCGCCGTCCCAACAACCGTGTAGTCTATCCGACACCCTTGTCTTTCCCATTTTCAACGACTAAATATTATGCTTAGAAAGCTTTCGTCTGGAATCATTCTGCCAATCGTAACTACGATTCACATCATCAAACGACGTGACAACGATCACAAGTCCGCCTCGTCTACACCGCGAGAGATGTTCGAAGAAAAGCGGTGAAATTTTATCCGTGAAAAAGCTCTTCGTTCCGTCTCGGCGTTTGTTATTCACTTGACTCCGTCCGTGGGTCCAGTAATCGATTAATTCATCCCCATACTGATCTTCGCGTTGTCGCCGACGTTAAGTGGCCGGAGGTAAGGGTTCGGCGAGGAAAAGGGGTGATGGTGCGGGGTGGTTGCGTTGAGTGGCGGTACTCACCCGTTGCAGCCGTGCAACTAATGAGACATCGCTAAAGGGCACAGCGGGTAGAGAGACACACGAGCGGATACACTTCACCTGAGACGGGCTGCAGACTACATAGAGGCGACGAAGTGCAGGCAGGCAGGCACAATTAAAACTGACGCTACTAATGGCAAGTCAAACGCCAACAACCTAGAGATATTCTACCGGCCTTGTCTCGATTTCCTTTCACGTGAAACGATTTTTCCAATTTTTCTTTTTCATCTGACGTTTCCTTTCGTCTATGATTCCCGGTGCCTAGAGATACGATTTATGGAATATCTTGAGCGCAACCATATTGCGGATGATTTTTCTCGCTCGATTCCGATCCAGGAACAGATACGACCCAGCGCAAACGCAGCGAAGGAAGAAAGGCTAGATATAGGTTTGGTTGGGTATGGTATGGTAGCTTGGGGCGGAGCGTGATTATTTTCTGCTGGCTCGTTCATTCAGGTAGAGAGTAGCGCGTGGCTCCGTGGCTCGTGGCTCGTGGCTCGTGACTCGTGGCTCGTGGCCCGGCGGGTTCAATTGGAAACAGCAATCACTGCTCGCTTGTATTTTGTTCTCAGCGTCGGGGCGGCGAACTCCAATAATAAGCTTTCTGTGATATTGCCTCTTCACCTCCGGCCCAGTCAATCCATTCTGAACATACAAGCCTTCGGATATATCTTGGCTCGAACCCTTCCCAGTACGGATATCTCGAGAATTTGACAAGATTTTTCAATCCATATACGTCAGTCAAATTTGTCACGGTTCTTTAACTCAGGAGGAGCGTAATTCTACGCAAAATATGATAACAAATCATTTGACGTGTCTCGTTAACCTCGAGCATACAGTTTTTCTCGAGAGTCTAAAGCCTCGTAGCAACGACAAGAACAGGCGAAAGAAGAATCTCAAAAGAAAACAGCCCTGGGTCCCTGTGGCCACCGAAAGCCAAAAGCATCATTTTCGTGGCATCTGCTAAGGCAACGTTAGTAGGTATATACTATATCGTCGAGTGCAATGAAAATGTATAGGTTTCACATACGCATGCAAATTGCATGTGTATAAACGTATGCAGGCGAAGTAGGAGAACGGAAAACGTTGAGAGTTGAAAAAGTTGATAGAACCTTGCGAAGATCTCCATGGACGTCCTCATGCTCTCAGGAAAGATAGCTGACGACTGTCTTTCATCTATGTATACCCAAATGTGTCGCAGTCTCTTGTGAGAATACATATGTGGACGGTTATAAATATGCATGGCGGTATTTGGGAAATCTTCAAATTCAGTCCAGTCACGTATTTGGACAATATTACAGTTGGCTAGAAGTAAAAATCCCGATGATCACCGCGAGCCTGTCGATAACTGAATGGAATGATAGAAGAAGAAAAAGTAATAGCCGTGAAGTAACGGATTGCTTAGTCACTCTGGTAACCAAAAATCGACAGAGTCATTCCGAAGATTGAACAGTACATTGAGGTCTTCTCCTAAAGAAACGTTACATATGTCCGTTTCTATCCGTATCCACTGAACTCTGACAGCCTGTGGCATAACAGCGAGGGAGTAAAGGTAAAATAAGTAAGGGTAGAGCTCGTCTTGGCTATGAAATTACATAAATTATATCCAATCATTTCGGAGAACAGAAACTTCTCCAGAATCCGAATCAAGAAATGTAAATAACGATTTGTGTGAATGATTCCGAGTACCGCGTTTGGACTAAATTAGTAAACGGAAGAACCGGTAGCCAGCAGCTAATTAAGCATAGAGTCTGCCATGTAGTGACAACGGAATCGAGCATGATGCTTGGCTAAAGGGAATCGGGGTAAATAATCAAATGATCATTCATCTGGAGCTCGTTAACCCACGCGTTGAGTTTCTTCCATCAACTGTCAGGGAACAAAGATCAAGAAGAGATCACACCACGCAATCGCCTCGTTTGATGATTCCGTTAAAGATTCTCTTTGCTGCTCAGGGGACTCTTTGCTCCTCTGTATTTTGGCCTACCGAAGGAGGGTCAAGCCGGAACGGTTCGGTTCGGGTTAGGTCAGGGTGGTTAGAATCCCTCACCGATGGCCCTGGAGCCGAGGCCGGCGCCGTCGACACTCGACCGTCCCGTAGCCGCCAGTCTTAGCTTCGGAAGTGGGTGCTCGACTGAAATTCTGCCCAGGGTAGCCGCGTATTTATTGCTACTTTCAAGACCCGACGATTTTACGTGCGTGGAGGCATTTATGGTCGAGGAAAAACAGACCAACTATACCCGTAACCCTAGAGAAGACAAAGATCTATATTATCGTTGGCTGTTCAGAAGGAGTTGATCAATTTTACGACCCTAAATATAAACTTTACAATAGAAGGTTTTCGGGCGAATAATTAGGGGCTTATTTCAAGCTGGCCTTCCATCTCGTCTCGAGCATCGACTCTCGACAAAGAATCAATTGTCTGTTCAACCAGTCCATCGATGTGGTGTCTCGTCAACTGGGATAAGAATAAGTTAAAATTTCAAACATTCGTGCCAATCTTCTTATGAACAGTTCTACAGCCTTTCAAGATTTCAAATGATGCTGCTCACTGGACATTGAGCAACATTTGACATTCTGACTGTGATAATGCAAGAACGGGGTGAAAAATTGGGGTGGAAATCTTCTTTCTATGAAAGACAGGAAACTTCGTCTTCCTTTTTTTCTTGATATTTGAAAGTTTTCGTTCGATTTTGACACCATGCACTCGAGCGTGGACTATCCAGGAGTAACGTTCAGTCAAACGGGACGAAACACCTGCAGCCTATTACACCCTAATCAATAAACAAAGCGGATATTTAAGGTGATGTAATATTGATTAATGGGAGGTTAAGGAAGCGTGGAGGCGTTTAGTCAAAGTTCCGTAAGGTTCTCGTTAAGGTTTAGCTCTAGACCAACGAAGGCTCTCGCCGTGATTTCGCTAAGGTTTGGTGTGTGCCAAGCGATCATCGAACTTCCTCTCTCCAACAATGAGGCCCTATTAGCTCCCTTTATACGTCGTACAGCCCGATACAGCGCCGCTTTTGTGCATTGTTAAGTCTATCCACCTTTAGCGAACCCCCTGAAACTTAGTCTTTATGATAAATTGCGTTGATTCGTTTCACGGAACTTACGTTCGCCCGTTGGCTTGTCTAACGTTGCTCAGAGCGGCTAATGGGCCGAGTTTTCCCGGGTTCCTTGAAATATTTCGTATTTTCATATTCTTTTTCTTATTTTTTTTTATTTTATTTTTTTTTCGTCTCTTATTTCCCTTCTTTCCCTCTAATTCAATGATTCGAGTTCGCCCTATGCGTTCGCGTTTGCTTTGGCCTGGGTTACGTTACGCAAGAGTGCTGCGTGAAGTTGGCGAAAGAATCGGAGAACCAGGAACCGGGGGGATCGGGACTTAATTAACCGCGTGACTTCTTCTTTATTTATTTGAAAACACGAGACGGTGAAGTGAAGTACTATCATCGTGGAAAGTATTAAAACGCAATCACGACTTCGAGCTGGGCCAGAGCTACGGGAGTGGGCCTCGGCGTCCTCTCTCTCTCCGT
Organism: Tenthredo distinguenda; assembly: GCA_947538915.1. Taxonomy (NCBI): domain Eukaryota; kingdom Metazoa; phylum Arthropoda; class Insecta; order Hymenoptera; family Tenthredinidae; genus Tenthredo; species Tenthredo distinguenda. The sequence continues at coordinate 12,656,915 of OX384534.1, forward strand.
CTCCACTCTCTCGCACCCTTGTCTCTATCCATACTGCAGTTGGCGTAGACGGAAATTAAATATTGCTAAATTCAGGGCAATTACGAATAAATGCACAATTTCGTATTTAATTACGACTCTGGCAAAACAACACTGGCGTTAATGACAGTAATACACCCGGAGAAGCAATAATAAAATGTAAACGGTGGTCGGAGTATGACGTCAGCGTTTAGTTCGTGCACTCAGGTTCGTTGTGCAAGCAGACCCACCAGCTCTGCTAGTTGCTTGCTATATTTCGCGATTTTATAACAGGTACACATCTTATACCGACATTAAATACCTGCTGAACAAACTTCATCCCCAAACTGAACAGCTGTCAATTGGATCGTTTATAAATATTTTTATCGACGTGTAGATACGTACGTATGTACGTACCTAGTCTTCGCACTGTACGAAAAAGTATAAAAGGTACAATTTTGCGTGGGAATAAAGCTCTTGTCACAACCGACAACAAGGACTAAAGGAAGACAAGCAGGATACAATTCTTTCTTGCGGTGTAGCTTGCGCTAGAAAATTAGCATCGATAAATTTTCCGGTTCGGTGTTAGTGCAGCCCGGTAGCGTACGGTAGGCGGGCGAAATGACACAATGATGTATACGCGACTGTTTTAAGAATTATTTATTATTTATTGCGACGAAGGCTGAGCCAGGCGCTCAGCGCGAAGATCTTCTTCCACCGAAGGGGGATGAAGAAAAAATAAGAACCCCCCTTCTCATCCCCATCTAGCGTTTCTTTTCGCCTCCCTCAACGGCCACCATCCCCGTATATTTTGTTTTTCGCGGTGCTCAACGTCTTTATCAGGCCCACCCAGTGACAAGGAAAAAAATAAGTTATCTATTTCACGTTTCCGTTTTCACCTCTCGTCAACCGACGACATCTGTTCCCGTGTTCCTGACGTGCCTATTAATCTGAATAATTTTCTCAGACAGTCGACGTTACGGCGATGCAGACTTTTTGTGTATTCTTATTTCATTTCTTCTTCTCTCTCTCTCTCTCTCTCTCTCTCTCTTCTTTCTTTCGCAAATTTATATTTCCCACGCAATCACCACCATATCTCGCCCAGTTATAACCTCAATCGTACTGTAACTGTTACCAGTTATTTAGCACTTAGAAAAACGGTACCTATCCGACCTACTCTTCCATCCCCATACATCAGACTAGACTCCATGGCTCTTGTTTGGTTGTCACACGCCCGCCTAATGTCTCCGCAGACTTGGACGGAATAGGTATGGCAATTATTGTTACCCAGGTAAACGCAACATGGCGCCGTGCGAATCATTCTTGTTATTATCATTATCATTATTATTATACTAGGAACAATTATCACCAAGCTCGTGATTGTAGTTCGCAACCGTCTGCGGAATTATGTCTGTATATTTCTCAACGATTTAGTAGCCATATTTTTTTAGCAATTGGAATAGCTGAAAACGCAGAATCAAATTCGGATATTTTTTTTTATCGGAAATTAGAAATTTTAGAAGCGTTGTTTTAATTAAAGTAAACTTCGTTCGTGGGTTTTAGTACGTATACGTGTTGGTGTGTATTCAGTTCCCCTCCGACCGTCAAGTTGAAAGTATTCTTACAGATAACTTTTGCGTCTTGAGTGCGAGGTACCGTGGAATACGGGATTAATCCGCAAGGTTTGGCAGCACCAGCCAAAACGAAAAGCAAATGAGAAACAAAAGAGGGCTCAAAGATAAGACGGGGACAATGCGAACGTGGTGAGGCGGGAGGCAAGGAAAGCTACACCATATAACACTGGAAAGAGCGAACGAGTGGGTGGACCGGAGGTGTGGGGCGCTACTCAAAATAATAAAACAAAAATTTCAATCAGCAAAATGCATTACATATTCATATCCCTTGTTGAACGAGGCCATAAATAAGCAAAGTTATAATGTACAAATTGCAGATATCTTCTGCCTCGGTTATTCCTTCATGTTTCTAAGACAATACTTTCATTGTGTATCGCAGTACCTTACTTTTCCGATAAGGCAAACCATTTTTAATAATCAAGGCACATTCATTACGTCCAGAAACTCACATCAGCCGCTGCCTCGATTTCAAATTTCTTGGCTTTCGGTTGCAAGAAAACCTCTCGTTAGATGAACAGACAAATTCTCGATACTGTGGAAACGATTTCGATCCAATAATCAATCGTTTGATTAGTGCATTCTTTTTCTAAAGAAATTTGGAATCGACCATCTCTCGTAGATTCTCTTCTCTGGTTGTTTATCTGATCGAGATTTTTCTTCTGAATAATGAAAGACTCAAAATCCGAGGTCCAAGTCTTTAGAACAATTATAATTGCTCGAAATTTGTACTACAAAAATAGTCTCGCTGCTGATCGCTGCCTCTTTGGAGTATACGTTAGATAGGTATATCGTGTCTATGCATACATGTATATCGTATATGGTACTACCAATATGCGTAGATACGTATAGAAAATGGTATGTTTTCACGAAAGAGTAAAAAAGAGAATTTATCGCTGTGATTAGCGTCGGATAACAAGCGATTAAAAACTTTCACCCATCGTAAAAGGACTCTTACACACGACACCGGTCGCTGTTTGGTATATATGTATAATACAATTAGAAGCGAAACATCGGCAGTCACCTGGAAATACTTTAACGTTTTAGCTTCCCCCCAACTGGTACCTACAACGAAACGTTGTTATATCTACTGTAGTATTCGATATAGGTATATTGTATACATATACGCGCAAAAGCCACGGCATGCGGGCTACAAAACGGTGTTTTTGCTTCGAGGGGGGAACTGGATACAGAGAACGCAACTCTTTGGCCCATAGATCAATGGCTGGCAATTATCGTAAGTTCATTAGAACCTGGCTCCCTCTCCTCTCTAGCGGAAGATGCCGGCGTCGACCCCTGCACCCCCTGCCCTTCGCCGTTCACCCTCAACCCGCCAATTTTCCCATCCCGCTACCCTCACTGTCGCGAGCGCGAGCTAGAATTGCGACATTCCACGTGGAACGCCGAAACTATTCGACTCTGTAATTTGTGATTGTAGTTTATTGCGTGAATCGCCAACCCAGTCGTTGCCACGGCCGCTTCTATTGCCGCGGTTGTCACAGCGAACGTTTAAACCGAAACAAAACTAGATCCGTTACAATCCAAACATCATACGCTTTATACAGATCAAGTTCGTCAAAGTGGCGAAACTGGACACAACTTCTTCCATCTTTTAGATCGGACCAAAGTTTCGTGAAATCATCGAACTAATCAGTTCAATTGATTTCGTCTGAACGATCGTTTCGCTATTTTAAAAGATCGAAGTCTTGTTCCCAGTCCGTTGGATTAGATGAGAAAACGATTTGTAACGACCGAAATCCCTCGCTTCGAATTCGTAGCTTGAAAGTGGATGTGTACCGTTTGTATCGTTATGAAAGTGTACGGGGTGTATTACTGATTACTGTTCATCTCGAACAGAAGGGTAAGTACATGGGGCGTGCCGGCTGAGCGTGAACCTGCACCCCACGAGTAATTTTCACTATCACAAAAACAATTAAAGCTCGTTAAAAGAAATCCCTGATTTACGGTTAGTTGGGGTTCCACCGAGATAAGGGTTGGTTGATACTTCCTATGTGCGTCCAATGTAGTATAGGGACAACCCAGGTTCTATAACCTCTAAGTTTAGCAGTGAACTATCGCAGAGGCAAGCCATAGCGAGTATATGGCAACCTCTAAGCATCCAGCTTTGCATCTAGCCCATTTAATTGGGGAAAGATTTTCCTTTACCGTTTCCGTTTTAATTGCAGAAACACAATAGTATTTCTCCGTAAAGGGTGCAGGCTTTATTCTAATACAAACTACCGTACGACTAATGGTAACAAATGCTTTACCGCCTCGCACAGCCATTAACGGGTAATTAGAAACAGATGCTGAGCGAATCTTTTAACATAAAGCATAACCTTAATTTATAAAGTAGTGCGATTACTTAGACCTGGGGACCGAGGCTTGGACCATACGTCACAACTTCCTTCCCGAAGAAAGTTTTAATTATTTATTAGCCAAGATGCGGAAATGGACCGTCTCGTTCCATGAGTTCGGATGACGGACGGTTGCCATCGAAAGAAAGGCCTGGAAGAATTATACGATGTGTTTCCTTTTTCCGTTTTTTTTTTTTTTGCTTTTTTTATATCTTCTCTTTTCTGTCTTTTTATTCATTCTTTATCTGCGGGACGAGATCTTTCGATATATTCAAAGCGGAAGCTGACGCGCTCGTCTAAAATCAAGGATATCTGAAAATCACAGCGTTATGGATGTAGGAAAATAAAACGTATCGCCTGGAACTAATTGCAATTGTTAATTAGCAGGGTCTGGCGGAATCGCGCCAAAATATACATTATTGATGGGAACCTGTCCGATCCATCTAGGCGAGCGATCGTAAAACGCAGCCAACCACGAATGCCTTAGCCGTTTCCTTAGCCACTGCTCCGGAAATTTGGTAACGCACCACTGTATTCTCTCGGCTTCAAATCTGTACATTCATTCACCGAGCTATAACCAAACCTCTTCATTGTCAGTTAACATATACCGCTATCGTTTACCAACGTATAAGACGTCTCCTTCCTCTTCTTAACTCATTCCTGCATATTTATAAACACATATACCATTGTATCGCTAACTCGCTAACCATTGAACAAAATCATTCGTTTCATTTCTTCCTCTGTGTTTTACCGGTGCAGTCTTGATTCAGTGAGATAAGGACACGTTTCATATGACATGGGGAGTATGTCGATGAGGAGATTTCTCGATCGGGTATAGATACGTGGGCATAAATACTAGTTGTAACATAATGTCAGTGGAAAAATGGTACAGCAAAGGTTGGAACGTAGGTCGGGCAGACACATTACTTTCAATCAATCCTCGAAAATTCCATGCGACCGGGTTAGTAGCTCTGCGTAGCCTCCTAGCGAATTAATTTGAGAAAATCGAGATTGATGTTGCGGAGTGGGCCCGCGGGTCAAAACTCTCGTCAGAGAACCAGTAAAATCTAACTTGAATAGTAAATTTCAATTTAATACTACTGCAGGAACTCCACGAACCACTACCGCGATTTCCTTTACGTTTTCGAAGGACTCCGAACCTACTAGCGCCCAACCCCTATACTGCGATATACGCAGCCCTTGAAAATGGCTGTAAATTTTCGAACCGTACATTTAAAGGGCCGTTAAAGACGTACAGACTCCCTGAGCTCAACGAATCGGGTAAGAATGTGGCCCGATACACCGCGTGTGCGGACTACGTGGCCAGGGGATGAGAGAGTTGGGGTTCTAAAACGTGGGGATAAAGGGGTAAGTAAGCCAGAGCTCCCACGGCCACATAAACATAAATTATCAGCTGGTAATTACGAGATACAGCCTCCGGTAGCTGGTCCCGGAATAAGGCGCGTATAAGGAGTCTAAGAGGGTGCAACTGAGTCGTGGTGGGGGATGGGCACCAGGGTAAGATCGCGAACGGAACAGAACGACTCTTAATTGTTATATACATTCCATTAGGCTAATTGCTGAATTAAGACTTCTGCTAAGAGCTGTAGTCTTGCGCGTACCCAGATAATTATGGCGTTATGAATTATGATTAGCAATACGTTGGTACGCCGCGAGCTGTTTCACCTCCCACGCGTTACGCCGATATAAGGATCTTCAAATCTCTTCGGACTAAAAGATCAGACAACCTGTACACCTGTAGTTACCATTACTTTGCTACCGCAGGTCTCGATGATACGAGACGAACGATGGGAATCTTTAAGAAAAGTAGAGAAACTCTTTCGGATCTTGCATTGTCATATGGGATTAATCTCGCGACATCGTGCTATATCAGTGACGTGGGAGTATGGAGTCACAGAAACACACGATATAGTGGGTAAATAAAATTTATCCTTATATGTTTTACTTCGCCCGTTTCTTATCCTTCTCGCCCCGTACCGCGTACCTACGCGTATATATGCGTGTGAGTAATTAAAGAGAGCGACTGTCACATCCGGTGGCCCACGCAAAGAGGGTGCGGCCTTGTCCGCCCTGCTGGGCTGCCCTGTGCCACGTCACTGTCTGCTTCACTTTTCAATCCACGATATTTCATCTCCCTCTTTCCATATTATTTCGATTTTTAATTTTATTTTTCGTCTTCGCCTTTTTCTTATCGGACTTTAATCCACGCAGGTATAGAGTATCGAAAGACCATGTTCAAGTCCGCTTATACGATCGTGATAAATTCGTGGTTATAAGTGCCCATCAGATTTTATTTCATATAATTGACGTCTTCATGTGGTTTTCAACTCGAGTACACGTAGCAAGTAATTACATAGAAAACGTATCGCGAGAATAGGGTTTCACCTGTAGGTACCCATACTTTCTTGTATGTAGCAATTAACGAGCGGACGGTAGTAACGTTCTTGTACACGTTAACGAACTTCCGCTGTCCATTAACCGCTCAATTTGAGATTATCAATAACTTTGTAACTGTCTTGGAACGGAGAAAATGGAAGAAAAAAAAAACGAATAACAAAAAGGAAGAAAAATTCAAATCAGCTGTCTTGGAATATTCTAATACAGTCATCAATGCCGGAGCTTCTGTATTCGAACAACAGCTGCCGATGCACTGCACCGTGTCCATAGAACTGTCTGATCGTGGTTATAAATTATTCTTATTTTAACGTGGATGAATTATTGTTCAATAATATATACCATATTCACGTGTGACTAAACTCGAGGTATTTCACTGCCGAGGAAATGATTAAATGAAATAAAAGGTGGAGGATTTCTAGATAGGTATCTAATTGGAACCATATTGGAATCGAATAGTAAGCAGGCAATTACGGGACCGGAAAATTTGATAATACAGTCGTCAATCGGAACGCGTACCTATATCGTGAATCGTGCGTAGAAACGTGTCGGCGGTGAGGTTCTTATGGGTAGGTAATACGTGGGCGCTCGACTGTCCCGCATTGTGTTCGTTCACCCTTGAATTCTACGAGCTCGGGTACCCTGCAGTCGCGTAGGAAATAAAAGGAAACAGAATAAGCACATCGGAACGATCGCAGGAACCAAGAAACGAACTACGACGCGAACAACAACCACAGTACCATGGAAGCACAGATGTTGGTGAAATTCCGTTTGGAAAGTCGCTCAACCGACGCCTGACGCATAAGTGGACAAGGGAACCCACTCGAGGCGTCTTCCTTTATTATCGGACTCGTCTTTAACTCACGAATTCGTACTTTTTACGTCATTCCTTAAATTCTGGATATCAGAGTGAACCGACTCTCCGACCTCTCCGAGCCTCGAGCTCGAAGATGTTCTCTATCTTACTTCTTTTTCTAATACCGATGGAAGTTCAACGGTTGAAATAAATTCTGAATTATTGTCATTTACATTACGTTTCATTCCTCCTAGTTACATCAAATTATATATTCGTACATGTAACTAGGATCGTACATATATCTCTTTGCATAATTTAGAGGCGATCAGCGATTAGTATCGAACAGGAACACATGTGGCACACCTGACGGTTCCCCTCGCATCTCAGGGCCACCGTACATCAGTCCCCTCATACTGTTGCCCGACGAGGTCTATAACGTTCGCTTTTTAATGACTGTTATTGAAATTTTACAACCTTTTAATTGGAAATTAATAACGGGTTTCAAGTTGTCGAGTAGCCGTGCGGGCTTAGTTATCGATATTCATTATTGAGTATAGCATACGCCTCAGTTCCGCAAATTTTTATCTAAGTAAAGTCTCGCCATAACCCGTTAGAATTTATTGGCACAGGTTATTCTTGATTAATTTTTTTACCCTTATTTTTTCCTTTCTCGAAGATTTTATGTAAGATATTATAAATTGATTTAGACACACCGTATATGCTAATGCGGGAGGGGAATCTATAATACCATCACGTGTAATAATTGCAGGAGGATTGAAGAGAAGAAAAAGAAGAAATGCTAAAATTGAATAAATTTTTTTCAATATGGTGCATGTACGTACTACGTAGGTAAGCATATGTAATTCAGCGTTAAATAAAATCGCGTTTAAAACGATGAGAAAACTGAGAGAAAAGCACGTGCCTCGCGGTAATATCATTCTCGTTTGGGTTTGAAATTTTTAAGTACTACCGGAATCACGTGGTCACACCGCAGCATTACGAAGGTAGCTTAATATTGAATGAATTAGAATTGAATATTATGCCGGACTAAGCAAACACCCGTTGAGAGGGAGAAAGATAGAGAGAATTTCAGAGAGAGACAGGAACCAGCGAGTATACCTCGTTGGGCAGTGGCCACTTGCTCGAAATTGTAATTATAACATTGGTAAGTAAATTATAATACAATACAGGCGCGCGTGTTTGGTATTCATAAGATAAACAGCGGTCCAACCTCCCGGTTCCCTAACTGCGAGAACTCACTTCTCGATTATAATATCACGTCCTGCGCTTTGGTTCCGTTCTGCACCATAACATGTTCGTTCGGTACTAGGAAAACGGATACACCGAATCTACACGACCTCTGACCCACCATTACATGCTGATCTAACATACCAATGCGCGAACTACTCGACATGGATATGCCGCGGTTGTAAACGCTCGAAAGTGCGTGTAGCGCTGAATAATCGCTCCTGGGTCGTGTTTATACCATAAGGGGAGAAGAAGACTGCGATAGGTTTAAAATCCACACCATTATTTTTTTTTTCTTTTTTTTTCCGATTTTTGGATCATCCATCCATCCACCCGACAGTCGCGGAGACGGATAAAACATTCTCGTCGGAGGCAATTAAACATTCCGGACAAAGAGATCCGATATCGCGGCATTTCTATACATACTCTGAAAGAGATCAAAGTTTTACCTTATACGCAACGCGATAGTATCTACTCATTGCTCCAGCTTCCATTACACCGGTGGTCGGGTATCGCTCTCCCTCTCCGGGCTCCACTTCCACCGCGAGTTCTTCCCTCACCTTTTTCTTACCTTTTTTTCCAATTATCGATAAGACTGAGACGGCGCAATACTATGGCAAAGGCGTACGTATACACTGCCCTCCTAACATCTCTCTCGGATTGCCGTTGGTCTCGGTCCCACGCCCGTGATAATATTCCCGCAGTCTCGGTGTACGCTTCGGTGAGCTCGAGTCCAGGCCGACGGAGGCTGCTGCCAGCTCCGGATTCGAAATGATTGGCCAAGGCAACCGAGTCGACTGCGCGTATTGGTTCCATTAGTTCCATCGGTTCCATTGGTTCTATTGGATTCATTGGTTTCATTGGTTTCATTGGTTTCATTGGTTTCTTAAAGCACGTCGCACCGGCATGGTACTTCCACAACTTCCACTTGCCATTTCTACGTCGGTCATTGAACATTTTAAGGAGGCGGTCTTACGATCGTCTAACCGACTCGACCAAGCTAGAACCGATTTCTAACCGAACAGGGGAACCGACGAAACTCATCTCACATGTAAGACCAGACGCTGCTGCGCTTGGGGTACGAAATGCGTAGGTGAAAACTGTTCCTAACGAAAGATAAGAGTACCAAACGAATTCATTCGAGTTCACAACCACAAGATCGAGTATTACGGAGTACATTCCGATTGAGAATAAGTTAGATGTGACAAGGATGTGTCATCGCGTCCTTTGAAATCATTTCGATTTCTAAGCAGGCGGTAAATGTTGAAGATTTTCTTGTTCTGAACTGAAATAACAAACTGTCAGTTTCTATCCATCGCTATTTGCGGACTTGGAGTTATTCAGCGGCTCGATTATGCGGATAGCGTTGGCGGAGTTGATGCTTGATTGTCGAGCGCCATGTTTGATTGCTATTCGCCGTTCGCCAAGCGTTATCATGACTTATTGCTGAACTTCTTATTGTTAGAAGATAGCGCTAGCAATCAAGAGCCATTTAGAAATTATATCTAGTTGAATATGTACAGTTAGTATATTAAATCGGCTCAATATATCTCCGCAATTAGGCTTCGTAAACACACACGCGCACACGCACACATACGTCTGCGTATCGTTTGTCGAAATCATTCCTAATTCATATTTCACTAAAAATTAGTATCTGCTTAATAATTACCTTCGAAATTTCAAATTCTCGACTCCTGAGACCATCATTAACGTAACAAAATTGAGAAGAAAACTCCGTCCAGCTCACACGATAACGAGTGTCCATACCTTTGATATTACGCGCGGGGGAGCGATTTTTGATAATGGGATAAATTTGTGAACCTAGACGATATGAGAGCCACTGGGAATAGGAGAAGCTGGGGAAGTCGACACTCTGACTAGCTGCAGACGCCACGGTATGACGAGCACACATCACACGGAACTTCCTTTTGCTTTCCTATTGTACATACGTACCGTATTGTTACCCTGCCAATATATATGTTGCATTGTTTCAACCGTTTTAGTATCTATTTCCTGTATTTCTTACTTCATTTCTTCTATTTATCGCCCCGATTCTATACTTGGCAAACTAGACTGTCGAGTGTTCAGATACGCGGATTTTGAAGGGAAAAATTTCTACGAATAATAGATCCTGTGTCTCGACCATCGAGCAAAACGATGACGAAATGGATTGAGAATCGCTGGACGTATTAATCGCTCGAGTCCTCGAAGAAGTGTGCTCAAGTAAAGCTAGAGTTACGTATACATAGACGCGTCTACATCCAGTAGACGGATACATGCCCACATTCGTAACGAGTGTACACACACGTGTTCCTTACTTGGGTTTTGGGACTTTAATGCCTATATAGCCTCTACCCCTTTGAGGTGGTCCAGACTGAATGGGATAAAGACGAAGAAAAGAAAGTTTAGTTCAGCTTTATTTATACGACTTTTTGTTCCGGTGCTATTTCGGCGTTTTACTCTATTCCTTGATACGAGTTTCTCAATCCATTCTGTGGCTCCCGCAAATTCGGAAGCTTCAACGCCGAAAGATCCAGTCGATTTTTTGAACATGCGAAAAGCTTATCTTGTTACGTGACAAACTAAAATTGATACCACGTGTTTGTTACGGTTTTAAATTTTACTTAATCCCACCTGAGCTGAGAGAAATTTATATACCTATATATCGTACTGGTATGAGACGCGTCAACTCATCGCGTTAATTTTATCGCGAATCATTGTCGTTCGGTGGATCTACGCAGCTGCTAATTTACCAGAAATAAAAAAAAAAAGAAGAAGAAAAAAAACTCAAGATTAAAGCAGGGCAAAGTCCGACGACGCCGAGCAACGGGCCCTTAGTTCATATATTAATACACACTCATACAGCCCCCGGTACATCCGATGGCAAATTAATTCTGCTATATTGGCCAATTACCGTATATGAAGCGTGAAGATACGCATCGTCTCTGCACGATATATTTTCAAGTAGGAAGACTCGTAGTTAGCTGTATAGTTTCTTAGGAAAAAATGTTCAATCGTAGTGGAATCCATTTAAATGGAAACATTATATTTTCTGTTTTTGCTTCCCTACTTTCCCAAATTTTTATTTTTATTTTTTCCTGTCTATTTCGGGGATTCCTGCTTGCCGTAAATTTGAACGTGAAAAACAAAGATTATTAGAATTTGATCGAGATTCAGCGGAGCAGAAATTTTGTTTCGAATGAACTGTTGGAAATCTGAGACGCGGCAAAGTGGGCTAGGGAGTTCGGCTACTGCAGGACGAACTAATGAAATAATAAGGTGCATTGTATCTGCGGTTGGGATAAAAATATCTATAGATAGCACGGTGGCTAGGGAATGCTGTAATGACAGGAAAGCATAGAGATACTCGAGTGGATGTATATTGTATCGCATCAGCGATCCTCTTTACAAGCTGCCAGTTTCGAGTGCGCGTAGCCATATTTCCTTTGTACTTTACCTCCAGTCAAACTCGCGGAGCCTTAGGAAACCCCTCAAAAAATTTTCTCACAAATCTGTGCCTATCGCATACATATAATGGAACGAGGCTGCATTTACTTATTTCTCAAGTTAAAACACGAAAAGCAGAACGTCCTTCGTGCTCTTTTCTTTTTTTTTTTCGTTTTTCTCATCCCTATGCAGAAATTGTCGGAAAAAATTAGTTCCACCACTTGAAATACGCTCGGGGTTTTCAAATTTTTGTGGTAGGGTGTCGAAGCGCGTGCTTTCTCATGGTGTGCTGCGAAACGCCCGGTCGCCAGGGAGCTATGACGGAAACGCACTTCGTTAGGCGCCGGTATGTCGACCTGGTTTAAGTGCGTATCCACCACTGCAGTGGACCATATTTGTAAGTAGTTTGATGAAGACACGTAGCCAGATAGCTATAGGCTTCGAACTGAAAATCTTCGCTTGCCATAGAATAAACTGGATAAAAAGTAACCGCACTAGTTTTTTTTATGTAGGTAGTTACTCGCGTTATTTGAGCACATTTTTTTCTTTTTCTTTTTTTTTACGAGTTTGAAGTTTCAGGTAATTTCCATAGTCGTTATTCGTTACTCTACTATTTTGATCTCTAATCCGAGCACAAGCTTTGAAATATCTTACCGCTATAATATAGTATGTATAACATACGTGCGGCGGGGCTGTATCTGCGTCACGGTGATCCAAATCCATTGAATTCAAGTCCTGTAAACGAAGGTAATGCACACATATACGTACAAATATATGTAGAAATATTTTCAGTAGAGTAAACTATGAATAAATAAACCAGACACACGTGATATTCTCGTTTTAAACATATCGCTAGGTTTTCATATGTCGAAATATATTTCACGGAATTAGCTAGATCCAGAGAAAGATACTGCAAGTAGGTACATTATAATCCTCAGCATATGAATTTGCATTAATCATATTTATACCAAGTCAAATAGTCACGCTCAAATGAACAGCTTTGTAAATTCGTGGCATGACCACTGGTCAAAGCAACGTATTACTTTATAACTATTAAAAAGTTGAACGGACGACCATCTGGTGCTAGTTTAGTTTGATCCCGGAACTCTGGCTCGTCTTCTCAAAGAACTAAATTTTTTAAAACGAAAATTTTGTCGTCAGGGGATCCGTAGCGAGGTGAGAGAAAAAAAAGCTTCTCATCCGTTCGTGAGAAGTCCGAAAAAATTCGCGATAATTTAATCCAGCCAGAATTTTGGCTTTCAACCTGAATTATATGTGGATTGGCACGAATCTGAGAACTTGTATATAATACAATATATGACAAACAAACGATCTGCACAGACTCCATCGATCACATTACTCAGAAGCCGATGCCTTGGAATTTTTTACGCGACCGAAATAATGGGACCCATTCGTATCTCGACGGGTCTCTATATTATGTGTATATTTTCACAAAGGAAGGTTTATGAATGATCATTATTGCCAGGTTTCCTTTTTTTTTTTACTATTCTTTTCTGTTTCGTTTTTTGTTTTTTTTTTTTTCATTTTAGGGGCGGGAAAGGGTTGCTACGTCGTAACGGAATCATTCGGCGTTTCATTTTTCCCTTTTGGTTGTCTTCCGTTCTCTATAACCGGTAAGAATTTTAATCCACGTCATAATCTACATTCGTCTTATACTTCGTTTTTTTTTTTCCTTAATTTCTTGCTTTTTTTTACCAGCGCGTTAAAACAATGGGAAATAAAAATCTTCGTTTAATTGCTCAGTCGACTTAACACGACCGCTTCTAGATTCATTGCCTTACGTATTACGGACGAAGGAATACCGCGCGTACACAATCGGTGTAAATTAAAATCGTATATGAACTCATACGTGCCATAAAGGAAGTAAAATTATCACAAATAAGTAATTCCCCGAGGGCAGTGGGCATGAAGGAGACGCGCAAGATGGCATATCGTCCCCACCTCATGGTCTTTCCTCCTTTCATCCTCCTCTATCGTATCTATTCCACTATCCATGCGATTCCTAGCCTCATTTTCATTCCTTAATTCCGTCGATGAAAATTTTTCGCATCAATTCTCTTTCATACTAACTACGGTAATCTTATAATAATCACATCTCCTCTTCATTTTGGAGCAACGGTATTGGATTCCATAGTTCAGATAATAAAATATCTACATACATACATATTACATGCGAATAAATGAATCAGCTGTATTTCACAGGACCACTTGATTACGAATGCAAAATGCGAACGAAACGAAACGAAACGAAACGCCCAGGGAATCGCGGTTACGTATAGGCATACGTAACACACTGAAATATCTACATATCAATTCGCCTATACATACCCCCATTCATATAAACGACAGCATACATACATACATACATATATATATATTTATATATTTGTGTGTATTTATATATATACAATATATATATTATATATATGTGTGTAAAACGTATATGCCTACATATATATAGGTAAAGAGTACGCGGAGCTATAGACAGTCATATCCGGCGGGCAACGGCAATTAATATCTCGGGAGGGCTATTAATGCTATTGTTCAGAGACGCGTGACGAAGGTACACACGCACAGGCGCACAGGCACGCACGCACTCGCGCGATAAATGCGTGTGGTGGAGCACACGGCTAAGTTCTAGCAGACAGGTGCTGTCCCGCGTCTTCAACCGTTCGAGGTGTTTCAACGCCTATATTTCGCCACACAAGAATCTGTCATTCGATGAAATTTTTTTCTACATATTTTAAATATAAATATACAAACAGATCAATCGATAAAATGAAGTTCAATTACCGTTTCAGAACAACGAATCGTGCCATAAGATCAACAAAGATTGGACACGGTTTAATTTGCACCCGGTCTTTGAGACAAACATTTCGATTATCGCCTATCGAAGTTATAGGAATTTTAATTATTTTGATACGATGATTACGAACTACGAATAAGAATTGGCATATTTCTGTAAGGAGAAGTAAAATTTCTTTCCCTTATTCTTGTGCTTTTAATATCCACGCCGAAAAGTACGTTGTATTAGGAAGTGGAGACTTGACCGGTGGTTACGTTATATCGCAGGATATTATGCGTGAACGTGGTAAGACTGGCTAGAAATAGGGAGGTGGCGGTCATCCATATGGCTATCAGAACTGCGGCTCGACGCGATCTATCAACCGGTGAGCGTGGTAAAAATTCAAACGACCCCAGCCCAATAGAAGACGATTAGAATCAGCGCGGGAATAATACAAACGTAATGAGGAGGGGGCGCGAGGTACGAGGTACTAGACCTATTCCACGGTGACTAGCCTGATATCATTATTATACCTACCTACCTACCAACCTACCTTCACGCCGCAGTGGTTCCCAATTTACTTTTTATCGTTAGGAATAAATTTCACAGTGACGTTTTCAGAGCCACTTTGACTAGAAATTAAAACCACGTGCGATGGATGGTTAATGGTCCTATTACTACGTAGTTCGTTCTTTTTTTTCTCAACTTTTCACTTTTTTTACTTTTGCTTTTGCTTTTTATTCTTTTTTCATTCAAACTTTCGTCCTGCAGGCTCGTGTAACGGTAGCTTTCAACGCTTTTACCTGTATCTACTCGCGTGTTCGTGCTCTGGCAGTAACGCGATGAATTCTGGAGGCGACACGCGTGCAGCATGGTCGCTAATCGAGCTGTTCTCAAACGTTTTTCCCTCGCTATATTACCTTCAAAGAATTAAACGTATTAATCTTTAATTATGCTTTGACGATGAACGACTGTGGCGATTTGGAGCGGGAATTAAGTCTTTGGAAAATTTAATATCCCACATTTCCGCCTCTCATATGTATATAATAATATATATAAAAAAAAGAGATGGAAAAGCAAGTAACACGCGAAAATCCAACAGCCCGAAAAATGCGACCGTGAGATCCGCAAGTCCGGAGAGTTGAAGAGTCTTCCCCAAATATCGAATCTGAACCCGCAATGCTAATCTGGCTCATCAATCTACCATTCCACCGCCCCTAATTCAAAATCATCGAAGATCACGAGGAGCTTCCCTCTTCCCTTCGCTATCCTCGAACGCCCGAGGACCTTGTCCCTTCACCTGGCCCAATAAAAGATTCTAACCCCTTCAGCATGTGTCATTCGATATTCCCGCAGGTACACGTACCGATATGCGTAGGTTACACAAGGATACGGGTACACCTACCTACCATGACGGGGAGTTCTTCGATGTATCGAGACCTGGGCCGAAAAAGCCCCTTTTCTTTCAGGGCTTCTTTCGGATCTTTGCTCTTCACATGCATCGGCACGTCTCCGCGCATGCAAATAGCGGCGTAACATCTCTGCAGAGATATGTAAATCGGTCGGATTTCAGTTTTGTTGCGGGTTCGATGGGTATGGCTATAATGGACTGGCTATGGGAATGGGAATGGGAACGGGAATATGGGTGCTGGTCGTTTTTAAGCGCCTTACTAGCCACGTACGTTTCAGTCACTGGAGCCAGATTTATTGGCTCGTTCGTCAGATCAGAAGCAGTGTGAACGGAAGCTACGGATTTTACGATCTTGATTCAGAACTCAAAACTCTCAAGAGTTTCTGGGACTATTAATCTGCCTGTGATCCATAATACGTGTACACCCTAACACATCGGTACAACTACTAGTCGTGTATAGTATATATAGTACATACAACCAAACCTAGCCGTCTTGTCCGTCCTGTCTGTCCTGTATACCGGCCAGCCAGACGTGCTCTGTCAAGCGAGGCCTTTCGCCTTTCTAGGGTCTTTAGAAGCCCCGTCCAAGGCTGCAGAACCTCCTCTTTCGGACGGCCACTGGCCATTCAATGGAACAGCGCGAAGGTCTGAGGAAATTCGATCGGAATATTCGGTTCAATTTCCGCGTGGATTTGAAGAATTCAGAAACGGATCTCGTCATTTTTGCATCATCCGATTGTAACAGAATTACGATACGAGCAGTTGGCTAACTAAGTAAGCGAGTAGGTATATGGGTCACGTTGAATATAAACGACGTTACAACACCTCGCATCTATTGATGGGTATCAATGGGTGCTTGGGATCGGGAAAGTCGTTGCAGGTAGGCTTTTCATCTTTTGTTGAAAAATGAAAAAGAGAAGAATAATAAGAACGAGATAGCATGGAAAAGGATCGCCCGTGTGAAGGTGGAAAGCGATATCCGTAGACTAAAGCCTCTTGAAACGTCATAGAATTCGAAATATGATACACCGTAGATATTACAATAAATGACAGGTAGCAACACTCTCCGAATCCCGTAGAGATAAAGAAGCTTCACTTCGATATTCTATACATTTATAGGTATAGCGTAACCATATAGACCCACTCATATTATGGGACGTAAACAGGCTGCATGGTGATTTTAGAATACGATTAGGCGATGCATCGGAGCATCCTATTTATAATCCCGAACTGTGAGAACGGAGGAACGTATTGGAAAATAAAAGAATATTTCGTGACTAATTCGAAGATATTTTCTTTGGGTTTTCCCACTCTGAATGAGAAAATATCTATAACAAATCCGATCAGGACGTGAAATTTTTAATATTCCGATTGTCAAGAAAAGTTCATTTTTCGTCACGGTTAAGGAGACGACGAAACTAAGGTATGGATTCGGTAATAATCGGCTAGGCTTAGGCCAAAGAACCTTTGAGGAAGAACGGGATCACGTAACCCGGGACCGAATCTTCTGTATAGGAAGGAAGTAGCTCTTTCACTCATTAGGTATTCACGAGAGATCCTGGGAACACTCGACGCTATCTGTCATATCCGATTGGAATTGAAAAAGATTCGGATTAATGGGCTGCATCCTGTGATCAGAAATCACCCTCCCCGTACCCCCGGACGGGAGCGGAGTACAATGGGTCCGATACAATGCAGAGGAAATATCCAAGATATGCAAATGACACATTCCGATCATCTTCGTCGTGGGGGAACAGCAGCGGTGCTGTGGCATTGAGGTTGAGGTAAGGTAAGGCAAGGCAAGGCAAGGCAAGGCAAGACAAGGCAAGGTAAGGTAAGGTAAGGGAACCGGGGGGGAAAAGGAACCGACGACCGGTGGGGTAAGAGGCAAAAGACGAACACATGTCCTACGCATTTGCATATATCGCGATGATTTGCATACGAAGAAATTTGCATCGTCTCTTGCATTGACGCAAAGACGAACGTGTTACGAGGGTATAGTGTAGGGAATAAGAGGGGTGCGTCTGTATCTATTGAAAGGGTATAGGAATTAAGGGGCGATGTATACCGTATACCTATATGCCAAGTTTGCGCTTAGCGCTGGGTGAGGTTACCCAAGGGTGCTCCAAAAGGAATAATATATTAGGTCCAAAATGCTACTAATGCCTTTACTGTATAACCTCTCGAATAATACCATTTTTTACCATTGTGGATCAGAGTCTAATATATTTTTTTAGGATTTTCAAAACCGAACCTCGAGTATCGGCTGTTGTTTGCTCAGACCTGGTGCAGGAATGGGTGATGGGTGCGCTGCACCGGTTTGTTTTTCTATTTTCTATACTTTTTCCAAAGAAATTCAACACTCCTCCTTGTACACATCATCTTGCACCCTGTGCTTTTCTATCACGTGCTAATGTCTTCGCGTACCTATTTCGAATACAGAATTCGTATATTATACGGGCTTCCCGCGCCAGTTAATTCCGCCGTTATATACTGTCTCTATAGGCGATGATTTATTAATCCTATTCCCATACGTATATAACCTCCTATAGTATATGTATAACCTCCCGTTATTCTATGTGCTCTATACATCGATAACGCTTAGCCAACTCGCTCGTCGCTCGGTATGGTATGGATTGCTTCGTAGAAACGAATAATTGCTATCTGGTGGACGTGAGAAAAAAATTAACCCCGTGCGAAGAGAAGCTGCGGCAGTTAGCTAAGAAGGAACCAATGCACCTTTAGGAGATAGATTATATATTATATTATATTATTTCCCTTGCTGCAGCGGTAGGTACCAGTTCTTTAGCATATCAAAATTGTTAAATAATCGAGAGTATATCGAGCGACTATACTTATATCCAGCGACGTTATTGTTTGAAAACCAGTTCGCGATATCCTCTTTGCATACCGGTCCCCTTCGCCAAATAATAATTATTAGTCCCGCATTGATTATTAAACGGTTCATTATGTATAGGATATATTTATTTTTAGGGTTTCGATAATTTGCATACCTACAACCGCATAGCTGAGAGTGCAACGTTAACCTTTGACTCCCGCCAATTCCCCCCTTTTCTTTGCTAATTTCTATAATATAATTAATGCAACAGCTAGGCAAATTATATTAAACACGTATCGGTTGTTATTCCAAGATCCGAGTAGCGGAGATTTGCATATTATTTTATATCGAGGGTATAATGTTCCATCGGTGACCCTTCTTCGATTATTTTTCGTATAATTTATGCAAGCGAGATCGACGGTATAAAAATATCTGATTATTAACCCTGCGCATGGATTGTTACACGTACGCATATATATCAGAGTCTTGAGAATAAGGGTGCTGCTGACCCTGCCACCCCGATTTTTTTAGATCCAGTTTAATATATACAGACAATCTGTATTAATAAACATTTGCCGATTGTTGCAACGAATCTTATATTAACATATGGGTAAATCTTTCGTCTGCCAACGCAACTGCGTCTACTTTCGCTCCAAATTTCCGGTTTTAATGTATTCGTCAGTAGAGACGAGGGGGATTAAAATTGATTATTAAACATTTGAGGTAGCAATTCTCGATCTACGATTCTCAGGAGTCGCGTAGCTCGTGTAGAAACGTCCCTGAGTTCGGTTATGTTTTAATTAAATTTTCTTCAACCGTTTATTTCCCTTCTGAAACGAATCTATCAGCTTGTATTTTCACCAGCAATAACCATCAGTCTTGCTAATAGACTAAACTAAACGCGTTAGGCTCGTGGAAAAAATACCTTCGACCATATGTGGCCTGGAATGACGCGATATACGTACTCGAGTACAGATACAGGGTAGAGATAAAGATCGAGAGAAAAAAAAAAAAGAAAAACTGTAAAAAGAAATAATATTTCCAATTATATCACTGGAAACTATTAGAATGAAAGCCAGCATACCAGAGACCCACATTCCGTCTAAGATTAATTCGCAGCAAAGTGGAATTTAGCACCTATCTTACCAACCGTCACTACAGGAGTAGCAGCAACAGCAGTAGCAGTAGCAGTAGCAGAAGTAGAAACAGAAATGGTCCGCGCACCAGTAGGCTATTCGTTTCAAAGCAATTATTTCTGCAGCATTGCAAAACAATCGTCGTCAGGCGACGGCAAAGCGGCCACCGTAATGGTTAGATGGACCGAATGGCTGCAGACTCCGGGATGACTGAGTAACGTTAAATTAAAGAAATTGTCGACTATAACTGATGAAATTCTGAGTTTGTAATAACAACAGGTACCAGGTATGTATAGAATCGAAAATTGCAAGAAGAGATGTGAAATTCAAATTTTTTAATAATTCACAAATATTTTCGGGTGAATAATGAAAAGAAGGGATTTTTAAATTCTATAAGAACGCGTAATTTTATAACGATTTCGTTCGAGGAGTTAGCTTCATCGTCAACATCGAAATTGTTGACGGAAAGAAAAAAGAAATAAAAAATCGCTTGCTTGGCAAATTACGCACCGTTCGAACGAGCTGTTTATTTAACGATTGTTATTGCAAGTGTTAACGTTACGCACTCGGATACATGCCTTATTCTCCGTTAGCGAAGTCGAGAATGAAATTTGTTCAAGAAGAAAGAAAAATGAGAAAATAATTTTAAAAAATGTTTAAAGAAATTCGCGAATAATGCTTCGCGAGTTGAATATCGGTTCAAATTGTCATACCACTGCACTACCTCGAATCTCATCTTTAGATCGCGCCTATCCTCATTCCCTTGAATTCCGGGAATCTCCGTTGTTATCGCGCTTAATCGCCTATTCTTCCTATGAGTAGGACGGTGTTGGATGTCGCTAGTGCGGCGAAATACGAGCGTATTAACATCCTGGCCTACATGGTGCGACGACATTAGACCGAGTCGTAGATCCTGTACTCCGAGTCGTGTCGATCCACTGCGACGTGCCGCGAACTAAATCAAACCTAAAACTGTTTATTCGATCCGTACAAATGTTTGTACACATTCAATTCCCGCCGATGTTGTATCACCTGGGTCGATTATTCCGTCTGATTATAAGAAATGACGAAAATTTTTAAGAATATCGGAAGAAAAATCCATTCCTCGATCGAGACTTCTGCTCGCTTGGCATTTTTTTATTTCGTAATATTGATAATTGTGCAATAAAAATATATCTTCCCTATAGCTTCTATACTTATTAACGAGCCCACATACGACTTTGTGCGTAATAATGCGTCCGCGTCGAATTTTCCGTACATCACGGTGCATTTCTTAACCAGCTCCGTTTAAGGGTTGATAAAAATGAGCGAGACGAATATACTACAGGCGTTCGAACGGTTTTAATCAAGTCGTATTTCGTACTCGTATTGAAATGTGAAATATTGTTGTTCTAAAAAGCCATCAACTGATTACACAAACATTACTTTAAAACGCGATATACGTATCAAAGACGCAGATATAAAAAGACTACCGTGTTTTTATTTCATAATTAACAATAAATTGTCAATAAAAAATAAAAGAAAATCTCCTTCTCCTCTCCTCCACGAGCAATTATCATTTTTTGGTCTTTCTTTTCCACCCGGGATCCGCACCCGTTCATATATTTCCCTTTCCCAGTATAATCTTTCACGCTTCGTTTAATACTAGCCCACGTTTCTGTATCATAAGCTCAAGCTGTAGGTATAGGTCGGTATACTAGATATACTTTACTGTAAACGTTAAGTACAACATTCTGTTCTCTGCCTCGTGGAACCGCTAGAGGTCCAGAAGCAAGCTTTCGAATGTTGCGGCATGAGTGAAGTTTAGTGTCGAAAAACGCAGAGTTATGTGCCCGTCCACGAGAGCGGGAAACGGAGTGGGGTCACTCCGTTTTTTGGAAGGGGTAGATCCTGCGCCTGCGAACACCCCCGCTAAGCGCATGTCTGCTACCCCTCTTTACAGCCTCGATATCTTCGTCCTCGGATACTACGGCGCCCGCGTCCTGGACCAGAATACGACTTCGTTATGATATACCAATGCTGCGAGCACTGAGACCCTCGTACTATACATGCGTTCGAGAGATCTGCCGAGAAATGTTTGATGGTCCGATACATCCCACACATGCGCCGCAGATGAATGGACGTACTCTGCCATAAGGGATATTTAGGAGTTATTCCAGGGGTGGACAGGTCTTAGACTTTTCATAGACGGAAGAATACAACGTGAAACTGTTATTCGAAGATTATAATAAGCAATCGACGAATTCGTTGGATAGAAATGAAAAGCCTGATGGAACCAAGTGAAGCATTCAAGGGTGTGAACTTGAAACCGATTTCTTACGAACTGATCACTAATTTCCATGATTCTGGATAAATTCTTGTGAGACAGTATCCGCATTCATTTTTCTAAGAGTTCGAGGAAAGGTTTACGTCGGATGAGGACAATTTCATATAGATTTCGCTCGTTCTTTAATTTTTTCAAATTTTACTCCGAAATGGTGAACTTAATGTAGTAGGTAGCATCGAGTGTACTGTAAAAGTACAAGTACGATAGGTGGATATTTATGTAATAATTTATCAACATAGCGAACGTCTAGTTTAAACGTAAAATATGTTTTGATGATAATTCCACTAAATGAGCGGGTCAAAACGGTCCTCGTTATAGGCGTATCATTAGTTCGCAGCAAACTGCCTTATTAAAACCGAGATAATTCCGACCTCATAAAAACAGCTCGACTTCCGAGTTATATACCCACCTATACCCATAACTATACCTACGTCTATACATATCGTGGTCTGTTCTTATTCCCGATATCAATTATAAAAATTCCGCTATTATACACATTATAATATACAGCCTCGCCATATATAATCAGAACCGCAAATAATATCTCTCGCGAATCAACGCTGCAAATTGAAATAAATATATATTATCGGTATATGTATGTATATCATATATGTGGGATTCTATATAAAGCGGTAAGAACCTATGCCTACCCCTACCCCAACCTCCCGTTAATTCCCCTTTTGAATTTCACCCCTCCGGTAAGTGAAATCGCCCCTTCTTATTTTCGATCACCCGTTGAAGTCACCGATACTTCCAATATCTTCCACAGCATCCCTACGCATCTCGCTCTCCGGCCTCACCACCTAACCAACGCTTTGAAGTGAGATAGCCTCTTCCATTTCGTGAGTAGTGGGGGTAGCCACCCCCGCGATCAACCAACTATATTACAAAGTTAAGCCGCTCGGCGGCGCCACTGAACGGCCGACGTCGTATCGTCCCTTGAATCGAGATGAAAATGTTATGTCCTTATAGCGTAGATGAAATTTTTCCTTTCTCTTAAAAAATTTCATCAATTTTATCGAAATTTTTTCAAATACGTGCGTAGAGATCGAGAGACTATCGTTTTACAATTAATTCCTCTACGATCGGAGAAGGGAAAGCTTTCCGAGAAGGGGACCAGCCGGTGAAATAGAGACAATAGTTTATCCTATAAGGAAGTGCGTATCGGAGGGATGACAGAGAGGGCTGCAGAAGTGCGCGGCTCAGTTTAGTCTTGGCCAGAACACAGGCCTAGCCGCATCACCGTACTATGATTTGGTACGTTCTACGCCGTCGTACGTGTTAACGTTTAGAGATAAATTGATCATTTATCTAGTTAGAATTAACGAAGTTAATCAAAAAATATAACCAGAGAGAAAATAATTTCGATATTATTTCAGTGCGCGACTCTACGCATGTTGTATCATCTCGCAGACTTATTCAACCAGTGAATAATACCGAACCAGGTGATTGTTAGACAACAGTCTACGTCTTGTGATTGTGTTTGTGATTACGTGTTGCTTCGTTCTTTTTTCAATTTTCGATTATTATTTTTTTTTCGGGTTTTTCTTCAATTTTCTTCGTTTCTTTTTTTTTTCTTGGGTTTATTTTTTTCTTCAAAAGTTCATCTCGTCGCGTATATTATCTCGTGCTGTTAAAAATCTTCATTCGTGTTTTACTGCACATATTATATACATCACACGTATGTAATACCCAGCGCACCTACGCTCGCGTATGTGAAATTGACAGAAAAGGTTGCCCCCCAGGAGAGGAGAAAATAAATAAATCCTAAACGTGTCGATTAGGCTGTTTGCTGATTTAAACAACGACTAAAATGAATGAAAAAAAAATTGAAAAATTTGCGAGACGAGAACTCTTGCTCTTTGCACCACCACTTAAATGATGGCTAGGAAAAAAAAATCGAATTATTATCGTCGTTGATCGATGGGGCTATTAGTTTTTAACGATTAGACGGATCGTGAATGGATACAACTAGTGTGGGATGAAATTGATTGATATATTTTTTTTTTTCATCTTCCCGTTCTTCGCGTTTCAAAGTTCGGAATCGTCGATCGTTGGGTATAAAAATAATTGAATATAATTCTTTGTGTAGATGATTTACACGAGTTTCGGCCGCACGTGTGTCGAGAATCATTGAAAGTTAAAACGCAGTTGATAAAAACGTGACAGAGGCGAGATTCTCGCGGTTATAGTTATAGTTATCTGACGTACGGTCATCAAACTTGCAAGTTAAACACGAGTGCAGAAGCGCGATACGCTAACTCCGGACGGCTGGTTGTGTCTTCTTCGGTGTCTTAGATTCTCTTCGGATCCGAGATCTTCTCACAGAACATGAGAATTTTGATATCACCTCGGTAAGCCGAGTCGTGGATCGAAAAACATTGCGATAAAATAGAATTTTTCTCTTTCATTCATCTATCCCCGGATGCGACTCGCCGTTGATATAAATTAACGAAATTAGAAGAAAGAAAAAAAGTGCGAAACGAAAACTTTAGTGAGGGAAAAATAAATGAAAAAAGTTTCCATTTTTTGTCAATTAATTATCATAGATTTCTCAGATCAAATCCGCGTCTATATTTTGACAAATAATACCGCAGTGAGTCGATTAAATTTGCAGATAGATTCATCACGGGTATAAATATTTTCGGCATTATATACTCCGACGTTGAACAAAATACGTAGTATATCGTTTATCGCGACTAGGCGAAGATTAATTAACGTAATCGAGACGTTTATTAAAATTAGTAATTTCGTAGAAATTACGTATCCGAATTAAACGTTCGCCGCAACCGGCGTACTGGGTATACCCTAACGCAATTAAATAATAAAAAAAAAACAGAAAAAAAATGGAAAGAAATAAAAACTCAAAATTACTCCTCGAATTAATAGCACAGTGTACGACGACGTTTGTGTTAATTAATAAGAATAATAAAAATAAATTACTTAGACCGATAATTAATCCAGTCGAAGATTTCAGCGTAGATTTTTACGCCTAGTCCTTAGTTTCGGGTGATTGATCGCGACAATGAAAAAGTGCAGTTGAACAAATATTCCGAACATTTAAAACGAAAAATGAATTTTTGTGAAAAATGTTTACTATTCTTCGGTAAAATTCTCTACCTCGGTCTTCGCTTTCGTTCTACCAGTGGTGGCCGTTTATACTATTTGCGATAAAAGATATCCGGTGTAAAAATTCGCTTACGACAAAGTACAGCGACTTGAGGCGAGCTCATGGCTCATGGCTCATGGCTCATGGCTCATCTCGAATCCCGATGGCCATGGGAGAGGCTCGTGAACCTTGTGTCCGTGTGTCTGTCCGGCGTTTGTCTGTCTGTCTGTCCGGCAGCGGCAGCGGCAGCAGCAGCAGCAGTTCCTCCGTCTATCCGTCCTTTGAGTAGCGATATATGGTTACAATCATACCGACGCTAGTTCCATGGCCTCGTTGCAAGGTTGGCCTTATCGCGAAAGGATATTGAGTATCGTGGGATATTAGGAAAGAGAAGTTGGCTAGTATAGTGAAATTCCTCAATAATAGCTTCCTATAATGTTGTATAACGATCCCGATAACGTTAACGACGATAATTAAACTAGCGCATCAATAATTTAAACCCGAAGGCACGTCAATTTCACAATTTATTATTACAACTTGATAATTATTTTATTTCCGATGTGTATATATACCGTATCTTATAAATTATACTCACGGACGATCGATAGAATTTTTATTGTTCAGTCGGTCTCATTTTTATCAATTGATATATATATGCGATTATTTTTGCACTAATAAAATTCGCGATACTAAAAGATATATGATAGTTCTATACGATCGGGGCATATAAGTTTCGCGGTAAACATTTCCTGTTGACATCTCTACTTATACATCCAAGGATTCAATAAACAACCTGCAACGAAGAAATAGACAAATCTGACTCGAAATAGAATCAAGCCAAGCCGGAATTGACTATTTTCGAAGTTGACGAAGCAGAATAGACTCGGTTTCGAACACAACCGACACATTCGGGGAACAACTCGCGGACATGCCACGAAAATTCTCGTCGTCTTCATCCTCGTCGAAATTTTCATAGCGAAAAATTGAACAAATAGGAATGAAAATATCAGGCAGTGGCGTGCCTTAGCGTTATTAGATAAATGAGTACGGAATAAATAATAAAGCGTGCGGGCTCATAGTTATTTCGGAAGTCATAGTTGTACAAAAAATCGTCCGGCTGTCCAATTGCCGTCGTCTGAACAGCCGCGTGTCTCGTATAGGGTTATCTTACCGTAAAATGTTGAAAATGTGGTAAAATAATTTAAAAACTGTAAAATATGAATCGTATATTAAAACGAAAGTCGGCTGCGGACACTCCCTAAAACATTTTCATAATTTTACTGTGTCGTAAATTTTAGAAATGACCAAACACGCTGAGTGGTCGAACGACTTCATAGTTAGGGTATATACGTCTACATAGACGTATCCTGCTCGGTCCTATGCTGTAATATACGATCTCACCTCGAACAAGTTCCACATACGTATATATGCGGAACACGTCCAAGTACATCGATTTTTAGATTTTGCGAAAAGTTTTCAGAGTTCTAAAAAAGTTTCCAAAGTATCGAACATAGTTTCGACAAAAAAAAATCGACCACGGTTCAGTTGGTAACTCTGAAACATAACTAACGCTGTTTTCTAAGTATAAAACCGTACATGATAGCGTTTTGACGATCGTAAAGGCAGATGACGAGGTATCGTGCGTGAAAGATCGAAATATAACTTTTTTCATCAGTTTTTTTTTTTTTCTTGTTATAATGGAATATGAATATCTAGGATAATAAATTCGGCGTATCGTAATAATAGGTATCTGATCGGTATTTAGGTGTGCCTTTTCCATCCGATCAAATTCTCTCATATTCTCGAAAAAATCAACCCCTAAAGATTGCATATTCGACCGTTTTACCGATGAAAACTTTCTGCACCACGAACCGTTAAAATAAATGTAGCCAAATCTCTGTTCGAGAAAAGCAATTGAAGAATCTGATCGAAGTAAAAAAATACCGAGAATCAATCATAGCGTAGAAGGTGTAGGAGGAAGTTGCTTCCTATCTGAAACTCGGTGCAGCGAGGGTACTCTGTTATTCAAATCATTTGGTCGGCCGTTGACCAGACAAGAGTGTAAAACCTGGTACCTATACATCGGTAAGGCATTACACGATCAACGAACGGTTCGCTAAGTAACCTTTTCTGTCATTTGTCCCGAACATTCGATTGTCTCCACGCGGTGATAAAAATCGCGTAAATTTGCGGTAAAATTTCTCATTACTTTACGTTATTTTGTTAAATTCACGATGAAAATCACGTCTATACGTTGTAAGACGATAATCGAAACACAAGCACAAAAAAATGATATAAAAATGATGAAAAAATTCTTCGAATTTCTTCGCATACCGTTTCTCAGTTAATTTTTAACGCTCGAGTGAGAATGGTATCGAAGGGAATCGTCGTAGGCTACGGTATGTGACGATTGACCGATCGGGGATGGTTTCGGGGTGTCGAGGAAGTCGTCCGTGGGGTAGAGGGTGAAAAAGGGCGGTCGGTGGTTGGTGTATGAAAAAAAAAAGAGAAAAATAAAAGGGAAGAAATACGATAGATCTGGTGCAGGGGACCACCTAGCCAGCCTCTCGTTCTTTCCTGCGTTTCTCCCCCCACCTTTGAAAAAAAAAAAAATTGACGTATTCCCACTCTCGAAGCCCACGGCGGTATGAGGCGTTTTCAACCCCTAGTGGGGATGAATACTCTTCTACGATTGGTTACTCGAGGGGCTGGCATACCCCCACTTAACCCCTAAAGCCCCGCCCATCCCCGCAATAGTCACCGTCACTCCTCCAAGCCTCGCATCGAGCTTTCAGTAGCTCTTAGTTTCAGGTTAGGAGCCTGGTAGGACGGGTCTCTCTCTTGAAATCCGCTCGAATAAAATATACATACGTTCGTGATAGCCGCAAACCGCGAGGACGTAACAATACCAATAACATATATACATACATATATATATATATAGACAGATTGGTATTATATATATATATATATATATTGGAAAGTGGCAGATAAGGAAAAAAATAAGAAATAAAAAATAAAACAAAAGAAAAAAAAAGAATTGAAACAAAAACAAAAAATAAATACATAAAAAAAAACCGACAACTTCGTATTTAATTATAAATAAACGATATTTCGAGGAATGGACTATACATATTATAACGACGATAAGTGTGTGTGTGTTTGTGCGCGATAATATATTATTATATTTAAACGGTTATTATATTAAGCCATATACCGAATCGGAATAAAATCCCTACGTCGAAGTCTACTAGAACCACCAGCAACCCCCCACCACCCGTCACCCGTCACCCATCACCCGTCACCCGCTACCCTTACCCACCTCATTCCTCGAACGCATAAGTTATACTATAAAGTGTTGATGTGAAGAAAGAGAAAAAGAAAAAGAAATAATTAACAATTAGGAGTATATCGAAGTGTGGTATCTGTACAGTGATATTGAAACCGATTTTAATAAGGAAACTGCATTTGGATTTTTAGATGCAAGTGAACTGAACGATCTTCTGTATATCGATAAATGATAGATAAATATTATAGTGATAAAGTGCCGGGATTTAAATATATTAAGTGAGATATGCGGATGCGTGTCAAAAGACTTGATAATATTTGGAAAAACAACGATGTATGAGATACTCGGTGAAAGATTATTCTATACGATCGTTCTCAAGTGAATAATACGATTTTTGTTATAATATCACAGTGGGAGTAATGATATAATACGGAAGATTAAAGGGAGAAGGAAACGTAAAAGGACATTCTAATATTAAAGACTGTGTTAAAGGGTGGTTCTCGTAATACGTGATGACACGGGAACGGTTTAACAACACGCGTGAACTGTGACCCATAATTATATATTTATAATATATATAAGAAATAGTTACGTCATAGTTAGAGTGGAATTTTAAGAATTTTCATTTTATTTTATTTATAGTTTGTTCGGTAACGGAGAAACAGTGCTCGTTCATATATTTAATGTATATCGTTGAGAGGGTGCGGTGGTCCCGCGTACTACCGCGGCGAATAGAAGGACGAGTGCTAAGGATCTGAACGAAAGGAGTAGCGAGATTGTTGCATTGATATAAGAAGAAGGAAGAAGAAAAAAAGAAACGGAATAATATAACGAATATTATTAGGTGGTTTTCTTCAAAGAAAGAGGAGGTTTTTTGGGACCTGACGATTCGTTGCAAGCCGTCAAAGTGGCTTCGTCGTTGGGCCTCCAGGGGCCTTCTGCGCCAATCGGGGCCCAATTATTGGCTTCTGGGGCCGAAGATGCACCCGCTACGGTCTATCACGCTAATCTCGTAGCTGGGAGTAACTCATCTGTCGCAGCAGCGCTTCAACAACCCCTAAACTCAGCGGCAATTGTAAACATGCAGGCCTCCGCGGAGGCCAATTCACTCGACCTTCAGGCCATGCAGTCTATGGACTGGCTTTTCAAGAAGGAAAGGATCTACCTTCTAGCACAGTTCTGGCAGCAGGTGAGCTTTACCATTTCATTAACTATATAACAGCGTCGAAGTTTGAGAAAATTTTGGTGAAACAGTAATCTCATGTACTCCGTGATATTCTATGAAATTTCGGTTTTTTCCTGTCTGATATAATCGCGGTGAAATTTATTTTTATATTCTTTATGAATCGATGAACTAAAGTTCTCCGATACATTTATTCTTCGGTGTGTTTAGCCGCGTATAAAGATATGCGGGACTAGAATATGAAATAGTTTAGTCACCGTAGCTTACGCAAAGTTGAACTCGTACACCTAATTGACAGCCAAGTTATTACTGGAGTAATTACGACATTAATTTAGCGCAAATTTTCAGGTGAACATATAGTGCGGTATTGGAAATAGTTTCCTACGTTACGTGTGATTGATGTTAATTTCCAAGAAATATAATTATTGCATCGATATACAGGCACGCGCGTCACACGAATTAGACTAAAGATCGCATCTCGCGTTTCGAACATCCGCGATGCGATGTATCCGAGCACAAGCCGTTCGATCTTTCGCCCCCCATCGAAAAAACCAATCAAATTCCGAAAACTGTAAAACAGGAACAAATTTGTCGGAACTTACGTTTCGGACAACGTAGTACGTAACGTAGTACGCGACACGTGCTCCGAAATTGAATCCGCGCGATCGACACGCGAGAACGTTTTACTTCTATTTCCAAATCTTATGATAATAAGTTACACGGTCACCGTCGATGAGCGAGGATCATAGGGTAGTTCAGTTATTACGATGATACTCCAACGATTAACTCGAAACACGTTGCGAGTTTGTAGTTAGGTAATAAGGAAGGAGGAATATGTGTGTTATGCCGGTGTTTAGCGGTCAGTTAATAACATTATCACCGTCGAGGAGTGTTGTCGGTAGTCTATCTGAACGAAGTGTAACGTTTTGGATAATAAATATAAACGAGACTGACAGGAAAGTGTTTAAAATATACGACCCTGTTCGGTAGGGTAGGTTTGCACGTAAGAGGCGGTTGCAGCGCTCGCGATAGTTCCTACTTCTCTACCGGTACATCTGCTGGCGTTAGAAACCTTTGACAAATTGTCATGAAACATTGAACATTTTTCCCCCCGTAATCCCGTACTTCGTCGTTTAACAAAGTAGTCCAATTAGTATCTTGATTTAATTTATTCTACTCGTTCGGGGTAAGACTTGAAAAACACTAACTAAAACCTCGTGTCGAGAATTGTCGTCGATACCGAAAACCCTCTTCTCAATCTTGTAGCCCTTTGATCTTATACCGCCTCGTTTGGTTCTGTTATATGTATACGTATATTTTATTTATATTTTTTATCGTATCTCCGACATCTGCATATCCCTTCCTTACTATTCGACACCCACCTGCAGCTGGCGTTCTAGAAACTAGAATCATTCGTCGTAAACCTTCTCTCCTTTATAGATACACGATCAGATATATATCGATGTGTATAAATATTATGTCGACGAATGAATACATATAGGTATATACTTCGGAATTAAGAAAGGAGAGAGGGATACGAGGGGGAAGAAATTGTTCGAAAAAATAAAGAAATGTAAAAAAAAAGGCTCATTTCTTGGCAACGATATTCGTTCGTACGTACGTGCGAAAGTGCAATGCTCTCCCTTATAGCTTGCGTGATGCAGGTTTAAGTATAAAGCTGCGAATTCTTTTCATATTGACTTGATTATATTCGTCGGAGAAAAACATTATCATAAGTCTGTCTTTCGGTGATTACTTAGAGCAGGTATATACGCGAGTTTATCTCCGTCGATTGATTTACTACGGGCATTGTAAAATATCGTGATTTGTCAAAGCTGCGTCATACCTAACCTCTGCCGTACCTATACGATACCGGTCTCTTATTTCTATAATTATCGGGTCTACGAGATAGGTTCGAACGTATATTACTCGACTCTGTATACAAGAATCTTACCTGTGTCTTATAATCCGAAAGAAGAGGACCAGAGGAGTAATAAAATATGAAAAACTTCACTAAAGATTATAAACTAAAGACAAAACCGAAACTTTTCGGACGCTACGCACAGCTATCCGAATAACGGACAAAACTTTAGCAACCCTGTCCGCAGGGGGACCACCATGCGAAGTTCCCGAAATTCCCGTGTGGCGGCAGCATCGTCCACAGTCTCACTGACTCACGCGTCCCGCACGCATTACCGCGGTTCGAACGGAGGCATTCATAAATTCTGAACTTAGGAGGGTATATAGCCGAATACTAGATATATATGCATATATCTCAGAATAATATGTATTCATAAACGTTTGCTTAGCCTCTTCTGAGCAACCGCCTGCAGCGGATCAACGATAAAAGAATACACCTTACACACATTTATGTATATATATATACATATATATACATATATATATATATATACGGGTATAATGTTAACGTGTTTGAAATAACTAGGTGTAGTTATAATGATAGTGAGCTAGGAATAGCATCTCGGTTATTTCAAGTACAACTATTCATTTGGATAGTCTATCTCTGGTCTAGGTTTAGTAGCTCAACCTTTCACGCGAACCTAAACACCGATTATGGCTCGCGAGCTTTTATGGAGTGCGATCTTAGTCGGGTTTAACTCTCAGAGCCACTCGCGAGCCACTCTACGCAGCTACGTCCGACGGCTCGCGTCGCTTATTTGCGGCTCACTCCTCGATCGAATTGGCATCCTTTCTCTTTCTCCTTCTCTTTCCTTTTCTATTTCTCTTTCTCTTTCGCTTTTTATCACTCCGTAAGTCCATCTCTATCCCGCTCTCCGCACGATTTGATTTACTACTTTCAAATTTTTACGATCCTCATCCGCGACGTTGTTCGACCAGCTGCACCGCCACACCACCACGGTCTCATACTACTTGAATCTGTAGTCAGACGCAGATGCCAGAGATCGCGATGCGTCGAGGAAAATTTCACGAATTCTATAATCGGTCTTCAATTTTCTTTCACTCTGCAAAAAAAGAGGCTTTTTTACAGTAATGGATATAATTAGCCCCTGCTGCAACCTTTCGATTCATTATAAAAATGAATTTTCTAGATCGTCTCTGAGAACAGATTCAACGCCATTAACGGGCAAACTCGCGTATCCCGGTCTATTATTTTCCTCACGTTATTTCTGAAAGAAGTGATTTGGCTGGTCGAACGACTCGCGACCTGCCGCGGACCGCGCTGCTGCCGTAGCCAAACAGTGATTCACCCACACTCTAAAAATACCCGATATATATGTAGTCGGTCGTGACTACCGACCCAACGCGTGGAGTTTCGCTTATGGTTATGGTTATGGTTAACAAACAAATCGCCAATAATATAGATACATAAGCACACTTACATCGTTAGAAAAAATAGAAAGGAGCTCCATCGATTAAACAGACGCTTGAAATTCGCCATCTAAATTCCTAATGCATACCTTAACGCGGAATTACTCCGTACCTATATTCTCGTACGTACGACTCGTTCCTTTTTCATCTCGAGACGTGTGGTGCAGCGGCTGTCGTGGCAGACCGTGTCGTTAAAGTCGTCGCTTGCTCGGATCTCGAGCAACAGATGCGTCAGGCACGCGAGGCGTTTGGCCCGGTAGACTGCCGCGGGTCGTGACCCAAGACCCCCGAACCTGCCCTCTGGCACCGGTCGGGGATGCGTCTTCTGATCTCGCACAGTGTCGATCGTTGACTAGCCTAACGACCGCGAATTTTCCTTTCTTAGTCGTTATTATTATTTCTCTTAAAAACGACTACTAGGTATATCTATAATTTATTGCATTATGACCTGCACTCGATGCTTCTAGTATTAAATTAGAATCTACTTCGTACGTATACCCGTAGCGTGTCAGGGTGAAGGTATACGCAAAATGGGTTGTAAACTCTAGTTAAATAAGCCCTTATAACCATGCCGCAAACAAAGCTTGTGTTTAATCGTTAGATTTACGATACCGATCACTATGGCCAGCAGGCCGCGTCCATCTCACAGACTTACGACGCTCAAGTGGGAAGACCGAACGACGTCGGTCGATTCATTCCCTCCTTACGCTAATAATAAACGACAGATTTTTTGACAAGACGTAGATTAGCCTGAGGAAGAAAGATTCGAACGAGTTTGATGCTGTATAGTATATGTGATGGTAATTTTCGATGATTTTTCTTTTTTTAATTAATTGATAACTAATTATAGCGGTAGTAGTTTTTTTTTCTTTTTCTGATTCAGATGGGTTATAGGTATTTTAAAGCCTGCATGAATAAAAACTGTCGTTTATAATGAGGCGATTTTTAATTTATCAACGTAACTATAATGTATTGATTATTCAAAGGAGTTTTGCTTCGATAAGATAATTCGCTTCCGCATACGGTTGAGCGCGTGGTGGGTATATATCATACCCAAAGATCGTAAATATTTATAGCGTTCGGAAGAACCTACCCCTAATTGCGTGTATATTGACGCAATTTTATGTATCGTAAATAAATGAAATGAAAGGAAAAAGAAAACTGAGGGAACGAATTGATACAGAAATATAAACGTATATAATATTAATTGGAAGTTGATCTGCTTCGTCGAATTGAAGTACCACATCGCCGCAAGTGGGGAATTTCTACTATATATATGTGTATATGTATATATATGTATGTATATGATATAAATATTTCATGAAAAAAGAACGATGAATCGTTTGTGAGAATTAACGCAAAAGCGATTAAATTGTTTTGTAGTTGAATGCCACTCTGAAACCGCAATTAAAATCCGAAAAACCGAAGAGACCGCCGCAACGATTGATAAGTTGCAGGAAGTAGACTGCCGCCATGAACACCCAGTCTCCTCTGATAATAGATTTGCTCGGTAAGCGGCGAGTTGTTCTCTCTTGTAATCGAGAACTCAACGCAGGCAATAAAAAAATTCAAATATATTCTCATACATATAGCATATACTCTATACCCGTATTTTATTACTTTCACACTCATATACTTATATGTGCAAATGTATATATCATCCTTACATTTTATTATATATTGTTTTGGACGACGATACGTACGTCAGCTTCTGAATGCCGATTATCCAATATCGCCAATAATTCGAGGGCAGGTCTAAACGATGAGCCATAACTATGTATCTATGTACTAGGAAGAGTATTATAGTATAAATCGATCCATCCGGGTGTCAAATTGAATTGAGCAACTACCTTCGTAAAGAGGATAATGATTCGATCAAATTCCTAAATTCGAATTGACCCGATCATGCATGGTGAGGTTTAAACGCGTGTAAATCCCTAACCGGAAGTGACGTAGTTCGTGGATCATTTGACCAATCCCAGCTATATATGTGCGCGAGTATTCGTCCGGGGAATCCCATGATCGTTGCACATTGAAAATTCTGTAAAACGGGATAACCGAAGGTTTCAAGTTCGTTTTTGCCGGGGGTAAGATTCGAGATGAGGGAATAGAACGCGCGGTACTACGAATGGAATAGTCGCGGGTGATGCGATATGCTATGCGATGGGGGTACGTAGATTTTTAAATTGTATTTATTGGCTTCCCAACGATTGAAAGTAATTGACTGAAGCGGTGGCTTATTTACGAACAGTTAGCCGTCGTCCCATCTATCCATTCATTCGTTTGTTCCTTCATTCATTCATCATTCACGAACGGAGCGGATAGCTTCTGGACGTATAGTATTATAGTAGTAGTATAAGGTCCATTCAATTGATCAGTGATTGTCTAAATTATAAGATTGCTATACAATGGCTCTCATCTCGGTCTATTGGGGTCCCAGCTTCCACGGTTGCGTCATCACTTAAAACCTGAATTAAACCTTTAATTTATATACTATACTCGAAAAACTGATTACATATACCCGAATCTTATTCCACTTGTACGTCCCGACGTTCCAGACGCATAGGTAGATATTCGGTACCCATTCGAAAACCGGAAGCTTGCAGTGTCCAGATTTAAGCTGCAAATGGCCCAGCGTAGAAACCGGCACCTCTATATACGTTCGGAAAACCGGATTAGGTAATTACTGCACTTCCGAAATGGGATAATGGCCGAGGGGTATAGGGCCGTCTCGTGTCCGGCTAACTACTTCTACAATCGCGAGAGAGAGATAGAGACGGGTAAAGAGCCTCGAAATTAGTTGACAACGTGCGAAAAGTTATTTTCATTATAATTGAATCAGTTCGTTTGCAACTCTACTAATGTATTCGACCACCCCGTATTTCATAGTTTCTGTATCCAACAACACGAGCTAAGTAACGTTCGGTATAGACGAAACTAACACGTAGATACGGTTAAACCGAACCCACTGCACTCACGCAGTGTTAAAATCTACTTCCGTTTGAGCTAATCGTAATCTGGTCTACCCGTAAAGCTGATAAACTAGTAGGAAACGATACCCGACTCTATAAGCCATAACAGAGTGTATATTTTCCGGTGTTCATGTTCCGGGATGGAAAACGTGTTGGTTTTCTACTAGAATATGAGATTTTCGAATTTAATTATCGGGGGATTAATCGCGGCAGGTATTATTCTTCGGAGCCGATCGATGCGATGGTTATAGGTAGAGTTATGAGTACATTCGACGGTGTTACGTATCGATAGACAATAAGCAATGCGATGGTGCAGTGGGTGCATTTGTCGAGGATGAAGTAAAAGGGGGAAAATGCGGATAGGCACAATAACCTTAACCGGGAAACGCACCAAGTCTATTGTAGATGTAAGCACGTGTCCTGGCACAGGTGCCTCATTGTTTGTTACCAGCAGCCGCCGTTCTTCCGCATTTAGTGCAAATAAACGTTCGCAGCGGTCGGCATTCATCGCTGCTTCAGGATAAGCCCACTGGCCCGGTACCCGAGTTCGACTATTAATTGTCACGCTATTCAATTTTCGGAGTTACGTACTTTTGGACGAAGATGGAATTGATGGATTGTTGAAAAAAGAAAAAGAAAGAATTGGAAACCGATAAAATTTCAGATGAAAGTGGAAATTGGAGAGATAAAATTGGGTGGTTGGATAGATATAGTACGATATGAGATGTATATCCGTGTTCAGACTGGGGGAGAACTGCGTCTTGAAACCGATGATCCGTTGTATGGTTCGGGTAGGTTCACACGCGTAGAGAAACGTGCTATGCATATGCTCCGAGCCTAAGTACAAAGGCTGATCCATAAAACATAAAACGCAAAAAATAAAGGAACCAATATATCAAGGCATGTGTGCGTCGTCGGGCATCGTGTATTCAGAGTTAAAACCAGTTTGCTTATGGGGACCCGATTCCTTTTTGAATGGCACTGCCGCAGTTCGTTCGTTCGTTCGTTCGTTCGTTCGCTCTGTCATTTGCATAGATTTCAGTTTGTCGTCGTTGATCTGCATATCGGGTGTCGTTAATATTAGAAGCATATATAGGGTCACCTGGCCGGTTCGTACCTACACAAAAATCCCCTCTTCGCATTATATACACTTACGTATATCCGTATACATATGCATGTGTGTGAAATACAGCTATAGATCATTTTCCAAATTTAATTTACCCCTCTGTCTCTATTTCCCGGCTTCGCGCCATCACCGGTGTGGTAGAAGCTTATATAGGATCATTTGGGAGTAAAGTTCCTTCTCAGTCGTCAACCTACCCGCTTCGAATAGCACCGTTCTTCCTCACCCTGTGCAGCTTTCGGTACACTTTATGCGTTTCGGAAGTAGAAAAACAGAAGACTCGCGATCGGGCGTCGTTAAGATAACGGCGCGCATGCGTCAGGGGCGTCGCGAGGTCACCGACCGGAAGTCGGAAGTGGGGAGTAGTCCTTCGTAAGTCATTAAGGTTCCTCTCTGCTATATGTCGCTTGTAGCTAGAATTTTCTCTCCTTTTTCTTCTATCTTTTTTTTTCTCTTATTTTCTCAGCTGTGCAGTTTTACCACATTCGATTTAAATTTCCCTCGATCTTTACCGTCACAACCACGCATCTCCCTACCGAAAAATATGTCTTCTTTATCAATTTCTTCGTCCCATATAAATAACGCGCAAAAAATGCATACACGTAGTCAACGATATCGGTATATGGAGCGTCAGGTTCACACTATTAGTATTCTCATCGACCGGAAGTACGCTCCAGAGCGTATTCCTTATCGGAATTCTTCGCTCACTCGGTATAGTGAGCCACTCCGAGTGACCTCAACATAAACCATTGTTCAAAGTTCGAGAATCGAGTAGAGATCGCAACTTATTTTTATTAATAAGTATATTTCCATATACTTATATATCTATATCCATATCCATATCTTTCATATTTGTTTCTCATCATTTCGCGCTTTCAAACCTCGTATGAAATTTCACCTCACATTGTTACAATGCGAGTATATACGGTCTACCACTTTTTTCAGTGAAAGAAACGGCGTTAATTTTTCTAGAGGGGACGATGTGTGAACGGGTAGGCATTGCTTAATAACCCGTAAATAGGTGTGCTATGGTGTACAGAATATACACACGGTGTGGCGGCTACAATACATCCAAGTGGGTGTGGAAGCGGGGCATACATAATTCGTCGATTCTAATTACAAAGAATTACAATTAGAAAGTGTTTTAATTGAAAGTATTTCGCAATATTGCGTAAACCCGAGAGCACAGACTCGATTTAACGTAATCGCTATTTGGCTCCGCGGGAGTCTCGCGCCTGTATGTATTCGTATATATTTGTATCTGTGAGAAAGAAACTGTCTTTTACCTCGTGAATAAGAATCAGTCGAATTTTGATGGTATAATTACTGTAATTTAGGTTCTTGACCTTCGAAATAGTGCCAAAAGTAAAAGGCGACGCGTACCTAGATACAGGAATTAGGGTGCTCGAAAGTTTCGAGTCCCGTGTAATTGGTCTTTAGATTCGAGTAGAATCGTGGCCAGCTGCTGCAAGCTCTTTATAAGAAGAATATGAAGCGAGAGGTAGGAAAAACCCCGACCGATTCCCGATTATTCTAAGACTTTTTTACACCACAAGACCTATATAGTCGGATAGTTATACTTAAGACATGTCTGTGTGTACCGTGCAGACACGCTGAGGTATGCCCTGGGCAAAGAGACGATTTTTCGCATTTTTACCCTCGCTGATTTGTCCGCATGAACGCGCTCGGGTAAGGGGACGGTTTCCTTACCAGTTCGAGGGTGAATATTGATGGAGTTTGGGGTAGTAAGTCTATGTAAAACCGATAATCCTGAAACGTCTTTATGGTGTTAAATTGATACTTCGAATCCACCCGCTTAAATAACCTCAGAATTTTCACACTAGATACATACCATAAGATGACTATATAAGAACTGGATTCGTTTTTCAAACAGAAATACGTATATAGTATGCACGTATGCACTGTTTCGGAGTATATGTTTTTCCTTCATTTTATTTTTTTCATTCTACTCGACCGAATTAAACCGACATACGAACGTAGGATCGAACGCGTTAATTAAAACTCCCCGACGTCTATTATTCTTTTCGCTGACCCCAGAAATATATTAACGGCCAATATCTGTCAAACTCTCTCATTTATAGATCGCGTACATCGCACCAGCAGCTCGCGAGCTAACTCTCTCTCTCTCTCTCTTTCTCACTCTGTCTCTATATATACCTAGAAAGTTTCCCAATCGTTTGTGTTTACACACGATATCCTAAAATAATATATTATGCACAAGTATAACTATAACAAAATGTTTGTATATGCGTACGTATAAACAAGATGCCGATATATCGGCGACCGAAGAGAGACATTTTTATGAGACACGATGATCTCGAATTATAGTGTCGGAGGACATAAGTCGGGCCTCAAAAGATCGTTTCCCTAATCCCCTGGCTTATCGTTAGGGAATTAAGCTGAGCTTGTGTCATCCACCATCCACCATCGGTAGCTGCAACATGGTTGACCTTAGAAACTTACATACACCTACTTTACCCGGATTAAAAATTCATCCAACTAATTTCTCAAGCATTATACTCATACAATCTCTCTATTCCTGAAACGAGAACCTTAAACTTTTCCTAACACTCAATTCATATCTAAATCGCTATAATAATGATCCAACGACGAACGGCGTACAGTATCGAATACATGACTCATGACACATTAATCTGATCGATGAATTTCGATAATTCCCAAAGCAGGAAGTGTCTTTCGATTTTTTTTTGATTTTTTTTATCGAATTTTTTATCAACCTCGACGAAGACACAAGCAGCAATAGTTTTCCTGCACACACATGACACCTGGCACTGGCTTGTTTATACGTTTAACAGAAGTAGAAGCCAGCCCTTGGCCGAGTGGGGTTGTTAA
The DNA here is from genome assembly GCA_947538915.1 of Tenthredo distinguenda. Lineage (NCBI taxonomy): Eukaryota > Metazoa > Arthropoda > Insecta > Hymenoptera > Tenthredinidae > Tenthredo > Tenthredo distinguenda. The sequence goes on from OX384534.1 coordinate 12,697,225, forward strand.
CGAAGCTTCACTCTCCGTGCTCGAGCGAGTGGTACGATGTATTTGTACTTGCACTCGCGTGTGTACGGATGACGGTGGTTATACGTGCATATTAGGTGCCCTGGTATAGGATGTGTGTATTAGAGAAGTGCACGTGTCTTCACGTGTGTGATTGTACACGGTATATCTAATACCAACATATGTTACATGTGGTTTACAGTATACGTACTACATACGTTTATCCATACGCATATGTACGTGTATGCATCCACATATGTGAACTAATGTTACACATATCTACAAAAGCAGCGTGGCACGAAGAATGAGAGAATCCGCGTGCACCACCACGTGGCGCCAGATCCCCCTTCCTATCACGGAACTCTCCTTTCCGACACGCTCACCCTTCCGAGATCTCACTTCAGCTGTGCAGCTAGGGCTGCTTAAATATGCCTGCAACGCGCAGCTACTCGCTCACTTTTTTTGATTCTCTCTTTATTTTTTATTTTTTCTATTCTTCTTCCTTTTACTGCACGTGACTCTTGCTGAAGTCACCCCATAGACCTAAGTACATGTCTTTTATATGAAATATGGAGAAGGAAGTATGAAAATCAGAGTATTCCAAATTTTCTACGCTTTCTAGCGGCTCGGAATTATTTTAGCCACATGGTACCGCCATTTGATCTAGACTCGCGTCTATAATATACAGAAATAGATAAAATCGCGAAATTGTTGCATAATAGTAATGATTAATGATTACAACGCGAGATTTTATAGTATTATTATTAATGCCGGTGCACAGCTACCTAGTTGATCATCGACAAGTTTATGTTTCTCTAAATATCTATACACATAGTTACGTAAATATTGTCCGTTCGGTTGATTAATTTGAATATAATCGTTTCTCGCCTTGTTTCTCGCTCTTTCCGGTATACGATATAGAGTTATACCTATAACTATACCCCGAAAACTATACAGTTACACTGCACGTCCGTGGCTTGAACCTTGTACAAATTTTCGTCCATGATCGGTACGGTATGTATGAAAGATAAAATAGTGAATATATTTTTTCTATACACCTACCTATCCATCTAGAGTGCACTGATGCATAAATCCTCCTCAACCTACGCTCGGCAGAAGTACCCGGTTTACTTTAATACCTCAACTTACCTGTACGCGATATCTGCTACGATCGAATATGATTTATCTAATTCGCGAGTAATTATTCGCGTATTGGTATCTGTAACGTTTGTACCTGGCTGCTGCATATATCTGATTATCTGACGGGGTCCACAGGTTAATATGTTATTTTGAACGTTATACATTTAAACTACTCCTTCAAGGTTGTCTGCACCATTTTCAAACCGACGGTTATATACCACCGACCGCCATATTGGTACCCACGAAGGTATATATGTATATATGTATATATATATGTATATATGCCTGTATATACGAGTTTCGTTTATATCTTGAAATTAATCTCGCAGAAATTATACGTTCGGGCTACACAATAAATTATACAGAGAAGTTATTGCAAGAATATTTTATTATATCTTTAAATGTTAGCCATATTACATGAAAATTTGTTTTCTACCGTACTGCAGCACTGGTGCATTTGGATGCAACACGTGGCTATATATAGTCTATTATAATTGCATGGGTATATTATAACATTTATTAAGCATAATTTCTTTATAATAATCTCTGTAACAATTTTCTTTCGAGAGATTAAAAGCTGTAATAGTGAAAACAGAAGGATAAAAGGAAACGAGAATGAGAAAGAAAAAAAACCACTTGTCTTGTATGTAAATTCGTTTCGGTTAATGAAAGTAGTCTTATAACATAGTTGAAAGATTTGCTAACACTGCAGGTGAGATGACAGCCTAACGCCGCGGTCTATTCAACAGCTGTGAGTTATAATTAGAGATGAATTAGATGGCGTATATACATGCACGTATATTCATGTATATATGACATATGTGTGCTTGTGTGTTTGTGTGTGTTTGCGCGAGGAGAAGATACGAGGTCTCTATGAACATTAATTACACAAATGATTTTCTCGATTCTCGAACTTTTCACACGTCGGCTCTATCACGGTCCATAGAGTTGGGAGAAAAATTAGACCGGTAGTCATTTTGCGTTTGATGCGATCCGTGAAAATTTCTATACATTCAGGTATGATATTTTCAATATTCCAGATGTTCCTCGCATAAAAATAAGAATGAGATATCTAACGGTTGAAATATCGGGGATATACCTTTTCATACGCTCGCGGAAAAGCGCGGTGATTCAATGATCTTCGATGCCCAATAAATCCGCGCTTTCAACGCAAACCAACGAATCTATCCTCTCAATTAAACGGAATACTCCGTCCCACACTATTCCGGAAATGCTGTACGAAAAATCAAATTCTGTCCAAGAAAATTCCGACAAATATTCATCGATCGAATATATTTCGGGCGTAATACCTAAATGCGATATTCCTACGATTGTACCAACGCGGTGAGCACAGTGTACGTATAGATGTCGTATACCGTTCGCAAGAGAAACACACGAAAGCTTTTACTAGAAATATATATTTCTCTATACGTATAATACACACATCGATAGCGGTATGTAAAAATGTACATACATATATACCCTGTATGTACATAGGCGTAGAGGCGTGGTTTAAAAAAAGAGGCGGGGTCTGAACGACGATAGCAGTTCCCCTTCTCGCGTCGCGAGCATCGAACTCAGGACCGAGCGAGTAAGTGAGCAAGTGAGCGAGCGAGCGTGTACATCGCGAGTCCTTTTCTTATACCGCTCCGCGCACTACTACTGATACTATCATCGTTTTAATGCTCTACTATACTCCGTGTATGCGTTCGCGCGTACGCGCGCGCGCGAGTGTTGGAAAACGAGAGGTAAAGATAGTGCCGCGCGATGGTTAGACCGGGAGGAAACGATGATCCGTTCTTTGTTTGGTCACCGTACCGATATACTATATCATCCTACCACACAGATGTAATTCTCGCTGTACCTACATATACGTGTAGGGATTCTTACAGACACAGGTACTACCTACTGCATCGTATTTTATTATCTACCTATACGTATGTACTTACGTGTGTAGCTATTCTGTATGGGAGAACGCGGGGGACCAGTAAGAAACCGACCAATGATATTCTCGGATTTTATCTCGATATACAAGTCTATCTTATTATACTATAAGGTGTTTTATCCTTGTTTACGTGACTCAGCCCGCGCATGGGATATATGCGAATTGATGTATAGACGACAGTCTTCGCGGCGTCGAACCGTTCCTACACCGATTCGCTTGGGAACAGAATTTTTTGGAATATTCTGCGGGGATATTGTGTTACAGCTATATTGCAGTTTATAATGTAATGGACTGTCAATTATCGAATGCAGCCTTTTAGCAATTATCTTTTTATCGTCCGTCTATACACGCGATATCCTATTCGCTCTTATTATTTCCATTCGATTTTCTCCTTAAGACGTAATTGCTGACTTTGAATCGCAAAATAACATCAACTGTACCGTATAATCAACTTTTTCCATTGTTACACCGCGTTTTCTGATAATGCGAACGATGCATCTTCATCTATAAAAATACGAAACTGAATCAAATTATTTGAAACAATGCTGCGAGTTAAGTTATTCTCGTTTTCAACACGATTATACGCCGACTGTTCGGAACGTGACATCGTTTTCTATATCGATATGCGTGACTCAGATATAGATCCGATATTATTATACGGTAATAAATAAATGAATGAATATATAGATGAATGAGTAGGTGATATGTGTGTCCGTTACACGTATACATCTTTCGCCAAATCGTCAAGCGCGTAAATCGCGGTTTATAGGCTTTTAGACGGGAAGAGTTTCCAGAGAAGTAATACAAACATACTACCATGACATATTATAACGTAGAGACAGCAGCAGCGAAGCAACAGCAGTGCTAGCGCTAGCCGCAGCTAGCATAGCAGTCCGGATGAGACATCTGTTTGACATCCCTGTTTGCCAAGGCGTGACTCGGCACTTGCGTCCCTCCTCGCAGCCTCATGTGGACCCGTAGTACCCGATATACAAAAGCGATCAGCTTTGTAATAGAACTTACATAGAGTAAGGGGAGATAGACGTAGAGAAACTGGGAGGATCGTTGTCGAATAGTCGACAATCTATGATCGATCTTTGAACTTTGAACCCTGCAACCTATTGGTGACCAATTACGCGTGAAAATTGGAAACAAAACTTGTAAACACACCTAGGTGAGTGTATCGTTTCTATTATATCCTTTTGTTAACTGGTTGATCGGTCGATCGGAGCCACGGTAGCATGAGAAAAGGTTCGAGAGTATATCGTTATACATACCTATTCGGAAGACAGATGTCGGAAACATTGTGAAACTTTCACAATTCCTTTCCTATATAGACAAGATGATTCTTCTCGCGAGATAAATAATGGTGGTCGGTTCTTTAGTATATAGATATATATTGAAAATCTTTGAAATCACCGTTCGGAAGTAAAGCGCACGACCGTGGATCAACGTTTGGAAATAGTTCTTGTACGTGATCTTGAAGAGACACTATATGTATGGGTAAACGTATATATGTATATGTATAGGATTCGGAGTAAGAATTTTTTACAATCATTCTTCCCCTTCATTCGTATATAAATCTTAGTTAAAGCGGGGGTATAACCGAGTTGGGTGTATACTTTATATACTTGTGTATTCCGGATGTAGGCATATATAAGTGTGGCAATAGAATCGTATGGAAGAATTCTTTGGCCCTGGAATAGGATATACAGGAAAAGTCTAGAAATACTTATGTGTATCGAAGCTATAGCTATAATCATATAGGGAGACAACACCGATGCTCTTCACCCTCGACGTGACTCGTCGAACACATGGTCCCAATCTTTGACGCGATAATAAAAAAAGAAGAAAAAAGAATATGACAAAAAAAATAACCATGGGAGGAAAAACGTCGCCCCAAAAGATTGAATTCTGGTATTTTTTGGATTTGTGAGACAGACCGGCCCCGGACTGATGTATCGGTTGCACGTGGGCACACGTGAAATGGTATAGCGCTTGCAGCAGCAAAGAACGCGGTTTGCTTCGATCGACTAAGTATTTCCTTTACTTTACTTTACTTTACTTTACTTTAGTTCAGTTTCCTTCGCCGCGCCCAGCTCGCCTTCCTTTAAAAAGAAAAAAAAACAACATTTTTTCTATACTACAGATTTTTGTTTTATTTTTTTTTCACTTCGTTCCACCACCCGAAACGTCGAAGTGCGGTTCGGATCTAAAAATATTTTTATGACTCCCCCGCTGCGATCCTAACCGACCGTACGACGCGTCTTCAACTTCTGTTTTGACTGTTCATTTTCGATTACTATTTCACACCGCACTGCACTTTCATATGCAGCTAACGTACATACGTTAGACGTATGAAAAAAAAACTTCATAACCTAAGGGCTGAGGCTGAAATATCGTCCCTCAAAGTACGGGGTAAATTATAGTTAGTATATTAGTAAACAGCTATCACTGAAATGATAGATTCCAGGATTTATATAAAATTATAATGTGCGGAGGGTGAAACAGTAACTAGGTACTCGTGCGTTTCCATCAAGTTGGAAGATCATGCCATTAGAAGAATATCTCGAATAACGAATTTTCCTTCGGTCAATCGTTTTGATTTCGATGAACGAAGATCGTATGACCAAAGAATGTAGAGAAAAAAAAAACTAAAAAATGAAAAAGAAATTCGTTCTTCAAAATATTCTTCCCGTAGCTCGATTTTCGAATCCGATTGAAAAGTACCAGCAGATACGTGGCATCGCCTTGAATCTATGGACGTATTCGCTAAAATATACTTTTCAGAAATTTCCACATTTTGGAATTCGAAATTACGCTGAAGTATTTTTAGTCTCGATACGGGTGAGCACCCTTCTGAATACCACACATCATATGTATGTACTACACATACGTACATAGTACCAGATATGTATAATAACCGCAATCGTTGACCACCGTATACCTATGTATATACATATACATATACACTTTTACGCGGACATTTCGTTGTTTGTCACGAACGCGTTACCTGTCGTCAACTTTGATGGGTTGTCACCGTGCACATCGTCCGGTACGTTTAGCCGCGGTCACTTCGACGATATCCCCCGCGTTTAATGCAGGGTTGTACGGTGCAGTTGTAGTATAGATAGAAAGGAAGGGGGTTGGATTAAACGAGGTTAGAGAGAGAGGGGTATACCCTGGCTGCAGGTGTGCACCTGACGTTCGTTGTCAATCATTTATTTATCCATCCATGTATTCGAGCGACGCGACGTCCTGCGCTGAGTTTTACGGAATTTTCTTTATATTCCGATCGTCCCTTTTTCATATCTTAGGTATTTAGATATAGAGGAGAATTCGATGCGTGTTTTCCAGTCCGCAAACGCGTTTGTTTTAAATTAAAGACAGTCGACGTATCTCAGTGGCTCATTCTATCCGTAAGCTCTCACAAGGATCATTTTTCATTGACGCGACACAACGAGATAACCCCCTGTTCCCCTTATTTCTCCCTGGCACACCCCATTCATCGTTATAGTTAGAGGATAATGAAGAGAGAGCGTGGGAGTGAAAGAGAGAGAGAAAAAGAGAGAGAGTTATAAAAAAAAAAAAAAGAAACAATACCTGTAAAAATATGTTTATAATAAGAAGATTGCCTGCAGACTTGTTGTTTAATGTTCCTTTGGAGATGTTTTGGTGTCACGGTGTCCAAGATAAAGGTTCGGCCGCCACCCAGGAAGGTCTACGACCTACTCAAGCCACCTCACTCGCTCTTCATCGCGTCGATGTATAAATATACACGGGCACTAAGATGTCCACCAAGTTCGTGATCTCACACACGTATATGTACGCAAGAATACTTATATGCATATCTACGTGTATATATCAGGACCGTGCATGAAAACTGATATATTTGACAAGAAATTAAATGAAAATGTGATTTTCTTTGGATATTGAGAAAAATAGTTGATTATTTAGGAAACGCGTGAAAATTTGTAAACTATTCGTATGTGGAGCTCGTGTGCATACATTTTTTTTTATTTTTTATTTTTTCTTGCGAGCTTTGCATGTAAGGGAATGGAACTGCAATATGCGTTCGAATAGTTCGCGTAACGCAAGACGAGGTGTTCGAAGGCGAGGCTCGAGAGCTTAATATATGTATAATATAAAACAATAATAAAATATTGTTAATTATAATATGGCATGCCTTCGGCTCCGGTGTGTTTTGTCTTCCTGCTGGACCGTATCGTATCGCATTAGCTTATCAACTTCGATACTGCTATCGACTCGACGTGTTGACCAGGAGGCACTGTGCACGTTATAAGCGTACCAAAACCGACCAAGTAAATATAAGAAGTATTTGAAATCAACTATAATTATAAATCGGTGGAATAACGGGATTTATAATTCCTGCGAGACAAGGAAGTTATTGAGATCCTCAAAATCTAAATACCCACGACTCTTTGGAATAGAATGTGAAAAAATCCTCAAATTTCTTCTGGATGAGAAATTCTCGATTCTATGGGTCAAATAATGAATTAAAAATTAGTTTCTTCGACTTGAATTTTCCAAAACTTTGATTCGAAAACTTTGGTCCATTCGGTTTTTCTATTTTTTATTTTTATTTTTTAAATCTGAAACGAAGAATACACATTGTTTTTTCAACCCTGGTACGAGGACTGCATTGCCAGATGCAGTTCTGTGCATGTAATTATAAATCGGCAATCCATTTGAACGGGTCAAAACTACATATAAGGTACCTAAAAAAATATTAAATTCCGTGATTCTGCAGCACAATGCGCGTCTCAAACCCGATGGTATACACCCGTCACTCAAGTTGGTACTTCTGTGTGCCCTACCCTGGTGCAGGGATCGGGTGAATAATGCCAATTCATTGTTCTAATTTGTGCATACGATTAACACCACGCCGCTGTCTATAACCTCGTGCTGCATACGTTGGCGTTGGTCCCGGGCTCGGATGGTTTGGTATGGTATGGTATGGTATGGTATTGGAAACGTTCCTCTCGGTGTTCAAAACTATATAGGGAAGAAAGAGAAAGAGTAAGAGAGAGAAGTACCTCGCGGGTTCTATGAGACCCCCAAATTTGAACTCCCACACAGCGTCTCGGAGCGACACAAAGCGTGTCAGTAGGAAACAATGAGCGTCATCTGACGCTCAATTACCGAGTTAATCCCTCTCCTTGATAATTAAACAAATACACGTGCTGTGTGTTCTCTTTTTTCTAGTTTTTTCTTTTTCATTTTTTCTTTTTTTTCTTGTCTTTTTTGTGTATTCGTTTTCCAACCCTTACTGCATTCACCCACCCGCGGCCTCTTCTTTTTTCTCTCCGTTTTAGGTATTTCTTTCTTCCTTTTTTCTATTTCTTCCTTCTCTATTTGTTTATTTATTTATTTATGTATTTCTCATTGACGCAAATAACTAACCGAGAGTTTTAATGGTGATTGGCGGTGGTGGGAGCAGTGATCGCGTTCCGGCAATGTAATACGCGTATACATGTATATGCGAACAACTTGAGCGACGACGCATTGTACCCGCGACTGATTATTATATTATGCGACCGGAAACGGATGTGTGAAACTAATATACGCGCCGGGGTAATGCGACTGTGTGCGTTTGTCGTTGATGCTGTAAATGAGGCGATTTAAGATGGAGAGGAAATCATTCGTCCGGTACCAGCTATAGTGTATACATCATACATATGTATACATATGCAATTATATGTAAATATAATAATATTATTATATACGCGTATATGTGATACATATGTACCCAACTTTGGTATAATAATCTCAAGTTCGTTCGATAATTTCCTTTCGATTTTACACACGGTTCAAATTCCGCTTCCAACTGTACTGCAACCGTTCGCTAAAACGTCAACTTATATTTAAGGGATGTGACGGAATGATATTAAAAGTCCCCTCGCCTCTCTTCCCTCCTTCGTTCCTTCTTGTTGTAATTTACCCTTCCCAATCTTGCAGAGACTCTCTTTCGTCAATACCAGTAGCTGAAGACTTGGTTTGGTGCGTTCAGTCTTGGCGCGGGATACAGTCGCAATAATTAATACGGCGTTATTATAAATATCAAACACAAGACCCTGTCCCCGATACCGTTCTTGCCTTTCCATATTAAATTGAATTTAGTATTGGCAGGCGGTGGTGGCGCACCACTCAATACCAACGCTTCTTACTTCGAATACTACCACATCCCATAGAATTTCACCGTATCGCTACTGTTCACAATCCAATTTCAATTCCGAAAGAGAAATTTATTAATAAATTATTCAACCGATACTGAATTATATCTCGATAGATACGTACGCCGTTGGTTCATGCGGTATAATGACGATGATGATAATTGAACTAGGTATGTTTATGGATAATGAATGATTATTTATCGAGCATGAAAAAATTTGAGATAGCATTGGTATTATATGAGGGAATCGAATGTAAAATTTGAGGGAATGAAAGACGCCTGCACCGGATATTATTTCCTTGTAAAACTCTTTGGGAGGGATGATGATGACGATGCTTTGATTCCTGTGGACTTTTACTTCGCAAACCCACACAGGAAAGGTGAAAATTAGAAATTAGAAGCTCGAGGGTGGTACAAAATAATTACAACGTCGGCAAAAGAGTAAAGGTTAGCCATCTCTCATAACGCAAGGGTAGAAAGAAACACGGTGGCCGTCAGTGGTGGTGGTGGTGGTGGAGAAAAAGGATGAGGAAGAGTTGGAGGAAGAGGAATAGGGGGTGGCTCGAAAGGTGAGCGAAGAAAAACACAGCACACTTGATCAAAGTAAAGGGGCTCAAATGCGCATTGCCATCGCAACCATGTGGGTAATTATCCTGGACTTTACATTAACCCTCCTTTTCACCACCTTGACCACCCCTCGCCTACTCGTACTACCGTAACCCGTTCCATTTCCGAAATTCGTTTCACCGCTCTCATTCGTTTTCATCACACTTTATCGCCGCATCGAATCCACTCGAAATTCGAGACTGTGCAAAATAATTTAATTAATCTGATTGAGAACGTTAATGCCGCAACGGGAAAATAATATCCAAATGAATTAATACAGACGTATTACGAAAAAGAGACGAAACTGGAATATCTACGGTATTCATAATATATATATACATATATACACCAGCCGGTCCTAATTAGCTAAGTAAAGCTCGAGTATTATCGCTTATTTTCAAACTCTTGTACAGCCTTTGTATTAACAAGGTTTCATCTCTCGCAAGGGCTCGCATCTTTCTCATCCCATGTGGATGCTAGAGCGTATCGCGCGCATTCCTCGTTATAGCGAAGAAAATTGTCAAAAAAGAATCAGAATTTTATTTCTCTTTTTTTTTTTCTCTATTTTTGATATCCTGGAACCGTGAACTATCATCTCTGTTTGAATATGGGCTGAGGTGACAAGTTTCTCTATAGAGGTTATATGACTACGTGGCAACAAAGATTGATTAGGTGAAAGTAAAAATTAACGTTAAAAGTTATCGGCAAGTACCTACCTTACACTGCGCGGGGGTGCTCTCGCATAAAGGGTTTCCTGCGATATTAACCCCAGGGCGATCCTCGAAGCGATTTAAAGCTTCAAGTAAAATGATAAAATCATTGAAGTCTTTGATGAATGGATTTCTAATGATTGATAAAGATAATTAACCGAGTTCGCCTCACCCCATCGTCACAACCCTTTGATTCGAGCAGCCCCACCTCCATTACCAACCCCCCTATTCCCGTCATCCGCCACCCTATCCGCCTGCTTTGAAACCCCTTCTGAAGCGATTTTCACGCAGCCTTCGTTCGTCTCATATTTCCGTCTCTCCTGACGAAGTCCGTCCGTTCTACCGTTCATCTCTCTCGATTTTGATCTACATATATATGTATATATATTTTATAAAGATCTCGGAATATATTTCAAATATATTTCTATAGAAATTCATCATCATCATCGTCAGATCGTTTTGAGGATAAAAAACAACGTTTTTTTATTTTCCATATCTTTTCATTTTATGTTATATATATATATATATATATATATATATATACCATCTCGATAAGAGATTTCCGTGCAGTATGTAGTACGTACAGCGGGATTACGTGTTGAACGTGAAGGAATTAATAAGAGGATTGAATTAGCTAACGAAGAACGTAGGTGGATTTTGGTAATCGAAATTTTCATTATCGAGAATATTAGCCGTTTTACTCTACGCTAACTGCGGACTGCGATTCTCCGCGTGATTTGGCACGGCCATGATCATCGAAGCAATTACTATAAGAATCCGAGATATCTAATTAACGAAACCGATTATACGAACGATTTGAGAAATATTAATTCCGCGAGAGAATTTCATTTATTCAGAGTAATTCTGTACATAGTTTCAAATGAAAAAAATCATCGTCTAATTTTTCTCATCGATACCGGATTCCATTTTGATTATGAAGCAACTAGCTTTGCCATTTATTTCTGTATTTTTTTCTTTATTTCTTTCGATGTATCACTTCTATATTGAGTCCGACTGGTGGTGATAAGTTCCATGAATTATCCAGGCAAAGATATGATATGGAATAATAGTTAGCTGAGTTTTAACCAATTCCCTTTAACCAGTGACGTCGCGTCGGAGCGACATAAAACCGCAAATCTGCGATCTCAGCCGCATCTGTTTACAGGGAGATCGTATATGTATTCGCAAATAAATAAATATAAAATATATATTACCCGTTTGAAGAAATTGATTATCTTATTTGTATTTTTCATATGAAAGAGAAAAAACGGAAGGAAAAAAATAAATAAAAATTGTGCACAGTATCAGGATTGCCAAAGGGTGTATAATTCACGCGGTATTCGGGGAAACTACCAACCGCCAGAGAGCGTGCCGCATGCGTTTGAACTTTAGAACAAAGGAATATTAATTTCACACGCAATGTATCTGGTAACTGAATCAATGACTCACTCCTCTGATTATTACATATGGAGTCGGGCGACGTGGTTATGGTGGTGGGGGAGGTAGATCAAAATTATAGCTCGAACCGCGCGACACGTATGTAACATACAAAAGAATCGCTGCCAGTATTGCTCAGTTCATTCAAAGGCGCAATAGGTGCTTACCATACGTGTACCGTACTCGTAGGGTGGAACACATGTATCGATTTTATTCCTCTTTTAAATTATTACTCATTCGTTGTGACGTGTCCGCATGCCGAGGGCGAAACTTTGTATAAGTAGGTATATACCCAAGTATAAGTCCATACCGGGTAAGTTTATCGCGTGAATCGAGTTCAACCGAATAAAGAGATTTGTTATTTTTAACTTTTACCATAAAAATGAAAAAATATACGTAGGTTCGATCAAACGATCAAATTCACTTGATCGGAACTATTTTGCATCTGAGATAGTCGCGGACGCAACAGATGCTGAGCGTGGCTGCGTATGTATGGTGAGATGGGTAAAAAGACGCATTTTTTGTGTAGGTATGTTGTTCAGCCCTTGATCCTTCTATTTCTCCGTATATCGTTACCTATCTAATGTCCCAGTTGGTCCCCGTCCCCGCGAGCCACCCTGCGAATATCACAACTTCTGATTAGGCGTAGAATTAATGATTCGAAAATCAATACCGACCTTCCCCTGAGTATTAAGACAGTAGGGGGATGCTATCTAAAGAGAGGCTGGCCCGGGGGTTGAGATTGGGGTGGGGTACGGGGCTGTATCGCAGGGGAGAAGACGTGGTTCTACTATTTTGTCACCAAACCCTTCTTCACCCTTTGATAACTAATTAGTGTTTTACCCCTACTACCCCGTGCGACCCCCTTGCTCCCCGCCACAGGCGCTTTTATCGCCCCCGATCGGGGCTGGATGGGAAGGAACCCTTTCAGAAGGCATCGACGTTTTCAACCCCCGAAAAGACGAGACTTTGGGATTCAAAGGATTTTCAAAGCGAAGCATCAAAAGTGTGGAAGAGTAGATATAGTAGAGTAGACTGTGGGTTTTAGGTGTGCAGTATACCCATACTGCGCCTAAAAACCTATAGACGTACAGACTTTTCAACCCCCGTGTACCAATGCGCCTTGTATAGAGCAAAGGTACACCGGCTTGCAACAGCGTTGGTACGAAGGATCAGTTTCGTTTTAACTGTTCCAACTGTTGAGGTTCGGTAAGGACAACAAGAGTCGTAAATTGTCGAGGGTATAACGAATAAGAATGATAATTAGCACTCAATCGAACCGACTAATGAGATCGTTTGGCATTTTTCTCAAATATTTTGAGGGCACTTGGTCCCGGTTACTGCTGCTGCCTGGCTCTCGTTCTCTCGGTATTTCGATGCTTCGTGAGTTTTCAAGTTCAGTAAACCAGAAGAGTCACTTGCCGAAATAATAACCCGATACATTTGCATACTCATCCTCTGCCCCGCTGTTATATACAGATATATTCCGAACCGCCAAACTGCGTATATACCACGGGCCTGGGATTTTTCGGTAGTGTTTTTCACCTTCCATATCCAACGTATCCAACCTCATGCACCAATCCCGCTCCAAAGCACACGGCAGACAAGCTGATTCAACGAACTTTAACCTGCATTCGTAATGTATATGCCTCTGTGTGTACGCGATACATGTGTACGTACACTCTAATATGTATGTAGATTTACTACGGGGGAGATAGGAAGATCCGTACATGATATTATTATATGATATCATTCCGTGGCTAGGCGAAGTAGTAGATGTATTATAAGTTGAAGGTGAAATTGAACGGTTGGCTTCTACGCATATTTCATACATATATACATATATATTTATATAGTTAGTCATACACATCTTTGCGCTTTCATCGGTGAATCGGGTGTATATATATAAATATATATATATATATATATATATATATATAGAGAGAGAGAGAGAGAGAGGGAGAGAATGCCTTAGCTGTTTTAGGTCCTATCAGCATCGCGCTACAGACTATCCACGCGGGGATAAAGCCGGTCGATATCTTAATAATAAATACGAGAGGGTGGTTCACCCTGATGGTTGGTTGGTGTGAGATTGAAGAGGGGTATGGGAGGGCGGATGAGAGAAGGAAGAACATCATTCGCACCTCGGCGTGTAATGAGAAAATTTGAAATATCGCACCCCCTCGAAAAAATAACACCCCGCAGTCGTAACCAGGCCGCAGCGTCTGCCCCTCGTCCGGGACTAGAAGATTAAGAATACGGCGCCGGTGTACGGTGGTAAAGCTTTGCGCATGTGGGTGTATACTTTTATATACATATATATAGTATACATATATACATAGATCCGTATTACACGCCTTGAAAAATTTATTGTATTTATAATCAAGGAGCTGCAGGATCTGTCATATATTTTTTCTTTTTCTTCTTTGTCTTTATCGCGGAAAGTTCTATTTATACTTATTATCCGACTGATTAAGACTTTTCAATTCTATTTCCACCGTCATTGGATATTTATAAGCGATATATGTATACTTGCGCGAGTATAATTATACAGGCGAACTATTGCTCGGGGATCCAGTTCTTTGTAACGTCACCCCTCCTGTCTTGATATACCTATCTTTCAATAAAGAGTCGTTGTGCAATATTTAAGAAATGTCAATATATCGGGGGCAAAGAAGGGTTCGAAGATAAAACCGCGGTGACAATCCCACCCTTCTCTCTGCAACGCTCAGCCCGAAGGCATCGACTAAAAATGAAGACAGCCCTTTGATGTGCTGCTCTGTCCTAATGAAAAATTAAAGCCCGTTCTTAAACATCATTAGACATAAGCACGCTCTTCAGTTTTGTTCAGATTTCGTTTCTTCCTCCCTCTAAACTCGCCAGTTCCGGAATAGACATATTCAACGCGTGTTTGTTCAGGTACAACTCAATCTATCTGATATATAATATCATTCATGCCGGGGGGATGTATATTTGCAATTATTTTTTCTTTGATTTTGTTAATAATCGAAAGAAATAAAAATTCGCTTCACCGTGTTCGGTATGGAAACTGTTAACTACAGGAGAACTTTGGGAACTCAATTTTTTTTTTTTTTTTGTGATATTCGTTTTGTTATTTGACGATGAGTAGAAAATGCTTAACAAAGTCAAATTCGGCTGATTGATTTCCGCATACATATGAAAGTCGTTTGTTGTTCGGTGGACCAAGTGAAATCGAAATATGGTAGAAAGGTAGCCCCAATGCCATTGTCTATCTTGTATTCGGGTAATTTCGCTTGTATTCAACGATCGTTGATCGAATTTCAACAATTGCATCCCGCGTTATTTTGAATTTCCTATTGTTCGAACATAAAGCATAACAATTTCATGTTTCATGCGGTTTCGAGTGCGGAGCAATTCACCGCGGTAATCGGTCCTGCAGACTCAGTTTCTCTCCAAACCGTCTGCCCCTCGACGCTTATCTCGGTTTGTTTGCTTTTAATTATGTTTCTTTTATTTTACTCCATATCCTATACCGCGAAGGATTGAGTAAGTAATTACCTACGTTAATTGTAACAATTCACGTTCTTATCACGCCCCCGTTAACTCGCAAGAGTCGAAATCTTCAACCGGTTTTAGTATCATCAAAGAAACGCAATATCAAGGTTGAAAATTTTCCCACCGCGTAACGGACGATCCTATCCTTTTTCACCGCGTTCAAAGAGACAAAACATAAAAAGCGACAAAGTTAAGATTTACAAAAAAAGGAAAAACAGAAAAGATTCGGTATTTCTACAGATGCTCGGACCTCGACAGGGTAACGTTCGTATATTTACTATCACGTATGCGACCGCAGTATTCTTTTCGTGTGTGGTGTCGGCATCCGACTACACCAGCAGCTGGGATCTTCTTCTCGGTCTTCTTCTTCTTCTTCTTCAGACTCGCTCGTCTCGCGTGGTCCTCGTCAAACATCCAACATTCTTTCCGAGGCTGTAAGCACTCGGATCCAAATAGTATTTGCGGGTAGCGATGCTGCACCGGGGAAAGAAATTAGGAGAGTTGCAGGCAAGGCGTTGCGTCCCAGCCTCCGATCTCATGATGCGACATCTTCCTAAGTTTCTACACGCATATCGTACGGAATCTAGTATACATGTTATTCCATTCAACATCCGACGCCTTTGCGCTAATAAATCATAGTAGACAAAAAATATCATCTGTGATACTCGACGTAGCCGCGGAGAAGACATAAGCGAGATAGATCTCTCGTCCGCGATAATATCCGTTTACCTCGGTTGTGCAGCTTCTTCCTAGAAGCTAGATAGTCGATTTTCTCTGTGGATTAGGGTGCGTGGATATAACAGATGTCAGTTTTTTATTTCATTTCTTTTATTCATCACGTAGGTAAAGGCAGGTGAAATTCTTGGTCTGTTTAACTGCAATTGGTGTGGCGACAAAAAAATGTCTGAAGAAGACAATCAGCGCGATCGACTAACTTACCGGGGTTTGCACAGCGTGAGGGAATGTCTGTTCCCTAATACACTTATAATAACAGCGAGGATTATTCGGCCTTCGATGTTATAACCGACATTTTTTTAACGCTATCCATCACGATACTGGAGATTCCGTTTCTCCTCGTTTTTATTTTTCTTATTGTGATTCTTCCCCTCTATCGAGGTTCGCCAGTCGATGGCGCGTGACTTTTAATCACCGGAGTCGACGGTTTTTGAATAAAGAACAAAAAAAAAAAAAGAAGAAAACCAAAGAAACAAAGTATATGGTGAAATTCGACAAAAAGTGAGCCTCGAATTCAGCCGGTGATTACATCGCCTTGAGAAATCTAAACAGTCGTATATATATTTCGACTTTCGTACGGGCATGTAGTTTTCTGAACGCTCTTTTCTCCGCGGGAGGAAACATCCCACTATACACGGTATACGGCCCCGGTAGAACTTTTAACCGTAAATTTGTCTGATTGATTGTTATAAAACAGTGCAGTGAAAGTGATAGACAGTTGGGGCCGGGTAAATTAATTGAGTTAATAAACATGCATATTACCGGTAATATTTTACTGCCGAATTTGTAATTACTTTAATTAGCTCCAGATGCTAATTAATGACCTAAACATATGCCATGGGTATATAGATCAGTCCGATACGAACATGGCGTTACGGACTTGGACCAGAGGGCTCATACATGGATATATATGTATATGTATACGCATGTATGCGTGTATATCCGTATATCATACATTCACGCGTATATTCACGACGGCGAGAGGCATGTGTTTGTCATTACGGCTTGATGACGTATCGTCTTTCAAGAGATTGATAATTGAAGTTGATTAATGTTACCCACTATATACTCCGAGCTCGAGCATCTTGTGTACACACCTCGCCAATATTTCACTATATTAAATAACGCGGAGGACTTCTCGCGCGCGTGCGTGTGCGTATGAGTGCGTGCAATAAACGCGAACTCAGGCAGGAGGGCAAGCAAGCAAGCAAGCAGGCAGGCAGGCATCGAATAAGATAATTATTTTTTTTTGTTCCCGTGATGGAAACTCAGGATGTGACCCCGAGCCTATCAATACGTCAAACAGTGGTGTATTAAAATACCTGGGTATTACCAGACGGCAAGATATGTATTTATGCTTTCCGTATCATTTAGTAATTATCGATAATATCGTCAAGGTTTTTTTTTGCAGGAAACAATGGGTCATTACCAGCCCGCATATAGGAGTGATACGTGTTAGTAGATACATAAGTTTATACGAACATATGTAGGTACGTAGAACTCCGTCTGCAAAGTCTCCACCTCTTCGGTTGTTCCTACGATCGTATAGCTATACCTCAATCATTCATATACTGTCGAGTTGTCGGTTCATCGAATCGATAGATACACAGAGACATATACCTGAAACGGTTAAAGTTTCACATCGAGAACGGTTGATTTTACAATTATCGATGAAACTTTTCCGCCCTGGCTCGCTATAGGGTCCGAATACGCGATGCGTATAGGTTACTTGCGTACACTTTTTACGCACATACGTACATGCACACGCATTTATTTATGTCCCCTGTAGTTTTTTGGGAAAAGTTTTGCGAGACCGCGAAGCTTTTTTTTTTTATTTCTGTCTTTATAAATATTACCGCGGCTACTCGTTTCCTCTATAGTTAAAAGAACCCGCGTAACTTCCTATCTACCCAACGCATACATATATCTAGAGCCTTTGGATAGACGTTATACAACCACCAAGGGCAGGGATTACCTTTTTAAACTTTCCCCATAAAATATCTAATAAATATCCCACACCGGCGTTGTTCTGCCGTCCGGATATTAATTATAGACGCTTTTATATTCAAAGTAGCCACCGGCGCAACACCCTTATACTATATACATAGGGGCTATTCCATTCTCTTCGGTGGTACACAGGTATAGGTCGTCGGCGTCCTTGCGTCCTGGCTTCGCTTCGCTTCGCATCGCGACGTGACGTGCCACGTATATCGTACAATAGTTGATAGCTGACCAACACCGATATCGATCATTTGGGTCAAATCAAATGAGTTATAGACCAAGTAAAACCTAGTGGCCAACGTCGCTGGCGACATTTTTCATAAACTTAGTGCATACATCTTCGAATCGAATCGAAACGGAATTATTCTGAATTTATCGTCGCATTTGATTTGCGAAATTCATTGACCTCGGTTCATTGCTATTTCTGTGGGCAATTGGTTCCGTCAAATATTGGCGCCGGATCGACGATAAAGCTCACCTACTCAAAGTACATTTTGCGACAATCGTTATGGTTCTCTGTACACGTGTAACGTATGAGTATGCTGCGGACTCTCCATGCTCAGGTATGGATACGCGAATATCGCGTTACCTCGCGGATCGTTCCGCGCCTCGCCGTTTCATCCCGACGTTACGATTCGTCTAATTAACGATTTCGATATCCTTTTATGGTTACAGAGAGCGACTTTAGCCGAGAAAGAAGTTACTGCGTTGAAGGAACAGCTCGCAGCAACGGGCGATGGAACGACAAAGACTGAGGGGCTACAAACGCCCCAGAACCTCCACCACGGGGACCAGTCCCACGACCTCAACAACCCCAGGCGGACACCAAACGCAAATTTCGAACACGAATTGCACACCAAAGACAAAGAGGTGAGTACCTAGAATTAGACGTTGGCAGAATTTAGTGTCCGATTACGGAAGCTCATTTTTGCTAAATTACTATGACTCGACTTCCTAGTAGGTACGTTTATTCAACCGCTCATATGACCTGTTCAATTTATTAATTCACCAAACTACCATTCTTGCATCTATGAATCACGTAAGTAGTCAATACGTCGTTCGAACCGAGTGAGTTGTACGATTCTGAAAAGAGTCATTATTTCGATATTTATAAAAGCCCACATCCTCCCTTTTCTTTTTTTCTTACAAATAAATCGATTTATCGAACCCCTGAAGCAACACACTCGGCCTACACAGTCTTCGAGTACTAGGTCGTCCGCGATATTCGCCTCCGTATACGCGGACACTTCGGATCTATTTTTGCCGAGTGAATTGGCGGACTTGCAAATTCATCGGCGATATACTTGCCGGGTTATTTACCCTCCTGTTAAATATACGGTAATAGTATTAACGTTGAATTCGCACTGCAGTTGCGGATGAATCATGATCGAGTGAAAACTGTAATAATGATGGAAATCATGGGTACATTCCTACATTTCAATATTCCGTACGACCTGGAGATCGGAAATACCCTTCCTGCCAAATATATCGCCCTGTAGATTATTCTAATTTTTTTTTTTTTTTTCTCCACGATACCGCAACTAGTATTTTCTACGGTGTACGGAGAGTGTGCAGCTTTCTTTCGTCGATGCACCGTGCAATTTGAACGCAATTCATTTCGGTCAAATTCCAGTCCATCGATTAACGAAATTGAACGAATGACACCTGTTGCCCGTTTCCGATGGTTATAACCGATGTGCTCGAGCCGCGGTTAGACTCACCAGTATCATCCTTTACACACTTTCGAATCGAGCTAATTGATTGCTTTTCACGTATTATTCGCCGGGTGATGTTGTGCGCAATCACCATGCGACTGAATGCACGGAGGAAATCGTTGTCGAGTAAAGGCTTGTATAGAAACTATCGGATGGAATAAGGAAGGGAAGTTTCCCGTAGTTGGTATAGGCGCTGGTCTTCGAGTCCTAAATAAAGACGAAAACACTTGGAAGTCGAGAGAGCGGAAGGCGCTGGAAAGGAGTGATAAAAAGGACGGTAAAAGTTCAATGAGTATCTTCTTAGAGCCAATAACTGTCCCTTTTCCCGTTCTCCGTTCTCGGTTCTCCGTTTCCCATTCTACCGTCTATCGAGTCTCACCCTCCACGGTACTCCAGGAGTCTTGAACGGGAAAGATTCGCCTCATCCCTTCGATGAAGAAAATCGTTTGCTCAACGCTCAGCCGTTGTAATCCATGAGCCGATAATCTCAAAGCCCCCTTTTCCGAAGTAGCAAGATGTTTGATGGCATGTTTACCGGATAAGAATTTGCTCGCTGGTTATAATGTCTTTATTGAGAACCCATCGAGCTTTACGGCTATGCGAAAGTAAACGGCTTTTAAATGCACCTATCTTAATCACATCTTCTTAACACAAACCCAACTAGACCAAGCGCATTTAAAACGACGGTTACGCCTGCATCATGCAACCCAAATAGCAACGCTGTCCTTCTTCTGGATCCCCAAAATAAAATCGTCATTCAAGAAGATACGTCTAAGAAAAATCTTTCAATAAGCCAGTCTCGTGATCTCTTGCAGATATAATATAATAATAATCAGGTGAAAATGAGTATTTGGAAGCCATCCAATTTTTCTTTGTCTATAATCGTTTGGAAACGACGAGATTTTTAGCTATGGAAAAAGTTACTCGAGCGGTCTTTGCCTGTGCTTCAATTTTGTATAACCAAGATTACCTCGTAAGAAAACCTGGTCTGTTTGTATGGTAGAGATTTATTTGTTCTCCGAACAATCAGATACGAAAAAAAGGAATCTAACTACCAGAGCCGATGAGTCACCGCCCTGACTTTTATCTGATTATTCTCGAAAAGGTGATGAAACTGGAATTATTGAAATTGTTTTTTCTTTAGACATACCTATATCAGTCCCTAAAAAATATTCCCATTTACGGTGACGTGCATTACACTCCCTTAATTGCTGGATCGCAAGCCAGACACAGTTTCATGACAACTTGCGGTAAATCAGTTTGCACACTTGGATGGAAAAGACACGATGTTTTGACAGGAAACTGTCTTTGATTTAGAGCGGGAAGCGTGGACGCGTGATGCAGCTGTTGAGCTGTTTATACGTTACATACTTGGGTAGGTAGGTGGGTACATGGATTTCTAAATGCACGATATTATTATCTAAGGTAATTTTTCAACACCCGATAATAATTTCCGTGAGTCCGCGTGTACCTCCTAATGATTTTGAGTCGACATAAAATCGGACCAAGCGCCATTACGATCGCTTACGCAAAAGGGGGCAATATTTCCATATTTGCGCTGATACCATGAGATATACTACGAGAGAGGGATTTACTGATAATAATATAAGCGATAAGGAGAAGCAATCGACTGCGCAATATGGGCGATAAATACGACAAACATTTAACGCGCTAACGATAATTTCACGCGCTGGTAGGTAACGTTACTTGAATGCTGTTCCAAAGGCGCGCTCCGAATGACGCACCTCTATATGTGAGGTGTCTAGGCGCCTCGTATGCCATAAACCGATTAGGCCCGATATTAATTAAACAATAAATGTAGGTCTGCCTACAGTCAGATAAATGTATCAGTAGATATACGTGACAATTAAACATTCCTTTTGCCTACGTCACGTGATCATCTTCCGGCGTGACTCCGTATAGTATCAGACTAAGAATTCGACTTTCTGTTTGTATTTCGATGTTCCCCTCGAATATCGGATGATTTATTTTTATCCTGCACCCGCGCAGTCGGGAATCAACACCCAGGGGGGAAAGTGCGGCAGGACGGAGACACTGAGATAGAATCTGGTATATTTACCGGTTGAAAGAGTAGAATTTTTCTTCAACTTTAATAAAATATGTCGCTCTTCAAAATCCCCTTTCATATTTCAACCAATGACAAATACCACCGATCTCTTCATCTTGATTACCCTGTACCGGTGCGGGAGCACCGGCTTGGTGGTGACGTACAATGCACATCACCCTGCTGCAGCCAAATGTCTGTTGATTTAGAGTAGAGGTGACCACAGCACATATGCATCTGTTTACCATTTTGCTCATCTCTGTTTTTCGCATACGGAAAAAATAAGAAATATCAAACGAAAGTCTGGTCTCGGTGGTCTTCAGCTCGTAGCAAAATATTTCTGTTCATTTACATTGAGTTTTCTAAACAATGATGTGCACGTTAAAATAAAGTTAAATTAACAGACCGGCAATCCTAGTCATCAATCTTCTGAATCGATCCGTTATTCCTTCGATTATTCGGAATCGAATCTATATTTTATATTCGCGCAACACGTGGTTCTTTCGCGAACAGTATGACTCACGAATCAAAGGAATTACTAGACAATTCCACTAACAGACGCGAGACACAGCGCGTTCACACAAGGGACATATGCTTTAATCACCGTACGCTACTAACGATTGGAAAAAATTAGTTAAACCAAGAATTATCCGACTTGTATCCGCGAGGGTGAATGCCAATACCAATACTTCTCATAATCCAAATATCATTCGCTATACGTAAATGATGAACATTGCTCAAGTGTTTTTCTCAGTTCATATGTGGCCGAAATGAAAGAGAAACTCATCCCACCTCATATGTCTACTTGCATCTAAAATTTGATCCCTTTATTATTAGGAACTCCTCTTTCGTAGGTCGCGCCAATTGTGTAACGATCAGGATTAGCTCCTCCGCAGATGTCACGCGAAATATTGTTTTTACTTGCACGTTGTATTCCAAGTTATCCGTGTCTTGAATGCTAGTGGAAACGATGCGATGCGATGCGACGCGATGGTATGGTATGGTATGGTATGGGGTGCTCGCGAATGACAACGCTTGTCGGAAACGCATCTAAGAAGATATCACTTTGCCGCGTCAGAGACAGCGCGCGTGCGTTTCTGATGCTGAGACGAAATAGTCGAGTGTAAGAAGTCGTTGGGTTAGGCCTGGTAAGTATTTCTTGATCTCGCGGTCTCCGGTACATTAGCCAACGTGTTTTGAAACACTCGCCCCGCGTGTTTGTCTTGGCATTCGGTTCTCGGTCTCTCTTTCATCTCTTCGGTTATATTTCCCCTTGCCGTTGCGCCTATTCCTCGTCGAGGTCTACGGGATCTCACAGCCTCCTCTTCACCGTACCCCGTCTCATCCTTACGAATATCTATCTGCTTTTTGTAAATACCTACGCGCTTCAAAAGACATCAAGATAAGTCATCGCCGTCTAGTGGTTTGGCAGATCATTTCATTTCTTTCATTTATCTATACCAAACTGTATTATATCTCTCTGGTTATCGGGACAGGGGTGAATACGTATACATTACATTTATCCTCCTACCACAGGCCGAAGTAAAATGGGTAGTACGGTGTTCACAAAAAGCAAAAAAAAAAAAAATCGTTGTCGCATCGCTTTGACGATAATTATCAGCAGCAACCGCGTGAGTCGTACCGATAAATTGAAATATCGTCGGTCCGGTTTGACCATATTTTTATTTTGTTCGTTATACTTGACCGGAAACGGAAGTCACTCTGACGAACGAACTCTTATCTAAACGTTATCCGTAGTTCGAACGCCTCTTTCTTGTAGCCTTTTTCACGTATGTATCTGCTTCACGGTGTGCTTGACGTGTCTAATTCTTGAATACGAAGAAAAATTAAATCATCCCATGTATAAAGATTTGGTAAAAATCCTGTGGATAGCTCGAGCGAGAGGTACTTGCACTTGAGCTAAAATGACGCAGATTGCGTCGGATAGGAGGATGCGATGCGATGTGATGCGATGCAACGCGATGAGGTACTTCTGTGCGGTGTGGGACGTTGGAGGCTGGAGTGCGCACATAGGATCCTGGGAAACCAATATCGTTAGATATTCATTTCGTAAGTTTGAAGTAGAACAAAATATAGAAACTCGCGGGATAACTCCCGCTATCCTCTTTCCCTCAGCCATCCGCACCACAGACTATCCATCTCTCTGCTTCAGGCATATCTCGCTCTATATGCCGCGAAATTGCGCCCGTAGCATTGATGCTAATATCCGGGCAGACGACCACCACCATCATCAAGAAGCCGTCTATAAACACGCATCGAGTCTCCAGACATATTATATACCTATACGTATACATACACAGCAAGATATAAAATACGTATATTTTACGCCGATGATTCTCTAGTGTCTTCATCAGGATTCCAGTTATCACTCAAATCTTTATTTGAATTGAATGATTCAGTTTAGAGATAAATTCACATTTTTATTCGTGATTTCTCCAGTGCTGACCATCGTATGAAATTTGATCAATTTTTTAAGACGCAAAGACTTGTGTATATAGGGTGGAAGCGTGTCCTTGTAGGAAAAAATGGGTAGGTGGAGGGTATGAGGCGTTCGAGTCGAGGGGGTATTGGCGAGTGTAAAAAGCCCTTGGACGTGTATTGTAGGTAGCTATACCGTACATTGGTTCGTTTTTAAAAGAGTTTGAGTCCGTAGAGATCGATCGACCTCTCCAGCACCTGGAGATGCGTATCTGGTCACGGCGGCCAGAGATTATATCGTAATTACAGTTTTAAATATATTTCATCGAGCACGCGACGCTTAGACGTAATTCCATGCCCTTTGCCTTAATGCGGGGGTGCAATTCATCGGAGGGCAATCTTTTCTTATCGGGTCACCGAAGATTTATATAGAAAACTCGCAACTGCAAATTGTCATGACTTAGCTTCGCGATTAAATTTCTTACATTTCATTTCGTTCGTTCTATCCAAATAACCTCGAAGGCTGAAATAAAATTCTTCTATTTGTTTCCATTATTTTATCCACATTTCATCCACCGTGTGTGACGATCAGAAGCGAGAAAAATGGAAAGGGCCGGAAACGCGTCTGCAAAGGCGGATATCGGGAGAGATGGCGTCGTCGTGCCAATTATATATGAAAGTATATACCTGCATGTAGGTATATATATATATGTGTATGTATATATATATACATATATACCGCGCGTAGGTGTACCTTGGACGTATTATTCCGGTATGTCGGGTCCCCGCGAGTCTCTGTGTCCGGTGTGTGTGCGGGGTTCTGGAAGAGGCGAGATCCATGGTAGTCGGAATTTTTAACTAGCCAGAGCCCTTTTACCCGCGATATGCGCAAGCCAGGAGCGGAAAAGTTATGAATCTAATTTCCACCGTATTTGTATCCACCTCATCCCCACCCATCCCTTCACAAGCTCCGGCGGAATAAAGCATAAAGCTTCGTTAGGTTTCCATCTCTGAAAAATTAATTTCGAGATATCATATACGTAAGGGTCTGTACAGGCAGTTCGTTGTGGATGTATATATGAGCGTGGAAAAGCCTGACTGACGTGGTGTGTGTATAATATATAATTTGTAGAAGAGAAGAATTGATCATTTTTAGAATCGGGAATTTTAAAATCCGCATTCGTGATAAAATATTCGTCTAATCGTCGTCTGTGGGAATAAGATAACACAGTCGATCGGGTGAGGCAAATACTATCTGTTCGAGACCCGTGAAACGGAAAATTGAAACAAACAGGGTAGTTCGATTTAGGGAGGCGAACTTTGTGCCGCAATTTTGAAAGGGGTTAAATCCACCCAAGTTCCACAGGGGTTAATCACAATAACAATTTAGAAACTTGAATGCAAGTATAATCATCCGAGGGTATAAGAACGGTAAGATTTTCGCCATTATTCACATGTCGAACGAAAACGACTAATCAAGTAAAGTTAATTCGTCAACTTTAGTAATAATATTCATCCCAGCGCTGTAAGATATAACTTATCGTTAGGTGGTTTTATCGTCGGTACCGGGTTTACGGAACGGAACAATTCCCCCGTACCCTACCTGACCAGCACTCACCATCCCCAAGAGAATCCTCTGTTCGCCTGCAAGTATATGATATTTAAAATTAATCCTTCCTTTGTGCCAGTCTCTGTCTGTCTTTTTATCGTGCCGATATGGAGTCGTATAAATTTTCCTCTATTTTACTCGTCCCCGTCGCGGTAGAGCTCTCGGTCTGGGTTTGCTCGGGGTGAAGGTACGGGTTCGTTCTCTTCTCTCCGGTATCTTTTTGTCTTTGTTTTACTTCACAAGGCTTTCGTTTCAAATCCTCAATCACCGGGGTGATCAATCATAATTGAACCGAAGTCAAACGGGATGAAAATTAAATCGATGTGCTGCCGCGGCGGTCGGCTAGTCCCTCGTTCCAAGAAATCCTTCACTTGAAATTCTCATTCGTTGTTCCATCGATTACTCTTATAAGACTAAGATTAGGAATAAGATTAGTACGATCTACCAGCTGTAGGAAACTAACGGTACATAAACGTAACTAAAAATTCACAGCAATTCATTTTCTCTTTCATCGGTCGTATCATTGTTCTTCTTACGTCGGTGAGGACAGTAGTGCAGTTGATATTGGTCGAATTTGTTTTACTTTTATTTTTTTATTTCTTGTTTGAATATCGATCGAACGATTTACATCGGTGAGTAAAAGACGGGGAGTTATTACGCGATGGTAGATAAATGGCTTGAATTTTTTCGCATCTAGTAGAGCGTAAGGTCGCTCAGAAGTCAGACGATGGTCGGAGTAGACGGGGCGGGGTTCGGGATAGGTTGGAGTCAGCTTTTGATGCTTCCCTTTAAACCCCCTTCTCCGTGGCTGAAGGATAATGCACAAACCAAAGGATAATTCCCGATACGGGGACGAAATCCAGAGACCGAGGGCAAAAAACTCTTATTTAAAAATGTATTTACCGTCTGCGACCAAGAACCGGGGGGTGATGGTTGCCGGTCTGAAAGTTGGTCCGCGATGTTTTATACCGAAATATAGATATACGCGCAATTCTATGCTGTATAACTCTTCCTATGTATGTATATATGGAATATACATGCTTTGCCCACATGAATCTACGTACACACACGATACCTACATAGATACGTACATACACACGTGTACCCGTACATATCCGTTCGTCTCTATTTAAGCAATTCGTCGGCAAAAGCTTTTCAAATCGCATCCCCCGTAGTAGTAGGCAGCTACTTATTTTCATGGAAGCTAAATAAAATGAAACAGATCGTTTCGCTATAACCAGAAACGTTAAATTCTAATGATCAAGGCAAACGACGTGATTTACGACCGGACCCACGATACATGGACAATGTCCTGATGTCTTTTTTCTTTTCTTCAAATTTTTCACTATATGAAAAATATTCGAAAATTGTATTTGTAGTATTTATCTGGTAGAGATTGTAGATGAAACGTGGACCTAGATAACGATCAAAGTTTATAGCGATTGCAGTTCGGTACCTCGCGTCGCATCCTCGTCAGGTACCTCTCTATAAGTGCAACTCTTCTAGTAGCACCAAACTCGTATCCACGGGCTGCATGGTGCTCGTAGAATTTATACGCCAGTCGGAGGTGCGCTTATAATTAATTTAATTAAACGCGCAACGCTAGAAATCGTCGTATTAGTTTTGCAACTTTTGGTTCGAGCTCTCTGCCTTTTATTTGTTTTCGCGAAAACGGCGACGAGAGTGGGGAGGAATCGGGAACGATGAATAATTTAATCTCTGAATGGGCGTTATATCATCGGTCATTCAATCCTCTCCCCTTTCTGACAAAAATTTAAATCTACGTTTCACCTCACCTTATCAATGAAACGAAACGAAAAATCTCCAAACACTTATGGGTTCCATTTCAACGTTACTTATTATACGTATTCAATTACTCAATATCAAAAAACTTTCCGCGCCTATAAGCTGTACCCGGTTATCTCCAGTCAGGGATAATGTACTACCTGCAGCAGCACAGTTCTACGATCTGTATAGTTAGTTTTCCGCGTTATATATATGTATGCGTATATACCGTCTACATTCTATATCTCTGCAGTTTCCCCGAAGTTTAGATAATTAGTCGATGAGCGATATCGCGTCTACTCAGATCCGTACACGATGTCCCTCCTCCATCTGGTCAACTTAACAGCGGAAGTATTGCCGGCATGGTGGATAACAGTGTCTCTCATATCGAGTTTTTTCTTTTTCTTTCTTTTTTATTTCATTTTTCTTTCGCTTCTGTTAATCAGTGTTATCACTCGGTTGAAAGAATTGGTTTCAATTAGCACTCGTTATACCGTTTAACCGAAGAGTTATCAGATTGAATATCTTGAAAACACACAATATAGAAAAGGTATGGAGAAATTTAATCGACTTATTAATTAGTGTACAGAATACTGTAAGTTATCCGTGAATCGAAATTACCTAATCGAAAATAATTAGAGCCGGATTTATAGACTGTTCGAAAAAATTCTTCCCATTCTTGAATTACAGCGAATCCGTACGAAACAAAATCCGGATGTATTATTCAGCTTGGCGTAGATTCAAGAAAAGTTAGTGAAGGACATTCCATCGACAAAAACCACGAGAGAGAGTAAAAAAAAAAAAAAAATGTGAAAAGCTCTTGTTTCCCTACTGGTAGTACCGTTGGCTAACGAGACAATATAAACGGAAAGTTGGTAGTGAAAATTAGATATACGTAATTTGCATCTTCTAATTTTCGTTTTTGATTTCTAGTGAATTATTTTAAACGAGAACCACTGTTGGTCAAGAATAGATAGGGTTGTACTTGATTTCCGTCACACTTGAACGCCATCGTCGTCGATAATGTCTAAGGGAGTATATAGGGCCATACCGGTGCCGTTGACTAACTGACGAAAGATATACCCTTCCGAAAGCTCGGAATCTACGACGGGGTGGAAAGCACAGACGGTCGAGCTAACGGACATAGGGACTTTGGGATGTCGGGACGTAGCGAGGGACATAGGGACGTAGGGACGTAGGGATGTAGGAATGGACAGATTGCGGCTAGCCGAGTAGGAAACAGACGACCCCACCTCCTCTTTACCCGCTAGTGTGCTACCAGATATCTGTGTTTTGTCATTTGCTTAGGCTAAATCTACTCTCAGTCCGCAGTCTGAGGGGCTGGTAATTCGGTGGTCCTTTTCAGTTTACACGATTCTACGGAGCGTTCAAGCTTCTCACGGATTCTTGTCTATAAATAGAAAGAGAGGAGAAAGAAGAAGAAACAAAATAACTGATTACGATTATTAATACTTGTAAGAAGATATATATTGAGGTTGATATAGAATAATATTCTTTACACGTGTCCGATAAGAAATGATTTGCGACGGAATTCGATTCGTATGATTTTTGGCGCGTGTCACCGAAGCCAGTTTTAGTATGTGTTATTAGAAATCATTACGTCAAAGTTCGATAACTTCTTTGATAACTTCTTTGAGCGTAAGCAACGATGCGGTCGCAGCACTTGGTCCCAGTCAGATACGATAGACTCTCGTTACTTTATTTTCATTAATTTTTTTATTTTATTTTCTCCAACCAATACGGAACCAACGTCAAATGTGAGTCTTTATCAATGAGAAGAAGCGATACTTGACCACCCGCTAACGATCCCGCGTTTGTGAGGTTCCAATGGGGTCGATAAATGCCCGTTATACGATCCTTCGAATTCATTGGCAGCGGACGATCGAATTATTATTTCTTCTTCCCTTTCCCAGATCGGGAGATTCGAGATTATAGTTTCTCTGAAATCCATTCACGAATATCTGAATATCATATATCGACGGATACAAGGAAACGAGGAGAAGTTCTGACATCAAAACTGATCGATATATAAACCTAGCCGATGACCCCGTTGATCATAGATTTCACACGAGAAGAAATCTTAGATCGTTTCTCTTTTTCGATAAGAAAGGTCGACGCCGTTGGCGGTATATCGAGTTGTTGCGGGAAGCTGGGGTTATCTATCATGAAATAAATAACTTTATATATTTCGGCACTAATCACCGGGCTCTGTGTTCGATTTTATGAAATAACTTACTGTGTTCGAGAGTCAATAAGAAAAATGAGCCAACAGATAGGTCTCCAAGTATCTCTGCATTCATTCTCGATCCAACGATATTCGAGCGATGTTGGTTTCGAGTAAGTAGTACTTGAAATGAATTAAAACCTTTGTGTGGTCAAACAGTTGTACATTGTAAGAGGTGATATCGATCAATTGAAATACCGATTGTGACATTTTCGGAATAAATTTTCAAGATATTCAAATTTCAATGATTTCGTTCCGCGTCGATGCATCGCGATTTTACGATTCACGAGGCGATAGTTGAGTGTATAATTTTCAGATTTGGTTCGGAATTGCCGAATGGTGATATGAAAAAGTAAATAAATAAATAAAAATGGAAAGAGTTTGTAATCTTCAGATTCAGTGCGATCAGAATTGGTAGCAATCAGCTCGGCTGGGTATACGACTCCCTGTGGAGATTGGGTAAGTTGGCCATTTTAATTACGGCAATTAGAACTAAAAAGCCCCCTTCTCGCTTCCCCCTTCAATCAATCGCTCTGCTCCTCTCTCACCCTTTCTCTCTCTCTATTCTCTCTGTCTCGTTCTCCTTTTCTTTTTTTTTTCTTTCTATTTCTCTTTCCCTTTCTCTTTCTCTTTACCTCGAGCGATTCGCCGCAGATGTCTCAAGCGAACTGTCGGAGATTGACAGCAAAACTTTTCAATCACCCTCCGGCTCTTCGGTAGGTAGTGGAATTAGCGGAGTCTTCTTAAGTATAATACTATTCGATAGTATACCTATACAGATGCACTGTACGTACGCGTATAATACCTTTTACACGTAGATGTCGAAAATATATCGGCTATGGAAACAGGATGCGAGCGCATATATGTATAACTTTGGTCGCTTATTAGTTAAGAAAATTATTGATTTCCTTTCAATTTAATATTCGCGCCGCCTTAGGCATCCGAGGGTATAATTATTATCGTATAACACAGCCCTATACTAGTTTGAGGAAAGAAAAAAACACATACAAACAAATAGACGAGATAAACTGTGTAGGTATACGTAGAGCATCTCTTACCGAGTCGATACAATTTTAATTGAAGAATTTAGTATTTTCGGAATCCGTGAGGTATTATCGGATATAACGTAGCCCGCGTGTAACACAACGTATACAACGTCTCATTGTCTGGTGCTGCTTACAGGGCACGTCTATGCAGCCTCTCATTAAACTGCCATGAATATTCCATGCCAAAGATCAGAATTCAGGGCTTGAATTATTGAATGTCAGATAGGGATCAATATAAGGACAATATACCCAGAACCATGCGCCATTTCTACACATACCTACAAAATTTACCTATACATCTAAACAGTCCTAAATGAATCTGTTCAATACCGATATCCGCGATTATCTATACCTACGTATAAACTAAATATATCTATGTTTAAACTATTTCAACCATCTCACGGTTTCGTTAGTCGTTTTTTAGGTCTATACTTTATTTTTTTTCAGTCCTCATTTACGACGCGAATAAGTCTCTGACCTGTACGCTACTTCCAGCGTGTATAAGCCGCGGTACACAGTGTAGACACTCTCTCCTGCAATAACTTGTAATTCGCCGTAATTTTGGCTCCCGTCATGATTTATTAATGCACGGCCCCGCGGGTGGTGCCGGACATCGGTAGCTGACCACCACCACCGTGCTACCATCCTCACTCCACGGGTCAGGGGCTGAAGCCCGCGAAAGGACGCAATTCGCTCTAACATTCGAATTCTGCGATATATTTTATCCCACGAGAGGGTTTTGTCCTTTCGACATTAATCGGTGTTGAAGATATACCTATATGCATATACATACTCTCGCGTATACCCCTTCGGATTCCTTTTTTATTGTTTCCCTCATTTTTCGTACCGTTCCTCGCGGTCTTATTTCCGGCACGGTTCCACGCCTGGATAATGCGTAATTGAATAACCGAAGATTATTCTGTAACACGAATTTCGAAAAATCTAACCCAAGCACGAGGATCGGGGTCAAACAATCGTGGATAACTTGACGTAAAGTTGAAAAGCGGATGCCACTGCTATACATATGTAAGGTACGGCGATGAACAGGGGGCCCTGGCCAGCCGTATCTAACCGGATAATTCAGATTCGGACAAAAACCCTAATTTGACACGCAACGATCAAAATCAATTTACTTTCCCGCGGTCCGTAGATACAGTAAGTTTCTTTGGGTGATTAAAGACGTATTACGAACCTCGATCCTATGCTGCCTCAAGAGTATTATCCGCGTCTTACCATATCTTACCTACATATCTACACATAAATATATGCACATACTTATGACTTAACAGCGCAGATAACATATCCGTTGACTTGACTGTTGCACTGCACACGTGTATCTAGATATACCTACGTGGTACACACATACGTTTTCATTCACACACATATACGCAGTGAGTGAGCAGTGGGTTTACGCGGGTGCCAGCATATACATGTGATGACAATACCAAGTAGCTTCTTCTAACGATGGTTTATGGATTTTTACCCTTCGTATGACGTGGCGATCGCTCTAGTCTATCTTTGTTTTATAGACTGATGCCGAGGAAAGGTGTAAAGGTGTATTTGTCTCGGTAAACAGGAAATCTAAAAATCTACTGCAACTATAATTCCTTAACCCCTGTAATTATGTGTATAGGCAAGGCAAGAATAGGCAATTGGAATATTCGAAAGATCGGACCCCATTCCGACAACTCGTCTCCAGCTCCTCTCCACTACTTCCCAATCTCTCAAGCAACGAATTAATTCCTCTCCTAATGTATCCACCCCGATTACCAAGCGTAGCATTTCGAATCAGCGAAGGGGGTGGTGTACAAAACTAGTTAGGCAAGTAGATACTTTGGGGGAGCTCCGCAGTGTTCTAAGGTCTTATATGGTTAGCCGGATTACACTTTTGGAACGTTTTCTTTTTGAATGGGGTGGTGGAGGTAGGAGCAGGCCAAGGGTAGGTAGGATAGGTAGGTATAGTAGATCCGTTGGAAATTAAATCTTGAAAATTATCGGGGGATGAGGAACGTTGTAACAGGCGGGTGAGGATCGAGGGGATGAAATCGAGTTCGTACGAAAATTACAATTCTCTTAATCACGATTGGCTGGTCTCGAGAGTGCAGTTTCGTTAACCGTTGTCCTACGCTGCGAATAACGAAGCTTAAGATTCTCGAGAGTCGAGTTTCGGGAATTATATATACCCACCGATTGCATAAGTCATCGGATATCAGGTATCGCATATATTGGAACGAACTAATTCCCTCATGCCGGAAAGGGTCGAACTTGATTAGCGAAATTAAAGGCTCGGTGAACTTTTGCCCTGGGAATATAAGCAGGACGTTATATACCAGAAAATGAATCGAAGACGGCGTCTGGGGGTATAGTTACTCCGGTACCTACGGGGTAGGTGGTAGTTGGGCGCGATGGGTGATTTTCGTGTGATTTTATAGGAATTTAAGAATAATTCAATTAGGGTCCTGGGATCACTCGCGGAGATATGCTAATTTCCCTTAGACTGGTGTGTCGGGATCGGTGGCGTCGGTGGCCTCCAATTTAAAAATCTAATCTTCAATAACCGTTTGCAGTGCCCGCCGCCTTCGCTACGCCGTATAAATCCCATTCCCTTACGGCGTTCGCCTCATTTTCATTCGGTTTGATTAAATTCATTAGTTTAATAGCCGGGTATCAATATTAGCGAGGCGAGTGATTTTTTTTCTCGACCCCTCTTGCTCCTCCCTTAACTCGCCTTCCCAAGACTCTCTCATTCTCTCTTTCTATCGCACTTTCAATTCCCATCTCTCTATTCCTCTCTCTCTCTTTCTTTCTCTTCCGTTCTCTCCGCGGGCGACCCTCCATCGAAAGTAAGAGGTAAGACCAGCGAAGGGTAGGAGAAAGGAGAGAGAGATCCTCGCAATAAAATTGGAAAGAATTACTTATTTAACCCTCGCCAATTGGGATCTCGTTGCGCGCGGCCAGCCCTAAGCTTATTTTATTATAAATGCACGGCTGCACGATTTTAACTGTACGTTTCGTTACGAAACCAACGCGGTAAAAATATAAGAAACCTCGATAAAAGAGGGTAAAGAGAGCCCGTGCTCTGTTGGTGGCAGAGGGTGGAGGGCAGAGAGAAAAGTACAGGTAAACATTGGTTAGCGGGATTAAGCTGAGATACTTTAACGTTCGTATAGTAGGCCCTAGGGTGCCGTGGCCGTGGATCGGGTTTGTATCTTAGGAAAAAAACGAATGCTTTGCTTATCAAACTGAGCCGGATGAGGAAAAAAAAATTCTTCTCTTCCTTTTTTTGTTGTTTTCGGTTTTATTTCCCTTTAAAAGTTGGGTACTTCATAGGTACGATAACTTATTACAGCATCCGTACGATGAATTGCTCCAGAGCTACAAGGACGAACGGGACTTTTTTTCTCATGATCGGCGAGATATCGTGTGAAAAAAGTGTCACTAAATTAAAGCAATAAACTGTCTTCTCAATCGTTTCTATCGCCTGACATTTGACTCTAATTTAAAATATCATTTGAATGATTAGTACCCATATATATGTAGACAGTTACCGAAAATAGCGATATCGCGATAGTATATGCCATATATACCGATGCAACATTGTCAAACTCGTAGTTATAGTCGCCGGTAGCCAAATGCCTGTGCTCAGTTCTGCCGAGGGAAGGACAGTGACTTCTTTGGGACAAAAAATGTCACGACATTCTCCAAATGACACTAATCGCCTTGGTTTATCTTCCCACGGTTCGGACGGCGTAAAAACATCTCGGACCAAACAGCCAGTCAGAAGCAATTCAATAATTATTTCTCACATTTTTCTAATAATTTCTTCATACAGCTACATTCGCGGTTGTTTCGTGCATTGCGGTAACGAAATCTCCTTTCTCTTGCGGTCGAACATTGCTAATTTCTTTTTTTCTTCTCTTTCTTTCTTCGTCTCTCTCTTTTTTCTCTTTACTCTACTTACTCGACTTTTCGCCGGTAATTATATGTAAAAGTAATCGCAGACCAATTAAAAATTATAATACTTAGCAATTTACTCGAATCTACGCAAAACGTAGGCCAACTTTTATCAGTTGCGGCTGCTCGGAACTCCGCCATAATACATATGACTCAATTGCTATCGCTGCAGCTAGAAGCTATACGGAGTTTTTCTATCACGCTACTCCCTACCACTAGATATAATTATTAGCTTATTATTATTTTCTTAAACGAAATTTTATCCAAACAACACGTTCTTCGGACCTTCACATACATAGACCTTGTTTTATGATCGATGAGTACCCCACGCGTTGGTCAGCGTTCGACACAATATTCCCATTATACTATAGCAGATCAATCGATAAATTATTATACCTTCTACCAGTTCCTTGAACACTCAATATCACCGATCCCTGAGTAATAATATGATGGTTTCGTAATTTGGTGCTAAAATAGCAATGTAACATACATACTATATATATCTGTATATGCGGGTTGTGTAAAATAATTAATGCGAACGTACATTTTTTCCTTGGGTGAATTTTGATCCCACATGGGTGAATATCAATGCCGTTCGCTATGTTGTATATATATATATATATATGATTATAATTATTATTCTCAAATCGTTATAACGGGTAAACCACCACCCGGCTAGCTAGGCAGACCTCGCTTCGTATACCTTACCTACCTATACGCGTACTCCACTCCCTTGGGCATCACTTTTATTTAATCGCGCTATACCGCTAATCAAATTTTAATACATCGGTTATCGATGGGTTGGAAGACTTGGACTATACATAGCGCCTTTTACCGTAACGTGTGTAACGTTTGATCACTCTGACAAGCGTTCAAAATGAATGGGGAAATTTATTGAAAATTATTCATTTGGTTAGTAGGGAAAAGACGTCCTCGTATAGTGCAGCTTGGGAGAGAAACTGTTTCGTAAAGATCCGAGTAACGAGAATACGGCAAACTCTGTCTTTAGGTAAAAATGAAAGAAAGAAAAAAAGACAGGAATTCTTTTTATTACGATTATCTTTTCCAACCCTCGCTTCAGTGACAGAGTACTGCAATTTTCCCGTACACACGTGCATACACCTACGTTTGTATATATATATATATATATAATTCGAGTTCGGACTGGTGGTACGGCTTGTTGAACCCGTGTAAACCCATAAAGAAATTTGATAACAAATAGAGCGCCAGTTTCTTTTTTATCAGTAGGTATATACCTATGTAGTACGTCGGACGAGAGCGTATTGCTTGAATTTATAATGCCTAAAGTCGTAAAACAACGGCAGCGACACTACACGGTTCTTTGTTGGTCTACCGTATCCGTTTCGGTCCTGCATTACACCCGTTAAGTAAATATGCCTAAGGAGCCACCACCGACACGACGAGGAACACGAGTATGAGATACTCCCACACCAAAACCTCTCACGACCCCGGTATCCCACCGTCGACATTTCCAATCCACCGAATCGTATCGACGATAAGAAAAAATGGAGAAAAATTATTCATATCATTAAACGTGCCCTGATCCCTTTTTTCTTTCGTTTTGAGGTAGCATTAATGTGCAAAAAGGTAAACGAGTGAAAAAAGCTGAATTCCCCTAACAAGACTAATCCGTGACGTACTAATCAAGCTCTGGCGTCGTACCTATCCCACATTGGCACTACAGTCAAGGCAGGGGTTTCGGTTATAATCGAAGACTGCGCGCGGAGGATCGAGATGGGGGTTGGGGATAGAGCCAAACTAGTGGGTTGAGTAAGGGGCTAGTGGAATGGGGGGCATCGGTGTAGCATAGAATGTAAATTTTGCTTCTGTGCGGGTGTACCCACACGATAGGGGAAATCAAATCGATAGCAGACTAAGGTATATCAGTCTAATTGTCAGTACAGAAAGACCGAGAGAGAAGGTTATATCTGAAGGGGGCGCCGGTCCGAGGGAGAGGGTGAGATATGCCAGCCATATAGCTTAATCACCCCCCCATCGTACCCCCTTCTCTCTTCTCCCTTCGCCCCTACGAAGCGTGGTACCAAACCCCCTTCTAGAGTAGCCAGCCTTCCGTCGTCCAATAATCAATAATTATACTCAAATAAAGAGAGAACGGGACGGATGGATTGCCGCTAAAGGGTTATGAGCGAGCGCGGAATACGTATTGGTAAGATACTGAGCGAGATGAAACGACGCGGGACTAACAGCGGCTGGGGGAGGCTAGAGGTAGGAGGCTAAAGCACTGATGCGAGCGAGAAGCTTGCGAGGTTCTCACCGAGTGAGCGATCAGGGCCGTATCGGTGATGAGACAATCGTCGATACTTCGGAGACGGTGGTATTGTTCGCGCTAGGTTGTCGAAATCGTGATCGCGGACCACGATCGTGACCGGAATTGAGGAGAGATCGAAAAATTCACTTTCAGAGCTTTTAACAGCGGGTGAAACTGACAGGGCTGGCTTCGGAAGGTCTGAGGTATCGAAACGACTTCACGGTGGAAAGCAGTAATTTTTATGCAAGTATCTGGAGAACGATTGAAGCGAGCTTTCAATTCTAAGATTTTTTGACGCGGATTGAAATCGCGGATGACTAGGTGCGGTCCTGCGAACGAGTGAGGAGCGAGCAGGAGGCCTGAAGGATTGGACGAGGATGAGGAGAACGAGGTTGGAGGTGGTGGAGGTAGAGGTAGAGGTGGAGGTGGAGGTGAAGGGCGCTGCTCCTGAAATTCTACCATCCTCGTCGCTCTCTCTTTCACGCGCAACTCTCCACGCGTTGCCCTCGCCGTATACTCTCCCTCTCTCCCTCTTTTCCTCTTTCGTCCCTCTCATTTGAATCTGACCAATGCCTTCATCTCAACGAGAGTCGCTGACACCGACACAGTCCCAACGACAGCGTGCAAGCACAAACCCTCAATACCTAGAACAGCTGCCATACCGTACACGCAAATATATACATATATTTATATATGTACAGTAGATTCGCATATGTGTTTGTATGTACGCGTATATCTCCGGACTCACCCTTTAGGCCGAAATGCGCTTCCTTCGCATCCCTATTTTACCCAAAGCACCTACTATACGCGTAATGTATGTCACCTAATCTTCACGTAGTGACGCAGGTCGTCGGTCAAGCTACGTTTCCGAGTCTGACCTAATTGTAAACCACATCGGTGAAATCAGGGCGCATATTCCCTAATCATAAACTATACCGCATCTTATACTTATACTTATGCAGTTTTTTAAGTAAATTCATACTGGAGGAAAGTTTTCATGAAATGAGTAAACGAGAACGCGTTAACTAAATCGAGATGTTTCGGGGGTGAAGATGAGACTAAGAAATCGCCTCGTGGCGGGGATGGTCTCTGTTTCTCCACTTGGGAAACTCCACCAAAGTCGTGGAGAACTCCCGGCGTAAGCGGGTCAGAAACTTCTTTGCGTCAGGCTACCCGCAGGGACTGGCGTTGTCTCAGGTTAGGGTCATACTACGACCGGTGTGTCGTAACCTCGTTGCTCCGTAAATCGAGCGCCAAGGTCTCCTCGTCGCCGAGAGTAATTATAATCATTTTTTTATCCTTATTTAATGTCGCGAACAATTTCATTCGTTTCTTTTTCCTTCCTCGTGATTCAATTCAAGTGTATACGCTCGTTTGGCCGTTCTATCGGCAATACACGTAGCGCCGGATTGTCGTGACTACCGTCTATAATGGATTTATTGATCTTAAATAATTATAATACTAGCATTATTTATGAAGGTAAACTCTGCGAATGACGAACTGCCTAGACCACACGTGTCTGTAACGGCATTATTGATATAATAATACGATGTGTACCTACATGAGTACAAATTTTTCCATTGAAACGTATAAATTTTCATCGAATAGAAAAACACCGCGTCTCTGGGTATAACAATCGATCTTATTACACGTCCATTTAGATGCGGTAATTAATGAATTGAAAGAAGCATATAATTGCACAATAATTGTCTGTAGTATTGTTCAAATTTTTAATTGATTTCACGCGTTTATACGACGTGACGGTCCCTCTACGTTTCCATCCAGCGTCGTATCGTTGAGTAACGAGAAACCAGAGTTCGATTTCTAACGTCCGGTTGTCACCCGAGTGGTTTGGGACAATCGGTGAAGTGTGAAACGTTAACCTTCGCGGGTTTGGACCCATTAATACCTATTCTGTAGTACGAGGGAAAAATCGTGAGCTTTGAACCTGGCACGATCAGATATTTGAATCGGAAACATGAAGGTAGCATTTTCACGTATAAACTCAACGTCTATCTACACGTATGTATTCACCTATGTTATCACGGCTCATTCATACGCAATTCACCGATTAATCGATGTGCTTTGCAATGGTAGGGTTCTGCAATTGGAAAATTTCTCCACGCTGCACGAGTTGGATGCCATTAACAGCTGCATGTATTATTGGAACTGCATTATATCCAAGCTCGTACCTCTGAACTGGGGTTAATTACTCTGAATTGATAGTGCACGCTCGTGTTGCCCGAGTTGAGAGTTCCTCTCTTTACTGGAAAACCTATCCCGATGTGTGCCTACACCTATCGCATGCTGTTGTTACACGTATAGGTACTACGTGCATGTGTGCGTGCAGTTCAACGGTTATGACAGACCTCTTATATAGTCTCGTGAAACTTGGACACTTATAAGTTCCTCAGGATTGTCTTTGACAACTTTTTACCGAGTATACCGATCTTGACGAAATTTTATTCGGAAACGGTTCGAATAATTTGTACATCGGGTATCGAATTTGGGCAAAATCTGTCCAAGGGTTTCGAGTAGGGGATTGAAAACGTGTGTTTAGAAGAAGTTCTCCGCGCTTTGATACTTTTTCTCTCGATTAAACTGAATCTTGTTTCAAAACGCCTGAAACTTATGCTTCGTATCAAATCAGCGGAATCGAATATTCGTCATTCCGTCGCGTAGATAAATAGCTATACGTATACATACGCGTATAACTTGGGGTAGAAAGGGTTGCAGGGGAGGTTTGATCGGGCATAATATTTCTGGTGTGAGAACGAAGGTTGGAGTTCGTCGACTGATGCAAAGGGGTGGGTGTTGCGATAAGGGGCTGGCTACCCCGGAGGAGAAGGTGGTGGTTGATGGGGTGGTGGGAGTTGGGCAGATCAATGAAAGGGTTGCAGGAAGGATTGATCGCCGATAGGGAAATTTCGTTAGTTTCAGTCATAAAGGGTGGTGGAGGTGCTCGGAGAGGCCTAACTAACTAACCATCTCTCTCACTCTACCGTCACCCTTGAAATTTCACCCTTCTGAGAGTGCGAATCGACGGAGAGGAGCGGGGAGAAGTAAGAGAAGGGAGATTTCGCGGGGGTTTGGCAAGGCGCGGAGGCACACATCGGAGTATTAACGAAATTTTAACCAATCAATGAGAAGTTCATTAGCCCGTACGGTGGTCCCGTATACCCCCTTCCCTCGGTCCCTCTTTCTCCCTTCTTCTACACCCTCAAACGAACGAGTCTTGCCAGGGGGAGATCGCACGTCGAAGATAAAATTCAAACGACCTTTGTTCTATAACCCATACCGATGCCTTCACACTCGTAGTACATTATAGCCATGGTGTGCCTACTAAAGTTGTTACGCTCTTCGATAAAATATTTCTATATACACCAACGTAAGAATTGAGACTAGTACGTTGAAATGTATGCATTTCTCTATACATACATGCCTATATACCTATACATGAAGTTTGCTATTGTGTACCGAGTAAAAGGAACAAAGTTCCGTGGCAGTAAAATTTCCTCTAGAATGCCTTTAATCATTGCAAAATAGCGGTTTCGAGGGACGTCGAATTAGTATTCCCGGTTACTCCGCGAAGGGTGGTTCGCACGTATGCATTTTTTGTATCGTCATTTGTCTCCAATATCTCTCTCCCTGGGACTGCGGCACACACACACAGACACACACGCGCGCGTACATAGACAGGCGTACGTGTACCTACACCTTCACCGTTCCTTCCTTCCGACGCCCTCGCGTGTAGCCGCCGGTTACAATATATCGAATAAGCTACCGCAATGGCAAAAAGAGTTGGTATGGTGGAAACGCGAAGGTGCGGGAGGACCGCACCGGGCGAGATATACGATTCCGAATGAGAGGGAGGTATTTAAAACCCAGACTCAGAGAAAAAGAGATTTGCATTACAGCGAGAGCTGCGAAGGGGTAGCGATATGTATCATAGGGTAAAGAGATAGAGATAAAGATAAAGAGAGGTGGAGGATGAATCCTGGCGAACGACGTCGATATGATATAAGTTTTTATGAGTAAGGTTTTCTGCTGCGGCTGTTGAAACAAGCAATTAAAGCACTGCGGAAATAGGGAAATATCCGCAGTGCCGAACGGACGAACGATATTTGCGTCGCGCAATCGCGATTCCAGGCTTTTAATCTATATACCTATATCTATATATACATATATATTTGTTTTATAAAAAGCCTTTCGTCGCAGACATATCTCTTGATGATGGTCGATGTCAATTTGTCGGTCGCAAAGTTTCCCGATAGATATACCCATACACACATAGATGATATGTAAATTTCTTTGAAATGTTGGAACCTTCAATCGTTTCGACGGTTATTTTGGCCGAGCTGCGGCACAACTTTCTCATTAGGCGGCGAAACAATACCCTTCAGTTCGCTTATATGAAGCACGTATAACGCTCCCATATCTGACAGAGTATAATAATGCGAGCACAATCGTCACGAGGTTCCAGCTTGATGCAGACTCCTACCTACCTACTCCCAGGTTCGTTCCTCTCCTCTTCCCTTCTCTCCTCTCTTCTCTCCTCTCATCTCTACCACACACGTACTTTACGCGTATAATGCGCACACGTTTGCAATAGACAGACTCACACCAGTTCGCGAAGACCGCGCATAAACGTCAGAGATTAGCGGCTGAGTTTCGTATCGAGCATTTCTGTCAATACGCGGATGGAACAATGGCAACAATTCGAAAGCTGCTGATTATGAAATAAATGCCCGAACTCAGCTCCTATACCTGCCTTGGCTACGCTACGTTCGCCCTTTCGAACATCTACCTTGGCCCACCTCTTTCCCTCTCTCTCTCTTTCTCTCTCTCCCTGTATGCTATATACGGAACGTAAAATTTTGCAATATGTAAAGTACGTTTACCCACGTAGTACCTATATGAGGTATAAAGTATACGCATGTGTGCGTAGCGTGAGTTTTTACCATATGTATGTATATATATATATATATGCACGAATTTGTTATATAATCTATACCAATTCCACATCCTCTTCCTGCATCATTTCCTGCAGGAACCTAAACTGCGGTCCTTTTCGTTAATTAAGTTATTAAATACACGTATAATATTAATCAAATATCGTTTTGCTTGTTTGCGACCGGAAAACAAACCGAAAACTATAATCTGAGGTTTCGAAATAACGTTAAACAATGAGAAAAAAAAAAAAAACAACGAAGACAGAAGGAAAAAAAGGAAGAAAAAAAGAAAAAAAAAATCGTTCACCGCGTCGAAAACACCGGCAACAAGTAGCCGCCGCAAATTGCCTCGCACCGATTAAACCGTCCACGCGCGGCGCCCGGCGTCTCGACGCTTCAGTGAGCTGGTATGGTATAGATACCACCGTGTACCTACCTATAAACGCGTATTTCGTCACCGAGGTAATATATTTATTCATTCGCGAAACTAGACTCGTTATATTTTTACTACTTATACAGTCGGACTATCCGTAGGTGGATCAGACTTTGGCTATTCAAAAATTCCGGGCAAATCTGTCCGCGAAATTCAATGCCAGAAATTATTCATAAAGATTTTCAAATCCGTGCTGCGGAAGTCATCGCCTTGTCTCTCCTATTTTCGCATATCTCCCTTCGTACGCCCGGCTACGACCGGCTCAACTCTGCCTGGACATTTATCATTAATTCCTTTTCCCGTGGCAAGAGAATCGTCAGACGTTATTATTCGTCCGACTGGACGCCCTTCTCTCTCCTCGCTACCCCTGCTCCGTATCAACCCCGTACCATCCCGATATTTCTCTCCGCGGCGAATGTCCGAGTTAATATATGGCTTCTCTCGGGGCCGGGAACGTATGTAGATAGATATATTATTCCATGTATGCCAGAGCATGCGCTTTTCTATTCATGATAATTATCAATTCGGTCATTTTTCTTTTTTTAATGATAGATAGATAGGTACCTAAAAATAACGAATGGTTTTTATCGAGCAAGTTGTGCGCCTCGCGGATTCTGTACACCAACCACATATCCCGAAATTGAGAACATCTGAAATTCGCACTCGAGGGTTGAGCCACGTCTCATCCCTTTCGCGTCCCTCGCCTACCCACCGCGGGCTGCACACCCCTTAAAGTCAACCCAACCCCACTTTACCTTCAGCGGCCCAACTTTTCCTGCGATTTCCAATATTGTAATTTTAGGCCGGTTGCTAACCATTAATTTTAACCACCCTACAAGCTGGCTTTTGTTTTTTCCTTTCTTTCTTCCTTGTTTTTTTTTTTAATTTTTTTTCCGTTACTTTGACGCGTTGTGTGGGACAATTCACGTGTGCGAGGTGAAAGAGATAGCGA
Source organism: Tenthredo distinguenda (assembly GCA_947538915.1). Taxonomy (NCBI): domain Eukaryota; kingdom Metazoa; phylum Arthropoda; class Insecta; order Hymenoptera; family Tenthredinidae; genus Tenthredo; species Tenthredo distinguenda. The sequence goes on from OX384534.1 coordinate 12,741,011, forward strand.
AAGAGCGTAAGGGGTAAAATTATTATCTACGCTTTTTGCGGTCAATTTTAACGTGGAATTCATACCTTGTCTCTCCGACTTCAAACGAACTATGTACACACGTAGGTGTAGGTATGTACATACGTACCCATACATATGCGTATACTTGCTACCGGAATCCAGAGAATCAGAATCCCCGAGTCACGAGAGGGTGGGAACAACGGAGACGAGGACCTCTGCACCGAGGGTCTCCTCGTCTGGGGAGTGGGAGGTAGAGGGTAGACACAAAGTGGGCAGAGAGAAAGGGGAGAAGGCAGAATGTATGATATTTTATTTTAGAGTTCTTCTGGCTTCCACTAGATAAGCTCTTCGAGGATTTATGCTTATTACAGCCACGTAGGTGGCCACCGAAGTGAGAGAGTCGTCCCAGCCAGGCTTGATACGCCCCTACCTCATATACCAGCGGACTGCCTAGCTCGCGTAACAATACCCACCATCGTCCAGACGTAGACCCGATATCAATTTTCACCGACGATTTCCCAATCTTTCTTTTCTTCGTTTTCATCTTCGCGTATTCCCTCTTAGTTCTTCATCTATGATTCGATAATTTTCGTCTAGTTTCATCCACGCGGTCGAACCTAGAAGCATATAAATAAGACTGAAAATTCTTCCGAATTCCGGGGTGGCCAATTTCAAAGAGAAAAGTTAATACGGGGTGGTTTAAAGAGCGGCACAATTATTGCTTCGCCTTCGGTGTCTATAGGTCGTGAGGAGGGCGGCAGGCGGTGGCATACAGGGAATCGAGTATAAAGAGGGTGAGGGATAGCGAACTGTGGAACGGTGAAGGCTGAAGGCTGAAGGCTGAAGGCTGAAGGGTGAAGGGCGAAAGGCGAAGGGAGACGTTAGCCGAAGGTAGGACGCGTAATGAGCCGAGATACATTCGACTGCGGCTTCGTGGAGTCGTGGCGGCAGCGGGGCTGGCGGTCGCGGCTGTGGGAACGGGGTAGGAGACAGGGAAGGAGACGGGGATGGAAAGGGTTCGAGCTCGAAGCCCGATCAGTCATTAGACAAGTGGGTATTCACATATATCGAGTTGTAAAATCGATACCGCTGTCCGCTGCCCGTGTATCCTGTAAGGAGCGATGGAGGGGATGAGATGCTCACCCAACCCAACCCCCCTGGCCCCTCAGACCACCCCATCCAGCCATCCAGCGGTGGGTGTACAGGGTGTGGGTGTAGAGAGGTACCTCTCTCTATACCCACCACCCCCATCCCCTTCGCGCCCGTTTCTCTCTTCCTATATTTCCATCCCTTCCGCCTTTCCATCCCCATCTCCCCATCTCCCCATCTCCCCATCTCCCCATGGTTCCCCCTCGCCTCACGGCCCCTTCCTCTTGTGTTGCTTCGCTTCCCCTTACCGCGGCACGTATCCAGTCCTTGCATATTAATCCTACCCATAATTCCCACTTCCAGTTTCGGCAACCCTCTGTGTTCCGCTGCGAACCACCCCGAACCCCCTGTACCCCAGCTTGCAGAGGGCGCCTCCTATAGTCCTATCGATTGAACTTTCTTTTGGGGCCTGGCTTTTAATTGGCATTCTCTCGTCGTGGCGAACGTGAGCTTGACGACGACCATGTCCGGAAAAGGGTTAACCCCTCACATATACTGGATACCAACCGTTAGCTACTACAAATTTGTTTATCTTTGCCGGAGTCGAATCCCCCTACTCTTGGCTAAGATAACAGTACACCGCGGAAACGTCTCGAGCCATCTTCTTGCGGATATTTATACATGATCGACGGAGTCGGGAGCTAGTACATCACCTCGCGAAAGGGTGAAGAGGTACCGTCGTTGTACCTCCGATAGAATAATTCGTAGGCTTTGATTCCAGCCGATGACCGGTAGTATCTTAATTGGGTAAACTATAAACACCCCAGTCTCGTTTGGCAAATAGTAGGTAAACGTTCTCGTGTCCAATTAGGGTATCCTTTTGAATTAGAAATTATTCGTACGGTTGAGGAAAAAATAGCGATAATTTGACGGCGTGACGATTAATTCGTGAAACTCGTGAGGCGAAAGGGGGTGCCTTTAGCTGGATACGATCGTCTCTTTCCATCTCACGTGGGCCACCGGAGCACGCGTCGTAAAATTAATACCAAGCCACGGCCATCTTGTTGCGGGTGTGTGGACGATGGCGAGGGGGTCTAACCTGGGTACGTGTGTTCACTCGTTCAGGATGGTGTGCGTGAAGATTGATTATACCGCGGGAGAAAATGTGATCAATAGAGAAGCAAACAAAAGCTCTACACCCATAATGCAAATAGCAAAAATCATGGAGGATTAAGGCTTCCCGGTGCTACCAGAAACAATAGTAAATTATGGCCGTTCGACGCCTCTATACTCCTCTACTTATCCACTCTATGCATACACCCATCATACCATGTCACAGTACGTTCACATCTTTACCTCAAGGTATCGCCAATTGTCATTGTACAGATGTGTGTACAATGTCCACGTGGTACAGCCACGCAATCGTGTACTCCGCAGCCTATATAGGTATAGGTATATACATGTTATATATGTATATAGTCAGTTCGTTTGGAACACGACTCTTCTCTTCCCTTTTGACCCAGCTCACTACTACCACCATCGATCACAGCTTCTCCGTTGTTTTTACTCCTTGGGGGTGGTCGAATAGGGGATGGGTAGCGAGTGAGTGAGAAGGGGGGTAGTTTGGAGATAAAAGAGACGGTCACTTCTCCTAGTAATAAAATTTCACCCCTCTTGGATCTAGTGGCAGCGAAATGTTATAGGTATATGTGTATATGTATGGTACATTGTAGGTGGTAAAAGTGATGCGGAAAGTCGCGGCTACGAGTGGGTCTCAGCGTTTCCGTGTAATGTAATTTTCGCCAATTCTACGTTAGAGGTAACGTTGAGGTTTGGGACAACGGCTGCCGCCGCGGTAATAAGTGTAATTATACCGAAAGGTTGAGATCTGCCGGCACTGGACAATCGAGACCTTTGGGTCTTGCGGTTTTTACGAACGGCCAAAGACATTTAATTTAACAGCGCGACTCGAACCTCCCACCGTTATACCAACCCATACCCGCGTTTAATGTCATCGATACGAAACCCCGGCACCGTGGAGATAACTGTACCGACCGGTTTACGTTAAACGACAAATAAAATTCAATCTATTCCCATCCGATACGGTGCTGATTTTTTAACCCCTTCATTCCCACCCCGTGTACTCTCTCATTCATTCATTCATTCATTCATTCATTCATTCATTCATTCGTTCGTTCATTCGTTTATACGTTTATTTATCGAGTGCATCCCGCTGTCAATTGTCCTTTGTCATTTCGCAATCGATATCGCGTATTTTCGCTCGCTTTTGTCAGCCACGCGGTTTCAAGTTACTATACGTTAATTAATTGTACAAACTAGTAATATTGAATGAGAGCTGTTACGAGAACTGCGTTGGTATTTGAATGTGAAGTTATCGAAACTGCGGCCGGGTATTGTGGTAATAAAAAAGCGATCGCTTGGCAGTAGCAGCCTCAAAGTAACACGGTGCATTTGATCATTTCTACCGCGAGTTTCAGTGCTGCAGGGGTTCGAGTGTGCGTTACGTTGATGCACTCTTGCCTGAACGCGGTGCACGCTCCCACCCCTTTCAATATACCCGTGGAGGGACCCTCGAACACACGTGCAGAAGCCGGTAGTCTATCGTAATTGATCATATTCGCGAATCCCCCGCTACAAACAACAACAACAACAACAACAACAACTACAATAACAATAATAACAAAAACAGGTATAACGACAACTTATATGTCCCGGTCTGGTACAAAGCGTCATTAAAACCTCTGGAGAATCATCAATTCACTCTCGTCATTAATAAACCCACTTGAATAAACAACGACCCCTGTCATCAAAGAAACATCAATAGGGCATGAATAAGCGAGGAAGCAATTAAGAAAGAAAACCAATAAATAATTAAGAACGAAATAATCCCTCTGAGAGTATTTATCGGAGCCGATCAGGAATATTATTTAATTCAATCCCCGATAATTAGATTCGGTAGAGGCAATTACCGAGTTGGATACAGCTTTTAAATATAACCAATAAATTGAATAAAGTACGCCACTCACCCTAATTTAAGCTCCTCAACTCTTATGCGGTGTCTTCGAGTCAATGACACTTGAACAGCTTACTTTTTTCATTTCGTTTCTTCTTATTTCATTCATATAGCCGTTGTCGAAAACCTGAACTTACGTCATCTATTTTATGTTACAGATCAGTCAGCTGGGTGAAGAAGTGACGAGACTACAACAGAGTATTCAACGGCTTCAAGAAACCAGTGCCCAAGCCACGGCCCGCCTAGAAGAGGAGCTTGAATTACGCAGACAACACATAAGCAGACTGGAAGCTAGACTCGAGAGACAAAGAGACTATGATGACTTGAAACGTGAAATTAGCGTTTTGAGATCTGTGGATTTCTCCCAAATCCCAACCGGGGAGCCGGGCAAAAGCCTCGAACATCTTCTCATTGAGAGAACGAAAGCTCTTCAACAAACCGAGAGCTTGAAGCCACCTACAACGCCGGACGCACTTGGTGAGTTCTCCTTTTTGTTAGCGCGATAGAAAAGTTCAAATCCCATTGCGAGGCAGCGAGCGAGCGAGCGAGGGAACCCCGTATGTCCTTCTCATTGGTCAGGATTAGATATTTCAAGAGGAGAAAGGCACCTCCAATTTCCTTGATCATACTCTTGTACTTATAGTCTAAAGTAGTACCCGCTGTGTAGTAGTGTCGATCGAAAGCCGCCTTGTCGCGTAAAATTGTACTTGCACAATTATTTTCGTAACGATGAAGACGATCTCAGTGAGGTCACTGCTATGTTCTTAAACTTATCCTTTGTAAAGAGAGTAGCCACAGATGAATCGTCCGAGTAATAATACAAGTTTCACATTCATTCGAACGGCCATCACTCGGAATGGTAGCACGTCAGCTAGCTACTCTATGCACAATTAAACGGGATAATGACAGAGTATTACCAAATGTCGACTCATCCAGAGCGAAGTTTCCATTATGTATCACGAGAAATTCTCTATCGTCACGTTTCAGTTGTGATTGGGCAACAGGTTGCGTACGTGTGCGTATCTCTCGTTCTTTTATATCGAGGAAGGAGCCAACGTGTCGCCCACCTTGTCTTATCTGTCTACCTGACTGCGGAAACCAAGTCTCGTACCTGCCAATTATAGAAAGGATTATTATTTCCGAATGGCATCTGTTTTTTCCCCTTCGAAAAACAGTATTCCTAACGATCGTTCATCGACGAGTACGCTTCCGATCGTTGCTCGATTCACGGGGATCAAATTCGCGGATTATCATATTATATAATATACATATATATTCTTTTTTTTTTGTATATTAATGTTGATTTGAAGTGAGCGTAAAAATATATATTATACGCTGGCCATCCCTTGCATCGGTCATTGCTACTAATGCTAATTGCTGCTGCTCTCATCTTCAGGCCTGATTCTCTAAGCTCGGTCGACGAACTAAAACCTTAAGGCTAAAAACAAGGCATCAAGCTCTCTCGACAAGCTTTCAGAATAATCCTGCTTGCGTTGTGTACTGACTTTCCTCTGTCTCTCTTTCTCTCTCATTTTCTATCTGTCTCTCCCCTCCCACCCTCCCCCTCACGTTCTCTGTCTCTCTCTCTCTCTCTCTCTCTCTCTCCCTCCGTCTTCGTTTTTTCTTATGATCCTTCGCCAAATTATCCAATTTCTCTTTTTATCACCAAATTATTCTCTCTCTTTCTCACTCTTTCTGTCTTCATCTCTGTCCACCTCTCACTCTCTCTGTCTCTCTCTCTCTCCGTGTTTCTTTTATGCTTCGGCTGCACTCTTACCATCCTCGGGCAGATCTGTGAGTCGGACGTCTGCCATGTATCTCTATACTAACGTAACGAATTTGAAACTTAAACGTAAATTGTGGACGCAATATTTGCCCGTGGGGCATTGTTTCGAAACCGAGTTTATTATGAATCGATCCAGGACGCGAAGAGAGACAGAGGCAGAGATACTGCAACGTCAACCCTTCTGATTCAAACCACCCCCGTCTCCGTACCCATACTCCACACTCCACACTCCACGCCCACCAGATCCTCCTCCTCATCCTCCTCGCCTTACTCATCCCTTTGGACCCCTGGGGTCTCTGCGCCCCACAGTTAAAACCCCGAAACGTCGAAGCCACACACCAGCACGTGCTACCGTCGCCAAAATCCTACCATGCGCGAATATCCTGTCCGTTGTTGTCAACGTTCACTCGAAGTCAATTCCAAACTATTACAGTTCTGCAATGTTCAAGCACCACTATTATGATTTTCTCATATATATACCTATATATGTATGTCTTTATATATATATAATATATCCTCGATCATCCATATTAGTTTTCTTCTCACGATCAATGTATTTGATGAAAAATACGTTCATTTTTCTTCCTTCTCTTTTTTTTTTCTTACTTCTCTACCGAACCCCATCAACTGTTATCAACTTGAATTTACCGTCGCGAATTGATGTGTGAAAAAATCCTGAAAATTGTGTAGAAAGTTCAACGATAGATTGAGCCTTTATGTGTTAGACTTGTTCGAGATAGTGGTGAGCTCGTAGATATTGGCTGACCCATATGGGGCCCCTTTTTGGTGCTTGCAGGTGGCCTTGCTTCCCCCCTGCAGCGAGCCGCGACCTCCTCGCCCCACGGCGGCAACGCGCTACCCTCAGCATCCCAACCACCACCACCGCCACCACCACCACCACCTCTACCAGCCCCGACCCGTTCTACCCCGACCCCATCTTCGGCGACCTCTTCGTCCTCCTTACTGTTCCATCCGCCGCTCCAAAACGTGGAAACGTTCGGCTCATTCCTCGGCGAGGAGATCGTCGCCAACTGGAGGCGGTCCCTGGAGAGGTCTATCATGAGTCAGCAGCATCCCCAAGTCTCGCAAAGCCAGCCTCAGCTGTTGCACGGGCCCTCGTTAAACCATCTTCCGTCACCGACAGATTCGACGAACACTGCACCGGCAAAGTCAAACACGCCCCTGGGTAGCGGTCTGGATGCTTCGGAAAAAGCACCGACGCCAATTCCTGGCCAGGAGATACCAGCCCCACCGACACCATCCTCGACAGCCGGCCTGACGTCACCACCCAGCCTTCAACCACCCCCTGTCGTAATTGAGCAGCAACCACCACCGTCCATGAACGGTATACCGCCAAAGAGTCCGGTGGAGGAGTCCTGCCACAACAACAACAATTCACATCATTTGACCAACAACAATATCGGCGGTGGTCTCAGCGTACTGGACACCTTGAAGAGTCCGTTTCGTTTCGACGACCACAGGGCGCATTTTCGATTCGCTGACGAACTCGGGGCTGCCGGTATGGCCGGACGTCTTGGAGAATCGCTGATTCCAAAAGGTGACCCGATGGAGGCTAGACTGCAGGAAATGCTCCGTTACAATATGGACAAATACGCCTCGCAGAATCTTGACACTCTTCATATAGCGAGGAGAGTCAGAGAGCTTTTGTCGATACACAATATTGGCCAGAGACTCTTCGCCAAGTACGTACTCGGACTTAGCCAAGGGACCGTAAGCGAACTACTTAGCAAGCCAAAGCCATGGGACAAGCTGACTGAGAAGGGGAGAGACAGCTACAGAAAGATGCACGGCTGGGCTTGCGACGACAACGCCGTTATGCTGCTCAAATCTCTGATCCCCAAAAAAGGTGAGTCTTCTTATCCAATTTCCAACTTTGCGAGCGCGTGGTCCATGGCGAGGAGATGAGACAGAAGTAAAGAAAGAGAGAAATAAAGAAGTAATGAAGGAAAAAAAAAAGAAACGAAAGAAAGAAAGAGGGAAAGGAGGGTAGCGAAGGAAGGTGTGAAGGCTCGGAAGGTAGATTATTCGACACACGTTTAGGGTGCACACATATATTTGTAATACAATGAATATAATAGGTAGACTCTATGCTTTTACCATCGACCACGCTATCGTACAAGTTTCTTCTATCTGCACTGCTCTAATTTTACTTCAACGTACTAACAATGAATGTAGTAACTGCCGCTCACTAATTTAATTCAACATAAACAAGTAATCGAAACGAAAAATTGAAAAACAAAAAACAAAAAACGACCAGCCGGAGAAATCGTAACTCCGTCCGACTAACTGCAGGGAGAAGAGAGGTACGCTACAAATCCTCCATGAAAAATTAACGCGTTATTATAAGAAATTAGAAAATCTAACTGCGACACTCGAACTCTTCGATAGAGCAGCGTTTTTTTATGGCTCGATAATTGGGCTGTTCTAAATTAGAAATCCAACGTTCTCCCATGAATAATATTAATCATCTTAATTAAATTACGCAGCCAACGGTACCTATCTGGTATCGATTGTTTGCTGCGTTTGGCAGCCATATTGTTTAGACTAATAGCTCCTGGGAATAGCATGGGGGAGGGGGAGGGGGATCCGAGAGATTCAGAGATGCCGGTCTGTATTTACCAAAGGTAATTTACACTTTTGGTTGATTGCATTGAATCGCGAAATTATTAGTTTCGCCCGGAAGCTGTCACGATCCGCCATCACTCCCGATTCCACATTCTTCCTATTTTTTTTTTTTTTTTTCTGGTTCTTACCCCTTATTTTTACTCACTGTTGTAAACAACAATATGGCGACAACGACACCGACAACGACCATATATTCTTTCCTCATTGACACATATCATACATATCTATGTGTAAAGCATACCTGCGTATTCCGCAAAGTATTATATCACACGATCCCAACCAAATAATTATGGATAAATGAATAGTTACTTTTGTATGAAAAAAAAAAAGAGAAAAAAGAAAAACTCGAATTACTACCGCGTGTAACGGCTGTTGCGGCAGTCCATTTGTTTTTGAAACACCTGCAAGTAACTGCTCAGTGTAGCGTGTAAGCGGGTAAAGTAAACGAAGAAGAGGCCGATGATGAAGACGAAGAAGAAGAAGAAGAGGAAGAAGGTGGAAAGGCACACGAACGGCCCCTTGTTTTGATCGCTAATTATTGAAGGTTTTGTGCTTCCCGGCTGTTTATAAATACAATGAGGCGAGACTCAATGGGATAAATATACTCGAAGCTTTGTTTGAAACTTCCATAATCAGTTGTGATTTATGGGCAAAAATCAACGCCTTTATTCCGCATGAAAGGCATCGTACCATGCAACACCGCAGAAGTAAGGTTGGCGATAAAAGGATAAAAAGATAAGTTGCGATCCTCCCCGTTAAATATCTTTGCTAACAACTCGTCACGGTAGGTAGGCATAAGTACTACCAGTGTAAGGCATACCCTGCAATGCCTACGTATGAATATCCAACTAAGTAGATACGAATGAACAAGGATAATATATATATATAATATCTTGCAAATATCGCTCTCGTAACGGCTGCAGAACTTCGCCTTCGCCAACGCCTTCGTTTAAGAACTTATACGGTTTACCAAAGCTCGCTTCAGCTTAGTAAAGAAATATTATACGGATTTCATTATTAATTATTACGAGCTAGTGTATAGGATCGGGTGAATCGCGGTTCGCTGAGAACGATGACGACAGAGAACTGCGGACGTATACGCTTTTTGAATACGTGAAAGAAAAAACGAGTGAAAAACGAAATAAGAAAAGTAATAATCGTCTGCGGACAACAATGAGTCGCGTAAAACAACGACGGAAAGGAAATGACATTTCGCGGCAATTATATCGTCGTAAAATTGTTACCCGTTGAGGACGCAATAGAGTTAGAACTCGCGATGGTGAAAACTGAAAACTAAAGACTATACCGATGGACGTACCTAGGCACGTACAAACACCCCCTTGAATGCGTACGTGTAAAGGTACGTAGATATTGCACACGCGGTAAAAATCAGGACTTCGTCAAGCGTCGGACTTCGAACAATACCCGATTACGAAAGTTGCTATAATTTCATGGGAATGCGTCCACGAACTTAAGAAATTCCAATTGTTTAGGCGGCGTGAATCTTTCGCTATATAATTGCAAGTACTGGTTCATAGAAGCCGCAGGAGCTACTAGGCGAACTAAATCGATAAGATCAGCAGCTAGTATATTGTACATTATAGGCGAGCCAGTGAATCGGCGGTAAAGAGTGTTGTTCCATTTATGGTTCAACAACGGCATTGTTTACCTACGTCAATTCCTTTTTTCAAATACTAATATCAATTGGAAAGGATGTCGGTGGCGTGCAATGTAAACGTAATAGCAATATACTCGCGAGCGGTTCGGCTCGGTTCGTTCGTCCGGTCTGTAAAAGGTTGAAAATATTCAGGAATTGAGTAATTTCATAATTCAGTAATTCAATGTGGTACAGTTGTCAGAAATACACGGCTTTGGAGTCGCGCATCAATGCGTTGTCGGTATCTGTTAGATGTCGCGATAAAACACGACACCATGGAACCCAGGGTTCGTTTTTACGTACTATTTTACGGTGGCAAAAACTTGGGCGAACCTTTCGACGCGTTTGGCGTGAAATTGTCTCGATGACGTATTATTTAACAAGCGTTTAATTCAGCCGATGAATTTCGATAATTCCACTAACCTAGACCACGGGTTTGCGGTCCGATAGTCGCGAAAGCTATAGCCAGGGCGTCGCAGCGTCGGGACGCCAGGACATCGGGGCGTCGGGTCGGTAAATCAGATCGGCGCGCAAAGGGTCGCGGAAGGAAGCAGTGTAATGGAAGTGACCCTTGATCGCCAACCACTGACCTCTGACCCTATTCACCGTCAACTTGCTACCAAACGCACCCCCACGCACCTTACAATCAGTAGGTATACATGCACTCGGATATTGCTTCCCTGATAGAGATTTGAGACGATTTCACGCAAGAATTAGTGCCCAGTCGCAGAAGTTTTCGTGAATCAATTTATTCCCAAACATTTGTAGGAATTTATCAATTTTCTTGAGTTTAGATTTCGAAATTATCTCACCGAGTAAAGTTTCTCACGTTATTTCTACTTCGAAATAGATACTTCGTATCACCCGGGAGTAGATTGTGGACAGAATAAAACTGTGGGTTGACCTATTACCCGTAATCACATCGTTCACGAAACAGTTGAGGCATTTTAAGAAATTCACGTTTACTACCGTCTATTTATCGGCTCCGGGCGAGCTATCATTATCATTAAAATATACATATTAGCTCTCACCGATAACAAAAAATTTGAGTTGAAAAAAAATCTAAAAAAAACAAAAACGAGGCCAGTACTGCTTTGTTCATGGACATACACCAGCTAACTCGACTCACGCATCGTTTTTGTTGTTCAGCTTGTTTCTCCCTATCAGTCGTCCGGCTAGTTTTAGGCTTCACCAACGAAACCATAACTATAAAAGCTTGTCGAGATTACAACGGGTTCTTGTGAAAAAAATTTTGGCCAGTTTTACTTGTAAAAAAAATAATTTCGATTTGGAGGCAATGTATCTCGCGGAGCTACGTAAATGTGAGTCGTTACTTAACACAAGATGAACCGATCGTGATAATTGTCGGAGTAAATGGATGTATGGGGATGAAATTTGAAAAGTCATTTAGCTCGTTGACAACTGTATACCAAACAAGACTATAGGTTTATTTAAAAATCGTATAACGCAATCGACAGCTGATTCCATCCGAATCTTCGTGTCTGATTGGTCAATTAGAGGAGAAACACGTAGTGCGACACTCTTGCCTTGGGGAGACCGCAACGGTTCCCAGGGAACGAGATGAAGGGCGCCTAGAAGAGGATATTTTAATTATCATGGGTGCTTCGCCGGATCCTCGCTTGCTTTATTGATTTTACGTTAGTATATTAATTGCTTGGTGGTTCGATCACAAAACCGGGCTCCTCGTCTCCGACATCAAGAACCCCTGGATAGCCTGTATCCGCTTCGAAAGACCCTGTCACTCGATTATTGCTATGAGCCTACCGATTGATTTTCGCATCAATTCAATGCCTGAATAAGCCCCAGAAGCCGAAGAGTAAAATATGAATTACGAACGCCTCCTCGCATATTATATATTGCGAGTGTAGAAATGAACCGAAGCACGAAATATCATATACCTAGATGCATGTTGTACGTAGGTGCATTGTCGCAACGCTTGACTCTGTGCCAGAAGACTTTGACTGCGGTGCCAGCAATTCTCTGTTTCAAATGGCGCCGATGACTATACACACGAATCAGCTGGATAGCTTGAACTGCCTCTAATTTGACGCAACGTGCAAGAGGGTGGCGTTATTATTAGCGGTCTGGTCTTCTAAACGTGAAATTGTTGTATGCACGAGCGTATGGTGGTATATGTACCATGCGAATACCTGTGTACAATATCATGTGATTAGGTATTACGTGTAACCGAGTTTACCGTTCTATATATCACAGGCTGTTTGTAATATGAACTTTGGATCAACGAATAAAGAGGTGGCGTAGATATCGGCTGCAACCACATCGGTGGTTATACCGTGTTGTTAACATTTTTGTCTTGCGTGTGCGGGAGATGATGCCACCATTGGCCGTTGCACGCGATGTGGCTTTTTCTAACTATAATAGAATGTGCCGTTTATTTTCTTACTATAACTTTCGTGTAACCATGATGCCTGCAGTCTGTCTCTGACGTTGTTGCTGTTGCCGCTAGAACTGTGTAACCATTCTAATATCACCTTTTTTCACCTCCCACGAATTACCAGGAAACGAGTTGTTTCATTCGCCTAATTTCAGGCATAATTTCGGTCGGCGTTTCTCGTTCGACGGCTGATCGTTCTTTGAATGGTTAAAGAAAAACGCGTTTTTTTTTCCCCCTCATTTTTTGTTATTCCTTCTTTTGAGAACGACTCTGAGAATCGGTGGTACGGCCATACGCTGAAAAAACAGCGATTATTTATCCAACTCACGGACAAAGATCTATGCAGATCGTAAAAAAGAAATGCCAGCTATTGCCCCAAACACGAAACAAACACCCCTGCGTGATAGATGTATCGCTCTATAATCTACGAAAAAATCAGAACACATCGCAAGTCGTGTCTTACCCGTAGAGTGTGTTGCAGGCAAGGAGCAGGGGATGCCGACATTCGCCCGAGGACCCCAAGACGGTGGTCCTCAGGATATGAGCGACGAACGTTTGGCCCATATGCTGTCAGAGTCTGGACACCTGCAGATGCGTAGCGAGCACGACACCTCGAATGATGCCGACAGCAAAAGTCCGCATCGAGTCGGGTGCCCTAGCCCCTTCAGCAAGGAAAGAATGGATACCCTCAACAGGAGAGTTAAGAAGTACGAAAACGACGACATTCCTCAAGAGAAAGTTGTGAGGATCTACCAAGAGGAATTAGCCAAGCTGATGGGACGCAGAGTCGATGATCTTCGCGGACCCAGAGACTTCCCTCCGAGGTGAGCACGTTAATTCGATTGACTCTCTATCGACGGCTTTATTTCATATTTTTTTACCTGTACCTACCTATAAACTCAGTCTTTTTTTTTTGATTCTTTTATTTTTCATCGCTAATCGTTGATAGCTTTTCTAGTAACAGTTGCGCAAAATTCATACCTTTTGGAGAATTAAGTGAGCTTGAGTACGGTTAATTCTGTCGATTTGTGACGTTGACGGTAAATGAGATGAACATCCGTATAAAATTCACGTATACCGCGTTGAGCGAAACTTTTGCCATACATACGAGCGTCGAAACAAAGTGTTAATGTAATCGAAAAAGATGTGTCGGTGCGCTACGTTCGTCGGTTTTTCATTGATTGAGTAAATAAACGCGAAAAGCTCCGCTCTGTCGGTGCCAAATTGATCATCAATGAGGACAGCACCTAATCTCGATTAATCGTAGCGCGATGTTTCCTCCCTTTTTCAGCGGCGCCCAGGGCATGCAAGGGATGGATCGTACGCAGGAGGACATCCGCCTAGCCCTCGATGCGTATCACCGTGAATTACAAAAGTTGAACTCTGGTCCGGGGCAAAATCCTGCCTTGGCTGGACTCCCAGGTCTACCGGGACTTCCGGGTCTTTTGGCTCTACAGCAACAGGCTCTTCAGCAACATCACCTCGCTACTAATGGGGGCGGAGTACAAGACCTCAGCCTCGTCAAAGTAGACCCAAGGAATAAAATGATGAACGGTGTTTCGGAGGAAGAAAAGGAGAAGATGGAAGAGGCGATGAGACATGCGGGAAGTGCTTTTTCCTTGGTACGACCCAAGCAGGAACAGCCCATCGGCCCACAGTCTACCCCGGGTGGTTCGAGCGCCAGTTCACCTCTGGGTAACTCGATTTTACCGCCAGCTATGACGCCGAATGAAGACTTTCCTGGTGCCGCGGCAGCCAGTCCTCTACAAAGAATGGCGTCTATCACTAATAGCTTAATAAGCCAACCGTCCACTCCCACACACCATTCGCCGAATCAAAGACCATTGAAAGCGGTTTTGCCTCCGATAACACAGCAGCAATTCGACATGTACAACAATTTGAATACCGAAGATATCGTCAAAAGGGTAAGTCATGATTTCGGCACTTTTTACTCGATCTACGCGATAGTTTTCGCGTTGAGCTTTCAATAATATTCTGGAGACTGAATCGTTAAGATTTCTGTACAGGTGAAGGAGCAGCTCTCCCAGTACTCGATCTCTCAGCGTCTATTCGGAGAGTCTGTCTTGGGCCTGTCCCAAGGCTCGGTATCGGACTTATTGGCCAGACCAAAGCCGTGGCACATGCTGACGCAGAAAGGACGCGAGCCCTTCATCAGAATGAAGATGTTCCTCGAGGATGACAACGCGGTACATAAACTCGTCGCGAGTCAGTACAAGATCGCGCCGGAGAAGCTCATGAGGACCGGCGGCTACGGCGGCCTGCCTCGTAAGTTTAACTCAGGTCAATATAGATGTTTTGTTACTTTATTCCACCAATCATAGCTTGGAAGCTCCCTAAAATAGTACCTTGATACCGAAAATATTCGGTAGGTTGATTCGAGATTTTTAAAGCTTCGGAAACGTGATTTTTTTTCTACGTAGTGTAGCAATTTTCTAATTTATTCCTCCGGAAGTGTTTCAACCCACCCTTAAACGAAGATCAAAATCGCTTACGTGACGTGTAACATGTAGAATTAAAGGTACAACACACGCGCGTAAATCATCACCGTTTCCCAGAGAGCTTTTGAGCTATGACTATATCGTCCACCTCTTCGATTATGCCTAACGGGTGAAATATTTCCTCCACAGCCTGCGGAACCCCGATGAAACCAATGCCACCGACGAAACTAGTTCAAGAGCAACTCCAAAATGCTGCAAAGGCCCAGGCTGCTGCACAAGCCGCGGCTCAAGCGGCGGCACAACACCAACAGGAGAATCAAATGCAGCTTGGACCACCCCAACAGAGTCCGCAGCATCCACAACACCCGCAGCACCCGCAACCACCACCACCGATGATTTTAACACCTCCTGGCCCTCATCATCCTCACGCTCAACTTAGCATGCAAGAACTTCAGAAAAAGCAACAACAGATGAGCCTTCACTCGCCTCATCATCAAATGGCACCCTCTCCGCTGCGTGGACTTCACCCTCACATTTCACCGAGCGTTTACGAGATGGCTGCGCTAACTCAGGACCTTGATACCCAAACGATAACGACAAAAATCAAAGAGGCTTTGTTGGCGAACAATATTGGACAGAAGATATTCGGCGAAGCGGTACTTGGTCTGTCTCAAGGTTCGGTTAGCGAATTATTGAGCAAACCTAAGCCCTGGCATATGCTCAGTATCAAGGGACGCGAACCGTTTATAAGAATGCAGTTGTGGCTCTCGGACGCCCACAACGTAGACCGACTTCAAGCCCTGAAGAACGAACGACGAGAGGCGAATAAAAGACGAAGAAACAGCGGACCTGGTCATGACAATAGTTCCGACACATCGAGCAACGACACTGCCGAGTTTTATCACGCCGCATCTCCAGGCCCTGGTCCTGCATCGGCGAAAAAACAACGTGTCTTATTCTCCGAGGAGCAGAAGGAGGCTCTCCGACTCGCCTTCACCCTTGACCCATACCCGAACGTCGCTACGATAGAGTTTCTAGCCGGTGAACTCGCCCTTTCTTCGCGGACGATAACGAACTGGTTCCACAACCACAGGATGCGGCTTAAGCAACAGTCACCACACGGTCCACAGGAAGCACAGTCACCCAGGGAGCCTGGCCAGCCTTTTGACCCTGTGCAATTCAGACTTCTTCTCAACCAAAGACTACTTGAAATACAGAAGGAAAGGCTGGGACTCGGTAACGTCCCGATTCCTTACCCGCCCTACTTCAACACGAACCTTGTCGCCCTCGTCGGTAGTGCCCTTAAGGAGCAGTGCTCGGGTCTCGACCTTTCCATGGGTGCCTTGAAGAGGGAACCCAACCAGGAGTTCGAGGACGACGACGGCGACGACGCGATGAGTAATCTTGGTAGTGAGGATTCGGACGGTTCCGGTGGTAGCATAAAACGTGAACCAACGGAGACCCCAGCCCCGGCAACGGTTCGATCAAATAGAAGAAAGCCGGCAGCACCACAATGGGTAAACCCGGAATGGCAAGAACCGGCCAGAGCTGGCGACGAGGTGATAATAAACGGAGTATGCGTTATGCAAACGGACGATTACGGGGTTAAAAGAGAAGCGGAGGAAACTGTACGCGTAGAACCTACCCCCGTTCAAGACAGATACGAAGAGGACGCGGCGAGTGATTCTTCATCCGCGTCAGGTACGGGGCAAGGATTACAGGACCGAGATAGTCCCATGCCTAGTCCTAAGTCTGGTCAACATAGTCCGATAACTTCGCCAAGACCACCTTCAGAGCAGATCAGTATGCAACAGCAGTCGGTTCAGGATGAGAATATTAAGGATGTTGTTAAACACGAGCCAGACGAATCCTGGGATTATTAGTGCTATCGATCGATGGATTATCCATTAACGATGTGGGAGAGAATATGATAATTAAATATGTGAAAATGAGGGAGAGGAGTCTTCCCTCGTATCTTCCGCCCTCGCAGGCCTTACTTTCGTTCGTAAAAGAGTGAAGTGAAGTTTAGTGAATGTCTGCATATAGTATATACATATATTATATACTGACACGACTTGCCAAAAGGACGCTTTGGAAAAGTGATCTTAGTAAAAAAAAGAAAAAGAAAAAAACACACACACGCACGCACACACACACACACACGAAATAAACAGATGAAATAGATATACATAGTTTAGATAAATCTAAAAGAAGCCAACGATAGGATCAGCTGTAGGGCCGATTCCTGCCTATAATAAGGGCATTACCGTATATCGGCGCAGATTGTACCTATTGCTAAGAAGTTCAAAATTACGAGGCTGAAATCATATATAACGATGAACAGAGCAGAATCAAAAACTCTTTAGCACAGTGAACAAAGCGATGATAAATTAGTGTTGTATTTTGTGTGTGATTTATAAAAAGATGGCACACACGTACGCGCGTACACACACACGTATATATGTATACATATATATGAACACACTGAGACTATATAAATTCGCATAAAGTTGCACTTGGCAATCTGCTGTACGAATGATGTATTACGAGTACCAACCTCTTTTTAGAAAGAATATAAATATATATACGAACTTTTGTCCGAAAGAGTTTGGACACCACAGTGCAATCTCCCGTAACGTTATTAGATCAAATGATTATTATTATTATTAATTTTAACTAAGTTAAACTAAATCATTGCATAATTGTGATTCATGTTATCGTTTATATTATCTAGTGTAAGCTGTTGACGTTATTTCTTCGGATATGACTGTTTTTGGTTGAAATATTATTAATATTTCTATTCGTTTTTTTTTTTTTTTCTTTCTTTCTTTCTTTATTTCCTTCTTCGCTTACTGAGCCGAGCCCCTCTATTTATGAAAAGCATGAATAATAATTAAAAACAAAAAAAAATCACTTAAACGACCGTTACCAATGTTATATTATTATTATTATTATTATAACAATAAATACGAATGATATATAGCCAAAAAGTAAATAATCGTGGAAGGGACTTTTTTTCTGTTTTCTTCTTATTTTATTTTACTACTACTATTATTATTATTATTATTATTATTATTATTATTATTATTATTATTATTATTATTATTATTATTATTATTATTATTACTATGATTTCGTTTTTTTTTTCGTTTCTTCTTATTTCTAGAGATGATAGCTATAATTGCGTTGTATAATTACATACCGTAGTAATTGGTAATTAAAACATTAATTATTATTGTGAAAACGAACGGCTTATGAAGCCAATGTGATATAGCTTACATGCTTACAAGCGAGCCAGGGGTTCTCAAACCTCGAGATGAGATGTAGTGAAATGTACACGTGAAATGGTAGTGTGGTTTCTTGACTTATACCTGTGTAAATAATTGTACAAATATGAAACTAAACGCAAACCCTGTACATTATACTATATACTATTATTAAACTATCTATACAGTATATCCAGAAGTTAGGCCTACCCACAACGACGAACAAAAATTCAAACTTACTCTATTTATAAGATAATAATGCCTGCTATAAGTGATCCTAAAGGAGCAAAAAGAAAAAAGAAAAAAGAAAAAGAAAAAAGAAAAAAGAAAATGAGAGAGGAGAAAACAAGTTATCCCCCGACTTTATGAATCAAACTAGTATTTACCAGATTAATCGTAAGCTACGTTTAATCTATGATTAAATTCTAGTCCGTAATTAGAGCATCAGAGTTAAAACTGACAAGAACGTTAAAAGGGCATTGCAAAAGAAAGACCAGTGATCGACATTTTTCCTTTGTTTAAGATTTAAGTTTCTTACGAGATAGTAAAATATCAATGTATATATTTAACGTAAAACTCATAACTTAGTTAGATAGTTAGTTATCTAGTTAGTTGGTTAGTTAGTTAGTAATACTAACTTAACTGATAACAAAAATCTATTATACTAGAAGCCGACAGCTGATTAATCAATTGATCGATAATCAATTCACATTATATTATGCATTTTTATCATTCGATGCTTGTTCAGCTGTCAATTTTTAAACTAGCGGCAAAAGTACACGATCTCAAACACTAATACCAAACTAAATTATTTAAATTCAATTAGCTTAATACATTTTCAATTCCCATGGTCAATATTATTGGATTCTACAATACGGAAAACGACTGTTGAATATCTTTTTCAAATCATTCAGTAAATTATTATCAGGCAATGATTCGCTATACGTCAGTGAGATATTATTATTACTACAAGGAAATTCTTGAAATTTTCGACTTCCGTTCGATTTTTCATTCGCAAATTCGTCCATGGATATACAATCGCCCGCTAAGCTCCCAATTAAACAGTATTACAGCAATCGGTGCCTTCATTCCCTCGGCTATACCACGCTGCCCGAGGCTTTCTATACCAATTTGCTATACGAATCATTGATTGTGAGTTTTCGTAGCGATATAGTATATTGTTCGTATTCATTTTTTAAATCTAAGAGATAAAACATTTTTGTGGACAGTTTATCCATAAACGATTTGTATATTGATCGGAACTCGAAGCAAGAAGGAATTAACAAACATACATACACGCTAAACTGACAGCCCTCGTTAATTAATACGTTGATTATTGTCGCCGAGAGTATTCGACCAGTGGCTGGATAACGGCCTATAATTTCTTCTATTCATCCATCAGCATAACTAGGTTTTTGTAGATAATCGATAGTACGTAGATCATAGCTTTAATTATTTAAACGGTACAGCTTTTAATTAAGAAACAAGATTCATAAAGATGTAATATAAAAATTCGTATAATATGAAATATGCCTAGATTCGTTATGATAGAGAAAATAAAAAAAAAGAAAAAAAAAACATGAAAAATCATATCGTAAACTTAATGAATATTTTACAAAATAAATTGTAGATAGACATTCAGAAAAATATAAAATACCCTACCCTTCACGAGATATACACGGATATACGATCAAAAGAACTGTCACTGTCATCCAGTAGTGAAAAAATATGTATTAAAATACCTAATAGTTTTATGATTTTCATTTCATTTCAAATTGTACTATAGCCTAAAGATATCCTGTACATTACATAAACACACGAGCACTATTGTTTTAAATTGTACTATTATGATTATTATACAAGAAAAAAAGAAATAAATAAGGTATACAAAATATTGAAAACATATGAGAGATTTTATTGATATTTATAGTTTAAGGATCTCTATTATGTGTGTATAGGTTTCCTCGAGTGCAACGCGATTTGTAATACCTGCGTATAAGATATTATGTAATATCTCCATATCTTCCAAAAGTTATATATAATGTGTAGCAATAATTTAATTATCACAAGAATTTTCGTACTTGAAATATCGCTCCGCGTTGGTCCGCGTATGGAGCTCACGACATTTTCTTCCATCAATCTATAATAATTATTCAATTTAAATCAATCTTCGATCTTTAAATTGCACAACCGAAAGCTGCGAAGAGAATTTCGTGTAGCCAAGTATAGCCGACAATCAAGTGACCTAAACTTACCATCAAACGAGAAATTTAGCGGGGATATATTCATTAATCGTTCCGAGATGTCAAGAATCGATAATTATTTGTATGTGAAAAGAATCGTTTCACATTGCTTTATATGCATACAGTGCAAATTATCGTGGGAATTTCCTTGTTACCGCGTATACTGATGGGATTTGGTTTATTCTATGTTTGAAGAGTCGGTCATGCGGATAAGTTGTGTAAATATTACCATCTTCTTTCTATTTGTTTAAAGTCAAGTCGTTCT
Organism: Tenthredo distinguenda; assembly: GCA_947538915.1. Classification (NCBI taxonomy): domain Eukaryota; kingdom Metazoa; phylum Arthropoda; class Insecta; order Hymenoptera; family Tenthredinidae; genus Tenthredo; species Tenthredo distinguenda. The sequence continues at coordinate 12,761,872 of OX384534.1, forward strand.
TAGATCGGGTACCAAGGAGTTAGTTCTTTAAAACTCATTGACCGACATAAAGGAAAAAAAATCTCTTGATTCGGCTTCGTACAATTGCAGGAAATGACGTAATGATGCGGAGCTCCTGTAACTGTTGACGCCACTTGACTGTATTTGTTGCGTCATCTACTTATTCGTTAGTTCTTTGCAAATTCATTTGAGTTGTTCCTCTTTTTCTCCTTTTTTTTTTCAAATCATTCATATATGTTAACATCTACTGTGGTTGCGTCACCGAGTCCCTACATACAATCTATGATTAATTACGAAATGCTCGATGTCGTGATTTCTGTAAAATTTTATCAAATATCTTAATCTTATTTTTTAGTATATTTTATTTCAATTTTCACTGGTCGATGATCACTATACTGTAGCCTGCACAAAAGTTTATACACGTACACAGAAACACGGACATATAATTAACACCCGACATGAAACTTGGTAGAAGAATTTCTTCATTGTATATATAATTATATTATATTCATATCACTGTCTCCTTTTAAGAATTTCTAAATTAAAAAGCCTGTATTAAAATGATTTATGGATCGCAACATTTTTGCCTATCCTCATCATTCCTATGTACACATACTATCAGAATAAGCAACTTTTTACCTTGTAGATCCTTACCATACACATTAATAGTTTTACAGTGTAATTTTATTTTTAGATTATCGGGTTCTCCGAGGAAATCGCATCTTATACCGTTGATCATCTCCCATTCTTCGAAATTCGAGTTCAATATACCTATCCGATTTGGATATGAGTGAGGAACACATATGGTAATTTAATTATTCAAATCTGGGCATGTAATCGAAACTTATGACAGCGTCACAAAAGGTGAGATAGACACAGAAATTCACGATTGTCTATCATCGTCAAATATCTTTCAAAGTGTCTGTTTAACGATGAGATTGAATTTAACGAGAAGAATCGTGATTCTGAATAAATTTCTAACGTTTGACAATATATTGCAGCATTATTCGAAATTTAAATATAGTTTAATTGGCATTTGAACAGAATTGGACTCGATAATAACTGAAATATAAATTATACTCACGTTCGATTTCATTCATTTAACTCACCTGCCTTGTGGTGTATTTTTACTCCGGTCATATATTACTGTACGTTTATACGTACATATATGTGACTGATATTGTACGGGTCAAAAATTCGACAAAAGCTGTCAGGCAGCGCAGTAATTCACGCGATCAGCATACACTCGGATGATTCGAAGTGTGTGTGTTACATATACAGTTGGTGGTACAATTCTCCGAGTGTAATTCCACTAGAGGATTCTATTTGCGTTCAAATAAACTATATACGCAATGTTGAGTTCGTGTAATAGGGAATGGCACTTTGCAACGGAAGTAGAGAATGCGGAAGATAAAAATTGAATCACTCATTTCTGTAATAGTATAAATATCTGAAGACGTAGGATTTCGAGAATCGCAACAGCTGACCAAGTTATAGTTTATCCTTGAAATTTGTGGTTTTAGAAGTAAGTAACGCAGAATAATATTTATTTTAAATAGATATAATGATCATGAATGTGTACTTTTATTTCTATGCATCGTTTCTCTTCTCAATTTTTATTAATTCCTCCAATTAAAGTTTTATTGTCTCACTTGAATATAAAACTTGTATTCGAGATCGGTACATAACAGAAATAATCACGATTCGCACAGGCGTACTCTCTCTGTGTATGTATTAATGCGAAGCTACATAAGACCTATAATTTAAGACCAAGCCAACACACAATTAATTAGTGCCCAATAAAATCTCGGGAACAGTTGATCGTTGATAATTGCTCCTATCACGAAGTATACACGTGGTAGTCAAAGGAAATTTGCAGCCCAAAATAACGAAGATCCACAATACTAAACTAACGTAAGGATTCTTCAAGTCAATTCGTTGATGACTTAAAGTCACAAAAAAAAAGAATCTCAATTCTATCACATCAGAATCAATTCTCTTCCATTTTTATAACTTTATTTGAATCATAAAATTTTCAAAAATAAATTAACCCATTTCTTTTAATTTACTGGAATGATCGAGAGACCAATACATAAATCGCTGTAATTCATCGTCGGTATAGTATTTATTCGATTACATAGTCTATTATGCAAATATAACTCGATCGAAAAGTTCATTCAATTTAGATATCGTCAAATTTGTACAACTTCGCAAAGTTAATAATGTAATCCAGCGTGTACCGAATGATGGACTTGACCCTTTAGACGTAAAAGGCCTGAATTTACTTTCGAGTACGTTTATTACTCAAATATTGGATGTGACATTATTCTGTGAATTTTATGTTCGAAAAAATTATGTTTTAATTCATTAAACTTTAGGAAAATCCTAATCAGACAATTGCTTAGATGAATTATATCTAATTAAATTTTGATTAGCTAAATTGTTCGTAATGAACATTTGGAGACGGGATATGAGACCCGCGTACTTACCTGATTACCATTTTGAGAAATCATATAGTTAATCTATTTCAAATGGTTTCTTCCATTTGAAAGCGACGCAGAAGCTACTATCCAAGCTTATACCTATATGCATCGGTATACTCACGGCTCTGGGATCATTATCTATTCGTAATAAATTCGATCTCCGTCCGAGACCGTTATTGTACATTTCTTTCCTTTTGCAGAACTTCGTAATCACCGTTTGTAAAAAACTGTCATCTAAGATTGAAATCGATAGCTTTTTTTCGCTGTTTGTAGACTGCCAGTATAAGGTGTAAGTTTCAGTTTGTAGCTTTGGAATTTCGGTAGCTTTTGAATATCGCGAAATTATCTGTCGTAGTCTGTACGAGGAAGGAAGAGCCTACGCTGTCCATTGATAGACAGGTTGATTAAATTCTATCTTCGCTTCCATCTACACATCTAATTTATCAATTTAGCCAAATCGTTCGTTTAACGATGCCACGGTTGATGTCCCTAAGGGTCTTTTTAACTATAATAATAAAAAATTACTGGCTGTTTGTTTTTCTTACATATTTTTACTTGTGACGTTTCAATTCTCAAACTACATAGGTACAGGTACGTATACCTAGATCTAGCAGTCATTCAAACTTGAAATCCCATACGATGACCATATCTCTCGAATTAAATATTGCAAATTTTATACAGTGATTAACTAATCTTAATTTTTTTTTCTCCAATAAGCATGACAATAATTTACGCCTTAGAATTGACTTACAATGATTTAGTCCGAATACGTTTATCCAATGAAATAGCTCTACTACAGGTATATGATAATAACAGTAGTGGATATTGAAAATCCATGAGTGGAATGAAAAAGAAATGAAAAAAAAAAAGAAGAAAAAACGAAAGAAAACGATAACGGGTGTAAAAAAATGATAAGTCGTTAATAATTCATTGTTTTAAAATTTAATTGACAATATTAATATATAGTTGGACAAAATTGTTTCAATTTCAACCTAAGTTTTGTAGTAGAACCGCAAGTCGTGGAGGTGGGGTGAAGATAAGGGGGGATTAGGGGGAAGAAGGGAGGAAATGTTCACCACTACAGTGACAAAGAGCGAGTACATACGTTTTTTTTATAGCATGTACCCGTGCACTTATCATTAATTGAACTAATAATTATCGTTATTATTATTATTAATATTATTATTATTTTTATTATTAATCTAACTAGCGTTCGTTATTTTGGCAACTTACGGTTCGGCAAAAATTTAATATTTAATTATATCATTGCAATCATACGTATGATATTATATCAATCATTAATTATAATAGTATAATAATATAAATGTAACTCACATTGTGTTTCACTGGCTTACTTCAACGATTCTTGCTTCTTTTTTTTTTTGCTTTTCTTTTTTCATTCTTTTTTTTTTTGGTTGAATTTACAAAAATTTTTCATTTATATACGAAAGTAAGAAAATACGAAACGACGCTAAGGAATTATTGTTGAGTGATAAACGTAAACATACTTTAAATTACAGGGCGATGGGCAGAGGGAAGGACAGCTGGTAAAGGGGCAGAAAAGAGAGAGAGAGAGACAGAGAGAGAGAGAGAGAGAGAGAGAGAGGGTGTGGAGTTTACAATAACTATTAATATTAAGGTATTATTGGTACAGATGATTTGTAGTATGTATAATTGTAAATTAGTTTTAGTTTTATTATGTAAAAGAGTGAGCTGTGTGTTTGTTTTATGCTTTTCATGTTGATGGATGGTGGTACGTTGGTGGTCCGGCGTCTCAACAGAGCACTGCAAAGTTTTTCGGCCAAATTTGCTTTAATCCGTGTTCAGTGGCACCGTTTATCCATTAGCTGCATGCTTCGCTTGGTTTTATGCCCTACAGTGCTTAATTTCCCTGCGAAATTCCATAATACTCAATGTTAGTCTTTGAGTATACTAACAAGTAAGGAAAATCTCTTTGAATATTATATAGTTGACTATCTATTTTTTGAAATTAAACACGTCTTTTACAGATTCGTAAAAAAAAACGATGCATTTCCTCGCATCAATTCCGAACTAAGCTCTTAACAAAAAGACATCCAGAAGACAATAGTTTATCCTGCTTTCCTTGTTCGTATTTTCTTTTTAACAAACTGTGCCATTTTGTATTTGAAAATATATGAAATCTGACCCTCTACCAAGTCTAGTTACAGCATGAATCTGTTTCAATCACAGTTGATATTTTTCTGCCAGTATATTCATTCCATACTAAATTAGGAATTTATAAGAATAGACGGCATTGTATTGATTTTGTCAAAAGAATTTCTCGGCACAAGGAACGGAAGTGAATCCAGTGAAATATAGAATGTAAATTTTCGATTGATGACTATCCGAAATTTCAGGAGATAATCATTGGTCAATAGCAAACTGATTCTGTTTCAATTCTGTTAAATCAATTTCAGTTTTTCGTGAACTCCCTCGAAGATAGTCGTCGGTATGAGGACGACGCGATTATAGGTATATATGAAGTGTCGTGGGATGGCTTAAAAACAATTCATATGAAAAAAAAATGCACGAAATTGATCAGTGGAGAACGTATTTTTATAAGTTTTTTCATGTTTTACTACAGCCCATGATTTTTAACTTAGGTTTTTTTCCTTTCAGATCCATCCTATCGATAATTAATTCCGAGTGATGTGGGTTTAAGAATCATTCAAATGACCCAATTAATCGTTTAATGTGCTGGTAAGATTAGATTAAAAATAATTTCCATTGTGGGTCAATTTATCTCCGATAATGCATAATCAGCAGATATTCGCACTTGAGAATTGATTCTATGTTTTATGGAGTTCGTGTAGAGTAAAATATTAATGATTAAAACGGCGTGTAAATCGATACACTTACACAATAATTTTTCATATCAAATATTTTACAAAGTCGTACAACATACCAGAATTAAATAAGTCTTTCCGTTTGAATATTCGTTTTTCCCCTACAAACACTCTTCTTGGCTTTTTCGCACGCACCTTGCCACCTTTCGCTTGAACTCCGTGTAACTTTCCCTCCACTCTTTCTGTAATTCGAATGAATTATAATGTAAAAATAATGTTATCAGGTGATATTAATTGTATTTATACAAAAATAGCTAAGCAGTCTGAGATAGCCAAGTGCTGAATTACTAGACTTCGATGCTTTAATTAAAGTATGCTCCGATATCCTGAATAAAAATTAGCAAAATCAAATTTCGAATATTACTGAGACATTATTAAAAATTGAAATATCACATGAGATTCAAAACTTGTATTATAATTGAGAAAAGAATATCCAAATTTATATCAAAACAATGAAATTCTTATCCATTATAATGCAAGATTAGTAACTATCTACGGATATACAATAGATACACAGTAAAAGATTCGAATAAATAACATTAACAACTTCGTATATGTGTATGGTAAATGAAATTTCAATAATTGATACATTCTGGAAGTCCCTTAATTCCTCGATGTTTCTCTCCCGTTTGGGTCAATAACCAGATTGCTCACTCTAAGTCAAGAAAAAATTGTAAACAACAAAATCATTCTCGTCTGAAAATAAATACAAGAAGTAATCACTAGCCTGTCAGAACAAATCTATTCTAAATTATGACCAAGTCAAGGCACTATTACCTACCACAAAATTTCTCTTAAACAATTCATTGTCCACACATGAACTAAACAAATTGAATATGAAATTAAACATGCTGCAAGTAGATGTACTTGAGTAAAGTATTAACAAATTAAGATTGACTGAATTGAAATGTTATTGAGAATTTTCATTCTTCAGGTAATGCACATAGTAAGATAATTTACTCACGGCGGCATCAACATTTGCAGGACTTTCGTCATTAGGATCAGCAAGCATGCTGATGACGCTTATAAGAATCGTTTCGACTGTATGAACAGGTAGCCATCTCTCCGACGCTTTCTCATAGCCCCACTTATCATCTCCAGGCTCATGCAGAATCGATATGCACACATCACCATTCTTTTCAACTGTTTGAATACCAAGGTAAAATTGAAGTAAAAATTATACAATTACTTATTAAGAAAAAAAAAAAAAACGAAATAAGAAGACAAATCAGATATTTCAGGAGGAATACAAATCAGAAGAGTGCTTTCTTTTGTATTAAAATTGATCCATCCATCCATTTCGATTCCCACGTTTTTAATGTTTATATGTAGAGTTTAATTGGAGTTTAATAAAATAGTAAATAATATGTTCAAAACTCATATCAAACTCTCTTACTATTTGGGTGCCATATTTCTGTTATAAATTTCATCCTTGGTGGCCTCAGCGGGTACTCTTTGGGAAATTGCAGATGAGCTTTGAAGAAACCACCTTCACTATAAAACAAGTCAATTCACATATTATATAGTTGGTAAAAGTTGAAAATATCCATCTATTGTGACGGTTCTTAAATTTCTCATAACAAATTCATTCTAAAATATATCCTAATATACAAGTACAATGAAGGAGAATATTTGAATTACATTAAGTAATGTAACAACCTAAGTTTCGTTAAGCAAAAAAAAAGCTAATCAATATGAATATACCGCGATATGAAAATAAGTGAATTATTATCACCATGCTGACCCCCGCACCAGGGAAAAAAATTCTCTTGATATATCTGTAGTGGTTATGATAAAACTGAAGATTAAATTTTTCATTATTAAAATTATTGCTCTGTTAAAATCCTGTGACCTAATAATCCTTACTATAATGTATCCGGAGGTCCAATAATGAGCACCTCCCATCGATATATGTCATTATCATCTATGAGGCCTGCTGAAAACCCTTCAACCGGGTTTTTATTTAATTCTGGAAACATGTAAAAGATAATTAAAAGCATTTACTCATTGAGAGATGAGAAACGAATCCAAACTCTTCACCAAGAGATGATGTTTGATGAATCAATGAAAAATACTTAAATGATTGAAAATTTTCAACGTTTTAGGGTCATCCTAATAAATATTGAAGTCAACCAGAAAAGAAAGAATAAAAACTTGTGTTCAACCCTGCAGAAAGTCTCATCTGCATATTACCATACTACAACATCTGATAAGGTATAAAAAAAATCATTATATATATATATAATTATGAATGACTATATTATGTATGTACATTAGGATAAATTTCATGAAACCTAGATATGAGGTAAAAGACAAATTTGAAAGTTAGAATCTTTGAATATAGTTAAATATATATGATCTAAAAAAAAATTTAATGATATTTTATTGCATGGGAATAAAGGGACTGATAAATTTAAAGACAGAGTGAGCTTGTAACAATTAATTATAAATCAAACAGGTCAATATATACATTTACTACCTACAGATAATGCGATACAATTTGCACTGAAATGACTACTGATGGATTAGGTGAATAAATGAGGAGTATAAACAAAAGAAGGTCAAACTGTTGTAAAGCATCACAGAACTGAACATGTTCAATGATTCCGGAATTACATTTCTTCGCAATTTATTACTAAATATATAGCAGGCTTAGTAACAAGAATTAAAAAATCGTTAATATTTGACAGAATTAATTCGTCCAAATTTGAAACAATTTCGTTCATCGTGAAATATATTTAACAGAAAAGCGGAAAAAAGACGTAAAGAAAAAAAATGGTATTTTTTTTTTTTTTTTATTCTCTTTCCTTTTTTTTGAGATTGTGGTATTCTGTGATGACTGGGCAAAAGGTATGACTTGTCAAAAAGAAAAAGGAGCATTTGAAAAGACCCGTGAAACCCGTTGGATGCTAATAATATCCAGAGGTATTCTCCTCCGATTGAGACAACCTTGTGAGTTGGGAGAGTTCTGTCAAGGTGCTTTTGAAATGGTGGGGCAGTAGGGTACATGAAGATAAAGAAAGTAGTTATATTCCGGAATTAATATTTCAGGATTTTTTAAAACAAAGAAGGTCACATCGTAATACGTGGAATACGCAAAAGCTATAAATAAACAGACGGTAAATTTCGTGACGCATTTCACGTCAAGGCGCATGGCCTGGGCCGTTCTCTCGAGTAGAAAACTAAATGCTAGGTTAGCATTATTCACAGGGGTTAAACGGGTGCAACTGTATTGATTTTTGCGTCAAAATTGATGTACGAAGTTTAAATGATAGATGAAAAAAATTCATGCTACTATACTGTTAACGGAAATATTATAGATAAATATTATTTCTGGGCAGACAGAAAGTGACAAAGAGATGTGAATCGACCGTGTTGGCGAGGTCGACCGTTTCATAGCTAAAAATGACCAGGCATTTTTACGAACAATTCACTATATACGGATTAGATATTATATTTTTATCATTTTCAAAGTACCTGCTAACTGTTTTCGTAGTAGAAGCGCTGACTGTGGCTCTGACATTAATAAAAATTATGTTAAATAAGACTAACGTTGAAAAACAATCACTCTTGCTTGACTGAAAAGATGGTACGTCGGAAGCGGTACTGCGCACAGGGTTGCCAGCTGAACGGGCTAGTCCACAGAGTCGCCACACTGACAGATGAAATTTTCACTAAAATAATAATAATCTGCTATGGACGCATCGTCTAACTGTCTAAAATAACAGCTAGCTACCCTATGGACGCCAAATACATCGCCATTCGATATGTTCATGTAATTTATTTTCATATTTATGCGTCTAATTAATTATCGAAGAATATATATTTGGAGATAGTGTGCGAATAGCATAATGTGCTATTTCTGAGGTCTCCTAGAGCATTATGAAATGCGATTGTGAATAAGATTCTTGTGTTCAAAGATGTTGTTTTGTGCTTATTGAGAGCTTATTTTATAGTAAATGTTAGCAGATATTTCAAATTTTATTGCACTCATCTTCTTTTCTGAAATGAATAGGGTAATATTGACTTATAAACCTGCGATCTGTGATGGTGCGCCTTGATATATGCAACTCATAAGACATTTTGCGCTCTTTTTAGTGATGGGAATCGTCACTCTGTCGCGCCACCAGCGGATCTGGGGCAACAATTATTATTAAAAAATCTGGTTTTGTTATATTAGAAATGAAGTAAAGAACTCATACCGTTGTCACAGAATTTATGTTTTCAAGAAACGATAGAAAACAGCCGTGCTCAAGTTGATCTATAACTTGTGGATATGAAGAGGTCGCACTTTGTAGATCTGGAGTTAAGCATTTGGGAGATTGCTGACTAAATTATAGATACTCAAAAACAACTTCTCTCCAACTTAAAAAATAGCGATGTCATTCAACTTCAATGCACAAATTTAACATTGGCTTACGTGGACTTTCTTTTCTTTATACGTGAATATCTTGAAAACTACCTAAGAATCGACAAAGTGATTCCTTTCAATACGAGGATGGACGTATTGTATCAAATGTCGATGCATACAAGTTGCCTGTATTAAATCTCATGGTGATGATGACCATAAGAGCTTCAGTTAAAAGCGAGACATGAATCATTGTCCCGATGTGTTTCAGTGAGCCGATTTACTTGAAAACGCTGTAAAGCAGGCAGCCATAGCCATGACCGCCTTTACGAACAAACACGGTATGTTTGAACAAATGTAGTGCAATTATATAATTCAAGTACACCTGTGTGACCTGACGGATCGCCTCCCAATTTTGCAATGATCTGCAATCTAATCAAGAGAAATTCTCAGGTACGGTAACTCAAGTTGTCCACCACATGTTTCTTCATTTTAAGCAGCCATGGGGAATTTATAGAATGCTGCTAATTTTCGGTACAAGTATAACTATTTAGCAAGCAATTCAGACATATATAGTGAAGTCTTTTCCACTTACGAAGCCCGCAGATCATGATCTCGCAGCTCATTGATTCAAAAGCATGATATTCACTCAATGATAAAACATATTTTATTATAACATTTGAAGAAATGAGGCATACAATTTTCTATAAATATTCTGTTATATTAATGTATTTTACTTGACTAATTCGAATGATGGTACCATGCACTATCTTATGTGATACTTAATATTTGAAAATAAATTATAAATAATATCTAAAAGCAAACTTTCACACATCTTTCAATATCTATATATGATGTTAACCTAATGTATTTTGAAATTCACAATATTCACGTTTACCTACTGTTAACATTAATTTACAGAATGCCAAATTTATACTTCATCGGCGGGTTGAATTGCACGGGAATTATAATTACAATTACATTATTGATTCTAGGAGCAAATCTGGCTGTCGAAAAATACCCCCTTGACGGTTCGAACTGTAAATCAATCAGCATCAATCCCCGTCTGAATTATAGAAGATGCTGGGAGAAGAATTCAAAAAAATCGAATGAACCGCTAATGTCAGCTTCAGCTGCGAAGATCGTCGCTCTTGCTGTTTTGCTGCTTCTAATTGCATCGAAAATGCATGCGATATTCAACGTCATGAATTCTGCAATATCGCGGAATCTTGAATGAAGTAGCTCTACTTCGATCAGTTTTGAGGTTTTATTGTCGATCGTAGAGTTGCAATAAGATTCAATTTTATTCTGGGATTCGAGGACAATTTCATTAGACAAATAACTTTATACCTGATGATTGAAGCGCAAACAAACCAACTATAGTTCCGGTTTCATTTAAATAATCGGCTATGCGAAGAATGTAAATTGCAGCGTATTTCTCAGTAACTTCAGCCTGAAGTAAGTCAGATGATTCATACTCGGCGGCTATTATTGCTGATAAACAATCTGCTCTTCCAGATGGAGTTCCAGTGGAAATCTGAGTCCGAAGGCGATTAATTGCCCAAAAAATAACACGAAATGCACCCACGATTTTTGACGTTATACTCTGCCGGACACATGCAAGCACGGCTTGAGTTTCAGCCGGATAATTAGTGCCGTTAAGAAGTCCGGTGAAAAAACTGTCGATCAAAGTATGGGCTCCAAGTATTGCTTTATTCTCGTAGACATTAATTTGAGTTCGGCTTTCGGAATAATTTGTACTTTTAGTCAATTCAATCGAATAGAAAAAATCTTCAATTATTCCCTGTAGCAAGGCTTGTGCACGGGCCCGGCCGGCTGCGATGTCCAATTCTGGCCTGAAGTCCCGAACTACTGTCAAAATAGGGGTAATTCCAATCATTGCTGCGCTAAGTGCCTCCTCCATGTAAGCAGCTAAGGAAGTATTTTCAGTTTTAGTTTCGTATCGGCGAATCTGCTGGGAGTCAGCTGAGGAGTTATCTCCAGTTCCAGTTTCGGTTCCGTAAGTCTCTTCGTAAATGTCGTATATGTAGCGGTAAACAAGCTCATTTACCCTGTAGAGTCCCATAAGCGCCGTGGCGTTACCATAGCTTATCGTGTCTATTTGAGCCTCTAGTTTTCCGGTCGACCCCGCGCAAGAGTTTTCGGTCCCCCAAGCGAGGGAGCTCTGTGCCAGAGTTGCGAGCACCACAAAAGTAAAAAACTTGGCTTCCATTTCGATCGAACGTGGTTAAGCCAAATTTTGCTTGCCTTATATACTGGTTCATGTTGACCGTTTATATCATTACAGTTGTTGCAAGTTATTTGGTTTTAAAATGTGGATGAAGGTGAAAAAAATAAGTTCTGGATAAACAAACAGCTTTTAATTTGAGACGCATCTTATGGAATATACAGGGTGTCACAAAAGTCACGGGACGGCTGAATATTTCCTCAGGCAAGATATTTTTCAAAAAGGTAAAGGTTGTTCTTGTAGTGACCTTGATACAGGTTTCTATTTGAAAAAAAAATAATTGACCTGGAAATCACCTTGAAGGTCATCGTCAAGATCATGATCGAGGTCACTATTAATGCGCCTTGTTGAAATTAATAACTTCGGTCGTTACGAAAGAATTTGAATAGAGAATTTCAATAGAGAATTTGACCTTCAAGGTCAAAACGTACCTATGACCTAAGTACATATTTAAACGTAAAATTTTGCGCTCCATCGATTGCCGATGTCAAAAAGAGGGGTTTCCATTTAGAAAAAGAAAGTTGACCTAGAAATAACCTTGAAGGTCATCGCAAAGGTCAAAATCAAGGTCACCATTGAATTCCTCGTTAAAAGTTACTAGAAGAACAACCTTTACCTTTTTGAAAAATATCTTACCTGAGGAAATATTCAGCCGTCCCGTGACTTTTGTGACACCCTGTATATAAACATAGTATAAATATAAATAATAAAGACATCAGAAATTCAGTTAGGGAATAAAAATAAAAATACATAGCAGTGTTAAATTAAAAAGCAAGGTGAATATTATTTGGAATAAATTATTGTTATTATACTAAAACGAGTTCAACACAATGTATAATGGCGAATATAACGATAATTTACAGCCTAATGAATGCGAAAAGAAACACACACACGCGTTCTAGCAAATCCAGGAGTATATCTGTTCAGAGTGATACAATAATTTTCGAACAGTTGATTACTTCATACAGTACTAATTGATTGCACAAATATTCCAAGAGGTATAGAATTTATTTAACCTATAATTGATTCCTAAATTCCTAATTCTGCAGAAACACATGATATAAACATTGAGAGAATTCTATTCAAACACATCGAAGTTGCGCGCCGCGCTTTTCTCAAATATAGCATCATCCGTCTTGAAAACATTTGACAACCTACAACCGTAAGATCGAGATTACTGACCAATCGGATCGCTGAATCCACTGACCGCGATCACAGCGACGCGAGAAATTTCTACGGATCATAAGCGTGTGTGAAGTTACTAGGCTGAAGACCTCTGCATCGCAGATCCGAGATTGAGAGCCACCCTGTGTTGTGTGCGAGGTTATGTTTGTTAAGTTGTGATAATTCCAATAAGAAATCATAATTATGTCGTTTGGGACTGGATTTGGAACGTCGACGCCCGCTGCGGCTCCTAATTTCGGATTTGGGAGCCAGGGTTCAACCGCAGCCACGGCAGCCAAGCCTAGTAAGTAGTAAATAGAAATCTAACTTTCGAATGCGTTCTCTAGAATTACTGGAATTTTCAAACAATTTATTCAATTTAATCCTATCACAAAACTTTTCTACAATTTGGATGACCGATCGCGTATTTGGAAAACGCGGCGTATAACTATACCGTGAAAAATTGAGACTTTCTCGCATGGAGTTGATTGTAAAACCCCGCTTTGCTATCTAGCATTTGTTATCCCGATTCCTGACTCCATAGTAACTGAAATTCGTAAGAAAAGAAACTTTTCAAACGCCTTACTTATTTCGTAAGCAATTTATCCAACGAGCGAGAGGTCTCCGATTTTCCCGAACTCATAGACGCCTTCGGAGACTGTTCTAAGGTTACCCCATTTTCTGGACAATCGTCGTCGCATGTTTCCTGATTTTTTCCTTCCACCGTACAAAATCCTTTTCTTCTTATTTTTGCGAGAATACAAGCAAGAACGCAACACACTATCACCAATATAGCCAATAATAGTCCTAAGACTATCAATACCGTTTGACTAGATTCCGTAGGAGCATCAGGCGACATAGTGCTAGAGATGGTAGTTGTCAATTCCATAGTACGGCTCGTAGTCGTCAATTCCATAGTAGGACTCGTCTCGTCTAGTATTACCATTTGACCAGACGTTGCTTCAGTTGTAACAGTTATATCAGTTATAACAGTTATATCAGTTATATCCTCTACAGAAGTCCCCTGTTAAATATATAATTGCTTGAATAGATATTTTATTAATCATATTAGTCGGCGGTCAAGGAAGTAATCTTTTAACAAACTGAGTAATTATAATAAAAAGGATAATGGTATCGGCTGAGAGTGATCAATTAGAATTTCAATGAGCTACCGCTAAAGTATTATTGAGGGAGTTTTCAAATTACTGCTATTGATTCGCTGGTTGTATCCATTTCATTCAAGAATTCTGTAACCTCATCAGGGGGATCAGTGCTAATCTCTCGCAGATAATTATGGGTGTTTTCGTTGTACATGTTGGGATTTAGTTGCTTTAGAATAAAATGATTTTTGATTATATTATATTCACTTTATAACTGATGATGGAGAGAAGTTGGGCTGGTAGTTTGTATGACCTGACGTCTTGTTATTATTCTATGTTATTTCTAAATGATTATTTTATATCATGTAATGGTAGTCTTGTAAATTACATACTTCTTTAAACAGCTCGTTCAACAGGTTCGTCCGCCTTCTGATTTATGAATAAATAATTTGTATATGTCTCACATTCACATCATTGAACACTTGCTATTTCTTTGCACTCTGCAAACGGTCTACGTAATTTGAAATACCAGAAGGTTGGTCAGAGGAAAGAATTGCTTTCCAGCAAATTACTTGGAATTGTCACAGGATATGTGGGTTTTCACCACACAGATAAGTGGAAGTGTAATAGCAAAGATATAATTGCGTATGTTGGGAGGTTGAATTATGATCTTTAACGCACTATGAGATTTTTATGGTGATATATTATTTAAATAGGTCGAATTACTTTCGAAATGAAACTTTGAAAATTAATTAAAATTCAAAATATAAGACTTTACAAAAATTATTCATCCGATCCCGCCAGATCAAGAACTCTTTCACGTTTTGACATTTTTACATTAAATCCGTTAAAATTGTTTGACACTGGTATTTGTCATTTGTTAATGTACGACTTCTGCTATCTTTCATACCATCCATGATTTTATTGATAACTTTCAAATTACTGGGTAGACTCTTGTCCAGTAATCACTTGGTCTTTGAACTCTGGTATTAATCGGAAATTCTATTGCCACAATAGAACAAAAGCTCAGTACTACATCTGACGTCTTGAAATATTACATCATGCCATTACTTCCGGATTTGTCATAGTTGCCTACCAATTCAATTTTTAATTACTGCATATAACTGCTTCCCACGATGCTAAAATTCTTATACGACAAATTTGAAAGACTTAAAAAATGGGGTATTTATCTAATATGAGTTAAAATACATCATATATGTTACTTCCCCACTCTGATGAAGAAGATTCATTCAAGAATTTATTACTACAAAGCAGCCTGCATTCTGATACTCTTTTTGCTATATATTACCCAATCATTGATGGCAAATATTTCACAAAGCATGAAACCGGTTTTAGAACTACACGCTATTCCTTTTTTTTCAAAGCATTAACTCATTTTCAATATTATCCGACCAAAAGCTGGGTTTGGAACACCGTCCTTTGGTTTTGGGACCCCAGCTACCTCAACTCCAGCGCTTGGGGGATTTGGAAGTCCCGCAACGCAAGCTCCTACTTTTGGAACAAGCGGTGGATTTGGGGCACCCGCAGTGGGATTTGGAACGCCAGCCACAAGCACAGCAACATTTGGTACCTCTGCAGTAGGATTTGGAACGCCGGCTACAAGCGCGTCAACATTTGGTACTCCAGGATCTACCTTTGGCTTTGGCACAGCTACTGGGTTCGGAAATACGCCAGCAACTTCATCTACAGGATTTAGCGGATTCGGAACAACAGCAACTACAAGTTCAACAGGCTTCGGTGGATTTGGTGGCTTTCCAACAACAGCGACCTCCTCGGCTCCTAGTTTATTTGGAGGCTTTGGTGCACCGAGTACAAGCACCACAGGGTTCGGGACAACAACTGGATTCAGTGGATTCAGCGCCAAGCCAGCCACAACCACTACCACCGGCTTTGGTACTTTTGGAACAGGTAACTTATTTATGTCTCTAAATTTTGATGTATAAAATAGTAGCAGAAATCCTTATTCAGGCAATGAACTGTTCTAATTTTTATGAACAGGACTCACCGGTTTTGGAACAAGTCTCTCACAGCCGCAGCAGCAGCAGCAACAGCAACAACCATCTGTTAACGCGATATCTGAAGCGCTTTATAACGCAGTCTTTAACTGCCAACTGTTTAACGACGAACGTGATAATACCATAGCAAGGTGGAACTTGATTCAAGCATTATGGGGAACTGGGAAAGCTTACTACTCATCAGCAGCTGCTCCGATAGAATTAACCCAGGAAAATCCGTTGTGTAGATTCAAAGCAATTGGATACAGCTGTATGCCGGACGCGGATAATAATGACGGACTGGTTGTTATTTGCTTCAACAAAAAGGAACAGGAATTAAAAGATGGGAAACAGGCATTGATTAACTCTCTTAATACCATCCTCGGAAATAGACAGAATTTATCGTTGAATATTGATACTATAAAGTCTACAGGCGAGACAAAGAGTCAGATAACAATTTGTGTTTCGGAAAAAGGTGTGACTGGATCGTCGAGGAAAATACCTGCTAATGAGTTAGTTACTTTCTTCACGCAGAGTATGCAGAAACAACAACTAGCACAGATTGGTGTGGAGAATATTTTCCCACAAGTAAAACTGGACCCTACTCAACTAAAAGAGTACCTGGACAATCCACCTTCTTCCATTGATCCTAGATTATGGAAACAAGCGCAATTGGACAATCCAAACCCAGATAAATATATTCCTGTGCCAATGATTGGGTTCAATCAAGTCAAATATAGATTAAAATGCCAAGAAGAAGAAACTGCTAAGCATAGAGCTTTCCTAGATATGGCTGCAGAGAGGATTCAAGGCTTGCAGAGACAACATACGGCGACACAGGCAAGACTGAAAGAACATCGAAGAACACTTCTAGAATTGCAGCACAGGGTCTTACAGGTAAATATTATAACGTTTACTAGAAAGGAAGCAGAATGAAAAGACTGGAAAATTTCTTACACAAAATAGATCAATCCGAACTTATGCCTAATTTTCAATCTATATTGACTGCAAATCTGCTTTAATTCTCAACTGACTTGTTTAGTGTTAAATTATGAATTAATTTCCAGATACTAGTGCGGCAAGAGATAACTAGGAAGGTTGGTTTAGCATTACAACCTGAGGAAGAAGTGTTGACAAATCGGTTTGAAGCAATGCATTCGCAAATAAGTGCTCCAACTCAGTTCAAAGGTAGAATCAGTGAAATGCTATCACAACTGAGAATGAGGCGGCACATGGATTCACAAAATCATGAACGGTACACTATGGATCCCATTGCACAAGACGACATAAAAACCGTGAGTGGCATTACTCTAATTGATTATAAAATTATTATAAATTGCAGGACTGGAAAAGCAAGCAGTAGACAGACTTCGTTTTTTGCATAAATTTGTATAAATCATTGATTTTCAGTTCCAGTGTCTTAATTCTAAATTTGCAGCGTGGATTACGTATGGAATATTTCCTGTTGATTGAAATCCACGCATTTCTTCCGTGATCTGTCATCGTTTATTTTATTCCACTGAGTATATGCCGAATTACGAGGACCAGACATTACTATTTTCTGTTACAGTATTTGAGTATGGAACAGCAAGGAATGGCTCAACTTATTGCGACGATAAACGCTGATTTGGAATGTCTGAAAATAATTAAGGACGGGATGTCCGACCTTCTTACTGGCCATAGTATCTCTTGAAACAGGTCCATCATTTTTTGCTTTTAAATATTTCAGGGATTGAACTATGTCGACGTGATTTGATTTTCAAGTTCACAGTGCTCATTGAGAATATGTGCTTTTTGTCCGTAATTATGAACAGTTTTATATAAGACTTAAAATGAGTAGTGTACGATAATCGTGCACAATTTCTTTTCATTACGTTGTTAAAAATATTTCTTTAATGTGATGAACAGAACTGTAATTTCTATCAAACCACCAAGGACTTGACAATCTTCAACAGAATAGCAAAGATTCTTTACGCTTTAAATATCCATATATTGAAAAAGTCTCAATAATCAATTAGGTATTACGACGCAATTATTCCCGTTATGATCTGTATAATAACTAGTATAAAGTTTGATGTGTTTATTTTGATTTTGATACTAAAGACTATAAAGGGTATAAGTGAATCAAACAGCAATTGCGCTTCTGTTAAATTTTATTTAACAAAATCCTAGGGTATTATATAATAAATTTTGAAAGTATTTTTAAGGAATAGGTATAACGCGAGTTGAAAACTGTTACTAAAGATAAGTTTGAAATATTTATCCAAGACTGCCAAGCAGATATCAAATAATTTGATATCAGCAATTATGAAATTTAGTTACTCAGTTTTGCATATTATGTTATATGAACTGTTATTATCAGTTGAATTTAGGTCAAATAATTAATTTTATTACTTGGATAAATAATCTTGTCTGGCGATTGCTCGTAAGTATTTCATAATCTTTTTTCCATCTGTACGAACTGAGACGTTTATTATATTAATGAGTCGTAAATAAATAAATATATTTTCTACGTGTATATTTTCCAACTAAAGTTATTGAACTGTGATCTTGCAAATGAGAAAAGTACAAATTTTTACTCCACTCTGAAAGATCAAATCCAAGTTGAAGAATTTGAAAAAATGTCAATATTTCAATAGTCAAATCTAATCTAGAGCAGATAAATGTGATAAAATTATTTTGATCTTTTAAAAACATTTGCCGATGGTAATGAGTCTGAAATATTTTGTGGGTGGTGGTTCCTCTGCTCAATTTTATCATAATATTATTTCTTGATTAAAGATACCGCTTTAGGTAAGGAGAATAATTTAAATTCAAACTGTTTATAGTTTCTCATGATATCATTATGATAATAATCGTTCTGCACGTTTCTGAATAGGTGTAAAGCATTATGATCTTCACGTAAAATACGATTCACGCAACTCGGTGTTATCGGTACGTTAAATACACCGTCTAATGAATCACGCATTTAATTTTTCCTCTGAAAATAGAAATAGGTGAGACTAATGAGTCGGGAATAATGTTGATATAAATAATACGGTTTATTGGCTAGTCACATTGTTGTACAGCTCTTTTCACATAGAATAAGGCACTTCTTTTTTCTCATATTTTTTTTTTTTATTTACATTGGAAACAAACTCAAAATGTTTCTCACTTTTAATCATATAAATGTATATGTTCAAAGGTCTTAAATATACATATATTACGTAATACATATATGTATATATCAAAGCTATTACGAGTGATAAACATTTTGGCAAACGAAAGAACGAAAAAAAAAAAAAAAAACTGACCGTAATATAACTTATCGTTAAGGCATGATAAGGCAAATACATTATATTGAGCAAATCGTATTTGATTTTCAAATATTTCCGATTGATTCGTATATGTTTAAATATATTTGGCTTTATTATTTGATAATAAACGAAAAAAAGAGAGAGAGAAAAAATAAGAGTAGAAGAAAAAATGGAATTTGTACACCGGTTTGATAGATTGAAATCTTTTTCAACGACACTTTTGCGAGTTGCGAATTAACACGTGTTTTTTTCCTTTTTTTTTTACATATAATTATCATAGACACGTATTATGAAATAACAATAAAATATTCGCTACTCAAGCCGATTGTGAATAAAGTGAAAGAAACTTCAATCTTACATAGTATTTGGTAGGTACGATAATCTCTAAAGTTATTATTTGTTAATCGTGAGATCCAACGGCAGATCTTGTTCCATTTCTGTAACAGTATCAGTATTTTTCACTCTCAAATCTTGCCCGCAAGTATTTGTCGTGTCGGCCATATTATTCCACATGTTTTGTAAACCGTATTGCAAATCCACCGATCCCAGCAAATGCCTGAACAGCGGATTTTGGGCTTTCAGTATCAAATCGGATAGGATTTTTGTTTTTTCAAGTATACTTTCGTTGCTATGAATGCAACATTTGTGGTGACAGCAGCATTCGGTACTTGACTCTTTGGTCTCTTTCGGTTGTTCAATTTCCATCTTCACATCCTCGGCCCGCTTTATCACAGAATTCCTTATTTCACAAGTAGACATTTCTTTCCTCGGGGAGCTGTTCACTATCGATTCAATGTTCCGATAATCAACGGTAGTTGTTTTTGGATATTCGATTGGCTCTTCGATCTTTATAGGTGTAGACTGCATGCTGATTCTCGGGAATAAATCATGAGGCGGACTAGTACGGGGAGAAACGTCTTTATTCGGACTCGGCGTGTAGATAGTATTGGATTGAATTCTCTCTGGTAATATATAACTTTCGTCGTAAATTCTTGGATATATTTTAACGTCGTGTTCAAATTTAGATGGTGTAACTTCCTCCTCTTTTCTTTCAAGATTATAGAAGTTATTTCTTTCCACAAACTTCTGCTGTTCCTCAAAACTGTAACTCATTTTTGGACTCGAACTCGTGTTACTTTCAATGCTAGAATCCTTCTTGTCTGACTCGGAAACACTCTGCTTCTCTGGGGTATCGAAAATCATCTTCTCCTGACTACTATTCTCGTCGAAACTCTTCTCCTGCGTTTTATCATTGTTGTTCACATAGTGTCTGTACGTCTTGACATGTTTTCTTAGGGACGATGGATCGGTATATCTTTTCGGACAACCCGGTACTTTACAGCAATATGGTTTATCAACGGCATGGGTTCTGGTGTGCTTGAAACGATCCGATGAATTTGAATAAGCTTTATTGCATCCCTCAACCGGACAAACATAGGGACGTTCGCCAGTATGCGATCGTGCGTGGATCTTCAAGTTTTCGGCACGGCTAAAGCTCTTGTCGCACTGAAAGCAATGGTGTGGCTTCTCATTCGTGTGAGTACGGACATGTACGAGCATCTTGTATCTGAAACGCGGAATAGAAATATTTTAAAAGATTGGTAAGACGCTAGTTAAAGATAATTACGATTCTTAATTGCTCGTTAATTATCTCGAAAAATTTAATTCGCCGTTTATCTCACCTGGCATTAAATCCTCGATCGCCCCTTGCGCAGCCTTCCCAACCGCAGTAAAACAGCCCCTTTGGTCCAGGAGCGGCGTGTAGCCTCGCAACATGCCCGGCTAGTTGTTCAAGGGATGTGAACCATCTACCACAATTGGTCCATCTATGAGAGGCAAAGAAAAAGATGAGGATAAAGTATTGTTAAAAAACTCGAGTATCCAATTTATTTCAATTTTTATAGTCTCGAGTATATCTTTTCGGTCTAATTCATTCGATGTTATTTACAGCCCATTAACTCCTCGTTCAGGTCTGTAATTGCCGGAGGAACAGAAACTTCAAACGTATTTAATCAGTGAAACAAGTTTTCGTAGCTGCTATAGCGAGTGTCAGGCTATTTGAAATGTTAGACAAGTTATTGGGTTACTTTTATTTTTGTTAAATACTCTCGTACCACGAATGGGTACCTATACCAGTCCTCACTAGATTTCAGGGGGCGTATATTTAATCGTATTTATTGATAAGAGAGGCGAATCTAATTGACTTCTAGCGTCTCATCAGTCGAACGATAAAACGTTAATTATTTCACTACTATTCCTTGAACGAATGCCATCCATTTCGCTGATATTGGTTGATCGGTACTCCGATTGTGGGATTTCAGTCTCGAACTTTGAGTCCGGTAGTATGACTTTTCATTAGAAATTATCATCAATTCTTAAACATAATTAAGTAAAGTTCTAAACGCCTCTATCGTGAGTTAGTCGACCGTTTAGAGTGGGAACGCGTTTATGGACGACTAGATGGAAACTAATTTGAAAAAATAACTATTACTTTTATATACCCCTTAATTGCCGTTTTGCCTTGCATTTAATCGCTCTGGATCAGGTGCCATTAATTTCGTCATAATCTTTGTGAGATGGAATATATTTACGTCTGAAACGAATCTTTTTTTAAGGGAACATAAAAACCCTAATTTACGTACGGTCGCTCTGTGTATTACATCATCGATTTACCTAATACGTTGTAAACGTATCTATACTACAACACTTAATACAAGCTACTAAATTTAAATAACTTACTAGTCTTTTACTATAGGTTTGAATTTGCGTCATTGGCACTCAATGAAATATTTTCCAATTGATGCTAGTTACAATTTTGCAATTGCTTCCGTTTGACTCTACTTTAACAAGACCCTGTACTATTCCAAGCGTCGATATTTAACCAACTAAATTCAACTCTTCTTTATAACGAACGGGAATTATATTGTGCGAATAAATAGACGTTGAAGACCGCCAACCACGAGCAAAAGTGTTTAGTGGGTCAGAGATCAAGGCAGTTTTATTGAACTAGCAACTTTGCATATTCACATATTATACACACATATACATGCGATACGTACATACACGACGTATAATTTACTGGAGACACGCTTTTTCTCAGTAGTGATACTTGCTCGGTTATTCGCGTTATCAGTCTCCCTCTCTGTTCGTAATTCTCATCCAAACAGAGATTGTAACGCTTACGCGAATTGAACATTGAACCAAAGATGAGAATATTGTGAACAGGTAGTATTCATCGCGAATTCAAGTCGGAAACTTCGGTCCGCCGTAACTTCAAAGTTGAAGTACCATTGAGGAGCGGATTTTTCGTACGGTTCAAACTGAGTCACATAGTTTAATACGGTTTAAAAAAAATCGAATTCCTATATACGCGAATCGAATCTCATTTGGTGCAGACTACTTTGCGACAGTGCATACCGATCGCGCGGATAAACTACGGAGCACAATAGACATCCCCGTATTTGTACACGTACTTAGTACAAATGTATGTCTATGCGGCCACAGGTGCAGCCTTCTCGTTTAACATTATCCTAAATATGTACATTTCGAGATTATGCCTCCGATATATGTAGCTATATGCGAATTCTTCGCGTTAGACGTGCGGCTATCGAGCCATGTACGATTCGAGTTGAAGGTTGATGGCTGATGGCTGATGCTAATGTTTCCTTGAACCTCGATTAATTTAATACCAATCGTGGCGCGCCTACCATGAGCATTATTAATTAAGTACATTGAATGAAAATAAAATTCAAGAAGGTCGATAATATTCGACGCCTATATAATTTTCAACGAATTATTTCTCAGAGTTAACGCGACATCGTTATCTTACACGTGATTACCGCGTGAAAATACTTCGATCGTTGCTCAAAACTCTCTCAATTCCCGTTAGAATTACACGAATTAAAAGTTCGGTCCAACTATTTGAAAAATAGACACCAAATGTGAAGATCTGTAATCCCTAAATACCACAAAACGAATATTGCAAGCTCTTGCACGTGCAAATATGTGCATACCGTTGGGAATCCGTGTTGTTGATTCGCTTTTATCTTAGCAATTAATTATAACAATCCATCGTCTTCAGACAGACGGCTGGTGGTTGATAATGATGTCTGGTAACTGGTTATAGCCAGATACGAGAACGCTAAGTATACATACCGCTTTTGGTACGGCGTATTTTTTACAGTCATTTATGCACAGCTACTCGTCAGGAAGTTGACAATAACATCAAAACGCGTCGAGCTATTAAACAAATACTTAACGCAAGTATCTTTCTAAATTTCACGTATCGCGAGTTTTTTTTATATGTTGCCAGTGATCAAATGAATGATTTCTCTCGTTTCCTAAACTGATTGAAAAATTACAGATATGTTTAATCTTTACAACATTCATAATTCGTCGAAGACAAGCTATAAGATCAGGTCAAAAGTGAGCCACGACGTAATCACCCTGATTGTGAGATGTGCGATTAAGTTGCTCGTCAATTTCTGGGACGCAATATAGTACCTATCGTGTTATCTGCGAAAAGGCCATAAATGGCGTCTAAAATTCCGTGAGGATGTTTCTTTGATATGCTGAAGTCTATCGAGTCATACCCGTCAAAATAAATTATGAATGATTCAACTTTGCGAAGTCGGTATTGACTCGAAAATTTTACCGCGGGAGTCAATAATTCCCACGTGTTTTGATATTCCGATGCTTAGGCCGTTGGGGGTCGCAGACCTGCTAATTGGTGTCTCGGACGAAGTGCTAAAAACGAACGGTGGTCATTGACTGATTTCTTTCGCCACGTGTCTGTACAATTAACAATCAATTTAGCCTCTTATCCCATGTTAGAGTGTCTGTCCGATGATGGAAAATTCCACATACGATGATTAACTGACGTGATTCACACGCCAGCTTTTTGCCGGCAGTGTGTATACAAGTATCAATGGTAATAATCCAATAAACACGTGTTTTATTATATTATGTTATATACATGTGATACACCTTCATTCAGTTTATTTGAGGTAGAAATATCACAAACATGAAGCGTATTTTACACACGTTTATAATAAATAAATGACATACATATATATGAGGCTTTCCAAAGCCCCAAAAATTTTCGAAGGACGTATTCTTTTCGAAATTTATATTATTAACAAAAAAAAATTGGTTCGCTAAAAAATTGAAGAAAAACAAATCACGGACGATCTTTTAATATAGTACTACACACATGAAAAATTAAGCGAAAAAAAAATATCGAGGTCGGATGTGGGCTATAATGGATGGAAAGCCTCATATAGTATACATTTTGCAATTGAATAAGCAATTTTCTTTTCTCTCTCATTACTACATACGTTTAGGACATTAAACATATATTTGCTAATGTTAAACGTACAAAACGGATGTTTATGATAAACGGCCATATATACGTGTAATTGTGGAAATTTTTCGACGAAACAAACGTGATACTGCCTCATTGCCATTATCATCTTTTTTTTCTTTATATACGATCCGGTGTTT
The DNA here is from genome assembly GCA_947538915.1 of Tenthredo distinguenda. Taxonomy (NCBI): domain Eukaryota; kingdom Metazoa; phylum Arthropoda; class Insecta; order Hymenoptera; family Tenthredinidae; genus Tenthredo; species Tenthredo distinguenda. Next base: position 12,786,895 of record OX384534.1, read on the forward strand.
ATTGGAAAAATACGTGTCGAATAATCGTGAAGCGGAGGAGCTAGAAAAAGACATACGAAGTATCAACTATACAAATATGGAGGAGATTCTCACCTGCATTTAAGTTGTGTGTTTTCTCCTCTCCTTACTGAGCCGAGTTCCAAACTCGAACTTGATGCATCGGAATCGCTGTGAGCTGGACTTGCTGGTCCAGCTGTTCCAAGACTGTTCGGGGAAGTCCCGAGACTAGGGAGTCCTGCCGGAGGGGAAGTCCCCAGTTCTTCCTCGACGGGCATCCTGCGTGGCCACGCCGAAAAATCTAGTTGAGGATGTCGCAGGCTCAGATTAGGGTAGTGGGTGGAAATTGGACTGCCCGAAAAGCTGGTCACCAGGTTCCGGTAACCTCCAGGAGCGCTTCCCAGGAAGCTGCCTGGGTAGCGAGCCGCGCCGTACGGATTAACGTGGGTTGGCATTCTGCCCGGCACATAAACGATCATTTTTTAGAATATTTTTCAGGAAGATTTTCTCCCTGCGATTATCCAAAGACGTACAGATGTTCGGATTTTATAATTTCAAGACCTATACGAAGTTGCGGAACTTCGGAGATCTTTGAGATTCGAGTTTGCGTTCGGATGGCTTTTTTCTTTTCTTTTTCCCCTAATTTATTTATGGTCTGGTCGTGAGTGTTTGACCCAGACTCGAGGACTCCTTAGATCCCGATGGATTCGGGCCCGAAATCGAGCCCGTTTCCCGAAGGGTGGAGTTTTCCTTTCCTTTTCTTTTCTTACTGCTTCGACAAGATGAAATAATGGTACGACAAGCTATACACGCTATGAATACGATATTTTTAATTAATTGTTACGATACAAATTATAGTAATATTGTTACTGTTATTGAAGTTTCTTTTGTGCGCGTGTTGTGCAATTATTCATTGCCGAGTTATTATCGACGTTACTTTCTTCTATCTTACTCTCCTCTTCTCCTAATCACCTCTGTACGATGTGAGCTTGAAATTTTTGACAACGGAATAACAGCTTTAGTTTTTTACTTATTTTATCTTTTTTTGATGACCCTGAAACTTTCGTCTAACTAACGACTTTCGAGGGGTCGATTGCCTCCTTCTTCGACGCTCTTTATAAATTCTGTTACGTTGCTTTCAGATGATAACGAGAACCTCTTTCCCGTTCATTTCAAGTTCAATTTTCGATCCTTGCAAGACGTTTCAGGTCTTGCTGGGCTGCGATTTTCAAACCGCAGCTGCCACAAGCCGCCTCTCACACACTATCGCGCACTAATAACACTTTGTCCGAGTCCGTATCGTCAGATGTACTTGAACCGGTTGGATTTCAGTATACGATAGCTGAGAAATTGCTTGCTGTATTCTATCGAGAACATAACTACACTTGATCGGACAAATTTATTCAGGAAACAGGGTTGATCCACTTTGGAAAGAATTTTTGAAAATTCTATTTACCGCTTAGTGAAAAAAATGTCGCCCTTACGACACTTTGATGCAGCTAAATGTCTGCAAACTAACTTTTTAAACTTGTCAAATTTTAGAAAATAGAAAACAACTGTGTTATGTCCACGCGGGATAAAAACGCGATCAACACTTCGTTTGATAGTCCAAAACTAGTTCGTGACTACTTATATAAACTTCGTACACTCGTAACCAAGACTTCCTGGACACGAGGTTGTTTCTCCTGTGCTAGGAAAACGCTATGTCACTATTAGTAGCCATTAGTAACGATGGAGTTTGATTCAAGGAAATATTTTCAACGATGTATTAGAGTTCAAGTTATTTCTTAGGAAACTTGTGAACGGTTCTTTCGCGGCAACGACCAGCGACCGCAGTTGTACACTTTACGAAATGTCGAACTTTTCAATAGAAATGAATAAGTATCTCGTTTCCTGGTTTGTCGTAAACGTTGTCTATTGGCATTTGGCAGCTTTTACTTGATTCACGAATTGATCACCGGTAATAGAAGATCGAACGAAGATCAGCGTGGAATGAAGCAAGTTGAAATCAAATATACTTCCCCGTTTAAATCGTGGGATGATCTCAGTGCAGCTCGTGACACGATCTTCTTTATTTGATAATATCTATCCTTTGTCCTTCTGGCTTTTGCATATGAAAAATCTCTTCAAGACTGATTCCGTCACCTGGGAGAATCCCCGGCTATCGGTTTGTGCAAACCACAGATTCTCTCTTCACGGCTTCTTCGGCAAATGGTAAACTCTCAACGAAGACAAAGGCGAAGGAGAAGACAAAGAATAATCGACTGTTAAAAGACGTGAAATTTTTACAGACTCTTTAAACAGCCAGTCAACCGACGAACTACGCTCGTCGTGATCGCGGTCCTCTATATACTTCGACGCTATCTCCTCATCCCCACTTCCAGTCAATTACAACTGTTGATAACGCGGAATGCTTGCTAACACACTTAAGCTAAGCACACATATCGAAGAAGCGTAAAGACGGTCGTCCTACTCGCCAGCACCAGACATTTCGAATGTCGCGTTGATAGGACTGGTCACATACACATCTCAGATCTAACATATGTGGAAAAGAGTGCGAAGACCCCACACGTCCAGTACCCTCTAATACGCTAAGATATCTATCACGTAACATGCGCAGACATTATTTGTATGTTTGTGCATTAACTACAATTATTTTAGTCTACATCGCGTCGCTTAGCACAATATGTATTACGGTTAGTTGTGTCTGCAAGTTTTAACCAGATTTAACCGGATCTGTCACCCCTCCTGGGGGTCATTTATACATGATTTTTGCAAGTCCTTACAAATACGATTGTGAATGAAACGTGTATAGAGATTGGTCGACGTTCTATGATTTTCAACCAATCGTTATAACGAGTTCAAAGTCTCTGTAAGAATCGACGTCACGATTCTTACATCAAAACTATTTTTATTTTACATATTATATTACGCTCCTTATTCTCTTATGGTAGATATGTAATACTGTCACGTGACGTCACGTCGATATTGAGCTGATATATCAAAAGTTTACACCAGACTATAGTTGGAACGTTTATCATAGCTACATAATTGTTTTTATGCGAATGAAGTGCAATTTTTTCATTCGCAGATACATATGCCGCATATTATATGTTGGGCTCATCCGGCGCCTGCAAGCATTGCTGATGACAAACATTGCATAAAATTAAGACGAGGAAAAAAACAAAAATTCCTGTGCGATAATAGCAATCGCAAATGTACACCTAAAAATTCTTGGTCGGATGCATAATACGTTGGATAGATGTGTCGTCACAGAGGAATATCAAAATTGATATATTTTCAGCATTCTTAGCTCGTATACTTACATATATGTTATGTCTACGTATATGTAACATAATTTGATAATCAATCGTGGCGAAGGCCACGCCCGATTAGAGACCCCCGCACACGTGAACAAATCTTGTATTATCAGACGTTGTTGACATAGCACGAAAAAAAAAAAAAAAGAAACATTAATAACTCGGAAAGTTACCAGATCCGATCGTGCCTTTTGCGCAGAGTTCGTTAAGGATATTGTAACGAGCCATTAGAGACAATTTTTGGTCAATTTTTTACGTACTTGAAGACAATTGGAATTTGCTTTATTCAAAAGTTAATGAACGCTACAGCGAGTGATAGAGATTCAAAATAATTAGAATGGAATCATTTCTTACCTAACGCGGTCGATTTGGATTTCTGGGAAATTACAATTATTCTTTTCGATCGCAGGTCGAGTTTCTTATAATTCGCTTGAGTATCCATATGTATATAAATCGATAATCGATAGAATTAATAATTGAAAATCTTAAATTGTAACCAATCATCATCATCATCATCTTTGTAATTAATATTTTGGTCGGAAAATTACCACCACGAATTGGGCGGGGTCGTGCGGTGAAAAGCACTCGCTGTTCACGTGAACGGCAATACAGTGTATCCTTCCTATTTGCGACGTTATGTGTCTAATCTTTTCGCACACAGACGTATACACAGACAGTAGTTATCTATCTACGTGCGAAGATTACTTTAGAAATCAGATAAATTAGCACCCACTGCGACGAGCGTCAATTGACTGTCTGTCTACGCGGGAGTTCGGACTTTGGTAGAGGGGAAACATCTTCAACAAGTGTTAAATGATCGAACGATAATTCGAATCGCAAATTATTCCGATAGTTTAGAACATGGATAGTATATTTATTATTATATATATTTTTCGAATTAGGCTTCTAGTCTGCGAATCATTTCAAAAATCGAAATGATATGGTTTGATGTTATATTTTTTGATTAAGTATGCAAATTATTCGCGGAAAAATACGCGAATATTTTTTCTAAGAATCAATGGAAAAGAGTTCGATAATTTCCCACAATTTAATCTACAAAAGTAATTGAAGCGAAAACAACTGCATTGTGAGACATTCGACTTAGGATTCGGGTCATGATACAAGTCAAATTAGAACCTGTTGAACGGCTAATATATAATTAATATTTTTATTATTCGATTTTAGTGCGTTATCTGTCTGCGGTAAATTTCTTATAATCGCTTACATTAGTGTGCAAAGTCCGGTCTCTGCGGGAGAGAACAATTTCAGGCATCTACATTCTACAGCATTATCTAAATTACATACCCTCTATCCTCTTTCTTATTGACTAACGATATGCCACCGCGATGAATGTGACGACATTTTGCGAAATGATAAACGAAACAAAATTCATGAACCGTTTCAATCGAATACCTAATTGACTCATCATTGTTATTACTAGAAATATATATATTTATCAAAGTTTTCGAAATTCAAGGGGTCAATATACCTTAAAGCAAGAACAAAAAAAGAACTGCGATGCTAATCAAGAAACTCTGATTAGTATCAAAAATTAAACAATCACAGTTATAAACCTAATGATAAAAATACCACCTGCATACGTGCATGTGGAACTTTCGTCTACGCACTTTGCTCTATATTTAACAACTTCGGAGATAATAGTAGCTATACAGCATTTGGAATCCAACTTTCTGTGTGCGTGTTTAGATAATTAATGTATACGGATATTGTGAATACTTTTGTCAATACCCGCGATTTTTTTATCAATCAATTGTCGTCCAGAACTGAATAAAAGGTGACGGATAAAAGCTGCCAACGAACCTTTGGGATAAAGCATTGAATGAGATTAGATGAGAGTATAGCTGTAGGACGAGTAGTAAGAACCACAGAGGAAAGAGAGAAAAAGGGACCAAGAAATTGTCAAATTTTTCGGCGACGACTGAGATGCCAGATTACAGATAAGATTTAAAAAAATGGAGAATGTCCTTGGAAACACGACCGCCATTGTCCTCCGCCTTAACTGGTAAGATGATCTTTTCGGGGCATGCTGCTTGCTCTAAACGATTTTATCCTAAAGATCTTAACGACTTTCTTCGGGTTTTATAGTGCGGTAAGATAGAATTTTATGACTTGTCGCACGTGAAAATTTTCTCTACGTTTGTGTACTAACGAAATTGAGACTCCTTCAAAGTATTTTACGATAGGCAATAAATACTTATCGACTCGGACCAATGAATCTGATTTTGATAGCGGTTTTTCCCTGGGTAGCGAAAGGCGGTAGAAACGTATACTAGGGCTCTCCCACGGCCCTCAGAGGCAGGGACCACTTCTTAGCCTCTTGGAGGCCGACTGAACGGTATTTAAAAAACTCCTTTCAGCCCCCAACAGCGAACCTAAAATACCTTATGGTTCTACTCGAAATATACCCCCGCTGTGCAAGACCTTATATGCGTTACACACTATGTACTTCACGGTGCGCGCGATCTCTCGTGCACTTTTCCTAAGGGGTATTTATAAGAAAAACGGAACCTACCACGTGCATCTCCGCATAGTAGTTCAAAATTAAAACTATGCTTTTGTTTTCTTCTTTCTCCTATTTCTTTTTCATTTCCCCTTGCTTTTGTTCTCACGTACGCGTGTGACTTTGTACACTAAGTAAAAGAATAGAATAGGTTCCTCCGTCCATACAATCTCAAGTAATTTCTTCACCACTTTATCAGAACTAGATACCTACCTAAGAGCTATTAAAAAATCGAAAGAAAATCGAGTCGTTAGAAATTTATCGAACCCTAACTAAATTCAATGAACAAAATTATAACGGGGGATTTCACACGCCGTCACGTCACGACGATAATAATCACTTGAGCTTATTAGGGTATACGTACGAACTTCTCGCAAGTGACTAAAAAACGGAACCGCTTAAAGGATACGGATTTTTTCGATTTCTTATTTCCCTATTAAATCAACAAAAGTTACTTTTCCAGTGCTAAGTATAATTCACACAGCGTTCATACTTTGCATGTCTCGTTAACGCCGATAAGTAATCGTACTCCATGTCTAGACTGAAAACGCATCAAGAGTGAGATATCTCATAGTCAAACATGTATCGTCATTAGAAATGATTCACAACTCGGTATCTATCCATTCGGCATGGCAACAGTAATCCATACTCATTACCACTCACACCCCAATAATCACGTCACCGAACCCACATATCATACCATAGATCATAAGTGAAGATAAAAACAACTAGTTCAATTCTGTTATAGTAGGATAACGAGAGGCGATTAGGCGTCTGTCATTGCAGTCAGAGTTCTTTAGAAATATCTCGATGGTGGAATCATGATGTGATATCCAACCAGGAGTTTCACGAGTTCGAAAGTACCTATACTGCACATTTGTATACAGTGTTCTGCAGTTCTGTATAGGTATGTACTTGATTTCGCGTATTGACTTTCCATAAACGAATCCTTGTCTCTTTACTTGATCTACAAGGTATCATTTTCGTATATTTACGTACGATTAAGGACGCGGCTACCCCCAGCATCTACAGATTCATATGGACCATTAAGAAACGTTATGGGAGGCCCTATCTTCTCCTCGCCACTCTATATGACACCCCAGGAACAACGGTGCAGCAGAGCGGCACCTTTTGATCTTTAGAACGGAGCAAACAGGTAGAGAAGATGCCGACACTACGGCGACTCAGTTCTGGTTCTGGTTCTGGTTCTGGCTCTGGCTCTGGTCCTGGTCCTGGTCCTGATCTCGGCTTGGGCCAATGCTGCGAGTATCGCGCACACCCTTGACTCTGGCCGATGTTGTTGCGGCGTCGATCCCGAACTCCGAAGGAAATATGGAGGGTATTTATAGATTAAGATCCTGACGATAGGGCAAAGATTTTTCATTTAGATTTCATACCGATCCGAAATATCTTTCGGGTTTCAAAGAGCTATAGACTTCAAATTACCCTTGAGTCCGGTAGCAGCTTAAGGGGAATTCTTTTCCACGCGCTCTCTCCGAGCATGTCTCCCCCCCACTCCCCCCGACTCAAAGAATAAGAAGAAAAAAGAATCCTGGCCAGAATCTTATACCACAGAGATCTCGCCGTTGATACAAAGAGTAAAAAATTCTGCGGATCGTCGAGATATCTGAAGAATAATAATTAAAAACCTTCCTAACACGCGCGCTATGCGAACCCGAAGATGAGACATGTTGCCTCGTTCGGTTTTATCGAAACCCTAAACTGCCCTTAGGGCATTGTCTCTGCACACAGATACGGTCCTACAAGAAAAAGGTGTGTGAATGTATTCAGGCATCGATTCTTGCTGCATGTAGAGAAATCTTAGCCCGCATCATTTCGAGTGTGGTAGCGCAGACATTAGACGCCACCATGGGGTGAGGGCATATCTAAATAACAAACTAAAAGAGTTCAGTGCTAGCGGGGACACGGTGGTTGTTGATGATGCCGGCGACGCGATGGAGGAAGGGAATCTTCTTGGTAGCAACAGTGGAAGAGCAGCGGCAGGAGTAGAAGCGGCGGCGGGACCTGGACCTGGACCCCTACCGCGGTCTCCCGCTGCGACCGGTAGCCATACTCTGTCTCGTTCGTTATATTCGAGCTCGACACGCCATTGCAATATTAATATTCCACTCTTAGGTAAGATAAACGATAAATTAACATCAACGTAGGATTTCATACGAATCAAATGTTTTTTTTTTCTATTCTCTCATTCCCGAATTAAATCACGAGCTCTCCATCTATTTCTGTATATAGAAGAACGGCCGTGTTCACATTTCTTTTCGCCAGAAAAAGAAAAGTCTAGAAAGGAAAGGGAGAGAAGAGAGAAAAAGGAACAGGATTCCTTGGAATGACAGAGAAGGTCCGTAGTTCAATATTGTCTCAAGAAACGGGGGAAACCCCTGCACTCTGGTCTCTGGTCGCTGGTTGACAAATGTAAATAGTATACCAAGCGAATGCAAATCTCGACCAAGTCTCGTCAATAAGAGGCGCGGTTTATGCGGGGACCACACGCAGCCTCCAAGGGACAATGTCATGTTTGGGTGAAAATACGCACGTACCACGACGCCGGACATTTGAGTATTTATGTTCACCCTTGGGTCTGCAGTACCACCCCACGTGGCTAAAAGAACCTAAGAAACTTTTACCCGTTTCTTAAATACCTTGCGAATTCTACGCGGAGGTATTTCCTCGATGCTGCAGGGTGAGTACCTCCTACTCCATCCCTATTCTCGTTTATACAACTTCCTAGGGATATAACTAACTCACTTGCCCTCGCCCTTAGCCTTTGTCGGTTGCTGGCGCCACGAACCTATTAAAAATAATGTTTAAAGAACGAATTATGGAAATGCATTCTGCGGGGGGATACCGTATCGCCGGATCCATCCATTCGGGTTCAAATTACAGGGGGCATCCGGCCCCCTGGGAGGAATATATTATGTTGATTTTCAAAACGAAAGGGGGGCTTTGCTTTATTCTCATGTTTTTTCATCGGGTTAGTATTCTTACGACAAGGCATTAGTGCAATTTTTAAAATCTTCTTTAATACGCGTCAAAATCGAAAAATTCAATTTCAGCATCAAGTCACTGTAAACGGAAAAGCGGACGCATCGATGTGTCAATTGATTATTACCCGGTTCCCTAATATAAGATCATCCGTTCTGTCGTTGTAAGGCTTTGCGTAAAACGAGGCTCGGTGGCCAGTAAATATCGAAGGACTTTGTAACTACACATCTTCCTCTCTCTCGCCTTCTTCCCCTGTCTGTCTTTCCGTCTCTCTTCAACCAACCGACAGTAGACAGACAACGTGGGAGGTCTCCACACCTAGACACTACGAGAACCAAATCATTTGTCAATGCGGGTCAGTTTACCGATTCGTCGCACTACCACGGTGTTCCATAGAGTTTCATGCCGTTTTACGGTAAAACGTCTCTTGCCTATTCATTCGTGACGTTAGAGGGAAGACGGAAGACCCAAAAGGAGTGTCCCGCGGGTCTCTCATCCTTATATAAATGTATGTATACATAAAGCGTATTCGTGTCTCCTCTGCACGTACATATATACCTACCCTACATACACATATATACATATATATAGGTATATACACGAATTCACCGAGGTGTGAAATTTGTGATTAATTATTGGCTTGCGTGGGCGTTTAGGGGAAAGATTAGGATCTTTTGAGACTGAAGGCACCTCCGAAGGGTAATTACAGAGGATATCCCTCGACGATTCTTGCGGCTGCGCGGTGAGTTTGAGAAATACGAAATCTGCTAGAACCGCACATTTATTCCTATACAGAGCTTGTTTAGCTCTCGATTCGCGGTAATCGCGTCATCGTATTTAAACCTGATGCCTTTTTATCCGCGCTGTCACCTATGCGCGCCCACGTGGTCCTCTTTGTCCTCTCTAAGACCGTGTCCACTGGAGTGACCATATACAGATAGATATACCGAACGAAAATAGGATATCGTAGGATGTCACCAGACCTGTATCTGAGAATACGCGATAGTTTGTTGCAAGGGATGCCACACACGAGGAAGAATGACACCTCTTGCTCACCGAGGACCACACACGAAGTTCCGAACTCCAAGGTTCTCCCCTCCAACCCGATTCTACTGCACCTTCCGCACGACAGGTCTAACGTGAAAGAAAAACTCGAAATCCAGACGAAAGTCGATTCACTACAGAGGATGGGAATGAATACCTCGCTGGTGTTTCACGACGACCACATTACAGAGTACAAGGAAAACCGATCGAATGATTCACAGAGGATGTTATTCATGCATCCGTCAATTCGAGGCAAGTCTTCGATCTGAGAATATTTAAAGTTCAATCGTTGATCCTCGATTTGAGTATAGTTGACATCTAAATTTTGCGTTCGTCGATGGTTATGCGCAAAAATATAGTTCAGAGAAAATTTTGACGATTTCGAGGGAGCAGAAGGACCCTCAGATTTTTTTGGATGGATGCTTGAATGAAATTTTTTCGTCAACTCCGAATATTTATCTTTGAGATGGATATATGAAGGCCTATCATTCGTGCAGACATTCAGTCTTGAAAAATTGAGTTTGAATCATTGGGATAGAATCTTGCATGCTTAAAATAACTGACTCTTTCAGCCAAGCCTAACGACCACTAAAAGTCAATCAGTGAAAGCACTCGAAGTAACGATGTTTATATTCACTGATATTGTAAACTGCTCACGTCCCGATGCATCCTCGAATGATTCAAGTATTTTCAAAAGTGACAAAGATGCTATACAGAGCTCGAAAGAACCCAGATAATTACGGCACAAAAACTATAGACTATGAGTTCCGTTTGGATTAATGACGACCATATGAAATCTGGGGGAGAAAGAAAGGGAAAAAAGGCTTCATTGCTACATGATTCAACTTTTGTTCGCAGTGTTTCATCGTGGACCATGAATAGAGGTAAGAATAAGCTGTTTTTATATCTATATACTCATCCGAAGCATACAACAGTATACGAAATTTTTGAACATATATTGTGCGGTACAGGGTTGTTATTGTCAAGCTATAATTTGGTAATAAATATCATCGTTCGGGGGAGTCGGTCACCGATCATAAATTGGTAGGAAGGGAGAGGAGTCAGGGTGTCGTAAGTTGCGGGTAATACTGGCGTGCACGTTCACCTTGTCGGTTGGATAAACGTGAACTTTGGGTCCAGCGAGAATTTCCACCTTGATATGTTTACTGCCGAGTCGAATGGCGCGAAGTCTCTGGCAGCAGTGGCGACGCTGTAAAAACGGACGAACTTGCCTCGATACATGGTAAGATTTATGTTAGTTGAAAGGTCGTATAAACGCGGTAAAGCTCGACTGCATCCTGGCGGGGGGGCCACCCGGCATTGTTGCTAATTGCGTTGCGGGCGAGGCCAACTCGTGGTGGTCCAACGCGTTTCGGTAGATAGCTGCTGCAGTTCGGTTTGTGCAGTCTGCGTCTGTATATGTCTGGAGTAGGTAGCACTGAGATCTTTACAACCTTTGCGAACGACCTCGACCACAAAAGGTCCCAACAGAGTTACTTTTTGCACTCGAGACAGCGGGTGGCGAGGGACAATGCGGTCTCGTAACAAAAATGCATCCAAACAACGTATTGTCCGATAGACTATACTTGTTTTAGTATATCCGAACCCCCGCAGACCTACATTTTTCCTTCTCTCCTCCGAGGTAGAGAAGAATTTGATTTTTTTTATTTATTCTGATCTCATAATATACAAGATCGACCGACCGTTGGAATCGGCGATGACGCGTACGTGCGTGTATTCGAATATAAGTATAGAAGTTTAGTTTGAACGCGATGAGGAGCGGATATCTCTTGCGTGTGTTCCCACGGGACGGGAACCGCTGGGATTCCCCTGGCGGGCCGATGGTATGCAAATTTAGTATAAGGCGCAAGATTCCTTGGTGGGACCAATATATAGGTATGCCACGGAAGCTACGGCCGACAACTGTCCCCTTGCCCTAAAAACTTAGAGGTGAATTAACATACGAATAAGTGAAACCTGTATTCGGTATATCCCTTATAGACGAGGACAAGTCGTCACACCCTACGAGTTGTCTTTCCCATTTGGGAGCCGGGGAGAAATAGCAACGGTCCTGCGGGAAGATACCGGTTCCGAGAGATCGCCGTGCGGGACCTTTCGTCCGGGAACAGGGAACCGGGAACCCGCGGCAGTCTGCCCTTTATGGATCTAGCAACGTTTTGTCTAGCCATGATTAGAGACGTGTTAAAACGGTCCGGACTTGATCCAACGGTCGCGGTGGGTTCATAGGTGAGATTCGCTCTTTTTCTAATCTTTTCTCTCCTCACAACGGATGGATATACACCAACCAACGGACGTTAGACGTTAGACGTTACTCGTATCAAGTTATGCTTTCGTTTCTAATGAACAAGGTTCTGGTTCTTGGTTCTAGTTAGACCGATTGAGCTTTCAAACTAGTGCTATTAATACCTACCTCGTGATTTTTTCACGATAAATTCAGGCGAGAAGAAAAAACAGAATCAAGAAACAATTCGCTAAATGGAAACGTATGAGACTATAATTTACAGCCTTCAAACATATCTCTTTCATCTCTGTTCAGGATAATTACACAGCGAAGTACTGAGCGTAGAATTTTTAAGTTTTTAGTATTAGAAGGGCTTGAAATTATTCATCCAACGAATACTATTAACGAAGAACTATAGTCTCGATTCCGAGACGGAGAAACAAGCTTTGAAATGGACTCACGGATTTATGTTCATCTCATTGATTTCTTCTTATTTTCATTAATAGCCGTTCGGAATCAGTTCGACGGTATAAATGATGAAGGGAAACGAAAGAGAAGAGCGTTAAGGTGAAATAGAAAAATTTTCAAAGTTTTTCCCATCGATACAGAAAAAGGTATATCCCGATCCCCTTTTCCAAAATCAGGGAGAAGGAAACGCACGATTTTCCCCTAACTAGAAGCAAACAGGGTGACAACGCCATGAGATTCGCTACACCGTGACAATAACCTGGGTTTACTCTACACCCCTAAGGTTACCATTTTTGTTCATGGGGGACCGACCGTGTATTCTATGGAACCCCAGGATGGGATTATCTCAGGTCAGGTACAGAGATTTCGGATTGTGCGTACGACCAAATACCATAACAATCATCGATTGTCAGAATTTCGTGCGTCCCATGGGCACCTCAATGCCCTTGCGCAAAATTGTACAGCCATTCAAAGTGTGGGAGACTGCTGATGGGACCTCTTGCTTCTTATGTAATATATATAAAAAAAAAAGGTTTCCAACGTATTTTCTTCCAAACAGGATAATTTTTTTCTTCGATAATCTGCTTCTGCATCTTGAATACAGGTACAGTGCTCATTGCTAGTTTAGGAAAAGCTGTTATTTTCAATGAATTAATTGTACCTCATTGTCGCGGTGTGAATGTGTACTTATTGATAGTATTTCTCGACTTTTTTCAGTCGTTCATTCTTCTCATGGCAGTTTCCCATTGTAATCTATTTACTCCTTTTCAACTTTAATGGGCTGCCTGATGTTGCGACGAAAATTCAACGGGTATAAACGATGCGGGCAGCAGAGAGTAGTATCGGTCGAAGGCGGCTCCCTGTGTCCTCGCTTATCTTTCTTTGGCCCACTTGCGGTGAGTCGAGTTAATTAAAACACGGTTCACTAATTTTCGTCGAATGCTTCTGAATCCCGATTAGCTTCCAAACTGGTTATCGCTCTAAATGTTTCAAATTAAATTCCCCCGATACGCATATTAGCTACATTGTAGAAAAGTCAGAATAAGCCTAACTTCTGTATTCATTTTTGTCGGATGGCTAAATTTTGAAGTATCGACATATAAAAATCGTTCAATCCTGATCTCTATACGTCTTTGGATAATCGGGGTGCCACATCATTTCAATCTTACCCAATTGACAATACGTAATACTAAAGATATACTAAGTAAAAATGAAAATTGATCATAATTGTCGCCCCAATAAAAAAAAGGAGAAATCTATTCAATATGTTAACGATCGATTGTAAAGATATAATAATTATTCAAGGTTGATTACCTTTGTTCATTGAGGCGACAAATTTCCGGGAATTGAACAAGATCCAAACAATAGTGTATATGTATAAGATAAATCAGTCCCAAGACCTTACTCACCAATGGTATGTCAGCTGGGTCAAACTATCCGTATTTAGTGATCAGCTTTGAAACTGAAGAATATTCTCCATATCACTTGTTATACGGTATATTCACAGAGTTATATAAGTTATATAACTAGAACAATAACTCTAAATGTGTATTCCGAGCTATTGTAATAATACGCGCGTATCAAAATCTGTATAAAAGCGAAGAAAAATTCAAGGCAAACGTGTGAGCACAATAACAATCGGTCTAGTTTGTGATCGTTGACGGTAACCGATACGATCCAAAAACAAAAACAGGTAGAAGGAAGAGATATGTCAATGTGAAGTACCAAACAGTGACTTATGACTGTCTACCAATCGCTAGTGCACAATGATATCGGGACACGTGGGTCTTTACTCTTCGGAACGTTCGGGGACGAGCTCACAGTCTGATCCGTGTGATCCCAAGGATGGTTTCAAACTGAGCAGCGAGTGACGAAGGAAGGTCCTACCCGACTCTGAACCGGGTCCGGGGCGAGTCCCCGGCCGTTCGACCAGCATGGGATAGGATTTGGGTCTCTCTTTTTTCAGGGCCTCTCCGCGTGGTTGATGGTGTGGCGCGGGCCTGAGGGCCCCAAAGGGCCCCGATACGCGCCCCAGAGTGCACCATGAAAAGAGTGAAGGGTGAGGTGAAGAGGAGGGAGTGAGGAGGCTCCACGCACGGTGCGCGCGCTCTGCCAACCTACGCATCGCACACTGTGTTGCTGCCGTTGCTGCTGTTGCTGCTGCTGCTGCTGCTGTATGCTACGCGCTTTTATCTGTGTGCAGGTGTGTAGCATACCTGTGCACTGTGTATGGAAATCTATATAGGTATACGTATTTTAGTATCGTGAGGCCCCATATAGAATCCCATGTAAAAGCCTGGGGGCTAGTGCACCACTGGTAAAGATGCACTTATAGGTATAATACATATATGGGTATATATGCTATACGTATATAGGAAGGAAGGCAGCTTCTTCGCGACACGGAGGTGCATGCCGCTTCCAAGCGCACACGAATACGAACTCTGTGTGCACGAGCGCTCGCGTATACGCAACCATCATCCTAATATACGACGGCCCCCTGCCACGGTACTACGGCTCCTCAGTCTTCACCAGGAACATACTCTGTGTACGCTTTGTTCAACCAGAGATCGCGCGATTTCTGTGGCGTTTGTCATGCGCGGTAGATAGGTATGACGAATGTGTCCCTCAGGAATCACAGGTAGCACAACGTCTCGAAAGGCACTCATAGTCATCCTTCCAGCGTCAAGTAAATAGTACTTTGCACGGTTTTTTGTCAAAAATCCAGAAATCGAAAGAAGTCTTGCAGACGCTTTTAACCCGCAGGAATATCACACCCTGATTTTCTCTTCGGTAGAGTCTGACGAAAACTTCCATGCAGGCGGAAAGAAATTTTAAACAATTTTACAATGTCCGAAGAATTCCAAATAATTCCAAATTCTACGATCTCTTGGATCCCAGTCTAGGATACGTCTTCTGCTATCTGGACGTTTAAAATTAGTCTAGACGACGTCTAACCATGTGACAAAAGACGTTTCGAGTATGCATTTGGGACGTCTGTATAGTATATGAGCAGGGATATGATTCAAAGTATGATTTACTCGGCGACTGTTATACAGTACATTGTAAAGAGAAGATCCAACGGCCACGCGCAATCGTGCATGCGTGCGTGCATGCATGCATGCGTGAGCAAACGTACCTGCCTTCGTATACGTTCCCGGTGGTCGGTATACCCCACTACATACTAACAATCGGGCATCTCAGAGTCTTCTCAAGACACACACGCAGTGCCCACGCGAGGACCACTCTGTCCCACGCACGGGACCCTCGGGCTCTCTGTCACCCGTCTCGCATATGTTTCAAAAAGGCGTGTATACTTCGAGCTCAGTGAAAGATCGGCTTTCGACGAGGGAATTTTGATCCGAAAGGGTTGAATCCCCTTTCGATGGTAGGTACTCGCCAGGTACTACACCCACGGAACTACACAGGCGATTAACGATTAGGTATGTGCCTATGTGCACAGATTCGAAAGACGGGAGAAGAGTAGGTATAACGTGACTTGGATTTTTTTTTATAACGAATGGTAGCAGCGATCAGAAGAAAATTGGTAAAATGTTATAATTTTCGATACCCGGGGCAAATTGAACCCGTATATATATATATAATGAAAGTAACCAACTCTTATTATAATTGACTTATTAAGGTCCTGTGACGATGATGTAATTATCAAATTAAAATACCAGCACGCGAACTGAGCAATCAGGGTTATATTTACTCCTGTAAATTTGTGGGTACACTCTATGCGTGACAAGAATGAAAAATATCTTGAGATGAAATCGATCACTTATATAGTTGATTTAGTATCCACTCATGTCATTCTGCCTGCAGGCAATTAGCAAAGTGACAGTGTAGATGAATTAATTTACTCTGGTATAACCCGAGAGTACGAGAGAAACAGATGTTATTCTTTGAATGGAAAATTCTACGCTGAGAATCGGATAGCTGGCTTAGCTACCCCATTCAGTGATCAGGTCGCGTTCGAGGATCCGGTTAATGTCTGAAAATTGACATTTTAACATCGTCAAAATTCTTGGTCCTGATCCTATAGACGGGTATCTCTGACTCTTTTCGCTAGTGTCGATAACTCGTGAAGGAATTTTGGAAAACTGACGCAGCTATATCGATACCTTTAGAAATAAATCAAGCCAATTAGAAGCTAGAAGATGTTCAAGAACGCGCTAGGATTGGTCGAGTGATTTTGGGCGACCCCGGTGGTCCCAATTAGGTCACTTGGGATCACGAGGAAGGCTCAGGTTGCGATCCTTCTGAGGCCCCCCTTAGGACCCCTCAGGAACCCCTCCAAGCTCTGCTAGAGGAAACCATCCGTGACGCGTCCTCCTGCTCGCTAAAATTCGGTTACGAATTTGTTCGGCACTGTCAAACCGTAACAAGTTTTTTTTTTTTTAACCCACCCCAACGTAGCAATCGTTCCGATTCATTTATACGGGCACGTGGTAACCCCTAACGAAGACTTTTCTGGAATCTTCCAGTCATCGATGAGCCTAATACCGCGAGAACGCCAAGCTAAAGACATCCTCTCTTTTCTCGAACAAAACTAATCACAAATCTAACGATGTATGAATTCTGAGGATCACGTATGGAAAAGTATAAATGGCGAGCGCAAGATCACTTATTAAATGACTTATCTTACCGCTGCGAGAGGTTATCGATCATTTATCTCACCTACTCAGTTGCAGTTGAGTGCACGTTGCAAATAAACACTTGAGACAATAAATATTTATTCTATGTCGATAGTATATGAAAAACTTATGGACTAACTGAAATAGAAGCAGCGGTAAACCCGTGTACAAACGTCTGATCTGGACCTAAGTTTTTAAGGGCTTAGGGCGACGGTTGATCGAAAACTGATTCTTTGCGAGCGCCAAGCTGGGGCCTCTTATCGCCAGCTTGAGATGACACGTTTTTTCTGATAAAAATCCAGTTTACGAAGCCTTGGGGTTTGTTCCCGGCCATGGGACCGCCTTATCTAATCGCTTATGAAATCGTCTTGTAAAACCTTGGCCGTAAGGGCCATACGGGTGGCATAAGGAACCCACCGAGTTACGATAAGTATTCCAGGGGTCCCGCAGAGATAGAAGCTTAGGTTGTTAACCTCGATATTATAATACAAACCAACCACCACCACCACCACCACCACCACCACGACCAATCGCCAGAATTACCTTACTACAATTTCTAAACTTTAAGCAAAATCCCCGACTCGGATTACGAGTTTTTATTTAGCATTCTAAAGGCGTGAAAGTCTCGGGTTCTGACCTTCTCCGGAAATTCCTTCTTCTTAGCTCTGCACCATCTGCAGTCAGTTGACAATATTTTTCTGACCATTTTAAACGAGTATAGCTAAGAAGATCGATTCTAATACCATATAGTCGTACAGATAACTCCTTATCGAATCAATTCTTATTTATATCCTTTCAATTACATATCATTCTATACAGTATGTATAATCTTGCGCAAGATTGTTACTCAACAACCGGTTGAAATCAATGCGTCAATCACTTCTACCAAAGGTCATTAGTTTTTCTTAAATTTTTTTAAAATTCATAAAGTTCGTTTCTTGTCGTTATTCCAGAGATGCTCGTGAAGTTCTCGTCGATAACATTTTATCACGCGTTTTAAAACTTAGTATATTCATTGATTTGAAATTAGTTTACCCGTATAATGCTGCTATGGCAATACCTCAGGCGTATAAATTTCTGTATGTTCAACTGTTCAAATAGAAACTTCGACCGGTCTTTCTGTATTATACCTTCGTCCTGTACGTATATTAATATCATATCGTACAGAAAGTAAGTTTCTTTGATGCTGTGACGCAGACACCGAGAAATCTTATCTGTTTAATGAAGAAAATCTGTACATGTATGAGAGCTGAGCTCGGAAGTATCTAAACTGTGTTATCCATATAATTTCAAGTCAATTTCCGAAACAATCAATCTAAACGAACGGCGATAGGAAATTAAATTTGTTGATTGAAAAATCCAGCAAAGCTTTTTTGACTGCAAGTTAAAACTGCATATTACAAACGGAGATGAGACGAGTATCGTTTTTTTCTTTTTTTTGTGATATTCAAGTTCCTTGTTCTTGAAGTACGTCGAAGGAACGTTGGCGGAGCATAGCGTGTCTCATCGTGAGCCAGAGAAGGATGAAGGAGGATGAAGGACGTGGAGGAGGAAGAGAAGGAGGCTGCTGGCTCGGCTCTGCTGGGGGCGGCTTACTTACCTTTTTTTTTTTCTCTCGTCGGCCTCTTCTTTCTCTCCGTTCGCCAGGGTCGCCTCTCTTCGTCTTACGGCCAGAGGGACCCAGCCTGGGCCCCTTGGGCCTGGGCGAGCCTCAGCCTGTGCTATGCTCGTGTATCCATGTGTCTGTGACGAGTGTGCCGTGTCGCTCTTTCCGAGAGATAGGGAGAGAGAGAGAGAAAGAGAGAAAGAGAACGAGAATGGGACGAAGAGAGCCAGAGAGGCAAGGCTCCAAGGATGTGAGGGAGAAAGGGGGGCAACAGGTGGATACGCAGTCTGGGTTCACGTAGGAGCACCCGTGCACCCGCCTGGAACCCCGTCCGTTTCTGTTCTGTTCTCGTTCTCTCCTTCTCGAGCTGGTGCGCCCAGCAGCACCACCTCTTTGGCTTTCGTGGTTTACGACTACGTAATGCTGCAGCATTGCGTAATCTAAAAGAAGTTTGGATGGGCTGCAGCACGAGCTAGCGAGGAGAAGATAGCCCGTCAATTTCTTATCTGCATCTACGTATGTATGCATACGTACATACGTACAATGTTTGAATCGATGAAAAAACCAGAGAAGATCGCAATGCATTCACTATTCATGTACCGTCGATGACTGGTTGAAGCGATCGCGATCGGTACGAGAAGGATGGTAGGTGTACGTGACCGTCACACTTTCGTGTAACGAGTTATCACGCCTTTCAATAATTTCCATCAAAATCGTGTTCAAGAAACGATTGTCAGTCGCGATAATTATAACCTATCAGTAGATTTCTTTCTTTAATTTCATGGTGCAAGGTGTCAGGCCCGTTCACTATATTTGAATAATTATTATAGAGTGAGTATCAATACGGATGCTCCTCATCTCGGCGAATTAAAACCTGCGATAATGTAATCAATTTAAGATTAGAGAATTGCGAAATATTTTTATTGCGCGTTAAGTGTAAGAAGATGTTTCCTCTTAACTTCTTGACATTTTATTCATTTTTATATCTATCCTTGATTCAGTAATATAACGCGGTTTTAGATAGCCGGCCTCATAATTATCAGCAAAGCGAATTCAGAGCTTTATAACCAAGCTGATTTCGTTCGGGTATAAGCCAGTGATCTGTCATCGCGATAACGGAATGGAAAGTTTTCCACAGTCATAAGTACCGATGGAACATTCCCAAAACTTAGTACACATGTCTCAATGGTGACTAGGTACACGTATGTCTAAATGTTCCTACATTGCCCCGATGTAGAATGAACTGCGGCTCTAGATGAACGAGAGAACATATTTTTGTTGAAACCTTTTTATATTTCTTTGATACGTAGGAGTATATCTAAGCTTCGTAAAATAGGGCGACCGATTCTTTTTTTTTTCCTTTTCTTTTTTAACTCTATTCAGTAGAACGTTGAATAGAAGACGAAGAAGGCGCCTAGGAGAGCCTTGGGCTCGCATTGTGTAGACGCCTTTGCCGGTAACTAGTTTCCTTATGGCCCCAGGACCCTTTCTTTCATTTTTTTAAATTTCTATGCATCGTTTCGTCTCCCTCTCGGCCCATTTTTCTCGTTCGGGTCCATCTCCAAAAGAAGCTGCCCCCAAGGGCCTGGCTGGCGAGGGCATACCGGGGAGACGAGGGGACTAAATCCTTCTTTTTTATTTCCAGGCTGATCGTGGGCCGCGCGAACTTGTTTAAAGAGCTCCATACTATAAGCAACGATGCGTCACCGGTTTGGAATTGATACGGAAGGCAGCAATAAGAAAAAATCTAATTGAACGTCAAAACAATATTTCTCGGTGGGTTACGTCGGCAATTATCAAAGAACAGTCCTTGGCTCCAGTCACGCTCAAGA
Organism: Tenthredo distinguenda; assembly: GCA_947538915.1. Lineage (NCBI taxonomy): Eukaryota > Metazoa > Arthropoda > Insecta > Hymenoptera > Tenthredinidae > Tenthredo > Tenthredo distinguenda. Next base: position 12,807,565 of record OX384534.1, read on the forward strand.
CGGGAGCCATCCCAGATCCTATCTTAGGTACGTACCCAGCCTCTCAACCACCTCTATTTCTCCCTCCCGCCCCTTCCAGCCCTTTCATTTCATTCCGAAGATTCATCTTAACCTGTATCCATCGTCGAACCGTGCGGAGCAATCTCCGACAACGAATAGCAGATCGTGACTTACAGTTGGAAGAAAAATTCTCTTTCAAATCCACGACCCCTTGCGTTGCATAAGAATATTTCTTCGCATTAGGATCATTCCTTGCCAAGTAATTTTTTTGCTTATCTATTTTTTTAATGATTGATCAGTTCAAACTATGACTACTTCCGATAGATTCTTAATTAGGTATATATAGGTAGGTGTATATGAATTTGGAAATTCTCCGTTAGCGGAACTCAATATCTTGATGTCGTTCGCGGTCAAGTTCCCATGTCTTGTACACTTCTGGAGTTTTCCGTTGCCCCCGCTTCCCATGGACTTCCTAAACATTGACTTCCTTAAGAAACGGAGCAGATGGCTTATTAATTCGATGACCACAGCCGTGCGCCCAGTTCCCACCCCGGTTGCAGTCACTTGCTACTTCCTTTCAACCCAAAGTTAAAGGCGGTGGTACTTTGGGTGGGTGCATGTGTATAGCTGTTTTCGTAATCCTATATGTAGACGAATACATCGGCTGGCTACTGATTCACTTCTGCTACGTATGACTTATCGCATATTTTCCGATTCTGCCTCCTCGCCGAATAATCTGTATATACCTACATGTCTCGAAGTTATTTCTTCCAAAGTAAAGCGCGCAACCACGCGAGAGTAAAATCAAATTGCTCGAAGCTGATCACTGTAAGAGGGCTTCGTGAGGGTGCGAGTGCGTGTGCAGGAGGGCATATGGGTAGTGTGGAATGAAGAAGCTTGGAAGAAAGGCGCAAGGTGCTGCCTCCACACTCTCCACATGCCCCTGTCGCTGATCGCCGTCTTCTTCTTGGACCGGGCGCAGCGCGGTGCGGTGAGGTCTTGGCCGTTACGGCAGCTGATTGTCGGACGAGCAGCAGGTGAATGTGGGAGAAGGTATTTCTCGCGTGTAAAGGTGTGTCGCTATTGTTGCCAGGCAATCGAAGAGAGTTCTCCTACATTTTCATTATTTATTGTCAATTTTATACGTCGTCTAAATATCGCTACAAATATTACCTTGCAGCGAGCGCACGCCTAAACGCTGTAATAAAAATAACTTACGACCCACCTAATGCCGCGTTCAAATAACGAGATGAAGTTATTCTATTTCCACTCTTCAATCACTCATTATTTTCGTTACTTCACGTCGAGGTGCAAAATTTATTAACAGTTGTCCCTCGTTAATATCCAGCAGCTGTTATATGCACTCTGCAGAATACAGATACATATGTATAAGACGAGGTAGAAGATTACACATTTGGACATGCTCCTTGAATAAAAATGGGAAGAATTGTGGTAATAGAAAGCAGACTCACGATCAGTATAAAATGAAACAGTTTATTGTGGATAGAGTTACATAGACGTAAGGATGCAAGGTTACAACTGTACTAATTATGTCGATTATCCTAATGGCGGTGATTATCTACGTGTGCAGTCGTGAACTCTTTGCATTGAAATGGTTCTAGCAATGAGCTTTTTAGCCCCAGAACTTTGACGCGTAAACCTATCGAGTGGGATACCGATCGGACTTATCCGTATAATTTGAATCTCTGCAGTGAGCCGCGCGTTAATGAAATTCAAATAGAGAGTCCATGAAACCGATCTCCGCGTATCAATTTCGTCTCACCCCCAGCTGAAGGAGAGAGAGAAGGTCGTCGTCGGCGTCTCAAAGGGTTGCCTGCGTTCCCACACCGCCCGCGCCTGCGCAGCTTCTTCTTCTCTTGGCGCATTGGTCTCCTCCTCGAAGACAGGAACCTTAAAATGCTCTCGTCGACCCCGTAGATTTATGACCTAGCAGCCCAAAGATCTTACGAGCAACTCTCCACGGAGACCCGCAACGTGTTACATTCAGGGAAAACCTGCGCTGCGCTAGTTTTGTCAATTTTTGGTCCACCAAAAGTCGCGCTCCACTTTCGACTCCGGTGTAACAGCGTTGGAACTGGAACACTCTTTACTTACATTTGTATATTGTACCATTATACTATATGCATCGAGCGATAGTCCCACTATTTGTCTCGACACGATGATTAGATTTGTCTCTAAATGATAGACGCTGGTCAAGTTATCAACTATTCCAGTTTGATTGGAAGAATAACGATTTTTCCGAGACTAATACGACTATACCTTGAGTCGAAAGCTTCATTGGGATCAGTGAAAAATTCTCGAGAGCAAGATGCGTTCGAAATCGTCGTGTGTCAACTGTCAAAGAATTGTTTATGGCGGGTAAGATGACAAAGGGAGAGAAAAAGAGTAGAAGGTAGTCGCTCGCGTGAGAGAAAGAAAAAGAGGGATGACGAGAGGGATACAGAGAGGGAGAACGAGGATGCGATAGCTTGGGGTGATGCGTTTCACCTGTATGCTTGATACAGCTGCTACCGCGGCCTAAGCAACCTGCCGACCGACCGGCCGGCCCTTGGACGGTAAGGTGCTTCTTCGAGGACAAGAAAGTGGGGGTCGCGTCTCCAGAAGACGTTGAGCAACGGAAATTTGTAGAAAGTGTAGCGTTTGCTCCAATCGTGTATGACTTTACGCAAACGCGTATCAAGCGAGTATGTGTGCCGAGGGCAGAACAGAAAGGGTGCGCGAGAGGGCAAGGGATGGTAGAACGTCGTTAAGTGTAGCACCACTTAAGTGCGGCACTTGCTCGATACACTTGCCTCGATACACTTGTAGCCTTGGTTCCAAGCGAACGGCGCACCTGGCACCTGACGTGAGGGCGAACGTTTCAACGGTTCTTCCCAATCTGTAATTATTCTGTTCTTGTATCTCTTTTGCTAAGGCTCCTTTGCTGATTACCCCCATTCATTCATTTTTTCTTTTTGCATAGCCTTACGCGTATTGTGGTCATTAATTATTTTTCGCAAAATTTTACTATCTCGATCCAATACCTGTCTTAACGGGGTACATAAAATTGAAAAGTTCTGAGTTCGAGTGCGTCTCGCACGGTTTCCCTTTTTGTATAATATGTGTATTTTTGGTTACAAACCACGTTTAGTCGATCGCTTAATTAGGAAGGCCTCTATTTCAAAATTTGATGCACGATAGTACAATTTCGAAACTTGCCTTAAGCAGTATTCATCGGTGCGTACGAATTCGATCATCGTTAAGTAAACGACACTGAGAATATCAGACATTCTGAAGCGTTGCTCAATTTCGTGTCAATATTTTTAACTTCTGCCCACATTTCCATGACTTTACAAAGTTTCAATTATTCCCAGCGAAACTTACGAAGCACTAAGTCTCGCGATCGTACACGAATTTTTGTCAAATCTAATCTTCATCAAATGATGAGTCATTTCATCGCAAACCAGAAGTCAATTGGCACGGAAATTGACTAAACTCGTTATTTGGCTTCCGGATCAACCGTCGTTTAGTTCAGGAACCGACAGACGGACGTAGGTACGAAACGGTCGCGATAATAACGTCGACCATTAGATCGGGGACAGATAGAGAAGAAGAGTCTTCTCGGAGAAGTTCTTGGCGCTCTTTGCGTACGGGTTGCTAGCAACAGGTGTGTAGCAGGTGCGTGATCAGGCTCAGAGCTCGACGCTCGGCGCTCGACGCCCGTCGTTCGCCGTGGCGAAGTCCTCCACGTCCACCTGACCCTCGGAGGGTCCCACGCGGGGCGGCCAAGTCACCCAACGAACTCCCAACCTCGCCTCCTTCGGCGGGAACCTCCGTAACCGTCTTTCTTGGCGCCCTCGCTCTCCCCGACTCGTCCTACCCCCCTGCCCATCCTCTTTTTCCCACCCCATCGAAACGCGCCCTGGATCGAAATAAAGGCCTAGACACAAGCCGAGGAGAGGTTGCCAATGCTCTCGGGCAAGGATCGAGCGCGCATCATCATTTCGTGTGGACGGAGGATGGCCGATACAGTTTTAATACACGTCGAGGTGAGCCCCCTGCGCAGCAGGTGCACTGCAGGTGATTCCCCCCACCATAAAGATTGCGCGTCTCGTTTCTCCTTCGTGGGCCCCGTGGGACTCTTGGCTCTCACGAGAGAGCGTCTCTTGGACTGCAGCACCCTGCGGCCCCCACAGCCGACTATTTTCACCACGAAAAAATCGCTCCTCCTGACGATGAGCTCTGGTGCAGGAATTTCGTACGTCCGGGACCGTACCGAACCTGACTCTTTACGGGCAAGTGACGAATCGTCGCGCACGGTGCTGTCCACCGGGAATAATTCATCCTGACGCTTTTTTTTCTAACCATCGCGACAATTCTTCACCGACAAAGAATCCGGTTATGAGACTAGGCGGTACTACCTCAAAAAATGAAACCGGACGTAGGTGAGATTGACATTTATTAACGTTTCATTGCCGGCTTTGTCGAATTCTGTTTCTGATAGACAGTTACGGTAACTAACTTTGCAGTCAAGACATTTCATCAATGAACGAATTTCTTTGTCTTCGTGATCTGTTCAACAAATAGGTGAATTGACGTGCGAATTTTTGACCCAGTTAATGGCCCTCTGCACTAGTTTTATTAAATCGATAATGTAGTGACGAATGGTCGTATCGAAATGTGACGTGAAATTTATAATCACAAGAATCGCAAACAGAATTTCACATGAGCCACATGTCAACTATTTATACGAATACAGATAAGTAGCAAGGCGATAATTCGTCTAGTGAATTGAACGGTTATACTTGTATCTCGATAGTAAACTTTGAACTATTTGGTTGCTTCAAGAATTACGTGATTATCTACGTATTTGATGCTCATGGGTATTTGAATGACCACTAATGGTGAATGAAGACTGTCAGAGACCGAAGCCTAAGAAGACGAGGCTCATAACCGATCTATGCAAATGGAGCCTGTACTATTTGGTATTATTGTAGCTAATGATGTGGGATTTTTATGGCGATCATTTTTATGCAGACGAAAAGTTTAAGAGGAATTGACAATTCATTTCAAGCTCAAAAAAGTCAGTTTACCCGCAAGCGTGCTTAAATTTAAAGCCATGGATGAACATACAGAAGAATATTTTGGAGCAATGATCTCCCCTTCTCGAACTTCCTAGTTTTTACCGACCGTGATATTATTTTGATTCGGCTAGATTTAACAGGTGACTATCTGACATACGGAGAGCGGCTCCAAGTGAACCTAGACTAAAGTACCTGGCTGAGGTTACGATTATTTTCGATAGAAAACGTAACATGTGTTGGACACGAGCGACAGATGGCAAAAGTGTTGCCCTCAACCCAAACCCAAACACGCATTTTGAAGCCGATCGTACTGTGAGGTTGAGAATGGGCCCGGCAATCACACCTCTCCAATCATTAATGCTATCGTCATTAGGGCAGCCCATCAATCTAGCCCGAGGTGGTTCGGGCACCTCGTGAAAAGTACAATACGAATTTAATAGGATGAGATTTCCGGGTCTTAGAGACGCCTGATAGTTGGCATCGTAATCTAAACTGGAATTGTACTAGGCTCAATAAATATCTGTGGTTTATAGTTCATACAATCGATGGTTATCCGGCAATCAGTCAAATAGAAACTTCGGATGAAACTAGCCGTTGGACATGATGATTTATTCGCGTGTTGATCAGTTTTTGAGCTCCCAGATGAGCTAATGAAGGTTTCCGTTAGTGGAGAACAAAGGATTTGTTATTTACCCGTAGTAACCAAAAGAAACGAAGGGTGCTCTAAATGGTACACCGGTTGTTAAAGAGGAGTTTTTAATTTTCGAAGGAAGTATGCTCGACATAGGTACCAATTATGTTACATCTTAACGATATATCGTGGAATTAGGTAAAATGAATACTAAATAGTGAGGAAGCTTAGGAAGTTTGAAGGCAATAATGAACTTGTTAGCAAGATGAGAAAAGCTGTTCGTTCGAAATTATTATAAGATTGATAACCATCTTCCGTGAAATTATACATTCAGGTTCTCACGACCAACGTGACGTAACTACGGTCGTTTATTAATTACAAAAGAGCAGACAAGTCAGCCAATTATATCAGTCAAATGTTTAACCCCCCGTAAACATATTACAGTATACACATATAGAGGGTAGATTTATGGATGAAATCTCAAATAAACGTTTGCTTCCGTGAGCTGCGACGCGTGAAATGACTCCTAGTCTCGTCCATGTATACATATACACAAAGTACCTGCTATATCAGCAACTACTGCTAACGCCAAGTTCCGGTGGGACCGGAAGTGCACCCATATTCAGCGATATTCATAACTCAGACGCCCGACGCCGCACCCACCGCACCACTCGGACAAACCTAGCCCGACCTTACTTAACTAGTCAGTGTACGTCTAGGTATATAACAGATACATAAGCCCAAGCAACGAAATCCACTCTGGGAAAACGGTTGAGAACTGGGTAGGCATTTAAATGCAGGTGGATGACTTTTGTGCCCTGGCTAAAGATGGAGATAGCTACAAAAAAGAGGCAGAAAATTTGTGCCTCTGAATTTTTAACGAAGTAACTACTGAAGTGGAGGATTTTTAAAAAGTTTTATAAAAAATCGTCAATCGTTCGGAGAATTGTTGTTCAATTCATTTTCAAAAGGCAATAGCGCAATGACCTGAGCATTGCATTGATGTTAACCGTACAGCATTTAAGATTTGCCAAGAAATGGTATACCGCGTTATCGCAGTGACTTTTGACCGCTATGGCTTCCTTGTGTTGGCAGAAAATCCATCCAGTGCTTTCTTGATAACAGAAGTCTCCGGCGGTCGGTGACGTCAATCGATTTTTTCATAAGGAATGAAATAACTCAGCCTCCCCTCATTAACATAAATTGCGATTCAAAAAGTTTTACGAGATATTATAATATATTCAATCTTCATTACGTTGCCCCGTGTCCTCTCATTAGATCTAACCGGTTTTTTGACGGTTAACTACTGCAGGGAATTGTTATAGTTCATAAACCACGCGCGACTGATGCCAAAGTTCATAAAATGAATTCGTCTCATTAGTTTAATAAAGTCTACATTGAACGATGCCATGTTATCGGTCGATGCGGACAATTATAATATATTGACGATAACCGTGGACTATCATCTTCCTTAGAATTTTGCCAATTAGCAGTATTTAAATAGCGTAACAGCTCTCATTATTGTGTTGTTGAACTAATCTAGTTATTGGAGCAGAACGTCAACCAACATTTTTTTGTATTACGGCTTCTTCTTTAAATTTTGATGAACAATTATAAGAAGTAGTTAGTTCTAGTGAATAATCATGATTCAGTTGAAGATTGGCTAATTGTAATATAGCAGTGGGATATATTCTACTGCTATTAAAATCAAGCTAAGAAGTGATACAAAATTATTAGACGAAAGCCAAAGGGAATTGTTGGAATAGATTTGTTCAAACCAAGTTAAAATTTACTAACTCGACACAAGAATCGTTGCTGATAAATTATTTGGTTCTGGTGAAATAGTAGCGGAAATATAAATTCGATGGGTGGGTATGTGAAATGCACACAGGGCCTGGTAAAAGTTATTCGGTATTGCGATTGTTTCATGTCAATTCGAGTGATAGCAAAATATCTATGTATGCTCTTTACCAATTAGATCGAATTACTTAATGCAAATTATCACATAAGTTATAGATAGGTCGTCGACTTGTAGACATACCCATATTTTGGATGGCCTGAAGATACGCGCCTCACGCATAAGCTGATATATATTAATTTGATACGTGGATATGTTCTAGGTGCAATTCAAAAAATATAAGAGCGCACAATGCGAATCCCTGGATTCGGTTGGCATCCCTAACAACTTTCTGTAGTAACTTCTGAACAACTGGTTGCTCTACTCTGTACGAAGCGAAAAACCTGGATGCCGAATTTGGAGGACCTGGTATCAGAAGAACATCTGACCCGAGGAGGTGTGAGGATAGAGGTTTCTTCGTCTCATTCTGGGAGTTGTTCGTCAAACGTTGGACAAGTGATTGCCAGGTAAAAAACTGCCAGATTAATTCGCCTTATTATGTGCAACCCACGGATCATTTTACGCTCTTTCTAGTTCTTTCTGTTCGGGCCCGATGGCGCCCCGACTAGCGATTCTAAGAGCTGTACTGACCTACGATAAAGGCTCCCTGACTCTACTCGACGATAAAGTAATATGGCTGATGTTACGAGGTTCAGTGACCCTCGTGCCGTCGACGGGCTAACATGGGGCCTGCGTCAAATGGAGGCTTCAGCGATAAGCGTTGTGAAGAGGATCCGATGGATGTAAAAGACTTGTAACAAAGTAACGAAGCTGTTTCTTGACAAAATGGAAATTCTTTTCGACTAAGAGTAAGTCACCGTATAACTAATATCGAAACACCTATTCTTCTGTTACAATTGAATAGACTTCCATTCAAGTCCAATAAAATGACATTCGTCCAGGAATGATTATGTTTTTATTGCAACCATAAAATGTATATTGAACTCAACTTTGTGCAATAAGTTTTATCAACTAGTATATTGTTGTAATACATATGCGGTTTCTTTATACGTATACATATTTAATTTTGAGAAATAATTAAGAATTGTACATGCATCGCTTTAATATTGTATCGATGCTATAACATGTATTATTATAGTAAATTCTTTAATAAATATCCCTCAAAATCATAAATAATCAATTGCTACATCTTTTTTCCCTATCCAACATGCGATATATAGGGTAAATTCTTAACGTACGCACACTAAGAGTTCATTAGGGCGGGTCGAAGTCGGTAATTACCTGAAATTCAAAGTATCATTAGGTTGAGAATCACCAGACTAGCTCACGGGGTGACAAATGGTATCGCCATCTCGCGGTCGAACTGGCGAACTACTTTTGCAATAAATATTAGTGTTTGTTGTATGCAATCCATAGGTCAGTTTTGTACTCTGGGTTGCATATCATCAGGCGCAATAAATTTTCAAAAAATTCCGGCACATCTTCTCGGGTCAGATGTTCTCCTGGTACCAAGAGCAAAAATTTTCGATTACAAATTTTTCTAAGTCCGAAAAACGCTAGTATAAATTAATATATAGAGACATGCATGAAGACACATAAATTAATATATAGAGACATGCATGAAGACACGTATGGAAAGATATTTGAAACTCGGATGTTCAGTTAAAGTATCTTAGCTGTTGATATCATTGAGACAGATACCAAGTTTCCCTATAAATACGAAAAAGTGTTCATAATATTTAACGAAGCGTTTGGCGTAGTCGGTAGAGCGTGCGACTAGAAATCCGAGCGAGCGAGCGAACTCGGGTTCGATCCCGTCCGAAATCTCGAAAAAGATTTTCAGAAAATAAAATCCTCACTTAGCATGAGTATGCGGTGAGGTGGTAGGGGGTCTCGTCATCACCGGTGACGTCATAGGTAGGACTCGACTAGAAATAAAAGCGGCGCAAGGTGGGGGAACTCCAGAGTTCGAAAATTAAATAAAATAAAAATAAAAATAAAATAAATTTTCGAAAATTAAATAAAATCGAAAATCGAAAATCGAAAATAAAATTAAAATAAAAATAAAATTTTGGGCAGAGAGAAAAATAAAATTCCAGCTCGGGGAATCGAACCCAGGTTTTCCGGGTACGAAGCTAAATTTTTGCCCCTGAGCCATTTACTGCTCAAAATTCACGCGAAAATTAAATGGGTTATATATTCAAAGTATTATTTCGGTTAAAATAGCCTATTTTTGACAAAAATTTGATTTTCTGAACGTTTGGCCACCCAGAGCCTTCCTCCCTGGACCTGGAGCTTGCTCTTGCTTTTATTTCTGTCAAGCCTTACCTTTTTCCAACCGCTTGGTCACCTGGAGCTCCTCTCCGTCTTGCTCTTGCTTTTATTTCTAGTCAAGCCCTACTCTTTCTAACCGCTTGGCCGGCTACCTGGAACCTGGAGCTCTTCTTCGTCTTACTCTTGCTTCTATTTCTAGTCAGCCCTACATACCTAGGTTCAATTTTTCCGAAACCGACGACGCTGTCGTACGAACATATCTACAGACATTTTGACAGCCACAGAATTACCTCGTTGTCTGTAGATATGGTTACCGACACTGATCTCAGTAGAGAGATCAGTGGTTACCGACGACGCTGTCGTACGAACATATCTACAGACATTTCGACAACCACAGAATTACAGTTGCCTACGTTGTCTGTAGATATATATGGTCAGTTTCGAAAAAATGGAAATTTTATATGAGAAAAATTTTTCAGCATTTGGGCCGGGATCGAACCGGCACCAAACGCTGGCTCGGATTTCTAGTCGCACGTTCTACCGACTACGCCAAACGCTTTGTTAAATATTAGGAACACTTTTTCGTATTTGTCTTGAAACTTGGTATTTGTCTCAATGAAGATGTCTTAACTGAAAATCTGAGTTTCAAATATCTTCTTAATTCAATTTCTTTACTAGAGTTTGAAAAGTTCTCGGTCACTGTAATGCTTACAATAAATATGTAATAATATCCATAAAAATCTAGTCTCTGTTACTAGTTTCAATAGCTTAGCAAATCGACTTCTGAAGATAGTGCAATATCGAGTTGCAAGGACGGGAAGGTGAAAAGTGAGGAAGCAATTATTGATATATCTGTGAATTTATTGCCATCATCTACAATAATAATCATTGTCGAAGATATGTACAATTTATAATTGTTTCTTAAAAATAAATATGTACTAAATTTCCAGCCTTGAAAAGAGAATCATCGTCGGACAGAACAGAAAGATAGTAACAGAAATATAGTCTCTGTAAAATTACGTTAGTTAATATATTATTGTAATAAAGATGTGTTGCAAAATGATTGATCTCCATGTCGAGATAGTTTTGTTTTGTGAATTGATAGCAATTAGTTCATATGTGTATCGCATTTACAAAATAAGTACCTATACACATAGTGAAATTAATCATGGCATAATCATAAAAAGATTACTGTTGATAACTGCAGAAACTTTTATCCGCAGATGTTACATTCGCGATCCAGTACAATCAAGGAGTTTCTTAAGTGACTAGAATTTTGGGAGCTACAAAAATATATTCTATTTCTTGTATGACTAATTAAAAAAACAGAAAGAAATATCAAATTTGTATAGTCTCAAGACTTTTCTGGGTGCAGTGAGAACCATGAAACCAGATGGTAAGTGGAGTCAAATGGGCAAAGCTCGGACCTATGTGAAGTTGGCCCGTGACTTTATTATTTTTCGATTTTTTATATACCAAACAATTGCTCCTTCATTTCCCTCAATTGCTCCACCCTGGAGTAAAATTATTTAGTCACGGTTTTTAATAAGAAAGCAAAAAACGTGCTCGCGGTACACCGGACAATTGCTCCTCAATTGCTCTTAATTGCTCTACCCTTATTTCTGATTGCAAACAATAGAAAATAGCAGAAATGTGGCAGCGTGATGTGAATGGTGGGCGTGTAAAACTTGCACTGATACTGATCTCTGAAGCTAAAGACTCAAGACTCTGGTATGATATACTGATCGACTAGGCGAAAAGGTGTAAGACTGGCATTGTTACTGGTCTCTGATGCTCAAGACTCAAGAATCGGGTATAATGGACCGATCGACGAGGTGAAAAAGTCTGAAACCCGCCATTAAAGTTTTTGCAACCAAATTTTTTTCTTTTTATTCTGGAAAACTAATGGGGAGCAATTCAAAATGAGAGTAGAGCAATTACGATCAAATCAAGAAAAACTATCGCGGAGCAATTGAAAATAAGGGTAGAGCAATTGAGAGCAATCCGCGAGCAATTGAGAGCAATCGAAGAAAAGTTCATTCGTATTCAACGAGTCTTCGAAATCCTGTGATATACAAGCGCGTCCGAACTGTGACGTAAGCTCGCGCCCCACTATTCACATCACGCTGACACATTTTTTGCTATTTTTTGGAAAACTCTCGCGGAGCATTTAAAAATAAGGGTAGAGCAATTAAGCGCAATTGAGGAGCAATTGTCCCGTGTACCACCGATCGTCGAAATCTGTTCCGTTTAGATGCGTCTCAATTGTGCAATAGCCTACCCCCCACCATTTCATTTCCGGCGAATACGTTTTTTGTTTTCTCTTCAAAAATCGTGACTGAATAATTTTACTCCAGGGTGAAACAATTAGGAGAAATGAAGGAGCAATTATTGGGTATATCATAGATCGTCGAATACCCATCCGTTTGCTCGAAACATAGAGTTAAAGTTTAGGCTACGTTAGATAGAAAAATCGAAGTTTGTTTTTCTCATTTTTTTCAAAAACTAGATTAGAGCAATTAACGGGATCAATAGAGCAATTAAAAGCAATTAAGGAGCAATTGTTTGGTATATAAAAGATCGAAAAATAATAAAGTCACGGGCAAACTTCACATAGGTATCCGCGACCCGCATGTCGGTCCCGCAGTTCAGGTTGCATATGAAGGGCGCATTAATGTTTTAAAATTTTTTAAAGTTTTTAAAAATCAATGAGAAAGCAATACCATTTCGCACCCCGTATAGCAATTTTATGATCCTACCCAGCTTACTAATAAATAAATCGGTCGAATGTTTGATTTATTTACTTTTACTAAAAGGTGATTTCAATACATGACTTTCTATTTACTGAAATAACTTTTTAGAGTATTTGTTATTTTATTCCTAATACAAATATGACTTATAGCAATTAGATTTCCACGTTAATGTAAAATATTGGAGAAACTGAGATCTAGACTGGGAATTAGGTAACACGGTCCCAAATTGAAAGAAAATTAAATTTGATTCAGGCAACTAATAAAGAATAAAAATGAAGTAAGAATAAAAGTATTGGATACATTTTATGGGAAAGAGTTTAAAGCCACGAGCTACGTTATCGAAAATCGAAGAAAAAAACTTTAATGTATACATAGGTATAAAAATTACAATTTTTGATGCGAAAATACTCGCTCAAGTATAACTGCAGACAAAAAATAGAACATTTGTAAATGCACTGAGCTCTGATAATTCTCCAAACAATTATTTGTCCATCTGTTATTTAACAGGTAGAGTAAACACGATACTATTATTATATTAATCGAAATTTGCAATTATTGGAGTCAACATAGTATTAATCGTTTCAATCGCTGCTGCTGCTGCTGCTGCTGTTACTTGTACTGTAGTTCTTGAGCAATTTTCATAAAAACTATGCGATTAATCACAACGGAATATAATTTCTCCCTATGAAAGTAGACAGGCTATAAAATAGGCGTCAGACTTCGTTATATGAACTCAAGTTCAGACGAAATCAAATATACTATAATTTAAAAAAATTCAACAAATGCGAGAGCACCCAACGACTACTTTTCCGGCACGATGGTTCTTGTAGTAAAATTATTATCAACTATCATTGATCTCTTCTTCACAATGCTGGGGGTTTTCCGTTCGCCTTAGCTTCAACATCCCCGCTTGGTATATAATACATAGAGTCCAAGAAAAATCGAGTAAAATCTCCGACCACGCTTCGGTCCGGGATACTCTGGCTCATACCATACATCGCGAGCTGAAAACATACACGAACTCTTCAGTTAAAAGAAATCTTACGAAATATGTTCATTTTTATATTGACTCATGGTTCCTATCTTTTTATTCTCTACAACACCTAATCCGTATCGATTTCTGAGCGTTTGAAAAGTATTTTTAATATAGAATAATAAAATAATTGTAGAATAATATTGAATTATACCTTTCCTTCGACTGGGGCTTGAGGTGTTTTTAAAATATCAGCCAATTCCGTCCTCACATCGTCTAGGAATCCGTCTGCAACACCTGGCTCAGTGTGCAGCTGAGTTACGCAAATGTGAATTCCGCAAGGGAATTGTAAAGGGTTCAAGTTCCAGCCTTTAGCACTCAGTCCGTCTGAGAGCCTGTAGATATGAAATTCATCCGAGCCGATAGCAATGACGGATGTTGCAGGTGTACCGAAAATAAAGATGCCATCCATCTTTCTCAATCTGCAATGACACAATGATTTTTCATTTTAGGATGTTGTTCAGTTTCATGAAATCGATTCTTGATGGCACTCCGCTTATTATAATCTTTTTAATCTGAAAATTTTGCTAGAACAGACGTTCAATATCTATGAAATTAAAATCTGTGGGACTTACTCTTGCTCGATATACTTCGTAGTCTCGATAACACTTTTAGTAGACTCTACGTATCCCGATTGGCCAAAGTACATCATTGTAGCCCAACATGCTGCGATTATGCCTCCTGCACGTGAACCGTTTACGGTTGGTGATCCGTAAATACCGCCAGGCCAGTCTGTTGTAATTGTGTATTGATGGTGTCTGTACTTTTTCTCTCTATACAAAATTACAGATGATCCTTTAGGCGCGTATCCATACTGAAACAGAAGAAATCAGAGTCAGTTATCGTTATGACTCCTCTAACATGATTACGATAATCATTTATAGAATCCAGGAAATGAAAATTATCGTTGGTACACAAGATTTAGAATTATTTCAGAACATAGATACTGCGTTGATTCAGGCTTCAGCATTGAATGAATGTAACGAGTAACGCGGCGCGTGATACTAACTTTATTGGCTATCAAAATAGGTATTTTTTATAGAAACAGCTGCAAAGTTAGAGTAAAAATGTAAAGCAATATCTCATTATCAATAAGAAGTAGCTCATTCTCGATTTAGATAAATAAGCGTAACTACAGCATCAACCCATTTTTTACAAATCGTTTCAAAGAGGCCACGAGACGTATGTTTATAATTGCTATGACGAATTTCCATATCTGTTTTGGCAGATAAATTAGGTTTTAACGACTGGTCTCATTTTGTAATTCTTCAACTTTTGAACTAGATTTCTATTATACGATATTCAAAAGATCTGACGTAAATATCTGTCGCGTATTAAGTTAAAAAGACTCCCTCAACTGACTCATTGCGATTACATAACATAGGTTCCTTTTTCGACAGCTGAATATTTCCATATCGCATTCTCTGTATCCAAAATCGTTTTTCACACCCTAAAATCTATTCAATTATCGACCGACTCAATTATTTCCACTCTGCAAAGAGTGGTCTATAATTAAGCCCTAATAAAATTAATATACTTTGTGAGTGTCGGCTGATATGCTGACAACACCAGGTAAAGAAAAGTCAAATGGTGACAGAGGGTATCCTGCAGCTTCCATAAAGCAGATCAAAAATCCCCCAAGACATGCGTCGACGTGGACGGGGATATTATAACGAATTCCAAGCTCGGAAATTGCCTCGATATTATCCATAGTTCCGTACGGGAAATTCGGCGCGGACCCAACTAGCTGGAACGGAATAAAAAATAAATTAGTGAATTAAATTGGAACTCTTTCTAATTATCACGTAGCAAAGTTAGGACGAGTGTTTTAAATATCGTATTACTAAATGCTCACCATTATTGTATTCCTACTGATCGCTTTTTTCATTGACGCGATGCTGACGGTTAAACTATGTGGATTGACGGGAACGGTTATGACTTTGATTTTTAAATATTGTGCAGCCTTGTCAAAGGCGGAATGAGCTGTGGCAGGCACTACCATTTCTGGCTTTTTTATGCCTTTTAATTCTCTTGCGTAATCTCTGAGTGCTTTACAAGCCAGTAGAATAGATTCCGTGCCTCCTGTGCTCATCTAGAATTGAAAAAAACGTCTACAACACAGAATAGAACTTCGGAGAATAATTATTTTGGAACTATCCCTATAAATTAAATATATTATCATCGTCAAATCAGTAACTATAAAGGGTTTGAAAGAATTTGATTAACTCACCGTTCCACAGGACTCAGAATCACCGTGAAACAAATTGCACGCAGCTCTTACGACTTCAGCTTCCATTTTACATATTCCGGGGAAAACATCGGCGTGTAATGGATTTGTGTACGAAGCTACACCGTAAACGGACGTTATAAGATCAACTAAGTCTTTATCGTTACGGTATACAGTTCCGGAAACTTTTCCTGCTTTCCAGTCGTAGTTCCCTACAAATATATAATAGTTGAACATTTCCTTTATTGTTTATCCATAATTTTTCAAGCCCAAGTTTTTATATCGTATAATTTCTCACCGAGATTCACGCATTTCTTAACCATGTCAAGAACATCGCTGGGACTCAATCCCTTTGCTGGTATTTCAGCGAAAGGTGGAACACCGATTAATCTGTGGGCAGCCTCTTTCTCAAAATTTGAATTTATCACAGCCAATTCAGAATCGATTTTATTCCGAATAGATGGCACGTAACGAGCTAATTTGAACAATTTCTTTTTCCCTCTTTGGACCAGGCCTATGAAGAAAAGGAAAATTGAATATATCTCACTCTAACAAATTTTCGGAAAAAATAAAACGACCGGATATTTTCATCACTCTAAGGATCGATTGAAGTTTTAAATTCTATTAGCTTTCTATAAATCGTATTCCATTTCACAATAACTCCCGAAATAAGTACAACGAATTTTTTTTATCAATTCGCTGTAGGTAAACAACAGGTTCATTATCTTGTTTTCTCAAGACAATGGTGCAGTTTTACCAATTAGTAAGCTGTTTAAACCAGCTGAGAGATATCTTCCGTACGAAGTGATGTCAAACATTTAATCATCAATTCAACTTTTGATAATTATTAAGCCTCCTTCCTTTGTCTATACTTAATTTTTTACACCAGCGAGATAATGTAGAAGGAAAAAGGCTTACTTTCGTCATCGCGAAAACAAAATTCCCAAATCCAGACTGTCGCGAGTACTGTGGTTGTTGTAATCGTGACAATTTGCCATGGCTCCTTGTCTCTGAAGCTGTTGTTCAGGATGTCTTTAAAAACATCAAAATGGTAGTTGACACCCATATCGTACCCTATATTGAAATATTTTATTAAATACGCGATGTAATCGATCAATCAGGAAAGGTAAACCAGACCGATGCCTTGAAGGCAGTTTGGCAACTTTCTTAGCATCTATTAAAAGATTGAAGAAATTGTGTTTTTCGTAAGAGAGAATTCTCTGTTACTGAGAAATCACAAATATCACCGAAATATTATATGACGATTTTTCGTGCTATTATTTAGATAACAAAAAAATCTTATGCACGTAGCAATATATGCAAATAAAATTGCCAATTAACTATAGAATTGAATGCTATTCTGATATCAGCATTATGCTGTTTGTTTTTTATGTCTGGAGAATTTGTTACGTAAGAATCTTATCATTTCACACCGCAATATATAGCGTGGTTGAACATTTTTGTAATACACGATAGGAATGAATTTCGATAAATTTTACTGGAATGTGCAAAGTATTTGTCATTTATGTTTACAAATTACTATACCTACGTCCAAAATAGGATTCGGACTTATTTGGATTACTGATCGTTCGTTCGGTAGAATTGAAAAAAATGTTTACACATGTATATCTATATAACATATATATTACCGGCGAGCGACCGATATGAAATGAATCATCTCCCTACATCCATAAAAAAAATAATCTATGTAAAATAATGAAATTTCAACAAATAATTCGTTATCTTACCTCTCTATTATTTCCTCCCCGGTTTTTTTCGAGCTTCTGTCACTCGCTCGTGCACACGGTACAGCTGATCGGACGAGACTGATGTTCAGCGACAGCAGCAGCCAGCGATCGAGTCACTCCACCCGAACAGTCGTACACTAAATCAAACTCAACAGGTGCACTAAGTTATTTTAAGTGACACATTCGCATTTGTTTATACCTTGATGCAAACTCTCACTCTTTGTTTTATGACAGTCATTCCTTGACGAGACTACAGAAGCTACTACCCGTCTTATCGAATGACGACCGTCTCAGCGACGAACGATAGCCACTTTGGAACGGGAACGCTCGAAGCACAGCATTAGGTCAACGCCATCTGGATTATTATAGTAGTGCAGTCAGCAGGTCGGTAACAGAGAATGAAGCAGACAGTCAGACTGAGGCGATTCTTATCGACTGAAATATATGGTTTTTGTGATGGTAATTCTATGATGACATTTGCAAAATTTTCGAATACATATATACTTATTGTTTTACAAATAATAATTGATAATGACTAGCACATATTATATGCAGTTTTTACAACATCGATAGATAATATAATATAGACTTGGTTGATTCTTTTTCTTTATTTACAAATATTTTATAATCGTTTATTTATTTGGTAACAAAATTGCATTGCACATATACAGAATCATCATACACTGGCGAAAATCAATCAACGATGCCGCATAAGTAATAAAAACAATATTATTATTTTTTTTTCCTTTTTTTTTCATTCGGTTTTCTTCTTTAATTATATAGATAATAATGTTTTTCCATATCATATTCAGTCATTATGTTTAGATATCTATATTTATATGCATAATGTGATATACATATAGATATAATATAACCGCGACGCGTTATAAGCATAATCTTATATATTACGTTTATAAAATACGAAAAATTTAACCAAAGTTTAATTAACAAATAAATATATAGAGCTAACTTGAGCTATGCCGAGTGAAAAGGATTTAAACCGCTTCCCGTGAAATGTAACAAAACCGAATGTATCTATTAAATTAATAAACGAACCTTTACTTCGACTAGTTTTACATTACAATATTTTTACTATCTAATGTATCGATATTTATGTGATATATACCCACGTTAGTTAGTTTTTCATCTATAATAAGCGGTAAGTGTTTATTATTATATAATATAATGGAAAACGATTTGATTCCTTTTTTCTCGGCTGAGTCCGTATAAATCGTTTGCAACAATGACGAAATCTATATATCACAATAAAGGCGCAAACTCACGATAGACTCTGTTCTAATTTATAAGCGTCACGCACATTCGTACCCTACGCAATATATCAGTATGTATGTATATATCTGTGACAGAAATCGATTGATCAAACTTAATTGTCAATTAGAGCCTATTTAGATATGCTATTATTATAGCTGATTTTCTTTAATCTAAACAATTTCAATTTAATCATCATACACAGAAGCCTCGGTTATTTATTTCCGACGCAATGCAAAAGTCAGAGTCGGTATTAACAATTAATGATATTATATAGGAGGACAATAAAGACTAGTAAGATTTTAATAGTTGAAAATACTAAAGTTATAACTGTGCTTTTCGTAAAACTATTGTATTCGGAATATTAATTAACAGGATGAACAGAGCCAATTAGATACGTATTATGCAAAAGGCTCATACAATTATATAATTACGGTCAAATTGATCGCTTCAACATTATAGTATTAAATAGTTTCATAATACAGAATTCAGGCTGGCTATAGAAATTTTCAAAATAATTTCAAGTTATTTTTCCAATTAATTATCATACTTCCTTATTCATTTCAAGTTCTGAATCCGCTGTGACACTTCTCGCAGATCAACTACCAGACAATATACATAATATATACCTATATATATATATTTATATATATACATATATATTTATTATATACCTTGATAGCCCTACACGTGAATTTGCGGCTTAAGGCTCGACAGTGCAACACCGTGCTAACTAAACGCTATTATGACACATGTAGGTATAGGTACGCATTATAAATATAGGCTTAAAACAATTATCAATCAATTCTAGGTCTACCCAGAACTTTAACGCACAACCTATATACATATAGGTATTCATTTATTAATTTATTTACTTCATTAATTAATTATATATTTTATTCTAATTTTTATTTTTTATATTAAAATCTGATATATATGTTTATACATTAAACTTATAAATACAATGTGGCTTACAGTTTATACCAGTATTCCGTACTTAAAACTTGTCGGAATTACGTCGTTCAATATTTATTAGCATCTTCCATAGGCCTAACACTGATATTACCATTTTAGGCGTTTTTTTTTTCTTCTTTTCTATCATTTTTCTCTCTCTTCTCTTATACTTTGGTAAGAATATGAAGAATATTTAACAACAATCTTATTTTTTATGTTATATCTTTGGTGTGACTGGCTCTTTTAATGCGTTACAGAGCAATTCAGGCCGGATTTACCAGTTATTAATGTTGAATGTGAGATTAACATTTTTTCCAAAAACCCAGTAACCCTTTACATAATATACATATCTGTAAATACGATGGGAGTAACAGAAAAATGTTAGGCTGCTATATCGTCACACGTTTAACGAACAACTCAGAAATTGTAAACCTATTGCAAGAATCAATTAGATTAGATATGCTAGCACCGGGTAATGAAATCGAATGAATAACGTTGGTAGAACCCGAAAAACACTAAAATTATAACCCGTAGGGTTCGAGCTAGTTTGCTACAATTTGGAATGCGAAATGATTGAAACTTTCATTTATAGTTTTTCTACGTCCGCACGAAAAATTACAAGTGTGACGGAATTTCATTGACCATGTATTAGAATATCGAGAAATTAAATAAGTATTTTGGACGGTACGATTAAAGCAATACTCTAAACAAATTTACTCCTTCCTTAAAAAGAGTCGAATTACTTCTGTTAGCGATTACATATATCATTTAATTGATTTTACAATTATACGCGAGGAAACGAAAGATAGTACCAAAAAGTTGCCTCGCCAAAATTTTAATCGAGATAACCGTATATAATTATGCCGTGGAAAAACAACCCGTATAACCATTTTCAGTTATTTGCTCCGATCGCCAGAAAGTGGAGGTACATTTCTCCTAGTTATTCACTTATTACATGTACCAATTCTCCATTAAACAACTGAATTTTGTAACTCCTAATTTCGTTCCACTCGTTCATAAGACTTAATAGAACGCAATACGTACGATAGGTCCAACATTCTATTAGTCTGCACTAATATATATCCGATTTCGGTACATTATCGTATGTTTTATTGAAAAACAGACTTATCTTGCAATATGCCTACACGCCGGAAGAGATTTTCGATACAGCTTACTCTTTTCTAAGGTCCATCAATTACTTTCAGTGGTTCTGTTTATGTATTTATTTATTTACTTACTTTTTACGGCCACACTTTGTACGGACTGCAGTTATATGCAGGTCTATCGATAGTTATCATTTTTTTTCTTCTTAAATCGACAAAATTGCGCTATGATCGAACTTTAGCAAAATTATTTCTATTAATACTCATATTCCAAATTTCGCACAGACCTGTAAAACAATCAATATTTGTTAATCGATTCGTCTAAATTCATATCAGTAAGTTACACACTAAAAAGTATAATTGATAGAATAACTGTGAAACAAAAACGTAATATATACTTTGCAGGTCATATAGAAGCATAATCTAACAATTCTACCATTCGATTTGGTATATTTTACGAAGAATAATAATAATAATAATAGTGGCAGTCCAAAATCGTTATAGTTTACGATAAAACTGAATCCAAAAAAACACAAACTACTATCACTGTGCAATATACAATTTAAAGCTGTTAGACACTGCTCGCGGATTTCTAATCAGAATCCAAAAATGAATGAATTTAACTCGATAAAGTATGATAGAAATAAAATATGGATCTTCGAGCAGCGACTAACTCTCTAAGAATAGGAAGCGTGTCTGATATGAGTTGGCTTTTAGTTTATTAATGAAATACGTGCGAGGCCAATCGTATAACCGGGTCCGTACATATATCGAATGAAGTACTGGAGAGTGAAGGTTACTTGAGCCGCTGTGTAACATTTGCAAGTGCCACGGCGAAGGCCTGTAGTGCACTGAACGGATATTGAAAATCCAGGGTGTAGGCGTTTCCATCTATCCTTCCGAACTGCATTACCTAATGACGAACACATTTTTATGGATTGCCAATCGCGGAGGCATAGAAAGGAAGAAAAACTTATTCGTAAAAAGTCTTCTCGAAAAATTCAATTCAAATTGCAAAACATTGAAGTATCGTTTTGATTTTCATCGTACCTGCTTTCCCCTGAATTCAATTTGAAAATTTTTAGCACTTTCTTGGGTTACCCTGCCGCCAAAATCGAGCTGATAAACCTGACTGGATTCATTCCACATTGGGGCTTTGTTGTGCATTCGCAATTCTTCTCGTCTGTTAATTATCTCCGATTTATATCCTGACGATCCAGCGCCCCGCTGTTTTAACTGAAACGTGAAGAGATTCAGATTCGTGAAAAGCCAAGCCACTAGGTGTTGCAGAAATAAGACGAAAATACTTTAGAACAACGTTATCAAATCAGTCTACGATCTCAAGCATTTGAAGACGCACCTTTTGGCGAAGCTGTGCCTTCTGAAAGGTCTCCAAGTCGCGATAATTCCTCGGTGATTCTTCCTGGGTCAATCCTTCGTCGTCGGAACTTTCACCGCGACTTTTTCGGGCTCGTCTGCTGAGCAGAGGACTCGACAAGAGCCTTCGTCTGATCGGAGATGCGGATGCTGGTCGTTTTCCTTTTTTAGACGGCGCTGGACTACTTGGCGAACTTCTGGGCAATCTGTAAAGCGCAAATCTACATTCATTTTCTACACATGGCCATAACTATCACCAGTCATCCATAAGGTCAATGAGTAATTGAGAGAAATAACAGAAGTCAGAGGGAAAAAAAGCTTCCGAGGAAAATCTACCTTGAAGTTGGACGTGGTGAAGGCGGTGGTAGGGAATGACTCTCGTCGAAATCTCTAAGCCTTGCCGCGAGACCATCCAAAGAAGACGCGATTGAACCACTGGGACTAGACCCTCTAAAATGGTTTAAAAAGTTGTGGACATAAGGCTGCGGGGATCGTGAAAATGGATAGAGAAATCTTCTGGTAAACGCTGAATGTATATTACCTAGCCGGAGACGGACAGGCCTCTAATCTGGTGGGTTTTTCAGGGACGATTTCTCGCGCTTCCTGAATCTCAGTATCAGCTTTTACAGTTATGGATTTTATCTCGGGAACGTTAGATTCGACGGGGTTTGTGACGGTCTCGATAACTCTGCTCTCAATCAGTTCAGGATTCGAAATCTCTTCTACGTGCTCGGGCAACTGAGGCACTGTGGCGATCTGTTCGGTACTCGGAAAGATATCACTTGAATCCAAGCTCCGTGATTTACCGCAATTTTTCAATCGCGGTGGTTTAGTATTTGGCTGTGGTACGTCAGTCTGCGGTTTATTCTTTCGCCTTCTTCTAGTCTTACGTGACACAAGGACCAGCCTCTTGTTAGGCGCTTCTTTCCTTAACATTCTCAGCGCTACGTCGCAAGGTACCAGTTGTGCATCGACCAAGTCCAAGTAACCAACGCTACAACTTCTGACTATAGGATCCGCGAGACACAAAGGTCCGATACTAACGACAGTCGGAGTTCTGTGAACACTTCGAAATTGCGTTGTACCTTCCAAAGTATTCTCTTCGTCGATGTAACGCAGTTCTTCGGATTTCCCTGGCGCTATTCCTACTTGATTACCGCTCGGACTTGACTTTCCGCAACAACCCTGTGGTTTCACCTCTTTTCTTTTGGAGTTTTGCTGGTTACCGTTCGACTGATTCATCGTCAGTTGGCATTGGCCGATATTTATTTGACTAGAACATGTCGGCGAACTTGGTCCGTTGCAGAGACCATTTGCGTTCGCGATACTCTTTGAATTCGTTGGTTTCGAACATGTGGGCCCACTGGATGGGTACGAAGCGTTGGAATGAGTACTTGAACAGCCGAGGCCACTCGAACTGTTCACATTTCCACCACTGTTTAAATTATTTTTTGAATGTACAGAAATTTGACTCATCTGAACGTTAGAATTTTGCAGAGCAGGAGTGGATAGAACACCGCTCTGGCATCCTATACTGTTTAAACCATTTAAAAATATAGATTGCGCCTGTGAACAATTCCCAGCGTTATTTAAGCCGTTCATTATTGTACTCGGTGAACACGAACCGGAACTCAAGTTACCTCCGCTGGTAATTTGCCCGCTTTGAATCGAGAGAGGAATAATATTACCGGAATTTGAAGTCAAGTTTGTCTTCTCGTCGGATATTTGGTTCATTTTGTTGTTTTCAATGTCCTTTTTCGTAGCCATGTTCGTTTGCTGATCGGCCAAGGCAGTTTTTACCCTTTGAATATTTCCTGTATAATCTGTATTCGGGTTTGAGGTAGCTATCAAGGTTTGTGTTGGTGCAACAGCATTTTTTGGTGACTGTAACGTCGGCACGTCGCAACACCTCGGCGCGTTATGTCGCGGCGGTGTTCTGTACGTATTACCGGACGTAGCTCTGAGGTTCTCGCAAAAACTTACCATGTCTTGTAAATCAACGTAAGAAAATTCATCCTCGTAACTTTCCGCACGTGCCAACGCCGGCGATAGAGCCTCGGACGTTATAAATTGATTCGAAATCTGAGACTTTGGACGATTCGTATTCAGTCGGGAATTTCTCGGAGTCATCGGGGCGATTGGGGGTGGCTGAGCCTCCGACGTTCCTCGCGAAACTCCTTGCGGTTCCTGAAACACTTCTTCTTCGTCTTCGGAAAAAAGATTCGGGTTGAACGTCGGATCTGGTCCTGCAAACCGCGAAATACCAATTTATTGACAGACTGAAGAAACTGAGTATTTGATGCAGAATAAATAAATGTACTGATCCCTCACCCGCGGGTACGTCGTCTCTCAGCTCAGTCATCACCAAAGTCATCTGTCGTGGCTGCAGATGTAAGAGCGACGTCCTGTACGTAACTTGGCCTAAATTGGCTGGAACGGAGTCGGTAAGACCATGAATTTTGAACTTAGTACCCCAAATGTTCGACGTCACCTCTACCAATCTCGCGTGCTGAAAGCAGACGCATACGCGTTACGAAATACAACACTTGTGTGTCAAAAACTGATCAAAGTCTCGAAAACTCTTTCTTTTTCCCTGCCAGATACCAAAATGGAATAGAGTTCTGACTCAAATTCGAAGTACACGATCCTCACCTCAGGAAGAGTGTCGACATAGGCCAGATCATCAGTTTCCTCGACAGATTTTTCTTCTCGCTTTCTTCTATTCTTTCTTCTATTCCTTGGTGAGCCGCATAAATCTGCAGTGTCTCGTTCTGTGTCCGAGCCATCGCTGTAAGCCTGATAGTGCATCGAAGCATAATCAGTCGTCTGTATCATGTCTTGACTTTGGGGATCAAATATGACAAACTCTGGCCTAATCTTGCTGGTTCTTCTTCCTTTGAGCAGAGGTACGAGACCCCCAAGATATTCCAAGTACAAGGTGTAACAAGGAGCAGGCTCACCCGCGTGACGGAGCATCGTACAATGTAGACGTCCACCACCGGGAGGTGGTCTTGACACGAAACGTCTAAGCTCTCTGGGCTCGGGTACGCAACACCTGTATAGACCAGGGCAACTTTAGATGAAAATCTGATCGCGTCGCACAAATGGTTTATGTTCAGTAGAAGTGCCATATTAGTTTGTACACTTAGACATAGTGATATATTGTATGATTAAAGTTTAGTCATAGAAGGGTTCAGCGATTACTCTCAATGCTTCAGCTCTCATACGAGGCAGCATGCCATATTCATCGTTTATCTGAAATATTTGCTCTATGATATTAGCTACTGGACCTAACTGGACCAAACATGATTTTATTTGACAAGCGTACGCGTAGATTTCTAGGATCGATATCCTCACAGATATTTTGCTATGGGAGTACTATATCTCTTCTGTTAATTAGTTGGCATTATATATGTCTCGTATCCATCGAAGAGCAGAAAATACTACATTTTCGGGGTCCGTGAACTTTCTGGGATTCTGAATTTTATAACTTTTTAGTGGAAATAGGACGTTTCCAGTTATCTCTGAGGGAATATACTACTTCGAATTCACGCTCTTCTGGAATGACAATGGATTTTAGTATAGTTACGACGGCCAGACCCGAAGCAATTCGGATGAGTGCATATTACTTCCTGGATAAGTGTATGCCATTCCGGATAAAAACGATCCATTTTATTCTGAATAAATGAAAATCCACTCATTTTTATAAAATTCTCTGTTTTCCCGGTATTCTAAGTTTTCCAGGTGTATTCAAACCCTGACTCGTTTTTTCAGCTATTTATATAAGGATAAACACGCTTCTAATAGAAGTGAAACGCAGGATGTCGATATCCAGCCCATTTTCCGATCTTAGACTGCAGCTTTTACCAGAATTTATCTTCATGAAACTAAGCTAGGTAAAGTGTGCAAAATAAACGTATTTTCTCGAAAACTCCGGGGCGTTTGTGCTCTCTGAAACTAAAGATGCAGGTAATAAATTTCGCTACTTTCTGGTCATTTTTAGAACACTGGGCACTAGCAGTATAGTGGCAAAAGTTTGGTCTTTCATTATCGTCCTACTTTTCCACGGGGAATTTCGCGTCTTCCTGCAGTGGTCGTTCTCGACTAAATTAGACTAGTTTTACGTACCTTATCGTGCTAGCGAAAAGGGCAGCTACTAGACCCCTCAATCTTGGCGGTAGTGGAAGCTGCTGCACGCTGGATTCCCGAGAGAGAGCAGCGCGGACTGCGAGTCTTGATAGTAACTGGAGAGATCCAACCCGTCTGCGAACCCCCGTTAGAGATTAGGACGAATAAACAAATTAGGTTGACCGAATTTCAGTCCGAAAAGTAAACAGGAATAAGAAATATAGTTATTTTTACTAATTGTAAAAAGAAACGGCTACAACTGTACAAAAATATAGAAATATGTAAACATAAATTCAAAAAAAAAAGATACTATCCAAAAATGAAACAACACATAGTTTTTATATGGTCAAAGCCTCACCTAGACACCCAGGCAGCGTGTACCCTGGCCCCTGTTGCCACGAACAATCTTCTGTCATTATGACCCCACGTCAAAGCAGAAACGGGGCACTAATGAATAAAGATATTGAGATCAATAATTGATTTTTTTTTAAAGTATTCTATTTTCTTGCTGATAAATTTATTACGGAAGTCTAGACTGCGACTGCGGTAAATATTCAGTTTAGAAAGTCTTGTGTCACGTCTTTTTCATCATTTGCAACATTACAGTTCATCGATTAGATTAACAGGAACGACATTTAGATAGCAGATACAATGGGTCGTTGTCGGAGGTCTTTTTCTACCGTGAAAATTTAGCACAGAACAGAACTGTTCTGGACCTATTCCCGCCACGTTTGGTTTCATAGGTATACATACTGGGTCACATTGATACGATCTAATTTATCGATACCGTCGCTGCTAACACTACTTCGTGGTAAATAGCATAAGCGTACATTGCGCCAGCGAATTCCATGACAGCGCTCCAAATATCATGCTACGTTATGTTTATGATCAGCTAATAATTTCAGCATTTTTAAAGTGTGATAATTGACTCTCAATAAATGAAAATTAAATGGGACAAATAAACCCATATGCTATTAAATAGCGCTGCTTTATTTGCAGCGATTTCTTACTTACTTGCGTATACGGTATCGCCGTAGTGTAAACCAAAATCCCTGTATCAGAGTAGAACTGTAATAAGTTCGTATACTCTTGTGGATTGACTTGAAAAACGTCAGTAGCATCCTTGATACCAGCAACTGCCAATAGTTTCCTGGAGTTGCTCCACTCAGCTAGTAACGGCGATTTCAAACCCGTCCGTATCGTCACTGGTGAGACGTCGTCGAACGAACGTAAGAGGACGATATTTCCATCGGCAAGACACACCGCCAATACGTAGCTTCGTTCGTCTATATGATCAGGATGTATACGCATAGGTTACTCACACGTGCTCAAATCGCACTGACGTCTAAATCTTCACTATATTCATATTCAAAGTGTGACCGATGATTGGAAAGAGAATTATACCACGAATCCAAGGGATTTGCAAATCCAAGTTAAATAGTTCTATCTGATAAAGGAAATCCAAGATGTAAATTCTATTTCTAACGTAAAGGCTCACGAGTAGCTTAAACATTGGCTCGGTTCAGGTTTCGGATATTAACGGTCATCAGTTGATAGTAAATCGCGTGTAAATCGGGCGACTGTAGAGATAATTGCTACACCGTGAGCGGAATTGCGATATGTTTTCAACATCCCTACATGGGGATTCCCGATAGCCTGACAACGAGATATCGATCTATCAGCTGAGGTAAACGAACGTTGGAAAAATTCGACTAAAAGTTCTACATATGCGTTATTTGAATGGAACTGGCCAGACCGTTGTAATGGGATTGAATAGTATCAGGGAAATCCTGCACAATAGCAGAAGGGTTTCCACTCGTTTACCGTGCATATCCCTTTTTTCCTACCACTCTCTCGCGCGCTTGCCTTTCCAGCCTTTTTTTCCTCTCTATATCACTTCACCTCATACTCCAGCAAAAGGTAATAAAATAGAAATTGCAATAAAATACCGTAAAAATGTATAACCGGAGAGCAGCAATATAGTACGGAGTCAATACAATAGGGTGTAACATTTTATATTCAAAATTCAATAGCTGTGCAGTTCTGACAGTTCAAAAGATTCGCCTTCAGTATCGGAACACGAAAAAATTTCATAAGTTTAGGTCCCAAAAAGACTTGTTACGATTACTCGATAACGTAGATGCGTTTATTGAGTGTCAACAGCTCTGAGGCCTGAGAAATTATGATGTTGTTTGAACGAATCGTTTCCTTCCGTATTAATTCTTTCCCCTCTACAATATATAACGTGATTTTCTATGATTTAGGCAGATTTGAAGAATAAAAAATGTGACATAAAACCTTGTTGGCATTGACTGCCACTGACGTCATCATCCCCCTCCTCCATTTTGAACTTTTCTGCACTCCAGGCCATCGATGTAACCGCTGCTGATAATTGAACCTCCGATACCATGGCTCCGTGAACGTCCATCACTATTAACTGACCAGCTGTTGTTCCGAAATAAACCTGAATATGGAAGAAAAAAAAATTCTAGATTACCTTCAACAACAGAAAGTGGGAGACGGATTCTGATTGAATTCACGCGTCGCTCAAGACCGTCAAAAAATGTCATCCGCTGACGGTAACAAATTTTCCCCGCATGTATAATATATTATAGATGTATGTTTAGGCGGCAGGTTATAGGTAGACGAGGGAAAGCAATTTTGGTTCGAAAGTACGGATTCGAAGAAAATTGAAAAAGAGTCTCCCAACTTCTTGAAATTCACATTTACGAGGCAACATCGACCATGCCTTCGACCGCTTCGATCTGAGCTTTCGATCCTATCCTGGTAGGTATATTTACAAGCATGTTTTACAAGAATATCCGCTCGACTATTCGATCATCGAAATCTATCGCGTTGAAGTTGACTGATGATATACGAAAACCAACGAAACCCTATCAAGTTTCTTACTTGATATACGAGGCATAGTAGGTTGTAGTTTACACTGCGAAAGTCTATAGATCGGTAGCGACGTCGTGCCATTTTTCGTATGTTCTCAAATGTTAACTTTTATTGGTATCGATATATTTGTTGAACTAAATCTAAATTGAATCCGTTATTCCTTGCCATTTCTCTTCGCGTAATTCTCTCCGCTGATTCTGTTTCTTGGCGCAATCCCAACACTGTCGTTTACCTATTGAACATTGACCTTCGCGTAGGCATTTCTACTGCTTGAACCTGATTCTGTCATTAGAGGTACTCGAGGGGCCACACGACCGAAGCGAAGATTTTCTACGACCTAATTCTTAATTCGACCCAAAGCTTTCGCTGGCGCGAACGAAACGCTATACCTATAGCATCGATTCTTGCCCCAGATTGAAATCCATCATAATTAGTACCAGTCAAAAACACAAGATCTGGCCCTGTTTAATCGTTGTCGAGATCATGTGCTTCGACATTTAATCTCACCACTATTTCTCATTCTTAAAAAATTTCGTCATTCCAACGACTTTCTTCTGGCTACTACTCATAACAGCATAAAATAGTACCAACGAATTCTAAAAACTTTGCTAATAAAGTAATTGTTTCTTTGATAGGTATGATCCGCAAATCAATCGATTACCCGTTGATCGATAGATAATTTGTGATTACTTTTACTGAAAATTGAAGAAAAATTCAAAATGGATTTCCGATTATTATCGTTACCTGCTGATCGTCTGGAGTCCAGATACCACAGGTGATTGTTGCCTGATCGTTGAGCATCGAGGACCAATATCTTTGCCCAGCGACGCTACCCACTAGTACGAAACCATCCTGTAAGCAGAAAGGACACACACACACACACACAGAATTGAATCGATTAATGTCAAAAGCTTCGTATGTTCATCAATGTAAATTGGTATAATAAATATATTTTTTAAAAGATGAAAAAGGTTAAAATTGCTGTGATCAGCTTGATCCCTGTAAATCTTCATTGACCCCAATGTAAGTGTAGCATCGTCAAAATTAAATTTGCCTCTCTCTCCTGCGAAACTTGAGATCGGTTGAAAAACGTGACACACGTAACTTGAGCCAGGCTTGGGAGCCGAGTGAAGAAAATGAGTTGGGAAACGGTCGATTTTAATGAATAATTAGCTGGAATAGGTAGTCTGAGCTTCGTATTTAGCATGTTAGAATATGGCAGGAATTGAACCAACTATTCGGTATATCAATCGGTTCCAGAGTCATGGAAAATTCTCAGATTCTTTTCGTGTAACCCACGCAATATCGAGCTGAGAGTAGGAGAAAAACCCAATATTGAATCACCGATATCTACACACAGATAGGAATCGCATGCCAGAAGCCAGTATAGATATGTACGTTCATTCTTCATTTACAAATAGATATACCGTACGTACATACATCGTGTGCAATACGCAGCGAGATATAGGTACGGAATTTTTACTCAGAATCAGAATTAGACAGTCGTTACTCAGGCTCTCATTGTCATTCTGAACTAGAGTATGTTTGCGCTAGCTTATCGGCATTAACAATGAAGCTTCGTTTTCATAATAATAATCGTAATAATAATCCGTCGACGACTTTGCCATATTTGCATAATATCTGCGGAAATCTCGAAAAGGGGTTTACGAGGGACGAATTTTACGGGCCTGCAGGCCAGGATATTAGATTTTGTTTGAAAAGTTTATGATCAGCGAGAAAGCGTCCCTAGACCAGAGAGAATATATTAGTAAAAATTTAATTCTCCCTCGCGAAAGTACGTATGTCTATTTTGGCATGTAGGTATAGGGCCGCGTACAAGTGGCACGTTCTTTAGCTTGTCGCTCAAAACAAAACTCGTTATTATTAATCACTCAATTACGGGAAAATTTCAAACGAAAATTTAACCCTGCTTTTTATAAGGCTCGTTAACATTAATCATTCATCTAGCGTCCGGTAAAATTAGAACTGTTGGAATAACTACATAGGCACAAGTTCACTGAGCCCATCTGGACCCGAAACAGTATTTCCGCTGTACGTGGAAGTAAAACGATAAGTCACACCGCAGGGAAAAGAGAAGGACGGAAAACGAAGGATTATAATTGAAGCCAAAAAGCTCAAAATATCTACTCGGCTGAAACAGAATGCAGAATTATCTGCGTATTCGTAATCCTCCATCAACCAAGAAAAAAAGAATTTTTTTTTAACGAATATTTACGCTTTTAGCAAGGGTTACATCGCGCGTGTAATACCATTACGCAGTCAAAGTATGTAAGAGAAATTAATTTGTTACCTGGTAGCATATGAGGGCCATTCGACCGTCGTGGGACCACGAAAAATACGTGACTGGTGTACTTCGGTCATTAATCAGCTCTATGCTCCATCTTCCTTCGTATTTGATCCAGACGAAAATAACACCGGAACTATCGCAGGAGGCTAACTTCTGATAAGGTTCATTCCACTTGACCAGAATCACCTGAAACATGCGGACCATACGTTTATTAATGTCGGTACGATTACAGATTTAGCGGAGCTCGATAATCTTTCACATTTTTCCTAGGAGCGAGCTTTTTTCAGCATAATTAATAATCGTCACTGGAGACTCCAACTCGCTGGATAATCTTAATTATTCAAGTCTGTCTACAACAGTTTCCAACAAGACACCTATAGGCATATATATATATATATAACGTGTACCTAAATGCAACGCCCACGCCTGGGATTAGAATAAATTTCATTCACTTCAGTAACACTTACCTAGCTGACGAGACCTAGGGGATGGCGGTGCTTAGATTATAATTAAATTCACATTAGCATCACCAAACCAATTTGGATCAACGGACTGACGTTCGCTAAGCTTTTATAGAGCTGATATACCTATTCTAGGCTACTAGATTTTTCGAAGTAGGATAGAGGGTTGATACAATCGCCGATTCAGCGG
Organism: Tenthredo distinguenda; assembly: GCA_947538915.1. Lineage (NCBI taxonomy): Eukaryota > Metazoa > Arthropoda > Insecta > Hymenoptera > Tenthredinidae > Tenthredo > Tenthredo distinguenda. The sequence continues at coordinate 12,839,864 of OX384534.1, forward strand.
CGTATAAGCTGAATCAGACTCGAAGATTTGCACAAATTTTATTCCGAATCGGTTGACACTCCATAATATGATTACTACCAATATGAATACAGAAATGTGCTGCCGGAAAATTCGACGATGTTTTTCAAGTTATTATATCAAACATTTGATGCCAAGTTTTTTATCTTTTTTTTTAACCTAGCTTGGGGCTTCAAAATATAGATTCTAAAGCTCCATGCCATCCTTTTGTCCCTATAGAAGCAATTTTGCTGGCGAAAGCATAAGGATATTCAGAGCCAACCCTGAAACCTATCAAGGGCGGTCTGTCTCCCCTGCTTTGAAAATCGAAAGACGAATTTGCTGTTGTCTTAGCACTTTGCCAAGGCCAGTTTAACGGAGGTCTCTGTATACAGACGGTTTGACAAAAGCCTAAAAATAATTCATTTAATGACAAAAAATGATCTGATTTTACAAAATCATCGTAAATTTTTTTAAAACTGGATCCACATATCAGCCAGAGAAGCTTGAACTGAATACTTCATACGTACTACCCAAAGGGCATTTAAATGAGCCGAAAGTAACAAATTTCAAATTATTTTATTTCATAATACAAATTATTTTGCGATTACTGACATGTCGGCTGTTTATATAGGCACCCTTCACGATGAGACAAAAGTTTAAATTAAAACTAAACTAAAGATAAAGACACGATTCACTAGTAAAGATTATTCAGTAATTCGGCTGCATAGTATCCGAACCAAAGTACGAGCTTTATAAACAGTGCTTATCGCCAAGGACCACGAAAAACGTGCGAAATGGAAAAAGAGATTGTGGTTTCTCGCTGCATGGAATACGAATGAGAGCCCGCGTTGGCTAATCGATCGTACTCTCGTAATTTTGAAAACTTACAATTAAATAAAAAATCAGCCATGGATTTTTAGCTCGACTTCGAGAGCTGGGCTAGCTTTATATTATTTAATTTCTTCCTTTTCTCAAAATGTTTATTCACTTTACACGACGTCTGAGTACATACCGATGTCTTACTTTGCAATCGCAGATGTAGGTACTACATACTAGGTTGAGATCGAGATCACACCGCACACGAATACGTCGAATCATGCTTTCGACTGTAAAATTATGTAGAATGCAAAGTCACCCAGTTAATTTCGTTTTTATTATATTAAAAGGAATATCTGAAGTTGTGCTTGTCAGGAACTCAATGAATATTGAGATCACACTTCCAGTTTTCTTCAACCAATTCGAATATTGTATAATGATTATAATTACCTCGTCGTCAGACGAACCGAGCTAACAAATTAGATATTTAAATGCTTTTTTGAGGATATTGCATAATATCTCTGCCTTACTCGAGCTACCATTCAAATATCGAGGTAAATATTTGAATATCAATTGCTCACAATTACCCTAGGGCGGCCAAGGGACTATCGCGACTTCTGCTTCAAAGAACAAAGACAAATTCGAGAGGCTGCGACGCTCTTTGATCTGTAGAATTCAAGGTCTGTCACAATCTATCTTGGTCTCTCCCGTTTCCGGGACTGAGAACGCTACCTACCGTTTCATTTCTGATGGCTTCAAAGTACATCAAAAGCTTCGCGAAATAATGCAAAAAAATTCTTCGAAATTCAAACGTCATTTGCTACTCATATGCTGCGAACATTTCTTACCTGTCTTCACGAAAATCTTGTTTCCGCGGTAACTGTACAAAATCACGAATAGTCCTTTTATCGCTGGTCCTAAAGAAGGAAATTAACTGCCCGTAATAATTTCGTTCAATTCCGCAAATACTGTATCAGATTTATAGCGAATCAGATTGCCAAGGAGAAACATTTCCTGGCTTGAACATTTAGGTCCAAGCAGGCCCTAATATTCAGGTCATTCGGGCGAGAATGCTTTGTAGATTTTTGGCACTTTATTGCTTACGAATTGGGAAAATAGGTATTCACGAATTACGTATCTAATTTCGAGCAACTAATCGATTAAATTTTTGGTATTATATCGAACACCTCATAGCACTGAATTATACGGTATCAATCAAGAGAATAGGTGAGCTCGTCGATTCTATTATAGTCGCGATGTATAAGAATTGAATGAAACTCTGTAACTTGGTCGTGAGAAAAAAAGATCACGAATATTTTTACCTATTTATAAATTATAGTGCAACTAAATTAGATCAGACCTTGTGTTTCTAGTTTCAGTGTCTATTTTTAACGGGTCAGAAGATCGCGTAACCAGTAAAAAATGGTGCATTGCAGTCAGTCGTTCGTTTCTGTGTTCGGGGGCACGTCAAATAGCAAACATGCAAGGTCCTCCTCTCATTGAGAAGTTTCAATGATATAGAACTACCGAAGTATGATATTCTCGTGTAGTCTATAGTAGTTTACAGTTCTCAACTATGAAAGAGGTGAATTATTATTCGGAGGCACGCAAGATTCATATTGGGACGTTCTCGTCCTTTGACAATTATTGTTTAAATATTGATCCTGGTTAAACTATTTCGCAGACTATAGGTATTCAAAAATAATAGGTTAAATTAATTCACTGTAATGGGGGTGACAAATGACTAGAGAAAACTAATATCCACGATAAATACAGAATTCTGGAATGCTGGACACGGAGACTCGCGTTCAAAGATATATGAGAAAGTGTTTCATAAAATGAATAGTACAATGCGGTAAAAATGCAGAAGTTGCAGTGCGGGCTCATGCCTCTCCGTAAATCAATGATGTACTCTTCCAACCAGCCTCGGTAGAGCTGTGTCCAGTACTCGCATTTATTCGCTGAAGGTCAGCTAATGCCCTTAAAACCAGAAAGTCTAATTACAACAGTTTTGGCAATGTATACGGTATCGGCTTAAGCGAAGACAGTCAACTGCTAGGTGTAATCATCCTCTGGGATTTACCGATCGATTCCCTGTCACCAAAGGACGTTTAGATTCTGAACACGACAGAGTCGATTCAGGTATTTGAATAAATAACTTTTTAGGACATGCGAAATTTTCGCTAAACACTATTTTCATAATCGTGTATAGATAGTCGTTGCGTTGTGCACGGTAGTATGTATGACGTAAGTTCAATTTTTAATGGATATTTTTCTAGGAGTGATCAGTCTCTAATTGGAAGCAACTCGTCAGAGCAACTCATCGTCATGAAGCTTTGAAATTTATTGGCACGTCTAGCGCTAATACCACTTTTTAACCCCTTGAGAACCGGAGAGTGTTTCAAAGAGGGAAGGAAGGAAACAGCCGAGAGGAAGTAGTGCTTTATCAACCGGGTCATCTCGCTCGCTTCCTGAATATATACACACACCGTTTTCTGCAAGGTTATATTCGAGAGTTAATTACATGGTGGGAGCCTAAGCCTGTCGCGGAAAATCTTCGACTGAGTAATTTCTCTTATCTGAATAATTTGGGTAGTTAACAAATTAGTGATGTAACGTTAGCTGATGAAACAAATACGAATCAACAATTTTGTTTGTTTTATTATCATTTCTTTCTATTGTGTGTCTGTATACCCACGGGTATGCATCTTCGAATGAATTTTGTCTCTTTCACGAACGTCAACACGCGAGTATTTGAAAAGAAACTGATTTTCCAGAGCGTAAAAAAGAGACGTGGCACTGTGATTGACGGATGAAAACCGATAATGATTGCTCCGATTTGAACGACGTGCAAAGGGTACCAGAGGGAACAAACTTCGACCCGGTTCGCGTGCACGAAATACAGCTAGCTCGCTTCTACGTTGGCGATAACAGATCCGCGTGATGTATGCGCCACCGCAAAACCTTTGATTTCTTACATTGACCCTTGCGTAACTCTTTGGCCCGTATAATTTATACGATGGTAAATCTGAGTTACTCTTTTCACCGAGTAACCGGGTAAAGTATAAGACTGGATGTAGCCGTGTTAAACTGATTGTCAGCCTCGGTTAGCCACCTTATAGGACAATTACTTATAGAATACAGTTTATCACCCCGGAGTGGAACAATCAACAACTATAAACTACTTTAGAAAGCCACTATAATATATAAAAGCTTGGCACGGATAAAGTGCCGGGAGATTTGTGAAGTTTAGATCACACGTTAGAGATTAGAAAACAATTTGTAGGTGGTGTTCCAATTTTTGCGCTGAAACGTCCTTCGTCTGGAGGCCGATGAGCTCACATCGTTCATCACGTGCACCGCAATAAGCGTATTGATTTTCAGCACCATCGTTACCTTGCAGAACGGAGAACGTGTTGAAGATTATACATAATATACCTACCAGAACGAAGAAGGAAGGTAGGTAAGCAATATTCCTGCAGCGTATTGTTTGAATTAAAAACGGGCGCAAAGTGCAGTTCGTATTTCTGTTTGCCTTTATACATGGTATTTCATGGGAAAGCAATGGTTTCCTTCTAGGAAATTCAGCTTGTGAGAATATTAGGTATGCATATATGAGTTACGAGTCATTATGCACCTGGCGTGTAACGCGTTACAGGAATACATGCATTGTGCGCTTACATAAATGCATGCATAACTCGGAAGATCAATTCGAGGGCGATTCGCCTATCTGGAAACTTACTACGTACTACCGGCTATAGCAGAGGTAATTTTACTCCGCCTGGCGAATTCTCCACAGCGTGGAAATATCGCTGGGTTATTATCTGGGTAATTACTTTCTGGATATCAGACCGCATTTATACAACGCGGCATATCTTACTTCAGGGTATAACATCTCACTTCAATAATGGTGGAATTTGTTACAGAAGAATTTACTGCAGAATCAACGCGGTTGTGGTTTTAGGCGCTGCAATTCGTTCCGTAGATGGGAAGTTAATGATGCCTTTGATCTCGAGTGAAAAATTAAATTGGACTTCTCCGAAGCTCTTTCTAAATGAACTCACTTGTTATTTCAATATCTAATCTGACTAAACGCCGCATCCGTAAAACTTTAGGGAATTTTAATTTCGGCTTTAATATGAATTTTCACGGATGTTACTTCACGGCGAACTTTTCATATCTCGTGGTAGACATGATACACTTTTCGTATTTCCGGTTTCGAATTGCGGGATGCTGGTCATGTACTCCCCGGATACAACTCGGAGCACGTCTAATTTAACCCTTTGTTTTTGTAATGGCAACCCTAAATTCAGCCTCCTCGCAATGTTACTGCACTTACGCTATACCTTCGATCCCCTTTTCTTCATGGCCAACCCTCGCTGGCTCCGTGTCCCTTATTCCCCATCCCGAGGCGATCTGACTGTTTAATTACACAAAGCAACCGAAGCGTTCCTATGGCACGTTATTAACACGCGTTTTCCGGGGGTGGTGAGAGTCTTGTTCTCATTGCTCGCGCTAAACCCTAAGGCGAAATTGAAACCCGAAATTTTCAGATCGCCAATTGAATACAAACGGCGTTAAAATTCGAACTTTCGCTTGGCAAGCTATTGCCAATGAAAACTCAAACGTTCAAACGATTTTATATGCTAAATGTACTTTTCAGCTACCAATAAATTATATCTGAACAAATGGACGAGTTATAATCCAAGCCTTATCCTTATCTACGTAAGTCTTTCTTCCAGCACGTGTTGCGGTATTATATGTATAATATAGGATCTGGCGGGTAGTCATCTCCTGTTATTACTCGACAGTACTGAAATTATTGGTCATTAAATGGGAAATGATCCATACCACGGTCTCGAACACTACTAGTCACCGACACGAGAAGTTATAGATTTGTCGTTAGCTATTTCTGTTCTAGGTTACTGCAACTGCAATAGTATTATTGTTACAGATCGATATCACATTTATTTCTCGAACGAAATTAGCCATCGCTTTTTATTATTAAAATCTTCGATCAACTAGATTCTCGACAACTGCTATTATGAAAAGAGATGAAGTTCGTCAATTTTTAGACCATAAAAATTTTCATGCACCAACATTAAAAATAAATTGCATTTCTGACGTAATAGTAGAAAGCGTGAAATCATCGGAGAAAAATCTCTTCAGTTTCATGAGCGTGCTCTTGACACGTTTCGCTGCATTCTAGTTAAAAATAACGCTCGAGATGGGTTTCACTCGTTGAGAGTATAATACAGCATTGAATAAGTCTGGTTGGAAAATCCTAAATAGAAAATAATTTGGCTGGTACCTATATGTACATTTTTTATTCAAGATAATGCAGACGTTTTCCAACTAAAGTAATAAATTGTAATACGAGAATTTCGCTGTAGATATAACCAATAAATCTTATCCGTAGTACTACTTGGCTGCCGCAGAGAATCTTGGCATCTCTTATGCCATTGATTTACTGGTTGCATCAGGAATCGCGTAGCATATAATGCGCGATTCTCAATCACGTGAAGGTCAATCCTTATCAAATCATACCTCCCACAGTCTGAATTAATGACAATATCATTATCTCCGGGTATCGTTACTCTCTATTATTGAACCCGCGCGAGTCTTAGAATTATTATCTTAAAAGCTTCGCTATAAACTAGGACAAAAGTACCGAAAAGAAGAAACTCAGCTACCCTAAAGATACGGTAAGTTATACTGAGAACCCCTGGCTTAAAACAGTACTGCGTAGCAGATCGATACCACCACCCTCAAACTGGAAGTCGAACTCAAACCCAACGCACAGCAAAAGGCTCGAAGCTGCCTTTACCCTGATTCTGACCGCGATGAAAGTTGTATGAAATCCTCGTTCAGGACCGAAGGATCGAAAGAAATTCTCCGTTCGTAATTTTCCTCGAGCTTCCGACCAACCGTAATACGAAATTAAGTAGGCGATTATATAGATGAAGTTAGAACGATGACAAATTTACTTTGTCGTAAACTTTGCCACGTGTAACTTCTGACATGCATATCAGCGCGTGCACTGGAAATATAAAAGCGACGAACACGGGCCGAGAGCTTTCGCAGATCTCCCTGATATCCTGCACAATTTTCGTGTTCACGGATCTTAAAAATTTCGTTTTATATTCACAGGAGATTTTTCCCAAATCTAAAAACTATTTCAAAATGAATCAACAGGAGTAAGAACTTCATAATTATGAGGATTGCGTTTAGTTGAGAGCTCTTCAGTAAGTGCAACGAACTTGATCAGAACTAACTTTTTCTGTTAGCTGTCGCCGTGATGAAGTAGTTCACATTTTCTCACTTCGTCCTCGAGTTTTGTATGAATATTAAATGAGAGTGAAAAAATTTCTCGTTTTCCGCCGGTCAGACCAGCTCAGGTAGTTTGCACTTCTTTTATTTCAAGCTGACTGGCTAACTAAGTTAAGCTCGCCATCGTTAGACCTGTTTGCGAAATATTTTCATACACCTATCTACCCATACGAGCTTGAAGAAACTTGATATTTCCTACCACAACGCGTGTAAAGTCAGACACCGTTTTTTATGATTTTATACTAATTATTCTCGATCATCAAACCGACGAAATTATCATAGCGCTTTCAGCCCTTCCAGTATTACATGTATACATACGTGCAGATTTCATCTGGATAGTAATTTGCAGTTACAGAGATTTTTTCCCTTGCAATAAGACATGAGATTAGTGTCCCATGGATACCCTGTAAAGCCTTGAAAGTCAGGATGATATTTTCACTTCCCTCAGCTGAGATTGACAATGTCGATTGGAGAGTTTTGGTGGTATAGAAAAATCACGGCTGAGAAAAGTAAGCCGCAAGGGGAGAAATACGAGGCAGAGATTTATGATACTTTTATTTGACGTTCTTCAAATTATCTCTCAGCCTCAAATCATCTCGCAAACAGCCCCTCGATCTCGGGGCTTTTCTCTGGTGAAAGAAAATAAGGAAATTTACTACTGAAAAATCGTCGAGTCTGATACGACATCAACGTTATTCACATTCGCCAAAAATTTTCAAAGAAACACCAACGAAAAGACCAAAGATAAATTGTAAATAGTAATCTGGAAACGCGACGCGCATGAAGATAAAGAAGCGTATCTCGCGGTCGTATACTTCGGTACACATCGACGAATACATTCTCCATGACCTCAAGATATTCTTGGATAAGAAAAGCTTCTAATCCAGCTTCCAGGATAATGCGGTGAGGACTGTTAACAAGGAGTCGCATACCCAACGGATCGGAATCCCACGGGAAATCCGTCAGCGGTTCTTCCCTTCGCTTCTGAGCAATTACTAGATAAAGTGCTTTGCTTTTCTCTCGTTGATGGAGCACTGCCGCCAAGATTCAACCCCTTGTCCCGTTTGGCCTTTTGCGTTTCTGACCATGTTGAAATGTCGAAGATGTTTCTATATTTATGAGCTCGGTATACGAGCGGATAGCTTCTGTCTTCAAGAATTGTTTTTCAACCTTACTCTCCGATGTTAAATATGAAAGAATCTTGACTACAGCGAGAATGAAATATTTAATCACACTCTGGCATCTGAAGGTAAAACCACATGAGACCTACTGCAGGGTTAGAGGTTTCCTAAAAATGTTATTTCTCGAGATGGTAAGAAGCTATAGGGACCCATTTTTTATGTTCTTTTTTCTGTTCCGGAGTAGACATATATATGTAGTGTCGAGTGTATTATATGGACAAAAATTAGTTTACGTTAGGTTTAAATATTAGGATGGTATGAAGGGCGAAAGCCGATATGTTTAAGTCGTAAATCTAAGGTTTAGGATAGCTAGGGTCGGAGGCTAGGCGCCGGTATGACCGTTAGCAATAAGTGTATGTCTGAGTGGAGAAAATGGAAAGTGCGAGTGAGGCTGCATGTGTGACGATGAACAGATGGAGGAGTTGGGTGGAGGGTGTAAGCCTCTCTTCGAAAAAGGCAAAAGAACAGAATTGACCTGACCAGCGACTCAGTAAGACGTATGTACGGAGTTGAGTGAATTGCACGAGGGCGAAGTAAAATAAAGTCTACTTATTGTTTTTAACTTCTTAAATGGACCTTGCATTTATTGATCATCCTTAAACATCCTCGCTCACCCTTAAACCACACATTTCGGTAGTTTATACTACATTTTTGGGGGCTCGTCCGGGATAAGGGTAGTTAGCGAACGGTGACAGTGACTGGCAAGTGAAAAGACACGAGTGATAAGTGACAGTGTAGAAAGTAAAGTGTAAGTTTAAGTTCAATAAGTTGTAAATTATGGCCGACCAGGTTGAACAAGTGGTACAAGGACTCAACGCAGTAGAGCTCAATGACGAACGGGTTGCAGGGATGAAGGTCATCAATCTCAAAGAAGAACTCAGACGACGACAACTCCGTGTGACCGGTAGGAAGCCGGAGTTACAGGCACGACTAAGGGCAGCATTGCTGCTAGAACGGGAACGCATTGCTCCGGGCGAAGAAGACGACGAAGGCGACGACGTTGACGACGAAGAAGATGATGCTGAGGGTAACGACGAAGAGGTCCGCGCAGACGGCAACGGCCAATTAAACCCAGACGCAGATACCGACGACGACGAAGACGATGAAGAAGTTTCAGAAGAAGAAGACGAAGCTCCAGCCCGAGCAAGACGACGCAGAAGACGAGAATCACCTCAACGCGCGCTGTTAACGTTCAAAGACGTTGAGGAATCTCTCGAAAAGTTCAGTGGCGACGATTATATGAGTGTGAAACAGTGGCTAGAAGACTTTGAAGAAATGGCTGAATTGTGCAAATGGACTGATGTCCACAAGATTGCCTACGGCAAGCGACTGTTGAAAGGATCGGCGAAACTGTTCGTCAAACACGAAAAATGTACAAAAACATGGGGTAAGTTTAAAAAAGCTTTAAGAGAAGAGTTTGACGAGGCCGTCAGTGGCCACAAGGTGCATATGGAGCTGTCGCAGCGCAGAAAGAAAGCAGAAGAGACGTCCCAGGAGTATATCTATGAGATGCTCGAAATTGCTGCCCAAGCGGATGTCGACACGCAGTCCGTGATTCAATACATCATACAGGGTGTACCAGACGAGGCAACGAATAAATCGGTGTTGTACGGAGCAAAGACTATTCGACAGTTGAAGGAAAAGTTCAAGCAGTACGAAGCCATGAAGAGGGAGATGAAGTCGAGGTCAAAGCCAGCAGAGCAGCGGAAGGACGATAGGGCGAAGCGGCCCGACGGAAAAGGTGTCAAGAAGAAGACGACAGACGAAGCTACGCCAGTGAAACGGTGTTTCAATTGTGGTGATAAAAAACATGTGGGTGCGGAGTGTCCGGCGAAGGAAAAGGGCACAAAGTGCTTTCAGTGCAACGAGTACGGGCATATCGCGGCAAAGTGTCCGACTAAACCGAAGGAGGCGTACATTGTGTCGCGTCCCAATAAACAAAAGTACATGAAGGAAGTGGCTCTAGAGGACCATAAGTTCGTAGCATTAGTCGACACAGGCAGTGACCTTACTTTCATACGATCAGACGAGTACGAGAAGATAGGGTCACCAGCCTTGCATGATAGTAATCTTAAGTTCGAAGGTTTCGGCTCCACAGGCAATACGACTATGGGTGAGTTTACTAAGAATATGACAGTCGATGGCGACGAGTTTCCCGTCGTGTTCCATGTAGTTTCAAGTACGATTCTAAAGCACAGTCTATTGTTAGGTACCGACTTTCTTGACCAAGTAGAACTACGCGTAAGACGAGGTATCGTGGCATTTTTAAGGCTCGACAGGACAGACGACGATAAAGTAGATTCGCCACATATTTTCAGAATTAACGTAGTTGATCAAGCGGACGAAGTTGACCTGTCCCATGTTAAAGAACCTTATTATCGCGAGGAGATCCGTAAGGTTATAAAGAAGTACAAGCCGGAAAAGACGCGAGACGTAGGGATCAAGACTAAAATAATATTGAAAAACGATGTCCCGATAGCGAGTAGGCCACGAAGGCTCTCACCGTCGGAGAAGAAGGAAGTAGAAGACTTGGTAAAGCTATGGATGCAGGAAGGCATCATCAGACCGTCTAATTCAGAATACGCGAGTCCGATAGTGTTAGTAAAGAAAAAAAACGGCTCGACGAGACTCTGCGTCGATTATCGCGAAATAAATAAGTTAATTGAGAGACCACGCTTTCCATTACCGCTGATCGAAGACCAGCTAGACTCTCTGCAGGGCGCGGAAATATTCACGACGATAGACATGAAAAACGGGTTCTTCCACGTACCGGTAGACGAGGAAAGTCAGAAGTATACGGCCTTTGTGACGCCAAACGGGCAGTATGAATTTTTAAGAACGCCGTTCGGATTAAGTATTTCGCCAATTATCTTTCAGAAGTTTGTGGCGACGGTTTTTAAGGGATTAATTGATAAGAAATATCTAGTTGTTTACATGGACGACTTGATAATTCTAGCGGAAAACGTAGAAGAAGCTATGGAGCGTTTAAGGCTCGTGTTGGAAGTTTCGAGTCAATTCGGATTAATAATTAATTGGAGTAAGTGTAGATTTCTGCAAACGGAAATCGAATATCTAGGGCATATTGTTTCAAAAGATACCATTAAGCCGTCCGAGAATAAGACGAAAGCCGTAGCAAATTTTCCCAGGCCGACAACCGTTAAAAAGGTCCAAAGCTTTTTAGGGCTGACGGGTTATTTTAGAAAATTTATTGAAGGGTACGCAAAAATAGCTAGGCCGTTAACGGAATTGCTGAAAAAAGACGCGAAGTTCAGTTTCGGGGATCAAGAGATCGAAGCTTTTGAAGCACTGAAGACAGCGCTAAGTAGCGGGCCCGTGCTAAGGTTGTATCGCGTGGGGGCGGAGACAGAACTGCACACGGATGCATCATGTTTAGGGTACGGGGCAATTTTAATGCAACTGGGTAGTGACGACGGGAGATTCCATCCGGTCTACTATGCCAGTGGTAAGTCGACACCGGCCGAGGAAAAGTACACCAGCTACGAGCTGGAAGTACTCGCGATTATGAAGGCCTTGAAGAAGTTTAGGGTTTACCTTCTGGGAATTCCGTTCAAGATTATCACTGACTGTCAGGCTTTCGCAATGACGATGAAGAAAAAAGATTTATGTGTGCGAGTAGCCAGATGGGCTTTGTTGTTGGAGGAGTTCGACTACAAAGTATGCCATAGGCCGGGTAAAAGTATGCAGCATGTGGATGCCTTGAGTCGTAATCCGTTGCCGAGTGCGTTATTGGTAACTGAAAGTGACGACGGCTTGATTGCGCGATTGGTAAGAGCGCAAAATGAGGATGACGACTTGCGGAAAATATTGGACGCCGCAACACGCAACCAAGCCGACGGGTATTTAATAAGGAACGATCTATTATATAAGGAAGTAGATAATGATGTACTAGTAGTAGTACCGAAAAGTATGCAAACCCAGGTAGTGCGCCAGGCACATGAGCGTGGGCACTTCGGGGTAAATAAGACGGAAGCTATTGTCCGTAAAGACTTTTGGTTTAAAGCGATGCGGCAAAAAGTAGAGAAAGTGTTAGCGAATTGTGTGAACTGTATACTAGCGGAAAGAAAACAAGGTAGGCAAGAAGGGTTCCTGAACCCTATCGCCAAAGGGGATGTCCCGTTAGATACGTACCATATAGACCACGTGGGTCCGATGACAACGACAAAGAAGAAGTACCAGCATGTATTCGTAGTGGTCGACGCGTTTACAAAGTTTGTGTGGCTGTACCCTACAAAGTCGACGGATACAGCTGAGGTGCTAGACCGCCTGCGTAAGCAGTCCGCCGTTTTTGGAAACCCACGAAGAATCGTTTCTGACCGGGGGACGGCATTTACGTCGAACGCCTTCAAGGAGTATTGCAAGACTGAGGGAATAGACCACGCGTTAATTACGACAGGGGTGCCAAGGGGGAACGGTCAGGTGGAAAGGGTGAACCGGACGTTGATCCCTCTTCTTACCAAGCTGGCTGCACCGGTACCTGAGAATTGGTACAGGTATGTAGAGACGACACAGAGGTACCTAAACGCCACAGTGAGCCGCAGCACAGGTAGAGCGCCGTTTCACCTGTTGTTCGGGGTCAACATGCGAATTAAGGAGGACCAGCAGGTTAAAGAGCTAATCGAGAAGGAGTGGGCCACAAGATTCGAAGAAAGTCGTGACGAGCTGCGAGAAAAGGCCCAGGGAAAAATCAGAAAGATCCAAGAAGAGAATCGCGCGAGCTACAACAAAAAACGCAAGGTGGCGGAAAAATACGGAGAAAACGATCTGGTTGCAATTAAACGAACCCAGTTCGGACCAGGGCTGAAACTACGAGGCAAATTTTTGGGGCCCTACAGAGTGACACGTGTTATGCGAAACGACCGGTACGCTGTAGAAAAGGTGGGCGAACACGAAGGCCCACAACTGACATCAACGTCGGCGGATCACATGAAAAGGTGGGTCGTGAAAGATGACCGTGATTCCGACAACTGCAGTGAAGATGAGGACGACATCTGAGGCCAGATGTCAACGCAGGATGGCCGAATGTAGTGTCGAGTGTATTATATGGACAAAAATTAGTTTACGTTAGGTTTAAATATTAGGATGGTATGAAGGGCGAAAGCCGATATGTTTAAGTCGTAAATCTAAGGTTTAGGATAGCTAGGGTCGGAGGCTAGGCGCCGGTATGACCGTTAGCAATAAGTGTATGTCTGAGTGGAGAAAATGGAAAGTGCGAGTGAGGCTGCATGTGTGACGATGAACAGATGGAGGAGTTGGGTGGAGGGTGTAAGCCTCTCTTCGAAAAAGGCAAAAGAACAGAATTGACCTGACCAGCGACTCAGTAAGACGTATGTACGGAGTTGAGTGAATTGCACGAGGGCGAAGTAAAATAAAGTCTACTTATTGTTTTTAACTTCTTAAATGGACCTTGCATTTATTGATCATCCTTAAACATCCTCGCTCACCCTTAAACCACACATTTCGGTAGTTTATACTACATATATATATATTTCCATTCTTGCGGAATCTTCTCAGAGCTTCCAAAAATCCGAATCTTTCCATAATCGGAGAATAATGATTCATGTAATCGGTAGATGTTACAAAATGCCCAGGTAAAATCAGGCTCTACGATGCATCGGTTGATCAATGTAGGTATAAATAAGGCTTACTTCACCCGATATAGTTATACGATTCCTACACCGTGATAAAATTTTGCGAGAAGGGCTTCTTATTTATATTTCCTTCGTCGAATTTCAGTATTTTATTACCAACGTCGTTTTTACGGCGTGATTTGCGGGCGCAGAAACCTGACTGCTTTGTGAAAGCTCGTTTCCACCGAAGACTGAGAAATATTTCAAATACATGGTTAGTCTCGAACGTTTTCGGTACCTTCTAGAAGTATTTTCTATACGAGATACCAAAGTCCCGTCATCTATCCTCACGATAAATCCAAATTTGTGAATGAGGGTTTTCCGTCTTTCATATTCACTAAGTCTCTCCTAGTAGGCTCCATAGCTTAATTCCTAACTTGAAACGATGACCACATACAGACTACGGGCTATACCTATACCCGAGCTTGTAGTTAGTTGGTAGCTCCCGTCTTTCCCTCGTAATCTGCCTCTTAAGCAGCTTATCTATACCATTAATCCAATATCACAGGAAAATACTTCTACATTTAGTCACGAACGACGCAACGCCGTTGCCACGAGAGACGTACCAAGGAAATAGATAACTGCACTAGATGCAACTACTTCCATATGTTGAAAATAATATAATCTACGATTCGTGACGTCTTTCACAAAATTTTTCGGATCATTTTTGTATTCGAATAAAACTAGAAAATATCTTAAACCACCTGCTGTGTGATTGAATTATTTACATCCGTGGTATTATAAAACGTGATATGTGTACTTAATTCTGGGTGTGGGCTGAACGTGCATGTCTGATAACGTTATTAATAAAATAATCATACGGTTACCGATATTAGCCTTGGCGCTTTATTGATCAGCGTCGCGTTCCACGGTCTCATTTGAATTTTAATAGCCTTTGAACGAGTAGCTCTCGTGCACTGGCTCTCCGCGAAAAGCTTTAACAGCGATTAGATCGATGTATACCAGAAGACGGTGGCTTTGCTCGTATTAATAACACCAGCTTAAACCGGAAGGCTCGTCCCAATGTCCCATCTCTTTTTCACCCGTTATTACGAGCCTCCGTCCCTAATGTACCCGTCTCACTTTTACTCAAGCGAGGGAAGCCTTCCATTTCGACACCCCTATTTTGGTACAGTGTAAATACTGCTTCACTCACCCCTTAGGTACATACGGCGTAATGCACTGCGCAATATTGTAGATTCCGTAATATTAGCGGTTGATTTTCGTCAGTGGATTTCCCGGCTGAATATCGACTCATACCGTATATTCATTTTCTCCCTTGAAACATTCGATCTGTGTACAGAATTTTGATTCCAAGTTTTTTGGTCACACCAAAAAGTAACTGTCGCTGGAGGAATAAATCGTAAAATAAAGGGAAGGAACACCCCGAAATGAAGCTAGATTCCTTGATCTTTTTTTTTCTCTTTGAACTCACAATCAGTTTGTGTACTCTTCTTTTTCTATCTGGTGAGTAAGTCGGGTTTAATATCCCTCGAAGGATGAGTCGAGTAATGCATTTTCCCTTGTATTTTTCTTTGGCGAGTTTGATGTAACGATGCATGTCTGCAGCCAGCAGCTAACCCTCCTTAAAGACCCTATACCGAAATTGGCTTGAGCGCCACGTAGCTGGAAAACTACCCTTACGGGAAAATTGACTTGCCTTAATATTTTCTTATTACATTCGACAGAAATCCGGTAGTACACACGCCACAGGCCATCGTAGACCAAAGTTAGCTTGCTGTAAAGTTAAGATTAAAGGACTGCGACGAAATTAAGCTCCTGCCTGTGACCTCGTGATATCATTTATACAGGAGGGAGCTAAGATACATAGGTACACGTCGTACATACATGTATATATATATTTATATATATAGATTATGTACAAGGTAGGTACTCGAGCAGATCTATGGGTATAACAAACGGAACGAGATTAAATTTCGTATTCGGAATTCAGAATTTAGAGTTTATTGTTAGAGAAAGGCGAAGGTCTATGGCGTAAAATAATAGACCGATAAAATGGCTGAATCCAAATCTAAATAGGCCTACCTTATTTTGGGAGAAAGATTGTTGTGAAATTGGGGAAGTGAACGGTATAGCGAAGGAACTAGGTATTTTGTGAAGCCTTTTGAATAATTCAAAATTGTTGCTCTCCCTCGGATAACCTAGCTAATTTAAATAAAATTTCCTACTCGTTCGTTCGTTGAATAACGTCTGCACGAAGTCTTGTACTTCCAAGATCCAATATAACGACGAAGCTTGCAAGAAAGTAAACTTAATTTTCCCGTACGTCACGTCGTTCGGTTCAGTAGCGCAGCAAGATATTGAAAATATGAAAATCACGTGGGTTGACGTATCTCATACTTCTTTCTCTATATAGCTTATAAGTTGCTTAGATCAGTGAAAATTAAAAAGCCTATTTTAAATTGTGACACAACTATATACCTGACTGCATCAGGCAACATTTTTTTTTTTTGCAACACCCTGATATGTATATACCAAACTTTCGGAATGATTTGCCAGAGTCAAGTTGACGCAGACTAAATTGGCAGTGTCCCGAAGCTTTGGTAATTAATGGAAGGTCTGCAATTTGGTCCAGCCCCATTCGTCGTTCCCTTCCGTTCATCCGCCCATCGTCCATCCGGCAATCGTCCGACTAGGATCCAGGCGTGGCGAACTATAACGGACACTGGGCCGCGAATCAATCTCCAGGGGATTCCCCTAGCTGCTTGTTACCATTGATGTATAGTTATTAGAAATCTATGCATGTGTGGTACTACGTGCAAATAGTATTCCATACACACGCGTATTGGATGTCTTTTCGCAATTGTATAGGGAAATTCGCTTCACATCCAAAATTGTAAATTCACAAGCATGAAAGATCTCCATGATAATGGATGAGGGATCGTAGTTCATCCTGCACCGATATGGGACCCATTGTTAACTCAATGTTTGAATTCAACGCCGTATGCTCGGAAAATTGTAATAATCAAGCATAGAAATTAGGTATGGTTGAAGTTTCTAGTGAATAAACGCAGTTTGCTAATTAATAAAGCCTGTCGCAAGTTACGGAGAAAAATAAACGAACCGGAGGCAGAAATCTCTACCATTTACATACCTCGCTTCTGTGGCCCCTGAGGTTATAGTTGGTTCGAAGCGGCAACTCGGCAGCCCTGGTTCTGCAATGCGAAGTAGTAAAAGTTACTCCAACCAGGCCCCTCGCATTTCCTGTTGCGAGCCAACCTTCTTGGTAGTAATTTGTGCGGTTCAGCTTCCATCCTTCATCCTGTAATGATTGAATGAAGAAAATCTCTGTATTGTCAAGGATAATGTATCATGGTGTTAATGGTTTGAGTAGTAGATCTAAAGACTTAATTCTCCTGACGGTTTCCCAACATTTTTCTAACAAATTTATAGTTGAACTCTTAATTCGTATAACGCGGTATGGAACCCTCTTATCATTTCGGAAACCGATCAGAAAAGGCTAGAAGCATATTCGTATAGTTTTCTTTGTGTAATCCTAATGGACGATCGATTTGTTTACTTGCTGTCAGTTAGAAATTGAGCTAAAGTGCATTGCGTATCGTATATCTATGTATCGAATGTTAATAGATGAGATTGAGATGTGTGCACTCGGAATTATGTTACTTCGAGATACATTAGTCAGGTATTGTACTTGAATCACGTCCTGAATTAACCGGGATAATTAAATCACTCTTCCCTCTCCCTTGTACTTTTGAAATTATTTTTACGCTCCTCTTCTTCATTATAATCCAATTATTTTCACCTTATTATTCCAATCACGTATAGTATTTTACTAACGAGGCAAACAGAACGACGTAACGTCAGGGCTGAAGAAAGGGAGAACGGAAGAAAGGGAGCAGAACCTGAACGTCCGAACGAGACGTTACTACACAGAAGCTGATACGTAAGAGGTATTGCAAGTACCACCGTACAATCAATATAGATGTGATACGAGAGATTCACTTGATTGGTATTCCCTTCTGATCCATGTGAGCTGATAGAGAACCCATGGAGGAATATCACAGCGGTAGCTGACAGCCCATTTATTGCACAAATCTAGTAGGGTTTGGTGTTAAAATGATTCAGTAAAATAGTTTTTTTTTTTTTCGACAACTTAGATACAGTGAAAAATTTCAAATCGTGGAAACCAAAGAAAGGATAAATGCGAAGCGAGTAAACTGCGAAATCTATTGAAGGATTTGGAACGAAAAACATTGCGGGATGTGAGTAATTTCATTAGCGGGATTCTAGTTTTCTTTTCTTCAGGCTGGAAGCATGCAGCTGTACACTGCGATAAAATTGTAGTTATTTCTTTTATTTTATCGCGTGTTTTCGCCTCAGGCAAAAGCGGGTTTAAATTCTGGAGTCGAGAGGTATTTGCAATACTCGCTGGCATTGAATCTTATGTCATGCTCTCCGCGGAATTCCAAAGTTCCATGATTACACTTGAAAAATTCACGTAAAATCCTCACGTTTTGTGCTCTGATGACAGTGATTAATCTTCTGACAGGCACTTCCCACCGTTTCTCAATTCGGTAAAGCTCGTAAATATAGAAAATTATTCAGAACCGAAAATCTCTATTGGATTCTAGTTTAAATCTCTTCCATAGCTCGATCACAAAGACACACGTTTTCCAATGTGACGATCACATCATGCGTCTGACAATCAATTAGCTCCGATCTTACACCTTGTCACGTCAACACGGGATATTTCATTTGAAATTGAATTCGATTGAAGTTACAAATTTTGAATTACGCTGTGAAACTTTTTTAGTTAACAGACAAGTCAGGGACACTTCTTTTCGACACAAATTATATCATTCGAATTATCACACGCCGAGATCGTAGCCACCCCTGGTAGGAGTCTGACTTCTGCTTTTCATTTCAAACCATTTCTTATTCTCTCAGAATTCATATCAATTTCAAACTTTGAGTAGCATTATTTTTTCCGGAATAATCTGCATTGCAAATCAATTTACACGTTCAGTTGATCCAACCTTTCCTTGTTTTAAAAGTTATTTATTCACATTTTTTTCACTCGGAATCAGTTATTTCGCGATCATGCCAAACTCACAAAGTGTATCGTGTCCAATCTTACAATTAGAATCTTTCAGTGAAAAAAGAAAAGTTCTGAGAAATGGCTTTACGCGTAATTAATGTAAATCGACGGATCGAAAATCTGATGAACAACGTATCGAAAATGTACGGTCACATGATCGAATCTCGGTTTTTTTTGTGCTTCGGGAAAGGTGGTTTTATTCCAGATGCAAATAATTCGCTGGCTTGATGTTTACCGTGAATCAAACACATATTTATGTAGGATGTTTGTTATGACTAAAATCAATGCTCGATGTGACATCATTATACCGATGGTGTTGGTACTCTAATTGCCATCCAGAGTTTCGTAACCCATCAATAGTCAACTACGGACCACTTTCTCGTGTCCGTGTGGTTAAGCATAACAATTTTGTTATGAATTCATAACCGCCCAGATGTCCTTTGAAGTAATTTACGCCCAAGCGAGTTTTATAACATGTAATAAAGTGAAATAAAGATCAAAGGTTAAGTAACGTGTATAATGCACCTGCAGTAAAGCTTTGAAGTTTTAATGATTTGCAAGCGAAAATTATATTCCTGCACATTCTCCTTGTTTCCCACAAAACAATCCGTATAACCTGACCGAGATCATTTCTCTCAAATATTATTCTGAGATTTTGCTCTTGTTTTCCTGCAAGAGAAAACCTGACAGATCTTTGGACGCAAACAACCAATCACTGCTGAGTGACGTTGATTTTCAAGGCTTTCTCACTGGCTTCTTTCCATCCCCTATTTTTCGAGCGGACAATTCTGGGGCAAGCTGTTACTATTTCTGAAGCGTAATAGATGTAATAAAATTGAGTTATTTATCGATAGATATAGTGGCGTCTGACACCGGCTGATTCATAATGCATCGAGCCTGCGAAGCTATCTTCTGGAAAGAATTCAATTTCAACCCCTTACTGTGACTTTCGGCAACTCGCGCGGTTGACGCAATTCGCGAAATTATAGCAAATACGGAGAAGATGCGATCAATTTCAATATGAATTGCAAGAGAATATTTATATATTGTGAACAAAAATTCGCGAGGCACGTTCAGATTACGCATATTCAATGAATATGATCCTGGCATAATTATACGTTCCACAAAGCTCAGTCATTTAATGAGAATTTCGTGCAATTGATTCGTAATTCGTTTGGCGGGATAAAAATGTTGGATAATGAATTTCTCTTCCATTCTTGTCATTAAAAGTTTCCGACAGAACCTACAGTTTCGCGGCATGCTTTCTTGTCGACGAATACTTCCTCGTTATTTACAGAATTGAATTGATTACGAAAAACTCGTTCACCATTATATACAAAGTTGTCGGTTTGTCAACGATTTGAAATTACTTTTTTCTTGCAAAATAGTCGTTTGAACCATTCGACGATATTTTTATAGACTCAAGCTGTTAGGGTACAAAGCGCTGATTATAAAGCTCACTTCAGTCTTAATTGCAATTGCAACAGAACTACACTCACGTATAAGTTTCTCGGCATAAAATGGTGTGCGAACTTTCGCGCAAGCCTTACAGATGCAATATTCACAAGCCTCGAATAAACAGGAAATTTCGATACCTCGTATTGGGTGTAAAAAGGTTTTGATACTCCATTTACTTGTCGTTCATTCTTCTTCATTGTATGTAGTTCTGTTTGAATGCCCGTTCAGAATAGCCTTCCAAAGAATGGCAAATATTCATCTCAGACGGCGCTATTCCGTGGAACGATACCTACTATCCATATAGAACAATCGAACGTGAAATATACGCGAAGTACCCCCGACTGTTCTTCTGTATTTGGCTAAATTTCCTATCTGCATAAATTTATTGCGATGTAGCTTTAATTCATACAAGTATACGTATGAATGAAGGATTTGTTCAATGAAGCGAAATATTTTATATACCTATTTGCGATCTTGATTACACAGCTATCCGAGCCAAATGTGATATAATAGCTTGTAGGAATATACAACGCGTATATATCGGTAGGTTCATCCACGAAACCCCGTCAGACCTAACAGCAATAATTCTACAAAAAAAAGGGACCCAACAGCATATAATGGCGATCAATGACTCTACAGGGGAAACATGGGCAATCTCAGACTATATCGACAAGCAGTTGTCAAATATTTGAAGCAGCTTTGTCACGCTGAGCCATCCTGCAAACAGTATTAAAAATAATCCAACCCTTTTTCCTTCCTACCAGCATTTCGTAGTAAATTTATTACACGTAAATCGTCTTTTGTGAGGCTAATTTTATCGCAATATTAATTAAATACGCAGCCTCATGTTGATAATGACAATTGTATGTATATATATATTATAAATGAATAAATCAAGTTTCAAAAGTCGATCGTTTAGGTACTTAAAACAATATCAATAACGCTTTCGCATTTCCCAGTACCCATTTCAGTTCTGGATAGGCTCTTCAATTTCTGCAGGGGGTTAATTTCATTATACTCGCTTAATAATCATTTTACACATTACTCAGGTTGCGTTGAACTCAGCATTCTCTCCAGCCCTACCAACAGCGGCGACAGATTCAACGGAAATTGAAGCAGACTCAAGTACCCGTAGTGTAAGGGAGTTGGGGGTTTGCCAGGAATCTCGAGGGTGAAGGGACGAACGAAGAGACAAACGTGAAACGGAGAGACAAGAGCTAGGGTGAAGGCGAGAGCAAAGGCGAGGGCATGGACGAGGGTGAGAGCGAGCAAAACCAAACGACAAAATACACCCAAGTATATATACACACATGCATAAACGCGTGCGTATGCACACATAAATGTATATTACATGTATAGATGCAGCAGAGATATAGCAACCTTGCGGAAGATTGGGGATCAACTACACCCGCCTTTTCCCAGGAGTTGTTTCCCGGGGGTTTTTTTTTTTTTAGACAAAAAAAAATGAAATCTTCTACGTAAGGCGCAAAGATCCCACAGCGGAAATTCACGCAATAGTTTTACAGAGAAAAATGGAGATACCATTTTGCTATGGTATACATATAATACATGAAAACATCTTCTTCTATGTTTAAATTATTTTTATACATACCTGAATATTTAGGGGTAGGTGATATGATACACATGCAAAATGCAAAATGCCTTGAAAAAGGCAGGCTAAAAATGGTGATACCTCTATAATATATACGTACTATTCACGAGGCGGTAATTCGTTAAGCTGCTTGCTTGAATATCGTACTTCTCAGACAATCTCATGCTAAGTACACGAGCAGACTGCGAAGTGGTGTGTGGATTCCACGTTAATATTACGATGGTCCAATTAAACAGTCTCCTGAGTCGACAGACAGGTGGATTTAATCCTTCCCTACCGTTCCAGACACCAGTTCGCAATCCAACGAATAGAAGCAATCCACCGTCTATACACCTCACTTGCATATTCCGACGTGAACACTATGCGGCGTCATACATGCTATAGATATCTAGGTACACGTATAACGCATATGAGAAACTGTGCCTACCTGGGTACAAGCCCAAATGCACCGATGCATTTCGTTCACGCGTATATATCGTGTATATGTATACCTATATCCACATACGAGTCATTGAACTTTCGTATAAAACTTGAATCTGCGACGCTGAGGGTGACGCCATAGTCGCGAGAAGGGCTATAGACGCAGGAAATATCAGAAAAATTGCACCCTCTATCCCTGAGTTCACTCTATAGGCATGAAGTGATCTGCCAAGTGGTTTACATATTTCAAGTTATGATTAGCAATTTGCATTTGCGACAGTGGCTTCAAGTGTTGGGCGCATATTGCGATTCTTAGATTCGCGATTATCCTCTGAATGGTTTCGCATAACGTTGGAATATATAATTCAAGGGACTAGACTGCAGCAGATTGCGTATCATATCAGGATCGATGTAATATATTAATGATTATGTAATGCCGAGAAATTTACATCGAATAAACGATATCCTGGTGGTGTTATAACTTTATTAAAAAAATATTTAAATTTACCTTTCAACCCTCTGCGGTTTGGAAGCGAGATAAAATTAGCCGAACGAATTCTTATTGTCAGTAGAGACCAACACCGCAAAAAACTTTCCCTGTGCGAAGAGGCTCTCCACTTCTAATAGGATCAGTAAAGACTAACTCTTGCGTGAGCAAAGTGGTCACGTGGCTTGGGGTTTCTCCACGCGTCCCCCCATGCTCTTGACAGGCTAACACACCTCACGTTGACGCCTCGTGCATATATACTTACACGTGTGCTTATAATTACTACTGCTACTCAACCTTCAGGAAAATACTATACTCAACCCTCGCGGTTACTGACCTATGAAAGGGAGACACTTTCCTGATCGTAGACGTCTAGCGAAACGAAAATCAAAAACGAAAAAAAAAAAAGAACATGATCGAGCACCGTTACCTTGTGCCCATCGAGAACTTCGATACTTACTAGCATTATATGGACATTTTCGCTCTGCTTGAAAAATTCAATAACGTCACATGTTCTGTAATTGTTACTCCTTCTGATACACTGACGTCTGTAGTATAGTCCAGGAAATTCTCTGTGGAATACATGGCGTTCTGGAACACTGCCGGCCATACAGGATACGTACACATGTGTACAGACGCGCGTGTACACATCTTGAAGCCGATGTATAGTGGTAGACTTTTACCTCAATTGGCTATAAACTACCCTCACATTTTACTACTCGTCGAACATATGGACCGTTGTCACTGTGCTATAGTATTCAAGAAAGTTTCATTTTTCGTATTAACTTTATATGCGGTTCTAACAAATTCCTATTTTTCACATATAAACTATATGTAGGTGTTATTACTCGTTTATTTTACTGTTATATTATGTAACAAATTGAATAAAAGATGGGTTCGCTTTGTACCATGTCGTTGCAGAATCAAATTATTATTGTCAACGGAGTTCAGAAATATTGTCTTTTGTTTGGAGTACTACAGATGAATGGGAAGCTGACCATCTGCCTTGAACACACGTGGGAGCCGAGCGGAAAGAGAAATAGATATTATATTTTCTTTATAAATTGCCGCTCGAAAGCAAATCCGCCAGCAAAGCATTTTTCCAATAAAAGATTTTCCGCAAAGGTACAACCTGTGGAGAAGAGGAGCTTAGTGCAAGTTCTCTTTTCTCCGCTTTTCCACTTATTTTAGACTTGAAACTTCCACAAGAATTTGCGATGCAATAGATAGATAAAAGCCCCGGTATGTGCTTCTTTCTTTCGCTACTTTTCCCTACTGAATTCGCACTTTCGATTGATCTTCCGGTTGGAGGATCGTTCGCGGAGTTAAGCTACTCGCTGTGAAGTTCTTTTCAAGTATCTACGACGGACAATAACTCCGCATACGATTCGTTTCAATATTGAGGCTTTCTTATCGGCACATTTGAATAAAGAAGGTGTCTAGTGCGATTTTACAGTCGTCCAAAGTTAGCAATCCAAATTTGGAACCATCACACTTTCATCGTTATAGCAATTTAACTTTGAGGAGCCTCAGAAATCGGCATTTCTCTGGCTCTAAAAGAAACCTGAATTGAAGGTACATGCTGGAACCGCCGGGATGATAGTTCAGCTTACATCAAGAAAAGTCCGAAATTGCTCATGAGGAACATACAATGACTTGACAAAAGAATTCCAAACATCATTTTCCGGTGTCGTTAAGCTTGACGACAAAACGGATGAAATAATAAAATCGATTCGTACTCTCAAACAAATAGCAATTAAAATTCATTCGCGTACGATCTGCAGATTCGCCAGGAAACAAGAAGCACGATATTGTCGCGACAGTTAATTCAATCGTGCGCAATTTTGCAACAAATCCGATCAAGTCCCTACGATTTCGGTATGAAAAATTGCGCTTTCGAACCACCTGATAGAATGAAAGATAATATTTTTTTAACCGTCAATTCATGACATACTAAAAAAGTACGGCCTACAGGGTATGGAAAGACGAGTTTCATACGTGGGTACTTGAGCTACATTGAGTGCATCATAATTTTCCATATAACGCTATGTAGTTCACTCTATGTGTGCATCGTTATCGATGCGGCGGACAATATAGAACCAAGAATGCCACACTATGCCACAGAGTACCCGCACTATGTACGCCACGAATTGACAATTTATGAAATATTGTCTGCACGTGCTACGATTTTTTAATATTTCGCACTAATTTTATACGCACGAACTATAAAAGCACCGATTGAATATACATATATGCTCAAAAGTGGCTTCTCAAACGATGTGCTTGTCGAGCCTTCTGCAGCAGTGATTTAAAAATAACCGGCTCTAAGTAGTAACAACGTGATGCGGTCAGCCACTTGAATAGCACACGACAAAACATCCAGATTGCTTGATAACTACGAGTTGCGAGTTTATGATAACTGATAGGTGCTGCAGATGTAAGTGAGTTCCGTTACGGATGTCGCGAAAAATAATTCATTAATTAAGTATTAGCATTAAGGAGGCTGAAGAAAGTCAGCTTTAAGATATTCAATCGCTCGTCGATTTTCTTCTACAATTTCACCAGAAATTTAGTTGAACAAAAACTAGTTCTGTCGCATTGATATCAAATTGAAAAAAAAAACGATTTTTTTATAGATATTTGACTGTCCTCCTATTCCCTCGTTTCTTTAAACTCATTAATACAACACGCGAAACTTAAGGCGACTATGATAAGATTCAATACTGTCACATCGATCTTGAAATTTGTAAATTACGAAAATTTTGCAACGTACCGAGATACTTTATTTTTCAACGTTTTATCAGTGCTTTGAGTAAAATGAGGAGAAATAAATGCGCCTTCATCGATGCAGGGGGATATTTCGTGCCCGGTGTACCAGTTACCCCAACTTAACATTTCGTGCCTGTCAACAGCCATGCGAGCAATCACTTTGGATATCGCACAATATGTCTAGGAGCTAGAGTTTAAATAGTTTAAACAGCTTTCAGCATAAATTTAATCGATTCAATCTGAACTCCGTACAATATACCGTGGAATACATTAAACTTGTAATAACTCTGAGAAGCCCTCATAGGAATGAAAATTACCTTATGTCAGATTTTCACTGATATTGTCAGCTCGATAGTGCAATACTGGGCCTACATTTAGACCACTAATTTATTTATAGTCTATTAGCATTGCAGGATACCGTATATAACTGGGTCGGTAGCTATCTCTGTCTCTATGCGGAGTCACTGATATTAATCAACTATAATTAAGGTAACATCACGCAATGGCGGATCTTCAGAGTTTCATAAAGTACCAGCTGAAAAATAGACTACGGGTACAAAAGCATCACACTTTACAGTATACTATATACCTACATTCTATGCCTTCAAACTTTGAAACAAAAGCTTTGCAATACCTGCTGCAAACAATGGACGTTCGTCTCACTAAAACTCTTGGAGCAATTGACTTTCTAAACTTAAGTATATTGCTTTCCTAACAGAGGCGTTTATCGAGTTTGTTTTGGCCATGAGTGGGGTCTATAATTTACGAACTATTCACATCCCCCGAAGAGTAACATCAATACGTGTTACTAGTTGCGAGTTAGTCTTAGTTTCCGAAAACTTAGTCTGGAATCTCTTCGTAACGAAACGGTATACCGTCAAATTGAAAAACTGCATCTTTCATTTCTTGCTTATAGTAAGCACGGTTGCTCTCAACATTCAATCGGCCTTCAGGGAACATTGAAAGAAGAATAATTCGCATTACACGAATATACTGCAAAGTCTGTGTGATCCAATAACCGCCGTAATCATCGAGATTACGACGGTTTAAGTCTGAGCTAGTTATAGCTGGAAGTACTACGCCTCTGTAGTATTTTTTTCCTTAACGTTTCTCTCTTAACGAGCAAAGAAATGGCTCGCTTGAGCCATTTCTTTGCTCGATAAAGATATCGATCCCCAGTTAAGATGGGAGTGTCAAGTCACAATGAGCTTCCGTCTTCCCGAGTGCTATCCGATGAGAGAGCGAAACAGTTGAACACCGCTTACAATATCAGGTATCAAAGAGACAGGGATTAAGTAACGACATATTTAAGCAAAACCCTCTACTCCTCTCTCCTCTGCATATATCCTAGAGCTTTGGATCATCGCTGAGCTACATACTTTGTTAAATCACTGTGCGTACCCACTTGAAGATATCTTTCAAAATTCACATACCAAACATATACGAATAATTATGCCATAAACCACACGACTTACTTTAAAGTGTCATTCGATGTACCAATGAAAAGCCGGTGTATACCTATATCTACGTCGGCATAGGTATACGCATAATATCACACTCATCTACTCATTGGTATAAATAGTGTTTGCAGAATAGTCCAAACTTATCCCTCTCCCGTGAAGAGTAATCTGACTGAGTCTCATTTGACTACAAATCTCCAGAAAGCGTTCGCATACCCTGGGCCGTGAATTTCACCGAGATTTTGAGAGGAGTTGAAAGCGACAGAATACGACCCGAGGTAGGCTTCGAAGCGCAGTCATTCCATGCTCAAGCTAACTTGCTAATGGTATTCTATCCCTCACTTCAACTCAACATGTCTTTATCTTCCTTTCCCTTCATGCACCCTAAACTAATCTCTCGATAAAATAACACACACGGAAGATACTGCGAATCTGACTCAATAATACGTAGCTTTTACACTGAATGGTAGCTCGGTGGGTACCGCCTGATTAGAGAACCCTAATTAGTAAGGAAATGTTTAGTAGACTATTTTTATTAATTATTCTGAAGTACGACTGTGGTAGGTTAGAGGTATACATACTCGACAGACAACGAGCATTCAACGGTCTTTTCAAAAAAGGCTGCGAAAAGAGCCTTTTGATATCAGGAGAGATATGCTTGAACATTGAGGTCACATTTTCAACACTTCCGAGTGCCTTCGGATTAGAATTTCGAATCGTCCTTGCGCCGTATAGATATAGAATAAAAAATTTGCCTAGAGAAAGAATCACATTCTGGGAAAATTATGCAAGGTGCCGTTTTGAAGTGACGCGAGAATGATAAAAATCACTTGGTAGTTGAACCAGTATTTTTCTCTGAACGCAGTGAGACTCAGGGTAGGCAAACTTTAGTCGTCTCGAGATAGATTGAACAGGAATTCCCGACTCTCAATACTAATTACAGTATCAAGTTGCAGCTTTATTGCGTATTCAAGCGTGTAGTTGAAATTGTCTGAATTTGTCAGATGGATTAATGGAACTTTGACTGCACTATATCATCTACAGAACTGTTCGAGTCCCTCATTGTCACATGGTATAACTGTTGTAGAGATGTCAGTACAAGGTCTTGACTGAAAACGGATTTTTTTCCAAAATTCAAGTAGAGACCCGGTAGAGTTTATCATTCAGAGAAAATTTGTTCACGTTCAGGCTCGAAGATCCTTTCACTGGTTTGCAGGTTTTTTTTTTTTTTTTTTTTTTCAGAGAGGAAAAACTTATGTCTGTGTGCAACGGAACGTGCAGCATGTATGTATACCTACTTCCCGCATTGACTTGCAGCCAATTACCAGCGATTGCATAGCAGTGAAAGAATCGGTGGCACGGAAACGAAAATATGACGATAATTTGCGCTTCGCGGAGATTCGTCTTCCAACGTTTTCTAAAGACATTCTAATTTCTATAGACCCATTACGCCAGAAGCTAAACGAGACTGGAGTCACCCAGACCCCTTTGCTTGAATTTCCTCACAACCCCATGAAATCCCTGCAGCTTCACCGAATGCCATGGTATAGCCAACCATGGGTTTGTAAAACACAAGGCAAATAGGGGATCGGAACAATACAATAGCCTCGAGCGATGAGTGCACCAATGGCAGAAGTTGAGGTGGATCGAAATATACCGCTAATGCCCAAAACATTTTCTTGATTATTCCCATATGTGTCTCTTTCTGGTTATACCTGCTGCAGGGTTAGACGCGAACCATTTCGATGTGACGCAACTTATTATCTGAAAAATGTGATGTGATCAAAGGTAATGTAGAGGCCTGCCACGGACTGTCCTACGAACCTATGCTCCTGTATATCACGGTTAATGGATTTAAAAAATGGCTTGCTAATATTCTTCCGCCTGACGTTGAATGGATCGTTATTATCCCAGGGTCTAACTTATGCAGCGATATTCTTTTGCAGTCGAAATTTTAATCAATTTGCTGACGTATTGGATTCCGTTCTATCGAATTTGCTCACATCTCATACGTGACACGGTATTGCAAAAACTTCGTACATGCGACTGAGTGATAGATGCATACATTCAAGTATGTATGCATACGTTAAATGTGTATGTGCGTTTGTGCTTTCACACAGACGTATTTTACCTTTTCCGCCTTGGCTTCTATTTTTTGCTTTCTACCTTAAATGTTTGACAAAAGACTCTCCGTGATGAAAATACGGCAAAGCTTCCGCTCTAGCTTAAGACTCTTGACGCAAACTCAACACATTCTCATGTCAGGCTAATTACGTACAGGCGTATCTATATGCTTAACAACCCTTAGCCAGCGGATTAACGTGCGAGCTGCAAACTCGACGTTCTGAATGGTGTGGTAGAACGGCAGCAAGTTAGAACCATGGGAATGTATGTATGTGTAGGTACATGCAATGTATGTTACATATACTATTCGATAAGTAATATGTAATGGACGATGAAGATATTGATTGATCTACATTTTGTATAATCTAACTCTAATTGGACATATGCGGTCTGCTGGCTTTACGGTAGATATATTTTCACCGATAACAGAATTGTTTTTGCATACGTTACGTTTACCTTAAGACTACATTAAGTCACATGTATTATTCAAACGTTGCTCTATATTTACATCAGCTGAATTTAATTCATCTGTCTCTCGTATAAATCGATAGTGGGATATTTTTTTATAGGTAAAAGGCATTTATAAAAAAACGAACGATAAGCACTTGTCCCAATGAACCGAGGAGAGATTTGGTACGTGACAATCGCGATTGCGAAACTCCATCCATTTTTACTTCAGAAATATGCCACGTATGGTCAGCCCGTTTTCATTATAGTCCAAGTTTCTTATATCTTCATTGCCCCGCTTCTGTTTTGGGAATTCTCTCAGTTACGCGAAACAAACGAAGCTTTGTTCTCGTTTGTTTTAGTCACATGTCGAGTGCTCTCGCGTTATTGAGGGCATTCTACCTCCGTCTCAAAGCTTGAAGCTTAAAGCTTGCTTGTCCACTGTCGACAAACGAACTCCACATTAAAACCATATGGGTTTGAGAGAGTCACAGCGAGCACGAGAAAGGAGGCTAAGGTTCAAGGCAAGGCAGCTGCTAATGGGCGAACATTTACCCCGCTCTTCTGGGTATGCTACCGAATTCAAAATTTATACCACGCAGGCTCAAGGTTTAAGGGTAGATTCAGAATCAGAATCGAGTGTCGGTGTTCTTCGGTGCCTCGGATTTTGTGCATACATACCACACATACAAATGGCAGAAAAGAGCTGAAAGTATTGGGAAATATTCCAAGATGAAAATTTCGATAATAATGAATTTTCTTGCCTGGTCCACGAAGCGTTTCCAGGGACAAAGCTTTTAGAAACTTGTGCTCACAGCTTTTCAAAGTAAAAGCTCGAAGGTAATCCAAGGTACTTTTGCTGCAGTGCTTTTCATGGCAGTTATTCCACAAAAATCAAAGATAGAGTTGCGCGCGAATACTTCGATAATAATAGCCCGTTTCTCAGACCACTTATTGCGATTCACCAAGTCACTGGCCAAGGATGAAATCAATCTTGCTTCTGACGCCATTTTTATTCCGCCATCTTCTTCGCATACAAAACTGTACCTATATATATAATAGCGCTTGCAAGCTTTGAATCCAATCTACAAGCTTTATTCGCCAGCGGAAAGGTATAATAGGATTCGCTTCATTAAAATTGGTTTTGTACTTTTGTCCGCTTCATCTACACTTCGAGTATTTCAATTCTACAAGTGAATCGAATCGACATCGATTGTTACGATTTATTGTGCCTTGGTAGAAAAAAAATTCCGGATGCTAGTTCAATCCGAGCACGATAGCATTTACTAATAAACCCAATCGTATAATCAATTCCTATATAAAAATATCTACTTAAGATGGTTTGAACCAAGTTATTGCTCCTTTTTTTTTTTTTTTTAAATTCAGTTTGATTTTGTTCTTCAAATTATGATTCAGTATTCTGAATAGAAAAACGAATCTGAGGCTTGAAGATATGAAAATATATCAGAAAGCTGAAAGCTTGGTTCAGAAAAAACTATAGAAAAATATGTATTAATATTCTCTCACATCCAGAATATATATCTATAATAATTCATTAAGGCGTGATAGTTCAAAGCACCGAACAAACTTTCCGTTTGATCAATACCCGTTGAAAATTTCCCACCATCGTATCACAATGCATAGCGTGCTGACGTTGTCAAATTGTGACACAACGAGGAGTAATTATCATTGATATTATAGTCGATAGAATGTTAATATCTGCATCGTGAAATAGGTAGTACGTTTGCTAAAGTGATCTGACCTGTAACATATATTCAATGTATCGCTCGACCAACCTGCAATTATCTTTGAAATTGATTTTTTCTAAAATCGCATCTCTAAACCGTACCATTATCTAGAGTTAAAACATTTTCACTCGGCAGGCGTACTCTCTTGTGTTTTCTGATGAAATTCTTTTACCGCATATATCTATTACAAAGCAAAGTTGCTCGAAGTTAGCTTGTGCAGAGTATAGCAATGAAAAGACCCACTCGAGACTCGAGGCACGATCCTCATCTCGAGCCGGTGCAGTGCATCTATCTCTTTTCCTTCTTCCCTCTGGTCCCTGTATCCGACCCCTTATTCACCTACGATCCTCCAGTCTCTAGAACACCAGCTTTGACGTGGTCCACAGCCTTTATTAGCGAAGCTGGGGCTCATTGGACCTCGGGACTGGGGGGTTTTCTACGATATTCACTTCAAGTTGACTCTTGATGTAGTGAAACTACGGAACCATATAGAAATTACCATTTGCTAATTGTCACTTGGAAGATTTTCGTGTCTACGAAAGGCTTTCACGTATAATGAACATTGTGAATTACATTCAGAAAACACTGTCTACTTGTACCTTGTATTTCTCTGTAAATTAACATAAAACGCGAACATTAGCCGAGCGTAAGTACAAATGGTACACTGCAACGAATCCCAATTCGGTAGATCTTGCTCGTATAAAACGCTATGTAAAGTGGTACTTTTGCTTTGAAGTCAATCTCAAGTGATTCCTCTTCTATTTCTTTGTTCAAAGGGATACAGACGAACGGTGAATAGTACCGGAGGATTGTTTCGTTTTGAAATCCAGTAAGATCCTTATAGCGGTAATCCAAGAACTTCTAGTTATTTGTAAATTTGATGAGAATTCTCTAATGGTAGTTTCAGCTTGGCGGATACCAACTAACAAAGGCAAATGGAGAACCGGACCGGATTACGAGACCAACATGAGAAACGCCAACAATTAATCAAGCAGTATTCCGATGTTAACTTGCCTCAGCTTAATCCGCCTCGAAAATGGCAAGGATTGACGTTTAATCATCTCCCCCTTTTTATTCTAGCAAGTGGACACAATGGATGTATATGATGGTAATCCTTGAATTATCCACCAGTTCTTTCACCACTGGCTTGCAAGAAATTACTTTTTCCACCTCTCCTCGACTCTTTTCAAATCTCACAGTTAATTGTGGATTTGTAGCGATATGATTGTCAGCAACTATTCGCCGGTATGACGTGTGGCTACCGAATCAAATATAAGCTATTACGCTGCAAACATATATCGACACATTTTTATGCTGCTTTCATATTGATAATTCAAAGAAAAACTATATTTACCATTCGATAATAATGACCATCAATTTTCCCCTTGCTATGGGGACGAATACGATCAAGTTTTCGTGCGAATGTTGCATAGAGCTCCGTTGAATGAGGGTAAAGTGTGCTTCAACTTGGCGAAATCTGACCGGAATTAGGTTTCAATTGGGTTTAACAAGGCCACCTAAAAAAAAAAAATCAAACCCTACCGCGATCGTGGTATTTGGTGAAATTAAACGCCCGTTGAACTCAGCATTCGTCTTAGATAACGACTTCGAATGGGTATTCTCGAATGTAGGGTAGGGCTGGATAAACGCCCACCCTTATGCGAGCCTGCGTCTATTACCTAGCCACGTATATTGCTTAGTTTCGGGAGTAACTTTTCATAGGTAAAAAATTCGAGACCCTATTCTTTTAAAAAGTATTTTGAAATTGAAAATACAATGAGAACCTTGAAATCCCCACGTCTTCAAAACTGGCAGACACCATACTGTCAGTCACAAATACGATTTCCACTTATCTCCAAGCCCAATGACGGCGATTGTCGATGAAAGCACAGCTTTACGTAACGTTAAGTAAGAACTACTCAACGCCCCCGGACGAAGCCTCAGTTTTTCATTATTAGCCAAGAGTTTATAAGTAAAACTTGTACAGGAAAAAACAGCTGTTTCTTTCCGGTGCTACAAAAGTCTAGATTTAAAACCTAGCTGGCGTTTTAGGATGTCTTTTACACTATACGGAACCCCGCTGCCCGGATACATTTTTAAAAAGGTCTTCTTGAAGGCATATTTTATGCAATGTCTTTCGAGAAGTAAAAAAGTTTTTCTTCGCCACGTGACTCTCTGCTACTCGCCTATAGGTATTGTATCTTCAGCACGCGATACTATAGGTATAAAAAGTAAAGTCTTCGAGAAAGCACGCGATGGTCTTTACCGAGATCGTAAAATTTATTTTTCTAGTACTATCCGCGGTATACCTACAGCTTACTATTTGAACTTGACAAGTGTATCAGCATTACGAAACATCCTCTACTCCCATACATACCTAATATTATCAATGACTACTGGAGTTTTATAGTTCCTCATGGATTTCTTTTTTACAAAATGCAGGAGCCCAACTGATCGGAACTCCACCGATCCACGCCTCGCGTGAGTCTCAAAGATCCTTCCAGATTTTTCTTGCTAAAATGTTCCCCAACAGAAAGCCACTACAAAATATGCATGTCACAGCGCCATTATTTGAGAGAAAAGTCTCTCTACTCAGCCATGCTATGAAGAGGCCGAATTAGTGTCTCCAGTACGTTTCACACCTGGACTGGATATATTTTGTGCGTATAATTATGAATATCTTTGTATGGTGCGTAGAAATATATGAAAAATTTAATGACGTAGAGGTGATGTGGGGTGAAAAATTCGTCTACATATTATCGGCCGTTTCGATATTCGGAAAATTTTTAACTGACAGAATTTGATAGGAGCTGTACTCTTGCGTCACTCATATGATATAACGCAATTTTTCTACATGTGTCAATCGCAATAATCCAATAGGAGATTCGAGCGGGAAGTGGAAACATCCTTTCGGCTTCCTCGTTACGAAATCAACACTTGAATATTGCGCGGTTTCATTTTTCGGCAGAGACCTAGAAAACTACGATTTTCTTTTTGCGCAAAGAGTGATACTACTCAACATTTCAACCCTCCTTCCTAAGATATATTTAGATCCAGTATTCGAAACTTGAAAGACTCGAGAGGGCGGAAATTTATGAGGAGGCAAATCTTGACTTATTTTTCTCGGCACCCTGTTGTGGGTCTGGTAAATATTTTACTGCAGCGGTCCATCCAGTTGTCGTCTTTTTAAAACCAAAGTTTCCGGGTATTCATATACGTAGCTTAAAGAGGTATACCTCTTATCCGCAGTAAAAAGTCGAGGGTAGGTATGCATAACGTCTACACTTATCGTTTGCAGCCCTCCTTTATTTAGCCAGTCAGTGCAATTAACATAATAACTAATTTGACAAAGGTATACCCAGTTTTTCGCTGACGTTTTCGCGAATTTCACCAATTGCTAATGCCCTAAGAATTATTCGTGAACTATAAGTCGGAATAGATAAAGAATCTTCTCGCAATTTCGACTTATAATGTAATTGAAATGTACTCGAGGTTTTACTCAATTCAAATTCTAGACAAAAACAGCTCATACATCGGAAATGACAACGAAAGTGAAGAGCTATTTGAAACAAACGTAAAACACAACACCGAGTAATGCGTACCTCAGGAAGCTCGTCTGGCACTTTTCCCATCCAGCTGAGAGACAGGATGTTGCAGTCACACTTCGCGTTATTATTTTTCTCAAAATGCAAATGCATTTTTGTTTCATTTGTTTCGAAATAATCCCATGTAACTTGATAGTTGAAAAATAATTTAACAGTTGAAAGTTTTCTACAACATATTTATTCCCTATAGTTCATATTTTAACGACCTAATGAATATTAGTCATTTAGATAACTGGACTGGTCTTTCATTCCCCAACTCCCTACAAGAGTTAAGACCGCATCTCCCCAAGCACCGCGAATAGTATGGTTGGAGGATTTC
Source organism: Tenthredo distinguenda (assembly GCA_947538915.1). Classification (NCBI taxonomy): domain Eukaryota; kingdom Metazoa; phylum Arthropoda; class Insecta; order Hymenoptera; family Tenthredinidae; genus Tenthredo; species Tenthredo distinguenda. The sequence continues at coordinate 12,875,368 of OX384534.1, forward strand.
AGGCGCAGCTCGATTAGTTCAGTATCACTCCAGTCGTTTGTTTAAGTTCAATTACGCCCTTGATTAATATTAAAATGAGGTATTTTTTTTTCAATGTATCTAACATTATTCTTACAACAAATGTCATGCCTTTGATTTATTTGAAAAAAAAAAATTAGAATTTTTTTTTCCTATATTATATATTCATTTTAGTGAAAGTACAAAATATTCTCTTTCAAATAGTTTAATGGGATAATGACTGCCCGTCTTAAGCTCGCAAGCTCGCAAGATCCGCGTTGTCATTTGTTTCGCACTGTGGCCGCCATTTTGCCGCCGGATCGCCTAGTCCGCCTCGCCACTTTTCACTGATATTTCGTAAAGGTCGTGAGCTTTACACGCGGCCGAGTGTCAAACTGAAAGCTTGCCGTAAAGCAAGCTCTACGGTGATTCTACGGAGTTGCGCCTGTATTGATTGTTGAACCCGCCTTAGGCCGCCTGGCGGACCTAACACGGACTATCATCACTACTGCAAATACTGCTACTTTGATATGAAGGCACCTGCCGATGCAGGACTCAATCGAATATCTACATCTCTTGTTTAATAATGAACTATTCAAAATTACAACAAACCAGAACTTTTCAGACCATTACAACGTATAATCCGTTGTGTATTTATTGCAAGAGGTCTAATTCTTGAAAAGATGCTGATGAATAACGTTAATAATGGGAATGAATCCATAAACGAGTTGAAGAACTTTCTATGCATTCGAATATTATCAGACTAGCAATAAAGTCGAAGTATTTGTTCCATTCCAATCCCAATACCCATTGTCCGGTTTATAGTCCGTTATTTTGTGAAAAGACCAAATGAATTGAGAAGAATTGTTAGATTTATTATTCAAAGTTTTCAGATCGAACTAAATTGAAACTAATTAATTTTAACGAAGAATGAATTTATTTTAATTGGCTTTAATCCGAAATATTTAAAAAGTTTACTGAGAAGCAAATGATTTTCTACGACTGAGATGCGCGATTCGTTCCGCGACTTCTGGTCAGTGTAGACTACAAGTCTTCAGGATTATGCCAGAATATTTTCCGAAAACGAGGTAGACGCATCAGATGAATAAATGATCGAAACACGAGGGTTCCACGTCAGAATAGATTTCGTAGAGCCGGAGATATTTTCAACCACATCTGTGTGTATGAATTGTTTCGTTTTTTCGAATATTCATATCGAGTATCCCTGAATATGCCAAATTTGACGAAATTAGTGACGACAAGCTAACAGTCGCCTGCAAGCACACGTTGAAATCGCCCCTAAACTATATATTCCACCATTTCCCGGCTTCACTGTTTTTTTAAACATCAAATAAGATTCAGAAGCCTTCAGCTTTTTCGGATTCCAATAACTTTGTCAAGTCACTTTTGTATAATACGAAAATGAGACAGCTATCAAAGTTCCGGGAGTCAAGCTCTTTCATATCTGAAACTGAAATGTGAGAACGTGGTGATACCGACATTGAATAAAATAAGAATTAGGTGATTTAGAAAAGATAATAGAAAATTTGAAAACTGATAGTGGGTTTCAAGCCCAGACCAATTAGAGTCTCAACCCTGATCTCAGAAGGCAATTATTTATTTCATGTAACATATGTCCAAAGGATACGAGCGTCTTTATGGTCTTCTTTTACACAACTCAAGGATTTGTTGCAATTTTGGATTCCAGATTGTTTTCAGATTATTAGATGTTCATTCTAAGTGTTTTAAAGTCAGAGAAAACACCCTCCAAAATCCATCTGCTTAACGAACAGCAAGTCTCGTCTTGCTTTCGGTTCGTATAGAGTTACAATCAATATAGGAGAATTAAAATGCAATCTACCAAGTAAACAAAGCTTTGTTAAAGTAAAATATCCAGCTATGTACAATTGTTATTATAAAACACTTTAGCCGTAAAGCATAAATGCATTCTGTAATTTCTCCCTGCATTCACTGATCACATGTTTGGATTTGTTGCCACTGATCATTGCTACAATATTTTTCAATTAGACGATAGCAGCTCACTTGCTATCATCATAATTGCTAGGCACTGTTGTCGGATAAGTTGTTTGGGTCAAAGTCTGGATCATCTTCATCATCGTCCAAATCAAGATCTTCCAAGTTCTGGAACAGGCTTTCATCCACCTTGACCGCGTCTCCTTTAACAGCATTCAGTAAAATAAGTTTTGCATGCAATGATTCAATACTCACGAATACTAGCTTTCAAATGACACAGAAAGTCATTGTGATTCACATCACTCGGAGATTTTCATTGAATAAAAAGTAAAATTATAATAAAAGTGAATCTTTTAGATCTTAAACACAAATCCAGGAAAAGATCACGGCGTACCATCGTCCAAGAACTTCAAATCTGACTGATCTAAAGTTTTGTCAGTCATAAATAGCTCTCTTCCAGTTAGTTTCTTCCCCTCTCGATCTGCAATTTCCCGTCTCTTTGTGATTCCCATTTCTTCATCGAACTTTTCTTTCCAAGTTAGAAATGTCTCAACGGTTACTCTCGTTCCTTCAAATCTTTTCTGAAATGTTTAAGGACGGTTAGCAACTTTTATAAATCATAACACTTTGCTTAGAGATACATTCAAATAGAAATTTAGATCTAAAGAACCAGTAGAGAATGTTATTTGCGTCTGAAGAACACATAAGCACATCAGGGCAGTGGATAAGACAAAATTTATGAATGTTTTTATATTTGGAAGTGATGCGATGTAATTTGATAAAACAATGATTCTTCTTTTACCCTTTCAGCCTCTTCTTCCTGTCTCAATTTCAAAGCAGCACTTTCTTCTCTGTGCATTTTTATTTTGTCCCACTGAACATTGAGCCATTCCTGAGCAGCACTAACCAATGTAAAAACCATAACCATTCCAAGATTTTCATTCATTTGTTCTGCCAAGTGTTCTTTGAGTCTTTTTTCATCACCATCTTCAAAGTTTTCTTGATCTTCGATATCCACGACTAGTGGTTCATCCGGATACTTGGCTGTGTATGTGAATTCTAATCTACAAGCTAATCCGCTATCTGCCTCCTGTTCATGTTCTTCAGATTTAATTGGAATTGAAAATTTGTAAAAAGGTTGCTTTGATATTACTGAAATCAAAAAAATGTTTCATAATTTAAATACTTCTCTTACAGACCTTTGTTACGAAATATATTCCTCTTATTTCAAGCATGCGCTCATTTGTAGATACATAGCAAAAAAAATACAACTTTTTATGTTTAACATTCTATTTCGCGACAAAACAACAATATTAACTTATCCCATTGATAACATAGAAACATAGCAATGTTATAATTGAATAAGTGAAATTTCAACCATGATTATGTGCTGTATGAAATTATGAATGGAATTGTTTTACGTTGAATGTCATGAACGGGGAAAATATTGGTGATATCGATTAATTATTGTTGTGCACTAAAGAATATATTTGCAAAGCCTAATTTAAATATCTAGGTATACATTAACAGTTATAGGTTATGTTCTAAACACCGAAGAAAAAGTGTCAAGTATAGGTTATGTTTTTTTATTGTGTCTGAATTTAACTCACTTTCCATATCGCCACAGTATATAGAGTCGAGAGCCTCGATTTCATTAAGCTGTTCGTCTTTATAATCCATTTTGAATGATAAAAGTATAATCTTTTAGAAACCAACCACAATACCAATATTTTACAATCTACACCTACACGTTAACCTATGCCAATGAGACTGGAGAGTATACAAGAGAAGGATGTAGGTTATTATTATTTTTCCTACGAGTGAAGTGCGGCTGGTTTTGTTACCTCAAATACAGTCGGTAAGACAGAAATAAATTCTAATGAAGTGATTTGAAAAGCGCACGTGGTGCGCAAAGCAACATGCGTAGTTCGATGATATCTGATGTCGAATGTCGTCTGCAACTGCTATAACTTGGAAATATTTGTAGGTTAAATAAATATGAGATTTATTAACTGATTGAGTATCAATCTCTCTAACTAAATGTATAGAAACAATGTTAATTTTCAATATCCTCAAAAAATACAGTCTAAAAGCACAAAGTGTAAATAAAAACATCAAAGACCGCAGTATACAGTCAACAATTAAAATTCGTGGTAACCAACAATCTTTATTACATGCCAAAAATATTTCAACCCAAAAAAAACCTCCCTGGAGCGTATTGTTCTTTGGTACAGATGATTTTGCCTTGCAGAGTCTCCGAAAACTTTACTACAAATAGTAAGTCACTAGTTATAACCTAAAAATCTCCGATCCTTCTCTACTAAGATCGCTATTTAATGTCATCTATTACTAATTTATTATAAAAAAATGACAAAAATTTATCGCGTCTCCTTCCGCTATCTCATTTCGCATTTAAATTCCCACAATTGATGCTATCAGTTCCTCTATTTTTCATTATATAATTCATCCCCTCAGAATTTCCCATTCTCACACAGAGCTGCCCGAGATAAAGTAGCAATGCCTCCTATACATGTAAGAAGTTAGATGAAACTTATTAATCATTTTGTATATACTCACAGCGGAGTCAGGAAGCTGCTATGTCGTTTGGAGGTGGTTACTGCGTATGATGGAAAAGAAAATGCTGTTACACAATTTGCCAAACAGCATGAAATACCAATTCATAATTGGCCACCAAAAATTGACTTGACTCAATTCCACATCGGCCTGGTAGTGTCCTTTGGACATTTGATACCGTCCCATATGATACTCTCATTTCCACTGTGAGTTTGAGATAAAAATACTGTTTTTCCACTACAGGTTTGATTTGATTTGAAATAAGTTTAGTTATTGAATAATTCTTCGCTAGCACAGCTCTTTGTATAATTATAAATCTTTGTTTATTATTAGAGGCATGTTAAACGTTCATGGTAGTCTACTGCCCAGATGGAGAGGTGCTGCACCGATAATATACACATTGATGAACGGTGACACTGAGACAGGTGTTAGTATAATGAAAGTAATGCCAAAAAAGTGAGTATCTCTTAACAAGAAAAAACCAAGGAAAAATCTAGTCATGTTATTCATTAATATAGTAAGGATTCATGTATGGAGGAATACCTGCATTTATCAGTTGATTACTGCTGTTAATTGCTATTATCTTTTATACATGCAGCTAAAAAAATCTATGTCAGATCTAAAACATAGCGAAAAATGGGCGGCCAATCTGATGTGGAATGCTCCATATTATAACTATGTTAAGAATAAGTTTGAAGATGTGAATTTCAGATTTGACATTGGGGAGGTAGTAGCACAAAGGAAAATAAACATTCATCCTGATGAAATGATGCCAGAATTAAGGGACAGAATGTCTAGACTGGGTGCAGATCTTTTACTTGATACTGTAAAAAAGTTACCAGAAATTTTAGAGACAGCAGTTCCTCAGGGTGACCAAGGGATTACTTATGGCAAGTACTCAGACTTCATCAAGCCAATGAAATTCTGAATTCTTCTTTCAGAACTGATAGTATTGCCATTTCTAAGAGATACATCTTTTGATTATTTGTACATAATTGCATTCGTCTTGCAGCACCCAAAGTAAATTCAAAATTATCGTTAGTGAAGTGGGATGAAATGACGGCGAAAAATGTGTATGACTTATACCGTGCTTTATATGAATTATATCCTCTGACCACAAAATTTATGGGCTCAACAGTCAAGCTGTTAGACATTCAGGTCCTCAAAGAACCACCGCCAGGAAGATATTCGTCAAAGAAAATAGCAGGTAGTTCCATGCATACGTTAATGTCCTTTGCAGAATATTTTGGTATGACTTTGCCTAGTATTTGATGAGCTGAAATGAGAAGCAAATAAATGTGAAAAAATTGCAAACAGCTTAATGCAGCAAAAAAAATAAATAATAAAAACATACGTAGTTTCTATTATAAATAGGATATGAAGTGATATTCAAAGAATATCTTGTAATGGATGTACTAAAATCCTTGATGATAAAATCTTAGTGTATATAAAAATACTTTGAATGTTTGGAGGTTTCGCATTGTGCATTAGTAAATAAAATCACTATTCAAAAGCTAAGATAATAAATTTTTATGTTTTCGTAACATATCACAGACTCTTGCTAGATTTTAATTATCCAAACATTATTTTCTTTTATTACAGGTCTAGTGATGTACAGCAAGGAGCTCGACAAATTAGTTGTATGTTGTCAAGAGAACAGTTGGATTTCAGTCAGTAGAATAGGCTACCCTGGTCGACCACTAATGTCAGCTAGAGATTTTCACAATGGTTTTATATCGAAAAACAAAAAAAAAGAGTCATTTTTTGTATTCTGACTTGTAAATAATAGATGTATGAATGTGTATTATAATGTAATAGAAATTTACAAATACTATTCCCTAATTATTTATTTCTTAAAATTATGATGAGGAAATAGACTAATCAGATTGCAATTCTACCTAATGGAAAATCATGGTAATCGCGATGAAAACAATGCAATTTTCATTTACTACCTACGGCGAGTGGAATTACTATCTTTTCTATTTCTCATTTCATTCATGAATGGAGTAAAGTTGGAATATTCTTCAGAAGCGATTCTTTCATCTCCACATCTTCTAATTGACTTTTCACAAGGTACACACTGTTTGCGTAACATAGGTAATTGATTTAATTATTACACAAGATTTGTTGGAAACTTGAAAGATTACATACCGAAATGGTAATAACGTTTTATTGGTCTATTTCTAAAGGATATTGATCCTTCACGATTGAGGTACTTTTCTTTTACGATTGTGATTAGTTTTATGAAATAATAATTTTAATTCATATTTGAAATATAAATGTACATAAATAATTTGTTTGAACATTTTTTCAAATTTTTTTCACTTCAACAGATTATAAATATGCATGCTTCTGCAATATAATTCTTGCGTGAGATATTGAAACCACATAAAACACGATATGTGAAAAGGCAATTATGCGTATCTTAATCGTATACAATCTGATTATGTTACGAACAGTAAAGAAGATAAGTAACACGACTTTGCTCCTTATTTTTCTTTTGACAATTCCTAGAAAACAATTTTCATCTAAAAATTCACTAGCAACAATTAATTAGAAAACCACAAAACGTTGAACAAAAAATGTAATGAAAAGTTTGATGTCTAATGAAAGAAAATGAATTTAAACATGGTATAAAATTGACTCAGAACACTCTATCTCCGCTACATCTTGTAACATGTGAACTACTTCTGTGTAATGTTGGTAAAACGCTTTTGATAATAACTATTATTAAAGTAAAAATAAGAAATTAATGGTACCTTACGTCTTATAATTAACTAGAATTAGGGCTATATGGTATCAAGATAATTTTATGGAGGTCATAAAGCCGCCATTTCGTCGTGAAGTTTTAATCAATTCTCTGACTCAGATGCCTGTGGAGTAAAAAAAATTTCATCATTAAATATAAAAGCGAATCCAAAGTCAGACATAAATTTGAAGTGGAGTATTCTTCTTACACTTGGGTCGCAATCTGCACAGTGCCACGAGTAGCCTCTTCTTTTGGGTGATTTCTTCACTGGAGGTTCTAGGCATGTGAAATGGTAGCATTTTTTGCATTCGTCACATCTGTGAAACGACACTTTATTTTACGGAAGTAGTTGGCAATGATTACATCAGAGACTTGTTTAATAAGTTTACGTTTCAAAACATAAACTGTGAATCAAATGTATTTGAACTTTTCCTGAAGAATAAATCAAGGAGAAGTAAACAAATGAGTCAAAAGATTGGTTACATTACATCAAAGAAAATGACTACAGAGATTATAATTCAATTTCCAACATGAAGACTGTTCCTCTTTCTGAATATTCTTACATCTTCTTTCGAATTCTATGATATCACTAATTCAGTTATCAACTGAAACCAATTACACTGACCTGACGAGGTTCTGATTAGTGCCAGGTGTATTGCAGACATCACATTGCGTAAGAAGGTCCGCCTCTTTTCCCTTTTTTAAATTCCCAGAAGATAATCTGCTATTACTATTGCTGCTACCCGGAGTGTTTACAGGAGTTGATGGAGTTATTGGTAGTGGAGGCGGAGGCAACAGCGGTACCTTAAGAACTGGTGGTGGTGGTGTAATTTCAGTACTAGTTGAAGTAGCCACAAACATCTGTGGACTTGATTCGGACGCCATTTCACCTTCTGGACGCGGAATAGGCTTGATCTGGAAATAAAACGTTCGAAATTAGATTGTGGAAATTTGAAAACGGACTTGAGGAACATGATGTACAATTCCGACGGAAAGTTGGACCAACGATTTCGAAGCATTTGCATATCGTAAGCAAAGCCTGTAAAGCTTTCTTGTGAAATAATTAAAAAATGTATACCTTGATAGTAATCCTTCTATGTACTTCTGGTTGACCTTGTGTCTCCGGATTTTCTATATCCAGGCTCTTTCTCTTGTGTTTGCGTTTTCGTTGTTTAACTCCTGTGATTGGATCTGGTGTGTATCTCTTATGCTTCTCTCTGATGAATAATTAGGTGAAAGATGATATAAAGACTCCAGAAATAATCAATTGCATTTGCAATCAGAAATGGTCGTCAAACAAGCCATACACATAAATTGAAATGTAAAAAAAGTATTGAATCCTTGAGATTTACTCGCTGACTGAAATTTGTAGATCAATAAAAGAATCTTGGGAATGGAAAGATAATCGATTCAGAAAAATGTCAAAAAATTCCGTAAGAAGGAGCATACCTTCTTCTTTTCTTGCCACTTCTTGGAGGTATAGTTTCTGTACCATCAGCAGGCGCCACCATATATTGTGGCGAACCTTCCCTCGGTACAACATTTATATTGTTCATCAATTGCGGATGAGCCACAATTGATTCTGTGAGCATTTTTTCCATGAATGGAGGTTGTGGTCCCATCGGTTTAATAGTCAACTAGAATATTCAAAAGCATATTTAACAAATAGTTGAATTTCATTATTGTAAGAAATGGTATGAATGTTAATCCTTTAATTCTAATTCATTTAATTATGAGCTCACCTTTGGTGTAGTGAGTGTTTCCAGGGTAGCAGCAATAGATGTACCAGACACAGCAATAACGTTCTTGGATGTAGTCGGTGTGTTGAGAGTAGCAGGAATTTGTGTCTCCTGTAACGGTGTGACAGAAGGGCTAGCGTCGTCCTTACAATGCCTTAATCTACGAGGTGCGGATGTGTCGACATGTTCTACTTCGGAGCCCGATGATTCCTTATCACATTCTGAACACTGCCTATGAATTGACCAAAAGATTTAGTATCACACATTAATTTTCAAAGAAACGATAATTGTATAATCCTGCCAACATACCAGCCCATGAGTTTAGTCTTTTTTGGCATACGTGCGAGAGGCGGACTGAGACAAGAAAGATGATAATGAAGATGGCACGTGTCGCACTTAGCAAGGAGGTGTTGGTCGGTTGATCTCCGACAAATACCGCACTGGTGTCTCAGCGTCAAATCTCCTTTATGATTGTGATCATGAGCCTGACTGCTCAATACACGCCCTTCCCTTCCACCCTCACCACCTTTTCCTACTGGAAGTGGAAAACCAACTCCCATTTTTAACGCAGCTGCAGTAGGCACTCCGAGCCCTGTACCTGAGTCAAACAGCTAAGAATATCAGAACAACTATCGAAATTTAGAATTCTATCATGTCCTAATTGAGATATTACTGGCTGAAATATTATTCCTCAAGATACCTATATCAGTTCACATGATATTTCTTTTCATTAGAAAACATAGTTGTTTAGACACAAGTTCAGCTTAATTTATAGGAACTCCCTATTCATTCATTATAGTCAGAAGAATGAAGCATATATCAATACAGGCTCCTATCGAGATACTCATTTTCATACACTCAACTCACCAAGGGTAGTCGGTATCCTGGGTTTAGCTAAGTCTGCGATGAGTGGTAGGGGTTTGACATAGCCTGATGATCTGAGTAGTTGATGATACATTTCAATTTTTTCTTTCAAAGTAACATTGACTCGAATTTGATCTTCGTTATCTTTTGTTACTTCATCATACTTTCTATCTAGTCTTTGTTGTTCGTTCAATAACTGAGAGTTGACGTCCAAGTGTTCCTGGAGCCTTCGTTTCATTGAAGCAACACGTAGATTTCTATCAAGGTAATAGCCAATAAATTCTACACTAAACGCCGGAGGAATATGCCACTTCTTCCTAACATCAACCAGTGCAACTAGCTGCGCCTCCTGGGCTTCTAGAGCTGCTGTATCGACTCCCATCAATTCTGCCTTCTTTGCCAGCTGACGACAAGCAGAAGCTGACGTTGTTAGTAGCCGTGGCATTTTTTGAGTGGGAACTATGGAATAAACATGAAGCAATTATTTTTGTGGCTACAATGCATGATTAATGTTCAATTACAATATGGTAGTTAATATTTTTCTTTATTACTATCAAATTTGATAATCAATGGGAAAAATGAGAAGATAATTAGCTTTTGAACTCACCCCAAGGTGGCGGTCTGGAAGCCTTATGAGCCAGATATTTGTGTCTATGTTTTGCTAGCTTTCGTTGAATTCTGCGCTGTTCTTCAGTGTCTAGATGATCAGGTTGTAAATGTAATTGCTGCCTATACTGGGCTCGAAGCTGAAGGGCTAGCCAATTGCGTCTGCGTCGCCGAACGAGCGTTTTATCAGAATGCAATTTACAATGGGCATAAAATGGATCGGCTTGATCCACCTCCTCACTATGTGCTTCGGATAACAAACCCTCCCTTTGCGCACTGAAAATTTTACCAGTGTTATATTTTTAATCGAGAGATAGAGTGAAGTCAGTCATTTTTGGAAAGATTTGTAGTACATGTGTTTTTATATTGTATTTGTGATATTCTGAATTATCTGCCACTTTTAATCATGGCATCAAACTCAACAATTCAACGTGATTGAGCATTTTATTAAAAATATTTAGAAATTAGCTGTCTTAGTACTGACCAAGTAACGTGGAAGTATGTGTGACACATTCCTGCGTCACACTCAATGCATACTCCAGTTCTAGCGTAACGAGAATCTTCACATAAACAGCACTGCTTTGCTCCCCATTTACTGTATGCCATTTCAAATAAAGTCACACTCGCAAGGCGATCCACCTGTTAGAAGAATGCAATTCTTGTAATTGGCAATTGATCAATAGCAACTGATAATTCCAGTACTGGTTTTAATCGGAGCAAAAGTTAGAAGGCATAATAAAGTAGGATACATTATTTTTGGATGTCATTGAAAAAACTAATATATTGAAGCCACTTACCTCTCCGAAAGCAACGCCAGGGACGTACAAAGCGCATACAAGATGAACCCATTTTCCAACGTCAGTTTCTTTGAAGATTCCACCTTTATTGGGACAAAGTTCACACGAAGGATCATCTACACCAGCGCTACACGCCTCGCAGAACCATGGAGCAGATTGACAAAGTGAATCTGTGCTGGAGAAGCTCTCAACATCGGATACACCATAGCAGCCTGTGTGGTAAGGAATAAAATAATCATATAACTTCAGGCTATGCAAATCCCATGTTGTTGATTTATTCATGCATAAAATTTATTTTTAGGATGCATCTTGAAGGTGATCAAATATTGCTATAACTTCTTCGCATAGATTTAGGCGTTCTGAAATATTTGTACATCCTGAAGCTTCAGAATATTCAATAAGAAAATACAAATATAACAGACATAATTTGAGTAGAAATAATAAAGGGAAATGAGAACCACCAAAATCATTTGCAGTAACCAATGGATTTGAATGAATTGGTTTTAAACCGGGCGATTCTACAGCTCCAAAATCAGCTGTAATTTAAAAGTAAAGCTTTACCTTCGTGAACAGTAACTCCGCATCCATCGCACTCAACAATTTCATTGATATCATCGCTCCTGTCCCCAAGACATCCGCAACAGATCAAAACCTTGGTTACTTTCTCGTCCAGCTGGCCCACTTGAGTAGCTTGTTGACGTGCTTGTTCTATCACATCGCACACTGTCATTCCTCCGCCAATTCCTTTACCTCTGACCAATGGCTCGTCCAAAGAATCATCCGTCTCTTCAGATTCATCTTCATCTTCGTCTAAAACAAAGTTTACAAATGATAAACCAACCGTCTTCTACTCTGACCATAAAATTGTAAATAATGTTTTTTTTTCTTTTTTTTTTAAATCTACCTTTTCCAACGTCGTTTGAATCCACGGAATCATCATCAGACTCTTCACAATGATCTTCGATCCTGAAATCACTGTCATCCGAACTTTCGCCCAAATCAAAATCCAGTAATGATTGCTGGGCGGAATCGACAGGCTTGACCCTTCGCTTTTTAGGATCGCGTTCGACTAGAAAAGATAAAATCTTGAGGTTAAATAAGGCTCTGATTCGGTGGTAACTTTATTGATATAAGCAGATATTTTGAAATTAATATATTTATATTTTTTTGCCCTTACTTATCGTAAATATAGGTTATGTCGTAAAATTATATTCTGATTTTTTCTTTTTTTTTTCTTTCTTTCATTTTCTCGTTATTCAAAGCAATACTTACATGAACTATTCATCGTGCTTGGATATGCCGATTGATGTCTTTGAAATATCAGTATTTAGGTTTCTAATAAAACTTTTTGGAGAAATCCGATTTTAAGAAAAAGAACTCCATTACCGAAATTAACAGCTTTCGTGCTTCGTTTGGCGTATAACATTTCCCCTGTATCCCTTAAAGCCCCCACTCAACTAGCCAACTAGATCCCGTCACCCCCCGAACGTTTTGCTCACATGAACGTATGGGTATGTGTACAGCGTATTAACCGGCACATGTCACATTCATTGAATTTGGATTTCGCCGGTAAGGAAAATGAGAATAAGAGGTTGTACTACGGAGTTGTAGCATTGATTCCCAGACTGTGTACGATAAATTATATACAAAATGAATAAATTGACGTTTTTTAAATAACGTAGAATATTATTTTGGCACCAATAAATGTCTTCTGTTTTTTGTCAATTTTTGTTTTTCAGTTGTTTTTGAGGATTAGAAAAAAAAATCACAATATACCCTAGGTACTCTAGTTCCACTCTCTGTAGTCGAGCGATTCAACATCTTCCATGTATTTCATTCATAACATGGGGAAAATTTTGATAGTTCATTATTTCGTATTATGAACGAGTAAAATTATTCTAAACTAATATTGACAACATGAGGGTATTTTTGGATATACTTACTCATTGTTTTATATAGAAATCCTACGTCGTCGTCCTGAGACATCTCGGCAGCTCAAATCCAAGATCCTCTCATATAAAGATGTATCAAAAGTGTTCGATATTTTTTTTTTGATAGGCTCGAAGTAGATAATTTCTCGAGATTTTTTATTCTTAAGAAAACTATTTGACGAAACAATTTATCCACAGAATCATGTTTGAACTTCTTGTTCTTCGTGAAATAACAGTAAAAACTTCGATCTTTAGAACTTGAAGCACAAATTTTCCTGGACCAATACACTTTTCTGATTTGTGAGGCGAACGCGCTGCTATTCCGCGCAAGTACATCGGCCATGATGAATATAGCACGGTGTCCTCGGGCGCTGATTTTCGAATAGAAAATTTCGCATTAAACATGTCTTCGAACGGTGATATACGTAATATATTATACGTATTACAATTATATCTACATAGTTATTTTAATGAAATCATCATCTATTAAAATTGTTCATTTAAAACACATGTATTATTATAGTAAGCTGGTTACTTATCTAAGATGTGAGCACTATTTCACCCACAAGAATATTACAGTAGAAATAGTTCAATCACCATCTCAAGTTGTAAAGCTATCTATATCAATTGCTTCGTTATTTTCCAGTTTCCATTCTCTGCGACGTTTTTTTTTTCAGAATTGAACAAACAAGATGTGAAATAGCATCGAGAAAAGAAACGCAAATTATTAATAAATTTTTAGCCACTAAGCTGATTTTTCAGAAACTCTAAAAACGTAATTATGGAAACGTGCATGAAGTCACGTTTGCACTAGCGTATGGCTGCTTGGATGTACGCTGTTGCTTTTCCCCGACAAAAATCTTAGCACACCTTCTCGAGTCAAATGTTCTCCTGATACCAAGAGGATTGTTTCAGACTTAAAATTATTCTTTGTCCGAAAAACGCTAATATACATCGATGTATAGAGTCGTGCATGAAGAGACGTACGCATGTTGTTGAGGGTGCGTGTAGAACGTGCCCTCACTGCGCGCCAAATTAATATTGCGCAGGAAGTTAATGTTGATTGAGATGTAGGTTGGGTAAAAGAAGTGGTTTCAAGTTAGAGAAACACAACTGTTTTTAATGTTATAGAAGTTAATATACTATACAGGAGTTATTGTAGAAATACTGTTACGTATAGTTAAATGATACAGTGATTTGTTTGACTTGACCTCGACTGTGCAAGGGAGTTACCTCTAGAACGATCGTAATGCAACTGACTTAGCCCTACTTAAAATTAGCAGGCTAATTGTCAAATAGTGGAGGGGTAGTGGGCGTCGCCCACTGATGACGATATGCAGGCCCTGGTAAGGGCTCGAAGTCCCTTCGTGGAAACTTGGAGAGTTTGGGACAGTATATGGCCCGTCAATCTTTGCTATATCTTAAGTACTAAAAATTGTAAACTTTCTCTAGCTTCAGTCTGGTGTGCACGTGTGGTGCCTATTTATGTTACTTAGATTTATAGTTTTAGGGACTAAACATGCCGGCCCCCTTGAACACTCGTGTTCAATATAATTTAATTGTATGATAGTAAGGTACTGAATATGATTTGTATAAGTAGTAAAAATTACGTCAACTTAATGAATATACAATGTCTGATTGTCCATTAATGTTCATTACTTATAGGTAGAAGAGATAAACGCTTAACACTTCGTTTGTACGTGCCATTGGCAGTTTTCACTGTCACGACACGATTCACGTTATCAGTGCCCGGATGCACTTCACTTACTCGTCCGATGATCCATCGTAAGGGTGGAAGGTTGTCCTCCTTCAATAATACCATAGAGCCAATATGAATGCTCGGTGGTTTGGTACCTTGCACATTTACTTCTGATATTCAACTCATTAAGATATTCCTTGTGCCAGCGTTTCCAAAAATGCTGCTTCACCTTTTGGATGTGTTGCCATGACGACAGCTTGTTGGGTGTAGTGTCAG
Source organism: Tenthredo distinguenda (assembly GCA_947538915.1). Taxonomy (NCBI): domain Eukaryota; kingdom Metazoa; phylum Arthropoda; class Insecta; order Hymenoptera; family Tenthredinidae; genus Tenthredo; species Tenthredo distinguenda. Next base: position 12,890,574 of record OX384534.1, read on the forward strand.
AGAACTCATGCTCCGGTACGCTCATTAATGAGTCACCAATAAGGAAATGGCCTGGGGTTAGTGCTATGAAATCATTTGGGTCAGACGATAAGGGAGTTAGGGGACGGGAATTCAGGATTGCTTCTATTTCGGTAACGTAAGTGTGCAATTCTTCGAATGTGAATAATGTTTCACCGATTGTTCTACGCGCATGGTGTTTGAAAGATTTGACTGCGGCTTCCCACAGTCCTCCAAAGTGTGGTGATCGAGGCGGAATGAAATGCCAACTAATGCCTTGCTCGGCTGTCACGCGCGTCACCTGTTCTTGGTGACCATTCGATATCGCCAAATCGCGGAGCTCCTTCAACTCGCGGTTCGCTCCGACGAAATTGGTCCCGTTGTCCGAGTAAATATTCTTGGGTTTTCCTCTTCGTGCGAAAAATCTCTTCAATGCTGCTATAAAGGCCTCGGTAGTCAGGTCACTGACTAGTTCCAGGTGTACTGCCTTGGTTGTAAAGCATACGAATATAGCTATGTATACCTTTATTTTATTTCTGTTCCTAAAGCGTTTTTCCTTGATGAAGAAGGGGCCACAGTAGTCGACTCCTGTATTGATGAATGGACGTGCTGCGGTTAACCGATCCTTTGGGAGATTTCCCATGCAATATTCGATATTTTTCGGTTTTGCGCGGGCGCATCTTATGCATTGATGCACTATATTTCGTGTGGTATTTCGACCATCAATGGGCCAATAGCGAGTTCTAACTGAGTATAAGGTGGCTAGTGGTCCAGCATGATAATGTTGAATGTGTTCATGTCGTATTATCATGGTAGTGACTGGATGAGATCGTGGTAGCAGAATCGGATGCATTTGGTTGTAAGGCAGATTTGCATGCTTGAGTCTGCCACCTACTCTGATAACTCCGTCCGCATCGATGAACGGGTTCAATGATTTTAATTTACTCTTCGGATTGATATCTCTCTTCTGTTCTAGGTCTCGAAGTTCTATATAAAATTCTTGTTGCTGCGTTAGTTTAACAACTTGTGTCCTTGCTGCGATGAGCTCGCCTGATGTGAGGTATCCGATGAGTTTCGGTTTCTTAGTGCAATTATGTATGAATCGTTGACAATAAGCTATGACGCGCGTCAGTGTGCTTATTGATGAAAACCTTGATAAAATGTCGAAGTGGCTGACCGCGGCTGCTAGTGTAATAATACTCCGTTGTTCCGGAATATCCACTGCTTGTATCTGCATCCTTGGCCATGCGTCTTCGCTTTGTACAAGCCATGCAGGTCCGTTTTGCCAGGTATGATTCTGCATGAGCTCCGGTGGTTGTTGACCTCGTGACAGAGAATCGGCTGGATTGTCTAGCGACGGTACGTGCCGCCAATGTTGAGTATTGGTTGCAGATTGTATTTCTGCGACCCTATTTGCTACGAACGTCTTCAAGGTGTGCGGTGATGTGTTGATCCAGTGTAGCGTAATTGTACTGTCTGACCAAAATCTAACTTTATCCACTTGTATTTGCAGGGCGTCCATGGTAGACGTATATAGTTTCGACAATAGAACCGCCGCACATAATTCCAACCGTGGTATAGAAATTGATTTAAGCGGTGCTATTCTTGATTTGGAACATATAAGAGCAGTAGAATGCTGGTTCCGTTCATCAGTTGACCGTACATAGAGACATGCCCCGTAAGCTTGCTCACTCGCATCGCAAAACCCATGTATTTGTAGTTCGATGACGTTGTCGACGATGATCCTCCTGGGCAGATGCAATTCGTTTAACAATGGAAGTTGAGACCGGAATTCGTTCCATGCGGTGTGTAAATCCATCGGAACGGACTCGTCCCATTCCACCTTTAGTTCCCAAAGTCGTTGCATGATTATTTTTGCCTTGACTATCACTGGGCCTACAAGTCCTAAGGGATCAAAAAGCTGTGCGATTTGAGATAGGATTGTTCGCTTTGTTATCCGTGCGTCATTGATGGTGCTGTTCACAGTGTATCGTATAGTGTCTTGCTGTGAATTCCAAGACACGCCCAATGTTTTGACCGTCTGTGTTGAATCTCGACATAAGTGCACGTCAGCTGTCTGGTTCTGTAGCGTGTCGATGAGCGTGAATGAGTTTGAGGCCCATTTTCTTAGATGAAATCCCCCTTTCCGTAGTAGCAGAGTTAGATCATCCCTGAGTGCGAGAGCCTCCTGCATTGAGTTCGCTCCTGTGAGCAGATCGTCCACATAAAAATCTCGTTTTAAGACCGTGGCTGCTTGCGGGTGTGTTGTTGCTTCGTCCTCGGCTAGCTGGTGTAGGCAGCGGATAGCGAGGAACGGTGCCGATGCTGTTCCATATGTGACCGTGTTCAGCTGATATGTTTTGACTGGCTCTTGACGAGTAGTTCGCCATAGGATTTTGTGAAAAACCTTGTCTTCTGGGTGTAGTTCAATCTGGCGGTACATCTTCTCAATGTCTGCGGTTAACGCATAGGCATGCGACCTAAAGCGAACAACGAGTGCAAATAGGTTGTCTTGAATGGTAGGTCCGACCAGCATTGTATCGTTAAGAGAGATACCTGAAGTGGTTTTGGCGGATCCGTCAAATACTACCCGCACCCTTGTTGTGAGGCTGGTAGTTTTTACGACAGCGTGATGCGGCAGGTAGTGCCCTTGGTTTGGATTAGGATCACTGACTTCAGCCATGTGCCCTAGTTCTAGATATTCCTTTAAAAAGTCTTCATACTGATGTCGCAATCCGGAGTCTCGATCCAGTCGTTTTTCCATGGCATGGAAACGTCTCATCGCCGTGCGGTGTGAGTCGCCTAATGACTTCACCTTCTCGTTAAACGGTAGTTTGACAACATAGCGGCCCGAATCGTTACGTTGCGTATGCTCTCGGAAGTGTTGTTCTGCCGCGGATTCTTCACTAGATAGCAGTTGAGCTCTTGGAGCTTCTTCTACCTCCCAAAATTTGCACATATGCATGTGAAGTGCGTCGGTGGCCAAGTTGCATATGGTGCGGTTCGAATTTCCGTTGAAGTCGTGGACTCTACCTGAGACTATCCACCCTAGCTGAGTTTTTTGCATTATAGCCGGTTGTTTCGTGAGTTTGAACTGGCCAATGCACAGTAATTGATAGAATATCTCAGCGCCTAGTAGAGCATCAATTTCCGATGACTTGTGAAATTCTGGATCTGCCAGCTTAATGTGTGACGGGATTTGTAGCTGCCGTCGGCTTATTTGTTGTAACGGAAGGTTCTCCGTGATTCGTGGGATTACTAATAGACTTAATTTACGTTCAAAGTTGCCATGTCGCGACGTTAGCGTTGTTGTGACGGAGTGTTTGATTCGCGTAGCCAATTGATTAAGACCTGATACGGGAATATTAATGTTTTTCCTATCGAGCCCTAACAAGGATGCAAGTCTTTCAGTAATGAAGTTCGACTGCGATCCTGAATCCAATAGGACTCGCGTCGCCTGTTTTTGACCTTGATGATCGCGCATGTCAACTATTGCTGTTGATAACAGAACTTGTGACTCTGAGACCGCTTGTAGACTTGTCAAATTTGACGTTGTGGACGTCGACGCAGGTGTCGGTACTGGCGATATTGGCGACGACGTTGTCGCTGAAGCCGGCGCTGTCGGAGCTTGTGGTTTGTCTCGCGGCGGAAGATGCAATAACGTGTTGTGTCGACGCTGACATTTTCGGCAACCGCTTGACCTGCAATTGGTCGATGGGTGACCGGGTGCCAGGCAGTTGTAGCACAGGCCATTGTTTCTCACCGCGGCGGACCTCTCGATGATGGATAGCTTTAAAAAGTCTGCGCATTGGCGTATGTGATGTCCCTGTTTGCATAATGCACATGAAACGCCCTCATAGGTTCCTATGTATGCCTGCTGCATTCGATTTGATTGATTCGGTACCGACCGCGCACTATAACTATTTGTGCGACCTTGGTGCTTTCCTTGGTTGGTTGCCGCTTCCGATGTAATTGATTCTAATAGTTGGCATCGTTGTCGTAAGAACGTTAAGAATTCCTCCAATTTCGGCATCGTTGAACCTGGTATTGTTCGTTCCCATTCCTTATGGGTGAACCTATCTACTTTCGTTGTGATGAGGTGAATTAATAACGTGCCCCATGTTTCGGTGGGTTCACCTAGAGCCTTAAGTGCCCGTAGGTGTCGTTGTAACGCGTCTACTAATTGTCGCAATCCTGTTGGTGATTCCTTAATGAGTGGCGACAGATCGAACAATTGTTTGACATGATTTTGTATTATAATCCTACGATTGTCGTATCTTTCCTTGAGGAGAGACCATGCTATGTTGTAACTTTCCGCGGAGCTCTCTAACGATTGAATAACCTGTGCCGCGTCATCTGATAGGCTTGATTTCAAGTAATGAAATTTCTGTACGTCCGCGAGATTAGTGTTGTCGTGTATTATAGACCTGAATGTGTCATAGAAGTTCAACCATGTATCATAGCTCCCATTAAAGGTAGGTAATTGTATTACTGGTAGTTTGATATTAGAGCTAGTCTGACTACTCGATGGCGCATCTCTATTGGTGTCCACACGCGGTTGTGGTGTCGACATCTGATTAATATGACGTAATGCCGTCGCTGTTGATGAAAAATATAGTTCTTCAAATGCTTCCCTATCTTGTGAGTGATCGGTTCCGGTGTCCGATATTTCAAGGTTCGTTTGTACAGCGTCGTAAGCGTTCCAGATCTCCTTTGCCCTTTCTAATCGCATAGTTAATTGTTCATGATTTGGAGAGTCAGCATGGTCAGCTAGGTAGGTTGCCAATCTTGTCAATTGGCCCTTTATGGTATCGCGCTTTTGTATGAGAACGGCCCGTGTTTCGGGTTGTGCCATGATGCTCGAAAATAGAAGCAGGTATCGGGGAGGAGATTAGGACTGATGACGAAGTGTCAGGATTGGAAATTGGTGCCTCAAAAATTGCTTACTTACTTGAGCTGTCCACGTGGGTAATGCTTGAGCTGCCGTGGTTCTAACGTCTAAGTGCTACGTTGACCGGTTGATGTGCAGCTCCTACGTGTGATTGAAGTATGTGCGTAATGCACCACAGGTTAAAGGTATGTGCGTATCTGCACCACAGTTTTAAGGTATGTGCGTAGTTGCACCACAGTTTTATGAGTGTGCGTAATGCACCACAGAATTCATAGGACTCTCGATGAGTCGTTCACTATTCACTGATTTGACTGAGTCCACGTTTTTGACGACTTTATCGCGAATTCACTGTCCCACACGAGTACATAATCAAAGAGGCTTGATTCTGTCGGTGGGATCCGGCTCGAAGGACCAAATTATGTTGAGGGTGCGTGTAGAACGTGCCCTCACTGCGCGCCAAATTAATATTGCGCAGGAAGTTAATGTTGATTGAGATGTAGGTTGGGTAAAAGAAGTGGTTTCAAGTTAGAGAAACACAACTGTTTTTAATGTTATAGAAGTTAATATACTATACAGGAGTTATTGTAGAAATACTGTTACGTATAGTTAAATGATACAGTGATTTGTTTGACTTGACCTCGACTGTGCAAGGGAGTTACCTCTAGAACGATCGTAATGCAACTGACTTAGCCCTACTTAAAATTAGCAGGCTAATTGTCAAATAGTGGAGGGGTAGTGGGCGTCGCCCACTGATGACGATATGCAGGCCCTGGTAAGGGCTCGAAGTCCCTTCGTGGAAACTTGGAGAGTTTGGGACAGTATATGGCCCGTCAATCTTTGCTATATCTTAAGTACTAAAAATTGTAAACTTTCTCTAGCTTCAGTCTGGTGTGCACGTGTGGTGCCTATTTATGTTACTTAGATTTATAGTTTTAGGGACTAAACACATGTCTATATTTGTACACATATCCAAAATTTCGGCACATCTCCTCGGGTCAGATGTTCTCTTGATACCAGGATAATTTTCAACTCGAAGTTTTTCTAACTCTGAATAATTCGAATTTCAAGTCGAAAATCATCCTGGTATCAGGAAAAGATCGGACCCGAAGAGGTGTGCTGAATTTTTTGGCTCGTGTATCGTCCACTGTTTCATCTATTGTTTATTCGAAATAAGGAGTCATAGAAAGAGGGAGATGGGAAAATAACGAGGCAATTGATATGTATATTAGTATACAGTAGAGCGTCGATTATCCGAACGTCAGTTATCCGAAACGTCAATTATCCGAATGACGATTTGGTTTATCCGAAACGTTAATTATCCGAATGGCGATTTGGGTTATCCAAAATATCAATTATCTGAACAATAATTTTGATTGAATGAACACTAGCTGTACGCATACGTATACCAATACCACAGGGAAGAGTTACGGGGTACCCGTGCTCTTCCCTGTGGTATAGGTATACACTAGCTGTACGCATACGTATACCAATACCACAGGGAAGAGTTACGGGGTACCCGTGCTCTTCCCTGTGGTATAGGTATACACTAGCTGTACGCATACGTATACCAATACCACAGGGAAGAGTTACGGGGTACCCGTGCTCTTCCCTGTGGTATAGGTATACACTAGCTGTACGCATACGTATACCAATACCACAGGGAAGAGTTACGGGGTACCCGTGCTCTTCCCTGTGGTATAGGTATACACTAGCTGTACGCATACGTATACCAATACCACAGGGAAGAGTTACGGGGTACCCGTGCTCTTCCCTGTGGTATAGGTATACACTAGCTGTACGCATACGTATACCAATACCACAGGGAAGAGTTACGGGGTACCCGTGCTCTTCCCTGTGGTATAGGTATACACTAGCTGTACGCATACGTATACCAATACCACAGGGAAGAGTTACGGGGTACCCGTGCTCTTCCCTGTGGTATAGGTATACACTAGCTGTACGCATACGTATACCAATACCACAGGGAAGAGTTACGGGGTACCCGTGCTCTTCCCTGTGGTATAGGTATACACTAGCTGTACGCATACGTATACCAATACCACAGGGAAGAGTTACGGGGTACCCGTGCTCTTCCCTGTGGTATAGGTATACACTAGCTGTACGCATACGTATACCAATACCACAGGGAAGAGTTACGGGGTACCCGTGCTCTTCCCTGTGGTATAGGTATACACTAGCTGTACGCATACGTATACCAATACCACAGGGAAGAGTTACGGGGTACCCGTGCTCTTCCCTGTGGTATAGGTATACACTAGCTGTACGCATACGTATACCAATACCACAGGGAAGAGTTACGGGGTACCCGTGCTCTTCCCTGTGGTATAGGTATACACTAGCTGTACGCATACGTATACCAATACCACAGGGAAGAGTTACGGGGTACCCGTGCTCTTCCCTGTGGTATAGGTATACACTAGCTGTACGCATACGTATACCAATACCACAGGGAAGAGTTACGGGGTACCCGTGCTCTTCCCTGTGGTATAGGTATACACTAGCTGTACGCATACGTATACCAATACCACAGGGAAGAGTTACGGGGTACCCGTGCTCTTCCCTGTGGTATAGGTATACACTAGCTGTACGCATACGTATACCAATACCACAGGGAAGAGTTACGGGGTACCCGTGCTCTTCCCTGTGGTATAGGTATACACTAGCTGTACGCATACGTATACCAATACCACAGGGAAGAGTTACGGGGTACCCGTGCTCTTCCCTGTGGTATAGGTATACACTAGCTGTACGCATACGTATACCAATACCACAGGGAAGAGTTACGGGGTACCCGTGCTCTTCCCTGTGGTATAGGTATACACTAGCTGTACGCATACGTATACCAATACCACAGGGAAGAGTTACGGGGTACCCGTGCTCTTCCCTGTGGTATAGGTATACACTAGCTGTACGCATACGTATACCAATACCACAGGGAAGAGTTACGGGGTACCCGTGCTCTTCCCTGTGGTATAGGTATACACTAGCTGTACGCATACGTATACCAATACCACAGGGAAGAGTTACGGGGTACCCGTGCTCTTCCCTGTGGTATAGGTATACACTAGCTGTACGCATACGTATACCAATACCACAGGGAAGAGTTACGGGGTACCCGTGCTCTTCCCTGTGGTATAGGTATACACTAGCTGTACGCATACGTATACCAATACCACAGGGAAGAGTTACGGGGTACCCGTGCTCTTCCCTGTGGTATAGGTATACACTAGCTGTACGCATACGTATACCAATACCACAGGGAAGAGTTACGGGGTACCCGTGCTCTTCCCTGTGGTATAGGTATACACTAGCTGTACGCATACGTATACCAATACCACAGGGAAGAGTTACGGGGTACCCGTGCTCTTCCCTGTGGTATAGGTATACACTAGCTGTACGCATACGTATACCAATACCACAGGGAAGAGTTACGGGGTACCCGTGCTCTTCCCTGTGGTATAGGTATACACTAGCTGTACGCATACGTATACCAATACCACAGGGAAGAGTTACGGGGTACCCGTGCTCTTCCCTGTGGTATAGGTATACACTAGCTGTACGCATACGTATACCAATACCACAGGGAAGAGTTACGGGGTACCCGTGCTCTTCCCTGTGGTATAGGTATACACTAGCTGTACGCATACGTATACCAATACCACAGGGAAGAGTTACGGGGTACCCGTGCTCTTCCCTGTGGTATAGGTATACACTAGCTGTACGCATACGTATACCAATACCACAGGGAAGAGTTACGGGGTACCCGTGCTCTCGTACTCCCCCCCCCCCCCCCCCCCCCCCCCACTAGAATCATGTACCATTTTTGATGGGATCGAACCCGGGCTCGCTAGGATACTAGTTGCATGCTGTCCCGACCACACCATTCGGATCGTTTAATGGATGTAGCACTTTTTCGTATTTATTTTTAACGAGTTTGGCGTGTCAGGGAATATCCGTATAGATATAATATCCATACTTGTCTTCATGCACGTCTCTATGTACTAATTTATACTAGCTTTTTCGGACTCTGAAAAATTGACGTCGAAAATTTTTCTCCCGCTATCAGGAGAGCATCTGACTCAGGAAGGTGTGCTAAAATCATTTGAAATAAAGGGTCGCAAGGACGGGCAGGTGAGAAGTAAAGGAGTGATTAATTTTTGATATATCTGTCAATTCATTTCGATCATGTACAATTTTATTCATTGGCAAAGATATGTACAATTCACAATTGTTTGTTAACACTGAGCAGGGGGTCTCATGGTGGCGGTCACGGCACAACACATGTACACACCTACGAGTGAATTTTGCATACTAAATTCTCGAAAATCAAAAATCATTTCGAGAATCTGATGTGTACGAAATTTTCCTTCATTAAAATTGTTTCGTGTGAAATAGCGGAGGTTAGCCACAAATAGGCCTGAAGTTCTAATGAAATCTGCATTTAATATCCTGGCGACAGCTGGCACATAGATTGACACACTGACAGTAAACATGGCTGCCGCGTGAGCGAGTGATATGTAATTAGAGCGATGTAATGATTTATTGCACTCGACTACTACTGAGCACTATTTCACCCACAATAATATCACAGTAGAAATATTTCAATCACCATTCCAAGTTGTAAAGCTAACTACATCCGGAGAATTTAGCGTCCGAAAATTTGTATCCACTAGATGGCGCTACTATTAACGCGTTGAATCAGCTTTCGGGGCCCATAGTCGAATACTAATTTCTGAGGGCCCGGCCTGTTTCACTTACACAATACACTCATTTCCATTTTACACAAGCACACACTATGGCGGCTCAAAACAGTGCGCTACGTTAATATGCCACAGAATTTGGACTTCGTTTCACGGTTGTTAGCAACTTGTTCACAGGTTATGAACCTTTGCAGCAATACATAGGAGACCTGCGAAAGGTTCTCTGCGCATACAATAGCACTACAGAAAATTGAGATTTATGTTCCAATACATTTATGTTCCATATTCTAAAAATTGTAGAAAGCATTCCAGCATTGGGCCTTTCTTATTAATTCTCGAAAAATCGAATGGTTCTTGTAAAAGTTTCAGTCGCAGACCCCCTTATGAGGATAAGTTGTCTGAGTTCCTAGTTTGCGTATAATTATGATCACCTCAATCGATTCAAATATTTGAATTCCCCCTAAGAAGATAAGAAACTCACGAGTTCAAGTGACATAAGTGATGGCATAGATAATAAAGTATCTTCGCACAACTCTTTCTCAATTCTGAAACGTTCCCTTATTCATCGTTTCCATGATACATGTAGACAAACTATAGAATTCGATACATAAAATGTCATATAAGTTCATTTATAATCTTATATAAACGAGTTTGTACCCGGATTAATTATCAAATGCGTTATCATGCGCAACACTGTATGCACCGTCTTTACATAACATATTGCACTCCTCAATTGAATCTATGTAATTGAAGCTTGTATATGTTAAAATGCATGGAAATTTAAGCTATTATCATCTAACGTGTATTGTAGTGTATCCTTTTAGTCATTTTATGCTCCAATGTCTCTAATTGTAATTATTGAAGCAATCAGACGTTCGATTGGAAACTTAGAATCCTCTGGACGATGACTGCAAGTAGAATTACTGGATTAAAGTTTCATGTGTCACGTCTACCATCAATTTTGATGTACCCAGTTCATAGATAATTCATGTATTGTGAAATATTGGCTGCGAGGTTGTTTATAGATACGCAAGGACTGAGATTTGAGAAATATTCTTGATTGACAACAAATTTTGTGAAATTTGGGGCCCTCTAATTTGTACCCATACTTTGTATCAGCACGGTCCTGATGAGTTTAGTTCGAAAAAAGAAATATTCTCAATGCAGAGAAGTTATCGCTAACCAGAAAACGTACTTCATGACGGAAAAAGATAATTGTCTGGATTTTCGAGTAATTTACAGAATGTGATTTAGCGGTATTATAACACTGACCTTTCTGTTACAGTTGAATAAACTTCTATCAGAATACAAATATCTCCATCCAAGAATGATTCTCTTCTTGAGACTGGGCAACTAGTACATATTTTTTTCTGAGGAAAAGTTGTAAATTATACATATACAATGTATACATACATATATATATATATACAACCGTGTGTATAACTATCGTCAACTAGATGTTCGAAACTTTTTTGGATCGCACATTTTTTAGTAATTTAATAGACTGAAAAATGTATTTTTTTTTTAAATTTCCAGTATGGTTTTCCCTTTAGACGAAACGTTGGCTGTCAATCCAGTCGCGTAGAAAGTATGAGAATAGATCCTAGATCCTATATCTTTAAAATTCGGTAACAATATTGAGGAATGATAGTTTCACGATCGGACACGGCTTGAAATGTTTGTTCTCGCCGCGGAACAGGAATTTTTGAGGATGTTTTCGTCATTTTCAATAGGGAAATACACGCCGGAAATTGAATCTTTAGATTTCTAACGAAAAATTTATATGGAATACCGTGAAGCTACAGCACCTCAGGCATATTCTTTTCTAAAATATGCCGCGGCCTTCAAATGGTTAGTATTTAATATCAATGCAACTTTTTTATGGTACTCACCAGCAAATCAGACCCACTATACACTTGAACGTTATAAACGGTGTGCTGTTATAGCCCTGAAAAGGACTGATGTACAAAAAAGTTTTAATTTTCAGTGAAAAATGCTCGTAATGTATCTCACACGTTGTAGCTCTGAAAAGGGCTGATTGGTAAAAGTAATAGCAATGAAAAAAAAAAAAAAATAAGAAAATATGAATAATTGAACGAAAAAGGAGTTTAAAGAAAGATAAGTAACACAAAAAGAAAATGAATCTACGAAAATCAAAGCAAATTTAAAACTACAAAATAATGCAAGCAATTAAATGAAATATAGATGAAAAATGAACTTTAGAGAATTAAATGAATAATATATCTATATAATTATAATAATATTTGAGGAGCGACAAAAATTTAGGCAAAGCGGTGTAATTCACGTAAGAGCGTACTGAACAGTGAACACTGGTCGGCCGGGGTATCTTTCGGATAGCTACGAACTTCGGAATAGCTGAAAAAAACAAAAACAAATTCACGCCTCGCTAGCCTCAAGTCCGAACAGTGCGAGAACCGTACAACATAAAGATAAATAGTATATTCGGTGGATGCTAGGGATCGCTTGAAATGATAATAACTGTACTTCAACGTGAAGCGAAAAGTCTTAATAAATTCATGGTTTATCTGGGCAACATAGAAAATTTTTTCGCCCTTGGAAAAAAAACATTTACTTATCATTGTAATCTTGGTGGCTGCTTGAGAAAAGAAAAACAAAAAAAAATGCATATTAATTCAAACTTCAATGTTCGATGTCATTTGAACTATTGATCGTAGAACGTAGCTTATTCTACGATCTAGGTACATACCTATTCAATTTCTTAATGTTTCGCATACTTCACGCGATTGGGCTGTAAAAAGTTCAAAACCATTCGCTGTTGATTCGCTCTGACGTCGAATTCGACTGGTTCTTCACCCTTCGATCTGAATGAAATGACTACTGCTCAATTCCTTGGCCTTTATCAACAAAATGCATGTCCGAGAAAAGTGGAAAAATCTAAACGACACATGGAAGACCATTGATTGTTGTATCCATGCAGGATCGCAAGTAATGCATTATTTTGGCAATGCATCGTTGACATCATCGATCATTATTTTTCAACAGAGTATTGGAATAGAGAACCATTATCCATTACATTTTGAATGGACATATCGATTGCAATAAACTATACGTTACAACTTTAATGAGTAATGCAACGCAAACATATGGATCATTCATCTCACATCTATTTATCTTGATTTATTTTCATAGTTTTTGTATCGTGTTGTTATTGGTAATTTTTACGTCATGAATTATGTTATTGCGGTCCATTGATCGCATTATCTCTGATTTATAATTGGATCGCGAATATACGATTTTCGGAATCTTGATCGGCTAACTCATTTTTACTTTCAGAAGAGAGTATTGGAAAAGGCGAATTCGTTAAAACGATATATTTAACTATGTTGAATTGTTATAACTAAGTGAATAATTGATTTTTAGATGTAAGTGAGGTATTAAATAGATACTATTTTTTACAGACTACATAAGATTAATAATCCATACTGTGAAAATGCATGATGAAATGGTAATCCATTATGCATTATCAGAATAATGAAATTTACATTGCTAATTTCGCAACTCTGATCCACGGTAGTATTAACTAAAATTGACAGTTTTAAAATGATAGTTTTGTTCTGTTTTGCAAAGATTGACTGTATAGCGCCGCTGATAGAATTTTTTCCTTGTTTACAGAAGGAAAGTTTTGCCATTTGTAAAATCGGACTGACAAGCAGTATGAGGCCGCATTATGATTACATTGTGTAATTATTCGCATCTACATAACTAATTACATTTGTAATTAGCGAATAGAAAACATTTCGATTCGGAATAACAATTGCAAACTGTGCTAAACGCGTAAGAACTGTGCTGCAGTTTTGGCTCTGGACCACACATTCGTGAGTCGTTTCCTCTGACAATAAGCACCCACCTGTCTGTATCTTACAGATGGGTCTCTTCAGTTTCCCCACGCGTGGTTTTCAGTTGCTAGCTTTTTATTTGCTGGTTTCTCTGGGGGTATTAATGTAGCAGCAGCCTTTACAATCGCTTTTGCGTCTTTAGCTTGATGAGTTGATTTGTTTTTCGTAAAGCCATTCCGAAGGGAAGGAAATCACTGACTCAGGGCAGGCATGTGTCGCGGGGTCAGTGGCTTTCGTGGCGCCAAAAGGTTTATGATAGTTACGCTAATAAAATACAATTGTGATAGAGATCACAATATAAATAGTGCGAGCGCAGGGAACTTGTCGCAAAATAGACAATGTGGTTATTGATGAAAAAAGTTCGAAGATAGTTGGAGTAATTATTGTAGATCAGAGAACGAAGCTTACTTAAAAAACTTTATATTCTTATTAATGAGTTACATTTATGGTATAAAAATTTATCAACTGATGTACTGTTTAATTTATACGTGGCAGTGCATAATTGGAAATGCCTTTCAGTCGACTGTCAACATTTTAGTGCATTATGAAACTATAGTTCAACTTATGTATAGGCATAGTTAAATATTATTATTTATTTCCACGGAGGTTTAATTTTCTGTTGATCTCCTTTTGCAGGCAGTTTTTGAGGAACAGAAATATATTCAGTCGCTTCTTGAGCAGAGACCTGAAAGTAAACCAGATTGTAAAATGAGATACTTTCAGCTCGCCACTTTAAATTGGAAATAAATATTATCGTTATAATTGTTTTTCACTTTCCACCCCTCAAGTTTATATCGTTTAACCAGTACGTAGCTTCTCCAATACAGTTCTTTTATAAATTCTTATAGAAAATATTTTCATATTGTATATAAAATATTTGTAAATTAGCTAATAAGTAAATGGAATATCATTTATCGTAAATATCCTGAACTTGGTTAATTGCACTAGACGATGCAAAGACATTGCGAAAATTCCTTATTTACGTACATCGAATATTCATCAACAAGTACAAAGCCTAAACAGATTACAAGGTTTGTTTAGCACTGAGCATTCAAGCCATTTTTCTTTTAACTAGTAGCCGTTTTCGATCAAGATGTAATAACTCAATGATTGATGTGCAGTTTAAGGGAACATGATTAGATATTTTGATATAATGTATTAGATATTTTGATATAATGCTCCGATTCCGATTAGTCATTTTCGGAAGGAAAAATATAGGCAGCTAGTTCCTATCGGTTTGAACAACTTGCCTCTGAGCTTGGTTGCCATACTACACTGCTATCTTCACTGAGGAAGCTCTCTTCTTTCTTCGTGTAATGCTTTCTTGGTACTTCTCTACAAATCGGTGTCGGACTTTGGTTTGATTCACTACACGGTACTCGCATAAAGTTAGACTTTGGCTGTTGCATGTCTAGAATCTATAGAAACATCATCATAATTATAGACATAATAGCTCTGGTAACAATCATGAAAAGAGCATAAGTTATCTGCTTCAACCCAGCATACCATTTTAATGTATCTTCGAAGATCGTCTTTGGATTGATCTTTGCGACTTGTCAGAGGAGTATCCTCTGCTGAATTGCTTAAAATTGAATTAACATCTCTTTCTTCGGCAATACGGGTCGAAGGAAAGTTCTTCACATCAATAACAGGCATCGAATGTGACTCCAGTCGAATAGGCTCCATAATATTACTTCCTATATTAGGACTAGATTTCGATTTCGTGGGATGCTTGGACTCGAAGAATTTCTCAGTGTGAATACGTTCTAGTGGTGTTAGATTATCCATATTCCCTCCTAAAAATTATGCGTATGTTTAAATTTACTATTCAAATCATATAAATATCCATCTTGCACTAATGTAGTTCAGATTCAAAGCACAGCACAACTTGTAGAATCATTGATGTTCTCATTATACGTTCGGGTGATTGTCTGGAATTTTCTGAATTATTTATATCCCTAGATGTTTTGAAAAATTAAATCTGCCAAGCCATAATTTCAAAATTTTGCAAAATCCACGACAATCGCCCGGAAAAATTATGTTTCTAACAATTTATTCTAGAATCTCGCATATTCTTAAATCTACCAGATATTATTTGTAGTGCTTGTTGCCACTGCCTTTGCATAACCGAATGCAGTTGTTCAGCAAGTTGAGTTTTGTTGGCATTTTGTGTGTTCAATTTGGCATCAAGCATTGAAACTTGTTGCATGGCTTGGGTCAATTGAATTTCGCACAATCGTTTTTCTTCCTTATGTTTTTCCTCTAACAAATTAATCTCAAGTTGATGTCTGAAACGAATTATTTTTTTTAATGGCAAGAGTTCACTAGATAGCAAATTATCTGATTCCGTATTTACACAGTATACTCACTTATCAAGAACAGTTTTAATTTTCCTTGCTGCACACTCAGCAATTGCGCGCTGTCTACTTTCCAACTCAGTTTGAAACGCGGACTCTGCTGTATCAAGTTGTGATTGAAACTCTTGCAGCTTGGCCTTTACTACTTCGTCTACTTGCTTCTGGTATACTTCACGCAGTTCTATCCTCATTCTTTCCTGCTGAGCAGCGAGAGATTTGGCATCCTCTGTAGCTTGTCTCTAAAACACGTTTATTCGAATCATAATGAAATAAGAAAGCTATATACCTGATAGAACCGATTAATATCTGGCCACTGCATTCAAAAATATGCATACTTATTGAAAGTTGTATTAGAATTATGGTTTAATACCTCTGAATTCTTTGCTTCCTCTATTGCCGAAAGTAATGTACTTTTATTTTGTTCTAAAATATGGTTTCTATTGAGTTCTTCCTTAAGTTTCAGTTGAAGATTTTCCTTCTCCTGTCGAAGTACAATAAGCTCAGCTTCACAGGCATCGAGTGCCTTGTGGATAACACCCATTTCTCCTCTTACCTCACCACCCCTAAGTCTCTCTCTGTTAACTTCTTGCTGGGTATTTTTCAGCGCTTCGCTAAGCTGTTGATTTTGTTCTGATACTGTATTGAACTCAATTTTCAGTTGACTATATCTGGCCTCAGCTTCTTCAACCAAAGATTTGTAATTCTCCAGCTCATCGGCATGGTTTTTAAGTAAATCAAGCTTGTCTTTAGTCATTGTATCACTTTTTTCTTTATAACCAGCAGCCAGATCCAATGCTTTTGATAATTCCCCTTCACAACGTTTTATCTGAGACTGAAGTTCGGTATATTTCATTTGGTGTTTATCTTTCACATTCTTTAGAGTTAAGTGTAAGTCGTTTGACTCTGCCTCCAATACTTGCCACCTTAATTTCAATTTCGTCCAAGCATTTTGCAGCCTTGTTATTACGACGTTTTTTTCATTATCCACCCTCACTGCTACTGCTACTTTTTCTTGCTGTTCTAGTAGTCTTTTTTGAAGTTCCTGAATCAAGTGCTCGCAGTGCTGTATAAATAAAAACAAATGTTTCAATAATCATTTCATAACAAAAACTCCACACAACATGGGTTTTCAAATCTCTTGCATGTGAATTGGTTTATAACTATGTAAATATCAACTTGTTGATTCGCCTGTATAAAATAGAAGATAAAAACAGTTCATCAATTCACAATATCATACATCTCTTCGGAATTTTTCCTCTTCTAATTTAATTCTCAGCATGTCTTCTTGTGATTTGCTTGGATCTGTTTCCCAAAAGTCAGAGAGTGTTAAGAGTCGTTGAGGCTTCCTAAAATAACAAAATTATCAATGTTAACATAAGGAAATCTGCGCCAGATACAATATCCAATAATTTACATAAAAAATATCATTGAATGATAAATTACCTAGAGCTTTCTGTGTTTGTAGCAGCATCATTAGTGATCCTATTCTTTACTCCAAGGTTTGTGATAGAGTGCGCATCGTTATTTGTGTAGCCTAACAAGTTACCAGTGCTGTAGGAATTTCTATCAACTTGTGAAAGCTGTTTTGTACCAGATTCTAAATGTGTGGAGTGTACTGTAGGTGTGTAAGCTTTTGATATATCGCTATGCAAGATCGAACCGGCATTCGAATCAGTATTATTATACGAAGCATGCAAATGTGCATTGTCACCATCCGTAGTGGCTGTTGCAGATTGGTCGCCAAGAAATGCTTTTTTATTCAGCTCAACACTCCTGTTTGACAAATCGTTACGAGTTTCTTTTAGAAACTCATTATACATAGATCTACTATCACTGCAGTTATCATTTACTTGATCCTTTCCCCCTTCGACCTTTTGCGGTAATATTTGATAGCAACTTTGCCGCCATATCTTAAAGTCAGATATCATTTTATCCGTATCATCAAGATGCAAGGAATCCTCGTCAAAAGGCAACGAGATATTAGGATATTTATCATGATTTTGATTGCGCAAGTTCCCATCGTAGGAATTAAACTCCAAACGACGTGCTGGAGAGGAATTATTCTGCTCCATCACACCTAGTCCTTTAAATCTGTCATTATTTTTATTGACATAATTTAATCGCGACGTCTCTTCCTGCTGGTTCGAATACAAACTTCTATTAATTGCTTTGGCCATTTCGACCTCTGTAGTCTCCATTTCGTGTAAGAGCTCATCAACCTCAGAGAGCTCCATTTCTTCGATGGACCGTTTTCCTGCCGGTTTCATACCGGTATTGGCTAAGGGGAATGAAAAAGATATTCTTTCAAGTTGTTTTTTTGTCGTTTCGTTATTTTCTATATGCGTGGTAGTAGAGCGGGTTTCCTTATCGTTTGAAATAGCAGATGCATGCGGGATTCCCATGTTTTTAACAACATAGCTTGAGGTGTGATGTATGATTGATGGCTCTGAATGTGATATTAGATCGTCGTCTTTGTTTATAGGAGTTAAGTTAGTGTTATTAGATTTATAAGCATTAGTATTATTATTTACAGCAGTAAACTGTAGAGAGTTCATATCGCAGCAGGTAGATAGACTAGTAATATTGGCCGAATATTGATTGCTGGGAGTTGATGGTACAGACGAAAATTCACGGGGTTTTACAGGGGTGTTTAGTATGCTTGAAATCTGACTTACTGAACCAAACTTATTTCTATAAGACGTTAATTGCGCAGATTTTGAAGGCGATGAGGAGAAGTTAACACTCCTTAATTGATTATCACTAGAATTGTTCAAAAATGAAGCATCCAAGCTCGTGTCCTTTGACTCGATTACTGATATTCTATTCTCAAGCGATTTAACTTGGTCGAACAATTCGGAAACCACGCTCGTCGTAGATACTCCGAGGCCATAACCTAATCGTTCGGTTTGAAACTCTGAATCTTCCGAGTCCGACGATGGAACAAGGAATAAATCGGGAGGAATGAGTAGAAGGACGTCTGTATCATCAGATTCACTCATCATCCACTGATTATTTCTTTCACCATTATAGTTTATTAGTATTTGAACAGTTTCCTTTTTTTTTTTTTTTTTGAGGTTAACTTTACTTCTATCACGAGTCGTTCATTGCCTTGTGGGTTATGTTTGACTTGATATACCGTTGAGTAAAATATTATTATTTCATTTTATACACCTACATGACTTCCATTTATGATATAATAAAGCTTTATAATACTGAAGGCATTTTTGCCCTCACACAGTTATGCCGTTAGAAGTACAAATTCGACTATCGTGTGGTCGAGGATTAGGAATGAGGTTATCGTACTCGTAAACAGAACTGTCAAACAACTTGGGCCATAGTAGAGCCATCGTCCGGACGTATACTGAAGTTTTAGTTTATTTGACCAAACGCGCGAACGGATTGATTGTTGCTTTATTAATGGCAGAGAATTCTTGTCAAAACAAATATTGTACAAGAGGTATTACAGTAAACTAATAACGAGACGAATCGGTCAATTTGGTTTCTAAAGATGCGAATTGATTTTGATATGGAATATGAATTTTGGTTAACTCGTTTCGACCCAAAATCTTGAAATTATTGATTCGTTTTTCGTTGATTACTTTTCCTAAAATGTGACGTACTTGCAATCAAATAATTGGACGTTCGTTCGTAATAATCGCAAAGATGTAAGGAGGTCACGCGACAATATGAATTATGACAGTGAAAAGAAATTTTTTAGACTAATCTATAGGTGATCTAAACTACGATTTGGAAATAAAGAGCAAATAGCGTGAATAATGTCAATTGCAATTCGTTCATCTGATAAATCATATCACTTATATTTAGGTTTATTTGAATAATGGATACTCTCTACGAAAATTTCAATGTGTTAAGAAAAAATAAGCGATTATTTGATAACGAACAATTTACGTCCAATATTTATTTGTATACTATATGCTGCGAATACTTAAAGCTACAATTCGGCGGCTGGAATTTATTCGAACTGAATGAATTGGGCAATTATTATAATGTTCTTTAATATTTGATGAATAAAAATTTACCTGCCACAAATAGATCGTTTGTAAATATTGTAGCTTGATATTCAAATGAATCGATTTTCTGAGTGTAGGAGGGTGAATTAGGTATTATATACTGTACTTACCTCTCATACAAAATTTGCTTCACCTTCTCAAACTCCAAATCATAGCAAATCCCATCGGTACAGCTTGGGGGTGTTTGATTTAATCGTGTGATTAAAAACCCCCTAATTTATCGACGATTGTGGATTTGCAGAAATATGAAATTACGTCAATGACGAAAGGAATTTCAATAGCACACATGATGTATGCATACAGAACAATTGCTTTTCCGGATTTGTAGGTACACATATTCGTGATTCACCTCTTCCTCATAGTTGTTAATTTCCCCATGTACGAGAGTGATATACATAGGATGTTCCATGCCAACTCGGCCCCTCCAAACTTCTGACTTTTCAGAAGATTCTAAAAAAAAATCAGGATTCAATTATTTCACAAGTTCACTATAAAGATGAAAAATATTGCAGATTTTTCCCGAATGATTGAATATTTTTTATTACATCTTATAAACCAATGCGTCTTGTATTCGATGAGATGCGTTCCCACGAGAGGACGCAATGCTACTCTCATGAAATTTTTCATTCTCTCATATATCAGCTGAAAAATCTATCTCATAGCGTTAGAATTATTTTAGTTCATTTTCTACCTAGAAGTCAACGAAAAAAAAAGAACAATGAGCATGGTTATCTCCTGAACCATTGAACAGAATTCAATAAGACTTGGCAGAAGTATCGTATTTGTAATATAGTTCGATCTCAATTTTTAATTTAGAATTTTTGCAAATCCCAAAACTTTCATTCGGCTGAGTTGGCATGGAAAATCCCATATGCAGTGTATGCAGATGGAATATTATATAATAATGACGCACGATGCAGCGAGACCGTTGAGCTAGACTAGCTATACTCTGTAGCACATTCGTCATTCTCGGCCCATCGGGTGGGGCCGTATTAACCCCCTCGACGACAGGTTCGTATGCGTCGATACAGGGTGTCCTATTAAAACTGTTCACTGTTATCATTTTCGTGCACGTATGTGACGATGGGGGTAGAAAATGTTTCACATACATCATGATAGTGGAGCGCCTAAAATATTCGATTGATTCAAGATAGGCCGACGCTATTACTATATTGCATCCGTATCTAGTTGGGCATATAATGTATAGGTATAATACATTTAAATATATTCCAGACAAATATTGTTCGATGTTTTAATACTAAACGCATAGGGAAGATTAAGCTGAATCGAACGGTACCCAATAATGTATCATTATGCTGATCCAACCGTAAGTTATTGAATTTCGAAGTGCTAGAGTAAACGTACCTACCGCTTGGTCCGGGTTGCCTGGCATTAATAAACATTAAGCCGCGAATTCACTCGATAGCACTTTGAAACTCAATAACACGAGGTTGAAATGTTGGATCATGATAACCGCACGTATGATCAGGTACCACGGAATTGAACTCAATCTTTGTTCCTATTACACTTTTTTCTATTATCATAAAAAGCTAATCGAATTTCCCTAACGCACCTTGCAAATACTTGAAACAATTGGAGCCGGCTCAGCTGAAAACCAATTTCCTTCTTCCATAAGGTGGGTATTCCATCTTCTCAGTCGGACATTCGCCCTATAGGGTTCCACATAATATTCTATTCCCACACCAATAATGTTTAGAATATCCAGGTAATTTACAATTCTCTTGATACACCGTGTATGGAAGGTATATTATATACCCATAGCACCTCGTGGTCGGAGGACAATTTGGCAGATTTAGTCTCCCCAGCGCTCGACTGTCACCTGTGCGACTAAGTGCATTAGAATCACCGTTATTATATAATAAGCGGTATTGATCGCTCGTAATCATAGTTGCAAGTTTGTATTTGTGTGTATTTAAGGCGGTGCTGTACAGTCTCCGCAGAGGAAGTACGAAGTAAGTTTTTTGTAATCGACGTTGCAGATTGCCGAATATAAGTACGCTTCGTTCTTACGAAAACGGGGATACCAAATCGATTTTCGCTCGCTCATCATTAGAATGCTGAAAGAAATGACTGTTCGAAGATTAATCACCGACAATTACAGGTTTTAAAATTACTTTACTATTCCTGGCGAAAACATATCCATATACTTCTGTATTCTACGGTATACGTAGAATACCCTTGTCTCTTACTGTATCCTGTTGAACCTGCGTAAAGCTTCGGTATTGATGAAAATATGTCAACTTGTAGTCAGAGCCGTCGAGTTTGTACACGATCTAATGCTTAATAATGCTCAAATTGTACAACCTTCTCGATTCCAACGAGTATCCCATGACGGCGCCAACTTATCCTTCATGAATCATCGAATGCTAGAGAAATATCGATTTCGATGGACCTTTGCGAAATTTGATTAAATCAAAAGAGAGAAACAGCCCAATCGTAAGAGTTCTGCAATCAGTAAGCGCTTCTAATATATGAATATTAAATGTTTCATACCACACTGACAGCCCGTCAAAATCCATCAAAAAATCGCTGGAAATGTTACGCAGACAAGGGATTGGGGAAACTGAATAGCTTCGTTTACGTATTAATTTTTTATTTATTAGGATATCATAGGGTAAAGGGTATTTATTAGGCCATAAGCACCCTTTGAAACAATATATTATAGGTAAAAATAAGCCAACCTACGATTTCGTCAGGGGGCAAGGCGCCTAACCTTTCCCTAATTCTATAATCACCGATAATCAGGGTAGTGTCGCCCGCTCAAGAAGGACTATGGCATCGCCTCAAGCAATTGAATCTCTCGATGTTAACAACAAGTATCTTTCCACGGCAATTGACGCTCGATTTAGTGATTATGCGATTTTGGAAATTTGATTTTGGCACAGTTCGTTGCGATACCAGTGACACAGATCTTGTTTTCAGATCACAATCTGCGATGGAGTTAGCAGGGGTTACCATGGGTTCCCGCGCCGCTTGCATCGCCACTTCTCAATTTCTCCAGGGATTCCGCAAATAGAGGTACGTGAGCCACGTGCATATTGCGATATTTATTTGCTTATCTTTTGTAGGAAATATCTGTGACAATTTAGACTCGTGTACGCACGTACGGTTAGATTACGGCAAAACTGTGTGTTCACTTCGAACGTGTCTTGGGCAGATATATGATCATGTAGGTACGGATACGTCTGCCTTACCGTACATACTGTAACGCGCGTAGCAGTCAAGTAGTCAGAATTGTGTGAATTTGGAAAAACAGTGAAGGTAGATGTGTATATATCACCTTCAAGACTCAGCATTGAGCGCCCGAGGCAATATTGCTGTTGGCCTTTTTCTATATTTCTCTCAGTTATTTTCTGCGCTTCAAAGTTTGGAAAACATACGAGTTTGAAGATACTTTTATTCAACGTCGACTTCCCTACGTGTAACCTACTTCGAAAACTTTTCCATCCCTCGTTTCTAATATCCTAATTATTCGATGCTTTTTATGAACTTACTTTTTTATTACAAATATATTGCAACAGAGGACACTTTTATACATTCCGTAATAAATAATTTCGAATTATTCTTAATGATCCGAAGTAATTGAGCTTTTTAACAAATTGAGCATCACGTCGCACTAAGATATCAAAAGTATCTGACTTACCAGCGAACTAACTTTACACATCTCTATCACTATGATATCACACTCTGAAATCACTGTTACATATTCATGCTTATGTAAATCTTATGCAACACTGGTTAGTCACTGTTCCTTTGACGTACCTGCAGAAATGCTCTTGTTCCCTTCACAGTGTAACACAGCGAAGGAAGCACATCGGAGTATAAGATGATAATATGAATTCACCATCTCTGTGCTTTTCACAAGGTTGATGTAGCTGTAACGTTATCTAGACGTCACGGTGCCAGGTCATCAATAAGAACAATCGTTGTATACATATAATGATACTTATCTCTGTGCTTTTCGTGAACTTGTATACGTCATACATATCATCCGTATTTCAAACTGCCTTTACACTCTGATTTTTCCCGCGACATAAGGTTCCGTCACGATTCTGATCCATAACTCCAGGTATGTAACTGTTTCGTAACTCACAATCAGATCTGTAACGGTGACATACACGTGTATGTATGCAGACAACAGAGCAGGTATTACATACATTTATCTACTATACGCAGTCTCTACAGATAAGCTGAACTTGTGGAATGCACAAAGATAGAACTGTGTGATATAAATTACTTTACAGCTGCATCGCACTTGGGGAAAGCACGGAGATAGTACACCGTGATATAAATTATGAAGTCCATTGAGCTTCTCTGGTGACACAGCAGCGTTACATATCTATATTATTACGTTACAAGCTAACAGCTACATTATAGCTATATGGAAAGAGCACGGCGGTAGTACTCTGTGATAATAATTTTATACACTAACAATCTGCTTTCCTTCAGATTTACACACTTGCAGAAAAAGTGTCAGTGATTTCGCACTGTGGCATGACCGTGATTTTAGACGTGACAAGTGTGTTTGGTGGAAAATTTCGCTCCAGAATGCTGTTTAAAAAGTTAGGCAACGAGATAGCTTTCTAGATTGACTCTCAAGTACGTGAAATGATTAAAACGAGAAAAATATGATAAAATTCGACTCGAACCTTGTGTTCGTTGAAAGTTTAGTGGAAAGTCAGAAAAGATCTGTCATCTGCGGAGTCGATTCAAACGGAATCAATCTCCAATCAATGGCCAATGAAGACGGCATCATTTGGAATCGAAGAAACGAGCGCCTATGTGGATTGTCTTGGGGTAGTAAAAGTTTATACGAGTAAGAGTTGATGGCTTTTCGAGTACGTAGGTACGACTGCGTAGAACAGTTAGGCCAGGGTTATGGGAATAATCGTGAATAAAGTAGTAAGAAACAATAGAAGATAAGACTAAAGGTTTTTACGCATTCTCTCCTCCTTTTACGGATCTTTTTCCTTCTGTTTATTCTTCGCTGTCGTATAAGGATGACTTCACCTTTTATGTTCTTTCCATTCTTGTAGGTCGAGTTTCAGGATCCTCTTCATTTCTTCGAACACTGCATTGTCGGTGGTTATTTAATCTTCTGACTCACGCGAGTGTAGCAGTCCGCTTTAATTGAACACACAATTAATGAATAGTTCTCACTTCTCATCACCTTGGTAATCTTACCAAAGGTATTATGATTTCGGTCGAAAATGACTTTTCAATATAGTAGCCGTAAAGTATGCCATTATGGTCACGTTTTTCGGCCTCGAAGTTGGCTCGGTACGAAAACTACTATTTGATCATTTTAACAAATCTTCACGTTTTCGGGCCTTCATCATCCGCGAAATGAGGCTTCAGATTGATATCGGTCTGTCCGTCAATCTGAAATTTACCGGACTTTGCTTAATTTGAAGGTGTGCCGCTACGAGAAATTAGACTAGATTCTCAATTTTTGAATTGCAATTGATAGTACTTTCGCTAATAATACGGGTTTGCATGGTGACGAAGAGTACCGCGAAAACCCGCCTCTCACGCCTTGTTTGGATTCTAATAAAGTATAAGATCTGATAAAGAACATGTCGTTGCCAATCCTTCATTGACAATATGCTTAACCAACGATGATCATTCGATTAAGCATTAAATTACAGTCGAAGGAGAAGAATCCTATCGGTTACTTCAGCGATTGGTTCCCTTAAAAAACGTACTATCAGAACTTACTGAAGGTGGTGCGGTCAACGGTAATTTATTTTTAAGATCTCGCAATAAAAGGTTACTGGCATCTTTTTAAGAGACGTGGAGCATCTTACTAGCGGAGCTTGAGCTATTTATCTTCATGGTCCAGTTTGCGACCAGCCATGCTGGAGAGTATTGCGAATCACTCGGTTTACTTTATGTCTTGCAAATAGCTCTTTTATAGTGATATACTCGTTGACGCGGTATGAGCGGCTGTTAGCTACCACGTGCACGTGTAAAATAAATCCGTCTGTAATCACGAAGGAAAGTCCGCAAGTTTGAATGCGAATACCTAGGTGTAATCCCGATTCCATAACCACCGTGAATTTTCCCGCCCACGAATAATACCATGCATCGCTTTGTCAGCCCAATAATTTATTTAAATTCACGTATTCGCATTTCGATACCCAATTTTCGTTTCATGCATTTATGAAAATATTATAAGGTACTGGTGGTCATGTTATAAAATATAGCTAAATACTGTTTAAACACATGTAACACAGCGTGATGATTTGCGGTGATCAAAAAGCTGCCGTACCGTATCGGCGAGTCGTTAGTATTGAAAATAATTCATTATAGAATAATGAGATAGATCATATACGTATGTGTTCGATGTTTGGCCATTTTAATGGTGTTATGATAGCGGTAATTAAACATTCACGATTGATGGACACACAGGCTAGGCATGGTCTGGTCTGTGTATATTGATATGGGCGGAGTCCGGTGCGACTTGCCACTGGTTCACCTCGTATCTGATCTACAGAGCACAGAGATAGTAGTGCTTACCCAAGTATCAATTATATTCATCGGGGGATGGTTAACTGTTACTAATTAATTGTTGTGGAGAAGGAAGGTCCCAATAAGATAGGAATTGTGTGAATTTCAAAGAGTCGCTATAGAGTCGCGACTATTTCATATACGATTATTGTCATAATTGTACCTCGAGTCTTCATCTTTGTTACAGCGATTCTTGGTGAATTGAAAATAAAAAGGAACCGAGAATGTAGGATTATGAGTAAGTTCGAAGTAATCTTGACCCCGGTACTCGATAATAATAGTACACTCAACTCACGCGGAATACAAAAGAAACTGCAATGCCGATGTTGAACTTTTTATCGTTGTGTTACTTCGGAGCGTTCTTTGTTGGCTACATTTTCAAATTACTTTTATTAGGTCGATACTATTGAGGTTCGTTCGAACGAGAATTCAAAGTTAAAAGAAGCGAGTATAACAAAGCTTATACGATGTATTTACTTTTATTCGGAAGTTCGCTGCCTCTCAATGATCAATATCATAGGCAACTGCGTTTCTACAACAGCTGAAATCGCTGAAAAATACGTACATATACATATACATACATACATGCATACATACGTGTGTGTATAGGTACTGCAAAAATACCTAGTGCGGTATGAAGAAATATAACCAACTCACGTAGATAAAAATCCTCAATGGCTGGTATATATTTTCAACCTGTATATCTCCACGATAAATTTCATCTTGGTCAGTTACGTATATACGTCACACTTACAGAATTCAAGGGATGATTTATAAACAATAAAAACTGATATTTCCCATCTGTAGGAAAAAAGAAAAAAAAGAACAAAACACCAAAAAGACCTATCCAAATAAATTCAAAAGACTGTCGAACCTTTCTTCGATCATTTCGACTCATTTCTTATACTGAATAGGGAAGAAGACTGTGAATCGATGCGTCGATTAGATTCTCATTTAATTAGGTATCAGTTTTATGTAACAACCGCCCACTCTGAACTCACTCCTCCCCTGTACAATTTATAGTTCAAGTAACATATCTCTTGTAATGTGAGATTCGTGCTGCGTAATCGTACCGCATCTAGACCATCCGAGTCAGTACGTGACTGCGTGAGACGCCACGTACCCCCAAGCACCAAAGTATGTGTTCGATGTCGGTCACGTGTAGGTAGGTACCAGCCATTCTGTGTCTCGTTGGCTAATTATTTTTTTACCGTTTGGCCAACGATCTGCCAACTGTTTTATTGTAATTAAATACGAGTAGGTGGAGATTTGGTACTGCAGCAGGTCTCGAACTGAAGAGGTTCCTCCTCGTTGACCTATATGCCTGGCGATACGAAGGATCCGTTTTTCTTTCGTTAACGGTAATGGTTTCGTTCAGCCAAACAAGGTCCCTCGTATACAGTTTTTGTAATCTAATACAGAGAGGAGTAAGAAGAAGAACTTTGCACCGAATATACGCTCGCGACTGCATGTACTATGCACCTAGTTGGTAGAGTGTTGCAGCCAACTTTCTTGTCGAGGTACTCAGCCTAATCGATGAAAGCGATCGAGTTAGTGCCGTTATAGTAGTGTTTTATACGTGCAACTTGCAAGGTGCAGTACAGTGGCAAGTAATACATGAAGCCAGAACGCCCTGGCATTAAGTATTTATCGTGTCAGCGTCACCTCATAAAAAAAGCCAAATGAAGAGAAAAGGTTGCTTCGAAGAGCTTATCTCCCCTCGGCTTTGCGAACTGCTCTTTAACACGATCCTTTGCTTCGAGCCAACAGTCTTATTTCAGTTTGGTCCTTTAAAACGTCAGGGATCAACGGTGCCGGACCCTTTCAGATCTTGCTCACGTGCGGTTCCCTTAAATTTACGTATTTGGTCTTCGGGTCCGAAGCAATATAATGAAAGAACGGCGGACTGCTTCAGGCCAGCTAGATATCCCCCGTTTTCACCCCTCGTTTCCTCACTCACTTCTGTGCGTATATCTACATGTGTAAATGTAGGCACATATATACCTATATAAGTATAGAAGATACGGGCATGCTGGTTTATATAAAGGCAAGCCATTGGAATCAACTACGCTTTGATGTCTCGAGGTTCGACTAGAGGACACTTGGGGATAGTTCTGAGGAATCCAAGCTTCTGATCTTGGAATGTATCTATCTCCGGACTTTGTGAACCGTGAACGCTATTAGATGATGGTTATTCATTGAATTGAAAATTTATCACCTTCACAACTAAATAACGATAGACGAGCAAGAGGCAACAATGTGTATAGGACGAATATTCATGAGAATTTTTCTCGTCATCTATAGGTACGCGAAATTATTACATCCCAGGTATTATATGGAAAGTAATTTCATAAATGAAAGAAAAACGAGACAATTGAGGCCGCCCTGTTTTTCGCAGGTAATTAGTTCGTCGTAAACTCGAACGAAAATTACTGGCGTGTAACTCTATGGTCTCGTCATTTTCCTTTGGTTTTAACATTTTCGAAGAAGCAAGTTAATACAAGTCCTATACCTACCCACGTTTACCTCCATAAGATGTTCAGCCTTTAGTCGAGCTGATGTTTAATTTTCCTTCTGAGCTCGCTGCAAAGACTTCGTTCGTGACGCGAAATATCTTGATAAGGTACACGACTGCTCACTTTCGGCACTTCGTCATCTTCCATCTCTCATCGCCCCATTTCCAGTTCCTTGTTACCGCCTTTGCGAGCTGGAGAGCATTTGTATCGATTATCGAGTCGAGGATTGAAAGTGCATGCTCTGCTGGATTCGTATTTGAAATACGGGGGGAAGGGCGAAAAATGAGGAACGGCGTTGGGCTAGAACTGAGACCGAAACTGGAGCTAGGGACGGTCAAGTCGGAAAGTTTTTCAAAAAACTTTTCCGCCAGGATATGGGCACACAAAATTCTCATACCATGAGCGAGAAACAAAGCTTTACGCAGAGCTCTTACCAACGTACAGCTCTTGTTCGCTCTCGTTCACTCTTTCACCCTCTCGACTTCGTCAGGCCGGTAAGCTTTTGTTTGTATGATTCGTGGCTGCTGTAAAGCTTTGGAAAGACGAGAAGGAAATACACGCGGTTCCGTTTCTTGCTCGGTTCCACGGTGGTGTATCCTCAAACAGTCAATCGCGATTCCAGCTCTATGTAATACATACATACATACATATATATACACACACATATATATATATATATGCGTATATATATCTACTACTCGGCAGTAAAGTGAGATTTGTTTGCTCAGATTCCCTACGAAAGGAAGTCATCCATCCTTCCATAGGTATGTGTAAGTTCATTCCATTTTGACCTATGAAAAAGTCAACGGTGTTCAAAGAAACGGAAAAGAAAAGTAAGAGTAAAAAAGGCTGTTTAAAGCCTCAACCCGTACCAGTCAATGTTACGACGTGAGGTGGGTATCTTTAACCCGTTTGCATAGAGGATCTCTTCCTCCCTGCAGTGGTGCAAAGTTGGCTTTAAAAAGAGCCGGATAAAGAAAAACCGAGAGAGGAAGAAGGCGAGAAGCAGTAAAAGACCGTGAAAGAGAGAGGAAAAGCGTGGAAAACCGGTGTGTTTTCTTATACCGCGTATTTTTTAATTTTTTTTTTTTTTTCATCTTCTATTTAGTTTTGTTTGCAACGCTGCGAATTATTTCTTTCCTTGAAATACGAGTATTCCACTAGCTAAGAATGCAGTTCACCGCCGCGCCGTGGTTTGGCTATACTGCGGCGGCCAGGATGGCTAGTGAGATGTAAGGAATGGTTTACGTATAAGAGTTTATGCAGGTAAAATATATTGCTCTTGATATACACATTTTATAATACTGAAGTTATACTGCGGCCAGCTCCAGGACAAACTAGAGGAAGAACCCACGTATAGGTATATGTACACGTATGGTATACATATATATATATATAAATATATACACTATATACCGAGGGTTTTGGATTGAATATAAATTATTTGCCCCGCCGGAGAGCCTTATGAATCACGCCCACTTCCGATGGCGGATACGATCGTTTATTCCACAACTATACCTATACGAAATACGATACCACTTTTCTGTATAAATAGCAACGATGATACCGCAAGCACTTCGAGTTTCGTACATATACTGTAAAAATTAATGGTTTTTAAACGCGATACCTATACTTATTACGTACACATATAAGGGACAATTAAGTGCCACTATACACGTATATATGTATATATGGATGTTATGTATTAAAAAATATAATAAAAATGCGCAAATGGGTTGTTTTTTTTCTTTTATAATTATCAATTTATTTATTTGTTCAATTATTTATTTATTTTATAATGCAAATGCACTTTTCTCTGATGGTACCTACTACAATTTTTCACTTTGTTTATTGTATTCGTATAGTATATAACTGCAAGTGTTTACACAACTAAATGTCTCCGTTTCCACAAGTGCGATTCTCATTTTGGGGGTGGGTACAACAGTTGCCCTAAACTTGGCACAAGATAGGCTCATAACAGACAAAGTTTTTCACGGTTTATATAAGTACAATGGGGCTAGGTATTCAGAAATCTCAAATTGAGCGAGTCAAAAAAACCCTAAGAATTCACATAAATTCGATGTCTATACAGAAAATAAACGGCTTGCAATCAACGACTGGTTATCATTATTATTATTATTATTATTATTATTATCATTATTATTATTAGTATTATTATTATTCACACAATAGTTTATCGGGGATTGTAAAATCTTTTTTTTTTGTACGACATGTTACAAAGGAGTCTTAACTTACGTTTCTATTGTCTAAGTATATAATTTATAATATTGAACCTCGATTTCCCCTCTTTTTGTTGCTCAAAATGGATAAGACATTTAGCTGATAAACACTTAAACAAATGACTTTTAAACGTTTACTCTAATGACAGATAGGTATTATTTAAATTTTAAGCCCCTCTTGTCTCTTACGCAGATTATGTCTTAAAACGTAATTATAAACGTGATGATTAACTTTTATATACATGTACACGTAATAATATATCATACGACATAAAATAAAAAGTGAAACACCTCGAATAATTTTTAGTTAAAGTGGAAATAAAAAGAAAAAAGAAATCAAATAACAAACTGCAACTTGTGAGTTCAGTTGACAGATTAGATGAATTCATATGGCGGATAACGTATACGTATAGGATCTGGTGAAGATCATTTTTTTTTTCTTTCCGTTTTCTTTTCCTTTTCTCTTTTCTGGATTGTGAAAAGTAGGGTATTTCCCCGGTTATGATTTATATTTTTTGGGTCTGTACAGTACGCGCCATTTTTGAGATTCCTTCAAGATCAGACTACTAGGGAATATTGAAGATGGAAATCAAAACTCTATCCTGGGCTATAAAACAGCGCGAGGGTGCAGGACGAAAACACATAAATTGTCGGCTATTCGGCAATTTCACAACCTACAGGAATTATCACGAGCTAAGGGTATGAGGTTACGTGGCAGTTATTCGCAACGACTTTTCTCCCGACAGGTTTCAAATAAATTATAAAATATGGAGAAAGAAAAAAAGAAGAAAAATCGAAATTGAGATTAAAAAAATGGCAAGAGTGGTATAACGAGTTAACTATACGACATATAGCTTGCTTAAAATTATTATTTCGTATAATTACATTAATGTACATATATTAGCTATATAACAAAATACGCGATGATAAATTCAAGGCGTTGAAACGAATTTTTTGATTTTTGCTTACGACCAATTAGTTTTCTCTTTCACATTAACCACAAATTTACACATTTTCCTCCATTGACATTCTACTAAATTATTTCTTACTAGTGACCATCTGACAATTGTGAAAGAATCGTTCTTTTTTTGGGTTAAAATCGCTGAGTATAATATAAGATTGTCGGAAATCGATGGCATCTATTGTACGGGAAGGGTGCCTTTTATAAAAATACCTTAAAACAAGCGAAAGAATATTGTGAAGCACGATCGATATACCTATGTATACTATTATATTATCGGGCACCCAACCGTCAAGCCAGGATAAAAAAAAAAACTAACATTCAAGAAACCAAGGGGAAATAGCTGCCTCCGTGATTTCTCCTTCGTTTTTCAACCACCACTGGCTGGGCTCACCCCGAGAAACCCCGACTTTCCATATGAAAGGTTTTCCGAAAAGTGATCTTGTATTATCACACTCTCTATTGACTAAACTTTTTCTTACTTACGGAGCGGGTGTCAGGCTTTGCTGGCCATTGTTCGTAATGGGGCTACACCCACGAGTCACGAACCCAAGACTTGAGGTCACAAGCTTTCGAGTCTTGACTGTGCCCGGGCTCTCGAAACGAGCCCTAGGTTCTTGAAGCTGCGAGGGAGGCCAGCCTTCGTTGGCACTGTGTGAATCACAGTCGCAATCGGATCACTTAATAGCTGACGGAGATAAATACTTCGAGACGCAAAGATGTAGGCACAGATGCAAAACTCAGTCCGGCTCCGGGTTCTCTTCGATCCACCTTTTTGCATTGGCAGGTCATCCATCACAGTCACTCCACTTTCTTTGTTTTTCAAACTCGAAACTATTAGGGATAAGGGTGCGCCTTGGCTATGAGGAGAAAAGAAAACTGTTGCAAACGACTTTTCCGGGTTGAGGATTAAACTTCATTCCACTTTTTCTTACGTTTCATCCTCTGGATACATTTTTTTCATCAAGAAAAAATTAGTTCCGCAGGCAGGCAGGTAGGTAGGTAGGTAGACGTTATCGGTGTGTAAGGTGCGTATAACCAACGCGTATAATAATAATTACGTTCTGGCATTACGCTACCTGCGGTGTCAGAGCTAAATCGAAACGCGGTGAAGAGTTATAACAAGCTCATCCTCCTTTGCCTGAACGAAATTCTACCAAAATTTATGGGCAGCGTAAAATTTCGTTAAAATTATCCTAGATGTGTGTAAATGTGTGTAAATGAGTATTTGATGGTCACATTTTAATGTACCTGCAATCATCGAATGGATTAATTACCGATGATTAGTCGCAGGGTGAACAGTTCTTTTTTCTTTTTTTTCTTTGTTAGACAACATTTACTTACATACCATAACCGTGAGCAGTGCAGAAATACGTATATTTTCTAGACAGTAAACATCGAGTAACGGTAACTTATTAAACGGCTGCAGCCCAGGTATAGGGATGAAATTTTTCAGCCGTGAGATAAGACACTAAAGTCATATCTAAACAAGCACGAGCCTACAATCGTGTTCATAAATCGTATTACCGCAGCTTTGACTGCGGTTTAGAAGAAAAAGAATTCATAGGCTTCTGGACATGATCGTAGGTACGCGTATTTATTACTAAACTAAGGTTCATCCGCTCGGAATAGCGCTCTAACGAAGATTTTGCAGAATTTCACGTGTGTCAGCGAAAGCACAATTTTGGGGTTGAATAGCTGTTCCTTCGGCCATTCCGCGTAGGCTATCGGCGGTCCGGGTCTTGTTCAATATTTTCGGTATCATTACTCCATTACTTTTACTATTTATATTACATGAATATTGATGTTGTTACTATTACGATAATCTGAATACGTGATGCTAACACGTATGCAGACTATGGCATCCCGCTGAGCGAAGGCCACAGTTTCGAGCACTACTATCAGCGTAACCATCTCTTTTTAGATCGCTCGATATTTATCCTTTTATTAATTTTACCGTGTCCTTTGATAAACTTTGGATTATCCAGACTTAATTTTCACATAATACCACTCTAAAACCAACCGGGTGGAATATTGTCGCCCGTGACGGAGCCAGGCTTGAAAGCGCAAATTTAACTTTCCATCATGTTCACAATTTAAAATATGCGAGTGTTGCGTATGGAAGTATAAGGCGGATCACGAATCACTAATTTTAGGATGAAAAAGAATCAAGCTATAGCGAATCGTCTTCTTGCATTACGACGTGCGGCACGTTAATGTTCGAATATCAGGCATAGAATCCATAATTTTTGAAACAATTCACAGAACATTCTCAATCCGACCCAACACATGGGCGAGGAGAGTGCAAGCTACTATTAAAATGCTGCATCGTCTACCCCAGGATTTTAATCACGAGAAGACACGCGAGGACCCCGAAACACATTACGATAATTAAATGGTAATTTGTGAATAGGGGTAGAACAGTCCTGCAGTTATGAAAACTTGAGGCATATTGTGCTTTGAAATACTGACGAAATTACTCACTCTTTGTCCCCGGCGATTCTTGATTGTAACAGTTTTTAATAAAGTTCCGCAGCACCCTCACCCTCATACTTCTACACGAACACCACACGTCATTTCCTTTCATCCCATTCTGCCACACCCATCCTTTTGCTATCTGCCCCGAGTGCGCGGCTCGAATCTGGATTCTAGGTCATTTGTGTCACCCATAGCTGGTGCGTCGCGTCCTCGTCGAAGACAGACTTATCGATGGAGGGTGATAGAAAAATATTGTCCAACCCTCGAAGCCCCGGAAGCAATGGTTCCGAAGGTTTTAGAGCTTCCGGAGGTCGCGTCTCATCCTTTGGCTTTCGCTGATTCATATTTGAGCCACTAGGCATGATTTCCACCGAACATGATCAATGTACTTAATACGGGAGCAGGCCTTGGTTCGAAAATCATTGATTCTCATCCGAAACGTGTCCCGCGGAAGAATTTACCCTAGATAAACGAATCGAGTACGAGTTTTCATTTACACTGGTTCAAAGCTGAGCTTCATACTGCAGGAATGATTTCTAGCTGTTATTGGAAACTCGGTTAAAGTCGCTTATGATTCAGAAATGCTGAGCAACGCGAATGTGCGGTGTACACGATATAGATCGGCTATACGATGAATAGAAATGAAACGTCAGCTGATAGACTTTGCGGAAAGGCAAAGTTACTTCTATCCGTTAGAACTGCACACCATATACACGTGTATGTATCCATACACATACCCTACGCTTTACCTGGTGCAGTTCTAGATGTGCTTGATAGGAGGTGATGTTGTTTTAGACCTATTACAGTCATTGTACTCTGGTAGAAGGGTAATTGTACATGTAGTCCATGCAATCTGTCGAGCTTGCGTGACCGGCACGGAGTAGGTTAGCATCTTTCCATTGTGTCACTGATGGCAGTTTGTTAGTTCCACCGGAGTCGCGTTTATTCATCGCATCTTGCACTGGTGCATCCGCGACTCGTGAATACGCGGATTCTACACTTTGGTGTAACTCAACAAATCGCCTGAGCCTTTAATCTCCGTTGGTATTATCCCGTTGTCCGCTGTTTTGATATTCGCGAAAGTTCCCCAAATAATGCACCTGAATAACTCGAGTGAGACTTTAATCGTAATGTAATTACATATTAGGTAATAAGTAATGCGTAGGTAGGTAGCTACTTGTACAAAACGGGAATGCTATGCATCATAGCAAATAATGGAAGTTTATCAATGGTTTATATAAGACTAAGAACTAAGGAGTAGGTACGTTAGTGGATACGACATTAGCAGCCCGTATACCCTCCGACGAGCCACCCACGGAGCAAATTCTAACGCCCGGTCATAACTCTGGCAATTATTAACCGCCGTCGTTGAAGAAGAAGAAGAAGAAGCGAATAAGCGAATAAGCGAAGAAGAGGAGAAGAGAAGAAGAGAAGAAGAAGGAGTCAGTATCCAAGAGATACTTAGTATTAAACTGTAGGAAATATTATATTCTGAGAGAATTGGCACCGGTTTCTCTACAGGCTGTCGCCCCTAAGTAAAGGTCATCCGGCATCTGGAAAATTTGCTGAATAATTTTCATCCATTAGTAAAGATCTCTGCAGCAGTAGTAGTTAGGTACGTACCTACAGCACTTAATCCTTGGATGAAGAGAATCCTTCGGCGTATTATCCATGACGAATGACGAGGCAAAATAAAACCCTACTCTACACCTATTCATTTCTACGTCCCATTATGTTCTCGATGGTATATCGTTGACCCAATTGTTATACAATGAAATTCTTTCCCATTCCTATCCGCGGCGCCTTACTTATTATTCCACCGAATCATTTCAGTTGGGTCGTCCAATCGTTAATCACGAGCCACGTGCCGTTATAATACCTCTCTCCACTTCCCTATCTACTCGAACTTCGCGAAAAATATTGCCACGGAAGAGATGATGACGGAGGCGATTGAACTTGCCCCTAGGTGACTCCATAGAGATTTCCTGTGCATCGCCACGTGGGTGTAATAATCTAATATCATATATAGCTGCCTCTTAGCGGGGGGGTTTAACTTGCGTAACTTATATAACGATTTAATTTTAATGTAATAATATTTAACAGGGAAGCATGCGTGTGTCGATAAACCTAAACTTACACCTACTATATATATGTATATATATGTATAACTACATATTCGATAATCGTGGTAGAGCTCGCATTAAACACGTGAGCATGAGAGCTTTCTCTCATTTATCCCCCTTCGTCTTCTCCCTATGTACGTATAAATATACACATATTAGTATAGATATACACTTGCATACACATAATATATAACGTCTTATACGAATGAAACTAATATAATTATTACAGTGATTTATCTTTTACTTATAGTGATTTTTTCTTTTTAATAAAAATCTTAATAATCGGCTGCGTAAGCAACATCTCGCTGCGTCGCGTTTCGCGTTGCTCAGGAACCCATATATTATGTATATCGATGCCCTGTATACGTTATACTTAACTACGAGCAAAAATATTCTCAAAACTTTATCGATAAGGTATTTCGAGAGCTGACGCAGGCTTCAAGATCTGTTTACTCACTAACGTATGAAATATACAGAATCGTCGTTTGCTCGACGGCTGTATAGGTATAGAATCAAACGAGACGTGTAACCGATTTCGGACGGAAGTCCTGAGATCACGTACCTACACATACCTCGTCGTGTTACGCCGTTTGTTTTAAAGATGATATTCGTTGCCATCAGGTATTCCTGAATAATACTTCGATGCAATTTTAATCGTTTGCATATATAAATACGAAAAAAAAAGAGAAAAAAAATAGGTAAAACTTATACAGACACGTAGCAAAGCTGCATTGTTATCCTCGAAAGCCTCCGGCATGATGTGCCACTGCAGTTTCCTATTGAAAAGTTATTACAATAGACTTTCGGATTTTCAAATAATTATCATCCCGCGTTACAAAATCCGCGGATATACTATAACACCGTGAAAATTCAGGTTGTAACCTAAGCTGTTAAGTTTCTCTGAATACCCCACCGGATGCCACACTTCCATAACACGTTGCAGGTAACCTGAGTTACTTCGCAGAGATCTGTTTAATATGTTTTTGTTGTACAATTGGCTACATAAATATACCCAGACGATGAGTTACAAAGCCTATTTCGTATCAGTTTCATATCGTATGAAGGTGGAGTTACCCGTTCGAACCGTTACCTCTCTCCATATCTCTCGCCGCTTCACCTCCACGTCTCATTAACACTCCTAACTTGTGTTTATTCTATGAATAGGTACGTGTCCAGTGGAACGGATGGAGTTGCAGATTATAAGCTTGATAAAAGGATTCAAGGTATTCATCATGGACGCAACACTGCGGCCATACAAATGAGGTTCGATGGCGCCTATACATGTACATACATATATGCCGTTATGGTTATAGGGGTCCATTGGTTCAGAGGGAGAATTATTGTGAGATAAGTAACCGCAGTTATACATATGATATGAAAAATCGGGTAGGGTATACCGTTTTCATTTCGATTGGTATAAACGCTGTTGGCACTAATTAAGAGCGTTAATTAACCGGATATCCCAGCCGCACGCGAATCTAATCCAGGATGGCAGGATTTTCGCGTGGAAAACACTTCGTACCGTGAAATTGTTGGGTTAAATTTTGAACCAAGTCGCTGATTAGACAAGCTGCAAAGGTCGAGAATCTCTTTGACTTTTGAACGTGGTTCCAGGGTCTCTCACACCTCATACCACCGCGGCATCTCGAAATACCTTATCCGTAATCCGTGCCCCGTCTTTTCTCCTCTTCACGCGAGAGACTCAATATCATTAACAATAATAACAAATTGAACATACAAAAATTTCAAAGTCCTAATACTCGAATCTCATATTCTCTTAACCCTTTAAATATAAACCAATATAAAAACCACATAATTTTATATCGTTCAACAATATTTCTCTGACTAGTACTGCTTTCGTATCGACGCAACGGTGCGTCGTCGTTGCCCAGGGTGAGAGATAACCTACAGCGACTATCTCAGCAGCAGGTGCATCACCCCAAAGCAGAGTACCGGAAATGACGTCATCGTTACTCCGGGGCAACCATTTTCCGAAGTAACTGCAACAAATCAATGAACAATTTTAGGTGGTACTACCCTGGTATTAACGGACTAATCTACTGCCTAAATCTCAAAGCCATCTGTTCCTGGATGGTTTGACGGCCAACCAATACCTCGCAAATCTTCCCAGAGAGGCTAATGTATATTACATTCGATTTTACGGGTTGAACTAAATGGAATAGCCGTGGGAGATGCGGAACACTGTTAATGCGTTGCTAAACGCGTTATATGATCGAACCGAGACACCATGCCGCACAACCACTGCGATACCAATATGGATCGTTCAAACTTTGATACGTGTCACGAACGCATTTCGTACAGGAGATTTCTCTCGCATGTGTCAAGTATCCTTGGTATTTATATTGGGAAAGATGTAATTAGTCCCTTGTAAAACGGAATTTCGGCAGTTTGGTTGCTTTATTCAATTGCCGAGAGACAGCCTGGGTCCTGGCATCAAGGATGCTCGGAATACTCGAGCCAGTAGGTCTCGTCTGTTAATGCGTAAGTTGTAATTACTTTATTAGTTTAAGTGGTTTAAGGAGGTGAGAACGAAATTTCTATACGACCGTAGGTATGAGTCGAGCAAATTCCCTACGATTTCAATGGACAAAGATATCACGGTATGGGTTTCAGACTAGGTTTCATCGCACTGTGAGTTGTGCTTCAATTTCATGTGTCATGATATAATTACTTCAGAGGTAGACGACACAAGAACCGAACACAGACATAGCTTGGGTAGAATAGAGTTGAAAGAAATATCGGAATACCGTAATGTTGTTCGAAAAGCTGTAGGTATACAGAGAGGTTCAAAGTGAAGTTGACAGGTCTGCGTATGCCAGCATTGTCAGTTTCGGAAAAAAACCGAATGGTCTACCGCAGTCTTGCTTTGAACCTCTCTGTATGTAGTATAAACAAATGGGCCACTCGATGGATTTAGCGGGACATTGTCTTACACATAGCTGGCAGGAGAAGTTATTTTGAAACTCCTTAGGATATACGGGGGCAATGAATCATTGGAAGACTTGAATTATTGACAAAACATCACTTCTGATTGGTATAAATTGTTAGGAATTGAAATTTCATTACTGTTATGTGAATTATTATTTTCAGCGGTTTTCATCCCTTCGATAGGAACGGGAAGTTTCAATCAAGGACCCCGCATAAACTTGTCTCGAATATGAATAAGCGACTTTGAAGACAGTTGCGCTTAGCTGAACATCCGTTTGAGACGGGAGTTCACTTATCTTTGTAACAAGCGATGTACGTGATTAGTACTTAAAATAATCAAATGGTATTCTGAAAGTGGTAGATAAGTAAATATGAGTGGTCAGAGTAAACACATCACTTTTAAACCTCTAGTCTAAATAAATACGTTGAAACATTACGAGATCAAACTTATCTAACCGTGAATGAAATCCAAAATGTCCCAAGCAAATAGACATAAAAATAATTTTACCGAGGAGATAACGAGCATTCGCCTTGTATAGCTTGATAAAACAGAAAAAAAGCGAAGGAATGATGAAATGAAACAGTGTTCACGCACTCTCGAATAAACGAGAAAGGTCAGGTAGCATGGAATTGAAAAATAAATCATATCGTACGTCATTTTTAGTCCTGTCGGAAATGTAACGACATTGTTAACTTTTGGAAACGGAAATTCGGGTAATAAGATGATTTCATAAGAAATGTTTTCAAATAACCAGAGTACTCCTGTAACTGGCTATGCAAGTATACAATTTGAGAATTTTCCATCGACCATCTTTCGAGAAATCGCGAGTTCGAGTCTCGGCTGATTTACCCTATTCAATGAGTTGACTTATGTTAGTCTCAAAATAGACGTAGCATTAATAAAAATATCGTGACCCTCCGAATAATTTCAATTTATAAAACTGAGAGATCAGTTGAAGCGAGTTTTGACCTCCGTTTTGGAGCAGTGAACTCTGTGAACAAGCACGCCATTAAATGATTAAGGACATCAATCGCCGGTCGCCAATTCCGTGTCTTTGTGTCAAGGCGGTGGAAGGGTTAGTGAGTGAATGTTTCGATTAATTATCTTTGAGCAATTATGGAGATATAACGCAATAGGACAAGCGAACCATGCTACTAGAGCCAACTATATCTTTGTTACAAGGACTTTCGGTACGTAGACGTTGATCTTGCAAACGTGCGAACAACTTGAAACATGTCTTGAGTATTAACCTAATTATCCTCCTTGTAACCCGATTACAATTATACTCAGAAACTAGAAAGGGGACTGCTCAGGGACGGAGGGTACTGAGAACGAGCGAGCTTTGCCTTGATCAGGCTTTTTTCTGCAAGGCTGTAGAAAACGGTGAAAAGGTTATTGGACCGATATGACCGCGTTGCGAGCAAAGCGAGTTAAATTGGAGTGCGTGATGGCGAGGATTTCGTTGATGGGAACGACCCCTTTTCAACGTCACCCTCTTCGGTAACCAGTAACCTGGATTATCACTCGGTATAGGGGGAACTTTGGAGCGCAGTAGAAAACTCGCTTCAAGGACCGTTGCAATCTGGAACCACCTCAAAACTCACACCAGTCAAACAAAACACTCTGCACTCCAAACTTTTGGACTCTATTAGTATAGGATTCCAAATTCTGATCTATGCAATCGTGCAGGAAATCGAAACGAAGATTTACGAAGATTACGGAATTCACTGATTCAGATATATACACCGGATCCTCCGTACCAAGGCAGATCATTTGATACTTGGTGCTTCGGTCTGTCGCACATACAGGCGTACATTGATATTTATGCCTACACAGGGTTCATTTGATGGCCTGCATCAGCGATCCGTACATTATACGAAAATGTACAGAAGGTATGTAGGCAGGTATACGTTATGTGGAATACTTATGTGTCTATGCATACAAATTACGTATGTATGCGAACCTTCGAGCCCCGTCGCTTTAAACAGCATATAGCTGTGGGTTAATAAACAAAGCCGTAGGCTGAGCGTCGGGACGGGGAAATTGAGTGCGCACATATAAAAAAAAACCTTGAATGTTAATTAGCACAAGGGTCTGTATTTGGCATCAGAGAGTGTGTCTTTATTTAATTGTTGCCTACCCCAAGGCCTGCTATCTTGTATTAGCAGTGATCTGTAGGCATCCACGGTTCAAGTGAAGAGGCATATTTGTTCAACAATATTTTCCAACGGAAAGCGTTATTCCCTCAATATTTACATCATCACCATACGAAAACAGGAAGATACAGCTTCGAGGGCGTATAAAATCATCCCGATGATCAAAATCAAAATTATCCAAATCGCAATAATACGGGTTGAAAGGTGAACGTTATTCACAACGACGTACCATTTAAGTAGAACGTTTTACTAGTGCCGTTACGTAAATATGAATACTTTAAAGCCAAATCAAACAAAAGAAAATAATTAGGTTGACTACCGTAATGAAACGAATACGAAATCGCGGACTTGTGAGTAATGTCCTCATTATAACGAATCGCATGTTTACCTCTCTCTGGGACGGGCTCTCGTTGCACTTGGCCAAGCTGCACTTCGGCTGTTGACGAATATATATGAGGAATCTCAGCCAAGCACCGGAGGTTCAATTGACCGTTGGAATAATGAGACGGAAGCAGTTCAAGGACCAGGCTGAGCTCGCTAGACTGAAGCCCCGAGCTTGCGGCGTGGTGTTGTTGGCCGTCGTTCGTCCCAACCTTGTGTTGTTTCACGGTTACTTGATCAACCTGAAAACAAGTGATGAAATTTTGATTAGCAATTATTACCTGACATGCAAATTTCTTAATCACAGCTTTATCATCCGTTATGGTACGGGTGGCTGCAGCCGTGGACAATTATATGAAGTACTCGAACTTGAATAATCCGACGTTCTGGTAAAAAGGACCCTTTATTAAAATCGAATCAATTTCACCAAAATAACTTTTACGTCAAATGACTCACTTTAACATTCTTTTTCCTCTTATTCCGATGGCGAGAAAATAAAAATGAATAAGATGGAATGTTATTTAATTGGTCTGAAATTATGGAATGATTGATTCGAGTAGTTTTCTTTAAAATGAAATTATTCTGTATTCACTTATCCACATGTTGTTTACTCAATAATTGCTTACATAAAATTTTTGTCAAGTTCTTGAAATACCTAATAGATTCCGGTAAATTGATACGAAATTTTGTCCGCACGGTCGAGAGATGTCTGGTCAAAAATTTGTTCGGCTCTTTTAAACACATGCGTATGGATTTCACGAGTAGGTATGAAGTACTCGAAGGAATTTTTAACGGGTTAACACGCTATAAATACCAAATGTTCTCGAGGTGAAGAGCGGACTTGGGTAACAGCTGTTTTTCAAGCCACCCTATAAAATAATTCCGTAAAAGTATGGTAATGTATCTCGTGAGCTGAAAGGCGAAAGTAATTTCTGATAAGAGGACTAAGACGTGCTCCGCGTTACCACCGGCTGGTTTACAATTACACCAATCTTCACCCTGGTATCTTTTCGTTATAAGGCCCGAAGCTTGAGGCTGGGAAATATTTTCAGCTTCCGCATACCGTGCTTTTAGTATATTAACTCGAAAGTTGTCGAGGTTTTGAGATTTTTACACGATCCTTCAACGATCCATAAAACGGTATGTAATTTCACATTTTGTTCCTTCCCCCTACAATTGTATCGAGGAAAGAGTCGCGCGTGAACGATATTCAAATACAGTAATATAAGGAAAGCGACAAATAATATCGGCACCCGGGAGGATATAAGGTATATATTTGAGTTCGATCTCAGAAAATGAAATGGTGGGCCGAAATTCAGCGACGCTGAAACACCTTGAGAACCAGCGATGCCATGTGGCGCCACAATTTGAATAATTTTAGGGGCTACTGATCCGATATGTTCCTCCCAATATCGAGGTTGCGATACGCTATTTATAATTTCAACGAACTCTATACCCCTCTAGCTTTGCATCAAATACGTAAATATGGATGTATTCTGTACTAGGAAATAAATAAATGATAGAAAATTATTCATTGATTTTTATTATACGTTCCTATTAAGTAGCACAGGGGATGCGAATATGGCATGTGCGTCGAATATGGAATAGCAG
Organism: Tenthredo distinguenda; assembly: GCA_947538915.1. Classification (NCBI taxonomy): domain Eukaryota; kingdom Metazoa; phylum Arthropoda; class Insecta; order Hymenoptera; family Tenthredinidae; genus Tenthredo; species Tenthredo distinguenda. The sequence continues at coordinate 12,934,396 of OX384534.1, forward strand.
CTCTCCTGACATTCTACTCTCTGAATTTCGCGGAGTGAATATCGTGCGAATCTTCACAACAGTGAAAACCAGAGTGGAAATTCGCTTCTCAATAGTAAAATATCATTCTTTTTCAAAGTGGAACTAAGAATGGCGCGATTTTCACTCTCAAGGAGTGAATTTTGACTCCAAAAAAATTATACAACCAGTGTCTCACGTTGGCGGGACTACATGCTAGTTAAACCCTCCAAGTGATGCCTCAGTAATGGCTCATTTGTCTGCTACGAGTTATTTATATGGAAATGAAAAACCCAAAAAGAGAGAAAATTAATACAGCCCGAGTACGTGTCAGATAATTCTTTCAATTTGAGGTACAATAGCGTGTTACATGTGTTCCAAATCTGAAGTTCTCTTTCGAAGAGGTCTAGTACAGTGAATGCGTAAGCTCTGACGAAATAGTGTTTCAAAAATTGAAGAGCATGGATGGAATTGAGAAGAAATACGGAAAGCTATCGCCTGCAATCTTTGCCGTAAGATCAGAAAACAATGCTAAGTACCACGAGCACGAAAAATGGCTAAAGTTACCTCGGTTGACGGTACAAACTTTGCTTGGCAAAGATTGCTGCGAAAATGATCAATTACAGAGAAGTGAAGGATAATTAATTAATTTGATGTGTTCATATCGCGGCGTGGTATAACCGTAGGTGAATTAATCATAGGCAAACGTAATAAACGAACAATTCTTATCGTATACACTGAACCCGATGCTAAACTGAGAATAATCACACCAGCAGCCATGAGACAAGCATAAAAGCTTTCAAAAACTTCACTCAATTTTTGATCGAAAATCTGATTGTATAGGAGAAGATTTTTCGCGTTATGGCGAATCCGGTATACAGCTATGCAGGTGCAAATATATTATTCGGTACACATTCACGTCATGAGCTTGCGTCATCTGCCTAGTGAAATAATGCAAAACTTCGACTATTCTTTCTGAAGTTTACTATTTGAGTTCGTACTTTGCACTATATACTTCTATGTATTCCGCGATTTATTCACAGGAATAAAAATGTTATTCGATTGCACAATTCGAGAATTCTCACGTAAGGTATCCATTCCTGAAAGAGATTGATATAGAAAATTCTATACATGTTAAATTGATAAATAAATCTAAAGATCAGTGCATAAAGTAGAGTCATTCATTGTCAATTCCAACGAGAGATTTTTGGCAGTTTGTTTGGAAGGAGAGACTCTACCAAATTCAAAGGTGATAAGTGTTCTATTTTCAAATGAACCGTCTATCTTGTTTCTATCTTGATTAGAAAAAAAGATATATTTGGCAGAAAGAAATATACATACGATAATATAAGAATAGCTGACACAAGTGAAAAACATCTCACTCACCGAACTCTTGCGTTTCGACAGATATCGTGGTCCAAAGAAAATAACTGCGATGGAGAGAAAGAATAAGATTGTATTTTTTCGATCTATTTTGACAGTCCATATCTCAAGAACCACTGGACCGATATCGTAGAAATTTAAGGACAAGGGCTTTTGCAACGGGGAACTGATAGTCGTATAAATTTTATTCAAAAATATCACTTGATCCAAGAAATATGGCGAATTGTTAACAGGTACAAAATTTCACTGAGATAAAACAATTCGGGTTCATCGCTCAACTTGAACTCAAAATTGAGTACATTTTTTGCGAGGCACTATTGCAATACGAGCTGATCTGAGCTCACGAATTGATAGCCTCAATTCCAATCCGTAGCGCTACTTTGATTTACCGATCAAACGAATGAATTGGGTAAAAAATTTCCAGAATAAGTCGGATCTACAATATTCGAGTATAAAGCCATGCTTCTGTGAACTATAAGATATCCTGGCATCTGGGCACAAAAAGTAATCCCAGATCTGGAATTTTGTCGGCCCATTTGAACCCGAAAATTGCCTAGGATCGTCGTACACTTGAGTATATTAAATCCATATTTTTAAGTTTATCCGAGGAAAATTTTAGCTCTTGAAAGGGACAAAAGATAACTGCGTAAGGTGGTTGGGTGTCGTTTGGAATATTGAAATTCAAATGTAACAGGCAAAGCGCCAAATCGACTCCGGTTCGTTTCAGTGATCACCGAACGATGCGTTAATGTTGATTAACATTAGCGCTAATTGGGTGTCTCGAATTCGCTCAAAGAGATCATTAATCAGGGGTCCTATACGGGCAAAGGCAGTGGTGTAATACGTTATTCCACTGTTTATGAATACTAAGAAAAAAAAAAAGAAGTTAAACGTTGAAAGAAATAATTTCAACGTTCACGTTCATAATTGATAGTGTAGATCAGATGCCGTACCCTATAGAGGTAAAAGGGAAAAAATTCGGGTTGTGAAACCTGTGTATTTCCTCGCAGTTTACACCTGATCGAATATAAACGCGGTGAAAAGATTAACCTGAAATGTTCAGAAGGCTGTGATAATATGAATGGCATATTTATCAGCAAACGTTGGGGTAAAACAAAGCTTTTCACCCTTACTCTCGTCGCACCTGGGCTGCTTTTTTATGCACGATGAGGCCGGATGAATATCGTTGGTTCTATATTGGTAATGTCCTCATCTCCGTCCCTGTTATTGACATTCGTATTATATGAGGCGAACCTTAGACCAAGTGCACAAAGTAGGAGCAGGAGCAGCAGCAGCAGCAGAAGCAGCAGCAGCAAACTCCCAGGAATCTTTAGTTTATAGGAAATTCAATCGTATATTCCATGAAATTTTTAGTTCCCCTCGCACGTTTTATGTTACGCCGCATACGGCTTTGGCCTGCTGCAGTTTACACTGGAATTATAGTAGCACTGGCGATATTTCTCCACGAGTGTGGTATTGCACAAATCCTAAAATATAATACACATATGCACGGAGGATATACAATATTCCGTATACGTGGATACGTTTATATATACACGTACTAGTGTTAGCGGGTAACTACCCGCTCGGCTATAGACCACAGGTGTAATTTATCACCTGCGGAAAGAGAATATGTTCACTTTTCTACCGTTGCGAGTTACCCCTCTATTGTATAGCTCGTATCGTCTGTAAATGTACAGCAAAGCATTGAGATTTAATATTAAATAATATTCTCTCCGATGCTCTGGAAGAGAAGAAAGTGCAAAGGAAAAAAAAGAAATATATAAATAATAAAGAATGTAGACTAGTGATTCTCAGCCTGTGGTACATACCTACCCTGCATTCGAAATAGAGGTAAGGTCGTAGAGAGGCAATTTCAATCGCGTGGGTACGCTCTTTTTGAGCCAGACATAGTAATGCCTCCTTTTAGAATCCTTGGTACGTGACTTTCTTTATTACTCGAAGAAAATATGCCAGTGTCGTCGAAAGGATCGTATCTTTTGTTTCCACAAGAACTACGAGTCTTCGCTTTGATTCTTTGAAGCTGGATAGTGTCTTCGACGCCCTGCAGACCAACCGAGGGATTTTCTACGGCTGAAATTTTCCAGAGCGCAAATACCGTTCTCTATCTTTACCGGGCTACCTATTCCCATAAGAATGAATGGAAACTCGGTGCAGATTGTCTCGATCAAATATTTATTACCCCGTTCCAAGCAGGTGTCAAAAACCTGACGATGTGAAATGTAGGGGCAAAGAGAAGATGATTGAACAATAACACTACTTAAGGTAAACAGTCTGCGAGCAACCCCTGCAGGATATAGTATACGAAACCCCATTACCGTGAATATAACAATGAGGAATCGAGTATGCTTTCGTTTATAATAAAGTAGACTCCAAGGAGGCGCATCAGTCACAGTTAAGGTTGAATTACAGAAGATTTATTCCGATCGAGATAGCGTGCGGCTCTGTCGGTGATTTCTGAGGTGCTACGGAGAATAAGGAGAAGCCGGATACATTTCCAGGCTTCACCAGGTGAAGGTGAAGGAGTTCTTGGTGTGGGAGGATGAAAATGGAAGAACAGTGAAAGAGTAGGAGCGCGGATACTCGGCTGATACCATAACTACGTCGATCCCGCGTCAAGTCGTTCTGGAAAGGTAATCGTTTCGGCAGTGCTCATAAATTCGATGCTTTGTTAGCTATCAATAAGCATTGTTTTGCCACTTTTGGGGTAGTAAAATGGATCGTTGTGGCGTCGCGAGCCTAATGAAGATTAATATACGTTCATACCGAATCCTGAAATATGGCTTTCCACCGGGCCAATATAAAAATTACAAATTGGCATCTCACTTCGCGATACGAATGAAGTGGTTTCGAGTAGGTGGTACGAAATTGCGGGAAATTGAATCGAGCTCGTGCCATAAATCATCTTCAGAGTCGTTAGTGGCACGCGAAGACTATCAACGTTACAAAGTGGAAAAATCCTGCAGAAGGGAGAGGCTGACCGACCGAACTACTCACTCTCGTGTCCGACGCCCTTGGCCATTGCCCTTTTCATTTCTTTTTTTTTTTTTTCAACCTTTTTTCCGTTATCGAGCTTATATGAGAATTTTTCAACCTCATTTTTTCCTTCCCCGAAAATTTCACCTCTCAAGACAAAATTTTCCTACAGTCTTACTTATACCATAGACTTTATTCAATCATAAGAATAAATTTCCATATTAGTTCATGTTTATTAGTTCTATACACATGCTAATTAAGTAATAAAAAAATTCCCGCAGAGCAGAGTACATGCAACCAAATACAGAACCTGGTATCCGGCTAATTTATTATTAATATTTACACATAGTCGCCCTATACGCAACGCTCTCCACGCTTAGTATCAATTTGTATTCGTAGTTTTTTAAGTACCCCTAGTGACGGCTATTTCGTATAGTGTAATGTATTCAGCATCTGTGTAACTACTGGCGTATGTGATATATATATGATACATGTGGGACGACGGGGATTTGTATATTTTTTTTTCAAATAACGAGTGGTCGGATATAATTCAGTTTGTTGTACTGGCATAGGATGTATAATGACGCCGGGTTTGTGCGGTAATTATTCTCGGTATACCTCTAGTCCCGTTAAACGCACAAACTAAAGGATTTCCGTTTCGCTTCCTAGAAACAGTTCCTCTCTGCTTACTTAATAATATATAGAAGATTGGTAATTCAATCCAACGAATCAGCCGCCACTACTACCTACTCTCGCTAGCTGCCTTGGGATGCTTTGATCTTCAAGAATTCGATGTCGCTTCATTTGCGCTAAAGACTTGCGATGAAACCCCTTTACACTTTCACTGTATCATGTCAGGCACAAAGACTCGTTATAAACAGCCGTGCGCAATTACGATCCATCTAAGGTATTGCAAGTTCAATTAAAATTGAACGTGATTTTTTTGTTATTTTTTTTTTTCATCGTTTACAGCCAACTGGAAAACAATCTATTCACCTCCGCCCTGCCGCTATAACAAGCTACCTTACCTTTGACACGGTATGCTTTTTTCATTTCTATAGATAAACCAGTCGGGGTAGCTGGTCGTCTGCTTTTCAGTTTCCATGGAACATGCATTACCCGGGGCCATTATCTTGCCTTTAGAGTTCTTAGAGAGAAATCCATGGATACATCCGTTCCTCTTTCGGATCATTTCCTGGGATCGATTTTAGTTCTGAATTATACATAAAATATCGTCGGTAGGACGTATGCATCAGGCGGATGTTCTCGAAATTTGTATTTACCCTTGTTCAGAGATACTCGGGCAATCGCATCGTTGACAACGAGTTGTTTTTCAAGTGACAAGGATTATATTGGTTTGTTCAACAGGGGAGTAGTATCTGAGGTAACTTCGCGAAATCTCATCTACCTAAGTAACGCTGTTCGTTATTCCTTATTCGTTGTCCGATGTTGTGGCGAATAGTTGTTCCTATTCACGGTTCTATTATCAACAACATCGTGTAGAAAGTCAAGTTCCCGGACAGGGGTGGGATAATTGGTACCAAGAGTATTGCCAACTTCTAACGTGGAAACTCCGTCCAAAACTGCCAACTTCTCGCTGTACTAGATTGAAGTAGATACACCTGATTTCAGACAATGCCGCTACGCCTTTTGAATTAATTATCCGAGCGTTAAGGGCGCCCGTTATTTGTTAATTCTTGTAATACGTAAGCAAAGATGCTGCTACGTGACCATTAAGAATATTCAAGCCGAGGAGTGGGTAGCTCTCCAAATATAGTAGTCATTATATTCTAGCTTTCGAGATGAGATAATAATTTATTCCACTCAGGAATTCAACTCTTTCACGGCCCAATCATTCGCTCCAGCTTTCCACTTGTTTCGGTTTTATTATTCCAAAGGATCTTCGAGGTAAATATTTCACAAAAGGATGATACGCAGGTATGGAGTTAATAAGGATTAACCCGGTGGTCATCAACTTTGCAGCCCAGATCCGGCGCTGAAATGTTTTTCAACGAACAAGTTTCATTAAGGCGAAGCTGTAGAGTAACCGAGCAAAGTTTGAATTGCAGTTTCCTCAATAATTCTAATACGAAGATACTGTAATGTCTCGGTTTAGCAGTAATTCGATAACCTGGTGCAGTCATGGTAATATCGGTAAGTCGGTGGAGAATGGCTGTACCATATCCTTAAGACGTGTAAATAGGATACCCAAGGAAAACTGAGGCAATAACCGTAAAATATGACCATGATCTACAATGTGTTTAACCGTTGCTTAATGCTGTTTGTCATTTGTTTGCATGGGGTGGAAAAAATGAGCAAACAGTTACAAGGGCGGGTTCTTTCTATATGAGGCAATTCAGTGGCTGAAAAGATATTTTTTTCCTTCACCTTGTAATTTATATTGCAGGACAATCCTCGCCTAATATAAAGATAGAAATTTATCATAAAAATGAAGACCATTAGGTTCATTGGCAGGAAAATTGTATTTTCAAAAACTTCATGTCAGACTGGAATCATCCCTGTTATAATACAGCGAAGGCGAAAGTCAGAGCTTACAAAAATATTAAGTCCTTAGCGCATAATTAGATATCGGTATAGCAGTTTTCACGAAATCGTATACAACGCGAGAACTGGCAAAGGTCAATTTGCACGTTAAATGCGTTGGTGACTGTGAATACATTTACATATTTTCCACCGTACCAGCTAGAGTAATACCTTCCAACCAGCCTACATTATTTCATCTTGGTTTTGATAAATATGCGAGAATGAATTCATATCTGAATATATTCATTCGTATCTCTATGATTGTAAATAACAGAGTTTATACCGGTATTCCATTCAGTCAGAGAAAAGTAGGTACATATCTCATAGCTCGGTGATGGTACTATCGACTGAAGCTCTTCTCTCGAAGCGATCGACGAGTTTTACAAAATTCCCGGTAAAATATCATTTTCGAAAAATAAATTCTGATTTATTATAAATAATCCATGTATAGCTGTCGTAAGTTTTGTCGCCTTTAAAAAAATCCCTCTGCCTTTGGTACGGATAGAAGTTTTCATCCGACAGATAAATTCTTTAATAGTTTCATATTCGAATAAATCATTTTTCCGAGTAGGTATATATCCCGCATTATAAAACCATTTGGCTGCTGGCGTAATAAAAAGCTAGAAAAAATGAAAAATAAAATAAAACGTATAATTCCCTATTGATCTGGAAATTGGACTAGTATAGGCAGTCTGACTTTCGTGAACTGCGGTACCGTCACACGCCTAGCATTACCAGCAGGAATCCGGCCGGAAGAACGTTAGAGCACGAACAGGCTATAAATTTGGATGAAATCCTCTTATCACGCCATTGGCAATTGACTGCAGCTTCCAGAGCTTTTAAAAGGCTGTTTGAACGGCTGCTGTATAACTGCAAACTTTCAACAGTGTAACTGTCACCATTTGACACGTTCACCTATCATTTAGAGCTTGATATCACCGCATCGCGTACCTCGACAATACGGATCCCAATACGGTGTTTGGTGGGACATGTCAAAGTTACGACTGTGAAGGCTGTTCGATTATTGGTAGGTATTTGCAGGTCATGAATACGGAAGATGGGTCAAGCCACCGCTGACGAAGGGATGAGACGTATATACGTAGGGTGGATCTAAAGAGAACAACCGTCACTTGTTCGCCCAGCAGGTATTCCTTCGTCGTGCAGACTTGATATATTTGAATTCGCGAATCCCTCGTACAGGTCCGTATACACGGACTGGCACGAGGCTTTACAGAAACGCAATGGTCTCCCACGAGACCAATGTCGTACACAGGGACGGAACATAAATGGAAGAATATCTGTAGAACACGTAAAACAAACGAGGGTGTTCAAGAGGTCTATACATGCTAGGCCTCCACCTTCTCTTGCCTTTCTTCAATTCCTTTCCTGCCTCACATTCATCCACTATTTCCACCTTACCAACCTTTCTAACGGCTCTTCCGTTTCCTGGGTTAACGTTGATTCACACTTTTTCGCACGTATCTATACGTTCCGACATCTGCGAGACATCTTTCACGCTGGACAGATAACCATCCGTCAAATCATAGCCAAAGTTAGAAAGAAACTTTGGCGAAATTGCAATCAGCCATCTGCAACTTACGGGATTTTTTCTTTATTCCGGGAGACTAGGGGTTGTTCGACGTCTTGGCTGTCGCATTTCTCGCTAGGAATTGTTATTCTTCGAAATACATAAACTGAATGGAATGTTTGCTATAGTTTAACTGCCGCAGTCATTCTATGTGAAGGATTGCGGTAGTTTGTAGGTTGAAGAATAATAATATGGACATAGGATATTAACATTAGTTGTATAGTCCCGATGCAATATATATTACAAAGTTTTGCCGTCCCATGTAGTGTCGGATAGTTTGAATTGACCTTTGCGTAGGTATAGGTAGATAGGTAGTCACGTATAGTAGATGGTACCTAGGTTGGATGCTAACCGCATGGGAGAGCCTACAGAGAAAGTACGCACTTGTAATGAAATAAAGATGTTGACACCTCGTGATAGTGTTAAGGGCAGACGAGCCCCCGAGAAGCCTGAAGTACCAAAGATGCTGGGGGCGACGACGTTGTGAGGGATGTAAGCGTGAGAAAGCGTTATCTTGGTATATATCAGTTGTACAGTGTGTGTTGGGGCCGCGGCAATGATAACGACGACGACGACGAAGAAGAAGAAGAAGAAGAAGAAGAAGAAGAAGAAGAAGAGGAAGAAGAAGGAGAAGCTCTTGTCGAGCGGAAATGTTTGTTTTCCTAGTGCTCTGGGCGCCTCTCCTCTTCTCTTCTCGCTGTGCAACGAAATACAACTGTGAATTCATATTACGTCAAAGAACAAACATAGATTTTCAACTCGCAACTTAACATGAAGTATACAGACTTTACTGAGTCTGATAAAACGCAGGACATCGGTAATAAGTTTAATGATTTAACACCAGGCGAATTCCACTGTATAGCCACCATAATAATTTTATAACATGAGGGTTACAGACCTCTGTGGTTAGGTGTTTCATATGAAGAGCATTCAAAGACAGCTCCGGTTTTATAAAATTTGTCATCGCAAAAATATTCAAGATCGTAAAGGAATTGTCCTTTTCCACGCCAAAGCATGTTTCACCATAAACATATATATACTCGCGGTCTGAAGAAATAATGATCCATCACAAATACAGGATAAATGCGACTTTGGATGAAAAATCGTCAGAGGGAAATTCGAATCTCTTTCTTTTTCATCAAATTTTATCGAGCACAGAATGCGAGCACCCTGGATTCTGGCCTGATGGAAAAAAAAGCTCGTCTTTTTCGTTTTTCTCGCTGGTTTGATTCCCTGTGTCGCCTCATTTCGCTTCACCCACTGGTATACGTTGGTAGATGTATGCAACAAATATTTACTCGGTGATAAAAATTTCTCTTTTTCTCTCTTACTCTTTTTTCAGTACTTGCATGGTATGGACACAAGACTGTGTTGTTTTGGCTAAAGCAGAAAGTTGCTCGCCCGAAAAGGTTAAATGTTTCAGCCACGTCGCCCAAGGGCTTCATGGACTCGCTGGTTTCGCGGGATTGTATACGTATTCGGTATAAGGAAGTCGGGAATTTGTTGCCCTCTGGCGTTGCCTGTATACCGGCTGGTGAAACTGTCTTCGAAGGGCGAAGAACGCGAAAGGAAATAAAAGGGATGCTGGGAAGGATACGGGAATGGGGTTTCTGCAACCTCCAATCTCATCGAAAGGAATAAAGCAAAGAGAAACACCCAATAATTAAGGATTCTCTGAACGCCACTATATCCAAGCTATCCTGAAGCAAGAGTGAGATAAAGAGAAGAAGGAATTGAAATTTGACGTTTGCTAGCGGGTATATTTGTATTAGACTACACGCCAGCAGGATTCAAGTCCTCCGCGACTAACCGCGTCGAATCTACCCTTTTCGAATTATAAAGTCAGTCGATTATCATCCTCGCCTCTTCCTTCCCTAGATGCTAATTTTATGCGTAAAGTAAATTTTACCTCGTACAAGATTCGTACTGATTTCCGTTTCACCTCGGAGAGAAATCTAAGCGAGGAGGTAGGTCTCGTTTACGTCATTGTCACTGTTAATTCCTAACTCGTTATACGAACGACGTGTCTTACAACTTATAAACTCTAAGCCATCGCATCACTTCGACAGACATTGCAGTTCAGTTCCGACGTTCCGTGATCAAGAATAAATCGTATTATGCTCTATTCCTGCACTTATACTCAATCCTCTGTTTATATTAACGGACTGCAGTGTTTACCCTCGCGCTGAAATGCTTGAATTCCTTTTTGTACGTTCTCGAGTCACCCTTTCATAAATACAATCATTCCTACTGTTGGACTGATTTTCAATTTTCTATGCATGCATCAGCTCATTTTCTTTTGATCTGTACTCTCGAGACTTCGAAAAGCTCAGCTTTCTTCATCAAATAATCCGTAACTCGAGAGGTTCGAAATAGAAGATAAGGGACTTTGCATTTTTGAAATGTTCTAGCTGGTTGAAGTTGAATTTGAGAAGAAACAGAATTCATCTCCCTGATTTGAAAAATGATGGAAACACTTTTCAGATTCCTGGGTAATAAAAATTCTACTTTTATTACAGATGATTTGACCACAATCGCAAAATAATTTGTACTATGGAAACAAAGTTTCTGAGCTTGTAGAAGCTATGCGAATCTCCTCGAATTACATCGGAAGTGAGCCAGAAGAGTTTGGATTGAAGAACTCAATATTTCCGATGCGAGGTGCATTTTGATTCCGTTTCGAATATCGAGGTTTCAAACTTTCCCAGCGCCTTCGTGTTTTTGTTTGCAAATTTAATCGGTTCATGCTTTCTCATAGTAAAAATTATTTCACAGTATGGGAAAAAAAATATCAGAACGCTGTGCAGATCGGATAAAAAATAACAGAATCATTGTTATAAAATTTGAAGCGATACAACGAACAGGCAATGAAAACTTTCGACAACGTATCTCCGAAAGGTTAGCAAGATAATGCGATAATCTGGGATTTGGCAGTTTTCGTAGGGTGCAAATCCTTAAGCCTGCAAAGGGGACTTTGATCTTGTAGGTTTCGTCTTTTGTCCCCAGTTTTCTGTTGAAAGTCATTTCAGTCGTAGATGTAGATAGTACCTATATTCATTCGCAAAAGGAATATTCGCGTCTTCTTAGCTGCTGGGAGAGATGAAATTTACGCACGTGTGACTCGCTCGCTACAACGGACATCCCGCATATTCCTTTCCTTTGAGACGTCGTGTTTTGATATGTTAGGAACCAACAAGTAATACTAACTTCTCGTCCTAACCATTCCCTAGTTTCTGATAATATCTGTGTACATATGCGGAAAACGGCGGATTCCCGCAATCACGAAATGATTTGGCGCACCGTTTGCCAACTCAAAGTTTCACGATGTTATCAATTCATAACTTTAGTTTATCACGGCAGATGGCTAATGGCCTGACTTGTAGTGCTCTCCAGATCGCGGTGTTAATTAAGTTCAAACTGGCAAACGTACTGGTCAAATTGAACAGGCAATAAGTTTTGATAATTCTAAACGTGAGATAGGAGAGCCTGGAGTACGGTAAAGCACACTTAAATAGACCAGTCGGCGCATTGCGATCGAACTTGGGCCAAAACAAGCCATGAGACTGCGGCGGTAAATCCTGGAAAATAAACTTATTCCATTTTCTAAAATTTTCCTACATTGTACGTCCCGCGTTTCCCGCGTAAGATCTTAATGCTCCTTCACTTAAGTCTCTAGGAATAAGTTTGAAATAACGGATACTTTAAGGGGACCCGAGCTGACGGTAGAAAGGCGGAACGTGGAAGTAAAACAATGATGGAATCCAAGTTACAAGTTTCATTTCAACTCTCATTCCAGAACCGTTTGGATCAAAGCCACGGAAGGAACGAATCAATGGGATACGCGGATTTTTTTCTTTCCGAAGGAACGTCTGGCCGCCTTTGTTGTCCTGTAAAAGCTTTCAAAACAGTCAGTCGGTCGCGGTTTTTGACTGGCGAGCAAAAAACAACCAGAAGGCAGAAAGCATTTTTCAAAACGGTTCAAATACTTTAAACGCACGACGGGTTTCAAAGCCGTAAATAACCTGAAGAATAGAGAGATAATAATTGTTACTTTCATTTTTAATGTAATACACTTACCGTTACGTTGTTCAATAGAAATGAAAGCTGAGTAGATGGTTTTGAAGGCGGTGAGGTGCAATTTGCTTCGAGAATATCTCCAGCATCGTACCGTTCTCTTCCGGATGTGATCACGGGCCCTCTTTCGGGCAAAGCTGAAACACAATTTTCACCAAGGTAAACAAGGGTTTTCTTATTTTCCTTTGACAGCTAAGCTTCGTTGACACTAGAACTCGCCTAGAGAACACTTTTTCTCTCTTGACGTGAAATGAGCAACGTAATACGCGCCTCTTCCTCCTCGAGATGAGATCGTATTTTATGCTTTAACGATAAAACAATTCCATCTATAAAACCTCGATCGATACCGAATCTACTAAAATTTTTCTCTCGGAGAAAACGGGGCTGTTAATAGTTTATTCCTATACATTCGTTTCGATTTAATAACATCCAAAGAATATAGATTCGATTTCGATGCATACCCTTATGCGGAGATCGGGGTCTCATCGGGCTTTCATAAAAGGATTTTGGTAATTGGCTATAGAGTTGCCAAATTCTTGACAAAACCAAAGCTTTTCTGGGTGGTATTGGTGTGCAAGAACTCGTAGGTGAGGCTTAGCTAAGTTTGCCAAGGTCTTTTGTATGGTAATACGTGAATTTACCTTGCGGATTACAGAATGCGGATCAAGGATTAAGGATCTTGCATAAAAACTAATCCGCGAATATTCAACGCGGCTAATTTACGACGAGCCCGGGGCAAAAGCTCTCAACACAAAATACGCAAACTTCGATAACTCTTCGGAAATTACACGAAAGCAGGTGCTGTAATTTTCCCCGTTCATTGAACGGCGTATAAAAGGGATAAAAATACCGGTAAGAGTTTATCAACTTTATTACCATATACTTACATACTACGGTCAAATTCTTTGTCACAACGGAAGTTGAGAATGATGGTGCATCGGCCGTAACCTCGCAGCTAAAGTTTCCGGATAGTCTGAAATCCACGTTCCTCAGCATAACTTGACTCCCGTTTGAACTCATGAGCTGAAAGAAGAAAGAATAACCTCAAGTTTGCTTCATACTTTATGGGGAGTAAGAAGAATCGTTCTACGAGTAGATAATTGCTAAATAATTCCGCTCAACGTTCGCAAGAAAGATGATTCCCTTCTTTTTCATGCTTGAAATGAGTTTCAAATTATTACGAGCGTTTCTTCCCCGTGATCTTTATTTTCAATCGCTAAAATCGACGAGCTCCGATCAAGATCACTTCCGATGAATTCCCACCCCCAATCGCTCTGGTACTTAATGCAGAACTAGTCTCTACAAACAACGGAATTAATCTACAGAGACGTAGCTCTTATTACCCAACTTCGTATAGGTAAAAGGTCAACATTGCGGGATGAGTTTCAAAGACAAAAGAATAAGTCCAGTCTTCGATTCAGAATTTATAGATTTTCTTTCATTCTTTTTAACAGAATGGCCCCATCTTTACTCAGCACTTTAGCAACTCGTTCAGACTTGAGTACGGAGAGATTGCGCTAAGATTTTCCACCAAAATGACCAAAACATTGATTTCTGTTTTTTGATTGAAAAAAAAAAAACACGTACTACCCGAAATCGCGATAAAAAATTTTCTTCAATTGCGAGAAGTACTTTTGTATCTATTGATGATTAAATTTGGAAACGCTTACAAAAATGCACACTCTTTAATAGCATTAGGATTCTTCGGATCATTCTGTTCGTCGAATGGAAAAAAAATGGAATAAAGTTCTGAAAAAAATTTGTAGCAAAAACAAGAAAGCTACGAACGCTAGTGTGAGGTCTTCCATTAAAAGCTTCATTGTCAAAACGAGTAAATATAAGAGATAAAAAGCGGCGAGTAGAGAGATGAAAATAATATTTTCCTTATATATTTTAATCAAAAGCTTCTGCGGTTTGTACGCTAAACGTGCTCACAGCACCACTCTCATATATTCAATGGCAAAAGGCATTGAAACGTTCAAAGTTTTTAGCTCAGAGATACGTAGGTACGCGAGCAATTATCCCTACGAACCGTACATCGTATGTACATATGTGTACACATTCGTTAATTAGGATCAGGAAAATAATAAATTTGTTCAATAAGTTTTACTTTCGTAAAGCAATCAGTCCAATTCTAATGCTCGATGTAAACCGTGTTTCATCTCTTGTAAACCGCAATGTTGTTTATCAATCGAGGCAACCGTTTTCGGTAAACTTCAATGATATCTACCGTGGTTGTCATTAATAATACGGTAAATGAGGTATGAGTTCACGTTCTAACAAACACCGACGCTGCATGCGTTAGTGATCACTCTGCAGGTTAACTATGCAGTTCAAATCCTACTAGGTTTGACGGCATTTGGGCACCTATGGAATACCCCGTACTCGCATGATGAGGTAAACGTTGCACGAGCCTCCATTTACATGTCATTTAGTAACCCTCAAAGTACTCTGGGATACCAGTGGTAGTTTTCAGGTCAGCTGTACCCTGCATATGTTTCGCGCAATTCTGAGTTGGATATTTTTGACGATATTTTTATTTCCGATATTTTCTTTGACACGTATGCCATTCGTTACAGTGATTCAGCCTTTAAATAGATACACACGTATGAATGGTACTTCTCGTCTATAAATGAGGCAGCTTTAATTCGGCGATATTGAAATCTCACGAAAATATATATATGCCATTTGTAAGTCTTCTTATGAATATGAGTAATATTTTTTGGGAACTCGTGATAACTGTTTGTTTTTCAAATGGTATTCCGGGGTCCTCCTTTTTTTTTCGGAAAGTGGCTGAAGTTGCGCTGAATCTAACTGCGTAGGATAAGTTATCGTTTCAATACGGAAATCCCGAGCTATGGCACCTTCCAACTTTCTGAATAAGATTTAAAAGAAAGGGCGGGATAAATGGGCAAGGAAATATGTTCAAAAGTACCATGAATGAAAAACTCTGACCAATTTTTCTGAAATATCTCGATCTATGCATAATATTACCACTTTTTTCTCTAATTTTCATTTTAAACGCTCTTTCCAAATTGCAATTACTCATTTCACATTTTTCGATGTGAATATTGATGGCTGGGTAACCCGTAAGACCAGCAAATAGCTGATTATTTAAGGTATACCAAAGTATAGAATGTACATTGACTTGATTTCGTTAATTATTTGGTTGCTTTTTAATTAGGCGGTAAGTGCTCGCTATGAATGAATTTGAACAGTTAAAGGGAGGGATTGTGTATGTATGGCCAGTTCGTTCAACCAGGGAAACATATATGTGTATACGCAGATACGCATATGTGGGAATTAATTGTGCATACTTATGTGCATGTGTGAATATATAGACATTTGACGAACAGCAATGCTGCGTAACCAGCATACTAAACTGGATGAACAATGGTGGCAGTGTAATGCAATCTTGATGTTTGTAAATCAAGTAAAGGGAGGCACAGATGATGAATCCCATTCAGCAGCGAGAGGTTCACTTTGTATTTATCATGGGCTCTCTCGTTTTGCTCGACGTCGCGTCACGTTGAAATTAATTACTCACGTTTATGGAAGTTCCCTCGGAACGGATGCACGCGCGTTTGTGTAGGAAGCGGTTTGTCGAGTTAGAACTGCACGAAAAACGGACTTCATAGTATAGTAAAAGGCGAGGTAAGGCTGAGGCGTGCGAATTGATACGAGTTACTGTCTCTGCCGCATTTGCATAAAGAAGGATGCTCCCACACCCACTAGCCCTTGAGTAAACACAATTTGGCGAGGTCCTTTAAAAATACCGACTGGATAGCGGGGCGTAAAATACTCAAAGTCCTTCTCTCTATTTGCACGCTACGCTCCTTTCTTTTCGTTCCACAGGTTGTCTTGGCAAATTTTCCACCTCGCGATCTTTTCACTTTACCTCAAGTTTATCTTTTGATTTTCAGAACCGAAAAAATAAGAGTTAAACTGAAAATTTAAGTCCTTTTCGTCCTATTACGATCACGATCACGTAATACTATGGAAATAAAGAAAATCTCCGACAAAAAAATAAAACAAGATGTGTAATCGAAATTTAGACGCACATTTCAAGCATTAAGACACAGGGATTTTCCCAAGGATACCGCATTGCACACAATGGCTGAAGAACACCAGGAGTACGAGGAGGCCAGGGAATAGTGATGGGAATACGAAAGGGAGTTCCGTATGTTGGTACGCAAAGAACGACAGGCATGTACCCAGTCCACGGCTTTGCAAACAAGGGAAATGTTCGGGCCAAGTGTTTTGACTCCGATGAAATTCCGTCTCGCTAGAGATTCTGGTCCACTCGCGTTGTTAATCCGATTTTTTTTCTTCTTCTATTTTTTTTCCTTTTTTTTTTTCTTCCTTTTTTCGTTTTCTCCCTTATTCTTCTTTCCGTTTCGTTTGTTCTCGTCTGTCTGAACCACGCTACGTCACGTATTCTACGTGCTACGTGTTTATGATACGTAGAAAACGAACAATATTCTCTTACCTCTTTACGGGCGCACTTCGGAACCATCATGTTTTTCAATTAGACCGCGAACCCCGAGCGTGATGCTACGTACCATATACAGATAGAATACACAAACATGTCCGAAGTAGTAGATATCGTTCGTTCTCTAATTCTAAAATCCCGATTTTTCATAACACTTTTTACAGAGTTTAATAAATTCGAATACCTATACTTTTTTTTTTAACTAAAATTTTCCTCACTGCAGTTTAGAACCATGAAACGCCCCGAAGCATCGAAGTATCGACCACGAATCTGATTATTATTGCATTTATTTATTTATTTATTTATTCATTTATTCGTATATATTTTGTATCGATAAATGCAGAGTAGGAATTAACAATCTGGCCGAGAGTTCGGTGCACAATTATTTTAACGACTGTTCTAATAAATTTTAGATATCGTTTCTGTATTGTTCTCTACATCACGTATTATGATGCTCTACCTCTGAGGCCTGGTTCATTATCGCAGACTGCGCGACTCCGTGGAAGCTACGGCTTCGAAGCCTATCACAGATCTTTTCTTAACATTATTTGATAAAGCCATCCCCAATTTCTGTTAAAACAACGCAGACTGTACGGATGAAGAAATTATATCTTTCAAAAATGGGGAGCAATGGAACAAAATTCCGTAGACAGAAATCAGAATCTGAGAATCAGATGAGAGAATTTCAAGTTCGTTCCTTTGCTCCGCAAATGAAGTCTGGTTCCAAAGATAAAGTCTTAAACTGAAAAAACGTACAATTTCTGAACTGAATTAACGGCGAATTACGTCTTTGGCAATATTTTTATGCCTCGCGATTCGAGGTGAATTTTTCTTTCGGAAGCTCCGTCAATGTGATCTTGATTTGGCGTATACGTGAGAGAAATTTATTACACAAGAGAAAAAAAAAGCTTGGGTTGTTGATTTGAACTTTAATTTATACGCGACGGTTGAATTTTTCCGTTTGCCAGGGCGGATCTGAATTTTCGGGTATAAGAACGCGTAATTTATTTTAAAGGCCAATTGGTTTCACCGGTGAACAATATTGAAATTCTTTGGAGCTGTAAATTTTTCTTTTCCCTTACTTTTATCTTTTTTTATACCCCATTCAAATTGGTTGTACAACTTTTAGTCGCACATCCAGCTTACGAGAGAAGCTGGATGGACAGGTTGTCACGAAACGCGATTACGATAACTTTTTCCCTTTGTATATTTAAACCGGAGTCATCCAGGTTATTGCCGTGATTAAATTGCCGCGAAGAATAAGCGGTAACAAAAGTTTATGCTTTTACATTAAAATTTAGTCTTTAGACTAGAATTACTCACGCGGTTGTGTGCGTATGAGACACAAAGAGTAGGTACTTCTCGTTTACCTTCATTCACGTATCTACCCACTTACCTTTAAATACTGAGAATATAATTCCTCTAACCAAGTATCTTTGCAATTGGAACGAGTTGTTTGAAGTTCGGGGAAACCCAGTGGCCAAGTAATCGAAGTTGTCATTTTTATTGACATGGACATTAATCTTTCACATCTCTAGTTCACTCACGTGTACTAAAATTCCGAGTTTACAACCAAGATACGTGATGTGTTGTACCGATCCGTATAGGGCTTTAATCATTTTGCAGAAAAACATACATACCTCAAACATTTCCCGATATTTCCTTCTCGTAAATTCAGTTCACTGCCGATCAAATTTCAACCAATTGCGGTAGTGTATGCAGCTCAGAGTTGTCTGGTAAACCGGTACACTACCGAAAAGGCTTATTAAACTAGTGCATACAATGCAGTTAAATTTACATCGCATGCATCCTATTCGCGCCAAAGTTCAAACAGGTATTTCGCGACTGTTGTTATCATTATTTGAGGTAAGTAGCAAGCTGGCAAGTACTCGGCCCCAGAGTTTCGCCCGACTATTTACTACAACCGCAGTTTAATAGTTGGAGATACTTATAACTTATTAAACAAAATCTTAGCTTAGAAAAGTGTTGAATTCTCTTTTGTTCCGAGTTTTCCACCTATTGACAGGACATCGTTTTCGCAATAACAAAATTGACGTATCTTATTTAAAGCAAGCCAGTAATTCGTTCGAGTTTAATCAAAAGTTTAATAAAAGAAGAAGAAATCTATTACGAGCGTGAAGATGAATGAAAGAACTACTGCATCAATGAATTCCAAAGTTCAATCAGATTTAAATTGGGTCGAATGCTATGGATCGAATAAAAACAAGTTTGTGAGATAATATTCATTGAAATTTTCTTTATTTCTAAATAACTCGAAAAATTCTGTACCGATCATTTCATAAATCTGATCAGTTCCAAGTCACACATAACCGCATCGATTGATCTATCGAAAGTTAAAATCCGTTGATTCGTTCTCGAGATATCTCAGGCTAAAAAATTGATTATGCTATCTGGTGAAGACTAAACTTTTCATTTTCGGGGTGATAATGCAATATCTTTTTTTTTTTCTTAAACGGGAAATTAAAAAATGTTACTTTTCTGCTTTTTTTACATCAACGGCATCTCTCGTTTTGTTCCTGGGCTACTGTCGCTGTTTTAGCAACCCCGTATAGTTCCGGAGGCTATACATACCCGTATTTCTGTTTCACTGGTACGATATACTTCCAGTAACGCTCCCAGCTATACTGTGTGGTTGAATTAGTCAGACGTGAAAACGTCATGCATAAAGAGAGCGGTGTGCTTGTATTACCAAAACTGCTCTACTCCGGTGAGCTGTGTGATCACTGGGTTAGAAATACCTCATTGGCCAGAATTTCACGAATTCAACACCAAAACCTCTGTATCGAATATTCCTTTTCGCCATAAGGCTTACGACTAACCATCGAGAATATCATCGCCGTAGAATTCCGAAGTTTTATATGAATTCGTATAGCAGACGAATGATTCCGTTCAATAAGGTACTCACGTCTACCGTGATCCCGGCTATGGGGAAGGTCTTCGTCGCCGGTGACTCCTTTGGCGCAAACCGGTAAAACTCGTGTCTGCCTCGGTACCACTTCACCGAGTACAGAGGTCTGTCTTCCAGGTCATAGCGACAACGAAGGATGGCTTCGTGACCTCTCTGAACCGCCTCGGGTACCACCTCCAGGCTGACGTTTCGCAAGCACCTCGCACCTTTGGACAGAAAAGTTTCCTCAGATTATAACAGAGTTTCCTTCACCAGGTGAAAAAGTTGGTCATTACCCAGTCGAGTGTTCGCTTTGATCGGTAATGAGATAAAAATCGTAATTGACGGTAGATTATCGGGAAAATAAATGCGTTGGGTATGACCGTGCAGGATATAATATATTCCTGTCGTGTACCTGGACATTCGAAGGAAAATTGATTCCTGAAGTAATATTATAGAGCCCCGGGCAAAGAAGCTTAGTACAAATGAATTTGTATTTGCATTTCACTCTTTCAGTAAGGCTAAGATATGAATGGAATGAGCCCTTTCAGACGGTCGCTTTACTCAATCTTTTTATTCGGGGCATGAACTCATACAAAAGAATTTCTGGCTTATTACATTATGCTTACCAGGCTTGAGAGAACTCGAAATTTTCTACCAGAAAATGATTATCTTCCTCGAATCGGTTTACATCACGGGTATGGAGGGCGAGCAATAAAAGCGACAAAAGGATGCAGGGTCTTCTCTAATAAACCTTTACCAATAAGCCTCGTTGTGCTGGGTTCGAAAGTCTTCTCGGCTGTGAACAGCCGATGTACTTATACCAAAAGGAGATACTTTCTTTGAAATGGGTTCAAGTATTTTTTTATTACGTCCTATGGTATGGTATCGTTGCTGCAGCGCATAGCGAACTAACTCCTTGCACCTTGTATCACCAGAGTAGTCAAAGTCAACGGTGATCAAATTTCGCGATCACGGTGTTGGTTGATATAAAATTTCGAGGGAGAAAATCAGTTCTGGGCAATTCCGACCCGTGAAAGTAGGTATTTCTACCCTCAAAGGGTTTCTTTCTCATTTTGTTTCTACTTGATAAGCTTAATTTGGAACGAGCCTGTGTCTGATTAAGTGCCTCTTGCAGGCAAGTCCTTCAACAATAAAAAACGCGCCGCGGTTAATCTTACTCAAAGTTTACTACGCGAAGATAAAACCTGAAACCATTTTTGTTTACCGGTATTATCCAGCTATATAGGATTTTCTGATGCAGAGCTCACCAAGCAGTCAAGTCACTCGTTATTTCTATTCTATTTCAACCCCCTACATACACTGTTTTGCATTCATTCACCATATTCAGATATTTTCATATACAGAACAAGGTATCGTATGATGAAACGAAGAAGCTTCGCATTTGCCAATTTTTTAAACTCGCTGATATGCATTTGATTTTTATCCGTTTAACGGATCAATTTATTTCGCATGGCTTACAATTTATTGATTCTTTCATAAGTAGGTACATCGAATATCCCTCATGATACAATATTGGGTTGATTGGGCTGAAACCTTTGTACGAACCTTTCTTCTTTTCGATTCAGTCACTTTTAGAATCATTTCTCCCAAAATCATAGTTAACTTTGATCAAAACTTACTATCTTGTTTCAGTCATTCGATCTGATTTTCATCGTGAAAAACGACGAATGGATTAATGTGAATGCTTGCTCAAATACAAGATACGACTGTATAAAATGTGAATATGAGAAAAAATATGATGTTTGCAAAGTCTCACATGTATATTACTACTTTATTACGCGACTTCTTTTTACCATTGGTTACTGACATTCGATATGAGCGGAAAACTTCGAATTTTCACGAAATAGAATTTGTACCTTCGATATACAGTTATTATCTGGTTCTGAATGCTCAATGCAGATATACCGATCATGTTTTACTTTGAATGAATATTTTTCACGTTTTCACTGATCACGCCAAAATAGCGAAAGCAAATTGTAAAAATTCGCATGATTTCTGTGCTGGGTTCTCGGTGGATTGAACTAATTTCAATACCAGGATATTCACAAACTGTGATTTATCTTCTTTGAGGATAAGTCATGTGCCAAGCTCGATTTTCATCATAGGTTTCGGTATAATAGAGTTCAAAGCGGTGGAAAAAAATAACGCAATGGCCAATTGGAGCCAAAGCAATATCGTCTAGATGGCCGATCGCCAATAAGATCGATAATCTCGCTGGCTTGGAAGTTTAGCGGAGAGAAAGAAAAAAAAAGAAAGTAATAACTTAAGTTGAACTAGAAATTATACTGGGTGCGCCATGGTCGGTTGAGTACTTTGAATCGACAGCGCCAACAGTAAAGCAATTTAGACTTTCGGAAAGTTACTATAGTCTGTGAGCTTATCGTGCAAATTCGTTTTTCAAATGATGCAGCAGGAGATAGACGATCGTAGGATCGAGGAAATCTGCGATAGAATATAGGATCTGCGGGGCATGAAAATCGACATCTTATTTCAACAAGTCAATTTGAACATCGCTTACCTACCCGGTCGTATAATATTTCTACTTACATATTTATCTTTCCTATGTACATACATATATATATATATATATAAACGAATGGCTACACATATACTTTTGTGAAATAAACGTGCGTCATTTTCATTCGTAGCGAGTCGCGTAAAATTTGTATCCTTATTTCTCGCTTAGTTATCTCTTGTGGTTTGATCGAGGGATTGGCCACTTTCACTCGAGCTATTTTCTCTGAAATATCTACAGGAGGGATTCTCCACCCTTATTTCTATGTCTCCCTCTTCCTTGGCACACACACGTACTTTTCTACTATTCTCGTCACCTGAATCGAATGCTAAATAACAAATCGATATTCCAATCGCGTCTTAGGATATCGCGTTCACAATGTCGCCATTTTTATTGATATGTATACAGATAGACCTCAGGGAAACCCGAGCGTAGATTATTTCTCCTCGTATATAGTTAAGCATTTTCTTAGGGTGGCGACGTCTTGTTGTTCTGCCTTTTACCGCGACCCTCGTAAAAGAGCCTTCGTCTTCCCCGAGATTTCGCTAACTACTACCACGAGGGGTCGCTAGGTCACCAGGGGGTAAAATTAAAACTTTTGTCCTGGGAACTGTTCATTTTTCTAAGACATTAACCGAGAAGTACCTCGTAGGCTTTGAAAATAACCCGGGCTCCACTAATCCGTGAATATCTAACTAAGAATCGATATCGCAATATACCCTACACCTACTTTCACAAAGTTTATTAAAATATTCTTTTGCAAACTGAATGCGATATACCATCTCCTCGTGACCCCATTGTCTTTCGAACAAATCGCGTCGTTTATTAAGCTTTGAATATCACCAAAGTCAATCGTTCATAAGAGTTTTAGAAATCTCATGATTCTACGAAGTAATTATATAGTAGGTTGGTTATTTAATTCAACAATTTTGAGTGGAACTTATTCAATGAATAATACATTTGAGGCAAGACTCGCATCTTTAGGATAATTGCTAAGTCTGCAGAGAAGGGCAAAAAGTTACACGAAGCAATTCGCACAGTGTACGAGTGAAATATTTCCAGCTAAGTAGTATAGGTTGACACGTTTCTCGGTTATTCTTGCACTCCAGACAAATAAACGAGGTCTGGGTTATAGTTGGATTTGGATGCTGTATCATCTGGCAAGCAGATCGCTTAGTCTGAGACGAGTATAGGTATATAATAGGACTATCGCAGCAGAATTCTTTCGTCGGTCAACACTTGATACAGAAAAACTATGTATAGCTCTGAATTCGTACTCACGAGTCAAGGATGACTGGTCAGAGGGATCAAGCATAAGTACGGTTTCAACAACACCAGGTTGTAATTGCGGGTTGCGTAATTAATACGCTACCGTATGGAGATAAAACGGGTAACTGGAATTGCGCTGTTTTACAGCCGGATTAGTGGTTCTGTATGGTACAATACTGGGTGCAATATCTACCCTTTGTTTGACATACTCGCCTGCCTACACGTGTACGTAGGTAGTACTACACGTACGAATGTATATGTATATATATACATCCGTCAGGGAAGCGAATCGAACGATTTGAAAATGCGAGAGTCGCGAAAAATGAACAACAAAGAGAAGCCAACGTAAGTTGGGTCATGAAAGATATATACATAGGTATATATAAATGCATATGGAAACGATGACTATTTTTCTCTTTTAGAGCCTCTTGTAAAAAAAAAAAACATGAAGCTCGACGTTGATGAAATATGGGAATCGCCTAAAATGTTTTAGAATAAGTAGAATTTCTGTATAGAATAGGAAAGAGAAGAGAAAAGTGAATTGAATTACGTCAGTACTTTTCCTCTATCTTGATTTTACCCTACGCAATTACTTAACCCGTAAATTCTATTCGCATTTATTTCATGGGCAAAACAACAGTGCTCGCTAATTTATCCGCAATTATGGCAATACCTACCCTGCAGTTTTTGCTCGTCTGCACCCTTCAGTTTGACAAACGTAATTTGTGGATTAATGTGAACATGTACTAAAGTGAATATATTTTGTCAGGGTACATTAGGGTTAGCCACCTCGTATATTCTCGTATTTATTGCTAAAATTTAACCGGCGATAAAGGTAGTAAATACCTATAACCATTATAGTTAATTACCGTTCTTCTCAAAACGCGATTATTTACTATTCTTTGCGGAAGATTCGGGAGAGAAGGTACTTCGACATGACTTATAATTTTGTTTTATGAGAATTCAGGGGATGGCTCTAAAAGAGAGATAAATCGACTCATCCCCTTTTTACGGAGATCAACTTACACGTTCTTTTCTCGTCTATTCTACACATTGCGTAATTTGAAAATCTCAAGCAGTGAGGGAGTAAAAAAGGAAGTGCCTCGACTCGTTTCCGCATTCAATATATCCGTTCGAATAGAACTTGAATCAACAAGACGATTCGTTAATCTTCTTGCTCGTGATCTCCTGCAGTTGTTACCTCGATATTCAGAAATAGGATATATAAGTTTGAGTTTGATTTTTAAGTAATGAACTTGAAATTTGATTCAAATATTGTCATAATAAATATTTCGTACCAATCGATGTATTGTCAGAATGTTTAATTTTGTTTTTAGTCTCGTCTCTCTTTTCCATCCAGCATCCCCTCAATTAAAGGCTGAGTAATTACATGAAGTTTTAATACGATTGAGTTAGTTTCTAGATGTGACAAATGGTCCGAAAAAAACGAAACAACATGACAAAAAAAATATATATCAAACTTTAAGTGTACCGTATATATACCAGCTGCCCTGATATATACGATTTAGGTACATAAATCAACAATATTGTTAAAGTTAATTGAAAGATAGGTCATAGGAGATAACCGTGACCATAAAGCTTGATAAATGTTGTATTTGTTTAGTTTTGATAACCTAAACGTTGTACTTATATGGCAGAATTTATGTGAAAATATAATAATAATAATAATAATAATAATAATAATAATAGTAATAATATATATGTGTATATGTATATGTATATATACATTATACATACACGTATTTGAATTCAGGAAATTGAGGCAAGAACGAGGTATGCTGCACTTGACAACTGCCGTAATAATGGATTCCTATATACAATACAGTATAATTAACAACCGTGAGTATGGCAGAGAAGTAGTGAAACTGGTTTCGAAGTAACCAAATGGAATGGGAAAGCGTAAAGCCAATTGGATCAAATTCGATGGCGCAGCGAGGTGAACCAGAAGGGAGTAGAACACGGACGTGAAACGCCTTTGAATATCCCAAATTTGTAAGTTTCCTTCAAAGAGATCTACTAGGATCGAGACTCAACGATGGGAGCTGATCGCGACAGCCGTTTTCGGTTTCTGCTTTGTTGCGAGGGTTGGCAACGAATAAGAACAAGAAGAAGAAAAAGAAAAAAAAAAAAAAGGAAGAAGAAATAGCAGAAGAAGAACCTAGTTGCTCAGCTGACGCTCACCCTAGCAGGAAAAAAGCAACGATACTCCCTCCTTTACCAGTCTATATAAATTTTTTTTTTTTTTTTTTTTTTTTTTTTTCCCCACAGGAAACGTAAATCGGGACAGGGATGCATCGGAGCGAGCGAGTCAGTACGTCAAGTGAACTTTTCCGTTCGCGTAGGCAGGTACTAACCTATTGAAAAAAAAATATCAATAAATTATATATTTGTATAGAATTTTAAAAATCGGTCACTCGCGAACGCGTACCGACTATGACCTATGACCGTTCGTTGAATGATTCAGGATAGAGAGGAAATGGGGTTTTTTGCTCAGTACGTAAACGTATCGCGGCCATTAGGCAAAGGTATACGTTTTGATACGTGACTAGTTTTTTATTACAATGTTCTTTTTGTTAGATACAAGAAAGAAGGAAAAAAAAGATTTCCTGGTAAACCTCGTCCCATACGTTCCCTATCCCTGATCTACTCAAAATTCTACACCTGCTCCTAACACCGGGATCACAGAGTCTCGCACAGTTAACTTTCTCGAAAGCGTAATACTGATTTGAAATTTTTTTTTTGCCCATCTACCACCACCGAGCCCCTGAGCGCGGCGGAAGTTTGCTAGCTAAACTCACCAGGGAGTAATTAGCGAGGGATCTAATAAAACCTAACACCTAAGTAAGTGGTAACTTGGTTTTGCTTCGGACTATATAGAATCATATACGAATTCTGAGTTGATAGATTTATGCGTCTATTATGGACTAACGACAGCCGGAAGTAAATCAATAGCAACGATAGCCGGATTAACAATCTTATCGTAGTTATTATTCGAAACGATTTTTTCCACCCTCGACCCCTCGAATCTGTTGTTTTTGGTCTGAGGTGACTTGGGCATATCGTAAAGTGGATTCGAGTAAAAATTTTTAAGTGTTGCCCCAACCGAGTTATCGTTTTCCCATTAAAATAACATGTGAAACGAGACGCGCTTTTTTACAATCTCAGATTACTTCGCAGCGAATATCCGAACTCAAAAGAAAGCGTCGGCGAGACTGGAATTGTTTTCTTCAAAGCCTCCATTTTTCGTTCTCGTTAATTTATCTTTTGGAAATTAGATTGAGGAAGTTGCGAAGTAGGATTAAGTTCGCTTTCACAGCTCATAATTCATCCGATTAATTTATTAGAAACATATAATTAGTAGAATTTTTAAAATGCAATCTTATCACAAGTGGTATTTAAATTGGAAGACGACAAGCTGACTGAAGCACGTTTGTGAAATAGCTTTCATCCAAATTTGGAAACGGAATGAATTGAAACCCTGAAATGATTGTTCGGCAATCGATTATAAAATATCGGAGAATGGGGTATCTATTTTCAGTAAAGATCGATTAAAACAATAGCCCGGCTTTATAGTGTACTATTTCAAAGAGAAACGACGATTACATTAATTGCGAGAGAGCAGGAGCGCGATAACCATCAATGTGAAATGAAAGGAGTTAATATTGTTGTATATATGGAAAGCTATAAATTCCTTTCCGTTAGTGAAGTAGGTATTCAAGGTGCAAGGGAACCGGGTACTCTGGTTGACTGGAATTACAACAATTTAAATTAAGAAGAAAGGAATGCCTCCAGCCTCAGACAAAGCTCGAAGCGTAAGATCACTCACCAGGATTCCTTGAAGCGAGGGTGGTCAAACGAGGCGTTGACTTTTGACAGTCGTATACCAGGGATCCGCTATATCCTATTTACATAATCTTCTTAATGCAAATAGCCATACGTCTCCCAAGCTTCTCGGTCACGACCCTCGAACACATATATACGTATATTTACTTATACCACGCAACATCATTCTCAAAAGTTCCTCGCACCATATCCACCCCTGATATTATTACTGTGTATATGTATATATGTATATGTATATATATATATGTGTGTGTGTGTGTGTGTGTGTGTGGCGAAGGTTTACTTATCCCACAATAGGCCACCCTGGGCTATTTATAAATTACCACCATATGCTTCCATACGGTGGCTATGTCTGACCCTTTGAAGATACAAACCTCAGACTTGTCAAACAAACACTTTAGCTTCTTCTTAGTGTTAGGAGCGGGTGTGCATTACGTTGGGTTGTATGCGTGCGTGGGCGATTATACGTGCGTGTAATACCCGGTCTATGACCGGTGGGCCGGGGTTAGTACGGGTTGTAGTCTAGGCAGAAAAGGAACCGGCGAGGCGGTAAGGGTTTATACGAAGAGTTTGTAGGAAGGATGAGTGGTTCGTGACGCGCTGGGCCCGCAGGTTTGCACAAACGGCCTAACCCAATCTAAACTAAGCTAACCTCAACATACTACTGGGAAAGTAATTGCTTGGCCCTTGAATTAACCTTATCTTTGGGCCAAATTAATATTTGCGAAAATGTACAATAAAATTTCCCCCCCGTAGTAGGGTGCCACGGTACGAGGGGAAAACCAGCGATATGGGAGGGCAGTAAAACTCGAGTCGCCTTTTCCAAGGAGACCGGGGTACGAAATTTCTTCCGGCGTTACGGCGCTGCAGACTTTCCCAATTTATAGACCAATTAAGTTAGTTATAGTAGCGGTAATAGTTTCACGATCAATTGTCGACTTTTCACTATTACCCAGCTATCTAGCTACCTAGCTACCTTTTCTCGAAACCTGTACCATCCAGCTACCGCCAAGCTAGCTAAAACTCTGTAATTATTCAGAGTTTGAACGTTCCCGGAACAGAAAGTACCCGACCGACGTAGGTAGGTACGTTTTCATTTTACATTTAGTATTTCTACTCCTTTTATACCATACTTTTTCTTCCAAGTGATATAGGACACGACGCTGAAAGCATTTGCCAAAATTTGCACACCTCAGTTGCGTGGAATTTTAAGTGCGTGGTTGAGCGCGTAGAACCCTCCGATATGATTTTAAATGTACCGGGAATGCGGCGCGAGAGATATGCGTGTTGGAATAAAATAAACCAAGGGATGTGAATTCAAATAAGAAACGATGGGCCTACGCCACACTGTGGTTAGAATTCGTAAGATTATGGCCAAAAGTTACTAATTTTATTCGACTCCTTCCTTTTTTTTTTTTTTTAAATACATATGCCAGAGTCTTTTCGGTCCCTGACTCCGGAGTACGATATCAACAATTTTTCGTGAGAATTGGCGAATCGAATATAACCAGCGTGGGAATCTAAATTTTGTTGAATTTCATTTTTGAATCCATGTATCGGAGTTGTTTCGGTCATCGAGTTCAAACATAATATCAAAAATTCGAAATTCAAAATTCCAGATCCATAAATCGTCGTATATATTTGAATATCTGTAAATTGCGCGAGTGAGCGCGAGATTCTCCTATTGGAATACATTCTCGAGATATTGATACAGGAACCGAGTTATACCGGGGCAGGGTTTCGTTTTCTATATGTTCGTACAGAAAACTGATGAAATTCGGAGCATCGTCTAGGATTTTTAATACCGTTTTATGAGTAACTTGCACGGGTCAATTGTTGAATCGCTATACACATTCTGGAGTAGAATTGCTGAGAGGCTGATATTTTCACTTAAGAATACGCCCTGAATAAGACGTCCTCTGCGCGAAACTAGGTACAAAGTGAGAGTGGAAATTTCATTCAACTTCAAAGTGGCGTAGGTTATTGGAAAATAGAAAGACAAGAAACCCCGAATGCTCCATGTACGTTCGTTTTCCATGTACAAAATAAGTATGCGATAGTCTGATTATATTGTTCAAAAGAGACTTGAAAAATTGACTTTTGACGGATTAATTTTCCGGCGATTCGTCGAAGAAATAGTCGTCCTTTCATTCTGTAGACCGATGCTGATGATGATATTCTTTTTATTTTCTATGAAATATCACCGTAGGGAGAATAGTTTCTTTCCCTTCCGGTAGTTTTGCGATAAATCTTTAGCAGAGATGGCATTTTTTCTTCTATCTAACGTCAGAGTTCTAGATTCGACGAACGGTCAGCTTGTTTATCTACTCACAGCCGCTAAGTTGCTCGTAAATTAAGGATTCAATCTCTTCCCAAGTAACAAACAAAACCGTGCTCGTTTCACGAGCCTGTGCAGAATGTTTCTGATTATTGTTTCAAACGTAGAAAAGCACTTTAACAAATTATATTCCAGGTTCATTCGACTCTCGGGCGTTAGCTCCGATGCAGTAGCGGTAGATCATATTCAAAACCATAGTATACTCGGTACAAGGTTATAATTCGATAAAATAATAATTCCTAATGTTTTCCAGAAACAAACTTCGCCCAAGTTACTTTCGGTAAATCATAGACTGACAAGACTAAAGTTTCTCTGGAATAGAAATACGATATAAGCGCAGTCACCTGTAATGGCTTTAGTAGCTAGCGGTAGTAATCGAGGAGATAAATATGTATAATCATTTGCATGTTGAATATACGGAGCAGTGAAATGGAATCTGCAGGCAGGTATACCACTGGCGAGATATAACACAGGTATATACATATGCGGGGTATATGAATGAGTGATGAAGTAATCCTTTAGTCTCCGATATCCATTTAGAATCTGCATATCCTTTCGACTAGCTATTGAAAAATGATTGTAGATTAGGTGTAAAGTGCCGGTATTTGAAGTGATGGGAAAATGTTATTGAAATTTCATTCACCTCGAGCCTCCCCCAATGCACAACTACTTCACTTGGTGAGTAGCTAGGTATATGTATACGTAGGTACACTCTTTACACGGTTGATATTTCCCATTATCAACCAGGAAAAGGTCTTCCGCACCTATGTACGTGTCGTCTATTTTCATTAGAAGATCGAGACATTCTCGAGGACACCCCATCGCTTTAAATTAGCCTGGATGTTACTTTTTATTTCAATTACCTACTTCTCTTCGTACCTAGCACCCCTCCCCTCCCTCCCCCCAGTGAACGCAACCACTTAATATTTCTCTCATCCTTGTAATTATCGTAAGAGCGAGTAGAGAGATGCGAAGGAAGGGAATAAGGGAGATGACGCGTTTTCCCTTTTGCCAAAAAGAATAGGAGTTACCAACGCCCACGAAACCGTAACTTCATAACTCGACCCGCTTTTGTTTTTACGGATTTCCTTCTACCTCGGTCTCTTGCGTCTTCTATGTATACCTATTTACAGTTCAGAAATTAGGTTCACGTAATATGGGGTCGCGATCTTATACTGTAGTCATAAAGAAAGGAGAAGAGAAAGGAAAAAGGAGAGTAAGGAAACAAAAAAAACCTGCGAGAATAGGAAAAAAAATCTTACCTTTTACCGAATCGACCACGTAAACGGGTTATTGTTGATTTTATAACCTCACCGAGTTAATCGTATCAATTGAACCGTTTGGCTCGCTCTGATCTACTTGACCTTTGAAATTTCCCAGTTTTATATCTGCGGTTCAAAAAGTTATTTAATATCAGTTTAGAAGAGAAGATTTTATGCCCTTTACCAGCATCGGTTTTACACTCCTGCAGGTTCACGGCATTATCTGTCACATCCGCGAATAAAATAACTTTATTTCTCTCTATGATATTCACATCTGTTCTATTTAGCTCCGATATCAACATGAGGAACTCTGAACTTATAATCATGAAACTAATATTCGTGCTGAACGTCTGTACCTGAATGATTAGTTAACAATCAGATATACCAGCGGATAGTTTATAACACGATACCCATACCTTTCCCCCGGCTTGTTACGGAGCAGATTATATCTGCCTTTACTTGCGGAATAGGTCAAGCCTCTAACTTTTAGTAATTGCCAAAATTGCATCTATTCAAATACCAAATGAGAACTATCATTGCGAATCTATTTGGAAGACAAATATCGCAAAAAGAGGATCGAAAAAACTCAAACTGCTTAGCATTGTATCTCGAAGCTTGTTAGCAATGGTTCATTGAGCTTTGCAACGATCTATATACTCTTCGTCGAAAAAAGCAACGACTGCGAATGCAAGGGATGACAAATGTAAAAATTTGCTTATTTTGTGGATAAATGAGACTTGGAAGTTTTAGCTCTGGTTTTTTAGTTTATTTATTATAGGTATAAGTACGATGCGAGAATGTACGTGCGTATAGGTAGCTTCGAACGAATTTTGGAGGTTCGATTTTCTGCAGGCAGTAGCTTTGAATTAATAGATACACTTTTTCAATGCATCTATCTGCCAGGGAATTGGGACGGGCAGAACGAATGCCTCCAGCATCCTGCGTCTGCCCTTTCGTGCTAAAATCCGGCCCAGGAATTCGGAAGCTCTTTTTATATCGCGAGTCGCGAGGACAAATTGCTACGCGCCGTCGAGTGCCGCGCGGCGAAGCAGTCGATTTGACCATTGATCCTCGACTAACAGCCGGACTTATCACTGTTAACAGATGACAGGGTGAGTGTACGTGACTTTTAGCGTCCGGTCCAGGAGTTTCCTATAAGTGTATCATCGTACCACGTGTATCATGGGTGGTTGCGTGTTTACCCGCCCGTAAGCGTCCCAATATAAGCTATTAGCGAAGGATTAGTTTTTCCCTAATACGTGTAGGATTTTATTGTAGGCAATTTCGAAGTAAGCGGATTTGGCCATTTATTGAATGAACAATTTACTCGAAACTCAAACTTTCGGGAAATTACGTCGCTTGAAGTGCAGAAAGAATCTTATCTCGTCTTCTGTCGGAGAAGCTTGCGGGACCGAGTTGCGATGTAAGATTAAAAGGAAGATAGTATGAGATAGTAGTGAACAAATTTCCTCTCATATTCCTCGATGGACGGGATTTTGGGTTACCATTAATTCCAAAAAAAGTATAGCTGCCCACACGGAGCTTACATGTCCTTTTTTGCTCACCCTCATTTTGACATCCAACAGTGCTGAACAAAAACGTTGCATATATGATGTAATCAATCGCCTTTTTCAACCAACGGGTCGGATTATTCCGAATCAATTATTAACCCGTAAAAAGACAACAGGAAGCACTTTGCTCGCTCTTTCGCAAGAATTCATCACGAAGTAAGATAAGAGAAATGGCATACAAAATTTGAAAATAAAATGGGTTGATCTATATTACTGTTCGATGAAAGATTAGAACTTCTTTGATAAGCTCGCACCAGATACTAGATTTGACTAAAAACTATTTTTCCATCGGTGGAGCTTTCGAAGGGCGCTTATGTCGAATGAATATTGATAACGAAATGCGGTGGGATAACGCGATAAAATGGGAAGAGAAAAGGCGACTTTCCTGAAAGTGACCGGGGTATTATTTACACCAATGCCTCGAATTGAGGATGAAGTGCCGACGAAAAGAATAAACAAGTTCGTTCGCAAAGCGAGTGCCTCGAGTGCCCAAGTCTGGAATCGGCAGATTCAAACTTGCATGGAAAGGACATGAAATTATTTATAGGGTGCTCTCGTATTCACAGTGTTGGGTTCTCCCCGCACCGTCTCCTTGCCCACCGCCATTCGCCACTCCCGGCTCATCTCGCAGCCCCCTAAAAGTGACACTGCTAATAATATTATCTCGGTGAATCTCTTCAGAGTCCATTTTGTTTCGCAGCCAACTCTGACGCGCAACGACCCGAAGATGCTGCGACCACAAACTGAGAGATACGATTATATCAAGAACTCACCCCGCAGAAGTAAACACGAGGATAACCACAGAGCCAAGACCGATTTGGTCGGTTCAAGCTTGCGTGTTACCAAAATGTTATAGACAGAGTCTGGAGGATCATCCTATACAATATACAAGGATCCCACTCTTTTCTCTTTCCTGAATTCCGTTTTTCAGCCAGGTATATCTCGGTTCCTGCACGGGATCCACGTTTCGCGGACAAGGAACCTGCCCGTGGAAATATTACCTCATGTAGGTACCTGCGTTTGTAGTCATTTGCCTGCCACCCTCTGACATTTCCTTTTGAGTTTCCTGACCCGATGTTGTATCCCACCCTAATAATAAAACAATGAAATATCGTTAAACCAAGTGGCGACCTACATGGAAAATCTTCGGGATCGTAACGCTCCTGGACTTTATACAGTCGGGTGTAAAAAACACGTTTAATCCAAATTACTCCGTGCCAAGGGTACTCTGGCCTGCAGTTTGGTCTGAAACGAAACCCCGTGTATCCCCGTCAGAGGACGGAATTGATGTTATTAATTTTAACGAAGGTAGGTAGGTACAGATTTTGGGCTAATCAAATACACATTGTGTGCTGCATTCGGAGTAATCGATCTTACGTTAGAACGTCAGATCGGGGAGACGATAATTATTGTACTTGTAGACTGGCGGCGTATTCCGCTCCGCTCCTGCCTATCGCACGACGTGCCAAATAATTAGAAGCCTATTAAGACCGAACAAAAAGTGATCTCGTTGAAATTGGCTAAACGCGACTTGGCTACGGAACGGGTGTATAGCTCGAGACTCCAGGAGTTCACCAGCGAATAATTACTTCAGATCTCAGCCCGTAACAAGTCCGCCTTCTCTCTTTCGAGTCAATTGTTTTTGAAACTGTCAGCCTTTGATGAACACGCGATTGAAATCTTAGCAGAACAGAAAAATAAAATAAAAATATACCAAGAAAAAAAGGATCGGCATCGGCGCGACTTGAAGTTGACAAAGAATAATGATCCCCATGGGCTTATTGAATTTTCCAAATAACAGAGAAAATTTGTATGTTTGCCTACCTAGCCGGACCAGATATATATGGATATATATGTGGGCATCGAATAAATCACGGCATTACTATACTTGGTGCATTGTTATGTAGACTGTTCAGTATTGGCAATATGTTGGATATTCTGCAGTTCGCACGACACATGCATATATTTAGGGGAAAAATAGTAGCATCAGTTCGCCCAGCTAGTGCACGATTTCAATTGGTTTTCACCTCGGTAAATTCCGAATTGCATTTGCCAGCTCTTTTTCATCAAACTCAATTTATGTGTCCAAAATTCCGGTGCCATTTAAGCTACTCCTTTATACTCTATTTTACTTTTTATTCTATTACCGCGGGGGCGCGTAGTAGCAGTCGAATGAATTGGAACCACTTAGAGTAAAAATATCAAAGCACATGGAGCATATCGGGTCGATACGAAACTTCATTGAAATCGCGTGCTAAGAGAGAACGGGGGAGAGAAATCAATTACCCGAAGGAGTGTAGAAAAATGTTTAAGCTAAGCGTTCGAGCCTACTTTATTGTCGGCTTTGCCAAATTATAGGGTGGCTTCTGAGTTTGTGAGGTGTGTGCGTTACTTCGCTTTACTTTACTTTACTTTACTTTACGTTTCCTCCGAAGCATTCGACTTCATGCTTTTCGATTAATCTCAGGATCCAGAATCCCCCTCACTCGCCTGTTCTTATAAATACCTGCGATACCTCCCTCGACAGAAAATACTAAACTTCTACTAAACCTGTCTCGTTGTGAAATTTATACAGCTGGTTTTTGGGTCGGTAAAAATAATTGCGAAAATGAATGCTTCGTTAGCGCGGTGGACCGAGCTCGGTTACTCCGGTGAGAAAAACTTCGCTGCCCGGGCCTTTCTGTCGAGAACTTTTTCGTTTTTTCGGCTTTTATTTCATTTCGTGTAAATTACACGGACGGATATCGAGGGTAAAAATCTTCGAAAATGGCTATTTCACTTGTAGGAATGATCCGGGAGAAGTGATGTGAAAAAATCTGCGCACTCGATAAACTTCCATTCTTGATATCACCGCGATATATCCGTCGCGAAAAGTAAGGTCAAGAAAAGGAATCATTCGATTACAATATCTATATGTACGAAGCTTTTTTTCCCTCGCATAAGCTTTTTTTCATAGAATCGCCGGATGTCATCTCTAGTCCGGGAAAGGGTCAGCGTTAAGAAAAAGTTAGTAGCACCAAAAGAAAAAGAATTCGTCTCATTTTCATCCCATCAAAAGCTACCAATTTCGCACGGTTTTAAATACGAGAAATTTTTCGACTTTAAAACCAACTGCAACCCCTGACGGACTAAGTAAGCTTTCACGGTACGTTGAACGCACTTTCTTTACCCGACGGAGAAAAAAGTTGACGTTAACTTATCCGTTCTCTTATTAAGGAATCTCTCCCGCATAACACTTTCGGCAACTAAACACTCTCCTAGTTACACAGGTGCCTATTAGAACTAACAGCTGCGGAGGGTTGGCGACAGAGCGTAAGTCACTTCGCTGGTACTGATGGTGATGCTTCTGCTGCACTATTCGGTGTTCATTCGTTACTATTTATTCTGGTCTACGCAGTAGGGGTGTCCGTGTTCTTCGAGTTATTATATCATTCTCAACTTTCCCGTTACTTTGGTTTATCATTATACCTATGATATTAGACAGGTGAACGATGACTTACCTCGAAGAAGAGTAAAAATCAAAGCAACACCTAGCCACAGGTGGCGATCCATCGTCGTGCAGGAAATTGGAGAGATTAAAAAGGCTTAACGACAGTTCGTCACGAACTGAACTCTCCGCGATCAGTACTCTCTCGGTATTTATTGTCTTCAATGACTTATAAACACGCTGTTTTGCATCGAAGCTTAATACCATGTGCACTAATCTTTAACCCTCGTTTATTCTTTTTTTCTTTTCTTATCAATTATTTTCCGAATGTCAAAGCATCGTGATTATATCACCACACACGTATGTCACAGCGGTGTTTTGCTCGCGCGCGTTCACCGACCGAACGCCGACTGCCTCCGCGGATATGAACCCCCGCGAATTTCACCCCGCTGATGATGTTATTATTATGATTATTATAATTTTTCTTCTCCTTCTTCTTTTTCTCGTTGTTCGTTTTTTTTCTTTCTTTTTCTTCTTTTTCTCTTTCTTCAAACTCCAAAGGAATAAAGCCACCCTATCCGTGATGATTTCAGTATTAAGCTTCACCAGAAAAGCTAAGTCGTAAAACACCTTTTTGAAATTACGATCACTAATCCAAACGGCTTTGATCTCCCGTATCGATCGACTACTCTCTCTCTACCACGGCATAGACGAAGAGATTTTAAGTACCGTTGACAGGGTAATTGCACGTATATCTGCACTGGATTGCGACAGGCGAGACTGAGCGTCGCCGCGCGGTGGTGAGCCTCTTTGGATAACGCGCATGCGCTTGACTTGCCACCCACGCGCACGCAACAACGGCCAGGCCCATGATCTTATTCTACACCTACCACCACTGGTACGTACCTCTACCTCTACCTCTACCTCTACCTCTACCTCTGCCTCTACCTCTACCTCTACCTCTACCCATCTACCTCTACCTACCTACTCCCAAGGACTGAGAGCTAGAGCACTGGATTCAATTTAGTACCAAAACTTTTTGTTGAATAAGGTTTGTTACGTATCATCATTCATCCGCATTAGGCCCATTGTTGGTATCATTCGTAGTACGCCCTAATGCGCGTAGAATAGTTGAAACAGTTCTCTGTTCCATATTCCTGTAGATAAATTGGTCCTCGCCCTATGCTTTTCCAACCCTTATATAAGAATTTACCAACAATTTTATACTTTACTACCTCTATCTCTCTCTCTCTCTCTCTTTCTTTCTTTCTATGATCTGTGTAACTTCCTCATTCCACCTTTACCGCGGATACTTTTTTTTAACCCTGACACGTTTCGTCGACTTGAAAACCATTATCGAGTGACGGGAATCCGAATGGGAGACTGTGCTGTATCCTTACGTTTTCAATTTCTATCGAGGTATCAAAAATTTATAGATACAGATCGCGAATGGTTATGGGGTTCAAAGTGGTTCCTATCGACGGGGAAGGGATCTTCATACATCTACATATAAATAAATATATATATGCATATATTCCATACATATTTGTACATGCGATTCACGTCAGATTAAATACTCGAACGCAACGACCTTAAGGGATGGAAGAGAGAAGAGGAAGAAAAAAAGGCAAAATTCCAAGCCAGGGTAGAATATGTTTGGGTACGTATTGACCGCCGGGCTCTAGGAATCAAGTGGACGGTATAGTCCTGCGTTTGCGAAACTGATAGTGTTCCTTGCAATGGATTTTAGTGGTCCATTCCCATAGTCTTTCGAATCGTTGTCTATCTGTCTGCACGGGATACGTGCAGGAGCGAGCGGGTGACGTCACGAACGACTAAAGCTCCTCAATCCCGGGTAATCTTCGTCCTCGGACGGCGGACGTGTGGTTATATAGAAAAGCTACAGCCTGCAAGCTTCGGGTCCTTTGGACACTCGAGGAGTACCTGTTTTACGAGGAGTTTCGCACCCCGTTGTATGTATCCCTCGTTATTATATTAGGAAGATGAAATTTCTCCATAGAGATGGAAGGTGGACTCGAAGTTTACGAAGCCCTTTAAAGTTTGGGTTATTTATCGAAGTGTAATGTGAAAAAAAAATGAATAAAAGACATGAAAAATTACCGACATTTTTTCCAACGCTTTATAAGAAGCGCGTCGTGACTTCTATTCGGAAGTTAGTCGTATAGAAGTCATGGCTGTTTCTTAACTCGTTGGTTGTCGTTGGATCCGCTCTTCGAGACAAGAGGATTCTTGAGATTCCAATTTAAATGAAAAGTCCTGAAAATATTTGTTGGCGAATAAAAAAAAAAAAAAAAATACGAAGAAGAACGAAAATAAGGTAGATTAAATAAGACGAAGAGACGGATGCTCGCAGCTCGTAGCTCGGTATATAAAACGCGGTCTATGCCGTCGACATATTTAAACTTCACCGGTGAACAAATCACGCCTGGTACAAGACTAACAACATAATAACGTAAATAGGGTTTAGGAGAATGACATTTGAAACTTGGGCTTAGCGCGTGGGTCGCCTTAGCAGTTTCGGGCGTGGCAGGGTATGGTCAAATATCAAAAGTTTGCCGCCACTGGACAACGACTCTTGGTTATGAATTGCACCACGTATATGCCGGCGTGGTACGATGCAATTCCCCGTGGAGTCATCTCCCCCGTATGCACCAACGGCGTCATATTATACAGACAAGCGTTACCCACAACCGTAATATCCGTGTGCAAAATTTCAGTCAAATTCTGCACACCGAATAATTTACAAAAATATATAGCTACGTCTATATTTCCGGTTACCCCAGCGGTATAACGACGCACCGATAACATGGCTTAGGTTTCACGCCTCGACCTTTTTACTCGCAGTTAATTAGTTCCTATGGTTTCTTTTTGCCATTTTATCGGTTCCACCAGCTCTAACCTTCCACGGTGGTCATTTTTCGAAAATTAACTACACCTACAGGTTTACACCAACAGCGGGGACATACGAGATATATTCTAGACACGTTTCATAGGAGTTTTAATTATCTTTCATCCGCGTGAAAATGAGCGCTTAAGCTCCCGACGAAGGAACGGGTCCTGAACATCGGAAGATTATGTATTTTGAAACCGCTGCTCTGTGAACCGTTGCAATGAAACTCTTGAGATAATTCAATTTCTAGATGAATTCAGCCATTTCGTTCGTTATACGTGTTTCTATTTTATCACAACTTTATACTTGCCAGTTAGCAGCTTGGTAAAAAGAATCATGATAAATTATTCAAATATTCCATTCAAATTTTGATAGATACCTGATATGCATACCTCGACGGCACATGCATTCTAAAATTCTCTGGGGATGTATGTAGCCGAGAATAAAAATTCTAGTTCGATTCTGTAAAGCCTCAATTATTTTGTTCTTTACTTTCACTGGGAGAAATATAATTCTGATATAGTAGAGTTATCACGTCTTATGTGAGGATGCAGCGGTGTAAATGATAATTAGTTAATTAATTCTAAATTTTCAAATCCTACTTACAGCCTCAAAAGTCTTTAAAAAAATTAATTCCATAACCAATTTCATTCCGGATTTGGAATTTATTCGTCAATCAGTCGACAGGACCTTTCATCAAAAATCGAAATCAGAATCACGAGGCTTCTCTGAATTCTAGGATCTAGAGGTCAAAACTGAGATTCGGAAAGTCTAGTTTGCGCCTAAACTTAAAACGGACATAACTCCTGCTTTTAGGTGCAAATCAGAATTTCATTACACGTAGAATCCTACGCTCGAATTCTAGTTTGCCCCTCCGATTCTTCGGCGAGAACTTGTAGAATGAAACTAGAATTTCGATTCCGATTCGGGTATCTCTGCGGGTTGAGTCAAAAATCGTTGTAAGAGAGGGAGGAGAGCACCGTCGTCGTTTGTCGAGATGGAAAAATCTCTGACTCTCGCGTGCAAAATTTGAAAGAAAAGAGTTACAGTAAGAGAGAGTTATAGAGTTGTTTTATTCAAACAAGTACGTTTCAGAAAGTTTGCAAAAGTGAGATTACAAAGGTAAGAGCCTCCTGAAATTTACCGAATGTTAGACGTACTGTCACGGTATATAGTCCAATGCCGCA
Source organism: Tenthredo distinguenda (assembly GCA_947538915.1). Taxonomy (NCBI): domain Eukaryota; kingdom Metazoa; phylum Arthropoda; class Insecta; order Hymenoptera; family Tenthredinidae; genus Tenthredo; species Tenthredo distinguenda. The sequence continues at coordinate 12,974,747 of OX384534.1, forward strand.
TTGCCGCAGTGTGTAGGCAGGTGATATTCGAAGTGAATGACAGCTAATATTATGATTAATTATAATATCGATAGGACACACGTTACACGATAATAAATTTAACACCATACAGCCGTACGTGTACCATACAGTGTAGAAATTGTACACATCAGCTAATTTTGGTAGCTGTACGTAACGATGTTACTATCGACATGGTTCGAGTCTCGTAATCACCTCTTGTATAAGTATTCGTTCGTAGCTATTGTTAAACGTTTTTAATATTCATTGAATACCGTTACGGTTTTACTAGTTTAGTAATATCACGGTGATATCGTGGAATCCCGTGTCTATGAACTAGATATTCACACCCAATCATCGCCTAGCTACGTGCAGTTAACTCCATTGCAATAGTTTCCTCGAGCTAAACTATAACTGTTTCGAACTTTAAAATACCGGTATCACTTCACTCGTTCCGGCTTACCGTGAAATTACTGTAACTTTAACTATATACTATTGGCGTCAAGAGGTATAAGCTGTCGGGAGGTGGGAACTGGTGGTAGGCAATACCTAGTGCCGGGTGGTCGGAAAGAGGGAAAGAGAAGAGAGCTTTAGAGGTGGAGGAGCTACGGAATTGCTGGTTCCGAAAGAAGCCGGTAATTATTCGCAAGATTTCACACAAACGACTTTGTGAGTGATAAAACAGGATCAGTGCTACGTGCAGTATGATTAAAAACAAATATTGAACAATAAAGGGTAGAGACTAGTATCAGAAATAAATTATTCACAATCGAAACGATCCTTTAGATATACCGTGGAAATCGAGCGTCGATAGACTCAGGCTTCTTTTATTTTTTCTTTCTTTCCTTTTTCCTTCTTTTCTCTCTAAGAGTGAGGCATTATCGGTTGTTGCATTTTGATAAAACGACTGGGCTTATCGATCGGTGACTACAAAACGGGAGAAGTTTCATGGGTGAAAAGTTCGTCGGATAGTCGAACGCTTCTGGTGAAGAGCAGCGTGAACGGCTCAACGCCCCTTGACATTTGTGACTGTGCGAAAAAAAGGTATATATATAGAGTCAGTCAGAACGGAAGAGAAATTAACTTCCAGCCCGGAACTAATTAGCATTAAGCAAAACTCGGGTGGAAAATGTTTCTTGACTACCCTTATTAGCACACTAAGCGCAGCACTCCCATACATCCAAAGGTGCGGTATATCCCTTCATTTTTTCTCAACCTAAAACCACTTTAGAATCGACTTACACCCGTTAAAAGATGCCGGGGAACAATTGTTCGCGGAGGTTAAACGCGTAAAATTCAAAACGAAAGAGTTGCTACATAGCTGCGTTAAGGTACCGCAGGAATATACAATTTTCTTAGCCTGGGGTCGGAATTACAGGATCCCCGAGGCAACTCTAGATCTGTGAAATTAGAATACGGTAATACCATGTATACGCAATCGGCTCTGAAGGAATTAATAAAGTTTAAATCGTTACTTAACGAATTGCTCCATCATGCTTTACAAGGAATCAATTCAATTGCAGAGTATCGAGTGTCGCGGGATTACCGAAACCCTTCGTCGTCTAACCATCGTTTGACATCAATCTACGTAAGGCCTGTGATTTGATCTAGATTAGTATATGCAACTGGTTTAGGTTTAGCTTCAGGTTTAGAGGATTTCCCCCGAGAGACCGGCAGCACGCAGGTATACGTAGGTGTACACGGACTAGAAGAGACATAGTGGATATGAAAGGGTGAAGGAAATAGCGCGAGATAGAGAGAGATAACGGTGTTTTGTTGGTTTCCACCAGGTCTTACGAGACGCCGCGGAATGTCGCGGGTAACTGACGGAAGCCATTGCGACCGAGTTGGAAACACGGAGAGGACAAAGAGGCTGTGAATCACTCGTTTTCATTCGGAGAGATGCCTGCCACACCGTCTTAACCCGGTGTGCGTGGAGCAACACGAGAAACCTGGTGTTTATGTTTACGGCGCCGTCTTGGGTATCAACTGTATATACCCACCTAGCTACCTATGTACGTACACGAAGAACTTACATGTGGGGTGTATATACAAATGCGAATGTATTTATGTACGTGTATCTTATATACATATATGAATGTCGGAGGCTGAGAGAGGGGTCTGTTGGTTGACTGTACCAGGCGTCAGGGTGCCGAGAACGCACTTGACGTCGACTTCGCGACATGGTGTTATCAGACGGAAGGGGTTATGGAAGGGGGTAGCAATGCCACAACCACCACAGACTCTACCGGAGGACTCGGAAGCAACAAATCGCTTCGTCTAAAGTAACAAACAGCACGCGACTTTAGACGTTGCGTCGTTGAGGAGCAAGAAATGTCCCGAAGCATTCGGGACGGTGGAATAAGAAAGAGATAAAGAAATTATCTCTCTCCAGAGGCTGTCGTTACCACTGGGAGCTAGAACGGAGACCGTAAGGATATACAGGAGTCAATTCATGTTTCTGGATGATCGAAAAGCCATTTGTCGTTCGTGCAAAAGACGCGGAACTGGTGAATTCCACTTCCAATTGACCGAGTCAATAAGGTCGGGGCCGGGATCAATCACGGCCCGTTTAGCGATCCGTCTGTTCTGTGATTTGTCAAAAGCGCGTGTTATACGGCATCGGGCTGGCGGGGTCCTTCGGGCGGTCGTGACGTGGTAATAATTCGGGTCAGCGTCACTTTAGGCGGGTGGGTGGCTGGGCAAAAGCCCTCGGAAATACTTAGGCATTCAATTCCCTTGGTATAAGGTAGATATCTACCTACTCTGAACTTCGGGGTAAATACCTAAAGCCCGAAATAAATGGCAAACATCCGAAATTACTCGAGCCTGTAACACCGGAGCGAAGATCCAATTCTGCCTTGCCAATTAAACAATCAAACTTGATCGAGCGTTGCGAAAGGAATATTGCAAATTGAAATTTTCCCTCAGCTTCTTCCACCTCTCGGTTGCCTATTTTCTCGTTTACATTGCTAACTCTTAATCGGGGAATTAAGGTTTGTCAATACGCTCAATTCAAAGTGCACTTAGTGCGTGATAGTCGTACCTCGTGTTTGAGATAACTAGAGCCAGTTGATTTTCGCCTCCAATTATGTCATGGATCCAAATCTCTCATCTCCCGCTTTCTTTACACAGATAAGAGGTGAACTCAAAATCCTATGCAACAGAGTAAAATTTATGATTTACCAGCCTTCATCATCGAGCTAATCAGCCTTTCTACCCTGTTAATGATCACTGACAGTCGAACAACAACGGCACTCAAAGCAACACTGTTTACACATAATTACTGAGACTGTTTAGCATTCCTTCCCATTCTCAAAGGATACCTACACGAATTTTCACGTGTACATATATTAGGGTGGCCCTTAATCCGATCATTTTCGAATTTCAGGGCTCCCATGGGCCAGGACGTCTCCAAATAGATACAAAAAAATGTAGCCAAAACCCCAGGTTCTTATCCCAATTCTAAGTACCGCTCCAAAGCCTTCGAATTTTCCCATTCGAATAAAACACGATTTGTGACATTTCGCGGTTAATTTTTTTTTCTCCCTACTGTAGTATGGCTCCAAACAATCTCGAACTTGGTACACTCCTTACCTGCAGTAGTAGGTGTTTCATGAAAATTTTACAGATTTTCAACGATATAATTTTGGAAGCTACAATGCACCAAAAAAAATTTCTCGTTCCCAAATTGTGATGAATAAAATTTTGACGTTAAAAATCTATAATTTTTTCACGGATAACTACTACCATAAGTAACAAGTGCGCGGGGTTTCAGATTATCAGAAGCGATAATGCGATAGGAAGTAAAAAATTACCCCGAAGTACTAAAAATCGTGGGTTATTCAAATGGGAAAGTTCGAAGGCTTTGGGGCATGACTTAGAATCGAGATGGGAACCTGGGGTTTTGACTACTTTGATTTTTTCTGTATATATTTGGAAACATTCTGGCCAATGGAAGCATTGAAATTCGAATATGACCGAATTAGGGACCACCCTAATTTGTATATGTGTGTGTCCAACGTTAGACAAGTACGAGTTAGCATGAGAATTTCAAACTACACGATCACGTGAAGATCCGCAATGATTTTCAGAATATTAATCAACGTCGGAACCTAAATTGGCAGTTCGAAATTACGCGGTTTCTTTTCGTAAAAAAAAAACGTAACTAACTGCATCCTGGGAACCAATACGTATAGACTGCTTGCTGAATGTTCAATCTGCTCACAACGATTGGAAAATTGAACGCACTCATTTTTTGCCCTATAGCTCAACGCTTTGAGTGATTTTAGGGTATCCATCACTTTTTGAATAGACGTTTTATGTTGTAATTACAGCCTCTACTAAACTCGTAAAAAGTACCGAAGGCTGAGTTAACAGCTAGGTTGGCAGCTAGTTAAAACGACATCGGGTGTATTACGACCGAGTCATTTCTCCGCAAGGAGAAATAATTCCTGTAGGAATATCCGGTGTATATATATATTACAGCTTTCTGCCTCTGCTTCCACTGTCTCGACAGCAATACACATCCGATCTACAGCGATGCAAATCACATGACATATGATATTCAGTTTCCTCTTTATCGGTTCTCCCGACGTACGTAGATTCACATTCGTACATATGGGACATTCCGGCTTGTTTCAACCAGAAGCGTGGAATCTAATCGTGAAGAGTTCACTACAGAATAGTCTGATTTTATGTGCACTTCGATTTGCGAAATGATTTTTAAACATTCAGCTCTATTACGGTGCTGTGCCACGTTATTAACCACGTTGTTTAATTCTACAAATTTTACTCAAAATCATCGATCTACGGTTATAGGAACTCGAAATTCAACCCTGGTAATAGTGAACAGCAATTTACAGCCCACCTTCAATTTGCGTCGTTGCAGGCAGGCAGGAAAAAACTAAAAGTATGAACAAGCAAGGGTGGAAATCTATAGATTCTCACCCTTAAAAAGTCGCCTTTTACCTTTGACAAATCACAGAGTAAGAATTTCTCTGTGGTCACTTTGCGCAGGATTCTGGGAGCATCGGTTGACCGCTTACATTGGTTGAGGGGTGTTTTTCTTCGGAACATAATTCTCCACCAGATGAGTGTTGGATTTTTTGATAGAATAATAACTGAAAAAAATACGCCACTTTTTGTAACAAGTTATGTATAAAAAATGAATAAATGAGTCCATTTCTCATTATAAAAATTCCAACCCTTGTACAATTTTGCCAATAAAAGAAATTCCGAAAGTTATACTACAGAACATTATTCAAGGAAAATAACCAGCCCTTAAACATTTCAATTGATCCAACGACGCCCTTTATATTCGGCACAAAGTGATCAAAGAGAAAATCTTTCGCTCTGATTCGTCGAAGATCAAAAGTGACTCTTTAAGGGTGAGAATCTATAGATCGAGACAGGCTGGTTTATACTTTCGATTGTCGATGTCATAGCTTTTCACGTGTAACATGGAACATAGAAGTAGAAACCGATAGAAAAGATTAGTAATCGAAGTTGAGAAAAAGTTGGAAAAAATATAATTTTTCACTAGTGAGTTTATTTCCAAAATTCATAACCACGGAAGACTATGTTCGGGCATATTCGACAGGGGCTCGAAATGGTTATTTTTGTACTGAAATTCCGTTGCGAAAAATTCATTTCAATCGATTACGATACCCTCGAGAAAATCGAGATTTTCGATACTCACATAGCAAAAAGAAAAAACAAAACCCTAGTGACGGTATGAGTGCAAAAATTTTTCACAAAATTTCTGATCGAACCATACACGTGAGAGCATTCTTGTTTCCGAAATTTTCTACGATTAAATTCCACCGTTTACAAGAGCCAAATATTTGAAAACTTTGAAATGAAGTAAAATTTCAATTTTATCAAAATCGTATATATTTTTCAAATTTCCGAACCAAGCTCATAGAAATCTCTCCTATTCTATATAACCTCGATATACATGTACATAGGTATACGTAGGTACAGTTATTCCAGAGAAAAGATCGAAGTGGCAAGTATCGCGTCAGCTGGTTGAGATGAACGGAAAATACCCCATATACACACATGTACTGACATGTTTTCTGTATACATTTTTTCTATGTACATATATGCTACTCACGTGTAGCTACGGAGGGTATTCCATGAAGGTGCGCTGAGCAGTATGGACAAATGACATGTCGTCGGAATGCCATAGCAGACTGCATTGAATTCACGCACGCAACGTTCAAAGCTTAGTACGAATAAATTCCCGTGAAACGACGAGCCGGTCACGGTTGATGGAGGCTGGAGGCTGGGATATAGACCCGACGATAGCCTGGACCCGACGAACCTAACGAACCCGACGAGCCCGAAGGGCGCAAAGTGACGGGTCGTCGCCGATGCTACGTGTATCACTCATTCCGTCGTTTGGCCAGTAGCAATGCAAAACGAACGTAGATACAGGAATACTACGAGAGGTGGTAATTCGTTCGTAAACCGACAATGAATCGATCGTTTATAGCGTGGATCCCGTAGGGACAGAGGCGAATCGTGGGTCGCTAACGACTTTCGAATTTCGAATTTTGAACTTTGTAAGTAAAGTAAATCCCCCCTGTGACCACCTCGCAGGCTCACACCCTCTCGCGCTCTTTGAAGTTCTTCAAAGATCCAATTAGACGTCGACGCGCCAATCCGGCGTCGTCGGCACAGTCAGCGTTTTATCGGAATCGATAACAACGGAAGCTGTACTCGAAAGTGATTAATCTAAACTTGAAAACAGACACGATCATTCTGCAGCTCGCACTATGAAAATAAAAACTAACATCAACACTTCGCCTAATCAATGTCCAAACTTAGTTTTGACGAGTTAAGAACATGAATACTCGTCATTAACCCGTAATACTTGCACCGTCTTTATCATTGATACAATTAACGATGAGTAGTCAAAAATCTCGGAGCCCTGTCAGATCACTTTTCAATTTTACGTTAGTGTCACCGAAGCACGCTATTGCAGATTATTTACTGACCACTCACTGATCAGATTAACTGATTAGTGTCTTACACAGAGATAATTGACAATTGCATTGGCATCGACGACTGGAGAATGCAATTATTATGCATGACTTTTTTTTATGAACAGTATCCACTGTTCTAGTTCCATTCTCGCAGGCACAGAACGCGCTATAACCCTGTGGTTTGTATATGATCTCAATTGTTGCATTTGGTATACATGGAAGGACTAATTGCCGCTGCTGTACGAGTTTATTGTTACTAGCCACACGGGAGAACGAAGCCAGAGCTACACCGTGTACTCACATAAGGGAAAATCAGCCAAAGTCATAACGAGAATACATATATATGGGAACAAGGATCAAGTAGAGAAACACTTTAGACAAACGATTCGAAGACTCGGTACATGCATCCAAATTTGAACTGCAGATTATTGGAACGAATGATCGATCAATGAATCGTGTGATCAGACAAGAAGCACAGCGGTGGCGCTAATCGTTCATCAATGTCACCTATGATCTCTTATTAGAGGAGCCATTGACGTGTTGTTTCAGTCTTGCGCGAATTCGCTCAGTCCTGGTGGCAAATAGATTGTCCATAACTCGGCGATCAATTGTGCTCATCAGTTTTTCTTTGATAACAGAAAGACTCGGGATTCACCACGATGGAATTTTTAGGTAGGTAGGAGGCACGAAGCCTGCAGGATAAATTATGCGGAGGAAATGATAAGAGGGTATGAGAAGGAGATTGGGCGATAGGGGAAAAGATAAATATGTGTGTACTGTATACCCTCTCGCAGATTCAGAGGAGTGATGGTTGCAGGTAGACGGAGGTGGATGAAAATGGCGTGTTGCAACCCTCGCGCTAAAGTCTTACTGTGGCATAGTTCCTCAGGTGGGTATACCGTGATTTTCGAGTCACAAATGTTACCTGGAATTTACACTTTGTTTAGCGTCGCGATAGCGATGAAGACGACGTGGCTTAATTCGTCAACCCGCATACCAGGTGACCGCGCCTCTGTGTAATAGCGATCCAAGCATAAGGGTCAAAGGGGAAGAATTACTCATCCATTAAAACAAAATCGTTTTCCATTAACCAACTCCCACAAGACCTGCCGGGTAGCTTGTTCGAGGCCAACAAACTTCCCTTCCACTTTCAATGCCGCTGCGTTTTAGCGAGTGGTGCCGCTTTTCATTTCGGAATTTTTTCATTTACTCGTTTTCGCAAATATTTTCCGAATTCACTTTGAATAATATCGTTATCCTCGGTCTATATAAACTGTGAAATGATTTTGCTTCCATAGAAATCGGGGAGATATCGCCAATTGAATTAACTGCATCAGTTTATGATCTAGCCGCATTTCTGTCTATACGCCGTACGACCTCCGCAGTCGCCATTTATTAGCATTGAAAACTTTACAACTTTCTCAAGCTCATTAGCAGACATGGTGTCAAACTGAAAGCAATTAAAATGTGGCTCGCTTATATATTTGGTTGTAATTAATGGTTCTGGTAGCTTGAACGACAGAGTTAGATAATTATAGGTAATATGCGTACGCCGGCGAATAGATTGGACCCTTTGAGAAGGAGACGAGCCGCGTTTTTGCCGCCGCTAGGCTTCAAGCAATTTCTCGAAAAACTTGCCAATTTTCTTTTTTTCTTGCGTCACGAAATCTGATTATAAATTCATGATATTCGGTGGTGGGTTTCATGCAGAGCAATGATGTCAATTACTTATCGGACTTCTTTAGAGCTCAGAATGATCCTTGAGCTTGAAAGAAAGTTGGATTGAAACCGCAAAAATTAAAATCCGTTTTCTTCGAATGCCATTCATGCCTTGAATATTTTACTTTGAAAATCTTGGTTCGAGGTAAGGTATATAAATTCGTCCTCTCGAGAAGGGCCACGCTGACTTTATTATCTCCAAAGAATTGTACCTATGCCTTGATAAAATATAATTCGTGGATTATATGCTCGAAATTTTTGGAATTCTTTTTCCGCAATATATTTATGCGTATATGTTTGAAGAAGCGAACCTGAACGGTTAACCCTCTACAAACAGAGGTTATTTTCCGGCCTAAAGTTTCACGTGGATATTATCTTTTCCCCAAGTGCACTCAGTCCTTCGACTTTTTGAAACTGATCAAATTTTTACTCTTCATTCATGAATGAATTTTAAGGATTTAATTTTCATCTCTCCGCCCACCACTCATCAAATGACGAGGGTAGGTACAATGAACGATGGATATTTTAGAGTTTAAAATTTATAAGGCAGACATCTTCAAATTGATCTCCGATAAATTCAACGTAATAATCAACCCGTATAAAAGAAAGTTTTGTTCGCTGTTTACCCATTGCGCGTGCCCTGTCGTAAGCTTTTAAAATCTGCGGAGGCGAATAGAATATTGAAAACAACAATATGATTTATTCCTTCAAGGGATATTGCTAGCGCCGGGTATTTCCGTCATTGATATTATCCTCGAGTGAATGCTCGAAGCTTGGAGGAGGGGGTGGACGTAATTGTGATTGAAGTCTTGAGAGCGAATGCTTGGAAAATTTACTCAGCCTGACTCCCGAAGGGGCTCGAATATTTTTCGATGCTGTTAGTATAAGAACCACGAGTTGTTTACCAGTTATTATTGTACGATTAAATTCGTACGAAAAGAAGCAATGTTAACAATCTTCTCTTGCGTTATTACGTAATTAGTATGCAAATGTGTCCTTCGAGGTAGTTAGAAAGTTGAAAAGTTGAAAAGTTGAAAAGTCGGTTTTATTTTCGAGTTTACGCGACCACTGTGCTCTTTTTTATACGGAAATGACGATTTTTTTTGGCAACAAAGAAATCTGGGGATTCGTCGACGGTGACCGTGTCGACGAGGATCACGCTCGATGGGCGGATGAATTGATAAACCGCTGAAGTATTATACGGCCGAGACTCAGTCCAATGTTATGCGATTCCCAATTGTACGAATTAATAAGAACGCGAGGATAAAAATTACGGTGGAATACATTACATCGAGAAAGGAAGAGCGAGAGAGAGCGAGAATTCGGGGATTAGATTATTCGGTGAGAATTTTTTATCAAGAATATAAAAACGAATAACGAGAAGAGAAAGATAGAGGAAAAAAGTGAAAGGAAGTTTTCGCGGTGGTAGCCGCAAGGTTTATTAAATTTTTTTCCTTTGACGTCGAATTTTGGTCAAACACTGGAATTCGTAAACCACCTGACACATTGTTGCGACGAATTGTATTATTATCACTTCGCCACTCTGCCCTTTCCATTTCTTTGCGATATCACCACAAGGGACTACTTCGGAAAATATGAGCTCGGGCATAATTTGAAAGGTTTTGTACACCGCAAAACCACGAGCTCCGGTGAACTCCTGTGTACGTGTGTGTATTTACTTATATAGTAAAAAAGGAGTGTATAATATATCGACTTCGGATCCCGTTAAAATAAAACGATACATGCAGCTGTCACGTCACACTCAATCTAGAGACTGGCGCCTGGTAGTGAAATATGAAGTAAGTCCTGAATTCACGGTTCAAGTCCTTCGCTTGTTGTCCATTGTTTCACCAAGCTTTTTCCCAGCTGAGGTGAAGCGGGATAAAAGTCTCACGCTGATTTTGTCGACCCGTTTTAAAGAGAGAAAGAAAGAATTCGTCGATGCGACAGAGAATAGGAAAATAATTAGTCCGCGTCGCTAACAACCAAGTCACCTAGCCACACCCTTTACCCGGCTGAAATCCAATTCGTTGCTTCTTCTCTCGTTCCGGCTTAAACGAAAAGTCGAGGCGCTTTCGCAATAATTCTGCAGGGGCTGTTTTTCTGAAAACGAAACGATTACACGCTCCCTAACACCATACCTATAAAGGCGTTGTAGCGAACCAATGCTTCGCCCTGGGGCCTTTGGGGACAATGTCAGGCCACCGGTGGATTTGTTTGTTCGCTAAATATTTAGGGTATTTTATTTGTCCATCCAATACTTCTCTCCTCTTTTCTCTTTCCTCTGGCCTCTCGATGGGTTTGAATCCCAACACCTGGCCACGCGAATCGTCCGGGCAGTTAAACCACCTCATGGAAAATTTCGCGAGCCGTTGTTGCTCGTCGGGAAAGTTTTTCTGGTTACGTGTCATCAGATATCGTTCGCTACTGTATCAGTAGGGACAAGGTGTTCTTAAAACTTGTACATTCGCGGTTTAACAGATTTGGTTTCATGACAGACCAAACAGTGATACCTGTACCGTGTCATATGAATTATTTCATCTCACATTTCAACATTCGAACAGTTCGTCAATTGTTTGATAGCCAATAGAATTCTAAATGGCTCAGGCATTTGAGCTGAAACAATATTTGCCAAATTCATTTCAATTTTTTTTCTTTTTTTTTTTTTCGCGAACGATTGCCTCTGGGTTTATTAACAATTTACTGGAATTCAGTGAATCCTGTTGTTTCTAGAAACCAAATGCGATACGCTCTGACAGTTTCGTTGAACGTGAACGATCATAGTGTTCCTATTTGCCGAGAATTGGTCGATAATCAAAAGCACAAACTTCGCGGGGTATTTGGTACCGGTACCAAATTTCCAAAATGGAAATTTCCGTTCGTGCCTGATGCAAACCAGCGAAAATTTTTGTCACTTTCAGAAGTTCACTTACAGTGTAGCGATAGCTGGCGATGGTTTCGATGTGTATTCGAAATCTCATTGTTCGAGATACCGCAGGAACTCATCCACGGCTCTTGATATCGTATGAAAAGACGACATTTTCACCGATTCAGGAGGGTGGGAAAAAGTATTTTACTCTCATCTTCAGCTTCACAAAGACCTTACTAATCACTGTAGCCGACTCATCATTTTTTCGAACTCTTGTCGTCATTATACCTCGCGGTACCAGCCATGCGTTATTTACGCTCAAAATGATATCTCACAGTTTTTCCTACCCGCCATTCCCGCCATCGTGTTCATAAATATTATATATATATATATATATTTATACAATTATATAGGAACACCATGTTATTGTATATAATATAAATTTGCCTCCAATAATATACAGAATAAACAAGCCCGGGTAGAGCTCCAGTATTTGAAGAACAACACTTTTCGTTGACGATCGTCGCCAGAACATTCTCGAAAATCTTGTGTGTACATTCTCGTAACTTGAATGCAACAAGTCGTGAAAAAGTAATAATAGGGTTAAATCGCCCGGAAGGTAGGTACGTATCAAAAGGAATGCTTCAGTTCCAGGTTGTTACTTCTAGGGTTAGATTGTTTGATTGCCAATCAGGTCAGACCGCGGGGCTTATTCACTAACTTTTGCGTTGTATAACTGCATTCATAACTGCAATGTTATAACGTCGAAATATCGCCTGTTAGAATAACGGCGAAGACAATTGAAGTTCGGACATTTCATAACGTTCATTCTATGGCTCAATTCATTATGATTTCAAATATGAGTTTTTATTTTTATTTCAAATCATGAAAATAATGTGATTCTTGTTGCAATCTTCCATTTTTATTAAAAATTTTAAAACGTTATGACCGATCAAAAAAAAAAAAGAAAATTCCAATTACGACACGAAAGAATTAGAAGCTCCGAGCCCCGTGCATATATATGCCCAAAGCTCCAAGACCCGTTGGGTTGATTATTTTTTTTATTGAAAAATGTCTCTTTTTCCCTGGGACCCGAATCAGTCAAGTTTTTAGAAAGTTTTAGCGAGGTGAGACACGGCGACAGCTATCGAGGCGGGCAATAATATCCAAAAGATATATAGGAGCAATATTTGTATTCAAATACGATTCTCCGATATCGCGTTTCTAAATGTATACAAAAATATTTGAATACGATCCAAACGGATTACATATTCAGGACCGTCACCACCGCGTCTTATTGTTTTCCCCCTCGTATTACTAAGACGAATCTATATCTGTTTATGCCATCTATAGGTACAATATGCGGTTCTTCTATTCTCGCTGGTTTATAATTCTTACCATTTTTTAAAAATTAACGATTTAGTAGGTTCGTACGTTAAACGCTTAGCAGTTTGGTCACACAATTTGGCTTGATTCCGCATTGACGTTATTTCGGAAATGAAGTCAACTGAGAATTCTCAAAGCTCTCACGACATCTCGTACATGATCTCGTAATGAAGAAATCTAGAATATATAGAGAATATAGGGCTAGAGCTTCCCGAGCTTTCCAAGCTTTCCAGCCACGTAGTGCCGGCGGCTCCCTCTCCTGCATGCGTGAGCCTTCAACTCGACCCTCAGCCCCATCCACATCCACATCCACATCCACATCCACATCCACATCCACATCCACATCCACATCCACATCCACATTCACCTTTCCAACTTCCTCCTTCCTTCTTCCCTCTTTTTTCGCCCGCCGACTCGCACTCGGTGGACTCGACGCTGTTTTAGAGTCAGCACGGCATCCAGCTTCAACAACCCAACTATATGTGTGGAAGATTACCTTATTTGTTACGTCGTTCTAACAAACCGCAAACACTGAAAGAAAAAGATACCTATATGTGTATGTATATATAGGTATATACATATATAGGAATGAACCATATACGAGCTGAAAGGATTGTGTAAAGTAAATATGAATTTTATTCCGATAAAAAAAGGGTGATTCTTGACGTAATCACCTATTGACCGTGAGAATTACCCGTATATGTGTTCACATGACGTTATGATATAGGGAAGCCACGCGCGTGATGTACATACGTATATCTTGAAGAGGTATAGGAATGAAAATATGAATTGTAATATATATATATATGTATGTGTGGCTTTTGCAACGAATGCAAGCTATCAAAGGATAACCAATTTATTTTGGTCAAATAGTCCTCGGCAATCCAAAAATATTCGTTTTTTTTTTTTTTTTCTTTATACTCTTGAGAATTCTTCAGAGCGCACGTCATGCATAAAAGATTGACGCTCGCCTTGAATCCCACGTGAAGAATTTCTACCTAAAGAACACCGCCATCTTTTCAGTACTCTCGCTTCATTCATTCAGTTAAAATTGAAAGAAGCGAATCATTAGTATGATTCTTCAAGTTCGAACCATTCACACCTCAAGTAAAACCACTCTGATCAACGTGTACCACATACTTTTATACCTATACATCATGTAGACACTTTTTTATGTAACGGTACGAGTACTTCTCATTATTCTACCACTGATCGTATAAACTCGTAACCAAATTCTCTTCAGAAAGTGTCTTGACTTTGATATAAAAAATAAATTGGGCTCTTCGAATTGTAGTTACAGCCATTACGTGCCTATTTGGAAAGTTACATTTTTCATGTCCGTGCACAGTATAACTTACTCGCTCTGCGCATTGCGCATCGATTAATTAGTAAGATGTTTCCTATTCCGCGGAAGATAGAGAACCGATTTTATTTTACTACTACGACCCATTTTTAGGATATGGGAAGCGGCTATTGATACTTTGAAACCGTCTCACGAAACGTGGTACGAAAATATAAAATTTCATATCGAGGTATAGCTGTATAGCGTTGTATCGATCCCAAGCTATTTTGCATACGCCATTATTTAAGGTGTTGAATGCTGTTTCACTTCAACAACATTTGTTATTACACCGCGAACAAAGCGTTATACTTTAATCGAGACTACAGCTAGTACTACACGTCACTAATATCGCCGCCACGTAACGATCCAATCGATCAAATTCGATTCGATCTCTGAACCATTCCTGAAATTCCATTACCTGCGAAAGCTCGGTTCTTTTGGTCAGTTGAAAATAATAACGAGATCATTATTTATTTTTTTATCTATAAACTATAGCGAATAAACCCTGGGCCAGACTAAATTTAAATACAAGAGACGAACAGAAGATAATGGAAAGGAAGAGAAAAGAATGGTAAATAAACTCGTATGCTAATTTTGTGGCATATTTAATCACCTTAATGGACAAAAAGCTTATCGCGAGCATGCAAAGCGAAGCTTGTGCCTGCTGTCCGGAGCTGCAGGCTTCTGTCTCATGTAGATGTACATATATCTTTCCGGGCAGACGTCCGGGAAGAGACGATGTTGTCACGCGACGTGATATCAGACAAACTGACAGACATGTGTCGTGTTGCGTGACTGCACGTGTACTTACTTACTCAGTTACCTGCTAACGGTCTCCACTAATGTAACACCCGCATTACATTAATTAAAGTTGAATTAGGCTGATTACATTGCAAGGAAATACCAGTGATTCTGCTATAGAACAACATTACACGATTATCTTTACGGTTGGGACAAATAGCTCTGTTCAGGATTTTGATTTCTGTCATATCGTGGAGCGGAGGGAATTGATTAGCTTCGGCTAATTGAGGTGTGCGATACGATCGGTATTGGATAATGGATAAAAATCAGAACGGTTTAATCACTTTAGCAAATGGTTACGTAGTACCTGCGCGATATGGAAAATAAGGTTTCATTCGGATAGTGGATAATAATTCTAAAGTCGTATCGTCGACCTGTATTAAGTAAGCGGAAAAATATAGGAAGTTCGTAATGCAACGTTACGAGTAGCACAAAAGGGAAAGAGAGAGAAAAAAGAGTACCAAGAGAACGTGTATAAATACAATTTTAACAGAATTTATTCACCGGCTGTAGAATCGCACAAAAAGCTCGGCATTAAAGTGTTACTCTACTTATCTCGCGGCATTCAAGTCTTCTCAATTCCAACGCTATTTAAATGATCCTGAAAAGGATGGACGAATATAAGGCATGTGCTATCTTGACTAACAATTTTCACTTAGCGGGAAAATGTAAATTTTTATCGCGATTCTAAACATACTGCGATTTCAGAAATAAAATTGTATTTAGATATGTAGCATTTAATGGTTCATTTCTTAATCTGTCAAACTGCTGATAAATTGCTTATCGTTCAAGATACGGTTTCAATTCTTACGGGTAGTTTCCTAAGAGTGAATACCGTTCGTCGAAAACTGATACCAATTTCCAGGGATTAATTAAATAGAAATCAGATCCCAATTGTATTGTTGATGAAAAATGAACACGATTCATTCGAGTTCGATAATTATTATTTCATAATTATTCATTATAGGGTAGTTCGTAAATATAAGACTACGAGGCATTGAAAGTACTTGCATTATCGATTGCGAGACCAGAGTCCTTCTTTGAAATCTTACCGAAACTGTTTTTCGCCCATTTATTTCTTGGAGCAGTATATAAGCGTTTTTGTTGAAAATAAATCAACGAATACACTGCACAGCACAGTGAACGAATTTAATAATCTCGCGACGTTAGGAGATGAAAATAAGAACAAAAAATCAGTAGAAGTATTCCGGCAGTCATCTTGGATATAGCGATAGTTTCACAAACACGTGGCACTGCTCTTAGGAGAAAAGAGTTCCGGAAATCCATTGAACCGTACGAAATAAGTTACTTGGCACGGTAAGTTCCGCAAAAGCTTGAATCAGTCGAGCCAAAAGCTGTTTTAATGCGATCGGATTCAAGCTAATAGACTTTTCGACTGAAAATAAGATTATCGGTATTATAGCTAAACCGTTAAAAGCTCTCTTCTTCCACTTTCACTGTTGGTACAAACTCGACTTAAGCTTCCTCATTTTTCGTAAACGGTTCTCGGTCGTTGCTTCTAATGCGACGTCTAATGCGAGGTTTGGCGAAATGGTCTCGCCTCGTTCACTCAGGTTAAGAGATCAAAGAAAAGAAGAGGAACAGCGTGAAAAAGGATGCATGTTTGTCAGCCAAGTCCTGCTGCGGGGACAGATGTTCGTGCGGTGTTTAAAATCGTAGATGTGGGTCGCGGAGGAGTCCTTTCCGGATGCTCGCAGAGCCCCAGGGGCCGTGTAAGCTCTATGTCGGCGGCGACTGCGCGAGGATCTCGACGAGTTGGATGACCTAAAGGACCTGGAGGACCTCCGGAGAATAAATAACAGTCTTTGTCTTTTGACTCTTCGTGTTTGTCACTATCGTCGACGATTCGTACTTTGTATTCGACAAGTGGTCCAACGTCCTCCATGCCTGACGATAGCCTTAAATATCGATAGTTGAACGCGAACCATTTCGTGTTCGTAAATTGCAGGATCCTGAAGCTAGGGAAAATTAGATTCGGATAGGAAAACATACCGATTCGAAAATCGTGAATTATGATCAGGATTAAAGGCGAAAAAAACATCAGGGTGTCTATAATCTATACTAAACCGACTGCTTTTCGGAGTAACGTCTTATTTCTTTTTTTCAACAATTTGCATTTTGTTTGAAAATTTTCAACGCGTTACCTATTTATCATAAAATTATGCTCTCCCGTCAGATAAAACTCCTCACAATTTTTCAATATTGAACCATAATTAACAATTGTTACACGCTAGCGGAAGGCTGCCAGGCGAAAAATGACCAATAAATTAATTTCACGTGTATGTGAGCTCTCGATTAGAATATATACATCTTTGAGCATGATATGTTAGGGTTGAGGGGTTAATTACTTCGAAAATGGATGCAAGACTTCGAGATTTAAAAGATATCATGGAGGTTTCGAAAATGCCTTCCGAACTTCGCAGATTTTATGAAATTTGAAATACTTCATGAAACTTGATAGAATTTTATGGGATTTCATAAATTTGACGGGAACTTCTTTCCTAAGATTTCATATATGACTTCAAAGACTTCATGTGATTTCATGAGATTCCACAGATGGGATTTCGAGAGTGATTAACACCTTCTACATTTACCTCAAGAAACTAACAAAATTGTCTCTCGCGTCTCTTGCTCCCCAACGTCATTTGAAGTTTGGACGTCGGAAAGCCTTATTAAATGGATCTCCATAAATAACACGTCCTAATTAGAATTAGGGGTCCCTTTTCAATGCACAGGGTGTCCATAAATTAATTTCGTGTTTAAAAAAACGTTGAATTTCTGAACGGCCAGAAATTAAATTAAAATGTGATAAAGGTCTTCAAGGTAAAATGTGGTTTTATTTCGCACAGCGATTTAAAAAATGTTTCATTCAATATTTTCATCGATATTTCTCGCTATCTTTCTCTCGGCGTTTTCACCAAATTACTGTGACCGATAGAAGAGAAAAAAGATTAAAGTATCGTGACAGAAAATGAAATAATAGCCTAGATAGAAATTTTCCAGAAAAGATTCCACACCCATAGACAATTTATCGACGTACCCCACCTACAGTTATCACTTATACGCTCTTGGGATCTCCGAAAATATACGTTGAAATTTTTTTTCATACTCATCACATGCGGGCCTACGAGATAAATTTCCATAGGAAAGAGCTTTCGGACCGATATCACGACGTATTCGTATCATTACCAAAGAGCCATCATTACTATTTCCATTCGTATCGGTATAGGCAGTACTCACATGTACTCACTCTATATCTGTGTGAGATGTGCTCGGGAGTAATCGAGCCCTCTATTCGCGAGGATAAATCTTGATAGTGAATCTTTTGGTCGACTTCTATCGCTGCGAATGGGTCTTTGATTATTTCTGACAACCTACCTCAACGAGGTCACTATCTAGCCAGTGAAGGTAATGCATACGTAGAAAGTTACACACGAAGATGGAAGAGGCTGTCGTTTATATCCTATATGGGTTGGTATACGCATATAGGTATATGCAGATGGGTATATGTATGCATGTGCGTGTATATCTAATACCTGCTAGCACTGGGACGAAAGGTTCGAGTCAAGGATATCTTGATACGGGTTGAAAAAGCTGGTGGTGGGTGATGGTGGATCGCGGAGGCAAAGATCGCTCGGAAATGACGTGGAATTCAATACCTGGAGATAAGTCAGCCAGAGTCAACAGGAATGACCGCAAAACGGAACCTTTTCAAGTTCTAGTGGAGCGACGTGAAGGTTTGAATGGTTGGAAGTTGGGATCCTAGTTATACATACCTACCTCGTGCCTTCGCAGTTGATATTGGCGTTAAGCTGACACTTGAAACCACGCAGACCCTCATTACTAATAGAGAGTTGTTCGACACGAGTCCGCAAATTACAACCTAATTAAATCTGGCTACGCTGATCGCGGATTTTGTCAGCCCTTTGACTTACTCCATGGCCGCGAGAAGCCAAAGATAGGCTCAATCCACTTACGCCGACATTGGGTATTAGAATTTGTCGTTTACCCGCGGTCAGCCAGCCAGCTATCACAATTCGAACGGACAGCTCTCGGACTCTCTTCAGAGAATTCAATCCTTCCGAGTTCCATTTCCACTGTACCCCATACGCACTCGCCTTCGAAGTTCACAGTCTGTCCCTTGAGGCAAACCTCACCTGGCTGCCAATTGTACTACTTCAAGCGCAGGAAGTCGGTACATATCAAAGACGTAAACGGCGAACTTGGTACTATTAACTAGGCAATCATTCGTGCTTTCGAGTGCAGACTACGAGTACAAAGTTTCTGTCGATTCTCAGTGGTTCTCAATTTTAATTTCACTTCACGTCGTCTCGCTACTCGCTACTCCCCTCGGACGACTTAACGAAATTATTTTAGGGCGTGCGGGTAATTAGCGTTCCCTACCTTCCGGACCAGGACAAGGCTGACGAACCATCTTCTACCATTGATATGCGGCGAGGATCTCGTTTACTTCTCCTTTAGAGCCTCTCGGCGAAACTTAACTCCGATTAAGGCAGAGAGTCACCGGGCCCGCTGACTTTAGGTTTTATATTCAAATTCTAAAAGCTTGGATCAAATGTTCATTGAAAGACTCATCTCGTTATTTATATCATTAGATATTCAATGTTTAATATTAACATCGTATCAAATTATTCCGCGCTCATTCACGGGCATTGAGGTGAGATTGCTATACCTATAGACTATTTCGTACCGACGCGAGGTAAGTATGATCGAAAAGGTGAAATGAATGGAGAAAATGCTTACGGATTCCCGCAAAGCTGTGATTTATATCCTGATTCGATTCTGCATTATTTTCTTCGTTTTTTCCGCAGGTATTTTATAAAGCAGACGAGAGAAACTTGAATTTTCAGTGCGATTGACGGCGAAAGACGGCGTTAAATATATTAGCAAAGATATAGGGAAAAATCAGTTTTTGACTATTTCAACGAAGTGCATTTTACACATCAGGGAAGGGAATGCAATAGCAAGCATTGAGTGAAACGAATTTTTCAAGTGGGATCAAGTGAGCCGTGAACGGAATTATTTTATGATTGCATCTTGAGGAGTGAAGAACTTTCCTGCAATCTTTATCAAATTTGAATAAATTCGAGAATGTGAGAAGAAAGTTTTAGAAACGTCGAAATTTCCTCGTGTCATACTTGGGATTCGTATGAAAGTTTTGTCGAAAAGTATTCGGATGTTTGTCTTGCGTCGAAAAAAAAAAAAAAAAAAGAATTGGCGAAAAGAAGAACAAGGTAAAAAAGGAGGTTGCAAGATTCGTAAATTTTGTTGTAGCTGCATTGCAGAGGAATTCTTATATGAAATTTTCGCAATATGGGTGTTATGCGACTACTAACACAAGGGCAACAGCTGACTCGACACGTATGTGAATTTCCTAGAGTTTTCAATTGTTTCAGTGCAACCGTAACAAACCATTAAGTCCCGTGCAATTTGCCAAACCCGAAAGCTGGATTAATTAGAGAACATATACTCATTACGCTGAAATAGGGTTGACGTCCATTTTGTTTCTACGAAACGTGACTCTTTGTTTTATACGTCACGGGTAGAGACTGCAAAGAGCATTAACCCTCTACCGCAGAGTGTTTCACTTTTTTACCAAGAAATTACTTTCGGTCAAAAGTTATACGCCCGAACCTCTTCTACTTTTATATTCTTAGCATTGTATACATAGGTATATATATATGTTAAAAGTCATTAGCTAATTTGTAATCCAAAAATTTATGTCAACGACACGAAAATTTTCGAGTCACACATTTCGCAGTGTCGAATTTCGTTTACAATTAAACTCGCACGACTCGTACGGCTCGATCGCAAATAAGCGGGATGTTTTTCTGTTCTTCTCAACGTCGACATGCCGGCTCATTTTACACTGTTTTATTTGAACCTGTAACCCAAGGCTTGTTGTATTTCACGAATCTCCTGACTCGTGTACAAGATAAAAAAAACAGAAAAAAAAAGAATCGGTTCGCCTCTGCTGTGTTAAAATCTATGGATTATCATAGCTTTCCTTCTCTCAACTCGCGGAACATGGGGTATCTTACGAAATAACCTCGCCGACCGAAAACTGTCTCCTCCTGCAAGCCCGATTATCACGAGGCAAGAATCGTAGGCAAACTTTTCCTCGCTATATCGTTATCAGTGAGATTAGTCACGATCTTTTAAGGATAGCTTAACGCCTGCTGGCGTACCTGATAATACTTTTGTACTAACTATCAACTACCAGATACTAGAGATATTGGGTGAAATTAATTCCTGTGTTAAAATTCATCAGCGTATAGGTAATTTGTTTGGGAATACGAAAAAGAATTTACCTGTGGCAATAGATCGTGAATTTTGTCGGGAAGCAATTAGGCGATCGTTACCCTTTTTCAGCAGCTAGTGAAAAATATATTGTATCACTAGAAGCAAAGCTGTAAATTCATAACTCACAGGATTTGTTATATCGTTACGCGTCGGTCGAATTCTCTGTAATCAGCTTTTCCCAAACGGATTAACAGATTTCGAGGAATGGGCTAGATAACGCTCAACCGAAGCCGAGTTTCACGGCTCGAGAAATCTAACGATGAGAAAACTCGCGGTGTTACTACTTAATGCAGCGTCTATATAGCGTACCTTCTTCTTCGACATGTGACGAACCGATAATTAGCGAGAGTCCTTCGCGATCGACTTCGATACGTAGGGAGCGATCCGGAATGCGGATAAAATTGAATAATACATACATAGAGTATAGTTATATGAAACGAGATGAGGAAAAAAAAATTGCAAAGAGAAAAAAGGAAGGAAAGAGGTCCGTCGAGCGTATCTTCCTTTTTACCCACCGAGGAACTGAGCTTGCGAGCTTTAAGCAGATTACAAGCAGGCATTACCGTTATGCGCATTATCGGGTCAGTTTAGGAAGTACCCAGCTTACGCGTGCGATGCTTATTACCTGTAATACGGATAAAAGTATACGAATTGCACCAGCTAAATAGAATACGAAGAGTTGCTAAATAAGAAGCTGGCTGATTGGAGAAGTAAAGAGAGATCTTACCGTCGCGTCGTGCTCGAATCAATTAGCAAATTGCTTCGGTAGGATGAGACAAGGATCGTGAGAGCTCGGAGTCCGAGAAATTTCCTTTGCAGAAAAAAGAAGAAGAAGCGGAAGAGGAAGAAGAGAATGAAAGGAAAAAAAAGAAGAAGAAACATCTCTCTCGTTATTTGAATTGTGATCAGAGAGTGTGAGCTTGCAGTCGAAATCCTGCATATCGATCGGTAGCGAGAGGACTATCGGTGATTGCGCACTTTCGCATCAGTTTATTTGGCGCCAAAAGATGTGGGGACTCGCAATCGAGTGCCTTTACAACCATTTAAAGGTTTTTCTGTCGGACAAAAGTCGGGTAAAATCGAGGACGACCACCCCTTACGCTACGTTGGATTCGTTGACACAGCAGCTTCACGGGCGTTTAGTTCTACGTCACTATAGATTTCGCAGGAAGACACAGCTCTTCTTTTTCTAACTGGGGTGGCGGCGAACCAGGAAGCCAAGAAATTCATCGCAGCCTACTTACCACTTTTCACTTTCCTATCCAGCCACGTATACCACGTATACATACGTCTATCGTTTCCTTATACCCTACGACTACATACATTCGTATAGGGCTATAACTTTCCTAAACATGTTTGCGTTAGCTCCGATAGTTGTTACTAGCTTATCTCCTTCTCCCATCTTCTATATCTAGCCCCAGGCTACACAGCCTCGTAACGCCTCTTCCAATGAGAATCGAGAAATATTACCCAAGTAATAGCCCGGTCCCTCAGTTTAGTGCCAGAGAGTCCTGATTAATCGATTGAGTACAAAATGTCATAAGGTGGCACATAGGGTCGATGGATAGGCATACCTAAATATCTTGGGTTCGATTAATAAGACAGTAACCGAACCATCTTTGCAGAAATTTCATTTAAAGTAGGTAGTACATATAGGTATATCTATACTAAGTAAGTATAAGGTACGACGACTACGACTAGCAGATATATACGACTACGATACTAAAGACGGCAAGAATACCAGGAGCTAGATGGAGTCAAGTACACGACGTCGAACTCGAGGGGTCGCAAGCCTTGGTTAGTTACCAGTTGCCAGGCTTGATCTGTAAGGGTCGAGTGCGGGGTAGGGGATCGAAGAAGGTTAGAGGGAGAAGGATAAGGCTCTCCAAGGGTAAGGTAAATAAACTATGGCGTTACAAAATGGTCCCATTCAGTGACAGTGAATTCCCCGTGGGTCTCCGGACTACTTGGCATCCCTGAGGGTACGCGGTAATTTCGTACAGTGGATGGGCGGGTTCCTCGGAGCCCGTTGCGAAAAAGGTGTGGAAGTGGTGTCAGTCCGTCATCTCTGACATGAGACGGTCGTCGTCTCTGTCAAACCTCCGCTTTTCCAGCTAACCAATATATTTTTATATTGTCAGTCGACTTCCACGCGCGATTTCAATATATATCCCACTCGATGACAGACTTAATCAACCCAAAACTATCCTCGTCAATGTCAAATTTTCACCGACTTTGAAAATATGGATTTATACCTATGCTATAGTGGAAAGAAAGAATCCTCGGATATCATGAGCGTATTTTTAAATAATATACCTTCTTGGACATACGTGGGAAGTATTTCTGCTGAAATGTTACGCTATGAAACGTAAAGGGAAAAAAAGTTGCTAGTTTACCGTAGTGGCACATTGATTTTTTAGGCACGACCACGGAACGGAGTGCCTTATAGATTTATCATTCCCCGAGAAACGTCGGAGTGAAAGAAAATTGTCTTTTTCAACTTTAAAGCACGTGTTGTCACTCACATAATCGTTTTCAATCATCTTCAACCGCGTGTGTATGCGGTACATCTGTATCTGTGTCAAAGCACAGGGGTCTAAGCCTATATTTTACGTTTTAGCCACCAACTCGACGGACTTAGATCAAACTTATTTTTAGTCCAAAAATCATACATTCGATGCAGATTCCTCACAATACTTTTACGGACTCTCATCGCTTCTGGCTTCAGAATGGCGCTAGCTCAAACACTCGATAAATTAATGACATTGCGTTTTCCTTAAATTTCCAATGTGGCGAATATGGGATGTAGAATTTACAAGCCTATACCTAGCCGATACGGAATGTGATAATACTGCGGGTATAAGCCGAACGGGAGCGATTTCTCGTTTGGCGTTGAAGTTCGTAGGGCTAAACGCAGAGTTCCATACGTGCTTTGGATCACACATATACCTATGTCGCTACCTTGCATTCATCCCGACACCACCGGTAGTTCGAGTCTTTCATCCCCCGAAGTCATCCTGTAACGATGGAGTTTCATTTTCTGCGCAGTTTCTTAGGAGCGGTTCTCTCTCTCTCTCTTTCTCTCTGATGGTTATCCCTCTTTTCTACACCCTTGATTCTCCTCGCTACTCAAACCCCCGTAGTACTACGCGATTCCCTTGCTCCCTGGTTCTTCGCGCCCCTTCGTTGCCGCTCTGTAGCTAAAGGATCGCGGGCGACACGAAACTTCGCTTAGACGACAAAAAATTAAATCAAACTTCAGAGATTTTCTGACCGCCGCGAAGCGTGGTTTAAGCTTCTGCGCTACCCTTGATCGACTAGAATATAATTTATCGCGCTTAGAGGGTGAAGAAGTACTTTCGAGAAGAACGGATGTGTTAGAGAACAGTATATTAGGTACACCCGGTTTCTGAGCTTGTCATTTAAGTCAATTTCGATTCATTCGTCGGTAGACATTTACCTCTGAGAAAGCCCGTCAGCGAGAGTCACTGCCGGGGCAGGAAAGGGCTTCTAGCAGCTTTATCCACTTAAGATGCCAGCAAGAAATTTGTTGATTACTCGTTAGCAGGAACCTCCCTTTCAGATTATCCCTCGACTAGAAATCAGGCGCCAGGAGATCAAAAGATCACAGGATTTCGAGACCGGGCCACGTAACCTTTAAGTTGTCCTTATATTAAGAGTTCATGGGTATACGAATATACCAACTTCACCAAAAGAGTCCTGATTTACAAACGTGCGACAAAAGTACCTCACCGTTTCATACCGTATGCCACGAACAAGCCTAGCTCAACTTAGGGTTCGTTTGACTTGATTGACTCAGCTAAGAGCAGAGCGTAGTTATCGAGCAACGAATTCCTAGATAGAGACATACTCAAACGCTATGACCGGAACACATCAGAGAGTCTGAGGGGACCGCTAAAGTGTTGGCCAACCATTTCAAACAGATTCTTGATATTTGCAATGCACTATAAATCTACAACGAAATGGGAGTAGACGACCCGTAATATGTCACGTATCAATCAATAAACTTGTACACAGAGCCGCCTCGGAGTTTCGTTGAACACGCAGTGCATGTGCAAGAGAAAATGCACCGAGAAAATCCACATTTACGTTTAGTTCAAAGAAATAAAAGAGCTTGCAACAGAAAAAAAAACAGGAAAAAATGAACAAAAAAAGGGGTAAAAAATAAAGTAACGATCGGACTACTTAAGATTGTTTTAAGACGTCCAGTAGCCCCAAGCAAATGGATAATTGAAGTACCTCCTCTTCCCCACTTCAAGCTTCTTTATAAAATATGTTTTCTGCTGCAGTGTGCGATAAAATTAAGTTACTTTATTCAAAATGTCCGCATTGTACGTATATTATACTTCTTGGAATAAAGTTTATAATTTTCACACCAGAGTTATTGAAAAGAAATCACTCCACTGATTTCAGTCCGCGAGATTAAGCCTACCAAAATCTAGACAGCTTCCGTATAAATTTTTAAAAGATGCCTAAATCGAATTGTCTTTTTCCAATTCAAGTAACGCGTGACTTGACGTGTCGTGAGATTCAATCGCATATTTCTTTCCGATGAAAAATTGGGAGGACAATCGATGAAAAGTGTCGGAAAGCCTGAAATTTCTTCTTTAAAATCATTCCTCCTTTTCCCCACCATGTTTGCAAATTCATTAACGAGGTTATCGATTTTAATTAACTTCGATCAAATAGTTTTTCAAAAACATCAAACAGAAAAGAGTCCAAAATGTCTTTCGAGTCTTACGATTTTCTCTTTCCTCGCAAACTTTTTCAAATTGATAAAAAATCCGTAGCAAACGAATTTCATAATTCGAGATTTTTCAGAGGTGAGAACTTCACACAAGAAATTTCATTACCACGGAGATTTTTTTGAAACATGTCTCTAGCATGTCATCTATATTTCTGTAGTATCCTGTGTGTAGCCCATTGCAGTACGCAGACGCGTATGTCTGTGTATATACTTGCCATAGCTACTGGTAAATATGTATATATACGTATATAGGTACATGAGGTGGGATTTTCCTCTTTTCTTTCGTGGAAGATAGCGGCGGTGAAAGTGTCGATGGTAGAACTGGTGGAAGTATTCGGTAAATTCATCACCCCTTGGACGTCCCTCTTATGTTGATTCCACTTGATTGCACATTGATTGCGATTCCATTATGCCTATGCGCAGACGTGACTTCTTGACGAAGTATTGTGATTCTTCTAACCGCATGAAAAGCGTTCGGATAAAATTTCTCTTTGACAAATTTAATTTCTTTCGTCCTCTTCCTCTTCCTCTTCCTCGTCCTCGTCCTTGTCCTCTTCCTTGTCGTCGTCGTCGTCGTCGTATACGTCGGTTCGACGTTCGTCACGATCCTCACCCCCAGGTGCCTGAGGCCGAGGACATCGACCACGGACTTGAAGACGGTCACCTATGGCGCACCAGAGGAAGAAAGAGAAACGGAACGGAGAGAGCGAGATGAGGAGTAAGAAAGAGAAAAATATAAAGCAAAAGAAACTGTAGAAGTGGAGTAGTATAAAAGTGTAAAAGTGTAGAAACCAGAGAAGCGGGGAAGCAAAGATAGAGCTTTTTCTATAAAAGGCTGAAAAATGAGGAACCAGAGTTATTGAATATCAAAGTTTCGAAATTCCGCAGTGCCAGCGAAGTTCACTCGAAAACATAACTTATAAGTAACTTCGGACTAGCTTAGGGAAAAAGCACATGGGCGGAAGCAAGGGACGGAGCTCATTCATCTCGTCAAGACGGAAGTTAGGCTAGCTGAAGACAAAGTTTGGGCAGAGTCCAACTTGCTAAAAGGAAGAAAATTTCAGAAAATATAGAGCTAGTCCAGAGAATAATACAATACAACCTGAGTAACTGTGTATATAGGTATATAGGTATTATAAGCCACACAACTTTACAAACAAATAAATGTGCGATACACAGTGAATTTTAGCACCGATTCAGACTTCCAGAATTTCTGGACGGGTCCACAGAATTACTGGACAACTATTTGCTCCGGGCAAACATGCCTTTATGTCACGTCATGTTTTTTTTTTCATTCTCTGTCTTTCTTTATGATATCACATGAAATTCAGATTGACGTAGTGTAAACCTGTAAATTTTTTGCGATCATATACCCACCTTATATACTCGCGAATTAGCGATAGAAACAAAAAAAAAAAGGAATAAAAACAGTTTTCCCACAGATCGTTGAATTACCTGGCATTCAGATGGGAGGCGCCATCGTGAAACCAATACCAACAATATATGTATATACACAGATGTATTGGCATATACTGGGCCCCTCTATTCAAATACATCACTCAGCTTCGGCAACGAGCGAACGGGCGAGCGAATGAGCGAACGAAGTAGCCCCATTAAAAGATGTATGGGATCGTAAAAAGGGTCAAAAGTTGGGGTGATTAGTAGAAAAAGTGCCTAGTGTCTGTGCGTATTTCGTGTAGGGGAGATTCCACCTGAAAAGAATCAGCCAGGTTTAGATATTTATTTTTCATCTGCATCTCGGCGGTCAAGGAGTTCTACTTTCTTTCGAATAGTTCAGCGATTTGTTAGCATAGTTCGGAAAAGAATTTTTTGCAGCTTCTTTTGCAATAAATCATCACTCCGTTGGTATTGGAGATACTGGGACTATCTTATTTTTATTCAGACAATTAAGAGTTCTGAAAAAAAAACTCAAAAATTTGTGGCTTCCTAAAATATGAATAAATTTAACGACATAGAATTTGCAGAATAAAACTGATGAGCACTCTATTTTTCAGAAATCGGTAATCAATTTTATTCGTTCTTGCGATAGGTCGGGGATTTTCTCCAAAAGAATCAAATTCTGCGGATGAGCGATTCTTTTGGAAAAGTTTCTTTAGACTCTTGTCAGATTTTTGATGTGCGACACTTCTGGGTGATTCGAAAAGTAAACAAAATTTGTTTTATAAGCAAGCAATTGAACAACAAATTAATACGAATAAACAATTTGAGAAATGATAAATCACCGCAGTATCTTTCCGGTCGTTGAAATTGCGACATTCGCGTGTAACCGGTGGATAATGTTTCCCCAGGGTATAGCATTATTGAACAGATTTATAATTTATTTAAAAAACCACAACGCTAAAATAGCCTCGAGAATTCGCGTTGCAAATAACTTGACCAAACCTCGCAGAACTGCTGAAATAGTTGACATAAAAATCAAACTCCCCTAAGACTACCGACAGGTAAAATTTTTCAAAAAATATCTCAGTCCCGGCCGATTCTTTTCACGTTGAATCGCCCATATAGTTATATCACGTCCGAAGTCAAGTCCCAAGAGATAATTCGAGCAAATTCGCGAACACGTATCGACATTTACATTATTGATGGATTCTGAATGAGAACTTTAAAAACATCCGCAATTTACCGATATCGTATAGGAAGTATGTACACGTATGCATACATGCACGTGTATAGATATGACAGGAGTGTCATTGTGAGGCTTTTGAAATCCTTTGATTTTCGGTTAGATTTCTGTGTACGGTTATCGTAATCCGAGCGATTGACGTGAACACGTGTTTGGCATATTTAACTTGTAAAACTTTTGTCCAACAGCATGTTCGTCGAATGGAACGGAACGGCACACATGTACAAAGACATATAAATTTGCGGATAAATACGTGGGACAGCCAGTTAATGCGAGCAACCCCTGCTGGCATCCCCTCTGCCCACTTTGCCCACCATCTGAATCAATACCTACTTGTTTACTGGACCGTTGCCAGCAGGAATTCACTGAGCAGAGATCCTATCCTAATTAATTCTATCATTTGTCGGTGTATTTAATAAATTCGACGTTTGTCATTAGCAACAGTCTATTGTCGACGTATATGTATGTCATCGGAGGGAAAAAGCTGCCTAGGTATTATACGTACCGGGCCACAGATTATCCATTTGAAACTAATTGTGACTGATTTCTGTCCGTTCCATAATGGATATTGGCTGAAATTGAAACCCTCCAAAAAGCATAGAGTGATTAAAGTTATCATAGATTTCTGCGCCTATTATATGCCGGACGATAATTGGAGAGATTGGTGGAACAATGGGCTAACTCGAAAACCTGAAATCCAAGAAAAGTGAGAAAAATTTCGGGATCGCAATCACCGTAACCATTCGAAATACAATTATGCACCGATCCAAGAGTAGAGCAATTGCTTCGCCGATCGACTAATTGAAGTCGTTATTTAAAATATCGGTGATTTCCGAAGCCGGAATCTAAATTTGAAGACAAGTAACTCGCAGACATTTGCATTATTGACAATGTTTTGGTATAATGTTAAAGAATCGTTTTAATGATTATCTAATTTCGCAATAACACCGTAACTAGAATCCGCATTATTTCGCATCTTCATGTAGATCTTAGGTCAGAAAACAATTCGAAGCAATCTCTGGAATAACTGTGTAACTCAAGTTAGTTTGTTCTTCCGTCTATTCTCTCAATTTATACGTTCATCGCGCTGTAATTACCACTAGTTTACCCTGCTGTAACCATTTGTTGTCTAGCGAACTAATAGTAGTATATGTATACCTATATTCACATTTATGTATTCGCATAGTCAAAGTTTTGCTGGAAGCTTTACAAAAGATATAAATAATTATACCTAGAATGGAGATTTGAGGTACGGAATTTTTGAATTTTTGTTCTTTTCCTTTTTTCGATTAACAAATTGGAGTAAAAGTTTTAATTGAAGGGCATGACTCTGACATCCCAGTCACGTCAGTATACAGTAAATATAGCTATAAAATACTCGTTTATTGCCTAATTCTAACTAATACGAAAGTAAAGGCTAGGAATAGGGGTGATTACTTCCAGTTGAAGTACTTCGGCTCGAGTCAAAGATTCCTTTCTCATAGTGGTACTAAACAATTTCTAAAATCACTTCGAGCGAAGAAGAATGAAAATGAATAAAAATAATACCTTATACCTTTCGGTATAGAGGATAGGTAGATATATACATATTACATATAGTACATAGGTATATACGATAGCTATAGGTGAACCAGACGCATCGAGCACGGGAAATTGGAGTTCTTTCGAAATTTGAAACTGCTTGAGTTTTAAGTTCAACGGACCTTTATTATTTTTACACTCTACCAAGCTCAAATCCTATTGTCGGGTAGCGTATTGGCATCGAGAGCAAATCGGTTACGACTTTCGTGCCAAAATTCAGCTCGACGTTTAAGCGCGGATAAAGGAAGAAACAAGACACACACACACACACACACACACATATATATATATATATATATATTGCCGTATGCAGTGTACTGTACAGTATATACAGATATGATCTATTCTCGCATGTATTTTAGATGTAAATTACATATACATGAGTATAGTATGTATTCATGTATATGCATGTGTGTACATAACACGTGAAATGCTAAACTGTACCAGTATATGGATACAACCTGGATAAGACAATATTAATTCCCCACGTTACAGCGCCTAGGTAAGCATTTGAATTTGTCATTCGTCAGACTTTGTGCAAACCGAGTCGAGCTCATTGCTAGGCACGTGAATGCTGGGGATTCTGGATTCACATGAATTCGTGGTAAGGATCCTACGACGGATGTATCTACTAACACCAGCTTACATCGCCACCAGTTATACGTAAGAGCCGAAGGCTTCGAATACGGGCTGTGGCTGACTGGTGCGAACGCCTTTCGTACATTGGCTGTGTACTACTTGACTGAAATGGAAGCTCGTTCGCCAAAGCTCATAGTAGTATAGATGCGCGTATCCCATGGGGAAAGAACCGACTTTTGGGGGAAAGAAACTGATAAAAAAAAATTTCGCTCTGAAGGTAATAACTCTGACAAGAGGACGTCGGAAGATTAGGCTTTCAGTCATGCTTCTTAATATACCTTTACTCATCGAGGCGCAAAGCCACTTCCTTTATAACGTAAAAAGAATATAAATAATCGAATTAGGTATATATATATGTATATGTATATGTATATAGACGTAAATATATTTCAGAGTTTACGCCTAATTGTTGAGAATATTTTATTCAGTCTATAATTCCTTCTTCTTCTTTTCTTTTTTCTTCTTTCCCGACGCTTCTGAATGTTATTAGTCGAGGGGCAATTTATAGGACCGCAGATTCTTAATAAATAATAAATTAATCCTATATGAGGTCCGGCGGCCGACTGATCACAAATTTACCCCGCATACGCACAAACTGCTGTTTGACGGTTCAGAAAAAAAGTATAACCATTCGTATTCATGATATAAAACAACGATAAAATCCCTATGACACGTCCGCTATCGGCGTTATCTTGACCACGTGATCAGGGTTCGCGACAGCATCGTCGACGATCCACACTCCATGAATCTTTTTACACTTTTCACGATGGCCAGCAGTAAGAGAAACGATCCCAATCAACCGACACCCTCCTTTTGCTAATGATGTAAAATAAAATAAAAAAAATAAAAAAATATATACAGCTACGGTTTGCTACCGAGTATAAAAATGTAAAACAAGAATTTCACGGAGGACTCAAAAATTCAAAAGACGAACGTTACCTGCTATCCGCAATGATCCACTGCTAATTACTACAGCGATTTTTTTTCTTTTTCTTTTTTTTTTTTTATTCTACCTTCTCCTCTGTTTATTTTTTCCTCTCTCTTTTTTTTGGCAGAGACGAGAATATTTCTACCAGCGATCGATCGCTGTTAATTGGTTGTGTGACTGGAGAGAACCAGACCCGAAGAGAACGATGGAGTCAGTTTGTGCATCGAGAAAGCTTCCAACATGTAATCAATTCTCAGCGATAAGCTACCGTCGACAATTTCAGGTATATACGCTTTGATACATACACACATCAGGGTGGCCCTTATTTAGGGGTCGGTGGAATTTTGCCCGCGACGCCCGCTAGATCGTTTCGAACTGAATTCAAAAAGATCTGGGCGAAACTTGAGCTTCCTAGCTCATCGGGAAAGGGTGCCTGTAAGCCTGTACTTTTTCCCGTTTGAATAACATGGAATTTCTCACCGACTGAATACATTTTTTTCTACAAGCCTATCGGTCATTGGAAAAATCTGTCACTCCGTCACTTTATAGTATCACGGTGTGTAAGTTAGTGCAAATTTTTTGGGTCATCTTAAATCATGCTGGTGGCACGTGGTCGTCACTAGTGCATCACTAGCGCATCACTCGCGCATCACTCTTGCATCACCAGCATGATTTGAGATGACCCAAAAAATTTGCACTAACTTACACACTGTGATACTATACAGTGACGAGTGGCAGATTTTTCCGACGAACGATAGGCTTGTAGTTGTAGTTATTCAAATGGGAAAAGGACGGGCTTACAGGCACCCTTTCCCGATCAGCTAGGAAGCTCAAGTTTCGCCCAGATTTTTTTGAATTTATTTTGAACCGATCTAGCGGGCGTCGCGGACAAAATTTCACCGGCCCCCAAATAAGGGCCAACCTAATACACATACACACATATACAGATTCCTATTTATGCCCGGGGTGTTTACCCACAGCGCGCACCATAAGGATTTATATGTTAATATTCACGATGACTTTTGCGTGAATGTATAATTGCATATAGTGTGCGAAAATTTTTGGGCATGAAAATTACGAAACGGAAAATTTGTTCGTATACAATTTTTATATTTACTAAATTTTTGGTCACTTTGAATGGAGTTGGGTCATGGTCGAAATTAACACTTGAATCTTAATGGAGCACGGTGGAGAGTAAACACCCTGTATATGTTCTGTCACCGAAGAGCGATAGACTCAGACTTTGACAGGGAAAGTTGATTAATGTCAAAATACAAGGCAGGGTTCGCCGTGAAGCCGAAAGCCATCCAACTCTGTGGCAGGTAAAGTCAGCTCGTCTCAGAGACACAATATACTGCCGAACATCGATCTAACGGTCAGCCTCGTGACACCTCCTTTGTCAAATTTAAGTTACAACGGAGTCAAAGGTAGATGAAAGCTCAATAGGCGAGAACGGTAAGTGCATAACGTCGTGTTTCACTTCAAAAAATCTTCACAAAACTCGAAGACTTTTTCGCCACTCACACACCAAAGTCGTCGCACAAGCGTCAAGTTCACTGAAGTATACGAATGATGGTCATCAGAAGAAATTATAAAGCATCATTACAGTTTTATTTTTAATAGAAACGTTCGATAGAATCAGGTGTATTAATCATTAAGTAGTGACGTTGATCCCATGGTGGCCACATTAAGTGGATCAAGTTCTCAGAGGGTGGATGCTAGTGCATAATACCCTTCCGATTTTTATACTTTCCGAGTTGAGTTGGCCTGCCCCTGTAGATTAAGAAAAAGAATGTTCGTTTTCAGCTTTTACAATAGTTATAAGAGCAGAGCGACGTATTGGGTAACTCCGATGTACCTTCGTTGAGTGATTGCAGGCATGTGGAGGGAATTGTGTGGGAAATTGTTCCGTCCGGTGGTCATGAGGATATATCAGCGTAGCGAAAGATGAGAAATTGCAGTGTTTATTTTTTATTTTCCTTGTTATTTACAGCACATTTTTATTCACGCATGAAACTAAGTGCCGATTAAATTTTTCGTGTTCTGTCAGGCATTAAAAATGGGCTGAGGCAAAGTTCTCTCCACTCAAGACTACGTAAACTTGGATAATGAGCCGAGTATACACATCGTTTGACGACGTCTGAGCAGCCATTTCGAAAAGCTCTGTATAGGTTGCTCGTAATTTATGAAAATACATTTTCTTTCCGAATTCGCGGTACTTCTCTTTCCCTTGGTATATGCCAATCTTGATAAAATGTCAGATGCAATAGCAAGAACAAATCCTGTACTTTCGGCTCGGGGTGACCTGTGTAAATCTCAGAGGATTTCCATTTTTGTACTTCCAGGTGCGCGCAGGTTTTTTAATTCGAATGATGGAAATGATTTCCGTCGCCTTGAACTTCTGTATAATTTTTCTTAGCCGAAAGAAATTGTAATTTATTCGCTACCGAATCCGTAAAGAGTATAAACGACTCGTTAAATCAAAATGCGATGGTCTGTATGCTCTAGCTCATAAGTAGATACTTAGACGCTGGTTTGTCGAGGACAAAAAAAAACCGAAACACGTGGAAAAACGACCTTTGTATTACACGCGTATTGTATATAAGAAGCATATGTATAAATAAGATTTTTTTTCCACCAAAGAAGACGTCGCTATGTGCGCGTATGGTACGCGTAAACGTGGTGGATATAACCGAAGCTGGGGGAAAAGTATATATATATACTCCGAGCATCTGATGGGCATAAATTGTAACATATGGCTTATAAGATGATCCACGGCAACACATTCGTGCTTGCGATTTATCGGCCTGTTGAAGCAAGGGTGGCAATGCGCCATATACCACCGAAGTGGTCACCATGACGACATTATATCTCATCGCCATGTATTTAACAAATCGTGAATAGGGTTGCAGCTTTATCAATAATTTATTTAATACCTTATTCGAACGTCGCCTTCAACTCGAGAATGAGATATTTCTAAGGGCGTTTCCTCATTTACCTTTCTTCATTCCTCGGTTGGGCGAAAGGATTAGCAAAGTTTTGCCTCCGAATTCCTGCGGAATATGTATCGAAGTTGAAATGGAATCGCGTTGGGAAAAATTTGACCATTTAAAAACGTGGGGATCGTAAAAGTTCCGCCATAAACGGTCCAAACGTGAACGGCTTATAAATAACTCGAGCGTTAAGCATCCGACTCTACCAAAACTCGTAAACATAATTCTCGTTACTTTAAATTTAATAAGCACATATAAGGCTGATAAATATTAGCTGCAGGGAAAATTTGAAGCCTGAAATATATTCGACTGATAATGATACCCAGGCTTCGCGAGGACGCCGTTAATTTAAAAAATTACGAATCTCTCTCTTACGATGAGAGCCTTGTCATCCGGGCTCAGGACGTTATCGAAAAAATGCGAAAACACCGACAACCAACCCTCGATAGCATTCCGGTAATAATTAGTCAGGACGCCTTAGAAAATCACACCCTTACCTTCACCCTCGCCCACGGCGTCACCCTCCATCGATCTCCCTGCCATCTCACCCTCTCTCTTTTCTTTTTCTCTTTCCATTTGCGCTTCTCATCCTCTCTCTATCTCAGCCTGAGTGTTTTCTCTCCCGCATAGCCTGATATATACGTAACGCGACCTTGCCTCCTGAAGACTCGTGATTTTTGTTTTAGCCAACGATATGGGACTCTTCGGTATCTTATTAAGGACGTACCGCGTAAAATTTTCCTCCAGGCAGTTGCCTTCCGACAATTTTCATGTTTCCTGGCATAACAGTAAAGAGGTCCGCGCATAAAAACGTCATGCCCATAGGCGTACCGTGAACGTCTATGCTAAAGCTCTTTAGGGGAAAAGGAAATTGCTGCCGGCAACTTGATATATATACATGTTCTATACACGTACCATATGGGGCATTCCATGCCAAGTCGACCAACCGCCGCGAACCTGAACAATTCTCGTTCAATTCATTTTTTCACTTACTTTCGTCTAAGGCAATCATTTTTCACAGGATTTCTCCCGTTGGTTCCATCTTTCCCGGATGAATCAGTTATTTCCATGTGAGTCTATGGCGTTATTTAGTCGTTACAGGCAAATTTTAATCCATCGAAAAAGAGCGATATTCGAAACGTTATTTCATAAAATAGATTGATCGCGGCTCAAGCCGAGAACTTCGTTAGTAATCCGATGAGTGAAATTTCCCTCGTAACAAATAAATTGTTCAATAGGTTCATATATCCGAATGAATAATTTCTCTGGTTATTGAAATTAGAAGGAAGAAGAAAAAAACGAATGAATTAAATAGAAACTGGTCGAGGTGCAAGAAATCTGGTCGATTTGGCATCGCGAGTAAAAGTCACCGCGAAGTGGGCTGAGAGATGAGAATGGGGTTTCTATAGGGGTGCCTCTTGGCGTGCAGGTACCTACCTCGGTCTTTTCGGTATGTGCAGGGGAAGTGATATAACACTCAAGAACGTGGCTCCAGCGAGCCAGGTATTCGAGTAATTGGGTAATTAGTCAATAAACTTTTCTTTCGAATCGGCGCGCCGACTAAGTACTCGAGATTCCAACCCAGACGTTCACATGAAATCCAAATCCGAATTTGAAAAATTTATCGCCAGGTGGATGACTTCTAACTCTTTTTATTATAACCGCGTGATGTAAACCTTGGGAATAATAATAGCGGGGTAAAAAATGGTGTAAATATCCGCCCGCTACGACTATACATAGGTATAATATACATCTTTCTATATACCTATAATTTTCAACGAGGGCTAATCGATTCGCCGTTTATCCGCCCTCGTATACCAGCACAATACTTCTTCGGATAAGGAAGCCGGGTCTCGATTAGACTTTAATCATGGCTCCGCACGCTCTTGTATTGATGAGCATTGCCTTCTTACTGACGGATTCATCGGTTTAGGGTCAAGGGAGAAGACGAGTGTTCGAAACTATGCCGGTTATTACTTATTACCCGAACTACAGGGGTGGAAGGTAAGAAATTTGCAGGAACCGCAGGGGGTGTTTTTCGTATTTCGATCGAGCCATTGATAATAACCGAACAGCGAATAGAATACAAAGGCGAGTAAACAATTCAATGTATTTCGAGTGAGAAAACCGAAAGCTCTGCGCTCTGAAGCATGTGATTGTTATAGCCGAGGAGTTTCTTGTCATAGAAGTAAACGCAGACGCCGAGCGTCTGTCAACGTCGATTTAGTTTCTTCGAAACGTGGAGAAAAAGAAAAAGGTAAAGATGAAAAAATAACTCAGCGGAGATCCTGACGAACGAATATTATCAAATTTATAAATAAATAGAAATATGAACGTCCTGCGTTCAAAAATAGCCGCACCTCTTGACTCCAATTATATTTCATTCAAATCGATTTCACGATCCACAGGTTAATGCCAAGTGGTGTTTTTGACGTGAAAATAAATATTTTTATTTTTTATATTTCCTCGATTCATTGCAATTACATTGACTCTACGTTATACCATATTAAGCTCGTATATAGGAAACCGAAGATATCGAGAGAAAAATTGCACCAGCTATATATACCAGGGACGATAAATTAGAAAACTTGACCTGCTCAGCTGCAAGTTGCTTCCCATCCCTTGTGAAGTAGGGATATATTGTATATATGTATATAAAGGATGTATATCTCCCTCTTATCTTTACGCTAAATTTTTATTAAATGTCTCAAAAATTCATTCGGTGACGTCACTGGATGGACCAGAGTTTTATCGTGCTTTGAAAGTGTTGAGTGGGTTTTGGTAGCCAACCCCATGTTTTTCACCGTATGAGCATCGCCGAAACTGCAACAGCAATGATGTAGGAGCTTGAAACTTTTTCCACGCTGGTTCCAACTCTAGATACGAATAAAAGGAATCCGGCAATAACTAGCCTTACTCACATCGAAACTAGCTACAATTTCAAACATTGTAAACAGTATGGTAGTAGAGCGAAAAATCGTATACACATGTACATACATATACTGGCTACGTATGTTATCGCATCGGTCAAATTTCACTTGTGCAGAGTTCCTAGTGAACAAAGGCAGCATTATTGCCTCTGTGCACTCTGTGATCCGGTGAGTGCGGATAGAACTTGTGAAATTTGAACGTGGTTAGACAATACATTGAGGAAATAGTAGAGCCAATTGTGTTTTTCACTCGGTCTTATAAGTTCCGAATTAATATAAGTATACAGGGCTTAGAGAAAGGGTGTGACGGGTTCCAGAGCCCTCGGAGTTTAACTGAAAGAAATTTATATCGTCTGCAGAGTCTAGTAAGCCAAACGTAGTAATTAGTAATTAGTAATTGAGGAGCAAGAACGCGCCGGTGGAGCAGCCGCGTTCACTCGAGCGAATTTCGACCCGCTTAAAGCCAAAAAACAAATTCAACGAGTTTTGGTAGATAGCGTAGCTCCAGAGGGTATATTGACCATCCGCCAAGGATGAATATATATATGTGTATATATATATATATACTCCCACACATATAGAAAGGCGCGGACATATGTATATATATATAGGACCCGTATATACAGTTATATTTAGTTGTGTAAAGTATACTCTCAGCAGTGTTCGTAGAATGGGTATATCTATCGGTTACTTCCGGCACTTTGTTGCCCAAGTTAAGAAGAAACATGCTTCGTCCACGACTGAACGAGAAGTCCTCGGAAAGGAAAACAATAAAGAGGTGAACAATGCCTCGAAACAGAAGAGATCAGTTTTAGATAAGACCGCATTCGACTAGATGACGGAGTGAGCGCAATGTATAAAAGAAAGGTTGAATTTCATGAATAACTCCTATGATTAAATTTATTTTTTGTCTTTTGGTTTTCTTCTTTTCTCTCTTTTTGCTTACATCAATTTTCTTTTTTTTTTTGCTTTTGTTTTTTTTTTTGTATTTTTTCTTTTTTTTTTTTTCTTTATCCGGGTGTGTGTCGGGGGTCCTTTCTTCTTTTCTTTTTGCTTTTTGTCACAACATTCTCATACTCCTATCTCCAGGAGAAAAGAATATTAGACCTGGAGTAGGAAAACTAAAGAGATAGCAAGGAGACGTGACCCATATTGTTCCTCCAGAAACTGGATTGTCTTTGCACATATATATATATACACACACACACACATATATATATATATATAATATATAATATATATATATACATATACTCACTACCTCCCATTCCAAGTACTCGTACGAAGCTTTGTCACTGTTACTGGCATTTTCTGACGTTACATCTCTCCGAAAACAGCTGAAACTTACGTCATGGAAAAGCTATCGCTGCGGCAAGCTACCCTGGTGTAGCTTTGGTTCAGCCATCACGAACGTAACACATGTGAATCAGGTGGTTTGTGGGACATCTAGGTACATACGTGTAAGCAGATCCGTACGCATTCCAAGTAGAAGTATATATACATACATGTATGTAGTCTATATAACTTCGAGTCCTCGAGACTCTTCGGTTTTACTCCCGTAGATTTTACGATATCGCATAAAGTATTCGGATGTTAGGATCTACGATAATAACCAATCTACCTTAATCCATGACCCCGGGGAATGCCTTGAAAATTTCAACCAAGGATGAATTTCGTTCCGGAAAACCGACGTCGAAAAAGGTCGGAGGAGCCTATTTAACGATGTATTAATTATCTAGGATTTTCGTTCCATTTTTGAGTATTCGAATATTTCTGTATTGTTTTTTTTTTTTTCACGTAATTTTGAGGTCATTGCAATTTTCGAAGCGTCAAATAACGAGAAAATGAAATATTCATCGGCCAACTAAAGTTGGAACTATAACAACTACGGTGGAGAAGGAACATATCAAGCCAACTTTGATAAAAATATTGAACAATTTGACAATAGCGAGTCGCATAGAGTAGAAAATAGTTGAATGAATTTCTGCAGTGTGCTAAAAATTTTACCTCTGTATTCGTATGAAAATATAAAATTCATTCTGCAGGTTTCTGGATTTCACAAGCTCATAATATGTGGCAGACTTGTTTCTGACAAAATTATGCAAATATGTATCTCGGGTAGAAAACTGTGGTTACAGTTATTTTACAATCGTTACTCGCGTGGTATCTGGAAATATTTTATCCGCAATGTGTATAAATAGTTAGGTAATCGTGGAACACTGTAAAGAAGCCACTATATAAGCGCCATGCAGCAGTATCAAAGAGGGTACTTTACTGCGTGTACTGTTTCAACTAAAATAAATTGCGGAAAATTCCGCAGCTCCGATATTTTTGTCAGATCTCGTAGCAATAGCAAAAGGTTTTCATTTCAATGAATCACCGCAGATATATTTTCACTTAACGTTAGTAGCTCGCCATGTGATGCAGTATGTGCTTTGTGTGTAGCGATCCGTTACCTATATGTTTGAGAAAATGATTAAAGTTACAAAACTTAAATATAAATATCGAGGGGCTGCGTTCCGCTGCGTTTAAGCATCGACGTCGTTTTCATTTAGAAAATATTTGAATACCCAAAGTATATTCATTCTTCCGGCAAAGTTTAGCTCTGATCTCGGTCTATAGACTTTAGGTCTAGTTTAACTTTGGTGCCCCCTGTCAACCAAACTCTACAGGAGTGAAAGGTGTTTTAAAATTTGAATGAAAATCGTATTATACCCATATAGTTATATGTATCCTCGATTTAACCTTTTCGATTTCGTTATCGATGATCGGTTCCACTTTAAAAAAAAGTTGACTTTGATCTTTCCACTCGCTGATGTTGTTATGTACACTTATCTCGATTCCAAAAACAGCTCATCGATGAAACCAAAAAACAGAAGAAAAAATATATTTTTCATAACTCCCACCATATTGTAACGGTGGGTATTTTCTTTGAATAGGAGATTAAGCCGTTAAGCCCCGAGGTTGGCCATTCAATTTAAACCGCAATTTACTTTTTCAGCCACAGCGCCGAACAAGGTAAAAGCAAACAAAAATGAACTCAAGTTTAAACACGAAGCTCGGTGAATTCGCGCAACACGTTCACAACTTGAAATTTAGCTAGCACCAATTTTACGTGATTATCATGGCGAAATAGAATAAAGGAAAAAAAAAAGAAAAAAAAAAAAAAACAACGATAAATGAGGTAATCAGCGTCTCATGTACCAATAGTCATTATCGCTAACGTTATGAGCCGATATACTTTGTCCGGTTCGATACACAGCCAAGGATGCTGAGCATTTCCTATTTGTTTCAATTTCTTTCCCAACCTTTGCTTGAGTGAATTATTAGTATTCAAAAATAGATACGTCGCTTGAGAGATCGGTAGAATTCAAAGTGTGTGAATATACGTAGCAGTGGATAATTTGCATGAGAGAAAATCGGTATGTTATTCAAGTTTGTGAAGTAGCCCCATCAGATCGAAAGATCTGAATTACGAATTTACACGAAATCGTACCGCAGAGATTGTCTCTTCGTTTCGTACAGTTTTCGAGAAAACTGAAAGACGCAGTATTTAACTTGGCGCAGTCCCGTCATTTTTGAGTATAGATTCATTGTCATATAATCGAATGCATTCATTCTTTCAATAAGGTCTTGGGTCGTAGGCCCTCAGGAATAAATATAAGCATTGCAAACTTAGTACAGATTGTCACGAATAACAGAAGAGAATGAAATTAAAATTGATGACAAAATTGAAATCAAAATAATTAGAAAATTATCCATCCGGAATGACACTTTCATCTATGTTCGTTTCACCATAATTCCTCAATTTTATCCGAAGCGATGTTTTTCATGATAATATGTATAAAATTGAAAATTTCGTCTAATGTTATTCTATGAAGTTGCAAATTTCTGCACACAACAGCTAGACCGTGTCTTGAATTGCTAACCTGCAGGCATATATGCACGTCGTGTTCGTACTTCATAGTGCTTATATACGATATTAAGGAAATCTTTCGGTGAAACTTATAACAAAGTAAAAGTCTATCTACTAACTTCATGAAATATTCAGTTACTTACCAGCCACAATTTTTTTTTCCTTTGAAGTACGGAAACGAGCATATATATATAAAAATGTATACCTATGTATACATTAAAGGAAATCAACTCGATATATTTCTATTCCTTTTGAGAAGTTCAATACGAAGTTTCTCTCAATATTCTAAAGTAAAAAGTCCCAATTGCACTTTCCTAGGTGTTAAGCTGCTGACGAGTGGTATTTGATCCATTCACATAAACTGGTCATAAATAACAGCGGTATTCCAGCAAACAAATTCATTTAATGATGATGTACCGTGTATTCTGCGGTTGTTACTCGTGATGTACCAAGCACCACCTATAAACAATGCCTGCATGTTTCCCAATGTCCGCATAACAAGCCATGCTCTGGGCACCTATCTACCGAGTACGTAACTAAAGTACGTACGTATCTACGTACCACCGATCCGAGTATTTGATCAGCGCTTAATATCGGTCTCAATGCAATGCAATTATATTGATTGTGAAATAGGTATCGGGTAGTGATGTTAAAAAATTCGAGTTCGAGCTGTCTATATGATCGCTATGTGATTGACAGCAGTGTCAGTTGTTCGTGCGACGGATTCTCCCTGTTATCATTATTTAACATAATTAGCATTGTGATGCATATGACCGATAGCTAGGTATATATACGATCAATACCGCACTCATTTACAATCGAAGGACCATTCATACGTGGAAATGTAATATCGCGATATTCCCTGAACGTAACATCGATGTGATGTACCAAGGATGTCACTGTTTCCGTCTTGATTTTGGAAAATCAAAGATAGTGACTCGAAGAAGAAGATGATAAGCTGTATTTTGCATAACGTCATAGTATCTTGCCCGATTAATCGAATGATCCACCTTCAAAGTAGTAGATTGTTGGAATTAGAAAAATCATACGGATAGCGAAATTATACGTGATGGGGCAATCTACCTGAACTCGCGAGCTGATTTTTTTCATATTTAGTATTTGTGGGAAAATAGAATTACCCATATTCATTGTTTCATCGATTTTTATCACCGTTTCGATGGTGGGAAATTTTGAATTTCCGGAGTTTTCATGCACAGATAGTTTTCAATACAGTAGAACTTGAAATAGCTGCCAGTTTTATCGGAAAAAGGAATTCTAAATGGTACAAAGTTTATTAGTAATTGAATGTAGGATATTACCGCGTAAAAATAATTTGTTACCTAATTTTTAACCCACTTTAAATGCGTGATTCAGATTAATTAAAGGTGCAAAGCTGTCTAATGGAAGAAGATGCAATAGGTTGCTTTCGATTTTATTGAAATTTTTACTCAATATTCTCCAGAGGTAGAAGAAAATTTCAAGAGTACCTTCCTGGTGATGGCAAATCACTTAATTCAGACGTTAAAACCATTGAAGCATCAGAGAAGACTAAAACGAATTAAATAATTAGATGAAAAGTTGAAAAATTGAAGATTGAACGATGGTTGGAAAACTGAGATTCTATCTCGGAACTATCTCGAGTAAATTGATTAAGAACCAGCAAAGCGAAGTTATTTATCAAATTTACCACCACGATTTACGAAGTTTTTAATTGAATCGTTACCGGTGAATCTGTCTTCCGATCGTATAGATATGGAACAATTAAACGTCCGGTTAAATTACTCCCGCAAAGTATTTGTAATCGGGTGATCCAGATATCCGCGGAGGTTTTCACCAAATCGAAAGAGAAGAGCGCAAATAATCTCACATACGATTTTGGCATATCGTAATGGTGGTTTGATTTTCAGTATGAATTGCACATTGATTGTATTGTTTGAAAGCCCTAGGTCAAGTGTAAATTTTGAATGAATTATTATGAAAATTAATCGCGTTACAAGATTTGCCAATCATCTCTAAGTTTGATGAAAATTCTATCTAAAATTCACACGATTTTCGCAAATATTCAGTCTTTTTTTTTATACATGGTATGATAGAGATTCACGCTACAGTGAATGACCGTGGTAGCCCTGAAATCGAATGTCGTTTGA
This sequence comes from Tenthredo distinguenda, assembly GCA_947538915.1. NCBI lineage: Eukaryota > Metazoa > Arthropoda > Insecta > Hymenoptera > Tenthredinidae > Tenthredo > Tenthredo distinguenda. Next base: position 13,018,744 of record OX384534.1, read on the forward strand.
AAAAATGCCACAAGCTTTTTGAGGAAGAATTAAAAGACGAGAGAAATAGAAGAAATACTTCAGTTTTCAAAAACGTCGAAAACTGAAAAGTGATCCTGAATTTTGAAACTTTGCTTTATATACACGTACTTTATACTTCATTGGATTCATGAGAGCTATGGAAGAGTATATGACTACCCTACACGACTACCATCCAATTGCGAGCCTGTGTCCTCGTTATAATCCATGCAGCTTTTATGCTCATTGTATTACAAAGCTCACATACGAAAGGCGAAGATAAAGAGAGAGAATGGAGCGAAACTTTACGACGAGACTGTTAGCAGGGCTGAAATCAAGCATACGAGGAAAATCTGCTACTGAAGATATCACGTAGACGCGGTTGCAGGGTAGATAATAATCATGGGGTAACTACTACTCCAATGTGATTAGAGTCTAGGTAGATTCATTTCGTAGCATAGCCTTGCTCTTGTACCTTGATACATATACCGAAACATGATGATCAGAAAGCCAACTCCTGTGTCCCGAGGCTGACATCTCAGGCTACGTAAAGTTTATTTAGCCTTTGATGCTTATATGCTTTCCTACGGAGCAAGTAGCTCCATACACGGTGGTTAGGTATTCGTTTCATTAATAATTCCCTATGGATATAATTTCCGACTATCCTAATATGAGGTAAAATGGGAAAACGTTTCAGTTTCAGTTAGAATTGTAAGAAAATATTTGTAGTCTATGTTCACGGTACCTTAGATTTTCGCGGAGGCATTCCTAATTTCGAATTCGCAGGGGCGAATGAGGAACAAGATAAGATAGGTATAACGTGTCGTCAGGTCGCTGCGGAGAAGAAAGGGAGTAAGAAAGAAAAAGAAAACGAAAAAAAAAGGAACGAGAATTTTTCTAGAGGGCGAGAGTTTCCCCCACAGGAAAGGGACAATATAATTTTCAACGTAGCACCGGATACGCGCGAATTACCAATCAATCGTGAAATTCGTGACTCACAAACTTACGGGCCGCGGACGGGGGATATTTTCGATTCCCCTCTTACAAATTCGAAGAATAAAATTTCATCACTGACGCAGCATCACACCGTGAACTAAGGCGACTTACTTTATACGGAGCGGAACCGAGTTAGCTGGGAATTAATTAATAAGATACGTAAGAACCCCAAAGGGTATACCCTTTTGGCGATAAATCACAGTCACGTATTAATTATCACATTCTGGTCCGTGACTCCAGTTACGCGAGCAGCTATAATTCACTGTGCATCGTCAATGGCTCTGGGCCGAATAGGACGACGGCCCGAGCTCCGTTCGAGAGATATCTCTAGAGTCTAGAGTATGGTGAAGATCTGTATGGATTCTGGTCATAGGCTACTAGGGATAACCAGGAACAAGAGGTAAATAGATAGGTAGGATGGTACAGCCATATAAATGTATGCTCATCGTATTTGGCCTGTTAGGCTCTGAATGAAAATGATAAATGGTACGAAACCCAATTTGAAGATTCGACTAATTTTTTTGTTTAACATTACCTGTTGTTTTTCAGTATCGTCTATTTTTTCGCAATTTTTTTTTCTCATGAATAGGTTGGCTTGGACAAGAACGAGGGCGAAGGATTCATTGGGTATTAAACGGATTGCGAAAGAAGCTTGAAGAACCTTCAAAAAAGCAATTTATTTTATTTGAAGAATGCTAGTTCCTTGACTGATTCCTAATTTCCTTACATCTTCCATTATCTACCCGTACAGCTTTGTGCTAGAGATAAACTGCATCTTCCCGAGTTTCTCGAGAGGCTCGTGTCTCAATACAGCGAAAGAAGTATTCTTATTCCAATGTCATGAAGACTCAAAGGAACAGATCCTCTCGCATTATAATGAAGTAGACGGGTATTGTAGTCGGGATGATTATAGCATTTCACATTCTGGATTAACAACGAATGGGAAATAGCAAAGTACTGACATTAAAGAGACGGTGAATTATGCAAACAGTTCTACGGAGATTTGGGGTATGTTAGAAGAGCGTACAATCAATGGGAGACATTAGCCTGACACGTTTCGCCGAAACAAATTGGTTGAAATGATTGCGATGAACCATAGTGTCAAATGTCTGAGGGAATTTTCTTTAACAAAAATATCTTTCCGAAGTTTCTACCGCGTCGCGACGTTCGGAAAGTAATAGACTATTGGAGGTGTCGCGTACAATCGTGTTAACAAAGTTGAGGCACCAACGGCGCGCTGCTGGAGGTTGCAAACGTGGCAGAAGCGAGCTATTTCAGAAATAGGAAACAAACAGCATTTCGCACTTCGCCGAGGCTGGGGTAAATATCGAACTCTACTAGACGTATCTAGTTGATCCATCGACTTTAGAAGGAATTTGTATTTATTCGAGCCAACTGCCTTCCTCGTCTTTTATACCTGCACCTAGATACTCGTGGTACAACTTTCGTTGATATTTCAAAGGAAAAGTAACGCAAAAGTCCACTCGCAAACGTCCTGCACCTCTGACAAATGATTTTTTTTTCTTTTTTAAAGATTCTCCATTGTTTCCAGTGGTCTGGGTGTTTTCTATTTCAAGGATAACAGTAGAGTAAATGACGTTCATCCTCAGACCCATTGTTCCTGTGACGTTTTTATTATTTTTCTTTTACGTGTCTTGCTTCATTCTTTTCATCCATTTTCAACGATGGCTTATCCGTTTCGCACTAAGCATCGTACTTTTTTTTTCTTTCTTCTTATTTCACTCGTTTCTTCACGGGGCTTATTTGTCTCCTGGGTAATATTCATCTTTCTAGGATAGTTGGATTCAACAAAATTTCATCCAGCTACATAACAATACTTACAAACCCAGCAAAGAAACCGAACGCATTCTGTTCATTCAAGTAATTTTATGTCGAAACGAAACTATATGTCTTTCTTTCAAGAACGTCCTTCGCAGTCATTAACCATTTAATAACGGAATTTGACTGTAAAATGGTGAATTTTCATATTCCCATGTTACTTGATCTTTTACGACGCAACAGAGAACAACTACTCAGACGTACATTCATACTTGTTAGTCTCTGAAAGGTGTAGATTATTTCCTACAATGCTTTCTGAATAGTAAATTGATCCACCGTATAAATAATGTGAATAAATTTCACTGTTATCAGTATATCCGTGGTCTTTGTGAGATCTTTGCATCTTGGTACCGTTCGTCTCGTTAATTCATTCCAGCAGATCAAAGCCTTCGGTCGACTTGATACCAACGGAATCGTGATGAGCGGAGCTTTTCAAGTCCTGTTTCCTTTGAGGCCCTGGACCCATGACACTAGCGGCTCAACAGCCTCTGAAAGAGGTGCTAGTCTTATGCCCTTTACACGATAGAAGTGCCATTGCTGACACTAAGTTGACCTGCAAGTCTGATCCTATGAACCATTTCGACCGAGGACAACCGAGCTATGAACCGCGCCCAAGGGACGAACGTCGGACACCAATGACGGTCGTTGCGCCCTGGGCATCCCCGATACCCCTAGCATCGTCGCGGTGGTGCTTGGTGACGTAAACATCATCGCACCCCATTACGCTTCTGATCTGTATTTCACTCAGCTCGTCTACAATATGGTAACTTGGAATATGCCGCTATGTATTTACTACCCTCCGTTGTCTTTTACATGAAACACCAAGTGCCGGGTATAAGAGGATAGCACGTAGCTCGTTTCAAAAACGTAAAATAGGTGTATATCTATGTGTATGTATAGGTATATATATGTATATATGTATAGGTATACGTATATATATATGAAGCCAGTTTAGTGCATTTGCTTCGTCAAGTTGCGCCTTACGTTTTATGGGCAAAGTTTATCTTGAATTACCCGCGTTGATATGATCGTGGTGTATGTACGTACACCTAGGTATTTACTTCGATGGATATAGAATAGTGAAACTTTCAGTTTTAGCTTGATCTCAGCATTTTCCATTCGAAGATATTCCGAGACAGTTTTTCATGTTAAAAGGATAAGGAGACATGCGTTGATCAATTTTCACGCACGTATTCGAGGTCTAGGCATTGAATTTATAATGAAATTTCCAAAGTTGATGGAACGGTGAAACCGCGGGGTGAAGTAGTCAATTACGACAAGTCACCAACGGGTGCACTACAAACGGAACCAGGGTTGCGGAACCCGGACCATTTTCCATACCCATATATTCGGGTCGACAAACCCACGTATAAAGTACATACCAAAGGAACCCTTAACGCGACTCGACTGATAATGTCACGTGACTACCCGGTTCTCTCATCTATATTCCACGTACAGATGTCTACAGTGGGCTGACTACTGTTGAAGGGCCAATCCTCATTTCGACAATGAAATTGAAATAATTGAATGATTTGTTTTTATTTCTATCATACCTATAACGTAGAGTATAGGTATACCTATACGCATACTTTATCCAAATGATGATAATAAGAAGAAGAAGAAAACTAAGAAGAAGAAGAAGAAGAAGAAGAAGAAGAAGGAGGAGCAGAATACTCGAGCTTCTCATGCACCCTCAGCATTCTAGGGAATAATGTAAAAAAGGATATACTGCTCTCTGTAGTATATAGTAGAAATGGTATGTTGTATAAAAGACGATTTATGAGTGCTAAGGGGGTGGTGGGATGTTAGCCGGGTATAACCATCATTCATTTTGTCAATAGCGCTCACCTCTACAATGGATTTCGTGTAGGTATCAAAAGTGAACAGCTTTATTCTCTCATCGGGCGTGGCTTGAATCCAAATGCTCTAGGAGCCAGGGAAAATAATAACTTATCCCTGTAGAACAAGGATGAGGAGTGAGCTAGGCACAACCATGCCCGGCTACAACCAGCGGTCACGTTTCAACGCTGACTGGTACCAGAACGGACATGGTACTTCCAAACGTGTACCATCTACTAACAATAGTGGTACACGTCAGTAACGCGTCGAAAAAGCTCTACGGTATCATATAATGTAACAGGGAGAATAAAGCTTGAATAACGGTGTGCAAAGTGTGGAGGATTCCATCGTTTTATATCGTATAACCGTACGCGAAACGATCTTTGATTCTTTTCGGGGCGATTCAGAAGTGGGAAAATGGTACAGGGAATAAATTTCCTCGCAAGCTCTCACGGTGAGATGCTCTGGTCCAGGCGTCGCGGCGCTGAACGTCGATTCGGGTTCGCCCGCTCAACGCTGTGACGTCACGAGACGTATTCTCCTATAGCCGTCTGGGATTTAGTGTCTAGGAAAGGACCTCGAGGCCAACTTTGCTAGTGTTTCCGACGTATTCGCGAGCGAGAGGAAACCGTACCCCCATGATGGGGTGAGGCGAGGGGACATTCCTTCGTTCTGCGCCGTCACCCGGTAAATGAACTGGCTCGCCTAAATGTGAATAAGCAGTCGTCTAAAGGTTTTTCCTTCGTGTTTTCCGGGTTCGCATGGCGCGACGTGATATCTTTAGAGGTGATATTCTCAATCTCTGCAGCTGAAACCGATGTCGTATAGATTTCTGATAATACAATACCGAATACCGATAGTCGTGATTCATAGATATACCCATACGGTATACAGTCTAGGGACTTTACATGCGTGACAATAAAAAGAAGAAAAAAAAAGAGAAAATTCATACATATGGGGGTCGTTGCATATTCCTAATGAGCCCGTAGGTAATCTGTATATATATATATGCATACCATGCAGCTATTATTATGGTATGTATGGCTAGGAGACCTTAGACTGTGGTGCATTGCTCGTTATAACTATAGAGGTTTGCAAAATTTATTCGTTCTTTGGTGAATACTAAAATACCGACTCATTTATCTTGAATGCTTAACTCGATTCGCTGTTTCATTTCACTGTTAGCCTTTTTATTTATTAGAAGACTTTGCGAAATAACTCCAGTTAAGTTAAATAAATTACAGCCGGGTGGCAGGAGTTTCCTGAGGTAAGGGGAGCGAGGGGCCCACGAGATAGGGATGCTCATTGTGCGACCATGTATAATTGCCTTGCATTATCTGGAAATTGTATTTACGCTGAGCGTCTCTCCTTCAGGAACGACCGGTACACACAAAACAGCTACTCGAAACGTAATTAAAGAGAATACAAAAAATAATAACCTCACCTAATAAGCTTACGAGTGAAAGTTACCTTCATTTCTACCTGGTTTCAACCGGATGATAACCGAGACCGAAAATTGACGGTATTTAGAACGACGAAAAAAATTCCAATCTCACCCTTCAGCTTTCCTCTTCGTACATGTATCTCCATACCTGTATAGGACAAGGTTGCCGATATCGTACCGCCACCTGACTCGCACAGTAACAGTTTGGTGATTTTTTGCGAGAGTACCTCCTCGATTTTGAGAATTATAGAAATGGGTGACGTCAGTATTCAAGATCCTCTAAACATTCCTATTTGTATAATTTTCCAAAAATCCAGGAGATAGATACTCTCGAAAAAAATTACCGAGCTGAAACGGTGCGATTTAGGTGGCGGTACGATATTGGCAACCTTACCCCACACCTACACGTGTACTTTGTTCCCGGATACGCTGATATTTGTTCCGTGCGAAAATCTCTGCTCGTGGTTCTGAATTACTCTGACAGCAAGTCGTAATCTACCTATTGGTATAGTCTGCGTCCCTTTATAAGCCCAGCTACCCCCATTCGATACATTCGAAGCTGACCGCCATACACGGTATATACACGCACCGTACACAGTACGCGTGTAGGAGCAATAATTTAGTGTCGCGTACACACTGCTACGTTTTTTTTCCCCTTTTTTTTCGTTCGCGGTTCACGTGAATCAAGCTCGCTGGAAAACGCGTGAAAGATAAAAAAAAAAGGAAGACAACAACAACAACAAAAAAATCAAAATAAGTGACGTACATTTCAGTAAACTCCAATCGTGCGTGTAGGTTCTATCTAGCGCGATCGTATGTTGGGATTTATTCTCCCGTGGCACCCAGTATCTGCTTGAGAATTGGAAAATTTTTCCGTGTGGAACATCAACCCACCGATATCTCTTTCACTGCAAAAATGAGGAGTGTATAGGTGTACGGGGGTAGGTACCGTGAACTTGCCGATTTTCCGTTTCGCGTTATATTCGGTAAGAAGATGGAATAATGGCATGGTTCAACGCCGTAACCATCACCTGCGGACGCAGATACATCAACGTCAAAATAAGAGAGATAGAGATGGATATCTGGAGTGAAAGGGACAGCGATAGCTGAAGAGAGAACGAGAGAGTGAGAGAGGGGGAGGAAAAAGCAAACTAGAGATAGATATAGTAGAAATGGAAATCACGAACTGGAAACGGAAGAGCTAGGCCCGATATAGACAGATCAAACCCTCGAGGATTCTGGACGTTTTCCGATTCCCGTTTACCATTGTTACTCTTACCCTGGCTAGACATGAATGTCCCGGGGCCCTGTGGCAACTTTTGTTTCAAATTTCATCCGCAGATTACACGAAATTTGGTAGCGTTACCCTTACAACATTTCAGATAGAACGCACACCGTGGATATATATGTATATACATATATATATAAATATACATCACTACTACCACTAGACTCAGCTTTTACTTTTCCAAATAGCTCAACTACGCTCGGTGTGTACTATACCAGCGTCCCGACGGTTAATTGCATAGCGTCCTTGTCTCGGTAAGCTCGGCAACGGACTTTGACTCCATCCCTTATATTTTCCGTTCTCTTCCGCTCCCTTTATCTAAGTCCATTTCTCTCCTCCTCACTTTGTCTAGATCTTATATACATACGTATATATCTATATATATCTTAGCGCAAAACCTTACCTGCCTCCATAATTAGGCGAAATTAATTGTTCTCCTTGAACGAGCCGGGGTATAACGTTGGTGAATAGAGAAACCCTCCGATGCAATATTCATCCACTCTCCAGAATCCGTTCACTCGGGGTTGTTGGCGTCGCGACGTCTGGCTTATGCGAGGACGTCCATCTCTACTGCGTTACCAAGCTTTGAGATTTGTCACCATATACCTACTCCGAGTGGAGCTTCGCCTGCAATTTTCCTCAGAGTTATTGGTCCGTATTGGTTGTCTTAATCAGATCCCTCCGAGAATCACTTATAGTCGAGAATGGGAATTTAGGACTTCTGATGGGTATGAAACTTCAGCGTCAACTCGAAATAGTGCGATAATTCAGGAATCCAGAGAGGCTCGTTTACCCCGCGAAATGTCACGACGTAACTCATAAATTGTATCGTATATCTATGTACACCGTGCAGTGGATACAAGGGCTGATAGAATAATCCATTCGGAATTTCTAAATATCGTGAAACGAGCCAAATCTGGGAAAATCTATGTATCAGATTTTTAGTATCAAAATGAAATATAGATTTACAATTTGCTGTACCTAGTTGACAAGTCGGTTGATCTCGAACAAAATTGCTGGATCAAATTGGCCGTTCCAGCCGTTTTTATGCCCGCTGACTCCGGATGACAAAGCTCCCGGATGGGGCTTTTCGAGGCATTGATTTTGGAAATTTATTCAAAGTATATATGACACTGGGCTGCTCGCAGACTTTCATTTAGCAAAACACGATGTCGGTATCAATTGGCGGTAAAACTATACGTTTGGTATACAGTTACCTATTCAAAGAGCAAATGCAAACCGTCGAACTACCGATAAGAGTAGTAATTATTTCGGTATACCCAGCTATCAACTTTTAACTTGTGTTCAGACAGTCGTTGACCTGAAATTGAATATCAAGCCGTGGTTCAGCGGAATTTTGGCTAGCGTTCCGCAATCTGAAAATAGCGGTGTACACATAATTTCCCGAAATAGTCGTCAGCGATTGCATTGAGGCATTCGGTGTCAGCTTTTTTTAATGCAAATAATAAAACCGTGGCTATGCCACATTTTACTATTTACCAATAAGCTAAGTGTAGAAGGGGCATGACTATTGGTTGCGCGCGCACTCCGGGCAATGTATCGATTTGATATTTGTCGTGTTACTCGCAAGGGAGAAAATTTTTTTCTTTTCTCTCCTTTTCCTCCTTTTTTTTCTATTTTTTTTCCTTTTTTTTTTTCTCTCGGTTTCTTCAAATTGCACAGAATAAACAATGTTGAAATAATATTGTCAGATGCGTTACGAGGGAGGTTTCACATACGGTAAAGGTTGCTATAACGCCGCCGTTTTCAAGCTTGAAAATAAATGATCCTTCCCGAGGAGAAGATAGAAAAATTCTGTCTCATTGCTCAGACGTCAAATGATTTTTCTAAAACTATTATTTCTCCGTTGGTATATATACATATGTAAAGCCACACGTCATTCCCTGTTCTTGAATATTGATTAATCAGTTTTGGAAAAATGATTGTTATTTTTTGTCTCGCGATAAAATCATTATATTTTTTCATTCTCCTCGGGAGTTTCGTAGTCGCTGTTTATCGCGATAAATTTATGAGAAGCTCAAATTTTTTCATGGTGTTAATTTTCTTCCGAGCTTAAAAATGTAAATATTATTCGAGCAGATTTGAAAACTTGAAGCGTGAAGTTTATCATGGAAACTGCTCACGCTTGAGGTGAAAATAAAAACCGAATTACATCTCAGGAATAATTAATAAAGCAAGAGCAAGCAGGAGTCAGATCCGATAGTTTGGATCCCGGGAGAGTTACCTCTGTAGCATGCGTATACCTACTCCTCGCGTACTTTATACTTCTGGCAAAACCTTTTCCTGCAAAAGCTGCTCTTGTATTATATCTGCGCGTGCCCGTCCACGCGTACTTAGATCTGAAAACGTAAAAGCAGAAGGGAATTTATACTCGAGCACTTTAGAGAATCGTTTCTACTGGTCAGAGAAGCTTTGCTTTACGGCTCAATGAATTTAAATATGGTTGTAAATATCGTCCAGAAAAGTAAGAATTAAAATCTGACGGCAAGAAGCATTAAAGGTGCTCGACATATCTCGAGTCATAAAGATAAGGAATTCTTTTCTTCTGCGTATTACAAACCTAAAAGCACCCAACGCACCGTTCGCTCCTTCACCGAGTAGCTTTCCTTGTTCTTCCGAAAGTTAGCAGGTTTCAAAAATTTATAATCTCCGCATCATTTCTGTTGTATCAAAACTCGTAGAAGACATGAAAGTGGAAGAAAAAGATAAACGAAAAAATAAGATAAAAATGTGTACACGTATATAGTATATACCTATAGATATACTTTTAGCTACGAAACAATCTGGACCTCTACTGTTCTCCGCTTGTTTTCAAAGAATCGGAAGAATGTGCATTGAACATTGCATTAAATGGCATGGAACGGAAAGTTGGTAGTAGAGTCTTCTGCCTTGAACTGATCATCAAGCTAAAGTAGAAGTTTTGCCGACTCCAAGAATTCGAACCCACATAAAATGAAGGCTTCCTTTGAGCGTACCATTCGATCTAAAACGTACTAGTTTCTCAGCAGGTGAAATTCCATCCAAAGTCAGCGTATGAACCGAACCAGCTGCGTTAAACCATCGGACCAAATGGCCTGTGACCCTGGGCCAAATTGAATGCAATTAATCGCTTTCAACTACCAACAAATAGCCCATGGGTCGCTTTAATCACAGTAGTGGCAAGTTGACTTTGGGAAAAGATGCTCGGAACAGAAGAAATTTAATAAGCTGTATGTCGCTGTAATACCTTCCAAAATAGAAAATGCAGTTGAGCTGCGAGCTAAACATCGTCTAAATTACTCAACTATTCAATCAAGGTATAGCTGCTGTGTCTGAGAAGTAATACATGATATCTACGGTTCTAAATACTGCGAATAATTAGATTGAAGCGTTAAAGCGAAGACTCGAAATTGTTCCCTGGCGTTATTAGCGTTGATTGGATAAGTCGTGCGAAATGTTATACCGCAGAATGGCATTATGGTCAGAGGACTAACGAGTTCTCTTCTCGAAGTGACTAACGAGTTTAAAACAAGTCGGAAACTTTTCATGCTGCAGTTGTGTATCAAGCATCGAATGAGCCATTACACTAGAGCCAGCACATATATTTGTTATGAGGGAAACAGCATCCCTGCATCAGTTTTACTGTAATACCCTAACGCTAGAGGCATCTCGTTGTTTCAACGGGGCAAAGGCATACGTGTCGCGACAGTATAACATTTTTTCTCGACTCGAATAAAAAAACAGAAATGCAACTTTGAAATGAAAAACAGAGCATCAAGGCGGCCGAGTTCCCTTGGCTTTTTATCGTACCATTAAAAAATGTGTAATGGCTTTATTCTTTTAATTTGACCGCGCCGCGTTAGTTTACTTCCCTTTATGTCAATGCTGTACTATTCCTTTTTTTTTCATAAATTTTAACTAAATAAATTTGCTTCTTTCAACCCTTATACACAAGTTAAACTGGAAAAAAATGTAATTTAACAATGTGAACCTTTTTTTTCGGGTATTTCAACGCTTTATGTAATCCTCTGCTATACGTCAATTAACGCCGAGTTATTTTCGCAAATTGATCGCGAAACTTCGTCTAGTTTTGAGCATAGATCCAAGCAGAGAATAAGAAACGGTCCTTCGTCCGATTGGATTCTTAGCTCGAACTGAGAGCCTGGCGACATTTCCGCGGAAAGTAACATCGATGCAATCTGAATGTCGATCGGGCATTCGTCCCCATCCTGATACAGCCCTGCAACGAATCACCTCCAAGGCACCAGCGGAGTACCTCATTCGTTTTGTAAAGTAGACAAGCCCGAAGGCCGGTGGCAAGAACCGGGAGAAACAGGGTGCCGAGGCTAGAGCCGGGCAGAGCCACGCAGATTAGCAGTGGCGTGTAACCTAGCTTGAAAACGGACGAGGCTCTCCTTTATCCTTAGTTGATGGTTAAGGGTAGGGAAGAGCAAAGAGCGAAGGAAACAGCGAATTGAGAAATTGAGGAATTCGTTGGACAAGAGACGGGACGAAGTGAGATAGGGTGTATTTGCTTTTGACGCGAAGCAATGCGACATTGCGAATGCGCTGGCTGAAGGAATCAATTATCAACTACGTTTGAGGACGAGATTTGAAAGGAGTTCGACCTGTTTGTCTGTCTACATGGGAGATAAAGGGCTGGTGGTTTGTCGAAGCTAAGCCAGGTCTCACCAAATCCACCAGTTTTGAATCGGCTTATCTACGATTGACCGCGAACGGAAGGAATCTTACCGAAACGAAACTAAACGAAACGAAACGAAACTGCGAGCTTTTGCTGGGAATAAAGTAAACAATGTCATTCGAGAGAGGGCCAATTGTATTTTCTTATCCTTTTTCCTCCAATTTATCCGGACCAATTGCAGCTTAAAGGAATATCCGTTATTCTTCACCTAAATCGAGGTATAAGGTTTATAAAGTACCTCAGCTCGTCTTCCTGTAATCTACGCAAAGGTCTGACACAAGTCAAAATTTATTTCATCTCTAGCAAAAAAGTTTCATGACTAATACGCGATAATGTGCCATCCAATACATATATATTTTCTCTGGAAGCGTGATAGAATTGGAGACCCGTCAATAGCAGCCGCCGCAGATGCTGGCTCGTCGAGAAGGGGCCAAACTTTTCTCCTTACTTAAAGTATCAATATTTTTAGATGGCGTTGGCTTTCCCTTATATCTAAAATCGCATTGCTTCAAAGTATTGATTTTCCTTTACCTACCTTACACTCTACAGTAATCTTTTAGAGGATAATACATTTAATACTTTTACCTGCGGGACCTCGCGGCGGCTTCCCGCTAACCTGCAGGCTACATGTCTTTACCAGGCTCGCAAGTATAAAATCACTACATGCCTGCGCGTATTCATGTGAACGCTACTATTATCCAGTTACAGGAAATATATACTCCGACTCTATTCAAATATATCGCTAAAAACCGCGGTGACAATTGTTCGCGATAAACGTGACCGATATTATATTCTCTAGTGACTTTCCGCGATAATTTTCACCGCTGTACAACAATTATTTTATCGATTACGCCTCGACTTTTATCCCTCATCCAAATTTATGAAAAGATACAATTTTCAGGTATTCCAATCTAGGTTCGTTGTCTGCGTGAGTTCGGATTTCTTTCAAGGATTAATACGTTTGTGACTCGTGTGCTACTGTGAACAAAATTTCTTTCAATATCTGCTATTGAATCAGATACTAAACCGGTACAAGATAGGTGAATGGGTGCTCGATATCATCCAAAATTCAATTGGAGAATAAGAAATCTGCGACATCTGTAGAATTGTAAATATTTCAACTATTCTTCCTGCTGCAATTTGGCGACTGCACATGAGTAGGCAAAGCCAAAATTCAGCAATTTGCCACGACGTTCGTCTGACGTTAAGATGTTATTTTATCTCGCAACATTCGTAGAACGAAGAGACATCGCGATGTCGTTCAGTTTTTACTTTTTCATTCAGTTTTTGGACCGAACGAGTTTTGCGTACTGGCTACTAACTCATTGTCAGTAAATCCAATAAGGATGGTCATACGTTATTTTTAGTAGAATAAAAAAAATTCTCAATTTGAGTACAGTGCGATGGATTTACCGTACAACATTACCAAGTGATAATTGCTGCAAATGGCTCATTGCATTGAGCTGGTTTATCGATAGATTCCAACCAGGGAAGAGAGTCGCATGGATTCGGTTTTATAATCCTACAACGACTATTATTTCGTCGAATTGCGACATGATTTTTGTGAAAATGCTAAAATATGACATTTATTGAGAACGAATGGGTTTCCTCGATATATTCGCGTCTTCGTAATTATAGAGCAATTTTTTTTTTTTTCTCCCGGCGATCGTCATTTCCACGGCTGTATTCATGGACGTACGTATATGTGGTTGTAACAACGTAAGTACTTCCTGGATAATATTCAGTTCGACGGTTACTTCCGTTACTACTAGGATTTTACGTTTAACCACTTCCCGTGTCCTCGGTCTCTCCTCGCAGGATATATTGTTTATCGCTGAATAATACTATAAGATGTGTGCGCAAGCGAACCGAGACTCTTCTCGATTCGTGTTCCGGATATGTAGACGATGTAAGGTGAAATAAAAGAAAAGTGAAACAAAACAGAGCGATGCATCAGGAGTAAAATTCAAATTTAGGAATGATTCAAAGGGGCAAAAAGCTCCGCTCTTCTCGCGAGACGGTGAACTCACGCTGCTTCCCAAATCCCTCTTGGTTTTTCTCTCTCTTTCCTGCTTTTCCTACTTCTCCTATTCGGTCTAGTTCGATTCATCTTTGTCTACTGCGCATGTTTTTCTCAATCCTATCGAGCTTGAGCCAGCTTGGCTCTAACTTGCCAAAGCGTAGCTTGTACGGCTTATTGAATAGTCTATATTTGAAAGTTACCATCTTCGTTGTCTCTTTATTTTTCTTGAAAATACGCCGCAGGCTAGGCGAATCGTTTCGCCATTTGTATTAATGTAAATATTGTTTGTCAAGATTGCGCCAATAATTTATTAGATTTTTCTTATACCGAGCTGCGCGGATCCTTTTCTACAATTTTATTGAAACCCACCGAAAACTTTATATTTTATAGTTCGATTATTCCATCCCATTGTACCTTTGCTCGAATGCGAGCATGCTATGACCGAGGATTAATAGCGGAACTTTCCAAAAAGCTACACGTTCGTCTTCGTGTCCCAATCGATCTCAATATATCGAGTAGAGCGAGGCCCGCGGCTCATTCTCGCAAACGAATTTCTATTCGAAGAATAATCTGCATGCTCAAATTTATGGCTTACCACGGCAAGAAAATTCGCTATATATCTACAGAGTATAGACGAACCTCGCGTAAGTCCAGATGAAGGAAAACTGCATCTCCTTGGTAATTCTGTATTTCGATTACGTGTCTCGTGCAGAATCATCTTTGACCCGATCTCCCTGTAGAGATCTACATTTCTTCCTCTCGAATTTCCCTCTAGTCGACGCTAGTATTGCCAAGAATGGTTATTCGTTGTTATTTCCACTCTTATTACACTCATCATAGCTACATACATATTCCAGACGCGGTATAAATCTGTTTTTCCATATCTCAACGTATAAGCTATGTCATAATTTAAAATAATATTATTTCATTCGACACCACATATCTCTGGTCTTCAGGGTACAAAATATCCCAGCACTTATTGTTACACCCTGCCTTTATAGACTATATATATACATACATACACATACGGTAGCCGAGGGTTATACCATCCCCTATTAAAGCTGCATTTAATAGTCGATGAATTTCCAAAACTTTTTCGAACAAATATTTACCCTCGTAGAGGGTTGAATGAATTCGGGAAAGTTATACTTGACGCCGAAGAAGGACAGTTTGAAATATTTGGGTTCTACATACGGAGACCACAGCTTAGGCGTGGGTAAACTGCACTGGGATTTTGTAATTACTTTGCTTCCAGTTATACTTATGGGAGGGTTGTCGAGGTATAATGTCTATATACGGTACCGGCCATTAGTGCTGTACGAAGTATAATATATATACAGCGAACAAAGGACAATTAGGTATAATGGGATCTTCCACCCGGTATAAATATAATCCTGCAGGTTATCCCGGTCTTCGATCCGGACGGATATCAAAGCCTGGATAAAAATCAGAAAAATTGGTAAATATGATTAGATTTTCCAGAATTTTGGACAAAAAAAACTTCGTCATATTCCATACATACATCCGTTCATATAGAGCGTTTTATTGCTTTATTGATTCTTATTCAGAGTCGGTAAACTGGTCGGGGGTATCTGATCAAAATTGAAATTAACGAGAGTTTCCTTTCCGAAGCTGGTAGGTATATATGATGAAAGTGTACCTATACGTACACCTACCTAATGCCTGTATTGAAAGCTGATCGGAAAAATGGTTTTTCCGTTATAGATGAAAAGATAACGGTTTGATAAAGTCCAGCGTCATAGAGTCGGGGAATAAATAATCTGAGCGTAATATCAAAGACATGGAGAATGGAATGACGGAAAAAGTGTGAAGCAAAAAAATATTAGATATATGTAGTGGCTCGGGCAGGATATGTAACGGAATCAGAAAAACTCCATCGCCATGGTAACGATTTTTGTATCGTCCCTCGGAGTAGAGTGAAAGAAAGAAATAAAGGACAGTTGAAAGCTACTTAGATTAATCTCGCGATACTGAAGAAGAAATAAGAGTAGGAGGTGTAAAAACAATTAAGAAGAATAAAACAAAGCCTGTACCTACCTACATTGCAGAATAACCACATCAGCGATGAAATAGTAGGAAGAACGGCGATAAGGGTGAAATTAAAGAATACAATTATTCTAAGAGGTTTCGAAATCTGAAATAACATCGCGATGGGAGGAACGATACTGTTCTGGCTAACGTGAGCAGGTAACTAATCTTCATTTTACATCCTATTTCAAGACGGGGTTCCGAGATTCATCCAAATAAATAAATAAATGAATAAATAATCCCCTGGGTGATGTGAACGTGTCTTATTACTGAGTCATACGATTGGATTCTGCAATTTTATATCAAGCCCAAACCACCGTGACCGTATATATACCCTTTATCATATATGTACAAGTCTAACAAGGCTTGAGTTGGAGCAGATGATATTATGGGCGCATTATCCGGCTGGCATCTGGAATGTGTAATCATAATTTTGAATGTATTCTCACTACGTATTACAGGTTGTAATAATTTGTTAATAAAACAACAGATACATACACCAATTAGTAGGTTCTAATTGGGGATCTTGCATATTCGGAGAAAAAGCAAATGTTTGCTATGCTGGTTCTCAAACATGCCGTTGTAGCTTGAATTATCATTTATCTGTTTGTTATATGAATTCCTTCTTTTTTTTTTCATTTTTTTTTCATTTTATTTTTTTATTCGCTTGTAAATAAATTTAAAAAACAAATTTCCACGTTGAATCAGCAAGAGATTTTACATTTCAGCGTCAATTTAAATATATATATATATATATATATATACAAGAGAATCACACTCGACTGACACAACGCGTAACTTTTTGAACCTGACCGGACAAAGAACTCCGACGAATTTCATTATTTCTGTACGTCGACCAAGCCTTCTAAGAGCTTTATTTTATTCAGTTGACTTATTCATTTATTTATGCCTCGGATCTTCGCTACCACCTAAGGCTCAATTAGAATGTTTGGCGACGGCGGTGGCGAAGGATATAGCCTCTGCTCACCCACCCCTGCCTTAAGATCTAGAGATATGGGGATGCAGACACTCTGTTCGATAATCCGGGTCCAAAGGTCCGAAAAGGGTTTGATTCAGACCCCATGGTACGAGCGTTTCGTGTCGTCCTGCTCTATGGGTTTCCGTAATTGGGCCAAATAGCGTGTCGCCTTTTGCCCGACCTTTCGTGTAGTTAAGAAACAACCAAAGTTCTAACAAAGACCACCCACGTATGTCCGTAAAAAATCATACACGCTCCATATGATATTCTTTGTGCCGTGCAAGGTAATGAAATGTGATATATTTATTCACTTATTTCAAATTCGAGACGAGGATTCGAAATTTTCATTGCCTTTATTCCAAAGTACACAACATCACTCGCGATACAAGGTTATCAATTTCTTGATTTTCTCACACTCCAACGATCAAATCTCTAATACGTTATAGTATCGAAGTATCTTCGTTATCAAAAACTTGAACGAATTCAATATTCTAAGGGTCAGATTATCTTTCGAAACGGAATGCAGCATTTTGTTTACCGTTACCCTGGACCTTGATATTAAAACGGTGAATTCAATGAGTCGGGTACATTTACTTTGTTCTTAGAAATAATAACGCCCCCAAGGGATCGCGAGGCAAATCGGTTAATATGCAAATTCCCTATCGAATTTTTCAACGTAACAGAAATGTCCCACCCTTTGGTGAAACTTGTCAATTTTTCAAAGTCAATTTCCGTTTAGCTATGTCGAATAGTGAAAATCTGACGATTAAGCGGAATTTTCGGGGTTGTTCATTTAATAATTTCATACACCAGTCTTGGTTCAGTTTTATGCACGTATATTTCTGTCGATCTTCCGGCTACGTAGTGACATTTTTTTTTCTGTAGCTCTATGAGCTTCTGATCGTAATGAACGCTGCGATTTCTCCACTTAAGGTTAATTGGTGCATGTCTAAGTTCGGTGTAATCGCATTAAGTTCTTCATTTACGTCTTCAGATACGTAAACCTTGATAGGGGAAATTTCTGTTGTAAGTATAAATCTATGATGCGAAGCTGTGTCTAAAGCAGGGGCGAGGAGTATAATTACATACTAGGGTATACCTTCGCTAGTACGGAATCATGCACTGTTTTCAACAGCTTCCATTACCCTACCCCGAATCTGCAGTTTTCATTAACTAATAAATTTCACCGGGAAGGATTTGTCCGATGGAAATTGTCGTTTTTTCTAATCCTTCTACGTACACGATGCTTTGCTTTTATTTTTTCGACTTTTCGCCTCCCTTTTTCTTGTTTTTTTTTTCGTTTTTTTGGGAGGTTATCTAAACTATTCAGCTGGGAGCAAGTTTAATATCTATACAGCGCAAAGCTTTGCGCTTAATGAACGACTGTACTTAATATTTTAAGTTAAGAAAGTGCTCCTTCATAGCCTTAAATGAAAAAAAAATGGCTGGATAAGGAGCGAGGCAACCGAAATTAAAAATTGAATATCCTGGCAATTTTATTCTCATCCGGCCAAACAATGCTTCGTATACCTTGAACTTTTCCACCTAATCCAGGATAAGGCGTTGACAATGCTTACCTATGACACCCCGGTTATCTGGTTTGATATTATGTTCTTTGTCACAAGCTACTAATCGATATTCTAATGAACCTACCCCCATTATTATCGCCCCTGCGCATAATTTTCATAGTTTGACTGCTAATTAGAAACTTCTCCGAAAACCTTTGATTCGTACCTGGTATCTACCATACAGAGAAATTGAGTTACTCATTCCTATATATATACGTGATGAAGTGATTAAAATTATTCCATCCCATTTGTCGTTATTATTACTGTTCGTGATTCGATTGGATAGCTTCACCTTTGATCGTTGTAGTTACATTAAATTTCGCCATGACTGAGTGAACCTTGTATTATCCCTTGCTTAATTACGGTCTTGGACAATTTTCCGACTTGAAAGGGTAGCCGAACGGCATGCCGTGTTCGTGAGAATCTGAAAAGTTAAACGTCTGGGGTAAACCTTCGTCGATAAGGCCAAAGATGAAAAATAGACGGTGTATAAGAACGATACAAAGAGTTATTTATCGTTCCCGAGGCAATGGATAAATCACGTGATGGTATACTCAAGAGTTACCTCGAAGTGGCTCCGTCGTTCCCGGTAAACGAGTGCCTCTAATCTTTTCCAATTAATGAACCAGTCTTCCCGGATTCCTGCAACCAGCGTCGCAGGTTTTTTTCGATCATGAAAAAAGCTCGAGGGCGATGAGACGAACGGAAACGTGATGGAAGGGCCAAAGTTATGCCTCGAGAAATCATGCGCAGAATTTTACGAGGTCATCAACAGTGAAAAAAAGTTATTTCTTCCAAGAGCAAACAGCCTTCCATCAACGAATCAACTTTTAAGCTCCAAGGCAGAGACGGGGAAATTATTTTAATCCCGCACCTACACATTTACCTCATCTCTCTTCGTGTCCAACTCGCTTTGCTCTACGTGTGCACACATATATAGATACACCCCAAATAATTCAAGCTTTGTTATCACGGTTGTTGTTTAATCTTTCGTTCGAAGTAACTCATTAAACCTCGATGGAAAATATACCTTCCACGTTACTAAATCGGAGGGAATTCATAGGCTGTCGAGTATGAAAGAACGATATCATAAAATAGGTGTTGCTCGATTGACCCTCTAAATTCAGATAGAATTAAATCGTTACATTCGAGCACCTCGATTCTCTTGTACGTGAAAAAAAAAAAGAAAACAAGTAAAAGGAAAAACATTTTCTCGTATTGTTTCACTGCCTGCGAGTATCCGTTGCTTCGAAAAATATATACAGGAAATTAAGCGGTAGCAGCCCGAATTTATACCCCCGTTACAATTGAATTAATGTCCGCTGGGATGACTTCCGAAACCACGAAACAAATTAATTTGATCAAGTTGATCATCTTCAACGTTCGCTTTACACATATTATACCGTATATGGGGAAACTCTGCTTCAGCACTGGGCAACGAAGCTCGTACTACGCTTTAACGTGTTTGTTTGTCGAATGCTTCAGGTGACGTTCAGACTAAAGTGGATACATATAGTTATCCGGATACGTGTCCAATATAATCATCCCCGGGCAGAAATCCGCGGAATACCTACAATGGCATTACATCGGAACATGCGATCACGTTTAATCTCTGTAGTCATGGTATATCTGAATCGAATGACCAAAGGAGTTCAGAATTAAGCGATAAATCAAGAATAAACATAAATGTTCCGTTGATAATTGTTTCAAAATTTTTCACAGACTTTGTAGGTAAAATGCACATTGACTCCTTTCCTCAAGTAATTCAATATCCGGATGAAATAATGAACAAAATATCTGCGACTGGTAGCACATCTGATATTAATTAATGCTGGTGATAAATCTGTTATCAAAAGAGTTTCGATGAATGGTGATGAATGGTGAGATCATCAGTATATCGTTGAAGTTATACGCCTTCGGCGTGTAGAGATACTGAATTACATATCTCGTTTATTGCGTTCAGTTCATTACTGAAACAGAACGATCAAGTTACGAAGAGTAAACGAAATTTCACGTCTCCGTCACAGTGGTGTATTATAATTGTGGGCAGGATGCAAGCGATAAAATACCTGCAGCGTGCTCATTTTATATCATTTCAGTGATTCCATACACTCTCTGGAAATGGCTCTGCGTTTAGTTACGAGATACTAAAAGCGAAACGAAAAACAAAATCATGTAGGGGTATGTGTGTGAAATATCCGTTGGAACTATTTTAGCAAAACAAAAAAATTGGGTACAGTTTATTAGTTCAGACAAATATAAAGAAAATTGAACATTTTTCATCTCGTCTTTCGATTCGATCAAAAAGCATTTGAAATTAAAGCGCAGGTGTGTTACTTTATGGTGCGATACATTTTGGTTGTGAGTTTCTGCGAAACCGATCCAACAGCAATGTATTGAGCTCGTCACGATGGAATTTCAAACTGTTATCTGTCCCATGCTTGACTTGCCAAATTGTATCATGTTCGAACAAAAAGCTCGATGAGAAGAATTCCATGTATAATAGTACACCTTCGAAGCATATATTCCATCTCTTGGCCTCTAAGCGATATTTCCTAAATTCAACATCAGATTGACAAATTGTTCGAGATATAATTCATGTGCTGAATTTTCGGTGAAAACACTTCTATTTCTGGAAGCTTATTTTGCGAACGAATGATCGGAGGGATTAGAAAGATTTGACGTTTCTGGGTGAGTACAGACACCTCGGAGGTTTAATTGTCCGAAGATGTTCTCATCGCAGGATCTGAAATTTCGTTATTCACACCCTTCTCGTTCTAACCCTTTGAATTATGTATGATACTCATAAGTATCTCAAGACGCTTTCTCTGGAGACTGGAGCCTGATCTAGGCTTGTCGAGGGTTACCTTTAACGCACTGGTTCACTCGAATCAATTCGTTCTGACAATCGCAAAGATTGATTAAGGCATAATTGAGATGATATTTAAATATGGGATGTTCATACCTACTCAGCCACCCAAAATTCGTTCGTTTTTTTTTTTTTTTTTTTGAGAAATCGATTGATCTATCATACAAGTCCGATACCGCTGCCAAGTTAGAATGGAACACCGTCCATACTTAATCATCAATTTGAGATAGAACATTTTCAAAGCCGATGTAGGTACACGTACGAGGTATACTAATTGAGGAACTAGTAATTATTTCGAAATTGCATAATATACCAATTATGTCGTTACGTTTTGGTGGAACTGTAAAGGCTGCAGCGTATTTCATCCGTCCTCAGATTCATGAGAATTCCCCCTTTGATTACGTCATTTCCAGCCGATAGCCAATGTGTCAGGTGCAACGAAATAATCCATTGGATACATCAGGATCGAATCCGATATTTAAATACTATAGTTAGTAAACAAAAGGTATGTTTCAACAGCAATATCATTTCATTATTAGGTAACGCGACCTAGCTCGCAACGAATCCGACCGGATTAATACCTACGAGTAATACCATTTTTTATACCGAAAAGTTATTATCACGGTAAATCTGTTGAAATATGTACTTTATCGAGTTAGATCTTTGTTAAAGCTTTAACGAGGACAACCGCACTACAGCTATACGAGAACAAATTAATTTGCATCAGCGGATTAATTCTCTCGTGACCTTTGCGTTCAAAATATCTCTTCCGCGTCCTGGTTTCAGCTTATTTCCCGGATTATCTCACGAAGCGTTCTGATATTATACTGTACATGTACTTATATATATATATATATTATAAGTATACGGATATCAGATCATAAGATTGAAAAATAAATCAAAGCAAATAAATTTCACATATATGTATATAGGGGAGGTGAGGGCAAAACGGGAACGCTAAGGAAATGATGGACTTTCGTGAACTCAGTGAAGTACCCCGTTTTGCCCATCCCTCCCCTACAAACGCACACACGCACACACACGAAGAAACACATTCCCTAATCAAATACATCCTCTACGCGTAGGTGTAGCAACTTTGCAAAGAGAAGATTCAGTTTATGTTATACTCGACAATGGAATCATTGACTCGTCACCCTCTTCTCTCTGCGACGGATGTACTCGGAGGCAAGGGGGGTAGTTAAATTTAGAAACCAAGAACAAGGATTTTGCGTCTATCTTCACCGACTCGCCAGGTAAAAGTGACGGGAAAAAGAACATCGCAAACTATACCTAAATCAAATATTAAACCTAATTGATGCCAGACTGACTCCTCACCATAAAAAAAACCCTAACATCATCGTAAAAGTTACCGGCTATTCTACTACCCTACAGCTAATTTTTATGGGTACATGAAAAACGGGAATCGATAACATTATATCAAGTGAAGTACACCCTCAGCCATCGAAACTGAAAGGTACTGAATATGTCCCAATTTTTTTTTCTTTTCTTTTCAGAAACTCGACATTTGCGCCGGACCCCAAGAAGACATTGCTGATCACGTTGCAGATGATAAATAAAGTTAACGACATTCGTGAGAGTAATGAGAATTTCGAAAACCAGGGTCACGTCGGTTGATGTGACGTGGTGACGTTAACGATTCCTTTTTCCACGTGTGTGTTCGATGATCAGCCACCCCTCTGAAAGTGTAATAGGTTACCGTGCACCACCAGGTTGCCTATGGCAACCGGCTAGATCGTGGCTGGTTAGAGGTAGACACCTACCATATACCATCTACCTACATGTATATGCGTGCCTGGTGCCACACAACTGCTTTGCTACCGTAACTTGGCTTCCGCTGTCGAACGACAGAGTTTTAGTTGAGTTTGCCATTTCGTTGGAATATGACTGCACTCTTTGGTCAAGTCATTCCAATTTCAGGTTTTTTTTTTTTCTTTTTTCTTTTTGTTTTACCATGAGAAAATCATACGGTATGGGACACCCCGTTACACTGTGTGGCATTGCAGCTAGCCTCGGACACAGATCGTTGAAGCTTTCGTCAGGGGATTCTACTTTAATGAAATACATGAATTTTCAACCCTGCCGAGAGCTGTACGTGCCCGATATAGACGGAAGGGGTTAATTCTAGCCTTGACCAAAAATTTACTTCCGAATTCTTCACGTATTATTGTCAACGAATAAATGAAACATTTCAAGAGATAAGGTATTCGATTAATCGCGTTTTAATTACATCGCAGCACGACCTGCAACTATCGTAATTCCAGCGCTACTCTTCTCACAATGAGGTTCGTAATTACAGGCAAACTAGTCATTGCACTTTGACAATAGGAGCCATCAATCGCCCCGATCCAATGTGTGATTAGATTTTACGGTATTTGGATCTTGTGATTATATTTGAATCGATTATCCGCAGTTAATCGACAAAAAGCGAGATGGAACAAAAAAGAAATAAAAAGAAAATTCGTTTCGTCGTGAATTATTTTTTAACTTTGCATTTAGCACGGGGTTTAATACACGTAGGTATAACGTGCGCAAGGTATAACATGGCTTGAATTAATGACTCATGTACGGCACGGTGTGTGAAGGCTACATGAAAAATTGGTAAACAAAAAACGACCATACGCCCAATTTAGAAAAATTCTTTATGACAACAAACGTGGCATGTCAACCGATGCAAGGTAGGTATGTACAACGCAACCAGTTGATTCAAGGGTCCATATTCATGAGGAAAAATACGCTTCGACAAATGCTGTCTCGACTTCACAATTTTCGCCTCATCCGAGTAGGTATATTGAATTTAATGAAACATTTCGTTTTAATCAGACATCATTTTATTCACGAGGAAAGATTCCGCTCCTCGTATCCTCGGTTAGAGACACTCGAGGTGTAGAAACTAGGCGAAATACCGAGCTCGCGAGTGTACTAATGGTGAAATCATAAAATTGCCTTGGTTTTAGCGCCTCAAAGTTTATCCTGTTTCCCGGTCAATTTTAGCGGCAAGAAAGTTTCAATATCATTTTTGTAGCGGCGAAAAAACCTTGGGATACCGGACGAATTGCATTTTCATTGCACTTCTCATTCGCATTGAAGCTTTATCGTATTCTCAGTACCGTCGCGATTATAAACATCCTATACGCGTATGGGTATGAATAATGATGATGGCATAAAGCTCTAACGCGGAGCAGAGGTAATCGCCTTTAGAAAGTTGGGAAATTCATTAAATTCAAAGAAGCGCGGCAGAAAGGAGTGAGAAATTCATCAATCGACTGAATTAGTTTTGTTAATATTAAAACCGGCTCTTATTTGATGTTTGAGTTATAAGTAACGATTCGGGTCAGCGACCCTCTTTATATCAATAAAGTGGGGTCAAGCTTAGCAAAGCATTCCAACGGCATCACAAGCGCTGGGTTTGCCACGGTATTCATAAAATTTTAATTTTGGACAGCGAATCGGATTGTTGCTGGTCTTCAGGCCTACATACGCTTTTCTGCTATACTTTGAAACTTTTACATCAGAGATGTGGTTGAAATAGAAATATATCCCGACATCGCCATCAAATTCTTCGATCGTTGATTTTCATTTGAATTTCAGTCAAGTTCTGGTTGAATTTAAACATTGGTCGGGTTCAATAACATTATTTTCACAACAGTAAATAAATTAGTTATAAATTTGTATGAAATGCAGAAAAAAATTGAACTTGTCTACTCGTAACAAGTGATTCTCCTTGAACGGAAACGATAATAGAAATAGACTGTATCGGAAGTACATTGGAGTGCATAAAAATCTATTGTTATTTATATTTGAACGTGGCGATAGGTCCCTTAACCCTGATTCGAGTATAGAGAGTAGGAAAAAGAGCACAAAAGTTCGGTCTCCGAAATATCTTCCTGTGTGAAACTCCTTAGCTTTCCTGTCTTGATTCCGACTCCGGGACTTTGTCGTTGAATTCCTGACTCTGTGAAAGTTTTGTGCAATGTCTGTTTTCTCAATTTCACTAGCTTTACACCACGCTTGGAGAGATTCCCTATAGCGTATCTGGCACTTCTTCGATTAGATACGGTCTTACCAATTGCAATGAGAATTCCTGCTACTGCACGGTGGAAAATACGTGTTTCGTAGACGAGTGGATCGTCAGTGATCATGGATGAAATTCTCGTCTCGCGTCGCATCTAAAAGTTAAACGGTGGTGTATCTTATGGGAATCGTTGAATGGTAGTTAACACCAAGGTGACATGACTAAGTCGTAGCGAAGATTGGAGACTATCGTATTACCGGATATTCGCTGTAAGGGTTGGAAAGGGGTTATCGCGTGAAAGAAAAAATAAATTTGTGAGCGTCGTGTGACATGTTCTCGTATATATATTTTACGAGGAGATCGTGAGTGTCCTCTATATCGGTTTACTTACAAGGTGGTGTTTTGTGCCCCAGGTTTCCTCATCCCTTTGCTAGTCCAAAGTCGCTCCCCAGCGACCCACTCTCTCCCTCTTTTTCCTTTCTCCCTCTATTCTCATCCCTCTTTCTTCCTTATACTACCCAACATTTTATTACCAGCCCCATTACCCAGTTTTACCCCCCCGCTGTCCCCCTGCCCCCCTGGTACCTCGGTTCGCTAACGTTACGATATTTTACTGCCTGTTTATAGCCAAACACAATTATTACCTTCGGTTGTTGTATAGGCTAACTCTAATATATGTATATTCACGTGTATATATTTACAATATCCATAAATACTTTCACGGGCATAGGCATAGTCTATATATTTGTTTAATTGGTGTAAATGGGGCTACGGCTTGAACGAAGTAATTATAAGCTCAACCCTAGAGCGACGCTTTGGTAATTCGGGCACCGCCGTTAAGTTGCAGCAGAGTTTCAACGCTGGTGTGGTTTTTTTTCTTTCTTTCTTTTTTTGGGTAAATTTGTGTTTTTTTGTTTGTTTTTTTTTTCATTTTCCCCTCTCCTCGGACGAGAGGGAAAACTCTGATGAAATTGTTGTTACATTTTCGCGAACGCGTCGTAAAGTGCCACTGCGTGGCTCACCCCTGTACGTATATACCAGTATAGGTAGATGTAACGGAGTTAGGTAACGGAAGAAATTATAACACCCCGTTTCACAGGTACCCAACTATGCAAAGCAAAACGGAAAGTTCTTATGTGTTTCGCAGTATGTATACCCGAAGTAACCGCAGTTACGTCGTCTAAACCCATCTATATACAGTATATCTATACTTTGAAACATAGAACTAGTCTATATGGAAGTTCGATAACGGGTACGAATTTGAAACTGTATATTCTGAGCGCACCTAGTCAAGTTTTAGTTATCAATAAATATTATTATCTTATATACAGTTGAGCTCGAGGTATCCTTGCTGGTTTCTCTCCTGGGAACGAAAGAGGGTTAAATCGATAAAGTGGTGGGATTTATTTTGCGCGTAAGGTAAATTCCACCGCAAAACCTACCCTAGGCTCAGGTTCGAGTGAACCGTAAAGGAAAGAGAAAAGAGAAAAAAAAAAAACAAGAACAAAAAAAAATTAGGGGTTCCCTTGGTTTCTCGTACCCAAAATAAACAGTAACAATAATCAGATTGTGGTAGAATATTTTTCGCTACACTGGGACGGAGTTAAGTGGTAAATTGCTGCGGTGTCACGTGCTGCAAAGCTTTTTTTTTATCTCGTACAGGTGTATCAAAATTTTGCATTCATTTGGAACACGGCCAATGTCAGCTATGGCTCTTAATTTGTTCACTGATCTATCGTCCGATGCAACAGCAAAACTTTATTCCCGTTCCATTTGAAAATTACCTTTTTTTTTTATCCGCAAGCTCGTGTCTGAAAAAAGTCACTATTTTTTAAAATTAATTAAAAAATATTACGCTACTCTTACTGTGTAAATTGCACATCAAATCCTACGAATTCAAAATAATTTAGCGAAGCAATTAAATCTGTGTAATCAAAGTGACAAATTGAGTACGGAATTCGCCCTAATCATATGAGAAAAATATTGTTTATGTATCCGTTGATTCATATTGTGTTGGGTTCTGTGAAGAGCAACGTTAATATCTGATTTTTATTACGTTTGCAAATTCATAGCATTGCTTCAAGCTTTTGTATAATTACATGGGGAAAATTATCGTACAATTTCATACGAATGTGAATTATTCTAATGGTTATATATACTCTGAGAATATTAAAACCAATGCCATAGAGTAATCGCTGCAGAAATATATAAATACTGTGGCTTATGAAGTTATTTTCGAATAGAATTTTCGCTGGCTCTCGAGAAGAAGTTCCTTGCATAATTTAAAGTGACGTTTTTGCAATATTGAAAATAAAATATGGTAAAAGCACTCCTTGAAGTTGACATGCGCCCGCAGAGAAAAGCTCCTATATAACAATTGTAGCAGTGTTTCGCAGTATTAGGTACCGCGATATTTCCATCACTGTGATTCAATACTTCAGAATCGCTGCTGAAAGCTAGAGTGTTTCATTAAATCGTACCTATTTCTTCCAGTAATTTATTTGAAAACGTTAATTATTAGTGGCGTAATAACAGAGCTTTCACAAGTAACTCGGGAGTACCTCAATTCGGGTCGTGAGAACGGTATTAGTTGTCGATATCGCAATTATGATGGAATCAAGATACTCACATCGATTAGCGGCGGATTAAGCCCGAGAAGAAAGACGTTCTGTGGAATTTTAACGCTGTATTTTATTCCGAGTGATTTTATTTACCGTTTTTACACACTACATACGATACGGACGTGACGTAATCGGCTACTTTTCCTATAAACCCCGCCGGCCCAGCTATTGCGATGAACCCTCTTCAATGGGATACCAAGCCCCTGCCTATAGTGGATCGACGATAAAATTGAGCTCCATGCACTTTCTGACCGGTCTGGGCAATCCAATTTTTCACAGAGTTTCGCGCTCAACTAGAATGACTATAAAGTGACTGCACCAGGCAGCTTCCAGTCAACTTCGTGGCCTATTTCATATGAGACAACAATACGTTTCTCAGGCCGGGTGCAGACATCGTCACTCGAATCTACTAATGGCCGTTTGAATTGCAGCGATTCATTGACTCGAATGATTTTAACAAGAGCTTGTATCTTCAATGCGTCCAACGCGATGTATGATGAATGCCTATTTCGGAATTTGAAAACGTTGGAGCACAAGATTGCGGTTTAAATAAAAAATTCTCAAATATCTCATCCCTTGACAGGTTTTCTTCAGAATATACCTACACATCTATTGAGTATTTCTATTTATTTATGAGATTGGTTTACAGTGTCACACGGCCGAACGTTTTAGTACCGGAACAACTTTCATCAGGGTGCGTCCTCCGCAAGGAGCTATAGGGCTCGCAATTTCCGGATGATATGGATTCCTCTCGTTTGCATTGAAAGTTAATAGGTTTCTTTGATCATGATGATTTGTGAGATTGGTCGTTGAACATTATCCTATCGTAAGATGGATAATTGATGGTAAAGTCATCGCTGGGACCGTGAGAGAGTTTCAAGTTGTGTTTTCAAATTTTATTTTACACCAGAGTTGCGGGATCGTTTCAAGTAGTTGCCTCCTTATTGTGTGCGCGTTACAGTATTCAGCGGATGGCTGCACTTCTGTAGCATAGAACGAGCGGAGAATAGCCCAAGATGCTACTTCCGGTGTAGCAAATGGCCTGCGGCTGGTCCTTTCCCCTCAACGTTGCTAGAGTGATCCTTAGTTTTCGGTAGCTATCCCAGTTCCCCTTTAAGAATTCCAGGAGCCAACGGTTTGCCGGAGGACATCTTCTTCGCCATGTTTACCCGAAAATTGAAACTCCTTGGTTTCGCTATATATGTCTAACGTGAGATTAGGACATTCCCAATTTTTGATCTTGAAGGACCAGCCAAGGAAGATTCTTCGCTGAAGAAGAATGCTTTTGCCCCTTCGATTATAGTTACAACAAAGTACAGATTTCACTAGAATTTGACGTATCGCTTAACCTCACGACCTCGCTGTCGTATCAAATCTGGTTTTTTATCGCTACTGAGGCGTGTCTTTAGGTTTGCTTCACTGCTTGGGTCACATATTACAGATACATAGAATATTTTCGGTCTCCGAAGAATCTTCAAAAAAATATTAAGAATCAAGTATCTTACTTGGGCTGGAAAATTTTGTCATTCAATAATCTATGTCGGTATTACGTTTATACGGAATATGAGGATTATGAATGCTGTACTGCTCTTCGCCTCTAGTATAGCCAATAATAGCCATATTTGACATGAATCCGTCTAAATTCTATATCTCTAACTAATAGGTATATGCTTCTTGAACGGATCGCGTTACGTTATTTACAGTCTCAGAGGAATGTTGGATAGATTTGAAACCGAGTCTGTACATTTCAGATTTCCCGGTTATCGACGAAATCGCAAAATTCCATTCCATTTGGTATTTAACGAGGATGTACCGCAAGAGAGAAAGCCACAATTATATACATAAAGATTATTTGATTAGTTTTCAGAATATCAATCGAAATTCTTACAGCATTTGACTGATAAATGGCTTCTGACAATCCCTCAAAGTTTTACGCCGCGTAAATAATTGATCTCATACTTTTTCCACACGCAGTTTGAATTTACGATCTACTTATACAATCAGAATGGAACAATCGTTATTATTCCGGACAATATACACGTGGAAAATGATTCGAAACTTATTTGTGGGTAATAAAATATACGCTTCAAACTCGATTTCAGATTGTTTTACGATGACACATGGCTTTTCGCGATCACAAATGTGCAGGGCACTCCGTTTACGCGAACGACTGTATCTGAAAGAGTGGAGATTTTATTAACGTGAAATTGTCATCAGTGGAAGAGCAGCGAGAAAGGAAGTGGCTCCTGAATCGCTTACTAAAAATACTAATTCCCTATTGCTGATTAATTATCAATGACAATTACCAATTATTTTCTAAAGAGTACCGGATAGCAAAATTTCAGTTGAAAACATTTTCGTTTGCAAAAGTAAAGCGTTACGCTACTTTTTCCATCGTCTCATTTCACTGGCAAATGAGAAACGAGAAGGTCGACGAAAAGAAGGAGAAAATGGTAATGAAATTATTAATTTAACAATGATTTTCGTAAAGATGTAGTAAATTGGCAAGAAGCCTTAAATTAATTGAATCGATTACCGAATATATTCATAATTTCACTTACCAATAATTGTCTTCGATTATTCCAGTTTCTCGCCAATCTCGAATTATTTTCAGCCCGAGAGTAGCTGTTGCGGATACTGAACACTCCCTGCTGGTCAGATACGTTTATTTCGCATAATCTTCATCAGCCCAGTATTGCTGTAATCCAATCGCGAAATGCTCGTCGTCATTGAAAGCTTTCCGAGAGCAAACAAACAATCTTTCTTTCCCTTCAAATGCCATGATGAAAATTGTTCGCTTTTGTTGCTTTAGATACCATAATCAAATTATTTCTATGACAGCCAAGAGTCGTGTGTTTGTTTGTTTGATCGCGGTTATTAATTTCAATTTCATTCACCGACTATTGCAAAAACTCTTCACATCGGCCACCGTTGGACTGAAGATAGACTCGCAGGTCAACGACAACTAGGAGTAACAATTCAATCATTTCAAAGCTCGTCAGCCACTTCATACAACTTTTTTGTAGAATTTTAAATTTGATAATTCGCAACCATTTCCTGGAATTTTACACCGAATGCCTTCTCGTTCAGTGCCCGTGAAGTAAAATGAAAACGCTCGATTTCTGTGAATACAAATTTGATTAAATGGAACCAATACTTTTGAAAAATTGAGATCGACAGTTCATTGAAATGTCAACGCAATTCATTACTAATTGCGAGTTCAAAATGGTTCATTGAAACGAAGCCCGAAGTTTTCTGTACACTTTTGTATGAGCTGCAGTTTTTAATTCGTACGGCATGAAACGATATTAGGATAAATTGCATGGCAACGTTTCCGAGCGAAACTGACGATAAGAAGACCGTATACATTTGAAAGATTAAATCTCCATCACGTGTCGCTGTACCCTCGTTATTGCAATGAGTTCATTTTTAATTTAGCCTGATATCCGGTGAACAAAAGATGCATTCGTATATCGAGTAGTTTCATGTCAGCGGAGTACGCGCGCCCTCGTTTTGTCTCTGGAGACCGCGTCGTTGAGAAACACTTTAACAAATTGTAAACTGGTTTCTCTACTCTTAATGCGCTCTCTGCATTTCTGTGCTTTTCTCTACCCATACTTGCTCCATCTCTTTACACGTGCTTTTCCGCATTTCTCTCTTTACTTTTCCGTACAGCAGAACAGCGTTTCCAAGACAACGAAACCGCGCCATTATTTTTGGCTTTCGAGGTAGCGATAGTCGAGTGTCGCCCGAAGTATCTCAAAGGGCTATACGCTAGCTGGAAGATTAGGTACGAGGTAACAGAAGGATAGTCGGGTTCTGACAAGAGAGGAAATCAATCCCATAACTTAGAATCCTTGCTGGTTTTTCGTACCTTTGGCCAGACCGTGGAAACGCTTGCTCCACAACGTATTTTTCAGAACGTCAAAAACAGCCCTGGCACAATTTTTCCGCAGGGCAGTCTTTGAAAAATTACAGTTACTTGAAAAATAAATAACCAGCTACTACTACTGGCCCGCCTACAAACGTATATTTTATAGAGGTTGTGATAGGTCGAGCGAAGACGGAGTGAGGGACTCTGCGAAATAATTGCAGGATGATGAAGTGTGCCCGGCTAGATCCTGGCAGACCTAAGTCTGTCAAGCGACTGTCATCAGCACGAAGTGACATCTAAAGATCGGCGACTGTCACGGGTTTGCGGATGAATCGAGTCAAACATTTCGATTTCCAGTACCTCGACTTACGCGAGGTTGCATTCGAGAGGAATAAAAATCTTCGATTTATATTACAGACGTAAATAGGAAAAATATTTTTCTCATTCAAGACAACGTCATTTTCTTTCACAAAAACCACCTAGCTAGCTCTCCCAAAAATTAGATCCCATTTTATTGCAATGAAAACGATTTTTCCTATTATGCGATCGTATAACATTTTTTGACACAATAATTGCTACGCATTTATATAAAAATCAAGTGATTTATTCAATGCCACGTTTCACTGTGTAATTAAATGTGTAATTAATCTCGGAGTAACGATTGATTGTATCTGCCTATATACGTAAATGTATAATATGTACTACACACATGTAACACGATTAACACCCGGCGAACCCAGGAATGGCATGTAGCGTGAAATTGAAATGCGCATGGTCAGTGCATGATCAATAATAATCACAATAAGTATACATGAGTAACAGTTTTCCCAGTGATCAGTAATTACTATCAGTGACATCGGGTAATGGCGTTATGTCGTTTTAACAGCCAATTTTCCGATCAAGCGCATTGGCCAGAAGAGATAAATACTTGCTAATTTCATTACTGATCCTCACCCTACGCTTTTAAATGGATTAGTTGTGAGCAATTTTCGATATAATATATAGGTACATGTATATTCCTCGGACGTATGTGCGTAGCGTACAATTCCGACAATCGGTTTGTACGCACAATTACTTATGGAGCTTTCGATTATCTGTCTATCATTAGTTTATAAAATTAATGGTTTCGGTTTTGGGAGCAAATATGTGCAGAGGGAAGCTGCAGGTCAATACCCACTGACACAGCGATCTACCACGTATCTATTATTGTTACAAATATGTCATCGCGTGGATATGCGAGCGAGGAGAGACTATAATTGATGTATTTTCAGATCCCCAAGAAACGATGCAGCTCGTACAGTATTTAAATTTCACGATTTCGTCTTAAAAATCCGTCTATACCAAAGTGATACTTGAAACGTCATATTTCTTCTTGGTGAGATCGAACCAGACGTGTTTTACGAAATGAATGAATTCTAGTTTTAACTATTCTGAAGATCGTTGTTAAAATATTCGTATCGTCGTCGAACGTTCCGGGTTATCTTATCAATAAGGATCTCGTTCGGGAGGTACTTTCCCGCAGCATTACCCTCCTCAGAAACTTTGAAAATGGTGCAGAAAATGGCATTGTATTTATGCATCGAGCAATTTTATCCCCACTATTGTTAAACGCGAAGAAACTCATAATCTCTACGTGTTTTCCGGTCCCTTTGAATCCCACCGCATAATATGGCTGAAGGGGTTGGATATACAGTCTGTGCCCATCTGGCGAAATTAACTACTTACGTCCTTTATCAAACGAACAGTTTTCACCGTCTATTATATATATCCCGTTCATAAACTTCCGCAAAAGCGTAGGATCGTTGAATGAAGTCATGTTTCCGTTATAAAAGAGGGTTAATGATTAGAAATAATTCGATGTAACTCGGACCGAGACGCGTGGTGATATATTTTAAACGAACTGGTACGAAGGGAATTCAATTAATTATAATATCATAGAAGTTCAGAGACGTAGTCCTTTGTCCTTTATACAGCAGTAGCCATCTGCTCTTCCTTAACAGTTATCGATCCGCAGTTCATCCACCCTTCTACTACTTAACCTCTGGCCGTGATCGCGACAAGGTGCTGTAAATTACCACTGATAATAATCTCCACGCGATATTTGATTCGGGAGAAGCACTTTAGATCCAATAATCAGATTGTTGAACAGAAATAGTAATAATAATAATGATAATAATAATAATAATGTAAGCCTTTGTTAGTTGCAGGACGGAATAGTTTAATTGTAAAAGAATGTGAGAGGTGTGGGGGAAGTGCAAGAAGGCGAACAAAAATTATTTCTTCTGCGTATAGTAGAGAAGTAGTACTGTGTGCAGTTAGCTAAAGCTAGACGTTTTAATTAAAACGAAAGAGACAGAAAATGTAATTAAAATGGTTTCGGAGACTCGCTGTACCGCCAAAACAATGATATAAAAAAATAACTTCCCGGTTTCAATCCAATTTCACGAATATGACTCATTACGATGTTTACAAAGATTTTGAAGGATCACTCGATAATTCAATATTCACTTATTACTGTGAAGCACGTTAGAACAGTTTTTTTTTTTTTTTTTTGTATATAAATTTAGATACGTGGTTAAAACTCCGGAGAAACCGGAAGATGTGGATGTGAACTGGCCGTCAAGATTTCCTGAATGTTATACTGTGTACATAAATGATCTTCGCACAGGAAGGCTTTGGGGGTTTTACCTCCGTATATACCCGCTATATAGTTGAATCTCTTAGTCTTTGTTAACTTTTCGTGATGTTTTATTAACCAAAAACTGTCGAGGGAGTGAATTAATTATGTTTTTTTTTTGTTCTTCTTTTCTCTTCTTCTCTCTTCAATTTTTACTAAGTTTCGCGTTCAAACACAAATTTACGAGTACGAAAAGTTGCCAGGAGTATACGTGAACAATTTTTGAAGAACGTTATTTTAAAAATTCACTTTCACCTAATTTCTCCCGAGTTTCATACAAGAATCAACATTCCCGGGAGAAACACCCCCTAAAGGTATTCAGAGCTGTCTCTGGTGTGTTTTTAAGATGGATATACACGAGTGAATTTAAATTTCAATGCACGCGGTCATGCCAGACAAAAAGTTTCATTTTAATATCGCCCCACGTCTACGTAACTCGAATATTTTTATTTGGACCAATGCGCAATGATACGGATCAGTTAAAAAATAACAGAGACTCGCTATAGGGTTATATAATCAACAAAGATTCACCTTTTTACCTGAAATTAAAAAAAAATAATATCTTTCATCGTGCATCACTGTACCATGATGAAGATCATGCGCGTAGATTCAAGATGGGTCGTATTTTCCGGAATTTCATCACGACTCGTATTACAGAAATAAGTTCTAAATTCAATTTTAAGCTGCGTTAGTCCCACAGTTTACGTATACTAAGAGGAGTGTATAACGAGCGGGATGGTATTATAATCTTAATAAACTTACCTTTTGGTAAACTTTTAAGCAGCCAAATTACAGCAATAAAGGGATGATTACTATTTTACTACATAATTAAGAGGTACTATTCCGTGAGTGGGTTACTACCGCAAAACCATTAGAGACTACCCAGGTTTACTTGACTCGAAAAATTAAGAAATTAACTAAGGAAACAATGTCCTTTTTTTCCTTTTCTAACAGTAAATTGAAGATCGCGGTGGCAGAGTCGCGAAATGAGATACTATCTGTCTTTCAACGTGACTCGATCGCAAATAACTGTATGGATAAGAAAAGAAAAAAGAAAAGCTAGGGTCCATATATCTGAAGAAAACGAAAATGTTTATTAAACTTTGATTGGATTGTCAGGAATGACCGATATTATCATTTGTTGTTCGAGATACGTTAATGTTTACCATGAAGATATCTGAATAGTATGAATATTCTTATTGTTAGCCAAAGTATTTCGAGAAGAGACAGTCGGTGGTTGTTTAAATTACTAAACTTTAAACTTTCACTCACGTATGCAAACTAATGCAAACCGTTGGCTTGCGGAAGGAGCTGCAAACAGCTCACTCGGGAGTCTCTAGCCATCCCTCTATCCTTCTAGTCGAGACTCAACCGACTGCCTATATTCGGTGTCCTAATTTTCATGCTAGTACTGCAGAAGCGTCGCTTTATCCGAGTGTTTTCGCTTAATCAACCAAAGACTGAATAAGTATGCTGCTGGGAATTACTGTGGATTTGTTTGCCAAATGATAAAATCGAGCGGAATAGAGAGGAAGAATGCATGTCGCTTCTCTACTCGGTATGGATGTGGATTCATCGAATTGGTTCTATAGCTAGGTGGCGAAAAACTGCTTTCTTTTTATCTTTATAAATCGTCGAGTCATTCTCCCTGTAATTGCTGTGCTGTATATAAATCTACAAGGCTCATTCGCGTCTCTTTAATTTTTTCGTATTTTTTTTTTTTTTTTTTTTCAAGAACTCTTTTTATAATGTCTGTGCGAACAATTTTCATTCAAAGTGAAACATAAAAAGCTGTCTGTAGCAGAAAAATGATTACGGTTTGTCGCGCTAAAAGGCCCGATACGCAATGGTCCGCGAATATGAGAGGGATATTTTCAAGAATTTGCAAAGGTATTTCTCCGGTGTATAGAAACATACGGCAATATATACCAATATACCTCTATAGTGCCTACCTACCCAACTCTCGTACAATTCACGTATTTTGAAATTTAAATTTCGAATGCTTTTTATGGCCAGACTTCCGCACCGTTTCAAACGTTAACTTATTTCATGGTCCATCATTTTAGTTTGCATTATAAAAATCATGCAACCCGTGCTACCGTTTTGAACCGCTAATATAGTACACCGATTCCCTCACACCGTTGCACTCAACTTCACCAAACGAATGAACAGATAAATACACTCGAAAATAAATCACTAGAACTAGGAGTCACGAGTGCATCCAAATCAATTTTTTTTCTTTAGTTCGATTCGACGTTTTTCGTTTACGGAAAACGAAATTATGTTTCCTTTTCTTTTGTTTTTTCGTTTTCATTAAATTAGAGCGTTGAAATGATGTTTATGATTTACTCGAAGGGTCATTCATTTTTTCAGTAGCACTAATATGCACATATACATACATGCAATTGTTGCGCGGATTTATAGCTCGATATTTGGCAGCTCGTACAGGCTTTAGTTATTTATGCAAGTTTTCGGAGCATTTGTTACTTCGTGGCCATTAGTACGAAACAAACAAATATGTTTCTATGGTGAAGTTTGTTGTAAAGTTTGACCGTGTAAATTGACATCAAAATCCCCGATGCCCAGAGCACGAGTATCTGTACCGCCTCCTGTTAGTTTAGAATGCAATACGAGAGACGTGTTAATGGTATGTACATAGGTATGAATGGATGAGTTAGATCCTACTTCCAACAACAGCGATACATGCACCTTTCTGAAGGGAAGTGGGGTGAATCTATTTTGACAAAAATTACAAAACAGAAAGAATTTTTTTTCTCGTGACATCGACAATATTTCAAACAAGGTTGCACTCACAATCAGACGTGAGATTTTTGAGTGACACATGATCGACACGTTATTTTCTAATAACAGGAGAAAAATTATTCCTCTTGAATAATTGCTGAAAAAATTCTAACAGGAATATAGTAGGTGGTTATTTTATGAGGTAGAATAACGGAAAAAATCATCTACCGATTCGATGAGGGTTGGGGTTGGGAACCGCGTGTTTCTTTTCATTTGGACAGTCCCATATGTTGTCAATAATTTGAAATTGCTTTTCGCCAATTGTTGTTCAGATTTTTTTTTCATTATCAACGATAAGGGTGAGATTACCTGTGTCCCAGTTGTTGACAATTGTTGATAAAATCGTCAGAGCTTTTTAAAAATACGAAATAACTGATAGGACTTTTGAAAGATCATGTTGATCCTGAGCAATACAGAAAAGTGTTGATTCACCAGATTCGTAGTAAAGCTCAAAAAATTCAATAAAATACGGAAGTTTTCATTTTTCCAACTATTCAAAACAGAATAAACTAGTTCTAAATTCCTTCTAATGTCTAGACATTTTTTTGTCATATACCTTTCAGTACATTGCACCAGGGTATTTCTGTTTTTCCGCGATGTTGCAGTTATTGCGTTCAGAAATCGTGTCAATTTCGGGTTATGACACCCTGGAAGGATGCTCATAATTATTTTTAATACACAGCTCCTTTG
The DNA here is from genome assembly GCA_947538915.1 of Tenthredo distinguenda. Lineage (NCBI taxonomy): Eukaryota > Metazoa > Arthropoda > Insecta > Hymenoptera > Tenthredinidae > Tenthredo > Tenthredo distinguenda. Next base: position 13,057,034 of record OX384534.1, read on the forward strand.
TCATCTGAATTATATGTAATTCTGCAATTAAGCGTAAATTCGAAAATTTCAACTCGTTGCGCTTTTGATTCAAGAGTACGACATGTCTGTGTACGTGCATCCATACGATGCACATTTTCCTATACCCACGTAAATCGCGAAGCTATACAAAGAGTCGCATAGCCGTAGAACGGATGTATATTTATATTGCCACACAATAGCTCAATGTTGGATTCAGAAATCTACTGCATCGTACCAAGCGAGGAGTCTAAAGTGAACCGATTACGAGTCAGCGTTGCAGTAGGGGACTCGTCGTGTATGCTGAAAGCTGCATTGGCGAGGATGTTCAACTGGCTCGAAGCCCTCCTTTGTTTCATTTCACATCTCATTTCATCCCATATTTAGATCGATATGATTCTTCTCTTCAGTCTTGTATGTAGTACTTCGAATGCATAATACGCACCAATTCTTCCCATTAATTACGATTTGACGTCGATCATTTTACTCGTACGGGAATGGCTCGGTGATATACGTTACCGCGACAGTGAAAAGCCTGTTCGATCGTGAGGACATAATATTATGGGTGTATATGGCGGGTTTGAACGTTAAATAAACGCACGATCTCGATGATAAAAATTTATGCCTTGGCTTCGGCTTGGAAGTAGCCACGTATAACAGCGACAACGTATCAACTGGGTTGTTAATAATCACTATAGATCCGTGGAAGGGTGAATTACAAATTTCAGATGGCTTAGAAAGTTGTCTCTAAGCCTTCTTGAGCGTTTCTGGAATATCCTTTATATATAGTACATCGCGCGCATCGACGGCTAGCGAAAGCCGGAATTTACTGGCAACTATTCGAATCCTAGTTACTCCCCTAGTTCTCATCCTCTCATCGACTTCTTCTCTCCTTTCAACCCCTTTACGTATAGCTGTATTTCTCTCTTATACATATGCGACGCGCGCTGGAAACTCTCACACAATCGTCCATCGTTCTATCGTTCCTCCAACCCCCATTCAACCCTTGCACCAAACGCCTGCCCGCTCGCGCTGCACCGAACCGAGTTTCATATAGCGAACGTACATACGAGAAAAGGGAAAAAGGAAAAAGGAAAAAGGAAAGAGGAAAAAGGAAAGAGGAATAGAAAGCAGAGGAAATACAGAAAAGACAGTTCGAGGATAGTTTATCCGGTGTATGTGTCCCGAGGAATGGAAAAGTCATTTGTACGAACAAGCCGCACGTTTTCATCGCTTTTGACTGCTATCGGGCGGAGCTAATTCTCGACAAAGTTTAGGGGTATAATAATATTGCAGGTAGGTATATATAGACGAAAGTTTCGCGTGGTTTAAGGAAAATTAGGGGTAAGGAATCGAACGTGTATTTATGTATTCATGTAATACGAGGCACGTCGCGCTAGTTGTTTAAGGGATTGAAGCGCAAAATTCCCTTCTCGCTTATACCTTCGGATATTCTAATAAGTGATATAGGCACAACCATGGAGGTAATACCTCGCCTTTAGTCTGATGCCGTGGAGGATTCAAGCTAGCCTTGTGTACATTGACATTTTAGTTTCGTTTGTGTTGTCAAGTACAATAAACAGATTTGTATTCAAGACACGAAATATACCGTTCAAATGAACGATCGTCTATTCCGAAATTTCACGCCAATTTTACTTTTGAGAAAAGGTAAAAACGAACTTTTTACCAAATAAAGTTTCATTTTTCATCAGGGCATTCCGGAATTTGGTTAGTTATGTATGACGAGGAAAAAGTATGGCGAAAAAGGTAGACTGGATAGGATAACGCATTTACAGAAATCTCTTCGCCCTCAGAAGCGGCCAAGGTTTCAAAGTTTTCCTAATAATTAAATTCATAGATTTAATTATCAAATGAAATTGAATCCATTCATCGCACACTTGAAGCACGTAGATGACTACTGAATAATTGGCTTAGCTGGTATCCTTCTTGTGTAGCAGATGAATCAATCGTTCTTCCTGATAAAAATTTAAAAAATATGTAAGTTAATGAATAAGTTAATAAATATACTTTTTTCGGAACATTTTCAGCAATTAACGCGTGGCAATTCAGGTAATAATCAATCAATGTTATCCAATGTACTCGATGAACTGTAAATTATGTTTTCATCGCCATGAGACTCAATGAGTTGCACAGCGCTGTCGACAGGTTTGAAACGATTTTTATACGACGCCGTGTGAGTTCGAAAACAAAATGAAATTCAATCAATTAGATTGGACATAGCTGCCGGACGAATCTGTCAGTGACATAGATATACGTGAAGTTTGAATCGAGACGGTTGTATGTCAGCGTACATTGAAGAGCGACCAATCAGCGGGCGAATAAAACGTCAAGAATAATAAAGGCGAAATTTCGATAAAGTTAGAGATTCGACTGGACATAAACTTGGAATTGGATAATATTTCAAAATAGGATAGCAGCCTCGGAATATACTCAAACTTCATGCACTCATTGGGTGATCCGCTTCTTATGATCATATATACCCATGTCACAAATTTTCTGGGTACACCCTCAGAAATTTAAACTTTGTCGATAAACTCTCCCGATTTCGGGCCACTGACTTCTTCTGATTATATTTCATACTTGAGGTCGAACCGGCGGTCGAAAAGCGCAATTAAAAAACTTTTCGTCTGTTGACCCTTTCTAGAATCGCTATATATAGGTATATTCAGGAAAGAGCGTTGCAGAAGGACACTATTTAACGAGAAGATCGTAAGATCTGTATCTTCTATGCGTTCATCACTTTGAATAGTGCTCAAATTATGACGAGAGCTCGTCTAACTATGCCGAGAAAAAGACAGATTCGAAATAAAAAATTAGTAGAAGCGATCGTTACCAGAGTTATGAAAAATGATTTAAACTCGAATATTAAGAACGAACAGTTTATGAAGCTGACTACTCGCTAGATTTCTATCGAATCTACATGTTATCCCGCAAAATTTTCGTACAAATACAGAAGAATCTCTCATTCGAGAAATTTAACATTTAGAAATTCCGTAAATCGGAAGAATTTGAACCGAAAATTTGTAGAGAAATCAAATTCCTTCATACTCGCAATTTATATTTGAACCTATGAGCAACGATTATGGAAATAAAAGAGGGAGTGCGTAACGTAGTTTTATTTCCCTTTGCTTCAAGACCGTGAATCATTTATATGGGATTGTTGGGTGATTGATTACACCAACCGATTCTAGCCTCCGATATAGGAGGTATACGTACTGTGAATCCTTTATAGTCTGACAGATCCCGCTAAAGCGATGTTGTATAATAAATATATGTATATTTAATCCGAAACTTCACACTGCACATCGCACGATACGTTATATTAACCTCCAGCAAGAGCTAGGATCTTATTTTCAAAGTTACCATAGAAGTCCCTGTCGACGTTATATAGTTTCGCAAGGAAAAACGAAGGATCCGCACTTTCGTAACTCGACGACAAAGACAAAATGATCAGCGTGTAGGTCAGCCATACAACTTGGGCAAAGATTCCGTTGTACTATAGAATGTGCCAAGTAAAACTCTCGTACACTACGTCTTTGCAATGTTTCGCTTGTCCAGCGTTTGGTCTTGGCTAGGGTTTGGGCCTGGGCTCGCTTTGTTGCTAAACAAGTATCGCTTATTTGGCGTTCTCCTTGGTGGGTACCACTGATGACCAGATGGCCAATCTCTTTCTACGGACATCCCCATCCCTGGTCACCGGTTAAACAATGACAAGAAGAGTTGTGCAATCTGGTGATGTCTCACAAAGGAACTGGGACATAGCAGAGCGTTTTATTAAAACGTTCCTGATCTAGTTAGAAAAGGAAAGCCGAAGACACGTATTCCTACATATGCGATGCGACGTACGAGCAACGATTCCTCTCCGAAGAAAAATCCCCTTTTGTATCGTACCCAGCTTGCTAATGATCGAAGGTATATCGGATCATTGATCACGTGCACTTTAATCTGCCCAATTATATAACTCGACTGGTTGAACCACCTTTCACAAATGGCCATTTAAGGGGTCGGAAGCTTGTTACGACGGTCATAAATATTAAGGTGAGTATAATAATTGGTTATCCACTACTTAATCCTGGGGCTACTCCCACCATGAAAGGTGAACTGTGACACGATACGCAGACGACTACTCGGTAGGTACCGGACTGTTTCCCAACTCGTCTCAGTCTTCGATAAACTTTTAATGCGGCAAGAAACTACCTTTTACATAGTGGTATACATATGTATACTATACATGCTCGGGTAGTTCGAGTTGGTATACCACTTTGATTCTGCACTCTGATCGTTAGTGTTCTGTGTCACGTTGTGTGGGTCTTTGAACTAAGGGCTTCCGACAGAATCCTCTGGCTACAAAGGAAGCTCTGATACCTAGACGTTCCCAGTGCTCTATCAGCTTAATAGTTACGATAGCCTACGTTCTTTTTTGCCATGGAATTATCGGAACATCGTTAATTATGTACAAGGAGCTACTGAACCTGTACCTATCTGGAACAGCTTGATTTTGGTAATTCGAGAGGTAAAAGGAGTTTTTAGTAGAACCCAATGCTGGCAGCTTTTATCAGAGTACATGAATATTGTGCTTCATGCGTATTATCGTTCGAATTTGATGATCAATTATGATATCCGTATGAATAATGAACAGTAGTCAATGGTAATGAAAATCGGTTTAAACAGCTCGCCCGTGTAATTTCTCAACGGCAAACATTCAACGAGTTGGCAATGGCGTGTTTCCGTAGAAATTTAATACATCGCCGCAAGCAAATCGGAATCAAGATTCGCGGCAGAGTATCGCCGCCAAGTACCTACCCGCAGGCCGGCGAACGCTAGCTGAAAATCATTTACCGGTGCGAACTAGTTATGGAACTGTAAACGATCCGTCATATCGCTTGAATCAGTTCTGATATTTTTCTGGAGAAATACGTACGACCATGAGTCGAAGTTCGTATTATTTCGTTCTAAAAATTTCAACAAAATCGATCGTGCGATTTCTCAGACATCGAGCGTCAAAGTTTCGCGAAAGACGCGCTTCTTCTTTCTTTCTCTCCTCCTCTGCAGTCATTGATATCCGTCGACCTACTCATATCGATTCTGTGGTGAAATCCGAAAATGCCATCAAAAGTCGATCTTGGAAACGATGGTACGATAAAAACTATGAAGACGAGAAAGATTCGTCTTTTCTTTTCCTCGACCTTGCACTATTGTTTTTTACTTTTCAGAGCCGTCGAGCTTTAACGACCTCGATATCCGTCGAACCGTTGCACAGATGTATTCGAGATCTCAGCCCGTATTGATTCGATCCTCATTGTTCATACAGGATCAATATTTTTCCGGTCACTACATACTAAATTTCATCTCGAGTTTCCAAATGTGCGGAAAAATAAGCGGAATATTGTTTTCCCAAAACATGTGTGATAATATAGGCACAAGTCGAAAAACTAGTTCCTTTTTATGATCAATTACACCTCGTCGAGTTGATGTAGTGATATGGAAGAATTTATACAAAAGTTACATTATTTCTCCGTTAGCTCATCGTTTCTGGTTATTCTCATGAACGATTCAGCTGATTTCTATAAATAATCACTAATTGTTGTTCAAACCAGTTATAATAATTACATGATTCTCATGGTCGGCTAATATTCCGCAGACTTTCATTTCTGGAATATCCTAACGATTTACCTTGCCAGTATCGCACATAGTCATTCTTGCTGAAAAATTATTTCACACAGATCTGTCTTCTCAAAGTGTTGGTGAACATTTTTTCAACCCAACGGACCAAACAACTCGAATAATGCAAATTAGCCCTTTTTTTAATAACACCTTTTAGTTTCCAATGCCATATTCCGAGGCATCCGAATGGAAGTAATACCGATAATGTGTGTAGCAATTTTGTTTATGTTCTTGACGATTTTAACACTCTGATTGTCCTCTTGAATTTTTTGCGAATTTGGTTAGCGTCACTCGGGGTTCCATTACTTTGAGTCATTTTGATGTCAGACCGAGATATAAATGGACGGGAAATGATTAACAAATCGTCGACTATCAATTTCGGCACTACCTTACCAGTGAACGGAAATGGCTTGGCGAATCTCATTTTTTAACATTCCGGTAACTGAAATGGGATTTACCAATCAATTTTCGTTTGCTGGGTAGGATCCACCGTTCGGATAAAAAGTAACTCAATTGTGACTGATGACTCTGTTCTAAAAAGAGTGCAGTTGCAGTTTTTTTAAGTGTATTTTGCGACCTAGAAATATTCTACTATAGCTTACTCGTCAAATCGATAATCGTAACTGCTAAATTTTGTCCATTACCATTTTGTTTCATCTCTACCAGCGATAAAGTCGCGTCTAATCGAATCGAACGAATCCAAAATGACTGTAATGCACGCAGATCCGGAATACTTTGAATTCAAGGTAAAACAACATTCATAGTCGAAAGTTGGATCAAGTCCAATTATGCGAAAAGAAAAAAAAAACAACGACAAATTTACGACTAAAGTGAAGAGCAGGATGTGATTATAGCAGATAGTGGGGGAGAATGGGATATACCCGGCAAGTATGTAGTTCGTGAAATGATGTTTCGATATTACTGTACGAAATAGCGAGGTCCGAATTCACGACATATACTTGCCAGGAGGTCGTAGTGCTTGACATTATTTTCCGATTTCACGGAAAATACGAGCTGGCGTTATGTTCCTGGATTATTTCGGGATGAAATCATTGCGGTTTTCTCTTCACGTTGATAAGATATTTGCCACGATTTGTGTAATTCGAAATGAATTGTGATCATCGACGTAAATAACTATGAGATTACCTTACGGTCATGGGGAAAGTTAATTGGCCGAAATTTTAGACCAACAGGTTTTCGCGAACGTAGAACCGCTGCTGTCGGAGAAATTCATGCGCCTTTGAATAAATAAGAGTAGAAAGTGTAAATCGCACGTGTTTGTGAACTGAATAATGATAAGATGTGTTTAAAATTGCAGGTTTATATCCGTGGGCCGATACAACCAGTGAAACTCCGACGTATACACCAGAAGTCGAGGATGAGAATGAAATCGATTTCTAAACTGTTCATATTCTTCGTCTTGCTCGCATACGGTAACTGCTCGACCCGTGATTTCAATTCAGATTTTTTCTACTTTCCCGATCAAGCGGCATACCTCAGGGGATGGTTGAAATGCCCCCATAACCAATTATACTGGCCGGAAAATGATCAATGTTACGAAGAAGGCCAGCAAGGACCCTGCAATATTGGCCGCGTTCTGGTTTTCAGCCGAAGGCAATACAGGACTTCATGCCAGGATAAGGAATAACCCGAAAGCCACCCTCTCTCTTGCCCGCGAATGGTTCTATACAAGTACATCGCAGTAGGTGGCGACAGCGATATTCGAATGTAGGATACTAAAAGTTCCCAAAGATTTGTAGAGAATTCAATAAATTTTCAAAAATATATGTAGCAAATCAAATAAATACGGGTATTTTATTTGCCACGAAGAAATTCAGCCAAGATTCATTATCGATGCGTTATTACTTGCGTGAATCAATAAAAGTCCTGCGTTTAATGAAGTGGAGAAAGGCCGGCGTAGCACTTTTGAATATGAATATATATGCTTCTTCGTCGATGATTACAGATTCATTGCCACCCCTTAGAATTTTCGGCTCATTTCGAGTACAGGATATCTTTGGACGAAATGTAGCATCGATTTGCACTTTGCAACGAGGCGAGTATAGGTGAGAAAATGATTTCGAGTAAAGTTTAGGAAACAGTTATATAGTTGGCTGAACAGAAATTCAATACGTTTTTAGAATAATGCAACTGGATGAGCCACGCTTCGATTATGTTTTTGTTCTCTACGGTTTATGCAATATGTAAATCCGATCAACCGTATTATTGTTATTATAGATATTGTCCCGTGTTTCGGAGTTATAAATTGTGGTAACGCAGCTAGACTGTTATCGCGCTCCTGTTCGTACACGGTTGTTATTATTCTAGACAATTGAAAACTGATTGCCGATTACGAAACCTGCTGGCTTTTCGGATCCGGGATCCGGGATCCCGAATATAACCCTCAAATTCCAGCTCATGTGTGCAGAAAAGTTTCAAGCACAAACAAACGTCCGCGCGTGATAATCTTTTCAAAAAATTTAAATCCAATCAAATTTTTCCGTTTTTCTTCTTCTTTCTTCAACCTTTCGAACTTGGGTATCAAATTGATTGGTATATGATACCCGTTGGTGGTTGTCATGTTTCACAGTTACCACATTGAAAGATGAATCAAAAGTGAACAAAATAATATTGTTAATGGAATTTTCGTCGGTGTTTATTCCGTCCAAACCCTCTTTGTGAGCCGCCACTTCCAACTGATTAATCCTCTTAATCAGAGAGAGATTCTATACATCTTACATAAAGGGAGGTAATTATAATATTTTGGCAATTCAACCGCGCCGTGAAATTTGTTGAAAAATCTTCTCAATTGAATATAAAGCTCGGTGTTTCGCTAATGGAAATCTATATCATCTGAAATTACACCATTTAATAGATTCCACGAAGCAGATCAGGATGCTCAACTAAATTACGCCCTGACAACGACATCATGGCCTGTTCTCACGCTTTTGGCAAATTACATTCCCTCTATTATATACAAATGACGCGAAAGTCAATCGATGCTAATATGATAAAAAATGTATAGAATAGAGATTTTTTTCGAATTCCTAACTGTAGCCAGATGATTTATTTCTCACTGACAATGAGTCATCGTGTGTTCCGTATGATACGAAAACGTTACGAGTGGATGGTGGCGATGGTTCATATGAGAAGTTCGGTGCTTATAATTCTATAATAATTGTATTGCCAATGAGAAAAAATACGTTTAAGAAAACGAGTAGAACTTGAAATATTCAACTGGTTCACAGGCCAAGTCTTTACGCCTATATTCACGCCAGGTATACAAAATAAGGGGTTTGTACCAGCATTGTAACGTAATAATTACATTTCATAATTAATCAATTAACTCCTATTGTCAAGCAGCGGCCTGAAGAGTTTTCTTGTGAAAAGATGTTTCATTAATTTTAATTATGTTTTTGACAGCTAATTTCGGTATAAGACTAATACCTGGAATAAATAATATACCTAGTCATGTATACGAGGGTATCTCCCACTCATGGCTAGGCATATCGGATTTATGTATCAGTTTTGATATTGCTATGCCCTATATTCCAACCACTTAAAGTCTCTGACAATTCTAGACAAATTGCGAATAAGGTTGGCTATGGGAAAATGGCTAGCCTCGAGCGATCTCGGGATTGGCTAGTCCGCCAACTCGTAGCCGGAAATTCCCCCATTACGAACCTTATTCGCGATTTAGCTAGGATTAACCGCAACTTTAGGCGGTCAGAATCAACCTCGCCAAGTTCGTCTCAGACGTAGACAGTAAAACCGTGCAAAGAAACGAGCTGTGCATTTATTTTATTCAATAATTCAACACGTTTTCTATCGAACTTTTTTCCACCAAATATCAGTGTATATGTACAAGGGGGGAAAAGGACTGTGCTATATTCCCAGCGTGTGCACAGCACGTAAAGCTCTTGAATTCTCACATTTTTTTCCTCATGAATTTCTGTGCAACGTAAAATCCTTGGAAAGTAATCGAGTTAGTGTGGAAATATTCCGCTGTCCACTCATTTGGCATCGGGGTGACAGCGTCCCTTGGATCCGCGAACAGGGAGGCTGTGCTACAGTATTATGAGACTCGAATACATTTACCTTTGATCATTTTATAGAGGCAAGATATATTCCCTATTGGCAAGCGAATTTCATTTATTGAGGGTAAATCGAGGTAATGTTGATTACAAAACTGTGTTCAAGCGACTTCTATTTATAAGTATCAATCTCCACGGATGAACTTCTCGCAATACATTTACCATGAATAAACGATAGCTTAGAATCTCGCGGTTCTCAGAACAAACCGTGTATTATAATTCTGCAGAACTCTTCGATTATTGAAATTACGAATTTTTGGGTTGATACGATTTTTACACATTTTCAACGTTCTTTATTCGACTTTACGAAATATTCATATACAATGGAGAAGCAGTACACATTTATCATGGATGTTGAATACCTACCTACTAGACATCTAACTGAACTGAAATTACGTCTACTGGATCCCTATTAAAGGTTTTGATGTCTGGTTTTAAAAATCTAATGAAAGTCTACCAGACATCCACATATAGAAGATATGTAATGACAGTCTGGTTCCGAACGCGGGAATCCGCATCTGACAGTAATTCATATGGTCGTACGAAGGGGTTAAAAGGTATTAAAATGGGTTACAAAGAATTGTATATTAAAACTTTATAATGAACTCCATTTCACAGAAGGTGTACGGCTCATAACGTTTTTTAATTTTCATTTTAGTTTACATTTGTTAGAAGAAAAATGTACCAAGATAAGTCGAGTGGTATTGAACTGAAGCTTCATATCTTTTGCTACGAAAGAGTGTCGCACCTCGTCACAAGCGCAGACATTTTCCCGAATCATTTCGTAGAGATTTCTATACATACTTTCAATAAATTTCTACTGATAAATTTCCATCATTCAATGAACTTCGTTCAAGCTATGTCTACTTACAATTAGAAGACGGCCATCAAAGATCCCTCATGTGTATGAAACTCTCATCGAACTATCGTGCCGCCTGGGACACACACATTGGAATGATCTGTTCGCAATTGAAAGCTTATATCCATGTATAGTAGATCATCATCTCGGATTTCGTTGAGATCATTGAAATGAGGCAATTATAATGACCAAAATCGCAAAGCTTTTCGGAAATTGAGAGAGTTTAGTACGATGGTTGAAAGAAATAAACGGCTTTAGGCTATGTGTGAAAACTATACCCATTGCCTCTAATGTTGAAATTATTTTTTGTATTTCATTTATACGATAAGTAGTCCTTTTTTCTCAATATAGCGTAGAGTTGATCTATATAAGCCATCGCCGAGTATTTTCAAGAAGAATATATTCGAATCACAACTCGTATGGAATACCCATATTAACATTCAGGATACGCAGAGCCTGTTACACTTTTTTGTTAAGTACATTTCAATATCCCAACGAATAGTCTTCTTCGGGGTGGCGTTGCAATATTCCTCGTTCGCATTGTACGTGTCCCATAAGTTGGCAGCCGAGCTCTCTTTCAGCGACAGCTTGACAGAACATACGCTCTCCTGCGCTACCCCCTTTGCCTTTTCCTCTTCCGCCTTTACCCCGCTTCTCAGCACGTTTCACGTTTCGCCTGGACTGTTCCCGAAAATAAAAGTTTATAAGGTGGCATCTGTGCATGTGAGAGAGTGAGAGAGCGAGAGAGAAGAAGAAAGAGAAAAACACTGCGCGACAGGGGTAGATAGACAAGAAGAAGCGAAGTGTGCTTGGGAAAGGGGGAAAGACGTGAGAACCACGTGCTGAAATAACGCTTATGTTTTTGATTTGAAACACGTAAGGGAACCACATTGAAATCAGATAGGGGAATAGGACTCTAAACGGGAGTCTGAACTCTGGTTCGAAGCATATAAGGGTTCTAAGGAAGTAAGACAGAAGAGTGCAGAGGTGAGAATTTCGTGAAGGAGAGAAGAAGAGACGAAGAGAAGAAAAGAAACGAAACTAACAGACGGGATCCAGGTTCGACGTTCGACGAGCTACCGGCTATTTTCGGGAATTTTCAAGAACTCCCAATTTTGCATAATCAATCGGAATAATGCAACGGTTTTCTACACTTTACGCTTGCCTTAAGGAACCATGTTTGGTATTCATTAGTGAAAATAAAGAGAAAGAAGGCGTTGGGGAGGAAGAGAGATTGAGACGGATTCGCTCAGGGTTATTTGGACGCGAAAAGTGATGGAAAAGGTACAGACTCTTCGCTGCTTTGGTGAAAAGAAGCATAACGATCAACGGCCAATTCATCGCGGATGAAAAAAAAAAGAGAAGAAAAAAAAACACTTACCGTCGCGCCATGAATTAACTACTTTCTTGCCGCTACTTTTTCTATCGGAGCTTGCAATATCCGACTTTCATCGAGTGAAAAAAAAATTCAATAAAGACCATTCATCTATTCTATTCCGGATTCTATATTCATTCGTATCGATTTGACAAATACAATACTATGTGGTTTTATAATTCTCCGATTTCATATATTCGAAGTGTCATTTGATATAAAGTGAATTCCTCATGGGTGACAGGGGTAGACAGGCGGGTTTCAAGTGCGCCTGCGCAAGTTTCCGAGCGCAGACTGTTTTTCAGGGTGGCCAACCGTCGGAAATAGCAAATTTATAGACGACAGATCGCCGTGATATATCTAACCGCAAATATTTTGACATTTCGTGTCATTTGCAATTTCTCAAGATATACTACGCTGTATCAGAGACTTTATTCGAATTTAATTACCAACCACGAATAATAAATGATCGAGTCCAGACGAACTGTGCACGCAGCGCACTATCATGCACCAAGCACCAAGCTACCATACATCATGCATATATATGCATCAAGCACCAAGAACCAAGCACCATACACGAAATGTTAAAATATTTGGGGTAAGATACGCCGTGGCGATCTGTCGTGTATAAATTTCATATTTCCGACGGTTGGCCGCCCTGAAAATTTACCTGCGCACAGAAGCCTGCACATGCGCACTTGGAATTCGCCTGTCTACCCATTAGGAATTCACTCTGTATATTTTGAGATATTGCCGGGAAGATTAGGTACGGGTACATTGTCTAACCTTTATAGGCAGATTTCGTCGTAAACTTTGTTCAAGGGACGATATAAATTGAATGCAGCAAGATACAGGAAGTTTGAGGAGGAAGCAAACTTCTAATCGGATTATCTCCTACGGTATAGTGCAGTGCGAACGAAAGAGAATCTAAAGTGACAATCGGTATTTGAGTTTACATAATTACATTATAATTTTATCATTCTTGCGCAAATCAACTCGCTGCGCAATCTTACTTTTTAGAGTCACGCTAATAGCATTCTGCCCTTGAATCGAGAGAACATTTTTCGGGTTTACAAAATAATGTGCGATTCGAGAACTCCAAGTGGCCAAAATTGCACGTGTTATTGAAAATTGAAAGATAATTAATCGGTCGATTGAGATATCTTTGAGAAATTTTGGCATCACCCCAGACTCTCCGATGTGTGCTCTCAGGCTGGAAAGAAGAGATTTAAACGGTGTAAGAAATGGCGACCTTTTAAACAAAAACATCTTAACTATGAAATACACACTTCTTTTCGGGTGTTATGGGTAAGAAATATATGGCGTCAGGACCATCGATCTTGGAAAGTTCGTGCTTGGTAAATTTTCGATTCCTGTTTCTCAGCACGTCCCATCGGATTTCTCGCAGTTGTCAGCCACTTGCGATGATAAAATGAATTCTATGTCAAGGTTTTATAATTCATTGATTTATGCCATTCTCGCCATAATGACAGTGAATACATTTGAATCCTACAATTTTTCGAAAACTTTTGAATCGCAAAAAAGAATCGTTACACGCAACAGATTGGAAAAAAAGTATAGGTCTAGGTTTTATTTTACTTCTTATCGACTTTTTGAAAATAAACGATTTTATTTGAAGATCTGCAAGTCGAAGTGCCGTCTTGTACATCGCGAAATCAAATTCTGATTTCTCGATACTGTAGCTGTATCTTCGTTCGGTGATTAATGGTTCCTTTCAATCGTTGAATTGTGATCGTATTCTGGAACAGAGTTAGCTTCCAGTGTCATTTAAAAGTCCGAAAATATACCTGAAGCTCTATACGAATCGTAACATATAAAGCATACAATCTGATCGTGATACGCATGGCTCCGGGAACTGATATTTTAACGTTCGAATATATCTGGTATCTAGACGTAATTTAGTCACGGAAAGAAGAGAATCAAACGAACGAAAAAATGATTGGTATCAGTACGGTGCGGCGATATAGCAATTACCGTAAGTCACGAGTAAAACCAGGCAGAAATTTGATACCGAATAATACGAAAGAAATGAAAGAAACCTGAATGTCTTTAAGTTTATAATATAGTACAAGCTGTGAGTAAAAAGCGTCACGTCGTAAAGGGTTGAAAGTTTTTTGAACTTGGATCAGAACGGGTGACTATCATTTCCGATTTAGGCCGATTCGCGTGACCCAGGTGTAACGTAAAGCAACGCGTTTATGCCAACGCGTCTTTCACGGGCGAACAACTTGAAATGATATTCAAGCCAACGCGACGAGTCTTAAGTTTCAGCTTTCGAGCTTTTATAATTCTCCAGGCATTTCCCTTCCGCGGCGTAAAGCGCTCGGCAACCGACCACCCTCTTCCTAGCCTCCCTTCTAACTCGGCCGCTGCGAGTTGCGCCATATTTCAAACGTCATATTAGCAAAGACCATGCATCTTCCAAGGGTAAAATGTCTATGCCTGCGCAAGGCTTTACCGCCACTACATCACGTGACGTGGGTCCCACTCGACGTGGTATCACATCACCTTTCCGGTGCTAGCCACCAATTACAAAATTAATACGACCCGGCCTCATGCCTGACTAGGAAGTGGTTATAATTAGTATGATCTATAATATGAGTGTGATTTAAGTTGTTGAGAAATGATCATAGAATAGAAATCTCCATCACCCTCGGTGATCTCGTTTGACTTTGATACCGATTTTCGGCGTATTACAATTCAGATCAAAGGTGGGTAAGTACGTCGAATGATTATTTGAGTGTCTCATTCTTTAAATATTCGATCGAGTATGTATCTACATGTATAAAAGTAGGGCGCAACGAGTTTCGCGAAGTCTCTCGACTAAATATCAGAGTCAGTCGTGCTTTGGCACACCGAGAAGCCTGCAAATATAAAGTTAAGAGAGTACCGAAGAAAAATTATAAGAGCAGCGAATGAAATAAGCAATAAAAAATTCAACGAAAGATATACAGCAGAATGAGTAAATGTCGGTTGTAGGCGTCCGAATTCGAGTTAGAAGATCAAATGTCGAGCCTACATCTCAATATCTATTCAAAATCATTTCACTGGCTTCCAAGAATAAAGGGAATCCGTTCGTTCAATCTAGTCTGACATAATAAGCAATCAAGTCTCGAGAATACAAATTTTGTCAATCTCTCGCACGCGATATAGTGGGGGGCTTAGAAAATTTGCCAACTTTCTGGCTTAAGATTAGGATTATTGAGTAGTATCGCGTCTAAAATGTGCTATCTAACTTTCTTGTCGTAAATATTGCAACATCTGGCTGAGCTCATACGGCTTCGAGTCACGCCTCTCTCCCTCTACATTTCATTTCACTTCTGAGATACTTTACTGAAATACCGTCGAGATCCACCGATTCGGTAGTCCGCCCCAGTGTGTATAAGCTCGCCTCTCTATGTCTGCGTAATTCTTTTCGACGCTTGGTTTCTGCACAAAAGATTGGTTGCTATGTCATCACCAGATTGCACCACCTAAGGACCATCGGAGGATAGTAGAAACCAGCGTGGAAATGAGACACGTGGAAATCCTCTCAAATCCCACCGATTGATTAAGCTGCTAATATCGCGGTTCGCTAATAACGCCAATAGCTAAAGTCTCCATTCGTCAGCTGCATCGATCCCAATATAAGTGATCGAAAAATCGCTTATCGTACAGATTTGGTAAGTGTCTGTCAGTTGCGCGGAGAAGTACGTTTTCGTTCTTTTTTTTTTGGTTTCACGTCGTTTTTTTTTTTTCTACACCCTGTTTTTTGCGACATAGCGACATTTTTCGTTGACTGTACAGCGTCTGCGAGGACCAGCAACTTTTGGCTCGAAGACAACCGTATAATTGTATAGACTCGCCCGCCGTAAAATCGCAGTGATTTTCGTGACCCGAAGACTAATCGGTTCTTACCGAAGGCCGAAATTCGGGCGTTGATACCGAGTCGATAGTCGAATATCTTATTCACCCTCGGTT
Source organism: Tenthredo distinguenda (assembly GCA_947538915.1). Taxonomy (NCBI): domain Eukaryota; kingdom Metazoa; phylum Arthropoda; class Insecta; order Hymenoptera; family Tenthredinidae; genus Tenthredo; species Tenthredo distinguenda. The sequence goes on from OX384534.1 coordinate 13,073,022, forward strand.
CTTCTATATCCTTCCTTCTATATCCTTCCTTCTTGAAATACTCTGACTGACCTTTTCGAACCGAATAGTTAGATTCGATAAAATTGAAAACAAGTCAATTACAATTAGGATTACTTGGTTACCTCTGCTTCGGTTGTTATGGGAAAACGATTCATCCAGTCATCCAAAGTTTTACCTCATGCCTTTGGCGACATAATTTCAACCCTTTCATTCAATAACGTTGTAACTCGATTCTACCCGCTTTACAGAAGAAGCTTTCGAACCTTTTATCATTTTGCTTTGTCACAGTATATGTATGTATATATGTATACACTTTGTGATCAGATTTAAGGGCTTAAAGTTTCGATTAAGCTTTTCTTCCTACATCCTCGTTGGAATTATCGGATACCATATTTTTCTCCTCAGAGAAAATTCCAGTTATAACGATCTACAACTATAGAAATTCTATACATATATATCATCTAAACCCAATCAACCCACAAATATGATTATTGTCTACAAATAGAGATTAAAGTTTGCTACGAGGATAAACACCCTCAGGCATCTAAATAGTTCGATAATACGTATTAAAGGGTGCGTTACACGTTAATCGCCTCCGCAAGCTGTTAAAGATTTAGATAAATCAGATCTTTGTATATTTTTACGGAAACATCAGTCCTTGAAAGAACGCCGTTTTAATTACCCGAGATAATTTACAATGGGAAATGGATTTCCGTGGAAACCAAGTACGAAGGATGAATTTAAGCTAACCATGAATCTCCCAACAAATAGCAAACATTGTTCTACAACACTGCAGGTAACTGTCGAGATGACAGCTTTGAGATGCCATAAAGTTGCGGTCGTAGGTATGAACTTGCATCTGATACGTGTAAAGACTCTTAGACCTTGCCAGGTGAGCCATATTCCTCGTCACCGCATTCTAGAAACCCAACATACCCTGTGCTGTTTCTATAACCAAGCCAAACAGTATCTGTCTCACGTGGATATAATTGTCATCAGCTACTACTAACAATAAGATGAAACTGAATGCTCTGAAGTCTCGACGATTCGTTGAACCATTCTTACAACAGAAAATATTTTGAGCCTCACGTAAGCCGGATTATACCTATGTATTGTTTGACACGTGTTATTGGATTTCAATCTACGTTAGGTCTAACAAAATTGCTACAGAATATCAGTATTAGTCCTGCTCCAACTCTGATATGTCAGTTGTCACTGGCATCAGGACAGATCTTGTAATACAGTATTTGACTTAGATATGAATTCGAGTTGGAGCTTTGTAGAATTAGCTGAGAAATTTCGATGGGATTTTAAAAACAAGAACAAGTGAAACGTATCGCAACGTATTTGCAAGATTGACTAACTTTTCTTATCCTATCACTAGTAGAGTGTCAACTACCATGATTCCGAGGAAATTTGAAGAAAAAAAAAAAAATTAAATTCGCCGCGGATGAAAGTTCAGAAACGTCTTCACCCAAGAAAAAAGAAACGAAGTGATAGGACTTTGAGAAATAAGGTAGAGAAACGGGAGCCACGGCGTAAACTGAACAATCTTAGAGTAGGATGAGATTGCCGTTCTCAAGGCTCCACATCTCGCTAAAGAGGAGCATTGTTACGGTACCTACGTACGTAGGGTATATAAAAAAAAAGTGAACTGTAATTCGTCTCTGATCTCAGCCAGTATGAGTAAAACAAGCCTTGATGTCCTTCGGTGGAAAAAAGTTCGAGGTCGCTTACGAGTCATTTCAAAGCAATCTAGTATTTGCATATACAACGAACTCTGAAAATAAAATGAAGAGGCCAGCAAACTACCCTTGATGCAGGACCGAAAGATTAAAAATATTCACTATCTACCCTCCTGATACGGAACTTTAGTAAATGGATTTAAAAATATTGTTTGAATAACATCTAGGCGTTCTTCTTTTAAAAATACCCCGAAAACTCTATTCATATGGATAATGGCGTATGAAACAATGTCGATTGTGTATTATGCGATAGCTATTTGTACGGTTATCGACTTCTCATGTCTTTCGCAATCAGATATTACTGATTTTACGATCGGAGTAGGGAACGCGATAGGAGTAAGTGCCACTGGGTAAAGTCTCCTTTTGTTTTACATTCGCTTCTGAAATTTACTGTCTACCGGTTCCGCTCCTTCCGTTTCCGGCTTCTTGCCGAGTACGAACCATCTGGTAAGGACTTAATATTTATCCTTTGATTTTTATTATTATCACTATTATAATTGTCATTTTTATCCTGAAAAAGTTTGAATCTGAAACATGCGCTGTGCAGGATCAAAGTCAAAAGAATGTTATACGAATAACCGATACTTCACACCTACTATTAGCCATTCGTACAGAAGTAGAACCGATTATACGGTACTTTGCGAGCTTTCGACTTATTCCGATTATAAGTTTTCCATGCAAAGAATCCAGGAACGAGGACACGTTAAGTTCGAAACTTCAAAGTATTGCATTAGCACTCATATATGTATGTATGTGTCAAGATTTACACTTGCCAAATGACGTGACGGGAACTTGAAATTATTCGGTAAGTGCCAGGCACGCGTGTGCACATTATGCGCGTTTCCACGTTCCTACGAATTGTCTAGATTCTAGATTCTAGATTCTAGATTCCAGATTCTAGGAGTTCTTGATTACATACCACGCTCGCAACACCAAACAACCCAGCTGCACCGCGTCTACATTTACCAGCTGCCAGTTGAGTCTAGCGAGAAACGGTGTATGTAGATTCAGCGGTGGCCGCGTCTCGTTTATAGTACACTTGTGTGTATCTGCAAGACGTAGCACTCCATTCAGCTTGAAGCACGTGTGAAGTAAAATTGGATGTCTGTTAAGACAGATATGTGTCGGTTATAACGTCACGAGATTATTTCATCTCTCTGCTTACTGCACAGAAATTTTCGAAGCTTGATTAAAGCTATACCAAATTCTGCATCTGGGTTTCACGTGCAATTTAATATAGTAATGGTACTAATCGCAAATAATGGCGACGTACCTGCCTGCGATTCCATTGAATATTAACTTAATGGCAACCGTGTTAAAGGCACGTATATTTTTCGATGAGTTCGTGTGCAATAAAATCTGACGCGAATAATTGCACATATTTTGAACTAGGTATTATTCCAAATGAAAATCCACAGTTTCAGAATATTTTATGAGAGAAATATTGAAGTCAGAATTCGAAATCGAAACTACTTCTATACATTTCTTTCACACGAATCTGTTGTGCGTATAGGGAACTTCGATTTTTCAAGACAAATTGCGTAGATTCCAAAATTCGGGTGGGATGAGATTTGAGAAAAAAATGAACTCAGAAATTTTTGAGAGAAATTATTATTTTCGCAGAAAAAAAAGACTGTAATTGTTGCGAAACAAAACTTCTTGGCAGACTACAGAACACCCACGTCAAATTTTAAGGTCGTATTTTTTGCTGTTTAGAAGTTACCAGTTCTCGGAAAGTAAAGTTAATTTATGGTCAACCCCGTACCTGTTCAAAAGAAAAATATTTTCAATTTTCTTATATTCGTTGAAATATGTTTTTCCTTTTTTTTTCCATTTTCATTGTTTTTTTTTAAACCCTCGTTGAACCGATGTTGATTCTCAGATAGGTAAGAAAAAAATCACGTACCCCCTATAATGTAACAAAGATGGGAAGAATCTATCGCAATGATTTTTGAAAATGTTCATTTTCGCGATATTGCCGAGATTTTTCGAGGCGAAAAAGCAATGAGTATAGTATAGTAACTATATGCTTCATCTGTAACTTTTACATTGACTATTCATGAGAATTGGAAATAAGAGGATGATAAATTTGTACGAGTAGACAATCGCTGAACCACCGCAAGACATTCTTCATTGATAACTAGTTCAAGTGTTCCTTCCGGAGACTTATTAGCAAGAAGTTGAGGTAATATAGAGAAATGCGCCCATTTAGTAGCATTTCACGATTGCAGCTAAGAAAGCACGCCCCAATAGAATTTATTAGAATTAGAACTCTTGATGCCTCAAGTGTTCGAAGAAGGTCTAGTATATTACTATTAAAGAAAGTACCACCGGGACATTTGTATTCCGCTTGAGATTTCTTCGAACGTGAGAGGCTTTCATTTCGAATTATTAGTCGCATTATCTAAAGCCCTTGCTATCGCCAGCTCTAAAAAAACAATAACGTCATTCCACTTCTTATACCCATATACGTATTCCTTGACTTAGCAGATATGTTTATTCATTGGATGCGAGATTATTCTCTCATGAATTTTGACACCATTTTTCGTATAGAAATATTTCCGTTCAACATATCGCAAAGATATGAATTGAAGAATTGCAGTTCATAAATGTGCGGAGTAATGAGAAATATTCTTAGGATATTGTGCACTGGTTGATCCCGGGCATGGGTAGATCAAAGACCGTGACGTTTATCTTCTTTCTCTTCCTTTTTTATTTCTCTCGCATTTTTCCGTTGATACAAACAGATTTTCTCCTTAAAAGCTTGGCTCCGCTACACTAATCCCGAAGAACGTGGTTAGCGTAATCCTCCCGGTAATCAAGACTCGGGGTAAACTCGCCGAGAATAAAAGGGAAAATCATAACTCATCAAAATTTTCATCGGGGTTGAATTGCCGCAGCTAAATTGTTGAAAAAGAAATCAAGAAGAGAGAGGTGCCCCCCTTCAAAGGGCAGACACTTCCTTGAATTAAAATAAAATGTTAATCTGTTAATGCTATATAATCGGTCAGCTGAAACTCGACTATTAATTCTAAGAATAACGCTTTGATGGTATTTGCAGATTTCGGCTACGCTGATATAGAATACGATTTAACTAGTATTTGTTTTTCTAGCATGATATACATGTACATACATATACATAAACATACATATATGCGAATGTGGATGTGGATGTGGATGTGGACGAAGGACGAACGGACGAGGGGTGGAAGAGTTTGGCACGTGGGCCAGGACGCATGCGTTTCGCGTTGTTCCTCGAGAACAGCGATCCACGAGCCAGTCACTATCTGAACTCCGGGTTGCGTTAATGTTCTAAACGAATGCTACTGAAAAATGACAATAATAAAGTTGTTCCTGATTCCCAGTGTCACTTTCTGGCTGATTGTTATACCTTGTGTTCAAGGTAGGTGAAAATTACATCCATAAGTTCTATTTCTACCCCGTTTCAGTTACATACTCGTACAAGTACGACTCGTCTCATTACTTTGCCTTAATTCGTGTCTCCGGTGCATATCACATTTCCGAATAATTTTCGGGGCATTTTGTGAACGAGGCATCGTGTGATTTAGTGCCTCGCAATTTGTCGTCTCGCAGAACGTCACGGTGACTCATCATTCGGGGACCCCGAAGATTCTTCCGAAAACGTCCATCCCTTCGATTTTCTACATTTTCAAGAATCTCAGCTCTTGGGTTCACTCCCAGATCGTTCAACCCCAATAACAAAGACAAGGGGTGGCTACCCGCATGCCCGTACAAAGTCGTAGATATCGCAGAGTTAGAACGTGCATTTCTAAGCTGGATGAGGCCGTGGTTGCCCGTTACGAAGCCAGATAATTCAACTCGTGCGTTTACTATCTCGAGAAAATAATAGGTAACTGGGGTATTGGATACGACAGTAAGTTCAGCCGTTGGCACCGCGACTGTGACACTAAGATGCGGGACTGACGAGGGTGACGGTGTTCTATGTACGTATGCGTCTGCGACATTAATGTGCAGAGTCCGTGTGTACGGGGGATGAGGACATTCGCGCATGCGATGTAAAAATAAATCGCTATGAAAAAAACTGCCCTTATTTCATCGCAAAGAGTAAAGCGTCATCTGCCAAACGTCGTGTTTTTTCTAGAATCCGGAATTCCGACAGAACCGCGAGTTCTCTTCAAAGTTACTCCTTCGCCAATTCCTATCCTCTCAGACCGCCCATCGTGTTCGAGATTTTACTACCCTGTAGTGCGTTTCCTTGCACCAAAGCTTGTAGGTACTACATCGCCGTCGTAACGACTAAGAGGGTATTTGGCAACCGTTTGCGCTTTGTCAGTCTCGCGGTTTGAACGAAACTTTGTATGGGAACAGTTCGATGGAACTTTGACATCGGTTTGTTTCACGAAACTAGATTGAATCGGTCCATGCGATAATGGATCATTGCAACATTCACCTCGTCACTTGACCCAGTATATCAATTGCAGTGATTCGAATCAAAGAGCTTTGCAAACTGCAACCTTCATTCCGTGAAATAGTATTGGGAAGAGAACTTTCCAGTTCAGTTTCATTCACAGAGTTCAGTGACCATCGCGAAAGTCTCATAGCGTGAAAATAATTCGCTCGATTATGATCGAGAAGTCTCTTGACCCACGAAGTAACTTTTCTTGCCACGAACGAACTTGTCTCATACGGTATAGTTTAACGACATAGAAAACACCTGATTTTCACCGCAGCGTTGAAGATAAGATGTTTCTTTCATCGCCGTATAGAAATTCCAATCCGATATTTGAATGGCTAGGAAAACGCAGGGCCTCGTAAAGCGGAAGGGATACGTTCCCTAAGTTCATTTTAACCAGATGAACTTCTCCGTAGGTATAATAGTGGTATCTGGAGAACTAGGCATGTAGAAATCTATTCGTATCTGTAATATATATGCTCGAAAACGCGTACAGCCTAAGGGGCGAGGGTTGTTATACCTCATGGCTAAACACCGATTACGATTAAGGGTAATGCTTACATAGAAACATATGGTATGCTACAAGGTATATATGGTATCATCATCGCGCAATACGGAGCTATAATTTCTCGAGGGCAAGGCTTGGGGGTCAGGTTATAGTTACATTAGCGAATTAACAACAACCGGTTCGGTTCAAAAGTTCCATAACCTAACGGGGTGACTGGAAGTCACCCAAAATTTCTCCCTCCATGTAATCAAAATTTATTGCCCAATAACGAACATACGTGCAGGTTTAAATATGGAGACATTCGGAAAGTCCGTTGGGGTATACGCAGTTCGCCACGTTATTTTAACTTTCGATAACACCATTAGGGAAAATTCATATTTTTACTCGAAAAACGACCAGGAGCGAGAATTTATTCAACGGATATGAGAACGTGTAACGCAATATAAATCGAAAACTGGAGGATTTCACTTTTAATCGCAGATAGTAAGAGTCTGGCACAACGCACTTGAATAGTTCGCTCTAGAGGTGCGCCAGCTAGGTATATACCATAGGGAGTGAATGGAAGAGGGATGATTTTGGTTCGAGTCGATTTGCCGGGAAAAAGCTTGATGCGTGCAGCGTGGATAACGGTTGGGATCTAGCGTACCTCTACCTACCGTGCCGATAGATAAAACCAATCACATGGCATTGTACACAGAGAAATTTATTGCCGTAGATTATCTGGCCGGAGTCCAAACACAAACACGTTTCTTTCCCTGCATTGAAAAAGGAGAGAAACACAGAGAGAGGAAGCATCGCGGTGGTGATAGTAGTAACAATGGAGCAAGAGAAAGAGAAGAGGAGTAACAGGGTGGGATGAAAGGACAGAGCGACAGATCGAGCTTGGAGAGGGTAGGGATGGGGTGTGCGTTTAAATCTCGCGGAAGTAGAGGATTTCCAGAAGACGTGCATCGCTTTTTATTGTCAGATAGACCATTTGAACAACAGCCAACATGCCAAGCCCCAACGGAATGTCGGCGCTCCGTAATAGATTTATACCCTGAGAGTTGGAAGGAAGAAGATATCTGGTGGGTCGAGCCTCGACAAAGAAGTTAAGCGAACGATGCTGAGATATTTCGACGAGAATGTCCAGCAATGTCAGGACTCCTCGGATCTCAGTGAACGTCCGAAACTTCTCTAATATTCACGTAACAATAACCACCGAAATAGCTGTAGGTGTATAGATACTGCATGCAGAGGGACTCGAGTCCGTCGAGTGATACTTCATTCAATGACTGCTTTCATGCTGTAAAGTGACTAGTAGTCGTCTCTTTGTCCCTCAACTATTTATTACACTTTACATCCCCTCCGTGTCTCGTTGACGGTGAGGTGCGTCAATATTTCTGACAGACAATTACCGGTCTTACCACGAATGGAATCTTGTTATAAAGACACCGTGGACTGATAGTTATAGGTGGTACAACTGAACGACAAGCTCGACGTGAAACTCCTTATCACCTGTTCATGATCTTTACAGCCTGACAATCTCGGTTCTGGATACTACCGGGCTCGTTGAATTTTACAGTATTGGTCTATGCTTCCGTAATCATAACCGCATGTACATACATAGGTATATACGAGCTGCAGCTAGTTTTTATAGCTCCATGCGATAGATGGGTCCGTTTTAAATGTTGCTCCTATAGTTACGGTGCGACTTCCGTCATTCACATCTTTTATGCTTCATTTAATAGCTACCTATTACGACAGATAATTACTTGGTGCTGCAGCTTATCTTTAGTGCAATCACATACGTAGTTATGTATATGCACAGTACCGCAACTGTTATTTCCTGAAGTGGCAGTCTTCTATTTTAAACGTAATGTTTAATCGTTCAAAGACCTATATAATTGTACAGCTGTGCACATATACACGTATAAGGCTTTCTCATTCTAACAACAAGATATTATACGGTATATTTTGATGCCCTAGTTCAGGCAAAATGTAACTTCGATTAAGTATTTATGACGAGTGAAGAGTCGAAGGGGTTGTGCGCGTTCGGTTCAATAAATGAAAGGTAGGAAGATAAAATTTATCGCGAATTGAAAATTCAATTTCGTTCGAACAGATCTATCGTGAAAATGCGATTCGTACCGTGATGAGAAAATTAGTTGACAAGTCCGAGTACGGTGATTATTCTGACAATATCGATGATTGATGAGTGATGGTTATCGCGGCGGTGAAATTCTATCAACGTTAATTTAATTGTTTTATTAATTATTGTCAAATACGCGGGGTAGTGATTATTTCTTCGTCTGTAAATGCCAGGGGTATATTTTGTATACATTTGACGCGTAGGACGTGGGACGAGTCAGAAGTGCGAGAGAAAATCTGTGATGTGCAGCCAAGTCTACAGACTGGTTTGCAGAGCCAAATTTGCGCCGTAGACAGCAACTCGGTCAAAGCGGTCGCCGCAGTTCATCTGGGGTCACGTTTGCCGTTGCCAGAGATGAGATTCTCTGATTCTCCCTTTTCGGGGAAATTCTCCGACCAGAACTCAAATCGCGAGTACTACTTCCTGGTGTTGCTCGGTGTTGCTTTGAAGCAAAATTTCTAATTGTCTTCAATTTGCATCAAGCTTTGTACCCGAGTTCTGTGGTAGCCTTTGGCGGCGCTGTTGATTGTAGCCCTTGTATTGATGCTAATTAACGCTTATATTGATATCGGCAATTTCGAGGGCCAACATATGACGAGGTGAAATCTCCGCAGCACAAACGGGTCCTTGATGGCATTGGGTCCCAAGGATCCATGAGAAGAGAAGCAAAAAATCTAAAGCGAGTATAATCGTGTTTCCAAATCGGATTTAGAAGCGGCACTTGCTCGTGAAATTGCTCTGCCATGGTAGAATTACTTTTTCATAGTTTCGCACAAGTTTCCCTCGTAAGTTATCTATCTTTCGCTGGGACAGTGTGACTCTTTCCGTACGTTCGTCGTGTCTGAACTATGTTCAGACTTGGTCGTTTCGTGAATGGGGACAAAAAACCTCAAGTGCAAGTGGGAGTTGAAACGGGCGGAATAAAAGTGGTCGCAAACGAACAGAAATCTGCTTCTTTACTATCCTACGTCCAACTCATGAGCCTCTCGAAAAGCTATAAAAAAATACTATAACCCGTATACTTCGCCAAGCATTCAAACCTACTAAGAGGTTATGCCAGTCCAAGTATCTCAAAGGGTACCTATAGGCAGGTACACCATACACACGTTCTAGAAAGGCTTTAACAAAGTCAGGGCGATCCTGGCAGCGATCCGACTATGTTAACCTAACAAATATTGACCAGGGATTTAGGTAGCGTTCTGTCTATAGGTATAGAAACGTATAGGTATATGTACATACATGGTATATAGGTATATGTGTACGTAAGCTCGCCCGCACCATTTGATTCAATTCCGAGATAATGCAATTGGTTTGAAATTTATTTAGCAAATCAGTATAGCTAGGAAACGTAATGAAAATTAATCCGGCCCTCAATGACGACAATTTAGAGAAAGTGGTGGTGGTGGTAGTGCCCGTGATGAGGTCCAGAGGAGTAAAGCGACGAGTTAATCGACTACCTGCAATACCGCCCCAATTTCGTTTTACGAGACGTAGCTGGCTGGCTGGCTAGCTGAATGTGTGGGTGGTCGGGTATACGATACCCGTAAAACACGTGGTACAACCCAGTGACCCCTTTGAACGAGACCCTCAAACTTTCCCAGAAAACACCCAGACAATAGTCAACTGGGTTAATTTCTGCCTAATTTATTTATCACCGAATTCTGCTGGACGAGCGTTCACGCACCTCACAATCAGGCATTGTTTCCCGAGTCACAAACCATCTACGAGACCGGACAAACATTGTCACAAATGCACAAGTGGAATAACGCGTCCGAAGGACCAGAGAATAAGATAAAGTAGAAATAATTGTTACTGTTGTCACGGTCAGCCGGTAGCCCTACCAAAGAATGACAAATTCATGTGAACCCTTTGTTACGATTAATAATTAATATCCTTTTTCCGTTTACGGTCTCGTCAGAGCAAAGTCGTGTAATCAATTCTCACATCAGCAAACATATCAACCCGAATGAACTCGGAGTACCTAAGACTCGACTTGTAAATCAGAAAAGTGATCAACTTGTTTCGCGTGATTCTTTGTGCTCGTTTGACAGACTCATGGTTTAAATGATCATGGGGTGAGCGAGGGCACAGGAAAGGACGAAGTCACTAGCCTTGTTGGACATCTCTGCGAATTCTGATGAGAAAATTAACGTTCGATAGTCGCAGTACATTATTTACAATAAATGGATAATTGCATCAGCCTCGTTACAAGACAGCGCATAGTACCGAATGCGTGAATTATAGCACCTCGGGGAGTCTGCATACCGCTCCATGTATACCATTTAATGTACTTGATATAAACCCCCAAGCTCACATGAACACTCCCGCAACTCGGCTGAAAAAGCTACTTGCAGCCGGAAAAGACTTCATTGAGTACTTTACATACAGGACACTCGAAGGGCTCCCCATGTTACGCGGTGGTACTGCAAGGGGTGAAGAAGGGGTCGAGTGAAGAGGAGTGCTCATCAAGGGCATACTGGTGCCAGACGCCCTCAAACACACCTCAACGAGGGCTGAGGGTCAGAAAGGTGTTTGCTGTATCTATACAACAAGGGTATTCATGCCTACTTAGGGTCGCGTTTCAAATCAAAAGTTTCGAAGGTCAGGGTGAACCTGTTTCGCCTCCAGTCATTAGCCATTCACAATGCGTCCAATGATTACCGAGCTACTGTACTTGATGGAGTCTGATAACGGATGAATCGGAGCATTTTCAATTCCCAGGAAATCGAAAAGCCGATTGATGTCCTGCTGAATGTTTCAGTAGGTGATAATCCTCAGACGTGTTATTGCTCATGAAATTAACTGCGAACTAAATTAATTTCCTAAACCGGCGTCTTATGGTAGTTTTCGTGAGATTTCAACTGTTGAGCTGGTGGATCGATTCCATTGAAACTAGGGACCAATTTTGCCGCACGCATATATGGTTGTTTCCAACTAGTTTTTGATGGGTACTGTATGAACTTGGAACGTGTTCACTTGGGGTAATATGTTCGAAAGATGGTGTGGTCCGTTTGAATCATCTTTCTTCAAGCATTTGACTATTTTTGAATTTTCATAAAATAATGGAACCGAAATTATGTGTTGCTGGAGCACGTCTCGTGGAGGTAAAACACTCAGCAATATTTAAAAGTTGTGTGTCTTCCTTAAAGGGTTGATACTGGGACGACATGGAAGGGAAAGGGTAGAAATTATACGAAATCCTTCCAGAAAATGTTTGTTCCGGAGTGTCGCACAAATTGAAACATCGGCATGTTGCCGTAGAGTAAAAGGGGAAACTGTACCATTGCTGCTGATTGTATTTCAAATAATCCCGAAACAGGAGAAACTCACCGAGAAAGTGGGGCGATGGAAGGAGAGTAAAAAAGGTCCGATAGAGAGACGGTGGAAGAAAACCGGAGAAAAGATCTGAAAAGAGAAGATTGTGGCACAGGCAAGGGGGAGCGGCACGTGAGGCGAGCCGTTTTGGCGGTCGTGCTAATTGGGGGGAAACCAAAGTGACTAGCAACGTTATCCAAACGCAGCATCCATCATTCTCGGTCCTTAGCTCAGCTCCCACTTCACATCTCTCTGTTCCACCTAGCGCCAAATGAATACGTCGACCCGCGCGAGCCACCCGGCAAAGGAGTTTGCTCGCGCGATTAATCTCACAATCTGGACGGAGTGGCTATGATAGACTCCCATGAATAACTCATGAGCGAGCGAGTACCTGCTTCCCATAGGGACGTTCGCGTATAATTCACCCACTTCATTTGTCCTCATTACTATGCCCGATCGTTAAGTTACGTTACGTTTCGTTTCGCTCGCGGTATAGTCTTTGCCTTTGCCTTCGTATTCGCCTTAGCCATTTGATCCGATCCGTGCTTTGCAGCCCTATACCCACCGTATCCGCGGATGTTGTAAACCTCTATGCACAAGTACTCCCACGTATATCATACAACATACAAGTGATATTAGTACTTGCACGGGTTACGTAGGGTTGTTGGAGTATTGGGAGTGAGGATGGGCAAAGTTTATCTCATAAACCGAGTCAAGTATGTACGGAAATGAAATATATGACCGAGTTGGTGCATTGATTAACGCGGCCAGTGCTACTAACAGCAGGCTGCTAGTTATTACCGACATCATTATGTGCGGTGTGTTATACGAACTTACAGATTGTCACATGTAGCTATCTACGACCTTATACCTTCATACGTATACCCATATGTATGTACATACATACACGGAATGAGAAGGACGTAATTAATTGTTTCTATTCCACCGTCTCCCTTTCAGCAATCATTTTCGCCCCGCTTCTGTCAAAGTGCTGACGTAGATATGCGCACGGTCGAATCTTCTCTGATGAAACGTGTTAATTTGTTAACCACGAACGGGATGGGCCTTGCCTGCAGTGGGCGGTGGTAACGTAGTTTGCGAACAGAATTTCATCAGGGGACCATCGCTGGAACTTCAAAGACATTATCGGCTGTAACACGTTTCGGAATGGTTTACGTAACGAGGAATTAATTGCGACGAATTTCTCGCTCTATAAATTCACTCGGATACAATGAGATCAGTGGATCAGAGATCACCTGTCCTGCGATTACTGGCGCAAAAAGAACTCGCGTATGAAACCGATTAATATTTTTATCTCTCGCCCTGCAGATTAGAATAAATTACTTTTATCAAAAAACGACGGAATTTATTTATGTCAAGTAGTATATATGAAAGATAGCTGAGCAGCTCCTTCCGGAGGCTGATATCGATTTCATGTAACAGATAAATTAAATCATCCACTCCGTGAACCGGACAATCTGGTGACTGGTTCACTTCACAGCAGATGTATACATCGCTGTGTTGTATTCGCGTTAAGAAACCTTTTGGTTATCAAGAGATCGTGGGAAGAAATTTTTTTTTATGTTTTTTTTTTATAATAAGAAAATACTTACCTTATAACAGAGAGGAATAAATTTTTCACCGAAATATTTCACCACGATTCGCATTCCAAGAATGGAAACGAAGGTAGTTCGTGTCAAGAGGTTGTGAAAACAAAAAAAATTGTAAACCAGCGGGGAAATAAAAAAAATATGGGTAATCCAAAAACGAAAATTTCGCGGGTCCAATTATAAAACTTGATTATAACATGCAGACGCTTCTACGGTGAGTTTCTCCCTTGTCATCTTGGGATAAACCGAGTGCATAAAAATTAAGACAGGGTGAGAAATTCATCTCGTTTTAAAAGACCGAGTAAAACGTAATTCGCTCGTGTTAATTGGTATTTTATTGGTTACCTACCAGAGGTATAGCGGTGGCGTTAGCCGATGCAGGCGATAAAATTCGCGCGTTGCAAAGGGGCTTGGCGATTCATGTAGTTCAAGAAAGGCCAATGTAAGTCTTGGTAAAGCCGAGAGCAAGGAAGTGCAAGACCCCGGAGTGAGACTGAGTAAACCAGGGTAAGGCCGGATAAGGTTGAGGGAAAGAGGAAAGAGGAAAGAGGAAAGAGGTCGCGCAGGATTCTGTTTGACTACGCGTGATTGATTGCCTCACGTCTTGCGCGTTGTAGAGAGGTAGAGACTAACTCCATTAGCGATCATCCTCTGCCGCAACAGCTTGCAACAGATGATCCGACCTCGCTTCGCTAGATTAGCAAACAAGAAGGCTCCCGCCACTTATCTCGCTTCGTTATTCGGCTTTGTTAAGCTCACCAAGAAGTAGGAGTGCGAAAGGTGAGCACATCCAGTATCTTGTATATGGACGAAGAACGGAAGGAAGGCAAAAGCCGCATGTGCAAAACAACTAACGTTTTACTGCCCGTTGGCGAGTCTGGACTTTGAGCGAATACTTGGATGGTTGGTTGCTATAGGTAGAGAAGAACGAAATAGCGGGAGCTTTATCCTTACTTCCGGCTTTATACACACAATTTTTTTGCCAAATTATATGGCTCGGTGTTTTTCGCCTTGTCCTAATATTCAGTGTTTATACGCAGACTCCAGAACAGTGAAGAACGATTTTATATTCTTTGTAATTTTCGTGTAATTTGTGAAATGTTTAAACTACGCTGGTATATCTTTCTCAAAAAAGACTAGCAGGATTTCTTATAAAGTCATGTATCTTTTATAGCGAGGCGAGCAATCGAGCATTACACAATACTGATAATTAATCAAACTTTATTCATCACGTCCATCGTGTATAGGAGACTTCAAGATCTGAGCTGAAAAGATATTTTTTATGAAATCTCCATAGAGAAAGTACAAGTCAATGACATCAAAAGTACTAGCCCAAGACAGTGATATGATTACAAACGTTTCGAGAATATAGCTTTTGAATTCTGCTAACAAGGGGAAAATCTTAATCAAGAAGAGGGACTTTGAAGATTCGTTTCAAAGAAACGAGTAAAATTGAACGGGCGCGTAGCTTTCATACGTTCGTACCGAAAGCTGCAAGAGACACTACTGTTGCTAGAACTCAGTCGTTTTCGTATAAAGTACGACTTATAACGACGATAAAAGAAAAAGAAAAGGAATAAAAATTAAAGAGAAATTAGAATTGAAGTTGAAATTATGGATTTGTCCTTTGAACCAGCGTAGCATGCAGTACCTGTTTCGTTAAAGTATTTTTCAAAAGGGTTCAAAGTGTAAGCATATTTAATTAGAGTTCATCAGGCTATATTTTACATGCGAAATAATTCTTCAAGTTTAGAATTTTCGGTCATTCTGAAAATATCGTCACGAAACTATGGACTATTTTGCTTAATTTGAAGAAAAGTGCATTACTCGACGATCCATATAGTTCACGTGTTAGGAATTTTCGAAATGAATGTTACCCTCTCAATTCCGGCCCAAATATCCTCGACGATTTGCCAAAATTTTCAAATTCCTTTGGCACACTGTGCAGTTATCTCCCTGAATACAATACCTCGTGTTGAAGAAATGAAAAATTGACTCCGAAGAGCAATAAATTGTTCGCTGTAAATTTGATCCTGTATCAAGACCGTCCGAAAGACCGCACTTACTTCTTCACATATATATGTAGTAATAATGTATTTTCAACATTTTATTAAAATTATGAACGCTACAGGTAAAAGTGGTTTCGTTCGAAATTATAGACCTGTATGAATAAACGGGAGCAAAATTGAACCGAATATATCGATTTCATTAATAGTAATGACGATGGGATTTCGAAATAGAATGGTAATAACCTGGAAGTGAATTTTCACGATTTATTTTCGTTCCTTGACTCCATAGCGTGAAACGAAAAAAGAGGCGTTCGTTACTGAATAGCAAAAGACAGAACATCCGTCAAAAAGATAATGCCTATTCACTCATTTGTCTGACGCAAAAGGTACGGGGTTTTGTCCGACAAATTGAAAGCATTAGGCCGCACGGAAGGTGTACTATATACTCACAATATTTGTCGGTTTAACCGGCCAGCCACTAGGTCGATCAGGGTGCTACATTAGAAATCAGTAGCTATCATATGCCCTATTGCTATCCGTAATTTGCTGACTCTTTGTCAATTTGGTATTCCACTATTTCGCTAACGATAAGATGACAAATATATGTACGGATCTAGGACATCAGATAGCATCAACCATATTATCTTCAAGGCGGCCTATATTATCCCACGGTTGTGCAACCCTAAGCATTCGTCTTTCCATGTCAGTTCTCATCACTTTTCACCCGGAAGAAAATTCGTTTGAATAGAATCCCGCAGTGGATATTAACGCTGAGGCCTCACAATACATTTTTCTATCATGAAATTTCGATGAAGCTGACGAGCTTTATTGGAATTAGCTATTCGCAGTATTCTGCAGTTTACCCCTTTGTTAATTTATGCCCTTGGGATCGATTGAAGTATCATGAAAGGAAATACTGGAGCACATTTCTGTGTTAAATACCGATCAGATAGAACAATGAGCGTGCTCGATACGAGATTGGTGGTTTCAGCTAGAGGCATTCGATACGGAACCCTTTACTTCTGGTAATACACAGTAATTATCGGAAACAAGCACTTTACGACTTGTTTTAAAAAACAAGGTTTCACCATGATAGAGTGCACAGTAAACCTGCACGACTACTGTTTTCTCGGTCGTCTTCTTTGCCTCGTATTTCCTATGCCCGCTTACGTTAGCCCGTGACATCCAAGGGTCCCTAAGCCGATTTACAAATGAACAGACTACAGCTAGGTATATAATACTAGAGAGTAACGCCTCCTAAAATATCAAACGAGAAAGGCTTGTCTAGGACTTTAAAGTGAGTTTGTCGAAATCAACCATCCTGTAGGATTTTAAGCAAAATGTGGTTTAGTACCAAACTTCAAAAGATGAACCGTTTCCATACTAGAGGCAGTTGTATTTGCTACGTTGTTTGAACTGGACGAAGGAAGTTCTTATCAGCCTTGATTAAATTTTATACACAGTAGAAGATTCAGTTTGAAGAAATTTGGAAAATTATCCACCGAAATAATTGAAACCGGGTAGTATATTCCATTGTGAAGAATGTGTGGCGAATAAACGAAGTCGTGGCATAATTCGAGAATGGGCATTCTCCTTTCACACGTTCCGTTATGCTGGGTGGGGATCAAGAAAACACACACGTTTGTGTAAAGGGAACAGATTTAACTGTATCGGCCAGTCTCCCTGCCCAACTTCCCTTGCCAGCTTCCTGAAACCTCTTATCCCCTACCTCGTATCCTCGAGGACAGGCTATAAGTATTTGAGCTGCTCCAAACTCCGGTTTGAAATTTTCTACACGTATTCTTGTTGCCCAGGTTGCGAGGTTTTCCCATTGATATTGGTAGCCGCCGAAAGTCGATAAATCGAAAGTCGATCTGGAAACTTCAATCGCAAAATCTTCCAGACTCGGTGAGCGGGGTATAACTGGTTGGATTATACGCCTAGTCCAACGAATTAGATGATGCAGCATTTCATCTAGGCGCAAGTAGGTAGGTAGGTACACAATTACGTGGATAAAATAAAACAAACAAAAAATCGAATAAAAAAACCGTACAATTTAATCTGCTAAGTTTTCTTGCAACGCCGTACGTATACCTACAGCGGTACAATCTATAGTAGACTTTACTGGAACCTGGAAAGATAAATTTCTGATCTATCGCCATCCATCGCCGAGAAACTGCTTCATAAAATGTACGCGATAAGAAATACATTACGCGTATCTGTGTGTATTTTGCTCGTAAACTATCTTTAGTGTTGGAAGACTCGTCTATGAAATAATAAGGTTATTCCAGTTTTAATTTTTCATATTTCATATACGAACGGTACGACATAGGTTCGATTTGAAAATCTGTACAATGGACTATAATACATATATTTGAAAATATATGAAAATAATTCAGCATATGCCTGGTGTGACAATCAATAAAACCTCAAGATACTTCGGTATCATACTGCAGGCTTTTGAGTCGACTTTTTTGTTAGGAGTTCTTAGCTTCTTTTCAGTAAACGTGTGACATAATTCAAACGGTTTTTATCGGCAGCTACATTATACCTGAAAGTCAGCGAATCTTGAAAAATATCTGATGTCCTTTGTCGAGAAGTTCGACACTTGATCTTACTTCAAGCAGCGTCCATTCGCGCAGGAATCGAGCTTAGATTATTAAGTTCTTTCGACGTTAACGATGGCCTAGGTAAACCGGCCCTATCCCAAGCTAAGATTTATTTTTAACGAGAATTTTCGAGTGAAGCAAAGCTCGCGGAACAGATTTTAACAGAAGTACATGATAAATCGCGCGATAACTCGTTGTTAATATTCAGCAGTGAGACGCGTGTGTTCTACATCTTTACGCTCTAAACTTTCTTCGCACGTTATATATCCACCTCCATTTAATAAACGTATCGGGCGCCTCGGAGAGGGCGATGAAGAAGTTTAAAACAATCAATATTTCAAAACCAGTTCGCAAATTACAAATTCATTTTAAAACTCTGTAACAACGTGGCGCCACTCTGCTGCATTCAACTCTACATATAAGTTCTGCAGCTGCTGCCACATATATATTTTTCTTCACTGCACCTTCGGCAAGCACAACATGTTTCTATCGCGATTCTCAGCAGTTTTTCTGTTTTTCTTTCCGTCTCAAGAAAGAACACACTATACAAAAAAAAAGAAATTAATGAAAAGTTTGAAATTATTTCGAGGGTAGGGCAGAAGATGGGATGTAGGGCACGGGCGCGTAGCGGGACTTCATGACTGCTTGGGTTGCCGTGCTGCTTACGGAAGCTTTCTATAAAAGATAAAGAGCCATCCCGCGATCGAGCAATGCCAAAGCCTGCCAATATCAATATATTAACCGAAAGAATCCGGATCTCATATTCTAGCTATATCTAGGAGAAACGGTGGTTTCGTTAGCAGACTCCTTTAATCCGAAATGCAGCAAAGGTTCGTTCGCGGGCAAGGTGAGGGCAATTGGCTGTGCCACGCGGACAGAATAGAGCTGGGAGGCAATTTCATGACAGCATCCAGAGATGATTGGATCACTGGAGTCGGGCTCGATAACCACGTATGTGTGGTCCTTCCTGAGCTTCCTTCTCCGTTCACTCTAGTCTCAAGAACTCCTCGACTGTCTTATCACTAATATAACTTCATTATCCCATGGCGTATAGACCGACTCGATTATCCGGAACTCGTAACGTGAAATAAACCCTCGACGTAAAACCGGGGTCGCTATTTTCCAACTACGTTGTACTTCTATATTTTCGAAACACAAGTCATCCGAGCTGGGTTACGACTTGGAGCGAGCAATTATGGTCACGCTGACCCAAAGGTTGGACGTTTCGAATATTTTGACGGGGAATTCAAACTCCGAGTAAAACTTCCCGAGTAGAAGCTAATTAGAGTCATCGACGTATCATCGCTCGGCGCTAATTACCCAAGCCTTAGCTTCGTGGATTACACAAAAAGTCCAAATCACCGGCCACGGTACGTTTAACCGGTATGTATTCACAGATTTATCGAATTCCCGCATAAATCTACGGCGAACATATTTTCTCATAAAACGTAACCACCGCGGTCAGAGTTGAGGTTGTAAAACTTCGAGCTAGATTGATTCCTACGACTCGAATAGTAGTTTGCAATTCGTGAAACGATACACGAATCGGCATATAGACGAGTGAATCTGTGATGGCACCTATTTCCGAGTGTTAATCAACGCGATTATTCTCAATGGTTTAAATAAAGTTTTTAATTATTGCACTACATGGTTGTATACGTCCATTAATCGCATCAGCGACACGCCAGGTGAACCGGACTCATGTTCAAACTGTATACGCGAATTATTAAAGTCCGTTTATTCACTTAGAATAAACAGTAACTGTGAACTGAAAACTAGTCGCCAGAATCTCCGGAACGTTATATGATAAGCGAATAGTATTCGAGCTAGAATCGTAACGTGTGGTAAACACTTTTCACTCTAATTTTCAATTCCGTTTGCGCAATTGGTATAGCATATTCGTTAGTTGCCATAGAGTAATTTTATTCCAGAGCATTTACTGGTGAAATTTCAACCATCAAGACCAATTGCGCATATATTTTTCATTGAATTTTCGTTACCGTTATAAACGCTTGGTAAAATAAAAATATCAACTTTAATTACAACTCTACGTGTATACAGTCGGATAATAGGTGATTAGTCTCGTTGGCGTTCATCATGAGTTGATTAACACAAAGAATAGATCATCACGCTTAACGTACGCGAGAGCTGAGTGTAATTGGTCGTACGTTAGGGCAAAAGGCTTGTCAGCCCGCAGGGCCGATTCAGGACATCTACAAGGGTTTATTGTTAGCTCTATACCACGGCCGCGACCCAATCTCTGAGATGTAAAGTGATTTTAAGGTATCGGTATAGGACCAGAGGTGAGTGGTGGGTGCAGCTATAGAGTGAAAGATGAAGTTGAAAATTTAAGGCGATAATTTTAAAGTAATTTAGCCGAGATCACGTCATTAGCATGAGTTTGTAATTACTTGACGGTGGGTACGTACCTGAGAACTGAAAGGCGACTGGGGAAACTCTGTTATATTCTATCATGCATCGAGATAGGAAGACGGTATAAGCTGCGTCAATTTTAGTAAGCGCCCTGACAATTCGCACGTAGTTAGCAAGCGGGAAACTCTCTGCGTCGGTTTTCGTATATATGAGGCATTCCGCGTCACTCCAGCCACCAGAAAATAAAAAATTCTCACAAAACCACAACAAGATTTTTTAACATTGTCGTTACGATCAACCGTTCCCGAGATATCACGGTTCAAAAAATTTCAAAACATTTCTAATCTCGTGAATTTGTTCGTATCACATTCCCCGATTTTTTGTAATTTTGTGAGGATTTTTCACTTTTTGGCGGCTGGAGTGACGCGGAATGCCTCATACATAGAGAGCTAGGGTGCAGGAGGTGAGCGTATCACAGGAGCTGGGACGTATGGATGAGAGTTAGAATGAAAACAGAATAGCGTACAAGATACCTACGTGAGCCAGAAACTCCAGCTTTGTGTTTCGCGACGAGGATTTCGAGCCGCCAACACTCTGTTATTGTTTGCCATTTTACGAGCATGTTAATTTCATTTGATTGCCAGCTTTATTGCTTTCATTCATTGTCACACATAAACATGGTTTAATTTTCTCGGAAAGGCGAAAATCTAGACGCAGCTATACGCGATATGCGTACGCAAAACGCATATATGCATACGTGGGTATATACATATTATATATATATATATATATATATTGCTTAGTTTATTATGTATCGTGAGAAAAATTGATGGTACAAGGAACTGGAAAGTTCGTATCCGGCACGATATTTTATGTGTGCTGTAGGGAGATATGGTATACCTATCTTATATTGTACAGGGAACCATAATTTTCCAGTAAGGTAGCCGACAGTTCGAACCAACTTCTGGCATAGTAGTCGGACTAGAAATTTTACTATTAACAATCATAGGATCGATTTTCAAAAGAAATTAGCGAAACAAGAAGATGTTATCAAATGCGTTTTTCCCTGCTGAACCTGATACACACCTATGAACATTGAATTAGTATAACTAGAAGGAAGATATGAATTTTACATAATACATTTTTTTCATCATGTCAGAGATGCATATCCCAAGGGAAGAGTGATTGAGAGTACCGATTCGAAACCCTTGCGGCAGCTCGATGGTTTGTTTCGTAATAAACTTGACACGGTGAAAATATTCGCCAACTCCGCACCTGGTAGTCATTTTTCTCTTTACCATCTCATTTCAAAGCATTCTTGAACGGATGCCCCGATCTGTAATCAACTCGTGACAGCGAGAACTCGTCGAGAGAGGATTCTTTGATAAAATAAGACAACGAACCCAAATTCAATAACGCATAAATCACGGCGTCTGATCTAGAGGTGGTTCTATATAAAATCAGTGTTACATATTTAGTAGGGATTTATACGGGTGTATTCTTGATGTTAATTCGCTCAATCAGTAATATGGTATCTTCTTTCAACGAAGAGGTAGTTAAACGTTGGTAATAACGTGTGCTCGTGTTAAGAAACCATTATTAGCGGAGTGAGGAGTGTTTAACTACCTGCAAATCTAATCTTAATAATCGTTAACTGCCCTCTCGCTCTTAATTAAACCTATAAAATCCTTCTTGTGCCGAGTGCGAAGTGCGTGTCGGTCGTATCTGTACAGACGGGCTATAAAAATTAAACAATTTCACAAGCTGTCGTATCGATTGACGATCCTGCTCGGTGGTGAAGTGCTATAAGTATATTCCAGCTTGTGTTCATAGCCGAGGCAAAAAGAATCATTCGAGCGAATTTTATACAGAAAAATCTATCATACACCAGTTTCCGTAAAAATTCGTTTGAAGCCCCCCAGCTTCTATACTTCTTTCTTTGCCGACTGATATTGTGCTCGATATCAATCGTCCATATTCCGGGTTTCCAATAATTCTCCCGTTTCAAATCAGGCGGAATAAGATCCACACGTGTCGTCAATCTGTGCATTCTATCGAATCGTGCTACCATGTCATCGGATCTTCAAATATATCGAAATTCAAACTAATCGTGTCAAAGTCTGTCATTTGTGAATATACAACGACGTACAATGATTAAGCAGTAGGTATATGATTTCCGCAAGCAATCGTGACATTTTAACAGATTGTTAATAATGCTTTCACAAGCACATGACAGGATTCATTTATTTTTATCACATATATACATATCTATACATATTTCGTTGGAAAGTTTTATAAAAGAAGAAAGGAGCCATCAGCTGGCGAAGAAGAGAGACGGTGAAGCGCTTCTCCGCTTAATTGTAATTCATTGCAATATAAATATGCAAACGAAATTGTGTGTACCTACGACTTTGGAAAAGTTGAAGCGTTATTTTCGTTAACTCTAACTTTAACAACTGAAAAGGTGCTTTTCAATTGCTAAGAGTTGCAGCTGAGGAGAGAATCCTATGCCAGCAGATACACCGATCAATCACACGATCCATTGAGAACTCGGAAACTTTTCTGAATAATTTTCTAATACAATTTTCTCATCTACGAGTATATGGATATGCGGAGTTCCATGTATTTTCACTTAGCCTCGGACCACCACCGTTTCCAATTTCGTCTTAATTCCAGTTCCTTGTAGTACTATCGGATAAACTTATCCAGATTTTTGATTTTTTTGGTTATTTCTTACCGTTTCAAAGTTATGCATCATTGAACAAAAATTGTTGGGGGCACTTAAAATTCTGAAAAAGGATACAGAAATCGCTCTGTTAAAATACGAGAATCGTGGGATCCTAACGAAAGCGGTATCATGGTTATGAATTATTTCATATCATTCGTGTCTGCATTTGGCGGAAGTTCACGGTCCGATTTTTTTGCTTGATTTTAAACCACTTTTGAAATTCTGTAAAAATACAAAAAGTACTTTGTGAAAATACAAACACTTTAAGACCTTGGCGGAAGTGGTATCTTTATTAGTTCAAGAGTTATAAATTATTTACCACCACGTATGTACCGGTTACGCAAGTTATGGTTATATTTCAAATCTACTCTCACAAATTAACGGCACACAGTATAAACTCAAACATATATTTGTACAATAATAGTGAGCCATAAGTAAATACATAACATGTACAAAAATTGGGCAATAAGTGTATAATCTTAGAAATTTAAGTACTCCAATTATTATTGATCGCTTTCTCATTTCAATATACGATATGTCTCATATCCCTCTGCATTGGAATAACTTTTAGCGAGGTCTCAAAATGTTGGTGTCAAGACAGAGTACTGATGTTATTTTCTCAGAAAAATCAAAGCGGCTTCATAGAGAAGTTATTGTAACACCGAATAAACACCAGCGGTATTATGTAGTTCATAACTTTGAAACTGATAAAGATATTGCTCTCCTGTGATCTTTGAGCTGCAGGAACCCAGGATATTGAATAATTCATAACTTTTGAACTAATGAAGATACCACTTTCGTTAGGGGCTCGAAATTCTCGTATTTCAACAGAGCATTTTCTGTATTTTTTTTCAGAATTTGCAAAGTGGCCTCAACCATTTTTAATCAATGATTCATAACTTTGAAACGATAAGAAATAAATAAAAATTAAAAAATCTGGGTAAGTTTATCTGACAGTACTACAAGGCACTAGAGTTACGACGAAATTGGAAATGGTGATGATCCGAGGCTAGGTGAAAACACATGGAATTCCCCATATATGTATACTGGGATGGTCCTTAATTTGGGCTTGGAAGAATTTTCATCGAGACACCCCTCTAACCTGTTTTAAATAATTGAAAAAAAGTTCTGTGTCAAGTTTCAATCTCCCATATCGATGGGAACGGTACACCAAAAAGCTCGAAATTCTTATTGAGGTAAAAATAAATTTTACCCCTGGAGTTAGTTTCGAGAAAGAAAAAAAAATAGATTATAGTGGAAAGGAAAATGTTTTTTTTTAGCAAAACTCCAATTGCTTATTTAAAAATATAAACAATTTGCAGTCACGATTTTTCTTCCTCATGGTATCTGATCATTTATTTCCGGCGAATACGATGGTCGATGGACAAATTTTGTTCAATTGCAAATTGTTCGTGGTTTCGAAATGAACAATTCGAATTTCGTAACAACAAAATATTGTTTTACGCGAGAAGTTTTTAGTTTTTTTTTTTACCCGAAAATCAAGCTGTAAGGTGAATTTTTTTTTACCATAATTGGAATTCCAAACTTGCTGGTCCACGTGTTGCCATTGATGTAGGGGATTGAAACTTTGCACACATTTCTTTTCAATTATTCGGAGCAGACTAGAGAGTCGTCTCGATGGAAATTCTTTCAACCCCAAATCAGGGACCACCCTAATATATACACATGGAGAGATACGTCCGATACAACGCCCATCCTTGAATCTCATGGTATCCAAAATAAACGGGTTTTCCCAAAGTTTGTGAAACCATCATTTTTGCGTTGACCAATATATGGAGGCTAAACTTTTGACAAAATTGAATGAAGTTTCAGAAAGTTGATCAGACCGATCACGGAATTGTACATGGACGAGATGATATTCTTGAAGAGGAAAGATAAATAAAAAAACCAGGAATATGTAAGATACGAAAAGAAAAAAAAAAAATTAGATTTCCCCAAAAAGAAACAATCAAAACTCGCGAAATCTAATTCGGCTACGGCTCGCGAAGATTGTGGTTCTTATTTACCTTTCTTGGGTATACCTACCTTCAGTTGTTGGCGAAATAATTTGATCGACAAAGCGTATCGTATTTTCGTAAGAACCTGACTTAATCAGTATAAAAGAAGTCGCGAGGGGTCAGGTCTTCGAGTCTAACAATACAATACAACCACAGCCACAATCGAAACAGGTGGCGTAGCCCATCTTCGCGGTACGAGGTAGGGGACAGCGGAGAGAAGATGGAACGAATCATATCTGAGGCTCGATCAATCATCGCAATATTCGTCGTTAATAAAATAACAATGTCAATAGCTGAGAACGGACCTCGTAATAAGTGGGTAGCGAGGGGAAAAAGCCAAGCTAAGTAATATAATTGACTTGAATATGCCATTCCCGCTGTGTGAGCACATTACTTTTTCACTTTACTTTCATAACTGAACTGTTGAATATTAATGCTAGTGCGCGAGGTTTCTTGAAGCTTCTTAGCAAAGCTCCCAGTTCTCTTCTTTGGCTTGGGGGTACAGTTGAGGCAAGCTCTGCCGCGGCAGAATCTAGCGGCAAAATTTATATGAAAATGAGAGAATTATAAGAATAGCTTCGTAAATTTTGTACAACGAATAGGTATTACTATACCGACTATCACTGAAATGCAATTAAACATTTCTCTTCCTCTATCTCTCCTTGAAGTATGGACCTCCTTATATTTACGACTGAAAGCCCTGCTGGATTCGACCAGTGCTTAACTCTTCCTCGTTAAATGAAATCGAAGTAACAACGACGTCGACGAGGATGATTAGTTTAATCGCGACTTTGAGCCTGTGAGCAAGCGCCCTGGCGCGGGTGTCTGGATAGTTTGTGAAAGGTTTGGCGTCGTTGCAGATGCTAGAACGAGAGAATCAACGATTTTCCGCGAGTCCGTCAATTAATACGTTCATAAAGTCGAGAAAACTCGCCTCGACAGGAACGAAGCGATTCGGAGGACTGCGGAGGCTAGATTCTCATCTCTGGAAATGATGTCAATTGTGGAGTTCCGCCCCGATTTTTCCCAAGATTCCGGTCTGGCGCGTCGTTGCACTAGCGCTCTGGATCCACTTTCGGAAGAAAAAAAAAAGGGGTGAAAAAAATACGGCAAAAAGAATAGAGAGAAGCGATAGGCAGCCGAGATCTCTGGGATAACTTCAATTCTACGTTACGTCAAATTCATCCATGACTCGTGCGCTTTTAGTTATATCCGTTACTTCATTTTATTTTTGTTGCTAATGCGCTAAGTTTTAAATGTAGATGGATGAGTCGAAGCATTTGAAAAACGGTTCACCGTCTTTCTACCGCTAAAATGTCGTTTTATTACTCGAGTAAAGTCGCCCGAGGCACCACCGAGTGGGGTGTGGGTGGAAATGGGTGCTGGGCTGGGGGCTCTGCTTAATGTGCGGCCTGGATTTATCTGCCGGTAATCAATCGTGCGAAGGGAACACAGACCACAAGGGCGCAATATTTATCACGTCAAATGCTTCATTTGCATGATTTATGTGCCTTCGAATAGTAGAAATACTGGATTATTTATAAGACTGGATATTTACATATAATAACTGTAACTCACAGTTGGAAAAACTTTCGGCCCTACGCAACGCCATCGCGAATGAAACACTCTCGGAAAAGTTCGGTTGCCTTTAATACTACGAGTAGACGACGGTATATATACATAATATAGACCGAAGACTGAAGTGGGTCTGTAGCTGTCACATCGCGATATTGGGTGCGAAAATTTCATATTCCCAAGTCCGAACAAAGAAAAGCACAGATATTATCTTTCACCGACTGCAGTATCAGAGTCAGCGTTATTTCTTATCAATTTTCATTACTAATCACTTCTATATTCGAAAATTTATTAGATCGGCAATTCAAAGTGAGAACGAGGGAGTCTGAATCCATAGATTCTCACCCTGGGTGAGCCACAGTTAACCTTTGACGAATCGCACTGAAGGGATGTCCCTCTGGTTTCTTCGAACAATATTCTGTGGGGTGAATTTTTACAAAATGTTTCATATCGTTTTTTTTTTTTTTCTGGTGTCTATCTTATCAGGAATTCAAAAAGTCGTCCTGAACAAGGAGGGCACAGAGACCTTTGCGAATCCACAGGGGTAAAAGAAAGTGATTTCTTAAAGGTGACAAATTCGCGTCTGCAATCGTCAATTTCGTGAAGTCAAAACCCTCTCGACACATAGATAGAGATTCTAGGAAGTGCGCGTTTATTAACTGGCGGAAATAATCGTCGATCGGTAAGGGTAGGGGATAAAATATGCTCCCTTGCAGAAAGTAATCGTAGCCCGTAAGCCTCTCTGGTGGAAGGCGAAAATCCGTATTACGTATAGATTTTTTTTCCTCCACGTGAAACTCGCGTGAGCCCATGATACGAGCTGTGAAAGGGCCGGGGTCCACCCTTGAGATATAATTCACGGTTTTCCTTTAATAAGGAGGACGCGGGCCTATTAAATCTTCCCGGATTACCGCACGTTCACGCATCTATAATCAGCCGATCTGTCCACTTCGTATAGGATGAAATTCGGCAGGGTTGGTGTCGTAATGGCAGGGCGTTAAGTGGCGATAACGTAAAGGCAGGCCTGCAGGTGATACCGCGACCACATCACCCCTTCTTCGCCACGGAATTGTTGGCTTGTCTAGTAAATTACTTACGGTATAAAACGAAGAACGGTGTATAGATACACGTAGATGTAACATTGTGACCGTCAGAGCTATAACTAGATAATTTGTATACAGTTACTAAGGGTCGTTAACCGTGTCTCGCCGCTTGACAAAGACGAGGCATCCCCCGATCCCCGTATATCCTATAGCCGGCTTCTGCAGGATTTTCAACGCTCACACTTCGCACTTTACCCTTGGGGCCTGGTCCAGCTGGGGCCAGATTCATCTTGAAAAGCGTCAAGAAGTTATCGATAAGTCGATAATGATTTGGCATCCCCAAAGGCCGCGCGTCGCAGTATCGAAATCCGCTCTCGTTTCAAGACGGATCTCGTCTGCGTAACGATCCTCACGGCTAATAACTAGGCTAGCTGAAAAGGACGTATATACATCCAAAGTGTAGTTTATAATTCTGTCGCTCTGAGGTAAAATGATACAGGTCACATTTTTCCCCGCAAAATCAATCTGCCTCTATACTGAGTTTTCTAGGTACTAAAATTATCCGGGTCAATTTTCGGGTTGCATATCATTTCATGGATATGAAAAGTTTCCGTGAGAAATAATTCTATCCAGTATTTATCTAAACTTAGAGTTCAAATTATAAAATATTTCATCATATACTGTAGGTATATATGTATGTGGTGGCTTAGAACGTTGACTTCACCGTCAGTCGATTACCTAGGTAGAAAGCGACTGTGAACGGCTAGCGCCGGCGCGATTGAGAGCGGTCATCTATCAGAGGACCCTCATTAACCGCCTCCCCGATAAAACACTCCTCCAGATATCTTATCTTAGTGTCGCTCTCCCTCCGCACCTCTTCTTCGCCCTCTCTTCCCCCACGATTCTCACCCTGTACCACGGCCACCTTCTTTACCTCAGCCACCCGCCTAGGGGCCCCTTTGCACGCGTCGTCCTGGACCGCGTTTCGGTGGCCAACTACCCACCACCACGTATACCACGACCACCACCACCACCACTACTCAGAACACCGCAGATAACAAGGAGTTAGTAGCTACGGGGAAAGGAGTCTGGTTCTCCGTCTGGCGTAGGCATTGTAGCCATAACAATAACGAAGTGATTCAAGATGTTGGGTGCAGGGTATGCAAGCGAGAGAAAAGCGTTACTGTTTTTGAGGAAACTCGAAAGGATATTTCTGTGTCAAAAAGAATAACGAAAAGTACTCGTAATACCAATTTCACAAGTATATTCACAAGTATATATCGTATACCGTTCGATGATCAATGTCGAATGTTATGAGATATGCCGTAGAAAATGTTTACCAAGGACGTAAGGATTCATAGGGCCAGTCCTGACAGTGAATATGGGAAGGGTGCAATTTCAAGAGCTTCGTAAAAGAGCGTAAAAGTTGGGTCGATTTCAACGATCGCACGTTTGGTCTTTGTTTGGACCACTACGCGCACCGTGGAGATAAGGGTGCTGCGAAATTGCAAGCCGGAAGGAAAAAACAGGAGAGATGGCCGGCTCGCGATTTTCTTGATGGGACACCCGCCCCGCGTTCGCCTGCAACCCCCGCCCCGTCTTAGCTGGGCAGATAAAAACGTAATGAAATTCTGCTTTCCGAATATTATTGCGAACCCTGTGAAAATAAAAGGAGCGATCGTATGAGGTTTTCTTTTCCACCTCGGAAGATCGTCACTCTATGACCGATTCAGACTGAGGATCGGCTTCTGTGCCAAAAGCTTCGAGATGGGATGACAATTCGTGAGAATCGCTCAAGAAAACGATTGTCTAATCAAATATACATCAACGTATGTTCTTTACATTTTGACGATATATAGGTTATAGCTTAAGTGCATCAGCTAGCTTCCGATGAATTAAGAATCACTGCAGAGGTGTAACTCCATCTTCCTCACTTTGCACGACAAGCAGTAAAATATTCTTGGAAAATACGAACAAACAATATTGTTCGTCGTCAGAAATAGGGACTGCAATTATATGGTGATTTCACTCGACGCTGTACAAACTATTAAAGGCCATTCTTGCAGTTTTCACCCTATTATGTCAGTTGAGATGCAAGGACAGACTGCAGCTCACATTTCACTAGCACGCCCATGGGTCACAAAGGCCGGATATATGTATAATGTGTATATATACATACATATACATATATATGCACGTATACATATATATATATATATACATATATATATATATATATATATATGTGTATATGCATGCCCATCAGTAGTGCACCCAACGATTTGTCAGTTGTAATTTTCGAAATGCCAGTCCGTGGCAATTGGTTCTTGGTGATCACGCAAAGGTAGCCTCCACGTCGTATACAAATGCTACGATTAAGAATTCAATTTAAAAACCTGTCTCTAGCATTGCTCGTGCAAATTGAATTCCGTGAATCTTTTCAAAGTTACTGGTATCGAGAAGAAAAATAAATTTGAATTTCTCACCCTACGTTTCTGAGTTAGTCAAATATTTATATTACATTATTTATATATTTATTTAATTTCAAAATTCGTTAGCAATACCTCTAATACTGCTATTCCTTCATAATCCATCGGTACGTCAGGACCTGTCTAACACCTAGTGATTTACCGTCTACAATCCCAATTACGGTCCCTGTATTCGGACAGCGTGGACACTGAACTGCAGATTATAGCTGTTCCTAGGTGAGAGAAACCGGAGGAACATGGCTGGTGGTAATCGTATTTCACACCTTGTAGTATCTATCACCTATTATCTACGATCCATTATCTGCCGTACAGTATCTACTGTCTTTGTTTCGAACCGCCCACCGGTCGATTTCTGGTCCGAAGGATTATATGCAGTCCCGTAGAGTAAATGGCAGAGAAATGGTTCGGGAGAAAAGACCGGAGATAGAAGAGATGATCCGCATTTGACATTTTTTAGCTTTACGTGTAGCGAATCTTGCCAGAGTGTTTGAAAACTTGGATAACTTTAGTCTTTTTTGAATTCATCGAAATAGTAATTCTGACAATTTCAGAGTGTCGATCTGTGTATTCAAATAATTACATAGCGTACCGAGAAATATGAAACAAGCATGACGCAGGATGAATAAATATCTGCACCGTCTCGAAATTCATTAAAATTCACTCCATGCCTAAAGCTGACTGTTTATTTGCAAGAGTAAGTGATTTCCCCATCGATTTCTGACATGTTTGCAATGTAATTGAAAAAATATATATATAAACGGCTTGATGCTACCCGTATAGCCTAAAGTCCTCGGCAGGGTGGCGCTGATCAAACCGAGGGTAGAGATCTGATAATATATTAGGAGGGTTGAGAAAGAAAGGCGTGGGTAAAAGTGCCAAAAGAATACTCGCATTTCTTGAGAATTACACATTTGTGTGCAAAGAAGATGTCACTCGCGTGTGCCGAGTGTGAAATGTTTGTGCCGACATTGGTCGTAGGCCCGAAACCTTGGCGTTGAACGGGAGCTCAAGCGAAACAACTCGCATACTCTACGGCTACTATTGGCAAGAGTCTCTTCGCTATATTGCCTCCTTTATCACAGGAAATTGAAATTTCGCATATCCGCTGTTGGTACAAGCATATATATACACATTTATACATATATATATATATATATATATCTATATATATACATATCTCAATATATTTATATGTGTATAGGTATATAGACGCATCATTGGCAAAGATCTGCAACTACCGACGTATGAAACAGGTTATAAACCGGTAAGCTAATGATTGACATTTGTTGATCGACAGTTCGCAGATTTCATTGTAAATGAGAGAAACTCGTTAATTCGCAAAATTATTCTCCACTGAAATTATTTACGACTATTGAACCCGGGCGTGTAAGTGTCTATCGACCTGCCTACATTCTTAGCTTGCCTTCATTACACGGAGTAGGTAGCGAAAGAGCGAGCTAAATAAACCAGCGAGATCGTGATCCGAAAGTACGTTTTCTAGTTGTGTTTCTTGAATATCGCGATCTCGTGAGATAATTGAATTTCATTATCGAGACGTTGTGAATTACCTCGTGAAAAGACCCTGTTCACCTCTGGACCCTACATCCGCGATAAAGAATGAATTCGTATAATACATTCTTATTAGAAAACGAAGAAACGGAATTCTGTGCCAACAGTTACGAGTCTATCCTACTTTCATGGGTTGTACAAAACACGGAAGACTTTATTTCAGAGTATGAGATAAATGGAAAGCAAGAAAGATCCACTACGCTCATAGTCGTTATCCGCAGCGACTCTCACAGATGGCAGTTGTGTCATACGTATACGGTACAGTGATATCAGCCCGTAAAGTCTTACCATACCCGGGTGTATCTACTACTAGGAGCACTTGGCAATACCAGTAGAAATACGTGGGTTTAGTCAGGCAGTTCTGCGTGTCGGGAGATGGATTCGCGATTGTATTATCAACGCATACATAAAACTTGGATTTCCGGATAGGTGAATACGCCCAGTATCTGCTATACGGTGGTGAAAGCATTTTTGAAGCACCTAGTAGTATTCAGCGTCGAAACAATTCCTCGAATGTTTCGAGGCTATAGCGGTAAGAATATGGGAAGAAAATAGCGATGTGGTCGTAACTTACATCTAGATATATCCGTATTCTTTATCTCGAAGAAAGAACAAAAAAAAAAAGAAAAAAAGGAAAAAGAAAAAATTGCTTTTGATAGAACTCACTTCTTCCGCAACTTTTATATACATATGATGCTTTTCTCACTGCGTAGAAAACAAGTTCGTGTGTAAATGAATACTGAAAAACTGTTTGTTTTATTGCATAGCTGCAGAGTTTCAGAATACTCACTGAGTACACAATGTTGTTAAGCTGTGGTCCAATTTAGCAAGTGTATAGATCCCAGTTTCCATCCCGTTCTCGATGTTAACAGGCTGGATAGATTTTCAAGCCGTTCCGAATCATTATACGATTTATATGGTATACGCAAGTGAATTTTCAACTCGATCGATTGACCAGAGATATTTGATGAAATGAAACTTTTATTCGTCAGCATTATACCAGTTGGTAATTAAAAAAAATTAATCAAAAATTGCTTTTAACAAAAATTTCATCAAATTTTAATCATAGCATCCATCGTTCGAGCAGAAAGAATATGGGAGGTGTACTCTTCGCTTCGGTACGCGAGAGTGGGCGTAAAATGTCCCTATTATATGTAAACTATGGTATGTTTACACTGCATCAGATTCAGTCTGGCCAGACAGTGATTGGCGTAGAACCATAAAGAAGAGATCGTTCTTATAAAAAAAGTCAGCCAGATTCTAGGATAATGAATCTGCAGCGTATCTCTTTTTAGCTTTTAAACGTAAAATTACAGTTCACGGGAGTACGGTAGGTATAATATTAAAAAATATCAAAACTGTCTACCCTGCCATGTCATGCATACATGTGTGCATTAGTGCAGAAGAAATAATGCAATCCTCGCGCTATCTGCTCCGTTGGGTATCATTGAGTGTTTCACTACTAATTGCTAAAACGATTTTATTCCTGATTTTTGACCTGTGCTCTTGTCCGTTAATTATAATAGAGTTTTTCGTTTTTGTTTTTCACTCATTTTGAAAAGGACTTCAACGACATACGCCTACTTTTGATAGGAAATTGTTAATTAAAAATTCACGGCTGGGTTAATATCTCGGTGAAAATTAATTACTACGTTAGTTGAGGAGAAAATGAATTTATCGGAATAACTGGGCAGTATATACGCGATGTCTTGGTCAGCAATTGACGTGTCAGTCAAACTGTCAGCGGCAAGGTTATTTTACTTTCGGCGGCAATTAAAGTGCTTGCTTCGATAATGAACTTTAACTTTCGTAAGTGGTCTCCTCCCTAGATTTTCGGAAGTGTCGGAGCAAATATTTTAAGAGTTAGAATTTCCCACACCGTGGAAAGCTGCACGTGTCTGAGAAGCAAAGATTTTCAGGGAAGATTAGACCGAGGAAGTTCACCGAACAAATATGTACATTTAAATCTAAGAACTTCCCTACTCATTTAAATCCAAACCTTTTCCGCTAGCTCAAGACTCAAGTCTTGGAAAACCTCGAGGACAATCTTAATAGCAGCTCGCTGGTAGTTGACTAATGCGAGAATTTCTCGTCTCAATTAATTTCATTGCGGCACTAACATAAGTCAATCAAATTTTCCCGAACCGCAAAAGTTGGACAATAAAATCTCCGTAGCATGGCGTTCGGTTAAGTGGCTCAACCGTAACAAGGAATTTTTTTCCATCGCCATCGCCCGTAGGTATAGGTACAGAAAGAGGGGAATTTAGAGGGTAGTGAAAACGGCTTCGACTCGGCTCAGCCAGATTCGATAATCCCTCTCCCAGCGTTTCGGGTTCTTATTTTTGTTCATCGCAAAAACGAAAAGGCTCGTACCGAACTCCAGGGGGATAAAATTTCGCGTGTCGAATGTCATTCGGCGTTAGCTTCGACAGGGAAATTATCAACCCGACGTCCGTCGACGGCAACGGCGCGTTAATCAAGCGGTAATCAAGTTGGAAAGCGTTTCGCACAGGTCACGCATGTAGCACGCGTAAACCACGAGGAGGATGCGTCTATTCAATTTTCACGTATATGTGTGACAGGCCAGAATGCAAATGCGAGTCAGTAGAATCGGGTGAATCGTGGTGGTTGGCTCGAAGCGGTACGGGATGCCGTGTATCGCGTGACTCTCTTCTGCTTTCGTTGAGAATCCTATAGAGTCTCGGTAGAATCGTTTCAAATCAGCCAAGTTGAGCTGAGGCAAGTAAAGCCGAGGTAAAGCGAGGAGATAGGTACAAGTTCTTCAAACCCTCTTACAAACCGTCAACCCACCCATATGTTTATCTCGGGAAATTTATGTACGCGGCACAACCTCCCATCTCCGCTCGTGTTATTAGCGTATTACAGCAATTTATTTCTTCGCGAGTACAGAATAAGGGAGAAAGAAAGTATGAAAAAATAAGAAAATTCTTCCAAGTTGGTCGTAATTGGGAATCGCGAGTCTCAAAGTAGGTACCGTGCGTATAGCTACGAGCATGTGATGTCTTCGATTGCCACAAATGCCTTGAATCGTCGTTATTGTACACGTGAGATTCGATTCTACCCTCAGCAGATATTTTTATACTTGGAGAAAAATATTATACGATATGGGTGCAGTATATATTTTTTTTTTCCTCTCTTGTGTCGTACTGATGGATGCCGAATAGAATAATTTATAATATAACACGCCGTTCTCGTGATGAAGACTATTGATTATTTTTGAACGAAGCTATAATATATACGCTAATTACGATCTGAAATTGCAGTTTTCGAATTGCTGATGTGGTGTATAATTATTTATTTGCTTCACTTATCTCGTTAACTTGCACCAACGGTATAACTTTTAACTTATAATTATGCATGTAGTGGGTTTATTCTGTTCGTAACTTTTAATTGACCGATAACCATCAATATTTCTCGAGCGATATCATAAAAGTATACGTTTGCAGAAAAGCAGCGGGAGAAGTACATCAACGAACTACCATTTCCGCGGTACATTGGTGAATTTTGCACAATCTGTAGAGTCACCGCAAATCGTTGCAATTTAAAGTTTCGCTGCATACCTGAATAGCGAAAACTTTGACAATTGTTACTTTAATCACCGCGAATGTGTGCTACCAGAAGAAAAAATGTAATAAACATTCAAAGTAATAATGAAAATGAAGTTCTTGAGGGAAAAGCTCTCATGCGCTTGTAAAGCCCGGAGTGTGTGAGAGTAGAGTAGAGGTTTTTAGTACAGATATCTCTCGAGACACTTGGACACGTTCGCTTTAATTCCAAGATTCAACATTCGCTGACGATGGCAAATTGCTCGGCTCGAACTATCACCTGCACCGTTATCAAGTTCTCATCAAATCACAATCAACGTCATCTATACATTGCACAATTTCACTCGGCATGCACCTACGAACCTATATTATTTACGAGATTTCATGGGGTGCGTTCATGCCGTCACGTAGTTTCAATCGAAATAAAAGTTTTACGTCCGAGCCGAAAAAATTCCGATATGTACCTAGTTCGGTAAAAAAGGCTTGATATCACAATGGACAACGGGCAGCGAATCTAAAATACGCATCGACCCATCCGCGCAGCAGATTAACGTTTTAACATCTCTTCGATTTCGGGATATAACTCTTTGTACCCGAATGCCATCGATTCGATCACGTGATATGGTCAGTACCTATTTGTAAAACACTGCAGAGAGGCTGGGGTGGACCAAGAGATGTGATAGGAAAGGGGGAACCGAGTGAAAGGGAAAGAGCGAAAAAACAAAGAGAGTGAAATAGCGAGAGGGAGATGAAGGTGAGAGAGGCATGTCCGAACCGAAGCCGATTTTGTTTTCCTCTTGTTTTCCCAAACGGAAGCACTTTAACATATATACGATTTGTATTTATTTGGGATCCAAATCACTTGGGATACCACCGTAACATTGGTGGGTTGGTTAACAGTGCTTGCTTTCTGTTGTAGGTTCTGAACTTTACTACATAGTGTCTTTTACGTATATGTATAGCAGATACACGAGCGTGTATGATGCCCATGTACACCCATAGATACATACGTCGGAAACATGTGTATGTATTACGGGAATTATGCTCTCGCACATATGTATCTCAGTCTTGCACGCGTGTTCTCACGCGATAATTAGCAACACGAAAAAACTAGTGGAAAAAGTACGTACCTATAAGACAAGTCGAGAAAGTTTCAGAGAGACGGAAAATCGAGCTTATTACTCGCAATCAGTGTGACAAAGATAGAGATTGGGATAAATTACTCCGTCACGGGTAGGTATTAAATGGTGATCAATTTCGCGCGACAAATAGCCCCGCGTTTTTTTTTTCTTCACCGTCTAACAGTCTCCCGTAATAATTAGCTACGTTATTGCAAACCGTTTTTTGCAATAATTACCGGTCTACGTCGCAAAACATTTCCGTTATGTTCTGCTTCTGCCGGACGAAATGAAATGGAATTATTTACCTGTATATGTATAGTACATATCGCGCGGAATTCCGAGTAGTTTTACGAGGGAAAAGTGATGCGGCGAGAATGCAACCCCGCGGGATGGTCTCGCAAAACACGAAATCACATCTCGTTTTATTTCGTCACGTGTTGGCTTGCGTATAAAACAGAGAGAGCTTCCGAGATTTATACATCTTTTTTGCAGGTTTCTCTGAACGTTGAGACGCTGCATTTAATATTACATTCCGCACGGTGAAGAGAGTGGTATTGCTTGACGCTATCTTGACACTTAATTTATACTACCGAACCCGAATCACCAAATACCAGATATGTTGCGTTCCGGAGAAAAATGCTATCAGTGACTATGATCCGCTAGTGAAAATGGAAATAAAAAAATATTAAGAGATTACTTGAGGAGAAACAAGGTGAAGTATTTGAAAATTTATCAGAAACCTGGTAGCATTCTACATGGCTAGCCTATATACCACATCAATGCCACATGGCATTAGCATAGCAATAGTATCAGCAGACCATATTAAAGGTCGAGGTTCGACAACAGCGTGGCGGTAGCTTCGCTTCAATATGGGTTTCTATTATGACAATAATCAGGCTAACAGATGTAGTTTATCAATGTTGAATCAAGGTGGCAACTAATTGGATAGCCGATATAGCTTCCGAATATCTATCCAGGTCGAGTCGCTACCTAGCATCAAACGTTCTTTTCAGTTTCCGAGATTTGAGGTGGAGCTGGAGATTTTTGCGAAACGGTATACATATATGGGTGGCTGAAACAATTCGGTCCAAGGAATAAATTCCTGAATTTTCAAAATCGTGGGGCTGACCCTATCGGTTTCATCATCTTGGTCGGGTGAAAAAAGTATTGTTTTCCTCCTGCTATTTTCAACGAATCTACATTCACGCGGGCCCTTATCATTCGAGAAACAGATTTCTAGACGAATGTCAATCTGTCCGAAAAATTCGCCGAATGATGTCAGAAACGGCTCAATTAAAAAATCTGGAATTTACAAGATCTCGCATTGGGCCAAGCTGGCACTGCCATGTCTTGACGTTTCGAGGTGGCAGCTAGGCTGCAAAACTATTTGGCACCCGCTGGTAGCATTGACATGGCACAGACATGGCTTAGCCATAGAAACCCACATGTCGCAGCTAGACAGCCGCAGGGATTTAACGATAGGGAACCGTTATGTTGCAAGTTTGCAGTTATTGCTAGGCATTCACTTGGCAACGACGACCACCTCGCGTAGCTGCTACATGGCAGCAAGCTGGTGAAACTTCATGGTTTCTTCACGGATTCGACGTCGCATCTAGGTGTCGAAATTACTGGCAACTAATTGGCATCCACGTAGCAGCCAGGAAGCGCCGCTATGTCGCTGCCAGGTCGAACCCATAAATAAACCATGTTGTTCATCCAGTTAGCTGCCATCAAGAGCCGACATGGGCTGGTTGTCGTTGCCAGTTAAAAGTTGAGATAAAACCGACTACAGCCGACATGGTGGCCACATTGGTTAAGTAGGTTGGCCGTATGGAGGCTGCAGTATGGCTGCGACTCGAAATTGGTACCCAGGAACGCTTATTTCATCATCAATCAAAATTTTGGAAGCCTAGTATTGAAATTTGAAAATCCAAAAATGACGAGCGTCAGTTAATAGATCGTTTTCTGAAGCATAAAATACTTTTATACATTCATATAGCTATCGGTTCCATGAGCAAATTTCTTTCACCCTACCGGATTCTGTTTTTTTTTTTTTTTTTTCTGCTAGATTCTTCTTCTCTTTACGTTTTTCATCCACTCTGTTCCCACCCTGCTTTCTCCCATCAGTGTCTTCACATGCTTGTCTACACTCATCACCGTGCAGTCTGGTATCACATGTGTACATATATTCCTGTCTCTTCTGTCTCGTCGCAAACATTATTTTATCAATAAGCGGAAGTTATTCAAACATATGTTAGTTCAATCGCTCGTTTGGTACTAATTATAACAGAATCCAATCGTACAAACTTCGAGGATTCCTTCACGTATAACTTGAGGATTGAGAGCAAATATATAGTGGCATCGCTAACGCGGGTGCACTACCGTCTCAAAAGTTCCGACAGAATTTTCTGTAGAAGAAACTCCTCATCTGTCATAATTTTATCACCAGAAGCTGTACCCAGCTAATAAATCCCAAATCATTTCTGATTCGACATCCATAGCCTTCTTATGTAAAAGTTACTTTTCCACAGGAACTAATGGGAATTAAATATCAGAACGCTCAGTTTCACAATCAGAGGAATATCACACCAGAGCTCCGTCCAATCGATTATTTCACGACAGTTAGAATAATTTCGGAAAATATCGTCCAAATAATTTCGTCAATTGCTTGTCTCGTTGGCAATAATTTTCGTTCGAGGGTAACAACGCTTGTGAGACATTAAAATAAAAAAACAGTAAATGGAGTAGTTCTCGAAAATTTGAATAACGAAGTATCCACAAAGAAACTGAATCCTAATTTCATTTTTATCTAAAAAACATCAGCTGTTTCACTGTTTTATCGCTTTTAATATCAGACGTTTCTCAAAAGATTAAATTCATTCCGAAATCCAAATCCGTACAAACATCTTTAGTTTCCAACTCAAATGTTAAGAACGGAATAAAATCGGTGAAAATTCTTCATAAAGATCCGTTTCAACACCAACTTCTTGAAGAGCACTCGCTGTCGTTTCGGATAAAGTTTCAGCCAGCAATTTGTTGGATATATGACCCCC
Source organism: Tenthredo distinguenda (assembly GCA_947538915.1). Classification (NCBI taxonomy): domain Eukaryota; kingdom Metazoa; phylum Arthropoda; class Insecta; order Hymenoptera; family Tenthredinidae; genus Tenthredo; species Tenthredo distinguenda. Next base: position 13,112,919 of record OX384534.1, read on the forward strand.
TCGAAAAATAAATCCACACTTAATCGTTTCTTTTATCAATATAATTCATGAAATATTAATTATACAGATGAAATCCGTTCGTTTTTTCTCTCCAGTTTCCACACGCGATTAATAAACAATTCGAAACGTAGTTTCGAGTTCCCCGTTCGATACTAAGGCAACCAACGATCCGGCAACCCTCATATGCTTCGAGCTTTTTATTTGCAAGAACCCATTGTTTTCATTCCATGTTTTCCATAGCTCTCTAGTAAGCAGCTAATTTACTGCTCCCTTACGGATTGACGGAAGCGAGTGCGACGTGGGTCTCCACTATACCACTATACTGGCGCTATTAGCCTGGCGTATAGCTGTTAAGTGTGATTAACCACTTAAATAACTTCACAATGTTTACAACTGCAACAGTGCACTGTAATAAGTCTGTTAATGCCTGTCGTGTGTGAAACGGAACTTTGATACACGTATAAATCTCATGAAATCTGTCACCCAGATTAGGAACGAAAAGCGTTGCTTAAACTGGTTATTACAGAAGCGAGTATGAAAAATTTAAACCAAATACGTACAATCCTTAGAAATGTTGAACACAGCTGGTAAATATTTTAACATCTAACTGAAATTCGGAAGGGATGAAAATTAGGAAAGGTTGGGGGCGTATTAAAATACAAAAAAGGCTGTGTCTGGTTTCACCCTGGTGTATGTACGTGTATATGTAGAAAGTAACCCCAATACCACGGTCTCTGATCTCTCAAGGCTGTATGTATAGCAATGCTATAGATCTCATTCCACGTTTTACAATGCGATTATTATGATCTTGTTCACTAGTGGGGCGAAATTTTCTTGGCATCTTTGAACTTTGAAGAGAATGTTATTTTTCTCATAACTGATTGGTTTTATATAAAATATGTAAGCTACGCGAGTTTCTATTTCTGTACAGAAAACCGCTAAAAATAAAATTGGAATCAAGATTGACATTTTTCACACAATTACGATATTTCCACATAAGCTTTGATCTTTGCGGTGAAAAAGCACGTTTGCCATTACCTGTCATATTCATTGCGTTGAAATATTTTTACTTATCTTCATAGTTTTGAGAGTCTAATTATTTTTACTTGTTGGATTTCATCGAGATAACTTCGGACCCCGTACTCGAATGTAGCCTAAAATTATCTCAATTGAATGAAATATTATTGAAAATAATAAACCACCCCTGTTTCCCTCGAAAAACGAATTACCGAAAGAAGTGCGATTATGCTTTTGCGAAGGAGGATTTAATTCTCAGTCGTTCATCTCCGTGAAAACGAGATCGCTATTAACCGGTCGATAAGTTTGACAGGGTTTTTAATCACTGGAAAGAAAATTCCGGTGGAAACTTTAAAGGCTCATCTCGATAGCGCGGTCAAGCGAGAGAGGTGAAATTAGTCGGGGAGGACGCCCTGCGATAATCTCAACGTTAGAGCCGAGGGAGTGAATGCTCTGTTCCGTGATAAAAATAATTCGAGATAAATTCTCGGCGTGGTTCGATTCTGATGTAAAAACGTCTCTTCGTTGGAACTTAATCGCGATTATAAAAGGGCATCTCGCTCGCCAGTCTCGGATAACAAACAAACGACGAAGTACAGACTCCGCGAATGGACCTTACCTCCAGAAATTAACGAGTCTACGTTTTCTTAAAGAGGACTCTGTCCGAGAGGGAGAAAAATCCGAGAGATCGATTCCTAGACCCGAGGCTGTTAGAACTTTAACTAGACCGTGTATAAACTCAGCTCACGCAGTCGTCAAGCCACACAGCGGGCTCCCTTTATGAATAAAAGATGCCACTGTTAAACCCAGTCCAACACTCTTCTCTTCCAATCCTGCGCGGTACCTTCCATGGCCAATTCTTCATACTTACAGACCACCGACTCTGATCGACTTATTTCAATGTTCGCCATACTAGCGTGATAAAAATAACGCAAACCCATATCGGCCCTATGTATGTGTAGTCCATACACATACTAGGCACCACATTTTCGTATATTTCACAACCAAGAATACCCTGGAGAACCATTGACTACCCAGTATCATACTATCGCGGTTGATATAGAAGTCTGCTATTTTCAAAAAAGCTCCGACTCGCGGACTTGTTGTACCAAAGGTTAAGGGAGGACATCTACCCCGTGGAAACGTGAAAATCTTTCACGTTTCTAAAACAAATTTGGGATGATTGACGAATCTCAAACTCTTTCGTTTATCTCAAATTACGAAAAAATCTATCCATGTTACACGTCACATTCGACCACTCCGCTTGAAATCCAGAAGTTTGCTATTCCTGAAGAATATCTCGAGCCACGCAAAACGTAGCTAAAAAAAATGTGAATTTTATGAAAATATAAGCAAGGAACGGTGTGTACTGAGTTTGTATTACCTCATCCTGAACAAGTGAGTCGGAGATACCACCCTTAAGTTGTAGAAATGTTTTATTAGCGATAAATGACGGATTTGAGATGTGAAATTTGGTTAGCACGTTGGTTAAGATGACTCGTGCTGCACGTAGAGAGATAACCAACCATTATGTGGCTGATTGCACAATTATGCTGTACTTTATAGGGGATGGTATTGTCTCATAAAGCACGATTCCACGCGGGTTGGAATAAAAAGTTGACATTAGGGAACATTGAAGAGGTTGCTTAAGTGGGAAAAGGGAGACGGGACTTTGGTGAAGGGTGGTAAAAGGGGGGCCGACGCTCGTCGCAAGGAAATAAGGAGTAACGATCCCGGTGAGTCCCATTGCTTATTTAGCTCAAGCGTAACGTTCGCTGCCTTAGGACATCCTCGCACCAAAATCTTACTGTCACGACTGAAAAAAAAGTTTCTCCAAAAGTCTGGGATAATAGTGTAAAAGATAGAAGAGAGCAATATGTGCGACACGAAGTTTGGAATTCAGAATTCTGAATTCAGAATTTAAACCTCCCTCAGGCCTGACTGCGGTGATCGAGGACACCGAAGAATCAATCTGCATAGTCTCGTGTCAGCGCCACAACCGACATGGTATTATCCAAACGAACGATTCGAGTTGTCTATGGATTTATTTTTCCCAGCAGTGGTAAGGCATGGCTCGATGCTCTAACGGATGGGAAAGATAATCGATAACGAATTAGTATTCGTTGCATCGGGTGGTATTCGCGATCGATTGATTCTCGGTATTGCTCGCCGAGTGGAAATCGTTGCTCGTCGAGTACCCATAGTTTCGAAAATAATTCCCCGGGAGGCGACAGGAGGGGTAAAGGGTGGCGTAAAAGTGGGTTTGGTAGAAAGGGAGGAGATATTCGACTCTGGTCGTGCTCGAGTGCGGTTCGCGTTCAATTTCCAAACGTCGACTACGGGCGCCGCGACGGCCACGGTGCGACGTCACGTGATCAAACTTTGTTCCGCCAGGGCGGCAATTATTCCCCGTGTAATTTGACAAAAGACATTCGACCGCCAAGGAATTAGAATACTTGGTTGGGGCGAACAGCTTGAATCGGACGTAATCTTGACGAAAAAAAACGAAAAAAGAGGAGACCGAAAAAATAAGATAGAAAGAAAAAAAGAAAAAACAATCCGAACGAATCAGGGATCCTCGACGCGTAACTGAAAACAAATTCCGAGTTAACAAACTCGAAATTCTTCCGTGATTAGAACACCGCTGGATTATACCGATCGTCATCGAGCCACGCATAAAGCTCCGAACTAAACAAAGGAAATTGGACTCCCGCACGTCGCAGGCATTCTGCCTACATTTCAGAGCAATTAGCGTTACTGCAGGAATTTTATCCCGACGGACGCCGGATACACTTTACCGATGCGAACCATCAATAGGCAATAGATTCAAATTGACTAAATGCTAAACTGGTTCATAGTTATCGAGAAAGACACGTACGATCGAGAGCAGATAGTCGCTATGTCGAGTCCATTAGAGAAGCGGTAATACTCGAATCGCACGCTAGCTGGTGGAACCCTTGATTCGCACACGAGCTTTTAACCGTAGAAACAATCGAAGGGGAACCGATATTCTCCCTTACCGAACGCCCCAAGCCATAGAGTTAATATCTCAGTGACTAATTCGGTGACTATTCCCGTCGCAATAACTAAGCTTGTGGAAATTCCTAGCGGTTGTTATTATACTCGGATTATTTCATATTCAAGAAACGTGCGATTGTCTCTTTGGGTTGATAAATTATGTGCCAGGATTGATCGTGACATCATCTCAATTCGAATGAAAAAAGAGAAGAAAGTGAAAGAAAAAAAATTGACGCGATAAGTGCGACGGCGATACAATTAGGGTAGTTTTTCCTATTTGTCAGACACGCGGGTGTGTATTCGATGCCCAGCTCCATTTCGTATATATTTAGAGAGAAGAAAAAAGAAGAGATGAAGAAGTCGAAGGAGAACGGGGAGAGATAGGCAATAAAATCAAACGCAGCTAATTCGTTTAATGGCCGTGGCCTCTGTTATTTATTTAGAGGGTATCGAACGCTCGACTCCAACTGAACGGAGAACCGTAGAACCGAGAACCGAGCAGAAGGCCCAGCCAGTTAACTAATGATCTGCAGTCACGTTCTCACAAACGTGATCACCAGATTTAATCAGCAATCTTACAAGAATGTTTTCATCTGCAAATTGCGTGCCAAAGGTGAGGGTTCGATGTTCATCGCAAGCTGGATAACTTTCCGACCAAGTTACAGCCCTTCTGTAAAGACGATTCTCTGCTATCGATATATATACTTTTGCCTATTTACATAAGTACATTTCTTCAGTTGAACAGACTTTTCAATGAAAAGATCTACAGATACAGAGCCAACGAAATTTTGTTTCGAAACTCACGGATAGATCATCGGATTGGTGGATATGGACCAACTATTGGGTGCAATTGGCCCCAGCGTCAATTAACGAGCTGTTCTGGGACTCAATATGTGTTCTCGTAATATCATTTTATGGAAAAATAAGAACTAACAGAAATATTTTTAAACACTGCCTACGTTGCCTCGTCCTTTAGATTTCCGTGCGGAACTTATCGATTCTGCAGATTCGTATGAGAATGGAAACCTTGTTCTATGTGACGTACTAGTCAAACAACTGGACAGAGTAGGGATGTAGGTATGATTCTCACGTACAGACCCTTATGAGGATTCGATTCCAGCAATAAAAAACAATAGTATTCCTAAGTGTACCCGTGCAGAGACTCTACAGTGCAGACAAAGAAAACCGGCCTTTCTATAGAAAGTGATCAATTTCACTCAACCTAATTTACACCTCTGTTGCTTTTGATATTGCAACGAAATTTACTTTCACAATATCGAATTTCAGACCATAATCATTTTCGTAAAATAGCTATTCTGCAACGCTACGTATTTATTCGGGACTCTACCCTCATTCATATCTACATGTAGTAGTACGGCCGCACTGCACTCAGCTTCGAACACACCCTGGTGTAAAATTTCCGCAAGAAATTTGGAAAAAACCTGATGCATCGACGTCCGTGAATCATAAGTACAATTGCGAATACATTCCAAGTCGAAACGAGTGAATACGTGCTCATCGGCATGTCTTTAAACGAAAAAGGATAATATTAAAAATTTATTGAAGATGTAACATGGCAAGGCACCTAAATTTTCAGTCGATCTCTCCGTCTCCACGTTGTCCTTGCTCCTCAATATGCCTGAATAAGTTATTGAGTTAATGAACTGATATTTGACATGTGGAATGGCCACTGAAACGAATGTCCAGGTTCAACCAGAGGGTTCGATGTTGGGAACTGTTCAAAAGCTGAGAAGACTGGGAGGGTTGACACGAGCGCAAACGCGTGACGACAGCATTCCCATGTATATTTGCTTCATCGTAATTATTGCCATGATTAATCGTTCTTCTCTGAACTTATACCCCACTCGCTCCTTTGTGAGCTTGAGCATTCCACAAAGTTTGGTTAGGATCAAGGAAGTAGTTTGCAAATTAACTGGGGTACGGTTCTTCACCGTTTTGCGGTTTCCCATACGGGAAAAATCACCATAGGTATATGCGAATGTGTATAATTGAGTACATGGAATCCCGATGTATTATACGTGTATTTCGGCTTTCTATGCTCGCGTGTAAAGCCACGATATATCGACGATGCAAAAGTATAACGGTGTGAAGTATCCCAAATGAATTTTTTCACAGATTTCCGTTCCAACCGAAGAGTACGAAGGGTAATAGTAGCATTCGAAGCGTGGATATAATAATACCCCCTTAACCGAGTATAGGTTTCATTTTAAACCACAGTTTTACTGGAATCGAAGCCTTTTCTCTCTACAAGTAGCCTCACAGATAGTCTCTGAGGTACTTCCATACAGCAATTTCCGACCTCAACCAACCACAACAATATACGTATAACGTCTGCGATTCTTCGAGGATGACTACATCGCTGATATGGATAGCTGTCAGAGTTGCAGCTTATATGCGATTGACATTTGAAACTTATATCGTACTCATCACTTTTGAGAAATCTACATGAAATTCAAGAAAGAGGCGCACTCTTTATCTCCGAGACATTGATGGGTATTACTTTCCATAGCTGTGCTTTGGATACGATTATACATGGCATTGAGTATGTCATAGCGTGGAGATAATATTGCAAGGACTTCAGTTAAAATCGACGTTCAATAAGCGGGTAACTTTTTTTTCTCCTTCTTTTCTTTTTTTAATATTCACGCGTATAGCGTTTCAGTTTACCAGAGAAAAGCTAAGCTTCGTCGGGATCGAAAATCTGGAATACGCCGAGCCATGCATTATAGATATCCATTCACAGGCAGTGGTAGTAACACCGGGCGAGGGTTGAGGTGCGCCATGTAGGAGTGTCGGGACGCCATTCGGTTGGGGTGAGGTTCAAATGATTTAGCCTCACCGTGGGGTTAGATCCGCAATTTGGTTTGAAACATTCATGAGAAATATCCTCTGGCGAGGTACCGTGGCTCAAGTATTTGAAGAATTGCGTCGATCCGACTGTGCGACTTCCTCGCATCACGACTTATTCTGACATAGATATCTATGACGTATGATATAAATACTATAGATGTCTGAACCTATCGATAGTCGCGATTCAAGCTAATAATAAAACTTCGCTATTGAAAAATTCATGCATCTTTCATCACACCGTTTGTTTGAACGTTAATTGATCACCGCAGGGTTGATTTGTTTCGCGAATGTATATCGAAATTGTACCGATTGAAAGGATCTTGTATTATTCAATAATTGTCATCACATCTTCGGAAGAAAATAAAAAGAGTTAAACCACTATCAATCCACGTTTAAACGACGAGCAGAAGGGCTTTTTATATTCAATCATTATCATCAGACTCCTTTTGAAAAACCATTACCTCACGAGGTTTCAACACGGACGAGGTTCCGGGCTTAGGGATTCTCGGGTTTATACCTGGAACTATCCGTTCCGTGACTCGAAAGTTACGACGGAACTATACATCGTAAACGCGTCCATCCATCCGTCCCTTCGTACTTTTGACAACAGCTAAATTTTCGCAAATATCTACGGGCACATATATAGGATAGATTTGGGTGGAGTAGTTTTTTGCATACGTGGACTTAGGCTGATGTTGCTAATTATAACGTACGATGAAAACTTTTCCTACAGCCATTTGCCGTTTCTGACCTACCCGTAACTTCGCACATGATCAGATTTGCCAAATTAGCATGATATCAAATTGCCGGCGTCGGATATCACCGAATAACGATAGCGATGAAATTTGGATGAAAGGTGGTGCGGGGGTGGAAGACCTTAATAGCCAGGAGTCGTTGGTGTGCCGATCTCGTCCATGCGGGAACCAGGGGACTCGGGGTAGAGACCGGAGGACCTGTGTCCCACGTCCACACGTCCTCGCATCCCCTCATTCAATTATCGGTCGCTCGACACTCTCCGCTCGTGCGCGCCTGCACGACGTACCCGCGACATTGTCGGAATCCCCTTCGACGCTCTTCAATCTCTTATCCTCGAAAAAATCAATCTCATTATTCGCTACATTCCTACAAATGGTCCGACACGCGAAGCAGTCGACCCAACGCGACGAGACGGGGCCGTCTGCCAAGTCTATCCTCGTCCTCATGTGGCTGGATGCTCCTCTGCCCTTTTCTTCCCTCCTCTGGTCCCTATCGGTCGCCTTCTCTCTCTCTCCCTCTTTCCTTGCTAGCCAAACGCTCCCACCGGATATATCTAATTGTTCGTGGTTTTGGGTACCCTGGGGATATTTTGCCGTTTATACCACTTTCGTTCTTTGAATTACATGGCCCCGCGAGTCTAATTTTGCAGGCCAGTCCTTTAGCAATTGTGTAACGACGTTGAAGAGATCTCGCAAAGTTCGAGGCACGTCCGCAACAGAACCAGGTCAACAATTTTGAACCACCGTATATACCTACGAAATTTTCGTCCACAAGCCTTCGCACCATAATAACCACGCTCCTTTTGTTCTTACCCATCAAATGCGCAGACCCCGTAATAACCAAAGTGTTGTTAATCAAACTTCAGCCTTTTCCGAATAATGCCGGAACACAACCGGCGGGTCTCAACGCGAAAAGAAGGTTGAAAAATTCATCCAAAGAGTTGCTCCTAGGGGTGCATAGGGAAGAGCGGGGCAAAACGGGCACCTAGACGAAAAATAGAAATCGGGAGCAAGACGGGCACCGTCTCAACTTCAGAGATTGGAAAAAAGTATAAAGAAAACGCGTAGGGTAATGCATTGGGAATTACGCAGGCCCCGTGAGCTTAGCAATATGAAATATTTCGTATTAAGATAAGGGTAAAAAGTATTGCTGCCCTGGCAGGTGTGGCGTTTGGTCAGGTGGGTATGCTCATGGGATAAAAGTTTCGCTAAAATTTTTCCTGCGGATAAATCTTGTTTACATATAGGCAGTGGCTCAGGTGATGTGCACAGCCGAATGTGCCTTTCCTCAAAAACTTAAGAAACTTTCAACCTCAAACATATCCTGAATGGATAGATGTATCTATGAATATCGTATCGGTGATATCGACTGATTTGAAACTTGACCATTAGTTAAATAATTCATCGAGAACGCCTGAGCCAAAGTTTTAATTACTTTTCAAGTTCTACGACACGTGGCAAAGCCATTATCTACAAGGAAACCTCATATACGCATACGTGACACTAATCGGTGCTACCTATAACTAAAGTTTAGTGGATACGAGTATAGGTATACATTGTGTATGTTAAATCTATAGATAGCCTTGCTTCTGTTTGGGGAATTGATATCGAATGGATTTGAAAAATGGTGGACAACTGGTGTTCACATGTTTAATTACGTGCTGCCTTATCACTGGCGAGTGCTAGTATCGATTATCGGTTCGACAAACATTTCTACTTAGCTACTCAGCGAACGGAAGATGGATGCGCATGATTCGACAACGAAACATATTTCGTTACTTTTATAAATGAATCAGTCATTTTGACAACAATATATAGTCCACGCGTTTGAAGTCGACTTCATTCTGCTTTCAGATTAGCTCGTTCTGCATCCAGAAATCCGCTTTGCCAGAATTATATTCAAATGGGAAATAAATTTGTATGATTATTTTCGGTAGAAATTTAGTTCAAATGAAAACTATTGTACTAAGAAAATTTCAAATGCCCGTTTATCTAGTAAATTTAGTGCGTTGTTAGGATGTTCCAATTATCGTCGGGTAAACGCGATGAGAAAATTACGGTACGCAATGCAGTGCACCAAGTTCTCCAGACTCCGGGGTCGCAATGGCTCTACGTAGACGCGATGAGCTTTCATACAAGAATTTCAATAAATTCCATGGATATCTATTTCAAGGAAGTTTGCACATAGCGTGATACGGAATTACCGATATCGTTGCATACCGATCTGAAATACGTATAAAAAAAGAATCTTCACGGTAGCATTTCCTGTCATTACAATAAATCCGAGGATTCGTATAGCTCGTTGCTCATTGCTTGAAAAATTACTTTTTTTTTTTGTTTATTTCTTCTTTTCATATTTGTAGCATACAACTTTTAGTTACTATCGTGTATTACGCTAAAACAGAGTTACGATAGGTTGTTATCCCGATCTGATATCTGTTTTTTCGTTGTGTCGTTCGATGAACAATAGCGTCGTCCCTTCCGAATGTACAAATAGATTCTATAACTGCATATGTATATTCGATCGTGACATTGTTTGAAATTACGATCTTTGAATAATTGAATAGATTTTACAGCGTCTTTTTAGCATCGTAATGCTAGCCTCGTGTCGTAGCATGAAGAACAACCCTGTTCCGGCAGCACAGCCACACTGAAGGGGCGAGATATAATTCTGGGCTTGTCAACGCCACGGGAAACCCTGCAGGGCTCTGAGAAAAATATTTAATGATAGAGTAAAACATTTTAAACGACGAGAACCATCTCTCAATTTGCATTCTCAGCACTTTTATTCCCAGACAGATAGCGACTTCGTTACAGCTCTCATCAGATATAAATGACGTATTTGATTTCAGACGTCTGGTGGGTAGTATACCTACCCTATCTCCGTAGGGTTGCGGAATAACTGGAGGAGCTAGCTAGTAGTCTTTTCAGAAACTTTTCATCGATAAGTGGCGAGGCGCTAGATACATCAATTGTCTGCATCTTCGATTTGCCAGGTTCTATGTAGTTTAATTCTCGTTGCTCAACAACGTCAATGGCGCAAAAGCGGTTAGCCAACCTTCTGGTGTATTTCAAGGGTAGTAAACTCGGATGGAAAGTTGAGATTCGATATGAATTATGGTGGAGTCATTTCTCGCATATACCTAGGAGTAGAATTCTCCAACTTTTACGTAGCACTATTTCAAATTGCAAAATGCAGTGATTTCCCTTCCAGAATGCAGACCTGGTTCACCTAGCGGTAATTTCTGTTTTAGCCACAGGCACAATTCGCCAAGCTTTTTCTCCGCGTTTGTTATTCGTGCCTCACCTCAAACTGTGAGCTTTCTCGAGCTAAGCACACGTGAAATGCTTTTTTTTATTCAGCTAACAGCCATGAGACTCGTGCCTTGAAGAAAGAGACAAGAATCACGTATCGATAAGGAACTTTACAGTCTGAAAATACCGAGTGAAAAACTGTAATTAAAGCTTTAAACTTTTCAAATAGAGATCGCGAGAAAAGCTTCGACCATCAAGATTCGCGAAGAACAGTCTGTCGGCTGTCACCTGTTAGCAACACCGTGAGCTTGGATAATGGATAGGTCAGTGAAAGGAGGAGAATGAACGCGATAAAAGATAGAGGAACTCTAGGTGCCGAGTACCGGTGGGTGTAATGAAGAACAATGGACCAAAATGGAGCACATTTCCTTGCCAATTATACCACTCGTGTTTTACACTACAGTGCACGATTGGAGCGGCTCACGTGGAGTGGTTATTTCAACCGCTAAAAAGCACCACTCATTGTGTTTATTTAGGTCCTTAGTTGAGATTCACCGGGAACAATTATGCGTGCTTAGGTTGGGTGGCATCATTTGAATTCAACCGAGCTACTGTCAAGTTCGAACAGATGTATGAACTCGAATTTTTTACTTGTTAACATAGCAGTTCGTCACAACTGGGATCTCGACGAGTCGAATAATTAGTTTCACTACCGGTTTTCAATTCCGCTTGTGCATTATACTATCTGGAATACGAAACTCTTTCGATATCCGTGGACTCCAAGTGTCAGTCGTACGGTAGATATATTTACGATGCGCCATTAGTTGAACAGTAGATTTGTACGTGTATAGATATCGTGCTGACCATACATGCTTATCGATCTTCTACCGTTCCGAATCATTCGGTCTGGTCTGTTTCAACTCTTCCAATTTCTGGAATCATAAATTTTACCTTCGTGGATAAATTCAGTGGTAATTCTCAGCGACCGGTCAGCCTTTGCAGGTTTGTTGGCTTTACGATTAGCTCTCCACTTTCCAGTTCACTTAGTTTCTACCTCTCGCAACGAGGTATATATGTCAGTATGGTTGTTGTGGAGCGAGTTTTACCACCTATATACGTAAGCGATATGGTTAAGATTCAGTGGCCCGTTACAGCGCGAAAGCTCACAAATTTTATTCTTCGTAGATATATGTATATGCGGTGGATATAAACGTGTATAAAATTATTTGTAAAAAATGACTATTTCGTCTCTCTCTCTCTCTCCGCAGCACCCGGGAAGCTCGGATGTTTTTGCTCAATTGTAAGACTGCTGACCGAGGTTGGAGAGCGTCTGTTTGCCATTTTCATTCGTTTTTTAATGACGCTGCTCTCGACGTTACGGTGTGGCAATATTTTTCATAACCGGGAGGAAAGTTAATGACGTCGGGAGTGTAGCTCGTAGCATTAGTCACTAACGTCCGCGGAAAACGTAATAAGTGGAAGGCGGAAAAACAACACCAAAAAATGTTGGCGCGTGCGTATATATAGGGGAGCACAGCCGCAAGCAAACGTGATACGGAAAAAAGGAAAAAGGAAAAGGAAAAAGAAGAAGGAAAAAAAAGAGAAAAAAAATTGTTACTAAAAAGAATCTCGTTGAAACGGATGCTGCACCGACACTTGGGTCTACCATGATTCCTTCTAGACCTTTGAGTCGGCTGACTTTTATCTATCATATCAGTCCCTACAAAATTGAATACGTGATGAGCCTTCGTTTAGCCTTGTGATATTGGAAATCGATCGCATTCAGAAAATGACATCGAAAGTGTGGCGACGGTCTAACAAAGTCAGGCACAGCAGCAATGAAAGAAGGTGGGAAGTGGAGGGAAATAGGGAGAAAAATAGAAGGGGGATAAAGAAGGAACGGACTGGCTATAGGGGAGACGAGACGAGGAGGAGAAGGGAAGGAAAGTTAGGGACGTGGGCGATATACATCTTCGAGATCCGATAAGACAGGATAGATATGTTTCACGGCGTCTTACCTCTTTACTCGTATTAAATCGAATGCGGAGGTATTCTCATGCATGCCAATTCCCATACGACGTTCAGATTTATACGTTAACGTAAATATGTTGGCTACGACGTATTCCACCGGTTTGGTGTCTGAGTTATCAGATCTCTCGCGAAATCATCCCCGTAAATAATACTAAGCGCTACATCCATCCGCTGCAAAGTAAACGCAAGGATTTTGCAATTCGTCGTGTACACATATGAGATACACCTAACCAACCTCATGTACTACGGAAACGGGAGGCCTGCTTTACTCGCTCTCGTTTCCTCTATCCAAGAAACACACACAAATACACACGGCATGTATTATGCCGTACGCACGCCGGTGGAGCCTTTCGTTTGCAATGACACATCGCGAATACGAAACGATTACAAAGACTCGATTCATTTCCATCCCTATTTTGCGAAAGAACCGTCAGACGCTTCCCATCCGTTTAGTATTCCGAAAAGTCGGGAAACCTGTCTGCACTGAGTAGAAGTAACCCACATCATCAGACTCGTCCCCTTACGATTGCCATTACACTTTCGTCGCCGACTGGAGGATACGAGCTATTCAAAAGAAAGTGGTGCAAGCTACGTTCCGGCAAAGATTGAGAAACCTCGATTCACCTGGACTACACGCTGTTCGCTCAGCTCGCTGTACTATTAATTGATGTCGTGCCTCATAAAACTTGTGACAAGTTTCGCAGCATATCAATCAGTTCCGGGTATGAAATTTATCGAACAAAACTTCCCGTTCCTTCGAATGAAATCAGCATGACTTTATTCGCTTGTGTTTCCATTGTACGTAAGGATATCGAGGAGACCAGGACGTTCTCTTTTTCTTCATTAATTCGGCGAAAGCTGCGGGAGCCGGTGATACGGAAACCTTTGAGCGAATGAACAGATCGATCCTTAAGAAGGAGCGGCAACGCGTTGGAAAGTAACTTTCTTGAAAATAGTTGATCCTTGGAAGATGAGAAGACCAGCTCATCGTTTTTCGAAGACGCAATGGCGTATAGCGGCGAAAGTGTTTTATAGAATTATAGATCGGAGAAGGGACGCTATCTCTCAACGCGAGAGAGAATTAATGTCAGTACAAGTTGCCCCAACTTCTAATGAACTCATACATTTTTCAAAACATCTCTGTCCGTTACTTAACGAATAAATTATAAGAGCTGATCTCGGAGTAATTATGGATAATCAGGACTCAGCAGCGGGCCCTCAAGGACCCTCGGGAATACCTGATAGATTTTTACTGTCATACCAAGCGACTTTCGCCGATTGAAATGATTCTTTTAAGCTATCACAATCGAGATTGTACTTTCGTTAAATTGAACGCTGCTTGTTTTCGACGAGGTACAATCAGCCTAAGAGATATCTTTCTCTCGCAACACCGCGTAAATGTGCTGAAAGCTTTAGAATATTCAGTGAAACGAGGGCCGCGGAATCCAAGACAGAGACGTATAGCTATATACCACCAAATAATCTTGAAATCTCTAATAATGGTAAATATACCAAGAGCTAGCACATTTAAGAAAAATTACGGATCTTTTACAGATAATCACAATCTTAAGACTCTCCGGGAATTCTGTATGATTCTTAATGCGATTGTCAGAAATACGTCAGTCAATAACTTTCCAAAGAGCAGTAGATCACCTCCGAAAACCGCAAGCATCTTTCTATGTTGGCACCTTAACACTACTGTGAAAATTCGTGCTGTAAAAGACACACTTCTCGTTCAATTTGTAATTTACAAATTTACCAAATTAACCCGTGCACTCCTATGCCCACATTTTGCGTGTCAGAAACAAACAATATCGAATTTTCATGATCACATGCGACGACAGGTTTGCTTATTGTATTTACAGAGAAATGTGTGATTCCTACGTCTATACCAACCAGCACTCAACGAATCAATAATTATCCGAGAGTGAGGACGTCGGAAAATGAATTTATCATCAACCCTTGTAGACTGCGGAGCTAGAAATATTGTTCGTAGCTTTCGGAAGGTATACTCGAAAGTAAAATACGCTACATTATACGCTACCTATATGTGTTACTATCATTCGCGGTTATTTTGTAATGTGTTTTATTTTTGGAAAGCCCCCGACTGTCCCATTGCTAATAAAAATCAGGTTATACTAGAGGCGGAAAGAGATTCCGAGATCTCAGCAAAGACAGCCACGGGGTTACGACGGACAATTCACTACGGCATCCTCTGAATGTCCTCAGAGACTGTGTGTAAGGTCTTGAAAAAGTTTAGTAACGTCATTACGAGTTGGTGTTGCCAAGCGGTAAGTGTATTGACCCTCGTGTAAAGTTGACAAATTTTGTTGTTGTTCAGCCTGGCACGTCTACCAAATTATGGAAATACACACCTTCGTTATTTCACTTTCTTTGTTACCTCAGGAATCAAAGCACAATATCATTACGTTACCGGAAGTGTTGACAATAAATTTCCTCCACTCGTCACAAGCCGAACCGTTACTGACATTCATCTATTATATGGTTCTCTGTTTAACTCTATAGTATTCTAAGGTATAGGGTTTGTTTGCATAATAATAGATATAGGTATGTGTCGATGATATATGACCCGTCGACAGATCAGTACTACGATTTGCAAATGGCATTAAACACGTTTACTATGATGTAGATTCGGAAATATCACGTATGTCAAATGATTCTACGACGTAAAATGCGCCGGGACATATTGATGGGAAGTACCTGCCCGACAACCGCTGTGTCAGCATGGTAACGCGTACGTCAAATATATCAGGGAATATGATATGGCGAATGCATATATTCCTCTTGTACCTTGAATTTGGTAACTGCAGCAAGGTTCGCGACTCCTCGCCTTCTGCCAGCTCCTCATCACTTGCTTCGCGAACGTTTCTTTCTACATATGTATGTGAATCACGCGAAACACTTTAATAATTGTGTAACAAGCCAATGCAGAGTTTAGAGAATGCTCGCAATGCTCTTCCTTTTCTTTTTTTTTGCTTCTTTTTCTTTAACTTGTTTTGCAGAATTTTCAATCACAACATTCCAATAAAAGCTTTGTAACGGTTGGAAAAATTAATTCTCTTATGAAAACCTAATCACAGCACTGCAGGCTTACAAAGCGAGTGAACAGGAAGCCCGAATGGCTCAGTATAGCTATTGTTCCATTCCGTATTCCTGTTATTATAATTTCGCAAAAATTGCAAAAGCGCGATCTTCAACCTCGCGTATTTATTCATTGTATAATATTCATCGCTTAACAGTGCCGCCGTATGATTAGAGCATAATGTAACAACGGATTATATGCCAGACTACGGCTTACGCGTACGACACTCTTGTTCCCAGACGCTTTTAGAACGCGAATATTTATCGCAGATTATGAGTACTGTAACAGTAGGTAAAGATTATTAATTATACTAGGCATCTAGATAAAAGCCTCGCGTTTTAAATCTGTTTCTCAATGCACCTGCTCCGTCTCTATAAATCTTAGAGCATGGTTCTATTAGTGTTTCAAGAAAGTGGAACGTTTATAAGTTCTAAACATTGTTCGTTGGTCTTTTTCACGCTACCGAGATTTTTTCCTGAAAGTAACAGAATTTAGAAAATCAGTGTCAAAGGTGTAGCTGCTTGGAATTTTATCAAGACATATTTCAATGGCGATAGGAACGATTTGAGCGGAATTTGAGCTACAATTTCGTATCTTATAACAGTCCTGCAATTTTTCCTGATTAAAAGTCACAACTACTTTCGGGGCACGTATCTTTTTAATATTTGACCAAGTTTGGCGTTTTTTATTTATTTTTCTCGTAATATCAATCCTCGGAGATAATATATAAATCATTGCCAAGCGTTATATCAAATTAATCATACTGCAGCTGAAAAACGAGGGGATAAGTAAACGTGAGTTGTAGGTGAATATCGTGGGGTCTTCCGATTCCCCTGGCTCTGCGGAAAAACTCAATTATTTGAAGCTTTATATTTTTGTTTGACTGTTTCGAATAAAATAACAATTGTTCAGCCTTGGGTGTACATACAATACCCATGTGGGTACACTCGGATTGAAAGTCAACATTGTTTTTCAATCCAATTCATTAAAACTGTTGATGTCGTTGTATATAGTATTAAAAATTATTAACTATTTCTTAAACGTATACGTGCTGAATTCAATTGATTGTGTATTTATTGGACGCAGAGTCGCCTAAGGCGATGCTACGATCCTTTATGACTGACCGAAATCACCCTGATTGCAAATTATCGAATAAAAACTGAACGGGGATATCGAGTCGATTTTTTTCCGACGTTCGATGAGCTATAAATAATAGGTTACGTACTGCTGTCGTCCGATATTCAGTGAAATCGAGAAAAAGTTACTTTTTGTAAGTTCTGACAGCGAGGCGGAATACGTAGCATCGCCTTAAGCCGATCCCGGTGATACATGAGCTCAGGCTATGGATCTTTTTATGAAACATAGCCATGCTTCCTTCTGGACCAAGAGCCTCAAAAATACGAAGGGGTTAATACGGAAAGATTATAAGTAAGGAAATCTGAAAATTCGAGATTAAAATAGAGTTTCAGACGCATCGAAACCGTTCAAATATCTGAAGCTATACTCATTTCGGAAGCTCGAATTTTGTCCCTTGTACCCTTTCCGATTTAACCCCATCACATGTACATGACTGATCTGAGTATCGAACCCACTTTGGAATTGATAGTCGAATCAATCAAATTGAGAACGATATGATGTTTGGACAAACGAACTTGCGTTCAACAATTATTTATGAGCAAATTGCTCTGTTTACAGGAACATACACTACCCTAATATCAATCCCTTTGAGTAGATATATACCTATCCGGAGTATTTAAACAGAACTATTCTTCGAGCATATATTGACCAAGGGATACCATTGCGATTTAATCTTCCCACATAATGATTGGCAGATTTGACTGACGTTAAGTAATCAGTCAGTCGTGAAGTACCAACACTGGTTGTTGATATTCAAACTGTGGGCATTTCTGGGAGGAGAATCCACGCATATCATCAACTAAATTATTTATTTCTACAATTGAGATGAGAAAAAGCTTGTGACAAAAATATATAACTATTTTCTAATATTACAGAGTATGTAATGACAGTGATAAATGTAGGTAATGATCATTCCAAATAATTAACTTGACGAATTATCTTCGAAACGTAAATAATACGAATGAATAGAGCATCGTCGATCACTCTACTGATATTCTTTTGCTCATATTAGGAAACGGTTATGCTTCATACTGGCTAAAGCATTACTGAACAGAAAGGAAGCCATCGAATCTACATCTGAAGGGCCGTTTCATTATTTTTTAATAACCATGACCCAGCTTTTTCAACAGGATCTATTACTTCGGGGTGATATTGTTTTTCACACAGCTCTATACATATATGGATAAATGAAAGTGTTATTTTGATTACAGTCATCCTGGGGCTATATTCAGTTTTACCTCCCGATCCATATTTTTATATGGCAAGTATTGATATAAAAATTGAATAAACGGTCATTTGATATGATTTATGTTGAGTCAGATTTATTAGTAAAGTTCTTTTCAAAATGAACTCGATTATCATTTTCATGGATCACATAAAGGATACCAAAAGAAGATAGATTTATTAATTTTGCTTTTTTCTGTTTTTTTTTTCGAAAAACCGTGACATAATTATTCTAAATTTACTCAATGGAAGCTCCGATATGGTCGCTTGACCTGTTCTTTTTTTTTGCACACTGAGAAGGGTTTGCTAGTAATATTTAAATGGTTTTCGAAGCATATCCATTTGTAACACTTACTGTCCATTCCCTTGTCAATTGGCTACTGTCTGATTATTATTCGCGAAATGACATCCAACGTGCGGTGATAACCCCCGACCTACACTACCCTGGTCCCTGACGATCGTATAGTAATATCGATGGAAGAATGACCAAATGAATCGCGGTGCACTCGTATTTCCAACTAAATAAATTCTCCCGTAAACTCGGTGCCATGCGTCCCGGCGTAGGTAGGTATATCGCCATTTCCGCTATTGGAATTGAATTGAAAAAGGAAAAAATTTCGCTCTGTTCAAAAAGCACGTTTAAAAAGGTACCGCTCTTTTATCTCTTTTCACCTACCAGATTACAGACGTACGTTAAATTCGATATTTAAATTTTCAAAAATTGTGTAATGCCGAGAAAATTTTGATTGCGGAAAGTAAAATCAGTTTTAGGCAACCCTGCCGAAATTTTTACCCCCATTTATTCTAAATCTGAACCAAAAATGTCCGCGGTGGTGGACATGTTACTATTTTTGTATCATGGAGACATTACTTACAGTGGCGGACCGATGGAGTTGTTATTAGGTGAAATAGGGTCTGTGGGTGTCGGTGTGTGTCTTAATGTTTGTGGGTAGGCGCTGCCTGGGTGATTATCGCTCGGTGGAAGGAATGAGTTCAATCTAAGCGCCACGCTTCGATGCGCAATATCATTGCCTTATCATCTTCATACCTATATAACGCCCGGTCGCCTATCCGGACTGCCACACCTTCGCTACTGTGAAACCCAACCTGACCCAGTGTCAACCACCTAAAATAACATCACCTAACTTGACCAAAACGAAGTCAAACCCTCGTGTATAACCACTCGATGCATCGTGATATCAGTCGCGGTAAAGAATCATTGTTTCTGGAAATAGTCCTGGCGAATTATCAGAGGAAATAGATGTTCACTTTTCTGCAATGTTCACCTCTCGCTATGCGGAACTGGGTTCAAAACTCAATCAAGTTTCAGGAACCTCTTGCAGGGCTTGATGTTGTTTTCCAAATTACATTCATCAATCTTCTCACTTTCAACAGATCAAGGTTCGCGTTGAAATTTATACATCGATCTTTTCTCCACTAATCAGTTCGCCCTACCATTCCCGTTAATCGAAATCGAGAAACAGTTACTTTCACACAAAAACAGAAATTTTCGCTTCGAAGGAGCCCTAAAAGTTTGAGCCTCGTTATAGGTACATAGATGCGAGATGTACCAATCGTAGGTACTACCCGGTTATTGACGGGGAAGGCAGCTGACTTGTGGGGTTCTTAATCGCGTTTTCCTGATCAGAAATAAAATCCTGAATCCCGTTCTTTCCCTTTAGAAAAATCTGTACGGGATGCGTTCGGTCAGGTTTAGAGGAACTATCGCTACCACTGGATTGAAGGACTTGAACCAGCCTCGTCCACGAATCTGAAGGGTGTGCGAGATCTTTCGATCTTCGACCTACAGGATGGATGCTCGCGGGTATTAAACCAGGGTAGCGTAGCTGGGATCAAGGATCGATGTTTGTGTACGCACAAACACACGGACTATCACACGAACACGTAAACGAAGCTTGGTGGATAGGTACCGTAATCTAACAATCTATTCCCTGAACCCTTCGCAATACGCTACGTCATCCATTCTTGGGCTCACTGTCGAAGTCCCGTGCGAAGGAAGAGGAATTCAGACTGGACATCAAGACCGGAAGTCCAGTTTTTTTGCCTCAGAATTTATCCAATTTTTATTTGTGTTTTGCGAAAATGTAATAAAAATAATCGGCAAACATTTCCCGGCGTATTATAAACGGTGATAGAAACCGAAGGATAATAATTGAGCTCCCAGGGAATACCTACTATGGAAACATATGTATCGCCAGGGGCATTCTTCGGTCAGTTCATAGGCTCTGCCTTTCCCAGAAGATTTAGCTCAAACGTTTTAGACGACTGATCCAAACGCTTGGCCCCAAGCCAACCGTTTCCAGATTTCGAAGGGGTGGAAATAATATTATTTAGCAGAAATAAAATTAGATCACCCCGCATTACTCGCTAAAGCACGCACGCCTGCCCCTGGGCTCCGCGTCTCGCTATTCCCTCTGTCTTCCGTACGTGTGTTGCGGTATTCCGGTACCTTCGGCTTTTTCTGGGTCACTCGTGACACCTGTCAGAGCTTGACGTTTCGAGCACTTCCCAGAGCATGTACTCAGACCTAGGATATACGGCTGTCTGCGTGCGTGGGTGCGCCCTTTGTACCCTGACGGGTAGTTCTGTACATCTGTAAACACATATATGTGCATGCGTGTACCTACAGTGTACACGATATACATATTATTGCCATTGGCATCTCGTATACAGTTATTTTGCATATAAATGTTCGCTCTTCAATCCCGTAGGAAATTGCTCTAGGTATCTCCTCAAGGTTTCTAGCTGCACTGCGCATGAATTGCCGACAATTGGTCTATCTTTCGGTAACGGTGCAGCTGTATACCTTCGCTCGGAAAATATCCTCTCGACTAAGAGATTCTTTGACGTTGCACCAGGTTATTAGTTCTTTCATGTAATACTTGAACTTGTTTGATAAACTTTGCCGTTTTCAACCCTTGACAAGGATCTTTGTAGTGATTCCTTTCAAGCTGGAGTTGATTCGAGGTTATT
Organism: Tenthredo distinguenda; assembly: GCA_947538915.1. Taxonomy (NCBI): domain Eukaryota; kingdom Metazoa; phylum Arthropoda; class Insecta; order Hymenoptera; family Tenthredinidae; genus Tenthredo; species Tenthredo distinguenda. The sequence goes on from OX384534.1 coordinate 13,134,324, forward strand.
TGGGTCAGGTCAAAAATTACAAGCTCATTTTATTCAAACGTCGCAGAGCGACTTCGCCTCGCCTCGCCTCGCTTCGCCTCGTCTCGCTTTTAACTTGCGAACACTTTGCCCGAGGCATCAGTGGCGTTAAAGTTCTCTACGAGATTATCGAAGATGGAAAACGGCTCGTTAGAATTGATGCACAAAGCTTACTAACGGTACTAATCAATGCCTGCTGGCTGACATCACTCTATAATTACCTAGAGTCCGTTTTGCATGTTAATTTTCATTCTCGTTGACTTCCCTATCCAATTTGGAGGCAGCAATGCTGATAGTCGAAACAATCCTGAAACGACGCGATGAGACACAAAGTTTTTCGTTTCAAAGTTCCATTCAAATATGAAAAAAATAACGATAGTTCTATACCGAGGTACATACATACGTATGAACGTATACCTACGTATATAGGTGTATATATGGATTTATATGTAGCGTCGTGACAGATAGTCTCACGGAGTTTGTGATTTCTTTTTCTTGTCTAGAACGGGCAATTCTCGAATAAATGGTATTCAAATCGATTGTCCGTTCTCGAGATAGTGCGTGCTGCTCATTGTCAGACTGGATATTGAAAAGAGCTGTGAAAGTAACAATAGGAGAAGAAAAAATCTCAGTCGAGTAGGAATTTCATCCTTAGAATTTCTTCTGACTCTAGCGATTTTTCCAGCTGTTTGGCACACGTTTGGAGACCCGGAGATTTAGTGATTTATCTATCCCCAGCTGTTCTTACTCTTTTACCTTTCGTACCGTACCGTACCGCACCGCACCGCACCGCACCGTTTCGTTCCATTCGGTTTAGTTCCCTTCTTCGGATTCTCCGCTCCTTTCACCGTCCACGTTGTGATGTAAAGTAAATATATGTAAATTCAAGGATTTTTAAATCCACGAAGAATGTATTAGTGCGCAGCCCCATCCACCGAACGAACCGTTTCCGCCAATACAATTCTTCTATAACGTAGTTGTATGCTAAATTGAAATCTCTTACGTAAATCATGCTGAAACAATGGCTGCTAGCTTGGGGTCTCGCGGTTCTCCTGGGTTTCGTTCTGGGTTCAGCCGGGCCGGTACTTAGCCGCATTGCGGGGACTCTAGCGTTGGGTGCTCGCGAAAGCCTTTCGCGAAGACAAATCCCTGATTTAGGAGTTAAACTAGTCCCGGTGTACGTAGGTAGGTAGCTTGTACCTTGCGAGTATGTCGAACCCATATGCGTACGGTACACACGTATCTTCTTATCTTTCTAATTAGCTGCGAGCGATAATATATTATTGGTAAGGGTGGTCCGTTCTCCTTTACCGCAATTTGAACAAAGGTCTCTTTGGAGTGGTTTACCAACGCACCCTGACCGAAATTGCAGCTAGATATTTCTTAGAAATTTAAACCACGTCAAAATGATGAACTTTTAATTAACATTTCGGTGATGAAAGTAATTTCACGTATGATATACATATATGCGAGAGGACAGGATCGATCGATCATAACGCGAATATCTGCTTCGAGGATTAAATTTTTCACGACTTTAAAATTGTAACTTTTTGATCGTTGACGAATACCAGATGGGATCTCGATGTGAAAAGTTTGGTAATATGGTCACTGAACGAGAATCAAAGTTTGGCCAAGGCAATCCAATTTTATTCCCGATTGAAGTAACAACGAGATAGGTGGGTACCGACGCCACCCCGGCACCTTCGGTCGCCTGCATTGATGGAATCTAATTGTTCGTTCATAATTGACATCCACCAACGGTTATTATCTCGGGATATTTTCCGGGCGAAGATTATTTTTTCCCCTGGCTTTATATAAGAAGAGCTGCCTGTCCCCATTATATCCGGGAATTAAGTGGCGTTAAAGTTATAATACGGTGAACTCTGTCTTAACGTTAGTCGTGGGAAATACTTCGGGTTCACTACAATAACTTCGGGAGGGAAAAGAAATGACAAAGCTTAGGAAACTTTTTTACTTTTCGTTCTCCGTCAATGGAATACTATGATCGAAAAATCGATCGACAACTACAATAATAACTTAAGTTTTCGTACAATAACTCAAGACAAGTGGTCAAACAGCGATGATAAATTCTCAGGAAACATTGACGGAAGTATTTCTACATTTTCATTTATGAATTCGTAATTGAGGAAAGAATAAAGTTTTTGGAAACCATAACGTAACGATTAGAGATCCAAATCATTCCCTCATGCAATAATAAAACCTCTTACTCTATTATTTTCATTCGTCTGATATGATGAATCGAGCAATTCGTCCGCGTAGTCTCAATGCACTTTTGTGCCATTCTTTGCATTCCGATTTTACGAATATTATCGACGTTGAAACATCTCTTTTTGTTCAAGTACTGGTAATCCTGTGAAATCGATATTACTCAGATTCGTGAGAAAATTCTAGCTACTTCTTCCAGAAACCATTTTCGTCATTCGACAGTTCTGTTCTCGTCAGAAATATTCCAATAGAAATATTTCCAATCGACGTTGATCTAGCTTATGAGCCCTTTTCACTGAGAAGGGTTCAATTCTAAACAGATTACTCATAAGCCAAGAATAACGTTGGTACAGCGAACCCTTTCCGCATTGAGGCATTTTATCGACGTCCCCGCGATTCATCACAGAAAAGAAAAAGGAAGAAGAATACAGAAAGAAAGAAAAAATGCAAAACAAGTAATCGTTCGTTGGGTCCGCACTCTCACTAAATACCCAAGTGTGTCCCCACCGAGGGTAATAAGCTTGCACGCCGGCCGTGAATCTCCGTCGCGACGCGCGCCGTCTATCCTCGAAGTCTTTCTCTCTTTCTCTTTTTCTCTCGTTCTCGCTTTCCTTTATCTCTCATTGCCTCTTGCTCCTATACCTATACGCCCTCGCTTCGTTGGCCACGAACCGAACGCTTACCCCGCAGGTACCTCAAGGCAGAAGTCAGAAGGGATCGAGGAGAAACAGGAAGCCAAGCTTCGAAAGCTTCGCAGAAAATTCTCGTCACGCGATAGCTGGCTGCCACATGGGATTCGAGTTCCAATCGAATCTGGGCGACTGTTTCAGTGTAGTGATTGCTCCTGATAGGCAACGCCTGAGCCCTTCCAGGTCCGGTCTGGTCTGGTCCAGCCGATTCCCAACCCAGCCCAAAATGGAAAAGCAAATGATGGAACGTAACGGCCAAAGGATCGCCACTTGCAGTATCCGTTTTTCCATACTGAAAGTATTTTTGATACGAAGAGTTCATTCATTCTCAGTGAAATTAACATGAACGGATCTGTAGCTATACTGAGATGAGATGAGATTCCGATGAGATGTCTAAATCGAAATCGGGTTAATTTGGTTAAAGCTTGACAGACTGCAGATGCACGACATTCGTCATAGAATAGTAAATATACGATAACCAAGACAGATCTCTCGGAATAGAATCTTAGTCCCGAAGGGATTAATTAATTGAAATTGATCGGCATCCCTGACATTTTGGACTGTTGCTGTGCCTCATCACGTGTTTTGAACATGTTTGAACACCTTGTGTGCATATGTAGATAAAGAGAAAAGTATTTTTTTTTTTTGAGACAGAGAGAGAGCCGGTGAAAGCAGCTGAGCAAACAAAGTTGAGGCAAACGAGTAGGAAAATGCATTTCCTCACGTTTCAAAGAGAAAATCGAAGCGAGAAATGAAAGTCAGTAGAGCTGGGGTTTGACATTACGGTTGCTGCCAACGAGTCAAGGATTCAAATAGCGCTCGAAACCTTATTACTACGTCGCTGAAGCAAGTACTAGCACTTAGGGAACAATTGTTTAAAATTGCCCACTGAAGCGTTAAGGTTTCTGGTGAACAATGAGCTATCTGCTCCGTTGAAGAATGGATAATTAGCAAATAAAATGAAATAAATACCTTTCAAACAGGTTCATTTTCTCGAGTACATTACGCTTTGAATTATATACCTAATTTTAGAAATTTTTTAATTTACGGTACCTACTGTCAAACGACGGGAATTTTTAAGCTCAATTTCCTCAACAACCCTTGGACTTCATTCTCGGACCATATAACAGACTATAATATGACATATTTTTTAGTGTCGGATCACCGGTTGTATAAAACCATTCAGTCAGCATATTACAAACGTAGAAGTTACACGGACGGGGTGCAGCTTGCAGTAGTTCGTGTTCAAACTGCAAGTTAATTTGCAGTCGATTTATTGCACGTTAAACCAGCCAAGGGAGAATAAATACAAATTTTATGATCTATGAGGAAACTTTCACAGCCCATAGAAATAAATGAAAAGGTATGCACGATATTTCTACCTAATAATACAGCGGAAAGTTCAACAAACATTGGTAATTATGAACGAGGGGTCATATTGCGGCGTTCGGAAATTATTCGAACTACTGATAAAATCATTTCAGGATTCACTGCAACTAAAAATCGCTGGTGAAAGTGATTCCAAAAATTAATTTCATGTCAATATATGGCTTTAGAATGAATGCAAAAATTTGTCGAGCCCATTTTCAATCGATAGCTCCTACAATAAAGTATTGAGTAACGTATATATGTGAGAAAAAACATTTTTAGAAGAATATTCAGAGCTTTTTGTTACTCCCTTCCGAATATCTTCTCGATTTTTTAGCTCAGAATGATATGACATTGAAAAGGAAGCAGACGGGCGTATCACATATGTTATATGGAAAACCGATAAGCCGATTGAGCCACCTCTTAGGAATTACGTATTGCGAAAGTCAAGACTTTGGGATCCTATATTCGAAACTAAAAATAACAGATTTAAGACATGATGAGAGCCAGGCTGAATATACTGATCTTTGTTAAACAAATTATTAACTACATTATATATTTCACAGTGCACTTAGCTCCACGTCTAATCTACGATTCTATATAGCTGACTTTCATAATCCACTGTATCTCTAATCGGCTTGAATATCGAATGGATCTTACAAGCTCTGAAGTATACCCAGATATCACGATCAATTTCGAGGTGAATTTTGATCAAATCCGTAAAGAAGGATCGTTCCTTCGCTGCTGTTTCATCGATTTGAAAAAAACTAGGGCGATAACCGAGTATACGCGTCGTGATCTCTATCGCGGGATAAACGTAGCTTTCAGGAATCAGATGTCACGTGGATAGTTGCAAATATACGAGGCGGCAAGTCCGTCCATCGCGATTAAACTCCGCGATTTAAATTCAATAGAGACCAAAGCAGGGCGCAATGGAAAGGCATCGAAGCGTCGCGACGCTACCCAGTGCCGTACCGATATTCGGTACGTTGGATGAAGTTAATTGAGAAAAATCACGTGACGTGTCGCCCACACGTGGCCTGGCTAGGGCAGGTGTTTGCGACGTCACAGTATTACTCTGAACTAATCGCCCTCATATTATCTCCCCTTAATCGGTCGCGCACAAACCTGTCTATCACAGCCCTCGAGGTTTCCTGCGGTAATTTGCAGACCGCTATCACTACCCATGTTTACATCTGTCAGGTTAATGGACTCGGATTACGACTATCATTACATGAAATCATCGCGCTATCTTTCAACTAATCTATACGTACAATGTTCATTAACTAATTACAGACGATAATTTTTTTCTATCAGACTTAACCGGGTGCCATGATTTTCACCAATGAGGAATTACAGTCGAGATATCCCGGTCCTAGTTAGCGCATTGATTTCATTAACTGCACGAGGCGATAAGTGGCGGGTTTTTTAGGAACAATTTCGAAAAGTTTAATTGGGAACTATGCAAAACAGGAGGTTTCCCTCATTCTAGTACATATTTGGGATCAGTTTCCTTAATTACTCGAGATAACGAGGCGTGAGATAAACGGGCGTGGAAGGATGCTCGTGCAGTCGATATGAGCTTTTCGATTAGATACAGAAACATGGATTGTTTGGAGAAATGAGGGAAAATTTATCTTATGTAACGTGTGTGCCAGGCACACACGAATGTGGAAAAACTATGATTACCTTTCGCTGATTCGACGATAATTCAATATTCATCTTTGATACTTTAGCGAACGTGAAATACTCGTATAATTCGCATAGGGTTTTTGGTACGATTTACAAACTCAACGTGAATATCTTTCGGATAGATTCGGAAATTGAGAAATACAGGGGATCAATGTCGTAGAATCCAGTGTGTACACAAATACAAGAGAAAGTATTTGTTGGAAGAGATGATGTTTATTTGAGCGAGAAAGATACGGTAGCATCAAATATGAAGAAAAATATGTTTTATAAATCAAATGCAAATTACGCGACGCGGATGATTGTCTCGACAAAATCTATCCGATAGAATCGACAAATCATTTCTCTCGGTCTAGGTACTAAATATGTCTTATGCAAATTCTGAGCTTTTACTATTCGAACTATAACCGAAGCAATAAATTGAACTGACAAACAAGGGATACCTATATCCCTTATAATGCGATAATCACTTCGCTCTACCAATCTTCCTTATACGATAACTGTATTTTGGTAGACGAGAGGCTGCTGGCTGGGTGTAATACGCTTGGATATCACGGATCATATATCTCACATTACGTCAAAAATTTGGACCTTATAGAAGAGAGCTTCTTATTCTCTCAATCACTTTTTTCTTATACACTAAACGAAATCGATTCCCACGTATACAAACACACAAGAATATCACCCCACGATTTAGCAAGGTTGAAAAATATAGGTCGAACCACATGGCTCGTGTGCGTACCTATACTTTGGTCGTAAAAAGGCATTATATACTCGATCCAGCGGAAAAGCTCGGCAGAGGGATGTGCAATGCCGATCGTCATGAATACGATACTGATACATTTCATCGTTTGATAATTACAGGTATTACTCCTATGAGTGGCGTATTCGTTGGCCATTAGTTTTGTCGAAAAATAGGATATGAATATTTTCAAAACATGTGACAAATGTGTCCAGCCTTGCATATCTATAGGTGGAACATTGAATGATTTTCAGACATACTGACACGACTGAGGGGTCATTTTTCAAATTTATTTCTGTCTCTGTCTCAGTTTACTTTTACTCTCGATCTCGTTCTCTGAGCTCAGAGTACTTTCTTGCGCAGTTTATTGGACAGCAAGTGGACGGCAAGCGAAAGATAATAAATAATGCATTCGTATCCGAAGAGGTTTGGATCGTAACACAACGGCGAAACTATACCTACCAAATATACTTACTCTCTGATCGTTACGAGGGACGAGAGAAGCGTATATATATATATATATATATAGTGTGTGTGTGTGTGTGTGTGTATATATATATATATAGGAAAGTGAGAAAGGTGCAGGAAGGTGGAGAGTGGAAAGCGGAAAGTAGGAAGTAGGAAGGAATACCGCGATGGTACTGAACTTCCGTACAAGTATGGGAATAAAAAATCGGAAATAAAACAGCTGGGTTTAAAAATCGTGAGATGAATTAAGAGAATGATAAAATTTTGGTACAGAGTGAGTTGGAACGTCGAAGCGTCTCGGACCGTAGCTTAGCCCACGGCGATCAAGCTACTAGTATATATGTATATACATATATATATATATATATATATATATATATATTCAAGCTGCATACCATAGCTTGAGCTTTACGGTGAACCAAATATTCCTGGTATGCTTGAGCATAACGTAAAGGAATTTCTAGCATCAACTTGTGATACTGTAGGAACTACTTATAATTAATTGCACTAGTTCATAATCGCTTCGTAGCCATTGTGATGCGGCGATGGCAAGCCGTTATCTAATGCGTAGATGCCTTGTCCTGCAGGTCGGATATATATATATGTATATATACCCTTTCGGTTAATATCCATCCCCGCGTTGTATATATCATGATAACGATAAACCAGCCGATACGAGAGGTGGTGGGTCTTGAGAGATTTGACCAAATATTTTACGCTATGGAATCTGACGTTGTTCGTATACATCTACACAGGCATAGAGGTATCTTGGTAGAGTATACTGCACGGATATAATACCAACGACCGGTACAAATCTGCAGCCAGTTTCTAGCCCGAGGGACAAAGCGAAGGACCTCGGCATTAAATATTTAATTCCATAGCTGCTGTAAAAATCTTGCCTCGGGCGAGCCTCCCGCAAGTTAGAGAAGAAAAAAAACAATAAACCGAGAGACGCCCGCGCCCAGCCGCGGTGAGGAGGCCCGAAGAAACGTCGAGGGCAATATAGACTCGTAATAAGGCTGTGAGAGCAATATCATATTTATGGGATCTATAAACATTGATCCTATGGAACTTGATGTTTGCAATAAACGAGATTTTCTTATCATCGATATATTTTACGCTTCAGCTAGCATTTCGACGTCCACTATCGAGTCCCGCGAATTACGAAACGGATATCAATTTCATTAGCCCTTACTTTCGTTTGCGGCCGGTTAATAACCGGCTGACCAACCTCGTGGTCAACGTTATGCGCTGTTTGGACGGATTGTTGACTCTCCTCGGTGTGAAACTAACTGGTCAACGAGTATCTACGAGTATACTGACGTCAAACTTTGTTTATTCAATATTATACCCTCACACCGAGTCTCCTATAATTTCTGATAATTCAACAAGAATCTCCACCTCGATTGACGTTAATTTAATATCAATTTACGTGACGTTCTATGTTTTTGACCGCAACTGCAGCCTTCGGATGGATCTCCGGAAAGTGGATATAATTTTATTCCTATTCCATCTGCGTCGGTATAAAATTTGTTTCAATTTCCAATCAGAGCTACGTTTGTGTTTAATTAGAAAAACAGTGAATTTGACGGGTGACTATGCGGGCTCATTAGCAGATTGGTAAAACGCTCGGATTGTATATATCGGTTCGATGTGCAAATACTTTAATGCTAATTATTAATCCAGAGTGTACGATGCATACAATTTCGGAATAGGCAAATTATTTAACAAGTGTGCGTTGGTAAAAAGCATGATCGTGCAGCAGCGTGGCAGGTCGGTGAAAAAGTAGTGGAAAAAAAAGAAAAAAAAAAAAAAGCAAAGAGAAGAAAAAAGGAAAAGTTCTCTTTTAAATTTCAACCGCTCTTCGGCATATTCGCCTGCGTCAGCTCCTCTACAAGTCTAAAATTCCGCTTTAACGAAAACAGTTTATCGAGACCATCAAACGAAGTTATCGATTCGATAAAGAAAGCTATCCATGGACCTCTTCCTCCCTAATCCTCCACCGAAGCCATTATCCAGGAAAAGCTAGTCGAACATCCGATTAGGAAAACCGAACATAAGTTACTTCCGCTCCAAACTCTCGTATCCATTGTGATCCATTGTAGAATTGTGTTTTTTATCATTATCATTGCGTTTTAGAAGAGACGGGGCGAACCGTATAACCGAATCTTGAGAAGGCCAGGGAATTCGAATCGCGATTCTTCCCTTCGAGATATAACAGATTATAGTCGGCTCCTTGCACCATATATAGCTATAACCAACTTTCAGATAAAATCGTACACACACATATATATATATAGCTTAGGAAATGAATGCAATATGAAATAGTAACCTTATTGTGCCCAGTCGTATGCCATATGTAATCTTTCCAAGTAAAGCTTCGTGATGATAGACAGAGTTTTTTTTATTTGTTTTTTTATTTTTCATTTCATTTTTTTTCTACTTCTTATTGAACGTGGGTATATTATACTCTTTGTCAGGTACAAATGGTAGGCGATTTGAAATTTACGAAGCTTTATAAAATTTTGTGAAAAGTGTTGCTCCCAGGTTTTCTGCGGCAAGTATAAATGAACGTGTACGGAGCATGACCTAGAATGTTGGCCGCAGCTGGGGCTCCATAGCTCACCCGTTTATTCTTTATGGAATAATGTCAAAAATACATTAATTAAATCATTATGGTTGTATATCGTTTATCGGTTTCGACGGGCACGGGCAGATGGTGCTTAAAAGCGCTACTTTCGTTGACAAATTGCTTCGAGGGAAGTAGTTGCTTCAGAAACGAAGGTTCAGCTGGATACCGGTACGTGGTGAACGAGGAATAATAGTCTATTTCTATATCCTATCCGCAGTGAGAGGTCGGAGTTCGAGTATCGCGCCAAGTCTCTATCATAGTGTTCTAATTACATGCGCGCGATAATTATCTGAGATCGGTGATATAATCGGGGATAGAAATTTCCCGCGAATAATAGAAATCGACATCAGTTATAGTCGTTTCTCAAATAATTTAGGAACTTGCTTGAAATACCACCGAGCATAGAATGTCGAGAATTCGTCATCGGTAGATGTTTGTCATACACTTGACTTCTGTACCCAGATGCTCGTATGTATACTTATACTACTCATACTCAGTCATTGATGTCAACAGCCAGTACACATATTTGCGTATATAAAATGACAGGAATCTGAATCGAATCTATTCCCTAATAATTGAAACAATCTCATATCTCTCAGACCATATTAAAGGTCGAGAAGTTGCGGTAGAGTTGGAGATTTTTCAAAACGTTGTACATATATTCACCCCCAAGCCAATTCGGTTCACAGAATGGATTCCCGAATTTCCGAAATGGTGAGGCTGACCGATCGGTTTCATCGGCTTGGTTATTTGGGCGTAGTCGAAAATTGTGGAAATTTTTAGTTCCAGTTTCCCCGGGTGGTGAATACACCTACATTTCAGACGTAATCTTTTTGTCACATCCGAGTCAATTGTTTGGGCTAAATGTTTCGTCCAGCCAAGAATACCCGCGACGTCATGGGACGAGGTTATTGTTTCTGATCGTATTGTTTCAGGGATTACCTGCTGTTTCGTACCGCCCATATCCTTCCTGCCTTTAAGTTTACAATGGATAACCGAGTCAAAAAAGAGGCACTGGCATTCTCTGCTACACCACACAGAGCTTTGTTCAAAAAATCTTCACAGATATGTAGATCCTCCTGTTTCGCCAGAACCAGAAATAAAAAAAATGCGAAGAATGTTCTACTAGCAAGAGCATCAGACCTCTGCGTGATGGATCCTACCTAAACTTCTAGAAGTGTTTCCTCGTGCCAAAATATGGAATTCATGACGCGTGATTCAATCTAATGAGCCTCTCATCACTCCATTAACAATTTAACAAATTAACAGTTTGATGAGTGTGATGAAGCGACGAACGTAGAATATGGTGAGATAATGCCTTGAATTTTCATTTTTATTGTCGATCTTTCAATTATGGAGTCTCATAGAGCCAATTGTGAACGAATTAGTCCAGAGCAATAGCGAAGTACGATCGAATTGCTCGACGATATGATAAATTGTGGCGGAGAGAAGAGAGGCCCATTCGATGAAATTACACATCATGAGTTCCATATTTCGGCACAAGTAAACAGCTCTAGAAGTCTGAGCAGAATCCATCACCTAGAGGTCTGATACTCACCGTGTTAGTTCAAGTATTGACAATTCAACGAGCTAAGTAGTAGGTCCATTAAATGGTGATCGATTTTAGCAGATGTATCGCTGGTGGATATTCTGCTTATAAAGTTATGAGCTGCTTGTTGCAGCGTTTGAGTTTGGTATTTACTGAAAGCTCATAGCGAGAATGGTTCATCTTATGGCTAGACGAGTATCAGAGCTGTTGTATTAGATGATAATTCTCAATTTCTCCGTTTTCATCGATACCCCAATTTCCTCAGGTTATCAGATAAATCGCATTGCTCGGTCGAGCCCAATTGTTGTTAGACAATGATGGCCATACCTTTACAATTTCGAACATGCAAGGTGGTCTTCTGATAATTAACGCCATAACTTCTACTCGGCTGAACGAAATTTCGGAGTCGAGAGACTTTGAGGAATTTTAATTCAATCCGAAGAGAATCGAGGAAAATTACTGTCTCTTTACGCGCTTGGTACTTGATGCGATTACAGAAAAACTTTGATCTTATTAACGACAAGGTCCTAAGGGGAAGTAACTTCGGTTAAGTTTTCGGTAAAATACCTACACGCGATGATTCTACGCGGGAAACGTACACGGCACACATAGCTAAATATATTTTCAAATGAAGTCGGCTTATTCGTGATGGATATAAATGAAGTTCTGATATTGAAATTCTGATGTGAAATAATAGCATGGAAAATAATATAACATAGGTATATATAGCGTGTTCGTTGATGTAGGATGACGGGTATCCGTCAAATTCCGGATTAATTGAACGACATTGCGATTATTACTCATACTTTGAATAATTACTATCCGTCAAAGTCCGCGTTAATTGAGGAAGACATTGTGAGTTTTACTTATCCTTTGAATAATTATTAATGTAAGTAAAATAACTAATTGGTATAAGACAGCTGTTGGCACAATGTACAATGAAAGGAATTTACATAATTCCGTAGATACTTAGTTTTCAAAGCTCTATCATTTAATCTGTGAGTGCAAAGCTGTCACTTTTTACATGCAAAAACAACGGTAGTAGTGAACTTAAAAAAGATCTTCATCCCCGTTCTGTCGACATCTCTTTCAACAGATTCCAAATTTACTACTCTTTCATCTTCATGAATGTAAATAGGTACTCTGTCAACGATATTATGCCTGGTATCAGTCAGGTACCTGTGATGAGAAAATTGATTTTTATTAGGCGCCCTTTCCTACTGATTACTGGAAGTGAAATTTCGCAAACTTCTATCAATGTGGTATATAATTAGGTACCAAACGAGATAACTATCGCACCGCTAGTGCGATATGCGAATAGACTGAAAGTTGTGCGTTCGGGATGAAAGGAGAGCGATAAATCGTGAAACATGACCGCAGAGAACCTTACAATAATTGGATGAACGACTAAAAATACTGAGTAATCAGTACAGTGGGGAATCTTTATATCCACTGTAAATTGCTGCACGTTCACAGATTGAATAATTCAGAAGATATATTTACATTAAGAGTAACGATTCGACTTATTCTACTGCCTTATTCTATTCTGTCGGAGAGACGGTTTAATTGTACCTAATAAAAAATAAATGATCACGTACCAATGTGTATTGGGATTTGAGAGCTAGACTAAGATGGAAATTTAATTAAGAGTCAAGATAAGTTTTTTAAACACCAACTGTAATTTAAAAGGAGAATAAAATTTCAATTAAACATTTTTGCTGTGTCAGCTCCCATCGGTGTAGAACTATACGTGCAGAAGTTTGCTGCAGCTATAACGCGTTTGCGATGCGAAGAGATATCTCATATCTTTCTTCCTTTCTTTCTTTTTTTTTTTCAAGTTATAAAAACGTTGATGGGAGTTCGGAATATTCATTGATTGACCTTGATGAATAATTAAGAAATAAATGGAGAATATAAGAACTTTATTATCTAATATGCGTTCAGTATTTGGAACGAATTATTATACAGTACCTACCATCTCCGCGGAGAAAAGAAGAAACTTGGTATTCTGTTTAAAAGTCAATGAATTTCTTACGGTCGAAATCACTGGAAATAAGAGTTGATAACTTTATTTTAAAGATCAGGAGAGTTTTGTATTTTCATCGTGAGTACTTCGAGGTACGCAGCTGCTTCGATTACTTACATTGGAAGTAAAAAATTATTTTCAAATTAAAAACTTTCCTGAAACCCGTACCTATACTTACCGTAGGCCCCTTGCTCTCAGCTGTTAACGTTATACTCGAAAATTCACTATTCGCGTCGATAATTTCTTAAAGTATATTCAAGTTTCTAAATATGCCGTTTCGCAAGCCATGGCATATTTTTCGGCTTTATTAGGCTACGACGAAAACTTAAGCAACGGATTCCATTTCCATTACGACATTTCTCCGAGTAACAGATTTGTGCATAATTCATATTTCCCCACCCAGAAAATTACAGCCCAAAATCGAATTGCATATCTCTATTCACTACCCTGATTTACACCTAAGATAACTCCACAATACACCTCTCCGGTCTCCCGGCAGATCGGTATAGCTCAAGATCGATAGTCTTGGTCCCATTGTTCCCACAATGCCAATTACAACTTCAAGACCTTAGCTCCACGCACACGTTCATCCCCGTACATACATATGAACACGTAAACAGAACCTCGAAATAGAAATGGAAAACGTTTATCATGATTTACTTCCGAGGACAGAGTCCACTCGGAGCATCGAACAGTTGATTACAGAAAATAATACAATTACTGATTTAGCAGCGACACGTGAAAGTGCGGCATAACTTAATAGTAATCTTACGAAACTATCTTGATGGGACTTCTAGGTGAGCTGTACGAACTATAGGGTACAAGGAACATGAATATTTCAACGCGCATAAGGATTTCTACCTTAGGTCAATTCGCCCATATGCTTGGCTAGCATTGAATTCAAACTTAGAGGTATTAGATTCCGATAGTTCGAGGTATAACATTAATGATATTCGTACAGAGACGGAAAGGCGGTGAAACGATATGTAATTTGGAGAGTGAGGCCATAAAGCCCATGATCAACGAATAAACGGAGAGAAAACGAGTGTAGAGGTATAAGGAAATCTATTTTACTGGACGTTTATAGATAGTTGTCTAGCATTCTTATACCGAAGTACATATATATGTTATACACCTATAGAATTACATCTTTTGTGGAAATTTATAGGTTTGTGGTGTCATGAAATCTTACGCGTTGAGGCAATAAAAAAGGATCCATAAAACACTTTTAGCAATTAATTTTGTCGAGGTCTGTTGATACGGTAATCTCCCGCCACACTTGGCTCGCAGCTCTTGGTCACACGCTTTTATAGGAAATATTTTTTCCAAATATTGAACCTATCGGATGTTGGTAAATATATAACAATTACACAATACCTCGATTGCATCGTTACCCTCCAAGCGATGATAACATCTCGATAGAATTCTTCACTGTCATTAAATCTATCACGAGTCTCCTCAAATTTTCCCTGAAGTTCGCGAGGCAAAAAATTTCTGTCTTCGATTTTGAAATCACTGTATCTCCGGTACGACATACCATACCCTTGAAAGCAAGTGATGAAATAGTTTTGTGATTTCATCTTCTTTCGAATAGTAGCGTAACGAAACCTTCGGTAAATTCTACACGTCAAAAAATAGCGAAAGAATCAAGAAGAAAACTATGTGGGAAATTGACATTGCTGAATGATCAGTATAGCGAACGGAAAAAAAAATTAATGGAAAGGAGTTTCTATATTTCATTTGCGCGATATACGGTCTACTATATACGAAATGATAACAAATTTATAATTAACCGCGAATTGATTGAAATGCATTTTTATTCCGCTATGTAAAACGCCGCAAATATTTGCGACGACCGTCGAGTTCCGAACAGCGTTTGCTCCCGTTCGCTCGAATCGACAGTCGCACGGTCTAACCACTACGCGAAATTACCGTATCATAAAGTAAATCATTGTACTTATTTGATAAGAATTTCCTTCATGTTTATCGGAATGATATTGCTACGGTATAACAGCAGCGAGTCATTATGTTGATCAGGAAATATATGATGTCAAAATATCTGTATTAAATTCGTATTTATAAATTATTTTAATTTGTGAACTATCCGGTGATATTTTATGATGTAGTGAACATCAAACTTGGGAAACAAGCTAAAGCAATGCTCCTTTTTGTATTTCCATTCTCTGATATCTCGAATTCTCGGCATGTCACTATTCGAAACCGGATGAAATCACAAGGCTTTAGCACTGCTTTCTTTCCAAGGGTGCAGTCAATAGCTTTCGAGATACCGCGATTTGAAAATGCATAAAATCGACCTATCTTGTACTCATGCTATTTCGCGGCCTATGGGAGATAGAATTCTTAGGATTCACGTGAATTTTCTTTCCAATTAAATCTTCACCCTCACAAGCTAGAATAAAAATCGGAAGGGGTGGATCTCCGCATTTATCCATTAGGGTGGTCCACCATTCGGTCATACTCGAATTTCAATGCTTCCATGGGCCAGAACGTTTCCAAATATATACAAAAAAATCAAAGTAGTCAAAACCCCAGGTTCCTATCTCAATTCTAAGTACTGCCCCAAAGCCTTTGAACTTTTCCATTTTAATATCACACGATTTTTGGTACTTTGGGGTTATTTTTCACTTCCTATCGCCCTATCGTTACGCATAATCTGAAACTCCGCACACTCGTTACCTAAAGTAGCAGGTATCCGTGAAGAATGTACAGATTTTTAAGGACAAAATTTTATTCATCACAATTTGGGGATGAGAAATTTTTTTCGGTGCGGTGTATCTTCGAAAATTATATCGTTGAAAATTTGTCGAATTTTCATGAAATACCTACTACTACAGGTAAGGAGTGTACCAAGTTTGAGATTTTTCGAAGCTATACCGCAATAGGGAAAAAAAAATTAACCGCGAAATGTTACAAATCGTGTTTCATTCAAATGGGAAAATTCGAAGGCTTTGGGGCGGTGCTCAGAATTAGAAGAGAAACCTGAAGTTTCGGCTACATTTTTTTGTATATATTTGGAGACGTCCTGGCCCGTGGGAGAATTGAAATTCGGAAATGATTAAATTAAGGGCCACCCTGATATCCATACCTAATTAGGAAGCATAATGGGGATAAGCAATATCAATCTTTACATCGAACTTTGTGATTCACATTTCGCCGATCTTCGTATATTTTGAATATTTTTGAGGACGATAAAAATTTGGCCGTACATCGATGCAATTTCCACTCAAACCTGCAGCTGCACATTTTATCTCAGCAAAATTTCACGTTGTATTTGTACATATCTACGGGTATGCAATGGAACATGGAATAACTGGTATAAAAATAAAGATAAAAATAAATTAAATCGAGCGTACGTGGCCACACAACGCTTGTCAGCCTGATGAAATGTAAAAATAACCTTTTCCGAGCGACGATGCAAATCCAAACTCCCCGAAGGCATGGGTAGCGTGCGTACTGCTTGTAACGAGTTTACCCTAGCAATAAACGCGTACGAGGCCGACGAGCCCTCGAGTAGAAAAAAAAAGGAAAAAAGAAAAAAAAACTGTATTTTCTCGAAACGACGTGACGTAACGCTGTCGTATATTACTAGTA
This sequence comes from Tenthredo distinguenda, assembly GCA_947538915.1. Lineage (NCBI taxonomy): Eukaryota > Metazoa > Arthropoda > Insecta > Hymenoptera > Tenthredinidae > Tenthredo > Tenthredo distinguenda. The sequence continues at coordinate 13,151,343 of OX384534.1, forward strand.
AAATTCGATGAGATTAGAAAATCGAATTGAGCGAAAAATTGGAAGAATTTTATAAAGAGTTTCGAGTCCGAAGGACCAAATAGTCGCGTCCATTGTCCTCGCGGTATTGATTGTTTATTGGAATCGTACTGGCTGCTGGTGCAGTACCTACGTTCGCATCAGAGAAAGGAAATTCAAAGTGGTTTAGTTTTTATTCAATTTCAGTTTATTCTTCGTTCCCTTAACTCCGCGTCCCGGAGACTTTCGGACAGACGATCGTTGAGACGTCCGTAAATAGGTATGTAGGTATCCGAGTCTATCTCGGCGACGTTAAGGTAATAAAAAATAAACGAAAATGAGATCTCCCGTAGGAAACAGAAGCAGAATAAAAAGAAGAAGGAGAACAACATCCAGAAAGTTCGATAAATAGACAAACGTATAAGTCACTCTCTTCCAGCTATCAGTTTATAATCGTGTTCCACCGTTTACGACTCTTCAGTCTTCCCCCATATTCCCCTATACCTACCTGTAGAAAAAGTTATACCGTCTTCGAACAACCCGTTGACCTCTATTTAAAATTGCCCTCGTAATACCACACATCCAGCCTCATCATCCTTCAGGACCCAATACAACATCCATTAACCCGAAAACCAGTTCTAACTACCTACTACTTAGTTCTCTTGGTTTCTGGTGCATGTTTATTACCGAAAAGACATCCGGGATGGACACCTGGCTGACGCGATGGATAAGGGATGGCCCAGGGACGGTCTGAAGGACCTTACTGTTTAGTCGTAGAGAAACTATACGAAGTGAACTAGGGTGGCTGGTATTATCTGTGTATTTGGTAGTACTCGGCACTACGTGTGTCTCTCTACGACGAAGGCGGGTCCTAGGAGTCGCGATGGCGGAGGGCACGTGAACCCTGAGCGCATGCGATGTGCTCTTAACAGAAGTAGAGGATCGCGATTTCGCCCCCTCGTGGTGTGCGCGTCTATCAGTACGCTCCGAGTTCCCGGCGCGCCAAGTGTCGTTGTCGTTTCGTGTGTTCAACTTCTAGATGGATGTCGCCGATTCGATTTCCCGTTGCAGCCTTCGCTGTTATACTAACTTCCGCATCTATCGTGGAAGGTTAGTGAAGGAGTTTTAGTGATAATAGTTGTCGCACGAATCCGAGGGTGTATTTCGTTCCGTTCGTTCATTTATTTTCACACTTTCATTCTTCCATTCGAAAATGCGTGGGGATTTCAACCCTCGTATAATACCCAGGGGTGAATAGATCCGAGTGATTTTCATACGTGCTTGGTTTACGAAACGAGGTGAAGGATTTCCCCAAAATTTGCTTTCAGTTTTATTAAAAATATAAACGGTCATTTTTCTTTCTTTCCGTTCAGACATGCAGGACGAGAATCGATCCTGGCGCCTATGGCAATAGGGAGTTTCGATGTACCGTCACGTTTCCGTCAACTTCCTTCTTCCCGCCTAATTTAACCCCAACTTAATCCGTTCAGTTTCAAAGGAAACCACTGTTCCGTTGCATTACCGCAGTCTTTGCGAACGGAGAGAATCCGCGTTATCCATTCATTCGGTACAGCTATTTCTAAAGTCACGTGTCCGAATGTGCTGACGATAATTTAAACGAGGTTCGTACCTCTATCTTCTCAATGAAGGCAATACACGACGCCTTTAGATATAAAGTGAAGACGCAATACCTCTCTTACAACTTTTCCTGTACTGCAATGCTAGCCCATGTGTTCGTGCACGTTCATATGCATGTAAATTGTATACATATTCACACGTAAATTGTATGCCCGTGAGAAGAGGATACCATCTTTCGAATAGAACTTGAAAGGTTTTCACGAAACCGTTATTCCAATAGAATACATTGAACGTTTCTATCCCAATATAGAAACTATGTGTGGGCGAATGAGTGCTTTCAAAGTTTCTCTGTGTGTGTGTGTATGTGATATCGTGGGTGTATAAACACGTATCAATGAACCAGTGATGGAAAGAACTTTGGAACAGGGGTGAAATTTCTATGTGTCAAACAGAGAATATTCACTACACTATCGACTTCACCTTTTTCATATTAATTTTCATCGCTAAGATTAGCCATTAGACAACTTCCTACAACGTATCAAATTGACCAATTTCACATCATTCAGCTATTTTTTTTTTTTGTGCTTTTTCTATTCATACGAATCTCCAGTTATTTGGTAACACATCAGAAATAATAGGTAGAAGTTGAAGCTCTGCGTCGACTCATTTGACCAGTATGTCGGTAGCGTCACCACTAGACAATGTGTATTGATAATTGTGTACCGCGGTGACGAGCGCGTATATAACAACGACGGAAGTGTCGTTTATTGATATTTTTAATTAATTCACCCTCCCACGGACAATGTTAATTAATGGTTAATTTACAACGTTTCGTGGGCGCGCTAACTCGTCTAGTGGTTTAAGTCCCTCCAGGCTGGGCTTCTATGGACATGTGTTCGCTTCCCAGATCGTCCGTCGATCTTCCTCATCGAATTTTAGCTACCAAAAATGTCAACCTTGTACTTATCGGATTAGAAATTGTCCTTTGATTGATGAATTAATTGGAAACTACACTTTATAGTATACAACGAATCCACAATTTCATAGTGAGGCATTCCAGCAGTCATACCGGTTGATTAATAAGTGTACGGAACTTCGCCTTGCGTATAATTGCCAATTCGTGCCACATCACCGAATAACTAAAGATTCGTAAAACTGTCGTCTTTCAAGGAATCGAAGCTTCAAGTTTTTTAAACAGCGATTTATTTTGAATAATTTTCGCGACCAGACCAGAGGGAATAATGACGAAGCCGTAACGCGTTGGGTATATCTATGGATTTAGGGGTACGTGTACAGCGTAGAGTCACGATCAGTGATATGAATTCGAAATAATGTAGTTTTTGGGTATACGCTGGTTGTAACCATAATTGACTGGTTCGATAGATTGCCCGTATTGTTCGGCATGCGCCCTATTGAATGTGATACAGCGCATTGACGAAAGGCCATTAATATACAGATCACTGCATCGTTCCCATATGTATGTGTGCATCTGTGTATGTACTACCTACACATGACACACATCTACAGATCAAGCAAACGACATTGAATTGAAACACGTTTAATGATGTGATCCATGTGTTAACAATGACTCGCTACCGAGAGGGATAGAACTAATTGACAAAAACCAATTCTTTGTCGTTCCGAAGTATAATATGATCAGACGAGTGTCACGGGAGAGATTTATCACCTGGGAGAAATTGTAATGGCAAAGTTCAGAGAGTGAAAAGCACATTATCGCGAGGGAAATGTGTGCAGAGTTAGTGAACTCCGTGCGCACGTCTGATTGTCGAGGTTAAAGTTCGATAATTATCTTTTGTCTGGTAAATAAAGTCATTTCAAAGCAGCAGCTGATCAGTGAGATAGAATTTTAACAACGTCCCTTTTTAAAATATGGCCTGAGCTGAGCGTGAAATATTTTCATACGAAGGATCTACATCTTCCTCGCGTAGCTACCAACACCCCTGAAATTCTTTACGGGAAATCTTCCATGAATCCTACCGAGATCCCTCCCCCGTTACTTTTTCTCATGAACCCCTCATTCTTTGTTTTTAAAAACAAACTTGGATGTCTTAGAGAGAACCTCCCTCCCCCTCCACCCCCCTGGTTCCAACTCCTGGGAACACTTTCTTGAGAGGGGTCAACTTCGGGTCGGATATATTGTTTCAAATCTCCAATCAATAATTTACCTCGTTACCTTGAGTGCCATAAGAAACTCTATAACAGTCACGATTCTACCATGTCGATACCTACCCCGGAACGGATAATTCATGTCTGTTAGTAAACTGATATCGATTCCATTTCGTATCCCGATTCGTCTTCTTCATATAAATAAACCGAAAGCCTCTGACCGCGTTTTCCAAGTTCTCAGGCGTATATTTCGAGACCTCTGAATAAAGTAGGCAGGTACGATGAGATCTTTGCTTCAAATGCGTTCTACGTGCGCCACTATGTTCTCCACTTCGTTTTTATTTTTATTTACTACACACCTTTTCGCCTGCAGGTAGGTATACACCCATACAGGTAGGCTCGCCTGGTTCGTACCAAAAGGTTCATCGTTTCAAAAATGATCAACTTTCAGCCGGCTAAAAATACGATCTAACGTTTCGGGCGATTTTTTATTAAAATATCTTCATCTAAGTACAGAATAATTGATATTGTATGGTGCATATATTTCCGAAACTTAGGGTAGTTAGAAACATGCGTGCTTCTGTTTCCACGAACGTTCTTCTTCCGGTTCTTTACTTATTCATATTCCGGCTTTTGCATAAGATATACTGCCTTTCGTCGACATCTTTTCTTCGCCGGGAAGACTCGTTCAAAATTTCCACCGGCTTATATTTCCCTTTCGTTATACCAAGCGGTGAGAATCGACCTCAGATAGAATCAGTCTCTAGTTCTGTCGTGGCTGAACGGTTCCTTGATCAAGTCGAATGGGATCTTATCCTGATATCCAGTAGGGCTCGTTACTTTTCTCTCGTTTTATTCCGTTCATTTGAAACCGAAAAACACTCGTTGTTATTTTTCCGATTCAAAAACCGTACAAACAAAGAGGAGGCATCAACGTGTCAAAACGTATTTGTAGGGAGAGTTGTATCGCGGTTCAACCAACATTAACGTGACATGGATTACCTTTGATCAGGCACACCGTCTGGCTCAATTGTGCATGTAGTACGTATCTACAATATGGGGTGGAGTTTGGCTCTGTTCAAGCCGCGACATCCAACGTATAATCGTTTCCCACTGATCCTGTAATCTACGTTACAGCGTTACGATGTTACGAATAAAATGACGAGAGAAAAATTCTGACCAATCGATACGAGTATCATGATTTTAAGAATTCAGCAATTAGGGGCAAGTCGATGTAAAATTGGCTTCGGTGAGCTTGGAGTTCGGTTTTACCTGCCCGATTGAATTTTTGGGATAGAAGGTTTATGGGATATCCACTGTAGCATCAAAATGCTTTCGACTGTGCCTATTTTCGGAGTTTTAGATTTGCGAGTGAACCAGATCCCGCCTCGAGAAATGAGATGGAAGAATGAACTTAGTTTATGTAAATAAGGACGTAATCTTGGCTAAAGCTTTGGAACAAGGTCGACGAGCACCCTTGGTCCCTCAGTAGGAAACAAAGAGGCAGCATGGTCCCAGAACAAGGCGCGTCGCCTTGTCGCCAAGTACAACGACTTGTATTATTGTATTTCCTTGGAGCGGGAACTGGGAATGACTAGAGATCACCATCTCCGAAAGTTCTCCCTCCGAACTAAGAGCGCGCAACATGTCAGTGTCCCCGAAGAGACGTCATCCCTCGAAATTAGCGATTCGCGAACGCGATAAATTTTTATTACATCGGAACGTATTGTTTATTCACCGACTAAATACTGATGTTACAGAAACACCATTACGCGGAATTACTCATCTCACTTTCCACTGAAAATACTGACTGTGAATAATCTCATTCAATTTTATCACCAATCGCTATTAACAATCTCGACTTAACGGCGCGAAAAAAATAATGCAGATGTTCTTAACGACGAGTTTTTCTCTCCAGGTGAAGATGATCGATCGTGGTTATGGCTTGCGAATACCTAAAGGATTTACTAAATTCTCACTTTTCGTCTTATTCGAAATACACGACTTTTTGCTAATTTTTCTTCATATTAAATATAGTATTCACATTTCGTCGGAGATATTCATATGCATTTTGCAGATGCATCAGGTATTTGCGTCGCGTTATAAGTCTCGTATTTTGCAAGAGTTTAGCAAATAGTCATTTCACTGACTAGACTGTGCTGTCATATACGCTGTGTGCGTATTGCAAATAAGAATATTTTTATACCTTTCGGAAAGATTTCATTCAAAGCAAAAGCGGAGCTTTCTGTACGCAGATGCAAGTGCTTTTCTTCGAAATATTGCTGAATATGACGGTACAGCTAGGTCCGATTGAAAATTTTCAAAGTGTACACAAGGTTTGATATTGTTTTTTCAACTCGATGGTATTTGAATTTTTTTCGAAGATATTTGGTTTTCTGAAATTGAGAAATGTGCAAAAATAGTTCCTCACATCGAAGACGCGAATTATTTGCAGATATGATTAGAAGCGATTGAAGAAATCTGTTCGGAGAAAAATTAGTTTGAATTGAAATTTAAATTGTAAAAATTAAGGAAGCCTGAATTCGAATATTTTTGCAATTCATCGAATAGAAGTCAAGCGGGATGTGATTTTTATTTATACCATGACTATAAAGTCTAACTCTCGAAGCTCTCGAGAGACGTAAAGGCGATGGAAATGAAAGTTTACGATTTTCGAAAGATTCCAGTAATGCCGACGGCGCGTTATACGACTGGGAAATTGGAGTGAAAATTAGAGCTTCCGTATTAAGGATGGCTTTTTCAAAGCACTTCATTACTTCTGTGCCAGAAAGATCTTCACGCCCTTTCGTCCCACACCGAGGGACTCGGATGCTTAGCCACAGATTCTGGTAATTTGGTGGCCGTGAAAATACGCAATGGGACGGAATGCAATTCTCCTAAATCCCCAAATTCTACATCCGTACTCTACAGTCAAATACAAGAGTCGAAAATATTTCCTTTCTGCACCTCAATCTAACACCTTAAAACAAATTTTCATCAACTCGTAGAATTACTTCCCAAATAACGAGTCCTCGCGAAAAATCCCACAGCCAATAGATACTTTAAATTGCTTGCAGATCAAATCTACCAGAATAATGCAGAAAAAAAGAAAAGTACATAACTTGGTGACTGTAATGGTATGCGTTTTATTTCGAGCTTATTTTATCCTCCCAAAGTATCCCCCAATGATCACTATTTCTGGTAGAACGGTCGCTATTGCTTCCTGAGAAAGACCTCTTGTTATCTTGCGTCAAGTCGTATCTGCTCACTGCCTCGTGATTTTTCTTGCAAGATAATAAATGGAAAGGGTATAAAATATATTTCTGAAATGGTCGTAATACAAAGGGCATCGAGGATGTGTACCCACTTAAAATGTTGCACGTTATACCGTTACTCGAAACCAAATGACCCGAGGGCTTGACTTCGCGTTCTTGGCGGTGAGCGCTTCACACTTCTGTATGAGAAGAGGTTCGCCAAGAGCTACGCGAAGAGCTACCTCGACGATAGAGCTCGTTAGTGCGATACGAAACTGAGGTGTATGAGGAGAAGTAGCCTTCCTCCAAACACCGTGAAGCTAAGTCTTGGTCCATTGACCCTCTCGCGATTTTCCACGTTTATACTTCCCAGGTATACCTGATGTTACAGCTGCAAAAGCTTGTACATAGAATAAAACCTAATACTGATGCGGACTCGTGTGTTATATATAGAGATGATTCTATGTGTTGTATATGCTGCACACGTACCATTGTGTACCATAGAGTATACAGGTAGATAGGTATATGGTACGCTCCGCTAGCTCTCGCCTATATGTTAATCTCTTTTTGTTTTGGTACCGCGGACAAATGCAACTAACGTATCGAACTTCCGTCCTGGTTAATTTATAGCCGAGGGATTAGGGGAATAAAGTAGAGAGGGAGCGAGAGAGTGGAAGAGCGGAAAATGGCAATTCTGCACTGCGGGCAACTACCACCCACTTACCCTCTGGTGAAACGCTTAAAAGGTGACCGTCTACCAGGGTAAAATATCACTACTATATACCTCGGAAAAGAAATTGTCGACCGACCCTCTAGAGTTGACAAAAACAAGGCTAATAATGTTGCTCCGAACCCCAGTGTCGTTTGTTTGCTGCAGGACTGACCGATTCATTCTTCGAATCGTCGTTACCTTTAGAAGACAAATCCTTACCCCATTGGTCACTCGTAAACCGTACCGTACCTACGTACATGCGGTACGTATCTTTATCCAGTGATCTATAAATTCTCTCAACGATTTACCTGATTATTTGAAAGAACCGTATATTTCAGACTAAGCCAAGGTAAAACAGAATTGAACAAATGTTTTGTAATTTATTTATCTTCTCATCGCTCGTTTTGTTTTACGCTTTGGCGAAGAAAGTTTTTATCGAAATTAAAACGGCGAGGGATCACGCGTCGTCGATTAATCCCGACAGAACGGAATGCCTATGTATGCATTTTCACAGTCGGATAATGGCGGAACACCTGTATACGTTTGAAAGAGTGAAAAACAAAAAATAACAGCAAAAACAGAAAAAACTGGTAAAATAGGAATGTATGGGGGTTCGGGATTCGCGTCTATAGCGTTTCAGGTGTTTTCACGTGGCGCTGCTCGGTTCGCATTAAAACGAAACGAGATGATTCACGCGCCAGTTGAATTTTCAACGCTCACGAGCTTGAGGTCGAAATTTCGTTATAACCTTTAACAGCCCACGAATTCGATGCTTTTAATTACGAGCTACGGTGAGTGAGCAACGCAATGGTATAGATAAATCTATTTAACGGAATACTACATTTTCAACGTGGGATGATCTATACAGACTATAAATTAAACTATATACCAAAAAATTTTGTGGATCTATATACTCACTGTCAGACGACCAAGACATTTCAGGATAATGGGCGAGTGCTTTTTCCTTTATCTCGCAGTCGACATTTCCACGTAATCTTGTCTCACTCTCTTATTCCTTGTATATCTCGGAGTCTAGATACGTTTCAAACTATTAGGGTGGGTCTGGTAACAGTCGAGAATTACGAACAAAATTCAGAAGGCGAGAACCCGGGTTCGTTCATCCATTATATTACTATTTATAGAAATTATCATGAATTTTTAACCACGCGAAACAGTCTGGACACCAAAAATCCATCTGGGTAGCTGTGGAAATCTATGGGAATTCGCCCAGGTTCGCAGAGGAACCCGTGACATCACGATTGGAAACTATCGCGGTTTAATAAACATCGGAACTATCTTTGCCAAACTCCTATAAAATGCAATAATTATTACCGATGGTAGTTTCGCGGTGCCAATAGTAGAGGAATCCAGGTAGAATCGTATAGGATAATTTTCCAGAATCCTATCGGAACCCAGCCAGGTACTCACAATCGGTCGTAATACCACCTGGTCTCCTACGTGGGTTTCCAATTAGGTTTTTAAACAGGGTGTTAAAAGAATCGTAGAGTCACACGTCTAAGCTTGGAGATTTCACGTGACGAGAAAGGATTCTTAAGAGTCGATAATTCCGAGGTATATGGCTAGTCTAGTCTATTACGACGTCTTTAAACGAGTTCGGTGACGATTCTCATTAAAAAGAGTTCAGAGCTTAGCAGTAGAAGGGCATAAGCCCTCTTTTTATACATTGGGTTGAGCCCCCTCTGGTTCTTAGCCCTCGATATGAATTGTGAAAGAGTCATAAACACATAATGGGGAAGGTGGGTCTACATTGCAAATATTGTCGCAAAGGTTAATAACGATATCGTATCTGAACCTTATGTTCCTAGCATCTTATGATACAGGATAGGGAGACACTCAGAATGCACATCATAATACGAAAACTTGCTTAAGGGGTTATACCCGGTTGAAACTTTGGGAAAAATCTATTTTTTTGTAGATATTATTATAGATAGATCTTTTGAGAATATTTTAAAGCAAAGCCGATGTCGAAATTCTGAAAATTGAGGAAGTTGTGAACTCTTGAGTGGAACACTGTGCGGCCATTCGCTAGTGCGCGCCTCAGGATCAGTAAAAACTTTAAACGCGTTTATCTCGAAACTACATTTTCCGATACGACGGGCGTGATAACTCAAACATCGTTCCACGAATCGACTTTTAATTCGTCACACACGTTCTTTTTATAATTGCGCATGTGTTCACGTAGGATTCTTTTTCCGATTTACCGTTTTTTGATAACAAAACGATTTTTCAGCCAAAAACTGATTATTTTCTTCGAATCGTAATTTCGCTGATATTTTTCCCAATTTCAAAAACCCCCTACTTAAACAGATAGCTATTGCTAAACGTAACAACAAAAATTTTGGATTCTGAATTTCCAATATAGGATTCCATCGATACAATGCCCACCGTTTGGTCGCGCGAAAAGCACAGAGGTTCGGGAAAATGACGATAACTTTTGAACGACTAAGTTTTTTTTCGTGCAACTAAATTTTTCTCGATACGGAATAATATGATGTAATCACCATTCGAAGCTCGATAAAATCCACTGCCTGCTTCGGTTGTAAAAAATTCGCCAATATGTACCTATTTTTCGATGATCTGACCGGGTATAACCCCTTGAAAGGAAGATGCGTGATTAGGAAGTTGTGCGTTTTCATATATCTATCAATTCTTCTTATTCTGAAATTTAAATTCAAATTCCAGAACCGAGTTGGGTTAAAAATGAATTCAACACGTTGTGGATAAGACAAGTATCAACCCCGAGTTATTTTATTACGTTAATTAAGTCTTCCTGATTTAATTTTATTTCAGACATAAATTCATTCGATATCGACTCGAACGGGTTTGAATTCGCGAGGAAAACCACGTCGGTATCTACATACAGACATCAGGTTATATCCACGTATAACTCTATACCTATAGGGTAAGAAAATACGATCCGAAACGTGGCTAAGAAGCAAGGAAATACGTCGTTAACAGCGTATTGATTCGGCCTCCTATCGCTAACGTACGTTTGGTGTAAAGTTAATCCCACTCGTTGAGCGATAACGGAGCACTTGGAAATTTGACCGTGATAGCGGCGAAACGTTTATAGGATTTATGATAATGCGCGTGATTCGAATAGGGTTTTACCCGATTCGACGGCATTGAGTGCCGAGGCGCAAGTTGTCTTGGAACGAGTGTTAGGTCTGAGGGACGATTTACAGGGTTAGACGGGTCGCAGGTCGAAGGCCTACGGGCTAAGGGCTGGTAGTAGTAAAGACATCGAGGGAGGTTTTCCGCAGGCCGTTGCATTATGGCGTCCGTTGCGGCCGCGCAATCCCTCTCATCCTCACCCTCGTCTACCTCCTTCTCCTTGGTGCCGTCTCACCGTTGAAATACACCCCCGCAACGTGGTACATGCAACGAACAGACTCCTCTAATTAATGCTAATTACCTCAACTAATAAATAACTGCACGAATAAGCATATCTGTTCGTAACTAACCGCGGAATGTAACCCCTACTGAATCAACACCGTATTGAAATCTATATCTGAACACATTTCGAACGACTCGAAGCACCTCTCACGCAACTAAGGGTGTAGATATCGTCCTGCATCAATACTTGACATTTCAACCCGTTCCAACTACTCGTATATTAAACAAAAATTTCAATCTAGGTATCAGACAGGTACGAGGTACGTAGATTTCCATAAGATTTTATTAGTCACAAATCAAGATACTTTGTACAGTTTCCCGCGAAGTAGGTACGTTTCAAAAACATGGAAAAGAATAATGTACGAGATATTCCACCTTATTGGTAATATCCCGGAGATTTAATAATTCACGGTCGGAATTAGAATCTAAGAATTTTTCATCTAAGTCCAACACCAACGCAATCGGTGGACGAAGAGATGAGACATGATAGTCTCTGAAATCGAGATAGCAGTTTCAGGATTAGCGTTCTCGGTTTTTTCCTCTTCGTTGTCATGGGACAAATTTCGCACGGTGTTCGAAAAAAATTTTTATACAAAGGTAAAACAACATGGAGAATCTCTCGACCGGACTAAATTTATATGGGTTTAAAATTTGAGGTAATATATCGGTCTACGGTACAATAATGTTATTTATGCTATTGCCTACGGGCAAGGCAATCCCTGTACCGCACATGCGTGAGCATATTTGAGATTTTTTCATATTTGATCATACACGCCGGATAGGATAAAATATTTATAGGATTCAGAGTCGGAATATATAAAAAGCAGCTCTCGAGTTTTGGAATAATTTTTTTAATTCAACAGTCGGATACTTCGTGGGATTTATTTTTATGTTACAGGTAATGGGAATCATAAATACTGTGTAAATATACGAAAATACGAATGACAGATTTCGATCACATTTCGAGTTGATTCAATAAGCTTTTACGAAAATATTATATTATACGGTTTTTACCCGTGTAACATTGATTTCGGAATTATTCTTGCGTTCAAGGTTTCGCCTGAGTAAATTTCTCTTCATGAATTATGTGACTCCAGCTCTATGAACCTCGAAGTTAACTAGTGTTTCACATATAAGTTACAAAGATGAAAGGTAGTTCTGTTTGCCAGCTTTGAATTACAGCTGCAATGCTGATTCTGTTGTTCATTGTACGCATAGAAGGGATATCCAAGCTCATATCTACGGAATCGATATGCCACGTACAATTGCAACACACGTAAAGTATAACAGCGAATACTTTTCACAGGGTCAACGCAATGCCCATGAAAATCTTACGTCGCTATAGGGAAACATGCGACTCGCTCGATTAAAAATTAAAATCTCCCTCAAAAGTGCACTAATTTTTCTACTAACCATAAAAACGTATTCTTTATCTCAAAGGGTGTTTGAATCAGATCTGTTTGGCATTAATTTGACATCGATCAGAAATCCATAATGGAAATACCCGATTGAAATGAAATTTAATAAAAAGTTACAGAGTGTATAACTTTCGTGTTTATGTTATCAATTAACTTCCCTCATAAAATCACGGTAACTTCTAAATTTATGTTGAATTTACCCACCAAGTACCGCTTACCCCTAAATTTATATATTAAGTGAGTGAAAAAATTAATTTGGGTACTCGGCAAATTTTTTTTGCATCTGCGGTGCTTTTCCGGAGGGGATCAGACATGTTGCCAGGCTTATCTGTGTCAAAAATTCGAAAAAAAATAATGATAATCAGACCGACATGAATTGTCACTAGGCGAGGAAACCGAGACCTAATATTTCTCTTCGCGGGAATAATTTTCCGGTCGAAGTCGATGAATATTGTCGCGGGCACATTTTTGTTTTAACGAACGCGAGAGGACCCCATACCGAGTGGACAAGTCGACAAGTTTTTATTTCAACTATTTGTAAAGAGTTTATATCGAACAGGAAAACATGGGATTGTATCTGGTGTTAAATCCGATAGAAATTGTCTGAAATTTCGAGTGGTACAAATACTCGTTGTGTTTCTGGACCGCCACTGAATACCACAAATATCGATCATCGAAAAAGTTTCCATGACATGCATCGCAATGTTTCCTAAAGCATGATTACGACCCAGAATAATCTATAAATCCATATCAAACTTGTACGCTCTGAATGACGAAGATAAATCAGTTTTACCGAAGCCTTACAATTTTTGCAAATTTTTCATCATCCGATTCGCGTAGTTTTCGACGTGTGATAAAAAGCGCTGTTCACAACCCGCGAATACCTTCTAATAACGGTGAACTTCCGCTTCTATTTTGCTCGTTAGACTTGCGAAAGAAATCCAAACGTATGCATTAGTACTGCGGCATAAAGTTTAGATTTTTAGCTCAGGTTTGAAAGAAGCAGAAAGCTAACTGGAGCGCTTGAGCTCCTGCGATGACACTTAGCTAAGCGCCAAACTACCTACTTGACACCTGAACTACCTCTTCCGAGCTTTTTCCACCCTGTACACCTCGCTCCTTGACGTCGTGTACTATCCACCAGCGTCAAAGGTAACAGCCATTACATCTCGCGACAAACGAGCAAGGAAGGAAATAAAATGAAACTACTCCATCAATAGTTCGAGCAGACGATTATTCCTTCTCGGCGAAGACAAAGACGTCGACGAAGCTGCCGTTGCAGCATAGCAGATAGCAATCTAGAATCGTTGAACAGGTATACCGATGATGAAGCACCGGTGTAACCCCTCTGCATTTATATTGATTATTTTCACTAGCTAATGGTGTTTTCACAGCCTGTCAAGTTGAATCAAGCGAAGTATTACCTTGGAAAAAATGATAAACAGATGGAAAAAGTCGATTTTATTTTCATCTTTTATACTTTTTCACGTCGAAGCGGAAAACCGCGAGATTCTCTGCGTGTATCCAGATCCGAGGACAATGTACACACTTTAGAAGTCATTTACCTATAGGTATAGAACGAGAATTCGTGTGGGCGGTATATATACGTCGAAGTGTGGACACACACGTTTGTGTTCGGTTGTATGAAATAATGGGGTTGTTGGCCCGCATGTGTTGGCGACGGAACCGAAAGCTAATAGGCAATAAGTTATGACGGGTCTAGACTGTAGTATATCCTGTATACCACAGGAGTTCTCTGAACAGTATGAAAATTGAATTCCATCTTACGTCGCGTCGCATTGCGTCGTTATGCGTCGCGGTTTAAAATCTGACTATCAGAATCTTCGACTAGGTACTACATATATCTATATCCCTATGTATATATATATATATGTAAATGGGAGAATATATAGTGGCGAAGAAGCCGCATGTTACATCTTGCTAAACATTGATCAAAAGTGTATACGTACGGAGTTGGGGTAAGGGATGGTGAGGTCGAAAATGTCAGTACGATCGAAGTTTAGACGAAGTTAGATATTTATGACACTAGTATGGTAATCCTATCGCGCTCATTACACTTAATGGGAAAGTTTTTATTTGGAATATAACCGACCTTGCGACCTACTTGGGGATGCAATATCCCAAGAGGGCTAAATTCTCGCCACATAAAGTTCACTGCTCAACGCCTTTTCCGTATGAATTTTACATTTTATCCGTTTTTCCGACACCAGTTATTACTTTTACAAGTGGAAAATAGAATTATTGCCACCGACTTGACAACTTTTTTTCATTTTTCTTTTTTTTTTTTTGTTTTTTTTTCTCTTCTAGCTATAGCCAAAGAGAGAGAGAAAGAAGGAGAGAGAGCGAAATAAAAAAAAATGAAAAAATGAAAAAAAAAGGATCCCTCGCTTTTCACGCGGGGATAAAGCCGCTGGTGAAATAATAGCTACGGCAGCGGACGGAAATGCAGAGGAAAAGAGGTAAGCGAACGGGTTATTTTCATGGTTCCAAACGGTGGCTTCGATCGACTCTATCATCAACGTTATACGAGCGACAGAGTAAGAGAAAGGGGGTGGAAATTGCATAAATTATTCCATTCGCCTATTCACTTCAATCGGCTGGCTTAATTTTCCATCGTACTAATATAGCCGGTATTGTTCCGCCCGCTGAAATTCACTGGTTCACCGTTCAAACTCCCGGCTTTCAAAGTGTTATTAAGATTATCAAAAACCTCAGAGGGGTGTATATAGCCCGTTCCCTTACTGAATCAGGGACACGTTTGTACAGAGTCAAAGTAGCCATAAAACTAAAGCACATCTTGGCTTCGATAATGCTACCAGAGGTTGAAATCTGTCGAAATTTGATCAAAAATCCGATATAAGATGATGCATCGATGCATCCGTGACCCAAGACGGTCATTACCTGGTCAAGATTATCGGTAATTCTTTCTATACTTCGTCGAGTGTTTCAATCAGCGAGTTAGTAATCAACGGTGTGATAAAACGAGGCGTATAGTAATTAGGCCGCAGTGAGGTTGAAGTAAAAGTAGATTTGTTGGTTCTTCGAGGCGTGAGAGACGTTCGGTCATTTTGAGCCGAGAAAAGCCGTGCACGAGATAAAGACGCCCAAGATACCTAGTCAAACGGATGCAAACCAGGAAACCGGGGAAGAGTAGAATATAGGGGATGCAAGACCACCGGCATTAATCCGAATAGGACAGAACCAAGGGGTCTCTGGTCCGCAGGAGGATAACGTGTCCCCGATAAAACTAAGCCGGGTGCGCAACGGAGGCATAAAAAGACCCGGAGTTTGGCGTAGCCGCGGCCACCGGTCCGGCTACGCGTCGCCTGGGCGTCGCTTGGGCGTCGCTTTGGCAGTGTCACCAAATTGCTGGAATATTTTGCCACTGGAAACTAGACCGCTTGACCGCAGCGAAGGGCAACGATAAACCCGGGACTAAAGAATGTGCCGGTCGTTCGCGAGGCCACTGTCCTCCGTCCCGTGATTATTGAAATTTAGTATATATTCGAAGGAGAAGAGGTCCGCCGACCCGAAAACTTTATTTTAATTCATTCTATCCCGACACCCGACACAGATACGATATATTTTGCTTTACACCCTTATTCGATATAAAAATAATTTTATCCGGAAATAAGCTTTCAAATATCAGATATATCTCTCACTCCTGTCGGGTATCGGTCCCTCAGTCATTTTAGAGCCTGCAATGACACTCATTCATATTGACATTCAAATCCGATCGGTTTTCATCTCCTGGTGAAGAGGAAAAATAATTTTTGCACAAATAGATTCGGTTTTGGAAAAAGTTTACTGAAGATCATTCTAGACCAATGAATGGGGGATTTTGAAGAGAATAAGCTACCCACAGATAATTTAGAGATCTTCACATTCACACAGGATTCAATATCGATAAATATTTTCCTGATTTTTTAACTATTTTTACGCGCAGATGACCGACGTCTGTCAATAATACATATATCAATTCGAGTCATGAAGCAATACCTGCATATTCCATCCACCGCACCGAATAGAATAATCATAGATTATTGATGGACGTATTTGAAAACAGATAGGTCGTCAAAAAGCTCTTCAGAATTACCTATACCGTAAACGAAATGAAAATTTCCATACTTCGTCGAGGATTTTGCAGCGATATATACTTTGAATGAATTTTCTCGTACGGTCCTTGCGCTTTGGTAAAGCAGCCTCTTTCTCATACTCTTACCACGAATGTAGCTAGTGGTTAGCGATTCAATAAACTCGGCCTTTAATTACATGGAACTATTCACCCATATTGGCCCTAGCACTAATGGTTTGACAACGCAGCGCTGCACCAAGCATCGATCAAGCCGATAACCGCAGCGAAATGTTTCAAGCACCCATCGTAGCTACCAGGTGGGGTTGATTAATCAGGTAAGCGAACAAACACTATTCTCCTGAACGCACGTACACGGTACGTTACGCGCGAAGGATCCCTAACCCGATATCTGCACCCGCACCGATAGTTCCATCAGCTTTTGAATGACAGAAAATTAGAGATTTTCTGGCTATACGCATATGCGTGTGATTCGACATCTCGAAAGACTTCTCAGAGGCATATGTGCATAATGAAAAAACGGCATCTCAAGACTTTGGAAAGTTTTGGCCTCGTCGATTCCGTGACAAACTATTCCTAGTGCGTGCGCCAGCGATAGGGTGGGAGCTTCGTCGAGAAACGTGACGGCGCTGGGGTCACCCTCGTCGACACCATGGCTTACAAGAAAATTATTATACGGTATATAGTGGATGGTCTACGGGGTGTGGTTCGAACTTTCAGCCATTTAGACCAAACCCGTACCTTATACGTTACATACAATTCGGTAAATGGGAAACGAAAGGAATGATTCCCGGGTTTCTACTTCCTTGAAGAAATATCCTTGCCGGAACTCGAGAAATAATTGACGGGGAAGGTTTGTTTGAGAAGCTACAGAGGTGAAAATGAATAGTGATTAAACTTTGTGAAAGATTTTTCTCGTTAAGTAATGTTTATACGATTTATAAACGCAGGTGATTTCGTTTTTGCCACGGTGCAGCGGTAGATGAAAATCTTCTCTTTGATGAAAATGAAAATACTGCAGAGATTTTATCAGCATCTAATTTCCACCCCGCCTCGTTAGAAAAACGTCAATTTTTATACCGGTCAAGGTGTGTTTCTTCCCTTAACGAGTTGCCGTTGGGCGTCTCGGGACTCCGTCACGTACTAATCTCGCTGCGTTTGAAGTAGGAGAATCCAGGTGATAAAAGGGATAAGAGGGAAGAGTAAGGAAAATAAGAAGTCTGTGAGGAAAGTTTTTTTCACGCAAAAAGTCCTATTATTTCAATTCCCTCTCGTAAATAAGGTTCAAGGCTTTAATCAACGAAACACGGTATCGCTGGCCTCGTAAACCGTTACACGGGTCGGACGAGTTCTACTCGGGTTCCACTACGCGCTCCACAGGGTTCTCCACCTCTTTGTTTCTTCTCTTCTCTCGTTACTTTAATTCCTTAGGATTTTCATCGCACCCAGCTGGATTTGACGTCGTCACTGCCCCGACGGAACCACCCTTCCCACCTTTCGGTATTTCGTTGTTGGAGTAACGTGGACGTCACCTCATCCTCGTCCAACGAATATCGCCCAGAACGAAACGAGAAGAAGCAGATTTGTATATACGAGTCAAGGGAAAACAAGTGGCTTTGCGATAGTGCAATCTTCAGGCGGTGTCGAGTTTTCCGCTTCGTCGATCTCGTGCTCAGCTTCGCTCTCTCGTTTCATCCCTCTCTCACAGCCACATCCTTTTCCCCCTGCTCCTTCGACCTCGACGAACCGCCCCAGCAACCCCAACGAACAGGATAGCCTCGTCAGCGGGTGCACGCTGCCTTTAACTGGCCGCTACCGCAACCCTGTAAAACGGAGAGGGTGTCCTGGTGGTGGTGGTCGTAGTCGTAGTTCGTGGACTTCGTAAGCAGTACTAGCTGGCATTGTGAGGCAGCGGTTGCATGGCTCAAAAACAAAATACGCTTCTCAGATTCTCTTTCTTTCTTTGTCTGATCTGAGAAATAAAGAACCGTTTTAACCCTTCGCCAAGTCTGACACGAACAAAGGAATTAACAACCCCTTCATGTCACACCGATGCGCTTATACAGTCGTGTCGTCGTTTCATGCAGCACGTGCAAACGTTTTTTTTGCAAACTCTATATTCACATGTCCCATGTATAGAAACCAGCCCTTGTCGTACGAAAAAAATTTCCTGAACGAAGTTTTAACAACGCAGAAAAATTATCGAAGGTTCAAAAATAATCATCACGCGAGATTTCGCATCCGGTGAGTGATAATTCGCAACATTTTTACCCGGCAAGTTTCATTGCTCAAGGGTGCACTCTAATTACGATTTCAAACTTATAAATTTACGTCTGAAAAACTCTGAAAAGTTTTATCCATTATGTGGAAAATTTACCTCTATGCAATTTGCTAAGAATTGTTATTTTTCAACAACAAAACTGCGGTGAAACTATATTTTAGGTTTTTATACCACTCCCTTCTTCACCTGGTCACACGTCATTCTATGTGCTTTACACCTCACGTACATGTGTGAGTGTATGCATGATTAGGACCATATAAATACGCGGTGTGGTAACACGAAGAATTTTGAATGAACTCAGAGTCACACGATTAGTTTGATTGACTCGATAATTACTCTTCCCACCTTCCCCCATGTAATCCAAGAAAATTATTACTCTTCGTCATTGAGTGATACTCACTAAACCGAGTAAGAATAATTATTCATGCCATGACGATGAAATTGTGTTGAAATTTGAATATAAAAACGAAATTGATCGTTAAAAATAATTTTTCTGAATGTGTTGTACCACGACGATTACGTTCATATCCAGGTAGATAATTGGACTCGTTTTTAGCAAGCTAGACCTTTTCAGAGTGAGCTGTGGTGTGCGACTTGAAATGCTATACATCGCAGTTTCGTTGAGGTAACAGATTTTCAACAAAAGTGGATATTTTTAATTGAATGTACGGAGTACCGGATTGCCTGTTATACATGATGAAATACACAATCACAAAAGTTATGATTTATCTGTGGCAATTAAAAAAATTGCTGACCCTATATGAATAGGACTTCGTTCTCCTCCACAGTTCGATAATTCTTTCAATAATCAACAGTTACGAGAATGAAATGAAATCCATGCAATACCTCAGTTTCTATCTAATAGGTATATACCCATACCTGTATTATACCGTCTTCTGTAGATCTGCTACGGCGTTGTAGATTCAAACTGTACAACCTCGGGCGTGGTCGGACTGATTTTGTAGACGACCTTCTCCTCATCGTAGTCCTCGTCCTCGTCCTCGTCCTCGTCCTCACCCTCGGCCCGATCCTCATCCTCCTCTTTCTCGTCTGCCTACTCCCGGCTTCATCCCCCAACCCTGGGTCGACCCAATGCAAATCTAGCAGGTTAGCTTGCAGACGTTTGATATCGTTTCATATTACAAACCCGTGGTCGTCCTGGCACGGTCTTCCGCGGTCCTGGAAACGCCGGGGAAATCAAAGACGACATTATTATGAAATGCGAACCGAAAACGGGACGCCCTACTATATCCATAACATTTCATCGACGGGAAATCATGAACCCGAAAGTCCAAATTAAATTGAACCAATTCGCCAATTGATGACGCAAATTTTTTCTCATTTTCAAAAATAGCATACGATTCCTTATCGTCACATTAGACACGGATATCCGTAAGAAAAGAAGCTTCGATGTCGATTCGAAGAAAGAGAGATCGTTGATGTTGATCTGCTCTAGGGACGTTCGTTTTGTTGAAATTCGCGAAATTACAACCACCCTTATTTCCCGTTGTAGGTTGCAATCCTTTTCCAGATTCTACGTATATTTATATTCATTTCGTACTTTTACCGTCAGCTCCGTTTCCCCTTAGCTCGGAATGCATTTAGCTGCGTTTATTCTATCGGCGAGATAATGAAAGCCTTTGAGGCTGTCTTCTTATGAGTATACGGTATAGAGTAAAAGCAAGCTAAAGGCTGCCCTGCTCGGGGCCTTTGTATGTACCAGAATGGCAGAATGGTTCGTTCGTTTTGTCGTTTACCAACAAAGGACATGCACCAGTACCACCCACCGAGGAATGTTTGTCTAAATGTCAGGTTAAAGTTTCTTTAAACAAGACTCGTTTAAAGTCTACACCCTACCGTATGCGTAGGAGTTACATTGTACCAAAGTTTAGGCCATTGCGTTAACTTCAAGTATATTCAATGCCTGGTAAGTTAAACGTTATACTTAGAGAAAGAGACAAAAAGAAAGAGAGAAAAACGACTTTAACAAGGGCCTTAACGTCAGCAAGATTGCCGAAGGGTCCATTAATTTTTACTTCTGAAATTAAACGCGACTGGTTCAGAACAAAGAGCGCGATAAAAATTTTTCACAAAAAATCTAGGCGCCTCATAAAGCACGTAGCACTCTCCAAGGCAACGCCGTACCGAATGCTAATCTCTGTTAATTAACCATCGAATAATCTCGAGGTATTCTTTCGACCTTTATAAATTGACCCTTCTGCCACTCGGTAGGCTTGGTCAAGATATTATACGCGTTCAATCCAAATTCTAGACAGTTTGGTTTCTTTAGAATATTGAAGAAATTAGGAAAATTGAATTACAAATTTACCGAAGGATCGCGGGTGAGCTATTTTCCCCGGAGTTTTTCAAGACAAAAAGAAAGAACGGAAACGTACAGTGGGTGTAACTTCTTCTGGCAGCAAGCCTTGATGTGAATATTTGATTCTCATAAGCGCAGAGCGGCTAAAAATTAATATTGTAGCGTGTTGGTTAATATTTTAAAGGTTGAACCACGCGTCGGAGAAAGATTCTTCGTTGCGATTCGTGCTTGGATGAAAGAGAAATAGGGAGGGAGAGAATATGGTCCTCAGTCTTGCAGCAACCGTGATGAGAGAAAACTTTCCAGAATTTATGCATAAGGCCAAATTGGTTCAATTAGACTGCTCATCGTCGAGAAAGAATGCAAACTACTTTCTGCCAACCTTTCCTACGGATCTTATACTTTTCATTTCATGTACCTATATACATATACCACGGGGTTTTACAATGGATGGAAGATAATAAATTAATACCCGCCACTGACGGTGAATGCTGATTCTTCCCTATCTCGATGCACAGTAGAAATTGAATAAAAATGAAGAAGCCGAAGGACCCAAGCCTGCTTTTAAAATGATAAACATAATCCTACATGAAATGTTGCAGCAGATTGGCTTTAGATCCTATCTTAATGGTGCCCCATATAAAACAAATTGTATGGCATTTCACCGGAGCCAGACTCGAAGACTAAAGGAAAAACGTGAGTCGAATTTGGTCATGTAGCTTTTGTATAGTAAACGCAAGGGGGTATATAAGTGGCAACGTGTACCCTTACCTCGGGCCACTTACGAACAACAAACTTTTACGCTCAGAGCTTTTCTAAAGGCGTAGAACTCTGACCAATATCAACACCATACAAATCCATATCTTAATCATAAAATATCAGGATTCTATTCGTACGTTAACCATCCATTGTAAAAATGATTGATTCGATGAAAATCGAACAGGTAATATATTGGGGAGAAGAACTTATTCTCCGGACTGACACGAACATTCTATACTTATCAGAATTTTGGTGAATTTTTTACCGGATATTTCGATGTTCATGGAATTGATTGCATACATAGGTACCGACCATTTGTGCCTGGGTCGTGGAATTTGATTATTTAGCATCGTTGACGATATAACTGAAGTTTCTCCGTAGAATTAGAATCCCTGGATTCAATAAAACATGATATCGCCGTCGAAGTCAAGATGTCGTTGTTGAAATTAGAGATTAATTGGAAAGTTTCACGTTTCTTGTATTACCTGTTATCTTGTTAAGTCGACGCAGTGATTACACCATTCGATCTTCCCAGCTACCGAACAAGAATATCAAGTTAATTGAACCTACCTTCTGATAGGCGGAAATGAAAAAAGGGCGAATTTCAATCCCGTTTCGAAAATTGCTCGTTTCACAAATATGGGTGGGAAAAAAAGTTACAAAAAATTTGATCGAATTCCAAGTTCTCGTGATTGCAAACACGACGGACTATCAGATTCCATATTATATCGAGCATGTACACGAAATGGTGCGAGCCAAAGCAAATATTTCAAATCAAGCCAATGTCGTTGATTCAGAGTTTTTCGATCAGTATTCAAAATAGTATACTCTATATGTCGTAGCAGTGCTGGTACAAGGGGGTTCTTGTTACAAGGCCCTGTGCAAAATATTTAAACAGCTCTACGCTTTGCCTTCGGGGATGATAGCACCGAGGTAACAATTTCATTTCAAATAAATCTACCTGATACATGATTTTCAATTTTGATTATCATTCGAATTATTCGTAAGAAAAGAGGTTGTACGATGATTTTATCTCATGATTGTTTGATTATTTGGTGAATTTACGGATTCTTCAGAAATACTGAATCTCTGATTAAAATCGATCGAGCAAACGTACCTGTAAAGTTAAGTTCTTAAACTTTTAGCATAATGTCGCGAATGATCGATACGTGCGATCCAATTAAGTTACTGGCAAAAGTCTCGGGGAACAGTCAAAGAACTGGAAGAATTCGTGTCCGTGGGATCGAGTCGCAACGTGGTATAGGCAAAGTATGGTATAGCTACTTAGTAGATTGCGATAAAACAAGTCGAAAGCAATAGCGGATGATCATAACGAAAATTGCGTGTCGCGGCTCTTATTCAAATCGCATATCTCGCAGCAGGCGTGACCGAAACTCCGTTGATAGCCGTTGTTGTAAACGTTAGTCACGCGCTGGCTATTTACGGGGATTTACCATTGACGATTGTCCGTGCCTATGAATGCAGTTAAGTATCTCGCGTTGTTCAAGATCCCATCCGAACGGCGTGTCAATATAAATGTAAATGTCATTGCGAGGTGCACGCCGCGCATACATTCACAGCCTCTGGGGAACGATTGGTCGTGGAGAATATTCCAGATAGCCGTATGGGACGTTTCGACAATTGAATTGACGTTCGGATTTGAATGTACAAAAGGGCGCAGACACTATTTCGATTTTCGAACATTTACTAACCGTCAACATCCCCCGTTAGTTAGCATTCGAAAGTCGTTTAACGGGGAATTCACACGTGTAGGTATAACCTCGCGAAAGTATAAATTTCAACCCTTTTTTACTCATCGAATCTATAAGCTTTCTCGCCCTATCGGATCAGCTGTAGATCCCTTACAATAAAAACCACCGAAGTGATATTGAAATTCGAGTATGACAAGCCTGGAGACATTAAGTGGAAATTTTTGGGGCCAGGTTGGATTTACAAATTTTTAGACTCCTGAATGGTCAAAGTTCCGAATTCGAATATTACGGCTTTCACAAACTTTCGAACGAAGAACACTGGAGGTTGAAAATTCCGGAAGGCCAAACCTCCGGAATTGAAATTCACGCATGTATTCTTTCGGTGTTCGATAACTCGGACTGTATCGATAGAATCGAAACCAATATAAGTGGTCAAATTGATCGTCTTGTACTTTTTGGGAAAAAACAAACAAGTTTCAAAATCTTATCAATTATTTATGACATCATGAAGTTATCGATTGAAGTAGATAAAATGGGTTTCCGTGAGAAGGGTCTTGATTAGAATGAACTATTTCTCGTCTTCACGTTCTGAGAGATAGACCGGAATTTTCAGATTTTTGGGCTTGCGGGGCTCTGGACTTCCGGAGTATTGAGCTGTCGGCATTCCGACCTTTCGGAATTGTGATGTTATAAATTTCAAGGTTTCTGAAAATTCGAAATCGTCTCAAACGGATCCGAAATTTTCAACGTTCGGAAGTTTAAAAAATTCGGAACTTCAACCCGTCCCCCAAATTTTTTTTTGATTGAATAAATTTTCATTTCCATCCGAATTTAATCACAGATCTTCCGCTCCAGAGCCTCTCTACTCTAGTGCAGACGGCTTTATAGTAATGACGCAATTCATTCTGATTCTCGTTAATATACGAAAACGTTATCAAACGGTGCGCAGAACCGTGACATATATATTCGAGTTATACCTTATACCTACTATCTCGAGCCCAGACACACAATGCCCGAGACTAGCAAGTATTTCACTTAGCAGCATACCTCCCTTTGCTCTGAGCTCTATAATCCTTGGTAGCAATTGTGAACTTGGGTGTAATGGAGACGAATCGTTAATCGTTCTATCTCCATCTCTCTCTCTCGCATCGTTCGTCTTTCTCTGGTTTGATCCCTAGTGTGAATAGTTTGAACAATTGTACAGGAAAATTCAAAGTCCACGTTTACAGGTATGAAATGAAAATGAAATGAAAATGAAAATAATGGAGAATATGAAAACTTTTCCAAGGATAAAGATGTTTCTTCCAACTTAAAGAAGAAGGATTAAATGCTCCGAATAAAATGTCGTTGAAGAGCGCAGATTTTATACTACATATGACTCAAATTCGCGAGCCTGTATAACTAAAGGCTGCAGTTATAAATACGAGAATTATTCAGAGTCTAGTAGGTATTCCAGGACTTTGTACGGAGGGTATTGGAATAGCCTAGTTTCAGCGTTACAAAGCAGCCTCCTGTCCCACGCATTTTTCAGCGAAATTTGTCTTCTTCTTTTTTTTTCTTTTTTCTCGTTGTGACATGTAGAATGAAAATACTGCGAATGCAAAAAGAAGGAAACATTTTCAAAAGTACATTCAAACGGCACTGATCCGAAATACGAGGCTACTCACAATCGGAGAAGAAGTCGATTTATCTTCCGGAATACCAGGAGGAAAAAAAAAATTAACCCCGGGTAAACTTTGGTGGATTCAAACTTTTGGCAAAATAAATCCTCCCTGACATAAATCTCCCGGTCATTGGCCCCATGTGCTTGATAGAAATGTATTCTTTGTTTAGTGATGGTTATTATACATGTACAGATGTCTATATGCGCGCAAACACTGAGCGAAAAAAAAGAGGAAATTTATCGTCCTTCGCGATTGAATGGCAAACAATCATTCATAGGCATGAGAAATCGAGGAAGGGTCTGACTAACTATAAACATCGACAAATATTTATAATGGCAGGTGACAATCAGTGATTTTTATATTCAGTAGGTAGTATATGGAATTGAACATTTATGATACTATATCGAATTTATGCGACAGCAATCGGGATTGGGCGCTATACGCATCGATATATTCTGATCAAATATTTGGTTTCACAAAATGTTTTATGAGACGATGCGATGAGCCCATGTAGGAACAACAGATTTCGTTTATCAAACTCGGTGGGGTACCTATCCTTTTTTTTTTAGATTGTTTCCACCGAGGGATGGAGAAATGAGGTGAAAACTTTCTTCGCGATGTTTAAAACATTTTTCATTAATAATAAAAAACATAAAAAATGAATTAAAAAATGAAAATGAAAATGGTAAAAGAAAGTATTCGGCTATCTTGTACTATATCTACTCTTTCTTTGCGAATTATTTAATATTCAGAAGCTGTAACGTTGTGCCATGGGTGAGGAAGGTAATTATTTTTACGGATTTACAAGCTCATTTCGAATAACCATCCGAAATTGAATAGGTAGACCTTTTTTAATACGAAAACTTGGCATCTAGTGTATTTGCGTTAAGATTTCATTTCCGAGAAATGCAAGCCAGAAATTCGTGCCAGAAGTAGAAATACAACTGGAACATTGTCATAAGGAAGTAGTAGCGGGGATAAGATGCCTGCAGGAGCGTAGTTCTTCCCGCAGCTTCGTGGTTCTGCAGTAGCTTGAGGGCCTCCACGTGCCAACTTGGCTGAAGCTAGCGATTCTCGGATAAACCAAGTTTCTAGCTTCAAAGTTGAAAACTTATCCCTTCTGTTGCTTCATATACTTGGCCCCAAACTTTCTTGCTTTAATCCATATTTCATTCGCTTCAAAAGAACTTCACTGCATTCTTACACTCTGACCTAAAGTTGACGAAGTACGAACCTCCGATTCGCCTGCACAGATGTAGGTTCGCGAGGTAATCAGCGTCACTACCGACTCCCGTACATCGTGTAACTTCCGCTTTGAAATTTCCAATTTCGTATGTCAAAATAATAGTAGAAAACATCTAAGGTGGAAATAAATTTGGAATCGGAAGATATAGCATACAGGGTTTGGTAAAAATGCCATGGATTACCCCATAGGCATTCCTACAGAGACTGGCTTCCGCTTTGTTTGAAGAATTCGCAGATTCGAGAAATTCCTCGTGTCTCCACGTCGTCTTTCACCGCGTTCATCCTTCCCAGCATTTTGTGACAGTTTGAATGGTGAGAATGGCGAATTTGACTGACAGCCGGCTACGCGTGAAAGTACAAGAATGAAATAAAAGGAATTCACTTATTTCCGCCGTATTTGCCACTAGAAGGTACTTTAGGCGCTGACATTCAACTCTGTTTAAAGGGTTCTGAATCAATTCTTACCTCTATACAGTCAGTTGAATAAATCGATGCCACATGCACTCAACTGCTTCTGCTTGGAATATGCAAGAGGCAGCTTTTATTCTTCCCTGAGTGAAAACGTGAGCATATTTCTACCTGCCACGACGATAATGTCATCAACCCTGTAAAACTTTGTAGCTTGGTTGTAGCATGAATTCATGCGGTAGATAGCCGCAGTGATATGAAACGTCGGATTAAACGGAACAAGAAGAGCTCATTATCAAATGGACGAAGATTTTCGAAATATTTCTCAACGGCATTTGCTATCTGCACATTTCCAGTGCTAAACCTTTTCGAAAAATATACATCAAGCTGATTGCGTCGTATCGGCAACTTCCTTCGCAGCATTGATTCCACAAACCCTCTTGTACGGATATGTAACGATACGTGTTCGACATCGACGGAGTATGAAATAGCATTCAAAGTTATTGCCTCTTAAAACTCTTCAAGCCTGCAATAACTACTTTGAATTAAGAGCTCGTAACGCTGTACGATTAATTATTAACTCTCTAACTAGGGTAAATTGGGGGCGGACGGACATGCTAAGGGTTTGTACCGGAATTGCAACCAAACAAATGATCAGGGAGTAATGAATAGCCGTGTGGTACAAAGTACAAGGCTTAGCCCATGAGCTAAGCAGCGATGTCAGCTATCCCATTTGTTTAGGGGATGAAATGGATGGAACTTTAAATAATTGAGAAAAATTACGAGTATTTTCCGCCTTTGGCGGTAACTGTAACGCCGAGTTTCAATTCTTGAGAAATTTTCGGTATCCTATGAGTCGCGAATAATTAGCAACTTCTGAGCCGGCTTATATTCGGTATCCCAAACACATTTAGTGAGAGCAAAAACAGCCGGATATTATTCAGCTCGTTATACCGGTCAGCAATTTCCTCATTTGAGATTGTTCGAGCTATTTGACTACTTGATTGTTCATAGGATACCGCAAAGCTCATGAATCAATTACCATCGATTGTGATTGAAAATGAAAGTTACAGCCCCACGTCAAAACGGTTTTTGATCTCTGTTAAAATTATGTAAAACGATTAGAATCAGTGGCTTATATTGAACGAGTTAATTTAAACATAGGTATATGAATATTTTCAGGACGTATTACCGCAAGACTGTAATCACTTTCAATTAGTAAAGTTTTTTCATTATATACGTTGAGTGATTTTTTGTGAAAAAAAAAATTTCTTAAGGAGCTAGGGCAAGTATTTTTAAGAAGAGATGGATGCAGAGTATAGCCGTAGTAGGTACTACAATCTGAATAAATTAGTGTATAGCTATAACAAATGACGGTGCTTGTAAAATTAGCGCAAGAAAAATCCGCGCAATTAATTTAGCCCTGTTGCCGAAATAATTATTCAGTGATTATATAATTTAATGAGAAGCTACTATCGCTTGAGCGGTCTGCCAACCGCTGTTAACATGCCTTTATAATTCATGTTCCTTTGTCTCAAATAAGTTGAAATGAATTAAGTAGCTAGGTAGGAATATATATGTATATGTGTGTCGACGAATCGGAATGGGAAGGAATTTTACAGAGATTTCTACCTTTTGAGTAAATGTGAAAATTTTACGGAAATATGAAAATACGTGGCTCAAATTTTTGGTCAAAATGCCAATTCCACCGATTGCTTTGAGAGACTTTTTTTCTGTGATACTCGTCCTTTTCAAATCAAATATCCAAACCTACCCTTCGAATAGCGCCCTATCCAAATACAAGAGAATATGCATTCAAATGTCGAATATATTCCATACATAAATACCTTATGTATGAGCATATTGTACGTACGTATGTATGCATATCGTGGATAGGTACTACATAGCGCGAAAACAGAAGAAATCATTTCGAATTGACGTTAACTTTCGTTGTCTGCGATAGCGCCGAATCGACGTTGAAATATTTGTTGAAAAATTAGTATGACCTAACTGATTAAACTCGAGTTTGTAATTAACGTCATTCGGACATTGAAACGTGATCCGTGACTGTTTGTTTGAAACTGGAGTCTCCGGGTGATATTTGAAATACACAACAGTGATTGGAACGTGATGATTAAACCGGAATTTCATTTCCCCCTGATTGCGTTACGTTCTGCCTCTGAAATTTCCTTGAAAGACGAGTATACGCAAATGTAACCATATCTCGCGATGCACCGATTGTTCGCCTCGCTCGTCTTTACCAATTAGCGAGTGACTTGACACCGATTAATTCCGTTTCGTAATTTGACTCTTAATTGGTTAAACACTTTTCGACCCAATTTTCAACACCTAAAACCAATTCACAGAATTTGGTATATAAAATTGATTCATTATATTATCAATTAATTTCTTTCATTTGATTATTTTGTTTTTTTATTCATTGACCCGGACTCAATTCCAGATCGAGATCCATTTTTATACGCTGGTAGAATGTTGTACCTTCGATTAGATATGACGGGAATACGCTGGAAGACTGAATAAATATATTCGAAATAGGGTAGAGTTTCGAAGAAAGGAAGAAGGCAGTTGCATGGATAGTAAGCAGCGCCAGGCATGCAGCTGGAGTAAAAGAATGAACATATCCGCATTCTAACAATAGAACTTCTCTTAAGAGTACGCTAGTGCAGCTTCCATATAACTTAGCCTGCAGCGACCAATAGAATTGAGTTAGAAAGTTTCAGGAATACCTGAAATACTGCAAACACTGTACGGAATACAAAGATGTTCTTTAAAAATGCTGGCGTACATGAAAAAGTCTATAAGAAAAAATAAAACCAATAGAAAAATAGAGCCTTCGTTGAGCTGGTCACGAGTTGGTCCATTTACAGCTTCTCTTCTTTACCTGTCTCTCCTGGAAAACTTACTCGTCAACTTACGTCAAAATTGTTGTCGCTCTGATCATGATATTCAAATGAAATTGACCACATCAGCGGGCTTTAAAAATTCCATAACGAAAAATGAAAGAGACAAAAATTGTATGTAGAGAAAAAGAGTTCGTGGGTTGATGATTGGCTTGAATTATCAAGATCTAGGTTTCTTTATTAGTTCGCTAGTGGGATTTATCACACATTCGTCCGTATGTAATAATCATCATTTTTGATCCTATTGCAATGTGCCAAATGTGTTCTACTATGCGGTAATAAATATTTATTCACTATCAAATCAAGGAATTACCCATTTCCGACGGACATGAATTATAGCTCGGTCTACAAATGGCCAAGTCTGGAATATAGAGGTATATTCCAAATCCGAGTACAGGCTTCTCTGATAAATAGTTACTGCGCATTCTCATGAAACTATTCTTGATTCTGCTCTTAAACGACACTCTTGATTTTCCTATAAAACGAGTTGGTATTCTGGGACTGGCCTGGATAATGACGGAATAGTAGTCGTTCCAGTTTTTGGTTTTTGGGGAATGGAGATGATGGAGGATCGCGCTTTTACAGCGATCCATGAAATCTTGAAAATTTGGAGCAGCTTTTGAACACATGCTCTATCGTCGATAAGACATGTTGACACGTTGTTGATAAAAAAATGACGAACAACAATTTCAGGAAGTTTTATAACCGTTTCGTAAACAAGTAAATGCTTCTTGCACAATTTTTGCAAAAAATCCTTGAAGATATATATGCGAGCGTAGTTCGCTCGTTTATATATCGTTAAAAAATCATTCTGGGCATGGGTAATAAATCACTCACTGGAAACGCTAAAACTTTCAAATGGTATTCTAAAAGTTCGTATTTGCGAACCGAACGCATAATGACTGGAAGCCAGATAGACGGAAGGGGTTAGCGAATTATTAATGCCGATCTCAAGGTAGACTTCCAATCGTACTACGTACACAGCGCAAAAAGAAGTGCGATAAAAATGATTACTTCGCTTATTTCGCACTTATGTTTATAACTTTGGCTCGTACATACATATGCCTACGTGTTTGCAGACAGTATCTGCGGGCAACGTTGTTGATTTGATATATAAAAAAAAAAAAAAAATTCAAAAATAAAAGTCGCGAAGAAGAAATAGAAGAAAAACCACAAAGACACAAAAATGGAGCAAGAAAGAAAACCCTTCCGGCATCGGTTTAAATATTTATTTTATAATTTCTGTGCCTGACACGAAACATTATTCACCGACCAGGATCGTACATCTTGGCAAGAAGATTAGAGTCATAATCTACAACGTAGAGGTAGAAAATTCCGATGCTTACAACCGCTCATCCCTGCGTTAAACCATGGTTTATAATACGAGGCCACCTTGAAATGCCATTTACGTTATTTCTTCTGAGATTTAACCGCGAGAGAACTTACCGTCCCATTTACATACATCACTTTCGTATACGGCAAAAGAAATACATATTCTTCTCCCGCACCCCTTATAGTATATGCGTCTTGTTCGTAGATTCCAGAACAGCAATTATTTCCTCACTCGTAAATCTGGAAAATCTTCTCAAATGTCTCTAGGGCGTTAATACTGTACAAAGTCAAAATTTGTCAATCAACTAAGGACCAGAGGATCTTTTATACACGTAAATTGCATTCGGTATTTCACCGAATTTAAAGTAAAATCTCCTATTCTACAAACTTTTAGGTCAAACACTCCCCGAATTTTTTATTTTCGAATCTCTAATTGTTCAGTTATCAAACCTTCACCAGATGAACCCGCAGCTTCCTGAAAATGGAAAAATTCCTCGAATACTAATAGATAATCCGAGCCGCGATTAGTCTCAGCCCCTAAACAAGTGCTTCAACTTTGGCTGCCTTCGTATAAGAGAGAAAATGGCTTAAGAATATTAACTCTTCCAGTTGATTATGATCGGTGAACTTCTATACCTGAAACTGAATCGTATAAAAATTGTTCGGAAAGATACCAGTCCTTGTAAAATATCCACCTTCGAAGTTAATATAATCTTTCTGAGCTCGCATAAATCTAGAATATCATAATCTTGAATGAAACGATGCAGCGGTGCTTGATAGTTGTTCATTAACAATATTCCCACGACAAATCGTTCCCTTATATATATTCTGAGATTAATTAATCGCGTGTTGCCGCCAAATTACCAGCCGAATAATAATAGTATATCATCTTTCATTTCTGTCTACAGGACGACAGACGAGGAACTTGGAGTTTCGTGGAAAGCTGTCAGCTCTTCATTTACCTCTGGCAACCGAAGAGTTTAACAATGGTGAGCAATGGTCAAGTTCTAATCAAGATATTTAGTACCCAGATACGTTACTTCACCCATCACTTATTTATGAGGGGGAAAATATTGCCATATCTATATCACGACAGGGTACCACGATACAAAACAGCGACAACCCGCATAAATAACGCGAGCCACTGCGGTATATACTACACTCGTGAGACCAATTCGCCAAAGTTTTGCTAAATGATGTTTGTTTCATCGATCAAATGTTACAGGTGTCAGGTAGTCGGTCAAGGAAGTATAACATTTATATTTCCTCGAAGTATCTCGCGAAAATCAATGAGGATTATACCAGCTGCGGATATTATATCATCTATAGACTCAGACCGTGGAAAAGTACGAGGATAAAGTTATTACGAGACGATCCATAT
Organism: Tenthredo distinguenda; assembly: GCA_947538915.1. NCBI lineage: Eukaryota > Metazoa > Arthropoda > Insecta > Hymenoptera > Tenthredinidae > Tenthredo > Tenthredo distinguenda. The sequence goes on from OX384534.1 coordinate 13,183,983, forward strand.
TATCGATTTATTCGTCCAAGTGTCGGCTATTGGAATTTAACGCTGGTCATCTGAATCGCGATGAATAATATAGTATATAAAATGGCGTCGAAATGGCTCAAGGATATTTATGTGACTATACGTATTACGTACTATGTACATATATATATATATATATATATATATATATATATGGGCCTGTCCAAATGAAAGTGAACACGGTTCTGCCTCGACCCTCACCGAATTCCGCAGCCAATTTTTTTCCTATTTTACCCCATAAAATAACCATCCACCGCATCTTTTTCAGAATTTTTGCCAGTTGCAGTTCAGAGGAATTGTTGTTCTTTTTTCTTTTCTTTTTTTCAAAATTTAACAGTGATTACGGTTAACATAAAAAATGATCACGATTCAGCGCGAAGGTTCGTGATCCTTTCATTTTATTTTTTTTGAACACAGATCATTTTTTTCTGAGGAAACTTAGATCAATGATAGTCAAGTGCTTCAAAAGTTCTTCTTTTTCCTCAGACTTTGAGAGGAATTTGTAAATTTATATTTCCGATGATGGTAACTCAAGAAACTTTGGAATGGAACTCGCTGGTATCATAAAACGTCTTTCAGAATTTTTGGACCTCATAATCCGAAGTTACAGCTGAGCTTTCTTCCTTTTTATTTTCTTTGACACGGCCGTTGACGATATGCCAATAAGCTTTACAAACTTCAGTCAATTTCGGTTCATAGCCAGTACGCGGTCAAGCGAAACTTTCTCGGTGAGACAGTCTCTCATGAATCGACCTTCATACTGTCGAACCCATAAAACCATACAATCGGAGCACTTAGTGAAAAAAAGCTGAATGTCAAAAGTCTGGAAACCTAAAATTAAACTACACAGAGAAAACGGATTTGCTCGATGAAATTCAATTCATTTGACTGACCAAAATTCGACGGTCTAATATGGGAGAAGTTCATATTTTCATGATTCAATAGAATGAAGGTTGATTCAAAAAAAAAATAGTGCTATATGGAAGGCTGCAATCGATATTGTCGAGTCAAACGCAATTCATTATGGCATCAAATAAAAAATCGGATGCAATTACCGATTCTGTTAACTAAATATGTTTACTTATGATATGGGCTCACCGGAATTTATGATTTCCTTTTCGTTTTTACAGTTCTCCTGATAGCTACTGGAAAAAATTGTGATAAAATTAATGGATGGTCATTTTATGAGATAGAATAAGGGACAAATCGACTATCGATTTGACGAGGATCGGGGTGGGATGATTTTGACTCGGTTCTTGGTCAAATTTTTTTTTTTTTTTCCAGTCTTAGCGTAAGTAGTACAGGTCAACGACTAACGGCCCGTAAAAATTGGAACTCGGGTCTCTTTAAAGCATATTCCTTGTCGTGTAAAAGCCGGAACAAGCATTTTACTTGATCTGAGGATTCTCCTTGCGAGAAGTCTTTGTCTATACGAGGGCGTAGGCTGCCACCGCAGAGTGAGTTTCGGCATGCAATGATTCTAAGTGCCCCTTTATTTGCTCTGGCTCGATCAATACGCCAGCTCTATATACGGAGAGTGTTCAACATCATGTGCGTAGAGCTGTTCGCCACGATAAAACTCCGTTTCCTTCTTGAACGATTCTACAATTCCATCGACCTACTTTTTTCTTCCTCCCGCGTGTCCTCTCACGGTCATAATTTAACGAAGAGAGACAAAAATGACTATAACACGAAACGAATAGCTGTTTCGTTCAAACTATCAACCTTGGTATAGATAGAAAAGGATTCGGTAAGGATAATCTCTTTGGCTTTTTTTTTTTGTTTTTTTAGTCTCTTCTTTTTTCTTTGCTTTTATTCTTAACCGATGAGAAACAAACGACGATAGCCTGATGCATATATTCGACTTGATTGCCTTGGCAAACGCAAATATATGTAGGGTAGGTAGGTATAAGGGTATACGACGAATATATATGGGGTTGGGTAGGTATAATAAATATACGCTGTCATATAGCGAGCGGTGGACTAATAAAATTGGCAGGAATGTGCGCGATGACGCAATTCATAAATAATTTTTCAACGTATTTCGGAATACAATTTTATGGAATAAAGTCGAAAGTCAGTGAACCACGAGTTTACCGTTAGTCACGCGATCGCTCATGTGGGACCCATTGTGTATTTCTGTTTATACTATTCTTCCATTATTATTTTTTAATATAGAAAAACGGATGGCGCTACGCTATAGCTCGGGAAAATATGATGTCTAATAAAGTATATCACCGGTCGTGAAATTGTGCTATCTAACTTATTAACCATCTCTTTGTGTGCTTTTTATTATCCCTTCATCTACCGAGTATTATATACTCTCATCTTTTTACCACGAAATCAAAAGCTGTCTGCATTAATTAACGAACAATGAACGATCTTAATTCTTCCATTTTAAACGATAGAAACGTTCGTTCTATTCTTTTTCTTCTCTTTCTCGTATATATACGGGTAACTGAAATATTTGGAACACTCAGTACCTCTATACCCATCGACCAAAAATACAATTAATTTCAGTCGCGGATTGCCCAACGGCACAAACCTGTCCTCTCGATGATACAGTACATATCTGTTGTGATACACGAGACAGAATTAATTTGACTTAGAATCGCCTCGAGATTTATTGCGTCACGGTTTACCCGAATACGAGGAAATTTTTGCGGAAAAATTAAATAAGAAAACAAAAAATACTGACAGAGAATCGAAAACGGTTCAGGGAGGCGTGTGTACAGATGACTTTACCAATACTGTAAAATAATTTTCTAGTATGAGAAAGGATGAACCGATACGAAAAAATCTACGTGCATCCATTCAAATTATATCCACAAATGGGCTAGACAAGTTTAAACTGAAGAAGCCTCAATATATGAAAGAAAATCAAAATCCTCCCTGCATCACAGACATTGAGTTTGTCAATTAAAATTCTTCTGGCTCGTTTGCAGATAGAATTCGGTACTAATTATTTTGCGATTTCGGTCAAATCATCTGTATAGTGGGCCTCCATTGAATTTATGTTCAAATGCACTAGACATAACTACGTTTAGTCGTCGGATTGATTTTTCGGCCCAGAAACTGACAGAGGGTTGAGTATAAAATAGAATGGACGCGTTGTGGAATCATAGAGCGTAAAACTAGTCAAAAAGTCCGCAAACTATAAAATACGTTCTAAAAATATGATTTCGGTTCAACTAAATTTCATCATTTTGAATCAAAGGGTAGAGCTGTTGAATTTCTGGTACCTACTTCGTCACGAGAGAAGTTTTCAGCACAGAGAAGGTTGAAGGCAGTGGAAATACGTCGGAATGAAATTTGATACCTATGAAAGATTGATGCGGGTGAAAACGTTGCCTACCAGAAAGCCGAGAAAACGCGGTTTGGATAGATGAAAATTCACGTCACCACCTACCTACTGTTTATAAAATAATATTATACCGCTGCGGTATTCTTGAAAATTATAATCATCAGCCGTAGGCGTTATTCGTAAAGGTAATTTGTTATTAAATTCCAATTAACATTCGTGGACAGGGTTCGTGCTAGTTTGTCGCTAATGCTTTGATACACGAATTAATGATCGGTCGTTAACCGAAAGGTCACATATATCATGCCATTAACAATATGAGAATATAGACCCTAGAATTTTAATGCAGACATATATAAGTTGAACAGAATCGAAAGCCATATCTTATGTCCATTAAAATTCAATCGACACGTATGCACAGCCTTATTACAAATTCACATATAGGACCCCCAGCGAGTTCTGCTAATCACTTATAAACGTCTCGACTTGAGTTCCGAAATTTAACCAATCTTTGTGACGTATTATGAATATTTCAACTATAAGTCTGCGTACGATAGAAGTGTGAAAATCGACTAGTAAAATGAGATGTCTGCAGCTAATATATAAACGAGACTCTCATCGCGCAAATATTTTTCAACCGAACGATACGGCTATTGCAAAAGCACGTAGATATAATTAGTTATAGATACGTATGGATAATTAGTTAGGAGGGTGCGTATGGCAATAATATGCATAAAGTGATTTCATTCCGGTATATCCTATAAAATGTGAAAACTAATGGTAGCGTATGATCAAATAATTGATTGGGAATAACATTCTTGTAAATCAGCAATGGTTAAATTTTTTTCTGTAATTGTCGTTGCAATGCGAGCTGAATGTACAATGTTTTAGCTATACGAGCCACAATGAACATCGAATAGGAGTGGATACATATGTGGATTGGTAGCAACCGTATATCAGAACGTGTGTAGGGGGTAGTCAGCTACGCACACGTACTTATAGGTGCCCACTTGGGTTGAGTAAATATTTCTTTGAATCAAATAAGGGCCTCTATGTCATTTTTAAATACCCTAATTATCGAGGGTGGAGAAAGTGGGAACGAACATGTTCGTGGGCGATCGAAAACTTGAGTAAATAGCGGAATCTATTCCCTCGGTGTTTCTCTCGTGATGAATTTCTTCGTTATTCAAAAAATGATGCCTCGGCTGAGAAAATAGGTTGAATCGTTAAAGATATTCTGTCTAACAGCTGGTTTATATTGAAATAAATAATTCATCAACGTCTAGGTAGATATAGTAAGTAAGGAAGGATGCATACATCAGATAGAAAAATTTGAGAAACGTATAAAAATTCAAGTGACTGAGAACAGGCATTTCAACGCGGTAGGCATCGTATTACATTTTCGACAGAAAAATACCGCGAAAGGTATGAAAAACGCTGGCGAAAATTGGCAGTGCGCAGAGGCCACTTTAGGCAACGATAAAAGAGTGGAAATTTGAGCGTCAGCGGAATAAGGGAGAGACAATATCAGGGAAATCCACGCGAATATTTCTACAGCTAGTATACCCACTGGCTGAGACTATATACTTTTGTACACATACCTATATACCTACAATAAACTTGAAATATAGCTTTACCAATGTCATTATACTATCATAAAAGGTAAATGATTGATTAACTACCCTCGCATTTATAGAAAGTACTAGTAATTGATAAGTTCTACCGTCCTTTGTAATTCAGGGATAGATATCTGTGCGGAATTTTCATACAGTATTCTGATTTTGTCACACTTTCCGTTTTGCTTTTGCGAAGAGAAGTCGTACAAAAAAAACGGCAATAGAACCGATTCAATAGAAGCGGAGTTGAATATATTTCCAAACGTGAAGGCGACCAGAAAATGCGTAGGAATCCTGTGCCATGTTTGATATCGAGTGTAGTACCTGTGGAACATAATAAAAATACTTTCTAAATTATTCAAGACGTGTTAATAAATAGTATATCGTGATACAAGTGCGGAAGGTAGGCAATATCCGACGAGTGTCGTTCGCAGCACGAACCAAATATCATACGATATTTTCTGCAACCCCTGCGAAGAAAGTTTGATTCGAGGGAAATTAATTAATTAACACGAACTCACATCGCTACTGCCCGTCGCCACGACACAGTGCGCAAAATTGAGTCATAATTTGAAGTGCGCACGGGCGAAAAAAGCACTAGTGCTTAAAGTAGAGTATTTGCGATGTGGGGATGCGCTAACTCTTCTTTTCCTCACTCTTCGGAAATGAGGTACCTTACGCACGCTACACCAGGTCTCGAAAATCAAATTTTCGAAGCAGGTGTTGCAAAAACGATGTTTTGGTTTATAATAGACTTCGTTTCCAGTCTGGGTCATCCCTTCCGGTTGGGTCATCCAACCCGTTAAACCGTTGGGATAGATAGCGGAAACAATCTGTTGGATAGAATTTTTTGTAGTGTTGTCTAAACAATAAGCTGAGCTTTGTTCTAACCATTCTTTGGGATGAAACAATTTTTTTTAGAAAAAATAATTCGTTCGGGTTGTACGAAATCACTGCTGAATTCACTCTGCTGTTGCAAAATAAATAACGAGAGATAAATGACGGAATACTTGTAGGAATATAACAAGCATGGAAGAGAAGCGACATCCCTTCGTGTTTTCGTACGCCGTTGCACATCACTAGCAAGATGAGTGAAAAAGTTGAATAGTCAGCTCTCGTCCCACAAAAAATGATAAAGCTCGAACCGAGGGGCGTATTGAATAGTTCGAGACGTGCTTTCACACAAATCATTTGTGAGAAATAGATACGAGTACAAAGAGCACAAGCCAAAGAACCTTCGCGTACCTAATACTCTGCCAATGTACCTCCTACCTTACTATCTAATTGCTTTCTTATTGCTTTAGTTTTGCCACATGATACAAGCTATTTTACGGAATCAATACCATCATAGAAATGGGACGTGGTCATGTTATTATGAGCACGTGTCAAAAATTGATACGTCATAACCATCGATTGAGATTTTGTGGTTGAATGTGAATTTTTTAATTAAAATAAAAGGGTCAAGGCTGCGTGATCTGAATGGTTGAAGCAGCATAAGCATCTTAAGAACTAGCGTGGAGTAAGCAAGCTTTTTGCCCCAGGTCAAAGTATATGAGAAAATTTGGTGGTTGAAACGTAAATACGTTTTTTTACTTTTCGCTTTTTGCGAAGAGGGTCGTAAAAACGTGCGCCCCTCACTCTTCTCGCTTACACTTACACTTTCAGTCTCACTTTCACTCTCCGTATTCCCAGTCTTAAAGAATCGCGCGCTTTCCATTTTTCCAGGCGGTTCGTAAACGCAGACAAACTAAAGCTTACCAAGAAATTACATTTTTTCCGGTAGGTATTCGCGGTCTACGTTAAAGAGTTCAATTTCGTACCTCGCGAATAAACGCAGCTATAAAAAATAACGTCCGAATTAAACCGTGCGCGGTTTTCTCTTTCAATTCTTTGACAGCTTTGAAACGGCAAATTCCTAATAACATGCATACGTGACAAAGCCTACATATATATCCATACGAATGTATAATATCATGTAATAACGTAGCCACATAAAATTACCTAAATTTGGTCGCGGGATATATAAGCTATCGATTCTGGCGGGTAATTCTAGCTATTGTCTTCACCCCTAGTTTGAAAAATCGATCGTATAACCATAGTAAGAGTACATCATCGAATGTCTAGCTGCAATAAACTCTACACCTCTCGGATAGCTTTCCAACAAAAGCGCAAAATTCTGCGAACGTTGCGACCGAGGTGTAATACCACTGCATATGTAATACCTATGATTAGTACGTGACGTTTCAACATTGCCGATCGGAATTAAATTGTAGCCTTTGCGTCACGCTGCTGGTCTGTTATCAGTAAAACCTAGAAAAGAAAAAAAAAAGCTGCCAATTATTCTTTTTTTTCTTTTATTTTTTTTTCCTGATTTTTCACCGAGTCATTTGAATTCCTCGATATTCTCATATCAAGCTGCAGATTTTTTTCAACTCAACTTTCGTATATTTAGGCTTAGCACTCTATAACCAATTCTAGATAACTTATGATGCTCGTGGTGGTATCTGTCTGTTGGGGTCCTGGTGATAAGACCTTGAAATCGATAGTTTGCGACAACCTCGAGCAGAACGAGTGCGATAAGGTTTGGCAAATGGTGCCAAGAGGCGGTAATTTCCGAACGGAATGGCCGCGTGTCTCGTGAGGTTCCACTATCCGCCCACGGCTCTTTTTATGAATCCATACGTTATTGAACATTTCGCGAAAGTCTTGCGTCCATGTATTTTAAGATAACGGGAATCATTTAGAAGGAGGTAAAAGAAGACCTATACTTACTTGTAGCTATAAGATGTTCGGCTTAACAATTCAGATCATCCTAATTCACTCAATCGATCGTTAACTTCGTCGGCTTGATTAGCAGGGAAATGACCTATGATTCGTGATAAATATACCCACATAGAACAAGCAATTTTATAATTCATTGCTCATATTTTATGGAACTAAAAGGATGAGCTGTGAGTTCTTTGTTAATTACTGCAGTAGGATAAGCATGCCAAGTAATAAGCTGCGGAGTATGCTGTACGGAGTGGTAGGTATGGGGCAATTTGCATTGACTGTTTGTGCCGCACACACCGAGATACCGGCGTTCTTTATTAGGGGTATATTCACGAAGGATAGCTCCAAGGAAGTGAAATATATTCTTTAGCCTTCCGTTGACTATTACCTACCCTCCTTCCCGAAGTAGCCTGGTATTCCGATAATAGCAACGTGATACCGGGGTTTGATAACAGATTGAAGTATTGACCAGTAATTTGGAAGATGGCATCTCCAATTCTTCATTTTCCGTTGATACGGGCATATTGCATAGTATAGTTGATGTATCGCGACCCGAGTCGCGATTGAAATATCGGTTTCAAATTGATTGGTATTGGATCCGCAGAGTGAAATGTAAGAAAGAAAAGGCGCACCTTGATCAACTGCTGCGGAATGCAACGCTCGGAATAATGATCTCTGCACTTCATTTACTTATGCGGTATGCACCGACGTTGAAAAATCACTGTCACGTGGAATATTTGTCTCGATATTCTTCGCATAAAACTGGGAGAAAAATACCTCTCTTGAGTGTGAAATGATTCGTTTGACTACTTCCGGTGAATCGATTTCACCCCGAATCGATACGGTTCCTATACTCCGTAATGTGTGTGCCAAGCTGAAAGCCGATACCAACTCTCTATTCTGAAAATATCACGTTCTAAATATCTATCACCAAACATCCATACATGCCTGCCTCTGGCGTTTCGGGTACATAGGGCTGTTTCAAGGGCGACACAGTCTAGTCTATCTTTTTTCACTTCTTATATATGCGATTCTCCGTGCATCGAATAACGATACTTTACGACCTGTGTTTTTTCCCTGTTTCCAGAAGTTCAATTTCCAAGATTTGCCGAGCCAATTCCCAATGTGACAGTGACAATTGGACGTGATGCTTTGCTAGCTTGCGTCGTTGACAATTTACGCAGCTACAAGGTAAGCCAATACCATTACATACACACTTATTTATAGAATCCGTCGCGCAAAGAGTTTTTGGAACGTATCACTGCTCTTCGATTATGAAGTCGAGGATTGATCGTATGATTTCACAGTCTCGCTCGACCCTTTCGTACAAGAATCGTAAGACCGGCAGTCATATATTATTCTCGTGAAATTGAGGATTTTTCTTGACTTATGGTTCGCTGAATTAAAAAATTCTGCAAATAAAAGATCCACTGGCTCGTAATTCCGTTTGATAATTAAATCAGGTAATTACATATACGCCAAAAAGAGTTACCTTGCGGCAGGGAGTTTTTAACAAAAAGTAAAGCCATTTTTCCATGGACATTGGATCAAAGGAATTTTTTCACCTGCGAACAACAGCTATAAAGACTGGTAAACCTAAATTCAGTATTTGCAGTTGTTTCTGAATATTTTTCAACACACACAAGCTTCGCTCAAATCCTGTTTCAGGATTTCACAGCAATAGCACAAATGTGTCATATTTTCATCGAGAATACCCTCGGCTCTTCATATCCATTAAAAACGCTGAAAACGTTTATCGTATTGTAATCTCACCCCAAGAAATGTGTATCAAACGAAACTGGGACTACAGATTCACCCCTGAATTCTACAGCTCCAACAGGATCTCGTGTACAGGAATGCTTAGGGATGAATTTCATCAGTTTAGCGAACGAACAGGCATGTTATGCTTCGCTTATCATTCTGTCCCTGACATCCCGAATCGATTGAATATGGTTTATCGGGTTCCTGGTGCATCACGCAAGCTCGTATGTTGCAGGTGGCGTGGGTTAGGGTGGATACGCAGACGATTCTTTCGATCCATCATAACGTGATCACGCAGAATTCCCGGATATCACTGTCCTACAATGACCACCGTTCCTGGTATCTCCAGATAAAAAATGTTCAAGAAGTAGATCGTGGCTGGTACATGTGTCAAGTGAATACCGATCCGATGCGAAGTCGTCAAGGCTATCTCCAGGTGGTGGGTAAGTTTCCTACGAAAATTTTTACACAGATCGCGTAAACAGACGAGAAAATAAGAGGAGAAAATAGAGTCTCAGAAGTCACCACATCTATATTTCTCGTGCATTTTTATTCGGCCTCTTCTACAAGATGAGCATTCTTTTTATTCTCTCGTCATACCGACTGACGATCGGTGCACATCTAAAGTGTCGAACTCGAGTATAAAGGAAAAGAGCGAAATATCGAGGGAAGAAAGATTCCTCGCGGAATGATCTGCGGAAGAAAACACTTTCAGATATATTCAGGGAAAAAATCTCTCCTTTATTTCAGTACCACCGTCTATCGTCGATAAGGAGACGAGCACTGATATGGTCGTACGAGAAACCTCGAATGTCACTCTAAACTGCAAGGCAGTCGGATATCCTGAGCCTTACGTAATGTGGAGACGCGAAGATGGCGAGGACATCAACTACAACGGGGAAACCGGTAATTATTTTAACAACGGATATGTAATACCGATGTTCAATGCGCCTCTGAATCAGTCATAAAGGCATATATCTATCAGTTCGTGCCCGAAATATAAAATCAGTAGACTATCGAATTTCATTCTCGTCCTATTAATTCCCAATTTAATTGGAAAATTGATACTGTAACTCTCCCCACGTGAAACATCAATGCGAATACTTCGATAGTAATTATTCGCAACCTCCAATCGTCAATTTTTCAATTTTATAAAGATCATTTTTCATCGCTGCAACGATAAAAGCGACCGAAATTTCATGCGATAGAATTGGGTACGTGTGAAATTTCAGTTCTAACTGTTTCCCCAAATAATTCAGCAACGTCGCCTCAGCTAAAATCGATCTTAATTCGTCTCTAATTTAGCCGAAATATATTTCGGATCAAAGTGGAGCAAAATCATATGTCTAAAGGTATACCGTAATGAAATTTCCGAATGCCACTTCTTTCGCTCTTTCTTTCCGAACTGTGATTTCTTTAGAGAAAAAGCTCAGTCCCGTGAGAACTTGCAAATATGAAAATTTCATGCAAATCTCACAGCTGGTTGACGAGATAATAATCTATTTCTTCGTCGTTCATTCCCAAACCCCTCATCCGATTTTGTTCAAATTTTGTACCGAATCTACAAATTGCTTCAGAATATCAGACTCCCAATCTCTTTCTGGATTCGTTCAACTTTCTAACAGTTATTCGACAAACGTATAAAAGGCTTAAAATTTGACTCATCGTCGTAGATTTTCATTCCGATAACACCAGATCCCATGATTCGAATCTGGACCGGAATAAATAGGGATGCCTCATATAATTCAACTGATCAAAGTACAGCTCCGTAGTATTTCACCATCAGTGAACCAGGATTGGTATACCGCTGGCCCATTACTCTCTCTAATAATCTCGAAATTAAGATTGACGCGTTGTTCCTACGTAACGTGACATAAAACCGAAGTGACGTGCTTTGGCGAAAGCTTTGTCAGTCTACAGGCGAAAGTTGGCAAAGCTCGGGATCATCTGCAGTCGTCTGATGCATATTTCAATGTCTCTAGCCTTGTAACGATCGGCGAAGAATTTGGAAAAGTCGATATCGACGGGTCCAGTCAGCTCGTAAATCTAGAGACAACGTTGACGATTTCGGCTGGATTTTTCCTCGCTTTTTTTTCTTTCGATCGAATGGTCAATCGCTCGACATTTACGTCAACTGGCAAAAACAAGGAATTCTATTTATTGACGCAATATTAACCGGTCAAACTTGGGATGCAAGTTTTTATCTCATTTTTTCTCTTTTCGGTACAGATTTTATATCGATAATCGCGTTTCAATATATTACAGAGAAATTCCACACAGTGAACGAAATTCACGTTAACGTCTGCCTACAGATTACGTACGCCATGGACTTAGATTTTTCTCACTAGATAATTCCCAACCGTAATTAATGCCGCGAAATTTTGATTATCTAGTAGCTCGCCGCACCGGTTACTTAAAATCTGCACTCTCTCGAACGATTATCCGATTTTAATCCAAGCCCAGATGTTATTTTTCAATTAACCTGATACACGTGGGCACAGTTTGTTATCACACACTCACCTCGCATTAACATTCATTCCATGTCCGTGGGTCGCTATCCTGGAATTTGGAAATTTTCGTTTCACTATGATCGCGTAGAAGTTCGCAAGGTGTGTTGGAATTAATTGCGAAGCAGCGCGACGCATTGCGATTAAATTATCTTCCAGTATTCTATCATAGAGTTAAGAGCTCGTGAAATCGGCAAAATAAGAACCAAAAATACGTAATCAGCTTTGGCTATTCGAGAGAACAATTTAATTTTTTTTTCAAAAAATTTTCTTAAACACTGAATTTCACTGGTTCAAGAGATCAAGGAAAGGTTACCACACTTTTATACGATTGAGGTAAGACAGCTGATTTAGCGTTGAAGCGCTGTCGATTTCTCGAATCGCACTTGGTTGAATTCCCGTTTATTACTCGTCGATTCATATGTATTTACCTCACTACCTGGGTTTTTCTAGACTCAACGATTCCGACATTTGTCGCTTGACAAATACTTGTACCTATATACCGAATACAACGTTGTGAGCTGTTTGCCAGGGTTATTACACCTACATCCGCGCCGATCGACCGTTCTCGCTTCATCGATATCTGAATATGTAGGATTCTACAGTCCCCCTATTTCTGTTCGGTCAACAGGTTGCGATCGAGCCAAGGGATGTGAATATTCCATGACGCATGCGACTTTAACATTCAAACGATATTTCAGTTCCTATGTAAGAACCGAAATTTTACTTCTGGGACAAATAATGTAGAATTCACGATAAACGCGAGGTCTGTCTTATTTGCATTCATATATACGCATAGGATATAGCCGACCAGTAAGAGCAATTTAAAATAAACCCCTGCAGGGTGATTCAAGACCGGAGCCAATAAACGAAAAAATTTAGCCAAACTGAAGAATATTTTCATACCCCATCAAGCTCTCCGAATACCGGGCACGTGGGGCTGTGTAGTTAATCGCGAATAAATTGAACCGGTGAAAGTATTGACCCTGTACATTTTTTATTCTCCATTCACTCACATCGGGATCGCTGATTTATTCATTGAATTAGCTATGAGGTAAACAGGAACACGTTCTTCCGCTATTTTTCTACGTCCTGTCCTGGATAGCGATGCTCATAAATTATTGGGATACCGAATCGAGCCTGTATACCGAACAGCTGCTAATGGTTTTTGAAAATGACCAGCTGGTGGGTAATGAATTCAAATAATGTGAAAAATTAACTTTAACATAATTAAATATTGTTTCTCTGATAGATTTACATTAATATTCGATCAATTATTTCAACAAAAAATATATAAATTAATTATTAATCTACGACCGTAACTGCCGCCAGAATATGTCTTAATCGGTCATGTGCGTACGTTCGGATACAAAAACAGCTTACCCAAGCTGGATCGGCAAACTTCGAATTGTTCTGTACACGAAATTAATTAACACATGAGAGCCTTTCGCCAAAGTGGGAAGCTTTACCTCCGGACAACGTTTGCTCATTATTTTTAAGCCCAACCTCTAGGTATGAGTAATGAGATTAGGATTATTGAGATATTTCATTTTCATACTTGAGGTACGATGAGTGAATTTAAAGTATGGGAAGAAAAAAACGAAAGGGACACAGAAACACTCGCATTATAATTTCATTTGGAATTAAAAAACTGGTGGTCTCCTGTTTTTGCGAACGGTACGTTTACAGCTTAGTTTTTAATGAAATTATATTCGGTCCTTTATTAGCTACGAGTACTTTTCCAATAATTCACATTTTCCTCAGCAGCTAATCTTTCCCTTAGTCTCAGACTCGATTTATCGCGTATTAACATGCTAGTACATAGAACGCTGATTGCGATAAAGATATAGTTACGAATGAATTTTAAATTTGTCTCATTATTTCGGCGAGCGAATGAGTCGCAATGTTCCCGTGAGCGTAGCTCGCTAAACGGCAATTTGCACCCTCCAACGCGAGGCTGAATAATTAAATAACGTTCTCTCAAAAATATCAACTCCACATACATATACATACATACATACATACATGCATACACACGTACAACCGTACATTCTATCGCCAGCCTTTAAAAAAAAAAAAAGAATTCAACGACCGGACCTCACCGCGGACATATAAATCGACAAGTAGAAAATAATTAAGGCACCTAGGGAAACGTTGAATATTTTTTTCAATTCGCACGATCAGCTAATAAGCGCTGAATTACTTTTTTTCCCAGTCTGTGTAGAGGGTGAAAAAAAAAAGAATATAGTAATAATAATAATAATAATAATAATAATCATCATAATAACAGTAATCGCCAAACCCCATGCGGGGTATCCGAATTTTTACCGTTTGCCAATATACGTGGTAACGTTGAGAGCATCGTCATTAGCATAATTAGAGAAAATATCCAAACTCGAAGAGCTGGTTATGGGTGGCTATGACCATGGCTATGGTTCTCATGGTTCGCATGGTTCGCATGGTTCCGTGCAATTGGGGAAACGGTTGGATATCATTGGATACGGTTGGATATGGTTGGAGTGCCATGGCTCGGTATATGGCTCTACTAACTGATGTGTTGGCCTCTGGGGCCTGAGGGGCGGCTAACGCCATTACTTCCTGCCTGATAGCCTCGAGACACCCTCGCGGGTGGTTCCCTTCACCCTTCGCGAAACCTTCACCCCTGCAGAACGGATTCTACTATTCGCGTGCGCGCTCGTTCGAAGGAAATACAGAGACCGCGAAGAAAAGCTGAGAGAATAACCGCGGGAGAGATAGAGAGAGAGGGATAGAGAGATGAGGTAGAAAATCGAATTTAGTAAAACTATTGCGAGGGGTACGGTAGCTGCTTAGGGGTAGGTATGTACTACGTGTGTATTCGCAAGGAAGAACTCGGCTTGAACGTACATACAAAAGATATTATAGTTTCAGCAAATATGGAATAAACCAATCGTCCTGTTTACTGTAAACAGGACTAACAGAACCTAACACAAACATAACAAGTTTCCAAATACCCATTTCCGTTTGTTTTTACCTCAGTGTCTTCCGGTGCTCACCATAAACCTCCCACGTGTATTATACACAGTATAAATATCGAGGGATCGGTTGTGGGTGGGTTATTTTATTAGTAGTGGGTAGCTAGCAATTGCTTCTTTTTACTACTACCTAACACGACTTATTTCTTTCCAGTTGTTCAGGGATCGCGTGATTTGTCGGAGAGTAATTAAATAATTAAGTAAGGGAGGCGGTTGTCTCGAAAGACTATAGAGTACCGGGTCTACAGGTCTGACCCGGGTGCCATTGTTCCATTCTAGATAATGGATTATTCGTAGCAACACGTTTGTTACGTTACTTCAAAAAAAAAAAAGAAAAAAGAAAAGAGAAAGAAAGAAAAAACCTCAACGCTATCTCAGATCGTCAAATTACGCCATTGTTGCTGATTCGTCGTACAAGTTACTTCTTTGGTTTAAACAAAAGCGGAACTGTTTAACAAAAGTCTTTGAAGTCTTTCACAACGTTCAAACAATCGCTCTCCCCTCCCCTATTGTTATAGTCTTATAGTCATTCGTACAGGGGTGGATAGTGGACATTGTCCTAGAATCGCTCCAACATGATATAAAGAGCTTTATTCAATTTTTCCAGCTGGCTTCAAAGTTGCCAAAT
This sequence comes from Tenthredo distinguenda, assembly GCA_947538915.1. Taxonomy (NCBI): domain Eukaryota; kingdom Metazoa; phylum Arthropoda; class Insecta; order Hymenoptera; family Tenthredinidae; genus Tenthredo; species Tenthredo distinguenda. Next base: position 13,199,600 of record OX384534.1, read on the forward strand.
TCTTCCTAATTAATTTACCTAAATCGGTGCATTCCGGTTGTTATTTTTATAATGTTATATATACGGAATAAAATGCGAGAAATAAAATGAATAATAACATTAAAGCATTGAAGAAGGGGCTTCCTAAATGTGAAGTATTTGGTTTGAGAATATATTTACTTTTTGAAACAAGTATCAGAGATCATTTCTTTCACTCGAGTAATGCTACTTCACAGGCTTTGGACGAGCTTTAAAAATTCACAAATTAACTTCTCAATTCAACGTAGAAGAGTATATTTGAATAAAATTTTTATTCCGAGCCTCTTCCCGCGAGGCATATTACAGACAGTTGTTCATTTTTAATTTAATGTCATTGGGGAAAGATACTTCAACATGTTTCATATCGTGACTGCAATAGGCTCGTGGAACAATAGCGTAAAATATTCATTACGCAATCGACCACATTAAGGTGATGGACGAAATCGAGGTATTCAACATTACACACGTAAATTTCTCATGTTTTTTTCAATCAATCAAGTACGGTAATCACCAACTATACCTACCCTTTTTCTGCGTCTCGTGATTACACAAAGGAATTATTATTGTTAGCGAAAAGCGATAATGATGGCCTTAAAATAGCCATATCGTTCTCAGTACCTACCTGTGGGTACATCTATTAATAAAAGCTCGAGCGATTGATGGTCGGGTGAAATTTTCAGTGAAATGAATATTCTATGTCTTTTGTATCAAGGAATGGGTTACTTTATGGACTTTCGATTTCAAGTCGGATAGCTACCGTTAAAATAGTAAATAAATTTATTGCATAACTCTGGGATAGATATCTAATTTGAATAGGATTAAATGATAAATATAATTAAGTAAACCAATTAATCCGATTAAAAATAATCCGATTGAAATTAATCTCCATTTAATATCGTACAGAGCAATAATGATAACGTTTGACACGATGCGAATCAATTATAAACCTCATCAAAACAACTCATTCAAAATATATGTGCACATGGTATGTAATCGGATTTGTTAGGATATAAGCAGGTCTAATAACCGATAGGAAAAGGTTGGAAATATTTCTCTCATTTATCACCGTCGAATATATTTTGCTTTAACCTAAATAGGTTCTAATTTATTCTTACGCATTGGTTCTTCAACATCAGGATCAAATACGGATGTATCTCTACACGTGTATCTCTACTCTCGGTATGAGGTATGTTTGTATACGGATATATGGAACGCGTTCAACCGAAGTATTGTAAATTTGCAAGGAAATTGCAGATGGCTGGGATTCAAGCGTGTTTCGCTAAGTCGTGAAATATTCTACCTATTAGGCACTAAATTCTCCTCCATGGATGACTGCGTTGATTTGTTGAGTATCAACGCGATGATAGATGCGCCCTTACATATTCACACATGAAAAGTGAATCCGTCAATAATTTTTCGGAGATATTCCGTCGCCATTGGTATTATACGCAGTGCAGCTTTTTCAGATCTCGAAAAATTAATCAACTTTTTAATTTTTAATTTTTTTTATTTCGTTCTCGATGCTTTGAATTCGGTTTACTTCATTCAATTTTACGTAAATAATTACAATTCGGTGTATAAATCGGCCTACTTTTATTCCTCTTCTTTTTTCCTCTCCTGACGTTATTGGATGGCCTTTAAACCGACAGTAATTTGAAATATAACTAAGCTTCTGTGAAGTTTAATTACAAAAAGCTTCCACGGAAAAACTTCACCGGAGCTGATCTCGAATGACACCAGTGTACCAACCAGTACCTAAAAATACACAGAATGGAAAATTTGTGGGTTCGAGACACACCCACTTTGGACGCATTTTTATTCATCCGTCATCATTTACTTTTCGAATAAATACAGTTTCTTGCCATTTTACCTCGGATCCAAATTAAGAACTAGCACGTATAACGTACGATCAATTATAGCGATTCCAAATGATGAATTTCGTAGGAGCAATAGATGAATGAAAACAATATTTCTTTTTTTAAATTAGAGATTCGACAGGGAAATTTTATAAGCCTATATAAAGTGGGAATATCACGCCCCGTTGTTCAGTATGTGAGAAATTAATGAACTTTATCTTCATCGCGTGTGTCTCTCGCTCCAAGCCTGCAGTGAACAGCGGATGTATTCGCGTTAAAACGAATTACACGTGATTTGGCCTGCACCGTGGAGTAAAACAACGCAATTTGTCACTCGTTACATTTACACTCTACAAGCACGAGAAGCGTGGGTACTAGGTCCTGACGCCCTGGGCCTGGATCGTAACCACGCCGATCCTGTCCCCTTTATCCTCGTTGTTCCTGTCGCGGCAGAGATCCCAGGGGACTCCTTGATTAAAATCTCATCGGATGACTCTATACGGAAGTCCATGTTCGCAATACGCCTCTGCTTTTGTTAGTATAAAGTAACGCGTGCTACATACGGCGATACGGTACTGTCTTCTCTTTTCTTGATCATCGGTACAAAGTCAAACCCGTGTATATCTCTGCAGGGTGTAGGTCAGAGCTTTTGCAAAGTATCTATCTTATCGCGTGTATATTTCACACTAGAATTTCCCACCTCGATGCGATCTAAACGATAAAAATATTCCACGCGATATTCTTACACAGAAACGATTATTTCACGTGTAGTATAATTGACAATTGACAACGATGACTCCCTCAAGCTACGTTATGTATAGGTTTATGTATAAAGATTAGCTATTATTCTTCGGGGTGTAATAAAGCGACGAAACGTTACGAGTCCCGAAACTTTTTCAAATTACACTTATTCGCCGTTCGGATAACTTTCGAACAATAATTTTCCACCTACAAGGTAAAAACGGACCTAGAGAACTCATTTGCTTGATATGCTACCGAGCAAGCGATGTCGAGGAGTCGTTATGAGGCTAATTAACGAACGTGAATACCTCGAAAACGTTCCTTAGTTATATACAGAAATACCTGTAAACGCTATACACCTATGCAAAGGTTAATAAAAACGTAACATTTATGGATTAGAATGCCACCCGCCTGTACATAAGAGTATTACGCGAATAGTACTTACAGTCATTGTCGCAAAAACGCGAGAGCTTATTTAACGAAAAGAAGAACGAAAATGGTTTAAACTTTTTTCTGATAAAAAATTTGACGTAGTTAAAATACAAGGGTGAAAAACATATCCGGTAGAGTGAAATTCGCGTAAGTTTGCTCTGCCATTGATACGTGAAAAACAACAGCAAACTATGTATGCGGGCCCATTGCTCTGCACCTCAATGAAATTGGTTGAAAGCTAAGTGATTGATCGCTGAGACTTGAACGCATATCGATCAAATATAAATTGATTGTCCGATCTCGTATGAATCCGTCCTAACGGTTCCAATCAACTAGAGTGTGAACAAGTTCCCGTCTTTACTGCAGGTTCGAAAAACATTCCTGTGCAATAATTATAGAGAAACTGCATTGCACTGCATAGCTATTCGTGCAGAAGCTCGCGACAGGAACGATTCGTACTGTATGCAGCATAAGTAATATGCCTGCACTGTGCACTATATACAATTAACACGATACTGCTGGCTTGTAATGTATTATAGGAATGAATAAAGACTGTCATTTAACTCACGCGTCTCAAATAATTAACTGTAATATGTTTCAGTGAACGTGGTGGACGGAGAGGTTCTTCATATCGTGAAAATCAGCCGACTGCACATGGGAGCTTACCTATGCATCGCTTCCAATGGAGTGCCACCCTCCATCAGCAAGCGAATAGTGCTTCGAGTACAATGTGAGTGTTCTTGAATTTAATGCAGTCTTTAGTTTTGTGAAAAATGTGAAAAAATGACGATAAATTTCGCTAATTTTACTCCACTGTTCTCCAGGGGTGCGGAGAAAATATTTTCAGCACCCCCCGTTCGACGATTGTCGTATTGAATTTTGGAAGGTTCGAAGAGTAGTTCAGAAATGGATAGACTATAATTTTTCAGGATATTTTTGTGCGAAAAAATGTTGATTCTTAACATACTCCTCTACTTGCGCCAGTAAAATCTGTAAACCTATGGAGAGGAGAAGAGAAAGAAGATTCCGTAACATCTGGGAACTGTATTGGCGTATAAAACTTACGAGCGTGGCGTAAAATACTGGAGAGGGTTTTTAAGTTTCGAACTTGCAAGTGCCTAGTTTCCTTCGCTTCGTCTAGAGTTGTGAGCGAAGGCGATGCCATGCCGATGGAAAAGCGGTACATTAAGGATTAGAGGCAGTGCGAACGTGGCGAAAATTCAGGATCCCGGTAGATTCTGGGCGACATATTATCCCCGTGTGTCATAAATGAACCCTTGACCCCTCTCAGAGAAGGTTCAAGTCAAAACAGCGCTTCTTCTTTTGGGATCATAGCAGAACGAGGATAAATTGGTCTGCGTACGGTATTCGGTATCAGGAGTATAAAATAAAGCGCGAAATCGCCACCGGCTCTATTCTCTCACCTCGAGTTTTCTGCCATACCAAATACTCTGAAAGCTTACCCATTACGTTAAAGGAGAGTGGACAGACTCTGAAAGCCTGGCCACACGGCACGCTCCTGTCTACGTGTTTTGTACGCTAACGCGAGTTGATATGTTACCAGCGCCTCTTAGATCGAGCGAACGGTATTGCACGGCATGGCATGGCATGGTATGGCATGGTATGGTATGCCATGGTATGGCATGCTATGGTACCAGGATGCACTCGAGTTACAACCGTTTGTTTCACTCTCCAGTTACAGTCAGTACTCTACTACGTTTACTCGGTACCTGACGCGAATGTAACGTGATAATAATCAGGCGAAATTTCTCTTTGAGGTAGCGGACAGACTTGCGGTTTAGGAATATGTGTGTATTTGACAATCCTAGGTGGTGTAAGTCCTCGGCCCTTTGACATAAGCACAAGCGAACATACGGATATCTACGAACGTGAAGAACTTCGTGCGACAACAAGCGGAGAATTTAATTGCAGAGGTAAAGAGTGATCGAACCCTTCTATGCTGCGTAAACCCCCGAGTAGTAATTATAGATTCGTAGTTCAGATTAATGAGCCTTCCAGGAGTCGCCTGATGAAATATTTAGGACAATTTTCCTTCGTATACCGCGGAAATTTCTTATCATCCTCAAATAACAATGGCGATCGATTATACGGAGCGAAATTTCACCTCGTCGAAATTCTGCACAGGAATATTCATTCACTCGTCCATTCACCGATGCACACACGTATACATACCTGTGTGACTTTGTCAATCTGATATCATGCAGCGATCAAGTAATCGTTTATTCTACGTTTCACATATTGCAGGGGAAAATTATGGGTTAACAGAAGTGCAGGCTATGATTTTGTATTGCATTTATATTCAATTATATACGTGCCTAGGTATGTCACTTTTCATCAGCTCGGTGATATGAGAAAAGTATTCATTTCCGTCGAAAATGAATTTCGCTAATCTCAACGAATCTCTATGTTTCAAAGCCTTGATCATCGGAGAAACAAGTTTTTAGACAAATGTCATTTTTTATGACGATCTGGCCGAAAAAATCGCCGAATGATTTCAGAAACGGGTCGCTGAAAAAATCTGAAATTTAATTCGAGAACGTGTAATGTTTCTGAAGGAGAATATTTGACTTTCAATTTTCGAGTTAAACGTTATATTCTTAAGTTTGCTAATTACTCGCGTCTGCGGCCTTATGAAAAGTATTGTAAAAATCCGCCGTCTGCGTCTTGTTTTACTTCTATTTCTGTGATGTGTAACCACATAGTGACGATGAATTCAAACATGAGTCGATTGAACTTCCAGATCATACTCAGAAGAAGTTTTTATCCCCTATGCCGACCCCTTGTAAAATCGCGTAATTTAGTCGATCCGTATTCAATGCGATTTCAATAATGAGTGTAATTAACACGGTTGTCTAATCGATCGTTGGAGCTGATTTCGCGTAGCTTTTGTATAATGATTAACTCCAGTGAAGAAACCAAATTATTTAGGATTCTATTGAAGGGTATAATCCACTGTTCGCATTTATATTCTCCCATCAGTATAATGCGAGAGACATTCAAAAAATTATCGAACGGTCGTAAATCCTCAATCCAATCGATTTTCAAATACATTTTATAGCTTGGCTTCGATCCTGCGAGTTTCATTCGCGTTTTACGAATGAACTGCGTATTACAGCCATCGTTTATCAACCACCATGTTCTTTCTGTATTTTAAATTCATCAAGACATCGTATTCACTCTACCTACGGTATTCCCGATCATCCTTTGTACCTACTGTCACCCCTCGTTAAATATAATAGATAGAGACAAAGTACACTCACGATTAGCAAGACTTTGAATAGTTCCAGTGCGTCTTGAAAAAAAAGAAATTAAAATTGTGAATGGTTTGATACAAAAATTGTATTCTGGTAATAAGATCGACAAAATGTTGTAAAAATTTACATAGAATTTTAAGGACCTCCCAATAAGTGGTAATAAAGACGTCGTTCGGTTTATGTAACATCGGTTGACACAATGAAAGAGTGTAATTACTGCTCATACATTTTATTTCTTGTAAAATATAACAGGTGTGGATAACGAATGATTCACACGACTGTTGAAATTCTCGAAAACAATGCGGACGATGAAGCGCTGGACACTCCGAAGACCGACAATCGACTTCATTAAATCGGACAATCGTATTTTCAACAAAACCCAACAACCCAAGGGGGTTTTATGGGATTATCGAACGGCTAATAGACGCATCTCGTTACAACATTTCACGTCCAAGTTTTATTCACGCTTTTTAGACGAATACAAATGCAATGGTTTCCGAAATTTGAATGAAACATTAATTCATGACGCTCATATGAATGGAAATATCTATATAATCAAATACCCGTGCAATCCAGTAAGAGGTCGAATTAGTTGAAGTGATTATTATAACAAACCATGATCAGACGACACGCGATATATCTCGAGGGAAGTATTTTCGAATCAACGAACGGAGAGGCAAGGTGAACGATTTGCAAGTCGTGAAGAAGTACCGACACATTTCCGGTGAATTCAACCAACGAATTATATATTCTGTGCCAAAAATACGTCATTGAAATTTTCCGACTCCCACGCGTGAGGAAGCGAAGCACATATAAAGTACATAAACACATAATAACGACATCATTTTATTTCTGCGATTTATGGCTTTCGTATTTTTCTGCTCTGCAGTCCCACCAATGTTATCGATACCAAATCAATTGGAAGGAGCATACATCGGGCAGGATGTTACCCTGGAATGTCATACCGAGGCCTATCCCACCTCGATTAACTATTGGACAACCGAGCGAGGCGACATGATTGTCTCTGGTAATACGAGCATTTTATAGATTAGACATTAGGTCACATCGTTTATAGACCGGGTATACTTTCAAGGTCCAGACCGTCGTAAAATGCCATTATTGAGGGATGGGGTGGTCGAGAAATAAAATGAAATGATGAACAGCCGCGTATTATACGGGGCAGGTATTCCGCCTGACGTTAATCGATGGTCATTCGAGAGTTAGATTTTTTTGCCAAAGCGCAAACCTTGTCGCAAAAAAATTCAATGAGAAATTCGCGATGCGATTCCGAAAGTGAAAAAAGATTTGGAGAAAAATAAAATATTTTTCAAAGTTAATTATGGCCTTTGAATTCAAATATCTATGTGACTTTCACACTTCGAGGTCCGTATGTTATTCCCTGAGGATTATCAACATGAAAAATTGAAAAAAAATATAGAACTAGTTGAGAAATAATAATTTTTTGTTCAAGTTTCTGTACTCCGATGCGAAATTCATTATATTATAAAGTTCGTAATATTACGAAGTCCATTGAAACGGGTAAATTTATCCGTACCACACGTGAAAAGTTTGTTTGAGTTAAGTCCTCGGAAAAAGACCGGTTTAAAAAGTGCAGTACGAATGTGATTTTACGGTAGTGTGCAAAGTTTTATAAAACTTAGACTCACGGTGCAGTCGCGTTGATTAATGTCGAAGCCTTTCGTGTACCTCCCGCTAGAACTGAGTTTGCAAATTCCGTTTAAAAAAAAAAGATTTCTCTTCCTTTCTACTATTGGCCTAGATAACCTTCTTGTTTCAGGTGAAAAGTACGAGGCAGTATCCATGGACAATGGATACAACAAATACATGATGCTAAAGATAAGGAACGTAAGCCCAAAAGATTTTGGCTCCTACAAATGCGTCGCCAAAAATTCCTTGGGGGAAACAGATGGGGTCATTAAACTGGATGGTTAGTCAATTTACTTCACACCCCTCACAGACATTGCCTTTTCTTTATCTTATACCTTATAGACTGTCGCTTTCGTGCCGAATAAAATATGTATCTAATGGAGTATGATCAGATTAGATAAACCGTTACGATATCAAATCCCTATAAAATACGCTATTATAGGAGTTGGCAGTGTGTTAGTTCGGATGTGGTACATTTCAGAACGGTCCGTCTCGTCTGGTCTAAGTTATAAACTCATAGGTGAAATCTTGACCCTTGGAATTAGGCGAGATCGATCAGCGCTCGAGGTCAAGCATCGTTTCCGTTTCCCCTCAAATTTAAGTGGCGGGTAAATTGAAACGATATATTTATTTCAGGCGCGGCTACTTCCCTTTCGGCGAATAAATTCAGTGGGAATAAAATTGTCCGGCCAATTTTCTGATTAGAAGATTATTTTATGCTGCCACTACCACTGCTGAGTGTCGAGGTTTCCAATTGTGACATCGAAAATTTAAACTAGCGTTCGAGTTTGGTAAATTGAATTAGGTGCGGACTCTGTAAAGCTTTTCATATACGAGTTAGTTAATTGGCTAACTATTACATTCCCGTTTAATTTCATTTTACAGATATTATAATTAACTTCAGTTTTCGGAACATTTTATACATTTCAAAACTCATACGGGTTTCAGGAAGTTTTTTCACGGGCTTTTGTGTGTGTATGTGTGGTTTTCTTTTTTTTTTTTTTTCCTTTTTTCTTTTCAGTAAGTGAAGCAGCCCGATTTCAATTCGACTTTTGACGTATGAATCATCCATAACGTTTGGTAGATCTACGGGCTTCGTCCATACATTCTTGTTTTTTTCTCTCTCTCTCTCTTCTCTCTTTTTGCATAAAATACCTTGAGTGTTCTCATAACTCAAAGATATTGGGGAGCGAAGATCAGACTGCCGGTTAAAGCGAGAACACACGGAGCACGCCATCTTTTATCTAATGGAAAATAATGAAAAGCTTCTTACCCGGTAAACGATAGCCTATATGATTCACGGTGATACATCGGGATTGCATGAAATTTTTCCGTTATCAATAATTCCTCCTATTTATTCAGGTATCATTTATCAGATCAGATTTTTCCCGTTTCTGTTTCGAATTGCAACGCTTTAAGAGTTGACATTTTCAGGGGGAGCTTTCTTCTGCAAAACATTACCTCCTATTCTCGAATGAAAATTCATATCGAGATCCTACGATTGAATCGTTTGTTACAGAGATTCCAGCTCCATCTACGACAACAACGCAAGTTCCCTCTCACGTGACGTCATCAATCAAAAAAAGCGGTAATTTTTCTGTCGTAACAACATTGTTTTATTCCTATATCTCTCTATCTCCCTCTCTCTCTCCCTCTCTCTCTATATATATATATTATATTTATATATATATAGACGGAGAGTACATTTCTTCGCTGCAATAAATCATATCGCGCGAGTCCTCACGTATCCGTTACGTAGCAAAAAAATCTTGGATAATTTGAGCTAATCTATTGACGACATTTTTCTTCAACATATGAAAGAATTACAGGAGTAAGAAAGCTTTTTGGTCGAAATATGGTCAAAATCAGTCTTTTCATTGTTCGTATATAAATTTGTGTAGGTTTTTAGTCACAATTATTTTCATCCTTAATTGGTAATGGGAAATTGTCGTTTCATCGACTATACTATGATATAATTTAAATGAGATCGTTGACTTGTTGCAGGGAGAAACGGAAACAAGAAGTCACGTCAACGACCTATCGACTACGAAGTAGAAGAATGGAGAGATCCAGGTTGGTCTTTGATTGATACATTCAGAACACTAATTGACTATAAAAACGCACTCGTTCGTCAATCGATTTTTTTTTTTTTTCCATCGGTATTAGTAGTCACTTCATATTTTCTAATTCAATTACCTCGCAGTCTATTACTTTAACCAATTGAAAACGATTTCATAAATTTCATTCATTTCACGATGCATAATTTTGAAGTATATTTATCATTTCTTGTGGAATACAAACTTCTTATTTTATTGATTTATTTTATTGAAAAGCTGCGGGTGGATTTTTGGAAAGTTCGATCCAAGAAGGTTATTTTTTCTTTTTTTTTTTTGGTTCTTTATTCTACAGGAAGATTCAGCGCTCTCTCGATACACGTGCGCGTATATTTATGTAGTATATGTATAGCTTATCTCGGTTTATTGGAATTGATTGAGTATTAGTCGTAGGGCTTTACGACTCGCATACGAAATGGCATGAGAAATTCGAAGGGCCAGATTGAAGGCGTTGCTAAAACGTAGGTTCAGCTTACCATGTAAATATTCAATCAGTCAGAGAATACGGTTCTATAAATTTAAACATTAAAACCCCTGGAACGACGGGATCACGGAGCCAGAAGAAAAATCTATACGAGTTTGTTTTCTACAAGAAATTAGGAGTCAGACCACGTCCTAGATTCTCGTAGACACTTTGATCCTCCAAGCCACAAGTAATCTGATTCAACGATGCCTTTTTGCAACGAGTTATATGCCAAGAGCACTTTGCGATAAAAGTAACACGGAATACACAAATCCATGAAAAACTACACAGCCGTATATATAAGTATATACCCTGCACCTACGATAAATTGATTAAACCATGGTGGTAAAATGAATAACTAATATATATAGGTATATATATATATATATATAAATATATAAATATATAGATGGGAGGAGAATTTCAACACTTCGAAGTACCTACGAGGCAGAATGTACATTATTTTCATTTATTTACTCGATTTAAATAAAAGATATACTCGGTCTCTTAATTTGAATACTTGTGCCGGGTGAAAGGAATTTTATATATAAATACAGAGTGAAGGTGAGTGGAATACGTTCTGGTGCTTTAGAACAATGTAGAACGTTTTGGAATGCTTAAAAATATGTTTTAACGCATATATTTTCGCTCTCTGGGTGAAGATTTTTATTAAAATCGGGTAGTTGTCTGTCTCCCTGCTCGCCTGCCTCCCTGCCTGCCTGCCTGCCTGGCTGCCTGGCTGCCTGCAGGGTGGGAATAAGTACGGGCGATCACCGCATACGACAAAAGTGTTGAACTTGTTTTATGGAGTGATCCAGACACGATGAGTAATGTTCGCAGTGAATATCTTTCATCGTGACTTACGCTGACACGTCCATAAGTTTCCCATTTCTTAGGTTTGCTAAAGGTGAAGAAAACGGAGAAGAAGAAGGAGGAGAAGCGTATATAAGAAAAAAAAAGACTCGATCTGACTAATCAATATTCGCGACAGGGCCTGATTGTGCCGCTATCAATGGCTTCGCTGAAATTACCAACGTCCTCCGAAATCCTCCGGAACGAGGAGTGAGAATTGAGACAAATGGCGTCTCGCACACGTAAGGAGCAGCGAGGAAAGGGAAAGGAAAAGGAAAAGGGAAAGAAGACGAAAGTAGAGACCGAAGGGCAAAGGGGGAGCCAGCGAGCGAGCGAGGGAGAAAAAGAAAGAAAGGAAGAAAGAAGGAAAGAAAGAAAAAGAGGACAGGAAATAAATCCATACCCCGTCGGCAAATGTTTCAACCTTTTGATAAGAACGCAACTTTTGCATGTTTTCCGGGTCTCGAGTTCCTTTCCGCTTTTTATATACATGTATCTTCCGCTTGCGTCAAATTGGCTCAGCGAAGCGACGATCCTTGGGATTCTGAATTTCTTTAACGGGTATAGTAGCCCCCACAACGCTGAATTCTCAATCGTATATAAAACGGGAAAGTTTATTGTTTCCCCGAAGAACAGAAGACTTTTTACACATTTATTTACCCATTCTTACTCGCTGGAAAAAGCATGCTGTCTTCGATTTTTGTTTCTCGTTAAAAATGAAAAAAACAAAAAAATCATTATTAACAAACGCGAAGGCCTGATGTACAATTTTCTTCATTCACGACGTACAGAAATGAGCTGGGCGATTCATTTTCGTCTTGTTGTTTCAGACGCGAAGTCATGGTCGTTTAAGTATCCTATAAATTTAACAAACAAATTTTTATTTCTATCTTTTTTTTTCACCCGGGAAAGAAGATTGTGAAACAAACTCCTCAAGAGATGAGGGTGAGCGCTGACGCTGAAGGTTCCTTTCTCCCATTGCCACTCTCTACAAGCACTCAGTCACCCCCGTAGCGTACGTCACAGCATTTATATCGTGGCCTCTGAAATACCGAATCATATGAAATTTCTTGAAATTAAACGTTGAAAAATGTGGTCAAATTTTTTGCAACTAATCCAAGCCTTAGCGTGTGAAAAATTGTTTTTTTTTTTGTTTTTTTTTTTTAATACTGCAAAGCCTCGTCGTTCATTCGGCTTGATTTGAACGCGCTATTTTTTATCGAAATTAATATATTGTCCCTGTTATATTCTATAATGGATGGTGATAAAGCAAATTTTTATGAAGCCTCGTGTGTTCCTCGAAAGTTGACAAAAGCATAATTCCATTCCTTATAATCACTTTTTAATAAAATTTCGCGCAACAGCGGTCCCTATGATTGCACAGTTGTCATGAACCTTTCAGTAGTACAAACCACGCAAAATGTCAATTTACCAATCTTTGTCCATCTACCTAATGCCGAGGCGAGGTAAAGTCGATAGACTAAACACATATACCCCAATAGTGAAAATACACCGGGCGTAAATTCTCGAAGAAAATTATTTAGCGGCATACATACGTCGAAAGTAATGAGGAAGGGGCTATAAACCGTTTTCTAGAAAACTTTAGGAAGCGGATAAAAGCCTATGAAAACGTGAGGGTGTATTTCAAGATAATTAGGAACAAGGGATAAATATAAACACTTTAAACTTGTGTAATGATCGGTTTCTGTACAACCGGGAAACATATACGAGGGATATATGAGGAACGATTTGACAAATTTTACGACTGTGTGTATTCCCTCAGGGCATGACAAGCATTCGTGCAAAGTTACTCGATAATAAAAGCATTTAGTACCTACCCATGTATATCAATTTATTCGCAACCACGAGCACGTAAAAGTGGAACAAAGGATAGAGATTCACATACCGCGAGTAAACCTCTATGCAAAACCGAAAATAGTCAGAAATATGGGAAACTGGGAACAACGAAAATAAGAAGAAAAAAAATGGCTGTGCAAAGCTGCAAGAAAAAAAAAAAAAAACAGAAAAATTATCAGACCCGTAGCGTTCTAAAAAGTTACACATGAATCTGCGAACGAGTGTCATACGGCATATTGGATCACGTTACGTTGCCGCAGTACATGGCCATTCTATCAATCTATAATTTCCAATTTTTTTTTTTTTAGGTAAAATTATTTCTCGACAGAATGATATCCGGAAAATCGAAAATTATCGTTTTTGGTATTTTTAAAATCGTTCGATAAAATTTTCTGAAATAATATAGCGCGAGGTAAAACTAACACGATCAGTTATCGGCTCGTACTCGGAATGATCAAATCCATCGAATTTACGAGAAATTTCTAAACGTAACTGTTTTATCCTGAAACTCGTGAAGTTTGATATTCAAAAAGAGAAGTCTAGAGATGAGAATAGCCAAGCTGAGAGCCAGAGCAGCCAGTGCCGGTCACATATAACATCTTGAAATTCGTTGATTTCCACAGCGGATTGTGAGAACGATTTTATAACTCTGTTTCCAGATTACGATGGGGACTATACTCTGGTCTCGATGCAGACACCTGGTGAGTCGTCCGAAGGTTCCGGGGCAGCAGCTTCAATCCGGATTCAAGGGATCGAGGCGATCCTTATGCTCTTCCTAACCCTGTTGCTGTTGTTCGCTGCCAGGAGATGATTCTTACGTTCCGGATGGGGCTTCCAGTTAGTGTTTATTAAGCGGTATGGACGGCAGCGATAAAATTTCTGCCGTAGAAGAGTGTGCTAAATTATTTTCATACTAAACAACTTATAAATAAGTATAAACGTTATTATTAAAACTGATATATAAAAGGAAAAAAAAAAAACAAAAAACAAAAAAAAAAGAGAGAAAATAAAAAGAAACCCAAAAAGAAAAAAAAAGAAAATAATGAAAATACATAAATGAATATATAAATAACCATTAAAATACATGCTGTACGTACGTAATGAAAGAAAGTAGTAGATCACAATGTGGCGGCGTCATTTTCATTTTGATATACATCTAGTTCTCACGCAAGGACACGATTCGATTTCACATAAAATTCCGGCATCTAGGTATGTACTACAGTCTACACACATATAGATATATTTATATGTATAAATATACCGTATATAAATATATATACCATACATGTTTGAATATGCTGGACACGGTGCTGGTCCGAGAATCATTAATTATGGACAATGTTCCAATTAGTGTATCCTTAGTCCTTTTATACCTAAAGATAACGAGCGACGTTTGTCATCGTGCAACTAATTACACAAGCTGTCGCTTTTAATGATTTAATCTAACTTACCGAATGTATAGACGATAACTAACACTAAAACCCGTAACTATACCAAGGGAGACAAATTTTTTACTACCACTTACCGGTTTTATTCCCGGATTAATCGCCGTTTCATTTTTTGGCCTTAATTTTCTTTTGAGAATCGTTAAGAACGCGACAAAGTTTTATCACTTGTACGTTATGATAATTAACACTGAAAATGACTGTTGTGTGAAAATTTAATCGCTATGCGATCGATGGATGGGAAAATCCGCACGAACCGAGGCTTAAGATTAGTCCGGAAACGTAATATTCTTATACCTAGACGCTCGCGCTTTCATATACAGATGTTAATGTGAATCTCGATTCTACATATATGCCTACCCCTTCGTCGGAGCATGATAAACCGATGACAGGAGCAAAGGATATTAAAAATATATCAACGAATTCGCGGATACAGAATCATCGGCGATCCTGTAAATAATATAATATAATAATTGTTTCGCAAAACTGTTGATGTCAAATTGTAAGAAATATCAATATTACGATGGGAGATATATAGCTAATATATTGATCGTTCATGCGTTTACCGAGGGAATGATGCAGGTTGGTGTTGTAAATCTACTTCAAGTTGGTCATAATCGCTCAGAGAATTTCTTTCAATATTACATATTACCCTGACAGACGTGTACATAGACATATTATATATATATTATATATATATATATATATATATATATATATATATATAGAAAACTTGCGTGTCAACGTACTACTTACTTACTTGTACGGATCTATATACATATGTATGTCGGTAGCAGCCGACGAATTCGAATATTTCAAATACGTAGGGGGTAGGAAAAGTTATGCTTTTGAAAGAGGCGAAGTCTCTCAGGGTGAAGTGGACATTTTTCTAAAATTGATATGTGGGTAAGTCGACGGAGCCAGGTGCATTCGATGAAAACTCTTCTTGCTTTCGTGTCATTTTTATTATCGTAATATAATATACCACTGATACCTGCACTTTGGCATCTTCCTGTAAATATATGTAACTCAAGAATCCAGCCAATTTCGGTGTTCACTTTAAGGGTAATAAATTCGACACGCGAGTAAATAATTCATCAACTTATTCGTACGGAGAATAAGGGAAAAAGCTTGAGAGTTACTCTTTTTTGAAACGGCGTTGAAAATTTACGTCATTTGGTAAAATCAATCAGAGATATTTATACGTCATCCTGATAAAATTTCTCATCACCCCCTAAGTCGCGTCTGTAACATTATAGTTAAGACCGGTACTATCACGAGCCCATTAACGTCCTGCTGCTTTGATGTTATATGCAAGAATTTGAAAAACGCTTGTGCAGTATTATGTAAGCGATGTAATCAATAGTTATGCATAAATACGTCGATCAAGATCTCGTAGCTATACCTAGTTAAGAGTGAAAATATCTAGTCAGAAATCCGCTTTCGGCGAACAATCATTGTCGATCAAGTACCTCAAAGATCTGTTTCGAACGCGATCCAGCTTTGAAGCGACCAAAAACGGTGTTCATATATGATATACGTATAGTATTAAAATTCGTTTTCGGTAAATTTGTTGAACGAATATCGAACAGAGGGTATTACGACGATCCCGTTTTTTAGTGGATTTAAAGAAGACGAAAAAAAAGAAAAAAGCGAGTAATCTGATTGGAAGCGTGTTCGAATACTGTACAGAAAAAGAGTGAAAAACGAATTTTACTTGCTCGAATGATTTTCAATGACGGAAGCGGAACGAATTCCGTAGAAAATTAAGTGAACGAACACGAGACAAACTTCGATTGTTTGAATATAATAATTCTTCACAATCTGCCGTATGTTTCTACCCATTTCACAATTTTTTTTCAGCCTCGAAATGTGATATTCCCGTCTTTTTGTATCCATCGGTTAAACTGGTGAATCAATTTGACGATAACGCTCGGACGAGTGAATATCCTTCGACACCCTCAATTTAGAGATTCAATGATGTCACCATTGTGAGCTTGAATTGCTTAGAGACATAAAAATACGTAAGTGAGTAGACCATCGCTGTAAATAATCCATCTATTCCTGTATTAGACGATCATTTCTTTTTTATGGATAAAATTGCACAGTCCCAAATAATCGGGCACATATCTTTGTACTCACGAGGGTGTGATATTTATAATTCGAGAATTGTTACGTCTTACCAAACACGTTTAAGTACATATAAGTATAAGATATATATATAAAACGGTGTGGTGAGGGGTTGTAAAAAAAATCGGCACGTTTCCATAGTACGAGTACATACAGTATTTTTCATCGTAAATCTCTTTATAGGCACCTATACCTACGTATATGGAAATTACTTGGCAGAATAGGATCGTAAAGTCATGAACAAAAAGGTAATATTTCAAATCGTGTATTTCCAGATAATAAATACGCAGGATGCGGATGTTCACATCTTTATCGCATAATATCGGACTGCACGTTGCTTTTCGTTCGACTTTATCGATATATGAAAGCTCTGAATTGTTAGAATAAAAGTGTTATTTGTCATCACGTAATTCCAGCTAGAGTATCTCGCGATATTAGCTTACGTGTATAGATCTATATTTGTCGGGAATGATAATGATAATTTAACTAAAATCAACATCGAACACCCGACTGCCTGTACCGATAAAATTTTTCAAAGTTTATCTCGTGTTTGTTTAAAAAAATAAAAAATAAAAAATTGTACAGAATGTGTGAGCGGGAGGTGCAGAGTAAACAGTAACTAACGATAAGACGTGTATTATAGTTACTTCGACCGAGATGAACTTTATTCGACTGGACTGAACTGAACTTCTCGGTAGCCTAAAAGATAATACTAAAAGCAAAGAATCGATTCTGAATGGTCCAGAGTAAGGGATGCTGGTGCGCCAGGTGTTTCTTCACCCTGTGTGGGGGTCGTCGTGCGATAATGAGTGAGATTGAAAGGGTAGAGGTCGCAAGGTCGCCAGGGAGTCGGTCATGAGTTAGGACCGCCACCTCTGGTAGACAGAAAGCTTCGTGCAAGTATTGAAGAAACGTCGAAGTGATCTAGTGACGCGCGCACCAACCTTTGTGTCACTGGGGTGTCAAAGGTCCGGAGACTCCTGTCTAGTGACAAGCTGGTTATATATATGCCACTGACAAATATTACCAAACCCGTGTCAGTCTGTCACGCTAGTAGGTACGAGCGTAGGTGGAGGTGGTACACATAACTCACAATTTGTGAAACGATATTTGTTGTTTGACTACCGAGGTTGATTGGAAAAAAATCAAGTCTCCGTGGATATAGCCAAGCTAATTGAAAAGCGTGTGTTTAATGGAATTTCGCTCCTCGGTTAAAGTGGAAAAAATCGGTAGAACCCGGAGCTTTTCACTTTGACCAATCTGTGTCAATCAGAATATCGTTCTTTGCGATAGATAATAAGCGAGTAACGATATGTTATTATGAAAGAGAAAGAAATGAATAAATAAATGAATAAATTAATTAATTAATAGTTTAGTAAAGAGTAGCGGTATAATTACAAGAGATATTGTATCCATTGTAGATAATAATTTGTTGTATTTATTGATATTACATAAATATGATTAAAATATATATAACATTGATTTTATTTCATCTGTGGTTAGACTTATTCCACCAATATTACCCATTCGTTTCTATCAACTACGAGGATGAGTGGCGATTTATCGCGACTCAGCATTAGCCGAAATGTCAACTATAACAATATCTATCTACGAACAAGGTAAGTAAGTTTTCGTACAATCTCATTTCATTTTCATGTGGTTCGGATGCGTAGTACATACACATGTACGTGTTTGATGCGATTATAACGAGACCTCCGGTAGTTTTCACGTTCGAAATGACCCTCGGCCACTAGTCTGATCAAATCACTCCGAACATTGTATTTCAATGTTTGTCCCGGGAAACAAATCGATATTGTATATCACAGTCTCTCGCGAGGAAAGAACCTGTCAATTGAATTGTATACATATCATAAAAATTCTTTCTCTCTTTGGATATCGTGATTTCGGAATTTCCGAGTAACATGACATGTAAATTCGAAATTTAGGATATAGAGCCAGAAGATGAAAATCCTCCCCGCTTTTCTTATTCACAGAATACATTCATGCTGGGTATGGCATCTCCCTCGGAATATTCACACGACTAATTTTCTTCGACAACAAATTATTCTAATTGTGATAATCGTCGGGACAAAAGATTGTCTTCGTAATTCTACAGTAAAGCAGCTTTCGCGTTTAACGAGATGATCTGTACTCATTGTGTCTAATTCTCAGTCTCTTAGAGCGAGGTTGTTCGTTGTAGAGCGTTGGCGTTAAATCGTCACCGAACGTCTGTTGGAAGAGAATATCTGCGCTGGTGTAAATGACCCTGAATTAAAAGTGCAAAAAGTACGCCACGAGTGGTTCGCGTAGGGGTGGCAATCAATCAGGGCAACTACCATTTATTTTTTACCCTCCCGAGGGAAGAAACGGCTCGCGGTAGTAGAGTGAGAAAGTGGCGGAGGCTAAAAGGGAAAGCTACGGTAGTAGGGGAACCGTGACAAGCGATTGTAATTACGAAGGGAGCACCGGAATGACGAATTTACACCACAGCTAAACTAGTTAGTTACTCGACTCAATGTGTTCGCATCAACGTCAACAAGAAGTGGGAAGCCCTGTGGCCCCCGGCGGCGGTCTACCGCCAACAAACCTTCTCGTGCAATAAATAACTCCAAACTTGAACCCTGGGCTTAAACCCATGTCGAAGGTTGAATCAAGACGACCAGACGCCAATATTGGTCACCGACCCAAACGCTGTTAATATGTATACCCGTCGGGACGTCGCTGCGTCTGCAATTTCACATTTTGCACCTGCTTCGATAATAACCCTACGATAATGTTCAATAGATCGATATACCAACTGCAGCGGAGTATATAAAGGGGGTAGATCATTTCCGTTTAAATAAAAATAAAAATCATGAAACCTAAGGACGAATTATTGGCGATCACACTTGTTGAATGATTGATATGAATGAAACACCTACACCGAATCTAGTGAAATCAGGAAGAATGTTGTTTCTTTCCGATTCTGAGATAGGGGTGAATCGGTATAACACAGAGATCGATGCTGTCTGGATATATGTATGTACCATCATTGGTTGGATAAGTTTAATTCGTAATATAATTCGCGAAAGACATGTGGCATGTATGCCTGTATGGTTCGACATTCGGTTCGGTAGGGAATGAAAGAAATAGAATATAGCTGATAAGAGACGAGGTAGAGAGCTAGGCGGGTGTAATCTTGAAAGTGTCCTGGACATCCCTCGGGGGGATTGAAACGCACGGAGGGGCGAGGGGGGTGTATGTTGAGGTGAAAGAGAGAGAAAAAAAGAGAAATAAATAGAAAACGCTCGGGTATCAGAGGAACGTCTTGTTGGCCAGGAAACTCTAGAGACCACGCAATGTCTACTACCCTATACGCTTGTATCATACTATCTAGACGGGCTTTGGACCGTGAGACCTCACTTACGTAGGTATATAAATGTAGGTATATCTAAGCAGGCGCATCTCGAAGGGGGTCCCATTAGGGATCCCCTAAGGAAGAGGGTGAGAGAGAAAATAAGTGAGACCACTACCCCGGCGACACACAATGCCACACGAAGGTTGAATGCCACAGGACCTTCTTTTGTTCTTCAATTTCGTATTCTTTAATCCATTTCGATTCCATTTAAACTCGTGGGTCAGCGAGGCTTTTCTCAAAGGGAAGCTGGTGTAACCATTGAAACCTTGAGGTTTGAAAGTAATTACTTGAAAAGTTGGAGATTGTTCAGAGGCAGGAGCTATAGGTACGGTTTTACCGTCAGTTTTTGATCAGGCTACCTAGGCTACGTTACAAGGTGGAAAATAAACTAGTCAAGGGGCAAATGCCTGACCTCGATCGTTTTCCAAGCTGGTGTTTGCTGCGCGACCACTTCAGCCTTACGGTGTTGCGCCCCTAGGGAACGAACCCTGGATCAGCCCTGACTTCTCTCCTCGGGCTGGCGATTCCACGAAGCTGAGGAATGAGGCAAGGAAGAAGAAGGGAGGGATCGGGAGACCAAGAGCGCATGAAACTCATGACTCGTGACTCGTGGGGAGCCATTAACTTAGTCGTTATTTTTCCGCTCTGAGGGCATATCGCCATTTTCGCAGTAGACCATGTGTAACGCAGTTGCGAAATACGTCGATATCGTGACTCATCTGCTAATACACACCCTATATATCACGACGTTAGTCCTCCTGAATAGGATTCGAGAATGAAGATAGCGAGAGTATCAGATAGACGAGATACGCGTCAAGTTTCATTATAATTTCGCGAGAATAAAGGAGCAGAGTCACCGACGTTTATTTGATCTTGTATTTAGTTTTATGAAAAATGAAAAAGCGAAGAAAGAACTGTTGAATAATTACCGACGTTGAAAGAAATAAATCAGAAGCCAATTAGCGGAGCTATTTTTTTATACACATAGCTGCTTGCAAGTAGATATCACGTCACCTCTGGGCTTCCATTTAGCTTCGTTTAATGGTTAATGAAACGAAACGATCCCAACAGAGAGAAGATTGTTAGAAATGGGTTAAATTAGAAAAATCGTGAATTTTGTTTATCCCGAGATTCTATCAACTGAATTATCCGATAAAACGCAACGTACGAAACTCATCTTTCCAAACTACATGGCCGTAATATCGTATAGACTTATGTTAGACATAATTACTTGCCAAAATCTGATGAAATAATCTTATCGATGCCATATATCGGATCTAACAGCCATTAGTTAGGTACAATATTCTTGAAATATATAACCAATAATCACATTCGTTACCACAGAAGACGTTATCGTAATTGGCAAGGCATTAGGAATCGCCGATAAGCTATACGACCAGCGTGCATATGTATTGTACTCTCAAGAATGTGAGAGTCACACATTAATCGCGGATTGCGATGTCTAGATTGCGTAAGGTCCTTTTACGAGACTGCACCGCAAACCCGGACCAGTTGCGAGGTGAGCCGAATATTTCTGGACCACCAAGGAGGGTAATTGACGCGGGGAGGTAGAAGTACAGTGGGTTTTAGTGTGGATAACCAGCTCCGAGGAAGGTGAACACAGCCAACTAGCGTTGAATAAAACAATATACGTTACGTCGGACAAGGTGCCTCGTATAATACGAGTACTCGCACCACATAGCTACAAATTATTTTGGGAAAATGAGAAACGGTTTCCTACACGAGGAGAAATCGACTCCATCTCTTCACCCTTTTTCATATTCAGAATCTCCGCGTTGTTCAAAGCATTTCATAAAATCACCCCTCGGATATATCATTCCGTATTTTATAATGTGCGGTGGGTATTCATCAACAATTTTTTCGTTTTTATTTCTCAACATTTACTCTGAAAATAAGGACTCGAATTTTTCATTCAATTATTTAAAATTTCAAAAAATTATCGGCGATCCCCTTCGACCATAGATTTCAGGCGTACCGATTACAAGACTCAGAAAAATGTGCAAAAAGAAAGATGCCATGAATAAAATGGAATACGTACGCCTCGTGCAATGTAGCGTAACATGAGTTACGCTCGTTTCAAGTAACCGCGTTAGTATTGATTAAACGGAAATAGATTTGAAAACTATTTAACTAATTATGGCATGCTCCTTATACCAAGCGTAACACTAAGTGAGTGAGGGCGTGTTGTTCTGCAGCGTAGAACGCTCGAGTTTCTCTATAAATTCTTGATTTGTTCTCTATTATTAAACTGCGGGCTATTTATAAAGAGTAATGAGATTGTCACAGACTTCCTCCTCGAATCAAACGAAGTTAACTCGAGCGAGCCTGACCGAAGAACGCTTTACCACTAGTAACAGATTTTCCGACCCCTCGAGTACTGAAAGATGAAGAATCGATTGTGGATTCTACCAGATACAATTAGTTCGTGGACTGCGGAGCGACTAATTCATCTCTACCGTGAAACTTGTTAAGTTTATTCGAACCGAAGTATCGAATAACACGTACAGAGCTCCAACCATTATCAGATTGCAAAGTTGGTTCCTTTATCGAAATCGGAAGCTTTATAAATCAAAGTTAAATTATCCTCAGCCAGATTCGCCGGTTCCGTAATCTAATTATTGACGAATTGTAAAATAAGTAGTTTTGCGAGAAAAAATAATGAATTGATAATTAAAAGTTGAGAAATAGTAGAGAATTCGATCCATCGCCGTACACGTTCTTTCACAGGGACAATCATTTATATTTGATCGAAATTTCATATCTAGAGCAAATAAAAATGACGCTTCCAAGCGTAGCCTGTACACAGACTTGATTTCATTTTTATTTTTGGTTGTTATACGCTCTAAATCCTGGGAAATCCAAACTCAATAATTGAAACGGTGGTTCAGGTTACAGCAATCACAACGCACCGCGTAAATAAATCCAAGCTTCCGTGAGCTTGAATTTTTTCTCCAACTTCTGAAAAAGTTTCGAGTACTTTGTTAACCGGTAGGTACCGTTTCATGAATTCTCATTTTCGTTCGAGCTTTGCTCTATAAAATATTCGTACTTTAAATGTGTATTTTAATCATTGAGAATAAGTTCAAAGCTGCGTTTTTATTTTATCGACAAATGTACCTCATTAAGTTAACCGCTGCCAGACTACATGTCGGAAAAATTAGAACCCAATATTATACAATTACAAAAGAACAGAAAAAAAAAAACTGACTCAAAGTTTTTGCACATTCTTAAACAATGCAGAGGCGGTACTTGGATAGATTAATCGACCCGGGAAGAAGATGCGCTGTTTCATTAGACCGGGCCAGCTAAGAACTAGGGAAAGCCACAAGACGCCCACAGATGAAGAAGTGCGTATATACTTGGGAGGCAAAATAATGAATTTCGGAGCTAAGATGATGAAGTTTGCTGGGATATCGTGTACCTCATTTTATGAAATGAAAGCAACATTTATTCGTTGATTAAATTGAAGGATTGGATAGATTTTTTGGCAGGTGACGTTAACTTATACTTTCAAACTGTTTCTTGATAGGAAATTTATGAGATTGCTGGCTCCCGTTGTTTCCGCGATGGAGCGATTTTGCAAGATGTCAGAAAGCGGAGAAAAGAGAAAAAGGGTAGAGAGAAAAGAAGTGGAAAATCAGAAAAACCTCTAACCTAAATTGAGCCCTCTTATCGGCGTGTATGCGAGAGCCGCTTACGTGCGGAAGAAATTCGAAATTTTATAAGAGAATCGAAATCCTCCTTTCCACGTATCTGCCAAGGAAGAGTGTAAGAATACCGATTGGGCTGGTTACGGCCGCCTATACCGCCGGACTCCATCATGGCGTATACCACTTCTCTCTACCCTAAGATATTACGGTAGTTTCCTCTCACCAACGGGGCTGACGGACCTCGCGTGAAACCAGAAACGGCAAAGTCGCACCCGCACAGACCCAAGTCCCCCAGCATTGCCCTAAACCCCTCCATCAATTCATTGGATTTTAGCGGCGAGTTTATAACACCACTTTCTGTGAAATGTGCTCTTCCGGAGTTAAAAATTGGCTTCTAATATGATATATGTTGGTCACCATATGGTCTGAAAAGTGCCGCAGTGGGGACAATATTTTCAGTTTCTTCTCCCATATTGGAAAGCGATAGTATTCTACCGCCAGCAGCGTTCTCATAGGAAGACGATATTTCACCCCATTCCGAATAGGAACACCGTTATTGCGCTTAATACGTATAAGAGCTTCTCCTTCCACTTAATACCTTCTTTTGCTTATCTAATAGCCGAAATCTTCATCTCGTAACAATCAGGGTGCAACTTATTTTTGAAACGTGATTAGGTACGCGATATAATGTACTTCGATTGAATGGAGGGAAAAATTGTTCATTTCTATAGGTTCATATATGCTTTTCAAGTTTGAATCATCTGGGTTACGGGTTTCGTATACGTAGAGGAAAAAAATATTATTAATTTCCCTTGGACCTCGAGCTCTAGGAGCTCGTTAATCTTCACTAGCGGTGTCCGCATAATGACAGGGTCCTGGAGGCCAGGCTTCTCACCACCTCATTGCTTTATACGGCCCACCGACGAGGACGACCGATCCAGTCTCAAATTAGCTGTAATGAAATAATGGCCTTTTATTTATTACATAGACTCGAGATGGACCAAGTGACATCCTGACTCCGGTCTAAAGAAATGTTAACTAATAAGACAGGGATTATAAGGTCTCCGGATTTGTCACTTATAGTTATCCTGCATTTTATACACATGCACGTAATACAAGGGTATTTTCGTTGCGAGATTCGATATCCGCTTATGTATTTATTGATCTATTTGTAAAATAATTAGAATCGTGGTAACCGAATATGTACGTGGGGAAATATTGAATTATATCGACACCATGTGAAATGCAGTATTTGATATTTAGGATGCTAAACTTCTCACTGATAATGATAATATAGAAAATTTGCAAACTTTGTTTATCTTGAAAGTAAGTTGAAGACACACGATGCGATTTGTGTTGAAAGATTCTCGGAGATTTACGCTTCTGATACAACTTTGTAGAGTTTTTTTTTTTTTTTTTTCTCCTAGAGGATGATGCCAGTTTATATTCTGTTTATCGGACGTCAGGCTCGGCTCGCGAATCTCACAAGTTGAATCGGATTTCAATGGTAAGTCATGGATTACGAGGGATCGGAGTTCACGCTCCGAGTTGGACAACATTTAACAACAGCTATGTTTCACGCGTTCGATAGTTTCGGTCGATTTCAACGAAAACGACGACTACGATGATGGCGACGAGGAAGCTTACGAAATCCCCGAGACTTTAAGGTAGGGAAACATGCCTTAGGGGATCAGAGATGAGGCAAGAAGCAAGCTAACCGGGGGATACGGGAGTAGAAACGAGGCGCAAAGCCCCGGTACTCGTCAGCTAATTACTCGAGAGTTCAAATCAATTATCTAAGATGGAGTGAAGTTATTATCTTCGAGAGGTCGAGAGTTGCGATCTGTGATACCCTAAGCGTCGGTTAGCACCGTGCCTTTGCGTCTCCCTCGCACCTCAAGAAATTCTCTTGTATTTCACACTTATGCTCTACGAGGATAGGAAATAGATCCGAACGAACGTATACAAGTGTGAAAACGTCCAAGAGTTCGAACGCGGTGTTCTTGAGTGAAACTAGTCAGAGTGCTTCGCTGTATTGCACCCCACTTGAAATTCTTGCCTACATCAGAGAATTCTGCGTCATTCAGAATCAAGTACTACAGAAAAGCACAGAAGTATTGCATTTAGTGGTTGAATGATGTCTTGAGGTACTATTGAATCGTAAGAACTGCCGATGCTCGACAACACACGGCACTATAAAATTTATTTGAATTTGTAACTTTGATACTCACGTGCGAACTCGGTGAACTTTACTCGATCCCGGTGCAGCTTTACACAGATTTTTTTGTGTGCGGATTGGCAACGAAGTCGACATTGATATACTGGAAAATGAAAAATGTCAAGCGCCTTTTTTTTGGAGCAACCTATAGCGGAGATACGTTGCAATCTTTTCCGATATTTCACAAGTGAGGAATTTCCAAGTGAAGTTTGTTGTAGGTCGGGGGCATTGTTACTGTGAAGTACATGAGTAACAACGGTCGGTGTATAGAATCTGCAAAGCTAACAATCTTCTTTCCGAGCACACCCATCCGCAAGCTTTCAATCCCGTAGGTACCGGTATCGGGGTATGGTTTTCGCGCAACAACTGCCCCAATCGACGTATCTCGAACGTGTTGAAGTTGGGAAGTACTTTTAGCGGAAAAAGCACTACGCATGCCTATGCTATCGGGCTAGCGTAGTTCACCCAGGAAGGGAAATAAATTTAGCTGCTCCTAGCTCCGGGACACGATCCACGGTTTTCCCTCCCCGCCAGCTTTGTCTACTTCACCCCATTTCAACCCCATGGCACCCTCTCAGCGTTCTTTCACCGCGGAGTCTCTCGCTATGATTCGATGGAATAGTCAAGCGTGCGATGATAAAATTGAACGAAATTATCAACGCTGTGTTTCGCGAGGAACGGGACTATACAGTTTACATACATATACCTGGTGTAGACGACGGGCATTGAGCCTATCGAACTTTTTCCAATGAAAACAATCATTTTCATGCCCAACAATCGCTATCGTCGATGCATGCAACGCGCGTACAATGGATGAAAGCGACCGCGTATACTCATCCCTTCGATTTAATCGCGCCCAGGTGCCCCCTACGTGTGTATAAAGCTGAACATATGTGGATGTCTACATGGATATATATATATATATATATATATACATATATGTATATACTCTACACTCGTGCAAAGAGAAACGCAATCGAATGATTTAGTATTCTTTTATCGTCTTTCTTTCATCGCTACTAATCATCGGGCTGGAGATACATTGCCGGGTAGTTGGGATAAGGGTACCCAGTTTTCAATCCGAACACACAAATCTTTCTTCCAATTTTTAAATGGTTTCGTTTTGGAATAATACACGCGCTTTTTGGACGGAAATATAAATATACCTATAGAACGTTGATGTGACGATTCATTCACTCGTTCACTCGTATAGTTGACTGATAAATACTCCAATTACTAGCACTTATAGACTGTAAAAAATAACCGGTCTAATTCCGCGAGGTGTCCGGTGTTGCGTTCTTCGGTGTTAAATTCAACTCCGAATCCCGTGTTAAAATAACACCATTGACGGTGTACCGAAAACATTGGCTTTACAACAAACACCAAAAATTCATGTGTTCTCAGTGAAATAATTTAGAAAAGATTGGTGAAGTGTTAAAATTAGCGAAAGGAACATATATTTTACGATTAAAAAAATAACTCAAAATTATATATGCCCTATTTCCATTACAAATTGTGACATTAGTTTCAATTCTAATAGTTACACCGTATTAGTTTAGCAGTGTAGCAGTAGATGAAAATTTATGTTGAATCGACAGAAATGAGCTTGCAAACTGATTGAGGAGGCATAGAATCTCTGAATTATTACAACTACCCCAAAAGCTTGCGAGAAAAGACAGGAATTAGAATTCACTCGACGCTTTTTATATTGAGATTTGAATTGAAGGGAAGAGAAGTGACCATAGGGGATGCTATCTGTATACTTTCGAGCATAGCCTTCGAAACACCCTCCCGCTTACGTGGGTGCGAAACGAACAGTGTGACCTCCGAAAATAAATTTGTGAATTCAAACAAATTCGTGCTTGCGAATCGAGGCAAAGGGCGTCAGGATGACACACGTGTAGGGTGTAGGGTGACGGTTTGCACTAATTATTCAGCGCGTGGGTGGGGAGCGTCAGAGGGATGAGAGAACAGGGGAGAGGATATTCGAAGAAAAACTGTTGCCGCGAGCGTTTAAACGAACATTATTCAGCTGGGAAAAGCGGAAACGAGGTGAACCGGTGTTGGTCACGTCACACCATGCATCAACCACGGGACGCTACACCTAGACGGTAGGCTGCTCCTGCTGCCGCGTTCTCGTCTTCGGCTGGTTTTTTGTTATCTCTTTTCTTTTTTCTTTATTTTCTCTTCTTTTTCGAGAAGGAGAAAAATAGAGAAAGAACCGATACCCGGGACGGAAGAACCCAGAAGAAGTCGACGTTGAATAAGGATAGCACTGACAGAGAGAAAGGAAATGGGAAAGCGTGGAGTTGCCGAGTTGCGGAAGGAGAAGAACCTGCAGGGAAGGTGATAAAACTAGCATTAGCACGCTCGTGGGACACTTCGAGCGGATAACACACTTGCCGGGCTTTGATCCCGTCGCCTGATCTTACCGTGACTTACCATAGGCAACGGCATCATCTCCTCGTCCCTTACCAAGGATGAAAGGTGGCCCTAGCAAACTCATTAAATATGGTGTGTCAGTCGCAAGTCAAGCGTGAGATTCAGGCTCGGTATAAACCTGAAAACTTAAAAAAAATTTACCCTGCAGATGTCTGGTACACGTTCATTGTTTTTCCAAAGCAATTTTTAAGTAAGATTTACATAGCTCCTTCTCTTTCCACCTCGTTCTCCCTGCATCGACCTACACCTTCCGCCGAGCCCAGAGCGTCTTTGTATTTAGAAAATTCTTTTTGTGAAATCCAATTTTACGGATCGTTGCTTCTGGAGTTGTGACACGTACCTACAGTCGGTATTAAATCTACAATGGACGGTTAACTTCGAATGATTTAGAGCTTGCAAAAAGCGTTTAGGTGAATTAAGGTAAGCCGTTTGTTTGCTCTGTTGTTTTACTCAAGCTTTTACGCTAGCGCACAGTAGACTGATTTGCAAATCAGTGGAATTCTAATGGAAACTGTACATTTTATTATAAATATATTCCACGGTATCCTCGATTACGTATTGCATAATTGATAACAGATTATCGTTCATCGGAGAACGGTTTAAGTGTACCTAATTATATTAATCTAAATATTCTGATGCACAATTCTGAATATTCAATTGAATATTTTAGCGAACATGTTTACCGGTCTATTTAGTCAACCGCGACGAGACGATAGGGATAAATTCTCTCAATAATGTCTAGTTTAAATATGAATTTCTCCCTTTATCATAAAGCGATAGTTCGAAGAGCCGAAATACTTGTCCGAATTATTCGAGCTCGTTGATTTTCGTACTAATTGTCTACTCTCATCGGTATTGCCGAACTATTTTAACTTTCGTCGTACGTCATAACTCGTAATATTAATAAACTTATAATGGCAATATGTACTATCAACCCGATCGATCGCTCTGAGAGGATTTTAAACGCCGTCAGCTCCGACAATACGTGTCATGATTTAGTTTTGCGTGATATCAGCGATTCAGATTATACTTCCGAGTAACGAAAAATCCGCATATCCTGTTTAATATCAAAAATCAGCTTCCCAAATCAGGAAATAGCCTTCATAGAACTAATCAAAACGTGACACAGACATCGTGTCCGCTGTATTCTCCCTTCGAAAACCATACCTACTAGATTTGGTGGAATAAATCCCTTCGCTGATAATTAGGTCTGGGCATAGCCTGAGGTCTGTATTCTGAAAAGGGCGAGCTGATTCTTTCGACAAATTGGCCCTAATAGCGGAATGTTGATTCTGGTGTAATGCCGCAGTCGTAATTGGTATACTAATGCTTATATATATTTTTCCAGATTTTTCAAACAACTCTATGTTAACGCTGTTAAACAGAATTTGCAATTATAAGGGCTATTAGGGTGCCGTAACTTTCAGTTAAAGCAAAAAAAAAGAAAGAAATTACAAAAAGGGAAAAAAAAAGAATGTGACGCGAGAATAAGGGGAGAAAAGTAAGGGCTGCGAGTTGTGAAGGCGAGAGGAACAGTGAAAAGTCCGAAGTCTCGCGTTTGGCCACCTGGTCTCTCCGAGTTCGAAACTACCCTGTAAGGTTGACGCGTGGGTCAGGGGACCCAGCAGCCAATTTCTTTAAGTGCCGACCGCGTATCCGCCTCCAGCGCCCATTGTGTCCCTATTGTGATCTGATATCACCGCTATTTTGGCTCAGATTGCAAGACACTCCAACAACTTTTTACAAAGTCAAAGGTTTTGGCATCTTACAAATGTCATCGCTTTTCTTTACCCACGGTCAAACGATTCCAACCGAGTTTTATTCAGCTTCAATTTTACTCCAGTTAGTTTTTTACCTTTTCCTTCAACGCTCGCTCTCATACATTTCCACACGCTATCTTTAAGGAAACATTCGAATCACGTCGGTTCACAGTTTACTTTGAATATCGTAGTGTTAACGTACGAGCTTTAAGCTTTAAGCTTTCTTTCCTATTTTACAGCGATCTAATCATCGGAGAATTCAAATAAAGAATATGTTTTCCAGATAATCGTGCGAGTCTAAAGAGAGCTAATCATCCTCCTCGTAATGTCAAGTATTCGGTGTCGGTATTCAGATGAATATACCGAGCTTTCAAGATGATCAATCGGATAAAGTTTAACCTTTCAGGCTACAGTGACTAGTTAATTAAATTTTGGCATTGCAATTAGCCTTGATATTCCGGTATATACGTATAAGCCGGAGAATTAGACTAAGCCCGAAATGCTTGTTCGGACAATGTCCAAGTAGGAATATAGCATCCATATATAACTTACTGTACACGTGATTAATTCCGTTTGAAATAACTGCGAATGAAACAGTTTTAGAATTTCATCGGATATTTTTATCCCCTGAATTATATAATGCGTACTCCAGACGATATGAATTTTGATCCAGTTTTTTTTTTTTTCTCATTGGGGAATAAAATTACGAAAATGTTAACATTGGCAAGACTCCATTGCCATCCTTTAAGAAGCTGGGAGTAACAGCTTATAGCAGTTCTGATTATTCAAGTTTCGGTACTTAAAGTTCCAGTACTTTTAGTTTAATTTGTTTTATTTCTAGAGCGTCCAGTTAGAAGGTAGGTCTCGCGATCCGGGATATTTAATGGGAACGTTTCATATTTCTACGATTCAATTCCTAAGTTTACAGCCTTTCGTATATATGACTGTTGGAAAAGATGCTAGATTCTTTTAATATTTTTCGCAACTATTTGAATAAATCATGCCTTCTATAATAGAATAAACTTGAGAACGGTTGTAATCAGATTTTTCCAACCTTTCGGGGCGCGATAGACTTTTATTTGTTATCTCCCTAATAGCCATCTTCAACTAACAACTACGTTTGCCAGTGTTATTTAGTTTTAATTAAAGGAAAGAAACTTTTTCCGAGATAGGAGGATCGGTATACCTATACTCACTACGATATTACGCTCTTCAAATACCTCTTCGAATTAAGTAATTGATAATCTTGGGATCTAGATTTTTTTTCACCGATAAAAACAACCATAGATATACCTATACATATACATATACGTACTTATATAAAATCAATGCGAATCGGCGCGTGGATCTGTTCGTAGAATCTTGTGTACCTATTCGCAGTTGCACTTCCCACTATGGTAATAGTGCGGCAATAGAAACGGCAACGGTAATGGTAGGGTATAGTAACACGTAACAGTAGGTAATGAGATTAGTAATCGCCTTGGTGATTCGATATTCGTAGTATCACGCATACATCTACATATGTGGCATAGATTTAATCTCGCGAACCTACATGCGATAACATCTGTTTAACATCTTAATAACAGCATCCCACGGGATCTGCCCGCGACCGTGCCGCGACCAAACCAGACCGGAAATTTAATAGCCATAAAGTAGAGTTAAAATCTGTAAGAAATTTTTATTTTCTTTTTTTATTTCTCCTCTTTTTTCTTCTTCCTTTATTCCAAGTTTTTGGTTGTTGGTTTTATTAGCATTTCTTTGCCGCGATGTTTTATTGCAGCTTTTGAAAACGTTTGTTAAAGTTATTACAGTGTATATAAGTGAAGTAAGAAAACTGAGGAATACTTTACGGTTATCCTAGAAAAGAATAATTAGTTCAGTAATTGGCATTTAATGGAATCGGACGTTTATCTCCTGAATAATAATTTCCTCTTACCTTGGAACTGCAGATGCAGGGAAAAATTTTATTTTCAGTCTCCCCAATCTCATTATTTTCTTCTTAATTATTCCTTTTTCTTAAACGCTATTAGCAGCTTCCCGCGGGAGGAGTCTGTTGCCTGGTTTCCCGCTTCCATTCATTCCAGCTTAATTCTCTGGAATAATAATTCAGCCCTAAATGTAAGTGTATCGATCCTCTTTCTTTCCGCCCTCGTCTAATTTCCATTCAAAAAACACTGCTAGTAATTAGTGATTACACGGTTGTATAGGCTCGGTGAAAAAAAAAAAGAAAGAAAGAAAGAAAGAAAGATGAAACATATAAAAAAAAAGGAAGAAAAAAAAGGAATACCAGCTAAAATCACAATATAAGTGGTTTGTTATTCATCCAACTCATTCCTCCAGGTATAAATGATAAGTAGGTTATTTAGGATTCATGAGGTTACTTCCTCGACCCTCTAATGACATCAGGGGGCTTATTCATATAACTGCATTCATAACTGCAATGTGATAACGTCAAAATATCGCCTGTTAGAATAACGGCGAAGACGATCGAAGTTCGGACATTTCATAGCGCTAATTTTATGACTCAATTCATTATGATTCCAAATATGATTTTTAAGCTCTAAATATTTCCGATTCTGTTCGCAAGTTGTTGGTTTTTTCATGCCGGAATTGGTTTTTTTTATTCTAATTCTCGATCTAAATAGATTGCGAAATCATAAAGACAACGTGATTCTCGTCGCAATCTTCAATTTTAGGTTGAAATTTGAAAAAGTTATGACCGATCAAAAAAAAAAATTCCAATTACGACATGAAAGAATCCAAAACTTGCGAAAAAAATAGTAAATATTGAGATCCCATCATCGTGGTATTATTATAGTGTTATTATCGTGTGGGGTTAGATACCCTGAGACCTACCCTTGTCTACCCATCAGGAATTCACTCATATATTATTCGTTCTTCGGTGATGCGCGACGATCTAATTTCTATTATTATCGGTTGAAAGCGCTATATAAAACGTTAGAGAATACGATAAAAATACGATTACAGTTATTTTGCAGTTATACTACTCCATGAGAAACGGTCAATCCATTGACTGTTTCCGATCGGACTGCAGTTATTTTTGCAGCTACGCATACGCAAAAGTTAGCGAATGAGCACTCAGGACTCGACGTAAATCAGATGCTGAGAAGCCCACATCCGCTTGCCACCTGCAATTCATCTCTAATCTTCAGTTTTCAGTCATTAAATGACGGGAATCAGGTAGGTAATCAAATTTATTATACGTAGCTTTTGTGAAACGGAGTGATAAAAAAATTTCGAGTGGGAGAGGGTAAAGTGCAATTCGAATATATATTCGTGTAACGTAAGCATATACGTAGATGCGGATAGTTTGGAAACATTGGAATAGATACGTTAGTTCAAAAAGCAATAAGGCCCGGATCCTTTTTGATAATGTTATAAGAAAAATGGGAAAAAGTGGTGTGCGCGGTGGAGACGTTGGTGCAGTGGAAGGAGATAAGTTAACACGAGTTTCAGAACGTTATCTTTAAAAGCAAGAAAACAACGTGACTATACAACGCGTCAGCGTACACCCCGGGTTAGAAGCAACAAAAGTAGGAAGGTTGATTAATGGAAGAAGTAAAGTTGTCGCTGACGACCCACCAGCTAAGGCACGGGCACGGGCACGGGGCTCTTCGCATCACTAAACTCTGCCTGATTTTTATTGTCCAAAGAAGGTAATCTCGCCGTTCGTTGGCGTAGGAGCCGTGGTTAATGCCGACGGACTTCCGTTGGGAGCAAAGATTTCGTACGATTCCTTTTTATTCTTTAACCTGGCTACGTGGCGTCGTGTAACGATTAGCGCGGTCCATTATGCGCCTCTAATCTCGCCGTCAGACCACCGCCGTCCCACTTTCAAGACAATAGTTTCTCTGAGCTCGCAGTAGCGACAATCAATCACGCATTAGGTATCCAGGCTCGGAATGTTAAAACTTTCATGCAATTTCTACAGCATTTTGTTTCACTTTCAATGGGGGAATATTGCGTGACCCTCTCCATCCCCGATCCCCGATCCCCGATCCCCGATCCTCGTCACTCCTGCTCTCTTTTCCACCCCAAAAACACCCGCCACCCAATCAATTCAACATCAAACTTCCACGAGTGGAAAGCTCTATAGGCTTCCGACTCGGCCAGTCACGCCATGATGCGACGTTCTGGTGGTAAATTCATTTTGTTATACCGCGAAAATACTTACTGCGTCTCCTCCGCGTTTGGTTGGGTTTGATTGGGTAGTGGGGGCGGAAAAGGTTATTCTGTTTTTCAAAATTTACCCACCGTGCCAAATTAATATCCGCTCAATTGCTTCGCTTCCTCTTCAGCCGTTTGTTTTCTAACGTTACCCTGTTTCTGTTAACTCGATAATTAATAATATTTCTACGCTGTTGATATTCCGCCTATTTCTTACAATCTTACCCATAGCCGTTAAGTTCTTCTGTTTTTCAACACCGGAAAGCAGAGTATTCCGAGTACCTGGTTATTCAAAATTTCTATCTTGGTATAAAACGTAATATAAGCCGCCGACCGGAAACGATGAAAATTAATGGGGCTAAGTGAATTTATTAAGAAATCGAATTACGTTTATGGAATGTGTAAAATATGGTGGGTTTCATTGACAGCTTTACTTTAGTTTTTCAAACTTTTAGAAGAACTAAAATCCTGTCCTCTCTCGACCTGCACATTTCTCATTCTATGAGCAAGCTTGCCGCTGCACCGCTCTCCTCGCTATACATATAGAACGTTCTAATCATACCAAGAAAATGTAGTATTGATTTGACGTTCCGTAGCCATCCCCTTTGTCAACCGACTCGTATATCACGTTCACCGAAACAGGCCTGGAGTTTATCAGCTGTGAATAATTCGTCATAACTTTAAGACTCGTTTTAATGTCTTCCTCCGTTCGTCCATCTCCCTTGGTATATGTTTGTAAAACATATTCCCACACCGGTTTACATCTACATTGAATTCAGGATAAAATAGGGTTCTACGATCGAAACTGTCAAGAATATACGTAACTGAATGACGCATTCATCGTCAACCTTTTTATTACAGGAAAAGCTCAACCATGTACGAAATCCTGCAGTGAGGAAAAGTTTTGTGAGTCGTTATTAGGGTCTCCTTTGTCTCAGAGGTTTCCCAAATCGTCGGTATCTTCCTAGTCCTTGAAGATGAATTTTTGATTAGAAGTACTAAATCAAGTTAACTTTCTCTCGTAGTTGAGATCGCGGAATCCTGCGATACACCGATATCTTCATCACGATTTTGATTATTATTAATAAGGGTATTACGATAGGAGCTGGGGTGCAGGGAAACGTGATACTTTCAAACTTGTGTAAACTTTCTTTTTACTTTTTTGATGCTCTTGTAATTTCATCATTTATAAGATTAGGGTAACTGGTTTTTCCGCGAAAATTTGACCTCTGGGAACTTTTCATGAAGCTATCGGTCTAATTTCTTGATTACAATGTTTCTTATATACCTACGTGACACTATTGATCGCTGGGTGAACGAAAAACAAAAAAAAAAAACTTTTCGGCTTAAAGGATTTGCAGAACAAAAGTTTGAAAATCCTCTAGGCTCAAGTCGTATATAAGTATTTGGTTCACGCATCCGGTAACGAACCTTAGCGGTATGAAGTTTGGCCGAGAAAAGATCCGTGCTTTGGAATATTGCGCTAAAGCAATTTTTTTTTTAAACCCCAAACGAATTGACTTTAAAGTCTGCGTCAAATAGTTAACCGGAACTTCAATACCTATCCCAAACGTATTACAACGTTATCCTAAGTGCAATCTGCCATTGCATTCATTTATTTTTCATTAAACTCCAATTTTCAACTCGTCACTATCATTCTAAAGTATAAATAACCATATGATGCAATAAATATCTATAAAGATCCTTTTGGCTTTTTTACTCTCCAATTTGCGTCAGTAGTATTGGGCTGCTTCGCACTTCCCGCAAAACCTGCAATGCCGTATTCCGTCTTTTATAGCTGCAGTTTACACGCTCGAATACTTCATAGATCGCGCATTTTATAATCCATACATAATTGGGGTAATAGCAACACTGTGAGCGGACGTCGTGTGGATGGGATTTATAGTCAAGACGACGAATAGAATTTTCGTTCATTCCATATGTTACGACAGGTCGAAAATATTTGGGTTTTTCGTGTAGAATGTCTCCAGATTTCGCGAGCCTTATGAATTTGACGAGTTATTCCCCGTTTTGAAATACAAACGAATCGCGTCACGATCCTCCTACACAATGCGAGTGTATCTGTAGCTTTCCAATTTCATATATCGATCAGAAATAAAAGACAAACCAATTATTTCTTGAGAATAACGTAATTCCTGATACTCGACGCCGCAAGATCTGGACAAGGATCTCAAAATAATCAATCACATACAGCTGTGGAATTACATCAGAAATTTAGCCATCGTCTGACAATCACTGTCGTAAGTTACAATCTCATCGTTGTGAGAATTGCACAAAAATCCTTAGATTCTGGCACCGGAACAGATAATCTCTAATTATGCAAACCTTATTTTTAATAAGATGAAAAAAAAATGGATTTTGGTCTGCCTAATTCTTCTCTCCATTTGTTTGCAGATAAATTGATACCACAACATCCATATGTTTAGTGCATATAGTGCCGATCACTATTTCTTAATGGCATAAAATAAATCTGCTCTTCCGTCGAAATCAAATTGCATGACTGCTTTCGTCTTTCGGTCTTTGGCCTCCAGGATTGAAACCACCCGTGAGAC
The DNA here is from genome assembly GCA_947538915.1 of Tenthredo distinguenda. Classification (NCBI taxonomy): domain Eukaryota; kingdom Metazoa; phylum Arthropoda; class Insecta; order Hymenoptera; family Tenthredinidae; genus Tenthredo; species Tenthredo distinguenda. Next base: position 13,236,700 of record OX384534.1, read on the forward strand.
CGGAGTCAGAACTCGAGAAACACGTGACTCAGCTTCGAGGCACTCGCACGTGACGTGCACATTTATGTGCGGATGCATATGTGTCTAATTTCGTGTATGGGTATGTGTAGCACAAATATATCTCCATAGAGAGATATGCAGTTACCTAGAAATGCTCCAAGGTTCACAATCAGCTTTTCAACACACGCTAGATACCTGGAGGGTAGGTACTTTGTACGTCTCTATTTACATATAACAAGCAAAGTTCCTTCCTTTGATATAATCAAAGAAATTAATGAAACCTTCAGTTTTGAAGAGACATATTTAACCTCGGTTCTCGAGTAAGCCAATGAGAATTATATCTATCATAGAAATCCAGAAGTTCGTTCATAGCCTGCGAATACTGCAAGTTATTTGATCAAAGTGAATTTCTCATCGATTGGACCATTCTATTGACAACTAAGGAAATGCAATACGGCATCTGGTCCCCGTAATTGGCACTTCACCCAGGTGTTTCTTACACCAGAAATCAACCGGAAAAAGCTTTTGTGTGATCTATCACATGGGTGTTTCATATTTGTACATTTTTCACAATTTCTCAGTATTTTCTTGCGTATTTCATTATTGGATGATATCTGACTTCCACTTTTAGATATATACGTAGTACATTCGTTAACAAATTTCTTTTCGTCAAGCTGTAAGTTCATAATTGGCTCTGATCATTTCCCTGAAGGTACTGGGTCTGGAAATGCAACTAAGACGGGACCCTTCCCTAGCCGAATCTTCATACTAGACAATGTATCTCATTCCCTGACCCCTAAAGCCAATTAACTCGACGAGATTACTTTCCATAGTTTTATTGACGGGACCGTGGACCACGGAAACTGCGACACTGCAGACATTTGAAGAGACCATTCGTTCTAACTGTGCTTGAGCATATTATGCGTGCTTCTTTTCCAATGTTACAGCTTCACCGTCTTTGTTCAGCCATTTCAGGGGATCAATATCTACATATTTCTATATTATGATTACTACCGAGGAATGGGCATTAAATTTCAATAGTTTCAGATATCGCACTTTCTTCAAGTATTACCCCATCAGGAATGGAATATGCTAACCAGAGATTATCCTCACACACTAGATCGAACTACATTCGGTTACTTATCAAGTGAACTTTCGTTTCTATAGACTGTTCGTGCTTCCTATTCATACTTTAGACCATGCTTGACAAATTTATTCCTGAAGCTTTTAGGATAACAATATTTAAGGTCTGTTCTGCGAATCTGCTTCGCTCGTAACATCTGCATCGGGAGGCAATTATTCTACAGGAAAGTAATTCTCACTTATACGCAACCGAAGAAATGAAGGCAACGAATCAAAAATGTTGGATTTCTTGCATGGTACGATATAACAAGTTCCAGCTGCATTACCGTTTTATTTCATGTGGAATGCCTTTCAAATTACAGCATTGAACTCTAGATCAGTAATATTATAATTGGGATCTTCGTTCGACAATTTTTCACATCACATTACGTGTCAAGCTTCCGAAAATTTTGGCGTCTCGAGAAAAATTCCGAGTATGAAAAAATCTCTATATCCATAACGATGACAGTATGCAAAAAAAATTCAACAAAACTGAACTTTTTTGGCTGTTTTATAACCGCAGTGAACTTACGTTAACACTTGGACCGATTGTTGAAAACGATACTCAAAATCAGTCCAGTACCGCATTGGCTACTGTCCTGTCACCATTTTAGTTGCCAATAGTTCGCCATCGATTAGTGTGGTCAGTTGTTAACCGTAATTGCCAATTTTGGGGTTTGCATAAATATCTGATGCACCATACACATTGCATTTAATTATTTCCAAATAAGTACCAAAACTAACATTTGCAGGTATGTGGTTCGGAGTATACTCCGCCGCTAGGTATGTGTCACGCAGTACAATTTCTAGCCAACATCAAGATTTCTATTCTAGATTGTAAAACGACGCGAATAGTTTCACCTATACGAATTGCAATTCTCTTGATCATAGAACAATGCATGTTAAAGTGGTTTCCTATCGCATATTTAGTTAACCGAGCTTCAACGTTCCCGTGGAATGAAATACGAAATTAATTAAGCATCGAGGCGTTGGATGTGGCAAATGCCTGGCACGAAGACTACCAGGGAGTTTGTTAGACGGGCGTCAATAAATACTTGGCCAGTTTTCGCACCGAACTGAAAGAGGCAGCTAATAAACTGGCACCAATTAGCTCAGCACGCCACCGCAGAATCGAGACACCCACGTCCGACCGTAGGGACCGAGGATGGCACGTGGATGTGGGTTTTGAATGTTTGCCGGAAAATTAATAGAATCCAACTCTAGAATATTACCTGGCAAGGGAACACCGGCCAGGGGAATTTGTGAGTAAAACCGCCTTCGGGCATTGGCTGAATATAACGGCAATGTCGTTTTTCGAACGTCGAACGCGAGGGCAACGTCTATGAGATAAACGATGTATGGAGTCTGGCAAAGAGATGAAACGTATAAAGGTTGGCTGGGAAGAGCGGCTGTTTTCAAAAGACAAATTAAATTGATCGTCATACTATACCCCGGTTAAGAAGCTTAAAGTAAGGCGTCGCCGAGAACGTAGATTTTGCTCAGCATTAACATCTTTGAAGTTTACTGACGCGAAATTACTCCGGTTCGTTTAACTGAAATATAGACCTTCGGATAAAGAGTGAGTGTGCGTGCTCGTAGCCTCTCCGCTAATAATTGAGTGCCATTCTAGAGGTCGTAAACTTGAATAATTAATTGAAATCAATACGAACAAAACGACAGGTAGTTACGATGCGTCCCTTGATGTTAATTCAAGTTCGAGACCTAACCATGCACTGATCGCTACAATTCTCGTAACTCTATGTAGCATAGGTATGTGTGCAGTGAATCCGTTGGAAAAGGAAAAATTAGAACTGCTCAGTCCAGAACCTTTCATTTATTCAACGAAATCCAAAAACATTGAAGAGCCATTGGCCTTTTACTTTTCCGATAACAGGACCATCTACTTCAAACCTCTCCTCAGTTTTCCGAATTCCCTTAAAATTTCGCGTTGAGACCCTGATTCCCGAATTATCTCGATAATTGTAACATTTTTATAGGTATTGTCAACAACTCAGAATAATTATTGATTTTTTTACCACATTGTGCCCGAAAAAAAACAACAAAAAAAAAGAATTTCATAGCAACTAGAAATTCGTTTTATTTACTTCAAATAGAAGTAAAGAAAAATGAAATTTAGCGTACTCGAGTTCACGAAAGTCCATTATTTCCTCAGCGTCCCCGTTTTGCCTGTCCCTCCGCTATATATCAACGAGTCAACTTGAACTCCCAAGTCGAACGAATGGACTTTACAATTTTTTTGCAATAAAAAAACTAATCACCGATCATTCGTAACGTGGATTCAAATTCAACCAGGATTCATTCCGAACGAACGCACTTGCATTTTTTAATCTACTCAAATAACCCCTCACGCGGGGTATATTTAATATTCGAAACATAAACGATATCTGCGATTACGGTAATAAGTTGATAGAAAGGCGCTTCTAGCCTCGCGATGCATTGGAAATATCACACGTTATCAAAGCAGATTATCAACACCATCGCGCATCGTCCCTAATAGGAAGAGATTGGAGATGCGACGCAGTCTATTCAAGCTGTTCAAATCAATAGCTCTCAGCCCCTGCACGTATACTGCGGCCGCCAATCCTCGCGTTATTTGCCCCAACTTAAAACCGATCGCGTCTCAATTGATCTCCGAGATTTCCAATTTAGAAAATAACTGGATTAAGGCTACCTAATGGTGTAACCCGGGGTTCACCATTGCGGTAGGTACACTCGGTGGCCTCTCTGCTGTACACCTATACATATACACACATATACATACATTTGCGAGGAGGGGATGGCGGTGTGAGAGCTTTGGTACGGAGAGAGGATTAGTGAGGTTCGGTAGAGCGAGGGGGATCGGTACGATGAAGAGAGAGGAGGGAGAAAAGAGAGAAGGGATACGAGGGAAGAGAGAGGGATCGGAAAGCGGGTGTTTCAGTTCGGTTAGAATTCAACGTCGGGAGGGTGTCAGAGTCCAGAGGGATGGCGGATGGATGGACGGTCAGACTGACGGACGGGTGTAGCAGTGAACTGAGCCGCGTGGGACAAGAGTGCTGTTCGCTGTTGTCCTCGTGTCCACACGCGTTCACTATACCCTCTCTCGGCCCACTCCAGGGCCCTCTCTAGCCCTCTTTGCTCCAGCAGGCTGGCAGGAATCGCCACCCCCAACCGGGGCCTTCCCGTCCTTCGCACCGATCGCGGGAGGCGCGCTCCAATTTGCATTACGCTCCAATGCGCATAGCCAAAGGATCAATTAAATTTCTATTAACCAGCCGTACCCTTTTGCACTCGCACTCGGCTCATCCACTTAATCACTTGCTTAGTTTTACCCGTCGCATGTAATCCTACCTCAACCACTTCTTGCGACCTTGCAAATCAGAATCACCGTTTATGTCGCAAGCGTACAGCACGTTTCACCTCGCGATTAACGATTAACGATCGAACCGGTGCATATATCTATAGTTGATGTACAACATGTATATCTGTGGCTCAATTTACCGGATCGTACCTACGTTTCATCGTCGATTCTTTAAGACTCGATGGGGGTTGTTCTTCGATCAACTACCGTTTTCCAATTATTATTATTTTTTTTTTCTGACAACATTTTTTGTATTCTAGGACAGCTGAGGTGGTTATTAACGACAGTACTAAACTCTAGCTGTCTGACATGCGCTGATTCGAGTATAAAGACTGTAGAAACGTAGGTAGGGTACATAGTTGTACATTACAAAGACCTTTCTTTCTTTATCCGCTCAAAACTCGTTGTTTTCGACTATGTAGCTACCTCGGTTGTTCTACTTCGCTATTATTGTTACTTGAATGCGACTTTATGAGCAACAGGCGTAGCTGGTACGTTTCCTTAATTGCAGACGACTTCCAAGCGAACCTGTATTTGAGGGTACGCATTCTCCCGCTCCTTCGCCAGTTTCCTTTTCCATAATACTCCATTTTTTCGCCTCGTTCATGAACATAATTGTTTCGCTACTTATCGTGATTTTTCTATTCGCTATAGGTAAAAGATACTGCCGATATCTGTTCAAAGGAAGAAGATACTCCCAGCTGTACCTATATAGATGCTGTGAAACTAGGAAAATAATTTGTCGGGATGAAAAATTATCCAGATCGTTTGAATACACGAATCACTTGGCAGATCAATTTTTTTTTTTTTTTTTTCTTTCTTTCTTTCTTTTTTCACATCACATCGCTCTCATACGTCAGTCTATTCGAACGACCTCCTGTCTCTATACGTACTTCAAGGCACAAAAGGAGGCAGCAAGTCACCGCACAGGGTCCCAATAACAAAAAGGTTATTTCCCAGCCTGATCCGTCATTGTAGTGGCTTGGAAAGAGTTTTTATGTTTGTGTTGGGATACAGGACGCTTCGGCACAGCTCCCTTTCCACCCCTCTCACTCGTCGCCATCACGTAATCCCTGATTATCGAGATAGAATTGCCTGGCTGCAGATCCCTATCGCTTCACCGCGATAAACACGGGTTTCCGCTTCGTTCTGTCAGCTTTATAGTTCCATTGAAATATTTTTCCTCATAGAAAAATCGGCTTTTAAATACGACCGTAGCTAAATCATTGCTTCAAGGTACGTAAGCAAGGCTCCGGAATACATCGTGGGCTAAAGCTTACGATGAACCAGGGATGGAAAGGGTTTGCCAAATGACAAAAACAAAATCAGCACTATTAGCGACGTCATCGGAGAACGCCGACAAGAAACTCCCGATGGGAATCGCGTTGCGAAAGCTATCGGTGAAGAAGGGTGCCGTTACGCTAATTGAAAAAACGTATCGATCCTGCCCACCGAAAGGGTTGGATGTTTTTTCGGGTTTTCTTTTTATTGGCAAAATTGCGAATGCTCCTACGGTAATAATTAGGTGTCCTAGTTCTGCTACCAAAAGCAGAAAATAACTGAGGTTAACATTTCTTAAAAATATAGTGTCAATTTTTGTTAACCGTGTACCGCGTCGTTCGGGAATCATCATTTGAAAAATGTTTTAGAAGTGACTCAGTTGAAACGGTGGGCTGACATTCGGAAATCCGTTTCTTCAAACGAATAGACAGATAAAACTTCATCCTCCTCGATTCCTCAATTTATATACGATTTTTCTCTTAATCGGGAACATCCATTTGGGTCGGCTCCTTCAATTTCTCGTTACCCCCGCTTTATGCCCTATTGATTTATGCCCGCTATTTGCAAGATCACGCCGCCTTGCCAAAACTTTCCTCGACTTCGCCACGCCTCGCTGCATTATTTCATTGTACCAAGTCACACGGGGCGAACTTTACGTGACAAAATTTAAGAAAGTTTCGAAAAATGAATTTCCCACAAAAAACGACTCGTTATCTCTCCCTTCCTACCTGCAGGCTTCCGTTTTCAGAAATTACGCTTTAAATGACTTTCGGTGAAGCGAATTCACCGTGATGAGTATAGCTGAACGATATTATACTCCATTGATTGACCCTGTGTTAATTTAAAAAAAAAAACTAAATTCTAATTTCAAGAAGCTATATCGTCGCGGTTCTCCACGTAAACTGCAGAGACAGAAATTTCGTGGATTCTAAACCAGTACGGAACCAAGTTCGAAACGCCAATAATTCACTAAAAGCTCCTCGGTTGTTGGTAAAGAAAAGGACGAAAGGATAGGGAGTGGTGCGATAGGCAGCGAGACGGAGAGTGGATATGACGGTATGCAGAGTTCCTAGAGCACAACGTTCGCAAAAGAGACCCACCCTCGTCCCTGGGCGACCACGAACAAAGGAGCGAGTCTTTCAAGCTCTGCTGTGCGACGAGTTTGAGAACGAGAAGTTTGCACGTTCGATCGCGTGTGTGAACATTTCTCTTCTACGATGAAAATAACTGTAAATATATATTCGAGGCAGTCCGAAGTGGAGAAGTAGATGAAGAAAAGAAAAAAAGAAAAGAAAATCTAAAAAATAGGATACTGTATTGGCTGAATCCTGGATTCGTTTAAGCCTCTTTCCGATACGATTTTTCACGATGATCGATCTCTCATCTCCAGTAGTAATGTTATTCAACTACCATATTGTGTAATCCAGGATAAAGTCTCGAGAGTTAGGGACCACACCCTACTAAACCAGCTGCATTGGTATAGTACAATTTAAGCCAAAAGTGGTTCCGGCTTTAGCAGCTTACAGAGCAAGAGAGCAACAGAGCGAGCAAACGAGAGAGAGAAAGAGAGAAAGAGAGAGAGAGAGAGAGAAAAAGGCACAAAATACTCTGGGTCGTATTGGCCGCGAATTGTTATCATTTTGTTTGTAGAGTAATGGTTAATGTGCTCTGCGGGCGCAAGGATTTATCTCGGAAACATTATGTCTATCCTGCAGCACAGAATTACCAACGTGTAATCCAGGATCGATGAATGGCATGGCATGTCTTGGCTGCATAGCTCTGACTAGGGTTTCAAATGGATTGGAAAAAAGTAACGGTAAGTTTAGAAGAAAACTCTGCACAGCTTTTACCGAAAAGCAATATCATCATGTTTCCGTATGTAATTCCAATTCAACGAAATTCTGCATTTGTATATACTTACATACATATGTGCGCAATTAGTGTTAGAAATTCTGAGAGAAAAGTCTGACCAACTTCACAATCCGGTTAAACTTTTTGATTGAAAATTATTTATCGCAAGTCTATCCTACGTCGGGTAGACAAGAAAATTAAGTTACACTTTGCTGGGGAAAAGTTACGAACGATTATGGTTTAACGTGTATTCAGATACTTTTTAAGTCTAAGCAAAAAAAGGAGATAAGCAGCTTGATTGCTACACTCGAAGTTTAAGAAGTGGGAGATAAACGTCACGCGTTGACTTAGGTTGCTGTGGGTATAAAATTCGACCAAGAAGATTTGGAGAGTGAGCGAGTAGGTATTACCATTCAACTTGGTTTCGAGTGCACTTGAACGAGCTCGTCCAGTTCACGGGAGAATTGCCTCTTGGCAGTCGATTCGCAACTTCATTAAAAGCGTTCTCCCTCAGGAAGCGAATGTGAGACGCACTTTGGTTTGGTGGCAAGTGTACTCAAGCCTCCCGAGTCCCGATGATGAAATACCTTCGAAATCCCTCCCAAAACGTTTCTCCTAAGTTTCACTTCACCCCACGAGTCTTTGGGGATGCTAAACGCAATACGAAGAGGAATTATTATAGGAGAATGATATATTCCGAGCCTCGGGTTTCATCGTCGTGTACTTTCATCAAATACTCAATGAAACAGTCGTCGACTTATTGGTAGTATCTGGTGCAACATAAGAAGAAGAAGAAGAAAAATATTCTGTTTTTCCATCAACTTTGATGGTCTATAACCATAGAAGTACTCCGTCGACTTTGTCCAAATTTTTTCACCAAGTTTATTCGGGCTTGAACTATTAGCCCTATGAATTTCATTCAAAAATATACAGTCGTTCGGTAAATATTACAGGATGTTTATAGATACGAAAGTCGGCTCGGGTAAATGATTCTCATCCAGCGCTTGCCGACCAAAGGGTACTTGGTGGCGATTTGCTACCGCGAATCTTGATAACACGTATGCGAAACTGGAAACCTGAGCGACTAGGCTGACGGTCGTGTGAGTATGGACCTCGAGTCAAGCCACTCGTGACTGATAGTCCGACGACTGACCGAGTGACTGACATAATGTAGGGTCGAGGTTCTCGCGCCCTTGGGAGAACCGACTGCATGAATTTTCTGTCTCCAGATTCGGTCGCGGATCTTTTCGCGTCTGTAAGCCGTAGGGTATTCTAGGGCGATGCCCTTGGCGTAGATAAATGAACAAATCGGACCCTGGAAATAGCAAACATACCGATTTGCTTTTTTCAAAAGTCTTTGGCATGCTAGCGACACTCGCAAAGCGATTGTCTGGACCAGTGGATCGAATATCGAGTGTTAGAGTCGATTTCAACGGGTTCTGGATACACAACGACTTTTTCAATATTTCACTTCTATATCGCTGTCGTTATGCTTCGAAATTCGTATCACCGTTTTTAAAAAATAGAAAATATCTACGTATCGATGTATCAAAATCAAAAAGGTTGCACTCCGATAAACCAATTTTTTTATTCCACAGCGATACAGTGCAATGAGCGCGGGATTTACTACTTGCGAAGATAATCATGTCATAGTGTTCGGACCCGATCAATCGATTTAGCCACAGCATGACCTGCAATCTCATGATTGAACAGTACCGCCTAGTCCCAAGAGCGCGTCACATCAAATAGATCGTACGCACTAGCAAATTATCAGCGAAGCGCACTAGCTGTACTCCGAGGGGAAATCTTTCAATCAAGCACATTGGTGTATAACCACATAGTATCACAGAATAAGAACTTTTCGTAGAAGCGTATCGAATGTAGACGACATCACGGGGTTCAGTGACCCACACGCAATCATCAACCCTATAATAATTCATTGCGACAAGTTATTCCAAGCTTGCATTACGCTCTGGAGATAGCTTGATGCTGAATTGAGGGGTGAGCTTACGGAACACTGTTTAAAAGCACAGGAATACTAGATACTTTGTATGTCTCATTATAATGGTGAAATAGAGAGCTTGTACGAACCGGATCTAATTTTATGCCATATTCGCGTATGATTAAATAAGACCACAGCGGAGTTTCAGTATACAGGAACTCATTAGAAATTGGAATGCACAACAAAACCAGTTCGAAGTTAGGAAATTTATCTACACGACTGTAATGCGAGCTCTTCCAATTATTTTATTTGTATCGACTTCCAATAAAGTGAACCCCGGGATATATCCTCATGGGAGAACCATGGCCCAGTTGAATAGATTTTAATGTGGCTGATTGTGAGCCGTCTCTTCAGTATATGGCCAGTTTCCCGGACCAACCATGTAGTCAGTTAGAGTGAAGGTTATGTAAATTTGCCAGGAAATGTATTGCAAAGTTTACCCTAAAGGGAAAGCTCGCAAACGTTACGTTTGCACTTCTGCAGTGATGACTCCTCGATGTGAAAAAACCATTAAAGTATGAGGACATCATTCACTACTTCTCGGAACACGTATTCAATGGGCTGCAATAGTTCTTGACGGTATATTTGCACTTCGATAAGGGACGTCACCAAACTGTGTTAAAAAGAAGCTTCCTTATAAAAGTTTCAACGATGACGTCAGACACTTAACCCCAGACTCAGACCATATAGTAGATCTTGACTTACTTTCCAGAAGTTTCGATGATGATGTCATACACTTCAACCCAGACTCAAACCCTTTCAAGTTTCAACTTATTTTCGAATTCAAAAGTACTGCATTGAAGGTATTATACGGATACAATTTCAATGATACCACGTGTGAACCACAATAATATTGATGTATAACAATAACTGTGATGGATGATTCTGAAGACTTCTACAGATTTCAAGTCACCGAGATGAACAATTCTGGTATTTCTTGACATAAACGATTTTTGGAAATCGATAGAGATAATTTTCGAAGCATTGTATCGGCATCTGGGTTCAACTTCCTTTCAACTATATCGTGTAAGCATTTTCCGGATCCAAAGCTCCTCGTTAGCCATAATGATGCAATAAAATGATTCTGCAAAGATCCAAGGCTTGAAATATTTAGAATAAACAACTCTTGGGGGAGTGAACTTCCACGTAGGTACAAACTTTTTATCTGTTTGCGACTTCAAAAGTGCCACACTGCTGCAGAAGGTATGAAATTCCAACTTGTTTTCTAACTCTAAGATAGAACAGGCAAACTACAATGCATCTAATGAATAATTCGCGAAACTTCTTATAGTAAACAATTTCTTAAAAAATAAATGAATCCAAAAATTCTTTGTCAACTGAATAGGTATTATCAAAGGATGATGCTAAACTATCTTGCCAGTCACTTAACAACTTTTCGAATAGGACAGCGTATCGTGGAAAGTTCAAAGTGAATTTGGCGTCACAAAAAGAAAAGGAAAAAGCTTTATCAGGATATAAAATTCTTTATTGTACAATACAGAAGCGGACAATAAAGGATTTCATTAATCCCCAGTGTCCAGCTGTCACTTATCAATCCTTTCTTCAACCAATTGCACATATCTGTGATCTCGAAACGGGACGTTCAGGATATAATGTATCGATTAACCGAACTTATACCTGTACATGAAGATCGATTGATATTATATGATAATGTCGCTCGAGATGATTACATCCTCCCGTAGTTTTTCACTCGTACCCCTCTCTATTTCCCAATAAAGAAGCAATTTCTCTAATCCTGGCTCTGAAATATGAGGGCAAAAGGAACGGGCGCAGCCGAGTGGAATGCCATCGCCGTGCCACCTTTTCTCTTTTTAGTACTCTTTAACGTGTGGATTTTTCAAGAGAGAGGAGCATGTTGCATATGTAATCATCCCGAGTGACATTCTCATTCAATATCGATCCAACTTCACTGGCAGATGAGTCTGTTTCATCGATTTATGGCTGAAAACTTGTTGCCAATTCATGTCTTCAACGAAAAAAAGTTTGAGGACTCAAGTTTCGGATGGCTTTTCACAAAGGCATGAAGAAACCTGCTGAATAGTTGCTCCGAATAGTTCGCTCAATGGTATCGCCACACTCCAATGGTTACTTTTCACGAAGTAATCATCATCGAGACTAATTCTGGAAGAGAAGTATAAACCTGTTGGAGGATTGAGTCTGGGGCTAAATGTCTGATTCTGTCATCGACAATTATGGGACGATTGAAGTCTGACGCTAATGCTAGCGTAGAATTGTTCATCTAAAGATTCCAAGGAGCGACACCTTTGAAATTGACTAGCCTTGATATACGAGGTTTCAGTCTGGGTTCGAAAAATCTGAATTGGACGAGTCGGTGCCGAGAGTGAAAAAATGGGAACTCAATACCCTGACTAATGATTTATTTGCAGGTACCAGGTATCCTCGAAACTTGATTCCGACAAAAAATTCCTGGGATTGTTTCGAGGAATCTTTTCCTCGGATCTTGATCACCCTGAAAACTTCTATACAGTGATGACTCACCACTCTCACCGAAAAATTTTTGAACTCTGAAGAATTTCGATGGGCCCAAAGCTACCTGGTGTGTTGGAGAAGTTTAACGGCGTTTTGAAGTGATTCTGAACCCTTGTTGACATTTGTAAGATAGTTTGAAAGTGAATTGTGGTCCTCTTGCTCGTGGGAGATATGCAAAACTGCCGTCGAAGATAGTTTGATTGATGCTTTGCGAGCGCAACGTTCCTAGTCTAACGTCTTTGGTGAGTGGTATGAATGTGTATACATGTAATATGTATACTAGATCGACCTATTTTCTACGCTGTACATAAATTCGTTCGTGAATGGGGATACCGGTCGAATCTCAGATTCTTGCCTGACTCTGTTCTTAACTGTCGATTGGACTTGACTGCGTTATTTTTGTCCTCCGGCTTTTTATTTCGGTATTGTATTTCTCGTGCCAGGTACCAGTAGTCAACTCGTATTTTACTATGTGGACGAAAAATTTCTATACATGATTCGATCAACAAACTTGAAGATTTACCAAATTCTATAACTATACACGCATAATGACATATAAAATTCTCAATAAAACTATAATTCATTACGTACGTCACATTGTACGCGCTTGATATCATTTGCCTATGTACTCATACCTGCGTACATAACATCTGTGCATATGTGTGTTTATATAAGGTATATATGTATACATATATTAGCGAGATATTAAGACACATAAATTGGGAACACTCCGTGCATAAATGCTTACGAACGCGCCTCGATGGAAGACTGGAGCAAGCATGGGAGAGATTTAGGGAGATCTTAGGGTAAAGTGTGGATATTGAGGGTATATCACTCACGGCCTGCGGTTACACCCCATTCCGCCAACTACCCAGGCAACACCATCCACTACTAACCAAACCAGTAGGCCGCCATCGCCTGGTGAGCCAGAGAGAGTTGGGCGCCCACCTAGACCTCCACCTTCGTCACACCAACACTACCTTTACCTTTACCTCTACCTCTACCTCTACCTCTACCTCTACCTCTACCTCTACTTCTACCTTCAATTCAGACTCTAGTGCCAGGTTTAGTTTCATCTATGACTCCGCAGTCTCTAACCTGTATGTATTACGCCATCTTCGGTGTAGCAATGCAAATGGGAAATCCGCTTACTCAATTACATTCAGGCACCCTAATCACGCGTATAGGTATATGCTAATTTACAGCATCAACAATAATCTACGGTAGCGGTACGTATGTTTCTCTTCATCTTCGTATAGTCGGTGATAGTTGAAGTTTCCTAATTTTGAGTTGGGTCATAAGTCGCCGTCAAAGGACTGTGCCCTGCGTTTCGCTTCTACTGTCCTTTCCGTATAATATTAGATCAAAGCCGTAAATGTCGAGTTCGCCAAAGATACGTCATAAGCAATCGCCTAACTTCATAATGGCAACGTAAGAACGACTTAGGCTGGGTGTAGTTAGTTCGAAATTTGAGAAATCCTTATTACCTACCCCCTGAATCTCGTCTTCGTAATCGAGATCCTTTGAGAACAACTTTATCGAACGATTGATGAAAAAGTTTCGACAGATTTGCGTTAAAAAATTACAATACGAAGTAGAAGTTAAGACAAGGTCTCCGCATCAATAAGTCAGTCTTCCAGTTTACGTAAATGGAATGTTAAACACAAAGTTCAAGTTATTTTTTACATCTAAATTTCCGTGTCGTCATTTCGAAGAGAAACTGCAGTGGGTACACCGGAAATTCGCAATTTTGAATATATAGTGTCTAGCTTTATATGGCAGGGATTGGTGAGCCGAGACTCCGGTATGTTTAGATTCTTAACGACGGGCTCGCCGCAGTCGTTGCCAATGACCAGTCTCCGGGTCGCCTCCGGGTCGGCGCTGGGTCGCATCCGGACCACCGTCTGATTTTGTGCAAACGGAATTCCGCGAGTACGTGGAAAATTAAATACAGACCAGGTACGCCAAGCGATGGTCGGTCCATTGTGTTTCCAAATTGTCATTTATCACGTCGGCGGTGTACGAATAGAGGATTCTACTTTACAATTATCCTCGCTGGTTCTATACCTATCAGAAGAGAAGTTGAAAAGTTCAAGTAGCCTGAATTTGCTGTGCGATTGAATTGAGGGTAAATACATCAGCAGGATTTTTCTATTTAGCGATGAAAAGAATTATTTCTCTTTCACCCAAAGACCTTTCGATCAATTCATTCCTTTGGATCATCTTCAGCTTTGAAATTCGATCTTGAATAATTACTAGCTAGCATAGATCCAACCGATATCGAAAGCTAAAGCTACGATGATTGCGAATTGTTTTTTTACCCTTCTTGCTCTCGACTCAACGCTGTTAAACGTTGGTCAAACAATGCGTTAAGACCCAACTGCTTCCTTATATCATGCCTTCCCGAGGGATAGTGCGAGATAAGCAAATAACATTTCCCTAACCTTCTCCATCGTTGAGGTTCAAGAGTAGCCTCAGACGAAGAAAACCCTTGCTTATACCCAGTTGGACATCGTTCGAATCCCGGATCTATCGCTAGTATCACGAAAGCTCGAATGAAAGTTGAAACTCCGCCGCTTCTTATTTCTTCTTCTTGGCAAACGACGTGGTCTGAATTCGATAGCTCTACTCTCCGGATCTTACCCTTCCTCTCGATAGATTTCCTAATATTTGGTTAGTTAGAGTTAGGTCATGCGAGTACACTGTACCAGTTGTAGTAGTCGTATGTGTATTTGAACATGGTGCATGGATACATCTATACATCCATACGTCTATATCCGTGGACACAATCGTATGGATCTGTCATTCTGAACTAGGGACATAGGTGTGCAAAAAAAAGTGCATAACACGGGACTGTTGCGAAAACGATTAAATATGTATGCTCCGATACGTTACACCTATAACGTGTACAAATCTCTGTGGTCTACGAATTGAATGTGAATTTGCACGTTAAACACTTTTGCTCTATATAGGTATATCATACATTCGCAATGGCAATTGTTACCGACGTAATAAATAATTTTCTCTTACATAGGTAGTGAAATATGTTTCCTTTATAAAAATTCACTACGTGTGCGCTGTAACCGTTTAAATTGCCGCTCTACGTGACAAAGCTGGGTTGATTACATCCGAAGTCTTGCTATAGCTCGTGAAATTTTAGACTATGTACTTACGAAATTTCTGGGGGGATTTAAAGCAATATTTGTACGTCCAAACGAACTTAGCTGAAGCGAAGTTCGATCGCAATTATACGAAGAAGCCTGTTCGAAGAGATTACAATTGTATCTTTCCTTTGCTGCGCTAGATATTACAACGTTTCGGGTAAAAATACGCGAACAGTGAGTTTAAATTCCATTTTTTAGAAAAACAATGGAACATTCATGAAAGTTTGAAAGTCCTACATAATCAGTTAACTCGTGGTTAGTTTTAATACCGATATAACGAAGCCGTAACTATCTAGTAGACTTGGGTATTTTATAAAAAGGAAAATATGGTACAGCTACTGTATCCATACTACTTGCCCGCGCAGCTAGACGTAACATACAGTCGAACCTCCCGCTTAGACGAGCGAGGGAAGCGATTTCGTCTTGTTTAGTCGCGCGTAAGTGGAGGGATCGATTACACTGCTATCAACCGGAATCAGGCCGTGTGATAGAAAACGTATCTTCGATGGAAAACAGGATTTCAAACTTTATTCCGATTGTCAGTCTTGCGATGCTCTATGATTCCTTCAGGTTCTCAATGTCTCGTATAATTATAATTACTTTGCGGAATCTACCAACGTTCATACCTTTGCCTATATTATTTTAGGAAACGAGGGAGATCCGATTATGTGGATTGCGTCAGGGAGTTAAAATGACCTTTATGGCTTTCTCTGAAACGTTATTTCCTCAAATGGTTTCGTTGATACTCTGCCTGCGATTAAAGTGAGATGCGCTGTTCTGAGTTCTGCCTCCGAATCACATAGATATGGCAAAAAAATCCGCGTTTCGTTCAAATACTGTTGGTTTGCCTACCAGTAGAAATTTCGACATCGGGTACAGCGCTGATTCGGCCGATCCCGTATCACAACGATTCCGGATGGCAAAGCGTGTTCTATTTCAACCAGGGTTCAACGCTGGAGAAGCATGGGAATAAAAATCTGACCACTTTACGGTAAAGGCGTCTATTTCCGTAACATCCGGCTCGTGTTTACAAGAGAAAAATTTCTGCAATTTGTATTTGCTTTTGAGGCGAATGAATCTGCGTCCGGGATTCCAAATTTATTGACAATGATGTTAAAGGCGACCTTCAACAACTCCGTATCCTCAATTCCGTATCCTGGCTTTTTTATTCCATATAGATAGCCCATCAGCTTCTTTGTTTTCCTTCGAGAATATATGATGCAAACAAAAAAAATATTCTGGATTCTGCTCCTTGGCAAATATTTTTCGCTGAACTGTTGGATTCTCTCTATCTTATGCCTTATGCATATGATATCCTTGAGGCTATCGTTACTCTCGCTTAAATTTGAGGCAACTCAGCTATCGGAGAGAGAAACATAAAGTATTCAATTCGATTATAAAGTCCCCATAATATCTTTTCGGCCTGGGAGAAGACCTAACTAATTGTTGACTCGTGGACGTACCAAACGGTAAACAGATAAACTGATATTGTTTCATCATGAGAATTGAAATCGTAAAAAATTCAACGGACTCCGTGAAGAAATCTGGAAAACCACTTTTATGCAGTCCCTACATCTTCCATCCCATTCTTGAGGGGTCTGCAATGATGCGAGTAACTTGATAGAAACCGATCGTGTCTCTGGAAAACAAAGTTCAATTTCACCTTCATCAGACACTGAGTCTATTGCTTTTTCCAGGCTCTTAACATCTGCACTAGAATTTATCGTTCGGACGCGAAAGTAACTATGTACAAGTTTCTGACAAAATTTTTGATTTCGCATCCTGGAATAAAGACCAAAAAAAATTGGTCCATCGTGGATGATTCCTTTCCACTTTGATGAAGAATTATTTAATCTACCTGCAACCATATTTACTTGTATCTGGCTCAATGCCTTGTCTTGCACATTAAAGTCGAAAGAGTGCTGCTTATTCTCCAGAAACACCAAAGGTCTGACCTGTCGTGATGTATTGGGATGGCTGGCCACGCTTCCCTTGCGTGCCTCTGTAGTTTAAGAGTTTGCTTCGACGTGGATGTTGATGCAGTTTGATCCCTCATGTCTTGACCCATCGATTCGATGAGTTGCCTTGGCTTCTTTCATCCTTTTCCGAAGATTTCTTCCTCATCAGTTTTCGTATTCTTATTAAGAGATTAAATTCATTCGTTAACGCCGGGTATCGAAGCGAAGATTCACGTTCAAGAACAAACCAAGACACAATAAAAATGAAGAAATGAAAAGGTGGAAAACCGAATGAATAAATCTTTGTAAGTTACGTCAAGCTCCACATTTCACACGTTCATATTAATATTAAAATAGGCACGCATTACTTTCCATGTTGAAAAAGTGAGTGCAGAACGTCTTTTGTATTTTATAACATATACCATCATACCCTCACATTGTTTATTCTATTCTCTGCATGTAACCCCTGTTTACGTGCTTCGGAAGTAGTGCTTAAACTTTCTCAAGTGGCGAGGAGGCGAATACGAGTTGTCAGAGTGGGTGTCGGGCGCCAAAGTTACAACGCTGGCAGGTAGGTAGGTATAGATGGTGATGCTAGTATGGAAGCAGTATTGGTGTCGGTGTCAGCATGGTGTAGAAGGTGTTGGTTTCCCTCGACCCTGCGACCCTTCATCTACCCTCCTTGTCCTCCATCCTGGCCCCGCAGTCAAATGATATCTCCTCGTTACCAGTAAATTAGTAAGTTTAACTTTCCTTTAATTAGATTATATTCACGTTGGCTCCAATAACCTTAACTAGTGTGACACTGCGATTTACGAGGATCTTGAATAATTTTCACACCATTTTAGCCGGCAAAAGGGAACCCTTGCTTGACGTGTATCTTTGCCTGGCAATTACATCATTCAAAGTAAGTTAAGAACTCTAAATTTGAGCTTCAAAATCGCTTCAGTAATTTCATTTCGGGCCTACCAGGTATAATTGACGACTAAAACATATTTACTCGTTGACACAAAGGTATATATATATTATATATATATATAATATATCTTCGAGTATTTGAAAGATTTCTCATTACGACTACATCTACCCCAATTAAATTACATATACCGATGCGATGACCCGATGGCAAATTTGTCGGTCTATATTTCTACTCTAATGAAATTACGATGTTCATTAGCTCCCGATGTATGTATGACGAGTTCCTGGTCAGCAAATCTACAGCTGGTAACGGAGTTAATACTAAGCCTTTGTTTCACTTTTTGCCACTTTCGCTTGTCGGAAAACTTTCTCAGAAGCTTCGTGACAAAAGAACATTGCAAGAACGCGCGACCTGCCCACGTTAACAGGAATACCGAGGCAATTGGGTGCCATACAATTTCTCTCTACCACGGTATCGATATAGAGCATATCGTGCAAGAAAAGTACTTATCAGTCTCCGGAACTCCTATACTTCGATATCCCACGACGAACTTCAACTTTTTGCACCCAAACGAAAAGTGAACAATCGTCGTTGAGCCCGCACACACGTATTTCTGTACCTATGTATATATCGTCTCTGGACATATGCTTGTTGTATAACGTGCAGTCGATATACTCCCAGTGGGCAGTGTTGAATCGGCGTATTCCCATTGACAAGTGAAACAGAGTTAACCACCACCGAGTGGTGTGCGTACCGAATGATTGATTGTTAACTAATTATCTGCTCGACGAGATCGGTATCAATTTGATAATAGTTAATTACAATTTAATTAATTATACAGCTATAATTGCACAGCTTTTCGAACCCAAGGTGGTTATTTATATATAGAGACGCAACACCGCTTTATGTATGTACCCCAGTTTCCGAAGAAGCGAAGCCGCCGGTGCTTCTCGGGTAAATTTATTAATTAACCCTCCCCTCTTCACCTCGCGTCCGCTTCTCCCTATCCTGCATCCCCTGCCTTTACCTTTCCCTTTCCATTTCTCTAACGCAACCATCCGACCCCCGCTTCGTCCCTTGCCTGAATCCTCATCGACCTTCCCCTTGACACCCTTCTGGAGCACAAGTCTCGTCATCTCTCTGAAGGAACGCACCAAGATATAAATGGTCGTTGGCACTCGACGTTTACCTCGTCTGTTCTTGACGAGCCAGTTACGAGAGCGCACTCACCTGCATTCTGCGGAGGTACCAGCTCATGCTCAAGATACCGTCACCACCGCCACCGCCACCACCACTTTGAGACGTTTCATTACTTACGGTACTACGGATTCACCCCGTCAAACAACCGGCAACATAAATATATGCCCTATTTCTACCCATTTTGCGAACATCCACTATGAATATTCCATGGTGATCTGTGTGGTATAATATGGTGAAAATTTATATTTAAGGATGCCTGACGGTTTTGCAATGATCTATTTGGTATGAATTATCGATTGACGATGGGTTTGAATTGCGTTGCTAAAATCTATTTGTTGTTATTCGACATATGTGAATATTGGAAGAACGTTCCAGCCCATCAGAATTAATCATTGTACAACCACCTGCTTGAATATCAGAATGATGTCGCTAATTTCTGTCCCCATGTTGTGAGACTATGGTTGATTCGCCATGGAATATGAATCCCGGCGGAAGATATAATACGATCGTGTCTCGATGAAAAAGTTTTCCGAGATCAGCCCAAGATTTCTACCCTGATCTACCGAAGACAAGTTATACGTGGATATCATACGATATTATCTACTAACTTTCGTCAACTTTGTGACAAACAACGCGAAAGTCATTTGGGAGTTTCCCAATCGTTGGAGATAAAACAAATCTCGGATTACCAGAAATATATTGGAACCGTTCCAATTTAATATTTGTATTACATAACGGACGATATTCTGCGATTCGATCCTTTGTTCACAGATTAACATAATAACTATGCCATTATACTTCAAGGTAGGAATTTATAAAATGAGTAGCTTAGTTACGGGTATGAGTCGGTCTCGGATGAATGTATAGAAACCCACGCGAGAGCGTACGACAAAATCTATAGGAAAGAGTATACTTTTTTTTAGCACAAAAATATTTCTCTCACTGAAATTTTTACTCAGTCGAAAGAATATTTCCAAAAGCTGGTCTAAAAGTATGTAAGGCTTGAGTACCCACTACAGCTTTTGCGGTGTTGAACCTATTACTTAGATACAGGTGGATTCCGTCGTAATCGGCTTAGGTAAAAAAAGGGAAATTCATATTTTTCAAGTTCTCTGATATGCCCGAGCCTCGTCAAATCATATCACAGTGAAATGCATGACGGTTCACGCATGGCTCTGGTTTTACCTGAGGCAGCGTACCTGAGCACCCAAACACTCGTACAATTAGAAATGACAAGACCTGAAAAATATGAAATTCGTTTTTATACTCAAGCCGATTACGGTAGGATCTGCCTGTACGTATGCAAGTAATGAGCTCAAGACCGCAAGAACTGTAGTAGGTCCTCAATCCCTCTAATGCTTTATACCGTTAAAAGAGCTTTCTTGTCTGTGGAAAATTGAAGTAAGAGAAATGCGTGGGTGCTACAGAAAATATCACAGTACCTGAGCCCAAGAATTAATTCGTTGTTTGATTTTCTAAACCTCGATTTCCTGAGTATCGTTATTAGATTCGCGTAATTATAGCAGCCTTATATGTTTATTCAAGAAATCGATTGTTCGAAATTCGGGACTCTACTCTGGAATTAACGTATACAATCTGGTTTTACATGATTGTTATACTTGCAGCTCCTCACCTAATTATTCAAATCACCGACACCGAAATACCGCGAAAGTTTTCTTTTAAATTTAAACTCACCAAAGCCAACACGATTCCCTCGAGATTCAAACTTGAAGAAAAGCTAGCAGCTTCTTCCGCAAATACTCAAATACGGTGAAAATAATCAATCAATCGTGTAAGAAAGAAAGTATGAATTGCAAAATCGCTTATTATTTTCATTGATTTCATATGTTCCAAGATTTCCTATATCCTGCATGATCTCAATGCACAAGGAAAAGATAGATTGTTAGGGACTTTATTTTGACTTACGAATCCTACAGCCTAATTGACAGCCCGGCGCGAGCATGGCTGCAGTAATTAAGGTGAACCAAAGCCAAGAAGTGGGTAGATTGATTTCAGGGACTTGCAATGGAGTAGTTAGCCGTGCCAAGACAAGGAGATAAGTGCCAACGCGTGTAGCGAAAGAGTACATGTTTCCTCTGGGAGCTGGCAACAACCCCTTCAGGGAAAGAAGGGAGTTTGGCACCGTATGATTCGTACGAATGAAAAAGTTACTTTCGAGATTTCGTGCGCTTAACAACTGTTGATGGGATTGAATTTGATAAAAATAAATAAAAAAAGGTATGGGGTCCCGAAGGCACTATGTATAACCCAGAGTATTCTCTGAACACCAAGAAATCGCTTCCTCCTGCTATGCCCTCTTGTAAACGTGCCAAATACTCGACCGCGAATCTTCATACTTTACGCTAATGAATTCGAAACGTCTTGGGGCATGAAATCATTCTATTCGTCTAGCGAATGAAATGTAATAATCCTGATTTACAGCGAGATGATTCCATCTTTCCAAATATGAAACAAGTATCTAAGTATCGCGAAAAATGGTATTAAAAATAATCGGATAGATAATGACATTAATATTTATGAAAATTGTTCAGTAAGAAGAATATACGGGAATAATTTGCGATGGTTTTTGGGACGTGGGTATAGCTACATCTCGTCTAGATTTTTCGTCTTTTTCTAAGTAGTCCTTAACGTTGGGCATATATTTGGATTCAGTCTCAAAACATTCACCGTCCGTAATGAGGAATAGGAAAGTAAATGTACGTTGGACGATCATTTGGCTCGTGTATGAGTACACTACGTCGTCGGTGCACAATAGATTTACGTATTTCAACCAAAGAGGTAGAACAGTGCAGTGCGATAGCCGTAGGGAGTCAGCAATCTTGGCAGCAGACCAACTGTCGCAAATAGGTATGCATCGTACCACGTCGTACTCACAGAACAGACATGTCTTTTTTTTTCATTTGGAAAATTTTTTGTTTTACTATTTTTTCGTTATATTTTAATGAACCCGACTTAAAGAGCGTATTCCATACCTGACAGTATATGTATCTATTCGACAGATAAAATAAATTGAAGCAATTCGTCACGTACGTTCTTTGCCGCATTAAATCCCACCGGATTGGTACGATCTGTAGACGATCGCAGTATCAAATCAGTCTATAAGCAATTAATGCCTAGAATTCTCTGACTGTTGAAGTGTGGATGAGAGGAGTTCTAATTAACGTGCTAAATACGCGACTGCTGTCTACCACAAATTCTCTGATTAAGATACCAATAAGAATCTCATCGAAATGAGAACGATCGTCTCAAGTGAGTAGATAGTAGACGATCTCATTATTGGACCGAAAAAAATTATATTATTTACACGCCTTTGGTCATACATGATAGTCCGAACACGTGAGGCAAGTAACGTTTCACTGCACACAGATAGATATTTTTCTAAGTGTGAAGCTATGCTTTGCAGTACCTGTCCATGATTATTAAAATATAATTTCAAATGAACTTCAACAGCTCGTTTGTCTTATAGGGCAATTAGCGAGACTGTAAATTTTTCACCCTCATTTTCTATCTCTCTTTCTCTTTCCACTCACTGTCACGGCTTACCAGAACCAATTTCTTGTACGAGAAAATACGGAACAAATACTCAGAACGTTAGGAACTGCAATGGCACAGAAAAGAAGAGGATTCGATATAGTTAGGAATTAAAATAATTCGGTTTCGCAGATTACGGACAGGCTGAAGTCACTCTTGGTACTTGAAACCGGTTCGAGTTAAACTAATTCTAATTTTCATCACATACTTCGCAGCTTATGATGCAATTGAATTCTGGCTTATGAGAATAATTAATACCTGAGAGATATCGCAGGTTATCGAAGAAAAACGCCAGTAGTGGGAAATTAGATTTTTAATTGCATACCAGTGACCTAAATACAATTACTGGTGTAAATTGTTGTTGTCATGTATATGTAAAATTATAGAATGAGGAGTAAAATCTATTCCTGTTTCCATAGTCGAGAAAACTCTGGTATTAGGAAATTTCTCGTCTCGTGAACGTTACTTTTGACCATTGACATTAGACGTGGTGTGCACATTGACAGTTGTGTGAAATTATCTCTCGGGAATCCGGGACTGACGAGTAGAAATGTCGTTTGTAGAGAAATACCGCAATCGGGGAAAGATTACTTCCGGCTTATAGTACAAACAAGAAAGCAGCTTTTCATTTGGCCCCGTCGAAAAACTCAAAGCCTTAAGGGATTCGCAAATACTCGCGCAATGTCGTGAAATTTTTGCTGTACCCAACTCGAGGATAAAACTTTGAACAAACTTCTAACATAGAGAAAACTTTTACCCGCAATGGGTTACTTCATCTCGAATAGTTTTATGGGTTACGAAGAACAAAGATCGGTCCCAAGGTTCATGGCATCATCTACACCCTTTCATACTTGATACAGATATACTTTCTTTACTTTTAGTACACTATCACATGAGACAGTAAGTAAAAAATATTTGATTTACATGTCTACGCAAGGTCACAGAAAATTTGACTACGCTCAATATATTCATACGTGTATAGGTAGTCCTGATGTGGATCACGATCAGTTCATATAAAATACCTATAGTATCTTTGGTAGAAGGGAATGAACGTGCAACCAGATTATAGAGGTTTACTAGCAGAGCTCTGGATTGATTTATTAATGGATAAAATTGACGTCATATATTCCCTGCATGTGGCGTACGCTACACAGCTGTGCATGACGTTCCGGCTCTGGTTGAAGCTAATTGCTTCTGCTTCCGGGTGTCGCTTGGCTACTTCTCGTCATTTAGAAACGACGTTTCTAATCGTTTTGTGTTACCAATTATCTCATTATACCAATCCACGTACTTCAACATCAAATTCATTTTTTCAACATCACCTAACATATCAACGTTTGCACGAATGCTTTGGGATTGGCAAGGAAGTTCGTAGCCTGAAAGTTCTGATAACGTTTCTAGCCAATGCATTGTTTTTTGTTTTTTTTTATATACTGAAGATCTGAAAGGTATAGAATGGTCGATGGAAGTACAGAAATCTGGTCATGAGCCCTTAACCCCTTTGGCAAAACCGACTCCTGCAAAGCCTTGCCTTTTTCCTTGTAGGTACATTTTTATTACTTATACTTAACAAAGTACGAACTGGTAATAATGTTCAGCTGTCCTTTAATAATGTTATTGTTTCTGCGGTAACGACATCCTCCACTCTCAGGATCGCTATGGCAGTCATCCCCACCGGAAAACCACGCGCTGTCATGAACACCGACCACACAACACTGTGCGCTCTTCAGCGGAATGAACTTACTAATGGGCCAGGCCCTTCAAATCTCTCGGTTGGAACTCGAAACGGACGCTAATTTTCATTTCATGGGTTCTGCTAACGCTCAGGTTTCAGTATAATTGCGTAACGCTGGGAAAATCTGCACTCTCCGAATCCTTTCGGATACGACCCTGCCGATATGTGTTTTACCAAACGAATATTATTATTGGTTGGATAATAATAAATACTATACAAACTCGGTGACCACCTTTTTCAGTTGATTTCGTTAACCAACCAAATGACTGAGGGTAAAGAACACTTGATAATTTTATCACGAATCCTTGTTCACGGCTTTCCCTGTATCAATATGTAAACTTGACGATGGGGTATTACTGTCCTCGCAGTTTTTCTTCGTTTTTAATCGTCAAGTACCATCGTTTAAGCTATAAAAAGACTTCGAGTATGAATCAAGGGTCCATAGGGGCCTAAAGTGAGACTCGTAAACTGAAGTATCGCCGCTTTTGTGAATATTTTTTGCGTACGTTGGTGAAAAGCTTTGAATAAACTATTAGCGATTCAATATACCCGCAATACGTACAATTTAACATCGCTTATTCGCAGCCGATTACCTAGATGAAAATTCTATGAATTCCGTTTTAATTCGGAAACTACAGTTTGAAATGAATCGCGAAATTATAGCCAGCCATTCCACGGTGAAATCTGTATCCTACACCCTTTGATGGCCTGAGTTAGTAACAGTCGCTAACATTTTATAGACATGACCTGAGTTAGGTAGGGTGAGTTTAATTAGGTTACTGTCAAGTAACAACAAACGCCGTCTTCAGAAACTGGGATGGGGTTGTTGTAGATCTCTTTGCGTATCCTCTCGGTGTACTGGCGTGTTTCAAGATGCCAAAGTTTACCTGGACACTGAATTGCTACAATTTCAAGAGCTGTACATCTGTTTGAGCTTTTCAAGGAACGTGTAATCGTGTAATTTACGCGACGTTGTGTTGTAACTGTAAAAAAAAGAGAAAGAAAAGAGGACATTCGTGACTTAACAAGAACGTCAAATTCCATGAGGCATTTTTTATAGTCACGCTGAAGTAAAAACGATGCAATAAATGACGCTTGAAAAATGTCGGAGTTCGAGATACGTTGCGTGACTTACTTATCGTGTTGGTATATTCCCATCACAATAGGTCGTTTTATTTTCCAGATGCCCAAACAATTCGTTGGGCAGACGGAGCGAAGTTATTGACTCGTATTAAATCCCCTTCTCGTATACGGTACCGGTTTTATTCGTATAATACTGTACAATACCGTCGAGCATATATCCGATTACAAAATATCTGCAGATTTTGCTAAAACATATAACTTTTCAGCAACGACGGACGAACCATCCTCATATTGCCATCCCGGTCGAATCTAGCTCTAAGCTTAGCCTGAAAGAGTCCAATTCGAAAGCCTTCCTCGAGCTATGCGACTTTTCGATGTTCATCGCAGACGAAAGTTTGCAATAATTTTGTTAAAGCAAATCAAATTATTTCCCAAATTTTTTTCGTACAAACTCACATGGGGTCAATATTCGTTTCAAGTATATGCGAGTTGCGGCCTCAAACTCGTTCGTCTACTTCCCATTTCTTATAAGAATTTCGTGCAGATTTATTTTAACCCAGCGTATAGAAGGTAAGACACCTGGGATTTCGGATAGCTTTAGTCAGTCTTACTTGATGGCGAATAATTGGGTACGTATTATGCCGGGAATCACAAGGTTAAGTGCACGATAAAACTTATTTCCAACAGACAGCTACAGCACGGTCGTTTTATCAGACGTTCTCGAATTTTAATGTGCTATAAGCTGTTTCACCTGTTCATCCCCGCATATTAATGCAACCTGCTTAATATTTCTCGGTGAGAGTTTCAATGGACTGCTATACTCCTAATTCGAAACGAATTTTCCCCCTTTACCTTTATTCTGTTCTGCTATA
Source organism: Tenthredo distinguenda (assembly GCA_947538915.1). Lineage (NCBI taxonomy): Eukaryota > Metazoa > Arthropoda > Insecta > Hymenoptera > Tenthredinidae > Tenthredo > Tenthredo distinguenda. Next base: position 13,263,311 of record OX384534.1, read on the forward strand.
ACTATTTCAATCTTCTGAAATCTTCTATTTCATAAGCCATTGAAGCCCAGAATATGTATATTAGTTTTTTATGCGATCAAATCTATTGCTTCCTGTGAACGTTAAGATCAAACTACCTCTTTGACTTTTACTGTTCCAGTACGCGACGCTTATATAGGGCATTTTATTTCAATGCTGGATTCCATTTACATAGCCTGGACACATCTTATGATACTATTTGTTCTGATAAGAAAAAATCGCACTATATTCAAGTAGTATTTATATATATATATATAGGCATATTCTCAGACTGTATACTTTTTGTGTGAAAATCCACTTGTACAGAAGAAGGAATCGTTCAGCAGACCTGCAGCACCGCTGCATATGGTGCAGAAATAATATAACGAATACGATTCTACTTCCAGATTCAATATCTAGAATTGCATACTGTAAAAGGAAGATACGAAATGATTATACCATCGCATATTGTAAAGCCTGAACAATAATTATTGCCAGGAAAGTGATAATAAAATTTTGCAATCAATTTTAATAATCGATGAATGTATGGTGATACGAGTAACTGTATTTTCCTGAATCGGGTAGATACAGATACCGATTCGTATACCAATTGATTATCCGCAGTCTTGATATACTTTTTATGTAAGGGACTCTGAATAAAAGAAATCGTATAAATCGATACTGCAGAACCGTGACAGAATATACTACCTACATCAGTCACGGTCGTCAAAATATTGAAAATTCTAGCCATAATATACTCGAGGACGACGCAAACAAAGCTTTCGAATATTGACATGCAGAGAGTGGCTAGAAAACGTATGTACATACTTATACACGTATGTCTATGAATAAGCCAGATTTTATCTTACGCTTATAGGTAATCTCTCAACAGAACGTGAGCCGAGTGAGTCGATGGCTCTTAACGACTCATGCACAGACTGAGATACCGATGCTGGAACCCTCACGATTTTTCTAGCTTTACTTGGGATTACACATAATGCAAGTTCCGTTCTAACTTTCAAAGGATGATCGATCTGATGCCATTCGTTAAGGTCCTATGCGCGAAATTCACACATGAGTCTGTTGAACCATTCAATGCATTTTTAAGTATGAAAATTATCACCAATTTTCAACACAAGAGTTTACGTATCAACTTTACCCTCATCGCCATAGTGAAGACTGAAATTTTGACATTATTGCTGTTATCAGATAAGCGGAAAAGTTGGACGTAGAAATAATGGAAGGTGAAGGATACAATGCAGCGGTTCATTCCGCACCAGCTAGGTGTATATTGGTGCACGTGAGCTTGTTACGTCGGTCTTTGACAGGGGATTGAAATCCGACGACTGGGAACCAACTCAGTCGAACAGTACAATAGATTATTTTTATAGATAAAGCAATTATCCTTTGACTCGTGTCAGATAACAGCCAATCAAGTATACCAGCGAGGATTATGGGTGCACTCGGAACTCTAGAGCCGAGCACCTTTGTTCTAGAAGCTGATAGCTGCTAATTATGGATCGTGCCAGACAAATTCATTTTACAGAAACTGATTTGAAACTGTCATGGACGTGCTCGCAATCTGACGATTTTACTCGCAGCAATATTTGCGAACCCCAACTGATGACGCGGGTATTACTATAGGACCTGTTATTGGTGTCTCGATAAGATTTACTGAATTTTCAGCCCAAGTCACTGACCTGATCGAGTATACCTACTGCAATCTTTGGAGAATAATAGCATGACCGAATCTTGAAAACTAGTCAGAATCGTTTGAACATTGCGTGACGATTTCCGGTATCTGAATGAAAATACACGACGAAGGTTAATGACTTCTACTATTCTTTACGTCTATAATACGTCATGAAACTTTCTTAGTTTCCAGTTAAACGCGTTACGAACAGCCGCTAATTAGAACAGTGCTCATTGAACTATTTCAGACCGATTTTCATTCGTCTGTGAAAATTATGTGAGCAGCTGCAGGATTGATGGTCTCGTTACAATCGAAATTTGGAAAACCTTTAGAGGCACGGGCTCTTAGCTTGTCCAAATTTTGTATACGCTTTACGCACACTTCACGACCGAATAATGGGCAATATATCTATATATGCGAAGTTTTCATCTTCTGACCCTTTTTTTCGCAAGTCTTATACTGTTCTCGAAATTTAAAATTCTACGTTTTTATCCCGATTTTAAATTCTCTCCAAATCATGAGGGATCATTTTTCAACATAAAAAACACATGTTCAAATGTCAAAGTTAATATAAGCAACAGTTTATGAGTTATCAAAGTCCCAAGAGAACGTCTGTACCAAGAAGAAATCGAAAAAGAAGCCGAAGACAGAGCGGAATCCAATTTTTCGTTTAGTGTAATATCTATTAATTTACTACTACAACCAATTTGTTCAAGCGTTGCCAGTCACGTCATCGCGAGTGCTTCGTGGTACTGGATAAGCTTGACATCATAATAATTAGTCGTTTCGGTGATATGATATGCTGTATACTGTAGTCGTAATGAGCTTGCAGCAGTAAATGTTTCGTGGCTGCTCTCGCTTCGCACTCTAAGTAGCGGAATTACCCATTTTTATACTTATTGTTAGCTGCGATCCGCTGCTGCGAATCTTAATTGTAACTTTATCTGGTTATGCTTCACCAGCAGAAGGCTGGTGAAGTTAACCTAGTCCGCGTGTGTCCTTTGTCACGGGTGAAATGTAATTTTTGGAGCTCCTCTAAGGGGAAAATTGGAAAAACCCTGAAAACCCTAATACAGACTCGGATGGATATTACTCCACCAGAGCTGCCTCCCTACAGACTTGGGATATGCTTGACTCACAGACTAGGGTACCAATTATAGCTATACCGTAGCTGCCTTGAGTCAAACTCACCGAAGCTGCCTGTTACAGACTTGGGATATGTGTGTTCTCAGACTAGGGTACCAATTATAGCTATACCGTAGCTGTCCAACACACTCACCGAAGCTGCCTTTTAGCTAAACAAAGTGAATCTAAGTTGCTGAAAGATGAATTTAATGTTTGATTAGTAAGAAAGGATCTTTGAAAATGAATTGATAAGAATCAGATTTCTACAAGTGTTTAATATTTATTATCATTTGCATAGCATCCTGATGCAAGGCAAATGATAATAATACTCGTTGAGTCTGATATTACAAAGAAAAGGAATATAACAGAAATCATAAATTTACCAAGTAAAATAAATCATAAAGAAACATAAAATAAAAGTCTTGAGATCTCAATCGAAAGTTATAGTGAAGTAAAGTAAAGAAATGAAATGAAATGTAATACAAAACAGAATTTAAAGTCTAAATTATCCTAGTTCTTATAATTAATTGCGCTAGTTTGTCTCTGATTTAGGTTTGGTTTGAGGTTTGATATTTGATTTCGGTTCAAATGCTATTTTAGCTAGATGACTAAATTTTATATAAAAGTGATTCGATTAGGCCGCTTTGGCACAAAAGGAAGAATAAGCGATATTTTGAGGTTAAGTGATTTGAAAAGAAAGAATTTACACGAGTCGGTTGGCCGCTTTGGCTCAAGACCGCTCTATCGAGATAAGCTATGAGTCGCACTGCCGCTCTGGCTAGATACGCTGCTTTGCGTCTCAGCGTTGCTCATTATATACCGTTGGTGACGTCATCAGGCGTCACCCCACCTGCGCGATCCGTATGTGCTGTGTACGACTATACCAGTATAGGCTGGTATAGCCGTACACGTTACATAATACTATACAATATTATCAATTGTGGTATTACGTGAGAGAAGTTTTGCAAGTTCGATAAGTAAAATATAACGGAATGGAATGAAAAATAAATTAACAATAATTCCTTTTGCTATTTCCCAATCTAAACTCCGCAATGTACTGGATTGGCAGGTCCAGATTCTTATTTCCTATTTTTACCGTTGTTCCAGGTTGTAAAATTCGTTCGGAATTCGCTCGACGATGTGTGTGAACTTAAAGATTCATCTCAATTCACACCACACGCATATTTCGTGTGAATAGGAATCGTCTGTATTCGATTCGAAGTCAGGAACCAAAACGAATGGACGCATTATTGCTGAAATAGGAAATGATCGATCGCGAATTCTTCTACAGCAATTCGAACGAATAGAGAACAGGAATCTGGACTGGCAAATTCAAGACCTCGAGAAATCCGAAATGAAAGGTAGCGTTTCCATGCTTCTCAGTCTACTGGATGTGGACTTAGACTTTATGCGCAAACGGCAAATGAGGAATACCGGAACATAGTACACGTACATGCTGCATACTGCATACAATGCACATAGTTTTGTACGTATCATAGTTCCATCGAACCGACACGACAATAATATGGCACAGTTGTATAATACGATTCGTTATTCAAGGAGCAGCGTAGGGCAATACGGCATACCAGATACAAAGTGAATATCAGCTGAAGAGCTGCAGCCGAATGAATCCACACTTCAATGGGTGATGATGAAATTAATATCAGCGGGCATGCCAGTGCATAGCCAGTAGCTACAATACTCTGGAATAATGTAACGCTATTCCGGAATCATGTTACGGTGATTTCGAATGGTGTTACGCTTTCTGGAATCCTGTTACGGTGATCTGGAATGACGTTACGATTTCTGAAATCATGTAACGCTCTTATGATATGACGGAGCCAGCAGTATAAGTGTCTACTTTTGATATTCAATTTTTTTTGCTATCGATTTTACTTTTTGATAAATAACCGAGTACTGGAAGAAAAATGGTAAACGCTGCTCCCCAGTTACCATTCTGGAAAAAAGTTACGAGACTTCCTTATGACTTGTGACAATGTGTTCGCACATTTTCCACTATTTCAATTTACCGCCGTGCGGCTACATGAGTTTCGGCTCCTTAGTCCACACTTCGTCACATATCTGCCCAAATCATACGAGTAACGCTATCCCTCGGATCGCAATTGACACTATTAGCTACCCCTCACCTCTTACTCACGAATTCCATAGAATTCATTAGTATGGCTCTGATTCTCTATCGAGACAGATGGGTATTTACACCGCGACTAATAATCGTCCTGCTCAGAATCAATACAATCATTGCCTAGAATACGGCTCCGAGTGTCTAATGAGACAGAAAAGTGTTTAATACAATCCTAGTTTACCCTGCTCACTAGGTAATAATTATTTAGTTAATTCCTTACGAATTAATAAAGTAGAAGTGCACCCTGACCCAGCGTGAGTGTGTGAGAGTAAAGTTATCCCGAAGTGATATACCAAGTGCTTGTAAGACCATAAGTGTAAAAGAAAGCCAAGTTCAATATAAACCTGCTTATTAGTTCAAAATCACCGAGTCCGAGAACATCGAAGATATCGTCCGATGACGTAGTTAATTAGCATAGATTGTTAAAGGTTTATACTAACAGGAGTAAGAACGCCTCAGCGTTAGAACAAAATAGGTACGAGGGCCTACGTGCCGAACCTCACCCTGTGAGTCTCAAAACCAGCTTCCCAGGCAGAATTAGACGAGTACCTTGATGCTCAGAAAGAGAATTTCCTTGTTTATTAAATTAGGTGGCGCCCAAAAGACGCGCAAGACCATCGGTGTACCCGGTTATTGAGGTCTCACCCTCGTTAAAGAGCCCTCAATAATACGCAGGTTGCAGACTATAGATAAAACCTGTTTGTTTACGCTGAAACTGATCATGAGTGGAGAGCTTCACGACGCACCTATTGTTCAAGCGATTTTCTCTTCGCGTATACGTCGAAGTATCAATGCGATAATAGTCATCGTACTTTTAATTTGTGAAAAAAGCTACGCATTAGGTAAAACTGAAGTTTGAATTGATTTTGATTTACTAATTCCTAAAGCAGGTCAGGGGATCCATCGTTGAAAGTAAAGCACTGTAGGTTACAGCCTCGTATAGAGATATTTGCATAATTTTGCGGTACGTAGCAAATTGCATGTATACAAATTTGTAAAGTGTAGTGCCAAAGGCAATGTCCTGTTTTATCACAGTTAGTTGAATCGACCACGCAGCGTCGATTACCGTGCACGAAAATATTCATATTGATGGTTAAAGAGATGAAAAATCTATAACCAGTGGTGCAAAAACCTATCTAGGTTTAAAGCTTATGATAAAGATGATGTCTGAAAGCGAAGAAACTCGAGACGGACGATATCTATCTATCAGGCATTTCTAACGAAGCACTTGATCTTAAGCCCCCATTATGCACTTTTAATTGAGCTTCGGTGTTCCAGCTGTCGATATTACAATTTGCCTTAAGAACATTATGCGAGCCAGAGTGTTCTCTGCGATTGAATACTTTTTCAGGCATTTGAGATCACCAGAATCCAGAATTCGATAAACTACGTTTCGTACTGCTCACAGGACGTGGACAGCTGCTCGCGACATCATCAAAAGTACTTGGATTATTGCGATCAGCTGTATGATCGTATCCAAGTGAGTCCTAATTATTTCCTGATAACCAAATCGTTTAATTGTTAAAAAATTATTGATCGCGAAATTTCTGTCAAACTTTCTGCAGAAACTGCAGTAAAATCGACAGCCTCAGATTCCCTGATGGATTTGAACTTGGAGCTGCAACTTCGTCGTATCAAATTGATCAATATATCATGAATTTCGTTTTTACGCTTTCAGTTACTGGGACAGGGATGCTCGGGTCAAGATATTGAAACTCTAAATAGAATTTGACGTATATTTTTATGATCAACTTACACATCTCTAGCTCTAGGCAATAACTATAGCTATTGCTACTACACCTAATATTATCAACAGCGTTCTTTTAAAAAACTCAAAAGCTTTACGAAGGACTCTACATGTTTTTGCAACGTTCTCTATACTATCAGGCATTGCGTTCAGTTTCGCGAGTGTCTAACGTTGATTGACGATCAACTGCTTCTAATCAACGCAATTTTCATCGCAACAAAATTATTGGAGACAAAGGAGAAAGTATATGCGATTGATGGACACATAAAGACCCATCGCCTGTACCAGACCACACCAACGGAGACGTTGCTTGCAACTTCTACCACAGGTATAAAGGGGATGTAGACTGGCTCAAGAACATTGGAGTGAGTTGAAAATCGATAGATACAAGCCTCCGATGAATCGTACTTTCAGTCCGTCAATATTCATCGCATTTCAGTTCGACTATTATCGATTCTCCATCAGCTGGACGCGGGTTCTTCCAACTGGACTTGCGAACAAAGTGAGCATTGATGATATTGAATATTTCAAAAATTTCACCGAAGAATTACTCGTTAATGGTATTGAGACCGTTGTTACCCTTTACCATTCTGACCATCCACAACGGCTGGAAGAGATGGGTGGTTCGACTAATGAGTTCATGGTAAACTGGCTCGTAGATTACGCCAGGATTATATTCGAGGAATTAGGACCCAGCGTTAAGATTTTTGCAACTATTAACGAACCGTAGGTTCTCTGCCCAGGGGATCTGAGCTCTGCTATACGTTCCAGCTTATTACATTTATAAAAATTCTGACCCTTGTTACTTCGGAAAGAATTTGGTGCTGATGCCTGTTCTAGGTAAAGAGCCTACTCGATGTTGGCTTGTACCGATGCCTACACAATATTCTGAAAGCTCATGCAAAGACCTTTCAGATGTATGACGAGCAATTTAGATCATCTCAACACGGTCAGATGGGGTAGCGATACCTTCTACGGGCTGGTTTTCGGATGATTTAGGTGATGCTGATACAGCATTTCAATTTGAATGTGGGATAATAGCGCACCCGATCTTCATCGGCGATTATTCAGTGATTGTAAAAAAAGAATCGCCATTATCAGCAAGACAGAAGGTTACTGGTATCGCGCCTAGCCTCCCCGAGTTCCTTCCTGAATGGATATCTCGTATAAGGTACGTATCTAGCCAAGTGTAGAGTACAACGGCAGGAACTATCTCTCATCAAAAGGAATGATTTCTTACTCTTTTCCCATCTCGACGTACAGAGGAACGGCTGATTACTTCGGTCTCAATCTTACATGTCTGCGATTGTTACTTGGAATTTTGTCCGCGACGCTCCCTAGATCGGTTCAAAATAAATTCGAAAAAAGATATAGGCGAAACTTGAGCTTCCTACCTCAACGAGAAAGAGTGCCTGTAAGCCCGTACTTTTTCCCGTTTGGATAACGTGGGATTTCTCACCAACCGAATACATTTTTTTCTACAAGCCTATCGTTCATTGGAAAACTCTGTCACTCCGTCACTTTATACTGTCATAGTGTGTCCGCTAGTGCAAATTTGTTGGGTCATCTTGAATCATGCACCACTCGTGCACCACTCGTGTAGACTTTAACAGTACTGGGAGAGACAGAACGACCAAACTTTCGACTATTTGTGGAAAGAAGTTATTCGAGCACACAATCTTGTGGACGTTCCCTGCGAGTAGGACTGCATGTGGATAATTAGTCATCCTCTCTAAAGCCCGCTGCAAAGGTAATGACTATCTTTTCTATCATGGTTATGGTTATCGTTGTGCAATTAATATTTTGAGTACTGATTTACAAGAAATGTGTCTAAAAATAAGTATTGGTGAAGGTGGTGGCTTTGTTATAAGATTGGCACACGATGAAGGCTTGTTAATGTTTCATGTCGATACTATATTATAGATAATAAGTTCAGAACGAAGTAATGAAGGAAACTGATGAGTTATAATTGTCAGTGTATAACGGTTTATCCCACTGATTGTGAGATGTCTACATCTACCCGCTGGGCTGTTTACATTTCATCCCAACTCACACGCGACAACTTTTGAACATTCCCCCAAAGGCCCTCAAGGCACTCGCAATTACTCGGTGTAAATAATAAATCACATCATATAAAGCCGCGGTTAAGAAGATTAACAAGCCTACCGTTTAGTTATCATTTTCATTCCCGTTTCCATCTAAAGTACAATGCCCATTTAACTTGTGAAAACGGTGTATTTCACGGAGAGATTCTCTGCAGCGTGTCTATAAGTCACCTGGTGAAAATTCTCCTCGATGGAAAAATCAGAGGTGGAAAAAAAAATTTCAAATTGCATAAAACGAAGCGGAAAATAACGAAAAAGAAGACAGAGAACAAAAGGAAAAAAATGACGACCGATCGTTGAGGATAAGGTGGTTGGTTTGCAGTTGCTACCATAAGTCAAGGACTCCGAGAGAGTGGACGGCGTAGTTTCCCGTTGGGAGCGACGATACAATCTGAGCTTCGCTGACAGTCGCCTCACCCCTTTACCACCCCCGCAACCTCTTCTCGGCCCGGTTGGTGCCAGAGGTTCCTTCGCCACGCGGGAATCTCCCCTGACACAGAGAATGGATGACTTGAGAATTTCATCTCGTACTTTTTTTTGAACAACTACTACCTACGTCCTCTTATCTCTACAGCATGTCCTTTGTGTCTGGTACAGCCACCTTTGACATGCAAACTATCTATACTCAGGGCTTTCTAATGAATTCTCGTACGGCATCGAGCCAAAGGAAACCCAACCAGCGGCAAGTTGTTTTTTGACTTTTGATCCGATAATAGGAACTAGTTCCCGATTCAAAAAAACAGCTGTCGACGTTTTCGACATCACGCAGGTATACGCAGCTGAAACTGTCACCCTGTCGCGGATACGGCTACAAATTTTGACCTGAATTTTTTATTTTTATTTTCATTTGTTTCTTTCTTTTTTTCCGAACAGCTAGAAAACTCATCAATAACGAAGTTTACAATCTAATATCAGACGATATTCGCGGGGAAAATCATTACACACTGTCAACAGATCGCGATCCCTATTTGTCCACATCACCGGTATTGCCAGTGTTCCAGGTGCTCGTGTCGTGCGAGGAACGATTAACCTCCAGGAATTTGATACGTGCCATACTTATATACCCACATACTTCTCAATGTCGAAACGTCGAAACGTCGAAGAGAAAAACGCCATATTGCCCACACGTGTGCAGATCGCTTAACACGGATCACCCCGTGTATTTTATGTTCACAATCCATCTCAAGCTATCACTTTATGTTTGTCTAGCTAGTCTATCTGCTAAGCTATTCCGCCGGAGCTCATTAAACTATGCGATGAGTACAATCACTGTACGTATATATTTTACCAGTATAGATATTCGGTTGTTTGTCTTCGAAATGGAATTACTAGCACAAGATACATATTTTATAAAATTGGGGTGAATTTGGTTTTAACACGTTAACCAACACTCATATACGCACAGTTTACCCGTGTATTAATAACCGCGGTTAGGGTAATTGTGTGTATTGCAGGGAAAGAGCGAAAATTTCTTCATTTGAAAATAAATTCAATTCTCCGGTTGCTTTGCATAAAAATGGGCACCATTAAGACTGGGAGTTTTTACCATTTCTCTCCGAGAGAGTGTACCCGCAAATCAATTCGTACCAGTCCTTGTGTACAAATGGTAAAATTGGGCGCGAACCGAACCGAATATTTTTTAATAGTTAATTTCTTCTGGTACAGCTCCTCCAACTTTTTCGTCCTTCTCAACTTTCTCGCCGATACTCGTTAGTAAATAAATTCCAAGTTCTGACGGCTTCCAATCACATGAATATGGATTATCACGGGCCAAAACGATCGAATAAAGACCGAAGCCGCACACAAGAATTAAGAAAATTGGGCAAATTAGTCGAAGTTTTGAGTCCGCAATGGATTTCACACACACACACACATATATATATGTATATATATATATATATATGTGAAATCCCTTGGCGAAGCCACCATACATTTCCTGCTTGCTGCGAGCCATTCTTCAAAGGAAAATCTAGGTGTATATAACTTGTCATTGAGCACTATCTCACGTTCTCTCCCTCGATGCATCCTGGCCTACATAGCACGAGCTGAAAACCACCGGGATGAAACCCTGGAGGACAGAGCCTCTGATATGTGCTGACCTCGAAATACATAGTTCGAATTTCTAGCTCTCACTTGAGTCACTGCTTTTCAATATTCCGTGCATGTTCATACGGTTGAGTGAAAATAATGACTTTCAGAATTTGGTCTTCGAGTTCGACTGGACGATCGATATGTTTGGCCGACTACACCGAGGTATTTCCTTTCGTACGTTACACATAGTGAGGAAAGTTCGAGTACCAGGAATGTAGTACTTTGACAATCATATATCAATATTAAAACAAGACGAAGAAGAAAGTTTTTCATGGTACTTTTCATCACCATAAAAACCCACGTGATTATCGAAACTACTATCACGTATGATCAGAATATAGGTGGACATTCAAAAATACGGAGTCGAATTTTATCTCGCAAAAGCAACCGTTCAAATTGAACGAGATATTGTCATTTTTCTTGCCCATCGATGTCTCAATGTCATTAAATTTCCGAATTTCTTTATTTTTCCACCAGAATTCGAGCTGTTTTTGAGATCGTTCGGCTAGTCTGTCACGCAGAGTGACATCTGTCTAAAAACCTGCTTCTCGGATTATGATGGCCTGACGAGGCCAAGATTCCTTGAAATCAGCAAAAGCCACTTTCGTCCGAAGCCAACGCTTTTCTTATATCACCAAAGGTGATGAAAAGTAAAAAAAGAAGGGAAGTATAAGCGCCTGGCTAATCGGATAGATCGCGATGCTCTACGAAAGAACTGTGTACCCATTACAAAGGGAAAGAAGTTCTCTCAAAGCCTAAAAGGAAAAGGTACGTGCGCAGATAAACTAAGATGTCAATCTTCATCTGGCGCGTCAGCACCTCTTTTGGTAGACCTACATTTCTACGCACGTCTCCTGTCACTCAGTATCTAAAACTCAAGTCGATTTGCCCGTTAGCGAATTCAGCACATGGTAGTAGGTGGGTATGTAACATATAACGAACCAAATCGACCGAAATCTACAGCTTTGTAAAAGTTGACGTGTGGGAAATGAAATCCTACCAAATCGTATATTTATAATTTCGATCTGAATTAATAGATTAAAATTAAAGGTAGGTAAACGTACATACATACTACGAATCAAAGTTGATCTCTTTTAATGCCTATAGGTATGCAGGTGCCAACTCCAATTTTATCGACTTACTTTTCATTCTGTTTCAAAAGTTCGTTTGAAAGTTAGCAAAATTTGTATTCCCGATTGATACTGACAACGAGGCGTTGTAGTTGGTCACCTGCAATTACAGTTTCCAGGATTTCCTTACGACCAATTCGCCCGGACCAACTTGGGAGATTTCCCCGGTAACAGAGGCACAACAACAGTCTGTCACGTGCTTAAAGTTCCGCCTGCAAAGTTCCAAGTTTCAGCGTGCGCGTACTTTGTGAAATGTTTTAAATGCATTCGGTGAATATTCAGCATGAAACGTGAATTGCTCATTCGCAAGTGAAATTAAATCCGTTCTAATATGTCCTAATGAAATCAGAGCGTGTAGAACTCGAATTGCTCTATTCGCTAGACGCAAATATGTATATTTTCCAGTTCAGACTATCTTCCTTTTTTCATACAAAAAGATGCCTTCTTGGCTCTCCACATTTTCTCATGAAATTTCACACTACCTGTTTTAAAGCTATATTCGCAACTGAGTAATTTTGATATTTACCTGATCAGTGCGAAGCTTCATTCGAGATAATTTGAGATAATACGATACTTTCTCCCACGAAATAGTTCTTGCTCAGTCGTGCGTTAATCAGGATTGAATACTCTGAAGAAAGAAAAAAAAAACATTAAACTTTTTCAAGTATCTCAGGAATTGGTGGACGGACTAGATGAGCGAGGGAGTTTGTTGAAAACAAGAGGCAACGCTACATCCATTCTACCAGTGCAATCAATCAACGGCTCTCTGAAAATAAAAGTGACAAAGCCATGCTAAGCTCAGCCAATTCCGGCGCACGCAAAGCCCGAACTATTCGCCTTCGTTCTGCAGACATTCGGGTGCACGATATGAAAGGGTGGTTTCCGAGCTCTTAGAAAAGCTACATCCACGCTCTAAACCTTGGACCCAAGACGCGTAGCTAATTTTGAGTAAAAAAATTAGTGTCGCAAAAGCTTTGAATTGTTATTCAAGAAAACGTTGTCTCACCCCACAGCTCACGACGTACGTACACAGATTAACTGGCAAGAACTTCAAACTCGTATAATATTACGGCAGCCAGGCGAGAGAGAACAAAGTTTCTCGTGTCTGCTACAAGAATGATAATGCGCATGCCGTTCGGCACATTTTGGATTAGCCTCGAGTTAAGAGTGGAGTTCGAGGGCAGAGGTAAAGGGGCTGCGGTGGTAGTAGTTCAGGGGGGTTGTATGAGTTGATATTAGGTATTTAATAGACAGTGCTAGGGGAGTTGCCGGGGTGCGCGAACTCAACCATAATGTTAGCACGCGGCAGGAGGGATTTCTCATAAGCTGACCTCGCCGAGTAGAGAATAGACGAGAGGTGGAGCGAAGAGGCGAGTCAGAGTAGACGGGAGTTTGTGGTAAGAAAAAGAGGTTGCAGGGGGTTTCAGGGTAGCAGGGGCTAAAGAGAGAAGAAAGGGAAAGAAAGGGGATAACTTGAATCTGAGTCTTCTTTCGGTAAACCCCTGGATTACACCACGCTTTAACTTAGCGACGCCTCTCGTTTCTCAGGTGTCGTTCTCAAAGTGTCACCATATTGGATACCTTTCGCCCTTACCCTCCGCGAACAGTCAGACAAGATACTGTATTATTACAAAGAAAGTTGATATATCACCGCAGTCCGAATTTTCGTAATGCTTTGTATCTTGCCTTGAAGAGATGAACTCGATACCATTTGATCTTTCCTCAAAGCATGCATGAGCCATTATAATTCTAGTCAAGATAATTGAGATATCGAACCCTGATCAAACTCGTCCTACCCTTGGCTTCCGAAATTATGAATCCTTGCGAAAAAACTCCTCGTTCTTTTAATGTAGAATTTTGTACGAAAGATTCTATTGAATACTTTGCAGTGGCGGTAAGATTGGCTCTATAATGACGTAGGATAAAGCAAGGCGAAATTTCCAGGTCTAGGTAAACGTGCGTGAAAATAGATACGCGTAGCGCCTGAATACTTAGATCCATGAAGGTGAGTTGAATTTTGTACGCCAGTTCCTTGTCCTTTGCCACTGTATTATCGACGAGTCGCTTTTATGTCCCATTAGCCTGCCATTATCCGCCTATCCACGTGGAAAAACGTCGTTCCAGCAATTCAAACAAACCCTTTCGTCGTATAGAACATTTTTCCTTATTTTAAGGGTCGAAACAGTTTTTACAGATACTTTGGAGTCCGGAAATTTGGCGAGAATAATGATCGTTGAGAAGGATCTTTTACTATTCGAGCCGTGCGAGTGAATGACTGTGATCTCTCGATCATCTGTATTGATTTTTCAACAATTCAGCATGTTTAATTACTACGAAGTAAAAACATCCCTTCGCGCTGGGCTGATTCGGGTACGGAGAGAAATCCCTTGCAACGATTCTGTTGAAATAATAACCGAAATGATTCTAAAAGGCGAGGGTTGATTCCCTGCAGGGCGTATGCTCTATTTATTATCATTATTTATTATTTCAATGTTACTTTTTTTCCTTTCTCTTTTTTGCCAACTGGGGAATTCCACGCTAATGCATTTTTTCACCGCTGTAAAAGCATCTGAGCTTGAAATGGACAGGCTCGTATCTTTTATGGGTAGATACCGAGTGACAGAAATGTTGAAGAATCTCGTCTTGGTCGGGTTGATTGCCGAACGATCCAGCCTTACGAGCATTCATGTATACATCTATGTAGAAAGCACATCCCTATACATGGGTTAATGCGCACATATGCATCTGTGTATATAGCTATGTAAGTCGTACCACCTACGTAGTTTCTTATCCTTAAGAAAAATCGCACGCCATATCTACGTCGATTTTCTCCAAATCCCATTAATCCCACACTGTACCTACTTCGGGGGGATTCTTCTTAGGGAGAGAATTCCCCGGTCATTGGGCGCGAATCTCTGAGTACGAAATTTTCTCCTTTTCCGGGTTTACGGTTATTGTTATCACCGTTCGAAGTAGGTACATTCGTCCGCGCAACTATCCCGCAAAAGTCAAATCTTGACGCGAAGAGCACGGATTCCCGAGAGGGTTGCGAAGACCCGAGTAGATATGAGTAGGGAAAATACGACAAGGACTTATTTTCAAGAATTCAAAATTCATAAAACACAAGGGATTAATAAACTCTCTAAACAAACCCTAAAACTTCTGAGACGATATTACCGCGACTGTTTTGTCTGGCAATTAGAGGAAAGAAATGTCGTCTCGATCGATGTAAGATAATGACTGCGACGTTTACTGAACAAAGCGGATATGTCTCCTTTATTATCACTGCGGTAGAAAAATATATATATATGTATATATATATATAAAATAAATAACCGTTCGACTCAGTGAACGTGATGTAAGACTTTAGACATTATTAAGGAAGGTTAGTAGAGAATAAAGTTTCGTCGCATTATTTTACCTGGAAAGAGTAATACGAGCCGTGTCATATAAGCGGAATAAAAAGGGCATCAATTATTATAAAACAGCGAAGATATTCCGCGTCCTTGCAGCAGGCTAGGTTGCGGAATATTATTCAGAGCATTAGGTGTTCTCTCGACCGCAAAGAATTACCATAAAACTCCTATCTGCCATCTATGACAAGGGGGTGAGAATGCCACCCGCATCTGGCACCGCGTTGTTGTTAGACCCGTTTATGATCGTTGAAAAAAGCTAAGTACGACGGTGCTTCAAACTGACTTGGTAAACTGTACTCCGGTACATATAATAATGTACGTACGGAAATATCTCGGACAACACACAGTTTAAATGGGCAAATTTTTTTAATGAGCTTTTCGTCAACCTCTTATAAAGAGTCAAACCGACTTTCGGAACTAAATCTTGTCAGCCTACCAGCCACGAGAATAAAATTGAATAGAAAATAAAAATAAAAAAATTTAATACGATTATGAATAAATATATTTAAGTATATGCCGAAGTATATAAAATTAGTCTCATATCTGATCCGAGTTCACTGGATACAAAATGATTTTCACTTTTGTTCTATCCTTTTTTTTCTATTTTACAACTAGAGAGCAGGATAACTGAATTTGGTTTTTATTTTTCTATTCCGTATTGGGTATCACAATATTCTCGTTCAACCAGATTCATTTAGTTTGAAGGTATTAAGAACATGAGAGTAACGGCGCGGCTCGTTGATCCTCTCGCAAAGTGTCCGGAGCTTCGAGCCGTAACGAATCTTAATTATCTCGAGATCGGTGCACGTTTGTCTCGCGACATATATACGTTCCCATACGTGTACTCGGGTCTACATTGGTTTTCACCTCGTGTACCTCTACCTTGGGCAACTTATACGGCAAAGAGAAATGGCGTAAGTAAAATACAGTTCCTGAAACTGCGAGTAGGTATGTAGCACGTGTATATCATGGTATGCCCTCTCAATGCTATACACAGAGTTTGCGGGTGTAGATACCTTCGTGCAGTACGTGTTTCCGACAGGGACGTTACGCAAAGCTGTTTTACGAAATGAAATTGACAGTTCAACGTCGCAAGTTTCTCTACAGTCCCATGCATTTTCCTTCTAGATGCGATAGATATTCTCCAGAAAGTTATACGTTGGAGATAGACCTTCTGCAATAAGATTAAAAAATCTATAATACCAACACGTATGTACGAACTACTATCATTTTTATCTTTATTCTGTCAGAATTTATCAATCTATCACAGTAACAAAAAAAGTTTATCTTTCGATAGAAATTGAATCACCAATATCTATACTCTGAGACGTATAATTATCGTTTTATAAAGAAATAAGAACGAACGGTTGAAAATTTATTTATGGGTTGTAAACTCCGCTGTTGAAATGTTGGAGCTTTATACTACCCTCGATGCCACAACGTTTTCAATATTTATATTATCACGCTAAAGAGAAAAGATTTTTATAGCCAGGCACTTTACTCGTCGCGTACCAGACAAGGGCAGTTTTCTTTTGTCGGGAAAGTTTTTATGCGTGTTCTCTTCAACGTTTATACCGTAGCCGTGGCTATGAAGGGGCTGTAAACTAAACGATTCTTTTCTGGACACTGCAGTACTGCACTACTCCGATTTACACTCGGTCATTATATGGATTGTCTATTTGAATATATAAAACGATATCAATAAAATCACGTTCAATTATAACTTTAAATTAAATCACACAGTTCACGTCGTGTACTGTTTAACTGCGGTAATAACTATGCAAATTTACCCACGTATCAATAGATAACATTGAATTTTCAATTTCATTTAAGGAAATGAAAAATTCTATCAAAGGTACTATCTATGATTCAGTGTTTCACATATATGGATGAAAAATTCTTCAACAATAGCGGATGTTGAGATTGTTCTCTCTCTCTCACATATATTCCAGCGGAAAATCTCACCTGGTCTACATTGCTCTGTACTGCACGCAAACAAACTCTCGTTTTATCTTTTCCTCTGCCTGCAACGTTTAGCGCTTTCGCGTATTTGCAACAGCGGCTTTTTCCACCCGACGTACCTACTTGTCGTTTCAAATAAGTTAAATCCTCCTTCACCTACGTTATACACAGTTTCGACCCGTCCATGAATGATATACATGCACGTATACCTGCAACGTGAAACTCCTATTACCACTATGCAGCTCTGTGTTCATCTGGACTGATTTATACCGGATAGAGCTAGACTCTATGGGGCAGACAGCGCACGGAACACCTTGACGATGTGGAAGACTACTAGGTATACACTGCGCGTACTCTGGCGTATACATAATATACGAATGGATTTCGAGAATGGCATCACGTTGCCCAATTAGCAGCTCTACTGTCTGGGCTTATCTAATAATTTCCATGATACTGTCGATCCTCGTATCTCGCTATAGAAGCTATTAATATTAGAGCTATTCAAAGCTGCTGCAGATATTACATAATCCTCTGCGGAAATTAAAGAAGAAGCCCCGCGGTTTAGTCCGGCTGCAATTGCAGCCAATAACCCTCGATATATGGTACGGGCAAAATTGTTCCGAGGGACATGTTGCATAGAGTAAGATCCAATTTCAGAGTTAGCCAAGTACGCGAAAATTAGCAAACGGAACTCTGGCTGTCATTAGCACGCTGAAATAGAGTGTTTTTCTAACTCCCGAGGCGTGGCCAACGAGGCGAATATCACCGGGGCTAAGGTTAGAGCGAAGTGTTAAGAAATGTCCAAACATCCTGTGCGATGCAGCCAATGGGCCTGTGTTCCGACTTTAATACAGGTAGCAGTTTATAATTAACTGTTTAAACGAGGAATCCCTACGGTACTTGACTTCACACACCCCGTGCATCGACCTACATCCCAGCCCCGTTATTATTTAATACCTAGATGTATTAATTAACGAGCCACTATTATTAATTAGATTGTTATTCACGGGAAATACATACATTATTGGACGATCGGTTTGAACGAATGTTTTTATGGGAATAATTCCACAATAAGTATACATTATGTGGCCCTCTACCCAAAATAATTACTCAAAATTATTCACGATTTACGATCACGTAACCATTACAAAATTCTACTGTGTATAAAATGATAACGTTAACGTTCGATTCTATAGCGAATACTAAAGCGATACAAAAAATATGAAATTATTTGCCACGATGAAATTGCGAAATAAAACTATTCCCGATGCCATAAATGCAGGCGGTTGCCGGTTAGCGAACCCTACCCCCAACCCTAACTAGTTTCTCTAATCGTGCGCAACTATGCTGTAAATTATCTCCCACGTTATCAATCAAGAGAATGGGGGTGTACCCTGGTGCGCAGCCCGGCTCTAAGGTTTCGAAATTGAATTAATCGCGCACGCAAAGTTGGAGCACGTGAATATTCAAGACATTTCAAAGTTCAGTTGGTCGTGCACCAAGAAAATGCGTTATACCTGCCGTTGAATTTCTAAAAACTCTTCGCCCTAACGAAAGGAGCGAACGCACAGTCACTATCATCGAATTGCCATGTACGAACAAATTCGTCGTATTACGTAGATAACCAATGTACGATCTCAATTAACATATTCGTCGGTTATATAGACCCGGAACAGAGTCTCTTATGTCACATCTAAGCTTCTGTATGAGAAGCAGTAAACCTTAAGAGTGTATAGTCAGCACCTAAAAGGAGCCATCAAAGCAAACAGGCCACGATAACTGTAGTGAGGGCTTATAGTCTGACTGGTGGAACAATAAGAACGGTTTGTAGTATACGAGCAAACAAGTTTACTAGACGAAAATTCATTCAATTATTTACGGCTACAGTTATCTGACGTCACTTATCCCAGGATAAACACAGAGAATCTAGTCTACATTGAGCTTCAGAGCAGACCAGACTGATATATCAAAGGTTCGTAATACGAACTTGAAAACCCATCTTCATTGAGGTAAAGGCTCAGTGGCAAACCTAAAGACCTTCTTCTGATCATTTACCTATTCATAAGAGGCCCCTGAATCCAGAGTATTCACGCCTCGGTTATACCTGTAGGTATTCGCGGTTAGGCTCAATCTCTCGTCAAGTCGACCCTGTCAACGAACATTGATCGTTCCGTAACTTGACTCAGGGGGTTGTGCAATCCGCGTCGAATTTTCCGTCACCTATTGAAAGTTGGTATATCTATAGGACGAGGGTGCCTGTATTAAGATGTGTCAATCGGCCGTTTTTTGGTTGTACCCGAACCCCGATTAACATTCTCCTAGTGCGTGGGAGCCAACGAACGGATAAGGGGAATTTTCCCTTTTACTTTGGCCAAACGCTCCCTCGCTATGTGCGGCGTAACAGGAATTGCTAGGGCGATGTTCTGACGTTTGCCTTTCTTCCTTCCTTCCTTCCTTCCTATCCTATCCTTCCCTACACTATCCTGCAGAGCCAAGGAACCACAAGCGACGAGAGTCCGGGCCTGGCGTTTAATACCCACTTGTCTGACCCGTACGAGCTATCGACCGAAGCCACTGTGCCGCCACAGAGATTTACTACCTTAGTTACTGCACCTAATACGGTAGGTGCCCCCACGATTGGCTGGCTTCATAAAAACAGATAATACTCTTCATTTTTTGATAACTAATGAATTTTTCAGTTTTCATTTTTATTTTTGAACCCATATTCTTGAAAATTTCAGACACTTTCTTGAATATTTTTCATAGATCGCGTTACCTCGCGGCTGCTGCGTATACGGGTATATGCCCTTGACGTAAGCCATTTGCAATTTAATGAAAAGTTCAAGGTATCAGTATCCTTTACTCCAGTGAAATAGGATGTATAGTCAGATAGGATGAACTGCTAGCTTTCGACGAAAGAATATTTGAAGAGTTGCCCGTAGGCATGAAACAGCAGGGTAATAGAAGCCTCATAAATTGTCTTGTGAGAGCTTAGAACATTTCGACAATTTGGTTCGTATGCCGGGTATTCGTTAACGTTAAGTTGAATATGGTCGTATTTTCTCTCACGGTTTATAAAATCCTAATGTTTTTAACTTTTTAACGGGAGGAGGAAAACTTGTTCTGAAGTTAGACATTTCTCGGGTACGGAAATTTCAATGTAACTGCCATCAGGTTTAATTGGCTAATGGAACAGGAGAAACTTCAAGCTAGTAATACGGCTAATGACGTATGGCCCTGCAGCACATAACCATCTGCAGGTATAACCGCGGCTGTAGTAATTCGAAGGGCTAAAAATAAAATGCTCATCTGTTCACGGCTCAACCGCGAAGCTCTCCGGCTAGAATTTTCTGGATATGAATACGGCTCCATTCCTGGCGTCGAAAATTGGAGATTTTAATTTACTTGAAAGTGCAGCTGAAAATTTATAAAATATAAGAAGTCTGGCCTTGCGTTTTCATCGCTTCTTTGGCAGCTTTCAAGGGTTGAAACCTACCAGCCCGGATTTACCAAAAAACAACTTAATGCACTCATTCATCTGTCATCAAGGTAAGTGGTAATTCCCGAACTCTACAGTTTTATAGCACGAAAAAAAAGCTGATTTGTAAAAGCTGGATATCACTCTCCGATCAGGGTGCAAGTCAAAATAACTTACGTCTCAAATTATAATATAGGAGGTGAAAATCTGATGAAGATCCTTGAAATTGAATCGAATTACGACGGACATCGGTTGAAAATTCCCATCGACAATCGCTGGGGCTCCGTTTTAAACGTGAAAATGAAACGGAAGCAATTATTTCTGATTTATTTCAAGGACGCGAAAGAAATAGGTACACCGTTCCATCGTCAATTTCCTGTAGGAAATTTCCACTTTCAAAAACGCGATGGCTAAGTATACTTAGCATCATTTACGAGTGGAATCTTCGATATTAGCGCGTTTCGGGACACCTGTTTATATTCTTCGATAGAAAATTTACATTCCGATGGAATCAAACGAGACAGGCTATTTAAGTGCTATCTGACAACCGGGAATCACGTCTGTCGTGTAAGATTGCGTGTTGCGAATCATCAGCTGCACCAAGTTAGCCATTGGTTCTTCAGTCACGGCAACTTAAGCTTTTAAAGGGATGGATTGATTTCTCGAGTAATTACACTCGACAGACTTATCAGATGAAAAACAATTCTTGAAACACATCATTGTACTCTCTGCGTAACTAAAGCTGAACAAGAAATGACAGAGAAATTGCGTGAGGCTAAAGCGTCGAGTACCCTATGAATGCGTTTTACTCGTGCTAGCGAAGATCGACAGAAACCGATACAGCCGATTATCGAATTGGAACCTATAACCTTCATATTATATTCTATGGGGTTGATTTTAAGCTGTACAGCCATTTAACGGTCCGCACGTTGGCGGTTGACTCGTTGTTTTGTAAACTGACAATAAGATTGTTCGTGGGTTGTGTCTTTGTTGAAATTCTCACCCCTGTCTCTAGACACCGTTTATTCACTTTATGTTTGTGACAAGAATGTCAGCAACAACTCGTTAAAAATCATCCCACAAACGACACGAACGTTCCGAGGGGTTGTAACAAAATGAAATCTCAACGGGTGGGTTGGTTTAGAAATTAGCTAGGATCTTCCCGGCCGAAATAATCGACTCACACACTCTTTTAATTACGTATAGGGAGTCGGCTAGATGTAAAAGTACCGTGTCAGCGAAATGCCTCGAGCAATTCAACTCAGGCGTATACTAACACAGTAAACGTTCGGGACGTAAGAACTCTCTGCATTCGCCAATTATGGTAAGAACCGCAGGACGTCGCGGTCGCAACGATAACTCAGCTGGCGTCTGCAGAATCGCAAGGCTATATCTTCTAAGCTTCATTGACTTGGACGATTTATGAGAAGGTTCTGCAAGAAAGTTCTTTCGGTTACGAGTTTTATGCTAATTTTACGTTATCAACGAAAGTGGACCGAGTCTGTTACAATCGCTGATCGTTTATTATTCCTATCCAATTCGAAAGCACCATTTCCCATGGTAAAATTAAGCTCGGAGGGAAATATTCGCAGCGGTCGGTAATAATTCGAGCTCCCCGAAAGCTCCGAGATATCTGGCAATGGTACCAGAGAGCTTTCATGGCTATTTTTCGGTTGATGAAACAGATCACGTTCTGAAAATAAGCTCAGGATTTGTCGGTAAAGAGAATTGCTCGCTTGCGAATCCTGTGCTTTCACCTCATCGATAAAAGCACTAGATTTCCTTTAACGAATCACTAGACAGTTAGAATTTGCAGTGAATGGGTTTAAAGTCGAAAGACTTTGAACGATATATAGATTATAGATGTACGTATGGTGAAGTTGGATATTTTATTCATTTCTTCGATCATGCGGTCTAACATTCATTATTTTATTACACAATGACATATAATTTATTTACAGCAAATTGACACGTGATATTGAATGTAAAAACTAATATGTAATTATATTAGACTTTGTTATATTTACATGTCCCTGAGGCTTAAACTACGTATGACATATAGATACAATGAAACTTATTCTCGGCACATCATTGATCTAGCAATAAGCGTAAAGCATTATAATTATCCATTATTCTTATTGCTAAAATACCTATAATTTATCACTATTGAATATATTATATACAGACATATAATTCACTATCGCTATGTGTTAATTATACATTGTACATCGTAGCTGGTATATTCTTAACGATTAATTACGTACAGGCTAAAGGGTAAAAGGCAATTCGATCATTTTCATATCAAATGTCACTCGTGATACGTTATTGTACAAACGAGATAACGTTTTTCACGATCATTGTGTCTGTACATTGAAAATGAATGAAATGTCAACGCTAGGTTCTTACTCAATTTTTGAAAGAAAATTATGAATAATCACAGTGATTTTTTAGACACTCAACGTTGTCTTGTTATAATCTGAGGAAACTGTACACTAAGGGAATACAGGTACGATTAAAGTTATTAATACAACGATTCGTCTGAAAGTATCAGACGCTGAACGTTACGTATTACATCAACGTTACCCTCGTTACACAGGATCAAGGTAAATTGAAATTATAATTATTTATACGAAAGACGAACATTATAAAACCAATTCCAGCTGTACTCGTTTCGATAATCGGCCATAGAGCCTTCGAAAAGAGCAATGATAACAATACGCTTACGTGTATCACAAGTAAAATTATTATTTCTTAATTGGCATAAAGTTCCTTAATATTTTAAGAAACAATTTCTGGACTAACAAATTAACGAATTCACACCATGTCATTGATTAAATTGGCCAGATGAATGCAGATCGTCAAGAGAAAATCTAACTCATGGCATATTACAGATTACGATAATAATTAGAACGCTGTACAATTATTTCAGACTGGCAATTTATCATTATCACCCTAAAACTGAAAATATGATTCTGTTTATCATCAACGATGTCATAGCTTGAAACATTACGATATAGTTTTTTTTTTTTTTTCGTACGTCAAATTACACAATGACTGACACTTTGGTTTTTTTTTCAGGGCTCATGCATCTACAGCTGATTTTTTTTTTTTTTTGAAGACATATAATCTACCGAAGTTCTGTACCCAAGTCTCCAAGGCTTGCTTCCATCGTATGGTAAATTTGAGTATCTAAATTATATCTACCAATAAGTTAACAATATGTTTTATAATAATGAAAATTATGTCGGTAATCTTCCGCCGAGGATAGTTATAATCGTTGCCATTCCAAGATTCGTTAGGTGGCGATTCATAGTTGAAGATGCTGTCGCCGAGTCAAAATCTGTTGGCTCTTCACCACCTTCTCCATTCTCCAAACCGTTTCCCATCGAACTCCCTTTCGTCGCAGCTGCTTTTTTTTCCTGGTTACGATCACTTTTCCAAGATTTTTTCGACTCTCTTCTAGCGTTGGGCTTCTGCGTCGTTGACGAGGTAGGAATCTCTGAAATAAACCTACTCATTAAACAAGCTGAAAAATATTTCCATCCATGATCATCATATGGTAAATGGAAAAGTTCAAAGGCTTTGGCGCAGTACGTAGAATCGAGATTGGAACTTTGGGCATTGACTACATTTTTGTATATATTTGGATCCATTCCGGGCCATGGGGCATTGAAATTCGAATATGACCGAATTGAGGACCACCCTAATGATCATATCTGTATAGCAACTCGCCAGAATTATGGCATTGTTTAGAATTTCAATCCACTCATCGCTAAAACATTCACGATCGCATATATTTCTAATATATCCCCGTGACAATATCAGCGGTACACCACTACCCCGGTGAATGAATTCGTCAAGCGAGAGGTATGAAAAGGTTGTAGAGCTTTTGAAATTTTCACTGTAAACGAATTACCAGCCATACGTTACCGAATTGATTAGAGGTTGAAAATAAATCAGTGATTAATTAGAGAAAATTGTGACTGCCAGTTAGTTGTGCAACGTGCCTTTGCCAAACGCAAATTGCAGAACCACTATAGAATTTGTTCTGGTCGATATTAATTTTCACCGCTAATTAATATTTTCGTTGGTGAAGATTAAATAGCTGTTACACCACGCGACTGAACTCTTCTGCAATTAAATGAAATTTCCGAAACTCTCTTTAGCCGACAGTCTTCGTTATAATAAAAGTGGAATTTCATACTTCTAATTAGGCAGGCAATCAATTCAGTCTGCAGGCGTGCAAGCAAGTATAATAGGCCGTCTGAATGGCAGCCAGCTTTACACGGCATACCACTTAAATTGCATAAAAGACATTGAAATAATACACCAACGTGTGGTGTAGACTTCAGACTATTACCTCCCTGCTTCAATCTTAAGTACCTTGGCTTCAATTTAGGACCTTTAGATTCAATTCAGAGGCGAATGCACGCGGTTTAAATTCGTCTACTTATTTCAATTTCAGTATTTCTCAAATACGTACCCACACCAAAACGTTTCGTTGCGTTGGTAATTAACGAAGAGGTTGATCCCGGTAAAGTTACCCTCATTTTCTCACTAAATATATTATAAGTTCGGAACTTTAACGCGCTGTGGAATTCCCGCTAGTGGTCAATGACCGGTCAGCGAGCCATTGAACAAGGAACAAAAAAACAATGAATTTATAATCCAACAAAAAGTTTCCACTAACTTTTGATATCTTCTACTAAAAAACCTTTAGATTAAATTCAATAGTCTTTTTGATCCTGATTCATTCTATACGCTTTCTATCCTATTTTTTCTTTTTTTTTTTCGTTTTTTCATTCTAGCTCTATTAATTAGTACAAATATTTATACTTACTGTATAGTTTAATTTTACCATCTGTTTCCCCAAGAGCATTCTTGGCAACACACTTGAACGATCCCAGATCCTGTGACTGTATAGCCCGAATCGTAAGCTGCATCGTACTCTCGTAGCCTGCAGTGGTTGAAACTATCTTTGAATTTTCATCTGAAATTCAAAACGGTAATATATTTTTTTGTTTCATCAATTGAATTAAAATTGGAGCCTCGCTTTTCGCAGGAAATATTTACTTACACATTGAATAGCGTAACACTCGGAAAGTTTTATGTCAATAGGTTTACGACCCTTAATGTTACAGTGAGTAATGGCATGGGTGGGTTGTCATTTCACATTAAAATAACTGATTTTTTTTCTTCTCAGGGTCGTTAAATAAGGTATTCGTTTTATAGACACAGTTTTAAAAACGTATAACTTTTATCGGGGCAGAACGTCTTTAGGAAGTTAATGTGAGTATTCACGAACTAAAAACAATATAAAATGTAAACTATCGCGAGTGTGATTCATGTATGTATACCGTTGGATACATGAATTTAAAGAGCAATATGTTACTGTCAGATTATCTTCTATCAAGGCTTTATCCCCCGCACTTATACATATAATAACCATTTATAAAGAGATACATGAGTTCATGCAGCTCTGCATATCACGTCATGTAAGAATACTATTTTGTAAGGAATATAAATACGAAGAGGAAAAATCAGAAAATAGAAAGCCCTTTTCTCTATGCACTGGAACTGTCTGATTGTTAAACCTAAGTCTGATAGAAGATGGGGACTTATTTCTACCTGAAGGGTAATTATAATCTAACGTAACATTTACTCTCGTAAAGATACACGAATTCTAATATGAACGGTAGAACTCTATATATTATAACCCTTTCGGCTTATCGGAATATCTCATACAACTTACAAGGCTATAATATCGCTGCACGCGAATATTTTGAACAGGAACATTATTCGCAATAAATTTCCTCCGGCTGAAATTGAACAAAGAACTGAAATCTGAATGGCGTTCGGCTTTTAATTGTCGGAGTTCGGAATTAATTTATTTTTTTTTCATTTTATTTTTTTAGTTCCTCAGAACTTTGCTCGTTTCGGGATAAGTATAGAGAGTATATGTGAATGGTGAATGATAGTTTGAAGGAGCTACTTTCTAAGCTGCAGAAAGGATTGAAAAACCTGATTTGGCAAAAATCACGTAGGTAGATATTATTTTTAGCTAGAAGAACTCGGAAAGTGGATTCTTAGCTCCAGACGGTTGCTAAAGTAACCATGGCTCTTGGAATTCAATTAAAGGTCTGCAAAATAAATTACAGACCTGCCCTCGACCGCGTGGATCAAGAAGCATACCTATTATTTCCTGCGATATAAAAGCTTGCAATGAAGTGCATTTCGACTAGGAAAAAATTTAAATCAACCTCGCGAAATCCTCCGTGTTCGGTGTCAGTTTTAATGCCAGTAATTCGAGTAGAAATTTCGTGTAAAAGAAAACCGACCGCCAGTTCATATGTCTGTTATAATTTTTTTGATAAATCCTTAATATTTCGCAAAATATACAGAATTCCTGACGAATAAGCGAATTGAATTATATACCTTGACAAATTCGTCTATCAAACCGAGAAAAGCATAAAAAGACAGACGAATAATTAACGACAAAATTCTACCCACCCCGGATAGCGTTAAATAATAATGTTGCTTGAATTCACTCGACTGTCACAAATTATAACTCAATCAGTTATAGTTCGAACCTGCATCGTTGCGCTAGTCAGAATTTCCCGGTGTAATTTATACAAAGTACTAACCATTAATGATGATCTGATTTGTAGGTCTGGTCCAGTAGGTGATCGGCCTTGGAAATGCCTCGCTGTGACAGGCAAGCGTTACAGTTTGACCCTCGTAAACACCAACCAATTGATTTTCGATCCACACCCTCGGTGGAACTGTCAAAAATTTAAAAAAAAACCGATCAATCAACTGCATGCAGTACCATGCAACCGTTGCATGTCCCAATTGCTTCTAATTATCATATAGAAGGAGCTTAAAAAGAATACAAGTCTCAACATTCGCGCGAGAATATGTCCATTCCGCTTTTCTCTTATTCCCAAATTTCATATTTTGAATGCACCGATCCATGAGTTCTAACTCTTTGAACGAGTGCTTATGCGTGTATACGAATAAAAGTGTCAGGTAGTAGAAATACATAATATATTACGATCGTACGCGAATAAACCCCGGGTGTAAAGCGAACACTTATGGGGTTTGGAGGAGCGACTAAAGTCTGCAAAATTCGTGGTAGGTACTGTCGTAAACAGCTAGGCTATATTCCCTATGTCATGTTTGGCATAAACAAGACAAGTATATAGGTATACACGTCCACATGCATTTCCTGACTGGCACACCAGTGGCATCCATTACGCACCACATTACGCCCTGCAAGCTCACCCAAGTATTACATTCTGAAACCATCGTATCTACGTTCTACCTATATTAGTCACATACAGCGAATACGAGCATTCAGGACATACACGTACAGTGCACAATGAGAACAATCCGCTTGCTGACGGTGGGTGGTACTCCGTTCGATGCGATGCAGAGGTAGGGGCCCATGTGACGCCGGCTGACTCGCACTATCTCCAATTCCGGACCCTCGGTGCTTGTCACTGAAGCAAGAATCGTAGGAATGGGTTAATGCCCTTGCTTTGGCTCTGTGAAATTGAATAAAGGATGCAAAGGCTTGTGCCGAGTGAAAATCGGATAGAAGATTGATAAAAGTCGTCATGAATTAGACCGTAACCCATTGTTAGACATGTGTATTCGAGAATTTCTAACCATAGCCATAATTGAAAGTTAATAAGTAAGCAAGTGCCGAATCGAATTATTGTGTAACATTTATTGTATATTGCTCGAAAATCATTTTTCTGTCGGTCTTCATGTTATAATAATGATTGAAACGGTTCGTTTGTTCACAGCCCTGGCACATAGCCGGTACTTCGTTACTAATATCGAATATCGAAAACCGTTAAAGATTCTGTGCTCCGCTTGGAACAGACACGCAATCCTGTGTCGAGGGCATTCGCGTCAGAGATCAAGCTTTGAAGTTTCTTCTGACATAAATGCTAATTAATTTCCTAGCACTTGTACGAATTGAGTGACGAGACACATGAGCCATTAATTAATTGCTGCCTATCACGAATATCACGAAACCCCTCGTACAATTCGCATTTAAACGGATAGCCACAATCCATTCCCGTTACTAGCCGATAGAACTTGATATTTTTTATAAATATCACCAATTAACGATTTCGAATGTGAAATTTAAAGAAACGTGAAAGATGTGAAAAAATGTACAAGTAATGCGCAGTCAATGCGAAAGATAAATGTGTCGCAGGTCGTTTATATTTCAGAAGGTATTCCAGGTAAAAGTACAACAATGAAGTGTATCCTCGCGTCAGAAAACTTACTAATTGTAAGAGAGGTGGATTGAACGAAATGAAGTCGGAGACAGAAGGAACAGGAGTCATGAAAACGTGTGAGGAAATGCAAGGTATGGAGGAGCATTTCAATCATCACCGAGAGGGGCATTGCCAGGGTGAAGCTCTTTGTGTATCCGACTCGTGATTATAACCGACAGCATAATTTCAACGGAAAATCGGGTGACATTCCCATTGTGAAAGAAGTACGATTTTCCTTCGGTTATAGCAGTCTTGCTCTTGGTCGGGATCAGAGCCAAAGCGTCAGGGTGCCACGACGAAACGCGGACGAAGCGGTCCTAAAATATTCTCGCTCTCTCAGGCCACGTAATTTATTCAAAAGATGAATCTTTTATCTCTTCCGCCTGTTTTAAGGAATCGCTTAAGCATTTGTCCTTTCACATGTACCCCCGCTCTTTGAACTGAAATACTCTTTCTTCTTAAGTTACACTTCCCGTTTAGTTGCATAATTAGGAATTAAGGGTGGAAATTCAAACGCGAGACATTATAGCAGTGCAGTACAAATTTCTTACGATATGCGTGCAAATTTTTATAAAAATTTGATAAAAAATTCATCGAAACTTCGTCGGTCGCTAACTAATAGTAACGTATGTGTCTCCGACCTTTGGAAATGACTTCGTTATTCATGATGGCCGTTCTTTTCCTTTTCAAGCTCGTTTCAATCCTATAGGATAAGTTTCGTCGCGTGTCTAATAGCCATCTGCATGTACGGTCCTTTCTGCCGTTTCACCAAAGCAGACGTACAATTCGAGATACGAGTCGATCTATATTTTTCGTGGCTATTGACTCGCGTTTGCCCATGCATGTCTATCGGATATTTTCCACTCATCGTGCTAACCGAGCCAGTTCTTATCGCTTTAATTACAGAAATTTCTGACAACGAGTTACTCCGAATATCTTTAGCACCTTAAATATCGAGGGCCTTGATTGACCTCACGGTTGTAAATCATAGGGCAAAATTGACGCCTCCAAAGGTCGATGAAAGCCCACTGGTCATAAAATAAAAGCGAAATATCAAGGTCTGATGAAAATAATAATAAGTAATAGACCGAATCTTTTCTTAAACAGTCTTCCAATAATTGAACAAATATTTTATCAAGAAACGAGATAACTAACACTTGATTCCTACCTTCCTGCGTGCTGAACTGAATGATAGGATTCCCATCCTCTCGACGCCACGTCACCGAGGGCGTCGGGGTGCCAGTCGCTGCACACCTAAGTGTCACATTGCTGCCTTCGCGAACGACCATATCCGTACTCGTAGGGTAGTCCAGGATGTCCGGAGGCACTGTAATAACGAAAGCATAACTGTGCTCATTCGTGACCCGTTCGATAATCCCTGTTGATGACGTACTAATTCCGTATTGCAGCCCATATTCCCCCCCGTAGGATTATAAAGGATACCTATATCTAGGGACTTGCAGGACTTATAATCGCTCAATCATCGATAAATTCATACCAGAGGTGGCGATAACAGCTCGTTAAACTTGTCCGATCGCTCAGATTCTTCCGATGAATTAGTAGATGATGATTATTGAGATTTTGGTTAGCGAAAAGTAGGTGCTGAATATTTGATGCAAGGGGAGCCGTTTATTTGACGAGGGTGGTTCATAACGATCATACGGTACGCCCAGGTCGAAGGAAACATGCTAACGAAGAACCTACTAATTTATTAAGTTCGAGCGATCTCCGGTTCAGTTTCTCTCACGCGACTGACACAAAGTGACATCTGATATAGTAAGTATGCGTATAGATATAATCATTCAATCGCAATTATTCTGATTTGATTAGAAGTCTGACGTCGACGTCATTTTAATTGAGTAATCATTTTTGATGGACGCGATCTGCTGCGAAACAAGCTCCTGATATTTTCGTTATTGTCTTATACCAGAAAATGACACCTCGGTGAAAATTAATCAGCGTGTGACGTGAAAGCACTGATTAGTATCAAGTCATTCCATCGTTGCCCTCGTTGAGAACAAATCCGTTTGACATCTAATAAAGAAATGATAAGAAAAAGCTCTGTTAGGCAGTGATAAAAGAAACTAAAGTGGATACTATGTGCTAGAAATGAAGCCAATAATCCCGATCCTCCATTATTTTCTCGAGAGGCAAATTGTCGAGAAGAACAGCAGAAATTTTTATGAAAAAGGTAACGAGCAATGGCGAGGAAAGGTCGGATTTATGAAAGCAACAAAAAAGCTGTCAGTACATGTATAGAAGCAGAGCAGGATCCTACGCTCCAATCGTAACCTGCAATACGTGGAATCAATCTATAATCTATCTGCTCGAAAACCCCATATCCGGGAATAGTATTTATTGATTTTTGACAACAATTCTGTTTGATTTATATCGCGGTAGGTCATGCGACGATGGTTTACGACTTTGGGCTGAGGACACACCCAGCATTCGAGTGGCAAGTCGAGCGAAACTGACCGGAAGTACGATGGTATCTGAACAGTGGAGATCTCTTATTTTAGCACCTTCATTGAGTAACCCAACCTGACCTAAGCTGACCAGCTGGATACTCTAACCAGAGGTTGCAACTTCGGTGGTAGTGATAAAGAGGAATTTAACGAGGGGTTACTACAGGGCTAAACTACGTTTATACGGTTACTTCCCGGAGGGCGGCAGATGGGTCTATGCCTTCACCTCACCTCCGACTTTCCTACCCTCTTATTCGCCTCAAACTCCCCGTCTTTTCCGAGGCTAGGTTATTAGCGCCGGAGGCACGTCGCCAGGAAGGTGTTTAATAGCTCTCCAAGAGTGCAATCACGTACCGCGAATAGCATATTTTACATACATTTGCATCGAATTACCACAAATCGGTGGCGGCACTCGCAGCTTGTCGAGGAAGCATCGCAATACCTGTATATATGTATACGTATGTGTGTATGCGTGGATGGAAAGGGAGAATTGACGAACGATTTCATCAAATTTTTAGATCTTCACAAGAAATTTGTAAATTCCTTTTCTATGACGCGTCTGCAAGTTTTTTTCGCGAAATAGATTATATCGCGGTGAATATAACATTGGCAATCGGAACAGAGAGGAATGACGTTTGGAAAACGAGAGATGAATTTGATTTTTTTTTATTCCAATCATATAGGGGAAATCAACCGTATCCCGTTAATCGAACAATGCATATTATATTCGTATTTTGCATTATACATGTGTGTGTGTGGACAGCCCCACTTCGTTGCCTTTCTACCCCTAGCCCATGTCGGCGCACAAATCGACCGTGTCGACGCGGTTGTGCGGGTCAGAGGAGAGGTTGTCGTTCAGAGATGCAAAAAAGAGGAAGATATACGGAACCGAACCGAGTCTAATGGGACCCGGGGATTGTAGCAGCACGGTGGACGATCGCTATGCAAATACGCGGGAACGAAAATCCGTAAAATATCGCGATCGCATTGAAAAAGAAGAATATTCAGATATCTCTATTTCCCTCACCATACAGCTGTCCTCGTCCCCGATCCTTCTCTTCGTTGTTCACCCTCTTACAAACTATATTTTCACCCGGTTATACAGGTACTGGTACTAACACACCCATCTACATAGGTATATTCACGGTTTGTGTGATTCACGTGACAATAAAGCAAAAAGATTTCCACCTAGCTTCGATTTATTTATTCGACATGTGAATATGTCGCATGAATTGCAGCTCTACCATTGCACGTGAAACTCACTCAAGCGAATAGCTATACATATGCCGGTGTACAGGAAGGTACCGTACCTAGAACATAATTCTTTCAAATCGTGATTCCAATTTTTCTATCGAATAAAATCCATTAACAACTGTACTTTATTGTTACTTATTGCCTCAGGCATCGAGCCTATGTATGTATTTCGCTCATGATTTATAGTTTACATCGATCTTCTACTATGATTCACTAATCACTTGATAAGCAGACGATAAATCGACCTCGTTTTTACCTTTGTGCTCCATTTGTCATTCGGAAATAATCATTTTTTGGGGAAAGTGATTAGATTCATGTGGAAGTGAAAGTGAGCTAACTTTGTGGAGAGAAATATCCATACACGTCGATACTGAAATCCTTCGAACGACTATTTTCTCCTGATTATTTATTTTTTTATTTTTGCGGGGTGAATGTTCAGGTACGAGTAAGACCAGGTATCTTAACTATATTTATAGGTGCAGAGGTAGGTAAGTACTCGTGCGTCCACATTATCATTCCCAGTGATCTCGCGGAGTTTTTAGCTTCGCGGTTTATTTCTCGACACTGTTTCTCAGTTTATGTTCATACCTAGAAACCACTCAGCCTTAGGTACCGTGCAGTTCAAGAATTGTTGACAGGTAATATTTGATCGTTTCCCCGAAGCTCACATCTATCTTGAAATCCACCTATAAGTAACGATATGCTGCTTTAGCCGATGCTTTAAACACATTACTTTTCGATGATAAATTTGAAAATTTCAAGTTTCGTTCAAAGTGCATTATAAGTAAGTGTCAAGAACTGCACTTTGTCGAAACTATGTATTTCGGTCGAGCTCCGAGTAGGCTGTCAACTTATTTCAGTTCAGATTCTTCTAACAGGAAACACTACCCTTGCACGTGAACCAGAAACCGGGACACGATGACGTGACTGAGGGGAACGAATCCCAATTAAAATAATTTCAACGACATTTTCCTACTGCTTTTTGCTTACAATTAAGACTGATATCAATTAAACGTATATTTAATTGCGTTTAATTATTTTTACAAATCACTTTATATATACATCGAAGCGTAATTCCGAGTTGAGATCGATTTAAATCACATTTTACAAACCAAATTTTTTTAACACTCCACTTTGTCGGGTTTTTCCCCTGCGTGTATTTCAACCCCGAAGGTCCTCAAATATAGTTGCATTTTTGTGAAAAAAAAAACCAAAAATGCCAAACGGTGTGTGAAAAAAAAAGAAGGTCCTCGGTTAATTTAATATAAACGTTATCAAGAGATAATGTTTTTAGGGGTGTATAGCGCCCTGTTAACTGGTCGTTCCGAACCAGAAATTTTACACAACCATTCTGCAAAGTTAATTACCGTTAACGAAATTTATCGCATTAACATTCCGGTTTAATTTTCGGGGCGTTTTTCACATACCAAAAATTCGTCGGGCATCGACGATCGGACAAGTTTCAACCCACAATTTTTATAATTAATTATCTAAACCGAATTCGTGATCATTCACCAGTTCGATACGAAGTGGGGAGGGTAGGGACAGAAAAAAGGGAATCTTGGTTTACCACAATCATCGCAAAGTTCTAAAGCTCACCAACGACGTCCAGGAAGCCCGTGTTACTGGACATGGGGTCGGTGTTGACCTGGCACATGTACCAGCCACGGTCCGTTTCTCGCGTGTCGCGTATGTGCAGGGACCACGTGCGATGCCCGCTATGCGTCACTGCGATCCGGTGATTCTTTGTGATCACGTGACTGGCTATCGTTAGAATGGTCTGCGTGTCGACCCGGAGCCACGCCACCTGAAACCATCGCACAGATTTTATTCGACTCAATCTCTTTGTGTAACCTCCGTATAATTGTATAAACAGGAAGTGCAGCCACCTCGTTGATTAACTGCTACATGCATCTTATTCTAATCAATGTTCAACCTCAGGCTTACCTACTCTGGGTATAAAGTGCACCGGGTATAGGCGAATGTTTCTACTCAAAGAAAAGAAACATTTAATAACCCCCTGGAAGACCGTAATATAGATTAGATGAAAAGATATTAGTTTTAGGGTGGGAATTCGGTCTGTTAAACTTCGGGATAATGATTGAAGTGTAACCCCATGTGAGGTTGTTTTACAGCTGTTGGGTTCACTTTGCCGGAAACCGTGGCCCTACGATTTCCCAACGTTTTTGTTGCGGTTTAGCCTTTTTTCTCTGAAATACACTAAAAGAAAACTTTCGACACTGTTTCCGCTACTACTCCCTCACACTTCCCTCTTACAACATCGAAGAGAAGTAAAACCCTAGAATGAAACCTTTTTATGAGATTAGAATTTTTTGCCATCTTTTTTTTCCACAAAACGCAATGAAAACGACGTGGAATAAAATTCATGAAACTTGGAGATAATTTGAATCTTAGGTATTGTAAAGCACCTGTCGACCTTCTGCTGTTAAAATTGAAATAATTCGAGAGAGAATAGGAACAGGGTTGGTGCGAAAGATTTGAAGTACCTGACACTGAGCATCCGATCTAATAAATGACAATACGAAAGAGGGAAATAAGTGCCATATCTGTAGATTGACCGAGTTCTCTTTTGATATAAAATTTCTCTTACAGATACCCCACTTGTCTGCTCTTCTTACCTTATTAACGAAGATGAAAGGCCTCGCTTCCCTCATGGCCAAATAATACGCTATTCTTTTAGAATATTGTTACCGATCGGTAATACCCTTCGGAAATATAAACCATAGGCGTCAGAAAGTAATACCGGAAGAAAAATCGATTGACAGATGTACCAATATATGCCTATATGCACGGGCCCTACATTCAGGAGAAAATGAAAAGCGTCCACATCGTGTCTCGTATAGACGTGACGTTTTTGTACATGAGATCCGGTTGACTCTGAAACCGTTTACCGACTCTATGGAACCGTGGACATTCTTAGTGATCCCGTAGCGATAGGTTTTACTGCATAAAACGTAGATTTCCATAAGATATCCGATCTTTCCGTGTAGTTAGACTACGTCGAAAGGAATGACTCGCGAAGGGACGAGCGACAGTTGAGTTCTCTTTCACAAAGAGTATCAGATTCAGACCTTTTTTCTTACGGAATACTTCTTGCCTTAGTCCTGAAAAGTCTTTTGTATCGTTCACGAGAGCCTCTTCAAATTCAAAGGCAATTAAAATGAAAATTGAATCAATCGCATATTTGTTTCCGATTAAACTTCCTCAGTTAAACCTCATTGAAATTAACGACGAACTTGTTTCAAACTTAAGTGCACTTCCTAGATTTGGTCTCGATCCAGGAGAGCCCGCTACCTTCATCTGCATTTTCCCAGGGGTCGAACTAACTATAGTTCTTGAGAGACTAGTCAGCCGTGAAATTATGTCGGTTGCCTTCGTTACCCCCGATCTAAGTATTATACGCGCCGAAATCGATGGGAGATTCGCGTAGATACGGCTCAGCTCTTCAATACAGACATTGTCACGGTGTTCACCCACATATTTGTCTGAATTAAAAACCTACACAATAAAAGACGTGGAAAGCTTCCGCTATTGATAAAAGTAGGCGACCTCATTGGTGGGTATAATACGAAAAGGGGAAAATACTAAACCTACTAATTCAACTGTACATTTTATGCTCAAAGAGTAACTTCTGACGCCGGAGGTAGAACGATGTTTCGTTTAACGGGTATACGCCATAAGGTATAGGGTATAAAAGCTAAGAAAAAGCAGGTCTAAATTGTGTGCGAAAGAAGGGTGTCAGGGTAGTAGGGTGCTCACCGGCCGCAATCTACGAAGTGGAAGATGGCGTCCCTTTGTAGAATACTCAATTGCTCGAGCAATTATTCATTCGGTGGCAAACTTAACCCAACCTAACGTACTATAACCTGACCTAACTCGGCTTAACCTGCATTTCGATGTATACATATTTCAGATCTCTTGTATTCCATAGAGCGTGGAAATAAAGTTGCCTCATTGTTTTACTGCACTTTGTAGAACACGGCCCGTTCCACAACCAGTAGGCAACTTTACAATACCTTGCAATTTTACGGAAACTTTAAATTACTGTCGCACCTCGACGACTTGAGAAATAACTACATCATTCAATGGCGATGATATCTGCTGATCATTGTACCGATAAACCAGCAGGGTTCGCGCTATAAGACATTAGGAATTAATTAATAGCAGAATTATACTATCGAAACAGATGCCTATTCTCATTTTTGTTTAATACTAACGACAGAAACTTCCGGATTAGGTGTCTTTTAAAGGTTCGTTAAAGTCCCGGGTGGGTATCCTCGTTATCCCAAATGGAAACCGAGAAAGAGATCTCGAAAAAAGGGGCCATTAAGCCTTGGCTAACGGATACAAAGTTCCATACTAGCAATTATAACGTCGTTCAATTGTCTCGTGTGATTGCGCCTCCGTTCATTCAATTTAGTCAAGTGCGAAGTATATCGTGGTTGTAAAGGATCGATCAATCCGGATTAACGAAGTATAGAAGCATACTTCTACACACCCGTTAGAATTCGAGTGAGTACGATGACAATTAGACACAATCGAACGCTTCGAGAACCTCGTTCGGTTCATTTCAGACATCGAATCTATTCACGCTATCAATGATAACTCCGCGTAGTTACCAGCACATAATTCAGTACCAATCAGAATTTGATAGACGTGGTACGGCTCCTCGAACACGGCATAGCAAATAACCAGAAATAAATTACATTTCATTATTCTCTGTGATTATAGCAACTGAGATTTAAAAATGAGTCGAAAGTACTGCAGGATCATCAGGCCAGAGGTTAATTGACTGCGTTATGGGAGGGGTTGCGGTATAAGAACCTTTCGTTAGCATATATAGCGTATGAAGAAAGGAAATATGCGAAATAAAAGTATGGAGGGCTTACGAAATTTAGTGAATTTTTTTTTACATAATAGTATTGGCTTATTAACGTCTGGTGGAATGAGATGCAGCTCGGTAGTTGTACTCGTTGCAGAAATTTCAAGTTTGGTTTTGTTGATTCGATGATTTGGTATTTTTTCTTGAACTCGCCCTTTCGCCGTTACAGAATTTAAATTTGTGACGATTTTTTGCGAATGTAAACAATTATGAACGAAGAGACTGTAGGGTCGAGGTTTCGGTTAGGTACCGGGAATAATTGCGAAAGGGCAATTATTAAAATAGGACAGACGCCGAACCAGTAAATTGATCAGCCCAGCCTTGAGGAAGCGAATAAATTGGTAAGGTAAATTTAGTTAAAAATGGCTGCTGAATCGGAGCTGCGCTTTTCTCCCTATTTCTTCATCCGATGAAAATTCTGCGGTTTGTAACTCCAGGTTCGAAGGGGAGTCGAAGATAAGCGGTGCAAGAAAACCCAAAGGTAGAAGAGAGACGGAGAGAGGTGACGTTGCGGCGAAGGAGAGCGGCGGCGTTGACGTTCGACGCAATTCAATCAACACGGTACATTGTCGGCGTCTTGACGGAGACGTCAGACGCCGACGGATATTCGTGGGCTTGAAATATGAAAAATGATGGGCAGACGGGAACGGCGCCAGGCAGGGCGAGCTCAGGTATACCTATAGATGTATACATCCCTTAGTCTCAAACCGTGTATTCTCATACCTTGAAACTCTCAGTCTCTCATCTTCATCCACATCGCACAATACACATTGCGTGTATTTCTCTGGGCTCCATCTTTCATCCATCAAGTTTACCTCAACGGTCAAGGAGAAAGATTAATCCAGTTCTCTGATTCCAACGAACTTGCTCCTTGGTGACGATCTAGTAACCCTAATCCCATGGTCGATCTTTGCGGTTATAGGCCGGTCCCGTTCGCATTTCCCCAGGAAGAGATCGAGCGTCGGGATTTACGAGGAAAGG
Source organism: Tenthredo distinguenda (assembly GCA_947538915.1). Classification (NCBI taxonomy): domain Eukaryota; kingdom Metazoa; phylum Arthropoda; class Insecta; order Hymenoptera; family Tenthredinidae; genus Tenthredo; species Tenthredo distinguenda. The sequence goes on from OX384534.1 coordinate 13,302,095, forward strand.
GTAGAGAAATTTACCCCATGGCTTGAACTGATGTTGATTATGAACTCCGAGGTGACAGCGTGAGTATATACCACAGTTTTTGTCCAACGAATCATCTTCCTGGAGGAACTACCGAGAAAATGAGTTACAACTGGGAGATACGAGTTATATATACCTGTCACCTGTCCACTAACGCTTTACTAAGCTTTCATTTCTTTCATCATCCCACTGTTCAGGTTCTCACACATCAGAGTCCAAATCTAATCGTCGCGTCAAGTGGACGATGATAAAACTCGACAAGTATTTTCTATCAGGTATATGTCACTGACGCGATGGCACCGAACGGCAAACGATATAAAGATGAACTTCCTGATTTCACCTGAACCTCGAGGCAGCGTTTTTTCGTTCAACTTCACACCTCGTATATATTCTGTACCTATACCCCAATTTGACAATGAAGAATATTACCACTAAGAAATCGAAAGTGGATTGCGTCGATTCGTTTCAGGAATCATTACTCCGATGACTGGAGATAATGAATCTGGACGAAGGAATGCATGAAATTCGTCTCCGCATCGCAGAATCGGGACAGCACTTTCTAACGTTAGACTTTCGAGCAATACTACAACGGTATGGTGAGTAGCCACATCTCCCTCTCATGGAAGAGGTATCAATAAAGAAACATCATTTAATGAGATTGATGTTTCAAAGATGGAAGTTTATTATTTTGGCAAAATATGGGAAAGATCGAGCAGATGGCTGAAAGCGCCTATCTTCTGAGCCTGTACAGATGAATCAATTCTTCTTAGGATGTTCGAAGTGTCGGTTCAGCGAAATATCCGTCTATTCCATCACTCGGAACCATCAATCTATTCGCTAATTAATTGAAACATGAATGAAACGGGTGATGGCAAGGGATATGAAATATTGATATTCTTCTATAGCCAATGTACTTTTTAGAAAAAGTTGGCGAGTGCGTAATAGTGCCGTGTATCATAGATGTATCGGTTAAAAAGTTTGGATGAGTCAACGTCGTCGCGACGCTGACATTTCACGGCTTCTTGCCATTTCGCAGCAAATGTCACTACGCGATAAGTAATGCTTACGAAAATGTCGCGTGTCTTATTACCTTTATTATGCACATACGTTACGGTTGGGCTGTCAGTTCTACGAGCAGATATACGTATAACGGCCAAAAATCATGATGATAATATATATGCAACGACGATAACAAGCCATGGCTACTCCTCCCGAATTGCTCACGTTGTTCCATTCGTTCGTACATAGATACCGCGAGCTTTAGGCAATTTTCAGATGGCAAATATTTGGGAATACTTCAATTTGTAAACAGTGTAACAATATTTACATTTCACTCGATCTGTATTTTCGAAATTCACCGATCACCTGTAAGAGTTAGTGCGATTTTGCGATCAATTCCAACGCCGACGATCTTTTAGGAGCAAATTTCAACGACACATACCCATACGCAAATGAAGAAAGTTCGAGCGAAAAAAACCGCGAGGAAATGAAATATTACGACTCCTATTATAGCGAAAACTTTGAGTGGGTGGGTTACGAAATAATTGCTGAAAACTCGCGTCGTTTCTATTCTTTCTGGCATGAAGTCGGGCGGTAAGTTAAAAGTGCAAAAGGGTTTGATTAATTTTCCTTAATTAATCGAATATCTAGGTAATCGTTGAGAGGTTGTACTACAGATTTTTATTCGAATATCTGAGAGATGGGATAGCGAAAGATGATTTCAGGATTGTGTGGATATTTGGGTATCCATAAGCGAAGTCCTCGTGGATTATATTTATTTTCCTTTACTCACCATGTTGAGTAAACAACTCAAAGGTTGGAGGATCAAAAACAAAAATAACGCGGCTCAGCTGAAATCCGGTAGGCCGTCTTCCTCAAAGCTGTGATCCGATTCCACAGTAAAGGACGAACTTAGTCCGTGGAAATCCGAACGGACGGTCTTACGTTCAATTTCGGCGTATCCGTGCTTGTGAAAACGAATATCAATTCTTATTCGAAACCGACTCGAAGCCTTGATATGGATACCCGATTCACCTACATGGTACGAATACTTTACTTAGTTCGACGAAACAGGTAGCGTGTAACAGATCTCTTCAGCTCTTGAAGGATAAACTGCGCGTGGAAGGAAACTTGGCATGGACCATGAGAATGAATCTATTGTTTATTCGTGAATTCTATCTCTTCACTAATGAACGTATGTGAAATATTTAATTTTTATTATGACACAGTATTTCGTTGCGGAGATTAATAACGGTGAAAAAAAGCTATGCCTAGTCGAGTAATCAGTGACTTGAGCAATGGATGAGGTTTGATAACGACCCACGCGTTGGATACCGTGGGATCGTTCAATCGCCTTGCATTTAATTACTGTTCGAAACGTGAACAGAGATGAAATTGTCGCTTCAGACTCGAAAACCAAAACGGTGATTGGGTTCGCGAGTTCTATACTTGGAAAGTTGTAAGTGATCGAATTCCGACTTATTTGAATAGAATCGTTCACCAGATGCTCTAGTTTGGTCTAGAGTTGAATTCCTCGAACTATTACATGGCTTGGTAAACGTTGAACAAAACTTTTCCTCGACAAACTATTCCCAGTTCCTATACCACGCGTTCGACAGATATGGTTGGCCGAACGCCTTGCATTATTCGCATATATGTTCTTATATGACAAGACTCAGAGGTATGGAGTACAATTGAGCGCCTTGAGTGACCAAAGCGATAAACGTAGCGAAAAAAAAAAAAAAAATGTTCCACTTTCCGTAAAAGCAGCCGAGATTTATTCAGCGTGATAGCGAGCAGTGGCGCGTAGCTCCACTTAGGGAAGATAGGAACCTTTGACCAAATGGGGTTTAAGGTCAGGGTTGTAACTCTGTATCGCTTCACGTCAACCCCTAAGGAAGATCGGCTTCAATTACAAACGAGTTGGTAGGCAGCAGGCAGGCAGGCAGGCAAGCAGGCAGGCAAGCGATGCGATGCGATCTTCTAGCTGAGATCGCTGGGTGACCGGATACCAGTTTGGGTTATTGGGCTCATCGATATAGCGGAGATGCCTCTAGGAGTTGGACTTGAACCGAAGTGGTCCACCGTGCAAACACGCGATCTTGGCTTAACGGGCCCAGCTGACAGTCAAGCGAACCCCCCACATCCAGCTCTCACCCTTCATAGTCCACCTTCTACCTTCCACTTTCCCCTTGCACCTTCAGTTCGAGGTTCAGACGTAGCCCCAAGCGGCAGACCACCATTTCTTATCCCGTTTCTCTTACCCTCATTTCCCAACAATTCTCGCCCCATCAATCTTTCATTTCTCACCCTCCAGAGCCAGCCCCCTATCCCTACTACCTTAGTCCTAAACCCCGAAGACTTGGTCCTCCTACCACCTTGCCAGTGTTCGTTTCGCGTGAGGAAAGGAAAAATTGCATTTGCTTTGCGCTTCTTCGACTAAATATTATGCTATCAATATAAACGAACGTCGACGAGGGAAAAACTGAGGAAAATATCGTCGTCACCCCCTCGCGAGGACTTCCGTATAGACTATTCACGCGATACGAAATGAAACGTTGACGGAATAGTTTTCCACCATCCAACGGTTCTGACGTGAGAACATCCCATTTAGCTGAACAGTGCCAAGGCGCGGATATCACGGGTTAAATAAAGCCTAAGGGTTAAGACTAATCTAGCTGGGGTGATTATATGGATCGAATTATTTAGTGAAGTTGAAAACCTCCTTCTAGGCTTAGCGCATTAGCAGTTGGATCGTTTTAAGATACTTGCGCGATATATGGCCTTTAGAAATACCCCGCGATTCACCGCTTTCATTAACCCGCGATCGCTGGTTAAGAAAAACTGCATCAAAGTCTATAAAATTTGTACGAACTGATATTTTTGAAGAAAAAATTATCGAACATCTCACACGGTGTCTGGGAATTTGACCTTCTGATGTACGTTAGCCATTCGTTACTCGCCTCGTTCTATATACGATAGTGGTATCAGTTATGGCAGGTCAGGCAAAGAAAAGAGAAAAATCAAGATTCTATCGCAAGCTAATGCAGGTGGCGTGTGAACAACGAGTAGGAGTATCTGGTTTTTGCTATATCTATCCACGTGAAGTCTGCGGGATTATAAAAAAAATTCCCACGCTCTATAAAGGGCCGCACGGAGTGGATATAAAAAAAGAAATAGATGGATAGATATTTGTTTATAATTTTATCCGAAAATCTACAAGCACGAAATATTCACTAAGAAATTCGAGATGGAAGATTACTCGGTAATTTTGCCGCGGCTAATTATCGGACGGATGTAGTACATCCCTTCTTGAAAATTCAAGTAATTAGTGTTATTTAGTTATTAATATACCCGGGTATAATATGCCAGTGGTAGTAACTGATGGGGGGTTTGTAAAAGTGGATGAGAGACGTACGTTACATACATATGGTATATGGAAGAAACAGGCAAATCGGCACTAATTTGCGTATGCCTCACCGCGTGCGAATTAGTTGATAATTTGTTCGCCACGCCACTTCACAACCCCCGACGGGAAACCGCGTGAACCCACAAAACCCACAGGAGTCCCTACAGTCAATCCTATTCTGTTCAGTTTCGTCATACTCTAATTTTACCTCGAATATGTATATTCAGTTACACGGAAACTTCTCGCTCGCTTTTACCACCTTCACTATCGTGTTCTCATAAATGCACTTGCCGTAGCTGTAGTCATGATTCTACGAACCGTTAATGCTATCTAACATCTGCAATTTGCTCTCGGTTAATCACCGAGTATTCCGACACTCTGGTTCGAAACGTTACGATATATTATGAACAGAATCGCATATTCCGGGAGTTTATTGGTCGCAAACTAGTTGCTGCTGCTCCGAGTCACCTTAATTAACCAAACTAGAACTTGCTGAACCGTGACGTGATTAGCGTAGATCATTCTACCAACAAACCTAGCCGAGCAAACCCACGTTCGGGGCTCATTGTTAATTTATAAATCGGACTCCGAAAAATTTTGCGATGACCCTAGGGAAGTGACCCGGTAAAACTGGATACCGCTAGCCAGTTACATCAGGTTTATGCTGCCATATTCTGAAATTACTTTGATCTACAAGTAAACGATTGTACAGGACGAGAGTATCGATGCCACAAAATACGAAGGGATAGCTCAGTGCGAAGCGCATGTGGGATATCCTGCAGGAGAGAAGCCTAAGGGCGGATAGCAGGAACAGAAAAGCACAAAGGTAGAGCAAAACGAGGTGTGTACTTAAATTAACTAACAAAGCAGACGACGAAGTGGTGGAGGTCGATGAGACGGAATGGCCTTTTTCATTAGGTATTTTAATTCGGTGAAACAATTTACAAGTCTGATTTCGCATAGCTAACATTTGTAGATTTTACAAGATATATATTTTTATGCTGAGGAAAATAAATAACAATTAGATCGAATAATTGCAATTCTAATTTTTTTACTTTCTGGCGATTCTTATTCTTGAATTAATGCTAAAAGCACAGAATTATCATACCGAAGGAGCACCTTAAGCGAAGCTATGCTAAACCTGCTTCGTAACTACACGGTCATTTTTCTTCAGGAAAATCAGCATCCTACACTGTTTTCTATCATTTAGTTCAGCATTTATACAAAAATCTAAGTTTCGGAGTAAATCAGTGCTCTGAACAGACAGCAGAAAGTACTAGTCCTTTCGGCGAGCGCGCCTACAGCTAATAATTATTGAGGTCCATCTCCAACTAGGAACAAGGTGTTTGGAAACTCAGCATGACTGTTGGATTTCATAGCTTAAACTTCTCAGATTCAGAATATAGGTATACAATGTCTAATTGGTACCTGATCAGTTTTTTGCAAGCGTTGGATGAGCCTGGACATGAAGTTAGTCGACTATCCTACATGTATAGTGTCTCGCACCTACTATTATCGATTAAATTATGCTGACAGAAGTTAATATCGGCTTCTCGCACTTCAGGCTGTACGAACCTGGATATACGACCGAGTTTAACTAATCCTAAAATTACTATAAACCACCGTCATCACCACTGCTGCTATTACCAAGTTTAGGAGGAAATTCCTTTTGACCAAAAGCATCTCTACCATTTTACCTACGTATACTATAACCACGTGTATGATGTACGATACAAGCATGTATGTGGATACTTCATGTGTGTATAATAATATTGAACCTTGTGGAATGGAATTATCGTTTACCCACAAAATCGAGGGTTTGTTGTTATAACGTGGGCTTTAGTAACCTTCGGTTACGAATTCCCAATCATAACTGTGATCAATAATTAACACAAGCTACCGTCGAACACACATCATCAACACTCTCTTGACAATGGTGGTGATGTATTATAGATATGCCATCATTTTACAATGCCATAAAATAATGGCCTTTGATACTTATTGCGGCAGAGCGTCCCCACAAAAGCACGATGTACTATGCAATTGTACCATTGACTCCGCGTTCGAAGATATAGTATAATCTGATAAGGGCCACTGTAAGTATGTCCTCGTACAATCATTGGTATAGAGACATTTGTATGAAATGACAGTGGCTGAAATTGGTAGAAACCGAGGTAACCATATTGACGTTGTAAATATTTTGGCGATGTATTCGAAGGGTGGAAGTCAGTCTTGACACAGTTAGACGCTTAGTCAATTAAGTCGAACGGATTGAATCCATTTCGGGTACAATTGATGGTAGGGAAGCTGGGAGTCTGTTTTCCTACTCCACCTTTCATCTCGGAAATTTGGAACGACCTCCTTCAATTAGGTTTAGGGTAATAAAAATATTTCGAGGCGAGGAGGAAAATTATCCCGTCGTTTCCGGCGAAAGTAATTTCGACTTTTTAATAAAATTATAAAATTTCCCACAGAGTTAAAGTAATGCAAAGTGAGTTCTTTGCGACACAGGTTACGCGACGGTATTCTCATCCAAGACACGTTTAAATATTAACAAACCCATTTAAATAATAAGTGCTCCACGGTGCTCATCTTCTTTCTACAAAGAAAAAAATAAAATGAAAAATAAAAATTTAACAACATGGCGCCCCATCCTGAGATATCCACCCGTGTGAATTCGTTGACAACAAAGAACCTCCGGCGCCAGTATAGGGGCAAAATCAATGCTTTCGAACTCGACAATATTTGATACGAGAAAAACCGCGTATGCCAATATCGCGGCGTCCTTTCCTATTCCTATGATTCAAAGCTTGGACAATTTTTGTAAATCACCACCAGCGGCATTTTCATTTCCGAGGAAGTCGCGCCTCGCCTTGCCTCGCCTCGCCCTCTTGGGCGATATAATGTTGCCTCGATGCTATTAAATATCGGGCTATAAAACAATCCGGCGCCAACACCACCTTCGGGTATAACTCTGGATGCGGCTCGCGAAGCGTGGCGCTTGGCGATGTCTAGGGGGCGGTCGGGGTCCCGGTTAAAGGATGGTAGGGTGTAGAAAAGGGGGATATTTCTGGGGTGAGAACCGGAACGAGGGTCGCCGCCGCGACGTCTATTAGAGAGAGAGGCGCTTAACAAACTGCTGAACTCACACCCACGGGATTTTATCCCCACTTAATGGAGTCCTCGAGGATACGCACGCAGATTCCCGCCAAATCTTTGGCTGTGAAATTATTAGGGATTGCTACGCCCTCTAATTTTGGCCATGGACCAACCCAACTGCTGCGAAAGATACGGGCTCCGAGGCTTTCGAGGCTCTAAGCGAATTAAACGTTTCAAAAATACGTTATAAGTACCCACTGGTGTGCTTAACTCAATGGAAAACGAGATGAAAGGGTGAGAGATTAAAAAGATACGCTTAGTAGTCGAGAGAGCCGAGGATCGATACTTGCCCGCAAATATAAAAAGTTACCATAAAGATCGAGTATACGGGGAGAAAACTTCTCAAAAGTATCGTTACCAAACTTTTCCTAGCCTCATATTTTCTCTCGCGTGATATGTTGTTGTATTGGGACGAACATTTGATAAAGATTATTCGTTTGCCTTTTTTTTTTTCGCTTTTCTCATTGCCACGAAATATAGCTAAATATAAAACCTACGATGTTAGATAAACCGTACAAACTTTATTCCATTTCTTTTCTTTCAAGTTAAATAGAAATGACGACTACGAATCACAATCTCTGTTCAAGTTTATCACCAATTTCATTCATTTTTAAAGCATTTTCTGTTATTTTTTTTTGTTTTTTATTTTTCTTACCAAGCAACGATACATTTTCAAATTATGTGACATGCTCGAAGAATAACGTATAAACTAATAGAAAAACTAAATACGAAACCAATGAAATATTGAAATTTCTTCACTGCAGTCTTGTACTCGAATATATATTGATGAAAGTTGAAGCTCGTCGTTACGGTGGAAAAGCTTGTAAAAATATAGAGGAACAATTTTATCGTCGCCTCTTGAATTTCTATAAGTGATTCGAGCTTGTTTTAATATCGACCTGTACAGAAACGCTTCCAGTATGTACTCGCGCGTAACGAGGAACTCAACGAAATTAAACGAGCGAGAGGAATAAAGAATCGACTGCAGGCTTGGGGAAAAATGTTAGTGCACACAAGCAATATGGTCCCTGGTGAAAATAACAATCAAGGACCTTCGGTGAAAAATCACTCGGGCTTGGAATAAATACTTACAACCAGTGCTCAAAATTGTTTGCAATTAGTGAAAGAATGTGGGCGTAGGTACATGTGTAATCAAGCAGCTTCGTAACGACACCATGCAGCCTGATTTATCGCAATTACTCATATTACATTCGGTGCACGGAATCAGCTGAAACCTGCCGATCATACCTTGTAGAGACCAAGATCTTCGACGATGCAGGTAAAGGTGGCTTCGCGACCAACGGAGATGGTCAAATTGTTCAGAGGCTTTCCAAACTTTGGCAAAACTGGAACAGAACAAAAATTGACACTGCTTATCATCACGTATTTCGATAAACTGGTTATAACTTTCCACTTGACGATATTTCCAATCGGTTATTTAAGGCTCGCTGCAAAATGACCAATTTTGTTAACCGTAGTATTCATTCTACAGTGGTTTAGAAATAAAAGGGAATTTCAGTGAACGTTGCCCAGCTGTGAAAATGAAAAACGGCTCGCGTGCGCAGGGTGCCTGGCGGCAGTCGCCCTGGCAGTCTATTATTTCCCGACGACGACGTCGAACTACGTGCCCTTCCTTCGGCACCATGCTTCGTTTACGCGATACGAATTTTCTGGGTTATCCACACCGATTCACCTGATGGTCACGCGCCTTCGTGAACTACGATCACGTCCACCTACGAGCTGCCCGATTTCATTGCCAATTTTAGCCGACCCTTCGAAATATCAAACGTACGCTTATTTTCATATCTGACGTACAAGTGGACCTTCATTCGTGACGCTTCAATTGATCAACACATACGTCTCATGACATACCGTTGAGGTTGAAAAGAAACAAACTGTTTTTCGAAACTTAAGCCATCTTCGATTTTATCAGAAATTTCTTCGAATGTGGGTGACAATTTCAGGACCTTGTGCGAAACAGAAAATTACTTCGTTTAAAGGTCACAACTATTTAAACGACAGAAGAAACCTGAACCGGAGAAAAGTTACAGTGACATTCCAGTTTAGTAAACCGAAATTTTCATACAATTCTTGCTCGGGCCTGATAACGTGTTGAACTAATTAAAATCTCTAAGACCTTGCTCATTCATAATCCTATTATTGTTTCCTTTTCCAGACGTTTCCAACTGAAAGCAAATGTCTGGAACTTATCGTCGAAGCACATTTGATTCTGATTGAATTCCGTCTCATGTTTAAATAATGACAACTTTCGAACAAAGTTTTTGTCGCCATTCCGTACTTCTGTTCGTTTTTTGTAGTTATATTTGCCGGTCCTATTACAAACGAGAAATTATCTCGATTGGACACGTCAAGGTCTGAGGCACGTTGCGTTGAAGTAAATGCCCTATATACGTATAGAGATTCATGTCACGTACCGCGGATTGCTAAGGCGGAATAAGGTTTCGCTATACCGATGAATTACATCTCTACGGCATCTAATTTATACCCGACCATAGGCTAGCGCCACGGCCAGTACTATCTACCCCCTGGTAAGACTCGGGGCAAATCTCAAGAATCAAGACTCCTGCAGGAGTATTCAAGCACACCTACTTATATTAGGGCGACAGAAGCGACTTTTTTAAATTATTTACTAAGCCCCTTTTTTCAGTACTATTCTTTCTCATTTCCATCCTTATTCAGAGGGCGTATTATAAATTTTGATATTATTTTTTATGGTATCTTAGTTCACGAAGTCATCAAATTTTTTACTATTAAATTTACACCCTGTAACATTCTTTGATCGCAAAGTATCCTGTAATATCAGTAAAATCCAATTAATTGGAAATTCTGTATTCAACGGGCATTGCGGGGAAACCATCAAAGAACCGGAAGGGTGGAAGCTGAAATCAACCGGAGGGCAGAGGCAAAGAATATTTTGATTAACTACGAAAAATTCGTATTTTCAAAGAGCCTGACCTTCTTCAAACACGAATCTCCCCCCATCCCAGTGTATACAAGACTGGATTCCCTATTGAATGTAGTTACATCGGTCTCTCCCTTTCCTGTATTTAAAGAATTTGTGCCTCTCAAGTATTTAAAGAATCCTTTCCTTAATTTTTTTGTCAACTTCATTCCAGATTATCCAAACTTTGTTCCGAAGAAGTTTCCGGTAGGGATACTGGATTCAGGGAAACTGTCTTTACCGAAAGGAGAGAATTCCCGGCAAGGACGTAAGTTTGAGAATCCATTACAAAAACCATAGATCCGAAGGAAAATCCAAAGTAAATCTGATACTCCATCCCCAACTGCATTTCAGCTATGTATGTACCTATCTGTGTCTTATAGCTATATACCTTCCAGATTCATCGATATAGTATCTTAATCCGCATCTAGATGAACAATTCGTAACATATCTGTATCGGTTATATCAGATATGTTTATAAGAAGTATCCTTGTACACCGAAGCTGTTCGCATTGCTATTTATTATCTCGCGGAAAATATTCTAATTGAACATTCTTTGGCGCTCACCTTGTCGAACTTTCTGGTTGACAAAAGGCTTTCTGGTTGGGAAGGGCCACTATATATCTTCGAGCCTCCCCGGAGCCTAGTGTCCTTTTGGTCATCGGTGCTTTTAATATAAATACACGCCAGGTCCAAAATGCCAGCGTTCTCTGAATGGAATAGCTTATAGCCACTCAGATCCCTATCATATATTATATACATACATAAATACACGTATATACCTACCTATATCTCTATAAGCTACGTCACCGGCTCCCTTACACTTTCGACCCTTCAAGATCCCCGTACGTTATAGGAGGCAGGTTTCGCCGGAGAAGAGAAAAGGGTAAAAGTTGAACGGTAGATCTTCCGTGAGAATAAGCGGGGATTTCAAGTATAGCCACTTGTCGGACAATCTTTCGCCCGTTGTCCGGGCTGTGTTTTCTTACCGTTTCTCAGTCGAAAACAGGAGATTCGCGCCTCTAGAACACGCATTACGAGTAGTTTACTGCGATCGGTAACTAATGGCCAGACTTAGGGGGAACTAGTGCGAGATAGAGCCTTTGTTGGCTGGATGGGCTGGCTGCTTGGTACAGTTAAGATAACAACACACCAGGCAGTTAACACTCACTAACTGTATATTTATGGAATTAGGAGGCTCGTTGCAGGTAGTCTGATACTTGTTAAATTTATCTCTCATATCTGTATTGTAGAGGTTTTATTAATCACTCTTAGATACGAGTCGCGCTATTCCGAAGGCACCCATAAGCTAGGCTAAGCTTCCTTGGTCTTAGGTCGAAGAAGGATTCTATAGGGATTCAAGTACATGCGGCACTTGCCGTAGTTTCGTCTCGCTCCCAAACTTGCTTCCTTCCAAGTAATGAATATCAAGCGAGGATCTAGATGCCTTCAGGGCCACTCTCGAAAGCAATACCAGTACCTCTTCGTAATACTCCGTCGTTGTACACGTTGGTTAAAATTATATACATATAATACTGTCTGGGTATCCTATATATTCATGCGGCATACCAGATATACCTACCCACGGAGCTCATGTCAGCTATACCTATCGTTGCCGGTGAATCCCGTTTCGAGTTTGCTTACCGGTGACGAGACATCGTGATCGTGTAAGTCGGAGGAAATTGTGTCCTGTTTAAGAAGATATTCGAGGCGAGGATCTTCGAATAGGAAATTGAGATACAGATGCGTTGGTATATCTACCGCTTTGACTGTAATCTCTGAAACGATTTCATACTCTGCCATTTAGAATTACCAAGCCACTTACTGTTGACGTACCTATGTATGTATATCTGACAGAAAAATTCCGCTCATTCATTCCGTCTTATAACTTGTCTTATAGAATTTTATGAAGTTTAGTACAGAGACGGATCAAACCTTGAAGATTTCCGCGCTGAATGAGCCCTGAGTTAAAGCTTTCGAACCACTTTCACAAAGTGACTTGATATTACGTGTGAACCGTGAACGTGTTTAAGCGGTCGCAACTATTTTATGTTCTGTTTCTTCAACTCCTATACTTTGTCAAAGGAAAAGCATCGGGAATAATCTGACAAATATTGTGCATGAGCTTCGAAGTGCGAGCTTTTACGTAAAATGACAAAACGCGGAGAATCTTCATCGGTGTTCTAGTCATCACCCTGAGTGTTCCATTTCTCTTCTACAATAAAACCGAGGCTTAGACTAAAAACTCAGATGGGACGAATAGAACAAAAAATTTTGTAACGTGATGGACCGGATGCTTTTATTCAAAGCTCATTCGACCAGGAATTTTTCAGACTTTCGCGTCTATTTTTACTAAATTTCTCAACATTTTTCTCCGACAAGTTATTCAACCGGAGCAAAAAGGAACTGTACTTATTCGAATCTAAGGAACCGATGTCCTGAGGGATGCTAGGGTTGGTGGGAGCACAAGGATTAAAAAATTGCGCACAATCATGACCTGTCATTATGGGAAATTAGGTGAAATACTCCCATACAATATTTTCTGCACTTCAGAATTTCGACAAAGAGGATCAGAGATGAGTAAAGAGCAAAGAGACTTGGCGGCGGCTCGTACGAGAAGATAATTAGATTTTATACGTTGCCAACGGGCTATCTACCCGCGAAATCCCCTTCAGATCGCAAATTTTATCTGGGGCTGCCCATCCAACTGGAACGAAACGTAAATACCAAAAGGTGTAGAGATAAGATGCGGTACAGCAAAAGTAGCGATGTGTATATATATATATATAGGTATAATGTATTGAATAAGTATTGAAATTGAAATACAGTCGAGAGCTTAAGCCCAAGATGAGAATCCGTCTCCTTCGAATCGCGATCGCTTTGCTTGGTTGTGATTACCCCATCCTATATTACAGCCCAGAGTCTACCTCCGATAAGTGTCAGGCAGATATTCTGCAGTCGACTCAATGCTGTTAGCCGTAAGATCACGGAAAAAAATTGTTCAACAACAATTACTGGACTTCTAACACTACGCGATATACAATTTTGATGCGAATGGTTAAAAAGTGAGTGCCGAATTTGGAAGAAAGAAGTGATACTTGCCTATATTTCCGATATAGTACAACGTTCGTCATGCCTATAGTTTCGAATTTCAATTCTCTCTATACTGATCGATCAAGACTTTATTTTCAATCAACGGTAATGGAAAAAATAAGCCACAAACGTACATTGGCTCGGCAATAGTTTCGAATCGTTTTCGTTTTACGGTACAGTGTCACGAATGAAACCTCTGTAAATGCAGTAAATGCGACATAAGAATTGACCATTTGTCATTTCCGTAGAATCTTTTATCGCGTGGACGCAATTCTGTACGTATTCTCAAGCCACCTTTTTACCCAGTTCATCATTCGTTGTTTATTACCCGCGTTTGTTCGCGCTTTACAACCGACGTACCATCCTTTTACAGTAAGTACGTTCCACGTATAGAGGTATACAATCCACTTCAATTCCGACCTAACATCGAAGTAATATTTCCATCCTGAACCGTTAGCTGTGTAACAGAGGGAATCTTCAGGAATAAAAGTGGAACGAATCACTCGGCGGAAACGTGACAACGACCGGAGGCGCGTGCACAAGTGGCGATAGTCTGACCCAATAGGTCTTACGGATCAGATTAATCAGTAAATACCCAGAGTATTCCTAATGAATAGAGGCACGAATCTTGGCTTTGATGATAAGGTCCTGTCTAAATCGGAAGGGTCGCTTGGTTCAGACCCTGCAAGACTAAGCGGAGCACGCAAGTTGATACCCCAGAGTCCTCGAATCTTGAAGGTGAGCTTTGATCCCCTGCACGCTTGCCCGGATGCCGTGAAGCTCTTCTATCACCACGTTGTCCGAATTCACCGGACGTAAGATCTACGAGGTTGAACTCACGATTTACTAGTTACCGTTACAGTGTTTCAGCTGATTCAATATGTCCGTTTCCCACTATCTCGTAAAGAATCACTCAAAGGCTTCTAGTTGTCGATAGCAGAGTAAGAAAACTCTCGTTGTACTTTTTTTTCTCTAAAGCTCACTCTTCGTCTTGACGACTCGAGTCAATCGCTCGGTTGGATAAAATCGTCGCTGCTGTTGTCTCTTATATTTTTTTGGACTCGGTGTGATTTTTTTTTTTCCTAATGTGAAATGCGAAACGTGAACCGCGAAGACCAAAGTGCCAGGGGATCAGGGTGCAGGGTATGGGAGACCTTTCATCGCGCGATTCTCGCTGTGAACCTGTTGATTTAGTCGGGAGTATTATGACCCAGTCGTTCGTCTATATAGACAGTCCCGTTCAGAACACCTTCTGCAAACTCAATTCTACCCTCGTTCTTAATCACGCAGAGGAAATCTAAGTCCTACGACCAGCGAAGACCAACTTTAGCTTGATTATGCTTCGTGGGAATTATGATAAACGGCTAACCCTTGAATGGAATTTCGAATGGTGCAGTGATTCGGTAAAAGTCAATACGTTCCTCTACTGTCTCCAAATTCTCATCATAAATACGCAAATCTTTTGCATTGTATTTTATATGCAAAAGAATAGTATCGCAATTGACACAGTCATTTAGACACAGTGTCAAAAATAAGGGCAGTGGTATAAAATTTTGTAGAACCTAGAAGTTTAATGAAAGTAAGAATAATATATTGTTATCTTCGGAAAAGCATCGGAGTGCGAACATGAAGATTTGCTTATAAATTTGGTACGATAGGAATTGTTAACCATAAGCCATAGGATACACGTTACCAGGCGGAAACATTCAACGATTTCGCGTATACGAACGGCGGCGAGGCTGTCCGGGAATAGAGAAATGCTTCATGGATAGACCCACCGAAAAGGTTAGATAACGCTTATCTGTTTCCTGAATTTATTGCCACTACGAAAACGCAACCGCGGTCGCTCTTCGCAGCCTATTTCGATGTTAATTAGGTGTGATGTCAGAGTATTCTTGGTAGGCACTGCGGTGTCTGGACACGTGAATCGGGGGCGCTGAGAAATTGGAGGAAACTGGGATCGCGGCTCGGGGGTGCCATGACTCGCTTACCTACGTGATAATTTATGGAAACGACCTTCGAATTCAGTTACAAATTCTATACACCGAATATCAAACTCTAAACTTTAAGTAGTTGCAGATGTTTCGGAAAGGGAACGGAACGATTGGGAATTAGGATTCCAGAATTCTGTTAAATCAATTCTCCTTTCGAATGATTGTGACATCTGCTATCTTTCGAGCTTATGCATGAATTTACGTCGATTTTCGATAGAATTGATCCGTTATTATATCAGGTTGATAAATAAACAATGAGACGAGTGCGGGATGTACGCAAGAGTAAATAAACAACATGTACATATACGTCAGTGTATTTTCAACTCGGCTAAATTTTTTGCTGAAGTCAATAAACTGAACTTCGGTAACAAATATTTGCCATTTTTTGGCAATTATAACTCGATTCTCTCTCGAATTGCTGGGTGAAGATAACAACAGCAAAAGGAGTGGGATGAAGAGGGGAAAATGACACAGGCACGAATGTATTCCCCCCGCAATCTACGCGGGTTGTTCAGTCTGCCTATTGTTTCATTTTTGTACTCGTCGTCAGCGCTAAATATTCTATGGATGTATAGTGATCTACTTTATTCCTATTATGTTCCGCGTTTTACACTTCATGAACAAATTAAATTCGTAAGTGCTCGCAATTAGTCCTTCACTCAGCGTCTCTCTATCAATGTTATTAACAATCCTCGAGTATCTAAGCAGCGAGAATGGAGCCTATCTTTGTTCTACCTATATCACCTGAGTTTGCATTCGCCATATAGAAACCTTCCAGTTACAGTTTCTGTAAAAATTTCGGATTTTGTTTTATCATAGAATTCAATAAACTCCGGAGCAAAATTTTGTTTGAACTTTTCATTCAAAACTCGTATTTTTTTAACAGGATGCGAAATATTCTGTTCGCTATAGTTTTGATGCCATTGTAATTCATTTTCCAATATTGCAGGTATCATATTCCCGAACATTGCGAAAATTAATTAACCATTTCCAGTAAACATAGGTACGTTATCCGTTAATTGCGCACTACTGATTTCTCTCCCCGTTATGATTTATATTTCTCTGGAAAATTTTCGAATGACAAAGGACACATTTTGCCAAAATTAGGCTCTTCTTTCACCTCGCTATCCCATATGTAATGAGCAATGACACAGGTACTCGCTATTTTACATTATTATAATTACTACCTCGAAATTGAAACCCACACCTCTGCTTCTCTGCAGAGTATGACAAGCGGTTAGAAAATAATGGAGATGAATAAAATGCCCAAAACATTTGAATTGATTATTATTCATATGAATCGGAAAAGCTACCGAATATCAGATTCACAATTTGAATTAACGAATAACAGAACTGCAACGTGAAACAGCCTGCGCTATAGGCAAAGGTGCGTTCTTGATTGAGCCATCACAGTTGGGTTGTAATTGTTCGGAAAATGAATTAACGCGGTACACGCAATGCACTTCAACTTATTCACGTCGACGTGAGGTAGTCGGTAGGTACCGACCTATCTTAGGTTGAACAATGTAAATTATGTTAGTTGGACATGAACGAAACAAGGCGCCCGCGCACCAGCGCGATTCGATCGAAAAGATAAACCGAGTCGAGCGTTAATTTTCTATTTCCGATTTTTTGAATTTGCAATTTTCAATTTCGATCCACTATTCTTCATAAATTGTTAAAATTATATCGACGAAAAATATCAGTGGATGACATTATGTCGTCCTAGTGTAGTTTACCGCGGTGATCAGTAGATAAAACTTCTGTGCATCTCA
This sequence comes from Tenthredo distinguenda, assembly GCA_947538915.1. Lineage (NCBI taxonomy): Eukaryota > Metazoa > Arthropoda > Insecta > Hymenoptera > Tenthredinidae > Tenthredo > Tenthredo distinguenda. Next base: position 13,319,504 of record OX384534.1, read on the forward strand.
TTACGGAAGAATAGTATAACCAGCACAGAATAAGATAGATACTACGCAAAGGTGAGCGAACAGAAACGTGTACCTACACCATACCACCTCAGTGCAGATTTCAGGTTTGTGCAATGAGGCGGACGGGACAGCGTAGTGCAAAGATAATGAGCCAAGTAATCCCAGACAAAAGATAATGAGAACTTTAACGGCGAAACAAATGATGCGATATATACGCAGTGAACCGAACTCTTATACCTATATATATTTATTCGGTTATCTTCATCTAGCTAATCTTCAGAGGGATTCAGAAAATGTAATCTTTCCACATGAAGAAAGTATCTCTACATATCTACAGTATGTATATATTGGTTCGCAGGGGTTGAGGGTGTTAAAAATCCATGGATCAGGAAGTCGAGAGAGCTCGTGTTTTTCGGATTTCCTAAAGCACCGATTTTGAGGATAGATTGAACATTTTTAAATATTCTTCAGTCCTTATACAGATTTATGAATAATTCACCTATTTTTCAAAAGCGATTATATTCTGATAATGATTTCGTGTTTCAATTATTTCAAACTGATTTGAAGTGTTCGACTCTTACCTCGAAAACAGCTATATTTCAATCACTCAGTTTCCAACAATTCAACAGTTGGTCCTTCGCTAAATGCATAGGAAATTTGTTGCCGAGTGGATAAATGACTGTTTCAATTGTGTTAATAAACTATTGTCGTTTGATGTTTTTATAATGGATAGAATGAATTAGTTATAGCTTTTACTCACTCTGTTGTGAAAATAGCTTTCAACATAGTCAGAAGTAGGTTTTATCGTGATTTCGAAATTGCGTGTCAGTCCAAGCGACTCAGTATTTCGTTTTAAAAAACAGCAATCGGTTCTGTGTAACTTTTTAAATTTACAGATATAAATCAGTAACAAGTTCCAGTCATTCATAGCATCTTATACTGACCATATTTATAAAAGTTCGTTCAAGAAGGCAGGGAATGATTTTATCAGTAATAACCTCGTTATTCAAATTATTACAGTCATACTGATCAATCGGTACGATGTCTGAAATATCGCGATATCTCAATTCAATGATTACGTCATAATTATCACCGAAAATTTGATGACAGTGCATAATCATTAACGTATCTGCTGAATCTTCGATATCCTAGCCTAGGCCTGGCCAAAGACCTGAATCATTGTATTCCCTGAAATGCAATGAAATCGGGTGAGCAAGCAGCGTAACTGAAATATCGTCAATCCATCAGTGTGATATTGTCAGAGCAGGATTTTACCGCTATATCATCGATGACACTGTTTTTTAACATTTTTTTGCGAATAGCGGTACTTATTGTCAAATACCATCACACGTATACACGCAATATTCTGTCCCTAATATTTCTTCCAATTTATTCGATCGCCATTGGACTTCCGATGTATAACTTTGACGGACAGATATATATATGGCTCAGGTAATTTAACCTCGATAGAATAAATTATTCGTACACACTTCATATTGACGAGTGAAGCAGTTACGGAAGATTTTACCTAGATCGATAAACTCATGGTCATGAATAGCGTACAACCGCGCGATTATGCAGTTGCTAAGGCTGAACAATTCGCGTTCATTTAAATCAGGGATGAATCGATGAGTTTCTGCAAATAACATTCAGGGTCCTGTACGAGTAGGCAAAAAGTATTATCGTATATTTAAGACTCGGGGAAAATGATCGTCGACCATCCTAATGTCAAACCTTTTGGCCAATACAGAGATAGTAATCCTGATGGTTTAGTAAACTGAAAGCCTAAGATGCGAAGCCCAGAAATCTTAAGCGAACGACGCGACGGGCACTTTGATAGTCCTCAAATATTGACGCTTTGTGAGCTTCAAAGCTTCGGTAAACGCTGATACGTAGCGCAACAGAAGCATTCGAAAATGCATTGGGAAACCCAATTTGAATTAGATTCGCTGGTTTTTGTAGAAGAAATTTTCAGCGCGTGTAGGAAAAGAACGAAATGATGCAGAGAACAAAAATTGAAGAGCTTCTTCTAAATCGAAAGTGTTCTACCGTCTGAGGGTTGAATTCTATAGCAATTTGTAACACGCCACCTCGCACAATACCAAAAATTGAATCAAGACCAGACAAAGTGCCGAGAGCCGAGCATTGAGAATATTTTTCTCAATTTTCCATCGAATACTTTTTTCTAGCTATTTAATAGATATATTATATACGTATGGTGTTTCTCCTTTTTTGCAGCGACTCCAACGACGCCAACAACGACGCAGACCCTACCTCTCATTTAAATGGTATCTCAAGATGACGAGGCTCGGTCTGTCGACGAGGACAGTTTTTGCACCGGACAAAAGCTCCATTACAATATATATTAAGGGGGTGATTTTTTCTTTTATTTTTTTTTCATCAAACCCTGTGCAAACAACGTGGCTAAGGGCACTGTAGTTAATATACACAAGCATATATTTATATAGGTTTGGATAGAAGTCAAAACCAAATGCATAAACCATGTAGGTACAGAAGTGGTAAGCGAATCGAACGTTTGCCAAGCCTGTATAAGTAGGTGTGTGTACCTATGTGCGGGAGTAGATCTGCGAAGTCCTAAAATCACGAATTAACATTCCGTGGAGAAAAAAACTTTCCCGACTATCGTGCGCCGCATAGAATCTATACATTTCTATGGCATCGAGGGTGGCCGTCTGCGGAAGATCAATGATATTGTGTAGCTGGACGTTAATAGGTCCGACGCGTGACGTCTTTCCTTATTTCGGCTCGGCGATTCCGCGATGCGAAGTATTGCCCATTAGCTACCGTACTATAGCCGCAACGCTTTGCGACTAACAGCTACGATTACTTTTCTATATCTTTTCTATCTTTATTCCAGTCGCTAAATCGCGGTGAAGTTGGTTTCGAAATACGGTAACGCATCGATGATATTTCCTCATTGGTATTCCTTTCCATTTTTCTCTATTTACGCTTTTATCTCACCTTCGAATTAAACTCGAGACTGTCGAAGATCAAGAGTGGATGATCGATCCTCAGCACCTACACGTGAAATGCCAGCCTGCAGTAAATTGGTAAGATTTCTTTATGAGATATAGAGACTGTAATCAAATGTTGCTCGAATTCCCCAGTGAATGGATGAAGGCTCCTTTTTTTCCCTATACAAGGTGAAAGAAATCCCTGTACGTATTTATACCGTTTGTGTCAACCGAAAATTGTAAGAAACAAAAAAACGACATCACGGATTTTACTTAACGTAAAGCAGCCGAATTTTACTTTGGATCAATCTGTCGCTCAAATACGTACAGTCAAAGCGGTTCCAAGCAACGAACCAATCTCCATTAACAACCTCATCCCTGAAACTGTTTTGTCAGGACACATCCATAGCAGCGCGATAGAACCTTGATGTGGATCCTATCAAGGGACAAGGTATCATTCCCGAACGAAGTTCAAACAGGTAATAATTTTACAATTTTTATTCACCGCCACGTAAACTAGTCAAAGTAAAAAAATCAAAAAAACTACTAATATGTTATACCATTGTGTAACATTGGTACTCGTATTCGGGAACGATCACATGTGCTTTGATCGCGGGTTTTCAAATGAAAAATTTCATTAGCTGAAAGCAAAAAGCACTCTTTGAAGAACGTATCTCTATTCCGAGAGAAATATTCGCCGAGTTTGAGGACGCTCGGAACATCGAAATACTTTTTATCATATTTCGTACAGATCGTGTTCAAACACACGCAACCACTAGTCATCGAATAACGTAAAATTTCAGCGGTCCGATTAACCTCGTACGATATCAATGAGGGTGTATAACCACCCTATCATCAACCTCATTAAAAGTGCCCCACATATTCACCCTCTTCATCCTTCCCAAACCTTCGCCCAATTGCTCCCCTGCACATTCAGCGTTCGCAAATCTAAACCACCCCGCACCAACACGCGAACTATTTTATAGTCAGATGTTTAACCCCAATTAATTAGCTACTGCTTTATTACGTCCGTGAAGCCTAAAGATTATCTCGTTATTATGGCTGCATAGGTACCTACCTAGTACTCATATATCCTCAGACTTAACGCTCTATGTGTAATACCCTGGTGTATAAATATGAGGGAAATTTTCGGTAAGTCTAGTCCAGAGGGATTACACTTTCGAAAGCAACTACAGAGCTTACTCTGGAATCAGAGCATTCGAACATTATTAAAATATGAATCACAGTAGGAAAGCGTAATATTGGTGAGATTATCTCGACATATTTTTCCGCTTCTTGCTCAAATCCCCTTTTCAAAGATCTGCTAAGGGTTTGCTCTGGCGTGGCTGAGAAGTCTACGCATGATGTCAACCGAAAAATAACTTATCACCTCACTTACAAACTTTCCCAACTTTACGATGTTTGAATATAAACCTCGAAGACTAGCAGAGTATCAAAGAAGGGAATATCACGATCTTCTGAATTGAACAAATAATAAGGGCTGAAAAATGACACGTAATTAAAGCGCCTCTACCTCCGTCAGCAACACTTTGAAAATGTCTCTTGCAATCTTAATCGCCACCGTACGCAGAATAGCTACACCTTGCCTCATATCGAATTTCGACTTCCAGTCAATTTTCGATAATTAGGTACGACACCCTGGAATATCAACTGCCGTTCGCACGAGTAACGAGATCCCTTATATGCAATCGAATACAATATCCACTGGATACGGAAGCCGAAACTATGCGGTTTGTCTTCAACCCATGTGTCTACGTTTCTATTACAACACACGTCAAAATAGAGATCCTGATCCGGCGTGCTAATACTGATTATTGTTATTGCAGCTCATTGATGAGGACAAAGAGCTACTCGATAATCTAGCTATGAGATATAACTGACAATGAGTACCTCACTTTTTAGTCAAGGGATGTATTGGAAAAATCTGGAATTATGGTATTGCATTTCTCACGTCGTTCAAGATTTCCCCAGAAATACCGCAATTGACTCAACTTTAAAGCCTAAAGTCTTATAGATCCGCATATATGCACCATCTGCTGAGATGTATCTCACGATCAGTTTGGGCTCTGAAGAAGCAAGTTCCTCAGTAAAGATGCTCAAAAAATATGACCGATAGATGGTTGTAACTTTTTACGTTATTTATAGGTAGAAAAGGTAAGCGAGCTTTCATATCAATTTACATATCAGCCAACATTTATAATAGGAAGTATATATTTAAATGGAAACCATTACAGCATGATGTAGTTAAATGCGGTAAAACTAACGCGAGGGCGATCGTAAAATGGACGTATGCATCCGAAAGCCCTGATTATGCAATGCTATTTAAATGTTAACCAGATACACTTACACACTTTACATTTCGCATTTCGCATTTCGCATTTCATTCAGGAATAAAATTTTACTACTTGTACCTACACCCGTTTTGCAACCGCATATAATCGTCATGCAGATCATTCCGCAAGCACGAAACATGACTTTTATTATACGCTTTCCGAATATAATCGTTTTAACTTCACCCATTATTATTTCAAGATATTTTCTCCCTCTAAAGAACAACTTTTAACGATTCTTTATTATGACATTGTAATCTGTGAATTGCTTCCTATTCTCTGTTCCACACAGCTGTCACCCGTAAAAGTTTCGTCAATGAAATCACAATGCATACCGAAAATTCTGAGATGTAAGGATACGCGCGATGTAGGTACATACTCATACATTCATAAGAGAATTATCAAATAATGTGAGGCGAAGCATCGCGTACTGCTTCAACGAGTAATTATACATTAACGCGTTCAGGTCAGTTCTTCGTACATTCAATTGCGGAGGGACACTAACTTTATTCGAATATATGAAGAGTACTACCACACGTCAGTGAATATCGTATAAAACCAGGTGTACAGAGGAGTATGTATAGAGATATTTTCATCGGTGAACCGCGTCGATGCGAGTTAACATTGCTGGTGCAAGCAAATATTGAAGTGTCAGGTGACACAGGACCGTATTTGCGAATTAGATGCAATCAAACAGGAAATCACTGAAGCAAACGTTTACACTTGTTTGCCTATCATAAATAACATTTCAGTTAATTAATTACGCGTGCAATTAGATGGAGGAGAGAGGGACTGCGATGCTCATTACAGAGATTCGCCCTCTTCTCGGATTATAATCACGCTCACTTTTCCCTTGTTCATTTTCCGTTCGTAATTTGTCACGAAACTAAATTACATTGTGGGAAGCTGCGGTACGCCTCCTTTTTTTTTCCTTTATGTCCGTTTTTTTTTTTTTCCTCTTTTTTTTCTTCTCATCTTCTGCCGAGCGGAATCATGCGAGAATACTTTTAATTTAAACCGATTACAGGCGAGGCCACGTTTCATCAAAGGAAAGAGGCCTTCGTTCGAAGTCCGCGCACATTCGAAAAGTGTATTACATCACTGTAAATAAATTTTTCAGGGTATGGCTCAAGAATGTCAAAATGTTCGACGGGGATGCTGACTTGGATACGAGTTGAAAAATCGAACTTCAAATTCCGAGGTAAAGAACTTTTTCAAATCTAGGGGAAAGTGCAAAACTTCTTGTGTAAAAACTTGTTCATTCGTTCCTCGACAAAGATCAAGTTACCCGAGTTTCCACTTCAAATATTCATCACATGGTATTCATGCACGCTAGAAATTGAGTTCTATTTTATTAAGCAATATCGATCGACGTTCATCTATCAAATTAAACTTCCGAAGGTGGCGATATACATTTTATCCTTCACCGGCAACGATACTGTAATTAAACCGGATATATGATTAAAAGTTGGCGAACGCATGATAAATCACATAGCTCAGATTGTAATTTGACAAGCGACAAAACTGTTGCGACAATTTCGAAAACACTTTCTTCAAATATTAGTGCCATCCCTCATCGTGGATATCATATTTCAACCACCTTATTGCAGACGTTATATATCTACTATAACCATATCGTAGCAGAAGCGGGGAGGAAATTTAGCTTCTGCTACCCTCTAGAATCTATTGAAGAACGGTTTCCTCCAGAGCTCAACATTAGATCAAATATCACGCTATTGAAATAGTTGATCGAAACTAAATTAATCAGAAGCTGCCTTTCAACAATTGACCTCTCCCGCCTACACTAACTCGATTCACCCAAACAATGCCATGGGGGTATTCTGTTTCAAGCATTCGTTTATCAATTTCTGTACCACTTTATTTCAGGTATCGGTATATACAATTATTCGGTGAAATTCAATATTAAATTACAATGCTTTTACGTAGCTAATGGCTAAAATGAACTACATTGATCTAATGTAAGCTCAGTTAATCTTACATATGTATAGCATCTATTCATACGGTGGATTAGCGCAACACTATGACTATTGTCACTTCGCAGACACCTCAGATGAATGATGAATGAAAAATTTCGTATAGGTATACGAGATATCTACTCCATTTTTCATCACTTATTTTTATCACATTTAACAAACTTTTTTAAACTAGCTGAAGCTGACGTACCGTACCATATACATATGGCATGACTTTCGTGAAACGTTGTTTTAATGAGTTTTTACAATTTTCGAAACAGTGGTATACGCCATTAATTTCGAAGACTACGACATGCGAGGCGATGCCTGTATGTATTGTTCACACTCGACAGTTTCACGTTCACGTTGTATTTCTCAGATATACTAAAAATCGGCGGGGTACTGCAGATTCCCTAAAAATGACATGTCGCTCTGTCCAGTTTGAAAAAGAAGGCGCGAAATTACCTCGTGAGAAGAAATCAGACCAAGAATGAACAAAATTCTTAACTTCGATTTGAATTGAAAAATTTAAGGTTGTACCTGGTGCTGGATCAATCAGCGCCGAAACCCACGATGCGATGCAGATCGCCAGGAGCGTATAACCGAGCATCGCGACGTCGTGGACGCGTGGACGTCAACTGGCGCCTGGTACTAAGCATCGCGACGTGCTATGTCACGAATTTTACTTGCCGCCAACGGCCGGCGCAGGCGTAAATTGTAGCAGAAATTCACAGGTAGTGAAAAGTTGAAATTTCCACCCCTTAAATTAAACAGATATTATCCGACATTGAAGAAATTTTGTTTCCGCTCAATAACTCGTTCGGAAAAGGAGCATTTTTGCCCATAGAAAAACCTGTGCTTTATTTTCGGCTGTCAACTTCGAAATTAGAAAAATAATTACACGCTATGGTCGTACCGCATTTTTAAAACACGCAGATATTAATTAATTAAGAGAACACTGCCTGACCGCGGACAGCAGATAGCCAGACAGCAAGAGTAGTAGGCAAGTCTGAATGCGAGGTAGTCTAGCGAATGAATAATAAATTATAAATCAACGTGTCATTGTTTTTCATTTCTTAGTCAAATTTTTCGGTTTTTATTCCGTGTTGGCGAAGCTGCGAACGCCGTGATATACATTTATTCAAAGCCTGTCAGCCGCGATGCGACAGATTTAAATGAGGCGTATTTCACGGATGATATCCTACTTCCGAGCAACAGCAAGAGAAAATATGCTTTTCTGCAAAAATTTTCAAACGATCTTTATCATACTTCGGGGACAATTAATACAACTAGTTATTCCGTCGCAGATTGAAATCCTCGAGATCCATTACTATAAATAAATTAAAATTCCTACTGAGGAACTTGCCCACTGCCTTTGCGTGTTGTGTGGATTTTAAGATTATAATCAGCACGATTACGAAATTGTTTTACCAATTCTATATAAGTGTCTATATTTATCATGGATTTTGTTTGTTGCCTCTCGTACAAACGGCATGGAAAATTTAGAATTCCACAATTTATCGATAACTACAGAATTTCGTGAAATTCAAGCCCACCAAACTTAAATACAAGACCGGAACAATTTAACTTTTGTTTACGGGGCACATATTATATTTATATACTATCTAGATACTCGGGGCATTCAAAGCAGTACGCATAGCCTAGGCAATCCCCCTTACAGTCTCTGTTATATCCCTATCGATAACATTCTATAAAGTCAATGTTTTTCCGTTCATGATTTCTCGACAACTTTCTTTGACAGATGGTCCACAGGTTCTGGAAAGGGTAATGCGAAATTCGAAACCGTTTAGGCTGTATAAATTCCGAAAGAAGTTTCTGCGAGTGCCCGAAGCCAGTCGTCGCATCGTTAATATCGCTTCGACTTCCGATATTGTGAGTATTTGACCACAGACTGAAAATTTATGTTCCTAATACGCAGTTTTCTTTGACACTTGGGAAATATCTGTTTCCAAATCACCTCACCTGCTGGTTCATATAATTTCCGACTCAAGCTACGCTTTCACCATTTTTATGGAGCTTCTAGTACAAAAGATAATCACGATACTTTTGATTCATAAATATATACATACATAAATAGGTTTGCATTAAGAAATGCGGTCGGGAATACGATTTATGAAATCTCAGACGTCAATCAGCTTGGATTGAATAGTTAATAATAAGAAAATTGTTGAGACGAAACTTAATGATCAAATATGCGTGGCGCAAAGAAATAAGATTTTCTGGACCAGCAGAATCATTTGTCGATACATGGAGAGCAAAAACTATTTGGTTGTATTAGCAAAAATTCAGTGCAGGTATATTCAATGAGTAAGTCCATATGACAGCAATTTTTTATTTCGTCCCCTAATAAATTAATTTTTCACAAGATAAACTAGCCATCGATAAATCGCACGTGGTAAAAATTAATCAATTGATTATGGCAGTTGCGAATAGCTGCAGCATACCTTTTGTTGGCCACATATTTATTATTGTGTCGCTAAATTACGAACAAAAATTGAATTTTATACGCACCTTTTCGGTCGATGAGCTGAAGTACTACTTTAGAGTGATGAATTGGTTGCCCGCGCGATATATTGGACGAGTCAATTTTGAAAATTGTGAAATCCTAAGGGAGTCATTGGACAGCCCGAACGGGTCTGAATTTCGGTTTGTTCTTTGTAGTGCTTTTAGAAAATATATTAAAAAACCCGCAAGGAAATTTATGTACCACGTGCCGATCGAACCAGCGTGCTTTTTAATTTGACAGTTCCATCAAGGCACTAAATCTCGACTAACATGAGCCCAACGAAACTCAGATTATATTGAAGAGCATCGCTAACCCGATTATGAAAATTTTGAGTTGTCGATTGAAAAGAAAATGTACAAAAAATTGAGAATACTTCACGTTATTTTAGAAAAAAAGCTCACCGAATTGGACTGAAATCTCAGGAGCCGGGATAAAAAGATCCGTTTTTCGGTCGATCTGATAAAGATTGCTCCATAATATACAAAACATCATAAATCGTCTAGCCACTAGCAGAATCATATTTCCAAATTATTTTTATATTTCATTCGCTATCATTAATGCAATGAAAGCCTCTGCAGTCTCGACGAGAAATAATTGCAAATTTTATGTCCGGATTTACCGTAATGCTAAACAACGCAAGATAATTTTGTACATGACTCTTCATTCATTCAATTCATTCAAACTTGACTTCGGGAAATAGTTGAGCGCGCCTTTTACCAGATTGACCTGAAATTTTGTACGGATCTTTTCGCAGCATCGGTCCCCTAGGAATTGGGTGGGGAAAAAACCCTGAGAACTCCGCGAATCACGAATTCGAACAAAGCCAGTATTCTGATTTCAATTATGAAATACAAGTACGTTGACTGATTCTGAGGTGCGCAGTGTTCCACTCAAGAGCTCATAACTTTCTCAATATTTGGAATTCCGACATCGGCTTTGCTTTAAAATATTCTCAAAAGATCTATCTATAATAATATTTATTGAGAGGAATCGATTTTTCTTCATTTCCGACCGGGTATAACCCCTTAATTATACTCTGTTCGGCGAAGTTTACCTGCGCACCTATAAGTCAGTCAGTCTGAACTTTTCTCAAATCGAAACTTTCCTCAGACTGCAATCACTGCACTCAGCACTATCTTGATTTGTCTCCCGCAGTCTGCAGCTTACTAATAATTGATCAGTTCCATCTGACCACATTCTATAATTATTCACTGTATATCAGAAATATTTCATGTCATAATTGGAAGGTGAATACCCGCGACTTCTTCCTATAATCAGGACTTCTATTTCTGGTGAATCTCTCGCTTTTACGATCGAACGGTCAATATAATTACCCATAATTGCAGGGATGGGTCAAAGTTGGAAGGAATATTTCATAGGCAAATTACCACGTATAACAATGTTTTATTTTCAACACAATTTATCATATTTATAAATGTTTACCATATACTAAACATCCGTTACAATCTCAATAATTGAAGCAACCGCGTTGGTCACAAATATATTCGATCGTTACTCCGATTCGAGTTATTTACAATAATTATTATTGATTATATACATATACAAATTGGATAATCCCCCTATGTTTCACGCATGGGGAGAAGGAAATATATATTTATTTGTTTGATCAACAGCTCAGAAGAATACGATTTTCACAAAAGTAAAAGTAAGCCCGTAGTATTAGTTTTTCACTAATTGCACAAAATGCAAAATCCTTTACAGCGTAAATTCCATCGGGATTAAAAGCATCGTTTATTTCCGCATTCTAGGGTATAAACGGCTATTCAAATTCCGAAATATTAACTCAGCAATCCAGTCTGCATAACCAAAGATAGTACCACCTCGCTCGTTATTCCATCCATCAATTAGTACGAAATTACGAAATAAACGTCTACTACTGAAAATAGAAGATATACGTCTCCTGAATCAATTTTTCACCAAAAATATGAATTAATCATCAATTGATCACACAATCAAAACGATCCATCCGTGACAAGTTGACGAGCCAATAAATTCGAGTTCGCATAGTCTGGGTGGAAATTATTAAATAAAAGATCAATCGTGAGATAGACAATTAGTTGACATACATATAAATATGCGAGCATTGATCGTACCTTGCTATAACGTGACGGGAACTCACGCGAAGCCTAGCTCTAGCCATAATCGGTTACGGTGTTTCCCCATATCCCGTACGTATACGACATCGTATTAACTGGTATCACCTATCACGAGTGGCGTTAGCTGTTATGATTTATAGTTTTAAAATTTTATAGAGATTTATGTAGGTATGCTTTGCGTTATCGGATAGCCATTATTTTACGTATCAAAGCGATTTATTTTAGGATATCGATTAGCAGATGGGAGATTCGAAAGAGTAAATTTTCACCCCGAATTTTATATGCGGTAATTGGTCAGATGAATGCTGACCTTAATTTTTGTCACGAATTTGTTAAAGGGCATGTCGAAGACTGTGTCTACAGAATTTTGTGAAAATCGTATAACATGTTAACGAATTAATCACTTGAAAATTGAACGGCAAAAACGACACACAAACTCAACTTTCGTTTTCAAATCATCGAAAATAACAAGTCGATAGGTTTAGTTCAATTTCTTTGTAATTCAATAATAATATTCCATTCGAAAGTTCGTACCTCAACAATCTACCCTATACACGTAGATGTACGTATTTTGTACCGACAAAGTAGCCAGACAATGAAAATGCCCGGCATTGTACTTAATAATAACTCTGCGAAATGGTAATTAGGTTAATTTCTAGAATCTGGCTTTAATTTCCTGAATGGAATAAAATATTTCGGATTTTATCGTAATCATTCGAACGTCTAAGTTTTCCTAGCACGGAAATATGTATCGAAACAATTCAGTTTCAACTCTTGCGATCTAACTTATACACCGCGATAATCGTTGGGTAAATAATAATAGACAATACACCGATTCCTTCTACTAGAAATTATTCTACAACACCACAAAACCTGTGTCCGTTATCAATATTATTCTCTAATTAATTTAACATATCTAGAATTTGAATGGCCAATGAAACGTTAGGCAATTAGTATGTATAATTCGGACAATATTTAGATAATGAAAATCAGCGTATGAAAATATCGTTCTAATTGTCAATAAATTTATTATTTTTAAATTATTTTCATTCTTACCTGTGCACTCGTCAAGTACTTACATACAGGCCCATTTTTCGCCGAATTCACGTATATCTACAACTAATTATAATTATAATTATTGTTGAATTGATCAGGTGTCAGGTTGTTATATGAAAACTTAAAACGTATCAAAAGTTACAAAGGCGGGCGGAAATTTGATGATGTAACATGGAGCTGCCGCGAATTGAAGAACTTCAATGTCCAATGAGGATGATGTCGGTAATCGTTGTGTTTCGAGGAAGTACAGAGTTACGGCATGACGGAATATCGGCCGACCAAAAATACGTGACAGTGGTCACAGACACGTACAGGTTTTGTTGAATTCGGCAGCGCGATCGTATTGTCACTGCACGCGTTACAAAATATTTCTCCACAGTTCCGGCAGTGATGCTGTGAAACGGAGATAAGAAAAATAATACGTAATTCAATGAATTGATGAATCGATGAATGATAATGAATTTCATTGAGAAACAATCTTTTAGTTGATGTGAGGCGAGTTCAAAGCTGGGAATAATGAGGGTGCAGCCAATTCGGTCTTGCGATTAATTTCTGATCAGTTCACTGCAAGGGGTCGGAGAATTAAAGTACAAGGAATACGTTAGAGTCACGAACTCGATTACTATGAGAGTGAGTCTTCATTGAATGTAATAGTAAATAATAATTTTAAAAAATGATGTATAATCATTTCCTAAGATCATCGAGAAAGTGTGAGAAATGAATGGAAATTCTGTGAATATTCTGTGATGACTATTTTTTAATGAAAAAAAAACAGTTCAAAACAGGCTGGCTTTGATTTTTCGCTCGATTCAAATTCAAAGAATTTCAGTTCTAGCGGAATGAACGATTCGAAATCGCCATAGATTTTATCGAAACATTTCCTGCAATAATTTTTCGCGGGTCGTAGAACGAAAGCCAAACGGAATTAAGGGAATATACGAAGATATATACGGTGACGTAACGCGGTAGCATCAGTTCGGAAATATTCAATTTAAATTTTGAGAAAACACGGTCTTATACATATATACCATCTGGATATCTAAATTGAATCGTTTAAATATCAGAATGAACACTCCGAGTTCCGTATTATTACTCGAAGAAGTCGAATAATATAATTCCGATAACCAGTTCCCTCGCGAAAGTTAATTATTGAACCGTCTCATCCACGTGACTTATAGCCGAAATGTGGTAAAGTCGGCCTTGCGCCACCCCGCCAGACTTCACTGCCAACCCTTATCGTCTAACAGTACCGTTGCCCGAATAAATCAATACCAAACTTTGAAAGAAGGTAACTAGTTGCTGATAATCGGTTAACGGTTAAATCTCATCCGAATATGAATCGTATATCTCTCAATAATTATCTCCTGTATTTTAACGTGTACCTGTACAACTTGTGAAGGTTCGATACTGATATTCTTAGGGAAGATAATTTACATGGCTGGCAGTAAAATTTTGGCAATTGTTCCCTTTTAGAGAATTAGAGATAGTGTGAAAAACCAAGAAGAATGTTACCTCGTTCGCATTATTCTTTGCGAGTAGGTAAAGTACCAATTTATAGAAGGTTTATAATCATTTCTCGTCCAAAAGTTTTCTTATCTGTTCGAACGGCCATTGACTCAGCAATAAACTCGTTCGCATCACAAATCACCGTGGGGAGAAAATAAGAAATCGTAGCAGAGGCTAGAATTGGCTTTGTCGTATAAGAGTCGGTGTGCAGGTTTCCCTTTATTTTTATTTTTCTCGCTTTAGCTAACTTCCTGATTTCCATTTAGCCGTTGGCGCTCACTTACGCAAATTTATCACCAACGCCGAGCCAGTTACGGTTTCCAATACCTCACCACCAATCTTTAGATTTTCTTCAATCACTCTAAATTACTCCGTCTAGAAGCGAGAGACTCTGAGCCGAGAGGGTCTCGAGGGTTAAAAAAAAATCCGAATTACATCATGGTCAATTGCAAGCACGTAATAAATGAACTAATTCATGATATACCGGATTGCAGACCACCCGGGGTACCTCGGTGCTTGATTTTCTTATTTTTTGTATTATTTATTTCTCTCGTTCGTGACTGCATTTCATTGCTTTTCGCATACCTAGGTATACAAACCAGCGACTAGCTCTCTGTTTTCTTTTCATCCTTCTTGAATCGCGACGCCCCGCAAAACCGCACCGTATACCGCATTACCTCTCGCGAGCCGGAACCTTAGGTGGCCTATTCTATATTAAACAGTATGCTAATACACCCACTGTGAGAAAAATGACTAACAAAGATACGCCACGGTCTTGTTATTATGCAATAACTTACCTGGCGTAAAATGGAAAATATATTCTAAACGTATTTTACAAGGCGTGCAGCAAGCGACGTCTCTATCGCATTATACTTGAATATGCATGTTATCATGAATATATATCGAGTGATCTGACAATAACGTAATTCGAAGTATCGACGACACCCCGAAGGCATTTACCGAGAAACCCTTGCTCGCTTGACCAACGATATAATTAGACCGTATCGCATATACCTGACTAATGTTATTCTGCTTTATCAAAGGTAAAGGCCTGCAGAAGTCGTAGGTGCCATTCAAATGATGATGAATAAAATTGCAAAGATTTTTATGTAAATGATATGATATACCTTTCTTCTCGCAATGTTAAAGTCTCGAGTGCATCCCTTGCACTGTGTAACAAGCCGATCATTAGCCCAAGGTGCAGCACCGTCCTGTTGCGATTGTTGAACGTTATCAGCAGCTTCTCTTAATTCTACAGCCGCCAATTTTGCCGAGCTTAATTGCCCGCCAAGTTCTTCGAGCGTTCGTTCTTGCTCAGTGCATATCTCCTTCAAAGCAAAGTGCTCCTCTTGCAGAGCCAAGAATTTCTGTATTTAAGAACAACTCTATGAATTCGAAGATTACTTGAATCACATACCCCAAGAATTTGCTTCAAATATGATCTGGCCACTATCAGACATGACTATACTCTCAAATAATTATTTTACAGTAATTTGATGATGAATGAATTCAATGCCTCTTATCAGCATTTCTCTCCACAATAAATTAGGACCCTATCGGTATCTTATATAATTCAAGGCGTGGGTATGATTTACCTCAGCGACTTGTTTCAGCTGATCAACTTCCTGGTGAAGCTGTGAAATTTTTTCACGGTCTTTGACCGAAGTCCCTTGGAGGGCAGTCCTCCACTCCCGTTCTATCCTTAGCTCACCCTCGACGCCACTAGCTCTGGCTTCGCGTTGAGCTGCTTCCGCCCCAACTGCTCGTGCCCGTTCCTCAGCTCCAGACCGGATGGCCTCCAACTCCTTGCATCTGGGCAGCGTAAATTACAGGTAAATCTTCAAAAATTTAGGACTAAAAATTCCGGTTTAATCGTATGCAGTTTTATGGGGTTTGAGAGGGTGACGACAACAACGGGGGATCGTGACAACCTTTATTCATACTTTTCGGAAGTTCATTTACATATTTATGGTTTTCAATGAATTTTTATTATTCGCGGAGGGTGAAGAGGGCTAAAACAATGACGATTCAAAATTCTGGTGCCTTTAGATCTGACCCCTCAAATATGTTTGATTCAATTGACTCGTTCCATCCTGAATTTCCGAAAAATGTTTTAGGGTGGTTTTCAAGCGGGCTGACAAAGGCTGATTTTGCGAACGTTGTGGCAAAGTAAAGATTGTAAACAACATTTACATACTTAGGAATGCTAAATAAATTTTCGGTTAACATATAGTTCTGATAAAGAAATAATTTAACGAGCATTTTATTTCTATCCCGAGATTAGATATGGAAGAATTTATTAGGCATTCGCATAAGTGTTGCTATAGGTATATATATACATGTGTACATATTTTACTTGTTTATGCAAAAAGCTGATTTCATTTTTTTCTCTCTTGCCAATTTTCTCTACCGAGTATAGTCGCAAGGGATTGAGTAATTTTTGTTCGGTAAACAACTTACTACGTATAAAATAAACATATGATGTTAATATAGGGATGAATTTTTCATAGTTCTGAATGCGGAAATATTTCGTAGGCAGAAATAGCTGGGATTATTTCCACGGGAAAACTGTCTCAACGAATTGTTCACATTTCGACTCATTTGACAGCCCTGATGACACGTCGATGCACTCATCTATCACGCCACGCCATGCTGTAATTTGTCTACTGACAGGTTTTAAACCTATACAATCAGATTACTTTGGACTGATGAAATCCAAAATTTAGTCGTTTATACTCGATTCTAAAAACTTTTTCCGCTATAGTAGGATAATCGTTCAAATAATTGATAATCTTTCAGGTATTCACTCACATTTTCCATCACAGTCGTATTTTATATGGATTTTTAAACTATGCCAAGTACAAAATAATGATCAAAATCTGATGAGAAGTAACGAAGCATTTTTTCCTCTAATCGTAGAACATGAACAGTTATCCACTTCAAGGCTTTTCAAGATTATTGATCTATGAAAACGCTGGCTGCTAACAATTTCTGTGATCTACTCATGCTCAACGCCCAATGATCGGATACTTTCGAAAATTAATTCTTTGTACACTGTACGTTTATGAAGACAAATCGATTTATTATGAATTTGAAAATACTCTGCCAGAAAAAATCACTAGCGTCTCTCAAATTCTAACATCTAATCCGAGAGCTTTACAAGAGATTCTATCAACGAAATCGATTATCCACCATACAGGCATAAATTAACCGATGATGCGAAGTCTCGGTATTGTATATCACTACTTAGCTTTTGCATGCACGTAAAAATGACGACCGGTATGAATTTTGAGAATAATAGATGAAATCGTGAATCACTCGAACGGTATGAAGTGAATTTATCGCAGCCAAGATGTTTGCATAGACAGACTGAATACGGCTGATCAAAGTTTGCAGAACCAATTAAACCGCGGTCCTATAGTTACTGGAATTGTTACTTTGCTCGAGAGATCAGTACCCAATAAACAAATATTCATAACTTACCTTATTCGCGAATAAACATAAAATATGATAATTCTCTGATATGAACTTGCTGATAATGAAAAATAAAGTGACTCAGGATAGTTTACAGAATATGTCATGAATTCCGTGGTTGGATAAGACTGAAGGCTGAATACTCGTGCTTCTGAAAGATTAGGTACGCCTTGAAAAAGAATTTTCGAGACATACGATCGATTTCTTCTTGATAATAAATGAACGAACATGAAAAGCATCTCTGTACTCAATTCTCAAGGGAGTCGCAGAATGACGCGCAGATAAGTGCAGTTATTACTATTCATAGTCGAGTATACATGTGTAATAATATGCCATGATGGATTTCAGCCTCAGGGGAATTAAATACGGTCTATTTTATATTATTGTTTTATTTTTTTTTTTAGTCTTATACAAGCACACGTGGTGTCATAGTGAGTTATATTGCTGATCGCTTGATGTATTCGTGTGGCACTTTAGCGAATATACTGGGTACGTACAGTTATAGAAAATTGTGTTATACTTTTTGCACCGTCTTTGTGATAGAAATTGTGAATGAATCGAGTCTGAAGAATCATCACAAAATCATACGATGCAAAACTTATGCGAAACGTTTTCCATACATATGCATATATGCATATGATAACGTCTCATATATGCAATACGTCTTACACTTGAGTAAAATTATAACTAACTTCATGTTTTTATCACAATTTTAATACTGAAACTTAAACTTGTTGAGTTATTCGTATAATTTACCGCAGTTGATAGTTTAACCATGATTAAAGTATATTTCTAATGAACCTAGTAAGTTTATCAAGAAAATAACACATATGGATCATCGTTCGAACCGTTAAAGCAAACCAGGCATGAAACTTACCGAAGTTCACATTTCTACAAATCAACATACTCTAAAAATCGAAGTAATCGTGTTAATCAACGCGAAGTTATTCTCCTCCCATTAGCAAAACAATTAACCATGTATAACCATGGCTAAAAGATGATAAAATTGACCTAAAGATATGAACCGCCTTTTTCGTAACCGACACTCAGAGAGGGCATACACGCATGATCGTAGAATTATTGAATAGTATCGCTAGGTGTTTTATAAATATTTGCCAACATCCCGGAAAATAAATATATACCATCGTCCCTTTATACCTTGAACTAGATCATTTTCTAACGACTACTCAGATTCATCCTAATCTTACGTTGAACGATTATTTATTATCGAAAAATAAATCACGACTGTCAGAATACCACCGCAAATTTTTCATTTCAGTATTCACCGAAAATCGCTCGATACATTTAGACAATTTATATGAACTAACTACTCCAACTACACAGCGGGCAAAAAATAATACCACATAAGTATTATCTTCGAAAGGTAATGGGGGTAAATTTTCTTTTTCGTACATATATGATATCATTTGTTGGTGATATACCGGTGCTTTAATATACCCTTGAAAAACCATGATATATATGAAGCGTGATAGATATGAGCTGTTGATCAAAAGGCGGGACTAATAAGGAATAGACAAATTTTCACTGGAATGAGAATAATAAAAAGATAAATGAACATACTTCTCATCCATTTTCTGGATGGTCTCAGTCATGGATAGTGTCTTAGCTTCCAGTTTTGTGATCAGTTCTGTCTTATGCTTAAGCGAGCCCTCACACTCCTGAAATAAATCTTTCTTAAATATATATCATTGAAAAAATGTCGAATACACATGTACATTATAACGTGCAGCTATATCCGAGCTGAGATTGTTTAAAAAATATCACAATCGCTATCAGCTGTAGTGCGTATTCAATTTTCCTCTTTCTCATCTGACGCCTTTCACATGTATAAAGTATTAACTCAGTGCGGATATAGCTGAGAAAAAAAATGACAAAACGACATGTTCGCGTGGTTATTAATTACATTATTACATTAATTACAATAATAAATTATTGTTAATGAACCAAAAAAATCTAAATAGAATAAAGCAAGTTTCATTCAATACACCGAATGCGTCAAATTCAGCGAAATCAGTTCAGTTGGAATGAAAGAACAGCCAAGTTTTCTCAAACGGTTTTACTTAAAATATAATATAGTGTTGAACCACCCAATTTCCTCCTTTTTCTTTCTGATAATTATTCTCTTCTCGTTGATAATACAAGGCAGCTTTTTTCAACACTACAGATTTGAGTGGTCACAGTGAACCTCCCGAAGCCATTGTTGTGACATTGATTAATCAAGATGTTGAAGGAATTGGAAAAAAAAAAATGATTATACGAGAAAGTAAGAATCGAAATGATATCAGATCCATACCGCTTAACTCGTGTCGGTAAGGGATTCGTTAAATAATGAAAAATCGAAACTCACGACGAAGCGTATTATAGTTGCATATACGTATTATATCTCTTAAAATTATTAATATCAATTGAAAAAAGGCACCTGCAGAAAATAAAGTGCTCGAGATAAGTAGCTAGAATGAAAATAAAAAAGCACCCGGCTCTGAATTATTCGCAGCTATCTAAATGGCCTTAATTCAATTTTATATTACTAACATGATAATCTATCGAATCTCGGGTTTGATATACACTCTTTACTGTCGAGCCTTAGTCTCTACGTTAAATGTAACACGAATAAATATGGTTACACAGTAGTAAGGGTGGTGTAAATAAACATGGATAAAACAAGGAAGCTCAACCCCTCAGACATCTCGATCTTTTCCTTCCTCGGTGGAAGGTTCGTTCGAGACTGTATCTGGCTTGGTCCTAGGGCCCGAATGCTGGAATCGAGGGAGTTCGCTGATGGGCACCCTAGGTGAGGTGGGACTATTTTTCAGAAAAGACTTATTTCCGGTTCCAGGAGTTGTTGGACTCCGACCGCACTCTGCATCTTTCATTAGATGATTGTATTTCTCGAGGTTGTTTAGTAATTTTCCGATTTGATTCGTCTTGGCATGAAGCCGGCTCACCATCTCACCCTTCTGTGTTAGCTCGTGCTCGCACTCCTACAAGTCAAACATCCAGACAGACAAGTCATGCATTTACACGAACTCAAAACCAATTAAGACCCGCGAGATGAGGCAGATCTGCTCTCGTCATATCCGGATTCGAAGCTTTGTACAGTTCCGAGGTACGTCGACACGTATGCTCGAATTAATCGATAATTGACACGACGCGCACTGCAATCAAATTTCGTCGTGAAATTTCGAAAGCCGCGTTGAATTTGTATTTCAGAAACTTTCAGTCATTGTAAAATTTTATACCGCGATAAATCGGACTCGGTTTAGGAAGGAGAGGCTGTCTAGAAAATTTTATACGTATACGTCATTCGAATTAAAACGCATTAATTTTTATCCTGAAGTTTTTTCTCCTGTATGAAATTTATTAATTGCAAATTAAAACTATGTTAGGTCACCTGTAACTTTTTGTACATCTCCAGGTTGATCAATTTGATGTCGTCCAATTGCCGTCTTAAGGATATGATGGTGTCCTGTTTCTCGTGAATATCTTTTTCCAACAATTTCATCGCCACTTCCATTTCCGACTTCATGCTGATCTGCTCCATAAGGTGAGAAATTATTTCAGAGTTTATAACAAATTTAGGTAATGCTACTCAACTCAATCGACAAGTGTCTTATATTATTCAGACTCTAATACACGTTAAAAAAATCATTGCGAACCTGTAACTCTAATTCTCTTTCAGCCTCAAGTTTTTGCCTTTTCTCAATCTCTAGTCTACTTCTAAGCTCTTCTATTTCCGACGTAGTTTCAGTAATCTTAACGGGCGCTTTTCCATTCTGAAATTAAACAACGAAGGCCATTAGTTCAACGTCAAATTCGATACTCCCTCGTCTTTCCGATTCAACGATCTCACCTCATTCGGATCCTTGATCTCGATGCCCATTTCTTTTTTGAGTTGTCTGTTCTCGTCATGGAGAGAAAGTATATTATTTTTCGCTATTGCCAGGTCTTCTTTCATTAGCGCATTCGTCGTGGTAAGAGATTCAACCTTTGTTTGTAGATTCGTGACAGTAGCGCTAAAATGATTGCGTCCAAACTAATTGAAATCATTCCAAATTATACCCCAAGTATTGCCGCAATCGGACAAATCGTCTCTCTTTGATTCTGGTGTGAAAAATAATACAAGAATTACTTTAGATGCCTGTTCAGCTCCTCGATGTAGTTCTTTTGATCCAAAACAGTGGTCATGTTGTCATTCTCTAATTCATCATCTGGAGACTCGCCAGGGATATGATTACTGCTTCTAAGATATAACGAAAAGTCGATAACACCTTGCTGACAGTCCAGATCTTCCTCCTGTTTCACGCAATTGGTACTCATTAGAATAATTAGTATCAGATCAACGACGAGCCGAGTGATTATCTCAATCATTCGATGTTCGATGTCAGGCTTCGCACTAACCTTGACGCAAAAGTTACAGTCTATAACATTGAGGCCAACCAGCAAACCCATCACTACAATGGCTTCTTCACTCATCATTAGTGCGTCCGGTTCAAAGTATTCCGAAAGAATATCGTCCTTGTGATCGATTAGAACTTTCAGGTAATCCGCCAATTTTTTTTGCATCAAAGCCATTCTCAGCCAAGCACGTGCTCGGCCCATTGCCGTCCTGAAAGCATCAGGACTTTGAGAAAAAAATCTCTGCGATGCGTTTGAGGTTTGAACCAAGTCATTGTAATAGATCCTCGCAAATGAGCTTATGATGGGTGGCTTCGGGAATTATTGCATCAAATCGAGTGTAATAATTTCATCATATTTTTAAACGATTTAATACCTAACGGTTGGAAGGTCGCGGATACTTGAGGTAATATCTTGTGCTTCGGAACAATATTTTTCTACGAGCTGCAGGATGTCCCATAGTTCTTTTTTCGGCCCGAGGAGTCCCTGAAATTCAATTCGTTAGTTCCGAATGTCGATTCAAGTTTATACGACTGCTTTAAGTGCAGTCCTACCTTCTTTGGTCGAAGTCCATGTCTGAGGACGTGTTCAAGAACGATGAAAAAATGTTGCAATGGCATGTGATCGGAGTCAAGCATGCGTCCATATTTCAGAGAGGTCTCAATCAATTCCTTAACGATCAGCTTTGAGATATTGACAAGATTACTTCGTTCAATAATCACTGGGTCCCGTGCTGTAAAAATAATAGATTTGCCAATCCAAAATTGCATCTTTCAAACTTTCGGTTTCTCTGTCTTTTACGTTGTCAAAATTTTACCAATACTATATCCGATTTTATAAACTCAGTATAATCAAGCTAGGCAGCTGCAAATGTTAACACGCATCTAAGACTGCCTAGTTTCTATACGTGAATTACATAACGTTAATTAAAAATTAATTGATTTATCGCCGTCATATTCGGTGTATTGTTCAAAGTATACCATAGACGTTTACAGGCAAATCTACGTGAAGTATTAGCAACACCTTTCCAAAATCGACATTCTATCAATTCCCTTCAAAAATTTAACCCATCTTCTTATATATGACCAATGAAACCGGACCTTTGCCCTATTTTGCTTCAGGGTAAACATTTTCAAAGTGATGTTGAATTGTAATTTTTAAATGATTACGGAAACCGGCGCACACGCTCCTCTTCAACGTCTCGTAACTTTGCGTATGATTTGAAATATATGGATCTCACATTTCTCAAACGTGAATCTCATTGTTAGAAATATGGTGACAGAAGAAAAATCGCGTCAAGAATAATTATTCATAAATTTCGACTTCTCATTACTTCGAGAATATTCATCCCGAGCCAAAATGGCGCAAGGGCCTTCCCTTATAGAGTATAAAGAATACGTGTTGGAAGTTTTAGAATAATTGAAAGTGTCTAAACCAAAAAAGTGCCACTTCACTTCACGAATCGATTTTCCCTTATTCAAGGATTGAATGTTGATTTATCAACGTGTCCATCGCGAGAATCTCACATGCGACGCACAAAATGACCACAATAGAAATACTGCGAAGCAAGCCAAGGCGAATAGATATATGTACTTATTCAGCACGCAACATGATAACGTTAATAACTTGCTCGATTAATTGCAAGAAGGGTAGGACCATATTACAAGGTTCTTTATCTAATTGAAATGTCGTTGAATTTTTACCGAACATGCGTGCAATAAGTGAAATTAAATAAGCCGAATGAGAACATCAGTGCTGAAGTTATGTAAAAACATTCTGTTCTCGAGAAAGGCACGACTCAGAACAATTTTGGCTTTAAGGAAAGTATCCTTGCGCCGTACACTGCAGTCCTTTACTTCGGACATTCGAATATGAAAGCGTGGCACAAATCATGATGGAAAAAGAAGAAAAGAAACCAAAAGAATCAATAAGAAATGATAGAAGAAGAACATGAACACGAACGACGATGAAAGAAATACTACGTATTGAATTTTAAAAAGGTGCAGCTGCCGCAGAACAATTCAAAGGTCGTATTCAAATCCTGAATTGGTTTAAACCATCTTAATTTAAGACCCTTCAAATGACTCTGGCACGAGCATTCGTGTGCAAATAATACAGACACAAGAAGCTGGAGAAGAGTGGCAATGGTGGCGAGTTGGACATTAGTGCGTCGCAAAGCGGAGGAGTTTCGTGACGATGGTGATGATGTTGATCGTGATGTTGGTTTGTACCGCTAAGCGGCAACGGTGGTGATGGTGAACGTTGCATGGAATCCTGCATCGAGAATTCCACGTCTTGAAGTTCCTTGAGACACAGCCATTCCCCGTCAACCGAAACGCGAAAATTGCACAGGTAGATCGTGTCCTGAGCCCCAGCCATATCTTGTTCGATCATGACCCCGCCGCCACCTCCACCTCCACCTCCACCGTGATGATGATCGCTGAGAGGCCGCAGCTTCACACCGGCTTGAGATTCTTGTCGCATAGAAAATCCTGAGGCGCCCTCTGCTTCTTGATATCGACCAGCTTAAAATCGAGGCTGGGGATTCGACTCGGGGTTCTTACGTCACCGCCACCTGCTTTTTAACTTTCGACCCCAAATTCAATACTCGTCGATTAATTCTTGTCTATATCATCCAAAACTGAATGAATATGTCTTCATGTGTTCTCCTCGTGTTTTTTCCCTGACTACCTGGTGAAAGTGTCAGACGTATACTACGCAAGTATTCATTATATTCGCCGGGTGTTACTGCTGCGTATAACAAACGATATTATGATCGATTGTTCAATTACAATTTCTTAACGTTTTGAAAAAACTGTGTAACACTTTTGACGGCTGCACTAACGATCGTATGCATTTATTTTTCTTTGAGTTTTTCATGCTTCGATAGTCTTCTTCATTGTTAATACTTTCTTCTTATTTTTTTTTGATAACACTGCGGATGAGCGATACGGAGGATTCAGCGAACAGGAAACCGTTATCCTGCGGTACAGGACTCACTAGTTTCTACACAGTTTCGAGCTTATCGAAATTTATATATCATCTTCATACGTGAACTGTAAAACTAAACGAATGCAAAATGTGACTGGAATCTTTCATGCACTCTGACAGCGCAATTCAGAGCGAAAATGGCGAGAGGCAAAGACTACAATTATTGATTGTTGCGCCGACTTTGCCTCCACCTACGATAATCAATAAGCCCGCCAACTCTGCCTCTTTCAGTGCTGCTTCCGTCAGGCAGACTACTGAACCTCATAACGATTGTTTACTGGTCGGCAAAGTAGAATCAAAGATGTATAAAATAATTTTTAACCGATTTCCAAATTTATGATGAATTTCTTATGAGTATCCTGAGCCTGAAATACGCTGCTAGATTTATCTGGGTATTATGTTTATCAGAGATACCCTATCATGTGTGGATATACGTATAAATATACAACTGAGTATCGCTATAGTTTTAAGCGTTTATTATTTTTCACATATATATTGGGATATATAATACATAGGTATCCAATAATAATAATAATAATAACATTTGACTCTTAGCCAAATGTTTGTGGTTTTTTTTTTTCTTTTTTCTAATTTTCATTTATTTACCTTTTGCATTGCAGTTGGACTGCGATCGTCCAAAATCGTATGGTTTATTCGATTTTGTAATGAAATCTGTGAATCACCAATACCAATTTAGTAATAATTCCATGCATTTTGCCAATTGAGTTTTATAAATGAGAAGATTGTCATTTCTAATCTTCCATTAAAATTTATTCATCTTGTCTCAAGGTGCGGGTTACAATTTTCAAACAATTATTAAATCCATATACTTTCTATAACAATTACTAAACGAGTCCAATATAATTCTAACGTTACATGAAAAGTAAAACACATATCTACGACAAGAATTATTTTCACGTACCTACATACAAAAAAATAAAATCATCATTTTTATTTTCGAATTTATTTCAGTTATATTCCAAATTCTATTTATATACAAGGTAACAAATTCATACCATCGCTCAAGAAAATAATATATCGATGTACCTAATTATCACAATTTAATTGACAAATATGTAGTATGATAAAAACGCTTCGAACATATTTCGAATTTTATACACGGACAAAAATCCTGTACAGTTATCGCTGCCGTGCATCAATTGTAGTGAGAAAAAAAGAATTAAAAAGTATTTACAGCAGAGTTTTTATCAATTTTAACTTATTTTGAACGATATAATTGTCATTGAATTTTACCAATGCAACAGGTAAGGCTGCCCACATTACCGACAGGTTTATTAAACGCGTGTTGCGCCGTTATTCCCGCCAAAATATCCTCAGAGGAAGAATAATCAAACTCGTTACAATCGCGGACAAAAGTGGAGGTCAATATTCTATCAGGATAAGGGAAGGAACGATAATCAAGTTGACTAAAGTCCATTCTAAGGATGACTAAAATTGTTGATTCACCAATATTGATACTGGTAAAGATAAGCAAATGAAGAATAGGCTCTCTGCTATGAATGTTTGTCAGAATCTAATTACTAACTATTTTGTATTCTGAGTGTAAATTTTGAAATTAAAACATAAAATTCTAGGCCGATGAATAAAATTATAAAACCCGCCACCTGGTGCCGCGACGCTCACTCGACAGTCCGGCGACGTCGACGTGACACAGGTTTCAGTCAGACATAGACTAATAAGTCAGACAGTGGCGTCGGCGCTGTCGCGATTGTACAGCTCATGAGATTGTAATTGGCCTTAAATTAATTGGTCATTTAAGTAAATGACAGTAAGTTGAAATTAAAAGGGCCTTGTAAACTTAAATAATATCTAATATAAGTCCGCATGCATTCTACTTACGCCTCGGTGTCCACCATGCGTCTAACTTTCGCGGTCGCGACACTACCAAGTCCGGCCACCTGTCTTCCCGAATTGAATAACTGGACGGTGAACGCGAAACACTTTTATCATTATCATCTGACACAATACTACTAGTTAAAGACTTTTCGGACGGAGATATAGGCAAGCCTTCACTGCTCTCTGCTGCAGCCATGTTTACATATTCTATCGCGGCTGACACCGAACTTAATTATTATCGATATACAGATACCGCAAGCGTATGCGACTAGTGAGATTCGAAGCTCGAAGCAAACTCGATATCGAAGCCACAAGCGGCAAGACTTCGAAAGTGTAAAGGCCAGCGGAACCTACGCTGACGCTCGATATGCTCATACGAATAAGAATAACTTATAAACAATACATGCTAAACCATAAGTGTCAGCAAGAAAATTGTAGTCTTTAACATAACGAAGAGATTGGTTCTCATCTGAGATCTCTACGACCAGTAATCGACTATAAATCAATTAACACATAATTGTCTGCGCGTTTCTCCTTATCAGCAACTATATTCTAATTCTAACTTCGCGGTATATTGACTTTAAAATTTTCGCAGAAAGTAGTTGTATATTTACAGAAAATACCGCTTGGTTATGAGAAATGATGGAAAAAAATTCCCAATTGAATTTAGTTTTTGGTATCTGATTGGGCCTACATGGATGAGATACTGACTAGGCCACTCATTTTATTAACAGAAGAGTCTGATGAATGGAAATGAGAAACAGAGCAGAAGAAAAGGATTTGATGACACATTATAAAGGGGTGTTAATCTCATTGAGGTCGATGCCAACACTTTATAAGCAGCAGCTCGCCACAATAAAACTGCATGTACTGATACGAGGCCAAAGAAGAAACTCTGCGATGATACGGTATTCTTCATTCAATTAAATATACTTAGATACGAGGTATGAAATTTAATTACCCATAAAAGATCTTGGTACGATCAAACTGAGATATAATGCCAGTGTAAGTTATAATGCGTGACACAAAGCCACGCCGCATAAAATATATTTATATCTACAGTAATTCAGTTTGACCGGGCCATATTCTCAGGATACATTCTTTATGAGAATTTAAGACTAATTGTCCTTTGACAAAAATTCCTTTTGAAAAATGTCCTTTCAAAAAACAATATAATGGAACATAAATGCAATAAGAGATCAGTAATACTTTTTAGCTTCCCTGCATTACAGTGGTGCGTGCACTATCTGTAATGGTGATAATAAATGTAGTAAAGAGTTAGTAGTTTTTTATACTGCTTCTCAGAATTCTTATTCACAATTGATCGAATTCCTTTATTTGCTTCTTATGTACAAGTAATCATAATATAATGCACATTGATGATACAGTATTATACCACCTAATATAACTCATCCCACAAAGATTGGATACAGTATACACTTCCTCATTGCAATTGGAACAGAATCTTTACTGGACGAAAACGTTTGGAATCTGATGGAAGTTTAATCAACTGTAACAGAAGAAAGAGTATTGCAATATCATTATCATTCAATAAATGACCCAATAACTAAACTGGAATAATCTTTTCTTGTCAATGAATAGGTATACTGTCTACTTCGCGACAACTTCGCTGCGTTCGGAGTATTCCTATTGAAGTACCTGTCATAATTCACAATCGAATCTCATCAACACCAGCCCCATGCGAACTCTTTGACGTCATGAGGGCCACTGACCCTACGATAAGTGGCTATGGCATAAGTGAATGCTCCTACTTATCTGGCTGCAGCCGACAGGGTGCTAAATGGTATTGCCCTGATTAGGCGTATCGAAATTTGCGGCAAAAGTAGTTCATCAATTCAAGCTCGATGGCGATACCATTTCGCCCCTCGTACTCATGAGTGGCACTAGCTGGGCAAGTAGGAGGGCTGACCAATTTTACATATCGATGGCCTGGACGAATAACGTTACGTCTTGCGAGCGACTCTGAAACCGCTGTGTAGTTGTATGGCAAGTTTAGGCGCAACAGAGCAGTTTCTAAGTGGCTCGCGAAGTGTAACGTTATTTAATTCGTCTAAGCCATTGATATTATGTCAACAATGAGTAAGATCGATGCTGCAGCAATAAATTCCTAGAAATACCAATACGGAATTGATTTATTATTTTCCACTTTCCCTTCTCTGCGACGTTTTTTTCAGAATTGAACAAACAAAATGTGAGACAGCATCGAGAAAAGACACGAAAATTATTAATAAATTTTTCGCCACTAAGCTGATTTTTCAGAAACTCTAAAAACGTGCATGAAGCCACGTTTGCACTAGCGTATGGCTGCTTGGATGTACGCTGTTGCTTTTCCCCAACAAAAATCTTGGAACACCTTCTCGAGTCAAATGTTCTCCTGATACGAAGAGAATTATTTCAGACTTTCCTCCTACTTTCAAAGTTAGTTGTCCAAAGGTGTAGATGGAATCTGTAGAAGTAGGTAATTGTAATTGCATGAAAACAGTCATAGTCAGATTTCCTAATTATAAATTAAAATAGGTGAGATCTTTTGCACAGTGTGAATCGCAGTTGAATCCGATCATCAATTTACTATAATCATTCATGAACAATAATAATTGGCTATGTTGTTATCGCGGTCCAGTTTTAAGAAACTAAGCCACTGAAAAAAGCTTCGGATAATCTTGAGTTTTCACATAGGCAAATGATATCAGAACTATTTAGGTATTATGTGCTTATACCTGAGTTTGCTGCTGAGGTACCTCCAGCTTTTTCAGATGCCACTACTTTGTCATTTTTGGTTTCTGAAGTGAATAGGAACAATTTTTTTAATTAGTACACTGTAAACCTCTTCGCGAAAGTTGCCAATGAAATCGACGTATATAGTAGTACAAATCTTCTGTAGTTATGATTCATAGCGAATAGCAATACATGGCAAGCGGTTACAATTTTTCACTTGCAAGAAAAAATTGGTTTTGAAAAGTGAATGCTACTGAAAACTTTTCTTGAGAGTTGGTGCTATTATTGAATAAAAAATTTGTGGATTTTACTTAAGACATCTAGAAAACAGGTTACACTCGATGGCAGGGTTTTGGTTGCCGTAGAATGCTGGTGTACAGTTATTATATGTATATATCTTGGGAATGACGTAGTCTGCAGTATGGTGAAGCATTTTTCCCTAAAACAGCCAAAACATTAACATATTAAGAATACTCTGACTCCAGGTGATAAGTGCGGTTCCTTACACCGCTATGACACAGATAATATCAAACTATAATTTGATAGAAAGATAAACTGATTGAGACATGTTCGGTGATTGCCTCTTCAGTCTCCGCGTTTTAGCTGATCATGAGTAGCACTTTTTTTCTACTGACTAAATCAAGCGCAGTATCACGATAAAATCGTAATCATATCTCTGCACAGGTTAAATTTGTGGACCGTGAAAGAGCTGTGATAGTATGTGAGTTACAAAAAGTAAATACAACTTGATAGCACAATCGTCATTACAAGCCTTTGTATCCTTCGGAACAAATGCAGGATGGTGTTGGGTCTGATTTGGGTGTAAATTTCTGGCCATCGAGGTACGTTTTTCCATCGACTTCACATCGTGCTAATTTTTCTTTGCCGTTTTGAGCTACGATAGAGTGAGATTGCATAATAATTGACGATTATGCATTTCCTTAATTCTCGTTTTGTACTAGCGTATAATTTTAACAGAGCTATTTACGGCATACTGCTGGTCCAGCACAGCACTTGTCGTAGGAACTTTTCAGATAACATCCAGGTGCCGGTCTGATAAAGCAATCGACCACAGCACAGGAAAAACGTGCGCTGCAATAAAAAAAATGAAGAGTTTATGCTCTGTAAAATTTCGCGATATTTATAATAATTCCCGCAATTAATAATATAATCAATAGCGATTAATAACGTGCTAATTAATCTTTAGCGCCAATTATGCTATATTCTACTAACGCGCCGTTCCGTCCTGCTGTACAGGAACACCCGATATCACAATCACATGGCTTTGCATCTTGTGCATTGAGTGCTACACCAATTTTATATTCCCGCCCCTTGTAGTAACATTTATGTTCAGATCTCCTTATTCTCCCTCTGAGATGGTCACAATTGTATTTCACAGAGCAACAGGTATCGCGGCCGATATAGATCGGAGGGCATCCTAAATCTTCCTAATATTTTACTGGACCTTTGCATTTGGATCCCGTCCAAATATAGAGCAGCAAGCGCAAGCCGCGAAATTGAAATCATGGACGCGACTGATATGCTTAGAAATTATAATTTTTGGCTATAAATCTTCAGACATAATCTTTCAAAATTAAACAGTTGTTTGTAAGGATCAATATAGTTATACATTGCCATGATTATTTATTATTTATAAATGCTTCGAAAATCATTATCGTAGTAAACTACGAATTTTAACCGCGAATATACGACAATCCGGTACTAAATAAAAGCGTGAATAGTTTTTCAAACCATTGACTACTAAATTTTTCAAAATCCAGCATAAAATCGTTGAAGTTTTCGTAGTTTATCGTATAAATCTTTTTCACAAGTGTACTTTTGGTGTAATTTTTCGGACTTTATTACTTTTTTATTACGTTAATACTTAAGCCAACACACCAGAATTTATAATAAAGATTACTTCCATCCACTAATTTAACGCGACATGTTTTATGAACAAAAATTATATCAGTGGCAAAGTGAATGTGCACATAAATTATATATAGGTACCTGGTCTGTACGTATACTCGTATATAATTTTTACACAGGAAGAGAGCACAGGGTACCTGTGCTCCCGTCACCCTGTGTAAAAATTATATACGTATACTCGTATATAATTTTTACACAGGAAGAGAGCACAGGGTACCTGTGCTCCCGTCACCCTGTGTAAAAATTATATACGTATACTCGTATATAATTTTTACACAGGAAGAGAGCACAGGGTACCTGTGCTCCCGTCACCCTGTGTAAAAATTATATACGTATACTCGTATATAATTTTTACACAGGAAGAGAGCACAGGGTACCTGTGCTCCCGTCACCCTGTGTAAAAATTATATACGTATACTCGTATATAATTTTTACACAGGAAGAGAGCACAGGGTACCTGTGCTCCCGTCACCCTGTGTAAAAATTATATACGTATACTCGTATATAATTTTTACACAGGAAGAGAGCACAGGGTACCTGTGCTCCCGTCACCCTGTGTAAAAATTATATACGTATACTCGTATATAATTTTTACACAGGAAGAGAGCACAGGGTACCTGTGCTCCCGTCACCCTGTGTAAAAATTATATACGTATACTCGTATATAATTTTTACACAGGAAGAGAGCACAGGGTACCTGTGCTCCCGTCACCCTGTGTAAAAATTATATACGTATACTCGTATATAATTTTTACACAGGAAGAGAGCACAGGGTACCTGTGCTCCCGTCACCCTGTGTAAAAATTATATACGTATACTCGTATATAATTTTTACACAGGAAGAGAGCACAGGGTACCTGTGCTCCCGTCACCCTGTGTAAAAATTATATACGTATACTCGTATATAATTTTTACACAGGAAGAGAGCACAGGGTACCTGTGCTCCCGTCACCCTGTGTAAAAATTATATACGTATACTCGTATATAATTTTTACACAGGAAGAGAGCACAGGGTACCTGTGCTCCCGTCACCCTGTGTAAAAATTATATACGTATACTCGTATATAATTTTTACACAGGAAGAGAGCACAGGGTACCTGTGCTCCCGTCACCCTGTGTAAAAATTATATACGTATACTCGTATATAATTTTTACACAGGAAGAGAGCACAGGGTACCTGTGCTCCCGTCACCCTGTGTAAAAATTATATACGTATACTCGTATATAATTTTTACACAGGAAGAGAGCACAGGGTACCTGTGCTCCCGTCACCCTGTGTAAAAATTATATACGTATACTCGTATATAATTTTTACACAGGAAGAGAGCACAGGGTACCTGTGCTCCCGTCACCCTGTGTAAAAATTATATACGTATACTCGTATATAATTTTTACACAGGAAGAGAGCACAGGGTACCTGTGCTCCCGTCACCCTGTGTAAAAATTATATACGTATACTCGTATATAATTTTTACACAGGAAGAGAGCACAGGGTACCTGTGCTCCCGTCACCCTGTGTAAAAATTATATACGTATACTCGTATATAATTTTTACACAGGAAGAGAGCACAGGGTACCTGTGCTCCCGTCACCCTGTGTAAAAATTATATACGTATACTCGTATATAATTTTTACACAGGAAGAGAGCACAGGGTACCTGTGCTCCCGTCACCCTGTGTAAAAATTATATACGTATACTCGTATATAATTTTTACACAGGAAGAGAGCACAGGGTACCTGTGCTCCCGTCACCCTGTGTAAAAATTATATACGTATACTCGTATATAATTTTTACACAGGAAGAGAGCACAGGGTACCTGTGCTCCCGTCACCCTGTGTAAAAATTATATACGTATACTCGTATATAATTTTTACACAGGAAGAGAGCACAGGGTACCTGTGCTCCCGTCACCCTGTGTAAAAATTATATACGTATACTCGTATATAATTTTTACACAGGAAGAGAGCACAGGGTACCTGTGCTCCCGTCACCCTGTGTAAAAATTATATACGTATACTCGTATATAATTTTTACACAGGAAGAGAGCACAGGGTACCTGTGCTCCCGTCACCCTGTGTAAAAATTATATACGTATACTCGTATATAATTTTTACACAGGAAGAGAGCACAGGGTACCTGTGCTCCCGTCACCCTGTGTAAAAATTATATACGTATACTCGTATATAATTTTTACACAGGAAGAGAGCACAGGGTACCTGTGCTCCCGTCACCCTGTGTAAAAATTATATACGTATACTCGTATATAATTTTTACACAGGAAGAGAGCACAGGGTACCTGTGCTCCCGTCACCCTGTGTAAAAATTATATACGTATACTCGTATATAATTTTTACACAGGAAGAGAGCACAGGGTACCTGTGCTCCCGTCACCCTGTGTAAAAATTATATACGTATACTCGTATATAATTTTTACACAGGAAGAGAGCACAGGGTACCTGTGCTCCCGTCACCCTGTGTAAAAATTATATACGTATACTCGTATATAATTTTTACACAGGAAGAGAGCACAGGGTACCTGTGCTCCCGTCACCCTGTGTAAAAATTATATACGTATACTCGTATATAATTTTTACACAGGAAGAGAGCACAGGGTACCTGTGCTCCCGTCACCCTGTGTAAAAATTATATACGTATACTCGTATATAATTTTTACACAGGAAGAGAGCACAGGGTACCTGTGCTCCCGTCACCCTGTGTAAAAATTATATACGTATACTCGTATATAATTTTTACACAGGAAGAGAGCACAGGGTACCTGTGCTCCCGTCACCCTGTGTAAAAATTATATACGTATACTCGTATATAATTTTTACACAGGAAGAGAGCACAGGGTACCTGTGCTCCCGTCACCCTGTGTAAAAATTATATACGTATACTCGTATATAATTTTTACACAGGAAGAGAGCACAGGGTACCTGTGCTCCCGTCACCCTGTGTAAAAATTATATACGTATACTCGTATATAATTTTTACACAGGAAGAGAGCACAGGGTACCTGTGCTCCCGTCACCCTGTGTAAAAATTATATACGTATACTCGTATATAATTTTTACACAGGAAGAGAGCACAGGGTACCTGTGCTCCCGTCACCCTGTGTAAAAATTATATACGTATACTCGTATATAATTTTTACACAGGAAGAGAGCACAGGGTACCTGTGCTCCCGTCACCCTGTGTAAAAATTATATACGTATACTCGTATATAATTTTTACACAGGAAGAGAGCACAGGGTACCTGTGCTCCCGTCACCCTGTGTAAAAATTATATACGTATACTCGTATATAATTTTTACACAGGAAGAGAGCACAGGGTACCTGTGCTCCCGTCACCCTGTGTAAAAATTATATACGTATACTCGTATATAATTTTTACACAGGAAGAGAGCACAGGGTACCTGTGCTCCCGTCACCCTGTGTAAAAATTATATACGTATACTCGTATATAATTTTTACACAGGAAGAGAGCACAGGGTACCTGTGCTCCCGTCACCCTGTGTAAAAATTATATACGTATACTCGTATATAATTTTTACACAGGAAGAGAGCACAGGGTACCTGTGCTCCCGTCACCCTGTGTAAAAATTATATACGTATACTCGTATATAATTTTTACACAGGAAGAGAGCACAGGGTACCTGTGCTCCCGTCACCCTGTGTAAAAATTATATACGTATACTCGTATATAATTTTTACACAGGAAGAGAGCACAGGGTACCTGTGCTCCCGTCACCCTGTGTAAAAATTATATACGTATACTCGTATATAATTTTTACACAGGAAGAGAGCACAGGGTACCTGTGCTCCCGTCACCCTGTGTAAAAATTATATACGTATACTCGTATATAATTTTTACACAGGAAGAGAGCACAGGGTACCTGTGCTCCCGTCACCCTGTGTAAAAATTATATACGTATACTCGTATATAATTTTTACACAGGAAGAGAGCACAGGGTACCTGTGCTCCCGTCACCCTGTGTAAAAATTATATACGTATACTCGTATATAATTTTTACACAGGAAGAGAGCACAGGGTACCTGTGCTCCCGTCACCCTGTGTAAAAATTATATACGTATACTCGTATATAATTTTTACACAGGAAGAGAGCACAGGGTACCTGTGCTCCCGTCACCCTGTGTAAAAATTATATACGTATACTCGTATATAATTTTTACACAGGAAGAGAGCACAGGGTACCTGTGCTCCCGTCACCCTGTGTAAAAATTATATACGTATACTCGTATATAATTTTTACACAGGAAGAGAGCACAGGGTACCTGTGCTCCCGTCACCCTGTGTAAAAATTATATACGTATACTCGTATATAATTTTTACACAGGAAGAGAGCACAGGGTACCTGTGCTCCCGTCACCCTGTGTAAAAATTATATACGTATACTCGTATATAATTTTTACACAGGAAGAGAGCACAGGGTACCTGTGCTCCCGTCACCCTGTGTAAAAATTATATACGTATACTCGTATATAATTTTTACACAGGAAGAGAGCACAGGGTACCTGTGCTCCCGTCACCCTGTGTAAAAATTATATACGTATACTCGTATATAATTTTTACACAGGAAGAGAGCACAGGGTACCTGTGCTCCCGTCACCCTGTGTAAAAATTATATACGTATACTCGTATATAATTTTTACACAGGAAGAGAGCACAGGGTACCTGTGCTCCCGTCACCCTGTGTAAAAATTATATACGTATACTCGTATATAATTTTTACACAGGAAGAGAGCACAGGGTACCTGTGCTCCCGTCACCCTGTGTAAAAATTATATACGTATACTCGTATATAATTTTTACACAGGAAGAGAGCACAGGGTACCTGTGCTCCCGTCACCCTGTGTAAAAATTATATACGTATACTCGTATATAATTTTTACACAGGAAGAGAGCACAGGGTACCTGTGCTCCCGTCACCCTGTGTAAAAATTATATACGTATACTCGTATATAATTTTTACACAGGAAGAGAGCACAGGGTACCTGTGCTCCCGTCACCCTGTGTAAAAATTATATACGTATACTCGTATATAATTTTTACACAGGAAGAGAGCACAGGGTACCTGTGCTCCCGTCACCCTGTGTAAAAATTATATACGTATACTCGTATATAATTTTTACACAGGAAGAGAGCACAGGGTACCTGTGCTCCCGTCACCCTGTGTAAAAATTATATACGTATACTCGTATATAATTTTTACACAGGAAGAGAGCACAGGGTACCTGTGCTCCCGTCACCCTGTGTAAAAATTATATACGTATACTCGTATATAATTTTTACACAGGAAGAGAGCACAGGGTACCTGTGCTCCCGTCACCCTGTGTAAAAATTATATACGTATACTCGTATATAATTTTTACACAGGAAGAGAGCACAGGGTACCTGTGCTCCCGTCACCCTGTGTAAAAATTATATACGTATACTCGTATATAATTTTTACACAGGAAGAGAGCACAGGGTACCTGTGCTCCCGTCACCCTGTGTAAAAATTATATACGTATACTCGTATATAATTTTTACACAGGAAGAGAGCACAGGGTACCTGTGCTCCCGTCACCCTGTGTAAAAATTATATACGTATACTCGTATATAATTTTTACACAGGAAGAGAGCACAGGGTACCTGTGCTCCCGTCACCCTGTGTAAAAATTATATACGTATACTCGTATATAATTTTTACACAGGAAGAGAGCACAGGGTACCTGTGCTCCCGTCACCCTGTGTAAAAATTATATACGTATACTCGTATATAATTTTTACACAGGAAGAGAGCACAGGGTACCTGTGCTCCCGTCACCCTGTGTAAAAATTATATACGTATACTCGTATATAATTTTTACACAGGAAGAGAGCACAGGGTACCTGTGCTCCCGTCACCCTGTGTAAAAATTATATACGTATACTCGTATATAATTTTTACACAGGAAGAGAGCACAGGGTACCTGTGCTCCCGTCACCCTGTGTAAAAATTATATACGTATACTCGTATATAATTTTTACACAGGAAGAGAGCACAGGGTACCTGTGCTCCCGTCACCCTGTGTAAAAATTATATACGTATACTCGTATATAATTTTTACACAGGAAGAGAGCACAGGGTACCTGTGCTCCCGTCACCCTGTGTAAAAATTATATACGTATACTCGTATATAATTTTTACACAGGAAGAGAGCACAGGGTACCTGTGCTCCCGTCACCCTGTGTAAAAATTATATACGTATACTCGTATATAATTTTTACACAGGAAGAGAGCACAGGGTACCTGTGCTCCCGTCACCCTGTGTAAAAATTATATACGTATACTCGTATATAATTTTTACACAGGAAGAGAGCACAGGGTACCTGTGCTCCCGTCACCCTGTGTAAAAATTATATACGTATACTCGTATATAATTTTTACACAGGAAGAGAGCACAGGGTACCTGTGCTCCCGTCACCCTGTGTAAAAATTATATACGTATACTCGTATATAATTTTTACACAGGAAGAGAGCACAGGGTACCTGTGCTCCCGTCACCCTGTGTAAAAATTATATACGTATACTCGTATATAATTTTTACACAGGAAGAGAGCACAGGGTACCTGTGCTCCCGTCACCCTGTGTAAAAATTATATACGTATACTCGTATATAATTTTTACACAGGAAGAGAGCACAGGGTACCTGTGCTCCCGTCACCCTGTGTAAAAATTATATACGTATACTCGTATATAATTTTTACACAGGAAGAGAGCACAGGGTACCTGTGCTCCCGTCACCCTGTGTAAAAATTATATACGTATACTCGTATATAATTTTTACACAGGAAGAGAGCACAGGGTACCTGTGCTCCCGTCACCCTGTGTAAAAATTATATACGTATACTCGTATATAATTTTTACACAGGAAGAGAGCACAGGGTACCTGTGCTCCCGTCACCCTGTGTAAAAATTATATACGTATACTCGTATATAATTTTTACACAGGAAGAGAGCACAGGGTACCTGTGCTCCCGTCACCCTGTGTAAAAATTATATACGTATACTCGTATATAATTTTTACACAGGAAGAGAGCACAGGGTACCTGTGCTCCCGTCACCCTGTGTAAAAATTATATACGTATACTCGTATATAATTTTTACACAGGAAGAGAGCACAGGGTACCTGTGCTCCCGTCACCCTGTGTAAAAATTATATACGTATACTCGTATATAATTTTTACACAGGAAGAGAGCACAGGGTACCTGTGCTCCCGTCACCCTGTGTAAAAATTATATACGTATACTCGTATATAATTTTTACACAGGAAGAGAGCACAGGGTACCTGTGCTCCCGTCACCCTGTGTAAAAATTATATACGTATACTCGTATATAATTTTTACACAGGAAGAGAGCACAGGGTACCTGTGCTCCCGTCACCCTGTGTAAAAATTATATACGTATACTCGTATATAATTTTTACACAGGAAGAGAGCACAGGGTACCTGTGCTCCCGTCACCCTGTGTAAAAATTATATACGTATACTCGTATATAATTTTTACACAGGAAGAGAGCACAGGGTACCTGTGCTCCCGTCACCCTGTGTAAAAATTATATACGTATACTCGTATATAATTTTTACACAGGAAGAGAGCACAGGGTACCTGTGCTCCCGTCACCCTGTGTAAAAATTATATACGTATACTCGTATATAATTTTTACACAGGAAGAGAGCACAGGGTACCTGTGCTCCCGTCACCCTGTGTAAAAATTATATACGTATACTCGTATATAATTTTTACACAGGAAGAGAGCACAGGGTACCTGTGCTCCCGTCACCCTGTGTAAAAATTATATACGTATACTCGTATATAATTTTTACACAGGAAGAGAGCACAGGGTACCTGTGCTCCCGTCACCCTGTGTAAAAATTATATACGTATACTCGTATATAATTTTTACACAGGAAGAGAGCACAGGGTACCTGTGCTCCCGTCACCCTGTGTAAAAATTATATACGTATACTCGTATATAATTTTTACACAGGAAGAGAGCACAGGGTACCTGTGCTCCCGTCACCCTGTGTAAAAATTATATACGTATACTCGTATATAATTTTTACACAGGAAGAGAGCACAGGGTACCTGTGCTCCCGTCACCCTGTGTAAAAATTATATACGTATACTCGTATATAATTTTTACACAGGAAGAGAGCACAGGGTACCTGTGCTCCCGTCACCCTGTGTAAAAATTATATACGTATACTCGTATATAATTTTTACACAGGAAGAGAGCACAGGGTACCTGTGCTCCCGTCACCCTGTGTAAAAATTATATACGTATACTCGTATATAATTTTTACACAGGAAGAGAGCACAGGGTACCTGTGCTCCCGTCACCCTGTGTAAAAATTATATACGTATACTCGTATATAATTTTTACACAGGAAGAGAGCACAGGGTACCTGTGCTCCCGTCACCCTGTGTAAAAATTATATACGTATACTCGTATATAATTTTTACACAGGAAGAGAGCACAGGGTACCTGTGCTCCCGTCACCCTGTGTAAAAATTATATACGTATACTCGTATATAATTTTTACACAGGAAGAGAGCACAGGGTACCTGTGCTCCCGTCACCCTGTGTAAAAATTATATACGTATACTCGTATATAATTTTTACACAGGAAGAGAGCACAGGGTACCTGTGCTCCCGTCACCCTGTGTAAAAATTATATACGTATACTCGTATATAATTTTTACACAGGAAGAGAGCACAGGGTACCTGTGCTCCCGTCACCCTGTGTAAAAATTATATACGTATACTCGTATATAATTTTTACACAGGAAGAGAGCACAGGGTACCTGTGCTCCCGTCACCCTGTGTAAAAATTATATACGTATACTCGTATATAATTTTTACACAGGAAGAGAGCACAGGGTACCTGTGCTCCCGTCACCCTGTGTAAAAATTATATACGTATACTCGTATATAATTTTTACACAGGAAGAGAGCACAGGGTACCTGTGCTCCCGTCACCCTGTGTAAAAATTATATACGTATACTCGTATATAATTTTTACACAGGAAGAGAGCACAGGGTACCTGTGCTCCCGTCACCCTGTGTAAAAATTATATACGTATACTCGTATATAATTTTTACACAGGAAGAGAGCACAGGGTACCTGTGCTCCCGTCACCCTGTGTAAAAATTATATACGTATACTCGTATATAATTTTTACACAGGAAGAGAGCACAGGGTACCTGTGCTCCCGTCACCCTGTGTAAAAATTATATACGTATACTCGTATATAATTTTTACACAGGAAGAGAGCACAGGGTACCTGTGCTCCCGTCACCCTGTGTAAAAATTATATACGTATACTCGTATATAATTTTTACACAGGAAGAGAGCACAGGGTACCTGTGCTCCCGTCACCCTGTGTAAAAATTATATACGTATACTCGTATATAATTTTTACACAGGAAGAGAGCACAGGGTACCTGTGCTCCCGTCACCCTGTGTAAAAATTATATACGTATACTCGTATATAATTTTTACACAGGAAGAGAGCACAGGGTACCTGTGCTCCCGTCACCCTGTGTAAAAATTATATACGTATACTCGTATATAATTTTTACACAGGAAGAGAGCACAGGGTACCTGTGTATACGTATATATAATTTTATAATGCGTAAGTAAGTAATATAATGTATAAAGTACCCAGTACAGGTACCCTGTGCTCCCGTATATAATTCATACACTCGTACCTGGGTATCTGCGAAAAAAAAAATTCCCCTCCCACCCCCAAGATTTAAGCCGCTCTCGTTTTCAAGATGAATCAGGAGGGCATTTCTGACGGGATCGAACCCAGGCGCGCTTGATCACTAGTCGCACACCATACCGGCTACACCAATCGGTTCGTTTAATGGACAGACCACTTTTTCGTATCTATTTTGAACTGCTTTGGCGGCACCAGGAATATTTGTATAGATACAGAAAACCATACTTGTCTCCATGCATGCTTCATGCACTAATTTATTCTAGCTTTTCCGGACTTACAAAAATTTGACGTCGAAAATCTTTCTCCCGGTATCAGGAGAGCATCTGACCCAACGAAGTGTGCTAATATTATTTGT
This sequence comes from Tenthredo distinguenda, assembly GCA_947538915.1. Classification (NCBI taxonomy): domain Eukaryota; kingdom Metazoa; phylum Arthropoda; class Insecta; order Hymenoptera; family Tenthredinidae; genus Tenthredo; species Tenthredo distinguenda. The sequence goes on from OX384534.1 coordinate 13,361,545, forward strand.
AATAAAGGGTCGCTCGGACGGGCAGGTGAGAAGTAAAGAAGCAATTAATTTTTTATATATCTGTCAATTTATTGCTGGCATGTATAGTATTATTCATTGGCAAGGACATGTACAATTTATAATTGTTTCTTAAGACTGCGAAGGGGGTCCCATGGTGGGGGTAACGGCCATACACATGTACATACATACACACCTACGAGTGAATTTCGCACGCCGAATCCTGGAGAATCAAGAATTATTTCGAGAATCTGATGTGTACGAAATTTTCCTTGATTAAAATTGTTTGGGCCGAAGGCCGAATAGCGGAGGTTAGCCACAAATAAGCCCGAAGTTTTAATAAAATCTTTATTTCATAACCTTGTGACAGCTGGCACATAGACACACTGACAGAGTAAACATGGCTGCCGCGTGAGCCAGTGATATCTAATTGGAGCGATATAATGATTTCTTGCACTCGACTCGTACTGAGCACTATTTCACCCACAACAATATTACAGTAAAAACACTTTAATCACCATCCCAAGTTGTAAAGCTATCTACATTCGGAGAATTTAGCGTGCGAATATTTCTAGCTAATAGATGGCGCCACTATTAACTCGTTGAATTGCGTTGAATCGAGTTTTCGGGACCCATAGTCGTATACAAATTTCTGAGGGCCCGGCCTTTTTCTCTTACGCAATCACACTCATTTCCATCTTACACAAGACGCACGCTACGGCGGCTCAAAACAGTGCGCTACGTTAATATGCCACAGAATTTGGACTTCCTTTCACGATTGTTAGCAACTCGCTCAGAGGTTATGAAAGTTAATTCTGCAGATTATTGTTGATGATAAGCACAGAAAATCAGACAAAAATTCGGGATAGGCACCAATAGAGCCATTGAGAGCAACCCAGGAGCAATTGAAAGCAATCGAAGAAAAGTTCAGTAGTATTCAACGAATCATCGAAATCCCATGGCATACAAGCGCGTCTGAACTATGATTGAGTGTGATGTAGCTCGCGCCCCGCCATTCACATCACGCCGACACATCTCTGCTATTTTCCGGCAAACTTCCGCGGATCAATCAGAAATAAGGGTAAAGCAATTAAGAGCAATCGACGAGCAATTGTCCGGTGTACTACCGATCGCCGAAATCTGTTCCGTTCAGGTGGGTCTCAATTGTTGAATTGCCTACTCCCCACCATTTCATTTCCGGCGAACACGTTTTTTGCTTTCTTATTGGAAACCGTGACTAAATAATTTTACTCCAGGGTGGACCAATTAAGAGAAATGACGGAGCAATTATTTGGTATATCATAGGTCGTCGAATACGTATCCGTTTGGTCGAAACATAGAGTTAATGTTTAGGCTACTTTAACATAGAAAAATCGAATTTTGTTTTTCTCATTTTTCTCAAAAACTATATTGGGGCAATTAACGGAATTAATAGGGCAATTAAGAGCAATTAGGAAGCAATTGTTCGGTACATTAAAAATCGAAAAATAATAAGGTCACGGGCCAACTTCACATAGGTATGAAGCGCACAGGTACTTAAGGCAAAGATAGTTCGGCAATTCAACCGCGAGATGGCGATACGATTTGTCGCTCCGCTGGTGGCCGGGCATCGAGAGAGCACTGACCTAGGTTACGGGCACCTGTCAGCGGGGTCAGTGGCCCCAGTGGCGTCGAAGGGTTTGGATGGAGGCTACGTTAACGAAATACGACTGTGACAGGCGTCTCGATCGAAATATTTCGAACGTTAGGAAGTTATCGCGAATCAAACAATGTACTCAGAGACGAAAAAAGGTTTCTCCCGTCTAGTTATATTCTGATAATTTAGATAACACTTATCCTTTTATTACAGTTTAATAAACATTCCTCAAAATACAAATATATTGATAGATTCGTGTTTTGAAATAATATCTCCTGAATATCCTGAAACCAACCCAGAAGTTTACCAGATCTTCCTGACAAAAGGTCGTCAGCAGAAATACTCTATTCACCATTAGTAATTAGAGTGAGGGTGGCAAGAGCATTCATGCTTACATATTTAATCCTGCGTTCAAAAGTGCAACCCTTTACATGCATCAGATCGGGCATATAACTTTTTCTTTCGGGAACAGAACCTGTACCCACGAAATACATTATTGTCTGCACTCCTAGTTCAAAAAAAGTTCCTCCACCATAAAAATAATGGCAAAATCACGGCCATTAATGAATCCAAGTTCGCTTCTCATCTTTGGGTATAGACTAGGAAACAAAAACTGTAATGTAGAAGGTCGTGATTTTTTTTTCATTTTTTTCTTATTTTATGTATAGGTGAAAGTTCTTAGGAAAACAAAAATGTTCGCTCTTCGCCAGGTTCTTTATGTTCCCTCTTATGGAACCAAGAAACATGATGAATCAAGACATACATTGGAAAATGGAAGAATTATATGATAAAATATTTCCATGTAATTTTTAGGATATTAGAGTAAATATACATAGTAGAATCTGTGGAAAAAAAATTTAGCTAATACGACGTTGAAGTATTCAAGAAGCGCCGTCTTCTGCTTTGGACACATAATCGGTTTTTGAAAGTCCGGAAAGGATGGAAATGAGTTTGCATCTCTACATTTATAATTCCTTAGGTCACTTCCTTCAAATAAGCTGTTGTACTCGTTTCTTTGTCGACTGAAAGCAGAATTATTGATAGAAAAGAGAAAGAAAACAATTTATTGTACAATTTCTTAAAAAAGTAGCTAGAATCTAAGAGTTGTCAAAAAATTGTATTTCTACAAACTGCACAGCAAGTTCAAACAAAATCAGAGAATAGTATTAAATTAATAGTATGTTTTGTATCAGATTAAAATTTGAGCGAAAATTATTTTAAACTGCAAAGACAACTATTGTTCTGGCCTTCAGAGTATGATTTTACAATTAAAAGTAAAACTAAGTAGTTGAGATGTAATTAAAATGTTAAATATTAAGAGGTGATAAAATAAAGTCAAACTTCTGGTTTTCAGCGTGTTATCTTATTATCAGCACATGGAAGTTGTTCTCCTTCCGCATATAATTAGATACATGAAGGTGTCAACAACAGTAAATGATAGAAACTATAATGATAAAAGAAAAAGAAAAAAAATTGTTATGCAAACATTTGATGGAAAATGTTTGGGCGAAACAGTTTAAAAATAATATAATATTATAGTACAATAATAATACCGTAATAATAATTATTACAATCATGTAAAATATCACAACACTTAACATTTGTTTCACAATTCAAACGTAACTTTAATTGTAAGATCAATTTTAAATCAAAGTGTTCGTAAGGTACTGGAAATAATCAATACTTTCATAAGTCATTATTAAAATCAGCTAAGAGATGCATTTATTCTTATTTTACGAACATTCTGTACAGTGTGGCCTGGACCTTGGCGTTGAGTAACAAAGACAAAAAAGAAACAAAAAAAAAATTGTATAAACAATCATTTATATATACTTTACAAAAGAAAAATTATTTCAAACCTCCGACATTAATTATTAATTATTAAGATTTAATAAATTAGGATTCTTCAAGCTGTAACACTGGTATCGATAGTTCAACATTGTCACAATAATAATTCGAGTTTATGATTTACATAGCAAAAATAATGAGCTAGATCAAATGCCAGAGTACCCCTAATCATTTTTCTAAGATAATAATGTAGGTATGCCGATAGTTGAAGTAAATGCATGAAATTTAGGGAAAACTTGGGATAAAATTTATCAATTGTAAACTCTGAGTTCCTTAAGTTCGTACATACCTAGATTTTACGATACCTAGAAATAAACTAACCGATAAACTGATTGTAGTTCGTTGCTAATAATTATTTTTCAACAAACGACGTGATTAAATTGTAAATTGTAGCTGATGTGTACAATATATTGTAATACAATATGATATTGTATGATATATATCGAGCTTGCGAATGTATATTTGAGACTAAAAATACATAAATTGATCACTACCACACACGTTCGAAGTTAAAACATACATACATTATTTATTTGTTATTAATATTATTATTATTATTATTTTTTTTTTTATACACGCACTGACACACGTGAGCCGATTTAAATATCATACGAATAGTAATATTATAGTTTTAAATACAGAGAATGTATAACACCTGCCATTTAGCTACATAACAATTACTATTCTATTTATATACAAGTTTCTATTACATAGCTGGTTTGCACCAACGGTTTAAAACTCCCGTTGACATACTGAAAGCAATTTTCAACGATTGTCATATTATTGAATCTAAAAATACCCATTATAGAATATCTTTGTACCTCATGTGACGAATAAACATTCGAAAATAATAAAAACGATAATAGAGATGCTGATTCGATTTCGTATAGTCAAAGTTGCTAAGTAGAATCTGTTTTAATAATTTGTACATTGATATCTTTGATTTTTTGTTATTAAATACTTGATTTACATTTGACTTTTCTAGAGCACATCAGATTTTATAACACTATGTGTATAATACATATGTGGTTGAAAGAAATTGACGTCACATTTTAATTACAATAGTTTTTGATTTATTCTTTTGAAAGTTTCAACAGATTCATTAGTTGGTGCATACACAGCTTCCATATTAATTAATAGTTTAACATTTACCAGTTTTCACATCTGTCCACGGTTGTTTTATTTTACAACTATTATTGTTTTATTACATTTGAATATCTCGCTAAATATTGACTATACCGTTCCATTTTGAAACACAGGGGCTTCGGTCTTGTGCTTTACTTTTTATTTTTTTTATTTTCTCTTTTTTTTATAATGGAAGAAAATATTCACTTTATTGTTTAAGCACATTGTTGCTTTTCAATTTCAAAACGACCCAAATCAATGTATCTTTCTGCAGCTATGGTTACCTTAATCAAATTTTCCAAAGGAGGCTTTCTCTAATATAGTGTGTATATACACACACACACACACACACACACACACATATATATATATATATATATATATATATATATATATATATATATATATATATATATATATATACACACACATGTATACACAAGCTTTGTTTTTAGAGATTTTTTTTCTAATTCTAAATCAAACAAATGATACTGTTAAAGTTCAACATTTCATTAAAAGTTCTTCAAAGCAGAGAATGTTAGCAAATTTATAATACGTTAGGTTCAATTGTAAATCAAAAAATACACAATGTTTTCATATTCTTTTACATTCTATAAGAATTAAATAGTCTTAACACCCAATGAGTGAATGGGTATCGAGAAAATACCATTTTTTCAAAGTACAGATTGCAGTCTTTTGTCAAAATCGAATAGCTATGGCAAATTACATTCTCTTTCATGTTTACTTGGGATATAATGATCAACACAGTAGAAAAACTTAGGGTTAGGGTGATGAATACTATGATAATAGGGATAAATTTTTTATAAATTTTTAATAACCTTATCGATAACATTTTATAATATCATCACCTCGCTTTCATGATAAAGAATTTTCATCTATAATTTATTGAGAAATGCCATCATAAAGATGCCAATCATATTTATACTCTTAAATCGATATTAGAAAAGAAAAAAAAAGCTACCTGATCGTCAATCTTATCCACATCAAGTCAATTTCCCTGCACTTAACACTCATAACAAAATTATAATTTAGATATTATGAAATTATAAATCAGCATCTACCTTGGGTTGCTATTTTTTAGTCTTATTACTACCTGGGCTCATAGACTTCGTAGACCAGTTCCGGCACCAACGCAAGTGAAAATGTTGTTGTGACGTGGCGCGAATGTTGACGGCGCGTCATGTTTATTTCGTGTTACCTGTTGTTATCTTCCATGACCACCTGTTTAAACACTCCTGCAGGCATTTGACTTTTTACTTCATGACTGCCTAATGCAGTTGTGCCATCTTTTGCTATGAACAACTGTAAGCCAGGTGCTGAAATAAGAAAATATACATTACAGTTAGCGCTCAGGGATTGAAAAAATCATTTTACATTTAAATTTGTGATTCTATCAAAATTTCATTTAATCATAAGTGTTGTTCATAGTTTCTACATAAATAGCAGTGTAAAATGGGCACTGAACATTTTTTCATGTTGCATTTAATTTACTTACTTAATAAAATTATACTCACTTTCGTTAGATTCAAGATCAGACTGTTCTAAATTTGTTGCTTTTAAAAGTTCGTCTATTAAGGAATCAGCGTTTGGCCTTGTAACTTCAACTCTGCAAAGTATGGAATTGATGTTCCCATCTTCAGCCTTTTTTCTACGTTCAAGTGCTGCTTTAGCTCGATCCAGAGATCCGGTTTCACTTAGACCGGAACCACCGGAAGGATTTCTAGAATATAATTTAAATTTTAATACACTAAATCAGTTTTATTTAGTTTCAACTATAGATATGATCGCTTGTCGCGCATGCCAAATCAATATAGTTCATCAAAAATACCTCTATGGCTAAATAAAGTCTACAAACTAAATATCAAAGCGTTGTGTACCATGGTCGTATATTGTAAGTACATTTATTGGACATCAATTCTGAATGTGAGAATTGTAAGGCTTTCTTAAGGCTTTGTTATGATAAAACCGAGTGAAACATGGAACCGATAGTTGGTACACAATGTCGAAGTAGATGAATGAACGTTATATCAATTGAATGAACAAATTATGATGAAAGCAGAATACGCATCGGCATTTTATCAAAATACTGTCCACATAACAGCCAAGATCTGTTTCAACTGAAGCAGATTAGAAGCACACATAAAACCAACCAATTTTGTAAAATACTGTAAATGCTAATGTACCCAAAGCACATGCATGGATATGATAGTTGAGAAATGATAATAGATGGTAAATCTTTACTGACATCATGACGAGTGGTAACGGTGTAACTAATAATGATTAGACGGGTAACGTATTTGGAATGTAAGAAACTTTTTAGTAAAAAATAATGTATTTAAACTATACTGACTCAACGTGATAAATAGTTTCTTTGAAAGCCCTTTTATGATGAAATGAAAAAGGCGTGAATAAAAACCACAGTCATTCACTAGAATAGAAAATATATACCAGGAGTATTCGTGGAAGCGCAATATAGGATGGTGGGAACGCCTGCATAGAGGCAACTCAAACGTCAAACGATTAGATTTTATTTCCCACGTAGCCATTGGGTGCGCGATATGCATAACAAAAACCGATCTCTCAATTGTTGTACCGGTTCCCAATGTTGCGCTTCCACGAATATTCCCAGTATACACAAGGGCATGGACTGACGGTGGAGTGACGCTGTTTCGTCGCTGCGTAGTGGTAGCCGTAGCCTCAAGTATTTCCGAGGGCTCCTCAGAATCCGGGCTAGTTGCTACCGTGGCTAGTTTTCCACCAGCCCCGTCCAGCAATTTTCTATGACCACCTCCGATACCCCTGCAAGGATTTAAAGCATCCTGACTAGAAACTACCACCTGATACCTAGTTCCAAATAGATTCTGAACACGCAAATTTTATAATATCATGGTGTTAACTTGCCCAGGTCAACTGTGAAGTGTGGAATTAGGAGTGTAACAATTGAACAGATACAAAAAAAAAAAAGAAAAAACTCACACTGAATTTAACAGATGTTGTTGTAATCATAAAAGAACCATGTGAAGGGTGGCAAATAAGATAATGAGCATGAAATTTTAAAGCATTAAGTGCTGTTCAATACTCTGATCAATAACGCGAATGAATATTATTCTCATGTCTGGGTATTTGTTTGAGTTGTCGATTGCTCGACGTGTTGTTTTGAAATTTGTTAGAAATTTTAGGTAAAAACATCATTTCTTCTGAACCATGAGATAAAGAGAGATAGAGAGAGAAAGAAGTATCTAGAGATGTTATTTAGTCATGTGTAATGAATTATTATCTAAATGCATGTGGCAAGAGATCAGGTAAAAGAGAACCAACTACCAAGAGAGTTTTTCCCAACGCCAATAACTCACAACAATTAATAAGAAAGCTTGTCATTCGCCCGAAAACTTTCTTGAAGCTCATTGAAACACAAACTTGTTGTGCCCAATCCGTAGTATACTATCAGCTATCAGTATACTTCATCAGCAGCATAAGATCTGCTCAAGCAGTTCAGGCTCAACTCAAACGAAACATGAGTGTTTCTAGGAAAATGCACAGTAGTGTGGTACCACAAAAGTATAGTTTATTGTGCATTCTTGGTATGAATATTATACATATATCTGTGAGCTGTGTTTAGTTTGAATTTGCCTGCAAAATGTGATTAGATACTGATATTTCGTTACTCTTTTGAAATAATCTGGTCTGAATAGTAATATCAATAAAGACTGTAAACGTAAAAGCAAATGATAAGAATAAACGAACAGTGGAAGCAAACATTTAAAAATGATATCCGGCGCTGATAAATGATGCCTATTTTAGACAGTTGTCTAGCTGTCAAGAAGAGATTGTTTTGAACAAAAAAAAACGATCCCAAATAATGAAAATTAGGTCAAGACATCAAGAGCAAACGATAAACCCAAATAGTCCAATGTAAATGAATTTGAAATCACAAATAAAACCTACCTGAGCCTCTGAGATGCTGTCGCAGAGAGCAGTGACACTCTGGGAATGTCAGGTCTATGAAGAGGATCGGGAGAGGATACGGCCCTAGCTTGATTAACGAGACCTAATACTGGACTAATGTTACTTTTTTCTATATAATTATAAGTCTTTGAATTTACTCGCTGACTGATACTATCAGTGCATATATTCCCCGTCTGATCCTCTACAGGTGTATTCGAGTTTGATTTTTTGGAACCATTTCTTTGAGAAATATTTAATAAATTCTTGCGCATCATCATAGGTCCGTTAACATTAGATAATTTTAAGCTACCTAGTGGATTATGATTTTTGACATTGTTATTGTTATTTTTTGTCGAACGAGGAGCGATTCCGTTTGGTATACTGAAAGATTTGTTGTCTTGAATATTAAGATTCGTATTAACTGCGGCTGAATTCACAGCGACGTGTATACTGCTAATATCTATCTTTCTAGATGAAACTGGACTTCCCTCACGATCAGACCAAAATTTGTTATAACGAGGGTCCATTAAAGTTAGGGTAGGGGAAGGGGGAGACATCGGATGATGAGTTGATTCAATTTGGTTGCTATTTTGATTTTGAGGAACAGTTGGAAGGCGTGGCGCCCATACTGGCCAAGAAGGTGACCTACAAAGATCACAACACAAATCTTCAGGCATGCAAAATCATAAACAACAAATAGACATAGTTTACTTTTTTTTTCCGTTGTAAAATCAAATACCTATTCAAATTATTTTATATACTATGAAAATTCCACTGGACTATATAGAACCCACGATAATTGGATTGAAAAAACAGTAAATTTAATTCTTTCAGTAATCATCCAAGTAAATCCGAAAAGGGCTGACTTGAATAATATGTATTGAAAGATTGCGTCGTTGGCTAATTTCAGCGATGCTTTAATAATACAGCGGTGATGATTCAAACTCTCTGATATCAACGAATAGATAGGAGCAAAAAAGAACTTTGAATTAATATTGAAGATCAATAAATGATCTCAACAATTTAATAATACGTATAAGCGATGCAGATCAGTCCGAATTAAAGCTCAGTAGTAGAATAAATGCCTATTTAGCCTTACTAAATTATAATATACAGTATATTGATATGCATATGCTATAATAACTTCTGATAAATAAATTGAATTAATATAAAAAAAAATCATGCAAAATCAGGATTACATTCTGCAATTTATAATTCACGTGTTTATATTCCATTCTTATAAGTTAGCATATTATCTTAGCATGAGCAGCATCATGATTTAGGAAATTAAAATATTCAAAGAAAGTTGAAGCTATACACTGGCGCAGAGATAGGAGACCATATTCAGAAGAGTTACGTAATAGATTAGTGTTTTAATTTGTTAGTGTGTGGTTCATTGACGTTAGTATACAGTATTAGTCACATAAATCATGTGCGAAACGAATCTATGTATATAAGTACATTGAGTCAGAGTTTTGAACCTTAGGAACATAATTCGATGTTACGATAGATAGTAAATATGGTATAGCAAATACTTCATGAAATTCAAGAATCCACTCCTGGATCATTATCCGAATGTAGAAATGGTATGTGAAAATATGTAGGAAATTAAACTCTGGTTAATAATCTTCAAGATGTAATTAATCCAAGCAGAGAGAAATTACCACTTGTTATTTATTTCAAAGAATTATAGAATCGAAGAATTTACTTCCCAAAAATGAGAACAGAAGTGCCTTTGGCATCGAAGCTTTATATTGAAAATACGAACAAATTTTTCAGAGATTGAAATCATAATAGTTTGAACGATATCGCGTAGTTTTCCTAATCCATCGAAGCTACTTCAAATATGTCATAAAATTCATTGCTGGTACAATTGACCTACAAACGGCAAGATATTAATAATGAGCAGCAGGAGTAAAAAATAATGACTACAGATTCAACAATACTTATTTGTTTAGCAAATAATCTACTTTTTTTCAGATTATTTCTTTTCCTCAATTCTAAAATAGGGTCTAATTAATGCTATGCCAAGTTTCCTTCTAGAATTCTTTCCACGGTTATCCTAAATTCAATACACATGTTTCCTAGCGAAAAGAAAATAGGCTTTTAACAATGTAAATTTTACTCACCTAATATGACCACTATCACCACTACTGCTTTGCCTGCTATGCTGGCTGTGCGAATTTAGAGAACCATACCCTGAACCTTTACTGAGTTGACTCGTGTTACTGCTATTTCTTGAGTGGCCAGATTCAGTGTGAATTTCTGTTAACGCTTCGATGGGTATTGCTGATGGAATCACATCGCCTAACGTCATTGAGTCATAGGTCTCTGCACCACTCAACAGCTCTGTTGAATGAAAACAGGATGGTATAGTAAACTGAGTGGTATTTAGCAAAGATTTTTCAAGAAGCTAAGCAATCTTACTTGCAAACTTATAAATAAGCTATGAAAATGAATAAAAAGAATTCCATTCAAAGCAAGAATATCGACAGATGTTTTTTCAAAAACTTAATCAACTGGGAGAGACCTTGAGTTTGGAAAACTTGAACAGGGCGTTCTAAAAATCTGGATAAACCTATTTTTACATGTTATTTTAGGTATTTGAGCCATTCTTGTTTAAATTAAACCTTGTTTTTGTGGCTTTCTAAACGCAGACATACCCTGCAGACGTTGATATTACCCTGTGTGTATGGTAAAATAACAAAGCTAAAATCTAAGTTACCAGAAGAGAACAGAGGTGGTCTTTTCTTCGGAAGACTGCCAAATCCACTACTTGCGCTAGCTATGCTACCTGCTAAGGATCCACTGGAAACGTAATCCTCTCTGCTGCCACACCTCTCCGGACCGCTTCCTTCGTCTGTTCCAACTCCTGGTATACCAGGGACACCTGGCACTGCTAATTGTGTTTGTTTCAACGACGGAGAAGGTCTGAATAAAAATTAATTAATGTATTTGCAGCTGGTGACATTTAAGCACGTGTTATAAAATGCTGTTATTTTATTCAGTATACTTACACTTTGAACAAAACATCACCCGACAACATATTCATTCGGATTGCCACCCTGAGCATAGAATTATCCTGTCTATGCCTAGCGTCGTATCCTTCTAATAAACATCTCCTTCTGGACTGACCAGCACCAGCAAATTCTGCTAAATTCAAGTCTGTGAAACCAAGCTTTTGAAAGGACCTGCCTCCTTTTAGCTCCTGGGGGGAGAAAAAATAATTCAAAACTATGATTTTATTGAATTACAAATCATATTTGATTAGTTTAATAGGATTTTGAATGTCAGAAATAGTATGTTCTTCTGAGAGACAGTCTTGCGATTCAAAGTGAAAAAAAATTGTGTTTGATTAAAAAATCTCCTATTTCTTTTAAAGTATATTTTTAGTTATAGATCTACAAATAATTCTTGATTACCTTTCTCACAGATATCCTGAGAATACACGGATCAAGAACACCCGTCGAAGCATTGGCACTCATTTTGCAAAGAAATTTGAACTTCGCATTCCATCGTACCGTGTGCTCTTGGACCTCTTCTCTGTAAATGAAAAAAAGACCGAATCCATGAACAAAACATTTCTGTAATGGAATTTCTGTACAATGACAAGATACAGTACAGACGAATTTTTGTTTACGTAACAATATCGCATTATATCCGCAACATCTTCGAACAGGAATTCGTGAAGAGAAAAACGCCAATGTAAATGAATCGAATAGGCGAAATAATTATTCATTTGGCAAAAGTCTCATCTCATGGATACCTTATCTGGAGTCATCAAGTCAAATATAATATCATTGATAAATTTCAGAATGAATCATTCTATCCAAGCGGTGAGAGGTAGTCGAGATATGGTCGACGACGTAGTCAATGTCATGAGATTCGAAAATTCTGCATATGACGATGATTATAGCCAATGAGTTATACTTAGTATATATACGTCCTTAGCTTGAAACCATCAATTTATCGCATAGTCAAGAGGAACACCCCCACAACCTAATGCCTACGATTTTCGCCCTTATTTTTCGATTTAGCAGAAAAATATTTTGGGACAGTATTCAAAGACCTTTTTTTTTCTCATATGTGTGGTGTTAACTTTACATAGGTCACCCAAATTCTTTCACACCCTCTCATCAAACCCTCAAATAATTAATACTCCCCCCGCAATATACCATGTTAATTTCTTTTTCTCTATACACGATACAAAGCGTACATCCGTGTGAACGTATTTAATACCGTATCGATTTAATGTATATACCTACTACATACAGGTATAATGTTTGTTGTAGATGCATACATACATTTATGGCAGATATAGAGAGAAAAAATATGATCGATGAGACACGACGAGGTTGTATTATGCTCTGTAAACGTGATACCGAACCTCTGTACCTAGTAATAACTGACGTCATGTTTGATTCCCGAGAGATGTTCTTTTTTCGTTCATGTTTGTTTTATAAATTCTCTTCTTACTTGCAGAAAGTTTAATAGAAAAATAAATTAACTGAGTATATCAATTGCTCAAAATTATTTACACAGCAAACAATTAGTCGGATACTAAATCGCGTGATGAGAGAATCCAAGAAAATTTTCATATTTGTGCAACGCGCTTAAAGCTTCAAATAATAAAGTAGTTAGTGATTGCTCAGAATCCCTAGAGTATGAACTTATAACGCCAAACACCTTTCTTTCGTAACTTTTTTTCCCGAAACCAAGTTCCGAGGGTATAAATGCCTGAAGCGTTGTTCGGAAAGAAAATAACTATAAGCTTTTAAGACTGGACATTTTTCCGAGTGAACAACTTCTGCAATCAAAGTTTTTACTCGAATTGTTTTGTATATAACTATATATCTACATATTCGCAATATCAAAATTGCCTAACGACTGTTTCACAGCCTTTATACCGTCTCAAATAATAAACTCAGTTAGAAACTTTGAGCTCCTAGAACAATTTCTCATATCGAATATAAGTCAAGAAATTATTAATTTTTTCTATATTTCATATTTAGGTATGCTAAATTTACTGCATCTTATTGCAACGAAACACGAATAAACCGTTCGTATCTACTGGTATCGCAGCCTTTAAAAATTCGCCTAAAAATGGTAATATCAATGCGGTTAGATGTTACACCGATTGCGTGTTGCAAAGATATTAACAAGTCATATGCTTCTGCTGGTGGCTGGTTGGTTCGTTTAAATTTAGTAGAGATCCTAACACGCAACTAAACTCCGGATACATGTACTAAGATAGTGCGATCTATACAGGGAGAAAAATGAGAATTGATTGTGAGTTAAAAGAATAATAATTATCGCAATACTTGCGGTGTAACCACCACTCTGTTATTACATTTTTATATCTGGTTAAAATTTATCTACTTATTTATCCAATACCACTTTCACGGGTGTTCAAGACAAAGCAGTGTATACATAAGTCGGTAATTACACCCCTTATCAAAACCATGGACATCTGCACCAGTTCAGTAAACAAACTGCGTCATTACTCATTACAGAAGTCGGCCTGCTCTTATATCGTATACCTATATGTGGGTAAAACAAATAAAAAATAATAATTATCAAGAAGCTTGGATAAAAAGTACTAATTGACAGCTTGGTAAATCACTTTAATCTTATATACATGAAACACGGTCGTGATATACCGAAGCTGCGAGGGTATTAAGCGGGGAAAGCTAATAAATTCACCGTCATAGCTAGCTGCACTAGTGGTATATGTAGTAAATAGGCTGTTTATTATATTGATTTACGTGTTATTAGATCGAAAATTTGTCGCTACCGAAATATACCAGAAAATGTTGTTAGACTTTACGAGAGACAACGAATGAACTAGCTTTGTCGCAATTATACGATACTATAACGTCGACGTGGTTGATAAAATGATATTCCCGGATTATCATTTAATCGGATGAAAAGGTAACAACCTGACTAGGTAAGAATATCTGTCACTAACTAACTAATAACTAATTGACTAACGGGCAAACTATCTTAAGAGTAATTAATCAATTTGTTACTTTGCCCTACTCCTTCCAGACCGAAGTAGATAGGTAACTTCAAACTTGGGACTGCAACTAAATTGAAATTGCACATCAGCCGTTTAGTTCTACTCATCAAATCTTTATCTAGATTGTCTCCATAACCCGAGTAACAAATTGATTTCAATTAGTTTCACCATCTAATTGATCTCTACTGGAATGCCATCCTGCGGCTTTACTTCACTCAACTATCTTCGTTTGCAAGACACAAATTGGAATCGCTGGTTAACCGCGTTGATTGACTTCAAGTGACGAATGCTCGGAGACCTGCACCATGGTTCTCAATGTCAGGATTTTCGATATTACAAACTGGGGTGTAAATTAAAAATGTCGAAAATTTCGGGAGTCGATCCAGTTGATCGATACTGTTCAGAAAAGAGAGATAGTTTGCTCCTTTCTTTTTTCAGTTGAGTGACATTTGTTGTAAAATAAAATATCCGTGATTTAGCGAGCGGATTTTTCGTAGTCGCCTCGCGAATACGGATCTACAGTATTTCTTTTCGGCACAAAACTAACAAACAGCCGTTTCTCGCCGTGGGGTTAAATAAATAACACGTCAAAGATCAGTGGAAAATCCGTTACGTAAGGAAAATCGAGGAAATAATACTGCTCGCACTAAAAATAGGCAAAGTTTCATGGCGCCTATAGACATACCCCGTCACTGAATAATGCGAATTCGTATAGTTTACTATTCCCATCGTGAATATTGCATGCAACCAAATTCCCTGAGAATTCCAGGTTCCTCCAGGCAGTAGCGTCAATGATGCTTCAATAATGATGGCATGTCCTTCTCAGACGTGCTGTATTTAGTATTACGCAAATATTTGCGTGAAGAGCGAAAATAGAAGCACGTGTCACTGACCGCATTATAATAAGATAATCTCTCGTTTTCTCGTAATTTTCACAATGTGAAAGATTTGCGGAATTTCCAGAAGGGACACGGTCGAAATTTAAATCGATTTTTTAACCTGCTTATATTAATGAAATGAAAAATGAGAATCAGGTTATCTCAATCGGTCAAAGATAAGGCTGGCGTCGCGTAAAACCAAAGCACTGAGGAAAACCACAGAGCGTAATCACTAATGAATCACGTTTTTATCCAGGTTGCACCCGGATCACGTATAGCCCCTTGAAAGGTTATAGAACATGCTTTCTCCTTTATTTTCCTCATTTATTAGCACCGATGTACGATTTGTGAGAAAATTATGTACAGGTAATCTAATTATTTTCTAAAAACCGAATGAAAATGTGAATTCTTATCTCTAATTTACTGATCTACTATCTTTTCTCCATTCCTGGCTTTCTGAACTAGTGATAAAGAATTTATTATCACAATCGCTATACGGCGAAACGAGTCTGAAAGTTGAGGAATCGGATATGCGAAGAATTATTACGATTTGCAATTCGTATTTAAATAATCTGTAATAAATATACCTAGAGTTGAATCCAAGAGTATATTCAGCCGTTGAGTGAAAAAAGAAATCGAAATCCACGTGAGAATACATTTAAAAAATGACTTAAAGCTATGACTTAAGTCCTTAATACCGTACAAAAGCATTCGAGGCAGATAAATGGATTATATATATATATATATATTCGTGAAGTTATATATGCTGTATAATATAAAGACACAAAAAGCAACGTGTCATAGCCCTGAGAAAAATGATTAAATTTTAAAAGAAGTCAAGCTCAATGTACAGCCTCGATGAAAGAAGTTGTGAAACTATTGAATTAAGAGGAATTATACTTAAAACAGTTTAAATTTCCTTTACATTTTAATAAGAGGAAAAACGCTCTTATATCGGTAATTATTGGATATTGTAAAAATGTTCTGCCGTCAATTACTTACTTGGAAATGTCTTTAATCAGAATATAATTTACATCACAATTCTACAGATTAATCGAACGATCTAATTCATAGGGTTAAATACGCAACAGAATTGTGGGAAAAGAAGATGAAGCCGACACGTACGTTACGAAATTAATAAATATTTCATAAAATCTTCTGAAATTTTATTACAAAATCCAATGAAAAGTATCATAAAATTATCCGAAATATTGTAAGACCTTATGAAGATCCAGCATTTCAACTATAATGTGCCTCGACGATGATAAGAATTTTTTTAATAACTTCGACGACTCTCTCGAATTATTATTACGTTGAAATTATCCAAATATTGGAACAAACGTTTCTTTCAGAATATGCGTATATATCATATAGCTGTACATATTTATATCGTATAACAGATACTGTAGGAATAGCCTTAAACTTGCGCCGACAAAGCTGCACAGCTGGGGGTCAAATGATGAAATTAAAAACTTATATATATATATATACACATATATATATTGTATCTACGAACTACATACGAATAAATGATAGAGAACAACGAACTGATAAAAGCGAACAAACAATCTCCAGTTTACATACACTACGTGGATATTAAGTTTATCAAATTGAGACCGGAAGCTTCTAGAGCTGGAATCAAGGGCAGCTTTGATAACCCGCATAACCCACTGCGGCGGAGTCCAGTTCTGATATTACATGATTGATAATAATAATCTTCTAGATTTTGGCCGTCTAATCAACCTTCATTATTATTATATTCTGTCCCTCGCAATCACGACTCTAATTCTTGCTCGCTGCAGTTATAGGGGAGACCGGCAAGGCGGAATGGGCAACCATCTGAAAATTGATAAAATTTGTTTTTTTTTCCCTCAAGAATCTTTTTGTTCGAAACAAAAAAAGATTCTTGAGGAAAAAAAAACAGATTTTATCAATTTTTAGCTCAGGTTCCATCTTCGTTCTCCTAGTTTCCCCTACGTACAATACTGCGAGGGGTTCTCTCGGGAATAATGACTCGATTGCACGAATACGAGGAATACGTCAGACCCGCGCATGGGTGTTCGCCCTTTATCTCGTTGCGTTCCATTGCGACAATTTCTGTCTGGTAATTGGTTAGTTTTAGTTGGTCAATATTTTACCAAGGGATTTCCGTGCTACGCACGCGTTTATATATCGAAGGTATACGTAAGCTGGTCGGTAATCTAACGTTGATTGAATGAATTTAACGCGAATAAAATAAGAAACGAAATTAAGTTTAATTACGGAAACGAGGCGACGCTTTTTACCGCGACCGGGTGATATATGAGCCAGTAGCTAGTGGTTTTTAAACTTTAATTGGCATCAATCAATTCTTTCTTTCTTTGATGGACGAATACCGGAATTCGGAACTCTCTAGATACTCGTAAGAGTGTTAAAAAAATCGATTGCGATTTTTTAATCGGCGATTTATTGCCGAAGTAAACCAGCGTGAAAGAATTCTTATACAACAAAGGAATAGGTATTGATCTTTAGCTTATCTTACAAGAAGTATGGGACAATTTAACTACCAAGGATTTCAGAATGTTCGATGTTGAAATTCGATATATTCTTCCGACTAGGAGCGATTAATGAAATGTCTATACCTAATATTTTCAAAGAGTAAGAATTACATCGGTCATTTTCCTATTTTTTGAAGAATTGAGCTTGAATAGAGAGATAAGTAGGTATATATACGGAGCCAGTAACATGTGTCTTATCAGAAGAATGACTAACACATATTTCTTCTTATCGTTTGCCCTAAATCTGTCTCAAGGAAGTTTACATCCGTATTCGAGCCTTGGACGCATGCACGAAATGGTGGTAATATATTATTCAAGGGTTGATTAAACGATTGCTTCATAAACTTCCGTATGATGTCGGAGGGTATAATTAAAGCCTTGGTTTTCAAAAATTCAATAATTATGCTATAGACTTTCCTCAAAGTTCAAACGTTCAATTTAGTCTCGAAATACTTTGTCCATCTAAAAATAAAGCTCGTTCATTAAATTATTATCGATATCTAGGTACCTTAGATAAGTATTTTCATAAAATAAACTCTTCCGCGATCAATAGACCCGCGCGTATAACACCGAATATCGAAAAGGTCAGCATAGAAATTGGAATCGGTTGCGATACAGTTCCCAAGAGATATATTTGGTCAAGTTTTTCGCTTATCGAAAATTCGCTCGTTTTTACTTCACCTGATCCCTGACGTTGTTTTCAGATTTTCATTCGATTTCCAACGAAAGAAATGTAAACTTTGAATTTTTCCAATTATTATCGAGTTTCTTCTACGAAATTCTTTCGCTCTTTACATAGTGCTCGTTCGACCCGGAAGAATATGATACTGGGTATATAAATAAAACAGAACGCTTCGTTAGATTGGCGAAATAAATGAGCAGAAAGAGAAGAGAAGAGACGAATAGGAAATTAGTGAAACCTCGAAAAGCTTTTTTTGGAAATGGAAGCTCGTGACCTGCATGACGTGGTATTTTGCCTATAGACGGAAGCCAAAATATAAGCTACTAATCGTAAGCCAATACCTCGTCAACGTCGCTAGTACCAAGGTTTAAGCTTCACCTAAATATTGTCTTGTTACCAAAACTTAATTAAGTATATAGTATGATAATCGAATCTTAATTTAATATTTGGCGGTAGTGATGACGTGGGTGAAGGCAAAAAGATGAAAAAAAAAACCATTCCTTTTCAATCGATTCTGTTATGTGTACGTGGATATATATGTATTTCTAAACATGTATTTAAGCGAAGTTGGCTTAGCATGCGATGGTTTATGTGCGACTCGAAACCTGATGAAAAATGGGCAGCGAGCTATTTCCATGCGAGCTTCGTGCACGCTAATTAGATTAATGGAGTTTTATGCTTAAATAGAAGCTTGGAAAATCTGAGCATCGATTTTTGATGAATTTATCTACAGAGTCGTAGTTTTAATGAATGAAACTCTTTACTGTATATATATTTTTACAGGGATAACTAAGACTCTAAGTTTCTTATTTTTATTAATTACGATGACCGTGTGTATATTTTAGTATAGGCGATCAAGAGTGGAAAGAAACGTTACGTTTACACGTTGCTGAAACACGATTTTTACGCAATAAGTTACTCGTCGGTTTATTTTCGCTGAACTAACATTCAAAAATCGATATCGACAGATTTAGAGTTTCTCTTTATAGTAGAGTTTGACGAAAACCAGATCCTCCGGTATGAATAATACCAAAATCTTACTATACTAACTTTCAATCGATATTGACGGTAATCAACTTCAGGACCAGATATTCACCGCGACAATATACACATCGTTCAGGTCCAAAAATCTTTCCATACAAATATCACCGCACTGAATAGCTCAGATTTCGAATAAAAATTACAAGAGCAGATCCTCCCGTTACGCAAAACGAATCACAAGTAGTTCAGAAGTGGTTCAAATGCAAAGCTGTCCAACCCGTGGAGTACGTTTGGCGTTGATTGCCTCTCATTGATCTATCGGTAGTAAATATTAAATTTTTTCCAAAAAATTTCATAATTTTCGAGATATTTCACGTCGAAGATTGCTTCGGATTCAATTTCGCCCCATGGGAACTCGGCGGATTAATTGTACGAATAAATGGTTATAGAATTGAAATTTAATTTATAACGTACTTGTAGACATATACCAAACTTTCCAAGCTTCCATCCTAATCGGTATATTAATGAGTGGAAATTTTATTCCGATAATTCTGTCCTCGTGAAATGAAGTAGGCAAGTCTATATAACGTAAGAGAAATATAGACAGATCAATTGACCCGTAGCCAGAAGGGCATAAAGTGGTGGTGTTTCTCCAATCTATATACGTGAGAAGAGATACCTGTACCACTGTGTATGTTAACCCAGGCTTGCCAACTGTTGACATATTTGGAGCAGCGGAACACATTGCTATAAGGCCGGTAAGCTCGGACCACCGCTGCAGTGGTTAGTCATGTTTTATTCCCTAATTTTGGTACTAGTCAACGTACGTGTGTGACTTCATTTTTGGAAAGTTTTTAACAACATCAAAACGACTAGGAGAAAGAAAGACTTGAAAAAAAAAAAAAAAAAAAAAAAAAAACGGAAAGAGAGGAACGGAATTAGAGATCGTCGCAGAAGAACTAAAACTGCATCGTCTGCAGGTCAAGGGGCAACCTTCGAGCAACCTTGTTTCGTAACAGTATATGATTAGCTATGGCACGAGCCAAAAACCGAAATTTTACTCACAGGCATTCGAGGTTGGCATCAAACCATAATACCATACCGATGCACCGATCGATTGTTAGTATAAATACGTAGGGAATACCAATTAACAAACGCTGATGCAGGGACGGCTGTATATTTGAAAAAATATATTATACAGACTCTATACCTGTATTCAACTTTAATCGATCTCATTCGTTCTGATTCTCGCACATATGTATACGTGTATGTGTATGCACATGTATTCGTATTACGGTGACAGTTTTCACGCAACGAAACGCTAGTCATAATCACTGCAGTGTACAGCGAAATGAAGGTATAATCAGGTGAATTATAGTGAAATAAGCCGGTATTCGATAGTGTCATGTTTTACTCAAGGGGATCCCATGATTTGACCAAAATAACGAAATAATGTATATCACGGGAATGAAGCTTCTGAATTTGAAGAATGCTCCTTGCGTCACTAATTTTCAATTCTTTAGTTTGAACTCTTCTACTTTATTTGTGGATAGGTTGAAGTATCGGTATAAAATTATCTCTACAGGCCCTGACTTAAGATAGTCGAGAAGTTTTTTTTTTTTTTTTTCTGTTACCTAAAGGGAAAATAGCTGCGTTCCAAAGTCCTAGAATGTTCATAAAGTGTGCGAACTAGTTAACTAACTAACTAACTGAGTAAATTGCATTTCGGAATGCTGGTTGATTTCTTAAGAGTAATTAGAGGCAAGAGTTCCACTCGACGCGCCTAAGGATTTCGAATTGAAATTGCTTGTGCATGGATTTAGATTTGTTCCGAAGTAAGTACCTGACTAAGTAGGTACATACATACATGTATAATTGTATATAACTGGACGTATAACAGCTGAAAACACGCAACTGTTCTGTTAGTACATATGTATACCGTTTAGTTAAAGCAGGCCTGAAACTATGGCGCGAATTCCATCACTGAATCAAATTCTGAGCAGGTATATCTACGAGTGTGAACGTTTTATACTAACGCGGAATTTCGAAAAGGTAGATTTTCTAGGCCGAGTAGTAATAGCAGTACCATCAGCAGCTCGTAGCCTGAGGATTTCTAAAATGGCGTTTATCGCATGTAAACCTACAAGTATATGTAGGTAAATAACATTACCGAGGTGGGCATGGCATGGCGTGATGTGGAGCCAGACATATCTGTCTATATGTATAATGAAATGTACGTATACGCCGCCTGGGGCAAGGCTGTCTTCAAGGCTGTTCGGTTTCTCATAAGTAGTTAGTTTTGTAACGTTTCGAATAGAATTTTTATTCGAACTATATGTATATCGGTATAACTTCGTATGAACTAACGTAAGCGCGAATTTAAAACGCGATACTTTCTATAAATGCAGGGTGAAGAATTAGTAGAAACTATATCCACTTAAGCCGTGGAATTCTTACTCAATGCTGCTGCCGGATAATCACGTAGCTAATTAACAAGTTTCATTTCCGATATTGTGGACCTAATAAGTACCTAATCGTTGACTCGATCGAACCGAAATTTTTCTCACACATTCTTCTGGTATCTGGCTCCAGTTTGAACTAAGGAATTTGGCAAACTCTTATTCGTTCAATCGCAAAAAAATCAAATTAACTTCAACATTTTTTTTTTTTTTTTTTTCAGTATAAATGGAAACAACCATTTCGCAATCGATCTAATCAATTCCTGCGGAATTTAGTTATCCTAGAATATCAGATGTACAGAAAAATATTATCAAATTCTAAAAGATATGTAAATCAACTCGCGACATTTACCAGAAATTTGTATAAATATCGTGTTTTAAAGATAAACCTATACACGTCCGGGCTCTCGCTCGTGCACGCGTGGGTTTGAACGATCTTTTTCCTAAAATGAAATGGGAACAATACGATCCAGCTGTAGCAATTTATAGTGTCATAGCTATAGGTGTATGTAATTTATAACCATCGTTCGATTGTATGTATACAATATACATGTGTTGCTATTTAAGTTATGCCAATAACAACTTCGCAAATTTTTTAACTTTCCACTAAAATTTGTAGAATTATGTCGAGAAATAAAATCACCGATCCTAAATTATTCACGGTTTTTACATACGGGTTAGGGTTCGGGTTAGGCACACTAGATTGGACAAAGAACCCTTCGCGAATACGACGGTTATAATGTGCGGACTGGTGTAAAACCGCGCGAATAACAGCGTGTATAATTTATATCGACCTTAAAAATGTGTTTCATAGCCGCTAATCCACATATAAGTAAATAAATTAATGAATGAATAAATAAAATGAGACGAATCTAAACGAAACTGTAAATCAACCGATATAACGATGCATAATGGATAGGCGAAATGATAGAATATATAGTGGAACATGAATTTCTTGTCGGAGATACTAATTAATAATAAACTAGCTGGAAATTTTCGAATTATATAGGTACGTTAACTTTCGAAGTGAAATTTCCATCTACTTTTTTCTTAAATCTAATTAACACGAGAATAAATAGACACAGAGATCAGTTAAAGATTCGCAAGAGTAAATTAAAATCGGTTAGAGAGACACATGCGTGGTTAATAATTAGAGTATATTAATTAGTCGACCTGCAGACTCGCGTTGTTTGTATCTCGTTTCGAAAGAACTAAACTTAAACTTTTATATATGTATACGTACATATGTATGTAGGTAGGTATGTCGATATAACTTGTACAGGTAAGTAACAAGAAGCGGTATGCGAATGTAATAGATATCTATACTTAGTACCGCATGAGAAACGTCACAGGTGTATGGATAAGTGCTAAATGACTGCTTCTATATTTGTTTATGATAAATAGATGGAAATTCTTCACACTATAGTCTACGAGACTTCTAGATACACATATATGACGAACAGAACTATTATATTACTTGTATTATAGTAATTGACCAATGATTATGATAGAGTAATAAAGTCAGTTGAATAAAACGACTGAATATTACTCAAGGAAAGAAATGAACATTTCTTTATTAACTGTTTCTCACCATTCGGATCTTTCGATTACTACAGAATGAATTCTCGTTGAATCTATAACCCCGGGGGTCTCTAATTCCAGCAGGAAGGAAGCAGGATGCGGAAATACTCCGAAGACTACCATATTGGCAATTCCGGTTTCCGGCAATGTCCAACTGGGATTTTTTCAATCTATCTACTGAACCTGGCCAATAGGGTTTTAGAACTTGTATACACTGAGCCAATAGTCGAGTTGGGTATCAGCATGCTATACGAGTTATGCTCACGTGCAATGGTTAATAAAGTGCAGAGTCATACTCGTATATCAAGCCGTAGTACGAAACTACGCAGCGATCAATACAGAAAAATTGATGAATTTAATACGCGTTCTACTTTCTTCCTATATGAAGACTAATTATTCTCTCCCGAGCAAATTCTCCGTAGATTAGGAATATAGAGAAAGAAAAAAAAATTGAAAAAATTCCGGGGATAAAGAACTGTGCAGGATACGTGTAGTTAGCTGATAGATAAAGTTAGGGTTTCTTTTGTCTGATCGTGTTATCGAGTCTGACCCTTTTAATCAACTGTAACGAAAAGAGTTCCCCTGTTATATATATATATATATATATAACAGTATGTATGATAGTATATAGAAAATCGTACGTTGTAGACTAGCGAAAGAAGAAGCCCTAGGTGGAGGTATAAGGTATAGAGATAAATCGTTTGGTGTCGATAGGAATAGGGAAAGAGAAATGAAATGTTCAGGTATAGGTATGGTGAAAAGCAATTTTCAGGTTAGAACTGTTCCCTTACCCGAAGAAAAAGTTAACTACTAGGAGGTAGATGGTACCTGGTATGTACCTGGAAATGAATATAAGAATTTTTAGTCCAGTGGACACTTCACCTGGTGCTATTGTACGCAGAAAAGAAAGAACTGTTCTAGACACTTCAGAGTTTCATTCACCCTGAAAGAATGCACAAAGCCCTCGGGAAATATGAGCAAATAAGTAAAAGGTTGACAAAAGCTTGCTTGCAGGGTATAGACAGGTATGTATGTGCACACGTGAATTAAGCAAGACTTTATGTACCGATGGCGAAATGCCAGATCGTAAAAATTGTAGGTATAAAAGGCGTGCACGGGAATTATTCTGGAAAACTCAGCTATTGGCCGGTTTTCAAGAGTCCATAGGGATTTCAAGTTCCGATATACCCACTGAAGCCAGCGGTAAATATGTTCTCCTTGACCCAAATGCAAATAACATCACAAGTTACTAACAGATTATGCAGAATATCATCATTTCTCTTAGAGAAATTCTGGATTTTGCAATTTGTTACCGATATTGCTCACCATGCAATAAGAATTACGGTTTTCTTCTTACTTCTTCTTCCCATATTCTGTGAAGTGTATTGGAAAAAATCGATCACATCGCACCCTGAATAAAAAATATTTACTCGAGAACGTGTAGTGACCCGATAAGCAATATTCCATAACATGTACACGGGTCATTTTTATCCGATGTTCTCCGATGGACTAGAGGTTCGCTAAATACCAAGAGACTTTAGCAAGCAGCTGGGACAGGGGGTAGCCTCGACCGAAAATCAATGAGTTTCAAACCAGGATGGTCGAAATAACAGAATTTTCGAAGAGAGGCAGGTGAAGCACGTTTATGGGAATTTATATTGAGTTTTTCGACCAATTCCTGCGACTGCAAATTCAATTCAATTTCATTACCGCTTAATCGCGTCTTTATATATACGCAAATGAAATTTGAAAAAAAATATGTAGATTCTCTTAATTGACCATTGGTGCTAATTTATCGATCATCTTATCGCGCGTTTCCAACCATTTATATTTCAAAGTAGCTATGATTCTAGTCTGTAGATACCATGCATAGAAATCCTCCAATATTTTGCACATACTTTATCAGTCTAAAGAGACTTAGAGCGATAGTCGCGGTATTTTATCTACTAATTTTTCACTCGGATACTTCGATACAGGAGTAATGTAGTTTCGAGTATATAACCGAGTAGCGAATCCGTGGTTGAAAATTGATTAACGATCATTGATATATGCCACAGAAGAGCGAGCTAAGGTATATACGTTCGTCTATAGCGCAAAGTGAAAATAAATGTCGATAAATTGGCAAAGGTACAATTCGCAGGATTTTTTTTCATTCTTCGCTAATCCAGAAAAAAAAATTAATCCGATTTAATCTCAAGATCGAAAATTTCGGTATTTCCATCCACCTGCGACTAGATTATCATTGATCGAGGGGTTTCCAATCGGTTCTATACACCAATACGTATATATGAGTATTTTATACACACAGAGACTGTAGAGTAATGATGATAAATCAAATGGATCGATTACAAGAGAAAGGGGCGATCTATAATGAGCAGATTTAAAAATTAAGAAAGAATTTCAAAAAATAAATGAATAATATAGTATATTTTATTGGTGATTAACGACTTGTGACAGATGTGTTATTAAAAACAAGTCGAAGGTTAAAATAATATAACGAAGCAGAAACCATGTGGCATAGCAGCTGAGCCTTATATATGATCGTTTACACGTGTTAGCAAAGTGGATATGTATATAGATGTAAATATACATTGAATCTACGATTAATACTACACGTTTAGGTATATACAATATGTGTGATTATCACGTGTGAGGCTGTATCGAGTGAACAAGCGTGGAGGATCGTCATCTGTTTTATGTAGCCTTTTTTCCTCACTCATTTTTTTTTTTTTTTTTTCTTTTTTTCATAGGAAATTATTAACTGCCTCGGAAATTCCTCTTCTCTTGTATCTCATCGTCAACTCTCGCGCAAAGTAATTTGAATTATTCGTTTATATCTGTACATAAGATTTAGGAATTTTTATAGCTACGCGATGTAATACTTTGACTGAGTCAACCAGACCGTTTGACATATGAAAAATATATATTATTCAATCCCATATCAAGTTGAAAGTCAGCTGGATAATCATTCCGTTTATATGTAAAAATTTCGAACTCATTTTATCGGAAGAAAAACGAAAAATAATGAAAATTTCGTATCAAAAACAAATTTGATATACCTGATATTAACACGTGAATCATTTGGGATTTGAATTAGCCGAATTTTGTATAAACTGTTTAATCCAATGTGCGAAAAAAAAAGAAAAATTATCTTTATACACGGAATCTTACATTTTTACTTATATATATATATAAATTATCTCCGTAAAATTTTGTACCCATAAAGTAGGTAGTACGATATTTCGTGTTACAAGTATACACACCTATAATAGCGTGAAGAGATGAACCCATCTTTAAATCGCGTCGTGTCGTTGCGTAATCATAATAATCCTAGGCTCTATCTTTTGCCTACGGCTTTTTAACACGCGTTCAGATTATTTCTAAATATAGATTAGGTGCGGCTTTATAGAACGGCGAAATCTTCGCATCTGATGAACGAAATTCCTAACTAAGAATTTCGACCGCAAAAGAACGAGAGAAGGAAAATAAAAAATGAATAAAAAAATAACTCAAACCGGATACAAATTATGAAACAAAGAAGAAAAATAGTAAAAAACGAAATGGGGTAACCGCAGTTTTGACCCAAACTGCAAACGATATACCTATACACGTCCGGAAACTGAACTTTGACATTAATTATAACATTACAGTTATAATTAGTAGGTTAAAAGGCTGGCAAGTCTTTAATTTGCCAAGGAAATTAAAAACAAAACTCATGAAATGCATGAATAAAGTAGAATCTAGGGGAGAAATAAAATTCTAACAAATGTAAGTCCGTTTCATCCTTTAGCTTCTGTTCGTGCGGATATACAGCTATATAGCTATAAGCTTTAAGCATAGTTACCTATGCCGTCACCATTAGTTGGATCGATACTATTGACTTTAACAGAGAGAACAGACACTGCAGTATTTCTGTAAAGGTATAATATATTTGTATATATGCACCAGGGTGTACAGTTTAATGTAGGTAAATATATGCATATATTTATACATATACCCTTGAATATTACATGGGGGATATAAAATAAATTCACCGCCAATATATACAAATGCGTAAATAATTCATAAACGATGATCCTCGTATACCTTAAGCTTCTATAAATTCGTATAATCACACGAAATGTACATTTTAAAAAAAAAAAATTTATTTTTATCAAATTAGACGAATTTTTGTATTTTTTTTTTTCGTTTAAAACAAATTCACAATCTGTACGAAAGGAAGAAAAAAAAAAGGAAAAAATTTGTAAACCGTTAAGCCGATATTATATCCTGTATATAAAATCCTAACGTATACGTATATTTATAAACTAATAGGGCGCGTGCGGTAGCTTGCATAACGTTGAACTATATTAAGCTTTTTCTGTTGAAATGTGGTGAAAAACAAAAAAAAAAAAGAGAAAAGGGAAAGAGAACGACTAGCCGTTATGGTGAGTCTGGTAAATATCTCATATATAGCTGCAGTAAAAAACATAAGTTAAAACCGCCTGCAACATGTATATAAGTAGCACAGATTAACATTGACGTAATTCTTTATTCCGTCCGAGTGACGGTGAAAAAAAAAAAAAAAAAAAAAGAAAGAATAACAAAATTATTAATGATAAATAATAATTGCATACTGGATACATTATACTACTGTTAAATATATATCTGGAAAAATGAAAATAATTGTCGCCTTTGAAGTGGTCAGAGTATGTCGTTCTGAATATTACATGTACGTATATATATACGTATATGAACGAGCGAAGGAGTTATTGATGAGATCGTTGTTTACGGACTTGACACAATCGGACTGGAATCCGTACAGAGCCGCGATAGATATGTAGGAATGAAATATGGCGTCATTTAGCGAGAAATCTTAACTTGGATGAGGTCGTCACTGTATGCCAATTACCTAGATATGTATATATTTATCATATGATATGCGATTTCTTAAATCAAGCTCTACAATAATAACTGTGCCGAAATTTTCGCGCTTAGAATTATAACTACGGTTGTATAATATACGTAGTTAAGTATGGTACTTGAACTAGAGAATCAAGTTCGTTCAAATGTCGGTTTAATAATCGAAATTTATTGTCTTCGTACGTGGACGGAATATATACGTATATTAGATCAGCTTTAAAGTTAGAAAATCGAGCTACGAATTACTGGCTTCATAAATTGAACAAAACGGGAGTAAAATAATCGAGTAATTATCCATCGATTTAGTTCTTTTATTTTTGCACGCTGATTAAAAATTCATCATATTAAAATTGATCGATGGCAATATGCGCGAATTATACCGCCAATGATAAGCAAACGCTATGCGCGAGATAATTGATTCTATACTTCCGCGGAGTGATATAAATGAAAAAATGAAATAAAAAATGGGAAGTAGATCGTTGACTCCGAAACGTTATTTTCCGTTATACAAACATGACGTGACAATTGTGATGCATAAGCTAATACATAATAACAAATATAGAGAGAAAAGAATCGATACTTCAAGTGTATAGTGAATAATAGACGTATGAATCTTGAGTGTAAGATATCAATCGCAAACGTCATGTTATATCGCGATGATAGAAAAGACAAAAATTAAAATAATAAAAAAACGATGGTTCGAATTGTAGTGAGAGTAACTTTTAACGATAAATATATACATAGATGTATAATGTATATACCTATATATATAGATATATATTTATATACGAGTCACCGACGTGGCGCTATAGACGATGATATACCTATCTGATAAAGAAATAATATAAAGAAAACCACCGCTTATGACGAAGCGGATTGTATAAAGAACGGATTTTCGATACCGCAAGATAAGAGATAGAAACCGCCAAGGTCATTAATCTTTGTCTAACAATAAGCTTTGTATTTTTTTTTAATCGGATTTTTGACGAATCGATGATGATTTGATCATCGGATTAGCCGCGTATATATATACAGACATATAACTATATTTATACATATGTGGAGATATATACCTATATAACACTCACTAGCTAGTCACGTGTCAGATATTATACAGGTAAAAAAAAAAAAGGTCCATAAACCGGATGGAAAATACGACAAATATTGATAAATTGAATTTCCTTTAGGGAAATAAAAAGGCTTATATGTGTTATAGCGCTTTTGTAATTTATATTTCTATTTTCAATTCTCAAACGCGATATCCGATTTGCCGAATTATGATAATACCTATCGTATGAAATTGTTGTTTGTATAATACTATTTCAGGTATATAATTTTATACATAAGAAAAATAATTGCAATAACAATTGTTTACGCAATAACTGCGGTATCGACAGCAGCAACACCCAGCGGGCTCAATGCCAGGGCTTTTGACCCAGGCAAGGTACATGGTCATGCGAAGGTCGGGCATAATCTTAATTTATTCAGTTTTAAGATAATCGCGTATAACTAATTCGATCTTTATGTAATTAGCAGGCGATAGAAAAGGTTACGTTTCATTTATACAGGCTCGGGGATTGAATATGTACACATATGAGTATTGCGATGTACGTTTGTAATTAATTGATCAAATTACGTATTCCTACGTGCTATAACAAAGAGCAGATGAATACATCAATTGAATGTAAGAAAAAAAAATCGTTGTAGGTATATGTATGAACGAAAAACAAATATACGAGAAAATCGGCGAATGAAGGTGGAAATCAAATACTCGAGGATGGGCTGAAGGTCCAAATTTCAAAAGTTCCGGACCTCAAAAATTCCGAACTCGTTTTAGACGATTCAGAATTTTCGGTAACGTTCAAAATTCCGAAAGGTTGGAATGCAAAGAACTAAAAACTCCGGAGTCCGAAAATTTCGGTCTTTCCTTAAGATGTAGAGACAAAAAATGGTTCATTCTGATCAACACCCTCTTTACGGAAACTCATTTTATTTACTCCAATCGATAACTTCGATGTCATGAATGATTGATAGGATTTTGAAACTTTTTTTTACAAAAAGTACATTTTGAGACGATTGATTCGACCCCTTATTGGCTTCGATGCGATCAATACAAGCCGAGTTATCAAATACTCAATGAATACATGCGTAAATTCCAAGTTCCAGAGGTCTGGCCTTTCGGATCTTTAGCTTCCGAAATTCTAAATCTTCGGTGCTCTTCGTTTAAAAATTTCTGGATTCGGTAATATTCAAATTCGGAACTTCAAACCGGTGCCAAATACCCGATACACTTGATACGAGGAAAGAGACGTACCGAACCAGCTGGGTTTAAAAAAATGCTAGACGGTCAATTTTTGAGCCAAAATTCCTACAGCTCACTCGACTGCATCAAGTTGAATAAATAGTCACGATGGGATGAATAAAGATAAATAATCACGATCTATAATCAATTGCTCTGAATTAAACGAGCGTAATATTCCGCATAGGCAAAGTCCAGGTAAATCCTAAGAAGTGAAATCGTGCTATTATGTTTCAAAGGTCTCGTCTATAGCTCAACGAGTGAGATATACTCTAGAACCATGCGATACTAATTAGATTACGTAAGAATTGGTTGACCAACAAACAGAGCATCGTGAAATTTCAACAGGCGGGAACAGAGGCAATGACCGTAACAAACGAGCGGTATTTTCATCGGTCTTTTTCGCGGATACCGAATCAGATATAGTTATAGCTGTATCGTACACTTCGAGGAGTTGACTAGAGGTAAATTCGCGAAATGAAAGGCGGAGAGGCTTTCGATGAATTATTTGAGCTGTTACTCAGGTTTATGGAGAAAATATAAAATTTTACGTGAAACTAGGTTTAACCAAGAAAAGACCGTGATATTTTGTGAATCTTTGATCAATCGAATACATTCGAATTTAATTTGATCGATTTTTCTTATTTTTTAAAGATTACGTTGCGACAGATATTTTGCGGTACGTGCCGTGAAGCGTTTTATAAATCCGCATGAATAATGCAAAGTCGGATTACTGCCAGGTTATATAATATCGACCAAGAAAAACATACATCACATGACTGTTCCAATTAATTTTCCATAAAATTAGATTCGATTTGTTGTGTACAATACAATCAACGAATACCAGATGGGAATGAATAAAATTCGTCTTTAAACGTTTGCAATTTATAGATTCAAATCTGTACAGTAGACACTCAATGACAATGGTACATTTCCATAAAATACAGGTACGAAAATGAAACAAAAGAAAATGATAAAATAGAAAAATAACAATCTTGGCTATGGACCACTTCGGGGATACGATTTTCGAAACGTGAGGCAATCGCGAATTGCATTCGACGAGATAGAAAATGAAACGATGCGTTCTTCTCGTAGAAAGTAATATAGAAGCGAAACGATTTTTCTTTTCTTATTTATCATTTTCTTATTTTGTTATTATCAGATGCAAAGGGCAAACATTTTTCGAATCGCATCGCTGAACCCGATTCCGTCTCCCATTTATGAAATAAATTTACTTTTAGTTTCAGCCATACACGCCTCCCACGAAAATTTATACTCTGTATAGTATGTTATACGTAGTAGATAGAAATATGAATAGCCATACAATTAGGTACGTGTCTAAGTGAGTAATTAGATATGGAAAAGAAGATCATGAATCTCACAGGTATCTATCTCTCTTCTCGCAACGCGCAAAGCTTGATTATACTTTACTTTCTCTCTGTATAGAAGCCCGGAGAAACAAATTGATAAAGAATCTTGACGAAAGTATAGAAACGTGAGAAAAATATACCGCGTAGAATCTTCGATAGCAAAAACCATTAATGCCTGAGATTTCGATATTTTTTGAGACAATCAATTTCAAACTTCGAAGGAAAATTCTTCCTTCATTTTTCTTCATTTTTTGTTTTTTTATATTTTGTATTTTTGATCGAGAAACGTTGTAAGATTCGCTCAAACTCCCCAGCACCACGATGAATTCATATTAGACTAATTTAAAAAATTGTTTAATTAGGCTAATTGAAAAATATATTAAATTAGTAAAATTGCAAAATAAATTGCTTCGAAAGAGGCCAATGACTTGCGAATGCCAAAAACCATATTTTAGACTTCATACACATAACACGGTTCATTTCATTATTCCAACTTTCGCATTTGACTCGAATAATATCAGCCCTTTCGCAGATATGCTCCATTGCAGCTACACTTCCTTTTCTCTTCTCTTTCACTCGACTTTCACGCCGAGAAATTAACTATGTAGCTGCAAATTCTTTAATATACCGCACGATTTGAAAGGATCGTTTGTATTGCGCATCCTAACCCCCTCCCTCTGTATACTTATACATAGACAATAATAAATTAATTAAGAATATATTTAAGAATGATTCAAATTATTTATATATTCATATATTATGTATATGACTATATGAGGTAAAAGAAAAAATAGTTATTTATTTTTCCAGGTATACTACATATCTACTCTGCAGCTATCGACAGCGTTATTTAGAACCGGAAATTGACCTCGATAACACAAATTTTAATCAACAATATTTTCCGCGATAGTAACATTATCTATAAAATTATTAACGCGTGTAAGAAATGAAAAATACTAAGCAAACACCGAGCTTGTCTGAAGTTTGAGCAACGATAACAGTCATACGCATATATAACTACTCACATCATATATAATGTGCATAATCATCTATGTGTCTACATATAGGTATATGGCGGCTTAAAAATTACACCGATTGACCTTGAATTCATGAAGCATGAAGAATTGGTTTAATTGCATTATATATATATATATATATATATATTATATATATACACACATGTATATCCCGTGAAGATTGAAGTAGGCGTTTGGACCAGCAGAGACGCGTAAAAGTAAGAAAAAAAAAAATTATACATGTATATCTGATAAAAAGTAAGCATCGATCGTTATATAGGGTTAGACCGGGGTGAAGTGGGAACCTCACTGAAAATTGATAAAAAAATTTTTGTTTTAAATTTCCCCGCAAAAATATTTTGTCTCTGAAAAGAAAAAATACGAAGGTCGTATCCGCCGTAAAATATAATAAAAAAACGAAAATTTTATCGAAAAGACGGAAAACTCAAAAGCAGAAGGGTCGTATGTTACCTGGATATGTTTGTTGAGCAATTTTTTTTTTGCGGTAAAAACTTGGAAGCAGAAGGTTGGTCACATACGACCTTTTGCTTTCAGGATTACAAATTCTTGATTTCGAATTATTTATGCGATTTCATAATTTTTATAGCTAATTACGGCATAAAAAAAAATTATACGACCTTATGTCACTAAAATCATCTTTATGGTACTTACGACCCTATGACATTAGACAAGCGATATAAATAAATGACAAAAATAAACTAATATATAATTATATTACTGACGTAACAGTGTGCCAGTATCTGGTATATTTTCTATCTATATCTATAACACGCCAACGCATATACGAAGAAAACAGGTGTAGAAATAGTAACGAAACGATAATTCAACATAAGCGGGGGCAGAAATGAATTGAAAATAAAACGGGGATTCTGAGATTAAATACTTATACATATTACAATCTTATACGCGCGATTGATTCGACGATATAATTAAACCTGATAAAAATCTCTATCAATCACGTTATAAAATCTGTAACTTCGTCGTAGACTTTTCTTTGTTCAAAGTGAATCATTGATTGCGATAAATAAATGAGAATAATAACAATATCGTACATCGTCTATAATCAACGGACGATAAATTATCGCCAATATTCTATTAGTTTCATTGATTCTTACTCTAAAATACGGGTACCTGCATCTATACATGTAGTACATTATACAAATTCAACGAATAAACATTGTCACGTGCTGAAATAACAGTTAATTAATTTACGAGGTAGTATAATATACACGAGCACGTGTATGCAGGTTCTTCGTCGCTATAATATGTCATTCATTAACGTATAGATACGCAAATAGAATATAGTATGTAAATTGTGATCCAGGAAGCAATTCGTACATGCAACGATGTTGGTTAGTTTAAAATTGGCGGTTAACCTCATATCATATTATTTTATATTATATCATCTCGTCTCTTCTCTTCTCTTTTCCTCCTTTTTCCGACTCATATATATCTATCTGCCTGTTGTTTTCCCTGGTGCAATTAAAAGGGGTCCGCAACCCAATTAGAAACGAACGTAACATAAGAACTCGAGTTAAACAATGATTTCCGCGTCGGTCGATTCGACGGTTCATATACATATAAATAGATATATCATCTATCTGTCTATCTCTGGAGAGGGATCGGTCAGTGAAAAAATTAGTTCATTTAACGTCTAATCACGAGAAAAAAGAAGTACCCAGAATTGAAACTACTAGGAACCTACATAGTTTAAAAGACAATCAGCTTCATCTCTCGAGTGACCTTTTGAAATTCTTCAGACTCTGAAGACCCCATGGATATTCATTGAAATTAGCTACTGCTCGTCACCACCCACGAGCCAGCATCCCCAAGGACACCAAAGAGAGAATTGCGCGCAGGTATAGATAGTGGGCACACACTAGACTAGACCAGACCAGACCGGACTAGATAGTAAGTATATCTATCTATATGTGGACCCGAGTTAGATCAATGGATCTCTTCACTTTAAGGAACGATGGGTACTCTGTGGGATTCTCTAGCCCCGTGGGAATAGCAAAGGGTTAAATTAGCTGCTGATTAGTTGAATTTTTTAAATTACAAGAGATTTTTTTTCCCGTACTGACTTTGACGAGAGAATTCTTTATTCCTTTAGGGGTTTTCGCGAAATAGGCGAAAACTGTTGAAATTTTTAGTATAATTGAAAAATGAAAATTTCTGTAATTTTCATTCTTTCTTAGATTTTTTACAACGAAAAGAGGAAAGGATCTGAATTTTCGAAATACACATTTTCAACGTGATTCTTCGCAGTACCTATAGGCAGTTATTGAGAATGATAATTATTGGTTGTATTAGCCGTAGTTGCATAACGATTAATTATCAGTTCAGACCGTTAGTAATGGTTAATATTGCAGTAGCCCCTTCTCTACCGAGCCAACTAATATTAAGCAAATCAGGCGTTTCCTCATCATCATATGTGAAGTGGTGTCAGATCCTACGTTGACCGCTTAATACAGGGACAACCAGACAGCGGACAGGACATTGTTCATTATCTGGTACAACTATGTTTTTTAATGCTCCTATAACAATGACCGGTCTTTTTTTTATGGGTTTGACTTTCACTATATCCGACCCGTTAATACTTACAATAAATAATAAATCTAGATTATAATATAATATAACAAATCAAGCTTACGAACGAAGAGCTTTAAAAAATGCAACATTAATAATCTCATCCTATCATTTCCTAAGATTTAAAAAAAAATGTTAATCCCTTCGCGATTTTAAGACGCGAGAGACAATTTTTCATCGGAATTCTATCGTGAAATTCCCTTGTTATAAATTCCTCTAAAATTATTCATGCGGATCTGACCGAATTGATGAGTAAACCAGCCCACGAATGATAACGAAATTGCTATTCTTATCTCAAGATTTAACACCGCTGAAGATAACGAACTGTGGAATAAGTTTTGCGAAACATAATGTGAAATCAAATTGCTAAAAATCTTCTTGTTTTTTCTTTTTTTTTTTTGTTATTTTCACATCAAGTCTATTTCTTTCGCCTCGAATAAAGCTTGGACGAATAAAAACGAAACTTGATTTTCAGCTACTATACGAATTACAGGCGTCACTCGGAATAAATTTGGTCTAACATCGCCACGCGCTTAATTATACCAATTGGTCGTTTACAGGGGAATTAATTATGTTGCTCTACACTGCACGAGCTGCTCTCACTTGTTTCTAGTGTGTTTACCGATTAGCAAAGATAAATGGCATATCAAATTCCCCATGCTATAACCATATACCCTGAAATCTAGGGCAGGTGTAGTTTAGCCGATCAATTCGCAGTTCCTAAATATTCAAAGCTCGCAAAAATCGTAATAAATCGTACAGATTTTTCTTCATCACAATTTCAATTACGATAATGGAAATTAATAAAAATTAATATAAAATGTATAATTCATATAAATCACTTGATTTCACCCACCTAGTTGAGTGATCGACAAACGAACCGCCGTCCAGTAGACGAAGTTTGGCGAAAAGTACTGCGCTGACGAAAGGAACCGCGGTCAATTCTTCCAAGCCCACTTCAACCGAGAATTTATACTTCTTCTTTTTCATCATGAAGGCCATGTCACTTGTCACAGAACACCTTATACCTTGACCTTAGCGTTCGGTGCACGGTATCTTGCTTCTTTTTTAAACGTATGGATTATTTCCTTTTTGTTTTTTTTTTTGTTAATTAATTTATTAATTGATGATTTCTTTTTTTCTTTTCACTTCAATTTAACGATATTAAGATCCCGGAAGTAAAACACCGGGTCAATAATCCCGCTGCTGTATATATATATATATAACTTGAAAGGAAGGAAGAAAAATTCAGTTATTTTATTTACTATAAATATATACTTATCTATAAATTTACGATGAATTATCGCAGTGATGATTTATTGTCAATATTTTTATTTTTCAATTATAGATTTTTTTTAGATTTCATTAAATAATGTTCCAATTTTTTAAAATAAACACTCGATTTATATACTTATTGTTTTTTTTTTTTTGATTCGTTTTTTCCAATTAACCCTTTTTACTGGGTGATGTATATATAGACGAAAAAAATGATAATAGCTGTGTGGTGGACGAGTGGATTTTAATTATTGAAACACAGGCTGTGCTCACAACCATCAGTCAAGACTCTTCCTTTGTAGTATATACGCTTCGTGATAATTCGCTGGTAAACATCGTCCGTACTACTACTCGTAAGTAGGTATATATTTATTAATTAATTGTATAATATTAAATATTAAGTCGTAACAACGATGCAGCTCGTTCTTCTCCGTATACTCTTGCTACGGTATGTATACCTTCACCGACGTCATGTTTACAGGAAATTCTGAAAAAAAGATCACGAAACAAATAAACTTTGTAATATCCCTGACCAATTATAAGACGAATACAATTATGTATTATAAAATTAATATCATTATCAAATCGAGTGATGAATAAAAAAACTAAAGCTCGAAGTATACAATAGCGATTCGAACCAAAAAAACAAAATGATTATAATTTCTCTTCTCTTTTCGCAAATATTTTTCCGCTCCGGAAGTAGACTAGCAAAATCGGACCTCCTACTTCCTGTGGTCAAATGTCTCAGAGAGTCGTAATAAAATAAAGCAACGTTGCATAAGATATTTTACTCATTATCTCGAATGGCAAGAATCGTCCGACACACAATGGCGTTATTAGAATTCTTCAAATATCTTTTTTTATTAACTACAGACAGAGAGAGACAGAGAGAGAGAAAGAGATCCTCTTAGTGCGGTCAGTGGACAAAAAAAAAGCCTAAACACTTCCTTAATTTACCTCTGATAGTTTTCCACCTCTGTCTCTATTCTCTGTATGTGGCTAATGACTAAATTTATCTTGGTGTTTAATATTTTCGAACACAGTAACCAATTTCAGATAAGATAAGACAGTGACAGTTGTAAAAGGTAACCGAGGTAACAAATGTTTTGAGATTAAAACTCACGACGGATTGAAATGCAATTTTAACAACTGTTTAAAAAATTATTTTGTATAGAAGAAGAAAACAAACAGAAGTTGAATATGAGTTGAGCTCCGTTCAAAATTAGGAACGTTTTCGAAAAATTTTTATCGCTAATAATACTTCGCAATTCGTAATCAATTTTTTTGGTTTATTAGGTAAATAATGTAATGATAAACGATAAGATAAAAAAAGATTGAAATAATCGCGGAGTTTGAACACGTGATCATAATAAGTAGTACGTGTTCAGAAAAGAGGTAAAATTGGGTCAGGTAAGAGAGAGGTTTAACAGAAATTCATACGCTTGAAACTTCTTTATCTTCTTATTTTACTTCTTCTCCTTTTTTTTATTCCTCGTAAAATTGGCGAATTTTATAATCATAATATGATAGAAGAAGGGAGGCGCATCAGATGATTTTGCATCTCGTGTGTAATTACGTAATTTGTGTTAATGGTTTGCTCCGTAATTGCAAAGAATAAAACATCGCGTAATAAATATGAAAAAAAAGTTGAAAATTAATGACAGTGCGTGTGATTGTCGCTAATTCCTGTTGTCTGTTGTCACGTTACATAAACCGAAAGACTATTACCGTTCGCGCTTTCATATGCTAGAAATGAAGAAATTTTCCCCATAATCGACGCATACATAATTACCAAAATATCCTATAATGTCATAATATTTGACTCACAAATAAGTAAATGCGATTTTATCGTTAAACACAGAGCTAGTGGCGTACATATTATTTTTACAACGTAACAGCAACATCAAATGATTTACGACATCGCTATGACTGTTACAATTAATTAACCCGTCGTTCTGTGTATAGCTGATAAAACTGCATGAAAAAAATTCTAGACGTGAATCTAGCATGAAATTATTGCATTGTTTTTATAGATGAGATATCACTATTACAATTTTTATCAACTGTTGATTAACAACTCGAACAGTTTTCGTCTGTGAATCGCGTTGTTGTAATTATACTAAAAACTGATGTGTATTGAACGTAAATCGAGGAACAGCTGTCCCTTGACGGCTGGACCGTAGTAACATCTAAGTATGTAAAAATCTGTGCACGTTATGCTATAATTTATAACCTATGATTGAGCGGCGATGTTTATTGATAACTATTTCATATTGTTGCGTTACATTGGCGTTGATTATTGAATGATCAATTTTCTCTGACTATGGGACAGGAGGCAAAGGGGTTTGCTTTATAATCTAAAATATTGACTGAAAATTTCTTGATGCTGGTTCGAGTTCAGTCGGGAAAAGAAGAGGGAATAATGTTCTCACCGTTTGAGCAGGAAAAGTATAAATCCCCTTGTGCACTTTATTCACTAGCTAGCCAATCTCACACTTGACAAAATCCTTCATTATCACTAAGTTTTCTTCGAAACTAGGTAAAAATTCAATAAATTACACCGAGAATTTTACCCTAAATCCACAACCACTAAGCTTAACCACATTCGACAGAACGGAGGCCGTCTGTGAACTGACGCGCCGTTATGGCCACTATGTATAGACCAAGTCCCTACCCACGATACCAGCACCATCTTATGGCCGTATGTCTTCAATCGTTTCAATACTTCCAGAGCGAGGACGTTCTGCGACTAGTTTCATAGTCACAGTTTTTTTTTTTTTTTTAATAAATTCGAAACGTGGATAGAGAATCGATTTTCATTCTCATATTTGATGATTTATGAAAAAATAGAATTTTCGCAAAAGTAATATTCTCTTTGAGTGAAAGAAAAATTCTATTTTAGAGATCAAATATAAATCGGTTGGTAAAGACGGAGTGTGATATTACTCGTATGAACGAATGAACTGGACAAAAGCTACGTGAGTTAAATTGTTGTGTCTAATTATTGTCGACTATCCTTGTAGCAATTAATAATGAAACATAAAGACTAGGAAAAACAACGAATATATTCAAATTCG
Organism: Tenthredo distinguenda; assembly: GCA_947538915.1. NCBI lineage: Eukaryota > Metazoa > Arthropoda > Insecta > Hymenoptera > Tenthredinidae > Tenthredo > Tenthredo distinguenda. The sequence continues at coordinate 13,401,803 of OX384534.1, forward strand.
AGACTGAATTCATACCGCATTCATTGAGCGTCATTTCAGAATGCTATCGTCAATTAACGCAACAGTTAGGATTTCTTCTATGTCCGCGGTATACGCTCTGTCGGATCCTGACACCTGTGAATAAATCTTGAAACTAATACTCTGTACTATGCCGTAAGATCATATCAATGGGCAAAAATAATATGACTGTGTCTACAGCTAGAAAGTTTTTATATACTCAATCCTGTCAAAGAAATGCGAGTAGCGATAACAACAATATTATTTTCTACTTCGAACAAATGAAAAATGAGAAGGTAGATTTATTATAATGCAATATATAAAATCAACATATCCTCTGATAGCCGTGATCGTCTAGTGGTTAGGACCCTACGTTGTGGCCGTAGTAACCCAGGTTCGAATCCTGGTCACGGCAATGTACTCGCTTACATTGTCACGGCAGAGGTTTATTTTTTTTTTGTTTTTTAAACCGAACTTCACATTTTGATTATATGTCCTATCCAAACTTTGCTGCGTAATGAAACATCGCATACCTTGAATTTCACTGTTGTTACGCGAAGGATACGAACGTCATCTAATCAGCATTCTGTTTTACACACTTGTTATCGAAAGGTGGTGCTCTCTGGCGGAAAACTCCCGCACAATATCACAAGCGTAAAGAATAGTGGGAGTAAAGCGACTGGCGTTCACCAATTTTCGGATCAGTTCTCTGTGGTCGGTAGTGCCGGTGGTTGGTACGAGCCCGAGTTCATACCCTAATTTATTTTTGCAACAGGTTCAAGTTTTACAATAATTAAGTGTTATAAACGGCCTATGGGAATATCACTGCGATGTGTAACAACCGGTAGTGAATTTGTGCAGTGATTTTCACCTGATTTTATCTATATTTTCGATATATTCTACGGAGAAATGCGGGTGCTTGTTCTGGTGGCGGGTGAGTACATGCTTCAAAACACACCTGACTTTCCCACATACGTACTGAAACACGTTTATAAATGTTTAATACATTTCGTTGTTAAATATTATACAGAGAAGTTTAGTATTCTATGAATAAAATTCAACCGTTAACATATTTAGGCTCGATGATAAAGTTTGAACAAATATTACACCTCTGATTTATAATACACGACGCGGAACCTCTGACAGGTGACAAATACTCACCTGAGGTACAGTTATTCGGTCCCTTCTAAACTCGCTAAAAGTTTTAGAAACTAATTTCATTTGTACACGGATCTTGCGAGTTTCTAGAAATCGACAATTATCATTTTTACACTCGTCTTGCGAAATTTAGACGTCTATAATTCGGTGATATGTATACTTTATAAGAAGCAACATTTTTTCATATATTTTATTATAATCTAATCATTATTCCACGATCATTCTTATACGAATTATAAGAAGAATTTGCAATTTCGAGTCGCAATCTCGCATCTAGCTTTGTTACAATTCAAACAATTGTTTGTTACACAACGAAGATAAAAGTAGCTAGTGAAAATCCGGAGAAAACTCGGGTGGCTAGTTTCATTTTACACATCACGCATTGTCTACGTCTGGAAAAGTGAAATTCCGAAATAACTGCGTCACGATCAAGTTTCTGCCAACTGTCAATCTGTTTTGTTTATTTTTTATTTTTTCCCCTTCAAACCAATTATTTTTTACTTAAATTTAAGACCGTTTAATTACACGCTACATGGACTCCGTGTATAGGTATTTTTAAATTTTGTCTTCGTGGAAATATTATAAACCCGCCTGCAGGTTTAATTAAATTTATTCATACAACGTGATCGTTTCTGGTTCTGGATGTATTAAAGACGCCCAATTTAAGATCAGATCAACCGATTCTATAAAAAAAAAATATTCGTTAATTTCGTCGATAATTCGATACGACACGCGAGAAATAAAATAAATTATAGACAATTTTTAAACCGTCGAAAAATTTACAGCTAGAAGAATCCTCTTGGAATCTCTGCTTCGTTTCATATCTTTTTTCTATCCACTTGACTTTTCAAGTGCTTCAAAAAGCATCGTGTTACTTCCTCTATCCCGGGAAAGTATCTGTTCATTATCAACTTGCATGAAAAACTGATATTCTTTAAGAAATTGCTCTTTCGTTTCGGTGAAAATACTGGTTCATATAGCGCAATGAAACATCCTAAAATTTTACGCGCGCTTCGCCCTACGGAGTTTATAATGAATGGATATCATTTCTACGCGTATTGAACCATAGGTATATGAATATTTTTAACTATATATGGAAACGATCGTAATCCTCTTGTTTTATTCGGTAATTTTTTAATTTCATTTATATTTCATGCTGGTATTTTTTATGCCGGTTAAAAGATTGCATTGAACGGTATACGCGGGCAGTAGCGTATAGTTTTAACAACGGGCGGGAAATATCAGACTCTCTGATACGCTTGCATGCCTGGTGTAATTCTATACCACAGTTCCACATACATACGTGTCTGGATTTCATCAAATTTTTTACACTACGTTTATTATACCGAGGGAAATAATTTATTTACGTACAAATTTTGTTTGACCAAAAAATTTCCCTCCGTTTTCAAAGAAAGAAAGAGAAAAAAGAAACGCAAAATGAGTTAACGGGTTTTGTACTTAGTTACGTAGCTGACATCAAAGTCTAGAGCACGAACTTATCAAAAAGGAATTTCTAGGCTACTCACAACGCCGAATGTTGAATGTAAAAATATTCCGTGTCGTAAGTGGAGATAAGCCGTAAGAAAGCCGAGAGTGCTCTGTAGAGATGTACTTCTCATGTGAATGAGTCAGTATAATGTATAAAGGAGCTCGACTCCGAAAATTTAAGCGAGATAAACTTAATACCTAATAAATAAATATTGTATAGAAAATCATTATTAAAATTTTTTTTATATAAAAATGAACGACTGAATTTGCCGCCGAGTATGATAATTTTCGTTTATAAATTAATTATACGTGTACAGTATACTTTATATTGTCAAAAATTTTGCTTCAAATGCATTTTAGTACGGAATTGCAATATGTAGGGATATAGTCGAACTTAAAATCTGCTCGTAGCGAACGTGAACGTGACTTTACAGTTATAGCTCGATAATTTATTCCAAATTTGTGAATCTTAGCTTTTTGTTTCTTAATTTATTGAAAACTATGCTATTTACTGCTTGTAATCTGCACCTTTGGCTTTTGAGTATATCCATAGTTACGATACTTCGTCAATTTATAGCTTCAAAGACGAAGCTGATTGGTAAAAAGAAAACTAAAGTAAAACATAAAATTTAACAGCATTCATTTTTTTATTTTCTCTCACTCAAAAAATACATAGATGATACATATGTATACATTATACATATCAACACGTTAATATGCATTCATTTGTTGCGTAAGAGGTAGCTACTACCTATACCTACTCTCCTGCAGCTAGTAAGAGAATCCCTAGGCAAACGTTATGCGTCAGTAGTCGAACATCTATATGTGTGTATAGACTATATTATACGCGTATAGGTACGGGTACCATATGTACGGTAGAAATGGTCGATATGTGAACAAAGGTATTGAGCTCAAGAGGTAAAAGAACTATAATAACCCTTGTATTTCCGTACACATATGTATACGTACATGTATGCATACACGCAGGTAATATCTTCGCACTTAATCTCAAAAAAAAAGATAAGGAAAAAATAAGACATAAATAAGACGTGAATAATTGGTTGATTATCGATTTTAAAATATCGCACTGCGGTGATTAAATTCACATAATTATATTATAATCGCCATAAATTATCTGTAATGCTATATCTACTGAATTTTGGGAAAAAAAATCATTTATAAAAAACAAAAAAAAATAATGAGAAAAGAACTGGTTAACATATTGCAAGATTCACAACGGCATATATACCGTATATTCATATATAGATATACTTGCTGGGAAAAAATCGTCTCGTAATTTTCAAAGGCTTTTATCCGGTCGCGGAGATCGTTGCACAATGGATATCGAGGCAGGCGTGGTCTTTGCATTATTTAATACCTAATCGTAAGTAAATGGCTGTAGCGAGCCTGTGACTTCTTCTGCGTCTTCTTCTTCTTCTTCTTCTACGCCTTCGTTGTATTTAAATAGTTGGATGACGCTGTCGAATGAGAAACTTGAATATAACAATGAAACGTGTAGGAGTTAGGATCACAGTATATAACCTACCTATACACGAAAAAAAAGAAAAGAAATTACAGTCACGCCAACAGTGAGAGTATAAACAGTAAACTTGTATCACTTCTTCGCACATGGAGCATTCCATCAGTTCCATAACTTGAGTTCAAAATTTTTATTGGAGGAAATTTTTATTTTTTTCCGAATTTTACAAAAGTCATATGATTATTCGGTTGGAGAAATTATAGAAAAAAATTGTCGCGAACAAAATTTGTTAATAATACGTTAGAATTATTTATCTGAAATATTGAAATCGATCAGAAATAAAATAGAAAAAGCCTGAATCCCACTATCGTTTCGGTCTCAAAATCATCGTTTCTTATTATAAAATTTGTGTGAATTTCTTAAAAAAATTAGAAAATATGTGTCTTGAGATAGCCTAGACAATTTTGTTTAAAAGTCACTTTTTCGGTGGTAGTTAAGCTCTCAGGCTGGGTGACTTGACATGAAAAGTCCCATATATTTACATATGTATATACATATATAGTTACTTAATTCAGGGTCATAGAATAATTATAATTTATTTTTATTTTTTTGATTATATATCCATACTCCACATATTATACTCGTCATTCTATATGTTTAACTTTTAAACGTAAAGGCTTGCCGTTTGAACGAGATTTCTTGTTTTACGGTCGCGGTTAATCGGTCAGTGATCTAAACCGCGTCGTGGTGATCTTGTCGAGTTTCTTAAGAACCGTTAGAAAAAACAGAATTCTAGTTTAGATTCTTTAGGTATAGAGCTCGAAGCAACGAATTTCCAGCTACTCCGTGCATGGTAAAAAATTGAAAAAATGTATCGTTTTCATAGGTAGGCAAGACCGGGGCAAAGAGGGCTCCTCGGCTGAAAATGGAATAAAAAATATAAAAAATTATATTCTTCGACAAAATTTCATAAATAAAAGATTTTTGAGTAAAAAAAAAATTTTCTTCTAATCCATTTTTAGTTGAGATGCCCATTTTGCCTCGATCTTCCCTGTATCTTTTTGTATGCAACGTTTATTCTTTCGGTCTCTTAATCCTCTCATTAGCAATTATTAGTGTATTTCTCTTCATCTTGCGTCGTTCTTTCCTCGAAAAAGCAAAGCAAAATTCCACTGCTCCCATGGGCTCGGACGTTCCCAAATATATTCCTATCTCAATTCTAAGTTCGCCCCCAAGCCTTCGAATTTTCCCATTTTAATAAAACAAGATTTGTGACATTTCGCGGTTAATTTTTTTCCTTTCTATTGCAGTATGGCTCCGAAAAATCTCAAACTTGGTACACTCCTTACCTGTAGTGATAGGTATTTCATGAAAATTCGACGAATTTTCAACGATATAATTTTCGAAGCTACAGCGCACCCAAAAGAATTTCTTATCTCTGAATTGCGATAAACAAACCTTTGTCGTTAAAAATTTGTAAATTTTTCACAGATACCTACTGCACTGTAGCTAGGAAAGGGTACGGAGTTTCAGATTATTCGAAGCGATATAATGCGATAGGAATTAAAAAACAACCCCGAAGTACTAAAAATCGTATGTTATTTAAATGGGAAAGTTTGGAGGCTTTGTGGCAGTACTTAGACTTGAGATAGGAAACTGGGGTTTTTACTACGTTTTTTTACAACATTTGGAGACGTTTTGGCCCATAGGAGCATTGAAATTCGAATTAAGGACCACTCTAATATTTAAATATCATACATATATATTTATATGTGGGTATTATATACATATTACATCGTACACGAAAGATAAGCACACAGAGCTGTTTAAATTAGATTAAAATTACAGTTGACCCTGGTATAACAGTAGAGGAACAGCTTAATAGGACGGATTTTCATCGCTTCAACTCCGCGGCGTTTAAAAATCGTGCTACATATGTAATACGGATTTTCGTGAAATGAATGAAAAAAAAAAGAAAAGGAAAAGGTTAGCAAGATTCAATAGAGTAACTTTCACGCGACGATTATCTTTCGATTCTACGATTTCGGGGTCAGATTCGTAATCCGCAATCATCATGAAAATTAAAAAAAAACGTTATTCCGTTTTCTATAGATATAGTTGCGTCCACCGTTTTTAATTTCACGACTTCAAGCTCGAATATGAAAATCGTTCCGGATTCCAAACTTTATACCAATCTATCGAATATTCTTCGCAGAATAAAAATAGAAACGCAGATATTGCCGTTATAAATAAAAAATAATGCATTAATTTATTTTCATGCAACTATAGTAGGTATATAGTCGTATCTGGCCCCTAACTGAAGGGGCCTGTCTAGAACACGAGTACACCTCTGCATAGATCTTTTTCGTAATCTGGAAAATACATTCCGATCGGATTACGGTACCGGCACACTTACCCCCGGTTCTCCCGTGTTCATAAGATCGACGAGATCGAAGTATAAGACTCATTCACTCCTTCAGCAGTGTGGTATACCTACCTATACTTCGGGTAGCAGTAGCGAAAGGGGGCTAGAGGCGAGAAATCGTAACGATATTGATCAGTGACTCAAACAACGGTTTATTAATTGTTCGACATTCAGAAGCACCGGTAAATCGGTGAGAATAATACAAACTATAGTCACATATGAACGAAATGATCATCTCTTACAAAAACCAAAAATTAACGAATGGGGGGGCTTTAGTTACTTGCAGTATTGGGTATCGGGTAATCCCGCGTCATTCTTACCAGACCCTGCAATGCGTCATGATTTCCGATTTGGAATATTGCGTTCTCTTTAGGCTGTGATATACCTGCTATAACGTAAATAATCACATCTGAATTATTTCGAATTATTTCGCCCTGGAGTTCGGAAGTCTGATACAAATTTTGGAATTTTTTTTACCTTTTCTCATACTTTCACATTGATCGTAATTATTTTGAAAAGTATCGATACTATTTCGCGTGAAAAATTCGTCGTTTTAGTTCGAAAATTTATTATTATTAATTTTGTGCATTGAAAAATCGAAATCCTGTGATTTCGTATCTGTTCTATAGTCAGATAGTATCGAAATGAAGAGACAAATTAACTAAACTCAACTTTTGCATACGAATAATAGCTAAAATCCTGTTTTCACTCGGAAATTTAAAAGTCGTCATTTGCGATAAAACTTTTCCGTTTAACCTTGTGATTCGTTTAGAAAGCTATCCTTGGTTTTAGACATTTCTGAGGCTGGTTCAACGAATAAACGAACCGTGTATTCAATTCATTCCACGATTATAACAGTTAAATAAAAATACAGATTTATACGAGATTATGCGGTGCATAATGATATCCTCAACGAAATAAATCTTTTAGCTGTATATTTATACTCGTGCAGAGTCAGGGGCGATTTAAAGATTACATCGATCGTAACCGTGAGTAGGTGTAATGTTACGTTGCGTATAAAACCGTGATCTAGGTCGACTGCATATCTACGTGAACTAATGGACTTTGTGGCTATTTGTTCCTTTTAGAATTACATCAAAATATTTTCCAAAGTTTCAATGATAAAATTAAAAACCGTCTGCATCTCATGCGATATCTAAGTTGGTAAAATTGAAGTAAGATGTCCGATCATTTCTTTGGGGTGAAAGAACCTATGGAACCGCCTATTTTCGGGGGTTCATTTAATCCCGAACCGAGAATCGATTATTTTCCTAATTTTTTGATTTGGAGTAAAATTGTAATCGCGAGTTACAGACGTTAGTCCGAAAGTTTATGTTATACCTGACGACTGTTGCATATGAATCGTCTCAACACGCAAAACTGCGATGCAGACGACGAGTTACGTGCCTAATTCTTATCTCATATGTACACGCTCTGCGTTCGGTGAACTAAGATCTTCCGTAGCTCGGAAAGTATCGGTCCCTCGAATTTTCGGTAAAGGAAATTTTGTCTCAGATTTTCACGGGGAATCCACCCTAAAAATATGGAGCATTCAAGTAGAATAATGCGAGTGAAAATTGTGAAGTAATTTCAAAAACTACAAGTAGGACCTTACTGTTCATCCTAAACGCTGCGCTTGGAGTCTAAATTTTCCACGTACCTAAAAAGATGGAAAGAATTTCCAAGGCTTCACGGCTCGAGGTACCGAAGGTCTCCCCGCATCTTGTTTACACTTAGTTAACCTAATCTATCTTCAGACCTTCTCCACTTCCTCGTAGCCGAGTTATATACGAGCTAGTTAGTAAAATCTTACCTGGTTAATTTTTGTCCTTGCCGCATATCGTATACCTACCTATCTAGGTGTAGGTAGGCGCCGGTTATAGCGTCGTGACTAGTTCGGGAATTTCAAAGACAGATTCTAGAACCGATTTTGACACCGATTGCGTCATATATATTCTAAAATTATTTTCGCAGAATTGAATACGTCAATATTTTCTTACTCATCTTTATAGAGGGATATACAAATGCCTGCGGTAGTATAAGTAAAGTCTATAAAAACGTGATGTAGTTCGCGGTGGGTACTTGCAGCAGCGTAGAAGAAAGAAAATTGCTTGCAACTTGAATCATTACTAAACGTTCAGCGAGACGTTATTCGAGAAGAAATCACCTCTGCCGGAAGTTAGCCTGCTACAGAGGAGGTCATCTTCCCAGGCTCTCAAACTACCGTGTCTATAGACAAAAATCTTGAACCACCCTTGGCGACCTTTTCCAATGAACTATAACTATACGCTAGGCTGAAAAGTTGCATCAAAGTTTAGCCAGCTACCTCGTGCGCGACTCGCTATCGATCATATGTATTACGTAATTTTACTCGAGTTACACGTGAGTTTCGGGGTGCTTTCAATGGCTTGGCTCTAATCTTGAAATGAGGTAAAAATAACTTATATACGATATAATCGACGAAAAAATTTTAGTCAAGTTCAATAGGTTCAAACGCTCGCGGTGATCTTATTTCACGTAACAAATCCTGTTCAAAAAATTTTTCCTCATACACTTTTTTAAAGGTGAAACACCGTGTCTACCCTCGGACTTTCATGTGAGTCATCATAGGCGTATAAATTTGCCGGTTGTTTCCGACCGGATCTCTCATTCAAGTTACAATTTGTCTTGAACGATGTAAGAGAAAACTATATATAACTAACTAACCAAATAACTGTATAGGAGTCAAGGAACTTGCAAGTCCTGTGCAACTTTGCGTAACTATACGTGATTACCTAGGTACTAGAATAGTGCCGTATATACACGGTCGAGTATCCTTTCCTAACACTTCGCTAAAAAGTTTCTCTCTCGATTGTAAGGCCACTTTTAAATAGTTTTGTAATTATTTTTACTTCCGGTTATGAAGAATCTACCGATATAGGTATATTACGAACGTATAAATCCTCGCTTTTTATATTTTGTTACATAATTCGTCAAGGTGTGTATACGTATGTATGTATTCTGAATTTTTAACGAAACCGGCCACTGACCAACACATGCAACCATACCAGAGGCCTACAAAGTAAGGCTATTTAATTGCGTCAGTGGCCGGTTTTGTTAAAAACTCACGCGGTGCGCATCCAACGTACTTATAGAGGGAAAAGAATAAAAAGAAGAAGAAGAAGAGGAAGAAGAGGAAGAAGCAGAAGGATAAGAATAAAAAGAAAAATTAGATATTTATATTACAGCTTGCTTAAGCCAGTTCTTCCTCGCAACTCAATATAATTAAATGCACTCAGGTATTCTTGCACTATCGCGAGTTAATTCATACCCATAATTCCGCGTATTTAGCTACGAGTATTACCTTCATTAAGACTTTTACTTGCTGCTAGGTTTGCAGTTGTATATTACAAGCTTTACAGAAATTAGGTACATCGCGTACACGTATCTACTGTCAGAATTACCTAATTATACATATACCTTTATCTAATGTCTCTTGGAAAAATGCCTAATATGAGTCACTTTTTTTCGCGTATATAGGTATACTCACTCACAACGAATAGTATATATGTAGTACAATATGGTGTATACCGTTTTAACACCTGTGCACAGTTGGGGTAGCGGGGGTTTTGAGCCAGGTATAAAGTGTGAGCAAAGAATAGCAAGAAATTTATAGCTGCAGTGAATGAGGTTTTTCCTTTTTTTTTTTTCATAAATTTTGTCACCGTTTGCAAAATAACATATTGATTGACTTGACCTTTTTTTTCAAAACTAAATATTCTCGATTTTTTTATACATATTATACCAATTTATTATTATGTATAGGTATATAGGTATAAGTTAGACGGGGTATATTTTGAGGGTGACTTCCCCGTGAAAATCTGAGACTGAATTTCCCTCACCAAAAAATTCGAGGATCCGATAGTTTCCGAGCTACGGAAGATCTCAGTCGTATCTTAGTCGACCAAACGCAGAGCGTATAACTCACATTATAGTCAGGGCACCGTTCAACTTCTACCCATGGCCAGCCCTGTCTGTGTCACCTAGAAGTTCCGTAGTGATTGTTCAACTAAGATCTTTCCGTAGATCGGAAACTATTGGGACCTCGAATTTTTGGTAAAGTAAATTTAGTCTTAGAATTTCGCAAGTATTTAATCTACCCTCAAAATATGGTCCACTCAATCTGAATCACCCTCTATACCCCATCTTACATTGTACAGTTTACCACGCAGTCTGCAGAGCGTCGTATATACATACACAAAATATTATACACATATATATATACATATATGTAAACGCGTTGTGGGCGGATATCCACACACGTACGCATATGCGCGTACACACGTGTCTGATCTCCCTATACGTATATACACAGCTTATATACACACCTACATATAACCGCACATACATATATAGTGGTGCATTGGTTAAGAGAAACCACGGTCGGCTGTGTGAGAAGTCAGAAAACGGGTTCGGAGACTTCAATGCTTCGTCGGGTGCGTAGAACGCGTCATACCCTCGCGCTTATACATATACTTGTATAGCTGAGTTCGGCTATGTATGAGGTACACCTATATGTACAAAAAGACGAACAAGAATATACGCGCCTTAATATACCCTCGGATATGTGGGACGTATATGTCGAGTTGGATCATATGACACGTTATTGTCGTTTAAAAAAAGCGAAAAATAAATGTAAAAAAAAGAAAACGAAAAAAATCGTTATCTTGAGTAAAAATACAAGCCTCTCTTTTTTTGCAGTTTCTTTTTATGTATACCTCGAAGTAATAAGCTTGCGGGAAATTATATAGCATGCATCGTCGCGGATTGTGTCACCAACTGTTGTTTTCTTAACTTTATACCTGTACACGGATACTATAGTGCAGCATGCACCTATCTCAATACAGTATATTAATACAAACGTAAGGCATGCCTAATGACGTCACTTCCGGTATGAATGAGCGTCCGGCACAGTCCGGTGTATTCCTATACCTATATTTAGTTTCAGAATCGGGTAGATCGGTAAACCTAGATATAAATATATATATACCGTATAGGTGTAATACTTAGGCGTTTTTCTCTTGTAACACAATTATATAGGTAGAGTCCGGGCATTCAGTGGCAAATCGATTACATAATGTCTTATTATGCGGACGATTTCGGACTTCATTCATGGTTTTTTTATTTATTACATATACATGTATGTATGCCATGTGAACGAGGTTAGAAACGAAGAAAGAAATATAGGGGATAAAATTTGAAATTTAGAGATAAATATAGGTAAATTTGCACCATAATTGATGTTTTGTACTTTTGTAGAGTGAAAATAATCGGTGAAATCTCTCCTTTCAAACGAGCTATGGATCCAGCTTCGATCTCGATTAAAAGCAGAGTTGTTATAGAAAAATAAAAATTTATTGTACATTTTTAGACCGCATGAAATTAAGTGAAAATCCAAAACTCAGCGAAAAACTAATTGTGCAGGAAGTCTAGAGTATTGAATTGAGTATAATAGACATGTTGGACTGCAGCAAGTTCGATCGTAAAATTTGGTAACAGAATCTTTGGAATTGTCAAAGAATGACCCATAGGTATGTATACAGGTAAATAAATCCTCTCACGCCGTATAATATTGAAATATATATGTATATTTTGATACGTAGGTATTTCGTATGCAAGATATGTATACCACGTCGTCGTCAAGTCGACGGAAGACTGTATACTGTTTAATTCCGTTTTAGCGCGGGCGTCAATGTCACGTAGTCACGTGTTGAACTCGAAGGTATATATCTATACCTATATACGACGCCCAACTAATTAGGGATTCTTAAATCGAAGGGACGACCGTTATACATAGGTATATACATATATACCATATCTATAGACTATTTACACACATATACATATATATACATATTGTACCTATTTACTATATTTGTATATATATATTGTCCCTGTGGAAGAGTCCTTGTACAATATAAGACACTAAAGTGCCGTTACGTTTCGTGCGGTTGCCACTGTAGTCCGTCGCTATATACAGAAGAGTTGAAGACTATAGCAGCAAATTCAAGAATTAAAAAGTTGGCCGATTGCAAATATGTACTTTCTTATATATTTAACCTTACTGCTCATTATCCTCCTGCTGCTATCGCAATGATACATGCAGTATACGGAATTCAGATTTAATAAATCACATGAAACGAACCGAAGTCTATGCACGGATGAACTTACCTATAACTATACTGCATAATAGTATGCAATGTATACGGGTATCAACCTTCTCGGCTCACCGCGTTGTGTGCACTTGAAAATAATAACACAAGATCTTTATCACGGGAATTCAAAGTACTCACATTATACACCATGATTCAAGTCAAGTGAGCCATATTTTGAGGATGGATTTCCTGCGAAATTCTAAGACTAAATTTCCTTTACCAAAAATTCGAGGGCCCAATAGTTTCCGAGGTACCGAAGATCTTAGTTGATCAATCACAAAACATAGGTTTAACGCAGGACAGGGCTGGCCATGAACTGGCCATAAGCGGTGCCCTGTCTATGTGACCTATACGCTCTGCGTTTTGTCAACTAAGATCTTTCGTAGCTCGGAAACTATTGGACTCTCGAATTTTTGGTAAAGGAAATTTAGTCTTAGATTTTCATGGGGAATCTACCCTCAAAATATGGATCACCCTGTATACGCTATGTGCAGTATAAGCGAGGAGCTAGGTCCTACAGATCAGATTGGATTAACTAGGGATAGTCGGTAGCGTATGATTGTTCTATAGGGATATGTTACACTTACGAATGTGTCGATATCGCGATATATTAATTAATCAAACCCGAATTGTGTACCTAGTCGTGAAATATCCGTTCTTACAGCTCATTCAGGTACATAATTGTGTATTTGTGAATGTGCGAACGTTAAAACGTAGAATTAACTATAGTATAACGAGTCCTTGTACAGGTATTACGCAGTTTTTTTTCACAATCGCCGCAAGTGTCAAGGCCTGCATCATCGCGTCGCAGACCTGTAGATTCATACGATTTTTTTGGCCATTCAATTAATAAAAATAATTAATCGTCAAGATTTGACTCCTCGGAATACCGGGGGAATACCTCAAAACTATAATTTAGGTATAGTTAAATGTGATGTAGGCTTTTAGTTTATATACTTTAACAAATTACGTGTAGGTATATAACTTTCTTTTTAATTTAGCGAACCGCATAGTTGTAGATCCTTTCTCTATCGGTTATCTTTCCACTTCGCTGCTTCTGCAGCTGCTCATCCACTCGTATCTAGTTTTTACCTTTTTTCTATTTTACTGTTTTCTTCTCTTTTCTTTACCAGTGCAACTACATGTTCCTGTCAATCAAACTGTAATTTTTATATTATCACTTACCTACTTGCAATTTTCGATAACGACGACGATAAAATGTACGTAGTAACTATTGGAAAATTATTACACGGGAAGAATATTTTGATGAACGAGTTTTCACGATTTTTGTTTTTTATCATACCTTTCGATATTTGCTGAATTTCCTTTTTTCTGCTATTTTCTTTTTTTCTCTTTTTATTTTTCCCACTAGGAAAGCCTCGCGTGAAATAATATATAATATAATATCCTTTTATATAATATTACGCGTGCTGATCACGGATTCATTCATGTGAATATGATAAAAAATGCATTTGTACATCAGGATAAAAAACGAAGAAGAGAGAGTTTCCAACCCTACGGAGTTGGGGAAATGCAACTGAACGAGGACTTCTTGTATACTTAAAAATGAATCGGGTTCAGATGCAAAAGATATTGCGTCTAAAATGATCGGCTGACTATAATTAAACAGTTTTCAGTTATAACCGTGTAGATGATTTTTATCTTTTTTCATTTATAAGTCTCTGGTCGTAATTTAAATTTGAACAAAGATAATTGAGATCTCAAAGAAAAAAAAAAAAAAGTGGGAACCTTTTTCCAACCGTTTCTCCTTCAGTTTTCAATTTGTGAATTTATAAAACCATCTAAATATAACAGAAGCCGGAAAAAAGAAAAAAATCATAATTAGTGAAAAGGACGCGTGGGTTTTAAACCAGAAATTTACAATAAACAGGGAAACCTGTGTGCTGCAACGATATAGATATATTTGCCACTCATAGACTGCACTCTCGATACCTAAAAACGATATAATGCAACTTGGAAATCTGTTTATGCAGCTATATGCAGCTTAGATATAGCTTTGCTGTGTAAATTTCTGATCGACAGACTATAAAACTCGTAAAGTCCGAGTGTAAGTGTATCCTTACTTGGAATCACATACGTATACCTAAATGTGTCTTGTATTCAAACATACCGCAGGCTTGTTATTCGTAAATCAGTGAGCATCGATCTTATACGCGTTGCTGCATTTATCTATTGCAACGCTATTGCGTGTATATAGGAAACTGCAAGTGTTGACCTTCTTAATTGCAGGTGGTCATTATTAGCACTTGATAAGGGCGTTTACTATGAGTTATTTTCATAGTGATAAAGCGATCGGTTGAACAACATTTAATTAGTGATTTATGGGAAAGATTGAATTAGGTAGACATATGTTAATTCAGTGTACTTTCCTGAAGCCTCAGGCTGCCGAGACTCGTTAATGAGTCACAGTATTCTAAGAAGTTATTTTTATATTATTTCATTGATTATTAATTCGCGGTTTTTTCCTCAACACTTTTTTTTTTTTTTAATTTGTGGAAATTAACAGATTTTTTATACTTGAAATTTGAACGGTGCAATAAATCTATTCGATATGTATAGACGGAAGTGTAGTCCTGTGTTCGAATCTTTTCGGTTATTTTTTTATACTCTCAAATGTTAATATCAAATAATAATGTATCACTTAAGTATATAGCACGTCACATCTATATCAGCGCTTTATATCAGAAAAATGCAAGTTACATTGATACCGTTTGTCAACATTGAAAGATTATTATTGTCCCAATAACACACTGCCCTTATCTGGTATAAATATACTTATATTTGCGCAATATATAATCCGATCATCGTATATAAACCCGGAATGAAAAAGATTAAACGACCTAAACTGTCCTGATTAAAATTGCGGTCATATATAAACTGACGGGTATATAGCTATAATTGATATAATTGGGATTTTAATAACCCGATAAATATTGATATAATGTCATTAAATTTGATTACTATTCATGGACTCAGCCAAGAGTCACATACGTCGGTCAGAAATCGCACAAATCACACGGATAAAAATTTGTCGGATAATTTGTGCGAATTGCGGATTTAACATTTATTTCACATACCGATAGAGAATTCGAAAAAATTTATTTTTAGAAGCGGCAAGGATATTCTTCAGTTCAAAACATATATACCTACTTCATCAACCGCCTCAAAGAATATAACGTATATTTACTATTTGCATACGATATTAGGATGCCACGTCAGCTATATAATTTGACAAGACTAAGGCAGGGTTACTCAAAGTCGAAGGTAGAATACAGATGTGTAATTTCATTGCCATCTTGTTCATTGTCGTCTTGACTTCTAAACTGATAAGTCATTGTCATCCCGCTTTATATAGTCCAGAACCTTGGTTTTTATCTTTCTGACTTATTATTTTTGAAGAACTGATTGAACAGAGATTTTTTATATGAAACAAGAAACGAGAAAATTGAAGATTTAAAACAAATGCATAATTGTTCTCATTGTATTTTTATGTTACAGTTTTTACCGCCTTATTGACAATTACCTCTGAGGCACCTCAAGACGCAATAAGTTTTGACACATATGAAAATACTCGTGAGGCATTTTTCAACGGTTCCGCATTTTTGAGGCTCGCATCAACCGTATCAGTACATCGTCACAGTGGACTAAGCTTTCGTACTTGTGACGGAGGAAAATTATTCACACAACATTTCGGCTCGAATTTTATAACTCTTGAAGTTAATCCTGAGGGATTGCTCTTCTTAGCTAATATCGATCAGCAAAGATACGAAGCGAAATTGAACGCTAAACTATTAAACAACGCTTGGCAGAACGTCAACTTGTTCTTTAGACTGGGGAATTTAACTCTCAGTTCTGCTGGACACACACAGGTAAATTGTTCCCTCTCTCTTTTTCTGAATAAAATAAATAAAAATCCTAAGTGAACTAGTGTAACTTGAATATTTCGTTTTCTAGTCAATAATTGCGGCAATTTCCTACATGTTGGTTTTTTTTCATATGATTTACATACACCTATATAGTCTTAGCGTAATATATAAAATAGATAATTATATAATCCGCCAATTGGCCAATTAGTGTTTGATCAGAGTGTCTACTATCTGGAAAACCTGGGAAACTCGGGGAATTTCAGGGAATTTCATGATCACTCGGGGAATTTTTTAGAAGAGTGAACAAATCTTTTGTAACACTCTTCAAATAACCGATTTTTGAATGAAATAATTATTTTATCAAAATTTTTTTTGCGTTGATGAATATCTAGTGATTCTGAAAAACGTAATTTTTGGTGAGAAATAATTGTAAACAAAAATTATCGACGAAAAAAATAATTTTTAAAGTAGGATAGCATTGTTCGAGTAATCTATGAATGACAATCATACTTCTGATATACACGAGAAATCATCAGAATTACCTCGAAAATATTGGAATTATCAGGAAATTTTTATGCTAAAGGGATTCCTTAATCGTATAATTTGGAGAGTTATTTTTTTTTATTCCTGTTCTCAGGTGATAGCTAATGCGACTTACAACTCAGCTGTCCTTAATCTACCGGAATATGACGTAAATGGTTCGTTAATAATCGGCGATGGGTTTAAAGGGTGCATTTTACAAGGACCCGGAATTTTATTTAGACGAAACGAGACTGTTAATAGTGGAGCTGTTTTTGGACCATGTCCTCTGGAATCTAAAGGCTGTGAGTTTTACGTTTATTTTTTCTTTTACCTTCCTATTATACACATATCACTAAATATTTTCAATAGAAGTTTCTTCATTTACGGTTTGATATACTATACATGCAGTTCGTTTACCTATACGTAGTATAAACTTTGAATAATGAACCGTAGAACACTTTTAATTGAAGGTAAATATTTAGGACTAATAATTGCGTATGCGAAATAGTGATGAAAGAGAAATTACGTAATATAAACTGTAATGTTTTTATTATTATTTTTGTCTGTCCGAATTACGACTATCGCATCGATAGTCTTGGCCTTTGTGATTGTCAAAAAAACCACAAGATTGAACAATGTCCATGTCAGCTTATTACTACTAGCTTTGCCGAAGCCGTGTGTGTATCATGTTTTTATATTTACCGTTTTTTGTCAAAAGTTTCAATACAAAGTTAAGCAATTTTCTGTATTGTGTTTACATTTGCTTTATTCGGTCAGTTTTTGTCTAAAACTTACTGTAAATGAAACTGTGAATTTAAATGCTGAATGAATAGTAATGAGATCATGAATTCATCACATTTACGACTCGTTGAGTATGTGATCATCAGACTCAGCCATGGATGAGAGTTTGTAGTACTTAGAGAATTTAAATCCAACTCCATAATGTTGAATTTTTTTAACAATTACCCTCATAGTAAGAAATAAGTGGATAACATATACATACGAAAAGAAACAATAATAACGATAGATGTATTTGTATACCTAGATTTTTCTAGGCAGTAAGTAGTTTTAATGTATTTTTTGAATTTACACAAAACAGGCTGATGCCTAGTCCTGGCTCTTAGAATTGAATAACATCTATTTATTTGAATTCAATTGCATTAGGTAACAGTGATTTAAAGTTCTGACGCTACCTCGACGTAGGCTAGATGTGTGGTGTGTGCATGGTATTGCATTATATTACAGGTGGTCCACATAGTGCCGCTAGTCTAGCAGCGGTGACTGCTTCTACGACAGACTTCTGCCACCATGAACCGTGCATGATGCATGGAACCTGCATCTCTCGACAGGATAGATATGAGTGCCATTGTTACCCCCGGTACTCAGGCAACAACTGTCAACTCGACAATGGTAGAGTTTGATGAAGATCTTTTATTTCTATTCTTCTATTCACTTTGGAGATAGTTTATGTATCTATTTTATCACCTGTAGTATGAATTCCACATGCAATATAGAAATTCAGCACATAAGTGGAGAATTAGGGTCTATAAGACGATTATCATAGCTCAAAAATATCTAACAGATCATTCTTTTATTCAGGATAATCTGTTTGCTCATTTCTTATATGCTGTCTCCCCGTTTAGGTAGACTTTAGGTGGGCCGATGGATTTAAACTTACCAGAATTCTATCATTGTTTAGAATCTGGATATAGTTGTAGCATATCGCACTACCACTGCTTACTATGTTGCCTCAAAAAGCTTCTTTGTTGTACTAACACACAGACGTGCATGTATTTGTAAACTGCTTATAGAATAGTAATTTGGATATAATAACAATCCTAAGACAGTGATCTTGTAATTAAATTGCATAAACTGATGAAATATTAGGGCATTTCTAACAGGATAATTAGAGCTAGTCGTGTTATATGTTTCAGAAGATTGATTTATCCCTCGAAACATTAATATGGGTTAAAACTTAATCTTCTAAACCAATTAACCATCTTTTTTAAATAAATATATACGATTCCAGGTCATCCTTGCGACAATAATCCTTGCCGAAATGGTGGTACGTGCACGGAAGATTCAGATGGTAATTACAGCTGCACCTGTGGCCCAGGATTCACAGGGACACTTTGCGAATCACAGGCAGGAGTTAGCCAGTGTGAACTCAATCCTTGCAAGAATGATGGAGTGTGCAAGTCTCTCACAGATAGCGAATACAAATGTGAATGCACTCCTGGATGGATGGGGAAAAATTGTGATATCAATATCAACGAATGTGCTTCTAATCCTTGCAGACATGGAGGCACATGTGTTGACGGCATTAATAATTACACTTGCCGATGCGATAGAACAGGGTAAGTAATATCATAATTAAAAGGCATAAATGAGACACAAAATTGAGTCATTCTTATAGGATCCTCATAAGTTTTGCTCGTTCCATTATCAATTCTTAATTCAGAATATTAATCCAGCAAATATTCTATTCAGATATCGGGGCGTTAACTGTGAGGTGAACATTGATGAATGCGTGAACAATCCATGCCTGAATAACGGAGAGTGTTTTGACAATTATGGTGGCTACATTTGTCGATGTCCCGTGGGCTTTGAAGGCCAGAACTGTGAATTCAATTTGAACGAATGTCTAAGTAGCCCTTGTCTTAACGGAGGAACTTGCGTCGATGATGTTGGGACTTATCATTGTGTATGTCCACCTGGTTTTACCAGCCGACATTGCGAATCGCATCGGCTATGTGAAAACGCCTTTTGTCCACCCAACAGTATTTGCATAGAAGACATCCACGGACTTCAGTGTGTGTGCAAGCCTGGCTATATGGGGATTCCTCCAAACTGTACGGTCAATTTCTGCTCCAGTAATCCATGTATGAACGGCGGTAGCTGCACTAGTAACAAGGATGGATTCAATTGCAGTTGCCCTTCGGAATGGAAGGGTGCGTATAAAAATGACTATTCAACCAATTATTAACGATCCAAGTGCATAGCTCCTAAAATTTTCAAGAATGTAAATGCCGAGAACTTGCCAGAATCATTTTATTTTGCAACAGATGTTTTATCTAGGGAATGGATGAATGCTATAATATCATGATTCTTCCACAATTTCTCATTAAAACTGTTTACATTTCTATTTATTATTTAATTACTTCTGCTTTTGCGTAATATGTATACATCGCGCATGCAATCTTTTTCATTCATTGTGCGTATTTTGTGTTCACTGTTGTGCTTTGATGTACGGTAATCAGGATCAACGTGCAAGTCACCTGCTTCCGATTGGTGCTCGACATGTACGAATGGAGGTACCTGTGTTGAGACCATTTATGGTATTATGTGTCAATGTCCAAGATTTTGGACAGGGCCTCAATGCGAACAAAAAATCACCTGCAAAGATATGCCTTGTCAACAAGCGTCTGCTTGCCATGATTACGTAAGTACGTTAGGTGCACCATGCAGCTTTCATTAAATTTCATATTTATTCAGTCCTCATGGATTTTAGTCTACTCAGTTGAGAACTCCTTTAGCTTGACCAATATTCAATTTCTCACTGTTACAAAGTCGGTTTAACTATCTGAATTATTTCTTGAACTTTGATACACAAATATTGTTTATCCAGTAACTAGACTCTATAGTATGTTAAAATTACGCTGTTTACTTACTGGCAAGTTTCAATTATTGTTATGCACTACTCAGCCAGGCGGCTACTACTGCAATTGTGAACCTGGATGGACCGGGCCAGAGTGTTCGATTGATTTGGATGAATGCGCAAGCGACCCTTGTCGCAACGGTGCCAATTGCATTGATCACTTGAACAGTTACTACTGCCAGTGTCCCCCTGGCTATACTGGTAAATTATATATTTTTTTAACGGTTTTTTACTACCCAATGATCTTGTCTTGACTCACAATCAGATGCTATTGTGTTTCTAAATGAAGTAAGAGCCTGAAAACTGTATTAAGAGCACCATCGCATCACAACATATCATCAAATCACTATTTTCAAAGACCCTAATCTTTGAGAGAAACAACTGAGATTAAATCTGTATACAATATGTGGCGCACTAATACATGAAGTTAAACTTTGCATTGATAAAAATTTATCATATTATTTTGAACCACTAATTATTCAACATTCAAGCCTATTTAGTGTCCCATAACATCAAAACCTGAATCTTTTGGTATGATTGTATGTTGTTTTTTTATTCTTAACGTTCGATGTAATTCTTTTATGCTTCTTATTGCATATTGTGCTTTTTGTATACATCTTGGACTCAAATATTTATGTTAATTTAGCTTCGCAACACCTGAGTTTTCATTTCGTCGTTTGAAGATGTGTAAAGTTTGCTAGCACGCTATTGTGTTAACAATTTTGATGATTGATTGATTATTTAGTTTACTAACTTTCATTTATGTGACTATCTAGTCAGAGTTCATTACGAAATGACAATGGAGTTAATTTTCTAACAGGTAAAAACTGCCAGATCAATATCGACGAGTGTCTTTCGCAACCTTGTCAAAACGGAGGTACATGTATGGACAAAATAAATGGCTATACTTGCAATTGTACTCGTGATTTTATGGGAGATCATTGCGAGTGGGAATACGATGCTTGTGCAATAAACCCTTGCATGAACAACGGGACTTGTACTCTTATGGCAAGATCGAGAAGGGATTACATCTGCGAATGCCCTATAGGATTCAAGGGAAAAGTCTGCGATATTGACATCGACGAGTGTGTCGGGGCTAAATGTCCAGAGGACAGAATCTGCGTTGATGTAATTGCTGGGTACGAATGCAGATGCAGAGATGGCTACAGAGGAACAGATTGTACTCTTATTGTCGATCATTGTGCAACTAAACCATGCAATAATGGCACATGCATTGACTTGGGGGATAATTTCGAGTGTCAATGCCTGGAGGGATACACAGGCAAGGAAATCTCATGAATCTTTTTGATTTTTTGATATTCAGTCACTTCATATATGAAACGAATCGTTAATTTGAAATTAATCTCATTCTAGGACCGGTTTGCGATGTGGATATAAACGAATGCGAAACGAAAGGTACTTTAGCGTGTAACAATGGAATTTGTGTAAATAAGGTTGGAGGATACAACTGCTTTTGCAGGCCAGGTTTCTCAGGAGATCATTGTGACATGGACATAGACGAGTGTTTATATAGTCCTTGTAAAAACAATGCTTCTTGCATCGACAGGATAAATTCATTTGAATGCAAGTGCCCGCCCGGTTACTCCGGAAAAACTTGTGACATAGACATCGACGAGTGCGAAAGCAATCCTTGTTTAAATGGAGCAATATGCATCAATAATATTGCAGCTTATATTTGCTCATGCTCAATTGGTTTCACTGGATATAATTGTGAGACAAATATCGATGACTGCAAGTCTTCACCCTGCCAAAATGATGGACAATGTATCGATGGCATTAATGATTATACTTGTGATTGCACTGATACTGGATTCGAAGGTCAACTCTGTGAGAATAATATCGATGACTGCCTCTCCGCACCTTGTGTCAACGGAGCCACCTGCGTTGATAGTATTAAGACTTACAAATGCCAATGCTACACTGGATACATGGGACAAAATTGCGAAGTTGATATCGACGAATGCGACAGTTTACCCTGCAAGTATAACGGCACTTGCCTTGAAAGGTCAAACGAAGAATTGTACAAGAGTGATGCGCAAACATTGCCGTCAATATTCACCCAGTCATCATTCAGCTATGCAAATGCTAGCGGGTAAGGATCGTTATCAATTAATATCATGCCTAAAAGCTTAGGCATGTATTGATGATCAGAAAATCGAAACCTGCTTCTTAGAAGAAATAATAAAGTACGCTCTTACGTTTTCAGATACGAATGCATTTGCGTACAGGGTTTAGAGGGAAGAAATTGTGAAATAAATATCAACGAATGTGAGAGTAATCCGTGTGTTACCGGAACGTGTACAGACAGAATTGGCGGCTATAAATGCGAGTGCGAGAAAGGTTTTGAAGGTGATCATTGCGAAAGTGACATCAATGAATGCGATAGATATCACCCATGTGCATATGGCACATGCACAGACGGAAAAGCAGATTACTTTTGTACATGTGAGGCTGAATTCGGTGGCAAAAACTGTTCGGTACGATTGATAGGATGCGAAGGTGACCCGTGCCATAATAATGGTACTTGCTCTCCGTATTTAGTTAACGAAACAGAGCATCTCTTCAATTGCACTTGTCCCAATGGTTTTCACGGAGAGATATGCGAAAATGTAAGTACATTCGTTTATAATCTCCCAACGATCCTAAGATCATATTAAAAGCTATTTTGTTTCATTATTTTCCGTCTAATCCAAGGAATGGGTAAATAATTTAGTCTTTCTCAACTTCTGAGTATCTTAAATACATTATTCTAGAAAATCTACACTAGTAGTTAAAATCTCTGGTTATAGAATCAATTGACTAACTCTCACATAGTATGCTTTATACAATTTTGCTAAATAGTTCATAGAGAACTTTATACTTAAGTAACATTTATCAACTAATCTGATAAATATTTTCATTCTGTCAATATCAGGTAACGACTATGTCATGGCCTGGCAGGTCTTACGTATTAATGAACACAACGAGAGACGAAGGATACGACATACAATTCCGATTCCGAACTACACTGCCTAATGGTCTGATAGCTATGGGTCAAGGCGCGACTTATTATATCCTCGAATTAGTCAACGGCAAGCTGAACTTGCATTCCAGTATACTGAACAGATGGGAGGGTGTCTTCATTGGTAGTGGTCTAAACGATTCTACTTGGCAAAAAGTATTTGTTGCTATTAACACAACGCACATAGTTCTATCAGCGAACGAAGAGCAAACTATTTATCCGATTAATTTAAACGAAGGAAATACTAGTCACACATCTTTTATGACAACTTATGTTGGTGGGACACCAAATAATGTCCGGAGATTGACTCATGGGCCGCTATTTTTCATCGGCTGTACGGAAGACGTTGTTATTAACGGAGAATGGGTATGCACTACAAGTACCCTTGTTTGTAGATGACACTAAACTCTGGTTGAGTGGATTTCATGAATTTCATTTCCTTTCAGCTGTACACTGGCTTGTCATCTGAAACAGTTCATATGGAAAAGGTAGAACAGGGCTGCCATCGCACCGAACAATGCTTACCAAATCCATGTATGAATGGTGGTCATTGCACAGACAGATGGCGAGATTTTTCCTGCAAATGTGAACGCCCCTATCTCGGTCATACTTGCCAATACAATATGACAGCTGCTACTTTTGGATATGGAAACATCACGAATAGTTACGTAACAGTTAAAGTGACGGACATGGCACGTCGTGCTATTAGATCTATCGTAGACATCTCCATGTTCATCCGAACCCGGCAAGACACAGGCGATATATTCTACCTGGGATCTGAATCGAGTACACAGTTTGATGGAAAACAGGAAAAACCTTACATCAGAGCTCTCCTAGAGCACGGAGAATTGTTAGTGAAGATCCAGTTCAATGGATCCGAAGCTTACGCTGTCGGTGGGGTGAAATTAAACGAAGGAAATTATCACCTGATTCAGGTCGTCAGGAATGTTACTTTGGTACAAGTCAAAATTAATGGAACTGAGTACTTCAGGAAGACTATTGGGGCTACAGGACAATCAAATGTAACAGTCTTGTACCTGGGTGGTCTCCCCCAAACATCTAGATACAGTAGACAAGCAGATGGTCGCCAAATGGAAGTACAGCAATCTCCGCAAGTCAATTTCAAAGGTATAATCCAAGACGTGCAAATATCAAACGGTTCCAAGACTATGGTGGTTGAATTTTATCCATTAACTGCTCGAGATATACCTACGCCAATAGAATTTGGTTCGGTTACATTCGACACGGAGAAAATTCTGCAGGGAGTTGTGTCCGATCCTGTTTGCGCTAGTAATCCGTGTTACCATAACGGGACTTGTCACGTAACGTGGAATGACTTCTGGTGCAAATGTCCGAGAGGATACACAGGGAAAATGTGCCAAGAGATGGAGTTCTGTCAATTGCAAGACTGCCCAACCGGATCAAGATGCCAAAATCTAGATGACGGATACGAATGCATAGCTAATGCTACTTTCAACGGAAGTGATGATTTTTTCACCTACATTTACACAGTCTCTGATGAACAGAATGTAACTGAATCAACTATAGGAAGCATTGAAATTGCCTACCAATCTCGAACTGGTGGAGTATTGATGCATATAGCCTCAAAGAACGGTGATCAAAATTTTCTAGTATCAGTTATTAGAGACAACATAACAATATCATGGAATTTGGATATTGATAATCGCGGGACATTGTCATTTGGAAAAAATGTGCCAGATGGTAACTGGACCTCGATTGTAATCAAGTTATATAACGATTCCATTGAATCTGGATACACGAACTCAAACGAAGAAAATATACCACATTTTAGTCCAAATTTTAGTTTTTCTTTGTGGTATGAACTGCTCTCAATTGGTACAGTGACCTTAGGTGGTCTGGGTGGCGATATATCAGACAGAAATAGCTACCAAATAGCTGGAATGGATGACACATACAGAACTAGCGTTACTATAAGCAGTAATTCTGTAGATTTCACTGATCACATGATGATGACTACTGCCGTACCATCTAATAGCGAAGCTTCAGGTAATTAAGTCAAAATGTTATGCAATTATCCTGCTACAATTACCATTACTAACAATTGTGTCTCATGTGAGCTCAGATCGCATCACAATATGCTTACAGCCAGCTTCATGTTCATATTTTGCCAATACTCATACTTGGTGTCAATTAATTACAAGAACCAGTTTTGGATTAATCGATAAGTTAATTTGTAAATCTTTTTTACAGGAAGCGCCTTTAAAGGCTGCCTAGGTGAGGTAAGAATTGGTCCTATGCTGTTGCACTATTTCACTTACGATGAAGTTTATCGAAATGCAAATTTCACACCTATGGAATACCTCGCCCTACAAGTGCCGGATAACACTTCAAAGAACGAGAATATTGGGTGTCGTCTGTGCTCTGATAGTGATTGTAAGAACAATGGGCGATGTTTAGACAAAGCTAACAGTTACAAGTGCGAATGTCAACCTGGTTATATAGAAGATGATTGTTCAGTCGACGAGGACGATTGTCTGAATAACGATTGTAAAAATGGAGCTACATGCATAGACGAAATAGCAGGCTATAATTGTACATGTGATAGCGGATGGCAGGGTCGGTTGTAAGTAATATCAGCTTTAGTACAGATCTCAAGTATCAGTGTTCATCACAATTTTTACTATGAAATGATATATTTCAGCTGCGATGAAGACGTCGACGAATGTGCGACGCCTAATCTTTGTAGGAACAATGGTACTTGCATAAATTCTCCCGGTTCATTCCATTGCCAATGTCAAGATGAATATGCAGGGATTTTATGCGAGATCTTTAGATCGACCACATGTGAAGATCACCTCTGTCGTAACGGTTCTACTTGCACAGACGTAGTCAACCCTAACGCCAGACGCAATTTCACATGCACATGCATGCCTGGTTACGAGGGACCCTTGTGCGAACACCCATATTGTATTGTAAATGAGTGCCAGTATGGTGGAATATGTGACGATCAAGAGCCGGTAATTAAACACATTCTTGAACTACTATTTTTGGATACTAAAACGCCTTTGCTATTAATTATGTTCTCTTTTTGTAGACTCCTCATTGTGTTTGCCCAGTTGGATACACAGGCATGTACTGTGAGACTAATATAGATGATTGTGCCGAAGATGCGAATGGTAACTTTCCTTGCAAGAATAGAGGAAAATGTACTGACGGAGTTAACAGTTTCACATGCGACTGTCTGGGAACAGGCTATCATGGCTCTGACTGTTCTGTAGATATCGACGAATGCACAGACCCAGAGTTTATGGTACAATGTGGGAATGGTCACTGTCTAAATCTCCAAGGAACTTATCAATGCATCTGTGACGATGGGTATTGCGGTAATAACTGTGGAGTTATAGATCCGTGTATCGAGGTAAGCTGTGTCTAATACTGAGATTTGATTTTTCCCTTCATTTAATAAATCCAAACGGCCTACTCATCAATATGTCAAGGCCCTCATTTATTGTTAAATATTTCGTCAGCTAAAATGTTAACATTTATTAACAAGAAACTTTGAATTCAGGAACCTTGTCAAAATCAAGGAACATGCGAGTGTCTGGGTGACTCTGGCTACACTTGCCACTGTACCTCCGACTACAGAGGACATAATTGTACAGAGGTAAGAGTTCGAAACTAAAACCAGATACCAAATGAAATGTAAATTTAGTAGTTGTGTTCAATTTTAACATTGAAACTTCAATTTATAGCAGGAGCGTTCGCTAGGCAGTCAAGCATTGGATATCGCTGTGATAGTTGGTCCAATTGTAGGCTGTCTGCTTTTGATCGGTGCAGGATCCTTGATAGCCCTTTTCATGATGGCTCGGAAGAAACGAGCAACCCGTGGCACTTATAGTCCTAGTGCTCAAGAGTTTAGTAATCCTAGAGTAGAAATGGACAATGTAATGAAACCTCCGCCGGAAGAAAGATTGATCTAGGTCATGTAGAGTGTATAAAGATAATTCATCGTCAGTTGAACCTAGTCCCCTGAATAAGTTATTATTTGATTAACTCATCAACCGCAATGAGATTTTGTAAACATTATTGTTGTCCTGAGACCAATTAACAATAAGAGTGTAATATGAGTTCTAGTAAATTAACTGAATGACGATAGATTTTAGTTTGAAAAATCTAGAGGTTGGAATTTATGTTTGTAAATTTGTTTGTATGTTAGATACATGTTCGTTCCATAGATTTACCGCGTTTTAGGACTTATATAATTCAAAATCTATGGCTCGGATAGAAGATAGGTTCGAATCTTGTTTTTTGAATCGTTTCGATTTTCAACAGAAAAATGAAAGAAAGTTTGCGTAAGATAGTTGAGTTGCGGTTCCCTAAATAACAAAGATCGATATTGAGTTCCGGAATAACTGCTCCAAGAGTGCATTTACTTTGAGTTTTAAAAGAATTTCTACTTTTCATATAGTACTTGCTGATGACTTTGGTATCTTTAGTAGACTTGAGGAAATATCAACATATTTTTTTATTCTTAAATGTGAAGTTGGATCATTGTAGAAATCAATGAAGAAGAATCTCAATGATGACAATAATAAGATATAGTGTGAACTGGTGTTGAACGAAGATGCACTATGCTCGAAAAGATAATAACAATGAATGCACTTTGTGGTAGGTTCCTACATGTACTCAGTATAAGATTAACGGTGATACTTAAACTAAAACAAATTCCATTTAAAGTGTACTTGAATGATAATAAGTGTCCTTAATGTTAAATAGTTTACTATATACTAAGAAAGGCCTCTTAAGTATAACGCAACCCGTCCAATTAGTGCCTAATATATTTACAACCACATAAAAGCTATGTAGAGTTTAACGTATTTAAAAAAAGCATTCCCAACATTTGACTCAATTGAAAAGATCTCTAAAGCATAATTTGATATCTTTACCTAAATGTGAGCAATTAAAGCAAAGTTTGTAAGTGAAGATTTAATAATAATGATAATTATATTAATAATTATAATCTATTTATAAAGGGTATGAAGAAGTACTTAAATCATCATGAAAAAATGAGTGTTATTTTATGTTCAATGAGCCTAAATTATTGCGGAACAAAACCTCTGTTAATTTTTGTAAATATTGTAGATTATAAGTTAGGAATATTAGTTTGTAATGGTTTTTTTGTCCTTAAGATTTTTACATTCATGTTTAATTTGGTATGTAACATTTACCATGACGACCAAAGTAATTTTAGTGAAAACGTTTTTTCTTTTCTTGTGTTCACGAACTCCGAACGAATTTAACTCATGCAATAGAGAATAGACTATGAATTGGGAGATTGTGATTTTATAATATGGGTATAAAAATCTTTAAACTATACCGCGTATCCTTGATTAGACTTTTTCATATTTGTATATCTAAATCTCTTCAGTAATTGTAATAATTATTATATTCTTCTAATTCATAGTTCAGTTGAAACTTCGGTTTTAACTGAGTTATATTATGTCAGATCTGTTAAGATTAAACTTCTCAATTATAGATTTACAGCAATAAATATAAAGTATGATATATTATAGAAATTATATATAATACAAAATACAAAAAAAATAATAAAATCTACTCCAAAAGTATGGCTGCGTGGAGCTTTGTATGTAACGAGAAATAATGAATTTTAAATTGAAACTTCGGACCAGGTATATTGTTAGTGAAAATATTTTCTAGGAAGACTGAAAGTTGTATGTATGTACATTTTCATTTAAACAGAAGATAATAACACTGTGTGTACGAGCGTAGATGATTATTTTTACAAGTTTTACGGCATGAATTCACTATTAAGCGCTCTTATTATATCGCAATATGTAAATCAGTTAATTGTACAAAAATAAAACTGCATACATTTATTATATTATGCAATTTACCTTCGCGTCATTCTTATTAATATCATGTATAATTTATATGCATTCTTATTTTCATTCGCAGTTTAACATTTTCCCTATAAAAAAGTACTAGAAAATGTTATACATACAATATCCTTATGGGTGTCATTCTAACAAATTCAGATACATTCTGTCAATGCCAATTCTGTTTAGAAAGTTCATTATATATTTATTCTTCAGCTCATGATCATGGTTTGATGAAAGTCAGTACACAATATTTCTTTTTTGATGTGGTAAATAATTTATTTCGATATTCCTGTGTCGAAATTTTTAACAAACACTCTAGCTAACTACATAATCAAGTATTTACAATCCAATAAAAATAAAATACACATATTGGTCAAATAAACTAAGATATGATTATGTTATCATTGTTGTGTCTATATTGATAAAACGTTACGTCCATCCAACACGTTTTCCATTAACTTTAGCTAACTTGTCTCGGGATATTTTGTCAAAGAATAAAAGACCTGCCGCTCGTTCAATACTTTCGGGTGGTACCTGTAACACAAACATCAATTTATTACAAATTTTGAATCACTTAATATATCCGCAATATATTTTCATAACAGACCAGCAATCAAATAATATGATGTATTTATAAATAACAATGATACAAGATGAATCCTTGAAGGAAAAACAGTTTGTAACTTTAGTGAATTATAATTTCAAGAATGACTGTGTACACGTTTCTTCTCTTGTAATCAAACAAATGAAAACAATTTTATACCTGAAAATTTGTAAGAGGTGTACCATCCTCTATTGGAACATTGGGCATGACAAAAGCTTCCATTTCTAACTTAGAATCCTTAGTTTCACCAACGATTATCTTGTAAAAGTGTGTAGGTACAGCCACGTGATTTGTACCTATTACTTCGTACCTAACATACTTTTTTCCATCAGCTTCTTTTCTGTTAGCAAACAGTAATCATTGAAACACATTACTCTAAAGTCTGTGAATAGTTCAATTCAGTTTGACAGAATATTTGAATATTCGATGATAATTCGTACATAAATCTGAAAAATGAATAACTATAAATTACTTCGAGTTGTAAATGCTTACTTTGGCAGATATAAAGGCCCTGTACAAACGTATACATCCTTGTAAACATCGGTCATTTTTCGCACATGCTTTTCCAAACTGTTCCAAGCATTTCTGTTGAAACCTACACCAACTTGCGGTGCAATATTCGATAAATAGAACGTTTGTTCAACGTGTTTTTGATGCGCTTTGTGATTACCAGCTGCCGCCAAATGACCCCGATCGTAACCACTGCGTTTATAATCCGTATTGTCGGACCTTGTATAGGAAAAGAACAAAAAGCATATTATACAAGTTCAATATTTGAACTAGGACTTAAAATTCACATTAATTCAAACTAAAATTGAAAAAAATATATCCCAAAGATCCACAATAACAGCTCTACAACTTGATCATTAAATGAACTCGAAAAAATTCCATGTGGAATATTTATTAACAGACTTTTAAATACAGTTCAAGTTTGAAACGTTTTACATTCACACAATGCTGACAGATTTATTGTGCTTTACCTAAAGTATGGATGTATACTTTCGTCGGGTTTAAAGTCACATTTTGACCTGTCCACACCTTCGTTATATTTAACATTATCCTTAGAAAGATGTTCAAATACCCAATGTGCAACTCTGGTACGTCTGTCATATGATAGAACAAAATCATCGTAAGATCTGACGTGATCGAGACCGGGAAAACCAAATTTCATTATCTGTTTGATTTGAGAGGAATTATGATCATTTATTTCAAATAGAAATACACGGGCGAAATACGATACACGTGTTATTCGAGCGGCAAAATCTTGCTCAACATGGAATTAGGTTAAGAAATTTTCGCTCGAGTAATGAAAGAAGATAATAAATACCTGTGAAACTCTGGAAGCAGTCGCTGAAAGAGTTGTTGAACCAGAATCTAATTTATTTTCTATAGGTGGTATGGGAGTAGCTGCTGAAACTGTTCCAAATATCGGAAGTCCAGGCATGTTCCTAATGCTTATATCGGAAAGAAGACTGGTTTTACTCTCCCGATTTTCTCTTGGGTGTTTCCATTTCTCAAAAAGCTGACCCGCAAACCATCCGCCTAAACCTACGCTGGTTAACGCTGTTATTTTTAATACCGTACCTGACGCATTCGCCATTATTTTCTATTACAATTCTCTGGTATTATTAAAATTCTGATAAAATTATCAACAATGTAAAACGTAGCAGACGCCACGCGTTGCGCCGTTGACTTGACCGTTCCACTTCTAAAGACGGGTATAGCTTATATTGAAATTGGCATACGGGGTGCCAAATGGTATCGCCATCTCGTGGTTGAATTTATGAACCAACTTAGCCGCAAATATCTACCCGCCTTATTCTACGCAACCCTACCTAGAGTATTGATATACGAATTGCATACGATAAAGCGCATACATGTTTGCTGCAAAGGATACCATTTATCACCCCACTGGCACGGTTTGCTCCACTAACGACTGAGCGTTGACTTAGGGTAGAGGCACCTGTTGTGAAGTCAGTGGTCCTGGCGGCGTCAACGGATTGACGTGGGAGTTGCGTTAACGAGATCTGACCGTGGCAAGTATCTCAAGAGAAATACTCCTGACGCATAGAAGCTGTCGTAAAACAGACGGTGTATACATACCCATAGACGAAGACAATAATTTGTGTTCAGTTTTTTAGGTAATTTACTGAATGATAGTGATATTATAACACTTGTCCTTCTGTTACAGTTGGAGAGACTTCCATTAGAGTCCGAACACATCCGTCCAGAAAGGATTCTCTTTTAATTGCCAGAACGTGAGTGTACATTGAACTGAATCTTTATAAGATTAGTTATATTAGCTATTATATTATTGAAATAAGAATATAATTTACGCTATCATAACTTGTATGCCAAGAAACAAATAGAGAGACTTGATCAATTGCGATAGAAACATATTGATGTTTAAAAAACAATAAAAAGTCGTACAAAACCTTGACATTAAGTAAGTAACATTGTATATATGCTGGAAAAATAAATTCCCACATATACCAATAATTATTTGCCTTCTTTCTTTTCCCTTCACCCTCCCTGCGTCTCTTTATTCACACTCGGTTTTTCGGCTTGAGAATTCTAGAAACTCAAAATAACGTAAAAATATAGCGACGTTCATGAAGTCACGAATGCATACCTATCTATACACTATCCCAGGAGCAAAAATTTTCGACTTAAAATCTTTCCAACTCCGAAAATCGCTAGTATAAATTAATATATAGAGACATGCATGAAGACACGTGTGGAAAGATATTTAAAACTCGGATGTTCAGTTAAGGTATCTTAGCTGTTGATGTCATTGAGACAGATACCAAGTTTCCCTATAAATACGAAAAAGTGTTCATAATATTTAACGAAGCGTTTGGCGTAGTCGGTAGAGCGTGCGATTAGAAATGCGAGCGAGCGAGCGAACTCGGGTTCGATCCCGTCCGAAATCTCGAAAAAGATTTTCAGAAAATAAAATCCTCACTTAGCATGAGTATGCGGTGAGGTGGTAGGGGGTCTCGTCATCACTGGTGACGTCATAGGTAGGACCGACTAGAAATAAAAGCGGCGCAAGGTGGGGGAACTCTCCAGAGTTCGAAAATTAAATAAAATAAAAATAAAAATAAAATAAATTTTCGAAATTTAAATAAAATCGAAAATAAAAATAAAATAAAAATAAAATTTTGGGCAGAGAGAAAAATAAAATTCCAGCTCGGGGAATCGAACCCAGGTTTTCCGGGTACGAAGCTAAATTTTTGCCCCTGAGCCATTTACTGCTCAAAATTCACGCGAAAATTAAATGGGTTATATATTCAAAGTATTATTTCGGTTAAAATAGCCTATTTTTGACAAAAATTTGATTTTCTGAACATTTGGCCACCCAGAGCCTTCGTCTCGCTCTTGCTTTTATTTCTAGTCAAGCCTTACTCTTTCTAACCGCTTGGCCGGCCACCTGGAACCTGGAGCTCCTCTTCGTCTTACTCTTGCTCCTATTTTTAGTCAGCCCTACATACCTAGGTTCAATTTTTTCGAAACCGACGACGCTGTCGTACGAACATATCTACAGACATTTTGACAGCCACAGAATTACCTCGTTGTCTGTAGATATGGTTACCGACACTGATCTCAGTAGAGAGATCAGTGGTTACCGACGACGCTGTCGTACGAACATATCTACAGACATTTTGACAACCACAGAATTACAGTTGCCTACGTTGTCTGTAGATATGGTTAGTTTCGAAAAAATGGAAATTTTATATCAGAAAAATTTTTCATCATTTCGGCCGGGATCGAACCGGCACCAAACGCTAGCTCGGATTTCTAGTCGCACGTTCTACCGACTACGCCAATCGGCTTATTGAAATAATGGATCACTTTTTCGTATTTGTTTCGAACTTGGCACTTGTCTCAATGATATCAGCGTGAAATAAAGAGACGCGAGGAGAGTGAAGGGAAAAGAAAGAAGGCAAATAATTATACTATATGTGGGAATTTATTTTTCCAGCATACATGGAATGTTACTTATTGTCAAGGTTGTGTACGATATTTTATTGTTTCTCAAACATCAATATGTTTCTATCGCAATTGATCAAGTCTCTTTATCTGTTTCTTGGCATACAAGTTATGAGAGAATAAATTATATTCTTATTTCAATGATATACTGGCTAATATAACTAATTTTAAAAAGAGGCAATTGAAAGAGAATATTTTCCGGACGGATGTGTTCGGACTCTCATGGAAGTCTCTCCAACTGTAACCGAAGAACAAATGTTACTAATGTCACTATCATTCAGTAAATTACCCAAAACGAACTGGATGAGAATTTGATTTTGTTAATGAATACACTGTCCACTTTGCGATAATTTTTTTGCTATTTACATAGGGGTGTGTGGTGGAAGTGTGGGTGTGGGTGTAAAACAATGTCTCTCCAATGCGTTACTAACCTTGGGGAGGTGTATCTACAGCTTCCAATTCTGGTTGGCGTCGTTATGATCCGTGTCTTGGGCCGGTGCGATAGGTGTTAATGCAACTCAATTAACTACTGGTCACTATTAGCAAGGGAGTATTCGCGACCGTCTCCGTACGCTTCTCAAACTAGAGTGCCGGTCCGTCACAGTTTAGTCGTGTCAGCGGGTCGACAAATAGTTTCGTCATCTCGCGGTTGAATTGACGAACTATTTTTACCGCAAACACATGTACGCCTCAGCAAGTGCAACCTCGTGGCAGCTCTGTAGGTAGGGTTGCCTATGATGAGTCTGGTAGATGTTGCGGCTAATCTAGTTCGCAAATTCGATCACGAGATGGCGATACCATTGACACCTATCTCTCACGTAGCGACGTATGAAAATTCGCCCGTATGCCGTGCATCACCCATGTTAACCTATCTCTGCAGAGCGGAGAGTGAATGCCTGTCATTATAAAATAGAGAGGTTCTTATTTTTGAAGTTATAATATTGGGTGTTAATATGGCTAATGATAGAGAAGTCTTGCGGGAGATTTGGGAAGGCAAGGTACCTGTTTGCTTTCAACTCGATTCAGAAGAAGTATGTGAACTTCAAGCTCCAGCTCCATATTATTTAATGGTTCCTAGGTTAAGTTACTTCCCACTTTGCGTAGATAAGGTAAATAAATCATTTATTATAAACACTTAATATATAAATATTTCAGTCAATCTAAGCTCCTTAATTACTACAACCTCACAGTATCTAATGTGATCATCGTATACATAGTTTAATCTTGTTCATATTTAATAGTTTCCACATCTATTTTCATAAGGAGCAAAACATTGCCATATTCTCTGATATATTTTTAAATTACCTCATTCAAACTCAAATTCTGATGATCATTTCAGGTGCGTAAGCACTTCACACGTCACATACAAAAAGATAAACAAGAAAATGAGATGTGGTTGGAATTCAACGGTGCACCATTGAAGTGGCATTTACCTATCGGCGTCCTATTGGATCTACATACAACAGACATTCAACTACCTTGGAACATCACTGTACATTTTGACAAATTCCCAGAAAACATCATCATGCATTGTCACAATAAGTAAGAACAATTATCTCAGTCATAATTATACACCGCAAAGCAACTAATTTTTAGTCAAATAATTTCACTACCTACATCATTAATAGCAATATGTATTCCCATATCTATAATACTGCCAATATTTGATAAATATAGCTAGAACTTTAAATTTTAATTACAGGGAGGTGGTAGAATCATATTTTCTAGCCTGTATAAAAGAATCTGATGTATTGAAGCACCGAGGGCAAGTCGTTTCCAGTATGCAAAAAAAAGACCATAATCAATTATGGCTTGGGTTACTTAATGACAAATTTGATCAATTTTGGGCCGTTAATAGGCGCCTTATGGAATCTAGCAATGACGATGGATTCAAGTATATACCCTTTAGATGTTATGTGAGCGAAGAGAAGTATATTCAAAAACTTATCAAACCTGTTAACGAGGAAGGGCAGAGGAAAAAATTAGGCCATTTGTTGTCGGAAGTGTTTCCCGATCAAGAAAAAGGTTTGTAATATTTTAACCAGTGACTAGTATGTCGTGAATCAACCAAGGAATTATGAAATTTAATTTATTGGTGAAAAACGTATGGAGGAATTAAGAATTGAATTGTCAGAAACGTTGAAAAGAATAAAATAATGTTCACCATGCAATTTTTAATAGACTTACTATTTTTACAGTGGTTGTACGAACGCATGGAATTATTCCTCTTCTGGAGACGCCTCTGCAATGGTTGTCGGAGCATCTCAGCTACCCAGACAACTTTTTGCATCTATGTTTGATAAACTGGTCACCTGAAGTACCCTCGAAGTAGGAAATAAGAAGAGCATAAAGAACTTGTACTTGTCCTTTTTATGTTGAACTGTTTTCAATTGAAAATAGTAAAAGCGCAGTACCCTGAGACCATGCTATGGAAGATGGAGGATGTGCCCATCAAAGAATTTTTCATTATTTAATGTGCGAAAATAATTAATATGCAATATTTTACGTGTCAAGGAATTTTTCACTCATTCAACTTGATGGCTTGTCATGCTTGTTGCATATAATGAAGAATCGAGAGTGGAAAATTAAAACTGAACAGCAAAGTGAAATGTAAAGCAATGTTTCTTGGATCCGGGACTTAGAATTCCTTTTTTATAACACGACTTGAATGAACTTGTGATTTACTGTAAGGCAAAGCGACTCTACGTGACGATTTTTGGAATTCGAATTATTGCTGTAATTGAATTCAATAACTGCAATAATTGAATTTCCAGATCCATATGACTCGAGTTATTTTTTCATGCAGCAGCAGACGTTATATTTTTAGAATTTTCTTCGATTTACAATTATATTTGGCAGATTTTAACTGTATCACTGCCTTTCGGAGAATAGCTGAAGTTTTAAACAACTCTTATTCAAAATTCGAATTATCTAAGAGTCTCGAATTCTACGAAAGCAAAAAAAAAAACGCTCGCCATACTTGTTCATTGTTAAAAGAGGAAACCCTTGCGGTGTAATCGTTTCACAATTATATTCCATACAGGTAATACTGGAAGTAAATGACAAAACAAAACTGAAATTCTTAATTCGTAATGAAATATATTATAATATAGTATTGTATAAATGATATTCAATGATTTCTGTGTATATATATGCTGAATTTCTATAAGTAATAATAAACAACAGGATTATATATCCAATAATTTATTTTTCATTCTTGTTATTTTACCCTCAAACCTGACCTCGATATTTCTCATGAGATTCGAACTTGGGACACATCTGATGAAAAATTTAGGTAGGTTTTACGAAAAGAGTGTTAGTCAATTCAATTCTAACTTCGTCAAATATATATTTCGGTGTCTTACACAATGATTAAACTGGTTTATAGCTATACTTCTGAGTTAGATCTTTTACAATAATGAGCTAGCGACAGGGCAGCAGCTCCTCAACGACTGACACCTAATATCTGACTGTCCTCGCTATCTTTGCTTTTATTATTTGTGAATTATCCGAAATGATGGTGGGGTCAATATTTACTAACATGGTGGAGACAACTAGGGTTTAATGACTCATTTAAATGCTCTAACTACTCTTCATATGATATTCGAAGCCTTTGAATACTCTACTGCATTAATACTGTCTAGAAATATTTATATGTCAAGTTAAAATGCCACATGTCCATCGCATATAATTTTTCCATTGATTTCTCAAATGGTTAATTATGGCTTCCATCGTTTTCGAGTTCTGCCCTCAGTCTAATCGCACAATAAGTTATCAAAGTATCAAACTATCGTACATATTTAATACTTTAAATTATCGAGCAAGCTGCATTTGGCTTGAGAAACACCTGTCTAGTTGACACCGTATTTTCACGCGGTTTAGCAACTTTTTTTACAACGACAGCCTCATTTCCGTTATTGCTATATTCCATCGTCTTACGACTTGGACCATAGCTCAGAAAGTTCTGCAATTGCGGACGATTTTGTTGTTCCTGAAAGCAGGAACGTATACTATGCAACGAATTCAAATATCACATACAAGTTTCATCCAATGCATTTCGTTTAATGTTTAAAAATAATCACCAATCTTATTGGCTATGGATCAATCTATTTAGATGGATATTCAGCTATAATAGTTATGGTAATATCACTTTTGTTCGAGTTCAGAACGTTTCGTACTTTGAAAATCACCAAAGACGTATCCTGGTAACGCTTGCGGATTTCTTGTGCTGTGTTATCGTGATCTGGGCATTCGTATCTTGCAGTCATTTAATAGTTTACAGTATAGTAATTGCCGGATTGGAACATTATCAAGTATGTCTTCACCATCCTGAAGTCACATTGTGATATTGCGATGACGCTGTAAACAAACATCATGTTATATATTCCACATTCTAATTAAAGAATTTCAATTGTAATTGTTTTATTGATCTCTCGTCGTTCATATAATTAGACGTTTTCAATTATTTTTTAAACTTTAGAACAGTCAAGGATTTAACTGGGAGCAAAACGCCTGTTAAACCTCTTCTTATTCTACGAGAAAATATGAGCTGATTAGACAACAGTCGGTAACTAAGAATTCGCTCTAATTTCTGTCGTCACTAATTAAGACTCTCCTACATTAAATTTCACTCTAGATTTCGCATTTTATTATCTATCACGCGAAGAGGGGTCTTTGCTCCGAAATACACTACCGCCGGAATTCGTATGACCCGGAAAAAGTGCACCTGCTGTCTGCATTAGCATATGAGTAAAGTTCACTTGCCGCGATAAGTTTCAAAGATTAGCTTCTAAGTTTTATAATAGGTGTCAGATCTGACATGACACCAATATTTATAGCGCGTTTCGAAAGTTGAATAAATTTTGAGTATCGTTGGTCGACGACATTTCAAGATGGTGCTTAATATTGAGTCAGAAATACGGATTTCTTTGATGGTATAGCGGAGGATTGCAGAGTATCAACGCCCCAATGGGAGATTTTACTGGAATGCTTCAACGTTAAATTCCGTTTCATAAGTTGCGAAGGAAAATTCAATTACTAACTTTTTTCTAGAACCATTTTCTGAAGCAGTCTACTACTATCTTTCCATCGATTATCCATGAGCCCGAATTGAAATAGCGTCTCAAACTGTCATGACCGTCTATCAAAAAATCTGACTGGACCCGCGTGTGTATGGGCGAAAATTTGAAAGATCATTTCATTCAACCATCATTATTATTTCTCCTCATTGTTAAGATGTAATCATAATACAAAAGTATACGGTATATACCCATAGCCTGCCTTTAATAACATGTTTGGAAATCAAGTCGCATAACGTTCTTTGTGGATAAAATGAATTTTCCGTATTATTTTACGATGCAAAAACGAGTGGCATTCTCCTCTATAATCAATATTTCGGATCGTCATCTTCAGTAACTTGATCCCTGTATAGCTAATTATTAAAGACAAATACATCTTGGACTCTCTATAATTAGCTTATGGTCAAAAAAAGGGAAACAAGGCCTCGTCGAGTGTCACTCGTATCCGCTTGGCCTGAACCTATAGGTATAGGTATATCGTATTCTACTGACACACACTATATGAACGTCAACGCACATAACGCTTGCAGTTAATCTCTTACCGAGTTCGTTCCGTTGTTTCTCGTTTCTCTCTGCAGTCTATCCCTTCCTGCTGGAAGCAGCCGAGACTGTAGCAGGTCGAAAATAAAACACAGAGTGTACACTGAGAACAGTAAAAGAGAAAATAAGGAGAAAATAAAAGGAAGATTCGTGGTCAGCGACCAACATACAACTGCAGCTCGATGCCTACGGTGTTTCTACCGCAATTTGGCCAGTGGCCAAAAGTTTCTGGTACATATACCTATATGTTCCCTTTGCCTTATTCCACATCTACAGAAGAGGCAACGCTGTTAACTATTATATCTATATACCTAGGTATAACACCTATACAACACATCTGCACATTTCGAACTACACACACACACACGTACACACGTTTGCGGAATGTCACCGCGTTACATTTGATGAAAAGAAAATAAGAAGAAAAAAAGAGTATCTCCCATCGATTCAATGCAGCAGAAACGGACTCGATACATCGATCTCTCCATATCTTAACTAATAAGCCCGCTCGGTTCCCCTAATTGTGCGATAAAGAACGTGAAATTAGTAGTAACGAATGAATCGCAAAGGTAGTCCACGTGGATGGTGAAAAAGTTTGATATGTTTGAACTAATCTTGAGCCTCATTGCCACGTGCATGCATCTAGATAATTTTTATCGGAGAACTCCATAAGCTGTATTATACGTGTATGTATATAGAAATCCTAACGACGATTGGGTTTTTACTGTAGAAGACACATGTTTCTCGTATTAAAATTGAAATATGAGACCAAAATACGTTTGTCAGTTGATTTAGAGTTTTCACGAGCAGAATTTTGTTCGACACCATCAAACGAAGTACAAATTTTAAGTATACTGAAGTATACGATTCTACTGCAGGCACGAGCCAACACGAGTATGAATTGAATTAAATTTGATTTCGGAGTCTAATTTACGGTTTATTTCATCACCGTGTGGACCCGCAGTTATCTCGAATTGAAATATCTAATCCTGCCTGTAAAGTGCCTCAAAACCATCAGTATAACAACAGCTCGGTGTACACAATTTTTACTGTTTCTCCGCGTGCGCTCCGCGGGTGCACCATCTGGTCTGCCAATTGCTTTCGCTTGCAACAATTCTCGATAAGGAACACAATGCCTACTACTACGCTCCGTAAATCTTGCTTGTTTTTCATTAACGTTCGTTTCTATTATTTTCTTTCCTCTTTCCTATATTTTTGCGTTCCTCATGTATAGGTATACCTACCCTGCTCGCTGTGTTATTCGTGCATCTGCACTGCTGCAGTAGTCAAGTACTCGTGACTGGCACTCTCGAGTGTGTGCAGTACACACAACATATGTACAATACTTTGAGTATACTATTAATATGCGGCCCGAAGGACTATTTTTGAAGAACTTGAAAATAGCTCTGATTCTATAATTCCTAATGAATCTTCATCGTACGGAGTGCAATAATGAATCACAGACATCCTTCATAGATTATAAACATAAGAAGAATAGATTTTAGAATTTTAAGATCGGAGTATAAGTGTACATATACACATTATACGTATATTTACTCTACGACGCATGGTAGTAGCTACAGCTTGGTTGTTTGCTCCGTTCGACAGTAAGTCTAACTGGGATCGACTTCGTCTGAACGTTAGAGAACTTGCGCAAGTACCCGCGCGACTGTGTGCTACCTTTGCGTAACAAATAACTATGCGCGCGGGTTGTACCTTGCCCCGTTTCTACACTTGCATATAGGAACTTATACTTGCACTTATAGGTATACACGTATACTCGTTGCGTGCTAGCAGTCTCATATTGTCAGTACGAACCGGGATTAGGCGAGCTAGCAGACCCAACGTCACGGATCTTAATTGAGAGACGTACTGAAGCATCTTTACTAAAAAACTGTTCAATTTATATAAATTGCAATGATATTAGAACAGAGAAATGACGAAAGATGGGTCTCGTCCTTGTCGCTAAAGCTAATAACAACGCTGCTGCAATCCCTACTCAAACTGCACTGATTTTATACCGCGACGTGGTACATTTCAGCATGCGGTTATGAAATAATTATCGTATCACGCGCGTTTTGTCCGGGTTAACGAGAAGAAAAATACGACTTCACTATAATTAGTCCGCCTGCTGCAGCTATAGTCAATTTTACAAGGAATCAACGACGCAAATGCACGTGCGAACTACGATGCGAATATATAAGCGATAACGACCGACAATAGCGACGAGGCCGGAGCACTGTAGGTACACGTATACACATACAAGTGAGTCATCCAGCCTTGTGGTAAAATCTATGCCGTTTACTGACTTCAGGATACATACCGTGAGATTCGCATTTGACAATGAGAAAGATCGAAGCCTACTTCGCATTGTTATATTGGTCAGTCAATAAGGCTGACCTAAGCTGGACACGAATCTATTTACCGAAACGATGCTATGGTTTTCTTTTCTGTTTAGACGGAACTAAATTACTCTGATTACACGTTATAGAATTATTAATAAACGGCGATAATAATGAGTCGACTTTTATTCCTGCTTTCCATGATTCATAAAGAATATTAATATTGTTCGATATTCATTGAAATCGAGAAATAATTTGAGCCGAGAGCAAAGATCGATCGACGTATCTTCGCTATTCAGAAAATTGCAATGTCAATTATTCATCGACGAATATGCCTGTGGTAGCTTTTTCCAATTGCACCTTAGGACAGCGGGAGAGAATTATAGATTATATCTCATTCCGTAAAAGACAAGATTTACAATTTTAATCCGGAAAGAGTCAAGGTTTTTTGGTAGTACGATCTTGGCAATACCCGCACACAACATTGAGGACGTTTTATCCTCGGGAATCTACCGTTGAGAAATATTTTACTATTTTCTACGTTCATTAACTAGCCCGTTATACACACGCATATAGCCTAAGACTGGGGTTCCTATTGTTGTTCTGATCCATAGTCTCATTCATCGTTGTATGCGAAATATAATACATATCCCGCAACCGCAAGTCATCGACTAATAGAAAATATATAATGTATTATGTATAGATATGGATGTATACATATTATATATATACGTATATATATTGCAACGACAAAGGATTGACTTGCTCGCGGTCTTTTGTCCGGCAAACTCTCCGAGGAGAATTTATCTGATTTTCTGTAATCAGCGTCACCCCACAGGAATTCCTTGACAAACTGATAGTTGAGACTCGATGGCGACGTAGGTACATACATACGTATAGTCATACACGAATATCATTTTCCGAGAAATAGAATCGACTTCAATAAATTCAGTGTTATCGATGAATTATTGCACTCTCATAATGAAAATCATCCAATACTAATTTCAAGTACCTGTATAGATCATGACGTAATTGAGAAAATCAACTCACCTTATTAGAACGTCAGCAGATATCGGAATGATGTTTTTTTTATACGTATATAAAATTTAGCGACCTCATTTTTGGTGGAGATACATGTGATAGCTAATCCAGATTACTTATCCTTGATTCTGGAATACAGATTTAATACGTATTGGAGAATAATTACCGTTACAAAATTGAAACTTCACGGGTACGAGGTTCGATTTTGTAACTGCAGCTTGTGATGAAACTATCAGCAGATTGCGCGCAAGAAATTATCGGTAACTATACATAGCATTATGTGAAATGCAATACGACAAAGAACGTTGCATATCTTGATTGGTGAATGACAACTCATTCGAACTGTTCGGTCTTTTGAGTACCCACTAATTACATATTCCATGAAATTCGGAAAGAGGTCTATAATTCTAAGCCTAAGGATTCTGTATTTTTAGATAAGGTTCGACGTGAAAGTTTGTAATTTTTGGCGAAGGAAAACGACGTGTTGATTTGAAGGTATGAATGATATAGGTAGGCTAGAAATTTTTTTTTAAAATAGTCTCTTATATTTTTTTTTTTTCTAATTGAGTAAATTTCTATATAATACACTATTAATACAATAGAATTTTTTCGAATGTACAAAAAAGAAACGAAAGGAAAAATTTAATTGCTCGCCAATGAATCACAACGTTATATGAAGATGACATTTTATAATAGTTATGAAAATAATACAGACTCTTTTATGAATTGTTTTTACACAGTATAGGTAAATATAGAATATTATTTGTATTTATACCTAATATAATATCAATAGAAGCTCCTGAAACTCAAAACTGCAAAAATCCATAATACAATATTATATGTATCGTTTTATTAATCTATTTATTCAATTATTGTTCGATATCACACCTTGAGCTGCCTTCGGCAAAATTTATGTAGATTTGTCTCGGCCTTTTTTTCTATTCCATTTTTTATCTTTATCTTTAACTTTTTTAAGATTAAGGCACAACGATTTTTGTCAGTGAAAAATTTCAGAGGCACCGCCTTAGCTCCGTACACATATAACAATTAAAATCCTGTATTAAAATATAATTTTGATAAATATAAATCTAAAGTTTTTATTATCATTATTTATAATATAGGTATATGCGCTTAAAATATATTGCTTTAGTATTAGACTCTGGGGGCTGTACAATCGGTAATACAAACTCATCATCATTCAT
Source organism: Tenthredo distinguenda (assembly GCA_947538915.1). NCBI lineage: Eukaryota > Metazoa > Arthropoda > Insecta > Hymenoptera > Tenthredinidae > Tenthredo > Tenthredo distinguenda. The sequence goes on from OX384534.1 coordinate 13,446,316, forward strand.
CACAAATGATTATAATATTACATATTTTTTCGTCAGTCATTCAACAATACTATACTTTTTTTTATCTTTTATTATTATGTAAATATTATGGCATTATTCAACTATATTATGGCATAAATTTACATTTTTTTTTCTTCTTCTTCTTATTTTTTTTTTCCATTGTACATTGCTTTTTCAGCAATTTTGTTAAAGTTTACCGAACAATCACATATCTGCGTTATTTCTATCTAAGTTATCTATTAATTATTATGTAATATGTCCCTGTATTAATTATAAGGCATGATGCAAAGTTAATCGACGTTCCCGAATTTTATATATTCTATAATAATATAATAATTGTAAGAAGTTGTGTTTAAGGCACAGATATTGAATGGATATTTTTTTTAGGCATTGACTATTCGACACCGTGAAATACACATATATAAATATATATACTCTACAATTTGATAACTTATTTTGGACCATCTTGATACTTTGTGCACTGGTATTTCAATTTCTATATACTGTTTAATTTATGTATATAAATATATATATCTTCTCTTTGCAAAATAGGCACCGTACTCATTTATGTATTATACTTGTGAAAGCTTTAATAATCTGATAAAATTCTTATATAATAATAATAATAATAATAATAATAATAATCATAATGATAGTATTAATAATATTAATAATAGCAACGTAATGAATAATAATGATAATAATGATATTAATAAATCAACATGCTTGTATTCATATTTACACTATGTACAGGATCGCGTGTAAAAAAATACACGTTAAACTTTAGATATTATACTTTAGGTGGAAGCAGTTCTTTGAGCAATTGAATTCGGCCTAATTTGGTCGAAGATAATGTTTAACATTCGTATACGATAGTTTCGATAAGAAAAAATGAACTCAGAGCTGCAGAGAATTATTAGTTAGAAGTTTAGCAGGTTCTTTGGGTTTTGAAATCGGATTGTATTTAAATCGCGATATGCAGGGATTAGAAATATAGGTATATGTTTGACATAATTTAATAATTATAGATCGGGCAACGTATTATATATCGGCCTTCGCCGACCTTTAGACGGCCTAGCTGATGTACTTGGCTTATCTGTGATAAAGAAGCCAGCTTGAGCTGCTACTCGAAGTGGGCAAGATAGAGCCGCGAACATGGCGCTAAGGTAGTGGTTTCCCGTCTTTTCTATAATAATCTAGGTTTTAATCTGTTAATCATATAAGCGTTTAATCTCGTTTCGATCTTATCAATTTCTTGCGGGATTGGTCATGCCGTTGATTGCGCGACTGTTCCGTACGTGATAAATCTCACGTATTATTTAACAAATTTATTTTTACAGAGGGCTGATTTTGGCATCAAGTATAGAGAGAAGAAAACCGTAAGCTATTTCAATACCGACACTTATAAACCTATACGCGGCTATGCAATTTTTCAATTTCCTCCAAATGCTCTGAATCCAAAAATAAACGCGGTTCGCATCACTCCAGAGTGATTAATGCGATTATTTGATGATTAGACTGCAGGTGGACTACGTGTAATGTTGCGTCGTCGGATATCGCACGAAGGCACTGCCTACCTGCGATATTTCCGAATAAATACCTCGCGCGGGAGTTCGCCACGAAATCGGTACTCTCAGGCTTAATTCTAAGGCGTAACCTTCGCCGCTTCTGTTCCCGGCAACTCCGTTGTTACTATTCAAATTGCAAACGCTTTGGCAATTATTATTATTATTATTATTATTATTATTATTATTATTAATACTATGAATATGATGGGGAGAACCGTTCGACATCATTTGATCATCGCTTGGTTTTGCTATCGGATTGTCTAGGTAAGGTTTAAATAGGATCGCGTCTCGTTTTGTCGAGGCTACAGACGTTGGAACGGATTGTAGAGCCGGGGGTGCCGGAGGGGTTGGTACAGTGCTAGTAACAGGTTCTACTTGGGCGGCAAGTTCTGTTATACCTTTTGGTTTTACGAGGCAGAGTGGCGCGTCTTGGGGCGCCGTGGCTTCCTCCTCAATATTAAGGCCGCGTAATCTCTTCGGCGATGAAGTTGCGTAGCTGCAGCATGATAAGGTACAAGATCGTTTCAACGGTGACGAGGAACCAATAGGCGTTGTTGTTTTCTCGATGTTCTCAGGATCGTAGCAAGCTGGTGTACACTCGCGTTTAGCGATTGATATTTCCGTCGAATCGTGGCTCGACGAGCATGCGAATACCGAATGAGATTCGGACGCGTAACAACCCTGGATTCTGTTGTAGCTGCATACAGTGGATTCGGAGATTCTCAAAGACTCGTGAGAGTAGCATGAAACGTTGTCGGCACAGCATGACAAAGTGCATCCTCGCCGTCCCGCAGAAGAGCTCAATATTACATCCGAGGTTTCGGCGGAAACGAAATACGGCTGCCTCTGACGGTGAGGAGAAACCGTATCCCGACTATAGCAGCAGTAAGAATCTGCGGAGATCCGTTCCTGCGGAGACATACGTGCGGATATCTCCGGTAGATCAATGTGTATCGGATTATTTGTCCGTAGATCGATCGGTGAATCGGTTGAAGTTAGAGGGCCGAGTCTTTGCCTTGATACACCGCCTCTAAGGGCGATTTCACCCCTCAATTCAGTCTCCTGGGAAAGCCACTTTTGTACCTGGCGTCGATTGATGCCAAATTTTCTAGCCGTTGCGCGTTGGTTTCCAGCTACGTGAACGTCGCGATGAAACGCGTCTAAAACGTCGAGTTTAAATCTGAGAGAGAACGAGCGTCGTCGTGCAAGGTCGTTGGAGGGGGCTAGCGTCGTCGTCGAATAGTCTAGGGCGTCCGTTTCACTGTCTGAACTTGTTGTCGAGTGCCCCGAGCTTAGGGGGCCTCGGGAACTGCTTTCCGGACTCGGTAGACTGCGCGCGGGACTAGGGGGACCTGAATATGACACCCTTTCTAGGGGGGGACTACCGCCCATCGACGATACGCATTGTGCCGGCTCTGAACAGCCTGAAGCAGGTGGCTGACTGCGATCGGAATATTCGCCGTCCCCCAACGAGTGTGAATGTGTTTGCGTTAGATGATGCTGTAGCTGTGGCTGTGGCTGTTGCTGTTGCTGTTGCTGCTGCTGATGTACGTGTGAGTGTGAATGTAAATGTAAATGTGAATGCGGTTCTGGATAGGCGTGCGGCGTACGCGCGACCGCTTGGCGTAGGGACGAAGCGGTGTTCCCATCTATGTGTGCGTTCCCGGAATTCTCGTTCGCCTTAGCACCGCCGCCACCGCTGCAACCTCCATCATCGTTCTTTGGTTGTGTTCGTAGGAGGTTCGGACTCGTGCGTGATAGCTCGGAGTGAACGGCTGGTATTGCTGTGGTGGCGTGATGCGGTGTCAAGCAGCGGCGAGGAGGCAAGGGCGGCGATATAACCGAGCGAGAACTCGGGCGCCCCGTTGTCTGCTGCTCCCGTAAATCGGACGGCCCTGGCGCCGCCGCCGCGTCTAGGCTCGCTGGCTCGTTCTTAATCGCTACTGCATCGGGTGATATTTGAGCGGCGATATCTCGTTGTGCAATTGAGATTCCTGAGAAATGATCATCCCTAATATTATGCGAGTAACGTTCGTCCGGCGAAACGTTACCACGATATCTGGACGATGTCTGATGGTACAATTTCACATCCGTCGAACCGCCTTCATCGTATAAAACCGAGTCTATCTCGTAGCTGCTTTTCGTTATGTAGTAGCTGCTCTGATCTTCTGATCTCGACCCGTACCGATGCAGCGTTGAATCTATGTGGCTCACGGTACCCTCTGAACGATTACTACCAACAAAATCGGTGGGTGTGTTAGTCATGAACTGTTGCTGCTGGGTATCATTCGCGATTCCTGTTGCAGGGTGAATCGGTGATAATGTTATAGAATTTTGTCCATTTTGGGTAGGTACGGTTCGAGGACTATCGTACCGGGGCGACGCGGGGCAATGCTGCCTAAGGGGGGGCCCTTGTTGCGGCGGTGTAAGAGACAACAACTCTTCGTCGCCATGCAGTCTGGCGCGACTTAGGTTCAAGGCCGGCGCTGGAGCCGCGACTTGCTCGCGAGGGCCCTCGGCAATCGGGGCCCCGGAAACGGTGGAATTCCCAATGGAACTTGTTCCCGACGAAGAAGACGAAGATGACGAGGATGAAGAAGATGATGAGGAATGACCATGGGCACGTCCCGTATTAGCCGCGTCTACACAGCTGGATCTTAGGTTATCCTCGCACTGTAACCACTTTTGTATCTGTCTACGATGAATACCGTATTTCCTAGCTGTAGCACGCTGGTTGCCACGACAGTCAATGTCGTTTCTGTAAGAATCTAAAACCTTAAGTTTGAACGCTGGTGCGAAAATCCGTCTGCTTCCCATCACACCCACGGTCTTTCGAACACTGGTATGCTGCTGCTGCTGCTGTTGCTGTTTCGTCACCATTTTAACACAGTTCTCTTCATCGGTTGCGGTCAACTCGTCGGCGACACCATGCGCCATAATTACTTTAATAACTCACGATAATTTATTTTAAACAAGGCACTGTTAAACACACTAGAGAATGACGAGCGATCCCTTAACCACCACGTAACATTGCACGGAGCGGCAAGGCGCGCGGAGTTCCTTTTGGGTCTTTGGAGATGCCGTAACTAATTTTCATCCCCACCACCACTGGCCACCGCGCCACGGCACGGCTCGGGCTCGGATCCCCTCTGTGACTGCGGCCCCCCCTCTTAGCCCCGCTCTCCGAACCTCGAGCGTCCCAAGCCCTGCGTCGCACCGCACCGCACCACACCGCAACGCACCGCTCGAACGTCGTACCGTGGTGCCCCCGCCGTTCTACGTCCACTACCCAGTCATTCCGAACGCCACAAAAACCTCGTAGGCGCCCCCCTTTCACACCTCAGCGCCATAAAACTCCGCCATTTTGTGGCCTCACTTCCGTTAATGACGCGCGGGAAACACTGCCGCTGGCCGCGGCGCCATGTTGTCTGCGACCGTCTGGTTGGACGAGACTCTTTCCGTCAATATCATACGAACGAGTCTGCTTGCTGTTTTCTTGCCTTTTGACCTACGGACTTTATTGTAATGCGATTATATGACGCGCGCTTTCAAAACGGTTAGATAATACAGAGCGCTGAAACAAACCGTCATTCAATATTCGCGGATTTATATTTTTGATTTGCGCATAGAAGAGGCGCCAACGTGAACGAGCGTTGTCGTTTCAAAGCCTAATCGTTCAAACGAAGCTTCGAACGACGTAAGCGTGAGAGAGATAGAGACAGAGAGAAAAAGAGGGAAAAGCAGATCGAGCGAGCGAGAGGGTTCGAGTCGACGCACGGTCGAGTTTCTCATATGCGGTATATAGAATGAGATCATCTTGTTTTTGTGGACTGAGCCGGCAGTTAACAAGTTTAGCTCTGAACGTTGCCAGATCTCAGCACGTAGTCACGCGAAACTCACCGTGACGCAAGCGAAATAGATTTTTCAATGAAACATATCCAATCGTCAATACGACGCTATCGTTTACCCTATCAAATAGCTTATCGTCACAGGCAGTTTGTCGAATTGTTCGTTGTTGATGAAAATTTATTTTTCCATTCGTCCTTGGGCAAAGATAGGTGCGGCGTTAGTAAACGTGGCAACGTCGGAGTTCCCCTTCCTTTGTCCGTCGCGCTGGTCTTGCCAGACAGGGTGTCGCCAGCTCGGACGACCCGGCCGCCGGAACGGTGCCGCGCGGGATGAGGTGGAACGAGGGGAATTGGGAAGGGGGCATCGCCTGCCACACGGCGTAGGATCGGTCGAGGACCTACATTCACGCTCGGCCATGTTTGAAAACTTGCGTCCGGCTGGAATGTGGCCTCTGGGGCCCACCAGGGCCTGAAGGGGGTCTACGGGGTCGGTGGGGTAACGCGGGGGAGCAGGTCGAGGGGGCCGCCACCTCGGTCGTCCCTTGGCGCCCCAAATGGGCGAGTAACCAGAGACGAGCCTCTGGCGACCGCGCCAGACTTCTCGGCGCCGAAATAATATACCCCAGACTCTATGTACAATGTCTGGCTATATCTATACACGTCTCTTTACTGTGTTATACTGTACTCCACTACACTGTACTTTACTTTACTGGACAGAGAAATTAATATAGTATGCGTGTGTGTGTATGGTTGGGAAATGAAAGCAAACTTAATTGTGACACACATGCGCTGATTCTATAATGCACAATGTACCTTATCTTATCGTCCGTTGAAGATGTCCATAGGTGTTGCGTTACTCTATGATCAAGGTATATAGCCATCTGCTTGATTTCAATTCGCGGAGGTTTAAGCGGACAGTAAATTGATGAGGAAACTAACGAGAGGCATGTATTCGCCGCAGAAAACACGACGATATGTCGAGGCGAACTGTACCTACCCTTCTTATTACCATTTCCGGTATACATACTATAATCGATAAGCGTGAACAACCCGTTTGTCGCATATTACCGACCGACTGTATCTTGCCCGCCTTTACCTCCGTTCGCGGTAACGTAGAAACAAATTGGTATATACCTGATACGCGAGTTTTCATAAGAGTTTTGATTAAAACATTCAATTATGAAGCGAGATGTCGCCAATTATGAGGCAGTCCTTTATGCCATCATTTTTAATGAAAAGAAACTTAGAAACTATGATTAATAACCGACTCCAGTTGGTCGTCAAATTCTTCAATTCTTACGCTTATGAAGTGATATCTGCTATCAATACTTGAAAGCAATGACTCGTAGCGCTTATCTTCGGTAAACATTTCCTCATCTTGCGGTTGTAACTCTTCTGGCTATACGTATCTACGTGGTATATGTCCAGCGTCGTTCTCGCATCATGTAAATTTACAGAATAAAAATTCAGCTGCGTCTGAAACAAGTTTTCTTTCTGCTATATAATATCTATTAAAGCACAAGTTTAGTATACTCCGGGGCATATAACAGTGAAAATTTCATCCTATAATTTGCATAAAGTATCAATTCAAGGGATGGGTGGAAGAAGGGCACAACTCGAAAGATGAGTTCGATCAGACACACCTGATGATCAAATTTTAAGCCTGCAAATAAGCTATGGGGAAAAAGTAGTACTCGAATTTCGGACTAGTTTAGAAAATAAATATGAAATATAGGAGGAATACGACTAATTTTGTTAAGCAATAATGTCATCAGTTAATATTATATTCAATGTACAAAATATTATTCCACTTAAATCCATTTTTCGAACGTTGGGAGAAACTTCGTGAGACCTTTTATATAACTCTGTCTTTGTACTGGAAGTTTCATTATGAGCTAATAACGTAAATACATAACGCTAATTGTTCTTTTATTCCAATGCATTTGCGTAAATTTTCGCTTGATAATTTCCTCAAGTGACTGTAGCGAATAGAGTTGCTTAAATAATGCGTCATTTAATCCAATCTCCGGGAAAAGAGCGGAAGTTGAATTACGCCCTTCTCCCATCCATCCCGTAAATTTCAGTGTTTTGATATCACATAACTCTCTAGACTTGTTTCACGCGTTAACTCAAACATGTATCTACCCACCATATAGCCAGAGCAAATCTGGAATGATATTAATAAATTCAGCCATCGTACATACCAATGCAGCCGTTATGAGATGTTACTTTTCTGTACAGTCGATAACACATTGCATAAACTAACATCCAGCTCAACAGTTTCGAGTAGATATTATGGTTGCAATGCAAAATTACGTTTGTTTTCAAATATCGATCACACATGATTCGACTACTAAAACTTGAATATCAGATATGGAAGAGTATACATTTATTATACCCCTTTGACATGTTAGATATTTCGAGCTGAGATATAGAGGGATTTGAAACTGGTTTTGGCTTGTTATACTTGTAATAATGTACACGTGAAACAAGAATGTGTGAACTCAGGTAGTGGAAATTTATCTCGTTTAATTATTAAAACATGTTGTATATAAATAGGGTACAAATACATGTAAGCTTTATGTTTATGTATGCCTATTAATTGGACAATAATAATATATACATTTTCCTGTAGTTTCAGGGGAATGATTCCAATTTAATATAGTTTGAAATAATCGAAGTATTTGTTTTCTTTTCTCTCAGATTAATAGCAAGCACCGTAACCAATGAATCACAATTTTCACCCAATCTACCATGTTTTTGGTGAGAATTTATTTTCCAATATACTCTTCAGAGTCTCTCAAACCACAGTAATTTTATTTTTACTTGTTTTCGAATCCATGGAAATAATTCTCACCAAAAAGCTAATCTGACATTTACAGGGTGATCCATTTAGGTTGGCACAGCAGAATATCTTGAGAATAACGTATTTTGGAGAAAGATATTTGGAATAAAAGTTTCATGGTTCGTAGGGTGCGAAACACTGTGCTATCGTACTTTTCATTCGGTGGAGGTTTACAAGGTCATTCGGGGGTCAACTTTTATCCTAAGTTATTTTTTCTATGACATCAATTTTTCATAATATTTCGAAATTAATAAAATAGGTATCCGATAAAACAGTAAATTATAATCCAAGCACCAAGCTTGGTTTAATTTACTATTTTATTGGATATTATGGTATAATTTACTGTTTTATTGGATATCTATATCATTAATTTTGAAATTTCGTGAAAAATTGATGTCGTAGAAAAAACAACTTGGGGTAAAAGTTTTGTATTTTATTGTGCAAAATGCAAATCTGTAAAAAAAAAAGTATACGTTCCCATTGAAAGAAACAATGTTGACGTCCGAATGACCTTGTAAACCTTCACTGAATGAAAAGTACGATAGCACAGTGTTTCGCCCCCTCTGAACCATGAAACTTTTATTGCAAACATCTTTCTCCAAAATACGTTGTTCTCAAGATATTCTGCTGTGCCCACTTAGATGGACCACCCTGTATATACTGAATATCGGTTTAGAGCTTAGACAGTTTTGAAAAACTTCATACATAGCAGCAGAAACCTGACATTGTCATTATTACAGCTATCCTGCTTTCTAAATGGTATAAAATACGTCAATATAATTTGTATTCGAGCCACTTAACATACATATCTTGATACTGTTCATTTAAGCCTTTGACGACAGACAACTTATGTAATCTATTGTTACTTATGCTAATTACTGTTCTTGTTGAGACTTAAAATTAAAGATATAATTAATTAGGAGCGAACCTTTAAATATTACTAGTCTTGATATGAGTTTACAAATCATTAAACTGATCAATATATATCAGACAAAATTCCTACGAGCTTCCAAGCGTAGCAGTTCAATAGTTTTTTACCTCTTTTATTTTTCGTTTCGTTTTGTATTCATTATTTTCCTCACTCTTGTGAAAGTAAACTATTCGTTATCCTTTCTCTTAGAGAATTAAAAATCTAATGAACCTGATTACAGTATTATATGATCTGTATCATTTGATGGAAATATATTGAATTATGTATAAATGTTTGCAACCCAATCAAAAGTAGCTAAGAATGATACTTAATAATAATAATGTCTAATATGTCTTAAATATTTACGATATTATTATTGATATGAAAGTGTATTATGGATAAAATTTCTTATATATAGAACCATTTGTCTCAATGGCTCTGAAAAAAACAAATAGATTTTTGAGTATCTTGCTGACCTTTCGTTAACCGTTTGTCATGAGCTACTGTACTTCACAATTTGCTCGTTTCGAGCCACAAGTGAGCCGGTCATTTCATGCCATCATCTTGCGCGGTGTCAACCATTTCTTCATATAATAAGAGAATATTGTTGCTATGTAGATCAGCACTAATAAAGCGCAAGTCACACCGAGCGTAAGAACTGATGTTTTTGTTGGGCAAGGCTCTACGATGGTTACCGTTTTCTCTGTAACAATGAGGAAGCGGAAGTGTTAGAATAATCCTCAAATCACTATGACTTAATGTAAATAACAAGGAGTCAGGGGATAAGGCAGTATTTATTTTATTAGCAATTTCTTTTGTGGTAAAAATGAAGTTCAATATTCTTACCTGCTTCATTAAAATCTATGCTAGCATCATTGCGCAAGAACTCAGACTGCTTCTCATCGCCAAAGTCCAAGACAAGAATCTCCTGTGATAGAGTCATGTCTTCACCCTTTTCTTCAGTTGAATTTGCAACACTTCTTCTGCGCCTTTTGCCCCATGATTCTACTGATTCACGGCCCCATTCACATACCGCCTATTAAATAAATCCACATTTCTTTATTAGGGTACACCAGAATCAATTAACGTTCAATTAGTTATTCAGAACTTATCTATCGTCATATGAATAGATTTCTCTTTCATGAAATCTCCATTTTCTTACCGGCTCACAAGGTCCTAGACAATATTTGACGTTGCACTGGAAAATTACACCATAAGACTCTGTGAATCTGAACGCTTCATAGATAGATTGCAGCGCATTGCCATCAGGAGTAAAACTCGGAAAGATTGAGGGGTCCACTGGACATCTGGAATGAATTGAAAGGTCATTATTTGTTTTGAAAGGGTTTGCTTTAAAAGAAACTGCACTTCATGACTGAATATGTGAAATTTACCCTTCATCATCGATGATTTGGAATGTACTCTTGGAATCTTTGGCCATAGCGACACAGCTGCGTGCAAAGATGCCGTATGGAGCTGAAAGAATGATTCATCGTTCCTTAGAATTTTTAATAGCAAAGAGACACAAATAATGTTTATTAATTTCATTAATTTTTAGCAAGAAGCTCAGCAGACGATTTTTTCTTTCAATGCGTTGTTTTATATTTGTAATAATTATTTTCTAAAATTAATATCACTGAGTGCCATAGAATTGAATAATCCAAAAATACTCAGTGTTAATGATATTTTTATGTTTTATTTAGTATTAAAATGATAGAGCAGCAGCCTAGCTGCTATGCTATAAAAACTACACATTGAATAAATATTTACAACGAGTTGTATCTCATTATTTTCTTTAAACAAAGTATAAAACTAGGTCGACGAGAATTTTTCACACCACTATCTTGTGCTTGATAAATATATACTCTGTCGCTCTCGAGGCTGAGCTGATAGTGAAAATTATTACGATGCTTTAATGAACAGCTTATTAGCTCTAGTTTGTCAAAAATTTTGACCATTGGAAATTTACTCACTGTCTTCTGGAATTTCGATTCTGAAAGTAAGTTTGTCCCCAATACGGACTGTCTCCACTTCTCTGGCTCTGCTATCCAAAATACGAATTCTTGGAGGTGGAGCTTCAGGGGCACTAGTTATGCTGATCATTTCCGGGTCTCTGATTGGCATCATCCCAAATGTTATGTTCTTCGATGACATATCGTAGGTACATTTAACTTTGTAGATTTTATCCGCCTTTGTCATTACCACGGAATGGTGTTGCAGTACTACAGTGTTGGAGTAAATTCCCGTCTGAAAACCGTCACGCTATATATTCAATAAACCAAAGTAACTAATAATAAGCGAAGAGAAGCTTTCAGTAAAAATTGAAAACATTATTTCGTCACAAAATAAAAAAAAAAAAGGTCTGGATATTATCATCAAGTTGTAAATACTTACCACACTTTGCGTGTTGCAGTCTTGTCCGCTCATTGTCAAATCGAGCCTGAATAGATCGCTGTTTATAACATCGATATTGCAAGTCTCTGAACGACCCAATGCGTAAATACGTCCATTAAACGGTTTGTTTGTACGAACTTGAACAGCAATTCGCGTGTCTTTGCAGTCCACAGCCACTGTAAGGATCACCATAAAATTAACATCGAATCAATCAATAAGGAAATGTACGAAGGCTTTGTTACATTGCAAGTGTTTCTTGAATTCAAAGACAATAATTAAAAATCAAGACCCATTTTATCTTACCATCGTAGCAAGTTCCTTTTTTATCGCAATTAACATCGGCGCGTGTGAGATTGTTCAGGTTCGGATCCTCGGTGCTGTCGAACACCACGGGCAAAGGATCTACGTGGGGTCCAAGGCTTTCTGTGAATATATAAAAAGTTCATTGCAATAGCAATTACATGAGATTATTGGAAAAGAATTGAAATAACGAATGAAATGAGAGCCGAAAGTCATGTAAAATCTTTTGGAATGGTTAAAAACATTTTTCAACCAAATGAAAACTTTTGAAATCTCGAAATCCGGCGTGCAAAAAAATTTATTAGCGGTGATCGATATTTGGAGAACAGCTGCCTTCGCAGTTGCGATTATTACATGGCAGGAGATGTGTCAATAAAATGTGTGCGTGCTGTTTAATAATTGAAAATCCTTAAACGTAACGCATGATAATAAAGTGAGGAATAATTGCGTATTATTAGATAGCACTCCATCCGGCGATGTTGAATTAGTATTCAGTAATCGTATTCCATTGTACACTGAATATCCGTTAACACACTCCGTTACAAATGCGTTATTAGATATGATACACGGAATCGAGAATAATATCACTATTTTATCCAAAGGGAGAGAGAGAGAGATACTCACTCTCACAGAAGTTCTCGTAGTAAGTACCAACTCGTTCTCCGTTGTCGATTAAGGGCCTCTCCGCATTCAAGTACGTCGATGGTCCATCGGGGAGTGTAGAGTGATCGAGATGAAACAATTGGCAATTGTAAGTTGTTCCTTGAGGAGGGCCACGGTACAGGAAAGATCTGCAGAGAAATTCGTTCTCTATCTCACAAGCGAGTCTGCAAGCTGATTCACTCTGGACCTGAAGTTCTTTGTCTGTGTAGTAGTGGAGGCCAGCATATTGGGCAACTTTATCGTCGGCCACACCGATACGTGGGACTTGGAATACCCTCTGGGTCTTGCAGGCATCCTTACCTGAGTTTAAAGAATTTTGTTTCTCATTATCCCACGATCAGAGAACGAATGACGAAATTTTCTAATAATATGTATGTAACCATCGACGATGATCTCACCTTTGAGGCACAAATTTTCGAAATAATCGACACCTTGAGCATCGACGAATTGAACATATTGCCCGGTTGTTCGCCTGTCCGAATCGCTCAGGTGACATTGAAGAGTGACGTAATTGTACTCGACGGACCGACAGACAAACCGATGTTCGTTAAGGCATGAGGATAAACACGTTTCCTTAGATGAGGTATAGATCAGAGCGTTGTCCAAGCCTCGGATCATCTTGTTTGGAACACGCTCGAAGGACCAAGGGCGGAGACACACGTTTTCTGCGCAAGAGAGAAAATAACACTACGTTTAGTGTCTGAAATCTGAGTCTTTTTTCCCTTAGGCTTAACGAAATGGTTCTTTTTTTTTTTATTTTATGAAGGAGCCCGAAAAAGACCCTCGACATTCCTGTATTTAATGCTTTAATTTTTAGCACCACGATAAATCATAAAACCAGAAAAAAGAATCTCATTCTACTTCTAGTCTCTCTGCGAACTAAATTATATAACAGAGCCTTTTGACGGTCTAGGAAAAAAAAAATGGATTTCTTGTTATTTGAAATTACGCTGTTATACAGGCGATATATTTTTTTCAGGCATCGTCGTAAACTCGATGTTATAAAAGAACAGTTATTTTTTAATTAGATACCTAAGAATTAACGAGCTATCTTCAATATTGAGTTATATTCCATTGCTATAGAATGGTAGAGGTAGGTTACAATTTCAATCAACCGTTCCACAGGATTCGTTCTTACAACTATAATACAACTCATATTTATCTTGGCGCTGAGAATATCGCGTAAAACTTTTGGCACGACCCCCGCCGCAGTTTTGAAATTTAGGTAACCGCAGACTATAAATTCACAGTAACTCAATTTACTGGAATCCAGACCGTTGAAATCGGGTAGCCTACCGGCTAACTAACTAAAAAAAGAACTGGGAAGGGTGAGGGCTCGGTATTAACGATATCTTTTTACTCGTTGGCTTTGAAACTCGAGAGAAAAACTCTTATTGTTAGAAAAATTCAACCAGACTCGTGTTTGGTGGAACAAATCTTTCTCATGCGCCTGCGATAGACAACCCAACATACGTGGCTGTACGTGTTATAAAAGGTTGACGTCTACTTCGCGACTCGTAAAACCAAATCACGTCCTTCTGCCCACATAATCCGTTTGTGTATTATACTCTACGTTCCGGCAGTCTATTTTTTTTTGGTAATTCCTTGAAGTGTGTATGCGAATGTTAATACAGAGCGTCTGCAGAATTCCATCGTTAAAATAATCTCTGCAGCACCCTAGGTGTTAACATTATACATGACGGGGCAAAAAACGATCGGGTTTACTGTACATGGGTATAATATAGTTAGCGTGGAGGAAACTACCAGCAAACTTTCCAGCGAGCTAACATTTGGGGTTTCTTTGACCTTTACAACTGTTCACAGGTACTTGTTTGCCTAGGAACGTTCTTAATGTATTTACAGAAGGGTCTTAAGGTCCCGTAGAGCTATAAGAACGACGGTGGAATTGGACACCAGCAATCCTAACGAAAATCTATTATCACGGTCCGGTGGTCAAACAAAAGAAATTCCAAGTGTCCTTTCGAGAATTTACCTTTAAAATTATACCTGCCGGTGATCCCGTCTTTTATTGTATATACCTACTCCTGCACAGGTGTTTGTATTGGTGTCTAGGTACCCATGAGTACCTCTATATACAGGCATGTATATTCCATAAAAGTAGCACCGTCCTTCTTATTCAAATATACCATAAAGCGTTACGAATTTGATGTAACAATTATTCAAATAATATTCAAAGCTTATAAATTTATACAATTATAAAGTATACTTCGGACTTTCAACGCAGGACCGTGCAAAATTATTTCATTTCACCGTATCGGATCAGAAAACCATACCTACATACATATACCTATATATATATGCATAACAGCTATACCATCATGGATTTGGATTTGTAAGAAACGGCTATTAAATATTCATTGTATCCGCGTGCTGTGGATATCTTGGATCGCTGACCTCTCTTAAGTAACTTATACGTATACCCCCCGCTGTTATATGTATATATTTATTTAACGTACCTGATCTAAGCTGCAGTTTGACCATGTAGTACATGTTAGCTGCCCTTTGCGGTTGAGCGGATGGATTTGAAGCCGCTGTTTCATTCTGTAGTTGACAAACGGTGTCTTGCATTGGGGCTAAAGGATTAGGTACGAATGAAAAGGCCGCGCTTTGACATTCAGCTTCCTCGCGGCACCATCCTTGACATTCGTAAAGGGACAGGTTTCGCACAGTGTAGTAGGTCAGTCCTCTGTAGTCGAAGTCCGTTAATTTCTCGAAACCCGTTCGCGCTAATTATAAGAATAAAGAAATATTTT
This sequence comes from Tenthredo distinguenda, assembly GCA_947538915.1. Lineage (NCBI taxonomy): Eukaryota > Metazoa > Arthropoda > Insecta > Hymenoptera > Tenthredinidae > Tenthredo > Tenthredo distinguenda. The sequence continues at coordinate 13,461,618 of OX384534.1, forward strand.
TATCACACCTATAAGAAAATAATGAAACATTTATGGGCCGTTAACGTGAATTAAGAAATAAACTTTCCCGACCAAACTATACGCGTAGAACAACATAATATAACTCGGTGTATATACGTCATAATAGATTCGCAATTTGCCGACTGCAATTGCTTGCATTTCCTCTAACATCGTCGAGCGCTTAAGTAAAACCTGAAATCGTTGTTATTTGGATGATGTACAGTTAGCGTATACGTCAGAAGTGCACGCAAGTCAAATTGCACATGAATATAATCGCGTGTATGGTAGCGTGACGTGTCGCACATATACCATTACTCCTCAGGTATATATCAAAGCTTCGAACCCAAGCGGCAACGAGTTAAGTAGAGGCTAGTAATGCACTTATCTAGAAATTTAATAAATCACTTGAATTTTAAGATTTACCTAAAGCGGCGTACGACGTGGTGCAAGCAATGGCTAATATCAACGCCAAAGCGGTCAGGCTGCACGGAACTGAACCCATCTGAAACAAAATAAAGGAAAAGTTTATCACAACGCTTTTATTTATGAACATGTCTGGAACCCTAACAAAGTTTAAACACAAATTCAGGCTTGTAATTAAATCTGGTAATTAATACTGATAATTCTTCTTCCGCATATGCTTAATGAAAGATTGATAACAGTTACGATCATGAATGTTGTTTTTTTGTCAAGTCTGATATAATATAACAGCTGGTAACGTAGTACAGCTATTACGAGTTATATACTCGTGTCTTAATGCTACGGACTGCAGAATCGCAGCACTGCAGAGATCCTTCGAATGATGAGGAGCTGCTGCTGCTGCTGCATCGCTGGAAGCGGTTTTCTGGTCTCTAGTTTCTACTTTATTACACGAATTATCGTTTTGTTACCGATCTGACATTCAGTGGCTGTACCCGTTCAACAGGAAGTGCTGCGAACTGGGCAGCGCGTTACCTGTGGGATCGAGAAAAGGCAAAATAATGGGCATTCCAAGCGGACCTTGAACCAAGTACATACCTATATATCTCAAGATATCGAACTACGGTGAAACTTTTCACAATACAGTTAAAACAGTGTAGAGCTTATCGTTATTTTTCTTAAGATTTATAACCGCGAGATCGTTTTTTTCTTAAAGTGGATACCTTGGGTTGTTATATCTTGTCGTATGAGCGCGATTCAGCCGTGTAATATACAATGAAAGAAACTGCTCCCATGATTTTTCCTCTCGTTTTCTCGATTTTTCTCTTGTGCTACACTTTCTTATATGTCAGCTGTCAGCCGTTGATAGACAAGCGGAGAGACGGATGAACGCGGCTTGGAATAAAAGAGGTGAATGAGTCGGGTCCGCGAACACGAAGAGAATTTAGCCAAGATTTTTTGTTAACAAAACCAGTTCCCTTCTAGCTATCGCGGGCATTTATCAAGAACTCAGCATCAGAAATGCGAGGACAGTTTCTGACACGTCCATAAACAGAGAAATATGCTTAAGCTTTGATCGTAATCGTATAATTTTATTTATATTAATTTAGATCAAGATATAAATGAGCCACCGAAACTTGGAAGCGAAACATAGTCAACGAGATTATACCAGCTACCACTTTCGAGTGGCAATTTATTTCCGTCATATTTTCATACGAAAAAATTATGCGGTGATTCACGTCGATCGAAATAAACTTCACTACGCGTCAAACTTCCGCATCTGATTATTCAAATTCAGTAAAGGAGCTTCTTCTAACAATAAATCATGAAGAAGTGGGAAAATTCTTCAACGATTATTCTGCTGTCAGTCTGTTTATTGAGCGATCTTCCTCGATCATATAAATATATCGTTGTCTACTCCTGAGAATTGGCAAAAACGAATAGAAAACGAAAGAAGTGCAACTTCTAGGAATATCCTGTAGCTATTCCGCCTCGTCGGAAATTGTTACTTCGGACATCGATAGCTCAGGATAAATTCCGAGATTCTACGAATCGTGAAAGCCAAGTCTCGAACCTCAAGTCAATGAACAGAGACAAGGCACGATGGAGAACTCCTGTAGGATACTGGAGAGGCCTTCATCTTTGCGGCCACGAATCGACCTCTGGAGTTCGCATTCGTGCCAGACTCTTGGCTACACGAAGGTCAAGAATTTGCTGCGTCCCTATGCGCTGTAAATACAAAAAAGACCACCCGCACCTATACCAGCGATTCCGAGATTAGATTTCATGCAAGACTATGCAGGGTATAAAACTAGAGATTGAAGACTACACAACGTGTCCTTTGTTAGGTAGGTATTCTCGAAACGATTTACAACGGGCAAGCGTTTTGTGGTCACACTTGTTCGCTGTCACGGAAGACCATAAGAGGTCGATGAACGTTCGCGTCGTCTATACGTATAGGTATATCTTCACTTAGGATACTCCGCAAAATGGGCAAAATGAGAAAAAGTAACGCTTAAATAGCGTAGTTCAATTTTCGATGATGAGACATCGCTGGTAAACGAGCTTTCGGCGGTTTATACCTAGGTTGAAGTATAGCTTACCAAACCGGGGAAAAAACCATTTTATATGAATGAGTCGCGACGAGATTCGAGGGACTTTTCAATGCGCTCTTAGGAGTTAGGGCTTTAAGCCGATTTCAGAGATCTTATGATTTAAGATATCCTAGCCTTCGGTGTACTTGTATGGGACTTGAGTGAGAGCCGATGAGCGAGGATGACTCTTTGACCCTGAAGATCCACGACCAGCTATCTTGGGTCGTGCCCCATGCAAGAGACCTTCTTCACCTTTGTAGCTCAGCTATACGAGATTAAAATAAGAAAGAAGACACGCTGTCCAGATCACATTGTAGGTACGAGCGGAAAAGACTGAGTACCACGTTTCAGAATGTCTTCCGAAACTGGGTACTGGACATTTTGTGTATGTCTTGTCAGTGTTTGTCATGGTGCCTAATTAGTCCTACGAATCAGTACAAGAATACCTCTAACCATCGTTAATAAGCAGGCGATACCAAGAAGACGATAATCCTTAATCAACCAGACAATCAGAAGGTCGTTAATGATAATAATCGAAACCGCGCTCGGGTTTAATTGATCTAGGTAATCGTATAGAATCATCATTAAATCGGCGTAATCAGACTCTAGTATTAAAAGAGGTAACAACGCGAAACTAGCTATCAATTATATGGATCTCAAGCTGATCTTGAGGAGATATTCGAAATAATTCCTCATTGCAATCAGTATTTGCAATTACTTGGCTCGTTTGCGGTTCTTACTTGATACAAGATATTTCGTGGCGGCAAAAGTTCCGAAGATACCGAGTACTCACGCAAAGCATTCGCAAAGGAGATGTAAGTATACCGTATTGTACATGGGTATGTACGTATACCCATTGCCTACGGTAAAGACAGAAGGTGCTGCCTGTGCTCCCATGTCGAGTAGTCGGGCTATCTGATCATCGGTACTAGATAGAGTTCTCAGCTTTGTATGACCGTGAGTCAAAGTCCCGATTGCACGGCTACCGAATGCAAATTTATACTCATTCTAACGTCTCTAGCGGGCAGATTAATACCGGAACTCAGAGTATCTGTCTTGTTTAAATAAAGGAATGAGCTGACTTGAACTCCTGAGCGGCGCAATGGAACCGTGCATCATCAATCCTTTAGGGAAATGTCCTTGCAAGAGGGATCAGTATTTTCTCGTATATGTAGAACCGGCAGCTTTTTGCTCTATCATGCTGCCTACTACCATATGAACACGGAGCGCAGAGCTTAGCTCTGCGGTCACGACATAGACGAGAAGCGATCTTCCTGAACAATGTAGCGTTACCTCGAATATACGGGACCACTTAGTGACGGATCAAGATGGCACGAGCGATGATAGTATATGCAAATTTAACCGTCCAGGTAACTGTCGGGTCATACTCGAGAAAAAGCCGTTCCACCGGGACCTGGAATGCCTTTTCTCGTGCTTTAAATCTCTCGCAAATTACCGCCATTTGTCTCGCTGTCCACAACGCCTCTAAGAGCTTTGTTTAACAAAGTGCCGGTACAGAAATTCTGGGGTAGTTTGTTACCCGATGGCGTAATTCGAGCTGTTATTTGATGTTAGCCTACGAAATTCCGTATTATGATACCTGTGTTAAGTTTATTTAAACTTGAGCTGGTCTTGTTCTCGCGAATGCGTCGACTACGGTAGTCGGTTGGAACTTCGTTCACACGTGATAAATACCCCGCGATTGTCCCTTCGGAATAAATTTTGCGATGCGGTAAAACCAGTCCCTGTATGTAACAAGTGCTTATGTATTCCTAGGGGCAATCTTTGCCCGCCACCACTCTTGAGTTATCGGCTAATCCTGTTAGTAATTAGCAGCAATCTCCTCTCGACGAATAGGATACTAGAACCGAGAGTAGAGGCAGTGGTAGAGGTCACCTTCAACTCTAACTCCACCTCCGTACAACGACCTCAGCATCCTGAGCCCTTGACTTCACCGCCGAGGACGAGGTACGCGGTCCACTGCTCGGTTGGCACTTAACATCCAGTTGTTGGAAGTTAGTACATATACCTAAGCCAGAGTATCATAGGAACTTGGTACAATGTTCTACTGGTATCGGTATGCAGTGTGGTCACATAGGTATAATAGTTTCTTTGCATCTCGTCTGTATTAATTTAAGGGTAGCTTGCCGCTCCGTTGACTTTCCATTCGATTGCTTTCGCTAAGATGGACCGAAAGCTCAACACGGTGCAAAAGCACATGAGGTATTTTCAATTTTATTATGGCTTCCGGTAAGTCAACGTTGGCTGCCACATTACAATTGAAGATTCCATAATGGAGAAGATGACATGTCTTCACGTTGCAAAAGGTCCTGGCTGTAATCTCTCGGGAGTGTTTTCCCTGGCGATGGTTTGACACGTGATCTTCCTACCTCGTTCGTGCTTTCCTATGGTTGCGCTCTCTGGCATTACGGCGTAGTTTCTTTGTCCCATGCCACGAACTCGGTGCGCGTTCGTGTTTGAAATTTTTTCATCAACTCACCGGCAGTCTTGACTCTTCTTGTCCTGGCTATTCCCGCTGATGCAAATGCCCTCGAGGGATAAGAAATGAAGGGAAAAGTGTGGCAGGCCATCAAGACGTCGGTGCGCAAGAAGAAAGGAAGAGCCCCGCGGGCTTAAGGGCACATTCTGTACCTCTAGGAATAAAGTGACTCCATTTTTTACCGGATCATTTTACATTTACATGATCCTTCTCCTCGGAACGTTAAAAAAACAAGTCGTGGTCTTGAGAGCGAGGCAAGGAATAATTGTAACAATAAAAGGATGTACTTTTCAGAGATATATATTCCCAAGATGAGACCTTTTTGCGCAGGATAGTCTTGAAATGAATCTTCCTCGATGCAGAACGGTGGATGAAAAAGGATCTCGAGCGAGCGCGGCTCCTGCCCTACGTAATTACCACGGGAGTCCGCATTATTCTAGCGTGAAATAGTCCGAGACTACAAGATGATTTAGCGTCATTCGTTTCTCCGACGAAGCATTGGTACCATGTTCCAGTCAGTCCCTTCATTACTTCGAATATTTTCTCATTACCTACCCAAGCATCACGGTGCAGGGTGGCAGCCACGAGATATGCTCCGTAAATATATTACTCATTCCAACAGGGCGAGATGATGCTCTATCATTAAATTCATGGTCCATGAGATCTTGCCAGGAATTGTCATTTTTTATTTTTCAAGGGATAAGAGAAATTGAAATTTCATACGATAACCTCAATACTCTGATATATCAGGTATATAAGGTCTTGTGTAGACAGATCTACCATCTCATCCCGCAAATGTACCTCAAGGCGATACCATTAATCCTATCCGCTATTTTCATCTTACATCACGCGTTTCGAGCCCCTCTAAAACTCCAACTACATACAGAGTAATATTTGGTCTGACCTCGACGAAGAGTTTCCCTTGACTCTGACCTTGAACTTGAGGTTGGATAGGCTGAATAAATTTTATAAGATAAGAATAGAATTCTGCAAGGCTTTCGCGTGTCGACTAGTATTACAGCTACGGATGGCTGACATCACGAGGATAGAGAACTAGGGTGGTTAGGGATGAGATGTTTCGTGACTGTTATTCGGAGAATCCTTTGCAGATTGGTGGTTGAAGAAAGGTAACCATCCAAGTCTCACATTGAGGCGTTGTTACGACCACGTACATACCTAACCACCAGGTGGTCGTTGACGCTGATGTTTCTCAGTAATCTCTGAGCTCCGTGCTCTATTCGCCTTCCTTATTCTCTCGCACCTTCATCCCACGATGAAGTAAGAAGTGACGAGAGAGGTCGACCATCTATGTGTCTGCTTGTGCTTGAGATGGAGCGAGAGAGAACGGAATTCATTGTACTCTGGGAATTTGTTCCCCAAGTCAGAATACTCTCGAATTTATAATAGGAGTATGTCGAGGTACACCTCACAACTTTGCACTTCGTTACTATTAAATTACACTCGGTTAAATTTTAACTAACAAACTGAAACTCACAAGTCAGGATTAGTGGGCAGTACCTAATTTCGAGAATCCAAAAAGTGTCCACCGTCGCTGTAGACAATATTTACTAACCAGATCGTTGCAGAGAATGAAGATTGAGTTCAATCACGCGAATGTCAGAAGGCATTGTCATACGGTAATATTGATCGGTAATAGATGCGAGCTAACATGAGCCCAAATATGATATAAAATGAAATGTATAGAAACATTGGTAGGGTATATCATATTGTTTTATTTTATCGAGGAAGATGGTTTCATCCTCGTCGATAATTCTGAAGAGACTTGATAAAATAAGAAGAAGTAACTTGTTCCAGAATCGTAACTGTCTGAGCACTTTGGCTAATGACTGCAGACGGTAGAAATATTTTATCCTGTAGAATACGACTTACTCTTTTCACTTTTATCTAATTATTTTAAAACGTAGTATCACGCTGTCGTAGCTAGATACTGTAATGGGTAATCGAGTAATTACTGTAACCATAACGCTTTTAACCATAACGGTTGGAAAATTACTGTACATATACCACACGTAAGAAGATAAAGAGAAGACAGGAAGATCGAGTAGGAGAATAATATCTTTGGATATTTCTTCCCACATTTTTTAGGACCCTTTGTGCCACCGTGGATATTCACTTTATTATTCATAGCGGTATGACCTCACCACACGAGCAATGGATACAAAAAATCAATTGATATAGACAAGCTACCAACGATTCTGGACAAAAAACCGTATCCATTATCACCTAAAAACGTTTCAATTAAGTAGCAATAATGGTCTCGGGTACGTGTCACGATCTCTATGAAGGCAGTCGTGCGTCCCGACGCCTCTCAATTCAATCACTACTTATTAAACAAGTCGCTATGATACAAACGATCCTTTGTTTAGCTCAGTTCTTTACCCTATTGTGGTTTGGCCCTATCACCTTGCTCCTCAATTACATCTTCACGTTGAGGAAAGTCCTGTTACCTAAACCTCTCTCATAACACCTGGTGTAGTAAGCGAGGATTCGTTTGTCCCCGACCACCGAGACATACCCTGCGGCCAGATCACCGTAATTGTGTGTTTAACTTTAATCGCGATTCTATGCATCTTGTGGCGGGATATTCAACTTTGTGGCAGTTCTGGACCATAATTTATATATTTAAAGGTGTTGTGGATTATCTGGATATAACAATTTATTCCCGATTGATTCGACGGCGTCTAGGGTTTTCAGGACAATCCGATTACTTGAAGACAAATTTTACGAGCAAAATAACAAAAAGTTAACCGAACACGCTCGCTGTAAGAAGCGGACATTTTTTTTTTTCCGAGATAATTTGATGGATAATTTTTTTTCCTTTCGGTTCAAAGTAACGAGTAATTTTTTTATCCGCGGTAAAAATAACTCGTCTCCTTCTCTCCATATTCTTTATTCACTAAGATATCGTGTCTCAACTACGTACTACGTATACTTTTTGCTTATAAACTTTCGAGCATCTTGATACCGTAGTGACACTAAGTTGGGGACAAAACTTCTTACCTCACTTTATATACCTCGTTTGAAACTTAGGAACTTTTTTGATGGATGGCGGGCTAATAGGCATCCGGTAGTTGGCGATTTGAAGAGTAAATCTTGAAATAATCGACTAATTTTCTCGTCAACTTGAAACAGAATAATTGGACCATTCGACTGTGTCAACCGCTGGACCGTTCGAGTTTCTTGAACTTTATATTACGAACAAATACCCGAACTAAATATTCTTTACCCATACGTGACGGCTGAGACTAATCGACCGAATGCGTGCACGCATATGCACAATATCACGTACGCTACCTATGCACCCAGTTGAGTCCCAAATGAGCCTTGCCAGTCCTCGTGAATTTATTATGGGCCTTTCGAAGCGGTCGGATGACGAGCGGTGCAGACTAAGTCAAATTGATTACCGTATTACCTTTCTTCAATCAATTTTAAATGGCTACGAATTATAGTTTACCTTACGCTCGAATTTTAGCTACTGTCGATTACCAGTAGTTATCTACTTATATAGGAATAAGTAACGATTTAGTTTCTCGTTATTTTTTATTCGATTCAAATGGTAGATTAGCCGTGGTGAATTACGCGAACTTGCGTTTCATTCATCGTCGTTCATTGCTCGTTTCGCACGAGGTTCAGATCGGAATTGAGAATGATCAGTGAGATCGGTACGAAGAGTGATTTATTCATTCGAATTTAGATCATCCGTGGAGTGCGGTTCGCACCAGTGAGCTAAATTATTTCAGTTTGAATTTTTTTTTTTTTTCTTTTGTTCTTTTCGTTTATTTCTCATCGCCAAACGATTCCCAGAGTCGGTGTTCAGGACTTGTAGGTTTTAATTGCTATTCCGCACGTCTGACTTTGCTAGTCATTTGTATTCCCAGAGACTCTGGTGCCTGTCAGCGATGCGGTCGCTTGTCGAGCGGAGCAACAGGTTGTCTTATCTCTTCGGACAGTGGCCAACCTCTTTAAGGCTTGCCTTTATTTTTCTCTTTCCGCAAGCCTTCGACTCTTCTTTTTCAGCTATACACCGGGATATTGCGCTCCGCTAGGTCTATTGTGCCGAAGAACGCGAAAATAAAATAAAATAACTATAAAATAAGTAAAAAAAAAAAAAAAAAAATACCACCAACCGCAGCGGTGATCTTTTCCTGCTAGACTACTACCTGTCAGGATGAGGCTTACCGCGAATATCAAATTTAACCGCGTTATTTTGGTAGATACATCATTTTATTGCAAATTATTCAGAACCTCGGTGTGAAATCATTTTTTAACTTTTTAAAGCACCGTAATATTTGAAGAGTAGGTTGAGTCTGGCAAGTGGAAAGAATCACGTCATCAATTATTTCGGTATAAGTCAATGACCATAATGATTTCAGCGACCTAGTTAATTATACGGGAAAACTGTACGACGAGACGATGTTTTGGGCGGAAGAAAAGTTCTTTGACACTGAATTTATGTATGTGAGAGGATAAGCGTGTTACACTTCGGGATTAGGCGAGTAAATAATTGAAACAGAAGGCTTGCAATTTATTCAAGTGAAGGCGTTATCTAGTTATGCATAATTTGTGAGGATGAACGTCCCGGGCTGAGTTGCGTAAGTGACGTGAAACATCGTTCAATTATTTGAGAACACGTCAAGTTGAGTCATTTTAGGCGGCCATCGCATGATTTACCGTTACTCGCGACCTTTCGATCCGTTCTGTATCCAGTGACACGAATACCTTTATTCCGTTGCAAAAAGATGGTATAAAACGAATGATTCTTGGCTCTGTACTATTCGATAGGTATTATTACTCGCCGTAACTGGAGCTATCCGAGATCGGTTCAAGACCACGCTTATTATTCATATATATAAATATACTAGTAAACTCTGACCGAGATCGTATTTTTAATAGCCGCGCATTTAGCTCTCTTACCGTGACCTCCGTTTCTAATAAATTTCAATCATTAATCTCGACGTGACCTGGAAGTGCAGGCGAGAATGCTAGACCACAAGTATTTAAACGTACTGCTATACTTCCATCGAGTCTATATTCTTGACATACATCTATTTATTAAACTTTTTCATTCGAAAGTAAAATGAAAAGTTTTTATGAAAATATGAGTGAAAGAGTTTCACATTAGGTCATAATTAAACCCAAAAGTTTCACGAATCTCATAAAAAGGAATTTTTCAGGAGCAAAAGAGGACCGAAATTTCACCGACGCTACAAAAAGATGATTTTTTTTATTTCTTTTCATTTTTACATCGCGTGGACCGTGACGGAAATACCCGTTATAGGAAAGGCCTTTTTTATGATATAATCGATCCAGTTACACACGCCGTAAAAATTTTTTACCTTTCATACTCGGCACTCGTATTACACTAACAATAAGAGTTCATAATTTCTCCACCGTAACAGGATGCATTGTTATTTTTAATTGAGATCAGATTTAATTATTCTAGCCTGCATTGAACCCACATGGTTTTTTCTTTTACCGATAGTATGTCTTTCTTTATGCAAATAGTTTCGCGATTCACCATCGCCGTTTCCATTTTTAGAAGGGGTCAATTGGATCAATTAATTCAGTTCATCGTTAGCCAAAGCGATTAGAATAATCGATATTTTGTTTCCATTTACGTATTGCAGGTATAGTCATCGGTAGTCCATTGACTAGTTTGCCCAACTAGTAAATCTACCAATTGGTTAACGGTTTTCGATGGCCTAATTGATTCAACGCGTTCTAATCCGATGCTCTGTTGCTCCATCATTTCCGGGCTACAAAAGCCCCTCCAATATCACGACAAATTATTAACGAATACCTTTGTTTGAATTTTGATTCCGATCTAGATTATAATTGAGAAATGCCGCAGTACTTAATTAGGAATTAATTGGTAATACTGTTTCGTGGAATAACCACCTGGGGTGCAGAGAAATGATTCGATTACTAATTACCACCACTCGAAGTCTGGTATAATTATCAATGTATCCAAAACAAACTTTGAAAATAATAAAATGTGTATTCGTTCTCAATTATGAGATAACCGGTTGAAAATATGCGCAGAAAATATACAGTAGCCTTTTACACAGCAGAACGTAGTACTGTTGTGTCTTAATTACATATGTAAACAGCCGTAAGCCATTCCTTTTAGCTTATCTCCGATAATCGATCATTGACACGTGTGACTCAGCTTAAAACAAAACGTGATTAGAGTTCCTGGTGAATGAACCGAACGAATGATTTTGCTCGTATATTTAAGCCTGGAATATCGAATCAGTTTTTGCAGGAATTTTAGAGCCCGTATACATCGCGCCTATCGTAGGTACTGATCGAACGAAGCGGGGGAGCGAAACTAGGTTTGACCTGGATACGAATAAGCATGAAAAGGCTTTATAGTCGGAAATATCTGCTATACAGGTAGCAGAGCTAAGCGCAAGATCTAATCGCTCGGGATTTAAAAAAATGTACAGACTTTAATCCGCGTAAATTAAAGTCATGTATATTTCCACAGTATTATCCGGATTTTTCCCACCGGGAAATTTTTCATTTTATTCACTCGCTTCTGTATAGGTTCGTTCCCTCACGTTTAAATTTCTTTCAAAAGAGTTGAATGAAAATTATTATTTCTTTGTGATTAACGACAAAAACGATTTTGAAAGTCACCCAGCGACAAGTTTCAGAGCCGTTCTTATCGATTGCGGAATTCAGTTTCTAGGCCACAGAGTAACTCGCTATCAGCAATTGAACGATCGAAGTAAATCCATATGGCAGTACTCATTTTTTTTCCTCGGTATGTAGCGAACTCGCACGTACGAGTGCCTTCCTAAGTAACGGGTGTTGTTCGAAGTGTTAGCGCCAAGCTCTCGCGAGCACGGTTACCGTTGCGTGGTCCACAAACTGTTGCGATCCCACTACTAGCCCACCTTCGTCATTTTTCTCTGTTTCTCTTTCGCGATTGTCTTTCTCCACGCTTAAATCTACACACATACACGCGTATGATAATTCGGTGGTTCTTATAAAACGGTCTGAGGCGAATATGTAATTTGGATTTGGTGCTACCGGATATCCCGTTGTTATGCCATATCGCGATAATCTCCGATCGAGAAAGACTTTCGTGTTAGATTCGCCTCGGCGTTTAGCGATCGTCAAGGTCTATTGCCTCGATGGGGAAGACTAGTACCTACTCTAAAATTCCCGGTTTCGAATGGTGAATTTCGGCAAGGAACCAGGGCAACCGGGTAATCTGGTTAATTTTAACTGGTTGAATGAATTATACATAGTTTCGTGGGCAGGAAGACTGCAGTGGCTCCAGTCCAACTCTCATTTCGTTCTTCCTTTTAAATCAGAATGATTTTAATGAATGAAATAACAGCTACTTTATTTAGAACTCGTTAGGAACTAGGCCTAAATAAGTCACGTAGCAAATAAGATGATTAAAACTGCAGGATTACATTATAATTACAACTAGCTGCATTTATAATGACTACCAATGCGAACTGCCATCGCTGTGTTAGAAGATGATTTATTCATCACTTCGCACTTAGCATACTGGCGCCTAACGCTGTATCTGTATTTGTCGGATGTATAAGTAGGTATACGTGTTACATTCAAGTTATGAAAAAAGCACTGGCTTCACCACACGTCATACTTCCAAATCTAGTAATTAATAAAACCGCTAAATATTCTTCAACACCACATATATCGTTATTTGGAAAGATTCGCTGTCTGGTTTAGAACGTATGGCAATATATTCACCATTGTATAGAATCCGTTAGAACGTTCTTTGTATACTATGAGTGGATGAATTTAACTTAGGTACGTATACCTAACCGTATATCGATAATTATGTACTTTTCGGTAGATAATTATTTCTAAACGCTACGTGATTTATGGTTCCATTCGTTGCTTCATACACTTGGCCACTACGCTTGTATACGTATATACATATCCAACCACTTATCCTATATGTAGAGGAGCCAGAGGCTTGCATATCCTACGATCGGAAGAACTCCCGTCATCTCGTATCCTCTTTCTATCGCCTCCGAGCAACGGTAATACATTAGGAATTGCCACACGGATAAAGACCGCGAGCTATACCTACTATGGGTAGATATTTCCTTCCTGGGTAGGTACAAGATAGCAGGATACGCCGCCAGGGACAAAACAGACGGTTGACTTTCTTCACGCCTTCGTGCAAATCTCATCGCGGTTAATACTAAGTCGGGAGATAATTAGAGACGTTTGATTGACGCGGAGGGAATAGCGATTCGATTTATTAAGGGATTGATTTCTCCCTCGATAAGCGTGGCAGCGATTTAATTCGTGGCGAATTGGATTATCAATATTCGCGATTGGTATACGATCGGGATTTCAAATTTTCATAATTACTGATCGTTTTATCGATGACAGACTCACTATATCACGATAGATTACCATATCTCGCCTGAAGGCCTGTTTTTACACTAATCATTGCAGCTTGTTGTATACATTAATCACTGAGATAGGTATACACACGCTCATTAGCAAATATAATAACGTACAGTTTGTTTTCATGAAAAATTGATTCTTTTTTAAGCAATCTTAATTTATTCGATCAATCAGTTTGGGATGGGATGATCGTAACTTAATCTCGTCTTCATATTCGACGGTGAAACATTTTTAATTGAGGTAAACCTCGGGTAATGAGGTCTAGAACAGCTAAACTAAGAATTGTAATTATACATTTACAAAAGTAAAAGAAAAGGAAGTTTTCGGTGTAAGGTATGGGTACAGAAATCGAGATACTCTCTGAGTGAAAAATGGTGAAGAATTCTAGCCGACAAATTTCGAATATGAAAAATCTAGTGCTATTTTCGCAAACCCCTATTCGCACTAAAGCTATTGTCAATAGAGAAACTGTAATTTTAATGGCACCCACATTCAATCATTCGTATATTTTATTGCAGCAGGTGTGTTCGACGTGACCTAAAAAAACAGAATAGAGAAAAGTCGTCAACCGTGTATAGCGGAGCTTCGAACTATAATAGGTATAGGATATTATACGAACAGGATATGAAAAAAAGGGGGAAAAAATCATATTTTTCATCCCTCGCCTCCTGCACTCTGGGACTAAAAAGGGCCCGCTTGATGCCCTTGGACCGTATTAATAGCAAACGACTACTCGACTCGAGTAAAGTCGATTTTGCCGACTAAGGCTAGTTGAATGCGCGTTGCTCTACGGACGTGGAGCTGTGCCTCTGAGGGGTCAACGCCCAGGCGGTGAGGCGCCGAAGATCCTCACCAAGCGTCCAGCCGCTCGACCACTAGCAACTGTAGCCGCTAGTGGGGCAGGTCGGAACACATTGGTAACTCTACCGTCAAAGTATCAAATTTTCGTAAGTTCAGGGAGAATTTTGATCAGGGGAAAATAACCGGTTTTCCCCTCCGATTCCTTCTCTTTTCTCACACCTATAAATTTTTCTCAAATTAAAGTGTGTAAGGAACTTTTAAACGTCGAGAATGTACGTCAGCTTTTGACCCAATCTGAATCGATTTTCGGAATAATTTTGTCACATTTTTTATTTATTTTTTCTTCAATTTTATACATTTTTTTAATAACATCATGCGAGTCGATAACCGGCACGCGACGATTGAAATTATTCACGGTGTAGCGAGTAGATGAAATTGTACGTGCGTGAGGTTGTCGTGTGATAAGAAATACGATTTAGGCTTGTTCGTGCGTTCAAGTCTCTCGACTTGAGAATATAACCGTATCCTCTATACTCGTCTATTAGAATGTTAGTGATAATTAATTCTTGTCTAGGCTTCGAGATCGGAATTTTCTAACAGATTTTCGGATAGCTTGGGGCACCTAGCTTCCTAATCCTAATCCTTGACCGAGCTGTAGGAAATATTAAAAAATTTCAAATATTTCAAGCTTATATAACACACGTTACGTATGAATGGAAACATTATCACAACCGGTTATATGAGAGTAAAATTTCTGTACGATAGTACAGCAAGATTTAAGAAGTATGCAATTAAATTTAGTTCAAAGATAGGAAACTATTTATTTTGCAAAATTTCATTTAGAATTTCGTTCACTGGAGACAGAAAATACACATTTAGTGTGGGATACTATTTTCATTGCCGTGAGCTTGCGATTAGATAAAAAAAAAGCGGTTCCCTTTTTTGAAATTTTTACTTTTTACTTTTCACTTTTTCTTTTCTCATTCTTTCCTTTTCTTTCTTCTTTGTTTTCTCGTTTTTATGGCGGGCTGAGTATACGCTACAGACATCAGCGAGTTACCCAACAGCTAACTTGACGGCCCTGACTTTGAACCGCGCTATCTCAACCGTGGGAATACAAGAGCACTATGTCTATACTATTTACAGAGTTAGGTTTAGTATGATACTAAAAAGCAATGAAAAAGGATAAAAAAAAAAAAGAAACGGCCTGAGGAAGATTTCGGCATATAATTAATCGCTCCAATCGTAATATATCGTTCAAAATTAGATACGTTTGGTACGAATATCTGTTTCCTCTCTAATTATTTCCTGTCCAATTATCATTCTCTGTCTTCTCAATTTGCAACTATATATAGTGTCTAAAAACAACTTTTTACATTCTTATAAATTTTCATAAAACTGTAGATATTTTCGTTCACCGTTACAGGTAAATTATAAAATTCATTGAATATTCATAGAATTGTATAATTACCAACGTCAATAATAAAGCTTGGCACTATTTTGCCGTGAGATTAAGTATGAAATTATTAGCCAATTAACTCTCAGGAATTACTGTATTAGTTTCGTGTTATTCGGTCTATTGACTGCAGCGTGTGAATAAGTAATTCGAACGCGTGTATTCCGAAATAACATTTAAAATACATCATAATGAACAAATTTGACGAAAAAATCATGCGTTTTTTTTTTCAATTTTTCCTTCAAATTCCGACAGAATCTCTAACAGCACAAATTCCGATGACGAGAATTCGAATTCATTATAAAACAGAGAAGATGCAAAGCCGTATTAAAAAATGAATAAAAATTCTGCACAGGTCAACACGTACCTCTGAACAATCACTGGTACCAATTGGAAGTCAACTTGAGGCCACCTTTCGACCAACTCGAATCACTTCCACTTTGTTCTATCGGGAAACTAAACTTAATCTTAAAACTTCGACGGTTGTATTTCGCTTCGACCTTGCACGCACACTTTTTTGAAAATCAAATGAAATATCTTGAGCGCTGGGCTGCCGCGACAGCTCTGTCTTGGAGGCCACGGGCTGCCGTGACTTTATAAACCAAGGTAGCCTCTCCGTCGAGTTCCCCGTCTAAAAAAGCAACGCGATTGGCGTCTAGCTCCCAAAGCGACTCTCTGATTGGAAGCTCGGCTAGCGGTACCGGTCCGCGTCTACACGTACGCGTACCTACTCGGATCCTTCGGATCTGCTTCGATGTTTCCGCGAGTCTTCGGCGAGTACCAACGGCTAGTTACTCTGTGTAATTAGGGAAGAGTGACACGTTACCGTTTTATCTATTTATTCTTTATCTTATTTGAGCCTCAATTATATCAAGGCTCTCTGTCTGTCGCCTAGGTATAATTTTTCGTGTTTCTAGGTACGTAGGTAGATAGGTACAGGTACGAATTTTTATTCGCGGACTTTCTGCTGCACCCTCCTCGGTATCACAGGTACACATCTTGTCCGCAATGCTGGGAACGGTCTTGTGTCATGTATATAAATAACGTAACCTAAATTAATGAGCCTCGGCTAATCTTCCGGGATTAAATGCCGCTACCTAACGGACACAACTTCTCTTCTTTGGGCAAAAGAAATTATATTAATGATCGCCTTTTTAACCAGGTACAATCGACAGTAGAGAAGGTACTGTTCTATAAACCTGAGACATTAAATCGAAGCCTAAAACCATCGTCGTTAAATTTTTGATAAATATATTAGCGTTAATTAAAAGCGTAGATGTATACGCCGCAGGATTATTATACGCCTTGATCCGGTGTCATCCGCGTATTTCGTGATCGGATGACGTTTTTATTATTAAAATATCCTCATCATCCTGTCTCGAGCAGGTGAAGATTGACAGAAAGAAAATGCGCCGTTTAATCGCTGTATCAAGGACGAACCTTGATCAAAGGAGGGAGCTAATACGTTGCATCGATGGATCAGATAAAATATAGACACCGAAGATGTCGCGTCACGGTGTGTAGTTTGAATGACTCTTTGTCTACAGAAGTGTTACTAATTTTATTCCCGTGATAAATTGTTATATCACTTCATTATCAAATGGAATCAGAGCGTTCAAAAATCCTTCATCACGAGTAATACAGATATGCGAATTTTATTCATCAAGTAACTTCATTTAATCGATATTTCTGATGCTCAAAAATCTACGCAAGCTTCTTCGGTTCTTTTTATCAGCATCTGCGAATAGATTTCCACGTAGATGTGGTGTGCAATTATAATTATTTATAGAAAATTCAATTCACTTATTACGTGACTGGCTGTGAGAATTATTTCGACGTTGTCTCACCTGTCTTATTTGATCGATATATTCGGAACCTTAGCACTACGGCGCGGAAAACAAGGACCATGAAGAAATCAAATTAATGTCAAGATCCGTGTGAAGCATTTCTCTGGATTTGAGAGTCCGCAAGAATGAAGAGTTATGCTGGATGAGCATGCAAATTGAAATGGAACAATGTACGTAACACCTCCGCCAACGCTTCAATGCTATAACGCCAGATACTCAGTGAACTGTGAAAGGCTTAGTAGATGTGTAACTAGGATATTGGATCGGAATGTGAACCTGATCCCAATAAAGTTTGAACTTGGAACAAAGCACGTTGATATTCAGGGTTAACGTGGCTAGCGTGTTTAATTTTTGTAGGCACGGGATTTTAACGATTACTGAACGCTGTTAGAACACTGACCGAAGACCTCGTTTCCTAGGGCATTCTAGAATCAGCAAAATTAACGGAAAAATGATCGCACAAAGCGCAACGGGAATTCGGAAGTTTTTTTTTTTTAATTGGGTTGAAAATAGCAACCAGTGCTTCGATAACGATTCTTCAGCCTCGAGGTGTGTGATTACATGTTATACTCAGGCCAGAGTTGGGTATAATAACGTAAGTATTCCGAGACTCGGGGCAACTGATTCTGAGGGAAAATAATAATAATTGTGGAGTTTTTAGTCGAAGTATTAAAAAACACCGACGAATCGTCCAAGTTTGCCAAAACTTCAACTGCCTTTCGTGTCGTCGGTTTTTGATCCGAAAATAGGAAAGATTGTGTACCGTTTTAATCACAGCGCAACACACGCGATGCATTTTTGTTACCTCTGTGGTTATACGGCGGTTTAGAGTTAATTTCTTCTTCTATCTTCTCGCTTCGGTAGTTTATCTGGTTTTCAGTGAAATGATACCACAAAGGAACGAAGAAGAAGTTTAGCGAACTTTTTCTACACGGATATTCGCTCGTAGGTTGATGGCAGAGCGACGATATTACAGTGAAGATTCGCTAGCAACAAATTAACGGAGATAATCGCCCTCCAAATTGAAGAAATCATACGAATCGACAGTTTTTTAATGTCTCAAAAATTTCCAGCCTCCGTTTCTGGAAACTGCGGAAGGCCGACGAACCTTAGAGTTCAATTCACCGAGCAGAAGATTCGCGACGATCCATTACGCTCGGAATTGCAAAAATACAACTAGGAATAAGCGGAGAACGAGATAGACTAAAGTCTCAATGACTGCGTGTGGAGAAGCGCAGGCTAGAGTAGAAATAGTCAATTAACAACGCCTTGCAAACGAGGGGAAAACTCAGACTTGAACGCTCTTTAGTTAATGCATTTAAACTCGTTAGCAAAGCAGGATGAATTCCACAGGCGAAGAGGAATAACGATTTCTCGGTATTTTTATTGAATTTAAATCTCCATGTTTGAATTCAGATCGATAGGCGAATCGCAGATCACTGAACGTATATGTAATAGATGTTGGTAGTAGTAAGTTGAAACCTATTGTTAACTTAATCGAAAAAATGAATGAAGAGTCTGAAATTGAATTTTCGATCGATCCTGAAGTTCCGTCTTTATTTTACTCGACTATTCCATTACTGCAACCTTCTATTTTCGAATGAATTGTGAAAGAAATAAATTACGTATTCCTGATCCAAAGCGACGTCTTTGAGTTTCAAAAAACCATCATTCCTTGGCTGAATATCAGCAATCCATCAATGTAATGACTGGCAATTACCAGTCGGGTAAATTCATACTCTACGAACAAATGAGGCACGCGAGATTTAGCTCAGATCTTTGTACTCGAATTACCAATGTTTAAAATTTATGGATTCGCAGATTTACTTGTCTCCCATCTCCATGATCGAGCGACAAACGAATCTAGGTGTCTGACCGTACAATTACTCATTGTCATATTTTTCTTTTTTCGCGAATACCTTTGTCACAAAAATACAACTTTTTCGCTCATACGTCCTCACTCCGTACTACAATTATACACATAGTGGAAAGGCACCGTTGAAAGTCCAACGACTTATTGGCAATAACTGTTTTGGTCGATTTAGAAAAATTTTTGGGAATCGTTACAGCGAGTGAAAACTGTGGCACAACCAACGGAGGGATATCATCCGTCATGGTTGTTAGACGTTAGAGTACTATTAGGTAACGCTTAGGACACCTTCGCCGGATGCAGGGTCAAAGCAATTCTCGACTGAAGCTGAGTCTGACCACGTCTCACGAGTTTCCGCGTTCTCAGTAATTCACGCTTCAATTAAAATATCGTATAAAAAAGTGTGCGACGTCCTCTTCAAACGAGTCTCGTCACAGGGAGATGCGTTTCAGGTATATACACATATGTGTATATAGCCTACGGTAGTGATCGCTGGTGATCGCGAAGCGGAAAGGAAACGCTATGCCAAGAGCGTCCGAATTCAGTGTGACCGGTCAGGTTAAGTATCTAACTGTTCCCCCAGACCACCGCTCATGAGTACTGTCTGCTTTTTGAATCTTGAATCCCGGTGGAAGGTGGAAGATCGTAAGAGAGATGTAACTGGTAACCGAATTATGTGACCGAAGCACGAAGCGTTTTGGACTGGGAACGTGATCTTTAGAGTAACAAAAACGACTTGGTGGTTGCTGGAGGCAATGGAATAACGAAATTTTCTGGTTCACTGACTAGTTTGTTATCCGTAAGGGAAAACCCCGCTAAAATGACTGAAATTCTCAGACAGTTTTAGATCAAACTCAAAAAATTGATGACAAATAGACCAGTGAGTCTCACCGCGAGCCACACCCATGCATTTTAATAAGAAGAAAGGAGGAGAAATTGTCGGTATAAAATGTCGAGTTAACTAGAGAGCAAAGCATCAGCTTGGAGCGTATTTTGTATTATAAATCCTATTGATTACGGAGAAGCTAACGTTGTCCGACTATAATGCTCTAGGAAATTCCTGTTAATCACTATAACTTGTGCTGTGCTGATTAGAGGTAGAGTTTTCTTCGAGTACATTCTACTCTATAAGCCGCTACGTGATGCCTTGGGAAACAAAGATTGAGTCAGATTCTGGGTAGGAATCAGTGAAATAATTTCAAGCAACGGAATCCACCGGAGCACCTAATCTCACGTGAGAAATCGCACTCAGACGTCGAGGGCTAAAGTTCATCAGCAGGAGGAGCAAATGATGTTTACCATTGCGAACTACGTATGCATAAACACCGAGTGCAATCCTTCATCGTCATTTTTGCTCACGATATTTGACAGCCAGCACTTAGTTTCGTTTCAACTTCCTATCACTCATTGAGGTGGAGTAAAAAAGGGAAGCGGAAGCTCTTGGGTATCCTTCTGAACCGAGGAACGCAAGCTACTAAAACACCACTCTACAATTCGTTCGTCAGAGACTAGAGAGCACGCATACGTGGTCCGAAGTGGCGCAAGTATTCTTTGAGGATTAAATTCTGGCGCACTAACGATACAAGTAAATCCTTGTTGATGAGTGGTGGCCGGAGGCTGCAGGAAGGGTAATTTACACCTCGACTGGTTTCATCTTTTCTACAAAGCCGCGGGGGACGAATAGAAGTGGGAGGACTTTGATAGATTTTTCACACGAGGAAAGATTCCAACGTCTAGTTCCTGGATTTGTTTCCGGAAACAAAACGTCTGGTTTCGGACCTAGACGTTCGTAATTATTTCGCCCGCACGGGTGAGTTATAAGAGCAGATCTTCACATCAATCGGGAATAGCCGTAGAGACGTGGAATGTAACGACTGGCTCGGGTTGCTTTATCCTCTTTACAAATAGGAGGGATAAAAAAGCCAAGCGGAAGCTCTCGAGTATCCTGAGGCTAGAGATGAACATTACGAAGACTACTGGCTGTTCAGTGCGGTCTACTTCTTCGGTCATATTTTCTTAGAATTCATTTGTTAACGTCATTCATAGTTATCTCAAGGATATTCATCCCAATGCCGATGTGTTAACATGGGTATATTATAATTAGTATTGACTCCTGTAGCTGAAGCATGTTGATTCAATTCTTGCGAAGGAAGTTTTTTCCATCCCGAGAAGGGTATAAAAAGTCTGTAAGAGTAGCACGAGCGAACATCAGTTATAGACCGATGGCCGATGTGGTTTTTCTTAACGTATTTCTGAAGCCTTTTGGCTGTTTTGCTTTAATCAAAGCGTTTTAGGAACAAACACCCGCGGGTTACTGTATCTCGATTTGCTTTGCTTCGCCCGTCGGTATTCATCTTTTCGATAAACCCAATTCGAAGATCGTGTCGTTTCTGTTGCGGTGAAATAGCCGCTGCGTTCGTTAACTCGAAGGATGGACTGCCAATAGTTTTTCCTTACATCGCGCTTGGTCAGTCACCGAAGACCCGTGAACGACGTGCAAGAATTGATCGCGCGTGGATATTTCCAAACCGCATATATACAGCGAGGACTTCGAAACACGGAAGCGTCGCGTCATGGAAGCGGAAGTGGTTAGAATTAGGATCAATCCTTCGAGATCGCCAAGAATCCAATTTTCTTTTACCATGCGATAATCCGAGCGAATTTAATCGTCTAGTTAATTCTAAGGCTTAGGATCGCGGCAAACAGCTCAAAGGATTTTATTTTTATAAACTACCAGTTCACGTACTCTCCCACGGCGATCACATCGCCTCTTTACAGGAAACCGTATTTAAGGAGGTAACACATGTATGTATATACTTCTCGAAAAATATACCAAGGGATCGCACATTACCATTCATGGATATTCATTATTGCGCTGAAACTTCCGGTAGTAGAAAATTTCGAAAAAAGCTCACCGTCAGCTAATTGAATCTTGTAAAACTACATTTTCCGAATTGGTCAACCAGTTGGGAAGAAATGTTTCACATTTTTTCGACACAGTCAATCTTCTCCACTGCATCGGTATTCGTTTTTACAAATAAAGGTCCGATCGATGAGGTTTGTAGATCCATGTATGTCATGTATGTGAATTCCTGACGTACAAAAAGCACTTCCGACTCCAATTAACTGCCTAAGGCGAAAGTAACGGAAATGATTTCGATTGAAAATTTCGGCTTCGGTTCTATTGCGAATAGCATGAGTGGATTTCTACTTAGGTAGATCAGACTTAGATACCATGAAATTATTAAAACGTCTACATATTCCGATCAAAAAGCCCTTCTCACAAAGTTAGCCGTTTCAAGTTCATACAGGATATCCTCTGTGCAGATTTTTTGGTCTTTGCATCTATACACCTACACATGGACAGCGTATATAGTATATTCTTACTAGCAACCCTCATCTTATTGCGTACCTGTTCCCTGCTCCTCCCGCGCGATCTCGTCCTTCTGCGCCTCCTTCCTCGAGGTATAATCACTATATTTTAGTTCTTCGCTTAGGTCTTCGCGGCCGTGTAGCTCTCGGCGCTACATCCTACCATCTCCTTGGAGGTTCACGGTCGGTCAAGGACTCGTTGCTCGAGTCTCTTCCCGCTCTTTTTCTCTCTCTCTCTGCCTTAAGCGAGTACGATGCAGCGGGAAGCACTGATTTTATTTTTATCTTCTTTTCAGCTCTCTTCTCGTTTCTTCTTGTCCCTATTTCTTTCATCTTTAGTTCTTCTTCCGAACCTCACCTAACCTAACGCAATCCAATGCGACTTGAGGTGAGGCAAGACTTCACGACGCTATATAGGTATATATACATACACCTACCGATGTTATATAGATTTACGCCAAGCCCTGACGGCCCTCAACCGATTATATATACCCACCCCTACGTGGTAGCTAAAAGTCTGCAGATTTTCAACCGAAGCGGTTAATCTTCCCACGGGGATTCGTTAAAGGAATAATTACATGGTGATTAGTTACCAGAGTGTAAATCATATTTAAAAATCGAGCAAAGGGCATCTGTTTTACAAGCCCACAGTCCACAGAGATATATATCGTGTTCATTTTCATCCTTTTTTTTCATATTTAACGACTGTGTTTCGATTCGTGGAATTCATACTGTAATAATGTCTGCCCCGGATCGCCTAGACCCATAATTTTACTGCTTTCTCATGGACCACCTCACGCCATTCTTCTGTAGGTGCCTTTCGTCCATATTTATAGGGAAACCATTAGGCCTTGTTTTATAACGTTACTAAGAATCCTCGAGAAATTCGCTTGAAATAGACACGCACGCTATTATCTACTCCGTAGTTGTATAGGGGTCAAGACTGAATTTAACGATCGAAGGGATATCTACGCCTCAACGTATCGAACTGCATCGCTAGTAAATTCTTCCGGCAGATATATCAGCTACCGAACAGTTCTAATTTCTAAATGGCCAATTCCCATTCGGAAAGTTATTCACTGCTGCGGCATCGCTGCTAACGGTAATCCTAGATCTGGGTTTTTCAACAATAAGGAACAACAAGGAACTTTGGAACAGATTTGACAAAAAGTTGATTCAAACGAAACATCGATCTCCGAACGTGTTGATAGAAATTTTTTACTCCGATCAGAATTCCGAGCGTGGTACATCTCGCATAAGTGAAGCCGATCTTTAGAGTAGTAAAATAAAGAAATGGTCACCTCGATGTATGTAAAATGAAAATTCCTTCCAGATATACCAAATTCTCGATATCTACCAGCTGCATGGTATTTCGCGGATGAGTTGACTCGAGGTACGCTGCAACTGGTTAGCGATGAAGATAATTGACGCACGTCCTACGCACGAAGAGGCAAAGTATACGGTCTAGGAAATAAGGTAGATAGACGTATGCACACGGGATGTCGAAGTTGTCGAAGGAGTCAAGCCTCGCCCTGACCGTGAGAGCGGACGGCGAGTCAAGCTCGCGGCAAAGCCTTCCGGGCTCCAGGAACAAATTACCTTAACTATAAATAGAACTTTACAAGAACACGTGTAATCTTTGAGCATCCGTCGCAAAAAGTTATTTTGAAACCTACTTCCCCGAGATATAAGAAATATGCATATAGGTGGTTCATACTACGAGGGGATGAGTCATGAGGGTCCTCATCAACGTTGTTTCACTTCATTCCTGAACAGTTACACGATGCGGGTTGGTATTAGCACGCATCCGCCACGCTACGATGTAGATAATGCAGTTTTACTCTTCTCTCGTTAGTTTTTTTTTAACGGAATTTCTTTATATTAAATATGCGGGATCTCTGGTAGCAAGATTATGAAATAAAGGTAGCCTCCAGTCCGAAGGATCGGAACGTGGAGAGATGAAAGCTAGTCGAAAAAGACTAACGGTTCCGGAGTAGCCGTTCGATCATTGGTTCAGCAAATAACTGGCTTTCAGGATAGATCCTGTCTAAAGAAACCTCGGCTAATCCTAGCTTGTCACGTACTTGTCTACGTTGACTAAGTTACACGGAGTCAAAGGTCAGCCTCGGATTTTCTTCTCGCGTTATTCGCCAGACAGACGTTGCTGATTAATAAAACCTGAAAGAATAGAAATGACCGTACCTATCTATACATAGCAGATGAAAGAATAGCTGCACGTTTCTCATTGTCGATGGACGATCATTCGATTTTCTATCACCGCGTAACGTGATTCAGTATCAAAAAGGGTCAGCTAATACCTACCGTGGTATCGTGCTAGGCGAAGTCGATACCAAGTCATCGAATTCTTCGTAATTGTATCGCTCATTGTTTCCTTCACCTAGGTAGGCTCATAGAGAACGAAAAATAGTAGAGTTTGTAAGACTATATCTGACCCAGAGGATAATGTCGTTTCCAATTAAACTCGAATGAATTTGCGCATCGGGTTTTATTACAGCTGTCATGGCAGTGCTCGGATTATTATATCCTTGACAAATCGTCAGCCAGCTTTGCGGCTCTATCATTTCAGTCTCTGGTCTCGGTATGATAGAGACCAGATCTTTAACTACGCTTAGTTGCTCTAAGCGGTGCTACGATTCAAGTTTGACCGTAAGAATCCTCCCTTTGGAAGGAAAGAATGCGGAAGCGGTAGCAGCCAAGGCGGAAGTGTACCTTAAAACAAGCAGGAGTGATCTACACTTCACTTCGAGGGGTTAATGATTAAGCAATGGTACATATGGTCATGATGTCCGTCTAGCAATAAGTAGAGTTCATTTCTTAAGTCCAGAATGACATCACCAGTTAGCGTGATACGCAGAGTATCTTCTGAGATTGGATGACATAACTGTAACCCAAGGGGACGTCGACTTCTGGTTTCTGGTTTGCGTCACGCCTTCGTGCAGCTCGGCGCATCCTTTATTCTCCTCTTCTTCTGTCGCAGTGCTCTTCATCATCTCTTCTCTTCTCTTCTCATTTCTTTCCATACTCCCTACCATCACTGATTTTCATTTTTTTTTTTTTTTTTTTCTAAACACCAGAAGTGAATGTCTGCAATTATTTAAAAATCTCGAACACAAGACCTGACCCGAATCAAAAGCAAATTAATTTACTTTCGGAACCTTCCTAATTAATTTCGATCAACATCTCTGGATCCAACAGTGCGAAACTTCTGTGTAGATACTTGCTCACCGACCAATCAAGCGCAGCGTATAAAGAAATGGATTATCGTAAGGGTCTACGACCTCATTCTCAGAAGTTGTAGGTTTTCCTGAACACTGGTGTCTTAAGCTCAAGAAGTACCTAGATAGGTGTGTATCGTTTCAATGTCTTTCTTTTTTTTCTTTTTTTTTTTCTAAAAAAGGACGATGACTCGAAGCTCGATACACAACAGTCATGAGACTGCAGTTATTCAGAACTTTATTTGCACTTGCGAATAGTAGATTACAGACCTTGACACAACAGGTGTAACCGATCGCAAATTATTCATCTTGACGACACCCAGCTTCCCAATTATATTAACCGCCGTGGAAACGACTCAATCCTTTTTTTACTTGACCATAACTCAATACCCGCAAATATTATACCAATAGCAAAAGCTGGACGACTCTATTTGCACGTGATGCAGATAAGGTGCTGTGGCTCAGTGTCATCTCAGCTATCCTTTGGGTGTTTACCACTTTACCGTCGATTTTGCTATTGAGGTAATGCATTCGAGCGTGAATTTGGTTTTTACGTTAATACCAACACTCTGTCGGATCACTGAACATTTTTCTAGGTTGTGGGTGCCGCCTGATTAGCCGTAGTATTTGGTGGGAGTAGAACTTTTATTCTTGTTTCTGGTGATGATTCGCCTTTTGTAATGACAGGCGGAAGCCATGGATTAAATATTGCGGGAATGGGTACAGTCGGAGGGGGCCGAAATCGAATGTAAAGTTCGCTTGTATTGCTCGGCAAGACGAGCCTAGAAGAGCATTTGTCTAGGTCAGGACTTTCCTCGCTAGTGATATACATATTCCGATTCCTATGTTAGGTGGGCTGAGAGGTAAGAAGAAATACGAGATTGAAATAATGTTTGATGATTAAAAAGAGACTTGCGCTTGCTTAACCCAAATATTCTGTGTCTCGTGGAATCATAAGACAATTAGTAAAGTACAGCAAAAAACGGGACTGTAATTGCAATTAAAGCGATGCGGAAGCAGAGCCAGCGAGTGGACACTGGTCACGCTTCATGCCAATTTAACTCGTGTCCATCCACACATCCACGTGTACCTCATTCTTGGATTGCGACGCGTGCGTCGCCAACGCACTACACGCGAAAGCTTTTTCTGCGTAGCGGCAACCTCCGATGTCTACGGGTGTGCAAAGACATATTCTATGTGTTACGCAGAGTCATAGATTTATGCGAAACGGCGGCACCAACACCAGCACGAGTATAAGCACGATAGAATAAAACACTGCAAGAATCATCCAGTGGATCGAAGTGCGAGTGAACCGGAAGGAGAAATGTCCAGTGCAAGTTGAACTTGCGACGAAGGTAACAATGCATTACGAGGTGAATAATGATATAACCGTCAATTGTTATCTCATTGTCATGGCAAAATAACTCCGACGCACGAGAGAAGATCTACTTCGTTTGGCACAACGTGCTCTGGTTCTCCCATACGTATATCACAGACGTATAGCGCGGACTATGCGCTTTCACAAACTTTTATACCAACATATGATATATTTGCTGGATAACTTGCCAAATATCTTTCTTCGCATTTGTTTCCCAACCGAAGACAGTGCAATCGTAAATTTCCTGCGGTAGAATAAAGTACGGTTTTCGGTGTGCAAACTACCCCTTCGGAACAGGCCATTTCAAGATTTCAACGCGTCGTTAGGAAATGAATGATTCGCTGAAAACTTGGCGGAACAGGAGAAACAAGTGATAAAATTATCGTGAAAATTTACTGGTTTATTATAGAATGATGAAAAATAGGAAAGCGGCGAATGTCACGAATGAATTTCCCTCTGTCGAGTTAAATCATGTGTGTATCATGTATTTATACACATGGTGTAATTCACGTCATGTCGAGGATCCGGGTGCGGAATTCCTGGAGGTATGCGTACATGCATAAAGGATATACACACTCTTCGCTGGTTAGGGATGCGATTTTCCCGGCCAAAAAGCCGACCCGAATTTTTCGCATGACGCGAATCACCTCGAATTTACGAGCTTGAGGCTGGTCCGGGAATCTATTCAAAATGGTAATACCGGATATTCTTGGGTTCTTTTTTATGTCCATCTATCCATACATATGAGCAGCACTAAAAGTACCAAATATAATCTGAAAATGCCACGAAGCTTTTTTTCTTGCCCGACATTTCTTTCCCTATTCTCGCCTTTCCTCTGAACAGGAAGAAGAAACTTATCGATATGGCTCTTGGCGGATCACGACGGGTTCGCAAAAGCTCGACGAATATAACAACGTAACGTCTCTATTCGTCGCAGAGATTGGCCTGATCGTACCTTCATCGAAGTACTCGCATCTTTTGATTATAAAATATGGCTTGTAAAATTGCTCTGTGATTTGGCCGAACGTGCATTTTACAATTCGATGCAATCTATGATTAAGATGACTGCAGGTCGTTTACTCTTGAGAAAACTTCTATCTCACAGACCCTCTCGGTCATTTGTTAATCTACCAACATCGTTTGCAGCCCGTGTACCGTGACTACGTAATATGTATACTAGTATCGAACAGTTTACTTGTTTGCTGTGCGGCAAAGCTTGTTCTCTCGTTGAGGAACTTGAATAAACTTGACAAGGAGTTTGCTTCTATGATCAAGTGACTTTAGCTCATGTACTGTACGTATTTGTATTTATGCATTAGGAATACCGACGTAGTTTTAACTGTTAGTTAGTTGGTTCTAGTTGAATAGTACAAACAATAGTGCAAACTAGATGAATAGAGAGCCGGAACAAAAGGGCATTCCATCGGAAGTCTGAGCTAATCAACTTCGCATTATTAGATGTTAATTGCACCGTTGTTTCTTGTCTCGTCTCAGAGTTTGAACGAATGCATAGCTATACCATCGCTCTGAGTTATCTTGAGAAAATTCTACCCTTCTTTTGTCAGACATACACACGTAGTTCTATTGTACGTTAATTACATATGCGATGATTAAAAATTCACGCCGATACTTTCCCACTTAACCAGCATATCACAATACCGTAAAGAAATCATACTATTTTCACACACGCAACTTAAGCTAGTCTTAAAAGGGTAACAGGCTTCCACATAAATTAACCTATGATCAACTCAGCTATTTATTAATATGAATTAGATTAACCGTGCGAGCGTAAGGTCCTCGTATGATAGCTGCTGATATATATACTCTACAATCCAGATACATGGTATTATTCATATCATACACGTCCATAGATGCTTGCCTGTTACATCATATACGGTTCTTGTTCACGGTGAAACTTCATGTTACGTATAAAAGTAGATAAGTTCGTAAGTACGTCATGATAAAGGCTTGAGCCTTTTCAGAAGCAAGTCGATTCTTGCGGTAATTTTCCGTTCGCTCTGATACCAGGAAGACCGATATAGTTTATTACACGTAATAACACATCCAGGATAAGGTTCTCTAGGAAATACTGTTATAAATTTAGGTATATCGATACGTTCGTAGATGCCAAAGCTCGATTATTCTGCGCGCTTGAATAGGTGTAAGGAGCTTTTCAATTCTACCTCTTTACCTATTTAATAAGAACCTGCAAGCTAACGAGCGGAATCAAGGAAATGATAAACCTACTGTGTACCCAACGGGATTTCAGCCTGAGACAACCGAAGCCAATAATGTGAGAATATTTATAAATGATAGATATGCTTCTCCTTTATTTATTTAAGCGAATTTTTTACCTGTATACTTCGTTGCTTAGAATGTCGTGTTATACAAGTTTTTTTCGAATATTTCTTTACAAGAATCATTCAAATTTTTTTTTGAGAAAAACTTAGTATGACATACCCTGGGCTCTACACCTCCCTTCGATGCCATGGTGATTTGTAATGAAAAATGAATCAATACCGAATATGATTCATTTGCTATCGACGCCCCAACGTGGGAACTTTTAAATCTGATTGCTCGGAATGATTGACATCGAATGTGGACCTGTTCGTTGATTAATATTCAAAGCTGTGTATGCAACTTTCGATTTTTTGCCCACGTGGGACGGGCTAATTGCCTCGAGTTTGTTAATTCGTATTTTATGAGCACTGACTGGCAGCATTCGTACCACAGCTGTGTGTCTAGATCTTTTTTTCAGGAAACCAGGATATAAAACTTTCAAGGTTTTAGTACCGGATAGAAATTCTAACGTCTTTCCATAAATATATATTGATTGAATGTGAATATACCGTAGAACGAACCATTTAACTGATTTAACAAATTGATTTCGGAGCGACGTAATTGCTTATCTGACGCGGTTTGTGCTAAAATAATTTAATGCTCCAGCGATTTTTCGTTGAATAGAAATACGGTACCGGTATCCCGTCTGGTCAGGCTTTGATTATAAATCTGCAATCTATTAATCGCGTTCGCCTAAAGTCCATGCTCTCCATGGTTCTTGATTGGTGTAGTTATTTCGTGAGAATGTGAACTTTTTTTCGATCGAAGTATTTACCGTTTTCAGAAATCATTTACACGTTATTTATACCGGGTATTCTTAGGCCTGTTAGATACGGGCAAGAAGAAAGAGAAAGATGAAAGAATAATGAAAAGAAAAAGTAAGGTTGACGACCACTGATCTAGCGGAGATTCTTCTACTACGGGATAAAAGAAGTTCCCACGAGGAAAAAGAATGCATGAAACATTTCGATATGTATAAGAGTTCATAAGCTAACGAGTCTAGCCTCTCGTTATTATGCTCTTAATTGAGAATGTTATGTAACACGGTATAATGATACTCGAGTTTTGGGTAACAATTATAGCAGTGAAAGTTCGAAAAGGTAAAAATAAATCATAAAATTATAACCATCGCATTGTCTTTATTATTCTCCATACGTTTAACTCCATAAAACGAGTCCAGGGTTGTTTTGTATCGTCTGAACGGTCCGACCATAAATCAGATTCTATAGTTCATCTCAATTCCCATTCGTATCAGTTTGGAGTGATGTAAACCTGAGAAAATACGTCGCCGCGTAATTGGACGACGTGCAATTATCTCTACGTGACACATTGTCCAATCTCGGCTTGTTGAGTAAACTGAAATCACGAAGGTAAAATTACCTCAGGAACCATCTAACGTGGCATGAATGCCTTAGCAAGTACGTGAACTTGTCGTTCGGAAAATCTCTCCTCCTCCGGCTGTTGTAAACTTAACCCAAAGGAAGCGGAGTCGGAAGTTCACCGAAGTCGAAAATCGCGGTTTCGGTGTGGAGTACCAAAGCGCCCCTTGCGCACTCTCCTAAGGTACGACCGAATGAAAAAGCGACTGAAACGTTTTGCACGGCCGGGGTAATCTGAGAAAACGATTTACCAGTATACCGCGGTACGAATAGACCATCGGGAAAAAGACAATGCTGCATCGCGAATCGTAAACTCGTACCTCCATTAGTCACAATCATCCGATACACTGCAGGTTCGCTACAACATTATATACCCGGCAACGAATACGGCGAAATACTAGACGCGGAGAAACATAATATCAAAAAATCTACAGCAGTTATTCCACCTAGCTATTCACGTACCAAGATATGTGGTCCGAGATCTTTTTTCCGAATACCGCTAGCGAGGTGTGGCAGGTCAGTGTACGCAATGGACCCAACATGCCTCATTTCCTTACCAAAGTACGCATTCAAAAATTATCGCTTATAGAAAAAATAGAATCGATTTTTAGGAGATGGAAAACGCGGAGAAACTCCAGTTAGTGACTCGGGGTGAGGGCTCAATGCTGAAAATGATTCGAGACGAAACATGAAACTTGACTCGATCATGTATGCGGTTTACCTTACTTGCGCATTAATTCTTCAGATAATGAAACGCGCTTTAGTCTGGCGTAAGAATTTACTTCTATACCGCTCTAGAATCGAGATACAGCGTTCACGCTGTTACGTTCACGACTAGCTTTACAGTTATGGATAAGTTATTGTATATGGTAGATCATTAGCAGCTATATAAACAAGCCGTGTATTACCCTAGGTATTACCTTATAGAGAGGTTAATCGTGTGCAGATCCTGCGTGGACTCTGACCTCCCCATTGCGAATAGGGTCGCAAGCGCGTCTATACGGTTTAAATAAAGTTTCGATACTGAATCCGACCTTACTGTCGATCCTTGAAATAATTGGCTTTGCCAAGGCATGAAGAAAAAAGAAAAAAAAAGAAAAAAGAAAGAAAGAAAAAAGGAGAAAGGAAAGAACTGAATTGAGGAGAAATGAGTGAAGGGAATTTAGATAAGATACGAAAGATTTCTTTACTCCGTGAACCACCTTTGATCGTCTGTAACTCAGTCCGTGTGGTTTTCATTACCTTACCAATTACGTATCTAGAACACGAACGACCGTTGACGCAAAGGAAACAAGATGCAATAACAGTGTAATAATAAAAGCGAACGGCAAAAAGTAAATATGTATCTAAATCCTTATGTAGATCACTCGATTGCTGTACAGTTACGTTGGGTACGGCTGCTGTACCCAGCAGTAACAACAGCCTTGACGGTCTTTCACAGGCATATAAGAAGGTCGCTTCAATATTTACCCAATAATTATCAGCGAAAACTTCTCAGAGAAAATTACTCGCGTAACTATGTACACCTAACTTCTTATTCGGAATAAATCCACCGTTTCCTCTTCAAGTGCAATTCGTTTTTTCGATTTTATTTTTATTTTTTCGGGAAATATATGAAAAATTCAACAAAATAAGAAAAACGAAGAAGAAATAGCTGAGTATCTTTACCGATTATGATTAGCTACGTTAAATTATTCGTAACTTAGAGTTCCAGAACCGTCGAAAAAGAATCCCTTTCTTCGAAAACGAGGCGCGAACTTCAGAGACCTAAATTATTCCCGGTATAAAATTCTTTCAGAGTTCAAAATTGCTACTAGTTTCTTAAGATCGTCGTCACTGTTTGAAAAACATGTCTAAAGATAAGGCACATGTAACGTCTCCGTGAAACGTAACCGCTATCTACATATATTATTCTAGTGAACTGTGTGTTGTTCCACTATATTATTATAAGATTCTTAATTATAGCATACGTCCGTTAAAATCAGATGCAATCCAGAAACGACCTGGTCTCCTTTTTCCCGCGTTGGCGATAGGACAACTTCTGCCCACGTACCGGGGCGAGTATAATATTTACGTACACATTATTACAGCTTACATACGTACGAATATATACTGTATCGGTATATGTTTGAACACACTTACGCCCACAGATATACAGGTAAGGTCGTCCAGGCTGGCGCATCGAAGCGTCAGTGCCTGACCTGTACCTTCTATAGCCACTTCGTTAACGGTCCCGTAACCCAAAGGCCTATAAGCAACGCCACCTTATTCACAAATGGTCAAGAGGGTCAACCACTGGGACACGTATCGATTCCCATAATGGCGCCAACGCATTTCGCTAAAATAATTACGCTAATTGGTAATACGGATACTGTGT
The DNA here is from genome assembly GCA_947538915.1 of Tenthredo distinguenda. Classification (NCBI taxonomy): domain Eukaryota; kingdom Metazoa; phylum Arthropoda; class Insecta; order Hymenoptera; family Tenthredinidae; genus Tenthredo; species Tenthredo distinguenda. The sequence continues at coordinate 13,495,114 of OX384534.1, forward strand.
ACACTGTCCGTCGTGAATTCCATGGGAAAATAAATAAGGAATAACTGTACCTATTTTATAAAATAATGATAGTAATAATAAACTAGAGTAGGGCATGGATAAAATTTGTCTATTTATACCCGAAATTTGGAATTCAACACGCGTAGCACCGTATTTTAACCGAGAGAGTAAAGTCGAGCTGAAACTCGGACGTTTAACGTTATTGCAATCGTGTATCGCGCGCTTGAATATCGTTCGTATAGGTACATAGATATGCTGTCAATTATTTAGATTTATGGTGTGCTTCGTTCTATTCGTGAATCTTTCGCTTTACCATCCCGCGGTTCATCCACCCACGATAATAACTGTGCTCGGTTGTGGGACCTGAACCGCGTGTTCGTAATTGAACGTAGCTGTAATATCCTCGGGGTGAATAGTGAGAAATTCGCGTATGATTGTTTCGTGGCAATTTTACCTTGATTGATAATTCATGCTTATGAAGTAAATTGAAAGAAAGGTAATGCTTTAATTTACAAACGGTCGGTTCCAGGACCTCGATCTATTCCTCTGGACAGGATTGGCAACGCGATCCAAAGGCGATCAGCTATGAGATTTGCCTGATCCGGAGGAAGTTAACGATTAGAGGTTTATTAGAAATACGGTGAGACTAACGGTTCATGATTCGAACATAAAAATGAAAATTGCAATAAATCTGTTCGCGAATTCTTCAACGACCCAAATACCCATGATAGTTTTCACGTTCAATGGATTTGCGTGCAGCTGATGGTAATTACTTATTTGTGGACACTGCGGTGGTGTTATTCAGGCCACTTATAAACACATCGGTATTTCCATTTGGAAAAAAAAAAATGTACATAGGCGTGCGGATACACCTCCGTTTAAAAAACGAGTTAGGCTCGTACCATAATTTATTTTTCCATAAAAGTAAGACTTAAACAGCATCTTAACAACTCCTACGACTTCGTACTACCGTAACGTGCCCTAAAACGATTCCCGTTATTGAGGCCGTACGTACGCAGCCTTTGCATTTCCAACATTATATACCTCTCCGCGATCAGTACCCCTTTCTGTGTGTATGCATGTGTGAATGTATTTACATACCTTTACGGCTATAACTATGACGATAATCATCAGTGCGAAAATCTCTACACAACACTGCAGTCACTATTCCGCGCTACGATTCAATCCTCGAAACTATCGCGATGCAGCAGCATTTCTGAAACACAAGTATCATCAGCTTTATACCCGAATGTTAAGCCTGAGCGAGTAACAAAGACAAAACGTTACAGGTTCAAACTTTTAACACGATTCCTTTTAATCTTCGGTAATTATTACTCAGGGCATCACATGAGAATATTTCAGGACCGAATTACTCTATTTCAACCGATACGTACAGCGCTTATCACACAACGGGTCTGTCATTGAAGTCAGAAGAACTGGGGTCAAATTTATTCGCGGCAATAGTCCGGAGGCTAGACATTTGTCGTCTCACGTAAAACTGGACAGCTTCGTTCGTCTTCTTCGAGTTACTTTAGCGACTGAAGCTCCAGGCTATTTGAATCGTGTACGTAAATCAAGGTAGCTAACTCCTGAGGGATTGAGTCGCTCGAGGTGTTGTTTACCTAAACGTGTAACAGTTCAAGGCCACTTTCGCCAAAGTCCCTTCAGCGAACACGAGCTTTTTTCCCCTAACTTTAGAACTACCGGTTATTATTCATTAGTGGAAAACATGTCGAATTATTGAACGACCAGGGAACCAACTAATCGCAGGAGACTCGTACTATAAAGACACGATTGCTTTACTGCTTATTTAAAGCAGCGCAACCTATATGCTTGCAGAATACGATGAGATTGGCGATCCAATGGTAAGAATTCCGTGGAATCAGCCACCGTGTGTAGTTTACATAAAATATTGTAAAACGATTGGAGAATAAATGTGATTCCAATATTCGATCGAGTTTATCGTTTATAATTATGAGTTGCGAGACTCAGATGCGAATGTTTAACAAGGCGTTTCATACGGTGGTAGGTATTTATTACAGGAAGAAAGCAGATGTCATTCACCTATTATATGCTTTGTTTAATAAATGAAAACGTTGCTATTGCTGGTTGAATAGGGAATCGTGACTTTGCAAAATTAGTCGGCGTTGGATACGGTACAAGTGACGATGATTAACCGTGAAAAGAGAATTCCTAACGTGATTGGCGAGGACGAGAAAACCGCTGCGGATTTCGAGCAGATTATCGCATCCCTTTCTAGAGTCTATTTCCAACAATATTAATATCTCGTAATTTCTGTATTTCCTCGTTCACTCGACTGTAATATTAGTTAGCGGTGGAGTGCTGAGAAAAGTTAATTAAGTTAGAATTCTTTCAGCACCGTTTCTCGCGACGATAGCTTCTATAATGACCCTCGTACCTAACTGAATGCTAAAATTCAGATGAACTCAGAAACTCAAATGCTTTTTGTTCTATAACGTTCTGCGTTGTAGAATGGAGATACACCGATGGCAATTCCTTGTAGGGCGAGGTAGCGCAGGGCAACTAGTGCGGCTAGTCTGCGCAGCACCGCATTTGAAAGGCAGAAGAGAAAGAAAAGAAGAAAAAAGGAAATAGAATAGAAAACGAGTAGAAAAAATTGAACGAACATCGTAGAAGTATTACAGCTGCTGTATCTTGCCACTTGGCTTTTATTCCTCTCGAGGTTAAGAATTTTAGCGATTAATTTTAGCGACAATTTCTTTCGGGCCGGTGCAGTGCGCGGCGGGTCAAATATCCCACAAAGGACTCCGAGTGCGGTTCGCTCTGCCGTGTAATGATATTACTCCGATAAAAATTAATTTACATCACAATTGCAGCTACTTAAATACTGCATAGATTACGGTTACACAGTCAGCTATAATAATATATTAAAGTTGATTTATTCTTCCGCAAAGTAGATAAAAACAGAACCGAACGAAGCTAATTAAAGTTGAATATATATACACGCTTCTTTTCAGACTTAAGGGCTTATGCACTAAATGATGTGGTTTACACATACGCGCGCTTCTTTACATACTGGTATACCTGGGTAAACGAAAATGTTTCTCTCCTCTCTACCGAGAATGATGAAAAGTAGAGAAAAGTAGAGAAAACTTGTTCCGCGACTGTGCTATAGTGCAACATTAGATAACGACGAAAGACGACGGGAAATAAGAAAAAGCTGAGAGAAAATTGCATTTTAAAGTGACGGCGTTGCAAAACTGTTGCAGAATCGTCTACAACGATGATTGATTGTCTTACGTTTCAGGATGAACTTCTGAACCGTGCCTCTGCAATAGCAGCTTTAGTATTTGCTAGAGACAAAATTTTGCAATAAGATATCAAGGAACAATAATTATAGTAGTGATGGGTGAAAAAGTGAAAGAGAATTGATGTTGTTTCGCGATTTTCTATATTAAGCATATGTAGCTAATGACCGCAGCAGCGAGATGCTTCGATTATACTAGAATAATTACGTTTCTTTTCAGCAGAGAAAAACGCAAACCCGTCTTGACAGAGGTACAAGTTAATTACCTTCTTCTTTATCTATTTGTAACAATCTTTCAACAGTGGCAGTAGAATAAACCGAGCATGGATAACGTGTTCAAAGAATTTTAATAAACCGACTATATGTATTATAAATTATATCCTGTTTCTGACTAAATCAAAACGATGGGTTAAACTTCGGGTTATAAATTTTATCATCTGCATCCCTATATCACCTTTCGAGTAACAACGGCTGTCCTATTCCTTTCCAGTTAATAATTCACTGTCACTGTGGTCTACTTTTCTACTTCCCTTCCGCGGACGTGTATAGCTGTACATACATATACATTTAGGAGAAACTGTTATTCGCTAGCTACCAAAACTCCATAAAGTAGATTTGTACCACCAAGCAAGAAGGGGCTAAGAGATGGGGCGAGGACTAGGCTCGAGAGTACAGTAATTTGGTGCACATTGTGCGCGAGCAGCGAACCGTTCAGCCAAGGACCACACCGCACGGGACGTGGCCTATCTCCCATCTTAAATTCTGGGCCATTGTAATTCTGCCCGTTGTTAGTCAGCCTGAGATTCATACACATGGTACACGTGCCAAACAGAGAAACTAACGACAAAAAAAGAAAAGGAAAAGGAAAGACAAATACTGATCAGGGAAAGAACGCGGCGTCAGGTACCTGTTCGTAATCGCATAATTAACGTCCATATACGATCTCTGGGTCCGACGATAAGTGAGCCCTGACTTTTATCAAGGGCTAGTTGTTTTAATGAACTCATAGATGCAAATGGAACTGACAGGTTCTTATCCAGAGCTGATTGCATATTCCTATACAGTTGTCCGAAGAATGACACATACCTAGATAGGTATACGTTACTTATGGGGTACCATAGCTATAGCTGATACCGTTCTCGACAAAGTCAAGAACATCCAACGTCAACGTGCCAGAGAATTTATAGCTACTGCTGCAATTAAAAATAACTTTAACTGGTAAAAACACCACGTGGCTAACGGTACCTAGCCAGCAGTAAAGACCAGCATCTCAACTGATCTGTATCAAAGAACGTCCTGCACGTATCAAAGCTCCTTTACGTTTTTAAAAATCAATCATTCATGTGTTGAAAGCTATTGCAATCTCTGATCGCGGTTCGCTTATACGCAAGTACCCTCGATTCGCGGATCACTCCATAATTATACCGTACTTGACTTTTTATTAAGCCGAAGGTGGAACTTAGAAGGCAAGAAAGCTCTGCGCCGTGTATACCTGGAGGATTGTAAGAGATACAGGCATCGATAGACAAACTGCATGTAAGAAGTGGCACGCTCCAAGATTATGCGATCCTCACTTTTTTCCCATCCTTTGGAACGGGTTTTCCGCGAGGAAGGTGTCATCTGCACGGTCTATACTTTGTTCAGATTAACGGGAGGCAATCACCTGCAGAGTGTTGCATACGTGGTAAATTAGGTTCGAGGTTCGAGAAGACTTGAAGACTTGAAGACGATTATCGTTATTTCATTAACAGTACTCGTATTGTACCGTACGATATTTTAATGTGACCTTCTTACTCAAACTATTCTTTTTGGCAAAATCAGATTAATCCTGAATACTGAATTAATTATATTCTCAAAAATGTGAAAAAATCATAAAAAGTTTCTCGATTTTATTGGCCCGAAAGTTGAGAATCCCGGGTATCACTTGCGGAGATAACAGTAGTGGGTTCTCCCGTACACGCACAATTTACTCCGTCTCGTTTCACGTCGGTATAACGCATCCGCACGCACCTAGCTGTATCACGTGACACGTGCAAAAGCCGTTCTTCGAGCCCATGGTACAGGAGATATTACGTAACTTAGGTACATCTCGCGTTGCATCCATGAAACGGCTTACAATATTATACCAACGCAAACTATCGCACAGATATTTCTCAGTCTTAGTCGTATTAAGTTTATAGTCATTCTATTACACGAGTTTATAAACGCGTTACAAATGCCTCAAGTATCGATTCGATTTATGATTTATTATTATTCCTTATATCCTCCGCATTTTGAACGGTGAATCTTCCCAAGATCAGATATTTCAGCTTATGGTGAGATAAAAACGGTCTTCCTTAATTATTAATCCCCGCAGTAAAGGTTTGTAATTGAATACAGAACGACGTAAAGAGACTTCTAATTGCGTCAAATTGTTGATAATACTAATTGTCAGTTGAATATTTAGAGAGAAATTTCTTGTCGCCAATTTTATAATGGATTTTTAGGATTGGGGTAAAGAATGGCCCTCTCCGATACGTCGTCACGTGCCTAAAGCGATTCTCTTATTTCTCGTCCCATTTATTTTGCCCGGAAATTTTAGTTCCGGTCGTATTTATTGCTGACGCAATTCCGCTCGATTCAATCTTGACGGCGAAGCGGGTATTTGATAGAGTTTCATTTTGATTTCTGCTCCTGAATTTCTTATCAACTTTATTCACGTTTGCACTATGGGGCTGTAAGTTTTCATTCGAGACGCTGCGCTGGATTCCTTGGCTCAATCTTACTATATTCTCGCTGACTTTCCGAGTATCACTCATGTATGAATGTACATATATATAGGAGACTCCATATACCTGCGTAACCGTACACCCTCGAACGAATTTTGTCGCGACAGAAACAGTGCCTTGAAATTTTACCCGCAGCCACGACTCGAAACGGAATGAAAATGAAACGAAACGAAACGAAACGAAACGAAACGAAACGAAATGAAACAAAACGAAACGGTGCCCAAGGAGCAAAACTAAACGAAACGAAATCAAGCCACTTGTAATCAGGAGTGAAACACCGTTGAGTGAACGCAATTAAGATTTAACGTTCCTCGTTAAGCAGGTAAATGCAAATTTATCTCAGAGTAAATGTGTATAGAGAAGACAGGGAATGCTCCTTGATTTCCAGTTTTGCAAAAGTTTAGAGACTCGAGAGCAAAAAATGATGATTAAACACTTAGGCCACGTAATGTAAACGGCTAAGATGACCAATGCCGTTATATCGGTGTATGCAAATAGATATTCAAAGTCGGTAGTGTTGTGGTCATATGTTTTCCTCGAGATAAAGAATTTTAAGGAGGCGCAAGTGATGATTCTTAAGCCAAAAACTAAAGAACTGTTATATACCTTCGCTTTGACACTGCCGAACAATTATATAATCTTTAAACTATTTGCCAAGATAGATTGAAGAACCAAAGTCGTGCCAAATCTTCAGTATTTACGTCTGGCTCTCACGCACCTCTGTCTGTACACACACATTCAGACATGCACGCATGTTCGTGAAGTTGGCACCGCTATTTTAAAATTTCGAAAGAGCAATCATTGTGCTAAGTTGTGCTAGTCTTGTGCTCCGTTGTGCCGCAATCAGAATTCAAAAACTGTCAAAAACATAGCGAAAATATTGAAAAAACAATTTTTCAATTCAGCACCGCCATTTTTTTTTTTTTCAAAATCGAACATTGTGCCGAATTGTGCTCGATTTGTGCTGTGTTGTGCCGCAAACCTTGCTTCGATACCTCTGACCATTTTCGAAGAATACGCAGTTGAAAATAAAATTCAGCACCGCAATTTTTGAATTTAGAGTTTTTTTTTATTTTAATAGACGCCGCTCAATTTGTGCTCGCATGTGCTGCAAAGCAAAATCGGGTCAGACGCACCACTTGCTGGGAAAGAAATCAAAATTTAACGCTAAACAAATAAATGCTAGCCTTAGTCAACTTCAGTAAATTTCACGTTGATGGGGTAGTAGAGAGTTGTGCAGAGCACGACGACCTTTCAGAGCGACTCTAGACATCGGAACAATTTCTCTATTCGGTACTATACAGAGCTGAGGGAAATCTTTCTGATGACTCGTACCTCCGGACCAGCCCCTCGTCGATCAACGGGGGGTATAGATTTTTAAAAAATATCCAAATTTGGAAAATTGCAGTTCCTACACTTGTGCTGGGTTGTGCTAGGCGAGATCAACGGTTTCATATCACCACTCGGGGCTCTCGGATCATCCCCTCGTCATCTATCCGGGGAATGGTGATTTTCGAAAATGTTTAATTTTTTTTTCATCAAATTCCAACACTCTGAAACTTGTGCTGGGTTGTGCTAGGCGAGACCAACGGTTTCATATCACCACTCGGGGCTCTCGGACCATCCCCTCGTCATCTATCCGGGGAATGGTGATTTTCGAAAATGTTTAATTTTTTTTTCATCAAATTCCAACACTCTGAAACTTGTGCTGGGTTGTGCTAGGCGAGACCAACGGTTTCATATCACCACTCGGGGCTCTCGGACCATCCCCTCGTCATCTATCCGGGGAATGGTGATTTTCGAAAATGTTTAATTTTTTTTTCATCAAATTCCAACACTCTGAAACTTGTGCTGGGTTGTGCTAGGCGAGACCAACGGTTTCATATCACCACTCGGGGCTCTCGGACCATCCCCTCGTCATCTATCCGGGGAATGGTGATTTTCGAAAATGTTTAATTTTTTTTTCATCAAATTCCAACACTCTGAAACTTGTGCTGGGTTGTGCTAGGCGAGACCAACGGTTTCATATCACCACTCGGGGCTCTCGGATCATCCCCTCGTCATCTATCCGGGGAATGGTGATTTTCGAAAATGTTTAATTTTTTTTTCATCAAATTCCAACACTCTGAAACTTGTGCTGGGTTGTGCTAGGCGAGACCAACGATTTCATATCACCACTCGGGGCTCTCGGATCATCCCCTCGTCATCTATCCGGGGAATGGTGATTTTCGAAAACGTTTGATTTTTTTTTTTTTTTTTGAATTTAAAAATTATGAAACTTGTGCTGGGTTGTGCTAGGCGAGACCAACGGTTTCATATCACCACTCGAGGCTCTCGGACCATACGTTTGTCACGTGTGTGAACCTGGCACCGCGTTTTCTAAATTCAAAAAAATTAGTGATAGTTCCGTTGGCACCCGCGATAGTTCCAGAGTTCCTGATGGTTCTAAAAAATAGTTCCGTCGATTTCACCCAAAAATCGTCAATTTGAAAATATGAGGTGCCAACTTCCCGTAGCACCTCGTTTAAAAAAAAAATTTTTTTTTTGTTTCCATCGATAGTTCTCGAAGAGTTCTAAAGTTCCCTATAGTTTAAAAGAATAGTTTTCAATTTTAGATGTTAAAAACAATTGTGAAAAAAAAAATTCCAGCACCTCACCCTATCAAATTACGAGAAGTTGATGATTTTCAACGTGCTTTCAAGAATTGAATTCCAAGTTATGATAGTTCTCATGACGATTTGAAGTTTCGACAACTGTCTCGGCGTTGAACAATTTTTTTAGATTATTCAAAAAATCAATTAGCACCTCATCCCAAAAATAGTACGAGGTGCCGGTCTTTTTCGAAGTTCCGACGACAGTTCCGGTCAGTTCTAAGGTAGTTCTCATCAATTCCATTAGTTGGAGTATCACGAAAAATTGTCATTCTTAATCAAATATTTTCAAGTTTCTTCGTTTCTGATGTAGAACTTGAATCTGCAAAAACAAAATATAGGTTTCTGTTCAAAAAAATGAACTCGACCTTGGTTTGACCTTGAAAATCTGCACTAAATTTAAAAAAAATTTGCTAATCGATTGGGGCTTTCAACTGAAAAAACTTTTGTTTGAAACATTTTTTTCGATAGAGCTTATTTTCCGAGCTATTGGCTTTTCTATATTTCATTGGCCTTGGCGTCTCTCGTCAGTAGTTATGCTTCTCCGATAGTTGGATGCTTCTATTGCGGCTGCAGGCGGGGACGGCGCGCTGCGCACGCAGAGCTGTGCTCCTCTTTCGAACTTTCTCGTAGTTGATATTGCACCAAACATTGGTAGGTCGGCTCTCGCTGAACGCTGCTTACGCTCTCGATATTTGATTTCTGTACAATATGTCAGCTTTATGGTTGACTTGGCTGTTAGGCGTCTTCTGCAGACATATTCCAGAACTGCGTTTTATAATAATCGTTTGGGTTACTACCCGTCCATTTTAACTATTGGCGTCAATTTTGACTTTTGAGTCGATTTGATGCTTCTTTTCGTGCTTCTTCGATTATATATAGAACTATAGGTTCTAGCGTCGGTGGTTTGTTTGGTTCGCATGAGATTCATTTCCTGCTGTTGTTTGTGTAGAATTTATTTACTGTTTTTGTATTATAATTCTTTTCAATTCGTTTAATTTGTATTTCTTCAAATACATGTGAATTGAGCAGTCTGCTGGCAAAATTATAGAGTAGCAAACTCGAACTTTTATTCCAAAATGGATGAGCGACCGCATATCCTGCGACTGTGGCACCTATTACGGATGCCTCAGTTCCGTGGTGTAATTGATGGAAATAGTGAGATTGTTCGTCCAAGCTCCGATATTTTCGTACAATTATCTTCACATTTGAAACCCGACTTCAAGTCCATGTCACCAAAAAACATATATACCATCCTCAAGATGAATAGATACGGCATGTATGACAAGATTCTTGATGCTTATAACATCGTCAAACCCAATATTTCTCTAGATTCCAATTGTGTAGATACAACTGTAGATCTGAGCATAGCTGAAACGACCGAGTTCAAGATTGACGTTACGCATATATGGTCAAAAATTCAACCTGAATCAGTCGAATATACGTTTGCGGGTGGGAATAAACGTAAGATCTATATGCTGACACGGAATATGTGGACAAGCATTATATTTGAAAAAATATACGTCGAGACACATTTGCCATGTGCTCTTGTGTTCAAAAATGCTAAGGTCTCACAAACTAGTATTTACGTGACCGTTTTGGCGAAGTGCCCTGAATGCGATTGCAATTTTACCGGGCGTATCGCAAATGAACCACAGAGCGGGGATGTTGTCACTATGGACTGTATAATCGAAGGTTTCGATAATTCCATTAAACACGTCAAAAAACGACAGTTAAAAGGCGTTGAACGGGTTGCCGTATCAAAGGAATTAGTAGAAGGGAATAGTCTAGCCTGTGAATGGAGGCGTAAGGAAGCAAATAGGCTTATTTCTCGAGTCGGTGATGAAGAGCCACCCCATTTGTACGCTGGTCGTGTACTTCGAAAAGCAAAGCAGGAACGACAGGACAAATTATTGGCTGTTGAATCAGCGGATGTATACGAGAGCCTACATTTGATGAAGTATAGCGCGAGATATGAAGGTGCAATCAAACGAATTGGATTGGATCCACTGTTTGTATATTATTGGACAAAAGAGCAAGAAGCAGTGTATTATAATTACCACCAAACTGTTTACATTGACGCAACCGGGTCACTTGTGAAAAAAATCAAGCTACCCAATGGAGATTTGTGCCCACACATTTATCTATATCAAGTAGTGACACAAGTTGAAGAAAAGACAGTACCTGTCAGTCAGATGATTTCAGCTGCGCAAAGCACTAACGATATTTTGATCTGGCTCAAGGTATTTTGCCAGCAAGTATCTACACAGTCATCCGCATACTCTATTCCCAAGGAAACCGTAACAGATTTCGATAAGGCCCTGCTTGGAGCTGTCACTCAGGCATTTGCTAAACAGCCCAGTCTGAGGCATTACTTGAATCTTTGTTTTCGGTTAGTAACGGACCCATCCAACAATGATCGTGTACCACCTTGCCTTCTACGGTTGGATGTCTGTCACTTTTCCAACATGGTGGCCAGATGGAAGTGCTTTAGTGGGAAGCCTCCTCAGGTTCGGAAGTTTTATTTGAGGGCAGTAGCAATCTTGCGCAAGCAAGAATCATTCGAAGAGTTCGTTGAAATAGCGAAATCGATCCTCATTCTGTCTTTGAATGACAAGGGGCATGGTGGTGGTTCAGCTGAAGAGTCCCGTTTATATTTATCCTCTCATATCAGAGGTGATTATTTGCCAGATGTAGCCGATGAAGACCTTTCTGAAGGTACTAATCATGATTCTAGCGACGATCTGATGTTAAACAGCGATGAAATGGAACATACCTGTTTATACGAATGGGCAAATACTCTATATGCTAACTGCAACGAACTAGTTGGAAAGGAGGCTGGTACCGATGAGCTGAACGGATATTATTGCGTTTCGTTCGCTAAAAAATTCAAAGCATTACTGCCTTACTTCCCGCTGTTTAGCGAGATAATGCGTCATATATTTAAATATGGATCCATGAATGCTACTTCTGCAGCAGTGGAATCCGAATTTAATGATCTGAAAAATCGTACATTGAGAAATATGTCTCTGCCTTTACGCGCAGACAAGTTTGTCACTAAACACATTCTGTCTTTGCCTGGTAGAATAAAACTGGCAATGGCTGGGAAGCCTGCTGATACTGCAGTAACTGAAAATGTTACCCAGATCGACTGTAGCATACTGAGTCCTGTCAACCCAGATTCATCCGATCTCTCAATTCCAGATTTGCCAGCTTTTCCAGATTCAGCTGTAAACGCTAGCATCAAAAAATCGTTCTTTCCTGATCTTGTAACTAGCACGGCCGAAGTTCTGCTTACAGATAACGATGCAGTTGATGCAGAAATTGAAGAGATGCGGGCTGAGCATAACTGGCGAAACAAAAATGACCAAAAAACTAAAAGATTTCGGTACGCCGATCCCTGCCCCATGTTCACCACATCCTCCAGTGGTTTCGTTTTGCAGCCAGTCATACCTAACGGACACAATTGTCCAAATGTACGCGATAAGACTGTTACGATTTGCTTGTCGAATACCTGCGGCTTCGATAGCATCTGCCAAATAATTTCAAGTCTAGCATGCAATAATATTGCTCACAAGAATATTCTTACTGAAGGATGTTCCGCAATTTTTGAATGTGCGAGGATTTTTGTTGACGAGGGCTTAGGCGCTCGATTTTTTAGAGAGAGAGCCAAACTCTTGATCAACATACCGGAATTAAAGCCAGAACAACGACGCAGGAATATTATCATGCTCAATGCATCATCAAATATTGGAAACTTGACTGGCTACCTTTTCAAAAATGACCCAAGCTGTACTGTCACCACACGCTGTTTGACTTGTGGTGCTACTACAGTTCGAGCAGAAGCTTTCGTGAGCACAAATTATGACATAATATCACAAGGGGTGAGTCACCTATTAAGAGCTATTGAACAGGGTAGACATCCACCAAAACAGTGTTGCAAACGACGCCCCATCACAGAGTTGCAGTATAGCCCTTTATTATTAATAGAGACCGATTGTGGGCTAAATATTGTAGCACTTAAGGATTTTCCAGATCGTCTTGTGATCTCAAGCGAAAAACAGTACAGTTTGGCCGGTGTGATAGGCTTCGTAGGAAGCTACAATGTTAAATCCATAGGCCATTACACCAGTTACGTAAAAGCTGGCGAAAAGTGGCTGTTTTGCGACAACAGTCCGAAAAAACCAAAATCCGTCTGGGTCAGCTGTGATGAACAAATCGCAGCGCCCATGTGTTTGTACGTGATTACGTAAGTGAAGATGGGTTGGAACCGACAATTTAAATTACTGGAAAACTGAATGAATATTACAATTACCTGCGAGAATATATATATATATTATATATATATATATATAATATATTATATATAATAAGTTCAGTATTAAATGGCATTCAGCATTCGACTATAATTACAAAAACAGTAATGAATATTCACCACTAAATGCATTATATTATTCTAAATGAATAACAAAAAATCACGAAAAATGTATACGCATACGATTACGAAAAAAAAGTAAATCAATATGAGATGAATCAAAAAAGACAATATCTAGAGACAAAGTTATATTCTGAAATCGTGATCACAAAGATCAGTATCCACGTTAAATTAACGTTACGGTTAAATAGATGAAAAAAATAAATAAACAATAAAAAAAACATTAATATCTATAAATAAAGTTACATTGTAAGATTGTGATCATGAAGATCAGTATTCACGTTAGATGTAAGGTTATGGTTAAATATATGTAAGTGATAAATAAACAATAAAAAAAACAATAATATCCATAAAATAAGTTACATTCTAAGATTGTGATCATAAAGATCAGTATCCACGTTAAATTAAGGTTATGGTTAAATACATTCAAAAAAAGAAACCATAATATCTATGAATACGGGTGTATTCCAAGATTGATATGAAATCGTTGGTTTCGCCTCGCACAACCCAGCACAAGTTTCATAATTTTTAAATTCAAAAAAAAAAAAATCAAACGTTTTCGAAAATCACCATTCCCCGGATAGATGACGAGGGGATGATCCGAGAGCCCCGAGTGGTGATATGAAACCGTTGGTCTCGCCTAGCACAACCCAGCACAAGTTTCAGAGTGTTGGAATTTGATGAAAAAAAAATTAAACATTTTCGAAAATCACCATTCCCCGAATAGATGACGAGGGGATGATCCGAGAGCCCCGAGTGGTGATATGAAACCGTTGGTCTCGCCTAGCACAACCCAGCACAAGTTTCATAATTTTTAAATTCAAAAAAAAAAAAAAAAATCAAACGTTTTCGAAAATCACCATTCCCCGGATAGATGACGAGGGGATGATCCGAGAGCCCCGAGTGGTGATATGAAACCGTTGGTCTCGCCTAGCACAACCCAGCACAAGTTTCAGAGTGTTGGAATTTGATGAAAAAAAAATTAAACATTTTCGAAAATCACCATTCCCCGAATAGATGACGAGGGGATGATCCGAGAGCCCCGAGTGGTGATATGAAACCGTTGGTCTCGCCTAGCACAACCCAGCACAAGTTTCATAATTTTTAAATTCAAAAAAAAAAAAAAAAATCAAACGTTTTCGAAAATCACCATTCCCCGGATAGATGACGAGGGGATGATCCGAGAGCCCCGAGTGGTGATATGAAACCGTTGGTCTCGCCTAGCACAACCCAGCACAAGTTTCAGAGTGTTGGAATTTGATGAAAAAAAAATTAAACATTTTCGAAAATCACCATTCCCCGAATAGATGACGAGGGGATGATCCGAGAGCCCCGAGTGGTGATATGAAACCGTTGGTCTCGCCTAGCACAACCCAGCACAAGTTTCAGAGTGTTGGAATTTGATGAAAAAAAAATTAAACATTTTCGAAAATCACCATTCCCCGGATAGATGACGAGGGGATGATCCGAGAGCCCCGAGTGGTGATATGAAACCGTTGATCTCGCCTAGCACAACCCAGCACAAGTGTAGGAACTGCAATTTTCCAAATTTGGATATTTTTTAAAAATCTATACCCCCCGTTGATCGACGAGGGGCTGGTCCGGAGGTACGAGTCATCAGAAAGATTTCCCTCAGCTCTGTATAGTACCGAATAGAGAAATTGTTCCGATGTCTAGAGTCGCTCTGAAAGGTCGTCGTGCTCTGCACAACTCTCTACTACCCCATCAACGTGAAATTTACTGAAGTTGACTAAGGCTAGCATTTATTTGTTTAGCGTTAAATTTTGATTTCTTTCCCAGCAAGTGGTGCGTCTGACCCGATTTTGCTTTGCAGCACATGCGAGCACAAATTGAGCGGCGTCTATTAAAATAAAAAAAAACTCTAAATTCAAAAATTGCGGTGCTGAATTTTATTTTCAACTGCGTATTCTTCGAAAATGGTCAGAGGTATCGAAGCAAGGTTTGCGGCACAACACAGCACAAATCGAGCACAATTCGGCACAATGTTCGATTTTGAAAAAAAAAAAAATGGCGGTGCTGAATTGAAAAATTGTTTTTTCAATATTTTCGCTATGTTTTTGACAGTTTTTGAATTCTGATTGCGGCACAACGGAGCACAAGACTAGCACAACTTAGCACAATGATTGCTTTTTCGAAATTTTAAAATAGCGGTGCCAACTTCACGAACATCATGCACGCATACATATTCCAATCGTACCCGCACGGAATGGTCATCTATCTGATTTAACCGCTACCGATGTAGCTAGCTTAAAAAAGACCCCAAATTTTGCTACAGATTTTTAAAAGCCAAAAAAATCGACCGCGGGAATATTTTGCATCCGAAGAAACTGTCTCTCGTTTGTACTAGGACCGATTTCTATCTCAAGTTCATCTTTGAGTTAAGAATCGCCAGCGGACGAATAAGATTAATCAATTAAAATGGTCCAAAGGTATGTCGCAAAGATATTCGCTAGCTTGGACACAAGTTTGACCACAATTATGTCATCTAATCAGCTGAGAATTCTTCCGAGTTTAAATATTTCGTAAGAAGTTTATATGTCAGAGGTAAACAGCGCGATGTTAACGACTCTTTCTTAATTACAAAAACTTTGCAGGGAGTCCTGAGCGCACTTAGACTAATTGTCTGAATTATATTGCAACTGCAGTAGTGGCTAGTTGGGGCATATCATGAAATGTAATTCATGTCGGTAATAAGCAGTTGTTAACCTCGGATTTAACGCGAATTTACTCTGAGTACCGCTGCTCGATTAAAACTACTAGATTTAATACCAAGGCATAAGTATTATTCTACGGCTAGAAATAAACGACCCGACTCGCTTCGCCTCGCCTCATTTCTCCCTTGGACTAACTTAATTACAAAATTTTATACCGTCTTGACGTCCGTCGAGAATACTCGGAAACTCATTCTGGCGTAGTTAACCGAGTTGAGCGACTCGTTTAATAAATATCACTGTTAATTCATCCGGCTCATTTATTTCACCCCGACGAAAGATCAGCTCGCTATTCCCAAAATTATGAAATACTGTTATCGTTCGGATGAAGCCGATCGAACGACGTGAAATGGTTAACGCAAAATCATCGAATATGCCTAGTAAGTCGAATTGGGTTCCGGGTTCAATTTGGAGCATGAAAAAGAAGTGTTATATTTTTTTTCGGTATAACTAAGGAAAGGTTACTTCTACGATCGTTTCTTGCCGCCAGTTTGTTATATCCGATATAAAAACGATCCCTTCGAATTGTTCGTAGAAATTTGTTCTCGATGTTTGCGATGTGAATAGGTCAGTAAATTTCGACATCTTCTCGGAAGGATAGCAACGCTTTTTCAGCATACGAAAGGCTGTATGGGAAACAGGCGTTTTTTCGTTCGCCTCTTTTTCGGAAAAATTAGCGATTGAATAGTTGCCGTGATTTCAAACGGTTGTGTAAGACTGCTGCGCAGAAAAATGAGGTGCAGACGTACGAAATATCTCGGTGCTTTTATGCATATGAACATATGTATACACTTGGTTGAGAAAAAAAAGAATCCATTCGAATCTTGACTCAACTTTTGTACCTTTTCTGTTTATAGAATCTTACGTCAGAGGACTTTGTCCCGTTGAACGAGACGCGCGGCCTGGTTGAGTACTCTCTACCACCTGAGCCCCGGCGACGTATAGTAGCGCCTAAAAACAGTCAGTGCAAAAAATAGCTCAGCGATGTCTTTTAAGCTAGAGAATACCGCGAGGGTTTTGCAGTAATTTGGCAAACTCGTGTAATCAGAAAAGTCTCACGTCACGCGGCGAAGAATAGAGGATAAAGAACGGAGGATATGAAATAGAAAAACGTAAAGGGCAGAAGAAGAGAGAAGTACGAATAAAAAGGGAAAATCCCAGCGGAGTAGGTATATCGCTGAAATATTCGACGCGAATTCGTCTGCCCTATATCCCAGAGTTCCAAAATTTACAGTTAGACGGACTAAACGAGACTATAAGAGTTCCGTAAATCTCGCTAAGCAAACGAAGAAGGAAACGTTCTGCTACGGATCGAGCTTTTTTCTGCCTCCTGCTTTTACCGTCTCTATTTCGCGTTTTCTTCTTTCTTTGTCTCGATACTCTCGTATGTACATACACGTATACGACATATGTATATTGTATCGGTATACGTTACACATACGTCGGCGGATAAAGATGTGTGCAGTGGGAACGCAGGGATGCTGCGCGGCCTCAACACACTCGAGGGATGAGACCAGAGTTCGAAAACACGGTTTCACTTCTGTTCCTAAGACTTCCGGGGCCAATTTCACGAGATTACTTTCCGGGGTTGAAGGAGTTGAAAAGTGGGAAGATGATACCGACGAACCAGTGAAAAGTTGGCAGGACTACGCCAGAGAAGGGCTTCTTTCTTGCTGGGGGGGTAACGCTGCAGACTTTCAAATTAAATAACGTCAAAGACAGGGCCTCCACTTTATCTTAGCTCAATACTGACGACAGGCGAAATAATTAACTGTACTACTCGATCCTCATAATTTATTTGCCAAATTGAAGAACGACAGTTAATAGGCTAATTGTAAATGGACCGCTAATATCGATTTAGAAATGAATGAACGGAACAACGAAAAGAGAGAACTTTCGATGAAATGTTCCGCTGTTAATTGGACTCGAGTAGCTCGAGATCCTGAAGAATATTAAACCATATAATTTATGAATCGTTATTTCCGAATGATCTAGTAGCTAGTTATCTAGTAAAAGAAGAAATAAAAGTGTAACTATTTCTGGAACTCAGCACTAGTAATGATTCAATGCGGGATCGATAGTCGATTCGAGTATTGAAAACGGTAAAAATACGATTGCTTAATGTATAATGAAATTGCTCTTCTATAGGTACAGACTTTACTTTGAGTAACCGTTTCAGGCAACACCTGTTTCATGGCTTGAGACGTATTAAGGCTAACTGTACATTTCAACTTGCACTTGAAGTTTTTAATAATAATCTAATGTCGTTGTCCTGGAATGCAGTGGCTGGTGATTAGTCATTAGTTGCAATCAAATCATTAGTCAAGACTCGAGCGTAATTATAACAGTGCAGAGTGCCAGTGACCTGTATTCAAACTCGTTGTCACTTCCTTTAACTGAAATTTCAATATAGTCAGTGAACTCTACGTAGGACTTGACTACCTCCGGTCTCATTGTCAATAACGTGCGAAACTGCGAACGGTGTAGAACTTGACACGCAAACCCGTCCCATTGTCATTCTACTATTCGTGATTAAGTCTAACACTCTGACAATGAGATTCAGGCTCGTTTGAACCCTTGAGGAAAGTGGTAGGAACCAACTTCGAGTTGCTCAATGATCGTCAGAGGTTCGTTAATCCGTTCGAATTCGTTATTCGAATTGTTTAATTGAGTTTAATTACGTGCGAGAGTAATTATCGAAGTCAGGAAATGATCCGTTTGTTAGTTATACTATTTTATACTACGAAATGAACGAATGAATGAATGAATGAATGAATGGATGGATGGAAAAGGGGATCCTGATAGTGCGATCAGTCGAAAAATGTTTATCCTTCGTCCCGCAGGAATGAATTTTTAAACCCGTGAGCAATCCTACAGTGAATCTGAATGTTTCATTTTCAATTTCGAGTCGATCGTAAAATGAATTCTACGGCTTTTTACGAGACCCAATTTCTCCCCAAAATTGCCAACAGCAGTTGGTCTCACTCATTTACGTTATGGTAAAATACCCACGGGTAGATGTTTTTAAAGACTGGGAAAAGCACGTATACCTACCTATCGTGCGAGTGAATGTGTATACAGAAAAGCAACACGTTCAAAGGCCTAACTTGAAATTCCCAACTCCGAGTTTTCAACTTTTGGTGTTATCAGTACCCGCGGACTCTCTCATTAACACCTACACTCGTTTGCATCTTATTTCTTACTCAGGTCCTGCGCATATTTTTTTCTCTTCCTTTCTAATCCAGGAACACTTTTGATCACCTCCTCGTTTGGCACGATTTTTTTTTTGTTACTTCGTTTCACCTCGTTCTTACAGATTAATATACTCCTTCTTCTATTAATTCATAAAGCAACTCAATAATATGGCACAAAGTCAATACAACATACACATTTATTTATGTGTGAACACGCAACACTTTTACGACACACTGTCAGTCATAACTTCGTGAATGTGTTTCGCACGTGTACGGCCAACATTAACGCCTCTTCGTTCTAGGCTCGGGCAGCATACTGTCAAGGAAGTTGATCGCCGTGTGAACGGTACACCCGCAATGCACCACAACGTCAAGAGGCACTGGGTCATTG
The DNA here is from genome assembly GCA_947538915.1 of Tenthredo distinguenda. Classification (NCBI taxonomy): domain Eukaryota; kingdom Metazoa; phylum Arthropoda; class Insecta; order Hymenoptera; family Tenthredinidae; genus Tenthredo; species Tenthredo distinguenda. Next base: position 13,514,574 of record OX384534.1, read on the forward strand.
CCATTGCTCGGTGTGGTTTCGTCCTTCGTACATTCGACGTCGCGAAAAATTTGGAGGACGTTGAGGGTTTCGAGGGTAGAAAAAGTCTCGAAAGTATGGCTGAAGGTGTGAAGTCTAGACTGTTTTTACGAACAGGGTATTAAATTCTATAAAATATATATTCAAGTCACCATTCAATTTGATGAACGTAGCCACGTTTTGTTCTGTACTCAACGACAAGGACCCCCAAAGAGCGGACGGACTCGAATTACGCATTTATCGATGTCACAAAGGGAGAGATTTTCAGCTATTGAAAAGCGAGGATTGTAAAATGAGAAAGACCCCGCGCCCTCGAAACTTTGAACTACGTTCTTTCACGAAATTTACATTTTTGAATCCTTTCTGCGGTTGTGACTTCAGACTACCGGACGAGAAAGTTATCAAAAATGATTAATAATCGCAAGCCTTACTCGCGATTGAATTTTCATTCACTTCTTTATCTGACGATCGGATTCCGCGTTAAGATAATGATCACTACGAGGGTTGAAATCGGTCTGACGCCGGCGAGGCTCGAGGACCATTTCACGTGGAATCAGGTCTTTGCGAGGCGAATTGCTTGTTAAATCCGTAACGAATTCGAAAAATGTACAAATCTGTACGAAGTACCTATATCTGTTCGATACCACTAGCAACGCAGATCTTGTCGCTGTAGAACGTCGTTTCAAGAATCTAACTAACGGTACCGCGATGCTGGAGGCAAGGCTGCAGCAGCCTATCATACTAGTCGGGTTCAAGATCTCCGTGCAGCATTTGCGAAAAAAATTAGGAAGGCCGTCGAAGGCGAACGGGAAGCGAAAAGCATAATTAGCAGGCGGAAAGCGGTTATGATTGTTAATCATCCCGTGATGTAAGCGGATTTTATTTAAGTATGTGAACAACTTTCCACAGGGAGCTAGACTGTCAAACGAAATAACAAAACCGAGGGAAGGTTCACTGATCCAAGATCCTCTTACAACCTTGAAGTTATAAAAATGGAATGACTCGATGATGAGTCACGTGCCTCATGGCTCTTGGCGCCATATTATAGTAATATGCCACAAAGTGAACGGGGTCATGGTATAGGTATACCAACGGAGAAAGATATTACAGCTATCGAAAAGCATGATTTACCATTTCTAACAACATCCAAGACAAATTGCTTCTAATTCTAACTCACTGTCGGTATAAATAGGTAAGAAATTTAGTCGGAGTAAGAGGGTCATATCATCAACCAAGCACTGACATTGACGGGTATAAAACTTGATTGAATAGAAGGCGTAGAGATTGATGTGTTGAAGCCCGAGGCCGCTCATTATGCACATATATGCATCTTCTTTTGCCTAGAAGATTATTTTCGCCCACTTTCAAGTCGTGTCAGTTACTTATCTTCGATTATAGCGATTGAAATGACGGTCAATTTGTAAATTGAACTAAAATAAAAACAATTATACAACAACAAAGTTCACTTCTGGTATCAAAGACTTCATAATGTGTAAAAGAGGCATCTAAAATTCATTTTTAGTAAGATAGTGGCTCGCGATTAGACGGTATAGTCTTTACTCAGAACGTGTTAGGGAATCTTGATAAGCCCCTAACATTTCTCACACAGTTCTTATCTTCGGGTAATTATTGTTGAGATTTGGTAGCCAGTATTCATGACATAAGAGCCTTCAGACTCTAGAGTGTGAGATAACTGTAGATTCGTTTTAAGATATAGGTATACGAGGGTGCTGTAGACGAAAAGGTGTTGAAACCGATGAAAGAAACTAAAAAATAAGAACAAAAAAAGAGATTGGGATTGAGTAACGGAAAATGTTTCAATTTTATAACCTGAATAAAATTGTTACAGCTACTTCTTTTGGTAATAGATAAATTGAACTGGTACTAATTGAAACGATTCGCTTTTTATTACTACTCCATCGAGTATATAGATTACGTTATTGTTACCTCTGCCAACTGTGCTCCACCACGTAGTGAAGTTATTAATTCACGTTTCTACGCTAGTTTTGTGTTATTAGATGTACTAGAAGAAAAAAGAAAAAAATTTAAAAAATAATGACTAGAAATTCTTCGAAAGAAGAATCAAACCTAGGGATCACTTAGAAAATGTTAGGCCTTTAGATGAAAGGATAGATTATACTGTTACATTCCGTGGGTAGAATGATTCTGACGCCGTTTTATCATTATCTACTATAGAATTTTTTTATTCTTTCCGCTCTCTTCTCCTCTCTCTCTCTCTCTCTCTCTCTCTCTCTCTCTCTCTCTCTCTCTCTCTCTCTCTCTCTCTGGCTCTCTTTCGTAAGGACCCAGGCGTGTTTTTACCACTTAGCAATGTACTCGAGCCAGAGTTTAGTACAAGCTATTAATTATCGCGCAAATCGAACCGCTAAAAAGTAAAAAAAAAAAAAATTGTATATAAGCTGCAGGCGAGACCTAACTATAAACTTGGCGAGTTCGGTAAGAACCTTTCCAATAATCAACTTGTAAACTGAGTCGTTACCAAGATGGTTCGAAAGGCCAACATTTATAGTGCGATCTTGTTCCATATTTGAGAAGACGAAATTGCTGCACGAAGCCAAGTAGAAACGCGATGTTCTCGAGCACACAGAGTGCGAACTGAGATGAAACGGTTTTAAGGTAGGTACGAGAAGCTAAGCAATTTCCTCAAGTTTAACATCAAATTTACCAAATGGATATACGGCACGGAGAAGGCAGGAGAATATCTCGACATATTTTCAAGTGGAATACCTGCAGAACGATATCTAACGCAAATATTACCAAATGTTTCTTTCTTTTTCTGAACAATCTGAATAATTTTGGTCGCGAAATAAAGTGAAGGATATGCGAAGAAATTTTCTGGATATTTTTGAAAATTCACACATTTTCACCAGCCATGACAAAAATGTAGCGTTATTCATAGTCGTTGAAATCAAATCATACCTTTATCCAGCGTGTCATTTCACGGTTGTAAAAATTCCGCAAAAAGCAACTCTTTCAATTTTCGGGCCCTACTTTGGCAGATCGTTTGCAGCAATGAATCATGAATACCTCAAAATTTGGAGAACGTGAAGTGCAACACCGAGGCTCGCCTATGCTGGCTCGTAAAAGTAAATGGTGTGTTTCGAATTTAGTTAAATGTACGGTAAGCACGATATGAGAAATAACCGGGATGATAAACTGAGAAAAAAATGTACGTTGAGCTCAAATAGATATTCAATCGTATAGCTAACAGGATCTTTACAACAAATCAAACCTCCGGGTAAACCGCTAGTAGGCTGTGGTACAGCAGATGGCAAACAGCAAATGTACGAATCGTCTAACGTGTGCTATATATAAAACAGACTTTAATTTGAATTCCATAAATTAGCATGCACCGGGGTGAACTTTAATGTGCAAACGGTGCTGTCTTTTTTCTATTCATCGTTTACCGGTGTACCACCTTCCTTATGCAGAGTAGTTATATTTCTTACAGATAAAAATAACCGCCACCGGTTATCCAGGTGTTTATTAATATATATGAGCAGCGATACCAGTAATTTAGGTACATTATAATAAATAGGTGGAGTATCGGGTTCGATAATCGTCTGCAAGTTTTCAATCTAGGAATTTAATCGATAGGAAATGATTGTGCAAAAGGGTGAGTAAAATTGAACCTCATTCCTATAGATCCTTCGGATACGAAGGAAATCGTTATTTAGCCGAGGAGTGCTGAGAAAATATTTACAATTGCCAAAATGAATTGGAAGAACTGCAGCTTTTCGGTCAGCCTTTGAGAAATTGAAATTTTCATAAATTGAATTGGCGTTATAATTCACCGCGAACTTGCATATCGGTTTTCTAAAATCAGTTCTGCGCAAGATGATATATGCTGGAGAATTATTCACGCGCGGGTTGAAATATGAAAGCGGTAAATCGAGATGAGAGATAGATAAGAGTGATGATAATTCATCAGTGCTGATAAATGTAAAAAGATTGTCAGAAGTGGGATTCGAACCCACGCCCACAGATGTGGACTGCGACCTGAACGCAGCGCCTTAGACCGCTCGGCCATCCTGACTTGTAAAACGTTTTCGAAACAGTATTTTAAAAATCTAATCGTTTTTTAATTCACGTTTGATAATATATTTACCAAAATAGTAACCGCATTAGATAAGCGAATGTCGATACGTCGAGTATCGGACTTCGTTCAACCTATGGCATTGCTAATTTATTTCTCAATCGATAAATAAATCGATGTCTACCTACGTACGCTGTGTGCACAAGTTATGAAATCAGTATATAATAGTTAGGTGTCTAATCTACGCTGCAGACATCGTTAGAAACAGATATGAAAGCGAATTGCCTTGGGTTTGATAATTAACTTCGATCCCGATCTCTAAGTCTCTTTTTTTTTCTTTCTTCTTTTTGTCGTTTTCCATTTATTAATAATCGGTAGAAATATATTTGAAAAAAAAAAGAGAGAATTCGAATGATCTGAACGTCTGCACTGTAGGTATTCTATATCGTAATCTGTCGGGTAACCGAGGTACTATAGCCTCAACCACATCTCGCGATAGATAGAGCCACCGCGCTAGCTTTCGAAGAGAGCTAAAGCTCATATTATCAACAATTCATTGCATACTTCTTCTTATTTTTTATTTTTATTTTTCATTTTTTATTTAAACGTGAAATAAGGGTGGGTGTGCAGGCAGTAACTTGGCGGAATTGAAACAGTATACGAAATGTTTTTCAGCGGACTTTTTCGTAGAACAGAAACGCACTGAATAGAGATAACGTGATTTACTTATATTTACCAATCTGTGTTTGAATACTAAAGTGAATGGAATACGTAAAGCGAATTTATTTCAATCGGAAATCGAATATTATGTTTCTTTGAGAGTGAAATGAAATCTCATCGACCTATATACCATTTTCGATTATCAAAGCGCGGCGGATACATCTCAAACCGGTGAGATAAATTTTTGTGAATTTATAAAACTGTTCAAAACTCACCGTATCGGCTAGGGCTTCTCCGGATATCCGTTTTTGATCCTGCAAGTAGAAAAATAAATGTTCAAAATTATTCAAAAATTAAATATCAACGTAAAATAGTCGCTAGTAAATTTTTCAAAAGCTTTGTCGTATAAAATATGAAACCGATCTATTGAAATGCAATCAATTATTCAGGAATGAGTTGCGATAGTTTGCGCTAATTATATACCTACAAACAGAGCGTATTCAACTATCGCTAGAGGGAAAGAAAACTCAATTATTCAACAGCCAATTATCCGGCATGATTCATTCATTATGAATCATTAGCGATAGAATAACGCGAAACAATTACTATCAAATTAACTCTACTTGGCGGTTAATATAACACATAGAAATAAACTCTTGGCTATAACTAGGTACGTGAATAGCGTCAAGCATTGTTTCGATATAATTCAGCATCTGAATAAAAATAATCTACGATACTGACGCAGAAAACTTATAACTATATAGCGAGTGTAAATTATTACTAAAATTTTAGTAACTCTGAGGTATACAACAGGCACCGATTACTTTATTACTAATTGTATTATAGATCTATCAGACTTTTAAATACTTTTCACGAATACGATTTCCTCGCAAGCTTTTGGCGATTTGATCTTTGAAAGAATGTCTCGCGTTAGGAGTAACGAAAACATCAAATTTTCGAGTCCATCAATGCTATCGCTGTAATCAAAGCTCGCGTCAACGACGTTTAATTAATTTAATTAGAATCCCTGTTTCCTCCAGCTTTCCCCCGGTGTGTATCCCAAGGCGTTCTTCATTCGTCCAAGTAATTTAACCACCGTTGGCTATAATATCCTGTTCATCATCTGTATTTAGGTGAATGACGGGGGATTACTGTCAACCAGTCTCACACGTATATCCGTTTATTTTCAAGAAATTAACCAGCACCGATACATTCCACGGTTTTCTTTCAACCGGGTGTTCAGACCGGTTGGAAAAATACTCCCGTATAACACGAATGATATTTGATACCTAAACGTCTTGAAAGCAAATACTATACACGTAACATGGTCCCGTAAAGAAAGTAGCGGTTTAGCTTCAGCATAAGGCGCGATTGCAGGGAGTTTCCGATATACTCAATACGTCTCGCTCACTCGCATCAAACTTTATCGCTGAATGAATAGCTAGATTTTTCCAGCTCCACTGAACCACGTACAAATACGATTGCTGTCAGTTTTCCAATTTATCGAACGCACCCGATGCGATGGTCCAGAATTCAGTTACGGCTCTCTGCCCATTCACGATTTTGAATAGAGTACGAGTCCCTGTAGGGAACGATTAGCATCGATTGCAAATAGTCGCCAATATAAACGAAGGAAATTAAAGAAATCAAAAATATTTTGCTCTCACACTTCCACCTGATTGAAAAGAACCACATGGCACAAGGCTACTGAGACCGAGATTCTTGCTTGATTACATATATTCTATGAACTAATGAGCTAGTGAATGTAAGATCGAGTAGACGTCGATAGTTTAGGTTTTACGATCTGAGTTCTGATTTTAATCGATTTACGAGGGTCAATTAATTAGTAGATATGTTCGAACCATGATTTCGTGTAAAAATAATCCAGGCATGAAAATATGATAGAAGATGAAGGTGTAGGGTAAATGGTGAGTGCTAAAATGTTAGAGATACTTGAAAAGGTTTGTTACAACATCGAAGAGATCAGTCTGCAGTGGTAAATGGGAGTTGATGGTAAATCGATATTGGACCTTTTCCACAAACATATTGGCGATGTTTTCCGCTCGAAGACCTCTGATGCGGCAAAACTTGGGTTAGTAGGTACGGGGTAAAGTCTTGAGAGACGAATTGACCGGAGGCCAACAAGCCCTGGTAAAGTATCAATCATTCGGTTGGTAATTTTCTTTTTTTTTTCTTTTCTTTTTTTTTTCTGTTTTCGTCAGAAATACTTTGCCAATAACCCTTCGCCTGTATCATCGTCGTATCTTTTACGGTAGATGACAAACGGCGCAATGTACCAAAACTGAAAGCAATTTCTCGCGCTGTTGGTCTCCTCGGCTTATACCGTACTTACTTATACCGTGTATCACCTATACTTCTATCAAGTACCTATATGTATATGCAAATAGATTTGTTCCCATAAATTGAGTGCGTAGGTACTACCTATATCTCTCTATACACGCTTGAATAAGCATTTTTCATTTTAGCACTCGTTAGAGCCGTGTTCGGGATCGATATAAGTCTTTTATCAAAGTTCGCACTGTTAGATAGATTTTGAATTCGTGTTTCTGCGAAGTTCCATGTTTCGTTCATTTTACCCTGTGGGATAGCCTTCGACGATACACTAGCCGGGAAACTTTGAGGGGCAATATCTCTGCTGCAGGGACGACTGAGGGGGAAGATAGGTACGCTGCACCCTAATATCGTTGAATTTACGTTAACGTAAACTAGACGACATGAGCGCTAGTGCAAATTGAATAAACTTTCATTAGAAGGAGAAAATTTATTTTCAACTTTGCAGTTTTCTTACGGGGAAAACTTTACGTCTCAACAAAAAACCCCTTGCGGTGTTTTTCGCAAAAACTTTTCCCAGCTGCTACCCTTCGAGAAATATGCATATTCTATATGCAAAATCGTGATTTTATAAAAGTCTAGGACTTCAGAGTCCTCTCTTCTGTTTCCAGCATTGAGAATCGCTTAGAATAGTAAAACACGAAGACTGTAATGTAGGTTCTGATTCAGAAGACACCGTGGATTTAGTATCGGAAGGTTCGTGCGGCGGCGTTAAAGGGTGCAATGTGTCAAGCCCCAAGGGGTAGCGAAGTCGTGACGTTATCCGATAAATTTGATACTATCCTCGAGGCTTGAGAAGATAACGGAAAAGTAATATCCCGCAACGGTGTTGACTAAAAATAATTCTACTCGCCATATAAATAATTTAATCGACGTTAGCCTGAAAAGAAATTTGTGTTTGTGTTTTTTTTTTTTTAACTTTTTTATTCTGCTTATCTTTTCACGTGGACAAACGAAGGGGTTGGCCAGTTTTTTCGGTAACGAATAAACAGCTCGTTCGTGCAACGAGGTTTTAGATTCACGTGAGATTTATTCTTCCGTTTAATACCCTAACAAATCGTTTAGGCAACCAAACCCTACCGATACAAAGTCGCGATAAAGAGTGTATATAATGTTCAAAACGATTGAGTGATGTTGAAAAAAAAATACATAAAAAAATAATAATAGGAATAAAATTTTAGCTATAAAAATGGACGTAACATTCGTTTTATCGAAAGGCATTACAGGTATAAATTTGCCGTATAGGAGAATTCTGCGAGAAAATGCTGAACTTGAAACCTATTCTTAACGCCCTGGAGGGAAATAGACGAAAGATATTATCCCACATATTATCGTCGATCGACTCCCTCGCGAAATTACGAAGAAGAAAGAAGTACCTTCGAGGGTCTATCCCTTAGTTTGTATTCTTTGACTTGTGTGAGATTTAATCAACGCCGATTCACTCATTCTTCAAACGTACACTACTATCCGGATTTCCACTTTCAAGGGCCAAACGCGTATAGGTATAGGGATAGAGTATGAACTGTAACTTAATATATACATATGAGGCTTTTCGTGTTTTTTTTTCTTTTTTTTTTTTTCTTTTACGCGGATTGACTTATCATACGCAATATAGATGTATGACAGGCACGATGAAATATGCTCACGAATAGCAGTACCTCGTTTTTACTTAGTCATTGTTAAAAATGGAATGTTAGACTGCGTACAGCGAGGCCAGTTTTTGGTATGACATATTTTTCAACTAGATTTAAACAGAGTAGATGAATTGACAAATGTTTCGGTTAAAAATGTGAGTGGTTTTCACTCGGTTATAAATATTAATAGGAGAGTGAAACTATACGCGAAATAATTACCGCAGAAACCTGTATATTTATTACATAGAATATCGAATTGTTCAATATATGTATATCTCTATTACATTAATATTGTAATACTGTAATAAACATGAATAAGTTCGAGTCAGAGTATCGCAGCACCGTTTCAAACCTCACACATAGTTCAATGATGGATCATCTTCGAAATTAACAATAAGAATCAACAGTTGACTACATAGTTTCGAGAAAAATCAAATCAAAGATTGATCACATTTACAATCAATCGGTATCAACCGTCATTTCATCCGGTGATCCTTGCGCAAATTGGATATGAAAATTGATTGATAATCGGTCTGATTATTACATATGGAAATAAAACAGAATGTATGACAGTCTTGAAATGGAATACCATCAATTAACTGTGCAGCAGCTGTTTGTTCAATTCACAATTAATTTGTGAAATTCGATGATACGTAGATATGTGTGACCGATGATCATTTTGAAAGTTCAGAGTAAACGCGAAACGAAAAATTCTGCATGTAATTATCAAATTTTTTCTACCCGCACGAACTCTAGGTCGATAAACATTCGCGGGATATCATCGCGTTGCGTCGTTTCTACCTACATTTCAGAAATTCCTCTTTCCCCAAGTCCATTACCACAATGATAACCGAAATTCGGAGGAAATTCCTACATCATTGAACCGAAAAAACGACAAACAGATCTGCGTTAGATCTGCGTAGAAATATCGTCATTCAGTAGAACGAAACACGCGATTCAGGATATATACGTTTATTACGTGGGAAGATTGGAGTAATTCAGTCGAGACTTGAAAGTGGTTTTATAATTGCACTAGATTTCCTTATATACGAGGATAAGCGCAATAAGAAAAACAACTTTCGACGTTGAAAGCTTCTCCGTATATATTCCCGGCGCTCATTCTAGTAGACATACAAAGGACGAAGCAGAATCAAGGCGACGAAAAATGTCTAAAGCTCGCAGAGAACTTCTCAAGCGAATTGTGACCGGCCCGTACTGCACTTTAGAGAGAAATGCATCCATGGGGAAAGGGAATGGCATAGCTCGATGCAACAGCATACAGCAGTGCGTTCGATACAGTGCGTATGCTCTAACCTACACATACGGTTCAAGTGAAACTTTCGCGAAATCATTGGCTCGATGTCATTTTTCGCATATACTTAGCCAGAGACCGAGGAAGCTCATTATCGGGAGTAGATAGTTTTCCTTCTCAAAATTCATAGAAGAGAATAGGAAGCCCGTTAAAAAATAGTTCGGAAGGTATATGTTGTCCAGTTGAAGAACGGTTCTAATTTTTAACAAACGATACGAATCATACGAATATAAGACACTCTAGTGAGGCCGAAGGAGGAAGATTGAAAGATTATCGAACCTAGAAGAAACCGTGATAAATAAATAAATTAGTTTACATAAGTGGCTGAGAATAATTCCGATAATATCAGAAAGGAAGAAGATACTATGAGCTTTTTTCTATACGTGTGGAAATTCTTGCATTTAACGCGGCAATGAATTGATCACTTCACGATGATCGTGGGTTCAGTGAGAAGATAAGAAAAGGAAATCGAAAGTACTGTAGCAGTCTGTAGAATAAAATAAAGAGAATTGAGGCAATTGGCGGCGGAATAAAAGCAGGACTACAAAATGACTAATTTTTGGAAAAATATCGTTTTTATGGTGGTGGTATTTCACTGTGTCGTGACGACTCTTTCTGAAAATGAATCCAACATCTTACGATTGAGTAAGCCTGGAATAATACAACCGGTTAAAGTCGAATATCCGAAGTATAATATTACGGAAGATTTTACGGAAACAGCAGGAGTGGCTGTGGACCAAAAGCCATTGGTTGGATTTAGTAAAAACAATCCAGAACTAGACTGGAAAAAATATCTGACAATCGCTGAGAAAGACGTGAAGATAGACAGGGATTTAGACCTGGATTTCATGGAGGATAAATTGGGTAAAACTGCGAACAGCATTCAGTGGCTGTCAGATCTATATGATCCTCTGAAATGGAAAAAGATCCCTGGGAAATTGAGTGGGAATTGCAAAAACGACATGGATATGTTTTTACATTCGCTGAGGAACGGTAGCTTATGGGCTGCTAAAAGTAAGTAGAATTCTCCGACTCTTTGAATCTTTAATTTAGCAGATAATTATTTCCTAATTATTTTATCGCTGGGTAATTGTCGCCTGGGCTAACAATGAGCTACCCTTGAAATTACCTCTTGTAACGCGGAACAGATTTTGGCACACTATGTAACTGGAAGAGACAAAATCTCACGGCCGATTCAAGGAGCATCAGACGTGCACGAAAGTACCTCCCTGGCTAAGCTGACGACCCATTTCTCGTTTTATCGCTACAGCATCTTATTCCCTTTCTTCTTATTCTTTTGTTTCATTCCATCAAAAGATGAGCCCAGAAATTTCTTCCCGTTTCAATTAAGTTCAAGAGTTTCACAATCTCCTTATATATTATCTATTTATCAGTCCTATAATGCGGATTTGCCATTCACTTTATAATTCCATGTTTATGAACATTCGAGTATAAGCTAGAAAATTACGAGGCGATCATCTGTCAATATTATTTGGCTCTAAGGGCCTAGAAAGTAATTAGTAACGATTTTAGTAACACGAAAATGTTTTTTTTTTTTTTTATAGTAATAAGAAATTTGTCGTCAACCTCGTTAAATTTCCGCAACTCGAATCTCCTCCCTCTCTCTCTCGCTCTTCCTCTCCCTCTCTCGTCTTATTCTAACAAGGGACTACCGCAACGAAGTTCTCTTGCTGATTTAAGTGATTATTTTTATGGCCCAGTTATTCGTTGAGATGATAAAGAATACAGAAAAGAAAAAGGAGAAGAAAGAGAAAAAAGATAAGGGAAGTAAAATTTGGATAAAGTGTGTCGGATACAAAGAGAGAAAAGATACTTTGCCGATTGCATTAATCTTGGGATTGGATATCGCAAGGTGTTGCAACAGTGTCGTATGATAGATATTATCGTGGAGAAAGTTCAGTTGCACTTTTTAACCAATGAGAATGTGCAATTTAACCTAGTTTAACCCTGGTCACGATCCTGCACGTACTGCAATTTGATGGACGTTTCAATTTAGTACGCCCAGTGAATAGCAAAGTTATAACAAATCGAAGTTGGGTATCGGTAGCTACTCGATTTTATTGGGTCGAGAATACTCGACCTGAATTTAATTAAAATTGGAGTAGGTACGTAACAATACTTGCCATCGATCGATCGACATTGGCCTTGTCAATCCGACGATTTCCGCCTAGCTCTGTGTGAATTTCGATCAAATTTGCTACGATTCTAGAAAATAGTTATGCAATAATATGAATCGAGGATAAGAAGGGATCATTTGATGCACAGAACGGCGTCTAGGGTAATTTTAAAGTTATCGTAAGGGATTGAACGGAAATTTTAACCGAAGTTTATCTCTTCCGGAAAGTTTTGGAAAACTTCAGGAAGTTTCAGGTCGAGTATGGGGAAACTTCGCGTACTCATCTGACTCCGCTTGCACCAGTGTTGAGTTTCAACTTTCTACACTCAGTGCAGTTTTTTCCTTTACCCGTGTGTTGCTGACCGGTAATTTTACGTAACTGGCAATGAACTCTTGCCAAGGCAGGCTTACCAACTAGCCAACTCAACTTAATGAGCTTTACGATACAATAACATCCGTACAATTACACTTGAACAACTATTTTTACCTACATCGTGCTATTATCGTAGGTATAACAAGTACGAGCGTTTCCGTAAGTAACGTTAATTGCTTTTGCTTTCGCAAGGTTGAACTTTTTCTATCGTAATGCTTCTCAATTTCTTTTTTTTTTTTATTGTCAAAAACTTGTCTGTAACACGTATGGATACGTAACGTGGAAATCGCGCGGACGAGATAAATATAACAATCGGCAATAGAGATAGCAGGACGTGCCCCACATACAATCTGAACCGAACGGAGATTATTGGTGAGGAAGTGAGCAGACGACAGGTTAGACACAAAGAAAACGCGTTGAAGTTAAGGTTCAAAGAGTTTTGGAAGGAGTCCAAGGCGAAAGTGCCGGTCTGTAAATTTGTAAGAAAAAAATAAGGAGGGCCGGGGGTTCGAAAAGCCGATATATCATGGCTGTGAAATTTTTCTTAAACGGCTTAACGAGTCTCATAAAGTTTGAGAAAATCGATAGCAAAAATCGCGAACTGTATCGCGTTACTTTGAAGCTGAGCTAGCAACGCGAAATTTATATGTATATCGATGCGAAATACTCGACTAGCGTAGCTGTCATCGAATTTTAGAATTAGACGATGATCCTTATCCCGTGGGTCAAGTTATCGGAAAATTGATACAGATGGCTAACGATAGCTCGGTATGTGACGAACTCAGATATCTGGTTCCTCGTTGGATAAAATACGTCTTCGAACTGTTACGAGTGATGGTAGAACGCGATTTTCCCTCTTCCGTAAATAATGAATTAATTTCACTATGATATATGCGAGTAATAACTGTTTATAATAATCACGGACAAAACTCCGACCAAAAATGAAGGAAAGCAGCCATCTTTTCAGATATTTGTCTTTGGCCAGCTGGTATACGTTTTTAATAAACGAGAATACTTTTCAAATAACCGCAGAGATTGTATCGAAGAGCGATATTCATGTTTACCTATATATCACATCGAATTGTATTTGAAGAAAATAAAAACGCAGAGGAAACCCGGATGTTGTATAATAGCTATATATACCTAGATCTTTTGCCCTGTCAAGTGAATACGGCGTCTCTGGGTTCACGGCTGATCGTTTCGAACTGCAAGCATTAAAGACGAGATTAAAGACGACAGTAGGCAATTGTCTTGGCAACTTGTTCGCTCTTGACACTATAAAGCTCTATTTGTCTGTAGGTTTACCTTCTGATCGGAAAGATCTAATTGTTTGCCCGTCTTATTGCTCCGTAATTGCATAGTCTGGATGCTGGCTGATTAAATTTTTTGTCTATCGGTAGGAGGTGTCTCAAAAGACGAGGGTATTCACAGAGAATTCGGATTTCATGCGATGAACTGTTTTAGTATGAAAGTTGATTTATTTTTACTCTTCAAACTGGGAAAGCAGAAAAAGTCGATTTCGGACACGTGCATTTCGGCAAAGATATTCGCGAGCTAGGAAAAAGAACGAATAGCTGTAACACCGAGGTTCTGTCTCCTTTTAAGGTTCATACGAGCAATAACTCGTAATAGATCTAAATTACGTCCATTTCAGCGACGGTATACGAATAGTAAAATTTATTAGAGTAGAAATCTGACGTGATAAAAGAAGTAGCCAGCTACGTGTATTTATGCAGTCGTAAGAGAGCTATATCGTATGAAAAATGAACCCAGAATGTAATAGAGATGTTGAACTATAATAAAAACACGTCACTGGAAGGGTCTTGCCAAAGACTATGTTTTCTCTAATTTGCAGACAGTGGCGAATCACTAACCAACATTATGGATTATAATTCTCATCATCATTCAATCTTCCGAGCCAATTAAACTCCCGAAAATAAAGTTTTGAGTGGATATTCGATACGCGAAATTCATTTCGAGAACTTGTACATGTACCTGTGCCATTTCGTTGAAATTAAGCACCGGTTCATTTTTTTTAGCTTCAGATTTCGTTGATTAATTCACTGACTAAAAATAAGAAGGATGAGATTTAATTTAATTAATAATTCTCTTATGTATTACCGAGTTTTCAATCCGATATTTTCTGTCGTACCTACATTTATGCGTTTTGTTTAAAAAGTAAATAATACACATAGATATGAACGGAGTAGGTATACGTTACCCTCGGCAACCGCATGAAAACCCTTTCGGTTTATGGGCGTAGGGTACTTCCTGTTTCAACACGACTGATGTGAATAAAATAATATGAAATAAAAATGGTCGAATGATATCGTATATTTTTAGAGTTCTTCGGATAAACGGGAGATCAGGGCTGGTTCTGGTGAGCTCCGTCACGTTTATTGAGATCTTTGTAGTCTCGCACGGTTACTGTGCCGTGAAATAAAGCAGTAAGGAATGTTATTCTTTATTAGACAATATGAAAAAGAAAAAGAAAAACCTCGCTCACACCACGCACCAAGAGTGTTACGTATTTCGGAACTGGGTTAACATCCGCAAAAATAAATTTCCCACTCAAAGATTTTACTTTATAAATAATAACGAAGTAAATTTCATCCACTCAAATCATGTCGAGATCTCGTTAAAATATATAAATATTACCTTATCGGTATTCAAACCAGGTTTTTAACGTACCAATTACTTTTGTAACGTGACTCAAGCTAAGCCTTTGAATCAGAAGTTCGATATTCTTCAATAAAATTAATCAAAACGGGTACGAATTTATTACGATTATTTTCTAACCCTTACAATAACGACGGGAAAGGTGAGAGAATTTATTAATTTTAGAAATTTCAGGAACTTCATTCACCTCTGACTTCCTCATTTTATTTATCTATCCCTTTCCCTCTCACAGTGTTCGATGCCAGCGGTCGTTACTCGTCCCAGTTTCACTTTGGAAATGATTTTTGGCTCGGCTCGAGCACTTTATGCAAGGAACTGGACAACGCGGAGAGAAAAAGACCACCCGGACTACCCGACGATTCCCCACCTTATCCCATTAAATTTCACGTCGCCAGGATGTACTTGACGTTACCTGAAGACGTCGCACCTTCGGTAAGCAAAACTGTTATATAAATAGATTTAAAAAGTAAAGAAATAAGTTTGGGAACTGAAACCGATGACAGTGACCGAAGTCCACCTTTCTCGACCGCGATTCGACTGCGTTGACAGTCTTGAAGTGTCTTTGTCACTCCTTAAGATTTTTCAAACCCGGATGAGGCTTTGGATCTGTCGAAGATTAAAGGGGATTACAGTTCACCGCGTAGGGGTAAGCGAGTAGCGGTGAAGGTTCGACCCCGTTTTACGTGGTTTGAAAATGTAAAAAAGAAACGGGAGAGTAAAAAGGATAAGAAAAGGTAGAAAGTTTAGGAAAAATATGAAAAGAAGAGTGAGATAAAAAGACAAGGAAGGATCGTAAGCTGATTCGGTGAAATATTTTATTCTCGAAGTAAGAAGCACACGGCTTAAGGAGATTTCCCAGGATTTATCAAAATACCCTGGGCACACTGGGCTCGAACTCAGGTAAAGTTAACGTTTGCAAAATCTTAGGGGACAAACTAGGCGACGATCTATTCGAGAAATGAGTGAAAAATAATTCGTCATTCATCGAAGTAGTAAAAACGAAAAATTCTATTCCTCAAACAAAAATTTTCGTCGTTATTTTTAGATATGAGGTATTTTTTTTTTTTTTTTTTTCTCATCTACGAAGTTATGATGGAAATTCTCTCTTCCTTATTTTCCGGCAGACCCGACAAATTTTTCTCGGCCTTTGCCTACCTGGTTCCTGTGACCGCCTCTCTTTAACCTCAATGCTGAGGGCGACTGCTGACAGAGTCGAGAGGGAGGGAAATTTTACGCATCGTTCATCCGGACCAAAAATTCATATTGCCAAGGTGAAGTCTGTTCCAGCAAGCGACTACTCTCCCTGGCTTGATCCAAAGGTGCACGTCCTCTCGTAAGTAAAAAAAGGAACAATCACGACCACTCCTCTTTCTGCTAAGCCTCGAGGCTCTAGGTCCTACCGGCACAAGCAAAAGGGAAAATTCGTTTCTCCTCGCGAGCCAGGAGGCAGACTCTACAGTTCGCACTATACCTTCACGTTCATGAAGGTAGGTTGCGGCCCACTGATCACATGATCGATCCAAACCCAGTCTGACCTCTTAAGACTTTTTTCGAAAGTTTTTTTCATCCATGTCCCCCCCTTATATACTTTCACCGTCGCTATATACTTGTTAATTATCCCTAGGAGTCAGATTCTCATCTGCGTGAAATCACACCGCGATATAAATTCGGATGACAATATCAAACGAGCGACAAAAAACTTTCTGACAGATCTCCTTTTTTTTTCTTTCCTTTCTTTCTTTCTTTTTTTGTCCCTCTTGCGGAATAGCCGTTCCGCCGTTATGGATAGATCAGAGTTTGCAACTTCCGTACTGTTCGTCTAACCAGAAATTAGCCACTAATAATGAAGCCGTTTTATTCATCGTGATAAACTTTCGTAGTTACAAACGCGTTAATTTTGATCCACCCAATGCATACTTTATAATAATCTGGATGAACTCTACTGAGAATATGAGACAAGGATTTCACAGCGTTGAGGGAATAATACTCGCAAGAGAGAAACGGAATGAATTTTCCTCCGAAATACTCGGTTTCAAATTTATCGAAAAATTTATGAAACAATTTTCAAAATTTCTCTCGTTATCGAATACCTAAGACTTAATTACCGAGTATAAGCTAATTCGATAATCTCACGGTAGAGGTTATAATTATAATGAAGAAAAGTTTGTTTCGTATAGCATTTATGAAGGTTGTACGAACCACGAGCTCTCGTGATCTTATCTGACCGTCAGCTACCGACCACAAAGCTAGCAGCAACCTTTCTGAAGAACTGATTTAATTAACCCCGAGGTTAAAAGATGAGATATATGCTATGACAACAATCTAGGACGCTAATGCGTAATGAGTGAAGGGACTGAGACGACATTGTCCCGAAATCCTTTCATCTAGACATTTATATAATTTCGTTAAACTTCGGTAGCCCGGAGCATAAGATGTAGCAGTGCGTGTGACGTTTGGAACAGGAAACTCCGAAATGAAATGACAAAAATAAAGGATGAGCCTTAAATTTTACGGAAAAATTCGAGCTATACATATATGATCTCGGCTCTGTCCAGCAGTCAGTTCTATAGTTGGTAGAATCGAAGTTAAATATTCCTGAGGCATTCTGCGGCTTCCGGTTAGCTAATGTTACGAGAACTGCGCAAACTCGTTCGTTTGCAACTCGTCGCGAATCACGAATGCTTGACGGTGTCCAATGACCCGGTTTTAGTTGGAAAGCTGAAAAGTTATCGACGTGTGGCACGAAGGCATAGTAAAACGGGGAAAACCACTCGATCAGAATGATTGAATAATACTGAACGAAAACGCTTGCATGACCATTAGAAAACGGAAATATATTTCCGGAAATAATCGATGAAAAAAGTGAAAAAGGGAAGTAAAAAAAAAAACCGCGGGAATTTATAGCCGTCAAAATTTCTCCAGTGGCGCGTAGATATATAGTCAATAATTATCGGCAAAACAGGATTCGGGTAGAGATGCGTCGACGCGTGCAATCGTAGCTTGCACATATAGGTGCATAAGACTTTCAACTTTCTTTCCATGAATTTGCAACTTTTGCTTACGCAACTAGTTACTGCGTTACCGTGCAGAATTATCCTCGTGCACTTTTCGGCTAAGAAGTAAGTGAAATGCTTTTCCTGGTCGATATTCAGAGTCGTTCGGTACCTGAACTGTATCCAAAGATTTCTGTGGAGGCGTTCAGCGGCCTAAGCATCCGAATATGATGAATGTAGAAAAGGTGAATACATTCGGAGTTCTTTTTTATTTTCGTTTTCAGGATAAACCTAAACGAATCCCGCTGCAGTCGAGCTCGACGTGGCTCTTATCTAATATGAATTTAAATCAAATTCTATTTTCGTTGCGAAACTGGTGTTCGAGGAAAAAGTTGTATGATTTTCATTCATCGCGACCGTCGACGGTTTTTAGGATTTATGATACTCGAATGGAGTTTAGGGGGGTTCGTTTTAAAATAGAGACAAGATGCGCGGTTACACTCGAATTCAAATGAAAGTAGAAACTGAAAGACGTTTCGAATATTTCATTAGTGGTACCACTTGGCCCTAGAATGTTTCGGTATATTCACGAATATAGGTGTAGGTATATTCAGCCCAGGTTTATCCTGGTATGAAATTCCGGACCAACGGAGATCTTTACTTGAATAATTAATACGAAGACACACGAAATTATGGAGGTGTACAATATGGCCGACGAATCACAACTGCGAAACCCTGCAGTAAGCATTCCAAGCGGACAGAAACCCCTGCAACCTCAAACATCTGATATAACTATGTACATACAGTAATATACTCCATAATTCGCACAGCTGTCACGGTACACTTGGTAGATACTGGATTTCGACCAAATACAAATCATATTCTGCTCCGACAACCCACGTTGCTGCAATACCCATTGCAAATTTGGATCAGAGTAATAAGAACAAGAATAATATAGATTTACGAAAAACTAGAGGACAGGAATTGCAAAGGACGTGGATTCTCTCAGATTTCTAAATCCAACTATGCTGCAGTAGTATGTATGTAATCAATGTTCAAGCAACGAGGTAAAGCTTTCCTAAGAATCCTTGCAGTTAACCTGACCGAAGTTCTTACAAACTAGATACTCTGAGTAGCTAGTTGTACCGTATTCGACGCTACGGAAAATAATACTTGCGGTTTATAACAAATTTTTTGCGAAGCATATTCTAAGTTATAGTAAATTAAACCGACAGAAGCGCGTATATAATAGTTAGAGAGTTTTAACACAGAGTTTCCGCGTAGTGGAGGAAAACCAGAATTGAAATTCATCGTGAAAAACAAAAAGGTTACGAATTGTGCCTGCCTTAATTTTTTTTTTTTGTCATTCCTTTTACAGGAATCATAATTAATCTGTTAGCTCAAAGACAAAAAGAAGAGGTAGCTAATCAAGAACTCTTGACTACGTGGGAGTCTCGAGCCTTCGTATTAAAACGTTAATCAAACTTTACAATGGTCGCAGGGACATTTTTTTTTTTCATATATTTTGGAAGAGGTCTTCACCCGAGTGACAAAACGGTATACATATAATTGTCTAACGAATGAAATGGAATACAACTTTGAAGAGGTAATCGACGGTGAAGAGTCAAAACAGAATACCCCAGTTGTAATTCTTTGGTAATTTAAGCTCGTTTATTCGTATTAGGTTGTTGTTTCTTCTCCTTTTCGGTGAAACGGAATAAATAACGCGAGTATTTTGTAAAATGATAATTCTGTTCGTTTATTGGCTTAAGCAGGAGCGCCGAGGTGTGATACTGGAATAATTATTATTTAGCTCGGTTGTGTCCAAGTTACCGTATTGAATGCAATACAGCATGTTAAATAAACGCGTATTCAGCCAAGTAATCTTTATCTCAATGCCAAATCCGCGCCGTCATACAAGTTTTGCTGTTCAATCGCAATCGCTGCTGGTAAAGCATTTCACTTTCTCTCAAATGCAATGAAAGTATTCAAACACAAAGTAGTTTAATTATTTCTTAATGTATTTATAAACGAAAGTTGATTAGTCAAATGTATAAAATCCCTCAATCAAGGCCAGGAAAAAATTCAGATTTTACGCAACGTCGAATATAAGTGACCCTTCTCAATTCGCGATTGATTTATGCTACGTGTTATTATTGATGGCAAGGTATAAATTTCTGTGGTTCAAGGTAGGCTACAATCTATGTTCTAGATTCGAGACTAATGCCTGCACGTCACGGGGTCTACCGGCTGATACAAACGCATTAAACCTACAGCAGTTCCAGTTAAAATTCGCATAGACCGATCATTTTTATTGGCAGGAAAGTCTGACGCGACAGAATGACGCACGTTGATCGTAACGTTTCCCTGAGTGCTTAGATTTTTCTCTTTTTCTATTTTTCGCGATCCTCAAAGTCGCCCGATCCACTGGTTTACGATCCTCAGACGCCAGTCGGTATAAGGCTTGAAAGAAAAAATATTCGGAGACTGACGCGAGTTTCGCGTGTAAACAACGGATTGACAAATTCTTACACCATATAATCTTCCGCGGCTTATTACCACTGCCTTAATTATCTTCGATATCGTTGAGACGAAGCCTGTGAGATAAATATAGCCAACCTTACAAGAACATCGCGATTTTTGATAATTGACAATAGTTTCGCAAGCTGTAAGCTAATAAGATACCTAATTAACGTCGTTGTAAAAGAAAGATTTTCGTTAATCGATGCAGTTCGATGACTTAACCGCAGCGTTTACTTCACTTATATTGCACACTTCACTCTTCTTACGTAAACATATAATAGAAAGCCTACACTCCACACTCGTGAAAGTACGATCGTCCTCAAATGCATTCCGTGTAATCGTCTCAGCATCAAACGATTGAATTCTCTACGGAAAGTGAATCGAGATTATTTTTCACGTAACTATACTGAGGAGAAATTCTATACAATATGTGAAATTGAGACAAGACTTTTATGAGATTTGCGATTTTTTAATTTTTTAGAAAAGCGTTTCTTCCGGTTAGAAGAAGAACGAAATCGCGGCTTGGTTTGAAATTTATAAAAACGTTAGACAAAATTCAGACCTTTTTCAACTGATTTACATGACAACGCCTGAACCAGGTCTACATTTTTTTTTCAAACCACAAAAGAATAAAAACTAAATCTATCACCGGACTTACGATTAGACGCACTTCTCACAAATATTAAGAGCGAACAAAGTTTGATATTGATTTATCGCGTGGATACACCCACCTACATTACACTCAAGTATTTGGATGGAAAATACAGCAGCTACTTTCATGTTAAATTGCACTCAAACGAGCCACAGGGATGCTCTTTTAAAACGGTACGGTGAGAGCTATTCTGCAAATTTTTCATGACGGTATTCACCCGAGCTTTTTCGTTTTTGAGTGGTTTATATATACATGCGATCGATATGACGTCGTTGGCTGCGTTTCACGCATCGTAGGACGGTTTTGTATCCCCGTTCGCAGTTCAAATCTTGACAAAGTGTACAGCGTTTGAAAAATGTTACTCATATATATTCATAGATCAAAGCTAGATACTCGAATTTTATTTTTTGCCTGGAAATCTCGCTGGAAATACTATAACGAATTCTCGAAAATGACTAGAAATACTATAGCGAATACCGCTAGCAATGAACAACGAGGGATGTGGGCTGTGCGATTTCACCATTAAAGCTTAGCCCTGAAATACCGTAATTAACACAGAGCCTTGTGTTCTATTGTCCCGCGAGACCGGAGACTCGCCTCAAGCCCGCCTCCCCTTTTCCCTATAGACGTAAAACCAAGCTCAAATTGTATATACCGCCATATTTTTTATGCTGCTTTAATAACGGAATAATTCAAGGAACAACGGTTCGTTGCTGGAGCTAAGAATGTAATATGGTGGTACTGTGTAAGCGAGACGCGAACGAAGAGTCGTAAAGTTAGAACGCGCACGTGGGGACCTTTAGACATTATATTTTGACTCACGAAATACAAAAATTCACGTGCTCGGGTGACATATATGTTTACCTGTATGTATAATCATAAAAAGGAAAAAGAAAAAAGTAAAAAGCGAAAAGAAAGGATGAATTTTGAGTTCTTCTTCCTCTCCCATGCACACGCGCATCCAAATATGTGTTTTTTTTTTTTGAAGTCATTATACTTAACCTATGAAGGTAAATTTTCCCTTGGTTGATCATGGGATGGAAATCACCGTGAATAACGAAACAGGTATTGGTGTATATATGCACACGAATGGATGCTTTGATCAACGAGGTTGATTGATTGGCGAATTAATTTTTGATCTTGTCAGCTGATCGACTGATCGCCCAATTTATTATACGGTTGCGAATATCTACCCAACGACAAAGTAATATACGAATTTATACGTGAAATTAATTTCCTCGCATCTCTCACGTATACGATCTGTTAAATATGATAAATTCTTTCCAAACTCCGATAGAAAGAGAAAAAAAAAAAAACAAAAAAGAAAAATTCATAGACGGGAATTCCATAGTGAATATAATATACATGCATCTCTACATACGTATATATATATGCGTGTATGTGTAGCACAGTATGCCGATATGATGAATTTTTTATTTTCAGTGGTGTCGCGGGAGTGATACTGTTTCTGATGATACTCGCTACGATATACGAATACAATGAGATCGGAGGTAAAGAATCAGACGTGGAAAGTCCGAACAGCGGAAATAACAATGAAATAATCAGTACGTATCTGGACAAAAATTTCCCAGACGAACGTCGGATATCAATAATTCAAGACAACAGCAAGGAATTGATCGAGAAAAGTGATATGGTAGAAAAAGGGAGTAAAGACGAGGGGAAAAAGAAGGTTGAAAGAGAAAAAGGTACGTAGTTTTTTATCGCTGCAATTATTCTGTTTGATGGCAGTGCAGAAATGGTGTCTCCAGGTTTCAGGTCTCAGTGGATCCTATGAGTTGAAACTGAATTCACGGTGAAACATGGTTTAGGCGTTCCTCGAACAAATCGGCTGCGACCCTGGATAAGAAATAATATAATGTTCGGTCAGGCGTCAGCATCTCGCACGTGTGATTTCGCCTCAAAGTTGGATAGATTGTGGCAGACTATAGATCTGGTCTGACCCTCGCGATGAAACACTGGTCTTTGTAATAATCACGTTCTGGTGTCTAACGAGGAATTCATACGCCGCTCTATTAATCCGCGAGACTCGTCTCTCCGTGAACAAATCGGACTCGAGTGGATTTGTGGATTTGTGGGACATTATGGGATACTGTTTTTTTTCATCCATAATCTATAAAGCTGGAGATTATTGAAATTTTCTATATGGTCTAGACGCGTCGTCACCTTTATGGCCCCACTCGATAATGCGCTATCTGCCAGTCGAATTTTAAATCCATATCATCTTCGCGGATAAAGTATTTTCTCATTACTTCACGAAAGACGCCTTGTTTTACGAGCCGATTTATTCCAACTTTCATCACTTTAGGTGCAAAAGTATGACGGTCTGATCCCACGTGATGAATATCGCGTTCCCATTGTGAATACTGCATGTCAACGATGCGTGGGACCGTGACGATGATCTATTTTCAGCGTCAATGCAGCATTAGTTTATGGACCGTTCAAGAATCTCGAATTTTAATAAGCTG
Organism: Tenthredo distinguenda; assembly: GCA_947538915.1. Lineage (NCBI taxonomy): Eukaryota > Metazoa > Arthropoda > Insecta > Hymenoptera > Tenthredinidae > Tenthredo > Tenthredo distinguenda. The sequence goes on from OX384534.1 coordinate 13,538,450, forward strand.
AAACCCTCTTTTCTTATTTATTGTTACAGGCTTTTGGGTGAAATGTCTGTTGGCTTTCAACCCGATTACCAACGGTAGCAAAATAATAAGCACGGAACCGGCAGCACGAGACAGTTTAACCTGTCTCCACGGACTGAGGGTTTTTTCATTGGGCTGGGTAGTAATGGTCCACACTTACTTACAAATGTACTCTATCGCCGGTGAGCAAAAGTAATTAACAATAAAAGCGAGTCGCCCCGGGTCAAAGGGAGATATAATGATCCCATCAGAGACAAAAATTGAGTGCGGACTGATTGGACGGTTCGCAAAAATACTCATCATTTTCAAATGCAAGCGTGAAAACTCCTCGCGAGTTCAAAAAGTTAAAGAGTTTTCGAGATCCGTTCTCTTCCATGATATAGCTACGGAACTTTTCACGGCCCGTTCCAACCTAAGAACTTTTTTTCTAACTTCTTTTTCATCCCTGTCACTTCCTCGCTCTCCTTTTTTTCTCAGTTCCTTTTGTACTCGTTATTTCGTCGGCTGTCTACTGGGCAATGAATTTAAGTTGAAACGAAGGCCAGTCACACCGAGAAATGCTTTGTCACTTACTCAGAAAGCGGTAATTAAGCCCGGTTTTTTTAGTTTTTTTTTTAATATTAATTTCTATCTTATTCTCATTGCAGAGAATAAAATGTTGAGGACCATCACTGAGAGGAACTTCATGTTCCAAACTATAAGCAACGCTACGTTCTCAGTGGACACGTTCTTCTTCATTAGGTAAGCAAGAAATCCCAATCAAATGATAATAAAGAATTTGACAAAGTCGTAAGGCAAACGAGAGGGAGTCTCACGTTTAAAATATTCTAGTGGCCTCCTGTTGACCGTACTTTACTATCGCTCTCTGGGAGATGTAAAGACGCACAAGAAGAACTTTCTGAAATCAAGTTTTCTGAAGTTTTCAGTAATGATTGTGTACAGATTCATCAGGTAAATAAGAAAAAAAAACGCGAATTTCATTTAATACGGAGGGAAAGAGCGGGACTCAAAATATTCTGAAACTCTTTAGATTGACACCAGCATACTTGTTCGCACTGGGAATGAACGAAGTTGCGATGAGACAAGCTCAAGCCCGAACAGTATTTTTTCCAGCAGTCATGGATGACCTGACATGCGATAAATACTGGTGGAGGAATGCCCTATATCTGAACTCACTCTATCCTAGGACGGAAATGGTGAGTTGACAAAAGTATCTTGTTAGAAGGCGTTGAATTTCTGGTTAAATTAGCTCAGCACCGGAACTAGAAGCGCTATTTAAGTGGCGCGAATTGTCTTTGAACAAGTTGCCAAGGTACATCTGGCCAAGTTCTGTTCTCCGAGGCATTTTCTACAGGTCACCGCTCCAAGAAGTGGAATTAATTATCGGGAAACGATCTGGGAAAATTCTTACATAGGTATACGTATACCTATATGCTCCCGGTAGTTAGTCAATGCTTCCTGGTCTCCATTGGCACCGATATGAATCACTTTAGAGCGAAGCCCGAAAAACCCTGGGATAAACGAAGTCAAGTCTCGTTAAAATTCGCGCCACCAACCCTTTGAAGTATCGAACGTGAAATATCCACAAATTTGACCGTTCGACAACAAGTATCGGGAGTTTATTCCCAGCGTGAAAGTTTGATCAGAGAATCGTAATCCCCTGTTTGAAACTCCTATCTATATAGTTAACAGTATTTAGAACGGTGATTATTGATCCATCGATATCATCGACGGTTTGTTAGTAACGAATCGTTCATTAATTATCTGAAAATAATGTGACGGGTCAAGAATTCATCAATCATTGAAAAAATGTCTAGTGCATGCTGTGGAGTTGGTACATGGCCAACGACACCCAGTTTTACGTCCTTGGAATATTCCTGCTCCTACTTTCGGTGAAATACTTCAAGTTCGTGGCGGTATCCGTAGTTTTTCTCATCATCTCATCTTGTTTCACGACCTTCTCCATAGCCTATCAAAACGACTACGTGGCCAGGTGAGTAAATCACCTCGTGTGGATACTCGCTCGATTTGAATGCCTCGTTGAGCTAATTTTATTCGATTCCCCTAATCAGAATTCAGGAACCGTTCGCCTTGTTTGACGAACTCTACGACAAACCATGGCTCAGGGCTGGGCCCTATCTGATCGGCACCATCACCGGATACTATTTGTTCAAAACGAACTGCATAATTCGTACACCTCTCGTAAGTGAAGTCAGATAGACTTGAAACTTAACACATGAGCAATATTTTCATGTAGTACATTGATCTTATTTCTTTTTTCACTTTTTTCACTGTTTTCACCTCATCAGTATGCAAAAGTGATCGGATGGATTTTGTCAGCCTTCATCATGCTCTCAGTTGTCTATGGACTTTATCCAGACAGTATCACAGTGACATTAAGTTCGGTCTACGCTTCCTTGGGACACACAGCATGGTCAGTAGCAATAGCATTCATCGTCGTGCAATGCTGCACAGGATCTGCTTGTATCGTTGACGGTTTACTGTCACTGAGACTCATGTATCCCCTCTCAAGACTTACTTATTGCGCTTACCTCGTGCATCCTATAATCATGATGATTACCACGGTGCAGATGGACGGTCCGTTGCATTTGCACAACGGCATTGTGGTGAGTTTAATATTTATTGCCAGAGATATTCACCGATCAAAACTTCGGAAATATTTATTCCTTATAGTCGTACTATTTTCGGCGCTTGAACAAACCGAGTTTGTAATACGAAAATTAGTTTTCTGTTTTCATATAGTGTAATGAATATTGCTCTTATTTTCATCGGCTTATGATGGAGGCCTAAAAATTGCTCAAATGAATTTACAGCCTCGCGATAACCATCTTGTTAGGTAACATCCTATTTCGCTAACGCAACTTTCATACAATTTTTTTTTTCGGACAATCACACTTTGCTATTAACGTGAGGTCACTTGATACATTACTCTCGCTACAAGAAGAGCAAAACCTCAGCATGCCATAAGAACCATAGGTCCCGTTGCCGTATACCTATGTATACGTGTAAAGTTATAACTGCATTAGCTTCCCGGTATACATGGATACGTATACTTACATTAGAGTGGTTATAAAAAAGCCGAAATATTTCAAGAATATTTGAAAAAAAAATCCAAATTATTTCCCATCAAATTTACTAAGGTTTTGAACGTAATTATCGGAATTTTCCCTGAGCCAAGACGGATGGGTAGCAGCTATATACCCGGATAACACTCTAACCGATGATATCAATCTGGGAAATTTTTTTAATTTGCGTATCCATCGTGCTCAGAATTGAACGGGCTTAAAATTGAGATATGAGCGTAATGCGTTTTTACTCTTCTATGAGAATTCCCTATTTCTAGAATTTTCATTATGACTGGACACCCTGTGAGAGTACACGTTTTTAGACTAGACTAATACACACTTGTCTCTAATTCCGTATTATTCGTTGTTTCAGTTGATCGTTTACTTTGGAAACCTTGTGGCATCGTATCTCCTCTCTTTTTGCATCAGCCTGACTTTGGAGGCCCCAGTTGTTAATCTATTGAAGCTAGTATTCGTATCGAATAAACGAGCTAGATAAGACTGAATCGATGATAAATAGCATTGATTGCTCGGTAAATAATGTATAAAGAGGGTAATGGGGTGAATCCAAGAGTGATTATAAGAGTTGAGCCTGTTTTATAAAGTTGTGCAAATCGCGAGTCGATAATTTTCAAACTTTCTAAATAACCATGTTTTATAAGTATAAGAGTCCATGTTCTACCAATTTATGTATATACACATATATCATACCTATACCCTGAATAAATCAGATGAAGATGCATACCCATGGGACACATAACCGCAGGAAGGTAGAGAATACAAGAAACCTTCACCACGTCCAAGCCGAGTAATTTATAAGGTAATTCGCGAAACAGTTGCGAATTATGCCTCATCATTATAGGGTGAAAAGCGTCCTCGCATATAAGCGCAGTTGACGTTTCTGATATATAAATCAAAATGAAAATTGAACACATCCCATTTATGAATGTATTGCCCATTTTTCTGGCCAATTCGCTGGGTATTTTCGCCCTCGTTCTATCTTACGCTGACGCTTTCCCCATAGGTTTGTCTGATTGGGAAATTTATTGACGGTACATTGACAGGAGGAGGAATCAATTTCGTCGAGCTCAATTCGCCCTTCGCGACGATTGAAAATCGATCGGAAAATTTGGGGCTCTTATATTGCCCCTAATAATCTGCACTTATTATGGAGTAGTGAACGTATTTTGGCCACTAGGAAAAAAAAACTCGCTTCGGTAGCTATGCCGTGATATTGACCGATCATTGCCATAATAAGAACCAATGAGATGTCAAAATAATGATTACATCCAGTGTCGCTATAGTCTTCACCATTCTCTGTCATATTTCCATGAAACGACGAAGAAAATTATCTGGAGCTGCATTTTTAATAAAATATCAGACGTCACAGGATTCGTTGATTAAATGTGCCCGTCATCCGAATGGAGTGGACAGCCGTGTCGAAACGTTAGAATTCAATTAACTCGCCTAAACTGTCGTGTTAATTAGACTCAATGGAATTACAAATGACATTTGAATGTGGCAGCACACATGCAGCAAAGTGTAAAGGACCGAGGATAGAAAATATTGCCCAGAATGCTATCTGATCAATCCATCAACGTTAATATTGCTTCGAAAGTCAATAGGAATGAACGGTGAGACTGATACACGTTGCTGTTAAAATGCTGGCTAAAATACAGCAGTCATTGGAAGTTTTACATATTCTCGAGCTTCGGAGGTTGTAGGATTTGCGGAACGAAGCGTGCACTAACAGATAACCAAGCATATCAATTCGTATCGTGATATATATGAAAACGTTTTTTGATACCTCGAATTACGTTGATTTAACCCGATTTATGTATATATGCAGTACGAAACAGAAGGCTGTTATCGATGTGCCAGAAAACGATGATTTATCTACGGCTCCATAATTTTCAGAATAATTCAAACGCCTGGCTTAACGAGGAATTGGTACAATCGCGTTTTTAAAACGCCAAATTAGCGGCGGAGAAGACTCATTTCATGATCCAGTATTTGGGAGCACATATTCATTCTCTTTGAGCCTATACTTAATTACCCCGAGGCACGAAGTACTCCTAAATCCACCCGAAGCGTTTAGTCTTCTTTCTGCAAGATTTCACAAGAAAAACGCTCCGCTATTCAGTTTCTCCGCTAATTACCGGCCTGTCAAAAAATTCAAGTTTCCATCTACATGGCCCTTCAGAGCCAACATTTACAAAGCCGGTCTGGCCTTCCCTCACCTCTAATCGTGAGGACGGGCCAGGTCAAACGGACTAGTAAACTTAGAACGGTCAAATCCGCAGATATATATATATATATATATATATATATATATATATGTCGTGCAGAATTTACACTGAGCTCGATAATCCAGACTAAGCCTCAAAATTCTATCAAACAACGACACCAGCTTGTGTAAGCCCATCAGCCATCGAATCGCCCATGTAACTCATCAATCCAACCATATCTGCACCCTCTATAGTCCCACAATCATAACAAACCCTTACAGTAAAGCAATCCCTTGAATTCTCTCCCTTTCTCCCTTTCCCCATAACTCCTCTATCTTCCCACCGCACCGCGCCATCTGCCTTATGCCATCCTATGGCATTCCTCCGATCGCCAATATACAGCAAATTGCACCTACTCTCTAGAGTAATTAGCATAACCCACTGCCGATATCTGGTGGGCCGCATGCGTACGCGGAGAGACTAATCTCTACTCGATATAGTGCGATTTATTGCAATAGTGTGGTTTGCAGACGGCGCAAAATGCGGTAGGTAATGGTCGACGGCACTCAACTATTGGACTCCCTATTGAAACTGTATTGGGCTATTCGAGGGTATATTTCGTAGATCAACATCGTCAAACTTTAGATTTTTTGGGACTTGGAATTACATATGGTACACGCGAAAGGTTGTTGTCGAGTTCTGGTCTGATATCTCGTTTTGCGAAAATTAACAACCAGACGAACTTTAAAATTGGTGATTATAAATTGGGAATAAGGAATATTTTCAACAGGGAAAAAAGGGCGTCGACTTTCAGCGTTAGAATCCTTCAATTTTCATTCGTGACCTAAACGCCTCCAGCGCACGAGACTCATTATATAATTTTGCGTAATTAATTCTGAAGGAGAATGTAATTACTTCACACGTCTGAAATGATTTTTAAATAAAATTCTTTTCAAGTCAGGATAATTCGTCGCTCCGCACGGTTGGAGTTGTGCGACTAAGGTGACTCGGATTGTCTCAAGTTTCCACTAGTTATATGTACTAACATTTCGTGTAATTAAAGCGTAATTGCAAATCTCTAATATTTCGTAAGCTGCTTTTGACTTATTTCAAACACAGTTTGACTCTCGGAGTCGTGCGGTGCAGGTAGGTACGGAAAAAAACCGAGTAAAAGTTTAAGTTATTGAAAAAAGTGGCCGACTGGTCTGTATAAAAAGTTCAATGTAACATCGATCTGTGGGGGATGCCGGATGAACGCCTCGCAGTAACCCTTTGAGAGAAAAACATTTCTAGAGGATTATATACTTCAAAATAATTTATTTGCAGACTCTGTAGGCACGAAAATTGAAAGTAATTTTACGACAAATCAGTTCTGGATATTTATTGCTGTTTCGTTGAAGTTCAACCGAATTTATGACGAGAAATTCATTTCGTTAATAATTGCGATAATTCTATTTAAAAATGCATGAATTTCGGAATGATCATATGGCAAGTAGAAACTCATCGATGTGTTCGTGTTTTTGAAAGAATTCGATGGGCACGATCTTTATCACGTATCGTAGTACAGAGCCTCGAGGATCGGCTCAAAATCCATTTGGATATTAGACCTTTCACGTAATTCGAAAATTCGCAAAAGGTCGCGACGTTGGCCAAGTATAATATGCCCGGTTACCGTGGAGCTAGACCCCTTTACTACACGCGGAATATACATCACCCATACGATGTTCTTAACCTGGCTTAACGTAGCCTAGTTCGGCAGCTCGTGTTCACGGAAATACCTACCAACGAATATTTAAGTGCGATAGGACCAAGCGAGGGAATAGGCTGAACAAACGGCGCGTGCGCTTAGAAATCTAGAAGCTTTCGGTTGAAAGTTCAGTCGAGGAAACAGTGCGGGCGTGCAAACACGTGTCCGAGGTGAGTCTCTGGGCATTTGACACGAGGACACCTGGAGCTGAGATGATTGGAATTTTTAAAAAATGATTCTCTGCTCCGAAAGCTCTTTGGGAAAGTGATAAAACTCAGTGAAATTTATTTAAACATTATTCAAGGAAGACTGCGGCCTCCGATTAGTGGAAGATAATCATTTCGCTCTTATCACAGGTCTGTTAAGTGGCTTATATCTATAATCCAACTCTGCCTGGTCATAAGTGAAAAATTATGTCAACCGTTTCTAATTACCGTAACTTGTCTTAACTTTTCAATTTGAAAGAACGACCGTCATTCTGATTGACGAGATATCGGAGTACCGAAGTACCGAAGGCTCGACCGAAGGACTACTTTTCGCCTATCCTACATTGATCAATTTCGCTCAAATTGAGATACAGGGATCATATTCATATGTGTTCTTTTCTTTTACATTTTTTTGTTTTTCGAGACACTTTCGTTAGCTTGGATGACAACGAGTAAGAGTATTCGACCGTTGCATCCGAGAGAATTAATTGAACTAATCAAAATTTCTATCTAATCTGGTAGAGTGGAAATGAGAAAAACTTTGATTAACGAGTGTAGAGATAATTGGATAATTAATTAAAACATCGTTGTTAATTAATTTTGTTAGATCTTTTTTTTTCATCCTTGCTAACCTGCCATGTCAACCTAATCACCATTTAGGTATGTAAATTTGAGCTTTTCGCTTTACGTGCTTATCGCACACTATCTTGACGGAGGTATACACACCCGAGTGCACGTAACACACGCAGGTATCACGAATATGCAAATCTACCGAATTTAATAACCAGCTTGAGAAGTCGGGATTTTTCGTTGTTTCAAGAATTTGATATCACGCGAGATTCAAAAAAACTGTTGAAAGATTAATAATCTCTCGCTCAGCGAGTACCATTTGACAATGAATAATTAAGTCCGATCGTCGATTAGGATTTTTCAATCAAATACCATGCGAAAAACGTTTCAATACGATTCCATTCACTATGACAGAAAGTAATATGAGAATTATAAATCAACGTGATTTTGATTCTGGATGACTGATTCGTTCTCTCCTTAATAAAATCTCCGAGTAAAATAATTTCCCGTCAGAATATTCGATCCTTGCTATCTGCACTTATTAGTCCGGCACACGATAATCAAAAAATTTCTTGACTTTTTTGTAAAAAAAAAAAAAATAATTCACGCATCGCCATTTATATCGGACAATACAGAAACAACCGATTGAATAACTCAGCTAAGGTTCAGTGCAGTTCAATCACAGAGAGATCCGTAAATCCACCAGTGGATTATACTCTTGGAGAATTCGCAAACGCGGACAATTTACTGGCGCACATTCGCTGATGCATTTCTCTTGTCGTACCGAGTTCGTTCGAAATTTCACTTAAAACAGCGACAACCGTTTTCGCAGAGTGTCGGTGAGAGGTACGAAGCTCTAAGCAACGTTATACAACGTAACTATAAGGTAGTGAAGCTGGATTAAAGCGATAGCACTGCACAAGCACAATATCAACATTAGCTAATTGCTAAACTTGTATCTTGTAAATTGCTGATGTTTCTTTAGTCCCTGATCACGGTCACGGATATAAATGTGCAAAAACGCAATCAGAGATTCGTGTACTGACTTTAACCGACTTTAAGCTGTACGTTCTAAACTCAGTCAAGATTTTAACTGAGTAAGTTTTCCGCTCTTTGTGAAAGCCTTACTAATCCCTGCCCAAATCTTGGATTTCATTGTTTTCAACCGGCATTAAAATCCCAGGTAAGTCTACCGAGCTCAGGGAGAACTGGAGTTATTCTTTCCTATATTTTTTTACATTTTATGCATCGTTTGTTCGAGAGCATAATTTAACAAGACACACGTCATGTCAGCGACCTCATTCAACGGTTATCTCCGGGTTTTTATACCTATGCAAAATTTTCAGACACATGTATTCAGCCGACGTTATACACTCTATGAAAGCGTTATACTAGTTTACCCGCTACAAGAAACAATATAATAGCCCGATCCAGTTTATCATTGAAAAGCTTTGCAGAATCCAATTGAAATTTGTGTCGATAGAATTTTTATTCGTTTCTATACCATAACGTATATGCAAATACGTGTATCGCCAGATTTCAGCTCAACCACAGAGTAACAGTGTGATGATTATCGTGATTATTTGTTATTCATTAAAATCACTATCGCATTTGGCAATTATTATCTATGGATTCGTTTGGTGGAACGAAGTTTGTTCACTGTTAATCGAATGCAAAATACCACAGTCGATGATTTTCACCAAGTGTGTATGTGTGGATTGATACGAATGATTAGCCATCGGCAATTACAATCGCAGCTTGTGGTTGAACGGGTTCGCGCCACCCCGGAATAAAAAAGGAAATAAAAAAAAAGGAGAAGAAAGGAATAAAAGAAAAGAGAAAATCACTGAAATTCCACCCCATAAAATTCTCCGCTGAATACCAAACATGTAACTTATTGCCCGTGCCGCGAATTTACATTTTGTCAATCCTTGTATAAATTCTTTCTTAGATTTTGTACTAGGCCGCAGGACAATGGCATCGGCCCGGCATGCGGTTACGAGCTTATTACAAAGAGTTCGAAATATCTGAGACAATTTTCCCAGCAAAAAAGTTCTTCGCATACATACAGGCTAGCCAGCTGACCCCTAAAACAAGGCAAGACTGCAGCAGGCGATAATAGATCCTAGCTAAGGTTCGACAGAGGATGGATTAGGATGGTTCAAAGACGCACAGCGTCGATTATAGGCGATAGATTTAAGGCTGTGGTTGTAGTGTTGGATTTGGGATAGACAAATGACGAGGCTCAGACTCAAGGGATTCACTCTTATTGTGAGATAAGTAATAACGATCGATTACTCCTACTAGCGATAGAAAAAAATAATCATAATTATCGAGCTCTGTATGTGCGAGGTGTGAAGTTTAATTGTGAATTAGAGATTGAATTTCGATGAGTCTGTGTAGAGATTAATGAAAACAAATAACGAATGAGCAGGGTGTTGAATTATTCAAACTAATATATACACCTACGCAAATAATTTTGTATTCTGTGAACTTGGTAGATTATGAAAGAGCGAATATTCTCGCTGCCAAATCATTTAGACAGGAAACTTCAATTCCGCGGGTAAAACTTGATTCTAATTATTTGTCTCGCTAGGAAGTTTTGGTCTAATGTAAGACGAAGCTGCTGGTGAAGCAGAAGGTCGGGAGGCACTCGAATGCTGTTCCTGTGCAGAACCTTAAGTCTTGAATGTTGAATTTGTGTCTTGAATACCACTTATATAGCCCTAGGAAGATGCCTGAGCCTTGTCTCTTCTTCTGCACATCTCACGAAATTAATTATAAAGTAAGACTGAAAGTTTATCAACCAGGACGATCAAGGCTGAGAGTGATTTACGTACTGGCGTTTTCGTGACCCTCGCTTTTCATCCAGCTTCTAAATTCTTAGCTTTACTATTTATCTGAGCTTGAGCTAACTCGGAGTCCTTTCTGGCATCTTGCCCGTAAGAGACAGGAAAAGGAATAAAATGTAACAAAAAAATTGAAATAAAACTAAATGAAATAAAACGAAAATCCACAAAAAATATCTTTTTGACAGAGTCTTTTAATTGCGGAAGCTTTTAGACCGTCTGTAGATGAAATGGACGCGATTTGTTTCCCCGTGGTATAAATCATCTGCGTAAGTAACTTAATTGCCTCGAGACAAACACCTCGAGCGTATCTATATCCCTAAACATTACTTGTGTATAAAATAATATGCATTCGAGCGTTTCAATTCCATAAATTTATTAAATTGACAAGATAATATAGATTCGCGAATAAAGTCTGGAATCTTAGAATAAGAAGTCATCTCATCTCACCTTAGAGATTTATCTGTATTATTTGGTCCTTGAAAATAATAATCATCAAAATCCACAAACGAAATTCGCTTCACGCCTATAATCACAGGCTTCAAGCCCATTATACGTTCACAGCTGCCGATAAATTGAGGCCTATCGAAAGTTCAAATAAAATACGCGACCGACAAGCTCGGGGAAAATTCACCCTCCTACGGCAGTACGACACTTCGAATTCGCGCCGAATACCTCCGCCTCAATTATATTTGATCAAACTCCGGTGGTTGGTATTTTTTCTTTCTCTTTTTTTTTTCCTCCTCTACCCCCTTGCAGAGTCAGTGGTGAGCGAGAAGGATTCTGTAATTACTTCTTGTAAGTCTTTGGGATCAATCTACCCCAATTACCGTTCCGTACAACTGAATTCGTTGAAGATTATGGAAATAGAACCATTGTTAATAGACAATAGATTTTGAAGTTGAGAATTCCAGGAATCCGTTGATTTCGACTGAGAGTTTTTTCCTCTTACAATTTCGCGAGGATCTGCGTGCTTCGAGTCCACCAATACCTACATCCAGTGATCCCCATCCAATTCCTCCGAAGAATTCCTCGAGATACATCTACAGTAGATATAGATATACTCGTGAATGAATAAACCCAATCAGTAAATAGCTCATTGTGAATCCATTGAGAGATGAGTGAACTGATGTTCTACATTTGTTCAGTAGAATGTAAGACGTGGATTCACATTGGTCTGACAACAAACGGAAAATTGGTTCTCGAAGTATAAGTGATGAGTACGTAATGTCAGATTTTAGGAAAAAGCGAAATGAGTAACGAAACTAACTACACGTACCCATGCATGTGTGAATGTGTGAATGGTAATTTCGTGAATAGTAAATCTGGAGGTATTTCGGTATTTTAAAATACGTATATGTCTCTATGTAGGTATTATCGAGAAATTTTCACGTCAGTGAACTGGAAAGACATATTTATCATTGCAATTAGGAACTGTAATTAATTTTAGTATTAAATTGTAAAAGCATGGTGAAATAACAATTTCATCCTGTTTACTGCTTGAAACTTGGTGAGAAAATATTTGCTTAGGATATCTAAGGGAGAAAATGAATGAGGAAGGGGAGGTTTTCGGGGTCGATGATGAGTTTAGGCCATTAATGGTAAAAGAGCCGATAATGAAATCCCTCGGAAATACTCTGCCGCTTAAATCAATTATAAACAGCTCAGTTTAGTAATTGTTTCACTTGACTGGCACCCATGAATCTAATTAACAATTAATGAAACTAATTTGAGTGTAGAAATTGCGGAGAGACAAAAGCGAGTAGGACTAGGATCATGTAAAAGTAATTCGAATACACCACCGGCTGACAATTAAATTCCACCAACGCACAGAATTTAATGTAAATACATGAGGGGTACTAAAAACACAAACCATGCGTAATACAGTTTCCATACATTTCATTTCCGGGATTATCTAACAGGAAAATACCCGGGGCGTAAAAAACCAATCGAACCTCTGGGGCGAGGTACGCCGGAAAAGGGGTCCGTGGAACTCAAATAACAAGAATAACAAGAAAAAAATACGACAACCTTTCCAAATAACGAAAGAACGGGACCCTAAAACTAACTACAGATAACATTAGCCCGTAATCCGCTATACCTATAAAACCACGGGTATCTATAAACCCACACATGATATCATATACGTGTGTGCAGGGCGTCTATAATATTAATTTGGTAATTAAGCACAAGTTTCGTAGACACAATTAGCGGCACTTAAGTAAGCCTTCAACTAATGGATTATACTGCGATTGGCTCTAAGTGGATACGTAATTTCCTAATGCTTTTCTCATCTGATTAGACATTACCGAACAAACTTGATCCAACGAACTGCGGGTACCTATATCGTCGCGAAAGTTCAATCGTCGATCCTGGGGTACCATATGTGGCAGAGAAGCACATATCGCATGTATTACCTATCGACGTTTAACCCTTGAGATAAAATAAGAACACTCGAGACAGTTCCTGCGAGTGTGGGTATACGAGTAAACTCTTCATCGCGCCGAAGTATTGGGGTCAATTTATTCTTTTCCTATCCCACGGCCCGTTTCAGGATCTGAGTGCTCCCATTGTGGTCAGTCAATAATTCATCCCTTCATAAGAAACAAGCCCTAAAGTTGTCAAATGAGTGTCTCAGTTGTAGCAAGAAACGGGACATAAAGATGAAGCTTTATCGAGATTAAAGGTCAAGATTAAAACCACTCGGAAAGAGATTACTCCATTTTTTTGTTTTTACAAATTTTCATCTGTTGGTGATTAAAATATATCATTAATGATTCTAATTACGCGACTTAGCTGTGGAGGTAATTACCGCGTGTACATTTAGTATACTCATGGTTCGGCCCGGTGATAGCACTTTGTAGTAGCTATTAGTACAGTAAGTAGTACGCAAAATTTTACGTCAGTGTAGAAGGGACCATTAAAGAGGCAATAAAGAATGCGAAAGATTTTCCCATAGGTTGAACTTGTGTTTTACTAGGCGCTATCGTGAAACAACATCCCAGTTATCCCTGGATTATGAGGAATATATTTATTTGCATAATAATAGGTACGGAATAATTCAAACCCTAAAGGGTACCACACGACCGTTGGTGGGTTGGTAATTCTCATTGTTTCAGACACTCAAATTTAAGGCTCCTGGGTCAGCATCCCTTGTGTGGGACTTTATGCATTTCAATTACTTCGGAATGATGAAAGTATAAATTCAGATTAATTCTCGTATGCGCCTAACGATAAGAGTAGAAAATATTTTCGACAAATTTTTTGTAAATAGCACACGTTAGTATCTTGAAAGAAAAAATCAGTTTCCAGAGGTCCACCCAAATTTTCTGTTCACATTCGTATTTCTTTCATTCAAAAAAACAGAGCAGTATATTGTCTTGAAGAAAAAAGAGACGATAGAATTGAGAAATAAATTTGAAATCTTGGGCTACGATATATATTTTGTTCGCAGTGTATAAGAAGATATCGTAAAAATCATTGAGAACAAATTTTGTTGAGCAAGAAGTGGTTGGAGATCCACATCTCATGAATACACGGAGCATTGTTCGGCATTTATTATTCCTCTAGAATTTTTATTCAAACGCATTTTTGATCATATCCGTATCATATTGTCATTACAGAAGGTAATACATTCTGAATCATGTTATATTCACGTCAATCGGCTGTTTACATAAGAGCAGAATATTTCTTTTCGAAACGATCCCTGCTGCAATAGTTATCCTTTGTGAGAGAAGCGCAGACTTGGAAGCATTTGCACTAACGTGAACTCTGAATACTGCAGATGTTAGATTGCAATGCAGTTGCATAAAAGTACGCCGGTGGCATGTTGTTACATTTTTCTTCGAGCAGTTCACCGTGGAGTGCAACCTGTTAAGATAAAGTTAAGATGCGGAGGCAACGTTCCGTTTAAGTCGTATCGCAGTGTGAAATATAATATCTTCTCAGCGATCCTAACAGATTCTAAAAGCCTGACAAGAACGGCAATTATCCTTATAAAATTTTCGCAAAACGCTAATCGGAAGGAATCATTATTCTCGTGAGTTTCGGGAAATACCTCTCGAAAAGTAAAATAATTTCACCGTCTTGACGAAGACGCGGTAGAGTCTCGAACATGAAATATTGTTATCCTGTCGAGAAGCGAAACGCGGACTTCTTAATCTCGAAAGAGAGTTATATCGATGAGAAACTGAACCCGGCTCTCCGAGTCATTTTCAAATCCGCAAATCCGAAGACGACAAGAGTGTTCCAGTATGAAATTGTGCCTACCTGATTGTGAGACACGATATAGTTGAATATTTCAGAGTCTTAGAGTAACGATCTGCGACTCAAAGCTGCATATCAGAGCAACCTTTACCTCGGGCACGAAAAACGTCTCAACGTATCTCGCGGATGCAACGTTGCCTCTAATAGCATTACACCATTATATTATCGTATAACCGATATACAACGCAGACAATATTGAGAGACGTTGGATTATCTCATGCATGAGGCTAAAGGCACGCTAAACTGTGACGAGTTCCTGAGATAGTTGCATAGAATTACTTTCGTGTAAAGTACGTACTTTTTGATTTACACATCGATTGTAATCGCCGCCGCTTTGCTGGTCTAAAATAAAGGATTAAATCGGTTTTTCCGATAAGATTAGGCCGGAAAATTGATCGATAAAATACAGGGAAATGTATTCCCGTTTTCGCGAAGGGAGTGTCAAGAGTAAAAGCAACGGCACATTGGGGTAGAATATATCTTTGCGATATTTGGAAATGTTTGAAAAGGAACTGCTAATTAGTATCAAGAGCTACGGGGTAAGAGCGACGCGGTGTGATATACGTCGTCCTTGGTGCAGCAGCTGTAACGGATAAATCGAAGGCTCCCCGCGGAGAACAATAAAAATAAAAATGAGAAAAGCACCGGGGAAACTCTAAACCGAGATAAATAAATCGGTAAAGTTATCTCGGTTTTTCAAAGAAAAATAAACGAATACGTACGAACCCATCCGTTTTACTTCTATTTCTAACCAAATGAAGAATCGCACAATCCCGCACTGCACATTTCAATACATCACTCTTCCGAAGCACGTAACAGAAACGAACTCTGAATACGTCCCTTGAAAAACGATTGGAGAACCATTTCCGAGTAAATTGTCACTTCGCTGTTTAAGTTGTAAAACATTTGGACCCTGCCTTCCGGAGAACTAAATGTTTTATACACTCAAAGCTGTCTCCGTGAGTGGAATTTGACTTTTGGGGAAGTGTCGGATTATCTCACGCTAGAATTAGATGAAAGAGTGGCGAAATGGAGGCAAGGCTAACGAGCAAAACCCTACGAGATTATTTCTTTGGGAATAATATCCCTAACCCTGATTCGCCTTCGTTAACACTCTGACCAAATGGAATTGGAACGAAAAATTCTCGGGACAAGCTTCTCCGAAATACTCAGAAGCGACAGGGCACAAAAGATCTAGGCGCGTTCATCTGAACAGTGAAGAAACAATCCTTATTATCCACGAAAAAGAATGGATCTACGGATACAGAGTGTCATCATCCAAAGGAGAATCCTCACTCGGTAAGACGAATGCTAGTCTATTCAAGATCTGAGCGTTGTTAAAGCAAACAAAAGTCGGGTAGAGTAGGTATTCTGTAACAAAACGTGAAAGAACCCCCTGAGGAAGAGCAAGTTAACTTTGATATGCATTTCTGTGATACGGAAGTGTTTCAACATTGTTAATTTCAATTAGCTAAGTATCTGAACCGCTGTTTCTCCAGCTGAGTCTATACTCCAAGAATACGTCAATTCGGAGGATATTCTTCGTTTGGTAAACTGGCTTTGATGAAAAAGAGTATGAGAGATGACGAGAACGCGAATAGTTCACTTTCCAACGATCGCAACTACCATGTATGTCGTCTAACAATAACTCTGTATGAAACTCTCGAGAAGTATCGTACAGTGTATCCAGCCTGCGATGAACATACAAATCGATATAGGCGGACGTAGTTCTCTGTTTCTCTCGTACAGCTTTTCTTCGCTGCAATTGCTAGCGACTAGTGGCAAGAACAAAGGTAAAGAAAGTTTAAAATCGTCTTCCTTGTACGAAGTTTGGCCAAGTTTGGTAATGAGGTAAAGGGAGAGCGGGCTATCTTTAGCCAGACTATACCGGTACGAGTTGGGTTCGATTTGGGTGTAACTTTTAACGAATGAAATTGGGTTTGCGAAGGGTATATCAACGGTAGGCTAAGACGATTTCTCTAGGGACGGGTACGACGACCCACGGTTGTCAGATTTTTTTTTAATCCTAGTGATATCCCGCGGTAAATTTTTAATTAGTCGGATTAATCTTGCATGCTGAGATATCTCACCTGACCTAATTCGAGCGGAGTCCAAAGTAATCTTTCATTTTTAATGTTACTATTTCTCAGGAATTTACGAGCCTGAAATTTTGTTCGCGTGAAAGGAACGCGCGAGATCAATGTCGAATAATAGTGACACCGGTGAAAATCTCACGGCTCTTATATCCGCGGCGTTTTTATTTCCACCGAATTTTGGCTGGGTATCGTAGAATCGAACCACAAATTTACGATAAAAAAAAAAATTCGGTATGTAGCTACAAAGCATCGAACTTTCACTCGTTTCATCAGGTCGAATAAAATCCAGTGTAACTTTTTGAGAATTTCGTAGCTACTGTTCCGCATAATTCTTACGAAGAGAAGAGTATTATAGGAACGAAAAATAACGACTGGTAGATGCTGCCAACGCCAGATAAGAAGACTGATCGTCTTTTAGTTTAGTGAAAATATTATTCCGAAGTACCTCGCACCGTTCTGGCAAAGCTGGTGAATCGAGCTAAATCTATCGCTTTGGATTGGTACGTCGCCGGTCTGGAACCTGTAAATCCCCGATTTTGAGTTAGCTATCAATTCCCACCTCTCTATACGTGACGTTCGGGAAAAGAGCAAGTTCGAGACTTTCGATACAAAACGAAGCGACTGTTTTGGCTTCGTATGTACTCGTCTTCCCTGCATGTGGTACGAACGAGTCTTTGAAACTGGGAACAGCTTTATATTTATACATGTATCCACTTTGAAACGAAATATATTCCGATTTGGCAGAAATGCGAAGACTTTAATCTCGTAGAAATTTCAAACTCGACGACAACGTGCAATCGGTACGTGTGATACACGTGAACCCATTGTCAACGAGTGTCACGAGAGCAAATAACGACTGTGATCCAATTTTCGTATCACTTTTAACGTTTTTACATTACCTTGAACTCTAGAATACCAGCGGTTATTAATACGGGATTTAACGACGGAGAATAGCTATTGATTCGGTAACCAATAACTTCACTCTGACAGACATCCTTTAACCACGCGATATCGATATCTGAGACCGTGATAGTCGTTAGATATACCAGCGTGATCAAATCCAAACAATATTTAGGGTGTAAAATTTTCTCGAACTGCGAATGGCGAGAAATAGCACGTGTGAAAAATTCCCAAAGCGATTGATCTGGACGTTTATGAAATTCCAATGCCGCGTGTATCGAAAATCACTTTTTACACGTTATAGTTGTAAGTTTGAGCTTGGGAATAACGTTTACGCAACGGCTTGCGGCATCAGTCTAGTATCAAAAGGCATCACGGGCAAATAACCACCGATATCTGGCTCTGACATCAAAGAGTGTACAATGATGCCTCCCTTGAGTGTATGTATGCATATGTATAAAAATGGATATGTATGTGTTACGTTCCGTGAAGCCCTTTTCGACTCCGTCATCCCTCCGTCTTTTCTCCATTTCTAAGTCCTCCTTGCCTTCTTCACCCTCCTTCATTCTTATCCGACTGGAAAAAGCCCCGGGACCACCCTGCGCCATCATTCTCGAATAGCATCCCGAATCAGCAACATAAAATGGGACGACAGGACGGGGTGTCACATCTGTCGGGGTGCTTAGCACGCTACTTTCTTTTCTCGTCTTTGTTTTAAACGGCCATAATATTCCCCACTATTTCGTTACTCTAAATAGATGAGTGAAATCTGAAGATATGGGTTCAGAAATATTTCGAAAGCGGTTGGTTTTATTAAGGCTTGTTTCACTCCTTGAAATCTTTACAAGTTTCAATGATATATAGATAAAAGTTATACGGGGTTGTCCCTGCAAAGGAACTTCGATATTTTCCTTCAAAGCGTTCGACGCTGTCATTCTCTGTGCCAAAGATCTTCAAATTGAGAATAGCTATACGCAACACGTGTCACGGAATAAGTCGAAGTCACTACAGTGGAATATTCCGAAGGTGTGTAACGTGCCACAGCGTCGTTTCTTCTCTTTCGACCCTGTCAACATTCTGCGACTTTTTTTCTTAGCTCTAGAAATAAATGTCAAGTTCGGCAGCGGGCCATGGAAGTGGCTTTTAACAGAAGATTCGGAGGTTCGTCCTCGCGAAAGGAAGTAGAAGAATCATGAAATCAAGGATTTAGTCTAGTGAGTACGTCAGCAGAATCCCATCTCCCAGCTACCGGAAACAGTCCTCTCGTCGACAAAATACTCTCCAGAAACCAGAAAATCTTCAATGGAATTTGAGATTCCTCTGTCGAGTTCTCGTTCCGAGCACCATTCCTCCAGTCTTCGAATGCCTTCTAAGTCAAATTGTTATCTTACGTATAAACCAGCTATCGAAGACAACGTTAAGAACCAGAGAAAATATGGCACTCAGATATCGTATATGTTGGCTGGCAATGAGTTCACGATAACGAAGCGACTTGTCTCAAATGCTAATTCTGGCGTTTACTCTGACAATGAGTCAGCAGACACATCTTTGATCATAGGACCTAGAATTTCAGCCAATTTCATGTATGCATGTACGTATACATTGTATAATTCAATAGTTTCCTCATTCATCTTCTCGTTTCTCATAGCTGGAGAATTTCTAATCAGTTCGTAGAGGCATAGTGAAATTTCATTTGATCTCGGGGTGAATACATCAAAGCTATTCAAAAGCAGACGGTTCCGTTTACCGTATGGAGTGGGTCATAGCTTTGACTGAAAACTTATTGATCTCAGAATAAAATTTTATTCCTGTAGGTTTGTTCGTGCTTATTATCAACCTCAATTATGTTCTGGCTTTTCAACCACGGAAGAATACACCGAACTTTGCATAGCTTTCAATCGGTCAAATTACAGAATGTAGGCTATGGGCGTGAGAGGGAGAAAGAAGGATTTCAGCTAATGAAAAAGGCGAAATTAAATATCTATCGCAGGAGTTTAATGGCTTGATTTATCGGAGAGTTAAAGCCAAAGAAAAGCATCGGAAAGTGAATGATTTATACCGATTCAAACTAAGAGTATTTACACCGACTACCGTTTGGTTAAAGAAAGTTGGGAATTGATACGAGTTACCTTTGATCGTGCAGATATCATTGCAAACTGCGAATGTGACGTGAATAAGAAAAATAAAATCTCGAAACCGAGTGAGTGACGTGGAAATAGCAAAAGCTAGGTGAAGGAAAGAGGCGATTTAAGAATAGACGAAAAAATAAGAAGAAAAAAAGTCCCCTTACTTTGTGTGGAGAGAACAAGCGAGGCGGAGCTGCTGCTTCATTTTTTTATATTTAGGGTGTTTTATGCCGCGTCATTAACCCAGATCCGGCAACCGGATTAAATTCGCCAACCGCAGGGTTGTTTTCTCAATAAAAAAAGAACAAAAGAAAAGAAAAATATTTCAGACTAATCAGACACTACACGTATGTAGTTTGGTTTAATTTTCCCTAAATCCTTGCCAAAAACTTTATCTATAGTTTACGAATTTTCTGAATTCATTGTCTCTATTTAGAACGAGGTTTAGAGCAAAACCGAGGTGATATACTGCGAGAATCAGCGATTGAAATCTCTACGACCTCGTGCTTGCCGGTTTCACATATTACAGTTCTTCGTATCTGGATAATAATTACGCAAAAGAAGAAAAATACAAAATATAAAAAAAATAAAATAAAAAAAATAGAAAAAGATTAAAGAGAAAAACAGAGAAACGGAAAAAAAACTTTTTACTCTTTGGAGTTCTTTTATTCCGCATAGAATTTAGTGTGCGAATCATAGAAGGTGTACTCTATAGCACAACAGAATGAAAACTAGGCCACCAGGTCCAACAGCTATTTATAGCCATTTCCGTGCTACATGTATGTACCTGAATTTTTTTTTACACGAGTACCTGGATACATATTCACATCTTTTATCGCGGAATAACCGGATTTTAGTATCGTAAAAATACGTGCTTTCATAGAAAGTAATTTGTAGACGTTACGTGTGATGCTCGATGGATGCCAGGTTTGAGAGATAAGATTTTCTTTTTTCTTTTTTTCTTTTCTTTTATTCCTAATGGGTTCCCGTCTTACGAGATAAAATTGTCTGCACGTATACTTCGGAGCAGACGCGGCCGGAAACTAGATCAGAGATCTTATTCTTTCGGTGTTGGTTCAGCAATCTAAATTCTACTATTCATTTGTCAAATATAACCCGATAAATCCGCGTTTCATTATCACTGAAACGACAAGAACTGAAGAACGAATTCAAGACTACGAGATTTAAAAAATAATAATAATAATAATACATTACCGCACGACAATCCGATCGTGTATCCGCAACGTAAAATTTAACGAGTTCGATTCTTCCCGAAATTGTACATTTTTATTTCCCCTATATACGGAGAAATTGGAACCAGCACGAGAAAACTAGTATAAAGAAAAAGAATTGCCAGATTCTTTTGTTAGTTATATCGTAGCTTTTCGTAGTCCTAAAACAACGGATCAATTATTATGGTTACGGTCATTGTTATTATGATTATGATTATTATTATTATTATTATTATTATTATTTCTGCCGAAATGACTCGACACTATGCTGATTCTAAGGAATTTAAAATACTTTGTACTTCGTTAGCTAAATTTAGAAACCTAGCTATTACCACGCGATGTTCGTAGGTGTAGGTCAAAGTGCGAGTGACTTCGATATGTGCGGGAGAATTCGCAGCTGCACCCAGGTCACATCGATTTTAATGCAATTTGGTATGATTTGATGAGTAAGCGAGATAGACAAGCCTTTCACACGACCCTCGTGTTGGTATATCGATTATCGTATTTTCCCACGTTAACTTCCACTTGAAAGTTTTAAACTGAGCGTTTATTTTTTAATAACGTTTGCGCTTAGGCGCGAGCGTTGCGATAATGAAATTTTCTAACGTTTTATCAGTTTATAAAGGGAAAACTCTACTTATTATGTAGCTTTGGTATGCGCGTATCGCGTAAATGGTTCTACCGATTGAATTAAAGATAATTATTTCACCTACGCGTTTCACGGGCGCCGAAAACCCAAGTCGTTACAACCGAACGGGGTGTACGGCTAAAATACATTTGCATGTGGTTTATACTCACGCCTTGCGGTCAGGAAACAATATTTGCCCTCCTCTTGCGATAACAAAGCCAAATCCCCGCAAGTTACGCATGGACAAAGTCGAAGCCACTGGTAATAGCCATGCAGCTTCTGAAATCGAAGGTATAATAACATTAGACAATATTTACACTGTAAGCTAATGTAAGCTTAACAACGCCATATAATATACATGTATACCATGAGACAAGATGCGACCGTACGAATTCGGGAGCTTGAATTCAAGAATCAGGAGCTCTAATGAGTAATTTAGATTCTTTGATCATGTGTGTGAATTTGGCCCAGCACTTTTTGAAAATAATAATTATAAAAATAAAAATTGATCGTCGATTAATTTCCATGATACTGGAAAAATGGATTTCTTAAAATATTTTTACTAAGATTTCATACATTTTTATTTTATTCTATGATCCAGTCTTTCTCAGTTTCATTGCTCTATACTCCGAAATTCGCCATGCGTGAAAAACAATGATCGCGATTCTTGCGAACTTTATACTTCAGGATGCATCTCCTTTTATGAATCGATACTCTGGCCCCTTTTTATGAAAACGCTGTCTGTGAATTGAAACCGAGGGTCATTATGTATCATAAAGCATTTTCGCGATTTAAAGATCGAGAAATCATGTCGGAATATATAATATACAAGCAGCCCCTACATGAATCACCAAAAAGATTTCCCATGCGAGTTTTTTCGAGATACTTGAATAATCATGTTTCCTATTCCCTCCCTCGCGACAAAGAGTAAAATGACTCTAATTCTGAATCCATCGGATCAAGTTAGACGTAGAAGTAAAATCCAACGTGACTTTTTGAAATAGGAAAAACTCTGCTATAGGTACGTTTAAAGGGATGATCGGGCGAGGTGAAAATCGATATTTCCGGTAGAACGAGACAAAACATGAACTATAACTGAAGAGCTGTGCGATTGCATTTCGTATCGCGGATTCTGTGCCTCTGTATTATCTGAAAAGTGAACGTCACGTTAGTTCAAGTCGGCCACGTTTTACCCCTGCGAAAAATATCCTCCAGGGGTTTCTAGCGCGCCGCTCTGTTAGCATTTCACCCCATCGGTGCTTAAAATACACCAACGTACATCCGCCTTCATAAATATGTGATTTGCATTGGAAAATACATATTTGTCCATATATATACATATGTATTAAACGTATAGATTTATGCATACGTGCATGAAGAGTTTAGAGTAAAGAATCGAACGGTCTGGTGAAGTACGAAGCTGTGTACCATGGCGGTAGGCCAATGTCCGATACCTATACATCGAGTGAGCCGTCAATGGCAGCTGTGTCAACGCTCTGAAATTCTATGAAGCTCGGTCGGTCGATATGAGTGGAAAATATACTGCGAAAAGCTCTGAAGAAAGTAAGGTAGGAAAAAAAGTCGATGAAAGCAGCGGAAGCTTATGCATACACGTACACGGAAGCGAGGAGCCAGGCCAGCTTCCTTGAATTAATGATTGATTCGATCTTCCGAACCGGCAAGAGCAACGTAACTTATTTAAAAACATCGTGAGGTATACCGTCGTTTCCCCGAGGCAATACTCGGTTCTAAATAACCAGCTGATATATTGACAGTTCGTGGGGTGTTTTCCCTCTATATTTTTATAAAATACTGTAAGGGTCGTTAGATGCGATACTAACATACTTATATTTGCGATGGGGTTCGAGGTAGCCGAAAGTAATCTTCGATTCAATCTTTTATTCCCCAGCTCTTGCGAAATTACAATTTTCATTTTTCATTTCATTTTCTTTTATTCCTACCTTGCAGCAGCTCCGCTTCTCTTACTCTCTCGAAAGCTGACTTTACAATAGTCGTAAGAGTCTTGCTGTTGTATTATTTACCGTCAAGTATATAGTCTGAACATCCCCCGACATATCGAGGTGCAGTTTTCTTCAAATAACTCATCCAATATTCAGATGGAAATATTGAACTATTCTTCGATACACCTTCGTCGTTAGACACTTCAGAAATAACGAGGTATAAATTCACGAAAGGATAAGAATAACTGTAACCGCTGGCGAGCCATTGTGTGCAAAAATAATCGTTTTATACTCCATCGGCAGAATCTAGTTCGATTCCGCAGCTGGACTGTTGAAATGTTTTCAAATTTCCCACAGCTTCTGGTATCACCGCATATCTCGACCAACATACTTCACCAGTAAAGACTGTTCCTAATTGTAATTTCACCCGAGCACGACCCGACCGGGTACTATCCTCATGCAGAATCGCCAAAAGGACCAAACTTTGGCGTCCTATTTTCTCTGTGGGTCGTTAAATGCAGCCGAGGTCCTTTCGTGTTCTAAGAACGAAGTCTGCAGCCTCCTATTTCACGAATACGAACTATATTGCCTTTGCTATAGCTCGTAGGGTTCGGTCATATATCTCGAGTATGCGCAGAGAAGGTATCTACCCTTCAGTTGAAATATGGAAAGATAATAATATGATCCACTCAACATACACGCATACAAAAATAGATATAAATGAATGAATGTTCAATTATCTTTGAATCAAATTGCGAAGTAGTGAAGATACGACTCGCTCAATATTCAAAATAAGTCGAAGCTGTTCTGTATAGAAGTATAATGTATACTGCACTCATACACGTATATTACTATCGTAGAACTTGTAGCTTTCTTCGAAATTCTGTCCCTCTGCGTCTATCGATATACATTTCCCGGGTGTAATATGTAGCTTCAAGAAACGACTCCCAGTGTGGGTATATGATGTATGTATGTACATACATACGTATGTCTCTACGCTATTCCTTGTACGTGAAATTGAAACCGCGGCATTGCATTGTGGGTCCTCGAAGGACGACGATATGCCATGGTTCCTTATGTCGTGGCGGAAGTTTTGACTCGTCTACTAGCCTGTGGTGGATCGTCGTTTACAAAATCGTTACTACCAGGGTGATTTTCCGTGTTCTGTTAGGAAAGGCGTTACCCGGAAGTAGTTCAGTTCCGGAGGCTAGGTAGGCGGTCAATGGCTATAGCATTAGTCGTAACTTTCGACTGGCCACAATGGCTGAGCCAGGAAATACTCTCAAGGCTTAAAGATACGCGATGCGGTACATTTTCGCCAATTTCAAACTGCTCGTAGATAACCCACAAGCGTAGGTTCTTCTTCCTTTATCACCGCTAGCCTGCTTTTGATTAGCCGAGGTTTAAGTCTGTCGTTAGATTCCATATAACCGATAATATCGGTGGTTATATGCGAAGCAGAATTACTTAGAGTTTGACCTTTGATCCGTGTTAATAGGGTTTAAACAATACCGAAAGTGGACTTTGTATAAGCCGTAGAAACGCTGGAAGCGTTGAGAAGATCGTAGGAATTCGTTAGCTAAATTTGCGAAGTAAAATCTAGTCCGCCATAATTCAGACTTTGCGCAGTCTAATGCTGCAGTAGCTAATGTGAAAAAGTTTTCGCGTAATATGGCTGTACTCTAATTTTTGTGTAATAATTTTTGCTCACCCGGTTTCGCTGGTTATTCTTTATCCAGGAGAAGCAGCACCGTACCTCCGTACACCCTTCAATTCCCAGCTTTATTGGTAGCTATTACATATTTTAATTTAGAAAACTACACGGTCTAATTAAACAGTATAAACCAACTGGGAATCGTGGCGGAGCATTGCACGTCTGGCATTCGAGACTTACGATCAGTTAAACTCTCTGGCATATGTTTAAATTTCAGATTTCATTGCGCCCCACAAGTTGCAGTATACCGAGATATCATTAACCACGCAATTCTCTGCACGAGTAGTTATTTATTTACTAATCACACAATGAAACCCACGCGTGCGTGTCCACATTGCAAAGTTCATGTCGCAGCGCCGTATACGCTATACGATATTCGTATCGTTTGACAAAATGATTAATTAATAACGGGATAACGATTGACCCGTCTTAATAACCGCGTGGCAATTCCATTTGGTATTCTCTAAGCTATCTTTGATCTTCGAAGACGTGATGTTTAGAGCTTTATGCCACCGTCAAGATACCACTGGATAAACTCCGATCAGCAGCTGACCGCAAATCCCTGTTTATAGGGGGTTCGTCGCAAAATCCCCAGAGTCTCTTT
This sequence comes from Tenthredo distinguenda, assembly GCA_947538915.1. Classification (NCBI taxonomy): domain Eukaryota; kingdom Metazoa; phylum Arthropoda; class Insecta; order Hymenoptera; family Tenthredinidae; genus Tenthredo; species Tenthredo distinguenda. The sequence continues at coordinate 13,564,681 of OX384534.1, forward strand.
TTAGTCTGTTTTTATTGCGAGGTCTTTTCTTTTCCTAGATAATTTTTTTCTACGCGATGTAATACGGATATAAACGATATTATGATTAACGAGATAGTTGGTTAACAAATAGGCGAAACATGATCCAAACTCTTCTCGAACCGGTAGCCGATTTTCTCTCTTATGCTACCCCGTAAAATAACCATACCCGATTTTTGTTCGGAATTTTGGCAGAAGCCGAATCGCAGAAATGATTTTGTACTCGTTCTATTTTCGCTGTTTCTCGCAAATGTAATAATTGCGAATAAATTTAGCCGCATGGAATCGAAATCAATGGAAAAAAAATCACTTCTTCGCCTCTATCTGTCTCTGGTTTCTGAAAATCGTTTCTAAACAGCTGCTGCAAGGTAGCGAGCTTCGGTTATAAATTACGATACAGCAAACTCTCTCTGTTTGTTCAGGGTAACAATTTGTCTTCCGGTATCATGAATACACGGAGCGGTATTGGCGAGCTAAAATCTTGTCAGCTTGAACTTCTTCTTCATACCTACCCGGCAACCCATCTACCCACCGAAAAGTGACCGAACCAGGATAAAGAATTCCAATAGAGAATAGTTCGCGTATATAGTCGTGCATCAAACCTACGAGGCAGGGTGCCAAAATTTGGGCGATATTCATTTCGCGTTATTTTATGGTATTTTATGTTATCTAACGCAGTGAACTCGCAGAGATTTATAACACAAGAGGGTTGATAAAAAAGTCTAATACTTTTTCGGTTGTCCAAGAAAGGTGGAATAAATTGTACGCATCTGTTATCGAGGAGCGGGCGGTTATTCTCGATACTTTTAACTGGATGAAGACCAGGTTATAGGGTTTCGATCGTTCCGGCACATTCATCAATGTCGTATTTCCTGCCAGTGGTATATTCTTAAAACTGAACACAAAGGGAGTATATCTCTGGACCGATTCTCAATAGCCAAGAAAAAAGAAGGGCAGTCGAAAAGGATAACGGCAAGTGTGGAACAGAAAAAAGGCTACGCCTCAACAGCGGCGAGATACCAAAACTGTCTTTTGAAGTCAAACAAGACTACGAAGCCAAGAATAATTTCGACGATACCTAACAAAATTATTCCGCATAGAACACACAACTTTTTCAAAATTATCATCGACGATACAAATTTGGTATTCATAAGGATATTATTATTACAAAAAATTCGAAAAAGTTGAAACATCTATAAACAGCGAGGGAATAACCCATCTAATCGTGAAATATAGCCAACGTTTCACAGGATTACATTACTAACTCACATAGAGTCAAGGCAGACGGCTGATATAATTATGTTTATTTTATAATTATATTTCATACCAGCTTCTGGACGACGAACACTTCTTTACGGTTATTTTTAGTCCGCACTTTTCCGTTATATATATATCAATTTTATTTTATTTTTTTTCTCTTTCGAGTTAATAACTGCAAAGTAAAGTGATCGGACGGACTTTCTCTGTCTTCCATTTCTGCTAAAAGCACAAATTGGCGAGTACACCGAGGCTTTGAACAAGCAGTATCGTATCGTTAATTTGGCCCAAGATGTACACGGACGATTGATCTTTTGTTGAAATTTTTAGAAAATTATAATATTACCGGAGGTAAGGAAGTAACCTATTGTTCAAACGTAATGCGGAATTTCGATGCCTTCTTTGAGTCATACAGGAGGTTTTACACTAATTGATTACGCGGAGGTAATTATTTTTTAGCATTGCGTAAAAAATGAAATTTCCAACTTTTCACCTCGGTTTCATTTGAGATCGGAATTTTGAGTCAGGGCTAGAGTTTAGCCTGTGACACTCGATGCCGATAGGAATAAAATAATCTGTTATAAAATTTTCAAATACCAAACTGAATGAATTTGAATTTTAATATCTGAGCACTAGGTTTCAAAAATCTTGAAAATCATTTCAGAAGAGTGTTGAGAAATGCCCAGTCGATGGATGATTAAATCTGCAGATTATTGAGGAACATAAATCGCGTTTTATAAGGATTTAATTTTGAGCCATCAAATTTATCGATGCAAGCTCCATTACCTCAAATTCCCGGCATGCCATCTGAGCAGCGAAAGACAATAGTCAGACTTTACCCTCGTCGAAAACTTACTGGAAGATCCTAACTCCATCCCGTTATTCAACTGTTTTATATTACGAAAAGCTCATAAAGCCGCGATCCGTGTAAAGTAAACCTAATAAATCACTGAACAAAAGTGAAAATTGCGTTCCAGCAAGTACCTGGTCAAAATTTTCTCGGTCTCTCTGATAGACGCGGAATTTGAATGAGAACCGACCCTTTTCATTCCATCCGAAACTTCCGGATCCTTAGAAACGCGTTTACCGATTATATTATTTACATTTTTCGAACGAATATCTGATCGTGGCAGGCTCAATTTGTCGATCGCACTTCGAAAAGATACTCGGAATAGTGCTGCCGTTGAAAGAAAACCAGCTTCAAGCGTCTGGAAAAAGCGTGAAATAAAATTCGGGGTGAACGGCCATTTGATGGTTTATTGCTTATGTATCAGCGCAAGAATTTTGTAAAATATTTAACACCTTTATGAAAAAGACAAAAGCTTCGATAGAAGTCTATTTTCATTCTTTATGAAAGCGACCAGGCGAAATTACACAAAGGGGAACCAAGGGACGTGGATAGTCTTCGTCTACTGACAATAAGTAGAAAGGCCTTGTTTCATATCCAAACTTTGTGCTAATGATATTTCTCTTTATCTTACAAGCCACCTGGAGTCCACAAAATGCCTTCAGCTGGTATTGCTACATGTTCAGTGAGAGAAAGGGAAACATAAATAGAGAGAAACGGTTTCGCTAGGTTTTTAAATTGCAGAAATATTATATACGCGCCTCCTCGGTCGAAAATATTGATCGACAAATGAAAAAAAAAGGACGATACCCCAAGGCAATACATTTACGTATAGAAAAAGTTTTTTTGTCACCGCACCCTTCACACATATGCCATATGGGTTGTCAAATAGACTTGCTACACAGGTCAATGTCCCCTAGCCGAATTTAAAACCACCCCTCGACAAATTTAATGGTATTGATAAAACACGACATTTCTCAATCACTCCTGCGAAAATATATGCAGCTGGGAAGCATATCTAGTGCTGTACAATCTCTGATCACGTATCTAGTGATAGTTTTATTCGTATACGTACGATCTTTCGCAATCATACGTTGCGAGAAGCTTATTGAAGAATTTGAGCTTTTTAGACAATTTATTCGTATAAACTAAATTTTATACTCGTACCTATTTATCTATAGATTATTTCTATCAGTATAGACATTGAAATTTCTGTCTAATAATGGCACCGTGGGACAAAGCTGAGAAATTAAGCTCGAAGGGGGACTATAATTCTAAATGAGACTGAGAAGATACGTAGATGCGTATGTATGTGTACAATCTACCAGTTTACTACATAATATGTAGTAGATTTAGCCTAAAGAAGCTCTTGCAGGGTACCCACTGTGTCTCGTCATTTTATAGTGTAGCTTTATCGACTTTGGGGAGTTATTACGAACGAAATCACCCCTGAGGTAGGTTATACTGTTGCCGGAATATTGGAAATTTATAAACGTGCTTGGTCACGAACTAATTTTCAATTTAGTTTCACCGTTAGTTGTGCTTTTTCAATCCACTTCTCAAACCAATTACAAATTGTTATTACCTGTCAAATACTCCTCCATCAACTAGAAATTGCTGCGGTGATTGCGGACTTGCAATCGAACATTGTTATCGCTTCTACAAAGCGAGGGAAAACTAACGAACGGAGAAATTACAATAATTCTTAGAGGGCCTAGCCGAGTTGGCATGTGAAATGTGCCCTGAACCCAAATTGGACTTGCTTTATATGCGTCAAATTTGAGCTCTTCGTGAAAAACAAAGATCGTCCGAATTTCGATCTTCTGCCTTTACTATTATCCTCAAAACTGACAGGGAAGTGATTTTTAGTTGTTATGCGATTCCTACTCCATTTTTTATCTAAAAATGATGTAAAAAAAATCTAGATCCCGCATATGTCTGTGTGCATGCTCCAGATTTTGTTCAGATTTTTTCGCGACAAACTAAAGCTTTCGAAAAACCCTGAAGGTTCATACTGCCGACTATCGATGGAATTTAGAGAGTGAACAACTTCTTTTCTCCACAGTATGAACATCTGGTGATGCTTGATTTTCTGTAATTCATTCCGTTTTTTTAGAAATGTGCGCCATTGTCAATGAAATCAGAAACCGACTTTTCGATCTTTTTTTAAATTCGGGCGATCTTTGTTCTTTATAAATAGCTCAAGTTTCATGCATAGCAAGTCCGATTCGGTTCAAGGGCACATTTCACATGCAAACCGGGCCAGGCCCTTTCCGTCATTTCGGGAATTATACGGAAAACATATAGCAGGAATTTTAAATTCATATCAAAAAGTCGTACATTCTAAAATATGGAGATGACTGGATAATATATGGCTGTTCGCTCAGTGCCCAGACGAGCTTACGATACGCTTTTCGTCCCGAAGTTGATATTCAATTTATTTTAAATCTTTCAAAAAAAAATTGGTAAATAAATATTTTTTATACGTTACAGCTAACATACGTTCTTTTTTACTTCCTCCTTTAATTCACTCATATATTATTCCGAAGAAAGTTCACGAGACAAAATGACTAGCGGGAAAAACTAGGTAGGAAGAAATATTTTTCTCCATATCGAAAACTTGGGTTCTTTATTTTCTTATGAAGTGTCACATATCACATTTCTTGACCCTGTCGCGGACTAAGCCGCCAAAGTAAGAAGTAGAGGTACTCAGGGTATACCGTTATGTCATTTAGGTATCCAACCATTTCCACGCGAGGACTTATACGAGTACCCCAGCTGCTTGGGACAAGGTTAGAACTCTCGCGGCGTAGGTATATTCTCGAGAGAATTCCGAATGAAATTTATTTCGCCGGGTTACTTTTCACCAAAGTGTCTCGACGCCTACAGAGTGTTCGAGTCGAAATGAGAAAATCGGTAAAGGCACCCGGAGTCGCCAGATATTCGAAACGTAACAGTAATTTACCCTCGGTAAATACCGAGGGGGAAATTAATTGACAAAAAAATACGATATTCACATAACAATGAATTTTATAATGGTGGGAAATAAGGTCCTAACGAATGATCATAGCGTCAAGGAAACTCATACGGGTACGATAATCGTAACCTACAATTTAATGCCTTAATGTACGTCGTTATTAAGCTGATACGTGCTCTGAATGGGACGATGAACCAGAACAGTATATCCACGCACCTAATTTCATTTGGAATTAGTCCTAATCGGATGAGAGTAGGTGGTTATTGAACGAAGTCGAGTGAATGGAAGTGAAGTTTACCGTTGAGATAACTGCCGATTCTCAATATCAGTGCGTTATTGATTTCACCACGTATTTCGTACGAACGCGTACAGGCGGAAAAAAAAAAAAAAAATTGCGAAACAAATGTTATTCGCTAGTGGAACACCGTTTTCTGGCTAAACTGTACTTATAATTAAAGTCAAGACAAACGTACTTCGCTGTTTAAAAAAGTAGTAATTAGTCTGAATTATTTTTCCTGAAAATTAAGTCGACGTAATTAATTAGATTCACGTCGAATTCTATTACCAAAGCGTATTTAGTTGGATTAATCCGTTGTCCGGTAGGTGCATAAACGATTAAATTATTAAGTTTTTAATCAACTGTGAATATAAAGTACGGATTCAGAATTGCTAATTTGTAAATCCAATACCGCACACGATGTTAAGCGGGTTTAAAAATGAGCGAATTCATTTTTGAAACATTCATTTATTCAGACTTGTGATAAGAATTATGGAATATTTTTAATGGACTTTTCTAAGCATGCAAAATGTGTTGAAATGAACAAGTTTGAAACAAACAAGTTTTTTTATTCCGACTGTCTGTGTTTACCCGGAGCTTTAATCCTTCCCTAGCATTCGAAAGCTCCTCATCATCCCTTTGACCATTGCGTAGTCACAACGTTACTAGACAAATTAAGTTTATCCAAAAATTATACTGGTCGTATGGTTCTACAAGCACGCAAAGTTCGAATCACTGCATCAGCATAAAGAGTGTAAAGAAAGTTTTTGATAGAAAATAAAGAAGAACTTCAATAAGATGAAGATAATCGACAAACTCGAGGAAAGTACCTCCATTGACAATGACTAACGAAAATAGAAGGAGGTCTTCCTTATTTTCTTATCTCACAGCCCTACCACCGTGCAGACACGGTGTTCTAATGGTGTGAAAATATTTTCTACAATCAGAAAAGTCGACGTTTCTTTGTGGGCGTTGAATGGAGTCTTAACGAGGGGCGAAAAGTAAACCCGAATTTTTTTGGAACCGTTTTCCCGCTATCTTTTCCCTGTCCGCAATACCTTACCTTCCCTTATTCCGGCCATTTCGAGCTTGGGAATTATAAAATTAGAAGCTATGATTTCGCCGTGTGGTTTTGAGGTTCGGGTCAGCCTCTCGGGACGAGAAAATAGGACTGTAACTTCATAAAAGTTTCTAATCATCGGTATGCTCGTGTATGCCTATTAATTCCAGTAGGTGGGTACCAAGCTTTCAGCTTTTATTTTCAAAGCAAGGCGGTATATCGCAAAGAAGTTAGATACGTGGTATCGGAGGGTTCATGATCGTGACGACGTCAGGCGTCGCCCATTACTCAAAGATCGAAAGAAACCCTTTGGTCCTTGAGTTACGACGCGTGCGGAGAAGGCGCTCTCTTAGTTTTCCGGATCCTTTATATTTCGCGGAAAGATCGCGAAGGATGCTCTTAGCTCGGATATCATCGCTTGTTCGACTAGAAAGTGCGTTGACTGGGAACAAAGCTTGGTACGGTAAAAAGCTCGAGTTAACTCCCCTCTTGAGATGGTACCACGATGGCACCGATGAACAAGTGCCATTCTCAAGTAGCTCATTTCTACCTACTCCATTTATTTTTTTTTACCTTGTTCACCGAGTGTCCCGGCACAAAGGTATGAACGTATATTCCCCTCGTAATGTTCACACGCGCTTCGGAACGATCGTTAATTCCCGGATTCTGTTTTCCTGGATGCATGAATTCATTTTTCCCCCAAACCGTAAAAATCGCAGGGACATTTCGGAGTTAACAAATTTCATGCTAACGACCGTGGCTAACGATATTCGCGTACATATACATATATCTATCAATATTAATTTATTGTAATTTTCTTGAGCTTGAATGACGGAAAGACTCGTTCGAGGCTGTATCTATTTCGTGTTCGAATTTTCAGAGGACATATACTAAAAGCTAAAAACGGTGAAAGCGATATCACAGAGATTGGAAAGAAAGTATCGAATCGTTGTAGCGTCACAGTCGTACATTCAGCGAATTTAGATTGCAAATTACGCTGACAAAACTTTCGCTTTGCTCGCTCCGTATAAGAAAAGCAGATATTTCGAGTGCTTACTTCGCGATGGTCTGGTTATTTTTTTATAGAAGTGCCGTTTCGGGTGAACTCTGACTTCGGGGTAATAGGATTTTCTTGATTTCATCGAACCCGATACCATCTCGCGGAACTATGGGGTTAATGTAATACAAGTCTATATACTCTTAGGAGGTATCTAACCGAGTCTTGATAGTCACCGCACATTGGCCGAAATAATCTAACAATAACGAGAGACTTGAGTAGAAGAAGACTCCAAAGTGTGTTAACTGACCTATTAATGTCAAGCTTATGATATATATTTGCGACAAAACCCATATATACCGTAGAGAGAAACTTTACCTATGACCCATAATCCCGTAACCATGGTTAATTATAACCGCTCAGTTTCATTGTGCCATAAATTCTATACAAGGATAAATATAGGGAGACATCTTCTTCGTTGGCGTATATTAATACAGCCTCACATCTCAACTATATACCAGAAAATAGTATAAGAATATAATCAAATAGTTTTTTGCTCGAAAGTTTGTATTACGGGTAAAATTTATTTCCCTTATTTCTTAGATGCTTAAATTTCCGAGCAGTATGGCGAGAATATGTTGAATATAATAAAACCCCGCAGAAGCTACTTCGTCGGTATATTCTGCTCACTAAACACCAACCAAAGGGTAGGCGGTGTCGGACATTCACAGATACCTTAACCGTCCATAGTGTATGGGTAACAGTCTACAATCTATAGCCCACAGGCAACCCTTAATATACTTAGCCAGCTTAAAAAAAGACTCTTTCTGGTCGTAAAGTGGTCGAGAAAAAAAATCGACCACAAATTTTCTGTAGCGTACCGCATGGGGTTAAAAGGCCTAAAACGCTTTTATCCTCGCACTAGGTTCGTTAGGTTAGGGTTAGGGTATAATCGGTTTCGTTCCGTTTCATTGATCGCAATGCCGCGATTTGTATAATTGTAGAATCTTTTCCATTCCGGAAATCGACCGTTAGTTAAACTGGGTCAAATACCGACATGAGATTACAGCCTGTATTAGTTGTCTCGTCGCTATATCAAACAGCGTCTATTCAATTCCTGCCTCTGATTAGAGGTAATGAGAATCCAAGGGAACTTACTATTACCTCTAGCTCACTACAGGTGATATATCTACTCATGTGTAGGTAAGTAAATTTCAACGATGATCTAATATCGCGATATTTTCATGAATCTGTCAGCCGATTTTCTCGACGATAATTTTGTAGAATCTGAATGTGCTTAAATTGATGAGCGGCTTGTAAAAATTCTATCTCATTGTCAGTGATACGGTATATGAAATATGTGCACGAAATTTCACTCAATGTCAATATATGAGTTCAATAAGATTTTAGACAATTGACACGTCGATTCCCCCGTGCTTTATCAACCGCAGACTCTACGTTTATGTAATGGTGTTTTTCCTCGTGTTTCCGCAGTCTGTTGGAGTCTGCGATCAATTTTGTAAAGTTAGACATTTACTAATTCAAACTTGAAGGGCTTAATAAACGTCTGTTACAGACTGGAGCGAATCTGACTCACGTCCGAAGCTTGAATAATGGTGGAATCGACATAAATTCACTCGATTAATTTTGAATAGAGGCTTCGAGCATCGTGTGTAACCACTAGCATCCCCTTCGGCTCACGTATACGTATACCGAATGGTTAATTTATTATCAATTTTCATCCTACACTAGCCCTAACGTTAGACGGACGTTAAAATTGTTCGTATACAATTTGCTCGTTACTTTAACCAGCGGGGATTTCTATTCAAATATTCTCTCACGGAATAAAAATACCCATCCAGCAACGCTTTCAATGATTTTAACAGGGCCAATAATGGTCCAACACTCGACTCACTTAGGGAATTATAAATTTTGAGTAACTGCTGTTATAGTAAAAAATGAAAAAATACTCTTATATCTGTATAAATATACGAACTTGAAAGCCAGGAGCTAAACTTTGTATGCGTCTAATGGAAGGCCTTTCTGGACGCTCAATTTCGATTCTCTTTGAAGTAATACCAGAGTTAAGCACTTAGTTCTGAGACACCCTGTGCTTATTGGTGTATACACCCATACAACACGCACACAAATCTTCCAATGTATATTATATCATATAGGTATATGTATATATGTATATGATAGGCTCGCGCAAACAGAATATATGTATATATACATATACATGTGCATACGCTAATATCCACGTGCGAAATACGTGCAAAGCCATGATACGTGATGTACAACGATCGTCGAGCAAAATGGGGTATAATCCTCTGCGAGACATGTCACATATCGTTGGATTTCATGGATACGTATGTATCTGCTAATTATAGGTGCCAATTTAGTTAGATATAGGTAGCTGTTTATATTCAGAATTCAGAGGTACGTTTAATCGGATCACATATAATATTGTGTCAGATGTACAAGATCACTTCTGTGAACTATGGACATTTAATTGATCGCTGGTTTAAGATTGAAGTTCTGGATCGATTGAATCTTTTACCCAAAATGATTGGCATATGGAAATTCGGCTTTGATTACCCGCTGCTGATAGGTGAATTGAAATAACGCGTTAAAATGAGTTTTATGAGTGCTTCGATATTCCCAATAAAGTAAGGAAACCCAAGGCTCCAACGATATCGAAGATGCTTATGTATTCACTTCGTTAACATCCTGCGGGAGATCAATTCCCGCTTTATGGGAAGAATAATATGAAGGTGTAATAGGATGACTGTGATTGAAACGGTTTAGGATTCTGACACGAATGTAAAGCTCCGGGGTTGAATCTCCTGGTGTAATAATTACCGGACCTCGATTGCCCTTCTACAATTAATTTCCATATTTTAAAATAATTTCAAACTTTTCGGAAAAGAAAACGAAGTCAGCGGGTTAATTGGAAGGGTGAAAATGAAAAACTTGTTAAATCCATCAAAACTGATTTTTAGAATGTAAAATCCAAAATTCCCTATTTTTTTATTCCTTTTTTTTTTCGTTTCAATCGATCAACTAGACTCGCACCTACACCCCTCATTTCAGACCACTGCAATGGAAACGAAGTATTGGTATACTATGTCACACCGAGTCGATCATCGATTGGGAATTGTTATCAAATACCGCCTGAACTACAGCATATGCTGTACACGCGGTTAAAGCTGACAGCAGACTCGGTAAGGGGGAAAATCGAGATGATATGAGAATGAAAAGTGCATCGCTAAGCCTTCCACGATCGTCACGCGGTAAGCTCGGATTAAATCGTGCTGAATTTTAGACACGACGTACATTTTCATTTAATATTAACGCCACGCTTCAGCCATATATAACGCGTCACGGAAATGGATAGGATTTATTATATACCGGAGGATCATCATTGGTTTTTAAAGTCAAGTCTAATGACGGACTATAATATTTCGGAAACAACTCGGGAGTAAAATTTTTTAGAAAGGGTTCGTTCTTCGCATTCATTTCGCCAACTTTTGCTCGAACTTTTGTTTCCTGATAAGGTATTTAGTCCTCAAAAATCGACGCATTTATTGCAAAATATTTAACCCACATTTTGTATACGTCAACTGCATCCACGTGCTCACCTTATAGTGGCGTGTAAGATATTCCAGCTTATATCTGTATGCCCGAAGGTACGTGTACGTAACTTTCTGGAAAGTCAATTACACGACGTTTAATTTATACAACTTGTTATTGACTGCAACTAACCCAATGATGCAGTTGCTATCCAGCTGAGTATAACGAACCAAGTTATCTCCAGTTTCTTGGAAGTGAAAAGATTTTCGCTCTAAGAACCAACCTCTAGTTTACGGTCTGCTGATCAAGTGAATCCGGAAGCTGGATTATTCCGGCAGAAAAATTCTTAGTTCATCACAGCTGACCGAGTGCAGATCCCATTTTTTGATTTCTATACTCTATAGCTACGACAGAATCGGTATTTCATAGATTGTATCATACCCAACCGTGAATTTGTCTTACAAGTGATAGAATCGTCATAAAGTTAAAGAAAAGCAGTTCATTCAGTGGTTATACGTCGATGAAGGGTTGAGCTAAGATATTCAAGAACCGGGCTAAACTTCTTCGTTAAGATCGCAGACCGAATCGTGTATCTTTCCAGTTTGCTTTCTCTGCCCAGAGAATATTGATCATCAAAGATAACTCGCGAATGATTATTTCAACGGAAAGCAATTCGAATATTCTATCCTTTGGAGTATCTGCCGGTGATCGGCCAACCCATGCTCCTTATCTGGCAGTAAGACATTCACTACTTTGCCCTAGTTCAATCAGGTGATCCCCAACGTGTCTAGATTACGACTCGATTCATCCGCTCTGGGTTTCCCTTAAATGAGGGCTACACCTTACCGACGATTTCAGCAAGATCAATTTGTATTCGCGTAAGAAGCTAGGCGCAAGATCAAATAAGCATTGTCAACTGACAGGGCACGAACCGTTGTCAATATAATGACACGAGGTGGAATAGATAGATAGGTATGCGAGAAAGTCATGTATGTAGTTTACGACCACGTGTGTGACAGACCGAGGGGATGATTCAAACAAATCGAGGTAATATCCTCGGTTGTATAGGTATACCTACTACAGGGGAGAAAAACTCAGGAAAGTTTCATCTAATATCCCAAACAGTGAGTTGCTATTTTTTTTCGAATCGTATCCCCTGCCTTCACGCTAAAAAACGCAATCGGTGTCACAGACGAATTCCTGATGTCCCCTTCTTATTCTATGGTATTACATAGACCGTATTCTTCATAGATCAGGCTTAGAGAAGGTCGACGAGGTCCTGTACGGGTATAGAGACCGAACAGCTAACGTAAGTTATGCGATGTCACGATTTCATTGGTATTCAGATTGAAGTGACTCCGTCAGAGTCCTCGCAACGCTAAAACCCCATAGCTCCTTGGTTCTCAGTGGCCCTTCTTGGTTATCTTTCGCCCCCGTTGATCCCTAGGTCAATCTCAGAGTTCTCTGCCCTCTGAGGGATGGTCTTATTCCGGGTAGCTAAGAGAAAGGGATATCAGCACAAGCTAACAGGTCAAGTTTACAAACGACTCTCTACCCCACCTTGATTAATCTCATCTACGTCCGTCAGGACACGCACCGCAAATTAGCAGGAGCATAAGGACTAAACAAACGAAACTCGTACAAACTATAACTTACAATGGTGTGGTTGGGTCTAATTGTTTCTACCAAATGTAGCTAATTAGCACCAACTCCTATCTAACCTTTGTGCGAAAATCTACGTCGGCAGGTGAAACTACTTATCCATGTACATAGGCACAGAACTATAATGGTACCTCTTAATTAGTTAACTATTTTATGGTTCAATAATTACCGAGCCTAAGTCCACAAAGCTATTCTCTACCTACGTATAATAATAATCTCATATTCAATTTACCCAGGAGTCCGTACAGTAACATGGGATATTCCATCTTCAGAGAACGTTGAATCATGAGTCGCATGTATGTTTCAGTTTCTAAGATAGTATACAGCGCAGGATAATCTCCTTCGTTACTTAAGCGTCACAGAAATTTAATATTTTTCTTTCGTTTATTTATTTTCCGCTTTCTTATAGCGCAAGGAAGGCGCATACTTCGTTTTCTACGAATTGTTGAAGCGAGTCTGTACAGAGCAATATGATAACGTACCGTGCTAATCCCCGCGCTGCGCTTTACCATGACAAACTATTCTTATTTTCGGGTATACCTGGGTGCAAGAACGCCTTGATACTGGGGCTGTATATCACCTGGTGAGAATCGACCGCGTACCTGTATCTTCAAGCTTGGTTGACTCCGAGGCGGAAAGGATGGTCAGGAAAGGACAGGGTATGGCGTTGACGAAGAAAGTATAATTTCACAGGAGCCTTGAAGTGGCAAAGAGTGGATAGACCCTATAAATGATCCCTAAACCACTCAATGGACAAAGATACTTTACTTGAGGTACGGAATAAAAGGAATTTTTATTCCGAGGTGAGAAGGGAAGCTTTACGGTATAAAAGCAGGTAGTTTTATGAGCGACTAGTGTGACAAATGAAACAGAGAAGTGCAGGTAGCTAAAGTCTTTACGAAATTTCTTTTTGATCAAGAATCGCTGACGATTAAGTATTTAACGATGTCCTCATTTTATTAGATCTTCTAGTCGTTTGATTAAATTACTTTCTAAATACGTCTTACAGTCGGATACTAACGCAACGGGGATTTGGTAGACGTAATATACGGTGTAGGATCTATCGTACCAGTGAAGCTCGTTTTAATTAAACTTTGTCTTCATTTAGAAGTTCATCGTGGCGCTAATTTCTAATTACAAAACCCGTATGGGGCCATTTATTTCGCAGCGTGCGAACGTAATCTTTTTATTATTTTTCATCCAAGCGATACCAAGCGATACTAGGCGATACTAAGAAACACTAAATAATCACACCGATTATTCAAGACATCAAAAAAACGGCAACTGTCGGGTGCAGATATTATTTTACGTTAGTTCCTTCGAATATATATTCACGAGCTTCATTCTTCGACTCAATTAACGACTTCATAATTCATCTGCACTCTCCCTGATGCAGAATAGAAATTTCCGCACATTGCACTAAACTAATTGTCTCCGTTCGCTGACATCACAATTTCTGAGTTATCTACTATCTAGAAGCAAGTAAAGTGTGGAAAAAGGGCTCTTGCGAGGTCCTCGGATTCCAGTCTATGATCACAGTTGCATCGCATGTGATCATTAAATTATCCGAGTTCTCACACTCGCGAAAAACCGTTCATTCGGCACGACGAAGAACGTGTCTGTCGCTTTTTTGCCTAAACGAAAAGTCCCACCGAGCTTTATATATGCCAGAGTCTCGGCGCCTACAGTCTATCGAGGTTTCTTCCCATTAACATCAATATGGATAACGACTTGGTCGTATAACGTGAGGAGAGATTTTATCGGCGACAAAAGTTCAATCGTGTCTGATCCGGGAGAATCGGAGAGTCAAAGCAGTGCTCGAATTTTTATATTATCATGTTTCAACGAATTTTTGTCACCCAATAATTATCTCATGATCAATTCACTCCATACTTTTTTAGTATATGGATAAGCTTAAGATCCCTGAGGCACTGAGTCTGACAATTCGATTAGAGAGATGAAGGAATCTTTGCCAAGTGAATAAAGGCGACCAAAACGCAGTCTATTCGGGTACCTATCACAGGCCCCCGTTGTCAATGAAAACGATTATGTTGGAAACTATCGTATCTTTACTGGTTCAAACTCCATCTGCCATTCCTCCTCCTTCCTGTCCTCAGCATTCTTTCATTCGAAGCTTCTCTTTCCACGGTGATTCTTTTGGATCAGTGATAGGAGGGGAAAAGTTGATATCCTCGGTGGAGCAGGAGAAATACTACTTCTGAGCAATTTCAACCGTTTTCAGTCGACCGATCGATACCGCAATGCGATAAGATAGAATAACTATTTCGAGTAGAGGATTGTATCTTCGATATCCTTATATCCAGAAGTTCGTTGAACGATCTAGGCCAAATTTTACACACGATTTGTAAGAGTGAATATTATGAAGAAGATATCGAAACCTTTCGATCGATTTTCGTCCCGGTAGAAAATTAAAAACGATTGAATCACCTGCGAAAAGTGTTCTCGCACCTCTGTCAAAAATTTGTTCAATTCTAACGAAGGAAAACGACGATAATAACAACTGTAAGCATTTTATAACGCGCGAGTGGTCGCTATTGATTAATTGGAAGTACAGCAGAGCTGGGGGAAGCATAAAGGCAACAGCGTGGTAATTGGGTTGCTTCGCAAGCTCAAAATTAAATACGGAAGTTGAGCTGCGCGGTTTGCAAAAATTAGGTTACAAAAGTGATGAAAAATCATAGCCAAAGTTGTGCCAAGAATAAAGGTTTTCATTAAACAGAAGTAGGTACCTAATTATGGAATAAGCAGCTCGTGCCGGAAAACCAGGATACAGAATCTGTTCCCATGAAAAAAAAAGGGAAAAAAGAAAATCGTTTACTCTTATCTTAGAAACTCGTCGTATTTAAGCCCCTCTATTATATAGACTTTCGTATCTCGAGCGGAAAGTGTTAAAGCAGAGAAAATATAGTTTAGAAAGCTTTCGCCTGCAGATGCCCTGAGCTAGGTAGTCAGATAGTAAGACAACTTCTACAGTCACGAAGCTGACGGTAAGAAAAGGGTTCGTACCTATTAAAACTGATACAAAATATGTCAGAACCATACATTAACTTCGAATATAACTAATTGATAAGTTACATGTATATTTAGACGTTCTGTTACAGACCTGTTCATCAAGGCTTGCGGAAATGTCGGTCGAAGTGAGAGCAGGTCGGCCCACGGTGCCATCCGTTCCTCAATCGAAAAGGCCTACTATACTGGTATATCCAACGGGTAAGTTAATTGCCACAGGCGTTCTTTGACCAACAATGAAACCCAATTTCGACTTTTAAGTGTTAGACTTTCCGCTCTAGTATAGAAACCTCGATGTCATACATTGAGAATGATTTCTGCAGGTGCTAATATGTTTTATTGTTTCTATTCCATCAGCAGATACCATTTTCTACTTTAAACGCGAGTGGAATACCGTATTTTATCACGTACTTCTACAGCGTTACGGTTTGTTGCCACCGAAAGCTACGGATTTTTGAGATAGCTTCTTATTATAGTCCTGGCGATTTATTTCGGCGTTAATATCCTGCAGATTAATATACCTACATCTCGATTACTCTACTAGTTACCGCTAACAACCTGCACCTTCCCTGTACTAAGACCTTTAAGATGCTAACCGGCCACCCCCATACAGCGTTGTGTCTACGGAGCAGAACTTTTGCAGCATCCATTTCCATGATCTGATCTGAATATAATAACCTTCTGCCAGTCAAGAAACAACAGGCCTTCGCAACGAGAGTTGTTTCTGTAGAGTTTATGCCTAAACGATGTTATAATTAATCTAAAATTAATCTTGACAAAATCTCGATCTACGTGATAGGCAATACGGTCATTATGGGCTCTCAGTTTCGTAGTAAATCACAAGCTCATATAGTCTCCGAAGGTACAATTCGCTCTTTATACTACAGATTCCTCAATACTTTGGGACAAATTCGAATAATAGAAATACCTTGCATTCGGTATTGTGCACAGATAAAAAATGGACAGGTAGGTATATACCCTACGTGGACAATACAATGGTGCGTAATTCATTGTTGTTGTATTGTCGAGCAGCAACGGAGGGTAATTCTATCATGCGTAATGCATGAGGGTCAACGAACTGTGTAATGGAATCACGATCTGCTTAGAAATGAAGTGAGGTGGTAAAATTCTGATCACTCTTCCACCTGTTCTACAAGTGATGGAGATAAATTGTTCAACTTATTCCGAATTTTAGAATTTAGATTGCACAAGCTCTCGTTATTCTATAAAGGATCTAGTGGATTGAAGTCGCGATATTGACTAAAAAAATTCCAACGTGGGTACAAATTCCAATTAATTAATATCGAGCATGTTGAAATTGTCGAATTGTTCAAGCCCTACCTAATTATCCAACGATACCGGCGCAATTAACCCCATTCATTCGTGACTCGGTTTGTGAAAGAGTCTCGCCTTTTGTTTCCCATTTTTTCGAGGTAAGAGAAAAAAGAACCGGGGAAAAGAGGTTCGGGCGAATAATTCTTCGGTGGTATTATCGGGCCCTCGAGGCCCTCGTGGGTCTCGTGGACCTCGGACTTTGCGCATCACTTTCTGAACCGGAGAAGAGTAGTACGGTACAACTTCCCCGGAGATTTGGTATCGGATTTCGACGAGTCCCTCACCTACCGGAAACCTTTTTCTCATATCACCGTCACATCTTCGTAAAAATACTCTGTGCGCCTCGAATTTTCTGAGATGAAAGCAAAAATCGGGAGAAATTCCTGCGGAGCGATTTCTTCGCGTTTGTTCGATGTCGCTATAGTGCCGCAATTCTCTGACTGACTGCAGACAGTGATTCGAGAATGCGTATAGATTGACAATTAACGGAATTGAGGGTGATGAAAATTCGGACTGTTTTACGAGGTAGCAAGAGCTCGCGGAAACTCGCTGGATATTTCGCGAAGCTGAATCTTGTTTTACGTCGTCGTTTACTGCAGTGAATGGGGGAGAACTCTGTAGACTGTGTAGAGATGTATTCGTCAACAGGATGAGAAAAAGTGGGATAAAAATTCGTGGGCTTTGGTTAGTTTACGTTATTACGAAGATTGACTCTATGCTTTACGTCTCAGTCTTTCTAGGAAAATGTTTGGCAAAGGAATAAAGATGAAAGGCCATATATCTTCAACTTTCTATCGCGTCTATAAAAAAGGCGTAATTCGAGTTGAACGCTTGCCAATCTTCGTGAAGTTAAAACTTTACATGTCAGAGTCTTATTTTTTCATCGGTATCATCGACTCCACGAGATTGCCCCAATAATAACTCTTCCAGGGGTCTGTCATATCGCATTTGCTACAAATTCGTACGAAGAATAATAACAGATATTACCGTCTACAGGAGGATACAGTTCCCGCTCATCTTTCAAACTATACACGCAATATATAAAAACGAAAATTTGTTACGTGGTAAAAATAAGCCTGGAAATCGTGACAAAAATAATTTTCGCCATTGTGTACGACCGTTCGACAATTCTGAAATTAAGAAGTCGTATAATTTTTTGCCTATGTATTTACGCGGAGAACCTCAAAATATATTCAAAAACGTTGAAGTTGGAAATTGGCAAAGCAAAAGCAGAACATCGTAAGTCTTTCCGGACCAAACTGAACGAAAAATAATCGCGTCAACTAGTTCCATAAAGTCGTAAGCGACATTATATGACTTTCTGTCATCTATAAAACTGAAACCATAAAAATTCTGGAAAAAACTTAAAAAATGGCTAATTTAATAATTAGAAGCAGAAGGGGGTACTCCCTTCCAATGCCAACATACGACCGTTTGCTTTTAGGTTTTCAAATGCTTCGATTCGAGTTATTTTTGCGTTTTCGTCATTTTTATAACGAACTACGGCATAAAAATAATTACACGACCTACTGTCACCGAAATTGCCTTTTTGGTGGCTAGTACCTTCTGCCATTAGACAAGCGATGTGTGCAGTTCCTAGTTTTGCGTCAATTTGTACTTTAATAACTTGCCAGGGTAGTTCGGGTAGTACGTTTTTTTTTAATTGCCATATCCAGCGGTGTAATTCTAAAAGTGTACAGTGTGTGTACAGTTTCTGTACACATGTATATAAAGGGAGACTGGTCTGTCACGTAGTAAATACACCCCAGTACACGTGGTTAATTACATTGCGAACTTCACTCGTACGTCGAGTAGCTCCTAGAAGCGGTTGTGTATCACGAGTAAAGTCCAGAGTGGGTTTTGCGAGCTTTTGCCGCGGAGATGTAAGCCGCCGATTTGTTTTACTCGTAGAACTTGGCGAATTTACACTACTCGTGTATTTTCGCCCGGATAAATGAATGAGTAAACAAATAAATATAAACGAAAATTAGAAACTCACGACACAGTCGTTGAGAAACTCGATGTGGATACAAGAAACCCTCATCGGCTTTGAAGCAAACTCCAGAAATCAGGCTCGACGGAAAAGTCTGAAGAGCTCGTAGTATTTCATCTCTAACCGTAAAAAGATTTTTCTTTGTTACGGAATATACGAAAGTTGGATAATATACGGCCTCGTCGTCTCTTCCGATAATTAATTACTCGTTAATTACCGTCTAAATTTAACCGAAATTGCTCAATGAATTTTCCAACGGAAGAACCGATTAGAAAGACTTTGACCGAGAAAAATTTAATAGAATTATTGTTGGAAGCCCGAATACTCCTCGGACAAGTCAGACGATAAATCGGTACACTATACAATATTTATTCAAGTTTCAGGGTGTATGACTCTAGATTTGTATTCGGGGGTTAGCCAAGAACCAAAATCTCTCGTGGCACAAAAATCGGGGACCGATTCGCAGGAATGTGTCCCGGATAAGCGAGAATACCTCATATTATACAGGCATACGCTGGGAGTTATCGGATTTCATTAAAAAATTTATTATACCATGCCCTGGATTATAGACAGATTTTTCTCAGAAGAGGATAATTGGAATTTTTCATATTTCATCCTCGTCCTCTGACCCCACTTTATCGGATTTGTAAGACTGCTGGCACTTCGTTTAAACAAGCCCAGGATAATTTTATAGTTTGAAAAGGGATGTACTGGGGTGATTATACGGAAACTATACAATAAAAGAATTTTAAAATACACATACGAGCCAGAGATCAAAAGCGAAGGTCCGGAACTTTGAAGAAAACTTTTATACTACTTATTAATAATAATTTTCAAGATTGTGAAGAATTATTCTCACGATTTTTGAACAGAGAGTACCTACTTTCTCGAACTATTGAATCCGCTAATAAAGCATCATGACAATTGCTTAGCCTCACAGCTTTGGGGTAGAATACGTAAAGGGTTCAAATAAATTTACAATTTCCCAGGCAAGGTATTATCCAGTCGGCACATATCTGAACCGATTTAAGATTCTGCCTGGTATTTAATTGCACGCGTTGCATATCTACATGCACAATTTTAGTACTACGAAAATACGAAATTTCGACTTTATATAGGACTGCGGACAAATGGATAAATACATGAATTACGAACCTTGGGTACTGCATCTTGGAAGAGAATCTTTTCGGAGACGTAATCCACGATCATAAATCCTTCGAATCGCACTACACACCGACAGACTTTGAAAAACATACGAAAATTCGTGGGGGTCGAACGAATACACGCGTATATAAAAAAACTTTTTTCAACCGATTGGCACGGACCGAGTGCCGATACGACGTACTACGAACAACCGCGATTGAATTGCTCACTTTGTATTACGCGAACTTTACTGATAAATTTGAATGAAAAGCCTCTTGGGGATGTGATCCCGATAAATCGCGATCCTTGGGCAACATAACCTGAAAGAGAATCTTCTTAGCGACGTATTCCAGAATTGTGAACCGTTGAAATCGCACTACACACCGACATACTTTAAAAAAAAGACGAAAACATCGCGAATACACGCGGATATAAAAAAACTGTTGTCAACCGATCGGCACTGACCGAGTGCCGCTACGATGTACTAGGAGTAACCGCGATTGATTTGCTCACTTTGTATTACGCGAACTTCACTGATTTTGAATGAAAAGCTTCTTAGGGATATGATTCCGATAAATTGCGATCCTTGGGCACCGTAACCTGAAAGAAAATCTTCTTAGCGACGTATTCCAAAATTGTGAACCGTTGAATCGCGCTGCACACTGACAGACTTTGAAAAAAAGACGTAAATATCGCGGGGGTCGAATGAATACACGCGTATATAATGAAACTTTTTTCAACCGATTGGCACTGACCGAGTGCCGATACGACGTACTACGAATAACCGCGATTGAATTACTCACTTTGTATTACGCGAAACTTCACTGATATATTTAAATAAAAAGCTTCTTGGGGATATGATTCCGATAAAATGCGATCCTTGGGTGCCATAACCTGAAAGAGAATCTTCTTAGCGACGTATTCCAGAATTGTGAATCGTTGAATCGCACTACACACCGAGACACTTTGGAAAAAAGACGAAAATATCGTGGGGGTCGAACGAATACGCGCGTATATGTATAATGAAACTTTTTCCAACCGATTGGCACTGCCCGAGTACCGATACGACACACTGGACATAACCGCGATTGAATTGCTCACTTTGTATTACGCGGAACTTCACTGATAAATTTAAATGAAAAGCTTCTTGGGGATATAATTCCGATAAATTGCGATCCTTGGGAACCATAACCTGAAAGAAAATCTTCTTGGCGACGTAATCCAATGTATTGGGCACTAACCTGAAAGAAAATCACTCGACTTTTCCGTCTTTTATCGAAACCGTTTTCAAGCTCAGACTATACGCGGCGTTCGTCTGTTTTCACTGCTCGGACGTTACTTTGTTTCTAGACTATTTCATTGTCGCATAAGGCGAGGAGATATAGGTATACTAACGATCTTATAACCTCGCGTTATAAATGCTAACCGAATCTCACGTAAAGACTTCATACGCTACTTTTTACAGCCTGCGTGGCCGAAAAGCTCGTGCGGCGTCACTCAACTTTTCATTATTCCGTTACACAATCGACAAACAAAAAAGACGCCATCTTAGCTGGGTTATGACTACCAACCCTAAGGCTTGTTACTGACAAATCTAGATTATTCGATGAAATATTCATGACGCTAATTTTTTTTCGAGTCGTTCTTTTCGTACTTACTGATTTCTTTATTTGTTGTTTTCAATCTGAAACTTGATATTTATAACAATTTGACAATTTGAATAACGTCTCATGAATAAAACAAAAGTTTATCAAAACTGATGAAATCAAGACGCCATTACAGCGTCGCGTCGATTTCCTTTGTTAGGGTATCGCGGTTGATTTTAGACATGTTTCTCAAAAAAGTTTACCGAGATTTTTAGAATCAGATTATTATACACGGGCGGGGAAAGCCTCTGATAATATCTACGATCGAAGAATAACGTGCAGACTCACTACCGAACCGAAATAATCATTATTTGATGGCGATAAAGTACAGATGCAGATCAACGGGGTTCCAGACTAAGGGATCACTGACTAGCCGGAAATCTGCATCTCGCAATCGGATCCGCGTAGATGGAAATCGATACTAAGCAACTAGCCGTTAAGATTTTGAGCTGAAAAAATGTAGTTTATCTATTTTTATTTTTATAAATCGGTTTTAAACTTGATATCCTCTAATATTACCTTATTTATTGTGAATGATTAATAATTAATAACTGGCGTTCCCGCGCGCGACACAGACGCCTCTACTTGTCTGTTTGACAACTGCTTGCAACAATAGCTATGGACAAATTATTGCGTATTACGCGTCGGTAAAGGAGATCGACTCTCGTTCGGAGTTTCGATAAAAATAATCCGCTGATAATCTAGTTCCAATGATAATTAATTACCCTACAGATATCTGTATCTTCACAAACTGAACTTTGACAATCTGTAGCTTTTGGACTATGGCTCTAACAGACAACTGTCTAAGGACTTTTCTGTTCTTTTTTTAACTTTCTAAAAACTGACTTTATTCTTTTTTTTTTACCTTTTTCTGAACGACAAAATAAAAAATGAATTCCAGTCCGTTTATGTTTGTCAGCTATGATTCAGAATCCACACAGCAAAAATAAAAGCATGTCTAAATGATGTCGAAAGAGACTTGAAAGTTACAGTATTAAATTAGCAAGAACGACAGCTACATTATAATTAATACTCAAAATATTTATAAAAAAATTTACTAACGGGTAGTCGAAGTATCTTACTACTTTATTTTATTTATTATTATAGGATGAGATTCGCTGAAAATAGCGATGTTTGCACTTTGAAAAGATTCCAAAAAATTCTGTTAATCAAGGGTTGAAATAGGAATAAAAAAGTTCACAGTTCAAAAGCTACAGATTGCCGAAGTTCATTTTTCCAGATCCAGATATCTTTAGGGTAATTGCATCGTTTGCGCTAAGGAAGGACAGCAACTGGTAAGAAGAGGCTCGTCCATATATTGAATGAGCTACGGTAGCTGTGCGGTTTTTATTAAAAATATTCAAATGGGGAAGCATCGTGCATTATGGGCGATAGTCCTCGCGCACCAACCCCGGTCGGAAAAAAATTTCATAATTTCAAACTCAATTCCAGACATGTCATGCCATATACCAACTGACTGTAAATTGATGTTACGTTAATACCGCCTTATTTTCCATCTTATACTTGGGGCTCTTCCCTCAACTTTCGGTTTCCACGAGATTACTATATACCACCGTGCGTCGTCGCATATTTCAACTTATTGGAGATAATGAAAATTTTATAGCTGCTGCAGTACTCTTTTTCGGTTATTCTTTCAGATATTTATACATCACAGAGAAAAGTTTCGAGAAATTTCTCCTCGGATTGAAGCGGACTCTCGAATCTGTACAAAGTACTTACTTGGTTGTTATGAGACTTATTGTAAATATGAAATAGATACCAATTTTACAATAAAAATATCGCCCCACATCATACCTATGTCGAGGATATATTCAACTACCGTCCTAATTATAGTTCGTAACCTTGTCTTTCGCCGGGGCCTATTGCCTACGTCTTCTCAGTCTATACGTTTTAGAAATCAATCGTATACATATAAAGCAAAGGGCCATCTCTTCCCTCGAGTAATTACCTCAAATAGTAATGCTTCCTCAAACGTTTGAACAAGCAAATGGAGCGAGCAGAAATAATTTACTTCTCTCTGATTCTGTAGTCTGTATGTAACGATCAATGGGCCGTTCACGTACAATAATTTACCCTTTGTCGATCCACTTCATTTCGTCTGGTAAAATGAAGCGATCGTTAGAGACCAGTTTGTAATTATTGCGGAAAAATTAAACGTGTGGCGGAAAGGCCTGAATGAACGAACATTTTTCTAAAGGCTAATTTATTTGCTCATTTTTTATTACAAAAATTTATCACATCTCTTCGATTATCGGTGATGGGACTTTGATCCACTCCATAAAAATGAAACATGAAGGTCCAGTCGAAAAATAGGGCTGAGCCAGGGAGAGGTAAATCCCTTTCTTTGTCTCTATATGCGGCGAAGTCGGAACAATGAGATTATATCCCTGATAAAGAACGTACCGTTAGTCAATGTCAGGGAAGGTATCTGAATCGACAGGTTGTCTCTTTGTTATTCTACAATAATACACCGATATCTACAGCTGAACTTTTGTACTTTATAACAGAACAACGATGGCCAATAATACGAGGCAAACAGTTTCAAAGTGCTCAAAAGGTCGATCGAAAAGCAAACTATACAGCCAAAATTACAACAGGATTTAGCCCTCCGCTCTATTCCTTGCCCAGTACAATACTATGATTATTGGGTTTTTGTAGAATACTGCAGAATATTGATGGAACCAATCGCAATACATTCAACCCAGTGCATAGTGCACGATGTTGAATGGCACGAAATGAAAAGGCTTCAAAGAGTCTGAACTGATTGAACAACGAATCAAAAAATTCCAATTAATCGGTTTGCATTTACCTTTTTTTTCTGATAATCTCGCAGAATAGATCACCTTAAACCTTCAAGCATTTCGCATTGAATGCAATGGAGTATATGTCTAGTGCTGCATGCTGCATCCTTGTAAGAGTTATTGATCTTTTTGAAAATATGTTCAACTCAAAAACAAATCTTTGCTTCAGTATTCGCCAGATTCTAGAATTTCGAATTGAGGGTAACAAGAGTACAAAACCTATCGTGCCCTGTATTCATATTGTCTCTGAAGTTTGCTGAAATACGAAGAGATTCACGTATGTCATTTAAATGACAATTCTAACAGTTACTATTAAACTCAGAGCATTCAAATTACACAACTCACTCCTCAGTTTGAATTTGAATTAGTTTAAAGTCAGTCTCTATAATTAGGAAATCTTACAGAGCTTCAACCTCGGGATTTCACGTCGCTCGTTTAACACTGCTATAAGAAAAGGTATTTATTGAAACCGTCTACCTCTCGAAATGACTTCGGCTAGTTTGCTGTTTCGTCTGAGAAATTGATTCCTCCCGAAATCACTGCCAGACGAATTTCTACGATCGCCCACCCTTTTGATCTCAGAGTATCAGATTGAACTTCCAATAACAATCGCCGAATTATCAGATGATAAAAACAAGGGTTTATGTTCCTTTGCACTCCTGGGATTGCTTTTTTTTTTATAAAAATCACATTTATTTCGACTTTCTGTGGAATGTTACGTATAGAAATCGCAGAAATCGGCACAAGTTTTCTCTACTCATGAGTTTCAAACCTTAGAAGTCTATTCCTCTATTCTTGAACCTATTCATATTTATTGAAAGCCACGCTTTAAACTTGGAACCCAAGAGCTAAAAGCTCGTGAGAGGGTCCGTGTCGGGTCCATGCTCTTATGGTGCTTTCTCGTCCCACAGTTTCTCCGGAGAGCATTATAGTGCCCATTGTTTCCTGTATACTTGGTTTTCCACTACTGGCTCTTCTGGTCATCTGCTGCCTTAGAAGACGTGCGAAACTGGCCAGAGAACGAGCTAGGAGAAGAAACTGTGATATGGACCACGGTGCATTGAGTCTTGTCAGATTCAGTCCGATCCATCGACTCGGTAAGTCAACCCTTACTCTTTGCCAACTTTTCCCCCTAGTTTTTTTATTTTATTTTTTGTTTTCTTGTTTTTTGACCGAACATTTTCTGTTGTATTCTGTTACTTCCACTCTATTTCTCTCTATTGCAAGCCTCAATTTATCGTCATTTACTAGACCTACCGATCGACCTTTATGGCGAGACTCAATCTCTCTTCCTCTACTCGTCTATATCTGCCTGATATCTCGAGCGTCTGAAATTTGAGGACTCGGGATATTTGACGATTATTCAGGTCCTCGTCCTCTGCTATTATCGCGACCTTTCAGATTACGGTCTGTGATCGTGTAGTAAAAGTACACATTCCAGGAGACGATGCGAACAGTATAAGATATCGAAACTTTGGAACAATTCCGGTTATCACAACCCAATAAATTTTAACACATTTCACGTTATCGCTCGTTTTTTTCTTTTCAATTTTTTTATTTTGAGATAAGTATACAACCGTCATAATTCTGATACCATGCAGACGGAAAACGAGAAATATTTATTATGCTGTAAAAATCACCGTGTGACGATTCTCGAACGAGATAAACCACCGCAAAGTAAATTGAGTCTTGGCCTAAGTACACTTAGAGCTTGGGGACTGACTCCAACATCACATCAGACCCCATAAAAGTCCGTGCAATTTGTAGACAGAAAACGCGTATAGAAGCTCTCTGCACCCCTATATACACCTAAGCGCCTCCCGCAACGCTAAATGTCAGGCGTTGACATCGTTAGGTGCCCCTGTCACTAGGTTCGAGACAGATAACCAAAGTGATTTTTGAAACAGGTTTACCTGCATCTTGTAAACATCTTTTAAGCCTAAATATTGTACATTTTTTTTTCGTATCTAACCAAATTTCGACCCTCAAAAAAGCTTTTTCTTGGCTTCTAGAAGACTATTACATTGATACATATATCGATGCTATAACAAGTTTTCAGATAGAAATCATTTTTTATTATTATGTATGACACAACTTGAACGTTTAGTAAAGTTTCCGTGAAAATTATCTTGTGAGTAATGCCTGATTGACATCAAAGAATTGGAATTGAAAAGTTAGGAGACTTCTATAAAGTAGAATTTGTTGCAGATGACAGATTCAACGATTAAATAAATGATTAACTACAGTTAAGAATTTCTTACAGAATATTTAAAGCTCTGGCAGTCAGTTATGAAAAGCGTTATTTCGTGTCACTTCATCCGCTCTGACACGATGAAATGTATTTCTACCTAGGACAATACATCTCGAAGATATAATAATACTAATGATTGTCTGGGAACATCCCTTCAAGTTCCTTGTGGATCTGTGTCCCTAGGCTTACTTCGCATCCATTCATTTAGGGTTGATCCGTCTAATTTCTGACTTAATTAAAACTTTTCGTATTACAATTTTGGCTTACGAAGGCCGAAACGCAAACCCAGGGTTTACATTCAAACGAATTCGTAGATGCGATGTCACTTAGCTCATATTAACCCAGAAGATATTACCCTCCAAAAATTATTTAAAATTGGTAAAAATCGATAATTCTTCGGGATATATTATATAGAATCGAAAGAGCGAGTTCGAATTACAATTGGAGACAATCTAAATTGTTTTTAGTCGCCGTTATGCGCAGAAATTTCCGACGATGAATCATTTATCGTAATGTAGCCGTAAGTTTTGTATCGACTAGGCAAGTACTACATTTCCAGCAAGTCGAATAAGTTTGTCTGCCTGAGTCTAACGGGAAGAAATAAGCATCGCTTGAATTGGTTTTCTGTGCCACGTTCCAGAATAAGTTTAGTTCAAATTTCAATTTTTAAAAGCACCGGCAAGCGTGGAAGACCAAGCTTGTCCGGCAGACTATATTCGTGTTACATCGACGGTGGGTTGATTCAAAACTTTTCACCTAGTTTCCCATCTCCACGTTGTACTGCTCAAGCAAGTTCTTAGCTTCAACGTAACCTGAGCATATAAAAAAAGGATCGTAATAAGGCACGGTTCCCGGTATAAGGATCTCATTTATAAAATAAAAAGAAAACGTGGTTGAATCAGTTTTAATGAAATTGCTAAAAAGTTTCGAATTCCTATGAAGCAAGACGACCGGCACTTATCTTGCTTATGCACACTTTTCTACTCTTGATTCTTTTGACTTTTCTTTGCCCTGGTTCTTTAATTATTTCTCTTCAAATTTGTTGGCCCACGCAGCATCCAAAGAAGACATGAGTGAAATCACTTCACAGAGTACGCAAGATACTTGTAGCCGCTGCTGCTGTTTTCGCTCTCTGTACGAATGAAATTAATGCATTCCCTGCAAGGAATTACGAACGCTAGAAGCTAGAATTTTCTTTAAACAATAATTTTCTGTGTCTCTGTGTTTGAATTATATGAAAAGCCTGTTGTCTAATTGGTTACAGAATGTGGCTCACAATTGATTAGACGCAAACTACAAATTATCTTAAGTATATCATGGACATTTTTTTTATTGTTTATCTATAAATACAGACTGCCAATAAATTAGTTGATAAATAATTCATTTTCAGCAAGCATTTAGTTTCTCTGCTTCTACGAGGCAATATATATTTCAATAGTGCTTTGGCATTTGACAGTACCTGTTATTTGTTTCATTGCTAGTCTGATTGGCCAAGATAGGTATAGGTAGCGCGAAATGGCAATTTTGCAAGTAGATTTATTGTAGGTACTTGTATACGCAGGCAATTAATTCTCCGATATGGTTATACCTACTCGGCCTTTATGCGAATATACTACTTTTCGCAATGTAAGCAGAAAAACGATAAAAATTTTATTACAAGCGAGTTTTAAATGCTAGGATTTCAGCATGTGATAATAATTATAAATAAAAGTGATATTATTGCCAATTCTTTTTTTCCTCCCCTCGAAGAATTAATTGCCTTCGATATCACGCACTCAATTAATTGAACCGTTTCGATCCTGGGCAGCTGGAGTGGGCAGAACCAACAGGGCTGTATCCCTAAGGAGTGAAAGAGGTTCTCGAGCATTCCCATCCCTAGAACTGGATACTGTAGTTGAAGAACGTTCGGATCCGGAACAAAGTACAGCCCTGGAACTAAGTAGTCCGGACTAGCATACGGCTCTAGCGGCACCGCCAAGGTGGGACCATTAAACACCCAAGTAAACTAACTTTCGTCCGTATATATTTATGTGTATGAAAAGTTTCCCAGTAGGTGACAAATTAAAGGTAAAAAAATAATTTTTGGCGAATGAAAGGTAATTAGATTGTAATTAAATGCAATACTACACGATCGTTTGCTCTGATAGTCTTTGTAGGTTTTTAACTACCAGTATACGATACAACTACCAGTGTAATTTATTTGTATTGATCACTTTTTAACCCATGTTGAGTCAGGGGCTTTTTATTCGGACTTCTCCCTCGTATATTAATCGGAGATAATCCCTCGCCGTATATTATCTCGGGGATCAACAATTCGACCTATTAGTCACGTCTAATGCCTTGCGATGATCTTAACCGATTCAATCTGATTAACGGAGCTCCGTAATTGAGCAATGCTCCGCAGAGATTCGTATACGCAAGGAGAGTTCATCTTAATTTTAATCTCTATTAATATCTGTTACGACCATCATTTTCACTAGTCTAATTTCAGCTAAATTTATTCAACCACGTCAGATTAATTATCATCAGCCATTGCAGTTCGGAGTACTATATACCTACCTTCTTGGTATCATTAATACTTTCCTCATTTTCTCCATCTGCTCCAAATGAATACATCCCTTCGTATATAATGAGAAAAAATTTATTCATAAATTGGTTTATCTATTATTTGGTATTTCTGGTCATTTTAAAAGATCTTCAAAAATCAGATATGTCATTTTAATGTTGTTGCTTTGCCGTAGTTTTTGCATTCATCGTTGTCGTATAATTGTTGGGTAATTCCACGTCGATACAGCATTACAGCCATCCTTGTCACACGATCCTCTCACGAATTCACCAAAATTTATCTGTTTTTTCATTTCACAATTTTCAAAACCATTTCCCCCATCATTCAGTCGATAAATACATGGAAATAATTCACGTGCGAATTGCCCAGGTTTCAAGTATTGCAAATTGTATCTATATAGACGTGTATTTTAGCTTTCTGTCTCCTCGTTCTCGTTTGGAGTAATGAGGCAAGTATAAATCAGGGATTTGTGAAATCTGGGCTTTCAGATCGCCAAGGGGATCGACGGTCTTGGTTGTGCCGCCTCCGGTGGACCGCAGTCCCTTGTGGACGGCCCTGACTCATGCACACAGCGTCACAACGGTCCTTGGGGATACCTAGCAGGAAATAGAAGACAGCGGCTTCGTCGAAGCGCTAGTCCTTGAGCTGCCAATCATTTACTGACAACGGAGTCTCAACGACATCGCAAACGACAACGTCGCGGTCTTCGAATCTATACAAATTTACCAAGAAATGTTATCGATATCGTAATGATATTTTCACGTCATCTTTCCATGCAGAAAGACATGCAGAGAGATGCACTATACACACTCGCGTAATTCTCTGCTAATTATAAAAATGTATAACAAGTATCGGTAAAAGTACTTGCAGTTATTGAAGACTGAAAAGTGATAACAGCAGCAAGGCATATCGAGTGCAAATGAAGAACTTGTGAAAAATGAAAACGGCTTAAGTATTACTAGCTAGTAAAAGTGATTAATTGATTCGTTATCGGAGAGGTATAGTAATAGTTTAGATAAATCGTAATCGATTATAATAGTTGTTGAATTAAACGAAGAAAAATAAAGCTTTTTAACTGAGAATGCTATATAGTTTTATCCAACATGTATGAATGAAACTTGTAGACATAATGCATATTATATTATATGAAACGTCTGTATATAAGAATGTAACTTTAGTGTATCTAATAATGTAGCTCTTTTACCAGTTACGTATAGGTATGCACGTGGCTTGACGAAGGTGTCTCGGGCCGATATCATATTCTATTAAGTATTAGGTAGTGACTAAAATACTGTGTTCAATATTATCCGTATATGACTGTAAATAAATGCATATAATTAAGTTAGATATGTACCCATGCCATACTCAGGAGTCGACAGGAAACAATTATTACATAAATCAGAAGGTTTGATGCCTGTCTGCCCGGACATATGAAGTAACGGTTACAAATTATACGTTTATTCGATCCATCAATGTCGAACAGGCTTTCCATAGAATATAATATACGATGATAATTATTCAGTAAACATAATCAATGGTGTGATTCGACATCGTCTCGTATAGTAGCATTATCACGGATCAACGTACCGAAAGCAAACGGATCACGCTAGCTCGAATTATTCGCACACCTGAAATCGCGGGACTATAGAATTTGGGATATTCACAATATACGAATGATGAATATCACCTTGTGTCTTGCTGTACAAAAAATTGAGAAAATTCGTGTATTACGTAGAGTTACGCATAGCCTATGGTCGCTAATAGTTTTTAAATACATTACGAGTACGTGTATGATAAGGTACGCGTTTGCACATAGGCAGCATGGACCAACACGTCACATGACGTACGGAGAAACGCACATAAAATAGTACATGGAGCGACATACTTACTGTCGATTAAACTAGACTAGCGCGTTGATTGTGTGCCCCTTTGCACTTTATGCGAATATTTTTCGTATATTTTTATCCTCGTGCACGCCTCCGTGAAGAAGAAATTAATGAGTAGAAAAAGTCGTAAAAAATTGAGTGAAAATAATAGACAGATCCTGATTATGATATTATGAACTTCTATACTTCGGCCCAAAAAAAGTTATATTAATTAAACGCCTAGTTGCTGTTGAACATGCCTTTCAGGAATACTTTCAAGGCATTCGATTTGTTGCTTGTTGAAGGGAATGATAATTTAATTATTGAATCTAACGACACGACGAAAAGAAAGAAATTTGTATAATTCCTATAATAATATCTCGTGTAAATAATTATACCTATATGTATACATCATCGAGTAATTGCTACGGCTGAGATATACGTGCACAAAACATTTATAAAGGATTTATAATCGCTGTAGTAAATATCGAATATTTTTAGGAAATAGCAACAAGCTTATTAACAATCTATACCGTATTTTAACATTTTGTAGAATGTCAACACCCTTGTATCATAGTAGGGTCGGTGTCAAGTCTTGAAGACTTAGAAGAACACGACGTAATGACATCCGAAGCGAGAAGATTTCTTTTGCAATTCATGATCCTCTGATTGTTCGAAAATGAAAGGCATTGACAATTTTCAATTATACCATCGGTCATCACTAGAAAAGTTGCCAAAACCAAGAGTATTTAATGCAACGAACAAGATAAAGTTGCGAGGTGAATCTTGAACCAAGTGTCATTGCTTTCTCTGCATCTCTAGTACCGGGAGATTTAAAAAATGGCTATATTTTATATTTTTCAATTATCACACGGAAATCAGTCGCAGTAGAAATTTTCCCGCTTATGATATCGCAACAGCATGTCTGTGCGTATGTTTTAGATTCGATTCGAACCTGCCATGCAGCAATGCACTTTACGTATGCGGATAAAAGTATACAATGCGCCAAGCAGTCAATACAGATTACATACATATAAGTTTGAGTTGATTTTTATAAAACAGGATGCCTGGAACCGTATCAAAAATTTTTTAATGCATGACGCGAAAAATCCGGGTACCCGCACCATATCCAAGTAATAGACTTTGCGTATAGAAATCCATTGTACCATGAGATTATACATAATTAAAGAATTGACCAATTGACGTGTTGTCATTTGAAAGAATTTAGGAATCCAAAAATATTAGATGAAATCGCGTGAACCAAAACTTATCGAATACATTAAGTGTTCGACAGTGATACAATCTTTGAACGTATGCTTTTGAGTCGGGGTGAAAAACGGCCCCAGGTCAACCCAGCAAAGTTTTAGAAAAGACTGGAGAGATTATATGTAGAATACGATCGAGAGTAACTATTGATGTATCATAATTCACAGCGTAATGTAACCAATGAATTGTATTAGAATTGTTTCCCAAAAATATATTGTACCTACCAAAGCAATTCGCTGAATAAACTATATATTTTGATAATAAAAAAATCCTAAACATCCAACGAACTGTTGAGCGATATTTTTCACCTTTTTTCAGAATCTAAATAGGTATTCTTCAGTTTCATCTATGGATCAGAACTTATTTGGTAAAAATGAATGGTGTGAATAATGTGAAAACTTTATATCAATATATTCATATATTTCAACAATGTCAATTAACGCCTTTGTTGCATACAGTAGCTCGTTTCATATCAAAGTAATAATAATTAATTAAAAAACTAATCAAAATCCAGGTATAATTCGACCCCTTTTAGATGCTTTCTTCAGCTTATTAACTTTCTTATCCTTTTTCCGTTTCAATATGTTATCTTGTCGTTTCTGTTGCTTTTCATTGAGTGCTTTCTGGACTCCTTCTATTCTGGCCTCCCATTTCTTAGAGCTGTGTTTCTTCTTTTGTTCTTCTCTCTTGACAGATTTCTTCAGCAACTCTGGATTGTCCTTTATCTTTTCCCCGCTAGCTTTGGCAAGGACAGTTTTCCAAGCTTGTTTCTCTTTCAATTCATCAGCCTCATCTTTCTTCCCAGCTTTTTCTAATTCGCTTATCTTTAGTTTTTGTTTCTCCAATTTATCTAGAATTTTCTTTGGATCCCTGTCCTCCTTTGGCTGTATTTTCTTAGCGCCAATCTCAGAGAAGTCAAACTTACTGAACACCATTTTACCTTCTGAATTAAAAACTGGTTTAGGCTTTGTGAACTTAGGAACGTCCCCGTTTTCATGTTTTACTTTAGCACCGCCCGCTGCAGCTAATTCTGTTTTCGCCAACTTCTTTTGCATCATACGTTCCTCTTTCTTCGTTTTTTTCTTCAACCTATTTTTCAGACCCTGTTTCAATAGTTTTGTTTTATAATCTAATCTCTTTCCCTTAAGCTTTTCCAATTTTTCATGAAGCTCGATCAATGTGTTCGCTCTGGAAGTCCCTGAGCCCGAACCAGAGAACATTTTCTCTGAAACGTGAACAAAATAAGATCAGATTTTACGCTCTAATTGATTTTAAAATAACAAAAACCAAACGGAAAATGAAATTATTTGCACTCAAATCGAGGCTGGTTAATTCTCTTCTGATCACGTGTTACAACAGTCTTTAAAATCGAATATATCGTTCAAATCTTGGTAATGAAAACAACAGATTTTATTTTATTACGAACATGTACATTACCTCTCTGATCCTCCTCGTTAGCTTCCTCATCTTCGACATCATCTGTAAGAATATAAACGTATTATTCGTAGTTAAGAATTGAACAGAAATTCTAGGTGAAATAATACAACAGGTATGAATTTTTAGGTTATATTCTATTTCGAACCGTTTCTATGAAGAGCAGACACAGGCACTGGCATACGGGAGAATAAATCTGTTATATATTTATTTTCTTTGAACAATAGCTGCTTCGCAAATTTTACGTCGAATGATTTCGACTTATTTAACTTTGTCAACTGCATTTTTACTCCACAAGTTTCACGTGCACCTACCGCGATTTGTAAATAATTTTTCTACGATGCGTCACGACCATGAGACGGAATTCAATGCAACTAGCTATGTATTTTGGTACAGTCTCAGTCGGATACTACCAACGACAGGGCTTAGCTTCAAACTCACCGAAAAATTACCGATAAACTTCTCGATATGGTGTAAATAGCATTTCAAGAAACTTCGATATGAGACTGTAATACCGAGTGTACGGCTATATGGAAATATGAAGATGGCGCTACCATCAAGAACAGAATAGGCTTCGTTGCCGACGAATTGCGAAAACATTGACTCCAGTGTGACTGCAGTCTCGTACTGGTGCCCCCGCGTTAGGTTATGTTGTGTTATGTGAGGTTATGTTACGGTGTTTATCTGTGATATTTCAAGCATATATATTTGTGTAAGTAATCTGCCAGAAGATGTTTTGTGAATCAACGAAGTGTATCTACACAGAATTGTGTTTATTCTGTTGAAAATTAAGATACGCATGTATGATAATGCACGAGTTCGGTGCATATAACGACGACGACAACAACAATCGACGAGAAATTTAACTCCAAAAGTTCAGCTGAAACAGCATATAATTTTCCTGCGTTAATTAAAATCTGATCTATAATCGGAATACTTGGTAACATTCTCGTAATTGAAATGTAATATCATTGCAAGCAGACCGGTACAGTGTCCAGTTTCATAAAACAACTGCATTCAAACATGGCCGCCTGGAAGCCATGTTTATTTGCTGTCATGCGCGACGAGTAATTCATTGAATTGAGAGGAAGATTGACAATTGGGTGGATTAAATTTTGCGTAAATAAAACCGTTTAAAATATTATTTTTCACCCCAGACTCGATGGGTTTATAAAAATGTTGAAAAACATGTATATAAAAAAGACATAAATAAAGCTGGTATAAATAAAAAGTGCACCGTGGGCGGAGCCTGCGCGCCGTTGTCAGGAAAGAGCGTCGGTGCGCGACGCGACGTGAGAGACTTGCCTTAGAAAATATTGTCAGTTAAGTTATTAAATAAAATATAAGGTAAATTTTTCTACAACGATGATAAGTTAGTGAATTTAACAGTGTCTAGCGATGTGCCAAAAGGAGAAATAATATACGTTTTAAAACTCGGTCTAACCAATACAGATAATAAATACTCAAGCGGGAACTAGATCTCAGACGCGCATGGGCTCAGCAAACAAGTGGGAGAGAGATGTCTCGTGTTAGAGGACAGACTATAAATGCCACGTTCTGATTGGCGGGAACGGATATGGCTGGCGCACGCATACATACAAGAGGGGCGCTAGGTTTACACTAATCTAAAGTCAGATTGCTAGGGACAGAACACGGGCCGCGCGCTGCCTTCTAAGGCACAGAGTTATGCCATTCGAATGGCAAGAGTTTAAAATCGGCCTAGGCTTGCTGTGAAGCATAATAATAATAATAATAACATTAATGAATAATAATCATAACAATAATAGTAGATATAATAAAATAATGTTAATAAAACAAACCGTGTATACGTAAACACTTTGACAATCCGTCAACTAGACACTACTAAGAATTCTACGAATTACTTGAAAGAAGATAAAATAAAAATAATAATTATAATAATAAGGTATTGAAATATACGATAATGAAAATTTATAAAAATCAAATATAATACGAGACGATAAATAGAAGCAAAAAAATAAAGGTAAAAATAAAACTGTTTTAGACTACTAATAGTGTCGAGGAATTATTTTTAATCCTGTTTTATAACAAGGTAACAACGACAATTAATGGTATTACTATTATTATTATTATTATTATATCACCGAGTATATTTTTGAAAATAACTAAGACAGCAGTCACAACAGCAGCAGCCGTTCAGAGGCGTTACATACGTACATAATATGATAATAAAATATTGTAATAATCAAGTGTGAACACGTGTTTTGGAATAAAAATTACCTAAGTGCGCGATTCTATACGGACTGTTCGCTCGAACAAAATATATATAAAAAAAAAATAAGTAAGGAGACGAACGAGAAAATAAGTGAAAACAATAAACGTACCCGAATCCCGAAGGGTAAATAATCGTCGTTTATTTATAATCGTTTCGGGACAAAACAAGAAGACATATTTACATTATATCAACTATTGTTGGGTGCGTGAGAGACGAGAAAACGCGAAAACGGCGCTGGTATTCAGTTGATGGATGAAACTGGAAGGATGCTGCAACACGGTGGTTCAGGTGTGGGTCTGATGGGGGGCAACCAGGGTCAGGGAGCCCAAAACGCGGGAGGTTACGGCAGCATGGGGCCCGTAGATGGAAGCGCGGCTCAAGGCCCCGACCAAAGCGTCGAGGCAAGAAAACAGGACATCGGCGAAATCTTGCAACAGATTATGAACATAACGGACCAAAGTTTGGACGAGGCACAAGCCAGGTATATTTCCTGGCTTTTCTTTTTCGTTTTTACTTTCGTTGTTTTTTTTTTTTCTTTCCTGGTTCACTTTTCAGAGATTTTATCATTCGCTTGATAAACCATTTCGTTCGTTATATTCTTCGTATAAATCGAGACAGAGGCACGTAATTAATCTCTTGCTTTGAATGGAAGAAGAATATTAAAAAATACATTTACATTCTTGCTATAAATATTGCTCGTACCGTCCGAAATGGTACTGCGACATAATATCAAATATTTATGACTGATTTGACCGTGAGAGGTTTCTCAAATCCTGAAAATCTTCTATTTCAATAAAAATCGACACGAAGTGTGTGACGTTTTCGAGGAAAGATGGAAAATATTTTATGCCAATTTGCCGATTTCTCGATTCAATTTACTTATCTTAAATAAGAGTTTGAAGTCAAATGAAATTGAGTTAGTTATAAAACTAATGCGATGATAATTTAGAGCGTCTATATTACCGCACGCGTGTCTCTATTGCAGGGTTACTGTTTTAATTGCATACTATTAGTCGGGCGTTTTCATAACACTGATTATATACGTGTACGTAAGTTCATATATCTGTATATAGTAGAAGCACATTTCAATATATCTGTTTCTTTATTTTTCTCCACAGAAAGCACACGCTAAATTGCCACAGAATGAAACCAGCCCTATTCTCAGTCTTGTGTGAAATCAAAGAAAAAACTGGTGAGCTAAAAAAAAAAAAAACACAAACATACATGTACATATATATTTATGCAATAATTATATAAGATAAGTGACAAACATTGCTATGAGGTGTCTGTCTACCTTTTGCAATGAGATGAAAAAAAGAGATCAACGAACAAACATTGATTCGTATACTTCTCGATGAATTATAATTCCGTCTTCGGCGTCAGCAGCGTACTAAAAAATTTCTAACACGATTTAAACACCGACTAGGTATAATATACACCGGTGTTTCTCTCATCGTATCAATGTCAACTGCAATGATGGATCGTACGATTTTATCACACCTTATCTCGCGATGGTATCAGTGTGACAATACGTTAGATAAGGAAGAAGGAAAGATCTTTATAACAAAAATGACGAAAATAGGTAATATCACAGCACCGAATATCGCTTCGCTTCGCATATAGAAACTATACCTGTTAAAATGTGGAAATACATCGAAACTATCATCGAAATCTCCTTCTTCGTTTAAACTCGCGTCTTCGTATTTCGTTCGCTTCCTTTCCCCTAACTACATCGTACATTACATACACGTACATATCTACAGAGCTGTAGTTAATTTAACCCCACGTAAACCAAATGGGCAAAGAAATGTAGTAAAGGGGGAGGGGGGAGACCAGCTGCGCGAGTCTTACTTTAAACGACGTGTTCCTCAATTGGCGGGATTTGATTTTGGTACAGTATAGTTCCCGCATCTTAGATTCGGAGCTCTACTTCCCCCGTTCTATACGCGGCATATACAACATACAGAGAATCTAGATATAGCATGTATACGCGCAGACATTATACCTATACAAAACGCGTGAACGGTGAACGACCCTCGATGCACCGTCATTCTTCCCCTTCCCGTACAGATCGGCAGAGTCGACATAGAAGAGCCGAATAGTAAGGGCCGCGGAGGGAGTAGATGAAAAAAAAAGTCCGGGGTTCAAGGGGGAAGCCGAAAGCAGAGGAGGAACCCCAA
The DNA here is from genome assembly GCA_947538915.1 of Tenthredo distinguenda. Classification (NCBI taxonomy): domain Eukaryota; kingdom Metazoa; phylum Arthropoda; class Insecta; order Hymenoptera; family Tenthredinidae; genus Tenthredo; species Tenthredo distinguenda. The sequence goes on from OX384534.1 coordinate 13,603,134, forward strand.
AATAATTGCGCACTTCGTGGTCTCTCTATCCACGCGTAAAGTAATCCAAACATCACATAAAAATTATGTTTACGAGTTTCGAATTGGTATTGGGGTGGCTGTTATTCCCAGTCGAGCGAGTGTATATATATATATATATATATATACGTATGTATATCTATATATATACACATATACGCTAGATCCTCGTCTCTAATACACGTCAGCTATATAAACCTGTACGTGTACATATATGATACGACTACGTATGCGAATGTAGGTATATGTATACGGGAAAGCCAGGATAGTAGAACTGGCGCTCTCTGAAAACACGGATACACACATACACATAACGCACACAGTTTATGGGCAATGGCTGACGAGGCAGTGAAAAAGTAGTAAAACGGAGAAGAGGAGCAGATAAACGCTATGTTAAGCAGACCGTTTTGCTCGCTATTTAATATAATCAGGGGGTTCTCTCATCTCTCTTTACGGAGGAAGGATAAATACGGATTAGGCAGAGCACCAGATTTTTTTGGAACAGATTTTCTCAGTTTTTTATTTTTTTTTTATTTCTCTTTCGAGGAAATATCTTTTCCTATTATTACTGTACGCGTATAGGAGATGAAAACTAGCTCAGGGTATATTCTAGAACAACTATACATACAATCTACCTGACACGACAGACCTAGTCCTGCATATGCTAACGTTTTACAACTATCGTGTCCGTAACTTGATTTTCTTCCGAGATAAACAAACCCTTTTCTTTTCTTCTTTTTACCCTTCCGAGTAAATCCCCCTTGTTATAGAAGCCCCTATATACCTACCCTAGTGAAGAATGTGAGAAAACACCTTGCGCTTTATACATATACTTATTTATATGCGCGTATATAAGTGTATATATATATACACTTATATATGTATATATATATATAGGTACATATGTATATGCAGGAGAGGAAAATACAGCCCCTAAATTTTCGGGATTGTCACGGCGTTTAGGGGTCCTATTCATTTTAGGGCCTTATCCCACGTTACACGACGGGGGTGTCATTTTTGGTTATAGCTCGCATGACAGCGGGCGGTACAGAAATTCATATGAAAGGCCCATTGAGCCGACAGCTTTGCTTGCTTTACTTGCTTTTACAGCAAGCCGAGAGTTCGGTTTCTCGCTTCGTTCTTTCGTTCTCTCTCTATAGCTCTTGAGGCTAAAAATACATTTTCACGCGTTCGGTTATATACGTCTATGTATATATACATAATATATAATATATATGTATGTGTACGTATATCTAGCGTTCAATCGCGAACTACTTTTATACGTGCAGAGGGGGGCCTCTTCTCTTCGAAACTTTCGACTAAGAACATTCAAGTCCGTTCTTCGTAACCGCGCTTGAGCCGAAAACAAAGGACTCTGAGAGAGGGCCTAGAGAATTAAAGAAATAAAGAGAGAAGGGTAGATCGTTGAACTCGGAATTGAAAAGAAATTGAAAGCTGTTCTAATCGTTCCCTGACATTTCTCGTGGTTGGTCAATTATTGAAGTTGACGATGAAGAATGAGCTTATAAAGATACCGTTTCGAACCTAATTTAAGAGTAATTAATCGCCCGCACAAGACCGAGTCCTGTACCTACATACAGTATGTATAAGTTACCTGCTGCTGCTGCTGCTACGTTGCTTTCGGCTTCTTTAATTCTTGATCGGTCTTCACCCATATGAACGTAAAAATTTTTCTCCAGAAAACGATTCATTAATCATACTCAACTAAACGTCGAGTCAAATTGACCCGTTATAAAAACTATTTCTACACCGAACTGAACCGTGAATTATTATATCTATAGATTTTAACCATATTTTTTCATTCTATGTTCTGCTTTTTTATTTTATTTTTTTTCCTTTTCATCTCGTAAAGTATCAATGACGGCTCGAAATTGCCGCTGCCTATATCACGCAGAGCTCTCCTGTCATTAGTTGCGGTAATGTCATCACGTCAAAATTTAATACCAGTCAATTACGTTCATATGATCCAAATTGTTGTAAATACTTATATATTTTCTTCCAACTATTTATTTACCGACGAACATTATTTCTCAAACGATTTTTATAGTAAACAGTATTTTTATTTTTTTCCACAGATTTATTACTTTATTATATGTATAAATAGTTTTATTATTTATATATATTATAATTAAAAGAAATATATTTAAATGTAAATTTACTTCGGGAATTACGAAGGAAAAATGTTGAGAGAAAATGTTAGGACGGAGAAAATGACAGTGATAATAATAATATTATTAATATAGTTTACCCAGAGAGTAAAAGCATGCTGTATTATAGTTAAACCAAGACACCCCCGTCGAGTTTTACTCGGCCGTGAGTATTGCGGGAATGCGAACTATGCGCAGAAAATTCACCTCTCCAGCTCTCTGCAGACTCATATATATTCGTGTATATTTCGCTTGGCTTCGAATGTATAGGTATATATGTATATATATATATATATACTGGGTATTGTGCAGCAGCAGTAACAGCAACGTTTGACGTGTTTCGCTGCAGTGTCGTAGGATCAGAAATTGACGGATAAAGAAAATTGAAATTTACTTATGGCGTATACGTACGATGTATCGAATAAGAGGGAGAAATAAGAAGGGAATAAAGTAAGGAAGAAAAAATACGAATGAGTATAGAAAAAATTTGTGGAAAAATCCACCATAGCTTATATATATATAGAGAGATATTTTCGGTGTAATAATTTCGCACGCGATTTTTCTCGACTCTTGGAATACAGCCAAATCTCTTACCGCCGCGGAGTGTATAGATTTTTAATTGCGATGCCACGCGATATCGTCTGCCAAAAGATCCGTTTCGTTTTCGCAATAATCGCCGACTTTTCGTTTCTCTTCTTTATACTGTATACCAAAATTCTCATAAATATACATCGCGTAGTATCGGATGGAAGGTTTACGAAAATTTACTCCGAAACGATACCTATAATCGATCCAAGGTAAATCCGATGTACGAACGAGCTATAACAGATATATTCGTCGTACTCTTTAGCGAGAAGTCCCTTTAGCTAGTTTTCTTATACGATCTACGGTTTGGAAAACGAGACCGAAACCGAAACCCACCACCTTAATTGAACCAAGCCAACGAAAAATAATTCTATTAACAGGCCCCCGCAGTAAACGTCACGTCAACTTGACAGCACAATACCGCCCCCCCGGTCTTTGTTCTCGTTCACGTACCCGCGGACACAGCGAAGTAATCATTCTAAAACATTCGTTTGTTCCGCTACAACTTTCCAACCGTATGTTTTTTTTCTTCTCTTTCTTTTTATGACTAATAATTTGAAAGAAAATTTTTTTTTCGAGGAAATTTTGTGCACAAAATAATCAATATGTGAGAGTATCTGGAAAATATCTACCTACCATATATAATAGGTACACGTGGAAAAGACCGAATCGACCGAACTCCCCTATCTTATCTTTTGTCAAACACGGTTTGTGCTACTAGTATACCTGTAGATACGCAGTTCTATGGACAGAATATTAAACACTGTGCACGAGTTGTATTTTTATCTTGTCCAAACATACTTAGAGCGAGAGAGAGAGAGGCCGGAATACGTCTATGCGTCAGTATAAAGTACACGGTGAACAATTTCCAATCTTTAACGAATGACAATCCCTTGTTCTTCATTCCATTTTTATTTCTTTTTGATTTCTCCACTCGCGTCTCTCCCCAAGTTATACATATAGGTATATATATATATATTAAAATAGAAATGCCTTGTTAGCTCGGGTCGGGATTATACGAGACTCCGACCCGAAGACTCGCAGAAGGCGGTTCACCTTGACTGGACCCCCATCTGCATGTCCAGGGCCGCACTTTCGAGGAGATATAAAATCTCTATACCGAAGGAATATTTCTATGGGATATTCTCTGGCAAATCAACCACTCGAAATTATTTCGGGTTTAGAAAAATTATCAAAATTCTGCAACCCTCGTATTATACAAAAATAAATTTCTGGCCATTGGTTTAGGAATCTACTAAAAAGTAGGTATTATTTATATCGATTAATGAACGGGGGCAAAGTTGAGAGTTCAGCTAAAAATTGCTAGAAAAAAAAAATAAAAAAATTCCTCAAAAATCGTTTTTTTTTTTCTTTCTTGTTTTGCAATTTTCAGCTGAACTGCTCCGGCCTCCCCTATCTTAAAGAAGAGTGTAAACTTCGCGGGAATGTAGTGGGAGGTTGGATGAACGATTTAACAAACCATACGTTAGATACGATAAAATCTGACAAACCTATAAACTCGAGAAAACTAGGTATGTTATATCATAAAAATCCAGTAAAATAACCTCGTAAAATGAACGCTGGTATATATATATATATATATATATATATATATACACCTACCTACCTCTACCTCGGCAGCCACACGCGTCGCTCAAACTCTCCCGACGCCGCGACGCTACGCTCCATACGCGACGCCGGCGCTTTAGAAAAACTAAACCCACTGATATGTATGTGCTCCTCCAGCGATACACGAGACTCTCGCGGACCTCTGACGCTCTGCCAGTCCGAATGTCCGTTTGTCTGTTTGTCCGTCAATCTTTCAGTCTTTCAGTCTTTGTGTCTGACTGCCGTTTGTCCAACTGTTCAACTTTCTTCGGCATGTAACTATTGTTACATATATTATAGATTTATTATATCTACATGATATTTAGAGTAACGTATCGTAAATTGTTAAGATTTGTTGAATTTCGTTTTTGGATTGACGGATAACGGATTTTTCATTTTTATTTTGAGTTAAGATCGTATATGAGGTACGAGAATAGAGAAGATAAATAAATAAATGAGAAATAAGAAATAATTCGCTTACCGAAGCGTTAGTCATTTTTCCGAGTCAACCAATCGCAGTAATAGTATGCTAATTGTATGTAGATTGCATGGAGCGGAGAGAACCTCATCTTACAGATCATTAGGCTTCGCTCGAGGAACGTTTTACGTTTCGCCAGAGCTGCGATAGCCTCTTTTCCAACTTATTTACCTATTAAATTTACCTAACATTATTATTATCATTGTTACTTTTTTTTTCTTTCCTCTTCACGGTTCATTAAAGTGACTAATTAACCAATACAGATTAGTCGATTATTTATCCCGAAGGTAATATAATTCTTATTCATTTTTTTTTTTTTACTTCTTGATTTCTACCTTTTTTTTTCTTTAAGCCTCATAACTCTCGTTTAAAAATTAACGTTATTTCTCTTCTCAATCTTCTCTCATTTATACAAATTCAACAAATTTATATCTACCGCCACTCCATACATTCGCTATCAATTATTTTCGTATGCCATATATGCGACACGAAGGCCTCTTCTCTCCTCTGTAAGTTGCAGTTTGAAATCGCCACGATGAAAATAACGTATTAAATTAAATAAGTGCAAACTTTGGTTTTAGAAGTCTAGTTTTGTGCTGCTGCTGCTGTTGCTCGGGTGGTGGTGCTTCTATACCCCATGCTGCCCATCCACGATCTTGGAAAACTTTCGTCAAGTTTTGCCCAAGCAATTAGAACTTCCTCTATATTATTCATATCTTGCCCCGTTTCTTCTTATTTCTTCTTCTTACTTCTTCTTCTTACTTCTTCTTCTTCTTCTTCTTCTCCTTACTTACCGCTCTAGACTGAAGAGCAGGCGCCAGTTCACTGTTGCCAATGCCTCATGAATTTTAATGAAATTTTTGATGATCAAGGATGTATGCGAATATAGGGACCGTTATCTCTTCCGTTCTATACAATATCGTATTCTATAATAATATACCGTTTTCGAAATTATTTAAAAATAATTCTCTCCGCTCTTGCGATTTTTCTGTTACCGCAATAGTCTTTGTATATACCTACATAGAGATATTGATAGGTAGATGAGGCCAGGGCGGAGTGATCTGGATTTATGTATTTTAAAAATGAGATATGAATCTAAAAGTTGAAAGTTGCAGGGTCCTTATATTCCTTTCCTGCGGGATCATACAGTTTCAGTTTCATGGTGCCGTTTCGAGTTCGTAAAAAAAATGTTACGATAGCGGCACACGGTCCTCATACATATACAGTGGTTCATAAATGTTTTACACGGACACTTGCCGGTCGGAGAAATTTAGGAACGTATTCTAACGGTCCAAAGACGAGAAAAAGAAGAGAAAAAAAAAAAAAAAAACAATAGCACAGTAATAAGAGTAGATTGCCCCGTTCTTATTTATTCTTCAACCGCGGTAGGTACTTGAATATATTCGAAATTTTTTGAAAAATAAAAAAGATCGTCAACTCATTGCTTACTTCCATATATATTGCGAGGAATAAAATTTCGTACATCAGAATTATTACTTTTTCAATTATAAAACTAGGCAGGTGCTTTAAGTTCCTCTGAAAATTTCTCCGCAATTTGAAGCTATATTTCTATACCTATAGTATCATATTATATACCTATACCTATGCGTGGGTGATTCTCCCAAATATTAACCAAGATCTCGGTCTCGCCATCTCGAATTGCCTTTTGAAGTCATGTATCCTTCACTCCGGTCACAAAGAGCACAATACGATTTTTTTCAAACATTTTATCGTACCTCTTGACTCAGATTTATAATATGAGCGATTTTTTGAAAAGCTCCATTTTCAGTTTTTATCGGAAACAGGTTTCGAACGTTCTCTAAAAATTATCAATCATTCATTAGAATTATCGTTCATTTTCTGATCTATAAATTCCACGTCCACATTATTTCAGCTAACTTTTTCTAAAAAAAAAAAAGGATCCGAATCGATGATGAAAAATAAATTTTCATAGTATTTATACATATCTGAACTAATCGATAATAATTTTATCGGAAAGAGCGGAAAATTTTGTCCGAAAGACCATTTTCACATTTTTTTTTCCCACCCTCTCAAATGATTCGAAAAAATTTGTCGAAAGATCAGTTTTCAGGAAAAAAGGAGAACTGAGATAATTATTATTAGTAGGCTCCTTATGACCGGAATAAATTCCTGATCAATACTTTTGAAAGTTGTCTACATCCGCACGAATTATTTACCGTACGATTTAATATTATAGGAATAGGTTCGGGACTTATTTGCATTATATGTTACGGGGTACATATACCTATACCTACGTGTTTTATTTGAACGATGGAATAGCCATTGAGTAGAGAAAACAGACAGATGCGAGCGATCGGACGAGAAGTGTAGATCGGCTTGTAACAGCCAAAGGTATAAGAGGAAGGCGTTGATCCACCGCTCGACGTGCCAGCATGCAACGATTCGTGTCGGATCAAACTTGATTTAGTGAGAAAAAATAAAAAGAAGAAAAGAAACAAATAGAAAATGAGGAGGAAAAAAAACAAAAAAAAACGCGCACGAGGAACGCGAGGGTCTTGTAGGAATTCGGTCTTGTCTTGCTAAGATCTTCTCCTCCTCCTTCTCAAGCCTTTAAGATATTCGATCTTAAAATTTTTTTTTTGTCCGAGTCTCAAACGGAAATGTACGCGTCTTTTTTTCCCTCCCTTAGTCTTTTTTCTTTTTTACTTTCAGGAATCCCAAAGCGTACATACATATCTAACTACTTTCACGTAAAATATATACTCTTTCTCATATTTCGTGTTTCTATGCACATCAGGTATCAGTGGATCATAATATAATATAATATAATATAATATAATATAATATAATATAATATATGCGAACTGTTTGACTCGATGATTATACTGAAATAATAATAACAACAATAATAAAACCTGTCTCTATTACATAAATCGCAAAACTCGAAGTATTATATGACGGCCGATAAATATAATTGCTGTGAGTTATAAAGGAAGCGAAAAAAAGTATTTTTTTTTCTTTTTTTTAATTTATTTTATATTCAAACAGTTATATATTATATATTATATATATATATATATATATCTCTCTATATGTGTATATGAATGATTGGTGTGATATAGCAATGATAATAATACATTGAAACATCTGTTATACTCGATGTGCGATGATTGCGATGGAATTCAAACGTGGGAGACAGCCGGAGAAAAGTTGTTAACGAAGATTGATAAAATTTTCATTCGTTTCCTCAAAAATCTTTTTTCTTTTTTTTTTTTAGAGATTTTTCGGAAAAGATTTTTTTTTTTAAATAAATAAAAATGAAAATTTTATCAATTTGGAGTGAGATTTACTCACTTTGCCTCGGTCTCTCCCCCTACGTATATGGGAACTACACTTCTAATAATCACGTAACAATATCCAAGTTACCGAAACGATATCACAATTCACATTTGACGTTAAGCAGGAGTGAGGAATATCCCCAGGGTGGCCCGCCATTCACCTGTCACCCTCCACCCGGTTTTCTCCTGCAACTCCTGTCGCTTACTCCCTTTATACCCCCTGCCTCTATTCCTCGCACGACCCTCTCGGCTAACTTTGATCAACCCATATATACTTATGTACATATATTTGTATATGCAATGTATGTACATACACAACCTGAATCTAATATATACATAATATACCTATGCATTTAGCTATCTATTATATACTTTGCAAATATTATAAGGAAACGTTGAAAATCTATGAATTAACTGATTTTACGTATAATATGCAAAATTCCGATGAAATTTTAGCGAAAATGCGATATACATCAGCATGTATATACATGTAAGACACAGACGAAATTTCAAGTAGGTTTGCGGTCGTAGCTATACCTATTCGCGGATTAGACCGACGCGGAGAACCAGGGTCGTAACTATTACTCGGGGCCCGGGGGTGCCCAAAATACAGACGAATATCATATTTGAGGGGGTGCCAGGCACGAGACCTGTTGCTGTCGAGTTTACGGTGTTTTTACGAGCGGCGTTACAACCCAAACCCCCTACCCCGCAAACCCCTACCGGCTGCGGGGCAGACCATCACTAGTCAGGGGGGCAAGAGGAGTTTCCCCTGTGAACGATATCCCCCTTCTTCCCTCATTTTACTACCTATGCGAATTTACCCTGGCTAAAATAAAGAAAGTGAAAATTGTGAAGAATTAAAAGAAATTGGGGTGAAATCATCTTGTCAATCATTAAATGCGAGATAAATAGGTACTTCGGGTGTGTATAGCTGCTTGTTATATTTTCGGAAGTATATATTTTGCCCACGTGGATTTGACGATGTTTGCGAATGCCGAGAAGTTGCGTGGGCGTAGATACAGGTTATTTTTATATCTTTGAATCATAATGGGAAGAAAAGATGTGAAAGAAATACCGTCTTAGTACCTTACGTTTTTTTAAAAGAACGTAAGAGTTCAAATCGAGTAGTCATTGAGCTACAAAAATGATTATGAGTTAAATCTATTGAGTCATACTCAAAATTAAAGACGCGAGATCAATTATATCGGGATAATCGTAAAAATTGATTCATTTGATTTGAAAAATCGTCCGAATTTCTGATTCCTTCGCGTAAACGACAACCGGATTTAGTAATAATTTATATACATGGAGTTTTTTTTCTTTTTTTTTTTAGTTTTCCTGGTTTTTTCGAAGTGTGAAAATATTCAGGGTTTCTTAGAGCACAAAGACGAGTTTAGGTACGGATCCTACGCCCTTGCGATATACATATAAGCCCATATGCATAATGTATATCCACACGCGCAAAGGAAGAGCAATTCAGGCAGGTATCGTGAATCCTTCGGTTTCTTCGTGAACGAAATACATACCCACCTATACTCTATAAGAGAAGTTCTGATTTTTATTCTTCTCCCTACAATAACCATACACGATGATGATATCACCGTATGCCTATAATACAACTATATATATAGTTGAAATTCGGGAAATATAATTTTTACGAAGAAAACCTAGGGTAAGTGTGGGTATTACTGCGGGTGTTGGTATTACTGCGGATTTTTTTCATTATATTATAAATCAACGAAATATGATTCTTTATAACTTGAAAGAAATCAGACTATTACTTCAATATTTAAAGAATATACTCAACTAATAATATAGCATGCTAGGCTATTATTTAATTTGTTAATAATTATTGGAAATTGACCGGTTGTTATGAGAGAAAATTTTATCATTTTATGGCAGTTGGTGTGTGAACAGAGGACTTAATATAAGGTCTGTTTTCATCACTGAATGCTTCTATATCCATATCTATTATATCTCAGAGTAAGATAACACTTCATTGTTATCAAAAACTGAACGAAAATCGAATTTTGATTCATTTCCATGTTAAATTTGGTGCCGCAGCAATTGGTACCACTTTTTTGAGCGTGTATGTATTACTGCGATTTTATAACTCTGCCACAGTATGAGAAGCATCCGGTCGTTTCATGCGCATGCATCTATTACTGCCGTTGAACTGTGTGTTTTCTTACCTACAAAAATAAAATCGGCGAGTGTAGTTTTCTCACTAGGTACATACATCAAATTGCTTCATTTGCCTAATTGCCGTGTATTATAAGTACCTATATACAGGTATAGTGGCAAAGACACAAAGTTCTGTAATCAATAAAAAGAAAGTAAAAAAATCAAAAATAAAAATAAAAAGATGTAAGTACAAGAGAGGAGATTTAGATCCAGCCGTCAAAGAAGCTTTGACCGGGAAAAGTATAGCAGAAGTTGCAAGAAAATATCAAGTGCCAGAATCAACAATTAGAGCGAAAAAAATTGCCAAATATGCAGATAAACGACTAGGACCATCGACTATACTTAGTTAGTGCGAAAGAGGTAAATGAACTTGTTCAATGGATTTTCTTCTGTACTAGTCGCCGATTTCCAGTAACAAAACATCAGTTGGTAGAGAGTGTCAAGTTATTATGTGATAATGATGGACGGAAAACACCTTTTGTTAATAACCGGCCAAGAAAAACTTGGTATGAATCACTTTTGGAGCGACATCCAGACATATCGAGAAGAATGGCTAAAAATGTATCACTTAACCGAGCTAAGGTTTCTGAGTATGACATACGTTTATGGTTCGAAGAAATCATATGTTACTTAACTGAAGAAGATCTCTCATTAAATTACCCAAATAGAATTTTTAATGCAGATGAAGTTGGTGTCTCATTGAATCCGAAGCCGCCTACTGTACTTGCTCCAAAAGGCTGTAGAAATGTATATAACATTGTGAATAATAATAAAAAAGAAAATGTTACTGTACTAGTAACTAGTAACATAAGATAATTTATAATAAGAAATTATTAGTTATTATTAGTAAATATTTGTCCAAATATTTAGTTTTCTTCATTTTCGTTTTATTGGACTTCGCAGTATCAGGCACGCAGTAATTGGGTCACCCACAGTTTTTGGAGCGCAGTAATAGGTACGAGTCACTTAAAGCCCCGCAGTAATACATACACTTACACTTTTCTTTAAAATGCGTTTAATTTCACGAAAATAAGATTTTATCGCACTGTTAATTATTTTGAACGCTTAAAATAAGTTGAACAACGTTTAAAAGAGAAAAATTAAATCGATATCTTATAATGAATCTTTGAAATACGCTCTTAAAGTTAGCCCTGCGTTTCGAACCGCAGTAATACCCACACTTACCCTATCATCGTATTTCCCTTTTGTCCATTGGTTTTTTTTCCCCACTTATAACGTTATGTATTGTTATACCGGGCTAGTTATATCTGCGAGAAACGACCTTTCGTATTTTTTGGCAAGTGAGTTCGCGCCCTCGTATGGCCAGGACGAAGGTCTGCCTGGACGAAATATATATATATTATATATATATATATATATATATATATATATGTATATACACATATATATATATATATAATACCTACACAGAATGAAGGAGGAGGAGGATGAGAAGGTGGTGGAGGAAGAGGGTTGAGGCGGGGGACCCTCGCGTTCCGCCGTCGGCGAAGGGCGTCCGGGTCGCCGGTGCGTTTCGCTTCACCCTCGACGGCAGCCGCTCGATATCAAATTCTCGAAAAACGAGAAAGCAGTAACGCAGACTGGATTCGGCACTAAAGTTTTCGCGATAGAACTTGCCTCTCCGCACTTCATTTCTATATACTATTATTCGCTCTTATATTCTCACTGCGCACTTTCTCACCTAAACTTACATATATGTAGATATATATTTATTGCACTTATAATCCAAAATATCACATATTACAGGTCATTATTATTCATTTATAAAAGTATTCTGGTTTCTTCGAAAAGACGTACTTAAAGACAGAAAAAAAAGAAAGAAAATCGTGTTGGAAATTAACTAAAAAGAATGATTAGTGCATGAGAAGTAAGGAAGACGTAATATATGATTTACTTATAAAAACCAGAGAGTGAGAGAGAGAAAGAAAGAGAAAAAGAGACTAGACGAGCCAGTCGTATAGGATAAGTTCCGTCAGACTTTCTATCTCTATCTCATTTCTGGTGTAGTGAATAGGAGGAGAGTTGTTAGAAAAATAATCTGACTACAAGACAAACCCATTAGCAGAGTTATCGTAAGTTTTGGAAGCTTCTACGGCGGCGCTGAGAAGATCTTTTCCGGTGCGCACTTCAGGAAAAAGACCGTAGATTATCCTGCAAGGGTAGCCGCGTAGCCTGGGCGCGTGGTAACGGCTCCCTAGGGCCAGGGGAAAAGGAGGAAGAGGATATAGAGGTGCTAGGGTGCAGGAGGAGGTGGAGGTGGAGGTGGAGGTGGAGGGATAGAAATGAAACGGAGTAGACCTCTTGGTGGTCGACTGTGTCCATGTCCTGCGGGATGCTTCAGAGTTTGCCTTTGCGGACGTAAAGAAAAATGAAGAGAAATTTTGTTTAAGAGTAAAAAAGAAATGTAATTAGAATATTTTTCAACGTGCAATTAACAAATAATTGTCAACGATACTCGTAGGCTTTCATTTCGCCTCGCTCCAAACCGCAAAATGATGATTCGACTCTAAACGGAAGCTTAGACTCTTCCGCGAGTCGTAAAAGTCCTGTACAATTATTCAGTACTCTTTTTATTTTATCTTTTTTTAAGAAGTGTGACGATCCTATACGATTATGGAGAAGTTTTAGAGTTCGATTAATCAATTTTGTTTCATTTCTTCGCGCGTGTGTGTGCGTACGTCTTTATCGCCTTACCCCCCGCAATTCGCTACTTTATGTTACGCTTTATAAAGCTAGGGTTATACGTAGAGCTAGTAAACCCCTTAAACCGTGTATATAAACAGCTTCTAAAAAGGTTTAAAAAGTTTTAGAAAAAAAAAAAAAAAAAAAAAAAAAACTACCCTGAAACTATATAAAACGAGAGTGAACGTAATTCGGCAAAGGTCTACAAAGGCTATAACAATTATAATCAACCCGCGAAGTAGGTAGGTACGAGCCTCAGATATCTAAAGATCCAGGGACAATGCCGGAACGATAATCTCTACACACAACAATAATTATCATCGAAACAATGGGAGGCGAATCGCGCGACTCTCTCTCGCGCAAATCTCGCAAACTTAAACCGCCTCATTATCATTATTATTATTCAGGTTCTGATTATTATTATTATTATTATTATCATTGTTTTCTATACACAATTACATGAAATTTTTCACCTAATTTTGTTAATTTATTTCTAATTCATTTCATTACTTTTCTGTATTTTATTAATTTTTCACTAGTCGATCTATATATACATTATATAATCTCGCACCGAATAAAATACAGAATAGAAGGAAGAAAGAAAGAAAGAAAGAAAGAAAGAAAGAGAAAAAAAGAGAAGTATTTCTTTATATATCGCCTCCATTGAATACGTCCACCTCGTATACAGTTTTCTACGTTCACGTCCCCTTCGCGGGGGTTCCGAACTACGAAGTCGGGGGCGGCGGGGGCTACGCGCAGGGTTCCATTGCGGGGGTGGGTTCCAAGGGTTGGGGCAGCAGGAGGCAACGTGGTGTATTGATCGAGTGGCTCTCCCACGAACCAACACTCGTACGCTTCTACTTTATACTTGTGTTGAATATATATATATATATATATACATATTAGATATATATATATATATATATATGTATATATATTTGTTATACTGTATACATGCCTACACACACACATATAAATATATACATATATATTATATATATATATATAAAATAGCATAGAAGAATGTATAGGGAATATATACGTACACGAAAGAGAGACACGTACATGCCGGTGTATATGAGAATATATACAAAAGCTGTACTGCAAAATCTATGTGTGTATTGCAGTACCGATGTGTGGAAGATGGGTCGGAAAATATATACATATATACATATTGTACATGTGCAAGGGGATATATTCTTAGGTATATATATTATACCTACACAGTGTGCATATAGAATACCGTATACTGTGAGCGTGCTAAAAACAAAGGGTGCGAATTAACTTGGGGTTGGTATTTCGAGGTATATGTAGTAGAGGTATACGTTGCAGAGTTATCCTATAGACATATTATGTATGTATGAATATGTGTGTATGTATTTATGTGTGCAAACGGAAGTTCGCACGTTCTCTATTTCTCTCTCTATTTCTCTTTCTCATTCTCTCATTTACGACGTTGTCTTAACGAGGTTAAAAATTTATCTTATACGGTGTAATTAAAGTGCTTATGTGTACTAATTTCATAAGTTGTTTTATCAACGTCATTTATGATCTAGCCAATAGATACCTATATGTATTTTCGGTTTAATTTCGACCTATATGTATACGTACAACGAATTTGAAGAAAATATTACACGCACACACATACGCGTGGAAAGAATCGCTTCTATTTCGAATCCGTATCATTAAAAGAGATTTGTGTCCATCTCTCTGCGGTTGTTTGAATTATTTTTTTTCATTTCCAAGTTCGAAAACAAAGTGCAAACCGAACCAGTTTCAAGTCAAGTCTCAGATAGTTGTATCGACTCTTCTGATCTCAAGATGGTCTCCGTTCCTTTCGCCTTCGTAAGTTCTACGGACTTTCTTGTTCCTTAACATTCCTCTTGCTCCTCGTATACGTATGCATAACGCGGCTTATATCGTGTCCTTAACAAAAGCGCGGTGTGATTATTAGAAAATTTATCCAATTATCATTGTTCGAGGGGGAAAAAAAAAAATACAGAAAAATTATGTAAACGTTTACGGTCACGTTTGCGTCGTTACTTCTGGGATAATATCTTGTGGAATGAATCCTTTAGGTATATAAGGTATATGGAAAAGTTTTAAGCCAGATGTTTCGAAACTTGTGAAGCGTGAAGAAAATTTAAACAAAAATTTTCACCAGAATTTCCATCCAGCTATGTGTGTTATATATTCTATACCTATAGAGTATATTGCAACAAGACTGCGTGTGCCGTGTATACTCTATAGTATAACTAGAAGGGGCCCCAGCCTGAGGAAGTAATTTTCTTGGGTTATGCCGGTTACATTGCTCCCAGGACTGCCGATGTAGCTGGAGCGGCACCACCGTCGACTACGGCGATGGTATAGTGGTATTATAGTGGTACGCGGAAACATTGGATACACCTGGTGTATATTGCGGAAACACTGGACTTGCCAAGCAATAAGAATTCCCTTTTCCTCTTTCTTGGAAGATTTTTATTAAGCCTCCGTTCATTTTATGACATCATTTTTATGGACCAGCTTCCAGTTCTTAATATTACGTCCGGCATAGGTATATCTTGTGTTTCTAGCATATACCGAACCACTCGCGCCCGAGACTGTACTCCGTTATATATCAACCTGTACCTAGGCGTATATCTGCATATTTTATATACCGAGAGCGAATTTACAATTTTTAAGATTCTCGCAAAAAAGAAAAATAGAGTCATCATTTTTTCAAGTGGATTCAAAGAGCGCCATTTTATAGGACATGGAATCTCCGATAATCGATCAATCAATGTTCAGAGTTGAAATGTTGATTAATTCTTCAATATCATTCATCCTTATAGGTTGAAGATCCGAAAGGCTAAAGCTCCAAGACTTGAAATTTACACATGTATTAATTCAGTATTTGATAACTCGGGCTGTATTGATCGAATCGAGACCGATAAGGGGTCGAATTAATCGTCATTAGATGTACTTTTTGGAAAAAAAAGTTTTGAAATCCTATCAGTTATTTATGGCATCGAAGTTATCGATTGACGTAGATAAAACGAGTTTTCGTAGAGAGGGTCTCGATTAGAATGAACTATTTTTTGTATTCACATCCCGAGAAATAGACCGAAATTTTGGGATTCTTTTACTTTGGGGGGGTCTGGAATTTCGGAGTCTTGAGCTGACTGCATTGTGGAATTTTGATGTTCCGAAATTCAACGTTTATTAAAATTTGGAATCTTCTGAAACGAATTCGGAACTTCAACCTGGTCCCATCATTCTCGTTTTTGGAATCGCGAATAAAGACCATTATTTTGGAGATTTTCAAAACCAAGGACGATTATCTTCGATCTCTTTCAACATTTGACAAATTCTTTACCACAAATCATTCTTGCAGAGTAGATTTTAAAAAAGTGAAGCTTTTGAATCACCTTAATACGTAAATATGTTGGTAATTAAGATGGATGCAGGTGCAACTGGATATTGCTGTGTTAGCGAAGCTATGCGGCGTGGAAGACGATCGTTTTATTTATTATTGTAATTAGTAGGAGACAGCGTGGTGCAGTAAGCGAACGTTTGTACCATACCAGCCCCTCGTCCCATATCTGCAGCCCCCGGGAACAACCCCTTGACTTGGTAAGAGGGCGAATACAATTTTACGGCCGCGAAATCGCCCAATAATTGTTACGGCTCGCTTTGATCGCGTAAAACACGTCGTAAAATCCTACGCCTGGGCCCAGGGTGATGGCTAGAAATATATGTATACTAAACTAAGGACTAAGGAAGCTTCGTATACCCCCGAATTAACTTCCTTGACGTCTGCTTCTGTACCTCTCCCCTCTTCACATCTTTCTCTCTCTCTCTTTCTCTCTCTTTCTCTCTTTATACATAAAGAGAAACATATACACACACACACACACACACACATCGATAAATACATACAGTATCCCCGACCTTTTCTCCGTCCTCTTGGCCCATACCAGTTTCCCCTAACTCAGAGTATAGTGGCGGTTGCATTCGTCTTGTCCTATGGATGGTTTGCCCGGACCGGTGTCTCTCAACTTTGTACGTAATTCTTTCGCATGGTGCATTGCTACGGTTCGCGCAATTTCGTATGAAATCTGTACGTAATACATGTGTAAAAACCATAGGAATAGAACAGTATTGAAAGGGAACCGTGTTGTGCAGTCTGCGGTAGAGAAATAAGCCGAGCTTTTGGTATCGTGTGTCTAATTAATATTCATGAGTATTCTCGTCTAGTTTAAAAGGGGCCTTTTGTGTTCTCAGGCCCTCAACTGAAACGGGATATTTTTTATTTTGTTTTTTTTTTTCTTCACGGTTTTAATACCCAGCAGGGGTTTTAGTCCCGAACCCCTCATCTCACTGAACTCAGGACTAGCGTTACGAATTTTATTCCCGGATTACATATATAGAAATTGATTATTTGCCGGTCGAATAAGTGCCTTTGATTTGAGTTTATAACGCTGTTAATAATAATATTACGTTTATACGATAGTATATAAGTATATACACCGAATATAAACCCCCATATACATAATAAGCGGGGAAATGAACAGTGCACCAAATTATAACCATGCCTAACTTCCGTATCGGTGGAATTAAGGTAACCCCGGCTTTTCCACCGAATTCGAGGGAATCGAGAATAATATTCATCAAAACGCGTGTTCCTTCGGGATATCGTTTTCATTTCGATGAACGAAGAGCGGATAACGATGGGCCCGGATAGATATTCCAAATTCGCTTGAGACTATTCCAAATTTTCAGAAACGTTGAAGTTGAGAATATCGAAATTTCGAGAGGTGGGAATGCAGACAGCTCAAGACTCCGAAAGTCCAGACCCCTGAAAGCCCAAAAATCCGAGAATTTCGATCTACTTTTCCAGATGTGAAGACAAAAATAGTTCATTCTCGCCGAGACGCTCTTTACGGAAACCTATTTTATCTACTTCAGTCGATAACTTCGATGTCATAAATAATTGATAGGATTTCGAAACTTTGTTTTCCCAAAAGTACATCTCATGACGATTGATTTGACGCCTTATTGGTTTTGATTCGATCAATGCAGTCAGAGTTATTGAACACTGAATGAATACATGCGTAAATTTCAAGTCTTGGATCTTTAGCTTCCGGAATTTTGAGTCTTCGATGCTTTTTGTTTCTGAGTTTTTCTCTTTAACCTTGATGGTTCTCAAATTTTTTGATCATCGGCTCTTCGATTATCGGAACGAAAATGATACTCCGAAGGAAAATTCGTTCCGATAAATATTCTTCCCGTATCATGATTTTTTCTAATTCGATGAAAAAACACGATTAAGGTGGTCTTTTCTTCTCCATAATTTTTCTTCTTTCGCCTTTTACATATACACGTAAGGGATGAGAACCTCTCATCGCGTAGTATTTCCAGATGTATCCATGCGTGCTCACGCGTGTATTGTATTATTTTATACTAGTATTGGTCACACGTGTACGCATACATTTATACAGGTTTGAGAAGTATTCGTCTATAGAGAAACGGAGAATCGCCCATATGTACATACATACATGTACGTATACGTATACGTATATATATAAACTGGCAGCAATGGTGTTCAAGCAGCGAAGAGCGCGGCGGTAGGGTCTTTTAATGAAACTGAGACGAGGCGCGACAGGAACGCGCCAAATGGGTCCTAGGGTTGGTTATTTGACGACGTGTTGAGTCTTGTGCAAATTAAGTGCAAATCATCCAAATTCCACGGACTCGCTAACCTGTCCCTATCTCTTTCCGTTTTTATCTCTCTCTACGTGTCTGTTATCAAATCGTTAAAGCCTGACGCGTCTACTAATTTATGTATACTATATACAGAATCTTACGAATATTTTTTCATTAAATCTCACCAGCTAAATAAATGCTTTTAAAAATCAGATCGCTCTGATTTCTCAAAGAAGAAATCCACGGAAATGGGGAAAAAAATTTATTCAATGAATTAAGAAAATCAATGAACGAAGATGAATGCTGATGTGCATCTTCTGTTTTCCTCAGAGAATAATTTCAGTCGGTTTATAAGGATTCAAAGAAAATGGGAAACGAGTCATTTATGATATAATCTCCGAACATGAAGTTATTTATTTATTTTTCATATTAAGTATATATAATATATAGAAGCGAGGTAAGATCTACTCGCGGCTTTCATTCCTTTCGTCTTCTAGTTCGCTCGCTTTCTCGTAGCTCTGTACCGGGCCGAGGAATATAGATATGTGTGTGGGTATGTAGGGAAGGTTTTTCGGGCTGTGTCCTGGTGGAAACTGGAAGAGATCCATTCCCTCTCTGAAGTCTCGTCTCTCCCAGCAAAACCGCGCCACCTTCGAAAACACCCACACCCCCCGAATCGCGCAAACTGAGGTCGTTCAAAGCACCCGTTGCCTTTTATATCGCGTTATATTGTAATGTACATTTGCCGGGACTCGCGGAGCGACGTAGGTACACCTACTACCTCTTGATTTATGAAAAACAAATAACTTGGACCCATATTTTCAATCATCATACGATTCGTCGCCTTATTTTTATCATCATTTATACTTATCCTATTTCTTTTTATTTCTAAATTTATTATTAATTTGTTTATTTGTCTCGTCGTTCTGGAATGACGATAGTCACGAATCCCCGCAAAATATAAGAAGCGGTTTCAAATTTTTGTTTAAATTTCGATGCCAAATATGAGAAGCTATTATGAATTTTGTGTCTAAAAGTGAATAAGACGGAGTACAGATTCTTTCGAAAATTTGAACTTTTGTGGAAATCTATCGTTTTCGTAGAGCGTAGAAAACGTGGAGCTATGTATATACAGCGAGTCTTTTAATCTGAAAGACGAGGTTGCCGCAGGGGTGGAAATAGGGGGTTTGGAGCGCCTGGGGAAAACGCGATATTGACACCAAGGGTGTAAGATAGGATATTCTATCCTCTTCTGATTTATGAAGGAATTAGGATTAGGTTGCAGGACTTGGCGCGGAAATCCACCTAAATTGAGTTTTTTTTTTCTCCATCTTTCTCTCTTTCTTTCTTGCTTTTTCCTTGCCTTTTTTTCTCTCCCTCCTTCTTCTTCAGCTACTCTGCGGAGTTAATTAAAAACAAGTCTGGATTCAGAGATTTCTGCGCTGGTCCCGTTTAAGGAGAAATGCTTTGAGGGAGGGATAAAGGAACAGAAAGGCGAATTTAAATATCCTACGATCATTACGAGGTCAAATCTTTTGTAATTAAAGTTTCCACTCCTAAACGTCAGCTCGATGGAAAGGGATTAGCACTTTCGATCGACATACCTGAAAACACAAGAGCTCGCCAATTTAGTTTCTTCCTCGTCATGGAAAATGTTTCTCCGTCATCTACACGAGAAGAAGAATAAAAAATCACATACAATTAGGTATGTTATTTTTATGTGTAAATTTAAACACCATGGAATAAATGTTACGTGGATGTACGCGAGGTGAAATGAATTTTTCAAATTATCACAGCTTAAACGAGGTATATCATAGGTACGTTCGTTGAATGCAGCTGGTGGAGTTAGAATTTCATTAATGAACGAATTGTTGGGTGTGCTTTATCGAGGGTTACGTGTTTCATTGGGAAATCAGTCCGCGACGAGACAATATACGGATTTTCAAAATACTAGAGGTGGCATGACATTGTTGGTTACGTAGAATTGAAATTGCGTAATTTCTAATATAACAAAACGCTGAAAGCCCCTTTGATTAATGTTCCAGAGTTTTCCACCCCTTACTTCCCTCGCTTAGATATCTCTGGCAGACCGGCGCGCACCACCAACCCTTTGTAACGCCCCTTATCTTAATTGCTTTCATGCTTGCCGTTTAGATCAATACCAAGCCCACTGTTTCACAAATTCAAATTATTACCGAGCGATGCATAGTTTGAAACTTTTCACAATCATAAGGCATCGCGAGATTGGAAATCCTTTATCATCTTCAATATTCAAAAGTTATCAACTTATTATTATACCCTATACACCAAAAATCATCGAGAAAACATGTCATCCACGAATAATGAAAAAAAAAAGTGTTTTTTACTTCTCAAAATAATTTTTTAAAACCTTATAGTTTCATTACATCAACAGTTCACTTAAATTTTTCAATTACAATCAAGTCACAGTCCGAGCAGTTGAATGAACCGACGTTCTTTCACCTCTAACCGTTCAGAAAATGAAATTTCATCAAAAAACCCAGACGCCTTTTTTAACTATTGCAAAAATGATTTCAGCAATCGCGTTGTTCTTCTTCATTTTGATCGATATTTAACTTCCTATATGCATATGTCTGCTGTTATAACAAGGTATCGCAGAAATGTGCGAACTGCATTAGATAAAAAGCTTGATTTAAAGGTCTGACAGCGTACGGAATCCATAGATTGTGTAAGAAAAACTAAAAACTAAATGGCCTTGTTGTTCTATAGATAGCGGTTGGATGTTTTTCACCGTCCCCTATATTTTCCCCTGAAAAACTATAAGAATTTCCTTTATAGTAATGCCTGCAATTAGGTAATTGCCGCATAATATTAAACGAGGCGGTAAATTAACGCAATTCACACGCAATCGCGAAACTGTAGTAGTCGTCTAGTAACAGACAGACAGTTGTAGTACGAAGAGGTAAGACGGGGAAGGAAGATATAGGAGTCTGCTGCATCCAGCAAGCAAGGATCAACACCGCGTCTTCGTCGTAACAAGTCGCGTAGGGCACCTTACACGGGGGGCCGTATATATACAGTCGGGCAGACCGTCTCTGTCGTAAAATGTTTAACTGCCAGTAAAACCAAGTTTACGTGCTTGTAAGGACCTCCGACCCCGAAACACCCCGGACCCCTGCCTCCAGCCCCTCACCAACTGCCAGCCAGGAGCATAAGGACCTGCCTAACACCCTAATGGCCAGATTATTGGGTGAAAGGAGTGCTCTTGCTCTCTCGCCAAATAATATAAACAAACATTCTTCATGGTTTCGCTATATACCGTTCATTTCTTTCCATTTCGTTTCATTCCTTCGTTATACTTGAAAACGAGTACGGAATTAGAGCAATTGCGGTATACACGAAGAGTTTACGTATATAGCTGGACATGGTATTCGTATCGCAGACAGCGAAATATTCGTCAAACAATATTTATATAGAATAGAAAAATTCCTCTTATTTCCTCATTTCTCACAATATGATCGGGTCATTTTTATAACGGGAAGTTTCTGTTCCAATTTTATCACATATTAATAGACTCGTTGTGATATAGACGGAGTGGGTCCTCTTCTCGAGCAATATCTCCTAAATTTCGTCTCACTGATATTATTTAACATTAATTTTGTAGAAACCGTATCGCTCTTTCTAAAATGATTGGCTAATTATTGTGCAAAAATAATCTGACTTGATTACATTGGCTAGAAAATGATTGAAGATCCTTTAATATCAATACGAGAGAATTTTGTATATAAAGTATAAAACTGTCCTCGTGGAAATTTAAAAATTTTCCGAAACAAAAAATCTATGAGTATCACCCTATACATAAATTTCTATGAATATAATATACATAACGTGTGCGTGTAGGTATATGTATGTATAGTTTATGTTACGTGCGGTTCTGAGAGAATCGGCGAAAGGAGGGTAAAGCGAAAGTTTGGTACTCGTAGAATCGGCGACGCAGTCGGCGAAGCCTGGGACATAATTTTCAAATTTTTACACCTTGGCTCCCGCGGGAGCTACTCCAGAAGTTAATCGCCTTAGTTGGAAAGACAGGGTTACACTTCGTATAAATGCATTACCCTCTTGCATACATTTCACGGTTCTTCGCTCGGGCCTTCGGATCCTTTTGATATATTCCGTTTACGTATTGTAACTCGCGAAGTTCTCTTTTCTGTGCATATAGATTTGGAATTCTTTTTTAGTTGAGTCAGAGGGCGGGAGGTAATATTCATAAATTTTTATTCCCGAAGTGAGTGAGGCAATCGAGACGTTCTTTTAAATAAAGAATTATGTAACTGACGGAGGGGGACGAGGAGCCATTCCGTTTTATCAGTGAAAAGAAATTAGTAACAATTAAGGTTTAATAAAATCGTAACTCGAAATTACTTCCGATTTCTTTCTTAACTGCCGCAACGAGGCGAGGCGGGAGAGCTTCACTTTTCTCTCGACTCTTTCTTCCTCTCGCAATTTCTTGAGTGTAATTAAAAATAAAACGGTCGTTGAATCTACCGGTAAGCTACGAACGATCTCTCGTATATACCTACCAAACGAACGAAATAAAACTGTTTACGGCTACCTAAACCGTTTAACAGCCCGCTAAACCCGCAACAGTCGCTAGTCGAGTCGAGATCTTACCTCGAGCTACTACTTCGACAACAATTTTATTAGATTTTATATTATGCCTCAGATAGCCTTTGAAAGGCAAGAGAAATATCTGAAAAATCGGCGCTTTTCGTAATCTGCAAGATTTTGAAAACTAAAGATTACCCTATAAGCGATCGAATCTCGGATTTTAAATATCTAATCTCTTTATTCATATAGCAGATTTCAATCAGGCCGTAAATGTATGTATACGATTCAAGGTGTAAAACTGGGAAAAGTTTAGCGCGGGAGTGAGAGGGAAGAGAAAAGAGTGTCTGGAGATGGTAGAAGTATTAATTTGCCATTCGCCACTCCTATCTCCTATCCGCAAAGTTTACGGCCGGTCAAAGTGCGCGACATTCACTTGAAAGAGCTCTTTGACACCGTCGTGAAGGCGGAGGTAGGTACCGTGAAGATGGGGTTGTATCTCTCGACGAAGAGGAGTAGTGAAGGCCCCAGGTTTTATAGCTCGTCCAGGTCCATCATGCGCCGTAAAAATACAATAAAACTGCTGTTACTAGCGAGAGCGTCGTCGTCCCCCCGCGTTCTACTAAAACTGGCTAAACCACTGCGCGTTACGCGGTCCTGCGCTGCAGACATGGGGGATACGGAAAATCCAAACTCTCCTCCTACTTTCTCTCTCTCTCTCGATAGGCACACAAAATTGATACGTTTATGATCGGTAAACGACTCAACTCAGACAACTCGACTACCTAAAATAACCCAATGTCATCGACCCATACTCATTCGCTGAAATAAACGATCAGCATATCGTTCTGCAACGAGCTATGAACTCTGAATGAAAAATTTCCATCGTCTTTCACTTTGAGTGATTCTAACTCGTCTTATTTTTCTTTATTTGTAGTTCTTTCGCTTCGTAATACACAAGAAGAAGAACCTCCCGATCCTCAGCTGATGCGTTTGGACAACATGCTGATTGCCGAGGGCGTTGCTGGACCAGAGAAAGGAGGCGGTGCTGGTGCTGCAGCGTCGGCGTCTGCGGCAGCCGCTGCTGGTCCACCCGGACAACCAGATAATGCAATCGAGCATTCGGATTATCGAGCGAAGTTGGCACAAATCAGACAAATTTATCACCAGGAATTGGAGAAATACGAACAGGTGAGACGGAAATGCAATATTTTTTATAGACGCTAACTAATTCGCGTAAATAATTGAGATAAATAATCAAAACTAAGTAAATTTATAGATTCTACTCGCAATTTATTAAAAAAATTTATTAATTAAGTTTTGTCTAATCAAATGAATAATTCGTACGTCGTATCGATGTATAAAATTTTGAATTCACCCCGGCATGGTATGGCACGAATATAGCCGAGGAAAGTTGACTCTATATATATACATACATATACATATATACCTAACTATAGGTATAAGATAAGAAATCTAATCCACAGTATAAAATGCTGGCTGGCACGCTGCTCGCCAGTCTGTATAAGCTTCGACGCAACACCAAACGAAAAGACAATTTGTGTGTAAATGAACCGGCGTACCTTGCTAAGTAAAATCTTGCATGTCAAGTATCCCTTGTACAAGTACGCGTGCCGCGGTATAATGCGACGTGTCGTGTGTGCCGCGCATTTGCGATACGCACTAGTTTTAACTCGTAAATATTTTTCATATATATACCTACATCGGGACTGCAATAAATAATAAAAATGAACGAAAAATTGGATAATATGTTGTATATCTAGTTTTTGTTTTTTTGTGGTTTTTGACGTAAATTCACTCCGCGATAATTTGTATGAAAAATATTTTTTATCGGTAGCTGGGTTCAAGTTCCGAATTTTAAAAGTACTGAATTTGAATATCACCGACTCACAGTTTTTGGAAAGGGTATTTTTCCGAAAGTCCACATAGACGATTTCAAAAACTTTGATACGGAAAACACCAAAGGTTCAAAATTCCAAAAATTAAAGATCCGAAGGGCTGAACCTCCGAACTTGAAATTCACGCACGTATTCATTCAGTGTTTAATAACTCGGGCTGTATTGATCGAATCGAAACCAATAAGGGGTCAAATTAATCGTCATGAGATGTACTTTTGGGAAAACAAAGTTTCGAAATCCTATCAATTATTTATGACATCGAAGTTATCGATTGAAGTAGATAAAACGGGTTTCCGTAAAGAGGGCCTGGATTAGAATCAACTATTTTTTTGTCTTCACATCCTGAGAGATAGACCGAAATTTTCATATTTTTGGTCTTTCGGGGGTCTAGACTTTTGGGGTTTTTACAGCTGCCCGATGCACTCCGACCTTTTGGAATTCCAATGTTCTGAACTTCAACGTTTCTGAAAATTCAGAATCGTCTCAAACGAATTCGCAGGCTCAACCCGGCCTCTTTTACCCCACGTTTTTCATCTACATACACCTCATATATTTTATCTATGGTTTATCAACATGCTAAATTAGAGTTTGAATATGTTGGTGGGTCTATATTACTAACATGCCCAGCTTGCGCATAATTCAAAGCAGATATCCCCACTTTCTCGTTATCCAAGATCTAAGAAACTTCCATACCTTCTTTCATATACCTTTCCGACGACTTCGGATCTTCGTTCCTATTATACCACAGCTTGACGCTTACCTGAAAAAACTCGAATTTCGGAGCTGAAAATTATACTTTTCGAAGTGATTGAATTTGCCTAACTAAATAATCGTCCAATCTTTCAGCGAATAATTCGTGTTTAAATCTACGAACTCGTGTTACTTGTAGAATCACAATGTCATAGTATAGAATGAAACAGTTTTTCAAAATACGGAACTTTAGGTGAAATCGTGTCCATTTTAATAATTATTTAATTATATATCGTCCGACTATGTACAGAATGGAAGAAAATAACATGAAAAAGGAACCTAGACGATTTGTAAATCTCAGGGAATTTTCGTCGACGAGTTAACAAATTTTTTCCAACAAACTTAAAATAAAACAAATTTTCGGATGATAAAATCATTTTGTTATACAAATATTTTTGCTACAATAAATACTAAAAGATTCGAAGAACGTTATATTGTTGACAAAAAATAATTCAATGAGTATGATTAGCATTTTTCGAGTAGTTTATGAAGGAGGAATCATATCTCTGATACACCTGAAACATTATCAAAATTAGCCGGACAAAATGTACGTCATTCTCCGTGAATTTCTTCGCCAGATTTTAGCGCGCACACCGATACGTATGCACAGATTAGAGTGGTCCCTAATTTGATCATTTTCAAATTTCAATGCTCCCATGGACCGGGACGTCTCCAAATATATCAAAAAAAAGTTTAAGGGCTTCGGGACAGCACCTAGAATTGAGATGTGAACCTACGGCTTTGACTACATTTTTTTGTATATAATTGGAGACGTTCTGACCCATGGAAGGATTGAAATTCGAATATGACCGAATTATAAGGACCATGCACCCTAATATATTTCTAGTACGTTTATAAATGGTGGTTTCCAAACGGCCTGCAGCATTTTTCTTCGGGTCTCTGTATAGGTAAAACTTGTGAGTATATTTTTAGCTACCATCGCGTTGGTTGGCCCCCGCGCTCTGTGTACCACCGAACTATAAAGCCTACGTCAGCGGTCTTCACGTACCACGACGGTCTGCCCCGCAGCGTGTAGGTACCTCAGTTCAGAAACACGCACACCTTTCTCGTCCGTTCCCCTTCTTCCATCTCGCAATATCCTCGCGTGCGTGCTTCCACCCAGTTATCAGATAAATTTTGTCATTAACATATTTCAAAGTTGTTTATATTGCTGTTGGTGCTGCTGCTGCTGCTGCTGCCGGGACCAACCTTGGCGAGTTGTTGCTAAATGAGTCTGAAGTTGCCCTGAATAATCTAGTCGCCAAGCAATTAACGCGTTTTCTCTATCATTATCGTTGCGAATATTAAGGCAAGAGACTTGTCGATTTCTTTCCTTTTTTTTTTTTACATATTTCCCTCTATCTTTATCCTCATCCTCATCCTCCCTAAGTCTAAAGAGAAACTCTCGGCATTTCAATTCAGCAAGCTTCTCGTGGCACTAAAATGGCGTTTGAAGCGAGAGATTCGAACGTCAGGCCTCGTCACGGTGTAACGTTACCTAGCGCGTCTCTTCCAGTCTGTTACTCTTCTCTCTCCCTCTCTCTCTTTCTCTCTCTCTCTCATATTCTCTCTTTTTCTTTCAGTTTTCTCCTTCTTTAACGCCTTCTACAGCTCCTCTTGTCTGCAGTGACGTTAACCGAACCAGACCGAAAGCTCTTTTGTTCGGATTACCCGAGATTTTCGATTGAAAGACAAAGCACCGCTGCTGTCTTGCGGTTATTGTCGTTATTCTACTCAAAATCGAATTCTCTCCATATACCAATCCTTTCGAGATTCACGATTATAAAAACAATCTTTTTTTTCTTTCATCTTACATCCAATTACGTGCGCAATTCGAATATCTATAGAGCTATTCCTCATTCTGTCTCTATACCTGTCTTGGGAAAGTCGATACTCGAAGAATTATTTGACTTTAATCGTGATCTGAATCGTCTCATAAATTTCCTGCTTCTATAGCATAAAATTATCCAACAAAACTTACATGTATAACTATACATATACCATATATAGGAATATATTCTGATGGCGAGGCTCGAATCGCGTGCAGCGAGAAGTTAAAACCTCTTTTTCGAGTGAATTTTGTGCACAAATGCAGAGAAAGAGTAGGGAGAGAGGGGATTCTCCTCGCTGCGGCATTTGAACGTGGGCAAACTGGCTCGGTTTTAATTGTGTATACCAGTAGGTATATACGTGTAATATATATACCTATGTATATACGATCCCTATGCTACTTCGCGGCAACGATGGAATCGAGGAGCGGGCGGTAGGCGAGATACGAGAGGACGCAAAAGCTTCAGGTTTTCCATCCAATCTATCCATTCCCCCGTATCCCCGTATCCCCGTTCCTCCTACTCCTCATCCTCATCCTCCTCATCCTCCTCATTCTTCTCCTCGCCTCTATTCCGAGGCTGCAGGCTGTCGGGATGTGTTCACTGCTCGCCTTTTCTCGTTCGTCGCGAGGGGAATGGGGATGGAGGAGACCGAGGCTGAGGCTGAGGCTGAGACCGAGGCTGAGGCTAGGGCTGGAGTTGGGGCTGGGGCGCTCGTGGAATCCATTCCGAAATTGCAAACCCATCCCCAAAACCAACCCTCCTGACGACGAACCGTACCGTACCTTATACTCGCGCGCGAGCCTTCCGCGCCTCCCACAGGAAAACCCGAACCAACGTCGCGTGCCTGTCCCGAATACTGATACCACCGTCTACGACGACGGTGTACGTCGGTATCTAGGTACAAAGTTTAGACTGGCGTGCCGCGGGCCTTCATTTCTCTCCTCTCTCGTTTTATTCTCTCTTTGTTTATAATCTCTACAGGATTTCTGAGTTCCGTTTTATAATCGATTTTTATAATCGATTTTTATTTTCATTCTTTGATCAAAATCGATTGGTTTTTTGTCGACATTTGAATCGTTTTAGCTTTCATCGTAAAGAGATATAATCATTGCGAATTTTCGATCATTATTTCATGTAATCTGTATTATTTACAGGCCTGCAACGAGTTCACTACACACGTCATGAACCTTTTGAGAGAACAGAGTCGTACCAGGCCAATAACACCTAAGGAAATCGAGAGGATGGTTCAGATAATCCATAAGAAATTTTCGAGCATTCAAATGCAGCTGAAACAGTCGACGTGTGAGGCCGTGATGATCCTCAGAAGTCGGTTTCTCGATGCAAGGTAATTCAACGGTTATTAATAATTTCTTATGGCATATACTCGTATATTGGCAAATAAATAAATCGCGAAATGTGCTTTTCCGAAGAGTGAGTAAGTGACAGAGTAAAAATGAGACCTGTCGTTGGATTATTATCTTCCTGTTAACTCATTGCCTCTTTTTTTGCTTTATTTCATTTATTTTAATTTTTTCTTTCGTTTACGATTCAACAGGCGCAAGCGACGAAACTTCAGCAAACAAGCCTCGGAGATTTTGAACGAATACTTTTATTCACACCTGAGCAACCCCTATCCCAGTGAAGAAGCTAAAGAAGAATTGGCGCGAAAGTGCGGGATCACGGTCAGTCAGGTGAGTGACTATCGAGAAAATGTTTTTTCTTTTTTCTAATTTTTAATATAATTCTCGTATTCGTATAATAAATTGAGATACGGTTTATAATCCGTTATTATTTTGACTCGTTGGAATGACAAATGATCGTTCGTGCGTAATTGAATGGAATACAATTATTTCTTAAAAAAGAAATGATCGATATATTATTATTGGTATATTACGTATAATGTTGAATCTTGAATGTCTCATTGAATCAAATCCCCGTATCATCATCGCCGATATAAAGGTATTTCGTATATAAAAGAATCCAATATCACAAAACACCGTTCGTAATCGTTTTAAAACCCTTTTGTCTTTGATGATCAGAGTACAACAGGCTACGAAATTGCTCTATGTATGTGTAATACATTATGCAATTTGTATGCCTTTTGTTATATCACCTCTGGTACAGGTACAGGCATAACCGTTATACCATTCTACTTATCTTGCGGTCCTATTCAATTCCTTTGAACTTTACTCAACTATTGTTTTCGAATCTCAGGTGTCTAATTGGTTTGGCAACAAAAGGATACGGTACAAGAAGAACATTGGCAAGGCGCAAGAGGAGGCCAACCTCTACGCAGCCAAAAAAGCCGCTGGTAAGTAACATTCGGTCTCTACGATATAATATTATCATCTGAATAATACTTATTATCTTTTCCCTTTTTTTTACTCTAAATATACCAATTGTTACCAGTTATTTACGTTTTATTGATAATATAGAATCTTCTGGTACGGTGTAGAAGCTAATTATTGCAATTGGTATGGATATTGTATTCACTGCAGTTTTTTACATTGTATAATGCAGCAAAATATTGTTTTTTTTTTTTTACATTTTCTCTATTTCTTCCCATTTTCCCTGCGTATTTAACGTGATGATTTCTGAAGGGGTTTTTCCGTTATATCTACACGTGAAGAAGGAACCAAAGTTATAAGACGATGGTTGTATATACGTGTGTATGGGTGTGTATGTCGAAAAGTTTCTAGACTCGGGGAAGTTTGTTGAAACAAGTTTTAATCGCGCGACTGAGTTCGAACTGGATATTCGCAAATAATTTATGGTATTTTTAATGCAACTCTGGACGCTCGAGTTACCCGTGAGCAATAAAGCTATAAATCTAGAGTTTTCAGGGTTTTCTATAAGTTTTAAAACGTTTCTGCAGTAGGTAGTTCCTCGAGTCTATTTTTATACTTTTATCCGAAATCGAATTCTTCCTTCTGTAAAACTGCATCTAAATCTGGAAATTCCTTTTGCGAATATGTTTATGTATCCATGATTTATTGACGCAAAGGTTTCATCGGTAATTATGATCGCGAATTCTCATGGAATGAATATCATTTAAATATTTGTAGTTCTTAACATCTCAGACAAATTTATAATCAAGAAATAGTAGCTGCTGTTTCATGAACTAATATATTAAACAGAATTGAAAAAAATGTTGAAAGATTTGGAATAATGTCATAGGATTTAATGAAAATTCAGATGGAGATTTACAGGCCAGACTCCAAGAGTGATCAGCCTCTCTTTTATTCAATTTGTAAATAAGCAATTTTAACGTTTATTCAAATTAAGAAATAGGTAATATTACGGTTGGCTCAACGTAGAAAATCTATCCAAACATATTTTTGTGTGCTTTACAGGCTCAGAACCGTGGCTAGCGCCATTATTTAATTGTTTTTTCCCAAAAGAAGCCACCCCTGCCTTTTTAGCAGAATAATAATAAGGATAGTTGTGAAGACTAAATATTAGATATACTATAATAAGAGTAATAGCAGCTTTGAGATGATACTCCGAAGAACAGGAATGAAAAGAAAAGAAAAGATAAGAAAATAAAGCATTGGAGGTGGCATGTGCCGTGTTGATTAAAAAATAATTCTTTCCAAACCCTGAATATAATTCAATGAAAAAATTTGTCAGCTTTTCTGAAAGGCGACCATATGCTACGAAGCATTTATTACCTCCAGTTGTTTTATTTTCTCGATAGATTAAACCATCGAATCTTCTATGCACCGCGATTGTTTCTACAGCAGCTTTTGCAGGAGCATCGCCGTACAGCATGGGTGGAGCCAGCCAAGGTACACCAACACCTATGATGTCACCCGCACCACCAGGAGGCCCACAAGACATGGCTGGATACGGTATGGGCATCAACGGTAGCGACTATGGCTCTCAACCATACAACGATGGTTCAATGGGCTATGACCCCATGCATCAGGTATAGAACACGTAATATTCGCACAGGTCTTACCCAAAGTAACAACTAGACACTCAATCACTAACAAATATCCTCTATATTTATGTACGAGCAGAATTAAATATGCCATTTGCACGTCGTTCAAACTTTGGCATGGAAAAAGCTTTTTCATTTTTAATATTCAGTTGACAAATGTTCACATAGAACAGATATTGATAATCCTTCAAACTTCCAGTAATATTAGATAGTAGATCAATAGTAATCATTTGAGATTCGTAAATGGAGCCTAATTAAATAAATAGTTTTATGATCATTCAATTTTCAAGCCAAACTAGGTACATTGCTTCTGTTATTGAATTGCGTACATAGTATTGCATGCGCACGATGTAGTATTGCAGTATTAACAAACTGGTGGAGTATAACTTATTTTTTATAAAGATAGGATGGGCTAATTATAGGTTTGCACTATTACCGCATTTCGGATAGCCGTTGTCAGTCACTAATAAATTTATAAGTCTTCTCCAAATTGGAAATAAAGTTGCTATTTGAAAAAAAAATGGATTCAGAGTCTACTTCTACATGAACAGTAGTCAGCATTAAGTTTAGGGCATAGTTTTGCCCAAGGAGAAGGAGGGGTTCAAATGAAGCAACTAAAATGCATGCCATCGACTTGGTCATAGCACATAGGACTTAAGATTGTTCTAATCTCAGTTTGCCGCTCGTGTAGAGCACACCGATGAAATTAGAATTTGGATTTGCACCGATTCAGGTTCTATCAGCGGCTACTTTCAATATCAAAACTTTTGAAAATGTATCACATCGTATATTAAGACATTACTACGGCATTCCATTCACTAGATTATCCAATTATACATATATATTTTCTAAAAACGCATTAATCAAACCCAATACTAACTTTTTCCTTAACATTGCTTGCATCTGAGCACAATTGCCTTACTGAAAATTTGAAACCGTAACATAGTACTATGGACAATGTACTTTCCATGTACGAAAATGAACTGTGGTTGTTGCAACGAGGTTCTATTATGCACATATTTATCAGTATACTCGGTAGATACAAACACATTAACCCATTATATTCATTTCAATTATTAATTCGCAATAAGATGACTTAGAAGAATTTGTTTATTCTTCACTTCAATATTCAATAATTTTCACACTGCTTTTTCAAATCTTTTCCATAATTACATTTACAAGTGAAGAAGCCATTGCATAGACGACTAATTGGTCTTTACTACTCTTCTATTTTGTTCTTTCGAATATCTTTTGATACTTGTTCCCTTCCATTTGAGATAATATTCAGCGCAAATAGGAATATTGTTATTTGTTACAAGCACAGTTCATAGTCTGGCATATTTTCGATTTTCTTACAATTGGATTAGAGCTAAAATTTGTATAATAGATTGTCGGTGAGGGAGACTGATGTCTCATGTTGTTTTGCAGTGATGCGACGCAGCTTAAATAATCAACAGTAGAAGCGCCAGGAGGATCTCCTCTGTTGCAACAAGCACATGTTTTTAATTAAATATAGTCAGTTTTAGATTATTTAATGAATAATAAATTACAAAACTATTATGTAGCAATTTGGCCTTCGATTAAATCAATAGAGCAGGCATATTATTTAACTAAGTTCTTATAAAACAGCCTAGGTCTCAGTTGTTAAGTCTATATGTATACACATATGCATACATAAATGTATGTGTACTTACATATAAAAGTGCAATATGTTATTGATATTGTGTTTATACGAGACTATAGAAGCCTGATGATATTCTTGAATATTTTATATGGCGAATATCGTTCATTAGTTTGAACATTTAGTTATAATTTAATGGTTGCCTTCCCGTTAAGATTATTTGCTTTGAAAAAAGGAAAGAAAGAAAAGAACGTTTTGATTTTTCAGTCGTCATATTATATTCATTATATATCGAAGTATATATAGAAACCCATAAAATATGGCCTTTTAAAAAGAGTTTACGTTGGATGTGCAATAAGAATTCGTTATTGGGTTTTAGATATAAAATATTAGCTTAAGATTTTAAATTAGAATTAGGCAGCTATTTAGTGGCAGCTATAAGCAGGTTTTGTACATATCGGCTAACGGCTTTGATACTTAACCAGTGGATATCATTAGAATATTATAGATAAATGTGGTCTTTTTTTTAGATATTAGATATCGAGTGTCTGCAAGCATGCATGGTTGCATGTAGAATTATACTACTGGTTATAAATTTATTTCAAATTTTTTTTGAGGTCTTATTTTATTAACTGGGATTTGTAATTAGATCTTGGGCAATCAGGATTCTATGGAAGAGGAAATTTACTTTCTGTTATGTGGAGCTTCAAAGCAAATTGACTCAGAGCCAAGATTGAAGAACAGTAAGATCGAGAAGTGGGATTTGATAAAATATTTTCTTTTTTCAAATCCTACATATTCTAAACATCTATTATATTAGTTTTTCCGTTCAGCAGTTCAATATGATCAGCGAAGTTTACTTTCATTTTCATTTAGATAAAATTTATCTAAATGCTCTCGTCACTTAACATTGCAAGGTTTCCAATACAGGATTAGGCTACAAAAATCTTTGCTCTTCTTCGCCTGAAAAATTTAAGCAGAGTCAATTTTTGCTCTTCAATTTTTGCATATCTATAAAGTTATAATAACTTATACATATACTTGAACCGGGAGTGTCAAGGTAATTCATATGATGAATATTTCCTATAAAGTAATAATATTTTGTTCCCTGATGCTGTCATTAAGTGAATTAAATATCCTGGAACTCGTTATAGCTAAGTAATTAATCGAACGGTTTCAAAATATCGCAAATCCTAAATATTTGGAAAGTTTTGTAGATTGATTGCGTACTGTAGTTAAAATAGTGTTATTGTAGAGATTTTGGGACTGATTCGGCAGTAACTTTTGACAAATGTCACTACTTGTCGCTAAAAACGGGATAGTAAAAACTGAGGGATAAATGAATAAATCGAATCACGCAGGGCAAGGCAATGGCTGGGGGAGGAGCAGGTTGGATGCCACAGCGCGAGGCTGTTCCGGAATTTCCACCACTCCACGATTCGGCGGACTCTGATTCCGACCGGGAAAACGAGAAACGTCCCAGAGTGTAATCGGTCCAGAGAGTAGATCTTCTCTCAATTTGACAAAACAAAACCTAATCAATTTCTTAATACTTCAAAACAGAAAAAATAATCCAGAAAATTTAAACCCAGACGTATGTAGCGAAGGAAACAAAAAAGCATTGATTATTTTGAAGAAACTAAACAGAATTAACGCCTATGCAAAGCCAAGTCAAGTGGCAGAGACACAGCTTGAAACATGAGATACAAGTTCTATCTCTGTTATTGAAAGCAAATGATACATGTACATTTCTTTCTTTCGTCTCCATTAAGCCTCAGAGATGTTCATTTCTTGGAAGACATTGCTCACTGTCGGACTGCTTTCATTATAAGTCTCTGCAAACTTAAGAATTTGTGTATTATCAATAAAAGAATTGAAAGGGTGCTATAATGATTATAGTAATGTAGATTCTTGTTGTAGATTCTTCAAAAAAATTCGAAGCGTATGCTATCGGGATACTGCTAGATGTAGAGTGACTGAAAAAGGTTCATATAAGGAAATTTATTGAAAGATCTTTCTACTGAAAGTTTTGCAGTTTGTGATTTACCAGATGTGCATATTGTGAAAATGGGTTTAAAAAAAAAAAGAGTCAAGGCCTGTTACAGACCCATACCCTTCGATAACTTAAATTACCCACTGCACTACATCTTGCCTTATTGCGTATTGATATACTGAAGAAATCCATGAAAACTACAATAGATTCGTTTTTAATAATAATAGTATAAATCAATTTGTCCAATAATGAAGAGCATCACGTATGGATTAGTTACTATTATGCTAGATACTAGGGAATATGAATTTATTATGAAATCATTGTTTCTAATTGTTATTAATTATACATTGTATTTTGTATGCTAGCGAATGCTTATGTCACCTATGTGAATTATGTTTCAAGTTTACTTTGTTTTAATTATTATGAGTTAATTTTTTAAATTTTCTTCATTTCTTCCCGTCGTACTATCCGTGCACTATGAGAAGACCTTCTCTTGATGGCTAGAAATTGATAAGAAATTTATCAGAGTCTTCTTATATTGTCAATACGACTGAGAATTAACCACAATTCAAATTATGTTGGAAAATTGTGTGCATGATTGTATAAAGTAAATTCATTATGTAATTCAGCGATGAATTTTTATCATTAAAGTTTGAATTTTTTGATTTATTTCATTTTGATTGCGCTTGCCTATTCTTAGTTAGCAGTATGAGAACCCTGTCATTTTCTAAAGTCGTTATTTACCTATTATAAAAAGTTTGAATAATTTAAGTCATTTATATAATAAATAATTGATATTATTTATTATAAGATAATGGGGTACATGGGCCAACTGCTGTTTGATTTCAGGAGCTGTCGCCCTGAAATCCTTAGAAGATACAGGAAAATAAAATTGACAAACTATCGAAATTTGATCACCTCACTATCTGTGATCCAAGGCTTGCCCCAGCGCGAGTATACGAACGATAAAAACTATACTGATTAAATTTATGTAATCCAAACTCGGATAATATAGTTTAAAGATGAATGCTGGGTATCGGGGAGATGTACACAAATTTCTTCCCGCCACCTAGCAATGTTCTTTCATCTATGTCCCTATGCCCAAATGAAGCAATGCCCTGCAACACACTGATGTATACGATTTTTCAACATGAAAATTATATATTATTATTAAATATAAAGATAGTCTTTAGGCATCTATAAAGTTAAGGTCATCCATTATATATTATAATTATGAATTTTTTAATTATTAATTAGTTGAAATCATTGCGATATTGATTATTATTAATTGATTATGATTATTGAATATGATATATTTAGATTATAGGAAAATATCTCTTCAATTGTATAAAATTTAAAAAAACTACGAACGATTAGGTATAACACTGTTATAATACGTCGCTGGAAGTACTATCGGCTAAATAGTTCATTAAATGAAGTATTTTAATTCTTTTTTTTTTCACTGTTTATATATTTAACAAAAGTATATCTGTTTTGGAGTTTATAGGTCTTTTAATATCGGTTAGTAGCCTTATTCTTTATATGTATTATTCCAGTCTGGCACTATGTTTAATGTGAATGAATGTCATGTCCTGAACTGTATTCTCACATTATTCTTATACCATCTAATTGAACTTTCTGTTTCATTGATAAGAAACCTAGAGTCGATTTTAGCCGATTCTTCTACCCGTTGCGACCAGTACAAGTGCGCTCCGCACAGCTAGTATACGACAAAAAAGAGCCAACCGCGCACTTAAAGTGCACTTTTGGAACTACGCACTACCTAACATTTAAAAAGAGTAATGACAAAAGAGAGAAAAAAAATAATAATTAACATTTACGAATACCTATATAAAACATTATATTCATATTTCTCATCAGAACCGCATAATAAACAATAAAAGAATTGTGCTGTAATACATTTAGGAATTTAAGCTATACAATTGAAAACCATTCCAATATCTTGAGTATTTTTTTTTTTTTTTAATTGTCAATCAGGCATATGAAACAAGACTGCAGATGAACTTTTGAACATGGATTTATTCTTAACACGTTCTCAAAATAATATATGTATATATATGTGTGTATATATATATATGGATGGAATTCAGCAATGTGATATAGCGTTCCAGTCAATGTTAGTTAAGATTTTAAAAATTATTCTTCAGAAAACGTATTTGTAAAGAATTTTTTTTTAGCCGAATATGAACTCGAGATTTTGGAATGGTAGCAAATGAGACAACGGTATACCAGAAAAATCATTGTATCAATTAAAATCATTATGATAAATCTAAATAAAACATTGACAAAAAACTGTTCTTTTCCACACCTATTTCCTGTTATTAATTTAGTTTACAAAGTAAATAACAAAAATAGATCCTACATAGTATAAATTCGACAATTCTGAATCATTGTACTTATTTGTGACTGCGATATGAAGAAAATTAGATTTAGCACTTAGCATGACCAAGAATTGCGGCTTATATATAAAAGGTGATTCAATTCCATTGGGCCACATTCTCAGGATGGCTCGCCTTCAGATACCCGAACTACTTCTGCAGCTAAAATATGTACATACGCCTCAGAATACATAGTCCCGCGAAGAGCTCTGGCGCGCGAGTTGCGTATCATAAGGTGCATGTATATTTGCAGTAAAAGTGTTTTGTGAACTCGACCGCGAGATGGCGATACCATTTATCACCCCGCTGACACGGTTTGCTCGCTAACGACCGAGCGTTGACTTGGGCCAAAGGCACCTGTCGTGAATTCAGTGGTCCTCGCGGCGTCAACGGGTTGACATGAGAACTACGTTAGCGAGATTCGACTGTGACAAGTATCTCAAGAGAAATACTCCTGACGCACAGAAGCTGCCGTAAAACAGACGGTGTATATATACCCATAGACGAAGACAATAATTTGTATTCAGTTTTTTAACAGATATTATAACACATGTCCTTCTGTTACAGTTGGAGAGACTTCCATTAGAGTCCGAACACATCCGTCCAGAAAGGATTCTCTTTTAATTGCCAGAACGTGAGTGTACATTGAACTGAATCTTTATAAGATTAGTTATATTAGCTATTATATTATTGAAATAAGAATATAATTTACGCTATCATAACTTGTATGCCAAGAAACAAATAGAGAGACTTGATCAATTGCGATAGAAACATATTGATGTTTAAAAAACAATAAAAAGTCGTACAAAACCTTGACATTAAGTAAGTAACATTGTATATATGCTGGAAAAATAAATTCCCACATATACCAATAATTATTTGCCTTCTTTCTTTTCCCTTCACCCTCCCTGCGTCTCTTTATTCACACTCGGTTTTTCGGCTTGAGAATTCTAGAAACTCAAAATAACGTAAAAATATAGCGACGTTCATGAAGTCACGAATGCATACCTATCTATACACTATCCCAGGAGCAAAAATTTTCGACTTAAAATCTTTCCAACTCCGAAAATCGCTAGTATAAATTAATATATAGAGACATGCATGAAGACACGTGTGGAAAGATATTTAAAACTCGGATGTTCAGTTAAGGTATCTTAGCTGTTGATGTCATTGAGACAGATACCAAGTTTCCCTATAAATACGAAAAAGTGTTCATAATATTTAACGAAGCGTTTGGCGTAGTCGGTAGAGCGTGCGACTAGAAATCCGAGCGAGCGAGCGAACTCGGGTTCGATCCCGTCCGAAATCTCGAAAAAGATTTTCAGAAAATAAAATCCTCACTTAGCATGAGTATGCGGTGAGGTGGTAGGGGGTCTCGTCATCACCGGTGACGTCATAGGTAGGACTCGACTAGAAATAAAAGCGGCGCAAGGTGGGGGAACTCCAGAGTTCGAAAATTAAATAAAATAAAAATAAAAATAAAATAAATTTTCGAAAATTAAATAAAATCGAAAATAAAAATAAAATAAAAATAAAATTTTGGGCAGAGAGAAAAATAAAATTCCAGCTCGGGGAATCGAACCCAGGTTTTCCGGGTACGAAGCTAAATTTTTGCCCCTGAGCCATTTACTGCTCAAAATTCACGCGAAAATTAAATGGGTTATATATTCAAAGTATTATTTCGGTTAAAATAGCCTATTTTTGACAAAAATTTGATTTTCTGAACGTTTGGCCACCCAGAGCCTTCCTCCCTGGACCTGGAGCTTGCTCTTGCTTTTATTTCTGTCAAGCCTTACCTTTTTCCAACCGCTTGGTCACCTGGAGCTCCTCTCCGTCTTGCTCTTGCTTTTATTCCTAGTCAAGCCCTACATACCTAGGTTCAATTTTTCCGAAACCGACGACGCTGTCGTACGAACATATCTACAGACATTTTGACAGCCACAGAATTACCTCGTTGTCTGTAGATATGGTTACCGACACTGATCTCAGTAGAGAGATCAGTGGTTACCGACGACGCTGTCGTACGAACATATCTACAGACATTTTGACAACCACAGAATTACAGTTGCCTACGTTGTCTGTAGATATGGTTAGTTTCGAAAAAATGGAAATTTTATATCAGAAAAATTTTTCATCATTTCGGCCGGGATCGAACCGGCACCAAACGCTAGCTCGGATTTCTAGTCGCACGTTCTACCGACTACGCCAATCGGCTTATTGAAATAATGGATCACTTTTTCGTATTTGTTTCGAACTTGGCACTTGTCTCAATGATATCAGCGTGAAATAAAGAGACGCGAGGAGAGTGAAGGGAAAAGAAAGAAGGCAAATAATTATACTATATGTGGGAATTTATTTTTCCAGCATACATACAATGTTACTTATTGTCAAGGTTGTGTACGATATTTTATTGTTTCTCAAACATCAATATGTTTCTATCGCAATTGATCAAGTCTCTTTATCTGTTTCTTGGCATACAAGTTATGAGAGAATAAATTATATTCTTATTTCAATGATATACTGGCTAATATAACTAATTTTAAAAAGAGGCAATTGAAAGAGAATCCTTTCCGGACGGATGTGTTCGGACTCTCATGGAAGTCTCTCCAACTGTAACCGAAGAACAAATGTTACTAATGTCACTATCATTCAGTAAATTACCCAAAACGAACTGGATGAGAATTTTATTTTGTTAATGAATACACTGTCCACTTCGCGATAATTTTTTTGCGTCCGGAGTGTTTGCATTGAAATGCCTGTCAGAATCGTATCTCATTAATACAAACCCCATACAAACTCTTTGACGCCACGAGAGCTACTGACTGAACTGACTCCATAGCAGCCAGCAGGTGCCTTTACTCTAGGTTAGTGCCCTTCGCTAGCCAGAGTGTGTCAGCGGGGTGACAAATGATATCACCATCTCGTGGTTGAATTGACGAACTATTCGTGCCGCAAAAACATGCACGCCTCATCAAATGCAACCTGCATGAATGCTGTAGGTCGGGTTGCGCATAATAAGGGGGGCAGATGTTTGCAGCTAAAGTAGTTCGTAAATTCGAGCGCGAGCTGGCACTTGTCAGCCCGTTTACGGCCGGGCAACGACCAACGAGGGAGGACTGACTAGGGTACGGGTAGTGGTCATCGTAGCGTCAAACGGTTTGCAAGGGGATTGTGTCAATGAGATGCGACCGTAACAGATGTCATTAATAGAAATACTATGTCATCGCAAAATAGACGATGTACTCATTGACGAAAAAAGATTCTTGCTTTAATGATTATGATATTATAATACTTGTCATTCTGTTAAAGTTGAACGGTCTTCCATCAGAATCCAAACATCTCCATGCAGCATGAATTCTGTTCCAATTGAGACGAAGTGTATATTGCAGAATTCAGTCTTTATCAAATTATGTATGTTAGAGAGTACATTATTGTAATACGAATGTCATTCGTATTGTTACTTGTATTGCTGCTACAACAATAAATTCCCTGCAGATAAACGAATAATCAATTTCTCCGATATTCCATACTCTCCGCTCCGTGCTACTCTTCATTTTAGATATGAAATAAACGTAGTCGGAAGATGAACTGGTTCAAAATTGTATTGCATTTAATAAGTCAGTTGTCCGTTTCAACCTGGCAATCATTCTTGTCATTTTGAAAAATGATCTACGACTGGCTCACATTTACTGAATGTCTCTCTAAAAATAGCATCAGCGCATTATAGTCCGAGATACCTGCAGCAAACAAAAAAACGAACATGATAAATCTGAATTTCAATAGGATAAAAGTTTCATCTAATATATATAAAAACAGTGCGAACAAATATTTCTTATTGAGCAATAACACATGACTTTAAATTAACAAATCACGGTTGTCATCGCGTACTAATTATTTTAACAGATGCGACATCATGTAGGGGTTCAATTCTATAGATCGCTGGTCATAATGTGTACGCTGGCCTGGAAATTGTGTTCAAACATTTCAGTGCATAAACAAAGTAAGTCAATGGCTAAGCAGAATTCACCTTGCTCGAAGCGGCACATTTCTGTTTTCTCCACATTTTCGATCGTGTGCTGGGGGCTGTATTATCTGCTGCACAATCAGCTTTC
Source organism: Tenthredo distinguenda (assembly GCA_947538915.1). Taxonomy (NCBI): domain Eukaryota; kingdom Metazoa; phylum Arthropoda; class Insecta; order Hymenoptera; family Tenthredinidae; genus Tenthredo; species Tenthredo distinguenda. Next base: position 13,645,039 of record OX384534.1, read on the forward strand.
GACGTATGTTATATCAATGGAATAGCTATGTGGTTATAATCAAATCAAGGGATTTGTATACTTAAGTACATTATTTATTGTTTCTCCTTGAAAAAAGAATGAACTTGGAAATCGGTTTTGGGTTGGATCCTGGCGAATAATGATTGGGCATTTTCTAAGCGACAATACACACTAAGTTTGCAAATTGAACTAGTATTATAATATTTAGGTATAAGTAGGTATCTTTCTCATTAATATAATATAATGCTTGTTATGCCTTATATTTTTTTCTTACTTTTCTTGCTTTCGTGGTAAGTAAGTTCGTGCGCATGTCATGTGTGGCAGATGCGTCCTTAGAATAGTTTTAACTTTAAGGTAGTAATCAATTGGATATATGCTACAGTAAATGTCTGAAACTCAGTAAATGATCAGATTCATGCGCCCCGGTTCACATATTTCTTAAGGATATATAACAAAAGACATAAAACCTAATGAATCTTTGTTATCGCCAACTAAAATTGAGTCTATCAATCCATCAAATACTCTTACAAAGAGCAGGCACTGTTTTGTGATTTCATAAAAAGGGTCATAAATTATTAAACAAATTCCCGATGCTACGATTAGGCACCTGAGAAGGTTTACAACCAGCAAAAAAAAAAAAAGAATGATGTATGCACTTAATGAAATTTGACACAGTTCTGTTTGATCTCGACATATACAAAGTTTAGGCTTTTGCTGTAACATATACATATATATAAAGGTACAATGTTTTTGAGAAAACAATTTTTTTTCGTTCTTTTCATATATATAATAAGTCATATACAATAAGTTTACAATAATACGAGGCCGAGCAGGGTGCTGCAGGGTACGCAACGACTCAACATGATTATGAACTTTAAAAAATCAACAAGTAAGGATCATACTATGCTAAAATCTGTTGAAATAAATCAACACATAACTTTCAACATCTAAATTCAAGGTGCAGGTTTTTTTTGTATCATTTTGAGCAGTCATTAGGTCTTAGGAAGTAAGTAATTAGTAGAAATATGTAAATCCTGCTACCACAGCTATGGTATGAGGCCAATGAGTGCAAGATTATTCCATAACTATAGGAGATGATCAAAATGTTCATAAGACTGTATTATCTGACTATAATATTACGTACACTACAATATAATAATATATAAATATTCTTTCAAGAATTGTGATGACCGTGTAGAAAGTGAAAGATCTGAGAAATATTTATTCGCCTCGTCGCTATACAACATTTCGTACGTTAAGAAATATATTATTAAGAAAAATTCATATTCAACGTAAATCTTTCTTCCACAGATGTGTCTCATATTCATATCTCCTATTTGTAAGTAACGCTTAATGATTTCTTAACTTTAACTATATATGCTAAAAACTATTAGGAAAAGCATCCTACAGCATTCAGCTAAGCCTCCACTTACACAACATGATTTTTCATAATCATATTTTCAATATTCATTACATTACTTTATACCGTTAAAGTTAGTTTATTCAAAGTTAAAGCTTTCCATGGTTTTTTAATGTTGTAACAACGGACTACAACGAATCGCAGCCTCTCACAGGACACAGCTAGCCATCGCTCGTTCATTTCGTTTTTTTTTTTTGTTTTTTTTTTTCGTTTTTTTTCTTTTTTTTCAGCTTTTTGATTTGTTGTACTTTACTGCTGTCATACATAGTTTTTTTTTGAAGTACATATATATTTATGTCTGAAGTACATTTCCATTTTATTTACAGTTGGACAATAGTATTTTACTTTACGTAGTCGGATTTCCTTGGACTAGATGAAATATTCTGAATATTGATATACAGTATGCCGGTAAAACGGTGTTCAACAAATTCGCTTGTCATGGACCATGATATGCGATCAATGCATATTACCTCGCGATTCTTATGCTAGCCTACTATATGCAAAATTATTTACTTTATATATACATATATAAGTACTGTATGTGTATATTTATTTATTTTTTACAAGAATTGAGATTAGAATAAATGAATAATGAACGAATGAAGTAAATTAACGAAACATAATATTATAATTCGAAACCTTGATTTAAACGTCAGATATGCGACTAGCATAAGAATTAGTGTGTTTGTACAAAGGATTAAATAGTTTAGAGTATTTACCCTAAATTAACAAATTCGTTTTTTTTTCTCTACATTTTATAACTTTCTGCGCGAGAATTTATAATTACATGTATTTTATTCGAAATTCAACTATGTCCAACTGTATTACATTTGTTATGAAACGAAAGAAATATTATCGTATTTATAAGACAAGAGTTTCGCAAACCACGATTACGAGTGTTAGTTATTAAGGCAACTTTTGTTACAAATTTAATGATTCATCATATAGGATACTTTTTTACTTTAATCTTTAAATACAGAGAGTAATTTTTCTATGAAAGTTTAGTTTCAGTAAGCCTGAGAAACTCGGTACCTGTGAAGATTGCTTGAACAATAAGAAAATCTAAGTGAATCTAACATCTATAACGGAAATCAGATATATTTGCGAATAATACATTCATATAATCATTATGAGATTATTGCTTAGAACTTTTGAGTTGTAAGTATACGGTGCTGATGATCGTGAATAGGTATAGTTATGCCTGCGAACACATTAACATTTATAATTGAAGGCCTGCATTCTTCATTGATTTTCAAGCACTTTTTTCAACTCAAATGCAAGTTATACTTATGCATTATGCAACGAAAATTACATGATCAAATTTACTAGCGATAAAGAAACATGTATACGTATTGTGGGATCCCGAGTCTCAGAGCCTGACTGATCAGTGACGAATGTGATTATTATCGACAGGGCATTAATTAATATAATACGCTTTCATATTTTTTTTTTTTTTTTTACCATATATAGATAAGTAGAAAAACTCTTAATTGTAATATTTACGTGTCTTTATTAAATGCAAGTAATGAAATCGTATGATATAAGTTAATTAATTTATTAAAGATTTTCTCTCACTAATCAATGGGCATTTTGAACAAGTCGAGAGAGTTGCTAGCTGCGCGAATACTTTGCTGTTTTCGTACAATCGGTTTCATAAATCCAATTAATTATTTCAACGCGAATATACCTATATTACTTCATGAAAATAATTGAATATGAAATCGATCGTACTGTACAATATCATATTACATTATAATTTCGTATATCTATATACTTTTACATTATTAATATTTATAATTTGTATAATTCATGTTCTGTGTAATTGTGTATATTACAGTATTTTCATATTATTATAAGTATGTCTTTTATTAATGTTTATAACTTTAATGATTTTAAGAACTGTAATAATCAGGATAATAATTAAACTTGAACGTTTAAGAGATAATAAACATGGTGACGCAAAAAATGCACGGGAGCAGTCTGATGTATTTAACGGTAATTTAATATTTATATTAATTATAATCAGTACCTGAGAGTTGCAGAGTGTCAAGCCCAAAAAAAAAGAGTAAAATATATATCTATATATAATCATTATTACATATTACAAAAGCTCTATGTACAAGATTAAATATGATGTACAATTTGGATTGCATTAAAATAAGAGAGTATGTATCCAGAATACATTGTACACATTTTTGGACTTGGGTAGGTGTGACAATGGCATTTGGATACAAGAAATAAAATAAATGAAACAAATAACAATTCTCAACTACTAGTGACAAGCTCTTATGAGGAACTTCTATGTATAATTCATTTCATAGAACTTGACAAAACTGGACTTGCTAGTCTATAATTTTCAGATACTTAATTTTATATTTATATACTTTGCGAGTATGAATTTTCATATAAGAAAATGGCGACATGCTATTTATCAATAGTATGGTATAGAAACAGCTACTTTTACTTCATTAATTATTCATGTATGTGCTAAAAGTTTTCACTTTAGATATTTCTTACATACGCACTCCTGGCTACAGCATTTTATTACACTCTTAATCACCTACAAGAGTCTTTTCCTTTTTTTTTTCATTTTTTTGTTTTTATTAATTAATTTATTAGTTTTAACGTTAGTTCATCGTTAAGGTCTTGGTCATCTGCTTGCATAAGACTAGGTAAAGATTAAATTATTTAATTTCATTTTAATATTGTTACAAACACTTCGAGATTAATCGTCCGATTGCGATTCAAGGGGTGCCATATCCCTTGTACTAAGATTTGGATTTATCACAGAAAAACATTGTAATAATATTTAATCTTATATTTTTTTTTTTTTTTTCGAAGTTTTCGGATGAATTTCTATTTAGTACATCCACGATTTTTGAATGAGGAATGAACGAGATTTTTTACTTTTTTTTTCTTCTCTTTTTTTTACTCTTAGCAACATTATGGGACATACAAAGTACGATTGAGTTGGTAAAAGCACTTAAGGGAAGGAATCACGCGGTTCTGATGCAGCGTGACAAAATTAAGAGGCTTGTAAAGTACTTCTTTCTTAAATACAGTCATGAGATAAGATGTATACCCTTGTATTTAGATTATATTTCATAAAACTGCTAACGCTCAGAATTCTATGACACCGAGTCCACTGAAATACATAGACAGAATTAGGTGGACTATTATGTAATCAATAATTAAATACACCATATACATATCTTCTCAGACAAAAAGTATATGAAATACAGTATGCTTCAACGATAAATTGACCTGCAGAACATTTTGCATTCTTTTTTTTATAAACAGACCCTCTAATCGCGAAAGCTAATCATCTTAAATCTACACTTTAAATTGCACGCAGAATTCGGTACAGATATTGGAAAAATTCACTGTCACAGATAAATGAAGCTCAATGCTATTTGATAATGCGAAAAACAATACAAATAATGATAATTTTCTGAAAGCACAATCGAATAAACTTTTCTAATAGTATTGAAATTATGAAGAACCAGAGAAATGAACTCCTTTCAAATCTTGTGATTTGAAAACGTCTTACTATTACATTGAATTAAGTAGAGTGTTTATTAATAAAAAAAAAGTGCAAAATCTACAATACCTATCCAATAATCATATTGGAAACAATATATAAATACGCGATTACAGTCTTTAGAAGTCTCTTAAGACAACGCAGTGGTTGCGTCAGCCTGACCATATTCAATATATTACTTACACGCGATTCACACACATTTGCCCCACGCAAGCATGAAATACTGAAACCTAACTTTTTTTTTTCTATGGAGACAATTATACTCATTTCGTTCCAAATTATCTTCTTAAACACCTCGTACGATTGGCAGTATATAACGTGTTAATATCCCGGGTGGATAAATTTAATTATTTTATAAATAAATGAATTATTATTATTATTATTAATATTATATTATTATTATTATTATTATTATTATTATTATTATTATTATATTATATTATTATTATTGTTATATTATATTATTATTATTATTATTTTTTAAATTATTATTAATATTATTATTATGTTTAGTAATACGTAGCACGTGTTATAATAATTTTATATGCAATATTTTACAAGTGCAGAGATTCATAAGAATGTTTCTTTTTTTTTTTGTTGATAATGATTTTGTTCGTTGACTAGAAGATTTTGTGTTCAAACTGGAGAAAAACTTGTACATGTTATTGTGTATTTCTTTTTGTTTTTTTTTACCTGTGCAACCCATGCGTTATGTCTCAACTATGTATGTTAAATTAGCCAAAAAACCAAGGAAATTTTTTGTTTTATCCATAATTAGAGGTATACGTATACATTATTCCTACAATTTGTATTCTTGGCTAATCTGTAATAATTAATGAGATGTTTAACAGGTTGAACTAATAAACTGCAATGAAAAATTTGTGTGCTCTGGAACATATTTTGAATCGCACCCTAAATCCTAAAACATAAATAATAATGCTAAATAGAAGAAAAAAAAACAAAAAAACAACGATTTACTTATATTCACACCTGGTTAGTTTAGATTATAATCACTCTGCAGGCAAAAATGCTTAATTTCAAATATCTCACAGCGTATTTTGACTTTCTTAATGAAATGGCACTGGCTAACAAAGAGTCTAAATAAAAGTGAATATAAACACATTAGGATCGGGTTGTGAATATCCCTAGCTGCAGCGTAGAATAAACCAATTTGGCTATACACTTTTCAATCACCATAGTTGATTTTTTTTGTTTGTTTTTTTTTAGCTAATTTGTTTATTACATCAATAATATAATTAACCGTAACTTAAAAACTGTAATCAAATTCGCAGCTTAGATAAATATCGATGGTTCGTGCTAAAATTGAACATGTACATTTATTTAAAAATGTATTGATAATCGATAACGAAAATCAATGATAATTGCTTATGGAGAAAATCACTCTCCTCAATCAGATCCTATTTTGTAGGGAAAACGACAATTAGTCATGTAGTAATTAAAACAATTTTCATGTTCATTAGTAACACGAATCTCATCGTAATCATACCCTGATAAACGAGTTTTTGAAAATTCTAGCCAGATTTTATTGAAAAGATGAAAAGATTTACTTTTTAATTCTAGTATTGCATATGAAGATTCAGTTTGCGGTTTTCTGTACAAATTGATTGATCGATATTCTGGCAGGTTTGTTTTGAATGTTTTTTAATTTTTTTTTTTTTCTTCAACTGATCATTATCGCATGATGTATCTTCATATGAAAAATTTACTAGAAATATTTCTCCAAAGTCTTGTATTTTTATCAGTTCGTTCTTTTATACATCAGACTTTGGTAAATTAATTCTAAGGAATTTATTTCTTTAAGTTCTTAGCACTTTTTTTTAAAACTAAATCTGCTTCCTGGAAGCTTGAAAATGAAGGTTACGCAGTCACGTCGATATATCTTTTCTCTGTGACGTGACTTTAAAAATAAAATGAAAAACAAAAAAGTAAATGAAATAAACAGCTGCGTTTATACGGCAATTTGATTCTCATTATCAAATTTTTATCAAGTTTTCTTTCAGAACTCTTAGCAGTCTGTTAAAGGTCTTCTGCATAACAAGCAGTTTTGAGACACAGAAATGAATATTCACACTACGCGCAAACCGACAAATCCCTAGGTAAGTCCAGTTCTTCACTCGACAATCCAGGGTTCCATATTGGCTAGCACCAATCATCTTCGTCACTATCCGAATGCCTTGATCTTGGTGTCCTTTGTTTAGGCTGAGATGGTGGCGGCTTGTAACCATTTGGCACCGGACTTGGTAGTAGTCTTCCTCCTCTACCCATTGCTACAGCTTGTTCAAAGCTCAATGGACAATGGCCTAATGGTATCGTAGGAAGAGGTACGTGCGAGTTTTGAGGGGCATGCGTAATGTGTGGTCCGTGCGTTGGCGAAGCATTTAATTTTGGAAAGTTTATGTTTGCGGGCTTTAACTGAAGTGTTGATGGTTTATTAGGAGTAGGTGGCAACCTTCGACCTTGACCTCGTCTAGCTACGAGTACTGGGTAGCTGTGCTGATGAGGATGGTGGGTGTGGGCTGGTTGCCTACCACCAACTGGACTTGGTGACCGAGACCGTTGCTCCAAACTTGTAGTTCCATAATGCCGACTGTGTCCCATCCTATGAACTGGACTAGGTGATCGAGCTGGACTAGTTGAAGCGCTCCACGAACCTGTTCAAGTTTTTAATTACAATCTTTTATTGATGTATGCGGTATGTATTACAGGAGTGAGATACTACTGAGAATAAAAAATAAAAAATAATATCAGAATTCCAGTTTACTCTGACATGGACGATATACGAATCAAGACGATTCTTGCATCTCACGCTTTGTGATTACTATACTGTATCCATAAGATTTCAATCAAAGTGCGATTTGTAATTGAATTTATACAAATGCAGTATAAAGAATGTATTGCAAGGAGGCATTAACATTCTGGTTCAAATAAAATTTGTACGAATAAAAAGTAACTTTAACGCGTCAATCACCATCTTGAATGGTGACTGCTTTATACATGAATATGAAAATAAATGGAGAGTAACTACCATTGGTAATTGTAATTCATGTATCAATTAGGAAGCCAAAATAGTATACATATATACAAACATGCAATGCGGTATACTTCAATTATTACGAATGACAAATTGCATATACTCATTCAAAAAACTCCATAACAGCAAAAACAAAATACATTCCTGGATGAATGTGATTAACTTTAAAGTATGCAATAAATGAATAGTGGATGCAGAAATAATATCTCCAAATTACACATATGATACAAGCACCTATCTATTTAATAAAATTATAAAACAACTATTTGAAATCCGTGCACCAATGATTGATGAATATAGTTGAAAGAGTACGCTTATACATATGCAGGTTTTCACATCGTTGGACCTCATATCATTTGAAAATAATATTTGATAAGAATCCAAAACCGTAATGCAAATGTGGGAGGAAATGTCTTGGATATCTTGAACAGTTCAAAATGTTGGATCTGAGAGTACTATTGCAAGATAACAAAAAGCTACGATGACTGTATGAAGCTGGAAATAAAAAATTACTATGAAGTTCTATGGAATAGAAATGTTTCAATATCCAAGAGGTCAAACTGTCCACGAAATCGAGAGCCTATCATATAACTAAACTTTGTATGCTCTGAAGAAGAGATGGCTATAATACAAGCGATTTTTAATCAAGTAATTTTACCTGAATTTTTCTGATTTTACATGGAAATTACTAACATTGTTGCATAACTCGGAATACTAAATATAAATAATCAGGCATACACTAAAACATGTACATATTCAATGTTCAATGGTAGCTGTATATATAAAATGTCTGTAAATTCATATAACTGAACAACTAATTGGAAATGTAATATATTACAGACAATAAATGATAAAATATGCCAAGGTTAATCAGTTAAAATTACCATCGTCGTAATAGTTGCAGAAGTCGTAATAGTCTATGTAGCGCACAACAGAACAGAATGAAAAATATATATTACATCGAGGAACATTGAGCAACTTTGCAAAAATCCAGTTAAAGTGACACTCAGTAATCCAATTGAATGTAACTACAAATTGTATTTTGGTCTATTAAATGTAATAAATCTAGGAAAAAAAACAAAATGTTGGTATCTGGATTTTGGCCAACATTAAAAGATGCAAGTTGTTCGAAGTTACTTCTGCAAGTCTTCTTCAATATAAGCAACACCATAATGCCAAAATTATATTAATGGGGCTTATATACATAAAAAATCAGGAGTTCTCATAGACGGAAGACAAAGTAGACATTTATATGTATTTTATGAAAATTCATTGAAAAGGCAAGTTCGAAAAAGAAATGTATCGCCTGTTCAAAATTATACATATGACTGCAGATAATTTGTATTTTTGATAATATTAGATATTATTATGATATTGCTTGATAATAAACGATTTTCGAGCAAATTTATACTCTGATGACGATAAATGTAAATTAAACGTTAGAATTCATTTAGAGTAAATACAATTTGTAGCACGAAAAAATGATGGCTGTGTGCGAAGAGACATGAATAAATGTGAAAAAAAATAGCTGACTGACCTCGTATTCTATGCCGATGATTATATTGGGATCCATGTGGATGCTGCGTATGCCTCTGAATGTCAACGACGTTACTAACTGTATCACTAAACCCAGGACCATCATGATAATGATGAACACGATGATCATATCTGTGCCGTCTGGGTGATGGTGATCTGTGCAAGATCGGAGAGTGTTTTCTATAGAATGAAGATATATATGTATATACATAGATAAATTTAAATTGTCATAATTATTTTCTGTAGAGTTGACACAAAGTTTTTATTTTTATAATTGAACAATTTGTCTCGATCAATGATATGGAAAGGTCAAGTGAAGTGAATGCGATGTAAAGATATGAAAGGCCAACCTCAAGCTCGGCGACCTGGAATGGTGTCTTTGCTGAGATGCTGGATGATGTGGGTGTAACCTTTCTCCAGGATGTGTCAAACTTTCAAGACTACCAGCCCGGGATTCGCTAACTACCACGTCCTGTAGTTCCATCTAAACAAAATATATGATAAGAATGCGTTCGGTAATTTACTGTGTCTTAGAACAAAAGGGGGATCTGTAATTGGCTCGAAATGTTAATCCACAAAATAATTACTGAATTGTTTTAAAGAAAATTTAAGCCTAAACTTTGGTATCGCACCTTTTGCCTCGATTTTTCAAGATATCATATCTCTTAAATGGTTTTGAATATTTACACTTTTATTTTCTGCCACACTGTCAAACTTATATGTGGAATCAGATCGACGATGAGGTGTAAATTTACTTTAGTTACTTTCCCAAGGTCTCAATACTGTAGCTTAGTAATGGTTTGTATGTCATAAACAAACGCACAGAATGCCCCAAACCATTTAAAAGAAATGAAACTATTTCCACGTATATTCTCAGTGTAATGTAGCATATAACAGTGAATATTATAATGTAGAGAAAATCTATAACATGCATTGACATGCTCATGCTTCAGGTAATAGTTAATATGTCAATAAGTGAAATGACTATCTTTAAACGACATATAAGTGCCCCATACTTACCACCCACACACAAAGGGATATTTTTTAAACATAAATAAATATATCCAATAATATTTATAAGTACGCTAACACCGTGAAGGTGAAAGCAGCTAGGGAAGGGTGGGACGGTATCTATTTTGAATATGTCTAGTAAGTCAGTGGAAGTAGTGTAAGTGAATACCTAATCACACGACTAATTTGTATCTTTACAAACTGGTATCTAGATATCTGAGACAAACAGTAACTACTATCGCGTTAATAAATTGAGTTGAGACTACAATCCTCAAGTTTAGATAATTATTTAAATAATAGTAATTCTTCTCGCCTATTGCTTATTCCGGTGATTTTTTAGATAATTATTATGTCTACATTCAAGTATTCTATGAAGAAATATTGAATATCATTCCGGAATATATTAATGTACAACAAAAATTTTATCGAGAGTAATTATGCTGTGTGGATCTAATATCTATGTCTATTATGTATGTTTAGATACGATAAATTTTAATATTCATCCAACATAACATAACAAGGATAATGTCATACTATTTGGTGTAATACTATCGAGTGGAAGTGACATTTAATTGAAAATTGAGTATGAAATTGACTAGAATACTATTAACAACATCTGCAAGAATTGTATCGAATACATACATCCGTACGTATTGAATTATGGGGTAAAATTGTAACGAGAACTGATAATCATTAGAAAAGATTGATTGATAATTGTCTGAAAAAGAGACTTGAGTTTGGATTGGAACCGAGACCTTGAGGTAACGGATTGAGGATCGAGGTACGAAAGTGGTGTTCTGGTGTTGGTAGTACGAGGGTCGGTGGTAGTTGTTATCGTAGCGGTACTCCTGAGAGGGCTCGGCTAACAACGGTTCTAGCTCGGGTGCTCGATCGAGGATGTTAACTACACCCCCACTCCCACCCCCTCCCTGGCTACTCTCTCCGCTGCTGCCTAGTTTATCGTATGGATGGGACACCATCCAGTTCACCTTTTTGTTCCTGAAAAAAGAAAAGAAATGAAAATAAGATTGTATAAGATGTAGAAATAAAATATTGTTGATATTTTAGGAAAGATTTATTTGACTAACCTGATGCTACGCTGTCGTCTTTGCTCGGCCGCAGCAAGAGCCCCTAGGGCCCCTTCGTCGTCGTCTCTTAGCTCTCTGCGGTCCCCTCTTAAGTCGACGATGGGTCCCGGTGGGGGCTCTAAGCTATTAGCCCTGCTATCGCCAGGTTGTGTACCGTGATTATTTCCTCCAGTATGGTTGACACCAGCCATATCCAGCAGACAGTTGAAGAAGGTAGAACGCTGTTTGAATTTGTGAAACCGGTGTCAAATTCACAATACTTTACCCGTCGCAAGATGGTACCTTCACCCACATACAGGCTTTACCCAATAGCGATATCAATGTTATAATATAGCGTAAGTATAGTATCATCCCCCAAGCATTAGTGATAAAATTGAATTAGGTTGAAAATAGATTGTAGAAATGTCTCAAACCATGCCAAAGTGTGATGGTGCCGAGTGTGCACTTAGTCTTGTTATTATTTCAATTGAATCACAAAGGTGTACTGCATAAGAATGACAAGAATTATACTTTATAAATGTTGCATGATGAAGAAATATTCGTAGGCAAACTATATACAGAATTCTCATTTGATCATATTTGTTAATTATCACGTGCAGGAAATAAAATATATAAGAGAGCCTGGCAAAAACTATCATTGTATCTAAAAATTGTCTTTTCAATTCTTAGTTTGTTCGATCTTTGCCAAGGTCTGATGGACCATGTCTATACCGTACAATCCTTTGTGATTAAGATAATTTTATTTTACAAAGCCTGTATATGTTTGTTAAGTTAGATATTATATTGGATTTGATTTATAAAATATGTGTTGAGTATATAGTTGAGATTGATATTGATAATTATTAAGATAACACAATTACATACAAATTAATAGTATATTGCAAATGCAATTTAAAAAAATAAGAATAAATCATGCAAAGTATAATGTACTACCAATATCGCATCAGTTTCATTACAACAATTTTTCTTGATAGAACATCACAATAAAATTGAAATTCAAGTAGATAATAAACTGATTAATATTTAGACTTTACTGTGATGTTAAATTTTACCGTAAAAATATTTTCGAACGAATGTTTTTCTTTATCAAATAATGAGCATTAATTGCTATACGATGTTGGCAACGTCATTTATTACAGCTGATACGTAAATGCTGAAAATGTTATTAGAGACATATATAAATGAGTGTACAATACAATTTCAATGTTAGGTACAAGTAAACGCAAGCTTGTACAAGAAGTAGCCACCAACAGAGTAAGATAAACGTACCTACACACAAATACGGGGATATCATTTTAGGGAACATGCCTACGGGTGCTAGACAACGTTTGTTTAGCTTCCTTGTTTAAATTTAGACAAATTTTGGTAAGCCATTAGATAGATATTTTCTAATTGGATTACCAATATTTTCCAATAATTTTCAGTACAAATGAAACTATGTGGTCACTGCATTTATATTTTTATATTCTGACCATTTTTACATACCGAGAAGGCAACATAAAAAGTGACACGTTTATGTAATCATGTTGATGTATTTGAATTTTTTTGGAACACAAGTTCGTTCAATTCTTATTTTCAGTAATGTGCACATAATTTTTTGAGAATCATAGCCAAAGAAGAGTATTTCGTACTTACGAATATCAATGGAGTGTCCAAGCGATTTTTCAATAGTACATAATATTTTTACGTAAAAATATAAAAGCAGTCATAGTTTCAAGGGTAAAGAGCAGGTCTTTTTAACTCATTAATTATTATTTAACTTCTGGGTATCCGCATTAGCAGTATAAAGAAAACGTATTCAAAGTACCAAGGCATGAAAACAAGCAAAAAATTCTATATAATTCCTTAAAGGTCTATAAAAAATTTTCGCTAACTATATACGTAGTATCAAATTGTAAAGCTGTTAAGAATCTCTAGAATCACACCACTAGATTTTCAAGAATTGCATTCCCTGTGGTCTTGCTGCATGATAATTATTGCAAATGGTTCTGTAAAATTAATTTGTAGAACTCTCCTTTGATTTCTAATTACAAATCATCTTCTTTATCAAAATACCAGATTAAATAGAATATGTTTCTAGAGTTAACAGCAAAATCTAGTCAAATCTCTGGAGTGCTGTAAAGTGTAGAAACTTCTAAAGTCGATCTAATATCGCTAACTGTATCTATTCGACGATATCCAAAGTGTATCTACTTGGGTTGAGGCAAAAGGTAGACTAATTTGAAAATTCATGTCATATGTACGATCACTTACACTTTTAGGAGTAGACTAGTGTATTACTCACATTGCTATTGGTAACCATTTGTGTTTATAAACTAAAAATCATGATGTGACAATTGTATATATCATTTGCTTAAATACATCACAGTGATAAATGCCAATTCTCAGAAAGTAGTTTAAAGAATTAATTATAAAGTATAACGAGTATGGAAAGTTCGTATTTGCTGAAGCCATAAGTGAAAATTTGTATTTTAAAAATTACCAGCAGTAGTCAACTTTCAGCAAAGCAATATTAGCCAATTTTTCAATTTGACCAAACATTATTACATATATACCTCATAAGTCATATCTTATAGGTGGATTGAATTTAAAAACCAATTGGATATAGATTTTTTTGGTCCTCATCTATAAATTGATCAGATTATTCCTTGTGTTATAAAATTCTCCTTCTTTTTTGTACATGATATATAAAATTGGGCAACATTGTACCAGATACTTTATTGAGAGCTTTCTGTATGGGTAATCTAGTTGCTATTTGATGTTGAATTTAATTATAGACTAGTTCTTACTAAGGTGCGCAAAGAATTTAAAAAATGTAATGAGTAAATTTATAAGTATCACTACCGCCATTCCAAACTCATTTGATATGGCCAATGGTAACTTCGTCAATTCAGCATTATAGATAAAACTGTCTCATTGTTGGAATGGTGATTGGGATATTGCTCTCTCAATTGTGTTAATAACAGAACAATAAAAATTACCAGAAACTAAACAACTCGTTAAACAAAATTAGGGAACTCAGTTAAAATATAGAACAAATTATTCAAGTTTTGAGGGTGATAATATGATTTTTCAATGAAGATACCATTACCCGCTTCAAGTTTCAAAACTAGAAGCATTCATTTGTTATGAATTTATCATTGTCGTTATATTCTGCTATAAGCAGAAGATGGTATCTTCTAATGTGTGTTAAATGGTGAACGTAACAAGTGGTGAGTTATTGTAACGCAGTCAAATGTAAAAAAATTATTCAGTCAACTAGAACCTTTTTGTAATAAACTTTTAGTTAGGACTCTTGTGACTATTATGTCATTATCTTCGTACATTTATTCAAATGATTTGATACAGACAATATACAAATTCTGAGTTGCAGCTCACAAAGATCGTTGGACTTATTCTCCTAGTTAAATATCAAAGTTCATACATATAAATTTGTAATATATAAAAATACTAATAATTTAAAAGTTCTGAGGTAAAGAATGTGCGAATAGTATAATGAACAGAGGTGGAATTTATCATATTGTGAATATTGGCTTGGAACTTCAAAAGCTATATTGATTAAATTTTTAATGATGCAAAGTTTAAGCAGAATAATAAGAGACTTTAGAAGTCCAGGAGGGGCTCAGAAATAGTATTTATTCTTCACTCAATTCATTGAAAATCTGATGTTCATGTATAATTTAGTAATATATTTAGAAGCTGTTAATAATGAAAACGAGATCCCGAATTGCATGTTATTTACATTTGGCTACGAAACAGTGATAGAATGAATAGATAAAATGCATAAAATAGTGTGAGAATAAATAAGTAAGAGAAAAATTAACGTACTACCGCCTGGGCTGCAGGACTTTGCCCGGCATTATCGTTATCGATATGATCGTTATCATTCTGAAAAACAAACAGAAAACACACACAGAGATAACTGAGAGCTTTCACCACCTTATATTTGCGTTGTAAAGAATATATATCAACCCTACGCTATCTAAGTTGAAATATTCAATGAAATTTCCTATAATAAACATCAAATATTTTCTAAAAATCTATCAATTCATCCAACTGTTCCTAGCTAACGATAAGAGCTTATTCGGGTATTGACTATGAATAACGCCCGCAATTTAACAATTTCAATATCAGAGAAATAATATTCACATGTGTGTCATTCGTACCATAGTAATGTTAACAAAATTCAGATAACTATAATTTTTTGAATATTCACGGAGGTACTGCTACATGTAATTAGGGTTCTCATAGCGTCATTTCTCTGATAATGTTATATTGTAATGACATTCAAGAGAAGAATGGCTCTGAAAATAATATCTGACACTTTGCACATAGTCTTATTAAAAAATTGGAAATAGTTTATGTTGTACTTTTACAATTCGTGAAGGATAAAAAAATCAATGTACTGCAAATTATCATTTTCAAATGTCATTCTACTTTTTTCTAATAAACATCTATAGGTGTTGATTTTTTATAGTCGATATTTAAGTACGTTGTGGAAAGAGTTAGGGGCACGGTATAGACCGATGGGTAGCAGTATCAATGTCAATTAATCGTTCAGGAAGGGGCACAACAATTGGGGTCTAATTATTCTGAATTCACTAATTCAATAGTTAAACTTGGGAAGTCTAATATTGTTGTTGTATGCTTGTACAAGTAGCTTCTCCATATATAAATTTATAGGCGTTCATTATATCCTGTATGCAAGCTCCACAAAGGATTCCATAGTACAAGTTTGAAGTTCAGACTAATCGCAATAAAGTTCGCAAAGATAAGCTGGAACCTGATTTTATCTGATAGCAGTGGACTCTAACTCACCCCATCTATTTTTATTTCCAGCTTAATTGAGAAAATACTTTGTGCAGTTTGCTTAGATGAATCAATGAATACCATGCGTACGGTTCTTGATATATATATATGTATGTTTATGAACTGGATTTTGAGTAAGTAAAAAAAAAGCATTAATTCGATAAGACATCGCGAAATTTAATACAGGTATATATATATATAATGTCGGATAATGTCTCAGCACTACTTAGAACATAGGATTAATTGCAATTTCTGAAACAGGAATGATAGATCGGTTTGTGTCTGAATATTAATATGCTCTAGTTAGAATTAGATGGAAAGAATTTTAAATTTAATAAAAATAAATGCAATGATACGAATTATTCAATGAGATTAATTAACCAAAACTTTTGCCATATCCTATTCAGGTATAAAGTACAGTAATACCCCGGACTTACGCGATAGGTGGGACCAAGAGATAGCCGTGTAAGTCGAATTCGCGTAAGTCGGGGTTCAACCTTGCAATTGTTATTCCACACGGAACACGTTCGAACTTGTCGTAAACCGAACACGCCGATGCGCGCGATGATCAAAAAGAAAAACCGCGTATCTCCGAATTCGCGTAAAACGGGGTAGCGTAAGTCGGGGTATTACTGTATTGCCAATTACTACTATATATTTGACTCGCTGTAGAATAAAATATAACAAATCAATTTATGCAGATCAGAAAATTTGAATAATCATCGGAATAGTAATTTGCCAATTAGTTAGAGCTGAAATTTAATCCGTTTACATTATTTGCAATTGACGTTGAGGGATAACACAAATATAGGATATTTATACAGGTGGACTCAGTGCATCATCGGGACACATAACGATGATGATTCTATTGCAGAAACAGAAACCGATCTCAGGGTTTCTATATTCTACGGGAGTTTAAGGATTGCTAACTTCGGCAGAAAATGTTCACACCGGCTGTCAACTTCTACGACGATGAAGCCAACGAGAAACATTCATTCCTTCTCATTTTTAAGCTATTTTTGAAGATTAGAATCCCCATATAATCTTTCCAGTTTGCTGAGTTTATGAGAAATAAGACGTACAATTTTGATTGTTAAAAAGCCGGTTATAATATAGAGGTAAAGATTTCATAAGGAGTTGTTAAATGTAACTTTAAATGATAATTGAATTAGAAGGCTCACCTGTGGTCCGGTTGCTTCTATTTGACCAAACCTTGTTGTCCTCCAGCTTTCAAGAATCAGTAGAGCCGCATATATCTTACCCACTGTTAATTTGTCCTTATTTAATTCTATGAAAAAAAAAAAACATTGTATACCAATGAAACAATGTGAGAAATTGAAAGTTATATTTATACTTGATATGTGAAACTAGCCGATACCTTCGTTCCTTGGTATCAAAAGAGCCAGCATCTTCTTTGCTTGCAAAGGCCAGATATTTTGAATGGTCACCCTGAGCTCATCATCAGCTTGATCCATTTCTTCAGCTATGAGGAGAAGATTGATTTATTGAAAAAGACTTCAACTAATCCAACTTGCATGTATTTATGGTGATTTTGCAGGAATCTGAAGTACTTTCAACTTCGATTGTAAGAATTATGTGGCATTATACAGGCAATTATACTCACCAGTCCTCATTTTGATGCTCAAATTTTCACGAATGAGCGCGAACAGAGTTGTGGTAAAGTTGACTTTTCCATCTACGTCTACTGGCATATTCATTCTGATCAGTTTCTTATATGCCAGTCTGTTGGGACATTTATTACCGAACCCCAAAGGAGGATCCATGTTTTTTAACATGTCATACATCTCTGTGTAATGTATTTTCCCAGTTGCATTAGGATCATATTCAGCCCATATTCTAACAAACTCATCCAAATGATGGGCACCCAATATGGATGAGTCTCTTGTCAAGTAGTCGAAGTTGTCCATGATAACAGCAACGAATAAATTCAGCATAAGAAACGAGCAAAAGAAGATGAATGAGACAAAGTAGCCAAATGTTAAGTCTGAGCCACAGGCGTGTGGATCTGTCCCATTTTTTGGGTTCGCACATTCGCTTCCTTTTGCACAGGATAGCATAATGTTCGGCCATGCTTCACCCGTAGCGCATCTAGAGAAGAATAAAGTATTGTTGGAGCATAATTGAGAGAAGAATTAGAAACTCATTATTATGATTTCGAATTCAACGTTTATATAATTAGAAATTCTACTTTAATAATGATACTCTCATACAGTTGTACTGCTATTTATGCCAATACAATACAATATTGTCACTGCACCAAGAACAGTAGTTATCAGAAATTTTAATAGAATAGGTATCTAAATGTAAACTGATATATTTCGACTGAAAGATTCACAATATTGTTGTAAAAGATTACACAAGGAGAAAATAATTCTAGATGTTTGTACGTTATGTCATTAATTAACTGTTGGAATTCGAATATAACTGTGAGCTAATTACTTCAGCTAAGTAGCCTGCTGCTGGGTTAGTGAGGAGGAAGAAAGCTGTGAGCATTTAGCATGAGATATTCAGCTAATTGACCAATGATTCTGTACAACTCATGCTCCTGTCTTTGAATATACCAAGCTTATGCAATGACTTGGCTAAGCCAGTAAAAGTTGGCAAGAAAGATAGGCTTATAATTCTGAATGCAATTGATCCCCTATCAAATTCCTCAATCCTCTTGTAATAGTTCCGAATATGAACTTTTTCAAGAATATTAAAACAGTTAACAAACTGAAATGACAATTACTTTGCAAAAAGGTGACATGATGTTAAGAATTAAATATTCCATAGATACAGGCATGAACGAAAATAATAACCATCAAATATTTGGAAGTTAAAACCAAACGAACGAATGCAAAGTAAGTCTTGCAAGAACGTGACAAGTATGGGGAATAGATCGAATTGAGAAACAGAAACTTGCTTAGTGAAATAAGAGTTTCGTTTCAGATACGAGACTGTCACTTACCTAAATAGTAACATCAGACCTTGAATAAAGCTTTGGAAATTGTTGTGGTTCGTGATAGCTGAGTCCGGATTCAGTTTGATGTTACCGAATACCTAGCCAGATAAGCAGGGAAGCCAAAACCCATAAAGCATTATCAACTTATACTTTGGAATTACAGCATACATAATATTATACACCATGTTCAGATTGCTGTTATGTTTCTATACAAGTCATAGAGAAATAAAAATCCAGCATTTTCACGAAATTCTCTGGCTCTCTCCAGGTTTCTAGCTCTTCGTGGTGCACTAGATTACTGAAGCTAGTAGATGTCACAATCTGAGCATGGCAATTCAGTTAGATAATGATAATTTATTTCCTCATTCAGGAAAGAGCTGAAAATAAATCATTATAGTTATGTAAATGAATACAGTGGAGTCCGAATTGTGTGAGCTAAAGATCCAAATTCAGCATGGATTGTAAGTAACATGAATAAAACGGGGACAATTTGAACAGTACCTAGTATGTATCAGATAGAATGATAGACTCCACTGTAAGCAATGATTAAAACTACATAATTGTCATAGGGTACCTAGCTTACGCTCATAGGATATGGAAATACACATTTGATAATGATACTGCTAGATTAAATAGCTGTATGGTAATGAGTTAATGGTTTAATTAATTGATGCCAGCTAGGTAAGCAAAACTAAATACATAACATCCTAATATTAACAGATGTCGAGCAGCTTACTTTTCACAACTCATGGTTACAACGTGGTATTCTAGCAGTGTATGGGAATCAACTACTGCATTTGATATAACATTTAATTTCTTTGATTTTACTTTGCTTGCAGCCTCAGAAAAACTAATATCATTGTTGTGTGGCAGACACAAACATGATGCAAATACAGTTTTCATAATCCACAAAGTTCTTGTAAATGTTGATTGGGCTATTTTAAATTATTTTGTCTCTGTAAATGTAAATTGAAAGTAAAAAATGGTTTGTAGAGATTTGTAGATAGAGAAAAATGGAAAATTTTTAATGTTATCCTTGATGATTATATTTGGTAGTATTCATTGCAAATAAAAATAATTAGTATAGTTGGATATCAGTTGTCCTTTATGACCGAACGGAATATTTAGACTCAAGCAAGTTTACAAGCTTCGAATTGCTTATTCCGGGCTGCAATGCTCGAGTTTGTAAGGGATTTCACCCATTGAGTTGAAGCATGAGATACTTCATTTCGGATTAGCTGCTCGACTCACCGAAACAGCAACATGAGGGAGCCAAAGAATGATTGAAAGTTGTTGTGACGGTCAATTGCAGACGCTGCTTGATTGGCTATATTGCCAAATACCTAAAGGTGAAAATCTGAAGTAACTAAAAATCGATATCCTCACTACGTGTAGGTCAGTTCATCTCATTTTACCTAATCGCGGTAGATCACCCCGATCTTTGTAATAATTATATCTTTTTTGAAGTACATTCTAAGAAAAATCTTACTGAACACTCCTTCAAAGACGGGTTTATCTGCACTTCTTTATTACATCAAATTACTTATATTAATACCATTTGTCCCGCTCCTTTCATTACTCATATTAAATGAGATTTCGAAAATAGTACTATACGTATTAGCGGACCAAATTAAATGACATGAGTAGCTATTAGCATCATCACTTATCCGAAGGTATTTTACCTGCATTCCGATGATTGCATAGATGAAGAACAGCATGGCAATCAAGAGGCAAACGTATGGTAAGGCCTGAAATGAAGACATGAATTATTTAGTTTTCAATTAGTCATCAATTAGTCATCAATTAGTCATCAAATCTTACCTTGAATGATTGTACAAAAGTCCATAGTAGAATTCGTATAGTATAGCCTTGCCTAAGAAGTTTGATCAATCTCGCAGCTCGAAACAGTCTCAGAAAGCCAACGTTGATGAAGTTTTCCTGCAATGGGCAGAGGAAATTGCACTTAACAAACAAATACAAATTCTGACTTTTATAAATGATAGGCTTCACTCGAGTAGATCTCAATAGTAAATGTTGAGCAGCCGATCATTGAAGCTTTGCACGTCACATTGGGATGAGACTACTAGAGTGAAGCTATAAAGTATGAATGATAGTGCCAATTCTTTGCATAGGTATCTGATCAATTTTATTCCTGAGTTTAAAAAATATTTTTGATACTGTTCTCTTTTCTTTTCTTCACTCAATTTATCCATTGATCAGTTGAATACTACAGATTGTCAACAAAATCTTTTCATTAACCCAGTTCTAATATAGTTACATCTAATTTACATCTTTCTCACAATTTCAATAAACAGGCTGGAAGCCTTGTTCTCTGATACTCACCCCGAAGATACTTAGTACAGTATATATTATGAAGCCTTGAAAATTAGGGAATCATATGACTGCTCGCCACTTTTCACTACATGTCTTGAGCTTTAAATTTAATATGTCTCTTTTATGAGTCCATCTTCAGTGTATCATAATTGCTTTAGTAATGTTATAGAATGTCGAATTCGGTTTGAGTCTGTCTAGTTGTAGCAACATTGTGACAAGGACTTCGCGGAACAAAAACGCGTTTCCTAGACCATTTTCATTATTTTGGGTAATACGAACTACAAGAAAATAGAATTTCAGTGAGGGACTTCATTGATTATGTGGTATCAATCTCTGTTTCTGTTTATAATGTCTGGTACTGTAGATGGAAAGTTATTTTTTGTACGATATGCATCTGTAGTTAGTTATATACATTACCTATATATTTTCACTATAAGATTCTGTAAGAGTAGAAGACTATTCTAACTACGATTTGCAAAACATGCAAATTGCTTGACCTGTAGTGGATTTCTTTCTGATATCGTCGGAATACATAGCTAGCATGTGAATAATATCTCTTACGCCAATATAGCTGCTTCTTTCATAGGTCAGTAGGAGGACTGTTAGAACCAATTGTTAATTGCAAATTAGGTGTTTGTGTGAGTGCCTCCCAAAGTTCTTTCAGAAGTTGCTCATTACCCATTCAAAGCTTTAATCTTAAGTATTTTTCTTTCTTTGCTTTCCTCATTGCCCATTTGGATCAGTGTTTATATCCATAGCATTTGATATTCAAAGATAGTATTTCTTGTTAGTATGATTCCATCCCATAGCTGATCTCTTTGTTTTTTTCTAATCAGTGCAGAGATCATCTGCCACTGTTTTAATTATTTCCTCGTTAGATCTGGCTTGAAATTGTTAATGTTTTGTAGGTATATATGTGTATTTTGAGAGTAGGAGCGTTTCGGGGCTTTGGATATACTCTATTGGCTGTCTACAGGATATTGATTTGGTAGCAGAGATTCTACGGTGTTCGGTCTAATGTTTTGATGTGGAAAGTTTTCTCTGCTCGTGATATTCCGGTCCTTAAGCCTGGATTATTTTGGGGATATGTAATAGTAATTCGTGTCAGTGTTGCTTCTTACCGGCTCCATCTTGAATTTCAAGAGTTGAATCAAATATCGTATAGCTTCTTTCTATAAAGGAATAAATTAGCTCAAAAATTATGAAAGTGTTATGTTATGTTATGTTATGTTTTTGTTCAAGTAATTGTCGTTTTTAATATAGCATTGGTAGTGTGGGATAGTGTGATAGTTTGGCTGTATAAACATCTACTCGATTATGCTGTGTAGAGTTGCTACTTTGGGTCTTTCAAGTATCTAATAGGTTTCAACTTACATCTACATACTGCTACTTTGATTATAAAGTTCTAACAGTTGGCTTTGCAATAAGAAACCTTACTTTGATCAGAATCATGAAAGTAAGATATAATTCTGTATACGCAGAAAATTCACACTCTGAATGATTTTCTTATATAATTATTTCATTGAAAATTCAACATCAATTTACATATATTTCCAAAATATAAGAGTTGGAAATTAGAATCAAACTTTACATACCCCAAATTCAGTGACGAGAGCATCGACGATACTTCCAATTACTGTAATGAAGTCAAACGTATTCCAGGGATCTTTGAAGAAATTCTGTTGGGAAAAGAAAAACCATAGAGTTACTTAATACAAAAGATAAGCTATTTTGTACACAATAGAAGCATTCTGGGCATACGTCTGCTCGCAAAATTATTCCACAAGGTGAATATTTAGATATTTATGGATATCTGGGTACAAATATTAGTGTTGCGATTGCCCGTGATAACGTATTTCGCGTTTACTGTGATCGTATTCGGTTTCAAGTATTTGTAATCTTATGGTTTACATCAAATACCCCCTGAACCCTTTAGAGAGTGTCTAATATTTTGGGGCAATAATTAGAGCAGAGTCCCATTTTTATGTCTATTGTAATCAAGATTCACCTTTCAATATTTTGACAATAAATAGTGTACAAAATAGCCTTGTGTTTGAAATTGACATAAAGTGTAGAGCATGAATTGTGAGATGCGATGTGTGTATGTGTGCAGCCTATTAGCGAGTGATGGAAATTGATAAACTATTTGGTAAGTGGTTAGTGAAGTGACGGGACCTTTCTATAAATCTAAGGATAGAACATGCTGACAGCAAGCAGCTACAAATTGATAGTTTTTAAGTACCTACAGAAATAGTAAAATAGTTTTTTTTTGTCAAATAAAATACCATTAAAATATGGGTGAGAACAAAATGACTGGTTGTAATTTCACTTATGCCGCTTTGTTACTGTGGTTCTCACACACGTAACAAAAAACCACAAAAAGGATATTAACTAACGGGTAACGAAGTAGCATGTCTATATGATGCTTACAGTTTCCCTAAACAGAATTGGATAATGGAATGGGCTACCCTCGTAAACATAGCTGATGAAAATATTGCTTTAGCCATTGCCTTTTATATTCTCTCACCAGTTTTATAAATGATGTGTAAGAGCTCGATAAGTGATATTTCCACAAATATATCGGATATCCAATTACTAAACTTATGTATCACTAAACTTCTAGGCTTCTGTCCTTACGGATTGTATACATATATGTGTTTGTTACAACTATTACTTCTTATACCTAGATAACGAAACTATAAATTCATTCGATTCTTAAATAGTGCTTTTTCTCTTTGGATAAATGCCTCTGGTTTGCAGGCAACCTAATGAAAAATCAAATACCCATGTTAGGTGCCTCTCTAGTTTTCTAAGAAGAAATATTGAAAATATTTCAGTCTCTGAAACCAAGTAATATCTTTGATTATCGATTGAATATTCTTCAACTCAGTACTGGTGACTATAGTATTGCTTGAAAAATAAATTTGTTTCATGGATTGGTTTGTGGAATGAAGTGGAAATATTTGTCTATTGATATCTGCAACATGTCTAACGATATGAACATTATTTATATTTTCAAAGAATTACGTTTCAGATTTCAATGAAAAGTTGAAAGATTGTGAAACAAAGTGGGCTAATTTTTTACGTTGGAAGTAAAGAGCATAATAATAACAATGAAATATATTCGTTGGATTACAAGGTGCACTATGTTGTGGATAAGACTTACTTTTTGTTATTTTATGTATCATTTGGTAGTTGTAAGTTACACATATGGAGAATTTGAGTAAAAGCTTGGCTGTACCTTACATCCAAAGGCGACGAGTTTAAGGATGCACTCAATGAAGAAAAGGAGGGTGAAGACCAGGTTCATGATGGCCAGGCTGTCCACTAGAATAGGCGGCGCCTCGTGATACTACAAACACACCCAACGCACAAACGTAACACCCAACTAAAACTCTATTTACTGCCCTTTATACTCCTACCACATTCTTTTCATATCTATAATTCTTTAACTAACAGTTTTTCAGGATATTATTGGATGGCGGCGAGGCTACCAGGTATTTATTATACAGCAGAATGTCAATTATCCAAACCCCTAATCATCGCAAAATATTTATTGTTGCTCGCTGTGGTTTTGCAAAAACCGCGTGTGTTCGAGCGTGCTCAAACAATTGAATATTTATTTGGATATTTCATATGGACTGTTTGTCCATTTAAATTTGTTGTATATTACCCATTCAGAAAGAAGTTGTGTTTCGGTTATCCAAAATACGCTCGGTCCCGATTAATTCGGATAATCGAAATTCTACTATATTACAATTTTCACGATGGTTACCCGGCGTCACTAATAAGACAAAATACGTACTGACAATTTCTGATAAGAGTTCCTAGATCATTGTCTTAAATAGGCTATTACTGCTATCGCCGAAAGTGAAAGGAATACAAATTTTTTTCAATGATGTTTCCCTTTCACCTTTATGGGTGAGTCAAATAACAGAACAATTTGAAGTACATTGCTTCAATCTTGTCAAAGAAATTCACATATCGATATCTGTATCTCTATCTGTATTGACTCGATGAGGAATGCTCACCACACCGCTTTTGGATCCAGGATATGCTCTGATAAATCATGTGATTACAGATAAATAAAATAAAACTTCGAATAGCGGTCATTTCCGTGAAGTCAAAAATGTATGGGACCTCCCCATTCAAACTTGTTCTGCAATATTCCTGATATTTTCGAAGATAGCAGTACGTACTTTAGATAACTCTAAATGAGTTCGCAATACTAATGAAAAGTTGTTAGTACATATCATCGATTACTACTTTACATGAAATATATTTCAGAATGTTAGCCTGGCATTCACCTTAAGTTAGATATATTACCATGCAATTCTTGATAGCGTCGAATCATGGAATGAAGCTAACACAATTTTTGATATATAATTCTTTCAACTGTTTCCAATTGGTATATCTATTCTCAGCGGGGAGGATTCATAATTATAGCTACATAATTCCGTAATAACCACTCGATGGGAAATTTTCTGCATAATAGAATATTACACAGGGTAGGGGCATTCAAATAACACGTCTACTTTGAATAGGCATTGCTCAAACTGGAAGACACTTGACAAAAAATGATTCTGTCCCTATGTATAGTAAATCATTATATTAATTAAACAAAGCATTGAGTTGACAAAATTGCACTATATTTAAATGATTAATTCTGCAAGTCAGAATTATGGCCAATTATTTTAGAATTAGCATTTTTTTTTATTGGTATCATTCCTGAAATGGAAACATTATACTGTTTCTGACAGTGTGCCTTTAAATATTTGGCTCCAACTGTCTCAGGTCTTTATTTTGAGAATTTAGGCTGAAAGAAAATTTCTTCAAATAGTGTAGCGTGCAAGTGTATTATTTTGTTATTATTACAAGGTGCAGAATCATTAGGCTGAAGACAGATTTCATTCACTGGTCATACGTAAATGGATGCTGCAAGACATTCCTCTATCGGATGGGGGACCTGCTATAAACATTCTGCTATTCCACTCTCTGCACAAAATTTGATCTAATAAACGAGATTTTAACATATAGGATTTCAATTTCTAAGTTTACAAGCAATATCAGCTAAAATGGCAGTGACAAATTAACAATTTGTATTGGTACATTGTAGTAATGTGTAAAAAAAGGACATTTGAAAGTTACTTTTGAACTAATTGTCTCAAATGTTCAACAACAAAAAAATTGTGATATTATTTGTCTTCGCCTTTTAAAAACTAAGTTGTAGTTGGAGTGGGAAAGATTATCATTAATCTATTGCGATCATTCGATACAAACTTTTTAGGGATGTATTCTGTACTGTATAATTGTATCTCTACATATTTCTGAGCCTGGTATCGAAGATAGTGTTCATACATCAAATCCAGTTATGTCTAAAGAGTCTAGCCGATATTTAGGGGTACGGAATATGTTTCAATAAATTACTGGTTGTCTTGATAAAACATGCAGGATAAAGGTGTTTTAAATAGTTCATTTCAACCCATCCACAGCCATAAAGAACCGCATGCAAAAACATGTCAGCCTATAGGCACAACGTGCATATGCAATGGAACATGCAGGGTATGAAGGATCTTGAGGTAAAAAATGTCAAAGATAACGGATAATCATAAAAGTAACAATGTGTTACCACACGGATTTAGGGAATGGGATTTTTCATGACTTTTCACAAAATATTTTTATGAACGATGTTATGTGTAATGGCTGATGATTTTATGATGTATAAATGTGTTGGCCATAATCAAGCATCAAAACGTTCTTCTGGAAAAAAAAAAGATATGACTAGAATATAACCGATTTTGCAATTTTCAGTAAACTCGAATTGATTTTTGTTTGCATTTGATACTTGATTAAAATATGTCTGTATTATAATATATTTAATAAGATACCATATCTTGAGCATATATCTGCTGTTAGATATATGTATCAGTGAGGCAAACGCACTAGACGTTCACTAATAAGCAGGACTTACCAATCTGTAAAGTTTTTGCCATAACGTTTCATTCAGTTTTGCTCAAATCTTGCATTGATATTCATACATTTCATTCTTTGTATCCAATAAAATATATTTTTTCCTTTAATTTTGATAAGTTTTATGATTTTTCTGTTACCAAATTCATACCTCCACCGTTTTCTCACAAGTATCTTCAATTCAAGATAAGAAAGCAGACACTGCAATTTCTTTAAAAATAACGTATAAATGAAGTGCTTTAATGTCCAGCAAGCTGGTGGTGTTATGCATCATTGAGTGTCAGCTTCAAGAACTTATGATAATAATTCAAGTTAATTCAAGCATGAATTCTTTAAAACCAAACTAATTTGTTTTTAGTAGTCTGAATAAAACGTCATGTTGCTTTGTAAATGCCCGCCATTGCTAGAGTGGTGGGTCAGGGGGCTTACCCTAATACCATATGCAGCAATCTTCATAGTGCACTCGACGGTGAACATCGTGGTGAAACCCCAGTTCATGCGCTTCAGTATTGTCTTTTGCATCTCGCTCTGATCGTGGTGCTGTAATGCATACACTGACAAACATATGGACCGACAAACAAACAAACAGCGAAATGCTTCTTTTATAATGTAATGACATCATCAATCCATCTTAGTAATAGTATGCCTGCACCTTCGCGTTAGATAATACGAAGTGATGACTTACAAAGGACACATCACACCTGTTCCACTTATATGTATATTAAATGAATGTCTTTTATAATGAGTATATATATTTCAGAAGAATTTATCGATCCCAGCTAGTTATATGAACTTTAGTGTTGGAGAAAAACGAATTTGATTTCAATTTTCGATTAATGCAGCTACAGAAGAAAATCTGACATATCTATGTTGAAAAGAATCGAAATATATCCTGTTCAGAATCTTTGAATCGAATCGCAGATGAGGGGATATAGTATTACGCATTGAAAATCATGATGTGCCTCTCGAGTTAGTTATTTGATTGCTATGTTATCTTGCTTTGATAGTTGTGTGCTTGTATGCTTTGTAAATTCATGATTTTCACATTTATATTTCCAATTGAATTATGGCAGAAGTCAATTTCGTAAAATATAATTTTTAAACACCATCTCACAATCAATTCTAACTGCATATGGTTTTCAAATAATAACGGTTGTACAGAGTTGAGACAACAGTTGTATCAAAAATTGATTATGCTTTGCAGGATGGTTTAATACTGAAACCATCAGTAGTAATAAAAGATATGTCATAGAAAAATAGTGACATCAAACAGCGTGTAGTAAATTTAACGAGTTTTCCAAGCTTTGATGCTTTCCATTTAAGATTAACCATATGATCATTATTTGTATGTAGTAAATTTCCACTATTTGTCTATGACAGACACATGAAATGATGTGTTAGTGTCTGAAAATCAATAGCATATTATTACAAATAATTGAGAAACAAGTAAAATCAACACTTTGGAATGACCAAATGTTAAATAACAGAAAATATATAATTAATTGTTAAAGGTTTCTTTCGAGGTAATCGGTTCAGAAAGGGAGCATGTGTTGTGTTAGGCTAATGCCCCGTGCATACATTGGTCAACATTCGATTGATTTTTGGGCAGCCAACATGCGACACATATATTACATAGTCTTTGTATGTATATAGTTATAAATAGATGCAAATGGCATATGCTACAAGTGAACATGATACAGTTTTCATTCAGTTTGAATTGTTTGAATCTTATACAAACGGAAAAAAAATTACCTTCTCGAATTTCGACAGTGAAAAGTTAGGTTTTGATTGCGTACTCTGAACATAGTATCATGTTTCATGTTCATTTGTTGCATTTATTTAATCTTAAAGTGTGCCAATTGACTCATCGACTTGTAATCTAAGTCTGTGTATTATGTGTATATTTGTGCAAAGTATAACAGTATTCCTGAATTGGAAAACAATTGGAAAAGGGGCAAAAAAAATTCACGTCTCTGAGTTTAACTATCACCAAAATAGTATCTGTATCGCCAAATCTATCGAACACGAATTGATTATTCAAAATGATTTCAAGAATTATATTAATAATAAAAGTTATGATCAATAAAATAGTATGCAATGATTATCTGTGGTTTCATTTTCCATGAGAGAATGGCAAATTTTATTAGGAAAGAAATCTTAAAGTTGATTTGGCTCAATGATATCATAATGACGATAATTATTATTGCTTCATAATCAAAGGAGAAGAAAATATTGCACAAACATTGCGAATGAATAATAAAAATGTATAGAGAACTTGAATCGAGCCACCAATGAACACTTGCTGTTATTAATTCCATCGGCATGAATTTGGATAAATCTCCGACAAGATTGGAAACCCAACAGGTAGTTAAGATTTTTCCGAATTGAATCTAATGGAATCATAATCGCCACGAGTGTAGACAAAGGTAATGGATATCCCGTAACAATATCAAATTTCAAACTTTCTCAGGGACAGTCAGACAATAAGTCGGTATTGTTCGTTTTAATGGCAAGAAGTATAAAAGGAACTGAAAAAATTACGTACTTTCAAACTCGAAAACCAAAAGAAGAATGTTTCTGACGCGAATTTGACTGTCTGATCTTGTGTCATCTGTAATACATGGAAAGCCTGTTCTAATTTGCATTTGTCATAACTATCCGTTGATTGTATAATTCAATTTTCAAGCATGTTTAGTGCATTATTCCAACCCAGTTACACTGTGGGGTTCTGGTGCATTTTTAATTAAAGAAATAGTGTGAACCAAAACTACTTTGCTGAAGTATTTTTAGTTACGGTCACATAAAAACAGGGACAAGATGCTTGCCATGCAATCTGTATGAAAAATTGAGTAAAGAAAGAAGAAAAGAATTGAAAATAATCTCAAGCAGCTCATAAGTTTCCATTTCTGAAGGGGATTAACAAAATAATTCATAGATTCATAATGCTCAAACAATCCAAGTATATCTCGAAATTCTCAATTCTGGTCCCAAGCCTCATTGGCAGTTACCATTGTAAATAAAAATACAAAATTACTAAATAATTCCATTGAAAATAATCAAAACATACAGAAACGACAATACTTCAGCTAAATTCAACTTCAGATCGAAATATATATATATATATATATATATATATATATATACCAATAACTGGTACCCGTACTATGAATTTCATAGAACTGTGTATTGAAAAAGGTCAACGTTACACAAGAAACATTTAAGTATGCAGGCAGATATAAACAAGTCTGTATAATGTTAGCTGTCAGTTAATCGTTAATTAAACTGTTATATCATTTTCTCGTACCTCTTTCTTGTTCATTAGAAATGACAGTGAAATGAACTGGTTAAAATAGCCATAAATATTCAGCCAAATGATAAGACATTTATTTTGATTATCATATCGAATAGATGGTTATTTGGATTCACATGGTATCATAAAAGTTCAGTTACTAGGTTCGATCCAATATTGATTATTGGGTCATCTTTTTAGAGAAAACTTACTCAGAAATAAGAAATTTTCGAAACAGAGAATATTCTCGTTCTGGTTACCCAGGAAAGCATCAAAGTGAAAGATGGTAATGAAATAAGTACATATCTTCTTTAAAATCATTTATATAATTGTTATATTATCGATTTTTTAATTAATCGAGCTCCGATTTAGTGTCTATATTTTATGAGACGTTCTGCTAACGCCAAATTTATTTAGGGCTATTAACTTCTAGGATACCTTGTATTCATATCAATTCTATTGTGACACTTCATATTCTCTTGTAAATGATCTTTTCTTATACTGTTTATTAATACAGGTAAAATATTGATACGAAAAGAATGCATACCTTCATCATAAGCAGCAGGGTGTTCAGAGCAATGAGAATCATAATGAAATACTCGAATGGTGTTGAAACTACAACCCTCCAGATTTTGTACTTGATACTGTTTCGTTTATTTGGCATATACCTTTCCAGTGGTCTTGCTTGTATCGTAAAATCAATACACGATTTCTGTTGAAAAATAATAATCATTTCAACTCATGAAATAAAAAACTTTTCAGTACATACATAGTGATAGCAACATAGTTCGTTAAAAACATGAATGAACATAAAATTGTACTCTCAATTTCGTGAATAAAATTTTTCTATATAAAAATTGCACAATATCTTACTTGATTCTTATCTATTTCACCATCTTGTAATTCAGCTTCACCCTGCTCTTGAAACGTGATGATGATTAAGGCCACGAAGATGTTGACGAAGAAAAATGGAAATACTATGAAATAAACTATGTAGAAAATCGACATTTCGATCCTAAAATTTTGAATCGGACCCCTATTCTCGTGTGTTGCAGCCATTGAGTTTTGTAAAACTTGAGGCCAGCCTTCCCCCGTCTGTACCGCAAATAACGTAAGCATAGCGACCATTACGTTGTCGTAGTGAAAGCATTGGGTGTCCCACACCCGTTTTTTTGGAATCGGTAGCTGAGATCCTTGTTCAAATTGGAAATAATAACCCCTGGAACATAATTGAGATAGATCATTAGCTGATTAAATATTTTACACAACAAGAATATCTTGAATAATGTAATAATTGAGTTATAATAGTAGACAAAAGTTATAGTTTGTTGAATTTTTACATTATTCAATAAGGCGTAAGATTTCGAGTGATCATTCAACTTACTGGCACGTGTCCCTTGTGTACCTGCTTTCATCGTTGCAATAAAAAAACTTTCCGTTGAATAGCTGTACAGCGATAACAGCAAAAATAAATTGGAACAATATATACACTATGAGAATATTAATAACATTCTTTAAACTGTTCACAACACAGTCAAACACTGCTTTTAATTTGGGCACTCTTTTGATAGTTTTTAGTGGCCGTAACACTCTTAGAACACGAAGAGATTTTATAGTTGATAAATTTTGACCCATTGCTGATGAGGACTCTTCCGACGTCATCGTAAAGACGATAGAAACTCCGGCACATATCACTACAACTGCGTCCATAATGTTCCAAAATTCACGTAGATAAGAGCCTGGATGTAATATTATGCCCAAATCAATAATCTTCAAGATCATTTCAATAGCAAATACCCCCGTAAATGCATGATCGAGGTAATCCAACACGTCGTTTCGAAACGAATGATCACACACTGGATCTTCTGCAGCCAATGCAATGCTGGACAGCGATATTACGACCATTATGAAAAAGTCGAAATAACGTAGATTCACCACCCAATGGGCACCTCTCCTGATGCTGTAATTCAAAGATCAAGAACCACATATTAAATCACAGTAAAGGCTATTGAATAAATTGTGTATGAATAACATTTTCCGCTACCTGCTCTGAGAAATGGATAATATACTAAAAATAGGAAACCTAGTTGATTCTTTAATTATCATGAATCCTAATTTTGAATAATCTCCTTTGCGTAATTTCAAGATTAGAATGATTTCAGAACATGACTTACGGATTTGTTGGGGATAATATAAACATGGAGGAGTATGGCAGCATTGGTTTTGGTCCCGTGTCCTCGTCAGCATCTTGTTTTTTTTCTTCAGAGGCTTGCTTTCTACCTTTTCCACTTTTACTAAAATTGAGAGACGAAAGAAAATGATGAAATGGAAAAACCATTCATATTTAATCGGAAGGAATATGTCTGAAGCTGGCGATGGTTACCAATGCAATGAAAATTCTTACTCACTATGCTCTGAGAATAGTCTACACACTCGAAGTCTAGCATTTTAACTAAAATCATTTCCAACATGAAAACTTACAAATTGCTCGAAGGACTTGGTGGACATATTTCCACATTAGGTGCTACCCCATCGGCCCCCATTTGTAAAGCCTCCATTTCTTTCTCCAATTCCTGCATTTGTTTTTCTTTATCTTCTTCTTCTTGTTCTTCTTCAGCGGCGGTAAGTTCCTGAGCGTTGGCGAGATTGTCGACGGCGATAGCCAAGAATACATTCAACAGTGTGTAGTTACCAAACAACACTAATATTATAAAATACAGGGAATATAGCATTCCCTTTTTGTGGCCACCTTGAGAATTGATGCCGTGATACATCACTTCGTTCCAGTCTTCACCAGTCAATATCTATTCAACAGAATAGAAAGCAATTTAAATCTCGAATCGATACTAAACCTGAGGTTGATTAAAAATACAGTTTTACCGCCTCCCATCCTATATTTCCATACTTTCGTAGTGAAAGACAATTCACTAATTTTTTCGCAATTATTCTTTTCAATATCTTCTCTTTTATAGAAGCAGAGGCAATGTAACATTTTCTCACACTTCCCCCGAATTCCCATGCGCGAGTAACTATGCAATAAAATTCCAGATTGTGAGCAGTTTATGTTGATTTTCGAATTTGAATATTTATGGCCGATGAACATTCAATTTTTATTAATCAACGAAAATTAGGAGTTGTGGACAAATGATGATGTGACTTACTTGGAAGACAGTAAGCAGCGCAATAGGAAATGTGTTGAAGTTGGTAGCGGGTGTCCCTTCACGGAAGTTGAACTGACCACCGAAGAGCTGCATACCGAGCAGCGCGAAGATCAGTATGAAGAGGAAGAGCAGAAAAAGTAGAGAAATGATGCTGCGCATAGAGTTGAGCAGAGAGATTACGAGGTTTCTCAGACTAGCCCAGTACTTGGTGACTTTGAAGATTCGTAAGAGCCTAAGAGCTCGCAGGACGGACAGGCCAAAAGAGCCCTCCTTCACTGCACTCCAGATCACCTCAAATATTGACCCAGATATGACGACGCAATCAAATCGATTGAAGCTCGACTCAAAGTAGATACGTGGACCAAGTGCGTACATTTTTATGAACATCTCTGTCATAAATAGACCAAGGAACACGTACTCTGTATAAACTAGAAATAGAAAAGCATCATTCATAGTAAAAACTAATTAGCAAATAATGAGAACTGCTGATTTCATTCAGCATAATCAGAGTTTTAGATATTTTACAAACTTAGTAATACAACAATTGCATAGGGTTTAATAGGTGCATGTAGCTTGCTTATTTCGGAGCATATACTTACATAGAAACGATGCAAGCCAGCTTGGCTGGTTATAATGCTCCACTGCGACACATGCAGTGTTGAAGAACACAAGAACGATCACAAACCAGTAAAACCACTGGGTTTTAACAGTATGACGAATCCAGAAACGAAACCTCTTTTCCACTCGCCAGAATTGTAGGCATGCACCTTTGTTTTTTACCTTTGATTTGAGGTAGGAAGCTCTTGGAAACCCTACAACCACAATTCAATTTTGTAACGAATGTTAATAAACATAGATAGTTTCCTACAAGTGGATATATGCAATAGATTTATCATTGCCATTTTCCAATGATATTTATGCGTGTAAGGAACAGATAGATTTGAGCAATTCATGATGTAGTATAGACAGAGTACAGGTCCAATAGATTAGCCCATAGGAAAAAGATAGGAAGCCTATTTGAAACCAAAGTTAAAGGTTGAAGTGATTATACATATATAGGAGAAAAATTGGTAAATCATAAGAACATTATTAGTTCACTGAATATGTATACACTTTTACACAGCGCCTCGAAAGTTTCAACAGAAATTCTGCAGTGGTCTACCACTGTGTCGTTTCGCATTATTTAAATCTTTATAAAAAATTACATACGAGATGAAATCTTTGTGTTGTCATACCATGCGATTCTGAATCTATCGTCGAAATATTATTGAATATTTCATTATTGAAAGGTACTTCCAAAGATATAAAATAATGGAAAGTTTAATCACACACACAAAAAATGAATAAGAAATCATAAGAATCATTCCCGCACCTTTCCTTATATTTATCATATCTCACACAGAATATTACGGGGCCATTTCATGACGGTATGTTCAATATTTTGTAAGGGGTATATACTTGATCTACCGTTTAAGAATATCATCAACTAAAGCTATCAATATTACAGGAACGACACAACTTTAGGTAAGCATTTTTTTAGCAAATACTCTATTTTTTATTTTTATTTTTTTTTGGGTTTTAAAACCGTGAAGCTATTACTTGAGTGATGCTAAACTGAAATTTTATTATATTATATTATGATATTTTAATCTATTCTAACGTAATGTTACTACAAGCAGGAAATACTAAGATAGCTATTAATTTATGGTAAAAAGCTGCGACATGGGCAGCTGGGCTTATTAATCTAAAGGAATTGCAGCTACTAAAATCATTTGACTTGTACTAAGGACTACTTTCGACCGCCCTACAGCGGCTGTCAGCTAATACATCAATCAGTGGTTCAGGGCTCACTGTCACCACATACCTAAATACACGTAGCTCAGAGCAATCACAATATATTTTGTAGCTTCTTATCGATCTAATTGCACTGTCATTAGTTATTAATGTTCTTTCTCTCCATTTATTCAGTATTTGTACATGTATGTGATCAATAATCATAATCATTGCTATAATTTTCAAAGAAATTAACAATTTGCCCCTAGGAAATTTGTTGAGGGAGAAAGAGATCTATACTATGAATGTTAAATGAGTAGAAAAAATTTCACGCAAGTAAACTCATAAGATGCAGGTGTTTACGTCTCATTTATAATAATAGAAAGGATGCATTATTCCTCGGGCCTAGCCATTTCTGAGAAAATTATGTATATAATAGTAAAGAAAAGGGAAATTGTAAATGGATATGATATTGTAAATACTCTGTCTTAAAGAAATGTATATTTTCACCAGCCAACAGAAGCAATACCTAGAGAAAATTAATTTTCTTGATAAACACCGCGACTCTCCGCCGTGTTTCAAATAACTTTTCAATCAAATGACTGACAATATGAGCATAGAGTTAATGGATTTAATATGACTTGAAAATAAAATGAATATGATACTGAAATCAAATACGATAGCATGGAACCTAAACTTTCTTGCGATCATTTTTATACTAGGTTTTCTATTCTTCTTATAAACTTGGGAAATACGAATAAGAGATCATCGGAACGCCATCATCACGATTTCTGAATTTATCAAATTATTATACTCAAGTTCGCTTTGTATTTTCAATTTATGTTGTTGAAAGGCACTCTGAAATGCCAACCATTTGTTCGTATGCTGCATTATACCATGTAGTACCAAAAAAGTGATTAAATATTTTGATATCCAGTAGCTCTATGCTATAATTAACAACAACTCTAGCTACGCGACGCAGCCAACCTCATAGCAATGGCAGACGTCATACGGTACATAATTAAATATTACTTTAACGCTTACTGTAAATTTGTAAAAAAAAACATTAACAGTTAATAACAACATTTTACTCGTAAAATACTTGTTGCATCGTGTAGTTACCTTTCAGTTTTTTCTTAGGCACTGAAACAAGAGGAGCATCTGATAGCGTGTGTTTAGAATGTTCGTTGACAAATTGGCTGTTAATGTTCAACATAACATTATATTGAAATAAGGATCTATCTCAGAAGTCTTTTTTTTTCTCTGCACGACGATATAAAAATCTTTTTATTTGCGAGCCAGAGTATAAATAGCAGATGATAAGACATTATTATCGGAAACTTCAAACTAGTATTAATGATGGTAACGCTAGGAATAAGATACTGCTTAGATGGTCCGATGATAGTGAAGATGATTGAGTTGTAATTATAAATGTATGAAAATTCTGAAAATCATCCTTGCTCATATTTGGTATACGACGTGGTAAAATTTGGTAGTAAAAACCTTATATTCATTAAGTACTTCACTGAGGTATCTGATCATCCATTATGTAAAATATGAATTTTAGATAATATACATGGATGGGCAGAGTCAGCAG
Source organism: Tenthredo distinguenda (assembly GCA_947538915.1). Taxonomy (NCBI): domain Eukaryota; kingdom Metazoa; phylum Arthropoda; class Insecta; order Hymenoptera; family Tenthredinidae; genus Tenthredo; species Tenthredo distinguenda. The sequence continues at coordinate 13,682,585 of OX384534.1, forward strand.
TAAAATAGAAAACATTGTTATACATAATAAAATGAATTTATGGGTAAAAACCTGAATAGCTATGATTGGGAAAAATACAACTCACCATCATCTGGGTCATCTTCGCCCTCCTCCTCTTCAGTGTCAGTGCTTTTGCTTTTTCCAAGGTTTTTTAATTTTTTCCGTTTCGCAGCGGCTCTTCTTCTCGCTGAAACAATAACAAAATTTTCATAGTTCACTTATTTTCAATACAGAGAAATATAGACTCGGTGATGATTGAAAATCCGGTAAAATAATTCAACCAAGTATAATTGCAGGAAGTTCGTAGACAATAATCTTCCAACAAAGTTGCATACCTTCAATTATGTGCATTTTCTCTTCCTCTGTTGTTCTCTCTTCAGCAAGAATAACTTCCTCTGTAAAAACGATATCAATATTAATCAATTTCAACGATATCAGTATACTTTCAAACCATATTAAGGATTGAAAGAAAATTCGATTTGGTAGCTACTGTAGACAAAACATATAATATTTAATGGTTTTTTGTGCAATTGACATGGAAAAAGAAGAGTGATAGGCTTGCTTATTGCCACCCAGGAAGTAAAATTAAATGAATAGCCATGTAAGATACAGTACATAAAATCTAAGCTGATGAAGCAATTATGCAGGTGATTGGGTATCTCACCTGCTTTGCAGATCCACTCAACATAGCCATTGAGTTCTCTTTCAAGTTGCTGCTGTCTTCGTAGTTTTAAGAATGTTTGACGATTTTCCACCTTTTCTCTCTCTTTTGCAAACTCACTACAAGCGGTATAAATTAGAATTACATTTACAGATTACTAAATTTTCGAATATGGCAGGAATACTTTAGCGTATATTACAGTGTATAACAGACTGTCTTGATTATGTATCAGGGCACAGTTATTTAAATTAGTCCTCATGTAGCAGCTCCGAACCATTAGTGGAAATATTTTATGAGGAAATAGAGGATCATGGAATTCCGGTTTGTTAATAAAGCTGCTTGTGAGGAATATAATAGGTTTTCGAGCATGTTCCAAATTTGCTACATTTCAAGTTATGGGCCCACACATCTACTGTCAAGGTACTGTGAATTCAGCAATTACAATCTAGCGGTTGTACTGTAAAACAAAATCATCCGAAAACCTGCTTGCGTGATCCACTTTAAATAAGAACTGAATGCAGTTGTGAACAGCCTTTTTCTTTTAGCATCTTGATAGGCCGCTCGTCTTTCCACACGAGTTCTCTCATTGGAAAATTCGCTGTATCCGCGATAGCAATAAAAACGTAAAATAAACTTGACTAAGGGACATAGAATAAAATGAAAAACAAACTATCCATCACATAGATAAGAAATACACTATTTTTTTTAAGCTGCTCAAAATCCATCCAACTGATTAGTAGTATTAAAATCTTCCCGTTTTCCTGCCTTACATTCACATTGCAATGAGAATATATTCAGCAATATTTTTTATAATCAGATTATTATCAATAAGTAATAATTCCAATTATTCACACAGAAAAGTCATTAACTGATACTGGTAAATAACATATCAAACCGTTCAAGAACCTGTGGGAATTAATTTTGTCGTGAATATATATATATATATAGAAATGGAAATACTCACCCACTGAGAACACCAAGAACTAAGTTGAGCATGAAGAAAGATCCGAGGACTATCAAGGGAATAAAGTAAATCCAGTTGAACGTGCTCCCAAGGGCGTCGTTTGTCTGTAATTTACCATAAATCAAACCACATGAAGCCTAGACTATTATTGGTTGATTATCACCCATTTAGACACCAGTTAGCAAACAACATCGAGATATATTCATAGGTAGCATATCTGTTTAAATAAAGTTGGCAGTATTATAGTCAGTTAATCATCTCGAACATAAGATTTATGACCAAAAATTAGAGATTTCTTTGAGATTACCATAAAGATTATTGTCTATATTGGAACGAATGAATTTTATGAATCAATTGGTTTTTCAATAATGTTAATATATTCTGCCAACTTGCTTTGAGATAGTCCTGTATTTGCATTCAAAGACTTGTATTGTTTTAATATTTGATTTTTTTTTTATGTTAACCAGGTTGAGATAACTCAAGTAATTATTTAACTGTATGAATAATCATACAATTCTGATGAAAAATAATTTAGAAGTTTGTAATACTGGAAGTCTGGTAATATCTTGCAATTCAATTTTCTTTAAGCTTCCATAGACATTACATAGCTCAGCTGTGCAGAAGACAAATATGGATACATCCATCTCTTTTTGTTGTTGTTATATTTTAAAATTGAGGAAATTGATAATCAATTTCGTATTCTGAGTAACGGTAAAGCTTAAATATATTTAATATTGCCTTCTGCGCAACTGCACTCTGTGAGTTTGTTATCTATGATATTAGTAAAGTAGTAACTGATGGAGGACTAATACTGTCAATGTCATACTGAGCAAGTTGTATATATACGTCAGTGTTTCAGTACATTAGTATTTTGTGCGTAATGTTTGATGGAGCTTTGTTTAACACACAATATCCACCTAAACCTCGAAGTATCAATGTGAAATAATGCTAATTGAAGAACACCGATAATTACTAATCGAATTGAAAATAATAAAATCACCAATTTTAACGAAAGACAACGCAATGATCAAATGCACAAAGTAAGCGAAAACATTAAAGTACATATATAGCCACAAATTCCAAACAACAAAGGTACAACATAAATTTAGATTTACATTCAACAGTCAGGATATGAGTCGTCAAAGATCCACAGGTCAGCTCTAATTGTTTTTCAACAAATTAGAGATATATAATATTACCTGAGCACATAGTATGTGTATCACAGTGATGATCGAGATCATTGAAGTTTGCTATTTTGTTATCTATTGAAATTGAATTCACTTTCAACATCGTTTTTTTTTTTTAATTTAAGATTATTTCAAATATTTACCTACAGTTTTTTCCCTAATAAATTAATATTCATATTTTATTCTTTGCCACTTACTTCGATGCATGCAAAAAATAATTATGGTGCAATTCATAAATACCAAATTAATTTTTGTTAAATTTTTATGGTTAATTATTCTGAGATTTGTTTGGTGCTCCAAAGATCTATGATAAATAAAACTGAGCGTTTTTAAAAAAAACTGATAATATTGACTGTTAGATATAAAGCCGCTTTGTTTAATAAATTTCAATGCGCCACCAAGATGAATATTTAAATGAAGAAAAAACAGTACACATAAAGAGTATGTTAATGAATTAATAGATAACACTGAAGGACATATCGCTTGCGTTACCCAGTACAATATGGCAGTCCAGCCCTCCATAGTGATGCACTGGAAGACGGTGAGCATCGCAAAGCCGATGTTGTCGAAGCTGGTGATACCGTCGTTCGGCCCCTCCCATTGATCGATACACGCAGATTCATCAGCATCGCATACATGAGCACCCCATGGACGCTCTGTCATGTTGTCTGTACTACATGGCACAGCCGCATCACCTTCTTTCAATATTATATCTGTACATGGAAAGAAAAAATTAGTATTCTAACTTTGAGTTAGTATCTTTGATCATTTGGTAATCTTTTAAGTAGATAAAATGATGACTTATCTATTCATAAATTTATAAGGACACACAGTGAACAAATTTAGTTGGAAATTATGGTGTTTTAACGAATTACTACTTACTCATATTTTCTATGCTGTAGCATGTTTTGTGCAAAGCGCCTGAATAAAATTCCAGACCAATGATGGCAAATATAATAATGGCAAACAAGACCAACATGCCTATCTGCAACAACGGTGCCATGGCCTTGATGATAGATTTGAGCACCACTTGCAGGCCTAATTAAAAAAAAAAACGGAAATTATGTGGTATTCTTTATTTATTACTTCTTTCAAATAAATTGGCTCGAATTCTCAAGGAGTGATTTATGTATATTTTGTCATCATCATATAAAATTAAAAAGAGAATAAGTATGACTTCAGACCATATTAGCATCAAATCGTTTCAATTATTAAGTTATATCTTGAAATCGGTACTTTTTTTTTTTATGAAAGATGCTGCGAAAAGATTGCAGAACTATCAAATTATGTTAGGATTAAAACCGAGGTCTAGAAACCAGGAGAATGTAAGCCCAATATATGCAAATCCATCCTTCTGGTTCTTAATCTTCAATATACTTCTAATGTATACGTTAAAATACGATTATTACGTTACTACTTTATAGTATTTCTCATTTGTGAATTGCAGACCTCACAGTGCTCAAGACAGTTAATATCTAAGGTAATAAGGAAAATTAAAAAAAAAAAGGAAATATACAGGGCCAAGAAGACATGAGGCGGTACTATTTCAAGTCTCATTGCTTAATTTTCAGTGTCCCCGAAAATTTTATCCTTTGTTTTTACCTCAAACTTAACTTAATTAGAAGTCGTCTTTGCTTAATCAATTGCACGTGTAAATCAAACCAGTTTGAACCCAGCTTGTCCAACAAACCAATCTGAAGTTTGATAAAATTTAAAATTTGTAACTTTCACTTACGTTGATGAATAGCATGAATATTCCGCCAAACTATTAGCAAGTGACTTGTAAGAATAAAGTGAACAAACAGATGGAAAAAAAGTACTAAATCGCTGAGAATGGGTACCTTCTGGGATAGAATGTACTCCTTTAACGTCAGTGAGTTTATAATATAGAGGAATGGAAGGAATAGAGTGATTTTAGAGGGACAAAGGAATATTATATTGACTGTGAGATCCGTAATTGAAATATCTGTTACCTTTCTTCGCGTTTGTTCCACATAAACAAATGTACTCACTAGGAATGCCAGAGACAAGTTTGAGGGGTCGCAACACGCGTATAGCACGCAGCGTGCGTAGATCCGTGCCCTGCGTGAGCGCCATGATGATCCTGCCCCAAACACACACACCCCGCCACACTTTACTACTTACTACTCTATAGTGCTAAATCACTACTTATTAACTTCTTAATATACAAATCTATTATCTATCGATAGCCCTAGTAAATATCAAATATCTATGAATTAATGGCTCAAATATATCAGGAATCATTCTTTACTTTTGGTCTTTCACTTATGTTATGTTATGTTAATTGTGTATAGAAATAATCTGAATATAACTACTATATTGGTTCGGGGAAAAGAAAAAACGAATATCGCTAATTAATTCTATGATTTGAATAATAACATTGAATATTTATCAGAGAAGAGTGAGCTCTTTCAACAAATAAACAAGTTAATTTTTGAATGTGTTCTACAGGTTTAAAAATCGTATTGATATAGATGATGAAATAATATTTCATTGTATCATTTGGTGAATATAGAACATATTTAAGACTATATTTTAATAGATCATAATATCTGTTTCAATTCTATTCTATGGACAATTCTAGTTCTATGTCTATAATTTCAAATATAAAACAGTTACAACGTAGGTATTAATTATCCACACTAGCTATTCTTGTACATCACATTGCAGTTGATAACTTTTCAATGGAAATAATTAAATCCTGATTTCCCTTAGACAAACATTTCGGGACCATCCCCTTTGTAGTCATTTTCTACAATTCCCTTGAACTTGAAGAATAAAGGTTTGAACAAGGCCGCTACTAATCATCCCTCAACTGCAGAGTGTGTATTTTATGCTACCTGCGAGTTATTAACTTTTAAACGTCCAATGTTCATACATCGTCTGAAGATATTTCATTGATAGTGGTGAAACCTACTAAACAAAAATTGATAAAAAAAAAAAGGATATATGAAATAATAATATCTAGCAAACAGTAAGATATGGGTGCGAGTGTATATACCTATATGTACAAATCTATAACATGTATTTACCTATAGTCAAATCTATAATTGACTGGTGGAGATATGCATCAACGCATCAAAATAGACGCTATCAGGGTAATCATTATGTTAATATATTGAATACTGTATTAATTATCTAGCGAATATATATGGCTAAATTTAAAATGTATACCTATTCGTATTTCCAATAGGAAAACGCATCTAGCGGACATCTATTACGCTCAAACTGGTCTATGCCCAGCACCATTGAAAGACACTTCTTGTAATAATGGAGTAATCTACAAATATGATTTTATCTACTGCCAAGTTCAGAAAACACTTCTTCCTGATATAGAAAGTTTTTTGAAAGAATTGAAATACTTTGATAACATCCACAGATGAATCAAGTACATAAACTACAAGATACGACTATATCGTGATTGTGAACTTGATTTTAATAAGGGAGAGCAAATCTCTGTATGTAATGAGATGAACATATGATTGTGCAAAATTGCATGGAAAACAATAATGAAAAATAATTATGGGGAATTGTTTACCAGATAAATAATGACACATCGGATAATTAACAGGATGTTTCGAATAACTATGGGATATTTTAGCATATCCAAAACTTGACGTTGTTATAAATATTTTGCCATGTCCGCTGGTACAAAAAGATACCATAATCCCCTTATGATCTGATCTTGGCTCAAGAGACTGTAAGAGAATCTATGTTAATTACTTTTAGGTCTTCTCGTTTTCTAGAACAATAGCGTAATATCTATTATGAAATCTATTTCAACTTGACTAAGATATTGGATAATCTAATACAAATTGTCTAAGACACCGACAGCAGCTATGGACACGTGAGATTTATTGAAATTTTTATAGCCGCTGACTCACTTGGAATTTTTGAAACCAGCTTTAGTGGTCTGAGGACCCTGAACGAACGCAGCATACGGAGGTCCACATCCACTTTTGTTTCGGCAAACACCGTCATTGACCTAATCCAATTTTTATTCTAAAATCTAGATGACAATCACCTATATATACCTTACCGATAGATTACTTATGATTTCCAATATTATTCCGCCTTTTTATATGGCAAACAGTTCCGATTCGCACTCTACCTAGTCACCTAGTCTATATCTTTTCTAATACAAGATCTGTATTAGCGTAGGATGGAAAAAGTTAATTCTGATACATCGTAATGAAACTTTAGGAAATATTGCTTCCTAAATTTTTCTTTTTCCTGCTCCAGTGTCATAATAATTTAAAGACTCAAACTACTGGGCCAACCATAGAGTATTATTTATCCTACCAGTCGGAAAAATTGATCTAAACAGGTGGAGATTGTAATCTGATTAGAAATTTGATCACTTAATCCTATTGAGTAAATCATTGAAACTCTTAGTCTTTTCATAAATATTATTTCAGAAAATAAAACCATTGTGTTATCAGGATAACTTTAGGACAGCAATAAAAAAAACCAGATGGTTGATACGGCAGTGATTAGTTCTTTCTTACTTTTGATATTGAGCATAACATAAACTATGTGGAATTTAGATAGCTGTAAACTTTGTTAGGTGGTCTAGTGGATATCATATGTGTACTTCCTTGCGCTGATATTGACAACTTATTATGAGAAATAAAAAATGATGAAAAAGAATCATCACCACATAAAAGATGAATAAAGATATTGTAAAGACTAAAAATAATATAGGTCTGGATGTCATTAGTCGATTTGCGCAGCGTTATAAAATTGAAAAATTTTATTGCGACTGTGTTAAAATTATAGAGTACTAAATTGAACAAAACGGTTAAATCATGATGGAAAAACCTAGGTTTTGTAATTAGCCTACCCCTAATCTTGAATAACAATATCAATGGTGAAAAATAATTGATAAGTTTCTTTCAGTGGCTGAGAAAATAGAAATGAATAAGATAAAATTTATTCCGTCGATGCTCGTAGTTTTAAATATAGTGTGAAAAATAAAATATCCTGCGCAAAAATGAGAATGTTTACTTACCCGATAATGACGACAAAAAAGTCCATGATGTTCCAGATATTGCGGAGATAGGAACCGCGGTGAAGAACAAAGCCAAGCGCCAAGATTTTAAGGCTCGCCTCTACGCAGAATATACCCAGAAAGTAGATCTCCGTTGTCTCGAGTTTTTGAGCAAGGACGGTTTTGTCGTGGCAGGACAGGTGCTCTTCAAGAGCAAGCACCACGCAGTTAGCAATGATGGTAAGTAGAACGGCGTACTCGAAGGGTGGCCACTCGATTATAAACCGGGTATGTTTCCGAATAAAGTTGTCTTCGCTCAATATGAACAACGACGATGGGATCTTGTTTGCCCCACTCCCGCCCCCCTGATCCCGGCCTGGTGCCATGACGACCAGACCAGGTACCTGGTACGGAACAATTTATTTATCCATATGAATTAAATCATTCTTATCATTACTAAGACCAAGAGCATGCTATTAGTACATGGGGTATTCCACGCTAGATCACCCAGCCAATAACCCTGACCATTTTACATTTTCTTCATATATTTTTATATGATATTTATCTACTTAAAAACCACAAAATTTTTTAGTTTTTTTAAACCTTTTTTTTCTAATATTTAAGCTATCTCAAAAACGCAATCACTCTAATTTTCGAATAAATTCTCACAAATACTAGATTTATAAGCGATGATTTTCAGATCGAAACGAGAGTGGGATTCCGGTTTTTTTCTATGTTTTGCAGAAGGATTTCGATATCTAAGCTGAGTAATTTCGAAAAAAAATTTTAATTTTTGTTGGGGAAATTTTTCTCGCCGTACAAGATACATGTGACACATGTAATTATTCGTTTGCGAAAATTTCAGAGAAAAATTTCCCCAACAAAAATTTTCAATTTTTCTCGAAAATATTCAGCTAAAATATTGAAATCTCTCTCGTTCCGGTCCGGTCCGTTCCGGATCATCGCTTATGAATCTCGTATTTGTGAGAATTTTTGCAAAAATTACAAAAATGGCGTTTGTGAGATAGCTGGAATATTAAAAAAAAAAAACCGTTTCAAAAAAAAAAAAAAAATTGTGGTTTTTCTGAGTAGAGAACTATCATATCAAAATATATGAAGAAATGTAAAATGATCAGGGTTATTGGCTGGGTGATCTGGCGTGGAATACCCCATATATACTACTTTTTAATATGCAATTTGCATATGGCACACAGTCATTTCATTTTCATAGATTTTAGGTACCTGGCTATGAGTCTGGCTTTAAAAAAGTTTCACCACCTAAAGTTTGAAAAGTACGCTTGATCAGACCACGAAGTGAAGCTTATTTTTGGATGCATGCCCTTAAACATTGAGGCTCTTCTTTTTATATGCCCCCAACTTTAATAAAGCTGGTTCTTTTAGTGTCTAAATTACTGAACACTAAATTGGGGGAGATAAAAATGTTTTAGGTCACGTTTGTGAGGATTTTTCAGCGTTGGCAAGAACTCTGTCATGTTAAATTCTAAGTGAATGTTACATAAATAGACCGATTATGAGACGATTTATCAACAATTTTCTTCAGTTTGTTAGGAAATGACAATGAGATAGATTCCAACATCATAATTCCCATGGATGTATGACCTGATGCACTTTCATCTTCTTCAATTAAGTGTTCGACCAATTAGAAACTATACACAGCTAATTAGGAATGTTTAAAAAAAAAGACTTCAGGACTTCAGGGCATCTCGTCTATGAGAATAAAATTTCTTTCTTAGTCTATCTTAGAATCTTTAGCTGATGAAACTTTGATCTTGTGCATGATCTTCAATGCATATCTGCAATGACTATATAAGATAGAATCAGTGCAGACTCTACTTTGAAATAATGAATGGCCAGAAAAATCGTTATGTTATAACATTACTGAACAGTTATGAACCCTCGGTTTTTTTACCTCCCCTCCAAAGCTAGTCCAGTCACCGAGACCACTCAGTCCGGCCAATCTCTGCCGTCGGCGGTACTGACTCGTATATCCAGGATCCCTTTGAGCCGCCTCTTGTGCTGCTGCCAACCTGTAATTAGTTATTAATTATTTTTATGTAATAGAGTATATGTATCGTTAGAAAACGATAGCCGTGAGTCTACAAGATTTGATTTCAGAACGTATGTAGTTTGTTATTTGAATATTTTGGCAGCATGATATTATGATTCAGCACAATATGTATACATACACAACGAAATTTATAAACAAGTATGTTGTCAGGCAGTAAGAAATTATGGTAATTATTATTTTTCGGCAAAATCTTGAGAGGCTATTTTGATAATATGATAGGTGCAGTTATGCGATAATACGGGTGACAAAATAGTATCATTAGAACTCTCGAGGATTCAGTAATAGATAATAGTATGATAGATATGCGGCAACTCTTGACACGTTCTTGTATATTTGAATACAAGTCTTACGATCGATGTGTTTATAAGGCATCAGGTTGACCGATGGGAACTGAAAAGGACAATTCGACATAGCAATACCAAAAACAGTTTACGAATCTGTCAACAGAATATATTCTCGTCGTAATCGACAGGCCTAGACTACCTACTGTCGCGGTCACACCAGTACTGTGTATATTGCGTACAACACCGAAACGTTTGGCAGCTCACCACCACGTGCGGAAGCTAAACGGGGGTGATGCGGCGACGCGGTGGTAAAACTCACCACTTCAGAGAAATGGGATTTGCGAATAAAATGATTTATTGGTAGATCTGTTAGTCACGTGGCAGAAACATGTTTTATGTAGGAGTAAGTATATAATCACGATGGCGAAGTATATTTCAGAATAAAACACGCAGAGAAAAAACAACTCTTCATCATTTTACTACAAACTTTTTCCAGTTTTTGAACCAAGTGCGACATTGTTGGGGTCCGTGATCCATTGGGTAACCTTTGGGTTATTTTACACACATAAGATGACTATCGGTATAATATGTGATGATCGAGGATCAATCCGAAGGTGATTGTGTTATAAAATTGCGCGATAAGGCTGTATGTAAAATCCTTTTCGAATTATCATATCGAGCACACGTTTTGCAGACATATGAATTCAACCCGATAACATAGCCATATGATTTTTAATTATAAAGAACAAAGTGTACACAGATATTTTGGTGCGTTCAAATTGCGAGTAAATCACGATAATTTTACCATATGCGTCAATAATTCTTTCAGCAGCCCCTACAACTTGAGATACAAAGATAAAGTAATGAAATCATATGCGTTCTAAACGTTAGAAAGTATATGGAAAGAAAAGAATGAATGTATACAAGCTTTATAACCATATGAATGAATATCCATTACGAATAGATTCATTAGAAATGCCTAGTATATAATACATGAGTATTTCCGATGAGTATACAAATCGCAATTAAGAGGATGTAGAAGCCCGTAATTAGTGTGCAGGCGATGCATAACATGTTCTACAATTCTTCGCCAAATTCGCTTCTTTTTTACAATTCCGTAAGATAATAATGTATGGAGACCTGCGTGAGATCCTCAATCTTTTTATGATATAACAACATTTTTAAACAATTAAAGAAGTGAATTCCTGTACGAGATCGATTCCTGTTTCGTACCGTCAACTGGAGTGACTTGGAAAACTTCATATTATTTTCAATCACACCGACTTCAGAGGCGGAATTGATTCCCTTAAAATTGATTCTTCTTTCGTATTCGAGAAAATAGAAAAAAAGTACTATTTTCTGACCGTGCAATTTTTTTAGATTCAGATCCCGGACCTTCGAGATCATTTTCTTTGTTTTCTATGACCTTTCAGACGAGGGAAAACCTTAAGCATGATTTCATATTTGATTAATGCAAATGATTGCATCGTATTTTATTTTTGCGTTCCTTTTCAGGGCAGACAACGGAAACACTTGGAATATGCTTGGCATGGCATTTCTCTATTCTTTTATTTTTCCTACTTTTCCAACAAGATTAAAGAAACCTATTTAAAGAAATTTGTACTTAAAAACTAGCTTATTTTATTCTACATTCTGAAATACATATTACCTACATTCTAATGTCCATATTTTTATATTCTTGGATATTTTCATTGATGCTCTGAGTTAGAAAATCAATTGAATATTTGAAGCAAATTTGAATGTGCATTTTTCTTCCAATGTTCCAAGTCCCGCAAAAACTGATTGGCTATTTTTTATTTCTCTTTCTTTTACTTCGACGATGACTATCACCTCGAAACTTAGAGGGCTGCTTTCTTGGCCCAAATTGACCACACTATATAGAATTATTTGCGGCATTGCAATTAGCCTGTTTTTTTTTCTTTTTTATTATAATTATAATTAGAGCCTAAAAGTGTTTTAAGTCACCCAAGTTGACGGTATCTTATTACTATATCCGCACCTTGTAGGCCGGCTTAATAATAAAATATTAATACAAACTTTGTACCTACTAATAGTAATCTAGATAATGGAGATACAAACGTGAAACTAACGACGATCGAATTTCAACATACATATATAATGTACTACACCCTGGCTTGGTACACTGTGTGCGCAAGGGACTGCGGACATACGGAAGCATAAATGGCTCGATAATAGTTAATGCAACCGCCTAGGCGGCCGTGAGGTGATGGAGTTGTCGGTTATTACATTAAAGGGAGTATACGACCAGGCCTTTACTATATCAGAGGGCCGGCCACTGGCCAGCAGTTTCAACTAATGCATTTAACCTTCGGACAGGCGCGAGCCTTTTCCTCTTCAAGAGGAAGCGCAGTGTGTAAATGTACGCATATTTTCAGTACATGGACTGATTCCGTCTCTTACCTATATCAGGGGAATTTATAGTATTTATGATTAGAAGCTTATTGGGAATCGGTACAGAAGCGATCCAGCTACCCTTTAGATTTCAGCCTCAGGAATAATAGAGAGCAAATTTCTCAGAAGCATGAATCTTCTGTTCAAAGGCCAGAACTATACTAAAGTAATGCATAAGAGATACAATGTAATCGGGAACATGTTTCATAATGGAAAAACACCTTTACAATAGGTAAACGCCCGTCGAAACGTTAAATAATCCTTTTGTTACTGCACGGCATCGGCTGACTATACAATCAATTATAACGGACAATTCTGAAATACACTGTTATTCAAAATTGGCAACCGGGAATATCGTTTTATGAAAATTTCTACTGCAAATAGACTTCAAATCAATGCTTGTATATAGGTTGGTTAAGAGAGAAATTTAAATAAATCTGGTTAAATCCGATCAAAAAGCTAACTGATAATTTCTCTTTGCACCTGGAGTTCACAAAGCTTTTTATTAACAAACGATACCAAATCTCCCTTCACCTTTGCATATAGGTACTATATTCGCGTGAGCAACTAATTATCCTTGTACGTGCAGTGCAGCGCAGTAGAAAAAACCATATTAGACACGATTCAGTATTCTCGGGGAAATAATTAAGGTTTCACTCTCGTTACACGACTATCCAAATTACCATATTTGATCAATTTAAACACAGAGCTGATGCGCTAACTATGCACTATATATCTAGATGCGGTATATTACGTAATTCAATATCCCAAGTATTGCATATCGGAGTTTGACAACGTTTATCGTGACTAAAACTCCAGTCTCGGTTAACTCGACGAATTTCAGGAAATTCATTTCCAACCAAAGCGTGTAACGTGTATAGGAGCAGTGCAAACAGTAGCTTATAAAAAATGAAAAGAGGACTTTTACGGATTTCCAGGCATGCCGTATGGCGTAGGTATGGATTGCCACGAAGGCGACCAAATGAATTATACGATACATTTCGAAAGCCGGAAACTAAGAAGACATTAATACATCGCTGTATATATGTAATTCGTCAATTGCATTGACACCGTAGTGTCAAATATGAAAGAACCATAGCCACTCATATACATATGAAAATAAAACGAATAAGATGCAGAATAAATGTACGATCTACGATTTTAAGCCAGCCAATAGATGCGGAAAGAACTATATGAAATGAAATATCTTTTCACCCCGTTAAAATATATGGCTAAATAACTTCACGTGGTAATCATTTATTTCAGGCTGTCAATGTGAGTCGAAAAACACGAGCTAAACATTTATATAAATTCCATTGCCGTTGGATGTGGTGGATATATGAAATCATCCCCACAAGTAGACAGTTTTGGTCGTTTGGCAAGGGCGTCTGCCAATTCTATCTGTTATTTCCAACCCGTTTCTGTCAGCGGTCGATCTGTCGGCGCCGACGAATATACATATCTCATACCATAACTACCATTATAATCAACGATCCATGAGAGCTTCAAATTATAAAATATCTTGTTTATAATATAGACAACGCTATTATCATTATTTTCTATAAAATAATTAATGATTTATTTGCCAATGAAACGACTAACAGATATTATAATATACATTTCTCCAGATTTGAATACAACTTTGAAAATCTCTGTAAGATTCTTGGAAAAATGAAATTTATAAGGACTTTTATTATCTTCGTTGGCAACGGACGTTGCAGAGTCATAGTTAATGACCGTAATACCGTAGATCTGAATGTGTAAATTAATTTTAGATCTCCCGCACGAGCTTGCGGAGAATTGATTATGCGAGGATGAGTCATTGGAAAATAGTAAATAAGGAAAATTGGGTTGTTGACGAGTCCCTTCGGTGTCGCGACGCCTCGTGGGCGCAAGAGGCGCCCGACCACGCCTACCCTACAGCCGTAGTTCGCCAACTCAAAACGTAAAAATCCCAAAAGTACAGGGGGCCTATGAGATTCAGCTTATTGCAAATCTTCGATCGTCGCTTATTCACAGCCTGAGCTCATCCACGTGCGGAACAATCGTTCTGCAACACCGCAGGGTCTTCTGCTTCTCATTAGGTATAATGTATTTATATCAGACATACATATACACACGTATACGCATGATATACCTGAAAAACCCATTAAGCCCAATTCTTCAACGCACTCTACGTAATTAGGTAATTTTTTTTAATTTTAATATTTTTCGTAAATATTGATCTCCTGCATCTGAATCCCATATGGACTTGTGCAACGACACGCAAGTGTCCATACAGTGTCAAGTCGTAACGTTCAACTGACGATAATTACAAAGGTAATAGATACGACCATATGAGATGAAAATGAGTCGTCATATGAAAGTTGAAAGAAATATCTGTTTCGCAAGAGAACTAGAACCTTTTAAGAACTGAATAAGATTTAGTTATCTAATATTTAAACGAACTGACATTCGCGAAGATTCCTCCTGTTTGCGACACGCGTACATACATACATACATAGATACATACATACTGTATGTATAGGACGATGCTCTGGAGCTTTGCTACTTTCACCATTGTCAGACACCCTCTACCATATCCCCTTGTGACATGTATGAGATATGTTGGTTGCAACACGAGCATTTGGCAAGGATCGCAATGGCAGTATGGTAGTAGCGGAGGGCAAAAAGTCTATCTGGTTACGTCGTTACATAAATTCCAGTAGGTATAACCTTCGGACATGTCATATCCAGAACGAAGACACGTTTTCTCAGATACCTATATATATATAAGTTTTGCCACTAAGTCATACGACGTATCGACTATGTAGAGAGAAAAGAAGCTTACGATTTTCGAAGGGGGATAGTATAAGGGGAAATTTGTCAGTCAGCTATTTCTTAAAAAAGTATGTTACAAACGTATAGCGTGGCTGATTAGTATTCGGTTCGATCGAAGCTTTCAACACTTTTGGTTATTAATCGTTCAATTATACTCGTCAGATAGTATCTTTCCTAACGCGTGTGAACGGGCGATTGTCGTCACGTGATATTCTGCTTCCTCGTCGTCTCAGTCAGCGAGTGAGTGTTTCAATTCTCGTGCCGTTCGATGAAAGGTGCACACCTCCAGTTTAGGCGTGACAAAAGAGTATTTCAACGTAGAAACTATAACGGTCAGGTGAAAAAGAATTCGGCGTATCGCGTTACCGCATAATTTATTTTACTCTTTTCTTTCGTATTTTCTCCGAGACCGGTCTCCTCTTTTTCCTTCAAGAAACTAAAACCGATTTCACGTGTATCACGTGAGTTGAATCGAGTCAGAGACTATAATCAATTCAACATTACGTCGTTCAGCGAAATAGCTACTATATAGGCGATGATAGATTTTCGGAAAGAAATCAGTCGGGAAAACTATTTCGATAAATCGAATTGACGGTATTTATGACTGTCAAAGTTTTTTAATAACAGTTCTCGACACAATAAGCTGTGTGATAAATATTTCTCAAGTTCATTGGCAGGTGATCAAAAAAATACAACTGCTCCAAAAATCTAGAGCACATCAATTTCAATTCAGTATTCTATATAGAAGCGATTCGAAGCTTTTGTCGTGTTGGTATTATATAATAACAACGAGACTCATAATCTTGATACGAATTTCAATCATCATCATCATCATCATACTCCTTTAAGCAGCCTTATAATTGTTATCTTCTCGTCAATTACATATCTATAGGTATACGTGTATGTAAGGTTCACTGCCACCCCCTAAAACGGTAGTAATCGAAAGAAGAAATCTCTGCAAAACCGGAAGTCTTTCAATCGACGGGATGAATAGGTGCCTTGTTCATAGAAATAGGTACTAATGACACTATAGGATATTGTGACATCATCGAATACGGTTGTAAATAGAACAAATATTCAGAACACCGCCGATACAGCTAATTAATAAAGCAAAAGTAAAAAAAAGCGGATTTTGAAATTCAAATGCGAAGAGGCACCTGTTCCCTTCAATTGGAAGACTCTGGGTTTGGCAGATTTTTATTTATTTTTTCAATTAATACCGTTTTAGGGGGCGGCAGTGAATATTTTTGTTTGTTTGAATGACCACCCTAATATAGATATATATACAAATATATATGTATCTATGAATATATGTATAAGGGTTTGTAATTGCGTTTGAATCGCCATTCACCTTCAATCTTATCACGATTATGCACGTATAACATACTCGATAACAACCCAATCAGACCGTATTCAACGGAATGGAATACCTCGCGAGTACATATATGTATGTACATACACATATAGATATACGTACACGTAAGCACGTACGTCGGTACCTTTTACCTTATACCCAAAACCCGTAACCCGTAACCCGTAACCGACAACTTACACATTAACCGGTAAAACCTGTATATAGGAGGAAAATCCATGGTTGTGAATACGCACCGGTATTACAACCACGAGTAGCCCAGCCGTTCTTTTAAACACCAATACAAACGCCACAGGGCCACGCAGCCCGCGCCCGCTGACGTCATCGGGAAAGATGGCGGCCACGTGACGTCATGCGAACCACCCCTCTTCGCCCACCTACCAACCTACCCTTAGTCGTGCCCTCCAGCCACAGCCATGAGGGTTAGCGAGAGGACGAGGCGATTTTTGGCAAGATTATTTCGTGTATTTAGGCGCCAGCCACACTGCTTCAAGCTGTAACGATTTCTTCAGAGTTGAAAGAAGATTTAATGCAGAGGCTGGCCCAGTTGTCTGGCCAACAAAGCAACTCTTTATCATAGAACTGGTACGCTCCGAGCTATGGGAGATACATTGGAAAATATATCTCTGTTTCACGATGCTATGGACTGCACAAAGCTACCTGTACTAGCTAGCTAGGTATAAGCAGAAAATCGAACTCGATTTTTTAGATTTTCCGTGATCATCAAATCCCAATACTATACCATAGGTATCTAGACATGACGCGGGTATCGCGGCACAATTTCTGCGATTGCGACAAATTTGTATATAGCCAGACTGCAGATAGATTAGTCAACGAATAAAAAAAAATACACAGATTCCATAACTCTGTTCCTATACAAATTACCCATGAAATTTTTTAAATTATCACGAAGTCACCTATCACAGGCATGGGAATAAAAAATGAAAAATCGTAAATCTCGGTGAAAAATTTCTCGAATCATTTTTTCGTTGGCATAAATCGCCTGTTATGCGTAGATATTAACTGTCAACATTACTCCACGTTACCAACAGTATTATGCACCTAAGATAAACTGCGTTGCGTCGAATAAAATAGATCTTTTCCCCTCATTGGAAAACTATCCATTGATTTTTGGGTCGGGTAGATTCTAGAATGGAAAACATCTATTCCGTAAACGAACAGTACCGTAAATATTCGAGAAAGTTTTAACTCCTTGAAAGATAGCTTGATGTTTCAGGTCGTAATATTGAATCGAAGGAAATTCCTACTTCGATAAAACCCTGGCGGCTCAGCTTCGTCCTTGGAACACGACCGATTGATTAATTGATTCGTAATTAGCCACGTATAATCAAAAACTCGAATTCGCTTTCATGTTCTAAAACATGCATTGAAAACACCCATCGTACTCGACCGATATCACTACTTGTTCGAGTTCTCTGCAGTTGACGACGTCACCGGACGAGATATCCGTGGGTATATGTGGCGCCTTGGCGCCTTGGCGCCTTAGTGAAAATTCTATACAGTATTTCGGATATTTGGAGACGCCAGCTTGGCTAGCGCCATGCCCACGCAGCCAGATCTGCGTCTTGATTCTTGGCAAGTGATACTATGCGAAGGATTGAATTGAGGGTGGGTTATTTTTTTTTATATGTGTCTGACCAACGGCGCCACCACTACTATAACGTCAGAGCTCTGGCTGATTCCGTAACCGCGCCCTCCGCGAATTCCTGTCTTCTTGACTACGTGAGCGAGATTACTAGTCCGCAGGTTTGTTAAAACCGATACCCGGTAGAGATAGGAATCGTTTCTTAGGGTTAATGGTGCTCTTGAATCGACTATATACGGGAATTAAAAACACGCCCAGATTCGCCTTTCAGTCGTTAAGGCGACAGGCCACGTTCTTTTAGTGCTCTCAACGGTGGTTCGATATCAACCTGAAAATATAACACGTCCGACTACGTACAAAATTTCGGTTCAATTCTCGGAAATAATTTGATACAGATAGGTCACGAGTCATGATGTGCCAATTTCATGATGCGAAGCTGCCTTTTAACCCATATACTTGTATACAAAATGTAAATGAATAATAATCGGGAAAGAAATTGGGTCAATATATGTGGGTATAGTTTCAACGCTGAGTGTTAAAGGCTTGATAGAAATTGCGATTCATTACTGCTATAGAATTCGGTAGAGAACTATTTTTCCCTGTTTTCGATACTCAAATGTCTTACTTTAATTTACGCTCCTTCCCGGGACGAGCTTTAAGGTCGAACGGGCGTCACTGCGCCTCCGCTACTCGCCAAGTAGTACAAGCATGGTTGAGTCAGCCGCCAGAAGACACTCGTGCGATCTCCGTATAGGGATTTTTGTATAGGGTGACTTGTGAGTAAACTATTCAATTACAAGTAGTAAATACCGGCATTTCTCGACGAGTACATTAATAATTTCACACATAGATCGACGAAGAGTGATACCAAGGTTTTGGAAAAAAGAAACTAATCTTGTAAGCGATGGATATTGTTGATTGAAGTTATGAAAATAAATAAATTATAAAAGAAACCACATGATAATTTACCCAAGAGGTAAAATTAGACGCAAAAATTAACGTGTCTACGAAAATGGAAGGCTGAAGAGTCTCGACAATGCCCTCCGAGAGAATGCGCAATTCAAAGCTTTGCTCATTGTTGTATTCTTAGAGTGGGGGGAAAAGAAGAAAAAAAAATAATAACTGAAGAACTGACGACAGGTATATAACGAATGAGAAACAGAGGAGTAGATATTATACTAGTGCTACTGTATCGTTTCTATTTCACTAATTACCCCGGCACTTTGTCCTCGCACTCAACGTTTTCGCATTTAAAATAAAGCGGACTACACGACGAGGCATCGTTCGTTCATTTACATTGGAGAGAAAGTCGCACCTGACTCGCGCAACGTGAAGGGTTCAACCGGCTGACAATGCACGTGGCATTACTACTTGACGCAGGTTGCGTGAGACGGCGCCAGATTTCAGCAGTAGCGAACGTTGTTGGTCAGACGCGCGGAGCCGGAGACTGGTGCCGTTTGCCTTGAATGTCTGACTGCATACGTGACGTCTCTACTTCATTACGATCCTCAATGCCGTGCCGTCCGTGTGGCGAGACGTTCATGTACTAAACCAATTTTACGGAGTGCGTAATTTAGTGGTAGCTCAATTGAGGCGGAAAAATTGACAAGGAATGTATTACGAAGTGTTTCAAAATTCCATTTAGATTATAAATCACGTTTCCTGGCATGTGCAATGAAGTACATGATACACATCGATGTAAATCTAAGCTTCTACGAGTTTTCAGTATATCATTTCAATTTTTATTTATCATTCAATGTAGGTCTACGATCCTTGACGTCGAATAAAGTTGAAACGCGGTATTCACAGACTGCAGATTCAACGTTGATTTTATTCGGCTAGATTTTTATTTTTTATCGTCCATCGACGACGCCACAACGATATAGCTACCGTTTTTCATCTACCCATTTTTTGACAAACTTACCTCCTAGCGGTGCCTTCGTATTGGCTACAACGAAATTATCGCGGTCGTCCCTCTCGGTGTTTGTGGAAAACATACCACTAGATTCTCCTGCCTAAAATATCATACCGTATCGTAGGTATACACACATATATGTACGGTTGGGCATATTTATGTTATATAGCACATACATATACACATGCGTGGATAAGTATTGCTATAGGTATACACGGGGCCGAGGAGAAATCCTGAACCTTCCAGTATTATATGTTTTATTGTACGAATATTCCAGCTCATACCTTCCTATATATACCTATATATACGTATAATATCTACCTACAGTGTGTGTATATTAATGATGGAAAATTAGATTATCAGATTTCCCCTAGCAAGACGACCGTCAGGAAAATTATTCCACTGCTGAAAATTAGCCTTAATATAAAGGATAGAATTATAATCACTAAAATCGATAAATTTCTCAATTCCACTATATGTGAGACAAATAATTCCCTTATTTGTCCATCGTTCTCGGGAGTCCGAAATATTTTTATGCATTATCGCTTGAATCGTGTCTTACTAATTGTAAGATTGCTCCTGAAGAAATCAAAGATCATACCTATGATATCTGCCGGATATATTTTGATGATATCAGTATCTATATCTAAAACGTACTAGGAAAATTGGAAACCTAACTGTTTGTGAACCATGATCAATACTATTTCAGCTGTTTTATGGTTACAAAAATAAATCCATGTGTCAAAAGAATGTCGTCCGATCGTCGCGACACGAGGTATGTAGTACATACATACGTCTACGTGGCGCCGACGCGAAAATTTTCTCAATTTTCAAGATAGAACACTATAAAATCGATTATATGAAATAAAAGAATTCAAAAAAAAAAGTGTCGCTCAGCAGCTATCAGCTAATAGAAATGAAATAAAATAGAAAAATATGAAAAAAGTACGCCTATAAGGGCAAAGTAACCGCTATATATCTATTGATCGTTCATTCATGGCGCCTCCTCCACCTCCTTCTTCTGGCTCCTCTCCCTTCCACCACCGCCGACCTCATCCTCCTCCACCCACACGCCCGTCGTTGCTTCTACCCTCATACCTTCTATACTCCACTCCAACCTATAGCCGAGTCAGTTCTGCCAACTGAAATCAACCCCTCGCAGCATATCACGTGGCGCTCACTGACGCACGAATACCAACACAATAGGGAAATGCCTATAGGTATGTATAGTATCTACGTGACGACATGCGACTACGCATTAATTGCATGCAACGTGTCCTTCGTTTAGCTCGTACCTCTGTTTATAATTTAGTAAAAATTCAGCGTTGAACTATATTGCCGGAATTTTTTTTTCTTTTTTCATTCCAATCTCTAATAAATTTGCACTATATTGAAACTGCGGGGGCGAGAATGCAAAATGAAACTGATTTTTGAATAACGAATGATTCCTAATGAATTATTATTACTTTTTAAGAGTTATTGATGATAAATTTTGGAGGGAGATGCGAAGGGTGGAGAATTATGGGCGGAATCGTGACCCTAGAAATGCACCTTGACTTTCGTTTCCAGTCGTATTATCGTACCACGCAGATTATTGCGTGGGGTAGATTAACACCAGGCGATTTTTCCGCTAATCGCGTTGACACATAGCGGGGTGTTCAGAGGATATAAGAAAAAAAAAGACAGAAAGAAGAAGAAAAAAAACGTGGTGGAAGCCACTAATTACTGACGATTATGCAATATGATTCCCTCGCCCTATTCTCCGCGTGTCTAGGCGTTTATATACATGTATTGGTACATTCGTGCGTGTGCGCGCTTACGGACACAGCGTCAAATATGTCGTTGCGTATGTAGGTCGACGTGAACAGACGAGCGACGCAATTGCTATGACTGATGCTAGGTGAGCGTAAAACCGCAAATCAAACAGCTGGGGAAAAAGTAACAGCGAATTTAGGTAAGGAATAAAAAATTTCCGAAATTGATTCCCAGCAGTGTTCAACTGCAGTGGGATGATCTGTAATTAAATACGTATCTTCCGAACTGTTCTGCCATTAATTGAAATTTCGATTTTATCATAGAAAAACGCGGCGGTTTTTGTTCTTTACATGAGAATGGAAAAAAAAACCTCCAAAATGGCTGATCAATCGTAAAATATACCGTAACGCTTTTCCGACAGTATATTCATACCTCTTCGCGCCCTGCAATCCTGTATAATTTTGACAGCCTACGTCAAATCCTATACTCGATTCTTTTCACTGACGATAGACTCTGCGCAGTCGATAAAGACTCGGGGAGATAGATTGATGAATAGGGGTTCTGCAGGGAAGAGCTATAAAAAACAGCGTGTACCTTCGTTGCGTCACTTTGCGTTTAATTAAGACAGTCGTTATATTTTGATTCGATTCAATCAGGGATAAGTTCAGTCGTTCTATGCGCCACTATGTACACGTTATCGTAGTAGGCATTAGTCTTCCGGTAAGAGAATGAAAAAATCAATCGGAAATCTAATATATGAAATTAGTTTAGGTCATTATAGTAGGTTGCGACATATCCGTTAAAACCGAAAAGCTAATAATATAATTATAAAAATTTCAACCAGGATGCATACCTACAGCACGGACAAAAGGGGATTACATTCGTTAATATTTTTTGCGTAAAACTGCAGTACACCGATGTTAAACACACTCATACGTTCTTCCGGCTATCATGTATCTATGCGCGGAACGTTCCGACTTTTAATGAAAACGGTAGATTTAATGGATAAATAAATTGTACTAGTATATTCGTTTTGGGACAACATTAAAAGCTGGGGAATTACGTTTCGTAGAACGAAGACACAAAATTCTACCACTTTTGAAATGCCATTCTACTCGTTTGAGATGATTTAAATTTTAGTGCAATTTTTAATGACAAACACCTTTTAATTTGCAATGATTTTTGTAAATCTCAAGCGGTAATTTTTATTTGACATTGCGATGAGCTACGACCTTTCTAATTCAATTGACCTACTCATTGGACGAAAATTCTTTCGATGGGGATAACAGCTAATCGAAATAACATCCTTTTATGCTTGTTTTTTGCCACCTGAACCTTACGATTTTATTTTTTCGAGTTCCTTTGGAAACGTGGATATTATCGTACTTTTGTTCAACCTTCTAGGACTATGAATCTCAAGCCTCGAATCTCTACGCGAATTGTAAGCAAGTATAAAAAAATGTTGGAAAATAAAGAACCCTGCGAAAACGAGGGTTTCTGTATTGCATAGTCAAATTTTTGCCGAATTTCTTCCTGGCAAATCTTGCGCACAGCGTTTCATTCGCTTTCTGGGCGGTTTCCCCGCTAAGCGAAAGCTCCGGTGAATTTATTCGCCCCCACTGGCCTCGTACGAGCTAAGAAGAACCGTATCGAACCTCTGAGAATTCGGAATATATTCCATTAAAGAAGAACAAATGCGGCAACATCCGCCGTTCCTATTCCTAACCCATCTCATTTTCACAAATAGATAGAAAACTCCTTTCTAAAGGATCGTATATAGAAACGGAACTCGTCTCTTGGGGGTAGCGAAAACATTATCTAAAATAGCGAGCTTCTTCATCCGACGCAATAACCCGTAGAGTGAATGAAAATTCGGCACCATTAGATGCACTGATTCTAGAATAATCCCGGATAGTGTCAACCACCGATAAATGTCCTCTGATATTGAATCTTTCAGCATATTTTCTCGTCACTCACCTCTAGAGGGAGGCAGGGGCTAGATGCGGCCATGTTCCTACATGCGTTCAGGACTCTGCCCCGCTGGCGTATCTGCTCCGGCTACACTTTACACCTTTTTACACCTTGGTCACCCCGTCGTAAACACCTCACGCACTTTATCCACCACTATATCTGTGCATAGCACCGTTCGCGAGGGTATATATCAAGTCCCGAAAAAGCCTCAGTCTGGTAGAAGTCTCACACTATCTCTACTCGAGCCGTTCGCTCGTGGCCGCTGGGACGGTCGGACGGTGCCTCGACTCGACAAAGTATTTCTCTCTCAGTCTCTCATTCGCTTGCTCACTCGCTCACTCCGCCACCCTCGTACCTCCCTCTTTTCTACCCTCTGAGGGCTCTGTCACTCGCAAGCTTCAGTACCGTATCTAAAACCGGTGCCCCATATCTTTGAGCATCTACGAATATCGCAGAACTCGAATGAGTACTCATTTCACCCCTCACCAGATTTTATCAAGCTTTTTGAATGGGCTTTAATTCACCTATAATTATACTAAATCGAAGTTTATCACTTTATACACGAACACTGCATCCATAGATTGACTGCGTTATTCGTCGATTAGTAGAATTATTTGAAAATAATTACCACTGATGTATTCGATGTTGTTATTATTTAAGGGAGGATAAATATTCGGCAGGTTACAGTAGGGGTGGTTTTCATTTGATTCAAAAGAGACTCGCGCCTTGTTAGAAGCTTGGGAAAAGCTCTGAATTGGTTCGAGAGGCTGTCGCCAGATGTCATCGAGAACGTAGGGGTTGCGGAGGTGTGTGTTGGGAGGCGAGCTTCGGTCAAAGAGCTTCTTCGAGGGTGTGTGTTTAACCGATACTGCGCGGGGTTGCGAAGCATGCGCCCCGCACGATACGCGAAGGAACGTAGGAAGAGAACCAAAATTTAGGGACGTAACTTATCCTGCCTGAACCATGCGATACATTGTTGAAAATTTTCTGATATTTCGATTCGAGAAAATTCACCTCGTTAATTTATGAATTATTCGCGATCGTTCAGACCCTGGTTTATGCTCGTTGATTTCTTTAGCAAAAAGGGAAAGAAAGCGTTAAACTTGCTAAGGAAATATCAATTATTATTCCGTTTCAAATAATGATATGATTCTATGTAATCGAAAAATTTGACTTTCTAAATAAAAGATTTTTGCACGATGTCTCATGCAATATGTTTGCATATATGAACAAGTCTACCAATTCTAGACGCCAGATCCGGCCTCACCCACTCGGATCCCTGTGTGACTTTCCCGGCCGAAAGTTCACATCAAAAAACAAGTCCCAAAATTTTTTCAGATTTTTTCTTCTTTCATTTTCGGTCTTGTCATTTTTTTTTCATTCAGCTTTCGCGCTATTCTACCAGCATGAAAATCTATATGAAAAATAGGTTTGTGTGTTAAAAAAGCTCAGCTTCTCAAAAGAAATATTTATTTTTCAGTTATTATAGTGCAAAGCCCTTAGAATCAAGTTTAAAAACTAAGATTCTCCAGGTGGAATTATTGCTGAATTTTTGTTGTTCATCCATTTCTGGAGTATTTACGCAAAACCCATTCTGAAAATCACACATTATACATGTGAAATTTTTTCAAAATTTGTTTTTCAGTTTTTGAACTTGATTTTAAGGGCTTCGCACAATAACTGAAAAAATAATATTTTTCTTTTTCCAAATCTGAGCTTTTTTTAAACAGAAAACCTATTTTTCATAAATTTTTCCATGCTGGTAAAAAAGCGCGAAAACAGAATGAAAAGGAAAAAAACTGGAAAAATCACAAAATACCCCGTATAATAACAGCGAAAATAAGAGAGGAAAAAATCTGAAAAAATTTTGGGACCTGTTTTTGGATGTGAACTCTCAGCTGGAGAAGTTACAAAGAGATCCGAGAGGGTGAGGCCAGATCCGACTCCTAGAACTGGTATACTGGCTCATATATTTTGTTGAATATATCGTAATGAGTATAATTTTAAGTGTTACGAATGAAACGTCGACTAAACAAAGTTGGTTTTTCTTTTGTGTTTTTAGTAGAACGTTGGTATACGTGAAGTAGGTATAAAATGGCCTCGGTCACGCTAGGTAGAAATTCACCAGTGCAAGATATTCGCGAATGACCCGTAGAATTGCACCGCAAAAAGTCTACCAACCGTAGACTAAAAAATTGTTTATTTTTTCGTTGTTTTTATCGCGAATTCGTTCACCGGATATCGATTCAATTTTTCAGAAGCATGTTGCAACGGGTTATAGTTTTGCCCCTAGTTATAAATAATTAATTTGATATTGTTCCTCGTGGGGACGACGCGATGGACTAATTAGGTCGAAAAATGAACCCACAACCTTTCACCCCGAACTCTGTCGACTCGATCCGGATGTCGAGATGAAAAGTTGGAATAAGCGAAAAATACTTTCAACGATATTATTTCTCCGAGTATTATACGTCCCCCGTGACCTGCTCAATCTCGATTCCGAGCAGTGAGCATAACATTGCGAGTCGTAATTCGCTAGGGGAAATTAATTAGGAATTCGCATAATAACAGCTAGAGTTTTCCATGCCTTAAGAAACGATCGTTGGCAGCTGCAGGTGAAAATATAAATAATAAATTATAACGAAATATTCATATACAAAACAGATATTTCCTGGTTAAATAAATGTCAGCTACCAATAGGGGTGAAAATCGTGGGGTTCAAATCACGTTGTAATTCGTCGCGTATGCATCGCGGTTCTTCGGCTCCGGGTCGCGAGAGTGCGGTGACCCAGTGCTCCACATTCGTCGACGGCCTCGTTGGAAGTTCGAACCTCGGAGGTGGATTCCATGGTTCCCCGGTTCTCGGCTGGTGCACCCACCCGCGGGGAAGATCGGAGGACTACGATACACGTATAACCAACGGAGACAATTCGCCATTCTTTATCCCCCCAATAATAATTTGTAAACAATTCTTTTTCCGCCTCATTATACCTAGAACTAATTAACTAACTTCTTCCTTCAATACACTGCGAGGAAAATAAAATTAGAGCAACCATAACACAAGCTCTTCCTTCACCTCGGGCAAACGAAGCTTTCTATGACTCCGTACCTTAGAGAATAATCAGTCACGTGTGCCATAATGTAGCAGATATAGTAAATTGGATGTCTTCCCTCGCGGAATTACTATGCTGGTAAAAGAAGCACGCAGTTCCTTAAGTCTACGGGATTTTTCCACTTCTATACCAACTGAACTCACCTTCGCTGTATTGTCATCATTAATAGTTGTTCGAAGCGCATACCATTTATTTAAGTGTCGTTTTACCAGATAATTAAGAACAAGTCTCCGTCTTCCGGTGCATATAGAACTGTTTAACACGTAACGATGACAGACACGCGACGATGCCGTTAAATACCTTGTGAAAGCTCGGATTATCAGGTGCTCCAAGTTTTTGAGTACATATATGTATATATAATATATATATATATATATGTATGTATGTCGGAAAGGTTCCTATCTGCGCTGCGGTGCTTTCTTGCGGTAATATACTAAAGAGAGGACGGAAGAATTTGGAATAATTTGATAAAGAGACTCCACGCCATGCTTGTCACTTATAATACACTGTCTTCGGTCTACCTCTTCTTTATCACAGGTTGAGAGGCATCTTTGTGGATCTCGGTGATATGTAAATGACTATGAACGTGGAGTACCGAAGCCTCCACATAAGGGTTTCCTCAAAAAAGGGGGTGACGAGTTCTGACAGGGCATAAACGTCCCGAAGTTCGTTTTACCCTCGTCTTGTCTTAAAGCTTAACGCGGAGGATCATGAATACTAACTATTCGAATTGCGGCAAGAGCACCATATTTTTCAATCAAAGATTACCACTCATGAAATTTTACGGATGGTAAAAGGCCGTCCGCAACAAGAGTTTCTATCAACGAGTCTGTTTCGTAACCGTCTCTGATTTAGTACCCCGGTAAGTCGGTTTTTCGAGAAAAACCCTGTCATTGGAATGATGGCCTAACTGGAGACGAGGCACGTGGAACAACGGTACTCCGGTAAAAAGATTGTATAAAATTACACGACCTTTCTTCCATGAAAGCCGGAACATCAGAGTGAACATTTTCCCTACTATTCAGAATAACAGTTCAAAGTTATTGCGTATTTCGTCAGAGGAGCAGGTATATAGTTGTAAGATTGTAAAGTCAGTCTACTCGAAATAAGTCGCGTTCTATAGAGCGAACCGCGGGCAAAACTGACGGTAAGAACATTGAATCAGTGGGTATAGGTAAATTTATAATGTCGCCAGAACTTTTGGTAAATTGGTCTAATTACTAAGCACGAAGAGCAGTCGAGTCCAGTAAGCTTAGCAATTACTAGTGATATATGACTAGCTTAACTAGACTACTTCGCGTCGTCGAACTTTGTTTTGCTACAGCAGATATACCTAATTGTTACCTAGCAAAGCATTATGATTCGCTGCATAGTGCTTCCACTACCTCGTACAACAATCTGTTGCGAAAATTTCCAATGAATGAATAAACTAGTGCCTATTTATTTTTTCCTTTTTTTCAAACTGATTTATAATTTCGCGCTCATCGTTAGCCGGGTTTAACGTGGCTCTCGTAGTTTGTATAGGTATCCTTCATCGGGACTGGAACCATATGGAGGAGAGGAATAATTAAGCGGACCCATGACGTTATAATTTTTGTTCGTCGTTAGCTTGTCAATTTTTTTGAATACCCAATTTTTCTTTTCATTCACATCAATATAGGTATTTCGGTTCGAGTGTCACACTTCATCAGCAAATGAACTCAATAAAATAAAATGTAGACCATCTTGTGTCGAAGGATTAATTTCGAGCTTGCATACCTTCGCAAACCAATTTGACTTTTCGATTCGGACAAAAATTCAACAAAATTACTACAATGTTATAACAAATTCTAATCACTATTCTGATAAGCGTTAATCGCCAGCTTTCTTGGCGCCAATACCCGAGGCCTATCTGTTTTTTAAACCCAAGTAAATCCAGCCATGGTGTTTACCAGTCATGGCATAGGGCGAGGAACGAATGCGGGGTAAAAGGGGCTATCAGCCCGAAGGGGTGACTTGGAGTGAGGCTAGGATGGTTAGGGGTTGACAGGAAGGGGAAGAGAAGACGGGAATCTGGGTCGCCATATACTACGATCGGGGTTTAAACTCGGTCAAGTTTCCTGTACCTGCAGGCTACATCAACCATATTTGATATATTATTTTGAAAGGAATCTTTTTGACTGTCTCTAAATTTGCGGCTTAGAATTAATATATTCATGAGAATGAATCAATTCATAATATCGCGATAGCCGATAGGTACTTGAACCACTCGACTGAAAAAAAAATATATATACATATATATATGTATATAATAATAATCGAGAACAAGACGAAAAAGAAATGGATAAAAAAACGCGAGTATTACCCACCAAACGTGAAACTTGAAAAAAATTGCCCGCCATACTGTAAGTGAGATTTCAATGCTTGATATTTAATTAGTTAATTGACATTCGTGATAATTGGACAGCTAGATATGTGTGTGTGTGTGAGCGATGTGTATATGCAGGTATACCTGTATTGCAGCATGGTACGAAATCGATGGTAGTTATTTCAGGTGGCCATATAAATTTAATTAACGAAGCAGGTCATAATTATTCGGAACATACATATATATATATATATATATATATATATATATATACATACATGTATACATACCATTGGCATAAATGTATACATATCTACCCTCATCGCTAACCGATTAACCTGACGTGGCTCTATCGATTCTTGAAAAAGAATTAGCCGATCCTTTAAAATGAACCATTACCCATGTTAATTTCAGCCTCTCTATATTCTCAGGAGTTCTTTACTAACCATCAGCCTTACATATACCTAATACAAGTCTAAAAATCCACGTTTTCAAATCTGCAAAGTGAAGAGCTCGTTGCGAATGACTAAGATGACAAACCTCTCTACACCACTGCAATAGCTGCCAGCTAACGATAAATGCAACGAGGTAGGTAGGTATACTTCGCTCGAAGTCTGAGAGGCAACCCTTATTCATCTCTTCGTTCCCGATGGGATCTGCTAGGCCGGAGGCAAGACGTGGAACAAGAGGAGACGCGGAGAAGAGAAGAGAAGAAAAGAGAAGAGAAGAGAGGAGAAGAGAAGAGAAGAGAAGAGAAGAGAAGAGAAGAGAAGAGAAGAGAAGGGATGAAAGAGGAGGTAACCAGGTACGCAAGGAGGGATGAGGAGTCCAACAAGGGCAGGGAGGCATAAAGGGGGATGGAAGAAGGATGGGGAAGAGAGAAATGGAAGTCTGGGTACGAAGGCAGCTACCCAGGAGGGAGAAAATGTAGGACATCGAACTCTCCCCTACGGGGTGCTGCCTACCGGCTTGATTCCCTCTTTACCCCTCTTTCCCTCTTTCATCGTCCTCTAGCCGGCCAGCCATCCGCCACGTATCGCCCCGTGCTGTTCTATGTTTATATACCTATACACCCCACATTCGTATACAATATGTACCTGTATAACACGGGAAAATCTGGTGTCGTGGTGTCCTGGGAGTTTAAGGTGTTGATGTACTCGCATATGATCCTGACATGGTTCTAAACGCTATTAAAAGCTCTGGGCATATATTTTATTGGCTTTGTTTCAGCCAGCGCATATGCAGAATAGGAAAAAAAAAAATAGTAAAGAAATTAAAACGGAGGGAAGGGTCGAGTAGGGGTTTATATTCACGATGAATAAAATATGAATCCGATTGGAAATAAAATCTGACTAACCAGAGCAATTATTTCGAGAGTATCGTGGTCTGCTTGGTTTTCTATTTACTGAAACCACATATGACCTCGATATCCTATAACCATAGAAATTTTCATACCTCGATAGTTCGTTCGCGGCCAAAAAACCAACGAGACGTAATTCCGCGCGATAAAAGTATGCATGTATGTATAATATATGTGTGTGTGTATGTGTAGGTGCCAGGAGCATTTCGTTCATGTTAACATTCACCGGAGCTTGAAACTAATTTACCCAAAGGGCCTTTGGGCGACAAAGTTTTAAAGATCTTTGCACCTAGTCCGAGTGATGACTGACATTTGCTATTATACATATATACTATATACATATATGAGGTAAAAAGTACCGTGAGTGGGAATTACAGATAGGAAAAAATTCTTTTCATTCCATGAGCCGATAATCAGTACGTTCTAAAGTGAGCTGTCTCTTGCACTACAGAAGTCCAATAGATACCAGAACTAATAGGGTTCAGATGGATTGACACAAGAAGCCCTAAAGCATATGAAAGCGAGTGCAATGTACGTTGGAACTCGTAGCTTCGCGGTATGTGATCGGATACGCAAAAAGAAAAGAAGAGAGAAAAAAAGAAACAAAATAATCATCCTGCGGAAGAACGAAGAGCGCAATTAACATGAAATGATTGAAGTTATCGAAAATAAAAAAGAAAAACGATCAAGTTTGAATTCAAAATAATGAATCCCACTTGATTGAGTCAGCCTTGAGGTAGGTTTTACCTCAACTCGGCCACGAGGCTGACGAGAATCTCTCGCTCGGGGTGCGTGACGTCACAAAGCCTTTGACTAATCAATCGAATGATCAGATCAAAATCTCACGTGCGGCTAAAAATATTTGTGTGAGCAACCAGAGTGTGGTGGCAGGCGAATTTCGTATACAGTAGAAAGGAAAAAGGAAAAAGAAAAGAAAATCTAATGAATTATATTGTGACGCGTAGATCCGCGGCTAACTGAATCATTAGAATAATTTTAAGTTATAGTGCCAAATTTCTAACAACTGTCAGATTTATACTACGTGGAAGAAAAATTTTAGCCATGTGTCACGCGATCAAGTTGTTGTCGCGAGTGTCGTTCGTTTATCGTCGAAACGAACGAACGAACGAGCGATGTCTAGATATGCATGCGGTCTGACCGGCTATTAGAATATATTTTTCATTCTATTTTATTTTCTCCCAACAAGCCGGGAACTGTGGCGTATAGTTATTGATTAATCGTAATTACCTATCGGTAATTGAACGTAATATCCAAGCTAGAGTCGCGGAAGGTATGAGAAAGGAGGGAAAAATATTCACGAAATTTTAAGGATGTATCAACTATAATGACATGGTCGGACGAATGATCCTCAAGGGAAAATACGTTATACGAGCTTTCGCGAAGAATTTGAAATAGCCCAAATCAACCTGTTCGTTCTCTTTCTCATCTGTACAATTCACATCTCTTTCGAGTTTTATCTTGAAAAAAAAAAGAAAAAGAAATTCGAGGATTAAGAACGAGAAAAAGATCATCGCGAAAAATAGGAATCGATTAAAATTTGCGAAAAAAATTAAGGGAGTCGAGTCTGCATTTATATCGTCCTGATCGGCATCATCGTATTCCAATGCGTCTCGTCACTTTCTCCTGTCTCCTCGTGGGCCTACAACAGAGAAAACCGCAGGAGCCCAAGAGAACGAGAAAGAGGGACAGAGAGAGGCCACGCGCAATGCGGGTATTGATTCACGACGCCAGGGCGCCTCTCTCCTGCCTGCTGCCTGCCTGCCTGCCTACCTGTCTGCCTGCCTGCCTGCCGCCTGCTTGCTCTTGCTTGCTGCCCCTGTAGAAAGTCGAGCTTTAGGCCTCGGCCTTAGCTTTTATTCGAACGTCACCCGGTATAGATTCACAGACCAGTATCACCGTGACGTAGATATGTATACGTAACTTCGATGACAAGGCATATAAGGAGGAACGGTGACTTTGAACTGCTTCAAATAATCAGATGGAGTCAAATTTCTCGAACGAAATTTATTTGCTATTTTTTTAAATACTGTGCTCGTTAGTTTGGGGATCGGGGCCATGTGCTTTGCGGATTTAGTTGAATAGACATGAATAGAAAAAATCGTCGTATCGAAGTAGGTACGAGATCGGTTATCAAAAATCTGTAACTCAATCACGCAGTCTAGGTAGAGAGGAGAAATAAATTCCGAAATCGCAGGTATCGCAATGTATGAATTCATATTATTTGGTACAAGGTATTTCCTCGTTGAAGAAATGACAAAAATTATTGAACTTTTCACTAGCAGGATTATTTTCTAGCCATAACTTTGATGCTCTCGTTGTTTACGAAGCTAACAACCAACTAAGTCCATTTTTCAAAACTACATTTTCCTATTCGTGAGACGCGGTTGCAAGAGAACTGGTCGATCAATCGAACTGAAATTCTGTTTTGCATTCATTCTTTATACACCAATTTTCAGGACGGATCACTGGAGCTTTGAGTTCCTGCAAGGTTTTTATTCTCTATTGTGAACTAGGTTCCGAAAATTGGGATTTTAGAAAAACACCACGCTTAAACAATATCGCAAAAAATAACAATCCTTCAAGAGTTCTCGGTTTTCGGATGAGTTCCAGGGGTAAGACATTTCTAAAACAAATTCTGACTGGAATGAACGTAACGGATACCATAATACACCGTCCTAGCGGTAGTAGGGCAAAAGTAGAGAACATCATGATTTCAATGATGAACCAAGTCTCCAATTTCAAGTTTATTCGAAAAAAGGCATTCAGTATCTTCGCACCCGCCTCTGAAGAAATATCCCTCTTTAATTCTGAAGCGTATATGATCCGTTAAACGTCTGACTACATTCAGTTTGATGAATTAAGTTACTATTCCGCATGTGAGAAGGTAGGAAATTCCGTTTGTCCTTTAGTGGAGATTAAACGAGTCTGACTCCGTGATTTGAAAAATGATTTTATCATCGGTATACAAATAAGGTATAGGAGAGAAAAAAATAAAAGAAAGGAGAAGACTGTGAACCTTACGGATAAAATATAATTTCTGCAAGTACGTTCTGTGAAGCGGGAGTAAACAAGGAGGCTTAACCAGTACTTGGAAACAATAACTGAACTTTATGTAACGGGCAACGACATCGCAGTCTGAGCTAAAAATATATAAAGTAACGAGAAACAATCGAAAAGTGATCGATACCATCAGTGGTCGTTCAAGTATCTGTTGGGTACAGCGCGGACACCTTACCGCGAGCATTAGATATTAATTCAAGTTGCAGTAGTACGACCAATCTTTGGTCGGACAGAGATTTGGCGCCAGCTGGCGGTGCCGTTAGCGAGGCACAACAGCTTTGGTATGTACGTTTAATAAAACTGTTGAACGTGATGATCGAAGACGTCTAAATTATTTATCATGTGAATTCTCTCCCGATTCTATTCGTTCGTCCCTTGGTACATGATTCTGCCTTGTTACCAACGGTCAAAAGCTCTTTGAATTTACGTCGATGGGTTAGCTTTCTGCATCGAAAGCTTTCGAGTATAAGACTGAAGTGATACTTCTTGACCGACAACCGTATTACCTACAGTTCGAGCTTGAAGCTTTTGTACCAGTCATTGACAATCTATTTTATCGACTGCACGGAGCTTTCAGGGCGTATCTCCGCAGCTGAGAATCACGAGATATTCTCGCGGAGTCGAAGAAACCCGGGAGATATTCGAGGGAATGTTTATTATTATACCGACAAAAAAATCAGGCAATTTCAAAGATCCGGTTCCCCCTAGTTCGACACGTAAGCTAAGCTTTTCCCTGAAGTCTTTAGAAAAATAAGCAATCAATAGCACAACACTCGAACACCTTGTTCGACGAGGGCTGAAGACTCTCAGACACCGTTGAAATTAAACTTTTCTTTTAATTATACGAAGGCAGCAACTTCCAGACTTGATTCGGAGGATCTCAATGGTGTATTAACTCCCTAATTCGTGTACTTGTTTGTATAAAACTTGGCTAAATCATGCTGATTTTCATCAATGGTTCAATAATGAATGTTAGTCAATCGAATTCAGAAACGGGCAGCAGCCTACGGCAAGATCAAGTTCTGGGGCATTCGAGCAATGTGTCTTAAATTTATATTTTTCCGATTTTTGATACAGCGCTTTACACTATTTCAATCTCAACGAATCTAACGAAGTACCCGGTCTCATCTGTTCCTTGAATTCTTCTACATCGATAGCAAGTCATATAAAATTGTATAAAAATATACTTTGGAACTTTTTACATATTGTTCGTTATTTTTCATGGATCTCATTTTGTCCCGGGCTCTCGTATATGGTTTTGTCACACACATGTATAAAAGTGACGGAACAAAGCATGTCACGCATATATTGTATATTGTATACTCACATAATGTCGCCCAGCTTAAGCCTGGTCTGTATAAGGGCACAGCTCTTGTGATCGCTGGTGGTGACAGCCCGGCGTCGTCGGGTGTACCTGGGCCCGTCCGGAGGTACCGCGGCGGCATCCCCCGGGAGCAATTGGGCTCCGTAGGGCATTGGGCCCGCGCCTCCGCGCACCATAGGGCTGCTGCCCCTTCGGCGCGTAGACATGTGTCGGCCTGCAACGCCGCCCAGCATCCTGGTCCACAAAAGAGATCGAAGTTTATAATAATATCAGAAATTTTCGAAATTTTGGTCTTGTAAAAAATACCATGAATTTTCGTTTTGGATATAAAGGTGAAAAATGAATTCCTGGTCGAAATCTTAATTAATCATCGTTTCGTTATATCATCCCTGTTCTTTATACAAAGTTCTATTTCCATTCCTAATTTTATTTAGAATTCAGCAACTCTACCGCTTGGGTAACTCGGACTTCCTCTTTTTATTCCTCTATTTTCTTGTATGCTTCTGTCACAATTTTCGAATGTATTTCGTTTATGTTGGAAGAAAAGGAGGGTCGATTTTTATGCTTGAAAAATGTTTCAGGATACGTACTGTGAATTTATACAAAGATAAGCAAGGGAAGTTGATCGAGGAAGTCGGAAGATTGCGTCAAGACTTTGGCAACAAATCTGAATTTCTAATTGTCGAATTACCACACAATTATTTCGAGAGTAAATTTCTCGCGTGGTTGCCGGTGAATGTTTCATTACACTTATTTAGCTGTCGTTTTCAAACTCGCCTTGCTTCAAGACTTTTTACTCTCACGCTTTCCACTCATTTTATCTCTATTTATCGAAGCTTTTTTCAGAACCGACCGAAATTCATTTCGACTTCAAGACTCACGTTATTTCACCCCAAATACACAATATAATAGCGTTTAGACTAGCATATAAGTAGTTCGAAAAGACTAATTCAATACCCGAATAATTCGCTGAAAATCACAAGCCGAAATTTCCTAGTGCCAAATCTATGGAGAGTATCTATAGGGCAGTCAAACATGTAACAGGCTTTCCCACAGTGGATAGAAATTTGTTTTAAAATTATCTCGAATCCATCAATTGCCCGAAATATCGGCTTATCTGTGACTATCCAGATATACAATCTTCACGTTTTGGCCGTGAATGCCCTAACTCCTCTCTGCAGTGTGTCGAAATATAGTGAAGAAAGTTAAAGAGTCGAGTAATTAATGTGTCCGATTTATAATGCACATGGACTTCAGGTTTTTGTCAAAGTGTGAAATGTTTAGAGTTCTGTTAGTCCGTCCGTTTGTCAAGCTGCGTGTCCAGTTTCCCTTAGAACGACTTACCATTTGCGGCACGCTAGGCATTGTTTCTTGTCCATGTTTTATCGGCGATTATCTGCCCTAGATTCATTTTTACCCCAAGTTTCTTCTGTCTAAGTTTTTAGTGTTTAATTTTCTATTTCTGTGGTTTCTCATTTCTGTTTTTGCGTCTTATTTATCGCTGATGCAAATAAACCGCTTGCATTCACAAGGATTATCAAAGAGGGAGCATGGCATTAGGTATGCGGGTTGCCAATAGAAATGGTTCTTGAACCGGAATAAAATATACGGAATACGAATTTCCTTTGGCTAAAATCACCAAACTTGTTTATACCTTTAATCGTTGTTAATTATTTCGTATATATTAACCCCAAGTTTGTTTTTGTTGTGAAGAATCTTCAACTCGGAGAAAGTCAATTAAGCTCAGATATAATGGAAAAATCACGAACAAAGGGCCTCGTATTCTCTTTGCGTACAAAAGATCCGGAACTCTGCGGTTGGAACATCAATTGATCGGTGTATATTAATTTTTTACTGTCGATAATAAAACGTAAAACAATTACAAGCTGACCTGAGTTTATTACAGGAACATACAAATTTCTCTATAAACAAAATTCAAACGTGTATTACAAACCTGCATTATGAGTACCGTACGTATAGATCGTGATTTTTCTGTATGGCCGGAAAAATTGACTTTGTTTGCCGGATACAACTGGATAAACAAAACTTTATTTGTGGAGGGAAAAAATGATAATAATGAAACACTCCGGCCATTACGATATGGAAATATCGATCGTCCGCTATGTCTGTTCTAAGTTCTATTCTGCGAATATGGTGATATAAGCAGAAAGCGCGTCAGGGTATCGTAAACTCAGTAAACATCAAAAGTCTCTGAAGAGTTGCGGGATCTAATTAAGTTAAAAAAAATTAAAAAAATAGGCGAACATGATTCCGAAGGGTGTGCCACGTTAGGCGGCGTATCGAACGACGAGTATCAAGTTTTGAATCTCATTACAAGTTCCTTAAAGTTAAGTTACTGGTACATTAACTATACGTCGGCTTTTACATCCTGCCTTGAAACATGTCGATATATAACACTAGATCTACTACCTCCCGCGTTGAAACTTGAGTCTGCCCAGTTTTGTGCCTAATTGCTTTTATCGAAGTCGAATACATAGTATCGATATAGAATACCGGAAGTCGTATTTCAGATATACCACCGGGTAGCAATGGTATTTACGAGGAAATACCCTGGCGGAAGTTAGCAAGGTGACAAATGAGTTAGCCAATCTCTAAAGCTGCGGGTGGAGTCGAGACTAGAACTGGGGAAATTAGTTTCCCTCGGAACGAAGTGGTTGTAGAATTGAACACTTTCATACCAAGAAGATTGCGTCGGATAGTTTTCGCTTTCTGTTTCTTCATCTAAAAGCTTCTTCCTATAACTTTATCGTTTCTATATACTATTCAACTCGATTTAAATTTTCATAGAAATATTCCGAGCTTTCAATTGTGTGAAAAGAAGCTTAACTCTCCATCTCATATGAATAAAATTTATGCGTTGTTTTTTGTTAAATTTGATTACAATATAAATTGTCAAAGATAATCGAGAATATTTTATTCGGCCTTAGAAACTGCCTGCGCTAATTATTTCACAATGTCATTTATCATTTTCAGTCGTGACTCGCAGAACTAGATTTTTCTTTTCGGGCTATACCATTACCGTGACAATTTCAAGTGAATTTTCACCATAATCTGTAAAAAGTAATAAGTAATAAGTAATATCACTCGCCCGTCTCTGACTCGCTCCCCGTCATTGCGTAAGGGATAAATAGCAGCCCTTGCCGAAAAGGGGGATGACAAATTATGATAATTTAACTGCACAATAACGTTTACATAAGCATTTGGTTATGTACGACGAGGTCTGCACGTATTTGTGGCTACGTGTGTAAGTAATACCTGTATCATGCACATACACACGTACTACATACCTATGTATACCTACTTTCGTAGGAGGGAGACGAAAGCTATTGCGAATGTGCATATAGCTAGCGCTAGAGAGGAGCAAAGAGGAGAGAAGTGAAGAGAAGAGAAGAGAAGAGAAGAGGGAGTTTTAGGGTAGCAACCTGTTGCTAGGCACCCCGGGGAACTCTTAGCCTTCCCTGGTCACGTCGTTCCCGGCCAGTTTCACTTCGACAGAGCCAATTCGCTTCCGGTTTCTGCGCGAGCGCCAGCTAGCTAGGGACTATGTGGATATCTATTCTTGGCATAGTCTTGATTCGAGAGGAAATCTAATTCTAAGATATAGGAAGTCGGATGGTAATCTTCCGCAAGTGATTATGCGCAGTGGATAGATGCGTGTGCGATTTCGCACGAGTTATTCATGAGAGAGGAGAGGTAATCTAAAAAATTAAAAAATTAAAAAATAAAAAAGTTAAAGAACAGAATGACAATGAGAAAATGGAAGGAGTACATCCGTCGTTGAATGTTTTCTACTTTGAAAGCTATCCTTCGACACCCTTTCAAATTTTATGATTTCTTCCACGTTACAGAAAGGTAAAACGCTAAAAATGAAACCGTTGTTCATCATGGCAAAGGCGTTCTCGACCGCAAAATTTATTTTATAGCATTGAAAATTTATCAATCGTACTTCAACGAACTTATTATTCGACAAATTTCACACCCTCATCGCGAAATACACGACGCAATTTTTCTATGAAAATAATATCCGTCCACTCAAACTACAGTTTGATTCTTATACATTTTCAGAGAATAGTCTGAACTATATTCGAATCGAAATCAATTCCTAAACCAAATCAATTTTAATGGTCAGACTAAAGCGGAAGAATAATTTCCCAGTAGCTACTTAATTCCATTTTAACCTCTCGTGGATCAAACACGGGGATCTAAATGTTCATTTAAGTACCTTCCAAATCACCTATGGACGTATCTAAATTGTATTACCCAAGCACTATGCTCTCGGTGGGCTATATACCAGATACCTGAGCCCAAACGTCTACTGGGCTGATCGTCGGCTCGAAGTGGCTACCACTACTTCGAAGTAGTACGGAGCACGTGCAGTCAGCCCAAGTGCATGTCGTCCATAATTATCACACACGCATGTATAACGCACATATATTATCATACGCGAATAATTAAGTTATCGAGTAAAAATAGTTTGCGTTTGAAAGCGTCTAAATGTTTGAATAAATTTTCTGAAAATTTTGATAATCGTTTTAATTCCCTTGAATTTCGTTCACGATTTTCTATCCCGTAGTCACGTGGGATGAAAAAAAAAATCTTATCGTTTTACGTATTCCAACAAACTAGAATAGATTGACGAATCCCATTTGTTCAAGCTCGAAATTTACGTCAGTTGTAATTCCTTGTCATTCATTTGAATCCGGAATCCTCTGAAATATAATTGCTGTATCCATTTTCGTTTATTGGGATTATTTGAATTAGAAAACGATGAGTCGATTGAGACTACTTTGATATTTTTGAAATTTCGAGATGTTCAATCTTCGACTAGACACAGCAGATTCAGGTGCTGGAAATTGAAACGAAATCATACCATTATATATATACACGGGCTCACAGTACAGTTTCAACACTTTTCTCTCCTCCATATGCAGTTATTCAAAGTTGCGATTACCACAAATACATTTATAAACACAATTTCACGGTGAATAGTAGAATCGAATTGAATTTCGCACCGGCAACGATATACAGTCAGGGATTCGCAACGAATGGTTGGGTTTCGTAAGTGCCTCTTCTAAACGTGACGTGGCTGCATGAGCTGTATCAATACCGATACTCACAAGCCATAATCATAATCATTTATTGACAGTAGGAAATAGAAAAATTGAATATGATGAGCTTAGTTCGATGCAGGTAAGGTATTCACGCTAACACGTGACTGCATATGGTGAACAGCAATACATTTACGAGTCAGTGCACCATTGTGGTCGTCAAATGAATATGCTTATTTAGGTACAATTTCAACCGCCGAGAATATACGTAGGTATAATATCTTCACGACCGATCTATAAGCAGTGAGGGTAAAATTATTCCGGCTGTTGAGTTTGAAGGCGAACTCGTGCAAGCCCAAGCCCAACGGTAGGCTTCGTTTCGTTAATTATTTTTTAACGTTTAATTACGAAAAACAGCACTCGACCAAGACAAAGAAATCAATTCTATACGGGTCTTCCTCCGACTATATTTATCTCGCTGATATTTTTCGTCTTGTTTTATGATACTTTTTAGGCCAATCAACCCTTGTAGCCAATTCTCCTGGACTTCCGATTCGATAGCGAGATCCAAGGCCGGTTTGAAACGCGTCTGAATCACGCCAACACCTTTCAATTCCATTCAATTCAATCCAACGTACCCTTTGTTACCCCCTGTAACGTTGACGCGTTAGTATAGGTATATACGAATCATAGAGTTTATTTATAAATAGGAATCGAAACTAGTGTAATTAATTAAACGTTAAGCAACGAAATTTCCCTCGACGAAGACCGTTCCGTGATATTTAATATAGTCTTGTTTGATCCTTGGACATCTAGTTTCGCTTTATACAATGGAATAGATCATAAAAATGAATTCGTAGCTTGCATCCTCAAATATTTTAAGGCGAAGTTGATATACCCTTCTATTATCCGCCTCTAAATTAGTGTCAGTTAA
The DNA here is from genome assembly GCA_947538915.1 of Tenthredo distinguenda. Classification (NCBI taxonomy): domain Eukaryota; kingdom Metazoa; phylum Arthropoda; class Insecta; order Hymenoptera; family Tenthredinidae; genus Tenthredo; species Tenthredo distinguenda. The sequence goes on from OX384534.1 coordinate 13,723,881, forward strand.
TTTCTCGCCTGTACAGAGTAATCGTCGTTCAAACAGCTTTTTTTTTAATTAGAAAGCGGCTTGAGAGAGTCTGGAATTACGTTTAGCACGGAAATAAAATTTGCCAATTGGCTTTCTTAAATTACCCTCATCCGGTAGGAAGGTAGGTAGGTAGGTAGGTAGGTATATATTTGCAGAAATTGGAGTCGGGCTTGACCGATTAATTTAACCGTGAATTTACTCCAACTTTAATTACCGCTATACACATTTATATTCCGTTAAATGAAACAAATACGGAAGATCCAGCAATTTTAAGCGATGCAAATATCGCATTTGCGTTTCAGCCGAATCCACTGTCTTATTTCCGCACAGATACGCATAGATACGTCAGCAAGGACCTGGACCATTAACAGCATCCCAGAACTACTACGGAGATCTGAACAGGGACGAGATGCTTCCGAAATGCGTTGACCCTAGCCAGCAAAGTGTTTTCCATACTCAAACCCATCCGGGTACCACTTCGAATGAATTAATTAGGTACAAGGGTACGATTATACGTCCACGTCTTGTCGATTAGAATTTCGTTCGCGATTCGTAAATTATTCCAATCCCTTCAAAGTGTAAGTTTTACCAAACCCTCTGACCCCAAATGACATGTTTATTTTTTTGACTGTAACTGTTTAAAAAATTTCAATTCATTCGTCATTAAGAAAAAAAAATACGCCCCTGCCGTATTCAATTTCACGTGTAATACAAGCCGATTCAACATACGGACTAATTACATTCCATGAATTCTGGGAGCTTGTGTTGGAATGCCCGTATTTTGGTTCTCGGTTGAGTTGTTTGTGTGCTAAATAAAGTAGGCAAAAAACGATACAAATTAGGGGAGATATTCGTCGATTTGCATAGAATCTCTTTATCGTCAGGTATAGTTGTCTATCACTCGACATTTGTCATACACTCGGATTATAGGTGCATAAGAGTTAAATTTTTCCAACTGTTAGAATAAGTTTCGGTACAGAATTTATGGGAAGAAGAAAATTACGGCAAAGAAAAATAGCGGCCTTAAAAATTCGTAACTGGAGTTACGATATAATAGCATAAGGTCGTGGGAATAAGCTTCAGAAACGATATAGAATTCTTAAGGAACTGATGTAATCATCCTAAACGAGTGATCATGCGGGCGTGAGAGCTCTTCAATTAAGGTACTTGAAGTGCAATTGGAGCCAATGGCACTATTCGTTCAATGAGAAAAGATCTGAGTACCAAATGGATCTAAAGCCGAATAAACTCCAGTTTTGTTTTTTAATTTGGGTCAAATTTAGAAAACGAACATTTTTTCCCTAATGCTAATATTGACTGTAGAATGTGGGCTAAAAACGAGCCCAAGTTATCGAATAGCCTTCATATGCCCATCCCAGGCAATGCTTTCTCGCTTAGAGATCCATCACATGGATGTAGAACAGCGAAATGGCACACGAATTAGCTCAATCCGGTAGAGTGACGAACGGAGGACACTTTGTAGGTAAATTACTGTGAAATGAAATAAAACAGTGACGGTCTACAGACAGGCAAACAGAACGACGGTTGTAAAATCGATTCGTACATTGTCTCTGTGTCTTGAATTTGTCAAGTCTGATTTTATAGAGCAGGGAATTTCCAGCTGCGACTAAAATTTCCTAATATATTTATACCTGGCCAACAAAGAGACTGTAGATTTTCAGAATTACTAATTATGATCTGCAACTAGGGTCGCACCTAGTACTGATAATGAGCACTAGGTCCCTGGTGCTGTTTGAGTTTGGTGCTGTGATAGAGATTGTACAGACTGATATCTATCACTGAACATCTGTATACCGTCTGCCAATCTTCCTGTTCATTTTTGAGTCGGTAGATTTCGTCGAAAACTGTCAACCCAGATGTGGGATTTATGCGTTAAAAATATTTTACGAGTATCTGTGCTGCTTAAAATTCTATGCCGAGACGTATCTTCGGCGTGGGGCAAGCATTTAACTTTAAACAATAACAATCATTCTTAGCCCCGGATTTTTACACTCGTTAATTTTTCTCCGGACGGGCAGGAAAAGCTGAACAAATATTGAATGACAAATAACTTTCAGTCGAGGATGAAATATGCTCTCTTTCTTCACAGGAGAAGGTGGATATGCTTAATTACTAATTTGTAATTACTGCAATACTCGGGAGATTCGGGTAGTTCTCTAATTAGGCAGAGCTTCTTCTACCCTTTGTCTTTCTGTCTGTACTCTGTTCTATATAGGAGTATAGGCGACGGCTTGTACTGTATAAATCAACTCAAACGCGACGCAATAATATCATTCTGCTGACGTATTTGGAGTATTTCATATCTGATTTGCCACCAAATCGAAAAATCGGTTTATTATATCGCATTTTTTTGCGCGTTATATTCACCATTATTTCATTGTTTCATACATAATTTATGAGAGTCTAATTACGGCAGTCTGACGCTCACTTCCTCGATGGGTAATTCTAATCGATTAATAATTTTTCTCTATCTTTTTTTTGTATGGTTGACACCCTTTGCTGCCTAATGGTACCAGGACCTCGAATAGATATTACATTATTAATGCACAGTATTATGTCGTGCCCTTTGGGGGTGAAAATAGGCTACGGTTCCCGGCTTCTAAACGAGAAAGAACATGGTTCATCCCTCTTCACTTCCTCGCGTTTTTCCGGGACGATTAATACGACACAAGCCTATATGCGGGAAAGATTCTTGTAGGTAATGATAGTGATAATGGCTCGGAGTATAATAGCCAAATGCCAAGCGAGTGTATAGAATATCATATTATATTTGGATTTTATCAATATAGAATTGACTATAAGAAATTCGAGCCCGAAACACCGACGTTGAAATTTAGGCTGTTGCAGTACATTTGTGAATAATAAACTTCGAAGAGTTAACGTCGAGAGAATGAATATTGGAGTAAATTTTTACAATCTACTGAATCTAGTATATCGAATTCAGCCTCACACTCTGTAGTTATTTTACTACTTTCCGTTATTGGATTCTGATATTATAGCGATATCGGCATGGACTATGAACGCGTCATGGTACTCTACAGATCACTAGCGGAAGAAAGGGGTCGCACTTCATTTCATAAAGTGAATTAAGTGGTAATACTGTTCGGTTGGTCAGCCGGGAAACCTGTCTAATTTGAAAATCAATACCATCGTATTATTCACTCAATTTTGATGGAGTATAACCCAGCCTGGTAAAGCAAACATAATTGCTTGTGGAGGAAAATAAATATACGTGTGTCTGGGGGGGCTGTGTGGGGGTGGAGGGATTGAAACATGGATACACACATCAAGTAGGTATATCGAAATCTATAAGTCAGCACATCCGAACCGTCTCGGGATTTTAGTCTTTCGAGTGAAAAATATGGGCCTAAGACTTTATTTATACCATACTCGTAATGCTGGGTCGTTATTAACCTTTTGGGTTGTGCAGATACGCTACTTCGTCGATTGGAAATGAGAGGAAATTTATTTCGATCGGGTAATGTAACCGAAATTCTATTCCACCCACGATCTGATACACCTGTATACCTGTAATAATTATAACGTTGCAGCTAGAGAGACTCGAATTTCATCACTGGTGCAGCTAGCTAGTGAATTTTCATTATTAAAAGACTTTTTGGACTCTCCTTTTTTTTTTAGATCATTAGGTACTTTTTCAGGAAAAAGATAGACCATTTCCATCAAAGGAGCCATAAATCCTTTCCGGCTAAAGGTATCCCCCCATTTATTGCCTTGCTGGATAAATATAAAATATTGAAAAGATTAATTATCGAGAAATAAATGCAGTGAGAGGTCCTTATTCGCGAAATTCTTTGCAATAATTAGCTCATTAGAACATCAGAAGGTGATATACGAGTTCCGCGACGAAACAAAGTTCGTTTATCCACCATTCAACGATCGGGCAGAAATTCAACGAAAGTGAGATAAAACAGGGACAAAGAAGGGTCTATGGTGTAATGAATGCGTATATTCATTTTTTCTAAATATATTTTTTACGACGAGTTATTCATGTAGTACGAGACTCACCACTCATTTTCCATGAAGTTCCATTCTCACTGCACTGTCCTCCTTTACTACGGATCCTCGTCCCCTGGTCAACGCCGTGATATCCGTAGCTCTTGACAACCTCGATAAGGCTCCTTCGTATCGGGCCGAGGTTTTCATTCGACGCGAAATATCGATTGCGCGGATTAATTGTGTGGGTGTAAAGATATGATACACGAACTTGAGATGCACTTCACCATCATTCTCGAATGCGTGGAATCGTCGATGCTCGCTATATTTTTAACGGTGAGCTTTCGCTCGTGCGATTAAATAAAAAATAAACTTGCGGACCTTTTCTTGTAGGTGATTTAAGAAAATTTACAAATTTAGAATTTCAAATAAATTCACATCTCTATGCGTTTTTAACGATAATAGGTATTGGTGTTATACGCTGTGACGTCACGCCTCACACAATCGCGATAAAAGTTATAAATAATTCCTGCTCGACGCCTCGAGGGATTTTAGCTAGTTAAACTGACATGTAATTTTTTTTTTTTCCTTCTTCTTTATATATCGTTACCAGTAACGTAGGTAAGCGGTTGAATACTCACGTACGACCGTCGCACAGGTGCCAGACTTCCCTGAGACACCTGACAAGTAATCGTTTAAAAAAATATGAAAGCTTCGCGTGGCTTTGTACGGATAAGGCACATCTACGCTCGCCCGACAAAAAAAAAAAAAAAAAAATGAAAAAAAGACTTGTTCAAAGTAAGAAGAGGACAGAAGGTTCTACTGCTGATTAGGGTGTACAAGAATTTTTAATTTACCCATCAAAATATTTAATTAACTCAAACAAACGCAGACTCAGAGGCAATTGAGTTTAATTTTGTTGCTTCGTTGACTTTATACTTTATATTACTGAATCAAGTCGCTATACGGTGTGCTAACTTCCCTAGCATCGAATTGACAAGATTTTGAATTTTATTTGAAATTCTGTCACCGAGGATATAATTAACACATTTTGTATCGCTTTAAGAAACCATAAATGATTTTTCTCGTTTTATTTTCACTCACACAGTATTCCGTATCGTATTTTCTATTAATTATTTGGATAATTATGTAACTTGGTTTCTACGGAAACGGGAACTAAAAAATTTAGGGTATATATCCACGCATGGTTCAAGCTAACAAAAGCCGTGCTTGAAAAATATGTACATAATAAAATAGAGAGCAAATATTTATACAATAGGCTTGATATTTTCAACGATTTGTTGAGACGTTGAGTATGTGTACCTCGCGAACGATAAATGTCCACAGCTGAATGCCTACGGATGTATACTTCTAAGTTCTGGTAGTAACGATCGCGGAAACACTAATCACCCCATTAGCAATGTTGATCGGTTTTATATCGTAAACTTTGCTTCATATCCACACATCTTTGTGGGGCCTGTCGACGTTCAGTATTATAGGCAATCTTTAGTTTACGAACTACAACTATAGGTATGGTCAGGGTTTCTGATAAATCGAGAATCTAGTTACCGTGACGTTAATGATATAATTTAACTCAATAGCCATATCATATAACCGCGAGATATTTTCAATTCCGAATAAGCCATGGTACGTCGAAAAATCACGCGAACTTGTCGTCTCGCTCCTGCGTGAACAACAAGTGTGTAATTATTTTCAAAGTACACGAATGAGGATTAGCTAGATGGGCCTAATCCATCGGCAATAAAAACTTTCCAGGCTACTCGTTTGTTGAGTATATTGTTTACCTCTACAATTCAGGAATAACAGGTGATTCTTTTCCGTAACTCTGTTTTCAACGGTATTTGTTTTCGACTCGTATAATTACTACACTTTTCGCACTATCAACTGATCGCAATTATACCGAAGTGCCTTCAACCTGAGAGGGTTGATTATTTTTCAATGGATATGCCATTTTATTTATATCTGAATATATGATTAACTTTCGAAAGATGGTGCTTCGTTTTTATAGCAAATCAAAAAAAAAAAATAAGGAAATTCATAACTTTTCAGCCGCTATATATTATTCAATCGCTCTTCGTGCCTACCTTACATTCCTTTTAATCTTTTATTTCTTGTTCAATTTATGTGCACGAAAATATTCAATCGATCTAAACTAAATGTCAAAGCGATACTATTAACTCTCACCTGGTATAATCGAAATAGTATCGTATAATGGGTACGTGTAGGTATGCTAAATCTGATAGCAATCGCTTGAGAAGTCTGTGATTTCTTATTTATACTCAGAAAAATCAACGCTAATCGCATATTAAAAAATAAAGGGATCCGCTTCGTTCTTCGTGGGCCATTGACGGTTTTAAACATTTTTTATCGTTCGAAATTTTTAATTTTTAGTCGCTTACTTTGCTGCCTTTGACTGGACTTCAACTAGATTCCTTTCCAGAAGTCTTTCAAGACGATTTATGTCGACGGGAATGTATACTTGCCATCATATTGTTGTTAGTGTTAAGAATACCAAGCAGAAGTGATTTTTATCGTTTTATTCAGTGGCGCAACTAGTAAAGTAGGTTTATATCCTCTGGTGATTCTCCGCTTCTTAAGACTTGGATCCTGGTATATAATCGATCTTGGTTTAACGCCACCTACTTGCGGATACGATAAAGGCTTGGTAATATCCCTTTTATAATCACTATGAATGACGCCTCGAATTTAATTGAAATTATTACACAATATTTCGCGAGACATTCTCGTCTCAATTAACAACTTAATATCGGGCTGAAGCAACTTACGCTATACGTAACAATTATTCGCGCCGTTTTAGGGGACGTAATTCACCAATTTTCCATAAACAAATAAGATGGCTTCTCTTAGCAATAAAATTAACGAGCTTCCTGAAATTCTTTATCGATTAAACAAAAGCAATCGATTAATTACCCAGCTGAATACCATTCATATTCTCCACGCATGTACTATAGGATTAGCTAAACCCTCATCTGACGATTTTAGCATATGTCAGCTTCCTTTCATCACATTCTGTTTGCTATTCAAGAGTTCTTTGGTTTCCTGAACCGTTGGTTTTGCTGACTCAAACGTGGGCGGTTCTTCAACAAAATCCAGCCTCGGACAAACCGGCTAGAATACCATTCAAATCATAGCTCGCAGCTTACCACATATCATATCACGCGAGATTTCAGTAAAACTGAAAACACGAGCTAGGAAATTGTCTGCAGTTATTGGTAGTAGCTGGTATAATACTGGAGTGACTCAAAGCCTGACACTTGTGTCTAGATCGAACTGCAATACCTCTTCATATGTGCATATATTCCACTATGTGTTCGGGTATAATCCACGTTTCTCCCATACGTAGGTATATACGCACATGTGGGGTGTATATGTACGTATTGAAATGTCAGAGATCTAGGGGCACCCTGTTGCGCGGCTCCATCCCATCCCTCGCTCGCATCGAGCTGAGTGTGTATCTCGGTATATACCTATATGCACTACAAACGTCGACCTGGTTTCCTCGGGGATGAAACCCAAAGCAAAACCACGAACGACGACACCTTCCTTGCCAAAGGTAATAATTACGGTAAAGACCGTAAGAAAGACTTATCTACATACCCAACTCTTGTGAGTAGTATTACCTACAGTCTGTAGTATGTTTTCGGCTCATTTCTCATCATCTTTTCAACTTTGAGCCACTCCACACGCAGCAGCTTATCTTTTGACAAAAGAACTTATTTTCTACTCCCTAGGTGTGCACAAAGTATAATAGCTACCGAATATAAGGTAAGGTGCAAAGTTTTAATGGCGCGGGTGAATTCACCATTGTTGAGGAAAGTGCTATGCCATACTCGCTAAATTCTATATCTTCAATGCATATAGCTGGCTGCGTGAGACACGTATGGATAAGTACTGCTGAGAGGTATGAGTGGGACGATAATTTCTTTTTTTTTTCAAATTTCTTCCCTTCCAGCCTTGCACGCAGGGTTCTTCTTTCTAGATTTATAATCCGTTTTCCATAGGCTATTATAGAGCCCCGACTACGACTTCTATTCGGTCAACTTGCTAAGTGAATCGTTAAAACAGAGACACGTGCAGCTTGAGTTTCGCATAGAATTTCCAAGTTTTCCAACAACTATATACTGGGTTTGTGTGGAAACGCGCTCCTTCGATTCTAGTCTCTTGGACTATGCAGAGGTGAACGTCTGGCCATCGCGTGACTTCAACTACTGAACAAACTCTGGCCTAACCATTAACCGTTAGCCAGTCTAACTGATCAGGTCATTAGGCGACCCGGTGGTCACAGAAAAATTAAAAAAAAATATTTTTCACGTTTTGAATTTATGCACTCAACCGGACGATTAATGACTTACCATTAACAAAAGAGGGCAGCTTTACAATTCAAGTGACTTGAAAAACGAAAATATATTTAAAAAGAAACGCGAATCAGTATACGCTTTGATTGTTCAACAACCGAAAGATACCAGGGACGTGGTTTATCTTGGAACAGTATAACGTGATTTATTTCTTTATTCAGAGATTAAAAAGTATAGCCTCGAGCCACGAAAGTGTTCAAGTTAAATTAATCAATTAATAAATTGTGTTAATCAGAAGCTGAGCAGAATCATATTATTTCCAGACAGATACAAGCGGAGTATATTTTAATGAATCTCGTTAAAGCCATGCTGTTGGTATTACCCAAACCACTCTCTGGTTATATCACTTTATTTTTGAATAAATTAGAAAAAACCGAGTAAAATCAAACGCCGAATCCTTCTTTGCTAAATTATCATCCCCGGTATTCTATAGGAAAAGGGAAAGCGACGGGGTATATTCACAAATAAACCACTGGCTGATAAAATCGTAACGAAATCCTGAAAGCAATGGCGAGATGAAAAGCTATGATTAAAAAAGAAAACGGCTGTAACTCAATCCACTCGTAGATTTTCCGATATACTAGACGCTGAAATGAGATCGAGATTATGATGAAACCATGATATACATTTAAAGCTCGGTGCATCAAGATGAAGTTGTGGGTCTGTTGAAGATGAGGTTTTAATTTGCCATCACATAACTTAAAAATATTTATTTTTCCCGGAGTTTTACTGGTGAGTTTTCAAGCTGGTGGCGGTCATGATTGATTTATGCGTAAACCTCGGCGAGATTTCATTCTCGAAAAAGAATTGAGGTATATATCCGGTCGGGTTTCGAGTAAACATTCGATGGCTTGCAGGAACGGCTTACGACTCACGCTATTAATATATCGTTACATAACGAGCATTGTTCGGTATTTCGCGTTGTACCAACGATATAGCTGTATAATATTATGACAGAATAGTCTTCAAGCTCCACAGACTGAAGACCAACTCGTAAATGTTCTCTTTCTTTTCTAAATAAGTCCAGGATTTTTATTGATTGAAAATTTCAAGACCCTCAATTCACGGCGATTAAAATTTCACCTGCTAAAAAAAGAACCTTTATCAAATTATCTGGAATAGAAACTCAGCAAGTAGCAATCGCAACTATTTGTAAAACAATAAAAAATCTTTTCACCCCAATGGCACGAGAAATAGCTTCTGTTCTGAGATTAAAGTTTTTCCTACTTAAAAATTCAAAGATTATGTGCCAGCCTTTGAAACCATCCTGCGCACGTTTCAAAGAGACATAAGAAAAAGAGGATGAAGGGTTTAAAAGTAATTTAGTACCTAGCCAGTGCGATAGAAGGACAGAGGATTATCACGAGTGAACAGCTAGGCTGGTCAACCGCTCGCCGGGTCTTTGGATCGATAGGTCAGAGGCGAGCATGAACAAGACGGAGATAGCAGAAGGAAAGGTAATGAAAAAAGTAAGAAGATCCCGGAGGATGAGTGTTTCGATCGATGGATTTCCTCACGCGCTATTTACACTCTTTACAAGCACGCGGGAGAAACTTGCGTTCAATTGGTCGGGACAAGCTCGAGTACGAAAGAGGGGAATCCCTGGCTCGTTGGACACAAGTATTAGGCTGGCAAGTTGTCCAATTTCGAGGATGATAGAGAAGCACAGGAATCGGAGAACAATTGGTCATCCGATCGTTATTTGACCCTTGCAAAGTACAAGAGAGACCCAAGAATGCTGCTTATTAAATAATAACTAATCGCGATGTAGATATCAAGTTTTCAGCGTTTAATTTTAATCCACGGTGTTCCCAGACGGAAGATTTGGCTTAGAATCTTGAAATTTTTATTGCGATAAGCTATAACTACTCTAAGATTCTCGAAAGACACTCGTGGTATCCATTCAAGCATATTTGACAATTATCAAACGTTATTTGTTCCTCAGATAATACTTCTCTGTTCCATGGCAAGCATTTATGTCACCGTCCAATTTTCATGGGATATACATATGGTTGGTTTACACAAAACATATCTCTAATCTACTTGCCTTCGCTTTCTTTGGCTGAGACCTTTCGGCTCTATTAGCAGCGGTATATGTATATACCTACGGTACAATGCACGACGAGTATTTCTATATATTATATACTCACGTGTTGGGTTACGGGGTGAAACTGTTCGTTGACTAAGAGGCAAGAGACTTGATCGATCTTCCCTCTTCGTACGAAATAGAAAAAGAAAAAAATTGTGAATTTCATTCTCCGAGCAAAGAAATAAAGTATGTATACCTACTCTCTCTTCAGGGATATTCGAGTAAACAACAAATTCCCGTTGATCGGTGTTTTTTTACGATACAATCGGAACAGCATGTTTATCAACGAATTTAAAAATCATCTCGTACGAAATGCATATCGAAAAGCTAATGCTAATTTTATCGATTTCAAATCAATCAAACTCTGCCTATATACCTTCGCGAAATTTAAGCGCTTCAAATCATTCACTAACATAAGCTCAGTGAGGCATAAGGTATCCTCACATACTTTACACTTTATTTTACCTTGTACAGAAAGTATAAAGGAACCGATCATCGACTTATTGAATTATTTAACAATCCATGAAGTTATAAGCAACGATCGGTGTCTCGTAATTGGATCAGTACATTTTACTCGATGCTCATATCGAAGATAGACTGTTGTCACTTAACAATCAGCAGAATATTGTACGATAATGTGTCCTCGATCGTGAGACTGTATCTTAGATAACTAACAGGTTTCGGAGCAATTCGTGCCGAATAAACAATTTCCTTAAGCCGTGAATAATTTTGCCATCAGTCGTGCGGGAGTCCGTACCGCCACCTATTTGATTGCGCTTGCAGGGAGGTTCGGGTGGAGGACGTGTCGAGACTTCGAAGCTTTTTCGTACAAAAACAAGCCGTCGTTCTGCCTCTTCCTCTGGCCTTCTAACCCCGTCCTTCCCTCGTTTCCATGCTTCTTTTCTTCCCTCCTTTTTCTCTCTTGATTCTGTCGTTCGTATATTCTACGTTTTACATCAACCTACGAAGCCTTTCATCACGAGCAGAAAGAGAAACTCCGTAGGGGACCAAAGCGACCCAATGATCACAGTCGGGGGTTTGAATATGCGAACGAGTGGCCTTGAAGCCTTGACCCACAAGACTCTTTTAGGCACGTCAGCCTTCGTGTTTAAAATTTGGTTCCACTCTTTCAAATTCTCCTCCGTTTATTCACAAGTACAATGTATACAAAACGTTTTATTTCCGCACATTGGTCTCCAAAATTGCCTTCTCTAATTATTTAAAGTACTTTTTTTTCAAGAGAACAAATTGCGGAGTGAACATCATCGGGAATAACGATGAGCTCATGTTTCTGCTCATGGTCTTCCTATGAATAGCACGTATTTAAGAGCATTGAGGGTACGAAGGTTACGCCAATATAGGTATACGGTATGCGGTATCACTGGGGTAATATTAATTTGACCGTGGTTAAGAGGGTGTCTGTCATATGGTATTGTGCTGTATGACGGTAGAGTAGAATTTGGTCCTTTTGTTTCTAGGATCATATGGCTAATAAACATTGGCGACAACGATCCAGCAAGGCTACGAGCTGAGAGTGAATATAAATGCCAGGGGTAAAATTAGCGCAATACTTCGTATTTCAAGATCGCGTTTTTTTCCTTGTGGGGAAAGTTTTCGTCGGTAATTAGCAGTCGACGATTTATTTCTACCACTCGAGTGATTAATGAGACCAAGTTTAGAAAAGTAAGGTTTTCGAAATTCACGATTTCTTCGTCCATCTTTCCTCGTTATTTATCACTACCATATTTTCAAATTCAAACCTTAGTTCATGTAATTATTTTCAAATGTATTCAAATTATTCGACTAATTCTGTTACCACGGACCGATGATTTGAAAAATCGCTTCTAGTCCCACCCCACGTCTGTGGCTAATCCCTGAGGATTTAGAAAAATTGAAATCGATTCAAACGACAACCTGCATCCCGGGTGACAAGGGTTTGTTTTACCCTATGCGTTGCCACGAGGGATTTTACACATACACCCATATCAGAAACGTAAAGTGAATAGGACAACGAACACAGCCCAGTAAAATCTCAGGAGATTATCAAATTCAAGTGCAGGAAGGGATACTAATTTTACCTAATGGGTCGAAATCCTTTATCTACACGTACAGGACCGTTGCCCAGTAACTAGATTATCGCTTGTATCGAACCGTTACCTGTTTCAACGTTATTTGTCACTCATTTATCTGTACGTATCTAAAGACGAATACGAAAAGATAGAGTTAATAGCTGCCGCTTTTTATAATTATCGCGATCACTGCATGATAGAGTGGGTAGATAAGTTCGTTACCTAATGACGATGTTTTTAACCACTACTCTCACCTATAACTCGCTATTCTGTCCAGACCGATAAAGCCTAGTTTAGGCAAATGGATCTGAAGGAAGTGAAAAAATTAGGAATATATCGAGTCGCGTGATTGAAGAAGAATCCATTTCCTTATTTTCCCTTATAAGTTATCACCGTGATTAAAATGGCAAGACCGCAGCCCAACTGAGCCCCTCGCCATTCAATGTTAATTAAAATTAATGAATTATAGTATTTCGACGGAGGGACAACTTCCAAAGTCAAACAGATCCACCGCCGCCCCTCGCGGTGCACCCTTACGTAGCCACTGTGTTTCCCTGAGCACATAATATGCTTGGACCAAAGTTAGTATTTAAATGACAGTGAATTCTGACTATGACTTCGTTAGTGAGGATAAGGCCCTGCTCGTGTTCTGCTCAAATGATCTTCGATTTTTCCGGAAACACCCTTAGTCATCGTCCATTAGATCCTGATCCTCGAATACGTGGGGCACAAAAAAAAAGTCTGCAAAAAAATAGATTCACTTTTTCTACTTCACTATCGCCTTGTAGCCATAAGTAATCTCTCAAAGTTGGTGGACAGCTGTTGCTGCTGCCATATAGCTTTAACAATTTCCCGAGGAAACACGGTAACTTTCTTTGCGTGCAAGCAACAGCTTACAAATATGCGTACTCTTCTATATTGGAAAAAGTATATGGTGCAGTTTTCAGATCTGCATATACTACACACAGTATTCGCATATTTTCTTATCTTTATATTTATATTGTGATAGGAATTGTGTCGTAATATTCATGAGAAAATAACGATATCGTACGATTCTTAGTAAATAAGGAGTGGACTTTTTATCGAATGGCTTTTGATATTGAAAGTGTGAGGCAATAATTTTTCCTTAATCCGTTATTTCGCCGAAGCTCAACTCCTCGGATATAGCAACAAGTTTTATCGCCTATCGATTGCATGCCGTGGTAGCCCAGAGCTGAGGGAAAAAAATAAAGAAAGAGTGCTAGTCACTTCGAACGTAGCGAAAACAAGACCGAAATGGACCGAAGACGGTAGTGAAAAAACAACCCGGCGTCAGAACCACTTACAGCGACGGTAGTAGTTTGTTAAGCTGGTCTCTGATCCCAATTGACTCTAACTCAACGCCAAGACACTTGCTGATCTCGTTTTATTAACTGAACTTTTTTTTCCGTCTAATTTCGTCTTGATATCAATCACTTACCTTAGTTAGAAAGAAAGCGAGAAGATATATCGTTAAGAAAACCACATGACTGTAATTAGCCCTTAATTGAAGCCAGCATTTGTTTTTGCCCACATAATTAAACGGAGTCCTTTTAATTTTCTAGTCTCCGATCGACCGAGACTCCGACAATCTTGACTGACTAATTGTAAAATATTGTATCGCGATATACAACGCTCACGTAGGCCGTATAACCGGCTCTTAGTAGTCACTATACTAACGATAAGATGTTGGATTTAGATTAGAATAATAATTGCTCTAGGCGGCAACCTTTACTGGTGGGTCAACGCCACAGCATGATGGCCGGCCGCCACATACTACACGCGCCATTAAAGAAGTATTTCCCCATAAAGTGCTCCATCTTTGCCGGGATAGTGATAAAATTGCTTTTGTTCGCTCGTACGCTCATGCCGGGCTAGAGTTGATCTTTATAGGGATGGAACAGAAGAGAGGAAGAGCGAGGAAGAGAGAAAGAGAGAGAGAGAGAGAGAGAGAGAGAGTTAAGGTTTAAAGGTGGAGAGTAGAAGGGGTGAAAAAGGTGTTCGAAACATCGACTATATAGATAAGCTATAGATAATCGTGGAAATATTAAAGAGAACCGACCCAGGTTTCGTTGTGGTAAAAAAAATCTGGTTGAATGTTTCATTTTTGGTATTTTTTCAACGCTCTATGTGGATTCAGCCGCCTCATACCACGAACGTTTCATGTCCTAATTACAACCCCTAACTAGCTGAAAGTCTAAGAACCAATCTAGCCGAGTAATGTCAGCCCTTTGCCAAGTAACATATTATTTTTGTATAATAATAATCCGTTTGCCTTTCAAATTCTAATTCAAAGATCCCATCACCTACGGCATCAACCCGACTTCCTACCCTTCTGTGAACTAGGTATAACACTTGAGAGATTTAGAGGGGAAAATCTGGTAATAATATACCCTCGGCTAGGCTAACATGACGAATGATGATACGTGTCCTCGGATACTTGAGTAGATATGATATTAAAGCCCGAGAGCTCGTGTGCCGGTGTATAGAAGATGAGGTAAACTTTGATCTCTGGTCTGTTTATTCCGATGGAAAAACGGAATTTTGTATATTACGAGTGAAGGTGAAATATAAGGATTCTGTATTCATCGGCTTATCTGTTCTCACGATTCTTCAGTTAGATCTGATCAAACCTTGATATACACCACGAGTAGCGAGTAGTAGGTAGGCACGAAATAATGAGTATGGAAAAAAAGATATAAAAATTTGAGAAACCCCGAGCGTGAGCGTCGCAATTCAAGCCAAAGTATTTCCCTGACTTGGCGCATTCCTTCTCGAAATATATGAGTAACCCCAAGAAATAAGGGTGGGAAGAAATGTTAGAGAGAGAATACCGAAATGGGATTGCTCCCGGAGATGTGAAATCTTATGAGAAGTAAGGTTAACAGCGCCAAACGACCTGTGCTCAAATAACAAAAAATAAAAAAAATAAAAAATTCCAGAACTGCCTTCGGGGTTCGTTATGTTATGTCACGTTACGGGCATTCTTTGTCGACCATTCTTCACGTACTCGGCAACAACTTGGAAATTCTTCTAACTTATTTCTTCAGACAACACTCCATGGACCAATGTTTCAGTTATACGAGCACTTTCGTATCGTCACCTAGATTCTACATCATTTTCATATCACGCATGTTCTTGTTACTTTTACATTTATACTTTTGGGGAGCAAAATTCATCAAGTTTATTATACGATATTTCAAAAACGCTGACGTTTATTTTGACGAATATCGACGGTATATCGATCTTTCGGTTTTATTGTTCTCCGTTTTACCCGGCTGCGTGCACCTTCCTCCCTCTCACCTTATCCCAATTTCTTTCCTGTGAGTTTATCGCGTGGCATGCGAAGACTAGACATTTCGGTATCCCTTATAGGGCTACAAGGCGAAACCTTCGGTTAGTGGTCAGCTCGGTATATAGTATAGTTTGTGGATATTACCATATCGTTATGGAAATTATTACACCCGATGCGAGTATAATTCTATCCCTTTTTCCATCCCATCTACACTGTTTTTCCGGCTAAGGTATCTACCATAGAATTATCTTTCATTTCGACCCGAACAACTCCAAAAAGGAATGGGAAAAAGTGACCGGAATTGAGACCCATTTGGCACGTAAAATTCCCGCATCGAATGCTTTATCTGAGCCCTTAGGAATATGAAAATACAAATCGTATTCAATCGAGAAGTGCTAGAAACTTTTTTATAATTAACAACATTTATGAAAAACCGCACCTTCTCTAATTAGCTCGGTGCGGCCGCCTATGTCACTTTTAATAAAATAAGTCTATTTCCTTCTCTTCGGATCGAATGGCAAAAAAAAATCGTGGAAAATCACATGCCCGAACGATTCGCTAAACCCACCCCTGGAAATCAACTCTAAGAATCATACCTCGCTTCGTAAGCGCGGAAAACGGCGGTTCAAATGTCAATTTTATTCCACGAGTTTGATCCCTAAAGCTGCAGCAGGTTATTTTCCTTTTTTCTCGACCTGGATAATTTTATGTGTTGATTACAAACATGTTGGAGCTCTCTGCGTCCCTTTTTTCCGTGCCTCTTTCGCTCTAGTTTTTCCTTTCACCATCTTTCTTGCGCTCTGGGTAGTAGGCGAAACGGGGCAGTCAATATCAAGCTGTTCTTGATCGAGAAAACTGAAGAGCTGTACACCAGGCAGTGAAGATCGGGCGATAAAACACGGTTCCCGAAGTAATTCCACGTGCCACGCTACGTTTGTTCCAACGAATATTTAGAAAAAATATTTTTCAAGGAAGGTCAAACCGGAAGTCGAGTGGAACGCACCGAAATAATGCGCTAGAGATTACGGTGTTCAAATTGGCGAGATGAAATAATGAAAACTGGTCCATTTCTTCCCCGATTTTATAATGAACAAACTTTAGTAGACCTCGCTCGAATCATGTATAACCAAATCTTTTCCAACGACCGCATAAAGTTTATAAATCCACTTTATACTCCGGAATCCACGAGTTTTGGGCGGATATCGAAGACGCTTGACAGAGAACGTCTTTAGGCAAGACTCGAGTTCCTCCACGGCAAAGACACGACAAAGGACTTACCCGTCGCTCTCAGTAATTTCTGCAAACACGGGAATTTCTCTCAAGCCTAGAATTCTGACAGACAATACTCAGGCAGGGGCTGGAACTGCGTTCCCACAAAATCATTGGCCTGTTACTGATGATAAAACCCCACACGATGTTCCACGCTGAATGCTTCTTCAATCGATCACATAACGACATTCATATATATTCAAAGTAACGCCCGTTCGTTCGACGTGCTGAATATAATAGCAGTAGCAAAAAGTTTTCCATATTTTCCGGTACTGGCTTTTATACAGAGGCTCAACCGCATCGTATATATACTTTCGGTTTGAATAATATCGATCTTTCGTCAACGCCCTCGGGTCTGGTCGAGCGATAATTCTTAGCTATACCTATTATACCAGTCTACCACTGAAATACGGCATATTTAGTGTACGTCGGCATATACGATAGAGCCTAGACTAGGTTTCTGATAGCGTGTGGATTATCTTAAATCTGGCCGACACGCTAGAGGTAGGCCGAACTAGTCCTGGAGTTGGGTCTTGAAGCCTCTGCAACGCGATGGGGTGGCGGAAGTTTTGATGGAGGGTGGTTGAAAAAATTGGGAATGGAATTAGGATTCAGGGCGAGAAAATAAGGGCCCATTTGCGAGAGCTGCTGTGCCTTTTAAGGTTGCTGTAAGGTCTATTTTTTTTTTATTATTTCATAACGTTGAGCAATACACTTTTGAGCAAACGAAAGTGCCGGCGATTTAACGTAAACATACTCGACATTATTTTCCTCTCTATATGAGATTGGAACCGTTCATCGAATTACAAAGATTAAATATTTAGCCAAGATCAAAGCCGATGCTTCAGACTAATGGGGTGAGACCGAGAATTTATTCAAGCAGTGATCGAATTTCAACTCTAGCTCGACCGTCACGAACCCAATTATATTCCTGCAACTCTGAAACTGTCGAGTTACGCTGATTTATCATATTTTCGTAGCTGTAGAACCATCTTTGAACAATACAAAATTTCATCACAACTCGAAAATCAAACGAAATATAAACAGTAGTTGAGACTTGCTTGAAATTTAGATTCCCATTAAAGTAATCTCAATCGTATGATAATATTCAAGAATGATTCACTCCAGTCAACCAAAAGCTATTTTGTTAGCCTGCGATGTTTATCCGAATACGCCTAAGGGGCTCGAGATACACGGATAGGACCACGTAAATAGGACTCAGATAAATGTCCGCGGAGGTTCGAACTCTATTATTCATTGACCCAATCCGTTGTCGTCAGTGAATAATCTGCAGATCAGTATTCACGTAACAAATATCATTTGGCAATTGTTTTTCCACTAGTTACACTTTCCCCCAGTCGCGAACATTGCGCGACGTGAAGAGCAAAGCTCTACCCTCGCAACAGGTGGGCCGTGACTTGAACTGAGAAGGGTTTATGTCCATCAAATCACCAGCGAAGATACGTCTATCGCTGTGTAGAACCTGTTCAAATTATTTAGGAAAGAAGATTCCTCCTTGGGAAAATAGAATAGTTTCATTTTTTTTTCATACGCAATTCACCTTCTTTACTTTTTAACAATATACTTGTTTGTTTTCCCAGCTGTTGGTATTTAACAACGTCGTGTGAACGAATGAACGTCACGCGACGGAAGTTTTTGAGGTGGGCCAAAAAACGCAGGGTCATACCTTCAATGTATCGCAGGAAACAGTCGTTTAAACAGAAATAGATTAATCACACACAGCTGTCGAAACGATAGGGAGGAAATGGTGCTTTTTATGATCGCTTAATATCAATTTTATCACTTTCACAATCCCCTCTCCCTGGTGACTTAACGGTAGGCTTACAAAGACCGATCGACGTTGGTGAATAGAAAGGCAATGCAATCAATGTCGAATACACAATACCTCAACGAACTCATAATCACAGAGCTCTGATGTAAAATGACCGAAATATTTTTGGCACCTTAAATAATTCATTTCCAAATCTGATTCCACCGAATTACATTTCGTAATTCAAATTTCATCGCTCGGTACGCAACCGGTTTAGGATTGTCTGACTCAACAGGCGCTCGTACTACTGAGCCGAGAAACTTTCCCTAGAAATTCAAGATACGAAGCGATTGTAATTAAAGGTTTAAGAAGAGTATAACGAACACTCTTCGCGGACGCAATATCTTGTGCTGACTTTCCAAAATCTAATAATGCTTTGCCACAATGTCAGTCAAATGGAGCTCCTCCAAAGTTCGGGGATGAAACATCCTCGGAAATAAACGAGCGAGTCGCGGTACCAGAATTTGCATATTTCGTATTTACCCTGCATTTATCATATTCGATGCTCTAGGGGTAGACTCGCTCGAGTAGCTAAGGGTCATATGGGATCGAGAAGCCAATCGGTGGGTTTCAAAAGCGAGTTGAAATTGGCAGAGTTAGGTGAAGAAGATTTCTTTCTCGATCTTTCATCTCATTCAAAATGGTATAAAGCGATACAGCTGTAAACCTTTTCACCAAGTAAAGTGCTTCATCTGGTGCACCTTTCCCTAGGTCGTCGCTCCCCAAAAAGTGTTCACAATCAGTCAAGGGCTAAAACCCTGAGATCCGTCAGCAGGAGAGAGCAAGCTATATATAGACCGTGCCCCGGGCATCGATCGACGAACCTGGGACCTGGACGCCTGTGTTCACCATCTCAACCCGCAAACGAAAGCCTGGTGATGCACGTGGTTGGGCTGGATGCGTTGCCTCGCGGCGCCTACAAAGTCCAGGTACTTCATTGTCAGGAATCAGGACCCAAGGTGCACCCCAAAGTTAACTTAAATTGATTTTCCTATATAGCATCAGGAGTTAGTATCTCACATTTACTATATATATATGTATATATATATAGGTATACCTATAATATAGAGCACAGGACTCTCTGTTAACTACGGAATATCTATATCTCTGCTATTGTATCTATATGGTGACAATATCAAATGAATGGATTCCCGAGTATCTAATGAGTTGATATATAATTCAGGGTGAGTGGCAAACCGTTGCCAAGATATCTGCACACGCACAGAAAAAATCTCTGTATATACCTGTCTATGTAGGTGCCATAGTAAATTGACTGGCTGTGATCCTTTTGTAATCCTAGCTACTCGGCTATTCGAAAGAAGTTTTAATTGAAGTTCAGTTGTAGTAAAGTTCTCTGGATGGAAAATGATTTTTTTTTTATCACTCAGAGAGCCTCAACGTATTTCTTTTCTCGTTGATATTTCGTCGTTTTTATCGCCCGGGGACACCGCGAAATAAATAATTTACCGATGTGTCATGTTATAACGTGAGTTATAGCAGTAGATATATACGTATATGTTACCGGATACGACAGGATACTGGATGATATGTACAGCTATATACTTGGACACTACGGCCTAAGCTAATTCGCGTAGCCAGTATAACGCTTTGAATTTAGTCGACTTGAAATCCGAACCAAACGAGATACAAATCCCAAAATGAGTGGCTCAACGTTCAGTCACCCGTCATCAGAAACGTGGGCAGAATATATTTGCCTCAGATTTTCCCGCGCTTTGGGGATTCAACGCTGAGGATTTTGAGACTTTCGTAAACGCCGTGGATACACATGGGTATATGGATATACAGACACCTGCGGAATGAAGCTGAACAACTAACAACTAAGTTTGTTGACCTTTACCTCAGCACTGACACATGTTACAGATTTTGTAATATATGTTTAGTTTATTTCCCAAAATTCTACTCGTTAGTACCATACGATAGTTTTTTCAACCCTAGTAATTAGTTGCAGCTTCTACCCTCGTTTCAATATGAGGTGTATACTATGAAGAATTTCCTTCTATTTGGTCAGGAACATTAAGAAAAAAGTGTAAAATTATTCCAAGCGTTCATACGAGATTTTACCAAGTAATAAAGTCAATCTCCCGGTATATTTTACGCCATAGACTGCTCACGACGTGTCGTCGACATGTTTTTCGCTTTTGATTCAACCCACGAAACAACTTTCCATCCTGAAAGTTTTCTAGACGTCAACTGGAAATTAATTTCCCTTTTATCAATCGGAAGCGGTATATGTACACAAGCATATTCCACAAGAATATTCAACTTGAGAAGTATAAATTTACTTCACGTTGAAAGAAAATTGGATAGATAGAACTGATTGGGTTTTGATTGCAAGAAGTTCTTCTTATATATTTTCTACAGCGGGAAGAAGAAGTGCAGTAAACTTGAAGATTTTGTCATACAAATGAAAATGTGCGTTTTTCTTTTCTTACCCTACGATATAATATTTTGTTCTTTCCCTCCATCATTCTAAAAACACTCTAGTTTCAAGTTTACTCTTCATCTTGTCCTAGGAACGGAATTGATCTGAAGTGTAAACACTATCTGACTAGGATGTACCCCGGAAAAGAGACGTTCGTATGAGATGTGTATACAGAGGCGAAAAAGTCTGGATACGTTATGAAGTTGAAGAAAATTATACAGTATACATATAGGAGCTGAAAGGAATTCAAAAAACAACGGAGGGTAAGTATTGAAAATTCTCATGAATTCTTCGAGAATATATGCTTGTAATATCGCAGTGATATTCTCGGTTATATTGCCATTCTCGGTAATATTGCTTCGTTTGTAATACCAAGATTCGTATCTCGTATGCAGGGAATAAGAAATGTGTATGTATTTCAAAATCGGTAAGATGAAAGAAATCTCATAGAAAGATAGTGCGCGATGTTGAGCACGCAGGGGAATGAAGTTAGGGGAAAACCGATTTCACATGAGAATTGCGAAATAAGAAAAATACGATAAATGAAAACTATTTTACTATGGCGGAAGAACATAAAGTTAACAAAAGAGGCTAAATCCGATACAGTGCGACTTCTATTCGACGTTGAAGAGACTAATAAAATCATTCCTATTGCGTTGGATAGAAATTGGCATTTATTTACTTAGGTATTTGCACGAGATCCCGCGATGGGTGAAACCTTAGAATACGTAACCTGGACGACATGGTTGCGTAACAATAATGGAAAGCCCCTCCGAGTCGAGTGAGTTGACCCACGACAGTCGACCTATAACAAGCCTAAATACAGACAGGGAGCAAAATCTCTGAACTCTCCGATGTTTGATCCAAAGTATGCCCCGCGGTAAATTATTATGTCTTCAACCCGCTACTGTTTCGCCAAGCTTATAGCCGATTTACTAAACGGTATTAATTACATTCCCCGCCATATTGTCTTTGATTAAATATATACTACTGTGGCGTCGCTACATCTTCGAAGTGATAAAGTTGGATGAAATGGATCAAATCGCAGCTCATATTCAATATTCAAATATTTCGGTGACCCAGATGATGGAGAATAAGAGGAAATACCGAAAGACAAAAAACAGCTCCCACATATGTTGGGTGCCGCTGTCACTCAACATTGAAAAAGATCTCTCCGGACCACATCGAGAAAAGAAGGCGTCAGAGGGAAGAGAGTCGGGATGATAAAAGCGCGGTGTCTGCATGCATGGAGCGTCGAAGGATCTTTCAAAATTTCACCAATTTTCTTTGCAATAGCTAACTGATTCGAAAATTTCATTGAAATCGGCTGTATGGGAACGTGTGAGACGCGAAGACATCAGAATGCAATGTTATTTTTTTTTCCAATTGGAAGTGGTCATAATTTGAACCCAGACTTGGGGGCAACGTCTGAAAGTAAGTCGAATCGCGGTATGCCAGACTACTGCAGACATCAAAGAGTTGATTACAATGTTACGGAGCAGCCCTAGATGTGCAGACGATGTGGTATCACCACCACACAGCTATTCTGACACTAACACCGTTTACTACCTTGCATACACATGTCAACCACAGTATACTGACCCCCGATGGTCAGGCTAAACTCAAGTTGATCCAATCAAAACCTCGCCCGATACCACACCGCGTGTTCTACAATTTATAAATATCATCGGAAACCTCTATCCTCGTGGTTTCCCCATATTCGCCAAGTGAAAACCGTCCAAAAACTCTCGAAATCTGACAGAAGGTATAATTTATCATTCACATACCTGCGACAGAAGCAGTGGTCAGTAATAAACTTTTCTCCAAAATGTCTATATCGAACTTTCCTTCGAATTCCTGCAGGTTTCAATACCTACCATTCGCCACCGGATTTCGGTTGGAGATTAACTTCACTGTCGCTATATGTTTATTATAACTATTTGTGTATCTAATATATTATACACATTTTGTATACATAGTACAATACATATATGAAAAAAAAGCATGGAGACGATTATTGATAGTATACCTCAATTGACAAATATTTAGACTTTTAAATTTTCTCTAGTTGCTTTTATTTTCTTCGTCCTTTTTTTCCGTGTCTCGCGCTCCATTTCTATTCATTATCATACGAACTGACGGTAAGAAACAAATAAAGCTTTAATATTTATATTCAAAGGTTGCTCGAAAACACCAAGAGTACGCATCACTGAAAATTAAAAAATTCTTGAACGACTTCTAAAAATGCATATATCGAGCTGATCTTTGGAGAGAGTTCTAAGATATTTTCACGCGAGGTCAAAAAAAAAAAAAAATATTCCGTTTTTTTTGGGCCACTCTAATATATATACTCCGAGTTTCTCGTGGTCCCAGATGGCCAGGCGTCCCTGCGTGCCGTATAATATGACGGGTACAATTAACGAGCTCAGATGGGAATCTCAGCGCTCGGTCAGGCCACGTAGGAGAGGATCAATCCCTCCTGATACATCGATATATATCTATACATCTATATCTATATCTATATTCTATACGTGGGTATCTATCGATGGATAAATTTACACAGATAAGATGCGTTATATAGTATTGGCCAGTGCGTGCGTGCGTGTATAAGACGCGTATAGTACGTCCGTCTGGTAGACACGCTGTGATTGCGTATCGACCGATGGCGCACCCCTGTCAGTCACTAACCACCCTGAGGCCTGTGCCAATAAAGCAACAGGGTGAATTTGAATATAGGCGGAAAATCGAAAGATAGATATATCCAGGCAGAGTTTCTCGGTCTCCTGATGCATCCGAGCTTGCAAGCATAAAGCTTATTTGAATATACACGTATATCAATATCCGTCAGATATAGTCGGCCAAAAATTGCTCCGATCTATATAAATTTTTTACATTTTGTATTAAGCCTAGCGATAAATGAAAACATTTGAATAATGGATGGAACCAGTTATTTCAGGGTGATTTTAACGAGGTTCCCTTTATTATAGTACCAGAAAATTGAGGAGCAATTAATGAGATTATTGAATATGCATAAAAGCTTTTCGGTATATTTCCACGTGACAGCTTTTTTCCGGAGTTATATAGAAATCGCGTTAACCCCACGTCCGAAATATCGCAAAGAGGACTCTTCACGAGATTCCGAAAGCTGAGGACTAGGACTCGATTGGGATCGGAGGGAACAACTACCCAGCCTAACTCGGCACAGACGTTATCTATTTAAATACAAAATTCCACGAGGTCAACGGTGAAACGTATTATTCGCAGGACGCTATAATGCTGAAGCCGAAAGTCCACATGAATTACATTACAAGTCACTACCCTCCAATCTCAGGCGTCTTTCACACGAGATTCCGCGGAATCTTGGCTTAGCTGTCGCCTGATATGAACCCTGAAAGCCGAAAGGATATCGTAGAAGTTTATCGATCCTTTGTTCCCCTGTCTAACAACATGCGAGGGTATCTCCTATCTGTTCTTATTTAGTCACTAAATTCATAATATTTAAAGCCACGATTACGGGATCACGCTTATCTCCTATGGTATCAAAAGTTTAATGGGTACAACCCGCTGGCTTACGGCGACACGCACCAAGTACATGTATGTGTATCATGTATATACCGATGTATACCGTTTCTACGCCAGAAACACCTCACAGGGTCTTACCGGACTTACCAGCGCCAGTTATAATCGTAGTTTTAAACATTTTCGCAAGCTTTTAGCTAGAAAGTAACTATCTATCTTCATATTCTACGGACCACGCGCTATACCTAACGAACGATAATCAAAGGTAGAGAAAAGTTTTTCAACCGGAAGTGACGAGAATCATGCCAAGTTCGAGAAAAGTTTAATTAAATAGTTCGATTTAGTTTACCACGAGCACGCAGATAAGAAAGACAAGTACCGGAAATGCTGTTAGTTGAACTTTGGCATGAAACGGTGTATTCTTGATCTAGCAGCATATGTCCAGGATTCTTTAATCTACTCTGTTAATTTCTATAGATTTTTTGTGTCAAGGAAAATCAGATTTTTTCAAATGTCTAATGCCATACGCGATATTCTCTGGAAATTATCACGCGTAAGACATGTGCGACGTAGGTAGTACGAATATACATGTATGTTGTGTTTCTTTGATGAGAAAATATCATTGGCATGGTAACAAATTGAATTTATTTCAAGGCTAGCCTGACGAGCCTGCGACTGGCTTAACAATCCTCGGTCTGTGACAATTTTTTTATCACTTGACGCACGACAAGTCTAACTCGGGCTAAAGTCATTTTCCGCACTTGCAAACTTCAATGGTTCTTATCATCATCCATACCTACCTGCCTAACGTACGTATCTCAGTCACTGCAGGCAGCCTATACAGTCATTCTCTATTTTTGAACAGAGCTTAACTCCAACCGTTCACAAATATGGCCTTCACGCTGTTAACATTTCTTTTTTTAAACTTAAGTTACACACCAAAATCGAATTTAAGTTTTTCCGTGTGATTAATACCCACCTTTTTACACAAGGCGTGACATTTTCGTGGCTGGAATTGTTGTCATGCACGGATTAACAATCTGCTAAAAACAATGTTCTCATTTCTTAACAACGATCGGAATATATAGGTATGGATGTTCGTATGAATATTCAGAGGAATTCCAATCTCTTTCGTGCAATTAAAATTAATTGGGTTTTATTTAGGGGTTTTATCCAAGCTTTTTTTTTCAATTGCGCATTCAATTATTGTAGCTGTGACATAAAGTCACGGTGTTTTATTTCCGGCTTACTGCACCCACTTCACTTCTACTTTTTTTCCTATATACGTTTCCCGCATACGCGGTAACGCTTACGGCGGTGAAACGCACATAAAAATCTTCATACCCGACGTAATGTTACCTGCGGTTGCCGTTAAAAAAAGTAAATCGCTTCTACTCATGCTTTCTCTGTACCTACATCCATTTGCATAAGTTTATCGGAAATTGTCGTGGTAGTATATTAATCAACATTTCAAATTTACGAAAATTTTTCCCTGTCTTCACTTCCTACCCTTCGATTTCCCGTGACTCAAATTATCGTTTACTATTGTATCTAAACTTCCCATGGAGTGAACTGATGCGTGTGACTTTATTCGTTTCCTTTCTTTTGATTTTTTTTTTTTTTGATTCTTTTTCTCTCTGATTCACTTTCAGTGTTTCCACTCGAAAGTCTTTATGGCTTAAGCTTATCTGTTCGGCTCGGAAATCAGTTGAGGTTGAGTAGAGGCGGGTCGGCGTCGACGTTGGCGTCGAGGCTCGACGCCTGTGCTTCGGTAATTTACAGGACTATACCGGAAAGGGAATCCACCTCAGCGTCGTTTTTCCGCTATCGAGCGTATGAGGCGAGCACAAGTAATTTGTCAACTGAACCAGAGTCCACGAACAATTCCTCTTTTATTCGGCATTCCGTTAAACGTCAATTAATTATCGTTTTCATTTTCCAAATTTTACGCACTCGACTTTGCCCCTGACAGCTCGACGCCCGCACCCGCGTTCGTACCGAATCGAAATTTGCGGTTGATGAACAGATGGTTCATTTGACACCATTTTTTACCCTTACCGATCTTCCCTTGCTACATTTCTCTCATAAAATTCCCATCAAACCTCAACGAAACATTTATCTGTCTGTAAAGTGTACCTTTTTGCCAAAGTCAACTAACAGTAAGCTGCAGAGCATATCCGTAAATTTCAATTCTACTTTTCAATTCAAGTTCTAAAGTTCGCTATTAGCCGGGTTCTATTATACTTCAACTTGTCAATTGTCATAAAACCATTAGAATAACGGATAACGCTTATCGCAATCAGATATTTCCATAGTTACCCGTATACCTATTTCTGGAGTTTATATTCTTCTGAATTATAAACTTTCTCATGTATAATCGCTTTCGCATTTTTTCACACCTTTCGCTAAACCCCTTCTAGTTTCTACCACCTCTGTATCAAGTGAACAATGCTGACATTGTCACCTGCTTCTTGCTATGTAAGTAGATACTTATCGTTGAAAAATACGTGCGGGAATACACAATTTTTGAGGAACTGTAAATCAAGTCAAAGACCTCAGTCCAGTGTGAACTATAGGTGGGTTTCCCTTATTCATACGGTTTCATAGCAAACGGAATATCTCTACATCTGTTGCTGTGCTCCTATTCTAACCGAGGCATTCCAAATTTGAATAAAATCTAATTTTTTTCTCTCTCCTTCCATTGAGTACGGAAGAACATTTATTCGAAAATTCCCTAGATGCATCACTTCGACGCCACGACAAATACAGAGGAATTCGTGATACGCTATGCCCATTGTAAGTCTTTCTTTTTCTCTCTTTCCCTATTCTTCTTTTTCACGCCTTCTTTTTACCATTCTTTTTTTGCAACCTCTACACCTGACGGATCTACGTACATACTTACGATCTCACACCCTCTGCAGACGAGCTTTCGTGCGACCGAGTAACAAAGGGACGTCGAGAACATTGTCAAGTCGAGTGGATTGCTTTCGACTAATACTCGTTCCGGTAATTTAGACTCACGGAATCACATTTCCCATTTTCCAACAGTCTTTGACAGTCCTTAGAGTAGTACCTACCGAGCTTTCAGATTAGACGAAACCGGTGAAAACCTCGTTTGCTGTAAAGACGTGTATTTGAAATGTTTCGGACAGCTCGAGGCTTTGCGTTTCATCTTCGGACCTTGGAGATTTACTATTGACAGACATTGATACACTCCAATAACACAAAGATATTTGCGAGCTTTTTTACGACTCGCATTAAGTTTGGTGACATTCGGACAGAAATTTCACCTACCGATCCACGGCTAGAGGCAAGCGAATTCAATTTACGCAACAGGTATTCAACATCCGTGAAATCTATTCTTTAAGTATCGCAAATATTACGTATTCCATTAAAAATTTTTGGAAAATATATAACATTCATCAATGAACCTGCGCGGCTGCGCTCGAAGGGTGATTAAAAATTATACACGCGATGTGAAGGTGAAAACTAATTTACTCGTAAGGTGTTCGATCGAAATGTCAAAGACAGAAGTCGAGCGAGGGGTTGCAAAAGTTGAGATTAGCAAATAGAAGTGGTAAGAAATATTTTTCAGCGAATATGAAAACGTAAATGTATGTCAGGACGATGAATTCAAAAATTATACGACTCACCTTGCACCCTTTCTGCGATCTTCGGTTCCCAAATAGTGTTGAAAATATCGAGTATCCGTCAGCTGGGCATTCTATACTTTTGCTATTTTTCTATACTTCTATTTGAAAATGACTAACCACCACTAGCTTATTTTCACTATCACTGATTTTCTCAAATAATATCATTATTTCGCTGCACTTAAACAAATTGTTTTTCTTCACTAAAAATTCACCCGCACGCACCGTTAACTAAAGCTACGCAGCCTACGCGTAGCGCTTGCAAGCGCCGCACGGTCGCTACACTAACTGGCGCTTTCAATTGAATTTCGAACTCCGCAAGCTCACAACCAATGAAATTGAAGCCTGCGCCTGCGCAATCGCAATTTCCGACCAATCGCAAACCGTCAACATTCTCAGAAAGACAATCCAAGTCGGTCATCTAATTTTCTTTTCATCTCATATACCATCCGATCGAGGATACCAAAATATCAATTTGTGCAAAAAAAAAAGAATCACAATTTACATCCATTGATTGCATAAAGATAATCTCTTAATACTAATCACATCAGAGCTGGCTCGCAATTTGCTGCAGATCTTACCGTAGATCAACAGTGGTCTGCTCTCCCTCGTTTCAAAATTAACTCCAGACTGACATCACATTCTTAATCGCAGAGTTTTATACCGACCATCATCACAGCCCATTAGACTCTTTTGGACTTCAATGTAACTTATACCAACTAGCCAAAACGAATTAGAAGTTAAACACGGATTCCTATTCGTACGTGTAATATGAGGGGTTTCGAATATTTACAAACGAAAACTTTTTCCTTTCTTCCTCCTTAATAAAAGGTCAATGTATATTAATATACAAACTTTCAGGTTGATTCAGCTGTTTCAAACAGAATTTTCAAATTATGTACGACTTGCCCTGTATAAGATAAATACCGAGACGGGTCGATCCAATCAACGTGGACTAATTAATTGTGCACATGTTTTTAAACCAGGGCTGAAAATCTTCTATTGCAGGAGAGGACCTGTTTGCCCCTAGCTGAAAGCGTGCAAACTCCTGCGGTTGTGTATTTCAATGCAAATACTTCAAGATATCAAATTGCATACGACATGCAGCAGGTTTCACTCCAAAAGATGCAGCAGTTTTGAGATAATACTGTAGTAAGATTCTTAGAGCAGAATTTTCAGAATTTCGGAAATACAGACGTTGATAAGGTATAGAGTACAAAGCTTTCGCTGTGATGTTCGGGAGTTTGTTGGCATTTTTTCGGATAATAATTAAATTTGAACAAGTACCCCAGAATGAGATTACAAGGAGGACGCTATTTACCTTATTGTGTGGCGATATTACTTCCACGCTCGTTTGAAAAGGCGAAGTCGAGGTCAAGTCATACGATAGAACGTTATGAAATGTTATCGCCCCCCGAAAGCTCATCCTGAAAGAGATGAAAAAGAATGAAGAATTCTGAACGGATATAAAGTCGGATTCCCCTCCTTCATTTGAGTGATTCATTTATACAATTAGAAAGCTATGCTTAGGTGGTAGTCTTTACTGCGTTCGTAAATGTTCAGGTATAGTGAAATATGCGCTTCGAGGGTGTTCCTAATTCGGATTCAATCAATATTCACAGCGTAACAGATCACAATTATAAAAGCTACGTTGTTACTGCGATTCCAATCGAGTAATTGAAAGTTTACCCTCGTTATACATTTATGATTCAAAAAGTATACCGTCCAATCTGCAATCACCGTTAAATTAAAATCAAATAAATCGGATACGTAAATGTTCGACGAACTCAGTATATTTTCAACGACACGTGAAAGATAAAAGAAAATTCAGTGACGTTATTGAAATAAGTTACGTTTCCACGTGGAATCTCCTTTTCGCGTTCTCTACCGATGTACTACGCTTAGAAACTACTTAAAACTTTTGCTACGACGACTACTTCTTCAAAGTCTTCGAAGATTGAGAAGCTCTCTCTAGTGGCGAGATCCTATATAAATTATTTTCGAATCAATCAACTTGTCAAGTCGAATTATACATTCTGAATATCATATTTGCATATACATTTGCAAAATTCACAGTGCTTTGTGTCCAACCTCTCGTTAGCTCGCTAATATAATTAAAGCATGGTGCCCACCTCCGTATATTATTATATCAGAGACCACAACTCATGCTAAAATGTTAACCACCGATGAAGTAAAAGATTAAAGTAAATATACGACAGAGTTTTTTTTCATTCAGCACAGCCAGACATCATCCGTTTACCTATGCCATCGACCGAGAGGTCAATCACTTCGAGAAATTATGTATACACGTAGTACATACATAGATCAGACCTAAAAGATTTCATGTAATTTTATACAATTTCGAAAACTTCGTAAGATTTCATGTAATTTTATTAAATTGGTGTAAACCGGACTTGAAGAGGGATTAACTCCTCTTCATTGACTAATATTGAGAAACAGTAGTTGCTACGCGTATGGATCAGACATCGGCGTAACATAGTTTTGGGACAATGTTGCTATTCTCGGGCTCCGTCTAAACTACAATTTTATTATGTTATCCGTTATTGGTCGTAAAAGGACTGATAAAAGAATATCCAATCTAAAATTGTAACTTTACGAGAATTATATGATCATCGAAGTTCATTACGGAACTAACGTTAGATTATAGGTTCCTGAATTCGTCACGTTATAGCGTATGAAACACGGCTATATTCCACCGTGCTAATCGCTGACGATAACGAGTAGATATTACTTTGATTTAGATTATACTGTAACTCGACGCTGAATTTATACTCTATCTATTTACCTTAGCAAAGCAACTAGAGCCCTTGTTTTAAGTTAATGTATTTTTTTCTATACATTGCACCTACTTCAATTTATGTGAAAACTAATTTCATTTGAAAGTTATCTTTCATGTATTTCATACGTCTAATACCACGAATAAATGAAAAATGCTTTCTCCTCAATTTCTCGTTCGCTGATCGTTGTATTATTCTGTATGAGGTGATCACGAATCAAATTAAGTAATAGTGCACTACGCACTACCGGTATGGGAACTATTTCATCTAACAAACTTGCCCCATTATTGAATAAACGAATCATTATGACTCTGACAACATTTCTGTTTTCTCAAACGAACTTTCATTTGCCGCGATCACGTGCGAAACGAGGCAATCGTTGGAAGTTCTAGCAGCTGAGATATGAAGAGGTTCGTACTCGACTACGTGACCTGCATCGATCCAGAAGTTTTCGAACAGTGATAAGCACTTCGAACATTTGTAAAGAATTTATTTGACTAATTGCAAAACCGGTATAATCGTCTAGCGATTCCATACAGCTGTAAACAGAATAAGTGAAGAATAGAAATTTACAAAAAACTTTAGTATCCCTTACGTATTAATGAATCAATTTGACTGTGACGAAAAGTACAGATACACTTGCCTGAAGTGCACTATATTCCTTCAAAAATCTGATCAACTGAGCGTGCCATGAATGATTCAATGCAAAGTCTCGTGAATCTTAGAGGGCGGCAAATTTTTTAAAAATATACCGCTAAGGAACGCGAAGCAAAATCTGGTGTCTGAATTTTGAAATGGAAACCGCGAATGATCAAACCGTAGGTTTCGAACAATTGACAAAATAATAAACACCCTTTCGTAAGGATGAGGCAAGGCGGAGGATCCACAAATGCGAAGGAGTTATTAATTATAAGAACTTCTAAGATCTAATCCAGGACTTTCCAACCAGTGCGGCGCACCTTCCTAGGGGGGCGTAGAGAGATGGCAAGGGGGGCGCGGAATGCTTGGCATTTTCGAAAAAAAAAAGTCAATTTAACGCGTAGATATAACATCATAATATAATAACACATTCTTTGATACAGTCGGTCTCTGGTCTTCTGCTGTAAAAACTAAAGGGAGCTATGAAAATATTATTTATAATCCGGGGAGGCTCGACGCAAAAAAGGTTGGGAAACCCTGAATTCTAATCGATTCGGTATGATGGGGATGAGTCTCAATAGTGGAATACGTTTCTATAGGAAATTAATGATGATGGTGGAAGGAATGAAGGCTATTATTCTCGGAGTTGTGAATGGTCTAATAACCTCTAACTAATTCTTATACAAGTGAGAGGATTATTTACATGTCGGATCTATTTATTAGAACAAAGGTTCCGTTACGCTACCATGGCACACCGATAATCTCGCAACAACAATTTCTATGAATTGTTCACTCAATTATTCACACTTCAGCGATCAATTATTACTCATATTCATTGACAATGTGTTTCGTTGCAAATGAATGATATCGACGAATGCAGTCCTCTGTATAACGTGCTTCTGATCGGTTTTACACTTCCGTGTATCTAGGTATTCAATGCAATTTACTGAATAAAAGGTAATGTTGATCCCAAAAATTAAATAACTATATAATAAAAATAGTAAATTTATCAAGAACATCGCCAAGAACATTGCGCGATTATAAAATCTATGAATGCAAGTATCAGAAGAAAAAAGGTCCCAGGTACTTAAGACTGTAAAATCTACAATATGTACGGAAAATAAAAATCAGAAACACTAAGGGAAGTGCGCGGGTTAATTTATTAAATTTTTGGATAAAGTAGGTTTAAAACTCTGGCAAGATATCTTGGGGATGAATGATGGGACTTGAAAAAAAAAAAACAATTAAGAAATAAAACCTAATCCAAAAACCTAATCCAAAGAATAGCGGTTTTTATTATCAAAACCTTTTTATTTGTACAAATAAAAAACAATAACCTTATAATACATAGAATATTATTCTATAACAATGATTTGCTTCGATTTATCATTATGGAAATTTTAATTATATCAATAAACACTTAATCATACCTAGATGACGAATAGAACTCGCAGATATTAGTCTCATTGCGAATATTATTTTCCCTGACCAAAAACAGTCACATTTATTTATTATTAGTATTCACGCTATATATTGTTTATTTTTATTATTATTTTTTCCTTTTTGAGTTATATACCTATGTTCTTTTCTTCTTCTCAATTAGAAAGTGGCACATTATGCTATTCTAGAGAGGCATTTAAACATTCGATTTCCATAAACAAAAGAAAAACTTTGATAAAAAATAAATCATTAAAAAAAGAGAACAGTTTTTTTTTTACATAAATACTAAATTTACGTAATGACCTATACATCATAATCAATAATTACTATATATTTCATGGGAACTTTAAACCCCCATATTTAACTAAATAAATGTTACCATTATGAGATAAATTTTCATTAATTGAAAAGATGATCATTCAGGTAATTATTACTCGCGATCGCAGCTCACCATCATAAAGTAAGATAATTAAAGCTTAAACTTACTTTAACTAAAAAAACGAGACGATTAGGTAAGTGATTCTTTAACCACTATCGTTCTCCTCTATTCGTAATAATTTTGTACTTATATATTCGATTCCACCGTTATTCCATTTTATTCATTATCATTATCATTATCATTATTATTATTGTTATTATTCATTCATAGATTAGTCATGCACACCTTGAAAAAAAGTAAATACTGAAGGCGATATCTATGTTTGTAATTGCAATGTGTGGTATATATGTATGATGTATTTACGTACAGCTTCAATTATTACCTCTTTAAATATATACCTATTTATTCGTGTAAAAATCATGACATTAAATCAGTTTTTTATGCGCTGAACACCTTAATACTTTATGATATCCAATTAGTTTTCAGTAATTAGCTCACAGTCGTGCTTTAATATAAACGATATAAATGATCCACTAAAAGGTGATACGAGTTACGAATAAATCCCAAGTCTGTTAACAATCGACACACTAGCTCAGCTGCCATTGATAGTATCATTTTTCTCAAGGTTTTTGATTTGTTATACATAATTTATTTTCATTTATCTTTTCTTGTTTTTCCTTCTTCTTCTTCTACTTCTACTCCTTTTATTGGGAAACATTGAATAGAAAATCAGCAATGTATCTTCTAAGTCATTTTCTAAATCTCTTAAAATTAAGACAATTGTGCGGCAAGCTGCTCCTCTTGTTGTATTTTTCGTCTATAGTTATCCAACGTTAGTTGTATTGTAGTTTCAGAATATCGGCAGGCTTCGGCACCACAGGTACAGGTAAATGACTTGCATTTTATGATCCAGAATTTTTCCCCATAATCAAATCTGAAAATAAAGAATTTCAATCAAGCTACAAATTCATAAATCGCGGACATGTAATTATTGAATAATTGTACCAAACTGGAGAATTAAATGAAACAAAATATAAAATTTCCTATGCTTATCTTTCAGTCACAATATCTGCCACTTTATCATCCGACGAATTCGGAAATCTTTAACTTACACATGGAAAAAAATATCAACAAAAAAAATTTTCCCAAGACTTACCTTACTTGGATGAGTTTCAAAAAATGAGCTTCATATAACCGAGTATGGAATAGTATAAAATTATCGATTTTCAACATTTCTTTTGCAATTAAAATAATTCCACATTAGGTATTTATAAATGAAAACCCAGCACAGTATCAATATTTTCGATCTGCTTAATAGTTATTTGCACAAACTAAATTCGTAATTGAGTGATTATTTATTCAGTGACCTTATATGACGCAATTCGGTAAAGACGAGGCAGCGACAGCAAACGAAAAATATTTTATTTAAACATACGACAATATTCGTACAAATATTAGTACTGTCATTGTTGCCAGTTTATCAGGAACAGTTTTTGTTAACGTACCCAAGCTCTTCGTCCGCGTCGATATCCCGATTCGCGAAGAATGCGATCCTCGGGAAATGAAGATCTTGATGTTCGACAAATACTCGGACAGGGAGAAGATTCGGTGCACAAGAATGGTTTATAAAACGGGCTAGATTACCATAGCGCCTCGCATCTATGCAATACGTTTCTCCATCCTGAAAAATTAACACAATAATAATAAATAATTAATATATCTAAGTATCTTAACATTGGATAATCACTCTGTAATTTCGACAACTTCAATCAGCTCCCCTAATATAAATGCACAACATTCTCAGGACTCTCTTCTTGAAAAAAATGTTTGTTTTCAGAAAAATGAACTTACTCTGTTGTCCAGATCAAACAAGTAGGAATCATCTTCGCGATGATCAGCTTCAGAGTCAGATATTATTTCCCCAACATATTCACAGACATAAGTTCCCTTCAGGATAAATCGCAGAGTTCTAAGACCCCAGCCTTTTCCCTTTGTCCTAAATAACTGAAACCGTTGAGTCAATCCGTGCTGTACCACTCGATTATTACACGTTATACGATTGCAATCACAGGCCTGGTTACATTCAAACAACATGGGAGGATCTGTAATGTAGAAATACATAAATACTGTATAAATAAAATGGATTTGGACATTTTTCAGGATGTTAGAACAAACAAGGAGGAACAGAAAATAAAAACTATAATAGATGCGACAATATTTTCAGCTTACCGGCATAGTTAAACTCAGGAATAAGCTTTCCTTCCTCATCGTACCAACATCTGAGACTGATATTACCGCATAAGCATTTTTCTGAGCTACAATTATCTTC
Organism: Tenthredo distinguenda; assembly: GCA_947538915.1. Classification (NCBI taxonomy): domain Eukaryota; kingdom Metazoa; phylum Arthropoda; class Insecta; order Hymenoptera; family Tenthredinidae; genus Tenthredo; species Tenthredo distinguenda. Next base: position 13,760,042 of record OX384534.1, read on the forward strand.
ACAGCGACAGGATTGGAGGGATGTAATTGTACGGTCAACATTGATACTACTTGTGAAACAATTTTCCGTTACATACAAAAAATCAGTAGGTTTATCTTCTGAGTCAAACCCGTTCACACACTGAATGGGATTTGTTTCTTTGCCGCGTGAAATATCACTGAAAATGAGTATATGAATATCAGTTAGTAATATCTTGAGGTAGTATAAACAAATGATAAGAACAATAAGTAGAAATGTAGATAGCGTGCTCACTATTTTAGAGCATTTTCTGCAATCTTATGCTTTTTGTTAAATTTTTGATCAGCATTAATTCCTGGCCGTTTTATTCAACACCTGTTTTTCCAATCTCGCCTTTTCTCAGTTATCAGATACTTACTTCGACAATATCTTAACTGTAGGTTCCCACATGTGTTCAGTTAATTCGTTGACCTTTGCATTTAGTCTCAGTGCCGCCATAGTATCACCTTCTGATGGACAACAGTTTACAGCGGTTTCTCCGGCTGTATTTGTTTCACCAATTTTTGCACCTCGGGCCAAAAGCAGAACGCTTACAGCGTATTGGTCCTGTCTAGCGGCAATATGTCTGAAAACAATTTTTATTGGATTAATATTAAATTTTCAGAGACTGGACAGAATTTTTTCATTTCGCTGTTCACCAAAATGTAGACATAGTAATTCCAAGTTATCTTTCAAAAACTTACAATGGGGTATCTCCATGCACGTTTACAGCGTTAACATCGCATCCCTGGTTCAATAGCAATTCTGTTATTTCTGAGCTCCCACTGAATGCGCTCCAATGTAACGCGATGTTTTGTTCAGCGTCTCTTATCAAAGGATCACATCTCTTTTCTAACAAAAATCTAGCTACCTCTGTGTGACAGAACTCACAAGCCCAAATTAAACTCGTCCAACCGCCGTCATCGACAGAGTCTGTTGAAAAACGGATTTATTCATTATTTTTAATTTTTTTCGACACAAAGAGATATGTTTTTTGACAAAAAAGTTCAAACGCAATGTGCACTTTGCCATTGGAAAAACATGATGAAGCTGCTTGGCATTGTAGGATCTTTTATCATTAGATTTGGAATTCAAAATGTTTTAATTACCCACTAAGGTTCTTGGAACTTTGCATTCGGATAAAATAATTTGGCATACATCCAAATGCCCAGACTTAGCTGCCATATGTAAGACAGTCATACCGTCTTCGCCTTTTAATGTCACATCTGCTCCTATTTTTATTAAGTATTTTACAACGTCTACTTTTCCTTTGCTGGCAGCTAGCATCAATGGAGTCAACTGATTTTTGTCCATAACATCTAATTGTGCACCGGCTTGTATCAAAGTATGAACGCAAGGCAAGTGTCCTTTGTCGGCTGCAATGTGCAAGCTTGTACGATGAGCGTAGTCTCGAAACGTGTGATTAGCGTTATAGCCACAAGCTAGAAAAACAATTCATAAATTTATCATAATTCAATTATTGAAGCTAACCGAATGGTTTCTGCATTCAATTCCCAAATACCTACCCAACACATTGACTAACTTCTCCAAATCTCCATTTTTTACAGACGTGTATAAGCTCATAATGGTATAACGCTCTGGTCTATCGGTGTTACAGTTTGGTTGTAATATTTTGATAGCTTCTGGCGGGATCAAAGGACTGGGAGGTCTTCCTGCCAGTTTAGTATTATCCCCTTTTCCAGTAAAACCCATTTTTGCGGACGGTAGTTTCGAGAACTTTCTACGAGTTGGTATAAAGACAGGCTTCCGCATTGCTTTCATAGTGATTGCCACGTCGTATGATGAACTCTCGCAACCACAGTGAGGGCACAGTGCTTTTTTATTTGGATAAATCTCACATTCTCTGTGATACTGATGCCCATTTCCACATTGAGCAAACCTACCCTGGGTACAGAACAACCCGCAACTTGGACAGCAATTGTGTCTGAGCAATCTCTCTTTGTGCATTCTACATAATATTATAAAAGGCACTCTGGTGCTAGGTCGCCGCATAGCAACATCATTTGTATCCACCTCATTGCAGCAACCAACGAGTTTATTATCTATCGAATCGGTCGCTGTACAATACAGAGGAGCTCCCGATCCTGTGATCGTCACGTATAACTGAGACCGTACTTGACAGAGGCACAATAAAGCTGGAGTACACACCTGTAAAAAATAGATTACTAGTTTTAGATAACAACTGATAAAAAATAGACGGAACATGGATACAAGAAATATTGGATGAAGATAATTTTCTTCAATTTTGAAGATTATAAACTTTCAAGTTTGTCCTATCTTTTTAGAATGGAAAACTTATTATTCTGTCAAATGAAACTGAAACTTTTATTCCTCTATCTGTACAGCTCTGAAGCCAAGTGAGAATAATTATCGCTTCATGCTGTAGATTATTCTATGATACTAACTTCGCTTAAAATTGCAGTGGATTCAGGTTTCGATGCTTGACCCTCTGCAGGACTTGGACTAGGAACCATACTACGTCGAGTTCTTTTGGCAGGAACGGCACCTTCTTTGAAAAAATGATTACATAGTTAATATTCAATTGAATTTTAGTTGAATTAATGATCGCTAGGCTGAAATCAATCTTGTACCTTCGGGATAATCGTTATTTTTTCCAGTTTCCGCAACAGATGGAGACCCGTCTGAAAAATGTTTATAAAATTCAGTGACAACTATTTCTTGATCCATAAAAATAGGGCAGATGCAGTTACTCTGATTCAAAACATTCAAATGAAACGTAAATATAAAAGGAACAGATTTTATACGTAACAGACTATTCCAGACAAACAGGCATGTGTGAAAACTTATTATCGTATGTCAAAATTGTTGAAAATTAATCCTTAAAATTCACCTTCATTCGAAGAGTCGACTTTAGCTATTTTCCTAGCACTAGCGCTACCCTTTGGTCTTCCTCGTTCTCTTCTACTTCTACTGATAATTGGTTTTAAGAAAGGTTTATCAGTTTCAACATTGATAACTGCATCTTCTTCTCTTGTTGGACTTGCAGGAGCAGAACGACCCGCGTTGGTCTGATTACCATCAACTGTTTTTGAAATCGGTGATAATTTAGGCATTCCTTCAAAATCCATTGATAAATTTTGTGTATCATCCATGCTTATATCAGTATGACTTTTTTCTGACAAACTTGAGTTTTTTGATGTTTCTAACGACATATTAAGGTCCGTTTGCGTCCCATTTAAATCCGACGTATTTTGGGGATGATCATTTTTAATATCAACATTTTTGGCATCTGATTGCTTGTGCTGGTCTTTCCATTTCACAATCTTCTTCGGCCTTCCTGGTCTACTGTACTTTCTTTCATTTTTGAATTTACGCTCATCGGTATAGTTGGACTTCTCTTTTCGCGCCATTGCACTTTCAAGTACAGTACTTTTGAAAGATTCTTTGCACAGTCGACGCGCCGATCGTTTTGGTCCCGCAGGTCCAGGAGATTCTTCCGTCGAATCGCTGTAACAAGTTTTATACATATATCAATCTATACCATTCTAAAATAAGTCTCACTGACTTGCACGCAGTATTTTCAGTTCGTGATTAATAATTAATAAAATAATGAAACTCAATGAACTTAGACTACGTCAAAAGATTGTGAGCAAATCTCAGAGTTGGGATAGATCAGGTTGACCTAAAGAACCACGCTTCGTACTTATACTGGATATAATTGAACTTTTCATAAACAATTTTCATAAGGGTCTAAGAGCTTCTTTCAGTTGCCGTATCCACAGCTGATAAAAAGAGAATCTTTTCTGCCTTTGGCCACGTGTACTTGAAACTTATTTCTTATTCAAATATTGAATGTGAGTCAATATTTGTTTGACTCTGCATAATTTGAAATTGTTTAATATTCTCGATGTTTAGATTATGGAATTTAAAAAATCAGAATGAATGAAAACCAGTGATGATTTGAAAGAAAGAGCAGTTGGTTTTTGTGTGGATTCCAATGAACTCGTTTCAAATCATTCCAACCCTGGAAAATCTTATCCTAAATATTAATTAAATAAAAAGTAACCTTAATGCTCTTAATCTAGGACGTCCTACCCTTCTTTTCTTAGGGACAGAATTCAGTTCTACTGATTCCGGTGAAGCTTTACTGATCTCAGCAGCTATCTCTGCTTTCTTTACATTTAAATCAATGGTTGTTTCTGGAGAATTTGATTCTTTGGTTTCTACAACAGGTGTTGATGGTTTTTTAGCCTCCTCTTCATTTTCCTTGCCTTTCAGCTCGCACTCCACAGTTTTATCGTCATTATCGTCAGATTTATCAGCAGGGTTTGAGTTCTCGTCAGAATTCTCAATCTTTACTGATACACCGCCAATTTGATCGCAATTAGTCAATTCATCAGGTACTAATTTAAGATTTGAGGAACAGCTTGATATCTTAGTCTTTTTTCCATCGTCTGTATTCTCATCAATGGTTCTAAAAGTCAGTACAATTCTTGGTATAGATTCCTTGTTAGGACTGATTTCTTTTTTTGAAAATACTTGTTTACTGATACTGTTGTCAATAATCTCTTGGTCTGATTCATCAACTGGAGAAGAGTCTGGGGTTTCTGATGTTTTCGTGTTAATAATCTCGTCGATTTCTTCCGAGATTTCATCAGATTTTTTATCTTCATCAACCACCTTGGAATGTTTTATTAAAACTTTGTCCTGCTCTTTGGGGGCCGTTTCAACCTTGTTATTTTTCGGAGATTTATCAATTTCAAGACTTTTTGCCGAGCTTAAACCCTTGTTAAACTCGTTTGTCATTCCTTCGAGAATTTTTTGTATACTAACTTTATCCTCAACTACTTCTTTGGCAGCCATTTCTGTCTCTTTTCTACAATCAGCACCCTCAGCTGATGGCTTGCTCATTTCGTTGTTATCTGCTTTATCAGACATGAGTAGAATTCTTCGAATTTCACTTTGAACTATGAATTGACAAAGCCTAAGACCTTCACTACATAACGTAGAACTTGATTCACATCTTTGTTAAGGAAAAGAAAAACCAAACGAATATCCCAGTGGAATATGCAATACAAACTTCTTTACGCGTCTTCTGCAGCCAACACGATAGTGCACAACCTAAGAATGTCACGTTTACATATCGTTTGTGACTTAATTTCAGCACTAAAAATAACACAAGTTATACTGGAATGCGGTATTTTTTTTCAACTAATTATCTTGCTAATTATTTTCAGGCTAAGTTGATTGTTTATATTGTTTTTTCTCAATCAAAACAACTCGCTCTGAACTATCTGGCCTACCTCCGAGTAACGGGTGGCCATATTGATTGCTTCAGGGACGTCCCAACCGCACCATATTTTATTTTTAAACTCTATACTTCAAAATTCCGATTTCATATTACAACTCTACCAGAGAATTGTATACATGAAATGCTAGGCTCGGTGTAAATTTATTTTTATAGTCGTCGAGATTTATTCATCTTATAATCTACTGGATTTCCTAATATAAATAAGAAATTATTATATTGTGTTGAACCGCCTGCGAACGCGAGGCTGCTCTTACGGAAAATTATTATCACGATTCCTGCATCAATGATAACTAGAAAGTCTTGTTGCACGACATCCAAGAAACATGTACATAAATATGATTCGTCATTTTTTTTCTTCAAATTACTGTCAAAATTTGCTGAAATCGAACCCTCGGATCAAATATATCGTAGGTATTCAATTTTCAGGACGATTTATGTTTCTTTAATTCTTTTTTTTTTCAGATATGCACCGTTAGATTTTCTGAGGTCATCGGTAAAGCTTAACGTCTTTACTTTCGAAAAAGAACCATGCATTCAAATACTAAATACTTCTTGTAATCTTTACGTTCGATATACCGATTCTGAAATCTGTCATTAATAAGTAGTCCAAAATTCACAATCAGTTTTTGTGATGATCGCAATTTAATTATTAAATATCAAGTAAATATTCCAAACAGTATGAAGGGCGTAACACCTTTGGTGCAGGTGCGATAAATAAACACGAAGCTTAATTTACCAGGTAGTTATTGCATGGTAGTAAAAATATAATCGGACGAAATGCTCATAATGTTTTTGATAGCTGAAGATTTGCGTGTATTATTTAATTTATTTCATAATGTACATTACAAGATATTCCTAGTGGTATAACACGCTAGGTGAAAATTACATAAGAAATATTTTCGATCTAATTTTGTTCGACGATAATTACTTCTTGCTCTTCGGTTTCAGTGCAAAGTATGCACCGATCAAGGCGAATGTTGCGTACGTCGCTTTGGCCACCTGAAAAAGTCGAAATATTTCGATAAAATAAAAAACACTTCGCTTTTACGTGGGTCTTACGTAAATTTGTAAGTTTAGAGGTTATAGCTCAGAGCACCAAACTTACATTTGCCCGGCCCTTGAATGTCTGGCTGTTGAAATGTTTCGACAAACCAGTCAGATTCAGTTTGGATTCATCAACATGCGATTCCCCAGACATTTTCTGAAATCATTACAGTTGTTTTTTAGTCAGAGTATGTGAATCGTCGTTCTAAGTCCAATAAATATCTACCGATAATCTTGTTGCTGCTTACGGAGCAGTCACGAAATATTACAATGGCGCCTTGTCAATTGTCATACAGCGGCAGACGAGCAAGCAACGGCAAACAGCGAACCACAAAATCCAGTCTGAGGCCTTACCATTGGTCACCACGGGCTGAAATTGTGCACACTAAATTTTGATTGGTTCAATATTTAGGGATACTCGCGATTGGGAAAGAGAGTTCCCGTCGTCTGCTATCTAACAACTGTGCGCATGAGCGACGCAGGCAACCGCGAAAGAATTTCAAAATGTGTGCTTCCAAGAATTCGGAGAAGTGTCCTGTAATGTTTTGTTATTATCGACTACTGCAGCGATGATCTGACCATGAATCCCTTTCTAACTGCTGAAAAGGTAATACTGAATTTCATTAAATATATGATTAAGAAAAGTCTCGTCATAAAAATTCTGAGTTTAACAATCTGACAGACAAATTATGGACACACGTATGTACGTACGTACATACCTTGCAATGAGAAAATTATTAACAACTTTATCTATGTTAACTTACCTATATTCTGCTGGGTATAAAAATATTATTTTCAATTATGTCGGATGAAAACAAGCATAAATAACCACGTCACTTTAATATGTACACAATTTTTATAGAAAGAATATTGTACACACGATATAACGTTACACTGCCATCGAAAGTACGGTGAAATTATATCCCTACAATATCTGTACCCTAAATTCGTAATCGTGGTCACAAGAATTACTGTATCTCAGCATTTGCCAATATTGGTTGCGTCGGCACTATTTTATCATCGTACGCAATGATTCTGACATTTCTTCAACCTAAATTACAGCCAAACTTTTCACAGTACTATATCATACAGTATTAATAAATTGAGGAAACCACTCCGATAGCCTTTGGATTCTGATAAATATTATGTCTGATGAAGTTTACCTTGTTAGAAACTAACAACACTGTGGTATTTCGGATTCAATAACTAGGTTGTAGTACTCCTGACCTTTCGGTATATATAGTAGATGAGTATCCCCGCGTATGTTGCCTTTGCTACCTAGAATTCATGGCGTGAAGATTCAACAGGTATTTGTGGATGTATCCATTTTCAAAAGATTGAACCAGATACTGCGCAATGCAATGTTCATTGTACTGGATAAAACTTCATATGAATAGTGTATTACTCACATTAGCACGTCCATAGATGGTTTTTGAATTAAAATGTTTACTGAAGTTGAAGAATGACACTTTTTCTTTGCTTAAACCAACCGCTGCATTTTCCCTATAATTTGTGGGAGCAGTCTCACTTTCATTGCTTGACAATGCGGATGAACAGTCTATGGATGTTTTCATTTTACCGAACATTGGAATTTTTGAAAACAATGTTTTCTTCTCAGGCGATGATTTCGGTTGAGCAACTTTGCTAACATTCTTCTAAAATTATGTAATTATACTGATGTTTATTCTGTCTTTCATGTGAAAAAAAAAATCCAGGAGTTTCTATCACATCGCCTGAAAGGAATTCAATTAGAAAATTCAAACCTTGATATCAGTGTAAAGAGCATCTATGGAACCTTTAACTTTTTCATAATTAGTTTCAACAATTGCCACCAATTTTTTTTTTAAATCGGGATCTTTTATAGTTTCCTCGATGTTTTTAATCATATCTTGGGTCAGCTTCTTAATTTGGTCAATTTTTTCTTCAGAAAACGTTATCAAACTCTGAACTTCTTCGTACGTTCTAATCTTAGTTTTTAATCCATTTTTAAAAGCCTCTAAATGTCTGATCAATTCTTCTAATATATCTTTTATTCTGGCTGAGTATTCTTTGAATTTTATTTCCGCTTTTGCTAACTCTTCTTTGGAATGATGCTTATAAGCTGCTAATTCATTCTCTTGAAACATCTTAACTTCCTTGAGAATTTTATCATAAACTTCTTTGATTTTAACTTCCATTTTAGATATTACTTCTTTTACATCGTCACCCGATACTTCTATAAGTACACACATAAGTATTTCAATATTGCACAGCTATGAATGTCATATTATATGTAAATGTATAGGTATAAACTTCAATTAGTTTACTTGAATTTCTATTTTTATATTTCAATAGTCAAACATATTCATAAACCATCTTAAAGAAAAAACACTGGAAACTAAAATAACATAGAAAACTATTACTATATACTTCAAGGATAATGATTATTCGACATATACTCTTGATTCATTTTTTAACACATAAAGACTCGAAGCATACTTTGGCTTTTATACTCTTAACACTATGTTCTGTAGTCTGATTAAACAAATATTAATATATTCACGTTTGTCACCCAACAACCCTTTCATGTATGTGATCAATTGTAAAATGTAGGAGATAGCTGTCGATGTCAAACTCTTCACTAGAGTTAGCTGCTGTCGTTTGCTTGATTGAGATTCGGTCGCGCTAATTTTGCATGGCTTTTTTTTTGAAGGATCAGACATTGCGCGTTATTACTTATATTATTACATAATAAAATGTAGTGGTCATACTCAAATAAAACGACGAGATTCACGAAAGATTTATACAACCAAATAACTGCATGTCTGCATATACATATAACTAGATAGCAGCTTTTGTTTAATTTGTTTTACTAGCATATTGGAATATGATTATGTTGCAATCTATTCGAATGATAATAGTCAAACAAAATACATTTTATGTCAAATCCTAAATAATATCATATCTTTTTTTGTTGAACCCAGAATTTGCAAAATATCAAATGGACCTTAATTAATATATGTTAACTAGTCATTTATCGTAAGTATTATTATCACATGTAGTCAAAATTACTTTAGCACCTTCATAAATTTTAGAATGAGCATTTTTAAGCTCTTTGTCATAAGACTCCTTTACCGATACTTTGTAAGCTTCCTAGAAGGTTGATCAATACAATATTAGGAATCAGAAGATCTGCTTCACACAAGCTTGGTGAATATTTAAACAATCTAATTTGTACAAGACTATAAACTTGATGAGTTACTAAAAAATATTTTGTTTATCAAATCTATAAAATAAAACGATTCTTCGATCATTATAATAAACGAATAGAATTAATCTATGAAACGAAAAAGAGCTTCACTAGCCCGAAACTTTGCTATAATATTAACGTACATTTTGATACGCAGATATATCATCAATAGATATATTAACAATAATTCCACAATCATCTTATATTACTGACAGAGAAATCACTCTGTTCATAATAACTAAAATTTGCTTAGTAAGTATGAATACTGCAATGTAGGAAACTATACCCATAAAATTATGAAAATCAGTATCAGACCAAGCAAGATCTGTTTATACATTTTTTCATGCCGTCCAATAGTCATCGTCGCTTCTATACGATGTAATCAAGTGCTGAAAAGTATTTCACAAAATCGTTAGAACATATGGAAAAAATTATATTTCATGAATGTAATGATTTTCAACTGTGAAACAAGTACGTACCACCAATTCTGGTACCTTGGAGCCTGGCGGTAGTGGTGTTTGTGTAGGAAAACGAACAATCTCTTCTACAGAAATAACTTTCAAGTAGTACATCATTCTTACCAATGAGTTCAGCGGCATCAAATGCAAGATACCTTTGATTCTCTTGGAATTTGTCATCCTAGGTAATCGTATAGTTGTTCTTGAAAAAAAAAGCACACACACAGTTGAGACATGTTTACCTCTTTCAGAAGTTATATTGAATGAACTGAGAGATTAAGAAAAGCAGAATGACTTTTCGTTTAAGTACGCAAGCAACTAGTGCAAATGTATCGCCAAAAGACTAATGATAGTGCAATTATTTTCACTCCAGAGGATAATGCTTTAATTATTCTATAATTTGCTTTCAGTTAATCTCGAATTTTTATTTTGAATTCTCAGCTTTGTTAGCTTTATAGTATGAGTATGATCTTTGTATAATCTCTCGTAAATGATTGCATAGTTTAAATACATACCGATCCAGTTCGGCGAACAAAAGTGGACTTTGAGCTCTGCTCACTTCCTTGAAATTAATCTGTACATGCACAAGTTCTAGTAAACGTAGTATCATGTTGTGATTCTCATACTGGGTGAAAGTTAGTGCAATTTCATCAGTGCTAGCCCAGCCTTTATTTTCAATATTAAATATATATATCGTTTGTTCATTCACCTCTGAAATAATTGTTGATATCAAGTTTAATTGTATTTATATATAGTACTTGTCAATCTTACCTAATAATACTACCAGTTATATCTCTATTTTAGAACTTTAATTCAGTGTTATCATGAGCATATTTCCATGTTATAAAGTTTGGAACAGTGAAAGTACAAAAACAACTCACCAACTGCCTTGAAAACATTGGTGATGGTTCGGGATAGAGTGTGTTGAGGAATATTGTCATTTGATGATTTTTCGTAATTATTTTTTGGTAGTAAGACTGCTAAAACTTGTGCATCGCTTAATCCTTGTGTAGAAGTGGTATCTTCTTTAACAAATTTGTTACTTCCATTCTCTGATATCTTTTGACTAACTACTCGTGTATTCAGTTCATCTAGCTGTGTTGGTGAAGTACAGTATTTTGAATTTGACGTGTTATTAGAGTGAGAATTTGTTAGCTCTTCAGTAATGTGATCTGTAGTAGGGTTTTTGAATTCTGGTCCATCACTCGGCGTCTTTTTACTTTCAACAGTGTTTATGTTTCTGTTCTTTTCTTGTCCAAGTATCTTTGCATTATTGAATTCTGACATTACACTTTCTTTACTAGAGTCAGTTTTGAATGTGGTCTGTGAATTGGGTATCGCCATTTTAGACCTATCACCTGTCTGCTTGTGTACAAACATGTGTGAATTATAGGGATTCCCAGGATATGGTTGCCGAAGCGGAGGTGAAATGTTAGTAGGCAGATGAGGAAATGCAGGATTAGGAAATTGAGGTCTTGGCCAGTATGGTGCTGGAGGATAAGATCCGTGTATACTGGGCTTAAATAACGGTACTCTTTGGCCTGCTTGCGTACATTGCACGTCAAGCGGAGGCACATGATATGGATAATTAGGTCCATGTTGTGAATAAAAATTGTTTGGATATGAAGGTGGCGAAGCTTGTGTCGTCATTAGTGGCTGTGGTTGATGGGAGTATGAAATATTTTTAGGCGATGCATTTCTAAGCTCAGTGTTACCGAATTGAAAGCAATTATTGTCCACTGTTATCCCACCTTCAGAAGCTATGTGAGAGTTATCATAGTCTTTTTTAAATAAATTCTGCTCATTCACCGAAGGCTGTAGATTATGCAGAGTTGGCATTGAGCTAAACGCATTCTCTTTTACTCTTGTATCAAAACCTTTACAGGCCTGTGGTGATGTATGATTGTCAGTTTCTGTTTCAGACGAGTTTCGGTAGCTTTGTGAACTTTCCAAATTCTTCGATGAAGAAACGCCGTTTAGATTATCGAACTCTTGATGTTCTACAGACCATGGCGATTTGGTGTTGTCTTCTTTTCTCATTAATGAACTCTGTGCTTGTTCAACCAAATTTTGCGCCACCTTTTCAAAGGTCAGTGTAACCCCTGAGGTCTCGTTCAGTACTTTGGTCGGATACAAAATATCTGGTTGTTCTTGTTTCAAATTGATAGTGCTTTGTTCTTCCTGCAGAAATTTTGGTAGAATTAGATTTATTTTGTATGAGGTATGAGGGCTTGCTGCATGTTGACAATTCAAAGTTGATTCTGAAGTAGTTTTTCCAGATGAAGTGTTGTTATTTTTCATTGAAGATGATGCTATGTGTTCTTCAAATGTCTCTGGATTCCGTAATGTTTTACCGCGCTTTATGGGACCTGGTGTTTCTGTTATTACAGATTTCAATTTTTCAAAGTAATTGGATTCTGTAGCTAATTGAACTTCCTCAATTGCCACTTTAGAACTTTCTGACATCACTGGAGACGTGAATCGCGGAGATATTGGAGATTTTTTTATATATGGGTACTCAGCGGAGTTATTCTCATTATATGGAGGTGGAGGAGGTCTGTAATTGTTCGGTAGAATTCTCGGACCCATAAATTGCGTATGGTTTGTTGTAGAATTTGTACTCGAAGTAAGAATGTTATTAGTTTGAGCAGTGTCAAGTTGAGAATCGATACCCGACTGCAAAGATTTAGTATTCTTACTTAATGAATGATTTGTGAAATCTTGGGATGAATTTGCAATGTCATAGTGATTGATACCTCGTAAACTTACCGAGTCTGATAATTTGGTAATTTTCTTCTCAAGTGTGCTCTTTGTTTCATTAGTCTTCTTACTTCTTGAATTATACATTACAGGTTCAGCTTTATAGTATATTTTTGTAGTAGGAATTGTCTGCTGCTTATTATACACTGGTGATACATGGTGTGTATCATCTGTCATGCCCTTAGTACTAATATTTTCAGTGTTTTTTATCAAATTTGGATTTCTTGGCGGAATTGGTGGTTTAATAGTGCACGCATACTCAAAATTTGGTTCAACACTTTGCTCCTTTCGAGACTTGATTTTACCGTCAAAACTCCTAATCAAGTGTTGTTTAAACGGATTTGTGTCATGCAATTCCTCCCCCGTAAATTCTTGATCATTAATCTTTCCACAGTTTGCACTATAGCTTTCCTTACTTATATCACTTTGAGTTTTGTTTAAAAATGTCTTATCAAATTCCTCCGTTGGTTTACTTAAGAATAAATTTTGTTCATCAAATCCTAAATGATTAGAATCTTTGTTACTTAGACTTGGCAGTGTTTCTAATTTTGTCGGAATTTTATTGCTTTGAAGATTGGAGTTATTAGACTCGTTTGTATTCAGATTTACCAAATTGTTAGTCAATTCTTCTAAGCTATTTGTAACAGTTGAGGATTCTTGTCCATTGGCTTTTTGGTAAGTTTGAAACGGATTTGTGTGCGATTGTTCTATTATGGGATTCGTACTTGTAGCTGGTGATACTGTGCTCGAATTATTAAGAATCGTGTCGTTCAATATAGAGGTATTATTGCTTACTAACAAAAATTGGGTTATAGCTGCGGTCAATTCCATTTGCAGTTTCTGTTTCCAAAACTGAATTAATGCCTCCGGTTGAGAAATCAAGGGATTGTACACTGTGTTAGGAAAAGCCAGTGGATTGTTATTCAAGTTAGCGTTACAGAAGTTCGAAAAAGTAGAGTTTCCCATTTCTGTAGAACTGAACCTGCTTCCATACAAACAGTCATCCATAAAAGCTGCATAATTCATCGGTTCTGCAAGTTTTGTGAACCCTGGAGGGGGTTTAAGTGTACTCCCTGAATTTTCAGGCAGAGTGCTTTGTGGTGAAACAAGGGGCACATTTTTCGGGCTCACGATAGGATTCGGAGTTTGAGTCATCTGATCTTCCAAGTATGACCACTCGAAGGCAACGGTATCCCCCTATAAGTATTTTAGAAAAATCGAATAAAGTGCCCATTTTTGTGTCTAATAAATTTTTAATATCAAGGTTTCAATCGAATAGAAATCCAATCATTAAATGTGGGAAAAATAATCACCTTATGATAGTATCAGAATAAGGTGAAGTAATGAAAAGCGTAATGTGTTTAGTTTGTTATATTTTTCTTTTATTCCCAAATTACAAAACACTAAATTCTGGTATTCTCTTACAACTGGATAACATAACATAAAGCTCTAATTTTTCCCAAAATTTATCCAGAATAAGACAACAGATCAAATTTTAAGACACATTGCATACCAGCGTTACATCAATTATTTTTTCAAATTATGTTATGCTTGAATATTATCACGCATTTATATTCATGAGTATTTTTAATTAGGTAATCAAATCAAGAGTTCATATCAACAAAAACTTTCATTTCACATACAATACATACATAAAAAAATAAAATAAAAAATATATTCAAATGCAATGTGAAGCAGAAAAATACTCTTAGCTACCACACATAATACATTTTGCATAGACTTTATAAAATATAAATGACAATTTCAATTTTTCAATCAACAGACATTTTTTTCTTCTCTCTCTCTTTCTCTTAATAAAAATGAATGATTCGTTTCAGGTCACTTGTTTTGAAAATGATAGAAGAAAACGTTCAAGTTTACTATTAGAACATCAGAGGAACGTTATACACCATTTGATCAAGGTTTCAGGGTTAAAAGTAATAAATAAAATTATATTTGAACGGCTAGAATTGCTGATTCAATCAGATGATTGTAATGAGATTGAAGTCATAAACATTGCTCAGTCACCTTTGATGCTGATTCTTTCAACCAGCTAAGTATTTATAGAGTAAATATGTGTGTACTTCAATTAAATGAAGATAGATAGAAAATTACAATAAAATTATTTATCAGAATAATGATTGGCAAATCACACTGAGGAAACTTCTGGTGTAGCCTTCTCTTTATATCAGAGATACATAGACTTTATTCTATCAAGGAACGACCTCGACAAGCTGTTATTACTTCCAAAGCTTTCGTTTGAAAGTACGCTGCCTTTCTCTGAGACAGTATTGACATCAGTTTGGCTTGTACTTTGAACCCCAAGATCTTTAGTGGGAGACTTTACGGACAACTTTTGCTTTTTGACTCTAGATAAAATCGAAAACTGCGTACAGGGCTTGGGTGATTGTTCTTCAATAAACTTTATTGCATCACTGGATGAGCTATCCGAATTTTCGTCAGAAGTACTATGTTTTTCTGGTGAACAATTTTGGTTTTTGCGGTTCTTTATGTACTGTATACTATTACGATCAGTTTCATTTCCAGCCATACCATTAGAAATTACCGATATTGAGCCTTGACTTGAGCTTGAAGTATTGAAAGAGTCTAGAAACATTTCTGATTCAAAAAATAATTCTTCCGCATTCATTTCTCCACGTTCATCATCTTCATTAGAAGTATTTACATCTGATTCTACATTCTCATCACAATCTGTCTCAGATGTTAACTTGTCTGTATTTGCCTTGCTGTGCAAACTATTGTCAACTTTTTTTAAATCACTATTTACCCGACCAAGATTTTGTTTAGCTTTGAAATTCTTCAGCATGTCATACATGGACTTAGTTTTACTCATTGGTTCGCGGGTTCCTAATCTTTTTTCAGAAGTAGTTGCTATAGCTGTTGAATCATTATCTCGTGTGGATATTTCGCCACTACCTACTCCATTATCAATGTTATCAATCACAGTTTCATTGCATTGTGATAAATATTTGTCACTGGTACTGTTGGTGATTGTAGCAATTAATTTATTGTCTACATTCGATATGACTTTCGACTCGTCCAGTGAATCGATGCTACTCTTTTCAGATGACTCTAAATTCGTAATGTAATGTCCGTTTGCAATTCTGGCGTTTGACTCACTATTTTTGTCATGAATTGTGTCCTGGATCTTGCAGCACTTCTCTTCATGAATTTCTTGAATTATTGGTTTAGATATCTGGTCATATTGAAGGTCATCTATGTTCAAAACATCATCCAGTTCAGATTTGTCATCAACTTCAGTAATTCTTGCTGATTCAGATGAATTGTTTTTAATTTTCAGTTGGCGGACCACACAAGACATGAAATGCGATTCGTCTTCTATCAAATTTCTCCAATCTCCATGTACATCCCATTCATCACTGTCAGCCATTGATTCTAAATCATTAACAATTGGTGCGAAAATCTTGGACTCGTTTTTAGATACAGGGTCTTCCATTTCTTTTTTATTGACTGGATTCACCAGCATATTATCATGTTCACATTGCTCCTGAATATCGTTGCTATTATCTAATGAAGATTGTCCTGTAATGACTGAGGTTTCTTCATTGTCAACTGTGTCAGGCTGAATGTTTTTGGTCAAATCTATGTCAGTTTCTGAATTGGAACAAGAGTGACTCAAATCATCAGAATCCAATTCAGAAACTGAATCAGTATTTTCGCAAAACTTCGAATAACTTTGTGAAATTTTTCGCAATTTTGAAAATTTTTCATCAGTGTTGGGCAAACCACAGACTTGAATGTCTGTGCCATTTTCATCTGGAGAAGTGCTGCAAATTACTCCCTTCGAAATGCTTTCGACATTGGTGGTATTCACAGTTGAAATGGTGTCCCGGTTCTTGCTTGAAGTTGGATGAAAATTTTCTAGTGATTCATTTATATCTGGAGCCACAGTATCACTGTTGTGTCCTGATAATTCATCTGATTCAGATGCTGTTTGAACATTAGCTGATAACAAGCTATCCCTTTTGTAGTTTAAATTCTTAATTGAATCATGTGTATTTGAAGATTCCTGGTTTTGAGAAATAGTGTAATTCTCTTCGGCCTTTTTTATTATACAGTTCAATTCATGCGAATATGATGTCCCGAAATCTTCTTGTAAATTACTTATTTTATTCGAGGTATTAGAAAAATCTGTTTCAACGCTATTTGTATCAAGCGAACTTTCGATCGCCGAAGTTTCTGCTGAAATGGAATATTCTTTTTGTTTCTTTTTCTTATTAAAGTAATTCAAACATGTCGCGAATCGAGTGTTTGATAAGGCGTTGAGCTTTTTGCAGTTATCCTTGCCATTGTGAAACGTAGTTCCAGAGCTAGCAGATTGAGTAGAATTTGACAGTTTTGAAGATAGTTTGGTTTGGGAAGTATACTCTTTTGGTGGAGTCAATGTCTTGCAAGGAATTTTTTTCTGGAGCATCGAAGTTTCAACATTTTCAATTTCAGTTGAATTAGAGATTCTGGCAGCACAAGGGTCGGCCATTTTCTTCAATTGTATAATAAAATCAAGTTCTGGATCTGATACATATTTAGGTATGCCACCAGTTTCTTTTTTTAGCAAGTTTTTGCCTCTTAGCATTTGTAAGATTTCAGAGGATGCAGATACTTCAGTGAAATTAGCATCACATGATATAAAATTTCGTTTTCTCTTTCTTAACAGAGGGGTAATTTCTCCTGGTTTATCCTGAATGTTTCCATCGGTTGACCACCACAACATTTCACCATGCACACTGTAATAATGATCTTTATTACTTTGTACTGCATTTATAAAACAATCTTTAGCTGGTAAAATTATCTTCTCTATCTTTTTATCAACAGATTCAACAGTTACCTTTCCAAAATCAGAAACCATTCCACAATGTAGGGACTCTTTAGACAGATTATCGTTATATTTATCTGTACGTTGATTGGTTTCAGCTTTTTCTTCATCTTCTTCATACAATTTCCACGATGGGAATTCTGCAATAGCTTGTGACTTAGTTTCCTGTTCAAGTAGGATGTCATTGCGTAGTTTTGACCAATCAATTTCCTCCATGTAACCGTGACCTCCATAGAAGCTTCGAAATGTGCCAGAAAACTCTAATCCCCCAGCATCTTCGTTTTTCATAAATTCCTGAGCTCTTGCTTCTGGAGTTTTATTACGTAAATCACTATCGTCTGACGATTGTGCAAAATTTTCTACAGACTGTGCAGATATTGAGCTGTTATTGTCACTCTGTTCGCAGGACACTCTGTGCGCTCCCGCTATTGTTTTAAGATGTTTATAGTCATACCGTTTGGGATTCATTACATTTAACTTCTTTCTGAATATCTTTGAGATATGGTTTTTGTCGCTATTTTCTAGAGACGGCTTCATCTCTGGCAATGCAGAAGCATCAGTTGAAGAACAATCTTTTACCCCTTGTCTAATGTAAACTACAGGATTCAAATTAGCCCGATTGTTCGCGCCCTCCGCCTCTGAGTTCTTGGGAACATTATTGATGTTTTCTTTTTGATACTTAGAATGTCTAGCCATTAAATTTTTAGCATAATTAGCAGCTTTTAGTTTTTCCTTAGAACTTGTACCAGACTCAGAATCAGAACGTTCTGAATTTCTTGCGTTTGCTTGTGAATTTACTTTGACCCTTTTCTCTAATCCTTGAGACCTTACGTACATTTCGTAACAGTAATTTACAGATGCTATATAATGTCTAAAAACGAAATTTGAAGGCCTGCTACGCACCATGAAGCCAGATTCTGCCAACCCTGCATGTACGAGCCAGTCATTGATGTGATCGTCCGTATCACCTTGTGTGTCAACCAATGATACCAGCATGGAATTATTCTGTAAGATTAATAGTAATCCAATGTTATTTTTCAATAGTAAATACATAACGCGTCTACTCAAATGAGATTGCATATTTAGTGAACTTACCTCTTTATCAACTTTAACGACCATGGCGACTAATGGAAGGTCTGCAACTCTAGCATAAAATTCTGAACTCGCCCCTCTTGTCCAGGCATTAGCATTTACAGGTTTCACATTGTAAAGTCCACAGGGGATGGCTTGAGCAGGTAAATTCGAGTATGTCCTGACTAAGAATCTCACAGAATTTGGAGGGTATGTTTGCGTTGTGCCATAATCATAAAACACCAGCTGTAAGAAAAAAGGGAATTCATATCGCTGATGTTCAATAATAAGACCGCAGTGTTTTTATCTTAGAATATAAATCCGACGATTTACCGTAACATTTCCATCTGGTTTAACAGTCTTTATTATAGCTCGGTGCCATTTATCTTCAAAGGTACAAACGCAGTTCAATCCTTTTTCTAATATCACGTGGGGTATGTTATAGTTGTCACCTTCTCTTTGATAAAAATCACTGTAAAATCATTATCATTAGTTTTATCCTGCCGAATAATTAATCGAAATGTATGATCCATGCAGGACACCTGTATATGCAATGCAACAAAACCAAATGCGACAAAAATAAAATAAGCTTCTTTTCGAAGAATACTAACTGCATAGACTCCATGAGTTGGCTTAGCTTTGATCGCTGTTTTCGTAAATGAATCCAGAATAAGCTTGGAGTATAAACTTCGACGACATAAATTTCTAGGCAGTCTGATCCATCGTGAATTTCTGGTATTCTTTCTTGTCCAACACTTTCTCCATGAGTCATTACACCATGAGGAATCAAGCTTTGAGATGTGTCTAATGGCTGCAAATCAGAAATAATAATCATATAGGTATTTAGTTTTGCATTTAAAACTTGAAGAGATCTATGGATCTCTAGAAATAAGTTATGAATCAAACGAAATTTCAATTTTTCTCATATCACTCACCAAGGCCATAGGAAACGGATCTACATCGTCATTACAATCTTCATCTTCCCAAATATCACTCGATATATGAGATTCAGACTTGTTTTCTGACATTGGCAACGGCTTAGTAGCATCATACAATCTGAAGTCCCCACGGTTATTCTGTCGGTGTAAATGAAATATTTTTGGAAGGTGTGATGCAAATTCGCAAACGCTTCCAAACCCAAGATCCACGTAATCTAGTGGAACTTTGTATTGATCAGAGTAAGCTTGTAGTAGGTCGGCACACCAAAGTCCGTCCGGAAATTGTTTGATAAGTTGTTGCAGCCGTGTCTTGACTCTCGGACTTACGATATCTAATGACCCATCGTCATCCGACTCGAAAGTACAATCTGCATTATCTCTATAGTTTACATCTTGCTCTTCGTTATCAATATCATCAAATCCTACACCGTCTAGATAATTCTTTATCCCATTTTTATCCTCCCTTAAAACCGCATCGCATTGTGATCGTGTGTATTGGGATCCAGCCCGGTCAATGAATTCTGCTGATGAGATTCTAGGTCTATTGTCATTGCCGGTCCTCGACGCCTGATGATATTCATAGTCGTTATTAACCGCATGGCTATGGTTCACATTAAAGGATTGTGGCTGAGTATTCTCCTTTCTATATTCATCTTCGTTAATAATCTCGTCTTCTTCAGCGCCAGCAGGACAGCAATTCATATCTTGACTATTATTATTCCTCCCTTCGTTGCAGGGCTCTGAGTCTCCTGGCATAACTATTTCGAATCCATCAATGTCTGTTATGTTGCGTCTTACTGTATTAGTTGTTGTCGAACTTAAAGACCGGCTTGGATAGACCATATTTCCATGTGCGACTGCAGTGTAAGGCATACCACGCAGATAATCATCAATGTTATTTACATTAACGTTACCAGCGACTGCTTTGGACTGCTCCAAGCATTGCGCAATATAACTTTTGTTAACACCCCTTGGATTCTGTGTTAAAATTTGGGCAATTTCTTTTTGTACACTATTTGGTACAAATGGTTTTGGCTCTCTGACCGGTGGATAGTACTGCGAAAATCTGCTTGGTCTTCGTCTAACAGGCGCTTGTCTTTTGCCACATTTTTGTCGCGAAACAAGTTCATTAACGTGCTTTATTTTGTCTGAAACTACCGGGTAGACTACATACGATCCAGACCTGGGTACAAGTCTAATGTGATTTGAAATACTGCGAAAGAAATCTAATGAAGATGAATATCCAAATTCTTTGAAAGGTATGGCTTTCCCCTCGTTTTCTTGAAAATCTCTTTCCAAATTTTTTATATCGCAAACACCTTTTCTCGACACCAAAAGACATGCGAGTAACTTTCCAATTTCGTCGCGTCTTTTTTCCATCTTAATTTTTGGTCAATTTTTTTTTTATCCTTTCTATTAAATTTACCTGTAATTTAGGTATTTTTTTATTACATATGATATTCAGAGAAGCGGTAAATAAATAAAGAAAACCGTATTCAGGTTTTGGAAGAAAGTCAAATAGGGGATTAGTGCGAAAAGCGAGGGGAAAGGAACCATGAATGGGATACGATTCGCAATAAGTGAAAATCACCCAGGTTTGTTTAATAATCTATCGTGCCAACAATGAATGGAAGTAACTAATTGTCGTAGACTTATGACCAGAATTTATAAACAAACGAAAGTTATAAAAATAAAATTAAATTACCGTAAATATTCGAGATTTAACCTAATATTTTTTTCTCAGTGAACACAATGAGCCGCTAATTTGTAGCCATTGGAAATTCTGGCACGTGTTGACAGTGTAGTGGGAATCAACGCATACTCACATAGTACTCGTGTAGCTGGACGAGAAATTGTACACTGCGAACTGAGGACGAAAGATGTTTGTGTAAGGTGAGCGGTTAGTGGAATGGATTCCGTTGTGCAAAAGGTAAATTATTTCAACGCTTAGGTGAACCCACGCTGTTCAATTTCGATTTGTAACCAAGCCACGTGTACACAATAAGGAATGCTGAAAGAGTGAGAGCACATAGCAGTGTAGACTCGTAGGCACAGGGTTGAATGAAGTAAACTTGTGCGAAGTTTTTTGACTATTCAAATGTATTCAGATAGGTGTCGGAGCTACGCTTCAAAACAAACCCCTACCACGATAGTATTGTACGCTATCTTATTGGCAGAGGCACCGGAAGAACATTTTTGGGTCGGGTAATTGTCGTGAGCGCCGCTCTGGTGGACAGAAGAACAAACTTTTGAAAAAATTATTTAAATTTACGTGGCAATGAATGAAATACTTTGGATTCAAAACATTTCCCTTATTCTCTACGTGTATAACTGAGTCATCGAGAAAAAGTGAAAAATCCATCTCGGACTTTATGTCGATCAATTTCTCTTTTTCGCTGTTTTGAATCAGCATTTCAACATCTTTCAGAGTTTCAAAGCCGTAAAGACGTTCAGTTGCGGCGCGGGATAATGATATGATAATGGTAATTCAAACACGAAGCGTTAAAACTAATCATTACCGAAGCCCAAATATTGATATTGATCTAGATCAGCTATATATTTTTTGATCTAATATTTCTATTACGCGTTGGTCGACGATAAATGTACTCCTGTACGCGATTGCACGGGTGACGTAAATGAATTTGTAAGAAGAGTAAACATATGATATCTCGACTTCGCAGAATGCTGCGCGCAGCATGGCTAATTCAAATATGATAAACTTAATACACGTACTAAAGTAGTTATTCAAAGAAGACAAAGTTTACGTATTTAATAAAATTCCTTGCCGATTTTATTGTACCTTTTCGCTAAAGAATACAATCATTATTTATCGGTGTCGTATCAATAACGAAATTGTCTCGATAAGCGTTTTTTATGTTCAGATATTCAAATAAACGTCTATATATTCTCTTCTGACTTTTCGCCAGAATTTCATTTGAGAATTTCACACCCGAAACTCGAGGCGTCAGATATGATAATATTTTGTGCTGTCGCATCAAATTTAAAGATTGTTTTATGCAACAAAATTTTGCGAAATGTTGTGATATTTCATTGTTCACTGTTTTCCGAATATCTATAGTTTTCTACTAATAATAAATGAACATTTTTAAATTTGAAAATGATATTTAAAAAAAGTCTAACATCGAAACATCAGTATACTACAATAATATATTATTGCGCAGGTCTCAGTTCTTGTACAATCTATTCCCTACAAGAAGAACTGATTAAATCGGTGAACAATAGGATATCTGAACAAAAACTCACGAAAACTTTCTTTTAAACGGGGTCATATAACAATATACAACTCATCTGTTGAAAAGTTGCAGTTAACAATGTACTTATAAGTACAAATAAAATTCCGAACTATAATGGCTACATTGTTCTTGAGAAGCGCCCTACTCTGCAGCTAGTGCGTGCTCACAAGTTAAAACAATAGGGACAGCTTATAAAGCAAGTGTTTAATTTTAAACTTATTTTATGACCGGTTCCAAAAGATCCGAACTAAAGACGTAGGTCAGAAAACGTCCTAAGTCATAATATAAGAAAGGGATTAGCCATATTCACTCGTCTATCTCATCGACAAATATAGGATGGGTCTATTTGAAATAAAGTCAATATACATAGTACGTATAATTCCTTCGTGTTTTTAATCTTTATGGTTCCCCCCATTCTTTATCATTCTTATAATCGGTATTATAATCAATTGTAAGTTTCGGGTTAGATGGAAAATCTAAGCAATCAACGCCGTATGCGTCTACCTAAAGTAAGGGATTACGATCGGTAGGTATTCCCTATACGTATCGAACGAAAGGCGACAGTAACCCGCTTTAGTAATTCTATTATACTCACGATCAGGAAAACTAAAACTGTAGGTATACCTATGTATTATAATACAGAATCAGTATAATATGGGTCTTGGAATTGACCACAGGTCAGATTAGGTCAGTGGGTCACTCGTGCAGAAGAGAGACCGGACGTATAATATGACTTGTAAAATATTCTTCGATTTCTTTGCCTGATAAATTTCAATAGATTCATCAAGGTTGACCTACCTAACTCAGCAATTTTATTTATTGTATGGGTTTATGGATCAAACTGTAGACCTGTGCAGAGAAATTACTGATTACTTGATGTAAACAGTTCTAGCGAACTAATCTATCCAGTTTTTAAACTCCTGGAAAAAGTAAAATACGCACATAAAGTCGGATATTTTTAATTATAATTCTTCCTCCAAAGATCATACAAGCGTTCTATCTGTATTTGTATTTGCCGTCACATGTAAGTGCAGTTATAAAAGAATTGAAAAATTGGCAGTGCAGCTATAATTTTTTTCCTTGAAGAGGCATAATATTGACATTGATTATTGATAAAATCAGTTGAAGAGGGGTAGGATTCTCTGCGAGAAATAGATTGGCATTGATCATTATCAGTGTCTGATATATTCCTTGATAAAACAGCCGTCCAAGGGATGTCACTCATCCACCAGAAAGCGCCACCGGTGTTTTGGCTGTATAGTAGAGCTGTAGACCGACCGAAGTCTGTCATCTGCTGGGAAGGTGTATAGTTTACTAGTCAGTACAGAGATTCATGTCAATCAGTATTTAAGCCATAAGAAATGGCACCGTCTTGTTTAGAAGTTATTTTAGTTGTATTTATATTTGTCTTACCATTTCTATACGAAACAAGTCGAAGTTTTAGATATTACTTTAAGTTTTTGATGTATTATGGTATCGTGATGGCAAATGCAGTGATGGTTATACCTATCATGATGTTTCGTCCGGGAGACGTGAAAAATCTACTGTTAGTATACACATTTTTATACGTACTTAGCTTATTCATACCTTATTTACTTTATTTAATTAACATTTTAATAACTTCACTACCGGCTTGGCTATATTTTTCTTTTATTTTTCATTCAAGATTAACTTTTTTTCATTGTTGTCCGCAAATTTTTTGCCAAATTAATCCTGGCCGCGTTGATATATAGGGGATGCTTTATTATATGGCGGCCTAATACAATTTTCGAATACGCAAATCATACCTGTTTTCTATTAACGAGAAACAAAACTGAACAAAATGTTATTTTGTAGACATTCAACTTACATGTTGTAACTATAGATCGAATCTATCCAGCATACTGCTATAATCATATATCCGAATCAGATAAAACTAAAAAAAAACTATCTAGAATATCAGCAGATTAGGTTCGTGAAGCTATGAAATTACACCTATCATTTTTTATTGATAACTTTATATTGCAGCATGACTTTGTCTCTTTGATGATATACATTAATAACAAAATGATCAATTATAATTTACAGCTCTATATAATGTAAGCTATATCCTATTTTCGTTTTTGGACTTTGAATTCTAGATGATAATATATTCTTTTGATTCTTACACCGCAATTAGAAAATGATTTAGTTTAGTTCAAGATTTGATGATCCATCTCAATTTTCACCTGCGATGTATAATTTTTTTATTTTGTTTCTAATCTATCAAAAAATGTATATTTTTAGACTGGCGTCGTCGGTATGCCATCACGTTAGCACTCTGCTTGGGCTTCGTTGGGAACTTCGAGGTCGTGAACATTTGGAAAAAGAACAAGCCTGCATAATTGTAGCCAATCACCAAAGCTCCATAGACGTATTGGGAATGTTTGACATATGGCCAGTTATGGATAAATGTACTGTAGTTGCTAAAAAAGAGATATTCTACGTCTGGCCCTTTGGTCTTGCTGCTTGGTTGAGCGGTCTAATTTTCATTGATAGAATGAATTCCGAAAAGGCTAGAACGGTCATTAATACAGCAACTAATCATATAATAGAACGGAAGGTATAATAATGACTCATTCATTATTCAACATGATATTAAATTTATTCCATTGAATATTTCAATTCTTGGATAAAACTGGTTTAAGATCTAGCTAAAAGGCATTCTTATAATTTCTGAACAGATAAAACTGTGGGTATTTCCTGAAGGCACAAGATACAACACTGGGGAAATTCATTCGTTCAAAAAAGGGGCATTCCATGTTGCAGTGAGCTCTCAGCTCCCCATTTTACCAGTTGTGTTTTCCTCGTACTATTTTCTATCTGCTAAAGATAGACGGTTTGATCCAGGCAAGCAATCTATCATAGCACATTTTTTGACAGCATAGTTCTGATTAGATGTTATCACAAGTGCGGTGAACACCAACCGAATCAGATTGGTTTATAGATTTGCAAAGTGTTGCAGACATTTTGTTGCCAGCATAATAATTGATTTTTTTTGTTAAGGACGTGTTATCATAACGACATTGCCACCAATATCTACCAAAGGGTTGGGTAAAGCGGATATTGAAGCTTTGATGGAAAAAACGAGAAAAGCTATGAGTGAAGTATTTCATGCCACAAACCTGGAAGTGCAGACTTCCCTATCTTCCAACAAACAACACGTGAAATGAGCAGCTATTATTTATATTTAATTTCCGACGCAAATAAGTCAACAGTATTTAGGGAGAATTTCTTTATTTATAGAAACAATTAAGACAAAAACACATGTGAATTACAATTGTGTATTCTAGGCCACAGGTACAATATTTTTAATGATTTAAATTTCATCACTACAAGGGAGCGAAACCCTGATTGTTTTAATTTGAGTTAGTTTTAGCATAGAGAAATGACTTAGAAAGGACTTCGAAGTATTTTGAGTTGCCTTTGGCTGATATGTTCCTAAATCGATACTAATATTCTAATATTTCTGTAATAATTTGGACGAATTACTCAATATCAAATTTAATGTAGTCAAAGTATAGGATTCTCTAGAAATCGAGTCAACCCTATTGGTCTCAGGTTCAGTAATATTATGTTGAGTATTACATAAAAATCATCCAAACGAAAGAAAACCAAACTTTTATCTAATAATGTTATCAACACATTAAATCTATTCATCAATTTAGGTTGCAAATATTCTAGAATTATATTTCAAATAGATTCTATGCTTTAGCTGTAAACCTAGTAACGTATCCAACACGCATATTGCTAGTCAATTTATCACTGAAGTACCTCAACTGCTCAGTATAGTAGAAGGCTTACAA
Organism: Tenthredo distinguenda; assembly: GCA_947538915.1. NCBI lineage: Eukaryota > Metazoa > Arthropoda > Insecta > Hymenoptera > Tenthredinidae > Tenthredo > Tenthredo distinguenda. The sequence continues at coordinate 13,786,765 of OX384534.1, forward strand.
ACTAACAGGAGCAGATTGATTTACAAAATGTTATTAGTGGAACAATTTCCTTTGCAACTCTTTTCGCCTTTCTGAATGGATACGGACTGTTTTGTTCTGAATTAAACACAAAAAACCTGTGCGAGTTGCAAAAGAAGTTTTTGCGCTTTGATCATAAATTTATTTCTGCAAAATTGTTGAAATCGATTGAACTGGAGTCATTGATAGAAAATTGTTGTAGCAATTTACTATTTTACAAATAAGAATTTATCCTGTTTTGCTAGAAATGATTTAGCTATATTTTTGCAGTCTCTTTCTGCAGATACAGTATTAATTGTTAAACTAATTTACCAAAGATTGATTTCAGAATCAAAAAATATGTAACTACTTTTATGTTGCCAGTTAAAATAGTACTATAAAATATTATAATCAATGATAGTTTGCCATACGTAAAATATTTATGTATTGAGCTTACGTATTCCTTAGTTGCTGCTTATGATTGTTGACTTGTTTTGTTTTTTATTAGCCCTTAATAATCTTTGTAAGCGACTTACAATCCATACAACTCTTGTATATATACCTATATATATACACAAGAGACACTCCATTTTTAAGTAGTTTAATTTTAGATCAAGATGAATAGCAATTATAAAAAATGATCGTGTACAAATATGAAAATTGACCTCAAATGTGCCAATGCCAGGCTAGTCGTTGTTTTCACTTAGCTTATTTTCATAAATAATTTTTAATTCCACTTTTAGAAAGTCTTATATATACTATTTCAATGTAGGTTCAATTAATATTTCATTATTTGCTTCTTCGGAAATTCAGCTTTATTTAGGTGTAGAGGTTGAAGATGGACTATGAGACGATTTGACAAAAATATAATTATATAATATACACGCATGTTTGTATATTTGATGTATTGTTTGGTATTTGAGAGGTAAAATAATGAAAATATTCCATCAAAAGAATTAAACAGTCTCGAAAATCGGTGGAGAACATTGACTGCAGTAACTGACTGAAAATATCAAATCGTTGAAACAAATATATCAAAATTCGAAAATCATTAAATTTATTCAACAAAATGGCCAGTTGGATTGGACAACATAAATTATATATCAATTGGATACAGTTGAGCAGAATTTAGTTTTTCTAGCTTCTTCGGGACTGTATTAACTTATTACCATATTGTATTGACGTATTTTATAAATTCCAATTACACTAGCCAATAATTATACACTAAAACGAATTGTATTTAAACCAGAACAAATAAAATCGCAGATTCGAAAGCAACTCATGTATTACTGGCTCTAGTATACAAAGGAATCTACTTTTTCAATATTTTGCTGACAGAATTGCGCTCTGTTACTTTCCTTAACATACCTAATTATATTTATAATTTATCTTATTTCTATGTCCATGAATAATTTATATATTTAGATGAAATTTGGTGCTTCAATACGTCTCAACTTTCAGCATTGACTGGAACTCAGAAAAGTGTAGAAGGTACAAACTTTATATGTTGAGTGTAGTGGTTAAAAGCTAAAAAATGATATATTTCTGCTTTCGTAGATGCAAATACTAACACTATAGCATTGTGTTATATCTGATTTCATGATACAGGAGAGAAGAATGAACAATTTTATTACAATTACTGGAAAAATGAGAACTTTATTCATGAAATAATACAAGTTACGAAATCCTAACTTCTAAGATAGTATATTATCAACTTATTATTAGTACATATAATCAATAGATAAAGTTTTTCAAAGAGATGGAATAGAGGGCATCCCAGGCATTCCAGGAGTCCGCTTATCTTGACTTTCAGTCCAAGCTTTGGCGATAGTTCTCTTCATATTGTCATCACCCTCATCATAAAACTTCTTCATAAGACTCATCAAGCTTGAGCTGGGATCATTGTTATCTCCCATATCAGGTACTGCTGGTGTTTTTGCCTCCTTTATTCTCTTCTCGACTCCAGTAACATGGGACCAATTTTTAGGTGATTCTTTAGCCAAGAATATAGCAATCATGTCTGTTTTAACTTTGGTGTAACTTTGCTCGGGTAATATTTCTTCGCACAAGTTATTTATAGGTAATAAATAATTCCTATTATCTAATCCCATTACGTGTAAATCGATAGATCTTTCGGTAAAATTACAGTACACAGCTTCCTTTGGTAAAGACTGAACGTTCTTCAAAGTTATGTATATTTTTATAAATTTTTCAGACTGGTCCCAAGCATAGTTGTTCAGTTTAACTTCGTAACATTTGTTACCAGGTGCTGAAACAGGATTTGATTTAACCACTGGGCTTGTATCTTCCTCTAATAGCTTTGTTAGCTCAGTTTGAAGCTTTCGGATTTCAATAGTTAAAATATCCTTAGTTTTTTGTCTACTCGCTTGCTCCAAGAATTTATTAAGCTCTTCTATGTCAAGCTTGATCTGTAACGTAAATGTTGTTATTATTATTATCACTATTATTATTATTCATTAATACCGAAGATCAGTTACTCATTTTTTGCCGTCGTATGAAAATACCGAAGTTGATTGTGTAGATCAATAATACGATATTGATTGAAGAATCGAACGGAATTTGACAGATGGATATAAGAACCGAAAGAAAATGCTTGTTGTGCTACAAGACAGAACGTATTCGATAATGATAACTTGTACTTACCTCGGCAGCCTTCGATGACGACATTTTTTCAATTGGAATTTACTGCCAGTTTTTGGAATCAATTCTATTTACTTCCTGTTTATATTAATAACTAGTGACAGAAGTTGAGGAAGGTGTCGACGATTATTTGTCGCTAGAAATGTGCGGTTAGTTTTGCGACCGATGATGAAGACACGGTTGTGGGCAGTTCTAGAAGCTCCGGGTGATTGGGACGCTGCAGTTTCCTTCCGTTACCGGCTGAGCTAATACTAACGAGCAACGCTAGTCAATACTCAATCGCTCGGCGCAGCACGTAACAAACTAAATATTTCAAATTTGAATGAGTGAAAATAAGGCAAGCTTTGTTAGAATGGAAGAGGAAGACAATACTCCGTGTCGTCCGAAATCCGTTCATAAAAGAAGATCGACATTCTTTCGAAGACGCTCAACGTTGCAAGCCCAGGGTAAGTTCAGTCTTGATTATTGAGGTTATATTTTGATTCTTTTAAACCGTATATCCAGTCGATCATAACTGTCTTTATTCTAAAAATCGAAGTACAAATTACCTAAATAATCTTTTTTTTTTTAAATTCTAATATTATTCAATTTGGAAGATCTACTAAAAACATCTCGATTCCATTTATTGCTCCATTTAGCAATGTTTGTTGTTCTTTTGAAACTACAATATTAATTGATTAGTTGATTATTTGTATAAATTGTATTTTCAGATAAAGATGGATCGGAGAATGTGTTGAATACTGACAAACTAGATACAAGAATGAAAGGCAGAATTGAAAATTTGGATCCAGACAATTTCGAGAGTAAAAAGACCAAGGAGACACCTTTTGATCTCCAGAAATACATAGATGATTTAAAACAAGAACGAAAAATGTGGAAACAAACGCTGCACGATCGAAAACGACAACGTAAAAGTATATTGAAACAAATGTCAAACATAAAACAAGGTGAACAAGATCTGGATTTAAGTGCCTTATCAGAAACTGAGAGAAAATTTTTACTGGTGAGGCCGAATTATGAACACATATGTGAAAAAGGTAAAAAATTGTCAGTTATGGCGGCAGAAAGTTCGATATTGAATGAACACGTGATGCATTTACAGAAAAGATGCATTTCTCGAGCGGAAAAAAAACTTGACGATCTTACAAAGAGGATTATTAAATTGGTTGATTGAATATTTGGAAAAATGTCTTATTATTATTTTTTTCTTTTTTTTAACTGTAATGTATCTCTGTGCAATTATTATATTACACATTTTGTTAGATGCATTGAAAGACCATGAAATGGTTCTGTTAAACGCAGTTTATGTTAATGATCTTTTTTGCAGTCTTGTGGAGTTCTTACATTCGATCGCTGAGTGAGATTATTAACTATCTTTGTATATAATATTACAATTCTATTGACTTCTAATGTATATGTATTAAGGATTAGGGAGACAACTTTTCTACCAACAATTTTTTGGTGTCTAATATTTGAGTAAGCCACTCAAAAGTCGGCGGAATCGAAAAGACTTGTAGAGAATATCAAATTTTTGAAATTTGTGAGCGGCCTTCAAAAATGGTTCAATTGCGGTACACTCTTGGGGTGAGACAGAAAATTACGAATTTGAAGACAAAAAAGTTGTCACCCTAAAGTATGTTATATGTATGTGTATATATTAGGTAAGTTGATTGTACAAATTATAATTGTACATGATTTTTATCATTTTAAGACAAGTGACACACACTTACTAATATTTATGATAAACACTGAAAAATATAATAACGAGGAAAAAAAAGTTGAATAAAAAAATAAACAGATTAGAAACTATGTCACCAATATTGAACATGATTAATGAATTTTAAAATACTTTTGTGCTGTCAGCTTCGACAATCCTTTTGACCAATTAGAAAGGTCATTAATATCGCAAACAACTCTTTTTATTCACCAAACGAATTATTTATATACAGCATTTATCTCATTTATTATCAATTTCATCTTTATTTCGATGACGAGTTATAGATTTTCAAAAGATGTACTACCATCAATTGATTTATACATGCGATTTCATATATCAGGCTCTAAATATGATTTACTAGTTAGGAAGCAAGTGAGAGTTGAGTGAGAACTTTAGTGAAATACACACGAGTGCATATAATGTTAGGGAAAATGCAGCTATGTTAAGTTCCAATGATTTGAAAATATTCACTCAGCGAGACTTGAAATATTGTTCGGTTAAAAATAAATAATAATTTTAATTTCCGATACATAATATGGACCAGCCTTGTATCGTAAAATGAATTGAAGTTTTCTTTTCTGTACAGTTATTATAAAAAAATTAATCTTTTACTGAAGTTTATTTACCGGGTTGTTACAAACTTTTGAAATAACCAGACTTTTTACAAATTGTGTAGATCAGAACTTTACTGTACTTTTTTTGATACAATAATTTAAAAACGATTTATTCAATAAAACGTATAGATTATTATGGAATATCTTAGATCCTGCTCAAATGACAAATAAAATAAAGCGACAAGCTCTATTTCATAATTAGTTCATTAGCTTGAAGTTCGGATCTCGAGATTTTCAGATTTCTAAAAACTCTGAAATATCATACTTGTTTCCATCACAGCTGTAATAATAATAAAATTTGTAAAAATTGCGATCTACGTTCATAACTAATATTACGTTATTCTTAGCAAAAATGTGACGTTAAATTACGAAGGTATTGGTAATCATAGAATACCAATAACCTTTTAAAGACTATTTACAATAATACTTGTACCTTGCATATTATCAATTAATCAACTACGTTGTACAGCTAGAATTCATTCACAACCTCTACAAACTGGTAAAATATAGTTGACATTGTTCTCATTGGTGATTAAATGTCTTTTCTTTTGTCAGTGTTATGAATAATATTCTCAGATACAATATAATTTCTTTCGCTCCGCCCAATAACGATTGGTACAATATTTTCACTTCTATCATGGCAATACTGCGTCGGATGAAAGTCAATTTTTGAGATATTCAAAAATAAACCAAAATAATTGACAGAGCTGTCATCTGTGTAGATGGAAGTTTTTCCGCCTAGCGGCTTTTCTCTCCCGTTGAGCCAGATACTCTTTCCTTGAGCTACCGCTTCGTACTTCTAGGATGTGATTTATTTTGCGAACTATTTCTTCTGCAGTAGCTGAGTCTGCTTCAAAATCATGATTTTTAAATGATGCTGATTGGTGTAGGGTATGTGTTTGCCCAGATGATCCTGTATTGTGATAATTAAGGATATATGAAACACAATCGTATTGTGACCAACGTCGAAACCGTTTTTATATATCTTTCAAAAATATGTGATCAATGAGTTAGAAAAAATAAATCCTCAATCACAACTATTTCCTGCAATTACTTTGTAAATACATTTACTCAAGCTACTTTTTTCATTCTTGATATTTACATACCAATAATTGTATCCAAATAATTAGCATGTGGCGTGTAAACCAGGGTGAATAACGTTTTCGGTCCTTTACTTTCAACTAATTCACACCAGGCAATGCTGTCTATGTGATAACTAACAGCGCGTTGTCTGTTCCAAAAACGACCAGCCCCCTTTCCGGTCACTACTGGATCTATCTCAATTTTGTCACCAGATATTCCCAGATGGATTTCAGTCTTTGCTCTCACCTTATTTATCATATACACCCTGTTGAAGAGTGAAAATGAAGGTATTAGATATTATTACATTGTTGTATTGAGTGATTGATTATATGACTGAAATTGAAGTAAAATTCTTACTTATACAATTGATACAAAGGTGCTTCCATAGCAGTTGTATGATCTTCCATTATAGCCATGTCTTTATCGGCAGATTTTCGTTCTGCATCTTTTCCTTCAAGATTTTCTTCCTGCTGTACAGCTTTAGGAACAACTGTATTATGTCGTGCTCTGTCATTAGGCGTCATTTCTTTTAAACCCAGACACGTAAATCCAAACTTAGAAATTGTCTCTCTTGGATCCAGACAGGGCAAATCCCAATCTACTTCACCATCGTCTTCAGTAATGTAAAGGCCATATTTAGTGATATCTACCCTATATAAGATTTCCTATATTAAATCTAATCACAGTCTCATAGATTATTCAGTACTGTAAACACACAGCTAAGAAACTCAATGCACAAAGTTTATAATTTCATACTTGAATCGTTGTCTGGCTTATTTCAGCACATAGCCTTTTTAATTAATATGTAAATAAGATATTGCAACTTGTAATAGTAATTAATACTCTCCTACGTACTTGAGAGGATTATCAGGGTGTTCTGAAGCATATTTGTAACAGATTAATCCAATGAACTCTTGTACTTTGGCTGTAGCAATTACTACAATTTGCATCGGGTACATACGCTGCTCTTTGGGCAACATAGACATAAATATTCTATACTTTTTAGCCGGTATACCAACTTGTTCCTAAAACAATTTCAGATTTGGTAATATTCTCAGCAATTGTATATAAAACCATTCATTCCTCTGGAATTTCTCCTCAAATGTATAATTCAAGTAGCAGAAACATGTAATTGTAAATCATTTGTTGTGTCCATAAGGACAGAGCCAAAATTGGCACATAGTTGGAATGACATTTGATTGTTCAACGTTAATTTGGAATGAAAATGGCTTATTTAATAACAGTTTGGAAAATACTTCGCGATTGTTAAACAGACGTACATTTCCATCAAATCTAGCGTAATCGGTAAAAGGATTTTGTGGCAGATTAGGACACTTTTCCAACTGTTCTGAAAGCAGCGAGTGTCGTTTATCAGTCTTGACTTCTTTCTTTTTACGAAAATCTTTACGTCGAAACAATTCCGATTGAGTTTCAATTGAAATGTTGCTTGGATTGTTCTCCCATTTCACATGCTTTATTTCTGCAGCTTTTTTTCTCTCAAGATCCATCTTTTCTAATCGTTGTGCAGTGTTTGAACGTTGTCTGTGCCCAAATTCCATATCTAAGAATTATGAAATCTTATGAAAACAGTAATAAAGTCATCGATTGAGCTGGACATCATCCTCTCATCCACTATCTGCAGTTTAGCATGTATAACTATATTACAGTTAACGATTGAGTAATCAAACAAGCATGTTTAATGTATGTCCACTGATTAGTAAGAAATATTCATTATATGTTTCCTGAAATGAGTTTCTCTAACAACTTACCCATTTGTATATCATAGGATTCGGCCATTGCATCAATGTCCTCGTCGTCACTTTCTTCCATTCCTGGATAGCATTCTAAAATGCCATTGGCTTTTAATTGTTTGGGTAAATCGTCTCCTAGCATGACCATTTCGCAGGCACCTTGATTGAAGCATTTGGAGTATTAGATAGAAAGGTTTATGAAATTTCTTTACATCATATTGGATATTGGATAGATAATTTGTGAATAAGAGGCGGTAAATTGTAAATCATATCTCTCGTTATTGAAAATTACAATACGGACTTATGTTAAGATCGTAATAGTAAGGTGTCGATATCGCGTTTTAGATTTGGTTTCTAACCTACTAAAAGGGCGATCCCATTTTTTTAATAAATCTGTATCTGACCTGTGTCATCTGTAGATATAAAGCTGTCACGAATATGTGATAGGAGCCAGTGTTGGTTGTCATATAGAGCCATGTTAACGTCTCTATAAAACAATGTCTATGTCAATTCAATACTTAGTAGTAATACAAGAGTTTGCCAAAAGTTGTGGCGTGCTCCAGCATTGATTAATTATTACTACGGAGGCCTACTGAGGTCTACGGAAGCCCGGTAGGGCCATCGTATCGTCAGTGTATGTGGGTGTTCCAAAACCTATAACATGTAGGACACTGTCGTCGGACGTCGCTTCTCAACGAATATCAACCATCCCGACACAACACACTGATGTGTACGCCTCACTATATGCAGCCCGCATGTCGTCCTATAGTTCTCTACTTGTCTAATTTAGCCCTCTGGCGCCGCTAGCCAGGTAGAATGACTTACCCTCCATGGAGCACTGACCTACGATAAAAATCTGTCTTGGGGTCAGTGGCCTTCGTGGCGTCAACGGGATCGTATGGAGACCATGTTAACGAAATGTGATTGTGAGTTCTGACAGGCAATGGAAATACTTTAATTAAATGCAGAAAAATCCGCGCAAAATAGATAATTCATTCATTGAAGAGAAGAAATTCCTCCTATTTAGTAAGCAGAGAAATTTATTGAATGACAATGCTAATATATCACATGTCCTTCTGTTAAGATTGAATTCACTTTCGCCAGAGTCACAACATCTCCGTCCAGCAAGGATTGTGTTCCGATTGCCACGAACGGGAGTCGGTACAACTCAGCGTTGTAAAATTAGTTATATAGTAGATGTAATGTATGACGATGTTATATCGATATTGGAGAAATAAATTCAAACAAATACGAATAATTATTTCTTTTTTCCCCCTTTACCCTACCTGCAACTCTTCATTTCAGGATCGATTTATTTATTTAACACTTCAAAAACTCCAAATAACGTAAAAACATAGCCACGTGCATGAAGACACGTATGCCTATACACTATTCCTTTTTCTCCTTTAGTTAGAGAAATTTTAAGTCGAAAATAATTGCTCCTGGTATCAGGAGAACATCTGACCCGAGGAGGTGTTCTGAAATTTTGGATATGTGTATAGATATAGGCATGCATACGTGGCTTCATGCACGTCTCTATATATCTATATATACTAGCGTTTTTCGGAGTTAGACAAATTTTAAGTCGAAAAATTTCTGCTCCTGGTATCAGGAGAACATCTGACCCGAGGAGGTGTGCCGAAATTTTGGATATGTGTATAGATATAGGCATGCATACGTGGCTTCATGCACGTCTCTATATATCTATATATACTAGCGTTTTTCGGAGTTAGACAAATTTTAAGTCGAAAAATTTCTGCTCCTGGTATCAGGAGAACATCTGACCCGAGGAGGTGTGCCGAAATTTTGGATATGTGTATAGATATAGGCATGCATACGTGGCTTCATGCACGTCTCTATATATCTATATATAATAGCGTTTTTCGGAGTTAGACAAATTTTAAGTCGAAAAATTTCTGCTCCTGGTATCAGGAGAACATCTGACCCGAGGAGGTGTGCCGAAATTTTGGATATGTGTATAGATATAGGCATGCATACGTGGCTTCATGCACGTCTCTATATATCTATATATACTAGCGTTTTTCGGAGTTAGACAAATTTTAAGTCGAAAAATTTCTGCTCCTGGTATCAGGAGAACATCTGACCCGAGGAGGTGTGCCGAAATTTTGGATATGTGTATAGATATAGGCATGCATACGTGGCTTCATGCACGTCTCTATATATCTATATATACTAGCGTTTTTCGGAGTTAGACAAATTTTAAGTCGAAAAATTTCTGCTCCTGGTATCAGGAGAACATCTGACCCGAGGAGGTGTGCCGAAATTTTGGATATGTGTATAGATATAGGCATGCATACGTGGCTTCATGCACGTCTCTATATATCTATATATACTAGCGTTTTTCGGAGTTAGACAAATTTTAAGTCGAAAAATTTCTGCTCCTGGTATCAGGAGAACATCTGACCCGAGGAGGTGTGCCGAAATTTTGGATATGTGTATAGATATAGGCATGCATACGTGGCTTCATGCACGTCTCTATATATCTATATATACTAGCGTTTTTCGGAGTTAGACAAATTTTAAGTCGAAAAATTTCTGCTCCTGGTATCAGGAGAACATCTGACCCGAGGAGGTGTGCCGAAATTTTGGATATGTGTATAGATATAGGCATGCATACGTGGCTTCATGCACGTCTCTATATATCTATATATACTAGCGTTTTTCGGAGTTAGACAAATTTTAAGTCGAAAAATTTCTGCTCCTGGTATCAGGAGAACATCTGACCCGAGGAGGTGTGCCGAAATTTTGGATATGTGTATAGATATAGGCATGCATACGTAGCTTCATGCACGTCTCTATATATCTATATATACTAGCGTTTTTCGGAGTTAGACAAATTTTAAGTCGAAAAATTTCTGCTCCTGGTATCAGGAGAACATCTGACCCGAGGAGGTGTGCTTAAATTTTCGGCGGGACAGAGGAGCAGTGTATAGAGATAGGCATGCATTCGTAGCTTCATGAACGTCGCTATATTTTTACGTTATTTGAAGCTTCTGAAATTTTGAGTCGAAAGATCGAGCCTAAAATAAAGAGCCTAAAGTAAAGAGCGGGAGGGTGAAGGGGAAAGAAAGAAAGCAAATGATCATTAGTATATGTGGGAATTTATTTCTCCAGCATCGATACAATATTACTCATTGTCAAGGCTGTGTATAATTTTTTCTATTGTTTATTAAAAATGAATATGTTTTTATCGCAATTGATCGAGTCTCTTTATTTGCTTCTTGGCATACAAGTTACGATAACATAAATTATATTCTTATTTCAATAATATACTTTCTAATATAACTAATTCTATAAAGATTGAGTTCAATATACACTTCTGCTCGATGCAATTGGAATAGCAACCTTTCTGCACGGATGTTTTCGGATTCTGATGGAAGTCTCTCCAACTGTAACACAAGAACGAGTGCTATTAATATCATTATTATTCAATAAATTACTCAAAAAGACTGGACGAGAATTTTATTCCGTCAATGAATACACTGTCTACTTTCTGGCGTATTTGTATTGAGATACCTGCCACAGTCGTATCTCGTTAACACACTCCTATACAAACCTTCTATCGCTAACCGGCTAGGCGTGTCAGAACCATGTGAAGTTGGCCCGTGACTTTATTATTTTTCGATTTTTTATATACCAATAAAGTCAGGGGCCAACTTTACATAGGTTGAGGCTTACATCTTGTTATCAGCATACATACTTCGATCTATATTAATTTATTCTTTTAACTTTATTACAGCATCGCCATATTCCACGACGATAATCCCCCTCTCAATTATGTTAAATAATAATTATTTTTGGATAGTTCAGTCTAGAAGTAATCCTCGTGTAATATTGTAATGGTATACCGATGAAAGACAGGAAAAGCATAAAATTTAGTCGCATAAACATCGTTCACAAAGTAGTTTTATCAATGTTTACGTGGAGTCTAACTTCATTTCCGTGGATGCGTATATTGTCTCATAGTATTTCTATCAAGCTGCCTGTCAGTCATTTCTTGCTAACGCATACCCCCATGTGATTGCTTTGACGCCACGAGGGACACTGACTTGAGTGACTCGGCGACAGGTGCTTGTATCCTAGGGTCAGTGCCCCGTCGTTAGTCGGCAGTTGCACCCGCGGGGTGATGAATGGTATTGCCATCTCGCGGTTGAATTAGCGAACTACTTTTGCGCGACATAAGCGCGCTTTAGAGTATGCAACCTGGTGCCAGTGCAGTCTGCAGAATTGCATAAGATCGAGCGTAGGGATACACCATTTGTCAGTTAATCAGTTAAAGTCATTTGTCAGGCGGCTGGGCAACGAGAGAGCGCTGACCTAGGGTACAAGCACCTGTCGTGGGGTCAGACGCCCTCGTGGCGTTATAGGGTTCGTATGAGGCTTGTGTAAATGAGATGAGACTGTCACAGGCGTCATTAATAGAAATACAGTGGGCACAGAGAAGTTGTAGCAAAATAGACGATGTACTCATTGTCGAGGAGACATTCTTCTTGTCTATGGTAATGATATTATAACACTCGTCATTCTGTCACAGATGAACTTCTATCGGAGCCCAATCATCCCTGTCCAGCAGGGATTCTGTTCCAATTGCTAATAACAAGTGTACATTGAGCTCAATATTTATAAAATGATTTATATTAGATGGTAATGAATGTGGTTTATATTATAACTTATGTAGATATTATAGCAATAAATTTCCTGCAGATCTACCGATAATCAATTGCTTCGATATTTTTCCCTGATAACCTGCGATATCTAGAAATTATAGGTAGAAAGAAAAGATTCAACATACGACGAACAATAATCTATAATCTTAATGAAATGTTAACGGGTATCTGAAAGTGCTGCAGCGGCACTAGTAAAGTGCCATTAAACTACGTGCCAAAATCAACGGGTGGCATGCATAAACTCAGGATACTAACAATCGTTTATTAGAACTAAAGAGTACACAGTACGGACTATCTTGTACGACCGTGTCACGAACTGCCACTGGCGATAACATGCATATTCACTAATCGAATAACGGTTGCAGTAGTGCCTGGAAATCCAAAGCTGACTGAACGTGGAAGTAAAAGATGTTCTTCAACTTCGATTTCTTCAACCTATCTTTCTTCTTCTTCTTTCTTCTGAATCGTTATATCCTCTCGTGATATTGTATACAAGGCAATTATCCGGCGTCTTCAATTCTACGCAGAGTCCACCTGGGATTACCATCCTCGCTGTCGTCCTTCGATTGGTTGTACAGACCAATCACCTTCAGGATTCATCGGCAATACAACGAAAAAAAAACCAACTGACTTTCGCGAAGTTTTTAATATTCGCTGCATCGTAAGTCTTCAATATTCTATTAGATGATTCATATACAAGATGTGAGACCGGAGGTGAAACCGTCCTGAAATCAACCCCACGACACATTTGCATTTGCATAATGCTGTGAGCTGGGGTCCAATATAAGTATTTGAGATAGAAATGTAAGTCGTTTCGGGCCACGTTTTCTTTTTTACTCATACTCGAAGTAGGTATAATTTGATCTTTGTTTTAGGAGATGAGCGTTTCAAAAAAATTTGACGCTTTAGAGAACTGCTGCTGAAAAATCTCCTTAGTATTCGAACCCTTGTCTATTAAATACCTGAAATCTGTAGCTGACGAATGGTGAGTCAAAAGCTTTGAGCAAATTATCACGACTTTCGTTGAACATCCGAGGAATTTTTAGGAGAACGGTAGAAAATGCACATAACTTGTCAACCTTCCCACAGATAATGCTGATTTGAGAAACGAGAGTGAGAACAAGAGAATGAGAAAATAAGAAGCCCTTATGACCGAAAGCCTGAGACTAAAGTTGAAAGGTCAAGTAGAAATAGTAGAATAGGTTTACGGCGAAACAACGAGAAATGGGTTACGACGACGTAATTCAACAGATAGGAGAGTTGGGACAATACCAACGTAGAATATTTTTGATTTTATTCTTACCTGCACTCTCTTGCGGCGTATATAAAATGAGCGGAGTCTTTTTAGCAGCTGAAGCGGATTTCAGATGTTTGCTATCTCACGAAACACAAGAAAATGCTACTTACCAGTTATCACCGATTCTTGCAAATGTTTCCTATCCATGGGATCATAATACTGAAAGCCGGTCATACTGCGAAAAATATGTCCTCGATATTCCAGATCAGTATTACGGGTTCGATGAAAACCGTTCAACGCCTCTCACTGTAAAATGTACTTCTTTTGTATACGATAAAAGTCAGTACACGCTGACGGTCACAACTGAGGTAATTGATACCTTCAACAATTAGCAGTTTCATTCGTGTCTTGGATTGAAATGCTCTTTCTTTATCACTTCTAATTAGTTAAGAATATAATTTGATTCTTTCAGTGGAATCTGGTCTGCGACAATAAATGGCTGAGAGCTACGAGCAATGCGATATTTGTGGTGGGAGAAATGCTGGGGTCAATTATTTTCGGTGCACTTTCTGATATATACGGGCGGAAAGTGACATTTGTTTTGGCGCTGATCATTCAACTGATTAGCGGACTACTCGTTGCTGTTTCTCCTGACTTCATCTCGTACATGATTTTCAGGTTTATCGTAGGAATAACATCAAGCGGGGTATTTTTAATAACTTATGTCATAGGTAAGGCTTGCTTCTTTGCACATTGTATATTCGAGTCTATGCGTTACCTATATCAAAGGAATCATCACCAGCCTATACTGTTGAAACCTGATTAGTTTAATGGTACGTTATTATTATATTGTTCTCAGCACTTGAGGTGGTTGGTCCAAAAAAGAGATTGGCGGCCGGAACGGCTTGTCAATTATTCCTCACCACAGGTTCGATCTTAATTGCTGGACTTGCGTACCGTATTACGAATTGGAGAATTTTGCAGTTCGCCTTCAGTGTTCCCAGTTTTACATTTGTCGCCTACTGGTGGTAAGACCATTTGGTATTGTAATTTTTTGGTCTCTGGATTCTTTGCAAACACAGATAGTTGCGCCATTTATAGCACTGCGATTCCATCAACGATATTATAAGATCGTTGCACTTTTACATAAAAATGCATTTCATGATTATCCATCAATCTATAAACCCTAGAATTAAAATCATTGCCGGATTCGATCCACACGTCGGAGAATTGCCTTGAGATGCGAAAAATATTTCATATCATTTTACTCCATTCACGTAGGCTGACTTCTGAATCCGCACGTTGGCTGCTGTCGAAGGGCCGAGTGCAAGAGGCGAAAAATCTGCTCCAGAAGGCAGCTTTGGAAAATGGCGCAGAATTGTCCCAAGATATTTTGAATGGTTTGTCGAATAATGACAGTGAGACTACTTCAAGTTCCAAACAGCCATCGGTCCTCGATCTTATGAAATACCCGAACCTGAGACGGAAGAGTCTGCTACTTTTCTTTTTGTGGTGAGTGATTAATTTGATTATTCGATTGCTCTTCACATCGCGATCAAATCGATATCAGAGTCTGGTATTGCCACCAAGATTCAATATTGTTACATTTTTCTCCTTAGGTTTGTGAACAGCGGTACATATTATGGACTATCTTGGAACACTGCCAATCTTGACGGCACCGATTACATAAATTATGGTATCAATACCGCTGTAGAATTACCCGGTTACTTGTTGGTATACCTCACATTGGATAAATGGGGGAGAAAAATTATTTTATGTGGATGTATGCTGCTTGCCGGGACATCATTACTTCTTACTTTATTTGTTCCTACTGGTGGTTAAAATTGAAATTACTTCTGCCTCAATAACTGAACCTCGGAATAATCGAATCAATTGATTATGCAGATTGTAAATACCATTAATTTCTTCACAGATATGCCGTGGTTGATAGTAGCTTTGACAATATTTGGGAAATGGAGCATTACTTCTTCGTATGCAGCAGTCTATGTATTCACGTCAGAACAGTATCCAACTGGGATAAGGAATGTTGGTCTTGGACTTTGTTCTACTTCGGCTAGATTTGGTGGAATTTTGGCACCTTATATTAATCATTTAGTAAGTTCAATGAGACTGCAGCCATCGTCAGTCGAATTGTATTTATTGCTTGCATTTTTCAGTTCACAACATATTTTAATTATTTGCAGGCAGAAGTTTGGATGCACTTACCACTTACCATGCTTGGATCCTGCGCGTTGATCGCTGGTCTGTTGGCATTGCTCCTGCCGGAAACATTGAACACAAGATTGCCTGAATCGACAGAGGATGGTGAACAATTTGGAAAGTATGTCTTTTATATCATTTCGCTGAATTTGTTTAATATCGCTCATAGCATTTAAAACTTCACACTTCGATTACCTTCATCATTAGATTTTGTATGAAACTATTAATTGAAAAGTATGATCATTGAACAGTCACTTATTTGTTTTAGGAGGGTCGGTGAAACTGAAGGAGTTGTAAAAAACTCGAACAACCAATTGCCAACAGCACCAGACATTGAACTACAAATCTGAGTCAAAGATGAAATCGTTTACAATAATCAGTGATCAATGGAGCAAAGTTGTAGACGAGATGATGAGACTTTTCTAATACGATGTTCAGCCATACACGGAGTTCAGCTTCTGATTAAAAAAAGCTACTCATCGTGAAAATACTATTAATGATTATTCAGACACTATTTAAATTTGATTAATTTCTAACAGTTCCCAACAGCAAGGATAATGGCAAAGCGAGCAAATATTTCTTGTCTTCTAGAGGCTAATGAACGTTTTTTTTTTGCAAAATATATTCTCTGATGGCATTTGTAGCTTAATCTCTTATGTAGGCAGAAGAGTACGGTCGTAGAACTGGGTCACGGGAGGTACAACATGTTTTCTGCTCTTGACGGTAAAGTCGAATAAATTCCGAATGAACAATTAATCATTTCAGAGATTTTGAATTGCAATATTTTTGATTCAGCGTTCTTTCAAGCTTCCTTTTTTTGCTCATTATTTGGAAAGTTTCGCGTTGATGCAGTGTGTTACCAACCAACGATACCTTTATCGACATTGAACTACACGTCTCATCTACTGTTGAACGTGTCTACTCCATTCTTGCGAAAGCAACTGAAGATTATATTCATGAAATTGGAAGATTTTTGCAATACCAAAGTTTGATATTAGTCAAATATTACAGACAGATCTCATACCTCACGTTACACTTTAGACAAGCGAGGTGGCAGGAGCAGCCGCAAATGACTTTTGCTGTCATACAATCTTTGCGATTTCGCAATTTTTCGAAGTAAATGTTCCATAATAGTTATTCGCATGATATTTAACAGATTATTAGGTACAAGGCAGGTATACCTTTATCGTTATGGTTGAATTCGCTGATATGATTCGATTCTCATTAAATGCTTCGCACAAACAATGGTACCCTTACATTGTTTAATTCGTTTGAAACAAGCTATTTGTTAAATAAATTAAACCCACTCTTCAGAAACGAACTTTCGTAAATAAATTGCGCCCTTTGAAGGTACTGCTCGATGGAGTTACGGGTAACGTTACAGGGGAGAGAAAGACGGACATCGAAGAATTTACTAGGATTTTTGAATCCATTTGTTATTCACCTATTTTAGTAATTTATTTAAAAAATCTATCAACCCTTGTTACAGTAAAGTTTAGGGAGGTAGACTTTATTGGCTATTCATCAAACCTATTGTCCAACTGAAGTGCCTAGCTCTCTCGCTCTATATTTGAAACTAGAATCAATACCTGACAATGAGTGACACTGGATACGAGCCATTGATTGACTATTATTCCAACGTCATTATCAGTAGAAAATTGAGTGCAGGTCACGGGACGTTAGGGGCCACAGTGACGTAATATACAGTATATTACCTAGGTATCCCACATGTAATTCACCAATTGATATGGGTACGTATAGTAGATTGCAAATCGGTATCAAAGCGACTGTTAACAAAGCTACGTTATCGAGTGTGAAAGTTTTACCAGATCTCTCTATACTTTTCTCTACTTTGAAATTTATTTTCGGGAATCCCTTGTTCAATGTATGGGACTTCAGGATTACGTGAGTGTTCGTCACGCCTGTGAATTTTTATGCGTGAATGTGAATGTATTGTAGGTAGATCTAGTGGAGGACTCATACGATTAGTACCACTCACCTCAATTCTTCGTCAAAAACCGTTTAAAAAAAGCTTTAGATTTGAGAATTTACCTGATTTTCACTTTGTTTAATCGATATGGCCATGTAGACACAACAGCTATTGCGTAAAATGTATCATACCAATCTAGCGATCGCGTGTGTGTCTGAACCTAATAAAATATGCCTAATAATAGAATACCGCGTGTCTTTCGCGCAATTGATTTTCAACCTTGTCCCAGAAGTTTGGCCGTTCAGAATTTATTTTTGAAATCAAGATCTATGATTTCTATCAAGATTCAGATACACGGTGCAATCTGTGTTATCACATGATCGAGGTACATTTTGGTTGCATTTTATACCGTGGAACACACTTGCATCTGGATAGTGCAATATACGTATTGGCGGACTGAAATTTTCACGCGCAATTTTTTCGTCCTGTGTGGATTGGGACTCTTGAATTTCAGTTGCCGTGTGAAGAGTGTAAGTAATTAAGTGGTGACATAGAGTCAAACTAAGGTAGTTGAGGAGGGCTGTAGCTCGTGACCCAGTTCACCCATCGAGGGCCACTTCCCCCTCAAGAGGGTCACGATGTAAGATCCTACTCATACCGGATACCCCGCATACCAAGAAGCGTACTTGCTTAAAAATACACGTATGTTCCAATTAATAAATTAATTATAGACTCTCTCTAGAGTAGTGAGAGGAGACTCGTCCCTGATCGATACAGAGACATCTTTTTTCTTCAGCCAACGAATGATGAAACCGTAATTCTCTCTATCAATTGACGTGACTCGATATTAGTGATTAAAAATATATCGAATTGAATTTACTCTTAACACAGTTTTGAAGAGACGAGTGAGGAAAGTTGTGTCCGTATCGATTGCAGCCAGTACAATTTTACTCTACTGCATTCGATGAAAAATTTATTCAACGAATTTTGATACCTGATTTGAATAGTAAGCGTCGACTTTGGTAGTTCGGTCAAAGTGGCTGTATCGCACCGAAAATTCTAGGCCAATCAGAAAGCAGCGACAGGACGAGGTACTGAGATTGTATAAATATGCAAACTACCAAAACTCACTTCGAGTTGATGTAAATAATTGCGGTGCCAGAGACAAATGCTTCAGCTACAAATGAATCTTCAACATCTCCAGATTTACTATGAATATTCTAGTCCAGGACATGAGCGGTTCACTAACTTGTTAACCAGTCTCAATTAAGCAGAGCTAAATGCCAAATCGCGGCTGGGTAAACTCAGAGACGTTACAAATTGGGAATATGTATTTGCTATTGCGTGTGTAGGGTTCTTATTCTTATAACAGTCTATTTCTTTTAATTTCGATATCCTTCATTCATGATGAGTACCTTGACGATTGCGAATCGAGTGAATATAACTTTCACAAATTTCAAAAATTTTTTCACTCCAGTCTTAGATAAAAAGGACTTTATTTGGCCGTCGAGATTGGGAAAATAGATTCTGAATGATCATGAGCTAATGAGAAGCGCTTGTCAGCATAGATCTGATCACAGTTTATGTTAATTTATACAATTTTAATTACATAGTCAGATCAGGGCTAATTGTCACACGCGAGAATCAGTTCAAGTTTTTCTTCGCCATTGATCATGATGATTCTCGACGGAATTCCCGATGGACGAATACCAAGAAGAAATAATTTATCTTGACCAAATATTATTCGGAAGATTCGACAGCAGGCTTTGTTACGTTGGGTTTTCAAGAGGCAGAATCGGAGCTGTTTGTATCCTGCCCTTCAATTCGATCCATTATAAGGCTCTTATGTATGTGTTTGGTAAGTACGCAATAATCATATCGGATTTGTGAAAACGGATGGATGGAACGATCGCAATAAGCTGTAATTATACTCACGTAATTCTGCATATGTAATCCCTAACAAGGATACGTAATTGTTTCTGCACCTCGTTACGAAATCATTCTTAACAAGATATCTGAAATCGTATTTTCAATGTTCAGCCAGTTATGTGATATTTGGTGGCGATCTGGGGAGGTACAGCACCCCTTTCTTGCATAATGCGTCTTGTGTTCCACATGAATGTGACGACTGCCGGCAGAGCGTATTATCTTTGTTTCGGATATTGCGATTTTGATTCGAATGATTGTAGTGGTGCTAATTTTTGGTGTAATCATTTATGATGTGGATTTCAAAAATAAAATATCGATATAAGCACTGTGACAGAAAACATCTCGTATAGGTCAACAGCAAGTATCCCATATCTTTCTTGACCTCATCCATGCTTCAATTTTTGAATTATTTCTTCCGGAAATTTTCACAAAATCCTGACCTCGACGCGTTTCATTTTAGTTGGTTTTACTCCACGATATATTGATCCAAACTGTATGAGAAATAAAGTAATTTTTATCTCCGAGTAACAGCAATTCGATACCGTTCAATTTTCTTATCTTATCGGTAATTCGACACCCAACATCCGATTCCCTCTTCATCCACTTCTGAAAACTGAATCTCACGTGGCTTGTGCCAGCACCCTTGGAAATAAAACAACAATGTACCTTACTCAAAAAACCGTGAATCGATGTAGGTTGGAATATGAAAGGTTGGAGTCTCGACTCTCCTTCGGTCTGTTCACAGCCCTTAGCGTAGGTACCTAGGTGGAGGTTGAAGTTACCTGCATAGTCTGCCACGTGGCTATCATAACGCCACATCCGGTACTTTCTCGGCATCGCCACTTCACCTGACACGTGGCAGAATTCAATTCATATAAGTTGATGGCTGGTCGGTTTTTATACATCTTTATCCACCAGCGAGGACAAGTTAGGGTGAAATTGTTTAGGGTTGAAGGTAGGTATTGCGACCCACGTTTGACTCTCGGCACGAGGCACTCTGTAGAACGCACGCGTCAACCCAAGAGTTGATTCTTTTGAACTTTGACCTCAGGAAAAAGTCAAAGCTGAACCTAAGGCCAGGGAAAAAAGCTGCGCGACTATAACTTCCACTCGTTAACTCGGTTACTCGAGTCTGAAGGGGGTTCAAATATTCCTCTCCAAGGCTTATATTGTTGCTTTTTTTAAGTGACAAAGAAGTACCTGGCATACAATGCAAGTATGCAATAAACGACATTAATATTTTACTGTAGAGTCTCCATCGCTGAAGACGGCGAAGGGAAAAGAAGGAACAGAATGGCGGTAGGATACTTGGCAATTTCATGTTCAAACTGCTTATCTTGTTATTAGTAGCTTCTGTAATATCGTCCAATTACGGTTGAATCAATTCCCCAAGTCGGTGGTGAGGTTTGACCTGAAAAGATGCCACAGAATAATATTGTAAGGGTCACAATCCTGCGTTACAAATTCTGTGGGTGGACTTCACAGAGTTCGAATAATTCTTAGAAGGGTGATAAAGGTTCTAGAAATAGTTTACACTGGAACTACAAGTTGATGAAAAGTTTCACAAGCATTTCTGTCTCGAACCTCCAACGTCAAAGAAAAGTCTGAGGCAATAATAAGCCTATGCACAAAGAGTCAATGACAAGTACTAGGTCAAGCTATATCGACCAGATGTGTATAGATGCAGGGTGGTTTGAGGTGGCCTCAGTGGACTATTAATGGACGACGTTGACGTCTTTTCTTTTTGATTGTGACGATCCGATACGATGTCACAAGACCCTGACGTCAGCAGGACTCTGCAGACCCTTCACTACACAATAGCTCTATGTACAAATCTATGTAGAGACGTTTCATCTTGAAAAGAAAAGTAGCCACACCGTCGACAGACCAATTGAGATTAAATTAACTCGAATCTTATATAACTTTCATCAGTATTCTCATAAGCGCTTAATGGTGACTGTTACTTATTATTACACTGATTTTCGTCGTTTCATTTGTCAAACGAGTCAACACTCAAGCACATCGCGTTAACACGCCACGATCTGCAAATTTTACGTCGAAAAGTCGCATTTATATCAGGTTCTGGAATCACTATAACATCAGAACACAGTGTGGGACGTATCTCCGTGCGTATGTTGTCCAGGGATGATGGACTTCACGATGTAATGTCACAATGAGCGCTCCGTTCTCCAATCTCGTTATCCGAGCTCGTTAATCAAAGTACCTCTAGTAATGATATCTTTTGAGATGATCTGATAAATTGAATTCCCGTGACATCAGTATGGTATATACCAGAGCCACAAGAAAGTGACGTTATTGTATATGAGTGTTTGAGATAGATTTGCCAATGTTTGAGTCGTGGTCTGAAACTCGAACTCATGCACGCTAACTCTAAGGCCACACGCGTGGGTACAGGATACTTTGCATGAGAATTTTACCTTGTGTGACTGCAGTAGGCTACACAAGGGAAATCACTTGGCCGTATAGGATCTATTCTGATTTTAAGATTGTACAATTTCTTTGCTCAAGATCGTGCCCAAATCGGTCGTTGATTTTACAACCACGATGTAGTATATCTATGTAGTAGATCTATTCTTCTCAAAATTGTTTCGAAAAATATGTATAGGGTAACGCCAATGGGAGATTGCGAAAACTGATCGATTGCTTTTTTTGAATGGGAAAAATCGATCCAAACTACATAGGTACTACGAATAATTCCTATTCCACGATCTAATTGATAATTCTATGAAGTTTAGCACTCTACAAGACCGGAGAGATGGTTTACGAGAGCCATCCGAAACGGCAACGACCCGAAGATCGTGGATAAAGTTAAAAAATATATTTCCAGATCATATTTTCGTAGCAATTTGAACGGTAGTCATTTTCAAAATAAGTACCGCTTACTGGCAATGTAGTAATTTCGCCACTTCTTCTAAATTGAATTTTTCCAAACTACCTCATCGCTTTTGACGGAGTTCTTTCTATGCAGTAATAGAATCGACGAATGTCTTCTCTCGAAAGCTATTTGAGTTTTTCCATTTTTCCTGACCGCTTTGGACTAACGACTGATTAGTTTTGGCAACTTCCTATTCATCGGCCTGTACCGTTGTACAGGAAAATGAAGTCTCCGGAGGTCAGGTCACATTAGAGCTGTGTGACAAAATTCCGAATAATTTTAGTTAGTCCATGTTTAGCCCTGATCTCATAGGGGTGGCTAAGAGTTTCCGAAAATCGAAAACCAAAATACTCAAATTAATACAGATAGGCTTATGCCGCCATATTAAATTCGTGGGTAAATTCGGAAAGCAGCCTCCGTGGCTGGGGATAACAGACGTAGGGATTCTGTTCATTTTCATCACCATCATCGCGGAGGGTAACTTCCGGTGCGCAGACTCGAGTTCTGCCAGTCCACGCCCCGCACCCCCGTCATTTCGAGGGAGGGGTACATCTGTGACGTCACGGGGGTTGAATCAATATTGCGTTCCGTCCGTCCGTCCGACGAGGCGAGCCGCGAGCTGGGAGCTATCAGTGCGGGGAGGCCGCCGCGACGCTAGAGACGCCGACCCTACCGACGCTCTGTCTCTCCGCCGCCCGGGCTTATCAACCATTCCCGCGATCCTAAGCCGCCAAATTTAAGTGACAAAAAAAGTATTTAGGCAATTTTTTTTTTTTCAAATTTCTTCATTAACTCGAAATAAACTATATACTTGTGGCAAAATACAGTGACAATCAGAGGTGTTTCTACCAAGGGGCTACACTTCAAGATTTCTAACGTAAGTATCTTATGAGACAATATTTTACTCCTGTGCTTCTTTCTTCACCTGAGTCTAAATGCAATTCAAGTACGTTCCACGTTTCGATGTATTTTCAATCCGTTTCCTTTTTTTCTTTATATGCGCTGGTGTCAATTTTATCTGTAAGTTAGACGATCAAGTATAGGTATTCAGTTTTACGCTGAATGCGATTATTTGGAAAAACGAATAAATGCAAAGATCATTTGTCTTGATGTACCATGTAAACGCGCGATTCGTACAACTTCGTCCGAACTTAGAATTATTATTAGGTACCGACGGCAGAGTCCTTGCGGATCCTGAAGCTACGATGAGCCGCTAACACCCGCCGGTTCCTTCAAATTTTTCACGTTTTGGAAACTATATTTTCTACCGCATTATGGCTTTATCAATTTGAAAAGTTCACAGGCTGGTTAGCAAGCGAAACAACGTTTTAATTATTTTAATGAAAAGTAATTTTTTCGCTCCATAAATTACAATACCTATTCAAATCAGGGGATCCGGGGAGCGCTAGAAGACGATGTGAAAAATCTAACTTTCTAATATCAGCCTATAAATCAAAAAACGGTTTATCGATGGTGCGATATATTCACGAGATTCTATCATTGATTTATAATACCACAATCGTAATGAATCAGCTATCGATTTCGAGTCACGGATAAGATTTCTGCATAATGTAAATAACGAACAACATCATCGGTTCGATGGGGCTCTTCGGCATGTTGTCGTACCTCTGACGAGGCTAAATTAGGCGCCACACCTTGAATTTTAAGTAGCGACTAGACCATTCATCAGTTTCTATCCAATCGGTTCAAATCAATCAATTATGCGAATGGAATATCACCAGAGATTCATTGAGATTGGTACACCACCATCGTGTTGAGGTATCTAATTATGACATCGCTGTGCTATGTCACTGAATAAAACGCACAGTTTTTGAAAATGGCAAACCAGGGTTTCAAGCTACTCGTTGAGCTGATGAATAATCATGTAGGCCAGAAATTGTATTGCACACTGAATCAGAATGATTTTAGAAACTTCATACCGATGGTGCCTGAATTTCATCCAGGTTTCAGCTATCGCGATTCCTTTTTTTTTTAATTCGAGGACGTATCTTGTATTTGATGCTTGTAGACGTGGGTATTGGACCAGCGTTGTAAGGAGCCTGGCACATAATTTCAATTGGTTCAATTGTGACATCAATAAATTCTAAGAAGAGAGTGAGAAGTGAGAGAAGTAAGTTTGGGAGGAATCGATGGCCATCAGTGCCCATGGGCGGCCTCGCGTTTAGAACAAGGAACAGCCCCTCCCAGAAGACCTCGCTCAGGTGGGGCGACTGCTGCCCTACGAACCCAAATCCCCCGTCGACGGCAGCATCTTCGTCGGCATCGGTCATCCCTAAGAGCCGTCAACTGGCCATGCCGCCTGTCCCTGTGTGAGGCTGCCCTCCGCTGCTGCGCGACTGTACACCCAGAGGTGCTCAGAGGTGCGTTCGATCGCTGAAGGTCACGACCTGAGTTCATATTCTCGAATTCAACATGGCGGCCAATTATAGATTATTTTACGTCTGCGAGAGAGCCGCCGTGTTGAGCCTAAATTGACTCTACACAGGCTGGTCGAGCAATTAGGGTCCAATTACAAAGTGATTGGTTTTTTATTCAGGTTTCCAAACGTTCCTAAAGCAGAGAACACACCGAACCTCTTAGATTTGCATCTTCATCAACTTGACTTGACGCCCGTTGATCTATCGTCACCTAACAACATGATCAACATCGCAGGAGTTATTTCCATAGTTTTGTTTTACCTTTTGATTTTGGGAGTGGGAATATGGGCGGCCAGGAAAAAGGAGGCTGGGAACGATTCCGAGGAAGAGGTGATGCTGGCCGGAAGGTCCATCGGCCTCTTCGTCGGGATCTTCACGATGACGGCCACGTGGGTCGGCGGAGGTTACATCAACGGGACAGCCGAGGCTATCTATACCAAAGGACTGGTATGGTGCCAGGCGCCATTCGGATACGCCTTGAGTCTTGTCTTCGGTGAGTATTTTGAAAAAGGAAAAACCCAATCGATGGTCCCAGCATCCAACTGTTCCGAAAGATCCTGAAGTTGCAGGGTTAGCTTTTTACCAAAACTACTTTTCTTTCAGGTGGCATATTTTTTGCCACCAAGATGCGGCAGCAGGGTTACATCACTATGCTCGACCCTCTGCAAGATGCTTTTGGCGAGAGGATGGGCGGTTTGCTCTTTTTACCAGCGCTGTGTGGTGAAGTCTTTTGGGCGGCGGGAATCCTAGCTGCTTTGGGGGCTACCCTGGCGGTAATTATTGATATGGACCAGGGGACGTCTGTTATTCTGAGTGCGTGTATCGCGGTCTTTTACACGCTTTTCGGCGGCCTCTACTCCGTCGCTTACACGGACGTAATTCAGCTCTTCTGCATTTTCATTGGTCTGGTGAGTTTCCCTTGGTGTATAAACGTCGATGTTTTTATATTGACCTCGTTATCAGAATTTTGTTACTTATACCAAAGATCAAGTCCTGACCTTGAATACCCGATGATGCGGGGAACATTTCACGGAATTTGGATTTGCTTAACGAGATTACGTTCTAATGGAATTAGTCCACTACAATACAGTAATCGCTTACAGACTCACCAAAGACTTCATTTGATGTCGAAAGCAAGGACGAACGTATACAGAATTTGTTTGACGTGAAACATGTCTTTGAAGGAAAGAGTGTATACGTATATGTATAAGATGGTACCTTGGAATTTATCGATTCACATTTATTTACTCACGAACTGTTACTGCGACAGACCGGACATTTTATATGTAGGTACAATTCAGTAGACGTTCTTTCTCATTCAAAGTTCAAAAGTCCCTTTTCTCTTCTTGTATCTCGCGAATTAGATTTTTCAATGCAAATACCATTTAAGAAAAACAACAATAAGTTTCGTGAATGGTGGCCTCCTTTGTGACGAACAGTTTCTATCCGCAGGTTGTTTTCCGTATCGATCACCATTTACCTAAAAATAGTATCACCAAGCTCAGTTGGGTGGTTCCTCATAGACATGATATATGTATACATACATATATACCTAGATGTATGTACTGATTTCAACATGGTTAGGCTCCGCAAAATTGTAAACAGTAACGCCTGATTTAAGGAAGGTGGTTTCGGGTCGATAAGAGGGCTTGGCGTCTCCAAGCGTTCAAATTACCAAGTTCCCTTCGCGAGATTTCACCCTTTAATTTCCGTTTTTTGTAGAAGCACGCGATGTACTTTCCATCGCTTTCTGCAACCATTTCCCTAGGAGAAATATATACGATACGTTTTCATAGATTTTTTATACTGTTCTCGCCAACCAATTACATATTTTGATTATCGTGCGTGGCATGTAGTTCACTGAGTAAGTAGCAAAGGGAAACCTTTTAGGTGGCGCTTTTCAGATTAGTCTTTTCATGGTCGATCTCCTGGGTGCAGTTAGCGTTCCCTTCCTAGGAACCTGAAAAGAGCCAACAGTTCGATTGAAGTCAAAGAAAGTTAATCCCTCGGAATAGTTCTATTCACGAGACGAGAAAGGTTGGGGTTTCTTTTCGAGCCGAGAGATTTTCAAGGGATAAAGAACGCATGTCTGCACCATCTAGCCAGGCCGTCGTATAAGGCGCAGATTGCATTCTCACCATGCTCATACATTTTCGTAATACAATGCCATTCGATTCCCTCGATCTGCAAACACAATAATCATCAAGGGATACGAAAGCTTATTTTCAAATGTCCAAAACGTAGTGCCACACGGTTTTTTTCACGTATGTTACAGTGGATGTGCATTCCCTTCGCCTGGATGAATCCCAAGGTCGAGTCATTGAGCTCGATGGACGTGGATTGGATTGGTGAAGTCAAACCATCCGAATATTGGTACTACTTGGACTACGGGCTGCTTCTAATCTTCGGCGGAATACCTTGGCAGGTATATTTCCAGCGGGTTCTTTCTTCGAAGACTGCTGGCCGAGCTCAAATCCTCAGCTACGTAGCTGCTGCGGGTTGTCTTCTGATGGCCATTCCTCCCGTCCTGATCGGAGCCATAGCAAAGGCGACGCGTGAGTTGATCTTTTTCGCTCGTTTTCTCTATTTAGGAACAAAATTCCTTTCCACAAAGCAGGTGCAGGTGCCCAGACACATATATCAGGCCGGATCGCGTAAGGAAGTCGGGCATATGGTCCTTTGCGTCGGAATTGTAACGGGATTAAATTAGCTTCGTTGCGGAATCGTCTGGGGCCAGCGGAGGTCGTGAGGGTTTGCGACCCTTCATCTCACCCCGCGGTATTTTTGGGGCTACTTGACATTTGGCGTGGGTTAGATCCCTGCTGTTGAGGGGGTTGGTGCTGGTATTTACAATGTAGGCAAGAGGGGAGATGGCGCAAGGATAATAGCACAGGATTCGAATGGGTGGTGAGCGTGGGACTGAGCCATGTGGCTCGTAGCGGGGTGACGGTGATAATGCGCTTCGGGGGTGACGGGACATAAATATAAATAGAAGATACACTGATGGTAGCCGTGTCCCGGAACTAATTGGAACTGTATCAATATTTTGGGTGTGACGAAGAACGCGAACGATTACGAGAATGTTCTAGAACCATTGCACACGGTTCGGTGTATTCTTCAGCTTCGAAGAAATCCTGAAACTTTGTCACGAAGGTGGCTAGAATCGTTCAATTTTGATGTTCCAGCGTGGAACGAGACGGACTACACGGGACCTTATCCGCTAACAGAAGCAGAAACTAGTATGATTTTGCCGATGGTTCTCCAATACTTAACCCCGGACTTTGTGTCCTTTTTTGGCCTGGGAGCAGTATCAGCTGCCGTTATGTCATCGGCTGACAGTAGCATATTGTCAGCGAGTTCGATGTTCGCGAGAAATGTCTACAAGCTGATATTCCGGCAAAGGGTGAGTAGCTAAATCTTAAAAATTCTTCACGGTGATCGTAGCTCGGTTAGATTAGGTTAAAGCTTATTTCTCCGCGTAGGCTTCAGAGATGGAGATAATCTGGGTGATGAGAACGGGTATCGGAGTTGTTGGGATCCTTAGCACGGTGATGGCGTTGACGATACCCTCGATATACGGTCTTTGGTCGATGTGTTCCGACCTCGTCTACGTTATATTGTTCCCCCAGCTGCTTATGGTTGTCCATTTCAAACCGTATTGCAACACCTATGGGAGCCTATCCGCCTATATCATTGCCTTCCTGGTCAGGGTAAGCGGCGGAGAACCTCTGATGGGATTACCAGCATTGTTTCATTACCCAGGTTACGACCCAGAGACAGACACTCAACTTTTTCCATTCAGGACAATGGCGATGTTGATGTCTTTGGTAACATTAATCGGTGTTTCATACGGTACTCAGGTAGCATTTATGACCGGTAAGCTTGCACCAGGCTACGACATATTCCGCTGCGTAGTCAATATCCCTGAAGATGTAGAGCGCGTAGGTCCTGACCCTGCGGAAGGTGAACAAATGGCTGTGCTGGCCGGTGGATCGGCAAGAATTTACGGCAGCAAAGATGAATCCAACGGCCGAGTGAACCAAGCGCTCGAGCCGGACGACGATATGGAACCAGGGTGTGGCGTGGGTGGAGGTGGTGGTTGTAACGTTTTGGGTCAGTTGGGTCCGCACGTTGATCGTCAGCCGCAATCCAGCACCGCGTTCTAACTCCAGGTTCCATGATCGGATGCTGTGACCAACAATAACTCTGGTGGTGCGGTGTTTCTTCGTTTAATTTTCTTCATATTGCATTGACAGGGGATAAATTTTCAGTTCTTATATTTTCCATTTATTATAGGGTAAAATTCGGTGCTCGTTATAACTGGATGTTTCTGGCCACAAATCCTCAGGGGTAACAGTACTATAGGTGATTTCCGGTGTGGAGGGTTTCATGTACAGTGGCCTTGACCTATAAAAGAATCATGACATAACATCATGTACATAACATTAGGTCTCGTTCGTGCTATCATTCGTGCAAAGATCTGTCCGATATGCGCGAATAGATATTAAATTGGGTAGCTCTTCTCCTGCGGCAAGATCGATCGGTCGAAGGTTATCGCCAAGGCTGTTGTTTGTGGTCAGTAAGGAATTATCGTAGAAGCAATTAAGCAATAATTTTGGGATTAACATATAGTGTATTATGTATGTTCGTACTTGTTATTGCTGTATGCACAGCGCGTCAAGGGGTGGGATGGGAAGGGGGCACCGCATCGCCTATTAGGCCTAGTCATTTTGTTTTTAAAATAGAATTAGTACCAAATAAATAAATAAAAATAAATAAATGAATGAATAAATATAAATATATATTGAAAATCGGCTGATTTGCAGGGTCTCTTACACTATTAGGTTGTAGATTCGGTATTGGATCGCGTTACGATGACTTTAAGACGAGCTAGTGATCAATGTAACGTACGTTCGAAAGTATTCAATATAAATGCCGCCGGTAGATATATATAAATGTAGGCGATATACGGCGGGCGCTGATTAGAGTAGAAAAACGTGTTATACAAGATTCGCGTTAAACGATTTAACGATCCGCAACGCGTTCCATTACGTATATGTGTATATAATAATATTGTTTCCAATTCTACGTGTAACGTTGCATTTATTTGGAAGTAACACGATATACGTACATACCTACATATAAGGTACACCAATGTTTCAAATATCGATGTTAGATCAAAGCTTTCTTATGTAATCGTTGCCTACGTTAGTCAAGCTTACCATTAGACGATTAAAGATTTCGAAAATAACTGGAATTCTTATTTTCTTTTTTGTTCCGGCGTAGGTATATCAGTATTAAATTTTCAAGCTACGAGATTTGTATTAATAATCATATGTGTGTCGATTGTATTCCATAGCCTTTAGTTGAGTAGATATAATACCAGACCTTGCACGACAGCTGATCGGTTATGTTTATTATATAGTATATTGCCATATTATTCAAATGAAATAACAAATAGCCAGTAAGTAACTTATACATATCCATGAAAAGACTATTATATATATTACCAACCGTACATATCAGTGCATATCGAAAATAGTTGATATACATATACCTATATATATATATATATATATAAATAAATAAATATGAGAGTTTCTATGAAATATGAATGATATTTAATTTTCATATTTTCTTGTTACAAATGATATTTTTTAATAACTTATTCAACTCCAAGACACGGAAGTCTGGGCCGTGCAAGTGCAATAGCATTGAATTGCGGTAGTAGCATAATTAGTTGTATAGTTACGAAAGGAGGGTATTTAATTTTTTAGAAAAGTTCACGAAAAGGCACATTTACTTTAAGTTCTCGCCGCTGTATTTTACACCTCTGACGAAAGAGAGAGAGAGAAAGAGAAAAAAAAAACCATAGTTTTGTTTTCAATAATATATGCTGTAATAAATAAAAATACGTGTATATCTCATCATTTTTAATCGTCGAAAGATTTGTGCAAAATGCGATAAGCCGAGCGCACATAATTGTCACCTACATATCAATTACATCAAATCAATGTAATTAAACGTATACATATCATAAAATATGCATTTATATATCGCTGTCATATGAAAGATTGATGAATCTCATCCGAAATTAAGCAGGTCGTCCGTGACTATGAATTTATTACGGAAGTAGAAATGATGGTGAACACTAGCAACTAATATGTTATGTATATTAACCACGTCCGTTTTTCCGTGTGTCACGGGATCAAATATTAAGCCGTAGATTAAAGTTAAACTGGCTTTCGAACGTCGTCGTTTCCTCCAATTCCAATAAATATTTGGAATCCAGATGTATACTATGTATTATGTACTAGTCCCAGAAGAGCGTTGAATTAATGAACCCTGTATAAAACCTAATACAAAAACTATATTATATATAAGCCTATACATTTGTCTATGTATAAAATATACATAATATATAATATTAAAGTGTTACTTAATATTGTACTATACGTAACGATACGAAAAAAAGTAAACAAGATGTTGATTGTAAATGTTAAAAATAAACGGTGTATAAAAAAGCACCCATATTCTCGTTTTTCTTCTCTTTACCCAACTAATTTTTCTTCCGTTTCTCGTTACTATCAGATATTACCACCATTACCGTAACCAGAATTCTTGCCCACGTGTTAATGATGACAAATTTACCACATGAAGTTTAATTTAAAGTAACTATTCTACCTATTTTCTTTTCGTCAATTCTATTCTTCAAGTCTATTTACTGAGCACAGAGTATGCGCCTACTTTATATAGGCCGAAAACTGCTCGGCTGAATATATTTCACCACATTTCACAATATTTCTTTGCAATACCGATCTGCAAAACTTGAGAGTTTACCCTCATCTTGACTCAATGAGCTGGACTTTGGGACGCCGTTCCAATAGGTGGTTCTTCTTATACGATATTTTTTATAGCATCGAACTTCTGCCAGAGTCGATCAATATATCGACCAATGCTAGTCTATTATTGGTAGAGTAGTGTTCGTAGCTCTCATAGCTATTATGAAAATCAGGGCAAGGTAAGCCGTGATTTTATTAAACTGTGTTGAATCGTGTTCTTGAAAAGCTCCAGAGTAATTTTAAAGGAAAGGATGAAATTCTTTACAGCAGACCAGCTTTATTATTAGTACAAAAAAAGCGTTTTCACAAAATAAATAGATCACATTCGGTGCAAACAATCATTTGTCTTATGCTGGATGAGATAATTTTTTTTCTTTCTTGTCACGTATAAAAATATAAAATGTACATCTCTTTCTTACTGTGGAAACGAATCGGTTTAGTATCTACAATAATTCAGTTCAGTTAGTCGAGTGAGTCTATGCGCGGGTTGCTCCAGGTGGACTTAGTTCCTCATCGTCGTGAAAATCCTAATAAGTAAAATAAGGGAAGAAGAGGGAGAAAATATGAAAAAAAAAAAGAATTCTTCACACATTGAACTGAATACTCGACTCCCTGTCGTCAATTTCTAAACAATCAAATTGCTGAGAATAAAGGTTAATCGTGTTAGTATAGTTTCGAGTGTCATGGTCGTAGTCAGCGCCAAGTTCAATTTATTCCTTGGCAGAGATAAATGGACGATCGAAGCAAGTTCGTAAGTGAAAACCCGCTCGTTGAAGAGATGAATCTCAGCTTAGTATTGGTAGCCTCCATTGCTAGCATAGCTCTGTCCACCGCTACTACCTCCGGAACTGTAACCACCGCCGCCACCGCCGCCACCGCCGCCAGAACTGTGGCCGCTACCACCTCCGGAACTATAACCGCCGCCACCGCCACCTGAACTGTAGCCACCACCGCCGCCGGAGCTGTAGCCACCACTGCCTCCGGAACTGTAGCTACTACTGCCGCCTGAGCTGTAGCCACCACCGCCTCCGGAACTGTAACCACCTCCACCGCCGGAACTGTAACCACCGCCGCCTGAAGAAGGTGCACCGTAGCTGGAAGATGGGCGACTAGCTCCACCACCACTGGAGTATCCACCGCTTGATCTGAAGAAAAAAATAGAATTCTGGTAATGCGCTGGTTAAGCTTTACCTTAATGTCGAGGATAACGTATTGTGTCCGAATCATAGGTTGTGATAGCGTATTGATATAATAGCGTGTTGCTTACCCTCCGCCGAATCCACCGCCGCCAAATCCACCACCACCGCCGAAACCGCCGCTACCACCGGAGCTGGGAGCACCGTAGCTGCTGGAAGGTTTCGAGTATCCACCACCGCCACCTCCTCCTGAAGATGGTGCACCGTAACTGGACGAGGGTCTTCCACCACCACCTCCGGATGAGGGCGCTCCGTAACTGGATGAGGGTGCTTGCTGAGGAGCTCCGTAGCTTGAAGAGGGTCTTCCACCACCGCTTGAGGGTGCACCGTAGCTGGACGAGGGTCTTCCACCACCACCGCCTGACGAAGGTGCTCCATAGCTACTGGACGGTGCACCACCGCCGAATCCACCGCCGAATGATCCACCTCCGAAACTTCCACCGCCGCTACCACCGAATCCACCGCCTCCAGAAGATGGTGCTCCGTAATTGCTGGACGGTTTTCTGCCACCACCAGATGAAGGAGCTCCGTAGCTGCTCGAGGGCGCGCCGCCGCCAAATCCACCGCCAAATCCACCACCACCGGAAGATGGGGCTCCGTAGCTGCTGGATGGGGCACCGCCTCCAAATCCACCGCCACCAGACGATGGAGCTCCGTAGCTGCTAGACGGCGCACCACCTCCGAATCCACCACCGCCTCCACCAGAAGATGGAGCTCCGTAGCTGCTGGATGGCGCACCACCTCCGAATCCACCACCTCCTCCACCTGAGGATGGAGCTCCGTAGCTGCTGGAAGGTGCACTACCTCCAAATCCACCACCGCCTCCACCAGAGGACGGTGCTCCGTAGCTGCTGGAAGGTGCGCCACCTCCGAATCCACCACCTCCAAATCCACCACCGCCTCCACCGGAGGAGGGTGCTCCGTAGCTACTGGAAGGTGCGCCACCTCCAAATCCACCACCGCCTCCTCCTGAGGACGGTGCTCCGTAGCTGCTAGAAGGTGCACCACCCCCGAATCCACCTCCGAATCCTCCGCTGCTACCGCCACCGAAACCACCACCTCCGCCTCCTCCGAGGTTGGGAGTTCCGTAGCTCGTTGATGGTGGCAAGTAGCTGCCAGTTAGCGGAGCTGTGGGAAAATAATTACGTTATTATCACTGTGGTTGAAGGAAAGAAATTTTTCCGGGTATCGCTGTAGGGGATTGCGATAAATGAAGTTTACGACGGGATGTCCATATGCTTATTTAAAGAGAGTTTCGAGATTTTAATTTTGGCTGAAATATTGCTTTGAGATCGAAGGTTAATATTATCAAAAAAACGATCGGAAGGAACTTTCATACGTAGCGCAATTTGTCCAAAGAGAAAACCAATAATTGCGTTTTGTTATGTCATTATAATTGAGCCATCGAGCTGTCTATTAATGCATTAAAAAATCTCCGACCATCAGAAGCTAATTCCGGAATAATTACAGACAACACTTATACGCAAAGCTAAGCGATTGATCTCCCAACTTTTGGAATTTCCGACTTTCAAGATCGTAAAGAATGAATCGTCAGGAGATAGTGTATGACTATCTCCGTACAGAATATCACCGGTCGTTAAAACTGTTATTATTGAGGAAAGTGTATGTTAATCGTGAGAAGCACAGCTGTAACATATGAATTCTGAAGACTATGATATGAGGGAGAAACCCAATAACACCATATTCAATACTATTCAATTTTTTACAGATCATTATATCGGTAAAGACACAGTCAGCATCTTATCGCGATTCGCAATTATTTATATACCGATAGTGCGGTGTTGGGGGTATTCAAACTGTAGAGACAAAATAAGACGAAATTTTGCTCTTCGCGGTATCTCCTCCATCTCACTTACACTGAAATGGTTTTCGATGCTGAAAGACCGCCAAGCGTTAAGCGAATACGAAACGTGACCACTGGAATCGTGGAGAGTTAGTACCCGCAGAAAACGACCGCGGTTTAACGAGAGCGAAAGTACTCCGAGGTCGTGGAGCGTACGAGATCAGGCAAGGGGTACAGGTTCAAAGGTATCACTGCAGCGTTGACAATTTACTTCACGGAGTCGTAAAAATTCTCTTGTACAAAGAAATACTCTTTGAACTTACGAAAATTTAAATTAGGTAACGGAGTTTAGATGTAGTAGAATGCTTCATTTTTGGAATCCACCGGAATATTATTTTAGGGCAAGTATAGGATGTGTGCTAGGTAAACGAAGAAAGATAGTTGTCATTATAAGGAACTTCTGCCGTGAGCTACCGACTTGGTTACCGAGTGACCTGACTGTAATTCGAAGACTAGGTTTCCATATTACTACCGCTGGGACAGCAATTAAATGAGTTACTCTCCTGAGTTTACCTTAGACTTCCGCTATTGTGTGATAATGGAAAAGTAGGAAGTTCTACGCTTGGCAAACGACATATTATACGTAAGGGATTCGTAATGTGCAAAAAATAGTCATACGACAAGACATTCTATCGAAATATTCATCGAACTTCACACTACATTACCCATTGGAAGAAAGTGAAGGTGTAATGTAAAGAGGATTGACAAAAAACTAATACGTTTAGAAATGAAATAATGCGTTGTGTGTAGAAAGTTCAGAGGATTGTTTGTGAAGAATATTAGCAAGAAGGCATGATGCTTTTGTCGTGTATTTAGTAACAATTTAGTTTCTTGGCGATAATATTACTATTTTATTAATCATTAGAATCCTTTGAAACGATAAAACTGTAAGTTGTAGACAGGCTCGAAGAGTTTTTCCTAAAGCTAAGTGACTCAAACAATTTGTGGGATTCAACAGGCTAATTGAAAGAAATCTTGCGGAATGGAATCAAACCACAACAGTGTTTCGTGACACAGACAGCAAAGTCTAAGATTTCACAATAGCTTCTAAAACTAATTGTAAGGCTAACAAGCATTTACCGTTCTAGAAATAACGCCCTACGGGCTATACCGACCATAAGTCTATGTCATTACTAAATTCTCCTAAAAGTTTAAAACAAACTGTATTCGTATGAAAAATTCCACCGGATGAAGTCGCGGAGTGAGTTGTTAAAAACCCCAACATTATGAAGGCGAGAAAACTGCTCTAATATGTTGATACTCACGCTGTTCTCACTTTAGAGGTGTATAGATACGATAATGGTTTGAAGAAGCACCTAGACAACTTCTAATGAGGAGTAGGAAGAGAGGGAAGCGGTTGATGACAAGCGGGGTGAAGGGACGAAGTGAAGCGCAGTGAAAGTGTGGGAGTCGCGGCTCTTCGTATTCGCTTATAGCCACGACTCTGCTGTTGTTACCATTGCTATGCAAGCCAAATCAAATTCCCTCGAGGACTCGCGTGATGCACAATTTTATGTCCTATTCTTTCACCTTCGCACCTTGCTGACCCCCGGATATACGGAAACGTGTAATAGACACGCTCTCTCTTTACTTTTCATCGTTAAGGTTAAGCGCAAATTCCTATGCGCGTGATTTATGCACGTAATGCTGTTCTAATGGAATAATAATGCCTGTACGTTTTCCATGCGATTCTGCGTGCCGAAGAGTATCCCCCTTGTTTTCAATCACGATTCGATAAGAATTTTTTTGAGTAATGATTAACGACTAATTCGCTATTTTCCAAAGAATTTAATATGAAAGCTAATCCGATATTCAAGGAGCGAAATGTGTGAAAAATAATAGTTAATTTATTCGCGAGTCTCCTGGCTCTCTTTCACCGTAGTTATCACCCCCAGATCTACTATACTTTCTATGCAGGAGGTGTGGGGTCAATCTGTATTCTGACAAATGAATGTCAACGACTTACGGGTTAATAATTACTAATTATAATTCTTCCTTTGCAATGAACGCTGAAGGCCTTGTATCATATCGTTAGCATTGTTATTCGGACCCATGAGCAATATTAAAATTTATGATGAGGACTAAAAATTTTACATTTTCCTACGTTTTTTCCCAAACTTAGGGTCTCAGGGGTTTCACTACTAATGAATTTTAAATATACTTATTTCTTATGACTTCGCCTACGGCTATACCAAATAAAATGTGAAATTCTGTCATAATTTGTTAATCTATAGCTTTAGTTAATTTAATTGCCGCTTATCACGAACACATGGAACATTATTGGATCTTGGCGATAACGAAAGTGCCGAGGATCAACGAAACTCAGATATTCAAAATATCAGAAAGTTTTAAGTTGGATCTATTTTTTATCATTACAGTTATATTATGTTTAATGCATTCAGCGATAAAAATCATGCGATTAAGTATCAGGTGCAAAAAAATATTAAACGTATTCAATTAATTAGATACCTACTGCCGCATTTAATTGATACAAAATTTGCGAAAGCAGATATCGAATACTGCAGGTGAAAATATGATATTCACATTCAATAAGTGATCGTTTCCAATTTGAATTGCAGTCTAACAGATATTATCAGTTAGGGTAAGTAATATGCAATAAACTTGTCTGCGTTGATTAAATTTCCTACTTTTTTAAACGTATGTATATTTAGCGTGAAAAGACTAATGAAAAATATGTGACTTTGATTATACCGGTATTTCTGAAAACGAGGAGTATATTTCATATGTTATAGCTACCAGGTGAATCCTGGATTATAAATTGCACGTAAATTATACTAAATTATCAATTAGCTGTAAGTGCTCGTATTATGTTCCCGTAAAAAGCCTGTTTATTAATTAGTAATCAACCCAAGGATGTAAACTTGCCGATTCTTACCTTCGGCATTGCTGTGAGGTAGCAGAGCCGTGGCGACGACAGCTGCGGCCACTAGGACCCACATCTTAGCGGGCCTCATACTCCAAGCCTTAAAGTGATTAATTGGGCGATAATTTGGACAAATGACCGATTCACTTCTAAAAATCAAAACTGAGTATCCTGCACGTGTTTTCAAAGCTGTGACTCGTTTCGTCTAACATACTTCGAAGAGCAGGTATCTGGCTTTTATAGTTGGCTGTCTTTGGGAGAAAGTCTTCGGCGCTCAAGAGGATGCTACCGAGAGTGGGGCGAGGACGTGGGGTGTTGGGATGTTAAGACGTCGAAACGAGCGGAATACTGGGGGGAAGATGCGCTTCTTATGATCGATCAGAATGCACACGATATTCCACACTCTGGTTATGCTAGGCTCAGGGTATAGTGGATTCTTAATCCTGAACTCACGATGAAAGGAACTAAAAATGGGTAAGAAGACCGGAGCCCTTGGAGAACTTGGCTTTAAGATTCGTTAAGGTTTCTCGAAGATCACAGGTCAGGGGATTTCGATAGGGTAAATAAGCAGGTGGCCTCGGTGCTAATTGAAATTCATCTAAAGATTTCGTTTTGCTGTAAGATTGTCAGGGAGGAGTAATAAGGACATCGCTGAGTCTTACTATCTTGATCAAATCATCGAGATAACCTACTCGAATTTATCGATCAGGTTTAAAGAATTCCGAAGATGTAGGAGAAACTGAAAATTTCCAGCTATACCATGCTATTGCGGAGTCTAACAACTTCCGGAAGATGAATAGAGAAAAAAATAACACACAGCTACACGGGTCACGCCAATTTACCAGGTGTCAATTGCTACTCAGCAATAACAGGTAGAAATTTTAGTAACAGATCTACGTGATTCGCATTCAGTATGAGTTTATTATTCCTGGTTTACCTGTCCCAGCTACTAAATGATATTTTAGGTTGACTTTACGAAAGGGAAATTCGGGCTTACGAGCACCAGAACTAAGTGCCAGTTGCCTTCAGCCGTGACATTGTTGAAACCGAAAGAAAGGTAATGTGGGTCTTTTATTTCATCTTTTTTTTTTTTTAATATTCCACTCTTCACTTTACATTCTTCATTCTCTTGGTCATTCGCTCCTAGGCAAAGCCTTCACAATGCGGTATTGTCTCCAAACCGCAGGGTCAGCCTCTCCCCATTTTATCATTCAAGTATCTTAATTAAGATCTTTCGAGGTTGTCGCTAATGAAAAAATAGTATAGGTAAACCAACAATGATATCTGGAGTTATATTTATCTGTAACATCTAGAATATACCTACCGTAGATCGTGATTTGTCTGTTAACGATCAGTGATTTGTTTAACAGTCTTCCATTCCAAACCGTACGCAAATAAAAAGTAAAATTTTCAGTTTGCACTTGGTCATGTTTGCGTAACGTTCATATTCCTTGCCATATGTATGCGCATCGTGTCCCCGACCTAGAGAACAAACTATCGTACATTTCACTGCTTCTTCGAAGGAATCGTGCGATTGATCTAATTCTAAGCTTTACCAATTGTACAAACATTCGATTTATTCTAGCCAAACTTGAATAGCCACCCAAGAGTCTTGAAAATGATTGTATTCATAGTTTTTTCGTTTTTTTTTTGTCTTATTGTTTCTAGCTGTAATTCCTTATTGATGGTAAAGCAAATGTTTACCTCTTTAACATAAGTTCGTACCTTTTCCAAGTTCTATACTCGAATGTATTGCGAAATGAGTAACTCGGGTCTACGAAGTGTTCACAGAAGAACATACTTTAGTAATAATTACGTCTATTCAAAGAGGCAATTATGTGAATTATTTGATAACTTTTACTCTCGCTGAATTTTATAACCAAGAACCGTATACTCTCAGAATAAATTTCTATTATTATTGT
Organism: Tenthredo distinguenda; assembly: GCA_947538915.1. Lineage (NCBI taxonomy): Eukaryota > Metazoa > Arthropoda > Insecta > Hymenoptera > Tenthredinidae > Tenthredo > Tenthredo distinguenda. Next base: position 13,826,634 of record OX384534.1, read on the forward strand.
ACCTTATACCTGCTTATGTCCACGTAAAATGAGTAGAAATTTTCTTATCTTGATGAATTTGCGGTATAATTTTTCATTTTTTTTTCTAGATCCTGAACCAGACGTACACGTGAATATATATACCTACTAACGTCGTAAAAATTCCTTGGCTAAAAATTAAATAATTCACGGACCACTCAACCGCAATTATATTATGAAGACTCCACCGCATCTATTAAAACTTTACTAACAGGATTAAAGTTGTTCGCAAGTCACTCATAATCGTTTGAACATTTTTTGAAATGGTTCAGTAAACTCGAAAGGTTGCTTTACTTGACCCTATATGAAATTGAAAAAAAATTATGACTCAGCCCGCAAATCCGGGTTAACGTAACCTTTATTCAATTTTTATTTTTCTTCATTATAGCTTATTTTATTATCGTACTCTCAATCAAAAGCGAGATGTACCTATTCAATTTTGATACCAAGGTTTCGATTTTGTTTCTTTTTTGAAATCCTGTCAATGAATCGCAGGTAATCGACTCTGATTGCTAGTTAGAGTTTTAACAACGTTTAACCTTCACTTTTATCAAAAAAAAACAAGCCGGTCACTATACAAGTGAGTTTGTGTGCGTAGTTTGCACCGTATTACATCCATGATCTTAATGAGTTGAAGAGTGAATGCAAGACTGATGCAAGCTGTGGTGGTAATCAATATTATTAGAAAGGGCTGGAGATCTTCATCGTTTGTTATCCTTATTGATATTCAGTTGCTAATCAAAACTCTGATGCTGACTGACAGACTGAGTGCAGGTCGACTGATCGTGAGCAAAGAAGAAAACCGATGAGTCAGTTAATGGCTCTAGTATACTTTAAGCTAGCGTTAGGTCAACGTTTTCTGCACCTAGGTAATCGAAATAATAGCTTTTATTATGCAAGACGGTGTCTATCGGTACTTTATATTCAAACTGCGAATGAGACGCATGCGGTAAGTTTGTAAATTTGAAGACAGGTGTGAGTGCTATCTGGTAAGACCGAATTACCTTCTGCAGAGGAGAGTGTGGAAGTTGAAACTATAGTCGTAAGCTCTGATGAATAAATTCAGTAATAAGAATTATAATTGTGACCCGAAGCACCGGGTTGTATTTCCGAGGAAATGAGATATAAACTGAATTAAAGAAAGAATAGAAAAATAAAACGACCGTATTAAAGAAGAAAATGTAGAGAACAAACCGAGTCATAAACCTTTGTAATTAAAATTACCGTGGATAATTACGATCCGAGTTTAATTATCCCATTTCCAGCCACCCCAGGTTCGCTGCTGAGTTTATCAGAGATGCGAGCATATAGTATTATATGTGTAGGACCAATTTTAATTATATTAATGACCACTTTTCGAACCCGGAAGATTCCTTGAAGAGTGGTGGAAAATTGGAAGAGCTTAAAATAATTGACTCTCCAATCGCGACTGCGTACATAATTCAATCTCGGATTCAGTCAAAGGATCTCATTGATATGACGTAATTACAAATTGGCGAGTTTTTTACGCTAGGAAATAGAATTCTGCCTTTACGGTATAGTGATTCAGCTTTTACTCACGTCAGACGTGTGGATGTATTGAAATTCTTTTACCTCCAATTTGCTAGTTGTCGACTTATTTTTTCATCGATTCTGATTTTTCATACCTCAATTTTGATAGACCGTATTCTGCTGTTCGGATTTTCACTTTTCAACGCGTGAAATGTAATTTAATTTTCCAAGAATCTTGCGGCAACTCAGAGGAATTGCGTTACATACAATGATGACGCAATGACGAGCTGCTACATATACTTATCCACAATTTATTATGAGTGTCTGCAATGCATTTACTGTTCATACCGGGTTTAATTAACCGTGTGCAATATTGCGAGAAATTTATAATTGAAACAAATAGGATTGAGATATGAGCCATTGTTCTATCATTATTGTACCGTATTCGTCCTCTTGTTTCAATGACATGATAATTACATATATCGCCGATAATTACATCAAAATTATTCAACTCAATTGTCTATTTATAAATTCAAATTAGGGTGCGAATAATTTTCATAGTTACTTAATCCTATTCAAAAAAATTGGCAGAATTGAGTCTTCCACTTTGGCAACTGTCATTTTCTTGTAAAATTGAACGAATATTGCGAATTAGACAATATCGAATCACTGTCTTCTTATTTCATGAAATCTACATTCAAACCCAACTCATTTGACAATTTTTTTTAGCTCATAGTTCTTGAAATCGGATTATGAGATTCGTGCTGTTCGAGCATGTGAATCACGTGCAAGACCGATGCTCTATGCGCTCAGATTTCGCGTACCTTTTTCTACACGTTCGCTCGAGTTGACAGAACAAAGATGCGTGGGATAACTAATTGAGGAGTAAGAGTAGCACAGGTGTGAGTATGGATCTAATAGGAAGTATAAAGCTTTGAGACTACCTATAAGCCTTCGCTGTTGACAACTCAACGGGTTACTATACTATTTCTCAATGAACCGAGTGAGCTTTAGAAAGATGAAGTATGAGGTAACACAGGTAAGATAGGTCAGCACCAAGGATCATGAACAAAAGTTTTGACACTATGACAAGTCAGACTGTTCGAATTCTTTCGAAAAATTCTGTTCAATTTTATGCAATTAGTGTCCGACAGTGCAAAATCGATCGTCTCTTTATTTACGCTATATATAGCAGTCGGTAGTATTTATTTTTAGCGATGCTCTTCTTGGACATGACTGCTTTATGGATAAGCTGAAAGTCTAATTGGCATAGTAACTGATACAGAGCGTACCCGGAACGGGAAACGATCAAAAATCCTTTTGAGCATTTAATTTTTTTAACTTACTGACAGCGATTGAATCCACGAAGGATGCGATTCGCTATATCGGTACGTAACAAAGTATTCTGGGCATTCAACGATGACCAACGGCGTACGATCGGGTATCAAGATGATGTGTAGCCAGTCCTGAGGATATACATTTACCATTATGCGGTCGACGCTTGAAATAAGTCAGTCAAGGCTTACGGATGTAGGTATATCTGTGGTTTATAAATATCATCTACAAGATTGATGGGTACCAATAATTTATTAGTGGTAATCGCCGGGTACGGTTTTTCATCAATGTATGTATTTCTATAAAATATGGGCAGTTTGTTGTGCAAATAAATTGCAATTAAATATTCCGCAACGTTGGACAAATGCGAAATTTTATGACGAATAGCTCGAGTCAACCAAGTTCATTGTCAGATGAAAGTAAAAGTGTAACTTTAACGAGAAAGAACTCGATCCGATTATATTTTCGATAAGAACATCGAACGGTTGTTGTTAATATTTTTATGAAATAGCAAGGACTCGATTTGGTTGATTGAATTATTTATGTTATTCATTTATAAAATCGATAGCTATTTCACTCCTATACTCACCTCGTAAATAGTTAATGCGACACTAGGAATACGTATTCTTCGAGCAAAGTTCACGACCCCGAGTATTTATATGGTATAAATTATACCTGGTTTCAATTTAGTGCCCATGGACTCGATCCATCATACCTGATGATAGTTAATTACGAGTAGCTATAAACTTTGTGGAATAAGGTTCAGCCTATACTGGACGTCATATCGCGAACAATTAAAAGCCCATCGGAATCATTAGCTTACATTTCAACTTCCCAGACTATCGTAGAACGACAGAATGTCGTTTTATTATTCGGTGTGTAGTACAAATTGTTATTGACGTAGCTAAAAAAATTTGATATTCGATATCTCTGACAGCAATCGATACTAATGAGTGATTGATTTCAATTAGATTATATCGGGAAAATTGACTAGAACCGAGGCCTTCTATTTTAGTTTGCGGGAAAATTTCCGGGATGATGTGCGTAGGTAATGATTACAAAATTATCCATTAACAATGAACAAAGACCCCTATCCTATTGTGTGAAAAAAAAGATGAGGAAAAAATCAATTAAAATGTCGGTGAAAATGGTCGGAGTTTTTCTTCGTTTTAACGATGCGAGAGTCCATACTCTCGATTGACTAGTTAAGACAATAATTTGATAGGGGCTGGAAAAGAAATGATGCTTTTCATATTTTAGGAACCAGTCTGACCAGCGTCTAAATAATTTCTTCAGAGTTTCTCAAGTTTGTCTTATCTCTGCTATAGAAGGAATATTGCGTCCGGGGCTAGATTCAGCGAGACAGTATAATGCGCCAAGATTGCCTAAGAAACTTCTTACTTTTGACTTGGTAAGTAAGTCACCTGCTCTCGTTAAGGAGCACAATGGCTGAGTCTTGTGCCCCGCGGTAGGTGGAAAGATTCATTCGCGATGAGAAAATGCTGACTAACAGTTACCTCAAGGTTTCCCTGAAATAAAGCCAGCAGACTTGGCAATTTCATAAGAGATTTGAATAAGTTGACTTTAGCATGATTCTATACTTATCTACACGGTTAATATATAAATGTACGTATACCTATTGACACGGTATACAGCACGAGAATTCGGATTCCAAAGGAACAGATTTATATTCTCGAATCCATCGTCTCCAATTTATTCTCGTATCTTCTCTCGAAACAAATTAGCTATTCGCGAAAAAGGAATAAAAGTGAAATAATTATAAGATTATCCACGGCTTTTTTCCGTCAATGCAAATTTGACGTTATTTATTCTTACCGCGATGACAGAATCGCGCGTGTCGTACGATTCTGGTGGACGATAATTAGCCATGAAGAGTTTAGTTCATAGGATAAGCTGTCGTTTGCATCGATCAAACGTTATCCTTGTAGGTCAAGCACGAACAATTACACAACAGTGCTATTGACCACGAAATATTCTCATCAACTAATTAGTCAAGTTAAATCATCCGCACATCGTCAGACTATTATTCAACCTTGATGTATCTACATGAATAGCATTCCCTTTCGCCGTATGAAATCCTAGCTATAGCTTAGCTACTATGTGGGTGTCAATCGTAAAATATTGTTATAAGTTTTCAACAATTCAGATATTTTTTGTTTTGTTTTCTTCCACTTAAAATATTTGCATATCTCCTATTTTCATTCCAATTAATTATTTCGCAATCGAATCTTCGGACAAATAACAAAATCTCTGATAGCCGAAGCTTTTATCGAGTAGGACAATGAAATTGTAGTCACCGTCTGTTGCTGACGTGAAATGACAACGTGAGATTTTGTTGCGTGCACCAGGACCCCATGTCTGCACTACGCACAACTAGACATATGTATATATGTGTTATATACCTATAGTTCTGCATGAACATCTGCAGCAGGCAGCATGCGAGGTTTCATGACGTGCAATTACCGAACCGAAAGGTCTAACGGAAATTGATTCCGGTCTTGTGATCGAAATTTTTTTTCGCAAACTTTATTCGTTTGAAATGATGAAATGAAGTCAAACAATAGCTAGATATTTGAGATTGTATTATTCGATGATAATTGCGTGAATATTCGAAGAACCGTCAGATCTGAGGAAATACCTAATTCGTATTCATAAATTTCAGCAGGAGTTTACGGCATCCACACCTTCGGGATTTACATGCATTAATTTTATCCGTTGGCACGAATTCAATTAACGAAAAATCAGTTCAGAATGGTTCTGTGCTACGGCTCAGTGCCAGGACATGACAATGAGAATCGATTTCCTTGGGCTCCGATACAAGCCGATAAGAATTGAAATCCTTGTATTTGTAGGAACGTGGTAAATCACAATTCACGGTAAAGTCAGATACCCGCGATTCCGAAAAATTTCAACTGTCTCAAAGCTAACGGATCTCAAAGAAACGAGAAGAAATACTCAGAGTTTGAAGTACGAATGAGAAATCAGTAGTATTTTTCCATAAATCAGGAAATGCTAATTTTTTGAGTTAACATTCACGCGATTTATTCGTTACTTAATAATTATTCAGCTTATGATTTAACGGTACGTTGATCGGACGTGTCATAATCTGTAAACAATCTGATTCATCGTTATTTAAAAATGACGTGATGGAACGAGATAGTTAGTCGCTTACTCAATTGTATAATAACAGTAATAACAGAACTAGAAATAAATCGTTTTTATTACTCAGCGAACGATTTCTCACACCCGATACGTGGAAGACCGTAAACTGGACTTGTATATCGCTCAAAGTTAAGTCATTAACGAAATAATAACGTTGATCAACGCACCAATTAGTGGGAATTATTTGATAGTTCACCTACTCTGACACGTCTGTCTCATTTCAAATGATAGAATATTATTCATTCTACTATCGCTTCCGTCTTGTATAAATCTTGTTCGATTCGGTTCACCGTTGCCACAGATGCAACGGTTTAAATAGCATTCGGTTAACTCATCATTAGGTATAGTAAGATCGTACTTGCACGGTTACGAACAGAAATGAATTCTAATTGGACGGTTTATTCCTCTGATTATCTTACGTAGTTTAATCCCCATAGTTTCACCACACTGCAATAAAATAAGAAAAAGAAAAAAAAAAGTTCACGGCAGCTACAAGAGTTTGATAGAAAATTGATTTTATTCTTCAAAAATAATTGGGTAGATCAATCTAGAAAGTCTGTCTGGAAGACTGGCTCTTTAATTTAGAGAATGAAACTGAGTTGTACAAGAATTTCGTGGTACATTTAACCAAACCATTTAACATAATTTTTAAATCAATTTAGAAGCTAGATTAAATATCCTAAAACTGAAAACATAGCAGATCTCAGATCTCTGTGTAAGTATACGTTTAACGACGACGCTGAGCTCCTGCAATCGCACGGTAAGTACTTTCTCCAGAGAGGATCGGTGAAGATATCTCCAACGACGATCCGGGGACTGAAGGTACAAAAGGGGACATCGATCAGAGAAAGTATTATGATAATTGACCATGCACGGTCTTGCTGTTCTAAGACTAACGGTATGAGTAAATAGTGTATATGCGTCTATACCGTAGCTCGGTAGGAATTGAGGGACTCTAGTTGCGCGTATCTTCCTTATATGTGCGATGCGACCCGCGTGGTTCACGCACGTAAAAATAAAGGAATAGAAAAAAAATGTAGCGTTGGAAAGCTCGATCTGTAAGGTATTCGAAGCAGATCGATAATTACACTGACTCAACGTCGATGCCGACAACTTGCCGATCTCTGATCCATCTCGGAGATATAATTTCTCTCTCGATTTATACAGTTCCCAGTGCATAAAGACGCTTCTCGAACCAAATGGTATACCTACCCACAAATCCACAAATATGTAAATCGATAAAAACAGGGTTCAAGATTATCTCATAAAATTTTCACCCCGTTTTATTTCTTAATTTTCATTTTCGCTGTGCGATCGATGTAAAGCTATTCCGAGATTGATTGACGTTGATCAAAAAGTTTTAATAGAATCTCAATGCACAGTAACTTTTAATGTTATTTCGAGCATGTTTGGCGACAGACGTGCATCTGCAAGTGAGATTCAATTTATTCTGAAATAACAACGTTCGTTCGTTTTCTACTCACTGGGCCATTCAGGGAATTTAATTTTCCTTTATCAGCGACAGATGCTACGAACATCATCCACGACAAAATTAAACAAAAAATAAAACGCGGGTAGGATAATATATTGACACGGTTCAAATCGCTTTAATGACAATATTGGTCCTCGTTGTTTCACGTCACGTGACTCATTAGCATCGTTAGTTTTGAATAATTGAACTGTTAATTCGAATGGGTGCATGCTGAGAAGCTCTGCATGGTATAAGCGAGAATGATTTCAATTATTTAATAATAAATCGGAAATGGATATTGGGAGAATATCAAGAGATGCATTATAGATTCTCTGCTGTACTGGAAAATAAAAATAAGTAAGCAATCGAGGTGAATCAAAATTCACCGCGACGATAAAGTACAAAGTTTATCCGATTTGGGAACGAGAGTCAAAACTTTCGTGAAATATTTCAAAATCTCTCGAGACCCAGGTATACTAAACGGTGGGGGTGTTGGCTGGGAAAAAAATACGACATAAATCCTCAGTGAACGTGAATAATGTTGGGCAGTTTGCCTTCCACCTCTAAAGCGCAAATGTGTAAATTTGTGTTTAACTGGCGAATAGGTTAAAATCAAAAATCCCGGAATTTTCGAGCTTCCTTCGGTGGTGAGAGCCTCTTTTTAGGAACATCACGATACAAAAGAATCACTACCGAATATTTACAGAGAAAATTAAGCCAAATTAAAGGAAAATCGAAAACGCGAGGGAACAGACAAACTCGTAACAAAGTATCGTGAATAATTTCGTTAATTTAGCTTGTATTCGTATTTGCGTAGGCGTCTCGGCAGTATTTGCGAGGGGGGTTGAAGTGAGGCGAAAGTAAAGAAAGAATTGTAAAAACGGAGTATATAGCTATAGGGTAGAGCAGGGCAAGGAGAAAAAAAAAAAATTGAGCAGACCGAACCATAGACGAAAAGAATGAAGACCTCTTATCTTTCGTCGGAAGAAACGGAAGGCAGCCACGAATCCCTCGAACTTATCTGAGCCGTTTACCATTTTCCAACGTGGCCTTGGCTCCACGATCATGACATGGATAGTCGAAAATCCGCGTTACAAATTGGTGCAGAAAGAAGAAGACGAAGAGCAAGAAGGGGAAGAAGAAGAATAAGAAGGAGAACCAGAAGAAGAAAAAAATAAATAAAAAAAAAAAAAGAAATCGCTCAACCCTCCTTCTGCCCCATCATCCCTGAAGAACAGAACCCCTAAAGGCGTGGCGTGCGGGGGTGGTAGGCGTGGCTTGCTCGATCAATATATTCACCCCCTTTTCAAGGAATATATATAAATGAAGGTATATAACCACCTTTGGTACCCCGTAGGTACCTAGGCTCAACGAGTGTAGAATACCTATACGTAGACGGCGAGACGAAGGGATGGTGCGACGGAGGGACGTTGGGACGAAGGAAGGTTTGTATAGGGGTAGAGGAAACAGTCAGTGTTCATGGCCTCTGCTATGCTGCTGAATCGATTGCCAGGAGGGAGTCATGGCCTCCACGACTCTGGCTGTGGCTCGACGTTTGGCGGTTGGAGACTTCATTCGTTGCACGCAAACACGCAGACGCTGTCAGTTTTCATTTTAGAATGTCGCGTTATTTTTAGAATACCTACTGGGGAACCGAGGGATCAATATGATCGAGGTAATCGATATTTACTTCGTCTAGGATTTACCCCTGGGACACGAGGCGGACTCGAGCTTTACACGATGTAAAAGCTCGAGGAGACCAACTTCGGAAGAATAAATCTAAAAATTTGCATTCTTCCGTGTAAAACGCAATTCCAGGGGGGTTATTTTCAGAGACAGGTATACATCGATGTTTATTCTTTTGGCAAAGTCCAATTTTATACCAATCGTTGATTTCTCAGACCATTTCCTTATGCAACAAATCTTGGAACTGAGAATAAAACTAAACTCGGTTAGGTATCGTCTCTCGTATTTTCTCAAAATTTTCTCAAAAAACGGTAATCGATCACGAAATGATCAACACTTTCTCTTGGCTACTGAAGTGTAGATATGTCTCACCTATATGTTGGGAACGGGTGAAACACTAGACCTGACTTCCAGCATTTTCATTCCGCATACGGTCGCGCTATAAGTGACGACGATCTATCAAACTGGAGCATATTTCTCAAGAGGCAGATGAACGCCGTTGATAACTTATCGCTTTTCTGGCTGGGATATTACGAGGGAGATTTGTAGTTGAAAAAGGAAAAAATAAATGAAAAGATAAATGTAATCATTCTGGTGATGAACGGGTTCTGTGCGAGAAAAATGAATACTCCAACTTTGTCACCGTGCACCAAATCGACGAGTTTTTTCATAAATAATTGGTTTTCCTGAATGTAAATCGTAATATATTTCCTAATTGGTATAATCTGGCCAATCTGAATATATTTCCTTCCGTCCGCCTACCCTCTCAACTCTGCACAGTGTAGAGTATACAATATACAGCCTCCGGAATTTGCACCTTGAGAAATCTTGCGTTGAATTATGAGCGGCATTCATCAGTCGGAAGGTATTTTACCTCTGAGAAGTTATTTCGCCTAACTTTTAGAATGAAAAATTACATTGGGAACTTTTATTTCCAAGGATTCACACGGATATTCAATTTTCTGTGATTTTATTCAAACCAAACTACATGTATAGTCGGTGACAGTTTTCAACTCTACCTATCTCTACCTTCGTTGCCAATCAGTAGCGTTAGGATAATAAACTCGACCGAGGTACAGAGAGCTTCGGTGAATCGTCTTCTCTCGAGCTTGTCAATATTTCATCCATTAAGATGCCAGTGGCACTTTGATTACGAATTCTGCTCGTAAGATAATATTTGTCCAATGACAGCCCTGGAGGTCTATGAATCGACAGATCTTTGAACATCACCATCATCTCAAAAGAGAAATCTGGTTAATTATTCTCGATAAATTTTGGTCTGGAAATTTCCAATTCGATGCAGTAGAAGTAATGATAGCTCTCAGTCGCTGATTCAATGTACCGAGATTCTCATCGTTTCTCATCTCGATTCAAGCCACGATAATTCTTGAGTTTTACATCGGCATGCAATCAATGCAAAATGAATTCAACGCCCCACGTTATGCAAAAGTAATTTCGAAGCTCTGACATCAAATAATTATCTTCTCGCGCCCTTCACCTAGGATTTTCACCGCATTGAGTATAATCTCGTAGGCTCGAATATCGAAACTTGGCTTCCAGTTGGATTAGAGCTCAAATTTTGGTTAAAAACAGAATGATTATGCAGAATTCATTATAAAAATTGCGAGGGAACAGACTTTCAGCGTTTTCTAAATTCCGTGTCTTTCGGCTGATGGTTTTTGTTTTTTTTTCTACCAAGTCTCAAGGTATGGCATATTCAGGAGAGAAAATATGGTACGGAAAGCGTCTACTGTAATATTAAGCCACGGATTTTACGTGGATAAATCGCAAGGTTCTGCGCAGATTTTAATTTACAAAGGTTTCCCAACAATTCTGTTGTATTCCTCACGATCTCGTATATTATATGCTACTCTCGTTTTCACGCGGGCTCGGAATCTGCAGAGGGATCTCTTCTTCTCAATGAAAACTGAAATATTCAAGAATTCTTCGCCTCGACTTGGCGAGCTCTGTAATGGCTAAAGTGAATGCGTATAGCGTGAACAAGGTCTGGAATTGCAAACGAATTATTCCCAGTCGGGAATACAATGTCAAGGAACGAATGAGTCCCCTGCTAGGCTATTATTTCCTATATATGGTAAAAATTTACGAACGAATTAATCTTTGACTCGCAAAGACAACAATGAGACTCTTGAAGAAACGCTCATTTACAAACGTTCCCATGTATAAGACAATGCGTAATTGTCTGATCTCTTTGAAAGTAACTCGACAGGATGACATACGATTTTAACCACGAGTCACGATCGGAAGATTGCAGGTGCACAGATCGATTATCTCAACAAAATCTCTGGAATTAATATACAGTATACTCGTTGTAGATTAATCGAATTTTCATTGCTTGCTGATAGAATGAAAAATTGTTCATGTGTTTATAACTGCATTTAAGCTGCTGGAGCTATAATATGCTTCGGTAATTCGACGTCAGTTTTATAGAGAAAAAAAATGATGCTAGATTGCCGGTTTGCTTTAAAATTACGTATTCTACACTGATGGGTTTGCCGTAATTATTACACCTGTAAATGGCCTGCTACAGACGAATATAAACAACATAACGTGTGCGCTGTGTAGAGAGAGAGCCGTTTCGTTGTGTTAAAGAGAGTTGTAGAGTAGCAAGACGTGAAATCACACTAGCGGCTAGAAAATCAATTGTCCGTGATGTGCATACTTAATCTACCAGCGCACCTAGGCAAAGTTTTACATACGAATACTGCCCCGTATTCCACGCACCCATTTCTAGAATCATATGTAATGTTGCCAATCCTGTTGGCAAAGTATACCGAGATTTCATATCGACGTAAGCATATGGCTTCGAATAAACTGTTCGAGGGTCTGACATAGATGATTGGATCATCGATTGAATAAGTGTTTAAAAAATCATGAAAATAAAGGAAATTGAGTTTTGGTTGTAAAAATTTTGAATCAGGAGAATTCTATAGCAACGTGAACATTATACTATCGATAATGCTATCGAAAGATTCCAGAAATTTTATAGAATACACCCTTTCGAAACATGAGATTGAAGCTGTTTTTTTTTTCAATCCATTGAATTAGATAATCGAAAATATTTTTGGAGAGGTCTGTAATTGTCGCAGAAAAATTAACGTAAGTATTACACTTAACTATGATTAAGATAACGAGTAATTAAATTTAGAGAAAAAAGCGTGGAAGAAAAGTTCCTCTGATATTTACTTGTAATGAAATCGTAATATATTATAGCAATTAGCGTAATTATAGTTGTGTGAATACGCGGAGGTGCGGATAAGAAATGTAAGCTCGTCAGTCTCGTCGAGAATAATGAGAGATTTGCGAATACTTCAAGCCCGTTTTTCATTCCGTTGATAAATTTTATCCTGGCTCGAGTTCTAATTGACTTTTATTTCAATTTATCTCATAACCATAACTTTCAGTCATTTGGTTCACACTAGCTTCTTTCGAACTCTGCACGTCCCACGTTACTGTATATATATATATCTGAAAGCGATTGAGAAATTCTAACGATTCTCAGAGTGAAGAGATCAAAAAATGACCCCCACTATATTGTCAGAGAATATCGCGGTTCCGCAATAGCCCTTTCAGTCTCGAAACAAATGTATGCACGAGTTGGGTAAATAGATCGAGTGCAAGGCTGAGATGATTTCATACGTATATTAAACGCACGCATCTTTCCTTTCGCCGATGAGGTAATCAACGAGCCAGCGATGATGTTAATTGATATTCGAATACCCCAACGTAGTTGATTGCAGCTATAAACCGAGTGTTATTGGTTTCTATAGTCCAATACCGTGGAAAAACCATTCTAACAATGTTATGAATTTTCTTTCACACTTATCCGCAGAAAAGTATATAATCTCGATGAGGTTCGCACAAGATATCCTCGGATTTACACCAGGTTAGACATTCGTTATATCGGAGTCGATGTTAAACGATATCCTGGGTGAAAACTCACGTACTAGCAAACATCTTGAGCAATACTTGTACGGCAATAGTGCGTGCTGCATGACGCACTAACTACACGCACCTTTCCAGGATACTTGGACTTGTTTAGGCATATAATGAATTACACCTCAAAATTATACTCATATTAGAGAAAAGTGAATGTATTTGACAATGAGAAAGAACGGTGTCCATGAATTTTATTCTCAATTTTGGTGAATGGGAATGAAATTTTAAACTCCTAGCATCTACTCGACAATAAATTTACTTGACAAAAGCACAAACAAATTCTTTAGACCTGTAGTAGATGGAACGATGTTTTGTGTGATCGGCTGTGGATTGCATTGTTTTTATGGAATATGGCATGTAACAATGGGCATAAGGTCATATTTTATGAAAATTGTTCTAAATCTAAGAGAAGATCTTGTCGTCGAATTATTTTTGCGGAATGAAATATTAAATATGTTATATGTTTGCTACAGCCTACTGTTTAACGACGTAAATAATTAATTGGTGATTGTTTCAGCCAAACGCAAACGTGTTCGGAACCTTTCCCCACTCCCATCTTTGCGCCCGATTGCCAGACGAATTCTTTTCATCCCCGGAAGCACTGTGGGCTATAGGGAATGGAGGGACAAGGGTGGCATCGAATACCGGGGTTGAAACAAGTTCCTCTGTTTGATCCGCAAACACTGTAATTGCCTGGAATATTATATTATAAGAGGGGAAGTATTGGGTACCGTCGACCCCCGCAATGTATGGTAGGATAATAATTTATTTTTAAGATCGAAGGGAACTTCTTTTCATACACTAACAACGTCCAACGGAATGAGTTTGCTCGTAGACGTCAACTTACAATTTTATTATTAACAGGGTCTGTGCGTACAATAAATTATTAATATACCCTGACGTACTAGACCAAGGCGGTAGAGTTGATCGAAAAAATTTTGGTTGTTTTTCACGAAACCTAAGCCTTCCAAATTGGAATCGTAATCGTTAATTTCCAATTACAATTTTGCCTATCGGATATAAAATTAAGATGAATAATTTCAGCTGAAATATCGACTGGATACTCATGTTGAGAAATAATTAAGTAATTTGAGATATCGTTAAAAATATCTCGGTTCGTTACGATGAACCTCGAAATGATGATCAATTTTCAGAAGACGAGTATTAGGTAGATTCACGTTCGTAAATCGATACGTATTCTTCGAGTTCACTAATGATAGAAATTATCCCGCTCTACTTACTGCACGTGGTATAATCGTATGTGCAAAATTTTGGAAATGGTACTTCTCGCTATGAACTAGACAAGAAATGCATGCTGCAATGACGATTAGCTGATTATTCACAATCGACAATATATTTCTTAATGTTTGTTTCGAGTTTATTTCCGGTCGATCGGTATTCCACCCTTTTTTCTTGATATCCAAAACGAAGAAACGAAAAAAAAAAAAGAGAAGAGGTCCGGCGATTGGGGCAATACCTTTAAGCGAGAAGCGTGTTTCTAATTATCGCTTAAACTGCAGTGATCATTGACTTGCTATGTTCATTTAATCTCGTATGGTAATTCCTGTACAGCGATGCTAATGTGGCTCGTGTATCTTACTTTTCACGACATATGTAGAAAGAAAAGCATGCCAGGCTGAACTACGAGGATATCTAATTGTAAGAGGCTGTTTCTTTTCGCCCGTTCGTCCGCTAAGCGCAGCTCGACTGTCACCTAGTTCCCATGCGATTACGGTAACATTATACCTAGTGTCCGGGATGTTTATATATGCGGCAAATAACTGGGAACACACCTCCGTCGATCGAGTGACTAAAATAACAAATATAAACTAGTTTCATTCGATCCAAATAATCGTATACCAATACCTTTACTCTATCCTAATAGGATCGACTCCAACCACGAGAGAATTCCATTTCAACCTGAAAGTAAATCGCAATATTTCACCAGATGAAATAATCGCCGATTAGAGTACGAAAATAAAATAAATGATTAAAATAGAAGGAAATCTGTTTGAAATAATCAAATAACCAAAATGATTACGTGAAACAGATCGAAAGGCTCGATATTTAATAGTGAAATATGTATAAATAGGTTCAGGTAGAACCATGGAAGGATTAAATCTTCGACCCATATTTTGCATTCTCTAGGTGACTTCGCACTTCACGAATTACATTTATCGTGTAATTAAATCAGAAAGGGGTAAGGTAACCGGAGGGGTGCCATAGATAGGCATGGCATCCTACCTTGGCAGCAAACCAGATTTTTTTTAACTACGTTTCGTGAGAGATTGAGCCTTACGACCGCGCGAGTGAGCAGGCGAGTGAACGGGCGAACAGGCAAGCAAGCGAACCCTTGTTTGCCTGGAATTCGATCGGGTACAACAAAATTAACCTACTTGGTATTCAACGTGTCGCCGGCTTGCCACGAGTCCTGGGTTTCTGCATCGAAGACACGGTTTGCTGCTGTCTTTCGGTAACAAATGTACATGACGGACTCTAACCAGCGTCTATCGGATAGACTTTGATCGACGTCTTCAAATATAAAAAATCAGGACTGAGCTAACCGGTAAAGTATCAAAACGCGTTATGGTGTTTTGTACAATTCAGGTTTAGAGACATACGAGAAAATAAAATCCCTTCGCAGGTGGAGCGCATATCATCGTTTGCAAAAAATATTATTTCTCATAGATGTTTGACAGCTGAGACGTTTCTTCCACACGTAGTTCTTGGCGTTAAACCACCCCAGGGTAGTTTTATTACGTTACGGTTTAGAGCAGGGTGAAGTAACGTCTATGTACGAGTATACGTACGTACATATGTGTATACATATAGAACACAATTGCGGTAGTTTACGAGACTTTTGCAAATCCCAGGGATATAAATAGGGACAAAGATGGCCAGGGACGAGTCACCGTTACCGGCTAGGGAACCGAGGGACCGAAACGCCTGGTAGAAACTTTGTGTTTCTGGATTTTCCTGGATTTTCATTCTCCGACGCGCCGTCGTTCGCGTTATTGATCCATACCGGCCTCCTCGCATCGTGACCTGCCAGGTGTTGTTTCACGTTCTGGTGGCTTGCTAACCGCACAAAATACTCTGCTGTCTGAACCATCAGCGAGAACTTGCACCGTTCAAACTTTACCGTTTGTCTCGATTTCGGGAATTTCTCACCCAAACAACATGAAATTATGCGAAGAACGTTTTCTCACAGCAGATTGTCTTCGTCGAATGCTTTTTTATTGTCTAAAATCGATTTTGCAATGTCTAACGATGTCTCCTCGAAGATTTATCATCTCTACGTAGAATTTCTCATTGCTAATGTTTCGACTACGCTCGAAGTAATAATACCATCTCTGAGTTGGGAATTAAACGTTACGACGTGAGATCTTTGCATCATCTACCAGCCCAGAGTTCAGGTATTCGACGTCGTCGTAATCCGAATCTTTGAAGAACTTTGTATTCCACAAAAAAATCTATAGTAGCCTGAAAATCGAATCCATTGATCATAAATTTAGCCCAAAATTAACGAACTAATTTTTTCAATTGGATGATGTTTGTAATTAAAAGCAACGTGCAGTTTGTTAATTATAAAAATAGCCAGGGTTCAGTCACGATACCTAATCGCAAAATCGCACTAATTAATACACAGTCAGAAGTACCGTGGATTTGATCTATTACAAATA
The DNA here is from genome assembly GCA_947538915.1 of Tenthredo distinguenda. Lineage (NCBI taxonomy): Eukaryota > Metazoa > Arthropoda > Insecta > Hymenoptera > Tenthredinidae > Tenthredo > Tenthredo distinguenda. The sequence goes on from OX384534.1 coordinate 13,843,461, forward strand.
GCTGGCGCAGTAGTAAAAGGGCAGATATTAGTCAGCCACGATTCCCTCGTAGCTCCGAACCCAGGAATCTTATTGTCAGACAAATTGGAATTGAAGTTGTAATAGGGCACAAAAGGAGAGAAGAAACTTGCCATAAACTGACAGTATTCTATTAAATAAATATCGCTCTGGAACCCTTTGTAAGAATGATTTTATTTCTTGCAAATAGAATGTGCGGATAGTGGAGAGCTCCAATTATACCACCTCCGGAGATAGGTAGTCACGATTTCGTTGAACAGTAACTTGGTTCTTTATAGACGTCGTGAAAGTTCTATAACAATCACTTAATTATACTATAATAAACAAGAGGATACTTTGATATCTGAATATATGGCTAAATCTCTTACGAAATTCAGATCCGAGCACTTAACGTCTGTGCATCTTCAACCAGGAATACTGATGCTTTACTTTACCTTTGTGCGAGGAAGGAAGGTAACTTCTCACAGCTATCAGAGTGTAATGCTACATGCACATATTGTGAAACAACAGACTGTCTGCGATAGCCATGTGTGCGAGTGCGTAATAGAGTTTAGCAATGAAATCATCATATTTTGCAATCTGGTATCGTAGACGCGTAGTTTTCTGATAATTGAGACGTCTCTGAGTGGGTATCAGCTTTTACTTGATGTTTAAAAATATTTTGTAAAAATGATCTGCCGAAGTTTTAGTGAAAGTTATTCAATTGAATTGAGCTGTGAAATTTTTGTTAAATGTCAATTTGACTCTAGCTTCCAATGATTGAGATAACGGGATCAAATAATACGCGAATTCGATCCAGTAAATATGTCGTAATAGAATAAATTTCAACTTTTTAAAATGAAAGTTTCGAAAGAACGTATACTGCGAGGAATAGATAATGACCGAGAGTGATCGAACATGAAGAATCTCGCATGTTTTACAATCTATCGATCAAAAATAGGAAACGGAACAAGTTAGATACTTGTTAGGTAAACTTAAAGGCCAAAGATGTGATCCAAAGAAACGAAATCTCTGACGATAAATGCGATAACGATTCAGAAACGAGATAAAGTGAACGGCAACGCGAAGTTCGGGTCAAATTTCAGATATAACATGATGCGTCTAACGAAAATGAATAAATTTTCGAACTTTCTGTGGATGTATCTTACGTATTCGTCCCCCCCCCCAAAAAAAAGAGGAGAGAGGGTCCAAACGTCATGAGATTAACTGAAATTATAACTCATCTCACAAGCAATATTTGTAATTAATCGGCTATACCTCGAAGGAATCAGCCCTAAAATTTTGCTCAAATACTAGTCCCAAGGGTGGCACGTTGAGGGTGGGTAAAGTCGACACGCCCATCGCTCAGCTGTCACTGTAGTGTAGTAAATTATAGCGGTTAGCTCGTCAAGGAAACTTCACTGACAGAAAATAAGGCACCACAACCGGATGTGGGCTGGTTTCGTTACTCATGGTGAGTTGAAGGCGCGTGAAATCTCCGACCACCGAGAAACTGGGCGGAAAATTCAATGCCTGGAAGTCAAGCCAGCACAAAGGTCGAGCTTGATACACCCTGGCTGATAAATATATCCCCGAAATATTAAGCGTCAATTAAATCATGGAGCGGATGAAAAGAATGGCAAAATAAGATTTTCATTATCGTCCTAATTCTTGAAGAATTCATACTTTCAGAGTCGTTGCTAAGATCGATTATTAATTAATTCCCGAGAGTGGTTTACAAGAGAAATTTGCCGCTTAATTGATCTGCTATTTTTATCATGGTACAAATTTATTAGTCGACACAAGAAAACGTGTTGTGAGATAACGAGCGCCTCTAATGGCGCAAATATGGAAAATGGTAGATATTCAGACATTGAGGATACTGCCTCTCTATAATCACATAGCGAAAAAGGTAGCCCGTAAATGTTCAACGCGAATGAATCGAGCCATGGTTGTTTTTCGTCAGATATAATGAGCCCCGTGAATGTAACGGCTGCTACCTTCCCTGAAATGAAAACGAAAGGTTTTCAAAGCGGTATTCACCCCTTGGTAAAGTTCGTGCAATTTGAAACCTTGGCTTTTAGATATATCCATGGTTATTATTTTCTAGCCTGTAGTCAGATGAGCAGAAATTTGTCCAAAGGTTAGAGTTGGATTCGGTTCACTGAATGAACACGGACGAGCCCCGGTAAAGCTTGTACCAATTTCAATGGCCGCCTTCAATGAAACCATCCCTTCACGCTCCTCTTCGTCTACGCGCAAGCTCTTGGCCAGATGGTTATTTCCACAAATCGTACGACACTGGCTGGTGTCAGCCTTCTAAGATACGGGAGTGAATGGGAGTCTCGTGTATCACCTTTCTGAGATATGATTTCTACCCAAGGATCCCTGAGAAATCCTGCAAGCTCGAACCTTTTCCTTCATACTTTATTAAACAAAATTCAGTGTTAGTCAACCTCCAGATAATCTGCTCGCCGTTCTCTTCAGCGACCTGTCAATCAAAACTCAGGCAAAATTAATGAAAATTTATTCGCGTTAAAAAAACGATGATTTTCCCCGAAGCTGCGATCATTTTAAGTGCCTTTCGCCAAGCTGGAAAACCGTAAATGCTCTTCGGGTCAACTCGAAGATACTCAAAACCACTTGGACGACCCCCAGGTTGAAAAACACTGAGTTCTTAACCCCTTCCTACCCTCGGTCTGCCCGCTCACCCGCGCGCACTACTTCACAGGTGAGAGGTATCGACCTGGGGACAGAAATACTGGGCATCATCGACCGGCGGACGTCGTACCTGGCCACCTTCCTCGCACCAGGGGGCTGACGCACGAACTCCGAGCCAATCCCGGGTAACTCCGGGTAGCGACTGCGCCCTCGACAGGGGTTGCGAGAATGAAAGGGGGGTGCGAGGGGTGCGGGTGACCCGGTGGCGGGGACACCTTCGACGGCAGACGTCCCGACGCTACCTCGAGGGAGAGACACGTCGTGACGCGGTGCCCGCGTGTTTTCTTTGCCGGGAGCATTTTGGTCTACGTAAGTAAAAATGATAATTTCATTATTTCTAATTATATGGTTATTATTCTCAATTCAATTTCATTATTTTATTTTAGTTAGATTTTTCTCGAGCTTAGTTCTATTCGCATTTCATCTGCTGGCACGATACATGGTCTTTGAAAGCAGCGATGAGTTCCTACGAAACCAGGTGACGCCCCCAGTTGAAAATCACCTAATGTCGAGTGTCCAGGTGTTCTGATCGAACCACAAAGAGCGTTTTATAAAACGGTGTGAATTTCGAATTAGAGAAAGTTCAAAATTCCCGAATCCCTCGTGGCTCAAGTACATCGAACACATAGAGTCTCGTTTGACGAAAATATTCGCAAGCTTTCTATTCCAATTTGAAAAAGCGTTGCTTTAGCCACATTCGATTATATTCAGAGAGCTGTGACGTCCTTTCATAGTTCCTTACATTTTTTAGTCTAAGTAAACCGCAAGACCGAATTCGATTGTTAAGTACTGCCGCGTGCTGTCGACCTGTCATACTATTTTTCGCGACGTCAAGTCTCCGGCCCTCCAACCCTCCAGCCCCAGGTTATACCGAAATCTGATCCACGTCCAGCAAACGAGGGGGGCGACGATATCACGTGTCGATTTTCCTCGTCTAAGCGCGTCCTCGACCCTGCGTGTAGCTTTTCAAAAGCTCCGAAAGATATATAAAGCAAGAAGCCATCACGGTTACCTATCCCCAGTAGCTTACTCGTGCTATTTTTACTATACAATATTTGGTATCTTGTCTATTAATTATTCACCTATAAGGTGGCCGGAATGATAGTTCAACAGATTGTATTTTTCGTTCATTTTTATGGAAATCTTTTCTTTTTCTTATGCCTTGCAAACTTAGGCATATGTGTGTTAATTTATTATTCTGAATCGACGTTACAGGCGCGGTAAAAATCGCGGCTAGAAAGGTGGAGGGCCAGGGGACGACACGAACGACGGAGACGAGAAGTGGCTCGGACGAAGGCCCGGAAGTAACGGGCCCTACTCTGAGCGGCTTGCTGGCAAATTTGCCGTTAGCGGGCCCCCAACGTCTCGCTAATTCTTTGCGACAGAAATTCGCTACCAACTCTGGTGAGTCGTTACTTTCTATATGTCACATAAATTATTCCTAATTTCGATGTAGTATCGGTTTCATTACTTATCGTCAAGTCTTCGCTATTTTTATCGGCTAAAATTGATGTTGGACCTCTACCGTTCCCTAAGAAGGCGTGTGATTTCCAGTTTTAGATTTCAATCGCGAATAACTGGTCGTTTACGTTCCTGAAATTATGTTTCCTTGATAATTAGGATAGACGATTTAATCGCCTTTCGTTTAGCTACTGTCGTTGACAAGTTACAGAAGTAGGAGTGTCGCTGCACACTGACTCACGAATGTCAAAAGTTTGTTGTGTAACAGGGCCGATCTAACTAACCGGTATTTAGACACCCTCTACTCCGTATCCATCCCCAAACTGTCACAACCCTGGCGTTGCAAAACGATGGAACCAGGAGCAACCCTCGTTCATTCGCTAAGTAAATACTTTAAAACATTAAAGCATCGACGGACCGTGGTACAATTAATTAACTAGGGACCGGCTTGCAGTATCATTTCCCCAGAGATCTAACCGGCAAGTAATATTCTAGGTGGGTATAGGTATATACCTTGTTTGGTCACTCAATGCAACTAATTTCAATAAAAGGGTGGTTAGACTATCTTGCCGGCCATCGCATGTCGACCAACGAGTGGAATCATTCGTGAAAGGAGAAAAGGCGCAAATATCAGAGGAAATAATTCAGGGGGTTCTGAATTATTAATTTCATTCATTCGGTGAATAACTAGCGCATCGAATAAACTGAATAAACGCATATGTTACCTCGCCAATATTGAAATAAATTTTAGATCAAAATCGGTCTGAGCGTGACCAAGAAACGAAATTTTATAACCTGCAGATGCACGGAGTTGTGAGTAACTCATAACTTCGTTTCATGACCATAAATGTCGAGGTCTTGCTTTACTACCTACTTGCGGATAAATTAGCAAACATATTCCAAGGCTAGAATCACTCCTTAGACACACATTCGATCGACCCCAGGCGTCGCGACGAATCAGTGGTGCTTCGGATCCCACCCCGACACCCCCACCAGCGACTAGGGAATAAAACTTTTAATGACTGGCGCTAATTAGGAGTTTTAGTTCGTCTCGATCGAACGAAACTGTACTGCTAGTTGGACTCTGCGGTCGGGTGACGACAATATTTGGGATATTGTATATCCGAAATGAAAAAAAGGGGAGGATTTGATATTTGGCTGCGGTTATTCTTGGTACTTCTTATTCTTAGGGTCGATTCATTCGCGTGTATCGTTAACGAGCAGCACCACCCTCGACATCTAGTCGTAAGAGTCACGCGATCGCATAGTCACCCTTAATTCAGCTTGTATGCAGTATGCGAGTTCGTAAATCATGTTTACGATCTGATATACTGTGTACTCTAGTCGATTTTACTTAATGGCCAAATTATCAGAAGGGTTCAAATATTTCGAGGACATACATACGGCCGTGGTTTTAGTTTGGTATAAAATGAAGTGACGGAAGATGTCGAATGATGCGGAATGTGATTGTGTAACGGAATTATAACTAGTGGATAAGCTTGAATGGAAAAGCAAAGAAACAAATTTTATCGCAGCGGGTCTTCGAGGGGAGCCTTTAGCCAGCTTCGTCAACCTGCAAGCCTAAAGTTTTCGAACGCAAACATGCATCAAGAGAGTTCTAAATATCTATGACAGAAAAGTAATAGAGACAGCTGAAACGTGTAAATTGTTGTTTTTTTTTCCTCTATGTTTCCGAGTAAAAATAAAATCAAAAGCTGTCTCGGTCTCGCAAACGATGAGATGCAGTCGTTACGGCGAGGTCGGTTGCGCTGATGGCCGGGCCAGGGCTCCTCTCCTGAAAAATCCACATACTTAAAAAAAAAAGCCCAAAAACCTTGAAATTCCTAACGATGATTTCTTTAGCTGTGAGCTAACGGACTTGTTGTTGCGCTATTTGTTGTAGGTAATCCCCGACCTGGCCTGATGCGCGCCGCCACCTCCGACGAAAAGCTCGAGGTCATCGCAGTTACTGCATATTGACCTGGCCCCTGGGGTCAGCGAATCGCCGTGGGCCCGGGCGCTTCGCGCCTCCTGGGCCTGTGCAGCCATGACTACGATACCGATAATCAACATGGAGTTTGGCGAACTGAAGGAGGTCGTCTGGACGAAACTCCAGGAGCCAAAGTCCCAGAGAAAACTTATCCTCGTCATCGTATCCATAGCCCTGCTTTTGGACAATATGTTGTACATGGTGATAGTGCCAATTATCCCTGATTACCTAAAGTATGTTGGAGCCTTTAGTGACGAGCCTGAGACTAACAGCACAGTAACCGGAGCACCCACTCATCATGGCCAAGACTCGGCAACGGGTATCCTCTTCGCCTCGAAGGCAATTGTACAGCTAATGGTGAACCCATTCTCCGGTGCTCTCATCGACAGAATCGGTTACGACATTCCCATGATGATAGGGCTCACCATAATGTTCTTGTCGACTGCAGTATTCGCCTGTGGTCGAAGCTATGGGGTACTATTCTTCGCGAGGAGTCTTCAGGGCGTAGGTTCCGCATTCGCAGACACAGCCGGTCTCGCTATGATCGCTGATCGCTTTACCGAGGAATCGGAGAGATCGAAAGCGCTCGGAATCGCCCTTGCTTTTATTAGCTTCGGTTGTCTGGTAGCACCACCGTTTGGTGGTGCACTGTATCAGTTCGCTGGAAAAGAAATGCCTTTTCTGATCCTAGCCTTCGTCAGTTTAGCTGATGGTTTTATGCTTCTTTTGGTAATGAAACCGCTGAAGGAACAGTTAAAAGATAGGCACAGAGAGACAGGCCCCACAATTCCAATCTGGCGTCTCTTCATCGATCCTTACATCGCAGTATGTGCCGGTGCTTTGATGATGTCCAATGTTGCCCTGGCATTCTTGGAGCCAACTATCTCTCTTTGGATGGAAGATCACATCACCCGCGATAACTGGAAAATGGGAATGATATGGCTACCCGCCTTTTTCCCCCACGTATTCGGAGTAATAATAACTGTCAAGATGGCGAAGCGATATCCTCAACATCAGTGGCTGATGGCTGCCGGTGGACTTGCTCTCGAAGGACTCTGCTGTTTTATAATTCCGTTTTCAACGTCCTACAAGATTCTCATGATACCGATATGCGGAATTTGCTTCGGAATCGCTCTAATCGATACGGCTCTTCTTCCAACCCTTGGATATCTCGTCGATGTACGATACGTCTCGGTTTATGGAAGCATTTACGCCATTGCCGATATCTCATACAGCGTTGCATACGCAGTGGGGCCTATAATAGCCGGCGGTGTAGTGGAAGCAATTGGATTCACTGCTTTGAACTTCGGCATTGCATTTTCGAACCTACTTTACGCCCCTGTTCTTTACTATCTGAGGCACATCTACGACTTCAAACCGTTCCAAGATGAGGCGAATGTCCTGATGCAAGATCCACCGGACAAAGAGTACCAAACTTACGTTCTTCAAGAGCAGAGGCCCGTCAGTGGTGAGGTGGGAAATCATTTGACTCAGGGAAGAACTGAAACGAACATCGATCAAGGCCCCGATTATTCAACTGATCAATACAATCAGTCCCAAACGGGTTACAACGGAAGTGGTTACAACCAGAGCGGAGGTTACGAACAACACCAAAGTTACGGTCAACAACCGACGAGTTATGGAGGTCAAAGCGGGTTTATAGTATCCCCACAAGTTCCGCAACAGCCATCACAACCGACGTATGGCCAACAACGGAATTACGGTCAGCCGGAGAAGAGTTACGGGCAACAGCCGATCTTTGGTCAACAGCCACAGCCTCAGAACGAAGTCCAAGGAGATGCAAATCCGTTCAGGAGACCAGTCGAGCCTGAAAAACCTGCGGGTGACAGCAACCCCTTTAGGCAGGGGATGTTTTAGTGATTCGATATACTCGAATTTGCTAGTAATCGTTTAAAAGTACTGAATAAAGAACCAGAGAGCAATAACCAGACCATACTGGGAAAATATCGAGGAGGTACGACGCTGGTTCGAACACCTCGAGAAGACTTCTTGCTCTCGTGACGAGCTGCGAAACCAAGAAGTCTTCTGGTCGAGGCAGGAGATGCGGGCTGAGAGACGGAGAGTGAAAGGACGAGTGCGAGAGAGGGTAAATGTTTTATGCTGTTAATGCTTCCTGAAAAAATGTTTCAATTTTTTTCGTTTTCCTTTTTTTTTTGCCAAGGTTAATTGCAAGGTTAACTAGGCAGGCCCGCAATACTTTGACAGTAATGTGTCAAGTGCATGAATCCACATTCACTGCTCATGGTTATTCGAGAATGTTAACAAGCATCTCATTCCGCGCGCTAGTTGGCTCCAGTATCGTGAAAGTGGAATAATTCGTGGACAAAAATTTTTGAAATCCCTTCAGATTTCTAAAAGATTTAGGTGAAAGGTTTTTTCGAGTTTGAGAATAAATTCTTTATGCATGCATAGAATTTACGGATACCGAAAGCTCCTTGTCAATTGAAATTTGTGCGTTTGCTTGATTTTTGAGATGAACCAGAAAAATACGATCGTCGTAAGAATTCCTTTTTTACGAATAGTATTCTTTCATTATTTTTAATAGGGATTAAAGGGTTCGACAAAGCAATCTATCTAGTCTTGAGAAATATTGCAGGTCGTGAATTTAAGGGTGAAATGTATGTATGAGGTATGGATGCGTTGCATGTTAGTCCTGAGGGTTATCAGAGGCCATTCTTTTGGAGTATGCAAATTACCTCGGGGGTTAAACAGTGTCTAGAAAAATTTTGGTGAAGGGAGATAGATATGTATATATACATGTACGTTAGTAAGAGAAGCTCGCACGCAAGGCCAAAGTCGAAAAGTCGAGTTTCCCAGTCAGCAAGGGATCCTTGTCAACACTTCTTTGGTTAAGCGAGCTTCGGATTCGTTGGTTATATTACTTTTGTTCTGTTGAATATCTCAGTTGCTGAACCAAGATAACATATCAGGGTCCCAGATCAGGGGCCCGAAATCTTAGTCTTTAAGGTGTTATAGATAGAGAAGTAGGAACAGTGTCACATCTTTTTTTCCTACCAACTACAGAATGAATGTTCACGAGTTGATAGTCAGAGTTTCCCACTTGAGGTATAGTCTTGAAATAAAGATGTCACACTCGATCATTTTATTAATATTTAGGTAAATATGATGTAGCGCATAAGCAGTCGCATGTAACGTGAGTTAAGGATAAAAATCCACTAAGGAGCCGTACGTATCTGTATTTTAATGGGCATGCCTTTCGCTCTCATTTTTATTCACAATGAAATGCAATCGGGATACGTGCAATTTTCAGCAAAGTCTGCATTCACCTGTTCAAAAATGGTAAAAAATAAACCGGGTCTTATTCAATACAAAAAAAACAAACAATCTATTCGAAGATAATTTTCAAAAGTCACCGTACTCTCTCAAAATCTACGATTGTTACGCAAATCGCAAATAAACAAATATATAAATATATATTTATGCGGAGCGATCAGAAGAACTCGATCGAAAAAGTTGGCGTATAGCACATTGACTATTAAAATTATTCTAATAGTGCAATAAAGTTTATTATATGCGGTTCATGTGCGTGTTGTAAATATTTAATAGCTACATTTTCCGAATTTATAATTTTTTGATAAAAGAAAGTCTACTCGTTGAAACAAATTAGGGAATTAGTTTAACTGTTATCTGGAAGGTATACTGTTTGGTTAATGAGAACTGAAAATCAGCCCCACTTCGATGATACTTACAATTAATTTGTTCAAGTTTCTGAGTATTATTTTCAAATGTGATATTTTCTTTAAGCTGGACACTCTATATACGCTCATGTCCCGTACCATACGCGTACTAAGTAATTACTACAATAATCGATATTATTAATTATAAATATAGATACTAAAATAACACAACAATATTGAATATAACTTGCTATACAAAATATAGTCTAATAAATAATAATATATATTATAAATACATATACTAATATATTGAAGGTGTTAGCTTCTTTTATCTCTTGTAAATATTAGCGTAAACTCCATCCTCCTATAAGATCTATATCCGCCTGCTGTATTATAAAAGTATATATGGTAATCGCAAACCGAGAAAATATTTAATACATATATATATGTATATGTATGTATATGTATATGTATATTGCTATTGAATTATTTACGTAGACTATATGTATTCTATCTTATAATTTCAGCATATCTCACTCATATAATTATGAAAGTCATCGATGAAAGTACTTAGATAACCAAAGCATATCATTTTCGTGCTATATTATATTAGCATTTATTTATTAGTGTGATACATTAGTATTTATAAAAAATGTATCAGACCCAGGTAATGATATACTAGAAACTGTAAGAATGTATGTAATTTACCTATGCCACTGTAACGTTGTTAAACCAGTTATTAAAACGTCATTGTTACCGAAGAATACTTTCTTGAATTACTTATGGTGGTCCACGCATTTCCATATAACTAAACGTGTCAGCTCAGCCAAACGAATCGAGTCTTATTAAATAATAAAATGATTGTTTTCAACCTGAAGATTCTACTTTTTTTTTTTTTGCTTAAACGGCATAATATCACGTACTACAAATTTATTTCATCAGATCTTTCACGATATACCAGGTCTCAATTTAATCCGCTCTGAAATAGGTGTCAGCTCTAATCCCTGATCTGATAGTTTATGTAGCAGATGACTTGAAAATTCCTCAGAAAAGTCAAGCCCTTCAAAGCTGCCACAACCTGTAAATATTCATTGACTTCTCTCCAGGGTTACTGCATAGTTAAAGTACGAAAGATTACGAAAGATTACGTGACAGAACCAGAATTCACTGAATCTCATCCCTTTTCGCCTCGCCCAAGTAACGTAAGTTCACACCTTATAGCACAGTATAGGTATTGATTATCATTCAAGTCCTCTTCCATATTTTATATTCGATACATGCTGCATAAATTCGAAGGAACGAATCAAGTCTGATTCCTAGGGGTCGATTCGAATTAGTTTTCTGGATATTGTGTCAATTTTTAGCATCGAATACAATATGCGTCTGAATACCTACATCCCCTAAGCCGATCGCTCCAAGTGGTTTCCGTTTCTGTCCGAATCAAGTCCCAGGTTAAGTCCCAGGTATTGTCTCGCCACGTGTCACAGGGAACTTCGATCTAATGAAAAATTTGAAAGGAACGGTAACCCTCCCATAGCAAAGCCTGCGAGGGACCAGTGTCAACGTAACCCCATCAAAATGTAATAATATTTATATTAGGGAGCGGTTGGAAGGGTGGAGTAAGCGAGTAGTCGTAGTACCTTCCCTTGTGTCCCCTTTGGGCTCTGACATACAGGTCTTCGACTAGTATACCTATAGGGGAGTAAAAGTGTTCGGAAAAAAAAGATGATATATTTTCACGTCATTTATTCGTATTGGAATAATATTTTGAGGGAAAAACGAAATATAAATCCAGATCATTACAAGCATCCCGGTGTAACATATAAAAAAACAATTCATGACACTCGTCACCGGGATACGCGAGGGAAACCGTCGGTTTATTCCCTGGAAGACCCCAAGCCTGGTGTTGTAGTTGGCCAATGAGGCGGCTAATCGGATTACGAGCTTTTCGCACGGACTTACATAACACTCGACGCACCGGCCACACGGATCACGACACAACTTCGATATAACAGAGAATAGAATCTCGCTCCGGCATATTGAAACTTTCTACCTCATACCTGTGCATCAGCTGATGAAATATGTTTTACTCAACGTTTGTATTCATGGACTATTTCTAGTTACGTTAGTGCTGTGAATTTTTTTCTCAAGGGTGAAATCGATTCCTCAACGATTCGTAAAGTACCTAAATTATATGATATTTTCGAATAATTTGGTTGGACCTAATCAACTGATTGAAGCACTTTTAAATATTAAAAAAAGAAAAACTTCTTAGGTAGGTAAATTTCTAACGTCGTACTCGTTATACTGATAATAACGAACTTAGGACCGTAAATGATCAAAGACTAATTATATAATAGTAATAAAAATTTAGTTAGGAAACAATAGAAAAATGTAAACGGGATTTAGAAACGCGGAACTGAAGTCATGCCCGTAACCGTATCAACCGAGGAAACCTTTCGGTTTTTCCAAGTAAACCTCCAAAGGGATTACTAGGATAGATACGACGGGAAACGAGGCTTGAAATCAGATTGGCAAAGCCTAGCACCAACCTACCTCAACTAGCTGCGGTTGTGGTTCGTGTGAAACGGGATTAGCCTGCGTTGAACCCCCCTGGGTGAAGATTCGAAGGACGTAGTGCTGACCAAGCGCGATTAATGGGTATAGACGGTGACGGAGACGGGGAAGTCCCTTTGCGGACGGGGATCGCCAAACAAGACATCGAAACATCTGCAAGATCCAATTACTGGAACATGGCTAAGGTGAGAAGCAGAAAAACTAGTCGATCAGATTTCTAGCTGAATAACTAAAAGATAATAATTCATTGACTTGTAGAAATTCAGCCAATATAATTCACGATGAGAAGCTCTGAGAAATTCGCAGTCACCTTCCCTTACGAACCCATCGGAATATTGCCAAAGCAACTGTCAAGCTTAAGGTGCTCAGTGAGGCTTTGAAATTTGCAAAACCGATGCGCGAGATGTAATTAAACGTACGAACGTACCAAAGGAGAGATCATATCGAATAGAATGCAGGTATGAAAGTCCGCAAGGGGATTTTCTTGTCTGCAGAGCATTAGACACAGCTCTGACGACACGTGGGTCGAAAGGTTTACGACAGGTGTACAAAAAGTATACTGATTCTTATACAACTCGCACAATGGAGCGTATAAGGGATCAATTTAAGCCAACTGAAGCAACGAGGATGTGTCAGGGTTAATTAATCCCTAAAAAGCGCTAATTCAACCTCCTGAAAATGTGTTATTCAGTCCGAAAATTTTGGTGTTGTTTCTTCGCATCCCAGCAGCCGTGTCCCAAAAAAAAAGTTGCGGGTGATCGAGACACGCACATGAACGGGACAGGATTTGGGGTCGTGGTTTCAGGCTTGTCAGTCAGGGTAGGGAGTTTGGGGATCGTTGGCATGGTGACGCGCCCTTGAAAGTATTTATTTATTCACGCACCTTGCCTCAGGGTTCGGCGATCCCCCGATTCCAGTAATGTTGCTCTTTGTAATTACCAGACCCGGAAATAACCAACAAGATTTGCATTGTTAGCCCTAAGGTAACGCAATAAAAAAAGAACAAAAGCTTACAGAGGATTGAAAAATCGGTAATTTGATGAAGTATGGATAAAAGAGAAAAGGAATTTCGCTAAAAAATTCAGAATTTGGAAATATTATACTCCATTTTTACCACCAAATAATTCATTTTCGCAAAAAGAAAAAAAAAAAAAACAGCGTAGCATAGGTACTTGATGATAAATCGCCCTAGCAAAAATGATGCTCGCTAACAATTCCCGTAAAGACTTTATCATTTACTTCCTTAGGTATACCTATATACCTACTCTGGTCTATTATATCTCGATTTGTCAGCAGTGCCCGGAGGGGACGCGCTGGTTTCGACACAAGGGTGCTACGTGGTGGCAGGGTGCGGGAAAAACCAGGGTGAAGGGGCCGGGAGCAGGCGAAAATCTAGCAGGGGGCGTGAATAAGATATGAATGGTCGCTGATGGGTTTCCGGATAATTGTGGATTTTCGTAGAAATAAGCGAGACTTTGCGGGGCTTCATTCATGGAGTAGGTATAGTTCGCTTACGGGCCATGGTTGGTAGGCTGGTTTAGCGGCCAGGCCGTGTGATACGTTTCAATTCGCATAATGGATATCGGGTTTGCGGAGTCCTTGTTTTTGCCTATTCTCAATTCCAAGCCGTAGCTATATCGTGTTGAATACAACTTGATTACACGATCCCCTTTTTTCTAATGACTCCCACAGTTTGATCGTAACAAAACTGTGACGGTCGACCAATTTCGGTACCCATATCAAGTCACCGAATTACCAGCCGAGGGTCAAGGTGACAAAATTTAATCAAACCTATCAGTCTCAGCCCTACCCTCGCTTTTAATTCCTTCCTAACGCCGGTCTAATATCCGACTATTCGACTGGAAACGCGTGCCGAAAACACGTGCTTGATGATACTGCTTTCTTTGCAGACACCCCAAAGGCGTACAAATCGGTCTCATCGACAAAATTAATATAGTTCGATAAAGCTGACTTCGATAGATTGTGCAAATGATATTTGTCGTGCATAGATCGCACTGAAAGAATAGTCAGTGTTGATTTTTTCAAATGAAATTTCATTTTGGAATATAATTGACAAAAATTTTGTGCAAAGAATTTCCTCGTGTGACAATTCTTCTATCGTATAACATTGGCCACTCTGTACAGACTTCGTATACGTATGGTTTATGTACGCATTTATACGTACTCATATATATGTGCATACGTGCCAAGCCTAAGGAAAGAACAGATGTAGTAGTCTCAACAGCCACTGTCGTTCACCCTTGCTGCCAATTTGTCACGTTCCTCCTCACCCGCTTCCGTGCCACGATAAGCTTGAATTTGATAAATCGTGCGATAGATGCAGGACATTGTCAGCCTCCTCCATAACGTCCCTACCCACAAAGAACCGCGGTATTGTCAGTTCCGACCGAGTTCACTCAATTTTTCTTTTTACTTTTTTAGAGGAGAGCAGATTTCTAGATCGCTGATATTAATCATATCTTGTAATTGTAGATGCATGTATCAGCGAGTAGGTAAAGCTTCAATAATTTCGATGAAATATTTGGGATAAAAAAATCTTCTTTATCTGATAAATTGAACGTTCGATTATGCTCTCATTTTCAAGAATTCGATCTTTTTATTCTCTTTTGATATAGATGGTCAATCTTCGTAGAAATTTAAAGGATTCTGTACCAGGAACTTATTGTTAGTCGGGTTCTATCGCTTCAGGAATTGCATATTCCCTGTCCGTTGAATCCAGAGAGAATTCTATCTTCGCGAGGAAAGATATAGTTTTCATCGTAGTCCGTTTTTCAACGATTCTAACTTTATTGACAGAGACAACGGTGTCCCCATATCCAAGCTCTCGAGAAAAAAATCCCTAAAGACGAAAGGTTCACTTGACCGTGCAAAGCCAGATCCAAGACGTGGAGGTTCGGCAACTCACTCCCTCCCTTTCTGACCTACCATCCCGAACCACCCCGACTCTCTACCTTCGAGTTACAGTCTCTGGCGTGCTTTATCTCGTACACACTAGCGCGGTGTTCGTATTAGCCACCTTCTCGTAATGGGGCTACAAGAACCACGAAGACCCTAAGAGGGTTGAAGAAGAACACGAACGAAAACCAGGCAAGAGAAGGCTGAAAGAAAGATATAAAACGAGATCGTGCAAGGGAACGCGCGGAGAAGAGCAAAGAAAAAAAATTACTACATCCACGATGGCTCCCAGAACACGATCCGAAGATGAAAGCGATGAGTAGTCGATTCGTTGGGGCTGATTTACTCTTCTCTAAAAATCTTCAGAACCTATTTCCCGCCAGACAATCTTCGTAAGACAAATTCAGCGACCTTGGTATCATCTCCTCGACTCAATATCAAAAAATGCTTGAGACACTAATCAGGAAAATCATCGACTGCAAAACTTCAGCCAGGTTCAGCCATGCATTAGTTGCATAGTCAGGCAATTAGTTTTTTTTCTAACGCATGTAGTGGAATAAACGTATCTTTGGCTGGGGAACTGGGAAACTGTAGGTATAACGAAAAAAAGGCTTCGATGCGAAGCACAGACCCCTTGCTAAACCTTGAAGAACTAACGCCACCGTGCCTACGGGTGAAGGAGGTTAAAGGAGGGTTGAGGCGGAGGATTGAGCGGGTCTCTCAGACAAAGGGCCGTTTGTAAAGTGGGCTGGTGAGCATTGTGACGCCCTTCCCAGGGGATGACCTGAGCGTCGACGGGAAACACTTGGGAACACGAAAAGGAAGTGCGCTTGTTACAAATTTCCTGTGCCGTTCCACCGCGCCTCCGTTCTCCGATTGCCTGGTCACTAACGGCGGTAACCACTTAACAGAATATCGTGGGCGCTCGACTCCTGGCCATGAACCGTGGACATTATCCATGGACCATATCCGCACTCAAGATTAAAAGAGGCAGCCGATTTTCTTCTACGTTTAATGGAGAGAACTCTATAAATTCATTCTACGATCGATTTATCTTAATTCGCAGGGTCAGATTAACGAGCCTGAGGCGAAGCTTCTTTTCGCCTGCATGAATCGAGGCAATTTATGTATTATAATATTTTTTTGAACCGATGACAAGGCTGGGGGCTGTGAGAACACCTTCATTTTTATTCTATTCGCAAACCTGCAATATTTTTCCTCGCTAATACGTAGCTGACAACCATAATACAGATTGATGGTCCGAGCAGAACGACATCCTCCTACCGATTTACACACAGACGTCGCACCCCTACTTGTCATCATACAATATCACGCGAAGCATGTGGTAAAGCGATTCGTGATCGTGGAGGAATTTGTAACAATAAATGTGGCGATTTTGGTATCAACTATGACGACATGGTCTGCTTTTTTAGAAACGAGCTTATAGCCGACTATAAAGAATTTTCATATTTTATCAGATATGCAGAGTTCATTCCTGCCAAATACATGACAAAGTTGTGTGGACAGTTTTTTCTTTGACATCTAGCATCCTCTAGCATCTTCATCTTTCAACATGATGCGGTATGGCGTGTGGAGTTATCCGTCTAAGGCTATGCACTATAAAGTTATCCCATCTTATGAATAAAGTAGCGAGATGACATCGCCACCAGTTCTACGAACCCTCGCACCGCGTTATTACCACTTCTTGAGGGTACCATGTTGCGTTATGGGTATCTGTGTGCACATAAAACCGCATTAGCACGTCCCCCATATGCTGCGCCTGGGACAATATATTTTAACTCCGTTTAGGGTGTGACGTTAGGCAGGGATAAGTTTAGGAACTTTTACGTAGCCGTGTGATGCTAAGAAAATTGTTACCGTGGGAATTGAAGTTAGGCTTAGCAGCGCCCCTGTTCATTGGAGATTATTACGCCCAAAACTTTCCTTGCAATTGGTTTTATTTATTTTTTATATCTTTTTGCATCGCTTTATTTCGCTACCCTAAAAACTTTTATTCGCGCTTTAAGTTTTCACATCGGGAAACAAGCGACGAGACAAGATTGCCAATGGATAGTAAGAGTCACATCAGTAAGAACGAAAGATAACCAGGATTTATTACTTAATTTGGGAACCGCGAACTCTTAATAAAACCATTTACGACCTCTTTGCTCTCCCAGCATCACCTGATCCCTAAAGACTTAACGACCGACATTTGGGACCCACGAAATCATCGCAAACCCCTCATTCTCGTTCGTGACTGGATTCTACGCTACACCGGTCATCTCTTAGAAGCTTGATATCTCCAAGGAATGTTTTCAATACGGTTTTCGAAAGACTAACGAGGAAGTCTCCAAGAAACCGCACGCAGAGGCCCGTGAGAATAAGAATAAGAAAAAGCTCAACTTTCTACGAGGCAATTCGATCACGGCCTACGAACGGAATGGCTTGATTAACTGACAACGCGTCGTTACACTGGCCACCCCAACCATCTAAGCTATGGACTACAGAGGGGTGAAGTAAAAGAATGGGATTGTGGCTGTGGCTGTGGCTGTGGCTGTGGCCTGCGGGGATATAGCTCATCCTCATACACATCTATACACAGAATGAGAAAAGGAGGGGTTGGTCTTGTGGGAAAAACGAAAAAGGAGGAAGTCCCGTATTTTTTTCTCTGGATACGATCACGTCTGCCGTTTTTTATTTTTATATTTTGTTCTTTCTTCTTTTATGCCTAATAAAACGCTACTCCCAAGGCATGCCCGCGTTAAACCCCTTCCACTTTAGATTGGTCGTAAGCGCGATAAAATATAAATTGGATTATTCAAAGAACAGTTTTTCTCATCAAGATTTGCTCGATGTCTGAACTATGAACGACAATTTCACGGGCTACAAGCTTAGCCAATGAAAACTCTGCATTCCACTTTCGTTTCTATTCAATAATTCAATCAAATCAAACCAAGGGATGAGTTCTCTTGATATTTGGCATGATTTGAATTGTCTTGATTACGGTAAATAAGTAATAATCAGTGAATCGGAACACCGCAAGAAATTCCTACGTCCAAGCACAGCTATATCTCTATATTTTAACAAAAGGTTCAAAGCTGATTGTGGCTTGTATAAAGTACATAAATAACATCTGCAGGCCAGTTGGTTTCCCAACTTGGATTCGTACCATGGAACTTGATTACTCGTGCAGCATAGCATCTTTGTGTTTTGCACTCAGCGTATAGCTGAGCTCGAGAATAGATACGGTTACAAATACCTGTATTGCATGGTAAATGTTTCGCTAAACGAGCACCGTGTCAGACACTTCGCTTGATTGCGTAAACACTCAGCCAGCCAACTCACCTCTCAACGAAGCGATGCGAGATAAATTCACTTAATAATCCGTCTGTCTGGCTGTCGCCTCTTAGCTTTAACTGTAGCTAGCACAAGTGGATGAATTGTATAGAGAAAATCTGCACCGTAAATATCAGATTTCGATCTACCTTTAACCCCAGAGATCTATACATAGCCTACTTCTTTCTCTAACCGATAAGAATTAAATTAGTGGTGAGCAAATTTGTCATTTTTATGTAAAAACTTCGTGTAAAGTTTTCGATCGAGAATCGATGGGGATGAAATTTGAGTTATACGCAGCTGAGTCCCTGTGTCAGTACGTCTCGGTAACTGGTTTGCCTTAAGCTCTATTGAAAATAAAGGTAATCTCGTTTGCAGGCAGTTTACACTAAGTGGATTAAGTCTCCAACTACCCGAAGACAAGGAATTTGCTGCCCATCGTGCGTAAGATTGGGTATAGTTATACTAAAAAAGAATATTAACCCTTTTTACAGAAGAAAAAAGACCTGATGCAGCGATAAATTCAGTCATCAACGATTCGTCTTGATTTTTAGTTGAAACAAGAAATTCATCTCGTGGCAAAATTCACCATCCAATCAACATTGGCCTTGCCTCTCTCAGAATACTAAATTCTAGGCATCCAGTCGATCGTATGGCTCAGCTTAGTACGATTGAGTCAGAATAATTTCACAGCTACGATGTTTTTGATAGCGTAATTGCAATATATGTCTTGTTTATCAGACAGGCCTTCTGCGTACCTGCCTTAATGTCGATTAAGTAGATTTGCCGGAACGAGTGAAAGTGTAATCGTTGAATTTCCTGGAGTAGAACAAAAGGCAATTTGTGTTTTTGGAGACGTAGGTCATAAGCTGTTCGGAGGTTTCGATAGAAATCGTATTGATACGCCCGTCACATACTTTTACCTGTACCTACATGTGCATATACGCACCAAGCTTATGACTAGAGAAATAAAGGTGGTATGTATTCGTTATAGCTAAGCATATCTTATGGCCCCTTTTCTGTTCTCTCGGATTGCCTAATCTCGAGCATTCCGCAGCTTTAAGGATGTTCAAAATTGGTGTTACACGTAAAGGATGGCCCGTGAGACATGTTACTTCGTACCACCAATCTTCACGCTATTCTTTCTTTGTTAGTAAAAGTGTTGATATTGTTTACCCGAAGCTACGATACAGAGAGAGATGCTGGGGCAGATGAAAACTTGTCTCAACAATTGTCCCTTTTACTAGTTTCCCCGAAAGCCTGAGGCTCTCTGACGCTTTCGGTATTGTCATTCAAATTCACCACTGCGAGGGTCCAGGAAGGAAGAGGGCTTTATAATTTCCGCCCACCCGCCGGCAACCAGACCCCCTCGAACGCCCCCACAACCCCAGTAATCCAGAGGCTGAAAGCCTCGTTTAATATTTATGATTTATTTCGGTTTAATTTGACGCGCCAACGAGACTCCCAGCCGGATTTATCGGCGACGGATTTTTGGAAGTAAAACTTTCTATGACTAAGCCGGCATATAGGTGCTGTCAGGCAAAACGTGATTATTGGAAAGTCCGATAAATACAGAGGCGATTTAATTGTCGGGTTTATACGAAAAATAATTTCACTTGCTTTAGGAAATTTACGTTATTTCATGCTCTCGCTAAAACTTTCACCTAACAAAGGACAAGTTAAACTGTATGTGAATAAATTATGGCGTAATTATGTCCCAGGAAACAGACTTACTTCTGTTACGTATCTCCTAAAGGAAAATGCAAAGTCAACGAGATACATAACTGATGTAGATATAATACGAAATTTCCGAGTTACATTGCCATGACTATTTCCCGTCATGTAAATGTTATATGAACAATGATATCCTGTTCCGTTATTAGAGAAGCGGAGGCGCTTTGTAATACTTACTTATGTCGATGGATCTGTTTCTGTGTGGTTCACAAAATTTATTTAGCGACGTAACTGCGATCTCAGGAAGATTGAATGAAATTGCTTCACATAACTACGAATTATTTCGATTTTCTGGATAGTATAGATCTACGAGTAGCCAAGATATGGAAAATCTCGAGATTTGATCGATCTAGAAAAATAAGGGAGAGGATGGTTTTGGACGGTCAGAAAGCAGTTCAGCAGTGGGTGAACCTCGTTAGCTAAACTTCGAGTCAAAAAAAAAGTAGATGTTGACCCGGGGGAAAAAAGTTCGTCTTTTGTCAGCGCTTTTCCCTCATCAATGCGTTCTTTCGTTAATCGTTTTCTTTTGGTAAGAAGAAAGAAGGAAAAAAAAACAGAAAAAAAATCAGTCACTCTAATTTCCTTGACAAGTGATAAATTTTCCTGTCAATTTAAGTAATTTGGTCACTACACCAAACAATGCTGGACGATATTGGTTACGCCAAGCCAGGGGCTCTCTCTTACCACTCTCTTACCACGGTTTCCATGTAGGACATTATGGCTGAGAATTAACTTCCATCCATCAGTGTCTGTCCCTGGACCCCTGCACCGCCCAAATCTACTTCTATTTCTTTTCTTCTCATCTCTCTTCTCCATTTCCCTTTTTCTCTTCGTCTGACTCAATCTCGTTCACGATCTTTTCCGATTGTGTCGTAGATTGGCAACGATCCGCCTAAGCTACGTTCACGACAAACGATCGAACTAACACCCACACGTGACTCGATGGATTTATACATCGTATATCCGATCCACCTAATAAGGTGACGCAAATCGTATATTCCTCCCTCATAGAATCTTCCTATTTTATTACACTGTAAAGGGATATCTTCCAAATGCACCGAAAGTATAAGTACAGTTGTCGTAAGGATCTATAGATTATCCGCTGCTTGTATTTCGGATTTCTTGGTCTGAAATTGTTCAGAAAACAACCCTCTATCACATGAACAAGAAAATCCTCAATACAATGATTTTTGTTTTACAAAATTGGCAAATGGGGGAAAAAACCTCGTAGATGAGCGAACGATACTCTTTTTCGAAGGTAAAATCAATCGACTGGGTATAGCGACTAATAAACGGGCTAGTCGGAGTTTTAATTTTAACGAGATTCTAAATCTGAAATCTTCGGTGAGAGAACCTTTGGAAAAGGATTATCAACGATGCACAAATCTCCGTAGTTATCGCAGCTGATTCGCGACACGGTATTTAATAATATACCCGACGTAATACGGCGGGATGTAACGATGAACAAGGGAGATTTTCACAAAGGGTTCTTCAGCTGTGTAAAATTGCTGATGCTGTGTTCGCGTAGTTTATTAAGGCGCAAGATAATTACACAATGCAATCAGCTTATGGATTAATCTCTTAAAAGGAATTCCTCGTGACTCGATGCCCAGTTCACTGCTTTGAGTTAATTTCAACAACATCAACACTGCGCGTGTAAATAATTTTCCCGAAATTCTTAATCCCTCCACGGTCAGGTATTTCACCTGTCATCGTAATTAGGCTCAATTTGAAGTACTAAGCTACGACCATAGGTCGCACAAAAATATTTTGCCGAGTGCAAATATCGCTGCCTATTTTCATACTTCGACACCTATATAGGCGACGTGAGGCTTGTCTTAAATATTTATTAGAAAATCTATCGCCACTCACGTCACATCGTAGTTAACGCGTGTCACGTGCTTTTAATGTTATAGGCAGTAGCTCTCACATACGTAACTGCTGATATCATATTCCGCTTAGCGAATGTACGATCCGCGGTCAACCCCTTTCTACGTGGGCTTCGTTCTCATACATAGTTTCGTCGTACGAAGAAGATTCTTTATTCTTTTATGTTATTTCAAACCTGTAGTTTGAATAATAGAAAGAGATGAATTAGCGTGGTCCAGTGCCGGAATCTCTCCATGCATAAGTCACGCTTCCGCAATTACCACGAACGTTAATTACCCCGTTTATTATATTTTCAAAAGTTAAAAGCGTTGCAAATGTTTCATCGCTTCCGGGGGTTAATTACCCGCGCTAAAACATTAACTCTCGTAATTGAGATTTATTAATACGAAGTTTGCTGCCCACAATACTATCCGTGAAGCAATAACGTCACGGAGGGGTGCGTTATGTGTGATATACGCACCAGTCAACACTGACCTAATCTTTTGACAGATCGAGAAACATTCTTTTGCCATCGCTGTATTATAATCATGAAAATTCGTTCGCTAGACATAGAACTACACTTTGGAAATTCAAGGAGATGGTTTTCTAGCTTTGCCGTTTCATAGTATTCTTGGTAAACCACCTAAGGGAAAAAATAAAACGATCTATCAATCTGGCGTTTAATAACAACCCACGTCGTAAGTCATGATTTGAGTTAGAAATAAAACAAAGTCTGGCTTAATCCATAGCCCATGGTAGCCAATCAGAAGCGAGGGGCCTTTCGGTGGCTTATCTCGTCACAACTTACCGCCCTAGTGTTAACGACGTTATATAGTAACGCGTGGTTATATGTGAGTATATTACTAATGCTACGACCAAGGCTTCTCTATAATCCGAACGATAAGATAAATTTCATCAAAATCACTGCGAAGTTGGTATACCGTGAAAAAATTGGATCCTTGATGTTTCGGTAATCCTGGAAGATTTTTTTTTCGGGTCTTCAGAGTTCAAGGTAACATAAAAGTGGTGTCAATTGAGCTAAGGCTGCAGGTCGCTGATGATTCCTAATTCTTCAGCCCAAAATCTTAATGATTAATCTGAATGAAGTGCGCCTCAGATTTCTTGTACGATTTAGTGAAATATCTATTCTGAAATGTCGAGGACCTGAGTTCAAAATAAGTAGATGACTCTCATCTTTTCAGACACCCATTGCTAATGAGTTTGACCCAATATTCGCGTCAGAGTTGCGAAGCCAGGAAATTTACGTAAGCTTAGAACTCGATGAAAATTTTCCTAAACGTAATTCAACCCGACGTAACCATTACTTATTCCATTGTGCGACAGATATATGATACGTATCCTACACACTATACAACGCTAAGGATATTTCTTGTTTCTGTAGATGTTATCAACAGTTTGCATACCGAATCCTATTTTCAATCCAGAAGTTAATTAATAGAAGTTAGATCACACCAGCCCCCAACATATTACACAGTTATTATGTTATTTACAATACCGTATTTTAGAATATCGATATCGTAATACAGTAAACGTAACATTCAGGCTACGACGGATGAGGAAACGTTACGGGTACCTACCTTCATATTAAATTATCACCAATTACATATTATAACTTTGGTAACCTGGCAGTACATCTCATCTAGTGTGTATCGAGTCTTTGCCGCATATTCGTGAGACGGGAAGTTTCGTGTCTGTTTAACTAGGAAAAATAAGCCCATTATCCTGAAGAAAATTTAGCGATATCATTTTCTACCCCTTTATGGTAAACGATTTGAGATATTGTGTAATGTAATGCCTGAATGAGTGAGATAAATTGGAACGCTATATAACAGGAGATCGAAACTAATCGAAGTTCGTGAGCGGAAAGGCAAAGTTTATACTAATTAGTCAATTCGAAAGAAAGTGGGAAAATTTGTAAGAATAACGCATAAATCGACCATCCGGACAGTCTGGAAATTCATCTGAAAATAGTGGATCGGGAAGTGAGAATAACGTGTCGAAAATGACCTCAACTATATGCGAAATCGAACGTTTGAAAAAAAACGAAAGCTGGGAATCATTCTGTGAACAATTCGAAGCTTTTTTAATATCAAATAATGTGCCGGATGACAAAAAGACGGCCCTTTTATTGACGAGGCTAGCACCGCAAGTGTTTAGCGAATTGAAAGCAGCTTGTGAACCAAAAAGTTTGTTAGGCATGCAGTACAACAAGTTGAAAGAAAAGTTAAGAAAACTGTGTAATACGGAGGATAATGAGTGCAGCGTACAACGTTTCCATTTTCGCGATCGGAAACAAAGACAAGATGAGTCAATACAGGAATACATCATAGCGCTCCGAAACCTGGCGCAGGAATGTAAATTCTCAGTACCAGATCGCGACAGAGAAATCAGATATCAATTCATTTATGGAGTTCATGATGAATCGATTCGTGATGAATTACTCAAAATTGAGAATAAATCAATTGACGAGCTGATCAAGTTAGCTAGAACCGTCGAGGTAAAGGACGAAGAAGCACAGGGTTTGGGAAGTAGCGGACCTTCGAAACCCAAAGAAACGTCGAATCTATCACCGGGTTCACCAGGTATTAATAACATCAAAATCGCGAGGTCACGACAAACACAGAGACCTGCAAGTACAGCTTTTTGAGTCGAGTATAGCGAATGGGATCCCCAGCGGGGATGTTGAAATTTACGTTACGTTACGTTAAATCCATTTTCGAAAAAACCACGAAGAAACTAAGCTTTTTTTCCCTTATATTACACTGTAGAGGTGTTAAATAGGTTTATTTAGGTATTTGAGATTGCCATTTTTTGAGGCACTGATATAACAGCTTTTATCGATGACACCATCGTAAGAGCACCCACTATAGGTAAAATTTCGCATAAAGCGTTTGGGCTAATTTTTGAAGTGGCTATCCTAATCTCAACTGCGAATAAGATTTGAAAATTGTAGATTTTCACGAGATGAAATTAAATATCTAAGATATGTAGAATAAATGAAACTGAAATTCATCAGACTGAGAATAAATTAAAGAGCGTGCATGACATGGTCACCAAATTGAAACGTCTGTACTCATGTTTGCACAAAGCTGAATTCATTTGTAGGAACAGAAAATGCAATTAGGCGTTCAACAAAATAGAAAAAAAAAAAAAAAAACTTTCAGCAAAGTATCAGCTCGTTTCGACTCCCGTAAAAAATTATATTAACTATAACCACAAATGATTAGATGACGAATTGGCCATCGGACTAAAATTTATGGATTATAAATAAATCGAAATTAAACTGCAATCCTATTGATAAGTGCATAAATTTGTTACAGAGGGATGGCGAGATTCAGTTTTGGGGGCCCCGCGTCGACTTCTGGTTTCTCTAGGCAGCTTTTCAAGGACCGCGTCACCATGCACTGGGGTGAGTACTTACCCTTTCGTCACTATTATTCAATTATTTATCCCCCTACTTCATTAATCTGTGCCCATATAATATCTATATACAAAAGTAGAATTCATAGTCATCAGTTACACACAAGCAATCACGTGCGTTAATTGCCTAATTGTAAGTCGATAAATGATGGATACAAAAGCCAAGGTATAAAGGTTTACAAAAGTTCGGTGTTAGACCAGCGATGATCAGACGTGAGTTCGTCAAGGATGGAAGAACTTTAATACAACACTAATGTCACTGTAAGACCCCGTAAGACCTTCACCCCCTTCCCTAAATTCACCATACCTATACTATGGCTACCGTCTTCAAGTTACGGTATATCTTTGCTTATACTTTGAACGAAATTTCATTATAACCGTCTGAAATTCGCACCCCGACGTTATTTGAGTCATGTGTGTGTAGGCGGGCTCAGCAGGAGGCCTAGAAGGTCAGGGAGGCTAGGGGGGCTAGAGGGATCAGCTAAAACTCACGAGAAACCCTGGGGTCCTTGGGAGCTTCAAAGTTCTGCGTTGCTAAAGCCGGAGTCAACGCTAAGGCAAACTAACTTGAGCCTCCATCGAACACTTTATATCGCTCGGGTTTCATACGACGGTGGGGCACTTTTCTCTTTTCCGATGGTAACTGTTTCGCCGGCCTCTTTTTTACAAATTTTCATTCTCTTTCCGCGAATCGAATGCAAAGTATCAAAGCTAACTTCGAACAGGTATATGAATAATTTAAAAGCTCCAAATATTTTGAAACAAATTCGCGTCGAACTTTAGTGGAGATATAGAACGAAGCAATATCGGCCATTGAATAAGATCAAAGCTCAGTTTTAAAGCTCAGAGACCGAAATGGCAATCCTTAATGTTCGGTTGTTTAAATCCTTCGATGCTCTTTGGCTCAGATAAGGTCAGTTGTAGGGATGAAATACGCACCGTATACACTATGCGTCGTTTCCATATTCAACCCTCGAGCAAAATTATTTTGGACCTGACATTTGGAAATATCTTTGTGCCCAAAGGCGACAGACCCTTCCCAGATCGGCAGTAAATTTGCATAGACATCAGGGCCAGTTATGCCCCAGGGGACTCTACGGGGGAGGAAATCCTTGCTGGTATCACAAAGTCATTCGGAAAATAAAAAACTAACATATGCATAGGTCATCCAGACTCACGATTGAACCGCTTTAAATGATGACGTACTTTGTTTAGTTCGCCCCATGATCAGTTTGACCTTAAACCCCTAGAACTTCGCGAATCTCTATAAGGAGGCTATAATATTTCACGATAAGGAAAACGTTTGAAAAAGAATTCTGCTCTAAGGGAAACTTTATTTTGCTTAGGTATTAGGTACGGTTTGACGAACAACGCGTTCACTTGATATAACCGAACGCCTCTAGGGCATCCCCCACAGCTTCGACCCCCATCGGGCAGACTAATCTAATCCAACCTAATCTCACTCGAATTCGCGGTCCACGAACGGGCAGTAGGTCTACAATGCGTTTTATAAACCCGTTCGTTGGATACCAGAGCAGCGTCATGATTCTACCATAAATAAGGCAATATCTCGACTTCTGATAGCGGCTAATTTATTTATGAAACGAAGGGTGCAGGGCTCGCATGAGTCACGTGCCATCTGCCGTGTTGGTTCATTATGATAGATGATTTGCTATCATAACACAGCGCGGGGTATATAGCCACTATAAGTGATGACTGACATTTTATCGAAGTTTCTACATACGTATCTGCTGTCAGATTATCAGTCTTGAATTTTTCTCTCTTGTTCATTTACCAAAAAGGAAATCCGCCTGGGTTCGATGAAAATTACTCAAAAATCAGACACATCATGGTAACGTGCGTTGGACTGTTCGCATGAATCGACTCATATACCATACATATATACCTATATTTCGCGAGGCTTTAACCTAATCACTAAATGGAGCAGAGTTCAAATGGCTGTAGCTTGTACCGATGTGTACGTAGATATATACATTTGCAAAAGCGTACACGCTTTGAAGTTCCCCGGTTAGCTCATCCCTTAACGATACTTACAGAAGGGTGACGAGCTTATACAGACCTCTAGATTACAGAACGCTAACGTACAGACCGTGTGTAATTACAGAGATATGATAGAACCTATTTGTCGACGAATTACACCAGAGAAAACCCTCTATATACATATATGGTTTGTTTATCACGCGGTTTTAGTCACTGCATACGACAAGTATGTGAAAATCGTTGTTGAAATTCAGGTTTCGTGATTCCCATAAGGATTTGTGGAAAGCTTCGTATTTATGCAACGGGAAGTTCAAAGCCTGTTAAAAGCACTATTTGTTAATGGTCGATTGGATGCACGCGCTACCCTTCGACTTATTTTTTTTCCGAGCACGGAACTCGCGCTTTAAGAACGTTTACACGCGCGTATTTTGCCAATGTGTAGATATCCTATGCACACATGTTTACGCATGTTATATACGTATGAATGCGTACATATATACATACGGACACACGTTTACTACATAGAAATGCCACGCAGACCCTCAGGAGAATAGACCCAGACGGCAAGAAGTTGGGACGATAGATTTGAGTTTCAGGTCACGCGAGGGCCAATATTGATCGCCGGAAATTTTTTCTAGATAGATCTCCACACAATGATAGAGTCCAGTAGCCGGTATATATTGCGTAGAAAATTACCGATTCTCTCGCTTTCGGGCCTTTGGGTCTTCGACCCGTCAAGGTAATTCTATGGTGACCCGTATTCCTTGATCACAGATTAACTAATATTCTACGGATGTATGAGAGAGATACCATTGTCTTTATATCATAATCTTTATTGGTAGCCCTGGGATGGTAAAGTAATTGGTAGTTAAAGTCTAAAATTAATTTATCGAGCTGTCATTAACATTTCCTAAGTCGTGATGTGACAATGCGAGAAAGAAAGTATGTCAGAATTAACAAATCTGCGTTGTGGAAGCCTCGTCCAATTCTCTTTGTAAATATTCGACAGGATTCTCATTATACCTTTCGCAAGATATCTTGGCCAGGACTCACAGGACTCA
This sequence comes from Tenthredo distinguenda, assembly GCA_947538915.1. NCBI lineage: Eukaryota > Metazoa > Arthropoda > Insecta > Hymenoptera > Tenthredinidae > Tenthredo > Tenthredo distinguenda. Next base: position 13,872,224 of record OX384534.1, read on the forward strand.
TTCCAAGTTTAGACGCGAAGTATTCTATCGATAACCAAATTTATTTTAATTGACTAATATAACCGAAGAAGAAGCCTATCTCTTGGGCTGAAAATATTTTGCCGAACCGTATAAACTTGATTTCGGGGAGGCGACAAGCAAACGTAATAAATATGTCGGAAGAGTTTCAGAGATTGATTGTGTCCATTAAGTGCTGAGCAATAAAACAAGAGTATTCATTGTACCCGCGGTCTAATTGTGAACATCTTTTAAATGAAATTGTACCTACTTCGTTGTCTCCGCGAAATTTATCCGTGTAAGGCGATCAATCGAAGAGCGTTGAACCGCTTTTGTCATGTTAAACTGGAAGGGTACATGATATGAAAGCGAGGAAGACTCAAGGAAACCCGAACATTCTATTCGTGGTGTCAATCGAAGTTTGGACTCGTGCGAATTCTCGGCGACATCTCCTCGAATACAATAATAGATTTCGGCGAGATTGGCACGAACAGAAGGACAATTGTTCAACTGGTATTCAAGAAAGGCGCAAGACGGTATAGAAGTACAGTATTCCGGTCCATATAGCTACCTTTGTATATGTAAATATATCTATACGGCAACATTCGGTTCAATTTACACCATTAGGAATCCGATACCGAAACAAAAAGAATTCACTTCATTTCGATATCGAATTTCTGTCCATTAACTTTTATTCCGTAACTTATATCCTCTTCGTAGTGTTCGTGAATTTTTTCGACATTTCCTTTCACGCGAATTTTCTTCCATTTTATTTCTCCCGTTTCCTGAATATTGTAGTACATGACTCGAATTCCTATCTTAAATTATGATAATTTTTAACACACGAATGGCCTGACTTCAATGCCTTCGTTATATAACGGCAGCGTAGGAGCTACTGAATTTTTATCAACTCGAGTTTCTCACCAAGAGACGAATTCTGCTGCACTGACTGAAAGCGATCTATGGCCAAAAGATCTTCGAGCTCACAACGAAGTTGTGCCAAATCATGGATAAAACTTTTGAAAATCAAGAAATACAACATCGAGATAGAACTTCAACAAACCAGAAAGGTACATCGCGAAACAAGGTTTAGGACTTTAAAGAGGAAGATTCGAGATGCACGGTGGGTTCCACTTGACATATAGCTGAAACAACTACACTGAGGAAATAGACTTTCGATAGAAGGAGAGTTATGTATAAAATTTCCATCGTCATGTGAGATTAAAAAGCTATTTCGTCTTCACGCAAAACAGCCTCTCAAATTAGCGACATAAATTTTTCTCGTCAAAAAGATAAATGATACATCAGGGAAAAAACTTTCTTGTATTAGGGAAAGAAGTAAAATGAAATGCCTGATCATGTGAAGATTTCGTAAACGTTTCCTCATACCGTAGTTACGCATCGAGACTGAATGATCCGGTACAAAGACAAGTTAGTTAACGTCGAAAAGTTTAGAGTACGCAGGTTGAATAAATTGGCACACGGCCGGGTCAAGTTCTGGGTCGACTCATTAGAAACACGAGAAGGTGGTGCGCGGCGCGCTTCCACCCCATTCACCCAGGATGAATCGGCGCCCTCGCGAACCGGTGAACCCGCGAGTCGCGCTGCACCCCCCTAGGCTCTCCAATTACGTTTGGCTGGTTGTAGAGTAAGCGCACCCTCCCTTGTACCTCCTCATCCTCCCACGTCGATTCTCACCCTGTTCGTCGGGCCTTCCGATGTTTGTACAAAGAGTTAGCACGCTCCTGGGTTCCCAAACACATCCGTAATTGCTTCGCTCCACTGCACGTTACTAATGCACCCAACCAAGTCCGTTTGTCCGTCTGCCTATATCGGTCTCATAGTTTATTCAGTTTACCCACGTTTCTATACAACCCCAGATATTTCATAGCCTCGTAGTCTCCTTTCTGAACTCGAGCTAGAGCAATAGATCCCGGATATTCATCATCATTTTTCGTGACGTGAAAGATGTTTGGTTTTCACGTTGCAAATGGAAAATAATCACCCCGTATCGCGAATAACTTGAGGGTAAGTCGCGGTTTGTTGAACGGCGTAGGTAAGAATGGAGTGCGGTGTAAACTGGCAAGGGGTGAGAATTTTCTCGGTATTACAGGAGTAAACGTAGTTTGATCACTTTACTTCCCATCCGCGATTGCTTCGTACTTTAGAGAACTTTGTACTCTGGGAAATGAAGTTCTACTCGGTTTTTGCAATTACCAGAAAATAACTTGCCCAGACTTCTCAGAAGATTGCTGTCTCTCCTCAAGGCAATAAGAAATACGCTATACTACAATGTTGGAACTAGATTCCTGCTCCGTGGATTTTCACAAATCATAGATCTATATATTTCCCGCGTACCAAGAGAATCCTACCATACGAAATCCAAAATTGGTGAAAAAATCGAGTTTAAACTCAAATATAAAGCAATGATATATTTTTTGACATTGTCATAGACTGACAAGGTATTCTTTCCGACAGTTAACACGATTCTGGAATTATTCGAATCCAAATTTAATGTTCATCGATTTTTAAACAGTTCAACCAAAAACGCAGTTCTTTGTGATAAGGATATTGTTTGAATTTTTTATGAAGAATCTTCTTTCATTCCAATGCACATATTTTTCTCCTCCCTTATCCCATTGTCCAACACCTTGCTCTGCACAATCCCTCCAGACCGCAGCGGTATGCAAACATTATAAGGGGATGCTCGCAGGGTTGGTATAAAGACACGGTTAGGTATGGGGATGGGGCCGAAGCCGGCAACGTTGGTAAGGCTAGCAGCGCCACTGAGAGGATGGTTGGTCTGGGGTGTTACTAATTGGAGGGGTGCCGAGGGAAAACCTTGTTATCTCTTAATTGCTACAACCCCCGTACTGTTTTGCATTGATAAGAACGCACCAGTGTTCGTGAGCTCACCTTATCTTTTATTGTCGTGGTCCACGATCCTATCTGATGGCATCTTTAGCTAAAAAGTAGCCTCAGTTATTTCCGGCTACCCCATGCGTTTTTTTGAGCAGGTGACTACTTCTGCACGATAACAATCATCCTTTTTTCGATATTACACTAGCATGGCGGAGTAAACTGCACCCTTCACTTCCGAATCGCACACTTGTATACGTTTTGCGTTTTGTGTATGGTTATCGCGTGTTGGTTGTGGAGTTCTCTCTTTGACAAGAGGGTCATGGGATGTGGATGTTTATTTTCCCAGTGTATTTTGGAACTCGGTTCATACAGATGTTATTTGAATTCATATTTCGAATGCATCGGTGGTTTTCATCAAGGGTCCTCGTTTGCTTAATTCAATAATAATTAATTCGACGTGGTTCCATTGAGAATTACTGAATTCGAAGTAATTGGCCCTACCACGAATTAAAGTCTCGAACGACTACTCGCTCGAAATTCACCCCGCATTTTACTCTAGCTTTTTCAAAGTACAGATTTTATACATTTCACGTTACTTCTATTCGCCGCGCCGTGTTATACCTTTACGCGTAACCGTAATAGATCGATTTTCACTAGTCCTTCGTATAGAATACCTATGTATGCAGAGTCTAGATATAGATGCAAAACTACTGACGGAATGGATATAGGCTGGGCGTGCGAGAGGTCGTTAGCAAGTTTCGAGCGGTGCATAGCAATGAGCTTAAAATCTCTTGGGAACAGAGACACCCGGTAGGTTCCTATGGATATATACCTCGGTTTACGGTGCAGAGTATTCTACACCAACGATGGGCTATGCCAAAAGGAATCGGAATGAAATTGAGAATGCCGTGAACTGACTCATGGCGGGAAGATCGAACTTCACGGATTCGAATTGCGAGTTGAATTTGAATAAGGCACGAGGTTCTAAACACGGTTGAACCCAGAGTGAAAATGAATATAAACGAGGATTTGCTAATACGAGAAAAGCGCATCAACGGCCGGTTGTGTTTTGCTTTTAGAGCGTTTTTTACACCCCGAATAATATGCTTAAGTGTAAATAATCTCTTTTGTTTAAATTAGCTCGGACAGACGGAATGGAAAGTGTATAAATTTCTATTTTCGAGGTGAAAAATGAATCGACGAAACCAGAACGAAGGAATAACTGGTCTGTTATAAATTGGCGAAACACTTGGTGAATTTGCCCTCGCTGTACGCCCCTGATGGTCTTGTTAGGTTGTCAGAGGGGATCCTGATCAACCAGGCGTGCCGACCCCCTCGGACACGCTTCGTTTCTCAATTGATTCTTTATTTTACAATTGACAGAGTCGGCTAAGGGCCAGGCTATAAAGGACTTTCGCGAATGCGTCTGTGTGGTCTTGAAACCTTGAATTCATTCCTAAATAACTACTGAAAGAAAATGGGAAGAATATCATCCCTCGATCACCGGATGATCCTGATAATAATTATCGTAGATCGTGTTCATCGCGATCCGTATTTTAAGTTATAGAAATTCATTCTATCAATGAAATCTTACGCTCGCAGTAAAGTTGCAGTTTACCGACAATAGGATATTTCAAGAGCCTGGAAGGGAAAAATTTTGCATAAAGTACTCGACGATCACAGCAGTTCTTATTTTCCGCTTGCTTGAACGTGTATCTGTCGTGAACAGAGGAAGAATAAAAGAAAAATACAGAATCAGAAGGAGAGAAAAAGAGCGCGAGAGCAAAGTAAAGAGGGGAAGAAAAAGATAATGAAAGAAACGAGAACTTTACATACGACAAGCAAGAGAAAGGTTCTCTACTGTGTCTTGCACTATCAAAGTAGACTGACATTCGATAAGCGGACTCTGAAACTCTTTGAAATCAAAAATACCAAAAATCTTCGAATCCCGGAAATAGAAAATGGCACAGTAGCATGATTTATCTGGAAAACCGTGATTTAGCATTTATCGAGAAAAACTGAAAGACAATAATGTCCGACAGTGTAGATATAATATTATCTCATGTTTCAGAAGGAAGATCTACCAAAGCTCCCGGTACCCGACCTCGAATCTACCATGCAAAAATACCTGGCCCAAGTCGAAGTAATAGCTCCGAGCTATTTGGAGAAAACCAAAGCTCTCGTGAAAAGTTTCTTGGCCGGTCCTGGGCCTAAGCTTCAACAACGTTTATTGGACCGCAGAGATCAGACAACAAATTGGGTAAGTTTGAAATGGTGTTGGATAACCTTTTATGATGCGATATCTTCGACCGATTTTTAGTGGGTCGAGAAGTAAATACGAACAGAAGTTTGTTGGTTTTTTCGGTTCTTTCTTGTCTTGGTGAGTTTATACTTTAAATATAGTTAGTCCGGTTGATGGAGAGATACGTATGGCGAGGCGAAGAGGGATAATATTAAATATTCACGAAGAATTGAGATGGAACGGAATGAAAGACAAAAATACGAGCTATGACTAAGTGGCACAACAGCATTTTCGTTTCAGCCCTTCCCAAGAGATTACCCCACCAGCTTCATCCACCTTACCCAACTCCCTTTTGCCTCCTGCCTCCTGGCTGACTTTAGCAACCCCCTCGGTCCCTCGGGATCTATGCTATGCATAGAGCATTACGCCGTACGCCGTACCCCATAAACCTCCGTGAACACATAAATAAATAAATAAATGGATTTGGTAGATACACAGAGCATTTCCCATTTTCCGAACAAAGCGGTGGGACGAGAGATCACCTGAACTTTGATCCTTAATAACTATATACGAAGCATTTCGTACCAAGCTTACACGACTAACGCGATTTCCCGATAATTAGCTGGATTTAATTAAAGAGTTCACTAGCTGCACAGGGATGATGCCGAGCTAAATATTATAACCCAGCCAGAGAACAGCCATGAAATTCAACGTGAAGTCTATCACGAATTGAAATTGCGTTCATGAAATGAAAGTCACATTACCATAAATTTATGATGTTTTGTATGATTCATGAGATGTTGTTTACCGAGGTGAAGTTGAGTCGATCACATTAAATGAAATTCTTTCCTCCCTCGTTTCCTATCGCCAAAAAAATTGTTAAAACTCCCTAGAGCTTTAATTTCCTTGATGCAAACGTATATCTACGCGTTCTCGTGGTTCGCTCCGCAATGTTTGTGAAAGCAGCTGTCGGTCGTGGTGACGAATAGCAGAAAATAAAATTGCTCGCAATTCTCGCGAAGCGTCGAGAGCGGAGGAAATATATTTCACGAAGATTGCTCCTACTTTTGTGCCTTCGCTCTGTGGACCGTGGGGGCCGTGAAAGTCTGTTTGGTCAGGAAACGTAAAAGCGAAAAGGTATTTCGATTTTCACCAAATCGAAGCGACACCCTGGACAATCTTTGCCATATGTATGTATATACCAACAGCAATCATAGCGATGAAGGTTCATGTGTGCTTTACGGCGAGACGGATGCGCGTCGTGGTCGTCGGTGATTTCTAAGGAAAGATAGCCTTCTTGTGATCCGTTAAGTAAGACGCTCGAAGCAATTAGGTTTGGGAGGTGAGAGAATGTTTTACATCCACCTGTTTACGTATTTTCAATTTCGATATCAAGTTTTAATTGCCTTTCAAATGGAAAGGAAGTTTGAACAAAGTGCGAATGAGATCAGAGATGAATAATAGAGGTTTCAATGAAATTTCCCAGCGCGCCGCGGGGCACCGCAAAATTAACTTACCACCCAGCGGCGAGTATTTTACCGTCATACAAAAAGAGCGCTTATACCTACCTACCAGAGTATATTATCACAGCTTAGCTAGCTGTGCTTTAAAGTTAAACGAAAATAATGAACAAAAGAAAAGCTCGTAGGCTTTGAGCTTGAATTCAAAATTTCTTATCCCATATAAATTATCCGTATCCCATCTTTTCATACAGACTCAATGAGGCTATTCAGAAATGTAAAACTGCCTTTTCTTTACATGGCAAACCTAATTACCAAATACAACGAACATTTTAGCATGTCCTCGTAGTTTAATAAGGCAGGCGCTTCCCTCCAGCTCAGTTCCATTGTCTCTCGCTTCAAAGAGACTTACAACAGTGTGAAACGCTCCATACCGACAATATAAGCTCATGTACGAATACTTATATTCGCACTAATGCTATATCGTATACGTGTGGATATATGACAGCAAATATCCCGCTGTGAAACAGCGCAGAGGAAGCCAATAAACCTTTACAGAGCTTTATACAGCATAGAAGCTTCCCCTGGTAGCATTGTCGTCGTTGTTCAAAATTCTGTTATTTGCTTTCAAAATTATCCTCGCTCTGTGAAAATATGCACACATGCGTGCATACAAGACGTATACATGCACGCGGGATATGATTTATGTAAATTTGCACTCGATAGTTTCGAGGTGAACTTTAAAGTCACACAAGTACGGGATGTCTGCGGTGTAGGAGCAGATATATTTTTTGGTCTATATTTGTGGTCCGGAAGAGATGATATAGACTTTGAGGACCCCAGCTAGTACCACCAACAAGCAAGGTCTAACGTAATTTCAGAACACCAGGCGATCCAATAACGAATTGGAGTCTTTTCGAAGAGGGGAGGTTCGGACCGAGACCAAGACCCAAGCATAAACCCAATAGAGTTATTCCGTGGGGGATTTACTCCTTGGACTCAAGTTCGTTTGGTGGGACGATAGGGCGGTGGGTAACTCCGTAACGCGTTGCCAAACTTTCCTGACGGTTCCCCCGAGGACCCACCTCACCCTCGATTCCCTCTTACTCCCTTTTCCTCCATCGAGGACACTCCAAAGACCTAGGGAAAGGAGAGAAGGTGTTCGAACTGTGCGAGCTCGCTATTTTATAATGAAAAAAACATCCCTTTGGCAGTTCTGTTTCGCTACGAACGACGATCGAAAAATAAACCGGGAATCTAAACAACAGAGCTTCACGAACGAATGAGCTGAATTAAGTTATGAACGATTCACTTGCTGTTGAACAGTCAGTCCTTAGCTTCCTGAAAAAATATGTGTGACCAATTCCGCCTCCGAAAGATGGGAGCTTGAATTTTGATTCGAGTTTCTCATCTGGCAGGGGTGGGATTTTTTCAATCGAATGTAAAATAGGGAGGTGATTCGCATCATCGTCGTTTCCTTTGGAGCAAGGGTTTCATGAATCGTGTCCGAGAGAATGAAATTTTTTTCTTTTCGTTTCTTTTCGTAAAAAGCCATAACCACGCGCTTAGTGTCTCCGGTAAATCGATACCCCTGTCTGATGTGTGAAAAGAGCTTTATTCTATCCTATTTTCCTCGGGCTTTTTCTCAAGAGCTTTTCGCTTTGTTGGTAGAGCGGCTCTTTTTAACGCTGCTATTTCGTTAGACCGGCTCGAATTGCGTGGCTGGTACACGGGGTGGATTTCTAACACATATAACCGAATGCGTAGACGCCCTTTACTTCGCCAGGCAGTCAAAGCAATTTTTAGAAAGTCGGAGGGCGGCTAAGAAAATTCGCGAATAGGTAGATACCTCGCGAAAGAAAGAAAAAATTCCCCTCTTCGTCAGTATTTTTATATTCCACCTCGATCTCCTTTGTTCTATAAGCGTATTATTGACAATACATTACAAAATGTGTAAAATCGTTATCACGAGCGTTCGTCATAGCGTTCCTAGCTGAAAGTGGTCGTGGGCTATAAGTAACTCGACATCACCTTAGACGTTTCTATACGGAAACCTGAAGTAGATGAAAACGCAGAAAAAACAATTCATGTATGTACATACTCTCGGTCGTTCACGGGGACTTAAGTCTCGCAGTGGATTCCCACTCTCCAGTTGGTTATTGCATAAATCTTAGGATAGACGCGCGTGTATTCGATGCCAAGTGAATTATATTCACAACGTTCGTTGAGAGATCTTGCGACAAGATTATAAATTCAAACATTGCCGGAAAGATACGGATAGAAAGTGGATTCTACTGATCGGTAATAACAGATGAAATATATTTCCCCCGTCACGTACTGATACCCTTAATTCAAAGGTACATACATCCTATTTACATCTTTCCTTATTTATTTCATTCCGAAATTTTCTTGATACGAAAAAAAGAAACGATTCCAGAACGAAAGTCTGTTACCTGAATTGATCCAAAAAAAATGTAGAAAAATTTCTGGCGGAAATTCAATCCGATAATAAGTGCAGCTCTGTTACACGTATCGGCTATGTATAAGTAGCCACCCTCTGAAATAATCTCTGGATTCGATATAGCCGAGTACCTATACACTATGGGCTTGTAGGAAAGTGAGTCGAATAGATAGGCTTACTGCAACCCTTCGGTTGTTTCGCGTATCAGCGACCAATCCCGCAGACAATCCAGAAGGCTTAAGCTTGTTTCAACAAGGGATTATGCTATGCGATATGCCCGTCGCTTTACTCTTATTCCCGCACTACCCTCGGGGACAAACATTTAAATTACTAAGATTACGTTCGGCACGCACGACAGACGACAGTCCGTCCGCTCCGACGTTATCCTTGACTCCTGAACCCCATTACAAGCCTGCTTTATAATATGTGGTATACTGTGACAGTAGACAAGGATTTTCACTCTCACGGTGGTTTTCGTTGCGACAAACCAAAGTGTGGCGGCAACTAACTACATGTTGGTTACTTTGGAGCACGATGCGAGTTAAGGTGAGGCTGAATTACAGCTAGGGGAGGTCAAATGCGTGGGGCAAGATCAAAATGTAACTGAAATGCGACTCCTGAGAGAAGCGGGAAGGAGGTTTCTGCTTTCCTCGAAATACCTTTCATGTTATCTTCATCCCCGCGTGTTAGCACGATCTTGTCTTTCGCGTATATCAAAGCAGGAAGCATTATGGTTGGTTTTAATTTGCTATAACTGTAAGCCAGCGGGGATTGAGGCGCGATTAATCGGCTATCCTAATTAAAGGAAGCGCGGGTCTTCCTTTGATCAAACTTTATAGCTTAGGCTTTAAATGCAATCGGCTCTCTCTAGGTTCAAAGTAAACGCATTCACTCTCCGGCACGCTGGAGATCGTGTTGTGATAGAGAACCGTGCTGTACACCCGTATTCGGAGAGATACTGACAGCAAGGCTGTTGGACACACGCTCACAAGCACATAGACTATCGCTTCGCTGTATATACCAAGTCAAGTATCGTATACAACCAGAGGGAATACCGTTTGAACTTACCGCAAAACTCGAGAGGATCGTACATATAAGTACGCAAGTGAGTCTTAAGTTTCGGTGACACTTAAAAGAGCAAATATTTATACGATGTGCTGCCTCCGCCTGGTTTGCTTTTACAAAAAACAAAGCCTTCCGGTTACCCCGAGTGAAAAAGCTGCCTCCACACCCCAAGGGATTAACCTTTAATTTTATCCGCTCCTCGTCGCCCCCGTTCCTTCATCCTGCTTCCCCGAGCGCGGAAACTCCTGCTTGGAGCCGCTGGAAAAGAGCGGTTCTCGATGCCGAAGGAATTGTATGGTGTTTCTTCATCTCTGATATTCCTTGCTCATTTATACACGCCTGTTTTACTTTATCTATTTATCTAGCTCCGTCTTTTTGTGAAGTTTAAAAGTGGGACCCGGGCCTCGAGGGAATCGTGAATGTTGTTGGTTTCTCGAAAGATATGAAATACACTATAACATGAGAATCACCGGAATTGCGGTGCTATTGTTTAGCTTTTTATCTGCGTAATCGAGTTTTGAACTTAAAGTGCGCGAATTTTCAGAGTCCGAAGGTTATACTTAATGACCAGCGAGATATGAACCAGAGAAATAATGCTATCTTTGATCAATTAAGACGCGTTCACTACTGCGTTATCTTAATCGACAATGACGACACTTAGGGAATTAAACTTTACTTGACTTTCGTTCTTCAATATAATTGCAGCAGTTAGGCTTATTTCACACCTGAAATTTGAGCTCAAGTGCGAAGCAACTATTTTGAACGACCATCAAGTCCATGGAAAAAAACATCCTTTCATTAGCTTCACCTGACTCAGTTATACTATATCTATGTTAAGAACCAATAGCCTCGTTTATCGCAATTGTGCGAAATGGCAAATAATTATGTTCGTCGCCTAGGAATAGCCCAGTACCCACTCGACAAATAATAAATTCAGTGACGTCTGTAGACTGAATAATTCTCAGCATTAGACAGATTTCGGTACTGCAGAAAGATGGGGGAAAATGTTAAATGATGAACAAGAGGCGATGTGCCCTGTGCAATAATAATTACTTGCATGATGATCTCCGGTGGCAGAACGTGCATAACTAGACAAGCGACGAGGGGGCCAGGTGTGCTTCGACCAGTAACGCGACACCCTCGCAAATTGGTAACCTGATTTCATTCCGCTTTTCGGAAACCCACTCGAAGGCACGGAACCAGTAGAATTAGGTTTTCCATTGAATAAACAAGGGCGTCAGAATAACCCGACACAATTGCTGTATCAACGTAAATACCTAGATCTGAAAGTAAATTTAGATACAGAAAAGAGACGGATGAGCACCACGCAGGGTGGCCAGGATGGCCAGAAGTGTGAACCTCGTGCCCAGGTCAAGTGGATCGATGCAGGGTGCAACCGCGTACGCCACTCCTGTGGAAACGCTGTTCTACATATTGGATTATCAGAGTTTGAAAAACTTGATGAAAATAAATTTCAAACATTTTTTTTATTTTTCTATTTTTCATTTTAGTAAAGAGGATTGAGACCTGAGCTAATCTGCAGCATAAGTATGGCACTGTTGTTATAGAGATCGATCAACCGAGGGCACACCGGTATACTGCATAGTTGGTGCTTCATTTGAACTGAACTTCAGGGATACGACCTTACCGAGACCGGAAAAATCCTTGGGGAGTATTTGGGGGAAATTGAGATTAAGATCACGGACACCAGCGTCATTATAAGGGACCATAAAACAAATCGAGTCGTGTAAAGTAAGATGAGAATACTCAACGACGATTATCTCTGAGAAATGAATGTAGTTTGCAGGATTCATACGTAAGAGATTACGTGAGAAAAAAAAATGTACAGCAATTATCTTTCTGAAACCTAAAACGCTGCTATATACCCCTTCGTGAAATTTAACTCTTCATTTTTTGTTTGATTTTGTCAACGAGAACCTTCAAGCTTTTTTTTCACCCTTCTCGACGTTCTGTACAAGTTTTAAATCACCCTTAGGTACGCAATTATACACGTCTAGATCCGTACAGACGAAGCCCATTTTTAGAGCGGTCGAGGGTTGCTTCCACTTGCCCTTTACTCGGCGCTCCAGTCTCCGCAGAGGCGTCGTAAGCCCTCTGGCTGGTAAACCGCGATCTTGAGGCAACGGAGACTTCAACAAAAGTTCCGCGTAGGACCGCGGCTTAGGGATAGCGAGAAGAAAAAAATTATTTAAGGTAAAAAATTTCGAGGAATAAGGTAAAGTTCGGGAGGGTCGTGGGACGAAGCCAAGTCGAAACACCTGGTGCGCAGACTCTGGGCTAACGATTCCAAGGCTCGTGTGCAGGTGAGGCCGTCAACGGTGGATGTAGAGGAGAAGGTAATATAGCTAGGAGGTATACACCTACCTATCCATACGCCTCGTCGATTTGGGTCACATCGTTGTCCTTTCCAAGAAACTAGGGTTTATGACCTATTTATGCACCAGGTGGATATAGCCAGCGATAATCATTGACCTTTTCAGACAAAGCGGTTCGGAACATTGCAGCCATTGGTGATTAGCCGTTAACGAGATTTTCATTTATATATAATAATAAAACTAGGTATAAATTTCTACGGAATAGCTTTTCACACCACCAACTTGTCCTGTTATGAGATAATTATAGAAAACGTGAGAAAAAATAGTACATTGAACGGTACACTCGATTCAGTCGTACTATTTTTCCAATTATTTCTACTCCTCGTGATCTGTTAAAAGATGGGTAACTCTGAATTCTGTGCCATGACAAACATTGCCATTGTCTTTGCCTTCGGTAATAATGATACAACCGTACCACTGATTTGAAAAAAATTGAGTCGGGCCTGTGCGAGGCTACAAGAGGTCGTGAAATTTGAAGTCCATCAAAGGATTGTTAAAAATGATGCTTCTAAAAACTGCCTTTCAAGGGATAAAGAATGTCCTGTCAAACTCGATAAGAGTCTGACTCGAAGTTTCCCTCGCCAGAAATTAGAAGTTTAAGACAATGTCATAATTTACTACTTAATTGAGGGAAATCGGTACAGACCATGCATATTGTGCAGTCTTTGCAATAAACAAACGTAGGGAGATCTGAACGCATGTCTGAACATTCGATATTCGAAATTGGTTGATCGAGAGCACTGGATTTATGCATTGAGTGGAAAAGATTGTTTGGGACGAAAAGCAAATTGCGTTATCTGAGCTGGTCCTTGCTGCTAAGAATCAAAGAGGTTGTAGCTCGCATTACAAAGTTTCGAGGACACGAAATATAAAACGGGCTTAACGACACCCTCTTCTTTAACAAGTGTCGTTCGTATCTACTAGTCACGCGAAGCGTTGACAGTGATGGTACGTTGGGTTCACAGAGTTGGATATCGTTCGGTCCCATTCGTGGAATTTAAATAAATTTCAGGAATTTTACACTATTTTGATTTCTTAATTATTTCCTATTTAATAAAACCCCATGAATTTCAGAAAGAAACTTTTCAAATCAGGTAAACCAAAGCTGCAATATAACTAAGCGAATCTTGAATCGTTTAGATATGTATTCACATCCCTCTACTATTATCAAACACCTACCTATCGCCTGATATCGAATGACAGGTTTTTTTTCTTCATTTTTGTACATAAATTGGATACACCCATGATTATAATTTGCTCATATTCAAACATCACCATAGTTCTCAGGACAAAGGCATTGAAAGATAATGTGAATCTCCTTGCCTCTCTATTCGTCCTTTATTTCATTCTTGTGGTTAGCTCGCTTCAAATCATTCAAATCAATTGTTTGTAGGGTATTCACCTCCTTTTCTCTCCCTATGTATAGTATACATCTATCTGTATTATTCGTACATCTCTATAGGAAGAGAGAGTTGTATACTCTTCAATCGTTTGAATGGAATGATTCGATGCGACCTGACCACGCGAATGAAAGGACGAATGGACTGGCTAGGTAATAATGAAAGCTGTCAGATTCAGGTAAAAGAAAATGCACGAAACTGATATGCGCAATCGTAAAGGAGTTTCTACTTTACGACAATCCACAATCTTATCGTCTCTTCAACCCTCCATAATGTCTATAAAGTAGAACTCTCATTCAGTACCCACACCCCAGTTGAATAGACAATACACATACAGGCGTATCGTACTATTCCTTGGTATACTCAACCATTCGCGAGTATAATACAAAGGTTCAAGGCTCGAACGTTGGTCATTAGACTTAATAGTTCGCGTATAGCAGTGAATGGGATTGATTCGCCAAATAAAAAAAACCGAATAAAATTCTGATCATTGCAGCTTGAAATTATCTTTGACGATTCCAGTTTTCGCATATAGCTACTTAGTGAAGAAACTAAGGCCATTGAGGCAGATACATTGACAAAAGTGGAGACAATCCCTAATTTGAGAAACTTACTTTGAAATAAAAATTTGTCACACATTACAGATAGAAATGTGAAACATTACAGTGATCTAAAGCAATGCTCCACTGTTCGTAGATCGCAAAAGTGCATAACTACTCGTAAACTAGCCGTTGGGATTTGCGGGGCTCAAGTTTCAGTTACGACTTGTTGCCTTTCAGTGTAGTACTGGATATAGCTAGACTAGTAACGGGAGCGGATCCGAGATAGTCGTTATTTCACATTGCGCCAACCCCGTCTGAAGTAGATCCAAGAGCGAACTGAAATCTCGGTACTTAGTGGTGTGTAAAATCCTTCAGGAAATATCTCATTTCGTGTGCAGGTCGCATCATCGAGTCTAACTAACCGCACATTCAATTTTATTATGCCGCAGGCGTTTCCTGCCCCGTTGATACAGAAATGTGCATCATTTGAGCCTAAGCGTTAGCAACATTATGTTCGACGATGAACATTTGAATATTAATGGTAATATTGTTGAAAGAAGAGGAGAAAGGCGAATTGACGTCTGTTCTTATGAATACTGGATAAGGGGTCGCGGTGGTCTTAATTCAACTTAACGAGGGTACGAAAAAATGCTTAGGGTCGGGTAAACTCGTTTATCCAAGAACATACATAATTGTCTAATAAGCCGCTCCTTTAATTTTCGTCCCACAGAGTTCTGGGCCACAATCCCAGACCTTTCCATTCATTTATCTGCACAAACTGAGTTAATTGAGTCGTACATACGATGAAATAGTGAGATATAGTAACTTCATTTAGCAGAGAGTCGAAGCCGAGTTTATTTCTCCTTATTCGACATATTAGAAACGTTCTGTTGCTCCTGAATTTGACCAATACATTTCTGTCTCGTAAGTTTCGGAATTGATCCGATGATCAGTACTTCTTTATAGTCTAGCGACTCGAATCATTTCATTTCGGACTATTGGTTTCCGCGTAATTGTCTATGGTTTCCAATTCACCAATATCGATCAAGTTTCGATCTATCGGTTCATCATCGAATACTGCATTCGACACGCGAATACCTGAAGCCCTTAGGGCTCGCAGGATCTGCAGTGGGGTCGCGTGGTCGATACGGTCGAGTTTGCGCCGAAACTAGAAGCTGAGATCTCTGCTCCCATGAACCGGCATTGTGTTTTAGGTCTCTGTTGAAATCTCCGTAACTTGACACCGCGGCAACCACTTCGATACTCGCTTTAACTGGGCCGCGGTTGATGTCTCCTGCAATACTTACAACCCTTATGTATAAGTTCAGCCAAGAGCATAGCATTAAATTTGTAGCAGGACGGAAAATTGTGCTAAATTAATTCCTTAATTTTTCATTGAAACTTGACGCTTACTTTTTTCGTTCTCCTTCCTCCCTAAATAATCTCTGATTTTGTTGCCCCATGCTAATTGCTTGCTTGAACCTCGTGCGAATACGAGTAATTATGGGAACAGAATTAAGCCAAAGAAAATCGCTCGGATGGAATTTTCTCTCGCTATGTGTGTGAGGTTTATTTTTATTCACGTTCTGACATAATTCAACATCGAATACCCAAGTCCGACGTACGGAAGATTGTATACGCTAAATTGTGCGAGAGAAATGAAAATTCGATTTCCAAACGGTTTTTCCCACTCGAAGAACAGCTTCTACGTCGTGGCGCGTGGTACGACTGAAACCGGAATCCTAGAATCAAGA
The DNA here is from genome assembly GCA_947538915.1 of Tenthredo distinguenda. Classification (NCBI taxonomy): domain Eukaryota; kingdom Metazoa; phylum Arthropoda; class Insecta; order Hymenoptera; family Tenthredinidae; genus Tenthredo; species Tenthredo distinguenda. The sequence goes on from OX384534.1 coordinate 13,888,403, forward strand.
TAAAATCGCTTCATGACGTTATCGAAGGTCTTAAGGCAGCGTTTCACGCACCCCAGGCTAAATAAAGCCTCCATACGAACACTTTGACCTTTCTCTCGGCACACGAACGAGCGTAAAACCAGACTGCTAAATATTTCACGACGAAGCGGAGGCGCACGCTCTTGCCACGGTAGACCTTCGGCAGCCTGAAAGAGCCTTAAAGGTGACGTTCGAAAAGACCCTGAATATTTCATTCCGTATTTTCAGATTCGATGTGCGGTACAGAGGGTCTGATCGAAGAAGGACGTAGCGTTGTGTAAATTTACCTTCATTAGCGTCACCCTGTCAAACCGAATGAGAATAAATCGTTAAAACGTTGGAGTCAGTATCACTGAAGCAACACGAGAGCCAAACCGAATATCGCAGACGTTTGAGATCGAAATTCTGCAAAGGATTCGATTACTTGAACTCGATCGATACTTATACGCTTCGAGGAACGTGTTCAAAACCCGATATTTATAAACGCCTGCGGCCCAAGTAACGTTGACCCTTTAACTGATGAATTATTATTTTACCCCGCCTGCCAATCGACGTCGGATACTGAATTTTTTACAAGTACAATTTATCTGATGGCTCCTACGGTTCAGTACTAAATTTCAGAATAATAGCTGATACGAATCGCCGTTAAACTTACGGTAGCCAAAATATGACAAGCAAATCGAATCTCTTGCCAAATCCACAGTGATGAAAAAATGAAAAACGTATATCTATATTGAAATCCTTTAATGCGACAAGGTTTTAGCATGTGTCAAACGAGCTAGACTTTCATTTACGCTGAGGAAAGTGAGCTGCCTATTTTACTGATCAAACCATCAGAACCTGCAGAGGAACCAGTAAAATCCGAGATCGTTAAAAGGGGAATTACTTCGTACCGGCCTTCGGACGAAAGTTCCCATCTGCACAACGATCGGTGATCACTTTACTATTATGTATAGGATAGAAATTGCTCAGTTCGCTCGCTTGCTATAGCTTGATCGCTTTTTTACAATGTTAAATTTTTACGGTAGAATTTACCATAGAAACTGTTTATGTATATATATATACATATATCCACGTATTTCTATTGCCGTATCGCAGTAAAAAAGGGAGAGCTATATCGTATTTCACACGCAATAATCACCATCCATCCATTGCGAATGTAGGAAAGACTTAGGTTGCAACACGATCACCTAAACCACCCACGAACAGCTACCTGAGCTGACTCCATTTCATCTTTGTTTCGCAAGGATCTTGCATTTATGTACGTAGGTACAACACGGGGATTCCCATATCGCATGCTTCATTGCTCATCCCTGGCATCGGTAGTAGTAGCAACGACGAACTAATTCTCCTCGTGTGTTATGAATTATGTTGAAAAGTCTTCGCCTAGTAGATCATTTGGAACAGGTGATCAGGCATCTGCGAATTGCGTTACGTCGCTTTATCCATACTCGTTAATTATAAGTCTGAAATTTGTTTACGTTTTTTTTCTACATCAGATATCAAACAAATCAAAACAAATTTAGGTTGTCTTCGAACCGGAAAACTTTGCAGTCCATCGCCTAATCGCGAGAGTATAACAGCTTGGAATTTTCTTGATAATTACCTGCAACAAAATCCGATACTTTGAGGAAGCGAGGGGTCGTCATTTTGCGAAGCTCGATCGTGAAGATTACTGGAAATAAACATGCGAACTTATATATTCTTGAAGCTTTTAATTTTCGCGGCGTAAAGAATCACTAATGAGAAATTTACGTGACTGTAGAAGCTGAAGATATGAAACCTTTATTTAAGAGCGCTAGATACGTCTGAATTTTATTATTCCCATTTTTTCTTCATTCAAATTCTGTACTAATCTAAGTAAAAGAGACGCGGAGTGCGCTTCTGTAAGGTGAGGAAACATCCGTTATTATATATTCAGTGACCCGCTTACCCGTACAAACCCTAATGACCCTATAATCAAAGTATTATTCATGTAGAAAACGTGATGGCTAGATCGAATGGAGATTGCTTCACACTGATGATAAATGTATGTATACGTATGGTGCCTATACATACCACGACAATACTCTACTTGTCCGAAAAAATACTAAAAGCTTTTCTCATCTCATTTGCATTGCCATGGCTGCCCCTTTGGTCTTAATTAAGATATCTTCTTAGATTATTTATAATTCCTAAAAATATTACCACTTCTCCGTAACCAGATATCAAACAGAGATCTGGAATAACTTAATTACAGTCTAGCTGAGACATTCGAAGAGATCAAAGACCGTACTGAATAACTTACGATTGCCTTCCCCTTTCAAGTTCTCCCTCACGCTTAGTTTGGAACTTGAATTATTTTTACCAGCAGGAATATCACATGTAACTTACCTGATGACACCTAGACGTTATTATCATAATCAGACAGTGTATTTTCAGACGTTTATAATTTATAGGTGTAAATCTTTGTTCGAGGTTAAAAACGGACAAGGATTTGTCAGCTTTGTTGAATCGATATTCCAAGTGTCAAAGAGAGACTCGTAACGTCGTCAAAGAATGAGTCGCATAGGAATTGTCGTTATAATTATCCTACCGAGTCGGCGAATTGAATTTAGAGAAAGCGCAATCGTTTTATTTAACGAGGGATAATAATTATATACCCAAACGCAATGGCAGTGAATAATTTCTAAGATCCTAACAGTTTTCCCTTCATCGTTTTTAAGGACAAGAATCTTTATTCCAATCAATAACATACCTTTGATCGCAGAGAAATTCACAATTTCATAATCTCTGCGTCTCTCTTTCCGCAAGTATCTGCAATGTGAAAAGAGGCAGACAATCGTGTAAAAATATCATCGTATTTAACAATTCAGAAGCTGCTCCTCGAGAAATAATGGTTTAATCTATATAAATGCAATATATTTATGTGCTGATCTTATTTCTACCCATTGCTCATGATACCTACGAAAATTGTAATAGATGTCTACTTTGAAGACAGTTATAACGATTCTTAAAAGACCTTTGCGGTGACCCAAATGCTGGGACGTAATAACTATCGATTATGCCAACTACAATATTCTACTCTGCTCCCACGACATCGTCCTCCTACCTCGTACTCTACAAATGAATGAAAAATTAATCATCTTCAATTCTCAGAGAGGCTTAAGAATAGAAATGATCGATATGAAACGAGATCAGTAGTGTTGGTAAAAGTCTATCGAGAGTGGTACCCACGTACCATGCTGTTACGCAAATATGTAATTCGACTGAATTATGATCGAAGGACGACAGGGTGCTAATCATCAAGCAAAACGCGTTGCCACAGTCATAGCATGAAACTGTCTTAACATAGAGCTGAAAAAATTTATGCGGAATAGAAAAGCTTGAATTATCCCCAAAATTGAAGCTTGGTATTTCATAGTTTTTTTTTCCATCGAAATCCACTAATGAGCTTTTTATCCAATACCTAATACTGTAAAAGATAGTCGAGCGAATCGAAATACTATCGAAAGTGAAAATCTTTATCACATTGCGCGTACGTAAGGCGTAAGAGCACAAATTGGAGAAAGCATAAATTCGTTCGCTAATAAATACCTTCATTGACTGACGAACGACAAACAGTCGGTAAACATTTTTAACAATTACCAACTATATATGTAATAGTTATATTTATTGCCAAGTGCGTATAACCGTGCTATAACTGTCGATACCGGATGTGTCAACGGTTGATAAAGCCGGAGGCAGAAATCGAATTTTTACCTGCTTATCTAATTACTTACCTCACTTGTCAACAGGCAACGGATTGGTGGCTCAAGGATATGTATCTAACATCCCCTGTTCCTCTGCCGATCAACAGTAACCCTGGATTCGTATTCGAGCCGAAGAAATTTTCCAACCAGTACGAGGCAGCCAGTTTTTTGGCAAGATTTTTGAACGGACTTTTCGATTATCAGGAAATAGCGGACAGGTGAGTAAGTGATTTAAAAATTGATTTTTTTCATCGATTGGTGGATTATAGCCTGCTATAATTTTACTCATGCAGAAAAACATGATCGAATTCCATTCGCTGACTGTCACACATCGCTTATATCTGCCGATGAGGAATTTACGCGATATAGGAAAATTCATCCCCGTTTCACTCAAAATTCCCTCTGTTTATAATTTTATATGAATGCGAGTACCCCTGAAGGCCAGATATTAAGATTAATTCAATTCTAAGGGAATATAAGTTTTCTTTTTATATTTTAATTTATGTCCAGCATCCTGTAATGGAATCTGCTGCATTAATGTGTCTTGATTGAAATACTGATACAGAATATGAAAGCGAGATGAATCGATATGACGTAATTGAAGTTGACTGGATATTGTCAAGATTGACTATTACTATTTGGCTATTGCGCGATAGTTCGTACGTTGACCGTAAATATTTTAAAGAGAGTTTTTCATCGCATCGATGTTAATTGACGAAAGGATTTACAATTTCAACCGTCCAAGAGAAAGGAATACTTGCCGCACGTGTCCCGAGTACAGAATTATGTAAAAACCTACTACTATACCCCGTAGTAAATCTATTTGAACGTATACATATATAAGATACGTTAACGATATACTCACTGTGATTCGTGTCGCGGAGCTGAGGTATTCATCTCATAAGCGAGTAGGTATATAAAAATCGACGATTTTCTCATTCCTCAGTAAAGAAATCTTTTAAACGGGGAAGTTACGCTCGCAAAACGAGTGATATTCTTCCAATTATACTCTCGGGAATCGAGTAGGTACCGTTTCTATATGATTGCAAATGTAAAAGCAGTACTGCAGACTCCCGTCACCTTTGATACTAAAGCTACGTTTCCGGTATGGAATCTAGAATATTTACTCGAAGATTGTATGCAATAGAGGGATCAAAACGTTGTCTTCTATCGAGCCATAAAAAAATCGACAAAAATCTAATGGCAGTCTGGTTTTTAATTCTCAAATAATAATTAACGCACTTTACAACGGGTAAGCTTGCAATTTCTTTCATCCCTATCACGGACGATGCTTTAAAACTTGTTATTCAGGTAAAATAAGTTATTGTTCGTTACAAGTTCGAGATGGGATTCGGGAATTTCTTGATAACAAAATGGGGAAGAGAGACGATGGGGTGAGATTTAGAGGCTTGTGTCACCCTCTTCAAGATTTCGATTACAGACACGTGGCGACGAAGAAACATGAGATGGAGGTAGAGTAGGAGCAAGAAAAACGAGAAAAAGAATGAAGAAAAAAGAAAAACTAAGTACCTAATGTCGTGTCTCATACTCGTCCCGAGCTATGACCGTGTGATTTTGATCTCATACACAAGCGAAGATCCTAATTAACTTATGCATCACATCACTTTCTCTCTCCCGTTATAAAGAGAATCATCTTCAATTAGAATTACGTATATAAACGCAAGTTCATAAACCTATAGTGTGCAACGATCTTTAATTTATGCAATCAACTATCGCGAAAATTACCGTGAGAGTGTGAGATATTAATATTCACGAGCTACTAGTTTTTAGGATCACTAATTGAACCTTTACCAGAAGAAATGTAGCACATGACTTCAAAGAGTAGCTAGGGAAAATTCAACTAACGTAGGAACCAGTACGGCTAGTTGAATTTCGTGTAAAATTGTCATTTCTTTCGTATTTATCAATCTTTTACTCTTCATCAATATGAATTCTACAATCTCGTAAATTTATGAAATGAAATAGGGGTGAGTTACAAGTGGATCGATTGAGATCTACCGATGGTAAACCTGGACAACCGATGTGTATGGCACAACAGTATAAACTCTTCAGTAAATATAGACGCCCTGGCAGAGAATTGGATCAGCAGTTGATTTTGGACAGAGCATCATCCGGTAATCATGTCATCGTTGTGAATCATAATCAGGTATATCAACGTTGAGAATTAACTAGATTTATCATAGATTGGGCGTTTCACGAGGGATGAAGAAACGGAATTAAAATGAAATGGGAAATTAGCAGAGTAAAGTTTTCGAGTCAAGTGGAGCTCCTAACTCGCGTTAAATATCGTGTTTTATACCATCAAAAGAGCAGAGAATACCTCATCTTGACTGCCGTATAAAAAATTCCAATACTGAAAAGAAGCTGTAGAAAATTGCGTCCAATTATGGAACATTCCTATTTTGTTAAAGAGCTTCTTTAAACTTCTACGATAGTAAAACTCTTAGATATCTATAACCTCGAGTTTGTACCCTTATTTATATCCCGGATCAAATTATCCGCGAATTTAATTAGCTATCACGCGGAAGATTATGATCATTAATGAATTTCACTTATTTCTCCTTTCCCTCAGTTTTACAGTGTACCAGTGCGTGCGTCAGACAGAGGCCGCTTGACAGAGGCTGAGTTGACCCAACAAATTCTGAAGATAATGGAAATACCAGCTGACCCCAGGACACCACCTGTTGGAGTCTTGACAGCAGCGACGAGGCCCTTTTGGGCTGCTGCAAGGGAAGAACTAGTCAAGAGTAAGTGTCTAGTCATATTGCCGGATTTTTCTTGCCTTGATCGGAGATATTAAAATCTTTCGCCATTCGTAATTTTCATCATAACGTATGTCAATTTCGAGCAGAGTGAGAATTCGAGTGATCGTTACTACTCTAGCCACCCAGTACGTATAACTTCTCAACCCCTGGCGCGCCACCGTATCTCATAATTATCCGTCCATCCTCTTTCCTACCAATATTCGCAATAACCCTCATTAACTCCCTCACCCATAACCCGACCTAACCCAAGCTACCCCCTAACGTAATCCTAGACCATCCCTTAAATCGAATAAGTAATGCAATAACAAGTTAACGTTGACGACCCTATTCGAATACCGTACGTAGCACTACGTACAGGAAAATATACCTTTAACGTGGTAAAAGTTCGAAACTAGGTATAGCATACCATCCCTCGATATTGAAATTAGGTAGATAAATCTGATCTATAATTAAGAAAATAAAAATCAGGTATTATACTATGCATATACTTTGCGGCAAAGTGTTTATTATCAGATTGAAAGAAGAAAAGTTTGAATAGCTTGACAGATATTCAATATCTACAATTGATATTGAAATTTCTCAGACGAAAAGAATAGACACAACCTGGAGCTACTGGAACGGTGTTTGTGCATCGTGTGCCTCGACGACGATGTGCTTCCCACTACGTTCAATGACCCAATTCGTAAAAGCAGAGAAGTTGGTCACTGGATCGGTGACCGGGATGAAACGAATCTATTCCATCACGCGCTGCATGGCGGAGGCTCCAGACACCTGGGGGCCAATCGTTGGTACGACAAGACCCTACAGCTTTTCTTGGGAAAGGTGAGTTAGTTTTCATCACTGACTCAAATTTTTATCTATTCACGTCGTGTCTCTCATTCCGAATATTTTTTATTGAGGAATCGTGGATTTCTCACCTTGGCACGAATGAGTTGTATTACACAACTCACGAAGTCTTGACCAGTTTTAACTCATAAAACACCTCCGGGCAAACAAACTTAAAGGAGTGCTGCGGGGGCTGTTCTATTTTTCCGCGACTCTTCTCTCTAACGTTTGCACAATTCTCAGCAACGTTACTTGTCATGGAAATAACACTCACTCCCATCCGCACGAATCGCTAAATTACGCACCTGTGTACTGTACACAGTCGAATAATTTCATTGAAATTTATTTTACCTTGCCACTTTAGAACGAAAAAGAAATCGCTCTCACTTGGAGAGGGATAATAGTAAGACATCTGTTTTAATTAGCGAAACCTACTTCTGAACGGCTCCCAAAATGCACCAGTGATACAGAAAATTATTCGATCATATTTTATTTCGGTGGTGATCAAAAATTGAATATTCACGAGTTTCCTTCCATTAACCGTTTTTTGAACTCGTTGCATCGGCGAATCGCAAAATCGAGACTAGTTCTTTGAAATCCTGCATCAACAGGATGGAATATGGGGCTTGAATTACGAACATTCAGCAGCTGAGGCACCAGCTGTCTTGGGAATTATTGAAACCTTGGAGAACCAGGTAGCCGCAATGTCACCCGCAGAAAAGAGTACGATTCCCTGTCATCTTCCGTCACCAGAAAAGCTTGAATGGTGTTTATCTGAGCAAAGCATGAACGATATTAGAGATGCAATGACATCATTTGACGCGTGAGTCATGATTTTATCACATTTCACTTTCCCCATACACTTTCGTCATCTCAGAGCAATTACACCTCTCGTAATTAACAAAATTCTCAACAGAATGGTCGAGGATCTTGACTTGTGCGTCTTTCGCTTCACCGAGTACAACAGAGACTTCATAAAGTCTTGCAAGATCAGCCCAGATGTCTACATTCAACTCGTTTTACAACTATCGTACTTCAGGTGAAGAAATACTACTGTTTCGATCCAATGCTTCCGCAAATTTATGCAAAGACGTTATGTTATTTTTTAATTTTTCCAAAATACCTCGAGCCAGAAATTGAAACTCTTCGAATTTTTTTAGACTGCATGGCAAGTTGGTGGCAACTTACGAAAGCGCGGGTCTTCGGAGATTTGCCTTGGGAAGGGTAGATTGCATACGATCAGCTAGCGTCGAGGCATTGGAATGGGCGAGAGCAATGTGCCAGGGTGACCCAAGCAGCCAGCCACCTACGTCCGGGATGCAACAAGAAGAAGGCGCCAAAAGAGTACAGTTCACCATTTACAGTGTAACTATTGGTTCATACGAGACAGCAACAACGATGGTCGTGGTAGCTGTGCGATACGAATGCAGATAATAACGTCGGTTTTGGAAATGTCAATTTCGTCTTTCTTGAGCTTTACAGAAATACTTTTTAGTATAGCTTTCGCAGTATTCTAATCATCTGTCAATGAGTACATCAGACTCTAACCATTCCTTCTGTTACCATCACCGTTAATGTTTCTGACTCTGTAGTCCCCCATCCTACAAAATTTAGAAATATTTTTTGAACATGCAGTTTTTTAGTTACGAGTAGGCACAATCGTTATCTGTGATCTTCCATTGGTCTAGACTCTAGTCTATGGTCATTTTATGTAGATTATTTCATAATGTTAATTGTCGAGCAAAGAAAAAATACTGGGTAGAGATATTCGAGTTGAAGGGAAGATTTCGAATTGAGAAACTATCTGCTGATTACTGGCATCTGCGTACGGTTGGTTGAAAAATCCGAACAAGTTTTCTCGTTAAAGTTTGGTCGAATTTTCTTGTGAGGATTAGCGAAAAGGCAGGAAAGACACGACTGCGAAATGCCTCATTCGAGATTCGGTAAAGAACCAGAGAACAAGGCTAGATCCAGTCTCAAAAAGCCGACCAATTACTCGGGGGCATTATGGTAGAAATGTTTACAGAATGCTCGACGATGTATCTTTTCGTAGCCTTCGGCAAATACTAGGGTCGAAGAAAAAGAGGACGGGGATACGAAGAATGAAGGGAATAAGGGGCGATGGGGAGTTAGTTTCCCATTTATTTTCTTATTTTCTTATTTTCCGCTTTACCCACCCAACCATCCCTCAAGGCTCTGTTGTTTCTCGATTACCATGCTGTTGTTTCAGCCCAGTATTTTCATGCCCATCTATATATCTTTACAAAACAAGGCTCCATCGCTCGTTGATACTCAAGATGTCTTGATATCAAGATTATACCCGATCCCAAAAATAACAGCCAAGAATTAGTGCTTTTCAGAAAATATTTGTCCAGATATTTCACCGTTTGTCATGATAATCTACGAATAAAACCCATACCTTAGACCAGTCCTTAGATCCTAGACTGTAGATTTCAAACTTGAAGAGCATCGTATAAATTTATCCGAAGATATGGTACAACCAAGTCAAAGAAGCCTGATTTCATTTCATTCTAGTAGCTCGTTTCATTTCATTTCAGGACGAAAAAATACGTCAGTTATTTGATCTGGCAGTGAAACGTCAGACGAAAGAAATGAATGACAACATCGCTGGGCATGGTATTGACAACCATCTCATGGGACTACGTGAAACAGCCAAGGGATCTGGTGATCCACTACCAGATATCTTTGCGGATGAGGCCTACCGAATAATCAATCAATTCGCACTGTCCACATCGCAGGTCAGTCTGATTATATCTTCTATATCAATCAAACGAGATTATTAGAAATGGGCTGAAATGATTTTGTAGATTTGATATACTTATATACACTGCACTGATATCGAACTCGCTTTTCATCGATTCAATTTGCATAGCGATTGTAAAAAGCATTCGATTGTCAAAGAAGGAATGTAATCAAGCCTGAAAACAATCATCGAGCTGAATTTCAGTTCGCCGTCAAACCACCCCCAATTCATTTCAATTTGGCAACAAAGGCAATTGCTTCAGTTTTCCGGGCGCGTTCAAGTACCGGATGCAATTGTTGCGGGGGTTCCCTCGTGTTCTAGGGAATTCCGGGGAGTTTCCAAGGGTCTTAAGGGCGGAAGTCATTTCACCCGGAGATGAAAGCCAGTAGGAGATGTGCGTCAGTAAGATTACGCTTGTAAAATGCGATACTCATGCGGGAATTTGTCAGTTTAGCTCTCGGAAGTTTAGTTACAGTATTTATTACGAAATTTTCCAGCTGTTGTAATTTCATATCAAAATCCATATCTCTAGCGGTTATAAACGAGCAACATTTCTATTCCAGATAACCACAGTCAACGAAGTAATCGCCGGATATGGACCAGTAGTACCAGACGGATATGGCTGCGCCTACAACTTCCGAAAGAATGGTTTAATCTTCTATATTTCCGCTTTCCACAGTGATGGCCGTACCAGCACTTCAAGATTCGCTCAAGCCCTTGAATGTAGCCTGCAAGCTACAGCTGCTATGTTGCAGGGTCCACAGAAGTAATTCCTCATACTTTTTACTAAAATTCATGGGCAGAGTTTCCTTATTTCTCTTGGGGAACGAAACGGCACGGAGTCTCCGAACGTGAGTAAATTTTATGAATAATTTGGCACTTTCGAAGGAGTGATAAGTAGCTCCGAAAACAGGCGTAACGAATAGTTTTAATTCAATTTTAATTTTATTCTTTTTATTTCTACGCTGACATAGATGTTCTGACCATGAAATTTATGCTTTGTAATCACGGAAGCGAAAAGAAAAGTGAAGGTAGGTTAATTAGCTGAGAATTTTAATCTTGCTAGAGTATTACATCGTTATACTTTACGCGGATGGGTACCGTATTTTAATCGAATTCGGCTTTAAGATTATCAAGCTGGAATCACAACCCCAGGTTGAAATGCACGAATGAATTCATGACGAAACGCTTGTTCAACGTGTTGATGATTTTTGGAAACTGTGAGGCAACGATGATAACTTTCTGTTGGACTTGCGGCGTTTTCGTCAGTTCCAGGGAGCAAGAATTGATACATACTCGCGATGAGCTTGAAATAATTAGCCAAGTTCAATCTGTCGCCCAGTTTGTAGAAGTCTTTTTCACAAATCGTGGAAGCGAAAAGTATTGAATAGTATTTTGTAGATAAATCCACTTGAGTACGTAAACTCATCGAATAGAAATTTGTTGAAATTGATGTGAGTGAAGAAACAAAAAGCTTATAGACCAAAGTTATTGTAACTCGATACATATCAATGAAAGTATTTAAGCTTATAACGGAATAGATATTATGCAATTATTATTTATTTATTTATTTGTTATAAAGGTTGTTGTTACAATAAATATTTGTAATCGAATAGAATTATATATTATATTATCAGCGATGCAAGGTAATGGTAGTCGCGGCGTGTAGCAGGCAATATAGATCGATTGTTATTTTAGCTGTTATCTAGTCTTTCGTAAATCTGAGCTCTTGAAATGCGCTAGTAAGTTGTAATTTACAATCATATAAATCGTTCCGCATTCAATCGAAATCTAATAAATATAAAAAACTATCGAAATAAATTGAATGAGCTCGACTTGATTCAAAATTTACATAAAAAAAAAGCAAAAAAAGATCTACGAACGTAATGCAAGATTATAAAAGATCCCTCGAAAATATTTAATCACCACTGACATTTATAATTTGAGATACCTACTAATTGTCCGGACGTAGTTTTGAGAGCTCGGAAGTCTTGTCTATTGCAGCAGCATTAAGTGTAGCCAATTAACTTGGTTGGCGCCCGCACAGTAATCTCTTGTCCAATTCTTAGGTAGGTTGGCAGATCAAATCTTATCCGAGATCGCGATCTCCAACAGTAGCACTCTCTGTCTATCGCACTAACGTATATATTATACGTACTATCCTTAACAAATTTATATTACTTAAGTCTATATCAACAGTTATGAGAATCGGTTCGATTCACTACTCTATTATTGTTATTATTATTATTATAAGAATATTCTATTGGTTTATTGTGAATTATATTATAGTTAGTCACATATAGATATTTAAATTTTACAGCAACATCGAAATTATATAAAGTAGATGGAAATTTGATTAAATATGTTTAGAACGTTGCCTTAACACTACCGTTCGTTATTTTATAAAGCGTTTCTTGTTAATTCGATCAAATATTTATTATTGAGTATATATAAATATATTATAGTATGCATCATATTTATTATATAGGTATATTGCCGTTTTGTTATATAGGTGAAAGCTTCGTGCAATTATGCCAGATATTAAAATTCACTTCACTGTAATAAAAGTTGTTAACAAATATCACGAAGTAGAAATGCATAAAACCGTTTATTATAGTACCTATTGAAAGATGTTTTCCAGAATGGGCTATCTATACCTAAAATATTGCCAAGAATCAAGAACAATTCATATCCTTCCTTCATTCTTGGCAGCTATGTGAATGATGGAAAAGATTTACTTACAGGGTTATTCTGATTGACTGATCTCTTCAGGATAAATTCATTAAGAAATTTAAAAACTAAATGTCCTTTACCAGAAATTCAAGCGATTGCTAATATCCGGAGTATAAAACGTCGAAGCTGACTAATTGCAGAGCATTTATATGACTAATGCAGGCCTGGCTAAAGATCGCAAACAGCCCGTGGTAGCGCAAGTTTCTTATCAGGATATCCCGTATAAATTACGCCGTCGTTTTCGTCATCTGAATCCTTTGATTGGTAATTCTTGTCGTTCTGATCCTCCACTTTGTAGTTTTTGCCTTCCGGGTCTTCTGCTTCGTAGTCTTAGTGTCCAAATCTTCTGCTTCGCTAGTAGGTACCCTTGCCTCGGAAATCTCGTTGTATCAGATCTCTTGCAAGCAGAGAAGCTATCGCAGAGACATCGCTTCACACACGTCACTATATACTTACGTTCTTGCAAGTTCTTTAAATTTTGAGTCAAAAAGTCCGCCTGGTACTAGGAGAACATCTGACCCAAGAAGGTGTGCCGAAATTTTTGGTGGAGAAAAAGGAATAATGTACATGCATACATGTCTTCATGCACTATATATTTATTTATACGAGCGTTCATCAGCGTTAGAATAATTTCAAATAGGAAATTTCTGCTCCTGGTATCAGGAGAACGTCTGACCCGAGGAGGTATTCCGAAATTTCGGCGGGACTACTACACTAAGGATATGTGTATAGATATAGTCATGCGTACGTGTCTTCATGCACGTCTCTATATATCTATTCATATTAGCGTTTTTCGGAGATAGACAAATTTTAAGTCGAAAAATTTCTGCTCCTGGTATCAGGAGAACATCTGACCCGAGGAGGTGTGCTGAAATTCTGGATATGTGTATAGATATAGGCATGCGTACGTGGCTTCATGCACGTCTCTATATATCTATATATACTAGCATTTTTCGGAGTTAGACAAATTTTAAGTCGAAAAATCTCTGCTCCTGGTATCAGGAGAACATCTGACCCGAGGAGGTGTGCCGAAATTTTGGATATGTGTATAGATGTAGGCATGCGTACGTGTCTTCATGCACGTCTCTATATATCTATTCATATTAGCGTTTTTCGGAGTTAGACAAATTTTAAGTCGAAAAATTTCTGCTCCTGGTATCAGGAGAACATCTGACCCGAGGAGGTGTGCTGAAATTCTGGATATGTGTATAGATATAGGCATGCGTACGTGTCTTCATGCACGTCTCTATATATCTATTCATATTAGCGTTTTTCGGAGTTAGACAAATTTTAAGTCGAAAAATTTCTGCTCCTGGTATCAGGAGAACATCTGACCCGAGGAGGTGTGCTGAAATTCTGGATATGTGTATAGATATAGGCATGCGTACGTGGCTTCATGCACGTCTCTATATATCTATATATACTAGCATTTTTCGGAGTTAGACAAATTTTAAGTCGAAAAATTTCTGCTCCTGGTATCAGGAGAACATCTGACCCGAGGAGGTGTGCTGAAATTCTGGATATGTGTATAGATATAGGCATGCGTACGTGTCTTCATGCACGTCTCTATGTATCTATTCATATTAGCGTTTTTCGGTGTTAGACAAATTTTAAGTCGAAAAATTTCTGCTCCTGGTATCAGAAGAACATCTGACCCGAGGAGGTGTGCCGAAATTTTGGATATGTGTATAGATATAGGCATGCGTACGTGGCTTCATGCACGTCTCTATATATCTATATATACTAGCATTTTTCGGAGTTAGACAAATTTTAAGTCGAAAAATTTCTGCTCCTGGTATCAGGAGAACATCTGACCCGAGGAGGTGTGCTGAAATTCTGGATATGTGTATAGATATAGGCATGCGTACGTGTCTTCATGCACGTCTCTATATATCTATTCATATTAGCATTTTTCGGAGTTAGACAAATTTTAAGTCGAAAAATTTCTGCTCCTGGTATCAGGAGAACATCTGACCCGAGGAGGTGTGCTGAAATTCTGGATATGTGTATAGATATAGGCATGCGTACGTGTCTTCATGCACGTCTCTATATATCTATTCATATTAGCATTTTTCGGAGTTAGACAAATTTTAAGTCGAAAAATTTCTGCTCCTGGTATCAGGAGAACATCTGACCCGAGGAGGTGTGCTGAAATTCTGGATATGTGTATAGATGTAGGCATGCGTACGTGTCTTCATGCACGTCTCTATATATCTATTCATATTAGCGTTTTTCGGAGTTAGACAAATTTTAAGTCGAAAAATTTCTGCTCCTGGTATCAGGAGAACATCTGACCCGAGGAGGTGTGCTGAAATTCTGGATATGTGTATAGATATAGGCATGCGTACGTGGCTTCATGCACGTCTCTATATATCTATATATACTAGCATTTTTCGGAGTTAGACAAATTTTAAGTCGAAAAATTTCTGCTCCTGGTATCAGGAGAACATCTGACCCGAGGAGGTGTGCTGAAATTCTGGATATGTGTATAGATATAGGCATGCGTACGTGTCTTCATGCACGTCTCTATGTATCTATTCATATTAGCGTTTTTCGGTGTTAGACAAATTTTAAGTCGAAAAATTTCTGCTCCTGGTATCAGGAGAACATCTGACCCGAGGAGGTGTGCCGAAATTCTGGATATGTGTATAGATATCGGCATGCGTACGTGGCTTCATGCACGTCTCTATATATCTATATATACTAGCATTTTTCGGAGTTAGACAAATTTTAAGTCGAAAAATTTCTGCTCCTGGTATCAGGAGAACATCTGACCCGAGGAGGTGTGCTGAAATTCTGGATATGTGTATAGATATCGGCATGCGTACGTGGCTTCATGCACGTCTCTATATATCTATATATACTAGCATTTTTCGGAGTTAGACAAATTTTAAGTCGAAAAATTTCTGCTCCTGGTATCAGGAGAACATCTGACCCGAGGAGGTGTGCCGAAATTCTGGATATGTGTATAGATATAGGCATGCGTACGTGGCTTCATGCACGTCTCTATATATCTATATATACTAGCATTTTTCGGAGTTAGACAAATTTTAAGTCGAAAAATTTCTGCTCCTGGTATCAGGAGAACATCTGACCCGAGGAGGTGTGCTGAAATTCTGGATATGTGTATAGATATAGGCATGCGTACGTGTCTTCATGCACGTCTCTATGTATCTATTCATATTAGCGTTTTTCGGTGTTAGACAAATTTTAAGTCGAAAAATTTCTGCTCCTGGTATCAGGAGAACATCTGACCCGAGGAGGTGTGCCGAAATTCTGGATATGTGTATAGATATCGGCATGCGTACGTGGCTTCATGCACGTCTCTATATATCTATATATACTAGCATTTTTCGGAGTTAGACAAATTTTAAGTCGAAAAATTTCTGCTCCTGGTATCAGGAGAACATCTGACCCGAGGAGGTGTGCTGAAATTCTGGATATGTGTATAGATATCGGCATGCGTACGTGTCTTCATGCACGTCTCTATATATCTATTCATATTAGCATTTTTCGGAGTTAGACAAATTTTAAGTCGAAAAATTTCTGCTCCTGGTATCAGGAGAACATCTGACCCGAGGAGGTGTGCTGAAATTCTGGATATGTGTATAGATATAGGCATGCGTACGTGTCTTCATGCACGTCTCTATGTATCTATTCATATTAGCGTTTTTCGGAGTTAGACAAATTTTAAGTCGAAAAATTTCTGCTCCTGGTATCAGGAGAACATCTGACCCGAGGAGGTGTGCTGAAATTCTGGATATGTGTATAGATATAGGCATGCGTACGTGGCTTCATGCACGTCTCTATATATCTATATATACTAGCATTTTTCGGAGTTAGACAAATTTTAAGTCGAAAAATTTCTGCTCCTGGTATCAGGAGAACATCTGACCCGAGGAGGTGTGCTGAAATTCTGGATATGTGTATAGATATAGGCATGCGTACGTGTCTTCATGCACGTCTCTATGTATCTATTCATATTAGCGTTTTTCGGTGTTAGACAAATTTTAAGTCGAAAAATTTCTGCTCCTGGTATCAGGAGAACATCTGACCCGAGGAGGTGTGCCGAAATTCTGGATATGTGTATAGATATCGGCATGCGTACGTGGCTTCATGCACGTCTCTATATATCTATATATACTAGCATTTTTCGGAGTTAGACAAATTTTAAGTCGAAAAATTTCTGCTCCTGGTATCAGGAGAACATCTGACCCGAGGAGGTGTGCTGAAATTCTGGATATGTGTATAGATATCGGCATGCGTACGTGGCTTCATGCACGTCTCTATATATCTATATATACTAGCATTTTTCGGAGTTAGACAAATTTTAAGTCGAAAAATTTCTGCTCCTGGTATCAGGAGAACATCTGACCCGAGGAGGTGTGCCGAAATTCTGGATATGTGTATAGATATAGGCATGCGTACGTGGCTTCATGCACGTCTCTATATATCTATATATACTAGCATTTTTCGGAGTTAGACAAATTTTAAGTCGAAAAATTTCTGCTCCTGGTATCAGGAGAACATCTGACCCGAGGAGGTGTGCTGAAATTCTGGATATGTGTATAGATATAGGCATGCGTACGTGTCTTCATGCACGTCTCTATGTATCTATTCATATTAGCGTTTTTCGGTGTTAGACAAATTTTAAGTCGAAAAATTTCTGCTCCTGGTATCAGGAGAACATCTGACCCGAGGAGGTGTGCCGAAATTCTGGATATGTGTATAGATATCGGCATGCGTACGTGGCTTCATGCACGTCTCTATATATCTATATATACTAGCATTTTTCGGAGTTAGACAAATTTTAAGTCGAAAAATTTCTGCTCCTGGTATCAGGAGAACATCTGACCCGAGGAGGTGTGCTGAAATTCTGGATATGTGTATAGATATCGGCATGCGTACGTGTCTTCATGCACGTCTCTATATATCTATTCATATTAGCATTTTTCGGAGTTAGACAAATTTTAAGTCGAAAAATTTCTGCTCCTGGTATCAGGAGAACATCTGACCCGAGGAGGTGTGCTGAAATTCTGGATATGTGTATAGATATCGGCATGCGTACGTGGCTTCATGCACGTCTCTATATATCTATATATACTAGCATTTTTCGGAGTTAGACAAATTTTAAGTCGAAAAATTTCTGCTCCTGGTATCAGGAGAACATCTGACCCGAGGAGGTGTGCTGAAATTCTGGATATGTGTATAGATATAGGCATGCGTACGTGTCTTCATGCACGTCTCTATATATCTATTCATATTAGCATTTTTCGGAGTTAGACAAATTTTAAGTCGAAAAATTTCTGCTCCTGGTATCAGGAGAACATCTGACCCGAGGAGGTGTGCTGAAATTCTGGATATGTGTATAGATATAGGCATGCGTACGTGGCTTCATGCACGTCTCTATATATCTATATATACTAGCATTTTTCGGAGTTAGACAAATTTTAAGTCGAAAAATCTCTGCTCCTGGTATCAGGAGAACATCTGACCCGAGGAGGTGTGATAAAATTTTTGTCTCGAATATGCCATAGCATACAGACAAGCAAGCATGCAGTTGTGTACACGCTGCTTCATACACGTCGTTGTATACTTACATTATTTGAAGTTTCTGGAATTTCGAGTCAATAAACCGATCCTGAAATAAAAAGTCGCATGGAGGGGAAAGGTAAAAATGAATGCGATTGATTATTGGTATATCAGAGAATTTATTGCTGTAACATAGATATGCTATTGCTCATTGTCAAAGTTATGCACAATTCGTAATTTTTTCTGGAAGATAAATATGTATCCATTGGAATTGATTGAATCTCTTTATTCGATTGCAGGTATGCAAATTATCATAATATGAACAATATTCGTATCACAATAATATACTACTTTATATAGCTAATGTTGTTACAAAGAGGCATCGCTATGTATTAGGCAAGTTAACAACTGTATCTGGCAAACAAACGATGAACTAGTCAACTTAGACCCTCTGTAAATCGAAAGCTATCAGTCCCTTAAAGTTTGGTAAAGGACTTTCAATCTTAGGTTTTCATGAAAAATCCATCATGAAAATATAGCCCTGTCAAATTGAATCCCCCGGTATATAGCACGTAGGTAATACGTAGGTTTCAATTTATGCCGTGCGACCCAGATTCAGGTGAGTTGTATTAAACTATTAATAAATGATCAAGATTAATTGCTGAAGTATATAATTAAACATTTCGCACAGCGGAGTAAAGCGATATTGAAAGTGACAATGTTTTGTCTGAATTTATGGAGAAAAACTTATTTTCCAAGTGTTACATTTATTGAATATTTATTGAAAAAAAAACCAAAAAACACCATGTTCCTTAGAAAATCGAAATATAATCGATTTGCTTATGTCAGCGTTATCTGATAGTTATATGTATACCTTATGTAATATGTATAGAAATTAGCCAAGTAATTCCTCAATCGTAAATACTCGACATTACATATCGTAAAGCTAACAAATCGATGTCTTTATGTGTCTAATTAACTCTTCAAAAATCTCTAATATCGGCCGATGAACATACAGGAATAATTTACAACGATTCTTATAGTTTTTAACTTTCGTGAATTTTACCTCAAAATACGAGACTCACGACGAGTCTTTCTAATTTCTCTTCATATATTGATATCTCCTACAGACTATACAGTCTGCAGAGACATTGAGAAGGATTGAAATATTGGAAATCAAGTTTTGAAACGAATATTTTCTTGTTATTAACAAGCGACACACTTAACACTATTGAGAAAATATAATTTCACTCCAATTATGCTATGTTGCGTCGATTAGGTACGAAAGAATGACCTACCTTCATTGTTGTTCCAAGAAATATACCCACAGGCTACTTTTTCTCTTTAGAGCGTCGTGATTAATGACGTGCCTTCGTTGTTTTGAAATTAATAATATGTCGACAATGTAAATGACAAAATTTTATACCTTGCATAGTTTTTTTATACAAGATAGATTCGATGAACTGATCTCGTACGGAAAACACTTCTCTGCTCGCAAGTCCGGCTAGGTATACGGCTGACCAACAATGCTTTTACTACTGCACTTCATGCGTGTCTTCAGACTATTTGGAATAATTACTTGCGAACAAACTTCAATTTTCTTATTTCAACTAATTCTTGAATACCTGGATGTAAAGGTATAAGAAATGCATAATCGTCAGTAGTAGAAGCGTTTCTTTGTCGGCTCTAATAAGCGATTTGTGCATGATTAAGGGCGCGTGAATGTATCTATCGCATTTAAAAAACTATATGCAAGTTGTCATTTTTCAGAATTAACGATTTACCAACCATCGCAAGTTGGCCTCGTCAATAAACATCCTGAATCAAAACATTCTTGAGAGAAAATATCCTGTTTTATGAAAGTGTTCTATCCTAGACGTAGTCTACGCGATTAAAGTTAAATATAGTATATAGATATATAAAGTGAGTAAATATACCTAGTTTTAAAGTAGAAAATCAAATGCATATCGCTAATTGTGATCGCCTTTAAGCGGCCAGGAATATCACGTACATATCAGGCGGTTACGCCACGTACCAGTGAATTCTTTACTAAAAGTTATTATCAATGTGTATTGTGATGAAAATTAAAAAGAGATGTGAAATCAGTATAATGAAATGATGAAGAGATTAATAAGAATAGAATGTATGAATCTAAAGAGAGTGAAAAAAAGAAAACAATGTTATCATATTTTACATGTTTAAAATCAATATTTACATGATGTATGTACTACGTGTTTGCTACTGTAGGAAATTATTTACCTAGTCCAGCTTTAGCTTGTGATAAGTATGTATATTTAATATAAAACACTTGGAGAATAGCTCTGATAGATACCACTTCCTGTTTGTACAGAAAGTATACAAAGCATACCTCTAAGAAGTACTATAAATATACATCGATGTACGCCTATTTATGTGAATAAAATCTGTTGCAAAATTTAAATCGTCCTCAATATAATTCCTGGTGGAAAGACTGTTCGAAATCATAGAAGAACTAGAGGGTATACATATTTTCGAGAAAATCACATTTTAACGTTTGACGTGAATTTTATTTAAAATATACTATCATTTATATAGTGTGCCGTATAACACGTATACATTGACATGCGTATACAATATTGAATATGATAATTTATGGGTCCACTGCCTGTAGCTAGATACACTATTTTCGGAATTTGAACTATTTTAAGCATCAGGTATTCAACATATTCAATAGAGTTCTGTATCAATGAATTTAATTTACAAATTATTGCTGTCCTTGATCATTCACGATCATCAAATTTAATTGGGTTCCCTTTTAGGCTCTTCGATTACCTTTAAACGGTAAGTACTTTAATGTTAAATCATCTCTGACAAAAAAAGGAAATTTGAATGAAGTTTTTTATCATAAACTCAACATCCTACAAATAAATTCGCAGCCAAAATAGGGAATATAAAATGCGATTTTGTAAAGCATATCATGATTCTGCTTGTTCATTACATTTGTTCACCTGTTTTTTTGTTTGGTTACTTTTTTTCATAAGACAACTTTTTTCTAATTTAATAACATAAGTAGTTGTTTGAAAATTTTCTAGCTCTCCTGAAGTATAGTAGAAAGTACTGATATAAATTATCAATTCTGACTAGTCAAGTACCTATTATCCCTAGTATTTTGATATTGCATGCATACATATAAGTTAGAATGCTTATTCAGACCTGAATCTCAATTCGGAATATAGATCTGTTTTCTATCAGAAGTCTAATTGAAATCAGATATACATCATTTGAATAGACTCAACTATGCCTGACGTATTAGAAATTGAAATAACAACATTAGCTACATTTGTTTTTCTTATCACATGTGTCTATTCCTTATTTTAATAACGTAAAAAGGTATGTCATATCGGAGTATGTAACTTCCCTCTTTGTACCTTAACAACAAACTTCAAATATTTATGTATAAGGTACACATGCATACATAGGAAATAAAAGGTTGTGTTAAGTTAAGTAGAATATTTCGACATCAACATTTTGGTTCTTAAATCGTAGTTATAATACAATTTTAAGTACAGTAGGTATTTTTCTCAATCAGCATCAAGACGTGACATGATTAACAATAAAAGTTATCAATCACGTTTTACTTAATTCACCTATCATCCTCGCATATACGAGCAAATGTGTCTTCCAGCAATACGGTTGCAGTCGGACGCTGTTTAGGATCGTGTTGTAAACATTTATCAATAAACTCGACGCCCTCCAATGAAAGATGCTTGGGAGGCGCTGGACTTTCACCCATTCCGACCTAAACGGGAAATGTTAATGGTCAAATTAGTTTTCTTATACTTGAACTCATGAAGACATATACCTAGGCAGGAGGTGAACCAAAAAGGGTCTAAAATACGAACGATGGGAGCAAAATAGACGCGACTATTTTCATTGCATAAGACGCTTTATCACTACACGCGTTTTTAGCTTTATTATTGTACAGAGTTCTGTCTTGAATCCTAACGTTTTCCATGCAGCAACTTTTTTGAATGGATATTTGATCTGTCAATTGAGGAAATAATACTTTGCAGAAGAGAGCTAAGGTAATATGGTGCTAAGACTTACCTTGAACATGATTTGATAGTTTGAGTCGTACTCTGCCCAGGGCCTTTTCCCACTGGACATCTCCACAACGCAGCAACCAACAGACCATATATCAGCAGCTCTTCCATGCCCTTCTGATTCAGTTTGCATGAAAACTTCTGGGGCCATATAAGCTTGGAAAAAAATAATTTTCATTGTGTGAACCAGATGAATAAAGTGAAGATGACTTGCAAATAAAATCTCTAAATAAAATTCGTTGATAATTGATACCTTGCGTTCCAACAAATCCCTGAAGTTCACCCGGCATTGTTGTATGAGCCTTGATTTTAACAGCCGATCCAAAATCTCCAAGTTTTAAGCAGTTCTCTTCGTCGGTTAAAAATATGTTTGCAGCTGTTAGAAACACATATGATTTTCAAAGACTGATATTTCGAGAATAAGTTTCTAAAAACATTGAATTGTTTACAAACTCACTTTTAATATCTCTGTGCACAACACCGTGGGAATGCAGAACAGAAACAGCCAATAGGAGCTGGTGGGTATATTTTCTGACTAGTGGTTCAGGCAGGCCGTTTCCACTTCCGGCCACTAAGCTTTCTAACGTTCCTTCGGCACAGAATTCCATAAAAATAAGCATTTCCTCCTGTAAGGATGAGAAAGTGATTGAATTTAGACATTACAAGAAGTTGTCTTCTATACAAACACATGTTGTTCGAATTATTTGACAAAACTCATCAGTAATTGAAAATTCATAACATACCCTGTGGATTTCAACACCGTGATAATGGACCAAATGTTTGTGTTGAATTCCCTCAAATATTTGCAACTCTTCAGCAACTCTTCTAATGGCTCTATGATCTCCTGGTTGCAGCTGAACTTCTTTCATGGCCAAAAGCTCACCAGTTCTGTTGTTCACCACTGTGTAAACTTTGCCGAATCGTCCTTGCCCTGAAAGACCACAAGAAGAAATTGAACTGATTCATTATACATTTGGTAATTCAGTGTATGAATTTCAGGTCAACGAAGCTTACCGATCTTTATACCGCGCTGCCAAGTGAACGTAACACGTCTAGATTTAATATGGACTCTATCAGCTGCCCTTCTTTCTGTTATCTGACCAATAACTTGTTTGCTTCTTAAATTCTCTTCTAGTTCACGTTCTAATTTTTTAACAGCTAGAGCCACTCTCTGGTGTCGAGCCAATCTGCCTTTCTCAGGTACCAATAATGTAGCAGCCGATACACTGTCCGTAACAATCGGCGATGTATCATCTTTTAACGATGTTCCCAAGTCAGGAAATTCCAGATTCTCACGATACTTTTGTGTGCTGCTTTTGCTCGGTGTTCTGCATCGCGGAGCTGGAGAAGAAGTTCTCGACCGCGAAAGCTTTCTCAAACCTATTTTTTATAATGTTCAATTATTATGTTTATATAGTTTTTACAAATTGTGGAATTTTAGAAAAAGGTATGTAGTCCTTGACTCACACAGTTCATCGATTTCTCACAATTAAAAGAAATTCTAATTTTAAATAGCTACGTAATAAAAATTGTGTAGCTCACTTTCAACTTCAGCAGGTGAGTTGGCAGTGGCTGTCCCAACAACGTGTGATATACAGCGATCCATGCACGTCTTTAGTTCCTCAAACTCCTGGTCTGTTAAATGTTTCGTGTTCAGGGGCTCGCATACTGTCATTAGGAAGTCCAAGCCTTGATTTGCCCATTTTGGTCTCAAGCCACGGCCTCGTTCACAACAAGTTCTAACGAAATCCATCCATAATAAAGCAAAACTGACCAAACCCCGAGCTAGTAGCGATCTTTCTTCAGGCAAGAAGAATTTACAAAGTTCTTTGTGATATTCAAATCCCATTTTGTAAGCTTGATTCAAGATCTCTCTCACTCTGGATCGCATCGCCATACGATCAGACTCAATCTTTGGGATTTCAGCCCGATTGATATCATTTTGTGCAGTTTCAATTGTCAATGTTATTTGGTGCCTGAGATCCAGAACTGCTACCTGTTTCGAACCGACCAGTTAATCAATTTCAGCTTCTCTAATTCTGGTGTAATTTTATTCTATAATTCGAGCTCTTCCAGAAATAAAGTGAAAGCAGAAATAACTTTTAACGTGAAAACAGGAATTCAATGAATCTTTACGAAGTGGAACTCAAGTTGTGATAAATTTCAAGCATTACATGAAAATCCCTGATAGTTTCAGCACTTTTTTTTCAAACTTCATTATTTTGAATTATGATTCTATGACCACAGAATTTTGATGATGAATATACATACTTTCAACATGTTAATTGACTTTGTAACCTCAGAGTCTTGCGATAATTTCAGAATATCTTTCCTCAAGCACTTTGCAAAGGTAACATTTTTGATGACTCTATCCTTAGCCAGAACAAACATTCCTTGCATTTCTCTGGCCAGAGATAAAGTTTGGAATCTGTGATAACAAATAATGAAAAATCAATGTAGAGATGCCGATCGAATTAATTAAGATGCAACTATAGTTGAGTTCGGTAAATACAGATCTGACTACTCCGAATGCTCCGGGTCTATCCCTCTTTTTTTAATATTCATAGGTAGAAAAGAGACATATGAGCTTTGAGAGAATCGAGCGCATATACCGAACACACCTTATATAACACCACAATTCTCTTCTTACTTTGATAACTCGTCAAGGTCTTCTTGAGTTATACCTTCTAAAATTTCTCTGGGTCTATTCATTAAGAATTCTTTGGCTTGCTCCAACATAGTAGATGCAATTCCACTGAAATATTCCAACAATATTATACAATGATTTGTAATTCGCTTCCACAATCTGAGAAAATTGATTCCTCATAAAAGTGGATCCTTTGAGTTTTGATTCACTCACCAGAATTTGATGCTGGCCATAGTGTATCCATCAGATATATTGCCAGCAATAGAATTGACAAACGTCCACTCATCCTCGATAAGATTTTTATGAAAACTTTCGTGCTGCACCATGTCGACCCATTGCTCTAAATAGTTTAAGTAGACTTCGAATACGGCTTTTAGACTTTTGTCAAACTCTTTAATATCCTCGTGAAATATTGTGTCGCAAGTTGCTTTGTCCGCAGTAACAGCAGCCAAAGAGTGTGCTTCAAATCTTTGACGATGTAGACATGCGATCTTTAAACCTTCGCGCAGCTCTCGCATCAATTGTCGAACCGACAAAGCACTGGGCTGGTCAGGCTTTTGCTCCAGTCTCATTCTGAGAAATTCATGTACTACATCCAGTGGAACACGAGAGAGAAAGACAAAGGCTGCCCTGAAAAAGAACTTTTATTTATAAGCTGTGGTCGATGATCAAGTATTCCGTTTTTCACCTATAAGAAGGTAGATGCAACTGTCTTGCTTCTGGACTCCAAGCACCATATCTTTTCAGCTCTGTGTCACCCTCATACTCTTCGCTAGCACTGCTTTCTAGATCGCTAGGATCATATTTTTCCAAAGTTAATCTGGCTTTACGTAAAACTGATGTATGTAGTCTCTCCAAAAAGTGCAAACTTTTCCTCAGACCTCGAATCTTCAGAACATCTTCAATGTACTTTCTGAAATATGATTTTACTTGTGAGAGATGAGAGAACTTGGGATCATTGGAGTTTAGTTTATTTACCTGTAAGAAAGGCGATCGAATTCCATTAGGTAAAAGTCCATTTGATTTCTGTCCTCTTCAACTGGTGTAAACATTTCTGATTCAGGTGTTGACAGCCAAAAGCGATGAAGCGATGACGTTTCTAAAGATGATGTACTGTTATTACTATCGCTGGGACTCGTGTTTTCTCCCACGCATGGTAAATCAAAGCGAACCAAAGTTTGTCGTGCATCTACAGAGTCTATTGTATCAGATGCCCTCGAACTGCAAACCATATATTACGTCCAAACGATATATTGCTTCCCCTCCCTTTTTACTATCGCATTATTCTAATTTATAAAGTAAAGAATTAGGGACTAATTATTACTCGTATAGTATGTGTTAACTCTTTACCTCATAAAAATTACACGAAAATCTTGCCTTGAAATATTGGCACTCACATCTGTGAATTAGGCTAGTTACCTTAGGCCAGAATCTGTTGTTTCATCGTGTCTCTTCTTGGTATGCATAAACATTAATAGTCTGCCAAGAATTAATAGCTTTAATCTTTGATGCTTGGTCATGTTGTACCACAAACACAGTGCTTTAACTCTGCCAGTGAATTCGGGACTTTTATACATCGGATATTGGATTGCCATTGCATGAGAGGACGGGTATAGAGCTTCTGCTGTTTCCAATCTTCCCAAGAGGGCTTCGACTTGTCTTAATGCATCTGCTTGAGCCCGTGTACAAGAGCGACAATACATTGAAAGGCACCCAATACACGGGCTAAGATCTATGCTTGAAGATAGAACAGGATTTGTGACATCATCTATACCACTGTCGCTAGATAATACTGATGATGACCCAGTATCAGACGAACTAACTGGATCAAACCTGTTCCATATAAATTTATACTTTTTATACAGTTGACGAAAAGTTTCCTTCAGTAAAATTTGTCATCATCAAAAGAATAATGTTTCGTTTATAACCAGTGATACACGATTCAAAAACAAGGATATATGCATAAAGTAAAAAATTCTTTGTATGAAATTATCAATCCGAGTAAAACAATGAGGATTGTTTAATTCTAAAGACCAGCAAACGGTCTAAGATGTTTCACTTAATATAATTTCATGGTAAATTGATTCTATTCACCTATATTCCATGATTTCAGTCAGCAAAGCTCCGACGGCTTCTCTCTGTTTACACAAATATTCGTCCTGTGCTGTCGGGCTACGTTCTGCGTGATGAGCTTGCAATTCGAGCCAGATAAGGTCTTTTAATTCGTTCTGCCATATCGTTTCTTCGCGACTCATTTGACGACGGCAGTTGCGTTCTTTGTCTTTGTCTGAACATCCCTATTCAATGGGAATGGAATAATGTATCGATATCATAATATAATTGATTCGTATTTTTCAAGTAACAGATATCTAATGACGACTGAGGCGCCTTTTGAAATATTACAAAGCTCTCTTGTGTGGAAAAAAAATCGAGCGAAGAAAAGATTAGAGAAGATGGTTAGAATTTTGTCAAAGTATCATACCCTTCGCCATTTACGCTGCCTCATTGTGTATTATTACATTAAACTTTTGAAAAGAAATACTAAAATCACGAAACTAGACAGCAGGTCTACCGAACTTTATATTCTCATTATACAGATAAACAAACTTGACGTGATGGTATTAATTTCTACGAAATTGTTTTGGATATTATATTTTCAAACATTCAATACATCGGGACAACAGTTTTGCATAATCTCGAATACGATTTTCTAATGTACGAAATACCTTGAGTTTCTAAGCAGTTTGAATGTTTGTTTAGTTGATATGTTTTATGAGTCTTATCTCAAAAGTATATGTCTTGAGTGTTTGCATTTGAGGTAAAGATGCTATTGACGTTATATCATAATCATAATTATGACTACAAAATATGTATAGAAAAAGTAGAGCATACCTAATATCTAAATTTAACTGCGTTAAAAAACTTTATTCACGTGCAAATTAAACTGTGTAACAGTTAATTAACGCTACTTCACTTCATCTAAATTTTAGGAATCGAAACTGTAACCAGGATGTGAATTCTTTCTGCATCAATGTTATTTACTTATATTCTTTTTTAGAAGTTATGTTTCCCTATTTTTCATGAAAAAGTGATGGCAAATTACTCACCAGTTTTATTAGAAAGGAAAATGTATCGTGAAAAATTTCTCTCTCCTTCAAACCAAGAGATCTTGGTGACCTTGCTGCTATACTATCATTCACCTCCACATTTGATTCAGTAATCTCAGGATCATGTACCTTTTCTTCGATATCAACTGGCTTTGAACGTAAACTACGAAATCGATTTTTGGTTTCAATCTAAAGTATATGAAAATATCAATCAATCATAAATCTATTGGGTAAATCAAGCTTCAAATATTCCTATCCGTAGTTTCAGCAAAAATTTTACATCTTTAAGGTGCTATTATTTCATTTCAAATTCCAGGTAATAATTTTACCCTGATTATCGGTGTTTTAACAGGTGGTTTCTCAGCTCTTTCACCATAACTAACAGCCGCTGATAAATCAAGCTTCAAATCCCTCTCAGACCCTCTTAAAAGTTTTAAATTTCTCTTGTTCCTTCTATTCCCTTCCTTAGCAACCTCCCCCTCAGTTTCTTTATCTCTATCTTTGTCAGCTCTATCGCACATCTCGTTGAACAACATGGTATCGAAAGTATTTCTTCTAGTTATTTGTGGCTTGGACAGTACTGATTTTGGAGTAGACGCCAGCTCTCTGTGAGTAATAAAGGTATAATGATTTGTGATTATAGGTCAATGGGACACTAGACTCATTTTTAACATACTTAGGAGTAGCAGCCAAATCTGTCCCACACACTCAGGCATATATCAAATATACACATTCAAGAGAAGATAATACATGTGAAATTTTTGTGACCAGATAAAAACGGTTCAGACTTTATATACTCCATTGTATTTTTTATACTTTCATTTCTTTGGGAGTTTTCTCCACTCACATTTCGATATCTCTCTGCTTCTTTTCCTTTTGCCTCCTGTTTAGACGTGTTCTAGGAGGTGTTTGTCCATAAAGATCAGTCATGTCGTGCAGCGATTCTTCAAATTCGGCATCTGGGCTTAGGGACTTCTTCTTACTATGGTAAAAATGGGGTTTTCAAAGATACAGTTTAAAATATCGTATAAAGTGTTCCCCCGCTACTGGATAAGTGAATGAAGTGTGTTTTTCTTCTTTTTTTTTGTAGTGAGGTATTATTTTATCCAGTTACGAAATATTGCGATAATTTAATTGGTGCATTCAATGCCTGATATTAATATCCCTTATCATACGAGCATCAAAGCTTTACCAGATAACAGTAAAAATTTAAGATACCTATATGAATGATTCACTTTCAGTTTTTAGCAGGGAATTATAATATTTAGTAAATTATCAGTAAGAGCTGATTAAAATTAGGCAATCAATTACGATGATGTCATAATTATATATTAAATCGAGAAAAATAATTCAAGGGATACAAATATTAACGTATACTTTTATAAAACAAATTTTCATGCGGAAAATCATTTGGCACACATTCAACAATTCGAGCAGAAAATTTGAATAATTGTATAATGATGAAAAGATCACGTGACGTAATGTATGAAAGGAAATAGATAAGCGGGTGAAATACAGATAAAGAAATTTACACTTTCAAAATGCTTATATTAATGCTTCTAAATTGGGTACACGTATATAGGTATGTATATGTATTACGAAAATATCAAAATATACTGTTAGGTTAGGCGACGTTCGCTGAATACGGATCTAGTTAGGTAACAAGTTAAAAATGACGTTCCCACGTCCCCGAGTAAGTAGAGAAGACTAGAATGCTTCTGTGTAAACGAGAAGACTTTAGGTGTAAATTGCTACATTTCCAAATCTATTTTTATGACGATAGTGACGTAGTGAGTAGGCATGTAATTTGGTTAGTATTAGTTGGGTTTAATTTCTCGAAGGGAACTCACCTGTCATCGGAATCATCCCCGTCGAAACTTTCACATCCCATTGAACAGTCATCAGTCTTTCTGTATTTCCCTTCGAATGACATATTTACCACAAAGTTAGTTCACACGATAAGAACACCCAACTGACCACAGGTGTTTTGCCGACTGTCTTCCTACGGCTTACGGTTATCCTCCACAACTAACCGCGCACTTGACGTCGACGTCGAGACGGCGGCACATACGCATGCACACGCACTCACACTACACTTGATCATTCAATGAATGGCGGAGTGTGGCGTATCCACCATTGGGCGTATTTTTCTAGCGCGAACTTGATTTCTGTTCAACAGATGTACCAATGAGATATGAATTTGTCCGAAGGATTCCCGTCGCGGTATTCCCTGAGGCAAATAATGACAATTTTTCTCGATTTTACGATAAGAATATTGTGGTTTACCCGCGCTTGACAAACTGTCTGGTAAATGAACGTACAAGATACTTGAATACCGATCGGCGCTATTACACAAATATGTTTACCGAGCCTACTGGCTCTCCCGCGTATGATAATATAGCTGATTAGATTACAGCGAAAATTATGGTATACTTTAGATATGATTGAATTAAATCATAATTTTATAGGCCATATCATCGTTAATATGTCGTACTGATTTTTATCGGCAGTTACTATTTTCGCCTATTAAATATGCATCAGGGTAGCGGAATGAATTGAAAGTAATGATCAAAAGAAATGAATGACTTCTGATTGAAAGTGAAATTATATCCTTCCCGGATCTAATATACGATTCTGCAATGTGCCAAATTTCACCAAGAATTACTGAACAGGATTTTGCGTTTCTGAATAGAGTTTCAGCTTCAATTTTTCTTTTTTGCTTCGCCGTATAAACAAATTTGCATTCGAAAAGATCAGATATTCTACCACCGAACAGTTTGATCTGTGCAGAATATGATATTTTCTTTGTTGCCAAAGAGTTCCTAGAACAGTTATTAAATGTGTTAATAAATTTCGGAAAGTTTACCCCTGCACTTTCTATAACACCCTGACCGCTCGCAAAAACAGTCATTCAAGAACTGAGCACTTCTTACTGTTTAGAAAATACTTTTGAAATATCATGCGGCATGATCAATACCTGTTCAAGGCTGACTACTGCAATGTTTGTAGAAGCCCATACCTTGTGGGAATATTAGACGGATATATTTGAGTGTATTGTTAGCTGGAATAGCATACGATACTCGTTGAATATTCACGACAAGGCTATAGATATTACGAATTGATGCATTCCTGTTATGTCTAAAACGTAGGATTAAATAGTAGAAAAAAATCGTAGTAGGTAGGAATATTATAGCTAGTATAACAAAAAGAGAAAAAATTGAACCTTATGTTGTAAGATACGATTTTTATTTAAACAATCTCTAGTTTTC
This sequence comes from Tenthredo distinguenda, assembly GCA_947538915.1. NCBI lineage: Eukaryota > Metazoa > Arthropoda > Insecta > Hymenoptera > Tenthredinidae > Tenthredo > Tenthredo distinguenda. Next base: position 13,919,897 of record OX384534.1, read on the forward strand.
GTAGCAAGTACAGTAGTTTCCATACATATATCCTTGCACCAACGAATTGTATCTTTTAATATACATTATGTACCCTCGTATTTATCATGTTCAATGATTTATACCAAATTTCTCATTTCCATATTATAATACTGCTGGAAACCTTTGCTTAGTGAAAATAATAATAATGATGAATAGAAGGAAAAAAAAAGAAAAACAAAACATGAGAAATAAACATTTTATAGTTTTTTCATATAAAATAACTGCTACATACTATATAGCCCGCAGAATGTCTATGGGTGCAACGCAAGTGCAAAATAATTTCATTGTTATTATTTCTTAGTGTGTTATAATTGTTTTTTTTCCTTTCCTTTTCTTTTCTTTTTTTTTCTGACTGTAGAAATGTAAAATCCAAAGTGTTCTAGCACCTTGATCCGTATTTTATCGCGACATGAAAAATTTTAAAAATCATTACTGAATTATTGATGTTGCTTCTATATAATAGCCCCTTGTTACGGTAAGCAGATCATTGCTGGGGATTGAAGGGGGAAAAATGGGATACCTATGGCTGGATTTAAAAAATTAATAACAATATGAAATGTAGTTTTCTAGCAGTTAGCATAAAGGATATCTAAATGTTCACAATTCTTATATCAGCCTTGTTAATGATTTAGCTTATAGGAGTATAACAAACTGTTACCTTATTATATACTAATGTAAGTGTTCGTTCGTTTTCGTATTAGGAAATTTACTACTAGCTTTGAACAAGGTTTTTATCCGTATCCATATTTCTTTCTTTCATTCTTTTTAGTTTTCTTTCTTTTTCTCCAAGGTCCACCATGTTTCGGAAATAGCCCACGATCATTATGGAACATCTTACAATATTTCACCTGAAGAGAAAATTTCGATGTTTTAATTTTCCTTTAATCATATCCGAATTCGTTATATCTATAAAGTTATTCTTTGCTCGGTAAATGTTCGTAGAGACGGGAGGGCTGGGGGGTTGAGTGCAGCGCAAGGACATTTTTATTGTCAACTGAAATTCTGTTGTATAAAAATTATTGTTCTTGATTTTTTTTTTCTTACTTTCTTTCTCTGAACTGAAAATTTAGCCCAAAAACCATAAAGGTTCGCAAATTATTGTGAACTTCCGGAATTCATTGGTAATTCACAAGCTAAATCCAGCAACGAAACTGTTTTCTTTTTTTTCACGTATATCTCAGAACGACAATTTACATGAATCGCTCGATACGCACGGAATTTTATTTGTTCTATTGATATATGTTAATTCTTGTTTTTGCTTTCATCCTTCTCGAAATTTGACAAAAATAATGAGCAAAAATCTGAGCCTATTATAGTATTTAGGAAATCGAATTTAACTGGAGCGCCCCGCGAGTATTTATAAATAGAAAACGAATATTTCTAGAATGAATTTGATATTTCTATGTCGGTGTAAATTGTAATGCACTTAAGTATGCCTATACTTCCAGTTTAATAACGACTTCGATATTATTGTTTGACGTTTTTATAGTCAATTGTAAAATTGGACATCACACACATCATAGTTGTCGATATACGCATTTCTTTTTGAAATTTATTCAATATGAATCTGAGAATTTTTATTTATAAAATGTTACAATATATAAAAGTGCTTTCATGAAGGCAAAAATCATCGACTTTCAATTGGCAAACAGACGACCTTTTTCTTCGTCTATTTTTTCTCTACTTTTTTTTTTACACGACTATTTTCGTCAAATATTTGTGGAATGTCTTGCATATTGATATATTGATATCAAATTTTGTTTTCTTTTTCTCGCCATGGATGATAATAGTTGAAGCAATTAATTTAAGAGGGAGGAAAAAAAAACATGAAATAGAAAATAAAAAATAAAATAACTAACTTGCTTCGTTTTTACTTTTACACGATTAATGATGCATAAGTTATATCTAAATATATACCATCTTGCTTCTCATTACAAATAGAAATAGACAACTATAAAATGCTTTGCTTTAGTGTACTTCTAATATTATCTCATAATAATAATAATAATAATAATAATAATAATAATAATAATAATAATAATAATAATAATAATAATAATAATAATAATAATAATAATAATAATAATAATAATAATAATAATAATAATAATAATAATAATAATAATAATAACGCTACTAAATTGTAAATATTAATATTAAATATAATCCAAAAATATCTATAATTAATCAATTATTTCTTATTTTATAGAGCAATAGTGGTGGTGTTGGTGGCGGTAGTAATTGTTGTTGTGGTGTAGTAACGGTAATACTTATAATAATACCAGTAGCAGAGGCGATAGCAATAATTTTACACAGCGAATGGTTTATATCAGATTTTTAGGCGGTTCAAGTTAATAATATTCAATTCAATTATTTGTTGAAAGGACATTGGCAGCTTTCAGAGATGATAACAAGTTTTTCATCTTCTTATTTAAGGTTTTTTTTTTGCTATCGATCTTTTCTCTTTTCATTTTTTATTTTTCTTGTTTTTAAACACTTATGTAACACTTGTCGGCATGCCGTGCCACCACACCTTTTAATCCATAAAAAAAACTTGTAAGCTTTCATACTAATAAATACCGTGCAATGTTTTAATGCAGTAGAAACAATATAAATCTTGACCACTATTTTGAGTGTATGTGTTTCTGTATATAAGTGTTTTTTATGTGTGTGTGTGTGTGTGTGTTGTTACCTGTGTGTACAATTTTTATTGTTATTATAGAAAAGACACACGAAATATTAAAGTTAGAGTATAGTATTATGTATTCAATGTTTTATTTTCATTTTTTATATATATATATATAAATGTATACGTATATATTTATATTTATATATATATATCAATAAAGGCCACGAGTGTTCAATATAAAATTACTGGATAGTAATTGTACTCCATTCTTACTAATGTGTAAATACCTTACAAGTAGTCCGCAGGGCGTTCATAATGTTAATATAACGTTTTTTGATATCCGATATCACTTACTTAATGTAACCAGCATACATTGTCATTGGTTGTTTCCGATTACAGTTTTTAATTCGTTTTCAAATCTAACAAATGTCCTGCCTTTCGCATTTGAACTAATGTACTTTTTATTTTTAGGGTATATAATTATCTGGAAGCTCTAACGCATTCAGTTTCCTTTTTTTTTTACGTTTTTCATATTTTCGAAACATTTTCAAGATCATTCAGCACCATTTCAATTTTCAGTAATAGATCAGTAATAGATCAGTAATAAAAGTAAAGCAGTTTCAATACCATGATGAAGCACAAATAGGTATATAATCTTAGCCGTTAATCGGCGAATAGAAATAAAAGATTATACTGAAATTACGTATGAAAGATGGTTTGATCGATAAGACACGTTCGTGAAAACGCTATCAAAGTTTAACCTGAGACTCAATGACATACATTAATGTACTCAATGTATAAATGTAAATAGTTTCTATGAATAGAATATCTGATGTATGTCATGGGAGTAGAGTAAGAAACACGAATGAAAGTTTTCCCTATTTTTGAAAAACAATGTTAGATCTACGAACTTTCATAGAAACAGTATCAGGTATATAATAAAAATTAACATTTACCTTGTTCTGTAACAACTGAATTCCAATAAAAGATATATAATAGCACAGGTAGTATGTAATCCTCTTATACTATCTTTGTTCACGGCGAATAAAGCGCTTTCCTTTCAGTAATGGTCTACAACCAATGCCAGTGTATTTTAACAAATACGCATATTGTAAGATGAGATTAAAAATACGGGCACGATCTATTCTCATTAAGAACAGAATAGTATATGACATATGAACAGCGAGTGAGGTGTCTAATGGAACACGTAAGAGACAAAAACAAAATGGCAATATCTAGTAGTCATTTACACAACTTCTGGCTGATAATGCTGAATATACAATTTTATATCAACCTATGAAAGACGGATAGAGTCGTAATACGTCTGTTGAAACCGGTATCAACTATTGCAAATTGGTTTATCAAAATTAACAATAAACAAGACAAAGGGATCGTGTTTAGATATTCAGATGTCGCGTGTAAATCAAAAGCATTGGCCAAAGATTCAGAACAATGAAAAATTAAAGGATATATAATAACGTATGGCCATTCTGGAATAGTGGACAGTTTGAAAAATAAGTACTATAAAAAATATAAGGGATCTTCTAAATCGTTTAGCACGCAAGTTTATCATTCGATATAGTTTTATAATCGGAATAATTAGCTCGCAGATATAAAAAAAAGATCAAAAAGATGTGTAGGTATATCTAAAAGCACACGAGGTCCCAGATAACTTCCATGTATATCGACATACAATACCAGGGATGTTTACTAGAGCAACAAGTACCCGAGAATTCTTGACGTACTCGTAGGAGTGATACACCAATGTCCTGATGGCTCGCAATATTATCTGTTTTGTTCAATAAGTTGAGAAATTTATTATTAATCGTAGTATAAATTATACTCTCAAAATGCTATTTACATCTCATGCTATAATCATATATATTGATCTTGGTTGGCCAGTGTTTATGTATGTACTTCTTGTTTCTTTTTTTGTTTTTTTTTTTTTTGTAAGAATTTTTAATAAAAATCCACAACTCACGAGGATAGAAAATAAGTTGGTGTAAATAAGTGGAGTTGAATAACAAGTGAATTATGATTAAACATGAATGAAAGTATTACCTAATATGCCGCAAATTAATAGGATTAAAACTGCCACTATACACTATACACTATACACCACAAACTAATCACTTATGCAAAATGGCCAACAAAATGGATTTTACAAGCATTGTTATTTAAGCTTATCATCGACTCGATCAAGATCCATCCGTTGAATAGTAAAATCCAAAGTTTTTGTTTTTGTGTAAATGAAGTAAAGTAAATCATAAGGATGGAAGTTCATAATAAGGTATTAGATATTAAGGTGTAATTAAGAAAGGATTGGGTATAATTTACATGTTCTCGAACTGGTCGACACGACGTTTAGTATTGCCTTTGCGAATCTCACGTAGTGTTTTGTATTTATCACGACCTTGGCGTACATTTTCCCTGTGGATCTTGTCCATTGCCGTTTCCTTCGTTTCATCGCGAGATTGGGCTAAGTCCTGTTTAAGAGCCTATTTAAAAGAAGAAATAAAGTTTGTATAAAGCTTTTTGTTTAATCATCTTAGAGAGTAAACTTTTACAAAAAAAAGGAAGGCATTTCGGAACCAGAATTTAGGATCTTGAGAAATTTGTACATCTTTTGACTATTCTCTTCAAAATATTTACTCAAGGTGTCAAGAAAGAATAGGAATTAATTATATACCTTCAATTGATCATGCAGCCGTTCATTCCTTTCTGCCAAAGTACGTCGCTCTTCAACTGGATCGATAATCGACTCATCAGTAGCAAGATCTTTAGTAACATCGCCCTGAGGAGTTTCGTCTTCTCCCTCTTCTTCACCTTCTTCTTCATTCTCTTCGACATGATGATGTTGTGGAGTGGTACTCGCTTGGAATGCCCTGTCTGCTTCCTCTTGTCGTATTCTGCAATATAACGTTTATTTATTTAATACAATTTGTGGTAATTACATAATTTTCTCTTCTCAAAACAGAATTAAGGGTAAGATATAGCTACTAGGAGTAACAATAGGAAATTGAATCATTGTGTAAGTACCTGGCTGCTTCTACTTCTTCTTGAAGTCTTCGAGCCTCAGCGTCTTTAACTTCAACTTCAGATTGAATGCGTTGCACCTCTTCCTGCTTTGCTCTGATTTCTTGTTCCAGCTTCATACGCTCTGCAGCTTCCATTTCTTGGGAACGTTCTAGTTTCTCCATCATCACGGTCAATTCCTGAAAATCTCATTGCATTAGTGTCGGGTAAACAACTTCGTCATGTGCAATTAATGTTTTTACACTGTATTTGATTTCAAAAAATCACTACCTATGATAAATAATGGTAAAAACGAATCTAGGATATACATTAAAACAAACGTGACTTTTGCTAACTCTTGCTTTGTTTCGTTCCATCAAGAATTAAACATTTTTTTTACTTTGCACATTTCTTAGATAAGGTTTTATAAATATCATGATAAAAATATCAACTAGAATTGGATAACGGTTCGAGTATCAAGCAGAATGAAAACTTGAGTCTTTGAAAATCAAATTCCAGTATAAAGGCGACTATTGTTAATTCAATATTTGTTCAGATAGATCAATAATTGACAAATATGTTAGTTCCAAAGAAGGTTCTCAAAGGTGGGCTAGTTTAAGATATATAATATGTTTTCAGCAACTAATAAAAAAAAAAGACATCTAGAAGTTATGAAAAATGGGCAAAACAAGATATTTTAAAGATTTTTGCACATGCATCATATATCACATATGGGTTAATATGTGTAATTCAAATCACTCCTGAAAATATAGAAATAATATATACTTTGAAATTGCAAATGATCAAACACACTGGAATATTATAACATAAAGCCTACAGAGAAGACGGCGGCAAGCTAAGAACACGAAAATAAAAATGGTAAAGGTCGAAAAAAACATCTAGGATCGAAACTGGTGTCTCACCAATAAATATTTGGAATAACGCGCTAGTACCGCATTGCTAAGAGATGCATGTGCTATTGCCATGATTTGTAAAATTGCCTAAAATTGTAAATTCTATTTTAAAAGTGATTTATGCATGGGATATAAAACTTCGACAGCGTAACAGCCAAGACGAGAAAAAAAAAAAAAATACGTAATATTCCAGACAAAAACCAGAATAGATTATATCTCATTGTCAGTAGAAAAAAGACGGAAAAAAAAGATTGAACGATCATGAAATAAGCTTGATAGAGTTAAATAATTGATTCTGGCGAAAAATATTCAATAAACATGATTATAATTATTCAGCAAACCTGACCAAGTGATAATATGTGGTAATTATTCACTGGTGATTAGGTAATAACGAAACTTACCTTCTGACGATCTTCAAGCTCCTCTTTAGCGGCTTGCAACTGTTTCAATTGCTCCTCTAAACGTCTGATCATTTCCTGGGCTTCTGAAAGTTCGGCTTGCCGTCTCTCCATCTCTTCAGCCATACTTCTCAACCTTTCCTCGTATTCTTGCTGCTTCTTTTCGGCTCGCTCTCTCGCAGCTATTTCTAACTGAAGTTTTTCTCTCTGCTGTTGTTTAGCTATTTTCTCTTCACGAGCTTGAGCCTTTAATAATGCAATAGATCAGTAATTATGAAGTAACAAATTTACAAGTTCAATGAAGAATTGCCAACAACTGATTCTATTTACTGCCCTCAGATAATATTTCACATCATGGCGATCAAGAGTAGCAAATACTAAAGTAAACATCACAGGGCAGTAATCTTCTACTTTTGAGTATTTTCATTGTTCAATCTTGTGAATATAAACGAACCTTCATCTGTTGGACATCAATGGTATCTGGTTTACGTCTTCGCATGTATAGCTCGTGATTCCCCATGCAGAGTGCTAAGATTCTCTTATTGATCCTAACTCGGGGTGCAAAGAAGACAAAATCTGGTGCTTTCTTATCGATTGGTTTGATGATAAATTTTCTATCATTGAAAGAGATATTACGGATCTCAGACCAAGGGAAACCAATTTTTGGTGTCAGTTTGTCATCCTTTTCGTAAATATTTAGCCCAAGAGCATCAACCCCGAGCCAGAGTTCGGTACCTTTCTTGTTACGAATTTCAAAGTAGTTCACGCCGTACATTTCCAAATCCTGAGAAAAAAAAATATGAACAAATTCAACATTTTTGGTTCATAGAAAAAACTAATGATTACAAATAGAGGCAGTCTTTGAATAGACTCAAAATTCTAAGCGACTTTAATATCGATAATACCTGAGCAATTTTGAGATACTCCATCATCGCGTCTTCACGAAGCATTCCTCGGTGTTCCTGCCACCAAGTTGTAACGGATCCTTCCCATTCATCTTTGCTCATTTTATGCTGATCCATAACACGTTGAGGTAGCAAACGATCGTTTGCCAAAAAGCCAGAATTATGGGTACTCTTAACAAAATCCCCATGTCGAGCTTGAACAGCATAAGAAGCTAAAAGCACAGAGGTCTCTGGCGGGCAGTATATTTCGTCTGTCAAGATCGCGTTTTTCACCTAAGAGAAATAATCCAAATTTTTATCGAACGGTTCTGCTCGGAATATATACAATGTAGATAAATAGTAATTCAGTCAGTTACATTGAGAAAATTTTATAGCACTGAGAACAAACATAAAATGTGCACATGTACACAGAAAATTACACTGAAATCAATTTCATCTTACCTGAAGGTAGAAGAGACGAAGCGTAATGTCTTGAATAAGTTCTTCAGCAACATCTTCGGGGTAGAATTTAGCACGGAATTTGAATTGTAGCGGGTTCTCTTTCTTCACATCCTGGTTCATCACCTGTAACCCAAGATGATAGGATATAATTGATGTATTATGTACGGTGTGATGGCTTGTTAAAAAATTGAAAAAAAATTCAACAAAGAGGTGAAAAGAACGAGTGTCTGTGAATTGAATAGAAGATTGGATACACAACAACTTATAATCATGCAGCAAGTGTTTATTACCGTTAAAAAATTCAACTGTGATATAGACTGGTACGATGATAATCTAAAAACATATATATTCTATAATGAAATAGAATAAAGAAGTCAAATTTTACTGCAGTAATAACAGTTTTGATAAGTTTACAATCGAATTGATGTTTGTTCATTTATTATTCAATGATATAACAGAGCCACTTCATTACTCTATCACAAATCTATCCATGGGGCATGCACAGGGCAGATGTAATCTCCATGCATTTAAGACAATGCATTTATACATTTATTTTCTTTCGAACAGTAATATTGTCCGAGATTGCGTGATAATTAATCGGATATGCTTTCAATTTATTCCAAGAGCAGATCTTACGATTAAAATATTTAAATGATGACAATCAGTATCGACGTCATACGTAGTAATTAAAGATATAGAAAAGATCGAAATCTAATTTTCAAAAGTATCCTTAAACTTACTCAAGTGTAAGTATTGGGATGAAATTTAATTACATATGTAGTAGTAATAAAACTGTGCCACTAGAAAGCTTTATGCAGTAACAACTTTGACATTACAACAAATCGAATTTGTTAATTTATCTTACGTGCCAAATTTTTCGCCGATTGAATAAACCCACCTGTAATAATATGCCAAAAATCATGTTCCACCCTTTGATATAGGTTTTTTATTTTCTATTTCGTCAATGTTCGTGTACGGGAAAATATATCAGATTAAAGCACAAACTGTATTGAATCTTTGCCGTTATTACATAACAAATATATACCTGTATAAAGGTCGAAGAAAAAACCTTCGTATGTGGAATATGGCAAAGAAAATAATGAATACAAACATACCAGCATAGATGCTATAACATTACCTATAATCTAACGTTCGTACGAGACATCAATGTGCCTATAATCAGCTACTATTCCTGTCATATAAGTATATGCAACAATTGCATTATATCCATTACAGCAGAAGCTAACTTATTAATTTTAGCATGGCATATGGGAATTACGAACTTTTTAATACGTATGTATAGTAGAATTACAGAAGCAACGAGAATGAATTTCAAAATGCATGCGAAATGGAAATTTGCATAGCAGTTATATTTTCAATCAAATTTTGGCCTTCAACTTTCTTGGCTCTTCCTATTTCTCATAAGAAGGGAAAATAGATAAATAATTGAATGAATGAAATCCTGGCTAGATTCAGGAGATATTTTTGCTTTTGCATATAACTTTTCAAATGAATGATTACTTTTCGTCTCTTTTTTCTTCCTGCGATGCCGATATATGAAAGTACGAAGGTAGTTTTCTACACTTACCAATATTCAATGATATATGTATTACCGAATCCACTAAAATCATGCATTGTAGATAGTTTCATTTCGTATTCTGCTTACCCTAGACAAGAATGAAAGTCCACTCTTCCAGTTGTTCATTTTATGATTGCATGCGTATTGAGAATAGAAATACAGTTAAATTAAAGCATTTTATATACATTATTAATATATGATGCCTGCCAATGATAGAGAAAATAATAAGTAAATGCAATTTTTTTTTTTGAGAAAAAAAAATCAATAAAATAAAAACGAAGGATTCTTCAATCATGTATAGAAATTCAAGACTGGGAAATGAATAATAAATCGCGGAGTAACAAACGGTCAATGTAATGATTTTTTTGTATACATGTCAAGCAACTATTCATCATTGGATCCATTACATTCAGTGATACTAATATTGATACGTAACCAATACGTGAGAGGTTGAAAATTGATATTTCAATCATTTCATAGTAGAATCTAAAGATACGGTGTCACCTGACGAAAACGATTCCGAACCCAATTACGTCAAAGAAGATTAAAAATTGATAAGATTAATTCTTGATATTATTCGTTGATTATTGAATTACGTGGCCAATTTCCTTTTTTTTCTTCTCTCTCCCCTATTGGGCGGTCGCAAGATTCCTTAACCCTAAGCATATCACATGTATCAGGCGCCGATTGCGTGGCTAGCGAGTTTGACTAGACAAAAATAACTCATACACGCCGTATCGTAGTAATTGAAATCTTTAAAACATGAGAAAATTTCGTTAGTGAATTCCCCCGTGCGTAACGGAATTGCAACGTATTTTATTCTGCGTAACGGTATTACTATAGACGATTCTGGTGTCTGGCCAAAAATCGGTAATGTTTACCACACGACCTAGAAATTATACACCGTCGTCGGTCTTTGGTTGCACTCGTAGAATGCGTGACAAATTTCATCAAAATCGCCTCCTTCCTACGTCGTTCTCTATACCTTAGAAATAGGAGTACCGTTAGGACATTCTCCACATTATGCTGCAGTAAGACTGCATAATTTTCGACGTGCAAAATTCAACCAAACTTCTTAATTAACAGATGGAACTTTTACTAACGGGATTATAGTTAATTAATTTTCCTCCCTTTTATTGAACTAACATAATTCTGTACTTGGATATAGTCTGAAATAGTACGTATAAACTTTTCCTCCATCTGGTTGCGATATTCATACCACGCGGAACTTCTTTCAAATCTTCATTATTTTTGCATTTTTCTTTTCATCCGTAGTAACTAACATTAAGCGACAAAGAGAGAAGGAGAACTTTCGGATATTTTCAACTATAATCCCGGTCACGTGATTTCATGATTATCTATAGATTCAGCGAACGATATAGACTACCAGATTATCGCAAACCAATCGAATAATTTTTCTATGTCACTAACGTTTGATCGATATCCCGAAATATCTTCGGAGCCAAGGCCGGCCCCACTCTCTCTATCTCTATTTCGTTCTACATGAAACGTTTCATAACTCGCGTTATCAAACTTTACGAAGTCTGCAGGATAATCTAAGCGTGGATATCAGACCGATCTCTTAGCAGAACAGTTTTCAATATTACTGTAGAAAAGAACCTGAAAGTCAACCAATTAAAAAAAAAAAAATCTGTCCATCCAGTTTCTATATTGGAGTTTAAGAAAGGATCCACCGATCTAAATGAAAGAGAGCTTAGCTCTTACTTCTATATTTGTATCAATAGTTTCTTTACTTCATAGTCAATAGAGTCGTAGTCGTTGCAGTCTTTCACCGATTAGCCCATAGAAAATACTATTCTGGATCAGTTTTATTATATTTAACATTAAAGTGATAGGAATTTGACGAATGATATTTAACGGAAAAAGATGTACAGAGAAAAGAATATAAATGATATATACGGAATTCTTTGAAGTTAGAAACTTTGTCGCTATAAGTAAGAAGTGGGTACAAGCTCGCCGTCGTTTTGTCGTCTGAGCAAGTGCCGGAAGGCTGGTGTTATGTACTGATAAGATAAATCTTTCCAGTACCCGGCACCGTTGTTCGTCGTCATCCGTTATAGAAATGACTGCAGGAAGAAGAAGAGAAAGAAGAACGATTCATGTCTTTAAATTCGATTTTTTCCTGGACCAAGAACATTTTAAACATTTTAAATAAACGAAAAGGAACGCTTTTCTCTCTACAGCCTTGATCGTTAGCCATATCGGTCTCTCGAGTATGACAATGAAGCCAGCTCATACCTACTGCAGCTATGGAAGAATAAAACAAAAACTAACTAGTCCCTGGCCCAGTCAGAGACTCGTAATTTTAATTTACTCATACCACATAATTATAGTGCATATTAGCCGAGGCTCACTATACGAGTCACCATTGAAAGGCTAACTCACATCCCCGATTTATCTACACGGATGAATGACGTAAGAGCTCAAAGTCGCGTTACGCATCGAAGAGAAAAATTCGGAACCAGAAGAAAAAAAAAACGAAGCAACGTAATGAGTCAGAAATATTATGAGACATGTATTTCATATTTACATGCATATTTGATACATCGATCAGTTTCTTTTTTCCAATATGAATAATGCAGTAGACTGAAAAGAGAAGTATTAAAGTTATTTCCAAAATTATATCTGAGTCAAATATTTGCAGTTTCGTTATTTTATAGACATACACTCGGATACACATTTCCTAAGGATTCAGCTATCTCATTTTTGCAGCTATTTCGAAATATATTTATCGCTACTTCCTGCGTGGTTCGACGGAAGTTGGTCAGACCTCGACTTCCACGAACGAGATTTTACTTTATCGGAGAAAAATAAATCGAGCAAAAACCTGTAGCTTATAAATTTTGTCGAACCTGAATACACATTGTAGTATTTAAAAAAATCCGATCGATCGATATACTGCTTAGAATTGTTAAACGGGGATGATAAAGGTTAAAATTGATATAATTCTTATCTCGAAAATAAAAAATAAAAAAAATTAAGTAAAGTTGAGTTTAATCACACGGGTTTTATGATTTTATACAAAAATCGATGATTTATAGGTTTGAGGGTGATAAGAAAGAAAAAAAACTGCGTTATAAAAACCGTGATTATATTCAAACCATGCATATATTTGACTAAGGTATTTCGAGATTAGCTTATCTCACGGTTTACCTCGATATAAATCGCTATCTCTAGCAATGCTCGAGCGTTAAGTAACTCGTAATTGAAACGGAGGCGTTTCAATAGCCTTTGGACGATGTATGTATACAGGTATATACTATAGAGATACAGAATCTATATATAGACTTCATCGACAATGATCGAATACGATTGTCCGGATACATAGGTATACGACTCTATGTTGCACCTTATACTGTAAGTGAGCACGTATGCACATTCAATTTATCCAGATACGGTATATGAAAACGAAGGAGAAAAGGGAGAAAAAAAGCACACGTTCAGTTACGTTACACAGTCAAAGAATGACGTCAGAACTAACTAAATAATGACTCACGAAAAGGACATTGCGTTTATCATACATATGTATATAAAAAGATATTATACCTACACGTTTCATTCATATGTATTCAGCATCCAATCGCATACAATACTTTTTTCAGACGGAGATGAGAAATTCATTAATTTATTCGTCTTACAATTAGTCATATATGAAAGATTGCTCGATATTTTTTTTCTTTCTATTTTTATTTTCTTTGTCAATGAAGCGAATCATCGAAATCAACGTGTGAGGACAGAAACTATGTGATTCAACTATTTCTGTTGACCAGTCAAAACTGAGAGTAATAATTAGGTAGAAATGTTTCAAATAGTAAGAATAAAATGGTATTTTATAAAAATGAAAGATTTGATTTAAATAGTCGAGTTTGGTCAAAATCCATTGAAGTTTTATATCCAGATTTTATTTTTCTTCATGCCTGCACTCTGGACGAATCAATGAGAAAATAAGTGATTGAGAAATAACTGTAATTCGATATCAGGCAGCCTTGATATGGAAGAAATAAAACCTGGTAATAATTATTAATTACAGTAATTAATAGATAGATATGGTACAGATTTTTTCAACCACCTTTGGACTCTTACGTATCGTTACGTCACGTATTCAGGCTTTTTCCAATGCCACAACGACATATTATTTTATTTACTGGTTTTTCTAATTCGAGGACAAACATCGACGTGAACGTCAACGTGAACGTGATCGTGAATGTGGATGTGGACGTGGACGTGGACGTGAAAATGGACGTCGACGAGGTAAAGCCACGATGTAGAAACGGCAACGCCCTGTGTACAACGTCCACGTATGTGGAAGAGGAGAGGTAAACTCGATTATGTAAGACGTCTTGCGCGACAGTATGGAGAACCGTGGAGTTTAAGAGAGCTCGAAGTCCCAGGTGTGTAAAACATCTGTGGTTATCATCTCGAGGAAAGAATATTCTCATAGCTTAGGTATACGTTAAGATATCGGCATATGTGTACCTATGTATATGTTCATAGAAAATCAGTGACTCTCGTATGCAAATTCATATAGATTGATGGTACAGAAATACAAGAAATTCAACAGAAGTCACGCCGTTCTAATACGTCCTTTACGAGCCGCAGTTTTTTTTTTTTTTTTATATCCATAGAGATCGATCGTAATTTATTCAGAATGGCCATAAGAAGTGAAATTTGAAACCCCGTAACTTTGTATGTTCTATATACATTTGCAAGTATCGACAATTGTAAATTATTCCTTGGGAGTTTCACTTTCCCACCCAAAAATCGAAATTGTTTAATTTTTAATTTTCGTATTCGTAAAAAATCGTGTCCTTCTTTTAAATCAGAAAAAATTCTGTAAAATATCCAAGTTTTTCACGTAAATTCGCGCATTTCATGACCACCTATAAGTTTCTATACACTCATCTAATGGTGGGGTAAGGTAATTGCCTTGCCTTACCAAATCGTCTTCGAACTCGTCATCGTCGCTGTCTGAATCAGAACGTCCGCGAAGTCTGCGTACCTTCTTCTTTACCTCCTTCTTCACAACCCTAGTGATCATGCTTTCGGGCTGCATAAAAGGGCCCGTATATGATATAATGTATAAATCTTGATCAACGAACAGATTTACAAATTTCTACGATCGCTATCCGACTCAACTCACTAATAAAACTATACAGTTATCATATGGGCTATTTTCACACGAATGGGATCTAGCCGACTACTTTCACAATATACTGCTATCAAGGAATCAGAATATCAATTTGGGGCTAAAATAAAATCAGGTATTACGCTAAAAAAAATTAAACTAGCTACATATTCGTCTTCGTCAAATCTACAAACATGTAACATAGAGATTTAGGATTTTGGATAAATTGATTAAACAATTTTTAGCGAAATAACTAATTTATTTCCTTTAGTCTATAAATTTTTTATTTTTATTTTTTTTTGTATCGTGTTTTCGTCAAGCTCTGACGAAGGTGTACAATATGTGAGTCAATGCGTCACATGGCGATATAGTCAGAGAAGAATTTTATCGCGTCTCTGTACAGTATAACCGCAGCGAAATCGAGGTTAAATAATTAACTCCTATAACTAAGCACAGACTAGTTAGTCGGGTAGAATTGTTCATTCTCTTATTCGTTAGTCAAATATACTCTTCACACGCACGTCATTCGCCTCGCTGGTTGAATGATGGTAAGTTTTTTTCATTTTCTGAGGAAACCTTTACGCTTAGAACACTGATATGTAGGTATACGTGGTTAATTATACCGATTGCTCATTTTTACTGCTTACAGGAAATAAATTAGAATATCTATCCATATATCTACCTATGAAGGAGGTAGATGAAATTTGCGGTTAATTTGATTTCAAAGAGTTGCGTCAGTGAAAAAAATAAATAAAAAGGAAACGAAAAAACCAGAAGGCTTACGCACGCAATCGGTTAAATTTTGACAAGGGTAGGTATAATTGAGATAAATATATATATTCTTTTTACAGTGTTCAACGACCGTAATTATACCTCGCTTGAAGGAAAAGATAAAGAATATTGGAAATTTTAACGGTATACGTAATAATGAATATTGACAGTCAATTAATTGATAATCCACGAGTTGTAGGGTCAAGTTTTGTGAACGGGAAATGTATGGTTGTGAATATAATATTATAGAGGATAAGAAAACCACATTCTGAAAATCTGACATAGAATTAATAACGAGATAGAATGTATGACGTAGATTATAATCGGATTGTCTATATAGTTTGTACTAGATAAGAATATTTTTCTCTTTCATCTTAATCCGTGTATATGGATTTTTGAGAAACGACGAGACACTGCAGCTAGCGAATTTCACAAATGACGTAAAACGTTTAGATCTAACGATTATATGTATAGCTGTGAATATAAAGAAAAAAAAAACCGGATATAATAGACATTAGAAAATAATGAATATCGAGATTAGAAAATTTCTGTATAAAAAAATTGATTCTGATACCAATATAATTTTTCCTCGTTAAATAACGTCTATTCATATCTGAGAATTCAGAAATAATCTACAGCGATAATAATTCGTTTACGCACGTTGGCTGAAATCGTTTCAAACTATATCTTGATTGATCACAGATTAGGCAGGTTGACAAATAGTTATGTTTTATGATCACTGCAGACAGTGACAGATCACCGATATATATTGATGTATCAAAATATGTAGTTTTGCTCATAAATTGGAAAAAAAAGAATAAAAAAGAAAAGAAAAAAATCGATGTTACGTATTTGTAGGTACTAATTGAAATAAGTATATTGAAGCGCTTATAAGTACCTACATATCACACATATCGTAGAATTATTATATAATCATCGACACCGCCGTATATTAGAAGGTTAAACGATTCAACTAACTCTCATTCGAGGTATAAATTATGCGTAAACGTTATTGCTGAGAAGTTTTATAGTCATATGATGAAAAACGGTCTTCTCCCCCATCCACAGATTTATACAGCTATGCTATTAATACGGTGATAATTCTATAAAATCATACAAACTGACGTTACGTGACAAAACAAATTTTCATCTGAGTAGAGAGAGAGAAAGAGAGAGACAGAGAGAGAGAGAAGGGAGAACAACCCGTAATTTAATCAAATCGTTTCTCACGCAATGAGATGAAACTGTATAGTGCAGGGTACATATTTTATATTTACGTAACCCCTACTAGTTCTGTTAATATAAATTTTATTTCTGCAGCATGCGGTAATGGGGAATTTTCCTAGGCGTCTATAAAATACTGCAAGTATATCACTGGGAGGTATGAAATGAAAAGAATTGCTCGCCATATATAATGAAAGACAGAAGGAGAGAAGAAAAAAAAATTACGATTACGGCTTAGAATTAATATACCATCGCAACGTACAAAAAAGTACAAAATTCCAATCCGACTGTATCGAATATTCGAATTTAGAGAGATTGCGATTTATTTTTAGCCACGTTTCTCATAGTGCAGCTCTATACATGAAATCACTAACTAAATCGAGATTTTCTTTCGCTCGCTGATCTCACCGATCGCCCACCGTACGTTGTCTGGTCTACATCGGCGATTACAGTATGTGTGTATTCGCATAGTTTCACATTCTGTCGATCCAAAAAATTTCGCGACAATCTCGCTAATTATAAAATGTCAAAGTTTATAAAAAGATATATATTATAAAAAGAGAATAGGAAAGAAATCCTTCACTTTCGCATTTAAGTGTCGCGAAGAATCGGTTTGACCTGTTAACGTCAGCTCGATCCTTGACTCGTATAATTCAAGCTGTTCAACTAGGACGAAGAATTAATTATCAATCATCATTCTTAAGGCGACAGAATTTTGCAGAGAAAAAAAATTCTCAGATATATTCTACGAAGAGCCGAAATTAATCATCATAAAAGAAAAAGAGAGAGAGAAAAAGGAAGGTAATCATTAGAATTAAATTGAAAAAAATTATCAGTTATTTTCAATGCATCGGAGGTATCGTGGAGAGCGAATAAACGGTTATTTCTTGTCAACGAACGTATCTGTGTCACGTTATGCTGAAAGAGCATAGCGGTGGCTCAGTGGCAATATGCTGCTTGTTTGCTGCCAGTTGGGAATAAACGCGCCGATCGTCCGTCTACCTACTGTGTCAAGGTGAAGGTGCGTCGTGAGTGAAAGCCATGGAGCATGACGACGACTGTAGATACCTGTGCGATATATTCCCATTTATTCACAGGAGTTTAATGGATCTATGCTAACACGCGTTTGACTATAAAAGACGATAATTAATAATGAGAAAAAGAGAAAAGTTTTCATTTTTTTTCTAAATTAAATCGGTTCGAACAATTTTACAAAACGGAATAGATAATGATGATGAAAAAAAAATCAAGAATCTATGGGTCAAAAAAGAAGCGCGTTTCCTTCATCTCCGCTCCGAAATGACCCGATGAAGTTTATTGAAAACGGGATAAAAATCGCGTGGACCACTGCTATAGGGACCAGAAAAATTATCCCACGAGCGTAAAGAGAGCTGGTGACATCACTGAGTGTGTGTCACGTGTATCTTTTTATCGGCTAGCGACAACACAAGTACAAGTACCGACGAGTAGGAGGCACATCGTCAGGATATTTTATCACGACGACTATAACCACGACGGCGACGACGACGACGTCGCGACGAGAGATGCTTATTTCTCTCAAGTGTCTACAGGCTTATACGTTTATATGTACAATTATTGTTATTATTTTTATTATTATATGTGTCCTCCTGAGTATGTGCACGTTATATTATGTATAATATAATCGCATAAAATATATCAAAAAGTATTTTTTGTTGTCTTTTCTTTCGCATTCCGCGATAATAAAAAAATAAACCTGTTTCAAGATTCTTGCGAAATAAAATGTCGAGAAAGTTTTAAAAATGGAATGCATAATATCGAATTAGTTTAGAAAATAAATGTCCAAATTATAGAAGCTCAACATTTTTATATTTGCTGATAATTGAATTTGTCGATATATCATTCAAGTATTTCAGTTTATATCACTTATCTGTATAGCTATAGGTATATATAACAGCAATGACTAGGCTTTATAATACATGGAATTATCAGTTACAATATAGCGACTAATTCCTGAAAACGATTATCAACGGATTTTTGCTAAATAAGAGGCTAAGCACCGAGGAACATTCATATGAGTTGTAATAATATTTTGGAATCTACGAAACGTATATATATAGAGGAGCAGGAAAATCACAGTAATACGTTTTACGGGGAATCACCGCAGCGCGGGTACGGTAACAGGTGGTTTTACCAAATAGGTATATAACTAGACGATGGAAAAGTTGTAAGACGTGATACGATTTTAAGAGATCGTATAAGTAAATCGACCTTGCAGGTATATGAGGTTGGAAAACTTGGAGACTAAACAAACTTTTTCACTTATGAATACGCGCAAGAGGCACCAGACAACACGAACAGATTAGTACATGTAATAAAATTATTTGCATCGGAAACGAATGAAATTTTCCAATTTTTATTCGAGAAATTTTTCAACTTTTCTTGTGAAAGAATATAAGAAGACTGGAAAATTGAGAATTTCATTCTATTCCGTACACACCTATACGGGTCTTCGTCTGCAAGCGTTAAAAATAAACCAGTGAAGCGGAAGACAAAATCACAATATATATTTATATTTATTTTGTTTTTCCTCACCTTTTTGTAGAGCTTGATCCAGGTCAAATCTCCCTTGCTGTCTGTGTACTGCAGTCCAAAAAACCAGACCTCCCTTAAACCGATGGTTTTAACAACTTGATCGAAAAGTTGTTTTCCCGTTGTAGTTTGCTGGATCGCGAACTCCAGCTCCGCGTCCATCGTCGTCACCCTCACATTCATCTATAAATACAGAAAGAAGAGAATCTATTTATTTTTTTTGTTTGTTTCGTGTTTGGTTATGATCATTTTATTATTTCATTTTCATTTTTCCTCCCTCTAGGTCTTATACAAAGTCTAGAAAATATTTCCTACGCAATTAATATGAAAGAGAGCGCTTTATGGGCTACTTTTAACATTCCGTGAATTGGATTTATTGTATAGGGAGTGATTCAGGTTGAGCGGGTCATATCTTCAGGATAGATTCCTCGTGATAATCCGAAACTAAATTTTCTTTACCGAAAATTCAGAGTACCAATAGTTTCAGAGCTACGGAAGATCTTAGTTGACCAAACGCAGAGCGTACATAGCATCGCTCAACTTCCACTTATGGCCAGCTCTGTCTGTGTCAGCTATAACTTCTGTGATAGATCAACCAATATTTTTCGTAGCTCGGAAACTATTGTGCACTCGAAATTTTGGTGAAGGAAATTTAGTCTTAATATTTCACAAGGAATCTACCCTCAAAATAGGGTCCGCTCAATTTGAGTCACTATAAAGAGAGAAGGAGAGAAAGAGATTTTATGAACTGATATAATTTTTCTCTAAACTAGAATCATTTGATATAGAATTATGCTTCTCTAATCTTGTCAGATGAATGCCTATTAAAAATACCGAGTATTGTTTGATTGAATTTGAATAATAGAACAGGTGTCGGCCTTAGAGAATATATTCAGCTATAACCATAATGTGTAGACTATATTTCATCATCTGGTGCGTCTATAACATCTGTTACGAAATGCATATATCTTTACGTAGAAAACATAATTGGAAATAGGAATTACGCAACGTTATAAAAGGTGAGATATAGAAATATGTATATATTATATCTATATCTATATGTATATGTATACTGGCTACTTGAAATTGTGCAAATGTCGGAAGATTGAGAATCTATATGACATGAGATGAGACACGCAATGTAACGTAACGTAACACGTCCTGCGATATTATAAAACCTTGACGGTACTCATATAATACCTATACGTGTATCAAACGAGATTAAAGTCCGATTTTCTCCGATAATGCCAGTTTTTACTCGAATCTTTCGAATCGAGGAACTCGATCTTTAAATATCCGATGTCGATTCCATCGGGCATAAATTTATCGACAATATTTGAGTCGGTTTTAACGCCCTGAAGCGAAATAAAACACGAAATAAAGAAAGAAAGAAGAAGAAGACGCAAGGGACGAGGTTGGCGTCGTAGTATAGTGCGCTGCAACGGCATCATCAAAAGTCGTATATATATCAGAGCGTGAGAACGAAAATTGTTCCCTTCTTTCTTGCTTTCTTTAATTCCGGAGACCTAATTAATCCGTATTTTCTCGTTGTGTATAAAATGATTTGAAAAGCATACCATTTTAGCACTGGCCACCATTTTTACTGCTAAATTTCACCTCCTTAAAACAGTCCGATAAAATGTTACACCACGATATCTGAAGAGTGTGTAAACTGCGGCGAGTGATATCACACACCGAAGAACAAGAATCCGTCTATCTCTGTTCTCGCACTTGAATAAAGTATGAAACTAAACAACCCACTATTTCTAAGCACACTAAATATACGTCCCGGGTTTAACAAGGATAATTTACAATAAATATAACTCGATGTTTTAAATGAAAAAGAAACTCTCGCCGAGGTAGTTATCCTCAGTTATAGAACTGGCTCTCGCCGGTTGAACAATGGGGGGCAAGTGCACGAGACGCGTCCCTTCTGCGAAGGCGAAAGAAGACGGGGGTCACGTGACGACGCCCGTTAACCGCCGGTTTTACCTCTTGGGTTTAGTAGGGGGTATAAAGCCAGACGGACGAAACTCTGGGCCAATCCAGTCAGACGTGAGGTTCGACGGGTCTCTATAGCCTGCAGTTGTCGCCGAGAGGAATAACAAGGCTAAAGATTTCGATCTATATCTATATCCATGCGTATAGACTACACCTCATGCCTTACTCGTACTTTTACGTCAAATTCAAAATAAAGAATAATGTTTGAATTTTTCTTCAAGGAATCGTTTCGATTTTGATTAACGAAAAACGAATGATCGACAAATTTGAGAAAGAAAAACAAAATTTGGAAACGAAAAAAAAAGAAGAGAATTTTCTCTTCCGATTCCCCGAAGGAAAATTTGGTCTAGGAAGGATGAAGTCCTTTTTTTCATCTCATAAATTGTTTAGAGTTTCGGACTTCGGTCAAACATGAATTTTCAATTCCCTCGTTCATCCAGTTTTTCTCTTCAAATTTTCAAGAGTTGCAATTGTTGAAATGAAGAGTCGTAAATTTTCATTGAATTCTTGTATTTCGTGAAAAGTATGTTTAGTCGCTTTGAATCGGAAAGAAAAAAGAATTCCGTGCGAAATTTCGAGATTTTTACCTCCTACACCGCAAAAATTCATAAGACACTCTAATAACGGCTCCGAATTGAATAGTGGGTTATTAGTTGTTCGTATAAAAATAGAAGGTGATCATTCATTATACTTACTGGCGTGTTATGCTTATGACTACAATATACTACAAGTGCAGTAGTGAATCATTAAATATACAAACTCTATATGTATATACCATGTACAGTATATATGTATATATTCTAGGGATAGCGTGTTATGTCTACGTTAAAAGGAAACAGCTACCTGTTTTTTTTTTATATATTATTATTTAGTTTAAAAATAATCTTTGAGTTACTTTTCATGAATATCTATATGTATATATGTATAAAATATATTTCAGACGTTAGTTTAGATTATAAGGTGAATATATACCTATTATATACTCGCACTAACAATATAAATTGCAAAATTTATATTTCGGACTATTGAATTAACTAATCACGGCCAATCAAGCTTCCGGGCAATAAGCTGTCGGCCTTCTCTGTTCTATTCGTTACTTCACTTGTGCTTCAATCAAATACGTCATAACATTTATAAATTTAGTAATAACGAAAGATCTGGTATAGTAGGTCATGTAAATATTCGCTCAATAATTTGCAAGAAAATAAAGAACGTAGCTAATGCATAATCATACCTCGTCTCACAAAAGTATATAATAAGAGGTATGATCAATTATATATATGTACATAAAAATATACAGAGAAATGAGTTGTTTTATAACGTCTAATTTTTTCCAATTATATTTATAAAGCTTACGTTAACTGTTTTGTAAACGTAGGTAGAAGCATATTTAGAATATAAGTCACTGATGCAATAAAGATAAAACAATTTCGCTACCTGTAGTGCGTGACAGAGTTATAGTTGAACACTCGACAGAGTGTGAACGTCGATAAAGATTAAACTAATGAAAATAAGAAAAAAACAAAACAAAAAGTATGGAAATAACGATAAAGAAAGGAAAATAAATCTATCATTACACTTATAATCTACGCGTGTTTGATGATGTTTGAATTGCAATTGGATAGCAAATGAAAACTCGATTACGAACTTGTGGAATAAGGTTTCGCGGCTTAAGGCGCGCTGAACGAAAAATTGAAGAGCAGAGGGGCCAGAAAAATGAATAATTGAGATTTCTTGATTAGAAATAATTCTAGGAGAATTAAATTCACCGGAAAATTGTACAAGCGGTTATAATAGAGATTTAGCATATCAGGACTACGAAATTGTACTATATAATTGTATAATAATAATGATAATGATAAGAATGGCATAAACCACCGGATGTGTTATCGGTATCCGTTATTCTCCACTTACCGACTTCGGCATCTTGGTAGTTCTGTTTGCTCGTTCTTAGGCAGTGAAACTGTCAGCCTGAAACAGATAAAGTTTGCACTACAGTTACATCATTGAAGAATAAGAATCCTTTACCGTAAGATAGGTACATACACGCATCGTAAATGTATGAACACGCAAGATGGTTATCGGACTATAAATAATAATTGCCAATATATGCCATGGGACCAATGATTGAGAATAAAGAATCGACAATAACTCTACGTAATAAAATATCAGTTATTTTCCGATCTGCATATTTTTTTTCCAATTGTATTCAGGATTAGTTCTAGCTATGAATAGAACACCTTCTCATTGTTGTCAGACATTCCAGATTCATAACTTTTACGCTTACAATTAGTTCGCCCATGATCGTCGTATCTTATCTTTCGATAGAGTTTGATGAGTGATCGTTATTTCCAAGTTTTTTAAAACTACATACACATGTTTCATTTGTCTTTTTTCCTTCCTTTCAAATTCAATTATTACCGGTGAGTTTCACACCTCGATGAATCCAGTTTACTGAAACTCGATATATGTAACCCATGGATAAGCAGGTTTTTCTTTATACAGTTATAGAGGTGTGTGGTTAATCGTGAGCCGGGAATCGGTGGAAAAAATTATCGAGATAAGTGAAAAATAGAAATTCATTCGAATGGAAAGTCAAGATTTGATTTATACGCACTATGTACGAAGAGAGTGGCGACAATATTGATCCATAAATATGAGTAGAAAAACTTTTAAAAAAATAATTCATACATCGAGTGTAATTTACACTGCGATAGAATAGCTGCAAGTGGATGTACTCGTATAATATGTAATTAAATAAATTGATTTTGAATCCATTGTCTAGTGACACGTCCTGAAAAATTATTCTACCTGTAACGAATACCTACTTAAACGTATATGGAAAGGGGAAATTTTATTCTATTCTTCCCTCCGCGGAATAACTTTCAATTAGCTTTAATTAGTTCGTCCGTAAGAATATTGTCACACCAGATATTTAGATAGCAAACAAAAAATAGAGTTTATCATTTGTGTAATTCTGAGTAACGTTTCCGCGGTGGAAATATTCGACGTTTTGCAATTATGTCGAGTTTGTAGAGATTGACTCATCCTAATTCTCCGAACCTGTAGAACCTTGCGTAGTTCGAACAGTCGTTTTAACTTTTGAATGTAAATCCGTGTGACCGAGATAATCCTCCGGAGTGGAAAAGGAGGCTCCTTTCTATGTCTCTCTACAGCTTAACTTATCTTCACTTTACTCATCGCTGGGTTCAGTGGACCGAGTTAAAATATATAATTCTTCGATTATGCATATAATTCTAAAACTGCTTTCATATCGTGTGACAACCGCGAAACGTGACGTTCGAATGTACCTGATCCCCCGCACTTCTCACCGCGTATAAATATACGGTTGTTACTAACCGGTATTCCATTTGTTCGATTCGGTTCGTTTTGGTCATCGTCCTCTTCTTATTCTTCTTACTTTTTATCATTTTCAATTTTTACTCGCATCGCGGAAAAGATCATTGATAATTTACATTCGCAATGAAATAATTCTCTCACAGCCTAGAATCGAGATTAATCGAAATCATCGGCTACTCGTGTCTATTTTAGAATATTGAATACTTTTGTACGGTGTTATTAGCGAGTCTGAAATGTTTACTTAAGTTTGAAACCGACGAGATTATATCTATACTGTATAGGCTTGTAGGCATATCTATCTATTTTGCTTAGCTAATATCATAACCGAACATTGTACAGGTGTCGTACCTACGTTTATACCATTATCTATTGTAAGTATTAACCGACCGGCAAGGTCACTCGTCTTATAGCTAGTCGAGTTAATCCGAATGGTGATAAACGAATAAGAATAAATATACGGTAATAAAGGTTTAGTATGAATGAGAAAAAAAAATTCGGACTTTGGAATGCGCCTTGAATAAATAATATAAAAGAGAGCCAGAGAATACATAATTAATTCTCCCAGGATCTACACAAGTAGAAAAGCCACACAGCCCCTTTTTAGGTCATCGACTGCCGATGGATTCAGACCTGAATCGCCGATGGCATAGCGTTATTTCTAATCCTCTAAAAAGAGGGGAAAAAATAGTTGTAGAAAGGCTGTCTAGAAATACGACAGATTTTGGCAAATTCTGATTTATCGATTCAGACTTAGATATGTAGTACGTAATGTCTTCAAATATTGCAATGAATTATGGGGGACGGTGTTTTATCCATGAAACTATTTGGCGAAATATAGTCTCCGGCGAATCTTTGACGTAAGAACGAGTCGCATAGGGAACTCGCATATTCTTATGATAAGTAATCACTGCTTGAAGTATTGCGATCAGGTGTTGAAAAAGGGGGACGAATCATTTCTATGGCATTATGATTCTACGGTAGATCTAAATGGTTTAGAACGGAATAAACGAACGGAAATTATTATTCAAACCGTAGATCCAGCGACCGGTAGACCTGCCGCTAGTGTTCGATATCATAAGTATCCGCAGTATATGGCACGGCCACGGAGACATATATTAATTTAAGATTTAAAAAATTGATATTCATCGATACTCACTTTGTTTGAATCACTACGGAATATTCAACCACTTCTTAACACCACATTTACAGGGGTTTAAGGCACACACTTTTCCCGGGACAAACCCGTGCAATCCACACCCAAAAAAAAAACCCGTCACGTTGAGCAAATACTGACACCTCACTGATAATATGGCCGCCGCCCGCCTGTGAGGTGGGGTGTACCGTGCGCGCACGAGCTCCTACGATCATTGAATATAGCAACTCCGATCTTGACATAGACGAGAAATCTCATACAAGAAATTAGACCTGGTCTGACTATTTATGTAACTCGAGTTAGTTCTTTTGAACGACACAGAGCGACTTAATTGGTCGGATCTAACAGGAATAACCAATGATATTCTTTGTAAAGAATTGTCACATTGCGAGAGCGCGGTAGGGATATCCATATGCTGTTGTCTAACTAGGTAGATAGTCAACGCGAGGGCTTGCTTTTCAGCCCGCGAAAAAATGATCGTATATCAATAATAGGGCATGGTTTTGATCTGAAAATCCTAGAACTACCGGTTAGGTGAAATATTTAATCAAACTTAATAATATGAATAAAAAATTTGAGCTATTGAGATTCGATCATTTTTAGTCCTCCCGAAAATTGATACGGTATTTAAATTCTCAGTCAAATTGAGGAAGTATTTTGTATTTTCAAAGATGCGAAAAAAGTTACATTATAATTTTGTATCCCCTGTAATATGATTATCGTATACGCACAGCCAGTGCTCATACATTATTCCTCGATTCTTTCAGATAGCACAGAACTAAAAGTTGCCTATGAGACGTCACACAAGAGCGTGTTTCGGAATAATGTGAAGAGTGAGACATTCGTTATCTATACGAGATGCATCATATACAACTTTCAGCTTCGTGCTATCTAGGTTAATAGAATTGTTTTTCTCATATGACGCACACTAATTAACGAAATAACAATGCTAACAAAACAAAATAACAGGATAATGACCATGATAATGAAATTATTCACCGTTTTTTTATTAATAGATATCTGATGAGTACGATTGTAGATGTTAGAGTGGAGAAGGGATAGCGGTCATCCACGCTTGACGCAACTGCTGAGCCGTTCAAGTTATCTGCACTGCAGCGGTTATTCTCATTTTCATTTCTCCGTGTACAGGAATTCGATTTTATCACCAGTTTCAGAGAGAAAGATAGATCATTTACTTAAGCTCATCACGATTCCCTGCTCTTGCAAGTGGCCGTATGGTCAAAGGTTCTAATCGTCTAGTCATTAGTCCGTATATAGTGTGGACATTTTATAGCAGCTTCATTACGAGCGAGGCGCCGCGTCGATCAGTTCATTTTCCTCTATTCGTAAGAATCTTTCAGAAATTATTATACGTATGTGTATAAGAGCAAGTCGGCAAAATGTTCAATCCGTCGTGCTTTGCATTGCTAATTGTTATTGTTAGCCCATTTTTAACGGGAGTTTATACGCAATTACAATGCAGAGACGAAAAAAATCAGCCAGTTGACTGGTAAGTGACTCACTAACAGCCTACACAGTTTCTATGCTCGTTACAGCGTACAGTTCATTGATATAGTGTACTTGTATGCTATGTGTGCTGCTATAGCTGGATTTTCCATATGCGCGCGCACGAGTTTATATGTACTACATACCTATATATAGAGCCTGCATTGGCGTGAAATTGATTTTTTCAAATAAACGAGTAATCATTAGGTTGATCTAGATATTTTTTAGAATGACCGAATTACATACGACATTTTTTGAATTATTAAAAAACATGACGAAATGATTGGAAATCTATTAATTCTTGTAAGATAATTGTAGTAATCCACTTACGCTACGGATTTTAGGATTGAAACTTGATGCATAGACTGATCACTCTTTCAAAATCAATTATTTCTTATTAGAGATCAATAATAGTAAGATTCCGATTGATTGTGATTAGGAATAATTTCGAAGATTATAATTCATAACTCACAAAGGTTGAACCTAATGTTAGTGTGTATAATCTAATCATAGCTTTGAATTCGTCACAGAATAGACTAATATAAGCGATATGTTTTATCCATGAATTCAAGGTTTGTCATTTACAAAATCCCCAAGATATCACAAACTAGTAATCCTCTAATAAAGAAGGGTGTTGGATACGTTTATATCACAAGCAACAACGTAGAAGCCGGATGGAAATTATCCGGAAAATCAGTCGCATCCAAAACCTCGATTCCTGGCAATACTCTGGCACCTTTGTACACAAGAGTAAGTATAAGTCTTCACACTTCTAATCAAATGTTAGATTTATATGAAAGCAATAAAATAAAGAGATATTCCTCCTAGTAGGTGAAATGAACACCAAGAAGTGTCGATATTTGTAAAGTTAGCGAAGCACAACTTGAAAACAAGCTGATTGATCAGAATTTATTTTGGAATGTTTTTTTACCCGACAATACAGAATGATTCAATTCTTTGGACTTTGTACAATGACCAAGCTCCCAACAAGACGGGTCAAGCAAAGTATGGTCATACTAAAGGTCTAGTGATGGCTGATGTGCGACAAGGTTTCTGGTTGGTTCACAGTGTTCCCCATTATCCTCCAGCACCTGATCATGGAACAGATCCTCCGAAAAGATCCCGGAGCGAAAGATCTTTGGACTCAAGACACCAGTCAGATGAAGAGTACGACTATCCGGAATCAGGAAAAACTAATGGACAAAGTTTTTTGTGTATTTCAGTTGATAAAGATCAATTTGATCTTATAGGCACACAATTGATGTACAATCAAATTATTCCGTACAAGAATAATCTTCCAGAAAAGCTTGCTGAGCAGTATGCTTCTTTGAATAAATCAGCGAATAAGATACGCGTCAAAAACGCTCCATACAATCATAAAGCATCTATTCAATCTCTAGGTGGTATGGAATTTTTGTCTTTTGCCAAAAGCGACAAGTGGGAAAAGGGTAAGAACTGTTTTTCAGATATATGCATCGCATTTATCTGAAATGACTGAATTCGGACGAATATTAAGATCCTAATTTTATTTTTCACAGACTTGTACGACGATTTTGTCGCGCTAGAGCTTGGTGCAAATCTATTAGCTGAAACATGGCCGAATGGTCCCGGTAGACTGCCCTCCGATTGTCGTGGCTTAAAGTAAGTTTGACAAAGTTAATATTAAACGTCAGCTCACCTGATATGTCGAACATCTTTTATTAATGATCTCCAATTTTTCAGAGTGATGAATATCAAATCCATCAATCTAGAACAGGCCAATGCCGTATTTAAAACGACACATGACCATTCAAAATGGGCTATCTCTAGTGGTGTCAATAAAAATCTCAGTTGGGTATGCATAGGAGACATTAACAGGGCTGTGAGTATTCCTCATCCATTTTTGCCACCATTCCAATTATCTGTGCTAATATTTATGCTATAGTATTTTGCATTTACGCCGATATCAATCGTCCACACATTGGCTAATGAATAAATAATTTCAGAGAGCTCAATTAGAGCGAGGAGGTGGAACGGTGTGTCTTAGTTCGAAGGAAGTATGGAGAAGTTATGATCTTATTGTCAACGACGTGGAAACATGCCCGATTAAAGGTTTCAATTTTTTATTCGGATATATGATTTGTTATAGAAATGAATACCAATAAATTCATAAAGTAGTAATTATAATTTATCGATTCGAAATGCAAGCGTGAGAGTCAAGCTCAACCATATTAATTATTTACAGGTCGCAGACGGCGAGGTCGCGGATCAATCACAAATCCATATCAAATTTTCGGGATAATTAAAAGTGATTAGAATAAAATGGAAAGCTAGACATCTAATGAATAATATACAACGTTTATTTGCTGACCATTAAGCAGGCTATAAGCAAATAATTAAAATTTTTTTAAACTTATCTATGTAATTTCAAAAAAAAAATAAATGCTTCGGCTTCACAGCTGTTGGGTAAATATAGTACGCTCGATTCTTTTATCATATATTGGAGTTTATATGAAGTTGTCGAACCCATCGTGATGATAATTATTAGCTAATAAGTTGTTTCCGTAAATAGACAGTCATGTGTCAAATTTTATTTTTATTAAACGTGAATAATAAAGAAACATTCCAACAATTCATTCGTTAGTAGGTCTTTTTTTCGCAAAAAAACACGATCCTGATGAGTTTAGTTCGAAACCTTGTTTTGGAGCTCTCTGAGCTCGAAAACAGCGGGAAGTTTCAAGGCTGGCCTGTAGGGTCAACCGTTTTTCAGATTTTTTTCTTTACAAATCAGCTAAATTTCAAGCCTATTTTTCAAGAAAACCTTACGTGATGGAAAAAATATAAGTAGATATTTATAAATCAGTCATCAAACCTACTTCGAACGAACTGTACTTATTTAAGAATTTTTCAATGACTTAAATTTTGCGGACCTGTGTAATTGTTGTCTGGATTTTCGAGTAATTTACAGAATGTGATTTAGCGGTATTATAACACTGACCTTTCCGTTACAGTTGAATAAACTTCGATCAGAATACAAATATCTCCGTCCAAGAATGATTCTCTTTTTGAGACTGGGGAACTAGTACATATTTTTTTCTGAGAAAAAATTGTAAATTATATGTATGTTTGACAATGAATAATATTGCATATTCCTGATAGACTGATGGACACCTACTTGCCACTCTGATCAGTATATTTTATGCCAGAGTCTCCAGTCTTCAGCGTCAGGTACCAGTATCAATGCCAGTTTCACACTTTGTCACCCCATCGATAAGTCTATCAAGAATAAACCAGCAATAAATTTACAGATATATCAATAATGAATTGCCTCTTTACTTTCCACCTTCTCGTTCTTGCGACCCTTCATTTCAAATAATTTCAGCACATTTCCTTGAGTCAGATGCCCTCCTGATAGCAGGAGCATTCATTTCAGACTTAAAATTTTTCTCAATCCGGAAAACACTGATATAAATCGATATATAGAGACGTGCATTCGGCCACGTATGCATGCCGATATATTCCATAAATACTTTGTAGCTTCCCCACATCATAGTACTGCGTGCACTATCTTCCATTGTAATAATAAATATAGTAAAGAGTTAGTAGTTTTGTATACGTCTTCTCAGAATTTTTATAATAGACCATTTCCACGCTCCCACGAAGGAAAGCGAAAGGATCCTAGTATTTTTCGTCCGCATATTTGTGCAGCACCACTATCTTTCCGTTTCTTTATTCATAGGCGACCAACGCTCTGTTTATCAATGGAGTGGTCGCTGTGAGAGGGGCTATCGAAACGAAAACGAACGAACATTGAAGTATGAATTTTTTCGAAGTCTTGCTCACTATACAGTCTTTTTTTACTTACTACTATCGTCGAGATTTAAAATCAAAGTGTCTGCTGTGTTTTTTCGATGAACTCACCATCTTAAGTATTGAGCCTGCAGAGATACGTAGAATCGCGTTTCTCACCTTGTTTTCCGATGAGTGTTACAAAAATCTAGGGAAAAACGATAAAAAAGACAAATTGATATAAAGTTTAAGACATTTTGAGTTCGTATTTCTTTGGCATCTACAGGTATGAGCCTCCGAATTCAACCTTCTTGTTCGTGAAATACTTGATACTTTAACGTTAATAATATTATGTTAAATTTAGAAACAGTTCAGGTAATGATTGATCTCTCCTGATCCGCTTGGCATGAGAGGATAAGTGGTGTACACGGTTTAAGACGATCTTTTACCGCAGTGCGCATGTGCATATGATTCACGTGTTGATTACTTACTTGATCAATAATTTTACCTCATCTGTTTTACATAGTAAGTGTTCTTTATTTTCCATAAAATCATACAGCGAAAGCATTGGTCTACAAATTGTCGAAGCTTGACAAAGAATTGTATATGGGAAAATTTTCACGAAACAAGTGGCTATGCTTTCAATTTGTGTTTCAAAAATTGTTTTAGTAACGTTATATTGAATGCCTTAACATACGCGTCAGTTAAATTGTTTATTTCATAATTTTGTCTTATATTAGAATAATGTGAAAAGTTTAATTTGCCTGAAAGATTTATTTGTATAGATTGTACTACATGTGAATTACTATTATTTCACCGCATTAAAAGTTCCTCCGCTCATATATTTTTGATTTTGTGTTAATGTCATGCCACTTGTTTCTAAAAAATGATCAAATCCTTTTTACAAATCAGAAATATGGATGGCATGAAATTGTCAGAGAAATTTTGTTTGTCAAAGCATTCATATGATCTGAATTCAAACTGAATAATATAACTACAGATTAGCCCTAATGAAAGTATTATTATTTAATTGATAATTATCTAAAATATATACCTAATATTATCGCAATCGCAATTAAATAGAATAATATTAATATTATATTTGAAATAAATGCGTTTTATACAAATAGATCTGTGGTACATACGTAAATTGATTTCTCTAGTAACATAGCTAATAAATAATTAATTATTGTTTATTTATTCCAAATAAATCATTAGACTTATCATTAGTTGACTCGGAACATAATAAATTACTTAATAATTATATTCGTCCGAAATTTCAATTGAATATTATCAATTATTTCCTCTTAACTATATCAATCGATAGAATATACGTAAGGGGTGGCCCCACTTACTGTACATCATGCACATTTTATTTTGTAAAAGCGCCTTCAAAATGATTTTTACAAAATTCATGATCAAGTTTGACTTTACCATTAAACATTTTGTCAACTAATTCTTTGCTTCTAGATGGGCACGGATGTTCGTTTTTATATCAGAGCAGTGTGTATGTTAATTGTAATTTTTAAATGATTCATCTTCAAATATATCATTCCAAAGGCATCTCTTTTTATCGAAAAACGACTTTTACTGGTCACGTAAATATGTGTACCGATGGATTACATCGATGACGTAAAAATGATTATCGTTGGATATAATTTTATTAATTGAAAAGTAGTTAGTGATATAAGAAAGAACTGAAATTACTTATGATAATTTTTTACAAAGAATTTCTCGATTTATGCTATTGTTCATCATTTCCGGCAATGTAAAGATGATACCTCGATTTACTGGTAATTAATAATTTAAACTTATACGGCAACACAGTTATCATACTTCAATCACAATTTTCAAAATGGATAAGCTTTTTAAAAAAAAGAAAAAAAAAGAAAAAAAAAACACGTTTTCTATGACATGCAAATATTGTATTTCCAGAGTGAATATACTTTACAGCTGGAAGAAATCGAGCATTACAATTACGTTGGTGCCGTCACACGGTTACACGTAGCACGAAATATTAGTTCTCAAATGCTGATTGAACAATGTCGCAGCACAACGGCTCGGTAAAGTTTCATGTTTATTTTGATTAAAATGATTATACACCTATGACAACTTAGCATTCAGCTTCACACGATGGCTTCACATGATTTTGGCAACTGCAAGTGTTTCCCGGATTAACTGTGAAATTTGTTTCGAAAAATAAAACTGCTAATTAACAAACATTTACTTCGAAATGTCAGTATATCGTGTTCTTCATTCAAAAGCTTATATATCGATGGATTGAAACCTTGCAGCACCTTAGACAGTTATTTAAACATACAGCTATGAAAAAAACCTGAAGATTTGACCACTCTCGTAATTAGCTCAATTATACATTTCAATATATCTTTTATTCTTTTTTTCAGGTATCCTATTAATTAATAGTACACGTATCATTATAAATAAATCATTCAAATACTGTAGTAATAAAACCTTAAGGTTAGCAATATCGTAATAATAAAAATTATCCTCTTTCTTCACAATTATTCATCAATATATCTAGTAATGCGTATAGTACTGTAGGACATTCATTTTTTTTTTTTTTTTTCGTTTTTCTTTCTTCTTGTTCATTTTGGTATTCATGTGACCATTATTAATATCATGCTCGAGTGAACTAAATTTAAAATTAATTTTCCTCCAGAGAGGTATGTATAATGACATTTCATGGGTGGCTTTGTTATACGATGATACGGCCTGTTTCACATGCCTTCGAAACGAAAAAATCATTACACGTTTCACAAATCGCGATTCTGGTTAGAATATTTCAAGATTTTTAAATTCTTCGGCCTAACGTCGGAGCGGATAACATGTCTTTGATTTTCATCTAGGTAATTCGATTGATACCAGAATCGTCTGACTTGTACAGGAATCGTGTGTGTATATCTATACGCTTCAAAGAAATGAGGGACACGTCACATCGCGTTCGATTGATAGTATAATTTTATTTTATCATTCCATCTACTAACGTTCATTTCTAAACACTAGCATTTAATATTTATCATAATATATGCCTTTAGTAAGCAATATCGTTATATCTACAAAATGTACAAATAATGACGATGACATGAAATTATGTACTGATATATTTTTGTCGTGGTGAAATAAACCCTACATTAAAATTCAAGAAACCTTGAGATGACGGACTTTTTTCTTCGTTCAATTCACAGAAGACACAGTAAAATTGTGAAATTCAACAAACGCGTATAATATTACATCAGTCAGAGATAATTCTCGATGAATTTGAAAAATCTTGACAATTGCAACATTCAAAAGGTAATGTAAAACGAATCGAGAGAAGGATGATGAGAAATTTATTTAGCTAATGTTTCTAACGGTTTACAGTTTTACTGTAGGTATAGCAAAAGAATATGATCAGTGATAACCGAACGTACGTGCGTTGAGTACGGCAATATGAATGAGTAAGTGTGAATATGCAAGTGTGAGTCTCCTGTCTTGTAATAAGCTCTGTTGGTTAAAATTCAAGTTTCTTCTCTTTTCTTAGACATAGATTTCTGGTAACTACGATATAGTATTGTATAATGAGTTAACTATAAAAGAGATCGGGATCCCGCAATGCAACGATCAAAACTTGGCGATTCGTACTCAAGCGTGGCTCGATCCCATCACTATTTATATGTTTATATGTATATACGAATTTATAATGTGAAAAGCCAAACATTAAGACACATCTATACAGAGAGATAGAGTTCTACTATTTCTTTGAACTAACGAACAAACAGTTTTAATTAGAGTTTATGTATATAATAATTAATAATTATTCATCCCAACAACAAGTAAGTTAGTATTTGATAGTATTTTCTTCAATCGTACTTTCTTCTTCAATATATCTCTGTATATTATATATTATATGTATAGATTGATATCAACACGTAATATTGATTATTAGTTTCAAATGAAAATGAACATGTAACGCGCTGAACCGTCGTTATCGGAATAATATTTCCAATCAATAAGTTTCAAATATCAGCTCAACCCGCATTTTGTCAATCAATTAAATCCCGTATATAGTATATGTTTCTTCTACCCTACAGTTGGTCGAGTTTGTTTGATTTTTATTAATTCTTTGACACGCACTGTATTATTTCACCTCCTCACTTTACATATTAATACCTATTTTTTTTATCATTTAGTTACGTACTCAATAATTGGAGGCATACGTGAAGTCGAGATGTATAAAGCCCACCAAATATGGTTAAATCTTTCGATACTGCAACTTTACAGTATTTACATATTCCAACTCTAGCATAATCGAACGTCAGGTTAAAAACTTTCTCATAATAGATTACACTACTCAAGACCTGCATTTTCTCATACCAATAACGATTTTATACGGTGAGCGCAGTATATTCGTTACAGCGAATCTTCTTAAGACATTCATTTTTATAAAAATTGTTAATTTGAAAAATTTTTTTTTTTCACCTAAGACTCACGTATAATTCAGCTAGATTTTCTCGAACTGTACAACGGGTATCGACGTTACGTAATATCATCCAATGCACCTCAGAGTGGCTCTTAAACTGGGGTCTGAAAAAATGGTTTGAATTTCAACCGAGGAAATAGAAAAATTTGTCAAGTATATTGTGAGAAAAAAAGTTAAGCGAATGGAAAACGAAATAGTTTTCAACGATCAAGCAATAGTAGTGCGATCTCATATCTTCCAATATTATTTAGTATCCTCCGATGAATTATTATACATTGATCGAAATTCATTGAACTGAAATAAACGATAACGATGAAATTATCTTAATTGTTTTTCCTACATTTTTGTCATCTTTAACACGATGCTTCAATGTTTATTGCCCTTCTGTCTCATAGTATCTAGAAAATTTTGGCATTTTCTCTCAGTAATTCAGACTATTTTCAAAAAGCCCAATTCCGTGGCACTCTAATGGACGTGTTTCCTTTCTAATGATTTCAAGTTTAATTTTGATGGAAGAATACGTAAGCAGGAGTACGAAATGCCGCGAAACCGTCAGTGTCGCTTATGGGTGGTTTTAATATGTATTATAATCTAAGTAGACACATACCGATAGCTCGTGATGGAAATACCCATAATTAATGTACAGGCTGTACCATGAGCGCATATAAGATTTCTCTTTTATATAAAAGTGACACGAAGTAGTCTGGCAGTATTCTATAGGTAAGTAGATGTTAAGATGCGTTAAGAATGATCAAACGACTCGGAAACACGATCGAGATGTAAATTCAAATTTATGTCAAATTAGCTAGTCGATTTTTACACATTATGTATATATATTTTTTCGGCCCCCTTCCCTGACCCCAGATGGCTTAGTTTTATTGAAAACTGTTTCCGAATCGAATGATGCATAAACAGTGATGATCAAATTGAGAAATATCGTCACTATGCAAAAGTTTAATGTATGCATGAATGTGTATGTACGAAGGTGAACCTTCTATCGTAATGGTTCGGCAATTATATCTGCCAAAGATCTTTTTAAATTCGTACAAATGGATCACCAGTAACCAGAGTCCAGAGAACCATTCGTTAGAAACTTAAGTAATATACTCCAAAAAATGTTTGTCGATCCTCTCACTTCACAGTTCATTGAACATTTTTTGATAATTTCTTTTTATTTATTTATTATTTGGTACGATTATATATCTAACCCGTAAAATCGTCCCCTGGACAATTCTGAATAAATAATAGGCTAATCTCGCTCGAGGCTGAGCGATCATCATCATCATCATCATCATCATCATCATCATTATTATTATTATTATTATTAACATTATCCTCAGTAACATTATCATTAATATTATCATTATTATTATTATTAATATTATTATTATCATTATTGTTATAATTACTATTATTTAATTATTTTCATATATTTAGTTCATTCATTTGAAACAGCGCAATATATTGCTTCCTTCTTACGTTGACTTGTTATTAATTTTCAGTCACATATGGCCCGTTAAACCACAAGAGGAATTAATTTTGACGCGAGAATTGTGTACATATCTATACTTTTATACCCAAATATAATATGTAGGTACATACGTAGAAGAAAATAAAGGCTCTATACCCACGAGCAAAGAGATACAGATATAGTCAACTTCCTAGTGAAGTTATTGCGGTGGTTAATTTTCACTACCATCTCTCTTTGATCTTTAGGTAGTCAGCAATCACTTTCTCCTAATGTTTGTGACACGTGTTTGATCGTCGTTACAGATTTTCATTAAAAATGTCTTGCCGAGTAATTCTCGACCTTTTATGATTTCAGTTTTTCCGCTCTTTCGGCACAGTGAAACACCGATGGTATAACGGGGAGGCGCAGCTATGGGATAAGGAAATATATATACTCACTCGCTTAAGTCAAGTTGCAGCTTGAACTTTTATTTCATGTTCATAGCTCGCTTGATATTTGGAAAGTAAATCAAATCACTCAGCCTCAAGATATAATATATTATAAATTTAGCCATATACATTCGTCTATCACTTATTATTCAGCTTACAGTAACCACTTCGCTATTAAAATCATAACGACGTGGGGTGCAAACGTTATCGATGACGCGCCACCCCCGGTCACTTGAACGTCGCTATCTTTCAGGAGTACTGCATCGATCACGTGAATTATACCATTGGTACACTCCACATCCGGACGGAAAACTCGGATCCATTCATTCTGCCACTCGATCACGTAACCTGAAACGTGATAACGGTATGATTAGGGTCTATGCAATGCCAGCTTCGTCGCCCATTGAAGTCCTTAGGGAGATAAGGAAGCGGTGACTTTATAGACTGACATTTGGCGTGATTGCGTGATTGCAGGCAAGTCTCGTTAGCGATGTGCACATTTCAGATACCCTGCCGTATCTCTGCATGTATAGTACGTTCCTAATCGTATACCATACATATAACCAACAGCCAATATTTTCCTATATAAATCCGTGAGTATCGGCAACGTACACATTTCCCTGGCAGCACAATGTCTGCAAAGATAAGGGGAAAATGCCTTGCGGTTATACATAAAAGTTTCCAATCTTTAGCATAGGGTGCCAGTCTTCCGATCTGATAGTAACCGAGAAAAAAAAAAAAAGAAAAAGTATCACAATCGAAGGGTGGAATTACGCGATAAATATATCTCGTTAAGGTACCTCATGTCAATGCGATTTAGATCCAACAACGGGAGATATCAAGAATCAAGGGGCTTTTCTTGCACCAAATAAAAAGGAAAAAGTTCTCTCTCTCTCTTTTTTTTTTTTTTTTTGACGGCGCGATCAGATCATTAGATATTTATCAGGCTATAGATATTAATAATTATTCTCAAAGGGTCAGTTTTTTGTGACTTTATTCAAGACTATGTAGATATATAGATATCTGTTTCTCAGGGTATATTTGTTCAAAGTTTTCTCATTTACTGAGCGAATCGACGTGACCTCCTCTTGCTGTTCTATAGACCGCGAGTGTCTAAATAATGCGCGGTTTCACCTACCCCGAGTCATGTTGTGTTAGGAACTTTTCCGTTTACTTGTTTTCGAGCCTGGCCAAACTGTTACAAGTTGACCGAAAGGTCGATATTTCTTACTACGTTTTACAGCATTGGTAGAAGATCTTGAACGTGGATGAGATAAAGTTAGATGCTCCTAGTGCAGCCTCTATAAATTAATCAATTTCCAATCACACTCAGACTGGACGAAGTCTGTTATCCATTGACTTATTCGAAATTAGTCGAATATTTACATACAGACTGATACACAGCGAATTTTTCGGGACCGTTTATCAATCTTTTCTTTATATGCATATTGCAAAATATTCCGCAAACGTTCTGCGAATTTTCGAGATAGGGTTCAAGGATCAAGGCCAACACGTCCAACGCACGAGATAAAGGCTCAAATGTGTAGATATATTGCCTAGAAATGGAGCAGCGTGCGCGGGGATCAAAATGAAATGAGTTATCCTATACAGTATATACGTATACATTACATATATGTATGTATACATACAGATAATATATACGTATATATATAAGGGTATTACGTGCAGTTCCTACGCTAGATTCGCCGGCTTGGAGCAGTAGACCAACGGCGTGAACGACTTTTGAATATTTATCACCGCTTTGCTCAACTTTGTCGGAGGGCGTTAAGTAGAATAAGTGCCTATATCCAGAAATTCTCAGCGAATTTACCTTCTCGAACTATTTTAACTGAGATCTCAAATAGTCTAGACTATCTAGATCCTTGTTGTAGGTATATGTACATATACCTAAGCGCGGTGGAAAATTGTTCCACGAAAAAATCCCCTGATTCATATTATTTTTCTCATTTTCTTTTCACGGCACGTGAAATTTTTTCTTCGAAAAAAAGGTGTGCAAAAGTTACGTCTTTTCGTCTTTACCAGTTATACCGTAACTGCTGCAGCAGCCTGATGGTCCATTAAGACAAAGAGATAATATATCAGACGCGAAATAGTAAGTGCTATCGACGAATCGTAATAAGCGAATTTACATCTGAATGGCAGTTGAAAGATATATGATTATAAATTTCATGGTGGTTCACGGATACATTGTCTTTTTTTGAATAAATGAGTTCAAACATACTTGAGCGAGTAGATTGTTGATTAAATTTCGTTTGGAAAATGATGTAAGTTTACATGTAATATATTTCAAAAATGTTTACACAATTTGGAGTCAGTGAGTTATCATGAACGATACAGTGGAAAATAACTAGCGTTTGTAAATTGCAATAAAATGGTAAATTCATGTCACCGTTAATATCGGAATTTTCCTCTAAAACTATACCCGATATCCATTTTACTGGTGCAGGTTGTTCAGATAACATTTAATGCTAATAGAACGTCAAGGTTATAGCTCGCGAGATACATACAGCGTTATAGCATTCGGAATTTTATAGTTACCATTATACCTGGTTATCTTATTGTCAGTACAAGAGATGGGTACCAAAATTTTCATACACCGAATAATGTTTTTTCTCGAAATGTCATCCCCGTTGCATCGCATGAGCTTTCTCATATGTAATAGAGCATGAATTATTATTATTCTTTCATACCTTTGAAACCGATATAATAAGTGCGCGCATATGATGTGAACTTCAAGAATTTACTCGCGTAAAGGACAAGTCAGATATGGTACATGATAACGAAGGAACGAACGCGAACAATGTTCTCTGACGAAAATTTCTTGTTGAGAAATTTCGAGTTGACGGAGATTATCTCGTTATTGGGTTAGTGAAATAAAAAAACAAAAAAAAAAAACAGATAATATCACAAGCAATTTGTGCAAGCGGTTTGAAATTTGGCTTTAAATTGAACGCTCCGGAGTCATTTGCAACTATAGCTACGTTGCATTGGTAGAAAATATTTCCAGTTCCAATTGCATACTGCGAATTAAAGCTACAGAGTCATTCGGTCTAAATTGTTTTTCGTGTCAAAGGTAAAAATATATCAGTTCTAAATAAGAGCTAATTGAATAGAATATGCTACTAGTACAGCACAGTCAGTTTCCTGGTAAATATTCTAGAGGTTGAAAAAAAGTTAACGATAACTGACGGAAACTACGTTCGACCGTCAGTCTTCTTTCCCTGATCAATTTACAAACGCAAATGATTTTAGCATCGAGGTGAACTGATAGGAATCGTTCGCTTTCACGTATAAAGCAACGGAGTATTCGCTATACGTAGGAAAAATGGTTTTAAAGTAATTTTCAACGTTTTATCTTAGCGAGATCAATGAATTATAATGCGTTAGATATTGCTGTGCAACAGACTTTTCTATAATTGCTTTCTTCAGTAATAGAAATCATATTATTTGAAATAAAAATGTATAGTACATACATATCGCGATGTTAATGGTAATTGAGAATAAAAATAATTCATGCCTTTGATTCGATCGTCTGCACGAGGAACGGACAAAGAATTCCTTGTCATGGAATTACTGCCCTGTGAAACCATAACAAATTTACTCTGGAACACAATAAACCAATCGTGCTTGTATTATGAAATATAAAGTGCGATACAGTAGCGGTATTGCATTGAAATATTATTTAATGTTAAGGTGAACGGTGAGAGTTACTGTGATTTTTGCGTTTCAGTGCTCAGTGAATTATTCTGGTTATCAAATGACCTGCAGTTGAGCTGGGTTTCCGTTTGATTAATAACATCAATAGCAACACGAGAGCAAGCTCGATGGTTTTGGCAACCATTGAAGGGCATGTGAAATATTATTTTAAACATATATAACAGTAAAAATTTAGGAATCGGAGTGACTAGCCTTGACGAGGAACAGGAATTAGCTTTCAAGAAAAGTGCGATAAGATTCTGTTACGCTTATTGAGAAGTAGGTAATATATCAGAGCTCTGTCTAGCGGTGAACTAAAGTTAGAAAAATTCACGATCGTGATATTTATTGTTATCCTGAAATTATTTTCCGACTGTTTATTATCTATGAGAAATGACAAAGTTCTGATATAATATTTGATATGACCTATAGAGTTTGGGATGCGAATATTCAGTCAGATCAAATTATGTCACTTGTTAGCATCTCACTGATTCGGAAGTAATGAATTAAGAAACGTGATGTGTAAATTAACATATAAATGAGATACAACACGTGCCAGATTACATGGTTCAGTTTTGTTACGCCACATTACATCACACTAAAAAGATGCGTGTACTCTAGCATACATCTGAGTGTATGAAATATTAATAAGTACAGCTGAAATATACATATCTTCAGTAGTGCGTGAAAATGGGGTAAATTTGCACTAATTGTAAATTGCGTTAAATTTTATTGCGCTTACGAACTACCCATGTATAATTCGCTAAATCCCTGACAAAACGCAAATTACAATACAGCCAACTAACTCACCAGTTGATCGGTCTGGTCGTATCGCGTTTTCGTCAGCCTCCTCGGCTTCGTCATTGTTTTCTAACACATATTACACACATATTTAATTACAACATAAATTCGATACCATTCGGTGTTATTCGGGCCAATAATTAGAGATATTGAAAAAACGTAGACATGGGCTGACCGGGGAAAAGTACCGGGATGCCCGGATAGCGTTCGTTTGCATAGACTACGCGATCGAACGACATCAGCCACTTGCAAATTTTGACTTCAATTTTCAATTCCTAGTATATACTTTCATCGCGTAGATGGTATGCGAGTAAATATTACGACGCTATTGACAGAGGATTGCGTCTCTCTGTACTGTGATGCTACAGTGGAAAGAAATGGATCACGAAAAACATGCGTGTTTGTCGATATGAAGGCAAGAGAGTAAGTTCAGGACTAGAAAGAAGATTAAGAAAAGAGATGAAGAGGACAACTATAAGGGTATAGAAAGAGTAAAATGGGGCGGTGGGCCATATATGTAGACGCGGCGTCTTTCCAAGGGAATGAAAACTCCGTGGTAAGAGGAGGGAAGATCGTTTTGAGGTTCTTCGTCATGTTATTGACCGTCGGATTTATATACTTTACAAAGTTTGAGAATTTTTGTTCAGAGGAAATCAGAAAATGCGATTTGACTCTAGATAAATATATGGTTTAGGAAAAATGATCTAATATATGTGCCAAAAACTGAGGATGCGAACCGGAAAAGACGTGATCCGATCGAAAACACGTTATTGAAAAAATGTCGAGGAAAGGTGAGAAAGTAGCTGTACAAAGGATAAAAATGTAATAAAAAATAAAAATAAACTCGACGTCCCTCGTG
This sequence comes from Tenthredo distinguenda, assembly GCA_947538915.1. NCBI lineage: Eukaryota > Metazoa > Arthropoda > Insecta > Hymenoptera > Tenthredinidae > Tenthredo > Tenthredo distinguenda. The sequence continues at coordinate 13,963,055 of OX384534.1, forward strand.
ATCCTATTACAAACTTTCACATATATAAAGTTGCACTAACTTTTTACTCAGGTCTCTCATCCTTTTTCTCAATAATGTATTTGCACATGACACCCTTTTTCTGTCCATGCTCTGAATTGAAATTTCACTTTTTTTTTGTTCCAAGTCTCTATCTCTCTCGTTTTTCATTATTCATTTTTCTTCTGCGTTAACGAAAACCGCTGTAACAGGAATCTGAATTCTTCATGAAGTTTGACGTATACCTACTACCTAAGAAATAGTTCAGGCTTCCTGCGGCTGAAAGTTTCGACGGTAACTGCGAACCGATTATGACAACGGTGAAGTTCAAACAAAGTTGTTCCTACACGAGCCAATTTTATTGCTCTGGTCTGCCTAGAAAGTCGGAATTATATACTCACTTTCGCCATTTTCTTTCACACGAAGTTTCAGGGTGCCTCTAAGCGCTGGTAAGATGATGGTGTCATTAGAGTGCATTTCTTCTTTCAGTTTTGCCATCGTGTAGGCTTGGTCAGCTACCACCACGTGCCGTTGCAATATTGACTCAGTCTGAAAACGGGAAGTCAATTAAAATCTGTAGTTCGATTTCGACGTGACTATGGAATGAAAAATTGATTAAGTATAAATTCGCATAGAAAAAGGTCTTAATTATCTAGTTATAAATTCTAGCTAGAGAGCAATGAAAGTTTCTTTTCGTTATCGATGTCTAAGAACAATTATTTAGATAAAGAAGAAGCAGTAAAATTTATAGAGGACTTGACTTACGTGATAAGCGAATTCTGGCATAAACAGCTTTTTGTAGGCCGAAGGATACTTTATTTCAGCTGCTTTCCAGGCGTAATCTCGTGGCACGAAGTAAGTGAAACGCTTTTTGGTATCGTTTAGTTGATTGTTGAAGCCTTGACGTTGACCAAGGAAGTAGGTTGAGCTGTGAAACAAAAAAAAAAACCCATTAGTTGAATTGTGTTTCTAAAATGGGTTGATTTCGCATACAAAGGCGATTAACCACGCTTCGGTTGTTCGAAAAATTAATTATACATTTATTATCCCTACAGGGTTTATTTTTGGGTTGGTTTACCGATTATTACAGTCGGTATACCGGATGTATGAATTTAATGTTATTTGTACCTTCCGCTGCAGGTTATGCTAACCAAACATTCAGCTATTTGTGATATTTGTGCAGGAATTCACGCCGCAGTACCAGAGCGTAAATGCGACTGATTGATTATGCAGAAAGTTCAACTTCTGCAAATATATTAAGCGTAACATACGGCCAGTAAAAAAATTTCAGTAATTATATAAACATATCGGATGAATGAAACGCACATATCCTCACGATCTGTACGTCAAATCTACATAATTTTATAAAAAAATTATGTACATTGAACAAATATTTTATCATTCGAAGAATTTTCAAAATATACGAGGCAAGGTCCAAGGCAGCCGAGTGATTTTCAAAATTGAAGACGATCCAACGCTTTGAAGGGCGCTGAAGAGATTGTGAAATTAAAAAATCAATAACTGCTTTAGTCTCATTTAATATGACTACGTGCATTGAATTGTTAGAAATCCGTTTTTCACATTTTGAAACCCTTAAGGTTTGCGAATCTTTCATCTTCGTCATTCACCTAAAGTACTTGGACGTATGCTATAATATGGTCTGAAATCGTGACTATCGCATCGTCTGGATGTTTAACACCGTGATGGAATGGTGACGTCACCATCCATCTACCCCATCGACCTGCAGCCACCCGCGTATCGTATAAAGCAGGTAATGGCATTAAATCTATAACACGCAACCCGTAGTTTCTAGTCGGTGGTAGTGGGTAACGTATTGCTGGCTGATAGATGGTAGAGATACGTGGACTACCATGGTATGGGGTCGACCTAATGGCTATTATCGTAATGAAACTAGCATCGGGTCGAGCTACGTGATATGCCGTTTCATGCAATTATTACGACGGAATAATTCCATGCTTACACACTTCGTTGACCATGTGGAAATAGGGTCAAAGAAACCCCATAGATTATCGAACGTGTACCTCTTCGCAAGACGAATCGGAATTTTTTATACGATAAATCATTGGCAAATTTTTTAACATATAAATAAAACTGTTAATCGCTAGATAATGATTCTTATTTCCTCTCTACTGATCGTTCCTCAATCAATTTCCTTTACCTTTGAAAAATAATCCGGCCTTATCATTGCACCGCTCTTCCCTTCGTCTTATATTTAAAAACTTTTCCTCCGTATCGCTTGTTAAAATTATTATTTTAAATTGCCTGTAATCCTTAGCCGTAGCCGTACCCCCAGCGACATAGGAAGTGAACGATAAGTATCCCTTGGGTCTACGATAAATGAAAATCGGTCCAAGTCGGTTGAATAGCTTATCTTCTGAAGTCTGAATTAAGGCTTTACTTTACATAAAAAATTAGGATTTATGAATCCACCTTTTGAAAGATTAGAGGGATGATAATTCCGGGTTAAAATTCTGACTGGAAGGTTTTCATCTCCTTACTTCCGAATCACATTTTCAAATAACACTGTGATGATACTTTAGTTCTCGTTCTGGTGCGCCCCGTGAATGTTAAAGTTATGAAAAGATAGGTACACCCATAATAAGTTTATTGAAAAAGTTTTGTGATGCTGATGTATGTTAGTAATAAAAGGCGACTTTATTACTGACGTATTCAAAGGCCTTGAATCATGAACAGATTAAGTAAATGACGTCATTTGTTCTCATTGTTTTACTTTTTGTACAGAGGAATCCTTTTACTACTACGCATGGAATCCTTTCTTTATTTCATCCTACTGCGGTGTAATCCAGAAGTGGTGTTTTTTGCTTTTTCATCGTTACGCCACGAATCCGCTTAACACCCAGTTCTCTGTACCGTAATTTTCACCAGGGTGGAAAGTTTAAGCGAAATCCCAAAAGCGCCACTTCGAAAGATATTAATTAACCGTTTTTATTCCTTTTTTTTCTTTTTTACAGCTTTGCAAATTCTAGATAAGACCCTAGGAAACTTGCTGATAATTCTTACGAGATCTTTCCAGATAATTGTAATGAGATTTGTCTCGTTAGTTTAATTTGAAATAAATGGGGAGTCAAAAGGGAAAACAAAGAAAGAGGAGTCTTAAAAATTTAGCCAGTTCTCGGAGGGGACAATTAATGGCTGTCAACAATTGAAAGTATTCTATTACTTCACCGGCGAGAGAAGAAAGATTATCGGAAAACTACAATTACTTACGAGACGAAAAAGGATAATCTGATGGTACATTTAACGAGCTCCAGACTGATTTTATTTAAATCCTCGAGAATGGATTACAATAGTACACGGTCAAACCCTCTGTAGGATTGTTCAGTCCATTCTGAATGCCATGATTGTTCAGATGAATCGATGAACAATGGTGAGTTGAAGAATTCAATTAACAAAAATACTCACTTGAGCATAGGATCGGTCATCAACTTTTCCTGAATAGTAGTATACGGAACTCCAAGAACCCTATTGATGATGTGAACGATTCCATTTGTTGCTGCGATGTTCGAAGTGGTAACGGTTGCGTTAACGCCGCCTCCTTCAACAGTGATTGTCTCGTTTCCGTTTGTTCCTTGGACAATGTTGAAGTAAAGACTTTTGCGATCCGCTGCTGTAGCAACCTGAAATATCTCAGATTAATGTTTAGCTCATTGACTATGCGACGTCACATATATTTACAGATATAATTTTCTAGGATTTACTGACATTGAGAAATGAAAATGTTTCTGTATAAAAACTGTAAGTATGGCATTACGTTTCTGCGAGTGAGCGAAAGCTCAATCGTATTACGGTAGCATTTGGCGAAATAGGTTCGGAGGATAACGAGATGTTGAAATAGGAAAATTGACGCGCTATCTCAACGTGAATACGATCAAAGCAAGTGATTAGTAAAACAGAATTTCCTGGCAGGTATAGTGGAAATACACTAGTCAAAGCAGAAAATGCAATTGTGGAACGTGTACAGCTAGCTAGAGGAAGATACGCTGAAATTCGTAAACGATCCAACACGAATGACTGCGTAATCTTTTCGATAAAAGGACCCAACTATTCACTCATCTTATTTTGTCTGTCAATGTTATGCAAATAACAAGAGAGGTATTACGTAGTTGAAAATGAAAAGGTGAGAAATAAAACGAACGAAAGATCTTGTCTTTTTGAAAATAAAAAAATCGACGTCCAGAGTGCCAAAACCTACCTTCAGTCGGCAGGCAGTCAAGTTCTACGGGCTTAGAATTTGCATTGCTCTCTAACCATAGAACTATGTTAATTTGTCACGGGTGTGTGCTTTACGTTTCGTGTTTTATGCATGCTTTATGTTTCGCCCGAGTCCTTTCACCCCGTCATCCCGTCAGCCACCCGTAGCACAACCCTTGAAATGCTGATGAGATAATATAGATGGCTGCTCTCTCGAATGGATAGACACGAAGGTGTCTGACAATGAGTGTCACGAATATAAATTGGATGCATTACTTGAAATTTATGGCAGCTGGCTGAATAAGATTGCAGTTAGCTAGCTTGAAGTATCAATGAATCAAGAAATTTTATGACTTTCCGTGCGATTATATCTATACGCGTCTGTCAGACCAGTACATCGATCCACACTATGCATAGTATTGTCAGAATTGATAAGCCTGGAGCTATTTACCTCGCATGATTATTTTATTGTCTTCTCCAAATACGAATATATCTAGTTAAGACTTGAATAAAAATCTAGGGTTCGATTTCGGGCGAAAAAATCTTTAATAAATTTCATGCGTACAAATTTAAAGAAGTCTTGAATAATCGGACCATTATATATATACGAATGATTAAGAAATGACTATAATCAATTTCCCAGTGACTGGCAATCGAGAAACCCAAGACTCGTGAGTCAAGTGGGATATCTTCTTCCTGTATAAATCATATAATTATGAATAAGAGTGAAAGTACTCGGAAACAAAATCCTTTTATATTATACCAGACTCGGTGTATTTCTTAATTCCAATACCCTGTCCTGGTTGAATGGTTTAACGGGGCAATAACTTCTACAGTAATCACCCACATCGCGAATACTTAATTTTATCGTTCGTCTTACACTTCTATATGTTTGCTGCAGTTTGTCTCTTTTTTGATAGCCGAATACAATATAAATGATCTAATTAATGAATTGAGATAAATAAGTATAACGAGTAGAATTCGAATAAACATGCTCTAACACAAAATGCTCAAAGTCTTCACCCACATCCTCTCAGAAATTAATTATTATACACACGAATCCCTCAAACAAGAGGTACTTTGCTTTAATACTTCATCCATGAACAGGGATCTGCTCCCTCTCTCTCATTAATTACTTTACTTCTCTTCGCAAGTTGTTTACTGGCAAACATTAATTTATTACTAGTCCTGTGATACGTTGCACGATAACTTCAGGTAAATGTATTAATCAGGCAATATTCTCGAAATGATCAGAGCACAGTGATTTGATGAATTGTATCTGATACACAGTCCCTTCCATCTAATCAATTCGTAATCAGAATACCAGAATTACGAGAACGATCGTGAGCTGTATCGGCATTGCTATTAGATCCTGGGTGGAATAGAGCTATCGAATGAAGTGGGATTCGAGGAAATTGACTGGGAGTCTATTTTCTATTTCGTGAGAATTTTCTGTGTCAAATAACTACATATTACGCGACAGTGATTCAGATCGACAAAGACATTCATTCACTGACAATTTAGGTATATCTTGATAGTTAGTTGACAAAGATTTCGCCATTGCCAATTTAATGGGCTGTAGAATGCACAACAGCCTTGTGTTTAGGATGGAATAACTAATCTCGGTTGCACCGCTAACTATGTTTCAATGCGCCATTAAACTACAGCAACATAATGCACCACGAAGTATTACTGCAGTGCTAATTAGAATTTACGTATAATTATCTCGGAAGCTGCTATAAGCTGATCATTTTGGATCGTACATCCTACGCACTGAATTTCATTCGCAGTTTGGATAAGAAGCATACAAAAATAAATAAATAATAATAATAATCAAACTTCGAAATCTATTTTTGCTCTTCGTTGCAATTGGTTGTATCAAATCGAAGAATGAAAAAGTAATATCTCAATCAGGCGTCAGCGTTAGAGTTCGTGGAGACCACAGATGGTGACCGATGGCGCAAGCTCATCCGTAGGTATTATAAATTGAAAATCAATGAGGAATAAACTGCAGCGGTGAAATAGTTATTAATATTCATCTTATTCGACTAAGTTCGAATTACCAAGTCTAATAAATCGTTTTTTTTTTTTTTTTCTCATTTCAAACGAGCGTTGCAATTTAAAGAATAAAGGTAATCTCTGACGGTTGAATTTGCATTTATTTGACAATGAAGCTGTGGCCACACTTGAGATATTAATAAGCAACATCAACCATTTCATCGCGAAACAGATACTACATTTGTCTGCTAAATACATTGAAAACTGTATTCGAGAAACGCGACGCTAATTACATTCCCGAATACATTACCATGAAATCAGAATGGCACCACTGATTCTGATTCTCTGATTACCATCCACTATACGAACTGCTTTAGTGGGCACATAGTTCCATACCAATCGTATATTGATTGCCACTACCGTTACACGTCGGAGGTATTAATTTCCTCGAACAAAGACAGTAAGTATCAGTAATTACTGGCTGAAATTTAGATAATTAACCAACGCGACGTGTATAATTGTTATTTGATAGACATGCTCTTGGTAACGCCTGCAATCAACCGAATAGGTAGACTAAACCCACGTTGTGCAGGTACGAAACGTCATATTATCCTAACGACGATACATAGTGGCTGAAAAATGACTGATTCATTATTCTCTTCGAACTTCGGTAAAGTACGTAAAGTTCAGTAAATTTTTGTTCGAATCAAAAAAGTATATCTCAGCAATGTAACAGTAACACATTTATGGGACAGTTTATACTTTATCTGCTGCACCTGTACACTAGGTGAATGGGCAAACAACGGAACGATCGATTAAACTTGTTCAAATCTATTCCATTCCTATAGGTACCGAAATTTATTAGTTTCATCAAAATATAACAACTGCAATGTTAACCGGTAGCTGGTCCTAGCCGGATGATACACAACTGCATTTTGCGTTTATTGCACGCACCATGCAGCGCCATCGGTTTCCAGTATTTCGCTCTCTATCATTTTTTATTTTCTTTCTTTAGAGGGTTGAAAAATTATCTGATAGCTCGACCTATTTTTTCTATTTTTTTTTCTTTCTACTTTTCTCTCTTCTCTGCACTTCCAATCAGGTAAACCGCTAGGCTATTTTTTGATGCAAATATTTTAGTTGTATGGAAAAAATTTCACGCAGTATGTGCATAATATTCGAAAACTATTTGATGGATTTGAATTTTTCTAGGTTTTATACAACCGGCAGTCGATATTACATGTGTGTGGCGACCGAGAGCTTTCACAGCGTCTATGCCACGTTATCAATGCAACGAATATCGCACATATAAATAAAAGCTTTCAAACAGAACCAAGAATTAAGAATATCTTAGCATATTAAAACTTCCCTGACAAGGTTCACGGGTATTCTACGGAGGGTCTGGTTTTAATTTTCTTTAATTCGTTCCTCACGCTCCGAGCTACCAGGCTCATTATCATCTAATCAACCCAAACAGAAAAGCGAGTAGGAAGTCGGAGGCCGGAAAAGAGAGGTGGAGAATCAAACTGAGACGGAATAAGATAAAGAGTAAAAGAGGGTGAGAAGATGAGCTTCGTTTCTTCTCTCTTGTGTTTCGTTCAGACCCAATTGTTTTTAAATTACGCTAAAATTTGCTTGATTCTTCTGACCCCACGATTCTCAAGCCCGCTTTTAATTCCCTTGACAAAAACCTACTTTTCTTCTCTTCGTACTTATCTGTCCTTCTCTCTCCCGCTGATTGCGTTCGAATTATCACCCCCGATTCTAGATTACGTCCGGGTCTACGGTAGTCCGTACCTTGTAATTAGCTCGGTATCGAAGCTTTCACGGTAGGACATGATTGGCCACTTTTTGCTACGCTCCATTCCTCCAACTCTTCTCTCTTTCCCTTTTTCTCCATTTTTTTTTTTTTTCACGGATTATCGCGTTTGCCTCAAAATGCGTAGGTATCATCTTATACATCGCATAATCATACCAAGCTAATTGAACCAATGTACTTTTGTAACCCAGTGTCTTTCACCTTCTGGCCTAATTGTGAAAAAAAATGTCAAAGAAGTTATTCTAAATTTTATAACGCAATTTGTTAATGTAGCTAGCGAAATATATCAGAAATGAGTCTAAAGAGTGAATATTCTCGGACATAAAATTTTTATCTCGGATTAATATTGATTGCATTCTTAAAAAAGTAAGATCCCCACTTGTCGTTTCCTACATCGCCCCGTGGCCATTTATAATTGTGTAGCAATAATGGCCCGCGATTTGTTTGAAACGATTTTCATTCCTTTTGAAAAATCTCGTTGTATTTAACGATGCTGGGTTATAAATAGACTGTATGAAACCCACGCTGCGGCATTAAGGGCAAAGTAAAGTTTCAACAATTTCGTTGAGATTATATTATACCTACTTGTACAAGTCGAGGAGTTGAATAAGTTGCAAATTGTAACTGTGATAATATCAGTTAATTTCAACGGTATTGCCTACTCGTTACACCGTTATTATCTTACTACTGTACAGCAGTCAGCTTTTCTCGTAATGGATAAAATAATACAATCCTATCAAATGATATCCTAATATTTGTGCTGCTTGCCGCTTGTGATAAACTTGTGATAATCACATAAAACGGGGGATAATTCGGCTACACTCTGTACTTTTTCAGAAAAACTCTTATGACTTCATATAGGCAATTCCCCATGTCTCAATCTCGGTTGCCAATACAAGAGAGTGCGAATTTCGAGCTCCATTTACCGCCAAATTGCGGGAAAAATCACTTCGAGCTCATCGATTGTTTGTGAGCAAGGGACCGTATTTTTGGGTTAAAGGGACGAATGGAAATTATCAAATTTCTACATAAATTAGAGTTGGACATAAGAGTTCTGTGAATTGAATATCTACTCGAGACCGAAACATTTCTCTGGGTGTATGTATAGGTATACATGTGACGAGAACGGTTTGGATGGTTTAATCCACGTAAATATAGACTATTTGAAAAGCATAATAGTTTCCCGGTGAAAGTACCTTTTGTTCTTCAAAATATATGTATTGTCATGAAAAAATAAAACCTCAGCGTTGACGATAAAAATGAAATATTTGATCGGTTTAATTATATGTCAGACAGCATTTCTGTTGAATGTCATATCGCTGCTAGATATTATAAATCCGCTGAGGAATCGACACTGACAAAAATTATTTAGTCTATTATTTGTTGATCGATATCGAAGGCATAAAGAGAATCAAATTCCAAAAGTTTAAAACTAGCTATTAGCGTTAGTGAATTTCTGGTAAATTTTCTCTGTATATTGAGCGATAGTATAGAGATACACGCGAATGCATGTACGCATGTAGACACATCGCACGTTCAGATGTATGCAATGTATATGCATATGCATGTATACATATATGCGCTAATAACCGAGGATGGAATAATAGCTGTCAGAGAATGTCGGGAATTCAGTAAGGTGCGCCAGACTAATTGATATTAAGTTGAGAGTTGAAGAGTTTGAGTAGCGCTATTTGATTGGGATATTATCAAGCTATAAGTAGATTTATTTTCCTCGGGCAGATATTCGTCGTCGAAATATTGTTCCGAAGTTTCATTTACGTCGGTGGAACAATTATTAACGGTAAAAATATTGCAGCGATAGGTAAGCTACGTTACGAGCGATCAGTATTCTGATTCGCACGTTAAAAATCGCAGGAAATGTGATAGCCATTTCGAAAAATAGTGGAACATTGATTAACGTGAACCCTGCCTAATGTTCTGTATAATATTATACTCGAGTATATGTACGAAATAATTCATAGAGCATGAGAAATGCTGCCGTCTTTGAAACATTCATTTCCTATGAATTGAGCAACTGAATAAAACATTATGACTATCATTGGAGCGAGAGAAGATACTGCAAGGATTTATTGGACACGGAGCTAACGGAAGGAAGACCCCAGTCACTTTTTGTCCAAAAACGAAAATAGAATTGATTGTCTGTTATTTCACATGATATTTGCTGATAGAAAATCACTCGGACTATGTATTTTCTATGAAACCTGATTTACGCGCATGGATAATTTCGTTTCGTTATACTTCAAGCCTGAGAGTTTGGGTCTTGTTGCGATTTTTGATGATGAATGTTTCTACCTTGTTACCGAGTACTTGTTCGTAAAAAATAGTTAGTTTTTTCTAAATAATACTACACACGGAAAAAGGTATCTAAGAATAATATGCACATGACTGAAAGAAAAGAAAAAGTCATGAAAATATGGGAAGAGTCATCGACAAAGGATCACACGTCTACCTACGCAAAACTACGATAGCAATATATGTGTCATTACCTCCCAAAGTTTCCTTCCGCTCTTTGCAGTCTTAAAAAATGAATCTCGTAATGTATATAAAGTTTTACTAAGCATATTAATATTTTCTGTATACATGTTTTTGATCGATAGTGGATCGATCGACGAAAAATGGCTTAACTCAGAAAACGACGCAAGTTTAATAATTCGAACTTAGGGTTCTTCGCCATTGAATGAAACTATTATCAATCTTATAATTCACTGTTTTCATTTCCGCCTATTAAAGACAAGATTCCATTTGCCATATTCTTTAACTTCTTAACTAGAAATTAAAAAATCGATAAAGCGAGTCCTGGGTTCAATTGCAAGCTCTATTATTTGGATAAATTACTTTCTATTGAGGTGTGATTTCAAGTGGATATCAATTAAAGTACATTTGATTAAATTTTGTACCAAATTTCTTAGATTATCCATCTTTCACCGGTCTCCCCTACTTATTAATTTCAAACTATCTTATTTTACTTCAATCGCTATAAATATTTGATATACATTTCGAAAAATATGAAATGATTTACACCAGCGAGTGCCAATTGATTATGCTGAAGCTCAAGTTGTGAAATACTCTATGGGAATAATTCTAGATATTTTTACTTTCATTTCTTTCGTAAGAAACTTTGAACTCGAGGCTAACAACTAATCAGGTTCTCGTTTGTTTCCTTCCGAGTCGCTTCGTGGTAATTAAGGATATTTTACTCAAGGATTTCTACTAACCTGTAGGTTCTTGTTATTCATTACAATCTTTTCAAGGGGTAGTCGCTCCTTAACGAAGTGCAGTTTCAAGATTTCCAACATGCGTTTCTTGTCCTGGCGAATCGGCTGCAGGCTAGGCTCTTCCCACGCAGCATTGCTAGGTGCGAAAAGAGTGAGTTCTCGTTGCCTACTGAGGTCCAACATGAACTCTTTGTCGACGTCCACAATAGCTTCGTAAAACTTATAAACCGGTCCATCCTCCTTATCCTGAATAACGATAAAAATATTCTTTCAAAATACGGTCGATCATTTCAAGAATCTAACGTCATTCGCAAAGCTACAATTTCTCGAGTGGATCATTACGACGTTTCAATCAGGAGTAGATATTTCAAATTCGCTTTAATCACTTTCGGATAAACGTTCATCTAACCTTTTTAAATATTGATTTATAGACACGTAAGGGTTACGTGGGTAGTGAGTCACTTTGATAAGTGATATCGTTATCTGGCACACGTACGTATCTACCGTAAAAATGAAGAGCTGTTTCAGAGGTAATTTATTTAATAAGTTGATGAAAATACGTAGTCTTAAACTGGTTGTTGGATTAGACTAGTTTGGTAATGCAAATGACGTTAAATTAGTCTAATTTTATGATCGCAGTGAAAGTAAAAGTAACATATGGCGAATGAAAGATGATAACTTTTATCTATAATAGCTACAAAAAAGATTGTTATAAAAAACATTAACTACGTACAATGAATTTTTTGTCGAGAGCAATTGGTAATTATAATATAATACACGGCTACAACTAATTTATGAAAGAGTGTAGGGAAATAAAAAAATTACAATTGAATTTAATTCCAAGATGTCTTTTTTGGAGTGGGTTCATTGGTTTTGGTACATCGTGTCAAGAGCAAAATAAAATAACCAACTTTTGTCGCCCAAAGTGTATGACTTAATTTGAAATTTGTTCTTCATTAGAAAATTGAAATTATAAGTGAATTAATGTATCTTCAAGCTTGTGCTTTATTCAAGACTTTTCATTTTCTCGTTGGGCCCTTGACACGTTTGTCATTTGTAGATTGAATGTATTCATTTCATTTTGTGCAAAAATTTTGTACAAATCGTTAATCTTCTTATTTCAAAATCATCTTTTGACTTTGGATTTCAATAGACAAAGTGTAGAGTATTTAAAGAGTGTCATTGATCGTGGATAAGTTTTGTGAGTTCCATTTTTCCATAAGTACTTACGATGCCCTACACGACATGCAGAATCCAATAGAGACATGCAAAGCACCACAGAATAATAATATAATATAATATCGTTAATTTTATAAAAATAGATACACATATATATATGTATAATTAAAAATGAATTAATTCACAGAGAAAAAGTGCTGCAGTACACTTCGTTATATACCCATATATTTAATTCATTGCTTGAATTATTTTGTAAGCGAATATCGCATAATCCGTAAATTTGTTTCACTCACAAATAAACATATTATGCAGGAATTTCAATTGAAAGAGAGAAGCTGATAAAGACAAACTTTGGGGTATACGTGGTACTTCCCACTCTCATCTTCTTATGCTCACGAAATTGTCAATAATATGTGCGCCGAATGGTTACGATTTTATATTTAAGCTTCAATATTTGTTCGTTGTACACGGGTGAAAAATCGCCATTCACTTGATCCGTCAAATTTCAATAATTATTAAAATGTGAAATCAAATGGCTAACCGATAAAGTAATCACTTAATTAATTGATTTCCACTGTGAAACTCTTTTACTTTTATCATCTCACGTATTATATGCTCCTGTAATGTTTCACGGCACAACCAAAACTCGGACGACACTCGTCTGCACATTTATATATCATATATACAATATATATACTCCTTTAAGATAGAGTCAAATTATGACCTATATATGTACGTACTATAAAGAATTTGTAAAAAATATTACACCATCCTGTTCCTGAAAATAATTTAAATATTATTCAGTTTTTATCGAGTTATTATGTTAAAATATTCGTCGGTAATGACTTTTTAATATAATTGCCTGATGTCGAGAATGGGATGGTAGTTATCTCGACGTACAAAGTCTTTGCTAAGGATATTCAATGAGTTTTTTAACAGCCGGTAAATTCCGTCGTTACAGAAGTTATGGAATTAGTAGGACGATGAAGGAGTTATTACGGTTTTTACTGTCTCGAAATTATTGGATTACGATAGAAAAGAGTACCGAAATTTTCTCCCAACAATAAATAATAAAACACAGTCATACTTAGAATTAAAATTAGAATCAATATGTTTGATAAAAATTTTCCACGTTTGAATGATCGAATTCTGTATATCTACTTATGGTGTAAAGTCTGATTGATGAAATTTTTCGGGAAGTGAATAAATTCTAATCACTTTCGCGGCCACGTAGATAGCTGTGTATTCATGATACGTATATAATGTATTGTTGGATCGAAAGTGTACCGTACAATATACCAGATATGTAAATACCGATCGTCATGAAATTGCAGAGATCGATGTCTAACACTATATGTATAATAATATCATAGCGTGAGACGGAATAGCTGGAAGACTAAAAACTAAGTCAATATCGTCGATGATCAATGTTCTATGACTCATGATTCATGATAGTTGTTAATATTAATGATGGTATTTTATAAAAATCAATTTTCCCGTTGTTGAGTAATAGTGTCTGGTGCACTTTGATAACGCATGCGACATCCACACGACTAATGGCCTATTTGTGCACCGTGCATAACTGCATGTATATATATACATATATGTATATATATGTATATATGGATATAGATACATACGCGCAGTAACTGTAATAATAATGGCAATTTATACCGCGGCACGAAATAATTAACCACTAACAATTCAAAGGCACATTACGGTATTGCATTGGTATTAAACAAATACCGAATCTTATGATTTGGTTTTCATTTAAAATGTTCAACAAGTCTGTGCGCCCAATTTACAAACTTTCTGTACGTATAATCTCTGCGATATACCTATGGATATCGTATTGTAGCCGAACAGGCTTTTGTTAGAGTTATTAATTAACTTCGCAGCTTAATTAATAAACAAACGCAACGCCAACTCTGATCTAAGCCGGGCCTACCACGATAACAATGATTACAGTTCCAGCTTCAATCAACCACGCATTTCGCTAAAATTCTAGTTTCCAGTTACTGTCGGTTGTTACCAGTAGTGCAACTAGTTCAAAACTAGTAGTGCATTTCGTAGTTACCGGGACGTCTGGTCCAGACGTCTGTAGCCCGTTTATCGTTTACTTGAAAAAATTCATCGCTTTTATAATTCGCGTCTATTCCCCAATTTTAGTAAATTCTACAAATTTTGGAGACACAGGTTTGTCAAAAGGTCATAAATTCGATAAAACAGTTCGTATAAGATGCGGGTGAATGGCGAGGGTCATTTCGTCAAAGTGCATTGCAAGTCCCGTAAAGCGATCACACGTATTACATTAGACGTTGGATAGCCAGATCGGCCTGGGCAATGCATGTACGAAGCCAATTTTAAACGCCAGTTAAACTTGATCGTAAACCGAATAACGAGCCTTGCCTCAACCTTTTGCATAATCAATTGGGTGCATCATACGTGCGCGACAAATTGATGGTGATATTAACCCAGAAATTATGCTGTACTTAAGTACGGGCTACAGTAGCGGTGGTGTAAGGAATTTACGATCTTTGAATCAGTCCAATTAATTGAAATGATTTATCCGACCCGAGAAGTTTTGAATTGAAAGCTCCTTTATTGAAATTGATTTTACTCCACGTTATGCTTTTGCTAAACTTTCAGCTCACTTGGATCACCTAGTTGAGTGTGTTCTGCAGACTCAAGCCCGTTGGTGAAAAATGTGCTGATAATCATCGGCTTGGAAAAAAATAAATGATATAATTTAAACGTACAACTTATGAGGACTATTTACTCCACTATAACTGTTGTTGTCCCGGCATATGAAGTAATTGCATAGGTGATCTCAATATTATATGTGTATGTACCTGGAGAAATTGTAATGTCGGAATACAGTAGCGAAACCGCGCCATGAAACTAATATACAAAAAAGGAAACTGAATTTTATAAAATTGAGGAATTTGTTGAAAATACTTCACATTCGTGCTCAAGGTTTATGGCTTTGAATAAACGAATTCATACATGAAATATTCATATCAAGTTTTTAATTGGACGCTAATATTCTACGAGAGCTCGAGATATTCGTCTGTTACAAACTACATCACACGAGATATTGTTTCTACCAGCTACCGGAATTCACTCGTTTTACAGTAATCTCGCCATGTTATTCGATCAATTGAGCGTAATTTAGCATCCTGTAAAAACAGTTCAGCGAATGTATGCTTGAATCGAACCTTGCAGCGAAATAAATGAACACCGTTCCTGATTTATCAAATAAAAAGAAATTCCTATTTCACTGTGTTTTTGCATTAACATTGGCCGCAAGGGTTTGCAGTTGCAATAATACCGCAATTAAAGTAAGACATCGAATTGAGTGACATATTATTCTCTAACTTTATTTTCTGCATTTTCATTAGTTGGCAAATAATCCTAGCAGCAATACGTCCAAGAATCTTGATTACGACGGAACGTGCATTCGAACAACGTTTTATTTACCTTTCACGTTCGTTACAGTTTCCCCTATTTTTTTTAGCAACTTCATTTCGAAATTACTTTTCATAGCCTCGGGGTTTCCGGAAGAGAATTAACTAGCACCGGTAGTCGGTACGTGTTAGCAGTAAAGGGATGTGTTTTTTCTGAGTAAATTGTTCAAGGTTCACTCTCTCCAAACCATATATCAACATACTTCAAACGTAGAGAACAAAGTTTCCGTAAGAAAAGTGAACTTTGCATTTTTATAACTATATTTTATTCCACCATTTGCCTATCTTCCGGCAGTATAATTCCGAAATTGTAATATTATAAATTATTTGAAAAATGAAAAATAAAAAAATTCATTTCATTGGATATAGAAAGAAACAAAGCCTAAGCTTTTCCCCTAATACCACAATTCATTGACACATGATTTTGGAAAAGTGCAAAGAGCTATTTCTAACCAGAGACTTTCAACGTCCGTAAGGATGTTCAAAGGATTGACAAGTTTTACCGTGAATGATGACCGCCGAAAAATAAAAATCGGAATTCCAGGACCCATGAGACCTCGTGAAATTTCTGTGTCGATATTGGGCGCACAGTTAGTACCATACTGTATTTGCTTGTCAGGCTTGTTTCTCGGTTAAATTAGTTTAGGCCAATGTGGGTAAGGTGAAAACCGTTTACCTTCGACGAGACATTGCACGCATGAAGAAATTGCCATTAGTAAGCATTCGTAACACGGGTACATAATAATAATATTTATAATGAGAATAGTCACAAAGAAGTTTCCTCAAAGTGAATAGAAAGATGTGTCTTCAAAATTGCGAGTATCTGAACATCATAGAGTATGTGACGTTTGAATCTTTCGTTTGAAGTAACAAGTTTAACACAAGACAGTATACCATTACTGAAAGTAACAAGTGTCGATCGTGACATACCGATATAGAGATACATTTGTCGTAAAAATGAAACAACATCGATTCTTAAATGACATAGTTACGTATATATCGGTCGTGCGAAGAAGAACACTCATGCTAATGCACGTATCTCGTACAACATGTTTCGCATCGCTTTAAAAGCTTCTGGTGCACTTATTTTAACAATCTAGGGCTGTAGCCATGCACTTATATTTAGATTGCATTCCCATTCCACATCGGTGCGATCACTAAATTTAAAGGAAAATTCACGTTTGCTTTAACGGGATTTTTTGTCCCTGTGTGCAGTCCGTGAAGTACACATCGGTGTTGTGCCATTGAAACAGTACACTGTGATTTTCTAAAAATTTATAGAAGGTATAGAAAAATATTCGATATGCCCAAGGCTTGATATTCTCTTTTTATGCGAGGATAAAAATTCACCCTTTGTTAACAGGAATTGTTCAATATTGTTCATCTGTTTCAAAAAGATCGGTGAATTTTACGCCACGTCAAGCGTTAGTCATATCGTCCGATTGAAAATGGGAAAAAGTAGTAAAAAATGTCCACGTTTTACTATTTAGTAAAACCGTCGATGATTTTCCAAGAACAAAAAAAAAAAATCAAAAACACTTGCGATGCAAGCACAGCTACTCACATTTAGATAAATATAGCGACAGCATATATAAACAGTGAGCGAAAATAAAAATTTTGCATTGTAACAAGTATATTACGAAATGTGGAAAGATCGTAATAGGTATAACAGTATGGAAAAAAGTGATTGAAAAGTAGAAAAAGGCTGCTGCAAATTACCTTGAAAGACTGCACAGAGAAACCAGAAACCAGGGTTGTCCACAATACAAGAAGCGAACAGAAAAGAGATAGGGTAACTTGTATTATTATTTGTTTTTAAAAAAGTGATCTGCAGTATTACGTTTCCAGTGTGTTTTTCCAAGTGTAGGGCTAAGGGATCGAGGGTCAGCATCACCAAATGTAACTTCAAACTATCGTGTACAATCGATATAAATCGATATTTCTAGGTATGATCCGAGGAAGGCAATGTCACGTTCCATACAAGTTTTAGCGCCTATTGGAAAGTACTTTTCAACCATTCACTCGATATTGCCTATGGTAACAAGTTGTAATTGAAGTTTACCGCAAAATCAAGTTTATAGTATTCAATTATTATCGAAAGTTAGAATAACTCGATTGTAAAAAACAAGTTTATTGCTGAACGAAATTCAGGGGACCGAGTAACGCGTGTATCGCAAATCCATGCGCTGTGAACGATTCAGTAGTACGAGTCAATGAATAGGGAAACACACGTAGCAGGGAGTTACACTGCCTTGTGAAACGAAATTATAAAGTGGTTATTCCGGTGGGTATATATTTATTTCAACCATAATAGAAGATGAATTCTATTGTGCCTGATTGTGCGATACTTTCCAATAATGAATATTTATAAACCCGTGCACATACATCGATTATGTAATTACAAGTGACTCGCAAACACGGTGTTTGTACATATAGCTTGAAAATGGCAATTCGACGCAGTGAGGTGGTGTAATTTCTTTTTTTTTACCGACTCCACGAGTACCGATTCTGGTATACTAGACGCGTGTTTCGTACACGGCTAGATTGCCGTGTATTTGTAAATTATTGGTTCGATGCGGATAAACAGAATTCATAATTGATTATCACGATTATTAATAACAACCCCTCATCCCATTGATTATATATATATATATATACAAATATTGAGCCTGATTTGCACGTTTCTGTCTTGCTGCAGCGTTGGATTTCAAGCTGGCTGCACAAATCGATGGTAAAAATACATCTCCCGCTACCCTTATTTTTTAATTTTTTTCTAACCCCGATATTTGGATATTGCTTGGCGGGCGAAATGGAGATATTTACATTTTCGCCAATACTCATTACTTCGCGTAACAAACTCGGCTGTGTGTATGTATAAAATATGTTTTTGATACAGCGACGTTTCCAAAGATAATATTACGATGCTTGCAGACTCTAACGATTTAAATAATTCCACGACTGCGGGCTATAGGTAAGTGGAAATTCTCTAACCACACCGAAAAATATCAACCCCAATTCCAACAGGTAATTATTAATTGTTTCTATAACTGCGGCCATAGACTCATTACGGTTTTCCGGTACGTCGGATGGCTTCAAAACAGCTAACTAAACCACAGTACACGTGGTTCGAAATTACCGTACGAAATTACACCTCGCAAGCTTGGACGTAGTCAGAATGCCTTACTACGTTAAGGTGAAATCGGGTTTGATAACGGTTGCGGTTCAGTGCAGCTATATAAGTTTCGCTCAACATGCCATCAAACGAGCCCCTCGAGTGTCGCGAATGAAAAAAATCTAGCTCTGGATAAATAAATACAATATAATATAATATCTTGATAAATTTAAGTTTAGAACTTTCTGCCCACGGTGCTGTGACAAAAAGTTTACATTACGACTTACTTATTGACACGTATGTATATGTACATATATATGTATTTATTCCGAGAGCTTTATACTTTCGAGTTTGATGCAAAAGTTTGAATAATTTGCATCGAAAGAATTAAGGAAAATTTCAGTTCGAATCAGTTCAACTTTCAGAGTAATCATTACAGGAATTTAACTCGCGGTTGCCTGGACAATGCATAAATTTCTAGGAAGAATAAGATATTTTCCTTGTTCCGTTGAACCTGAATTACCCGCAATAATTTCTAATTAATTTCGCTTCAATTCCGGAGCTCTAATTCCTTCGTGGCATTAGCAAACTTTTCTCACTATCTCCGCATGGATCCTGCTGGGTACATAGGTAGATATATACGTATAGTTCGAAAGTAGAACTGGCTTCTAGGCAAGATGTGGTGAAAGCGGAAGGGCACGAGTCCAACCGCTCAAGGCGCGTTTATGACTTTATTTAAATATTTCAACGATTTAAACATTTATCAGAAGGAAATGATGTTCGAAATAAGTTAGGTGAAATTTTCGATCGAAATAGGCTCGTAAAATAGTTAATAAAATATTCGAATATTACAAAATCAAGTTTAATCGGCTGAGAAAAAGACAATTGAAAAGTTAATTCAAGTTGATACTCTTAGTTCGAGGTATACTCGACTTTACAACGTAATACAAAACTAAAATAAGACACGCTCTTCTCGCGCCCGAAAACCTGCACCGTGGTCGTTAAAGCATTTTAACTTCTACAAGTCTCTTCAGTCTCTTTGCCCCTTGAGAATACCTCGGCATTTTATACCGGTCTTTAAAATTTTCTGAAGACAGGAAATGGGACGTTACGATGCTGCGAAAAGATGTTTCCCGAACGCACACCTGATCCTGAAACGTCGGTGTTATCATACGATAGTAAGAGCAGTAAGACAGCTGTTAGTATATGCACACGAGTTTATAAATAATGATAAGCTAGGGTGTATTTAAGGGTATAATAAGTCAGAAGGAAAGTACTTGAGCTTGGAAGCAAAGTTATAGATAAACGAGGGACGTATGCGTAAAAAAAACCATTATTTCCCTTCAACCAAAAGTTAGAATCACTAAGATTCGTGTCATTATACCGAAGTATATTACATGTATCAACGTAAATGTATCACTTACATATTCCGTGTTGAATGTCAAAGCTATATGATATTGTACAAGCATGTATAGTACGTGAAAGTAAGAATAGTTTTAGCATTTGCTATGTATTACGATGGCCGAAAATTATGAGTAGATACATATTTTTGTCATCTATCGGGCTAAATGACTAAAGGAATGAAGATAAACGAATTCAAACTTCAATTGGTATAGTAACTACAGGATATCGTTGAGCAGCTGCTTATTATACATTTACTTTAAGGTAGCATGGCTGATCGTGTTTCCACATTGTTTAAAAATAAATTCAAGTTGGTTAAGTGGATCAGTAAACTTGCGTGGAGAATTATTTGAGCGATAAGTGGTAGACAGAGCCTGGTAGTGTATAGAAATTGAACTGAAATGTATGTAAAAAGGTTGAAAATATGTGTGTTGAAGGAGTACAGATGTACGTAGGCGGGCAGATAGACAGAAACAGAGACAGAGATCTGCAGTGATACACAAGAGGCGGTGCATTGATGGCAGAACACAAACTGTGCTCTCCTACACACAAAGTTTGTTCCATAACTGTTTCACCTGTGAGATACCTGAAATTAATACGTTAGTACAACCAGCAGTGAATAGAATAATTGATATGATCAACAAATTGGCATAATATCACAATTTGTTATATTCGACAAGTTATTGTTTTTCAGTATTCTAGTCACTGCGAGATTTGCCATTACAAATTCACAAGACATAGACAAGTGGATATATGTGAGATGCAACGTATGGATCAAATAACTAATGGACGATGTCTCAGCTGTCCGATAACATCTTGATGTATAGATCATATTCGCTACGTCTACTCAATCTTATCCCCAAATTATTTCATCCAAAAACGTCGCGCAGTTCAGGAGTGGTGCACACAAAAGGCGACAGGTGCCGAAGATTTCGTGGATATTGTAATAGTATAAGAAATACCGTTATTAAAATTCATGTAGGTATATCAAGCTATGTCAATCATGTCATAAATGAATCTGAAATATTTGTCTCTTTTTATTTTTTCTATGAATTGTCACGCGATGGTAGATATGTCGTGGATTGTTGTATTTAAACGAGCACGTTCTAATATCGTCAGCTATTCAGCTGCTACAAATAGAATCATAAATATCTGCGTGCTACATGGCATAGAAGGCGTTGTCATATAAATTAATATTGTGATATATACATATAGGTGCTATTATCATTCGACGTTACGTTTGTCAGTCGTTATTTGTGATGCATTTGAGATCATAAGGTATGCATGTGAAATGAGATGAAATTTCGAATGGGCACGAGACGGGCAAGTGAAATGGTAGGACGGAGTTTTTCACACCAATTGATATGATTTAATATATGAAATATTAGGTTCATTACGAATGATGAATCGCCATCGTACGGTATAATTGATCAATCAGGGTTCTTTGGGATTTTATCATATGTTTTCGGGGAATCATCTCCGTCAATGGTGCGCAGAAACAGGTTTAAAAAGTAACAGTAACAAATTGATCTCTTCAATCCTAACCAATGACGTATTTCAGTTCATACCTAAATCAGTAACTTTTGAATCGCACGGGATTTTTCTAAACTTACAATTGACTTTTCATTTTGCTATTTCGACTGTAATCATACTTAATATATGTGATTAAAATAAATCCAGGTGACTGCAGACTGATGTGAATCAAATAAATAAGTACATTTTTAGTTACAATCGATTTGTATTCGATAATCGAATAAGAAATTATCCTACCCAATGCCGAATAAATTGTCCTTTAGGATACTTCTGTACCGTGTATTCGGCCAATCTAAAAAACGTCCCAACCTCTGACGAACGCTTTTACGGTATACTAGAAACGCGGTGTCAGAGCTGGTCTTAAAAGTAAGAGTGAGGGAGAGAAAGAGAAAGAAGAAGAGAAACATAAAGAAAGGGATACAATGCGAAAAGGAATAGACAAAAAATCGGAAAAAAAATATACGCGAAGTGAAACAACGGCGAATATGGGGTGTGGAGCCCCGGGGTGAGAGATTGTTTGAATTGTTTCAAAACTGAATTCACCCTTTGAGCGGCGTTCAGCACTCCGGGCAGAAAAGCCGGCGGTGGTAGTACAACTTTTAAAATTTAAATACTCTCGAGCCGGCATGGCAGAACGAGTGAGCCAAATGCGGCAGCTTTTAAACGCACCCAACTGAAAGTTGATGATGTAGTTTTTACGTAGAATCCCGAATCCTCTCCCTCGCCCCTAACGGTCCGACACTTTGTGCCCAAAGACAAAGCCTTCGTTGTTGAAATTCCGTTAATCGCGAAATTCCTCATTCTCCTTCTGACCAAGTATTAAGGAACCAAATGGCACAAGAACTCAACCAACATAATAAAAAAAGGAAATGGCATAAATAATGAAATATTTTGATTGCTGTTATAGGAAAATGATCTTAGCCACGTATAAGGCAATATTCATGGTAGCAAATGAAGACTTAATGAAATATTTTCCAACTTGGCGATAAAAATGAGGAAAGAAGAAACAGAAAAACACGAAGTCCGACCTTCCTGTAAAACTCGTGTTCACGAGGAGTCAATAAGGCTGATGGACCATCTCGGGTACTAGAAGTGCACTAGGTGAGGTATTATCAAAGTAATACCAAGGTAACTTCTGCGTTTCAGTAATCCAGGAAGTCAAAGAGTACGTAAAATCAGTTTCACGGTTGAGTAGATGGAGGAAAAATGAAGTTACGGTGGAATGAATGAGGTTAATGAGAGGCATTATACGACTAGGGCCACTAACCAAGTCCTTCTCGTTCTTTCTCTTTCTCTATCACCCTCTTGTTCTCTCTATACAAATCCTACAGGGTTGAAGTAATAAAACGGACCTAAGCCGGCCCTCGGAGATTAAAATCATTATTACACGTATAAGTCGGCTGTATCTTGTCTGACCCTAATTTTAGGGTTCCTCGTAACATTCAATATTTCTCTTTAAATAATGTATTGCAATAGTAGAAAGGACAATAGGTGTTACGCGCGGTTTTAATTACCGAAGTATACATCGCATAGTTTCGGACACGGGAAAATATTAATTTTTGAATAATATAGTAATTATGTATTATTACGTGAATACTTTCGAAGCAAGCCGTCGTAATTCTCGAGCTTTATTAATACGCGATATGAAAAGGGTATGCATATTATTTTTGGCAATGTGACGTTGACCGAGAATTCGAGCGAATGCATTTCTGGATCATTTATTTCGTGGAAAATATGAGTTTAATTTGAATAAAATTAAATATAAAATAAATTATCGTTCCTCGTATAAAAATGTTATATTATTGACCGACGAGCGAATGAGCCGTAAAAATATTGACACATAAAAATCGTAATTCTTTATAGTATTACCCTTAGTATTGAAGAAAAGTAATATCCACAACGTACCGCGCAACACATATCTGATTATAAATTCCTAACATGCAATACATTAGCCGTTGGCATTAGTATTCTCCCTTATTCCGTTCGTGACAGGGCCTGAAAGGGTCTGATGCGACCTGTCGTATCTCTCACGGTTTCTACCACAATTCGTGTGTTCAAGCTGCATTGTGTTGATCCGACGTTGAGATGTAATCACTAATCACCATTCATGCGGACTCATGTGTACGCGTCGCGCCCGACGTCAATGGTATCCGTTATTTTGGCACTACAAGTACAATTGGTTCAAATTGGCAAATATCAATCAAACAGGTAATTACTGCAGAGCACGAAACCGGAAGCAGTATACATCCTGAAAATGTTGAACGTTCTACCGAGATCCTATCTCTCCGATCATTCGCTATACCTATAATACGCTTTCGGATCCTATATAAAATTTGCCTAAATGTTTCGATGATTAATCCCAAGACCCCTGAACTGTTCGGAATCGATCAAACTTCTATCAATAGGAAAATGTTATTTAAAGAAAAGAAAATAATCGTTAGAGTTCACGAAGTTACCTGTGTTTTATTATCCCCCTGCCCCTCTTCGCTTCGAGAAAACGAAATCCCCTAAGAATATCAATCAACGACCCCGAGGACGACATCGGGACTAATTCTTCCAGTACCCGAGTGTCACCACAGAGGTCCAAGTGGTTGAAGGAGGTTCACGGTAGGATTCGTTCAGCAACCAAAACTCTCAGGACTCGGAGGACTCACAGGACTCAGCGGCTACAGCCAGAAGGGCACTCCATTAACCCAATATAACCCTAACTCGTTGGTCCGGAGCTCTCATCCGGTCCTCCCTACCCCCTTCCACCCCCTCCTACCCTCACACCACCCCTACGAAGCTTCTGGGGACACCCGTGCGAAGTTTGGTCTAAAAGCTTTCATAGGTATCAAACAGGCCCAGGAAAAACGCTTTTGACAATGGGGAGCCATCACTTCGTCGAGAGGGGTTTCCCGGGGGGTGTCGGCATATCGGCTTGCTCGCTTGCTTGGAAAAAATCATAGTTGTGGCAAGATGAAAAAGGTTTGTGGTAAGATATCTCGGTTATTCTTATCCCGTGAGCTTGGACCACTTCGGGTTTTTGAGAAATTTTCGATTCGTTTGAATAGTGTTTGCGAATAAATGCCACCTTTCTACTCGTAGTTATACCGATGCTTATTCCTAACTGTATAACTTATACGTCGATTGGTGAAGATTTGAAGAGATCGCTTGAACTATGTGTTCTAAAAATTCATCAACTGTAACTTTGGGTTTCCTTTTTTTGGGTTTCCCATGGGTTGACAGAGAGATATAAGAGATATAACGACATAGGTATGTACTAGATGTTCAATTGACAGGTGAATCGGAATATATGAAAGTAAGGAGTTCAGGCGATGACCTGTTGTAAAGTATAATTACTGTTAGATATTTTAGCATGTATAAACTGAGCACAGACCTCTAGAAACTGGGTGACGGTAGTGTCCACAACCATGAGAGGTCGTTGAATCAGATGGACAACACCGTTTCGTACAGGGATGTTCGCCTTGACGATTTCTGCCAGAACGACGCCTGTCGCATGTGCAGAATCACCGGCCAATGTGTTGGACTTGACGTAGGCTGTAATTTTTGGCAAATAACGATCAGTTCCAAATCTGCGAAATCATTGTCTTCGAGATGTCAGAATTCAGTATAATTCGCCTCATTATTGGCGAACGACGAATTGGTATTTAACGGAATTTCCTTTCTTTGGTTTTATTGAAAACTGGAGTCAATGAAATTGAAATATTGGATAGAAATATGTGAACTGAATCGTGAAAATGAATTTAATAATTGAGTATAAAGCAGTCTTCGTTAATTGAAATATATCGATTTCCATCCACAACTATTCCTAGCTACCCTCTGGACAAATACAACGATTGTCTGAATATTTAGTATAATGATAGTGGAGATGATAGGTGTGTTTTATAATAATTACGTACTCCGGGTATCCTTGCCATCTTGCTCGGTGATGAAGCTGACTGTGACTTTGATATTATCGGTGAAAGTTAGAGTCTTGTAGGGCTTATCCTTGGGAGTTGGTGCAGTAAAAAGCACATGGCCAGAGATGACATGACCGTCGATTACTTTCTGGTCAATTTTTCCGGAACGGGTTGCAGGCTGAAAAAAAGGATATACATAATGACAGATAACAGAGGATTTATCACTCATCAGATGAAGACGGGGTTTGAAAATTTCTTCAACTCTGAAAGAAATAATCATTTTCATGAAGAAGGTGCGAAAAGATGAGGCCGAATATCGAACCAATTGAAAAGGAATTTGAATTCACGCTGTTCGAAAAAGCTCTCGAATTTTGCTTAGCCTAACTTATTATGCTATAATGTAAATTTCAAGCCTGAAAGTTGTCTCAAGGCTGTAAAGCCTAAAATTCATGCAAAGCTTCGGTGAGTTCTTTCGTATGCGGCAGACACCTGAGTGTCTATAAGTTGTTCTTAGGTTGACCGAAGTCTTGAAATCTATTCGATCAGAATCGCACTGCCGTACGCAATGTTACTGTAAAACCTGAAACAATGATTCGAACTTGGACGTTTTTGGGACGAGAATGATTTGAAGATTTACGTAAAAACTTCGACAGTCAAGCCAAATTTTTTCGCTGAATTAATTCGCTGTAATTTAAATGGATCCGAGTTAGATACAGATATTTAACTACAGCTAACATTCGAAGAAAACTCCGCCGGACCTTTTGCAAACTTCCCATTCCTCAGGCTAAAGCCAAATGTTTGATCAGCTCGCTTAAACGAAAATGCGCATTAATTACACACTGGCTTGCCACTTATTTTTAGTCGGCACATATATACGTGAAACCGAGAGCGTTAATAAGGACAGAAATTGCGAAAAAGAACGATAAAATAAACTCGCTAACGTCACAGTAAAGGGAGACCGCGAACCAGCTCATATAACTATTATTTCCCTCATCCCTTATTACAGCCAGTTTTTTTTCTATCTCTGCAGTAACTCTACAGGGTGTCCTACTTATATCGTCGTTTATTTTAATGAACTTGGTCATGGAGAAAACTACAGATATTTCTATACGGCGAGGTAGAATGAAAATTCACACAAGAATCCCTACGTTATTTGGTCTCACATGGGATACCCTTTAGATATTAGCTTCAATAAGTTGTATATTATACATCATATATGTAGTAAAGCTTTCCAACTTTGACGATATATCAATCGTCCACAAAAATTTTTAAAGCCGATTTAGAAAGAGCTTGTGATATACTCTTAAATTGACAGAGATGTTGACGCAGACTTAGGTGTGTCTATGTATGCCAATATTAGAATGGTAATACCTGCGAGCAGCTGGCCGATGAAAAAATGCTGCACGAGGAACATCATACCATAGCTTTGTATAAGCAGATAAGATGAAATGCGAATAAGCGGAAAGAAAGATCGCGAAACCTCGCAGGTCAGTAATCCTGCCAAATCATAGGTCTTTTTATACGTTTCGATCCCACGAAAGCTGGCATTGAACATGTTTGACCATTGGGATGGAAGACGTAGGTTTATGTGTCCAAACACACATGTACGCCTACCTATAAGAAAGGCTCTGGGAAATAAGAGACTTTGAATAAACGTGAAGACGGACTGCGAAGCCCAGGAAGTCGGAAGTCGGAAGTCATAGAGATTCAGACGTGAACGACGGTAGTAGGTGGGTTGCCTAGGGGCTGTGCTTTGACGCCTGACTTTACAAGGATTCCAGAAATTACGGAGAAGTAGAACCGTCGCGTTGCATCGCGTCGCGTCGTTTTCCACGCCGTAAGGATTCCTCGTCCTCGTCTTTAGCCCGACCGACACACGGGTATATAACTAACTTACCCTCGTAATCGGCTTCGAGCTTTAGATCTCCCACGATTTTTTAAATTCTTTGGATTTTCTTATTCCGCCTACGCAATGTTCCTTTTATTTTTTATCTTTCATTTTTTATTTTTTTTTCTCTTTCAAAGGCCTCTACCTTACGCTTCACTGACTCCGAGGATCAATGAACAGACTCAGACCTACTACTTCGTAATGTATTTGGAACTCAACGACCATATATGAGCCGTCCGTTCTTATACTTTAATCATTTATAGATACGTACGAATTAAGGCATTTTTATTTACTTGCGAGACTCACACAATTTTCTAACATAACCGTATATTTATTCAATAATAATCGACTCATTTGATTCGCTACTAATTTTTTTTCTACTGAATCAACGTGTTTCATATCATCCGAGAAAATTTCTATCCCGGTGTTAAATCTGAAGCGTATGTTGAACGTTTGATTTGAGGGAAAAATGAGGCCTTCGCAGTCTAATCGGCCGTGAATGCATTGTGTATCGAGTTTTACACTTCGTTCGAGTGGACGATGTTACTGTAAACTTTCTCCCTTTTCTTTTCTCTCTCTTAGAGGGAATTGAGTTCGACGTCCACTCGTGATTTCCAGCTGCAAACGGTACGATATCGAAGCGAATCGCGGTGTTTGTGCTTTCGGAATAAAAGGCGCGCGAATAGTCATGGAGAAAGAAAATAAAATGAAAATAACAGCTACTGAGAAATCATACTTTTTCGACATTTTTACACCCGAGGAAAAGTTAAGGGAAAGTTAGGACTCTTTGTGGCTTTGTAAAACTCGGAAGGTATCTCACCATGGCAGGATTATTAGCGCCAGTATAGAATAGTATAGAGAATTCGCCTTTGCGAAAATAAATGACTAAATTCCGATAAGCGGCTTACCTTGAAGCCCTCATCAACCGGGATGAAGAAGGTGTATCGTCCCTCTGCCCTGAATATGTCCTCCTTGTGCATGAGAGAAACTCGCTGACGGAAAGAGCTGTAACACACAATAAAAGACGAAATATAACGTCAACGAATTGCAGATTTCATCGAAGAAGATCGATTAGAACTAATTAATTTAGATCCATTCATGCGAGCAAAGTCCAAATATTTTTTTTCTATTTTTTTCTTTCACTTCCTGATAAAATAATTATTAGGTAAATCTTCTAACTTTAGGACGGCCCTCACATGTGTTCGATAGAAAAAGGGATGTTTCTCTAGTGTTTATCTCTGAATTGAATGGCTTTTTTTTAAATCAACTTCACAGCCTTTCGAATAAACAATTTATTTTATACATAGGCGATGAATCATCTCTTTTTGGTGTTTTTGTTTTGTGTTTTTCATTGTAAACATTAATACGTCCCTTCCGGTGTAAACCGGGGGTCACAAGCGTTTCAATCTCAATTGAAAAATAATACAGGGAATATAAAACGTACTCTGCACGTATATACGAATAAATTCATCTCAGTGTACGTTTTTTCACGATTATTGCCGACGTGAGACCATGAAGTTGGTTTTATTTACGATGATAAGGCTGACACATATTTTAACCGACCTTGCAGAGGGGTTCCTGGGCACAGCTATGGCTCGTCCACATTTTACGCATCCTGGAAATTGCTTTCACATAGCGGCACGAGATTTATTTATGTTTCACAATTTCATCTAACGATAAGCTGAAGTACTCGAGGGCGTTATAATATATTCATTTTATTTATTTTTAAATTTACTTATTTACTTTTTTGCTCGAATATTCTATTCCCCTGCAAATTGCTTCACAAACACTCGCGCGACACCCACGGGTATCAACTGGAATGAATAGATGAATCCTCTTACCGAAGCTACACAAATTTCTACCACCCCTCTCGCGTCCATTACGTCAATAAATAATTACCCCCGGCTATAAACCCTTTTCTTTGACACGTAATCCATCAGCCAAATAGCTACAAAATCATCGATCGACTGAGCTTCCATCTGTCTATACACCTTGACGTGTACCTATACGCGTAGTTGTGCAAATGTGTATTTCACGTGACACGAGATGTGAGATATAAAGAGAAATATGAATCCTGTTTCATTCAAAAGTTTATGTATATAGAAAAAGAAAAAGATTTTTCTGATACAATTATTAAGTTTCACGGTTTAAAGTTAAACGGCATGGACATTTCGTATTCTTCTTCTCTCGAAATTTGTACCGCGGATTGATGACCAGCCAAAACCGTAAAACTCTGACAAATCATATGAAAAGAAACTCTTCCTTGATTCGAAGCAAGACAGTGGATATAAGAGTGAATGAATTTTTATGATTTCTAGACGCATTAAGGTAGCGACAAAAAAGTCTGATAGAATTCCAAGATCGTCGTGTTGTTTACGGGCAGAGACATCTTGCTTTGCCTGGTTGGGTAATAATTCAAAGTTACTATTCTCTAGCGGTGCATCAGCTCGTAACTCAACGAGTAATATACCTCTGGCCTATCCCCTAGTGGTTTTCTTATTTCCTCTTATTCTCTTTCTCAGAGTGATCTTCGGTGTATTAAGTTCAATTTGCAAGCAAGATCTGAAAAGTGTTTTTAAAACAGTGCACAGCCAGTAGCATTGCGAAGAACTGCACTATATGAAGTAAGAATTCTTAAACCGGAAACAAAGGATGAAACAAGGTAGACCAAAGTAGACGGTCTCGGTCTCGAGTGTTAATCCACTTGAGTTTAATTCCCTGGGATAACAGTGCTTTCGACATTGTAGATTTAAGTGTTAAATGAAGAAGACAGGTGCGCAAAAACAAGTCTGAGAAAACCGTAGTAACCAGAAACCTACCGTGGCATTAGTCGATCATCAAATTCTGTTATCGACGTACACTTCGCCATGCCCATGCCATATACAGACCATATTTCTCGAATTATTTTATGAGTTCGATGAATTTTTGACGTGATATAAAGTAGCAAGTCTACCGATGTGAAAAATTGAGATAAGATTGTCAATAAGTTGTTAAACGCAAAACTTTGAAGATAATAAATAGGTAAAGGTACCGTTGTCCGGACGGAGCAGGGTGAGAGAGAGAATTGGTGCAGTCGAAGCGGATTACTTGTTTAGAAGTTCGCGGCTTGGTCCGTTACCTTTGTTTCATAGTCAATTCAACCCTGAGACTTTAAATGGGATAAGAAAGTTCGAGACTAAAAGTGCTTACGCTAGGTGCTTTACATAGCTGTCCAAAGCTCTCTTGCGATTGAAATATAGACAAACAGGTATTTCCCCACTTTATTCTCATCGCACTTGTTGCAGGGTAGTAAAACAATAGCTTTGGCGTTATGAAATATTTATTTGACACCGAAAAACGAAAAGGGGTGCAGGGGGAAGATTTTACGCCGTTATTATAACGGTGAAGAGTAAGTGGGGCCGGGCTGCGCATATGTCATCAAAGTGAATGACGTAAAGTGAAAAGTACGAGCCGAGTAAGGGAACTTTTTTTTATGACTAAAAATAAGTTTTGCCTCTCTCATTCCCTCGTGATTCCTACATCGTGGGGTCGCGAGCAGAAAGAACAGCTCGGGATCAGTCCAAGTCCAAGTCTAAGTCGAGAACTCAGAACCCAGAACCCAGAACCAACTGTTTCCTGTTTCTTCACTCGCTAAACTTTACACTCGAAGAAACCACCTTCTCGAGGGATTTAGGTATAGCAACTACTAAGAAAAGCAATTGGTCGGTCAGTGATCGTACGTAGTTCGGTTTACCACTACCGACACTGCTCTTTGTACAGTCTTCGTTGCTGCACCAGCTTAGGGGAGCACGAAATAACCTAGTTTTCTTATTTTTACTCCGGTACCTACCATTCTTACAAGAACTCAACCCCAGGAATGGATCTTACTTCGGCTATGAAGGGAGATATATGGGCATGTATACGATACCTATTATTTGCAACGCTCTAAAGAGGAGAGAGAGGCGAAGTGAAACAGATGTAACCACCTTATCGTCGAGGATAAAGTTACATGAACTACCTTGTGCGAGATGGTATGAAACTTGGTTCCGCCACTCATGAAGTTATATCGTGGCTAAACTTTGAGTGTAGGATAAAGTGACAAATTCATATACGCACTTGCTTCATCCAAACGATTCCTACACACGTAACTTAACAATAACTTACCGGACACGATGCGTTCCCAAATTAAGATTTTCACTCTGATTGAGGAACTGGAATGCGTCGGGATTGTAGATCGGCAGAGCTGTCGGATTGGATCTCACAGGTTCCAGAACCTCGTCGATTATGTGAAGTACCTGCAACACGAATAAAGAAAAGAAATTCAGTAGTAACGTTCAAAAATCGATCCTCTGAAGTTAAAGTCTGTACAAAGCTCCGAATGGAGTTTATCTTGGAAATATATTTTCCAGTCGGTATATAATTCAGCTTGCACTACTTGGTTTCAGTCCATACCAATAACGGTTTGGCATCGGCTACTAAGTTAATTACGAGCATGACGCTAATTACTTTCATATACGATGCAGGAAGACGTTTCCGACACGATAGCTCGACGAGTTCACTTCGTGCTAAGGTAGAGATACTACCTGCTAAACGGACCGACGAAGAAGCGAAACATTCACTATACATATGTATATATGTATGTACGGAAAGGAGATTGCGAGGTTAGCCCCAGTAGAGAATTTAGGTAAACCATCCAATCCTTTGCTGTCCAATTCAGGAAACTAAACTGTCTGAAATTCAATAGGTACCACGACTACCGACACTACTGCGAAACTTGACGTCGATGGGGCATACGGACTCTAAGGATGTACATGTCCGTTCATATTCGCTATACGTGAATTCACACACTTATACGTATGTATGTACATTGTACATATACACGGTTTTGCGAATCAATCAGGATTTACTAGCCAGCCGTTGGAATGGGGTAGGTATACAGTTTGCATCCCCAAACCGTTGATTTCCGCGGTACAATCAGGTTCACTTATTCGGTTGAGTAATCGTTGTGATTTTGACAGTCAAGTGAAGGGGATAACTCCGGCATACACGCTGTTTTCGCATTGTGAATCTGAATGCAAGCGAATTATTGAGTTTCGAAAACTTATGAAATATCAAAGCAGACAAAATATACAAACCTAACGAACCATTTATAATCCTACGATACTTGTAAGTATCTTGGAGCGGAAAAGACATTGTACAAATTTGGCGATTTTTTATTCATATAGTGTTAGCTGGACAGAACTTTGTTATTTGAGTAAACGCACACATATTCGTACACTTCTGCAAGCGCAAGTAAGGTGGATAAGATTTCTTTCGAATAGCTTCAGGGAGGTATAGGTATATGAGAAGAGTTAGACAATTTTCCGCAACTAGCCCATGTTCAGTCAAAAGTTGTTATTTCGATGTCAGATATTTTATGCGTGAATAATTTTCAACTCGATCGGCTAAACCTGAATTGTTCTTTACCCAACAGTCGAGTATTTATGGTATTACAAAATCGGCATTTGCCATACCATTCGGAAGACTTCATTAATATATTGTGGTGTACTTTACTCGAAATAACGAACGATTCGCGAACCACTACGCGCTCTATAATCCAAAGTCCAAGGCTGCGAGCACCAAGTTTTTCACCCGGAGTCAATACAGAGGCGGAAAAT
Source organism: Tenthredo distinguenda (assembly GCA_947538915.1). Classification (NCBI taxonomy): domain Eukaryota; kingdom Metazoa; phylum Arthropoda; class Insecta; order Hymenoptera; family Tenthredinidae; genus Tenthredo; species Tenthredo distinguenda. The sequence goes on from OX384534.1 coordinate 13,996,456, forward strand.
ATAGCTGTTACTTTTCCTTCTTCCATTCTCACTGAGAAAATGAAGAATCTACAGCCCTACACCCATACCATTCCATTTAATAGCGTATAGTGGATAGGTTGGGGATAGAGACACACATGGCCAATGCAATGGAAGATTGGGACTGCGAGAAACCCCTCTAAAGAGAAGCTGCCAGAATCTCGAGTAAGATAAATGAAACAGTGAATGTCCGGAAGTTGCAGGTCGTCTAAACAAACCTCGAATACCCTATTCAGAGCGAGCGTGACCGTGCGACGGTCGTCGAGGCCCAGAAGGCCAGGAGGTAACGGTATCGTGGTACCTGTCTCGTTTCTATATGGGGGCCTGGTTGAACGTGAACCCAGTGGCGTGGATAAATGGACAGGATCCCCGCGGGAGTTTGGAAAGTATACGGTGGAGCATCTGTGAGATAAAGAGTGTATGTATCATGCTGTTGGTCAAAGAGAGGACAGCAGGTAAAGAGAGATAAATAAATGGAAACGGTCGTTTTAGTCAAAGTCCCCATGGTAAATGGCACCAGGTTTTCTGCGTCGACTCTTTTACTCCTCTCTCCCTACGCAAATATATAGGTATCCGTCTCCCTTTTTAGCGTCAGCATCCGCGTTGGACCACCGTGAAATGGCACAGTCCGCGAAACACGATTTACGCGAACGGTCCCAGAGGCTAATAAATGTACAACAACTACGAAGAGGTTCCTGCCACACGTCAGTCGGATATTATCGGCTTGAAAACGTGTGCGATATCCACAGGGGAAAAATCTTCATGTTAAAAATGAGTGAAGAATGTTGGATTCGATAGCCATAACAATTTTACAATTCATGGTCTTTACATTTGCTTTGAAACGAAACTTTAGAATCAATTTTCCCTGCACCAACCCGGTGTCTAATTGTCCTTGAACTTTTCCTCGTCATCTCATGACGTGTATGTTAATCGGAAGTCAGTCTTGAATTGCCCATATTCTTTTCTCATCGCGCGTCAAGCGCTATCATTAGGGGGAAGGCTCGTAATTAGTATGGTCTCCCTCGAGCGGGTGGAAAATTAACGCAAGGACGGAAGTCTAAGAATTGCGAACCCGAGGGTACTTTGGTTTCTGGATTTGTGTATGTCTGGAATGTTTAAACAAAAGAATAACGCTTCAGGGACGGCTGAGAAGTAAGAGCAAGGAACAGGGAGCAGAGAGCAGGGAGCTAGAAGCTCTACTTAGCTACTCTATGCTCATAGTAAACCGTATACAGGGCTGAAGGTTTTGAACGGGTCAATGGGGAGTCGTAGAGGTTCACCCAGCCTCATGGAATAATGCTCGTTTGAATAACGCGCCGTGTGCTCTTCTCGGCCCAACACCATCACCCCAGTTTTCTCTACACCCTATAGACCGAGTTTGTAACATTACGTATACCTACAGGCGCTGTAACCCGTTTGCAACCCAACGGTGATTTAGGATTAGATGTATACACGGTGTATGAATTTTTATAAATACATTTAACCAAAAATTTCTAGTCCAAATACAAAATCCTGTGCCATTCTTCAATTTCTACGAACAGTTAAGATTTAGCGGCTTGCCGTTGTCGAATTATGAGAAATAATACTTTCAATCTGGATATGAGTTCTCGAAACCATATTCTGATCTTTCACTCTTCAGGATTTTGAAATGCGGTAAAAAAACACAATGAAGCTGTAGCACTGGGCTGTGAGGAAATCCCAGACTCGAAAATCAAGAAAAATTTGTTCTCCGACGTTAAATACAGCGTCTTTTCTTGTCTTTGTGCGAGGAATAGAACTCTTAATAGGTCGGGAAAGTATACCATCCAGGATTATAAAGAGAATGTATCACGGAGATTTGATTCGAGGTATAACGTCCGTACGTGGAGAACCATCTCGAATGCAGGCAATTTGAACTCGAGGTAAGCGTAGTGGCTGCCATTGAGCACGACACTGGCTCGTGGAAACCAATTAGCTTCACAGATAACGCAGGTCACCATCTCCGCGCTATCTCTTACCCTGGGTTAGATCCCTTTATGGAGTAGTTACTGGTCGTTCGAGGTCTGTTCCTTGCATCTTAGTACTCCGATGAGAGTCGTGAACGGAATCAATTCCGTTCCCTCTCCATTCGGAGAGAAGGAACTGCAAGGGTTAAGGAAAAAGTCCTGCACGACGATAATTCAATCGAGTCTCCTTTATACACGTCTATTCGAATGGTTCGAGCTTTGAACCCAACTTGATATATTTCTTCAACACCGATTCAGTCTTTACATTATTTAACCAATATTGAATGAAATGAAAAACCATTGCGATAAAGATAGACTAATGCACGAAAAATATATGCGATATTTTTCTCCAAAATTCGGAAACAGAGTTTCCAAATTTCGGGCACTAGTCACTGCGAGGAAACACCGTCAGCTACACGTTTCAGTAACTCCGCGTATAGGAGTTTAATTATATTCCACCCTTCTGAGGTGTCGTGACGTACCTACCTACCCACCGTCGTCGCGCTGCGTTTAACCAGGGCTGATGGATGGTAATTTGTTTATCAACGGTTGCAATGTTTACTTGTTTACTCAAAATTTGACGTAGCAGTGTTTTAGGTAGTCGGTGTCTCTCGAAAATCTAAATATAGATTGGTTAATTTTATCCGAAGTTATCAACGTCAGACATATCTTTACCAATTATGTATTTTTCTTTTACCAATTTTCTGTCTCTTGAATGCACCCTGTAGTCAGTGCAGCTAACTGAACTCATTGTCAGAGTGAAAATCACCGGTCTTTCAACGCTAACACGTTGACGTTGGATCGTTTACTGTTTTATTAAGAAGAATAAACGATGTTGAAGGTATAGGCTGCAGTGAGAGCATTAAAAGTACAGGATCTTGTTGCGGAATTTATCACCGGATTCTTGGAGTAGGTCAATGTAATGGAAAGCTACGATGGCAAGCGACCGATGCATTTAAGCTCGCGGTGTTTATTCAAACCGGAAAAGTTATTCGAAGTAGAAAAGCGCCCGAGTACTTACAGGCTTTTTTACTCGAATCTTTCGAACATTAATTCAGAAAACTCATCGGGCTTACGACTTATTCTTTAAAGACTTCATAACTAACGAAAGTCTTAAAATTTAAACTCGGTACGATGAAGAATTTCCACTATATTTATATATAATATATGGTAGCTGACTTGAGCAGTGAGTAAAATGGGAAAATTAATAAATCCGAAAACAGCTGAGGAAATGAACAGAGTTTACAAGTGATGAAAGTTTCACTTGCATATTCATATATAGCTCTGGCAATAGAGATTCTCATACAGGTAGGTGTATGAACTTCCGTTTTATATAGAAAAGAGGCGATTGGATCTTCTGTCTGATTTTAGCTAAGTTCCGAATGAGCCAGCACCCGATTAACTAGCTCATTTAACAAGGAAATGATTATTTTATCATTAACTGGTCAGTAACCACGTCTGCATTATAGCCTTAAGGAGAAAACAACTTTTCGCTTTTCTTGGCGGTATTTAGTTAACCACTTCTGTGTCGACAAACTTGCGAGAAGTTATCTAATTTTCAAGGATTGGTTCGATCCGAGGTTGAACCTCCGAGTAACAACCTTACTAGCCATCAGCTGGTGGATAACATTAATTTAACTTCTTGGTTCTCTTAGCATTATCTTCTCAGATATGATCTTCAATTATTTCATCTCGCCGTACCTAAAGTGTTAGAAACTTTGCTTTCTAATTGCTTTTCGTAGAGCGAAATTTTATTTTCCAAATTTATTAAAACTTGCACCAATTTTGGTATAAGGTGATAAAATTTTTTCACCAAGTTGAGGATAACTCATCGAATTATCTTTCCTGTCCGCACAGAGTCTATATAGAGTGATGCCGCAGTCGGAATAATATATGGAAACTTATTGCCAATATGCAAGGAACATTGTCAAGTCTAGTAACAAGGGGGTTACGTCAAAGAGAATTCTAGTGTAGATATAACGCGAAAGCATGCAATGTCGGAGCACCAAGTACCAGTAATTCACCGTTGATTATAATCCTCACGTTTTCATGACTCGCAAGTTCTGATAATAATCAGAGGCTCGATGTCGTGTTAATTGAATATTCTCACCACCGGAACTCGAAATAAAGATTAGGTATCCTTAAGCTAACAAACATCGAGCAGAAGTGGTGTTTAAATTTATATCAAAGTTACAATTTTTTTTAATATTCCCTGATCATGGATCGTTGAGCATAAAGAATGAACCATTAAAACTATAACACGTTTAAAAATTTAGGCGAATTTTTGCATAGTGACGAAACGACAGGATAAAGAATTCAGTATAGGTAATACGTGACGGGTGTATATATGTATACATTCGTGTGTATTCGTGTTTAGTTAAAGCTCGAAAAATGTCCCTGCGAATTACAGCGTATCTTTTACACCCCTGCCAGTATTAATGAGACCCCGCTACCAGCTTGACTTTTACGAGTTGAACGGATGCAACACGGAATGTGTTTTGTGCTATGGTACGAATATCGCGAACATTTACAGTCATGAATTCGGAAAGTCCTTCGCCCCTATTATTCTTTTAATCTCTTTAGTTTTAATGAAAACTTTATGTTTATTAATCCTGAATGATCGCTGTGGAAATAATTTTGTCTCCAATTTCGTTTCATCCGTATTCGTCTTTGTTTAAATCTGCATTCCACGTTGCGAATCTATTTGCTAATAATTTAATTCTAAACGTTCGACAAGGTGGTATGCGTGTAATATATGTGTGTATGTGTGTATCGTTGAATTTTCATTGCACAATTCCATTAAGTATTTTATAATACTACGCGAAAGATTAATTCTCTGTAATTGAAAAAGGGGCGATATTGAACCCTTTATTTAATTATTATATTCAATTATCAAAGGGGTAGTATAAACTGCACGAAATTGCGAAACATGTTTCGTATTATTGCCAGGAAAATCTCGAGTCGTAATAGTATGTCGTATATTTCGTACAGCCTTTGGTTGCCAACGAAAAAAAAATTTGCCTTTCTCATTTGCGCCTGGTTCTGATGAAAGGTGGCACGAAAATCCCCTTCACTTCTGATTATCCTAGCGAAGAACAAGGCCCTTAACAATAAAGAAGCCGAAGGGCCATTTCGCACAGCAGCGCGATGGTGAAAAAAGACAAGAGAAGGACAGAAGGAAGAGTTAAGAATGGAAGAAGGACGCGAGATAAAAGTCACTGATGAAGAAGAAGGGGTCAGTTGAAATAATAACGATAACAATAATAATAATTATTATGACAAAAATAATAATAATAATAATAATAATAATAATAATAATAATAAAAGAAAAAAATTCTTTGTGCATCTTGAATTTGTCAGGGCACAAGCGGAACTCCAGAATTCCTTGGAAGCCTGCTAAATGCGAAAGCTTATTCCTATGACAGCTTTCAAGAACAAAGAGTAGGTATAAGTAGAAGGCGAGATACGGAGGGAGCAATGAGAGATAGAAATGACAATGGAAAAGCAGAATAAGAAAAGGAACTGATGAAGGGGTAATAACAATGCAAGGATTTTATTAACCGATGACTTGTTTCTTCGTAAATTGAACAATATATATATGTATGTATGTATATAGGTAGGTTTAGTTATTTCATCCGTCTTTTCGATAAGACGAAAATACTACGGTCTTGAAGTCGTGAGATAATAGAGATGTAAGAGGGTAGCGTTATCAAATAATTTCGCAATTTACTTCAAACGTTTTAGCTTTGTTTCTCGTCATAGATTTCTATAGCAGATACGTATACATCTATTTACCGGATAATCAAGAACTCATCCTCTCTCACCGTCTCTTACTCTCTTCCCTTTAGATCGTATCATTCGAATGAGCAAGCTCCAAGTAAATACTCGCGACGAGGCGGGGGGCAAGTGATTATCGAGCTTTAAGAGATGTGAACAAACCGCCCGATCGTTATTTCGAATGGTGACGTACGTGAGCAAGAATTATACTCGGAGAACCACACCGAAATTGACCTCTTTAATCTAAACTACAGAATTATAGAATTCCTGTAAAAATTTGAATACGTGAAACTTGTCGATACGATCCCCTAAAAGTGAAACCGCTCTGAAATCTTGCGAATCGTCCGGAAAGTATCCTGAATAATGTTAATTCTCTGGGTTACAGATACTCAAAAACTGTATCCTGTCTGCTCCGGGGCGGTGAAAATTATTTTTACATTTTCTTCCAACCTACGAACCCTCGGATCTATATTGTTACGAGTCTAAGATTGAACTTGGAAACATCTGGGTTCCATGAAAATATTTTTTAAGAGATACTTCGATCGATTCATCAACCTGCATTTGGACTATAAATAACAGATATATGTATACATTGAGAAATGGGACGTGGAATGAAATAAAATAACGATTTATTTCAATCACCCTAATGTACTTATTCCGATAAATTTAAGTCTTATTAATTCCGAGTTTAATCGGTATGGCGATAAAATTACATTCGGGAAACGATCACGAGAACAGTGAACGGCAGTAAAAGCTGTAAACTTTTAGCAGTAGCTAAGCAGCATCTCGATAACCCCTCCAGTAAGTAAGCAGAGGGTGTGGCAGTCTACGCAGACATGACGCCAAGCTGGCGCCAAACCGAATTGCCGCTTGCGAATCCCCTCCCGGAAACGAAGCTTTGTTAATTTCCATTAAGGCTTCTGCTCGGATAGAATTTTCCCGTAGATTGCGTTTATCATTAATAGAAAAATACGACCGTGTAGCAATCCTTGGTCGACGATATATTAACGCTCAATTATATTGTACGCCAAGTAAAACCATACTGTACTTATATTTGCTGATTCTTTCGGTTTCGCACCGTAGAGCGAATATAGGTCTTTTATATTTCATGAGAGATTTTATTCACTTCGAATACTCGATTTCTGATATTTTGCTCGAATACTTTCTGCTTTATGTACCGCAGAGAAATTTCCAACCTAAATTGATGCAATCGGACGTCTTTCAATGTTGCAGAAATTTGCAGAACTGGAGCTGGGCGCGCGTTTCAAATATCCCCTTTAAGGCACTCTGAGATTCATTGAATCTGGCGCCAGGTTGAAAGTTGCGGCGGACTACCTCCGCCGATGTCGAGGGTTTCCTTCTCTCCTTTCCCGCACCATTTCTTTCCTATATTTTCAACAAGCTTTGGCCTTATTTTTCGCCGCAGGATCGAGCTCACATGAGGAGGCGCGTTTGTGTACACGAGATTGCGTATAAGTAATACGAAGGACACGTACCATATATATGTATACACAGCTGTATTTTATATACCAATACGCGAACGGAAGGTGAGCGCAAATACACGTACGTCTACGCGAATCGCTACCACGAGAAATCCCGACTTTATTTCCCAAGTCGCAGTTTTAAGTTGCTACTAAAATTGCCACAGAATCCCGGGTGGTTTGTCCGGCATAATCACCCTATAATTCAGAATATGAAATTTTTTCGACATTTTGATCATGGATATTAGAATGAGAAAAACAGGACTTTATGTTAGTTTGATTGGCACAAGCGTGAGGGATTTCTGTTATAATTTTATACGAACGTTATCGAGATATAATTTCTTGGAATTTTTCAAACGAGAGAATTTTAGAAGAACGATTTATTCGGGTGTAAATTATTAATCATTTCATGGATTTAACTCGACGCATGACCACGCAGCGGGGACTTTGCAGGGGTACGCCCTGCTCCTGGCATTTCTCTGGCAATAAATGTCAAAGCGTCCTCACGCCAAGAAATTAAATTATCGATTGGTTACGTAGAGGGCAAGAACCTGAGTGCTATCCTACTGGAATCTACGTGAATTAGATTTTGAGATGTTGTAACGATAAATAGAAAACTGTCACACCTTTTTCCTATCATCTTTCCATCAGCTGACGCGAGAGAAATTGAATGGACCCCATTATGCACGAGTCTTCGGACACAAGTATAGACATACTATTTCCAGAATATTGAACATCTTTGGATGTTAAGAATCTGCACTTTGAATTTTTTCATCAGAAAGTATGGCGAAGAAGAATATACAGAAGAATTGCTCGATAAATGGAAGACCAAAATTAAGTAATACGAATACGAAACCCGTGGTGCAGAGATCGATCGCCAAGTATTGCACACGTATGAACATGAGCACGCGTATACACTATATGACAACATATAGTATGGATGTAGAGTCTGGAACCCCTCGGGGCTCCATCATTCCTTTCTGCGTTCCAGAAGTACCGCGAGAAAGGTGAAAAATGTCCACGAAATTCCTAGCTACGTTGGGGTTCCGTTTCCAAGACCGGGTTTAATTTAATTATAACTTTCGTTAATCTTGGAACTCATATCCCTCTGATTGCGAAACATGCTCGGCACTTGGAAGTTTACAGGCAGTTAATACTCTGATTACACAAAATTGGGCAACATTTCAAGTATGAAAATTACTCTCCAGGTATTCGTGCAGCGATCATCGGCCCAAATCTTCGACGTTATCTCCGGCCTACTTTCAACATCTACATGGGTAAAATCCGATGAAATATTCGTCTTAACCAGGACTCGCGAAACAGGGTGTAACTTTGCGTTAGTGTCAGGGAGCGAGCTGGTACAAAAGAACGAATGTGCGGAATGATTATTTATCTTTTTATCTTAGACAACGTGAATGTAAATCTATAAATGTGGCACGTCGCGTATTGTCTTCATTCTTGCGTGACTCATTTTTTCTTTCCATATTTTTAGTCTGCTAGAACAACTTTGGCTCTCGGATGACAAAGTCTGTCCAATAAAACTGCCCGTAACTCCAGAGATGGAAAAATCTCCGGTGTTCTTTCTTTTGCTTTTCGTATTTTCTTGCCTTTTTCGCTTCTTATATTATATACGCATCGATTTATACACCCACTATAGCGTGTAGCTGGGGCCTTTTTTACTTTTTCTTTCCACTCTCTGTTCACATTCTATTGCTCCGGAGATCCCTATTCCCTCGAGCCAAGATCTGGCATGAAACGTGATAACGTTGAATTTTCGTATACCTACCTATCCTGTACATATAACTGCTGAGAAAGAATCTAAAAAATGATCGAATATTCCCAGCTACGAGTAAGCTAAGTCCGTAACGTTCTCGACAATTCCTTTGAGGTAAGAGTGTATGTATGCGGTGAAATCACTTTTCCTAGTAAGAAACTTGGCGCAGTTCAAAAACCGCGTTAAACTTTGAATTTAGAGGATGATCGTGTCTGCCCTGAGGCGTGTGGCAATGCTGTTTCCATGCGAAATACGAGGTCACGGATCTTCATCAAATTCAGAATCGATTTTCGTCTGATTCAACTTCGCAGGCACGTTCGTCCACTATCTGTCTCGCGCCCTTGAAAGAACGTACGCCATAAAACGGTGGAACGAAAATTTATCTCGCTCAGATATCCTAGCGAGTTTCTTATCTCAACCAAAGATTTTCTACTTACCACCGCCGTGTCTGTCGTGCGAAACTAACGTTACTTTTTGTCATAAAATTCTACCCTTCATTATTATTCTTAACAATGATATACCAACATTTTTACGACTGGGTTTATTACAGGCTTGAATAAACGCCTTTTTTATTTTTTATTTATTAACATCTTGTTTCAGCTTTCAAGTCACGCAGAAGCGTCTTTAACATGGCTAAATTAGGTACACAATACCTGTATATACCTCGCCGCTAGCGTTGAGGTTCAACCCCGTATAAGAAGCTGAGTTTAGATGGCGTAGGAAAGGGTAGTATTCGCGTTTGTCAGGACCAGAAAGAAGTTTGTCTTATATTTTGCAACAAAGAGGCCTGCAATGTTGATTCCAGGAGGGCGGGGGATTTTAATCTTGAAGAACCCTGGGTTTCATCTCATTACCCGTTCGTGGAACGTGCTCTGCAGCCCCCAGGCGCTTTTACCTGGCTCATCCCCATTCCAAGCCGCCACTTGGCCTCCTTTTGTTATCTAATAATCTAGAAAAGTCCGAATACAAATACGCGTTTGTATGCTAAATGAAAGGCTGAAGAGCCTTCCTAATATCTGCACTCTCTTGGCAGCTCCATGAAAGTCAATTATGAATTTGACTAGGAACGTTACTCCTGTTTTCGAATTTCTTTGTTAACTTCGTCGACACGTGTGTCTCCGATTATCTATCACAGTCTGAGAAATCAAATTTCATACGCAACTGTCTAGAATCTAGATAGACATTACTTTCAGCTAGACAGAACCTTGAATGAGTGACAGAAAAAGTGATATGAAAAAAACTAGGGAAAATTTCGAACCTATACATCGATCTTCTCGTCTGACATTTCTACGCTATTAAATTACGTTTGTGTCATACTCTTGAACTTGAATGGCTGACATACATCGTTATGGTGTAGGAAAAAGTGAAGAAGACAAACTTGACTCGACCCACGCCCACGTACGAGGCAATGAAATCCCAGAGATTCCTGAAACATTGTTTCGGAGCAGTAACCAGAGAAAAAAGAAGTAGGTACATGGGATCAAGCAAAGGTTTTCGCCTGTATCCCTGGCATTTGAGAAGACAAGCAAGTGGTCACCTTTCAAACACTGACTGGAATTTCACGTTTGTTTGTAAAAAAGTCACCCGATCTTCACCCTAACTGGCAGCTGTACTTCTAATATTCTCTAGTCTAATGACTCTGCGACCGCGTCAAGCACAACATCCTTTGAAAGCACATTAAAAGCTCGTTAGAACCTGACCACAAACTCGCCAAGACACAAGTCAAAGTTTTGTAGACAAACGAGATACCACACCTTTGAACTGTCAGAGACGTAGCTATCCGATTTTACGGTGCATTGACTTTTTCGATGTCCAGGTAAGAAAAGAGCAGTCAATAAACTTGACATCACATTCAAGCTAAGTCTTATTCCTCTTTTCGTTGGAATATGGGGTGAACTGAACAAGAATGGTAAATCTATGAAGAGACAGGATTATCCGAAGAGCCATGTAAGGTAAGCCATGCGCTCAATTAATTTTTCAGCACGGTCGACCTCACCATTAAACCCATTTAGGTACAAATTTAGGGATTTTGTGGATTTCAAACTTTCAACTGTTAATCCTATTTAAAGTAAACGGCGGCGCGGGCGGAGCCTCGGATCTATATGAAGGTCCTGAAGATAAATAATAAAGATCTCACTGCTGGGGGGTTCTAAGTCATTCATTCTGCACCTAGTAGGTACGCAGTCCCGTAAGCCGGATATATAATTTAACGAGAACCTTTGACCTTTTCCGGAAACGTGGCGATAAAAGGTGGAGCCGGGCTTTTGTCAGTAAAGTGGTTTTATGGTTGGATATCAAGTTTGTGTGTTGAAATTGACTTCTTATACTGTTAAATAAACTTGGGGCTATTCCAAGAGATGAATATTCAACCGTTAATTTTCTTCGAAGCGAATACCTCCTACCGTTCGAGATCAAGGATTTGAAAATAAATAATAAATACCTAATTGCATCAGGATTTACATACCTCGTTTCAAAATTCTGAGCAATGGGATTTCCACAGGATACATTTTCTTTTATACGATAAAATTTCACGCTTTGATTAATCAACCATTTGCATTCGGATAGTATACGGTGGAAAATCAAAGAACTGTACGTTCGTAATAAGCTCGATAAACCTTATAATAGACGATTTTTATACGCCACTTATAGGTGTATCATCTACTTTCGAGTTATTGAATTGAAGCTTCACGTGCAGCGGATAGAACGAGCCTAAACTGGGAGTAAATCCTGGTTACCCTTGTAACGAGGGTATGACAATTTCGTGTCACTCCGAGGACGGATAGTGAAGTAAAACTGAGAAATGTAGACAGTTTTGTTGAACGGCTGCCGCATGAATAACGTCCTGAAGACTCATACATAATCCACCCGCTCGTAGGTCGTTTTTATAAAAATTGTGTAAAGCTAACCTGTCTTTCACCTGGTCCACCACTGTTCTCAGTCCTGATAGTCGACTGATAGTTGCTACGTTCCGTGAGGACTTTGGCGTTGTTGATGTAGACGTCCGGGCGATAACCCTCGACTTTTCGGGTCACCCAGACCGGGGGGCCTCCCGTAAGTTCCGTCGTCATAGAATTGCGAAATTCGAATTCATCCGTTGTCTGTGCGAAATTACCTGGAAACATAAATATTTAGATTCTATTATCGAGGAATGTATGAAAACGAAATTGAGAAAGAATAATTTGTTTTTGATGATATAAATGGGGTAAGTATACAGTATAGAATTTATTTCAGAATCCTACAAGATTGCTTTACCCACGATACAGATTATATTATCATTTTTATTATAACTTCGGACGATATCGGTAATGTAATTGAAAAATTGTCTTTGAGAAAAGTAAGATTGGCGATGTCGGGATCTAATCAAAAGAATTCCAATCCCACGCTGGTATGAGTAACAACCGATAATGTTAGCTAATTGAAAGTCAGAACCATCCTCTCGGCTTACTTGTTCCCCGTTCCTTTATTTTCATTCTCTGTTCGCCCCTTCTTGCCTTATGCTTGGCATCTACCTCCGGCAGACTTACCTCAGCCATTCACCGTCTTCCGAAAGAAGGAACCCCAAGGGGCCACATCGCACAATACCTCTCATTACGAGCTACAAGAATTGAGTCTCATCTCGTGAGCTTTCCAGCCACCAACCCCCCTGGAGGTCACCTGTGGTACACAAGTTTCAAGCTCAAGCGCACTCGAGCTAACTACCCCCGGAATAACGCCATTTCCGTATCCAGAGAGACGTGCCTATGCTGCGCAATTGTTAAACCGTATAAGACACGGATGGGATTATGTGCTAGGAATGCTTAAGTATGTGAATGAGGATGCCGATATTTATATGCTCGAGTTTTATGAGTGATCGATTCGAAACTGTTATAAATTCAAAATCGCATAAGCCCTGCATATCGAGGTTGAATAAGCAAACAATATATAAATAGATAAATATGATTTACTACTCCTTTTATTTTCGTTCGATCCAATATGCAGAAGTGAGAACAGGTACTACATCTACGTGTAGGATCCAACATATCTGAGAATATCGGCTTCGATGATTCACGTTATGCACGTAGGCTATAGTCGAATACCAAGTTAACACGTTCGCTGCATAATATTTCACTTTGTACAACATGTGCTGCAGCAAAGTGATAAAAGCACAAAATGTGCATAAAACACAGCGAACGTGTTCCTCTGAACTTTCATAACAGATGAAACAAAATCTGTATACCTAACATAGCATTTGAGTCGGAAATAATAACGCGGTAAAGCTGCCTGACGTCACAGGCATAATTCATCATTCAAATTTCTGTAAAATATTACAAACTTATTTCTGTAGAATATTATAAACTAAATATACAAATTCCATACGTTTTTATACCTAGGTACGAGTATATCCTGTGGTTTGCACAACGAACAGCAGTGGTCGACGCGTCAAAGCTTTCGCAAGCTCTCTGTGCGGAGGAGATAAAAATTTTCCCTGTGAAGTGTAATCCTGGTACATGGACGGTCTGCGGATGAATATCGGAACCCCCGCCGATTGTGATAACAGATCTCTTTTGTGTAATAATCCGATCAGTACCGTTCTATCAAAACCAATTTGGTCAAACAATGCGCTTCATTGCTCTCGGGCGCGCGTTTCACGATATTCACGAGATCAAAGAATATCCAGGGATCACTGGAGAGCGTCAATTATTGATATAAAATTCAATGATTATTAGTAAATCCCTATTGTACCGTTGCTAATCATTGAAATTTCCGTATGTTGATCCTATTCTCTTGAGACGAGATATAGCAGGCAATATATTTATTGATCCACGAATTCTTATCCGAATATCCGGATCCAACGATTCGCACAGAATCTAATGTCTCCAAGTTTATAATTCATACGATATCCCGTATTTTAAAATGGGATGAGACGCTTAATCGAACTAATGATTGATTGATATCCAAGGTCGCTTCGATCGAATAATTAATTTACATTTCATAATTTTTGGTTTATTATACGATGTTATACTTAGGGAAAATTACGAGGCGATTGAATTGAGATTACGTAATAATTTATGGAAATTATAAATGTTCGATTTTAATGTAGCCGATAAGAAATACAGCGGAATATCTATAGGTTCCGAAAGAGCGAGAGCCGTTTTCAGTCGAATGCAAATAACTGCTTACAAATCAGAACATTATTTGAATATTGAATCCCGCTATTATCTGTTAGCGGGCAAAACCGGAGGTGGAAGTGGCCCGAAAAGTTTTTTTGTAAACATTAAATTTGCACATAAATTAAAGAAAGAGCGAAATTTTCCCAAGAGAATCTTACATCGTTTGTTTAAAATGCTGGAGCCTCGGAACGAATTGTAAAAAGAACGAATAAGAAAGTTTCTTCAGAGAGGAAAAAAGAGAGAGAGCAGAGAGAGAGAGAGAAAGAGAGAAGGAGAGAGAGAGAGAGAGGAACGACAGGACTAAATTGAACTGTCACAAAGAAATATAAAAACAAGCCAGGATTTTGCCTTGGGGACGGTAGCAATATATTGCTTTCAACTAGAACGTGGACAATGCTACTTAAAACGACAAATCGTAACCCGGTATATCGAAAAGCTTCCAATAAATTTCACCAGCTTCGATTCGTAGCAATAGTAACAAATTAATGCAAAGATACATAGTAAACGTACCGTTCAGTAAGAACTGAAATGAAACTTTAATGGATCTAATTTGATAGCGTAAATCAAGCTCGATTCGATATTATAACTCGTATTTTCAACTATGTGTGTTTTATGCAGTGACCGAGTGCAGGACGACAACGATTTTTTCGTGTATTGATACCTTGGTTAAAATTTCTCCACGGATCGTGTGCGAAATTAAAAAATTACGTTAAATGCACGCTTTTAGTGACGTGGTGAGAAATGAGCTACGCCTTTACAACGCAACTTGTAAATGCTTAAATGAAAAGCGGGTATATCTAGGTCAAGGGGTGGTACGTAGGTTACGTAGCAGCTAGGAGTTTGTGAGAGATTCGAAAGCCGCAGACGTTCGCCTTCACGTATACT
Source organism: Tenthredo distinguenda (assembly GCA_947538915.1). Classification (NCBI taxonomy): domain Eukaryota; kingdom Metazoa; phylum Arthropoda; class Insecta; order Hymenoptera; family Tenthredinidae; genus Tenthredo; species Tenthredo distinguenda. The sequence goes on from OX384534.1 coordinate 14,011,526, forward strand.
AACTGTTTAGAAGCCCCTTAAATCAATTACGAGTATCGGACAAACTTTGGCATACAACTGCGTGAGCTTGGTCAAAGTGTTCCCTGCGGCAGTATCTATTGACAAGACTGTTTCCGTACAAACAAATTCAATAGATTAATGTAGCGTCGAAGGGTTTCAGGATCTATTCACGCTAAATCATTCAAATATTGCTAATTATCACGGTGAATTTTCAGGCGAAAATTTATCAATCAGAAACATTGCTGTATCATAGTTTTCATTTTACCAAACTCTGATCATCTCTGAAACTATTCTGGAAAGATTCGCCAAATTAGAACACTTCATGAGTATTATCAGAGATTTTTGCAGAAAGTTTTCTTCATACATTTTCAGAGAGTTTCATTGAAATTTTTGAGGAAAAAATCGATTTCCTCGATTCTTCGGAGTTTATATTTTTGAATAATTTACCTGATTTCCTGACAGTAGAAGTATTTTTCTCTATTTCACAACAACGAAAAGTCTGATTAATTTGAAAGAAATTGTGAAAAATTTCACGAATTAGTGAAAATCAAAGTTCGTGGTAATTTTTTAAAAGTTTTTCATCATTCTTCCAAAATCAAGAATAATCAAGACAGTGTATTTTCATCGAGGTAGCGCTAACCAAGAGTTTCGAATGGCAGATCTCTATAGACGCATTAGCTTGTAGCGTCATCTGTAGCCAGTCCCCGAACTTTAAAAGCGTCAGATGTCAAGTGGATCTGTGGATCGCAAGTACTCGAATAGCGAGCCTGTATCCTGTTTCAGTTTTAATATTATTACTGAAAGGAATAATTTCAGTATAACCCCAAAAATAAGTAGACTTATAATATTTCTGGTTTTATAAAGTTCCACGTAGAATGGATGAAGTTTCCGTGTCAAAGGTACGTGATAAGTTGTTTAGGGTACCTGTTGCTTTTCTGACATAACCTCAACCTTGTAATGTTAGAAAATAATGAATAAATCTTTCGATATTACGATAACAACGGAATACATTATTTCCCGAAGTATTAAATAGGTTTACTTTATTTATTCCGACTCGACTGTATTAAATCATACCTCTATATTCAAGGGAAATTCTGATTTTATCTTCAGACACATAACCTATAATCTTGAATCTTTATTCTACTTCTCTTGAGAATTGAGAAACTTAAATAATCCTCAAAGACTCGGGTCACTTTTTTGTGTAAAAACATTTCAAGCTGATAGATCCGAACGCTATATTATCTGTTGAATTAGTTCCAAGCTTCTTTACCCAGAATCCCAATTACTTCACGCAGTTCTTTACTGCTACGCAGGACACGTATCACCTTTTGCTACATGTTTTATAGGGTGTTTTTGCATTCAAAGGAAGATACAGAATTGGGCAAAAGAAAAGTAGGCCTGAGAAACCTAAATTTATGAACGAACCGTGGTATATTGCCTACAAAGAGGTATGGTCAACTATTGAGAAGGCTACCGAGGTGGGTTTCACTCTAAAATTCAAAAGAGTGCTACGCAGTTGGAATGTGTTAAACGAATTTCAATTTTTCTGTATTTTTTTTTTAAATTTATTCATTCATTCTTCACTTTTCCTCATGGCATTTCAAATTCTAGGCATACATCGATGAGATGATTAATGAAACGGAAGATTTTTTTTTTTTTAGAGTATAAATTCGAATATGTTCACTAAAATCTTAACAGACTTGAAGTCGTATGTTTCAACAATAAACTATGATTCGTTATCCGGAGAAATACCTACGGCAATTTTACTCACAGGCATGTATATGGAGTATTGTTATAATATACTGTGAAACGAACGAAAAATAAAGCTTCTATCGGTTGGTTAACGGACGTTGTTTTCAGGTGTTAATTTACCCGATCATGAGGCACTTTTTAGAACGTTATCTCACGAATTTCAAGACATTACTTCGCACATTTCAATTATACAGCGAAGAGATTCTTACAACTTGAAAAATATGATTGAAGAAACCGTTTATCAGTTGATCAATAATTCTGAGGTTCGTTGTTGATTTTTGTTGTTGCAAGGCATTTTTCTTTTCCCATTGTTTTTTTCAACCTCTCATCGGTGCTGGTACATTTTCTAATTGTAAGTAGGTACTTACTTCAGATTATGAAAGTTGAAGTTCGTTATTTTATAGGATAATAATTTGGAGATAAAGAAAAATCAATGTAATCCAAGCGTTCTCAATGCCTGGTATCAAGAACAGAGAGCGAAGAAACCTTTGCTAATAATCATTCCAGATTTCGAAAGTTTTTCTGCCGAAATTTTACAAGATTTTATCTTAATATTAAGGTGAATATATTCGACGATATTATTATGATACCCGAACCACATTTACTTTCAGTCGAATATTTCTATTCCGTCTTCAATTAAATGCATGATTTTTGGTTTATGATTTACATTTTTTTATATTCCTTTATAGCGTATACTCGAAGAAAATTAAATTTGTTTTAATTTTCGGGATAGCCACAGCGTTGTACGCTGTTCATAGATCTTTACCGCATCACGTAACGTCTAAATTGCAAGTGCAGGCAAGTTCCTTTTTCCATTTCGATCGTTGTATCAATTTTTATCGATTTAATTCCGACAATAAATTCCAATTGGACCACATCGCACAGGTCTTCCACGCACAATCGCAAGTGAAAAGCCTGTCTGGCGTGTTAGAGGGTACGGTGCTTTCCATGGAAACACCGTTTAAATTGACTGGACGTGCTTTTCAGTTACTTACAGATATTTTTCTGTTTTATGATTTTTCCGTCAACGGTTTCTTGCAAGGTTATAAGGTAGGTGATAGAAAAGATACTCAGAGAAATCGAAACTTCATTAGGTATAATAATCGATGTATCAGGTATACGCGTATCGTTATTCTCATTTTTTTTTTAAATATTTGAATATTATTCGTCAAACGCTGTAGCTAAAGTTTGTTCTGGCGGAAAATGATTTTGAATATATTATCCGGGGTTCTTGATGAATAATGCAGGCCTCTCGTTACACGCGGACAGCGGACATTAATCAAATTATTTGAACGTGCTTATAATTAGAGGTTGTAAACACGTAATCGAGCGTGTATTGCTGTGCAATTAATTTTCGAGAAACAGTAAATATTTTTGAATCGTTCTCCAATCAATTGTGATAATTGAAACGGTATACGTGAATTTACAGTTGTGCATGATGCAGCACTTCCACGAAAATAATATCAACGCTTTGTGCTGTGATAGCAAGAGTATCAGATCGAGAATATCGACATTGACTAGCCACGATTTGAAAGAGATCAAAAAACTGAGCTCGGTAGCTAAATATATTCAGAATTTACCCAAAGAGGAGCGTGAATCTTTAGACGACAACGAGTTCAAGGTATTAATTATTTATCAGACCTTACGCACTGCTATCATTTTTCTTATGGCTCTAAAATTCACAAGTACCGTTTTTTTCTTTGTTTTTTTTTTTGTAATTCATAACGAACAAAAATCAATTTCATTACTTAAATGTTTCAATTCTTTCCGCAGAAGTTACTATTCACCTTAATAAATCAGATCTATACGTTCACATCCTCGTTTCAAATAATCGTAAAATGTTTGCATCGTCTCACCGCTGATCTCCCCAACGCACCTCTTGGCAAACAAGTAAGTTTCACGTTTCTACACCCACACGTTCCTAGTAGTAACAATATTGCAAATTGACATAAACTACAAGAAATCGTTGTTTCAATCGAACTGCTAGAATAGATGATTAAATGATTTCGATATTTCATTATCATAGCTACGTGTTTCGATCTGTTAATTAGATTTTCCAACTAATCTTAAGCTAAACTCGAAATGCACCTAAAATGACTAACGCCTAATTTCGTATAAAATTTTCACCAAAATTTATCAAACAATCAGCTTCGCGAAGTATATGCGAAAGCAGCAAGCTGTACCATAACCGAATCTCAAGAGTACAAGGAGTGCTTGCAATTTCTGAGTTTTCTTTCGAAAGAAGAGCTTCTACTAAAGCTAGACTCTATCTCGAATATCATCGAAAACTCAGAGTCTAACGTACTGGAGAATGTTAAGCTGAATCTGAAAAAGCATAGCGATGTTATCAGACACGCCAGCTTAGAGGTGATGCGAGAATCTACAGAAGTTGATTTGAATGAAAAATTGAATCGAATTCAACTCAAAGAGGTAGGCATTAACCTACACCCCCCACACACACACTTATATCATCAAATTGAACCGAGATAGACTTAGAAATTTGCGGGAGTAAAGCCACCCAATTTATCAGCAAATATTGAATAATAGATATTAAATAAAATTCGACAGTATAGACGAACACTGATATGGGGTATACGAAGTGTAATGATTGTTCCGACTGTTATATTGATCACTCGCTTACGTGTGGAAACGGTGGGCAAATCGTTGACGAGATTACTGTAAAAGTTTAATTTGATCTCTGAAAAATTTCGCGTGTGACTTTATACGTGATTATAATGCCATTGATTTCCTGGTACGAACCATGCGTAGGTTAATTTTCCAGGCTCTATAATACTCAAGGAAAATATTCCGTCAATATTACATTACAATTGTAAAATCGAAGCGAGAAGGCTATTTATTATGTTAATTAAATCTGTCTCAAATTACCGACGCGTTCAGCGTACTCCCGGGTCTGGTTATTAATATATTATTCACGTATCACCGATCACTAATCAATGTAATTACCAATTACTATTGTCGAAATTAACCAGAAAGTCCAATTTATACCGATCAACGTTTCCGGTTTGCTACTGTTATACGATTTATTGACCGATTAATCATATTGAGCACCTATCATTGGAACGTAGCTCTTCTCTTCCTATTTTTCATTCGGTCTAGTGTATCAAATGATTTTCCGATATTTTCCGATTACAGAAACTGTTCAAAATGTCACAAAAGCATTCCGTGTCGCCTTACAAGCAAGCCCAGTCGGATCTAATTAATTATCTGGATGTAAAAATCTTCTCCATATATCTGAGAGATCCAATTCATTTGCCAGGAAGCGAAATATTTTTCTTTAGCGATGGAAATGCCGTAAAACATCATATCGTTGGATCTCCACGTGCTGCGATACACACTGGATTAAACAACCCACAAGCTTATCTAGACGTGAGTTAAGACTTCGTTGATATAATTAATGATTCAAGTGTTTTCATTACTTTTTCCTGTTTTTCTTTTCTTTTTTCTATTTTTCTTTCTTTTCCATATACGTTTTCCCTCGCCATTATAGCACAGTACTTTATACTTCCAGTGTTCTTGCTGTACTATGAATGACGAGAAATCGATTCTTTCAACGCTACCCGACTTAAGTATTATTTACAAACTGCATTTGGAATGCAGAAGGCTCATTAACATGTACGACTGGCTACAGGTAACAATGATAGCTAAGTTATAAATATTGATCGCATCTGTTTACTCAAGGTTTTACCCTCTTACCTTACAATTATAGTCACGTTTCTGATAATTCCGCGAACCTGTGACAACTTCGACAATATTTTTCTTGTTTTTGTATTCTTCTTTTTCTTTCGTCAACTACGAATATAAACGACATTAACAATCGTCAAAATTCAATTTTTATCAAGACAATTAAGTCCTTCAATGGTCGAATAGGTACCCCCTTTGTTAATCAGCTTTCCCAGAATCAGATGATGTTATATAAATTATTTATGTTTCAAGTAAACTAGAATCAATTGCGAGTATCACCTTTGCGCATAAATACCGTGCCACGAATTTGTATTTTATGTATTTATGTACGTTGTATAACAGGCTTTTTTGAGCATCGTGGACCCAGACACATCTGGAGAAGAACGGCGAGAGGTCGATGCCGAACTACAGTATCCTTGTATAATGAAAGTTCGAACAAGCTTCGCCCTAATTTTACCATAGGTAAAAGAAAACTTCTGCCCCGAAGTTCATTTAAGTTTCCATTAAACTTCCTTGACGCAATTCACTTAGGGCTCGGTTTACCCGTGCAGTAGCGGAACTACAGTTCCTGGGATTCATCAAGACGTCGAGGAAAAAGACTGACCACGTTATGCGACTCACCTGGGGATGTAGTTGAATTATACTAACTTCACAGCCTTTCATCTCGTACTTTTTGTACCAATTTACACCCTAATAAAAATCTCATTTATTAAATAATCAAATGCAGCTACTCATTCATTCTTCCCTATTCAACTCCTTTCCAAAGTTCCCTTCGGCCTAGCGGACAGAATTACGAGAATTATAAATTTTATTTGGGACTGATATTCAGGGATCATATTCATTGGTTATTTCACACGTATTGTTTTTCTTTATTTTTTTTTTTTTTGATCGCTAATTGTAATTTAATCTGGTTATGGAATATACACGGTACGTTGCTGCGAATAATAAAAAGGAAGGATTAAAAAAAACTACATTTATGAACCTGGCAAATTTTACTAACACGTCTATATCGATTGAAATCGCTTTCCAATAGTCATTTTTGCTACGGACGTACGAATCTTAATTTGTGCGGTTAAATAACGCGAAATGATGTACCCAAATTGACTTCGTAAAATATGTCCGATGAATGTGGATTGAGTTCTGTGATACGTATGACAATCGTTCATCGTTTTATTGTAATCAATGATAATCTGCTGTAGGTAATTTCTTTTTGTTCATATCTTGTAAACCCTCCAATTCGATAAGAAAATTGAATTTTCTGATATTTTTACTTGGTCAGCGTAAAGATATTTTTGTCTTCGTAAGGGGATCGCGAATTCGTTGCCTCGAAGTTGTTGCTGATACGAAATGTCGAACTGCTGGTTTATACTCGATTGAAAAAAAAAAGGATTCCGAGATGATACCGTTTTGCAGTATGGCGGGTTGGATTTGTCTAAGCTTTGTGGATGAATGATTTTAACGATGATTTAGTAGGTCATGACCTAAGAATCTGAAGGATTCGAATTTACTAAGTCCTGCGAAACAATCGGGATAGCCTAGGGTAAGGAATCCCAAGTATTCAACTGCTAAAGTTTAATTAACTCGGGGGGTAACGACTAAATGGCTTCTAAAATTCGATGCTGGGGTCCATCTGTAGACTGAAGTGGTTTGCCCAGGACCTGCGTGGAATTACATTCAGGAAATTAATTCTCAGAAAACGATCATATCCATGTTTATATAATACGTAATCCCCGCGACTCTGGATTACGAATAACTGACTGAGATGAAATTTCGAAATATCAAACATATCCATCATTCGTTCTATAATAAACTACATTACAGATAAATGGACGATAGCTCCCATCACTCAAAGTTGTGGTTTCCAAATAATTTCCCATCGAATTATCTTCTGTGAAGAGGGTATTCGAATCTCTATGCAATTCTAATTGGGACAAAGGAACGATGAGTAACGCATAGCTAGAAGGACATTTGCTCAAAGTAATTCCCCTCGCATATTTAGATCGTATATCTATTCATATAAAATCTGAACCACAAGGGTTTAAAAACCGCAGTACGGTATGGGTACGCAATAGACCCGTAAGCTCTTGAATAATGTGAACGAAATCTCCCCACTGGTTCAACAAAAGAACTGGGTTAGCATTCTGATATCGTAGGGAGACGTCCTATGCAGATTTTCGACACGCAGCATCAATATGCACCTCAGGGTTTAAATTATTCCCGGATTGCTCGCAACCTCACAGACCTCGGAGGAAAACGGATGATGAAGGAAGATATAGGAGCTGAGAATGAATAGCAGAGTATTGATGACTGAACCGACCTCGCGTCACATATCTCGTACAAACTCTTACCCGCCATCTACGAAAATTGATGCTGCAGGGATTTTGCATACTTTGCATATCGTATAGATTCTGCACTGACGTTGACGAAGAAAGTGATTGACTCAGGGTAGACGTTGGACGGAATCTCGTTGACGAATGGGAGCAATTTGGCTCATCATTTTGCGTGCTAAAAAATTCTCAGCTTTTTGCGGGTCACTCGATATTTCATCTTTTTCTTTCTCCTTTCAATTATCCGAGGTGTCTGAGGTAGAATAGATTACAAAAAGCCGACGTAAACCACAGATATTTGAACTTTCTCTAATATATCCTGCGAAATATCGTGGGAAGCCCTTATAGCTCCGTTATGAACCACGTTGCACTACTGCAGTGAAGAATTGCATAATGTATACGCACAGCTAGACTTGAGTATAATTAGTCGGATTGGTGCGAAAGGTTAAACTGGTTCTATTGCGAGCAATTGGTCTCATCAAGGATCAGTCCAAATTAAACAGCTTCCATGTCACGTTTGCTGTAGGGGTTGAACTCAGAAGTGATTCATCTAGCCGCTGTACTCGCTGCCAGTCCTCTGTCCATCGTGACATTAATTTCTGACGTATGGTTCCTACTGGGAAAACAGAGTCTGCACACTGTGTCTAGCCCTAAACTATAGAGTGCACTCTGTTACTTTTATATGGGTAAAAAATGCGCAAAAGCTATTTTCTTGGATGAAAAATTCGCGGAAACAGATGCAAGATGGCCTGCTCTATATACCAAACTATTCATCTCAATTCATCCTTGTACGTATAGGGGAGAGCTCACGATGCAACATGGACTTAGCCTTGGGCTCAGCGGACTTACGGTTTGCCCTCGCGCAGGAGATCCTATCGCAGAGTTACCCTGGAGTAGACTAAGCCAGGTCCTAACCAGGCTGCCGTAGCCTGGATCTCACGTTCGGTAACTCGCCTTCAGAGGTTCAAAGCGGGGGTTAACTAACCCTGGGACAGAATCGCCGTTCCTCTTTGTCTACAGGCGTCACATATATGCTATAAGCCAATATCTACCTACCCTTTGAAGAGAGATTGTTCTTCGATTACGTTCAGCGATGGCAAGTTCGGGTCTACTTTTGTCCCAAAGAACGTAAGTGGTTCTTGAACGCGTATCACTTATCCATTCGTATGCATGCCGACCACCTCTTTGCCAAGTAGACCTTCGCGTATAATCAAGTAAGGATTTGTCTGGTTCCCGAGAGTGAAATTGTCCGATTTCAAAACTTCGAGTTACCGTTCGGGGCGTCGGTCAAAATGAGAAATGTCAAGGTGTGATCTGTGGGAGTAATAAGAATGGGAAATACGACATTTTCACAAGATCCTGTGAAATGTCTCGAACCCTTCCTGCAAATATGTTTTTCACAGGCAGTCATTGCCTCGCTAAATCGCACCCTATATCGCCTATTGTTTCGATAATTTCAATTTGTGATTCGGTGGTGCCTGCGAATTGAAAATTGATCAACTCGTCCCGACAGTATCGGCACCAATATATCTGGTGAAACCCAGAACGGTCGCCAATCTATGCGAATGCCAACAATCAATTTACCAGACGGGAGAGAGGCGTGGCGCGTCAGGGAAGGTTGCCCACTGCTGCTACGACCACCTCGGTATACGTAGTACATACATATACCATATATATAGAATCCCGTTCTCCATTCTAAAACCTAACCTTAACTCAACCCCGTTGCTATCCCTATTGGATCTTGTCAGCGTTAGGCAGGATGAGGTTCCCGGAGATGCGGAGATGCGGAGATGTGGAGATGTGGAGGACTCCATTTCTCCCTCGAGAGTCCGTATTCAATTCCCGTGGACATTTGTCAACCGGCTGATACACTACTACTACTCTCATTTTGATAGCTGCGAATGGGTCCGATTAGGGCCAGGAAAAAAGAGAGAGTAAAAAAAGACCCTCGATTATTAAGCCATCGCAAAATTCAACAGGGTTGATGGAGGTATGGCACTTGAGAGCGTTTCCAAATTTTCATTTCGACTCCCATGCAACCCTGACAGCCTCTCTCTCCATTTCCACATTTATATAGTTCATCTTTCTTCTCTGTATTTTCCTTTCGAATCCCAACTTCTATCGTCAAGCACTTTCCCCTTATCAGCCGTATTTTCATTCTCTATCTGGGGGTTCTTTACCTTTCTTCGGTTCTTTCAGACATTTCAAAAACAGAATGTCAGTCTTCGAAATCGTACCGTAATATCTCAAAGATTTTCATTCGCTAAAGTATTCCGCAAAGTCAGTCCTTCTGTAGGTATAATGTATAATTTACCACAAATTTCTATAATTATTACCGTAAAATGACTTTCAGAGATGTCTGGCCTGCTGAATATGTATATAATGCCTTTTTAATTGTATTTCGTTTCTCTTTGTATCTTTATTCTCCATCAGGGGACGACGAAATATTATTCTTTCTTTTTTTTCTGAATTCTCATTCATCCGTTTTCACACTTTATCTCATAATGCCTCCTATTTCCAATGTCAAAGTTAATAAGAAAAAAAAAAAGAGTCCCCTGATGTTCACCTGGAAAATCGGGGCTTCTTATTCATTTGCGAGGTTATATTCAATGCACGAAAAGTTTTTAAAACTCCGGCAAGTAGGTCAACCGCCTCAAGATTCGTGTCCATCTGAAAATCAAATTATAAGCATCGGTGGTTTGATGGTAAAATACTCGGCTGCCATGTGGACGACGCTGCAGACTCGCTCCGGGTCAATGAAAATCATTTTCCCAGTAATCAATACCCAATCTACAAGCTCCCTTGAAGACTATTTCATCCCTGCTCAGCCACGCGGATAATTCAGCATCAAATTTTTTTCGCGATTTCGGAATAACACTGTTACCGTTCTTGGCGGAAACCATTATTCTTATTTTCGTTGTCATTTGCGAGATTATGAAAACGAATTCAGGTACGTTAGATCTTAATTCTATCTATCATCGTTATATCGTTCCACGCCAAAGGGATATATGGACGGCGAATTTCAACAACTGCTGTTCCATGAGAAGCGCACAATTTTGCAGAGTAATATATACGTAGCATACACTAACGTCAAGAACCGAGCATATTTCGCGTATACGGTGAAAGCAGACAAGCGGTAAAGGTTCCTACAAAGAAGTAAAGGATCCTTAAACATGTAAAAGCAGTAGATCGACCCTCGAGAGGCTAAAAACGAACGAACAGGAAAACTCTCTTGTACGTATGCAGTCAAGTACTCAGGTGTCACGGGGGAGTGACGTCTCAGAGCACCAAAGATTGATTTCCGGTGAAAGAAGCAGCGAATGAGATTCTTTGAAAAGAGAATTACGGGGGGCAACATGTCCCTCGGGAATATCATCCTCAATGATACATATAAGGACATTCTGTACTATGTAATGCGCGTATACTATACATATATACCTCAATGTACATAGATAATATTTCTGGGATAAACTACCGATAAAACTACATATGTAAATTGCTCCAGTTTCTATTTCGAATAGTAAATTTCAAATAAGAACCGAAGATATGTATTTCGGAGTGAGTCCAACTTCAGTCTTATGTGAACTTACTAGGAATTTTTTTTTCAACCAGAAAGTCTTCGTTCGTTCGTATAAGGTTCATATAATGTACTGAATCTTTTTTTTTTTTGGGGGGTATACCGTGACTCGAGCGTCTTTCAAGTGAGTGTATATAAATCCGTAGGTAATAATTAGGATCCATTTTCCGACTAAGTATTAACTTCGCTGACAATAAGAGCGACGGAAATATATTTAATTTTGACAGAGACCCGGACCCTTGACTCGTTTGATTCCGACGATGAATTGGACAGCGAAGCGAATCCTGACGAGGGTGCGGACGTTGGCGTGAGTGCGACTGAACTGGAAGTGGTAGAATTGGCATGAGTGGTTGTGAAGTGGCTGCTGATCATATAATTACTTTTTCATGTGCCAAGAAGCAAAAATATATATTAAATACATTTTTCTCTCTCAGTTTTCACATTACATTTTTTTACCTATTTTTCTTTTTACACTTCCTTCTTACCCCTTATTCTCCTAAATGCGACACGCAAATGATACATGAATGTAGACCTTTCACGATTATGTAGTGATATGCTTTAACCACAGTTCTCAAAAGGTTGAATCTGCGTTTCATTGCATACGATAAGTTTGAATGAAGACTCTCATACGTTACTTTCGAGAAAAGATTCCCCGCACAGATCCTAGACATCGCATATATACTCCCGATATATATACACCTGCAGTATGTAGTGTCACTGTGAATTCCCCCGTGAAAGTCTGATCATATATGCTAGGCGAGATTGGCCAATAAATCTGTTAGGTGACGTACCTACAAGTTGCTTCGATAATGTCGATATAGATAGCAGCCCGTTTCCTATCCGCTTCATGCTTTTCCTCGCACGTTTCCGCTTGACAAGATGAATTCGCACCGAATACTCGACCTTCGGTGGTAGGTAAATTTCTCTACGAAATAAGCCAAAATAATTGCTACACGTCGATGCATCGATGCATAATATCGCAAGTATAAATTTCCGCCACAAATTTCCTATACTATGCGTATAGGTATAAGTTTATGAAATAGGAGGCACAAAGGCAGCAGGCATATGGTTAGCGCGAAAAATAAAGATACGCAAAGATAGGCACCGCCACTACAATGCACGCCCGCTATTATACCTTTCTGCAATTTCAACGCGATGATATTTCTCTGCCAGAAGCATCTCCGAGCTATGAAAGCGGTAACAGAAAAAAAAGGAGAAAAAAGAAAAAAAAATACGCCAACGAAAAGCAATACCGCGAACAACGCGGCGTGGTGCAAAAGCGGGAGGAACTATTTGTCCGACACGATGTCTCGTCGCAGAGCTCACAGCGCTAGTTTCAACCCTCGACAATTTTCGCATGGTTTGTGGTCAGCGACTGGTTGATAGTAGCTACGACTGAAATTGTTACGGGAGCCAAGTTTCTTGCCCGGTTCCGAATTACAGGGCTCGCTTCTGTTTCTCGCTGCTTCACTACGAAGAATTGCAACTTTTTGCTCAGATCTCATGCTCGAGCCAACCAGAAATAGAACTGGTAAAGCTTGTATCGATTCAGGGTGAACTAGACGAAGATGGACCAGTTCCAGAAGTTAAACCGCGCGATTTCTCAAAATATAGTCAATGAAAAACTCTGAAATTGTATACTCTATCTAGACTTGATGGCAACTCGATCGTGAAAATAAACTCAGTCCAACTCCCACATTCCAAACGAATAGGTAACAGCATTTCATGGAGTTGACAGGTTTTGAGATTCTAATTAAAGGTGCGAAAACATTTCCCATCAAACCATTCCGATGTAACGGTAGCGTCCATCTTTTGATTTCGAGGCGTGGCCCGTTTTGAGAAATTCTTTCTTTTGCATGGATTGGACCACCCCATAATTCATTGAAGAAATTTTTTTCGCGAACGATCGCGTAAGATAGTGGAAAATTTATCATTTCTATTATATGTAGCACAGGTATGTTTCGAGATGAAGAATTAAAGAGGGAGAACGTTTCATGTCATTAAAATGAACGATATTCATGTCATTAAAAGTCGGAAATAGTTTTTATAAGTTCCTTTCGAGGGCACATGAACTCATCAGAATTTGAGGAAATTTGATAGTCCTGAAAGCAGGTACCTACTCACCGGAAAATGTGTAAAAAGAAAGAAAAAAAAAATGAAATGAAAATGTAAGCAGAATGTCGAAATATTAATGATAACAAGACGTGATCATTTTATTCCGTCGGAACCACCGGTAAATCCAGGCCGGAGGCAGTCATATTTTATTTTCACATCAAGTCCAGCCCTCGAGGGAAAAAAGTGAGGCTCCAGGCTATGTAGTCGGGGAAGCGAGATGAAAAGAAGAAACAAAATTACCCCGTGTGAGGGTGAAACTGCGCTGCCTACGAACTGGTTTCGTTTTATTACCTCACCGAGAACGTCAGCCTCTTCCAAAAGTCAAAAAGCCGGCTCTGATCAAAATTGTATATTTCTGAGCTATATCTTCACGCTATGAACCTCATCCATTTTTGTTTGACTTCAATACCGGAATTGCAATTCAACGGATCATGCCAAATCAGTGATAATGCAATTCAGCTCATTCGTGTAGACGGGACTGACTGACAAAACTGGAATAGCTTCAGTGATAAAATATCACTGACTTCTCATGCTTGATGAAATTTTTGTACACCGATCATTTCTCGTATCTCAAATCGCGATTATGTTTCGAGATTTTTCACCATACGTGAACGAGTGTGGAACGAATAACGCTATGAAACACTAAAAATAATTATCTCTTTGAGCAGATCTATTTCTGGAGGAAATCTCCCCTACAGGCTTTCACGTCCTTCCCTTATGCATCGCTCAGCGACTCCCTTCTTGAACGTGCAGTTCTGCTTCTCTGCATCCCTCAACTAGGTGCACTTTGTATGTGACGTATGGCAACGCGTTTCACAGACGTCAATGCATTCTTAAAACCCTTGTGCATTCAACAGACGCAGAAGTGACACGCGCCACTATACTGTGCTGTGCAAGCTTTTCAAACCAGACGTAGCTCTATCTTCACCAGGTTTAGTCGCATCAGCCAATTTACAGCCGTTTTACCAGCCATTGATCTGACTTCTACAGTTCTACTGATTCAAAGCTCAGACATTACTAGCGAAATACAGCTGTTGCAGTTGCACTTAGACCGTAGATCGGGTAGTTACCAGAGATAACTGGCCAGTGTTTGCAAAGCTTGTATAACTTGGCCTAGCCAAACAAATTCTAAGATTTCCTCAGCTTATTGGCGTTGTTATCACAACGCTTCGAGAATTACACTGCGTACGAGTTGTGATGCGTTAAAGCAAATCCGTATCTGAATGATTCCAGGGATCGATGAATTGTAGATGAACATTGAACACACTGAGCGAACATACTGATTCGGATCTCAGATAGGTATCGTTCCGTTTAGATATTCACATTGAACTGTTAGCATGATAAAAACGAATCTGTCGACATCAGGAAATTCTCACTTCATCATGTGACACATAGCTTCTAGAGAAAATTGACCCTTCCCGCTACACAATGGAGTAAGGTATCGATTCCACGGTGGCATAGACGTTAATAATTGTTTGCACACTGTCGGGTCTTCCTTATCCTAGAGAGTAATTGTGGCTTCAAGTTGTTTCGTTTCTTTTCTTATCGAAGATAATTGGTAGGTCGTAACTCTTGTTGCCGAGGAGAAAAGGTTGGTTTAATGGAGATGAATGTTGAGCGACATTTGAACGGTCACGAGAAAACAATGTCTGACGGTTTGAAAGTGAATAAGGCAGACCTCTTTTAATTCGTTTACTCGCGAGCCACCGGTAGAAGGTAAAATGATAAATTAAAGCAGGCACAGCAACACTTGCCTACCGCAAAACAACGCGCTTAAACTGCAAAATTATCAAACTTTCTAGACTAATTGTGAAACTTTCCGTAATATACAAAATCGTTGAGATGGGGTTGAGGAAAACCAGCTGGATACTTCCACCTTGATGAGATAAATACGCATGCTAAGGGAAAATAGAAAAGAGGTAATGAGAACTAGAACTAGGTGTGCGGTCATCGTACTCCAGGGTGTCTTCTCATTAGGGAAATATTTGAGTGCCTAATACATTATCTTACTCAAATTTCAAGTACTTCGATTTCAAGATTCACGATCTGGGGCCACCATACAAATATGAACTTTACCGAGAACGATTTTCGAACAGTTCTGGATCGGATATAACGTTCGGATCTTATTGAAAGTGTGTTTATGATACGGGGGGAATCACAGAATCGGCAAAAGCGAAGTTGACCTCCTTATAGAAACGGTTTCAATTGGCGCCTCTTCTATAAACGTACTTCGCTTAAAGTTTTCATATCAGCTATAAAACGCAACGACTCCCGTCATATCGATTCTCCAGAAGTCTTTCCTGTTTTACTTGCTACGCCAGTAGGAAGTTCCTCGATCTTTAACAAATTTCTAGTCACGCACTGACACGCAAGATCTTTGAACCCATGAACTCGATCTTATAGTCCTTATACGGATCACGAACACCTTCGAATTCTTGGAAGAAAAAAATTAGATGGTAACGAGATTTAGCTCGCTGTTTGACACACGGTACGTTAAATTAGCAATGAGGATATCGCGTGTTGCGGAGTTCCTCGCGTAAACAAAAGGGGTCTAAGGGTAGTGACCACCAACGCGTTCACACGGACATCGAGACTTATTTTTTGACCAATCCTCTCACGCTCCGTACACTGTGATGATCATCTTCAGATGAATTTTCTGCAAGGCTATAGGATCAATTTCGACGAGCGACAAGTCTCCAACTTTTTAATCAGCGATTAGATATAAGCTGTACAAATTTCTAACGTTATTGAAAATGAAATCGCAGATGTTAACGACTGTTCAATTTTTTTTTTAACAAATTTTGTAACGCCTCGGGCTCTTTTAATCAACCAGTGGTGAACGGTCCTGCGCGGTATAGCTGGCCATCACATGGCCTGACTTTTGAATTTATTCCAGAATTTTGACAGCGTCAAATTTTTCTTGAACAATTTTATCATCGAGCATCAAACCTGATCGAAATACACAAAGATTGGTGTTCACTGCGAGCTGCAAGGGTTGCCATAACGAACTTATTGTCAGAATCACTCTGCGAGTATATTTTCAATATGTACATATATGATACGTATGCTTTTATGTAACAAAACTTGACTTACAAGCTCCGTATCCAGATCATAAGACTAGCAACAATGCAAGTAAAGCCCCCCTGCCTAGAAGTAGAGGTCGCCATGCGTTCCCTTCATCTTGAGGGTACAATGTAACCAGACAGAGGCTCGCCGCCTCAAAGACTTAAGTTCCACACAAAGAGCTAAGTAGCCAAGTTATCTATGGTATAGCGTGTGTATATATAGGTATATATTAAGCTCGACTCCGACGAAACAAAGTTTGCCTGGGGCCACCGACGAAAATAAATTTGTGAAGACGAGCGTGTACACACGAAGCCACCAGACAAGAGTCAGGATGTAACTACGTACGTAAAAAAGTTGATTCTGTTGGATGTTATACTTTTTCAAACTTTAGTCCTTGATTAAAATCTTCATTTTCAAGTTAAAGAAATTATGAATATTGGGCAGTAATGTCACCGCGGTGTAGGGGGATAATTATAAAGGTTTTTCTGAGTTTTCAGTCTGATAAAATTTCAATCTCTTCTATCGCTAAATGACAGGAAATCGTAAATTTTCTGAAACCAAGTGATTGGATAAAAATGCAATTGGAGGTCGTCGCAGGAATGAAACGAGTCTTGGCTTCTTTGGCCTTAGAAGTAAATAAGGTTCGTAATATCTGCCAGGATAAAAAAGAGGCCCTTGGTCACAAACGTCGTCGGGGAAGCCGGTTTCACCCTCGTTGACGGAATTTCGACCTGGCCTCACCGTCGCGGGGGGTGCTATTCAACTTAGATTAAATATGAAGGAGATCTAATGAACGCTTTCCCTTGACTCCCTCCTTAGCCTCCCCTTTCGAACGCTACTTCAAGGCTGGTTGATAATAATGGAGGCAGGCCTGCGGATAAAATGGGTAAATGGAGAAACGAGTGAACGGGCCACATCAAGTTTCAAAGATCTTTCCACGTTAAGAAAGTTCACCGTGTCGTTACCGTAGAGAAAAATAAAGACTGACAAAGAATAGAAAAGTCTCCAATTTCAATGATAATTGCAACTGATTCTTAAACAACCCTTTTGACCACAGTACCAGACTTAATTGTTCTCTACAGGATATGCGCGCCACCGACATGAAATCAATCATCCCTCTCGTGTACCTTAAAATTTTCACTCTAAATTCATGTCAGATTGAATCCGATGAATAACATTTTTAGCACGTGAATACCAGACCACCGATGCTGGGTTTTCGCTGAAGAAATTTTTACAGAGGCAGCTCGATTCAGATGTTGACAAGCATCGTCGATCACGCACACTTTAAAGTTTGTCTATAGAATTCTCTCTGACCTCGGTCACTTTTTATCCCTGATATCTACGAACGATCGGTTCCTTCGAGGTCTAACTTCGTCTCACCTCCAGCCTCGGCCGTATTAAACCGGACCATGAGGTCCTTGTGAGTCTCTCGCACGTCCCGTCACTTGGTTGGAGTGTTTCCGATCAGTGTCGGTGATCGATGACTGACAATTAGATGAGTCGCCCCTCGCGACCACCTCGTGGCCACGCTCAACCCCTGGGATTTGTCGAGGATGGCCTAGACAGGGGTAGGAGGTGGAGGTGGAGGTGGAGGTGGACCGCACGCAATTAAATTCACCCTCGGGGAGGATGGAGCCCTATCTCAGGATTGATGAGTACTCGCTAATCAATTCTCTAATGGAAATTAGTGGGACTCGCATGAAAATTCAAGGTCGATCTGTATACGTGTTTCGAATTCTCAATACTTGGCAAAATATTCTTCACACAGCTTTTCTGTCTTTAGGTCCATTATCGCTACCCCCGATATTTCACGGTGCATTTTAGCTGCAGGGATGAATAAACACCTCGTGGCATTCTTGTACCACGGATTACCCGTTGAATGTAACACTGTCGCAAGGTGAAAGTACCGGTATGAAACGCGCTAGTCCTTTCAGCCTCGGGATCATCTCTGTCACTTTAGTATATCCAAGCTCTTGGATTATAAAGCTAATTTCTCTAGATATACGCGAATGACGTTTTGCTGAAAGCTCCATCATCTCTAAGTACTTGAATACATACTTCGTGGTTCTGGCTGAGTATGTGTTATACATGGTGCATTGAAACGATGAAAGAATCGGAACACTCCAAGAATTTTAGACCGCAGAAAGGTTGTCATATTCCTATAGATATCAACGTTTCATGATGGTTTGAATGTTGTACTTACACATGTGATAAAGGACCAGACCCTCGGTACTGCCAGTGTACTTTTGAAACGCCTTGTTTGTCGGTGCGAAAACGGTCACTTGTCTGAGCATTAGAGTATTGTTGGCCACTTTATTTGACTCCAGTAGTTGATAGAACTGTAACAAACAGATAAGGGTATCTAATTAGTATGGTATTATGTGTGGCTAATTTATTTGCGATATTCAATAAATTGCAGTGATGATTGAGAAACGATTGTTAGAAATGTTAGTTCGAGTATTTGATAATCTGCTGAAGAGGTAGTGGGCGAACAAGGAAATGATTCCACTCATTTGGTAATTTAGTACTCTCTGCCCGTGGGCTTAGCACGTATGTGTATGTGCGTGTACACCTTTATTAGGTTGAAAACGACGGGAACAAATTAGTTGTGAAAAAGTGGAGAGCTTAAAGTAAAATTCAGTTTTAATTCAAGGGTAGACATTTTCATTCGAGCGCTACGTTTTGACGACGAAGGGGAGAAAAATTAATTAGGATCGCAATTGTGATGTGATAAATTTCGAGGAACTACCGCGGTTTAAGTCACTATTAAATTAAATTTTCGTTTTAATACTTTGAGCACTTGGTAAAGGAGGATTTTTCACAAAATTTCAACGGGGTATTGATATGTATCATAAAAAATATAATACAAATTCCCTGCGGTTACACGTCATCGGCAAAATAATCGTTGAAATGGAATTCGCGGTTCCATAGGTGTTGAAATTGGCACGACGTATGGTATGGATCTACGCAGGTAATTCGGTACAGACACTCTACGATACCCAATGAAAAATCCGTTCATATTCCAAAAATGTTTATCCCAAATTTCATGTAATACTTCACTTTATGAGTAACGGATAGCGAATATCCAGTTTTCAGGACATTATACAAAGTTAGTCTACGGAATTTTTCAAGATAAGAAGTTTCTCCGCGTGCGATAAACGAGACGTCAAGACAACAAGGACAGAGATTTTATAATGCACAAGAGGTATCTATCGCTGATCTATGTGCAGCGTTTTCAAACACAGTATACCATATTTCGCAAGGAAAATGACGTTCAGCGATGTACAAAGGGAGGAGAAACTCGTATATCTCCCGTTCTACGCTCACGAACTTTTTCTTACAGTTTGTCATTAAGGAAAATATCAAAGCAGACAGAGATTAATTCATTCTTTCATTGTAAGCTGTCATGAACAGATGAATGCTTACTACCATCAACTATACCGATACCAGGTCTGTTGTAAATTTCTAATTAGCTTGCTCAAACTGACAATGACGTAATTCGGATTTCTGAGGCGTTTTCATTTGGAGAATAGCGAAGTATTTTTATCAGGAGTTTAATGATCATATATCGTGACTCAGTTCAATTAATTCGCAGTTACCTTCGCGCAAAAAGAACGAACGATATTATACGTACATATATGTATACATGTGTGAAATAAAAGCAGATTATGTGTGCAGACTGTACATTTGACATGTGACTTGGTGTAATGTTGATTTTGTACCCATCTTCATTTACTGTACATGTATATAGGTATATGTTATAATTATCGTCCTTTGATCTGGTGGCAATCTCACCCGCCTTCAGACCCACTATCCCACTATCTATGCGCGACACGTACGTATATCTAATACACACGATTTCGCAAACTGACAATGAGATAAGAAGTTAGGGGCGAGAATTCGTGAATTTACAACAAACAGCTACAGGTATATAATACACAATGGTATTCAGCCGTTAGTGCAGAACACGTTTGTCAGGCATATAAATCTTATTGTCAAAGTTACCACACACCTATATATGTCTGTGTATCTGGTGTGCATCTTATACGATGCTTGTTGTTAGTTAGATCGCAAAGACAGCTTCCAAGGCTTTTCTATAAAACTATACATGGATCACAATTGCACCGAGGATATTCCGTTACAGTGAGCTGTTGAAAGCATTTGCGGTGGCAAAGTAAGATATTGAGATGTGTTCCACGTATTCAATATAAGAGCTTTTACTGCCCGCCACTGAGGTATCGAGCATTTATTTCACGGTGCATTCGGCAACGTATATTCAAGAGCATCCTTTTCTGACCTACGGCACTTTCCACGGTACTTTTAGTTCACATACACCAATGCTCCGTCAGTATTTCGTGCATGAAGGGAATCGCACTGCGCCGTAGTATTCCGCTATCGGAAAATAAGCCGCAGTGAAAGTATATTAGTATTCTTCGCATGGCTCAGAAGAAGACGAGATATGATTATTCAAAATTTGAAACGTGGTATTACATAGATGGTGGATTTTTCCAATCAAACAAACTATTATCAGTTGCAATTGAAGTTGATAGTCTAAACCGCTATTTCTTCAAAGCAGTTTCGATCTTATTGAATGAAAGAATCATTTTCTCCGCTGTATATCAATTCGCCTGATTTTCCCTAGTCAACAGACGGAAGGGGATACGAAGTAGTAAATTGTATAAAAACCTAATCGAAAAGAAAGAACAATATGGAATGGGATCGTATTATTTCTCGTCGGTTTTCCGGTATATGTAGACGTACAGTATGGCCTGTTTGTTTCGGCATTGCGTTTTCCTTGTCCCAGAATCGCGGGACCACCAAGCAGCCAAACTGCGTCATATCCGCCTTGTTCCAGCTTCCTTTCCACCTCTCTGATCTCGCTCACTCCTTCATCCGACCCCATCCAGCATCCATAAGCCAACTACTAGAAAAGACAACCTTGCCCAGTCTGGCTTACCCCAAGTATAAATTCTCATTTTCTTTCTCTCATATCTCCTCCTTCCTCTCTTAAACGAGCTATATTCTTTTTCCTTCATATATTAGGGGCTGCCTTTGTTGGTCTTCTCAGCAGCGGACGTCTATGCAATGTATCGTCCGGTTATACGAATTTCTTTTTACCCTATCGCCGTGGCAAAGCTGTCAAAATTCGGTAACGCAGAAAGACTTTCATCCCTTGTTTCGAGTCACGACCAGTGCCTCCCTGATATTCCATGGATTAGAAACGAACCACCAATCTCGTCTTATCCCCAGGATATTTGCTGATTCAAAGCACGAAAGCAGCGCAATGAATTTGAGGAACTTCTATCTTACACAGCCATGGGGTTGAAGGGCGGATTCCAAGTTTAGCACTTAACTCACGCTGCGCTTACAACGCTCAACTGCTACTGTGCAATACAACGTCGTATTGTGACAACCCTCACCAAGTCGTTGGGGCAGATTAGCTGGTTTGATGCTTTTGGACGTGTTAGAGGTAGTCGCTGATTTAATCTCAGCATGTTTAATTGTAAGATGCTCCTTAGGGTTGGGTGAGGTTCATCAAGGTGCAACATGGCGATATGAGAGATGGCCAAGTTCGTTCTTCATGGAGTAATTTTCAGCATGGATAGCACTTGTGGCGGTGTACAATGCACGTTAAGTCGTAATTTGATTTTACAAATAATGCTCAAAGATATTTCTAAGAGGTGATATCACCGCAAGGTATATCCTTTGAAATATATAACTCGAAGTCTCGGAGTTCACTATGAAATGGGAGAGAAAAATATGCAAATTTTTTCTTACCATATAGCATAAAAATTCCGTCCGACCCAGAAGCTGGTAAAGAGGAGCAGAAGGATTTGGAAAACAAAGGGTCGTTCCCTCGAGTCGTTCAATCTTGAGTTTACAATGGCAAGGAGGCGTCTTTATTTCATCAGAGAACGGAACTGTCAAATGTCCCGTGAAAGTCAACGAATCGTATCACATTTAATATAGAAACTACGACCACACCAAGTGAAAAATACGATTTACGAACCCGATAAACATCCAGATCACGTCTTTCTGTCAACTGTCCAGAAATCAAACGAGACCGAGATATTTACAATGAATTGAAAAACAGTTTCGGTGTGATCGATGCAAATACCAATCCACCGTTATACCACTGTCGAATATTGTTTCGTCTGCTATACGACTGCCAATAAGCTTGCAATTGCAGGTGGAACACATAGTGTTTTCGCAAATAGTAACAATTGTATCGTACCTATACGTGGTGTTTGTTTATAGGTTCGAGTTTGGCTGTTTGCATCGCTACCGCAATTGTTCTCTCTATCCGTCTGTCCTCTCTCTTCGCATCGCTGCTCACGCTGATTCTCACAATCAGTACATCTCCGTAATTTGCACGTCTTTTTTCCGGTTTAGTATCTTTTTGCTGTTGATCTTTTTTCTCTTCTTCTCCCCTTTTTACAGTTTCCTCCCACACTCTTTCTAACTCTCTCGAAGCCTGTGCAAAGGGCTCCATTAGCTGGGCGAGCCATTAGCCGCTCCGAATCCCAGGACTTTTTTTTTGACAGGCTGAAAGTTCTCTGGTAAAAGTATATAAAAACGGAAGAATAGAGAGAAAGACGAATGAATAAAGTAGTGCGACTGTATCCAGCGAACATCTCGTATTTCGAACTAATTCACGCAAATTTTAGGGAAAAGTAATTATTTCATTATTTTCGGAATTTTCTATTAAGCTATCAATGAGCGTTCAACGAGTAAGTGGGATGGTCGATTTTCATGAATCATTAAATTGCAGCGTATTTGTTGGATCCAGCAGCAGCTCATTTGTCGTCGTTGGAAAAGCTAGTAGAGCAGACTCTGAATCCTGCAGCGATATGATAGATCTCATTTGGGAAATTGTGGATATAAAAGAGATGAGAAGGGTTCAAATATCAGCAATTAGATTCATCTTTTATGTAACGAAGATAAAAGTTCCATAAACCTGTATCGTCAGTTCAAAAGCGTGATAGGTACTGAAAAGTTATAATTATACGATAGTACCTTTCGATTCCATGAGCTACTATCGTCGTATCACTCCTTCCAAGTGCAACGTGCATTTATAATCGATTACACTTCAGTATCGAACACGGTCCATACTCAGACCAGTCGTTGGATAAAAGTCGACATTTTTACTACTCGAAACGTGAGAGGAAAGCTTTCCGTTTAATGATACACGGTAGAACGTGGTCTAATGGGCTACATTTGACGTGAGATGAGTCAGGATCGTGCAAAGTGCTAAAGAGCAACGGTACAGGAATTAATGAAAAGATAGCTTCGCCTCGATGATTCATTCTGGCATGCGGACGTGTTAATGAAGATTTTTAAATCAGCGAATGAGTTTTTATAATTGCCCTAGGTACGTAATTTGATTTCGTCGTCTGTGTATCGCTGTAATATTACAAATTCGGATTTCTAGTTAACTGATATCTGTGCGGCCCTCCCAAAACAATCCCTTAAGACGATCCCTGCAGCTCTCTTGTTCCTGCCATAAATCAAGATAGAGGGGATGTTTCTAGGCAACTCTAACCTACAGCCCTCACCCTTGTGAGTGCCTGACAAACCGGAAGAAGGAAAGATGGATGGCTATTGTTGATTTAGCAGAGTGAGTCAGATATGGAAATTCCGATTACGTCGCTGTATATCGAGTGTATTTCGTTTGAGAGGTGTCAGTATCGTATCTTTTTAGATAAGAGAGATATATCAATCGAAATTCGAACCATCATGAACGAAAAGTGATTTCACTAAAAACAAACTCATTATTCTTCACATTATAATAACTAGCTAAAAATCGCATAACCGAAACTCGAAAGCAGCAATGTCTACGATCAAAATGTACACAGCTTACGAGATCCGCTATAATTAGGACCTCATCCATTATGCTGGTAATTGATAATCAATGTTCAATATCCCCACTAGACCGAGCCGCATCCGTACCGGGAGTCTAGTTTGTCTACTAATCCGTTCTCAGGCGGCGATTCGTAATAGGTATACGACAATTGGTGATAAGAGCTTCGCAGGTTTTGTGGAAAGTTATATGAATGCAGGATAACGTAAGGGTTGTTTGATGACCGGGGTGTAGTTTTGTAAAAAAACGAAATTTTGTGTATATTTTACGAGTAAAGACCTACGTAAAATCTCGAGACACCAGGGGAGGGACTAGAATGTAAAATTTCAATATGAATTTCCAACTTTAGCGTCAGAATGAAGGTAACCTTTTCATAGCCGAAATTCTATGCGACCGTAACCTTAAAGAGCCCTTGGCCTTTGAGTAGGTCTACCAAATGTTTTATTTAGAACCAGACGAGAATAGATTTACGATGTACCGCCCAGGCCTTAGCTATAGGGATCAGGAATAGAGAATGCCTACTTGCATTGGTACAGGTTGAATCTTACGTAGTTAAGATAAATTCCTGTACTTCGTCGTCATCTCCATTTCCCATCTTGTATTTCGAGCTACTAGGGAAATATCTGGCTGGTATTACTATTCGGGATGGTTAAACGGACGGGATAGATCCCTTTTGAGCCTAACGACAGCCACAGAACCCACTTGAGTACTGCTACAAATTAGAATGGTTCCGGCGTGAGATACGACTACTAGTTTGACGCTTATGTATACGACTAGGTACGATCAGCGCTAGGACGATATAAATTCTAGGTTCCATGGCTGAAGGGATGTCATTGTGAGGATGAACATTAGCATACTGTTCGCAAATTAGTGTACTTTACCGAAGAAGAGATCTGCGATAATGCTCAGTAGCGTGAAGTATTACATCGACTATGGGGCTTATACGATTGTATTCAAAATTTTTAAAATTGGGTCAAAATTTTTAAAAACAAATACTGCAGACTGTTCGAGGTGGAAATTGTACAAGCTCTGAATTGCAAGGGTATACTCTTCTGTTCTGCTATCCACAAGTAGAAATGCAATTACGTGGTGCACGTGGTGTGGCCCAGTTGCTAGAGCTTGCGAACAGGTTGGCCGAGTCGCCTAGGGTATTACCAACCCCAATGACAAGTCGATATTCAGAATGAGGTCGGTTCCTCTTTCCATTTATCTATTTGCTGAAACGGACAGCAGCTGTCACTTACCTTACTCAAGCCTAAAAATATTCGAAATGTGTCGATCCGGTTCTGTCTGATTTTGGATTGGAAATTTAGAAGATATTTTTGGTAATCGGTATATTTAGATTCGATTTTTTTTAACACATTTATTCGTCAAGTCTGATGGCATTTGAGCGCGAATATGTGAAAGAAAAATATTGAAAAGTTGTATACAAAGCCTAATCCTGACGTCACTTAATGTTGCTCGCGACGTTGTGATCATGCGAAGCTGTTGTATAATTTATGAGGAGAACGTGCGATTGCATATCTAGATTAGCATACATTATATCATAAGTAGGTATAGATATACGCATAGCCAAGCGCTTCTACGTGTTAATATATGCCAAAGTTCTATTTTATACCAAGATCAAATAAATTTGTTAAAGACCAAAGACAAACGCGACTGTGACGTGCTTTAAGCGATCGATAAGATTAAACGTAATCTGGAAAAAGGGACTCAAGTATTTTCCGTTTCCCTTTAAATTTATGATTATAAATACAACGTAGCTTTAAACGGGGTCAATAGCCTAGGTGAAAATTTCCAGCTACATAGGTACTATGAAACAACGCGTAGAAAGGAGAAGCATATCGCATGTGGCACAGTTTCATTCCCGACGAAGTAATTACAAAGTTCCATTGTACAAGTTCTTCCTTTTTTCTACAGTAGGAGACTCGTATAGTCGTAAACATGTAGGTTTCTTATAGCAAGGCACGCACGTGCTGTATACTCGAATACCTCTCTTTGTCAAACGTGAGGGAAGGAATAAAATCTTGGAAAACAGAATCTCTGATCGTTATGACGCTTTTTCCCTTCTCCAATTGTCTCGAGTTACTTTTTACCCTTACCGATAATTCAGAGAAGTTTTAATTGCCTCAAAGTTGACAGAGCCCCGCAAAGATAGACGCCGATCTGATCCCAACCCCACTCAACTTAACTTATCTAACCCGACTCAACTAATACATTAAGCAGACGCTAATACTAGCTCAAATTCACGTAGCTGAAGAACTTGCTGGGAAAACAGATTAAAATGAAAATCGTTCTAACTCGGCGAAGTAACCCGTGGGATGAAGAAGATGCTTTATAGACTCAGTTACAGCGACTCCAGAAACGATCGACTCAATAATGTATCATCAATTTAAGAAAGTTAGTCGAAGAAAGTCAGCGAATAACTTTGACATTTTGCAATATTTAGTGACGAAACGCGTGATAGGATGAATCTCTCTCTCTCTCCCGTAATTAAATCTTCTGATTTCCTATAGTTATTTTGAAATACAATGGTCTGGTCGGTATGAAATTGTATTGCAGTTAACTTTTTAACTTGATAATAGAGTATCGTGTTTGATCAGATCTGAGCGTTTCTTGAACCGGGTGCAAGCTGAGGTCTACCGCAATTACTTTATATCTTCGTAGAGGAATTTTGTTTGAAAACTTTTATTTTACTTCCTGGGAAAAAGGAAAACGGCGATAATACTGTTCGAAAAAGTTACGGCGCCGAGTCGATTGAACCAAGTATTTCGCCGGAATATTATCCAGTCGAACTTATATCATTGATTTTTATGAGAACGGTGGAGATAAATCGAGGCTACCCGAGACGGGCATTAAAATATGGTTTATATTATTCGTTGAGGTGTTTGTACGTTCTATAGGTATAATGAAACTTCTGCCTACCACACCTTCGTGCAGCACAAACTGATTGGTCACATCATCTATAATCGATAGTTCTGACGTTGCAATTCTGTGAATACTGGTAATTACTGAGAGTTCAAGCTGCACTCCCAGGCGAGTTTCAAATATCAAGTTTCCGGCACTAAGCACCCATGTCACGTTGTTTCACGCGAGTTAGTCCGCCGAAGGCGTCTCATCTTGACCAATGAATTCAAGTACAGTTTCTAGTTAGGAACAGAAACTGGGTTCTTTATCATGAATTGTTTTTCAACACAGCAGCTTAACGTGACAATATTATATAGGAACTTAAAATCACTTCTGGATTGGTAACTAAAATCGAATCGATCAGTATTACGATAACTATCTGACACGAAAAATCGTCGAAGAATGGGTGAAATCGAAAGCAAAGTAATCCCTGATTGTAAAAGAACAAGGATTATAGTTTAGAAGGATTATATATACAGAAATCTATCAGTATACCGCGATGTCATAGCCGAGAATAATTCGATACCACAGTCTATGACGATGATGGTTTAACGCGCACCCTACCGCAAGTACCTAGTAACTTTGACAAGTTTACTGCAAACAGAAATTGACTGTGGGCGAATATGTTTGCTACTTGGCATCGAGCCACTGACGAAAATTAACATTCGTCATTCCGGCGTTGTGTATACCTATTTAGGAGTTGTCAACCCCTTGGTGATACGAAATAGCACGAAATTAATACGGAGTCTCCAATTTTTCCTCAGATAAGATATAAGAATTTCTTTTTTTTCTTTTATATCAATGTAGCTATATGTATTACTAAATCAGCTCAAGAGAAATGTTCATTTGTAATCTACTTAAGAAGATCTGCAAAGAGGGTGATACGTGATGAATTTCAATGATACATGAATTACAGTGTTAATTGGACACGAGATAGAACTTTAAATGGAATATCAATAAGCAATGGACCTTCTCTATTATCGCCTTGCAGTTATTAAACTTACCTAAATTGTTCAACTAATTGATGAAAGTAACGATAACGCATCGTTAAAAAAATGATTTAATATTATTACGTTATTTTGTGATACATACAAATTTTGGGTTGCCTTAACTTAATTACGAATACCAATGTTGCCGAAGCGAAGCGACGTTACGTTTTCGATCGGTGATTTTCTATACACGTTTTAAAGCAATCAGTATACACTGTGGATAGAATTTAGAGGGGTGAAGCTCGCTGATTGAAAGTTGAGCTGAAGAGTACACAGCATATTTAAACCAGTGTTGAAAGTCGTGAGCCACCAGGATCTCGCAAACATGTAGGGTGGAAGTTATAACGAGGGTAGAATTTGCGGTTTGCTGATTTTTATTTACTCTAAAGAAAGTTATTCGGTAAATAGAAAGGGACTCATGTTTGATTCGCTCCGGCTTCATTCATACGGTTGTTCCTCGTTTTTCCCTGGATCTATGCTCCACGGTAAGTACTTCCTGCGTCACGATTCGCGAATAAGCGTCAACAATAGACAGGAATTACTGGTAATTTTTTTTCATCAACGACGACGAATTATTCCAGACACGTAACTTCGCAAGTCATATATTCATGGTACCTAATTTTATTTTAAACGAGTACAATTCATCTTCGCGTAAATTTAAACGGTATTCGCAATTATCGTAGAACAAAAATTATTTTAGTCAACGCCAACGCATAACGTAACGCAACTCGAGGACAAAACATTTTCTTTCATCTTTCTTAAAGCAGAGCAAAGACATTTTCCTGCAGCATGACTAACGACAACGATTTATTTGACAAATATCAACCACCCGCGAGTCTTTGTCTCAGTAAAACATTGCTCAGGTTTAATGTATTCAAACAAGATAATAGGTTCGCGAAGTAATAACTGTAAAACGTAAAAATTAGTAACTATAGAAAAAAAAGAAAAAGACGAAAGAAAGAAAGAAACAAAGAAATTAAAGCCACGTAATGAAAATCAATCGATTCAATCTCATTGATTGCTCACTGGCCAGTCCGTGGTTATTGGGTGCGAAAGGAAAGCCACAAATAACCATAATCGGCCACTATCCGGGTATCCACGGACCTAGTGGACCAACCGTTACAGAGCTCGTTCAGTTTCAGAGCTAGTTAGACTGCCTACGTGTTGCGTACGTTACGTGCGCTTATGGTATAACCACAAACGCGTCTACGTGAAAACAACCGAGGTTAGGAGAACGGCGAAGTACACCCTGAGGACGCATTACCGGCCAATCTGGTAGCTACGAGAAGGCGTTGACCATCCCTTCGAGCGTTAACGGGTTGCCATCTCTTAAAGTGAGGGTTGGTCCGCAGAATTATGTATTCATTCGTGTACAGATCGGGTACCCTATTCCAGGCGATATGTGTACTTGGTAGATGATTATCTCCAAAGTTGAAAAATTGATGATCAATTGAGATTCTTGAAGTTTCAAAAGGGATGGATTATCGAGCGATTTTTTCGCCTGATAATTTTAACTAGAATTTGTCAATGCAGCTAGATTCTTGTTTGATCGAAAATCAGCGGAAATTCAAGCAATTTGAGTCGTGTATAATAGTGATCGTTTCCGAAAAACTAGAATTAAGTCAATAATTTGATTGATCGTTCAAATGAGAAGAACGTTTCTCGGATAATCAAAAGATTCGCGATACCAGCAAAAAAAAAATTAAAGTATTTGTCTATAAACAGACTTTACCCAAGTCTTCGAATCTTCGAATGTCGTGCTTCAGATATCGTGGAACCGTTGCGACCGATGGAACAGATCGGTGGTTGAAAAGTTCGTTATGTCGTTGTCTGGCAAAAGGGTGAATATTTGCATACGGGAGTTGGCGCCCAGGGGAAAAGTTGTGCTTGACATTTGTCGTTTAATCTTGAATCGCCTTAGGCTAGAAGTCCCTCGTGGTAGATCAGTACCTACCATTGTACAATTCGCTGATACTCGCACGTGTGTCAAATACATTCGGTCGTGCCTGAGGCTTTGGCTATACTAGCAATGATTGAATAGATTTTTTTCAATTTATCAACATAAAGACTCATTCTTCTGATAGGAAAGTCTCCTTTTTTTTCGAATAACGATTTCTGTAAACATTTGATCGAGTAATGTCCAATCACGTACCTAAACAGAGGGTAGCTAATTAGGACAAGGGACTGATTGCCCTCACCAATTCTAATTTGTGTATCTAATCGTGTATCGGTCGACAAGCTGATAACAAAGGCAGGGAGACTGGAATTAAAAGAGATGGAGCGCAGAGCTTCGGGAACAAAGTAGCTGTGGTAGATAAAGGAGAAGATCAAGCAGCAATCGGTACTCTTTGAAACGCAAAAAACAATTGTTCTAGATAATGTGTCCTGAGGGGTCTGACGCGTACAATACAGCTACTATTGCAAAAGGGCCTGGTTTTGTAGCAAATGAGAACTGCCGCATTGTCAGGGATATGAAGATGTGTTTCCTCTGCAACTCGCTATGTGCTGCCTTTCATTATGTTATCTATTCCGCGTGACTGGTGACATAGAACATTTGAGTATTTGTAAGTCACCCAAAAATTGACGTACGGTCAGTTTTTTTATTACTGGGTGGAAGAAACTTCCCTAACGACTTGGATAATAAATTATCTTGCGATTATTCCGATTGACCGAAGAACTAATAACGAAAATTGGTATAATCGATAGCGAAGTAGCTTTCCAAGCGATATCGCGAAAGCGAATAGAGTATTTGTACTGATACTTCTAGAAGGAAATGAGTCATCGTAAGATTGCTGAAGTTCGCTGTCGAGTTGAAAGTATCCGTCAGATTTGTTTAAGCACTTTTAAGTGGCCAGAGTAAAGTGAGATGAGACAGAAAAGAAGAATTGTTTTATAGAAAATAGGAAGAAATAAAATTTTACGTATTTGTAATATTTCCCCAGCGTATTGAGACTGTAAAAGTTTCGATCAGTCGAGTGATACCAAAAATTCCTGCAGCAACTCATTTAGGGTTTTTATTCACGCGTATAAAAGGGTCAGAATGAGATTTGGGAATTTGTTTCTCCCTTCAATCGGTGAAAGTGTAATAATAAGTGATCGACAAACAAATCGAAGCGGTATCTCGGAATTCTAAAAGTCGTTTACGACTGAACGTGATCTTAATCGTATTACTTTTTATCCAATAGCTAGAGCGAGCTAGACATTTCGCGTTTTTTTTTTGTTGGATCGCGAATGAATACTGTTCGATTAGATTTGTATCTCACCTTGGTTTATAGACAGATACAATTTCCGAATTAGTGCGCTGATATAGAAAGATTAGGTAAATAACCCGAATGTTTAATCTAGCGTTTTGCACCCATCCCGAAATGACTTTTACTCGGAGGGGCCTAGATAATTATTATTATTATCAGGCGAGTGATTAAATTCCGTGCGATAATTATTCAGGAGCATCGTAGCCCCGCGGGTTTTATAGCAGTTCGACGTAGCCCAGCGGATTGTGTGGCCGGGAATACATGAGTATGAAACAAGTACGGGTCTTGAATGTTTAATTAAAAGTAACTTTGAGCAATCGTAAATAAATCAAACAGATTCCACATTTGGCGAGGAATTATGCTTTTTAATAAATTTTAATTACATCGATGGTATTATGTATATTTGCTAGCACGCGGTTCGTGTTAGCTTTAATTAAAAGCAATTTTTCTTCCCTCATCAGCGCCTAAACGTTTTTCAATAGACATTAGGAATTTCAATTTGAGCGGAAATTAAATTTGCAAAACTACGCGCCTCCCCAGAACTACGTCAGGGGTTGAGAAAATCTACGAGAGTTCAGGTAGGTAATATCCATAATTGAAGCAAACACTGCAGTAATGTAAAATGCAAAATTATGGGTCTATACCTCACAAAAATTTCAATTATAAATTGTATTATAGTCGATTGTTACTCCCGTGTTCCTAATTCAATAAAAAAAACTTATTCAAAGCCTGATTGCACGGGAGAATACATCTCTGAAAATTTGGGTGACTTACTCGATCAACGCTCAATTATGTACGTGAAGATTCTCTACGAGAACTATGATCAAAAGGCTCCAGATGTACTAAAACGACATTTGTCTAATATTCGAAATATTTCTACAAGAAATCCAAGAATCCTCCAAACGTCATTTATATTTTTGTCACGTCTTCATCTCGAAAATTTACACATACTTGCATATGTGCACGTGAATACATAACCGAATAAAGTTATGTACAGAGGTACTTACATGCGCATATGCCCTCATCTAGAATCATTGCTTGTGGTTTATACATAAGATACCAGTACACCCGTGACAAGAAGACTGCTTGTCGTGCTTATACTTCAAGCTTGTGTTCATGCAAGTTTTGGATGTATGTGAATCCCTACTCTTACAAGTACGAATAAATTCGATGCGTGTGCTTCGCCAGGCAGTTACTTGATACATGAACCACATTCGTAGCACTTTATATCGCGGTAACGACGGATAAATGTGTCCGACATTTTTCGCTTTATTTAGAAAGACGGAATTGAGGTATGAAAAATTTCTCTATTGCCTTGAATTCCTACGGGTGTCTAAACTCTGAATATAAAAGCGACGTGAAGATTTTCCAATATTTCAATCCCGCATCGAATCGTTGTTCCATACCAGGGTGATATAGAATTTAGAATAGCGCATAACTATGGTTGAACCTATAAACGAGAAAACCGAACTCGAAGTCGATTTAATCGACTTCCTTCGAGAGGGCTGTTACGCTCTACTTCAAAGTCGACAAAATCTAGATTTCCAAGGAACAGCATTGCAGTATTTCGTGATTGAGAGAAAATTCTCTTTGATTTACTTCTACTAATAATAAATGCCCGGAAGCGGCGAAAAAAGTACAATTAGAATCAGGCGATCAAACCACCCAACGAACTTCATCAAATCTTTGAATTACAAAGCGTAGAACAGTCTTTCAACACTCTAACTCACTTTTCCGTATTCGAAGACGATAATTACAGTTGCTTTCGAGGCGTTTTTCGTTGTCTACCATGTCCCAGCCCGGAATCGAATAAAATGGTATATGTATACTTGGGTAGAATGGGACAGCGTGGGATAAACCGGGTATGGACGCGGCTTATGGGATAAGCCTTAATGAATCGTCACTATACTTGCGTCGTAGGTATTAACCCGGTGAAATAGCATGAAAATGTTCATTGCCCCACGAGCTTTGAAAATTCTCCTTTTTCCGAACGTCCTCGACAAACAGAGAAGTAACCCCTTCAACATTTCAAGTAATGGAGGATTAACAGCGGCAATGAGTGTATGAAACCTCGTTCGATATTCGCTTCTCTGAAGATCACGGTGCGATAAGACGAGTAGCAATTCGTGTTTTGAATAATAATTTTCAAATCACATTTAATGATATTATTGTTCGAGAGTAGTTGACCACTTATATGGAATTCCGACTCATTTCTAAACTTGCAAAACTTCGATACTATAACACTGCGGGAGTACCTGGATAAAAATCTGAAACACGGCAAGAAGTTACTTCGAAACTAATCTCCTCTAACATAGCTGCAGGTATGGTGGGAGTAAAAATTTCATTTTCCGACTACGAGATAAGTTCATAAAGGATAAGTACCTATATCTAATGACCAAGCTTGCAGGGTACTTTGACGAGATTAGTCAAGGAAAAGAGCATGTTAACAGGCTGGAAGACCCGAAGCGCCGACGTCGTATGGGGATTATTATTATTCATTTTTTTATTTAGTTTCGGGGTTATACGGAATGAAGATAGTTTCCAGAAGAAATGAGAATAAACCAGGGAAGTATAAAGTGTTATTTCTTTTTTTTTTTAAGTCGTCGGTTTTGTAAAAAAAAATTACAATTCTTTACGTAATCGTCGTTTTGAAAGCGGGAATTGTAACCAAAATTGTTTCCTTTGTTTCCTCAATAGCGTCGAAATAAAAGAAAGTATTTTTTCTCGTATTTTTTTGTTCATTCAGCCTCCGTATCAGGCTAAAATATTTTCCGGAGTGCAGACCCATGAAATTCCTGTAGAGTGCGTAATTTAGAATTTCAGCCTCACCGAATTCGGCAGAGTATCTTTCGGTAATAACCGGATAACAAGTCTTGGTGAATTGTCGTAACGCTAAGGCTCGTGGGGACTCGAACGATCGAAAATATCGATCTCGAAAATTATGAGTAAAGAAAGTACTATATTATATTATCGCAACTATCAGTGAACTGGAAATTAGGAATACCTAAGATCCGAGAATTGCAATCGCTTTCATCTTACTCGCCACTTATAATTCACAACTTTTACTCTTAGATTATTCTCTGACTCTTCCCTGCAGCGCTTTTACATCCCTCCCACAATTCCGAAATAATTCTTCAATTATTCGCGACTCTAATTTCCCCGTACGAGATCCTGTTACAATGGTATTCTCCGTATACATTTCCGTTGTTCGTTTTCTACTTGGTCTCGTATTTCGTGAATCCTTCATTCGCGATTTCCGCACCGGAGTTCAGAAAAAAATGGAATTTCTGAGCAACTCGCCCATAGCAAAGTACCTTGGGTATAATTATAGATTTTCATTTGGAAAACGTTTTCATTATTCCATCCACTCTTGATTTCGTATATAAAATGATACCTGGCTTATAAATCCTACGCAAAGAGGAACTTATGCTGCCGAGTTCTTTCTCCGATTCTTCACTTGCGTACTTCAATTAGTTGGCATGGTTTGACAATTGAAAAAACTCACATGCCTTGAACAGATAAATCCGAAAAAAATTCCTGCAAAATCGGTGATACGGGATTCCGATTCGACCATCAAGCTCGTTTCTGGTATACATCGATATTGGAAATACCCTCGACGTTTTATTGTGAGCACTTCGTCTTTGTATAGCAAAGGAGTTCGAACTGATTTCCAAAGGAACGAGTTTTGAAAAAAGGCTGCCTCGAGTGTTCATCAATGTGTAATCATACGTGATAACAATTTCTATGAGGCAAGAATATTAAAATATAGACAGCTGTCAGTAGCGTGTAACGCCGCAGCACAACCCGGTGTACAAAATATAAAAATATGTACACCACTCGGTGATTGAAATTCTCGAGTAGAAATAAATAGAACAAACCGTTATATGCACTCATAATGCTAAAAAACTACAGCTTAATTGAAATCTACTGGTTCAATTTTATCAGATTAAAAGTTCAATCTCCCATTTCCCTATCCAAACTTTCACTTAACAGTATTGAATTTTCACCACAACTATAATTCTAAATCTACCTAAATATACCGTCAGACAATACGACGATAAATTTTCAAGCTGTCTTTGGTAAGCTGTATGTCATACAGGCAAGTATACCTATGTCCACAAGTCTGATTATCTGATCGTGTCAATCGACCATAGAAAGGTAACGGTACTCGTTCATTTTTTTGTTTTTTTTTTTTCAATCAACTTTCGTCACTCGTCGATCAAGAACACTCTTCGTACTTTTCCCAGGTTCTATAACAAAACTTATTCCTTTTATAAACTCCGATCGTTTATCAAGGTGAAATCACACAGCGTTATAGGCTCATAATTGCATCGTTGCCTTTTATAGCCTTTTCGGGGTTGGAAAATTGTTATACGTGTAAATCCAATACTGTCATTGAATTTCTATTGAATTTGTAATTTCCCGAGCGCACCCCCCGGAACCATCTGTTTCGGTTAAAAAAACGTTCGTGGTAAAATATCTTTGGCATATGTTCTCTTTCAAAGGGCGAACATTCAACATCATGCAAATAATATATCCAAGCTCTGCCGCTGTTGTTAAATGTTTGTGGAGTTTGCGAAAATTTCGACTTGAACCATTTTAAAGGTATTGTATGTTTTAGTCGACAGCTAATGGTCAATGCCCAATGGAAACTGGCAGGGCGTTGGCAGTTCCAAATGAACTGTTGATCAGCCGAATTGTTAATTTCACCCCTATCACTGCCATGCCTTACCAATTTCCACATACAGTGCCACACACTCTCATTGTACCGCGATAAATTGATCCAAACCGCGTGACGCACCCTTATTTGTGAAATCTGATTGGAAATTGGGTTACCGAAGTATTTCTGATTTTTATATCGAGTAAAACGAGTTTGCTGCAACGTTCCATAAATATCAGACTCTGTATTCCAGCTTCGAACTTGGAAAATGGAAAATATTATCGAATCAACGAAAATTTATTTAA
This sequence comes from Tenthredo distinguenda, assembly GCA_947538915.1. NCBI lineage: Eukaryota > Metazoa > Arthropoda > Insecta > Hymenoptera > Tenthredinidae > Tenthredo > Tenthredo distinguenda. The sequence goes on from OX384534.1 coordinate 14,048,038, forward strand.
AATAATTTTGTTCACCCGCCGAATAAAACCCGAAGCACGATTTTATCCTACTTCAATAAGTTCCAGGGATTTCTTGAATTTTATCCGTGCTCGTATATCTTTGGCGAAGGTAATTACGATATCCTAATTAGACGGTGATGCTCCCAGCCATTCCTTATCATGCCCAGAGACAAATTTCAAACAATATAGATGGCTCGGAGAATAGCTAAGTGCCGATATTTAAATCTTAATTTCTTAGCATAACTTTGTGGCCCTGCCGTTGTGTAATAACGCTTAAATTGTAACGAGACCATTTGAACAATTTAAATTAGATCTAATGTATATATATACCTATATATATATCACGGAGTTTTAGCACTCGTTAATTTAAAGTTACGAGAGCAATGTTACCATATTATAGCAGTCGCGGCTAACGTAAGCGCCTTGTCACCGAGCCTCCTCACTCTCTGGTCACATCGTTGTAAAATAATAAATGTGAGTAATACTGCATTGTATAAACACCAGTTGCTAACAAAAACCATATAAAAGTACGCAGCACCAGATGTTTCGGAATCGACCACAATACGGCAAACCTCTAATATTCCCCAAAGCACTACCCTGCGATCGAATAATATATAAGTTACCTATATAAGTCTATAATCACGTCTATAACTGTATTTGCTCACAAAGAACTGATGGAATAAAAACTATTTCATAAAGCTTCGGCTTTAGTCAAAGTTTATATGGAATTTGTTTTCAGGTAATGAAATCCTCAGTAAAAGTGGATAAAATCAACGGTGATTTAATAAATTCACGTCTATTTTACTATCTAGTACGAAATTTCCTGCTTGTAAAAAACGATAACCGTAACTTCGACCAATTTTTTTTCTATATCTATAAACGGGGATCGGGACATAAGGAGGAAAAAATGATTCCCCGAAGTGACTCACGAATTTAATCGTACCCTGGTGTATCTAGGCTAGGGATCTTCCCCATTCTCTTGCGGATAGAATGATTGCGAGTTCTTCTTGGACTACCGAACGGTCGACTATAGTCGGTGTGTTTGATCGCAGAGGCAACTACCACGACGAGGGGAATTTTCTAAGGGAAACGTTACACCGATGAATATTTGATTAGCACCGTGCAGTCGGGCCAATTACGCTTGCGGGTTGGGATTAAAATTTAGTCTTGAGCCGGGCGGCACCGTCTATCTCGCTCTTAGCCGCTGCTTGCTCGCCAGGGAATCCCTCTTTATCGTTCCTGTAATCCCCCACGACTTGTGCGTGAGGCGCGTGCACCGGGTCGCGAATGAAGCGATAAAACTTATATACGTACGATACTACCTCGCCGACCTACCGATCCGTCACCCGCTACCTCAGTGGCGGTGGCAAATAATTGGATGGGTTTTCACGGCGGAGGTAGATGTATCGTACTGTAACCAAGATACTATGAGAAAAATTGATTCCTTTTTTTCTAGTCAATAATTTACAGAGAATTATAGAGGAAGAGTGAACTCAGGAATGAATCAATAAACGCGGGGATCAGTGGATGGTGCCGCTGCTCAGTCACGAATTATATCATGGCTAGTTTGTATCGTATCTACTACCGTCTCGTATATTGGAAATACGCATTAATCATTCATCGTAACAGTTTTCGATGTCATTTGTATGACATCGTTAGGGCAGGTTCCAGGTTACATTGCATCAAACTGGCCCACTAGCCGCATTGAAGTGCGATGAGATGCAATGAACCGATACTATTTGACTAACCAAAGGCACTCTGTGGGACACCAATACTCATTAGTAACGTCATTCGGAAATGCTAGGTGATTATTTTTAATTTATGCGCCTCGACGATTCCCAATCGCTGGAGATTGCTACGATATAGGTATAGGTGAATTTCAATCACGGAATGGAATGCATACTGGCGAAGTGGGTGATCAAAGTGACACTGTAAATCCTTAGGATTCGTTCAAATCCCAAAGTTGTTCTACAAATGGCCATGAGCACCGTGCAGCTTGCAGCATTCCAGCACTTCACTTCATTACTATTATTAATTCCCATTTCCGTGTGTCGAAGGCCTTTGAAACTGTCGAAGTACGTACTTCAACTGAGAATGAGATTTGTTCTGACAAACCTGCTCTGCTTATGTCTCGCAAACGTTTTATAATAAATCATCGATCGTATGGTCTGTGACACTCAGACTCATCGAGTTTCCGAGGCGATGGATTGGCGCAGATCTTCACCCTGTTGAGTTAACTTCAGGATATAATTGTATCAATTTAGTTGTAAAATTTGTATGAATTCGTCTTTATTTCATGATTTTCATGCCATAGAATGAAATTGGTGAACCGATAGCAAAAAAAAGGCAGGAATGTTGAAAGGAACCAATTCTCGCATGAAAGAGAGACAAAAGTGAGCTGAGGTAATGTTATGCCATTCCGCAGGTGACAAAGCCTCGCTTTTTTGAATAGCAAGATTTATCGACCCTTTGCGTATCGAGAATCGTTCCTTTGAGAGTTTTATATTTAGGGTCGGGTTCAAATCACAAGCAGTATTTCGGCACCGTAGACCGTAACTCTTAATGAAGGAACAAACTAGTCTCGCCGGAGGGTTTTCTGAAATCTAAAATCACTTTAGATGGGTTTTATATTGTGATTGAATCGCATAAAACCACCGAAAAGAAAAATACGCTTAGCAAGTGAGAATGGAATTTTCATTATTTCGAGAGCTCTAATCTTCCAGAAATTAATCAGATGAATGTGTCAAGGGGATCGGTTAAAGTGCGATTAGAATAGAGAAATATATAATTGTGAATATCGATGGACTCAGGAAGGTGAGAAAATATAAAGAACATCATAAACTGACGTGATAATATAACGGAGAAAAGTTTTCTTAAGGCAGCGGCGATTTCATCCCCTTATTCAGCGGATGGCAATGGTCGGGACAAAAAAGTTTTTCCAATCTACAAAATCTGTCATAAATAATGCTGATCTCTTGAACGAATTGCTTTGATCTGGCTTTGGATGCGTTCCTTCCCTAGCGTCCTATCCTGCCCTACCCTACCCTACCCTGGCCTGTACCCTGTCCTACCCTAGCCTTTCCAACCCGCCATATACTAAACCTAACCAGGGCAGATCCGTTGATTTATTTTATAGGTCCGCAGCGTGGCGCGGATCGGGACATCCACTTTGGACCCAGCGGTGGGTGGGATGGTTGAAATTGAGATGTGTCACGGTTCGAACGTAGAAATTACAGACGAGGTTCGGAGATAAGGGAGCAAAGGATACGTTAACCTCTCTCTGCGCAGCGTGGTGCATCGTGATGGATCACGCAATCCCGTTTGTATCGATATTTCTTGAGTGATCGTGCATGGGGTAGCCTTTAATAATTCATAGTCATACGAAAAGTGAGAAATCATTATCCTTATCCTTGTCTTGTATTTCTAGGTATGGTTCACTTGGAATATATCGCTCTTACAATTAGTTAAAGAAGGAATAAATGAAATTAGAATGAACGGGGTGAGCTTCGGGCTTTGGACCACCTAGCGAAATCCAGGAAATTCTCTTCAGCCCAGCTCGACCCTTCCGCCAACTGATTGGAATTGATTGGGTATGAATTGAAAAACGAGAATATCCGGGGATTGGAATTTCGAGGAGTTATACCTATAATGCAATACGTTGATATTAATCAAGTACTTTTGGGCTCAGGCCTTAAACCTTCTCCTGAATACCAATTCCGGTATTTTTCCCAGAATCAGATAATTAAACCATAAAATCATATTTATGAGATTTTTATTCTTACCGACAAGTCAATTTTTTCTTTTTATGAATCATGAAAAAATATTGCACCAATATCTGGGGCTTATCCTCAGACTCATCCTATCACTACGTAATTTCAACTTTCAACGATGCTTCAATGGAAGCTGAACTCTGTTAGGGGATGAAAAGAATTTGAAGAAAAAAAAAGAAAAAAAAATTCACAGACACCATAGTAATTCACAACACTGCTATCGACGTTGTGGATATTACTCACATTCTAGACTTTCAGGCGCTATATAATTTCCTAACACGTTTTCTCAACAAGTAGAATTTATTATTCTACTAACGACCCTCAGCCCGAGCTGCAAGTTATGTCAGAATTAAGTATACAAGGAAGAGGAAGAAGAAATAACTCGCATTTGACTATCAAGCCTTAGAGTTCCTTTGAAATCCTCAAATGCTGAGCATTTGAAAACCCTGAGTTTAATTATCATAGACAGTAGCTGATATAGATTGTGACTATAACCCGAGGGCTGATCGATATATCCAACGAATTTAGTACGGACTGGGTTTTCTCTCACTAAAAGTCGATAGAAGCTGAGATTTCAAATCCGGAACTCGAAATCCGGAATCCACGTACAGCTAATCCGCACCATTTCACCACAGCTATTTCTACCGCTATACAGACGGGATCCAAATTGCTAGGAATTAAACTTTCTTTTCTCCTCGCTCTTTCCTTGGCCGCCTACTGCCTCTTTTGCCATCCGATCCCGAGAAATGCAGCCCACTAACTCCCTGTGTCTTTTTTTTTCCTTTTTCTTTGTCGTCTCCTTCTTATTTCCACAAAACAAATATCTCAGAAAACAGGAAGCAATCTTGTCAGCTTAGTCGCACACGGTTGTTCTAACGTCGTAGAATACCACCATCGCCTTCCGCTATCGGGTAACGGCTAAGATGGTATAAAATGCTTGGATATATAACTGAATCTACTTATATCTATACTGATAAAATAAATATCTACACCCGGAACAATAATTTAGTAAAAATCTTCCTAATTCTTGACTTATAGTTGCATTGAATCTATACGAATGTTATATCAATTATTATATGTGTAAACGATGAAATAGGGTTGAAGCAGTACGTAGCTATGCAGATCGTAAAGTACTACATTTTTTCTTTGTCAGCTAGCGAAATTTGAAATTTGACTAAAACTACGTTGGGTATGGAGTAACCTAATCATTGCCAAAGGAAGAGTGGTACTTTGAACGTGGTGAGATAAGTTGGGTAAAATCAAGTTCAAGAAACTCGGTGAAAATAACGGAAAGACAACGGGCGGACTCTTCGTTGGTCCTCTCTTTGTCCGAGGTTCCTTCGGGGTTACAAACGCGATGCGCATTTGAAAGGAGGACCCGCGGCTTCTTATCCCAGAGGAAACAAAGTCCCGGTCAACTTGTGAGTAGCTAACCATTCCGCGGGATAAGTGACGAGGTAAACTCGGTCAGAAGAGAAAAGCACAGTAAAAAGATGAGTAGAAGATTGTACGCGGTGCCCCGTGTGGCTATAGATAAGAAACCCGTATGAATTTCTATCGAGCATCAAGGCGTGAGTTAAGTGCTGTTTAAGTTGGTGATATAAAAAAAAAGTTCCACCGAGCCACCGGAGGTTTGAAGAAGAGATCTACTGCCAGGATCTGGAAGAGGGCCAAATATCGGCATTGTTCCCTACTGTATGGTAAAGGAGAGAAGAGGGTTTTTCTAGAGTCATGGAATGGAATAAAGTGAACATACCAAAACCATGGGTAGACGTGTAGGGAGTAAAGCAAGGTCACGGACCTGGTCTTCGTAAAATTATCCACAACCAGTGAATCATCTCTTTGCGAAGAAGGGGCCTTTTCTCACGGAGGGTGCGCGGCCAACGTGACTGGAATATCTCGGCAGCCCGGGGCGATAAGCAAAGCATCACTGGGTTCGGAAGATAAGAAAGTCTTTCCGCCCAAAATCCGGACCGGGGGTGAACGTTTAGTCTACCTTCGAAGTAGCTGCAGGTACTCGAAGATCGGGATCAAAACTGGGTGGTAAGCCAAAAAATCCCGGAGCCAATTGCTTGTTGGCGAGCACCTCGTATACCGAATTACCCTCCTTACAAACATCTCCCAAAGCCCTTGGGTTAGCGAATAGCTTCGTCCAGACGCTAGGCTCGTGATTGGGAGTGCGAGACGGTGTTGAAATTCCCCTCATCTATCCTAATAGAATTTTTACCCGCAAAGGTAACGCAATACTGTGAAATCAGTAGAAACAGACGCAGATCCATCACCAAATGACATTTTTTTTGGTAAATAATTTCAAAGAAAATTGTACGTCAAACGTAAAAGCGTAATGTAATGTTGATGTACATTTGTAAAATAACCAAAGCTATTCTCAAGCAAGACTATAAGCTACTTTGCGGCGCCTGCTATCTACCCCAACTTACGATCAGCTTCGAAGTAGAAGTTTTCCTTATCCGAGGTTTAAAAGGATTTTAGGGATGATGCGCGATATAAGCTTGAGACGAACCCGAGGCAAAATATTGTGCGCAACCTCGGAATGTCAAGAATTTATCGTTTGAGCGTTCAATCAACGCCGTTAGCTACTTTAAGATTCTAACGAAATACCGTCACCAAGATCCGAGCGAGGCATGTAATATCCACGGGATTTCGCGGTGGGATGAAAAAAAAAAACAGCACAAGAATTTGTCCATTTTTTTTTACTCCGTCTTCATTTTTAAATTACGCAAACTTTGGGTAGGGTCATATCGTTACCGAGATCAGATTACCTGCTTCATTTAATAATCATTGCCGCGGGTTACCCGCCGGTGGTATGTATATTATACAACATTAAACCTTTCCTCATTAATTATCAAGTTTACCCACGTACCGACATTTATAAGCCTGGAAATTCTCCCTCTGTAAGAACTTGTACATTTAAGTGTCATTAGATATTACTGGCGATATCCTCTCAACGTTTAACCGGCTTGACATGCTGCCTAGCCTCCAGATTAGTTTGGGCTTTTGCCCAAATTTTTATTTGAACCGAAAAATATCCCCCATTCCTCATTCGCTAGTCAGCATTCGTCTTGCTAATCGCTGCACGGCGACGAGCTGTCCAATTTTTTAGAATCTTAATTTATCGGCGCGACTTATTTACCCTCTTAACATCAGCCCTTATTTTCAGTTGAGAATGTTTCCATTGCTCGCTGCAAGAACCGACTGACGTTTTGATCTATTGGATCAAGACGTCGCGTGGGCTTGGAATTCCTTCAATTATTTTCGCTACGTTGTTACGGGGAAAAAGCCCTCCTCGAGAACGGACAGTTCCTTAAGCACAACAGCTTAGGCCAGGTTGGTGTTTCTTCGCGCGAAATCGAATGCGATGAAGATTTAGACCACTGCTAATTGACACTCGGTACGATGAGTGGGAATTTATTATACTATTTCGTAATCTTTACTACGTCCTTTTTCATTCTCTTCATGATCGTTCTTGAAGGCCATCGTCAATACCATGATCGATAACATAAAATAGTTATTCATGGGTTTCAACATGAACGAATAACCGACTTAGCGACGAAGGTTTCTTATTATGTCCCTGGTCGATTCGTAGGGGTTGTTACCACCGATGACGAGTGAGGGAATCGGGATTAGTACTTTTTGGAGTGTTCTAGTTCAACTTTAACACTTCGCTTCATGGATTTACATCCGCAGATTTTACGAGATACTCTGAGAGTAAGCGTTTAATATCACGGCATCGATATATATATAGCGGATGACAAACTGGGTTTCTGCGGAAGGAGCCATGGACAGAAGAGTAATATAGAAAGTGGAGCCAGAGTTATACAGGAGGAGAGGTAGACTGACTCGAAGGAAAGCGATGTGTCACGGTGTGGGTGAGTGATATCAGAAGCGGTTGAGAAATATGATAATATAATCGATTCCACTTGATCCCGTTTCCACTCTAGAGACGTCCCTGGCACCGCCAAAGAGCAATAAAATAAAGGCAATGTCCATCGACACATAGATCCATCTATGACGACTCCAAACTCCCACAGGAATTCTACATTATACATATACTGTGATAAGAGCCAGGGACGACAAGGAATATAAATGATATTGGCATGCGACGAACGCAATGATCTCATTTTGTCATTCACTTTTACTGGCCGAGAATCAAATTGTTTTTCCAGTAATAGTATCGGTGATTTAGACCAAACTATTACGAACACTAATTATCAGATTGGATCTAGACTCCGCAGAATACCAATGGATCGACCGTTGGGATAATGTTGGTACAAATTTCGCGCAGCTTTTCTGTCCACAATATGTTTCAACGTAGATTGTATCTGTCACTCTTCCGTCGCGCAATATACTCGTACGCGGATTATCTTTAGCAAGTAATGTAAATACCTGGAAGAGATATGCAATCGCGTTTCATTTCCGGGGATAAGCAATCTCTGCAATTATTATTATTCAATGCCGATTTCGGAAGAGAAAATTATTCAAATCTCGACTCGTTCAAACAATTTGTGGACTGATAGTGGAGGTTACCCTGGTAATTGGTCGATTATTAATAAATCTGTAGCCCTTCATGATTAATTAGAACCATGGAAGCATCGGCGTTAGCTAACAATCAAAAACTACCTGTTGAATTGTCGATGTAAATACACTCTGAATTCTGCACGGTAGATTCGCCTATTTTACGCTCGATGCTCACTTGTTTTTACGTCGATCTGTCCGTCATTTGGTAAACCCGTTCACAGTGAACGAGTGAACGGAAATTAACACATTCAGAGACGTGTAACGGACGTATTCGTTCGTTTGGAACTTCCTTTGTGAAACAATTAACGGTTCGCATTGAATGCTGGAAAAATACGACCGCATGTTGCACGTGTTTGGCTAGAAAGTTTTCAGTACCTACCCCGTAATAGAAGTACCTATATATTTCATTTTATTTGTCTTTAATTTAAAATTTCTGCAATATTCTGAAAATTGAAAAAAAAAATAGATAGAAAATTCAGCTCACGAATTTTACTAACGTAAGGCAATACTTGAACGAGTTTTGAAGGGTTGATTTCAATTTCAGAAGGGGTTCCAGAATAAAATGCAAACTCATAGATTTTTTTCACTCGATCAGTCGCTCACTGAATAGATTTTTTGAATCGGTATTCATTTTTGTCCCGAATTCAACGTATCTTCAGCTTGCAGTGACGTTGAAAACTTCATTTCTGCTAATTTCTTGGCAAAACTAATCTAATTTCTCAACAAACAAAATTCTAGATGCAAAACGACACTTGCGATAAATCAGGTCGGGTAGAGTGCATGAAGTTGGTTATATGGAAACGCGAGTTGATCTCGACCAGAAGTACATACACAGGTATATCTACGCGAGCTAGCCTGCTGCGACAAATTTGTCGTTGAGGATTAAGAGAAATTTATAAAGTTTCGTGTAGCTGTTAAGTACTTAGAAACGTTATTAACTTCTTCTATGTAGCTTCCAGGTTCTTAGCTGCAGTTGCCGGCAACTTGCGCAGCTGTCAAAAAATCATCGCGAATTAAATGTCGAGTCGGGATTAAACGTAACGATTTCGAGGTGTATCTCAAAGTTCGGGAACACTATTCCGAGCAAGTACTTCAAAGTAATCATATATATATATATATATAATGGAAGGGTACAGAATTATTGCGTGCAAAAGATCAAACGAGTTTCTGTATCATGTTAACATTCGTCGTTATATCAACGAAGAGCCCTTTCTGCTCTAATGATTGAAGCCTGTACATCGTTAAGACATTTCTCCGATAATCTCGAACTTTGTATTATCCGAGAAGTAGAGTTGCGGATCTATAAACGATCTTATATCACGATGCTGCTTCTTCTTTAGATATCCGGTACCAAGGTAATGCGAGTCCTGGAAGTTCCATAGAAACCTGAACCACCAACCGATCGTACAAGGAAGGAGAATAAACTTTTCCATTCATCTCGGAACATAGTTATCACCCATTTTGAATTTGTTCTAAGTCATGTCTCACTTTAAAACGAGATTTAATGATCGCTTAGAAAAATATTCATGATACATTAAACAGTTGGCATACTAATACTGACCTCGAAACTCGGGGCAAAATGATTTTATTGTGGTCCAAATGTAATGGCATGTGGACATTCTAGATTGGAAAACTTTCTCAAGGAAGTAAGGAGACGTGTAGATTGTACTCGGAACGTCAATGATTCTCTGAATGCAATCGTAGAAAATAAATGTAGCAGATTGGTAACTTACTTATGAGTGTGAAGTTTCCGAGAGAGAGAAAGGGTAAAATGTAATCTGATTGATCTTAACGAATTATAGTTTTCAGATTGGTTTCGTTAAATTATGGTTATAATTACTGGTTTGGAGCGTAATAATTAGAGCTACTCCTCTGTATCGATGTATTTAATCTTCTGAGTTTGAAATATTATTACAAATGTATCCATAATCTTTCTATGTTATTTAGTAAACCGCTTCCTTCACTTAATTGTCCTCAAATTATTTATAAATAGGGAATCGTATTGTTACGAGAACTGATCCACGGATATCACTGTGCATTCAATTAGCAGGTGGGAAAGGTTTACATTGGAAAAAGAAGAAGCTTCTCTAGTTTTATCCCAATTTTAGTCTATTTAATTCTGTTATTTTGAAAATCTTTGGAAGAACTGAACAATTTTCTTAGCTTATCTGTAATTTAATATACAATAATATTAAATCTGATGCAATCACATGAATCGGCTTCTAACTTTGAAAGTAACAATCAGATTGCTTCATAAATGACATCGAGTGTTTCGTCCACTTTGGACTTTGCTGAATTTCTGTAGATTTGAACAGCCGAAGTAGCTTCGGAATTGACTATTAAAATTGAATCCATGATAGAATCAATTGCAGCACTGTCAGCGGCATATGTTTCCTTCTTCGCAATCTAATATTCACAGGAGTCACGTTCAGCTACATATTGTTGTCCGACATAATCTTTCGCCAGCTCCTCTCTGATTGTATAAAAAATAGCTGCACTTTGACTATCACATTCACCAAATAGGTTTTCATCTTCGGGCGTGTCGGTTCTACATGTAGCCGAACTACTGCTAGCCACATTTTGGTAATCATAACCTGCTGCCACAGTGACAGCTCCGATTGAAGAGGGATTGACCGGAACTCCGAATTCAATAATATACGCCCCAATTAACAAGGATTGCATTACCTCAAACTTAGCATCGACATCGCCCTTGATTCCAGCAAGTGTTCGGTCGCGGGCGATTGCGATAGCGGATAAAGTCTCAACTTCATTTTCAGTTCCGCAGGATACCAAGGTTGTGATTCCAGTGTACATAATTTCAACTGCGGTCTCAATTTCGAAGATTGCCCTGTTCTTGATACGTTGAATCGCGGCTTCAGTTTTAGGGTTGAAGTCTCGTCCGTTTACAATAGCAGCAAACATAGCGTCATCATAAGTTCTAGATCCAGAAAATCGTTCGTCAGCGAGAGCTTGAATTTGAGCACGAACTCCGGTTGAATTTGTTCCCAGGGCTAATGCGATAGCAGAGCAAATACCTTCGACTAATCTTGTTTCTGTGCCGTTGACTATAGCTCGGGCGGTTCTAACAGCAGATGAAGCTTCAGGATCTACAATTAAAACAGCCGCCAGGATAGTGTCGGATGTAGCCATATATGCAGGAAGTAGTTCGTCCTGACAGGCTCTTTTTGTATACGAATTTTCTCCAGCTCCGTATTCGTCTTGGGGACAAGATTTGGCCAAGCACCCTTGACGTTCTATGTCGTAAATAGTCTGAGCTATTTTCTCTGATTGCAAAATTGCCGTTGCGTAGTAGGCTTTCACTATAGATAAATCAATCATAGCTCTATCCGAAAATCCTGAAGCACTTGGTGACACCATTGGCAGAGAGTTCTGCATCACTATGACGCACACCGCGAAGATTGGAAATTTGCCTTCCATTTTGATAAATTGTGGCTCTTCCCAATCGTTCTCGCTTATATATACTAGGTAATGTTTGCAGACTGTATTTTCACAGTTGCTACCCGATTATAGAATTTGGCTGTACATCTTTTTGAATAGTTCAATATATAGAACGTACGTAATATTAATCATTTTTGACCTGTTGTGACCTTTATTGGCGTTATATAACGTTATGTCTCTTTGGTAGATATTGACATAGCATAAATAGCGAGGCGTCATCTGGTGAACAGCTGTCCACGTGTATATATCATAATTGAGGGTAGCGAAACAAGACCACATATGTTCACATCTGACTTTCATTTACTATCGATTTTAATTTCCATCGAATAATTGAAATTTCCTTGCATCGAAAACATTCTGAATAAAATCCTATACTTCGCGAACTGCTTCATTGGGTATAGGCGGCTGTGATTGAAGACAAAATGTCCGTACCTACCTCCTACCTACCTCCGGCTTGCGTTTCGAGAAAATTCGAGGCCAGGAGAATTTTTATTTAACCGAAAGGAGCTCGACATACGTTCACGACATTGGAATTTGTCTTTTCGTGGACACTGTCAAGTGTAGCTTCCGTTTTAGCATTGTATTTCTGTGCATCTCGAATTGCAACGTTAACATCTAGAACCACCCTCGTGAAGTAGCGAGTTCTTGTTTCCTCCATGGATTGGAGTTCAATTACAATTTCAGAATAAACATTGCCCTGCATTGAAGTGACGTCTACACTGTTACTGAAAATCATCCCAATTGCCATTTCGACTTTGAACATTGCTATTTCAATAATTTAAGCAACCTCCAGCTAGATCTGTGTCTCCGAGACCAACTTTGACCAAACAGCCTTGAAGTTCTATCTACGGTAGCAATACTCTTAAGTGCTTTCTCAAATTGCAAAAATTCTACTATGTGGTAGAATTTCTGCAGTATAGAGAAATCAAGCGTGGCTGCATCCCGAATCTCTAAAACAGTTGTTGACAGCATTGCCAGAGAGTTCTGTATCACTGTAACGTACACCAAAAAGCTGTATTCGAGTCATGTTCACTGCCTATATTTTCTCCATTGCTACTCGACCACAAGATATGCCTGTACCGTATATCATTCCGAATTGTTGAATATCTGGAAGACTTTTAAGCAGGTTCACGTGTTAATCATCAACTTACGTGGCGCAATATCTATCATTGGCAAATACAATATATTCGGCAGATATTAACGTTGCATAGGTAGCGTGACGTTAGACGGTGTGTGTAATAATTTACGAACAGCTAAAACAGAATCACACATGTTCACTTCTCATATTTTTGTATTTTTATTGAAGATTTCGATTTTCGTTGAAGAATTAATTAAAGTTTTCAGAAAAACGAACATGTTTCAATAAATAACTTTTCCAGGTTTGTTAATCTTCCTATAATGGTTGAGAACGATAACCGTAACGAAAGGGGTTCACTTGAACAGTATCTTCATCTTGCTTGTGATCGACGGAGTTATAGATAAGTTAGAAGAAGGTTGATAACAAGTTGAAGATCTATAAACTAGAACTATAAACTAGAAATAGTTATGCTCTTGCAGCATAGACGAATCGTTAATTAAATGAGGTCATAGACGCTGCTACATGAAAGTGAATTGCGATAAATCTTACCCAGCATTTGTTCACAGTAAAAGTTTCAAGGTTTTTGGAAGCTTTTTTTCCCCTCCTTATCTAAACATTTTTGGCAAATTCATCTTGAGTGGCAATATTTAATTAGGTAAACTGCGTGTAGCCTACATTCTACATTGAATATAATGAGCCAAGCAATTCAAATACTATACCATGTACAAAAAGTTCAATCTCCCGTATCTAGACTTTCGCCAGCCATGGCGTAGGATAACTTGCTGCTATTTTTCTAATATGCTAGTAACAAATTATCGAGTAGGCAATAACTCGCCTCTCCTATTTATAGTGTGCATAAAACGTGATATTTACTATGACAACTAAAAATTCCATTTTCAGTTTTAGTTATTTAAAATAGAAATGAATTTTTGATGTCTCGATTCATTTGATCTTTTGAATACAAAATGGGGTAAATAATATGTAGATACTTTTCAAATGTTTTTCGCTGTACAATTTTCGTTACTTATTTATTATTCGGAACAACATCACATTGGATCTGCTGCTGTGACAGGGATCGACATCTAAGCTTGAATGGACTGACAATAAGTACTTAAATATACACAGTCATACATATGATTTGATATTTTTCTGAATAAAATAATAAATTATTAGAAAATAATACATATTCTAACTTACATAAGGTTGACAAACAATTTTGTAATGTGTACAATGATAGGAGGAAAATTAGAATAAATTTGACTCACATTTTGACAGAAAGTTTGATATTCCACTAGAGCATGTGCTACTTTTAATATAATTCTTTGTCACCGATAGAATGGTTTCAATAAAATAGTTATCGACGATGAGAAATGATATAGAAAACTGTGAAATGGTATAACGTTAAATACAAATTTATCCATTTATCGCTGTCTTTCAAGCTACTTCTTGAAAACTCTCGTACATATTCTTGTAAATTTAGGAATAAAATATGACCCATTTACACATCCGTCCACCAACGTTCATATTTATTGACGGTAATTGATTTCTCATAAATTCAGATTTCATATCATTGTCGATATTTAGGAAATGAATTTCTTCTGATTATTGACAATGTATGATGGTTAACGACTTCAAATTTATGTTGCATTATACATATATACGTAAGAAAATCGCAGATAATTTTAATAAAGTGAGGCCAAGTATTGATTAGGCCAAAAAAGCGTGTCACTTTATTAATATTTAATTGAGTACTTTGAGGTGTGACTCCGATGCAAGCACCAACTCTATCACCCTTCGAAACCAGGAATAGTTTTGGTAAAGGTAAATTGTAAATTAAAACTAACACGAACTTTACAGGGGATTGTCGAAAAGGCTGCATTTTAAGAAACTGTACCGGCACAGGATTCATTCGAAATTTCAGCTTGGTTTTCACCACAGGATGAGAGGACTAATTCAATTGCATTGAAAATAGTCTGAATCATCACGGTCGCCGCGCGTCTTGTTTCATCATAGGCGGCTTCGATTGAAACTGAACTATCCCCATTATCAGATTGATTTCTTGAGATCGCTGCGGCGAGGGTTCTGATTGCATTGAAAATATCCTGAATTGTCTCCACAGTATAGAAATTTGTCTCCTCCTGGATACGGTCAAGTAAAGCTTCCGTTCTGGCATCGCATTCTTGCTCTCTTCGAAGTACGATGTAAATATCACGAACCATCGTCGAGAACTCGCGAATTGTGTCGACTTCGGATGCTTGGATTCTAGAATAATTCAAAGGATTGTCCAGCGCTGCCCTGATTCCCACGTAATCATCATCAACACCGTTTTGCAGTGCCACGAAAGCTGCATTTTGAACTGTCACAAAAGCTACAGAATCGGAGGATGGAATCGAACAAAAAATAGCTTCAAGTGCAGCCCTAAATGCAGCGGATGTTTCTTCCCTGCCAGATTCAATATCGCCTGAATCATCTTCACGAGGATTTTCATTTCTGGGAGGAACTCTGACGTAGTCAGCCATAATGCTATTGAAAACTATGGCAATCGCATTCAGGGCTTCCAGCAGTGCTATCTCACGGTGTAATCGAATCGCAGACATATTCGCGACTATCTCAGTCTGGTTTCCGGTCGAGGCTTCGCAAAAGCTTTGAATTACATCGAACATACTCTGAATTGAAGCTTCCATCGCGGAACATGCCTCGGTCTGCGCGACTTTGATCGACATAATACTAGCCTCGCTTTCAGATTGATTTCTCGAAGAATTGGCCATCCGGATCCTGATTCCAGTGAAAATACTGTGGTACGACTTTTTGATTTGCGAAATCGATTCTTTCTTGGCGTGTCCTATCGCAGTGCGACGTTCACCGCGGATTTTTCGATCATGTAGGAGTCTATTATACACGTCTTCAATTAACGACGAATACCGGCGAATGGCAGAGTCTTCCATGGCTTGAATCTCAGCCAGGATCTTGGAAGAATTCTTGTCCCCAAAGAACTTCATTGCGTCATAAATAACATCAATTGTTTTTTTCACTGCGGACTCTGATGCATTTCTGTCGGATTCAGCTGCTGAGCTATCTCCGGGACTAATCATTGAAATTGCATTCATGAGAGCATCAAGTACGACCATGTAAGCGGCAGATGTATTTTTCCTGGCAGTTGCAAATTCTTGTGAGTCATTTTCAGATACAGTCTGTCTTCGGGTAGGAACTGTGGCCAATAGTCCTTCGATTGTATTAAAAATAGCGTCAATTCCCTTGGCTGTTTGAAACAGGGCTGTCTCACGAGCACCTTGAACTTCACAGTCACCAGTCACGTTTTCATGGTAATGGCCGGTAACAACCTGAGACTGGTTCCTTTCACTTGTAGTCAGACTACCGTTACCCGAGATATTGCAGTCAAAATATCCTGACGCCTCAAGAGCTTCAATTTCAGAGGAATTAGCGACCATTCCAGACTCAACTATGCAAGAGGCAGTGAACAATTTTCGCAATAAATCCAACTTAATCTGTAGATCAGCCTTGATTCCGGTAGCTGTCTGATTCTGGGCGGTTCTGATTATGGCGGAAATATCCTCACTTCTAGCTTGAGTTCCGTTCGAAACCAAAGCTTTGATTGCCGTGAATATACTATGGATTGCGCTCACACGTTGATAAGTCGCTCTGCTCTCGGCACTTTTAATTGCAGATTCAATTTTAGGATGGGCGTCTCGTCCGTTTCGAATCGCAGCGAAAATTGCTGCATTAAAAGTCACGGCTCCAGAAGCTTGTTTCTCTTCGATATTATTAATTCCAGCAATAGCTCCGGATGAATTCTTTCCCAGTGCCAATCCGATCGCAGAGCAGATACCTTCAGTTAATCTCGTGTCGACAGGGGTACCGATGGTCCGGGCAGTTTCCACAGCAGATGCGGCTTCGAAGTCTGTGGCTAAGATTGACGCAAGGGTAGCATCGAATGTGGCCACCAATGGAGGAAGTAGTTCGTCCTTACAGGTTTTCATTGAAAATGAATTTCCTTTAGCTGCGTATCTGTCTTGGAGACAAGCTTTGGCCAAAAAGCCTCGTTGTTCTATAGTGGCAATGATTCGTGTCGCTTTCTCGCATTGAAAGTCTGCTACTGCGTTGTAGGCTTGCAGTATAGAGAAATCAAGAATAGCCCTATCCTGAATCCCTGAAGTACCCGGTGGCAGCATTGCTACAGAGTTCTGTAGCACTGTTGCACATACCACAAAGATTGTCAATTTACCTTTCATTACGATGAACTGTGATGCTGCCGAGCCAGACTTGCTTGTATATATACGCATCAATGTTTGCACCTTATGTTTTCTCAGTTGTTACCGTAAAATAGAATATGCTTGAAGTATTGAACATCTAAAATATCTGTGAACCAGTTTTCATCATTATTATAGCTTAGTGATGTAATATCCATTATAGAAGTTTGCACATATGTATCTTTTATTAGTATAGACAGTGAGGAGTTAGCCGGTCAGTAGCTACACGTGTATGTTGCAATTGAAAAGAAACAGCTCAGAACCACACATGGCAGCCTTTGACATGAGTTCTTATTGCCGATTTTGATCTCTAGCAAAGTATTGAATAATTTTCATCATTATTTCAGAAAATTGTGCAAGGGGACGTATATGTGGATTATTCTGTATCATACTGAATTGAATCCCGGAGTTTGCGGAACTAGTTTTCAGAGTCATCATTCGTGTTTTTTAGTACTGCCATCAAGTTCATCGTCATATTAAACGAATTTCCTTCCGAAACAAGGAAGCGAATACGATTAACAGTCAGAAGAGACTGTAGATGATTTCGTGGATACTAGTATACAATACACATGTGAAGGAATATGAGGAATATGAGGCTGCCAACGATGCTAGCGTGGATTTGCCATACTGCGAGGAAACTGTGTTAGTAACGTATAAAAGTTTACTACAAAAAATCGTATCCGGCAGCTACTCGCGCAACAAATACCATAGTTTTCACCACGAATATCTTCGAGAGCGATGTGTGATACCTTTGAATCGTATTCAGCTCGCATCGAATATAATGCGGCCGCTAAAATTTTAGACAATTCTGTATTAAATTATTTTAGGTCTTTTGGTACCACCTATCACCCTTTGCTATTCAAACTTTCAGGACCCCTGAATATTGCGTAGGACAAACTTACAATTGGCTCTCTTTAATTTTTATGATGTGATGTAATATTCGAATGATCCGGTAAATTTCCGATAAATTAGATCAATAATATTTGCAATAAATTTGGGTGGCCACTTGTCTAAATAGACTACATTTGTCGCGGCAAGTTTTTTCTCGCTGATATGTTCTCCAACATTTCATTTATGATAGGTAGGTGTGTATACCTATAATTAGGAGTATGCATTCGCCTAATTTTACATTTAATTTTTAAATGTCGAGCAGAAAATCGTGAGATAATGCAACAGACGTTGAAAAACTGAAATAGGTATTCGGTTTTTGCAAGACCTACGAGGATAAAAGTTATTTAGATTTAACTGAGTAATTCTGTCCCAAATTTTAGGGCAAAATCATCGAAAATTTTTATTTTTAAAGGGAACCACGCTTGATATCAAGGCCGACAGAATATCCTCGAATTCAGTATGGTGAGACCGAGTTTTGAGTATTTTTGTCTTCATGGGATTCGAATTTTTTTACGGGATTCTCAAGTTTTCAAGACTTTTTCACGATAAGTATCTCTGCACATAACTTTCCGAAAATTGCGATTTCCATAATTAGGGCTTTCCCTGACATTCTGGTTTGTATCCAGAATAGGACAAGACAATAGGCATTGCTGATAGCATATACCCTGCTTAGCAAAATTTCATATTATTTATAAAAAAATTGAAAACCCAGTAAAAAAAATCGAATCCCATGAAAACAAAAATACCTAAAACTTGGTCTTACCATACAGAATTCGAGGATATTATATCGGCTTTGATATCAAACGTCGTTTCCTTGAAAATAAAAAAACCGTTCCCGAGATATGACTGTTTAAATGAAAAATGAAAAAACTTGAGATTATGTCGAAAAAAATTTCAAAAAATTTGAATTATCGTGAATTTTTTCGTTTCATCCAGCCCGATTTGTTGTAATTTTGTGAAGATTTTTTATTTTTCAGTCGCTGGAGTGACGCGGAATGCCTCATAAGTGATGTTAAACGTTCAAGCTAGTATGTAGAGGGTTGTTGTAACTTGCCCTCACTGCGCGCCAACTTAATATTGCGCAGGTAGTTTGACATTTATTAAGGTACACGTTGTTTAAAAAAATTGTATTCAACATTGGAGGAACACACATATTTAATGTATCAGAAGTTAATGTGGAATATAACAGTTATTACAGAAACAAAGTTGACTATAATTAAGTGATAGAATGTGCTTCCAAGTCTCAATTGGTGCGATTTTCATCTCCGTATGTATGTATGGATATGATATGAATAGATACATCGCGAGTAAGATGCATAGAGCTATCCGGAGAACCGCAGGTTGCAAGCAGTTACTCGAAAATTAAATTCTAGGCATATTTCAGAATAATACTACCATATATTAGACCGAGCTCAACTCGTACTGCGTCTGGACCACTGAGCTCTGAGATCAGAAACAAATCTGAGAGCTCAATCTCAACTATGACTAATTCTATGTAAATAAAAATGAGGACAATCGTGACTTGTGAGGTCCCGAGTTAGATCGAACTGAGCTGGAAAGCTAAACGTGTGCACAGACACTGCATACATATTTTATAGTTTTCAATCAAGATATTGCATAATTTTATATAATAGGTCAACTAACAATCGTATTACGCATCTCTTCATTTTTCAGATCACGTGTAAGAATATCGACAGGAATATTCCGATCAATCAATGACAGCTAATATTTCCAATCTGCTTATGCACACTACATTCACTTGCAATGAGGAAAATACATATTCATTCAATGTACGTACTTAAATACTTTTCTTGGCCCTTACTTAAATCCGAGACACAAAATTAAAATGTATTAAAATATCTGTTAAGAATACATGCAGCTAAAATACTGCTCATCTCTCTTTACGCGCCTGAAATTACTAAATTAGAATTCATAGATGAAATTTTGATAATGCAGACATCGGCTAAAAGTCCAACCTGTTCTTCAAGTCTGATCACAATAAGGACTTGAAATAACTCGTTATGGCTCTGAAGCTCAGCTCTCATGGTGGTAAATGCTGCCGCGTGTGCATTTTCGATTAATGACCGACTATGTCTCCTTCCAGAATGAGTTTTAGAAGAAATCCCAACTTTGAGAATTTTGATTCCATCGAATATAGCGTCACATACCCTCACGATTTCATATGATGATTCATTATGGGCGCGCTCAATTGCAGTGTTCATTCCTACAGAGTGATTTCGGCCACCTCGAACTGACTCATAAATATGATCTATCAAAGTCAAGGTTAAGGAAGTAGTTCTGTTCCTATAGGATTCTATTTTAGTTGACATTTCTGCTGAATCGATTCCATGGGTCAATTCTATTGCGGCATAAATATTATCACAGACTTCGTTCAATATGGAATGTGATACGGATCGGGCTGCTCTAACGATCGAGATAGCTCTGGGATTGACAATCAAAATTGCATCGAAAGTAGAGTCAATTGTTGACTTGAATGCATCACACGTTTCTTTGCTGGCGGCTTGAGTTGTACGTGCACCAGCTTTGGCCAGATTTTTGTGTTTCGAATGCGCGTTGTCCACGCGATTCAAAATTGTAGTGAAAATAATATCAATTGCCGAGGGTGCTCTCGACATTTCTGTCTCATTAGCGGATTCAAGTGCAGAGAAATCCGCTGAAATTTGAGCCTCATTTGTCGAAAAATGTGTTGCGAACAGGATTCGAATCATAGTGAATAAAGTTAGAACTGCACTCTGCATTGATGACGTACATGCATTCTGCAAGGTTTTGATTGACGGAAAACCACCTGTTCCAAATTTGTCCCCTGGTAGAAGGATTTGTATTGCACCAAAAAGAGCACGATATGAATTCGCGACGTCTAAAGTTAACTTCCCCTGGAGGCGTTCGATTAGAGATTTAAGGGCAGGAGCGATTCTCGAGCCTTTTTGAATTGCGGCAAATAATCTTCCTAACACCCCAGTAGTGGCTTCGGAAATTACTCTGTCC
Source organism: Tenthredo distinguenda (assembly GCA_947538915.1). Lineage (NCBI taxonomy): Eukaryota > Metazoa > Arthropoda > Insecta > Hymenoptera > Tenthredinidae > Tenthredo > Tenthredo distinguenda. The sequence goes on from OX384534.1 coordinate 14,069,046, forward strand.
GCGATGGCTTCAAGCCTCGTACCTAGTGTGGGGGAATCTCTGTGCTGGGCCAATTTAATTCCGCTCCAAATACCATGAACAATGTGATGTATTCCGGCATGCACGTGTGATCGGTAGCTTTCAAGTGATGAGACAGTCTTCGTCTGGATCATGGCTATTGCACGCAGAGTAGCGTCAGCTGTAGACTTCATTGTATTAAGCATTAGATCCTTGTCTTTATTCATAGTATGTGAGTTAGTTTTGTGTACGTCTCCAGCTAACATACCATAAATTGTATCGAAACAAATGTTCAGTGATTTTATAATTCCGAAAATCACCTCCTCCCAAACGGCTTGAATTCCACAGAAAGCGACCTGAATTTCATTTAGGTTGCCGGGATTATTTTCGCGCGAGTGGTTCATACTTGTGGTCGAATGTGTATGATGCGAATGATTCCCACTTCCACTTTGGTTTTCGGAAGAATTTTCCGACGAGTTCTCCGTACTTGTGGTCGAATGTGTATCAGGTGAATGATTTCCAGCTCCACTTTGATTTTCGGAAGAATTTTCTGACGAGTTCTCCGTACTTGTGGTCGAATGTGTATCAGGTGAATGATTTCCACTTCCACTTGGGTTTCCGGAAGAATTTTCCGACGAGCCCCCCGTACTTGTAGTCGAATGTGTATGATGCGACTGAGTTCCACTTCCGCTTTGGTTCCCGGAAGAATTTTCCGACGAGCCCCCCGTACTTGTAGTCGAATGTGTATGATGCGACTGAGTTCCACTTCCGCTTTGGTTCCCGGAAGAATTTTCCGACGAGCCCCCCGTACTTGTAGTCGAATGTGTATGATGCGACTGAGTTCCACTTCCGCTTTGGTTCCCGGAAGAATTTTCCGACGAGCCCCCCGTACTTGTAGTCGAATGTATACGATGTGACTGATCCCCACTTCCACTTTGGTTCCCGGAAGAATTTTCCGACGAGCCCCCCGTACTTGTAGTCGAATGTGTACGATGTGACTGATCCCCACTTCCACTTTGGTTCCCGGAAGAATTTTCCGACGAGCCACCCGTACTTGTAGTCGAATGTGTACGATGTGACTGATCCCCACTTCCACTTTGGTTTTCGGAAGAATTTTCCGACGAGTTCTCCGTACTTGTGGTCGAATGTGTATCAGGTGAATGATTTCCAGCTCCACTTTGATTTTCGGAAGAATTTTCTGACGAGTTCTCCGTACTTGTGGTCGAATGTGTATCAGGTGAATGATTTCCACTTCCACTTGGGTTTCCGGAAGAATTTTCCGACGAGCCCCCCGTACTTGTAGTCGAATGTGTATGATGCGACTGAGTTCCACTTCCGCTTTGGTTCCCGGAAGAATTTTCCGACGAGCCCCCCGTACTTGTAGTCGAATGTGTATGATGCGACTGAGTTCCACTTCCGCTTTGGTTCCCGGAAGAATTTTCCGACGAGCCCCCCGTACTTGTAGTCGAATGTGTATGATGCGACTGAGTTCCACTTCCGCTTTGGTTCCCGGAAGAATTTTCCGACGAGCCCCCCGTACTTGTAGTCGAATGTATACGATGTGACTGATCCCCACTTCCACTTTGGTTCCCGGAAGAATTTTCCGACGAGCCCCCCGTACTTGTAGTCGAATGTGTATGATGCGACTGAGTTCCACTTCCGCTTTGGTTCCCGGAAGAATTTTCCGACGAGCCCCCCGTACTTGTAGTCGAATGTGTATGATGCGACTGAGTTCCACTTCCGCTTTGGTTCCCGGAAGAATTTTCCGACGAGCCCCCCGTACTTGTAGTCGAATGTATACGATGTGACTGATCCCCACTTCCACTTTGGTTCCCGGAAGAATTTTCCGACGAGCCACCCGTACTTGTAGTCGAATGTGTACGATGTGACTGATCCCCACTTCCACTTTGGTTTTCGGAAGAATTTTCCGACGAGTTCTCCGTACTTGTGGTCGAATGTGTATCAGGTGAATGATTTCCAGCTCCACTTTGATTTTCGGAAGAATTTTCTGACGAGTTCTCCGTACTTGTGGTCGAATGTGTATCAGGTGAATGATTTCCACTTCCACTTGGGTTTCCGGAAGAATTTTCCGACGAGCCCCCCGTACTTGTAGTCGAATGTGTATGATGCGACTGAGTTCCACTTCCGCTTTGGTTCCCGGAAGAATTTTCCGACGAGCCCCCCGTACTTGTAGTCGAATGTGTATGATGCGACTGAGTTCCACTTCCGCTTTGGTTCCCGGAAGAATTTTCCGACGAGCCCCCCGTACTTGTAGTCGAATGTATACGATGTGACTGATCCCCACTTCCACTTTGGTTCCCGGAAGAATTTTCCGACGAGCCCCCCGTACTTGTAGTCGAATGTGTACGATGTGACTGATCCCCACTTCCACTTTGGTTCCCGGAAGAATTTTCCGACGAGCCACCCGTACTTGTAGTCGAATGTGTACGATGTGACTGATCCCCACTTCCACTTTGGTTTTCGGAAGAATTTTCCGACGAGTTCTCCGTACTTGTGGTCGAATGTGTATCAGGTGAATGATTTCCAGCTCCACTTTGATTTTCGGAAGAATTTTCTGACGAGTTCTCCGTACTTGTGGTCGAATGTGTATCAGGTGAATGATTTCCACTTCCACTTGGGTTTCCGGAAGAATTTTCCGACGAGCCCCCCGTACTTGTAGTCGAATGTGTATGATGCGACTGAGTTCCACTTCCGCTTTGGTTCCCGGAAGAATTTTCCGACGAGCCCCCCGTACTTGTAGTCGAATGTGTACGATGTGACTGATCCCCACTTCCACTTTGGTTCCCGGAAGAATTTTCCGACGAGCCCCCCGTACTTGTAGTCGAATGTGTACGATGTGACTGATCCCCACTTCCACTTTGGTTCCCGGAAGAATTTTCCGACGAGCCCCCCGTACTTGTAGTCGAATGTGTACGATGTGACTGATCCCCACTTCCACTTTGGTTCCCGGAAGAATTTTCCGACGAGCCCCCCGTACTTGTAGTCGAATGTGTACGATATGACTGATCCCCACTTCCACTTTGGTTCCCGGAAGAATTTTCCGACGAGCCCCCCGTACTTGTAGTCGAATGTGTACGATGTGACTGATCCCCACTTCCACTTTGGTTCCCGGAAGAATTTTCCGACGAGCCCCCCGTACTTGTAGTCGAATGTGTACGATGTGACTGATCCCCACTTCCACTTTGGTTCCCGGAAGAATTTTCCGACGAGCCCCCCGTACTTGTAGTCGAATGTGTACGATGTGACTGATCCCCACTTCCACTTTGGTTCCCGGAAGAATTTTCCGACGAGCCCCCCGTACTTGTAGTCGAATGTGTACGATGTGACTGATCCCCACTTCCACTTTGGTTCCCGGAAGAATTTTCCGACGAGCCCCCCGTACTTGTGGTCGAATGTGTATGATGCGACTGAGTTCCAATTCCGCTTAGGTTCCCAGAAGAATTTTCCGACGAGCCCCCCGTACTTGTAGTCGAATGTATACGATGTGACTGATCCCCACTTCCACTTTGGTTCCCGGAAGAATTTTCCGACGAGCCCCCCGTACGTGTAGTCGAATGTGTACGATGTGACTGATCCCCACTTCCACTTTGGTTCCCGGAAGAATTTTCCGACGAGCCCCCCGTACTTGTAGTCGAATGTGTATGATGCGATTGAGTTCCACCTCCGCTTTGGTTCCCGGAAGAATTTTCTGACGAGCCCCCCGTACTTGTAGTCGAATGTGTACGATGTGACTGATCCCCACTTCCACTTTGGTTCCCGGAAGAATTTTCCGACGAGCCCCCCGTACTTGTAGTCGAATGTGTACGATGTGACTGATCCCCACTTCCACTTTGGTTCCCGGAAGAATTTTCCGACGAGCCCCCCGTACTTGTAGTCGAATGTGTACGATGTGACTGATCCCCACTTCCACTTTGGTTCCCGGAAGAATTTTCCGACGAGCCCCCCGTACTTGTGGTCGAATGTGTATGATGCGACTGAGTTCCAATTCCGCTTAGGTTCCCAGAAGAATTTTTCGACGAGCCCCCCGTACTTGTAGTCGAATGTATACGATGTGACTGATCCCCACTTCCACTTTGGTTCCCGGAAGAATTTTCCGACGAGCCCCCCGTACTTGTAGTCGAATGTGTACGATGTGACTGATCCCCACTTCCACTTTGGTTCCCGGAAGAATTTTCCGACGAGCCCCCCGTACTTGTAGTTGAATGTGTACGATGTGACTGATCCCCACTTCCACTTTGGTTCCCGGAAGAATTTTCCGACGAGCCCCCCGTACTTGTAGTCGAATGTGTACGATGTGACTGATCCCCACTTCCACTTTGGTTCCCGGAAGAATTTTCCGACGAGCCCCCCGTACTTGTGGTCGAATGTGTATGATGCGACTGAGTTCCAATTCCGCTTAGGTTCCCAGAAGAATTTTCCGACGAGCCCCCCGTACTTGTAGTCGAATGTATACGATGTGACTGATCCCCACTTCCACTTTGGTTCCCGGAAGAATTTTCCGACGAGCCCCCCGTACTTGTAGTCGAATGTGTACGATGTGACTGATCCCCACTTCCACTTTGGTTCCCGGAAGAATTTTCCGACGAGCCCCCCGTACTTGTAGTCGAATGTGTACGATGTGACTGATCCCCACTTCCACTTTGGTTTCCGGAAGAATTTTCCGACGAGCCCCCCGTACTTGTAGTCGAATGTGTATGATGCGATTGAGTTCCACCTCCGCTTTGGTTCCCAGAAGAATTTTCTGACGAGCCCCCCGTACTTGTAGTCGAATGTGTACGATGTGACTGATCCCCACTTCCACTTTGGTTTCCGGAAGAATTTTCCGACGAGCCCCCCGTACTTGTAGTCGAATGTGTACGATGTGACTGATTCCCACTTCCACTTTGGTTTCCGGAAGAATTTTCCGACGAGCCCCCCGTACTTGTAGTCGAATGTGTATGATGCGATTGAGTTCCACCTCCGCTTTGGTTCCCGGAAGAATTTTCTGACGAGCCCCCCGTACTTGTAGTCGAATGTGTATGATGGGACTGAGTTCCACTTCCGCTTAGGTTCCCAGAAGAATTTTCCGACGAGCCCCCCGTACTTGTAGTCGAATGTGTATGATGGGACTGAGTTCCACTTCCGCTTAGGTTCCCAGAAGAATTTTCCGACGAGCCCCCCGTACTTGTAGTCGAATGTGTACGATGTGACTGATCCCCACTTCCACTTTGGTTTCCGGAAGAATTTTCCGACGAGCCCCCCGTACTTGTGGTCGAATGTGTCCGATGTGACTGATTCCAACTTTCACTGTGGTTTTCGGAAGAATTTTCTGAGGAAATCTCCGTATTTGTGGTCGAATGTGTATGATATGAATGATTCCAACTTTCACTGTGGTTTTCGGAAGAATTTTCTGACGAGTCTTCCGTATTTGTGGTCGAATGTGTATGATATGAATGGTTCCAACTTTTATTATGGTTTTCGGAAGAATTTTCTGACGAGTCCTCCGTACTTGTGATCGAATTTGTATGACGTGAATGATTACAACTTCCACTTTGGTTTTCGGACGAATTTTCTGACGAGGCCTCCGTACTTGTAATCGAATCACAGATGGCTGTCCTTCCGCAGTCATAATATGCTGATTCCTGGTTGTCTTCAATAGCACAGGAATCAACTATGTTTCCAGCCTGAATTATATAGGAAGCCCTCAATAGGGCTCGTAATAAATCGAACTTGATCCTAATGTCAGCGTTAAATCGAAAACATATTTGATCGATTTCAATTGCTAAGTAACGATCTTCATTCACAGCTTGAGTTACGGATGAAATATTCTTCCCAAGGTTCATGATTGTAACGAAAGTATGACGAATCGCAATCCCAAGTTCGTAAGTTGCTTTGCTCTGAGCATTTTGGATTGCAGCTTCGATTTTATCCGATCTATCTCGGCCGTTTTTGAATGCATCGAAAATTGCTGTATTAACAATCCTGGCTCCAGAAATTTGTTCCTCCGCGAGTGCTTCAATTTCAGACGAAGTTTCGGAGGAATTTTTTTCCAGGACCAATTGAATTGCAGAACAGACAGCTTTAACGAATTCTTGTAATCTAGTGTAGCCTACGTTTCGGGCAGTTGTAACAGCAGAGGAAGCTTCGGGATCATAGCTTAGAATTGCCGCTAAAGTAGCATTAAATGAGCCAGTAAATGCGTCGAGTATTTCGTTCCCACAGGTTTTTGTTGTATACGAGCTACCATTAGCAGCATCTTTATCTCGAGTATTATCATTGGCCGAGTGGATTCGGAGTTCTGTATTAAAAATACTTCGAACTCCTTTCTCGGATTGCAATTCTGCTACTGTCTGGTGGGCTCGCAGTATAGACAAATTGAGTATACCTTTACCCTGAATCCCTGAAGCACTTGGTGATGGCATTACTACAGAGGTTTCCAGCACCGTGGCGAACACCACAAAGATCAAGAATTGTTCTTGCATTTTGATGCACTGTGGTTATGTCAAACCATTCTTGGCTTATATACCTGCCAATGTTTGCAATTCGTATATTCGCAGTTGTTACTTGATTACAAAATGCTTATGAAAACCACGCCTTCGCCCTGCATCTGTTTAATTAATTCTTCATCTGGAACATATGTATGTACGCAGCCAGGTTCAACTGATAATAAGTTTTCGTGACGAGATACCCTTTATTGCCATAACCCAATTGTGTATATTTGGGAACAGTATATTTTCGCTACAGGCACAGTATGGCGTAGGAACTGGGCGGTGCCACGAAGAATGAATAAAAATAACAAAAATCAATCATTGCATGATTATCGACGCTTAGATATTCTGACCGGTACTCGAACCGGGGTACTCGCGGTGAATTGGATATTATATACCGGTGAATCTTGTTCTATCAATGAATCGATTTTTCATGCTGAAATGGTAAAAGCTTTTACTGCACCTTGAATATTTTACTAAAACTTATATTTTCCTGATTCGTTACTTGTCAATAGTGCCAAAGTTTTAGCAAGCGGTAAGTCTTTCTTCACTACTCATGTTATACCATGCTATTTTATACTATTTGCGAACTTTTTTCATCTTCGGACATCACATTTCGCAATATAGTAGTCATAGAACCACCTACTGATGTCACTGTTGTAAGACAAAGTTAACTTGTCTCGATTTTCGTCACATTTATGCGAGAGATCATCGAGGCGCTAATAATTCCGCTTTTTTATTGTTGCCTTGCCAAAGCCGTGACACAGTTTTCGAATGACACCTGAATTATCATTATCATCAGCGGTCGATGACTTTTGAAACTGATACAGGTAGAAATTTGTTTAGACAGACGATGTTTGTTCATAAACGCGGTCATGTTGGCGCACCCGATGTTTTTGAATACATCATTATCGTAATACGTGATTACGACTGTCTGAAAATGTTTTAGATCATTCGTATTTATGTTTTGCACATATTATGCCGAACATCGTCGGTTGATGGCGAAGATAAATCACCTGTACAAAGTCTGTTCGAATCGTAGCCATGCATTTACATGCTGTGAGTTTTGCCAGACCTTAGAAAAGGGAGTGGCTTAATCGTTGCAAAACCAAACCCTTTTAATCAACCAGACGAGCTGTTAGGCAGACCTGCAGTACTCAAGTATCGTAGCCTATATAAAGGCCCAAGCCATGCCAAATATCACTTTGATCAGTATAACTTTCTATAAAGTAATTTTATCTGCGAACGATGTGTTGAAATCTTTGAATTCCGACTATACTCAGGTATGAGAAACTGACCTGCCCGAAATCATAATTTATCCAACAACCCCTCAACAATCAAAAGAGTCATCATATCACAATCACATAACTTGTTACGTTTACTATCGATTGTTATATTTCATTGCTTTCGCTATACACGATTTTTCAATTCGGTGAAACTGGCCGGTAGGCGGCAGACTCATTCCCAAAATTCGCGCTCGGTATTATACCAACATCAATGAAACAGCATGTTGAGCGAGACGACTTACTCGATAGTTCGATAGGAAAGACCCTGTATATGGAGGTGTATAACGTACATACATGGATATATAAAAGGCATGTGTAAGTATGTACGTAGGGAGACTTACCACGACAGAAAGCGTACCTGTGACATGAAGTAGGTTAGTGTAATTGTGGCGTCGTTCTGCGGCAACCTAGTTACGGTCCATACAGCAGATATCTATAGGTCGCACTGCGGTATAATACAAATATCTCTTAGGCTTTAAGGTACCCTAGTGTATTTTATTTATACGTTCATTGCAGCAAAGGGTAATGCCGTATGAGTGAAAAACTCCAAAGTGTCACGGCTAAAAGTGATTCCCTTTACGACCAAAAGATCAAGCTGAGATACGTGCTTGGGTAAAACTTAGGTAGAATTTCGTTACCATGCGTGAGACAGGAAGAAATAATATGATGGATTTCTAAATCTGAATTGCAATATTGTATTGGAGAGGCGACATATCTGTCATCCATTGGCCATTGGTTTCAGGTGATAAAATATCGCGAGGCAATTGCCTGTAGAGATGCAGTTTTATTTTCTCTTAGAAACAAGTCTGTAGGAGGATGGTACGAATGCCTTCAGACGACGAAAGCCTTTACGAAGTCTCATCTCCTCGTATTGATCCTGTGATGACGTCTTCGCGCTTCTATACGCACGAATGGAATTATTCTGGCTACTGTTTCGTAATATCGCGATAATAGTATTATCTAGTAAACGTTTTCCATTCATTCAATTATTAATAATTAGTATTTTTATACCATGGTAAAAGCCTGGATTCCGTTTCGTCGCTTTGATACGTTGACGAATCATTACCGCAATAAAAATTGCAGAGATAGATCGGGGCAATGTTTGAAAATGAACGAAAGCAGGTGAACGTATATAATGAAAAGGGATATCGTATCTAGCGGTAGCAGAGCATTCATTATAACAATACTTGCCGTATCTAAATTGATGGGCGTGTGTGCAGTACCGCTAGTTTACTGGCGGTAATAATTCCAACATAGACTTGGTGATAGATTGTTAGCCTATACTTAAAAGATGAAAGTATAGAAGGGAGCCGGAGGCTCGCTTAAGTTCTACCGTCGGAAAGTAGTTACAACTTTTTTTCAATGGCTAATATAGTAGGATATAGTTCCCAGTTTAACATAGCTTATTATGTCGTTGATGAAGGGTCGCGAAGCAAAGTGTATATTGCTGCGGCTGTACAGATACTACGGAACATGTATGCGATGATGACGTGTCTTTGATGAAATTTAAGAGATTTTTTACCGTTCAATGAATTAAACTGATTGGAACGACCTTAATTTTTGAGCAAGAAAGTTTGAAAACTACCTTCAGCAAAAGGTGGAACATCGTTTAGTTTAATCTCGCGATAATTAATCGGTGACAAAAATTCAAAAAGTTTCAATCCATTGAGTTTTAACCCGTTTTGGAACGAGCCAGGCTTACTTTACCTTTGAGCCTGGGGTAATCTACCCTCCCAATGGATGAACGGGACGAAAATCAATAAATGCTCCCCGGATTTTCCCACCTTGAAATTCATTCTAACAAACCGCGGTTTCGATTACGGTATGAAAACTTCCAAAGACCGAGTTTTCCTAATCTGAATACGGAACAGTCGAGAAAAGTTGAGCCCACAAATCGTTGCAATCACTCGGGTGTATATATGCATGCACACGTCGAATACATATACGGGTGGAAAGACTCGCGAATTTTATGCGGTTTTTTAGACAGGTAGGCGGAATGGTAATAAAGGCAAAAATAATGGCTTAAGAAGTCGTGTATCTTAACAATCATGTGGTATGAGAAGTAATGGGGGTTTCGCTGTGGAAGCAATGGGTGTCCATTCACGTAATAGCTCCGGCGGTTGGCACTACCGCGTGTACCGTGCGGTCATGTACAATTTGAGAGGATATCCCACATTATGGTCCAGTTAGCCCACTGTATTATAGTAATGGACAGTACTGGCAAGAGAGGCGTCTCGTGTTACAAATGGACGTCACGACGTTGACGCGCTAAATTTCTATGGTAGTTCATAGATTAGATTCCACCTAATCATCTCGATATCACTATTTACTTACGATGAACGTTAGACTGGAAGAACTCACCTGAAATCAGAAAATAAAAATCTCATCAGGAAAACTCGCTAGTACTTAGTTCAGATTATGAAGGTTTGCTACATGAGTATTCCGCGTGCGCGGTGTCCTCGGGGCATTAGATTTTTACGTAAAACCAGAGACTATATGATGCGAAGTTTGTTCGAAAATTGCATCAATATGGGTTTTGAAAATTTGTCGCGATCGTGGGAACGTTAGAACTGTCTTTGAACATCGCGAATCAGATTTTCACCCTAGTAATTTTGAAATCAATATAAAATTTGGACTGTTCTGTGAAATTTTGAGGATTGCTTTATAATCCATTTTGGAGTTCAAGAGAGATCATCCGGAGATTGACCCGAGATTTTGATGGCTTTTCTGTCGCCAAATGGATATAAACTTCACCGTGATACCATAACACACTACTTGTTATTCAGGAGGCGATGCCACGCTTCCATACGCATGTATAATACATATATATGTATGTATAAAATAATATATGCACATACATAAATGACCTTTCCATTTGCGTAAAATCATGGAGGAAAAGCTGTATCATATCGCTTGTTACCCGAGTCGAATCTCGACGAGTTGTAAGTTCATACTCATGGACTAATTCCATTACGTTGAGCTCGGGGCATAATAATTCATGATCATATGACACTAATTCTTATTCTGATAGAAGGCAGGGAAACGTTAAGTATCTGTATAGCCGAAGCATTATTCATGCTCATCTATCATGAATCTGGAATAGAGTTGTTCTATTTACAGGGGTATAAGATAATTTGGCGAAAATAGAACATTCAGCTAAAGTATCAGGTCTATAAGAGTCAAGACTGCCTTATGCCGCGGCTCCTATCATCTAAAATTTATTCATAGCTGTATCACTATTTCCGATTAACTTGCACACTTTTATGCAGTTTCAGAACGCAATTTTCAGGGTGGTAAAAATCAAATGAGTAGACCTTTGGAATATTCTGTAAACTAAAATAGCGAAAACGGAAAAACCAAAATAGAAAACATACATGTTGCACATTCACTTGGTTTCTATCATCCTTTATCTCTTCATCTCTCCCTTGGCGTATATTTATAATTATATAGAACACTATTTACGATATTTTGGTACGAATGGTTTTATTACGGAGATGTGAACTGAGGAGAGAGAATTTAGCGAGAAAAGGTGCCAGAAGTTGAAGATAGGCAAGTATAATGTCCATGAGTGTAGCAGCCATCTTTAAAAACATTCCTCCTGGCCATAGTACCTCGAGAATTAACCGCTAATCAAGAATAATGTACTTGTATAAAATTCAGCACGCCATCGCCAAGGCTAAAAAGCGTGATCCATTTAGGCAAGGGCTGTGGTACCCTACGCTTCGCGAAAAAGGCGAGTGTTGGACTAATTAAATTTTCATTTCGTCCAACCGCTGGCACACTCTTTTTTCAGAACAATTCGTGAGGCCTGAATAAACAGTAAACTACTCAACAATCACAGAAAATTTGTATTCTGTAGCGAAAGTAAATTGTCTATTTTATAATCCAATAATAATTCTCTCTCAGAGAGATATTCTGAAACAGAGAAGAGCGCTCGAATCGATTTTCCTCCCTGTTAGCTACCTCTTAAAGCCGCAAACGATCATGACTTTCTCTCGCAAAGGAATCTCTCTCAATGACCTCCGACCCGTGCACAAAGACTGACTCACAGGATGGAACAATTGGCTGCACTTCTTTGTAATTGAAAGGTCTTGACACCGAGTAATATATAGTCTAGAGGCGGCTGACTCCAAGTATGCACGCTTACATCAGTTCACCCCAAAGCTCCGTGTCTGGACGTGAACGAGTTCTTAGTAAAAATGATACCAATCAAATTTCGCAACGAAACGTAATGTTATTTGCCAAGTAATTATTTCCGTTCAATCCCTACGTTTATCGTTTCATTCCTGTATCAAAATTACGAAGGATAGGGGATAAAATAAATGAAAAAAATGAACATATTGTTTTTTTCCCACATAAACCTACGATTATCGGAGATTAGTATGTAATTAGCTAGTTTTTAATTAAATTCTCAACATCGTTCTGAAAGCTAACAGCAGTGCTGTCGTTTCATTGAACCTATGGACAAAAGCCATCGAAATTGCTAGCACCGCTGAGGCCAGTAAACTCTTCACTACCAACGACCAGCGTGCATTTTCCGACGATCATAGATCTTGTTGATGGATGCTGTTGGGGTTGAACGCGAGAATCCACAGACTGCGGACGTCGTCGTCGTTAGGCGTAGTCTACGACACTCGATCAACAAATCTGAGTCCGTAGGGATTTTTTTCTATGAATGTATGATGAATTTAACTGAACGACTGCGTGATTACAGAGTTGGGTGAAAAGACTGTGGGAGTTTATTTTTTTTTTTCCTTTCTTTTTTTCGCGTTCCTTGAAAAACGAGGGTAGGGATATCTAACAAAGTTTGACGCTGAGAGAGAAAATAAGTTGAAATTTTTCTGGGCGTTAATAAAATCCAACGTTTAAAAGCTCGAGCCGGAAATCAAGCGGCCTGCAGGGATCAAGAAGCAAAAATACGATCCTGGATAGCGAGGATTTTTCAAGACTGGTCCGCCATATTTTTCAAAATAAATGTTAACTTGACCCTTCCCGCGATATGTCGTTAGGGGCGGAAGAACCCCTCCGGAATATATTCGGGTATATACTATATTTCCAAGGAATCGTATATTCCCACGGTTACTCGGGGCTGGATTTCGGTCAATCGGAACGGGGCCAATCGACGCTCGTATCGCGCAAAGCGTGCGAAAGAATAAGAATAGAAATAAGAAATACGAGTTTCAGCTATAAATTCCTCGATAACGTGACACTCGATATGTACTTTCTCGTAGATTTATAGAAATTTATTTCACCAACGATACGCCACGAACTTGCCCCACACGGTTTATCCAAATTTATCAACTTCGATCAATCCGAATCTAGATAATCGCAAACGCCAGTTGAAGCGATGTACAAATATACCATCGTTATCCTTCAGGGAGCGTTGATCATTATTATTATTATTATTATTATCATTATTATTGTTATTATCGTTATTATCATCATTATTATTATTATTATTATTGTTATTATGTTTACTCAGGAGGAATTTTATTTTTATACTAATGACTACTAGGTACTATATAACGAGCAAATAATATCCGAGGAGGTAATTTCCACCGTGGAAATTGACGTCCGTAGTCAGGTAGGATATTGTACATAGATATATATATATATATATATATATATATATATATATGTATACCTTGGTAACTAGTTTCGTGGTTGCATTTTAATAAGAGGAGCTGAGGCGGTAACTCCCATATCTACTCGGAGTAAAAGTATTGCGAGAGGTATGTACAAACGAACGAGAGAGCCCCAAGGAATGCAACGGAGTCTGGGTTGAGCTCGGATTAAAAACGGAAAACAAATGAGAATCGCTTCTCCAACTGGTAGTCTGCATCCAGATAGCTACTTACCCTGATAATCCTACGTTTCTTCTACTCTTTTTCAATCCTTATTTCCGCAGACTGCACGTGATATTAGTCGGTTGGATATAACAGTGATTAGATACATTTAACTCGGGATGCTCGCGTTCATTTTTTACAATCTTTTTATGTTATTCATTCAGAATTTTATCTACGAATAATTATAGCAACTGCAGAAGTTATGATCGATGATTTTATATTCATGAAAAATTTCTGAACGATTCGAACATTCTGACGTTGAAAATCGGGTGACGGGGAATAAATTTTTTAAATTTCTGTGGGTAATTGTTCAGCCATTAAAAATATACGGAAGTATGCAGCGTTGTGAAAATTTGCGTTACTAATTAAGTATTGGCGTAGCTAATTCAGCGGAACGAAATACGGTTGCGTGTGGTCGGTGGGTTGGCCTGGGTCGATTGCAGTCTCCTCTATATTAGTCTCAGGTTGGAATCGAGACCACGTTTGGATTCGGTCGCCTCTCGAAATTCTCTCTCGAGAGAGAATTCATAATGCAGTACTGCGTTCCTCGCTATATCTATACTTGTACATTATAGTACCGAACTGCTGGGATTGTTTGTTCGCTCCACGGTTAATTTCACTCGTGTCATGGGTCAAATGTTTAAATCCTTCCATAAATCAGCCCGAGAGCGGACCCCCGAGTTTATTCCTGATTTCGAGTCCGCCACGACGTCAATCAATAATTTCTATCAACGCGGTTTGTTCTGAGCAAAAATTGTGTGCGAAATTCGGTCACACATTACATCAGCGAATGACGTGCATGTAGATGACGTCTACCGTTTGACACGAGTGTTTGAAAAAGTTACAAAATGTTCAATTCTATTGAATGAAAATTTCTGTAAAGGATTCTATTTCTCTAGCACAGTACTATATTTCAATGATTCGCAAAGTATTCTTTGTTAAAGCTTTAGTTACGCTTTGAAAGTACTGCCGTGTGACCATATAGCATTGACATTCAGCCATTCGGAAATAGTAAGAGTCTTAAAATGAACTCCGAACCCCTTTTTAACGGTACTGGTACGAATGAACACGTCAAATTCTGAACCCTATTTTGCCCCCCTGGTAACCTGCACCTTGACATCCGCGGGACGGGTGTGTAGAAAAACAACCCCACAACAAAACACCATATGGCTGGCTGTCAAACGTGTCAAACATCGGCCTCGCTGATCTTTGCCATCCTCGCATGCTCGCTCTAGTGCATATATAACTATACACATACTTCACACGTTTGGCATTTGACATTTGTTGAACAACGTGTTTAGCTATGCTAATGCCTCAGGACGTCGGTACACATGGGTGCAGATCTGAAGGACCTAGAATCCACCGAGGGTTGAAAGGATGGATTAAGACCATGATCTGCGGGCGGAGGTACATGATTTATCGACTAGCCAACCTGCGTTGTTCGTATTACTAAGGACCGCGGTAATATATGGGTTCTAGGTGAGGCGATAATTTGGCCAGGAATATCGAAAATTAATTTGAGGCGTTTGCAATGTATGGCAGTATACTTTAATGCTAACCGTCACGTACTTCTCCTATGCTCAATTTAATCAAGTCTAGATTTGACTGTTCTCCTTGGATTTCTCTAAGCTCATCATTTCATTATACGGATCAAAGCTTCTCCATATAGTTACGGGCATTTGAGGACATCACAATCGTCTTTGTACGTACTACATACCGAGTTTGGTATGTATACTACTTTACAAGCGCCGATTCTAATCTTATACCAAGTTCTATTGTACCGCTACAGGCTTTGTATCCGTAAACTTTGCATGTGAATACGCCCTTGTAGATCGAAGGCGAATGCGCCCTATGATAGGCATAACAATGGTCGATTTACACGTTTCGGCGATCACCGGAGATGTATCGAGTTTTATATGTGCGGTAGAAGCGAGCAGCTTGCAAAGCTATATACTCGCAATCAGTGCACGAATACTGTGCTAAAATCAGAGGCCTTGAAATCCGTACCAAAATCCTGAAACAAAGACCATTTTCAACCCATCACAGAGGCATCGATATAAGACCGCAACACCAATTTCAGTTACAGGATTCTCCTTGTCCTCCGATCCAACAACTTACTCGAGTGAATTAGCAGGCTGGGCCACGGGGTCGGGATTGGAAGCCTAAAACTCCCCTGTACACGGGGACTTAGTCATAGCCACAGCGAATAACGATAGTGAATTAGTAATCGATTTCCTGCGGCTACGCGAAACGCTGCTTATAAATTGATGATAAATGATTAAGAATTCGTTTGGTCTGATTATTCGAGTTTGTATAACGGCGAGTCATTGATTTCAAGAACAGAGGAATGCCTTATTTCTAGCCATTGATTCGTTGGTGCGATTGAGAGCGTGGGAAGAAGACCGTGAATTTCAATATTCCATTATCAACACAAACTTTTTACGGCCTAAATGCGACAGCATTGCTTACCCAACCGGTAATGTTTAACAAAACGGTTCGCAGAGGTGGAAAAGATGCAAATTTATTACCTGAAAATAAAAAGATAAATGTAAAATGGTGGAGAAAGCACCTTTACGATGAGGTACGGTGGTGGATACCAGCAGGACTGAGAAAATAGCAGGGGATGCAAACCGAGAGAGAGAGAGAGAGGGAGAAAGGTAGAGAAAAATAAGAAAAAAAAAAAGATAGAGTCGTTATTGCAGCAGCATGGAGAGACCAGATAGGTTGGCACTGGGTGTGCAAAGGTGTTCAGACCTAGAGAACGAGGGATGGAGAGAGAGAGAATTAATGCTTGAATATTAATTATAGCGTCCAGCTGGCTAGCTAGTGTTTTGTCTCCATGCTGTTTTGTTTGGTTGGTAGAGCTTTCCTCGTATAGCCCAGTAGTGCTTTTTGCGTAATGGTTTGCTCACTGGACGCTAAACTTCCATTGTTCTTTATGCAAGGCTCTGTCGTTTGGCTCTTCGGTATACCTATTTTAGTTTTAATTTATCGCCGGATTAGAGCAAAATTAGTTCGCTTTATAGCGAAGAAAAACCTGCCGTGAAGTGTCTTTTTTTTTTTTTTTTTTCCAGGCAAAAGTACTTCGTGGTTAAAAAATATTGCAATGAATATGAAAAAAAAAAGAAGAAACCGAAGTTAAAAAGGCAAAGCAATGTGCACCGTAAAATTTTAAACGCGTCGAATGGACCATCTACATCCGAGTGAAAAGTTTCTGTTCTTTTTTTTTTTTTTTCATTTTCTTTCCAACTCCATCATACCTCGATAATATTTTCACCCCACCCGCAGTGTGAAGTTTAGCACGAATTTTTTTTTCTAATTTTTTTATACGATCACACGCTAACACATCCCTCAAAACTACTATCGCGATATATAACGTCTGGTATGTACATTATTGATACATTTGTACACGGCCATTGGGCGTCTAAACCCTATGGGAATATCGAGTCGGTACTCACTATAGAATCAGGAGGTGTGCGTTAGCTTTGCACGGCCGATGCACTTTTGTGGGAATAATGGGATAAAATGCTAACGACGCTGTATTGTAACGTTTTGTGAGATCGAATAGTGAATAGTGACTACTGACCTATTCCTTTTCCGCAATATCACGTACCCCATAGAATCCCATCGCACTATTATACCACTCAAACGATTCCACACACTGCGCTGGCTACATTAATTCATCATTCTAAGCATATGGGGTCGTTCGTTGGGCATTCAGTGGTCGTTGATACCCATCACCCGTGACATAAAGGGTGTTTGTCTTTAGGCTCAGTTAAAATAATTTTCTCTGTCTGTTAATGTTCGTAACAAATTTAGAGGTATTATATTTGAACATTGACATTCCGCCTTGTGCATTTCAATACCAATATTACCATTGGAATCAATTTTAATATACCTATGCTTTTCTCGCGATACTCGACAGGACTCCGTCCATTGATCCGTTAATTGATTATTCTCTTCGTCCAGCAATATGAGACCTTTAAATCTTTTTTTTTTTTTTAGAATTTAATACCAGCCGTTGCAGGTGATATAAATCGATCAACATAAAAATTCCGAAAAACGGGAACGACGGTATAATTTTTATAAACAGTAAAACCTAACTATGGACAATTTGGGTCTGTACCTTATGCACCAATATCGTCTCACTTACCAGTGATAGATTAATCCCATTGTCAATTTGATTGTATCCAATTCGGAATGTCTATTCCCTTGTAATGTAATCTTCGACCTAATTATCCTTGTGCGATTAGCTGGCTGGCTAATAGCCACGATTTATTCGTATCTATCTCCCTTGCCATCGATATCTTCGATTTAGTGCCAAACATGTCGGATAGACTAGTTCGTGAATCGGAATGGATATCTTCGCTTTCAAAGGTACTTACAATTAGTCATGCAACGCGTCAAGACATCGAGACGTCAGAATGCCTGGTGCAACACTCATGCATGCAGCCGCGAGTATCATGGACCTCGTATGTCTAACCTCGTAGGATTGCGCTTTTGCAACTTCCCGGTGCTTCCTTAGTGTTCACCTGCGAAGGTGCAATTTACGCGTCGTAGGGTAGAGTGGTGCAAGTGTGCGCGGTTGATAAGTGTGCGCATAGGCAATTTACAGCAGACGACTTGGCGGTTGTTGCTAACTTCATTCGTATTATGTTTGCTACCAGGCACAGTGCCTGCAGTCAAAAAAATATCGATATACGAGTGAAAACCAAGTGTTCAGGTAAGTTTGACGATATCTAGCTATTTTGTTAAAATTTTTGCATTGTTCAAATGTCGTGTCACGCAATAATTTGGCTGAATTGTGATAAAATGACAGAATCTTTGGTTCACGGCCACTGCCGTCTTCTCATTTATGCCATCGAAGTTTGCTTCGCCCTGATAGATGGCGTCGGATGACGAATTATTCACACTTTTGCCAAATTTGTAAGTGTACGCACATGCGGGGTGTGTAAGAGTGCGCGCGCACACTTACACGACACTTTTTTATTCTTGATACTGTTTGTTCTTAGAGATGTCCAGACGAGAGAGAAAGACGGGAAAACGAAACCATTCATCTTCGTTGATCGAAGAAGCCCGAAAACGGATTTTTGAAGTCGGCGAGAGTAAAAGATCGGTGGCCTCATCACTTGGCATACCAGAATCTACATTGAGGAAATATCTAAAATCTGATCATCTTCCCTCAAAATTAGGGAGATATGACACAACCTTCACAAGAGAAATCGAAGACGAGCTCTGCGAATACATACAAAAGATTGATGGCATGTTTTATGGCATAACTGCTAAAAATTTGAGAATTTTAGCTTATGATTTTGCTGTAAAAAGTGGAATTCCACATCGGTTCAATAATGACTCTAAAATGGCCGGAAAAGACTGGCTACGTGGATTTTTGAAGCGACACCCCAATTTGAGCGTACGACAACCTACTTCTACGAGTATAGCCAGAGCGATTGGTTTCAATAAGCCACAATGTGACAGATTTTTCAAAAATCTCTCAGATTTAATAAAAGAGCATAATTTTGCCCCTCATGCAGTCTATAATATGGACGAAACTGGCATCTCGACGGTTCCAAATAAACCCCCGAAGGTTATCTCAACAAAAGGAAAGCGCTGTGTTAATAAGATATCCAGTGCTGAGAGGGGCATGAACATAACAGCTGTCTGTGCGATGAGTGCTAGTGGAAATTTTATTCCACCTGCTTTTATATTCGCGAGAAAACGCATGAAAGCCGAACTGCTGGACGGTGCACCACCATCATCGATTGGGATGGTGTCAGATTCTAGCTTCATGAATAGCGATCTTTTCTTGGACTGGCTTTCGCATTTTAAGAGCCATGCGAAGCCCTCTGCAGATAGCCCGGTTTTACTCATCATGGACAATCATGTGTCTCACTGTACTTTGCAAGCTGTTCAGTTCTACCGCAAGAATCATATCTATGCCTTAACCCTGCCTCCACACAGCAGCCACAAGATGCAACCATTGGACCGTTCATTTTTCAATAGTGTCAAAAAATTCTATGCCGTTGAATGTGAAAAATGGCTCCACAACCACCCTGGACGAGCGATTACTCAGTACCAGGTAGTGCGCATATTTACACCAGCTTATCTCAAAGCTGCCAATGCCACGAATGCTGTTCAGGGGTTCAAAGTCACTGGCATTTCACCATATAATCCAGATGTCTTCACTGAAGAGGATTTCTTAGCAAGTGCAGTGACCGAGAGATCAATTCCTGAAGAGAACGGTGAAGATATTCCAACTCTTGATGGCAATGTAACAGATAAAGCTATGCCTAACCAAATAGACGTAGCAGCTACTGCTGTGAGTTCGGCACTTGAGGTAGTGTCCAAACCAACCGAAGCGGCACCAGATGATGATCGTGTGACCCCGGATGCCCAAGAAAGCCATATTAAAAAAAATAATGATCCAGAGGTTGTTCAAGTGACTGATGTCGTTCCATTTCCTAAAGCAAATTTGGCTAGATCAACCAGAAAACGCAAAAGATCTGAAATCTTAAGCAGTTCGCCGTTTAAGAAGCAGCTAGAAGTGCAAGACACGGAACGTACTAAGAAGAAGAAGGTGCCGCCGAAAAACACCAAAGCCACTAAAACTTACAAAAAGCCCAAGGAAACACCAAGAAAAAAAGTTTGGGCATGTGGACTCTGTAACGAAGTATACGAAGAACCCGCTCAAGAAGATTGGCTAGGCTGCGCTAAGTGCAAGAAATGGTGGCATGAAAAATGCACCGATTATATGGGTATTGGTGCTTTCGTTTGCGATCGGTGTGTCAAATAACATGCGCACACTTATCGACCCCAGTGCGCACTCTTACACACTAGGGTGTGTAAAATTGCGCATTTGACATGTTTTTCTAAAATCAAAGTTACACCAAAGGTAAATATAGTCAAGTTAAACGACTGTGGTAATCTTGTTAACCCATAACCAGAGTTTGATAATAAGTATTATTCGATTACTTACGTGTTTTATTCGTTCAAATATAAATAAATGTTTCAAAAATGCGCACACTTGCACCACTCTACCCTAACCGGCGACTCATCAAACCAACCTAATGACTACCAAGTCTTTGCTCATTGCTTTCAAATTACGTACTGGTACATTAAACGAGAACAATTTAGTGCATGAGTTGGCAGTACTCCTCTGAGACACGATATTAATGTCATGTAACCGAAGCCCACCTGTGCAGAGGGTAGAAACCCCGGTCACACGTATAATAGCAACAAAGTCCGTACACTGTCCAGGATAAGGCGTAGTTTAGGAAATGCAGCTGCTCGCTAACCCCTGTCAAATGATTTTGTTGTTTCGCTATATAATCAAGGAAATAGATCCCCGTCCCGACGCACCTTTCCTTGGGTATAGTTTGATACCAGTGAAGATATGGTTTCCATATTATATACTAGTATACAATTTCACGTGAGCTTTTTAATGTTTCATTGATAATATTGTACCATGAGGTATGTTGTAAATTTTTTAAATATTTCTGCCCCGTCAAAGTGAGAAAAAATTGAGAAATGGGTGAACCGTTTAAGTTACGTAGCGAGCAAGGTACAGCGGTTAAACCTTTACCTATTGTGGTTAACCGCGGGTTGTTAGGTGTCAGAAAAGAGCGTAAGAAGGATCAAATTTACCCCTGACACCCCACAGCCTGTAAAGCTCACTGGAAGAATAGCTATAATATACTTAAATACGGTACGGAACACGGAACTGGTTTTTAGCGTTGTTATTCAAAGTGCTCGACGGCATAGTCACCCTGTATGTAGGTAACACCCTGCAACCACAAACCCCTAAATCTTGTTACGCTCACCGTTGTAATGCAAATTAAAATAACAAGCGCAGACTCCCCTAAAGTATACACATATATACACCTACATACATGAATATACGTACAGGTACGTATACTTGCGTACGTGGGTATAGCCAGAGCGTTGGTTCTGACAATATGTGTGTCCGAGGCACCGCGAGTCTGTTGTGCGTTATTATTTTATTCCCCGTAACAAGGATTATCCTTTTTGTACACGTGTTTCAGGACACGAGGGGAGGCACAACTTCCCGGCGTCATACCTAGCAAAGCTTAACCGGAGGATAAATAGGAGCAAGTTTTTCGTGGGAAATGGTGTAGAGTTTCAAATTGTACGTTTTAGATTAGTTCTCATTTTTCCGTGACGAGATGTTGAATTCGATATACTGATAAAAAGTATGAGCAAACTCAAGATAGGTTGTTTTAAGCAAAATTTTTTATTCGGTTCATGATCTTGTTTCATTTCTTCCAACTCGCGTAGGGATTAAACCAGCCAAGGGCGCGCGATATTTATTACAATCCCCCAGACATCTTTATGCCCTGAGAAAATTTAGCAACACGCAAGTTTCGGGGAAAGTAGGCAGATGTAGGCCTTCGCGGTTAGGGAAGATCAATTCCAGTTTTGTGATAGTCGATCTGCGCCGTATGGTATAAAAACCTGGATCTATGTATGAGAAAAAATTCAGAATAAAGGTCCAGGCATTGACTACTTCCACCGCTCGGAAAAGAACTGTCAAACATCGATGTTCAAATTACGGACAACTTCTTTCAGTTGTTAAGGTTTTCGTGTTCACACTTCTTCTTCTTCTTCTTCTTCTTCTTCTTCTTCTTCTTCTTCTTCTTCTTTTTCTTTCGAACTTGAATACCTGGTCTTGATAATCTAGTGTATCTTTTTCTAAGCCGTTGCTTCTTTGTCACGATTCGTCGGAAAATATATCTTATACCTACATGAAGAACCGCCTTCCCAACGCGAATGTCTTCGGCCATACGTGGCCACCAGGTGTAATGGCTCCTACCCACGCAACCGTTCAAAATTATTAACCTAGGTTTTACACCACCAAGGGTAATATTAAATTCGACTAGGTATAATTACGAAACCTATTCAATTTCCACGAAAGAGAAACCCCTGTTATTTAGGTAGCTATCAGAACTGGCCTTGTGATTTTCCCGACTACGAACCGCACCAAAATTGAAAAAACAAAAAGACTTGTGTTCACCTTTTCTATCGTGATCGTGATTTTCTATCGTTTCTATTGGCAAGTTATAAAAGAAAGAAAAGGTCCCTTGAAACGAACCTCTTTAAGCAAGAACCGTGAGATTTAAGAGAAGATGCGCAATCGTCTAGACGGCGTCTGTTCTATTCAATCTCAAGTTATTTTCCCGGCATAAAACCAGGAGACGTTTTGGGTACTTTGCCAGCCGGAAATAAGACACATTCCCAGAAGCACACCCCCACGTTTGAGTAATCTCGAAAACGGTTTTACGAGCGATTCTTTTGAACATCGTTCAAAATGCTGGGATATTCGTATAGCATTACGTATAATAAAAATCTACAAGTCTAGAAGCAGCTCTTGGTGAGAAAGTGAGGCTCTATAAAAGCCACGATTCTCACCAGACGGTAAAAAATATCCTCTAGCCAGACTTACCTGGGTGATAGGTGCAGCTATGACCAAAACGTTGAGTTTTACTTGGACCCCATCAGCCGGCCACAAAAACGGACTAATTTTTTTCTCAGGGTTGAGGTAAACCTATCGGGTTTTTATCCCAGGATTTAATGATTTTCTTAACACGGAGGCACCGGACTCATGGGGCTGATTGAGAAGAAAAGAATCTTGCCCCAAGTTTTCCATTGTCTGACAAAACAGTTCCCAGCTTTTTGTAGTTTTACCCGTCTGGAGGTCGTGATAACGTCAACTGTCCCGTCTGACAATAGATGCAAGCATAAAGAGAACTGCTTTCGAACCGTATATATACAATTTTGTTAATTAACTATAACAGGAAAGCTTCATCTCGTGAATTTTACTGATATTTCACTCAGCCTGAACGTTGCGGATGATTCACAGTCAATGGTCTTCCACTGTGTGTATCTTTTCATACAGAAATTCTTCAGCAGACTATAATATGAGCTTGCGAAGAAAAGAGAATGCGGGAGAGCCGATATCTTTGAATAGTTACTTAGGCTTAATTATAACAAATCGGTGCTGAGTTCAATGACTCGAATCGCCAGGTTGGTTGATGACGGTTTCCTTCGAGTAAGAGAAGTGAGAGTGAAGAAAAAACTAAGAGTAAGAAGGTGGAAGAGGGACAAGTGATAAATGCCCGGGCGCGATGTCAAATAACAGTGATTTACTGATGAAAAACCGTCGTCTCGCCACGCTGTGCTAAAATATGTCGCCGCTTCATTGGCTGTCACTCCCACCGCCAAAAAGTCTGATCATGATCGCGTCATTTCTGACCCCTGTCGGGGATGATCCACCGTTATAATCGAAGTCAAGCTTTGTTTTTTCTACTTTGACGATGAAGTTTAGAGTCGAAGTTGCGGTGAAATACGGCGAAAAAGTTGTCGGAAAATACGTTGATCCGTCAAGCCGTCTGTCATTCAAGCGTATCCCTGTATCTCGACGCGACGTAATATCGGAAAGTGCCTGTCTTTCAACATTGACAAGCCGGGAAAGTCAAAATTCACGTACCACCCATCAGCCGGAAAATAAGTTCAGTAATTGTTATATGGATATCGAGAATACGTTCGTAATTATAATACAATACGTCAATAAAGCGCAACTGCGACTGACAGGAAAAGTTATAACCCAGAGCTTTGATCCTCTATTGTAGCTGCTATTCCATAACGGATAGGTAACGGAATTCATAGAATATTCTTGAATTTATTCAAAGTGAAGTACGCTCGTTAAACGCTGTAGGCGAATGAATGAATGGTAGAAAATTGCATAATTATTTTCTGTATTCCGCACACCGGTCGAATCTGATAGTCAATAACGCGACAAAAGAAGGTTTTATGAATGGATTTTGTTATCCAAATAATTGGTGTCCGTGCTGCTTCTGCACCCGCATATTTATTACCGACCAGTAAACTCTTCAAATACCATGATCGACACGCGAACTATAGTTGTCATGCTATTTTTAATCAGCATTACCAGGGATAAGATCAGGGCTATAGGTCACTGCAGCATACTAGCCTTTTCCGATTATAAGGCTAGCGCTCAAAGCATCTCAATCTATATTCGGACTTGAACTTTTACGTTAACGATCAGCTTTCACAGGGTGAAATTTGACTATCTACGAGTGTTTTTTCGAATACAGTTGAAATACCTTTGAAAATTTGACCATTGCCATGACACAGACCTAATTCCTCCCCGACTGGTCAACCCAGTGAGGTCAAGGTGACGTGGTCAACGGTAATTTGCTGCTTTCTACGTGCTCGCTTGGGATCACAACGATAATACGTGTTTTTAAGACTACCTTTCCACCTTACCCTGGACTCTGGTGGGGTGAGAAAAATTCCAAGGAAACAATGTCCCTTGATTAATATGTCCGTATAGTAATAAGTCAAGATGAAAAGGCTCGTGGTTCTTGAAATAAGGAAATATATATCGCCATAAAAAATTCTGTTGCTGCAGAGTTATCGTTGAGTTTTACATCTTAGAAGGGTCAGTGTGCTCCAGAACATTTTTTCAATGATCTAGACTTACCGCTGTAGTTCAGTAACCTTTTAAGGTATCATCAAGTCAAAGTATGGCTGTGAAAACCATCATCTCTCATAGTTAGATGTAGACTTTAGATATTTCGATCTCTAATTACTCATGAAACATAATTTCCTTCCCTGTTCTTTGGTATTATAGAAAAGAATGAGCACATTTATCAGATAGAAATTTATGTTCCGATGTACCGGAGACCAAAAAGAGATCTGTCTTCGGTGCTCTTACGTTGATTGCGTCCAACTGTGAGATGAGGCGGTACCTGACAAATTCTGACTCTACCTTGAATATACTTAAAGAACTAGTGAGCTGATGCGTTAAAACCATAAGCAATAAAAAAGTTGATTTTCGGAAGTATGAATTCTTCTGAAATAAGTAAACTCCCTCAAACTCGAAGCGATAATCCAAGCCGATAGAACGGCTAGAATTGCTATCGAGCCCCCGGTAAACTGTTCGAACGTTTACGGCATGGCGACTCCTCTGAAAGCTCCGGAACAAGGTAAGCATCCCCTTTAAAACGTCGACACACTACCACTCCGCGAACTATAACACAGCCCAGTCCTAATGCGGCTTTTATAGTTCGTTTAGTACGTTATGTTATTACGCGTTTGCTAAGGACGGTCGATTCGACCCGCGCAAGTGCGCGTAAACTTTCTACGCGTGAACATAATAGACACGTTTACGCACCCTGGCCTGGTGTAAGTGTACAGTATATAGTATACCGGAGATCAAGCTTTTATTTATATCATTACCATCGTTGATTGTTTCATGAAAAATTAGGCGACTATATGATACCGAAGTCTGTTATCTAGGTAGGTGTCGGCGATTCCCTTCAATCACACTCATAGCGCTTCTTCTGTTTCTGATTTATACAGGTCATTTGTTACCGTCTCTTCTCGAAAACCCCTCGTCCTCATTTTAACAATAACACTTATCGCTGAGCCACGGACTCAACGCCAGGCAAGCAGCGAGGCCTAAGTGGATCGTTAGCGCCGGTGTACCGAACCGCACCGGCTGGTGACGTCATTTGTTCCTCAGGCTTCTTCTTCCCCAGTCCACCGAGTTATACCACCGCATCTTAAAGCCTTCCTTCCACCCCAAATCAGCCGCCCCCGTCTACTCCCGAAGCTAAGCAAGGGTGTCGAGGGAGTCAAAGCCAGTCGATGTTTCGTTATACTTATTAATTATACTCGCATCATTTGTCTGAATCTTGTCGAAGAGAAGAGGGACTATTTATTAGCTAATAAAAGACCGCATGACTGATGGGCAAAAGAGATTTTTCGATAAAAAGAACAGACAGTATAAGGAGAGAGGAGGGAAATGGCAAAAAGTGTAAGCTTCTCTGCTGTCGTTTGCTGACGTGTCGCCTTCGGTAGAAGAAGATAAGTGATTGGCTTGCGTACCGTAAGAGAAAAGAGAAATCGAGGGATTTTTAAAACGTCTAAATCAGCGAGAACCATTTATCGATTGTTGTCTAGTGATCGAAGGTATCCAAGTGCAACACTTGAATTTGTTTTTCCGAAGTTTGTAGCTGAGCTATCTTGATGACTGACTCGTCTGAATTTCTTCTTCGAAGGGGAAAGAACTTTTCCATAAAGAGAGAACGAATGAAGCATGTTGCAACAATCGTGTAAGCCTCGGATTATCATCGGTCGGAAATTAAATTTAAGTAAAATGCTTTCATTGTTTCCCTCGTACCTCCATTAAGAGGGGAATAAATTGGCCATTATTCAATCCACTAACTGGTAAATCTTCTAATTCGGTGCTCGTTAAGCTCCGCGAGATATAAAGGTTAGTTACCCTTGCACTGTAAATATTAGTCAATCGGGGAGTGCGGATCTTCGCAAACAGCAGTGCTCACAGATCCCGAGTTTAATTGCATGTAATCATGCTGATAAGTGATGCTGCGTGCAGTGAGTCACGCGACGAAATGAAGCTATGAGGTACCGGTCACGTACAGGCGGTACTTTATTGCCCGTAATTTATATGCATGCGCAAAAAAGTGTCATAAATCCAGCCCTTCCAGTACCATATCAGATATCTACGGTGTCGCGATGTCGTAGTCTATATTTCGTCGAGTCAATTATTTGTCAAGTTGTTAAAACGGTTGAACCAGGAGAAGCGAGTACGCCTAGTTTATGCATTAGAATTTCAGAACTAGATTGTTCGTATCGGTGACAAACTAATTATACACCAATCAAAACAAGAGAACAAGTATGTCGCAGAGTAATAAACGGCACCACTTTATACCTATGTGAAAGCTAATTGGAACAGAATATACACGCGTATGCCTAGTTTCGTTGAGATTGATTAGCGAATAGTAATTATCCTTGCCAAACCCAGGCAGACGGGTTAGACTTTCCGACGTAAATTTTCGAGTAAAATTTATACTACGTGACAAGTACCTACCCTATATTCGTAATTCAATTAATAACTTTGATAAGTTTCAGGCTCAGCCGCAAGTGCGGGATATTCGAGATGCCATGATGTAAGTGATGTGTAGTACTAAACATGAGGCAGTTTCAAGTATGCCGATCGTTAAACGAAACACTTCGTTGTGTCTTAGAAACAACTGCAATTTCTAATACAAGTGTCGTAAATGTTTCTGCCTAACATATTCGAACATTTTTTAACATTGAATAAATCATTAATATGATATTAGGGAAACTTCCAGTGGGATACAGACACGTACACGTGATTATAGCGACATGTTGAAACAGTTCGGAAGTCTGCGTTTGGCTACATTATCCTACGATATCCGTACAGGTCAAGTTGAGATAAATTTTCCGGCTTCACTAACAGGTAATGGGGGTACCGCACGCTACTGAAAGGGAATGTAATTGGAATTAATGATTAACCAGACGTAGGCGCTACCTGGGTGAGTCCGACGCTTGCCGTCATGGCGCCTTTGTGAATGGAAGTTGACCACGCGACGTTATCGTCAAGATGGTTTGGTGAATTTCCAAAAACCATTTACTAGCAATAAGAAAACTCGACGTAGCTTTAAGACATTTCCGATAAATTTTGCGATTTACAAATTTGTTTTAGATGTACGCGACGTGTCGTCGTTTCATCGGAGGATGAAAATGAAAAGTATAAATATTTGCCGGTAGAATTGGGTGATAAAAATCGTCCCCCAATTCGAAAAATATATTCCCTGATCGATATCTCACCTGTGCAATGTAGAGCTACAGATAAATGGGTAACAATAAGTCAAAATGTTTTAGGAACCGCTCCGAGGTTTCCTGTGACAGTCAATTGCTCAACTGAAATTGATTTTCAACGCCCGAATTTATAGCAGGGAACATTTGTAGCAATTGGTAAATTTTCGAGACCGGAGATTGAAGATTGAAGATTTGAAAGCAAAGGGGTAAAGTTATGTTCTGGGTGGGCCTTATATGTATATCGAGCGGGAGTTGAATATATGCTTTAGGATGTCTCTTCCTTGCCCTGCCTCGTCCTTATGTAGGTGAAACTTCCTTCGTGCCGTTATAATATATGACTGGCACTTTAAGAGATTTAAGAGTACGCTGGAGCTCTGGATATGAAAGTTTGGATTTATCTGCCTAAAATACTGTTATGCTATCTCAGAATCTCCCGATTTTGAATATTACCTACATCGTGATTTTCGCAATCAATTTTCAAATCCTTTTGGCTTTATAACGCGATAAACAAGGCGGAGGAGACACTTTTTCACGTTACTTGTCACCACTTTACAAACCCATGTCATTGCCGGAATCGCTATTAAGTACGCGTGAAGAATAAAGGTTGACATTCAAAAATTGAAACCCTCCTTTTTTTTCCCGTAGAAGTAACCATTTAAATTGAAGAGATGTGCCGAAGGGTATCATTTTCGTCCGAAACCAATACTTTTCCTCTACACCAAGGTGATAAAGAATAAAAAATGTTAGTACTCCAAACGTCACTCAGTTATAAACGTTAAGGTTGCCAGATAATAATCGAAATAATCATCACCAAGGAATAGAAAGAGACAGTCATAATTACCTACACTACGAATTCAATACATGCTTTAGCATTATAATTATTGAAGCTTCGTCAGAGAAGTGAAAGAGTTTAAACTTCCAGTGATGGAAAGAGAAGCTGTTATTATTCCCGTATATAACCGCTTAATGAATGAGCTCAATTAAAACCGCAGGAATAATTGAGGTTAATTGGGTACCAATTTTTGTGTAACGTTACGTCAACGAAGATCAAAATACTTTTGTACTGCCAATTCAATATCACGTTGTAAATGTTCAGCTTTTTTATTTCCGTAGGGATGACGGAATTATTTCTATAGAATAAGTGACTCGTATCAGCCTGCGGATACAGAGATATACTTTTTATCTCTATGGTACCACAGTCTTTTTAAAATTCATCGGATTCATTTACCAACGTTCCATTGATCTTCGAAAACTCGAGTGACCTCTTCGGATCCACGCAACGTTTGAAAAGTAACGACGGCATTGAATCACGCCGAGATCAAATCAGTCTCAGTCCACTGCACAATGTCGGTGGACACTTGGTGATTTCGGTAGAAAGTACGAAGCAGAGCATAATGAGAAATCGATCTTGAACCGAGACTAATGGAGCATAAATACTTCTAATTACACAGTAATCACCCCGACAGACGAGGGGAACAATTTCATATTTTATTTTGGATGAAATCCAGCGGATGGTTGTTAACTCAAAAAGTCGTAGATGAAAAATGGATGTGCAGGCATGGATCATGTTGATTTCCCAAAAGTGCTGTGACCCCTATGCCAGGTTCACATGGGACTTTTTCATTTTTTGATATCGGTGGAACTCGGAAATTGTTGATAAAGAATTCAATCGAATATATTCGATATTGATAATTATTATTTTCAAATGTGATTTATATTCATTGATACGTATCTGTTGTCGACGTCTCGTTATTGTCGACAGTAAAGAAAAAAACTGATTTTATGATTATATCGTTGCCAATTCGATCAGCGATGGAAATTTCGGTGATTCTATCAGCGGCAAGGATTCATCGAAAATATGAGCCTGATGTGTTCCAATGTGATATTGAATATTCATTGATATTCTCTCTACGCTAGTGTATATCGATGGCATTGATTTCGTTCAACAGTCTCGCTTCCGACTAAAGTTATTCGGGAAAATCTGTAGCCAGATATTCTCTGTGATTAATCTCGAATTACACATGTATAATTCTGCGCTGATATACCGGCAAAAAAATTTAATTCCATTAGAATGCGTTATGCGATTCGTTGCCGCTGGATGCCAGCCAGATCTACGTTGATTAACTGGAGTATTCAACTTTTCCACGATTTGTACCCACGCCCGTTAACAGGATTGTCCGGTAACTTGGTAATTAAATTTCGGAGCAAATTATAGCCTCGTTTTCGCCGGGGTTTTATTCCGGTTGACTTCCTTGAACGACTTTTATGATTTGTTTTATTTCAGTCCTCATCTGGGGCGCTGATCTTCTAGCCCCAAAGGTCCTGAAATACCGGAAACCGTAGTCTCCTTCGCTTCATTTTAAATCCTAATCATTTTTCTGTAAGAAACAAGAGGCGTTTCCACGGACGGAAAAGTCGATCTCTGGATAAATGGCATTCTACAGTTCCTAAATAAAGATATGCTTCGGTGCAGGCTGCGGAAGTGACTCTATATCTCGGAGGATAAATAATTCAAAAATCTTTGTACAGCTAATGCCTTTTTCAAATTTTTTCAACCTTTGTATACGATACCCCAGGCGTACTCTATATTCCCACGCTCTTCCATGTTATAAATTTATTTTCATCAAGCACATAGAAACCTGAGAAAAGTCACGTTTCCCAGCACTAACCTTTTCCCGAGAAAAGTCGCGACAGGCCATTTTCCTAGGCCATACTAACCCAGCTAACTCGTCAGTCTGCATTTTCTGTAAGCTCGTGATAGTTGCTCTATACTCAGAAGCGTTGATCCCGTGCTCTGTGACGACCGACAACATAATTCGCCACGCACATCTCTCAATCCTCTATTACAAATGGACTACTGACTAGTCCATTCTGTTCGTATGCTACACTATACTGCTATAAATCTCCGAGGAACCCGTAAACACCCCATTGGTCATGTAGTCCTAGGGGTAGAGCGTGTATCGTGAAAGAAAGGTGAGCTTTCCCGACAATTGTGGCTGGTGGAAACGTAGGTATATACCTACACAATGCTCAAACGCTATAGCTTTGTCGTTTCCCTCGGAATGGAATTCAAACATTTTTTTTTTTCACCTAATTTCCTGTTTTAAGGGATCAAAGATGAAAATCCGAAATTTGATTCCGAACAAGATAATGCAATTATTATTCTTGCCTGTGTCCACTGAATCCATGTTGTTGGTCATACGCACTGGAGGATTGAGGAAAAAAGTATCGGTATAGGGTTAGCTTAGAGATTTTTTAATTTCGTCCCAATATGCAGTTTGCCCGAGGCGAATAAACTGCTCGGCTAGAAAGGCGAGGCTGGCAGATGTATTTCACGCGGTAACGACTTTGGTCACGCTGTCTGTATGGCCCTCGCGACATCTGTTGTCCTCAGCCGCTAAATAATGGATGACCTGGCCTCCCGTGGTACGCCGGGTCACATGACTGTGGCTTACGATGGCAAATCCGTAACTGCCGTAACGAGCAGCTAGTGAGGAATTGTCAGGGGGTGAAATCGAGATGACCGTGTCATTTTTGTTGTTACCGTTTGTATATCGGGTACGTGAGGGAAAAAGACAGAGATAAAGGGGGAGCGGCGGGCCTGTCACGTCTCTAGTTTTGGGGAAAATTGGACACAAATTAATTCCATGTATCCTTTGACTTTGCATCAATTTATGAACAAAATTGGTATAATTTGTATAAGAAAATAGACGTGAATTAAACTGGCTCAGATTCATTAGGCATAGGGTTCAGGGAGGAGGGGTAGATGCGAGAAAAAAAATTAATTAAATTTAAGGGTGAAAATTTGTTAAAACTATGTTTGTTTACGATGCCAGAAGTAGGAAGTCAATTTAACGAAAAGGAGAAACTCATTAAACGCGCAGTCGAATATGTGAAACATGCACTGCGTTTTATGAATATGCACTGTAAGGGTGTACGCAGCACGAAACACGCTGCAGATATGCAAAGTACGTATTAGCATAAACGTCCAACGAATAAAAATTTTTCTACCATTAGTCATACCGAGTAGTAAAAAATTTCATGGTAAACGATGGACATTCCGTTTGCATATCATCTCTTCATTTGAAATTCAACTCTGGCTCGGTCATCAAAGAAATATACAATTTTCTGCTATAACTGGTTAAATTTGGAAAAGAAAATGCCGAATACAAAAATATGATCCAATAAATGGAGAGAAATTGAGACGATAAATGACAAGCGAA
Organism: Tenthredo distinguenda; assembly: GCA_947538915.1. Lineage (NCBI taxonomy): Eukaryota > Metazoa > Arthropoda > Insecta > Hymenoptera > Tenthredinidae > Tenthredo > Tenthredo distinguenda. The sequence goes on from OX384534.1 coordinate 14,101,577, forward strand.
AAATTTGCACCGTCTCGACCGATAAAAAATGGACAAAAATCTAGGAAGAGGTAATCTCCTCACATCAATATAGATATTCATATTCGCACGAAGGTATATCTCGATGAATATATATGCGTGCATCATTCGACTCCCGTTTCGTCCCTCTACATATATCCTCTGTCATTCTCACATTTCTGGTCATATATTTCACGTAATATGAGTCTGACCAGTCTTTCCGAAATTAATTTGTCCGCGTTTCCCTCCGCTACTGTTTTTGCTTCAGGATTGTGGCCAGTTTGGTAAAAACGATTTCACAGCCATTTTGCACAACGTTTTAGAGATTGGGCTCATCTCCGTTTGAACTTGCCGTGGTACGTGTACCCCATTCCGTAACGAATTCAAACCCGAAATTACCCCTGGTTCCAGTTGAACTGCGGAAACGACCGAGATCACCTACAGTTTATAATTTATCTGGGGTAAAGGTGAATCCCGCATTTTCCGGCGTGGCTCGATTCACACAGTCGTGGTTACCTACTGCAGAATTTCGTCCAATTTTTCACGCCAATTTTCTATCAAGTACCCGCAGTTACGTTTTTTTTTTCTTTTCATCTTTTTATTCTACTCCAGGCAACAGTTATGGTTGTAATGAAAAATTTATTGGTACGCTGATTAGAGGGCAATTATAGTCGTTTATTGAACGGTAACGACCTTTCGAATAATTTTACAATTTAAACGTCGTTTTTGTGAAATACGATGACCAATTAATGCAAACACACCTGCTTTTTCCCCTGCCTGTTACCTTATGCCACACCAAATTTAGACTCCCATCCACAAATAGAATTAAGCGCGTTTTTGACTCAAATTATTATATTTTTAACTCGCTCGTTTGTAATCGAGAGAGAGCCGTTGTTCTCCGACCTGACCAAGAGGGTAGATCTTCCGAAGAAGTGATTTCCAACGAACTGGATTCTCTATAGCTCAGAGTATCTTCGTATAGTCTCGTAGGGGTTCATAATTTGTGTTATTTGTAACAAAATATAATACTTAACGAATTCAAAAATAAAAATCGAAATTCTAGTCGGATAATTATTATACATCTCATGTGTTACTTCTCGGCGTAGCATCTTGATATATATTTGCAGCTGCTTACCAGAGCTTTACTTCATTTTTCCTTCGAATCGATAGCATGAAGCTTCCCAACTTCGTTTAACAACTGAACCAGCCGTGTTCTTCCCTTATGATGGGCAATTTATATCGCTAAAGTCTTGATCTTCGCTCTGATATCGTAAAGGGTGGGATTGTGAGAAAAGAAGTGTTCGAAAAGGAGAGAAAAAAAACGAAGAAAAAAGGTTAGAGAGAGGAGGAAAGAACTGATATCGAATTCTTACTTCGTTCGTACAATAAGTAATCCCCTTTTTCCGTGAAAGCGAACGCGGAAAATTCTCATTATCGGCAACCCCTTGCTCTCACACTTGAACTTATTTTCTTCACTTAGCGTTAACTCGAATTGAATTATGTATAGGCCAGAATAAGGTGAGTTTGGTGACATTACTACACTCACATACAGTACGGAGTAATTACACCTAGACTTCGGTGTGGAAATTTCCAGTGGCTTTTCGCAGATCCTAATCGGGTTGCCGCTTCTCTACATTCTTGGCACAACTGGAATTCCCGGTGAAATATCCAACGATCTGACAAATTATGCTCGGACTCTCGAAACAGTGTCTAAAATATTTCTCGCTCATCACGTTGCTTCGTTAGATTATGTTGAACTATCTTACTACCGAAAATAACCGTGGCACGAACAGGTATACTAAATTATATATTCAAGGTATATCTCACTACGATACCTGTTTGTGGATAAGTTAACCAACTGGGCAAAGCAGATCATCAAACAGCGCTCTTGAGAGAAGGAGCAAGATTTATTTCCTGGCATCAGTTTGGTATATTTTTCAAGTCCCCTCATTTAATTCAATACCCGTTCTCGTAGATGCGCGGATACCGAAGGATTTTAAAGAGAGCTACTGGAAATGCCTGAATATGGAAGGAATTTATCTCTGATGTGCTCCCCTTCCATTTGAACAATTGACATAAGAAGATGATACCTCGTTCCAGAGAGTAGCTTTTTCGAAATCCGCAATTCTTTCGTCTTCGGGAATTGTGCAGCAATATTTCATGTAGCGCTTTTCGACTGACTACCAGGAAATATTCTGAACCGTAATAGCGATGAAATTAGCGTCGGTATACTAGGGCTTGTAGACTATTGAATCAGAGATGCGACAGTGCATCCATTTATGCAAGTCCTTACTGTAGAAATGTAAATTTGGTCTACACGAGCAAACAGACCAAAGATGTGTGTTATTGCAACAGAATGCCGCAGTTTGCACGGACTTGAAGCTTATGGAACATCCATTATTGTCAGAAATTCAAAGCCGCAGCCGTTCGGCGTATAGCAAGTAAAGCTCAAAAGCAGCTGTAAGCTTCAATGTCCTAGAGAATCTCGTTGTAGAATATACAACGAAGCGAGGAGATAAGCTGGGGATGCAGAACTGTACATTGTCATATCACCGATTGTATTCTTTCGTCAAAAAACGATCTTTGAAGTGTACGACTATAAGATACGAATAAACGATACCGACATTAACCGTTTCTTACTGCGTTTTCGATCGAAATGCATCGGCTACATCGAAGAGCGTAACTTAATTTCTCCCTCCACCTTATACTCTTATAACAAGATGAAAATACACTCAGAATGAATTATGAGTGAAGCTCTCGGCGTTGTAATACAAAGGGAAATTCGTTCTCTAGTTTTCACGCGCGAGTACATGAGTGATCTTCAAGTTATTTCACTGAAGACAAATTGTCAACGTCTTTGTAAGTCCGAAGCCGGTACGTATCTGTGATTCGAGTAGTAATTTCGAGTTTCCTTTGGTATGGTATTATTTCTGCGATATGAGTTTTTCCACTGTGGAATATCCCGCTTCATTTTTGTACGATTTCCAAGACTACAATAAGAATGCTGCAGGGAGGCTGGAGCAGGACTTTGAGAACGAAGCAGCAGGCAGCCTTTATTCAATTTTCTTTGTTGGTGAGTTTACAGCCTCTCCGTGCTATGCATGGCATATTAATACCGCGGTATGGCGAGCACGTTCTCAGCAGAAACAGCGCTAAATAGTTCCTGTTTTTCTCGAGCAAAAACTACGACGCTTAATTACAATAGGGAGTAATTACACGACGCCGTTGGCGACATGCATAGTTTCTTATTAAAAAGTGGGTAGAGGTACCAACACCAGTTTCAATTTGACCAATTCATCTTCTAACTTCGAAATTCAGTTTCACATAGGGTCAACGGATGGTACGTGTTGATCGTGGCAAGGTTACAAAGCGAAATGTTTGTGTTTGTCAAATTATACAAATCGAGAATGAAATGAGGCATGAATATTAGAATCACGATCGCGAAGGGGACCATCGAATTTATCATCCCTCGATTTTTTTTTTTTTCACCCCAACTTTACGTCAACGTTAACATTTATTCAGCAATACAGTAATGAATTTCAAATCAAGCCCAAAATCTGCTGGATAGTTCAAATAAATTTAAGTTAACGTAAGAAACATCATAATCTCAACTTAAAATAATTACACTGAGTTCAGCCCAGCTTTAACTGCTATTCATAAGTCGATGGTACTGTCTTTAAAAATCTCGATCAATTTATCATGACCGAGTGATTCGCAATATTTCTGGAGTAAATGACCAATCGGCGTAGGTATTCCTTTCCAAGGATTGCACCTTTGTACTCGAGAAATGCTTTCGTTACTCCCTATTACGGCAGCTCTGTTATACCATGTAGAGATACATACCTAATTAACTCTTAGAATCTGTTGAAATATATTTCAATTCGATCTCAAGTCTTGGATGAAAGGGATGAAAGGGTACATTATCATGTTATTGGGAGTGATTAGAGTTTCGGTGAATTTGTATATACCGTCGAATAGAGTCAAATGGAGTAAAGAGCGTGATACGTACTGTATGCGTCGTTTGACTTACATACGCAAGTGGAATGTTCGTGAAAGAGAAACTCAATTTGTAGTACGAAGTTTCTACATTTATTTGATGATTGATACCTACATCTTACCAGCGCTGCAATGTATGGAGAACTACGAGCTCGTCGGGCCTTTCCTAATTGTAAGTCAGGTAAAGTTTGTCGGATTGTTACAGTTGTTAACCCCTTACGGCGCACAGATTAATTGTTATATTTAATGAAACTCGACGTCTGTTTTATGCAGTTTGGGTAACTACATACGAAACTATTCCCTGGCTCGCGTTATACCAATTAATGGCAACGCGGAAAGAGCCGTGAGTTGAAATAGTGTAAAAATATGAGTAAAGTAAATCCGGGTAACAGGAAATAGAGACGATCTAAAATCTTGACACGAATGTCTGCCGATAAGCTCGTCAATTCCCAATTTACAATTCAAAATGGCAGCTGCTGTAACGACCCACGGTAGTACGTTACAGAAATCACGAAAACCGTTCAGCCCGAACGACTGGCGTGGCATAATTTGGAAGCTGTGGGAAAAGGTGATGGTCGTATAAAAATAATGGGAACATTTTTATTAGGTTGTAGGATGCCTCCGGGGCAGAGTACACCTTGAAGGTATTCGCAAAGCTTTGCCTAAGTTTATGATGACACTTCAACCACAGAGCTGAGGATCGCGGTAGAAATCCCAAGGAATAGTGCGGAAAATTGAGATAAAAATGTGAAAGATGTCGCGGGGACGAGGTCAGCCCAAAGCATTTACCTTGGCTCGTTGACTCGAGATAAGATGGTACTCTGATATGAACCAGGAGCGAAATTCTACGAGTGTTTTTATATTTAGATTAAAGTCAAGCATAGAGTTGAGAAATGTTTTTCTTGCTATTCATCAGAAGCATTTCTCCCACTCACCAATATAGCAGGAAAAATCAAGACACGTCTTTTTGCACGGGCTACAGACTAGGTGGGTTAATAACGACGGCTTGTACTTGCAAATCCGCGGAAATTCACGTGAACGCGCATCAGGTTTTAGATAATACACTTAGTGGGTTGATAGCCTCTCAAATATCGACCGAACCGCATAACGCCTCGCAACGTTGAAGTATTAAGCGAAACAAGGTAAATAATCTACCACGTCAAAAGCCACGTAGACCTGGTTGAGAGATTGAAAGAGACGGATGACCGAAGGAGGACTATAGAGGCATAAAACGAGTAAATAAGACTGGTAGAGTAGGGGTAAAAATTGCGATCATCTACCCACTTTGCCTAATGCATATCACGCTTCTCTACTTCCGGGCGCAACCAACTACTATAATGTGGCATACAGATTTTATCAGTGGACAGTGATTTTTCACGTTCACACTTATTTTGCACTGTTTTTCATTGGGCTGATTTTCATCCTTAATTGGCTATCCGCAAATTCCAGTGGAACTGAAAATTCTAGGTAGATTCCGTCGTGGAAGTACAGGTGTGTGGAAAAAGGCTCTTGGAATACGAACGGATCGATAACTCTCTGGTAATTCGCGATTTAACATCGGTGAGAAGTGTCATCGTCTAATTTCACTCCGATCTATTTTAGACCTCCACTAATAGTAAAATGGTGCAAATTAGCTGGAAACCATCGGAAAAATTGACGACAGGTTAAAAAACTCAGAGCTACTCACCGGCTTGGTTACTACCACAATCTCTATTACAGTTATAGGAAACTTTTAGCCTAATGCAGATGGCTCAACTGGCATTTCTCCATGCAGAAATTACGACACAACGAATAGCAATTTCAACCCTCGTTTAGTAGTTAAAAGTTTGGACAATAGCTATGCTAAAATTTTTTAGTCTTTCTTGAATAGATCAGAATCCATTTTAAATTTTGAGTTCTTTTACTATTTTGCATTTACCTACTATTAAACCGGTGAAGCAGAACCGAATACTGACTATAGATTTGATCCCAAAAAATGTCCGTAAATCTGAGTTCAATCAGCTCTCCAATGTCTGCATAAAATTAGGTTTGATTTCTCCCCCGTTGGTTCCCCTTTGTGTGTAGGCACTCTAAAGCGCTTCGGGTGAAGAAAGTAAAAAAAAGGAACAACAATTTTGTTCTTTTCGAAGTTTATCACCCAGTTCAAGTTCTTCTCCTTGAAAGAAATTTCCATGAGAGTTAGGTGGTTCGTTGGGATCAAAAGGCAAGTTCATGGTCTCCAGGCTCCCTTCAGACTGGCACTTGTCCCACGTTAACGTATTGGTTTCCAACTATGTATATAGTCTAGTTTCACGCGGTTGGGAGCTATGGGAAATCCGTTTGACCACGAGCTCCTGGGGAACATGACGACATCGCGTTCCTGTGGTGTTGCTGGAATTTCGACGAAACCACGACCATTCGATAGGAGAGAAACTGTCGAAGGACGAAGTATCGATTTAATTTCAAAACCCCCGATTTCCTCTACGATTTTTTGTCTTCCCAGTATTTTCAGAGCAAAGAGTATACTCCGGAATATTATGACAAAATCATGAGATATAATTCATCAGTTGGTTTATCCTGCATATATTTTCTCCTACACAAGCAGAAATTTTATGGCTTGAAAAAAGGAAAAAGGTAAAATAAAATCAATCCAATCTTCGTCACGTTGTTTTTCTCTTTCTGTACGCGTGGAACCTGGCCCTGGATACATCATCGCACGCGTACGCGTGATGGTGAATGCTTATAGCGCAGGAAACGGCAATTGTCACCCGCAATTCACACCGAGAATACCAGAGCTGTTAATTCCGGCAATCAACACCATTCCGCGGGACGATTCTCGCCTCCCTTTTCCCCCACGATGTTAGGTAGGTACATACGTTGCTCAGTGTCGTCATCAGGCATAAAATCGAGCCGTTATTTCAAATAAAAAATTGTCTCTTGTCTTGTACCTACGTCTTGCCATCATACGTTAGTTTAGTGATAAGTCAACACCTACGCTGATCATATGCTCAGACGCTATACCTTTTATGACGTGCGAAAGAAAACTGTGTTTTAGGTATATTCAAGCACAACGTTATGTGCATATTGACGCAGTGAGCTTATTGATGGACTTGATCCAAGTTGGTATAAGTTAGTATGAAACAAATTTCAGTTTTATAAAGTCAATTTCTCGCCGCAAGATTTTGAGCATCAAGTAGTTAAATTAATTGCGAGTTTGCTCGCATATAGTTCAGTTTACGCGTTCTAATTCCCAAGTAGATAGGAAGACCGAGGCGAGGGTGAGGATTCGATCGCGAGGGCGTAAATTTACAACATTCCTTGCTTGTAATTTCAGGTGAAGTACAAAAGCGTGACTGTGACCCCGTCTCTCTTGGCGAATAAATTTCCCCTCTTTGTTCAAGATTCTCAGCAAATTCCATGCTACGCTATACGAGATCATAATTTATATCAGGCTTGCAGCTGGGCCATAATCATTACCGCTTTTCTTGTTCCTCGTTATCGTCACTTCGTGCATTTATACCTATACGACATCGTGTATAGTTACACACGGCAGGTGTATCACGCGAGCGATATATATTATACAAGGTGTAAGATATCCAAAAGCTTGCAGCCCTCGCATAGGTCAGAACTTGGATAAAGCGGCTGTCCGCAGCTTTCGTCATTATTTACTTCCGTAATATTTCTGTTTCACCCTCGGACCGCGGATTCGAAATTAATTACTGGCTTTTACCGGTAGCTGCCAGAAGAAGAACAGCTTGGGTCGAAGGGATAGGATGAAAAGAATGTGAGAGAAGAATAGTGGGAAAAGGGTAAAAAAGACACGGGGGAAATAGATTAACAAGCTAGAAAGGGCTGTCTACAAATTATTCAAAAGCATTCAAAGGCCATCGTACCAAACAAGCATCGTACAGGCGTCTAGATTCTCACACTTTTCCGTAAAAGTGGAGTCAACATTTTTCAAAAATAAATAAATAAGGGTCAGAATTTATATGCATAAGATACACGAAACTGGGTTAGGATTATTTCGAGAACTGTAATAGGATTGGTTTGTTATCGCAGCGGTTGCCCGCAACAATAATTGTCATTCACGGTTCTGTGTAATTAATTTACTGAGATATATAATATATCTATGTATATACTATACATATATGGTAACTTCGATAATATAATTTATTCTCTATAACTATTGTTACGAGCTGGTATCATGTCTCTGCATCAAAATACCAATGAAACATGATCCCATAAATAAAACACTGCAGGCATCGATGCGGGACAGAATTTGAATTGAATCAAATTTCGTGTGTATCCGGTGCGGAAGTCGAACCGTTGATGCATAACAAAAATCTAGTTGGTTGTCAACCTATACGCAAACTTATACCCATATAAATTTAAATATATATCATATCTATACCCATATTTATCTAGGGGTTAACCGTACTTGGTAAGCCGTTACACCGGTTGTTATATAATCCTGGTATTAAAATTCCTGGTAAAATTTTCAACTCCATACTTAAATATGGATATCTTTCCTATAAAATATAAGGTTACTTTCAAACTTACTCGCCGCAGTCTGTTTGAATTGCCGAAATTCGTTCCGTCCATTGATATCGCTTGAATAGATTTGATGGCTGTGCGAGGGAGAAGTTGAACCGAGCCATGGGGGAAAGTACGTTAAAACGCAAGGCACGCCTCGTAAAATTTGTCAGAGAAAAATTGGATTAGCAAAACTTTCTGTAATGGTGGTAGGCCCTTCGGCCGCGTAACATTAGCCTTCACGATTCACCAAAATCTCTTTCATTGTCAGAATGAGTGTCGTAATAATAAGAAATTGAGTAACAATTTAAAGCACGTACTTTTTAATTACTTTTATTTTATGATTAGCGAGGTTTTATAATTGCTTCGTCAAAAAGCTTTCTTCTCGCGAAATCAGAGTGTCGATAGTTACTTATAATCCTCAAGTACGACCCCGCAAAATGTTGTACCCGCAGAACTGGCGAACTCTGAAAAGACCCGACAACAGTTCTGAAAGAGATACAAGATTGGAATAGATCTGAATGAAATAAAAGTTAAAATTCTAACGACACAGGATCTGAAACTTATGCCCTATCAATTTATAAGCTACAGGACTTTCGGGCTTTCTCCGCCCTTCCAATATAGCGCCATGTTTGTAAGATCGCAATCAAAAGTCACGAAGTCTACACTTTTTCTTCCCATATACGATTCCCTTCGTTACCAGTCCGAAAGTTTTTTCCCTTTTCAAAAGAGGGAGGCGGTAACTGTGTAACTCGCGAAAACTTTCAGGTTTTCCTATCTCTCTTTGAAAGCGATTCTTATCGCCTATATGTATTCATATGTATTCGTACATAACGCACTTGTACATATATACAGACCGATTCCCCTTTATCGAAGAGAAATGGCATCCGTTCGTGGCAAGGTCGTCATAATCTAGTATCTATCCACATCACATGACACTGGCATACTAAATTATGTTGATAGCACGTTGAATAACTCGTCCATCCTAGTGGAACGGGGGTTTTCAATAGAAACCTTTATGCTCAACAAGTTACCTCCGCAGATAGGCACAACAGGCTATTATTATGGAAATCATTATCAAAATCAATAATCTGAAAATTTAATTACACGTTCTGATGATAAAATTAAACGATTCGATACATTAAGCGGGTCTATGACCAGTGCATAAATCGATAATTACAATTTTAAGTCAGGATAGAAATCAGTCAGAAAACGTCGAAAGCCAGGTATATATATATGTAACGACATAGCGAATCAAAGTTTATCGCTAGAGCAGAAATTAAAAGGCTTCTGGAATAGAAATTTTCAATAGGCAGCGAGCTGCGCTACCCTTTGTATTACTACGATGTCTGTATACCCTTCGGTTAATAGTTTATATGGCAGGCTAAAGCCGTACATCGTGTTAACCTACATAGTACCCAGTTAATGGTGGAAACTGGAAGTACAAATTATCGATTTATGACATCAACCCTGATGTCTGACCGCGAGCGAAATCATATGTCAGAATGTTCGTTGAAAGTTCATATTCACGCTGTAATATTCGGTTATAAGGTACGTCTACAGATTTCATTCGAATGAATTTAGGTCAAGAAAGTATCAGCACTGTCGCAGAATATGAAGGGTTGACGTCATTCAATCCAAATTTGCAATACACTTTATCAATTAAAAAAACAAGTGTCGTGATTTTTTTCGGCAGATTTTTCCCTGCTACTAATTACTTAGTTCACCCAGCCCAAAAAAATTGGTTCTCTTTTGTCAAAAAAGATCGAATCCGTTGAAGAGGCCAATAACAAGTTGGAAGAATCTCGAGTTTCCAACGATTAGAGGGTCAAGAACGCTGACCAAGACCGAAAGTTCAACCTATTTGGTTTCTGCTTTGCAGATAAAGATAATTGTCGTAGATTCGCAGTGAAATGTTGGGTTAATCTCATTTGAATACCCCACAGCCAAGAAGCTTCTGAATCTTTGTACCGAAGGTTAAACTGATTGCGAAAAAAGAGTTTTTAAACGGAGTAGTAGCTGCGAAATGATCAGCCTCTCAGTTCTTGTTATTCTCACTGATAAATCGTATTTTTCATGAAATAATTTGCGATTGACCTTAGCCGGAGTTAACTGAGTCGATCGGTTTGCTTATTTATAGAAATCCTTGCCTCCTTTCGAACCCTCGTTCTGTCGCCCGGCATGAAATCATTTCCATAAGACCTAAGTCTGTGAGAAAATATCTTGTTAGCAAGAGCATGACGAAGGAATCTCTTTAACATCGATCAGTGCGAATGAAATACGAAATAAGATTAACAACATTTTAATAAAATTCGACTGTGTTCATATTTTGATGCCTCGAAATTTGTTCCGATGTATTCAGACTCGGTATTTCTCCACAGACTCGCGGTTGTTCGGCAGATTGCAGTGCTACTTCACCTTTACAATCGCTTCTATTCAGATTCTTCCATAAAAGCCTTTAGAAGTAAGACATAAACGTGTATTCGAAGAAGGAATAAACTAGGATATAAAATACTTCCGGATTTCAGAGCAGCAAAAGAAGAACATAGACATTTCTCAGAACCTACGAAGTGGCACAGTTAGTGCCTACGATATAGACCCGGTTTCCGCTTAACATCGTAAAATAACTGTTGACGATCCTATTTCACATACCACACATCGAGGCCTCCGCATTGAGGAAAGCTAACGTTTCGCATGACTGCGATGGACGATATCAAACCTGATAATTGATGGGGATGGAAATCGGAATTTAACTCATAGAGAATCCTATCAGACTATTCTTCGAAAGAATCGATTGTCAAAATCAGTCTTTCGAATACGAAATCAACATGCTTACCGAATTGCGATGACGTTTCAAAGCCCTTGAGGCATCGGTGTGTGCTTCTGTTCGTTACCCGGAACGCCAGAATGCCAGACGTATCTGGCAGCAAGAAGAAACCCGGCTTACACTTTCTCACACTCGAAAAACGCGGAAAACTAAACAGCTGACGATGCTAACGCCCGAGACCGGAGATCAACCAACGGCTCATCCCCATATGTCCGGGACCGTGATTTCCGACACAGCAAAAATTGAGACAAAGGTTAAATGACTGCGATAAGCCCCTCGACGAAAGTGCAATAAGTATGGCTTAAAAAATGTATGAAAACAAAAAAAAAAGGAACTTTTTCAAGGTGGAAGTTGAAGAATCGCACGTGTTTGTTACATACTGTATCCAATCTCACTTGCAACGGAATAATCAGGTGGGTGAGGTGTCGAACAAGTAGATCAATAAATCAATAAAATGAATATGAATGAAAGTTGTCAAACCCAAAAGTGTGTCTGCGGTGTAGTAACTCGCAGTACACAGCATCCCGTCCTTCCACTAAAGATTTTATGCCCGTCGTATCATCAATCACATAGAGAACCTAATACGATCTTCTACAATATTTACCCCCGCACGTGGTTCGCATCCCTTATAACGTCACCATCTATAAATAGATAGTCCCGTTGAAACCTGAGTTCAAGGAGCTTTCTGGACCGCGAAAATAGGTGCCCATAAACGACGCCTGTCGCGAAATGCACAGTCCTTATTCCCATCTCATTCCTACCATTTCCCTCAGGCTTAACCAGAGCTTTCCTCAGGCTTCTTCCGTTGGCCTTCATTCGTGTCAGAATTATAGGCACTTGCAACTGCGTGGAAGATTCAAGAGTAAGAGCTACGCCCATTCGCATTTCACGCGGTTTTTTGGCCATAGATAGGGAAAGAAACTCAGCTCGAATTAGACACGGTTCCTGAAGATTCTCGTTATACCATACATTTGAACGTGACAATTCGAGAGCTTTTAATAGACTGAGTGCACAATTTACTGTTTAATTTTCTTTCCATTTCCATGCGAGAAACGTTGAAAAAACAAATTTTAACGGAGGAAGAAGTATATCGCGAAAATATCAACGAGTTCACAAAGTTCTGAAATGCGGAAAGCAATGATCTCAGTTTTTTGGAATTTTGATTGAAACGCTAATGATTTTCGAGCCATGATTAGGCTTGTTTTTCCAGACTCGCCTTGGGTATGTAAATTGTATAATTTGGAGTTAATTTTGCGCACAGAATTCGCCATGGACACCATTTCTATTTTATTTATTATCCGGGGAGCTATGGACTAAAAAATTTCTTCATTCTCTCTCACTCAGTTAAATGGTACGAGAATTCTACCTATGAAGGGTAGGTGAGGGTAGGTGAGGTTTCACAAGGGTGAAACAATCTTTCGATCAAGATATTTCACGAAAAAGGAATAAAGGCGAAAACTATGACGTAGGTACTGTCTCGAATGTATGGCGGTTACCATAGCAACCCAAATGGCTCTTATTTTCTGGGATTATCGTCCCCATGATCGAACTTACTTCAACCCCTTCGTCATCGGCCGACTCAACAATGACGGAAGACCTTTGGGATCGACATTTGTCACTTAGCTCTCTCACTACGGACTGAACGCTCTAATAGTTTGCTTTCCAAAGACACTGCTGTACACACACGATAAATGTTCAGGTGTGGCTTCATCTGTCAAAACGTCAATTCGCATAGCCATGAGATGCACAAACGCCAACTTAAAAAAAGATTTACCCTCGGCTGCAGATTTTAGGTGCGACTGATACCGGTATCATATGTGTATGTAGTACCTATTTTCATTTGCATTGATCAATTGCCTGTCTCTGTGCACTAATTGTAAGTGCTCAACGAATGATTTATCAGAGCTTCGATCGAGTGATTTTCGAAGAGCATTTATACATCATCTCATACACCGAGTGCGATAAAGATAGTCACGTAAGCTTTAGTGTACTGAAAAAGTTCTCTCGTCACAGATGGTAGAGAAATTTTAGAATTTTTTTTTTTTTTGCCCGAACCCATATGCAGATACATGCACATGTGGATGTTTGATCGGAACAAGGTTGGTTGTATAGTTAGCCGCGCGTTCACGTGTGGTGGTGAGAGTTTGTTGTAATTTGTAAAACCGAACGATAACAATATCTGGCAATACATTATTTTCGATATTTTTCGCTACGGTTAATCCAGATTAATCCTGTTTCCGACTATTGTAGGTAAGCTCTCCCTGTGCACTGTGGAAGGTACATATACCTACAGCACGATGCAACTCAAATGCACAGGGGCTATGCAAATAGAACGGAAAACACCCTTGGGATATTAATGGATAAAGGTTAGCGGGAAAATTTATCATATACGCGTGACAAATTGAGCAGGTATTGTTACGCTGATTATAATTCGGTTCACTTCCGTAATTCTACGTATAGCCTACCTTCCTAGAGGCACACCTCTAGACGGGTTTAATGAATGACGCGAGTAAGTCGGCGTATTATAATCCGAGAGAGAAACTCCGACCCAGTGACCTGCCGTGGAGTCAATCAATTAAAAGCTATTTTGGGAAAAGTGAATTTTGGACGGGCTAATTGTGAGATAACGACGTTAACTCCGGAACCTCAACGGCGTCGGTTCACGCCCTCGTTCATTTCTTATTTATTAAATGGCGTTCCAACGCACTTAACTGCGTTGGGTTTTGGGTTAATTTTGTCGGAAATTAGGTCACGCGATGCTTGACGTATTATCGCAGGTACAAGGTGTCCCGTAATGAGAGCTACGTATTGTGATAAAATTCATTTTCCATCTGAAAGACGAGAAATAAATAAATTTGAAAATCATTTTGTTGGGTGCTATTTTTATTTTTATCACCAACACCTCTGTGGCATCCAAGCTTACGTAATGTTTGGGCGAAACTTTAAAACAGCCTTCCCTGAAACGACATACCCTCGTTTTCTATGAGCATCAGACGAGACATTCTCCGAGGTAAGGGTATTATTTTTAGCACCCCCTGAAGTAATCTCCTACGAATTTCAAACTTGTTTTCGCTAAGTGAAAAGGAGTAGCAAACGCTGTTTTCCTTGTAAGCTTAAGATGACGTATAGCGATGCATATACATATTTTTGTTTACGAGACGGTAGACCGTAGGTACGCGAACGAACACAAGATTCTACAGACTGAATACTTCGAGCTTTGAAACTTTTCATATACCATACGCCAAGACTCAAAATTGGATACGAAGTTATGACTGTCTTATCAGATACTACAGCGAGGTATTATCAACAATTTATAAGGAAGAATGAATTCTAGCAAAAAGTGAAGCATTCTTGATTCTTAAACTCAGCAGAACTCGGAGCTGATAATTAATCCCCGTTTGTGAAGTTCATCAGTTTTATTGAGCGACGAGGTGCAAAGTTTCAAATCTTTGAAATATTAGAAAATCGTCATGATCAGAGCCTCCAAATTTGCCGTGAGGTAAATTGAGTTGATTTATTGGGAACGCAGGTCTGTCCCCTTTGATCATCGAAATTTAGTTGAACTTGCATCGGCTGTAGTAATTTCCGCCTTTCAAATGCGGCCGTACAAAATTAAGCTAAATTAAACTTGAAACGGGAATTTCAGGACTGTCGATTTTCCAGTCCAGGATATACTCTATATAATTTTCTCTCAATCGTAGCTATACTATTACATTAAATACACGGATACGTATTCGCATCGATAACAGCTTCGAATATTGCTAATTCAATGCCTAACGCTGTACCTATATATGTATAATGCACGACCATTTTCTCTATCCACGCAATAAATATTAAGTTCAAACTCCGACCATGAAAAAATATGGACACGGCATTGTCCGATCATATCACGACACCCATAAATGTTTTATCAGAACAACACGGTTGCACAGATTGTGAGAATTTCATCAGTTATAGCACATTTCGAAAATTGATCGACCAAAACCACACCCGAAGCCGAATAATACATGATTTATAGTGCCCTCTTCCTGTTCGACAGAATTTGACTAGTCTGAAGTACAGCTACACGCGTGACATTGCATGCTGCTTTGTTAGTGGTCACCGGTTTGATTCCGAAATTGAGGTACACGACAAGTACTCCATTGATTTTGCGAGCAATTACATCGGAAATGGTCTCCGAGTTTATAGAAAAAACTTCGTTGCGGATGAAATGGTTCACCTATTTAGTTATACTCACATTTAGCTAGTGTGTAAACAGCCGCAAAGCATCTTTTCTTACCTGAAATAAGAGAACAATAAATTAGTTAATCACGTCGCAATGAAATTTTGACTTTATTAGTTAATGACTGCTTTTGGGGCCGCGGATATAATGGTATCCACGTAAGATCTCTCACGCCCCGTAACTCTTGGCTCATAAATTTGAGCCCTGCAAAGATTGGTAAAAAACAAGGCGATCAGTTTGCTACCCGGTTAAGTTCGAGCCTTGGTTTGAGTGGTTTAAGCTTCACAACTTAAGATGGAAGCTTTGGACCATCTTTCTTCTCCGGCATCTCGCGACCGAAACTCCGTTCTAAAGTTCGATTTGCGAGGACGGTCTAATTGAGTGGAGTTAATTTTGCCCAAGTTCAATAGACCTCTGCGGGCAAGAATTAACAATAATTTTCAAGTGCTACCACCTCTGCTCTACCGATATTCTCAACGACCACAAATTAAATCGACATAAATTCCTCACAGAATCAAATTATCACGTTCAATATTGAAATAAATTAACTACGATTCACATGTATGTACATCTCGATCGGAATAGGACATATCTCGAACATAATCGTTAAGAGACAAGTAAATTTTGGTGTAGACAACCATTCTTTAAATATAAAGAAGATATCGTTACCCACGAGCTTCGTGAGACTGTGGTTTTCGGGCACCCCTTCGATATATTAAAGATAAGTTGACAGGTAGGTACACATGGGTAGAGCGACAGCTTTGTCCGCTGCTTTCGTTCTAGCTAGAAAAGAGAATAACCCCAAGCCTTGTTAGTTACACATCCTTCGTACGTTCGGACGAGTTGGAAGCCTACGATGTGCGATGATACAAGGTTCGATAACGAGCCGACGCGACCTGACGCTTCTACGGTTTCTGGATTATTCTATTACGATATCGATTTCAATCTATCTCACGAAGAGACAGCAATACGCAGGTGAATAGATACCTCTTACCTGCGTACTCCGTTTTGAATTACGCACGGACGACTATCGTCATACACGATCTATAATCCTGCAATTGAACATGATTTTCCTCCAACATTTCACTGGTTATTGACATGACGAATGAATCCTACGCGTGAAAATTTCACGGTTTATACAGAAATAGGAAATATTGTACAAATCGTTGCAAAGAGACGGATGATTCACCCGTTATCGGGTACTGCGTTGGTTAACGGTATTATGTCCGAGTTTCGAAAGACAGAGGTAAATTCCCTGCGTTCGTCCACAGAACCATGAATATACATATTCGCGCTCAAAATTATCTGCCCAAGTGATTTTAGACTGTTGATAAAAATCTGAGACGAGTATAGATAAATATCGGATATATTTCTCCCCTGCAAAATGTGACTACACTTATTTAAACTTATTCGACATACGGGGCGAGAGACTCGAACAGCTCCAGAGAATACAGACATATTTTAAACGTCAAAGAGTTTACAGATATCTGTCTTCACGAAGCGCACCTGACTGCAGAGTAGAAGCCAGTTAAAATCTATGTACACGTAGGTATATCGCTCACGTTTTCCACACACCGATATATATTCAAGATATATTGCCCACGACTATACCGAGCTATAGTGTACAGCTAGGAATGGGGAAATATCGCTTCCGTCCTACGAACGTTCCACCGTTACGTGTATGGATCTTCGCTGTAGCCTGCGTCTCTAACCGCCCTCGTATTCACGTATTTGTCCCTCGAGTCTCCTGCACCTGAGATCGTCCCTTTTCGTTTGCATATCTCGGCAAGCTGAAATCTTATGCCGAAGTGACCTTAAATAGTTCCTGAATCCCGTGCAATATTCAGCCTGGACAACCTGATGCTGTTTCTGTGAAACTCGCCGGTACGTTGTGAGAGCAGTTTCGCGAAAAAATAAAAATGAGAAAATAAATTCAATACGTTTCCGTCAAAGTATAAAACCGGGCGATTCTCTTAACCCAGGATCAGTTGCACCACTTGAACACCTATGAATGATATCGTCGCCTACTGTTATTCGAAATTTGTACGAATCAACAGTGCTGTCATATGCAGCCTCGTACATAGTAGGATGTACAATTATCTGTTTTTAATTGTCGTCGTCAGTCTATGCAAGGGTAGAGAAGGTGTGTCTGCAGTCTGTCAGTTCATCGGGCAGAAATTCCTAACACATAGGTCTGGGTATTCGTGGGGATTTGTAATATTGCAATTAAATTAACGCGAATTTCGTTGACAGCTGTCCTATCCGTCAAACAAGCTGTATAGATTTCACCGGTATATATTGAATACCGTTCATCCATTGGCACATATATACGCAAGGGTAGTTCTATTTCCTTCGGTTTCTACGATTTGCCATATGAAGCGATTCACCCTGTATACACAACGCGGTGAATTCAGCACTTTTGCGTCCGTCCTATTCGAAGATTTAGGATACAACGGCTGGCAAGGATTTAGGCCTGACATAGGACGCCTAATCTGCTTACGTTTTCAGAAGCCAACCCTGAATCCCGTTGTTCTAGTAGGGGTATAATTTATATGCTTTATAGGAGCCCGCACATGCATGGCGCAATCGTTTTGGGGTTTCATATTTTCATCTTCCCGCAGGAGTCAGCATTGAGGGAATGTTGAACTGGCAGGGAGTCGTTTTGAAGTTGAATTCAACCGAATGGAATAGTCCGAGAGACGACAACGACCACGATCAACTATCGAGGCATCAAACATCGAAGACCACTCCACTTTTACCCATCTTAAACGAATGCGACATTGGATCTTGGAAATGTGATTTAGGAGCTTATCTCTGACTCCGGGTCACCTACCGGGTTACCTACCGCAGTTACGAACAGTAACCGTAAAGCTCGAGGTCGTCGGCCACCATTATTTACGAAAGTATAGCACCGTAGACCGCGTCACGTCATAAAAGAAGCCATTACAAACTGTAACATGGAACTCGCGACCTGCGATCTGATGTAGGTACATCTCATGTATCGCATATCTCTTGAATCGCAGCGGTTTCTGTTTGGAATAAAGCCAGAGCTTTTCTCATTCCGTTACGCACTGTCTGAATTGACCCGCTTAGAATCCGCATTCGAATAAATAAATTTGCATTTTATCCTTGCCTCACATTCCACAGTGTTCACTAAGCATAAGAAGACCTACTGACTAGGATAGTCCGATATTCCACAAAGTCAGAATGATAAAATGTTTATTATCAATGAATTTTCGAAGGAGCAGTAATTCACGAGATAATAATAACTTAATGGGATAAAGTTACGGCTTATTAACTCCAGCAGAGCCAGTGATATAGCTTTTGTGTTGAATAAAACGCGACATTACGATAAAGTTATCGGTATAGGTACCGTTTCAGTGGGAATAACGCAATGAGATAATAAATGCTTTATTAGAGTAGAACAACTTTTGTCTACGCTATAACTCCCGGACGAGCCTTTATACTTAGCTAATAACGGACTGTGCATTTCGAAATAAAGATAAACGGATTAACTAATGACCGAATTAATGTTAATTAATAACACCTTAGACAGCAATTTTCTTTATCATTAAAATTAGAACCCCCGCGGTTGGGAAAAGTCACCCCTTAACCACCAAGGGAACCGCCCAATGCTCTACTCGACAAATTCATTCCGGTTTCAGCCCCCTGGATCACTGTGGTATAGGAGGGGTTTCTACCCCCTTGGGACCAACAGTAGCAACGCCTACCAAAACTAAACCTATTTGTATCTTTCGCCACTTTATGCAGCGGTTTGCTTTATGTTGCCTAAAGGCAATGGCTCGTTGCCACGGAGGAATCCCCTATAGCCAAAACTCAATGGTGGACCGCAACGGCGTTTCGTCTTTCATCAGATGAGGGGTGCAAGCATGTTCAACATCGTTAACATTGGCCTTTAAAATAATATCAAGAGGAAATGTGTTCAAAGCTAAACCACGACCACTTAATTAGTACTCGTGACAGCGAGGGGATCAGCAGATAAATAAAATACTGGAGTTCATTGAGTCGGGTGAAATTTCAGGATATTGTTTCCGTATCTTTGAATTATAAAACTGATGGCTTCCTCCGAATCATCTATCGGCCTTGCAGGGGGTCAGGAAGAAAAATGTCAAAGTGATTCCACGGCGAGCAAGGGTGATTGATTTTCTAACTGGAAATCAGTCTTCTGTGAAAATCCATGGCGAAACAGGAGACGAAGAGTGGAAAAACTGTTACAGGAACTATGTCATCTCCTCTTCAGCTCGACGCAAGCCCCGAGCTTCAGAGACTTCTAGTCCACTTAGGTAATGCCTCGGAGCTTTCCGATGTGTTCGTGTTCTCGTCAATTAATCTTGAGACACGAGAGCTTTATACTTTGCCACGTCGCTCGACGACCCGTATTAACGGTCGAGTAGGGCAACCGAGACGTCGGCTTAAGTATGTCCGTGATGGTATTTACTAACTAAATGGAAAACTCGAACATCCGTATGTCAGGAGATTTTCGTATCGACGAATCCAGGACATGAGATAAGCCGTCCGGTACTTTGATTTCTCCAAATGGATTTAGACCGTCGTAAAATAATAATTGTAACTTTGTCAAAATTTAATATCGGACGGAATAACTATTTACGTAAATGTCTAGTTTCGTATTTCGGTACGGAGTTAGTCAATGAAAGTAGCGTTACCTAGCTAAGGGTGGTCTAGCTGGATCCAACTTAAGTTACGTGAGCATATGGGTCTGTCATATACAACCTGTCGACGCCACGTGGAAAACATCTGGCAACAGCTGTGTCACTGGTGTAGTACAAAATTTCGCTTCACCCTCGGTATAATACTAGTTTTC
This sequence comes from Tenthredo distinguenda, assembly GCA_947538915.1. Taxonomy (NCBI): domain Eukaryota; kingdom Metazoa; phylum Arthropoda; class Insecta; order Hymenoptera; family Tenthredinidae; genus Tenthredo; species Tenthredo distinguenda. The sequence goes on from OX384534.1 coordinate 14,121,974, forward strand.
CAACTCTAAGACAAAGGACTTTGACGTTAATTCAAACGCTACTCTATTACCCAATTGTCTATCTCACATCGGGTCTTCCGCTCACTTCTCCTCGGCAGATGTTTCCCCGAAGAACCCCGAGATGCCAATCGACGCTAAACACAACCATCTTCAAGAAACCAACAATAAGTAGAGATGAGTGCACTCAGGAAAGTTTTCACCGCCTGTCACACGCTACCAAAGCTTACATATAGCTAATACCATCTAACACGTCGACGTTACAGAACCAGCTACACTGAACCTATCGATATATACCACCAGAAACCGCAAGCTCTGAATACGATTTTTGGTTTCTTTTTTTTTCCGAATTGTTTATTGTCATGTCAGATTCACATAATGTTATGTTAGATCTAGAGTATTACTTCAATTTATTCATTTTCAATTCAGGAGGAGATTTTCAGGTAAAAGATAAAAGTTTGGTTGTTTAGTTTCATAGCTAGTATTTTCTGTGCAATTGAATTTCGAAGGTACGTACGTGTACGTAGTTGGGATTTTTTCATCATTCGAATATTTCTAATATTCAAGGGAAACGTAGATATCATTAGAATGGGTGATAAACACCGTGATATTACCAAAATTTGAAACAGAATTCGATTGGTCCAGGCTAAAAACGTGACTACAAAACGAGAATATCTACGGCAGACATCTGGCGCTCTGGCCCGGGCTGTCTGCGCGTCATTTGGCCGCGGTTTATAGTCGATAACGATTGAAATCTGTGGAACATTCACCGGATTTGTCCTGTACAATCTGAAATAGGATTTCCGCACGTAGTGTATTTAACCGCGGGTCATTGGCCACACCGGTAGAATCTAGCAGAAATTTCCGCGAGGTACTGCAACCACTACTTCAATATCGACAGAAAACCGAATACCAAAATTATACCTTGCCATTATTGCAGGATGCCTTTTATAGACATCTGTCGTTTTCAATTATCTACGCAAGCATCGTGGTAATATGTTTCTATCCTCAGTGCTGAATAATAATTTATAGTAATTAATCGGCTTAGGAATATAAGACGTGAAACTTGAGTTATTGGCTAGAATTCCAATTTGTGTGTAGTGGGACGTAATGAAGTATTAAAATCGCACAGAACTCGGAGAAAAAAAAAAAGGGAAAAGTGGTGGTCCACGAGGAGAGACGTTCGACTGAAACGCTAATGTAATTCAGCCGCACAATTACTCTAGGCTTGATTAAATAAAACTGCCTCCCGGGCTCCTGGAGTCCCATCGTACCAAAGCGGCACCCATTTATCCACTAGCTCCAGGCTACACTCGCGTCTCGTCTTCATCGTCGTCGATGTCGCCGTTGGCGTCCTCGTTGTTTCCTACCCGGACATCCCATGGCATTATCTCGATCCGGTCCAGCCTCCAGCCTTCAGCTTCTATTCTAGGACTAACTCACGCCGAGAATATAATATATATATATATATATATGTATGTATCAGACTACCGTGGTCTCAGGCAAAGATTTCACGACCTCCTTAGGACAGGTATGTGGTGTATATGTAGATATGTACTATACCTAGTTATATCCCGACGACGACGATTATGATCATAAGATTAGAAGTAATACGTCATTCCGTGAGTGAAACGGTGCGATTGCGTGACAGTTTAATAACGTTGATGAGGATAGTTATCTTACAATTATTTCGAGGAGTTGTGTAAAGAAATTATTTCAAGGTTTTATACAGGAATCCATAGATAATTGCTTGGGTGTCTTGTAATTAGGAGTGATGTTATATTTTCTGTCGTTGAATTGTGATCACATTGCTTATACAAATACCTTTTAATTTTTTACGAGCTGAGTTCATCGATTAACAAATTTTCTCCTCTAGCTACGGGCGATCTTCTCCATTAGCAGGTGTACACTCGTAATTTGTATGCTATTCAAGCTTGGATGAAATACGGTTTATACAAGGGTCGATACGTATGAGAGATAAATTTTGAGGTGGGTATAAGGTTTGCGTTACTTTAAATTTGAATATCTATACATTTATGCCTCACGAATTCTGTAAGGGAGGGAAAATGTATCGAAAGCTGATAAGAAGAATAACAATTTCTCATTGATTGTTGAAAACGAAGAAATTAGAAGATTCGCTAATTGCCTTGACCCATTCGTTCGAATAATATTCCGGACAGAGTTCAGCAATCACGATCACCATCGTAGTATGGATTTTATAGGCGAAGAAATAAAAAAAGAAACGTAATTCTTATTGATTTCAGAGATTGCAAGCTAAACGTACATTTTTTTTAACGTAAAACGTAGATGGAAATCCATGGTCAAATTATTTAATCATCTGCTACGGGACCGGTACGTTAAAGTTGCACCAAAGCTATAAATTTTCCATCCTATATATACAGGTACTCTGATAAGTACCTTTCAAGAGGGAAATGCATTTGCAGGAGCCAAGGTGGCTCGCCGAATAGCAGGACTCGTATAGCGTTTTGGCCATTTATACCTTTACCTCGATCTCCATGCGACTGGCTTACTCTTTCTATCTTTCTCTCTTTCTCTCACTTTGCCTCTCAACTCTACGTACAATCGAGCATTTTTCACTCTACGCCCCCTATTTTGCATTTCCTCTTTTACACTCTTCGCGCACGGTTAGGACTCAATGTATTCGCCGATCCGGTATTCCACATTCTACATTCACATTCGCATTCGAGTCCTCATCAACATTCACACCGAATTTCTCATCCATATGCTCGTCCGCGTTGGAATACCTATTCGTGATATCCCAACTCGAGGGCAGGGAAAAAGCTTGTAACATTTTCATAACGTATGCATGTATGTATCCGGATTAATAACGCGAATTATTTCGAGGATCGTTTTACTGCCGTGAAGACTACGGTTTCTGTATAATGTAATAAATATAATGAAAATATGACGTTCTAACAGCACCTTGATTTCTTTCAGCTCCTGGCAATGGCAGAACCGTGGAAAGGAGGCTATGAATTAGCATCGGTAATGGTCCGTGGAAAAATATCGTCGGAAAACTGCGCGAGCTAAAGCTAAAGAGAAGCCCCGATGGTAGCGCCGAGTTTCTACCAATGAAAAATCGTACAACTGGAATAAATCTTGAATCAAGTAGCGTTCGATCCTTCGATCGCAGCCAACTCCAAGAATAAACTACCCGACTTACCTTTTCAACATATTTTATTTAAGCTTTGTTAACGCTGACGTACTTTTGTCTATACATACCGAAACTCGAAGATCAAACTGCGAAATGCCGAGTGAACATCGATTCAATACACACATACGAGTCTGGGTCAGCAGTTCGTGCATGTAAACATCCATGTATAGAGATATAGATATATTATATATATGAAAGTGGTCCTTAGTTCGATCATATTCGAATTTCGATGCTCCCATGGGCCAGAACGTCTCCAAATATGTACAAAAAATGTGGTCAAGAGCCCAGGTTCCTATCTCAACTCTAAGTACTGCCTCGAAGCCTTCGAACTTTCCTATTCAAATGATCCACGATTTTGAGCAGTTCGGGGTTATTTTCTACTCCCTATATCTAAAGCGCTATAGCTTCGAAAATCATATCGTTGAAAATGTGTCGAATTTTCATGAAATATCTACCACTACAAGTAAGGATTGTACCAAGTTTGAAATTTTTTGGAGCTATACTGCAATAGGAAGGAAAAAAATTAACCGCGAAAAGTCACAAATCGTGTTTTATTCAAATAGGAAAATCCGCAGGCTTTGGGGCGGTACTTAGAATTGAAATAGGAACCTGGGGTTTTGGATACATTTTTTGTATATATTTAGAGACAGACGTCCTGGACCGTGGGAGCATGAGAATTCGAAAATGATCAAATTAAGGACGACCATAATATACATATAATTACATTTTAATTACTATCGCTCTTTGAATTTTCAAGGTTTAGATGCAGAAGCCATATGGGTACTCGGATCCCCTGTCTCGTTATCATTTTTTTGTTTATGATCCAGTGGTGACTCGACTAATTCGTGACTCGATCGGTGGAACAAACTCTTGTTATTGAAATAACAGACGGGCTTGTTTAGCTGTTTAACTTTCATATAATTTACCGTACGAAAAACAATTAGCTTCGGCTATGGGTATGTAATACCTATTGACATGATTGATTAATAAATCAAGAATTCTACAATTTTGTTAATGAAATTGTTTCCTCGGTGGAAACTGACATTTGGGAGTATAAATCATCGCTCATTTTCGCAATAAAGGAACGGAACCTTGAATCGAGGCGTAAGCTTGACCGTGGTTTCGAGCTTTTGTTTAACATCCGAAAATTTTATGGAGTGAAAAATTCATTTGGCGATAGTGGCCGTACGTGATACGTGTGGCCCCGACACAGATACGAAAACCACACCGCGACACAGACGAAGGTCGCTTGGAGAAGCACTTCCTGTTGGCGCCCTCTCTTCTCCCACATCCGGTGCCAGGTCAGGCCAGTCAGGCTCCGTATTAGTTTGGCTTCGCGTTGAAATAACGTAGAGAATAGACTATTTTGGCACCAGCTAACAGGGTCTTGCACATTCGTTAATTTTTCAGTCACAAAATTCGCCATTCATTATTCTAACGGGTTAATTCGAGCCAATGTTCAGATTCCGAAGGGATCATTAAATTATAACTACGTTCAGTCACCAAATTTCCACTTGGACCTATTCATGTACGGCAGATCCTTGACGTGGTAACATTTGATCCAGAGATTAGCGTCTCTTCTAACAGTCGGCTAGCTTGGACTGGTGGGTGAATCGATACACGAGCAATTCATTATTCAGATCGTGAATGATTCAAGCATCGGATATCCAATTGTTCAGCTGGTTGCTAGAAAGACGAATTTCCAGTTGCTATTCGAATGCGAATCCAATAAACATTCGAGTAACCAGTTTTAAATGCTTCGCCAAGTACCAAGTCATATAATTAAGATCGCAACGTGATAGCGTCAGTTTCAAGCCCGAGTCGTGGTGAGCTAGTGGTGTTCTTCCGAGTTGGGATAAAAGTTTATAATTTAAAAAGCTCAGCTTCGAGTTACCGGTATGCAGTCACTGTTCGCGAAAGGTTGCCGGTGCCTTGGTAAAAATTCATTATACAAGAAAATTTAGAATATCAAGACAGTAACGGGTCATAAACGATTCGATATATTCCTTGAAATAGGAGTAGCGTCTCTTCGTCCTCGGCCAATTAGGGATGCGAAAAAAATATAGCGAGGAGTCAGTGTCCCATTTATATAAGAAAGGTTCTCCTTTACTAAACTCCCTCACACCACCCACTTTATTGAACAGTGGTATTATAAGAATGTCGGTATAACATGTATATATGAATATAGATCTAGATATAGATACGGATACATGCAGACATTACTCAAAGCTTGTCTCAGTGTCAGCAATTTCCAAGAGGGTAAAATTCTACCAGGCAAGATAATTTGCTTGGACGACTAATGGCCCGTGTCTTAAGAACTTATTTCCACGAGAGCCGGCAATAATATAAACCCAAATGTCTATACGCGGTATATAACATGACGCAAAGGTCGTCGGTTATATTTGTGAGATTAGAAAACTGAGGCAAAGAAGAAAAAACTTTAATCGAGGATGGATTTCGGTGCCATAAAATCACTCCAATTAAAAAGTGTTCATAATTCTCTGTGAAAAATGGAGCTGGAAGAACAAAAATGCGCGACACGCATCTAGTCGTCAGTTTTACAAGGATGACGGATTTTTGATAATTGGAACTAACGAGTACGTTCACAGATATTTATATCAATCAGCAGACCGATGGTGATGAAAAACCGATATTTCTATCAAACGACGAAAACGTCATAAGCAAATATCGTAGTAATAATGAGGAGAAAATTGGAATATACGCATAAGGTTACAGAGTAGGTTCGGTAGGAGGTCTTGAGTTCGTTTTTGAAGCTATATTTATTTTCCAAGTAATTTTTATAATTTAATTTCGAAGTAAAATATTACCCTACGGTATAAGACTTTTTAATAACATCGGGTCTCGAGAATGCGCGGCTAGCTTATTTGCGTACATATACCTGTATATCGGCGAGGGAGCAAAAAGACAACGTGTGCCAGGGGGTTGTGCGCTGACAAAAGGCACGACAATAGAAGAGAGAGAAGAAAAAGGGAAGTAAGCCAGGACGAGAGATTGCAAAAAGCTGTAGACTTGCAAACAACCATTATGCCAACAAGGAACGGGCATAGAAATCAACGAAAACTTCAAATAATAATTCACAACTTCTCGACTTTTCACTCAGGTGTTGCCGTAATCAACTTGAGGAAATATTAATTTTCCTATTCCGTGTATTAAAAAAGGAGAGAATCAATTTCAATTATTTTCCATCGCTTTGTCCACCGTCTCACAACCCAATACTAAGCAACATTTTCGTGGCAATTGCTGCTGGTACCTCAGAGCGAAGTATCTACACAGCATTTCCTTCACTATAATTCAAAGTATCATTTGAAATACTTCGTTTCGAAATTAAAATCAAAATCGTATCCAAACCCCGCACTACGACCGGATGAAAGAATGGCTCCTGGTGATTAAGAAGTAATGAGATAAATTTTACAAAATGCATTGCTGATCCAGGTGTGATTGAATTATCATTATTTATATCAGCACCGATACACTGTTACTTCGCTTTTTTTTTCACGTTTACGGCCGATTTGAATGAACGTATAAGCTCCAATTCCTCAAATAAGATTCAAGTAGTCTGCCGAAGATTTTATAATTTGAAATATGTAATAATTCTATATCGAAGCTTTCGACCGACGGAATTTAATATAATTCGTTTCCAAACTCGGCGTGGATTCTTTCTTTGTGTCGAAATTCTTTCAGTTTATACCAAAGCGGATATCGTTATACGAGTTACGTAATATTATATAGGCATCGGCTAAGTTTAATACTCCAAACTGCTGATATTGATAAAAACCGTAGCACAACTGAAAGCCGAGGCAACGATCAACCCACTTTGTACATGAATTTCACTTTCGACAAGAGAAACTCCAGTACAGGGGTGAAACAAGAGTGATATTTTCATTCGAATATTGCGTGTAATACCTCATCCCATCATCCGAAAACGCGGTGGAATGGTAGTACGTCATTGTGCTAGCAGAAGATACAAGCTGTCCGTAAGTTTGATTAATTTTAAGCATAAAGTAAAGAGTTATGATTCTGATTTCTAACAACGATTAAATCCTTCTAAGCCGCGATCTTTCGTGCCCATTCAAAGCTCCAGAACCGAAGAGTGAAGTGAAGACTAACTTTTATTCAACCATCGATCAGATTTCCGAACAATCTCCGAGGGGATCATCGATTATTTTGGCAGCTGATAAAAGTAGCGGCGTAGGTTTATGCTAGAGACGTGAAAACTGCAATCAACCCCATCGATACGAAGGCCCGGCATTAGCGGCCTCTTCGTAAACTAATAAAACAGAGAAGAAACGAGTGAAGTTTGGAAAACGACTTTGGCAGAACCGATGAGGCGTGTGTGCTCAAACCCTTCGCTGCCTTCCGAGATATTTCGCACACCACCTTGCGTCCATATATCATCTTTGTAGCACATGGCGCCATCCCCAGAGAAAACGAGAGATCAAGAGAGGACGTGTACAGGGAGAAAGAGACGGAGGAAGAAGACAAGGCAAAGCGAAGCAAGAGCTTCAATTTATCATTTTCCTCGCTGATAGCGTGACCTCTCCGACGCTAGATGCTAAACGTTGCAACGTCTTGCTAATGAACGGATTATAAGGTTATTACCATCCCCTATGGTATTCCGTGCTTGTTCAATTTAAGTCTACTCAAACCCTCGAACGAGGACTAACAAGTTATCTAATGTAATGAGCAGCGTTACACCGTTAGCAAGAATTTCTCATGTCGTATAGAAATATTCGAACAATATATTCTGATATTCATTTCGAAATAACACCTAGCAGCACACCTTTGTAGGAAGAGCTTTACCTGGATCTATTCTTCCTCAAGAATCTACCATTGAAAAATTTTCCAGACATCATTGAACAGCATCTTCCTTGATCTTCTTCTGGACGAAATATCTCACACCCTTAAAAACACATCTTTGAGCAGCACACGTGGTTGGATTCGAAGCAACGCGCAAGGGGGTGGCTGTACAAAGCCTTGACTGTTCTCAAATACGTTTTCCGAGTACCTTAAAGCTGCTCTCAGAATCTGCCCGATAACCTTTTCAAATATTTTTCTCTCCTACGTGCATTAGAAAATTCGTGGGTTCCGAACTTTGTAGGCTTAAAATCTCGCGAGCAATTGATCTGTGCTTTACGCACCATTTCCGTGGATACGCTGCACGATCAAGGAGAAGTTGGAGGGTAACAAAAGACTCGTCTTCGTTTATCGGGTTTTCGATAACCTGCTAACAGAATGTTCTTCCAAGCCACAATGAAGATTGTGAAATCGTAAACAACCTTTTCACGTTCTTTCGACGAGTCAGTAAATCCTGAACATCGTACCGACAACGTATAAATCTACATACGTAACCTTGCGGAGTTGGGAGCTAGGAAATACGGTTCTCCCGATTTATCTCAATAAGATTTCATTAAATACAGAGCCGATAAAGTTACGAAACGCTATCATCGCGACGACGGAGTTTTAATGAAACTTGGAAATAATCACAACATATTGAATTCATGCGATACTTCTTTATGTGTGTAATGCATCTATGTCAGGGACCGAACACTCCCGATGTATCAAATTATTTAATTGTGTAAATGAATTTCCGCAAAATATTTGCTCTAGCTTTTCAAAAAATAAAAACTAAACATTCGCCCGTCAAATTTCGACTGCATATCCATTTCATCATGGTAAAATTGAAGGTTTATGATGGAGGGAGTATAATGGATTATAATCTTGATATTGTTGAACAATGTCAGCCGTTGGTATTGACGTAAAAAAGAGTGAGTAAACGATTGATATAAATGTAGAGAGAATATCGATGATCACTTCTGAAATTGAACGACGTCCCGAAGATGGACATCTTTTGAAAAGAAAACTTGAACTTATCGTCCTTCCCCCTTTTCTGTCTTCCTTTTGTGGCCCTTCATTTTCCGTTCGAGTTTCAAGCTTCAAGTCCCACAACCCAACCGCCACATCGCACAACGGGCAACTTTCCGACAGATTGAGCAAAATAGATAGTTCACCAAGGTCTTTCTATAACTTTTCCACCCGACCTGAGCCTCGACGTTTTCGGAATATCAAACAAGAACAGCATGTATTAATATTTGACGATATTACACTCAAGAAATTGATAAGTTTTGAGATACCCTTGTCAAAAAGATCGGCTCTTGGAGTTCTAAGCATAACTGTGCTCAGCTCAAGGTAGATATTGTTGAGCCGAGATAATCAGTCCTCTCGCACTGGGGATAAGCGTCGCAAGAAATCCATACGGAACTTGCTTTACGGAATAGCTAGAATGTTGTAACTCACGCAACTCCAGAGAGAATCGCAATGAATTATACTGTAATAGTATTTCAAATTTTTCTGCATGATTTGCGTACTGATAATACTGTTAATATACGCGAATGAAATTGGCCAATGCGTTATTCGCGAGAGCTGCAGATGCATAAATTATTCAACTGTTTCTGGTTTCCGTTTTTCTTCGTGCCTGGGTATTAATCCAATTAATTAATACCGCAATCAATTGAAGTGTAAAACTCCGAGGAACAATAGTCAATCAATTAATTTTCTACACGAAATTTTGCACATCGATGTATGAAACAATTCCACAAGGATTATAAACATAAAGCTTTTAAAAGCCATTCAACAGAATTCAACCAGGTTGGATAAAGATTTACCTGTGAGTAAGTGCAGCAACCAAAGTTCGTAATTTCCGATTTCTTTTTCCGAGCTTGTAATTAGATGGTTAAATCATTGTAACCGTATATATAAGAGCTGGTTAGTATGAATGAAAGAAAAAAAAATCATTCAGAGCAGAAAGTTGTTCCGAGGAAAAATAAATTGAGTTAAGAAATTTTCCGTCTTTCCAAACACAATGCAATCAGCGAAGGACCTAGGAAATTTCAAAATGTAAGGAAAGCCTTCGCAGAGATAACTAGAGTAAATAATGTCTGAGATAAGTACCTGGCTCGATACCTGTCTCAGACGTGTCTTAGGCAAGTAGAACGAAGAATGGAATACATTAGGTGAAGTGAGGCTGGGTGCAGCCTTACAAAGACCCCTCGAGCTACCTACAATATTACGTGTTTTATCTTTTTCCATCGCGGGGTGCCTACGTCTCATCGTCGACACGAGCCTAACTACTGGGTGTTTTCAAATAATTTATTTTTTCTCAACCAAAAAAGGGGCGCCAAATAATGGGAGTAAAGAAGATGATATGACGATGAAGAAGTCCGAAAAACGATCGTTATAGATTATAAAAATATTATGTTGTGATTTCACGTTTCCCGAAACAAAAATCTTTTCATCCTTCGCGACCAACTAGTACGAGGAAATTAATCCAGGATATCATTATAGTAGCTATCAACGTCGATCATAAATAATAATTGATCGCCGTTTTAATAAGAGTCCTTCAAAAGAAAGATTCTCCTTGTATTATAACAACGTCTTCCGGAATAGAGGCGGCATAAAGGGACCTCGACTTCAATTGAAAGAGTGGAGGGTGATAGCTGCAGGGTGTATCATGTCGATATTGAAAGAAGATACTTCGATAGACGTGTTCCCGTGACATAAAAATGATCTCAACACCATGCTGCATAAAGTATCTTCCAAGCTTTCTGGTAATGTTTCGAGAAGAAGCACAAACTTTAATATCCTACATCTTGTACTCGTGCATAAACAGGAAATAAAAAAGATAATAGAAAAGTCAAGGGAGTAACAGAAACGAAATAGACGAAGCAAAAAAGAAATACCCGGCCAACGTAATTCTTGGCAATTTGTTATTTTACATAAGTTTTTATTTCCCATCCTCGGTAGATATACACCTCTAGTTTTTGAGAGCTCGGCATAGCTAAGGAAGACGATGGGATTGGGTTTGCTTGAGGTTGGATAAGAGATGGGGATGGGAATGGGGTTGAGGTTGGGGTTGGGGTTGAGGTTGGGTTAGAGTAGGTAATGCAAGGTAAGAAGAGACGTGGCCACGAAGGGTGTACTTTCTCGCCACGGCAAGAGGCAACCAAACGGCGAGCCTCACCAGTATGAAATATTGTTAATATAACTTTGCGGATGATTTATAAGCAAAATAAAATAAGGGTTGAAACGTCGGGAAATGTGAGGAGTGAAAAACGAGTACAAACCGAGTGGGATCAGCTTAAATATTTACCACACAACGATGGAGGGCTGTGTAACGCGATTAAATATCTTTCTCGTTATATTTTCAACTTTCTCGACGTTTCAAATTCATACCTTTCCGTTCCTTCACTCTCTGTAATATTTCATTAAAGAACGTATGTATGCGTATACAGTACGACTCAAAACTTTTATTACAGTACCTACCTCAAATTTCATTCAATCACTGGATGTTTTCATCAAAATGCGAAGTTATAATGCGATCCGAAATTATCTTCTTGTATTATCGCAAACCGATCATTTATCCAATAAAATTTCTCACAACTTCCAACTAATCGAATAACATATTACATAAATTTGAGTCCTGAACGTTGATGTAATTTTTGGTTGAATTGTGGAATCAAATCATCTTTCCAGAATCAAATTTGTCGTGGAAGAAAGAGAAAAGGTATTTGGAACTGTAGGACCGACCTGTTGCCCTGAATTTTTTACCGAGCAAAAAGGTACCGGACTTATATCAAATTAGCGGATAATTTGGATGGTTTGAATGTAGCCGGTGGCTCAAGTGAGCTCAGAGCTACCGCGAGGGTTTTTTGGTACCCTTCTTTCTTTATTGGAGCAATCAAGGCCGTCGAATCATAAAATATAAATTCTAATTTCCCGAGAATTGATAGCATCATTAACTTGCTTGGGGAAAAAAGGAAATGCAAAAAAAGACTACTCGGCACGCCAATAAGTATTCAAACGTAATTGTTTGACACTAACAATTACAAAACGGCTACCAGAGCACCTTTACTTCTTGAAATTACAAAAAAAAAAAACCATTGAACTAATTAGAAGTTACGACTCCCTCGACAGCCATGGGTAGAACGAAATGCCACCCTTAACACGACATGGCCACCCTCGCCCCTTATCTGTTATAGTGATTAATGATACAATAGTTACGTGTAACTAACGGTCGTCGTGTAGACAAGAGGCTTATTATACTCGAAATTATGAAACAAGGATCAAAGCGCATTGATAAACGTTGTTTGCAATCCGCCTTCTCCATTTCTTGATTTTATTCTCAATCCATGTAATAATTTGATGATTTTTTTCTGGGGGTTCTTGCGTTTCCATAACAAGTAGTTTTACCTTCTAATTCAATCCAGTGAAAGTACCGTTATATATTTTGTACAACCGCATGAACACGTGTCTAGTATCACCGTCATTTCCGGTTGATTCATTGATGCGTATCGAGGCATCTGTTTCCGGTTTTAAAGGAGGCCTAAATCGGTGAAATTACACAGGTACTATACACGCTCCCTTCGGTCTTTCGCACACGAATGTCACGCGATTCCAATCTATGGTTATATAGGTCTCGATGTCACCCAAAATGTACAGAAAGTTTATAGAATATAGTCGAATAGAAAAAATTACAAAGCGTTAGAAATATTTTCGAAAAAGACCAAACCGCTTCGGTTTATACATTAGTAACGCGGCGTTCATCATCTTCGACTCAGTTCTGCACCGATTCCTTCGTTTCACGGACTGACGTGATAATGTCCAATTTTTTTACCATTTGTTTTCCCACAATCTCGAGAAAGATCTCATTGTTAACAACCGCTGAGTGAAACGGTATCGCGAACTTTACACAATCAAACGATATTATTTATGGTTCAGAACGAACCTTTGCAGTAGAGAGTTAATCATTTATCTAGATTTCATTAAATTTGTGAAAATTATCAAATGAATCATTATTTATTACACATCAGAACTGCAGGTAAGTTATAGGTACATGGGTGAGGCCACGCTAGCAAGAATACGAATACAATGTCACGATACAGGAATATTTCATACTTGCGACAATCTTAATTCTTTATTGTTAATTGGGTGAGTCAGGGGCGCAGAGGGTGTTTCGCTCCGTTGGATATTCGTGCGTATCATGTTAACGAATTAAGCGGTGAATAAGCATACGCCTGCAGTACATTTAGCGGTTGGATATACCGTACCTACGCAGGACGTGAATCGTATAAGGTCGCAGGGTAGGCGCGTTGCGGCCATCACGGTGGCTGATACCGCATGAAATATTGGAGCAGCCACGATTCGTGCCCAGGGTGATAACGATGGCCAACGTCGTGCCGTGTGGCGTCAACCCTGCCTAGGGAGCGAGAACCCGCCAACCCCCCAACGCCGAAACACCCTCAAAGCACTTTTATATTTCATAATTCTGTGGGGGCGACACTGCGGCGCCGGAAATCACCCGCTTCGTTGGTTTCCCCTCGCCTGACCAAAAATCCATCCTTTAATTTTCCTCAAAACTACCCCTATATTACGGTCGCATAGAAATGTACCTGATTAAAACTGAATTATATCGTGGGAAAGGAAAACGCCTAAAACGGCGTGAGAGAAGGGAAAAAAAAAATTCACTGTGTGGAATTTCAACCGAGATTATAGTATCAAACGTCGTATGGGATAGTTTGTAGAATGTGTAGAGAATATGTCAAGCATGCGCAAAAAGCTGAATGATTATGCATCAAGATAATACCATATATTCGTGTGGGGTAGTTGATTCCTAAAATAAGGGTCGGACAGAAATTCCCTGTACACTGTCACAAATCAAAGTTCAAGCAGCCGGCCTCAGAATTTACAGCTTTGCATACTCGCTTGAATTACGTTTTCATATCGCACCCTACGCGGTTATACGTTTACGAATACGTAACTTATCATCTCGCTAACGAATTGTAGAATATTTTTCATTTCCTAACTGATAAGTAAAAATCCAGTTGAATTTGAAAAAATTCACCTGACTTCAACGACGATAAAATATCGGTCAACTTCATTGCTCAAGAAATTCTTTGTCGGAATATATTTCCCCAAATTGATTTACACCGAAATACAAATTGATCGATATTTTGTGAATACTTTCCAAAAATTTGACTCTGTGCATCGAACGAATGCAATCACTTTTGTATCCATGCGGTGGTCCTCGTGGTAAAAAAAAACCATTAAGCAAGTATCGGCGACCCGACTAGTCACCAATTTAATTGATGCTTGTCAACGTCGAATGTAGACATGCGGATAGACAATGAGAAGTGAACGTCAACGTACACCAGCCACGTCAGCACGACAGGGTTGTGGGGTTGTGGTGTTATTTGTATTTTATAGCCCTTGACGTGGCGTCAAGCCAGTGGACGACCTCCTCACAGATCGACGTAATTACACTTGACTATACGAACGTCTAAGCCCGGATTCCTTCTGACAGACGCGAAACGAAATTGCTTTCGTTGTAATAACGGGATACACTCGAAGAGTGATTGTGAGGTGAAGAATTCAACCGCAAATAGAAAATCGAAAATTTATCGAAACAATTATTTCTATACTATATATACGCGATATCATTGAGGGTAAAGTTCACCCGTGACTCTGTTACCTATGGGTTCAAACCCTGCAGCGAAAAGTTATAGCGGGATTTGACGTTAAAGTTTTTGTGTCGGTAAAACCGTTGAACGATGCCTTTTCGCAAGCTACCTATGTTGTCGTCGCTGTATACGGAACGTTGAATATCGCCAGCAGTTTGGTACCCGATTTCAATGCTTTCTGGAACCAGGCCAGACCAGGCTAGTTCCTTGAAAGGAATTTTCACCGGCATCCCTGGGATACATATAGCTATACGTCTTCTCCGCGTCTATACCTACGTATATATCTATATATGGTTATATTCACCTACTTTGCCATATATGCATACATATGCACATGTATGTACACGAGTGTGCCAAAGTCAGTGTCCATGAACACCTCGTTACCTGCAGCAGACATTCATGTATGAGTAAAGTTGCAGATACGATACACACATGTCCATATATTATATACAGTTGGAAGTGAAGGCGGAAAGCACAGAGTGGCTTTTGTTGAGGCCAACAGCCAAGAGCCGAGAGCCAAGAGCCAAGAGCCAACAGCTTCTCACCTTTATTATACGCGACGTTGAATATAGAATCGACAAGTTATTGCAAAGTACTTTTCCCAGCTAAGAGTTTTCGCTGATATCAAAGGGCAACGGATCTGACGTTGAATTAGAATCGTAGTCGTAAGAACTAATCGCACAAGCAGATGCCAGAGCAGGTCACACTCTACCGTTACTCTCGAATCGCGATCATCTTCAGTTCTGATGATGCAGACAAAACTTGGATTGTGGACAATATTGAGGAATAGTGCTGACCCGAAAATTATAGCAACTGTTAATACTTTTCATCGTCTGATCTCAGAAGCGGCTTGATGAAACCGTCTGAAATTTACAGGACCTTACATTCAAACGAGGGGCACGAGAAATTGTCATACCTTGTTCAATTTCAACGATTGCTTCTACGAGTAAAAAATTACTATTAATTATGGAATGTTATTACATGGGTTTGGGGTTTAACGACAATTTGGTGCAACAAAGAAATTTAGGAGTATCGAAAACTGGCGGGGCTGTAATTTTCATTGTCTTACGACGTACTGATGAATTAATTCTGGTTTTGAATGAAGAGTAATTGAAAGTTGAAAAAATCAGTCGATTTTTGGTTATCCGAAATCTGAAGAAAAGAAAGTTTGAACCGGAAATATGGGCTGCTCGAAACATCAGACGTCTCGCGTCCCCGGAAATACTGAATAAAAAATGTATAAACTCCATCAGAATATGTAAAAATTTCATTCGGACGTGACATATTTCAGAGGAGTACTTTTTCAATTCTATTCGGGAATACCTCGGAGAATTTATTATCGGTCGTAGTATCACTTTGGAATATCAAAAGAATAAGGGAATAAGGGAAAAAGGAAAAAACCGTTTCGGTGTCGATCATTAGTGACAAATGCTCAATTATTCAGGTCTCAAAGCGATAAAAATTTCGCACAAGAATAGAGGCAACAGAAAGTGTTCCGCTACGCCCCGGGAACCAGACGAGGGTGTCATTTACGTGGCGTCGGACTTGGTACACACATAAATCTTGTAGCGGTAGATATGCTTCTTCACGCACAAGGGAGCACAGACGATGCCCTGCGTTGCGACGCTTCATGTGAGCCTCATTTATACATATAGGGTGTCTCGTTTCCTATTCCCTTGTACAAATAATATTTTCTAAATAAATTCAGTAGTTGAAAAGATATTTTACGTATGAAATTTCATCGTAAACAATTTTCACCGCATTCTTATCGAAAGGAAATTGTACGTGTAAATTAAGCCCCAGGATGTTCAACGTTCAACAGCTGTTACCGCATATCTGTCAATATTCATGCAAAAGAATAACTGGGTTTTTGAAAGCTGTCGAACTCTTTCCCGCACGTTTCCTCGACCAGACTGATGTTCGAATTCATGCAATACACGTTTCGCGGAAGAAGTACATACTGCAAAGTGAAGGTATAAGTGCAAGGAAACGTATGTCTCGCACACGGCTATTCAGTACTTATATCACGTCACGTAAGCTCGGGGTTCGACTTTCGATTCATCGTGTTGAAATTTTACGAGGAATCGTCGACGTTACGAGAGTAAAGAAAACGAGTTGGCTCGGATTTAAGGGTACCAGTAAAATATATACCTAGTTTACGACTACGATGGGTGATAAAAATCAATTTGAACGGATAAGGTATAGACACAGCTCCAAGGACTCGTACCTTATTGGGGTAACTGGAAGTATTAATTGGAACTTGGATGGAGGAATACTGTTCAAACTTCAGTTTACGACTTTGAAATTGAATTTACACCAAAATACGAAACGCTTTCCATGTAGTACCTAAATTATTCATATACATGTGCGTTCTGTTTCTATATATCTATATCTGTATCTATATCGGCAACAACGGTTTAGTTTCAACTCCTCGTGACTAAAACAAGCCAAAACTCTGATCGCTGTCACAAAGTTATACACCTTCACCCTCTCAGTGCGTGAGTTGTGTATGTTTCAAAACGATAGGTAATTACAGGCATTTTGATATACATACAATACGTATAATTCACATCTGCACAAGATCTATACTTGTGGTTCGAGCTTATAGAGGGGCTAGTCTCACCCAGAGTTACCCTATCGACTGATATCACAAATCATACGTCAGGAAAGGGCCAAATAACATATCCAGTTAATTTGTTTACTTTTTCGGGAATTGTCTACATTTCATTTATGTGTTTACCATCCGATTATTGAAGAGTCGGTCGCACATTGATGAAAAGCAATGTGGCAGGTGGATGAACTCGATAAACCCAGGGCTTAAAACAATTTAAAAACTTCGAGACTTCGGAGACTAGCTTCCCTCGGAGTATTTCAATTGCATTTGAAATATTTTCGTCGCCCATCCGCCCGTCGGCATGTGCTTGAAGTATACTTTCAAATGCGAAAACTTTATTGAAAACGGAACGTCTAAGTGGATAAACGAAGATGAAGATCACAGGAAAGTAAGATGCTCGGCTAAACAGAGATTCAGATTGACAGATAGCCTTGGGAAAAGCGACAATGGAAAAAGCTGATCTATTCTTCCTGTTTTGGATTGAAAACAAGAAATTTCCTCAAAGCTTGCGGGTGCAGGATATCCGGCTGAATCTGAGTGCGTTGGAGGATAATCCAAATTTAAAATGAAAGAAAAATTGTGGGAAGTATCGAAGAAAATTCAAAGATAACAAATATCAGAAACATCGTTAAGCGGAGAGTGATACGTGAAATTACTGAAGGAAATATAATAACAGTAAACGTTTAATTAAACCGTAAAACGTCGAATAGCTATAAATATATCAAGAGTACGAATTTGGTCTGATTAAAACATGGTTTCATCGAAATACCTGTCAACACATTTAATTGAAATACCTGTAGCCAGAAGCACGGCATACTTCCGTCTTCCCTCGCCTCAAGTTGATTCACTACCTATACAGTACATCCTGCCTTCCTTAAAGACTCGCGAGAAACCCTACCGTTTCTAATTATTCCATTTGCGAATTAAACGCAACTCTATATTATGTCATAGATATATATGCAGTATTTAATAGATTTAGGCAACAGGTACCTTGGATGTGAAAAAAAATGATACGTGATTGTCAAATTTGTGTAAAAAAAATTATTTTTTCTTGCTATTGAAACACATCAAATATAGTTAATCAGGCTGAGAGTTTAATTATTACATCTAGTATTGCGTTTCCAACTATACTCGTATATCAGAATGTATTCACATCATACGTATACATCTATGTATTTGTGAATGGGTGTTGTTTATTTTATGACAGTTAATTAACTACAGTTGTAAAGCAGTTGTATAAGCAGCTAGGGGAGTATTCATTCGTATATTCATCAGTGAGATTATGATGAATCACGAGTTCACATCACAACTCCTTGCTCACTTTCGACGACGCGGTTACAATTGGCAAAATTACAAGGGTTTCTTGTACTATTTGAGTATTCAAATTGCTGAGACGAAAGCATGCGTTTGATCAGATGCGAGAATTGAAATAAAATGAAAGCTTCGTTTCCAAAGTCTTAAAGTTGATTGCGTTCTTCATTTTCAAATTTTAGGGGAAAACACATCGACGAATAAAAAGCTTTCGAGTTGAAGATTCGTCTCCTAATTTCATCGATTCTCGATCACCGAATTAAAAATAAATATATAATCCTATAACTGGTGCGTTCAGCTTTGAAAATTTCTTGTTCTACGAGTTTCTTCCCTACAACCTGTTTTGCTCGGATTACCTAGGTACGTCCAACTTTTTTCTGCTTCAAGCAGCGAACTGAACTAATTAAGCTTGTCGTCCCGGGCGCCTGTAGTCGCGGTCCCAAGGGTTTACACTCTTGTCACTGGGGCGTCCGCTTTGTATACAGGCATTTCCTTGTTCCAGGTCTGCGTAAGACTTGAGTCGCGATATATCTTAGATATAATAATCGAAACTAGCGAAGAAAGTTTAACCCTAGACGAAGAGGGGAGGAGAATTATTAGCCGCTCGGATAAGTAATGCTATTACAGCTTATTGAAAACAAGGGAAAAAATAAACGAAAAATAAGTGAACAGACTTAGCCCTCTCACAATGATAACTGTATACAGTGAATTTCAGGATAAATTAACATCAGAAGCAAACGAACTGTACTAACGAAATTATCGTCGCCCTTCATAACGACGAACACCAATTAGATAAATATGTCCAAGTCAAAGCTTAACAAATCATTAAGCAAGTCAACACCGATAACGTTAAGTATTCTGATCTTGTAATCCGTCGATACTAGCAGATGAGCCAGAGGCTCAGCTCGGTTTCTCACTTTTTATATTTCCGAAATGAGTAAGCTGCGAGATAAGGTAAAAAATACGAATGGATCATCGCGAAATTGTAGTTTAATGCAAATGCAATTTGCATGCTGAATAACTGATGTGAATTATTTTCAACTCGATCCAAGCCTCGCATTTTAATACGAGAAAGCAATTCATTTTTGTCATTTGAAATATAGCATACATATTTTTTTTTTTTTCAAAAGAAAGTACGGTTATCGATAGGCTTCACACATACATATAAAGAAGCGAGATGTTCCTGTGAAATATTCATTTGCCCACGCCTCATTGCTTACATAAATATTTGCGCATTGAAATTCGTATTTCAGGCCTTCGGCGAAGGTGTTGAAAGGTGTATCGTATGAATGAATATCAATCGCATCGTGCGAATTGTATCTACGTTTTTATCACCATTTATTGGGACTGAATTCTCGCGATAACGAGCCAAGTTAATGATCCGCAAATTCACATCGACAAGACGTCTGTGGGCGTAGCTATTCAAGGATACCTAATCGATTTAAAAATCTAAGGAATAATCGGACCAGTATTCGAGAAAAATCATTCTAGTACAATTCTCAATGAGAAACTAAGCTGTACGCGTTCGTCAGTTTTCATATTTCCACATCTAGCTCTAAACTATTGAATCCAAGTTACGAATCCAGAATTCGTACGTCAGACCCGAAGTATGTTCATATATGGTCCATAGTTGAAACATGGTTCGTTACGCTGAATGATTTCGCTGGCATTGATACTGACACTGACCCTGGCGGCAAAAAGACGGAAATGGATAATCGCGTCAATGTAAATTCATTGAGTGATGATAAATATCGTTGAACGGACGTGCACGTTGCGGTCATGTATTTCATTTTTTAAATTTCAAACGTGAAGATTAAAGTTGCGAACATAGAAACGATTTCTGAAAATTTCTGAGACTCAGTCTTTGCCTAGGTATACCAAAGTTCCCTTTCTTTCTTCTTTGATAGGTAAACGACGCCGTGTAAAGTGTCAACTGCACGCAATGACGTACCTAATTGCATAATCTGTCGAGCGTTGCGACGAGTGAATAGAACTACGTTGGATCGTGAAGCAAGTCACGCGCGTGTGTCACGACGTTGACTTGCCAAGACGGTGTACCACTTTTCACTTCACTAACGCTATTTCGAACCGGAATCCAAGAGTGGCGTCGAAGGTAGAAAGGAGAAACGAAGAAAAAGGTGAAAAAATAAAAAGGGAATAAGATAACACTACACACCTGTCGACATTTATAAATCCAAGGAATTAATTCAGATTACGTCATTTTCATATTGCATTCGTAGATTTAAGGCCAATGCTAATTTTTTTGCACGGTATAAAAAGTGCATAGCTAAATAAATTGCCTCGCTCTATCGCGACGGCCAGAAATTGAACGTTTAGTAATTCATGAATAAAACCGACGGCAATTAAAACTCCTTATCCATAGATTAGAGAACATAAAATCCTCTTGGAACAAGCAAACGCTGATAATTCTATTCAAATGCAAACGTCTCGAGATGCGGGCTGAACTTCGAGTACCCGGTTGAATAGTGGATTAAAGCTCGAGCCGACCTCTGTACAGTAAATCAAAGTTCAGATTCGAGTAATGTGAACCGAATTCGACCTGAAACTTGGGCATAGATAAAAATAACGACTCAGAATTTCGAAAGCAGCGTTATTCAAATCTTATACCACGATATTTCACTGGTTTACTTCAGCTTGGAGGACGAGGTAATAGAATCGATTATTCCATAAGCTTGAGTGGCTTGATCCTGAAACCAGTTGACGGTAAACGACCAAGTAAGAGGCAATATTTTGTATTTTTGGTGTCATGTCTCGGGCGTAGAAGGTATTGTGTTTCTGACGAGGACATCTGTCGCTAAAGGGGATGGGATATTAAGAAACTGTCCATGGGCCCTATTATACTCAAAGAAATAACTTTCAAGATGATGTCCCATCCATCCAGGCAACGACCGAAGTCGCTCCTGACTAGTGGGGCGCGACGAAAAATGGGTAATGTTCATGCTGAAGAAAAATTGCCTGCAGGTTACGGTACGGTGACTGATGTAACCGTATAACGGTTTCATCGAAAAATCATAAAGGCGTGTATCCCTTACCCTGTATACCCGGTTAACGCGAAGCGTAGAAAAGGCGAGCGCACCCCCTTTTGTCTTCGGACGTGAGCAAGTATCGAGTTACCAATTGCCGGAACATATATAAGGGATATTGTTCGTAGAAAATTTTCTGAAATGATCCTGTTCCATACTTTGGATTGAAAGGCCGAAAACCAAAGTCGATAAAACGAATTGAATTCATTTCACTTAAGAATATGAAGTTTTTGAAACTGTATGAGGTCAACTTGTTCGTCGAGAAGAATCATTCCAATGTATTGTCTACCTTATATTAATGCAACGTGGAAGGTTGTCGATGCTTCGTTAATTAATTGCAATTACAATTCGAGCATTAAATGTCATTTAGTTTCGAGAGTACTTCGGTACAGTTTGACTGCGAAGATAACCGCCACGTTCTCAAGGGTATCGGGGTGAGTAACCATGATAACGAGGAATGGCAAAAGTCCATTAGATCCCAGTTTAGAATTTCCGCTCCAGAAAAACGGTGTGCCACTTGTGATCCTTCGCGCTCGAAGAAAACGTTCTCGAGTGCTCTTTCGTTTGAATATTTAACTTCAATTATACATACACATAGATTGTAAGTAAATTTACGGTAAGCTGAACGAGGAATACTTCGTACCTTTAAAATATTACTTTACGAAGTCTGAGCGATAGGTAGAACAGCGAAAGTGTAAATGCTTTTATCTTGACGTCGGAGCCATGTTATAGGTAGGGGAAAATGGATCGAAAAAACTGCATGAATAGAAGAGCTTTGAAAAGTCGAGATCTTTCGTCTATAGTGATCAGTCTTCCTCAGGGTACATGGAATTAAGAACTTAAACTTTGGACTGTATCGTCGAAAGTACTCTCTAGATCCAGTTAAACTCGAAGACAAAATTGAACGGCAAGGGATGAACAACAAAGACGGGGGCTCAGAAACTTTTCAACGATCCTTGATCAAAGAACCAAACCACAAAGCGCTCCATCTCGAGTTCCTTCTAAGTACATATCCGAGAAGAGTGTCACTGATGAAACAACCACCGGTGCGAACTACTGTAATATACATTCGCTGCTATAGATACGTCAGAACAAGGAAATCGATGTATGTATTACGTGTATCTTTTGAGGAGAATCAGTGATGTTTTTTTCACGAATCTGTATGTGATGTACAAATATACGAGTGTCTATGTGTAGATGTATATGTATATCTATATGTACCGCGAGGGTTTCTAGCGAAAGGCGACCCAGCGCCGCCACGGCGTCTCGCCAGCCGCCAGGCGTCCTGACGCCGCTGAGAACGTGCGTTTGGATAGCATCATAGTAGGGGAAAAGAAAGTAAAGCTATTCCAGCTAATAGAATGACTTCCCGCTGCGTCAAAGTCCGACTCGTACCTCTACGTTCTGCTAAAGATTTCGAGAGACAGGAAAAATGCGACATCTTAAACCCGGACAAAGATAAGTCGGGAAAAATATTCGGCGGCGTTTAACAACAATAAATATTTCAGGATCAAAAATCCCCTTACCATACGAACCCTGGTCTTATTCGGAGGGTTGTTTTTGACCGACGTTCGGTTCTGCATATTGAGTGAAACACGTGTTACAGCAGTAAATAACTTCGGGTAAAAAAACGACGAAATTCAGTATCGAACACAGGGAAAAGATCCAGAAATTTATACCCAGATTTTGAAAATGATTCTATCGCTAGTTGCAGTTATTAAACGCTATTTTCTTAAATAATTCGTTATTTCATATTACCAAAACTCGCTGCAAACCGTAGCATTTCCGTGTAGCAGTCTTTGGTACTCACCTAGAACATACAAAAAAAAAAAACCGTATAAAACTGTTGGTAGGACTTTACATCGGAGTAATAAAGTTCTCTTGGCGAAAGATACTACGTCGAGAGACATTAAAAGTACATATACGGGTTTGTGAAGCGTGTCTTTACTCTTTTCTTCATTCATCAAACGAACATCACGAAAACACATTTGGCGATCCATAGAGTTATCGGCTGCACTGGTCAGTTTCTGAACATCTACTTGATTATGGGTGATTTTTTATAGAGAGATAAAAGACTGCATGTATTCTGATCGGGTTAAAAATGATCCAAAAAACTTCCCATAGTTAAAACGAAATTGGTGGTTTAAAACGTATAGCTAGTTAGCTCCTGACACCTGGTAAATTGCACGTACCATGCAAATCTGGTAGCCTTCAATCAATGGTGAAATAGAGAAATAAAAGCTCCGAAACTTGCCAGGAAACTCAGACTTCTACAACACGAAGTTCACGGTGAGCTTATATCGTGCCTTCATGGACAAAGCGCTAGCAGCAGTCAAGGACATCTAGAAATAGAATTTCGTTGCTGCCGTGCTGCTTCCGTCGACGGGAACGATTTTTATTTTATTTTTTTGTTGTTTCTTCCGTACTTTTTTTTCCAGGGAAAGGGTGAGGAGGACTTGACTGAACGAGCAGTCGAAGCGCAAAACAAAAAGGAAAAGTATTTTGAGTTCAGACTTGGAATTCAGGGTCTAGACTCGCGACCCTGCAGGGTACTTTGGGCGATTCTTTCCGAGGTGTACTTTTCGCGAGATAAGAGCAGCGCTTACAGCCAACTTTGACCTACGGTTAAATGGTAGGCTTGGTGGCTGTACCGGGAGAGACCTTAACCCTTCCTTTAGCTTGTCATTTAAATTAAACGCGAAGGTTCGTTCTGCTTCACGACTCGAGTCACTCCTTTGGCAGGATTTCCGGTCCGACGCTTTCCATAACGATGATCCGTCTATCCCTCGGGACTTCCTTCATCTTCGAAACCCTCTGCTACTCGGTCCCTAAAGCCACCGTCACCACCCCCATCACCTTGTTCCGCAATTCCGATTCTATATCTTCTATTCTCTCACTTTTATCACAAAATCCGAACGAATGCCAGCTGAGGATTGGAAGAAAGATACGAGACGAGAGAAAAACCAAAGGAAAATTCCCCAAGGTCCAAGGTGACTGGTATATACGTATGCACACCTACAGGGTGGGTCATCAAGTTTTTCACTAAATTAAATCGTGCGTTAGAAAGAATTTGACAAATTTTAAAGCACCTGTACGTATAATTACTACCTATCACTTTCCTACTCGTAAATTTAATTAGATAGACAGCAAAGTGGAATGGAAAAGGGAAAAGTTGAACAATTATGAATACAGTGTCAGTCAGTACCTCGTTAAAAATGAAAATTGTTGTTGATTCCGCGAGAATACTTGAGACGTCGCACTAGACGAGGGTGATCGAAATAATTATTGTTGAAACGCTGGTAATGAGAAAGTGAGAGTTTCTATTCATTAACTCTGTAACTAGGTATCCTGAATCCACTGAATCTTCGTCAGTTGTGAAAAATGTCAAAAGTAACGATCGTTGGATAATCTGGAATGTGATTCCAGCAGCGGACCTGATAAATAAATGAGGCTAATTTGTTCTTAAAGCAGGCAGTCAGGGGTAGTCAGAGATCGAGTGAGACTGTATAGAAAAATGAATGAGTGAAGCGCAAATAAAAAGTTTTAAAAAAAATTGTACAATGCTTAATGACCAGGATAAATCAACGTCTTGAATAAATCAGCGACCAATATTCGGCTCGGATAATTTGAGATTGGAATTTGACACACAATCAATTCTACACTCTCGGAGAATCGTTCGTCGTTGACGTTCTGACAAATTGACATACAGTGACGTAGGTTTTGCACTGGTGCTACCTTGCTGAATAAATATTGTGCAAATTGATAGTGTTTTGATAGAAAACCGAGACGTTAATAGCTTCGGAAAAATGATGATCTTTTGAAGTCTTTTTTGGGGGAACTGACAATCAGATATTTTATAAATGTCGAGGGTTCGCTCCTACTATTAGTTGAAATTGGAGTAAAATTATGGCGTGAGCATGGAAATACACATCTATTTTTCATCTGAAAGCCAGTCATTGTTGTTCTTAACAATCCCTACCATAACGCTGATATGCATCAAGTAATGGCGTGCCCTGTTCTCCTCTACTGACATCATTTCAATTGATACCAACGAACGACACAGCGAGACACAAAAGCACTCTAACCGAGCTTGCCTTACGTCAGGAGTAAAAATCCCGCCTTGATATCGTTGAAAAATGAAATTAATCGAGTGTTAAATTCACTCGAAAAACGTGTGAGGCACGTTGAAAAAAAAAGAAAGAAAGAAAAGTTAAATGGATGAAATTTTCAATACCTTGAAAAAAAAGATCAGTTCGAACAATTATTTTCAACTAGCTTTTTCCTTTTTCTTTAAGTACCTGAATCTAAAACTTT
The DNA here is from genome assembly GCA_947538915.1 of Tenthredo distinguenda. Classification (NCBI taxonomy): domain Eukaryota; kingdom Metazoa; phylum Arthropoda; class Insecta; order Hymenoptera; family Tenthredinidae; genus Tenthredo; species Tenthredo distinguenda. The sequence goes on from OX384534.1 coordinate 14,147,963, forward strand.
CGTCATACTGGTTTTCATGAGAGTTGAAAAATGTTCATAATTAACGACTCGTAACAGCGAACTCGATCAATATTCAGCCTTGTGCCTAAGGGTGCTATGTATTAAGTATATATATAGTCGATAGTCGACTCTCATCCGATAACTTCCAGCTAATTAAGCAGCTCGCGAGACCTTCTCATCTTGAAAGACTGGGCGGGGTGAAGGTACGCCAGACAAGCAAGTCCGCCACCCTTGATAGAGGTAGTTGGTAAGGCTGGATAGTCAGATGGTTGAACTAGGTCTCCTTTGCAAGTTACGAATAATGCCCTGAAGTGAGAAGTGAGGGGAAAGTCGGAGTAACGTAACGTAAGGGCACTAAAAGGCAGTCAGGGTTGTTCGACTCGAAGAGGTAATCTCGAATGGAATTACCCGCGTGGCCCGTAAAAAATATGTCCCTGGTTTTGAGGGTTCCTCCATACTCTTGAAAATTTACCAATTTTGTTATCTAGCCGATAAAGAATACCGTATAACACCTAACTACGGGTTACCAGATTTCTGTGATCGCAAATAGCTGATAAAATATGAAAGAAAATTTCTCTAGCTACACGCGTTGAACCTATCCGGAGAGAAAAGGATGATTAAATCCTTTTTGTTCCGAAATAATTTTTCATCCCTCTGCCTCTCGTATATCTTTTCAACTTTTTTTCAAAGGGGAACAGCCGAGAAGCACTTTTGTGTAACTTTAAGACACTGCCCGTACTTTACCAGCATAATGTAAGCGATGTGAGCATTGAAACGTGAGACGGAAGCCTTGAGGTAGAGTTTCCGGTGTGCCATGACTCGGATTGTCCGTTATACCATCGAAATTCGCCTTATTTTACCTCTTACCAAAGCTCCTTTCCGTTCGCGAATTTCCTGTCGATTTTCATTGTCTTCAGCTGAACATTATCTTTACTTAATAAATCGACAGGCACGGCGTGCTTTATCGCCTGTAGATAAATCCGCGAATTAAACAGATCAACTAATACGAGGCTTCGATTATCTCTTTCAATATTTTATCCACTTATAAAATGAAGATGACGAGACTGCTTAGATATCCGGCCATGTCGATGTTTAACTAATACTGCACTGCGTATAAAACTCAATAATATTTTCTAAGCCCTGTAACCACATGAAACTAATGCAAACGTCATAATTTCATAATGTACCGCAGCGAATCAAACCACAAACGTATCGAATTCTCCGTACCACGTCAAGCAAGCTTATTACAATTAAAGACGTATAAAGTACACAGCATCTGTTCACATTGATAAAATTTCTGAAAAAAAATTGCCATTTCTTCAAGGCTTGGAATAATTGGGCAAGTCCTCCGATCCTCAACAAACTCTCCGCGTTACACACGTGGTTAAATTTACCGTTGATGTTTAATGACCCATATAAAATACTTGAGATCTACATAACCCTTGGTAAAAGTAACTATTCCGTAGGACTAACGTGTCTCAAGGTTCTCGTGTACACGTTATACTATGTGCGGTAGAGGTGGAGTCTAGACTCGTAAAGCGTTTCATTAACTCCCTGCTGTTAACTGCCTGCCCAACTCTCTTGCCTTAGTGTTCATATAAAACACATTGATGTTTGTTGTAACCTATATATAATCCCGTCATTCTTTCGGCACAAGGTAATAAAGAATTTAGCGTCATTGAAGCGCGTCAAATTTTCTGTCTTTTCAAAAATCCGCGTATGCGATCGACTTTGTTAACAGCAAACGCGATTCGATTTCAAACACCGAATCACCTTGTGACTGAAAATAATCCTAGAGCCAATATTGTTTCGCTGGTAGACAGAAAGCTCACCATCTACTGTTCGACGCATTGACCTGGAGAGAAATGCTATAAATTATAACCGTTCATTTGACATTCTTAAAACTGCATGTATGTGGATTTAAAGCTGAGAAAAATCTGTCTACGTGGTTATTTATTTTTTTCGAGAAAAATCCAGCGTTCTTAACACCCATGAATAGGTCCTGGCATAATTGAACATGACATATCCACCATAAAATATATTATCGTCATATATCTGCGGATTTGTCGATGGTTTGAAGCGAGAGAGCACTAGGGGATGATTTCGACGGGCATTAAGCGAAGGTAGTTCTGTTCACGGCAAGCAGGATTAGGGCGCCGCATTACATAATCGCGTGTGAGTGGTCCAGAACGTTTCGCCTAGAGTCTAGACAAGAGGAACCGATACAGGGTGCACTGCGCCATCATCAGAATGCACTGCAGTGAACAGTGAACCCCTCTGTAATCAAGGATTAGGCTCTAAGTCTAATTACCGTTTCTGGTGTGCAGAGGGTCAAAGTTAGCGGTTGTTTTGGTCAACTGAAATCCTTTCTGTAAACTATGAATGTTACTGGAAAAATTGTTTGCTGACCGTAGTCTCGTCATGTAAGGAAAAAAAAAGGACTGAAAGTGAGAACCTATTTCACAGGGTGAAGGCTTTTATATAACGTTGAATGGACCGGTAGAGGTGTCCTTTTGTAATATCCGATAAAGAGAAAAGAGACGTAGGGGAGAAGGAGGAAAGAGACGAAAAAGCTCTTGGAAAAGAATCCTGTAACACTTGTTGCCACAGGGAAAGAATGACGCGCTGTTAGTCCGAGGCATTGGGCGATTTCTAATTGGGGGTGTGGAGCTGTCTTTCTTTGAGATCGAAAATCAAGACCATTTTTTATCAATGTATAGATATATGAGCGATTACGAGGCACGGGGCATTCAACCTGAGTGGAGTAAAGCATCGAGAATAATTTGAGTCTGATCGATTATAACGAATCGATTTCATGCTAATGCCATTCAACAAACTCAGCGATTAACATATAAATGACATTTTTCGATTTAAAATTTGAAATACAATGGTGTACCTATAGTTTCCGTTAAACACCGCAAAAGGCAGGAGAAGTTCTTTAATATTCTCGAGTAAATATTATTCCACTCGATTCAAATATTTGCTAAAATTACTGAGCTCAGCATATTATCTATAGTTATACTACTGCCGGTAGGATAAAGTTGGAAATAGTGCAGCTCGTATACGAACCAGAATAAATGAAACATGAGACTTTCGAAGTAATTCGTTATTTCTGACCGGCGGAAATAATTATTCTTTCATACAGAGTTAAGAAATCATCTTTGCCCGATACGAGGCGATGTATAAATGACGTTTCGGAAATTCTAGCTGCTCGTAAAATATTAATTTCGTAGCTTTTTGTACCAACGAATTCCGATAATATTGCATCAGCCTATATCCTGCCGCTTTCATCCTCAGGTACTTTTTTTCGAGGATTGAAAAATATTCCGTTTCATGTAGGTACCTACCGAAGAATATATTAATTAATAATTTACCAGCAAAGGAACGAGCTCGGACCTCTCTCTTCCTTAGGCGTGTTAAAAACTTGGAAAATTTCTCCTGCAAGTATGAAAATAAAAAGCTGATAATGTCAGGATTAAATTTATATCCCAACAATTGCAATCCAGCTTAATTACGCCCGAATTCAATCAACGATTCAACGCTTCGCTGTTCATCGACGCGTTAATTACTCGCGATAATAAAAATTAAACAGTGATGCTCTAGATTATACAATTGGTAAAGCCTCTCGCATGAACTTGCCCAAGAACAGTCATCAATTAATTCCACTTCATTTAGCTTAATTGCATTCCGCGACTTGGCATACTTCGGTCACTGGACCATTATACTTGCGTGAGAATACCGGGACATCGGTCACCAGTACTTAGCAGGTCAAATTGGCCATCGTACGGCAATGACTAATCCTTTGTACGATCGTGCCAAGTCGATTCATCTCGATGAATCAGTTCTATCAACAAGTTCGGCGGAATCACCTGCAGGTCGAAGTCCCATAAGCGTTTCCTTCCGCCAGCAGGAAAAATATCATTATTATAATTGAACCTGATTGAATCTCATCGTCGGTTTCTAGTTTGATTATATCAATCCCCGATCGGAGGAGACCCAGAACCGCGTAAACGACGTAGATTTTACATGGAGTAGGCCTATCTCCGAGTAGAGATAAGTTTGGAACGCTTCACCCTGTACAAGCGTATATTGTCTGGCTATAAGACTACACGGGGTTATTTCGCAGGTGATGCGATAGGGTGGCGCGAAACGTTAAAGGTAAATTGCAAGATTATGGTAATGCGCCCGCTTTAGTAGATTGAGACCATGAAATGAAAAATTTATACACCTAGTTCCCCGGGGTTTTGGTCACATGGCGATATAAGCTTGGGCCTTGAAAGATTGAAAAAAAGAACCAAGGTTATGAGCACGATACGCGTGCCTGGGCATAGCACAAGTGTGAATGACACACCCTGGTGTCGTCTAAATTGCCATCTATTGCTCACACATCCTCTTCTCCGTAGTTGATCCTATACGTGACCTGCCTGCGCTCAATACAACCTAGCCAGTAATGGGCAGTGATAACCACCTGATGAAAATCAACGTTTTGCATTCTCTGACAGAAATATTGAAGTTGTCTGTTAAACTAGCAATTTTTATTAACTACGGTAGTATAAATGCATTGAAGAATGAACTATTGGTTCTGGTTGGCCTAGTGAACTCCAAGTAATCAAGGCGCTCGCAGATCTCATAGACAAGTCAGAGACTGTTCCTGGTTTCATACGACGAGTGTGAACCGTAATTTTGTCATTTCATTTGAACGATGTATAGAAATATTTGTGCAGCAGCACGCGCACTGTTCTTCGTCGAAATAATTACTGATTGCGTAACGGAATTCAAGGTGAACCATTACGCGAGTATTATACAACGGAACTCACGTTACTCTGAAAATTGTCAAGTTTCTTAACATGAGAGTTCTGCTACGGAAATATATGCCAAATTCTCGTAGTCCCCAGTCCCCTGCATAGTCGAAATAATACGTCCCTCGCTGAATAATATCATCCACACCCAGCGACAGGTTCCTTTTCCAAACTCTGCCATTCAATTAATTGATTATTAATTAGGCCACTAATAATTCACCTTATTAGCAACCCAACCGCAAATACTGTACTTATGTACCTAACTACGCCCACGTAAATACTCACACATAGGGTAGGTATGTTCAAACAATTATTCATCCCAATATACGCAGCCATCTATAGGTAGCTGAACACCAGTTCACAAAAATAGTATGTAACATACCGTAAGAAATAAATGGATGCAATTTTGACCCAGTAGTCGAAGGAGATCAGATTGCCGAAGACTATAGCGCGAATCTTGGTAAAGGCAATAATGAACAAGTCGAAGTAAAAAGAGAGGGTTGGTTGGCTAGACTCGAGGCAACCGGTAAACAGAGTTAATTAGCCGAGTTGATTGCCGTTTGATCTCTTTGGCATTCCCTATGACCCCCCACACTCCTCTTTTGCGACTGAAGAGTTTCCCATCTCGCATGGTTCCTCTGAGAGGATGTAGCTTCTCACACTAGCTCGATAAACTCCTTCTAGATGCTTGTAACGACCCACATATAACTACTGGCAATTATTAAACTTAAGAAGTTGAGTACTTCCTGAAACAAACGCGTCTAGTAGTTATAGGAAGCACTGGCGCCGTTTCTCTACCGTATTTTCCTCAAATGAGCAAGTTTTCCGATGAATTTATCAACGCATGCGTATGCGTGCATATACCCGGCCAAAGGTGAATTTCTATAGCGACTCCGGTTAATGATCAGAGGATTTTATTCCCCATTGCACAATTACTCGTTGAAACATGCGGACATGGTCATTGATTACCAGTCTATAATTATTATAACCTTGCCTGGTCACGCGACATCCGTACTTTCGCGGATTTTACCTCGTAGAGTATATTCCTGGGAAATATTTCCCCTTGACTTTTAGTAACATCTATGCTTCCGATTTTTATCGCCTTCGTTTTGGTCGAGAAAATTACTTTTGATCGTTTCAACGAATCTCCACGTATTCGATCCTTCAATATCCGAAAACCTCGAGGAATAAATGAAATTGACAGGATTTTCAACCTCGAAATTCGCAGTACTTGTATAGGTTTGTAAGGTGATGAAAAGTACTGTGAAAAGTACCGTTTCATTTAGGGAAGAGCAGGTCGCCCACCATTGAGCAGTCCACTACGACGTTCGATCGACCAGTCGACTGTCCAATGCAAAGGCTAATTAACAAAGCAGGAAAATGAACCAACTCGGGTCCGGACTGTCGTTATCGTCTGTATAGGGATTTGATGAAGCTAGCGAAGTCAACAGAGCCGGAAACGAGCCTGACGAAGTCAACAGAGCAACCAACTTTACCCTGTTCTCTAGGGGATGTATTACTAAACCGTTGACAATTCTATTGCGGTTACTAACTGTCTTGAACTACCACTACCTTCTTCGTGGTCACTAACTATCCTAAACTCTCACTGCTATATGGTCACACGCCTCTAACCTGAATCTAAAATCTCCCAAGGGGTGTCTCTGCAAAGCGACACAAAACTATCCAAAGAATCAAGAAACCCTTACCCTATAGGACTTTTTTGATAGAAGATTGACACCTTTCACGTTTAGGATCTACAATCTTGGTTGATCAAGGTTATACTGCTCATTGAAGTGCGAGTGACATCAGAGAACGTCGCCTCTTTCAGATCTCATTTTTACGATTTTCAGAAACTATTCAATGCCTTGCGGAAACTGTAAGCCGATATTTAAGTTCATGGAATATCAACTGGTTGAAAAAACCCATCACGATGATATCATTTCGTACGCGGTAGATTTTATGGACAGATGAACTGACCGAGTGCAAATTCACGCCTGGTTAGATATTATCCTGCGGATCAGGTTGGAAATGATGCATGCTATTGGATTATTAACATCCTCTCGCGAATACACGTACCTCCACACATGCGTTCGTTCCTGAAGTTAGGAGACCCCATTGTTAGTGCGCATTGTATTTCATATGGTAGTTTCTACCGTATATCCCCTAGCTGCGCTCTATTCTGCATATAGTTTACATTGGGTTATAATATGCTTTAGTTTCGCCTGTCTCTACCTGCTCGGCGTATTCGAGATATACCACTATCTGAATAGGATATGTAACTTTACTCCAGTGGCAAGCTATTGTTGATTCTATTCTCCGTAGTACATTGAGCTCAGCCGGCCAGGTTCTACCACTCCACTGCCTAATGTACTAACATACGCCTGTAAACGTACGCCAGCCACGTGTCGTTAACGAAACTTTTCGTCAATATCGTATACGATTTTATACCATTATTCGCAGAATCCAAGGTGTATCTAGTTTCCCAATAAACAGAATCTACTCTCGTTCGGTGCAGGATTCGCAATTATCAGGAATTAGATAGTAGATGAAGAATTTAAAGAGATGTAAAGATAAATGTGATTCAAACAGCCATGTTTAATTACGTAAATTAGTTAGATGCTGAATATTCATTTTTTTAAACTTTCACGAGTATCTTGGTTCCCGTTGAAAGTTAGATGCCTGGCATTAAATTGTCGCTACAATTTTTCACACTTTAAATCCGCAACAGCTGCACAGGCTGTGCCTTCATGCAAGTGCATCAATTGGCCAAGTATGCGATACTGAATGCGATACTGCGATACTGAAAAATGCAAGATCTGGGAATTGTCAGACGGTGGTATACATCGTTGTATCTAGGGAAGGAAAATTTTGTCTCTTTCGCTCTTTTTTTTTTTGTATTTTTTGTTTGCCTCGTTCCACGATGGTGGCTTTTCCACAACCCGTAACTTTGGCTTACTACGGCTTACTACGAATCTGGGCACCCGAAATAATACTCGCATACGACTCGTCTGCACACACAAGCACAAACACATGTGCAAGTTACTGTCCGCCCCGAATGGGCCCGGTCGAGCCCATCCGGACCTTGCAGTACTTTGACCTCTCGCCTCGCCTCGCCGCGCCTCGCCTCGCCTGACAAGTTAAAGGTTTTGTACCACGTGATACGATTTCTAGTAGAAGAGAGAATGAGATGAAAGAAGGAAACGGTAAGAGGGGACACAAACTGAGAAGCAGAAATGAACCGAGTAGAAAATAGAGCGCAAGTGCAGGGATACAGAGATCAATTTATTTTCATTACTAATCAGCGATAGTTTTGTAAAGAAAAATTTAGTTCAGAGTCCAAATTATCATCTGTAGATATTAGACGAGTCGTTAATCTAATTGCGTTATTCTTGTGAGAAAATGCAGCTGCTAGATAATTGAGACGAACGTAAGAAGGTATGATTTTCGATTTCGATTTCGATTTCGATTTCGATTTCATATAAGATCGAAAAATATAGGTATCTGAGTTTGAATCGACCGTTAGACGATAGACAGCTGAGCGAAAATAAAAGCAAAATAAAAATTCGAGAATGTTCTTTCTACGACGGTAAGATACAACCGGTTTGTTGCACCACTACACTCATCGCACAGGACAGGCTATCTTAGCTTCTTGGCCGCCTGCAGAGACTTTGACGATGGGGAATTCCACCAGGCAGAGACTTCGATCGAGCGAATTTCGTGACTCGTTGAATCGTATCAGACAAATGCATCTGTACACATACATATACCCATCATATAAAGTATCTATACCTACATCCAACGTTTTACGTCCTGTCGTCCCTGCGAAAGTATATATTATTTTCTGAAACTGCGCGCTTCTCAAGACTTTCATATATTCGGTAATACATTTTTCCATTTCTTCATGTTTCCGTATTTTCAATTCGTTTCTTTATTTTTCGCAGCTATATCGATCTTGTAGACATAACCCGCTAGTTTTTGTATAAAAAAAAAAGAGAAAAAATACAACGCGTATTGAACAAATTGTCATCGCGTGTGGAACAAAAGGTACTTTTATTCAATTAGGAGTTCTATCTACCTAATTAGTCAAGTCACCGTAGGCGAGCTGAAGGCGCGGTCAAATAGAGCTAACCATTGCTAAGCTCGGATGACTTGAATCTCTGAAAGCAACGATAATTGAATTAGCTTGACGAAGGGTCATTGACCTCAAAATTCAAAATATGAGTGCACAGTATTCCTGCATGGCTCATTTTCTTATGGTTTTCATTGCAGTGGCTTTCAGATAGATCTACCTTGTGCCCAGGGCGTGTAATAAATAATATTCTCGACTGGAACACTAGATCGCCACTAGATTTTACGATGAAACTGTTTGACAGTGAGTTTATCGAGATTTTTAATCAACTCTCGGTTATATTTTTCACTGGTAATACGGTTATTATTCTGTCGTATCTGTCTTCCTCCAAATAACGCACAATTTATTCTATGTTTGATTGAATATCTGCCAATAAATTGAAAATCGCAACTATGTTTGCGATTGGACATATTGGTAATTACTTTTCAGGGTTTTGGCCATGAAACCATTTTTCATCTATTTCCGAAATATCTTGCATCGAACGCACGAATCGGTTAAATTTCACAATACTTGCAGCTAGTCGGGTAAAAATTAGAACGAGAAATACGTTATTATTTCCCCCGCATATATGTATCGTCTGAAAAAGTATAACGATATTTTCCGAAGAATTGTTCACTAAAATATAAGATTCATCAAAATATTTTCGCTGCGGAAAGATTAACCGCAATTAATCGAACAAATTGCTTTACATATGTATATACGCGTATGCATATGTACGCGCGTTTATGAACATTTCGTGGAGTATGGTATGGTAACACACGATCAACGTTCATCGTTACACAGTATAATACATGGTTAAATACGATAGCAATTTCGTTCTACACAACCAGTGCTAAACTCCGTGGCGCAAACAAACTTGTTTAGAGTTAGGAGCCCAGCTGTAGACTGCACACATGTTGGAGTTAGCAAACAATTGTTCAAAAACATTGTAATCTGTAATTTGCTCGAATAATTCTATCCGAACGATGACTGAAATTTCGGATTTTTCCTTCTTTTTTGTTTTTGTTCATTTAAATCATCGCGCCAGAAATCGAAATATCCAATACAGAATCGAATGAATACCTTCGAATCTTGAAATTAAAACATTTGTACCTAAGTTTGTAAAAGTATTTCGTTTCCTGGACGTAAACCTGAAGCTCGTTAAAAATATCCCATAAGAGCTGAGACAGAGGGATATAAAGAGAGACCAAGAGGATGATCACCTCCCGTGCTCCGGCGCGATGCTGAAGATGCCGGAGTCTCAAGACGCTCGACATACTCGCTCCCAGATTAAATGCAAACCACCAACAACGCAGCCAACGTGCCACCCACGATACGGCTCCTGTCTGCGTCAGGGATACTCATTGTCAGCTTCTGTCCTAAAGAGGCTCTCTAAACTATCCAGTTTGTATAGTTTCTCCAAAATTTAGTGTATGTCAGATCTCAAAGATTTAGGACTTGAGCAGACGTTCAGAATATCCGAATAGGGTTGCATTTCCATTTCTACATCTGTATATACATGACTAATTGTCTATTTGTCGGGGTAGTTAATCGCCCCGGGCATCCAGCTCCGATATCCGGAACTCTACCGTGCTAGTATGCATCGTGCATAATTCCGGGATATCGAGTAGCACGAGAGGTGGATAATCCTTAGATGAAACTCGTCGATTTTTATATCTTGGCTTTTTACAACGGGAAAAAATTTAAAAAAAAAAACTAAAAAGGAATCCTGAAGCTAATTTTAGCTAAAGAATCGACTCGGATAGCCGATCGATGGCACTCGTAACTGACTTGGCGCCTTCTGGAAGGAAACTACGTACTTGAAATAAAGTGTTGGTGATTCCAGAGAGAATAGTATAAGTCTTGACTCATATTTTCTTCTACTTAGCACTGATATACACTGTAATCAAATTTCGTTGCCAAACGGTGAGACAGATTCCGTAGATGAAAGGCCGCGAGAAATATATAACTTGAAGATTAGAGTTCAAAAGTCAAGGGCTTAATTATGAAGACGAAGTTATGAATGAAAGATGAAACAAGTCCAAGGTTCCAAGGTTACAATCTCACCCTGTGTAGTATAGGAAGAGTAAAATATGCAAACGCCATGACCTCTGACACACCCTGTACAGATCGGAGTGAAAAAATAATTTTGATAAAACTTTTTCCGCTTCGAGCGTTGATAAAGTTGAAGAAAACTCGACTGTATGTTGAGAAGAAAGAAAAAAAAAGGGGAAAAAAAAGGAAAACTAGAGTTTGAGCAAGCGTATTTATACAGTCACTGCATCCCTAAGTTGACAACCCTGACCCAAACTTTTAATATTCCGCATTCGGCATCTCTGCTTTAAATTTCTCGACTAGAGTTTCGTCGGGCTTGGTAATAATTAACCGTAATTAACAAGGGTCTGCACGTGGGTTAAGCGTAATTTGTACGCTCTCGAGTTTTGGGGCGTTAATTAATACATCAGCTAGCTATAGCGACTAGCTCCTTTCTTCCCTATTGTAAAAATATCATTGCGACACAATGGGAGTAGAAAATTTGATTTTCGTATAGTTTACTGCCGAAATATAAGCCTAATACGGTGACAATAACTGTCAGAATACCTACTCACGAACATTCTCCAAAAAAATATTATTCATTTGTACAACGGGAACGAGCTATTGACCTTTTTCCCAGCATATACGTCCACTCGCCCCAATTCGCGGCAGTTAAATAACTTTATATTTGACTTTTGTCACGTGTGGCGAAACGATGATTACTTTGACGATATTGACCAACCCTTGATTACCGCGACTTTATACGAGATAGTGTAACCCTTTAAATTTCATGGGGTAAAATTTATCCGACTAATTTTCACAAGAGCGTGAAATTCGCTTTTCAATAGTGAAATTTCATTCCTTATTGAACTGAAAAAAATTTAGAGGAAAATGCAAGTGGAACCGAATGATATTTTTCCTAGACGTTGTTATATGCCTGATGCATTCTTATTTCTTGCTGCACCAGACTGAGAACGTAACTCCCAGCGATGATGCATCAAGTATTTATAGCTCGAGTATGCAGGCACAAAAACGCGGTGAAAGATGATGAAAGTTATAGCCAGAAAGCAGGTATCATAGACATAGTATACGACATTCATTGACCATTTGTAAAACGATTAACCATTCAGAAAATTTATAATTTAATAATTTTGGGGTAACGAAGTCGATTCGTTTGATCAAAAATTCATACGCTTAGTATTCGTGAGACGAGATTTATTAAGAATAAAATTTTCAAATGAAGACAGAGGAATAGATTTCACAAAAAAAAAAGAAGAAAACTGTCCGAATTATCATTTTATAATGTCTCGTTACCTAAATCATCGCGATCACTGAGATTTACAAGAAACATTTTCTCACGATGTTGATTCAAGATTGAAATTAGACTCTTGACCTTGCCTAATTAAGTCTGTTACACGAATCCTGCATCTGGAATCTGAGCGGCTTACGAATCTTCGAAAATCTCAACAAATTGGAAACACTTCGATGAAGAACAGCTGCAATTGTTCACAGATGAAACAAAGTCTCACCAAACTACCTCATTCGATCATTGAAAACTAACACCTATGATCATCGTTATAAATAAATAAAATGCACAGGCGACGATAAGTAATTTTCGTTCGATTTCACGGTGGATGAATTTCATAAACAGCTTGAAACAGAGACTGTATCAGCTGTCCTTAAAACCGCTCCAAGAGTATAACTGTTGTTGAGAAAAAGGGAAAGGAAAATCCCGAACGGTACGATGTAGGAACCGACGCGATATATGTACGCCATAGTGTGCGTGAGAGGAGAATTCAACCTGTTATTGCGTAAAGGTGTAAAACTCACCTGAGATAAGTCGGTGTCATCGCGAATTCTCGATTCCACGGTGTTGTAGGCGCCATCGGCAACTCCAGCGAGGACCACCACGAGGATGCCAAAAACGGCAGAGGCGAAACGGCACGACGCACGAATCATAGTCAATTATTTATTTACTTTCTTCACTGATCACAAACAATTCACTTTATTATTACTATTACGATATACCACAGGGTATCGAATTATATCACCGTTTCTAATTCGTTCTTTTAATAGATATATATGTATATATATGTAGGTATATATATATATATATATATATCAACCCTTCCTAACTATAAACTCTATTAATTATTTTCACTTTGTATAATAAATTATTAACGCGTCTCGTACAATACGGGTTAACGAACTGACGTATGTACAGTACCACGCTGGATGTACGTACGGGCGACTCTTTCCATACCGTGCTCACCGCACGAAGGATAGCGCGAAACTGCGCCCCCACCACGATACGAACTCGAGCCCCCCACCCCGATTTAATACTCTCACGGCGTCGCCCGAGTCCGGCAAACAAGTTCTTCGGCTTTGAGTTCGGCTTCGGCGTCGGCGTTGAATTAGGATTCGAATCGCCCGCGGCGACGAGCACGTGACTGAAGGAATTCGATGCGAAAGCCTTTAGACGTAGCTATATGAACCTATAGATGCCTAGGTGTTCGGGTAGTACGTAGGTTTGTGCCCTTTTCAACCATTACCGACCGAAATGCGATGAATCTCTATTTTCACTTCTATGCACACGCATGTATCCATACAGTTGCGGATACATGTATACGATTAGAGTTCGGAGCAAGCGAGTGAAAGGGCGAGAACCATTGCATAGCCGGTAACGAACGAGCGGCGTATTTCTCTGGGAAGAAAATTGAACTTGGAATTACGATAATTAAATTCGGAATTTAAACACCGTACTCAACGAATTGAGATCAGGATATGTTACCCACGGCAATTCGTCCCGTAGAGCTGCAGCTATCGTTGTAGTATAAATTGATTACTTCTGGTTGGTAATTGGATTAAATAAGCTCAAATTTTATTGGCTTATTTTATTGCTTGGGCTAGGAATATTTGATCAACTAGGAAATTTCTATTTTTCGAAAAGAGAACTTCGCTTCAATTACAGCATTTCCGAATTAATGAAAAATCATTTCGAAATCCAGGGATTTTATAGTCTGATAATGAAATCAGATCGTATAAGACGCTCCGCTATGCTGTATGAAAGTTTTCAGGATTTAAGATTGTGGCGCCATGGCAGTAAACGCAAGGGTCGTTAAGTGCTCTCACTGATTGCCATTAATTAATTCCGGTTTTACTACCCTCTATATATTTCCGTTTAACCCGTACCACGGAGGTGGGCTCTTACACTCAGAGGTCATAGAGAGCGAAGTGGCGATTCAAGAGTCAGTTCGGGTCGACAGTTCCTAATTAGGAAAAACGGAAACGCAATGAATTGAATAATTCAATTTTTTTCTACGCTATGATCGCCGTACTTCACTCTACAGATATACTGTAAATTCATATTTTAATTAACTTTCTATATAAAAATATAATACATAATCGAACCAAATGTCGATTGTAAAGCCAAGTTTCAAAAGACCGACTAACAGAATGAATTCGAATTATAACAAAAAAACACGGTTCAAAAATAAAGATTCAATCACTCGTCATCAATTCTGTTCTCTGCTTTTCCTTATATTGCTATGCTGTAAGCTCTTTCGTGGGTTTGCCTGTTGGGCTCGTAAATTACTAAATTAAAAGGTAAATAGTACCGCAGAAATCGCGAAATGTAGTATCAGAGTTTGGAACAAGAGCAGTATTATTTGGAAAAAGTTTGGCGTATTCTCGACGCCCAATGAAGCATGGTTACAATGTTCAAATTTATGTGAGACATACAGCGTGCCTGGAAAATTATAGCCGTGTACAGAAATTTCGTTCTTCTCGTTTGATTTCTGCTGTGGAATGTCTTTCACGGTAAAATTGAAAAAACGATCCGTGAAACCACGGGGACTGACAGAAGACAGCTTATCTCTGATAATTTACTACGCCGCGAAATGCAGCTTTCATTTGACGGTCAATGAAAAAGTTGCAACGCAAAAATCGTCGAGTGATTTCGAACGTGTCTTCTACACGACACTCAATCTCACGTACCTTGACACGCAGACGTATAGTTGTTACTTTGAAAAAACGAGGTCAAGCAAACAACATTATTCATTATCGACAAGTAGATAATGTATCAAAAATACATATTCTGTAAATAACTATATATAGAAGTAATAAAATCAGAGTACGAATATTGGCGATGAAACGAATTCGTGGAATTTGCATTGGCCTCTAGTCCACCGTCGATCCGTCGCCAATCAGCATTTGGCAACGGATATGGGCTAACAAAACTCGAGGAAAAATATATCCTTGGTATACAGCCACTTAAGATTCTAGTGGCTTTACGGTTTGCATAGAAATGAAGTTTCGATGCAAAACGTTTCATCTCACGAAAGTTCCCGGTCATCCCGTAGCAGCTTTGCCTGAGTGAATTTCGGCGGTCGCTTGACCCCCACTGTACCTTGACCAGCATTGTTCTCTGATCACAATTGTTTAGCAAGAATTAAATTCTTCGTACTGTTTATTCCTGCGCACAAAGATATCTAATGCCAATAACTCCATGTCACTGCGTGTGCAGAATTCGTAAAATGGTCGGAATTATATCACGAGTTTCCTATCGACTTCTACCGCTTGTATAGAACCAAGCTACTCGAGACTCGATCAAATTGAACCAAAGCTGATTACGGGTCTGACGCACGTACACGTTCGTCAATCAATTCGTATTTCATTTAGGAATTGAAACTATTGATAAACACTTGAGGTGGGTGAGGGTAACTGTTCGAAGCAAGCCCACCTGTAATAATGCCATTCATCAATAGTATCCAGGTGGTTTATTGCGCAAAGGCAAACTACTACACCAGGCAACGAACCATGACGTTGATAAAGTAATATAGTAGCCCGACTCGCGTCTATCAAATATTAAAAGAAATATTTTACATTCTGGCAGCTGTATACTGGTGTACATATATTTACATAAATAGATACAGTGCAGACTAGACAGAATTTACTTGTATGGTTACGTACGATGAACCTCGAAGCCAACATTAAGTTTACGCTTCTGCTTTCATATATATGTTGGAATATAAAAGAGATTTACGTGGCAGCGAAAAACCTGATTAAATTCTTATCAAGTCTTCTCATAATCGTCGAGAATTTTATGTTCGTTATTTATATTAAATTGAGTTAATTAAGTTTATATTAAATTTTTGCACTACAGCTTATCGCGCTGAAAATAGGATTCCTCGGGTTTTAAAAGTGATTAGATCATAATTAGATACTATGTTCAATGTGTATAAACTTTCTTCGGATGCTCAAATTATTTTCATTGTATTTACACGGCATGCCCAATTCTGTCATTTGGATAGCCCACAAAAAAGGGAATATAGAGGAAGGATGAATATAAAGGGCATTGCCGGTCTTTTGTCAGCCGTTAAGGCTGTGAAAAATTGTTGTAAAAATATTCGCTACCCCGTCCATTCAACAAACGAATAAAAGGACACGGGCAATCTAATTTTTCATACCGCATTGTTAATGGAAAAGTGGCATTTCACGTCTCGAATAAAAGAGATTACAGACAGGAAGGTATTCAAAAAACGTGTATAACCTTACATACGCAAGTAATACATACGACGGTGTATACACGTAGCAAACGTGTAGAGCACATACATATGCACATACATGTATGTATGTGGGAATTTGCCAGAATAGAGAATAAACACAGAAGTCCAGATTCCATCGTGAAACTGAACCGGCTAATCTCGTTATCGTTTTATTATTTTATACCATACTCTTTACGGTCTCGTTGGAAAACCTTAATTACCTTGGTTTTATCGTAGTGCTATACTGCAATCGAACAACAATGGCTTTTCTGCGGTTATAACCCTATTATGCCGTAATTTTTCCATAGATTTGTCGACCATAAAAATACCGAATCGAAACCTTTTTCAGCCTTTAAATATAACTGTTTTAACGCACACTTGGTTTATGGCTTACATATTTATTTATTGCAAAGTTTTGGTCATCTGTTGATTTACAGCCAGTCATTCTACGCGGTTTGTAACCGCTATGCTGTTTCCAGTTTTGCTGAAATCGTTAAAACTGCACCGGAATTCATTTCACCCCTATAACTATCTAGCTTTAATCCGCCTGAAACAAAAGGGTAGACTTACAGACGACAATTCCAATATTTTAACGAGCATCTTGATAATTTGTCCTCGTTTAGTTATTCCATCAAAGTTTCACGGAATTTATCTCATTCTCAGACTTCGACAAGATTTTAAACGAATCTGAGAAGAATTCAGACACGAAAATTCTAAGATTACCCATTTGTTACATCCATTTTTTGGCAGGAATTGTATTTCTGAAAAGAGCAGCCACCAACGTACTATATCTTACTCCAATATACCGAGTTTACTCGCGTAATAGTACCTGAACATTCTGACAAGGATCGAATGCGATATGTGAACGTAACCAACTACCTGTTGCACGTAAGAGAACATTTTCATCGAATCTTTGTTGATTAACTAAAGGTGCTTCGTCCCAGATCGTCGCCACGATTCCCGAGCTTTGAATTCAGTTAGTTGACATATTCGAAAATGATAAGAGATCGTGCAGTAAACCTGTGTTAAAGGTGAGACGTATCAAAAAGTTGTATTCTCATCTGATAGAAGTTTGTTTTCTGAATAACTGGAGACTGGGAAATTGGAATCGCAAGCAGCAGTTCGTCTGAGTTCTTTCGACAGTTGCTTTCGTTTCGACTGCATCGAACTACCTATCAGAGCCGATGGCTCAGGGATCGTGATTTTTATCTAAATAAGGGTGGATGCTTGAAAAGACTCGTCAATTTCTGTGATAATACTGCGTTATTGGAGAATTCTTTCAGGGACACACTATGCAGTTCCTTTCTGTTCCTATCTTGTAATGAAATTTCAAGATGAAATCGTAGACTGCATAAAATAACACGAAAATAGTCGGTGAATCGCAATCCTATATAGAAGAATATATTTTTGTAAGGTTGATATCTGAATTAATAAATTTGTAGACGGTGAGATTTTCTGAAAATTTTCTTTTCACTCCATCTCAAAGTTTTCGAGTATTTTCCGTTAAAAAACTTGGAATCTAATCATGGAAAGTTTTCAGCAAAATGAAATTCGCTTCCACGTGTAATTCAAGCAAACATTCAGTCAAAAAGTTTCTACTCAGTTTTTTCTATCAACTTTTACTATGCAGAAATCGAAAATCTCGGTCTTCTCGCCGCAGAGTGACCAAATCGCGTGAAACCAATTTTATATACAAAATTTGACATTTCTAGCCCTCACCAAGTATGCTCGTTTTCCGCAGTTACGAATTTTTTCCACCGTAAGAATGTTAGTGCTTCATTCAAATTTGAGATCCCATTTATTATCGATCACAGTATCATACACAAGAGAATCACAGTGTATTGAAAAACAGCTAAAATCGGATTTTATTTCCAGAAAACTTACCATGATTAGATCCCAAGTCTATCAGCACGAAATATGTGAAAACTTCGAAATGAAGTACAATTGAAATTTCCATAAAGTCATACCCTCCGGTCGAAACAAGGGTTGAAATTTAGAGAAATTTCATCTCCCCTATAGAGCTACGATCACATCCGTGAAATTTTTTTCTCAAAATAAGAAAAAAGAAAAGCAAAAATCATACAAGTGCAGCGGTCAGCAGTTTGAGACGATCTGTAATTTGTCACGTGTGAAAAAATCACTGGCATAAGTTCCGGCGCCGTTGTTCTCCATCATCAAAGGTTCACCTATACGAATAAATAACCGAACGGCACAAAGATCGCATCTATCGACCCGAAACGAAGAGACAACCTAAGGGAAGTGAAGAGAACATTCCATAGAGAGAGATTGTTTCTCGTCACCTCCGTTTCGCGAGTGGTAGGTTGGTCGCCTCTTTTCTGCCTGCCTCAACGACCACCGCCTATCCTCTTTCAACGGCTGGAGGACATCACACAGTCCTAAATTTGAACACGTCTGTGAGTCTGCCGAGGAGAGGAACCGTACGCATTTGCGTGATAACGCACTAGGTTGGCATGCGGGGCTTGTTGGCAGAAAGGCAGGGTGCCAGAGGGGTAGACAACCCGACAACCAGACGAAAGGACAAGCCTCGTTCCCTCACATATTTTCCTCTCCAACCTTCTGTATCTCCCTCGATTTCTTTGTTCCTACCATATACACTTCTCTCTCACTCTCTCTCTCTCTCTAGGTCCTCCACGGTTTCCCTCAAGTCTACCCGATACCTCACGCACTAGTCCTTTGTACCGTCGACGCGATTACCCTCACAGAGGACGCAACCAACCCTTGGGCCATCCATGTGTGCACGTCAATTATTATTATTATTATTATTATTATCATTATTATTGTTATCATCATCATTATTATACCTCGGCACTGCTCGCTGCCTGTTACTCGTTATTTTACAAAAGGCGAAATCAAGCCAATCTTCATTTTAAGATAATCGTTCAGTCTGGAGGGTTGTGAAGGATATGAGTAAAGCAGTAAATCATCATTGTATATGTAATGCTAAAGTTGAAATTCGACGTTGATAAGTGGTCTTTGACACGGTGCCTGATTGTATTCTCTACAGTCTATAGAGTTAACATTGAACTGTGTAGATCACTCGGTACCTGCCAAACTTCAACCATATTTCTCCCCTTTGGTTTGAAATGTTTAGGCCTGCGTAAGCGTATCTCAATCAAACAATTTATGCTATAACTATCGACAAAGTTTCTTCTATACGTATTTAAGACTCGATTTGAAACTGATTAAGCCTTTCTAATAATTAGTGTCATAATTTGAGCTCACTTATCCATAACACGTGACATATAATAATAGAACGAATTGTGTCTAGTACGGAAGCTCTAGTAATAAGAAAATATAATACATGAACTTCGAAGCTATTGATTTAAATGTACTGTTGGACGAGAAATCACAGTCACGAAATTATATCTAGGTGTTCATATGTATTTAGAAAATTGAATAGCCAGAACAATTTATTCGGCAATCATTTTGACAATAAAAATGTTCAACCCATAGTTGGATATCGTATCGGTTTTCTTACTTTATTCAACAGCAATGTAAACCCTTAGCCAAAATACAAACGACATCTGTACCCGCACGTCGATCTAACGATGTGTCAACAAAGTTTTTCAACAGTCCAATTGGATCGAGTTGAACGCGACGAACCATTTTACGAGATTCGATCCGTAAGTGTAACCCCGTTTTATCACGTCGCAGAAAACTCCGCAGATTTTCTTTCGCCAATAACTTTTACCCAGTCTTTTTTACAATACTTTTCACCATACGTTGCACTATCAGTTTTCTAACTTTATTCCCAAGCATTGGAAACGATCCCTACAGCTTTACAGCTTGCGCAATTCCGACAAGCTCTAGGTATTCATACCGACGTATCTTACTTCTCCATCTTTCTTACTCTGCGTCATGTCTCACCCCTTTTATGTGAGTATAATGCAATTAAAATCATTGCAGAATAGAAATAGGACCTCGTTTCAACAAATCGACTTATGTAGTAGACACTGCCATAACGTGCACAGCCAAGGTACTCGCGTCACGACTGAATGTATGCTTTTAGAAGTCTTCTACACGACGCTTTAATCTTATTAAGTTTGTGACGTAAGGGAGCTAATACCTACCTACCTCTAATAAAACGCCCTTGGAAAATATCTGAGAAACAAAAGTTTTCCGAAAATGTTCATCTTTCAAGTTTCCATAGAGTCGCAGTATCGCTTGGAATTGGAAAAGAAGATCGAATTCTTAGGGAAATCTCAAAGTACGTTGGGAACAACATCTGTAAACACGCGTTGCACGCACCTTAAGCCATGTCGTCTCCGCATAAGTCTTAAGGCATTAATATTAATGTGTCTTTGGCACACAATAAGGCGCCCTGGCAGACCGCAGAACTTTGTGAGTTCTCGCAAGCCTGCCTATACCTATACCTATGTCACTCGGTTGAATTTCCACGCGCAATCTGAACTTCTGGTACTCCTTCTGTCAGCATAAGTCATCTACCAGACAACTTCCGAATCAAGTAATGCACCCGGTGTATAAGCTCAGGTGAGAGTGCACTGAGGGCGTATAAGAGGAAGTGCCATATCCCAGATCGTAAACTTTAAGGGAAATCTGACACGAGTGAATCTCGTTAACCTTCTTGGAAGTGTTTCATAACTCATGGTTTACCTAATTGTTCGGCAGACGTCCCAGTAAGAGGCAACATTTTTCAAGCTATCGAGTAAATGAAGCTTCTCTTCGTATCAAATGTAAACGTCTGGCGTAGCAAATATGGGAGAGGATTTTCTTTTTTTTTGCTTTTTTTTTACTTGATTATAAAATTCTGTGTTAATATATTAGCCCCCATGACAAAATCAGGTCTGTAGGCCATCGACCTAATTTAGTTGCCTACTCGATGCACCTACATTGCTGAGCTGTCGATCGGTCCCAATTCCGACAAGTCATTCGAGTATTTGATATCTGCCTCGGTTCCTATGCAGGGAAATTATAGCTGAAGGAGAATTTGAAACGAATCGTATGGCTTGATGAAAATTTCGAACACGAAAGTCAAATTCGAGTTCTGAATTCAAACACATGCGTTAGTCATCCAACAACACGTATCTGCGAGTTTTATGTGTTCTCTCGAGACACTCTGCACATTTCCGCAGATAGTTTGAAAGTTTGATCGCGTAGCAAGATGGTGTAACGCCTTAGTTGAACCGCAGAGTATCCACGCTGGTAGATAGAAATACATCTTGTAATCCAAACTCCCTTCGAAGTTATCCAGTGTGTATTCAACGGGTTCAGTGCGTTCGATTGCGTAAAATATTACGAGCGAGTTAAGTTCGTGTTCCATAGAATAGGTTCGAGAAATAGTAATGGATATTGAACTCCAAGGACTACCGGTTATCGCAACACTATAAATTATTCTAAGTTGTACTGCTTTACCTGGATTCAAACCACCAGTACCAGTACCAGTACCTTGCAAGTTATACCATGCGTCCTTCTCAGGTATCCTCAATGATCGATTTCAAAAAACTGATCTGTGCTGTGAGAGGAAGAGAATGAAGAGCGAGAATCTCTACAGTACTGAATCATTGAGATAGAAAGAGATTAATTCAATGGGGTTTATCCACCGCAAGTATAATACCAGCGTACTAGTAAAACCGTTCAATTTTCTCCATGTCTATGATTTCGCGTGGGAATGCCGAGGCTCAGCCTAGTTTCGGCCAACCTTAACCAACCCTACCTAATCCATCATAACCGCACAGAGACCATTGCGTGAAATCGGACACGCTCATATTTAAGATTACAACTTAAATCACTTAATTTAACTGCGGTGGCCTCTGGTTAGGCTGGGCTCAGCACCTATTTGGTTTCAATGGTAAATTGGAAGCCCCATCGTCATTGGAGCAAGAGTTATCTCCAATTTTGAGGGGAATGGATGTATTTTACTTACAAGAAATTATCTTGATCATTACTGCAAGACATTGATTGGAATTCAATAAATTATTTATGTGTAAACGTTTTGAATGATTTTGAACAAAAATTATGATACAGTAAATGAGGTGGCGATGTTAAGGGTGGCAATGAGCGTTGGTCTGAGTAGAGTTAACAGCTTCCACCGCTAAGTTGTAAATCAATAACGAACTGCAATAATCTCTGAATACCTTGAAGTGATGACGTTACATCTAGTTTAAAATCCTTCGCGTTCCGCAGGCTTCCCTTTAAGGGTCGATCCGCATTGAGTAAAGCCGTTTATTCTAACCACGCGCTGTTGCAGCAGTTACTTCGGCACTCTCGCGCATATGTTTCGTGAACCTTCAACAATCCACAAACTACAGATTTCCTAGTAAGACGTGTTAGATACTGTTATTGAAAGTAACAATTCTTTTCTACGAATCTCGCTAATATATACGCCTGAGAAAAAGCATCATTCGAAGGAGAACCCCATACCTAAACTGGTAGGTTTCTATTTTTTCTTGAATCGAAAGTAGTTCGAGATCATATGTATGAAACGAAGAAGATCCTTCCCTAATATTGAAAATTGACTAACAATAAGAAATGTTCCTTCAATCTCAATAATAGTTTGCTCGCAGGTCATCAATGTCTTCGGATGGTGTTCGGAACACAAAGAAAAAGATATCCAAAAATAGGATTCAAGATTAGATCCCTTGTTCTTTCAAATCAAACGAAAATCAATTTTTCTAATTAACATTTTTCAACAGAAGTGACGAAAGAATCGACTAATGTTTGATTCAAAGAAGCACGGGATCCAATCTTGAATTCGATACTCGGTCATTTTCACCACAGTGTTCTGAACATCACTTTAAAACATGGATGACATGTGAGCATTATTAGAACGCAAGAAGGATTTTTGAATCTTCTCCTTCTCGCCATGTGATTCCTGGAATTTTTATTTGATTCTGAATCTTAGGGTGAGAAAGTTTCTCAGCTCAAAACAACCCTCATATAATATGATCTAAAACGAATTTCAATTTGAGAAAAAATACCTTCATCCTTGTTTCATTGTCGGTGAGATCTTATTCGAGCATCTTTTACTTCGGTACATATCGCGTTTCAGACAAAACCTATCTGCAAAGATGTACTGTCTGTTTCCACTTGTTCACTAACAGGAAAAGTAGAAATAATAAGAAGCACCAAGTTCGATAAATGTAGCAGAAACAAAGCCCACTAAAGCTGCTTGAAATTCGAACATCGACCGCGTATCTAGGTAAGCCCTGCTCACAAGAAATTCTGCTTTAAGTCGAACGGCTCGAAGACAATTCTATGATAGATAATTTGAAGGCACGAAGTGTGATGGAAAGGAAAGTTGAAAGGGCCGAAGAGGATCACAGAGCCAGCAAAGAGTAGGTTACGTAAGTTAGGCTGGGCTGAGTTATTACGGGATAATAACTTCATAGTACACCCATAGGCCTTTTATGATGCGTAGAAACCCCTAAGCTGATTATTAGTTTACTTTGTTTGAACTTTTTTGTCAAGCTAACAGAGTCGTGATTCTATGGAGGATATGAAATGGCGATATAATGGCTCGGTGTGAAAAAATGGCAATCGATATATGATCATTTCATGTAGTTGCGAAGCTGTTCTGAAAATAGCATAATGAAATGTTCAGTTCTCGTGATATCAGAACTCTATTGCATGATTCTAGAGATGAAAAACTGATAATAAAAAAAAGAGGTAATTATAAGAACTGAAAAATTTCAGTCGTTTACTCAAATCTCTGGTTCTAATCCATTCGCGGAACTTCGCAAAGCTTCAGTAAGTGTATATAGGATATCGCTGAGTCGTTTGTTGAATTCTCGTTGGTCCAAACACATCGAGCTTTTTCATGATACAGACGATAGAGCAGGGATCAAGAGAAAACACGCAACATTATCTCGTGTCCTCAGTAAGTTCTCCGCTACTCTTATTCGCTGAAAAAACTAGCCATTCGTGCTGGGAATGTTTCGCAACTTTGTCACGCGATTTTTACGAATTTTCCCGGACTTTGGTCTCTAATAAGATCTCAGGGGATACCCGTGGCACGTAGATCCCTCCTACGCAGGGAACGTTTGCGCCTTTGTCGGTACTTCGGGTGCAGAAGCTCCGATAGGGGAATAAACCGTGCATCATACGCGTGTAGACCGTTTCGAAGGGTGGTGAAAGTAACGAGCGCAAAAAGTGACGTGTGCCGTCATCACCAGGTGAAATAATGAAATTTAACGTCAAGAATTAGTGGCTAATTTTCACTGTAATTACGAGGCAATCATTCATGAAATACACCTGACGAATTCTCAACGTGCACTAGATATGCTTGATCAATTATCGCGGAAAGGTCGAATTAATGGGATGGAATCGAATTAGAGACAAAGAAGAACTAGAACCTCTAAAATTTCTGGTTAGATCCATTGATGCAACGATTCATTTTTTTCTTTCTTGTAAAAATCAGGAATTATAATTCGCGGAATACGAATAGCGAGTTCAGTCTCAGCTGAAATGAATTGCGGTAGTGACGAGAGAATGGAGATCAAATAAATTGGGAAATTTTATTGGACGAGGGCAGGTGCTTAATCAAGTTAAAAATCTTCGTATAGTCGCGAGGAAAAGTTTCTGCGTAAACCAAAGAAAATTACTCTGAGTTATCAGGCTATTTTCATTGTTTGCGAGCTGGAGAACTATAAAGAGCGGTTTGCCGAAGTCACTATCAAGTCAAACGATGAATTGATATGCAGAGCTCTGTAAATATACGCAAACGAATCGCTCGATTAAACTAGGCATTGATATTTTAATATTATTCCTCCTTGCCACAGATTTTTCATTCTCTCTTGAATTCAACGACTCTTTGATATATGCTAATCAATTTTTTCTCGGGTCTAATATTCGCTGATGTATTTTACAGCTAGCGACAAAAGGGCGACGAGAGATTCTTCTTGCAAGTTAAAAATTATAATAACTTGATTGAAACTTGTATATAAACTTTGTTGGAAAGTTATGTGAATATAATGGTATTTCCATGGTAAATGAAAGATACAAATAAATGTACCAGAGTTATACGTCATAAATAAATAGAAATAATTTTCTACTACTCCTGAAGACTCAATTTTACGTATCCCTGCTTCCTACCATTGAATCCATTTCCGGTTATGTTCGAGGCAATATCACAAATGTCTCAGACTTCCTGGTTAAGTCTGGTGAAATCGGTTCTTCCGTTTTCGCAATAACGATTTCATCAATCTCACTATTACTGTCGGGTCCCACGGGTAAAAATACCTCGGATATAGGTCGCACGATTGAATTCAACGACTTTCGATTCCAGGTCCTAAAGAAAGAACATAACGCAACCTTTACGATTCACTTTCACGCATATAAAACATACAGTTTGGTTTTCAAAAGGCTTTGAGTTTTGATATATTTTTTCAGTTAAAATTCAATACTTTAATTCGTATTGTGATCATTTATTCTAATTACTCCAATTAAGATACGTATATCTATACCTACAACCGGAGGGAAAGTAAGCTTACCTCATTTCCCACTTATTACTGTTCCTGATATCCCGCCGAGTCTCTTTGAAGTCTACATCGGCGAAAAGAAGGATTATTCGATTTCGAGGATTGGGGTGATAATTTCGGAAGGGAAAAAAATCTGCCTTCAACTCGAGGCGGAGAATGGTTCGCTCCGGCTGGTTTTTCTTTCCGTTCCACTTTTTTTCACTCCTTCTGAGAAGCCCCGTTACATTAAACGACAGAGGAAAATTCAGATTAATCGATCCTGTAGTTTCGGAGATGGAAGCGATCTATCACGATGGCTACAGCTTCGTATCTTCGGAGTCATAAATACTCTACGTATATATCAGACTCTTGGTAGAGGATGTTCTTATCAGTTGAGAAGATTGAACAGGCTACGTCTTCCACGGAAAAGCTAGCTGTGCTTAATTTTGCGCTAGAATTTCCTTTGCCAATATTTATGAAACAAAAATGATTACGAGAAGTCGATTCAAACGAATAATCCCCACCAAAGTTACCAATGATCATATCGCCGAATTTGGTTGAAGCATTTCTGAATGTGAATTATTTTTCAATATCCACAATCTGACCTATAAAGTATAATTCCACTAGGATTATTTCCGTAGAAAACTGGATCTCTTTCTTCTCTGAAAACACTTCTTTTTCCGCTCAAGTTTCCAAGGAATATGGATTGAATAATTTTGATCTTGTTAGTCAATCTTCTGTCTAACATTGATCTTTTTCGAAGACTTCCTCTCGCCAGGTCTGCTATACAACTTTTCAAGTATAACGAGCCCCTTAACAATTCGGCGGAAGTAGAAGTTTGGCGCAAAAGAATGAGGAAATGGAACGGAAATATTGTGCGATGGAGAAGGAGAGGGACAAAGAACCAGCTCGAAGGTGTCATTACTGCAGAACCTTATACAAAAAGAATAATAAAATTGTTAGCTGACATATTATCGTATTTTATTCCTCTGTACCGTCCAAGTTCTCCAATAATACGCGTTCGTCATTCGTTAAAAATGTACTTCTAACCCCGTATTTTTGTACAAGGAATTGTTCACTTGAGCCAAGATCTATTTTGGCACATATAGACTCAAATTCGCGTAATTTCGAATACAAAGTATAGAAATTTTATTTCATAACTCTCGATGAGATCTCTAATTGAATAATATTATATGTGGCGATTGTTATTGCAAGCGGGTCCCTCTCCTTTATTCGATCATCGTAGAGATCTAATGGTAGAGATTCATTGCTTTCTATACGAGTCGCACGAAGAGATCCATAGTTGACCCCCCAAGGGGCTAAACGTGGAGAATTTTCGAGGGCAGTTTCATTATCCGTTGATAGGATGAAGGGACGAGGAAAGAGGTAGGAAAATACGAGGAAGGGGCACTGTCCAGATCCAGGGCGCTAACGATAGCCACCAGACGTGATTCGAATTAAGGAAGTTTAACCCAGTGTGACCCGTGAAACCAGTAATTCAATTAATAACAAAGTTTCTTTTGTTAATTACGGCGTCCAAAATTCCATTACAAAAGTGGTTGAAGCAGTTCTCACTATCCACACTTTAATGCGTCCATGACGAAGCGTCGAAGCGGTCTTGTTCGAAATAACGAAGAAAATTTATTCCGGAAAATATTGCAGACAATTTATCGCGGTTCATTAACGATTTCATATTTCTTCTAAATAAGCTGCTACAACGATATTCAAAGTGACCATTATTCAAAATATATTATCGATAGAAACTTTCAAGACAGAGCCTTCGGAGTGGAATAACTTATGGAACGGCGACGAGATGTATCAAAGCAAGGTTCCCGTGGTGATAATGAAATTCTAAGCACATAGAGTGATTAGTCTACAGCACAATACGCGTTACTCCCACATTAGCCAATGATTTGAAATATTTTTTAAAGGCATTGTCAGTGCGAAGGAAACAACCAACACAACGTGATTTTTATTACTCGATCTTAGAGCTTCGGTTGTATTGCAATAGTAACACAATAAGTCGATCGATTCCATACCAATCAGAACAAATGAGCCAATTTACTTTCAATTATACTCAATCAGTACAGGTACAGGTGTCCCGTACGAAAAATTGAGAATTAGCATAATCACAGCGTTAGGACAAAACTGTACTGGTATTTAATTACTTACTGTATACATAGAGGGATGGGGTGTCAGTTATTGTATGAGTGATACGCGTGAATCACTTGAATAATTGGATCAATGAGAATTATACGGAAATTAGTTAGTGTCAACTATCCGCAAAGCTTGACTATCGGAGAATTAAAGAATCCCTACAGAACGTCTTTCACTGCAATGATAATTCATAAAAACCGATTGTTTCAGACGACGATACCTAATTGACAATAATTAAACCTGCAGACAGATACGTATATTGTTCACCCTCATGCATCGTTATGAATGGTACGCGTGTGGTTATTAATTATCACCAGATGTTACACGCACATCGCACGACAGTGCGGTCAAAAAACTGCGATTAAAAAAGTCACGTTTCACGTTCCACGCACGTTCAGATGACTTGATGAAAATCTGTGGTCCCGAAATCCCAAAAATCACAACCTGCGCAAGGCTTGTCAAGATTGAGCTTCTTTGCAAAATCCCACACTTGCTTGGGCGAAAATAGAAGCAAGGCAAAACCCTCGTCGTTTTGAGCTTTGTTTCATCAACATTGTATAGTATGACGTATAAAGTTCTGTATTTATAGAATCAAGCAAGATAGTCGGCTTTCGAAATGGATAAAAGGTTCGGATTCGCTATGTACCTACATTGAGAGTAAGTCAAGTAAGTTCAACTCTGAGATTCAAGAGCTGGTACAAAGTAAGGTTGGAAACAGATTGCGATCAGTCGCTGTAACTCCCACATTAAGCTGATTATTCCTAAGTATCCTTTGACGTGATTTTTCTAGACGGAACTACAAGGTAGAGAACTCACGTTCCAATCTCGACTGAATAGAGCGGGCAATGGAATCCACCGTATAGTCATCTTAGCTGACCGATGCAAGACCATGAGACCAGACATTTACTAGCCGGTGTTTTATTATAGCCTGATGTATCTGCGGCTCCATTCTGCACGGGGTAAAATCGTGATAAATTATTTCAACGTCCGAGGTTGCGTCGTAAATTGTTTATGGAAAATAATTTTTCCTATCTTTTGGACGCAGTTTTCACCGTGCATAAATTGCAGCATAAATTTCTTCATTTCTTAACACGCTTGCCCAGATTTACGGTACCCAATCTGTAGGGTTGCGTGTGTTAGACTGCTTTACGTGTTTGGTTTAAACCGTGAAGTTGCCAAGTATATTCGTGATAACTATGAGTAGAATGTAAAAATGTGGGAGCGATAAGACGACTGGCGAAGCAACACAAGTCAGAATGCGATAATTGAATTTTTCCCTTCAGTCACAGAATTCATCCACTTGCGTCACAATTATCAAGAATTTTAGAAATAGCGAAAACCGGTCTCACTCAGTCTACTTTAACACACTCGGTTCGATAATTCCGACGCAAACTTCCAGCCGACAAGATAGATGCCCCAGGTCTTGGCTCCTGGCTGAGATTCCATTAGGTGATTTTCAAGTGTGGTCCACGTTTCCCATCCGGAATGACTCGTCGCACCGTCGCGGTGGAGGAATCTCTATATTTTAAAAGTAACTATATCTATCTATAAGGCAATCGCTATCTCCATCTGCACGCTGCGAAAGTGCTTGTAAAAATTTGCAAGTTTAGGATTCGAGGTGTAAAGTGAATACGGAAAAGTACAGGTTTTTCAAAAATGATCCACCAATTCTACCCGTTCTTCTGTCTTTCTTGTAGCAAAGGCTGGTTAATACGTGAGGTGAAACAAGTATACGAATAAAACTCGACTTTAGACTCTTGCTAAGGTATATAGTTTCACTAAAAAGCAATTGCAGCCCATGTTCCCGGTGCGAGACGCAACGAGAACCGTAACGGTGTAGAATCTCGTTACCTGGAATTGCACTGATCTTGGGGAACGTGGAGACAATCGTAAGAGGACGCAATGCACCTTTTAAGACGGGGTTCTCCCGTTCCGCAAAGACCTCTCTTATAACCCAATCGGTTTTTATCGTGACAAGTGACGTCACGGGACGATTAACTTTTCGATATGTCGGTTTTCTGGTCGCTAGAGTGCAAGCCTGGCGTTTAAAATGTCGACAGTCGTCACCTTGTCGTGGTCTTTCATCGATTTTCTTTCGCTCAACACAGACGTGAAAGGTAATTCGATTTTATTTGAAAAAGACACGTTGAGATGTTTTTCACATCTCTGGGTGAGGATCCGTCTATCATGCTTTCATCGTCGGTGTCAAAACATTTCTTACACAGTTTACTTTCAGGCAAGTTGAATTTTTCTAGAGAAGAGATATTTTCCGTTATCGTTTTTTGCCATTTAATTTTTCAGATTTTTTACGTTTTGTTTTTTTGTTTTGTTTTTTTCTATTTTTCTCCTGTGTCCCTTTAATTTTAAATTAACGCGAAGTGGCGCCCTGGAAACTTTTCGTCGCGTCAGCAACTGCTAATCTAATTCTTGAGTTGTAAACTTGTAATTGGACCAACGGTATAAAGTTGAATTAACCTGTCCACGTGTCGCGAACACGCTGCGTTCCGTTTGAATAATTTATTGGCTTCTATCCTGTCCTCTGCACGTAAGCACGATATAAATGAATTCGCTTTAAGCGGAGTAGCTTTCAAGGGGTCGGTTTATTTTCATTCCCGTATAAGTATCGCTTAATAATGTACCATAAGACAACCTTTTCTCATTTACTTCAACCCTCTTGACATCTGGATGAATATTTTTGTTCATATTTAACACCAAGTTTCTTTATTTAGTGATCGACACGTATTTTTCCCACATGACGTTTCCCGATCGAATGAACTTATTTCAAATCCTGATCAATTTTACACAGTTTTTGATAATTTGTTAGCGATTCTGAATTATCGTTACCCGATGTCTTTTGAATACTAAATTTTGGTCGTCGTTAAATTTTACATTACGTCATTATTGAACCTCGATTTATGAATACGGTACGGAACAGTGGTGGTCTCGTTACCGAAAATGTATACCAGCCTGCGGGTAGATAATTCTTCATAATGTTATCGGTGACTATACAGGTATTGGCTAACAAAACCGTCGACTAGCAGTATAAGTTTAATTAATCCAACGTCAATGAGCTAAATATTGAAAACAATATCGTATCTTCGATTTGAAGTAAGTCATAGAATGAGAAGTGACCGTCAGTTGTCTATAATCACAATGATATTAATAATAATCGAATTGGCCTTATCGATTTATTTCTATAAGCCCGTATAAATTTCCGATCGCATCCCCGCATCCTCTGCCTTCAAAATTTCTGACCATTTATTCGAGTACGAAAATTTGTGAGGGTCAGAACGATGTGGTCAAACTGCCAGTGGCATGATTCGTGATAAATATGAATATGTATGCTCTGCCAGAGCCAGAGACGCGGGAAATCTGGGCAGCTAAGAAAGCTTTTCTCCTTGCAGGATCCCCTGCCCCCTTGCGATTCAGTTTTTGATCTTCGTTCAGTCCTCTTTATCGGGGGCTTCCGCTTCTTTCTCACTCGCTCTTTCCATCCCCTATTTCCGTTGTGGTTCCATGCCCCGCTCTGTCGCCGAAAGTAAAGTAAAGCAAAATCGTTCCGAACTGAGAATACCGTTCCGTGCTCTTTAAGAATTGGTATTCCGTAGGGCGTCCTGTTTACCACTCCTACGGGATACCCAGTAAGTGGTTCTTCCTTCTCTCCCTTCTTACTCGCCTTTTTTGAATCCACCACGCCGTCACTGCACCGCGACACAAGACGCAGTCGTTCATATTTTATACATAACTCATATACCGAAATATATGTATACGGATATACATATGTGTATATGTATAGCTAAACGGACGCTGGTTCACATGCCTACATACACAAAGTACTTTGAGCGATATGTAGCGTAGGTACAGTCATATATTTACCGTATATTGCGTCGCCGAGCCTGCACAATGGCCTTTCGGAGTCGACTGACAAGTCAGCAAAGGAACGAAGAGTAATGTGAGTAAATAGACCGAGTGTTACATTAGCGCATAAGTGCAAATGGTAAGGATTCGATCGTGAATAGGTCACCGAGGTAATGGTCTCGGTATCAAATCGCACGCAAGCTATATACTTGATTACAGAGACTCTACAGAGAAAGCCAACCTCGTTCCCAAAGGAGCGCATTTTTGCGGACGCCGAGTTCTCCTATCAATTCGAAATCCCTGTGCGGTGGGCGTCGCGACGTTACCAGACTTCGGAATCAGCAGGTAAAAAGACGACACTCCTGACACACATGTTAACCCCGCCCTATCTGGAATCGATACGATTTTCTTCCCTCGGTTATCTACTATTCTGTTTCGCATAGCTACGAACTTATCTTATAGTATTAATCTTGCAATCTTACACCCTTGATTATACAGTATTGCTTTAATTGACCACGCGTTGCGCGACACCGAAGCCGGCACCCGAAAGCAATCAACGCAATCTTGCGCATTTCATCCAACCTACGGAGCTTATATCCCAGGCAAAATCCTTCCCTGCGAATTGAGGATGGGACTTAGCTACTATCCGGGGTAAGACGATTTCATCGGGATCTTACGCGATAGAAATCACATTCAACGGGTAGACAGGGAACGTAGCAAATGGCAATGACACGAATCAGCTCGAAATCACTGTAATCGGATGGTTGGTGTTGATAATTTTAAAATAGGGAAATGGCTTATGTATAGCCGAACAAATGAAGAAATTATCTGCATTTTCATGTCCCGCAATTTTCGCGTCTTCATTGTCTATTCAAATTGTTAACTGAATGTATACCTGAATAAAAAATATCACCAATTATTGTATCAAAGATTATTATACATCAAATCTAAATGAATAGCAAGTTGATCGAGAGTTTTATACATTTGAGGAATTTTCCAAAGTGTTATATTAGCCCTGGGCGTTTAGACAGAAGTTTAGAATGCAGCCACTAAACTCGCGTGCGAAAGTTATATTGCGAAGCAGATACACGTAAGCCGTAGCGAGAAATCAGCGCAAATTTTGTACATTCAGCTACTGCAGGACGCGTTAGAGCTTACCTTAATATAGTCATAATTTAATTAATTCAGCTTTTAAGTGGGCGAGGACATGCCCAAGTTTATTAAAGCCAACGCTTAGCTAATCTTCCGCTGGAACTGCTTATAATTAGTGGGGCTTAGTCGTCGACCTACACCAGTTGAACAAACGCATCACTTTTGGATATTTATTCGAGACGAAAAAATTTTCGCACTTTAAACGCAGACTAAAAAATAGAAAATATCTTAGTTAAATACAAAAACCACCTACCCGCACGTCACGGCAGTCATATGTAGCAAATCCTTGATAGCCCCTTTGCCGCAAACAGGTAAAGTGGTACAGAACTGGGAGATGTTTCATTCGTAGTTAACTTTAACAGATAGTTTGTGAACCTTAAAGTACCACTAACGACAACCCTGGGAACACACGTCTTAGGGTTCGGTTGAGTAAAGAAAGACAACTTTGCCCAAGCCTGTAACTCTAGCTTCATTGCTTCGTGTGTATAACATTGTGTATTTGGTCCTGTAGTGAAAATTTGTGACAAGTTCAGAGCAGAAGTTGAAGGTAGTCAGAGAGTCTGTAGTTACTCCACTTCTCTTGGGTAGTTTAATAACAGTTTGTAAGCCCTGAATAATAACTTTTAACGAGCTAGTTTGTTTTGTAGGTGAAAACTCGATGGGCAGAACTTGCGTATTATCGAAATTGGTAAAAAAAAAAATGACAAAGAGGTCAAGGTACGGTACGTAGAGGAGTATGTCTTTAAAGGTTACTTTAGGCTGAAGATTTCTTTATAAAGAAAATAATTTCATCCTACCCGGGTATTTCCAACGGAGAATGGCAGACTTGAAGAGAGACCCTAATTTATTGCTGGCCAGTGTCGTATCAGGTGCACAATTTGAATAATCTTAAAAATAACGCCGGCGTTGTCTTTGCGTCTGGCAAATATATTGCCTGAAGCGAAGAGGGATAGGCTTGGCTTAGGCAGGTGGATTATAAATGAGTGTTGGTGAGTTTATTTCGTAATTTACAGACAAGATACTGGCAGGGAAATACGCGAACAATTTGTTCGTATGAAAATTAAACTGTCTACCTTTTCCGGAAAGGGCATCCAAGATTTCAACTCTCTATTCAAGTACAAACAGCAACTGCTCTGGCTAAGCACCTTTAAGGAGTCCTTAATATGCATGAAAGAGGGCCTATTCAGTTTTGACTCGCGAATGAGAAAATTAGGATGGAAATAATTCACGAGCAAGATTCTAAAGCTAAGCCTTAACAGCAAGTGTTCCATACTTAAGAAATCTGCATTAGACATCTCGAAGAGTTTTTGGGAGTTTCTATTTTTTTTTTCTTTCTTTTTTTCTCCAACGTTGTATCGCGCTTTCGCGTCATACACTTCGTTTTCGAGCACCTTTAGGTATATGGCAACTGATCGAGCGATTGTTTAAATTGATGTCAAGAAAATTGAACTTTTAGACGGCCAGAACTTCTATATTGTAGTTATTCTCGACTTTTCCAAACGGAATAAGAAAACCTGACGTAGGTATGATATTGATTTAAAACTTTGTCGCCTCGAATGTGGTGCGGCAAAAGAAACTCACCGTCTTGTCGGATTTCAACCAACGAAATCTTTCGAACTATTTCAATTGTCGATCTCAAATTCAAATTTCAAATCGAAGTCTGACTGTAGCGTTCAAATCAATCGACAATCAATCGCTTCGGTATCAGAGGCCAAGCCTATCCCACATCCAAGCGTACAACGATGTTCGGTGAAGTGAAAAAAGACCTGAGGCAAATAATTGTTGTGCAAATTCTCACGAAGCTCATACGTTTCGCTGTAAATGCGTACAAGGATGTTTTCCTGAATTCGCAGCACCCTAAATAGTTTCAAAGTCTAAAGATCCTAGTAGGCAGATCGCTTTTTTTTCACTAAATGAAACGCTTCAGGAAGAAGAATAATCCATTCTCAACTGGGAAAATAGTCGCCTCGGTAAATCTGTCTATGCAATTTACATGCACGGATGTTTGATAGGAACAATTCCATAGAATACCGTAATTTCGATAGTACAAGCTTCAGAAACACGCGCCTGCATGAAACGGTCCAACCAGTTTCAAACTGTCACAATCTAACGGCCCGTACTTATCTTACCCAAGGCAGACCGTGAGCCTCACAGCACATCTCGAGACTTGGCATTGACATTCAATTTGGAGAATCATCCGTAGGCCGTCATCGGTGCAGAAATCTGAACCGCACACATCTCCGCCTATAGACCAGCAGTCTATCGGAGCAAGGATATATATATATATATATATATATAGCTGATGGCAGCTATCTACTCTGTTTCCGAAAAACGTTACATCTTACCTTCCATGTGTAGAATGGTATCATGAGAGATAAGTATGTGGGGTGGCTCTAGTATAAAGACACATTGACTCATGGAGTCAATCTATGAAGAGAGGCTACACTCCCGCGGCACCGTTATACAGTTGGGGGAATACAGGTGATCATGAATATATTTTATGTGGTTTTCAGGCATATAGTTTATGGTTTTATGTAGTGACTTTAACGATTTGAGTTCTTTCAAGATTTTAGATAGATTCACGATAAAACTTCCTGTTAAGTCACTAATGTATTTCTTGTGCTATACTGAAAGTCTGACACTGCGCATCTTGAGTGTTTACGCGAGCTTTTCTTTTTCTTGCTGTCACTCTCGCACTCCATCTATTACCCTCTCGACTATCGACCTCTGGCCTCCTATTGTTTTCCCACATTCACCCCAGGGAGGACCTGGCGTTCCCCAAAAATCTGGGGGGTTCTTCTAACACAAAGGAACGTAATAAATTCGCGATTTTCAGGGCAACTCGTTATCCCGTTGAATGTGGTTTTTCCGTAACACCTACGTGGTAAAGTGAATGAAAAAATTTCGAAGCCATATGCGGAACGTCAAAGGATCAAAACCCTTATTTTATCTGGCAGAGGCTTTTCAGAAGTAGGGGAAAAAATAGATTTACTTTTTTCGTTATTCGCTTTGAAAATTTCTCATATCTCACCACCGTGGGCCTTCAACAAATTTATTCATCATAGGAATATATAATAACAAATACAACCCTGCTCTTCAAAGTTAAAAAATGATTAACGAAAGTTTAAAAATGACTAATCGATCTGAATTATTCTTCCCTTGATCAAATTAAAAGAGAATTAGTACGTTTTCATTTTCACGAGGATTATAACCCCAATACAGGGTAGCAGGTGCAAAATCAATCAAGTATTTCATCGAGAAAAAGTAGAACAAATATATACAAAAAAAAATTCTTGTTTTCACGCTATACAAGCCATTAATCAGACGGCAAAGTGCACTTCAATATGATTTGATTGCTCAACCTTAATTAAGGACATCATCAAATGGT
Organism: Tenthredo distinguenda; assembly: GCA_947538915.1. Classification (NCBI taxonomy): domain Eukaryota; kingdom Metazoa; phylum Arthropoda; class Insecta; order Hymenoptera; family Tenthredinidae; genus Tenthredo; species Tenthredo distinguenda. Next base: position 14,184,442 of record OX384534.1, read on the forward strand.
CTTATTAAATAATTTAGTGACTAATTTTCGTGAAATTAATTCCACTATCTAACTGTCGTCTTACTCCAATATACATTGCTGCAGAGAGTTATATTTACCAGGGCAAACTTCGGCTACGTAGATCTCAAGTTGACTTTGTTGAAGAGAAAGGCACGGATTGTACACGAGGTAGTTAAGGATAATGAAATAAAGCGTTTGGTGATTTTCAAAAATGGAATACCGAACAACTCGCGATCGTGAATATTCTTTCACTTGTCCAGCCACCACAATTTCGCTTGCATAATAATGAAGAGAGTAGAAAAAGTACAAAGAACGAGACTGAGATACGAAAATAGAAAAAAAAAAAAAAACTAGGAAAAAGAAAAGAAAAAATAAACTGCCGGATGAATGAGAAGATAATATTTCTCGTTAAACATTTTGATGAAGTCAAAACAAGCTAAAAACTTTTTCACGGGATGATTGGAAGCTAAGCAACGCAGAAAATTAAGCCCTGAGTAGCACCTTTTAATAAAATAATTCTCTTCGATTTGCCTTTTTGTCTACAGATGATTCTCTGATTGAACGTGGTGGCATAGTAAAGGTGAAAATCAATTTTACGATAAGTTAGAGACGGCGATTCACTTCAATTTCTTTTCACCCGATTTTTTCGTCATTGATCCAAGCTAATTGTAACTATCGAAATATGGGAGTTGCCTTAGAACTGGAAGATGTGGATTCTTCAACGTTTTGCATTAGCACAGGTTCTCTACGTAATTATATATCTTTGAAGAGGAAAATTGGTTCCTTGTGTAGATATGATTCATCTAATAATGCATTTGTCGAATGGCTTGAAAGAGAAAAATCGATGAGCGTAAGTGGTAAGTTATACTACGGTCAATTAGTAGAGCAAGCCAACAACTTTTGACAAAGGCATGGGATGGAAGTACCAAGTTCGTTAACTTATGATCTTTAGTATAAAACAAATCGTTAATTTCACTTTGGAAACTTTAGTAGCCTAAGACAATAAGCCACGTCGCTAGCAGCTAATTTGTGCTTATAGAGACTGACGATGGCGGGTGAAGAAAATGTCAAGTTACATACATAGACGGTATGTAGTATAATGTTGTATAAAATATACATACAACGCAAGTCGAGGAAAATAACTTTCCATAAAGTCGGTAGAAACTTTTTGTAATGTTTTAATTCCAGGAGATTCAAGTCAAAGGAAGTTTAGACACGGAGCTTAACGAATTCTGCAAAAGATATTGTACGCACTGGAGAAAGTAAAACAATTTCACCGGATCTCAGCTTCAAAATTAGAATAAAGGTATGAAAACTCAATATTAAAAAAAGCAAATTTAAATCAACTTTTCAAAACAATTATTAATTCGTGTACGGAAATTTTAATCGAAACGACGCGACGACTCTTTCCCACTTTACATTCTGAAACAGTCATCAACTGGCTTCGTAAACAAAAATAATGTATTCCAATTAATTTAGTTTCAATTAACGCCCAATAAGAGAAGTGATATGAAAATTAATAATATTATTTGTCAGCGATAGAAAGCTGGTAGAAACGAGACCATAGCACGTAGGCGGATATCAATTTCTCGTTACGATAATTGCTCTTCTTGCCTCTTTCTCACCGTGCACCATCGCACCATCGTACCATCCCACCAACCGAAGTCGGTCTGCAATAAAACGGATATTATCCCATATCTGTTTGCCTCAGAAAGGTAACAAAATTTAACAACCCGTCGAAAATTATTTCATTTTTAGAAAACTTCTCAGTTATAACAACTGCTACACGTTGATATCTTCTACGTTGCCAGTTTTGTCATTTCGTCTACGATAGTTTAATTAAAACGGTACAGCAGACCGTAAAAAGCTCTTTCCTTTTTTTTGTTTTTTATATTCATCACCGTAAATCCGAAAATTGTATCCATCACTTGTACAAGAATTTTAACTCAAATACCTCGAGGAAGGTGCACAGCGTATTACCCCAGTTGATAAAATTCCGAAATATTTATTTATTAGGATATACGTTTATGTATACGCGATATTTCTAGGTGAGTATTAATTTCTACCGCATATTCAAGTGCCAGCCAGGGATTCTTTGGCTGACATTGATTTATAGTCAGTTCATATTTCACCGCGCAGGGAACACTGGCATGTCCTCTTTAAACGGGTTCGCGATTTTCCGATAATATCTTAATTCCCCTAATCCTTTGCGGTCTCGTTCGGGTTAACTTCCACACCCCCGTCACAGATCTACTGCGAACCGATTCATAATCCACTTTTTCCTATTCTAGAAGGAGGAAGTTAAAACGATTTTTAAATTAACTAGTTTGCCAAAGTTCCACCACCAACCGCTGGTATATATCCTGAAATAGTATTTATCAAGCAGTCCAATTTCCAAATCCAGTAAAATGATTATTTCTTATTGTCTCTCGTTTCTTTTCAGTTTATCGTGACGAATTCGATATTGATCACGATCGCTACCTCGATCGAGACAAATTACGACGTCAACTTACCCCGAAGACTCTTTCGTTCTAGATGGTTAAACTCGCGACCCAACGAACCTTTCCTGCACGGATAAGTCGCGAAACGAGCGAAGACAATACCTCAGCACCATTTCGAAGACGCTTCAGGGTAAATTATTAGCTCTACGTGATAAACTGGCAGCGCAATAAACACTGGTTGCCACTGTCTACAGAGCTAGAATCACTCACAGAGGTCCCGTCCTCGTAAAAGCCTGTTTCTATTTGTTATACCTGCCGCTTAGTTTTTTCGGAATATGGTTATAATATTTTATATTTCACAGTCCCGAACAGAAATTCTGACTTTTCTTCGATGAACTTTCTTTGTATGAATTTCCGTAAGATATATATATATGATCTACGAAGTAGTGCGCAAGTTAAGAAGCCAAATGGTCAGAACAGATCGTTTTTTTTTCGCATAAACGAGGTGCGATTCAACTCTGTCGTTGTTCTACAAGTTGTTCTAGTCAATTTTGTGAAGCGTGTCTAACTAAGGGACAATTTACAAGTAAATTTCTAGCGAGAAGCCCCTAGTCTACAACTTTGAACATAATGCGGTGACTAGTTTGAGCAGTCGACTGTTCGCTGTTGGGTCACGAAGCATGACCCTGGCTACTGCACTGCGACACCATCCCGATCCCCCTTCATCCCTTTACACACATACACATCGTGCACACATCGTTCCTTTTATGTTACAACAAATCTATGTAAACGAGACCGAATGACATGCAAATGTTACTTTAGCGATATCCTCGCGATAATATCGCGACATTTCCGGATGAACGAGTTTTCAGCTGTTCAGAATTTTCTGTACGATGCGGAGAAGGGAACGAAAAAGTATCGTTCATTGAGTGCAGCACCAATTTACGCTACGTTCACTTACTTTGAAATGAATCCCCAAAATCTATCGTCTCACTCAAGACGTCGTAGAAATCAATGAAATTTTAGGACTTCGGAGCTAAGCCTTTCGGATTCTTTATACTCAACGTGGATTTTAAGAAGCTTTCGATCCTTCGCGATGGTAAGTTTGTGTCGAAAGCTTACTCGCTTTGGTTAAATGAATCTGGCAATGGGGGGATATATCACAGGGCCATTCTGCGCGATAACACAGGAACCCAATTATATTTCAATGAATAACATTAGGGAAGTGTAACTAAATATTCGATCAGTCAAAATAAATTTACAGAGGCCCTTCTGTTTAAAATTGGATTAACTCTTTCAATGGGCGATCGAAGGCTGTGAAACATGTAAACTTTATGATAATTCTATGTGAAGTAACACCCAAAATTAAGGAATATCTTTAGGCCATTTATCGTCAGAAAAATAGAGGGCACGATGTTCAATTGATACTCAACATGTCTCTCAATTTTGCGCTACGTTTTTGTTGTTTTTTTTATTTTTTATTATTACTATTAATCAGGGGCTCTCTCAAGGGCTGTGGATTTTCAATGCCGACACTTACTTAGCGAGGGCTTAGCTTAGCAAACGAGTGATTAGTCAAGGATAGGAAATTGGTGCGGTTGAATGCCGGCATTGAATCAAAAGGCTATTGTGCATCGCATCCCGCCTTACCCTGGCTCGTTTCATTTCGTCTTCCGTTCGCCACCAGTCAGCCAATTCCAAGTGGCCGAGTTCTTGTATTCTAGTTTATCCACTACAACTCTACCCCTCTTTGATTTCGCCGCTATTTCCTTCCTCCTCCTATCCACCTTGGAAACTTCTTTGAAAGTACATATAGCGAAACATTGGAAAATGTTTTCACATGATAGTCGATGAGGAAGAACCCGTTGGCTATTAGCCAAGTCAAAATAGATACGAACTTTGAATAAAAACACTAAGACTCACGAAAAATGGACGAACTCAACTTTGCAGTTTCTTACTGAAAATCGCATAAATAAAAATTCAATTCTAACATATTCCTTGAAATTTTTTGCTCACTAGACCGAATGTAGAAAAATTGTTTTCAGCTTCAACCCCAATATTATGTGATATCCGTAGCATCTCTTCCGTGTTTGTGGTATTTCACTCCTATTTTGGTTAGTCCCATCCATTTGTCGCCTTGTAAATGCTGTCCATCTGTCCATCTGTCCATCGCTCGTCAAATCTCAGTAGCGGTTTATCGAACGACGAAGCAATCACTCGTTCGAACAACCCAGCAGTCCAATTCCCCCGAGCTTCTGCTATCGTGAACCAATGCCCTGTGCAACTCGGTGAATCTGGTCTGGTCGAATCAGGCAAGTAGTAAGGCTGTGGTTAGGTCAGCCATCGACACAGGCCAGTAGAACCGGACAGATCACGTCATTATTGTCGCAGCGAGATAAACTCCGAGCTCTGGACAAGGACTGAATACTGATACGAAAGATAAAACCGTTTATAGTTACATGAAAAAGAAGAGATGTTTGCGTATTATCCGCAGAAAACGAATATTCAAACTTTGAGATGCGTAAACATCCGTAAAATTATTAATTTTTCGAGGAAAGCTTGTAGAACTGAAATTTCCGGTAACTCAAACCGGAAAGAGAAGAAAAAAGTGGCAGCCGTTTGGCTTTTCGATCAATCGGTAATTTTTTATTTTTTTCCTTTTCTATTTTCTACATGTGACTACCTGCAGGAAAATCTCGTCCGTTTGATCCATGGCAAATATCCGGTGGAGAATCCTCGAAACATGGGGTAGTAGTAAAACAGTTTTTTAATCAATAACAAAGACAAGCGAAACATTGAACAAATAAAAATGTAAAAAAGTAGAACGGAGTGCTGTCATACAACAGGGGAAAAAAATATCTGCTCTAGCGTGACTCGTGAATCTGCATGCGAGAATATCCATTTCACAAATTTACAACAAAAATTGTCTCGGGTAGCACGACTATCATGCTTCACTGCGAATTGCGATTCGCAACGGTTTTTAATTGGATTTTGAAAGTCTGAATTAAATTTTAAAGAAATAACACGAGATGTAACTATAATATTATCTCACGGAACATGAAAACGAAATTTTGATAATGGGCCAAGAGAGTTTGAATTATTCCACACGTCAATCTGTGTACATAGCCAACGTGCCTTTGAATCAAAAGGTTTGCCGGCGGCTACTGTGCATAAAAATATACAGGTAGTCCTGAATAAATATGAAAAAATATGCATAATCGACATCCACTTGTTTACTGACATAACAGAAAAGGTGGCGTCAGCAATACCCGTTTAATACAACAGGCTGCTCGCAATTTATATGGGAGAAAAAGATAGCCGAACAGAAAGTCTAGGAAGCGATCTGTAGCAAAGAGCGAAGCTACTGCAGCGAGATCCTCTATACCGATTTGCTGAGCAAAGTACTTCCCGCTGAAAGTCTCTCCGTGATTTTATAGTTGGCGATTCAACGTGCCGTTGCATAAGGCAGGAAGCATAGATGGATTTGTCAAAACTTTGAACTACTTTATCCCACATAAATTACGGGTTATTTACGCCAAATGAGTTTTCAATCTCGTTTAAAATTCACATTTCAAATTTGAAAACAAACCTTCTTCGAATATATAGCCTGCATAAATTTCATCGTTCGATTCAAAACTCTTAACGAAATGGCATTCGAAAATAGAACGTTGCGAACCAGACTGCAGAAGCTTCACAGCGACTAGAAAGGTCTTTCCCAGACTGGTCTCTGTGTCATGTCATGATACTACTTGAATTCTAGCTACTGAAATATTTTCACAATACCAACAATCACGACTAGAATCTCTGCAAAGTGCACAGTGACAATTGCGTCGATGAATCTTGGTGTATTCCAATATTTAGCGAACGATGACTGACACATATTATGGATCGTGGTCTCCTAGTTCCCCATATCGACGTTTTGGAGTGGCAGAATGAAGCGAAGGTTTGAAAAAATGTCAAAATTGTGAACAGATACAGTAGTGAGTAGAACGCGTGGCGTTAAGTGTAGTATTTTTTGTACAGCGAAGGAGCTGTCCTCGTGAATTTTAATGAAATTAAGTTGAATATAAGAGTGTCAAATAAACTCCGAGCAGGAGGAAATCCACTTTGATTAAAGCTTACACGTTCACTGTCATTAACGAAGTTACGTTCTAATTTAAACGTACCGAGTGCCGTCTGAGCACAGTTCAACTATTCCTTCATTTTCGAGACTAACTGGATATCGGTTACAAAGGAAGCTAATGCAGAAGCAGATCGCGAGCCGCAGGACCAATCGAATGTAATTTAAAAGCTTCGAATTTCTAGTTAGTTGCGCGCATAATCGCAAGGGGATTACAAAATGTCGAAATTTCGTTACCGTTTCCTGCAGAGATTCAGTTCGGACAATATAAACTACGTTTTTATTTTCCCCACATTCGACAAACGTTGGGCGCATCCACTTTAACCCGGAGTCGGGATAATGTCGAACAGAAGCTGGATCGCAAAGCAATTCCTTGATCCCCTTCGGATTTGTGGAGGAAAAAAGATCGCCAATACATGTATGCTGGGATTAATAACGCAGGAAACAAGCTCGCTGATAGAGATATGGCTTTTTATATTCTGAAACAGAAACCAGCTTGGGAGATTTATGTCCCGTTTTGGTCTGTAATCGAACTACCCACATCAATCCTGTGTTGCGAAAAAGCTCTAATCTTTTACCGGTATATATTGTATAATTTGAATAAAATTGTTTTGCAAATATTATCAGTCAAATTTTCGCGTGACATGCTCCAGTACAACGTTCAGTAATTGCGCTACCCAAGCATGATCATATTATGAATGTTTGAAATAAACTGGAAATTAATCTATTGGAACGTTCATTGCCACAGCGAATACACTTCGCGTACTGTATAGCTTGTTTGTCTTGTTGTGCTCAAAGTACTTTGATGATTCAAGTGCATCACCATGACGCATATACTAGTTTTCCAATAATCTGCCACAAGCAGGCCATCGTGTTATACGGAGCTCGGAAGAGTTATGATATTAAAAACGAGTAAACCGTGGAAAATATTCAATCTACTGGAAATATATAAAAATTTTGAAGCATCGCGTGAATAATTATGCAGCTAGTTTATAAAATAAGCTTCTAGTCACAATAACTAACGTAATTTTCTATTTTGAGATACAAAAGCCCAATGAAAAACAGGAACATTATGATCTGTAGAGGATATTCGTATAATGCGCATGCCGATATGAGTAGAAAAAATCAATGGGCTTATTCCTCATCCTGAAATACTTTTTCACAGCTGATATTAGGTTGGGCGATCAAAAATGCTGTATATAAATACAATATTTGTGCCGATAGTATCCACGTAAAGATATCCCGTGAAAAAATTCCTTTCCCATATTTTAGGAATCTAGGATATGCTAGTAGGTAGATATCAATCATCTAATTGCTTCCGAGGCTTGGACTTAGCGGTCGAATGAATTCAGTTGTGACCATTGCCTATATTTGCCCTGACCTGATCCTTCATGCGGGAAAATCTTTGTCCGAGTTCCAAAATTTCGAGAATTGATTCGTTAATTCTTCCAATTTGTATACCAGTAAAAACACGTTTGATGTGCCGTGTGATCTTGGTAAACGTTTCAGATTACTTCCATCACCAAGTGACTGTAAACAGACACGCATATTTCCGTATCAATCAATTACTCCGCGCGCTTTGCATGTCGGGAATTTAACCTGACACCCATGACACGAGCGTATTGTATTACTGAACGAGCCGACATTATCGGAAATGTTTACACTACCTACATAAAATTACCTCGAATGAGAAATATTTATCGAGGATTTTTAACCCGCAGTCAGAACATCAGCCGAGCTCGGCAAGAGAAAAGGGAAAATCTATGCCTTCAGCTAATTAAAATTGGTATCGAGGGACAGATTTTTCGGGAAAAACAGGGAAAGGTAGGAAATAAGAACGCAGAGAGAGGTTGAATCCGCTTTTATCGGAGCACTGATTACCTGCCACATCATTTCCTTTCCCCAGGAGCCAGTAAAGTATATGACTATAAGAGAATGAAAGATATCCACCCCGAGGTTGGATGAGGAAGAAATATTTAACTTCAGGTATCAGAAATATGTTATAAGAGACTGCACATGTGTTGGGTATGATATTTGCCGTAAAAGCTCCACTGGCAATTGAGGATGTACACAAAAGCCTCGAGCGGAACAACTAGGGAACATGTTTGTCTTCCGATACGAGAGAGTAAAAGACAGAACCGAAAAAATGAAAGAAACAAGAGGGCGAAAGATGAACCGAAAGAACATCGGGGCGTGGAAATGTAATAAAGCTGATATCGGGTGTTGCGCAGATTGGAAAATAACGGAATGGCTACGAACGACAGGGATGGAGGCAGGGTTAGGGCTGTAGGGGCGCGAAAAAGAGAAAACTGTAAGAGGAGCGAGTAAGAGCTAAAAGCGAGACCGAGAAGAGGAAACGAGATACGAGTTTGGGAAACTCGTGAAACGAAGTGAGACAGAGTCAAACGAACCGCGGGACTCCCACGCAAGTGGAACAACTGCAAAAACAACTCGCTGAAAACTGTTATTACGTGGCTCGGTAAAATATAACTATTACTCTACGGTTGGTTCTTGGTTCTTAGTTCTCCGATCTCCGATAAAGAAGACATTCGGAATCTCAGAAAATGTCACCCGCAAGAATAATATACTATCGAAGAAATCGCGAGATACTTACCACCACTGCAGCGCAAGTGGTAGCAGCAATCAGCACAAAGTCATTGTCTAAAAATACAATACCTCCGCAATTATCAATCCTCGCATTCTTAAGCGGCTTCAAATAGCGACTTCTCTATCCTTATAATCACCTAGATCTCTGAATACCTAAATTCAACTGCGATAATGATGATGAAATTAAAAAGGTACGGTATCAAACCACAGCTGAAACCATACAGATTGATAGAACGCACGATTGTAACGGTGTTGAAGGATAGAACTTGTTATCCAAAGATTCGTATTACTTTTATCCCGAAATGTGACTAGCCAAATTTTATTTCAAAAACGTAACCAAATAGACGTATCGCACTTCAATACGCTACTCGACGCGGCGTACTTTAATAGCCTTAAACCGCTTGGAAGCTGTAGCGAAGACAACATCGTAAAACGATTTTAATTATCTAACAGGGATCTCTCGATCTCGTCGTGATATATTCGTCCAACTTTCGTCGGAGCAATGAAATGGATTTGGCAAGAGGCGAAATTAGTTGGTGTTAAATTGCGAAATTAATTAACGCCGTTGAGACCCGAGTGTTCAAATCGTGGCGAAGGAGAAAAGTCGATTTCTCGTTTCGATAAATTTAAAGAGCTTTCACCGCCTTCCTCCGTCGACGTTGATTCAATTGGTAACTCGGACCTGCATCTACAGTGCCGATCCGCAAACAGCCATAGAGCTATACATAGATATATGGCCACACTCTATGCTATACTTAAAACTATGGTCCAAGTACGGAGTTCTACTCGGGTATATCTATCACAACTTTAACGACACCAATTTTCCAAGAGTATCGAACCGATACTGAGCGTGGGTCAGATTATTTCGCTACTTCCACCTCTCGCAAACCTTTATTTTTAGTGCTTTGCCTCAACATTTCAATGCTTCGCTGAGAATGCTTCTAAATGTGTCGCACTATCCATCACCTCTACATTGAAACTTCATTGCAAATGCATATATAGCGCACGCTACAATTGAGTAGGTATCGTTCGATTTCATTAAAGATAATATTTACTTATCTTCCATCGTCAATCAGAATAGAATTCGTCTCGAATGGAAATAAAAGTTTTTCCTTTCTCCAAAGTCGCGCCACGAATGATGTTAGATTCTCCCTTGTGGCGGGTATAATTGTCTTATAATATATCTTCGTTACACATCTGCTTCACGGCTGACATTAAATTCGTGTCTTATCGCAACCCTCTAGGTGCTACTAAAACAGCGATAGTATAGTCCTGAAAGGCCTTACCGTTCTTCGAGCTCTGGGTCCGCACCCGATGGCTTAGGCTTCAGAAAATTTGGCACAGCGAGATGGAGATTTTGGTGGTAAGTTTGACGCCATAGTCGACAATCCGATTTCCGATAAGCCGATTGTATATACGACGATGTATTTCAGACCTTTCTTTTCATATGTATCCGGTATAGTGCCTACAAGTAATTCCATTCACGGGGTCAACAAAAACGACTTCTTGGTATACCTAATATCACTAAAATACTATCGTTATTATTTTAATCGAGGAAAATATGAATTAATAATTTTATGATACACATAAATATTTCTTATACCATACAGCACATTATGCGGTACTGTAATGAAATTCTTCGGGTTAATGGTAAAGTTCATTTCATATAATCCAATGCCTGAAATCCTCTGGGTAATAATCCATGAACTGGATACCTGAACAGGCTAGAAAGAATTCGTAAAATGCACTAGCAAGTGCCACGTCATTGCTAGTTCGTTTCGCACGCGAAAGTTAAGCTGTATAAGTGCCCTAAGGGAGAGACACATTTCGAGAAGGGTTTGACTAAACGGTGGCAATAAGGAGGGGATTTTATTAAGGCAAAGTGGAGTTGCAGAGCGTTGAGTAAAAAAGCTCCGTAGTGGACCTAGGGTTAAAAAAGGTTGGCCTTGTTAGACTCGTGCTAAATGGCTCGCTGCAAACGTGCATAGCAAATTTATTTCTATTTGGACAAGTTTTTCACTCAAACGAAACCCTGGATAATAAGCTTGTCCACGGAGGGCTACAATTTAGTAGCACGTCGAATTTCAAAAACACTTCGAAAGTAGAACTTAAAATTCGAGTAGTCGCTTACTTGACGAATAAAAATGATGAATTAATATGAAACGTTGGTTGAAATTAATTGAATATTGTGACTACAATTTTATCGACAAGATTGAACTCCGAACAAGGATCGGAATTCAAAAAATCTCCACTCCGGAAGGCCTGACTTTGCGAACAGAACTATTGAGGATACGTGAATCCAGACGACAGGCGATATAAAAAATAAAATGCTTTCCAAATCCCCGTTGGGAAATTTGTGAGAAGAATTCCTTGCGAGATAACCCTTGTATCGAATTGGAAACAAATAAAGAAGCAAAGAATCTTTGAAGATTGCATCCGCCGAGCTATCCTGATGAAATGGGATTTTTGATAGAGTAACAGTTGCGAACAGCTCGAGTCTAGAAATTTGTGGAATCTTTCAATAATGATCTTCCAAGTATGGGTTCTATAATAGTTTTCGGCAAACCTCCCTCCGGGATTAACCAAAGATGCCACCAGAGAGGTGAATATTTGTGTTATATGTCCCATCGCGTCGAAACTGCTCGGTTTGGATATCCGATAGTTTGAAATTGTTTTAGTTCATTGGTTTCGCCCGCATCGCGATTGGTAAAATCAAAGTCAACTGTTCATAAGTATAATTGAAGTTCGCCTGCGATCGAACCGTATAACTCTAGACAGGAAAATTTCGCTTCAGTGAAGTCAGAGCCGAACAAACGGTTCGTTTCTTACCAGGATGACGGTGACTGACGATGAGATTCGTAACGGTAATCGTTGTTCCCTGGAAAGAACTTTGCTGGGAAACTTAATGATCGTGAGAGCGTCTAACGACCAATGAAACTCTTAAGTAAGTGGTTTCTTTTACGTTAGGTATACCCAGACTCGAAAATAAACGAGGATAATTATTTTACAAAATTTTAGGCCCTTCCCTCCGAAGAGCTTTCTTCACCATAAATTATGCTTCAAACTATTTTTCATAATAATCACACGGATTTTCAAAGATTAATATTGTCAAGTGTCTCTTGTCTACACCTACATCTGTAGCCATCGTAGAAAAAATATTTCATTGAATACTCCAAGTTACAGCCAATTGATTCACGCTGTATAATTAATTCCAGTTATCCTAAAACACGTTAATCAATGAATATATTTATTCTGATACGACCACACCGAAAATCCAGAGCGTTTTAATCGTTGAGTTATAGTTGCCTAGGATTAACTAGCAGCTTTAGTAGCTGTTTGTTACTTGTGTAAACTTTATGTTTGGCTCTATGGCACACGGTATACACTATCCATAGGCACATAATTTTAATTATTAGGTACGTTGTATAGCCGGATTTAAGGTTTACGCCAGAGTAACAAATATGTAGACGCTGCTCTATCGGTGGTTTCATATCCCAACGGAACCCCAATTACGCGCCTATTACTTCGGTAATTAATATCCAATATTCCCAATATCCCTCCCGAATCCCTTTCTGCACTATGGAGCTACCAGCTGAATGTCCGGCCAGCTATCCGATGGCCCCAAAATTTCAGTTTCACACATTTAACGATCTAGTTATTGAAAATCGCCGAAGAATCGGAAGAGTTTTCAACGATTTGTTCGCGAATTCTTTCGTAAGTCCTGCTAACTCTTGCTCAGAAATAAAAAGCGAATTTTATAAGAAGAACCAAGGGCTTTCTTTTCGTTAGTCAACTGCGAAAAGATTGCTTCTGAATCATTGATAAGCTTCCAGAGTGATTTGGCGGAGCTACAGCTTCTTGGCTGAATCTAAGTATTCATAACGTGAAAGAATTAGGATATCCGTTCGAATAAAAAGCCTTCTTTTTTCCTCTTTGTTTCAAAGAATGCCCATGACCGAACGCGAGACAATTAATACACAATGCGCAATACTCGCGGGTAATATAAAGAAGTACCCTCGCCTTCTCTTTCGTTTTCTAACCATGTCCTAGCCGCCATTTAGAAGTATCTAGTCACTTCTCGGGTCCCAAGGGGGCTAAATCCGACGCCAAGCAATTTTTCTTGCCCAGAGTCCCGCTCAGCATCAACCCTTACATCGTGCCCCAGGGGGTTTCACCCCGAGAGGCGAGATAAGCGCATAGACTAAAAAAGAATGAAAGAATATAATCGAGATTGCAATTCTTTTGCACTTCAGTAATAAAATGTAGGACTGCATCTTCCGCATTAAAAAATAAACTCGATTTTCTACAGCAGCTGCAGGTTGGAGTTTAGGAGCTTTGATCGTTCGGGCGTTACCCAGATTTTAATTATTCAATGAATCACGTAAATTCTTGGAATATATACTGTTCTATATTTGAAATTGAAATAATTTCGCGGCACAATGCGGTTTATCAATTAAACGATAAATGTGATTAATTTCGTACAGAATAATACGCGTAATATTTCAAATATTCATAGATAATGGGATTACTCGATAAATTTACAGGTCTATAATAAAATTACAATTTTTGTAAATTAATCTCGACGGAGCATATGAAATAATAACCAAACTGAGTGAATTCCAAGTTCCGTGCACTAGTTCAGATCTATTCGTTGACTCCTACTCACGTCAATATCACGCTAACTGAACTTTACCATTAAATATCAAAGTCTGAAATCGCCATCGAAGATTTTATAGTTATAGGGTAACGATTCAAAGTTTGCGAAATGAGTTTCTCCACAGTTATACCTATACCGAGACGAAAGCTCCTCGAAATCCAATGATATTGGATCACGTAGATCCGGAAAATGATTACAGATGAAAGACAAGGTAGGGAAAATATTGTCAGAAACTAATCGATGATCTACTGACCTGACTAGAAGAAATATGTTGCACTGAATAGAAAACAGTCCGTGAATCTTATTTATATTCTGCTACTAAATGGAATCCAGTATTCGCGATTTCAAAACTAGAGATATTCTTTGGCGCAAAAAAAAAAGAGGAAACATAAGATTTTGAAATCTCCGCCGGAAGAACTGTACCGAAGAACGATACAAGGCGAAATCTCGAAAGACACATAACAATCTGTATATCAAGGTAACTTACGCGATGCTTCAAACACCTTTCCGTTTGTTTGTTCGGGCAGAGTGTAATCTCAGTTGTACACACGCGACGCAACGCGTAACCAGCCTCCGGTCTCGCTTGGTTTTCTACGTTGAACCCTCGTAAGCATGCTCCAAAGCATAAGCCGAGCTATACTTTATGCGGCCGTGCAAACACACATTTCTATTCTACGTCCCTTACCATACGAGTGTAAACAACTCGTGAAAGCTTCCCGGATTGCATCTGAATTTATTATTTATCAAAACAGATGTACGTAGATACATGCGAAAGGTATCACGAATGTCATGTGAAACCTCGTTACATGTATCCGTATCAAAGCGGTTCGCGATGTCAGAAGATTTTTAAGACGGTTTCCAACGAACTTGGAAAGTAGGTACTTAATGCCGAGGCAAACATGTATAACGAATTTCATATTCATTTCATAAATACACCCACTTCGTATCTAGAAGGGAACCTCCTTTTTGCCTCCACAGAAAACATGCCGTTATATGTATACAGTGAAACGTCAAGCAAGCCCTAGGCGACAACATTCACTTAATAATAAGCAGGAAATTTCCGTCGTAAATTATTCTCAATTTTCCGACAGGTACTGAGAAGAATGAACCGATTTAATGTCCGAGCTTACCAGAAAGTTTATTTCCGATGAGTAAATTTTTAGTCGTCACGAATAAATTATTAATCTACGGAAATGTGCGTTGACCCTGATTCAATAACCAATTTTTGAAATAATTAAAAATCGTATATAATTAATCAATGAAAGCCGCTCATTTGAATTGGAAATTCATTCGAGGGCTAATTATTTCTCTGTATAAATGTATTCATGGCATCGCGTTTCAGCCCGTATAGAATCGAATTCGCGAATTATACTAAAGCTACTATCTGTGCAACTTTGATAAAATTTCTAGGGGTTCAACTCTTAACGATATCCGTCGCTGGGGGAAATTGGATTTAGGGTTATATCTCTTTCATTGTCGGTAGAACTCTCGTCCATATGTTACACCCTGACCAACTATGGGCTGTTCCATCAATATCACGAATAATAGTTGTGTTTGCTTTACCTTTCTGGGTATACTATATGGTTGGTATTAATAGCCAGTATTAAATATTCAAGAGCTATCAAACAATTTTTATAGCATACCACAGCGAATGGACTGTGGCCATTTATTTAGACTACGCGTTATTCAAGCAGAGGAAGTTTTTCGTTTAACTTGGAAATACGTACCGTAACAAAAAAGATCTGTTTGATCGAAATCGATCTGTAATCACAAATCGGTTCACCGTTCGTTTGATATAGATCAATTGTTCTGTCCCTAAAATATACCGTGACAAGGAAACAGAAAAAAAAATTGCGGAATTGAGAGTTAATTAACGCATTGCAAGCCATTCATTAGGATCGCGGGTATGAATACTAAGAGGTTGAAATCGCTGAAAACGAAAGAATGATAAACACATCGATCCACGCGAATCATAAGTTGAACAAAGTAAATTCTAGATGGATAATAAGGGAAACTGGCGAGATTAGAATTGAGTGTAATTTTCTTCCTGACGAGAGCAGCGAGAACTAGGAGCTCGTTCTTACTAGCACAATCCCATTCCTAATAGCAGAAGTGATTTACTTGGTAACATAAATAACCGGAAATGCGTACTAGAGAAGCTGGTAGCTATGAGGTAACTCGGAGTAGTTTACGTGCTAACTTAGCATTGTAAAACTTTATAAAGGTATTACACGTTACCAGTAGCTCTTCAAAGACTAACGTAATTGCAGCCGGCCAACTACAGTTCTTTTAGTGTTAAATTTAACGCGATTTCACCGTGGCCGATAAATTTGAAAAAAAAAAAAAAAACGCACCAGCGCCAAGTGAACTTAATTTACGACCAATGAATACCTTACGACCCTTACCGTACCACGTCAGTAAGTATACGATACCTAATGCAGAACGAGCACGCGTCGATGAAACGGAGAGCCGCGTTACGTCTTGGACACTGAAACTACAGAAACTACCATTAGGTACAAAGAAATGGGAAATACTAAGAGGAGGAGATTTCAATCGAGTCAATCTCGACTTATACGGTAACGGAGAGAACGGATCTTCAGCTTTCGAAGCAAAATGCATTTCAGGGTGCAAAATGACGTTTGCAATGCTTCACGATGCTCTCCGAGACGTCTGTGTGATTAGATTATACGTTATTACGACGTTATTCATCGCGGAAATCAATGCCACGACTTAATCACCAGAGGCGCGAAGACAGCTTACCTATACCCGCGACGTACACGTACCCGTTCAGTCTCAACCCCTTTCTCGGCATGCCCTAGTTTACTGTATAATTATAGCCACCTAACAATGCGATGGCTTAATTGCGATTGCGCTTCGTACTGTAACTTAGTTTGTTGAGTTATATGGATCTCGAAGACTCGGAAGATCAGTACACCCATATATTCCCATATATAAACGTTACCGCAACCTGGATGGGATAATATAACATATGCATGTATATACATATAAATTCAGAGCTGCAGTGTAAACGGTTTTACAGCGATACAAATTTTCGTTCACGATCCGACTGCAGAAGGATATATCAACTACGAATGACGAGAACACCATGGGTAGTTGATATTTCCTAAACACGATGTAAATATACGTAAACACCTGTTGTCGAGAATAGAAGAACATGAATCCCAATTTGTAGTACATGAACAGAATGGCTTTACGGAAAAATGGTTAGCAGGACAGACGTCTATTTCTTTATGGAGATATAATTGCTATAAAATAATTAAGAGAATGAATATAACGAGCGTATAATTTTATAAAGATCAATGAAAGCTGACTAAATCAACAAGCTGCGGGAGTCAGTGAAAAAAATTTAGAAGCATGTAATTTAAAGCAATTAACTGTTGTGGTTGCTCTTCGCAAGCCTTGAAACTAGCATGCAATTTACGTGGCTCATTTGCATTTATACTGGACACTCACCCCTACGTCGAGCGTCTCAGAGTACGACACCGCGTTAACTGCAGTGCCGTTAGTCTGCGTGGTCAAGCTGTAATTATACTAAATAACGTAACAAAGTTACAGCCTGATATACAACTGTGAAATATATTCGCTGGCCCGTCTGTAAATTTATAAACTAATCCAGAATTCTGATATTACATTTTCCTCTGAAAATACTAATCAATAGACTAGCAGGCCACTGAGTTTCGGAAAAGTTATGAAATATTCAAACACCATGGACATCCGGGTAGCGATATGTTTGTTAAGTTTTCGGTAATTTTGTTTACTGAATATAATATGATACCCGCATGTTTTCGAGGACAACAAATTTCAGCTATGAATTATATTTGGTAAAGGATATGAGTGTGCATACGCTATACGGTTATATTTACAACTCCGCACGAACTCATTCCCTTTAATCATTCGTGTGAAGTTATAATCCTCCAACGGCGAACTTTCAAGTGAAATTATCGTACAGCCCAGGGACAGGAATGAAACGCGCGTCCTAACTCTGCAACCCTTTCCTAATCACTGAGCGCGTATTCTCTTTGGCAGTATAGCACTGCCGTATCTCATTACATTTGAACCGAATTAGCATAGAGTTATACGCAAGTAAGAGACGATCTACATTGCTAAATTTCGAAATATCTGACCCAGATTAAACAGGCCGATTTAGTAACATTTGATGATAATGAAAAATTGTGAAAAAAAAAAAACAGGAAATAAAAACCGTGGAAGGACGCGATCCTTACACGATTCTACCTACGTAGGTACTTCTTCTTCATGTGCTTAACGAACATGATTACATTAACCACACCTCGTCTGACGCACCTATTCGACTATGTACCCAAGTCACTTTGCCCCTTGTTTTATTACTCCGAGCTCTCAGCTACCATGAAATGGACACTCTTCTTCTACGTAGTCCGGAGAATAAAACGTGGTGTATCAAGTTAACACATCTTTGGAAAAGAAGCGAAACTACCCTACAACACGCTACAAGCCACCACTACACTTGGAAAAAGTACGAGCACTTTGTTTTTCAGTTTACAACTTCAACCATTGTGATTTACAATACTAGCTATACCTACGCGGTTAACAGGGTGTAATATTGGTGGAAAGACTGTATACCCACATTACGGTGCTCCGTTAATTCAATTTTTAACTTTTTTTTTTTGGTCTCTATTCTTCGTTCTCACCCCTCAATTTCGTGTCGAAGCTAGAAAAATATTCAGAACACAATTTCAGCCCAATCAGATAAAAGCGACACGTGCCACAAAGCCCTCAAAGTTTATTATCCAGTTAACACGAATAAAATACTATAATAAAACTTTCAAAAGCTATAATTTACTCGGGCAAATTTCATCGAAATCTTTATAAATTCTGAACAGATATCGAGCTCCCTATTTTCAATGGATAATATTGTCTACAATCATCGATATAACGAATTGTAAAATATACGAGTCTTCAAGATTGTATCAGCCACTTTTATTTTCAATTCTACCACAAAATTTTTTGTTTTTTCGTTATTTCGAATTTTGTAATTTAGCAGAGGGTAGGCAAGGCATCCTCTTTTTTCTGTTTTGAAAGATTACCTTGTCAGAGTCGAGATGAGTTCATGAACACTATTGAATAAAGCTCAAAACTGGCATCACCTACCCACTGTTACGAGTCTCGTATCATTGTATACGAATAAGCCTTATAATTTCTATGACTCTGGTTTCCCTCGTAATTTTACTCGCGAGTTACTCTTCTCCCCATCATCATTAACAATTATGAAAAGGGTGTGAGGCGGTAAAGCCATGGGTGAGCCTAACCGTCACCCCGACCTCGATCTTAATTTTCCGACAAATATTATCAGTTCATTAATAATAGCAAACTGATTACAGCTATCTCTTTCGAATTTGAAATAATACCAATGACATCTGCAAACATTGCTTCCGGTTTTGACAAATTTTCATACTCTTGGTTGCGTGAATTGCATTCGAGCGGGTTGAAATTTTGAAGTTTTTTTCATTCAAAAGAAGAAAGAAATTCTCGGTGAGGACCACCCTAATACATATAAATGTAAGTAGGAGAGTCCAGATTAATTCTCGCTAGAAGACAATCCATGTGATTTCTAATAATATGCTGTAGAAATTTGAGTGGAAAGGCTGACATGTTCGAGCCATTCTGCACGGTTTCAATTCGCACAATGGGCCTACTCTGGCCCCCGTGGGGCTTTTTGTGACGCACAGCTTTGATACGACTCTCGTAATTATTCCCAGTGTCAAAGTGCCAAGATTGGAATTTTTCGTTACACCGTTCAGAGGTTTCTTTCTACATGTATAGAATGTAGATCGATACCGAATGTGCCTCGAGAGAACAAAAAGTTCTTATATCTATAGGCAGGCGGAAGCCTCGAACACATAATATCCTCCAAAAACTTGCGAAATGTGAAAAATAATTCTAGTCACTACTCACTCGAGTCTGGAATTCTGACTCCAATTAAATGCACAATCTTCGTTTCTGTCATAAGATTTGAGATTGATCCTATCCCATAAACAGAGGAAATATCTAAAGACTGGTTCGGATTCCGCGGTCAAAAAATAATCAATAGCATAGAATATGTGGTATGCCGTGGTTAAAGGTTAATCTGGCAACTTTGACTAAAGAAATTTCATCAAACTAATACCTACGTTTGAGTCTTGTAAACGTACTATACGTCTATACGTATCAGATCAAATATGAGAGAGTAGCTTTCATCCGCTCTTCGAATTGCTTCGAGTACAGTTATATACCGTTGGCTTAGCACAGACTGTGCGCGGTATAAATTAGTTCTGGTAAAACGTGTATAAGAGACTTAGGACGTCGATATTTGACTGAGATTAAAGTCTCCTTCGTACGACGACCCACGACAGATCGGAACCCTGTGGTGAATTTAAATTTACCTAGGCTTACGGCTTCAGTGTCAGTAACTTAATTACAGGTACAGCTAAAATCAGGCTAGGTAAAAACTAAAAATCGAGAAGAAGTCAGAAGTTGGAAAAAAAAATCTCAAAAAATCTCTACTTGCTTTGAACGCAAGGGTAGCTTTTTTTTGACTTGCATGCTCGATCGAATGAAATAAATATGAGTAGCCGAATTTCTGTAATCGTAGATAAGGTGATTGATTTCCTTCGATACATCGGTAAGGCAGGCTATGCACTTTATTCGATGTTATAGATCACGAATCTCGACGCCTGGCGTCCCGTCGAATGAGTACATCATCCTGAGCTGCACGCAAGGAGTCTCTATAAATTCGTAACACCGTGGTAGCGGGCTGGGGAAACAATCGCTAATTGAAAATACCAATTTATTTTACGATGTGAGACAGAATCGGTTTTAATAACCACGATTTCTCTGGTGATATGTATATCCGTGAACATACATGTTCCTAGATTACGTGTAAATAAATTGGTTTATGATTTTGCATCAGATGCAACGATTTTGTCTCACGGCATTTCGCTGAGGCTATGCACGCAGTTACGCGACACAGTTTGCTTATCGAAATAGTTGGGTCCAGAGGCTTACATAGAACGATCTATAAATCGCGTTTACTGCTGCCTCCATGGTCGTTCGAAAGCAGAAACTTTCATGTTTCAAGCTTCATATTGAATATTTGATTTCTCTGAATATATGTGTACTCATGAAATCCGTGCACAATATGAGCAATTTCACTTATAAGTTTCAAGCGTTCAAAAACCGATGTGCTACTTCATTCAATATTCCAATCGAATGTTCACTCCGACGATTTCAGACTATTGCGAAAAATTTCTACGTCATAAAATACATATAAATTATTCTTTGGAACTGGAAATGTTACAAGGATACTTTGAGCTATATTTGAATTCGAATCGTCAGCGAATAGCCGAAATAAGGAAAAGACACGTCGACCCAAAATCTAGCCCCTATTATCCCACAAAATAGGCCGAGACTCAAAACGATTAGCCGCTAAACCGCAGCAACGAAATTGAAACTAATTCCTCTAGGTATAATTGAATTTTACTCCACACAGCTGTCTCAAGTTTCAAAAAAAAAAAATCCTAGACATGAATGACAGTATTTCATTCCTTTCAGTTTCTCCCCTTCTCTATCTACATTACTCCCCGCTCCCTGGCTTACTTTACTCTTTCCTCCCCGTTGGTAATTGAATGTCGCAAGCTTTGGATAATTCGGTGATCGGGCGTCATATTCCCCGAGGTCCAAGTCAATAGGGACAGAATATCCTGGAGAGGTAAGCTCTGCTCTGTAGACGATCTCCACCTTTTCTCATTACTCTCCACTTCCAGAGGCAAAGAGATATTTACTTGCTGAAACGGAATTGATTCGGCAACCTCTTCTTCTTCGCACCCCATGTTTTTCAGTAATCGTTTTTCATTCTATTTCAACGATCTGCAGGTTCGTCTCTTCGGAATGGTATCATACTCGTTTATACAATGACATGGGAATTATACACACACATATACGTACGAATGAACACGAACTGAAATCGAAGTATTAAGAATTCATCTAAAACGGCCCAGCGATTCGAGCTGATAATATAATTATGCGGGGATTCATTTTTCGCGGGATCCGTGTTCCATTAAAAGTTTATGTGGGAACATGATACTACGGGTTAATAAACATAATATAGGTAGGTAGGCGTACGGTGGATAAAAGTTTGAAAGTTCACCCGGTGGAGGTGCTTTGTGGAGAATATTTGAACCGGGATTAATTAGTGGTTTCAATGCAGTATCTTTGAAAAATATTATGTTCCGTTGCTTTTGAGCAACAGACAACCTGCACTGCCAGAAGAATCTCGCTCTGAGTAACCTAACTTCCTCAGCAAACAGCCACCGAGAATTATTATTCCAGGACCTGAGCTAACAAGCTCTGAGTTCTGACTAACAGTCGACTTCATTTCAAGTATTAATTCTACCCCGGAACAGTTCCTGCTACTTAATTATTACGCTAAGCTAGTTGGCGTAATATTTGTATATTCGCACCGGATATATATATATATATATATATATATATATATATATGCCTAATGAATAATAAACAATGAGTTTTCCCGGAAATAGTTACTAACAACTTAACCATAATATTTTACCGATTTTCCACGAAGTTGCTAAGCTAATAATGGAGCATTTCATTAATTGGTATAATAGAAAAATGTTCGATCCATAGTTTCCAGACGTCGTTCCGAAGAGTTCGATTTTCAGAAAAGCTTTTAGAGAACTAACTGCAGTTACCTAGACTGTAGGTACTCGTGTGAGCAAATATGATTAATACTCCGAACGCAATCGCTGCACGCCATCTTTTGAAAAACAGATTAATAGATTACGGGAGGATTGTGAATCCTGACTATGTGTTCTGCTTACCACTAATAACAACGACAATAATAACAATAGTGATTATAATTGATAACGCCACTCGACCCTGCACAAAATCTACAACCACTCCGATTTCCGTGACGTATAATTCATCAATGCGCTTAAACGGATTTCGACGGGAGTTTGGATAATAGGGTCTCGTTGAATACCGAGTATGAGGGCTTCAATAATGCATGACTTTATATGTACAACGAGATCACGATACTGCGCAAAGCATGCAATTACAGATATAATTTTTACACGCGATGAACTTCGTCCGCTGTATTTACAACCTTCTCAACTTCCAGGTTGAGCGAAGAGGAATAAGGTAGATTTTTGAGCGTATTGTACACAAGGCGAACAGCTTACCTCTGCACCGTTCATAAAATGTGAATTCGTTTACATAACATATTCAAGTAAACTTGCAAATATACGAAAGCACACCACCCACGATACCTTCGAAAGTTTCGGTCTGACAAAAATTCGCTTTGCCATGCCTCTCAACAAAAGGTATCCAAAAAATGTTGGAGAAAAGTCCGAAACGATACGTTGGGTTGAAAAATTCAAATGTACGGTCAGCAAGATAATAAATATCGTTACCAACGAATAATCGAACTAACAATAATCGATGATACAACCGTTTAAATAAAAAGTTCAGCAATTTTGGAAAGTCACTCGATAATCGTTGCGAAGTTTTTCCTGACGTTCGAAAAATTGTAGTCACTCCCACGTGTCATAAGCGTGCGGCAATGTTAGGCAAATGCTGCGATAAGAATAAGCTCTCTCGTTTGGTCAGAGTACTCCAGCGAAACACGATAGCAAACTTCTGCTTCTGTCCGGAGACCCGAATTTTCAGACGCCTGACTTGACAAATTCAAACGGAATGCTAAAGCCATTTTTCCGTCTCTTCTTCCCATTACCTTCTTCCTCGCTTTTATACCTCGGAACGAAAGCCTCTGGATCGTGGGGTAATAATACGGGTTGCCAGAAAGGCCACTGAACTACTTGGACGTGCGGACGTATATAGTATATTACGCACGAAGATAAGTTGAGCACTGGGGGAAAAAAGGGAAGAAATCTTGACAGTGAAAGGATTTTTTTATAAATTACTATTCATCGATTATGTCGGACGATCATTTTTCTCCGATTACGTATCTAAGATATCTAAAATAAATTCTGGGATATTCGAACAAGGAATTAATTATCTCGTCTGTACGATATTGCAAGTTAATTTGAAAGTATGGGATTAAAGCAGCCTTCACGATTTATCGAACTAATAAATTTTTAGTCCATCGAGAATTGTTATAAAGTTTGAAATTAAAAGTCGGCGAGATAAATTCGATGCAGTTTTCAACGTAAGTATAAGGTACGCCGCGTTATCCTCTGGCAAGCATCGATCTCACCTGCACGAACGATCTTTGTTTGAACGAGCCAAAGTCGGAGTGACGAACCATCTGACGCTCGTCTAACGATAAGAAGGTTCAGACGTAGACCCCGGGGCTAATCCCTTGTGCCAGACTCGAAACATGGCGTGAAGTCTAGAATTGAGTTACAGTGCATCGACCAACTATAATTCATATTCCTTGACAGCTTAATCAGCCAATTAGCCAACTTATAATTGGCGGTCAGCGCATCTAACTTTCCATCGTAGATTACATAGCTACGTACTGTTGTCTAAGGAAAGTGAGATGTAAGTGTAACTATGGATTGATATACCCATTGTTTTGCTACACATATCTTGTAACAAACTATCTAATCAATTTCCGATACCGAAGCTTTCATGACATCATTAAATTATGTATACGAATCCCATCCCGTAGAGTAACAGTTATACATGCAATTCTAATTTGAGGCACAGATAAACGGGGTGTACACAATGGTTCCTCAACTTTGTGTACAATGAGCAGAATTCCCTATGGTTGAATTTCATCTGAACTCTTGTATCAATCGGGACGGGAGAGAAAAAATAGCAGTGATTGTGAGCGTTATTTGAATTGCATAATTTATGCATCTTGATCAATAAAAATGTGTCGGTCCATCTGTCGGTTCATTAGCCCCGTAGTATAAGATAAGAAATCGTTGATATGCGTAGAATGTAATAGCCTATATCGTTGTAGACGATCTCGCGTACATTCGGTTATCCAACCAGCTACAGGCAATCATAAGTTGGAAGTTCAATACTCACTATTGAACTCTGTATATCATCAACTCTATACTAGGTGGTATCGCGTGTCCGTAATTTGTGAGATGAAACTTCGGTCGTACCTAATACCGACCACCAGAGGGAAATTTTAGTTGATCGCTAACAGCCTTACCACAAAACTAACAATGACCACTAAATATTCGATCTCGATTCCGTTTGATTTGAAACATCAAGATGAAGCGTTGTCTACTCCCTTGCCATCTACCTCTAAACGAAAGAGGGACTTATTGTTAGCCCAATAAGATGTACCGTCAAGGAATACGAGTCGAGATCATGGTACGAAATTTTGGAATGAATTTTAATATCGAGAAAAAAATAAAATAAAATTCGGGGTAAAGGAGAAACCGAAGTACGAACTACAGTACCGACTTCTCGTTCAACGCGATTAAATTCAAGGGCTTCCAATTTCCTGACCTCTTTTCAATCTGCCCGGTGGTCTAACCACTTCCGTCGTAGCTGCAGCAACCATTCGCTCGACACCCGGCTTCGCGTGGCTTAGCTTGGTTCGCTATTTGTCCGAAGGTGGATGTCGTTATTTTCATTTACACCCTTCGCGCACCGACGAAATGGTTAGGGACCAACTACCCTTGAAATAACGCTTTTGCGCAAACCGCATACACGTACATGTATATATACCCACATTATGTACATGTTGTACATCCACAATGGTTTCGCTGCACTTCCCTGGCTCCCTGCTAGGACATTTCAATGCACTTTACTTAGTGCCTAGCAACGACCTCGTCAGGGGGAATTTACTACAGGGTTATGACTCGGAAGAGAAAAAGTGCCACGGCATAATTGAAACGTTTCTCCAAAATGAAAGCCTATACAATTTTCGTGGCAATAAAATCCGGCTAATCAAACGCTACATCACTAGTTCTTATTTACTTGATGTACGACAAACGCTTCCATGGAATGACTCACTGGATTAGATCAAAAATTCATCTCAAAAAAGAAAGCTTGAAGATAAACTCACGGGATCAATATCTTTCTTGCGTCTCTTTACATACATCGTCACTTCCGCTTGAGGCAGAGCGTATATTAGCTCGAAATCTAGCAAAGAGCTGAACAGCAGCCTGCTGGGATTTTGATCCCGCAGAAAGAGGCTGTCCACGATACACCGCTAACCCAAAACTCAACCACTACGGAAACTGAGTTGGGTCCAGGCTGGTATCCTTTTCCGCAATCCGCTCTATCTACCCCCGAGGTCATTGGGGATGATTGAATAAATTGCCCATCCACCTGGTAACCCCACTTGGGCCACCCTGGCCTGACCAGCAAAAAGGTCAACGGTGAAAATGTTCTGTATGAAGCGTGCTTTTATCTTCTCCCCAGACTGTCATTAATTATTTAACGATAGCTCGCTGTAGGAAGAGGAAGGTGTAGAAATTTGCCAAAAAATTTACCCTACATTGCTCACTCGTTGGCGTTCTTTGCTGCACAGCTAATAAAAATGAACCGAATAAGACCTACCGGCTAATTAAGAGAACGCCCAATTTTACAGAGCGTTTAATTTTCCGTGGGAATACATGGCGTACTGAATAGTCAGTCCGGCTATTATGACAATAAAAAGGAAATTTTGTTTGTAATTTCACAGAGGGATGCTCACTAGCAATTTTATCGTACGTTGGTGGATAAAAAGAGGAGCAGAAGGTCGAAGGCAATGAATCGTTTAGATTAATCGAGTTTCCTCTATTTTCGGTACTCGTAAATCCGCCGCTTTCACTAATCTTGCATATGGAACAAATCTCATGCTCAGTAGTATTTAGTACGAAATGATAACAGCTGCGTATAGATAGGTACTACCTGTTCTCTTGCTACGTCGGACAAGGTATAAAAATGAAAATAAAAATAAACAAGTAAATAAATAAACAGTCGCTTCGAGCTTACCGTGCGAAACCGGATGCTTTACGAGGCAACGTAATGGCCGTGTAAAAAACGGAAATGAAATTTACAAATAAACTTAGGTACCGGGCAAATGCACGCCGGTTCAAACATTCGGCTGGAATTTAACACGCGTTTAATTGTTACGTACTCTCGTTATTGCCGAAAAAGTATCATTTTTTTGCATATATTCATTATACATATACCTATTATATACATTCCTACACACATTCTACCTAAAACAGGGTTTGTGTCGCGTTTCATCACCTTGCATCGAAACCATCATTTTCAGGACATAAACCGGATGACTGAGCTTTTAAATTGTTCCCCGTATTTCGTTGTTTACGAGCTGGTATTTTTTATTTATTTTTTTTTTTCTCTTGTTTAGGGCACAAGGAACGAAATAAGTGAAGGGACGGTTAATAAAAAGAGGATAACAGGGAAGCGAGAGAATTTTATCTCGTACGTATGAAAATTATGTTACCAAAAAGCTATAAATCGTATAAAAAGGCTCAAGTTCGCATCGTTGCGCAAAAACGTTGCGAATATATTACGGACGGAGAATGAAAGCTAAATAACATTAGGAGTAGATTCTTTGATGTCCCTTGTTCTCCGAGAATTACCCTTAATTTTCTATTACGTCACGGGCTGGGCACCTACCCCGGATACTCTCCATCGTATTTTACTTTCCCAGCAATTTTCTTCACTTTTTTCATCTCTTCCCTTAAACACTTATCGCGATGTCACCAGTCTGGCGCTGTATAATGTACATTTGAAATCGTTTATGTCAGGCAGAACGTAGGAGACCGAAAACTGCAATATTATCCTAATCGAGATCATCTGCTGTACAACCTTGCGAAATTCTCGAATAAGGAGAAGAAATTTTTCTGGCTATTGCCTCAGTTCGATTTAGTGACTCCTCAATATTTGTAGGGAAAGAGAGGAAAAAAAATTGGCTTTAGGTAATATGTGACCTCTGAAGCAATTCCCCCAAAATCGTACGATTCCAAGGTGCTTGGATGTGTCGGGTCAATAGCTCCTTTCATTTGCCTTTTATATCTCTCGGCATGAATTCCGAATTTGGTCCAGGGTGCGCGCAGATTTATAGAGGTGAAATTTCTCGAGGATGAAAGCAATTGTTAGCAGTAGACACGCGATGACAGTCACCGGCTGTCACCGATTGCGAATCCACATTTGCTTGCAAAATTGACTAACTGTATGAATGTACAGGATATGTCGGAAAAAGCCAACCGTGCAAATTTCCGAAGAAAAGGTAGATTCATTTCATACATGGGAGTATCGTGTCATCGCGAAATTTCCTTTTTTTCAAAAAACTAATCAATTTGTCATCGTCGTTGGACACGCTGCAAAATTATAGCGAATAATTTCTCACATCTTTCTCTTTCTGCTTGTCATGTTCCTTCGCGATGAATTGAGCTTGAAAAAAACAAAGAAGAAAACCTACTGCGCGAATCAGTGTGTGGAACACTCGATTGTCCTTTGAACCTAACATCGAAGTTTGACGATAAAAGTTTCCCAGGATATACCCGGGGAAAGTTTCGACAAACATGAGTGTTGTTTCGGTAATCTCGTTACTCACAACGTTGAAGAATTCTCACAGGCATCAGAAGTCGAGAGGCACAGTAGTAAGGAAGTTGTCACCGACGCTGAAAAGGATGGAGATAGATCCGTCGATTTTTCAACAAAACTCCCAACCCCCAACACGTGCGCAGCTAGAGCTTCAAGTAGTTCTCTTCTGTATTTTATATTTTATATTATATATTCACCTACTTGTTCCGCTTCTTGAGCTTAACTTTGCCTCTGCAGGGCGATATTGGCTCTTGTCTCTTTCGGTGCTCGATCCGGTTACGAACCGTGTTAGACGTATAACACAAATCTCAATTCTCGACAGGTACTGGGACCAGTTCCGAAAGTTGTACCACGAGATTTTACAAACCGTATAGTCAATGAAGAATTATCAAATTTCACTCATTATCCACATTTGCTTACGATATTCCCTAACTCTGACT
Organism: Tenthredo distinguenda; assembly: GCA_947538915.1. Classification (NCBI taxonomy): domain Eukaryota; kingdom Metazoa; phylum Arthropoda; class Insecta; order Hymenoptera; family Tenthredinidae; genus Tenthredo; species Tenthredo distinguenda. The sequence goes on from OX384534.1 coordinate 14,213,248, forward strand.
AGTTTCCAAATAACAATAAAATTATTTTCTAAAAATAGACTGATTTTATATTTCGGGGCTAGAGAAGACTAGAAAAGAATGATCGAAACTTAATGGCTCCGTCTTCGCACACTATAACCCATATGTATTATATATTGACATACGATAATACTATCCTCGTTAATCTGCTTCCCATTTCCATCGATGTTACCCCAAATCAATATAGAACAGCACTCACTGTCTCCAAAAGGAATTACACTGCACGTAGCATGTATAATTTATACGATAGAAACACACATGTGTCTACGTATGTCGGGGGTAGCTCAAAGTCGAGCATGTAAATAATTCAATTCAATAACTAGCGTACAAACGTGTCACTTCATCATCTTTAATGCGAGCTATGCTACCGATTCAAATACATCATACCGAGGTCACATATACGAATAAATGTCACCGGATTACATCGATTAGAAGAACGAGAAAATTCTGCACAGAGGCTCAAAAATTTTACTTGCTAATTACTCCCCACGTATATCTGTATTCTTCACGCAGAAGCCTTGTTCCACACGTATGAACGTACTTACGATCTCAAGTTACAGATAATTGCAACACGATAAAAATGCATCATATGAAGCGTGAGCGTATCTACTGCAGAGACAGCGCATGGTGTCTTGCTGTTTCGCTGACGGCGGTTCAATCTGAAATGGGATCTATAAAATTTCCATACAAAGAAGTTTGCTCGATTTCGAATAGGATGGAAACTATCGTGACGAGCTGAGACTACCGCGTTCTGTACGTGACTTTGACATGTCTGACAATGAGTTTACCGCATCTAGGTAGTCTGCGGTACTTGAAAATGATCAGTAGGTAATTTGACAGAACATTGAATGAAGTTCTTCGCGCTTTGGTTCCAGTAGCTTCCGCGGATTGCTGTAATGCTGAAATTTTTACGACATGCAAAAGTTGCTCGATCAATCCTTTCTAAGAAAAAAAAAACGACGAAGAGGAAGAAAAGATAAATAGCCGGACGTAAATTTTTCGAGAGTAAAGTAGCACAGCTGACAAAAACTGCCAGCATCAAAGAACTCGCAAGTCGTATAAAAGTTACCAAACGTCAAAGGGGCGAAGACTGAAGATCGTCGAATCTCTGGCAATGTTGAAATTATGATATAAAAAAGTTTTCTGTACCATTTTGTTTTTTTTCGTTTTTTTTTATCAGAAATTTTTACCAAGTAAACTGAGAAAAGATTTCAAACTTTCAACAGCTGACTTTTGCCCAAGACATTATACAGCCTGTCTTTGAATATCATATATTTTAACCTTTCGACTTTTTTGTATTCACGGAGCCAACATTGGACCAGAATAAATCAACGCTAAAGATTAATTAAGCGAAAAGAAACGGAATAAAGAATCTTCGGAGAAGCAGGAAATTGGACCATGCAGGCCTGGCATATACAATAGATTGTGCTTTTCTTTGGCAATTCAATCTTGCGTTTCTATATTTTAAACTGAAAATTTATAAACTTTAACCCCGCCCTGAAACGTGACAGGCAAGTAAATAACAGGATATTACGCGATGAAATTTAAATTGTAATCACACTCTAAATACGAATTACTTCTAATCCGTTTTGCCACTTCTAATTTCTTAATTAGATAATAAAAAATGATGTATATTAACTTACCTCTCTTCTTTCCTTGCCGCACTTTGTTAGCAGATTTTATACTTTCAAAGGGCAGAAAAAAGTTCACTGTTTCACAACTTTTACTGTTTATAGCTGGACGCTAATTACCGCTCCCGCTCTTTCTCTGTCAGGGCTGTAATTAAATCTTTGTAGAAACAACGCCCCCTGAATCTTGTCAAGAGTTAACGAACGTCCAAAAGAAAAATATAAGATCAGATCAAGAAGTCGGACGGTTCGAACGGACACTGTCTTCCTAAACGGATAACCGTATTTAGGATATTATTTAATTACGAAACAGGACACAGGACACGAAACGCACGGACAATTATCGAAAATTCAACTAATTGCAAACTCACGTATTAGTTAATCTGTTAAACTTTACATGATTTTCATTTTTGTAAGTATTCGTCCTCGCTGGATCCTGTTTTCATGATTAATTCAATGCAGCAGTTTGATTTCTCGATTAAAACACGATTGATTATAGTTTATTTAGAATTATTCATATAGAATTTCCGAGATTTTCAATCAAAGTAGCTGTATACGTTCTTTCATGTGGCGTAAAACTGGGTAGGATCAGGTATGTTGGAAATTTGAGGGAACCTTTTGTCGTGACTAAATTGAATTCCATCGGAAGTACCGAATGAAAGATCAATAATTAATTCGATGAGTATTTTTTGTTTCCAGACTATAACGGAATTTCAAATATTCCAACGCGTTGAAAGGAATATTGAAATATTTCGGTAGGGCGTAGGTAAAGGTACCCATGCCTTGCAAAGTGCAAACGAATTCAAACTCACGTCGTTTCAATATTCGCTTGATAAAGATCGTTAATATTCAACTGAAGGTAAGGTTTACCTTTAGACATTTCCCAGTGGAGGTACACTTTATGATTCTACTAACCCTGGCTGCTTTTGACATGAATATACTCTTTTTGTGCTTAATTCATCGTACGATAACCTGGCTTGTGCTTACAGGTTTTCCTTTCTATATTAAAGTCATTGGAAAATATAAATCTTCATAGAGTGTGATAATTTGATCATTTCCCGATTAGTTAATCCTGATTATACAATGAAATATTCAACGTCAAATGTGAAATGTATTTCACCAAATTGCTACGCCAATATATCCGCATTAACACAGCTCTAATAGTGACAACAAATTTCAAAGCGCCTTTGATATTTTACGGAAGAGTTTGATTGGACGGCAATTATTTCAGCCACCCGAATATAGAGAATTTACTTAAATGGAATTCGATAATGTGCAGAAACCTGACAAGAGGTTTATTAGCCAGGGACTAAAAAGGGTCGAAAGGAATGGTTCAAACCCTTTGTGCGTGGAAATTGGATTACGATCGCACACCCCCAGGCCTTGGGCACACCCTCTTACTCATTGCGTCGAAGATGCTCTGCTTACTCTTATAACGCCAAATAATAATACTATCAACGATAAGTTGAAAATTGCGTATCATTATATGAAACAGTACAGATCGTAGGGTACAGAGGTAGATTTCATCCCTTGTGCAATACTTAATTCAATAAAAATTCTTCTACTTCATACTCAGTATACGTAAACGATCAATGAACCCCATATATAGTCGCTAATGCTGTAAACATTATTCCCCGTTGAAATGTTTGATAAAATTAAGCCGACTTATATAAGTTATTAATTATATGACGCGCAGTACAATTCTCTTTTTGGCACAAAGGAAGGTAGCAATCTTCTCGCGAAGGTGAACCTTTTTTTTGCGGCTTTCAGAGTGTCTTATCGTAAACGTCTCGTACTGAAAAGAGCGGGGGTGGATCGTTTTTACTCCGAGGAACTCCGTCCGGCAAGGATTCTGTTTCGATTGCAATTAACGAACAAGCGTATATTGTACTAAATCTTTGTAAAATTGGTTGTATTAGATGCAGTATACATATTATCGGAGTACAAATGTGGTTTATATTATGATAAATTGTATGCCAAAAAGCGGAGAATGGGTAATATTGTATCGATGCTACAGCAATAAATTTCCACAGATGAGAATAATCAAATGATCCGTTATTTTCAACTTTACTCTCCCTACGACTCTATATTCCAGGATCAAATAAACGAGACATAAGATAGCATGAGGAAATTGAAATAAAATATAAATACATTTTGAGCTGCTCGGGCAACCATCAGTTTAGTATTTTTCAATTTTATCGACTCGACTCGCAAATATCAGGAAGTTTGAATAACGTATAAGTAAAGAGCGACGTGCATGAAGCAACGCGTACGCGACTACATGACTGCTTGTTTATATGCTATTGCTGTTTCCTGCCAAAAATTCCAGCACGCCTCTTCGGGTCCGCTGGTCTCCTGATATCAGAAGCATTTTTCGACCTGAAATTATTTTAACTCTGTGAAATTGGCCTGGTATCAGGAGAGCATCGGACCCGATTTTGCTTCTACAGCGAGTTACGTCAAATGCATCACACGCTCGTTTCTGCAGAAGCTCGTTTCAACGCGAGGCGGTTCTACATATCGATTTTTGAGGAAATGCATAACGATATAGTTTGTACAGACAATCTTTTCTACAGATGTTCGTTTCCATCATGTAGAAAGCCATGCATACTTTGATAAGCCCCGTGTAGAAACGAGATTTTGTAGAAACGAGCGCGTGATGCATTTCACGCAACAGGCTGTAGAAGCAGCATCGACATCATATTCTGTAGAACCGCTCTCTGTAGAAACGATTTTTGGAAGAGCTTTCGTATACCAGAAATTGAGTTTGCCAAAGGTGAATTAAAAATGAGTGTCTCATATAGCGGCTAGCATACTTCCTGTATGGTTCAGAATACCACATGAACATCCATACGTCTCTGGTATATGTATACGCAACCGGAAGGGACGCATTTATGATTACAGGCACATCCTTCCGACCGACGTGAGTAACTGTACCAGCCAGGCAAAGCTTTGAGTGCGCCCGTAATGAAACATGAATTTTATACGCAAGCTTCAGATTTATATGCATATGTAACATATAACATACAGCTACGTTGAGTATCGACCGTCTTCTCCCAAAGAAGAGAGAAGAGGGAAGAGGTTCGAGATATTTTACCGAGGAAGAAAATTAGAGCGTGAATAAAAGATTTTCTCGCTAATTCATAAGCCTCGGCGGTCCTTTCTTCTTGTTTTATAACACAGCAAAGAATGCAGTCGAGTGGTTCTTCCTGCTTTTACAATAATGAAATTGTTCATTAGTCTACTTTGCCTCCTGCACTTTTCGTTCCATCCACACCTTATGCTAATTGTTTGGTACCTACAAGTAATTTCTCTCTTTTCCGCCAATTAGGCATCTCTAGGATAAAAGTCGCGCCAGTGGGACGAATTATATACCTAGATGATTAATTAACAACAGAAATTATTACCGAAACGCTCTAGATTCTCCTCGCGCCTAACAATCAGAGATGAACAGAGGTGGTAAGTAACTGCGGGTTTCGAAATGCATCATGTATGCAGGCAACGTCGACTATTGGATAATTAAGCACATGAGTAGGTATTCTCGCGGTTAGCTTTGTAAGTGCTGAGGAGATACGGAAGCTCTCATATAAGCATTCGGAACTGTTCTCCACGCCGTCTAGGCCAATTAATAATTAGGCAACTTATCTGTTCTTAGCTTGAGTAAAAGGGCTTCGTTACGTCTCCTCCTAGAACAGCTTTGGCTTCTGGCTATTTCTTTCGCCTTTGAACTACGCGTTGCTTTTCTTAGCTTACCTGGTATTCAAATACAGATTCTCCTCTATACTTATAGTCTCCTGTATATCCGTAAAGCCAGGCCTTTGTCTTTGTACTCCTCGCTATTAGGAACTGTTACGTGCTTCTAATCAGAGTCTAATTTTCACCACCCTGCATAAAATATTGAAGAAAATGAATGATAAAGTGATAATTATTAGGTGGAGGCTATTATCAAGAGTAGACACATGAAAGTCGAAATTTGGAAATGAATTGATGAACATACGAAATTGTAGCCGGTTGATTTATTGATGTTGACATTTCTCACTCCACTGCAGTTTCTACCCATATTTCTCGTGTTCCTAATTGAAGTGGGTAGCAAACGTTCCGAAAGCAAATACCGCATTACGATGTATACATATTGATTGTGATAGATATTGATACATATTTGATGCATATCGATTGTATCAAACGTTGTTATTAAATACGATGGATCAAAGGAAGCGTACAGTCCGATAGTTAATTGCACGGTTAATGAAACACTCGACAAAACCAGGAAACTGCAAGACTGGAACTTTCGGAATGAAAAATTGTCTGCATTCAATTTACTATATGCAGAGTTGATTGAAAAATCTGTAAAAATTTTCAACAAATCGAGAATTGGCGGCCAAAATTTTAGAAAATTAAAGTATCGTTCATAACTTTGAACACCATTAGTATAATACCTGCTCACACCGCGAAACTCATCATTTGGCACGCTTCTGCACTGTAGCACTCTATAATATCATTTTGAATACCAAATTCCTAGACTGCATCGCTTTCGAGGTAATAATTCGAGTTATTATTCTCTATTTTCGAGTAATTTCTCTATTTAGTTAACTGACCCAGGAGTTTTGCTCAGAGATTCAATCCATCGTCCGAATTTTGTTCGTATCAAATCCTTCTCTCATTTAAAATTTCTACTACCTACGGATTAATTTCTGTTCTTGTCGATTATATTTGGGTCAAACCATCGCGGTTTTGGTTTGCATTATTTCTGGACGAGTGAATGGCGTATAATTAGTTACATAGCCAGTTTTGAACTCAAAATACTTTGATCTAACGTAACTATATGTACGGTGAAAAGTTCGGGCGTCTGTAGTACCCGCACTATGTGGCTCCTGTTCTTCGTGAATATATGAAAACCTTCACGTATAATAGAATTGGTGATGGTATTAAATTTCTGAATAATCAAACGTGTGTTTTATAGTTTTATTAAATTTTGTGTTACAAGATAAGGCTAGCAAGGCTTTGATCGTGCGATTGTGTAGAAATAATACATATACAAGAAATAAGGAGACATCTATAAGAGGCTGCGATTGAGTCAATGGATACGAGTAGGTATATATTTATATAGACTAATTTTACCTCTAATAATTATCAATTATTATTAAGCAATAGTTACGCAACGCGTTTATATATTATCTACGAGATGATTTACCAACTTTAGTTGCCGTTATTTTCTGAGCCCACTTACCGCTATCTTTTCATTACTTTTCTCGTATTTTTTACCAATCATTTAATTTCCTCCTTTCCTTACTTCTCGGGGTTTACACGGCTACGATAATTGTCGTAATAAAAGTAGTAATAGTCGTAGTACTAGCAATAGCGGTAATCATCGGCATAATACGAGGACAAAAGATAGTAATAATAATCGTAAATCGTAGCTACGTAGACCCCGTAGTAATTGAATCCCTAAGCGAGTATCTCAAAAATTGAAATTGATAATTTTTTTTCGTTTTTTTTTTAATATTGAAACCACAATAAACACAATATGTACAGACTGATTCGTACCAATTCTAAAATAATAATTAATTAAAATAATTATTTATTAGATTAGTAGGTAAATATAATATAATATAATAATAGTAAAGAATCTACCGAACGGCCAAGGCCCCCTGGGGTTATCTTTGGGCCGATTTCTTTATATTATTCGCAATTTTCAAGCCCATTGAGCTTAAATGGGCAATGGCTGTTCGGTCCATTAGCCGGCGCACATCGACTTCAATCCTAATAGTTAAAATCATAAGAGTCGTAATATATTATATTATTTATCATTATTATCAATATAATATGCATTTATATATATAATCGACTTAAATTTATTACATCATGATGTTTCATCTCGGTGTCAACGGGAACGTTAAGGGGTTAGTTAAATTGTTTGTTCTCCTCCTTTCTTTCTAATTACTTATTTAAAAATTAACGGTTTTTATCACGATGATTTTTAATATTTAATCATCACCAACTCCTCCCTCATCCTCCTTTTCATCCTCCTCCTCCTCCTCCGTCATCATCATCATCATGGACGTCATCGTGCGAAGATTAACAATATTATTATTAATTTTATAAATAAAAAATACATTTCTACATAATATAATAGTAAGTAGGGGGAGTAAAATTTTTTTTTTTTTTTAATTATTTTAAATAAGTCATAAGTTACAGGGACGACGACATCCTAGCGCGTTGCGTTTTAGGGTTGGAATATTTTTTCCGCGAACAAAAAAAAAAAAAGAAAAAAAAAAGAAACATATCAATAAGTATATGTAATCTAATGAAAAGAAATTTTAGTCCGGATCAACAAAGTGTAATAAGCAATTTTCTATTTTACTGCATTTTAATGCTCGTCAATATTCTAAACCACGAATCATATGTATTCATCATTCGTTCAATCAATTTCTATGAAAAAAAATATATTTTCGAGAAGAAATTTCGTTAAGACACGTGCTACAGTTTGATAAGGTATTGCGATAGTTAATATGTATACCAGGTAACATTTATCAAATGATTATCGAGATGTAAAAATAAAGGAAAGAAAAGTTTGGATTCGCGAATTCTCGGTGAGCAAAAAGAAGAAAAAAAAAATCCACCTCATCCTATAGTTTGAGCGAATAAATCCAAGATACGACTGATAACTCATTCCCGTCTCGTTGCAGGTTTATAGCGGAAAAATAAAACTGAATAGTTGGCGAAAACGTGGCCCGATTTATTAATCGTATAATGAAAAGCTAGAAAACGAGCTGGTGGTATACATACGGCTGAATATTAACGGTTTGCTAATTATTAAAAATAAAAAGGCTAGGTATACATGCACGTTTTAATACTAGAGCTAAAAAGAAGAAAAAAATAAAAAATAAAATAAAATAAAAGGGAAATGAAGCGACACTGTCAAAAATTAACGCTGCATAATAATTAGTCGTTATAACACGATCAAGGAAAGCTTCTCCGTTTGATAAAAGCTTGACGATAATAAGCTTGGCGGATACATAGGCGGCGGAAATAGACGACGACTCGAGATACGTGAGTACTCGATTTTTCAGAAAACCTATTTCCGGAAGCGTTGAACAATTAAAAATTGTTCTTTTTTTTTCAAATTTCTAAAAAAAGACTACGATTTGATTTTTCATCTATGATTTTTTTTTTTCTCTCTTCGCCGATGCCGTTCTATTACAATAGGCTCTTATACATGTTCGAATTTTGTCGGAAACCTGGGTCTCATCGTCAGTTCGATTCTATACTTCGTCGTTGAGTAATAATTATATACGAAATTATTTAACCAGCTGAAAAACAACCTTTACGGCTAATTAGTTTCCGCTAAAAGTGATGTATCGGCTAGTGATAGTATCTCGTCTAAAAATTATACAAATTAAATCGATTCGGTTATTATCGATCGGCTGTTTTTCGATTTCATCGCTTCTATAATAAGACAGCAAATTATGGCGAAGATTTATTCTTAATGCATTGCCCAGCCTATTGTGTAGTTGCGAGAAGCCCTCCCTGTGCGGCGTAAACGGTCTGAGAAAGAGAAGAAAAAGGGTTTATATTTCGAACCAATTATACGCAATGAGTGATATAGTTTAAATACTAATTAGAGAAAATGTAGAAAACGAAGATGAAAATGAAACAAAAAAAGAAAAAGAAGAAGAAGAGAAATGTGCGTTATATTAAAATTTTTCGCACTAAACGATACGATCAATTAATAACATCAAATTGCGGTTAGAAGTTAATAAAAATCGGTCTGTGCTTCAGCTGTTTCCGAAAACGAATTTCAATTCATTACTATACGAAGAAAATTTTTTTGGTACTCGTGAAACGGTGGCAAACAATGGATTGTTATGCACCGTTTAGATCAAGTTGACATAACGCAACGCAGTGAAATTAATTCACGAATCTACTCTATATCCAGAGAAGGTATAGGCACTAGGAGAGGTTGATTGACGCGTTGTTGAACAGATGCAAAACGTATTTGAAATTATTCCGTATAGGTAGGTATACGTTAAACAACTAGCACGGACCGTGTGACTTCGCATGATATAAATTTGAATATGAATCAAAGATTACACTGTATCAATTGTGGGGTTAAATGATTTAATTAAACGGTCATAGTAAAGGAATCACTTCACCTTTTTAAGTAGGTATTAATTAAACAATTAGACGTTGAGAATAGACATAGACATAACATATTATTTACAAATGATAATTACTGGAAGCTGATTCACCTCGGCAGAGTAACGGTCCAAAGGTAAAGATTGGACATTTTCGAAATCCTCGAACTTTATAATGTATTAAGCGGAATGAAGAATCCGAAGGAATGGATAGAAATGCTTCGGAGAATCAGCGCATCTTATTAAAATACAAAGTTATGTAAGGTGCATTTAGAGGCCTGTCATTAATTAAATGGAATTATCTGTAATTACTATAGAGCAAGGGTGGGCAGTATATTTGTAAATATCTGAATACAGCGCAAAGTCGCCGAAAATGGACCAGTTTCAAAATCTGAAAAGACTTCAGTCCAGTTCCCGCAGTATGAACCAAAGTTACAGCATTCCGTGAATTCGACAAGTTTTCAAGTCTCAATTAAAGGTGCGAAAATATTTTCCCTAAATTCATTCAAAAATAATTCGGAGTCCATAATTCGAACCTGATCATAGGTAAACTTCTTCTTTTTCTTAATATATAAAAATTACTCGAAAATTGGAGCACCCCATAATTTATTTATTCTCAATTTCAATTTTGAAGTACCAATTTATCTCTGAAAGGGAATTCATACAAAATGCTTAGATTCGTTCATATTTTAGGAAAACGAAGACTGGAAAGGAATTTTTGAAGCTTTGCGTTTCATTTTCGTACACTATATCCCATATTTTGGAATGATATTTCGTCTCTCAAGTGAATGTAATTTTGAATCCACGAATTAATATTCTGTATCTTGTATTTCGAATATATTTCGCCTGTACTCTGCCCACCCCTGATAATACAAGTAGCACAATATGATCCTTGAAAGCCTGACATTATGCAAACGGACTACATATCAGAGACACAAGACTTTCATTACAGACTTATCCTATTTCGTAACCCTTTTTATTTTCACTTTTTTAATTCTTCAAAGTATACAGCCATATAAAAAATCACATTTATCTGACCACGACATTCTGATCCGCGCCTTATTAATTACTTTCTGAACACCCTGCACACGCTTTAAAGTTGTCCTTTAACACCTACTCTTACTATTTCGAAAAAAAAAGAACTTGTCACCGATCTACGTAATCAGTACAGTATCGATGTTATACCTCGGCGGTAATAAAATGAAGAGCATCTCTACACCCGCAATATACCGACGAAGATATACATATAAGAGTAATTATTACGGTGTAATTATCCGCGAAGTATACTGCACCATATTGTCATGCCATGGATAAACATGTTAAGCAACAAAGTAGTTGTCAGCCCTAGGCTGGGTGCTGTCATAACAGCGCATCATCACGTCATGGATCCTACGGGTTAAGGTGTTCACAACGCTAATATTCTGTAAGACTGTGAAATCCCCGTGACCTCACGTCAACGAAATTCTACCACCATTAGATTTAGATAACTGCTTGCCTCATCGCGTGTAAAAGCTGCAGCTTAATTTTCTCGGAGATATCAGTCACGTTCCTTTTTTCGTTATCGTCTCTTCGGCTGAGTTATACCATGAAGAGGAAAAGAAGATAGTGACGTGAAGTTTTTGGGAAATTGAAAAAAAATTAAAAGCCTCGTTAATGGATGGGGAATTCTGCCTCCGGCGGTCTAGACGTACGATAGAATAATTAAACCTTATGCTAATACCAGGATTCGAAAAAATGGCTGGAATTTTAATCCATAGGATCAGCAATTTGAGAGGCGCTTTTTAATTCTTTGATTTCTATTTCTATTTCCAGTTTTTCCGCAGACCCATTACCTCGCACGAAATGGCAAACGCCCGCAGGACCGTGAATGCAGTTCTTTTATATTCTTTCTCGCTTTGTACAGTGTAGAGTATAAACTCCCGTATTTTATAATCCTTTTCTTTTCCCTTTTGCGCCACTTTGCATTCTCAATATCCCACTATTTCTATCGCCAAGATATACCTATAATGAATTAAAACTCGATTCCATATTAAACAACGAGCTGCACGTTGCGCTCCGACTATTTTCCTCTTTAGCTTATACTCTCGCAGTGCAGAATTTCATTTTGGTTCGCGTATAGTAGGACTGTATATATTTACTGCAAGAATAAATTTCCTTCAAACTTTATCAACTAATATTATCCTAATTAGTGAAGTATCGAATGTGTCATGTGTATTAAAGGTATAATTTTCGTAAGTTTAACATCGCGTTGAAGAGTCTGGGTTAAATCTACTGGATAGTAGGTACAGTTGAACTTAGAACTTTGATACTGCTGCAGGGTTAACAAAGTTTTCATTGAAACATAGTCACAGGGTTGGATAAGGGGAGTAGGGAATAAGGATCGCAGATTGCAAATGAAATCTTTGTTCTTCGCAAAGCGCTGGTAACGCGTTACGTAAAGATTAGAAGGCGAGGCCTTAATTGCAAGAGTTCTCTAATTTCCACATGAACGGACCCTAGCGGGTTTTGTCAACTATAAACCGGAGCCGGGCTTCTAATTTTCCAGAATCCACGAGCCAGGAAGAGACATGAGTACCGAGCTATCCTACACTCGATTTCACGTTCGAATGAATTTTCAATTTCTACAAAAGATCGAAGTCCCCGTTGTTGAATACGAATCACTTCGTTTACCATTCGCACACGCTAACTTCTCTAAATCTATTAAACGCAAACATCGAAGAGAGAGTCTCGATATAGGTATAATATAACTTACAACTAACTTCGCATATCTTCATATGAATAAACTCTTGATTAAAATCAACATGATTCTTTCCTCAGTAATTGGATCAAATAAGGGTTTGTAAAATTGGGTGAAGTAACCGATAAAATAAATAGTACCGATAAAGAGGTGAAATATGAAGGTTGTTGCTTAACGTTTAAATTAAAATGAAACTTTTGCTCAAATCTTTCGAGTATCTGCATATTTCCAAGATAACCGCGGGGTAAAACCGTGCCCGTTAGATTAGCTCTTGCGTGTATTTAAGTACTGCCGGTGCTGGTAAGCCCATTAATTTATTTTATTTCTTAACGCTCGCGTGGAAGCGCCAGGCGTTTAAATCACGGAATGGATAACAGAGGTGATATACCTACAGGGTGTTCAGGTTTAAATAAAAATAAGTATACGACAAGATGAGAATTAATGCGAATTTAAATATACCTTGACGAACGCGGAGACTTTTGCGATTAAGTTTCACCGCAACATTTTTTTATCAAACCAAAAACCATATGATACTCTATACTAGATATCCGGGCGCAGATTGATTCATGATAAATATTTTCAGAAACTATAAGATCATGTTTGAATAATATAGATTATTTTCGTGATTTAATGTGTAAGGAATGAGAATATATGCATATGAACATCAATCTAATGCACCACAGCTATTTACGAAAGCCTCTCCGATTATTTTCGTGCGCGGAAACAATGCGGTAGTTTGTTAGTATATGTTATGCGATGCAGTTTTAAAGATCGACAAATGTGCGAAAATCGTATCAGCGATGAAAGTTGTGGTTGAATGATTCGAACAATTGATTTTTGGAAAAATAGAGTCGGAAAAAGGTGAAATATCAGCACACAAGGTTCGTCTGTATTACAAGAATGCAGATGTTAAAAAAAAACAGAGAAACATGACATAGAAAGGTGGTAAAACGAAAAGCTTGAGATCATTCGATCGCAGAGACTGAACTGATTTATGATGAAGGAATGATTTGAAGTGAATACAGAGACACAATTGATGATAGAAAAATTTGATAATCTAACTCATTTTTTCGCGTAGGATCTAAATTTTGTATTCTTTGAAAAAAAACCAAATCATTCAAAGTCACAACTCCAAAATCACAACTTGTCAAAATGGGTGTAAAGGGGTTCCTCTACCTTGTTCCACTATCTTCGTTTGTCATTCAAAACGATTTCGTGATAAAAACGAAAAAAGAGAAGAAACTCTCTACAACTTGAGACCCCGTTGTATCCATGTGTAAAAAATGTTCACGAAAGAAAAAACCAAAAATCCTATGCATGAATGACGAACCAAGATGATTCCTTTCAGGTCGATTCGCCCAATGAATTCTATCAACTATATGATCTTCGTTTCCAAAACGACAGGTTTTTTCGGGTTGCCGTACCGGCGCCACGTGGACTAGTTAATTAAACGAGAATACATATTGACCTCAACTAAAGCCAGCAAAGCATTACCGCGCTTTACTAATCAAAGCTCTCGAACGGGATAGGTGTAGTAGTTATTTTGACATGGTGTGACGTCGCGAAAGTACAAATAATATCGTCGATGAAAAAGAAGATCAATGTTGAATAGATAAAGTTTTGTGCACATTTAAGTAGTTAAGATACGAAAAAGATAATGTACAATACCTAGGCGAACGCCTCATCGCACTAGGATGTCGCTGCCCCGACCCGGGACTGCCGTACTGCAACAAATACCCACCCCCCATGTCATCATCTGCATTCATCTTGCAAACTTATCATTTTATACAAACATTAATCTACTACATGCTAACCAAAGTTCGCGGGCTCTTTCGCGCAGTGCTCTGTCTCTTTCGCATTTCCGAATCTCTAGGTAGTTGGATAGTAAAGAAAATGGGAATAAAAAATTCCTGAATCATTTACCGCGAAGATATTGAATTTAAGGTATCGAGCATTTCGTCGGTGCAAAGGCTCTGGCAAAGTTATTTTCTTGAGTATTGAACAATGTGCCTGTCTGTTATCACCGGAATATAAACACCTAAATGTAATTAGCAAATAACGCAGAATACAAAGAACGTTGGCGTATTCTTAAGCAATGAGTTTTAGAGTTAATTAATTTATTAATTGAGGGAAACTTCAGGTTTGTAAAGGTACAAATCTTACCCTTTTGTAGGACGAAATCTGAAAGCTTCTATAGACGACAGTAATTTTCGTTATACTACGTGACGGTAAGCAAAAGTATTGAAACTAAAAATCCGAAAATAAGAATCTATAATTTATTATAAAATTTTCGAATATTAAAAAATTAGTTCAAATATCTTACAGAGCACGTTCGCGAAGAGCACATATATTGTTAACGAGGTCTAACAGGATGCAATAAATCCAATAATTCGATGCTGTTGCTGTTAGTAATTCAAAACGATAAAAGAATCAAAATAGAAATTTTTTTATTAGTAATCATCATTAGTTGTAGAGTTTGAAACATTATTGCGTATGTAATTGCTTTGAGTAATCACGTACCGTTGATAACGAATAACTAATAGACTGTAATACGTACATATTTAGTTAATAGGTAGGTTACTACCTAATAAAACTGTTGGATGCCAGATTTCGTAGTATTACTACTACAAATTATGAACTTATTAATTAGTTTCGTAATAAATTGACAATTATACTGCGTTATAATAGTTTGATTAGATCTAGCAAATTAAGCCTACGGAATATAGTCCCAAACCCTACAATTTACATGAAACATGCGTCCCGCCTAAATTCAAGATACAAAAATTGATTTTAGGGTGAATAAACTTCAGGTTCCTTTAGCAGTGGGAAATATACTCTCGACAATTGGTTAGAGAATAGTTGATAAAACACAATGGGGGACAAGTTGCACAGTTGAATATTATTTCGAAACAAAAAAAATTGTCATTTGGGTGACCGATGGACGTTTGACGTTTTTTTTTTTTTTCCTTAATCAATGAATATCAGATTTTCAGTTGATATAGATTAGAAATTGAAGGCTAGATTACGAAGAAATCGCACAATCCTGTATGAATAATATTTATGGATTGGTTTGATGTCGACAATATTCAGAATTCGTAATTGATTTGAAAATGAAAGAGGAGAATCATTTTTGACTAGATTATTATTGAAAAGTGGGAAAATTTTTATCCCTGAATTTTTTAATCGAATATGTCAATTAATTGGAAAGAATACGTCTAAAAGTCACTCGCAAGTGGGTAAAAATTAATTTGTTAATAGTAACAACACTCTGAAAGGACAAAAACATATCAGTTAGTATAAATATGTATATATACACAACATATGGCACATTAAATGCATAGCTGCATTAGATTATGTTCGGTGAATAACCGATGGCGAAATATTGTGCTTGTGAAATTGTCCTGTAATCACATTCTACATTTATATAAAACAAATATTTACATAGTGTCCTTGGCCCACCAAGTCTTAATATAAATAACAAAACCAGGTAATTTTCTTCATATTTTTACTACCGCAATAAAGCCGGCACCGTAAATTTTAATTAGCCAGAAGTTTGGTACTTAAAAAAAATTCATACTACAAATTCGCAATTTCTCATACCGCCCCTATCTGAAATACAATCTCTAACCGCAGTAAACTAGATTCAAGAAATCTCATTTTTACGATAATACCTTGTCTTGAATCTCACGATAGTAGGTATGTACATCAAAAAAGACAGAGAAAGAAAACAACATGCAATCTTCGGAAGATTTATGGTTCATGTAGCAAAAATAATTCTATATCGTTAACGAACAACTAGATCAAAAAATCCCTTGAAATGAATAGAAAACGTAAAAAGAAAGAAAACAAATAAACTGTAAAGGGAAAGAAGATCACTACGTCCTCCCTTTGATCTGACAACGTGCATCCGCTCTAGTTACTACCCCTAATCTTGTTGTCTTGTGTCCTGCAGTATTATTACACCTGCCTAAACACCCCACATACCCCTAGTCACGTCAAGTTTACTTGGCAGCTGATGTAAATGTCAGAGTGTCTCACGCAACCTAGGCAAGACCCTGGGTTTAACACGAAAATCCGCAGTCAGGACTTAATCAGGAAACACCTCGCTGACTACGTGCAAAGTTAAAGAGGAGGACCACCGTTTCGGAGCTAAACAATTTATTGCATCAACCACAAATCCCAATTCGTTATACACCCGTACCTGGATCATCTCATTCATGAATATACATATTTGCTGATTTAGTGTTTACTGTTCATCATGTTCATCACGAAAACTGGTTCGTTTTGAGTTTACCCTTTAGAGATAGAAACGTTGCGGAAAAATTGTGATCGCGGAAACCGATTTTTATCACTGATGATTCTCCCAGTCGTATATTTCTAACGATTTTTTATTTGAGGAGCAGTGAATCGCACATTATACCGATGATTTCTTATCTAACTGACCAGAGAAGGCAAGATATGATACGAAGTAGAATTTAATTTACTACAGATAGTGTTGTATTCCAGATACGAATGCGGTTATTTTTACCTATCAACGTGCTATCTGTTTCCTGAAACTCTAATCGTCATTCGATTCTACTAATGGCACTAATTTTTCAATCCTATAGGAATATTCGCTTGTGAAATCCGAGGAACCAGGTGAAACTAGAGATCGACCCAAGCTGTACCCATTTTCGGTAAAATTCATATCCTCGATTAAAATAATCCAAGATCCGTAATGTCTTCTAAAAATAATTTGTGAACTGGAAGAAAACGTTTATTCTGAAATCAATTTTTAGAAATGAGAAAGACTAAACCGTTCATTTCGTGCGTGGAAGTTAGAGACCATCATTTTCAAGATTTCTGTTTAAATACATAAGAAACTAGCGATCAGAACTAAATATTTGATACATTATTCAGTCGAATTAATCAACCCCTTGACAAAATCCATAAATTATAATATCGAACCCGAGTTATTCTGGGTAGCCTGAAATTTCCGAATTACAACGTTACTCCACCCAGTTCCTCATTCGGAGTTGATACTATTCCTGACATGAATGTATGTATCTTGTAAAGCCTGTCTAATATATTTCTGTTTTGTGAAAAGGCGACTGTCACTATGACGCATGAATTACATTATTATGCCACTAAAAGGCAGAAGCTATAGCATTCAGACACGTCTTTCATTACATTTCATATTCTGATAGAGATATTGTTCTGTATCGTGTTCTGATCTCTTAGCTATAAATCACCAAGAATACTATAGCCAATGAAACAATGCCTAAAAAAATTCAAAATACCTTCATGTGTGAAAAGAAAAGTCTTACTATCGAAAATCTGGTCATATTATAATAAAATCTTTTGTGTCCATAGAAAAGAGATCTTTTAGCCATTACTATTTCTATGTAACTATTTTCTAAGCAATGTTAGCGAAGCAGCGCGTTAATGATCCCCAAAATCGTTGGGCACACTTTCTGACTAATTTAAGTTTACACGCCTAGGTGTAGCTACCTTTACTGAATTAGATCAGGTTTCCTGTGGTTCATGTTAAAGAATCTGAACTGCAGTCGCAGCGTAAGGTCTTTCCGTACTGTAGGAAAAGAATTATGTGCAATAAATATAGAAAAGTTTGTATACAAGTATTGATATATGTGGTATGTAGGCATATCGTGAGTTTGATAAAGGCCTTCGGTTTCATACAATAGCTAAAGTTGCTTCAGGTTCATTTATCAATATACTAAATACAGAATCAAGTGTAATAATATTATGAGTGACCTAAAAATATATATCAATGAAACAAAAATTGGCTAAATAGAAAGTTAAAACATAGCCACAGACAAAAATTTGTCTTAGATTAAAAACAACAAGATACCAGCCTCGGTGTTTGACTTTTTTACAAAAATAAATACAATATAGTAGTTAAAAAAAATCAAACACATGAGCAGAAAAAAGAAATTGCTCTTGGTTTGATGATAGCTACCCCATCAGTACAGAAATACATGATGAGAGAAAAAAATATTAAGCTGTTTAGCTGAAAATTTGAGAAAAAATATCAATGAAATCTTGTACCGATATGTGTTCAGGTCCGAAGAAAAATATTAAACTTTGAAATATTAACCAGGTGTTGGTTGTCTGACAGCCGCCTTGAAGTGTCTTGGATAGTAATAGAGTTGGCAACAATTTAGTGTTTAGAGATATGTGTTTTTGTGTATCACGAGCTTTGGAGACCGAAACGTGTAGCTAATGTCTAGCGGTGGTAAAAAATTCTGTAACTGTTACATGAATAAAATCGCTTAAAATAATCTAGTCAAAGTTGTTTCTTTTTTTTTCGATCCTGGTAGATACGTGGGATTATATTTATGTGAAGTAATCACTTCCGAAGACTTTCCTATACGACATATTTAAGAACTAATGGCGAAGAACAACCGATTCTTTTCTTGATACTGGTTCTTTAAAATATCATAACAAACTCAAGATGCTTTTTTCACTTTTAAAAATCAGGCAAAGTACATGGAATAACTTGAGACATATCAATAAATCAAAGAAAGTACCTGGGTAGATTATTCACGTATAAAAAGGTGCTGGATGCTTGTGATACATTCTCTGTTATGCAATATCGTATTACTTAAATAATTATTTCAATTTCTTTATGTCAATTAATGGTATGTATTGCGGTATTGCAACTTGCTAAGGGATGGTTAATTTTTAAACACATTTTAGAAAGGACATTCTAAATGTCTTACTCACTGCGCCATGTGTTAGCGCTATGTTCGTTTTTTAAGAGCATCGGCTGGGAGAACGCAGAAATTTCCAGCACCTGCCCCAATTGCTACTGATTTAGCACGTTCCAGAGGTACGACGCGACAAACTATCCACACAAATATGCCAATTGTATTAATTTCATGACACGACAAACAGAATCTCATCTATTTTTGTCAACTTAGTAGAAAATAGTCCTACAATACTCGGGGATAGCTTTTCAATCTATGTTTATTTAAAGTCTTCATCGTAACAAGGTAGTCGGGAGGTATAACTTAATAGTCTAAGAGACTGGTGGGTATATGAAAATAAAAATAGAAACTAGAAAATAATAACAATTATAAGCACGAGCATCAAACACAGAAACAGGTAATAAAATAGGTACAGTTCTTCTCATAACAATCTCCTGAAAAAAATTTCAGAATTTCAGACTAAGGCCTGTAAAGTACTGAAGCATATTTACATGAGCCAACTATTAGGATAAGTTCAAATATGGTAGTTCTACTCTCGGTCTAGACATTTTGAAAGCACATCTGTTAATTCATAGCGATATTAAGTAAATGAGAAAGAAATGAAGTTCAATGGCATACCGATTCAAACTATACTATTCTTCCCTTATGTGCTTTGCTGAAAATAGAAAACACAAAATCTGAGTACGGTTCTTTGTCAATGCATTCCTAATTCATGGTGATTCTATCTGAGAAAGAACTGAATAAAGATTGTGAGTGTGAAAAGGCGAGTCTGTTTTTTACGGAAAATAACTTTCTCTGGTCTTTGATAATCACATATGATACATGATTTTGAAATCGCGTATTTTAGAAAGGGAACATGAACTCAGGACTATACAGAAAATAAATCCAGAATACATGGGTTTTCATCGGAACAGATTCGGGTTTGTTATACTACGGCTGATACTAGCTATAAATATTAGAGACGATTGTGCATTGCTGGATGATCAGGGTCACTTTAGGGTCTCATAATTACCTCGATGTCGATGGCTAATTGATTAAATGAGTGAATATTGCAGGATGATTGGTTGGATGATGAATGGCTACTAATGCGACTACTTTTAACTACGAAGCAAAACTAGATGGCTAGAAGCATTTTGTGGCATAATATCCATAGTGTCCCATACAGTTGCATCCATCTAAGCGAAAAATGAATCATTTAAATTGATAAAACTAAACCAAAGTTTATAAAATTCGAAGTACATCGGAAGTTCAATGAAATTCTAGATTATAGATTGATATATCATTGTAAGCACTGCTGCATCCGCTCCAAATCAATTGAAGTATTCATTTGGCTGAAAAAATAGAGACATATAATGAAATTACTTTCATTTCACGCTGGCTGTCCGATCCGCAACACGTCACATGGGCTGCTATCTAGGCAATAATTCTTTTGTACAAGGCCAAGATCTATTTCTAATGGCTTATCATGTTCTTAAACAATAAGGGAGTCAATTTCACAAAAGAGTAATTTTAGAGAAAAATATCAAAGGTAGAAATGAATTGTTGTACATTTGTTGTCTGATGGAACCTTGACAGATGAACTGAAATAAGCACCTAATTAAATTTATAGTAGAACTGAAAAAGGCAAATTTCTTAGGGTATAATTCCGGTTTCTATGTTACCTGGCATTAAAAGGCAAAATACTCGGTTTTGATCTAATAGTAACTTTATTTGGTCAAATATTTTGCCTGTTAATGGAACATCAAGGTAATAAAGTAACGGATAATATAAAACCGTTTGTTCAAAAGCGTATTAGAATTACTTACTCCTGTCAATGTTGCGCTGTAGGTGAGCGGCAACTCTGTGCCTGGCATCATTAAATTCAAGGTGAAGACCAAGCCGGAGTAGAGTTGGATTCTGCTCAACGAGCTGCGTGATTTCCATCTCAATTTTATTACCCAGAACTTGTGACCTCTGCACAAATAATAAGGACGAAGAAACTTATTAAATTGAATCGGCAAGTGCAAGGTGAAGCAATGAATCAGTTTTAATGTCGGGAATTTCATGGATAAAACCATTCCCTGCAAATAAAAAATCATTTCACTAGATATTAATTGAAATTTTATTCTCTCACCTGGTTTGAGCATCTGAACTCCTCGATGGATTTTGTTTTAAGGAGAGCTTTAATGAGCCTTACTATCACAGATGGGCTGATGAAATTTGTTTCAACACTGTAATAAACAGAAAGAAATATCGTGTGCTAAATCTGTGTCGAAATTTCTTGATATATAATAACTGTTCAGATTTTATTTAAAAAAATGTCTCATATGGTTTAAATTTATTAGTAAAGCGGTTTTATAATATTCCATCATGATTTTTTCGTATCCTAAAGATTTGTGTTAACATGTACGATCAACATTCAGTTTTATCAATTCTTGATATTATTTCAAGTAGCAAATCACAATTTAGTGCACTCCAAGAAATACTTACTTGAGTACTCTGAGGGTTGAATTCTTTTCAATGACGTCAGCTAATCTGAGTGCAGTCTTGTCTGTGAGCCCAACGTTTGTCAAACTCAAGGCTTCAAGGTGTGTGTTAATCTCCAACGCTTCGAATAACTGGATAAACTTTTCGTCTGAGATGTTCTACAAATAAGAAAGGTTCAATTATTGTTTAATTAAAATCTCCATCGGAAAATGCAAAGCTTTGTTAGAAGCATTCACTTCGGCTCAATGTAAAACTATCTTAATAAAAGAAAGAATTTAACATACCTTAATATTGTTCCAATTAAGATCGACCAATTTGTGATCGTCGTCCCGAACCTGTTTGATGGTTGCATCAATGTCTGTGTTATTTGGAGGTTCCATGGGAAATACTTTGGGTTGACTGGCTTTTGTTATGCCGTCCCATCCCAATCCTACCGGTTGGCCAGAGTTCAATAACGAGGCATGGTACTGGTCCTGGTTCATCATCGAATGAAAACCAAGGATAGCTGTAATTTAAAGAATACGTGGAAGAACAGCGTTAGACACATTATAATATACTGTTTCTCTAAATTAAAATAGTTGCAACAATTCACTAGTCAATAACAGCTCTGCCAACAAATCAGAGCACAGATTCTTGCATATTTCCTTCTGCCAAACATAATAATTCTAAAGCGTTTCACAAACCCATTCATGTTTAGAGTAAAGAAATGTATACCAATCATATTACCTGATTCATTCAGAAGGAATAGAATCCTAATTTGTTAATTCATCAATAAAAACGTGCAAAAACCAGTTTCCGAACTGCTAGAAAATAGTATAACAGTAGCTACCTACCAGCAAGGTCGATAATCTCTTCTTGAGAAGCAGCAGTAAGCGCTTGTTCATATTCATCGCCAAGATCTATAGCAATCTGTTCATCTGCATCTTTTTCTTTTTGATTATCTTGCGGCGGTGGAATCCACTGTAAATAATAAAAGTTTTTCATTCCAAAATATCATTAAATATGTTGATTCAATGTGTTTCTTTGTCAAATCTTGTCTTTAAATGCCTAAGCTGTGGTTTTTAGTATCAGACTCACAGTTAGTGATATAAATACAAAATCTAAGGCAATTAGGAGGTCAGGAAAAGATTTCAGACTGCTAAAAATTCATCAAATAGCTCATATTCAATCCAAAATTTAGAGCTTCCATAACCTTGTGAAGATTGTTTGAAATATTATCCACATTGAAAGCAAGTTTCAGATATATAGAACGAAAAAAAGCTCGTTTCTCCTGAGATTAAAAATAAGAAAAAACCACTGTTTTTCTCAACCCTATTCCGCAGCAAAGTTCACAGATTAATTACTCCAAAATACAACACATAACAACAGAGTAAAGATTACTTTTTTCCCACGAACAGTTCCAGCTACGTATGGCTTCAACTCTGGGATATCGGGTGTCTCTAAAGCCTGTTTGTTGATGTGGTCGATGAGCTTCTTGCGGTTTAATGGTCCTGTTGGATCCTTATCACATTCGTAACTGCAGCGTTGAGATGGAGGCATAAAGCTATCCTATAATAATCATAGGTACAAATGAATATATCACATCTTCATTATTCAATTCATAAACGATACAAGATTGAATAAAAACTCAATCTATTCATTCTAAATCATGAATCTTGCTAAAAAATTGTCTTTCTTCGGTTTTTCACACTCTTCAATGGCTCAAAACTATCAGCAACTAATCTAGTCATGAATATAATGAAATAAAAACCGAAAATGATGATAATAATGCTTATACTCACATCTGGATCAACTTCCTTAGCGAGTATATTAATTTCCTCGGGCGAGAGCTGCGACAAGAGTTCGTCCACGTCTACGTCGTCATATTCGCTTAGGTCTTTACCGTACAGCTTGGCTGCCGTTGTCATGGTGGTGGTTTTCGTTGACGCAGAAGTCTGTAAGGCAGAATAGAATTTTTGAGTCTCTAACTCTAAACTCTGTTCTAAAATAACAATTAGAGATTCAGAGACCGATATTTTCCCATTTTTTAGGAGAAATAAAATTCGCGCATTTTTTATTCAAGTTGAAATTATTTCGCGCTGTTTTTTTTCTCAGCTACAAATAAAATATTTATATCGCTTTCTATTTGTTCGAATGAATTTTTTTTCCTTTTTTTTCACTGCTTGTTGAGGTTCTGTCTGTCTCCTGATCTACCAATGTGCCAATAAGTAATTAGTAATTAAATTCGGCTGCTTTCCAAACAGGCCAATACCCTTTGACCCTATTATTTTTATACCTAAGACAGATTTTCATTGACAACTTGTCTGCCAAATAGCAATCTAACTCGGTGTATAATATTCTCATTTTATATTAATGAATATACTTGATCTGTAGTTACAGGTATTGTTTAGAATATGCATATATCATTCGTCGATACAGTGTGGAAGAAATAATGATCGTGAAACATATATTGGTCGTATAATGTCAAGACTTTTGAAATGATCAATTAGAATAAAATAACCTCACCCACTTTTTAGCACGCACGCTTTGCTTTACTGATCGCACACACTACTACCACTACTCTACCTTACCTAGGCTACAGATACGCCAGATCCAACTTGAGCGATTACGGCAGCGCCCTTTCGGAGCTATACTACGTTCGTGCTAAGTGTATACTGTTTGATATAGATTTATTTACCTCGAAGAGATCGGCGGTATAGAGACAAAGATCCTTCGCCGAAAACTGTAGGTGTATATTGTTGTGTATAATCTTTTCGATATTATGAGGCAATATTTTTTTTATAATTCCTGTGGATTTCTAATCTAATCTTTAAACGAAGATAAAACTCTTCACCGCTGACAGACAGTGTCAGTGGTGACACTTTGATACAATATGTAATATCGTGAGCGGAGTATAGGCATACTATAGCTTGACGAGAATGTTAGTGCGCATCGCGGTCTGCGCAATTAATGACAATCGACCGCTCCTCCGCAATTGTGGCGCCATATTATTACAAAATTACAAATGACTGTAATTGCGATACAACAATTCAAGATTATTTTCTTTATTTTAGGGCAACGCGATTAGGTAAGTAGCCTAAAGCCTTAAACTTGTTGAACTGCACAACTGGGAGGAATACGATGTATGAATAATGGTTTTAATGTTTATAGGGAAAATCTTCAGGCGAAAAGACAATAAGCGCGTGTAATTCTTATTCGCTAATCGTTTTTATCATTGATTTTGATCGCGAAATCACCACGTGATAATGATGTTCGAAGGACACAACCAAGATTTTTCAATTGGAGTATTCTTTTTATTCTAGGTTAACTAAAACTGAATCCAAATAATTGGGAGGGATTCGTTTCGTGATTTATTGATCTATTAATTGACCATCAATTTTCTCAATTTTGTATTCCTTCGACTTTGCTTCAGGACTCAGGAAAACATCGTTAACTAATTTATTTGCGTCAAGTGGAACGAATCTTTCCATTAATGAAACAATTGATTTGATTCAAATAAATTTGTGTAGCAGATTTAAAGATGCAAATAAATCGCAGAACGTAATAAAGTTTTTCATTATTCTGAATTTTCGTCTATTGGTGATGAATAAAAATTGACTCGTCATAACTAAATCGTATAATAGGTTCATACGTTCAAATGAATCATTTGTCCGCTTGATAGGACATTAATCTCTCTCGATCATTTCTCAACCTAACGAATTCTCCTATACGAAAATAAATAATCATGGTATCTGTGGTCATTAAAATTCCAGTTTTGGAATTGAAAAAGAAACTATAGCAGTTGAGAAAAAAGTTCTACGTGATTGACAGTGAATCATTTCATACACCCGTCTGGATTTCAATTTTCTAAAAATTTGATTTGATTGACAGAGGTTCAAATTCTCAAAGTTCTCAATTCATTTTGATCTCTTTTATTTTTGAGCATGATAGAACGAATAAACAAAACGTGTGGGAAAATACACAAATTTGTTAATTGTTTCATCCTCTGAATTGCATGTCAAGTACATTTTACTGGGTCGTGTCAATTGGTACGGTGTTCGCCTTCAGCATTTGACAACAGGTTGCAGCTATAAAAATAAAGAGCGAATATACTCGTCCGTGGAATTCTATTTTTGAATTCATCAGTATAGCATTCACATCCCCGCATAAATCTGAATTTTACCGCTGTTTAAGACAAATTGTGATGCATGGTGTTTGTCGACATTTTAATTCATAGAAAAGTCATGATAGACAATTATGAATAACATTACTTTTCTCGAAAAATAAATATTCGATCATCGTTTATCGTAGTCTTGTCACCCTGCGGATTATTGATAAAATGTTTAAGAATAGATGAAGATAATCAAACTGAAATCCTCATAAATCTCTCCGATAAATGGAACCGCCAATATCAATGGAATACAAATACATACATATCTATATCACTATTATCGTTAATCGTTATATCAAACTTTATACCATCATTATCAGAATCGTTCTATTTAAAAATGACCCGTCATAAATCAAATATTTACCAAACATGTAAACAACCAACTATACAAATTCCTAATAATAGAAGAAAGCAATTTTAAAAAAATGCGAATATAGGTTCTCCCCCAAAAACCTACTGATATTATTAATATATTATCCTATTCTATCTAAAGTCGCAACATTTATGGCACGCTATAACTGAAATTGAAACTACAATGCAAATTTCAATGGCACGCGGATGTGATGAGAATTTTTGTCAAGGTCAGATTCCCTCCGATGAACTATGACCCCGTATCAAAATAAAGTACAAGGAATTATTAACTAATACGTCATCGCTGTCTCTTTGGCGCGAAGAGATGCGCTTTTCAGAAGTCGCAGATTCTGAATTTTTTCAAATAATTCAGGAAAAGCCCCAGTGATTTTTATGGTTTTTAATGGTTTTGATGGTTCGGGCGGTTTTGGCGGTTCGCGAGGTGGTAGCGGTGGCGGTGGCGGCGACAGGGCCAAGAATAGATCGGGCCTCCTCGGAGGCTGGCTGGCTGGCACCCTCCCAACGGTCTATACTTGGACATCCCCGTGCTTCGATTATTTATAGTCCACGGTACCGCGGCCACTAGCCTTCCCGCGAACTAACTTGCCCGTACAAACGATGGCCAGTTTGCCCGTGACCTACAGCATCGCAAACGTCACATATCATCATAAGAGAAAACGCATTTGCACATACCCCGCGACGTCTACCATATCTACGGTTCCCATACACAAGCGTCGAACTCCCCACGACAGAAATATACCTATTCGAGCCAATTAACTTGCCTCAGATATTTTATTTTTTCATTTTTTTTTCTCGAGATCGAACACACCCAGCTGTTTATTGGCCTAAGATCAGAAATCTTCAAGTCATTCTAATCCCAAGTTGATATTATACGATATGGAATTCGTTATAAATTTCTTTAATATAGTTCATCGATTCGATCTATAGTTCAATGAATTTGAAAATCATCTCAATTTAGGGTATATGGGCGGTTGTGTCCAAAACTGCAGTGTCCATTGGTAAACAATGAATTGTTATTGTACACATTCACACTCGGACTTGCGGATTTGTCCGTGCGATATCTAATTATAACATCTTTTCGAATAAATGACAGCTGGCATGAGATGGAAGCTTTTTTCTAAAAGAAAATTTTATTCTTCTAACAAAGACACGCGTATAGGTAAACTCCGGAATAAAATTGCCATTGCCGAAATCGGAATATACCTACACTGCACCCTTACGAAACTACGGCAATAATTTAAATGCAGAAAACTGCAGCTGGACACATTTTCGAGTTTTCTTTTTACATGAAAAGGGTAAAACGAAAAGAAAGATGTAAACTTTTGATGGATGTAAAACGTCGGAAAGAGCTGCATCTAACAGTAAATTTTTGTCACGTGTGACAGCTTGTTTGATGACAGAAATGTGCCAGTCTCCCTGAGGGCTGAGACAGAAGCTAAGAGAGATGTATACATTTTTTTTTTTTTTTTTTCTACATTATAATATCAAAGGCGGTGTTACAAATATTTAGATCAGGCTCATTCGGTTTTAACGGAGGTTCCTCTCCTTCACTTCACGTTTCTGCCTTTTTAGCTTCATATCTTGCGGTGTATCCAGCCGCAGCTGCTCGGCTACTTGGAAGAGCCGTTACTGAACGCTTCAATGCGAACCGAAATATCGGAGACAAATTATTCTATCAGTAAAATTTTATCGAATCTTCGCTTTATATTTAACCAATGGAATGATATCGGCTGATAGTCGATCATGAGCAACTAGCGAGTGAAAAAATGTATCAATGGAGATTAAAAAGTTAATATTAGCGAACTCAGCTACTTCTTTGCCACCTCTCGATCGAGCTATTAATCAAGACACAGAATAACTACCAGCAGAAAGAAAGAATCTTCGTGGACTATACCCTCTAGTTTTCGTTTTCGTTCATATAATCAGGATAAACTATCAGAATCTGCAATTATATTTGCGATTTGATGCCTGCTGAATGATGAAATAATGTGGCACGCAATATGCAGGAAGGAGTTGAGCTGGACTGTTCCGCATTAAAAACCGGTAAGAATTATTAACGATAGTCTGAATTCAAGTGGTTGTAAGCCATACAAACAGGCTGCATACGGTGTGAAGGATTGATTACTGTAGGATTAAACTGTAGCAGTGAACAGGTAGGCATGTCGGATGTTACTAGGTATATATGCCCTGTGATGTGATCTCTCCTATCTGCATATTAGAAACTAATCTTAGCTGAGGATCGAGCTGCACGATCAGTGCCGTAGCATTGAAATTTATGTAGTCGAGACTCGAGGTACGCATAATTAAGTACAACACCATCACCATACATGTATTATATCGAAGATCTTTCACAATGTCTGCGATATAACGGTCTCTGAGCAAAGACCAAGGCATTGTACTATCTATGCCTCGTGTGTTAAGATATTTGTACAGACTGTGCATACTTTCGTGCAAATATTGCATGTTGCTCTTTTTCCCTTCGAGGCGACCCATTTTTTCGAAATCATTGATTGTCTCTTCGGCTATCAGATTGCCGTACATACATACTAATACGAGTACCTAGTCTTGGTCGATATTCCGATTGAAAATACGCGAGCCACCAGCTAGCTATTGTAACTGTTGTTCGCTGATAGTTCCACAACGGGAATAGAAAATTATTATAACCATATATGATATAATAAAGCGATGAAAATTCATTCTGACAATTCCTTGCAGAAGTTAAACTTATTCGACGTGGTATTATGGATATGGAATCAGAACTAGCGGCTAACCAGTTCCCGTGAACGAAGCTAATATGGAATCTAAATTATGTGTAATTAATATTATTTTGACGTAATAGCTCTTACTTACGTCTTCGATAGCACTAAGTCTAATTATACTATTCCATAGTAGATGTTCAGGAGTTTGGAATAACACTGTATGCTGTATCTACAACGACGATAAACTTTAGAGGATCGTTGTATACGCGTAACTTGGAAATCTATCTTGATGTAGGTATACAGATTCGCGATATCTTGGATTGTGCAATTTTTAGTATGCCAAGTAATAACGGGCTATTACGTAGGTATCAGCGATGTGGAATCCCGTTTCATGGCTATCCTCGCGCGTAAGAAAAGCTCTCAAGTCATAAATACACCGATATACATGTATGCACGAGTGTCAAAGCGTAGTTTGACCTTTACAGCCGACATTATTGCTCGTCCTTTCACTTTTAAACCGTGAAATAATAATAACTATTGAGATAGTTAATCACAGGAAATTATTCGCCGTGTGGGCGAACCCGACCTGCTTCTTGAGATATACTATAGTTACACTCTATAGATTTCCAAGTGTCAAGTAGGTATGTAGCTCATTGTCAACTGCAAGCGATTCGCAGTACGGCCAATTAATTTAGTATAAATCTAAAATGTATATAGGCCAATGGGATGATTGGCAATCTACCAATCTAAATGGGCCAAAATCCATGAATATGATTTAGAGATTCTTAGATGCGTCTAAAAGTTCGAGAACCGCGATTCAACCATTTCTATACGCGATAATGAACGGAACAAATTTTCATTTTCGAATATCTGATTATATACCTATAACAGCTGTTTCCTGTATTAGATTCATTAAATTTGACTCATCAATCATCAGTTCGTTCCGTGCAATGCTTGTAACTTTATTTCCGGTCTTGTTATATCTATCCCGTTATACTCGTCTCTTTGGATAGGCAGTTGGACGTCTGCCGTATATGAGGAAACGGTATCACTTATTCTCGCCTCGCGTTTCCTCACTTTATACACCACACTTTCGATCGACCGGATTTCGCCTTGAGCCTTGACAGGTTTCTTTGGGCCGTTTATGCGTTAGGGGCCTCTTTAGGTCTTTGCCGGCCCCTTGACAGGTGGGTCAGGTGAGTCACGTGGCAGATGTGTGTATCAAGAACGGTTCACTTCACTAACTACAAAGCGTTTTTACAAACTCTATGTATACCTATGTAGAATTTTTTTTGCAACGCGTTTCAGTATCCTTTTTGCTCTTTATATCTTGCTAGACACACTTTCCTGCTGTTGCTCCAGGCACAGAGATCTAATTACTCATATAGTTAGCAAAGCACATGGCTCTTAACTGGTTAATTCACCGAGGGAAAGTATTATCGCTATTTTCCTCAACGAAACTATCGCAATTTATTTATTTATTACATTGACGTACTGTAAAATTATCCGTGACTCTCTTTGACAACGTTTAAATTTCGCCAACGACCGGACTACATCTCTATCTTCCAGACGATATTAAAAAGGTATATAATTGGGCAGTTTCGAAACAATCAACAATGTTTTCCAGACTCTATTTCGTTCAATTATTAGCACTTTAGATACGCGGTTGGAAATGCTCACCATGGATTCGGAGATGTGTGAATAAAAGGATAGCAGCTGAGTTATCGCAGTTGTTAAATTTGAATAAATCACCTACTTGCGGAATTAAAAATCCTCAAGAACGGAGTAGATGCCTATAGTTTCGATGATCTCTGTCTTGCGGTCCTTAGAGTTAACGATAAATGAATCATGAATCGAACTTGGCACTTCGAACTTTTTTCATTTGGACTTCGTAACGTGAATCATATGATTCAAATCTAATTGAATAGAGTACCTACTTTCGGAGCAGATGTAACTTGGAAGGATTCTCACAGCGTTATGATTACTCACGCAGAGGAAAAAAGTATCGACTTTACTAAGGATTTTGATTGATTTCCACTCAATGACTAGTCGAATGAATAGACAAGGTACAAAATTGAAATTGTAGAGAATATCGATCCTCGAATTAAACGCGAAGCGTAATAATTGTATTCCACTATCGAATAATATAACAAGGTGGGGAGTAATCGTTAGAAAAGCAAATTTTTACCACCCCAACATTAAACATTTCCATGAATATCTCATTTAGCTGCCTGGGCGTTAACCTAGTTACTTTAAGTATCACACCTTAGGCACGCGTATACACCGCAGGTTTAGGTTTAGGAACCGTAGTCTTCTATATCCATTCAGAAATTAGCGCAACAACTCGGAAACGAAATTATACTAATTGACTAAAAGTCACGTACGGGCGATTCGAATATACCTCTGTTATAGCGGAAGGTCAGTGATCGATGAAACTTACCTCAATTAGCCGCAAATTTTCACGCATGCTTATTATTCATACCTTTTCCCACACTAGCTGTTATCGCAAACTTCCGCGTGCACAAAGTTGTATCGATTAGCACGTTCAAATCGCTTCTATATTTCGGTTAGGTCGTTGAACTGCAATTATAAACATGCAAGCTACGTCCTTATCTTCTAGGCTTATCCTATGCCTAACCAATGGCGAAAAATGTTAATATTTGTACTGGCAATACGTCAATAAATCACAATCGATGAGACACGAAAGTGTGATTATGGATTAGATGCACACCGATTTAATAAATTGATTTTGTCGTTCATTTGAGCAAATATTGGGGTAGGTATAGATAAATGGGGACTAAATTAGCGAATAAATTGCTCACCGAAATTAAATCCAATATACTGTCGCACTAGGAGCTTCTAATCTTCAAGACACGATAAAACTTCGAAGTTTGAAACCTTAGCAAAGAAGACCGAGCAATGCTACCCTGACAAAGAAGCGGAACTGACCAAGAGGAAACCTCCGGAGTGAATGGCACTAAACAACAGAGTTGTATTACGCTGAAAGGCGAGGGGAGCAAGAGAGATATAAAGAGGGAAAAGAAAGAGAGAGAATGATAGGTAAAGTGTGGCTCACGCACTATAATGCTTATCTATACGTACACGTATGTACCTATATACGGGATTACACGCGCATGGTAATCGCATAAGCAAGTTTTATGAAGTTCGTCCCCATTTCACGTATATTTCAGTGAAATTAATACATCGGCGTATAAACAATCGTATAAAAAATGTATAAACAAAATTTTCGGAACGTAATCAATGAACGAATGGTTATAAATTAATTTCCCTAATCTTCTCGCAGCGGGCTTCAAGTTTAACATCATAATGTTCCTTTTAATTAGACGGTACAACGATACATCAGAATTAGAATTGGCGACAGCGATGTGGCTTCGTCGGATGAAGGTTGTTCGGGTCAATTAGGTCCTAGGCTCTAATGAAATTTGTGCTACCATGTCCGAGATGTGTGGGGGTGATGACGCCATTTTACCCGGATGATATCACTTTCGACTACGACTAACGGCAACCATTGTATAAAACAAGAAACTTGAATATGCCTTTCGAAAAATTTCCTGCTAATTATCATATTGCAGAATAATCCACCGAAGGGAAGATAGATTTTCATAAAATCAGAAAATATTCTATCGCAATGATATTCAATCTGCCAATTATAATGATGTTGCATTAGATACTGACAATGAGTCAGAACATGTCCATTCATAATGATAAAACGACGCGAATAGGTACGTGTGTACAAGTAGACGAGATGTTCTCATGTCCCCATCTGCCGTACCCATGGAAAGTGCGGAGGAAACAGCTTGAGTAGGATGGAAAGTTTTACGAGCAACAAAGCTATGGTGGGCATGATGCCAAGATGAGACGAACACAGCCTCAATTCTGAAATGTTCTTTTTCTTCCTTTAGAGGATATTAATGGTGGAGGCGTTGAAGTTGATACGCGTTGGGTATATGAAAGACTTTTACCCAATTATATACGCATCTCGAAATAAATTAGTCCGATGCTTGAGGTTCAAGGTTCTTCTTCAGGGTTCCATGCCTCACGATTGATCTTAGATCACACGAAACTAGGATAAAACGGACCGAAGATTACCACCGTATGTCTCTATCACATGATGCGATGAGAACGAGCCACTTTTGCTCTGTTTCAATTCTTTAGAAATTATTCAAGCCCCAATTCCCACGAGTGATGTAAAAAGTAGTGAAATCACTCTCGACAACTCAGCGAAAGCGATATCATCGGTTATTATCTTTCTAGACTTTGTAAATCATAGAGTATTCGAAAACCGAGACCAACTTATCAAAGATTCGGGGGAAAACCTCACAGTGCATTCACGTTTCCCCGATAAATCCGCTTTGGATTATAGATTACAGACTGTTTAAGCTCGTTTTGTTTTATCGAGAACTTTTCAGTTCACCGCCAAAGTACCTATACCTACTCACTTCAGGATTACCTGCGAAAGTTTACACCATCATTCAATTATTCGATTATATATGGGCGGATATATCTGAGCTCTGGGGTAATGGAGGTATCGGATTATCCTCGACTCTAAGCACGGTCACAATTGATAGCAAATTAAGCAATCAACTCCTTAAAAACGCAGCCTTGAGGTAATTTCTCGTTTGTTTTTTTTTCGTATTTTTTTCAATCTGCAGTATGTGCAAAAAGGAAAGATGCAGTCAATCACAAATATTCCAGATTTGATTAGATTTATATGATTAACTATTAACGTGGCTGAAATGTGAAACGCTGTGATTGACGGTACAGAAAAGCTAGATTACGGAGACAATTATTATAGCGGCTAGTTCACTGGCCATGAAAGTTGATACATAGAAGCAAACGTAATGCCTCAAGCAATCCACACATCCGCACTGTGCATTCATGAAGAGAGAGTCGTTTCAAAAGTCAATAAATACCAATTCGCATCTATAATTACGTTTTTGCTGTTTCCCTTTTCGGGCAAAGATCCCGAGTACTTGTATCGCCAAGTATATCTACGTGTACACCTTATACTTTCTAGAAATTTTGTTTATCTTTCTATCCGCCATTCATTTGGCTCGTAACTATCAGCTGTGTAAATCGCAAGAATCTTCATTACTAATTAACATGTACTACGTATCCCCATATGTATGTCATAAGATTTCCTCTCTCTAAACTCATGAAAGAGCTCAGAAATGAAAGAAAAAAATTTCCTTCCCTCGGTACAAGTACCTATTTCGTTTAAAACTAGGAATACGCTACCGCAATATCCTATCTTCGATAAATCTTCCGAAGCACCGAACATCTGGACGCTGCAATATCCATGCCGTGAACGGACTGGTGTTTGTAAAATTTACGGCCGACACGTTCCACTTTTCGCAAGTAAATTGCAAGCAATAGAGCTTTTCGCTCGAGTCGTATGCAGTCGTACAAAATCTTCTCTCGCAATTGTACCACGACGTTATTGTGACTCAAATATTGTATATGTATGTACGTACATTTCACAATTTTGCTTGACCAATGCACATCGGGCTGTTGAATAAACTGCAAACATTGTACTAGTTCACCACATAAGTACAGATACGTTGCATAAAAGATCCGGCATTTACATACGCAAATCTGTGTGTCATAACACTTATACTAGTGCATTTAGGCACAATCGACCGTGGAAATCAGCAAAGCTAATTACATGGGCACAATTCGAGCAATTGGGTCCGAAATGGACTAACAATAAGACCGATCAAATGGCACGGTATATCTATAGATATATATATATATATATATATATGTACTGTATCGACCACAATGCGGACTGTGCGCCGCACTGACCTTTCTCAACGACCGTTGGGTATTCCAATTCTGTTCTAAACATAGGAACAGTTTTTTTTTTTGCTCGCATTTGTCGATTTTATGAATTATTTATGTTTCTGCATAGGATTTTGAGGAAACAGGGAAATGTCTGCTTTTCATTTGGCACACAATTCAAGATACATATTTTGCTATTCTATAGCCATGTAGTTCAGTCAGCGGAATTTATTTCGAAAGCAAATAGGACTTATTATCCTGACGTAATCGTTCCTTGCTTACACCTTCGTGTAACAACTTTATGCACGCTTTCTTTAAGTGAAACTTTAGGCTTTGCACTAAATCGCTACAATTTCATTGACCCGGTGTAGAAACATAAGCGACAATAAATCAAACGTCGTCCAGACTTGATGGAAAATTATAACCCGTCAAAAATATTCGACCGAAGAATTTTTCAACTTACAATACAAGCAATTCGTTCGTGAGACTGGAATGGAAAATATTGAAAAATACTTTCGTTGGAAAAATTCTCAAAAAAATATTCGCAATTCTTCATATGAATATTTTTATTAATACGATGCTATGCGATGTGTGCGCAAATATGAAATGACAGCGAGCGTTGTAAGACCCTATATCGCAAAAATTGATGTACCAAAATCTTGACCACAGGAACGGTTCGCGATTTGACTCTGTACCTATTCAGAAACTGGCATCTAATTTTCAGACCATTATAATTATTTTTAGTAGTTCGAAATGCACCTTCTCAGATGCCGGGAATCGTTTAGCATAATGCCGGAGACCGCGGGTCATCCTCCACCGATCCATCGCTTCTTATACTACTATACGACTATTTCTGAGGTCAAACAAACAGAACCATGACGAAGAAAGTCCGCCACGTTCTTATATAGCTGCAGCAGCAAAAAGGAAATAGAAAACCCCGCATGTCTCTGTCCATCGTCTCATGCTTCTTGTTTTTTTCTTTGTTTTCTTTGTTGATCCCTACGGCTTATACGAATCGGAGGATGTACACATCTTCCTGGATGACTGTTTGGAAAAAAATAATCCTAATTTAGTATGCAGGAGGTAATTTTCCACTTGGAGCTGTGTGTCTGTAGGTATGTCGCTTTTCAAACCACAAAGTAAAATACGACAAAATTCTGCGCACGTCGTAGTATTGTTCCGAGGCACGAAGCGAGAACGTCCTCGTAGAGAGGCTAGGCGGAAAAGGTTTCGTGTTTCTCTTTGTTTTCGTAATAACTTTTAATAAAAAGTGAAAAAATCTCTACGCTCGATGGATAAGTTCGTTGGCTCGTCTTGGAACAGGTGCAGCTATGAGAAGAGCAACAAATTCGGGTGAGAATTCCGCTCTTTGATATAATAATTTAGGCGCGATGATCCCTCGATAGAATTAAGCGAAGAAGCTAAAACACGTCCGTCCGAAATTTGAAATTATAGGCGAACTCAACTTTATCTAGAATCTAAAACTAGATCAGCATACGAATTATCATCCTTGAGCAGTCTGAAATTTGTATAAGAAAATCTGCGGTAATTTCGCGCATGACTTCAACTGCGGAGGATTCGGAATTTTTGAATTTACAAAAATACAAATTTGACAGACTAAACAGAGTTCAGAATTGTTCTCTTTATATCGCAGAGATTATTTCTCGTTTACGTATACAGCGGAAAATTAATTCACAAAATTTTTTCGTTGTATTGGGTAAAGTGGTTCTTTGTCTAGAAGTATTTACTCTCTCCTGCTTCTATTCCGCAACAAATGTTATCCAAGCAAATTATGAGTCATAAAAAAACCACTTGCGAAATGCCTGTTTGGCAGTCTTAGCCCCTGAAGATCTTGGGAGCTGCTATTCTGAGAAAATCTTTCGTCCTGCACACTTTTCCAAGCCCATTAATATCCAGCCAGACATTTTCACAATTTCAACACGTCACGCACTCGCCTTAAGCAAATAATTTATTAAATATCGATTAAAAATACATGCATTTCGGAATCCTGTATAATTCTTCATCGCTTAATACTTTTCACGCTAAATTCGATAGACGTATTAGAAATTGTATGCCGTTTATAAGGTATGAAACATCGACCGAGGTCGATGACATTTGGTAGTAAAAACTGGTCGACAGCATACATTACATGTTAGATACAGGTTACATGCATTGACGGTAAGTTGGAATAGCACACAAATAATCACAGCTGTCAATCGAGTCCAACTTCAGTCGGACAGTAAAACGAACACGTGTAATCCAGGCAATTGCTGACTCTATTTATAAACGAGAGAGTATAACGCGATTCAACGTGACCGAAAATTTCGTACACCGATGTAGACGGTTCAGCGAATATAGGTGCTAGAACCAACCACTCGTGAAAAAAAATTAAAAGTAAAAATAATATTTTCAAAATAGAATTGCTTTTCAGTTTTCACCCGCTGTACAGATATCCACGACGCTGGTCTAGCGGAACGGAAATGATTGAAACTGTGAAACACCTACGTGTAATCCTGGCCAATATTTCCGGCAAAATGTTTTTTTTATAGTTTTGATAAACATTTTTTATTTTAAATTTCAAAAATTGGGTGAATCTTGTAACGCCAGAACTCCGTCAAATTTGTATTCTTTCCATTTTTTAAAAGAAGACTCAGAGGAACACAGGCATTGCTCAATGTACACTCTAGAGTGGTCCTTAATTCGGTCATATTCGAATTTCAATGTTCCCATGGGCCATAACGTTTCCAAATATAAACGACAAATTCCAGTCAAAAGCCCAGGTTCCTATCTCAATCCTGAGTACTGTCCCAAAGCTTTTGAACTTTCCCATTTGAATAACCCACGATTTTTAGTACTTCAGGGTTATTTTTGACTCCCTATCGCATTATCGCTTCGAACAATCTGAAACTCCGCAGACTTCTTAGATATCCGTGAAAAATTTACAGATTTTCAACGACAAAATTTTATTTATCACAATTTGGAGATAAGAAATTTTTTTGGTGCCTGTAGCTTCGGAAATTATATCGTTGAAAGTTTGTCGAATTCTCATGAAAACCTACTACCACAGGTAAGGGTTGTACCAAGTTTGAGATTTTTGGAGCTGTACTGCAATAGGAAGAAGAAAAATAAACCGCGAAATGTCACAAATCGTGTTTCATTCAAATAAGAAAATCCGAGGGCTTTGGGACGGTACTTAGAATTGAGATGGGAACCTGAGGTTTTGGCTAAATTTTTTTGTATATATTTGGAGACGCCCTGACCCATGGGAGCATCGAAATTCGAAAATGATCAAATTAGGGACCACCCTAGTGTACACGTGTTTAGAAGTGAGCACATGTGGGTATTCTATAAACAGTCAATAAAATATAAAACGGCACGAATATCGCGAAGAGCAAATGAATTCTGAAAATATTCTACGTAATCGATTGCCAAAATTGAAATAGAACTGAACGAAGATATTTTAGCGAATTGTAGCTAAGCAACCAAAGCGCCTGTTGGTTCGGTCCATAACGTTAATGGAAGCTGCAAATCGGTTACTGAATTATGATCTACAACGTGAAGGAATCGTTTTATTACTTGCGTTTATTAATCTAACATAACCGAAACCTCTATCATCGTAGATCACGTGAAACTTTCTTGAACTAGGAAAAAGATCGAGCTATCATTCATACTTTTTCTAATATTTATTCCTGGCCAAGTGATTTCATACCTCGTTTGTTTATTATTAGACAAAGGTATGCTTAGGTTTTTTGAAAAGTAACAGATCGTACCTAGTATATCCTCGGCTATCTTCCAGGAGAATTTAACAATGTGTAAGTGACCTAGTGATTTAATAACGACGGATGAAATTACCTCGCAGGAGAGATTTTCAGTCGTGTGATACGTTCATTCTTCCGAATGTTACAATAATTAATGACTAAACAAAGACTCTTAGGGTTTCGATTAGTATGAGATGATTATTGGTCATTTACATCGATGTTATAATCGCCGATATCACGAGAGTTCGTTCGTAGCTCGTTAAGCTCTTGCTATACTTGAAATTACGGAATGAGCACAGATGGCTGACTCATTTGTGTATTTTATCTGTCAACGATGAAAAGTTGTTAAATAATTATAAGCCATGATCCTACGTCAGTAGGGTCAGCTGACTTTGAATCCTGTTAAAATTGGGTCATTCCATAATTTTGGGAAGCCGTTATTTGAAAAAAATCGACACTCTATGTTCTGTGAAAGAAAAACTAATAGCGAGTGGAGAAACTTAATAATCTTGACCACGAATGACGTTTTATATCTTATCAATGGTCGATAATTACTTTACCAATCTTCAGAAGATACTCTTACGGAGGTTTTTGAATGAAA
The DNA here is from genome assembly GCA_947538915.1 of Tenthredo distinguenda. Classification (NCBI taxonomy): domain Eukaryota; kingdom Metazoa; phylum Arthropoda; class Insecta; order Hymenoptera; family Tenthredinidae; genus Tenthredo; species Tenthredo distinguenda. The sequence goes on from OX384534.1 coordinate 14,252,324, forward strand.
ATTTGTTATTGAACTAATAAAATACTGATTTGACGAAGAAACTCTAAAATAACAAAACCGATGCTGGGAGAATCACATATTCGAAGTAAATAAGGGATAATCCGTATATTGCATACATGTAGTAATCGAGATCAGGATAAAGTCATAAATTTCTATTTATGGGTGAAGTATTTCCACCCGAACGGAAAAGTAATTTGTTCTCATGTCGCAAAGGATAAACGAAAAAATTTGTCAATAAATAACAGAGCAATTGAAGCAGTGAGAAGATATGTTGGTTAAATCATCTGAATAAAACGAAACGAATATCGACGACCAGAACCCTACTTCGAGCTGTTTCCAAGGTTCGTTTGAAAATTCACATTTTTCGGTCCGAATCAAAGAAACATTCAGAACAGGCAATAAAGTCAAGAAATTTGAAGTGTAAATATCGTGAACTATATTCAAGAGTAGCTGAATCACATGGCAAGTATAATACCTACAATGCTGTAATCTTTGGCAGTTTTACAAGTACGTTTGAGCGAGGGACTCATTAACTCAATGGCTGGAGTCTCGTGATTATTTCTTAGCGTGGCATATGAGCTGATTTGAGTTTACTGATAGGAGGCTTGTAACTGGAAATATTCCTCGCTCACGCAATGTTGTTTATGTAAATATGAAATACTAATTGAGCGAAGGTGGACAAGTTCTCATTTCTCAAGGCGTCGTATGCATAATTTAACCGGATTTGATAATCTATTGAATATGATGATGCGTATGTATCATCGTCCAGCATTAAATTACAAACTCGTTACAAATATCTGAAATATTGTTGAAGCTCTAAACCTGAATTACTCTACTTTTCTATTTTTAACGAATACAGACACGACTTTTACCGTAAAAATAAAACGAGTATTCAGTTCCTAAACGTTCTACCTGTCATCACATACATTCTATCACGTTCTTTTGACGAGTGCTAAATTCATGCCAGCTAATTATTAACAGAACTAGACCATCGCCCACGCCTTAAGGAGATAACAGCATTAATAGACGCTCGGAAATATTCGTGTTGTCAATACTGTGAAAACAATCCGTGATTCAAAGTAACCAGATCTCACGTATAAAAAATGTTGTTCATAAAATTTAAGTCCGCTAATCAAAAGCGTGCGATCCACTTCTTGATATTTCATAGAAAATCGGTTTCTGAAAAGTTTAACTTGCATCCTGCTACAGCTGGTTGTCATTTGCTAGAAAATGAGCGAACCGCAGCACCTTGGACAATTTTTGTACGAGCTTTTATACCGCTTGTGATTTTGAGGCAAAAAAATGTTGTTTCATTCACAAGAGTATATGTCGTTCATACAATCAGACTGACAGATGTAATTCTCGTTAATTTAGTTCAAGTGTTTATAAAGTGCATAATCATCGAGGCAAAGCGAACTACCCTCCGGGAGATGGATTTTTAGACACGATCCTCAAGGTTCTGAATGTGAAATAAAATGAAGCCACCTTCAGAAAAGCAATTTTCATAGATTTCAATTATAAATTGTAGATATTTTATCGCGTATGGTACGGGGAATGGAGAACCTGACAGAGTTCTGAAGATTTAAAAAATCACTGGTCAATCTGAGGTGAAGAAACTCGCTATAATATCATTACTTGAAGTAGAAGCGATTCATTATCCGCATGAATCTGCAATACGCGACTTAATATATAGTATTCACGTACAAATCGAAAGATAATCGAGTTTCATGTTATAACTTCATTAGTTGAATCCAGCCTTGTAGATTTTCTTGGCCATCACTACGCTTCCGCAAAAGATAATGATCTTTCCCGATGGTATAAAAAGTACAGAATAACCGCTTAGAGTTTCGAGCGTAAAGTCTTCGCGGATTTAAAGTTTGCTAAACGCTCTAACAACGCGTAGGCGTGCTCATTATGTCACTGCCAATGTGAATAAAATACACGATTCCCACACTAATATGTAAACACAGCGATCCTGGACGCTTCTGAGTTCCCACTTTCATATAAAAATATAATACTTGCAGTTTTCAATAGCGAATTAACTGAATCGCAGTTATAATTAATATTACTACCACGATGTATCCCTGGAAATGAATTTTTTAATATCATCATGGTGTCTTTGAATTCTGTTCACTGTGTCGAAGAGCGTTCGAATGAAGGTGGTTATTTTTAGCCGAACGAAATTTTAGATTAACGAGTTAGCCTCTAAAATCTGCCCACGTTCTACGGATACGATATTATTTTTGTTCAATTTCATTATAAAGAATCTCAGCTATTTTAGTCATCTGCCGTAACTAATTACGGAAATTTTGTACGGTTCGATTCGTTAGAGTAAGATAAGAATCCCGCCCCAAAGATCCTAATCCCACTAACTACCAAAACGCAAAAATAATCGCTTGATAATTCGCTCGAATCCCGTCTGCTGTATCACGTCACTACTTATAGATGTAACATCTAGCTATTTTGATCAATAAACCAACGATTACTCAGCCTCACATCAGCTGGACCATTATAGTCTGCAGGGACTAGAATTCACGTGCGATAAAATCCGTGTATATAGTATATGAGTTAAGAAATATTTTCTTGCGAATCTTCTGACTTTTTGTTAAGCTTTTTATAAACTCTGAATCTAGCATTGTGTTTCTATATGTATAACGTGGAGATTCTCTCGGAAAACAAGGATCAAGAATAAGAGAGAAGACAAGCTGATAAATTAAGAGCGGAGACGGTTACGACATTTGAAATATGGAAACAGCGTAAATCTTTAGTCACAACCCGAATACATGCTGCAATCGTGCGTGGTTCATGAAAATAGATGAAAACCGGCGATGTTTCGCGAAAATTAGATAAAAAGAAAATTGGGGGCAAGTAAATTCAATTATGGCAATAAAGTGGCGGTTTTTCTTTCTAAAATTGCACCGAGAAAATGGGCGAAAATTCATTGACTCTATTTCTGAAGTGGAAATCTATTCTCGTCTACAGATGAATGGCGTGAATGTTTTCTATACTAGAGACAGGCGTGTACATACAATGCACTGACAGCTGCCCCCTCGCAAGCCCGAAATCGTTAGGTCATTCGCGAACTAGGTGGTAACCGTTGTCAAATAGCAGTGCCCCGTGACGTCAGACTCGAAATTAAACGAGCCAGAATTTATCCAAAAATAATATTCGTCAGGTTCGGAAGAGACGGAAAACAACGTAAAACAGCTGTTGCTTTTTGGGTTCTAATAGTGTTGAAAGTCCCGATGAACTTGGTGGTTGACGTGCGAGCGAGCGAGCTTTTCCGAACTCATTAATACGTATATATATATATATACATAGATAGAAAGGAGAACCTTGGAACTTATCTTATTCATCGACTGTGACGTATTTTAACATTATGTATACCTAAAGTTGCTAGTTTGACAATTTATTACGTGTTTGCGTACCGACTCCTTTCTTAATGAATTTACGAACAAGAGTCTCCTTGAAATAGTTTCGTCGAAGCGTGTTGACCACTTGGCGTCCTCCTCCGCACCGTTTGGCATATTACACGAAGTTTTGCACTGGGTGCAAAAATGTGCGGATAAACAAATGTCGGATTCTAAGGTCGTCTCTTCTAGGAAGTAAGAGATTCCAAAACCGTTTCTTTTTGGCTAGAAACTAGGGAGAAACGTCAGTGAAATTCGTATTTACCGGAGTGTAAAACGTGCGTAGAATTAATCACATACATTAAATCTGTCGTAAGACTAGGCATCGTATCTCTACGGAGAAACGCCTGGTATAATCTTCAACAACTCGAATCTGCAGCGTCTGACCACGCACGGTTATACCCTACTTCATGCCAAGTAGAGGAGCCCGGCTTCGGTCAGACGCGCGCTTAATACTGTTCAAAACTGTGTATTTTCGTATTATGTTATTGCAAATTGCAAAATCGGGTGAAAAATCATCATAGTAAACGTTTCCAGCGAACTTCATTTCACAATTCGATTATTAACGCTCGATATACGACGATATACTTTGTTGCGTGAGACTAGAGAGCTGATCGTTTCACGGTTAGTCGTAATAACTATAATAATGTGATTTTCACGCTGGCAAGAAGACTGGAATTAATTGGCCTTTAGATCTTCTCTTGCTAGTGCCAAATTCTACGCATCATTCATTCCGATTAATATCTGTCAAGGAACAGCATAAAATTGTCCTCTAAAACGCTGCACTATTTTTCATATAAAATTTATATATTTCTCTTCTCGCAAGCTGCTTCTGTATATATATTCGTGTAACTTTTTGCTTCGTGCATATCCTTTGAGGTTTCTAACCATTCGCTATTAATTCTATAAAATTATCTTACTGCATCTGGCTGATGCGCCTCGTCTTCGTGTAAACCGAATCTATGCTGCAGTTTAACGATAGTTGGTACATAGATACGGTGCTAGAAGATGGGAATTGAGCAACTAATTTTAAGCACCAAAAAACGATTACCCATGGCCGAGTTTCGCGGTGCGCTTGACACTTGCCGACGTGCATTTACGATTTGAATCTGTATTTATCGCAAGGCTTGGACATGGACGGTAGGCGACCTTGCTCGAAGATGGGCCTGGCAACCGTCCTAGCAAATCGTCGGCGGGGTACACATTCTTGTACGGTGCAGCGCTTTATGCAAGCTATTCATAGCCAATATTTAATATAGAAAATTTTGAGCACAATTTTTGACAAACGTAAAACGGATCGCGTATGAATTCTCAGCGTAATCGATATCCCGGGATAAATGATGGAACATTCATAACTCGAGTAGGTACGAATGTACGAAATGGATAATACAAGATGAGAAATAGTTAGTTTGTTAAATTCTGACTAACGACGATGAAAAAATGAAAAATTTCACCCCGGAGGAGCTTGTTCATAATGGAATTATGAAATTGATAAAATATTCGTGAATTTGGGTATGTATATCCGTTAAATCAGTCGGAAATGAATGCTAGTTAAACAAGCTATCGAAATGACGTAATCTTTTTCTAAATCTCGTCTATTATATCTTTCGAATAATGATGAGAAGATTCATAAAGCCATAGTTTTTTTTTTTTTTTCTCGGATATTAAAAGATACCCGAGCCAAACCACGTTTGCGTTTATGCATAGCTCCTAGGTATCTGAAAATAAACTCGCGTATCAATATAGCTGGTCTCGATGCACGTATATGCAGTCATCTCGTAAACATTGCACCGAAAATCGTTACTACTCATCGCTGTATGATTTCACAACTAGAAAGCACTATATCAACTGGGTAAACGAACCAAAGGATTTCAACCGTTTCATGACTCACGATTCATTCCTATATATTACAGCTTTTCTATTCACGGTAGGTGCCGTTTTTGAAACGATTTTCGATTCGAACCAATCGATAAATAATTGGCTAAAGTGATTCCTCACGTGTAGGTGGTATATGTAAATGTTACTTTCAAGCTTTCAACGACCCTGCATTCAACTGCACATACATACATTGGACCGATCGCTTTTACGATAGACAAACTTACGCCCACGGGTTATAATGTCTCGTTCTTTTTTCTACGGGAATTTTCGTCGTTCGATGAAATCTACTTTTTTTTTTTGTTTTTTTTTTTTTCAGGTAATCTACTCAGCTATGAGGAACGACGATGACCGGTGGGCTGGTATTGGGGTGGATATAACCTTGAGAAACGTATTAGCCAGACTTAAATCCGCGTATATTTCACGAAGTGGAATCTAGCCGCAACATAAATAAACTTTTTTCGTTTCTTTTTTTTTTTGTTGCGAATGTAACATTTTTGCCTCGTGCCGAAATCTCTGGCTGCTTGAATCCGCTAGGAATTATGTATATCATTCGAGAAATATTTTGAACCTGTTTTTATTTTTTTTATTTTGCTATCTGAACTTTGAGGAAAAATAATAATATTCATGATTGCTGTCAGGATCTTAACCGTCAAGATATCAATTTCAGAATACATCGAAAATTCTATATTAGAGTCTATAAGAACACACTCACATTTATTCGTGGACTGGGGTAACAGGATGCTGATAATACGTACCTGAAACGAAAAAATAAAAATTGTTAAAACGTGGCCAGGCGACGAAATCATCGAATGAAGTAAATGCACGGTTCATAATTGAATGATTAATCGCATCATTGAAATTTCGGGTTCAATAGACAAGCCGGCTGTTGAAACCAGCTGACAAAAGTTGAATTTTTCGTTTCATATGGGGTAGCTAAAATTCGATGACCCGCATTTTATTAAACGTAGAACCGAAGTGATCCACGTGCCAAAAATTGAACGGCTCAGAAAAGAAATGGACTCATTTCTGTGGAAATATAGTGGAGGCTTAGAGGCCAGACTGTAGTCTAAGACGTGTGAATCAACGCATTATTTTAGAAGCGGGTAAACGAATGCTTTGAAAATTTGATGTATCACGGTTCCTATACATGAGACGATGCTTACCCCTTATAAGCTTGCACACATATAGGGAGGCAACCTCACCTAATATTACTTAATTAATCTATACTGACCCAGTTTATCGCAACCGCATGTCTGATGCCATCGTCTACCGTTTAGAAAAACGAAAACTATAAATTTAGTGTAATTAATTCTTCAAGTAGGCTGTCGGAATATTTTTTGGCGAAATTTAGTCGATGAAGATGAATAAAAATGTAGGAAAAGACAATACTAGTCATTTATTATAAATGCTAAAAAACGGTCGATTGCGTAAATCACGTCAGCTTATAATTTTCACATCTTGGTATACGTAAAAATATTATCGCAGTTTACTGAACTCTGGAGAAAACATACGTATCTGGTTTACGACTCGAAAATATTTCTTCGAATAATTCTAATATGCTCAAGCCGTACTTAAACTCGGGCTGAAACAAGCCGAAGCCTTCCCCTAGATGCTAATCATAGAATTTACTATTTAGAATAGTTCGTTTCCAATCGCTTCAAACTAACATCATCTTGGTCATATGCTACATATGCTACAGGGTCATACGTTCATTTTCTGCTACCGCAAATCTCCACGGAACAATTTTCCGCGTTCTTTGTTGATCGTGACGAATGGCTGCGGGTATTATGGCACATATGTTATCAATAATTCATTAATTATGATTCTATTTCCTGTAGAGGTGTGAATCTAGAAGAATAACGATGGAGTGTAGGTACCGGTATTAACAGTCGCTACAAACCCTCGAGAAATCGAAGCGATGACGTCCACCTGACATAATGCTCGCGATAATAACAAGCTATTGCAACTTTGCCCGCGTTTTTTTTTCTTCCGATATTTTCTTTGGCATAATCTGCGAGTGAGCTACAGCATCGTTTCATCGAGCTCACCTCTCTTCTTGTCGTCGTTTTCGTCGTTGTTCTTGTAGTACTTTTCCGTGTTGTTGTATTCGAAAGATTACTGTGCGGTGAGTCCCAATCTTGAAAAACTTCTGTGGTTGCCATGATTGCGATATCTTTTCTTTCTTGCGTGTGTGTGTTTTTTCTTTTTTTATATATATATATATATGTATATAAATATATATTATTACTCCCTTATCACTTTAATATAGTCACACTTTATTTACGATCTAAGAACAACTGCAGGACTGGCTCTTAGGCGAACAAACTTTTCATTCACACTACAGTTTTCACTTTCGATTATTTCAATGTGAAGAAAATCGCCCGTTGACCAGTAGGTAATTATTCGCGAATTATATTCTATGTTTTACACCCCCATAATCAGAAGTTAGTATCTCAAAGTTTCAAAGTCTGTGTTGAAACAACACCAAATAGTGGAATACTTTCGATCAGCCGAAGATACTTTTTCCTTTACTTTATTTTGGACTGTGATAAAAGGTACGTTTTTTTCACGAAATTAAAGCCGCCATAATATAACCGATGGTGAAAATACTTGAATGGAGAAAAGTCAACGGGCACATTTCTCTCGTGAGCTATAAACTCGCACCAATTCACAGACTCATTTTGGAGCCCCGGCGCAATCTGTCCAGAGAAATTGATTGGTTTGAACAAAGAGAAGGAAAGAAAGACGAAGAAGATGAGGAATGAGAAAAAGGGAAGTGAAAAAAAAACCGTGCTTTATAAAGGTGGCCTAATACAAGTACATGGAAGTTATGCGCAAGCCGAGGAGGACCACGCGCGACTGAGGGCGGCGCTCTCCAAGCAGAGCAACGGCGCAGCGGGGCCTCGCTTCCAATTCCAGAAATACGGGGAAATAAATATAATTAGGATAGCGATGGAACGCTAGTCGCTAGTCGCTGCCTCGCGACTCGAGGACTGACCACGAAGCTGGGCTGAGACTTGGCGGACTTCGAAACATCTTCATTCTACGTATTTATTCCGCATAAGCTGTCGAACACATTCCAGTTTCCCGCGCCCGGGTTATAACCGGGTTGTTTTCAAACAAAATCTGATTCACGAGATCGAGGAAACCGCCGCGGAAATCGATTCAGAAAACCTCCGATCTATTCGATAACCGGATCTAAATGCTGAACTAAATTTTTTCGCGATGAATCGTACTGATCGATGATTTTATTATCCCAAGAAGAAGACTATGAACTATATATTTGAAAATCGTTGGAATTTTTGAGTCCTAACGGTAATGACAGTTTTTTATTCGAGCTGCACAGGAAAACGAAGACCCTTAACAAGCTGATGTTGTAATTCGAAGGTCCAAAAAAATTTCAGCGATTTTCAAAATCAGTATGAATTCGAAACTCGAGAAAGGCTACTCACACGAAGGATGAAGAATAGGTGTATAAATTTTAAAGGATATAGGATCAGCACTGCTCGATTAATCAGTATCACCATAACGAACTGTAGGACAATGAACCACTAACAAATACCGTGAAATCCATCCCTGAGAGAAGAGTAGATCGTTCATTGAGTTCATTCACTTTCCTATTTACGGGTGGCAATCAAATGCTGCCACCATGTGATCAACTTGAAACGCCAATTAACGCCAGAATATTCAGTCTCATCCTTCAGCTTTGCCAAACTATACGCTTCAACGCCGTTGAAAATACGGAAATAAGCTCTGAAAGCTTACACCGACACCCACGCTCCTACTACAAACTCATTTTACACCATTCTCTGATATTTTGCAAATCGTCGACGTATACCTATAAGCTTTACTGTTCCAATGGAAACTCCAATAACCATGGACTAACCGACTAACGTCGTCAAACAAATGATTTACGATTAGTGGTAACTATGAACACGGGAAATGGAATTACAACCCATATCAATGCTATGTAAAATCGCTCCTTTCTTTTTGACGAAAGCTCTGGGACTTTGATATATCTGAAGCTAAAGAAGAACGTTGTTCTTCGTCTGAAAAAGTGTTGTGATCAGATGTTATTGCTAAGTAGATGAGATAATTGTCAAAATCATTCCATAAAGTATCTCATCAGGTAATCGAGTCAAAATAATTGGCATTGAAATAAAAATATACCGAATTTCTGCACCACCGAGTTCAAAGTTCGATGAAAAATCAGGTACGACGTTTACTAATGCTGGCAACGATCGTATACCCTGCCGAGTTATGTTTCGCATTAGGATTAGCCGAAGTCTATGAACAGACGGGTTAAACTAGGCCAAAGACTTTCCTAGCTTGGCATGTTTACAAATAGAGAAACGAATGAGAGACAGGCTAGGGAAACGCTTGATTAGATCTTAAAACAATAAGAAATCAGACGAGCTGGCCTACTGGAATCTAACCAATGCCACATCTGACGATTTTTCGTATTCAAGTGTTAATCTTCCGATTCATTTACCACTACTATGTGCATATTTGAAAATAACGTAACGTATGCTGCGAAAATCCATTCTATTCATTTTCATCAACGATAATTTTATGAAAATAGGCCATCTTTTGAAGTTGGCGAGCGCCTAGAACCCCAGACTTTAGTTGCTAATGACTGTACGGAGATAAATACATCATTCGTCGCTGCTGTCAGCACGTACAGCTCCCAACAACTCTTTACATACTGGTAACAAACAGTTAAGTGTAGATATATGCAACATCATATAGACACAGGCGTGAGCTTTGCTGACTCTTGTTGTATACGTGCATATATGTATCGTATATTCACTAGATTATGTGACTTTTCTTGATTGATATTGATATAAGGTAAAATTTGAATTAGAATGAAAATTCAAAGGTATATGATGGCGGAAATGACAGGGGAAATAAAGAGCGATGGAAAATTGTTGAGTTTTTTTGACAGCTCTGCCATTCCTCGAATAGAAAATAATTTTTAAATAAATGAAAAACAGCTGATGGCGAGCGGCTTAGTTCTGAAAACAAATTACATCGCGAGTGAACGTACTGTGGGGATGAAGTTATCCGAGTTTCGAGAGCGTTGACGTCTTCTACCTGATGCTGGCAATATATCATCAGCTCGGCAATTGACAATCGGTCTTTTGTTGGATTATTTTTAAATAATTAATAACAAGTTGGCTAACGTACAAAATCGATTCGCGAAGTTAACGCTCGTGTACTTTAAAGCTTTGATAGTCAAAGAAACGTCACTCCGCTCTTTGATACTGTCAAAAAATCATCTAATAATAAAGTAATTGATTTAGACTAAAACAGAATTAAAAATCATGCGAGTTTGAGTCAGTCTTTGCTCTCATAGGCTGGACTATTCATAGAAAGCACGTTCAGTCGTTAAGCCATCCTCTCGACGTACATGTAATCTATCTTCCCGCACTCCTCGAAGAATCCGACGCTATTTCAAAAGTAACCCCAGCGTCGTTGTACATTCCACTAACAAAATACCAAGACTCCATCGGCCTCTACGAACGCGTCTAATTGTTATCAGGAAACGAAACAGCCTCAGCTTGTATCCAGCGTAAGTTTAGAATTCATAGTTGAACCGGCATCATCCCTAAAGAGCGAATGAAACTTCTACTTCAAAAGCCAGAGCAGGAAATCCCGATGACTGAATTTCTTTTGCGAATGATATACTTCCACTCGGTCTATTTTATTAGGTAAAGTTTCATGGCGTTTTCCGAAGCATATACCATTGAAACGATTTCAAATTCACGTGTTTACGTATGGTCATGAATCGCAGATGTTTAACACGTTACCATACGCATATGTGTATGTTCGTATCGGTACCTATATCCATCTGGACGATAATCTTGTTATAAATGGCTCGCCGTTGCTATGAATCACTAAGATTATCTATTTTTGTGAAAAATAAACCTTTTACCAGTCCTACAACTAGCAGCGAAACTGTTTTTAAAATCAACGAAACCCGTGATCTAGTAGCGGTGGTTTTCAGATCTTTCAAAATCGCTTCGACTAAACCGATGACACAGGGCTTGCAGCTATTTCAAATGATTTTCATGAGTTATACCACACCATAAAAATAGATTCTAACTTGCGGTTTACACCTACATATACCGTCTTCAATTTTTAGTACGCGTGTTAGTATGGTAAGCGTTTCCTTCTTATACGATACTCAGGAGAAAGCTGGCATTTATCCATTGGCTACTTGGACGACGTAATCATAACATGTTATATATCTATGTCGTCGCTAGTATGTACAAGCAATCACTTACTCTAACGAACTCTGGGAAATTACCTTGGCTCCGGTACCTACGATTCGCGTACATAGCAATAGATTATACACTCTATTGTATGTACCTACGCTAAACTTCCTCGATCTTTAATCATATTTTTCAACATTTTTTCTTCTCTCAAGAGCGAAAAACTCAGTTATAATGATAAATTATTACGTATTTGACACGATTACTTCCCCCATGATATCATCATGTAACGTCTATACGTACTGATATCATACAGATACTATTTTATCAAGAGTATTGCTCCGACTATCATTTTACCTCATGTGTACAATATTTTCTACTTGTCTGCCTTGTCGGATAATTTAACTAACAATGCAAACCATAAGCCTGAGACATGCTATACATAACGGTTGTTCGGAACGACGTTTTAATTAACGTCTAGATACGATATAGATACTCGAGGAACACTTTTAATCAATCTAATTGTCAGCGGTACGAGGAGCACATTGGACGACGCCCAGAAGAATATTCTAGTTTCGTGGTTTTCCCGTGTCTACGAAATTCTTATGACACTCTACACTTTTGAGCTATTGTTTAGTTTCATTGGGTTAGCGAAAATACATTATGCAACAAGCTCAGCGGAAATTTAGCCTTGTTCGAACTAAATCTATGATTAAATTTTCTCAAATTTCAGGATAAATCCGATGGACTGGATGTAATTTACACTCCAGTATAATTTTCATTTGAAAAAAATCTATCGATCCAACATGCGGAGTTCTACCGGGATTAGAGCCACTCCCTGCAGGAAATATAAATCCAATTCGTTAGCGATTATTTTTCCACTTGGTTAAACTAAATCGACGATTTATCGCGCGTTTAATTGATTTCATTCGACCATTCTTGTTATAATTAGCTTCACTTATAAATTTTTTGTAAACAAAGTCAAGTCTGCAATTAATGGCGCGATAACTCCCCCTTTATTATACCCAATACTATTTTTGTGGATAAAAATAGCGGTAAAGAAATTCTGGGATAATTCAGAACGGGAGAAGATTCGATAAGATTATTCACGCCGAATTTAACAGAAGAAAATTCATGTTCCAAAGAAGAAACTCTGCGTCTAATTCTAGTGACCAACGGTTACCGGTCAGCTGTGATCACAGTGAGGCACTATAATGTTTTCATCAATCACATGTGTGACTCGGAAATACGGAATAACCATAAACTCCCCAAGAACTGACTCTAACGGCAACCGATGCAGTCTAACTCGTATTTACCGCGAATTATTATACAGAGAAAGAAGTTATTATTTGACACCTGTTCGTAAGATGATCGATAAATTCATGGATACGATTTTGAGAAAATAAGAGTAAGATTTATTGGAGGCGGAAGACGACGGAGAGAAATAATTCTAAGAGATATTATGCGAAGCCGATGATCGATTGAGCGATATTTTCGATTTATTGTTAGATATCGTCGCGGAGACGAGGTGCTGAATGAAATTCTGATGTATTTAGGTAAGACGCGAGAATTACGATTATAGATGAAAGATTTGTAAGCTGGGTGACTTCCGCTGGTTGAACTTGGGCACTTCCGCCTCTCGCTTTTAGACGTCTCGTTTCGAATTACTGAACAGTGAACACGGTAGAGAATCGAAACTGGAGTTTGTTCCGTCCCTCACTAAATATAATTTGACTCGCAACGAAGAGCGAGTCTTTCCTTTCCACCCACCAGCGAAACGGATTTGCGGAACGTAAATTTACGACCAGCTCTTCACGAAGATAAACGGGCATGCTTAAGTGACCACTGGAACTTTGGTAGGAAAATACGAAGTACAAAACCGGAGACCAAAATCGAAAAGGGAGAATTAGAGAAGCGAGGAGTGTAGTGGAAACTAGAAGATGTAGGGTAACTCGCTTAAAGGCACCATGAAGAACCGAGACTAAATCATCGCTATTTCTAGATTACAGACGAAGTGATAAATCGAGTATTGAGTCGGTACAGTGAACTAAATTTATTGTTCGAGTTTGACTGCTTTCGGCTATTCTTAGTGGGCACCTAATCAAAGAATCTATCTCAGTTTGCATTCGGCGTCAGAGTTCATACCACTTCCCACATGAATTCAATCTTCAAGTCTGTATTTCTGTAGCTCTAGATCCGTTATAAAAATACATAACAATAATGGGAGAAGCTAAATAACAGATAATTAGAATTAAGCTTGCAGCTTTAACGAGAACGTACGACAACTGGCTGACCGTTAACACCTTTGTCTATCCTTCTAGAACGAAATGTCATGTCGTTAAAAAGACCAATTAGAGTATAAAAAAATTACGTCCAGGCATTGTAATTTATTTCTAATTGACCCGATTGTGACGCTACTTGCACCCACATAACCGATACAAAATTTTGACGCTGTTTACTTTAATTCGTAGTATTACTTCACGGTTTTAGGTATTTCATCATTGCGTTTAAACGATGACTTTTTTATCCGTTCATTCGGTGAAATGAGTAACATCTAATTTTCTGAAAAGTCACGATACGATATGTGATAGAGTCGTCATAGCCATGGACAGTATAATTGACCGAATTTGAAAGGAAATTAAGTCTTAGTAAGTTAGATACTCTATCATGCGAATCACTTCGAGTTAATGTGCTCTTTGTCCATTTACCATGAATGATCAGTTGAATAGCCTAATTGAATAGAAATTAGTTGTGCTAATTAAACTTCAATTGGAAGATTTAGAAAAATCTCGGATTCATGACCGTCGCTGTTATAATCTCATAGCTGCAATGGACCCTGGTGCCTTGATGCCGCATGCACGGTCACGTTAAAATAGTTCACAATAGTTAAAAATAATTTAGAAAAAAATGCTAAACATTTCCGGCGACAATCCATGTCACACGTGACTCGTGCAACTTCTGTCTAAATAAACGCCCTTAAGAAACAGAGCTCCGAATGTCGACTACAGGACTTTCACAATACAATCTGTACGACTACGCGTGTGTGGGTGATGACTACGTGTTGTGTTTCATGTGCGTTTAATGGAGGTAAAATATGAAAACTGTGAAGAAACGAAGACTTGGATTTCAAGGAACGATTAGGCCTCGAATTCAATAAACCCTGATTAATTTGACGTGTAAACGCCGGGACGCCACGAGACGCGGAAGAGCAATAAGACGCATCTAGCGTCTAGGTGTTTGTTAGCTAACGCAAAAATAATCTTTGGCACGAAGTGCCTTCCGTTTATGTAAGACATGGTAGATAACTGCGCCTCTGTCATGGATCACTGAGGTGGGGTGCAGATTAAGGCAAAATACGAAGGACGTGTGGAACGGTTCAAGTTCTAGTCTGACTATTGACGTTGGCTACAGTATTCGAAATTTCTTCGCCCAGTGAAGAATCCCATTTTTCAAATATGTACACCAATTTTTAGACCTGATTATAGTAGTTAGTTAATGTCCTCGAGACACCATTGACCGTTTGGTAACTGCAGTTTAATTATCTTATGGGAATAGAGAGATTCCTAGCAAATAGCATCGAGCATAATACAGATAACTAATTTTCGGAATTACTTTGAGGTTTACAATCGTGTGATTTACCCTCGGAGTTTGATAAATGATCGAATGCAAGTGCGTGGAGAGAAGAACGTTCCTGACGTTCGTATAGTGAAAGATGGCAAGAGACAGCTGTGGAACGGTCAACCGACGAACTGCAACGATCGTTCAACTCTCATCTTCCGAGAAAAGATTTACTAGTGGGAAATAGACTAGATAAGTCTACAGCAATCCTGCACAGGGAGAAATAACAGACGAGAATAGCGAACGTCGGAGAGAAAATCCGAAGATATTTCCCCGATTTATTCGAGAAAGGAAACTTGTAGATAGCTGGGGGATTCCCCGAGGACGACGACTGATTAACGCCATTTTTCACTTTCTATGATCATGTCTAGGTTTGCTTTGAAAATAGATATAATTTTAAACTAATGAGGTTCCGTTTGAGCCAATGATGTCTCAATATAAATATGACAGGAGAGTCGAATGTCTGAAGCGATAATTCTTCACCAAGTTTTACAATTGTACATATTATACAAACCATTAGGATTTGCTCAATCGTTAGAAACTCTGTTTGCTCAGTCAACGACCGTAACACTTTATATTCTATACCTGCGAGTAACAGATTACTAACAATTTGTATACCAAGTATTAAGCCAACTGGCTGTAGTATCAAAGCTCGGAATAATTTTGTTCCAGTTTTCTTTTTTCTCTACCCCAAAATCCGAACTACTGCTTTACATATCTGCTGCGGTTTTCTATTGACATGAATATTCTGTCTCTTTTAATCCCCGTGTTATAATTTCTAATTAATTAAGCTCGTTTCTTTCCAAATTACGGATAGCCTCACCTAGTCGACCGCGTAACTTTCGTAAAATTATGATCCGCTGTGATATAGATAAAGCCAGAATCTATAGTCGTTAATTTATTTTATCGAAAGACATTTTTAAAGCTTCTGGTAGGTGGCAGCACGTTCCGCAAGCTCGTTCAAAATAGAGAGAGCTTGCAGCTAGCAGGTTTTAGTAGCAAGTTTCCGATTAGTCGCGAAAGATGGAGTTTGAGAAGTTCCCAATTTCAAAATCGCCTTAAATTCTTACAACGAATAAAAAGCTTTTCATCTTGCATCAAGGTACAATTATATTTACTCGAGAGACTCGATAAAGCTCAGATAATTATAATGCCAGAATAAAGGACGTGTGATGCAAATTATTATCATCCCTAAATGAGATAGCGATGAAATTTTACCAGTTTGAGACACTTTAATGATTCTGTCTTCGCAATGAAATGTGAAATTATATCATCTAATGAATTCGAATAGGGTTGTCTTTGAAACGAATATCAAGCTCTATTTTTAGGCGGGAGCAGACAGACAATCAGCCTTTTGACCTTTATGCCAAGATAAAATTAACTCGAGTTTCATAATAAAAAAAACCGTAAGAAATTCTAGACGCGCAACGGATTTCTTCATTTTTTTTTTTCTCGGTTGTTAAGTTCTTTTGAAAATACTCGACAAACCGCAAATATAATTAGAGACGGCCAGCTGAAATTTTGAAGACACTGTAGCCGTCAAGTCCGACGTCGCGACGCCAGACATAGTCTTGAATCGAGAGGATGTTGCGTCACCGAAGAGACCAGTCCACCCTCTATTACATGGCAATAGGTCCTTGAGAATTTAGAATACTTTATGTAATTAAAAACGCGTCTAATTGTTATGTGAACGTAAGAAATGAAAATTCAGGGATAAATTTAAACCGGAAAGAATTTCGGATATAGACCGACAGTGGAAAACAAAATCACACAAGAACCTTGAACGCGGGCTAATTCGGGTCCAGCTTTGAGATTCAATTTTAATACATAGAACGAAATTAGTATATCGTCTTCTGGTATTTATTGTCCCAGAGATTT
Source organism: Tenthredo distinguenda (assembly GCA_947538915.1). Classification (NCBI taxonomy): domain Eukaryota; kingdom Metazoa; phylum Arthropoda; class Insecta; order Hymenoptera; family Tenthredinidae; genus Tenthredo; species Tenthredo distinguenda. The sequence goes on from OX384534.1 coordinate 14,269,323, forward strand.
CAGCTGCAGGTCAAATTTTCATTCCCAATTTTAACGCGGAATCGACTATAACTGGTGTCCCGATTACGTAAAAAAACAAAATTCTTTCAGTTACCGTTTTCAGTCGTGAAAAATTTCCAAAACTTGGATTTCTTCATGCTATTTCTACCTAGACGGTGGAATAGAAATTTAGTGAAGAAACCGAATGAAATTTATACAAAGTCGAGATGACAGTGATACAAATCACGACTTCGGGGTTTCTTTTTTTCTTGCATTGTCAAATATTTGGTGAAGATCCGAACTCGCAAACGCGAGGTCAAAGAAGTCGTGAGCCAACTCCCACCAACCGTATGATGCCAATCGAAACGCAAAAGCTGCAAGCGAATGTTTGATAATAAATTTCAACAACCGTACGCGTACCCGCTTACTCAAGGGCATTTTCTGGGAATATCTGGTCTATAATTGATTTCTCTTCTCATGACGAAATCGAACTATATACATATACATATATATGTAGCTATTTGCTGGTGTATGTATACCGTGCGAGGAACCCCTCCGCACAGTCTTGAAGGTTCAGAAATTTTTCACATCAGGAATTCGCAAGTGTGAATTAAAATCGAAGGATTGGAGAAATGATTTGTTTGATTTTAGAAATTTCCATTCGCCATCAATTTTCCACCCGTAGAGTTTACCTGATTAATGGATTTCGAAGTCTGAGGTCAAAACATCGTTACCAGAATTCGGTGTCACTTTTAGGAATGACATGGGGTAAAAAATATGAACTATGACTGTCAGCACATGCTAAAAAATGTTAAGTTTAGATTGAGCTTTCTATGAATTTGTAATGTGGATATCTGCGCACTGTCTTGCGATGTGCAATCTTGATTTACGAGTAAATAAATCTCACCAAAGGTATCCATTCCGATGCATAATATAGATAGATGCTTGAAGATTCACTAGACGAGATATTTTCAGGTTTTATATTTTCTGAATCAAAGAACAAGTGATGGCACTTTATTGTACAGAAATAACATGGCACAACAAAATTACAGTAAATGTGTTTGTTGCCATTATTATTGATACGGTGCCAACGAAATGGTGACAAAGACACCTTCAATCTTATTGTCTGTTCAATTTTTCCATCAGGCAACTCGGTGTCTGTGTCTGCCAGCCATATAATATTGGTATGGCTAGAGAATCGTATTTTATTGGTGTTTTTTTCGACTTTTTACTTTTCACTTTCGACAATTTATACAACGTTTAACTTGGCGTGTCTATATTGTTTGAGTCTGCAAGCTCATTTTCAAACCGAAGCCGCAATGAGGTACTGCTATGATACGATAAGAAATTCATTTACCTAAGCAATACTATTTTTCCACGTAAAGATACATCGAAGAAGGTAATAGTTTATTTTCACTTATCAATATCTATCGAAATATAAGGATAGAATAATGACGACCTCGAAAATGATTTTCCTCAGCGTCTTATAGGTACAATTTACTCGAGTGAAAAATCTACGACACAAGGAAAAAAATCAGCTACAAAAATATCCGCGGCGTATATGTAAATATTTTTCATCAAGTTTTCATCACTACCCATCAGACTGGCTACCCGAAATTAGTCATTTTCTCGTCTCCTGAATACGTATAAAAAGTTTGCTCACGCGGAGCACTCCAGAACCTTGCAATTTGTCTTTATGCTCTAAAAATCTGTAGATTGCGTAGTATTAACTCGATCCTTGCCAGCTTGCTATGCACTCGATATCCAGCTGTCTAAATCTTTAAAGTTATAGTCGAAAGTGGGAAGTCTTCTATTGGTCTTTGACTCGGTGTTAAAAAGACTTGTGTTGTTTTTGAACGCGAGCTGCGGTGAAAGATGCGCATAAAAATCGTGTTTTACTTCATTTTGCTTTATTACATCGTCATATTTTTCTCGTTTTGTGATTTATTTTATCTTTGACGAAGTATTTCCAACATGGACCTTCCCCAATCGACCTTCAATCGTTGCTCATTGCTCAATAAGATTGCGACCATGCCACGCGACCCGTCAACGTCAAGATGCAAAACATCTCTTCAAATTAGAAACGGAAGGTCTGTGCAGAGCCAACTAATTGTCATTCGCCAGACTTGTCTTCCCTCTCTGATATCCCGATTTCTTCTACTTCCTGAAACCTAGGCCATTATTTTTTTTCTTCCATTTTTCCATACCCGATTCATAACATCCGAAGAAGAAGACGAAGGTGGTCTGATATTTCCAATAATTGATCCACAGCTTCGAAGCTGCACGCCTCTCGAAATAATTTAGGTGGAAATTTCCCGCAGCTTTTTGACGGCATAATGAGCTGAGGAGAGGAAAAGATCGCAGGTAGTTATATCTTCGAAGACCTTTTCAAAAGCTTTTGACTTCTCGATATCGCAGTGACAGGTTCTTGGAGTGAAAAATGAATACCTCTCCTTTTCACTCTCCATTGACTAGCTTCATTTTTAACAAGTTTCTTTTTATACTTTCCTCATTTATGAATGGAAAAAATTACGCGACATTCTAAAACCACGTGGTTTTTGAGTACTTACTTAATACCCTTCAATGTCGACGAGAGGTAAGCTACAAATTACCAATGACAATTCTAATCACCAGAAAGCATTGTCCATGCCGTACAACGCGGTATGTTACTTATAGTATCCGTAGCGGAACAAGTAGAGGTACGCATAGGTATTATAAATACATCCTAGCTCGAAGGAGATTTTATTTTAGCATGAGCGCAATTACACATACAATCTTACCCCAGTCTATGTACACTTACTGACTGCCAGTCTACATTGACAACCACACGTGCTGTCTTTGACGAGCAGTGACCCCGTCCTATGCGAGAAATTTAGCTTGCGTGAGCGGGAACAATATCCTACTTATTGATATATTTTTAACAATAATTTTTCCGTGTTTGATTTATCGTCAGCTGCAGTCCTTGTGATTTCTTCTTCTTTTAAATAAACTTTAGTAAAACCAAGAGAACCTCATCTATGGAAATATGAATTTTGTGCCAAATTTTTGAAATATTTTTAAAGTAGGTATGTTTGGTTCCATTCTGTTTCTAGGTTTGACTTTGGTCCAAAAATTTTCAATTCACGTGTAAAAAAATACGATTTTTTTTTGTCATTTATGTTTAAGGTATTATGCTAGTTGCATAATCAGTGGTATCGATGTAGCTAAATGAGGGCTGTAAGTTTAATCAAGTTTTTGATATCGGCACTGTATAGCATTATAACTTAATAATAGCCGAGGATTTTTTCGCATACGGCCCAGAACTCGTTTCACCGTAGGATCACGTGGTATTAAATATTTATGCGATTCAAGATTCGCTACGTCTGACCTAGATACTCCACCCACGAAAACAGCAGACTGTAATAAATTGCATTAAAGCAATTTCGAATTGACGAAAAAATAACTTTTCCAATAGGTGACCCACTTTTGCGCAGTTTTCATCAAATTCATCATTTCTAATCCGGTAATAAGTTCTTTATACATTGAACCGTGATCCAATCTATCAAAAATTTGCGTGGTCAAATAGATAGACGAAGATTTGCAGTCTTTGTATCCCACGAATTGAACGGCACATAAAACCGACCCACATTAATCAAAAATTTATTGATACTTGCGAAGTAATTCATCGACGGGTTGAATGACAGATAATCACTAAGTAATAATAAAATTTGGTATATTTATAGCCATAATACAGATTCCGAAGATCTCCATGAAGAAAGCCGAGAGTTGTGCCAAGAGCGAAACACAAGTATAGAATACATAGACAGCTGTTCTTAATCATTTATCGACAATATCGTCGCCTTGATCATTTCTGTTGAATAGTTTGTGGGCGAAACGACCCTCGCTCATTTATTGGCTGATAATTTTTCCGGAAGAATACTGGAATCCGAAAATAGTAACCTTTGGTAATCGAACAGCATCGTAACGAGTATTCCGTGTCCAAAAATAAGAAACACCAGCCCTTCTTTCCAAGGGAGGAAAAACCCATTGAGTCAACTTTGGAGGAGCGAAGATCAGATCTCTAAGAGTGCTGATCTTGAAAGTTGAAACACATTTGAAAGATATATGGAACCATGTGATGTAGGCGTGACGCTGCTCCAAACTTCCGCTCCGTATGTGAATCTGGCAGCATGTATGCGTCTTCGCACGTGTGTGCATATATGCCTACACACACGTACCTGACACTCAAAAGGCTGGAACACGTTGAACGGATAGACTATAAATATATCCGAAGTGATGGATACCGTGGAACATCACCAGCGCTATCATCTCGTCGTTTCTATCCTCGAGTCGAGCGGGAAGGTGAGAGAAAAAAGCACGAGGAAGATCTCGCGTGGCTGGATTCGTGGTGTAGGTTTCGGGTTATTAACTGGCTAAAAATGAGGAGAAAAGATCGCTTTGCAACGGGATAATCAATGGAGGAACATTGAGCACGATTTTTTACCAAATGCGTTTTTTAATATTCCGATATCGATGTTTGGTATTTCAATAAGGGATGGGAGAAAATAAAAGCGAAGATAACAGGTGGAAAAAATACTTTCAACCCGGAATTAGTACAGCCTTTACTGATCATATGGTCCGAATGGGTAATTAGTCTTGAACATTTCCCCGGAAGTTTGGAAGCTTCGATTTCACCTGTTTATTTCCATGAGCGTATGTTTAGGAACCAGAAATAGAAAGATTGGTGCACAGCTGTCTAATCGTATAATAAATAGAAATGAGGCAGGAAGATAGGGTAACAAATAATCGTTGTTCTAGTTATAATTCGCAATTCAGTTTTTAGACCATTTCAAGGACCCTGGTTTGTCTCTTGGCGATAAATAAAATCATCATCTAGCAACAAAATAAAGAATATTAAATCGCTCATGCTATACTTATATTGTTAATAATTTTATCAACACGTTTAAATTTAGTGTCTATAGATGTATACCAATTCAAAGGCTTCTTGTCCAGCTTCCAAACAAAATACTCAAGAGGCAAATTTCGCTGTTCTTTATACCCTTAGAATAAACACGATGCATCGACTTGGCATGTTAGGATTGCAAAGTGCATCGCGCGGTATTAGCCAAACGAGGGATCACCGACGATTGACATACGGTCTACACAGAACTAATTTTAAATCTCTGACCGTATAAAAAATATTATTCTTTGGCCATAGAAAAATTAAACAGGCATCAAGCTCGTTGATATAAATAAAATCTATACATCCAAACATACATATATCTTCTGCTAAGTCTATCGCACTTTTGTGCCTATGATATGAACCCGGAAGTAAAAAGCTCATTGTTTACGGTAAGAAAATAATAAAAAAGCATTAAAGTCCCGAGGTGTAAGTGCGAGGTTTCAAAGAGGTTTATGCTGTACGTGTATACAACAGTCAATGCACAATGGGAGCTATTCTGGTAACAGACGAAGGCATATGGTGATGGTATAGTACACCGTGTTCTTACTACCGAGCGACAAGACTCTCTAATTGAGATGATGAGGCCTCGAGCCAGGAAGCATCAAATCAGAGAACCAGGAAAAGTACCAGAGACCAGAAAACGACTTGCGAAGGTAATTGACCGGCAAACCTGGGCACCGCTTTATGCGAGGTGCACAAATTTTCGTATTTCTGATTACTCGTCTCTGGAGGCTTGAAGGATTATTATTCACCATTTGCTTTAATTTGATTAAATCCGAGTGGGTATTAAACTCTATGGATGGATCTTTCCTAAATGACTTACTTCAAAAATTATCTAGACATGGAAAATATTCATTTAGTCAGATGAATTCAATCCGAAAATGGCAATTAACAAAAATTGGCCTGAAAGAAGGAAGCGGACGTTTTTATGATAGAATGGAAATCGTCTAGCTGCTTGCGAAGATGGTATGAACTAGCTGTACAGTGGAAGCGAAGTTCTAGGCCGCAATAATCCATAATGCTTTCAACGCATTCGCGGATTAACCAGGCGACGCTCTCATACTAAACGTAGTTCCTCAAGTTGCATAATTTTCGCACTCCGGCAGCAAAGGCTGTTTGTTTAACTTGCGCTTTCAGAGGTTCCTACGTAGAATTCACGTGCGGGGGATATGCACATGTGGTTTATAAAGGGATGAGGGCATCGAGGCGTTATACTCATCCACGAACGAGCACACACGATCAACATTCACCACGCTATTTTTTTTATCTACATTTCAACTTTCTACCGAGTAGAATGGGTTCTAATACATATATGTATGTAAGACGAATGAGGATATTGATCAAAATTGAATACTGGCCTAAGTTTTCACGTGCACTACCGATCATTCAGAATAACCATCCCATCTATAAATGCAGCAGGAAATTGCCCGCCCACGTAGCGTCGAGAAGAAGTAGGTGTAGGTACCCAAAGAGAATAAGGTTTGATTTCTTGCTGCCAAGAAACAAATTTCATTGATAAAGTGCGGCTTGAAAAAATGGGAAGTCTTCTCAGAGTTTCTAATTTATTCCCAGAGCGTTTCATGGCTGGAGATAGAGCCACTTCCGTCTTAGAAGCTCGGCTTGCGTCATGATAAACAAGTCTCAAAATGCCTCATATGTTTACATGTGGACATAGCGTGCAGTATAATCAAGCAAGATTTAGACAAGCAGGAAATCTTGCCCACAGGCATCGGATGAAATTCTCGTCATCAATTCATCCCCAGAGATGATCCTTGCATTTACTAATCATTCGATAAATTTATGAGTAAAAATGAGCAACACTCGCTTCATCATTTTCAATTTTGATCTCTCATCTCTCATTATAGTCGTTTACTAGAATATATTATCTCTATTTTGAGATAGAGCAAACGTAAGCTACACGGCTGGCACAGATCAACTTAATTTGGTAAACGTCATAGGCAGGTGAATCTAGGTACGTCACAGTTGTAACGGTTGAGTGGCTACAAACCGGAAATAAACATAACTGATTCAAGAATATCCCCTGCAGAGACGGATTGCGCAGTAAGAAGATCAGTTGAAGTTTGTTTAATTCATAATATCGTTCTAGACATTCGGTCGTTAGCTCGTTACCGCCGTAATATTGGCGCCAGACTGTCGTCAGGTGTTAGAGCAGAAAAATCTAAATACGTCAACGGGAACTGAGATCAGTTTGAGACTAGGGCGGTAAACCATTAAGATTTCAAGCTTTTGATATAATCTACGTGAAATATTAGAAGAGATCTAATTCCATCATTTTTCGTCATCGTATAATCTGCATGGGAATTAGTGGACTCGTTCAAACGCTAAGCTAAAAGAAATACGCTGCAAATGTTTTACTTCTCGTACGAATAATCCTACAATGAGAATTGGAAAGTTTTCCAAAGGCAATTTGTTATTTTAATAGCTCTGTTTCGCAATACTCTGATTTGGAAGTAACCCTGACAAAGAACAGGGTAGATAGGTGCGTCAGTATATTCGGAACTTGACAGACTTGAAACTCATCCAGAATGCATTCCTCTGCATGAGAAAGAGAAGCTAAGGAATATCACGTGGTTTAGCATCCGAAGTGACGTTTTAGCCTCGTCGTCATTACGACGACGCGAAGAAAAGCTGGTGATCTCAGACAAAGACAGTGAGCAAAACTAATATTACGGTATTCTGGTTGTGTTAAACTTGGTACACGAAAACACATACGACGTACACTAAACCGTTAGCTCAAAGGAGGATGGATAAATATAACAGCTCAAGGTGTGAAACCCTGCTTTACTACCGATAAACTAGACGAATGACTTTCCGGTGTGAATATTGAAAAATAAAATTACAGTCTTATCGATGATTTGAGAATATACCTTTTGTTTAAGCCTGTATAGTGTCATCATTGAATTACATCGAAGGCTAATTTTCATTCAGGAATTAGTCCGATTTTTATAAGAAATCGGGACTCTTGAATTTTATGAAAGCCATCTGAATTATTTGAAATACTAATTACGATAGTCCGTATCTCCATGTTTGACACTGGAATATACCTAGGTGTATTTGTATAAATAGAGATCAAAGCTATGGCCAGAATAAATTTATTGTCAGACAGTTCAGCTGTCGTTTTCCCCTATAATTTGAGCTCCAGATTTCGAAAAAAAATGAAATAAATAAATATATGTATATATATATATATATATATATATATATATACCTGTATAAATGCTGCGTGTACGCGCCGCAGTTGCGCAACATTAAAATAGAACAATTTGTTCTATAGCGTTTGGCACGAGTACCAGAGAAGCCATTTCGCACAACTTCAACAGCACAAAGGTATCGCTTTGTCGCTAGATTCTACTTGCGAAGAGAGTGACATACTATAAACTGCACATTAGGCGTGATACCACAATAAGTAAAGCGCGACGGTTCTTCTGCCTTGAACTAACCGATGATACCACCTACGGTGTTCATTATAATATCAAATTTAGTCATATAATTAACATCGCATTTCTCAAAACGGATTTCACTTTCATTTCAGTTTCAGTTTTTTCCCCAAATTCTTTTCTCAAAAACGTTAGGAGGAAATACTGAGTTTCCCAGTTATTTTTAGAAATATTTTCACCGCAAGACTTCTTTCTCTTTAATTCTACTGCGTTCAGATTTCGTCGGAAAACTTCTTTTTGTACAATTAATAATAATTCATATAATTTATTATCTACATTGTAGAAAATTCCTGGGATTTCCTATAACCCTGTCAAGTACTGTTCATTCTAATTCCCTCAATTACTTTATAATGAAATTTTCAATCACGTTGACTAATATACTGCAGACAGAAGTCTCATGGATCCAAAGGAGACGAATGAGGCTGTGTTAATAAACTGATCTCCGAAGTCACCAATATTTTTTAGAATTATAACTGCATCTTCTTTCCTTCAAATGAAACTGTATTGTCTTCTAATTCTTGTTATCGTTTAAATACTATAGACAAGGTGAACGCCAAGGCTAGAGACTCATACGATGAACATGGAGTTACGTCTGGTGGCTGACCACAGCGGATCTCTACTACTGCGGCACGTTGGGTAATCGTAATAGTCTGCAATTTTGCAGATTGAAGGTAAGTCTATCACACACGGTTGAATTTATTTGTTCATTTTGCATACGATAATCAGGAATGACAATTTTTGGATAAAGATAAGCAATAAGAATCGCGATTTGAATATTTCGTTCACCAAGAAGTGAGAAGAATATAAGATGGGATTCCGGAAAGCGAGTGTGAATCTGATCGAACGAGATAAACTGCAAAAAAAGATCCCAAAGCCATTAAAAAAGTTCTTTAGCTTGACCAACTGGTCCGACTGATGACGACACATTCGTTTTTCCTAGCTAGTTCAGTAAGCGATGGGCGTCGCGGCGCTTCTACCGAGCGTCGCGACGCCGCGGGGGAGGCCATCGGCGTAGAATTAAAGGGGCAGTAGAATTTACCTTTCGTAATTTGGGTGATAAAATATTATCAATCAAATTGGATTCTCTACGCAGAATCCTCTTATCTATACAGTTTTAGGAACAGCGACAGTTTAATGCGATAAACATTTCCGATTTAGATTACGAAAACAAGGTATAAGCACATGTCGTATAATAATCAATAAAGATATGATTATGCAGTGAAAATGAGTTCAATTAGGCCAGTAAAGTCTTTCAAGAATCGTCGAGCATTGATTGACAATGGTGTAAGCTTATAATTCAAAAAGGATCGTTTGATAACGATTCAATTCTATGAGATAATTACTGCTAGATATTTTAGGTAAAAATTTGTATTTAACAGTAGATATGGAATGAAGTAACAGTTGGTCAGTTCGTTGAGTGATAAAATATCGGTGGTGACGCTAGTGTGATTACAAAACAGACGTCGATGTGTATTTCTAGCGTGTCAGCGACCACTGGCCACTACTACTGGCTTCAGTTTGAAGCTTGGAAACCCTGCGAAACTTTGAGTTCTACCAGCTCTCTGAATCGCTGCATAAATACACAGAATTTTGTTTAAACTACAATTGAAATCAGATAACCCAATTTTGAGAACTCGTTTGTGTTCTACAAAGTAGGGTGTTTAGTATTGATAATTCATGCGTGTGTAATATCAGAAAAGCTCAATCGAATCAAACTTATACCAAATTCAAAATTATTTCCCTCACTTCAGACAGAAAGGCACAGAATTATTTGAATTGCAACCGAAAGCATATCCAGTTTTCAATTTCAATTCTTTCACCAATATCTTGTTTTAATTCATATCAGCTTTAGCCGCGGTTGTGGCGAAAAATCAATCAATCGTCTCGCCCAACCGATCCGGAAAATGCAATTTTCCTCGCTAAACAGGGGCGAGCGACACGTTTTATCTTTGACGTATGACATATGAAAGTAATAGTTAATCTGGAGCATCAAAACACAGCTGTTGCCGACTCCGAGGAACCCAAATTGTCCGCGGAGTTGAAAACTTGCAAAATACTTGGCCTAGCATTAAGAAAATCGAGTAAAGCAATGAATAGCTGCAGTATAAACCCACGGTAATGGGTTCAAAAATTTTATCAGACTTGGAAATAACTTCGAAAAAACTTATCTAACTTCTATCTCTTGTGGTTCTGATGAATGAATGAAATCACTAAACGGCATAAATAAAAAATAAAAAAAAAAGATTTGAATTATCAGGGATCAAAAATAGGACACAAAGTCGAGTTATAAACGGATCCAGACAACGCGCGAACGTGTTAGAATTTTTTTATTATATTATATTATTGCAGCGGTAATTTTATCCGGAAACTTAGAGTGCCCAACGATTTAATGCTGCAGACGGATTTAATTGGAATGGATTCAACGGTTGGCCGCTGGCTGCAGCTATCCACTTGTGAATTAATATAATCGGCCAGTCAGTCAGAGTACTTCGTAGTCGGTGAAACCAATGCGGCTATAAATGTCGCCAAGGACAACGGAAGGACAATCATAACATTTCCTCGAAATTAATAATTGCAGTTTGCTGCACTCGCATGTTTAGTCATCTTCTCACAATTAGGTACAACGGAAGACGTACGCAAGTGCGTCTCAATGATACAAAAAAACCTTAAACAGGACGAATCATCGAGCGAGAAACGCGAGAAACGCGTCCATTTGAAATCCTCTGAACCTGTGAAAAAATCCTACACAAGTATATATATCTGTGCTCCAAATTATACGGGGCACTGTGGAAGGCGTGCTGAGCTCTCACGTGTATCGTGCGTCGTCAAAATTACGTAACTTTCGTTATTATGGGAAAATAAGGGTGGGAAAAAAGCATTTAATTAATGATAATACAGCGAGGTGAGACCTTTTTCAAAATGATAGATGTCTTCTTGGAAAACTTTCTTAGAATGAAGTCGCCATTAATAGAGCAGAGGTCTTTGATCCTTTCGCCAATCTTTTTTCGCCTCGCAAGTCGATCCGCGTAAATTCGAATGCGATTCTTTGTGTGTTACGTAGCTTGCCAAGGATGGAAAATAAAGAATAAATACATTAAAGCACGCGTCTGTATGTGCGGATTTTATACCTGTTGGATGAATATTTTGGGTGACCCTAGTAGCCTATTTGCAGGAGTTTTGACAATAATCTAATCAATCGTGACCCGGGTTTTGGGGGATACTTGGAATGCGTTAATTCCATTTGTTAGTAAAAAACGTCGATGATGTCGGTGTGTTTTTTCCCCAACTATAAGAATCCACTCGTTGCCAACAGCCAGCTCTAAAATCGTCTTGAGAATGACGCAAAATCTTCGGTAATCGAGAGCGATGAACACGCGAGGAGCAAATGTGAGACAAATATAATATGTATATCAATTCGCATACTTCAATGTCATCATTATTTATTATATTCGTAAAATACGCTACGGATATTCGCTTTGACTAGACAATTTCTCGTTTCCTCTTCTTCTTCGTTTTTTTTCCTTCCTTTTTTTTTCATTTATATTCAACTGTGGAACCGACGCAAGAACGCGGCTGAATGTCCACGGCCTTCGCCAACTTGTATTTGTACTAGTATATTATGAAAGATCAGAGGCTAACAAATATTAAGAAACAACCCCGTCAAAGTTAAAGATATCCGCGAAGCCACGTGCATGCGAGTCAAAATTGATGTAGAAGAACCGAGGGATCCTGAAATCATAGGACAATCTTCCCTGGAATCGGAAACCTTCATTGCTTCTTCATTTGCAAAGATTTTCGATCGAATGAAACAGCCGAGAATTTTCTTATTAGCGTCTTCCTTCGTTCGGATGGAAGAAAAAATTCTATTCTCTAAAATACTTGAATACTCTGTCTCAGAACAAAAAATAATAACTTCAATACCCGCGAAAACGTGAAAAGGCGCGAACAGTATGATTTATTACCTCCCGTCTTTATTGGGGGAAATAATAAACTTTGCTATGATAGACTTACTTCCTGAATTTTGTAGCTTGTGCGAACTGTCTTTCGCCGCGTTGTGGTAACTTCGTATTCTTCTTCGACGGTGGGACCATCTTCTTCTGTGACATCGACGACCGGCGTCGATGGTGTCGAAATGACGGGGGTCAGGGCGTCCATCACTTCCATTTTCGAATTGGGTGTTAAATTTTCGTTCGTATCACCCTCCAGGGTAAGAAACTGGCTTTTACCCGTCGTAGCAAATGTAGAGTGAAGAATTAAACACCGGATTATAAGAAAAGTATAAAAAAAGGGAAATGAAGAAATGGAGAAAAACCCACGGGAGGAACACCGCGCGAATTGGAAAACGCGGTGAAAGCTTGAAGCGGTATATAGATGGCAACCAAATTTAATTAATAATATCGAAACACCTGTGTATATACAATAATCAAACGACCGATATTTATTATTATTTTATTAATTTTTAAAATTGAGAAAGTAGAGGCTAAATTAATGTAAAATAAACTCGAGGTAAGACCTCGAATTCCGGGACGCGACTCTGTACCGAACGACGCGACTGGTTAAACTAAAGCAAACTGCTGCTACGGGCCCTCCAACCCGTGGTTCACAGCGAAAATAGATTTCAGATTTTCCCTTAAGTTACGGCAGCAGAACACGCGTTCGTTACCGCTTTACCCGCGACCCGGGGACCAAACTCTTCAGCTTCTTTTTCCCTCTCTCGTATTCTTTAGATCTTCACTCAAACCGCAATTCGCACGTGCCATCGAATTGTCGTAATACAATGAATGACAAAAAATCGCAAGAATCAGTCAGTTTATATCTAAAAAAGAGCCGGAAAAATTTGAATTGTATCTGTGATCGAAGGAACGTTCTTATTACGCTTCAAATATTGAGTCCTGGAAAAGCTCGTTGCTTCAAAAATTTTCAGTCTTTAAGTTGGAAGTTTTGTAAGTCATTTGTGGATATAATTTGAAGAGATTCGCGGCCCTGTTTTTAAATCAGTTCATGCCTTCAAATTCATGAATTCAATTCCGCGTAAAGTAAAGTAAGTAGGTAAGTAAGGTAAAGTCCGCGTTGAACTCGTATTTTCAAAGCCTGTACGTTTGTAAGAAGGAGTCGTCAAATGTATCGAAAAGCTTATTTTTTAATTTAGAGCAATGAAGGAGAAAAGATTGCATAAAATAGTGATATTTTGTTTTTATTGTGTGAATGTGTATTTTAGCTATAGTATAGATTAATCGTAGCGCGCATTAACACGATCAATCTATTATAAAACAATTAGAAAAATATGACATTGAACAAAGTGTAGGTATATGTATATAGAAGCGCCTAAAATTTAATCTAATAAATTATTTAAATATCGTATGTAGGTGTATGCAGAGGACAGTTACATACACGCAAAGAAAAAATCTACTACCAATATGTTCCAGGTCATAGGGTAGGGGTACACGGCTATAGTAAATTAAGCATTCGCAAATATGTATAATATATGTTTATACCTATAGGTACATGTCTATATGTATAGCAAACAGTCTAATCTCAGATCAGAATTTCGACGTGTATAATCAGCAGCCAGAATCCTCGTTGCGGCAAGATCAATTATTCTTTCTAAAAGGCACATGTGTTGAAAATGCTCGTCGTATAAATCCTATTGATTCTCTATTGTAAATGACGATAACTAATAGAAATAATAAATATAGGATAATTAGAGCGATATAGGTATACCTATATGGGCGGGATTTTTATACCAGCTATTATTGTCTATCTTCATGAGCTAAGCGACCTGAGATAACAGAATTCATACTTTCTATGTTTTAACTGTTTACTGTATTTTATCGACATAACATTTCTTTCTCCTGCCGTACAATTGCCGTTAATATATGTATAACTACTTTGGCAAAGATCACAGTACAGTTTACAAAGGCATTAAGCAATGTCAATTCATTTATTATTTAGAATGTATAAAAATGTTAAATAAAAATGAGTAATTGACTCAAGTTGAGCTAATGCAATGGTCATAAATTAATTTATGACAAAAATGTAATAATTTACGATGAAATTCATTGATTTTAATATATTTCAAATTATCCTTCGAACTAATTGCAAGTCTGATTTGTCTATATAACAATTTTGAGATAAAAAATGTGTATACAAAATTCACAGAGATTGATAATCTTTCTCAATTACGCGATCAGATTTCGAAGCTCCAATTCTGATATGGATTTCATTTTATTTTTATGTTTCTCATCTTTTTTCGGAAAACAGATATCTGGATAATAATCCAACCGCATCTGAATCGGAATGATATGAATAAGGTATACAAATATTAGATTACTCGAAATAGAAAGAACATGTGCCTGATATTTGTATATATAAGGCAAACGAGGAGTAGATTCGTACGTAACAGTCCAATGAGACAGTTCCTTCTTCTTTTTTTGGTGCAAATATTAATCGAGCACACAATTACCAGCTAGTTTCAAAGCTCTCATTATTGTAATATTGTGCATTCTAGAGTATAAAATTTGGCATTCATTTTCACGAAATATTATGCAACATTATTTCACTGATCATTAATTCGATTCATCTGTAATTTATCTAACTATTTATTTTGGCAAGTCTGTTGTAGCTGGAATACTGTTGAATATTTCAAGCTCAATCGTGAAATTAAAGCCTCGGTATATCTTTGCCAGAAAACATTGAACCCAGGTACATATCAATCCTGCACCATAGTTTTATCGCTCTTTCAATGTTTTCACACTGTTGTGATGCATTAAGCATAATAAAGCACAGGAATATGACAGTGAATACAACTTACAATCTTATGCTGAATCAAATATTATCAATTGTCCAAAAGCAAGTCGGCAAGTTAGTTCATTATTTTAAGCTTGTTGGTCCTTCAAATTTTCTGAATCGTTAATAAGCTTGTTTAATTCATCAGGCACGTATACACCTTTTTCTGTAATTATGCCTGTAATAAGCGTAGCTGGTGTGACATCAAAGGCTGGATTCCAACACTGAATACCAGCTGCAGCTACTCGCTGATCATTTATGTGCGTCATTTCTCTCTCCGGTCTTTCCTCAATAACAATTCTATCTCCACTAGGTATTGTAAAGTCAATCGAGGTCAGAGGAGCAGCGACATAGAATGGCACACCATGATGTTTGGCGACAACTGCAATCTGCATAAATTGAATCCAACATTATTTTTTACAATTATTTTACAAATATAATTCTCTTCTTTATTTAGATTTGCCTAATCTTTTGGATCGTTGGGAGTCAAATATCCGAAACCGTTCTAAAGCTTACTTGATAAGTTCCTATTTTATTTGCTGTATCTCCATTTGCGGCGACTCTATCAGCACCAACAATAACTGCGGATATAGTTCTGGACTTCATCAGAGCTGCCACCATGTCATCGCATATTAATATAGCAGGCATTTTCTCATGGACTAATTCGTATGCAGTCAGTCTTGCACCTTGATTATATGGTCTTGTTTCGGTGCAATAAACTTGCTCTAAAATGAAGAGAATTGCCAATTCAGAAAATTTGTATTTTTCTATGCCTAGTTTCTGAACTCTAGGAATTAGCCTTTTTGGAAAACACTAATGAATTTTCTAAATCTAAATTCAGAAAGAATCCATATATAAGTATAAGTCTGAATGTGGCAGTCTTGGAAAATGGATGTGAAAACATGTTAATATTCAATATACTTGAATGGTATTCAAAAAGTAGGTGAGAAACAAACTGAAGGACTAGGAAATTAATAAAAAGAAAGCTTTTTGCTCCAAAGAATTCATGTTTAGAATAATAATGCAAAGAAAGCAGTTACTAGAAATAACATGAGGTATGAGTGAGCCTCAAGCATTGATCACAGTAAATCAACAACAAGAATTGATATCAAGTATAATTTGGTAAATAAGAATAATAACTGCAATGGAAGCCTCACCCAGTTTTTTATCTCCGTGCAATGTCCTAATAACACCCAAAGCCGTGCCATATCCCGCTGTGGCAAGACTGCCAGTATTACAATGCGTAAGAACCCTCACCAAGCTATCGCCTGCACCATTGTTTAGAATAGCTTGTGCTCCATGACGTCCAATTGCTTTGTTATCCGCTATATCCTTTTCTAACATCGCCTCTATAGCTTTTAGAAACCTATCAAATGTTGCTTAGTTTATATATTTGCTTAGCTTTATCAAACGCATACAACTAAGTACATTAACACAATAATTAATCCATTGTGTAAATAGTACTATACAAGTATGCGAGCCAGTACTAATAAACTGTTAATTCTACCATATAGGTACACAAGTTAAGTGTCTTTGTCATACATATCAGGGAATCCCAGCTAAAAATTACGTATATACAAAATTACAGATGATTCTAATTTTGCGTACGAAAATATTGGAGAGTGAATTTCTCGCATAGTCCAAAATTCAAGTTTGCTCGATCCCTCTTCTTTATAGCGGCTAAAGAATTAGTGTAAAATATTTTTACAAAGATTTCGGGGAATTATTGTCACATTTAGAAGTTATTTTTTAAATCACATCTATTCACAGAAATGTTGATTTACTGTTTTATTCTAGCTGAGCTAGGGTACAGAACATAATTCATACAGAACAAATATGATATGTGCTACACAAAGTTTGCTTGGGTCAAATCAGTTGCGATAGCAACAAATCAAAGGATTCGTTGCTACACTTTGATAGCTTATCTATGATTACATTAATATGATAGATGAATGCTTGAGCAATTAGAGATCATCGATAGAAGACTGATTATCCATACTGTTTACTCCCTCAAGTTATCACGGCAAATTACAACTGGGATTTAATAATTGAGTTATTAATTTACCCATGAATATCATAACTGTCTCAATTTTATCCAACAAATTTAGCAACTTATGCTTTATGATTAACAAGAATGTACAAGTCCATACTTCTCTTTCATTTCAGCTGCAGAAACAGATTCATCTTTGCTTAGTTGATTCGAAAGTGTGATCAGATCTTCTGCAGCTATTTTCATATTAACCGCAGTGGGTCTTGCAGATACCAGATAATTAAGTTTGCCTTCAATTTCTTGACGCAGACTTTTCTTGTCTGTAAATTCCTCATTCTGTATCTCTACTGCCAAACTGAGGCACCCTACAATCGCAATTGCAGGGGCCCCTCGGACCTGAGAATTATTTAACGCGAAAAATTCATAGAGTTAGATCTCTGTTATACAGTGGATAGTCTGAAAGCAATTTGCGAAATTGTATGGGAGAATTTCCAACACATATTTAAATACGTAATTCTTATTATTCTTTTCTAAATGCGATTCTTCGAATTCTAATGAGCAGAAAATTTTTTGAAATTATTAAACTCGGTAAATAACAGCTCTGAATAGAACCGCGGAATTGAAATAAGTGGTCGTGAATGGGTAATGATATTTTAAGATGCGTGATAAGTCTGCGACGTATAACCTAAGTTATGTAATTTATTTTTAAATGGTTATAATCACGAATGAAGGAGAGAATGGTTGTGGTTCAAGTATGAAAATTAATACCTGCATTTTGTTGATGACTTTCCATCCATCCTCGACACCCTTGACAGCGACATACTTCGAGATAACCGGTAGTAAAATTTGATCAAGAATTTCGAGCTTACCATTCTCCCATTTAATTGCTCTTAAAGTCATCGCGAGACGGGTTATCTTTAATGAAACTCGTGGCTAAAGCGTAGTGGGTTTGGTAAACGTAATGATACGTGAAATATAACGTGAATGGACTGCATCTACGGGTATATATTATTATGGTTTTTATTTTCTTTTAATAGAGCAAATAAACTCGCGATCTGCCGCCGTTCACGTGCGCAGATAAGACCTAACCATAGATATAGACCTAACTTAAACATACCGTAGATAAACACTCACGTGATTACTGTCAATCCGTCGCGTCCGATTCTACAAGCTTAAGATGAACTCTACTTACCAATGAACCTTGAACTGGGTCGATAAAGAAGCTATCTGTACGAAATATTGATGTTCAATACTCGTATGTAGAAAGACTTTCTTTCATTTTCAAGATACGGTACAATATTTGAGAAAAACGGATTATATCATGAAGATACGACAAACATAACGTAAGAATAATTTCGAAATTGCTTATTTTGAATATTGGTAAGTGTTATACTTATTCAGGTCTGTGGATGAGAACGAATTACAGAGAATTCATCTAGCGCAATATTTTTTTCCATTTTCGGAGATCTTGAGAAAGAATTCAAAGCTTTCTAATCCGCTAATAATTGATGAGGTATCCGTAAATACCATAAATCTTAGATATGAGCAATTGAAAGACATCGAATTTCATTGAAAATTACAAAAAACTTTTATTATAAACTTTCACATTACATGTATATGTATAAAGGAAAAGAACAAAAATTTAGTAATATTGAACTGTAGAAATAGTAATAGTAGTAATAATAATAGTAGTAATGATGTATAAATACATCTGTAACAATAATCTTCGTTTGTATAACAACCAGATCGATGGCACGCCGGAGTACCGACTATATGATTTCACAAATTCTTTCAATTATTGAATCAAATCTGACTCAACTTAGTGATGAAATAGTCGAAGGTTTGTGTGCGACATGGTAATGCTGTGCTCATCACAAGCCTTGATAACAACATCGTCGTTTGTAGAACCAGCTGGACTTGCAATATAACGAACACCACTCTGAAATGAAAGAATTTTATATCGTAGGATTTGAATCATCCAAATTCACCTTATTGAGTAATCTTTTAAATAAAGAGGACAGTAAATAAGAGAATGAATCGAAGAATGCGGTCTTGCTACATGGTTTGCACAATAAACACGAATTTTGAATTTGTTTTAACTAACCAGTCTAGCGCGATCGACGTTATCCCTGAAGGGGAAGAAAGCATCACTGCCAAGAGCAACTGCATCTAATTTTTTCGCCCAATCTGATTTCTCCTCTTCAGTTAGTTGTTCAGGAACGACTTCGTATACAGCCGCCCAACTCTCTTTATCCATGTCTTTGCCGATTGATCCATTCACGTAATTATCAATCGCGTTTGAGATCTCTGCCCTCTTTACTCCCTTCTTGAACTGCATTCCTGTTACTCTAGGGTGCTGGCGAAGCCACCTTGAAAGGGACCACAAAAATGTAAAAATTAGTCAATTAGATTAAAAAAAAAGGAGTACCGAGTCTCTGTTAGCCAGAAAATTCTCTCAAGTTGTTAAAATTTGTTAAAATTCATTCCTAAATAGAAGTCCCACCAGTTGTCAGCTTTGTCACCAGCCAGCCTAGTGCAATGAATTCTGGATTGTTGTCCAGCACCAATTCCAATAATCTGTCCATCCTTTGCATAGCAAACAGAATTACTCTGTGTATATTTCAAAGCAATTGTTGCTATAATCAAATCCCTGATTGCCTCTACTGGCAGATCCTTTCGCTTAGTTACAATATTTGTAAACAGATTCTTATCAATAACTGCGTCGTTTCGTTTCTGTTCCATGGTTAGACCGTACAGAACTTTACGTTCAATGGGATCTGGTTCGTAAGCTGGATCAATTTGCAGGACACAGTAGCCGCCGTTCTTTTTCTTTTTTAATAACTGAAGAGCCTCTGGTGTATAACCAGGTGCTATGATGCCGTCTGAGACTTCTCTGTAAGGTAAAATTGTGATTTAATTATTAAAATCAGAAATAGATTAGAAACTACGAGTCATTTGAATAAAATAACAGTTTATTTATACCTGGAAATAATCCTGGCTGTAATGGCATCGCAAGGATCAGACAACGCGACAAAATCTCCAAAACTAGACATTCTATCAGCTCCTCTTGCTCGAGCGTAAGCAGAAGCTAATGGAGTCAATTGATGCAGCAAATCTTCGACTTGACATAATTTTGCCTGATCAGAATCCAGCGGAACACCGACTGCTGCACCTGCTGGGCTAACATGTTTGAACGAAGTTGCTGCTGGCAGATTCAAAGCTGCTTTAAGCTCCTTTACCAATTGGTAACCGTTCAAGGCATCGCAAAGGTTTATGAATCCAGGGGAACCATTGACAACAGTTAACGGAAGCTTTTCTAAAGTGGTGAAAAGTTGAGCTGGTTTCTGATGCGGATTCATACCATAACGGAGAGTTAGCTGAGATTTTCCTGCGCTGTATTCTTTGCGGAAATAATCCGAGATCGCATTATCATATTCTGAGGTATGTGTGAAGGCTTTCAGAGCAAGAGCTTGTCTGAAATGAAAGGAATTGGAATGTAATTCTTCAAAAAGTTTATCCTTCTGGTGTTATTTTCTCTTCATCAGAGAAAAGTGGGCAAATAAATTTATATGATCAAATCATGCAAAGATATTCATAAAATTCAATACAATTGGTAAGGATTCAGACTGTTTTAAGGCTTTTGAAAGTCCGGTGTTTGATGGAAGACTTCTATACAGTCATAATATGAATAATTGATAAACCGTTGGCATGAAAGTCTTTATACCTAGTATTTAAAGACGTTCCTCTGTCAGAGGAGCTTTCCAGCTCCTTGATAACCTTATTGTAATCAATCGGGTCACAGATAACTGTGACTCTTGAATGATTTTTAGCAGCTGCCCTAAGCAGAGTTACGCCACCAATATCAATATTTTCAACTGCATCAGCAACGGTAACATCAGGCTTCGTAACAGTCTTCACAAATGGATAAAGATTGCATACCACAATACTTATCATTTCGTAATTCTGTTTTTTCAAATCTTTTTGGTCAGAATCACTAAGCCGAGCCAATATACCTGCACATTGACGATAATTGTTACAAGATATTTAAATCTGGTTAGACTAAGTTTGATTATGAATAAATAATTCTTGTTAAAAACAGCTTTATGATGGCAGACTTAAATTTTCAATGAAAAAGTAGAAAAAACATGGAATTTCAATTCACCGGCTATTCTATTCATTCCTAGACCGACTGTCGGATGGAAAACCATTTATTTGAATGAAAAGTCTTCTAAATTTTCCCAAATAATTTCATTCTCCTTGGAAATTTTGAGATTTTATACAATTTTCTCCAACAAAGTTTTTTAGTTTGAAGTAACATAAATTAAACCCAGCAGTTTCTGTAGGCATTATTCAATTACTGTTCATGATCTTTGTGTTATTCAGGTTCAGTTATGGTGATTGAGACTAACAATGAATTATTCTTCTTGATGATTCTATCATTACTGTAATTGTTCATGTTTATTAAAATATGAATTTGGACCTGCGTGGACAGCAGGATGGAGAGTTTTTACACGTCCTCCAAGCATTTCTGGGGCTCCTGTAATATCAGAAACATCTTTGACCTGGAGGCCTGTGTCTCTTAATGATTTAGCCGTCCCTCCAGACGCGACTAACACAAAGCCCAAGTCGTTCAGTCTTTTAGCAAAAGGCAACAGGTCCGTCTTATCAGAGACACTTAACAGAGCTGTAAAATTCAATTTTTATGTCGTTCTAGCGATTACTTGGATAATTACTACGTGAACGAATTCAGAGACTTTGGAAAATAATCATCGTAAGCTATCAATCTCGATTACTACGATGCAGAGCTTGTAAGTTTCATGTTATGAGCCGTAAAGAAAATAGCCAGACATGCACGTGGCGTCGTAGAGTCGAAAAAGACGCAGGAGAGTTGAATAATGTAAGAAGGCTTGCAGTATAAATTGAAAAATAAAAGTATAATAATGTAATATTTCTTACCAAGCTTTCCACTCGACATATTTGATGCTATTTCGAACAGCAGGAGTAAATTTGAAAATTTTTGAAATAATTCAGGAGCGGCTTCAACACGCGTATGTATGTATTACCTATCGCCGGGAACGCAACAAGTGTATGAATGACCCTGAAGCAAAAACGTCCATTTATAATCTCGCGGACTGTTATTTTTATTATTTGATCTAGTGCGTCAGTGAATTTATCTCACTGTCCGCCGGGGGTCTGAGGTCAAAAGTTATCGACATTAAATGAGATTATTCTCATCAACGCTGAGCGCGAAAATAAATCTTTATTTACGTAGCTAAAAACATATTGTTCGAAAACTCCGCTTCGTAAATAAGCGACGTCAGAGTACGTCATATCACAGAATTTGCTTATTCGATAAACACGTAACTCTACCTAGTGGTAGCGAACACGCATCAAAAAGCGCGAACACTCGTTTGATAAGTTTAAATAAAGGATCTTGAATCTATGTTCCCTATGACCAATGGTGAAGCTGAAATTGTCAAAAGCTTTTGACGTTTCTAGCAGAAGGGCGTAATATTTTTTATCCTGTTATCATCTGTGAGGTAAATTTATCAGCAAGATGAATAGATTGTTCGGCCGTGCTAAGCCCAAGGAACCTCCACCAAGTATAACTGACTGCATTGCTGGGGTAAGTCAATAAGATTCTTATATATGAAAATCCGATCGCACAGGTTACACTCGACCTTGTAATGAATCATCGTCAATCTCATATTGAGGATTCCTGATTCTCACGAACCTGGAGAAAATGGAGGGTCCAAAACAGAATTGTTGTTTATAAAAAATCGTCAACTCTCGCCGTTTATCAATTGCCTTAATTTTAATTGATCAATTAATTTATTCCTTCGCAAATCTACACGTTTATCAATTTTTCTCTGACACTTTGTAAAGTCCATTCAAATTCGATCAATGCATATGATATTTATAAAAACAGGTCGATAGTAGAGCTGATTCTTCTGAGAAAAAAATAGCCCGCTTAGATGCCGAGTTAAAAAAGTATAAGGATCAAATGGCAAAGATGAGAGAAGGGCCAGCTAAGAACGCAGTGAAGGCGAAGGCTCTCAGAGTTCTTAAACAACGTAAAATGTATGAGTCCCAAGTAGACAACTTAAGACAGCAAGCTTTCAACATGGAACAGGCTCAATACGCAACTCAAACTCTTAAGGACACTCAATCAACTGTCGTAGCTATGAAACAGGGCGTTAAACAAATGCAGAAAGAGTTTAAGCATATCAACATCGATGAGATCGAGGTATATAATTCATGTTTCCTAATTATGTAGCAATTTTTAATTGTACAGCAAAACTTTTGAAATTTTCTTTAAAGAAGTGAAAATTGTTTAATCTGTTGAAAACTTTTAGCAATAGGACAAATTGCCAGGAGAAAAGAAATAGAAACTCAAAAAATGTTATCATGATTTTGCAGGATATGCAAGACGACTTGTCTGATATGTTAGAACAGGCAGATGAGGTCCACGAAGCAATGGGTCGTAGTTATGGAATGCCAGATATAGATGACGATGAATTGGCAGCTGAATTGGATGCCCTTGGCGATGAAATAGCCTTAGATGACGATACCTCTTACCTAGATGATGCTATCAAAGCACCTAATGCTCCTATCAAGGAACCTGGCACAGACTCTATCAGGAACAAAGTATGTGGAAGAATTTTGACAGTTCTATTTATCCATCTCAATATAAATATGTTATTCTAGGCATTCTGCTTTCTTCATTTATATATCTTTTTTTTCCAATTTTCTCATTTCAGGATGGAGTTCTGGTGGATGAATTTGGCCTACCTCAGATTCCAGCCAGCTAAGTTTATGCTTTGTATTTAAATTCCCGATAACACATACATAAGCTAATCATTATTACAGGGCACGCTGGCCCGTCTTGGGTTTAGGCTGTAAAGATTGAGAAAAAAAGCTCCTCGGAAATTATTGCTAAGAATATAAAACACAAATGTTTATTGTTAATGTCTGTATCTTGAAACTTATGCAATATCTATGCCTAAGTTATCTGATCACCTAACAAAGCAAATTAATTTTTCTTTTTTTTTTATGTTTGTATAGAGTTGAAGTTACCTATATTATTAATCTACATGTAAGCACAAAATATTAACGGTAATAAAATGCTTATATCCGCTTAGGTGAGGTCCTACATAATTAAACTCAGAATTAAGCATACAAAATTATTATTTTAAGGAACAATTAATTATATCTATCTACATCAAGTGCAATCGTGGAACTTTTATTGGCTGCTGATTTTGAAGTTCTTTGTACTGTTTCGCCAGATTCAAAGTAGTTTCTCGGCTCTGGTCAAAATGTTCTTCCTCAAAACCAGTCACCTCTAAATAATGGTGAGCATGAGCCTGTAACATAATATAAAAATCAAATATTAATGTGACTAATTGACACTGAATTAGAAAAATCGCCTTTGACTGAAGATAGACGTTATTAGTCTGATATTTGGAAGAATTATTGACAAATTTGAAGATTTTGATCGTAATAATATAAAAATTTCAATTCAGCTCTTCCATCAAAGAAAACTTGTCGTTTACCTTTCTTTTGTACAGTTTATCGAATTGTTGCACTGTAGCTTCAAGCATGGTAGACATAGCCGTTGAGTTCAGAAGGCATAAAAGTGATGCAGGGTGTCCAAACGGCGGTACGGAGCACAACCCAGTTTTCATAGCTTCTTTACTCCACGCTGTGAACCTTGCTTTATTCTGAAATCTGTGAAAAAAAATATGAGGAGAAATGCATCGCTTTTACAATCAATCTTACAGAATTTAGATGTTAGTCAAATCTTCCGATATCTTACTTTTTAATGTTCCTTCTCATATCAGTTAACGAAGTAGTGCCTCTGGCGATGTGAGCTGCTCCCAAAATCACAGATCCAGGGCTCAAGGGATCTGCTTTTAATAATTGATTGTTTCTAGACCATGCCTCTGCGAAGAGCTCATCTTGCATTCTGGAACAGTGAATAGCTGTGATAAGAATGATTATATAGTTTGGTGAAACCTTTGATAAGCAACGTAATTATTGAATACAACATACTTAGCACCTGGAATAGTAGACATTGTTGAAGCAGTTAATGCAACAGGACTAACACTGCTGAAAATATAATGTAACTTAGGATAAGCTACGAGATTTGTCGCTAATTCATTCATATCCATGTTTAAACTTCCTGGAAATCTTGAGCCACTGGAAGGCAAATAAGTTATTACAAAGTTATGTTTAATGTTCTCTCTCAGAGCTGGAAAAACATTTAAAGAAATTGTGAAAAATGTAATTTCATAGCTTTGCTTTACTAGAAGCTACTCTAGTTAGTTGAGCCTATTGATCAATTGCTTGAGATAATATCTCTGAATTAGGAGATGTGCATTCAAATAATTCTTTTTCATAGTAACATCAAATGAGAACTCAGAAGATGTACTATTCCTCAAAGATTACCTTGTCAAATGTAAAAGCATATTAACAATGATACTATTCATGTCTTGAAAAGGTAGGCAGCTGTCATTATACAAAGCTTGATCACTATTCTCTTTTTTTAGCATTTGGGAGTTGCAGATTTCCAGTAATGCTTTATTTTCAGCTGGAAAAACGCAAGTTGCATGTTCAATGAGTTCCCTTGTAGCCAGCAATACATTATATGGCGCTGTAACAACATCCTCAGTCCCTGCCGGAAATACACACGATACAAATCTGTGAAGAAATTTAATTTACTGGTACAAAGAAGTAAAGAAATTCAAAGTATAACTAACAGAATTTTTTGTATAAAATAGCGTAATGGGAATCAGATTAGATCAAGTAAGTCAATACTAATCACCTATCAACCTGGGGATGGCTATCTTCCAAGAAAGACAGAACAGCTGTACCTAAGCCAGAGCCGGTCCCACCACCAACTGAATTTGTTACTAAAAATCCATGGAGAGAATCGCACCTCTCTGAAATTCGCCTCACAGTTTCATCTATTCGATCTCGATATTCGGTCCCATGTGTGTGATGACCAACTGCCCTAGGATTATTTGGATAACAGTTTTATGAAGTGAAAAATATTTATATATAATTTGGTATTTCAGAATGAAATACATAAAAACCTTGAATACTACAGAAAGGATGCGATATATGATTATGCTGATTGTACGAGTCAACTCAAACTACTCGGTCAATTAGTTTATTGGTGATTTTGGATAACAGTGAATTTGAAAAAGATTCGAAATAACTATTTTTTATGCTGACTCAGTCTATTTTTAATTCATATCAATTGAAAATCCTTGAAATATTGCAAAACTTGACTGGAACTCGACTTTACCAATTATTTCCAGATCCTGGATAATTAGTAACGCAACATGTTTGATCAAAGAGTCCTCTCAGAGGTCCTTGTTTGAATCGAGATACGACGCTATCCTCCATATCTATAAGAACTGCCTGTAAAACACTATGATACATAATGACTATGATCAAGAAAAACAATAATAAGAAAAAGAAGAATCATCACCCTTGCTTTAACATTTGCAGCATTCAGATCTGCTATAGTTTTGAACGACAAGTCTGCACCTCCGTTTCCAGGGATGTGAAAAAAGGAGTTAAAAGCATCGGAAAGCTCTCTTGTATTTTTTATGTGGTCTTTCTGTGTCTTTAATAATTGCAGACCGTTACCAGTCGTTTGAATTCCATATTCGTTTAATACCAATGGCCAAAAGGCTGATCCTATTTGATTCCCACATTGTCCAACTGTGAAAATACTATGATTTATCGACACCGGGATATTGTAGAATTATTTATAGGGTGAATTACCGAAGCAACAAAAGTGAACGGTAATTTAAAAAAAAAAACAAATCAGCTAGAAATTCTTAAATTTTATTCCAATGTTTTTACCAACCTTGAACGGAAATAAACTGACTCATTTTATTTATTTATTTGTTTGTTTTGGTGAATTATGCAGAATGTGATTATGTCTGTTCCCTTGAAAATAAATTCAACAGGAATAATACATTACTTTTAAAACTTACATGAAAATGAAAAATAAGACAAGAATTTGTTTAGATGATAATATCGATCTTTGTGGACCTATTCAGAAAATCAAATACGGGGAAATAATCGAAGGAAATAACGTAATATAATTTTCGAGTCTTTTAAAGTTTTTATTGGCTAGGAAGAGTAGGTGTCATCAGTGTCATGTCATGCCGCATGCGTCGAGTTTTTTTAACAGAGGCACAACACAGTCAGAAATTGGTCGGCCGTTTCATGATTGAGTGTGAGCGCGTGTGTGCACTAAATTCGAGCGAAGTATACTTTATATTTGGGAACAATGTTTTCATCTTGTAATAAATTTTTTCCGTTTTAACCATGAAATGTGAGTAGAAACTGATTATCAGTCGAGATATAGATGCCAAAGGCCGATGGATCCTTGCCGAATGGTAATTCAAACAGCTTCTGCAACCCCGCAAGTGTTTAGTTTAGTAGCTAATTTATTGTTCTAATTTTCCTCTACGATTCCGCGTGATTCCAGTGAACACTAGAAATTGCTAGATTCTAGAACAACACCTTGACCCTTGGGGCAACCTAATTTACGCATTGTTAAACGAAATCAAGATTCGGTAAATACATAGAACCATAGAACTAAAAACTAGACTTGCGTAATGTCATTATTTTGACAAATGTGTAGAAGAAAAATTCTCCGTCAACATTAGTACACCTAACCTCACCTAACCTAAATTCTAATCATTCTAAAGTATCGATGTGAAAATTGATAACCCAAGTTTTCTATCAAATTCGGATGACATCATCTCATATCAAACTAAACGTAGAAAGAAATCAATAATTTTTTAAGATCGTCTTAATTTGCTAAATTTACGAAAAGGATTTATCTAAATATTCATATGATAACATGATACACTGTCGTTATGTCGATTGCGAAACAGAAGGCAGCCACTGCCTATTCCAGTTGAGACCTCTGTTCAAAAAATTCCATGTATTTTCAAGTTCGCAAGATATTTAACCTAACAATTTCCCATGGTTAGTATATCCGTATAAATATCGTCCATATAATTTACAACTAAATTCGATTTAGGCTATTCAAAAGTCGTGCATAATAGAACATGTGAAATCAATTAGGAAGGTAATTAAATTAGAACTAAGAAACGAGATATTTATACTTGTGGGTTTCTTTGATAATACATAATAATAGTAACTATGATTTCCAGCTCATTTTATATCAATTTTATTTTCATAGAATTTATCTAAAATCATTTGATTAACGCTACAGGCAAGTTGGACAAAGAAGCGTCGCATAGGAAGTGAAGCTGAAGTTATCGTTACTACTTTGCCGCGTCATCCAGATAAAAATATGTTTTGTTGGGGTAGCACTGTCCATGGAGAACTTGGCCTAGGTGGTATAGAAGATGAGAATATTCTAGCACCACGGGAATTGGACTTCAAAAAGTCTACACAAGTTGACCATAGTAAGCATATTCAGTTTTTTTTTTTAAATATTTAATTAAGGTAAACTTTGATACTGTAGTTTCGTCATATTTGAAAGTCAATTTAAAACTACTGAAATATTGAAAGATTTATATGAAGATTTTATAAGAGGTAATTTTTTCATTACAAAATGAGGAAACTAAGAATATAATTTATTTCAAGTGAAACATATTACCGTTTTTTTTACAGTTGCATGTGGGGAAAATTATACAGTTGTTATAACTCGAGATGGAAGACTTTATTCTTGCGGGAATAATGACTACGGACAACTTGGTCATGATAAACCAAGGAAAAGGTTGCGTAAGTGCTGTACACTAATCTTGAACAATAATAGGATATCAATAAAATATAGGATTAACTGTAAGCGAAGAAAACATAAAATACTAATGCTGTTCACAACAATGAAATTCTATTAAAATACCTACTTATTTCTTTCAACAGAACTTATACCAGGCCTGGATGCATTTGTGTTCAAAAGAGCAGCCTGTGGCGGAAGTCACACAATGGCTGTTAACGAGTGGGGACAACTTTTCAGTTGGGGCTCGAACACTGATGGCCAGTTAGGTAGTTTTCTACGAGATCTTTCGAGATTTGGTATAATCATTTAGTCTTACAGAAATATTTCTCAGAGCTAACACGTCATTCTTTCTAAGGATTGAATCTGAGTAGTCCAGATGAGCACACACCTCGAATGGTGAGAAGTTTGGGTACAAGTATCATTGTGCAGATAGCTTGTGGCCTGAAACACACTCTTGCCTTAACAAATAATGGAGAATTATATGCCTGGGGCTGCAATAATGAAGGACAGCTTGGTATTAGCAGTGATGCAGTTAAAGAATTGAAACCGAAGCTTGTGTCCAGCTTAGCATCTGTCCCTATGTCGTATATTGCATGCGGTGGTTATCACAGTATCGCAGTCTCAAAATCTGGTGATTTATCTTCTTGATAAGACTTAATTTGGTTTAAATATAAAAATTTATTTGAATCGAAAAAATGAACAAGATGTTGATGGGAGATTTTCTCCATGAATGTTTTGCCTTTCCATTATTTTATATGTCTGTTCACTTATAGGAGCCGTTTTTGGCTGGGGAAGGAATACATTTGGTCAATTGGGCTTGAATGATACTCAAAGTCGGGCTCTGCCATGTCAATTGAGGACACTTCGTAGCATCAAAGTACGCTATGTGACTTGCGGTGAGGACTTTTCTGTGTTTTTAACAATGGTGAGTATCAAGTCTTAAATTTATTATTGACTCGGATAAGAACAGTTAAAAGCCAACATTGAATATTCAGATTTTAAGAAAGTTTTGGAAGATTTAAAGTGATTTCAGAAGTACTGAAACAGAATTAACAGAGGAAAGATTTAGATAAAGTATTCACTAAAACCGTTTATAATCCAAAAAGAAAACTTGTGCTAGAAAGAAAGTACAGTACTACATTATATTACAGGATGGTGGAGTTTTCACCTGTGGTGCAGGAATGTATGGACAACTTGGTCATGGCAATAACAATAATGACATTCTACCTCGTCAAGTAATGGAACTTATGGGCAGTACCGTTACCCAGGTGAATGACGTGATTAATGTTGACACTGCTTTTGATTTAGATGAAAACATTCTACGAATGTAATTTTTATTCGATATTTCTTATCATTTAATAATCGTATACTTCTACTTCAGATTTCCTGTGGGCGACGGCACACTCTTGCACTGGTCCCATCTCGAGGCAGAGTCTATGCTTGGGGTCTTGGCGGAGCTGGACAATTAGGATCTCGAGTTTCCCGCAGCGTTACCACACCACAAGTAGTTCTTGGTCCATGGGTTGCACCTAATGGAGCTGCAATGGTTAAACCTGATATCCCGCTGACTCCTCATTCTATAGATTGTATAGTTCGACATATTTTCAGCGGCGGGGATCATTGCTTTGCTACTGTAACTCATAGAAAGGTAATTTATTAGAAATTGGGTGTTACCTTTAACGAACCTTGAAACTCTTTGTAAAATTAATTTATTTCTACGAATTTTCACATAACTTTGAAATTAGTAAAGTGATATTGATTATGCCATTTATTGGTCTGTTAATAAATGGGGAGGATAAATTCTTCGTAGTGTTACCAATGGTAAAATAGATTCACAGATTCACTTATTCGATTTTAGTAAACTCTCTTGAATTGCGATGTATCTTTTGATTTCTAGATTTTTACATTCCTCTGACAATTTTCTTTGATACAGTAACCCTTTGTGTTCGTAGGATAACATTGAGCCTGATGACTGCAGAATGTTGCTGACATCTTCCCAGATACTAACTGTGACTGAAGAACAATTAGGAGCTTGCCAAAGAGTGCCAAAAAATGCACCCGTTGATCATGATCTTCTTACGTAAGTATCGGGTTGGAGTAACAAATTTCTAAATTATCATTTGTAAGATCAGACTTCACTGAAAGAACATAGAATACATAAAGTGAAGCAGATTCTTTCAGAGGGATGAATTGAAGTGATCAGTAAGATATGAAGGATGATATCCAACTTGTTGTATCACTCCATTTTCTCTTTCACTTATTGAGTTTTTGAAACAAATTTCATTGGAATCATTTAGTTCAATTTTATAATTTTCTTCAAGCTTTCTTCAAAGTTCAATATCCGGAAACTATTTATTGATCGTTTAGTAAAAAGTAATTACTATTGATTGTTGAGTACAGATATCTAGAGACTGTATTCAGTAGTCAGGCATGTATAAATGCATCATTCTTACTTGATGACGATGCTCACTATGGCTGTTCAAGCAAACATCACGGTGTGGATATTGATAATGCAACAAAATTGTATACAACCATTGCCGATCTTGACAACAATACTATCAAAGAACTGGTGAGCTTAATACCACAAGATTGAGAGCTGGTCACAGATAATAAATAGAAAATACCTACAGATTCTTTGGTCAATCTGGGGGAAATTGTTTCGAATATCTGATGCTATTATTAATTAATCTTTATTCCTTATTTTCACATTTTTTTCACGAATTGCTTCTAAATTATTAATTTCATATTTTATGAATGTTATAAATATTTGCAAAGTGCCACATGTGTTATACGTTTTATTACTCATTATTGCTTTTTTCAAATAATACAGATTTTCTGTACAGATTTGTTCCTGTATTACGGATAGCCTGTTACCCACACTCATGCCTTCACCCCCCGATGTCGAATCATTGCGGGTTTATTTGACATTGCCTCTTTATCACGGCTTCAAAGAATCTAGACTTTTCAACAGCTTACACAAACCATTTTCCAAAGCAGTTCTACAACTCAAACCTGAAGCACTTAAAGTTGTTGGCTTGTGGTGGAGCCAAGCGCCCACAGAGTATTTTGAAAGTTTGATACAGAATTACAAATCTGTTGTATTAAGTTTCTTGCAACAGCCAAAAGTTGTGGAAAGTAAGGTGTGTACACGAACTTACAACTTCTATGTAATATCGGATATCCATTTTCCATCTGCTTTCAATGTCTACAAAGATGTCCATTCTTGTGTAGAGCGTTGTATGGGATGCGACACTACAGTTTGCCTTGGATCTTCTGAGATTACTAAACAAATTAAATCACACAACAGCTGCTGGCTTGCGAGTACCATATGCATCATTTCATTTGCCAGAGCTATCGGAATGTATTGATATAAGAGCTGATTATGTCAAATGGCTTACTGAAAACGACCCATATGCAGTATGTATTCGGAATCAATCAAGTAGACAATGAAAAAACATTTAACAAAAGAGGAGATGGTCATTAAACTATATAATTATAGCATTAGCTGATAAAATATAGACAAGATATTGGCTTAATTCTCCAAAATGAAATCAAAACTTTGGTTATATGAATCACTGATCTCTTTAGTATAGAGATCAGTGATATGAATCGATTGAATATGTCCTTTGCAAATATTTTTCTTTGTTTCTAGCATAACAAAATATTTTTCTGCAACTATCCATTCTTATTTGATGCTCCAGCTAAAACAATGTTGCTGGAAACAGATCAAGCAATACAGGTGAAAACAGTTGAACTTTATGTATATCCATTGTAACATAAGATGCATTCTCTGATATTCTAGTCTTTCATTGGATTAGATACCTGAATTAGCTGATGATGTATTCTTCTACTTTTCTGCAAACTTTTGAATAATTCATAAATTGTCATTGATATCCCTAGATGCGATCAGCAATGAATGAAGCTCTAGCTACTCAATTACTATTTGCTCGATTTCCTGCCGGCAATATCAGTACTTATGTAACATTGAATGTGTCTCGAGAAAATTTAGTTGCAGATGCATTGAGAGAGTTATCTCAATATGACTCAAGCGATCTTAAAAAGCCTCTTAAGGTGAGTTTTAATTAAAGATTTGAAAATTCATCTAAGTACGTGGATGAACGATAATTTTTTTTTTTTTTCAGGTAAAATTCCACAATGAAGAAGCTGAGGATGCTGGGGGTGTTAAAAAAGAATTTTTTATGCTTTTGCTCAGAGAAATATTAGACCCGAAATTTGGTATGTTTAAGCAATATGAAGAAACTAGAACTATATGGTTCAGTGAAGATTCTCTTGAAGATGAAGTAATGTACTTTTTGATCGGCCTTCTCTGTGGGCTGGTTATTTATAACTTTATTATCATCGATCTACCGTTTCCATTGGCATTGTATAAAAAGCTATTACATGAACCTGTCGGACTTGCTGATATTAAAGACATGTCCCCAGTTTTAGCCAAGTATGTACTGACGCTATTTCCATCTTGTTAATTACAAATACAACATGAATCTACTTAGCAACTTGATTGAATGATTTTTGCTTTAATAAAATAAAGTTAATACTATTTTTTTTTTGTAATATTCTGATTCTAGGAGTTTACAAGATATACTAGACTACAATGAGCCGGATTTAGAAGAGGTGTTCTGTTTGAATTTTGAAGTAACAAGGGAAATTTTTGGCGAACAAAAGATTTATGAGCTAGTCACAAATGGTAGTAAAGTTCCAGTTACATTGGAGAACAAGTACGTTTCTCGTTATTGACCTTAGTGATGAATTTTACGGATTTTTGGATCAATAGAACGAATCTCTTGTTATTTTTTCCCAGAAAAGAGTTCGTTGACTTGTACGTCGATTATGTACTAAACAAATCAGTGCAGTCACATTACCAGGCATTCCATCAAGGGTTTCACAAAGTATGTGGAGGACGTGTATTGGAATTATTCCACAGTCACGAACTAATGGCGGTTGTTGTTGGTAATGAGAATTACGATTGGGAAGAGTTAGAAAAGAATGCAGTGTACAAAAATGGTTACACAAAAGATGATCCAACTATTGAAATGTTCTGGAAAGTATTTCACGCACTTTCGTTAGAGGAGAAGAAGAAGTTTCTACTATTTCTTACAGGCAGTGATAGGATACCGATTCAAGGGATGAAAGCTATCAAAGTAAGCGTGATTCGAAAAGAATCTGATTCTTGATCTCCTATTTATTTAAATTATTCAAATTGTTGCCTTCCTTTCAGATAACAATTCAACCGATGTCAGATGAGCGATTCTTACCAGTAGCTCACACGTGTTTCGATCTATTAGATTTGCCTCGATATCAGACTCGTGAAAAACTTCGTTACAAACTTCTCCAAGCTATTCAGCAAACTCAAGGATTTTCATTGGTCTAGACGATGGTTTAAACTAACAAAAAGAAATATCTCTACGGTGTTCACGGCATTAATAACTTCGCGTAAATTTGAGTCTATAGCAATAAATGAAAACTGCATTTTCCAAGTAGGTTTGTACATCAGAAATAGAATAGCTCGTTGCCGTTTACCTTGAAGATTTGCCGAGGCTTGCGTTAGTAAATTGGATGGAATTGATTTATCATAAAATTCTGATTCGTGGTTGGCAAATAGTTTTCAATATGCTGACTCGTTTTTTTCTAATCTGCAACAAGAATGTACCTTTACTTTTTTGGAAATAGTCGTTCCTTTGTAGTACCTGAAACTCTGAGACAGAAAATATCTATCATCTTGACGAAGCGACTCGTTTTATCTGTAAAAAAAGAAGAAATTGAAACGAAATAATCGAACAAACCCTTTCATGAGCCACTGAATAAGTGTACGGATTACAGGTATGATTCATGTCATTTTTCAAATCACGAAGCTAGCTTCTTCGTGCAGATGGCTCTTTCAATTAAAAAGTCCGAGTTACTGTCAATTACGGGGGTGGTGGCTTTGAGATGTATAATATATTCAACTAATACCTAATACATACTATGAATTGAAGTTAAATATCACAGGTGATATCGTTCTTACTGAATTCATCTAGTTAGAGGTGTTTTTGATAAAGTGATTTCATTCTCTTTCAACGATAATTATAGTATACGAAAATCTAATCTAACATCTCTAAAAATTGATACGAATCTTGTGATAACTATTCATGTACAAGGTTTACTAACACACAGCATATTATCTTCGACTGTATAAGATCAATTTCTATTTTTCTAATGACTGATGACCATCATAGTCCACACGTATGATTTCACTCGCTGTTGCTTAATATTACTAAATATATTTATTTTTTTATAACAATTTTATATTTGATAAAAATGTTGTGCATTATAGATCACCTTATTAGGGCCTATCTGGTTTAGGAAATTTAGTACGTTAAACCTGCATTTGTGAATTTTTACATAAATAAAACAAGAAGAAAAGAAATTCAACGGTATACATAGTTGTGGGACATGAATTTCTGAAATTTTGTTATTTTTTGCCGTAGACGAAATAGTGTTTTGGAATACCTATCTCACCCATAATAAATCGGTGAAATTGTGGTTATCAAAACGAGTTGTTAAACGAATGCTGTTGATATATAGCACCGGCGTACTATTTATGGTTGATGTGGTTTAAGTATGTTTAAGGATTTATTTATCATTTATAGAACAATGAATTAATATATCATCATGTAGGTATACCTATTATATGGTCTTGGCAGTAACTCCGGACAAAAGCAACGTTGTTAGGTCATTAGAGAATTGAAAAATTCCTAGGTGAGTGCACTACCTGATCATATAACTATTTATTATTAATATTATTGTTATTATTATTATATTATTTTATTTATAGGAAATCGAAGCATTTCTCTTTACTAAAGGATGCATTTTTGTTCTTATATTAGATTCTAATAAAAGCAAGCCTTACTTTTGACAACATTGTTGGTGATATTAATGAATAATAAGCAATTGTATACACTGTTATATAGCTTGTATTGCGACTAATAAATAGAAATCGAATTAATTAGCTTGCTCACATCTATGAATATATATCACCTCCGATATTAATTCATTGGTCAAGGGTATTGGCTACGAATAATAATGGACGAGTGTAAAAAAAGGATTCGAAAGTTTTTAACAATTTATTTATTCATTTATTTATTCACGTTAATATATTACATCGTTATAAAGTTCTCATTAGTTTAATAATTCATGATATATTATTCGTTGTTCAATTACGCTATATAAAATACGCCATCTTCAAAATGATCATTTTTATTATACATTTTTTTAACATTGTTTTTTTTTCTCTTCCTTTTTTTTTATAATTTGAATCGCTTTTCTTTTGCCCTAAAGCGATAATCTGGCATGCGTGAACGGATATGTTATGAGCGGTTTTACACGTATAATATATCTTAACTTTCCAAATATACAATGTTCACGCAACCTTTCTGCTGTTAAATAAGAAAAGGAAAAGAAATTAGCTCAACATCTGTATATAGTAATATTCTATAACTATAATATTTGTGAAGATGGTTTGATTTAAAGCAGTGATCACTGGTTTAAATTCTACTTTCGTTGTATGTAATAAAGCGTTAGTTTTTATGGATGAATCGCGAGCCAATTAGAAAGTATAGATAGCGTAGGCTTAAGCTTAACATGTGCAGTAATGTGACATTTTCATAATTAGACTCACGCTTTTTATTTATTCAAACTACACGATAAAATGGAAAAAAAAAAGAAAAAAAAAATTAAATCAACGCAACTTGTCGTGAAGAAAAATCGAACTCTTCTGGAGGGATAGTGCGCGTTGATACGATCAGTCCAGACTAGTAATTTGCCACTCCAAATATTTATGTCCACTCCAATAATAACGAAAATAGCAACAATGAAAATGAAACTGTTTCTCTTTTTCGGTTCTGTTTCTCAAGAAATTTGGAGCGCGAGGCAATCGCAATTATAAGAAAGGGTTTTCCGGGCGTAAAAAAGCAGCAGCAAGGGCCAGTGCCCCATATAGCCCCTGCACGGCCTCGGGCCCAAAAACTAATCGTCCTTATACCCTCCGTCAGCTATTCTAATATTTAAATTTCGTAAGATTTTATCAAAGTAGATTTAGCATCCCACAAGCATGAGGGTAAACGTAGCATGGATATTTATGTTGGGTTACGTTTTTGATTAAAAATCATACTTCTCTGTCTATGAAATAAATGACAAAAATCACAGGTTCGATAGGTCAACGGTAAATTGTTTATTAATTATTCATAAACGTCGATCACCATTTACTAAGCTTCTTTCTTGCCGTAAACAGTCAATTGCAATGATCGAGATTACCCTAAATTCTAAACGCTTAATTTTCAAGACTTTGGGGTAGGGTTTGAACTATTCAAAAAATCGTTCGCTCGTTTTTTTCCTATCCTTATTAAAACAGTTATCACGTAGGTGTATGTTAATTATATATTTGCGAATTATCTCCGTCGACAGCTTCCGATATATTAGCGAAATGAACGAGGAGGGGTTTTAAAGCTCGGATAAGGAATCGGACAAGAAATAGGCGGTGGTTTCTCGGGGAATTCGATTACTATGGGAAGAGCTAATGCTGGTAACTAGGGGCAAAGTATTGGGTGCCAGGAGGTGCCCTGTAACCAGGGTAGGTGCTGTTTAAGGCATGTTGGGCGAAGAAACCACTGTAATCTTTCTTCACAAGTCGTGGCCTTACCGCGGGTCCTTTTGCTAATTCCATTCTTGCTCTGTTCTCAGCCTCTGTCTGAGCCTTTACAGACTCTGGTGGCCATTTCTGATCACCCCTCATGTTTCCGTGAATTGTTGCCATCGTTGCTGCTGGTTGAGCTTGATAGACCGGAGCTGGTCTCTGTAAATTACAAAAATGGTTAATTGCAGGTGACGAGTAGTCGAAAAAAATGATTATCACAGGAAGAAGAAAAAGGATATACAGATAACTGTATTCTGATATCCATCGTACCCTGATTGACAAAATATGGCATTTTTTAGTTTTTTTTTGAATCTAATTTGTTATCAGGGTTCCTTCAAGTCTAAATGGAGGACTTGTCTTAAGAACAATTTTTCCCATATTTTTAACTTAGCGTAAGATTCCCGGATATTAGATTCGGGCATCGAGATCAGAATTTCACATCACACCAAGGATTCTTTTCAACAATTTTACCTGTGAAATTGGTGGCTCAGGTCTTAGGGTGATGGTAGATGGTGGTGGCACAAACGCGGAGGTTGGTGCTGGCGAAGATTGATTCTGCCGGGGCTGGTGTGATTGATGAGGAAGGACCTGTACGCCTTGGTACGGAGCTTGCGTTTGCTGAAATATAGTCTAAAATGATATTTCCACTATACTGATACGTGTATACACAGAGAGAAAGGATTCGTTGGATTATTAGTCAAATGAATTGATTCCGAAAATCAGTTATTTCAAAGTATTTAGCAATATTTGATTCGAATCAATCGCTATTTATAACAATTCCTATTTTTTTAAATCAAGAAGATATTTATTTAGTCAAAGCGTCTAGTTCAACAAAGAATTCCTCTCTGTGATACAGTTTTCCTATACTCGTATGATGCATTCAAACTCTCATTTTGCGCGCCTGTGACTTTTTGCTGCACAACCGATTCCAGTTTTTAATTGAACCGGTAAACGTCGTGTGGCGTATAAACTGTTCAAGTCCGTTTATCAAATTTACAAGGACCATTTACACAATAAACAAGAGTTCTTGTCATAGTATATACCCATTCACAGCTTCGGACATCCAGAAACAGAGTTCAACGTATATAAGACGCGAAAAATAAGCGCCCGTCTCTACGAACTCTGAATTTTGGAGTTCAAGCTATATCAAAATTGACCGTACTCAAGATTTCATATGAACGATATAAAACAGTACAGATCAGCATAATTTTTATTTTTTTTTTATTGTGATGTGATGTGAGAAACATGACATTTTCTCAAAATATTAGGAATTCGTAGAGTGAAAATTCTTTTTTTGATTTTTCTACACCAGCACCGTTCCATATCAATGCAGAACCCTGTGTTGATATCGTGTCATTCGGCAGTAAACTTTCGTGTAAAGTGCAAAGTGTAAAATTGACTGGATAAGGAATTAGTAATATACCAATACAGTATATTGGAAAATTTTGAAGATAGAAGAACATAGTGGCAATTACAATTTTGATTCTCCATGTATCGCCGTAGTGGAACGAAACCAGAGGGAACCCATTTTTTCTCAATTCCATATTGCATCCAATTGTCAAAGTGATAGCAGGGGAATGGTTCAATGTGATAAAGGTGAAAAGCAATAAAAAGAAGAAAAATTCATTTCTGATTGAAAAAAGCCACTTTTTCTGTCAGGTGTCCCCGTCAAAGTGCAGACGAACCTGTTGAGGAGTAACAGGTTGTTGCCACGGTGCTTGGGCCGGCTGTGAATGCCAAATTGGTGGTTGCTGGTTACGGTTTGGCAAGGGTGACGTAGCCGGGGGTGTGACGGGTGCCCAACCCTTGGGTGCTGGTGACTGGAAGTTCAAGGGTTGGCGAAGCGTACCCGCGGGGCTTGCGGGCGATGGAGAAGACGGGAAGTTCGCGACTGTAACTAATCCCTGGGGGACCTGAGAACTAGGAGGTTGAGGAGACGGACCGGAAGCAGGACTGCTTCCGTACGACGCGATTTCTCCCACACCTCGTGTCTGCAGTTTCAAAAAACAAACAAAAAACAAATTGTATTTATTTTTAGGATTGCGAATCTTATCGCCCGCGACTGGAAATCCCGCGGAACTTTCATCCCCTAACTCAATGTATTATAGCCATTATAGGTATATGGTAACCGCTAAACCAAAGGCTTGGGATTCGGAGGGACTCGTTATTCTTGCGAATATTTCTTTCTATCTATCGTTTTCTCTCTTCGTTTGTAAATTATCGTAAAACTTATTGAACTGCAGCTCGTCAACTGATAGAACTATTGAACTTTACCTTTGATTGAACTGGGTCTTGTTCAACGTAAACGAATTGCTGGTCTTCTGGCGGTGGAGGCCAAGCTACTCGCTTCAAACCTGCAATACGGATTCCGGTTATTGGAGATCAACGATGATTTTGAGCGTAATGATTGGTAATGAGTGAGGGACAAGACTGCGTATTTTTTTTGTTAATTAGATGGCAAGATTCCAATTTGCAAATACAAGAGTAAGTGTAAGCGTCGATGATGCCAATGTGACTTGAGGTAAAAAAAGTTGACCTGATATTATTTTCTCTGAAAATATTATTGGTGCTTTTTTTTTTAGAGAAAAGTTGTATATATCCTAGCGTCAAGACTCGTGGCTTGTGTACTTGGCTTCTCCCTGCATACGTGCGTCAAGCGTTAGTGAGTCAAGCTGGTTTATTTATATCGAGAACCACGAAAAATTATACCACAGGCTACATTAACGTAACACAACACAACGTTGTTCAATTAGCGACGGTATTTTTAAAATAGAAGACGAGCATATCTAATGGTCTTACGCAGAAAAGTGTGCAGAAACGGAATGAAGCTTTCCTGTAAAGAGGTAAAAGAATAAAGTGCAAATAATGGGGAATTTTTGAAGCTTCTATGTACCTTTCATACAATAACTAATTTCGGACACAGCATTCGACAAGTTTTGAATCTACACTGCAGTATTGAGTGTGCAAAATTCCTCAAAGCTGTAGTCAATGGGGAAACCGGGTTAAAGTCATCAGCAAACTACGTCATGCGGAATGACAGAATAACGAATTGCATCAGGTGTGCAGGGCTCATTTTTGAAAGCTTAGCCAAAGCTTGGTGAGTAAGATTATCTAGTAGATTATCGTCACGGTTGCGGCCAAGTTTATATTTGAAAATTAATGTTACCACATTGTCGCTTGAACTATTAAAGAATCGGCCTTGTACTCTCAGCTATTTTCAGAAATTAACAATTTACACCGGTCCCCGTGTGACTGTGAAAATAATCTCGAGGGGGCCGTGCTTCGTTGAAAGATACACGATCATTCGAATCTATTTTTTCCACGATCTGAAAAATGTCCTCTGGACTACATCGTTTATCCCTAAAAGTACACACTCCGATCCAATAGACCCCATCGACTTTCTGTTTCGCTTACGAATCTTGGTCTTTGAACAAAATTCAATTTTCATGCGGCTAAACCTTGAAAAAGGTAAAAACCATCATCTCAGATAACGCTTTCCTGGGACTCGGAAGATCTGATTCATACGGTTGTTATTTGCAATTAAAAAGAAGAAAAATACAAAGAAAATTTAACGGCTCTGGCGAGATCGAAGTGTACATTTAATGATCGGATCTCGTAGTATGTAGAATTGTCAAATAACTTGTTATTTATATGTTTTATGAGCTAGACATTTTGGGATCAGAAGATTGATTTCTTATCCCAAAACCTGCATAAGCTTGAAGCTTTCCGATCGTTGTTTAATATTCGAGAGATCACGAAGATTAATTGATCAATCATTTCGCGAATTATTATTTATTTATTTATTTTTTCTTGGATTTTCTGGGTGTACCTATGAAGTGTGAGATGAATAAACTCAGTAGTTTATTATCATGGATATTATTTTCAGTCGTATTTTCCGTCACAGTGTTGACGTTAGTAGCGGGTAATTTATTGCGAATGAGTGGGCGATTGGCAAATCGTAAATTTGCAAGCCAAATATTTTATAGATCAGTGGATCACTCGCTTCCAGGAAATATGTTATCGTTTTTCGATTTAATTTGTGGTCAAGAGCAAGCAATACGGTCGGTGGGTACTCCGAACCTAATTTTTTTATTTCCTCATCGCCAACAGATGTTGCTTTCTCTGATTAATTGGTAGACTGCCTTTTTTTGCGTAGGAAATGAATCACGCGGATTATGTAAGCTTTACTAAAATAAGTATGAGAAATATGAGCCAATGAAATGACAGAAAAATTGACAAATCACAATTCGTTTCACACCCAACAAGTAAATAATGAAGTCTCTCTGTTATTTCAGTTGTCAACAACCCTTGCCCACACGATGATCCAATTACACTTCTGGCTAAGGACGTTCTGGCCCGGAATTCGGAAAGGATGACCATATGGTTGTAAGGTATGTAAAAGTTCTATATATTAGCAACTATTTAGTTCTTAAAAATGAAGGATGGAAACAAAAAGCTTAGGTAAAACCTCGGTCCAAAATTTGTCAAAAACGTCGTAGTTGGGCCTTTCTATTTATTTTGGCACTCAAAGAAGATAATCATTACGAGTCACGTACCGAGTCATTAGCGTGCTTTGATTTCTCTATAATAATAACATAGAATGCTTAGAGTATCGAATGGGAAATCACATATAGCTGAATAGAAAGCTTTCCTCATAGCTGTCACCTGCCAATATAGGAATTAAGGCAGCATGCTTATCGAGTCCTGCGTTAATAGTCTATTACACACAAGATCACTAGTTTCTTTATATCAGCACAGAAAAGCACATGCGGTCTAATATACGATCATACATATAAAGCTAAAGGGGATGATGTTACGATAAAAGAAAAGGAGCAGCAACTGTTCAAAAGCAATAAATAAAAATGAGAAACAATGAACATATAAGACACACGTCATACTTGTGTTCTCCAAAATGTCTTCTTATACTCTAGCCGCGGTGTCTTCGTCGGTTTACCACGGCTGACTATTAATTGTCGCCGAATCTGACTATACTTTTCGCTGTATCGGAGCCAGCATATGAAATCTCGATTTCGAGCTTTTTCGTAGTGATGCAACCGTTGGTAGTGGGGCGACGATGTGAGCGTGCGCGTTTAGCGATGAATTTTGTATATTATATGTAAACCGCTTAGTTTTGGTAGATGATGATACTAGAGGAGGGGGTGAAATTTGGCTGGTATTACCTCGGGCCGGGCGCAAAAGTAGGCGACAGTAGCGACCATCACGGGGACAAAAGGGGGGCCAGCAATCGCGATAGCGGCTACGGGGACGCAATAGACGCCGAGCTTCTGCTGTCGTCAGCGTCAACGGCGTCTCAATGTCTTCGGGTAAATTTCAGCAAAGCAGCGGAAAACAGCGAAAAAATAGCAAAGCGTTCGAGATTCAAACAAATTATAGAAAAATGCAACCAAAAAATCCGCAAACTGTACTCCTTAGATCATTCGTTCAATCATTAGCATCATGCAAGCTGCGCCGATTTGTACGTCAAATAAAATCATGGGGCGTAATTTTAATTAAAAACTCTTTATTTTTAAACCAGTTATTTCAGATGTTAGTATATAGAGGCAGGTAAATATGTAACAACAAAATTAGCTTGAATTAATTTATTGAACGTGACGCTTATTGGCCGTTTGGCCTCGGCTCTTAATCACGCCAATAAGTTAGCGCTTCTCCCACTATTTTTGGTCCACGTCTTTGCAGGGTAGATCATGTTTTACCATGAAAAATTGCTGAAGTGTTAGCAGAAGTATCTCTCGTGTATTA
The DNA here is from genome assembly GCA_947538915.1 of Tenthredo distinguenda. Lineage (NCBI taxonomy): Eukaryota > Metazoa > Arthropoda > Insecta > Hymenoptera > Tenthredinidae > Tenthredo > Tenthredo distinguenda. Next base: position 14,312,706 of record OX384534.1, read on the forward strand.
AATTTGGGCAGCGTAACAGGTTTCAATCAAAAGCCACTACACCTGGCAGCTGACAGTGGTAATTAATTTCTTTGAAAAAGGATAGATTTATTAAATATATTAATCAGCACTTAAATCTCATGCGGATGTGGAACCGATTTGGTAATATAACTCACTGGGTTGTCCTCCGCTGCGTTGTCTAGCTTCCTCTTCTTCGAGCATGCGAAGAACGGCGCTATTCTGCAAATTCGCCGGCTTAGCCAACTGGTTGAAGTCGATTCTAAAAAGCAAATAAAAATCGTCTGAAACTCTGAACGATTCCTTTCGATTTAAAGAAAAATCTATGTAGCAAAATTGAATCAATTATATCGAATATCTGATCTGTCGAGGGCCCAGCTTTTTACCAAACTTGTATATTCACAATATTTTAAACCGCACACCAAGTATGTAGCTGAGTAATAGGTATCTTCTGAGTTTTCAATTACTGCATAAATGCGGGGGCGTCAGTCGGCAACTTCTACTTGTCAAAAGCATACGTATGTCATTAATTATCAGTCTGAGCTAGTTGCGAACCTATAATAATACGGCGACACAGTATTGCATGAATATTATTATTATTAAAACAGGGAATACACGAAAGAATAGATTTTCTAGCCGGGCAAAATTAAGGGTTGAATTTTTCCTACAGAATGTAGCCGTTGCAGTATAACTCATTGGTACCCCAGAAAACGGATTGTTATTTTAGCGAACGAATTTTTTCCGCAATATGCAGCAAGATTTTTGTTACCGTTAAATCAGAAACTTTCGCGTACGAATAATTGATTTAATAGGATTAAGACAAACTCGCGAAAATTCAAACTGATCTCGTAGCTAGTAATCGTGAATGTATAGAGGTATAATTTGATTGCACCTTTTTTGGGCGATCATTTTGTAGCTGAGCTCTTCGTGAAACGATACCAGACGCACTCGCGACAAACTTTGCTCTGCCAAATGCAAAACTAAGTCAAGTACAATGCCTTGCGAAAGGGGCTGAAGAGATGACGGGGTTTTTGCTATATAGTAAACGAGAGGGAGGGCGGTCTCGTTCGTAAAGAAAGAGGATTGCAGAGGAGCAGGGATGAAGTGGTAAACCTACATCGCGCGATGAGTTTATTTGTAGAATACAGAAATCACTCCCATTCGTTCATTGTGCTAAAAATAAAACATGATTGGTAACGAAACGGACTCCACATATATGCAAATAGCTTATAGGCTGCAGGGTGCGAGTTCTGCGAGTGAATCATTGGCGTCGCGACGTTTGGCGTCTATTCAACTCACGTCATCCATCAATCGAGCGGCCAATACTCGCTGACAACTCGCGTTTACTCATCCAAGTGTCTTTGAGCGTATTTCAACGTTGGTGAGACCGCAATGCCACGCTGTCTGTTTGTTTGCTTGCTTCCTTGTTTATCTTTTCGCGTATCCCCGACTGATCAGTTACCTCCACGTCGTCGGTGCCAAACGAAGATTTTCAATTTCAATTCGCAAACGCGAGAAGTTATTTATCATAATTTTCCGCTGTTTGTCTATACCTACCCCACGCACCGTTGGGTAGTTTTGATATCCCATTTTTTATTTATTTTTTACTTTTTTTTTTACCTCAGAGAATATAACATGTGTCGGTAGACAGGAATTAAGGGTTCAAGTGGATATTCTCACCCGACTGCACCGTTGGATAGTACTTGAGTCTGGCGTTCAAGTGTCTCTTGCACCGACTGCGGAGAGTAAAGTTTGATCGGCGAGTTGAACTGCTTGTTCACCAATTTCGGCCCCTGGCCAGACATCTTTTCTTTATTTCGGCTGTCTTCTAACTACTGAAAAGAAATTTGTCTCATTTTATCTTCACACATTTAATTAGCCTATAAAGATAAATATTTTGCAGATATTTTCAATCCTCGAGGCTAATTTTCGATTCGATTGAAATCTTGATTTCATTTATCATATCGCTATATATACATATATACATTATGATGGAAGCAATTTCCGAAATTGTTGTTGTGGCTTGAAATATAATAACACTAAAAAAATTTATTCGTTTCCATTCGTGTTTTTGGCTTTCGTTATATTTTCGTCGGTACCAAGTTTCACAAAACACCAATAAATTTCACGTGGGCAAAGAATTTCTGTTACAATCAGAGAACAACGGCTTTTCTACTCATGCAGTTCGGTCTGTTGTTGCGCGTCATCGTCCGATGTGTTCTGTGCTGCTCTATAAGTGTCGCCACTACGAAATCCCGACTAAAAATATAAGACCTACTCTCGATAGATCGTAGTATTGACCTTGTCTTAAAACGTCGAACATTGCCCGAGTGCAACCACTTGCACCCTCGATCATTTTCGATCTGAAATCTCGCGTATAGGTTTGAAGGGTGCAAATCATTTTCACTATATACCAAATCATAGTTTATTCTAAGCTCTGGAAATGAAAGCATCGATTTCTCAAATCATAAATTCCGCGATTTATGCATCTCAATGTTTCTTCCTTGTCAACAAACATGACTACTTGATACTTGCCAAATAACAGGATATTTGGATTAGATTATCTTCAGTTTATTATACTTCTAGACTCGATGATGCAGCAGTTCTAACTAGAGAGCTGTGCAATATTTGGGTTCGGAATACATACACGGACATTCGATTTGGTTGAAATTTTCCAAAATTATCGATCTGCTGATCTGATAACTTAAAACGCCATATGTTTAACAATTTTTTTGTTACACATGGCGAAATGTAAAACGTAAATCTGCCATATCGAGTTGTGAATATAAAGACACCAATTCTCACAAGCAATTATTAGCAACCAATTTTACCGGAATTTTGTTAAACAATATTTGCTGTCCACACCGTAAGATCTGCATTTTATATTTTTGGGTGAAAAAAGCATTGTCATTTCATTTTTCGAACAGCTGACTTAGTTTCTCCCAAAAATATGTTTACTTTGGCTCGAATCAATTTTCTTTTGCGTCGTGTGGTATATTTTAACTCATACCGTTACAGTCTTCGTTTTTACTGCGTATATACCAAGTTTCTGACAAAATATCAGGAATTCACGACATGATATGTAGTATTTTTAGCAACTCAGGCCGTGAAAATCAGTGCACAAGTGCAATGTTAACGACTTCGGATCCAATTTTTAGCAACTCAGGCGTATATCTTTTTCCTAGGTGAAAAGCTACCGAAAATTTCGCGGTGTAGGCTCTGTATGAAATCAATCCTGATGTGGGTGTATATTTATTTACATTGAAAAAGAATTTTAAAACGAATAGGTATAGACGTCGAAGTCAATATGTAAAATAACACTTCGTGCTTATTCTTAACTCGGTAAGATTAACAAATAAAATGGTAAAAGTTTCGAAGATCACTGACCGTGGACTTGGTCCGATAATTTTCTACTCTTTGACTCAGAATTTAGAAAAAATCAAGATTAAGCAATCGCTAACTCGTTTTCGGAATAGTGAAACCGCTGCATCTAACCCTGTGTGTTACATTAAATCATCTTTGGTATATTCCCATGGTCATGTATCTATTTTTAATTCCTCTCCATCTGCCATCTTCACTCATTGTTAGCCAGACATTTATGCCATTACTTATATCTTCACGTGTATGCAGCGTACTACAGATTCCGGAAACACGGAGATCCCTACTGCTGGCTGTGTCCTCGATCAACGAAATCGCAAAAAAATGTGGAAATAACCAGGCGATGGAAGCCTTCGTCGATATAGACTCCAGGTTGAAACGTTAAGAGACCGTTGAGTCACCTGTTGACGATAGTTATAAATTTAGCTTCATATACCTAAACGCAAGCCAAATACCACAACGTCTAAGAGATCTTGGCTCCCGCGATCTCTTCGAGAACCCGAAAGCTCCTCCGCCTTCACTTTTACCGCGAGGTCAAATAAAGCTGTACGTTTTTGTATTCGGGGATCAAATTCTGGCCCTAGACCCTTAGAGGAATTAGGTATGCAGTTAAAACTATGACGCGAGGATTCGCCCCGAAATTTTTGATATTTTTTTGGAAGTTCTTTAGGCATTCTTAGTTATAGTTTACCGCAGTCTTTGGTTCTCACGGTAATTATACCTACTCAGGGTTCTGATTATCTTCGAACGAATATCTACCCAAGATTATAGAATATTTAGAAGTGTTTCTGTTTGAGTCAATAAATTTCTAGTATTTCAGGTGCCTTTTTTCAAAATTCAGAGCAATTGTACGAATATGAATGGCATTTTCACCCTTCGAGGGTTGCCGGTGTTTTCAATCTTTATTACGATTCAGCCATATAAAATAAAGTGTCTGAGTCGTAAAGTGCCGAGGATATGAGATGTAGAATATAATCCTAGACCCACAGCGAAGTAGGAAGAAGTCTGTGAACGAAATACATATAGGAGAGAGAAATAGATGAGTCGACGATGTATTCTAGAATCTGTGCCAGAAAAACAGGGCCGAAGAGAGGAACGTCACGACTCACGAGTATGAAAAACGAGCGGGGCTCACGATTATGGAACAGTTCTTAAATCATCACTTCATTATATCGTACTGACAAGGGGTCATCAGGGTACGTTGACACGCTTTGAACCTGGAGCCTCGATCTTTTTCAACTCAATCATTCGCAGAAACGGTTTATTAGCTGTCCCCCGAAAATGGGATGATATCCTCAAAATCTCAACCATTAATTAAAAAGATATGTGATTCTCATAAAGTTCTGTTAATTGAAAGTTCTCTAAGCGTAACACAGTTTGGAAAGTGAGTGCTCTCAAGTGTTCGATCGATTTCAGTGAAAATCATTGATACAAGCTTTTACTTGAAAGCGTATAATATACGGAATATTTAATTACGACCCCATTCTCCACGGACTCATTTTTTAATGACGATGAAATATAGTTGAATGAACTGATCATTTCCCAAATCTACAACTTGGGGTCAAACTTACTATATTAGAGTTCTTCTTTATCCTCGCAAGATATCTAAATTCTTATATTGGTATATTGACTGGCGAGGCAATCGGTTAAAAATCGCGTCTACTTGAAAAACGGAATGCATTTCAATCGACTGCGATTCAACCACAGATAAAACATCTCAGCAACCATTAATTTTGCCTTTCGCAATTTTGCAAAAAAAAAAAAAAAACAATTTCGGCAAAAGCGTATCGATGCAATGGAAAGTTGATCTTCTTTTTTAATCAGGGACGCCTGTATCCCCTAATCTGGTAGGTACCCATATAATTGGCGAATCGTAAGATGAAAGGGAATCGCTTATATCTACCTGCGGGATAAGGGGGATAAAATTCGGGATATTTTCATAAAGAATACGAGAGTTGCGTCCCTGAGCCTGTTGGCTACTCGCGTACCTATTTTTACTGCGGATTCCTCCGAATATATCGACTTTGCATAGGTATGTACGCAAAAAGTTCGCCGTGCGACATCCGTGTTCGTAATATTTCGTAAAAGCTCGGAAAAATTCGCGAAATCTTGAAAGGCTCGGACTTCAGATCCGCGTCTCACTGTTTGCTTGGTCGGCTTAGATTACCAGCGGGGGTGCAGACGAGCGTGGAATGGGGGTGGTGCCTCTTGACCATTGACGAGAAGCAGAACGCTGCTTGTTAAGACCGACGAATAATGATTACCATTACCAACCATTCATCATATTTTTATTCACGATTTTGGCGAGACTAATCAGTTCCTTAGATATTTTTTCTCAAAGACTTTCCACTCGGATTCAATAGAGTATTTTTATAATTATATTTTCGCACCTGTTATGTAACTAAAATCGGATCTAACGTCTAGAAAATTTATTATCCTACGAACCAACGAGCCAATCTTTATTTTTATTTTCTTATTTTGAACTTCAATCAATAATCGATGTGGTTTTTTGTTTCTTCATCATTCATCGATAGATGTTATCGAAATATATGTCATGTGGAGTGCCATTGAATGAAAGTTTGACAACACTATACGCATACCTGTGTATTGGAACCAACAGGTCGATGATAATGGACAAAAACCACCGAAATCTGTTTCTAAAAATTCTTATAATTTTTCAGCCGCACTTTTACTCTGAATGAAAGTCGTAAAAATGAGGAATACTAACTTCGTGGAAGAAAGTCGTAGGTGTGACAAAATTGACTAAGTTTTCCAGCGGGAAAATAAAATTCACAGAGATAATCGATAGAGACAAGGCTGCAAGTAGTAAAAAATTGTCAAAATGAATTCGCGAAAGAAGTGATTCGCGATGAAAAAGGTATATTGCACGTCATTTTACTATTAGATATAATTATCATATAATTCATGAAATTGGAGCCTTTTTCTATACCTAACTCTCAGCATATGGCTAATTGTCACGATATCTATTATCCGCGCGCCGTGAAAGTTTGTTTAATTATCGAGAAAGTTATTGGGAAGATCGCTAGATCTTTTATTCTAATAATATATTGTGCAGCTGTACGAAGCCGGTAAGTGAGTGACATATTATACTCCGCGGTGGGACGATGTCACGGTGACATGACGGTGACGACAATAATTAAACTCCGACGTCCCTGGCACTCTTTGAGCTGCAGTAAGACACACTTTTCTTTTTTTCTTTTTTTTTTCTAGCATCTCGGAATTGGAGTCTTCTTGGCGAGTGGCGACAGTTTTTTTAAATACAGTGAATCACGTTTAAGTGTTTAAACTTACCTTAAGCGATAAGTGTTACGTGCCGTTCTCCCGAAGGCGGAACACACTGAACTCGAGTAAGCTCAAATGCTGAAAAGCAAGCAAGATCCTCTTCCAGCTACCGTTGCCCAGCGCGCTTTAAGCTATTTTCGTATACCGCTAGCATCTTTGCGAGCAAAAGTCTTGAATTTCTCAAGATTTTCTAAAAATTCATTGGTCCGCACCCCCGTCATCCAGTGGTGCCGCGCTGCTTTGACTTTATATTATTACGATTTCTGGAAATCTGATTATCGAGGATTTTTTACACACGGAATACCGCGTTATTTCGCGTTCTATGCATCGATCTCTATCCTAGTTTCAACCATATTACGATTAGATCTCTACCGAAGCCAATTATTCGGGACAAGAATAGCGTTTTGTTGAACTAATTGTTAAACTCGTAGTCCGATTCATTCAATCAGTAGGTCCGATTCACAAGATCATTTCTTATACGTTCTATTATCAGCACTTGGCTTGATGCTCGATCTGTGCCAAAGTGAATTGTGAATATATTCACAATAACATATGCTACGTTCATAAATTGATTCGTCGGAGAGAATTCGGATTTGTACAAATGAAATTTGAAGAAGATTTTTAATAAGGTCTCCTCATAGTTCAAGTGGATAAAAGATTAACGAATATTTACAATATCCAAAAAGCTCTGCGCCTATGATTCGACCACACGAACAACGTAAGATCGTGCGAACGGATAAATATTGTCTCGTCGACGATCATGAAGAACGCCCACCGCATATTTTCAAATAATATATCAAAAGCTGTGTAACATTCACGTAACTGTTTATTTCTCTGAAAATGTTCCGAATTTCCGATTTCTAGAAATACGTTATACAGCTCCTTCTTCTTCTTCTTCTTCTTCTTCTTCTTCTTCTTCTTCTTCTTCTTTTTCTTCTTCGTCTACTTTTTTTATTTAACTGTCGCTTGTAAGTTCTATTCACGTGCCGAGGTTGTTATTTTAGGCGTCTATCGAAATCATTTCAGAATTTTCAACAAATATATCGAAGTCCTATTTTATATTTTTAGATTTTATGTAAAGATTAATTATTAACATCATCTCTTTTGTAATTCACTTGATAATTTGATTTGAAGTAAATCGTTCGGTCGTTGATTATTATTTACTCTGATAATCCCGCAACAGAAAATCCAGTAAACTGAAATCGAATTCATCGATTAAATATTGGGGACATATTTTGGATTGAAAGTGAGAATCGAATTCGCGCGTAAAAATAAATTCTTTTCTATTGCTTTCATTTCATCCTTTAAAAAAAAAGTGATTCTGTAAACCAATCCGTTTAATAAATTTCAAAGCGAGTGAAGATTTTCGTTTTTAACGGAGTTCGCGTTGTAAATAGATGTGCAAGTATGTAGCCCCGTTACAATAAAAAACTCAATGCCAGGCAACGGTTGTGGTCATTTTATTTGCTTCGTAAATTTCGACGGTCAAAATTAACCCGAGTGCCAAGTGTTGAGCACAAAATTTGTTCCAATTTGTTATACCTGCAGCATGATCGCATACTGTAATTACAACCAGAAGATATATGTTGTCTATTACATCGTGTTAAATATCGCAAACTACGAAATTAGAACCTATATAATAATAATAATACACTCTGCAATCATCCTATGATCATACACTTATCCACCAGTCGCATTATGCTGTAAAAATATATGAATATTTGATTTCTTCTTTATTTTTCTGCAGTTTGCACCGCAGCATAAGCAGAAAGTTACTCTTCCAACAATTGGCAGAGCGACGGAGATCTACTTTTCTATATCTTTAAATAATCCGTTATAAAAAGTCCTCATTGAACTTGAAACTAACAATCTGTTTAAAGTTCCGATTCGTTTTCGTATATCTCCCCAAATTTCCGTCTGACTACTCAGACTGTTTTCCCCATATCTTAAATACGAATCTTATAAAGTCAAGGTTTGCGGCAGGAGCGCGATAACTCAGCCATATAAGAATCATAAGGTATTACTCGGTACGAACGATTATGTGATACGTGCGCGAGATAAGAATATTATTACTTGATCAGTAATACTTGGCGATTAATAGTTTTCTACATTGCAATATACGGGGCTTACGCCAAGTAAACGCAATTATCATTCGCCGGATTTACGTATCGCTGTGTTTTACAGAACAGAGGCGCCGGTTTCCGTCTATTCGCGGCGCCAATGTGTGCGGCGTGGTTTCCCGCCGTTGGGAAGAATGGGAAATCAATAATAGTTCTCATCCTTACCGACTCCCACTTGGGGCGCTTCGTTGCGCTCGGATTTCTCTCTCATACGACAAAGATAGGCTATGTTCTCGAGCCGTGGACGCGACGCTCGATCGTAGCGCCCTGCAACCGCCATTATAGATCCCGTTGTATGTGACCGAGGGACGTTAATTCCTTGTGAAAATCACTCGTTTTAGAATTAAAAATAGGGTCTTAGCATAAATCGGAGGATGAAAACATACAGTAGAAAAAAAGGGGACAGCCCCAGTAACGTGATTATTCATGTTAACGAACTGTGCCGACTGTGTTTAGCGAAAGAAGAAGAAATGGTGCCAATTTTCGACGATGACGCCGTCCCGATGCCGCTGAGGATCATGGCTTGCGTCAATTTAGAGGTTTGTAGACTACTCTCCCGCGTATTTCTTTCATTTTTCTTTCATCAATTTTACGTCTATAATTGTTTCTACTCCTAACCATAAGGCTAGTTGAATGATGTGGGCGGGTTAAGAGGAAGTTATCGAAACACAGGGATCTATTTTATCTAAATATACAGCACCGCGCACATACAGTCAAAGAATTCGGAATATGTATGCGTGTCTGATATGAGTGGGAAAATTACGTTACTGCGCGAAGCAACTACCATCCTTACCGAATACCGAGTTATCGACTTTCTGACGAACGTCATACTATTCGATGTTACTTTACAGGAATCTATAATGAATCTTCGTTGAATAAAACGGCGTTACAAAATTCATGTAAAACCTCTATTTTAACAACTTAACGTTCGTCTATCGCTACCAGGAATTGCTTTCCGTGGAAATTGTTATCCACACGGTTTACAAACCTCTCGCTCAATTAGCTCGTTTTCCTTTGTCAGAATCTTTCACTTTCTCATCCGTAATTATTCGACTGCCTTACAATCAACAGGTCATCGTTTTGATTTTGCGGAATTTACTTTAAATCGAAATCGAAACTCACAGGAATCTATTTTACCCCAAATAAATGCAAACGCAATTTTCTAGGAAATGAATCTTTATGGGCTAATCTCAACTTTGAAACGCCTTCTCTATTCATGTAGTAGAAATTTGATATAAAAAAATTAATCTCGGATCTGATCGCTGCTTTTTACGCTCTTATGCCGCACTCAGATTTTTGTCTAATTTAGTTTGAATTTTGCTTCTGATAGAATAGCTTAGTTAATTCTATCATTTATGATGTTAGGTGTACGAGGAGGATGGCTTACCGAACATGATTTGTCATCCATGTAAATATCAGCTCGAAAAATCTTACCAATTTAAGAAAAAATGCGAAGCCGCAGATTTCAAGCTGAAAAAGCACATGAAATTGATTCACCATCTTACTGGTCAAGAAGAAAACAGCCAACAGGAAGAGGATCACGAACGTCCGTCTGGTAGTGGAAAATCTAAACAAGTCAAGCAATTATTAGCTGATTTAGTCTCCACAAAAGGAAACAGCGGTCACGCGGACGGTGATCCGATAGAAGTTACCGAGGCTGAATTAGTCGGTGGTTACATATTGGGTAAATTTCTAATTATTCAGGCTAGAATTAGACCTGGTCAAGTAGTATGTAGATTGATGAGAAAAAACAACAGAAATAACCTTCACTTATTTCCTTCGTATCCTGTTCCTAGCCACTTCCAAACGCTTTATCCTGTCCAAGATTAAACCTACTGTACTCCCAAGACGCAAACACAGTTTTCAAAAAGGTATTTCCCAGCATGAATTCTTTATGGAAATCTAATCTGTTTGGGGAGAGAGCGGAGTAATGGTAGAAATTTGTAGACTAACTTCCTTTTAGTGGTTTTATTGGAGAAGTAAAGAGAAGTGGTATTTATAAAGTAAACATTTGGCAGTATTAATAATTCAGAGACAAAAAGCAGACAATAATAATGCACGACAATCATAGTATAGATTTCTTCACTTGCTTTAGAAGTAATAATTTGGATATTTTTATAATTGACACTGAAAATGCATGTTGTCATAGTATTTTTGAATTTACCGCAATCTCCTCAATGAGAAAATAAAAAGGGAATAGGTAGATTCGTATATATTTATTGGTACTAAGGTTTGTGACGAAAAGTTAACGTGTTTAGGGATGCATGCAGAGAACGCAGAGATGGATGATCCGCTGTCTGAAGATCCTGAAAATATAACATTAATTCCAGCTGAGGAACGGACAGCTAAGGCTCGGTGCACGATACGTCCTACACGTATTAAGCAGGAACAGGATTCTGACGATGAGGCTGACGAAGTACAGCGTGCAATCGCTAATGCTGATCATAAAAATTTATTCCTGATGGAGCTGACTGGTAACACCGGCGCTCAAGGGGAATCTTTGAAATTACAGCCCATGGGTAAGATGTTATTCTCATTATTATTCATCGGAAACTTTGAACTTCTACAGTGTAGACAATTATCTTTGTTATAATATTAGCTTTGTTGAACGAAACTATTCAAAGGAATGAAAACAATAACTCTAACTGACTTAACTCAATAGAATGGACAAAACAACAAGCCTAAGGAATGTCATTATTGATAAAATAAACCTGGTTTAAGTACAAAAAGTTTGGCTCTTAGTATTTCAAAGAAGTACTGTACCATGATTCATATTTTAGTATACCTAATAAGTGATCGTTGAAGGAAGGGGTGGAAAGCCAGGGACTAATCGATGTCTATTATTGAATTTTCAGAGGAATCTGAAGAGCTGAAGGTCTTCCAATGCGACAAATGTCCAAAGGCATTTACTCGAAGAATAATGCTGAAGAGACACGAATCCGTTCATGTTCAGCAGAGAGGTTTTACTTGCCAGGTTTGCGAGAAATGGTTCCCAACAAGATCTGCATTGGTTAGACACGAGCGTACTCACACTGGTAAGTTGGCTTTTAAATTCTAAAAGTCAAAATGGCCTGTGATTTTACCAAAAATTTGTAACTTCGCTAGATATTTATGGAATTTAATCATTGAGTTACCCCAGGATTAATGTTTGTATTCAATAACAGAAATACCATTCATTCACGAAAAGCCCAAAAACGAATTTTTCTCTGAAAACTATTAACTCTGAAATCGAAAGACAGGTAAGACCCTGATTATAGATTTTCGTAAACAATGTGGTATTTGTTCTGTTGCAGGTGAGAAACCATTCGGATGCAACATTTGCCACCGTGCTTTTGCTCAAAAAGAGATACTTCTACGTCATCTGATGACTCACTCTGGTCAAAAACCATTCCAATGCCAGCACTGCGAGAAGAGTTTCACGCAACGGGAGGCTCTGAAAGTCCATATGCGTCGTCACCAAAAGTTAAATCCCAACGACATTCAATTACATCACTGTCAGTTATGCCCTAAAGCTTTTTGCCACGCTTCAGGGCTTAGCAGACACTTGGTTACCCACACTGGTAAAACTTACAAGTGTATCGAGTGCCACAAATCTTTTACCGACAAAAGTTCTCTGCTGAGGCACAGTCGTATTCATTCACCAAAAAAGATCATGAATTGAAACTATCATGCGCTTGGTTTTCAACTTTAAATAAATTTGTCATACCGTTCAAAGCATTGCGCCAATGAATTCATTGAAAAATTCAGTACGAGATGAAATTATTTCACTTGCAAATAGGCGTAAGAAAGAAATCTCTTTTGAAAAAAGAATAAAAGAAAAACTAAGAAGTTGAATAGAATGAAAGTCTCATTTTATATGTACGTATATTAATCAACTGGCCCTGCTGTCGTTGCTATGATTTCATTGATTACCTATTACGATTGAGTTTAAAATGTATCTAAAATAGATCTAAAAAGGAGTTGTCAGTTCAGAGCTTGAAGGGCCTTTTAACTAACACCAGCGTATTGATTTTTAGGCTTTTCAGCTAACTACGGATCTTCAGCCCATCACTATAAAAATAAATATGGTATTTTCATAGATCGAATTTATTCTCTAAGTATTCTATCAAGCATAATGAATATTTTTAAACGATATACTTTATTTGCAAGACAAAAATACTGATTATTTAAATCATGTCTAAATAATGTATACGTTCAACAGGTGTATTATATATATATACACCAGGTGAATATTTTCATTTTTCCTGTATATTATTCCACGCAATACTATCTCAATCTGCAATAGAGAGAAAAAACAAGAAGATAATTGACCAAAATTAATACATTAGTCGTATGACTTGTGATTTTTTTTCATCAAATAAATACATAGGTATGATTTGTTCCCACTTTATTAGTTTGCACGTAATTTGCAGGTAATTTGACGTAATGGAGTTGATTTTTACTTGTAATTACTATAAGTCAAATTTGTCTTTATCAACATAGTTGAATTATTCTTCGTTCTATGTCCAATACATTGATATATTTTATATATGTATGTGTACGATAATTGTATATACTGATAATTATGATGATGTTTACGAGACTTAAACGCAGAGAAAAATATTCACTGTCCAGCCGTGAGATAAATCAGGAAATTTGTAAATCAATACTTGCATTTATTCATAATATAGTTGAATAATTGATATAACTTTGTTACAAAGCTGCATACAGAAAATCATAATCAAACACTTGTAATACCTTGACCTTTAAACGCACAAGTGTGGTTTATTGGTGCCTACTGTTTGAAAACTACAATTTTTAGAGACGCAACTAGACAGAGACGATATACAATTTATATAATATTAGAGAATTTAAATACTATCTTAAGATTTTGATTTAAACAATAAAAGCGACAGTCTCTTTAAATTTGAAGTTTTTGATATTACTTCATATTAGACTCTTCACCTTGATCATACCGAATTATTGTCGTGGCTATCTAAATTCAAGCAGAATGCCTAATTGAGATTACTAATATTTGTAGCAAATGATATTTAATTAGCATAATTAGTCATTCTGTGGCTTCAGAGAATTCAAACAAAATACCGCATGATTTTTGCGGCATAAGTAATTGCATGATCTCTCACCAAGATATAAGGGTCTGACCTGCAGAAATTTGAAATCACATAATTGTCATACGGGGTGACAAATGGTATCGCTGTCTCGCGGTCGAACCGGCGAACTACTTTTGCAGCAAATATTAGTGCGCGTTATTGCATGCAACTCATAAGTCGGTTTTACCTATTTGAAGTTTGCTCGTGACTTCATTATTTTTCGATTTTTTATACACCAAACAATTGCTCTCAATTGCTCTATTGATTCCGTTAATTGCTCCAATCTAGTTTTTGGAAAAAATGCGAAAAACAAAATTCGATTCTTCTATGTAACGTAGCCTAAACTTTAACTCCATATGATTCGAGCAAACGGTATACCCAATAATTGCTCCTTCATTTCTCTTAATTGCTCCACCCTGGAGTAAAATTATTTAGTCACGGTTTTCAAAGAGAAAGCAAAAAACGTGTTCGCCGGAAATGAAATGGTGGGGGGTAGGCTATTGCACAATTGAGGCGCATCTAAACGGAACAGATTTCGGCGATCGGTGATACACGGGACAATTGCTCCTTAATTGCGCTCAATTGCTCTACCCTTATTTTTAATTGCTCCGCGAGATTTTTCCAAAATATAGCAAAAAATGTGTCGGCGTGATGTCAATGGTGGGGTGCGAGCTACGTCACAGTTCGGACGCGTTTGTATATCACAGAATTTCGAAGACTCGTTGGATAGGAATTAACTTTTCTTCGATTGCTCTCAATTGCTCTTGGATTGCTCTCAATTGCTCTACCCTTATTTTCAATTGCTCCGCGATAGTTTTTCTTGATTTGCTCGTAATTGCTCTACTTTCATTTTGAATTGCTCCCCATTAATTTTCCAGAATAGAACAAACAAATATGGTTGCAGAAATTTTAATGGCGGGTTTCAGACTTTTTTACCTTGTCGATCGGTCTATTATACCCGATTCTTGAGTCTTTAGCATCAGAGACCAGTATCAATGCCAGTTTTACACCTTCTCGCCCCTCTGATTAGTATATTTTATACGAGTTGCCGACATCTGTTCTGTTTAGATGTGTCTCGATTGTGAAATAACCTACCCTCCACCATTTCATTTCCGGCGAACACGTTTTTTGCTTTCTTATTAAAAACGGTGACTGAATAATTTTACTCTAGGGTGAAGCAATTAAGAGAAATAAAGGAGCAATTATTTGGTCTATCATAGGTCGTCGAATACCCTTCCGTTTGGTACTTTAACATAGAAAAATCGATTTTTTTTTCTCATTTTTCTCAAAAACTAGATTGGAGCAGTTAACGGATTTAATAGAGCAATTAGGAGCAATTAAGGAGCAATTGTTTGGTATGTAAAAAATCGAAAAATAATAAAGTCACGGGCCAACTTTACATGGGTCCGAGTTTTGCCCATTTGACTCCACTTACCATCTGGTTTCATGGTTCTCGCTACACCCAGAAAAGTCTCAAGACTCTCTACAAAGTTGATATTTCTTTCTTTTTTTTTTAATTAATAATGATTAATATTGTAGATGCTGGCAATAAACTCACAGATATATCAATAATGAATTACTTTCTTACTTTTCACCTTCCCGTCCTTGCAACTCGATATTGCACTATCTTCAGAAGTCGATTTGCTAAGCTATTGAAACTAGTAACAGAGACTAGATTTTTATGGATATTATTACATATTTATTGTAAGCATTACAGTGATCGAGAACTTTTCAAACTCTAGTAAAGAAATTGAATTAAGAAGATATTTGAAACTCAGATTTTCAGTTAAGACATCTTCATTGAGACAAATACCAAGTTTCAATACAAATACGAAAAAGTGTTCCCAATATTTAACGAAGCGTTTGGCGTAGTCGGTAGAACGTGCGACTAGAAATCCGAGCCAGCGTTTGGTGCCGGTTCGATCCCGGCCGAAATGATGAAAAATTTTTCTCATATAAAATTTCCATTTTTTCGAACCTGACCATATCTACAGACAACGTAGGCAACTGTAATTCTGTGGTTGTCAAAATGTCTGTAGATATGTTCGTACGACAGCGTCGTCGGTAACCACTGATCTCTCTACTGAGATCAGTGGTCGGTAACCATATCTACAGACAACGAGCGGCAGCCGTAATTCTGTGGCTGTCAAAATGTCTGTAGATATGTTCGTACGACAGCGTCGTCGGTTTCGGAAAAATTGAACCTAGGTATGTAGGGCTGACTAGAAATAGGAGCAAGAGTAAGACGAAGAAGAGCTCCAGGTTCCAGGTAGCCGGCCAAGCGGTTAGAAAGAGTAGGGCTTGACTAGAAATAAAAGCAAGAGCAAGACGGAGAGGAGCTCCAGGTGACCAAGCGGTTGGAAAAAGGTAAGGCTTGACAGAAATAAAAGCAAGAGCAAGCTCCAGGTCCAGGGAGGAAGGCTCTGGGTGGCCAAACGTTCAGAAAATCAAATTTTTGTCAAAAATAGGCTATTTTAACCGAAATAATACTTTGAATATATAACCCATTTAATTTTCGCGTGAATTTTGAGCAGTAAATGGCTCAGGGGCAAAAATTTAGCTTCGTACCCGGAAAACCTGGGTTCGATTCCCCGAGCTGGAATTTTATTTTTCTCTCTGCCCAAAATTTTATTTTTATTTTAATTTTATTTTCGATTTTCGATTTTCGATTTTATTTAATTTTCGAAAATTTATTTTATTTTTATTTTTATTTTATTTAATTTTCGAACTCTGGAGTTCCCCCACCTTGCGCCGCTTTTATTTCTAGTCGAGTCCTACCTATGACGTCACCGGTGATGACGAGACCCCCTACCACCTCACCGCATACTCATGCTAAGTGAGGATTTTATTTTCTGAAAATCTTTTTCGAGATTTCGGACGGGATCGAACCCGAGTTCGCTCGCTCGCTCGGATTTCTAGTCGCACGCTCTACCGACTACGCCAAACGCTTCGTTAAATATTACGAACACTTTTTCGTATTTATAGTGAAAATTGGTATCTGTCTCAATGATATTAACAGCTAAGATACTTTAACTGAACATCCGAGTTTCAAATATCTTTCCATACGTGTCTTCATGCATGTCTCTATATATAAATTTATACTAGCGTTGTCGGACTTGGAAAAATTTCTAATCGAAAATTTCTTCTCCTGGTAGCAGCAGGACATCTGACCGAGGTGTGTCGAAATTTGTTGAAAATTTATTGCGCCTGGTGATATGCAACCCAGAGCACAAAACTGACTTATGGGTTGCATGCAACAAGGCGCACTAATATTTACTGCAAAAGTAGTGGATAGGGAAAAAGATGTAACAATTGATTATTTATGATCTTGAGGCATATTTATTGAAGAATGTGCCAGTTTACTATAATAATACATGTTTGTTGGATGAACAATTTTAATACATGATTATTTCATTTAAATAATTGTAGATATGATCGTAATACGTAAAATATATTACGTATATCACTGAAAACTACATATTTGGCATCTTTCAAGTTCGAAGATTAACTAGATCTATAATTGGGCTATACGAAAACTATTATTATACTTTAAACTAATCATTGCGATACATACGTATGCATACGAAGGTATATTTTACAGAATGTCAAGTACAATGTTTAAAGCATATAATTTCCATATTGGTCTTGTCAAGAACAACGAGCTGCTGTTTATTTTTATTGTTCAGACCGCAATACGAATAGAAAACAGAGTCATTATTTTCATCATGGTTTTCGTTATTAATAATACTTCAACAACGTAAATTCGCCGCGTGAACAGTAAAATAATTCATTACTCTATACATAGTTTTCATGAAGATACTAATAATGCTCTCCAACTCATGGATCGCTAAATTATCTATTCTCTATTAACGAATATATATCGTACATGCATGTATTATTCGCTGTTACCTGCATGGATATTGCGAATATTTCATACGGTAATGGCTAATCCAACTATTTCAATCTCTACTACTTTTCTTTTCGGAATACAGCCAGTTTAAACAAATATCAGAAGCATTGAGATTTTTAGGTCAGTACCCAGTGGCTGAATACAGTCGAATATACGCGTAAGAATATATTGTTAATTCCATTTAATCACAAATTCTCATCTGTTCTGTAATATTACAAGTCTTTTCCTTGTACGATTATAATATTACCGTATGAATTAGTCAGGTATAGCTTGCTGTACAGTAGAGTTCATCTATTACTACTTATAGCTTCAACAAATGATTTGTGATAATAATTTATTGCATCGCAGTGCCGCGCTGTATTTGTTCTCTTAATTTATAGAGATATAATTAGTGGAGAAAGCTATTGAAACGTACAAAGGTAACTATGTTGAAACATCAACTGCATGTCTTTTTGTTTGTTTACCTGTACAGTGATTCGTAAGATTGTTTCAACTACTGGTTTAGAATTATTGTTGAGAAATAAAATTATTGTCTGATGTTCCCCGAATGCGATGTGACAAAGATGATAATTCCAGTCTTAGAGCGAGCAAAATTATAATTAGGCGATTCTAAAAGGATAATTGAACTTCATACATATTACAGAATGTTAAGTACAATCTTTGAAGCACATTGTTTGTATATTGATCTTGTTAAGAACAGCGAGTTGTTCATTTTAATCTTTCACACTGTAATACGAAAAGAGGCTCAACTAATTATTTTTATCATGGTTTTTGTCAAGAATTACTATTCAACAATGTAAGTTGGCCGCTTGGATAGTGAAATAATTTGTTACCCTACAAATATTTGTGGCTAATATATGTATGAATAATGCAAACTGCAACCAACACAGACTCATTACTATGATTTAAACTTCTAATTAAACAGAGTACACGACCAGCTACGGGCACTTTTTCAAGTATCACTTTTTCAAGTATCACTTATAAGTAGTTTTGGGAAATAAAAGTATAATTGCATAGATACATTGGGTGAGTAAAACTTGAAGAGGAACAAAAAGTTAGTGAATAAAGTTAACAAATTCTAGAGAAGCTAATATTACAATGTAAATGCTGTAACTAGAAGCAAGAAACGATTTTGCGTGGGTTCAAAAAAGATTTTTTAATTGTGACATTGTTCGTGCTAGGAGATTTGACATGGTCTTAGAGGGGCCTTTGGGAGTATCGGCTTTGTAGAATATTGTGGCCATGCCCAGGACTGACGTAAAGTTATCTGGTAGCCATTCCCCCTGTGCTTTGACTGTTTCAGTTCCAGGTGAGAATAGTTGTTCTGCACAATTTTGGAGAGGTATTTCTGAAGATAGCGGAAGCTTCATGGCCTCGTTAGACAACATCTGTAATAATAAAAACACGATAAATATAAAGTTCATTGGTCTTTTGGTGACCCGTGTCATGAGAACAATAATAAATTAACATAACGTGTTATTCAAGCAAACATTGTTGACTAAAAATCATATTTTCAAGCGTGATCATACATCTGCCTTATTTTTAGCAATATAATAGGTCTTCTTAATAAAATTTATTATAATAAATTTGTCATAATTGATTTTACGAGCCTGTCTCAACCGTTTCTAAATGTAATACAAACTTAGAATAATTTTCAAAAGCAAGAACTTCAAATTGTTACTATAAACGCTGTGCAAATGAACAGATTTTTTAATTTTTTCAATTGTTCTGACCAATAACAACCTGACACTCGAGGGTAGATTATTACAAACACTGAGATGTGTACAAACTAACAAAAATAAATATGATGCCTAATCAGTTCAGCGGTAATCTACATTTATATTTATTTCCAAGCCCCTAAATTCCTATTTTGATTATCCAAATTTATCCCTACTACAAGGTAAGTCTATCTATATTTAATTAAATTGAATAAAGTAAATATTCATTTTATTGAGATTTATGAATCTCTTTTAAATTTTATAGATTCAACAAAAATATCCAAGTTCAACTTTGATGCATATTTCGCTTTGCATATGACTTTGTCATTGAAAAAATAGAAGTTATGGAATTTAGAGTTAGTATTCTGTCTCCTCGAAATTTATTCTCTAATGAGATATACAAGTAAGACACGAACTCTACGTGAATATTAGTATTTACCTTGAGGTATGTTATTATGGCATCTGTACCCCATTCCTTACAACTGATTGTGAGTAGAACCAAGTCGCCATGAAAATATGTAAAGGAAGAATTACCTTAATGCACATATCCTGCTTGTCTCTGACAACGGTTACTGAAACGGGAGGAGATTTGTCAGCCAGGTCGCTGTGATGCTTCATTACTGCTCCCATATTATTCCGAAAGAGACCGAAAAGCATATGGTACAGATGACTTGATATGTAATCTATCCAGGTCTCATTTTTCTTCTTCGATTCTGAAATGTGAAGAGATAATTGCGATTATGAGGACAAATCTTGCAACATCTAAAGATACATACCCTCTAGGTATGTGATAATAATGAAATGCGTTTTGGTATCAATAGTAGAATACAATTTTTAGCTGATATAATATAAAGCTCACCATTGTGTTGGTTTTTATTATTCATTCATGAAGAGTTAAGTGGTATTGGATACCAGTTTCATATTAATACACATAATGAGATGAGTAATTATTAATACACATAATGAGATGATAATTACTGCATGATTACGAGAAATTTCGATTTTGACATTGTTATTCGCGGGAAGAAGGGGATAGACAATGCTTGAAAATGAACAATTTCTTTGATTACAATCAAAGTCCGCTGGTAGAAATACGCGACATGTGAAATTTGAAGAAAAAATGAATGCCAGTAGAAATACCGAGTCTTTCGCGTTATTTGTCAGAGTCATTACGAAAATGATACAAAATAAAAGTTTAAAAATTTCGAAATGTCTCACGTGAGACGGTGTCGAATGATTACATTTTTATTCTGGGTAATTATTGAAGAGGTGTTTCTTATTATAAATAAACTCAGAAAATGCTCAAAGTTGCATGAGTTGTCTAGAATTATTTATTGTTGATAAAATGGCTATTGGAAACTGTATTATACTTGATAACTCACCGAAGTGGATGATCGGGGTGTAAATGAATTTTCTTCGTATATTCTAGCCCTAAACGATGTTACCTTCAGAGGAAGATGAAGGATTTTTTTTCACAGCTGCGAAAAAACTGTAACAGAGAAAATCGCAACACTATGTGTAAAAATATACTTGCAGGGATTATACATCTGCGTTAAGCGTAACCTCTCACGTAACAACCACTTTAACTCGTTGGCGACACAAACGTCACTGGACTTCTGAGCATCAGCCGGGCTTTTACCGTCGAGTAGAATGAAGTGTGGAGTAGAGTGGGGGACGCCATTGTAATAGGTCAGTATTGTGTAATTAGGACGCTAGTGGCTTAATTGGGTAAGAAATACAAATTTCGTATTATGATCTGCCGGTTGCATATGATTCGGCGTACTGATCTTACAAAGGTTCGTCCAATTCTAACCAATTGCCAGAGTGGGAAGACCGGATTTGACGATGACTGTAAAATAAGAATGACTCGTTTCAATGACTTGAAAGTTGGTTGTTTAGTCAAATGTGCTGATTGCCACGACCCATGTATACGTAATTACTTGAGTATTTATCGTGCAACAATTCGCGTCATTTGCAAAGGAAAGTGTTTTGGTATAATTATTGTTTGTCAGATCATGAAATCAGCGCATTTGTTCAGGGGGCACCACGAGAAGGCAACCAACACCACCCCCCGCCTGAAAAATAGAAAGGAGTAGTTAGTGACAATATTAAATCGATGAAACCCGCAGATCCAATAGAACCTTGAGATCTTGAAGAACTTGTAGAGTCTGTGAAACCTATCGAAGCTGTGGAGTATAACGAGTATCGATTAAATTTCAATAAATGAATAGCTTAGATGAGAGACAAGGAAGTGATCAAATCAAAAAGTAGCATAAAGGATAATTTCACACAGCGGTACATGTATGAGAAAAATCAGTCAACACAAATGAGTAAACACAAAAGTTATTAATCATATTGATCGAACGAAAGACAAGAGAATAAAAAAGCATGAGAAAGCATGAAATCGAATTTCAATAAATAAACAGCTTGAATTACAAACAACAAATAATTAAATCAAAAAGTAGCACAAACTATTATTTCACACAGCGGTACATGTATAAGAAAAATCGGGCAACATCATTTTTAAATTACAACATTAACAAATAGCCAAAATAGTCGTGATAAATTGTAAAACACAATAGTTAGTGACAATATTAATTACAGGAGAGAAAAGAATAAAAAAATGCACAGAATCGATAAGATTCGTAGATTCCGTAGAACTTGGAGAAGACGTGGTGCCTGGAAAGTCTGTGAAACCTGTGAAACCTGTGGAACCTGTAAAACCTTGAAGAGCTTTAAAATCTAACGAGCATCGATCAAATTTCGAGAAATAATCACCTGAAATGAGAGACAGGTAATTAGATCAAGAAGTAGCAGAAACGATGATTTCTAACAGCGATACATCTGGAAGAGAGATGAGGCAGAATAGCGATGATGAATTAGAAAACACGACAGTCATTATGAATATTGATTACGCGGGTGAGAAAAAAAAAAGCAAAGAATCGATTGATTCTGCAGGTCCCGTGGAACGTGGAAAAGTCGTGAAATAATTGATGTTCACCCGTAAGTTAAGAGAGATGTTTCTACGTAGCGCGTGAATAAATTAAAACTGCAAACCCTAAATAAATGAGTAAATATCGGCTGAACGAATAATCGATGTCTATGAATCGCGTGCCTAACATAAAATTGCGAATTCTGTATCACTTGAGAAGTAATCGACGAGCACCCGTAAATTAAGAAAGATGTTCGTACTAAGCGCGACTTACAATTAAATCTGCGAGGCCTGAATCGCTTGAATAATGTCGCTGTCTGTGAATCCCATGCCTATCTCAAAATTACCTGGTTTGTATCACTTAATTAATAATCGATGGACACCTCTAAATTACGAGAGATATTTCAACGAAGCGCGTGTCTCAATTAAATCTGCGAAGTCCAAATCGCTTAAGAAATTGCATAATTAATAATCGCTGTCTATGAATCGCGTGCCTAACTCAAAATCACGAAATCTGTATCACTTAATTGATAATCGACGTCCACCTGGAAATTAAGGAAGATATTTCTACGTAGCGCGTGTCTCAATTAAGTGTGCGGAACCTAATTCACTTAATTAATAATCGCTGTCTGTGAATCCCGTGTCTAACTTAGAATTACCTGGATTTTATCATTAATTAATAATCGATGGACACCTCTACATTACGAGCGATATTATTTCGTAGCGCGTGTGGCAATTTAATCTGAGAAGCCAAAATCACTTAATTATTGATCGCTGTCTGTGGATCCCGTGTCTAACTTAGAATTACCTGGATTTTATCATTAATTAATAATCGATGGACACCTCTACATTACGAGCGATATTATTTCGTAGCGCGTGTGGCAATTTAATCTGTGGAGCCAAAATCACTTAATTAATAATCGCTGTCTGTGGATCCGGTGTCTAACTTAGAATTACCTGGATTTTATCATTAATTAATAATCGATGGACACCTCTACATTACGAGCGATATTATTTCGTAGCGCGTGTGGCAATTTAATCTGCGAAGCCAAAATCACTTAATTATTGATCGCTGTCTGTGGATCCCGTGTCTAACTTAGAATTACCTGGATTTTATCATTAATTAATAATCGATGGACACCTCTACATTACGAGCGATATTATTTCGTAGCGCGTGTGGCAATTTAATCTGTGGAGCCAAAATCACTTAATTAATAATCGCTGTCTGTGGATCCGGTGTCTAACTTAGAATTACCTGGATTTTATCATTAATTAATAATCGATGGACACCTCTACATTACGAGCGATATTATTTCGTAGCGCGTGTGGCAATTTAATCTGCGAAGCCAAAATCACTTAATTATTGATCGCTGTCTGTGGATCCCGTGTCTAACTTAGAATTACCTGGATTTTATCATTAATTAATAATCGATGGACACCTCTACAGTACGAGAGATATTTCTCCGTAGCGCGTGTAGCAATTCAATTTGCGAAGCCTTAATCGCGTAATTAATGATCGCTGTCTATGAATCCCGTGCCCAACTTGGAATTACGAAATCTGTATCACTTAATTAATGATCGACGTCCACCTGGAAATTAAGGAAGATATTTCTACGTAGCGCGTGTCTCAATTAAATATGCGGAACCTAATTCACTTAATTAATAATCGCTGTCTGTGAATCCCGTGTCTAACTTAGAATTACCTGGATTTTATCATTAATTAATAATCGATGGACACCTCTACAGTACGAGAGATATTTCTCCGTAGCGCGTGTGGCAATTTAATTTGCGAAGCCTTAATCGCGTAATTAATGATCGCTGTCTATGAATCGCGTGCCCAACTTGGAATTACGAAATCTGTATTACTTAATTAATGATCGACGTCCACCTGGAAATTAAGGAAGATATTTCTACGTAGCGCGTGTCTCAATCAAATATGCGGAACCTAATTCACTTAATTAATAATCGCTGTCTGTGGATCCGGTGTCTAACTTAGAATTACCTGGATTTTATCATTAATTAATAATCGATGGACACCTCTACATTACGAGCGATATTATTTCGTAGCGCGTGTGGCAATTTAATCTGCGAAGCCAAAATCACTTAATTATTGATCGCTGTCTGTGGATCCCGTGTCTAACTTAGAATTACCTGGATTTTATCATTAATTAATAATCGATGGACACCTCTACAGTACGAGAGATATTTCTCCGTAGCGCGTGTAGCAATTCAATTTGCGAAGCCTTAATCGCGTAATTAATGATCGCTGTCTATGAATCCCGTGCCCAACTTGGAATTACGAAATCTGTATCACTTAATTAATGATCGACGTCCACCTGGAAATTAAGGAAGATATTTCTACGTAGCGCGTGTCTCAATTAAATATGCGGAACCTAATTCACTTAATTAATAATCGCTGTCTGTGAATCCCGTGTCTAACTTAGAATTACCTGGATTTTATCATTAATTAATAATCGATGGACACCTCTACAGTACGAGAGATATTTCTCCGTAGCGCGTGTGGCAATTTAATTTGCGAAGCCTTAATCGCGTAATTAATGATCGCTGTCTATGAATCGCGTGCCCAACTTGGAATTACGAAATCTGTATTACTTAATTAATGATCGACGTCCACCTGGAAATTAAGGAAGATATTTCTACGTAGCGCGTGTCTCAATCAAATATGCGGAACCTAATTCACTTAATTAATAATCGCTGTCTGTGGATCCGGTGTCTAACTTAGAATTACCTGGATTTTATCATTAATTAATAATCGATGGACACCTCTACATTACGAGCGATATTATTTCGTAGCGCGTGTGGCAATTTAATCTGCGAAGCCAAAATCACTTAATTATTGATCGCTGTCTGTGGATCCCGTGTCTAACTTAGAATTACCTGGATTTTATCATTAATTAATAATCGATGGACACCTCTACAGTACGAGAGATATTTCTCCGTAGCGCGTGTGGCAATTTAATCTGCGAAGCCAAAATCACTTAATTATTAATCGCTGTCTGTGGATCCGGTGTCTAACTTAGAATTACCTGGATTTTATCACTAATTAATAATCGATGGACACCTCTACAGTACGAGAGATATTTCTCCGTAGCGCGTGTGGCAATTTAATTTGCGAAGCCTTAATCGCGTAATTAATGATCGCTGTCTATGAATCGCGTGCCCAACTTGGAATTACGAAATCTGTATTACTTAATTAATGATCGACGTCCACCTGGAAATTAAGGAAGATATTTCTACGTAGCGCGTGTCTCAATCAAATATGCGGAACCTAATTCACTTAATTAATAATCGCTGTCTGTGGATCCGGTGTCTAACTTAGAATTACCTGGATTTTATCATTAATTAATAATCGATGGACACCTCTACATTACGAGCGATATTATTTCGTAGCGCGTGTGGCAATTTAATCTGCGAAGCCAAAATCACTTAATTATTGATCGCTGTCTGTGGATCCCGTGTCTAACTTAGAATTACCTGGATTTTATCATTAATTAATAATCGATGGACACCTCTACAGTACGAGAGATATTTCTCCGTAGCGCGTGTGGCAATTTAATCTGCGAAGCCAAAATCACTTAATTATTGATCGCTGTCTGTGGATCCCGTGTCTAACTTAGAATTACCTGGATTTTATCATTAATTAATAATCGATGGACACCTCTACAGTACGAGAGATATTTCTCCGTAGCGCGTGTGGCAATTTAATCTGCGAAGCCAAAATCACTTAATTATTAATCGCTGTCTGTGGATCCGGTGTCTAACTTAGAATTACCTGGATTTTATCACTAATTAATAATCGATGGACACCTCTACAGTACGAGAGATATTTCTCCGTAGCGCGTGTGGCAATTTAATCTGCGAAGCCAAAATCACTTAATTATTAATCGCTGTCTGTGGATCCCGTGTCTAACTTAGAATTACCTGGATTTTATCATTAATTAATAATCGATGGACACCTCTACAGTACGAGAGATATTTCTACGCAGCGGGTGTGGCAATTTAATCTGCGAAGCCTTAATAGCTTAATTAATGATCGCTGTTTATGAATCGCGTGCCTAACTTAGAATTACGAAATCTGTATCACTTAATTCATAATCGACGTCCACCTGGAAATTAAGGAAGATATTTCTACGTATCGCGTGACCGCGGAACTCGGGTACAGCGGGTTCGTCAAGCCCGTCACGTAGAACGTGCCCTGCATTCGCGTATAATTAACGTCACATCCACGTACTCGAATCAACGAACTAATTCACCGCAAGTAGCCAGAAGAGAAGAAGTTCAGAACACATGCAAAGCAAGCTATGCCTATGAAGGAGTCGTTACACCATTGCAAGTGTTTATGCCCTTCGCCAGGGGTTTTGCAGCCCCGAAGTAGCCTTTACTCCATTGCATGGTGTTGTAACTCCTCTAAGGGCGTAAACAAAAAAAAATTGCAAGCAAACGATGGAGCGGAAACGGAAATTACTTGCATAGAATTAGTTCAAATGAAACCGCGTATCAAAAAATCCACCTGAGGTCTGATTGACACACACGAAATCTTGACGGATCGCGTGCCTAAATTAAAATGTCTAAGTCTAAGTCGCTTAAATAATAATCGATGTCCACCTGTAAGTTAAGGAAGATATTCCTACGTATCGCGTGACCGCGGAACTCGGGTACAGCGGGTTCGTCAAGCCCGTCACGTAGAACGTGCCCTGCATTCGCGTATAATTAACGTCACATCCACGTACTCGAATCAACGAACTAATTCACCGCAAGTAGCCAGAAGAGAAGAAGTTCAGAACACATGCAAAGCAAGCTATGCCTATGAAGGAGTCGTTACACCATTGCAAGTGTTTATGCCCTTCGCCAGGGGTTTTGCAGCCCCGAAGTAGCCTTTACGCCATTGCATGGTGTTGTGACTCCTCTAAGGGCGCAAAAATGAAAAAAAATTGCAAGCAAACGATAGAGCGGAAACGGTAACTACTTACATAGAATTAGTTCAACTAAGACTGCGTATTAGAACATCTACCCGACGTCTCTTATTTGCATACACGAAATCTTTTCGAATGGCGTGCTGAATCAAAATGACTAACATAAGTCCAAGTCGCTTAATCGATAATCGATGTCCACCTGCAAGTTACGGAAGATATTTCTACGGTTCGCGTGTCCGAATCGTCATCGCGAAATCCACATAGTCTTATTAATAACAGGCGTCCACGAATCGCGCAACTAAACCTAATCTATGGAATCTAAATCTTCTAATTATGAATCGATGTCCACCTGCAAGTTACGGAAGATATTTCTACGGTTCGCGTGTCCGAATCGTCATCGCGAAATCTATATAGTCTTATGAATACCAGGTGTCCACGAATCGCGCAATGAAACTTAATCTATGAAATCTAAATCTTGTAATTATGAATCGATGTCCACCTGCAAGTTACGGAAGATATTTCTACGGTTCGCGTGTCCGAATCGTCATCGCGAAATCCACATAGTCTTATTAATAACAGGCGTCCACGAATCGCGCAACTAAACCTAATCTATGGAATCTAAATCTTCTAATTATGAATCGATGTCCACCTGCAAGTTACGGAAGATATTTCTACGGTTCGCGTGTCCGAATCGTCATCGCGAAATCTATATAGTCTTATGAATACCAGGTGTCCACGAATCGCGCAACTAAACTTAATCTATGGAATCTAAATCTTCTAATTATGAATCGATGTCCACCTGCAAGTTACGGAAGATATTTCTACGGTTCGCGTGTCCGAATCGTCATCGCGAAATCTATATAGTCTTATGAATACCAGGTGTCCACGAATCGCGCAATGAAACTTAATCTATGAAATCTAAATCTTGTAATTATGAATCGATGTCCACCTGCAAGTTACGGAAGATATTTCTACGGTTCGCGTGTCCGAATCGTCATCGCGAAATCCACATAGTCTTATTAATAACAGGCGTCCACGAATCGCGCAACTAAACCTAATCTATGGAATCTAAATCTTCTAATTATGAATCGATGTCCACCTGCAAGTTACGGAAGATATTTCTACGGTTCGCGTGTCCGAATCGTCATCGCGAAATCTATATAGTCTTATGAATACCAGGTGTCCACGAATCGCGCAATGAAACTTAATCTATGAAATCTAAATCTTCTAATTATGAATCGATGTCCACCTGCAAGTTACGGAAGATATTTCTACGGTTCGCGTGTCCGAATCGTCATCGCGAAATCTATATAGTCTTATGAATACCAGGTGTCCACGAATCGCGCAATGAAACTTAATCTATGAAATCTAAATCTTCTAATTATGAATCGATGTCCACCTGCAAGTTACGGAAGATATTTCTACGGTTCGCGTGTCCGAATCGTCATCGCGAAATCTATATAGTCTTATGAATACCAGGTGTCCACGAATCGCGCAATGAAACTTAATCTATGAAATCTAAATCTTGTAATTATGAATCGATGTCCACCTGCAAGTTACGGAAGATATTTCTACGGTTCGCGTGTCCGAATCGTCATCGCGAAATCTATATAGTCTTATGAATACCAGGTGTCCACGAATCGCGCAATGAAACTTAATCTATGAAATCTAAATCTTGTAATTATGAATCGATGTCCACCTGCAAGTTACGGAAGATATTTCTACGGTTCGCGTGTCCGAATCGTCATCGCGAAATCTATATAGTCTTATGAATACCAGGTGTCCACGAATCGCGCAATGAAACTTAATATATGAAATCTAAATCTTCTAATTATGAATCGATGTCCACCTGCAAGTTACGGAAGATATTTCTACGGTTCGCGTGTCCGAATCGTCATCGCGAAATCTATATAGTCTTATGAATACCAGGTGTCCACGAATCGCGCAATGAAACTTAATATATGAAATCTAAATCTTCTAATTATGAATCGATGTCCACCTGCAAGTTACGGAAGATATTTCTACGGTTCGCGTGTCCGAATCGTCATCGCGAAATCTATATAGTCTTATGAATACCAGGTGTCCACGAATCGCGCAATGAAACTTAATCTATGAAATCTAAATCTTGTAATTATGAATCGATGTCCACCTGCAAGTTACGGAAGATATTTCTACGGTTCGCGTGTCCGAATCGTCATCGCGAAATCTATATAGTCTTATGAATACCAGGTGTCCACGAATCGCGCAATGAAACTTAATATATGAAATCTAAATCTTCTAATTATGAATCGATGTCCACCTGCAAGTTACGGAAGATATTTCTACGGTTCGCGTGTCCGAATCGTCATCGCGAAATCTATATAGTCTTATGAATACCAGGTGTCCACGAATCGCGCAATGAAACTTAATATATGAAATCTAAATCTTCTAATTATGAATCGATGTCCACCTGCAAGTTACGGAAGATATTTCTACGGTTCGCGTGTCCGAATCGTCATCGCGAAATCTATATAGTCTTATGAATACCAGGTGTCCACGAATCGCGCAATGAAACTTAATCTATGAAATCTAAATCTTGTAATTATGAATCGATGTCCACCTGCAAGTTACGGAAGATATTTCTACGGTTCGCGTGTCCGAATCGTCATCGCGAAATCCACATAGTCTTATTAATAACAGGCGTCCACGAATCGCGCAACTAAACCTAATCTATGGAATCTAAATCTTCTAATTATGAATCGATGTCCACCTGCAAGTTACGGAAGATATTTCTACGGTTCGCGTGTCCGAATCGTCATCGCGAAATCTATATAGTCTTATGAATACCAGGTGTCCACGAATCGCGCAATGAAACTTAATATATGAAATCTAAATCTTCTAATTATGAATCGATGTCCACCTGCAAGTTACGGAAGATATTTCTACGGTTCGCGTGTCCGAATCGTCATCGCGAAATCTATATAGTCTTATGAATACCAGGTGTCCACGAATCGCGCAATGAAACTTAATCTATGAAATCTAAATCTTGTAATTATGAATCGATGTCCACCTGCAAGTTACGGAAGATATTTCTACGGTTCGCGTGTCCGAATCGTCATCGCGAAATCCACATAGTCTTATTAATAACAGGCGTCCACGAATCGCGCAACTAAACCTAATCTATGGAATCTAAATCTTCTAATTATGAATCGATGTCCACCTGCAAGTTACGGAAGATATTTCTACGGTTCGCGTGTCCGAATCGTCATCGCGAAATCTATATAGTCTTATGAATACCAGGTGTCCACGAATCGCGCAATGAAACTTAATATATGAAATCTAAATCTTCTAATTATGAATCGATGTCCACCTGCAAGTTACGGAAGATATTTCTACGGTTCGCGTGTCCGAATCGTCATCGCGAAATCTATATAGTCTTATGAATACCAGGTGTCCACGAATCGCGCAATGAAACTTGATCTATGAAATCTAAATCTTCTAATTATGAATCGATGTCCACCTGCAAGTTACGGAAGATATTTCTACGGTTCGCGTGTCCGAATTTTCATCACGAAATCTATAACGTCTCATAAATAATAGAAATCCACGAATCTCGCATCTCAACTTAATTTACGGGGTCTGAATTTCGTAATTAATATAGGTCATTATTGTACAAATACAACGCTTGTGGGAAAATTGCGTACGAAACTATATAGATCGTGAGATGATCTGCGGGATGCATATGACGAGGCGTACGGATCTTACCAACGTTCGTCCGATACTGAACAATTGCCCGAGTGAGATGAACTAATTCTACGATAACTGTGAAATGAGAAATACCCGCCCTGATGACTGAAAAGTTGGTTGTTTAGTCAAATGCGCTGATTGGCATGACCGATGTATACGTGATTACTTTACTATTTGACGTGCAACAATTCGCGTCATTCGCGAAGGACACTGTTTTGATATGATTATTGTTTGTCAGATCATTAAATCAGCGCATTTGTCCAGGGGGCACCACGAGAAGGCAACCAACACCACCCCCCGCCTGAAAAATAGAAAGGAGTAGTTAGTGACAATATTAAATCGATGAAACCCGCAGATCCAATAGAACCTTGAGATCTTGAAGAACTTGTAGAGTCTGTGAAACCTATCGAAGCTGTGGAGTATAACGAGTATCGATTAAATTTCAATAAATGAATAGCTTAGATGAGAGACAAGGAAGTGATCAAATCAAAAAGTAGCATAAAGGATAATTTCACACAGCGGTACATGTATGAGAAAAATCAGTCAACACAAATGAGTAAACACAAAAGTTATTAATCATATTGATCGAACGAAAGACAAGAGAATAAAAAAGCATGAGAAAGCATGAAATCGAATTTCAATAAATAAACAGCTTGAATTACAAACAACAAATAATTAAATCAAAAAGTAGCACAAACTATTATTTCACACAGCGGTACATGTATAAGAAAAATCGGGCAACATCATTTTTAAATTACAACATTAACAAATAGCCAAAATAGTCGTGATAAATTGTAAAACACAATAGTTAGTGACAATATTAATTACAGGAGAGAAAAGAATAAAAAAATGCACAGAATCGATAAGATTCGTAGATTTCGTAGAACTTGGAGAAGACGTGGTGCCTGGAAAGTCTGTGAAACCTGTGAAACCTGTGGAACCTGTAAAACCTGTAAAACCTTGAAGAGCTTTAAAATCTCACGAGCATCGATCAAATTTCGAGAAATAATCACCTGAAATGAGAGACAGGTAATTAGATCAAGAAGTAGCAGAAACGATCATTTCACACAGCGGTACATATATAAGAAAAATCAAGCAACATTATTTTTAAATCACTACATTACACAATGGATTCGACAAAATTCCTAGACCCCGTGGAGCTTGGAGAAGTCGTGGAACTTGGAGAAGTCGTAGAGCCTGGAGAGCCTGTACAATCTATAAAACCTATAGGACCTGTAAGAGCTGAAAAATGTAGAAAGTTATAAATCATACAGCAAGAAATTGAATTTTGATGACTCTTCATCACTCTTTCAAGTCTTTTTCAGTGGAACAGCAACGTCCAAATGATCGAAACGTTCAGTTAGTTATTCAGACTCATGACTAATCATGATGGGTTGTCAGTCTTTCACAGGCGAACTGCAACAAAAAAATGATCAACACGTACTTATAATTATTTATACCATGTCCTGATTGACAGTAACGGTAGTAGAACTTTTTCGGCTGATCTGTAACAAAAAGATGATTAAAACTTCCTCATCTACTACTGATCAATGATCAGTCTTGATGCAGTGGATTGCAAAGAAATGGCGGTTGGATGAGTATAGAATTCAAAATTGTACTCAAACTTCGAGTGCGATAGTAATTATAAATATAAGCTTCTTCAACCTCCATGAAAATCGGACACAATAAAATTTTAGTTGCCACGTCATTCCTCTTAGTTTGTCTCTGCAACAATTCATCATTCTGGTCGATTTTGAAAATATCAAACTACAGCATACGGTGGGGAATATCAGCTTGGCATTACCTATTGAAAGCCTCTGTTATCATTATCTATGATAACCAAATGATCTGTCAACTATCGTATCATGGTCCGAACTAGTCCTGTATCATTCTATTTATTTCCATACCGTGTTCAACTGCACTTCCAGAGGGGTACGCACAAAAATGCACTCGACTGGAGAGAAAAAAAATCAACATGTAACTGACGATTCTGAATTTGATTGAAGGAATGAGATCGCAAATATAAGAAAGCGCCTGGGCCCATACCAGTGATGTCAGATTGCTCAAAAAATATGATAATCTCTGCACGTCAAGTATTCAGCAAGTAGACTACGATCCAAGATATCTGGGATCCCACTTTTCCACGGTTCATGTTCCTTTGGAAATTTACAGGTAGTTCTAAACTGAAACAAAAGCGCGAAAGAAATAAGAGTTTCGGTTTCGATCAGATTCGAATCAGCTTCGTGTCAGAATTAAGGAAAAAGAAAGATTAGAGATAGATAACGGGTGAATTCGGGTCACGGTGCATACGTACAACCAGCAGGGCATCATAATTTCTATCAGTCATTGTGTATGAATTCTCACCTCAACCTCTGTAACTCCAGATCTCATATCCCTGGACCCGAGTCATTCGCGCAGCTTCTATTTCGGTCCATCAGACTCTTGGGATCTCCAGACCCGCAGGTCGTATACTTTTCTGCAGGAAAAATCAAGAGGAGGAAAATTTAAAAAACATGTGAATGTTTTTATGAGGAGGAGAATTTAAAAAAAAAAAAAAAGGTTTATGTATATTGAAGAAGGTCTCGATTCGACAAAGAGAAAAGCATGCTGGTATTTGTCGATCTGAAATCTCGACCGAGATGACCGAAGAATGGAAGTTTATTGGAAATAACAAATGTATTCGATAATTGAACTTGAATAGAAATGGGACTTGATTGAAAATGGCGTTATCATTACCGATTTATCTTTCATCCAATTCGTCCGAATTCGAACACGGGGATGAGATTGCGAATGCAAGGAAAGCTTCGTCCCGCTTACCAGTAATTCTTAATTCTTAAACAGAAATGATGTTTCCCTGCAGGCCACGTATACATCGAATAGTCTCTATAATCCAAGATATCTGTACATAATCCGATTCTTCCAAGCTTCAGTTATACGATCTTTCGGAATTCTGAACTGTAATGGAAATATAGAGTAATAAGAAACTTAGCAATTGACGAATAATGTTGCCATAATTTTGTGCAGCAGAGAAGTCGTCACCCTTCTGGGCTCAATCAAATCTTCAAATTAAACTA
This sequence comes from Tenthredo distinguenda, assembly GCA_947538915.1. Taxonomy (NCBI): domain Eukaryota; kingdom Metazoa; phylum Arthropoda; class Insecta; order Hymenoptera; family Tenthredinidae; genus Tenthredo; species Tenthredo distinguenda. The sequence continues at coordinate 14,346,888 of OX384534.1, forward strand.
GGATCGTCAGCTACTCACAATGAGAAATAAATCTAGCCAGCGACGAGGTATAGGCCCTGTTCAAATCTTCAAATGAATTGCCTTATTTCTGTTGATAAAATATGTCAGGCACAATTATTCACATCATTGAATCACGACACTTATAGCCATACGGCGATACTGTAACAGAAAAGTGATTAATTCGTCCATAATTATTAACACCGATCTATGATCATAGATCGGTGTTAATCTCTTAAAATACCCTGAAAGAAGAGGAATTGGTTAATCTTAAAGTACCCTGAAAGAAGAGGAATTGATTAGTCTTAGAATACCCTGAAAGAAGTGAAATTGGTTAATCCTAAAGTAGCCTGAAAGAAGAGGAATCGATTAGTCTCACAATAACCTGAAAGAAGAGGCTCGATTAGTCTTGTGTCCGAAAGGCATGCAATGAAAGGCATGCAATGAAAGGAGGACGACTTGGCGCTATCCGCGATTCGGTATCGTATCAAAATTGTCAAGATCTTTACACGTAGCGAATAATTATTCGCTGATAGGCGCCAAGTCTAGAGAGGGTAAAGAAAATATGGCAAGCAGAGAAAAATTTGTGGCGTGACGGTCGGCGTCCTCTTCGACGTGAAGTCTTCAGGCTCAGCCTCTCTCATCTCCACACGCCCCACGGAAAACGGGGAGATGATGAAGAGAGGCCTCTTGCCCATTCAAGCGATCAAGTTTTGATTAATACAGAGAGATTAGTTGATTGAAGAAATTGATTTATTCTATTGGTGTTAGAAAGATCGACACAAGACTGAGAAAAGGATTTGAATGAGTTGAGAACATTTCGAATGGCAAATATCAAAGGGACTCCTGTTAACTCTTACTTCTTGTTGTGAGTATATGGTCAGTATGAAAATTGTTCAATTCTAATTATGCGAAGAGTACTGATAGAAAACTGGGAACAAGGATTTGAATGAATGAGTTATATTTTGAAGAAACTATATCAAAGAGAGTATACTTTCTCTTCTATTCTGATCGCTTGAATTTGCTGTGGAGAATGAGATATTAGGCCACCACCGTCCCATTGCGCGACCCTTCCTGCCCTCCGCCTGGTTCCCAAGACCCACCCAACGGAGTTGTAAATTAAACACTAAGGCACCAAGGCACCGAGGCACCAAGCCATTGAGGCACTAAGGCACCAAGGTACCAAGGCAAATAAGGCACGCACGCACAGACTCGTAGCCACCCTCGACCAGGTTGCCCTACCTTCCCGATTCACCTGTACGGAAAGCTAATGATCTCCGATTTCAGACTCTCCAACACACACATAAAAATCACACTTCAAAATCGCACTTTAAGATTACGTGGTCTTACCGTGGTATTACTTGCTGTAGGGAAAGAACGGGTTAGATACATCCTGGACAAAATTGTCAAACTTTTTTCTAAACGGACTAAGTGAAAACAAAAGTGTGCAGTACTTTGGACTCTAGATATTTTGATATTTTCAGAACCGTTTCACGTTCTCATAATTTCATATCTTCATACTTTTGATATTTTTATATTCTCTACATTATCATACTTTGATACTTTGATATTTTCATATTATCATGTTCTCATATTTCAATATACTTAGATATTTCGATGCAGGTAATGAAAGATTGATTCTAGTTGAACATCTTGCAAGAGGATCGTTCATTTTTATCTTGAGCAGGAGCTCCTAGACTTTGTGAACCATAAATTAAACCTCAGGAGGATCCGCCGCTCAACCAACCGAAATTCAAGCAAATTAGGAAATTTAGGAAATGATAATCGCGAAAGCCGATTGAGCAACGAATATCTTCCTGCCGCGATGCTCACAGCGATTCGCAACGGATGGGGGGCCCCGTAAGGGTGCTTTATGCAATAATCTGTAAATCTGTAATATGACCGCGCAGTAACAAGTGTAATGTTACATTGCAGTCGGCAAGGGAATCTATAATTATGAAAGCAAGCTCCGTTGCGGTCGGGAATGAGCCTATCTGAATTGAGCTAAGAAATCGAAGATTGTACAATGTTACCGCCACGCCACGCGATAGAGAAAAGAGAGCACCAAGGAAAGGAAGCCCGTTACCCAAAAATCATGCGACTCACCCACGCTGCCGGGCAACGGGAGAGCAATTGCGCCCGGATGTGTCTGCTTGGCTGTCGGCGTATCATGAAAAAGGAAGAAGAAGGAAATGAGTAAGAAAATTGTTTGTCTCCATATGTTGGACGAAAATCAATCTGAACTGATATTTTTTGAAATTTTTGGAGATTGAAAAAAAAGTCTCTTGTTCTCACCTCTTTTGCAATTGCTCCCTTGCTGTCGTGTCCCCCCTCATCCTATCGCTCCTACTGGGATCCTCATCGGCTTCGGATCAGCTCCTGTCTGCTCAGATCCGGTGGCGCTCGACTGTAAAATGGAAAGAAATGTAACGAAATGCAGATATCTTTGGATTCAAATATGGAAGTGGGCTCTTATAGTCAACGATTCCTTTGCATGCAAGCTATTTTTCGATTCTTCGATAAGGAAGCAAATTAGGATTCGTAAACATTTTACGTCACAATATGCAGGTATACATATTTGATGAGAAAATTGTTTTCCAAATTATATCACGCTCTTACTTGGTTGCTATTCCTTCGCATAGTCCCCGTATAATCAGCCTTGTCGGCATCTGGTCCATTGAAATCTAATAGAAACATCGAACAGAAGCAAAAGATTTATTGATTGAACGCATCGACATACAATTTTTCTGGCGATATTTCCATATGAAGACATAACGCCAGAAATAATAAATGTAAGCACCGAGTTGAGTAGGACGATTACTTGACTGATAATAAAAAGGCAGAATGCGAATAAAAGTGCTGTTTACCTTTCATTCAATTCGTCAGTGAGATTGGATTTGTATTATCGGCCTCCACAATCTGTGCCCATGCATTTCGGTATCCTTTACATAGGTAATTTTCTCACTCGGATTACCGTTTTCATTTTTACTCCAGTGTTTTCTCTTCTTCGTACTGCTTTTTCTTTCTTGGGAGAAAAAATGAATTATTTAGTGAACTATCATCAATTACTATTCATGAGAAACTTGAGGGTGTATAACAGGTCTCATTTCTTTGCTCGATTGAACTTGGATAATTTGTATAAATAAAAATAAAAATGAATCTCGTTTATCTCCGAAGGATTTGCCAGTCATTGTCACCTGATAAGAATAAAGATTGGTGGCAAAATATCTCAATTCTCACCTCAATCTCTGACACTTCAGACCCTGTATCCCGGGACGGAGTCTTTCACGCAGTTTCTATTAGTCCGTCAGATTTTTGGGATTTCCAGATTCACCTTTCTGTAAAAAAAATTAAAACAAAGAAGAGAAATGAGAAAATTGAGAAATAAATTGCAGATTTGTTTTACTACAGATTCAGAATATAGAAACGGGCTCTTGTATTTAAAAAGGCCTCTTCGTTTCAACGACTTTTTGATTTACCCAAATAAGAAATTATGATTTTGTATGTCGATCTAGGATGCGACCGAAAAGATTTATAATAGCAGTTTATTGGAAATCATATTTCAATCAGTAGCTTACCTTTCATTGAATTCATCGGTGAGAATCATTTGGTCCTTATAAACAGCCTCGGAACTTTCGATCTGCGTTTCCGACCTGCTGCAGTTTGTATCTATAACAAAATAATCATTTTAATAATAAAGATTCGCATAATATATCGGAAGGTTTGGTCAAGCCATAAAAATAAGTAAAAAAAAAAAACCGGTCTAAATATTTGTGATTTTTGCCCGAATGTAAACAACCTTCGATCTATGCAGCTATAACTCGCACGTATTTATATTATGTTTTTGTTGTCAGACTATTCACGCTTTATGTATGATTTCACGCAGATCAACGTACTTACGAAACTAGCAAATGTAATGGGGTGTTATATTATAACTTATTCGTAAGACACACGATTGTTGGCTACTCACAAGTCGAAATAATATTCACGTATAACTGCCGGAAACAGCTGACTGCGCAACGGTCGGAAAAGTTGACTCGGAAGTGTATTATTGTAAAACGTTTTATTGAAAATAAATTGCATGCTAGAGTTAAATTTTACTTCTCACCGTCGCGAAATACGAAGATGAAACTATTCTTACCTTTTGTATCGTGTCAACGACGGTTTTTTATCACAAAAACATCAATTTACCGGAGCTTATTATTCTGCCGTTTATCGTTTCGATAAAGATGGCCGGATACGCGATTGTCATTTTTTTCTCCCGGTCATCCCTCTGGATATTTACTCAATAAAATATTGAAAGTATTTTTGATTTGAGTGATTCATATTTATGACGAATTCTTTCAGGACTCGATATTATTACGAGATGAAATAAAGACGTTACGTTAATGAACGAGGAATAGAGAATGAATGTAAATATCCACTACGGACCGGCCAAGACGAGTCGAGAGAAAAATTCAAACTGGCATGCAACTTAATGGCAATCAAAATTAAACCGTCAACCGCGATCCGTTATTTTCCCCTTAGCTAATGACCGATGTATCATAAGGTCACAACCTCTCACCTCAACAATGACGGGTTCGTCGAATCACGACAATTTCCCTAAAGTACGAGGCGTCGAGACGTCGATCGGTGCCACCCTGATTGTGTATAAGTTGAGACTGAGAATTCGAGGGGATGAAAGTCGCGGCCTGCCGCCCGGCGTGGCAGGATCCGAACGCGTCCACAGTTCCCCGCGCGTACGTTCGTAACTTCACGTTAGACTGCCGCCATGATTGCCCGCGAATTTTAATTTCGAATTTTTACGACAATTCTAATAATCTTCACGAAAGAGCAAATAAACTCGGAAATTCGCACTTCGAAGCAGCCAACAATTGAATTACGAATTATAACGGAAACGAGAGTCAAAAATGTTATTATTTCACCCATAAACGATAAATTTGAAAGCGAATATAATTATTATAGAATACTTGACGATTTTCACCCAGAATACATATTTATAGTGACGAGGTTCTTACACTGCGATTAATTTCACTCTCTGCAGTATTTGGGGACAAGCTAAATTTCCAATTTACAAATTAGTTCGATAAAAATACAAATTTAACCCTGCACAATTTAATCTGCACGAATATCGCCCCTATAGGTATGTATAAAATTCGGTGAAACGACGTACAAATTCATGATACAATAAAAAAGAATACCAACTACGAATGTATTTTCTATTTCTCTACACACACCTGCCTGATAAACGAATAGTATTCATAATAATAATGATAAATAATGAATGAATGATTAATATTAATATAATTATATCTCGTTGTAATGCTCACCTGTTCCTCAATCACCGGTCGCTCAATCCCTCTGTTTTCTTTTTCTGCAGTACTCTAGATTTTCTGGATGAGAATTTTGGTAGCTCATTCGTATTCCTTAGACTGTAAAAAATACATGAAGGAACAAAAATCAATTGTCAATCAAACATCCATAAAATTGTTATTCCGATATTTATGCAGAAAGAGAATTATCGCTGTATATAATTTTCTTTTGATCAAATTCAAACTTCGACAAGAAGAAACGAAAGTTTTGAACCTATAGAATCTACATTGTGTTATCATTACCGATTTATCTTTCATTTGATTCGTCGGAATGATTTGGTCCACGCAATCAAACTGTGCAACTCCGATTTTTTTCATATTGCTGATTCTTTCCAACCCTTTCCTCCTTTTGCCTCCTCCGCTTTCCTGGAAAATAAATGGGTGATTGAGAAAATTTAAGAAATAAAATGTTGGATGAAAACAAACTAGTATTCTATTAATTAATTATTACCTATTTACAAGAAACTTGACACAATATACCCGGTCTTATCTTGCCACAGGCATACGTTTTGGCAAACGTAAAAGGAGTATGAGGGATATATCTCAGGTAAATTTGATTCATATTGCATACGTACAACGAGCACTGCACGATAATTTTTATCAGTCATTGTGTATGAATTCTCACCTCAACTTCTGTAACTCCAGACCTCATATCCCTGGACCCGGGTCGTCCACAGAGTTTCTATTTTGGTCCATCAGACTTTTGGGATCTCTAGACCCGCAGGTGGTATACTTTTCTCCAAGAAAAATTAAAAGGAGGAAAATTTAAAAAACATGTGAAGGGAATTTCGTATACATTAGATTCAGAATTAAAAAAAAAAAAAGGTTTATGTATATTGAAGGTCTCGATTCGACAAAGAGAAAAGCATGCTGGTATTTGTCGATCTGAAATCTCGACCGAGATGACCGAAGAATGGAAGTTTATTGGAAATAACGAATGTATTCGATAACTGAACTTGAATAGAAATGGGACTTAATTGAAAATCGCGTTATCATTACCGATTCTTTCTCGACATCTCTTTCCTCCTCTGTCGCCTCCTCCGCCTCCTGGAAAAGGCAGCGACTGATTTAGAAAATTTAAGAAATGAAATGTTGGATGAAAAAACAAGAGATTATTGTATTAATTTATTACGATTCACTAAAACCTCGACACCATATACAGGGTCTAATTTTATCACAAGCATACTTTTTTCTAAAGGGAAAAAAAACTGAGCAACAGATTTGAGGTGAATTTGATCCAGAATATATATGTGTAACCAGAAGTGCACTATAATTCTCATTAGTCATTGCATATCAATTCTCACCTAAATATCTGAGACTCCAGACCTCACATCCCTGGCTTCAAGTGATTCACACAGTTCCTATTTGGTCCATCAGATTTTTGAGATCCCCGAACCCACAGGTCATATAGTTTTCTGTAATAAAAGTGAAATGAAGAAGAGGAATTAAAAATGCGATATGAATTTCGCATATATTCGATTCAGAATACAGCAACGGGCTCCTGTATATTTAAAGGAGTTGTAATTCGTAAAGAAGAATGTATGATTGTATTTGTCGATCTAAAAAATCGACCCAAAAGAGTGAAGAATGAAAATTGAGTCGAAATAATAAATGTATTCGATAGCTGAACTTGAATAAAAATGGGACATAATTAGAAATAATGTTGTGCAGGCTGGTTTACCTCTTATTCGATTTATCGGCGATCCAATCTATATAAACGGCCTCCGCACTTCCGATCCGTTGTAGTTTTTCTGTATAATCAGATTATCATTTTATTAAGAAGGATTCACAATAAATAACAACGTTTAGTCACGTCTCAAATATAAACAAAGATGCGGCCTGATTGTTTTCGAATTTTGTCTGAATGTAAACAACCTGCGGTCTATGCAACTCACTTGCTCGTATTTTTTTTGTACGAGTACAATTACTTTACGATACTGTTGATTTTTTTTACGTCTTATTATGATTTTTTCGAATGATACACAATTGTTAGCTACTTATAATCAGAAATAATATTCGAGTACAACTGCCGAAAACAGTTCACAGCGCAATGCGAACAATTGAATCACGAGTAAAAAATTTAGCCTGCATTTCAGTAAAACGGTTTGGCGGAAAGGAATGATATGATTTGGCTTGAATTTCATTTTCTACGATCGCGGAATATCAAGATTAAACTATTATCACCTTTTCTATCATGTAAACGACATTGTCAGGCGAAAACGGAACATAAATTCGATCGAGAGAATTATTCACCTGCTTATTATGACGTCACTTGCTATTCGTTGGTCAATTTTTTTTTCCGCTGTTCCTTCGTACGCATATTCTCTCTGGTCTCTACGATTTGAAGGTAAACCATTGAAGATTTGTTGAAGTCTTGAAATTATCATATACGATTTAAAAAAGAATTTACGATAGGTAAAGGTAGAATAAAAAGTGTATGCAATTATAAGTCAAGAGAAAAATGTTAACTGTCACATAACCTTATTCACGATTAAAAGAAAGTTATTTTAAGGACGCTATACGTCAATTTTTAATGGAATTATTATAACTGGACAGATCGGTATGGAACTGAAGGTCGTGCCTATCGCAAGTTGACAACTGTCAAGGTGATAGGTATAATTGCATACACGTCTATGTTCCCCTTGGTGTCACTGATTGATTCTTCGTCAAATTGCAGAATATTACTCTAGCGAAGACGTGTTCACCTAATTATAACAAACGATTAAAGCTGAGAGCGGTCGCAACGCATACCACCACCAAACTCCTCGGCTTATCGTACGCGACTGAAGATTCAAGTCGGCGAAGCGGACCGCCGCATGGCATGGCGAGGCAGCCAAAGCTGCACGAGGCTTCCCGAAGATCAACAGGTGAAATTGTATGTTGGGTTGCCACCGCTTCAGGCGAAAATCCTGGTATTTAGCGCCTATGTGAAGGTTGCCGGTGACTTTATTATTTTTCGATTTTTTATATACCAAACAATTGCTCCTCAATTGCTCTTAATTGCTCTATTGATTCCGTGAATTGCTCCAATCTAGTTTTTGAAAAAAATGAGAAAAACAAAATTCGATTTTTCTATGTACCGTAGCCTAAACTCTAACTCTGTTCCGAGCAAACGGATGAGTATTCGACGACCTATGATATACCCAATAATTGTTCCTTCATTTCTCATAATTACTCCACCCTGGGGTAAAATTATTTAGTAACGGTTTTTAAAGAAAAAGCAAAAAACGTGTTCGCCGGAAATGAAATGGTGGGGGGTAGGCTATTGCACAATTGAGACGCATCTAAACGGAACAGATTTCGGCGATCGGTGGTACACGGGACAATTGCTCCCTAATTGCGCTTAATTGCTCTATCCTTATTTTCAATTGCTCCACGAGAGTTTTCCAAAAAATAGCAAAAAATGTGTCGGTGTGGTGTGAATGGTGGAGCGCGAGCTACGTCACAGTTCGGACGCGCTTGTATATCACAGGATTTCGAAGACTCGTTGGATACGAATTAACTTTTCTTCGATTGCTCTCAATTTCTCCAGGATTGCTCTTAATTGCTCTACCCTTATTTTCAATTGCTCCGCGATAGTTTTTCTTGATTTGCTCGTAATTACTCTACTTTCATTTTGACTTGCTCCCCATCAATTTTCCGTAATAAAACAAAAAAATATGGTTGCAAAAATGTTAATGCCGGGTTTCAGACTTTTTCACCTCGTCGATCGGTCTATTATACCCGATTCTTGAGTCTTTAGCATCAGAGACCAGTATCAATGCCAGTTTTACACCTCGCCCCTCTGATCGGTATATTTTTCCCAGAGTCTCGAGTATACATATACTATAGGCATCCATATACGTGTCTTTATGCATGTCTCTATATATTAATTCATAGCAACGTTTTTCAGATTTAGAAAAATTTTGAGTCGAAAATTTTTGCTCCTGGTATCAGTGGAACATCTGACGCAAGGAGGTGTGCCTAAATTTTGGCGACACAAAGGATGTGTGTATATTAGGGCTATTCATTTATTTGTCCATATTTTTTAATTTGCACTCGCTCCCGTGAAATAGTGAGTGCATGAGGTCAGTATCAATACCTATCGATACGCCCACTGTGCGTTTTTTTGGCATGGCCCATCGCAAAAGTATGTTTCCCGTTTGATTAACATGGGAACATCGCTCTTCTTTCATCTGATCTCATTTTACAGCTTCAAAAATTGCTGCATGACGAATAGTGATGATTCGTGACTATTCTCGTTTACTGGCATTCGATAAAAAAAATTTTTTTTCTTTGCTACTCGTGCCTTGATATCTATTGTATGTACATATTCAACAAGACCTCGCAAAGATTGAAGAAGAGAAAGAGAAATTGAAGAAGAGCGATGTTCCCATGTCAATCAAATTGGAAAAATACTTTTGTGATAGGCTACGCCAAAAAAAATCACGCAGTGGGCGTATTGATAGGTATTGATACTGACCACATACACTCACTTCTTCACGGGTGCGAGCGCAAATTAAAAAATATGGACAAATAAATGAATCGCCCTAGTGTATTATACCTGTCTTCATGCATGCCTATATATTAATCTATACTAGTGTTTTTCGGAGTTCGAAAAATTTGTCGTCGAAAATTTTTGCTTTTGGTATCAGGAAAACATCTGACCCGAGAAGGTGTGCTGAAATTTTTGAAGGAAAAATAGGACAGTGTATAAGCATAAACACGTGGCAAGCTATTGCTTGTTGAGAAATGGAAAGTTGCAGAGGAAAAAGTGGAAAACTACGAGGCAATTGATTATCGGTATATCTGCTAATCTATTGATGCAGATTCGATACAATATCACTCATTGTCAAAATTTTGTACAACTTATAATTGTATCTTAAAAATAAATATGCGACATATTGCAAGCAGCCAAGTTTTTTTATCAGCTGCTGGACTACACTTATCATAATCTATATCACATTCCTATTACAATGATACACTTGCTGATATAATTAGATTTACAAAGGCTAAGTTCAATAAACACCTGTTCGTTGCAATTGAAATAGAATCTTTGGTGGACGAAGATGTTTGGGTCCTAGGCATAGTTTAATCAACTGTAACAAAAAAACGAGTGTTATAATAACAAAATCATTCTGCACATTGTTCAAAAACCTCAAAAATTAGGTTTTCTGTCAATGACTATATTGTTTATTATGCAACAATTTCTCTGCGTGTGAATTATATCTATTGAGATTCCCGTCAGTCATATCTCGTTGACATAAACCCCACACGTACTCTTTGACGCCGCGCAACCGCTAACTCCGCGACAGGTGCCTCTAGTGCTCTACCCTCGGCCAGTGCTTCTCCGTTCCGGGCTAATTCTGCCATCCCGCAGTCGAATTTATAAACTACGTTTACCGCGAATATATCGACGCTGCTTACGAAAAGTAGCACGTTTCAAATTTCTTACGAAAACTAGCACATTTCGACTATCCACGAAAACTAGCACGTTTCGATATTCACCGCGAAAACTAGCATGTTTCGGTTTTCGCCGCGAAGACTAGCACGTTTTGATATTAACCGCGAAAACTAGCATGTTTCGGCTTTCACCGCGAAAACTAGCACGTTTTGATGATGTCAAAACGTGCTAGTTTTTGTGGTGAAAGCCGAAACATGCTAGTTTTCGTGGTGAAAACCGAAACATGCTAGTTTTATCGAAACATGCTAGTTTTCGCGGTGAATATCGAAACGTGCTAGTTTTCATGGTGAAAACCGAAACATGCTAGTTTTCGTAAGGAATTTGAAACGTGCTACTTTTCGTAAGCAGCGTCGATATGTATGTACATACGCCCTATGATATGTTATCGGCTCATCAGTTCTGTAGGTAGGGTTGCATGTTATAAAACGCAGACATGTTTGTGGTAAATGTAATTCGTCAATTCCATCGCGAGATGGCGATACCATTTGGCACGCCATATTCGATATGAAACGTGACTCGGCTCATCCTGATCGACCCGACTTGCATTACATGCTACTCCGCGATTGTATATCTTTTTTAGATATAATCTCTAGTGGATTATAGTTTTCGTAAATAGGAGTGAAATCACTTGCCCACAAAAATGGTGAGCTACTCTTTCAATATTTTGTTCTACTCAAATGACGATATTGAACAATAAAGAATGATGGTATAGCAAACTTAGGTTATGTTATGTTATGTTATGTTTACACGTAAACTGCAACTACTCATTATTTTCAGTTTTCGTTCAATCCATTTCCGGATATTCCACGGCCTTTCAACACCCAGTACAAATGTTTTTCCGTCTCTATGTTACCTGGAAATGATCGACAAGACGTTGAACGTGGAGGAAAAAGTGAAATAATTAATAATACGGATTTCTATCGCAATGTCATTATCAACATTTGTCACATTATGTCTTGTCTTTTTTTCAGTAATTATGCCACCCTCAGCTCTGGATCAATTAACAAGACTGAATATAGTTTATCCAATGCTATTCAAACTCACAAACAAAAAAACTAACCGCATCACCCATTGCGGTGTTCTGGAATTTGTCGCTGACGAGGGCAAAGTTTATCTACCATATTGGGTGCGTATCCATTGTCTCAGTTGATAGTCATAATGTAAATTTTATCGGGAATCAAGGCCACGATGAAACCTGGAACAAACAAGAAAAAATTGAATTTGGGTTCTGAAGAGGCTAGGAAAGTGGTCAAATATTATCTGAATTGCTTCAGAAGAATATTTTCCGTATTCAGTCTGCTTTATTTGTGTCACTGACCGATAATTTGAGTTATTATTTACAGATGATGCACAATCTTCTATTAGGAGAGGGCGAAATACTGAATATCGAGAGTATATCTCTCCCAGTAGCAACATTTTCAAGATTTCAACCGCAGTCAGAAGATTTCTTAGACATAACAAATCCAAAAGCAGTTTTAGAGAACGGTCTGAGAAGTTTTGCTTGTCTTACGACCGGTGATATTATCGCTATAAAATATAATCAAAGAATATACGAGATGTGTGTATTGGAGACAAAACCTGGACCGGCAGTTAGTATTATCGAATGTGATATGAACGTTGAGTTTGCACCACCAGTTGGATACAGAGAGCCAGAAAGGGTGATGAGACCTCAAGAAACAGTAATAGATCCTGTCGATATGATGCCTGCACCTTTAGGTTTCGTTGCCTTTAAAGGGCAAGGTAATAGATTGGACGGAAAGAAACGTAAAGATTCTTCTCTACCGGAACAAAGTTCGAACAAACCAATTTACGTCAGGGGAATACCAGATTATGATTATAAAATTGGGACCTTAAAATTCTTACGGAACACTAAGCCGGTTAAGAACGAAGAGGTGAGTATCTCTTCAGTTTCATTAAAATATTACTGTTATTTATGGAACGGATATAAAAAGCAACTATTTTCACAGAGTAAAGACGTGGACGAATTCAAGGCGTTTACCGGCGAAGGATTTTCTCTGAGGAAATCAAGAAAATAATGTGATTAAGTATATAAAACTTGAAATTATATGACTGTGAAATCTTATGTGTCTGTGAACTTATCTATGTATTCATTTTTGAAGAGAATATCTGTAGATTAAATATCATTCTTATAATTTTTGTTCAATTTACCTACACCTGTTGTTAAACTTTCTTAATCGTAGTACAAGGTGGCTATAAAACTTGAAAACGTGGAAATGTCAGCGAACTTTCATAGTTTGGATTGAGAAAAGTGAGAAAAATTTTGTTCAGTTTTTAGGGTATTTCATATTTGAAAGTAATGAATAAATTGCTAATTCAATGTCTTCAGATGCTTCAACATCATTATTTTCCATTACACTTCTTAGTTCATTTATACATGATACTTATTGCATATTTTACAGAAATTTTGTGATCAAATTTTTGATCAAATTCTAACTGGTCTTAGACTTTTACAACATGAGGAATTATAGAAGTTATGCCTGATCGTTTTAGAACGGTATATTTTTGGTATTATGGGGAAATTATCATTAGCGAAATTCTGCGAAAAACTGAAATTCCTTTTGCAATATTCTGAAACAGTTAGCCAATTGGGACTTTTCAGAATCGATTAGAAAAAATCAGATAAACAAAATGCTGAAATTTAGCTAGGTATGTAAATCTTTTTAAATAACTTTGATATTGTATAATAAAGCCGAGAAAGTTTCAGCAGATAATAAGCGAAAATCAATATTTCTTTCGAACACTCCGAAGTTGTTTTTTTTTTAAATTTGTTTCCAGAATTTCTCTTCAAAATTCCAAAGTGAATCAGAACATTCAGAGAAAGTTTGGAATATTTTGAATTCGCGTGTTCGATTGTTTTATCACATTTTTGGCGGTAATTTTCACTCGGGTATATCAGGCTCAATCACAAAAAGCGAATTTTCGTAGATTTCCTATTTTCAATATCGATTCGAAGAATAAAATACAAAAAAGCTTCTTCCTCTGGGATAACTCGATTCGATATGGGTGCGAATGAAATAAAAATGGTCGAAGAGAATTGAAACGGATTGATTTTGCAATTTACGAATTCGTGTTTCTTGAAATTCAAGATTGGCCTATCGCAGCAGGCATCCAAATCTGTTAAATATTCAATTCTTTCGAATTCATTTCAGCCGATTGACTTTCTATCATTTCTTATTCCAACGATTTCTCGCCTTAACGAAGTAAGTGTTCTGTTCATTGATTCACCTTCATTATTTTGAACGAAACCAGATAGTAGACCTAGAAAAGATATTAAAAATGATTAGAATAGCTCAATTTCGTACTCGACTGAATTCTTATCCTAATGAAATGATAATTTTCTTAATCATTTTCGATCTCTTCTTCGTTTTCTGGGTCGTCGTTGATCTACATAGAATACTTTACCGCCAATCCCTCAATCTCAGGTCACTATAATTCGTCTACGTAGCGCCTCAGAGACTAGAGTGATTCCTCCCCTAGACTTTGATTCTGCTAAGCTCTCTACCAAATAAGACTTTTATCTCCAGACTGATTGGTGGAAAATCCTTCAATTAAAGGCTATCAGAAGAGATGGGGGAAGACGTCTACCATTAAGGTCTCTAGACTAAAGACCATGGAATTAACGATTACGGGGAAATAGATGTAGCTAGGATTCCACATCCGGGAAAAACTCGATAGTAGCTAGAAGCTCGCTAGTCTCCCGAGTGAGCTTTAGGATCCGTTGTTCAACTCTGCTCGACTCTCGAGTTACCCAACTTTTGATAACGCAGCAGCGTCCCACAGCTGCATAACTACTCAGTCCATGCAAAAGGTAGAAGCAACAACTATCTATGTACTTGATGGTCCTCGTTGTTTCACAGATTTTGTTAGTTCTAGCTTTATTCAAGCGACTCAGCAAAAAGATATAAAAAATGTATGACAGCTGTGTATAATCGTCGCTGCATGAGTACATTTTTCGCTGAAAGACAATCGCCGGTGATGAGAATATTCGTGGAATGGTTGCAAGCCATGAAAACGTATAGTAAAAGTTTTGGGAATGTTCATCAGTGCTGTTGAATTTTTCTCGCAATTTTTGTTGTCTTTCTAGATAGTGCGCTGTTAGACCACAGCTGACTTCGTAATATATCACCCATAATGTTTATGCAAAGCGAGTCTCAACTTCCAACATTATACCCAACGCTTAGCTTAGTTCACCGTTTAACATTTCGTGTACATAATTAGGTTACTAACTGAAAGGTAACTCATCTGCCGTCGGAATGCCCAGGCCGGGTTTAATATGCCCCGGAGTCTAGGACCAGCAGGTAATTTAGAAATTGTTTAAAATTTCATTAAACAGAGTAGTCATTCTCCTCAGACCCGTTTCGTTCTTTAAAAAAATGAATGAAAACAAAATAAGAGCTACTGAAACTCGAGAATCCTGCCTTCGATATAATTGCAATTTATTGGCTAATGCAGATTTGCGATTCATGAGATACGGAATTGGCATGAAGTCGACGCAACGAAATACGACAATATACAAATTTAGTAACGTGCAACTCCTCCGTCGTTTTACTGGATTGCGGAGTAGGATTTAATTATAAGAAAACTCGGTGCTGGTAAGTTTTCATAACAGATGGTGGTGACTTTGTTTCAATTCAGTATAAATAAGTTGCTCGGTTCGAACGAGGTCTGATCGTTGAAGGACTGAGAATCCCTCGGGAGTTGTAACGAGGACGAGCAGTCAGCTTATTCATCTCATCTGTTTTTTGATTCAATATAATTTTTCAATGAAACCGAGAGTTACTAAAATAGCGATAGTTTGAAACTTTGTCAAGATGAGAAGTGGTTTTCCAGAGAAGCTACTTTCGCAGGATCCCTACTGCAGAGAGACGCCAAGTGACGCCAACCGATATAGGTATGATCCTTGATCCTCGAGTGGAACACCGGGAGCACTGGAGGAGCGCTTACCCAGCTATTAGACGCTCAATTTGCATATTCTATCACCTTGCAAGCGTCAGTAGTTCTGTTATTGGTGTAACTTTACCCTTCAAAGTGCCTCTAATATTACACCCACACTATTCGTATAGAACTTCTAGATTGTCCGCGTAGCACAGTGTCGACCTAATGCACGACCGTTTCATCGGTGTGTGTAATACGGCGGTTTGCCCCTGTGCTTTAATCTGCATATATTGTCTGGTGCACTATAATTGTAAGCGTTATATATTTATCCTTTTCCCATTCGGACTATCTGTTCTCACTCGTCGATTTGTTGAAAACTTTCTCCTAGGTTTACGATTCATAACGCTGGATTGTTTCACGCATTCGATAAGCCGATAGAATTTGAGACACGTATACTTAAATCTTCACGTTCTGGGCGGTGCTAAATGCGAGCCAAACTTGTGGGCAGATAAAAGTTTAACTTTTAAAGCGATGTCAAAGTTGTTATGACAAATGTACCAACTTGGTTCGTGGACAAAGCTTTGGAACCGTTGAGATAACTGAAGCGGTTGATCGAATATGTAAATTTAATACGATTTACGCAAAGTAAAATATTTATAACTACTACCTCTCTGGTGGGATGAATGCAGCGAAAGTAAGCTGGTTTTTCAGTCAAGCTCATAATGCACACGTTGAAAATGTCAGATCCAGCTTCTCGGTGTTTTTCTTTCTGTAATGTTAGAGCGATTTTTACGAAAGAGGTAGACTGGATAATACGGTAGCTGGCTAAATGAGATAATAATATACGTTCTCGCGAAATGATGTCCTGCGAAATTAGGGCAGAGATTGTATGTTCTCATTATATTTTCCTATTCAGCTAGGTACCGATTCATCATGACTAAAAATTTCCATAATCACTGGATTTTACCCATAGTTGGGTTTTAGACTTACAATAAAGTTTTCCACTAGGGTAGTCATATGCTAGCAGGTTTCCGTATACGTGACACGATCGAATGCACAGAACTTTGTCAATCGCGATAGTGCTGGGTCTGCGGACCGACACTATGAAAGAGACGGTCTCATTGCCTGCGGGCTCCGAGAATCCACAATTCGTCGGAGTCCGACTGACTAAACCCAGCGAAATGTGGGTAATAGGTATTCTGGCTTTCATTTACAAGTGCGAACTAGGCAGGTGAAAATATATCAGACAATGGTAGATTCAAACATTAAAAAAAAAAAGAACAATAGAACGTCAGCGAAATTTTTCTGTTCAATTTTACATTTTTATACAAGAACAAGTACAGTGGCAATAATAGGAGCAAAGTGAGCAAAGCGCGATTGATGATACTGTCACAGGTATTACTATTCTACAAAAAATTGAAATTGAAATTTCTTAATAGCAATCAGCAAGACTTCGTTTCTTTTACTATATGATCTAAAACGAAGTCACCCTAACCGGTTCGCTAAATCTTGTATTACTGATAAACTCTAATGCAATCGTCAATACATAAATTTGATAAAGCTTCGGTTGTTAACCACGGATATTAATTCTTATGGAGAAAAAGAAACGATAGAATATATCACGGGTTTGTTGACGCAGATGCATGCACAGGTTGTTCACGAAGATAAAAAGAAAGTAATTTCGTGTGTTCCAATAACTTCGTTATTCAAATTAGAGATTTAACGGCATATCAGAAGCCTAGAGAGTCTGTGTTAATATTAATATCTTGGTGCTAGGGTTCGAGTTTAACGCTATAAGCCCGCGAGTAAGAGCAGCAAGCTTCGCAACGCTCACTCAGCTCGGCTAAATATCTTATAGGTAGGTATAGGTATTATCTATCGACATAGGAGTCGCTTTAATTGCAAGTAACGTAAATGACATTAATTATCTAAACGATCTTGTCCCTTGGCTCTGGCTGTTGGCTTACGGCTTCCAGTTCCTTGGCTCCTGAAGCGCAACTTAGAATTCCGGCCCGGCAGCAATTTCTTAATGTAGCCTTTTCCTAATGAAATCTCTTGCTCTCAGGCGCGAAACTCTGAAAATTCTCACAGTCAGAATGTCGTATCTCAACGATCCATTACCTCTTTATAATTCTCTAAGATGAATATAGTTTTCGTAATGTATACAGAATTCTAAGGAAATTGCGAGTGTCTTACTTCGACAGAGCTGACAATAAAGGCACTTCAAATTTTTATGTACCATCACAGACTGTAATCACAATCACATATTTCGTCAATAAATAGGTTGATTAACTATTGAAACAGTGGCTCAATCATAATCACTGTAATTAGACGGTCACATGTTCGGGGAAGACATTTTTCGTTATACCAACGAAATTTGTGAAATTGCCTTCAATTTTCTTAAGCGCAGTGTTCTGAAGTTAATAAACTTAAGGTTTTTATTATAAGACTGATGAATAAATTGATAAATAGAAATCTCTTGGTTAGAGAATGAATTCTACTAACCATGGTTGAAAATTCCTATAACTGCAGTTTGAAATCTTGTGGTTTTCAGTCGCTCTATGCGAAATCACAACAGAGTGAATTGGAAGCGATTATGATCGTAGGATATAACGTGGTGAACTGGTTAAACTGGGTAAATTCATCGGTTGCTTGACTGGACCGTTTTTCTTCGGCTGTATTTCCGGTCCATTAGGCATCGTATCGCGTTGGATCTTTTCGTTCGATTGAAAAATCTATTAGCGAAATACCCGAGGTTATTCCAAGTTTGCGTTTAGTTGTAATTCAGTGATTTGGATTGTGAAAGGCGTTCGAGGATCTCAAAAATACCAGAAGTTATTTACGAAGTTAAAAAGTAGGGTCTGACCCTTGTCTCATTCTCTCCAATATCGTTGAATTTCAAATCAGTGATATCACATTTCCGATTGGGTATAAATTGTATCACGTACGTCGGTGAAGACTTTACTCAAATTTTTAAGTACCATCTAAGTTGACTTTTCGATTTCCTCACAGCCAACAGTGGATTAAAGTCGAATTACTAGAGTTGGATGACATTATACCAATAAGAAAGACGACTAGACATACATTGGCATTTCCTGATCATTGCATTACAGATTTTTTGCGGAATTGCTTTTACATCAAATTTAGTCATCATCAAGTAATTGCGAAATATTTTTATTTCCTTGTCTATCACTCGGTGCGGAAGTTTATCTACACTGAGTGAGCATCGATATAATAGATGTTGTGGTTGCATAGTTACCGTAGGATATCAGGTAACAGGAATAATGTTAGTTTGTAATTAATGAAACGAGGTACAGCCATTACCTATAGAATCGATACCCTCGGTTAATTAATTGATTCGCCGTATCCTATACCAATCCCACGTAAATCGCTCGGAATTTCCTGCAGCCATCTCACTGTGACCGAACGTTGCGAGAGAAAAAAAGAAAGAAAAAATTTTTTTTAAGTGCAGATCATTTACCTCGTTTAAATAGCACTTTTCACCTTTCTACCTCTAGCATTTGGCCTCTACTTTTACTGGACGGACTTTCAGGTAGTTTGGCTCTGATCTACTTAGGCAAAATTTCGTTGAAGAAAATAAATAAATAATTCTCGAGGCAGGCATTTCGGGGGAGTTCCACCTTTCCGTGATACTCGTTTTCTATTCTGCCAGGAAGAGTGGTGGGAGGGACGGCTTCTGGTTCTCTGGTTCTCTGGTTCTCTTGCTTGGTTCCCGGTTCCCTTATCTCGCATTGATTTACATCTTGAGTTGTTCCTGCGGGAGCCGCTTCACCCTTTTTCACCCTACCCTCCATCCCCGTCTCTTTCCTCTTTGTCTTTCCTACTCTTATTCTCTCTTATTCTCCTTTATTCTCCGTTTTATTCTCTCTTCCAAGGATATCCCAAAGGATTCCATTTTCTCCGTCTGTATATATCTTTCTCTACGGAGTTGGCTAACCTAATTATTACATCATACTCCACATAGGCGCACTTCTATAATTTGAAAATTATTAAAAGACCTGAAGTTTCGTTTTAATTGCCGATCCTTTGTTCACTAATACGACACTACGACACTGTGACACGATTACGACCTCTCTAACTATTTTCTCATGCTGATTAATGAAAAGTAAAAATAGGACGTTCATTAGGCATACCTGCACCAGCAGAGACGCGTATCCACAATAATTTCATATATTTAAAAAAATTTGTTTCAAGTCAACACAGGATGATTCAATCCCTATATTGTGGCAGAGGAAGTGAAATGGATGCCTTGAGTAGAGTAAACTTGCTGACGAGATGGAAGTCGATTGTGTCGTTCTTCTAAGTAACATCATCACTTCCAAGGGGGATTTGGTGACAGCTAAACGAGCGACACATTGAGAAGATCTGTTTTTTTCCACCAAATGAAGGATAGGATTCGAGAGTCGAGGAGTTTTCCCATCGATTCTATGATAATTCAAGCATAAATTTTATCCGAGGCTGGTTGTCGATGCCATCCTCGTTCGTGGGAACGACGCAGCAGGAAATTTATATGAATATATTGTTATATCGCTTGTATACCTAGATATAATAGCAAATGATATTTTTAGACGAAGTTATTTGACCCGTACACAGGTGAAAATTTGACGGTAGTACAAGGCTTCATTAGTATGTTAAATTCAATGCGTGATCAGTTTCTACTAACGACGTAACTTTCGTATTTCATCAATTCTTGGCTGCTTCATTCCTCCGGTAACTCTTGCGAATTCTCACCCCCGCAGGTACGGATAGCTCTTGCGGAATAAATCATTGTTTCTCTCCCTATTCAATTAAATGGAAGATTATCGGTTAAAACTTAGACGGTTATTCGAGAAGTGAATCGGAGATTCAAACAGAGAGAAAGAGAGATACTGAAGTAAGCAGATAGACAAACAAAGAGATAGTTATAAACGGAAAGATATACGTAGAGAGACACGTTTAAGGAAATAGGTAGCTGAACGGATACTCTCCCTTGCCTGTCCCTTTCCCGAGCCCACGCACACACAGATCGCTTGGTTGATTCTTGTTTGATTGTTACAAGAACTCTGGCTAGAGGGGTCAGATCATCCCTTTGACGTAGTGTTCCTTTAGCATTCGTTATCACGGTTCAATTAAATTTCCCTCCCTTCATCTATAGGGCCAGAAACGAATCGAGGTTGGTGGGACGAAAGTTGTTGGGCTGTCCAAACAGACCACTTTGTGCATAGAGTTCACCCCTTTGAATATCACGACTCAATTTGAGTTTTAGCTTAAGTCGAATGTGCGGCCAACTTTCTGGACTTTATCATCGTACGTTGCAATCGAAAATCTGAAGAAAAAAAATTTAGGTATAGGTATACGTACACATAATATAGAAAACAGAGACACAAAATAAAAAAAGCAGGTATTCAACAAGGAAAAACCTCGGTATAAATTTTCACCAGGGAAAACTCTTTGGTAAAGTAAAGAAATTGCAAGTCTCGGTACAATTTATAAAATCCTTCTCACAAATTCTCAGTGGGGTTGTAAAAGGCGATGAAATTGCTACTTAAAGACAAACCGCAAGCCCACAAACCACATACCACCACACAGTGAACTATTAGTTCCGGATGTAAGGAACGTTTTAAGTTTCCGGCTATTGTATAGTCTGCTGGCAGCGGGCTCTCGGGAAGCCTGGGGCTCTGGACGGGGGAGAAAACGGGTGAAGTCGACTTGCAAGAAGGGATGTAATTGTCGTGGTGCGAGCCGGTTGCAGCACCCCAGGGATCTTTATACACGCCTCGGTGACTGTCTGAAGATCTTTAACGTTGCCACTGCTGCATATATACCGATTCTTATTATCGGTTTCAGTGGTCTCAAAATTTCAACCACTGCGTCTCACCTGGTTGACTCGTATGCGAAGATTTTTCTGGTTGAGTAGTTGTTTCATTGTAAGAAGGAGAAAAAGAAAAATGATTGAGAAAATGGAAAAAAAGCCTTAAATTGTAAGAAACCTGGCCGAAGTTCGTTTCGCGTAGTAAGTGTTACCTCACTATTCTTGGCGCTGAATAATAGTGGAAGTTCGAGCAGATCGCTGTAGACGGAATACGCCATAGGCTGGGAATAATTCTAATTCATATAACCCGTCAAAATAATTCACAACTTGGCGCTCGGCGCAAGAACTTCATATAAACTTAATATCAGTGGGAACAAAGCTCTATGTTTGTCAACGAGGTTTGGAAGACTGCGGCTGCCTTCGAATCCGTTTCAAACCCGGTCTAAAACCGAGTGAAACTCCGTCTGAATATTTCCTACATTTGACGACAAGCTACGGAACTCAGGTGCCAAAGTTGTTTAGCCAGCTCATTTAATTAGCGAGTTACGAGTTCATCGTGTATATGCCTTGATTGTGATTTATTAGTGAGCCATGCTGGTACTGCACGTCTCAAATGTTCCGAAACGAATTGTCGGATGAATCCTGTTAATGTCGTAAATTATTATTGTCATTAGTATAATAAGAGCCTTCGACAAAAAAGCACATCCGTATAATATAACATATAGGTACACATCACATGCGTCTCTTTGAAGGGCCTTAAATTGTCGGACGATTCGCTGCTCCGGCATTTCGCGTGTGTTTCAATCCACCCTCAGTGAATTTGGGGACTCCCTTTGTCGTGATTTAACGTGCTGTCATTGGCTGTTTTCGGATTTTCCAGAATCAGCAAGAAATTCTTGCAGAATTTACCAATAGTTTTTTTTTCTTTATTTTTTTCGTTGTTTTCGGCAGAGAGCGAGAGTACCATTGGGTGGATCTATATTGCTGATGAATATATCGAATCATTTTAATTAAGTTCGTATTGTATACTTATCCTGATTTGATCATTCATAGTTCATCTAATACAATTCGATTTACTCAGATTAGCGGCTTTGATCGAATGACTCGCAATCGATTGAAATTTTTATTCTGACCTCCAGAACATACCCCTACGTTACTGACCATTGCCCATAACGGTCGAGTGCGTATACCAAAGCGTTCTGCTAACTTGTGGGGGCGCGCGAAATTGTCCGCGAACCCACTGGATTAAAAATGTATAGAACTCGTGCGGCTATAAAACAGAGGTTTAACAATTAAGCGAAAGTATCGAGGCCCACTTGTTACCTCGTACCGATACATGCGCAGAGAAATATTAAAGGGGTGTACCTACATAATGGACTTTCGTCACAAGCCTCTGGCAATGAATACTAAGCAAAACGCAACACTGTGTAGGTCCTTAAAGAAATAATAACCGACCCTCGATCGAGTTTATGCAATGATTAGATTATCAAGAGTATACTTGCATCTACTTTGAGCTTCTCCATTAGTCATAATTAAGTAACGGTTGTTTATCTGAAATTATAGTATCGAATGTAAATAGATATCCTATAATTAGAGCATATCGGTTTAACAGGGGTAATTATAGGATATTTTGATAGTGCCTACCTAGTTGTAGTAGTGTACCAGTAAGCAAGACTTACAGGTCTATTAGATTACTAACTACTAACGGGGTCAGTGTCTACATTGGTCCATTACTTTATCCTGTTTTTCAAAGGTGAGCCTTGAAAGCTGTCCCTTTATTATTTCAGAGCCTTGTGGACATAGCGCGTATCGATCTAGTGAGCCTCGTACCCATGTTTTTCTACTAGGTTTCAGTCTTTCGTGTATTTTGGAACATTCAAAACCGATTTAGGGTTGTTTAGGCATCGAAAAAACCCACCGAGTAAAGAAATCTCGCTTCTATCTTTTTCCTTGCTGAATAGACGTGCGATTGTAACACGCAAAGTATAAACTTTGAATCCGATAATGGCTCTTTCGTTTGCCATCACCCTCTTGATTTATTTTTCTAGAATCTTCAGCGAGACACGAAAGACCTCTTTTTATTCCACAAGTCATTCATAAATTACCGTTCACGCAGAAATTACATATATTACAATGCTGATTAAGTCTGCGTTCATTTTAATGAGAATTCGGAACATCCACACATATTCAATCATATCGAGTATACGTGTTTTATAAAGCATGCAAAGCTCGCAAATGGTGGACTGCACATGTATTCCATGGTACAGTTTCGTTGGGATCAATGTATGATGTTGTTTTGACAGTTTATTGCTATGTACGAATGACCCAATGAATAGTTAAGCACATTACCATCGTTATCGGTTAGTTTAAAGATGTTTAAAAATAGAAAGGTAGCAGTTACGACACAGAGCCATGGCGGTATACCCGATGGCGACTATCTCAGGGCATAAACTTTCGTATAACAGTTACGAGTTTATGCGTCAACTTACGAAATGCGATAACCTATGCTGTTTCGTGCGTATGACTTCATGGTCATAGTACACGATATAATAATCGTATATCTCGGAAGCGAGGTAGTTTTCATGTAAAGTTATTGCTCGCAGTATACGATACTGCGACTAATGATAGATATTAAAATTTGGAAAACTATTCTCGTCAGCAGTTCCATCAACGAAAAATTGTGAACAAATTCAAGTGCAAACACTTATCGATTCGTAATCCTTATTATCTGATCTTTAATATGTGAGTATGCGGTTCTGTTTAGGCAATCGAGTGAAGAAATAATTCATAGAAATACCCTCACTCCAAGATTGTAGTATGAGTTACCATATTTCATACCAAAGAAATAATGTGGACGAATTCAGATTCAGTGAATGAGTTATTTTCCGCAATGAATTTCACGATCAATCATTTAAGTATGTCCTACAAATTTTCACGTGCAAAACTATAACTTTAATTAGATATGATTTTTTTTTATTTCTTGACAGCTGTGGTAATCCCTGGGATTATGTCGGGCAAAGCTGATTTATGTGTAGGTGAGTTAGTACGAAATTGCGGTACTTGTACAATGCAAGGGCTGTTTATTCACGCACATCCATGGTAGTCCTTGAAAATAAAGTAATTGGCGGAATTACATTTTATAGAATCTACAGCAAAGGAGGAGGTAGCATCAGAGTCTAATAATTCCGAGTGTCTAGTGAGCAGTACTCAAAATCACGGAAAAGCTGATTCGGTGTCCGCCTTCATGTACTACTTCAATCGATTGAGATATTATCACTTCTATTACGCTGAAAAAATCGAGAATGGATTGATATTCGGTATGATGTGGTTTCTGAGGATTTTTTACAAGTTTGATCGCCAGATAATGGAATCGCAAGAATGATCATGAAATAAAATATCAGTTTTATTCCATGATTAGAAAAAATTGTATTCTCATTTCCTCGAATTTTTCTATCGAATTTCGTCTCTTGCAAAGTTACAGAAAACGAGGTTCTTCTATGGCAAATCAATATGGTCGCTTATGACCGTATATTTCTAAATTTTCTATACCCATAACGTTTAAGGACTCTCGAAGGTAAGTGATGGCACTTCGTTTGAATATTTCAAAGAATTTAATGCAGTGTTCTAAAGCGAGTGGAGTTTCAATTCAGAAAAAGTGAAGAACTTGACGTCACACAACTCTTACAAATCAACGAGCACGAGAAAAGAGCGGATGATGGTGGGGTGGTTAAATGAATTTCAACCCCAGATGAATTAACGTAGAATATCTGATTTTTTCGATAATTTATCTTACTCACCCCAAGTATCGTTTTGATTCTGAATAATGGCTACCTTCAAGTTCATTTTTATAAACACGCTAATTTCCTGATCAAATTCAATCCTCTGCCCCATCGTCGCATATTTTTTTCATGAATTCAAGTAAAATTGGCAGCTCTTTGTGCAATACAAGAGATCTGAGAGACAGTGGTATTAAATGTAAGTATACTCTTCGTGTAACGTAAGGTGTGGGAGTTTCTCAGGTATGAATATACATATGATTTAGAAAGTTTAGCGAATACGCTACGTACTCGCAGTAAAAGCATCGATAAACTAGATTTCAACTTGCGACATAACCCGACTACCCGGTCAAAGTAGGTGTTCATCCTGTGATAATTAAAAATTAACATAAAACCCTACTTTGGGTTAGTAGAACGACATGATATCCAGAGATGAGTAAGTTCTAAAAGCACTATTGAGTTAAATAATAATTGTATTTTGACAGAAATTTCCGAGTCCATGATCGAAGAATTTTGAACTTTTGAGTGAAAAAAATATAATGTCAAAAGCACGAGCGGGCCAGGCTCGGAATTATTTTTAATATTAGATAATTCATAAGTTTCCGAACACCTGAATCCATGACCATCAATTTCGTAATAATTTGACCGAGTACTTAGAGGTATATAATTTAAAGTTGACTGGCTAAGTTCTCATGATGAGAAAACAAAAATGACAACCGAGTAACGACTACCGATCAATTCTCTAATTGACAAGAAGTTTGACGGTTTTTGATGAAATTTGTAATTCGCGTAACATTTAATGGACAGTTATAGATCCGTCCTACTTTTTAAAGTGTATTAATGCGCTGATTGATTATTTTTATTTTTTCTAATAAATTTTACACCATCATCCCTGACTTTTGTCTTTTTCGGTTAGAGCCTCTCTCTCCAATAGTTCACCAGTTATTTTTAGCGTCGGTACTGACTCAATTCAATTTTCCCTGCTTTTCACTTTCATCGCAGAATGCTAATGAACATTAAACTTTATGTCCGATTTTGTTATTAACTTTTTCTCTCTCTTCAACGATTTTTATTACCTTATTGAATCCAATTACGAATGGCATACGGTCACCAGACATCATTACAAACCTCGATTCAATAACCCTCCCAATAAATTATTTTTTGAAAGAGACCGAGCGGTATAAGCGATGAAAAATTGAAAACTGAAATTGTGCTTACCTACGAATTGTTGTGGGGTACTACATCAACGATTATTACAGATCCACGCAATTGATACACAGCATATAAATTTCTGGTGTTGGTATAAGATAAGACTCGTAACTCCCTTGCATCCCATCTGTTTTTTTTTCTTTATTTCCGTCGTCGTATGTGAGGAAGGTGGGTATAGGTATCTGTTTTTGGTTTCGTATTCCACATTATCGTCGTGAATCTTCTCAGTGAATCGAGTTGCCTTCGGCCCAGTTCGACAAATCGTATCTTCTCGAGACATCTGTATTTTACGTTCAGTGTTATACCCCTGTGGCTGATAACTGAATTATATTTGATATACATCTATACCTTATACCGTTGGAGCTGGTACCTAGAAATACGTCTTTTAGCTATTGCTGTACCGTGATTGTGAGCTTGTACCGAACTCAATATCCCAATATCTTTGGGATCCACTATACTACCCCACAATTATTCTTATCGTGTAATAAAAAATTATAACTGGGCTCACGTTATCGTTACACCCTTTTTCCGCTGTATCGATAAAAGCCGAAGAATACTAGCGCAAATTCAATCTGATGAAGACTGTCTGATCTGGGCTATGGATAGCTGAAGAATACACAGGATCTGAGAATTGATATATTTCAGTACTTTGTGTAAATACAGTTGCAAAAAATTATAAACAGTCCCCGAAACATGATAAATCTGTTATTACAGACTGTGTACGTAGACAAATTAATAACCATTCTTTTCGTATAATATCGAAAAAAAAATTATTGCAGAGAATTCACCTTGGTGTATCTTCACAACCACTGTTGAAATCAACGATGTATATATAAATAAAAATAGGTGAAACGAATGAATAAATAGAAGAGTGGATTTATTTGCATGTAAAAAGGTGTATATCACGTAGATATCCAATTAAAATCACGCTAGTGAAATCAAATAAAAACGAATGAAGTTGATAATATAAAGAACCCTGACATACTGTGTTTTATCGCGAATGTAAAATATTGTGCTAGTTTATTTTTGATCAAAAAAGAATTTATTTCAGAAAATCCCATGAAATATCATTCCATGCTTTTTATGTTGCGTGTTCTTATTCGGTTCAAGCAGCTGGAGTTATGTCGTTTTATCAATACACTGATGTTTATAATCGCGAGGCTGCATGCCCTGGCATTTATTAGCCATAAAATTTATTGCTCGTATAAACAGGTGTAAGGTGTGAGTATATAAATATATTTTAGTAACTATACAAATCCAAAAAATTAACCCTGGGCATATATTCCCGTGTAAATTCAGTTGAAAAGACTAGGTAGTGTTGATCAATTCTGAAAATCCATACAATTACCAAATTTTTGAATAACGATTGCAAATCCACCCCCATAAACGGTAACACAGTTTCAGATCCCAATTGCACCACTGCACACTGTGTATAAACTCGATTGGGGCATTCATTTTTCGGCTACTGATGAGTTATGAACACCAATGTGATATAAAAGCTTTGTTGAATAGACGTCTATATAAAATGTAAAATAATGATCGGAGTCTAGCGCGTATGCAAAACTGTTCTGCATCGGCTAGACCATTAGAATAGCGTATTGTTATTCGAATTCATATATCCACTCTGTTGCAATATTTACCAAGATGTGAACGTAGATAGGGGTTGATATCTGTACATATAAATATATACCTATATGTATTATTCATGGAAATATACATACGTTTATTTACGAACCCCTTCATCCCGTCCAAGATGGTAGATTTGTGTTTAATAGTTCGTAAGTTTCAAACCTGAGTTGCGGTTAAAGGGATGCAAGTCAGACGAAAGACGCAGGGGAGTAAAAGAGAAGCTTCGGTAAAGGTAGGGCTTAGCTGTCTGGTTTGTTGGATTTCATTAATCAACAACCCTCAGGCTGATTCTGATTCCGTCAAATGCAGAACCCTGCGAGAAACGTAAGAACAGCTTCATTGTAGGCATTCGCAGAACTGAACACCCCGGTGTTTTTACATTCCCGAGGTAGAAAAATTGGGGATGAAAAAAGATGTTATTTCGACTCTTGATTCCAACAACCGAAATCTTCCGTTAAATTTTGGCGCAACGAGAATTGTGCCGGCAGTTTATCATCGTACATCGCTAATATATCTAGATAGAAATGTATTAGCCGTCTCGGGGAGCTTAAAGGGCAGCTTCGTTTTTAAGCATGATGAAAAGCTGTCCAGAGTATAAAATTATTTTAATCTCTGGATCGGAATAAAAGTGATTCCTCTTGGGCCCATTATTAGACTCATCTATCATTTTAGCTGTAGGTAAAATAGCGTCTTTCCAAGAGGAGGGAAAAAAAAAACTTATCCAGACACGATAATTTGTTAACAAAATCCAGGTGTCATATCTATCGGCGTTCCGCCGCTGTCCTTCTCGCAAAGAAGAAGTCCTCCTGTCTCGTCCTCAGGAGAGACACTCATTTGTCAACTGTCTGACGCCCCAGCGTGATGCTCGAGTCCTAAGAGACTGAAGAACCGAAGATAGAACTCTGGCAAGAGAGCATCGTGAGAGCACACCACTTATTCATTCACTATTTGAATAACAAATAACAAATGAAGCCGCGCACCTCAGTGAACGACAAAAAGGTGTTCTCATTGAAGCAATAAAGAAGACTGATTCAGTAATTGTCCCTTATAGCCCTGGTGTTCGTTAACGGTGTTTAATGGCGTAGCGAGTTTTCTTCACCCAATTATCACGTCTTTTTATTTCTAATTATTCAGGCATAAATATTTCAAGGAGTTCAGGACCGAGAAAAATTTGGCTTCTCATTGTAATTTTGATACTTGAGAATCTACCGAGGCAACGTACTACATCGGAAAGTGTCTCATAAATTCCGTGACAATTTGCCACGCTCAACAATTCAGTTAGAAATTAATACTAGTTCAAATGTTGGGCTCTTGTTAACCTTAATTTTTGGGTTTCATGAAAATTAGAGAACCGCAGTCCTGCAGGGACTGGGCAGGCACGTATAACGTAGCAGTTTACCTTTTGGGTTCTAGCATCGGTGCCTGGGCGCCAACATCGGACCGTTTAAACTCTTCTCTTTATTAACCAACATAGGAGGATGTGGACAACTATACAAGGACGAGAAATAGGTGGATAAGGGCAAGGTCCAACGGTATAGAGAATTGTTTCTACGCGAATTTAATAGCACAGAGAAAATTGTTTGCCACCCATAGTTCGCTTAGGGCAAGTCAAGTACAGAGAAAATAGGAAAAAGAAAAAAAAAAGAAAAATGCAAAGGATATTTTTAGCTTTGATTTATTCAATGCGATGATATCTGGCATCGCGTGATTAAACACCATTCGCCGAAGGTGTGCGGAATGTGTACAGCAATAATAATAATAATAATTGTTTTTATAATACCTACAATCGAGAGGCTGGCTGTGAAACGAATAGTTCAGAAACGCAAATACAAGTAACAACGAAAGTGCTTTATTACTCCGAAGCATGCTCCGATGTTTTCTTGGGTATTTGTTAATAGTAGTCTCTTTTGACATTAAACGGATGAATGCGAAGAGGTGGATAACAGAAAATCGGTAGTACATACGTATACCTATTCGTATAGGGAAGCGAAAGTTTTTTCTTTCATGAAGTAATCTGATAGTGGTTTCGATTACCTTCTCGCCTTCGATTTCAACACTCTTTTCACCCCCGATGCCAATTCGACACCTTCGCAAAATTGGATGATCTTAATTCCCAATTCCTGCTCACCCTATCGTGCGATGAAATCGGACCTCTCAGTGGTCAAAACAATAAACAAAGTTTAGAAGTCTTGTAGCTAGGCTGACATGTGTTTGAAGGGTCGCAACCCGACCCTAATTTTCACATTTTCATTGTTGTTTCCAAGGACTACATGATACCATATTATTGGACCCGAAATTGCTCGCACTCACATCATCCAGGGAAATTAAAGTTTCTAGTTAGGTACGAAAATGTAGCATTGTAGAATAAAGGGTAGGTTGAAAATATGGGCTGGGGAGCTGCTATCAGATTAGGGTTGGACTCGTGATGGGATTATTCCGGAGAGTTTTTAGCATTGCATGTAGGACTGTAAGTGACGATGGTGAAGCCTAACGGGGTTTTCCCTTTGTTTCTACCCCCAGTTTCTTACCCAGCTTTTGTCGTCTCTACGTCTCTGCTGCAGGAACACGTTGGGCGAAAAGCTGTGGATTAGATGTGTCAGTTTGATAAAAAAAAATTGAAAACTCACCCCCAAAGTTTTGGATATGAGAAACTTTGGGCTTCAGGACTTCACACGCCGTGATGCGTCATGTCTAATCATTATTTCGTGGCATAGCGATACGCTTCCGCTCTGTTTCTCTCCCTTGAGATGCGTAGGTATCTATAAAAAGTTGAACGAGCCTTTGAAGCGGGCAAAGTTCACCGTGGCAAAGTTCTGTGGTATAAAAGCTAGTCTATAAGCATATAGGTTATAACTTGAGGTAACCGAAGCAAAGGATGCGATAAAGTAGCTTTGCTTGTACCATGTACTAGACGAAGCCTCTGAGCGCATCCTCGAACCAGCTTCCAAGATTGAAAATTGTCGGTGATCGTGAAACCTTTGCGATTCAAGTATGAAAAGTTCTCGACAATTTTCCCTAGGTATAAACCGAGGTTGGGGAACTTTCCGCTTTCATCGGCATCAACCTTAAGAATAAAGCTCACCCTGGTCCAACCTGTAGTGTAGGATATGATGAAGTACGAGTAACCCTTCCAGTTAAGTCGCGTGGTCCCCTGCAGGCCCGGTGTAAACAACTCATAAATGCGTTGTTTGCTCAACTAATAGTACCTTCATAGTCCCTTTATAGTCCGGTTTGAACCCCCAGGGGTGTCTAGGCTGAACCCAAAATCTGTAATTCCTCTTATCCAAGAGTTCCTGGATTATCATATTAAAATATCGGTTCCCGTACATCAACGCCAGCATTCTAATGATTGGAAACAAAGACGATAAAAGTGACTTCTTTCCTTACGTCGATAATAGTCTTTACCTCATATCACTGCATGAAGATACAAGAATAATAATGATACAACATGCAGCAAATAATTTCTAGTCCGAGTAGTTCGAAACATGTATATCGTCCTGGTACGGCTTATTAGAAACGGAGATTCTGAAGAGCTTTTAAAGAGAAAGCCCATATTCGCGAACGGATCAATGAACCTCTGACCTGGAGGTTGTTCAGAGATAAATAGGCACACGATCGTGCGGTCGATAGTACGTGAAACAGCTTTGCCAGGTGATTGAAATGTATAGCCGGTAATACGTATCCGGGTTCAAATCCGAGTATATACAAGCAGCGCTTTAAACGCACATGAGAGATGGGGATGGCGGGAGTGAGGGTGGATTTCTAGATGCTGAGATTCATTTTGGCATTACGGCGTTGCGTATTTGCCTAGGCTTATATGTAATACAGATTACCATATACCTGTTAACGCATGTGATTTCACGGTATCTTGCTTCGAGCTGGGTGTAAGACGAATGTCAGTTACGTGCAGCATTATTGAGTAAATATCAGTTGTGCTGTGGAACATAGTTAGAGTTTGGAATTCGAGTTTGTATATAGGGTGTATTAATCCTGTCTAAATATGTGAAAGCGTATACATATATAGCTTCAGCGTGTGTGGTATATAATCTAATGAAACAATTCGCATTGCAATAAGTTTTGTTAGTAAAAGAAAAAAGATGAAGATAAAAAAAACGTTCGCCTCTTTCTTGTAACCCTTTATATCTTTATGTCGCTATCTAGAACCCAGCAACGTAATTATTCCATGCCGGTGCGATAAGCAAAGATAAGTAACCTCAATCTAAATTTAAAATTACCCAACCAAACGTTAAACCCTAATTCGGAAGATCTTCCTTTGGTAGGGTAGGGGTGGGGGCATAAGTCTTCGTAAATTTGCGAATATCTTGAGCGTTGCTTAATTAAACCAGGATACACGGCGGTTTCTCGATTTCTGAGTCTTCTGCAGACTCGCCGGGACATACCACCGAGAAATGAAGCCAATATCTAAGGAAGTAAAACTGAGCGAAATATCTTTTACTGGCAGGGAACGCGTTCCTTCAATTTTATCGTACGACCGCCTAACTGTTACAACTATGCTGAAAGTATTTGCGAGGGATCGCAACTATGGTCATTGTAAGTAATGGACGAACGAACGTGTCGGATACCGGCAGTCATAGTTCGGAGTTAGTGAGCTGACTAAATTGTTGGGCTCTGAGCTTTGTGATCTTGGAAAATAGTCATGACTGTGCTATTGCTCGTACTGTAACTGGGAGTTACACTCGTCTCTTGTGGCTGAAGTTATGTAAAAATTGTGTTATAGAATTGCCTACTACATGCACCATAGACGAGATATGTACTATACTCGTATAGTATTCCGTCCTAGGCTTCTGATTGCGAAAAAGCCGGGCAATAATCGCTTCGACGAATGCTTTTGAGGGAAAAAAGAAATTCGCTGGTTTTGTTGCTGTTTTCATTCTCCTTCAAAAGTTTTCTCATCTTCTCGTATATTACTGTCGTTTTCAGAAGTGTGGCGAGACCGGAGTAATTTTATTCTTTAGCGCAATGAAATATTTCTAAAAACGTTACGAGTGGTTTTCGTCGAGCTTAATTCGAGAAAATCAATTTCATCCACGAAAATATACTCATTGTCATTTCAGAGAGACATAGAGGGTTTGAAATTTGTTTAATTTCAGATGTTCGTACAACTCCAATGCGATTTGCGGGTGAGTTGCGGACGACGGTAAGGAGAAGAGAGGTTTTCAAGAGCGAGTTCGATACTTATATACACTTTAACAAGAATCGTCAAATCAATTTCAAATGGTTTCATAAGGTTCGCGAGGAACAATAGGCCTTTCTTGTTACCTGAGGTGTTGTAATTTGACGAGTAAAATACGAAATTGTTACCCAATAGATATCATTACAACGTCGATCGAGTATCGCTTCCATTTTCAAATGACGAGACAGATATGGATTGTGAAGTTTAATTGGAACTCGTTGTAATCCCAACCCAATTTTATACAGAGATATAACGGTGTTGCAAACTATTTCTGGCGTGAAAAATGATGCGCTTTGAAATAAAAAAACAATTTAACACCAAACCGAACACTCGACTATTTTAAAGCGTTATTAAAATCGTTCAGCGAACCAGTCAAATCAGAGTAGTTAGGTAACGCCAGTGTATATCAGTCACCATTGAGTTTATTATCAGAAAAAATTTTCGTTCTATAATCTATATTCTATCTGTAATATCTGCTTCGTTATTTCATCGTGATGGAAGAGAAACAGTTTATAATGGGGCAGGGCAGTATGATTTTCCTCTTATAAAGCAATTGCCTCGTAAACGCGTGTGCTTGAAAATATTGACTCGTAATTTGTTGCAATGCACAATTTGGATTGGTCGTTTTATTATTTTGGGTTAAATAGCGAAGGGTGGCACAGCTTGCCTCTAAAGCGGTCGTTCCGTTGAATATTAATTCGGACAGTCTGGGTGAAAATCTTAATGAAATTAACCACGGGGCGAGATTATTCCGACGACTTTTTGCCACTTCCGAGACATTTTCATTTCGGCGTTCAGACGCCCCTTTTCCGCCCGGCGTGGGCGCCAACGTCGACCGATTTGTCTTGCATATTGAGTTGTGTTTTGCGTGTGAATTTCTCGCCGGAAATTCTCATTTGCACGATTGCCTTGACCCGACCCACTTTAAACTTTGACTTCGCGCAATCAACTCGTTACTTATACAGTATAACGTTACTGGTTCGTGTTGCGATGCGTTCTGTCTTGGAATGTCTAAATTATGGAAACTAAACGATCCACCAGGCAGTAGGTATTTTAAAAACCGGATCTCGCTACCCTTAAGAAAAATACTGTTTTCTTTTCCTTTGTTTCTTTTTTTCGACAAGTTAACGCCTTAGACTTTACCTAAATAATCTGAATTCTTAGCCAAATTCAGTAAGAAATAACGACGGAATATAGTAAGAAATAACATCGCAAAAAATCACAAGAAAAGTAAAGCTTGCGGGGGTTGACAGTTTAAGACAACGGAACGGTTATTGTGCGTCTCCATCTGCCGAGTCTGAGATAACTGGATTTGTTTTTGCGATTGGATGAGGGCATTACCAAGGGTTGGTTACCCTCACGACCCTGTATCGTACGAACAGTGAAAATAATTATCTGCAAACAAGCTACGGTAATTTGACTCACAATGACAGTCGATTTTCGCACCATTTTTGGTTCGAATTTCGTCTAGAATAATGAACGTCTAAAGGACTGGAGAGCCAGGAAACGGCTTGTAATAAAATTTCACTTCGATGGTACAGATAGATTCTTTCTTCTACGTTTTTTTTTGCATTTGATAAGAATTTGTCTTCTGAGCTCCCGCGGAAAGATTGCAGTCCAGATCCCACGGATGATACAAACTACAAAGGATACTGACAACAGAAATAGCTTTCGGTTCTGATTTCGTCGTCAAAGAAAAGGAATTTAACTTCCCAGTGTTTGAATCCTGCCCAAGGTCCTCGTGAAGATTGAATCATATTCTCTTTCTCGTGTTCACTTTGAAACAGGTGCTTATTTCTCGCTTTGAAGAACGAGACGACTCATGCCCTCACGCTGTGGATAACAAAAATCGAGCTTGCGTGGCTTTTGCGGTTGGCATATTATGGCGAAGCCTTCTTAAAATAAAGTAGAATAAAAGCCCCGAAAAGATTCTCTCTTGAAAGGAAAGAGGTCTCTCTGGCCTGGCTGAAAGAGAGGGCATTTATTAAGATCGGGTCACTAAGGTACCGACGAGGGTGAATAAGGCGCGAGAAAGAGGGAGAAAATCCAAATTATAAGGCGAATAGAAAGGCCTTAGCTCAAGCATCACCTTATAGAGTCTTCAAGAAGTCTAGTGTATAGACTGTAGGTGATAAAATACAGACATATCCGCGACTAAGAGACTTGGCGACTTTCGAAGAGAGATGAGATTTTAAAATGAGGATTTTTCAGCGCATGCAGATCATAAAATGATGGGTATATAGTATTGAGTAATTTGAAGACATTTTCTGTACGTGCATAATGTACAGGAGAACCTGACCCGGAACTTTTCTTTGAACCAATTCAATTTTAGATAAGAAAAATGGAAAAATTCTATTACTCTTCCTGAGATACGTGGTCAAAAATAAATGTCCCTTGCTCCTGGTATAATTTCAGGTGATTTAGGAACCCTGCAATGGATCTGATTTTGCGAGTGTACGATAATACTGTGATCTAATCGTAAGTTGAGGTGATTTTAAAATTGTTCCATGATAAATCAAAGAATTTGTTAGTTCAAGCTGAAATCCTGTCCCCTGAGAAATAATGGAATTTTATTCATTCGGAAAACTCACGTTTTCCCCATAAAATGACTATATACTTATTTCACAGACTCCTGTGATATAATATATAAGAGTGGAAAATTTCACGGTTCGAAATCCCAGGACGTACAATTTTCATAAAAGTTTAATCCAAATTGAAGAATAATATTCCAAGTAATCCTCTCTAGTGGGGTTAAAATTTAAATATTCTCAATGGGATGGGAATAGTGATAAGGGCACTTTTTTATATCACCTCTCTCGGGAGTCTTATACGTGAAGGAATTTCATTAATGCCGATTCAAATAACGTTATCATGGGGTTCCATTTTCGCAATTAACATATTACTCGACTTACCTCACATTTTCATATCAATCTTTCTTAGATGAGAATAAAAAAGAGCACATCAAAAGTCAGAATGACGCAAAGTAAAAAAAATTGAGGTAAGAGAAGGTCAGCCTAGTCCTAATTATATCGTATCAAAGGCTCCATTCTGTACCCAAAGGCATAGTGAGTTAAACATCAATACATACGAACCATCCTTTCCAATTAAGAGATGAAAGCGGAAGCTTCTTAATTATCTCTCAGAAGTCACTTCCCTCGTACAAGTTTTCCACTGCTAGTAACGATCACCTTCTACTGTGCAGGATTCACAATTAGTGAAATATACGAATACTCACTTATACGTGGGTATCCCAAGACTTTCGGGAATGTCATTGATACGTGACAGTGAGCGAGGCGTTGGCTATGATACATTATATGAATCTATCACTGAATCTAGACAAATTAGTGAATCGTATACGCCACGAACATCTGTCTTCTAAATGATGTGTTACACTAGCTGTAAGTCGGCCAGGCGTCCCCTGGGATCTTCGAATCGTACACAACGATCTAACTAAGTGGATCAAAGGGAAGGCCGTGCGAAATTTAATAAGATCACCGTACGACACGTGTGTGTAAGTTGCAAAGGAGGAAATTGTTGTTTAACAAAATTGCCCGAAATCGTAATCGTTCAAAGTATAATTAAGGATTGATAATTGCAGGAGTAGTAGGAAAAGTTTTTTATTTGATTGTTATTTTTAAATAGCGTTGCCTCCAACAATACGTATATTTTAATTTAAGATACTAGCTACCTTCGATCCGAACTACCGAAGAAGGTAGATGGATTTTCATGGTCCATCGCGTTGTCATGATTTACGACAGGGGGCAAATGGCGAGGGCAGCATCGCATCGGCGCGGCGCGGAGCCCCTAACTTCTTAATATTCAATTCTTGATCGTACGGATTTTTTTTTATGTACATATATAATGTATACGTGCAATAAATTTTTCCATGCGTATACGAGATAAATTTATGACGTGTTACGAGTAGATGGGCGATAACGGAAACAGCGAAGGTACTGACTATTCCGACGCACAAATGGAACTGAAAATTCTTCAACCTTCGTTTTCGAGTTTAATCATTGTTCTTGTTTCAAGACCCGAAACTAATGGCGATCCACTATAATCGTAATTTTTATGTCTGAAAAAGAAATGTTGCGTTAGGACCTGCGATCCATACGTCAATCACCTTGATTACAAGGTATAAATGACTAATATTCCAACTCTATCCTCCATACAGCATAAATGACTGAATCGGATTGCTTCCTGTGCTCCGATTCACATCCCTCGGCAATCCGATTCCTTTGAATACATCCTACGAAAAATCGCCGATACGTATCTGGGCGTTTGAGAGCACTAGGCGACAATAGTATATTTATTAAAAAGAAGACTTCATCGTATTGAATATCATCCTTTCGAGAAAGTATGCGGTTGCACAAATGTTGTCCAAACTTGTGAACTCCAATTGTCTTAGCAAATGAATGTCTACGTGAGATAATTATCGGCTCCATTTACAGTATCGCTGACAGGCGGAAACTATAGATAATTGATGAACAGATTTTCGATATTAATTATGCGGAAAGCCATGGACTCTAGATTCTACATTGGCTTATTATCGAGGGTGTATTTCTAAACGCATGTCAGACACTCATGCGAGTAGGCAACTGTTGATCATGGCACTCGACTTGGTAAACTAGGCTCCTAACTCGTCTCTTCTCTATAGTTGCCTTTGTTTTCTCAATAAACAGGCTTTCTACTAATAACAGCCTTGTCTTGGTATCTCAGTTTCGCTAACCAGAATACAGGATCAAAGTTTGCACGGCGGTGGATCGACTCGGCTGCAGGATAGTCATGCTGGTATCGTGCGATTTCTCGAGTGACTATCCATCATCTTGATTGAATGTAATAATTGTCTTTTAAGACTGAAATTTTCGAACCTGGTTTTATTTATACAAAAAACAACGATTGTTTTCTGGAATAAAATCTGTCATTTACGTGCTACACGGAACGCAATTACGGGGGAATAATTGGTTAGAAATACCTGAGTCATGCCAAAACAGAAGCTCTTCTAAGACTGCGGTTGCAATGTTTCTTCTCTTGGTTTAATGTGTCAAGGCGTATTTTGCGGCAGTTACTGTTTAGGGTGTCGGTAATAAAGGCCTTGATGTCAGCCTAAGCTTCTATAAGGGAGAAAGGCATCCCGCGGGAGGTACCAGGACCCAACCTGTTCCATGATTCTGGCGTTACATTTTCCTGGTTCGAAATAAGCGGTTCACACATGACTGTTATCGTCATGACGTTTTAATAACTTTTCGTTTATTGAATCATATGAGACTCGTGTACCAAATACTCCGGGTACCTGAATCCGTCTTCACTTGCGACTTGTAGTACGGTAATTATTTTACAAAATTATAGAGACTGATGGCTTTTCCTAATATTGATAGGCTTGGGATCAATGGGAAAAGTCTGAATGTGGATTTACTCACTTTTCAATTCTCCGCGCTCTCAAGAATTCTTTGAATATCATAAAACTATCGCACGCTAATGCCAAGAGTTCGTATTCGCCAAATTAAGTTGATACAGCGCGAGATAATCTATGGTTGAATTGCAATGTTTCTGAACATATTTTATGTTTCTTGCGTAAATGCAGCATAGGAAAAATGTACGACTTTATAGCTATAGCAATGCTGAAAGGTCTTTGATATCACTTACGACCTTATGGAATTAGTCGAGCGATATGTAAGTGCATGTAGAGTGGATTTCACTTGAGAGCAATAGAGTGAATCTTCAAAGTTCAACTTCATTATGGCATATCTTTCAAAGGCGTCAATTGAAGGCAGTTTAATTATGAAATAGGTGATCTGAATCGTTGAGCGATGCATTACCGGCATCGCAATCACAGCGAAATCTCTATCAAGCTCTTTAGTTTCTTGAATCCAATAAAATCCGGTCTTTAATAGAATCGTGATCAAATGCATTGAATGTTGAACTCGGTATTGGAGGAGTTGCTGAATCGAATGTTGATTCCACTATAAAATATAGCTCGTAAAATAATACGGTGATGGAAATTTCATCTGCATTAATAATACCCATTAACGGGATCTAATCAATACAAAAATACATAACATCGTATTTAAACGAAGACGAAGTGCGTATAAATGCCTTATCGCCGATTTTGAATTGAGGAAATGAATATAATTTTAATCAAAGCACGTTATGACAACTTGAATTTATTCCATCAACGTGAGCTGAGCTCGTCAAAAATATTGCAAAAGGTTCTATTGCACCAAATTATGGATTTGTACTGTGATGCCGAAGAGAATTTACATCGCAGCTACTTTTAAAATCAAGAATTTCATTCTTCGTTGAATTCCATTAAATAATATTGCAGAAAATTGCCTCGGATCTATCAAGCAAGGGACTGGTGTCATTAATATAGCTCATTGAACTGTTGAGAAATGGCTAGAGTAAAATTTTAACAAGCTCGTCGTGTAAGAGGAAGGAGACAATAAATTAATTCCGAAGTTTATTAAAAGTAGGAACAATTAATCGTAATCGTACTTCTTGTTCAAGCTTTTAAAAATTGATAAGTACGCTAAGCAAAGCTTTCAGAGTTGTTGACAAATTTTCTCCTTCGAAGTTTCTTTTCAGATCTCTAACGGCAATTTAAAAACAAGAATTAGCTGGATGGTACCGATCATTACCCGTGAATTGAGCGAGATCTCATTACCGTTCAGTCTGTTACACCAACTAAAATTACAAGATCGATTTGAATCTCGGTTATCGGGGACAACCGTCTTGACACACCCGGTAATACGAGCTGACAATGAGTCGAATCATCACCATACGGTTCCAATTACACGGGGAAATACTTGAGATATTGGAAATGAAATCATAACTTAGACAAGCTGTTAGGCAAGATGAGCCTTCGTGAGAACTTAGTATATAGATAGAGAGAGAGAGAGGAGAAGCTGAGGAGAATCCCTGCTGAGTTTGACTTACGATCAGCCTATACGTACGGAATGTCAATCCGTAACGTGGCTCGACATTTCTGCATCTCAAAGCTCCTCAGAATATTCTTGAAAGTTTGAAATTCGTATAAGTAAATTGGTCATTTCTTTATGTGCTTAGTAAAACTGATAATATTATTCATCTGCCCGTAGACATT
This sequence comes from Tenthredo distinguenda, assembly GCA_947538915.1. Taxonomy (NCBI): domain Eukaryota; kingdom Metazoa; phylum Arthropoda; class Insecta; order Hymenoptera; family Tenthredinidae; genus Tenthredo; species Tenthredo distinguenda. The sequence continues at coordinate 14,387,318 of OX384534.1, forward strand.
TAACTATTGTGAGGTAAAACCTGATGTACCTATTTCCCCTCAAAATATCATTGTCCTTACGAAAGTGGAGGGAGTTGCGTATCTACCTCTGCAAAATTGTACGAATGAAATATAAACGTATACACGCATATTGCCTAATGTGTATTTCATGCACTCAGGTACGCAAAAAGCATATGTGGGTCTCGTATAAAAGTATGGGCAAAACCGCGAATGTGTGGGCGTGTTCGCGAGACGCAGAACCACCGCGCGTGAATTTTGGCTGATTGTGAGTATATTGAAAAAATATAAAGAGCTAGAAAAATTTATCTGTTCAGCCTTCTCCCGGAAGAAAAGAATATGATTTACTGAATATTTTCAGCCGAATACAGAATTCCTGTGTTTCTCGTATTTCAAACAAAAGAAGAAAGATACCATACGCATCCGCGAAAGGATCTGCGTGGTACTTAAAATTATTGATAATACATCTTTAGACCTATACTATACACCGCATCTGCTTGGATGAAATTCGCGAGCTTTGAGGAAGCCTCTATCTTCCGATAGGTCGTGTCAGTGAGCTTTCATCACTATATCAATATACGCGAATCCATATCTTCGCCTAACGATTTGCAGTTCAGAATTCGCTTCGCTAACCGCGTGGGCTTGATCAGGCGCAGTTGCTTGTGACACAAACGTTTCATATTAGACGATAGAATTACTGAATTGGAGCGATGATGAGCGATAGTCGAATTACAGTTTACCAGGTAAATCTAGATCAGTGATCGTGAGAAGATATGAATATTACCTCAAAAATACATCGATCGATGACTTGATCAATCGAAGAATAAAAAAGTCTGTCAATGCAGCAATACGGAGTACATTCGTTGTATAAAGTTCGTTTCAAGATGCAAGAACGAGTTTGCATTTTCTTTAAGATTTTATACGATTAGTCGTATCATTTTACTATATCATTACCGGTACTCGGTGATTGGTATACTTGTCGTAAAAATGATGATGGCGAAGCCACTCGCAATTATATTTGATTGGAATCTAAATTCTGCTTGCATAGATCTCTGATCAGATCCGTTTGACCCCTGAAGCGTTATAGCTTCATCTGTCGCACCCTACGGCTAACTGCACGGTGCAAATACAGAGAGCATTGCCGATATGAGAACACCTGGGCTATATCTATTGATATATTGTTCATTAAGCTATTTGCACAGCTGTAGAATAGAAGAGGTGAAAGGTTCCTGTTGCACGTGAAAAAAGGCAATATATCAACTGCTCGGTCACGTAAGTTAACCTTGAACGATACTAGGGGCTGTTCACAGTAGTGGAAATTGCGAGGCTGATCATCAGAGCTTGAGCCAAAAAAGTTGGCATTCTCTTCGGCTAGGCGATGCTATCCTATCAGTTGAGAATTAATGACTTGTTGGGCGCGAATTTTAGTGAGCACCAAATGTGCCAGAATTCTCACATTACTGTGGCGTGTTATACCCTTTTCTTAAAATTCGAATGTCAATTGGTAACGTAGGGTAATGGATTGATGTATTCATTCATTGTTCTGTGCGCAATGATTCTGTACACTTCATAAACGGACGTATGCAGGTGCGAATGTGAACTGAAAATTTTTCTGGCTGGCCCCTTTTGTCTGGCTTTCTTATTTATATACTCAGTTTTCTACGTGGATGTAAATTGAATTACGATGTGATGCAGTAGCGGGAACCATGTAAGTGCAATGTCTTGTCATAATATAGCTCGTGTTTAGCTTAACGAAGAGTGACGTAGGAAAGTAGTGAAAAATAAAGATCCTGGGATACGTAACATTAGAGCTTTTTACCACGTCGTCTCCTCTCACATATATTAATATATCTATATATGTGCATAAAATTCAAACTGTTATAGCCTACCTCGGGTACATGGATATACTTACTATTTTATGAAACTATTCGTCATTTATGTTGAATATTTACAACACGATGCACACAGGTGATAAATCATGTTTGGTAATCTTATGCAGCTATATTTGACTTCTGTATCTGGTCCACCGAATCTGCCGAGTGTCAAGAACTTGGACGTCTGAACTTACATCCGTGTTTTAGTATACTGTTCATAGTGTTAAGGAAGTGGTATGGCAACAAGCGTATTGGCATCCAGCCAACGTCTCCTTTCGAATACGCTTTAGTAGGGCAGAACGGATACGGTACAGTTTCTGTCAGTAGAATCCGGAGTAAACCCTGCTTGTCAGTGTTAAAACCGAATGCATTTGTAACCTCTCCCTTCTCAGTTGTTCTCATCTTAGTTAGACAACTATACACTTGCTTGAAGGGATAGGAAGATGAACAATTTGTATTTCAGTTTAAATCACTACAAGCTCAGCGAATAGGTTGTGGGTTGAATAAATTCCAGAGATTCTGGATCTGGAATATGAGTTCAACTGTCTCTGACATAATCTTTGTTTAAATGTTTCATATTTGTATCATGGAAATTAAATTTTCTGAATATTTATCGCAATTTAATAAAACTCGAGGTTTCTTTCTTCCATACACGTGACATTGGATTTCTCTAGAATAAAATTTTCCTTTGAATATGACGTGACTACTGTGTGATATTGCACTTTCATCAAACTAGAACTGGAACAATTTTATGCAGATATTACATGTGACGTTAATTCGAGAAATCATGCATATCACTCACATTGCACAACGCTGCTGCATTTTGATTGTTAGAAAAATCACGAGCAGAAGGAAGGTGTGATATTGTCAAATTCCAATCTCCTGCCAGTTCGTATGATACGTGTATATTACGGTGGAGCGAAAATGAAATTTTTTTTGTAAAATCGACATGCTCTGGTGTGCAAGATCAAAATTAATTGTTTAGTTCTGTATTCGTTCTTTTCAAGATCCGGAAATAGTTTAAAAAAACCCAGAAAATAACGATTACAGAAGTCAATAATTAATTTTGATTTTGCACACTAGAGCATGTCTATTTTTAAAAATCTTGCATTTTCGCTCCACCCTAATGTATATGTGGAGGGGCAGGCAAAGGGGGAGGCTGAAGAAATAATGGACTTTCGTGAACTCGGCGGGGTACCCGGTTTTTCCCGCCCCTCCCCTATTATATACCTACATACATACTGTATGAGAAACTTCCTTTTATCAAAAGTGGAAACTTTCTTATATTAGGTAAGCCTCTTCACTCGGAGGTAATAGGATTTTGTTCTCGACCACGTGTCATCATATATTCCTCAAAAAATGACGAAGTCCGACAGAATTTGGGAGTCCTATGAATATATCAAAGGGCTAAATCGCTCGGTGAGAATCAAAGAACAGTCACAGCGGACAAAAAACTAGTGAAGAGAATCTACGATGGCACCGAATTAGCTAATCCCTAAAACTTCGCTGTGCTTTTTGCTTTTCCTTAATTTTCTCAATTTCTTAATCGCTTTAAGTTTGAGCCCTGCGTTAAAGAGGTCCATCGAAAAGAATGCTGCTGTCCAACGCAGCTAGCCATGTTTGTAAATTGATTCTACTCTATTCTCAGATTTTGTACGGAAATTTGAGGCCTTCTTTCAATGAAGAAAATGAAGACTGACAAATTATTTATAAAGCTACAAAATTCCACATCTAGCTTTATCGTAAGATTATTAAAAAATCTATCACAATTTCGGGTAAACAGCACTTTATCGACATTTCCCATGATGTTAATAAAAAAAATCAACCTATCGAGATGAAATTATCGTGCGCCACGCTATCCGGTAAATATCAGGAGGAATAACAAAATCTGTATAGTTATTACAAATTCGCGGTAACAGCCGGTTACGTGCTTTGTCATGCTTCGCGAGTCGTGATTTGGGAGTTTGGGGTATCCGCACTGTAGGTATAATCTCATAGTAAACTCGCAGTTAGTCTGGTCATTGATTTCGTAAATCTAACAATCTATACGTCTAGCAATTTGTCGCCGTTTCCTCTACGTTGCCCCCATTTCCGGTCAATAATATTTAACACGCCAGCGAACTGTTACTCCACCTCTAATACGATCATGGATCCAGTGATTAAGCATTCGTGAAATAATGGCGCGTATAATGAGATAGCTGATCGCATCGCTAATTAATTATTATAATCGTTGCATTCCCTGTAACCTCAGCACTAAATATAGACCACGCGATAGCTCGTCTATGATGGCGAAACTTTGATTTTAATCGCTTCAAAGAAAGACTGCCTGTCATTTATCATTCGTCGAACAATGTTTGACACAATTTTATCAGACTGGCCCTTGCAGCTCTCGAATCTGGTCAGTGAAAAATGGCACCGAAATTCAGACATTTATACGTCAGTACATTATTCCGTTGATCAGTGTACAGTTGAATTGAAAAATATTCACTCAAAATTCGATTCAACGAAATGAATTTAGCTTCAGTTGAACTTTGCGCTCGTCAAAGTTTGATAAGGGCAATCTTGTGGTATACCAAGAGCTGGGGTAGCGAATGAAGCAATTGTACCTACGCTTTTTAAAATCAGTATCTCAGCTCGATCCCCGTATATCGACTCGTGTTAATGTTTTGAATATCGTATAACAAAAGCTCTCGTATGACACGTCTGCACGCGGAGCAATCAATTGCATTTCAGATTATCGAAATATGATTCACGGTGATGATTTATTACTGTTCATAGGTACCCATGAAACGTGTGTTTCATTCTATTTGCAGGATCGGATCGGAGTTGAATTTATCACGGCTATGCCGTTAATATTTAAACGTTAATCCGGATAGTTGTTATCCAAAAAAAGAAAGAAAAAAAAAAAAAAACGCGCACTGCAATGGATTGCATTTCGTAATTGTGATTTGCATCACAATTCATAATTCAACAGTTTCGTCACTGCATTTTTCCTTGGCTCATATCCTTTATTATCAAAAAATCGCAGCTTGACCTCAAAGCTGTGTTATACGGCGCGCAATCAATGGTTCAGAAATTTCTCGATGATTTTATAATCTCCAGATGATATTCCTATTAGTTGAGGCACTTATTCAGTCCACGTCCAACTGGCAATTACGTAGATAAGTCCATCCCACTGAATCGCATTGCTGATAAGAGAACAATCTTACGATTGAAAAGTAATGGTAATTATAATATCTCGAAGTGAATCGCCATTCGTTATTCAAAACGTTGCGGATAGTAGATCATTATCGATGAATCTAGATTCTAGATCGACAATAATTAAAAAACAGAGATCCTTGCTGTTCTGAATGTTACCACTACTCCCCTAGAGACTTTGCAGAAAGGTACCTAGCTCTCCGATTTAGCAAATCACGGTTCTAATTCCAAATTCATTTAACCAAGTCAATGAAACTGAAAATTTCACTTAGCAACCAAAGGACTTTCGTACGTGCCTCCGGTTCCTTCGCGTTTCTCGCCCCAGTAACGAGATATGATTTCAATTCCTAAGGTAACCTGGTCCTTAAGCACGAGGAGGGAGGCGAAGTGAAGTGAAGGTATGTCGGGGTTAGGTGAGACTGGTTTAGGGTTGATCCTCACAGGTATTTGAACCCGTCGGGTTTAGGTGGGGGCATCGGTATTAAACAAGGACGAAGAAGAGGAAGAAGATGAACCTTGGCCTGGTGCAAGAACACACCAAGACCACCGGTGGCAACCAACTATGCAGACGTCGAGTGCGGCATAGCTGGCCTCGATTAATTCAAAGACCCGAGGATGTACCCTCTCTCCGTAAAATAATTGTTAGTAGTAGCGATGTATCTTAAGTCTAGGTATGGCGCGAGGCGGGTTAACGGCACCAGACTCCCTACAGGGAATGCTTAATTAAATATTTACATTAATTCGAAGGGTTCTTACGCTTGGGGTGAAAATCAGATGGCAAGCGCATGAGTTAATCGAGGCTAAATCCCATCGAAAATCGATATATGCAAGCAGTGCACTTCGTTCTTTATTTTTCTTTAGTTTTTCAAGATTTCAAAAAAATCGCAAAAAGTCTTTTGCTTCTCTTTTTATCTTAAGTATAGGTGGACCTATCTTCGCGAGGTAAGACTCCGAGCCAGCTTGTGTTTACGACTTCGAAAGTCTACATAGTATTCGTCGTTACGAAGTGGGTGAAAAACAAGACTCTCGACAATAAAGGTTGAATGAGTCTGGAAAGTTATGGATTAAGGCACATGGAAAAGATCCAATAGAATTTGACCGGTCTTTTGGGATTTTATGTTGGCGAGTATAAACCGTTCGATAAATCGTCGTTTCTCGTAAATAAGTAAATAGATACGGAGATTCCCTGTAATATGCAAAGACGCATATTGTTTTCCAACCACAATCCCGCCCATGGCGAGATTTTCCGAGCCATTTTGAAACTAAACAGCAATAAGCAAGCAATAACGCGCGTATTTATGCCTGCTACGGGAACACCTTCCCTTTCGCCAGGGAAATTTAGTACCGAGTGGATCTGTATTCCGATGGGGTGAGTTTCACGCTTGTAATAATATATCAGCTATTCGCCCTATTCGCCCGACGCTCCTTAATGCGGGGCTTCCAAGGGACGAATTCATGCTTATTGCTAGCGATTTTCAAGGACGGCTAACTTTATTTAAAATCCCCATGCGTGCGCACGATGCTACGAATTTTTTATGCAGTATCCCCCGGGTGTATTTTGGTCTGCTATTTTATCCTTTACCTCTAAAAGCGTATAACAATAATACAAAGAAAGACAACCAGTAAATATAGCTTACCTTCAACTATAAAACGAAGACGATATAACCAAAACCGTTCATTTCTTACATTCCCATGAATTACAGTCTTTGCACATAAAATTACTGCTTTTCCTTTCAAATCTGCAGTTCAAAGAGTCATGTCGAAGCTCTCGTGTATTTTTGACAATATTATATAAACTGATAATACAAGTTCAGAGAAATTTCCGGTGGCGATATGTTGGTTTGGGAGTTTCGGTGTATTCAGTTTGCTGTTAGTGCAAGAATCGTTTAATACTTGTTACTTGCATGCGGGGTATAACGAATCGACTCACTCTAAATGTGAACGTTCTTTCCTGGCTTGGGTATAGTTGCAAGACACGAGGCAATTACTTTAAACGACAACATTAACGGCATTACTGCACTGTGTTGAGACTTGCATATAGGTATATATGGTACACGTTGTATACATGCCAGGCCATGACTGAGGTAAAAGGTTCTACAGGATTTTCGAAGCATTTAGAAATTCAACGAGTCGTGTGTCTTCTAAAAAGAGGGAAATACTATTTCACCGAATCCTGACAATTTCTGCTGTGAAATCCGATCTATGAGAATAATGACAAGAAAGTTTATAACTTCGTACAAGGAGGGACTCGCTCATGCTTTTCTTGGCTACCTTGAAAATGGCTTTTGATCAATAAACGAGTAAAGCAACGGATGTTTGAAATACATCGGAGCAGGACTCGTATCCGATGACTGTGTCCCGCTCACGATCAGTCTCTCGGCCTTGAATGTAATGAAAAGTTGGTACCATGAGCAGATGCGGTGAGGAGCTTTTAGGCTGATCCACTGAATTTTTAAGGTAGTCTACCTTTAACCTCTTTTAACCTTAGTGAACCTACTTCAGGGAAATTCACTCAGGGCAAATCCCTCTATACCATATCGAAAAAATGAAATGAAATGAAATAAAATATCCAAGAAAAGCACAGAGAGGCAGCCGCAGGGATAACGTGATCGTGCGTCAGGATCAGTGTGTCCATAACGCACCAGGGTATTCCACGTATCGCGAGTGTATATCTCGATGAAGGATCGACAAGGATCAAGGGATTTGAAATTCTGAACCGGGGGCGCTTTTTCCGAGAGAGGAAGAGAGAGAGAGAGAGACTGAAATGGACATTGATGGTCTCGGCTTTCGAATAACGGATCATTCGGTTACGTGGCTAGTTAAAAGAACCGGGGGAGGTTGTCTATAATTTCTGTGAAAATGACACCAGATCATAAGGCGTTATAGCCAGTCGATTGTTATGATATTCGCGGTTTTTTGATTGCATAAAAGACGTTGTCGATTTTGCGATTTTCTTGTGTATTAAGCTCAGCCATCTCACCTACCACGTGGGAGTCAATGTGGAGTAGAGGTATGAAGAGAAAAGTCGGAAGGGAATAGATGGGAGATGCGACAGCGCGGAGACAAGATTGCGAATCTAAATGCAAATTTACGGGGGCGGCAAATCTTACATCAAGCAACCAACTCTACCTTGACCCGGTATATATGATCATTGAACCTCATACCGCATATCGCTGTGTAAACTTCATCGTTTTACTTCCTGTTGCATTAGTCCAAATTTTCGTCATAAGAAATCATCCAGATTGTCGCAATTAGCAATTATCAACTGTCTCAATTGCCGATTCACTTCCAAGATCAGTTATAGCATCCATGCTATGGAACCTAGAGATGTTGTGCGATGCTTTTCAAATAAATGCAATACCGTTTTGCATATATTTAACCGGTGAATGAAATTAAAATTGAATGAAATGTGATCCGGTAGATATCAGGGGAATTTTTAGCGCTCTGAGATCAGATAGGATCAATAGACCCGTGATCACTGTCAAACTGTTGGTAGATATTCCGCGTAGTGAACTATTTGCTTAGTTCCATTCTGATCTGTCGAGTCCTACTTGAATTTGGTCTGTGGAATTGCATTCTTTGGCTCCCCGAGGAATCCTCCGAGAAAGGATGATCTTATTTCTTTTCTTTAGAGGTATCACGCCTGTGAACGAGAGTTTATAGAATCCGGAGTTCGGATGAGGTAAGAAAATGAGAGCGAAGATGTAGTTTTAAGAATCAGAATTTAGACTTGTTTTGTTCCGGAGTATTAGTTAGTACAGATTGGAAATAACAAGGTGCACTGAAGCGAGTGATAGGACGTATTCTGGGCGAGGAGGTCTTGAGGCCAGGATGGTGGAGGAAGGAAGATGGCGAGGTAGAAATAGGCATGAAAGATAAAGAAGCGCGATGGAGAGAAAATGAACTTTCGAAGAGAGTCGGGAGAAGGTTAAGGGTTACTTCCAGGGCATTTACCTCTGACCGCCCAACTCACATTGAATCTCGTGCACCGTATGGGTCTGATCGATCTCCGCTGTTTCCATTTCCTCGCAACCTGTATACGTCCCTTACTATTTTTTCACACGTTGTCCCGACAAAATCTCTAGATATAAGATTTCTTCGGTTCGATTTTTTAGCGAATCGCCGTAAAATTGTGATCAGATCATCGCATCGCATGGGGTATCATTAACGAGAAAATGAATTCCGTCGTTAATAAAGATTCACCCGATTTTGCCACTGTGTCAAAATTTCACGGAAATTGCCTTTCACCACCAATATAAAAACTTAGATGTATGAATAGTGGATATGTGGCAACCGTAAACCGAAGCATAATCCCAGATTGGAGAGAAATGAACCACACCGTGTATCAACCGTTGGAAACTGAAATTTCGTTCATCAATCTATGTAGTGAAAAATAACCTTGCTATCGCTCGGTGAAAAAATATCACCCTGGTAAAATTATACGCTTCACATATGAGAGTTACATTTTTTGTTTCACAATTAGTACACTGACTCAGAAAGATGGATGGTAATTTCTCGTGGATACGAATGAGATAGTCTCTGCGAGAAAAAAACCTAATTACCATTTCAACCGCATTGTGAGTCTGAAACTCAGAACGGAATATCGAATTCCAATCTTTAATCGTTTGTTAATTTTTCTGATCGTCCGATAAGAAGTTTTCAATTTCTCCACGATTCGGTGTACACCGACGTATGTTTGCATCCATACGTGGAAGCGATGCAGGATACTCGTGAAACTCCGACCCTTAGCCACCGAAATATAAAACTGAAACAATTCGTTTTCATGAAAGAAACGCGTCTGGAATAATATGACAGTGTGTTACCCACCTCTACCGATTTTCGCGTACATATGAACCCACACATCGACATATCGTTGTGTTCCATTTACGCGATATACTCCTCAGTATGATATACTTGATTGCCCATTCTTCTACCACGGTTCTAGAATTGATAGATATAGAATAATTGAATTTCGGGGCAATGTATAAACATTTATGCAATGCGGTTTGATGCATCATATTGGATAAACATGAAACCACGTTGTGAATACATACCATGTGCTTACCTACCTGTTTCGATATACGTATAGAATAAGACTGCATGAAAATGATTCTCCAAGAACATCAATTTGTAATTGCATCGTTGATTTAGCACTAGAATAAGTCAACACTGATCGGAAAATTGATCAGCGTCAAAAATTATATCACAGCTGTATTGAGTTTTCTGTCAACGAACGAGACTCCCCTAGGAAATGAATAATTTCTAACTGTTTTGTCGAGAAGTTAAGTGTATAGTTTAACTTTAGAGTTGTTACCTGTAAATGCTAACTGCTATTCAGAGATCAGCGAGCTACATAGGTAATCACCGCCTCGTATATACCAAACTGCGAATGCTCTGACACGTCTTAAATTCGAAGTGACACTAAAACTTTGCTCTCAGAAGTAACGGCAGGAGATAGCATTATGACTGGCTTACAAACCAATATGGCATTTGACGTCGAATTTCATTGCACATGGATGAGCAGGTAAGTTTGGAATAAAATGGTCCTATCGGTGTTTACAATACTGCTTATATGCAGACTCTGGATACACAAGCAGTTAGCACAACAAAGCTCTATTGAATATGGCTTTACTGGCTTTGCTGTCTGCTGAGCTTTTTCGTCGTCTAGACGCCACAAGATGATGGGATCAATCCGTGTTTATCCCCGGTAAGCCGCGTAAAGTCACGGGGTATTTTTCACCCCTTCTTTGATTTCTGTTCTGTGAACATAAAAATTTTACTGGACGTAACAACCTTTTCAGATGGATTCACACCGAGAGTTTCTTTATCTGTGAATTACGGTCTCATCGATAGCAATCGTAACTTTTATTTTTCATTCGGACACATAAGTATTCACGATTTGCATCTGAGGTGATAATTTTTGTCACAACTGGTTCTGCAAGGAAGTTAGACTCGATTAGGCGAAAATATTTCGAGGGTTTATCGCTGTCGGTAGTTTTCTGAATTTCGCATCACTAGATATATCCTGGCATGATAAAACCTTCCGACAATGTACAGCGACCATGCGTGGTTTTAACAATAGCCACCAATTTGTAACGGGCAGATGGCACGGGGAATTTTCAAACTACAACGAATCCGGAATTTCACGGATTTTCAACCAGATTGTGTTCTCCAGCGGAAACATTGTTCAGTTGATCAGTATGACCATTTTAACCGATTGTCAATACTTCAGGGAGCCAAGTGCAAGGTATGAATTATGGATGACTATAGGCAATCATCTATTTCGAAGGGTGATGTATTTTGCAGAGGAAAACTTTTCCGTGAACGAAAAACTACGAAACTCTTTGCAATGGAGTAGGATATCCGGATGGACGGGAACGATTACGAAGCGAATGAAAGGGGCGAATGAAAAATTCACACCAGTCCCCCTGCAGCGTGCCAGCAGGAGACAACCGTTACTAAAGTATTTTTCCAAGAGCTTTATTTCTTATATTTATCAACGAAAGAACTCTTATACTTGATTTTATCACTAGGCGATCGCGAGACAAAAGAAACTAAGTTCGACTGGTCCTACCAACTGACTGGTCAGTGGTCAGAAGGTGGTATTGACGTGAAATGAGAACAAGAGCTTAGGACCTGGTCTCGAACAATTTTCATAGAGGTAGAGCTATTAGATTTACGGGAAATAGAAAAATGTCTATAGAGTGGAGGTGCTTTCGCGGTGAAGTTGATAAAACGTAAAAGGCGCCCGTTTCACTCGGCCAGACCTAGCGTAAAAGCGATGAAATTGGTTACCTGGAAACTGTGAAATGAATCTCAATTACTTTTCCCAAGCAACGAAATAATCGATCCGGAAGGGCAGGTCGTTATATCGACTCGCACGACGAATAATCCGTCAAGAAAAATCATTGTCAATTAACTAGATGGCTGCAGCTCGGTGATAGCTTATATTTTTTACACGAAAATCGGTAGCCCGGATTATCATTGTTTGGTATGCCTACCAAGTGACAATCAAGTGGTGAGAAAAGGTAATTGTATAATCAGCAAAAGACTTTCCTCGGTTTTGAGTGGCTTCTGATACCTCCGGGTGGGCAGAAAGGTGCGAAGGCAGACTGCAAACTCCGAGAAGATAAGCAGTTAATCCATTACCGGTTAATTGAAGTGAATGTAGCACTCATCCTCACCGCGGCACCCTGAGTCCCCTCGGTATATACATAGTAGATTCAACTGTGCGGGAGCTGGATGGAGTTAATTTATAAAACAAAGAGTAATTATAATTATTATTGGAAAATGGTGGGGGGACCGTTGTCGGGCAATTAAAAGTTGCAAACTTCACCCCTCAACCCTGTCCCATAGACGCATTACTCTTTTCCCCACACCCTGACCCGTACCCACCCCGCTTCACTCTTTAATAATTCCCTCTCGATCGCGGGTACGACTTCTATCGATAGCTTGGTCTCGTTAAGGTGTTTGATTCTTCCGATTTCTGGCACACGCGTTTTCCGTATAGCGGTGAAGAAAATTGGAACGTGAAATAAAACGAAAACGAGAATCGCGAAACGCGACGGGACGTAATAAGTTTTACGTTTAAAATTGAATCGAAGGTTCAATAATAAGGGGTGTTCCACAAAGAAGTTCTGGCTCTATTGAATATACTTTAAGACTCACTCGACGTTTCAATATTGAAGGGATCGTATCGACAAATTTTACTCTTCCAAACTTTCAAATCAGGTTTTAGACATTAAGAAATATGCAGAATATCGAAAGACCATCTGATAACGTATCATCCTTTTTTGCTCAGTACATATGTCTTCTTTATCGTTTCCTCATAGTCATAGATATTAACCGATCTGAAGCTTGAAACCCAAGAAAATAGCAGAAGCAGTATTTCGCGCTCTAATTACTCAAACATTCGATAGGGTGTAACAAATTATTGTGTAGCTCCGAATTGCGGCGCAGTCACCTTTGATAATTAATTGCAAGAAGTCATTAGACTTTAATTTTGCCCTAGCTGCTTTAGTCTAAAACCCGATGGAAGTAATCTATAGTTTTCCAATCAGTTGAGAAGAAGGCATGCTCCATTTTCCGAAGAGAACGCGACTCACATACCGGAAGCGGTAGCAGTTGATCAGTAATGCGCGAGCGACTGTGCCCCCTTCCTCCACTGAGACACTTCGCATCAAAGCTATTGTCCTCGTAATAAGGAATGTCGAAGTTTTCTAACCAATCAGGGAAATCCCTCGTTTGTATGTATACAAATTAATGAATCCAACTCATCTTTGCTATCGCGCTGCAATTCCCTACTCCACGTCTATGTAATTGGTCGCGAGTGGTCCTTTCGCTGATAATTGGACGTACCTACTTAGGGTCGGGAAGTGTCCTTAAAATCTCGCCCAAATTGATAGAAGGGTAGAATCAGAAGCGGACAAATTTAGATTGAATATATTACAGAAAATTGCGACGAAGGAAGAAATATACTGTAAGCAAAACGATCCTCAATTAAATAAAATAATTTTTAGCGACTTTAAATGAATTTGGCGTATGGACGAAATGATATGATATTGAGGATACTCCCCCGAATAAATATCTGGCTATTTTAAGATTCAAGGAAAACTTCAAACATCAGCAACTTGAACAGTTCGACTTTCGGCATTGCATCTGGAGGCAACGAAGTCGCAGTTTATCTTGTTTCTCTGGGATTGGATGCATCGATGTGCATTTTATCAATCTCAGCGCACTCTGGTATTGCGAACAGAGGATGAACCCTCGGTTACTCGCGATGTGGAGTGATTTTCTTTTACTCAAAGGTAAATCCCGATATCTACCTCACCTCAATGATATAAAAAAAATTGATTAAATATTCCATATGATAATTGAATGGTATTAGCCTTTATATCCACCCATAGATTGTACAATATCAAATAATTACCCGACCTGGTCCTCTATCCGAAATGTTTCCAAATTTAATGGAACAGCTTATAGGTATATAAATGACAATAGAGAATGTCTTCTGTAACGAATTTCGTAATTTCAAGACCATACAACACTTTTCGGATTCAAGCGTGAAAACGTTCTCTCAGGTTCTTTGATCAATTATAAGTCTATTATTAATTAATTTCTCGCATCGTTAAATTTGACGTTAAAAGCTTCTTTCCGAATCCTTGCTTTGTCTTCGTTATTCTTTGATCAAACCTTCCGCTCCGATGTCACAGCAATTTTTATTCAAACTTTTACTATACAGATCGTTTACGATTACATAAACTAATTACGCTTTTCCAAAGCCTGTGCCATATGTAACAACCTATTTATACGTTCACCGATCCTCTCCATACAAAGAAAAAAGACATTGCGAACTTTTGGATAATCGCTGCTCTATGCTACATTAGATAGTGGTCAATAAGAAACGTGAGCATGAATGACCATACACGTACTACCTATACAAGAGTGCCATTACTAGATACAAGCGCCTTGCGGCGGTCCTTAGAGCTTACATATACTGTCAGGGTCACACAGCTTTTGTAGAGCGACAAGGTGTGAATGACCACGGTTCTAGAGCCAATGAGTAGAGGAGCCAAGGGTTTAGCTTTAGAGCATAGAGGCACTCGTTTTCTTGTCAATCTCGGCTTCGAGGCTTTGCTATTTTATCGGCTTCTATCAGCGCGTTGAAAGCTACAATTTTTTTTTATTTTTTTTATTTTTGTACCAGTACCACGATAGCTGAGTGCCATTTGGTATCGCGGTTTTCATATTTCCTATATACTATTTTTATTCCAGGCATGGCTTAGGCGGATCCAAAACCCCAGAGTACATATGTTCTATGCACTTATACGTACGCTGCACATGTACGACGTACACGTACTCAGAGATCGTGAGTGCTGACAACGAAAGGATTCCAATTGCCTCTCAGATCTACACGTAGTCGTGGTCAAGGATCGTAATGTGCAACGAGGTGTGAACGAGGACGAATTTGGAGCCAATGAGTAGTCGTAGAGGGTTTAAGGGTACCAGCTTCCTGGTCAATCTGAGCGTTGAACCATTGTTACTTTATCGGGTTCTCCTGAGCTTTTGAAAGACAGAATTTCGTTTTTCCCTAGTTATTTTCGCCTGACTGCCGCGTGAATTGGATCCAGCGTTGTATCCGTGAAAGAATTTTATTAGAATTACGCGACGAATGGAATTTAGTAATAGTAAGGACTGGATTCAACGAATACAATCTAATCTGCCGGAAAAATTGATCGTTTCCCATTCTTAAGTATAGATGAAAAATTTCCGACATTTTTTACCGTTTGGTAATACATATTTATCTTCTGTCCCCTTTACAGCCTTTGTACAGGCGAATACATCGAAGGTTAAGTACTTCGCAGCTTTAATAGTATGCAAATTAATCTTAGCTAACTATCAACGGTGCGACCTTTGGCATGCCAAGTTGGTGGGCAGAGATTGTAGGGTAAAAAAAACGGATCGTTCGCGATGCAAATCGAGTACTTAGCCCCTTATAAATTAGACAATAAACTTCATTAATGTCCCTCATCTAACCTCCGCCCAAGCTCTAACGTGGAAGTTTTATCTCCGCACCTATTATCAAGCTACCGCCATTCTAAACTCGGGTATACGTTCAATATACATGCAGAGATTCCAATCTTTTGGAGGTAAACCATAAATCATTTCGTTAGGCTACCCTCTAAGAACAGGTTCCAAGCTATAGACCTATTTGATCGAAGGGGGTGCTCGAACGTTTCGTGCCAAAAAATGATCAACTACGAAATGAGTCGATTAATTTTCACCTATTAATGCATCATCAGGTTTCCATCGATCTTTGAAATTTCTGGCATGATAAGAGTTCACGAAATCCTGTGATTTTCAGCTCGGTTTGTCTTGTAAATAAACGCGACGTCGTGAAAGCATATATCATTAATTCAACAACCCGCGTATATATACGTATACCTATATTCTCGGGATTTGCTCAAGTTCATTAAGATAACTGCATAGTGCTTTAGGTACTCAGACACAGATTCATATTCTGACTTGCTTTCTACCACTGGGGCTCTGAGACTCTGTAAACGTAGAGATATTACCAGAACCATATGACTATAAGACCGATCTTAGATGCACCAAGCCAGAGCTCATCGCAGTCTGAATCTACTCGGTAAGATATTAGAAAGGGAATATTTCATTAGCAAGGAGATACCGAGTACAAGTTTTGGTTATTTGTCAAAACGACTGTGGAAAGTCAAATTTTAATCAAATATAATAAGTAATAATACGTTGGAACTGAAACGTAAGAGAAATATAGAACTAGGTGCTTGTCACTGATTCAAAATTGTGCTCAACCAGCGAGAACGAAAATTCAAATCGACATTGCGCGTTGGAACCCATTTCGGAAATGCGGCGTACCGAATTTACGAGTAGTAGATACTTTCTACGGGGATCCTTGGCTACGTCCTCGTCCTGAACTCAAACAATTCTTGGCTGGACGCCACTGCGGTACCGCAGCCATTTTATGCATTTTGCGGTTTTCGCGTTTCGTGAAAATCCATCGAGGTTTACAAATTGCAGGCCAATGCACTTTGCCTCAACTTCCCACCGTCCATGACATAGGTATACCTGCCTTGATACATTTCAATGGTGAAACGATCATTTGTAACAATTTTCTGCTATTAACCTGCAGTAATGAGCTGATAATAATAATAATAATAATAATAATAATAATAATAATAATAATAATAATAATAATAATGATAATAATGATAATAATGATAATAATGATAATAATAATAGTGTCCGAATCAACCACGTAATGAACAGTCCAAAAGCTGATATAGTAGCAATCAAAGCGTATTGTACGGCGTCCAACTTGACTGTG
Source organism: Tenthredo distinguenda (assembly GCA_947538915.1). Taxonomy (NCBI): domain Eukaryota; kingdom Metazoa; phylum Arthropoda; class Insecta; order Hymenoptera; family Tenthredinidae; genus Tenthredo; species Tenthredo distinguenda. The sequence goes on from OX384534.1 coordinate 14,404,250, forward strand.
ATTATACGTGTTGAATCCAATTTGTTGCCGTCAACGTAGTACCGATTGGTATACTTTGCTCAGCGTGTAATCGAGGTGTTTACCCAGCGAATTCGAGTTACGCAAAACATGGTGATTACTCTCATTCCGCGCAAGCTACGTACTGTAGGGCCAGACATTATTCCTAGGTATCGCGTCCGTGCGGAAAGAGAGGTAAAGAGAGTAAGAGAAAGAGTAAGAGAAAGAGAAAGAGAAAGAGAAAGAGAAAAAGGGGTGGCGAGAGAAGGAGAGAGAGAGAGATCTGACATTTAATTAACACCATCCGCTTGAATTCATGTAGAAAGGAGAATCGTTAAACTAGGAGGTCACACAACGACGACTATGTGAAGCGAGAAACGGCTTTGTGCGTTTCATCTTAAGTTCTCGCTAATTCTAGACTCCGCAAAAGCTAGAATTTCATTCCGAGGTGTGTAATTGATTGAAATGAAACTGTAGTAACACCGAAGGGTGAATTAAACGTCTTAAATACGTAACTATTTCATGGACCCACCGATTTATCACACCCGTACCGAAGCTCGTGAATTAGGTACGCTTAAATTCCCATGTTCTATAATTTATATCGCTATTAGAACCTCGTCTGACCTAACGCGACCCACCCCATGTGATCGACTACGATTTTTATCACACTATGATTTTTGCTGGACTTTCACGGATTTATAATGGTATATAGTGGTCGGATTAGATCGTCAATCAAGAAGTACTGGTTCAAAAAAATTTCAACTCTCGAGTCATTGATACTGGAAAACGACGTAAGGATCTAGTAGTTCAACTTTGATGGTTTTCTCTCCCTAGATTAATTTTCTAGCTAAGCAATCGAAATCTACGTTTTATATAATTAATTGCAATGGATTTGGATAGTAATTTGATTTGGAGTTATTTCGCGGATAAAAATAAAGCCGTAATTCCGGATTTCCCAGCTTAACTGATCCTTGACCCATACCTTCGCTGACGTCGACGTCTACTCGGTGGCAGATTCTGACAATATGGTCAGAGAAAAATGAGGAAAAACTTAGGCAATAAACAATCTAACAATAAGCTATCCCTAGCGAGATGGGTACTAGAGTCAGAGTGGCTGAGTAACGGACGTATAGCAACAACGACAATGTCGATAGCAATAAATAGCGAAAGGATTCAGTTTGGATTCAGCACGAAAGCTTCGCGAACTCTTTATATAAATAATAGCTACGAGCTGCTCCTCGTAAAACTGAATTACGTGCAAACATCCAACGTTGGTTTTCTAGTGCATCAAGTGTTTGGTTGTGTCTATGTATTCATATACATATACATTCCGCCAATGTATTATATTGCGGTTGGAAAATAAAATTTGTGGTAAAAACTGAGAACAGCTCGTATTCGAGATGAAATTTATTAACCTTCACTCCGCGGTGCTAGTGATTAGAGAAAATATAATACCTATTCCATTTTCATGAATAAATTAATTCGGCTCTAAGCTACATGGCTGTATTATATTTATAGAATATATGATGTACGGAAACTGTGAAAATAATCTTTGTTAATTTTATGATCATATACGTATCAAGACATTCGTTATGCTAACCTTACGCGATTATTTCATGCGCAGTCTAGTAAAATAGTGAATGTATAAAAATGGCAGGCAGACTTTCAAGACAAGGAAGTTTGGCAAAGTGTCAAAGTATTCCGTATATTTAACCGAGTATACGTAAATATATCAAAGGGTGTGATATCCGACCGAAATGTCGATTCGACTCGCTGATCTCACATTTGAAAATAACACCATCAGCCAATGTATCGCTCCACTTATTGTTAGCTATTTTATTTTTTTATTTTTCTTTTTTTGTTTTTTTTCTTTTGTACAATCGAAGTGAATTTTTAATTTGATCCTTTGTGCTTTTGTTAGATATTATCAGGAGAAATTAGGAAATCGACTATTGTTAACGAGGGGATTTTAGCCTGTCTTTTGACGATATATGAAGATAGTACCTAACATATGTGAACACCGAATTCTGCTTGAAATAATTTTATATCAGATAAAGTTACTCGGAGGAATTGAAATAGGAGTGAAGTGAGATATTGTAATAAGAAATAGGATAAAGGATTTGAGAAAGAAATAACATCCAAAAGATAGCTGGTACTAAAGAAGCGAAGCGCGCTAATTTAAATGGGCGTATCCTCTGGCCAGGCTTCTAGACTAGAGTACCTCGAAGATAAAAGAAAAAGAGAATTCACGTAAATAGTACACGTAAATAATTAGATCTCACCACCCTGGTTGGAAAGCATCCAATGCATCTTCGTTTTCCAGCTCACAGCGCCTCGCGATCTTCTCCACACAACCACCACCGCAGGCTTTCGACCCAAAGGCAGCATCACCACGTTACAGACCTGTCGACGTGCCGCTGGAAAGCATCTTCATCCCCGATTTCATCTCATGGTGTAAAATCCGCAGTGGATGAAACGATTCGCGAGCGTTTCATACGCCTGTGGGAATAAGTTTTAGTTTATTTTTCATTGCTATAAACAATTGTGATCTGATACCAAGAATAGAAACTGAGATTGACTCATTCCACCTTTTTTATCGCCTCAATCTTTGCCATGAAATAACATTCGCCAACGGTTTAATGGACCGTGTTATATATCCATTTAACTTTTCAATAATGTCAAGAGATCCTTTAACGTGTGTATCTTACGGGCTATCAGCTCTACGTCTCCCTTCTCTGACCGCTCCATCACGCTATCCTGCGCTCTTAGTCGAAGGAAAAAGAAAACTGATCTATTATTCATATTCCCGTACGGAGGACGACACCCGAGGTTTGACTCTCAGTTTTTCCTTTTTTTTTTTTTTCACTCTTTTACAATGCGTCAGTCCCTGCAATATTTCGTGAAGTGAATTTTAGTAGGTACCTAGAAAACCAGCAACGGGAAATATTCTATCGCGATCTGATGCCGGCCATATAATAGATTATTCTTTGATCCCGTAGGGCTGAGGTAGTACCATCTCATATCCCATCTGATGGGACATGGATATACACTTTCTTCAGAGGGCGAAAGCGCGCGGTTACGAGGAGCAACGCGCCCGAACCCTTTCCAAGGGAGTATTCTGAGTCTGCGATATTTCTCCTCCCAAAGCCAACAACCGCCACCATAACCACCGCTTTTCGTGGCCCCTGAAGGAATTTTGGGTATAAAAGTGGAAACTGGTCTGAGCCTGATCGTAGCAACCGGTCCGATACTGTAAACGATTTTCAAGAAACTTGCCGTGGTATAGGGTGGTGTGAGAAGAAGGTGTTCTGCCGAGAGAACAGAAGAGATCAGGTAAAAGGTACGAAAGTTAAAACGACTGTCAAAGACAGAGGAAACGCAGGATCTTCGCGTTTATTCAAGGGGATGGATGAAAGCTGAATTTTCCTTGACGCTAAAAATATTTTTCGAGTCTTGTTACCGTGGAAAGAGAAACTCAAAAAAAGATTTGTTAGCTGTACCGGTAGGATTAAGAGACGGCATGAAACTCCGGGCAGAGATAGGGGCAGCAAAAGAGGACAGTGGTGTGTGAAATATAAATGAGTTGCAGCGCTAAAAGTAAAGCTGGAGTCCACAAATTACGTCATTAACTTCTTTTTACGGGTTCACGAACCCCATAGCTGTCGCCTAGCCCATTTGTCTGCTTCTGATTCGCACTACCGCGAGTGATCACGATGTTTTTCTTTTATATCCGGATGTTTCCCGCGTTTCGTCGTATCTATTACGGAATTGGATAATGCATACCGGGTCGGAGAGCGAAGCTGTTGACCCTATCGGATGTCAGACACAGACATAGATTACATCGTTGTGTCAATGTCATGTGGTAAGCCATTACACTTAATTGGTTCATCCCTATCGAAGGGTGGAAACCACGAGGTACCTTAATGGTACATGTGTATACCACAAGTGACTGCTAATTGCTGATTTCGTATTGAATAGGCTTTCTCGATTCAAACTCGAGGAGTGCGTCTAGTATTATATCGGTGAGAAACTTTAAAATCGATTAGTTTAACGCCAGCGTATCACGAATTCTGGGTTAGAATTATTCAAGATGAAATTTCGGAGCCAAAACTCGCACCTTTAGATTCTACTTTGTGTTTAAGATCAGGCTTCGAGGTCGTGTCCTAACTTCCTAGGAGCTAAAGAGCGGTAATTAGTTATTGTATGCTGAAGTATGAGTTTTAAGTGGATAGGGAAATTTGAATTTACGAACTAGGAGATAGGGTATAATGTCCTCATTCTTATCGAACGTTGATATTTCCATAAAATATACTCTACATCACGAATCACTCGTGGATATATTCTATATGTTTTCAGGTACGTCGATATCAACTGACCCTGGCGAAATTTACTGCCGAAATAATGTTGTCATGGAAAAATATTTCAGATAAAACATTGTGAGGTTGAAATGGTTTATTTCTACCGAAAATTCGCTGAACGGTCAGGTGTTCATAATATAGAAATGGACTTTTTTTCAAAACCGTTTGTGATATATTGTCCAAAAATTTTACGCCTACCGTCTTTGTGATTTTAAATTAAATTGTCTAGATTAATAAAAATTGTGTCACCCCTTTTATACCCATATTTGATGATTGGCACGATACATAATTGAAGCTAGAAAATAGTATCGGATTTAATTAAGCTAAGCACACTAGATTATCTGAGTTTAGCAGAGGTTCTTGGCTTGCAGATATCTCGTACGTCTGTCTTAGTACGCGGTAGCGCACGTACCGAGTATTATCGTCAAATTCATTCGAGATGTTAGCGCAATATCCATGTCTGTGCGTGTTTATTATATGCAGGTTGCAAACTAAGGATCAGCTAGTGGTGTACATATAATAAGGATATACTACACGTATCTAGCCACTCGGTGGTGGGTAGGTAATAGATTTTAACGAAATTACATCACCGCTGAAACTTGGTACAATGTCGTAGTAAACTCTCAATTCCAGTTAAATTTGTATTCAACTAGGTGCTCGTTGTGCAAGCAGGCAAAATAACTACGGGGTGACTGAGTGAGTGTTCTCTCTGCAGGTACAGGGGTTGAGATCTTCCTGTCTTCCCGACAAACTTACTTCGTTTCAGACCGAGCAGCTATCCTTCAGATATTAACTCATCTTCGAAGAAACGTTGAGATCTCGTACGCTCGCGAAATGATATAGTGTAGATAAATTATACAGAATTAATATACGCAGAACCATATAGTGTCTCTATCCTGTAATTTACCCTCAGAATAGAATCGGGTACTAGGAAGGGTGAAAATTTCTCAAATATATAATAACAGCGTGATTATACAAGCGGAAAAATTCCAACAATGTTTGATTCGAAAAATGAACCAATCATTGCTCTTGTGACTTTCGGTTTTCGACACAGGCCCAAGTTGGTTCTACTGCGGCTCGTAGCACCGGTAGCTGAGTAGCTCCGGGCCATTTATTATCCCTATTATCCCGCCTCTGACCTCACTCACTCCCGAGGGAACCCTACAACACCTACTATTCCGAACCTTTTCCTGCACCCTTACCTCCGCTTCTCTTTCCATGCGCCCATCGCTAGCGACCCTTCATCACACAACATCGCTCCTCGCTCAACATCGGGGTGGTAACGTCGATGGCCATGCAGCGTCTGGTTCCCTTTTATAGTCTAGTTATTTTCAAGTATCCACCGAGTATATGGGATATCCACTTGCTACAATGTTCATGCCACATCGGCATAATGTAGCTCCTTGGAAATGCATTGTGAACTTTGATGTATTCAGGTCCCGGATCTAGGACAACATTTTGGTATAGATTATAGATTTCTGATTATAAAGTTAGTCTCACGTATACATATGGTAATAATTCGCATCTGGATACGGACTAGTTCATAGAAAATAATGAATAAAATGTCTTTCAGTACGTTTCCACGAGAAGCTGAGAATTTATAACCCCCAGTGGATTGGAAGGCTTGACTAAGAACACAATTCGATCGATTCAACTGGATAAATAATAGATATCCTCAAGAATAGTGACTTCTCTCTACGCTCTACAACTACCGTTTACGTTTTACACCGCGTTCAATCATTCCACTTGAAAGCTTTGAAATGTGAACGCTTACGGTGACGAGACGTAAACATTAAAAAATAACGAAAAAACGTACGCGCCATTAGGCGAAAAGCTTTTTCACGCCTAGTAGACTCAAATTGGCGACCCGTACGAACGAGTGAACAAAATGGACCTGCAGCTTCCTCTTCCCTACATTATCTCCAGCGACTCTAGTCGGATGATGGGATGGAAAATTCGAATAGTTCTAACTTGACCGCTGTATTCCATGAAAAATAAATATGTTTTTCAAATTTAATCAAATTTAACGTCAACTCAACCAAAATATTCCCTTGATACAACAAATTTTTTTGAGAAAATAATATTTCGATACTTTCTTTCCCTTTTTTTTTTCTTCTTGCTACTAGTCAATCAGCTATAACTCTTGTTGGATTGCCACCGACTATAATAAGAAAACCATCCCCATTTAGCGAGTCTTAAAAATCCAAAAAAGGGTCTATAACGTTGCAACATCAAGTTATATAAGACGGGTTAATTCTCTGAAGATCCGCATAATGGTAGAAATTTTCGCGAAGCCTAAAACGCACTACGTGACCGCGAGTTTAGGGACGTGCGAAAAGATCGCCAGCGAAAGGTGGGCTTTATACTTATAGCTAAAGCTCTGTGGGATCTAGAACGAGATGAAACGAATGCGCATCCGCAGGAATAAAGAAGGCGTCCATAATTTATAGTTGGGGTAACCATTTCTATGGTGAAACGATATAAAATGATATATTCGATTGTCACAATATCTTATTACCGTGCGATGATTAGAACAGCAGTCAGAACTATCGCAAACATGAGTCAGTGAAACCGCGAATACGTATACGACAGATCCTCAGACCAGGTTCATGTTGAAGGGGAAATCATCTGAAATTTATGGTAAAATGAAGTATTAAACGAGCGGCGAGGCATAATATTAGGTTTGGGCATGTTGTGTTACTTTCTGATCAGGACTTCAATCTCACCTCGAATTCAATATTGCTTCTCTGTGTCAGCTTGCACGGAATCTCATGCTCTTTATGGATGTGACTGACGGTGAAACGATTTTCTGCGTTTGATTTTACGCCGGTTGAACAGGTGTAGTAGTTAGTTAATTTTTTGCTGAACCAGTTGACGCCAAAATTAGTCTGGGCTTGATTATAATTAAACTGTAATTAGATGGACTGGGTAAGTGCCGAGGCAGATCCGCGCAAAGCACGTATGCGGGTCAGTGGCTCACAACGTGGTGCAAATTAGGGTCCCTTCTAACTACAGTAAAGCAAATATTGCCGATTAGAAGCAAACGTAGAGTTCTAAAATGAGTTGGGAAGCTTGTTTGCTCGGGAGTTTCTACTTCGCTCTAATCTTAGCGTCATTTAATCTTATGATAAAGATTAAATAGTATTAAACACTTACAGTATCGTGCAATCATAGAACTATGGAAATTGTTTTCGGAAGAATTCCCTTATTCCATATTCTTTACGAAGATTCAACTCGGTGATGCAAGAAGCAGGTAAGGGAGAAGAAAAGAAAAACTTCGATCATGAAAATCAAGATGAGACTGATTGAAGGAGGCGGCGCTAAAAATTGGTTACGAATATGATTGCTCGAGCGAGAAGCTTTATTGAATCGAGAACGGAAAAGAAGAAGTGCTTATTATTGGAAATTCTATAGGAAGGTAGAAGTATCTAATTTACATGATGAAATGAATTCGAAAAAGCATTCATTTTTATCAACAAACTTACACAGAAAAAAGAAAACTTTTTGCAATCAACCGACATTCTTTTCTGTCACTTCTGCGTTACCGAATAAAACTAGAGCAGAGCTAACAGCTCTAGAAGCGTCACCTCTTCGTTTCACATTAAAACGAGACTTTCAGGTTTCACGAAATTGTCTGTATCGTTTATCCATATACTCTATACATATATACCTACACACACGTAGGTAAGAGTGGTCAACCCAAAGCAATCCCGCCCGTCTCGACTCTCGTTCGCCCAGAATTTCGCAAATGGCAACCCAACCCAGACCCCGGTACCTCACCAGCCACTAGCCTTTGCCATTGTGGTCATTCTGTTCCGGGAGTCACAGTAGTATGTTGTACCTTCACTTTCCAACAACCCGGGTGCCGGGAAAAGTTCGATCATTTTGTTTTCACCGCAGGTCAAAGCCGAGTTACCTATATATTTTTTTCATTCTATTTCAATCCCGCTGTAACGTGATTTTCGAATGGAAAATTTTGACTAGAAAATATGTTATCAGTTCAATTCATCTCACTTTGTTATTTTGGAGATCAATTTTTAAATATCCACGATGGATTATTTGCAGCGTTATTGAGTTCAGGTAAAATTCGTTTCATTGTCAGACCATGGAGACAGCTTCTATACAAATAATTGTATGACATCGAATTTTTATCTCGCATATTGTTACCACCGAAATTATTTTGTTTGGTACATTTACCTCGTTCTGTAGAAAGGGGAAAAGAAGAGAAAAAAAATAAAGAAAATAACAACCAAGGTATCGTTATATAAATTGGTCTGCAAGTTTCCTTATAGCAATCGATATCGATAGTGGATGATGTTCTCGACGAAGCTCTCAGTCCCTATCCAATTCTTTCAAGTATCAACCAGAGTCTCCGAAATACTCGCCCTTGTTCCCTCCGCATCTTCTTACACAGCATATCGTATTAAAACACCAATTTATCGTGGTGACATAATGTATACGTAATTACAACAGACAATTGGTCTTACCTCGAGCATTGTGAATATTTTCGAGACCCGAGAAACTTCGAGTAACGAATCTCATAGAAATTCCGTGCATGGTCATCCCAGTGTAGATATAATTTACCGCAGCATACTGAAGCGAGCAGTTTCGTCCATGCAGGCTAATAGGTGATATTACGTGCACAAAGGGCACGATCCAAAGGTTAAATAGCTAAAATGCACGAGAGATTAGGCTATGTAGGTACCTACATGCATAATCCATAATTATCTGGGAAGAGAAAGTCGAGCCTATGTTGGCGAGTTTCTGCCCATAATTTGCAGCCGTTTAGAGTGCGGCACGAAAAGAGTCAATGGACTCTAGACAGGCTATTAATTTGAGAAAACTGGTCAATACAGTGTCACGAAATTGGCTATGGTGTAATGTGATGGTAAAATATGAGTGGAATAGTGAAGCAGCAATATTACGACGATCCTGTCTCCCGCCTTTTCTTATTTTCCTCTCGTAGGTACGTCGAGACGTTTCAACTCGACTTTTTGCGGTGAAAACGTACGGAACTGTCTAGCTGACGTCCGATTTTCTGAAATTTTTATATCTTTTCACAGCTTCGGCAGAAGTAATCTGAGGAAATAAAAATCCCTGTGAAAATTGCCGACAAGTATACAATGATTCGATGCATCTTGAGAAGCAGAATTGGATGCGATCGATTCCGTGGTATACTAATAAGAAAGTTTCATTTTTACATGAGTACAATAGTGTAAAAGATTTTTTTAATTCACATCTATTCATTCATGTTCATTCATTAATTTATGTCTCATGAATTACGCGATAAAACCCCTGGCACAATAAATTAATTAATGAGAGACCAAGCTGCAGAAGAATAATTATAACATACCTCTATAGATATGTGTTACAGATTTAAAGTAGAAGTTCTTCACTATACGATATATTCATTTATTTATTCATTTTTCCACCACAACCGAATTAACCCTCTATTGTTCAATTAATACAAAGTGTATACAGGGTCGAACATACTAGTTCGGTCAATTAAGTTTACGTTTTATACAACCTGTGCAAACTTGAGACATAGATATATGCCTGTGCCTAATAGAACAGCGAGAAAACCTACCGAGTCCCGATGCTCATTAGCGTAAATTATCGTACTTATTGACCATACTTGCAATCTTCCACTTTTAACCTGCTGCAATCTCACCAATACCATGAAAATAAATGTGCTGGAAATTGCAAGATTTTCACGGTTTTTAACGTGCTTTGATTTCTGAAAAAATCGAGGTCGCTGTAGCTCATTGGATATAGTCATCCCTCGCTTGCTCGACAGAATAATCATACCACAAAGCAATTCGGTTATTATGCAAATATTTTCGCGCGTATCCGGCAATACATTTTTCCTTATAATGGGTCGAATGACAGTAATTTTCAATTTTGCTTCGGAGTATTGTAAGAGCGCGGTGACTCGAAATACGAATCGAATGGTTTGTCAAAGAGTCGTATATTTCATTAAGTAATTATCAATCAACTAACAATTTATCTGCCTGGTATTGAGTAATCGATCATGCTTGTTATTCGCAGTTTCATTTACCATCTATCTGTCCCGAGAGTTGCGGTGGCCAGAAAGTCTTTGATTGCTTTACAGTTGTGTGCTTCTGCCGGAGGCCATGTAGAAACCGACGAAATGAGAGACAACCGTCCTGTTTACGAGTAAGTGAAATCAAGAAAATTCTGGAGGGCGGTGGTTCGTCTTGAGAACTTCTGCGCCAGGAATAAACGACTTTTGACTTTTCAAAATTTCTGCATACCCTACAAATTCACAGGTCTTCTCACTTGCGAGATAAAAGAAACGAAGAAATCGTCAGCTCCTGGAATATTTATACATACGTTAAAATGCTCGAAATTTAATCTCGTATTTTCATTCATGCCAATTTCCAAGAAATTATTCACAAATCTTTGAAGACATTTGACTAGAATTATGCCAAACGTATAGTATAGGAAATAGATGTCATTAAAAAAGTCCGAGAATAATACTCGTGCACCCGTCTCACGAGCAGTTAGATTTTTTTTATTACCACTCATAATTGAAGTTTCATATTTTGTCCCGGCTTTGCATTCGTACCCGAGGCAATTGTCATAATTGCATTGCAACGTACAGTGTTATTCATTAGTAGATTATAAATTACCAATTCTATATTCATTGTACGAACTATATGTATGCTTTGTGATGAAAATGGGAAAATTTTGCGTACCGGCGTATAACCATTCCTATAAATTTGGTGGAACAATTCATCATTTTGTTTCACTATGTTTTTTCAACAAGATTGCGTCGAATTTAAAAAGTACCTACGCACCATCCTCTTTATACTAACCAGAAAAAGTTCTATCTGAAAAAAATGATCGCTTATCGTTTTTCAACCCCACGATACATTATTTGAAAAACACACCCAATTCTATTTCTATAGTCTCAGGTCCCATTTGAGAGTATATATATACAAAGATCAATACCATTTGATGTGATTGAGTCATGAAATTCGAACAAACGTATTGGTCTATCTGACAATCACTCACCGGCGATAAATGTTCCACTGTACGAGTATAATGATCGTAAAATTTTCATTTATCGCTAAAATCGCGACAGCTTTTTAAGCACAAAGTCAGTTCCTATCGATACTAATACATGGGATAGAGCTGTCCTAGTCAACATCTAGTTTCCGGAAAGACCCAGAGAATCCGAAGAGGCTGTCTCCGTCGATGGGTGGACCAGGGCGTAGACTCTCGTTTACCAGAACATTTTCCTGTTCCAAAAACCAGTCACGCCATCCGTCCACTTTCTTTATCCAGAAATCTGTTGTACAAAATCTGTTCATAATTTATTTTGATCATTTTCTGTTTCTTGGAACAGAAGTCACTTGATAAGAATGTCATCCCGTTGCTACCTTTGTTCGAAAGTAGTGCACAACATCCACAAAGATTTACGAAATAACTTTCAATCGTTTCTTTCTCCCGTTGGAACTAAAAGACGGAAAAAATACCCCATATTAAAAGAAAAACTTGCCAGATAATTCTTCCATGGTTTCCCCGTCACCACCGTAATCCTTCGGTAATATGGATTTTGGTATAAACTGGTAGAGTAATTCCAAGTTGTCCGCTTTATGAACGTGTACCTGTAAATTCAGAACGAATTGATTTGGTAATTCGTTTGTAATTTTGAAGACGTGTGAGCAATTGAAAAGATTTAGGATCGAAAAAAGCTGTCAAAGACAGATGTTTTTGACAGGTCTTTCCTTATTTTTGATTTGTCACTAAAATTTGTGATCTCACAGGATTTTTCTACCATTCCGTCACACAGAGTAGACCTAATAATACGGCAAGGTCGATTTGCACTTACTCTTGCAGCGATTTTTGGCTTCAAAACTGACTTGACCATAGTGACTAAGCGATCCACGAAGGGTGGAGCATTGATGAAGTGAATCCCTTTTATCCTCGCTGCGTAAGCTTTCTGTAATTCGGGTGGATCAGAGATTAGGTTCCAAGTTATCTTATCGTAGCGAATCATGGTTTTCGTCGTTCTACTTTTCCTTTAAAATTCAGTCCCTGTTTTGAAAAATATTTTCCTTCTTTCGGAATAGACGTTTTGATGAACATTTTCAGCCTATATCTCAATAACCGTGTTAAATTAGTATATTATAGTAAAGCAGCATGTTGATAATATTCGGTTCCCTCTCACGCGTTTCTTCTTGCTCTCCTCGAAAGCTTCTCATAGTATCGAAATTACTATTAAAAAAAGGTAAAAAAAAAACTGACTTACTGTGCCCGCTATATCACATTTCTTTAGAAGCGTGGGACTGATCTTCACGATATGACCCAGGCTGATCATGGAGAGATCGTAGATATGTATTTCGCCCTTATTTCGGCATTCAACCATTCGAACATCGCCCAGCATAAACGTGTACCTATTCGAATTAAACGATCAGATTAGAAAAGGTTCTCGTGAACGCTAGCTCGAAGGTGCCAACGCTATAAATGTCAGGTCGTTAAGATTTGTCATCTTAAGTGATATATTTCGATCAGTTTTTTGATATGATAAATGGTTCGTCTATTCATTGCCTAAAAATAGGTATAATAATGATTATTGAAATGAAGCTATCATTTTAGAAAGTGCGCAATTACGTACTTGTAAAATTCCCAAGGATCAAATTTGCTGGGATCATTTACGATGGCCCGAAAAATGAGAATGTTGTACTTCTCAGGTGTTAATTTGGGTAGCATTACGTACTGCCTGTAGAATGGAAAATTTTTGCTTTGAATCAAGAACATGAAATATAACCAGCCTTCGAAGTGTATGATTTTCACACATCATTCAGTCAGTTACGTACATTAAATTATGTAAAGAAGTGATTCGGGGCCCCCTTGGATCTCTGTTCGTGAAGAGTTCTGGTACGAGCCGCCTTATCGTGTAATACATGTCCAGCTTCTGCTTTGCTATCTCCAAACTCAGCTTAGTACCCAGAAGCAGCACCTCCAATCTCTCCTTCGAGATATCTTTAAAAAACGTTGGCTCGTCATAGGAATCGAAGATTTTATTCTATCTACTTCCTAGATTGACAATTTTCAACTATTTTCAACCCTTTGATGGAATGCAGGGAAGAAACCAACTGCGCAGGTAACATTCAAGAACTGATGAGGTTCCGAAAAATATATTCTTTATTCATCGTTATCACGTATTATTATTCAGGATGGTTATGAAAATTTGTTATTATTCTCCGTGAAAACAATTTTCCATAAACTTCCGACGAAGTAGGAGCGTTCGCCGAATGTGACACCAAGATTCATATTGGCGATGTCATAAAATCGCCTACGAGTTGTCAATAATAAGTCTCTTACGTGACGTCGGCTGAGCAATAAATTCATACGTAGCATATAAATTTATAACTTTTACTTTATTATGTCACAAAGGAACTGCAGCAACCGTACAATTCAATGCACACTACGTGCTTTCAGTTACCGATGTATACGCTGCGTGAATTCTAAGGTTTACACTTCATGAGGTTAAATGCTGTCAGGGTTATTCCTAATTTTCTATAAGGCGAGTACTGTTTTTCAATCGATCTTAAAAAGGTCTTCTCAATCGTGAAAATTCAACCTTTTTCAAAATGGCATTGAAGGGAATAGCAGGTGTCGGTAATACACGTCACTGTACTCCAAACGTACAAAATATGGTAGATGAGATTGTATAGTGAAAGTGTATCTATGGTATATGTGGATTGAATATAATTTGAAGATTTGTATAACGTGAAGTGTACACCTACACAGTACGTTGTAAAAATTCACACTTTTTTCTCTCTTTAATTTTACTAGCTGAATGAGAATATTTTACTGTAGAAGTATTCAAATCGCTAACAATGAGGACAAACCGGAATACTTTCTATCAGAATAGTACATTCGTCTTAGAACGTGGAGATGTTCTTTATAGATGGCATATTCATGGTTCAACAACTATCGCGGTCATAATTACAATTTTCAATAAAAGTAGTCGTAGAGAATTGCGGTTGCTGTACTTCACTTCTGTAATTATTGAAGTAGGTTGACAGTTGAAATATTTGCTGTGGTCTACAGTCCGTGAAGAAAGGTCAACCAAAAAGTGGTATATGTTGGGATATTTATAGAATCAAACGTTATACCAGAAGCTGACCTTTGCTAAAGCTGTTATACTAATTGAATGGTCCGGCATTTGAATATTGCCTTGAAACGCGATGACTAAATAAAACGAAAGGAAACAAAATTAGAGAATCGGATATGAAATCGATCGGAATGATTCTGATTTATGATCATTATTCATTGATGAGAGAAATGGCATCGAATTTACTCAGAAATTTCATAAAATTGATGATCCAATAAAAAAATCCGTCGCTCATGGTCTAAGCTGACGTTTGTTTTCGTATAGCTATCCACACGCATGATATCGTTATATAATATTACATAATCCATTACCGAAGTCCAGACTTAAAATTTGTTCGTATACAACTACCTTGAGGAAGATGTGGCTGCAATTTTAACCATTCGTGGAGTTTATCCCGAAGTTCGATTAATAATGTCTCACTTCCTCCCAGAGCATTGCACAGTTCTTCTACGTTACTTGTTTCGAGAATTATCGGCATTTTTGATATGTAAAAATTAATCAAAACGTAAGTAATACACCACAGTCGCAGCCACTTTTCAGCACGACGAACTTGGTACTATGCCGGTGTCTTCATTGTAACATTTGGCGTTTAGCCCCACTCTTAGAACCTGCTTAGGAACATCGTTCCTCACAGAGAGAGGGCATGCACGGTTTGTCGCCGATTTTTTTTCAACCTATGATACGTACATAGGTTCTCCATGACTGGCACTTCAACTGGTCGGAACAGTAAAATGCAGCATTCGCTCTGTTTTCGAGAAAATCGAGTTTCAGAAATTCAAAAGCCTTCACACCGCTTACATACGTCAGCACTTTGACAAAAGAAAGAAAACGTAAGAAAACCACCCACAGCGATACTCGAACCGAAGACGCCACGTTCACTAGACCAAAATCTTGCTCGCTGCGCTGAAACACTACTTGTCAAAATAGCAACACGCGAGCCATATGAAGGCATTCAGATTTTTCAAACTCAATTTTCTCGAAAACGGGGAAATATTGCATTGCTGCATAAGTTTAAGAAAAGTCGGTGACGAACAGTGTGTGCCTTCTGCTTGACAGTCGCGTCGTATGGGTATACTGGATGACAAACGATCTAACGGATCGCTGAAACACGTGATTGTGGTCGAAGTCAGTGGTTTGAAAGGTAACCCGGATTTTTATTAGCGTCCAGCAAGCTCCCTTGGCGTGGTAAGGCCAGTGTTTGACAGCAGCAAATGAGCCAGCCCACTTAGCCAGAAATAATCAATTTTGAAGTACTGATTAGTTGATTTCAAAAAATATAATTTGATGTAATAATAGTGTCATGTCGTATACGGATCCAAAAACTGTTGAGCTTGGATTCCATAATCTCCAAAATTTCTTTGATGCATTATTCACATACTTAGGGCACGGAATAAACTGCGATCTGAATGTTGGATGGTCAAATCTCGATTAGAAATAGAATTTATTTACTCCTCACGTGTCAGTTTAAAAAGATTCACGTAGCCTTGTCATAATGGTTTAGAATTGAACTTGTCCAACGTGTGGTAATAAGAGAGTTTCGGGCTGGTGGCCTCAATGACCATGACGTGAAATTCGCCGGCACTTATACTGACCATGATAATTATATACCCGATTTGCTCGATACTTTACCTGTCACGATACAAGTACCATATATGCGATGACGAATCCATTACTGACCGAAGCGTGAGCGCAATTCGATTTCGAAATGAAATTCAGATTCCCATGTCGTTCTTTCGATCGACAATAAGTAGAAAATAAAATGTGATAGAAATTCACGAGAGGTAGCTTCTAGCTTTGCGATTGTCGGCTTAAAAGTTCTAAATACTAAACTTTCAGCTGTACAATTAACAACTATTACTATGTGTAAAGGTACTAATCTAGCTAATTAAATCACTGAAGTGACTAATTGATTCACTAGCAGTGAGCAGCGCCGAGAACTTTTGCTTATAGGACAGTTGATCCATCTTACAGAATAGATCTGCTATTAGAACTCATATTTACCGCGAAGGCGTCTTACATTCTCGTATAAAAGCTCTTCGACATGAATTAATTAAAGTTTGCTTTGACCACTGCTGGGGGTAATATGGAGTGAAAAGTAAGCTCATTAATGATGCCTATCATCTTGATGAATAATATAATTCCATACGAAGGGTTTCATCTATCGTTATGGATTGGTGTAGAAATAGCAGCAAGCTTATCAGTGTATCTGAAAAAAGGCAATGAATCGATAGAGAACTTGCTACTGTATTTCGTAGCGTATAACGAGCCTAAGCCAAAAACCATAGTTTCAAGTGAGACGCGAATAACATATTGGGAAGTATACTTTTTGCGTGGAAACGAAATTCCTGCATTTTTGAGTTTGAGCTCTTGTTACAATATATACCATAATAATGTTATAACTGCGTTGTAGTTGTCTCCTCGAAAAGGATTGAAAATTTGAAGAATTCCGAATCAAGCCAATAGTTCGAATATTCAGGTTACATTTGACTCGAGAAATTCATCAGGTTACATATGTTCAGAAGTAGAATCTTGATTTCGTATGAAAGAATATTGATAAGTCTAACATCAAGTAGGTTTTCGTTTGAGGAGAGACATACAAAGGAGTAACGAGTTACAAAAACACATAAAGAAATGTATGAGTGTAAAGCTTAGCACAATAATCATATATTCATAAATAATAGCTATAGAAAATCTTACTACTCAATGAGTAGAGATTCCTCTTAAATAGACTCTGAGAAAGGTATCTATGTGAAATAGATTAATTTTCTTCGCAACATGCAATAGTGCAGGAAGCAATAATTGGCGTATTCTAGTCGATTTCTATTTTTCGGAAGGACCCGGAGCATCCGAAAACGCTGTCTTCATTTATGGCTGGTGCAGGGCGTAACCGTTCATCCACCTCGATCTGTTCGTGTTTGATGAACCAATCCCGCCATTCGTCAAGTTTTTCGCGTAAAGCAGCTGTTTGTAATACAATTCATCAATGATTCATCTTCCTGTTTTCTGAATCTTATATTTTTATCCGATGCATTGGTTCATCCAGAAAGCGAATCTTGTTCATACGGAAAAATAGAACCGGTTTAATAAAATAGATACTTGCCGCTTAGTTCAGTCATAGTTGGCTCGTCACCACCGTAATCTTTCGGTAATATGGATTTAGGTACAAATTGATAAAATCTGTCCAAGTTCCCTTCTGGATAAATGTACACCTGCGAATACACAAGGATAAATGAATCCATCTCTGTTTGCTCATCGTGATTGGGACGAGGGCACCTGAAATGCCAGTATCCATATGCAAAGCTACTTTTATACTGCTAACTACAGGTTGGCCGACTTATGGCATGTGAAGATTTCTCAGTGATTTGAGAATATAACATACCGAGCAGGATACGTCAATTTTTTATCCGTAATCCCATATTGTGTATGTGTATGTCACCCATACACATGAGAATTCAACATTCTGGTCGACTTTGAAATAGATCACATTTTCATCTCATCAGAGGCCATTTTCGATCCCTTGAAACGGGCTTAATTTGGAACCGATTTTTTTAATAATGTGTATGGTGTTCGCACTTACCCTTGATAAGAGTTTTGGGCTCAAGACTGATTGCATCACGGTGATTATATAATCCACGCAGGGTGGAGCATTGATCAAGTGCAACCCTCGTATCCTTGATCCGTAGGCTCTCTGTAATAAGGGTAGATTGTAGACCAATCGGTCAAGAGAAGACGCCTTAATGAAAAAGTGAAAAAAAAAGACATTTCTTCGTTTCTTTTATTACTAAAAAATGTCCAAATGAAAATAAGGTTTTTTTTTTCAACTCTCGGCGAACGATTGTCTGCGTCAACACTTTCACCGCAGAAGATTGAAATTTTTGTTTCAATACACATATTACCATTTACAAGCCCCCCGGGGGATTCTTTGTTTGATCGGACATTATTGAGTAACTCAAAAAACGAAGGAATGATTTTTTTCCAAATTTTCTCCAAGGTTCTTTCTCAATGGTGAAGCAGCGAAAAATACAGAAAGTAAAAGAGCTGCCTTGCAAACATGAGAAAAAGCAGAAGATTTCCGGAGGATACGATGGCGAAGAGAAAAGCAGAGATTCGTTTCTATGAGGTCAATTCATACATGAGCGAAGAAAAAATTTGAAAATAATTGAGGCACCATTTTGGCCGTGAAAGGAGCCAATGAAAAATTCATGGTAAAAATCAATGGGGGTCCAGCCTATGACCCCGTGATTTGACTTGTAATGCCCCATATATATGTATGTTTTATCTATTATGCTTTCATTTTTTGGCAGGCGGCATCGCAAATAGTGCTTTCAAGAATGAATACCAAACTAGCTTACCTTTGCTACTATGTCACATTTCTTAAGAAGTGTAGGTGTGCACTTCATCAAATAACCTAGGTTAATCATCGAGAGATCGATCACAATATTTTCGCCGCAAGAAGATCCCTCGACCATTCGAATATCACCCACCATGAATATGTACCTGCTCGGGATAAACAAGTATGTTAGTGCAGTTTGTTAACATCTCGAGTTCATGTAAGAATGGTAACATATATTTTTTAATTTTCACAATCACTGAAACGTGTTCGCGTTAGACGGATGTACAACGCGTGTTGTTTAAGATTTCGCAAAGAGAGGGCTTGATGGGCCACCTCAAAGAATTCGAAAATTTAAATTTTCACAAGAACGTGATTATGCAGTAAAGTTTTCAAGGAAGGAAAAAAAAGATGACAACCAAATTTGTTCGTTCTCTAATGAGAATTGGATCTAATGCGGTTAGTGTCAACGTCGGGCACATGATCGATGCGTGGATAAAGGCGTCGTAATGATATCGCATACCTGCGATTATTGTTGCTTTCGATTCAGATAGTTTGTTTGATGTTAAAAGTTTTGTAAAGGAAATAAATAAATAAATTGTGAATGAAGTGAAATTTTTCAGGGGCCCATCTGGCCCGCCTTTCGCTTATCTACACTGATCATACAATTGATACGACTAATGAACGTTCATTAAAATTTTGTTAATTAACGTTTTTCAAAATTGGATAAAAAAATAAAGATTCATTGAAGACGAACATCGAATCAAATATCCAGATATTCCTACTCAACGACGTACTTGGCAATCTCCCAGAGCGACACTTTGCTGGAATCGGTTTCGGTGATCCGAAGAATAATTGTTCTGTAGTTCCCAGGCCCTAATTTGGGAAGAATCACGAACTGCCTATGACCAGAAAACATTTTTCTTTCAATCAAGAATAAGAAATATAACTCATGATTTTCTCAGACGTCCGCTACGTACATGACATCGTGGGCAGAAGTGATACCGGGTCCGCGTGGATCTCTGTTCGTGAATAATTCCGGTACGAGCCGCTTCATCGAGTAATACATGTCCAGCCTCTGCTTTGCTCGCTCCAAGCTCATCTTAGTACTAAGAAGGATCCACTCTAATCTCCGCTTCGGAGTATCTGCAAAACGGATTACATTATTTTATCTCAATGGTTATTTGCGAAGCGTATTCGATCGATGCAAAGATAACTCGGGCCTGTTACAAATTTCACCGTTGTATATCTGCTCATAATCGTACTTTTCATCCCCTCGAACAATGGAATCATTAGAATCACTCCTAACTTAGACATTCAAAAATTAAAAGTCCGATACATTTTTTTTCACGTAGAAGCAGCTGATTCATATATTAATTGAGATCTGAAAATCTTTCATGAACATCAATTGAATGTAAATTCTTATAAATTTTAGACCTTTTCAACGAGCCGTTTCCGAGATCGTTCAACGAGTTCGTCGTACGCTGCACCGACACCTGACAAAAACTTGTTTCGTGGATGATGATGGCCCGCTAACGTAACACTCATTGCAATTCGCGAACGTCTTTTTTGACCGAAGCCAATATTTTTCGTATATCACCAAGATAATGAAAATTAAAAAAGATACCAGACTTAAATCAAACTATAATTCCCGCCAAGTTCGAATGAATTTTTTATTCAGTAAATTTTTCATGTAACAGTGTCTACTATATATTCACAAATTTTCTCAGCGTTCATTTCGCGTTGAAGACTT
The DNA here is from genome assembly GCA_947538915.1 of Tenthredo distinguenda. Lineage (NCBI taxonomy): Eukaryota > Metazoa > Arthropoda > Insecta > Hymenoptera > Tenthredinidae > Tenthredo > Tenthredo distinguenda. The sequence goes on from OX384534.1 coordinate 14,424,838, forward strand.
ATTTACAATTCAGGTGATTTTTGTTCGGGGATTTATGACTTTTATTCGCTATAGTTTGCATTCTCTGGCATTTGTAGAAAGTCTAGCCGAAGCGAAATGAACGCCCAATCAAAACCCGAATAACATATGCTGATAGGATTTCTAAGATTGTCGAGACGATCACTTTTTTAATAATGGACCGATGGCTCGTATGGATTTGTTCACATGCATTGTTCATCCATCATACTAATTACACCCGCAAGCTGATGGCGTACCGAAATTCAGTTATCTATAATAAACTACAAACTTTTCCCGTACCTTGAGGAAGATGCGGTTGTAATGACAACCAATCTTCCAGTTCATCTCGCAGTTGGTATAACATTTCTTCAGTGCTTCCCAATGCGATGCACAACTCTTCTGTCTTGCATGACTCGAGAACTAATGACATCTTCGATGATACCGTAAGAGATACGTTGTACTGGGAGTAAATCTTCAGGACAACCCGTCTGTGACCAGGTTGTCAAGTTAACTGGCTCCTTGCAGCTATACTTTCAGAGAAATTATTTGGATTAGAAATCGTCGAGGTCATCTAGCTGGGATGCCATTAAGTTACAGAATATCTGAATATACTTAATGATTACAGACTCGGCCGTTTTTTAGACCGATTGCATGATATGCACTCATGGTTTCCACAGCTTGATTTCGAAACTTCGTCGATATCATCTGTATATGATCAACTGACGCTGCTCTGCAATCAGAAGTTATTTTCTATTTCTCACGTCTTAATCTGGGAAGCATCACGTGCTGCCTGTGGAAAGAAAATTTATTGCTTTGAATCAAGAATGTGAAATACAACCAACCTTCGAAGCGTATGATTTTCACACATCATTTGATCAGTAACGTACATTACATTGTGTAAAGAAGTGATTCGGGGCTCCCTCGGATCTCTGTTCGTGAAGAGTTCTGGTACGAGCCATCTTATCGTGTAATACAGTCCAGCTGCGGCTTTGCTATCTTCAAACTCAGCTCAGTACCCAGAAGCATCCAATCCAATTTCCTTTTCGAGATATCTTTAAAAAACGAATAGCTTTGGCTTGTCATTGACATCGAGGACTTTATTCTGCACATTCCATAGATTGAAATTTTTTTGACTATTTTTGACCCGAAATCTATATAGACGTGTATGATAGAATGCAGAAGAGACCGATGGCGCAGGTTTCTATGAAGAACTGATGAAGTTTAGAAAAATGTATTCTCCATTCGTCATCATAGCGTATTGTTATTCAGGGTGTTTACAAAAATTCTGTATTATTTTCCTCATGTAAACAATTCTTTAGAAATTTAGACGAAGTAGAAGCGTTCGCCGAATGCGACAACAAGATTTATTTCGGCGATGTCATAAGAAGTTGTTTTTCTCGTCGATAATGAGCGTCTGATGTAACGTCGGCTAAGCAAAAAATTCATACGTGGCATTGAAATTTATAACTTTTACTTTTTCATGTCGTCAAGCAACTGCATCAGTCGTACAACCCGATGCAGATTATGTGTCTTCAGTTACCGATATATACGCTGCGTTAATTCTAAGGTCTACTGTGGGCTATGACCTCTTCTTAAATATACTGTCAAGGCTATAAGTTTTCAATGATTCCTGAAAAGGTCTTTTCAATCGTAAAAATTCAACCTTTTTCAAAATGGCATGCAGTTCCTCGGAGTTGACCTATGCTCAGGCTATAAAGCCAATCGAAATGTCCCCCATTCGAATATTCAAGATATGAAAGAGGTGAACTCTCACATAGTAGATGGCCTTGTAACGCAATGGCCAAAAAATTGAAATAAAATGAGAATCAGACTAGAGAATGAGGTAATAATGATATATGGTTCCTTACCGAAGTGTGGACTTTGAATTCCTTGTATACGTAACTTGACGAAGATGTCGCTGCCATTTGAACCAGTCATGGAGTTTATTCCGAATTTCGATTAATAATTTTTCACGTCCTTTCCCCGCGATGCACAGTTCTTCTACATTGCATGACTCGAGAATTATCAGCATTTTCGAGATATTAGAATTAATCAAAACGTTACTGATACACACCACCACAGTCGGAGCTACCTTTCAGCACGACGAACTTGGCACTATGCCGGTGTCTTCATTGTAATATTCGAAGTTTAGTCCCACTCTTAAAATCCCGTCACATCGCTCCTCAGTCACGTTGTGTACTGGATGACAAGCGATCTAACGGGGCGCTGAAATACGTGATTGTGATTGGAGTCAGTGGTTTGGGTGGTAACCCGAATTTTTACGAATGTTCAGTAAATGGTTTTAAAATGATGTGAAATTTGTTTTCCCAATATTGTGTCACAAGGTTTGCCTTTCCATCAATTCATATTAGAATAGAATAATTTTTACTACCTGAATCCCTAAAAATTATCAGTCCAATTGTCAATCCTCTGTCGTAGAGAGTTGACACGGCCAAATAGGAGACAGTTCTAATTTGTGCGGTAACATAAAAAAAAAATTGTTTTCAAATTTTTTTTTTTGTTGCTATTTTGTGCGCGTTTCGCGTAATTTCCGGATAACATCAGGAAAGGGTAGGTACGTCAGGCAGTGTTACATATCACAGATTTCATATTTTGCAGCACTCAGAGAATGATGAACGATCACCATAAGTAAATGAAGATAGATTATTATTATAAAATTCATTGAAATCATGATTCAGGACTTCAAATGGACTCACAATCAGAGTAGGATAATTTAAGCTCTTCTATCTATCTTCTATTAATACGAAAAGCTACGTAACACGGGCAGAGGAGAAAGGAATCAAGCTCAACGTCTGTACAGTGTCTCGTGAAGGAAGGAGTAGTTGAAAAAAATTAAGAAACAAGCGTTATTTAGTTCATGGTCAACACCTTATTTGCTTGACACTGCAAATTATGAGTCGATATTAATTGCGAACTTCGTAGATGGATTCGGGATTTAAATATTCGGCTTGTAATTGTAAGACACATGCAGATGCATATGTTTTTAATTATACCATACGAATGAATCTCCGAGCGGACTTAGTAAGATGTATCCGTATTTTATAGACTGGATGTGGAATTATAATAGCATGGTTACACTTAACTACGCGACTATATATTTAGAAACACAGTATAACTTCGAGTTCACGAGGTCGATTACATTCAGATTTTATTAAATTATATTCAGCTCTTTTTTGGCAGGTCTACGTATTGCCAGCTAACGATATAGTTAATTCCAACTAAAGTATTGCAGAAAAAGCTATAACTTGAGTTTGGTTATAACCATGGATAAAGTGGTTTTATCCATGAAATATCGACGTCTCTCATAATTTCCGCGGTGTACTCTATGGGATACTTCATTCGGTCATTTAATTGGTGACTCAATCCGTGAGAATCCGATTTATCACATGGATACTTGTTCGGTCCGCTCAGACCTTGCGCTTTACAGGCCAAGTGCTCCAGACTAAAGAAATTCAGCCTCGTCCAAGTCTAAGAAATTTTCTCACTTGGGATTCTTTGATTTTTTATCTGATAAATACAGATTCACTCGAAAGCCGACTGCAATTCAAGAGGGAAACCCCAACCGTACCCCAATAATGACCGGAAAGACGAATTCGAGATAATTTTGTGAAGGTGGTTACGAACCTACATAGCTAACAGGTCTTTTCCTTTCAACCCCATATCAAAAAGGGACATTTGCCATGCAGAGAAGGGATGCCGCAGTATCAACATAGCCCGCAGTTAGCCGAACTCGGTTTACGTTGACCAGCTACGTCTTTCTCACTCTGTCTCACATTGTGGGCCACCCGGAGTCTAGCTCTGTTTTATACATCACATTTCCCTGTATGAGCAGTTGAATGGGAATACCTCTATTGATGGTTATGGCCTGTGGTACTTGCCTCGAACTTAGGTTGTAAGAGGATATATCCATCAAGAAAAAAGAAGACGAAGGCAATGGTCTTATCTGCAGATTTCTCACACTAGTCAGAAAGAGCGTGAAAATTCAGTCTTTGATACACGAATCTCGATAGATTTCGCTTTTCGTTATTTTCAACCACGAGTTGTAGTCTAATCGAAAGTGACGATTTTTGGATAGACAAGTGGAAACCGAAAATCACCAAATAGAGTTTAAGCTCATATTTGAACACAATGAACCAGTTTCACTAACAAGGTGCTGCCGACGCAGCAGACGGTATAGCTCAGAATATCCCAACCGCAGAGATTTCCATCAATCCAGTCGGTTGTTAATGGGGATCCGGTGGACTAAAAAGGAAATCGTGATGTGTCGAGTACCACTTTAACCGATGATCGAAGCCCACGTCGATACCTGATGGATCGAAGAGAGTGTGATCCCTCATACCCTAAATGAATGAAAGTTAGGTAGTATGGAAAAGTTCCTTTTCCTTCGCTGTAAAGTCATCATAGTGGAACACCCCCATCCATTGACGCAAATGATTATCGGAATAATACATGCGTATAATAGATCGTCAGTGTCATATGTGTGAGAAATTAGTCCAATGCATAATCTTTGCTTTTGCTGTTTAAAAATTTGCTACCCCTCATTTGTATAGATTCTTCATCAGTGATAAAACTGATCAAGTTTTTTTTTTTTTAATTTTGTACAGAAACAAGTTTCAATAAAGAATTTCGATGTCCTGCTCACAAAATCGTAAGACGATCTTTTTTCCAACAATGCCTGAATCCGAAACAAATTCCGATTTCAGGTTAACAAGATATAAGTGTAGAGTATTATACAAAACTTTTACAGTGGTCACTTGATAAGGTCATATTAAAAGCACCATTCCAAATTCACTAGACTTTTCTTCAATTTTAGTTTTTCTTTGAAGGTAATAAAGAAAATGACGTAATAAGAAAAATGCTACAAATAAAGATAATGACGTAATACGAAAAAAAGAACGAGTCGAAGTTACACGATTGCAGACTGACCCGTAAAGTTATATAGATTCAATCGAAATCTCATTTGCTTATCGTTTTACCGGACGCAGATGTCCATCGAGTCTTGCAAGTTGATAGATATTAAATCGTAATAAGGCGATTAAAAAATAATTTGGTAGAGCTGGGCACATCGGAAGGATGAGTCATGAAAAGCTCGTCATCGCGGTAATCCTTCGGCAGAACAGATTTTGGTATGTAATGTAAAAGTAATTCGTAATTAGCTGGCAACTGAATATGTATCTGTGTAAGCAGACACAAAGACATGAATATGCGAGCGGTATTTCGCTTCCGGTTCTGGTTTAGTTCTTCTGGTATATTAAGTTGCAAAATTGATGTGTCTTTCAAGTACGCATAAAGTTCGGGTGCCTGCATACACTTAATATGTCAGAACTGCTTCTCTACCGAGTTGTACTAGACGACTCAGTTCCGCTGCTCAGGCCATGACGTAGTTTTGAATAGCGCGATCCTCATACCTTGATATTTTGCGAATCAAGTCGAAAACAGAACCTGAGTAATGATTATGCCAAGTGAACTCTTAGTTTATCCATATTCTCTGAGATAAGATGAACGGTAGTCCACGACGTAATCGCTGAAGACAATTTCCATCGCAGATTATGACCACAGTGTAAAAATTCTGGCAAACACGCTGTATTCTTATACTTTCATACGAATTTGGGTGAGAAAGTAGAGAATTTTTCACGATACAAAGCACATATCTTACAATTAGTTGATATCTAGTTTTCGTAGGATATCTAGTTTTCAGCTAATACGAAGAGGCTGTCTCCCTCTCATTGTGTAAAACAGATCCAGATTTTGCTTCGCTACTTCCAAGCTCATCTTGGTGCGCAATGTGAGAGTCTCGAGTTTCTTCTTTGAGGCACCTTCAGAGAATAAAATAACATGATTTTTTATCATAACCGCGGCCCAAAATACTCGATGTATACGAAGACGAATAAATACGAAATCAGACAGCTCACGTTTTCCGACGTATCGATTGAGCAATTATATTGCCGATCTGCCAATCAATTATCAATGCCTCACGAAATGGAAAAAATCTGAAATCCTAAAGTTCGTTTCTATGGGCTTTTTAATCATAAAATATTTTTGTATAGATTTTTCAAATTCATGAATTCAAATTCTGGAGAAAAAACAGATCTAAGATTCTCGAGTTCAGAGGATTCGATATTTATATGATGTAAATGACAAATTTCCATAATTATGTCGTTCAATAGAATCTCTGAGCCCACATCATCGCTAACGACGTTAACCTCGAGATTAATCGATTGCATACCATTAAAAAAACTAGTACTTGGCGTCGGACAGTTATGATTTTATTACAAAAAATGTCTATTGCGTAATCTCAAGTATTCCTTATTTAATTCACATTGCAAACTAAAAGCATCCTGGAAGTTTCCATTCGATAAGAATCCAATGCTAAACAGACACTTCACGGAACACCACTTCACTTGAATTTGGGAGTGTTGAATTAGGGAATAATCTCTAGTACTAGATCGAAACGTGTACTAATTCAACTAATAATTGGAGTTATATTCTAGTCTGTTTCTAACTTTGAGAACCGAAAGTAAGCACTTCTCTCCAAAACTGCCTTTAGGAGCCATGAAACAGGCTGGGATGCTTTTGGGACTTTACGGTAATTTCCCTAGTATTGTTTTCGTCGTAGGTATTATTGCAATTAAATAACACGCTGATTAGAATCGCATATGGACTATGTCGTATTATGATAGTATTAAGTAGTATCTCTTTGTAATCAAGGACGACTAGCATGGAAATTGCATTCGAATCAGAATAATTGATATAAGTGAGTGGTTTGATCCTTGACGTGCATGACCGCTTGCCCAATGAATCATTCGCATAGTGAGCATGAAATGCGTTATTTCCAGTTAAATATAAGTTGAACGTAATAATGATTAACAAGAATTTAGATTTGTCTAAAATTTTTGCTACGATTCACTGTCATTTCATTGAGGTGATGATTCAGGACTTTAAATGCCCTCATAATTAGAGTAGGATGGTCCGAGCCCCTTTAACAGTGTCAAAAAAGCTTCTTCTGTATCGAATACTATTTAACAATAACATTCGCTTTTAATTTGAAAAGTTACACACAGGGAAGAGGCGGGAGGGATCAAGATAAATGTGTAGGTACATGGTGTTACACGGAGGAATGAAGGGTGGAAAAAGGTAAGAAAGAAGCTCTCCGTGGTTCATAGATCGCATCTTATCAGGTCGACACTGTAGACAATGAGTTAATATTTATTGTAAACTTTGTGAATTAGCCCACTGAAGTACGGATCCGGGATTTGAATATTCGGGATGTCGTTGGAGGGCATACTCATTGTCGGATAACGATATTGATAATTCAAACTAAAATATTGTAGAAAAAGCTACGACTTCCGTTCGGCTCACCATAAATATGGTGTTGATAAAAGTCGAATATTTTTAACGCGCCGAGTGACCAATTAATAATTAAATGCCGCATCGAAATTTTAAGGGATTCCCTTTGGGATGAGGGGACGAAAAACCGAATAGGTGTGTCAGATATTCACACGTTAAAAAAGAACGTAAGTTTCGCGATCACCGCATTATTATCGATTCTGCATCGGTAACATATTCCATACGGCTTCGTAGAAAGAGTGATTATAAAAACTTGCTCATTTTCACTGGACTAAAATTTCAATTGACTTCAATGCACTGTATCATTAAGGAATGCATGAGGAATACATCAGTGACTCTTAGTCGACGTCTAGCTTTCGAAAAGCCCCGGCGAATCCAAAAAGATTGTCAACGTCGACAGCTGGACCAGGGCGTAGTCGTTCGTCAACCATAATTTTTTGCTGTTCGAGAAACCAGTCCCGTTTTTCGTCCACTTTTTGGCGCCAAAGTTCTGCGTTAGAAAAACATCAGGGATTACATATGGTAAAAAATGCTGCAGTCCAAGTATGATGAATAATTCATAGTCACGCGGTAATTATAATAATGAGATTATTTTTTTTCGACCAGAAGAGTGCTTCGTTATGACCATTGGTGGCTACGATCTTAATAAAATTACCTACTTGTTGCACAATAATCAATTTGCATATCCAGTGCAGTAAACATGCTACTCATAATTGGTGGTGTGTTCAAGACTAAACGAAGCAGGAAACCATGTATAAATTAAGAAGATGACGGGAATATCGAAGATCTATACGTATTAGACCACGCTTTGCCTCCAGCATAAAATACTTGTTTACAGGTGATCCCTTTCCTTATGGGATCCTATAGCTCTTGGCTCGAATTGATAATTCCAATACTGAATCCTTGAACTCGAATGTACGACTTTGAATGCAGACAGCTACGCGCACAATCAACCTTGAGGAGATAGATATACGGCGAGGGTCACTGGATTCATGGCTGGACGGAATTATGAATATCATAAGCAACGGTATCCACGAAGTCTCCGATTCGAAGATTTTTACGCAATAAACTCGTTTTATGGTAAACTCACCAGCTAGATGAGTCATGGATGACTCGTCACCGCCGTAATCCTTTGGTAGTATGGATTTTGGTACGTGCTGATAGAATGATGTGAAATCTCCCCTTGGGTGTGCGTGTACCTGTGGAAGTAAGATTTAAAAAGCTGTTACACCCTTAAATGTCCTTCTTCGGCAGGCAGTTGGACTCACTACGTGTGTAAATTAAACTTTGTGTAATTTTACCAGCCTGTCCCTTCGGTGGTGTTTATACTAACGGATATAATCTAACTCGAGGGAATTCACTCCTCAAGGGTCAGTCTTGAAGAGGACAGACAAATTCTGTACGTGTGTAGAGCGAAGTAAGAAGTACTATTACGGAGCTTACAATTCGGTAGGATTGTCGGAATTTTACCGGTTTGAAATTAAACTTTCAGCTGTATCTATAGGTCCGCGATACTCAGTTCGCATCAGCTGGACCCACATATGTAAAAAAAATCAATTAGAAATGGAATTTGGCCCACGGAATGAAATAGACATTCTGAATTTCGTATTTTCGCGTTCTCCGTGATTTTAGGAACAACTAGCAAACGCTGTTTTAATATGCACGTGCGTACATACCCTCGCTGCAAGTTTTGGCTTCAAAGCTTTCTTGGACAAGGCGATGGCACTTTCTGTGATTGCCGCAGCATTAATGAGGTGAATCCCTTTAATTCTCTTCGCGTAGCCCTCCTACAATGAAACGGAACAGACCATCAAGTAGATAGGAATAGAAAGGACGAATACTGATCAACTAGTCATGTGCAAGAGGATGTTTTTACAAGTTTGAGACATGTAGAACAATGCGAAAAAGTAGAAAAAAGAGATATAATCAGCCGTAATCTGTCGAAAAGGATAAATTTGTACAACATGTGATTAGAAGTATTAGTGAAAAGCTTGTATAAGTTGAAGAGTAAGCGGTTGTTCGAGTCAAGATACGATTCTGAGAAAATTGCAATCTTATGTGGAAATAACTTACAGTAATTGCCACTTCAGATTTCTTAACCATTGTTGGTGTGAATTTTGCGAGAAATCCGAAAGTTATCTTCGCGTGATCGAATACGAAAATGCTACCGAGACTACGGGACTCAGCCATCAAGATATCTTCCATCATCAAAGCGTATCTGAAATAAAATAGATATGTGAGTGAAGATTGATTCATAACATGTTAGGAAATTTCTAACTTAAACGCATGGTGTTCCTTTCTTCCGTCAGCTAACTGTAGTTTTGTCAAATATTTTTCTCATGTATTTGAAACTGATAACATCACAGTGGGTATCCTTATTGGTAAAGTACTATGATCTTTCACTTTTCCATGTGCGAAATTATTGGATTACATACTTGAAAGAAATATAGGCATCTAACTTGCTGTAATCGTTGACATAAGGCCGCATAATGAATACTCTGTACTTCTCAGGTGTTAATTTGGGGAGATAAGCGATCTCTCTGGAATAAAAAAGAAGATTCACACGAAAGAAACCCGTACTTGTGGGCAGGCCTTATTCCATTGAACATTAACATAAGGCATTGAACATTGAAAGTCTTAGGTTTGGAATACGTACATCATTTCGCGCAAACAAATGAAATTGGGCCCACGTGGATCTCTGTCCCCCCAAAGTTCCGGCACAAGTCGTCTGATCGTATAATACATGTCCAGCTTCTGTTTGGCTAGCTCTAAGCTCATCTTAGATCCGAGAATGAAATACTCCAGTGTCTTCCTTGTGACATCTTCGAAACAATAGAACATTGTCTTGTCAAAACGCAATGTACACTTTTTCGCGGTTCATTATATGGTAATAATCATATGTATTGAATCTGACATTATCACGTCGCGTTATTCATACATTTATAATCGTCTAAACTGGTCGTATACGGTATCTTATAAATTCAGAATGACGAAGTACTTCAATCATGAGCGCGAAATTTCGTTACACATTTTATAAATCAAAAATCGTGACATACAGAATCTTGTCGCATACCTTGAGGAAGATGTGGTTGCAATTTGAGCCAATCTTGAAGTCTGTCCTGTAGCTCGATTAATAATTTTTCACTTCCACCCACCGAGGTACACGCGTCTTCTATACTGCATGACTCCAAATTCAAAGCCATTTTCACCCAATAACAGAACAACGAAGCAATATTGTGACGCAGCAGTCAAGACGAGCTGTATCGTTAAGTCTTTCAATTGTGAGACTGAAGCGTTATGATTTCTTCTGTCTATTGGCTCTCGATTATGGAGGGGGCCAGCTAAGGTATACCTGTAGCAAATATATTTTCAGCCATGAAAGTAAGATTGTAGCACTTACTTATCAAGGACTACTGGCTCAGGTAGCTCGTCCAAATCATTTTCTTAATTCCATCAAATTTATTTTCACGGGTGCATGGTTAAACCTTTCAATTGCGTGATCTTGTTATGTGACATTCATATAGTGAGCAATTTCTGCCCTTGCTGTGTCTATTCTGCATTCTGTATCTATCGACTAATCACGTCGCGTTGATGTACCTATTACTTCTTCTAAATCATTGAAATTTAGGTGCCTTGCTATAACCGTGAGTTAAAATTTCTCGATTATTTTCAACGTGAGTTTTGCCATTGACCTAAGAAAGATCGATTACCGAGGCAGTGCCAAGACTGTGGGACTCAGTTATTCGAATGTCACTCGCTTCAAAAAGAAACCTGTTCAGATAAGATCACGATTTCCAAATATCGAGCGTGAATCTGTTTGTAGCCGAAGGCTTCTTCGCAATCGCCTATTCTAAGAGTTTATATCCTCGTTGCAGCGTTGGCGAAAACTATCAAAGGTTATCCTCCTATACATAGATAGCATAGATCTGTAGATCTGAAGTAAAACGACAGGATTTATGTTTTTTCCTCCCAATCGACTTACCGCCGAACATATACACATCACATGTATCCATATAGTACCTGCTATATGACTGCCTCGAAGCAACGAAAATAAATGAAAGGCATTGAAGATTGAAGATGAAGATAATTGTACATGCTACCTTGAAACGAAAAAAGAAAACACGCCAACAGCTCCAATATCATTCGTAAGATTTTCATAAGATATTATCTGCACTAGTTCCATAAGCTGGTATCTGTTTGGACATTATATATGCGGTCAATTACTCCAAGATAAATTCAACGTTACGTGATTGACTGGCTTTTAATTTGTTAGATCGTAAAATGTAATCATCGAAAGTACAAAAGTGAAGCACACTTTACTATTCGCGACTCGCTGAACTCTGACAGCGCTAAGTCACTAGGTTTTACTCTTTCGCTATATAGACGACAATTCATCAATCTGAAAGTCGATGCATCACATACTGTTGAATCGAGTTCGATTCATTCTCCGATCTAACGTCAAAGAATACTGTGATTCCACCTGAGAAAATTCCAACGTCCATGATGACTCTGATGACGTGAAAGACTTCATCGCCGAACAAAGGTTCGTGTTACATTCCTTTCCTACTCTAAAACCATTCGTGTTTGTCCAATTAAGACATTTCATGGTAGGAAACACCGACGTCTTCGCATACAGATGTTTTTACACGGAGCTCGAGATGCCTAGAAACTGCGCATCAGAAAATTAAATGTTTAGAATCTATCTTGCAATAAGCCTGGTAGCGTCAGCATCGCAATAAAAGCTGTTTGCAAATTGCATACTGATCCTTACGACTGCCCTGGGGAATGAGTAAGATGCGTTTTGCCCATATTTGCTTCTCGAACTGTACCGGTTATGAATTTTAGTTTATGAACATTCATTTGATGGACCAAAAAAATGGGAATAATAATAATAAAAATTAACCTCCAGTCGCTCGGCAATTCAAGAGAAAAATTGGCAAATGTATAAAATCGACAGAAGGATCCGTGGCTCTCACTTTGATGTGTGATCTCTTTGGCTACTAGAGGAACTAATTAGTAATTAGTAGTTCTTCTTTCTACCAAATGCTTTAATTATGAATCTTAGTGTCTCACAATTATCCCCAGTATTTCCACACGAAATCTGTAGTTTAGTAAAATAATTTTGAGCACAGAAATGTAGAAGTTAAAATGATTGAGAACCTACCTAGAACTACAAATCATGATATTATGATGTTGAACATTGCCCTAGGCGGTGCTAGATGAGTTTGTAGAACTTTGAAATGTTCATCGAAAGATTTATTTCGGGTCGGCCATTACTGTAATCACTCGAACGTCACCAAAAGCCGGCAGAAACGGCTTCAGTCTAAGGACAGTCTTTAGCGTGGATTCGATCGAGTTGATTTGATCGACGCCAGATCATTTTAATAATTATTGTTGTACAAGTCTGCTTAGAGGAACAATTCTATCTGTACAATTTTGAATACTGAGAAAATTCAGAAAGCTCACATGAATTTTATGTAATACTCCATTAGTGCGGGTAGCGAATGTGTTTTTCATTTCATTATAATCGTATTAACAGGAAAATCCTATTTACTGGCATCAGATGGTATTATTATGTGCACCTATAATGAAGAAATTTTTTATCAACCGGGACTTCACCGCATTTAACAGTTTATACTTTGACGATAGAGGATTTCATTTATTTACTCGTAAGTAAAAACGGGACGAAGTTCAGTAAATCAGAAACTCATCTCCAGATAGAAATTCAGAATCATTCATTCTCTCACCCTTGAATACTTTATATGAAATCAGAGTGCGAGGCTTATATGATTTGAGAGAAAGGCGTTGTTTCGGATTAACGTTTTCATTAATTTGAAAGCTGCGAAGGATGTGATTCACAGAGCTATCCTAGTTAGTCCTGCGTGCTAGTATGAATGTATAAGAATTGAAAGAATAAATCGCACGATGTGGAATACGAATTTATTTTTGTAGTTCTTGTAATCAAGAGAATATAAAGGATTTGTATCATGTAAGCGTCGCCTGCTCACTGAAGATGCATCGCAGATATAACACCTGAAAGGAATCTGATTTTTCAACGGGTGCCAGGATTCATTTTCTTGTGAAATATCTTCGCTGCTTGGCGTGGGTGGCTCCTCTTCAATTATGTAAAAACTATGCTAATAGAAATTGCCTAGAAAAATCTACTTATAGAAGGATATAATGAAAAACTCTAAAAATTATGCAAATGTAATAATATATGCAAAACGCGGGAGCTCCCGCTAACTTTTAGAATCGATGTAGGCACGTATACCTACCTGCAGCTGTATATATGTTCTAAAAGGCCTCTAAGACTCTTTTCTCTGTTCTTTTATTCTCGCTCCTAGATATATACGATTTCCCCAGTACAATTTTTATCACTCTTATTGCCTACGTTTCCACCGACTTGCTTTTACGACATAATGGAATCCGTTGATTGCTATTATCGATCGAACACTAAATCAAATTCATTGTAAAAACAAATCAGTCCCTTGCCCAGATATAAAACCAAACGGTAGAAGGCACTACCAGATATTTACTCCGTATGAAATGATTACAAAACACAGGTAAATGAATTTTTCTAAAGCTCTGACAATAATGGTTCGTAGTACCTACCGAATCTATTATTTTCGTTGGAACTATTATACGACTGCTGCGTTGTGTACGATACGATGTAGATCGTGGTGCATATGTATGACTATCGAAGTGTCTCCATGCTTTTATTTGTTTGTCGGTTGAAACGTGCCAGTTATAGATGAGCATTCGATTCAATTTGAATTCAAACTCAATCGAAACGGAATAGTATGTTTCGGAATCGCGCTGGGCCGAGCGCTCTCGATGGATTGAATGTTTGGGGTTGAAGTTTCCTGCTCACGTCACCAACACTAACACCGGCGGTAGGTTTTGTACTTCTTTTTATTCTACGGATCGACCTTAACTGCTTCTTCTTATTTTACGTGATATTTCTACTTTTTCTCGTCATTTCTTCTCTCTTCACATTTCTCGCTTTTTTAGTACCGCGTATGTGCGCTGACGAGGAGAAAAGGGTGCCGTTTGTATGTACGAGTCTTTTCAATTTCCAAGCAAAATTGCAGGATAACCACATCCGCGCTATATCGTGATCGGAAAAATCGTTATTGAAGCCACTGCTTAATCTTAGTCGAATGTCAAATGCCATTTGTCGACTTTCATTTTGCCTGGAGTAAGGTTGGATGAATTAGACTCTCAGAGCCGGTGTTTAAACGATATAACAGCGTGTATACAGAGACGTTATTAAGCGGCTAAGTTGCACGTGTTTACCCTAAGTTGGACCCCCAGCGTCGGAGAATACCCCAAATGTCATCTACATATTCATGTTTATATTCCCGTAATACTTTACCGAGAGAACTCCGCGGATGGATATACGTACCGCACCTGAGTTTTCATTTAGACACTGTTGCGCGCCTGGCAGTTAGAACGATTATTAAATTTCCATTCCTCATTAAGTTTGCATTCTGGATATCCTCTACTAGGATTATTGGACTCTATGAGTCGTGCTGTTGAACTAATGTATCAATCAAGTATAGATTGGATGGTGTTTGATGCAATTGATGCGAATGTATCGTTTCACTTGGCGAGAATTTATTGGAAATTAACATCCGCACTGTATCGCAAAGTAAAGAGTTCAGAGACACGTAATTAGCGTTTATATCAGTAAAAGAGGAAAAAATAAACAACAATCGTACGAATAGTCAATTGATGAATATCTCTTGTTCGATTTGTGTGTCCGGTGAATTTAACCAATCCATTAGTTTACGTACATTATAGGTTTGTTATTCTTGGCAGCATAAGGGAACTCCACCCTGCAGAACCCAGGTTTATAGCTACTATATACGACAAGATAAACTTTACTCCCCTAAATTTTCATTCCTTTTTTCTCTCTTGCATGGAAACGATTTCGCAAAGGTATCAGGGTTGTGTTTACAGTAGGGACACATCTTCCTAGAACGGTGCTCTTATTTGTGAGACAGAGATTGTTTCAAAGAATAATAACTTCCGGAGAGATTTGATTTGGCGCGAGTTTGCTCTGGATTATATGAAACTTCACCTGCAACTTTCTCGACTCCACATACGAAAGCAAAGCCTTTGTTTTTTTCGTAAATATTGAAGACTCGAAGAATCAAACACTTTCACTTCCTATTTGGAAAAAGATCTCTTAAATTTTAGCTATTGGCCCTGTAACGATATAAAAGGTGAATTTCAATTGTCGTAACCATTTACTGTTTCCTCTCGTAATCCTATCCAAGTATATATCTAACACAGCTATCAGTCGCCATGATCAAAGAGTGTCAATATCAAAACGAGATTGAAGCTTCAAACGACTCCGGGATTTGGAGTGGGTACAATAGGATATCTGAACTCCGATGTTTTACAATAGAACAATGTCAGGAGAAATAACAAGCTACCCCCGAAACGCGTGCTTTCGGAGCAATAGGTACTGCTGATACCATTTTTTAATTCAATGAATTTAGGCAATAATTTTTATTCTATTCTTCTTAGGTTTTTTAAACTACATTCTTACTCACGCAACGGTAGAGTAATAATATTTGCCCTGGATCAATATTCACACTCGTAAAGTCAGGGGCATGATATTTATAGCCAAACTTCGAGGAAGGTATTGAATAATAATCTACTTTAATATCATTATACCTGTGAACTTGGGATCATTCGATATATTGTCACGGACTCTAAAACTATGGACACACGTCTCTAAAAGAAAGATAATAATCACCATAGCTTTAGATTGAATCAATGAGAACACTTCATTACTGAAAAGTACAAATTTTCATAAAATTTTCAATATAATTTATTGCAAATTTTTCGGGTCATCTTAAATCATGCTGGTGGTGTACGAGTGATGCACGAGTGATGCCCGAGTTCGGCATCTGCGCCACCTCATAAGGTGGCACATGTCTACTTGGGAAATTCTCTACTTTTCGTGACTCCAGGTGTGTGGTACCCTTTTAAGTCACGCTGGAAAGTATTCGTCATGTACTTCGAGTAATTTTGGCACGTGATGTAAGAACAGTATGGCGAATACACCGAAAATTCAAAATAAATATGGCAACACTGCCCTTGTTACTATTCCCATTTTCATATCCGTATGAATAAACGTATAAATTGCAGGCTTTCCTGAAAACCAACCCTTTCTAAGATCCGTTCACTGTGCTAATGAGGTAGATATATGGATTAAAATCCGAAACTCATTCAGCTTGTAAACTGTTTAATAACGATTTATCTGAGGTAGAAATATTGGAAAAGTTTTCACAACTTAAAAAAAGAATTGGCTAGTTTTGAACCGATTCCAACGACTTTCAATGATGTGTAGAAATCTGTGTATGATGATGTGGTACGGAAAAAATCCCTGTAATCATTTACTTTTTAATTACGAAAGCATTCAAGTTTTTTGTTATTACTTGAACAGTGACCTCACAGCGGCCATTCTTTCGTGCAACGAGGATCAACTCGGAGACACAATATCACGAACCCTCATTTAGAGAGGGTTCATTTAAAACTATAACATTTAATTATCGCACACGGGGCCACTTAGTGAATTAATGAAGGCGTTGGCTGCAGCCCACAACCGTTAGTAAGGTCAAGGGTTGTCGAAATGGCTACGTCGGCTCTACTGGACTCTAGTAGACTTTGTGAAACACATGTCCTTTATAGGTTTGCCCACACGAAGAACTCTAAGAAAAGTTTTTCACGTATTACCAAGATGATGGGTGGCAATGGTTTGGTTAACGATAAATGAATCGATATAACGTGGTTGTGATTTTTATTAACTTTCGCTTTCTCTCCAGACTTGTAGCTGCGGAAAAGATGTTAATCCATTTTCCAAAAAATGATATTTCGAAATAAGGGGACAACTGAATAGGTGCAGAAGAACGTGGGAACATTGAAATTAGATAAAAGCGACAGACGAGGGAAAGTTTACGCACAAGAGTTATGCTGCTAATCGGAATGTGGACAGAGAAGAATGAGATTATTATAATCAGATTTCACATTTTCTAAAACTCGCCAACTACCCCTTAACTCTCTAAGAGTCCAATTAGCAAAGGACAAAAATAATTATTACTGTTCATTCAAAGGAACAAAGCTTTCCTTCAAGTGGAGATTATACTGAGATAATTTCTTAATTATATTGAGATAAATTCGTAAGCTTTAAATAATTTCGTTTGCATTATTTTACAGAAATATAAGAGCTTCAATATGGGGCAGTGAAATATTAAAGAACGTTTAACCGAATTGAAATAATTTGCTTCTTTGACTGAAAGACCGAATAAAAACTGCATATTGTAAAAATTTCGTGAATTATTATTTACTTTAGAATTAAACGGAAGCTAAGCTTATTAAAAATAAGCAGGGGCTTTTACCGCCTATAATTACAAGTAGGCACTCGTATTCGAGTACAAAATTTCCTGCTTTCGAAATTAAACGCGAATGGAATTAACTCCAGTTATGAAAATCAAAGTCGAAATAAAAATGTTTTCGCGAGTCGGGGATTTTACCTATATCATGAGAATTTTCAGGTGGATATAAATTATCAAGGAATATATTCATTGTCATCACAGAGGTCTATGGAAACTGAACATTTCCACACGAAGGGTTTGAAAACTTTGTTTTCGTACCTGGACATGGTGAAATGTTCAAAAGTTCAAAGCAAGCTCTTGTTTCAATGCGAACTTGATCGACGGTGACCCTCCGCATACCAATTCAGCGTCAGGAATTCAAATTCACAGAAAGCGTCAAATTTGAATTCAAAGAACTTGTCGAAATATGTTATACTTCAATTTCTTCACTCTTCAACAAAGATTCAAACCTCAGTAATCACCCCCAAGACACCGAAAGCAGAATACAGAAGAGGAGACGCCATGTGCTTGAGGGCTATTCGTTGAGTACCAATTTGATGGAGCATTAGACGGACATCTTCCCTCAATACAAGAAGCAATCAAGAAAGCTGAGTGTTTCTTGTGTTCACACATATCTACGAGCTTGGCACTTTCCGGGACACTAGTATGAGTGAATTTTACTTTGGACCGAAGATTCAAAGGATATTTATCACCAATTGAGTTCAATTCAATGTAGCTAAGGGCAGACGGTGAGTGTCGGTGAAATTTTTGAATTTTTGTATAAAAGTCGTGAGACCTGAATACAAACTTACAATTTAGGAGTTTAAATTTTCCCTTTAATTCGTGAAAATCTGTTCGTCCTTATTTTTATAGAAATTCACTTATCTCACCATCGTTTCTCCTTAGAAGTCGACAAAGCTTTTGAGCTCATGGTCACGGATGAAAGGGTTGAAGTTGCTTTCTCCGCTCTGCCTGGTGGCTAATAATTTCTGTCGGAAATGGCAAAAAAAAAAAAAAAGTGGACCAAAGGATCGTGCACACTTTCACATGTTATCCGAGTCACTCTATGGCCGAGAAACATGCGAAGAGAATAACCTCGGTCGTTTTATTGCCATTATACGATGCTACTAACGTGCTTTTGTGCATGACGACTTTGCCACGAGATATAGTGCGCGACAGTTCGAGAAGTTCGGATGGTTCAGAATGGCGAGGCGCGACAGAGGGTGGAAACCATTGCCAGGTCGTACAAGGCTCCTAGGAACCTGAAGGGTTAATAGATGGTCGATGTCTCTACGGTGAGGTCAGACACTGTATCACCTTCTCCGTTTATCATTACAAATGCAAATTGGTCAGCCGCCATTGCGGCGACCGCCCATACCTAATCGTTCTGGTATACCTACGCTTTGAACATACCTACGTGGTCTGAAGATCATTCAGAGCCCAGGGCATACAAACGCTGTCTACAAAAGCTTACCGGCTATGAGTCCTTGTCGATTAAATTTGCCCTGTGCGCGTGAACACGTGAGGAAAACCTAAACCCTCTTGAAAGCGGTGTAAAAGATCAGAAGACTTCGAGACATTGCTGATGATTCCAAACGAAGAGACGAGGATACAATTCGGTGGAGCGAGCGAGGATTTTATTATTCACAACCGAATTTCGCAATATTGACAGATATTGAAAATTGATTTTCGCAAAATTAGTTTCCCTTTCTTTCGCCAGTGTACGTGTATCTACTAGAATCATGTCCGCCATCTATCGCATGAAACTATGTTTTTTTTTCGTTAGAATTAATTGGGTGTGGATCCAAAGGTTCATCGACGCGCTCTTGGGGTATTTAAAGGGAAGTAGGCTGATAAAGTTCATGAGTAATTTGAAGCTACGCAAATTGCTGCGGTCATGGGCCTGAAACTCGATCGTAATAGTTGTGGCTGAAAATGGAGATAGAGCAGATTCCAAGTGTCCAATTTCACTACCTGAACTAGTGAACCACAATGCGACACAGATGCCTGTGTGAGAGTGCTTACTCCCTGCTTCATAATAAAATCGTAACAGTGGCACTTAGGTCACAGCGCGGATAACTACTATAGTAACGATTCGATGGGCACTTGCTTTTTTATGTTTAGTCTTTACTTTCCTGCGCGGAGAGCTACTCAGAGGACATACTCTAGTCAATGTTGAATCGAGCCTAATGGCAATAATATGTGATTATGTTTCACGTATTCCGATAAAAATTACATTTACAATCAGAAAATTTCTAGCATACCGGATAGTCGAGCTCAATATTCAAAGGATGTAATCATCGACAAGGCAATTTGGCTATGGCTTGCGTCATTTGCCTTAACTTACCGGATCTGCAGGGCACGGTTGGCTCGAAACCTGCACATTAGAAAGTATAATGCTTATGTTTTATAGATCTCGCAGAGATGAACATGCGGTGTACGGTACAGACTGCAGCATGCAGTTTTACATACGATCTGCACGAGCTGACCAACTTGATTAATGCTCCTTTGTGTTCTTGTTCCGTGTTCCACGTTGTACCTTTTCTAACCCCTTGGCCACATCGTATTTTCACCACTTTACTCTCTTATTCTTTCAAAGTCGTTTACATGTGTATATTTTTGCACGAACTGTACTAATTAGTTTCTGCACACTGTCTGGTTACGGAATTCAAACGTTCGGCATTAAATGAATGCAACACCTGTATCTATAGAAATGTCGACTAATTATTTACTGAACAAAAATCTTCACATTAATAATGTTTTTTTTTTCATAAGGTGCATAGAATTTTTCTAGATAAGTATGAACCATAATTATGTGTATCCATATACATATACCACAGGCAGTAATGCTTATGCAACACATGAAGATCTGTTTTTGGAGCACGACCAACTGTAGGTACCTAGAAGTCTGTGGGTTCTTGACCTAGCACGGTGGTTTTACTCGAGAAACAGCTGTTATGGCTAATGATGATGATAACGATAACCGTGATGAGAATGATAATGTTGACGACCACGACGTCCATTATCTTGATGATGGTTTTCCTATGAATATAGGGATGATAGCGATGATGTATCGTTCTCCTTATTGTTGCGGAATCAGTCTCATTCTTCGAATGGCTGATTATTTTATAATTCAATTTCTGACAGCCGTATTTATCATATTTTGTCACTCTGTATGGACGAATGAGTAATATCTCATGTGAATTTCTTTTTCAAATATACTTCCAAAGCTTCTGCGTTTGTATCTCTGTTTCCAAATTGCGTATATGGAAGCACTGTTAACAACACTTTCCAATAATTTGCTACGTTCGAAAGTATCTAGACAAAATAAAGGCTAATGAATTAGGAGAAAAGTATTAAATCCTAAAAACAATTTGCATTGTAGGAATACGGTATGGTCCCCAGTTTACCGAGTCGTATACCGTTAACTAACGCATTAAAAGCCCGTTCGGATTCTATTGTAAAAATACATATATATATATATATATATATACAATGCGCAGGACTGTGAGGACACGTATGTTTAAAAGTTTCTCTAAAGCGTAGGTAGTACAGAAACAGAGGTGATACATTATTCTCTTGAGTACTAGCGTGCTAAGAGGAAATACACCGAGCTGGCTGAAAGATATGTTTTAATTTAATTTTATCGCTGTAGGTACAGGTGAAATTAAACTATAATAGCAAACTGGGTGGGGTTTAATACCAGAGAAGCTTCGTATTACGTATTAGGTGAAGTGTGAAACAATTCGTTACCTCGATTAATTAATCAGGCGAAAATCAGCTGTGAATACGTAAAAATTCATCATCCTCATTCATTTATTGGTCAACGAATATCTTCGTCAATAATCAATGAATGGAAATCGATGTTCATAGATCAAGCGGCTTGATTGAAAAAAAAAAATTTGCAACACATATTTGTACGATTTAATCATATTCATTGAACGAGGTCTTCATGTAACGGGAGCTTGAAAACTATTGTTTGGAGTAGCTGCTTATAACGACTCATTAACAGCAATTTACGCACGGTGGTATTTATTCGCTGTATACAAACATTAAATTAATTAGCACGTGTTTCCGACGATATGCCGGGTCACCCCTTGATATTTACGTGCTGTCCGGACTTTGCCACCCTCTCGGCCGTAGGTACCTCGCACCGTAGGGGATGGTATCTTTACCACTCCCGTAACCACAACATTCGCCTGTGGAATATATGTTCTACATCGTCTATTTCATTTAGAATGACTCTCTGACTCTGGAAACTAGACAGTCGAGATAATGACAACGATGAAAGTTATTCTGTTAGTATGAAAATGATCATTAATAATTAAAATCAATTCATGTATCGCGGGAAAATACCAGGCGTGAAAAAAACTCAATGAATCAGAGAAAGTAGCGGGTAATATCACCCTTCTTTTCATTCGAATCGGTAGATGAAAGTTTAACGTATTATTTCAATGGAATAGACTACAGAGTAGAATATAAATCACTAATTAGTATTTGGAAACAGCGACGACATGTCTGTCGACCCACCAAATTACGGATCACAATAAACGTTTCACTAATTACGTACACTTTTGGAAATGCTTTGAAAGAGGAGCTAGTTGATAAGGGTCGAGCCTCGAGGCAAATTGGCTGCATTCAGAGAGATGGAGGGAGAAGTATAGTGACGGAATTTAATTCTTTATCCACACGCGTTACGTGAAATTACAAAGTGTTATATACCTATACGTATAGGTTTTGGGATGAAATTTAATTTCACAAAGTGACGCACGTGGATAGATGCAGGTTTGAAAGGGGTATGGTGTTGTAGAGCTGCTGGTACATACGGTGTAGCCTACCCTCATCAGGACAGACGGTACCTCGCTGCCAGAGGTCTTCCTCAAATATTTACATGATAGTATGGCGTCGGCAAGGGATTTAGACTACTAGCCTGGTACCAGAGCGCTTGTAAAATAACCCGTCGTTTGGTGTTTAATTATTTAAGACTACATGTTTCTCCAAGGACCGTTTCCAGTCATTATGCGCGATAGAGTTTCGCGCATGAAGAGTGACAATGAGAATTACCTACGGGTCAGGAATACTCGCAGGGATATGTTTGCTGAAAACTTATCGAAGATCCCCACAAAGCTTTATCACGGAAACTACCGAATGAAATTATAACAGATTCATAGACAGATAGAGCTTCGTTTTCTCTCAACTCATGTGACAAGTCCTCTAGAGCTACGGAGCAGAATACGTGACACTATGAACCGCGTAAAAGCCAAGTCTTTTTTAACTATAAATAGCACAAGAATTCGAAACCGACATCTATAGCCTGTATCAGTGTAATTCCAGAAATTATTTCGTAGTAAAGTCTTGAGAAATTCTCTTCGCAAGGTCTGCTTAGCAAATTTTTTGAATTTTATAAATGCTTGAATATTAAAAGGCAGTCGGGGTAAAAGGAAGCGAGAATAAAAGTGGACTTGGGGTATAATTTCTGGGGTGTCATTTCGGGTGGAATCGCTGATATCCTTTATGCTAAACGTGATTCTATTGACTTTTTAAATTATCGCCAATTAAACCGAGGGGCCTGTAGATGGCTACAGAGACGGACGCACTCACGTGCAACGGGGTCTTTATCAGAAAAGTTTATCAATCCGCGAAAGTACACACACCGTGTTGATTTCCGAGATCAAAGCTCTCCGCAGTCGGTGCAGCGTCAGTCGAAGCTTAACGAATCGGTCGCAGCCGTGCGAAAAACTGTCGCGTATTGGGAGAAGGCGAGCTTTTGTCAAACAAATAAGATTAAAAAAAAAGTGTAATTTCTGACTAGTAAAAGTTTGTCGGTATAGTATATCAGACATTACGAGAGCTATGTGGGCGTAATTTTCTACTTTGTCGAATTGAATCTAACAATAAGAACGTCGGATCTAGATCGAAATCGAGTCGTAAACTTTCCGACGAGGGTAAGTAGAGGCAAAGTGAAGCCTGTAGTTTTTATCGCCCTTCCCTATCCTAGTGCGCCGGAACACCGAAAGCTCAATTGTTCGCGCAACTTTTTCTATCTAACCCCCCGCAAAACGTTCGCATTGTCTCCGTTTTACGTGACTTTGAACAACTTTCATTTTTCCGCAAAATTCGTTGTAGCTACCCTATACTCTGTCATCCTTCACAAATCAATCCTACTTTTGTTGAATTGTTTAAATCAAAGTCCTGACATGACAATTTCAGATATACTCGCGTTAAAATTTAATCGTTCAATTGTTCAGGTTCAGTCAAAGGCTGTCAACGCAGGATAACGTTCTCGAAGGAAGATAAGAGCTGATTTTACGCTCGACTAACTCCGTCAGGTGATCGGTGACATCAATTTATCTCCCGATGCCGAATTGTAATATATTCGGGATTGGCATGCATCAAAACACCGTTGAACATGTATATGAAAGAAATTGCTTCTTCCTTTCAACTTTTCTCAGCTTGAAAGCTCATGATCCATTGTTCCGCCAGCTAATGCGCTAACGCGGAGGCAGATACGTGTGAATAAAAGAATAAAATTTCCGACGTTTCTGACGTCGTTTTTACGGTGTCTCTCGGAGGCGGTGTTTCACTCTTGAAAAACATCGCTGATCCTTCCCTTCCCTTCCTCTTTTTTTTTCTCTTTATTTTTTTCTTTGATTATAACGAAACGGTTAGCGAAGTTGAAACTTGATCAATGTTCGTTAGTATTAAGAGAGAAAAAAAATGAGAAACTTTTTTTCGTCGCCCAGCAGCCTTACAAACTTTTGGAAAGATTTGAAAAATTTACATGTGCGCCGCGGGGATTGGATGATAATATAATTCGGATCAAATATTTCGATTAATAATTCTATTGTAACCTGTGCATCAATCGATCTTCGTGGTCGGCCCAAGTTCGGAGCTGTTCGCAAATCCCCGGAAAAGCTCGCGACTTGGGGGCGGAGCTTACGGGGTTCAAGTCGAGCTTTCTCTATTCGGCAAGCGGCGCCAGAGAAGCGCGTCAGATCGCGAATCCGCGTGCCATCGTCTCGAATATCCTTTGGTTCACGAAGAGGTAATATTCCGTGCCGGGTCAAACTGTACACGTGAAATTCGGAAATTTACATAAAGCTGGTACGTTCATAGTTCACACGGAGAAAAATACTTATCTACTCTGAGATTTTTGTTAAAAATTAATTTTTTCCAATCAGACTTGATTATTTGATCCGAAAATTGGTGCTCGTTACCGGAAAACTTTTCAAGTTTTCACACGTGACGATTCCAAAAAAGTTTTTTCGATTTCCGATACAGACTCTTTCGCGATCATCTCACCGAAGTACGTGGTTACGATAATATCGTTCATTGGAGTTTGTGACTCAGTTGAAAGCTGCGAAAAATTCTGAAGTCGAGAGGCCAGCTTTCTCGAAATCGTAAATCTCATATACATGTATAAATGAAATTGTAAATATGTAAACTGTACTGCCATTGATTTCGTGAAATGACAGGTTCCGATTGATAAATAAATCTTAACGAGTTTATCTCAGTAACAATTGTTTCCTCAAATTGTATAACTTGCATGAAATCGTCGGCAAACGTTAAGGTAAAACTCCGTTGAAATTCGTACAGAAAAATCAGACTATGCAAGTCACTGTACGAAATCAAGTAATCTGGGGATCTCAAAGGGATATTTAAACTAACAACAGTGATTAGAGACCGGATATAAAATTGGCTGGACGAGTTGCCGACTGGTACTTGTACAGAGTACAAAACGTACGCGAAAAGTAATGTGGTGCTGGTAGAATGGGAACTCGAAACTATATGGACAACGTTAATTGAATTCGCCAGTAAATCAATTTGGATTTATTGAAAGACCGTGACTGAATGTGTTACTTGAATTACGGTGCTATGACTCTCTTAGAGAGATAAATTGGGGAATTACCAGTTAATGGTGTATAACTGAATGAAATTGAAGTTACAACAGAACGAAGCTGTAATCCAAACACTCGGTGATTACCTGGGTATTACCACCAACCCACGATCAGATTTAGTGCGGAGGAAGAAGAATAACATCGATTTTGTGAGTAATCAACTCTGTGTCGTAGGGGTTGATATTGGTGATAATTACCGATCAAGTTTTTTCGCGACGAAGAACCTAGACATCTACTTATAAAACGAAGAAGAATATCGTATGGAGAATTTTTTTAGTGTAACACCAAAGTGTGATTTAGTGACTAGAAAGTTTGACGAATTCTGCACAGTACTCTGCGACTACTGGTGAGTCTTATCATACCGTTCCGCTCTTCGAAATCGTTTTCTTATATATCCGAAGATTTTATTTTTGGGTAACAAATCCAGATCTATTGAAGTACGAAGAACAAAACAACGGATATGAAATACGGAAGACGACTGCACATAACTTTTCTTGCAGAAATAGATTTCAATGCTTCGGGAATGGTTCGAATAAACGCTTATGCTAGACCAGATTTATGTTGGAGATGAAGGCGAATTAATGTTAGTTCACGTGCTACGTGCTACGTGCAATTCCACTTCGCGCTGAAATTGAAATTTCTAATTGTATCAGGAAACTATCAATGAAACAGTTATGGAATGATAAATCCAGGAATACTTCTCGCGGATACTTTTTTGGAATAGGTATACACGAATATGTGCTTCAGGTGTCTATTTCATACTCGTAACACTTGTGACCGGTATTTCGGTGCGAATTTTTTACCGAGGAGCAGAAACGATTTTAATCTAAAGTCATGAAAACGACGAACTGGTTCAAAATGCGCATCGTCAAGTACAGAGGGATGGACGGACTTCACCCTCTACGCAGATGTGTTATATTCATTATTTCTCGTAGACAGTTTGAGACTGGGTCTTTTCGTTTTTAGCCCACTTCGATGTTCATGTATTGGATAGATTCTCAGTCCAAGGATGCCTTGGAACTGCATCAGAACGCTGTGGGCTGGTATTACTGATATAAGTATTGGCAGTAATTCATAAGCAATGATCTTGGCACGCCCGTTCGCCTCCCAATACAACTCGCTATTTCCCTAACTCCCAGAATCATACGTTCCGCTATTTGCACAAATTACGAATTCCGGTTCCTCCGTAGCCGCATGAGGTAATTTCTCCTTCCCAAAGTTTCCCTTTAGATATGTATTTTCTGCCATTTTGTAACGTGCCTTGATGTTTCCCTTCGGAGTTTAACCAGACCACAAAGTCAATACACGTGGTATAGATGGGTGAATTTCACTTTCAATTTAATATGACACAGTTAGGAGGAAATCTCTACACTTGTAATATTATTAACCAAGAGCTTCCAGCGATGTATTCCTCGCCGCAAAACGTTAACTAAGACTTTGATTAAAGCGAACTTGACAGCATGAATATCGGTTAATAATCAAAACGGCTACGTTGGTTTAACCTTATAAGTAGAAGAAAATGATTCATTGTAATAGTCTCTCGTTCCTTATTGCCTAACGACAAATCGATTTATACGAATAGGTAGGGAGTTGAATTGATGGCAAGCTTGGACTGCAGTTTGCTGGCACGTCAAGTGTTGAATCGAGAAGAGCTGCGACCTCACGACCACTTCGAGCACTTCAAGCACTTTCCGCACTGCAGGAAGTAATTCTTCATGATCAAAGTTACCACGAAGATCGAGCGCACCTCACACTTTGCGTTTGTCACCAAGCAATCTCCGATGTCCTATCACAGCTGAATATTAGCAGAACGTCATTTCCATCAAACACGATCTCATTTCCACTTAACGAAAAGACCCTGAACCGTTTTCCGCAATAATTTACGTCACCGCGAAAAATATTTACCCTCAATGAACACACCAGTCTGCAATCTAGGATGCTCGCGGTCTAGAAAACCAATTTCAACCCTACGGTAGCGATTGGAAGGATATTGTCGTCCTTGTAATTGCCAAACGTTAAAAACATTCTCGTCAGCCTTAGTCGCCCGATAGTTGAGTGTTTTATCGCGAGATTTCAAGAAACACGTTTCTTTTCTTCTCATTCCATTTGACAGTATGGAATTCCAGTTTTAACCAAATTGAAGACGGGTCTATACCACTCTAATATGATTTTTCCCAACGATGATGTATATTTTATATTTTGGAAAAAGAAAGAAGAAAAACTTTCGCTGGGACAAATATAGACATATTTCTTTGAACGTATTGGTGCAAAAGATTCTGAAGACGTCTTGATGTGGGTAGATCCATTTTGGCAGAGAGCCTGGTTGTTATGTGACAAGAAGAGGGCGAGGGAGTTGTTGTCTATCGGAATTAATTCCGTTGCGCGACACTGCGTCACCCTGGATCTTGAATACTTGAGCAGAGAAGAACAGAGCGGAGCAAAGCGGAGCACTTTCCTACGACAAAGAATGTAGAAATTCCTTTCCGAAAACCGCGACCCCAGGGCTAATTCCTCGCACGCCATTCCACAGGAGAGTGAATAAATATTTGCACTCCTTGTCGCGTCGTCACGTTGCGTTGTGTCTCCAGCTATGATACGTACGGTTAAGATTTTTCACGAAAAGATTGAAATTTCAAGTATATATCTACCTACTAAGAAAATCAGGAAGAGAAAGAATGCTGCTGCATTTTTCCATTGGGGAGGACTTAATCGTGAGTCAATCGTGGATCGAGTGGATACTTCAGTTCATTCGATCTCCTACCATAGAAATTGGAATACGAGGATATTGACAATTCCGCTCAATATTCCGTCTATTTTCAACAAGAGTTGGCTTCATCTTGAGGTCGAGTATTCCTCGAATTTTCATCAGAACGCCACAAAACTTTTGCTTTCAATCCCATATCAGGGAGAAAGCGCTCAACTTTTCCGTAGCTAATTTTCTGAATAACTTTTTAGTGCAATTTATTTACCAAGCACATATACATATCATTCCACACAAATCACAGACAATATTGTGAATTATTCTACAGCAGGGTATTACTGTTTGATGCAGGTAATACCGTGAGTACAAATGATCCTCCGAATAAAATTACGAGTGAATAATGCGTGGCTCTCGCATATATGTTGATTAGGATCATTAGTTGTTCGACAAAGGGTGTATTATGGAAATGAACTACGTGAAACGCACTTTTGCTCGTTTCATTTGGTCTCCGTAATTATTGAACGATTTTTGGGAGGTAGTATTTTGAGAAAGAGAAAGAGAAAAAAATAACGAATCATAGAAGAAAAGAGAATAAATTACTCGTTTTATAATTTACATTGATTTTTATTCCACCTCGAAAGTAATCGCAGGTTTCTGCCTCGATAGTTCCACGACATGACAGAGCGTTGGTAATTAATTTTGGACAGCTCGTAGCTTGGGAAATTTCTGAAAATAAACGGCGATAGTTCGTCAAAGTCTTGCTTGGGGAGAAAATCAGAGGGAGCGAAGGCAGCTGAGAAACACAGGAATAATAAATCTTAAAAATAAACGCGCTCTCCGTTCGTTCTCTGGTTTTTTTCTTTTTTTCTTTACTTTATAGGTACGTATAATGTACAGCTTTTAGAACCACACTACATGCAACACACGCGCCATACAACGCACACACCCGCTCTCGATCAATATTTTGCGCTACGCCGAAAACTCGCGGATTTATATGTACAGAAACGTAGAATACAAGGCTCGTATACGTTGGTAGGAATTTTAATATAAAATGCCAAGCAGTCTGAGAGTTCTCGCCTCTCACCAAACCCATAAAAACAGATCTGTCAGCCGAAAATTGTTCTAGGTATTTCATAGTCTGACTGTTTTCTATTCATTCCTATTTGTCGGGATTATTCGCTTCGAACTATTTTTTAATCAATTTGTAGATTCTCAGCTATGATGAAAACCTTTCATATAGCATTGTTCGATTCCGGATATGCGATATATTTATCGTTCATTGTCCGGCACTTACAAATCGAAGAATTTCCTGAATATTCTGGCCGGTAAACGAGTCTAGATAATATTAGTAAGGTTGAAAAGAAATTTTTATCTCAGATCTGGATTGGCAGCGTGTCGCAGGTCCATTTGCCGTGGCGTAAATCCTTTAGCGTTTTCTTCGATCGAGCGTATCCGCGCGTACAATTCGAGCTTTAAAAGCACGCCGAGAGAAAATAATTGCTTATGACTGGAATGAGAAGTTTTTTCAAACATCGAGGAATTGTTCTGTGATTTCATTGGATGATATTTTTTTTTTCAAATTCAACATTTCCCAGTTCATCAAAAATTATAAATGAAAACAAAAAATGTCACGGATTAAAAATCACTTCTTATACAGTCAGCAACTTTTTCATATAACATTTCTTGCTGTGATAGGAGCTTTTGTAAAAGATCGTCGAATGAGGCAGCAATAAGTTTTCTAGGTTTGAAAAATCCCTCGACAGGAATAATTAGCAATCGCAGGTCATACAAAGAAATAGAGGTACATATGCGACAGAAAATCCTGTTACCGTTTTGGATTCGCGAGGAAGATACAAGAATCTTTTGATGTAAAAAAATCTCGAGCCGGCACCACTTCATACGTAATTATTCCACACTAGACCTAGAGTCTCAAAAGATCTTGAGAGGTTCCACCAAAAGAGATTAAGTCTCTCAAAAGAAAAGAGGGGTTACGAGAGCGCGGGTAACTTGTTAGTAGCTAGCATCCAGGTGAGAAAAATTTGTTTAATTTTCCCACTTCTTGTTGAGATGCTCATCTTGCTTTAACACTAGTTCACCTCTGTCTTATATGTTTTTTCTGCTCGTTCGGTGGAGCAATCACCGGAAGGTAGGAATGCCTCGCGAATAACTAATGAATATTCCAATCACGTCGTCTCGAGAAAAGGGACAAAAACCATCGCACGAGAGTTAATTTGATTGGTTTTCGTGCCAGGCTATCCATTTTTAATTGAAAACACCAAAATGTTATTTCGTTGATGGCCAGTCGACGATAGCAGATACCAAACATGTTTTTTCAATGTTATAGTGAAATTTTTGTGATTCGGGTATTGAGGGAGAAAATCACTGGAAAAGTTACAGATGAGTTCGTTAAGCGAATAATTGGATGTGAAACACATATTTACACTTAATTTCGTTTCACACTCTAGTTCTTCCTCGTATCTACTATCGAGTCTCATTAAATCGCTACTCGTTTAATGAACGTCATATTTATATTTGGTATTTGAAATGATCGGTATCTCGTTACGAATATAGCCTCCTACCACGAATGTTAATTTGCGCGCTCAGCTCGTTTGACGCATGTGTTGAATAATTAACAACGTTTTATTTAATTACCTACCAATTATATTATGTTGCAAATTTTTGATTACTTCTAGTCCAGATCTGACGCATGGAAATTGAATTCGTTAATAGCTTTAAATTTTCATCCCATATTCCCATATCAATTTTTCTACGGCTTGTCATTTACAGATTAGGAAAGTGACACTCTGGATCTTGATCAGTATCGTAAACGGGTTTAGGTACTACCGAAAATCTGCTTATTAAGTCACGAACATAGACTAATAAACCATTACAAGTAACATCGTCGTATAACTTGCTCGCGTTAGTTAAGGACTTGGAATTTCTGAACCCGACAAACGTTATTAATTATAGTCTATTATGTGACTATAATATAATTCACACTTGGTACTCAAGCCATGGAAATGACAGACTATGACTAGAGTACAGCTTAATGAAAAATGCAATCGTTATGATCGCAAAGATGACATCTATGCACAAAAATTGATGCCCTTAATGCTTGAAGATGCAATTTATCGTTTTTCTAACGCCCGTTTAAGTCGTGTGATGTATTAAAAGTCAATAATCCAACACCTTCCCATGTATTATTTTAGAGCCACTCACTATTTTGTCCCCTCTTGAGTCATTTCCACATTGTTTAGCGATTGTGGTCTTGTCGGAAAATCTCCCCTGCGTCCAACTGCTCTCGAAACGCTGGTCCCCTCGCCCTATAGTGACATCCGATCTCCCCGTTTCGTAATTTCGTAAGCAATGTCGAAGTAGAGCTATTTCATTCTATCCAATGGAAAAGAAAAAGAGTAATTATAATCGGTGAACTTTACTGAGGTTGAAAAAATTAATTCTGCACAGTAGATATAGGTAGAAGACCGCATGTAGTACGTATAGGTATATGCGTAGCGTAGCTGGTATTTCAAATTGCAAACGAGATTATAGTAAAGGGTTATAATAGCTCTTGCTACCTTTGAGGTCGGGGGAGTGAAATTTTGATGGGAACTTGGTGGTGACATGACTTTCAAATGTTTCCCTGAAATTTCATGCTGTGCAGTGTACAAACACAAAGTTCTAGAGCGAGGGCACTAATTTCAGGAAATTGTTCCCCTGCGTACAATATGGACACGCGTGAATTCTGCAATTAATTTACGCTTTCAGGTGTTTTCCAAGGTCGGTACTTATATGCTTGAAGAGAGTTTAATTAAAAATTGCAGGCGTTCAGATTTTCTTGCGGTGTTCCGTAATTGTCTTTTTCACCGACCTCTACGCTGCTCAGAATACACCGTTGCACGAATATATGGAAATACGCTAGCAATTAACCTTCCAGCGGCAAAACCAGGACGTTTTAGGTGTCAGGTTAGCTTAGGCTACGTCAGACCAGTTGAGTCTGCAGTCAAAGTAGGTAGTATGGTTTTTATCCAGATATTTCAGCAAAAAAGCCTCAAATTTTACCGACGGGGGCTCCTAGGATGTCTACATTTTAAATGGTTTCATATCATTGCATATGTACATGCCTTGATTAAAATTTACATACTAGCCATTCCATCCGCCGTGATAATAGCGCCTTCTTTCACCTTAACTTTGAAAGTTTCTTCTCACGCTATCGGGGCACGTAAGAATAACTTTTCATCTCGAGATTGAAGCTATTATTAATTGGAGCTCGCGTCGTTACAAGCACCGATCGATTTATCCTGGACTACAGCGAAGTTGTAGATTGGAATTCGAGGCGCTTGATCCATCAAGAAAGGTAAAATACCGTCGAAAAGACAGGCGAAAAAGTTGAAGCGATGAAACTCGAGAGGATGAGAACAGAACTACGACATGTGAAAAATCACAATTGTTCAACTATCTGGATTCAGAGACACACACCGTATTCCTCATGATCGATATATATGCACAGACATTTTCAAATCCCACGTACCACATCTCTGGTTCGGGTAGGGGACTCATCAACGAACCTACAGGAATCATGGTAACGCGTGAAAACAGTAGCGAGGGCTACGAGGTATTCTCTGGGGTGCCATCAGCAGCGACAAAGAGGGGTTGGAGGATATGAACATTGTAGTTGTTCGTCAGCGATGCAGGCTGTGGTTGACATTGTCCGCGTAATCATTGCCAGGGTGGTAACGTGGTAGTTCATAGCACGGGAGACAAAGCGTGGATCTCTTCTTCCTTGGTTACGCAACTGGTTCATAGGTAACGAGGTGCCAGCCCTCGAGTACGGGGTGGCTAGGTAATAAACCAGATTTCTGTGTCCCTGCACATAGTCGTAACAGTCGGAGTTTGTGTTACGCGTGTTAGTGCAGAGAAACTTGCTTTTGAAGCATTGAATTCTGAATATGAAATGGAAACGTATGTAGGCACAGTTTTGAGGAATGTGTAAAGAAACCTCTCCCATTCATCCCTCTTTCACTTTCGAGTGTAATACTCATTCAACACTTTCAACGAATGGAAAATTAGCACCATAAAGTTACGAAAAGGGTTTTAGTGTATTAGATGATTCTGTTCAACGTGGAGAGCGGATGGAATCTAGAGTGCCTATCTACCTCGAGTGAAAGGTATAAATAATTCGCTTGGGATTCGATCAAGCGGTAACTCGATATGTTTAAAATAGAGGATCCATCCAATCTTAAAAGTGTAAAGCTAAAGGAAAGCCCACTCAGTTATTCATGCCTTCGACGGGCATCGATGGTACAGTCTATACATATCAAAATGTAACACAGTACAACCCGTCGAGTTAAGGGTTGAAAAAAAGATCTTCAAATCGGAATATTAGCTCTTTTATTTTCGGCTGTGAAACTCGCTGGTATCGATCACCTAGGTATAAATATAATCCGAGGGGGTTTAAGCCTGGGATTAATTGTCCGCGCTGCGAGACAAGGCTTCTTGGATCAGCCCTGGTCTACCAAAGTGGGGAATGATGTCTGTTAAAGAGATATGACGTAGTAACCAGGCAACCTCTACCCTTCTTATATTATTATTCTTGAGCCGGAGAGAAGGCTCGTGAAGTACAGTTACGTATTGCGCAGATAACACACACTGTAAAGACCAGAGGACAGACCAAATCTACACGGGTCGTACCTCTGTATGTAGCCAGCCAACTCCACGTCCCGAATTTTGTTTAGCACGCGTCGAGTTTCGTGTCTGATTTTCAGAATGTGCTCTGCATACTGGTAGAATCTTCAAAGATAAATACGAGACTTATTAAGACGGTGTGTAGAGTACAGTAGTTCTTGATCACTATCCATTTCGGGCACCTGTATGAACACGTTTCACGAACAGATTTTCACATCGAGTATTTCGGTAAGAAGTCAAATCAATTTGATTTCTCTCAACTGTAAATTTTCTGATCCTTGGCACATGATTAGACAAAAATTGGAATTTTTCACGCGTCTTCTTCGCACAACAATTCTTGGAGTAGACTATTAGAAGATTGAAATCATGTATTGTGACATTTTCTTTTCCTGTTTTTGTCTCGTTGCACTAGCTTTTTAAAAGATACTAAATTTTGAGCTCATTGGAATGAGGTTCAGCATGAATGATCGATCGGAAAAAAAGTGTGTCGATTATTTCGGCGGTGGGTATCTAAACGCATAACTATAATTCAGTTATGATATCGGTATTCGTTGATACACATATACGTCACGTTCCTTTCTCTGATTTAGCAGATTTTTGTTATCGTTCACGAGTTCCCGCGTGTCTGTGCGCACAGTTAGTACCTATGAACGTAAATGTATTGGTATATGTATGTATGTACAAATGGTGAGGTAGGAAGAGGCGAAATCTGTTGGTTTTATGATTTTTGGCGACGAAGTAGGCCCACCCCATCCCCGGCAATAAAATCAAGTCGGTCGAACTCGGCGTACGAAAGCAAACTTCAAAAATCGCACTTTAAAGTGTACTAGCAATAAAACTCACGAAAGTAGAAATGGCGGAACCGAAGCGAGATTCGGATCGGGTCGCACCCCCAACCCCATCGCCGCTCTCAATCTCCGTCGCCCTCGACAGTGGTCCCTATACATTTGTTTTTACTTTTCTTTTTAAGCTCTGTTTCGTATGCCGTCAACAGCCCCGCTCCTAAGCGTCACGACGCCTCTAAACACTTTACGCATTCCGTTTGACTTGCGCGAGCGCAAATCGGTCGAAATTCTTTTTACATAATGTAAGCAAACATGTTTTTGAACTTCGGTATGTACACGCCAGAGAAATCTGCAGGGCTTGTTTCCACGATGAATTCGAACGCAGAAGGGTAGCCCTCTGCACTTTCTATACCTGGTTCGATCTCATTTATACTTATCGACAAACAGTATTCCGATCTTTCATATACGGGATTATATTTCGTAGAAGCTTTCGATATCACTAATGATAGAAATAAAGTCGATGAAGTAAATTTGATACGATGAGTCTTTGATGAGAAATATTTACGCGAAGAAATAATGCCCTAGGTTGAACGAAGAGCGGTATTATAGATTGGATCAGACCTGATTTGTCCGAGGAATATTAATTGCAACGGTGAAGATGATAACTAAATAAAAGTCGGTGGCTTGAATGAGTTTGACGTTAGAATGGTTGGTAGATGTGGGGCGGAACGCAAAGATAAATTAAAATCTGAAGATGGATTTTAATTAAAAAACTTTATCTCTTGTGCTTAACGAAAACCGCATTAAAATAGAGTTCAGGGCCTGCTTTAGGCAGACTATGAAATACTGGCTACAGACTTGCGGAAATATACGTATAAAATTTTATTCAAAAACCGCCAACCAACAAATTCGTCTCGGGCGTAAGGCTTCGAGCTACAAAGCCAGGCAGTTGAGAGTTATTCTAAACTTTTCATTTGAAAGAAGTTTTAATTAATATCTAGTTCACATTAAATATCACATCTAGTCTTCATCGATACCGATACTGTCAAACCGAGAGTAAAGATCTCATAGTAATTATTTTTTCCCTATCTGGGAAGCTCATGGTTTCACTTATGTTAAACTTTCGCGAGCTCACCTACTGTACCTCATTTAGGCGTGGAACTGGAGCACTTTGATGCGTCACGAAAGGATGTATAATTAAGTGGTGAAACTACTAACTCGTATAACTGGGAGCTGGTATCTACGAAGTTCAAGTGTAACTTGCGTTAACGGAATACAAGGAAACTATTCAGGTACCCGCAGGTACTAATTCCGACAAATTAATTACTCGTAGAGCTGCGATTTAACCGTGTGGCGTTTTATTTTCAAATTTAATCAACAATACCGATCGAAGTTATCCAATAAACTGTGCGAAATATTTCCAATCATCCCAATCCCAATAATTATAATAATATACGTACTGCATCTGAATCACATCACATAGGTATATACACGCATTCCTACTAGAACACTTGAATGACTAATCAGCTTGGTTCGAGAAGCAAACACGTCGATTAACCTCAATTCTATAAATAATCAATTTTTATTGGTTGTCTCTGTCAAGTCCTCGTATCTGTTATGATGTTGATAAATATAATTTGAAAACGAAGAGCCACTATCCACGGAAAGTAAATAATTTTTCATGAACCTAAGCTATTTGATCATGGTGAGAGATCGGACGTTGTTTTTCAGTCATATGCAGTTGATGTGATTGAGGAAACAAGGAAGACGAGCTTTAAATGAAAAGTGGATTCGCGAATGGCGTTCTAAATTCCGTATTATACCTCCGGTGACCACGCAGAATGTTTTCGTTTAGGAGGACGAATCGAGGCACGAAGCGAAGAGGACGCAAATAGGGTCGAAGGACGAGAACGATGGAAGTTAGGTTCGTACGAATGAATTGAATAATTTAGCGGATGAGATGTAGGGATAACGCGAGTAAGCCCGAATGTGTCTCGCGAAAATCGTCGAAAAATCTAGGGATGGAAATGTGTAGAACTGTTCTTTTCTCGGACCGAGAAAGAGAACTCAGCTATATATACCAACGCGGAGGCCTCAGCTTCTTCCCGTTACGCATTCTGCAACCCAACGTATTCTTATAGCCTTACGCCATATCGGTGTATAACAATTCACCGGCTACAATAGCTGACGGCTTATATCTGAGATTTTTATTATTTTCATATTTTCGTATTCTCTTTTCTTACTGATTCTACAACAACTATCGCTACAATCATCTCAAAAATACGTAACGAATACTGGTTTGGATTTGATCAGGAAACGCAACGTATAAAGTGTCTTTCGACGGCGTGAGAAAGAAATGAAAAAAATATTTTGCACGATTGAGCTTTGGCCAGCAAACGCAAGTGTCTTGACATACGGAAATCGACAGTACTTTGGTGTGATAAATTGGTTTTGGGGTTTGCAAAAGAAGAAACATTGATCACTAACGACACGAATTATCTGGCACTATCAAGTGCTGACAGGGGTCGCGTTTATCGCGTTTGTCGAGGGATTAAAGGTGACACTGATACGCGATAACGTTTGAAATAAACTCGGTTAAGTGTTAATTGGAAATCAGTAGAATTAATACTGGCGAAATGATACTCGAGTCGTTGAATATGAGTCTTAATGATTTGTATGAATGATGCATCATTCGCGATCCCGCTCGCAGCACTTGTGATAATACGATTGCAGAGATCACAAGCAGATGTATGAGAATAATTTTCAGAGTTTTCCCCGGAACCTGTACTTCTGTTTGCCGGAAAAACAAGTTATTTTTGACGTGCTGGGGAACTCTGGAATATATTTCGTCAATTGTTATACGCGCAGCTGGGAATTCAATGGCCGCAGCCTTCTCATCCGGACGTCAAGCGTCACAAACAATTCAGAATATCATATACCGTAGCATTTGACTTGTTCAAAAATGATAAAATCATATTCCATCACGTAGGAATCAACCAATTCTCCCTACCCTAGTCGGAAGTTTTAGACCTTTCGCTCTACAGCGCGACTTTTTCGCCAAGGATGCCACTTTCGTGAAGCGCCATTTAATTACGGGGTAGACTTTTGAAGCTGTAACCCGATGAAAAAGGCCCGCCTGCCACTATCGGGGGTAAAAAATCACACGACACTGATATTGCCAACTGACAGCTGGGTGGGGTTTGATTGATAGTGTTCACCCTAGCGATCCTTTCCTGGCTACGGGTCGTGAACTGAGCACGAATCCGGACAGGGTCCAGTGTGCGGAAGACCTTAGTAAATCTTTTGAAAAAAGCAAGATCAAAAGGCCTCATTTCTTGTACTCTGCAACACTTAAAGGAGAGAAATTCTTAAAGTACTTTATGAATTATCGCCGTATACCTCGGATTGGAAATACCTCCGTGGAGTTAACCCAACCAAGTTTCAAAAATTTGAATTCAGTATTTATACCAGATTTTATCAAACCTTGTACCGCTAATTGACATCTCTTGAGCCAGACAAATTCGGAATAAATGAAAGACAATGGAAACTGGTAGCCCCACCATTTTTTAAACATCCAGATTCTTTCACGTCTTCGTTTTTCATCCACACATTCGTACCGTATTAAGATAATTGCTTACTCCATCACAACTCTCGGGAATTCTAAATGACTTGTTTCACTTTAGAAGATACCATGGTTCAATGTGATATTTTGCTCTCCTTCTTTTCGTTAGAGACTAACTTTACAGACGTATTGGCAAGAAGGAAAAAAAGGTAGATCAGTAACACGAATTCGGTTAGCACCAGCACCACACACGTATAACTATTACGACTGGACTATAAAGTGCAGAATTGATAACGATATAGTGTTCGTGTGGAATTTGATGTCACATACGTAACATTCGATATGGTGACTCTGTTCTGTATATTATTCGTTATTCTACTTCGCGTTTCGACCTGAATCACATCGATTATCTGATGCTACCAGCGGATTTTAAGTGACCTGTTCATTCCCGACAGTCTGAAATATGTCCGAGAAGAGATGTGTCTTTTTATTTACGTAGCAAACAAGTCCAGTGGTTCACACGCGAAATATTACAGTCCATTATTGAACGAGGTGGTGTGAGGATAGACGGGCTGAGTAAGACGAAAGTCGACGGGAAACCGTTTGGACTAAACTCTGAGTAGTTGAAAAAGTATGAAAATTCCCGTAATAATGGTAAACTTATCTTGTTTCGTGTATTAATTGCTCTTCGAAGTTACCGCGACTCCTTCATAATTCCGATCTTACTCAAAAGTTTTACATAAATAACTCACACTTCCTGCAGCTTCGCTTCACTCCTGGCCTGTGGGAATCCGAATAATTACCATCGCTCATACTCGACAATGAAATCAAATAATCAGCAGCGTCTAGAGTTGATTAGCTTGTACCGGCGCCAGGGCGGCAATGATTAGCATTGGGAAGAGTTGTTGGATATTGCATAGGCGGACGATGGTTATGATAAGAAGACGATCAAAAGTACTAACAGGTATTCCTAAAATCACGTCTGCACATTTTTTTTCTCCCTAAAATCAATTCAATTCGAAATTTGTTGTTTACGCGTGAAAGCAGGCCATGAGACAAGCGGTATTGACGTATGAGGGAGGGAAATAGTGAAAGAGAAAAGCGTGAAGGGAAAGTGTTTCTCAAAACGACCGCGGACAAGAATATCCATCCACCACTTTGGTTCTCACAATTCCAACGCCACTGTGACACATTTTGCTGGTGCTTTACCACCCCGCGTTGATTAAGCTCTCTACCGGTCGCGTAGGCCATACAGACAGTTGTCTAGTGTTCCGCATCTGTCTCCTTCTCTGCTTCGCCAATGTTTCCTAGGCAATGGAAAAGGCCGAGAGACGAGCCCAGTCCTGTCTCTCCAAGTCCTAAGAATACGGAAAACAGGCCGCAAGCTCCTCGGAACACCTCCGCCTACTTCTACCTTCAATTTTCCCTTGTACACTATATTCATACACATTATTCCCTGTCCTCTCTCGGTGGTTCTCTCTGGATGAAAATTATTTTCATTTCGTCAGGCGTGTCACGCATATTTCTGGAAATGGTGCTTCGTGACGAACCATCTTTCCTACACCATCCTAGCAACCTTTTCATTGAGTGATCTTATTCTTGTTCAAATTTCAAAGCAATTTGTCCTCGTCGTAGAGACTTTTTCAGATGATGTTTATACCCGTGTATCGTGCCTCGAGAAGTTAAACGATTCATGGGTTACGGTAGATTCTGAATTATGACGAAAAAGAAAGAAAAGCGGCGCAGAAAATGTGTGTCTTTTTAGACCAACCAGTTTTGCACTGCTATTCCCTCATTACTTCACATTGTTGAGGTAGATTTGTTAAATAGACTGAAAATAAATTGTCCTCTGCATCTCTCCGCGTCTCCGTCTATCATCGCATGTCTCTCGCTACCCTCGAGTTCCCTCGCTTCCTACTAACTTACGACTGACTCACCCCTTTATCCCCGGTTCAGCTATTTTCCATCCCTTTTTTGGCCGTTTTCTGCCTCTTCTTTCGTGGCGTAATCGTGAGTGTGAAACCCAGTTTCCCTCTAGCCTTTACTCATTTTTCACTAAACTAACTTTCTCGCGATGGTTCCACGCGCGCCAAGGCTCACCTGGCTCTCCACCTTCCTTTACAACCTTTCCACCTGACACCGTTTCCCTCAGGCTTACGACAACGCCACAGCACTGTTTCTCTATTTTTATGTCATCCTGTTCTCGTTTTTGTTATCTTATTTCTTTTCGTCACACGTCACTCCTACAATCAACCCCTCCACTTTAACGGGTAATGTTGCGTGGCTTGTTAGCTATAGACGTAACATTTTTCTGTATTTTCAACTTCAAAAAGTCCGACACGCATCGTACTATGCATTTCATTTGAATGTATGGAATGGCCGATGCCATACTCAGTACATTTTTTCATTAAAACTGTATTCCTGTACCTTCTCATCCACGTTTTTTTATCCAAATATATTTCCGCGCTTGAAATATATTTCCGAGGCAGTTGAGCATGAAACAATTCACCAGGATAAGTAATTCCACGCGAGTTGGTTGAAGAATAATATCAATTCATCCCGATCACCAAAATTATTTGCTCGATCGGTTCAAAACTATAGGTCAAAGTTTAAGGTATAAGTATTCGGAAAGCGTTATGCCTGATGTCACAAATTATGAGGGCTCTGCTAATGATAGTACCTACCTCCTACCAACTATTTTCCTTTACATTGCAGTGCAGAGTGGAGTTTTTTTTAGGCTTTATGAACCTTCGTTTATCATACTAAAAGTCCAACCCTCGGGAGTGAAAGCCCTACGTGCAAAATTGTAATTTTCTAACAGTACGCTGCACTCGCGTAATATTACGTTTCCGCTAGCCGACAGCAATGCAGGGTAGTGCTCAGCCCGTATTTTGACGATGAACATATTTTTTTTTTAATTTTATTTTCTCGCTTTTTCCTATTCTTTTTATTTGCAAATTTTCTATCCAACTTCTGTTTTACCTGGAGAATCATGGTCTCGGGTTTTTATCTGCAGCCATAGGGCCTGAGTGCAGGATAATTACGCTGATGAGATTAAATGGCAATCATGTTACGTAAACTTAACGAATTAAGTATAATTGCTGTAAAACGAGTAAAATGACCCAAGTCCTAGTTTAATTTTCTCTCTTCGTGATAGTGGTACTCTAAATTATAATTAAACAAACGTAGCGGTGAGGTGAGAGAGGTGTGGTCCTGGTTACCTATGTAGCGACAGCTAGTATCTCTTCTCACACTGACCGTAGTAGAACAAAGAGAGTGGCGAAGCGAGGTGGTGGACTATGGAATGCACCCGACGAAGCGGCAAATGTCGCCGTTGCTTGACCCCGACATCTCGTTTATTCCACGTATTTTCGGAAGCTACAGGTAGCGGAAACGGACCAAGCGGTACAACTTCCAAATTAATGGAAATAGTCTGCAATGGTAATAATAACTAGAAACGAGTGTTACCCGATTCGCCCTCTCCGTTTACAATGACGGTAATGAAAATGGAAATTCGGGAAATTAATTTTTGTTCAAAAACACATCGTTATCATTCGGCGAACTCTGTCCGCTCCGGGTTCTATACCTGTACATTTATTATCGCTAAAATTTAATTCAATCAGAACATGAATTCCGGCTTTATGTACAGTCGATACACTGCAGATATAGTCAACGTTATTAATTTTCTCTACAATCCGTGGGATAGTGCATGTGCAATAATGGAAGTTGGTTTACGATTGCCCGGGAAACTTCGTCGTGACTAGAATCTCTTTTTATTGAAAACTAGAAAATGCGCGAATCGATAATTCCTCGGTTATATCTACCGACTCTAAGCCAGATCAGCACATCGAGTTTCGATTTTCGGAGTTCAAGCAACTGGCAATCAAAATAATCATCTCTGCTATTACCAAAATCAGAGATTCAGAGTAGGTACATAGGCTCCCTGGGTTTAAAGGACAAACAGAACGGAACACGAAGGGTTGATGGAGGATGCGTAGACAAGGGGGTTATATTGTTGGGTTAATATGGAAAAACCAAGAGAAACGTTAAGTGGATGAGGGTAACCGGGGTGTACGATGGTAGGTGGACGTCGGAAGGTATGGAAACTGTTCGACGCTGATATAGCCAATTTTATCGTTTCGGCTATTCTACTGTTTGTCCAGAGGATACACCCGCACGTTGGAAATTAGAGGTTCGGTTTGGGGACCGGTAAGGGTTGGAGGTTTACAATGTTCGATGCAATAATGTGTGTCGGTTTGTTTCCGTAACACTGCTGACTGCATATGTCGGTTCACGAATGTCTGCAGCTTGCGTGTGCAAGCACAGCTAATTCCCCGGGTATTGGGCCTGAATTCTAATTCCAGGACATTGTGCCAGAGATTATTACAGATCATCGAGTCTCTGGTTATAATGCCTCCGTTTTAGAGACGGAAATGTATCGAACTAAAGGTCAATGCTAATCGCGTGAAACAGTACCCCATGCATATTAAAGACTAAGCCATTTCCGTCTCAAATGATAAAATGATAATCGAATGGCATGTCTTCGCCAACAACAACTGAATTCGTTTAATAAATGGCACGAGGAAAAATCGTTCAAATAGAAGCACAAGCTTCGAGCTACTGCTGGAAAGTCAAGTAGAAATCGCGTACGTTGCATTGCCTCTTGATTCTAGTTTCAATTAATGTCAACATTACTGTTCAAACAGAAAGATTTACTTTCAACTTTTACCTGAAACTTCGTATAGGAGAAGCTGAAATTAATTTCATGATCATTAGTAAGACCGAGCCTGGCGAGAGATGAGTATTTTTATCGGATTTATCGGATCAGACGATTGCCGCTGAGACCTGCCAGCCCTCTTTCATTTGCTTTCTTTCATCCCTTCTTTATTCTTTGAGATCTTCTTTTCGTTCGATCTATATCATTTCAAATAACCCCTGAAATTCGCTGTGACCCCACTACGTTGATAATCTCTTCTTAGTTCATCGGATTCGTGATCTATAAAAGGATAATACGTTACTAAAAATGACGAAACAAATTATAGATCAATCTGAGCTCTCACTTTTTCCATATCTTCGGTAAAACGGAGGTACTCGAGTTTGTGAGAAAA
This sequence comes from Tenthredo distinguenda, assembly GCA_947538915.1. Classification (NCBI taxonomy): domain Eukaryota; kingdom Metazoa; phylum Arthropoda; class Insecta; order Hymenoptera; family Tenthredinidae; genus Tenthredo; species Tenthredo distinguenda. The sequence goes on from OX384534.1 coordinate 14,468,327, forward strand.
ATAAATGTACATCGAAAGACCCAATAATCCACAACTATAATTTATCGCGGACGGGGTATAACGTGCCGCTAACCAGGTAGTAGGTATATTACTGATCTCGATAATGCTATTAAGAATGGCACAGAATTAAGTGGTCATTTGTCTCGAGATTGTAGCGCTATCTCGGATCAGCGAGCATTAAAAACTTCATTTTACCGCCCTCGGATAGTGGATGTCCGCGTTATGATGCAAAGCTCGCATGCCTCTGAGCCATAAGTTGAAAATGTTGATGTAAAAAGAACTACCCGAGACGGAGAAGTATATTTCGCTTGTTGACTCCTAGAAGCTCGGGTATAGCGTGTCGAGAGATCGTTGGTAACTACGCCACGCCACCCACGACTCATGAACACAGCCTTACTAAGCCGTGGAGAACAATGTCACAACAAATAATGAACTACCCTTCTCGAGTTACGTTATTCGAGTGAGTGCGAGTAAAAAAAAATTGCGATAAAAAAAAAGATGAAGTTCAAACGGTAAACCTCGTGATTTTTTTTTTCTTTTTTTTTCACTGATATAGAAACTAGGTCGCGGTGAAGTTATGATGGAAAAAGTCGTCTAAATCTCTTCATCTTTCAGAATTTCACACCTTTTACACAGGTACGATATGGAATGAATCTACTTCCATAACTCTGACCACGTACGCTGTGATAATACTCGGATTCCCTGTATATACTGTCATGAGAACTATATCGGTCCACGGATTTGCTAAAGGCGTAATATCTTGGCGTAAAATCAATACCTTGATTTACCGGGCTGACGGAATATTCCGACATCGACGAGATTGAAACGAGAAAGTCATTTAAAAGGCTAGTTCAACTCCTGTCTGTATTGTTGTGATATTCGTATTCGTTGGCTGAACCAGATCCGTTGCGTCTTTATGACGACACTCGCGCTTCAACATCGCGAAATACGAGGGGCCTCAAGTTTGTTCCGATTAAAAGCTTCGTCTTGAACTCACTTTGCAAATTGCTCCGGGAATACATACAATGAGAGATACGTATAGAGGAATTCTATAAGACTGGTACACGCGGTAATATAATTTCCAAATTTGGTCAATAAACATAAAAAAATAGTCGAGCTTATTTCCTGGCTTCGTTTTTTATCGGGATGGCACTAATTAGCTGTTCATAAATATCTCGTTTTTATTACGTTGCGGACGCGATGGAACAATAAAATTAGTAAAGCCAATTCGAAAGGCTTATCGATCAGGTCTGCCACAATTAAAGGCAATTCGTCCGATCCTACGGTCGTTAACAAGAGTCAGTAGACTTGGAAAGCAATCGAGGTCGAGTTCGAGAACTAAAGGCGTTTGTACTCGAATCTGCCGAGTCGTAACCTCGCTAATTCAACGACTCCTTCGAGACGGCGGTTCCCATACTCTGAAAGCAAAAAGTCTAATTTCCAGTATCATGGTCCTTTCCTCGTAATGTTCACGACGGTACGTAAAATGGAATAAATACAACAAGCATCTCATTAAAGAGACATAATCATCGGCCTGGAAGTCAAATGCCATCGAATTTATTGATGTGTGAAATTTTTGTATGCTTAGAAAAAAACTCTCAATACGATGGCGAAGAGATTCGATAAAAATTGTACGAATCGTTGATGAAATATCGTACTTATTTGAAAACACTTGCTTCTGCTATATACCAATTTTTTTTTTTGTTTTGTTTCAAAACCACTCTTTCATGTGTACCCAATTACAGACGATATGAACGAGATTAAATACGTAGGGTTCTTTTTTAGTCGATTACAATTGAGGATTTCATGAGCGAGTCAAATTTTTGTTCGATAATTCAGGTAGCGAGGTGGAGGTTTGAAAAACTCATTTTTACGTCGTACCTATACATTCAGCGCAAAGTTAACTTCTTTTGCGGAAGTGATAAATATTTCAGGTCGTAATTGCTCGGGTGAGAGAGTCACGCATTAGCGAATATCATCGTAAAAATGTTTCGTTCGCTTTGAGGGGTAGAAAAAGTTTGATTAAATCCATAATTATCACAAGATACGTATATTTTGAACCAGTTTAAATTTCAATTATAATTGCGCATTCCATGAGCTCACACCGAAGTAGAACAGCTGATGGGTGCATATACGAGCCTGTTATAAACCTTTTGAAACTTATAACGAAAGGCGTGATCATACGTACGAAATACTCAAACGAGAACAAAGGGAGGTATAAGTAAGGGTCTTTGAAAGTTAAGCCTCAGCAGGAATCCGATCAGTTTAACACGAATTGACTTTAAATTCTATACCCATTAAAATGAAGCTTCCGCGTCTTAATGACTTTAGTTTTATCTTTCAAGGTGTACATTGTGTGTACTTATAAGACGTTCTCTGGAAATTCTATCGAGCTGTGAAGTACGCGGTTGACTTATCGACTTGTAATATGATCACTTACAGTATTAACAATAGGATATCTTGAGGCAAAATACTTTCAAGCTTCAAAGTTAGGAACCAGCCATGAAACTTTTTACTCTCTAAAGAAAAACTGTTGATCGAACCTTCGTGGGAATAAATAATTTATCACCCGGAAGGTACTTATCGTTGCAGAATCGATAATATCTATATAATGGCACCTCCCCAGTTCCCAGGGTTATAACACAGAGCGTGGCAAGTTGACGAGGTCGAGCTTCCAATTGTCCTTTGACTCAATATAAAACGGAATTGAATTTTTTTCTTTCTTTTTCTTTCGGGAATATTAGATATTCCAGTCTAAAAAATGTTACCTACCAACAAAAAATAGTCCACTTCTAGATATATCCACAAAAATCAAATCATTACAGCTTCACCGATTATAACAATAGAGTCCGGATAAAAGAATACGTCAGAATGAATTGCAATCAACTCCGCCAAAGGAGGAACTTCGCTAGGAGCTAGGAAATTTGAAAATTTTTGCGCAAATGTTAAAACATACATTTCATCGCCCGACTTTTCCCTAAGGCTTTTGTGCGTTAATGGCATAGTTTGAAACCTTTGTGTGCTTCATAAACTTACTATCGGTGCTGATTTCAGTTCAAGTTTTCTAAAATCATATTTAATTTCTTTCTTCGTTCCCCGCGAATGAACATGCACTTTATAGTATTGAACACGTCGCGTTATTCCCGACACTTTAGTTTAACAATCACGATTCTCCAGGGTTAATGCCCTCGAGGGAGGCATTGACAAATTTGTGACCCGAAAGCCTTAAAAAACGCTACCGCATTAACTTCTATCTTTCGTGGTCCAGTAAATAAATCAGTTGCAGTTTTTGGTAATAAAAATCTCTCGCAATGTTGAACTTTACACTCCACGGATGTTCCGGTAACGTTCACGAATTCATTAACGACCTTAGGTCTCTTAAAAACGCGACGAGTTCCGAATAATTTCGGTTCATTCCTTTCCTTTCCACTTCGTCAAGCACGAAAATTGAATCAGACACAAGGCGGTCTTGTCATGTTTCTTTGATCCCTGGTGTTTCCGTTCTTTCTCTTTAACCCCGTACTTTTTGTATGTCAACAGAATGGTAATGAGAGCATTGATATCTCTGTAAACCGTATCTTGTTCCATAGCGATGAAGAAATAGATATAGAAATAATGACAAGTTCTTTGCTCATGGATTTCCGATATTATCGGAGACCCAAAATGATTGAAGCTCTCTCATACACACAGACCATATGATTGAAAGAGAACCCTCTCGCTTTTTTTCAAGCTTTCGACGGAAGGCTCGGTTATTGCTGGTTTTTCACAACAAGCCAAAATCTAGTGGGAATCGATAAGTCAAAAATAAAGCGAATCAATTTTAAAAAGGGCATAAACCGATCGCAAAAACTATAAAATAATCTGTAATTGAATCATCGATGCAAAAATGAATTTGAGAGCATTGACCAATTTCCATTTTTGATTTTGTAATCCAACCTTAGATATAAACTAATGGAATACTTGTGCATTGCGAGATCTGCTTTATTGGTACGAGAAACGAATTTTATTTTTCTAAAAAGCAACATAGTTTGCATATTTCTGTTGCCAAACAACATCTTTTTATGGATTGTGCGCTACTTATCGTTCCCACGAAAGTAGAACGAACCCGTATATCCATGAAGCATAACAATGCGTGTCACGGGAGTGATGGGGAGAAACGAGGGAGCGTGCGAGCTGTATGTAAAGGCGAAAGTAATCGACGATTGAGGATTCTGGTGTGCGTTGTGGATATCTTTCCCGTCAGGGTCGTAAAGGGACCCATATTCCAGCCCCTGTCGAATTTAGTCCAAGCTAACCCCGGTTAGCCGACACCGTCAATGAGACTTTTCCAAACAGACATGATGACAAAATGGACTGATAGTAACGCCTTCAGGTCGCCCGAGTGATTGCTGCGTTTCATATTTCAAGGCACTACGTTTTTAACGCTTAAATGCTCAATCAGTGCTCCAGAGTCTAGCTATTCGTGCCATGTAACACCTTCCTCACTTTCAAAGCTCGAGTTCACTTAATTATAGTTAGTAGCAGCTTCATACTTTGCTCGACAAGGAAACTTGCTAGAACGTAACTTCGCGGAGAGCTTATACCCCATCGAAGAGTAGATTGCTGTGTCATATGATTGAACATGTATTATGAGTAAAATTATGTGGTTTTTTCTTATTCGAGATAAACTGTATTGAAATGCGGTTGAATATCGTTATTTTGTTTTGGAGTTACAAATAGAAAGCTTTCGTTCACGAACTCCGACGCTAGTAAATCTATTTTGATTACAATTGATTGCTCTGAGATTCGAGACTGCTCGTCGAATCCTATCACCCCGTTAGATACTTGAAAATTAAAAAATTGTTGTTTTTTCTACGAAGTTGTGTTGTTTATCGTGAACTTGCGAGAAAGTTCCTCGATAAAACGAATCTTGAATCGTATTAGCGTCAGAAGTTAAATGGAAATGATTCTTAGAAAAGGGTTCGTAGGAGGGTGACTTTTATCTCTCGAACGTATTCAACCGCATCGACTCTTCTTACGCATGTGCGATTGCCAAGAGTCCTTCACCACGTACTCATTTGTGTCTATGTGAAAGCATAATGATACGGTATGTGTGTGGAACCACCAAGTACGTGAAGCCAGAGCCATGAAGAAGTAAGGGTCGTTCACGGTAGGGTTGACGGAGTTTGACGCCTCTTTCGCATTTAAGAGCTTATCAACGAACCGGGAAATGGTCACCCTCATTTTTCAACGCTTGTCACGAATTCTGGACTGTGTTTGTTGAGAAAACTCAAAGCAAATCTCCCTATATTCCTCTATCTTGCGCCGCAAAAGGGATATCTGACATTTCATCTTCAACCTACCAACTTATGACAGTCATTCGCCTATGAGAATCGACGGAGCTTACTTTTTCTGCGTTACGTTGAAAACTGACATCATGTTACTCATCAGTTACCTGAGTGTAAGCCTGAGCTCTGATATCTGCAGTTGATAATATATATACTAGCTAAAAAATATGAGTGGATAGTCAGAAGTGAATTTTTCTATAGATATGTACTCGCACATAATATCCATGCATGGAGTATACAGAACTTCGTTAGAATGCAAAAAAAAAAAAAATATGTTGTAGAATAGAACAGAATGGAAGTTTGCACAGTACGTATATCCGCAGCCAGATTTGCGCTGCGAATGTAAACTTTTCGCGACTTGCAAGCTTCTACCTCGAGTGACATCATTAGGCGGACTTTGACCGGATAGTTGAACTAACTGAAAGGTACTGTAACTACGTCGGTTCTTTTCAAGCAACAGCGAAGGTTTAATCAGCCTGAAGTCTCATATGAAATCTATGAAGTCTTATAGAGTCTCTTGAAATCCATGAAATCCCAACGAATCTCATAAAGTCTTAAGATATCTTCGTAAAATCCTATCGAATATACATGAATTCAATTGAAGTCGTTTGAAATGATTGGACAACCTATTATACCGTAGAAATAATTTGTCTATACTTGTCTCCGAGATTTCGATGCTGAATTCCTCCCGAAAAGCAGCAGCGATAAATTCCCGAAGGACTGAAAAGACGATATACAACTTGTAGGTAACAGATTTTGAACACTATATCGATTTACGTAGGAATGATTACTGTGAGAACAGAAACTAACACCTACCATATAGTTGAATGAATGGAATCAATGCAATCGGTACTCAATGCTAATTACCTTCAATGAACCTGACTGACTTAGGCGAAGTAAGCGGCAAATTGTCGATTGCGTGATTAAACCCCTCGGACATCTACTAATTACCATATGTCGGGGAATGCCGTTAATGACCATAGAATCTGCAGCTTCTGTCAATCTCGATTTTGGACTGACCTTGGAGCAATCGAGAACTACGATCGAGAGAGCATAAGCCCGGAGGGAGATCCACGCCAATTTCTGTTCACTTTGTCCTCTCCTGGTCAGCGAAGGATCCATCGATTTTCAGGGGCGTTGAACATAGTTCTCGCTGGTCAACCACAAATAATCCTAATCACGGATCCAACGCTGGTTGGCATTCGAGTGCTCCCAATTGTCCCCGAGCTTCCGATACAGTCAATTTCGAAAATGGTTGATCCTGTAGATTGGCCAGCCTATATACGACAAAGCCGAGGCCCACGTTCAAACTAATTAAACCCATCCGTTCGTCAACGTCTGACCTAAACAAACACCCTTAATTATCTTCGTACCGCGTACCGGTACGTACGTCCGAACTTTGTAGACATAAGTACTTCGGCAGGGACACAAATGCAAACCGATGAACTTATCACATCAACAAGTTTCAATGAAACGAACGAGATTCTCTCTGTTTGTCTTAAAGTATTCAACACAGGAAACACAGGGTTGAATTCAATTGCAGTTGACTTACTTACCAACTCTTATCTCGTTCATTATCAGCAGACTAACACTTTGAGTATACACAATACAGCACGGACCGAATACCTATCTGCTGTTTCTGCGGAGTCTCGAGTCTCTATTTTGTTGGATAAGCTTCAAAAGCGAACGTCGGATTATGGTTAACGTAAGTATTTAAAATCTCCCGCGACTATACTTGCGAATGTGCGAAACCCGTATATCCGGAGGATCAGTTCACCACGAGGTATATGACCGTATACGATTGTCGGGTTGTTTACATAGAAAGTAGCGCTTTGAGGTAGGAACTCTAATCCTCTATACTGCGCTACATCGTCAACAGCCGGAGGGATAACCCCGGACGTTCTGATTTACAGGATCTAAATCCTCAGAGGTTGGTATTTCGACGCGGTCAATGAATGTTTCGCGTGCCCGACTCCGTTACGTCGGCGTGTGTCGATCGACGGATATTTGCACGCGGACTGCGACATGTAGGTTAAATTAAACAGCGTGAAACCTAAGACCGAATCAAAGAATCGACGGAAATCCATTGAAATTGAAATTCAATTCACGACGACACTCACCCCACGTGAAATCCATTTATCTCTAATGCTCGATCGTTCAAGACTTGAACAAGTGGTGGAATCGCTACCTGCCCACCTTAAAATAATCTGTTTACGAAGCCAACCCCATACTACTGCGACCATATCCCGGTTACACTACATCCGTGCGATATCTTAACTAAAATTTTGGTAGATATTCCGAAAAAAATATATATCTTGTATATCGTCCGTATCTTGTCTTGGTTTATGATCCTGCAAAACCCTTGTCTACTCAAATAACTTCATAATGAAATCGGTTTTGGGCATAGGTTCAATCCATATGTATTTTTTCGTTATTCACTTTCTCCAGTAGGGATATTGAACTCCTTTGCTCTAGATTCCTTTGGGATATGTTTGGCAGTGATGGTTTACTGGACCATAACTCACTAAAATTCAATAAAACTTTGCTGGACCTTATTTAGCACTTCTCCACTTTCTGCTTTCTCTCGTCTTGTTCTACTTGGCGCGGAGTAACACGCACAACATTCCCCTGCCATCATAAAAGCATATTGCTCCCAGATGGTTCGCATGTGTGCAAGTGTCCAACTTTTTCGTTTACTTTTTCTCCCGGATAAAAAACTGTCGGATAACCATCAGTATCCAGGTTTTTCTTTCTGACCTCGCACTTTCGTTTTTCCGAACTCGTTTCTTCTATCGGTTTCACCGTTTTGACTTTAACCCATGCGTATCGCGGGTTGCAAAAAATCTTCGGCTAAGTTTCACTTAGCCACTGCTTTATCACGGAAAGTTTCACGTTTAGACAAGCCGAAAAATATATCTGATGTCAAACGTCGAACAACAATCGGCTTTCGCTATTTTCCTATCAAACTCGTACTGCAATATTTATTTTATACCTGGTATACGTTGGTTCTAATACGTTCCAAGCTAAAGACCACCGGATGTGCGTTGGTACGTGCTGAGTCCAAAGCGGAAAAAGGGTTTTCTCGAGCCCTACTGGGAAATACTTGGCGGTTTAAGCAGGGTGAAGTAATTGCGTATCCTGGGTGGAGAACAATAATCCAAATTAAGGGGTCCTGAGGGTTTCCCGAGGACAAATTGCTTGACGATTTTTATTCCCAAACCACGACAATTATCTTCGCCATGCCTTCGGAAACTGATGAACATCATCTGCAACGCGTTCTATGATCTTCCTGTGAATTCGTCGAACCCATCGCGTTGCCTGATCATTCCTAATTAAGCCACACAGGCCCGACTAAATAGTAAAACGATCTTCATCCTCTATTAGCATCCAATATTCAGTACGAATCTATGTTCAGTCGGTACATTGAACCGTCGAACCAGCTATGCTCTCGGAAACAGCAATTCGGTATTTGAATTTTACGATACTGTGATTAGAGAGAAGTGTTGATCTTAGCTGATATAGTTTCGAGTCAAAGTTGAGTGTGACTCCACTGCAGGTAACATGCATATATACATTGGGTATACGTCTGAAACGGAGGAAACCAACCGGAGTATTTGGTCAGACGCGGTTGGCTTAAACTTGCAAATGTATTCTCGTAACCTATTCTGCATTAACGGTAGACTCTTGTCTGTGTTTATTCTCTATACTAGGATAGATTGAAGCAGTGGATAAGGTACTCGTGCTTAGGCGACGCGACGGTCTATGCCAATGCTTCGCAGCTATCCTGGCTCACATTCAAGTCGAATGGACGATTAAGGGATGGGAGTGAGCAGGGGGATGGAATGCAGAGAGTATGGGATAGAGCGAGGTTTTCACGCCCTGGATCGACCTGGCAGTGTGCCCGTTTCTCTGAGCTCACGATCAGAAACAGCGAGGCCGTAGCGAGAATGCGAAAGGAACTGGCGGAGGGAATGCGAGGATGCGAGAAGATGTTCAACCAGAAGAAAATAGTTTCAATCGTTGGGTTTATCAGCAAGGGTGTAACGCACATTTCTGCGGCTATATCGCTGCTGCTCCTGGGATCAGACGTTTTCACAATTTGAAACCTATATCGGATCTATGAGAAAAGGTTCCACGCATCTGTGTAAAACTTATATGGGAAGTTATTCCGAGATACTTTATGAGATTGAATGTAACACATGTATTCCGAAGGTATTGCATCGAGTAAAATGAGAAATAAACTGAATTAAGACAACGGGAATTCGGTGAATACTCAATGAACCTTCGATTTTCCGAGCCAGCATTCCCCAGGAGTTAATGGTAGAGGGGAAAGGTCGACCGAAAGAGTAAAGGAGTGGCAAGAGGATGAGGTCTGATTCTTTGTTGTGTATCGGGGCGTAACATTCGAGTGTCTTGAGATTTTATCGTCGCTGACGAGAGCCATTAGGTCTAAACGAATCGGGGAATCTCGAGAACTCGGCTGAGGGAATCGGTGAGCACAATTTCGAAGGGTGAATGTAGCTAACCTTCTTGAGTTTCTTTCATATGTGAGCTTAGCTCTACGCCCAAGTGCAGAAGAATCGAATGATCGCTTCAACAAGAATGTTAATCAAATTTGATTAGTAAAATATTCCTGACATCTCGCTTATTCATTTCAGGAAAAGTCATTAGGTCAGGATGGAGAGAGAATGGGAGAAAGATAACCTCGGGCACCTATGCCAACATGTTCAAGCACCAGGACGACGAAATGTACGATCTGTCAACACTTCCCCGTGACGATCCTCAAAGTCCCCCTGAACACGTAGTGCCGTTTTCCGGCACCGGCGTGTAACACGTGTCGTGGCGATTTGTTAGCTGCGGTTCTCGCACCTCGTTGAATAGTGTCAGTACGCACTTAGGGAGATTCTGGTGCCTGTGAGCAATAATTATCATCTATCGACCGAGTAATATCGAGCAAAGTACTCCCCAGCTGCATCGGTGAATTTCATGGAAACGAGGGAAGGATCATTTAACCGCCTGAATGTCGTTCCGTGATATGAATTCGACTGGCTATATATGTGAGATTGATTCAGTTTTTTACAGATACAAATTCTATTTCGAAAAATACAACTAATCAAATTACTAAATAACAAAGTAGAATGCGAGATGATTATAATAAAGGAAGGTTAAAAAAAAGGAATGGTTAATTTTTTGCCTTTTTGAGGAACGCGAAATAACCCCACGAATGCTTCTATAGGTCCCTTGAAATCCAAAAACAACCGTCGTTTGGACGAGAACAGTGGGGAACATTGAGATAATGGTGGACAATTAGCATTAAGCAAGGTGTAACACGTGGAGATTGTACAGTCGGATTTACATACCTTTTCTGTGTATGAGTGTCATTCATGTATTTTTTATACCTCGTGTTATGCGGAACTGTAGAAACAAGAAATTAGAAGTAAGAATGGCTTGAAAAAGATGAACGTTTAATAAGCAGAAATGTCCAACACCACATTGACTTCAAGCATAAGTTTCTGATTGGTAAATTTAATCTTTGATCGTTTAGCTGCTCTCTGGGTGCTCGTAAGGTCCAGTTCGCATAGTTGGAAAGTGATATGGCCGAAAGTTATAACTATCGAAGTAAAGCCACTATAATATAGGTTCGATTCTTTTTTCGTACGCAAAAGTATAAAAATCGGTTTAAATATTTATGGTTATTGAATTCCGTGGGACCTATAAAAGCATTCTATACGCTATTTTACGTTCCCTAAAAAGGCGAAGTTTGACCCTTTTTTAATACCTATACCCTCCGACTGAATTGTTGAATAATATAAACTACCCTCCGACTGAATTACATTATGTGATTATGGGTAGAATTTTATACTGGGACTATTTGTAATCTGAACATGAGAATAAACAGTGAGTAATAATGAAAAAAAAAAACGGTTTACTTCCGACGATAGATGCATTGTTAACTATCCCTTTATCAGACGAGCGATAACCACGGCATGTTATCTTCCTCGCCACAGCACGCACACGATGGATTTTGGCTAGAATGCCACACGGTCTATGTAACTGCGGATCGAGGAAAGGGGTTGATCGGAGTTGTTGGCGTTCCAATGCATCATCGAGGATTATGCAGTTTCCACAACTGGAAGGCATACGTTCGCGTCACAATCTTATTGCCTGTAACCCGATCACCCCGCTTCTATCGTATCTATCGTATATGGATTTTGCAGACGTATGTATGTATATGTACGTATGTATAATGTATACGTACATACGAGTGCCAGGGATAACTCTAGTCGGCTAGGCATGAGTAATGGGTTCAAACCGAATGGTCGCACCTCTACCGTAAACCTGGATGATATACGAGATTATAACTGCGAGTGAAATGCTCTTGTCCGTTATTACCTTCAGTTTAATCCTCCGCAATCCTTGCTCGCCCTTCTAATCGAGGTTAATTCACGTCGGTCTACGCCTAGTGCATATCTGTTCAAATTTGCCCTCCAATTAAGCATCATTTTACGCAACGCTATTTTAACATTTCCTTCCTACACGTAGGTATATACCTACCTATTCCTAACTTAACCGCGATACAATATCCTCTATTGTCCTAAACGTAGGCCTGAAACAGGGAAAGATGCAAGCTACGCTTTCTCCCGGTGATAGGGATTCTGCTACGGTTGGCGCCATTAATGGGCTTAGGCTAGCCCTTTCACGGCTCCGACCTAGGGATGGCTAAGCTCGGCTTGTCTCCGTTTGCACATACATTATAGGATCGAATTTGACGTTATCAATTCGAGCTGTAGATAAGCCTGGGTCTTCCTGGCGGGTTTACGACACCCCCTGGGTCGCGCTATACACCTTTGGACTTTATAAGGCATCGCTATCGCGCATGGGGAAACTATCCTAGATTTGATTTCATCCGTTCTGCACACTTATACGGCTCATGTTTGCTCTACGTTTAATCGATCGATCGTATAGTTGTACCAACTGAGGTCAACTTGATATTGACAAATATTTGCCCGTGAAATTATCAATTTCAATCGATCCAAAAACGATTATTTATAATCTAATCATTAAAAACGTGTATCGAATTATATGAAAGAGAACAAGTCCGAAGAAAGGATTTTTCCATTTGACTACAGTCACATATTATACGTATGCAATAATGCAGCGGGTAAAAGAATTTCTCAGCCCTTCGGAACCTAAAGTGTACCGAGATGGAACGGCAGAAAAGCGTGATATTTTTTCAACAGAAATTCAGGAAGCTGGATGACCGGAGAAAGTATCAAAAGCTCTGATCGGAGAGTCGAGCAATTTTTTATTTTATTTTATTTTTTCTAAGGGGCTGTTGAATGTAACGAAATGGTCCGTTCGAATATGAAGGATTTTGCAAAGAAATCCACTAAATTGCCTGTTCGCAAGAGCACTCGAGCGTACGTTACGTGGGCTGGGTGACAATTTATGTAAAAAGAAGGTATTCGAGCTATTGAAATATCTTACAATGTTAAGGGTAAGGTGGTCAATATTTACCACACCGCGTTAACTTCACCTGCCGAATTTTTATTCTCATCTTTGTGTAATTCACAAAACTGTTAAAGAGAATACAGGCCAGAAAAAAAAAAAAAAAATAGATTCCACGTCGATATCTAACGTCACGAACTTCATAAAATAATATAATGAAGACATATTCGAAGGGTGTTTGTTCAAAGCTTTTTGATCAGCTCGTGAAGCGAAAATGTAGCATTGTATATTTGAAAAGCGATCTTTCTTCATAAAATGGTAATCCTAGTATATTTTAGGGGAATTTGAATCTATTCCCGTTCACCATTCCCTGGTATATCTCTGCGGAATCTGGTTCGGGGTTTACAACCCCACAGAGAATTAAAGAAGCGATATACCCGGCTGACCGATCTATAGCTGTGAAAATCCGACCGGAAATACCAGACCTAAAAAGACTTGGTGAATATTTTATTTCGTGCTATTTTTTGCTGATCCCGACGCTAGTTCATTGTCAGTTTATCAGTTAATCAACGCTTCTCTTCGAGCACGGAAATCCAATTTTCTACATATTTGCCATAAATAAGTACAAGAAATTGCTTTTAGGGGCGAAAAATGTATTCGATATAAAAGCCGCACCTCGTCACATTACTTGTTCACCTTTACACATGAATTTATTATTACATACATGCGCATCGCGACGAGCAGGAGATACTCGTGGGAGGTTGCTCTAGTTGAATGCTCTTTATTACCCAATATTCCGAAAGAATCTATATAAATACGTCTCTGTAGACTATAACCATAGATTGAATACTCCATGTTATAAATTGCTGAAGTATTAACTATCCGTGAATCTAAGATTATAGAAATTTACGATCACAATGCGTAGCTGTAACAAATCTGTGGACTACAATCGTTAAAACTGCAGTCATACGATTTAATTCCATATCGCGGAGGTATATTCACTGCAGTAGTACAATGAATCAGAGCATCGACACCAGTCATACTTTGAACCATGTTTAAAGTGTAATTTTATATCGGTATGGGAGATTTTGATTATTCAACCACTTTATACGGAGTAAAAAGCAAAGCCGTATATGAAGAAAGAAAAGTACCTAATTGAATTATTTACGAGTAGCATTTTCGCCTCGATAAATAATGCCGGCTGGATTATTCGAAACTCAAATTTCTACAGAGATTAGAGTGTATCACATAGCTCGCAAACTTACTGTGAATTATATGTATCACTTTGAGGTCTGTAAACGCGGAAGTTCCTGAATAATTTGATTCATTTCCACCGTATACAATTAATGAAGCTGGGAGTATGTGAGCTGGGTGGGTGTCATCCACGCAAATTGCGAAACTAGCACAACGTGGAAATACTGAAAATTAGCTAGAAACTAATACAGCTACATCCGTGACTTAATTTATAATGCAGCTTCATTGTTCATTGTTCGCTATCTTTTTTTACAACGCCGATAGAATTTGGTTTACTGATTCATGCGCGGAAACCACAGTGATATATGAGAACTCATAGTGTCGTATGTTCAATGGATATTCGATAAATACCGTATACAAGTGACAAAATTCAAATAACATCAAATTGACCTACTATCAAATAACGACAACGATATAGATTCTTCAGTAGCAGACCAACTTGAGGCGAATGCGGAAATGAAAGCTGGAAAACTCGCAAGCTCGGATATGACCTCGGTTTATGAAAAAATTAGTGACAATCCAGTGAAAAAAAATAAGCTGTTTTGCCAATATTTATACCGTTGATGCCATGTTGGCAGCGACAAATCTTAAACTCTGAAGTCCTCCAGTACCGTTATATTTCTGTAACTTAATGTTTTATATGAAAATTCTTAGACAGAGTGTCGTCGTGGATCAAAGGCGGAAATATAATCATAAAATGATTTCAGATCTTGAGGGATATGAAAGTATGGTGTATAATTATACAATATCCGCTGTTGTAAGCTGTCGCTACACAACGGCAGGGTTCTTATCTCGTATTGTTTGGGAAAGAATGCAATATACTTGCAGTTGTATAGGCGTAGACAACCCTCTATCGTAATACGTAACACACGCCTCCATTGTATCCTCCTTTCCTCGTTGATAATTCATAGCATTTCCGTATCTTCTCAAGAGCTTGTAGTATAGGGTTGGAGAATACAAAGTCTTGCCTTGGCCCCGTCTTCGAATCCCTCAAGATAATCCAAGGTAAGACTTGTTCCGCTTACACTTACCGGAGAGGAACTTTCATACGTTAAATCGTACGGATTTAATGGAAGTTTAAGACGAAGTCACCCTTCCTTCTATATTACATAAGGGAGTCGAAAGGTTCCCCGAATATCATTCATACTGGTCTGTCGATGGTGATGTGAAGAGAAAGTTACTCTTAGACATCACTGATTCGAGAAGTAGCTGAGTAGTCGATGAACCAAGGAACTGCAGGTACACACTTCACACTCAATATAAGCTGTCTTATAACAGAAGACGTAGAAGTTTCCACTTTCTTGGCGAAACCCGAGAAGACTCTTGTTTAATGTACACAATATATCAAACGCGTTCCAGGTTATGATATCAACAGAGTAGCGTTAAAAGGTTCAGCTCGTTAAGAGGACGGTTTTTGTTACCTCAATAAATAAAGTAAGGAAAATTTCAACTTGTTCATTTTTCCCAATTTTGAAGTAGTGAAAACAAAAATTGTCGGCATTTGACGATGACTCGAAATGGTAGAATCGATCACGACTTTCCCCCGAGATCTGCAGCATGAACACGAAACATTCGGCAGCTTAGCAACGCGAACAAAAGTATTAGTATTTGGAAAAAGGACTTTGACGGTTGACAAATTACCGTGTGCAGTTAAATCTTCAAATTTCGAGACACTCGAGATCCCAAATTTCAGCCGTTTGCCGTATGCAAGATACTGCTCAATATAGAAAAGTCTGATCGCTCTGGTATACTGGGTAACAAGATGACGAAGCGGAAGACAAAGGCGCGAAAATTGGCACCTACCAAGCCGATCAAGATCGCGGCACTGATCATAACAGCTATTCAAAACCTTCGCGAGACCAAAGGCTCGACATCTGGTAAAATCGTCGACTATATCACTCTTGGCTCAGAATTACCACAGGGTCGAATCAAGTCTCAAGTAAGATTATATTATCAGATTAAGGATTTTTTATAATTCGTTCAGCACCTCGTTCCGCAATACCGTTTCCATTTCATGAAATTTCACTCCACCGCTTTATTGTAATCTCGATCAATTTCGTTCTCAAAAATGACAGTGTAAAATTGATAC
Organism: Tenthredo distinguenda; assembly: GCA_947538915.1. NCBI lineage: Eukaryota > Metazoa > Arthropoda > Insecta > Hymenoptera > Tenthredinidae > Tenthredo > Tenthredo distinguenda. Next base: position 14,484,446 of record OX384534.1, read on the forward strand.
ATTTGGGGAAGTTAGGGCAAAGTAACGTCGATAACGTCGCCACGTAGCTATCGGGATTCTAGCTAAGAAAATTACGATATATTCGAAGAAGAAGTTAGTTAAAGTGGAAAGTCGACATTGTACAAGAGTTGAAGTTATCTTATCTCTTCAACGTTTAGTCGAATCGTGGGAAATTAATGCTGTGATTTGATAACGCCTATTTTCAGGTAAAGGCCGCGTTGAGAAGGGGAGTCGAATATGGTGTTCTGAAGAGATTTCGCGGCCACTACTTTCTGCCGATAGGCGACGACTTGGACAGAGCCGATAGAATCGCTACTCGATTTGCAAAACTCCCGATGCCAATTTCTTCCCGCACAAATGTAACGCGGAAAAACACAAGTCCGAGCAGATATTCGAAGAAAAAATCACTCAAGCTTCAACCAGCAACAAACTTGGCACGGCGATCATTCTCAAACTTGCAAAAGAATGTTAGAAAAGTTCGATCCGTGCCTTTATCCCTGACATCTACGGTTACAGAGAGAAGTTATCGCCGTGACAAAGACTCCTGTTCAGAAAGTGATATCGATTAACATTTCTCACGATTCGTCCTCTATGTCAATGTCCATATACATATATATATACCTATTTCTTTCTATTTTTCGTAAGCGTTGGATGTTTGATAAGTTTTAAAGCTACTAGAGGATGGCCGACATACGTATACACGTAGTTGGATAATAATCTTGGGATATGTAGTCGGTAATGTTGAATTGTACCTGATGATATAGACTCTTTTGAAAAATGAGGAATAAAATCTCGTCTGCATTGCTCTCATTCCTCTACCCTTGGTTACGACACGTTCACGGATGGAAATAACGAAGTGCTCACCCCGGCGCTACTTGTATTAAATTTCAATGTACATGGTGAACAGCAGACTGCAAAAACAAAGAAAAATGAAAAAAAAAACCCATGACCTGTCCATCGCTGGCGTTGTTGTCGCCTGTGCCATTCGGTGGAAAAAATTGTCAGCTGGAACGATGTACCGAGCGACTGTTCTGCTGTGGGTAATGTTCGTTCACATTGTGATATCCGAGTGTAAGAGTGCAGGATTGCGTCGGTTATCAAGTTGAAATTTCATTATGAATAAATAGCGAGGAATTAAAAAGTAAAATACCGAAACTCGTGTAGATGAAAAATGGGTGGAAATAGAAATGTAATTGCTAGTAACATCGAGAAAGTTCGTTCATATCTATTAAAATTGTTGAAAACCCTGTAAACGGTTCGTTTCACTTTTTACTGATTAACGTAATGCGACAGAATCGTTTTAATTTTGTCTATAGAAAAGTTCTGCATGCTTCGATAATCTCTTTCTTCCTCACCACTCACGAACCCAACCAAGCTCGGCACATGATATAACTTTTGAAGATAAACCTATAGCCGCCATAGTGGAAAACGAACTTTTCTCTTATACATAACAACATCTTACTCTGATCCAATAGGAATAAGATTTTTACCCTAATGTGACCCTGGATATGTCACTCACATGATAAAGTTTCTCGGTCTCTGAGGTAAAAAGAAAAGGAAAAAAAAAACAAGAAAAAGAAACGTGAAAATTGGATAGCCCGGGCCATGATAAAGGGAAAAACCATCATGGCTTTTATTTGACGAGACCGTGAGACTCGTCGCCCTCGAAGCACCGTTGATTAAATACTTTCTGGGTATTACGGATAATACTTTGATCAAATGGGTCGATCTCCTTGAAAATATTTCCGACCAAATTCAATCGCCTTAGAGTTAGAGCTGAATGAAGATGAGGATAAATCCGCCAGGCGCACATGGCATATTTTCTGCGGCTTTAGCGAGGAATCTTAAAATTTGACATTATTCAAAACGCTCATTGATCTGCACATTGAAAAATTGATATCAACGAAAATAAGACTTGCGATTTCATCCGATATGAACGTTGCGGAGATTACGATATATTGGAATATTTAGCAATTGAGTTTTATACGACGATCAGCATCCCCGCCTCGTATAACAGCAGTTCTTGGATTGTTGAATTCAGAAATTCAAGGATAAAAGATATTTAAAAACTTATACAGGATACGCATTATTCTTTCCTAAGGTCCTTTCCGAATCGCTCTTGACAAAATTGTCAGAAAGAGGCAGCGCAATAATTGAGCGTGATTTGTATACTTTTCCATCCCCTATTCTCCGGGGACTACCAAAAGGAGAACGGCAAACCCCGATTATGTATATTACACACACACACACACGTACACACGCATTTGCAGGACATATTTATACTACCCAATATATCAAGACCATGGATTAATTGAAATGAAAAATGAATTTTTTTATATACCACGAGCTTTTTAGGTACCTAAAGCTTACAAAAGCTCATGTACTAACAAATGGGGCCGGTACCCATACAGGTGAACCGTATCGAGTGCGCGAAAAATTTCAATGGATTCTGTTCAAAGAATGAATAAATTCTTTTTCCTTCAACAGGGAAAATTAATAATTTGTAAGTCAAGTTACCAGGCACAGCTAGCAGATTTCGCATTTCTGTCTGTCGTGATGTGAGACGCTTGAGTTTCTTTTTTGGTTTTTTTACCAAATCGATAAGCCTAATAGCCGTAGCATTTGCGGACCATGGCAAAAATAATTCCTTCTATTCATGTTTCTCCGGTCTGTTGGAGCAACAAAGTACCTAGTCGTATTTCCTCGGCAGCTTCAAGTGCTTCTTCAATAAGAGAATTCTTTTTTTTTACAGACTGGAAGGGTGGATTCCGCGAATGAAAAACGCAAGATACGTAAGTGCCTGTTATCGTCTAATATCTCAATTTCACTCAGCGACAAACATACACACACATGGGTATAATTTTTTGTTCTTATCGGCCGAATTTTACCCAAACGCCTGTGATTCACGATATTGCTTGTTTCATTGCAGCCGAAAGAATCGATCTGAAGAAAGCTAGATAGTTTCTTTGCGTCGGAACGATAGAAAATTTGTAGACTTCTGAAGGGAAGAAAAATTTATTACGTTACAAGATTCTCAATCTAGTAAATCCCGAACGGAGGGTGTAGTCACTGTTAAACGACAGGATGGACTATACGCTCGAATTGGACCAGTAATTCCAAAAGCTAGTAGGTTCAATCTAAACCGTCCGCATAGTCTACGGTTCTACCCTATCAGAGTTTAGCCCGATAGTTGCAGTTTGGGTATATTTGGACGTGTCCCTTGTACGATGAAATCCACAAATCCGCCCTTGCTACACCAATTCCTGGCTGATTATATCCTAAACAACGAATGTTACACCAGCGTTCGCCAGTCTGTCGCGTTATCCGCTCGATAAAACTGCACTGGAGCGTTGCCAATGAGTTGGTGCACGGAGTTATGGATTGAGTTTACATAATCGCTTCTAAATTGACAATCAGAACGATACCGCTACGTTAAAGCTTGGAAATTAATTCTCGAAGTTGCTAGAAAATGAGTTTATCATATGAAAAATTTTCAATCGGTTCTTCACCCTCGGTAGCATAGTGCTGCGGTCTGCGGTCACTTTTCGACTTCGACCTTCCGAATAATTCAAGATCCCAAAACGTACGACTTCCCGTGTCGAGGGATGAAAAGGGGCTACAATTGTTACCATTTCGCCTGGGCTTTCTAGAGATTGCCAATCGATATGCCGCGATCAATGCTAACCCGATCTCTAGCTACCTGCACATCTCGCGTGTTACTTGAACAACCATATATACATATACATATACGTATGTGCGATGCTATGAGAATCTGGAGACGAGAAACTGGCCTCCAAACCCCAGACGGGGTACTGGAGGGACATAGAACTGTAGATGCCTCGGGGATAATGGCATTAGTTTAGGATGGTGGTACGAAGTTCGGTGAAACTACAATTGTACCGGGTAAACCTGACGTTTGTATCGACAGCATTGTTTTCCCGACGCAATTAGGCGACTTAGCACGGGTTTGTTTACCGCAAGTAGAAACATAAGCGTGATCATGCAGAACTTGAATTGTTGTAAAGCATCTGGTTTGTCTATTGTCTTACGTTTCATAAGTTCTCGTCTGATTAGCTGTTTGTGAAATTCATTTGGTTTATTCCTCCGGAGCTTGATTAAAACTCAAGTTCAACTTTAGGGAAAAATTTTCATCCTCCGAAGAAATTCTTCGAAGTTTTCGCATACCTGTATATACTAAGACCTTCGTAAATTGAAAATGTGGAAATCTTCGGATCTCAAAAGTTGCAAGAACTTTTCAAAAAATAATACCTCACGCGTACAGGGTATGAATGTTCCGAGGGAAACAATGACGTTCAAGATATTCCATTCCCTTACGATTCCATTGTACTTTCCGCATTATTTTCATTGCGGACAAAAATCCTCTGAACTTATCTAGTTAAAAAAGTTTATCTACTAATCGCAACGAATTTGAACAACCAGAGATTTACAAAGTATAACTTTGTAAAGATTATTGTCTACGTAGGTATACCTGTACTTTTCTACTTGCTTATAACTTTTTCCTCGAAGCATCGCGCTAAAATTAAACATAACGACGTTATGCAGTTGAGTCTTTCAAATTTTCACATTCCTCTTTACTTTAGCTGTGGCAAAGCTCTAGTTTCTTTTCATAATTTACATTGGCTCTAGCTCGGCAATATTCTTGGATAACGTAGGTGGTGGTTAGCTCCGCCTTTTCTTGCGAAACCTTTCGCAAATCTAAGGTTCACAGCTGTTGTCAGCCCACGACACGCCAGGCTTTGCGAATTTTGTCGAATGTGCGAGTTGATAAAAAGTAGGAAAGCGCTTTGAATCAATCGGGAGAATCTCCACATAATTAATCGATCATATCCGCTAGAAGTGAATTCGAAACTCCACAGACTGCGATTTAGATTTAAAAAACGAATGATTTAGTTCTTAATTCCTAAAAATTTCCCGCTTCATTTGTGTTGAAAGAATCCTCGGCACAGGGTGGAAAGTATTTTTGATAGACTGACTGGTAAATCTGACTTGGTATTATATGAGGGTCGTAGTTCGTGATTTTCTCCGAGGTTTCTGAGCACGCAACAACGGAATGTCTCACATTACCATAAATCTGACCTCGTCAAATCTAATCGGTGGGATTTTCTGAGATATGTGAGGTGAATACGAGTGTACATTCTTTTCCGAGTTATCGTTGCAGCTCTAAATATTGTCAAATCGATTGTGATACGTTTTGAAAATAAGACCCAGCCTCGACTTTTACACCTAGCAATAAGAGTATTTGTCTATATTCGAACGATGAATCAAGAAAGCTTCTCTCAAATCGAATGGATCTCAAATCTCAGTCTCATCCTATTGTTTGATGAACTCAGTTCGTAATACTTATTCTTGTGTGGTAAAGAATTGAAGGAACACTAGTGAAGGGTATTTTCTGCAGCACAGTCACAGAGAAAGCTGCTCTAATGGTATAAAGCTTTCTCGCAAAACACAATAAAAGACCTTTTGTTTTCTCTTCAGTTCAGGGTTCCCATTAATTACGGCGCGTACATCAAGTTGATTTGTTGCAGGAAACCAATAGCCATCGTCGATACAGCCAGGAAAAATCTCAGTTACTCGAAATCCTGCAGAACCCTATAGTGAACTAGATTCTTTTTCGCGAGCCCAGGGTTTGAGACCATTCACTGACATTCTTACCAAAGACTTCGTGCCATTAACGTAATTCGAATCTTAGTATAGGATGCTGAGACGTTGCACAAACGGAACTCTGGGATATTTCATTTCGATAGCGTTTTTTTTTCACTCTATATTTTATGGTACGAGTTTTGAAAAAATCAGATCTCTGGCCTCAAATCTCTTCTGAAATCCAATTAAAGTTTCATCGAAGAATATGATTCAAATATTCTTCTCTTGTTGAAATATCAAGCGATTAAACCCGGAGAAAAGAAACTCGCTGGACACGAAGTACCTCACAGTTTCATTATAAAGTTAATATGAATGATTCGCGCATACATACAGACATGAATATCCACACCGTACAGACGTAGGCTTCGGATAGAATTTGAAAGCGCGTAAAATCGTGAATGTCTCCTCATAAGCCAATATTCGGGACAGCTTTGTCGAGTCCTTCACAAACGGTTGGAAATTGAAATAGAATATATGAGGAGGAATGGCGTGTAGTGGGATCTCAGAGGTATAGCAACGGGTATCGGCGTCAGCGTCGTATTCCCGAGGGAGTTTAGCTACTCTCGAAGGCTGCCGTTAAATCGATGCTGATTCAATAATGTAGGCCCCGTTGCTAGGCGCAGTACGTGTGTGTATGTATGTATGTATGTATGTATGTATGTATGTATGTATGTATGTGGATGGATGTCTGATAATGAAAACAAGAAGTTAGTTCGGCGTTGACTCTCGAAGACAACGGCCAAGGAAACATCAACGAAATAAACGAGGCATAACCGAACTCCGTGCTTGGCTAATTATTAATATAAAAGACCTCATTTTTCACATCCTAGCCTACAACTGTGGGGGCTAATACTAGTCCTCCCACAGAATCAGAAGTGGGATACTTACCGACAGAACCTTAAAAATAAAACAGTGCTCCATCAAAAGTGAGTACGAAAGGGTGTGGATCGTTCGAGAATTCCCTGGGACCGTTAGTAAAGTGCGGCGGAATTGCTCGACGGTTTGAATCGTGAATAGAAAATATATTGGCTACGTCCAGATAATCGAGTAACGAGATTGTGAGTGAAAGACTAATACTAAAATAAACGAATAAAACAGTGATAATTATCTCTAACGGCGGACGTGTGTTCCCTAGGACCGTTAGCAGATTTATGTAAAAAAAAAAAAAAAAAAAAAAACGATGTCTGAGTGGCAAGAGTTGATTAAGACGCATCGCTCGGAGATGCAAGACCTAGTAAATCATCATAGCGCAGAGACTCAAGGCATTTTGGAGGCTCATCGTAAAGAACAAAGTCGATATTATCAGACCCTCGACACGACTATGGCCCAATTGTCCCAGATGATGCGATTGTTGACCGAACGAGATTCTGAAATCAGCCGTTTGCGAGAAGAAAACATTGCAGCACTTCGGAATAGAGATACAAACAAAGACAATGCCACCGAGCCCAGCGAACAAGCTCAAGGACACCCCACTACGAAAATACCATATTATGAGATTGCGTCACAAATACCCGTGTTTGACAACAAGGATAATTCCTCCTTGACTTTAGAAATGTGGCTGAGACGAATCGACGATTTAATGATTGTGTACCAATTAAACGACGACGTTGTGAAGGTTCTCGCCTCCAACAAATTTGCAGGTGGTGTAAAAAAATGGTATGAGGCGCAGGAAGACTCATGCAGGTTGACATGGGGCGACCTCAAGATGAAACTCCTTGAAATGTTCGGAAACAGCGAGGATATATCCCGGCTCATGGAAAGGCTAAGGGCTAGGAGATGGAAGCGTAGTGAACGCCTAGAAGAATATTATCTTGATAAGCTGTCTCTGGCAAAGAAAGCGAAACTGGACGATAGTGAGATCATACTGCACATCATTCGTGGCATCGATAATTTCACTATCCGCACCCAGCTTGTCGCTGCTCACCACCAAACGCTTGACTCTCTTTTTCGTACATTGAAGCTACTTTCGAATGAAGTTGGTGATAATTCAAGGGACAACGCATTGGCAAAGACTGTATCGGTTAAGTGCGATGTGTGTAAGAAAGATGGACATACGAGTGACAAGTGCTTCTTCCGCGATCGTAAACAAAACGAGAGTGGGAGTGCGCGCAAAGACAGTACGATGAACAATAATACTAACCCGTACAATAGATCGTATAACACGCATACACGTAGCGTGCCTACGTGTTTTAAATGTGGTGTTATAGGACATATCGCGAGGCTGTGTACGAGTGGCACCAGCGGACCGGCATCAACTTCGAGGACTTCAGCTGGAGGAAATCAGCCTTCCGTTATGCACATCCGGACGCTGCCATATCCTCAGAACGCCTCTAAGTATTTTAAAGACATACAGGTAGGAGATGTTAGCCTTACTGCTCTGTTAGACACTGGCTGTACTATCAATCTGGTAAAAGAGAGCTGTCTCCCCATGATGCATATTTCTGATGTATCCTATCAGAGCAAGTCTTTAAAGGGCTTTGGTAACAACCTAGTGGCAAGCCATAAGACTATTGTATACCAGGCGACGATCGATAATGAGAATTATACTATTCCAGCAGCTGTGATCCCGGACAATGTTATTGACGTAGATCTAGTACTAGGACAAGCCTTCCTTGACTCTGTTGCTTGGAGCAAGGAGCAGGACGAAATTAACTTCCGACCTATGGGTCCCCCTGACGACGAAGTCTATCGAATGATGAACATCTGCGTCGACGAAGACGGGCCGAACATCGACACTAATCCAGTTTTGACCCCAGCTCAGAAAGAGCTGATAAAGAAACAAATCGTGAGTTGCAACGGAGATGCCACCACGCAGACACGCGAGTGCCCAGTTCGTATGAAAATAGAATTAAGTAGTGACAAAATAGTGCGTTCTGCCCCTAGACGACTATCGTTCTTTGAGGAAGGTGTCGTCGATGAAATAATAGATGACTATTTAGCTAAGGGTAGAATAAGACCTAGTCAATCCGAGTATGCGAGCCCTATCGTACTGATTAAGAAAAAGAATAATGAGTATCGTATGTGTGTGGATTATAGAGGACTTAATAAGATAATGATAAAGAATAATTTTCCCGTACCTCATATTGATGACATGATCAAGGGCCTAAGTGGCCTCAATTATTTCACTAGCATTGATTTAAAGAACGCTTTCTTCCATGTGAAGATCGAAGAAGACTCGATAAAATATACATCCTTTGTAGTTCCGAGCGGTCAGTACGAGTTCTTGGTCGCGCCCTTTGGACTTAAGAACTCGCCACCTGTATTCTTGGAATATATCATGTATATTTTTAGAGATCTCGTGCAGCAGAGAAAATTGAGGATTTACTTCGACGACCTTTTGATCGCGACTGTGACAATCGAGGAAAATCTCGAGATTATTAAAATTGTGACTGATCGAATGCGTGAGTATGGTTTGGAAGCGAGAATCGATAAATGTTCGTTTGTTAAAACTGAATTAGAATATTTAGGATATATAATAAGTAAAGACGAGATTAAGCCTGGCGTAGAAAAAACGCGAGCCGTTGAGCAATTCCCCATACCGCAGACGTTGCGGCAACTCCGAGCCTTCTTAGGTTTGACAAGCTATTTTCGGCGCTTTATTAGAGGTTATTCAGTTATAGCCAAGCCTTTGACTGATTTGTTGCACGGTGGCGTTAAATTTGAAGTCCGTGACGAGCATAAGCAAGCTATTGACCAATTAAAGCATATCCTGATCAGTGAGCCTGTTTTAAAAATTTATGATCCTAAGAAGGAAACTGAATTACACACTGATGCCAGCTCGCACGGCTATGGCGCCATCCTGTTGCAAAGACAGGCAGATGGTAACCTACATCCTGTATATTATTTTAGTGCTAAAACAACTGATACTGAGAAAAACTATCATAGCTTCGAGTTGGAGACTCTAGCTATTATTAAAGCCATTGAACGTTTTAGGGTTTATCTGATAGGTATGAAATTTGTAATCGTAACTGACTGTAATGCTTTGAAGCAAACTTTAGAGAAACGAGATATAAATGCTAAGATTTGCCGCTGGAGCATGGTACTTCAGGAATATGACTTCGATGTGCAACATCGTAGTGGCGATAGGATGGGTCACGTGGACGGCCTTAGCCGTTGCTTTCACATGAACGTAGTAGACGACGATGAGCAACCGGATATGTTATCCGTAGCTCAGGACACGGACGTAGAGGTCTTGGAAATTAAGAACCGTCTCCAAAGGGACGACCGCTCGCTGTCCGATTTCAGTGTTATCAATGGCAAGCTTTTTAAGGTGGTTCGCGGCGAGTACCGATTTGTCGTTCCGAAACGCATGAAGCACGATCTCGTGATGAAAATCCATGAGACCTTGGCTCATCTTAGCACTGATAAAACTCTTGAGGAACTTAGAAGGAAATATTATTTTCGGAACATGCGAAAGTACGTAAAGAAATGCCTGTCCAATTGTATAAAGTGTCTCGAGTATAATCAAAAAGCCAGCTTGAACGAGGGGTATCTTCACAGTATAGATAAGGGTGCGAGGCCATGGGATACGCTCCACGTCGACCACATGGGCCCTTTACTTAAAACCACGAAGGGACATAAACACATATTTGAAGTCATTGATGGCTTCAGCAAGTTCGTCATTCTTGAGGCTGTTAAATCCACCACCACCGACGAAGTCATCCGGGCGTTGGAATCCATGTTCAGGATCTTTGGCGTCCCACGGCGTATTGTTTCGGACCGGGGTACCGCCTTTACTAGTAACGACTTCGAAACATTCTGTCGAGACAATGGAATCCAGCACGTAAAGGTGGCTGTTCATACTCCCCGTGCCAACGGTCAGATTGAGCGTTACAACCGTACCATTATGCCAGCTATTTGCAAATTGACGGAGAGACCCGATAAATGGCACGAAGCCCTCGGGAAAGTGCAGATGGCACTGAATACGGCTATTCAAAGAAGTATTGGCCGTAGCCCAGCCGAGGCCATGTTTGGGTTTCGACTACGACGAGGAAGCCTCGATGTCCTGGAAGAAAAAATGGAAGAGGACCTCACACTTGAGAACCTCGGTAGGGAGCGAACAAAGTTACGAGAGCAGATCTCCGATGCCATTGTCGCCAATCAGCAGCGAAACGAAGAGAGTTATAATCGCCGACGACGGCCGCATCAAGAATTTGAAAAAGGAGAGTTCGTAATGATTCGACAGTCCACCCACTCCGTCCCTGGAAGTGCGAAGCTCAGTAAAAAGTATATAGGACCATATCAGATCTTGAGAAAACTAGACAACGATCGTTACGTAGTCGGGGACATCCCAGGCTACCAACTCAAACAGAAAATCTATGAGTCCATATTATCCCCCGACCGACTAAAGAAATGGATTTCCGTTAAGGATCCGGAATTAGACGATACTGATGAGGAGACCGACAACCATGACTCCGAAGATGACGAAGCGCACAATCGAGCAGGACCAACGGACGGGACGTCCTTATAAATCAGGAACGGCCGAGCTGTAGGCCCCGTTGCTAGGCGCAGTACGTGTGTGTATGTATGTATGTATGTATGTATGTATGTATGTGGATGGATGTCTGATAATGAAAACAAGAAGTTAGTTCGGCGTTGACTCTCGAAGACAACGGCCAAGGAAACATCAACGAAATAAACGAGGCATAACCGAACTCCGTGCTTGGCTAATTATTAATATAAAAGACCTCATTTTTCACATCCTAGCCTACAACTGTGGGGGCTAATACTAGTCCTCCCACAATAACCTATCGCAGATGTGGCGGAACATCATTTCTATGAAGCAATTCTACCTCTGGAATACTTCGCAGTTTCTAATTGCGGTAAAAATCCATGCATTCGTAAAAGGTACGTCAAAGGAAAGTCCATTTCGACCACACGTCGCTAATGGCTTTTAATTGTGAATCGTAACCATTGAATCTATACGTGAATGGTAAATTCAAGGAAATGTAAGGACAGAAATTTCGGAACTATATTAGTAATAAACCTATAGCCTGATAAGGATTTTGTCCATTTTGCACTTAGACCTTTGTCCTTTAACTTTTAGCCTTTATCCCTGCTTTTAACCCTCGACAATTTACACTTTATACTTTACCCTTTACCCCTTAACCTTTATCCTCTATCCTTCACTCTTTCCTGATCCTTCGAGTGTGAAAATAAGTAACCGTGGCAAGTCCCGTTGACACGCGTCCTACAGGGGTTTTGTTGGAACAATTTACTCAGTTGGAAACTTTCGCGGATATATTTTTGCCGCAGGTTCAGCTCGCGCCTCTAGCTAATGGCTACTATATATCAATTCATTTTGCATATAACTTGCATACCGATCAAACTTCCCCAATCTAATCGAAATTTTAACGAGATCGCGAAAACTGGATAAAACTTCGCGGTTTTTTCATTTTTCAAAACTTTTTCAACGATAGTTCGACTCACGAGCGATATCGTTACACCGAGATGCGTGATTTGTTGAATTGTCTCACCTGGACGTTAAAGTGGTAACATGACGATAACCTTGGTCACGAATTACGGATTGTTATTGCGCCCCTTTACCCCGTGGACCAAAATCAGCCAACCCAACCGTCACCATTGGATTACATTACCTGAATATTCATGCAGGATTTGCATTCACTTTTGACACAAGTCCCGCGCCGTGACCTACAACTGAAGTTCGTCACGTTTCCTCGGTCAGGATACAGTAATTTGTTTCGAAATTAGATCATCAATAGAAATCTGATGAACTGAGAAACAATATATTGCAATACGCTTGTTAATTATGGTTTATAAATTACCAAAACCAGATGGGCTGTCCAACGAATCTATTCAAATGATCGGACGCCCAAATCCTGGTTGTCGCAAAATTTATCGTCCGTTGGGTCGATAGTACGCCCACATGACGTTAACTTCCGGCCTAAATTAATGCCTCCGTAGCATTGGCCATCAATGTGAGAAAGAGGCTTTCAGAAACTCATTGAAAAAAGCTTTTATAGAACCAATTCATCGTACAGTCGATCGATTTCATTCTTTCGATAAACGGAGAGTTTTTTTTTTCCGGAATCAAAGCGATTCTTATCTGAGAAAGAAAATCCCTCATCCAACTTCTTCGTGGCTGGGGATAGCAAAAATTCTTTGGGCTAAAATCACCGTACTATTTTACGTATGAGTTCAGATTACGTGAGCTTCTCTGTTTGTTATACAAACTGTAACGAACAAAAATTATATAATTGTATAGGGTACAGTTTTTGTGATAAAACTCAGTCTGCAGTAATCCGACGTTTACGCATAATATCCCTCGAAAAATTCCCCACGGAGGTATACGAAACAGGGGGACGTGATAATTCAAAATTTGAAAGCTCACATCCCCGTGGTGATCGCGCACGGTGCGTGGTGACTGTTTTTTCATGCGAGATTTTTCCTCCGAATTTATTTCCCGGTTATAATCAATAACCGAATTGACAGACGAAAACAGAACTCGAAGCATATACGGCTGAGAGTTAGGTTGTAATAGCTGTTTGTTGTATGTACTTTATGTATAAATCAATATTAGAGACAAACGGAGTACACGCGCAACAGAGTGTGAAAATTGGGGTATAATTACTTTTCAAAAGGTACAAAGCGAATCGACACGTATTATCAAACCATTCGCTGTCAAACTCAGAACCCGTGTCAAAAGCATTGCGACGTTTGGCCTTTTCTTCATTTCTGCTCTACGTGAACCCTCGTCTCTATTTCGATCACTGCCGCTTGAACCAGCGTCATTATTTCTGCCAGGCATCGTGATTCGTCGTTGCTTTCTTCAATGCGAAAGGATCTATCAATCTATCCTTATTATCTACGACTGGTTTCATCGCTTGTCAAACAGAGGAGAACGAGATATATTATGATGATAATAATAATAATAATAATAATAATAATAATTGTAGTTTCATATAATTCTATATTTTCAATTTTCCCTCGTTTTCCCCCTTCGTTGGCATGATGCGTATAAAGCAGATGCGAACGACGTCTCGTCAGAGCTTAGGAGACGTGAGGTAGAAAATATATTCTCAATAGGCACGTCGAGTTCGTTCTTCTCGTCTCCTTACGTTTTTCGTAGAATCGACGGTGACGCTGTGATTCAAAAGTCAGAAGAGTCAGGATGTTAGGAACACGTTATCCCTTGGGATAAGCCGAGTCGCGGATGCTGCAGAGTAAAGTAAACTACGACTATGTAGAAGAAAACAATTTTTCGCCAAGTATATATATACGTATAGATCATCGCTCCCAGCGTATCCGGGAAATCAGGTGAGAGTACCGTAACCGTGACATGTACATGAACCGGAAACCGCTCACGGGAAGCAAAACTGAATAAAAATAACCCGCGATAACAATTTCGGAAAAGCTATTCGCGCTTCGGCGGATAGCGATATGCACAGAAATTGACAGAAGTTCAGAGAAATTGACAGAAATTGAAATCTCGATTCACCTAACAGTGATTAGCTCATATACCAACACTCGACCGATTTATTCCAATTATCACAGAGTACACGATACATGTACCTTCTATTTCCCTGAAGTCTGAAATAATCAGCAAATTAATTCGCAAAGAAATTAGCCACGGAAAAATAGTGAGTTACAGTGGAACCAGCAGCAGCCAGCTGCTACTGACATCCCGTCAATGTAGGGTACCGGTAACCTACCCTACCTCCAATCTTCCGATCCTCCTATCGCCAAGGTTCTATAGCCTTTGGGTGAGGCTGTCATGTGATTTATATGGGTGCGATATCGCATCTAGTGGGCCAGGTAATCGCGTTAAGATTGGTCGCCAGCAGACGGTGGATTTTAATTGATTAGAAATAGCTGGTGTACGATGGTGATGACGTCGTAACCACTAAGAATTGGCTCTGAGCGTGGGACGAGGAACTCATTACGTTGGTACGAACATCTGGTTGACAGACACGATCCTGGCTGTCAAGTAAATTTTAAGGGTAGTAGATGAGCATGAAATTTATTTAGATTGTGCAGAGCAGCATGTGACAACTCATCGAAGTTATATATCGTGACGATGTGGCACGCCAAAGCTAATCTTGGGTAAAATAATAAGGCGTAAACTTGCGACTTGCGTCATTTTCACGATTCCACTTTTCACCAAAACTGGGTCTCAGTATCTCGGTATCTCAGCAGTATAAAAAACCAAAGTCGTATCACTTGAAGTTTAATTTTTCTTCTTCTTTATTTAAACGGCTTTTCAGATCTTAGCCAGGACCCGAGTGCCACTGAATAACGGGTCCTAGGTGGAAATGTTGAACGAAATTCTTGTTAGAAATAAAGCTCACCGAAACGATAGGTTTTATACAGAACAAGACCGCAGATTCATTCGAAACAAGATCGAATACGAATGTTGAAGAGTATATATGCTATAATATTTATCGATTACTAAGGTCATTGTAATTATTACTGACGAACTCGGTATGGAAGAAAAAACGTGTAAAAAATTTGCTCAAAAAGTTATTCCAAATATACGATTCGCGATAGAGACTGCAGGTATATTTCATTCAAAATTAAATGGCTTATCATGATTCTGACGATGATTCGGATGGTTTCCGTCATAACTATTGATCAATATCTATTTCGCCGAATGATTCGAATGCAATGTATCGCACTGTGACAAGTTTAGCTAGGTGACACAGATCGTCCGTTAGTAGGTGCGAATATTTATCAACCGTCGCACCTATCCCGCACTCGGCGGGGATGTAAATATTACATCACCCTCGCCGAACAAGATGGGATATCTATAAAAAATGAGTTTTGGGGTTATTCACTTGACTGAGCGGCAGGGGGCCAGGAGTGCCTACTGTCACATGGGACACGGAAGAGAGCGATTTTTCCTTCACCTATATATCAATTCGATCATTTTTTTTTCTTCTATTTCTCGATCAAATTTCCAGCTCGACCTCTGCTCGTTGATGATCTGGACCTGTTATTTCATCGAGATTTTCACCAAGCGATATGACATACATATCTGTATCAAAATGCCCATCGATCGTAATCTCAAATTATGAATTTATCATAAGTACGTGCAGAACGAAGTCGAAATTTTTCGCTTCGTAAATCAAGATGAAGTTCCAACCTTCCACCTGGATCAGACTATCTCCCCACTGAAATTAAGTTCAAAATACGAGCCGCATTCCAGGAATATCTCTGTAGAAAACATCTCTAGTACGCGAGCATTATCTCTCTCATAATTTCACCGGTGGCTTACATAAGCTTATGCTTACCGTTCCTCTCTTCCATCTACCCAGCTCTACACACCACCCTGCTGGCTGGCTGCCCCTTCATAAACTTACCGTATAAGGGTTAAGTCTTAACTACCCCTTGGCCGTCCTTGCTACGTTCTTGGTACAGAATTTCTTGCTTATGTTCAGAGCCCAGACGAGATTACACAGTCGAGTTAAAGTGACACTTGTCCATTCACAACGTGCAAGAAATTATAATCCATACATCAAGCTCACGACTTTGAATTTTACCTCACTCAATGAGGACCGCGATCAAATTTCCAACTTTGCAAACTGAGCATGTGAGTAGTTAGTGAAGTTAACACAGCTCTTCGCGGCAAAATGTTAAAAACTGATCTGACTGAAACACGTACGAATGGTTAGAGCGGATTCTTTCAAGGAACACAGATTTTTTTCTCTGTCACAAAAGACAGAGGATCTAAGAAGATTCTATAACGGTATCGGATGAAGTATTCTTTCAACGAGCCAAATATAAGAGTCTCGAGTACAAGAGTAAATTTGCCGCTCGACTTACTCTTACGTACCATCGCAAGCGACTTTTCGCGTGACCCACATTAGCTTATGATCTTCCTCTCTCTGATGCATGAAATTTTCGTTTAAAACATGTTTTATACTAGCTACATTCATAAGGAAGATATTTTATCACTCGAGCCACGCCACAGAACTCCTCTGCAATGCTCGGACTAACCACACAGCGCCAAGAGCTATCCAATTATATCTACCTCAGCCATCAGAATCGATTCGTCCTTGATAGAAGCTGTAATGAGTGCGACCTATGTGCTATACACTGAGCGGTCAATTGCTTCGACAGTACCCACTGCCCTCGCTCATCCACAGTGGTAATTAATGGGTCTTGGATTGAACGAGAATTACACGTGCACGAAGGGAGGCGAATTTGAGGTTGCAAATATCCAAATCTCCAGAGGAGTTCCTGTGAGCGCGCTTCGAGGTATATCTTCTAATAAGCGTTAGGAATACACTAGATTAGATTTCGAGCTAAACTTCGATCGCATTTGAAAACAGCTGGGTGAAGATTCCGTACGCACAATACTAAAATTCTAAACTTAGGTGAAAGGGAAAACTGAATTATCCTGCATTCATCGTTGATTGTCGTGATACATAATGTATCCTGCAAAATGTTGAGTCCCGAAACTTACGAGGTACTGTTCCATGGTAGATGTCTTATTGTTATGTGCATGGTATACACATTCTGGAAGAAAATTCAGGTGAAATATAGCGCCGACTACTTGGGGCTGAAGGACTGCATGAGAATAATGAATTGAGCCCTAGCTGGTGATGTTTAGTTCAACGCAACGGAACGTCTATTGTCTGAAAAGTTGCCACGCGTTCATACGCACGCTTCACGAGGTAGCTGGTACCTCTGAATGCTAGAATTATGCCTTTCCGAGTGAAAGCGAAGTTGAAGTATGGCTGTGATAGCGTCGTTCTTCTCAGACAAGGCGATATGTAATTAAAAGTTAACTTTACCCGAGGTGATAGAAACTAGTCCGCAGCGCAGAGAATAAGAAGAATGGCAGACGAGTGAGGAGAAGAACTTTGCGGCCAGCACTACGACAGTTTTGCAAAGGTATGAAAGTTGTGTATGCATGTGAAAGATTGTTTTAAAAATTAAGAATTGTCGAACGAATTTTAGTACTGTCACCAAGATTCTGTTACATGGTGTAGAGATTTCAACATCCGTAGTTATCCTGCACTCGGGAAAATTGCCAACTGCGAGAGCTTGCGTAACTGAGTTGCATAATAAGTACGAAGAACAAACTTTGTTCAGATCTAACGAAGGCCTGTAGATATTTATTCCTTTTTTTCTTCATTGCTGAAAAGTTAGTGATGAATGTCAATGTACATACGTAATAGACTGTAGATTTGAACACGCGTAAAGTGACAGTCGTTGAGATTGTCCCGATAAGAATTTCCCCGTTTGATGTTCGTACTTTGAAGTAGTATGAATACGCATATAAACTGTATCCCCGAAACACGTCATAACGGTTTTCTGATAAAACTTGAAGAATCGAACCGTGAAACAAAATGAATGAATGTGCTATTTCGTACAATAAGGAATTTGAGGTCGAATTTTCGTGCCCGTCTCTGTGCCGTAAAGTCATATTTTAACCAGGAGGGTTTTCCTAGGTTTTTCCTTGTCTTTGTGGATCCTCTTTCATGCGAAGTTTTGTTATACAACGGTGGGACTAGCGCCTGTAAAGCTACAGTTCTACCCAACGAAGAGCTCAAAAGCATCACGCATAGCTCAGTCACGTCCGCTTGGAAAAGCAGATGTTTTTCAGATTCTAGAATTCACGGCGTCATTGCGACTTGACGGAAAAAGGCTTTTCAATTATTGTTGCGACTAAAAATCGGCATGAATTTATAACGCTATTCACACAAAAGACCAATCGACCATGTCTTTCTTGTTGAGAATTCTGGACGAAAACGAAACCTTCGCGCGCGATGGCCTGATTATAAATTAAACACTGGTGCTTTACCAACGTCGGTGGTACGTAAAGAAAACCCCAGGGTCTTGTTACGGCGTTGAATTCTTGGCAAAAGGTGGTCCTGGCCAGCCACGAGAATTCTTTTCTTCCGTCCTTTTTTTAGACCCTTTGTGTTATACCCTACAAGAGTTTCCTAAAAATATGTTCATTCAACGGACAATATCTCTCGATATGTTTTTCGTCGTAGGAAGGTGTATACATGCGCGATGATATAATAAAACGCTTGTCAACTACTCCTTTGTATCCAGTTGTCGACTCTGCGGGCGTAAGACGGATGCCAAATAATTTTCCATTTCTTTTTGAGAACAGAACCACTTCGATTGGTTAGTTTCACGAAAGAAAAAAAGAGTGAAATAAAAATCTGAGCAAACATAATAACCGAAAGACGGTATCTTGGCTCGAAGAATTTTTACAGCAACACCGATATCACAGCGATTCTATTAGAATGGCAAATAAACTGACTACACCCTTCACAGCCCTTTATAAACAGTGCATACATCAGAACTTACCGTGGCGCACGACAGCTGTGTCACAAAATTTTCCGTAAATATATATCGAGGAACGAAAATGTTTTATTCGTATCGAAAGAAGCACCTTTGAAAATTTTGATTCGAGAAAAAAAATCATGTTCGAAGATTTTCAGGAAAACTTTGTTCATATTTATTCTATTACGAATTTTGAAGGTAAAGAGAAATCCGTGAAAATTTATTATTACTCATTTATAATTCAAGCTCGCCGTGAAATCTCTTTATGTATTATCGATAATGATATCCATTATATAACCACGAATCCTTCGGAGGATCCGAAACAAGCTTTTGTTTTTTTACCCAAGTCTGGCAAACCGAATTAGATCAGATGCCGGTCCAATGGGCCATATTTTCGGTAAAATCCGAATGGCTCGTTCCGTTACCAAGAGTACCTAACTTTATAACGTTGAAACAAGATTGAATCTGAGTATGCGTCGTATACATACGATGCGAATACCTTTTCCTACACATGCATAGTATACCGTTGAGAAATAAAATCACTCGGCTGCTTTCGAAATGGTTTTATGAAAATAGCGATTTTTTAAAACTTTTTTTCTTCATATCTTCTTTTTCCCTTTAAATTTCTGAAAAGGCATAAAAGCGGTGGGTACCTGGTTTTGTCGGTGGCACAGAGTGTTCTCTTCTGCGTCCACCGACGCCACCGACGCCACACATATAACCCTTACAGAATATTAATTAGGGAAGGCGAGCCCGGAATAATTAACTGCACTGGATAATCTCTTATTAACGCGGTGGGCTCATACAACAACACCAGTATGAACGGCACGAGCCATTCGGCCTTCATTCGCCAGCCGCGTTTCTGCTGCTACCACGCTGGGGTCATAAGTGGGCATTGCGGTGCGGCCGGATGCGTGTGCAAGCATGACGAATAACCTTTACGCGATAATCAACTTACGCATTTTTTTAAATGCAATAGCTCTGTTCGCGGATGTAATTCGAGTTTTGCCATTCGTTCGCATGTAGCAATTTTTATTCAGAACAATCGAGTTTCGAATTCCAATTTCTGAGGAAGAGCAGATTATTACACTCCGTGTGAGTACGCGGTTCTTGAATAATGCGTGGAAATGGAATGAACACGCGATTATGGGGTAACCCATAAAATTTTTTAGCGAGTGCGTAATCGAGCGCCGAGTTATGTAAGACTTGTTAAACTCGACCCCTGCATTAATATCTCATGAATTTCCAGAAAGTCTGTCGACATTGAAGGAAAGCTTTACGTGTGTGCGCACGTTCGTGAGTTAGCTACACGAATACTGGACGAAATTGCCGTAGAACGAGGCACGGCGAGGCAGACGTATTCTTTCAGGCTTTAAAATTTCTCCTCAAGTATTTTTAATCAATAAATTGTTCCACCGGCTCACAAGAAGTCTACCGACTCAAAGGATATCCTGAAATAGCTGAATCGTGGCGGGGATTCATTATTTCAAAACGACTATATCGTACGATGTCTACTTCTCTTTCTTTTACATTTTTCTTCTTTCTTTATTATTATCATTAAATTAGTGTCCCTCGAGTGAATAGGAGTTGAAAAATATCTTTCAATTATAACGTCGCTGCGTGCCTTTATTACACGCGTACGTCGATAAATTCTAATTCTAATAAGCTTCGCTTCTTTATGGAGTAAAACAGAATTAACAAAAATAAAGTACTTTATTTATCGCGTTAGGTAGTCGAATTTTGTTCATATTTTCGCCCTTTCATTTGTAAGATAATCAAATTCAACAAAGCATCGCAAACTATTAGATATCCATCCAAAGCCATAATTAATTAGCGATGTTCCAACTAATGTAAAGGCTGGAACTGAAAAGCATCTACGGTTGTTAACATAAAATCCGGAATTTGTAATTGAATATCATTATTTTCATCACGTTAAATGCGGTAATATCACCGGAAAGCTTATCCAAATCCTCGCCATGCGTGACAAAAGATAAAGCTGACATTTTAGCTCGCATGGCTCTACTTTTCCAAGTCATTTTACGCCGTAAAAGCATAAAGACCTGCACTTCATATAATTTTTAAACTGGACCACTCCCCGTCGATGGCCTCAGACGATCTCATTAACTCTTAGTTGCATACGATTTTGGGATCGTTAAAGGATGCTCGAGTGCGTGGTTGAAAAAAAAGACACAAAAAAAAACGCACTTCCGGTATCATTCGTTATTCATTCAGGTTCGGTTGTTGTTACGACTGTTTTTTTGCTGAACAAGTGTCCCAAGAACAATACAATTTATTCGGACCAAACGGTAAAACGTAACAGAGCTGTATACGCTTCTGAAGATAATTCGTTTGAAAAATTTATCACTTTCAACACCGCAGAACAACTTTATCCGCGACGTAAAGTGACAGTATTCAATTTGAAATTAATCAGTCGTCAAAAATATACGAAGCATCTCATATCAATTGCATTTCTTTAATCTCAAATCCAATAATGAGTTCCTTGCGTTCGTCTGCTAATTTCTACATATCGCTCAGCTCGCCCGAATCCATCAGCGAGTACCTAAATCGAGACTGTTGAAAAGTGCGAGCTTTTCATTCTTGGCAATGGTTGAATGGCTGCCGAAATGATTAAAGTCGAGTGCATTGTGGTGCGAAATTTTCGTTTTTGAGAAAAAAATCTAGTAGTAGGTTTATACCCGATTCATTTCTATTCACAGGGTAAAAGTTTCCGCGCCAAGAAGCCCGGACTATAGTTGATAACATTTGGCGGATAGGTACTGCATGCATATTCTACCGTGCGAAATTTCGCGAAATTCTATGCTGTTTTGTAAATTATGGTTGGCTGAGAAAACCTTTTACACGTCGAAACTGTATCTTGGAAATACATGTTACGTAGGTATAGTTAGCAGCCGTTTAATCGTTCATTGCAGGATAACTTTCAATTGGGCAGTGGATATAAATTTCAAGTGCCGCGATGACAATCGTCGAAATTACTTTTTACCCTCGTGCGAATTTTGAACAATAATTTATTAAATTCCATTATGACTGTTATATTACTCATTAGATTCAATTTCCGTCCACCCTGCTTATACAGCAGGGTGGACGGAAATTGCAACCAATTCAAAATCAAACATGAAATAACAGCGCAATGCTGAATTCAAAATGAACAACAGTATAATCTACTTTATTCTATTATGGTGCTGTAAGCCATTATTAATTATTATTATCGTGGACCTCATTACGACCAGTATCAACGCTGACTATTATTAACTGCGATACTCATATTTGTCAAAGAGGCATTTAATCCTGTAGTTATATAATTACCCAAAATCTCAATTTCATGGTTGGATTAAATTACTTTTGAATTAAGTAGTTCAACGACACTGCAGCTATCCGATATGTTTCGTTCAACGTACTGCAGTTCATAGATTGTACGATAAAGACAAAAAGAAAGAAAAATAAAAAATATAATAGAAAAAAAAAAAGAACGAAGAAAATTGGAACAGTGCAAAGCGCTTGAGCGTCACCAGCAGAGAATGCTTGGCTAAGTGCTTTGTAAGCTGTAAGCAACATTTTTCAATAAAAGCACGCAGAGTGAAGGGGTTCTTGACACCGAATCACGTGACTCGGAAATGCGGCATCGTTACGATGCATTTAACTCGAATGAACGTGATTAACGGATTTCGTCATGCAATATTATAATCAAAATGTTAGCACACCGCAGTGTTTAGCTGCAGGTGACACTGAAATATAGCTCAATATCATAGGACGAGATTTCTTGGTTCTGGAAAGCGTAATGTATAATAACATGGAGCTATCATAACGTTTGTATTGCCAATCGTTTACGCATAAGTCATTTTCGAGAGATCAATTGTGTATATAATCACGTATTCAAATATGAGAAAATTCTATAAGGTAGAATTTTTGTCGACAAAATTAAAAAAAATTAAATTCGGTACTCAACGTAGATAACGTTTCATTTGGGGTTGAAACGTTAATTCCAGATTACAGACTCTGAACCAGAAACATGATGGTGAGAATGGCTATCACCCAGTAGAGGGTGGATTTTGTAGTAAGGTTCTCCTGTTAACAGTCGTTATCATCTCCCTAATTACCTAACCACATCTTCATCGAATACAGCAGTTAGCATTTACTTTTATTCCAATTAGGCGAAGTTTTTACTTTCAGGCGCTACCCTGTAAAAGCTAAATAACTGAAATTTATTCAATCATTGTATGTAGCTTTTTCCACGATGCATTTTGAACAGCAAATTAGCCCAGAAGGGTCGAAATACGTTATTATATACACTGCAATATCTGTGCCGTAATTAATTAGAAAAACACCCCGTAATTCATTTTATTACTAGTTATGCTACATAAAGACCAGTCGGGATATACGATCGCATATATACATACGTATACATATGTGCCATGACAAGCTGATACGATCAACCCTCCACTTTTTATGATCACTTAATGCCTTTGATCGTCCTGTATTACAATATACACGTATAGTATACGAAGAGCTTGATTTACATACCAGAGTCGAATGCGAAGGAGATATTCGGACTCGCAAAGAGGATACCGAATAGCTATGACAAGTTTTAGTAGAATTTAGAATTTCAATGTGCATCTGGTGCTCTGAAACGCTTACGTACCAATAATGAAACCAGACTGAGATGTCATTCTTGTCTACTTTATGTGATACAATTATTATATTCGTAGTGTGGTTGTATACCTGGCGATCGTTACAGCTCCACGATTTGCCAATTTGCCATATTGCTGTCGTTGCCCGCGATCGCGTTATTCGAAGTAGCAATTCCGTGAATAAGGTAAGTTTTCTCGAATAAACCTGTTTAACGATTCTGGAATATATTTTCCGGAACTACGACGTCGTTTCAAATCGTATATCTATGCGGTAATGATCCGTTTCACGATCGTTGTTTATTCCTACAATTTGTCCGGCATGACACTTTGTCATCCGGTAATCAAGTTTCGAAAAAGTCCAAATTTCTGCATTCTCGATTTTATTTAGCTGTGATACTCCGAACGACAGAGACACAGTTGCGGGTTTATTCACGAGGCAAAGGTGACGAGTGATTCCAATGGTGTTTACAGATTTATTAATTAACTTATGAATTATCGCACATACGTACCTATTCAAGCGTACAAATTCGATGGAAAAATGGGACGAGAAAATTCAAATCAAATTATAACTTTCTTGAATTTTTTGCAACCTTCTCATTGAGGCTGAAAATTTTTGTAAGATAATTGTGTTATTTATTCGAAAAGAAGAAATACGATCCTTGTATTTCGTGTTCCATCTTGAAAAGACTTATTTCTCTGATTTACGGGACGTTCTTGTTGTGCAAATTTTGAATTATAATATTCCCGGTGGAAAAAAGACCTTTCAGTTCTGTTTCGATCGTGAAATGAGGGTGAGCTGGGCTAAAAAGGATACAACCATATTCAAATCAGGTCTAAGACCCAAACTATCAGATCAACACGAGGTAGACTAGAAATTTTATTGAAATAAAACTCTCATCAAGTCTTCTCATCATTCGTGAATGCAGATATAACGTTCGCTTTCTTCCTCCTTATCCCAGATTTTACCCCGTCTGACGATGCTCGACCTTTTCTACTTCTTTTTAACCCACATGAGAGTTCGGCAGATGATTAGGGCAAAGTGGGTAGGTACTGCCTTTGAAAATCGAGATGAAGCGAACAAATTTTGAACAGGGGGAACCGATGATAATGGCCGTTGTAAACAACCCCCGATCCATTACGATCCGTCAGTACAGTAAATCCCTCCACGTACAGGCAAAAAGTTGAACTTCATATGTGAATTACACCGCACTCATTTATCGAGCCCAACGTGTGTGGCATCAAAGATCGTGCGTCAAACAACGTGAAATGAAGAAAAACTTATAGTGTACTTGAATTTCGCACATTTTGAAGTCGCGAATACGAGTAGGTGTACAAGGTTCGAAGCAAGGCTAGACAGCTTTTCAGTAGAACGGATACTTGCAAGTTTTTCGCAGGAAGTAGCGGGAGATTCAGAAACCCTTTTCTACCCTTATTTGAGAATATCTGGAGAATCTAATTTAGAGAAAGCTGCAGGCAAGGAGCTATCTGACTTTCAAGAATTGTTACTACCACAGCGGCCAAAATATCGGAAGCTATTTGACGCGGCGAAAGATGGTGGTTTTTCATTCCGCCTCTATGTATAATTATCGCATCTGCATTTTAGTTCCCTTTTCAGCAGCTCGGCCGACTGAACAACGGGGAACGAGACTGCGGTGGAAAAGGTGAAAATCAAGAGGTGTTTTCGCTCGCGCGACTAATGACTGTCTTTTTATCAGGAACGGCCTTTCATACGGTTTCGTTCTCTTTCCTCAGCTCAGTTTACTTTTTTACCGCACATCTCTCGATGACTGCACAAATTCTCCTGCCTTCTCCAGATGCACTTTTTCATTTCTATTTTGCGTTGCGTTGATTTAGAACCGTTTACGTTTTACGGGCGTAACAGATGATCGTAGCATTATAGGAAAGCTCCTATATAGAATGACTATTTATATGTGTGAGTGAATTAAAATACTGGGCGAGGTTAAACTTGTGGATTGACCCGACCATTTCTAATATCAGGTACTTCAAAGGTTGATCCTTTGCCGAATGTAATTAAGAAAAGCAATTATCAACCCTTCTACCGAATACCCTTCCCTTTTGGATCATTTATCTTCCATTGTGTTTTACTTACTCGTTACCATTTGTATTTATTCAACAGCACGCACGAAGTCACCGAATGAATGAATTAAATTTAACGTAGGAAACTTGGGAAACAAAAAAAAAGGGAATAATAATAATAATGTTAGAAAGAGAATGGTATAGAACTTCCGAGGCCCACATCCCTCGGAAGTTCTTGATTTCATGCAATTAATGCTCTCATATCAAAATGAAAATTCTATTTCCGACCTTGAATCACGTTATTTCGAAATGAATATTTTACCTAGTAAATATTAATTGCACATCCTTTCAATCAGGAATACCTATAACGACCGAACTTGCGCGAGTCGTTGAAAATTTTAATCAACAGCGTATATCGTCGCGTACGTTAACTCGCATCAATGGGATGATTTGTTATTAGTTTAAAAGCGTTATGTCCAGATTGGTATAAAAGCGATTTCATGAATGCTTGCATTTACAACCGATAAACCTTCACTGATATAAGTATTCAGTTCATAGAAACAATAATAATTTTTAAACTTCCGAATATGTACCGGGCTGTCAGAGTATATAAAATATAATAAATACTTGGTTATTTTCATATGCAGTGTATATAAATGAAATTGAACAGCCTTTGGTAGAATCTTGAACAGAGATCATATTGGTCCGTAGCGAGTGGAACGAGTTTCAGTAAATCAAAAACCATGTTTTATTTAACTGTCAGTTGGATCGTTATTCATAATCGTTGCAGGAAATAAGCTCTCGCGGGCAGGACCGAGAGTGAACAGAAATCAACGAAACTGTAATTCTGTGAAACTGAAAACAAATACTAAAAAATAAAAATAAAAGTTAGGACGTGATTGGGAGCTTGATTTATAAAACTGCGGAACACGGAGGCGTAACGCGTTAATGGGAATTCGTAATTTGTATAAATTGCCGAAAAATTTATTAGCGCCGGTTGAAATGTATCGGATTAACTTAATCCAGCTTATGGATGAAAGCGAACTCAAAAAAAATAAATATAAATAAACAAACCAACCGGAGCTTACTTCTTATATTATTTGGTTGACTAAACCTGACCCACGTATGTAATTACTATCATCCCCAATTCACTTGAGATAAATTACTTCTTACTCGCCCAAGACCAACATTGCACGATGATTTATCCAAACATCCCAAAATTCGATCATCTAATAAAACTTATTATTTTTGGTAGAAGCTTGGTTGATCATAGGTAGTAACCGAGATGGATTCTAAATGATTCGAAACCCATTTATCACGGGTAAAATGTAATTATACTTCCTTCTAACTGCACTGAATTAGTAGATATGTAGTAGCAACTGTGTCGACCACTAGACTTTCTCATTTAGGTACGTATACCTACATACGTGTAGAACCTAAGTATCAAGTATACCATACTACACATATAGATATAGGAATTAGGTATCTATACATATACATTTATATATCTATGTTACATATATATGTTTGTATATACAAATCCACGGTGGAGCGTCGACGTCAGCAATAACGGTGAAGGGAGTCGCATTAATTTTAAGGGTCGTGGCGGTAATTTGGCGTTGTGCGCGTCCAAGAGTGCCCGAGGTGAGGGGCTTATGTCGTTATAAATGGAAATTAGATTAAAGCTATGGTTACTGAGTTATTTATTGTCGCATGGACCAAAACCTGTACCCAACTTAATTGCACAAACGAGACGTTGCAAAGCGGGGGTTAAATGTTAAATTGAAAGATTCGACGGAGAGTCTCTCAAACGCGTTATTTCGGCACAAGTACCACACTTCACCTACTCAAAAAATTCAGGGTTGTGGAACACCTGGGTGGCTTATTTCGTTCGATGGAGCAGCCTTCTCTACTTTTATCCACCCCGCGCCCCCGTATTTCCTTTTTGAGGGTGAAACCATCGCGTTATTAATTTACGAGCGCTACGTAATTACTGACGGCTCGTACCACCAGAGTCCCGTGGTCGGTAATAATTCATACGTTGCAACCTGACAATATCTATATCTTGCTATGTATTATACCTACGTCGGTGAAGTTACTCGGTAAAAATCCTACACCAAACCGTTAGAAAGAAGCGCAACGATAAGGTGTGGAAATTTTAAAACCTGTGAAAAATTTTTAACATACAAAATCGCCAAACTTACCCCAAGGGAAAAATGTTTATTCACTGGTTTGGCGTTGAAACGGCTCTGCCTATTCCGCAGTGAACTTCGCCCGTATCGACGCCCGTTAAACAAGATTACCGAAATGCAGTTGCTTTTCGAAACTGTCTTCTAAAAAGCAGATTAACATAGTCAAGATCCAGTACATACTTATACTAACTCAAGCCGGATCCAGCTGGTGATATACTTACTTTCGGACATCCCACCGTATCCAACTTTCCCTGAACTTTGTTTCGCCTTATATAGCTGAGTATTCTAAACGTAAGACTAGCTATACTTTATGGATAAAGCAGTCCCTGTATCGGCAAATATACCAAATCCCCCGATATTGTTTCGGACTCTTCTCAGTCGAATCAAGGCCGAAACAAGAGATGCGGCATAAAGCTGATCCGGTGAAGCATGGCTAGTGAAGATCTAAGATAGATCTGTTCTAGACGGATCCAATATTTCTTCCGTTATACGACGACTGGTAGCGTTTGCATTCGTGCGCCAAAAGCATGGCAGGATCCTTGCTGATATTCCAAAAGCAAAAATTCCAACGATAAAATAAATCAACTTCTTTCCTCTGATCATCAAATCTAAAATTTTGTCTGACATAAATGTGTGGTCTGTTTAAAAGCTCATTTCATGAACGAATCGTAGGTGGATTCATCCGTAGAAATAGAGTATATAAAAGTACCCATCGGGAAGGTGCATGGTATAGAGGTCCAGTTCAAAACCGTGGTTAATTGCTACATCAACTATTCAACACTGGTCAGTGCCTAGATTCAAACTCTCTGCGGTGTGACATACTTGCGAATTTAAGGTCCAACTTACGTCGTAGGCCCAGCTTATTCAACAGTTATAAGCACGGTCGCCCGTACAAATTTGGGGCTTTGACTAATTAGTGCTAAACATACGAAAACAAATTGGCAAATTATGGTCGTATGAGGAAATTGAATCCGAAGTTCAATGTTTGTACTAATTAGTAGAGGACTGTCTAATTCGGTAAGATTGTGAGGCGAATTCGTTGCAATTTTCCGCAATAATTACCTACGTGCGGAATACAGCATTTCCACTTTCACCACGACGAAAGCCTATTGTAATATCGAAGTTAGGATATAGACGACCGTCACTCGGTTGCACAAGATCACGTGCGATCTTGACCACCGCAGGGATTTGCCCGTTTTCGATATAGGACGTGGCCAGAGTTTTCCGACCACCATTTCAGTCCAATTTCTATTCTTTTTGTCCTCGTTATAATAATTATTCGTATTGTACCTGACAAGGTGGTCACGATATATTTAGGTCCTTTGTGATAACAAAAAAAGAAAGCAAATGGCTTTTGAAAGGCATCCAACGTTTGCGAAATCTCTCACTTTTCCAGAATTATTACGCAGACGCAATAATCCCTAATTTTTCGGGCGTAATTTTTGAGAATAGGGACTTTGAAGACGAACAAACCGAGGAAGCGAAACCGTGAAGGACTCTTGCCTGGTATGTTCCATGTAAAATAATGGTCTACAGTCCGCTCCTAATCTCGCGTTAAACCTGTCCCGATCCCGTAGTTAAGCCAAGGACTGGAAGGTAAGTAGTTGCGGCCATACAGCGCCGTAGACTATCTCCAAGCTTTGCAAGCTCTCAGTGTTATCGGTGTCTGTTTCTGTCGGCGGGCCGCGTACCTAGCGATAAGCTAAGTGAAACTTTGTATGCACTTCGTGTCCACGCTAGCTATATAGTCGTTCTAGTCTTTCTAGCTGACACGCTTGCAGCTTCCTAGAGAAACTAGACTTGATCTGGATTCTAGTGGAGCGTTTAGCTTGGCTAGCGCCACCTCAGGGTCGTGTGACGTTTTGGCCGGATCGCCAGAGCTATTGCTATGCAGGTGGAGATTATTTTCACTATTTTTATCCGATATTCGAACCCTCGATGTGCCCGGAAGTCTAGAATTTCACGGAATGCTGAATTCTCTTTAGAAGATTCAGTGCAGCAACGAATATTCATTTTAAATTTAAATGACTTTGACGATAAAGTGGGCTTGAACGCCCTTGTTCGTTACATCAGGGATAATGAGAAGAGGAGGGGAAGGTCTTCGAGCCCCTTTGTAGGCTCCTTACGTTAATTATTATGGACTTTAATTGCTACTTTATGAGTTTAAGTCTACACACCGTATATATGTATATATGAAATTATATATATATTTATATATATTATATATATAAGCTTATATAGCAGGCATACATTCGCCTGCTATATATCTATGTGTATTCAAGTCGGTTTGACGATACTGAAAATCATTTCAGCTTCGAATACATTACCAAGCGGACCTACCCAAAGATAGTGTCATCGAAATCCAGGCTTTGCGAATGCTGTTCAAGCGATTCTCAGAGGCTCGACACGATAAGCCAAGAAAAAGCGCACCCCATCCCGAGATAACTTATTCAACAATAATTATAATTCATAGCTACCGTTATGACCATATAAGTTTAGGCCGAAATACAGACACTTACCACTGGCGTTTATGTGAATCTGTAGCAATATACGCTACCTGCTTATCTGTTACTCTGAGCCGAGTCGACACACATGACGTTATTTTTAGGTCAAGTTATTGCTATGATTTCCGTAAAATTTTTAAAACCTTCAGTTTGAAATTCAGATCTAGTAAATTGGTAAAAATCGGGAGATGTTAGTTTAATTGCGAGATGGTGTATCTCATTCATGCTAGCTTTATAATTGAGGTAATTTCGAACTGAGTTGATTAACGGATGGCTCGTCCTATTTCTAGCAACGTCATTTCTATCACGTAGCCGCATTACTTGAGACCAGCATGGGTATATACACACACTAACGCACGCAAGTCAATGATATATAAGCTTGAAAGTATACGGGGATTGCTGGGTTCAGCTAACGAGTTACCGTAAACTCAACATAGTTGGATGATAAAGTTTGTAGGATCGAAGCTTCGAGCCGAAACCATCAAACTATCGATGGTTGACTGATAACCTAACACCTTTGCAGGCTACTTTCAGAAGTTTGTCGAGTGATGAGAAATCCTTAATGATCAACTTTTGGTTTCAGTATATCAGAGCCGACATTTGAACGCATGATGCGTCGACTGTGTAAATTTATACAGATATTAGTATCGTTTTTATCTAAGATTGAGATTTTTTGAATATTGTCATCGCCTCGTCCCCGAAAGATTTATGAGAAAAGTGTGTAGACAAAAGTTCGAGAGAGCGGAACAAGTTCCTCAAAAAGAGTCCAGAGAAGATGCCGGGGCAAAAGGCGGAACGCGTTCATTTCGACCTAAGAGGTTTCTGGAAGATTTTTAATTTTGCGCTAATGGAAGCGATGGGGCATAAGAAGAACACGGGTGGGCTTGGGCAGAGCGAAAGAGGGAGCCCTTCCATTCAGTCGGACGTTAGAAAGTGGCAGAGAGTGGAATTGTAGAGAGAATAAGCTTTCGCAGGAATGTCGATAATTAACGTCTTGTAATTGGCATGATACTTCAGTCTCTCCTCGACGACCCCTACCTCTATCTTTCTCGCTATATCTTCTTGTCCCTCTCTGTCTCCCTGTTCCTTATCAAACTCCCGCCTCTCGCCTCTCGCCTCGCACATCTTCCTCTTCCTCGGATTAACTTTAAATCAGTTTTGTTTGTTTCTTCGCGGGATGTAAAGTTAATATATTTTTCGTGCCGACATTGCTGGCCTTTTCAGTATGAAATGCGATGCCATATCAGGTAGAGTTCGTACAAACTTACCTGGTCCTACCAACGCTATACCTGACATTCCTATTTCATTATATGTACGAGTAGCCAGGAGCTTGTATTCCTGTTCCTTGGATTAAAAACACAGAATTACATGAAAATAAAGTGTTTGCCGGATCTCCGGAATTAGGGAGAAGTACTGGCGGCAAGTAATCCTATATGTTGATTTAATGCCTGAACTTAAACAATTTATAGTCCAGTAATGGATTACCGTTGTCTCTATTCCGCGATATAAATGCTTATTTTCGCAATCCACTTACACGCAACGCTAATCTCGCCGCAAGAAGAACCGACCCTTTATTTAATAATAAATTATTTCTTCTTTGGACGCTACTGACAAATTTCCTTATTTTATTCAGGTCGTAGGCACCGGCTCATTTATATTCTCGTTTCTTTCACTACAGTGGTGGATTTCGGTTTTATAGGTAGATACCGTTGCTTCGTCCACTTATTTAATTTCGGCGATTTTCACAATTAATCAATAACCGTTGACACGAGAAAGTAATTTAAAGTCAGTTTTAGTTGTTCGAAAACATTTAGCCGAACTAATTAAATCTTCGAAAGAAGGACCCCTCAAACAACGGAAGTTTCTTATCGAGCTTTTCTCGCTTGTCTTTGGAAATTTCACCAGGAAAGTTAACTAACCAGAAAAATCAATTTGCAGACGTTCAAAGAATGCAAGAATAGAAAAATCTACCCCTTTATAGTATACGTCTAGATATACGTGTTGCACGATACAGAGCACACTTTCATTTTCTCGGTTACCGTGTCAACCATTCGTCGTTTATTCAGGTGCACACGTCATGTCATGCATCCTACGGCATATGCAAGCCATACGAGATGTGCTCTCCCTCCGTTGTGGAAAGGGTGAACCCTCTCCATTGACCACTTTACATTGCTGATGAGGCCATAGATAACAGGGAGGCTTCCACTGCTCATGTTTTATTTCTACATCAACCCTTCTTCCTCTCTCCTTTCCGATTCCCCATTTCGCCTGGCGTTCCCGCTATTCCCTCGTCTCACTGCCCTTTTGCTTTCCATCCCCTTTACCCACCCTTTTTCCCTTTCTCCCTCTATATTCTCTGCGCTTGCTTTTGCTCCTGCTTCTGCTTCTGATTCTGCTCCGAGTTTGACCGGGTGCCTGTAGCTCGGCTCATGGCTAATAATTCAGCAATATTTCTCAGGCTGCCCCAAGAGAGACCGCTACCAAATATTGTGCTTTTGTACAGCGGGCAGCCAGCTAAGAGATTTCAGCGAAAATGATTGTCCGTCGTATTCCCCAAAATTCGAGGCTGGGATGTGTGTATTCTATATATTTTCAAATGCGAAGGAAGATTTTTTAGTTGTCCCTTTATAGACGGGTATTCGATACCCGAGTCCGTCATTTTCGTCATCTTATACAGGCAATAGAAAACCTTTGGTTTGATCTGTCAGTGAATGATAGTTCTCGGTGAAAGCCAGAGTTACGAACGAAAGTTTTTTTACAATGTTGTAAAAAGAATAAAATATCGGTCCGATGGAAAGAACTTTTCCAACCCTTAACTTTAGCAATTCAACCTAAATATAATCACGTAGGTAACAGTGTGCCATATTTTCTTCTAATCCTTTTCCCAGCAGGCAGGTTATAGTCATAATTGTCGTGTTTCAGTGACTTTCTTATAAAATATTCTCTTGCCTCTTACACGGCAACATTCTGGGAGATTACGCAGTTCCTAAGTAGCTTAGAGGTGAATCTTAAGATGATCCTACAGGCTGCAGGACTTGTTGTTAATATCAAAGTTAACATGGCGCCACCCTTCAGCTAGTAAAGCTGGATAGGTGTGGTCGGGTATATCTTAGCATTACTTCCGGAGGAGCAAAGTTTCTCAAAAACCGTGAATAAGTTAGTTTCAATCGCATTATATGTAATGCTCTTGAAATAATTTGAAGATAGCTTATATCTGATCAGCTAGAGTTTTGAATAACTATTTACAGTGTTGCTCCAGTTATTTGTTCCCCTAATTTTTTCGACTTTCGGTTACTGAAACTAAAACGCAAACTATTTTCCTTCACCATTTTTAATCATTTGTGCCTACTTTTGCCCCAATCTGACGCAACGTTTTTCGACGAATAATTTTAGAAATTTTATTCCTTAGAGATTTTCGTGTTTTCTTTCGAGTAAGAGTACGAAATGAATTCCGAGCTTCAACAGTCAAGTACCGCCGTTGTTGAGAATGTAGGTCACTTTCTGCACGGCAGCTAAAGACCTGCCTTACTAATATTGTGTCAACACCGAACATTGCGAAGTTACATCAGCTTCGACTCATTTAATGTTAAACGGAAACCTAGTATTTTGGGTAAAGCTACAGAGATTCAGAGTAACGAAATGTTAATGCAGTAAAACCTGATATCAGAATCTCGAATTAGTGGTACAAAATTTGTTAAAAGATTGCAACCACTTTGATTCAACGTTAAA
Source organism: Tenthredo distinguenda (assembly GCA_947538915.1). NCBI lineage: Eukaryota > Metazoa > Arthropoda > Insecta > Hymenoptera > Tenthredinidae > Tenthredo > Tenthredo distinguenda. The sequence continues at coordinate 14,518,478 of OX384534.1, forward strand.
AGAAATTGGACTACTACCAATGAAGATAATGTCTCTTTCAGCGGGGAAATTCAGCATGAAGCCAACGGAAATCATTATTCACCAATTGCTGGTCTGACCGCACATTATCTATACATCATTCGTGAATCGCAAAGGCCAGCCAGGTGTAGGTGGTCTGTTATCGATGTCGCACTTCGGAGATAGTAGTAACCGTGTGAATAGGTCAGAGAGAATCCCTAAGGCGAAACGTGCCAAGGTTTGCGGAGTTAATAATACGAAGTGCGTTTCCTCTTTTCTACGATCTTTCATGTGTTCCTATTACACGGCCAACTAGCCTTTTAGTTTTCTGGTCCTTGGCTCCAGATTTCTTTTCAGTCCTGTGGTTCGTCTGGATCCCTAATTGGGCGGGTGTTTTTGGTAGCATAGCTGGGTACATGAATTTTCTTTAGTTCTCGCGAGAGCTGTAGATGAAAAAGGTTCATATACGATGTATACTACCCTCGTGATTTTGGTCGAAAAATTTTTCGCCTAATTAGATTTCTTCCGTTTAGAAAGCCTCGTTACAGCTGTGGCTTTCACTCTTTTCAAAATGTAAGAAATCATGTTTACATAACCAAAGGGGCGAGGCGGCTTTCACCTGTATTTTTCGTGTTTGGAAAGAAAAAAGAAAAGAGACGAAACGGAAAAATAATTTTCAATGGATTCATTTTCCGGACATTCGTACCGAGACGCGGAAATTTTGACCTTTTGATATTAAGGGGGTCGCCAACTTAGAATTGCGAAAAAAGTATATCGTTTTCAAAACTTCTTGGCATTGAGAATAATCAACGAAATACAATCTTTGACGATTATATTATATATTTAACATACATTTTCATCGCAGCTCAAAGTTTCTTTTAATTTTTCACCCTTTCATTTTATTTATTCAACCTGCTCAACGTGCATTTGGCAGCTGTCAAATAACAGCCGGAGGGTGACTTTGATATTCGGGCAACCAGAGATCGGATTATTATATTAAAATATTAAATCAAAAATGCCGGTCAGTTTGATTTTTCTTAGACTTATATCGGTAATAATTTATATCTGCTGTCACCATGACGTATCAAAAATGATCTAGTTTTCCCGTCAGTCTGCCTACTATATAGTCTCCGCTAGTTGTCATCGGCCGTAAAACTCAGTTCGTACGTGATTTCGACGTTATTTCGCTGCCGCAGTGCTAGTAGTACGGTATAGCCGTTGAAATTGGCACTAAACTCGACTCGCATCCTCCACGAAATGACACGGCGATGAAAAAGCAATAAATCCTAGAACCTGAGTGCAGACAAAACAGACATGTAGTGCCTATAATAGCTATAACTCAATACCCACAGAAGAACTGTCGATTCCGTGATACATTTTTTTTCTTTCATGTCTTGAATCCTGGTACCGTTCTGTCAGAAATACGTCATCGAAGTTAAGAATCAATCGTAGATAGATTTAAATTTGCAGTTAATAAACTACCCGCCTCGAACTTCGGTTCAACGAGGATATACCCCCCATAATGCAAAAAGAAGAAGCGAACTTCGTGGTGAAAAGCTGCAATTATAAATTTCTTTATTTTTTTTAGTGCAGGAAGTTTTTTTATGCAATTAGTTTTTTTTTTTGTTCTATTACTCTACATATCTACGGATATTTACAAGCTTAAAAAAGCTGCGAGTAAAAAAAAAACGCGATACTGTGTTTGGCGGCAGAGCTTCCGTCCGTACAGCGACTTGTAATCTCGTTGTACTTAGCATAGATGTTTACGTAATATAAGCTCGGTTATTATCCGGCCTGAAGAAACTGGTGAGAATATTTTTCACCGAGGGTATATTTCGTTTAGTTTTGTTACGGTTGTTTACCGTTGGGATCGCTCTAAGGTGTTTTGATCGTTTTCTGTCTGCCGCACCGGAGACTTGATTATAGAATCGCGTTTTATCACGTTTACCCGAGGAAATGAGGGACGAATGAAAAATTGGAAGGACCAAAAAAGAGGCCGGTGAAGTGGACTTTAAGGTAGATACCAGTAGCAGCCGAGGAGCAAGGCTTATTTTAGGGATCAAGCTGATTTTAGAGATGATCGTACGGAAGGTTATTTACCGTGTTTGCCAAAGAATATCGCGATTATATCACCCCAAAAGATGACGGAATTTCAGCTCAACGGTTTTTTCAAGGGTGCGGCTTCCCACTTTGACGCTTGAATAAAATCGATCTCCACGTTTCGAGAAAGCGACATTTAATTTAATTACTGCAGGATGTTTGATCAAATTTTTTCTGATTGCCTTAAATTATGAAAATAACGCGATATGTATCCATATTTATTATCAAACCTGTACTCAATCTCTATAAGAACAGAGCAAATGTTATCGTAGAATTATGCTAACGACTCGAGTATGAATTCCGGAGTAGAGAGGATATTCCTTTTGCTGAAAGCTTTTGATAATGTGTTCATCAATATGTAAACAGCGAGACACAAACCTTATTAAATTTTCTATTCAACGTGAGAATTTCCATAGCCTGAAAGTCAGATCAATTATTATACTCACGTATAGAGCCAAGATCAATTTCTTTTTTATCGGGAAAGAACGAGATACGTAATGGAGATAAGCGATCAGTAAAAACAACGTGATCATAGTAATGGAAAAACGTCAAGAGTGCAGCCTAGAAGAAATCTTTGTTCGTTGCTGAAAGGGTTAAACAAGCCGTGGGTAAAGTGCAGCTCGATATGTCGTGTAACCGAACTTAATATGACGTTGGAAATCACGCAAAAGGCTCGAACTTTCATAGCTGAGGTCGAGTATCATTTGAGAATACGCTCAAGTTCCAACTGCAGTTTGTAACTGCACTTAACGTGAGACTTTTAATGCGAGGCGATACCGCGGAAAGTCAATGGCTACAGATCGGTAATTATGTACTTTACCTGGTTGTCTTTAAAGCATTGGGTGTTCAGCGAAACATCAATCAATCATTTTTAATAACTTTTCCTCGGGTAAACAGCCCGGGCGTTGACAGCCTCGCTGCGTTGCAGCGGAATGATTTTATGAAAATAATTTCCGCCAGAGAACTTGTTCCGGAAATTATTTATCATTGTTAGAAAAATTTGAGAAGAGAATTTCAACAACATGATTATCAATTAGGGAGATAAACTAAAGAGCCTCTTTCTCTCCCTATATCTGAAACAAGTTCGTCTGCACAGAAATTACGAATGTGAATCCATTGCCGAAAAAATCGCTGAAGATTCTTCTCGGTTCTGTCATTTTATCTCAAATTTTTTTCTCCTTTTGACCGGACCCGGGACTGTCAACGTCCGTATCACTCCTATCCTATAACCTTCTTGGAACCCGTGTCAAAACTGTTGGAGATATTTTTCAGCGAGAAGTGCCTTCACTTGCTATTAATAATAGGCTCTTGGAACTTATATTCCGAACGTGCTCGCGCCACCGTCTACGTTCTTTGGGTAATCCGAGGAGAAGCGATGTAAGGAGGCAGATAGATTTTTCAGATTTATCCTTAAGTTAAAACATCGGAATTCGAACTGCTTTAACAGATTAAATAGTTACGACAAATTCAGTACTCCGCAAGTAGGAAGGCTTTATTCGTTATCAAACGAGAACTACTCTGCAAGCGTAACTTTTTAATAGCCTGAACGACGGTTCTTTGGAAACAGCTTTTGAATCAAGTCGTCAAGACCGTTCATGGGATTCCAACAATAAAATGTACGACCGCACGATCATCTATAGTTAGTAAGTACGGTGCTACGATTTAGATTTAACGAAAATCTAGAGCGCGTATAAAACTTCTGGGCAATTTGATCAAGGAGTTTTAAATCCCGACGATATTTTTTCCGTCCCAAGTGTTTTCTTGTGAAAAATAGTTCGAATGCGAGTCGGGTCGCCGGGATTGTATTAATAGCGGTAAGTTTTGAAGTATTGCTCGAAGAAGAAATTTATGTTAAAAACTGATAGAAATATTAACTCTTTTCTACAGAAGTGACCCTTAGCTAGTTTTAGGTAGGTCCTGCGTGCCGAACTTTTTTTCAGGACATCTCCGAGTCGTTTTTAAACTGGGTCATGCTCGTTAGCTTCCGATTGATTTACAGCTTTACACTTGTGCGGTGCTTATTCTTTCTTTTTTTTTTTTTTGTTCTTCCTTTTCATCTTTTGTTTTGCAGCGAAAAATTTTTAGGTAAAAAGGCGAGAAAGACGGTGAAAAACAACGTCGATCGACGTGGCGCGCGCGCGTGCGCTTTTTTGTGTATCGTCGATAAAATATTCTTCGCTTTTGCATTTAAAGGAAACTGGAGAAGGAAAAAGAACGAGGAGGGAAAAGCAGTGCCGATGCCACGCTTCAAAGATAAGACGAAATATAGTTCGTCTCCCCTAGAAGTCTGCAGGAATACCGTGACGGAAAAATTCAAGGAATACGTCCTGGGATTTCCAAGCTCTTTTTTCTTTCATCCCTCGAACGGGTTGACGTTGAATTCCGACACTTGATATTGGGTTCGAAGAAGCATTATTTGGTGAAAACGAATAATACCTAGAAAAGGGGTGCACAATTCATGCCCTAGCTTGAACAAATAGAGAGGGTTCTAACGATAAATATTTGACTCTAAAATTTCACCGTTGTTGCTTGTTTATACAATATGTGTACGTATCCAAAGTCGGGTCAGCGTTATTATAATTAATTCAAATTAACCGTTATAATTAAATGTTCACGTGCGCATACGTGACACTTGCTAATTTTCCAGGCTTGTTTTAATAATTATGCGCTCTAGTGTCCAAACAAATTTTCGCCCTTCACTCGCTCGCTTATGTCACGGCTTCATCAACAGCACCCTTCTGCCTTGGCATTTCTCTTCTCCGATAACAACGAGATATTTGTGTTAAAACCGCAGACTTTTCGTCTAGAAAGACAAATTGAGACGAGCGATAGAATTACAATATCGATCACCGAGAAACGAGACTTTAAAAAATACCATTTTCGAAAATCTAACAGGAAAGTAACTAGAGCAGGGGCAGGAAATAGGACAGAAGTGACAGAGTGAGCGTAGAGTGGCTCGAAAGTGAACTCTATAAGTCCTAACAGCGGCTTCAACTGATAAGTGTGAGCCACGAGAGAGCGATGGATTTTTGCAAAGGGTGGGCAGAGTCATGGTGGGAATTCCGACCATCTCGAACCACTTTTTCGCCTCGCATATTACAAAACATCTTGAAAGTTTCGACACCGCCAAGATTTATTTAAAGGAAAAACTTGTCGGTTTTCCTCGCTAGCGCTTGTAGAAGAGATGGCTTCTGGGAGACACGGGCTAACATTTTGTTGACTCAATAATAGCGATTCCCAAAAATATTTAGTCACGCACATTTTCGAAGTAACAATTATAACTTTACGTCAACATTGATTCAACCGAAATTTCTTTCAGACTATCAATTTCTCTGGTTTGGTGGCTCAATTTTTAGCTCACAACTTCACTCACCGTCCGTCTTAGCGTTGCCGTTTTCACGAGCTTATCTCGAGGTCGTAGTGCACAGTGACTTAAATCCTAGGTCATATATCACTCCTAAGTCGCGAATAGACTCATCGAGTGGTCCTATACCTTCCGAAAGCAGGGCCAGGATCTCATAGACATTCTACACCTATGTCCTTGAAAGCTTCAGACACGGCGGAATACTCGCAATATGATGGTTGACAAATTAGAATCGATTTTATCAGCCGGTTCTGAAATTCTGGGACTCTTCAGATACGCCTAGATGTCAATTTAAATTCATTATAATTGATTGAGCCCACGTCGGTTTATCAAAATGTCTTCTAACTCTGACGAAGAATTACCTAAACATCTTGAGGTCTTACTGATGGATTGAAAAAAGTGAAGGTATGAAACTTGTCTTAGATATCTACTTCCATTGCAGCAAAGTCATACTATGATTCTATATAGAATTTCTCTTGGGATATGTCGAAAGTCTTATTCGGTACGGAACAATAGTGCACAAAGTCCGATTCGTTTTTTATTTTACATTTTTTTACCTTTCATCTTTGTCCCCCTTCATTAATCCGTATCCGGGTTTAAGGTATGGAGTATAAGTTAAAAAAAAGCATGGCAGTCCATCGAAGCGTGTTATATTTATTTCGTGTGATTCGGTGAAAGTTCACAAGCGTACGAGGGGCCTTTCAGTGATAAGCGTCAGTCAAAGCAGCTTTCCACGTCCATTGATCATGGCTCAATTTGTTCGTATTTTTTTCGTGCACCGTTGCATTATAACAATGTAAAATGAAAGGACGAGTAAACGCCAAAGCACCTACTCGAATCATAAATTTGACTCCGGAATTCCATTACTCGAAGAGCAGATCAATATTTCACCAGCGAGAAGAATCTCTGCTGTGTTGGGCCTCTTCGTAGACCTTCACCTCTGGTCTTCTCTTTCTTCTTCTTCTCCTTCTTCTTTCACTTTCATTTTATCACGCTCTTCCGTTTCTACGTATCTTCTTTTCACCCTTTCCATTATCACGAAGCCTTGACCAAGTGGCAGGCACGATTAGACAATGATAACTCTGCCCATCGCTGGTGGAATTCCGTACTCCAGGATACCGTGAGCTGTTCTATCTGACCCAACCCATTAGAAGCCCCTTCATCGGGCCCTCGGTATCGCTTTGCCCTACTCTAGGACACGAGAGCGTTAGATTATGGATGGCGCCCGTAAATTGTACCTCTGAATTTTAAGCGTGCCGCTCCTTCCCGGTCCGTTCTTTCCTCGGGATAACGAGAAATCTTTCGACTTCTCCATCCTTTTTTAGCTCCAACCTCTTACGCCTTTCTGGCTGTCTCTTATATATATATACGAGAGCTCAGAGCAGGTCTTCGGAAAAACGAATTTTCGAGATTGCAACGCTGTATCACTTGCGGAAGATATCGCTGTTTATTCCTTGGTTAAGCTCATTTGAAGCAGTATGTAACTTATGAGAACATTTTAGCGAGAGTGAGATTTATTGTACAGAGCGACGCAGGGTTCCAGAAATTTTTCTCAAGACATATTGCAGAATGCACATGGCGAAGATTGATACGCTAGAAAATATACATGAAATATGATTCGCGACGGCTGATACTAGAAATATACAACTTGCCGCTAATGAGACCTCGGGAATTTTTTAGAGAGCAGTCAATATATCTCGTTATGGCTTCGTGTTTATTCAGACTGCAAGATCTTCAAGGTAAGAAGCTAACCCGTTTCAGTCTAGGAGGGGTTGCGCGCTATGTGACAAGCTTTCAGTGAAGCTCTTGGCGCCAGATATGATAGCGTTAGTGAAAGGGGTCGAGTGACGGCACTATCTCTAGTCAGAGTTTCTTTGATTAAGTTTGAACCAGGAAAGCAAGACGACGCCTCATCCAACCGTGGGTAAAATATTCAAAGTAAGAATCTTGGTTACTTATATGGGTCTGGATATTCACCTAGCGATGCAAATTCGAAAGATGTATTTAATTGGGCAAACATCTCCCAGAATTTGAAAGATCTCATCATTTGGATGAGTGGAAATCCATGAAATATTTTTTCCGGTTCCAAAATGCGGGAGTTAAATCGAGGAAAAGGAATCTAAAAAATATCGAAATGGAAATCTCGCACCATGTTGGGCCAGATGAATCAATTTTTCAACGTACTAGTCAGAAAAATCTTGTTTTATCAGCTAACGCTGGTAATACAAAGTTACTATGGTTTCGCAGTATACAGACTAGCTGCTGTTGTCTATCGACGAGTAATTTATACCCCTCCATTTTTCGCCTTCGAAAATATTTCACTGGTATACAACCCCAGCCATGGTGAAAGCAGAAAGTAACCTATGATATTCAGTGGATTGGCATACTATGTATTTATAAATATACAAATAGGCGATAAACAAGTCGTGCGATCGAATGTTCGTCCATTGCGATTCCGATTAAATATCACGAAACGAAGAACGCCTAGAAATATATTAATCATCAAAAACCAAAACCCCGAATCATTAGTCATTGGCTCCTCTCTAATTGCAGTTTTAATTGATCCATAACGTCAGGGGTAATGCCTTCCCTTTTCGCCCACTGAATTTTCGAGGATCCTTCGAAATTTCGAGCTCACGCCTAATCGTAGACAGTTAACCTTGTTTTTTCAGGGACACGCGTGTCAACCAGCGGTATAATTTTGAAATGATTGAATCCTACACCTTCCATTTTCCACAGAGCTCGCGTTTATTACACGTACATTACGATTAATACCGTTCATTTGCTGTCATTATTCTACCGATGAAAAAATACTTCTTTACTTCTTTGACGCATGATTTGACAAAAAAATAATTCTCCTATGGTTGACTTGGTAATTTCGTAAACTCGAGCCTAGATTTTGACACGGAATTTGGCAGAGAAACGAAGTATATGAAAGTATGTCGTTATAAAATAAAGGCCGTGTTGAAATTGACAAATGTTGATCTTTCCTTGAGCGTGCAAAGTTGTAGCTCGATCATCCAAGAGGCGTGAGTTCCCCTCAGGTGGGTTGGATAATGGATAATGGTGCGGTGAACGATTTAGATAACCTTATCCGTTTCCTTTCTTGCTCACCTTTTCCACTCTCGCCTTATTCCCGTCTATTCTAGCGTGCAGCCAAACAAATGTTTCTAATAAATTAGGTTTGTTAAATTTCTTCCATTTTCTGTAAAGCTACAACAGAAAATATGAATTCTACTCCAGGAAATGAACTCACTGAATCCAACATCTGCCTCTGCTAATACCTTATTGGTTTGTCATAAAACTTGACTAACATTTTTCTAACCGTATTAGATGATCGCTTTATGGGTCCGGTTTTCAGAAAAATCATTTATTACGGCTTGCTTGTTACTAGTCTAAGTTATAAAATGCGAATAAAGTGCCATGAAGGGAAAGGCTAGTTATAAGTCAGAGATGACTATAACAGCTGTCACTTCAGTTACGAACAGGCACGTTGCCGAGAGCTCTTGGAAAACTTGCATCCAGTCGCTTCTGTTTTATGCACATATTATGTAGAACAATGCCTCTCTAAACATCATATACGCCAGTTCTACTCGTGGTAAAACTGAGAGTAAAAATTGTTTCCGAAGCTCGCACGGTATCTATATGTATGTATGTACGTATCGGCTTTTGACGGAAATTTTTACCTCTTCAATTCATATTTCAATTCATTTTCTTATCAAAGTACGTTGCGAATAAAGATATACAACGCATTCACAGACGAAAATCGAATTCCGAATCTAACCATACCTTCCGTACGTATGTCGACGTAGATACGAAAGAGCTCAGAGGAACTTTTCATCCCCAATATTGTAACGAATCGAACGTTACTTATTCGATTTTTTTTTCGTTTTCAACTCGCGGTACCTCGTCTGTAGATTAAGTTTGAAATATCGCAATCTTTACTTGGGCTCGGGTGTACGCGTGTTCCGTTATTTAAGTCCCAGCCAATGAAAAATGGTACGACATTAATTATCCTCCCGAACAAACCGTTCATTTTAATTTCCACGAGCCTCTCTCCGTGATTTTGAAAGCTCCGATTATTTTTCACGTAATACACGAACAATTTTTCTCCTCCCAAATTTCTGCGTGCACATAATCACCATTTCCGACATTCATCCAAGCGAGAAAGTGACAAAATAAAAAACGCGAAAAACAAGCTGTGTAAGAAACGATGGACTTGATACGACTTTGGGCAAAGATCTCATCAAGTTTTGGCTCGTAATATGTAACACGGAAAATGTTGGCCAACTTTAGAATTTCTTCCCCTGCATAGGGTATATACGGACAGAATCGACCAAGCGAAATTAGAGTAGGTAGCGTAAGGTGGTTAGCCGTGAGGTAGGAGCCTTAGCGTTGTGGTAGAACAAAGTCCTGAAGAACTACCGTCATCTCTTTTACACGAAGGCGCCTCGGCCTGGACTCTTATTGCTCCCGTTTGCTCCCCTAGGATTCAAGTTTGGATATAAAATTTGCCGGTACGGCACACAACACGCAAGAAAGAAACGAACCACGAAGAAACGGTAGGAATCTAGAAGAAAAGATAGAACAAGGGAATGAGATAAAGAGGCAGTCCGGTGCAGCTACTATATCCTACCTGGCGGCTAGGTCGAGACCACAGTTTATGAGTGTACCACTTTATTCTATCGCGCAATAAGCTTTTTATGAAAATATATTTCCAGAATTACAGACTTCAGAGTTTCAGATGTATTTCAAACCCAGTTTTCTTTCCGTTTATCGCGCTCGCCTGGGTACCAGTAATTTTCTCAGTGAAATTGCTGCAGACCTACTTATGTGCAAACGATAGGTTCGATTGGTGATATTCTAGGACTGAAGAATAATAGGATCTGTCGCCGATCATCAGTCTTGATCAATTAATTAATACCCGAAAGTTTGTTGCTAAGTATAAAAGTGAATTTTCTATAAGAGTTTGCGATTAAAGAGGATAGAACGAGTTAAGGACGGGTAAGGCTTTGCTTTATAAAATGTTACGTAATTTTCCCTTGCGTAGTGAAATAGGGCGCGTGATATAGTCGCTATTTCCCGGTGCCAAGGTGGCACTGAGATGGCTCCAGGGTTGTTCCAGGGAAACTCTAGACTCTAGATCGTGGCCAAAGCACTGCTTATCTTCCCAACGTCGTACGTCACCGGCTGGGTTCTTGCGTCGCATTTTCTTAGCGAATGGAAACTAACGCATATAGGAAAAACAATTCTACCACCTTACCCAGCGTAAGGTATTATTGCAGGGGATTTGACATCTTTATAGCCCAAGAATTTCTTCCGCGTTTTTTCTTTTCCTCTTTACCTTTTGTCTACTTTTATTCTTATTTTTTCCAGTCCTTTTCTGAAAGGGACGCGTATTTCTCATACCCATGGCGTGAAACGTTCCGTGTTTTAGTATCACATATTGCATGTAGAATTAAATCCGCGTCGCGTAACGACCGAAAACCTACGAGTACCATAAAATAAAGCGAAAGGATTAACAATGAAAATTGTCACTTCGATCTGTCCTTATTCGTCTCGCAAGTTACGTGGCTTTAACTATACTTTACCCACTGGCCTTATCGCAACATGACAATGCAATTAGCACCACAGTGTGATGCCGGAAAACTACACGAACGAGTGCCAGGTCAGAGCAGGCTGAATGATGCCCGAGATAAAACACAAACGTGCTCGTAAAAACGTTTCCGTACGTGACGTAGCTCGCTTCCCGTACATGTATATAATAGATAGTCGTCCGTCCACTAGTATATTGCTAGTGTAATGGCTACTCACAATTACCTCACCGAATTCAGGCCTCTGTCTTTCCAACATGATTTTTTTAGGTATTTTTTACTTTTCGTTTCATTTCGTTAATTCTAGATGTTATGATACATGTTTCCGTATCAAGGTAAACATCTATTTTGGCCAGACAAATCCAGCGGAAAAATCAGAGATCATGATCCGCAAATAGACAGACGTCCGTGTTCAATTACGCGGTTTCTTTGCTCAGGCTGACCACATATACGCGGGAAGAAGAAGATTCTCTGTTTTCTAACAAATAGCGATTCTTGGTCCTGGGAGAACTGGACGTCCAATACCGAACTAAATGAAGTAAAATAGCGACGTCCACAGCGAGACGTATATCCTTCATTTTTTTCCCTTTGTTCCACGACCCTACGCCCTTTATTTTTTACCTAGACACCGACTCTTACAGCGAGTATGAATTCACGGAGATACAGTGCGCCCACTAGATAGTTTCAGGGACCAAAGTACTGATTGTTAGGACGAGACGTCGTGGCTCTTAAGGGTCTGAAGGATCAAGGGTCTCGAGGTGTGAAGGGGTTGTCTCCTTGACTAGTCACTCCTGAGTCGTAGCAGTGAAGAGGGAAGTGGACCCTTTGCCCTCTTAATGCGAGACCTCGCACCGTGAAAGTACTTAGCGCTACAGTCTATAGTTGAATCAGAGAAGCCCAGTTTCCGGAATCAGATTTAATTTTATGCCAGAGGCTAAAAGGTATATAATGCTCGGTTTAGAGGAATGGATTTGGTATTTCAGCGTTGAAAACTCACAAATCTCGCGACTAACTGATGGATAACAATTTGCAAAGAATTCCTTTACGGGTTTGAGCCCTCGTTAATCATCTGGTTTGATGGACGAATCTACAGAAAGGCTCTCGGTATAATCTTGACTATTTAACAGCGTGAATAAATTCATGTGATACGGTTTAAAGCTAATTTTCTAATGAAGGAAATGCATTCACGGTGGATTACCGTTTCAACTGTTAAGATTTAAGAAACCACGCCGGTGGTACGGAATGATTTATACCGCAGTAGGTAGAACTCGGTAAAGTATACTTCATCATACCTCGCACAGTAATAGTTAAGCTCAACCTTAACCGCGCAGCCTCAAAACCATGCATAATATAATTAATATGCTACGTGCCGCACCAAGTGGCGTACACTTTGTACTTTTTCAAAAGTATGTCAGTAGTGTTGTAATATATATTCATGGATATTTTTTCGCCTTCCATGTACGAGGTGAATCCAGGTGATGAGAAAGCTCTGAAGTAAAACCGAGGAAAATGTGGGTAGGTACAGGAAGGAAGGTGAAGAAAGAGAATACAGCGGGTCAGAAAAGCAATTAGTGCATACACTGCACAAGGTGAAAAGCTTATCTCTTTTAAATGTACAATGAGAGACAGGGCAGAGAAGCCCTGACCTGATTAACTCTGTCTACCTAAATCTCAAAGCCAACTTCAGAACCGTTCAACGTTTATTATTATTTCCAAAAAGAAAAATAGAAATGTCATTTGCATATCGAAATTCTTTTACCTACTAAGAGTCCTTTGCCTTTCAGAACCCAGTCCATGTTATGTCAAGTGCAGTTTCCGAATACGACTGTAAAATGAGTAAAACATTTCCCCCCGTGTACTTGCAGGACTCGATATTTCAGATCTCGTATAGATACTATCCGGAGTTCAATTCAGCAATGATTAGAAGATAATTATCTGTGACGATGAGGATGAGATTCGGAGATCTTGAATGAACCACAAAAGAAGAATAAAGAACATTGTGACGCGACTCTGAGCAGACTTTCCAATGACAGCGGTGAGGGGTATAACTTGAAAAATCTTCACCTATTAATACTGGCCACAGGTCCAAGCTCAGCACAGATAGCGGATAGCGGGTGAAGGGAATAGCCGTTCCATCAGCAGAGCAGCCCTTGATTTATCGCTCTTCATCTCTTTCAACCCCTACTCTGAGTATGCCAACCACCTACGCTACCCTCTCTCAATTGTACGTAGAATTCTCTCAAGATGTATGGGTTTGATAAAAAAAAATAAATGAGATTTTAAGAGCAGTAAATAAAGTGAGTAAAACTTAGAAGGATATACGAGAGGAGTGTAAGCGATATAGGTATGCATAGACTCTAGATTGTAGATATTGTATAACTATGTAAAACGTGGTTTAATCAATGTCCCAAGAACTGCTTGAGCCGTAGAAGACTGGGAGGGATTCACTAATTTGTTGATTGAGGTTTAAGTCTGAATATTTATTAGGCCATGAGATACAGCGAGACAGAAATCGCAGGTCTCGAGGGTGCAGCCTGTTTTGCGATGGCTTAATTCTCTTAGCGAAAGAATGCCGTGGCTTTTAATGAGCCTTCGGCTTACGAGCTTATACATTATTCAAAGTTTAGTCGGTTAGAGAAGAAGGTGAAAATTTGATTCCAATATTTATAAAGGGTTCCTTGTACGTAGGGTTCTTCAAATATTAAGCTTCAAATTTACTTAATCCTCCTATGTTATTTTTATTCAAATCTATTCGCAAAGTTAGGAATATGTCCGACAATTTCTTGCGTTCTCGTCGTATAAATCCAATTCAATTGAAGCTAGGTCGTGGCGCTAGAAAGAAGCCAGCTTAAATATTCATTAGAAATTCGTTAAATACGTTCGTTCGAACTGGCAGACAACGTAACTGTATTGGAAATGGTTTCGTTCGTTTTAGCGGCAATTCCATTAATCAATCTTGGCACGTGACCCTGCCCTATCGAAATTCCACCTGAATTCACGAGAAACGAGGTAATTTTCGGGCGTGATGATTGTGGACGAAGTAGGGCGAAGTATCAAAGTTAACCGACAAATTCGACAACGACTCTTAGTTGACTTCTATAACGGGCTTTTACTTTGACGTCTGACTCTTTGATGGTGTGGCCACTCAGCCGAAGACCAAGAAGAACCAACTCCCACTCAAGATGGAATTGCCAGAGTGGATACTTCAAGAAGCTGCGTCTGTCGTTTCAGTGGCTTTCGTAAGCGTTACGGCTTACAGACGCTTCGAGAAACATCTCACTAAGAAAATAAATCTCTGCAGCCATTTATGTACATACCTTGCGATATATGGCTCAGTTGTCAACTCTGCTATCGATACAACTGCAATATGCATTTATAATTCGTTTTTCGTTAAGTAAATATACTTTTTCTAAAGACATCTTCTTCCCCGATCTTGTGATAAAATATATGAAAAATTTCCAGATATGTACGAGCAATACAAAATCGACGTACTACGTGTATGTACACTCGAAAAAATGAATCGAGTTCGACCCATTGCTGGTAGAATGCGCGAAAGATGGTCTAACTAAAATCAATGTAGTGAAATAAATATGGAAGCAGTATTACATGGGTTCGGCAATTTTCTGGGGCAGAATATCGATACAGAGCGATTGGATTGTCGGAACTATATGGGAATAAATAAGTTAGCAGGCATGTATCTTCAAAGAAATAGAGTTCCGTTTATCGGTTCCGACCAAGATCGTATGCGCTTTACGTACAGTATATTTGGCAAGTGAAATTCATCGCACTTTGAATCCAGAGACATTAAAAAATTGCAAAAATGAATAGCGACGGAGGTGACACCTTCCAATGATCATATTTCCCTCCGATTAATAAAACCATACATCTTGCTCGATAATTCGTAAAGACCAAATGAAATTTCTCAATGATATTCGTGTTCGATTGTGGATTCTAGCTTGACGGAATGCAGTATTGATTCCAATCTCGATCCAATTTTTAATTCAGTCAGAGCGAATAATTCGTTAAATTCATTGTCGTTAAATGAGATAGAGTAATTGACTAACAGGGATGAAATTTGCAATTACATCAAAGGGAATAGCTCTACTTACCAACAAAACAACCCACACAGAGACCAGCTCGTACCGCAAACAGTTCACTCTTCAACGAAAGTCAGGCGTTGGTGTATTATTTATTGGCTTGCATAATCACAGCACACTTCGCTTTCGTACTATGACACAGTCGTTCGGTCCCGGTAGCGAATAATTAATTGCTTCTGAACACAAAAGAATTGCTATTGTACTACCTAGTGTGATTTGACGGTGGACGAATGGAGGAATTATACCGACTAACGCTCCTGGTCGAACATCGCGACACAACTGCAGGGAATTTGCTTGACTGACGATGAAATCAAAACAAGGATGTTTATAATCATTCACTTCACACAAGTTTCGTTTACTATAAATTAATCCTACCAACACGTATTTACAGTACTTCGAAGATTAACATTGAGATAAAAAAAAGGCAAAACAGACGAGGAGAGCAGAGCTGTCTTGGTAATGACTACGTTCAAATCCAATCACCGAATTATTTATTGTGTTTTCAGTGAGAAAATGATGAATCTATCGTTTTATAATTAGTATAGTAATTTATAGAACAAGTGAAGGGTTGCCCGAAAAGACCAATTTCCCGATGTCATTCAGTTGATTACAGTTGCTGGTCGTTAGAATGAAATGAAATTCATTCCGTCCCAAGAATATACATGAATTCATTTGTTAAGTGAAGCACTTGCTTGATTTGATTTCGGTATACGTATATATATTACGATATATATATATATATATATATATACGTATATACGATGGGTTATTTTCACAAATTCTATTGCTCGAATGAATCGACAACAACGTCCAACATATTAATGAATATTAATAATTTCAGTCATGGTGTATTCAGAGGATCCCCAAAACTTTCAGCAGCCAATGATGTTATAACTACTTTTATCCTTTATCCCGATCGTTTGATATATAGGTCTGGTAATTTTGCTCCGAGAATAAGAACTACCCATACAATACACGCAATCACACAACGTTCTCGCAGCACGTTCACGAACGTGGTATGCGCTAATTAGGTTAATTACAGCCCACGGGGTCCGGTGAGTTACACAGACAAGAAACGAGACTCCAGTATAGCTCATATCCTTCTCTACTATAGCTAAAGTAGAGTTGAAGAATATGAACGTGACAAGCTTCATGCCGATCTTCATGTAAATCTCTAATTATTACCAAATTTATCCGCGTTCATTCACTATTTCTTGATATTTTCAGTGCATCTATCAGTTTGTAGATTAATGAAAACAATAAACTGTTCGGTAGAAATCTCTTCAAGAATCGAACTGGTAGGAAATTTTTATTTTCCGTTTATAGCCTGGCTTCATTAGCTTATTGTTAGTATACTCGACGAAGACGAAAGTAAAAATAATGCAGAAGTATATATATGGAGATAGACGAAGGCGGAGGAAGATAGTTTGTAAGTAAATATATGTTGTTATAACAAGATGAAACATCTATCATTTCTCGTTAGTTACTCGTAGACGTATTCCAATTCGCTTATAATTATTCCCGAGAAATTATCGATCATTCTGAAGATGTTATTCGGAAATAAATTAACCGAGTCGAGTAGACTACGTAGCGTTGAGTGATTCAATTTCAGCTGAGGGGTTATACCCGGTCTGGCCGTCGAAAAACAGGTACGTCTTAGAAATTTTTTTACAACCAAAGCAGGAAGTGGATTTTATTGAGTTTTGGATGGTGATTACATGATATCGTATCGTATTGAGGAAAATTCATTCGATGAAAAAAAAACCTAGTCCTTCAAAAGTTATCGGCATCTTCCCGAACCTCTGAGCTTTTCGCGCGACCAAACGGTGGTCCCTGTATCGATAGAATCCCTTACCGAAACTGAAAATTCAAACTTCTTTTTATTATAGATGACAACGGCTATCGGTTTGCGTATGAGATTCCTGAAATGCGAAAAAATGTGAGAGAAATTACGATTTGAAGAAAATAATCGATTTTTGGCTAAAAAATCACCTTGTATACTCATTGTGATTGGAAAACGGTAGACCGAAAAAACCCTGCGTGTACAGATGCGTGATCATGGAAGGAATATGTACGCCAAATCAAAAGTTGATCCGTTCAACGGTGTTTGAGTTATCACGTCCACCGTGTCGGAAACTGTAGTTTCGAGATAAACGCGTTTAAAGTTTTTACTGATTCTGAGGGCCGGACTAGCGAACGGCGGCGCAGTGTTCCACTCAAGAGCTCATAACTTTCTCAATTTTTGGAATTTCGACATCGGCTTTGCCTTAAAATATTTTCAAAAGATCTATCCATAATAATATATAAAGAAATCGATTTTTTTGAAATGTACGACCGGGTATAACCCTTCAATGGACAAGGAAAGTGTATTTTCGCGAACAGATGATCTGCCAAAGCCATACGGTGCTTTAATTGAGCGCTGAAATATCTTATTAATATCACAATTTTACTCCATACCTCGAGGCAAGCCCTGAAGCTCCCAGTAATAGAATAAACGCTGTGGCAGGAAAAGGGATCCGTTCTCGAAACTTGTTCAACCTCTGATTCAACGAAATCGTGAAAAAACTCAGAGAAATTTCTCACAATCAGTGCTGTCTGCGATAAATATAATATCGTTCCACTCTACGTGCTGATCATTTTTCTAACGCGATACAACGGTTCTTTTATTTTCGTCAATTAGCAGGAGAGTAATGAGACAATTCAGCTTTCAGATTCGCTACGTCGTTAACTTTGTTCTTCGCATTACAAGCTCAACATCTGAAGACCTATAAAATCCGATTAATTGATGGATGAAATGTTTTCAGGCACCAAAAGGCATCAAATTAAAAATTTTATTTTCCACGTAATTGCGGAACGATATTCCCAGAAGATACTCAACCTATAGATATGGTTCCATAATTGATAACAGTAGATGGGACATTATACAGGGTTATGAATATGCTAGATCCTAGTCGACTAACTCTGATAACGCCTGTTTAGATACAGCCTCGTAATCTACAAGCGATAGCCAATCAAGGCAAGACAAAACATACTCTAAGCCCGCCATTGATTATTGTCCTATCGCTTTATTATTTGCATTATTACTATTATTACCACGAGACCATATACCACTGCTGGTTTATCGCCCATAATTATCTCCGATGATGCATGGCAGTAAACTAGGATCTTATCTGTAATCACCATAGTCCATACCTCGAAATGGCATACCTAGTAATCTTGAGAATAATTCGAATCCTAGATCATTGGTCTTATCCTCACATGACCGGCGACCAATTTTCTTGATCTATTGCGATGGACCATCCCTGGTAAATACTCGATGCCTTTCAGGCATAATAGACGATACATGATTGGCGAAAAAATTGAACATAGCGCTAAATCGGAGTAGGGTGTTTGCTCAGTATTTTACAAAATACTGAACTGTAAGCTCTGCAACAAAGTTTCCCGCAACGTTCTTTCGGCGAATGTCAAACGTTTATTTTCGGATTTGGCTAATCTGTAATAAAAGGCTACGGCAGTTCGTACGAGCGTGATGGTAACTTTGACCAACTTCTACAAAACACATTTATAAGCTGTTAGCACTGGCGGCCATTCAAAATGATATTTTTCCTTCCGGACGGTGCGACAGGCCACTTTCAGTGTCGTTACTTACTTATTTACTTAGCGAAACTTTCGTTCGCCACTTATTTTTCTTGGCTACGAATGAAAGAATATATGGCCAACTGCCACGTCACTGGATAAGAGTTAACAAGTTCGTAGCTGGTCCCCAAGGACTGAGTGGCACGGCTCATGGGATTGTTCGAACGCAGGAACTTTCTAAACAAAATCCAAAAGACCACTGAACCGATATCGGCCCATGCATGTTCACGAATTTCACCATCCTCTTGATCACGTGCCTAATGGACTGCAAACTCTAGCTGCATACCAATTGGTAATCAACGATATCAAGGCTTCGGTCAGAGGTCAAGTTTATTAGATTACCATCAGCCTAGGGGATGGTAAAGTCTTTGATAGTCGATACCTATTCTAATGCTCCTCGGATCATTCAGACAATAATAGTCACGAGTGAACCGGATTCGATATCGTACCCGTTTGGAAGAAAAAATTACATCTGATTAAACTTATAGAAGAATTTATGCGCGATACAGAGTTAAAGTTAATAATCGCCTATGTAGAAGTACGGTGCAGGTATTAACGTTCGATTCTGTGTAAAGTTTCATCATAGAATTCGCATCAGGTGGAGAAATATCGGTGAAATGAGAAGGCGCAGAAGTATCGAAGTTGAAAGATAAAGCTTCGAAGCAATAAGTCCAAAGAGACAAATGCAACAGCACTATTACCTTTCGCAGCGTTTCGAGCTACGGGCATTAAGGATGTTGACCCTTGACCCAAATGGGTTATCTCTTCTTGGTCGAACAGCTTCAACCTGTTGCCTTGTTGCGAAAAGTAAGGTTTACAAATTTTCTTATTCAAGTCAGAGTTCGCGCGGGCACCTTTGCGAAATACTAAGCAAAAGAGAGCGTACTTTGGGATAGATGGAAAAGTATACCGTTGGATTCAAAGTTCAAAGTTAGGAACTTCGGCAACGTACGCATCACGTATACACGTAGAGTCTTGAGCTTTATCGAAAGAGGACTTTTCTCTCAGGGTCGCCAGGCGGAACTTATCTTTTCCGTGCTCACTGGGAACGAAGTACAATAGACTGCTAATGAGAGGATGGGTACGATCACGGGATCCTTGAAGCCTGGAAGTACCTTGCTTTCGCGAAAACGTATCCGTCCAATAAAATACCGTTGAGCATAGGTCGTTCAGCTGGGAATAACCGAGGCCCGGATAAAATCGATCGACCTCCTCTCTCCGGAAGAAATTAATTAAGCCCTGACAAACCGTACCTCTTCCAATAAGCCACCTTCACCACGTAAAAGCTCACTCTAACTATTAACCGCGATTTTGTTTAAGACTAACAACTTTAAACTGCGCGCTCGCTTAATTTCAGCAACCCGATTGTGGTGAAAGAGGTGGAATCAATTCAACGATTACTTATACCGCTTAATACCTTCGAAGAACCTTATGGATTTTCGATCCCTCTGAGTCTTTCAATTACTATGATCAAGCCCACTTGGTACTTACGTTAACTAATCGTAGACTTTAGTAGTTAAATCGATTAGAAAGAAAAGCCTGTGATCTGCACTGCTCCGTTGTCGTTCGTTTTAATTATTGGCAGACGAGTCATGAATCTCCATCGCGATCCAGACGAGTACTCTGGCGCAAACACACCGCCGTGATAATCTATAACGGTGTAAATTTTTGGTTCGAGGTTTTACGTTATTCTTTCATTTGCAAAGCGATATCGAAGCGAATTTTTAGTGTCTAGTTTTATTGCCTTGAGCTTATGCCGCATCTCCGGAACTCCTGAATTCGATAAGTCATCCAATCGCCGGCTCGCTTTTCGCACGGTATACCTAATCATCACCCACGCTTTGCACGAGCAGTAAATTTGGATAAGTATTTTCCGCGCTTGCAGCAGAAGTCAATCTCAAAGTTCCCATATGGCTTTCGATCTCCGGTAATGGTTGAAAACGTGAGATTTTCACATAATTTCAAAGATGCGCTTTTCAACATTCCTTATTCTGCTCTTCGACTATAAAGTGATTTTTACAGCAGCGGATGAACCTATTTCTCGCTGCAACGTTGCAGCAAAATAACTAAATTTAATATCCCACGGTTCTGAGCCGCTCCGCAGTGCACGTGCCTTGGAAAGTGTTCATTGGCGCATAGGGCGTCGAGTTTTAAGTACAAGTAAAAGGCAAAGAGTACAAAGTAAAGAGTGAAGAATAAAACAGCCAAGACCAAAATCCAAGCCACGGTAGGTAGCTATGGGAGAGAAAGAAGACGTTTAAAAAGCAATTCTGAAGAAACCGCTTTGCTAACTGCAACGGCAGACAATTGTTTTTAACGGCTACCGCACCTCCGCGACCATTTATACCCCGAAGAGAAATCGCACGAAAATGGTAACCCGGTAGTTCTCTCCTTTCGTGTCGTACTGCAGCAAGATATACTGGACCAACCACCCATCAGTTCACCGACCCTTAACTAGTTCTATTACATTTCGCACACTGCATACATATACCTTTGGATGCAAGTCTCTAGGTATATTGCGTTAGCTGCAGTTTCATTAAAGGTTGAGGTATCCAGGCACTATTGTCGGTCCAGTCGAGCGCTCAGGTACCTAATTGAGACTGAAACTCTACCCTAACGATGTGATCACGAAAGCGGGGCGCTGCAGCTGGTCAATTTGTGTAGAAGGTGCATCTAGGTCCAGGTTTCTAGGCCTTGATGGTTCGATGCAGATACCGATTGATGCCATCACTATATTATATTGCCGTTTAGTCTCTTTGATATCGCACGCGATAGAGCGATGTGGCATAGCGTGGCGTTATCTATACCCACGTAAATATCATGCGGACAAAATGGTGCTATATAGAGCTTCTATAGACGCCCCAAGCTGTCCACTTATAGATATTCTCTAGCCACTATCCTCGGGCCTGTCTCCTCAGTTAGTAAAGTCCATTAAAAGCAGGTCGAACTAGCAGCACCCATCGTTTGCACGCGCTGGCGAAGCTGCCGAAAGTCGACAAGCAGCACTTCTATGCAGATATTCGAGGTAATATAGAGGCGACCGTGGTCACAGTTATTGGGGTATATGGGGGTAACTGTATAGTGAGACCATAGAAAGGGAGGAGAGTAATTGAGGCGTTGGAGGATCCCGGGCTCGCCTCTGGAGAAGAGGGTGAAATTTTAATCATTGTAATCAGGAACACCTCTGGGATCGTAAACATATTCCCAGGTGCGGGAAGGGTCGAATTTGCGCGGTAGACTAACGCGGGAATGACAGTCGCATCGTATCTCCGTGTTTGCACTCTAAATAGGAAGTAATTCCACGATGGGGCTAGGACCTAATAGATCGTTTCGCTGAGATAATCCTGGCCTTGTTTCAACGAGGAGAGTATAACGATTATTCCTCGGTTCTAAAATAATCTCTAATAAGAAAATTAGAATATCGCTTTTGTACCGGGAATTACAATCCTGCAGGGTATACACCTTACCCTATCTGAAACGTCTTAGCGATAATCTTTACCGATCTTATATTCGGTCTTTAAATTCAACCAAATCGCACGACGTGGTATTACATGTAATTTCGTGATTCGTTTCAACCGAAATTTGAAGGATTCCTGAATGAACTCGTGGGACTGTTCGTTTCTGTACCAAAATATCTATCCGGGTTTTCGTTCACACAGCGAGGAAAAGGTTGTAAGATTAATCGACAGTCAGAGTGACGGGAAAAGGGTCAGAGTGAGGATTTTCTTCGGAAGAAAATCAATTCTTTTTTAATAGGAACTGTCTTGTCGTCGAACAAGCGGCTAAGGGTTTGGACCGTTTCAAAGCCTGTCCAAGTTTCGTTGCTCTTGACCATCGGAAATAATAAGCATGCAAAGAAGGGCTGAGCTCTGACCAGCCGGGAAAAAATTAAATGAGAATTCAACCAGGGATCCATCGTCTGCGCTAGACATGCGTACGACGAGAAATATCTCGAGCAATATTCACTGAAAGAGATCAAGCCGGAGATAGATAGATATATAGAATCTATATATTTAAGCCGTAGCTTGTCACGTGGGGCAAATGTATACAATGCATTAAAGAATTAACAAGGTGGGCGCAGGAAACCGAGGTATAATAAGTATATTTAGTTTAGAAGTGGTGGAAAGGTGAACCGGAAGTCACATTGGTCAGTCAGGTATGCTACTCAAGCGGTCCTTGACATAGTTATTCCTGGCAAGATCAATCTCAAATTTGATAGTCTCACGTAAATTACGGTACTGATTAAACATAGCTGCACGACATCATCTCTTCGCAGTTGCGTATAATCTGTTGCGTTGTTTCATGTGTTCCCTGACTAATTGGGATCTTTCGTGAATAGTCGAGGACTGGTAGATGGTAGTCAAACTCTAAGAAATCGTGATCGGCGATAAATGGTGTTGAGGATTCGGTGAAACTAACTAGCTTTTCACGAGAGTCAATGATTGGAATGAGGAACAAGAAATAGAGACTGAGCAAAAATCAGGTCACGAAAATATTCAGCTTCAAAATGATCACAGCTGAGATTACAGTTCATGTCCACTGTTATAATTGAATTCTTATAAATATACGAAAAGTTGGCAAAAAAATCTAGAAAACTCCCAAGCAGAGCAGCTTTTGGATGACGATGGATAGTAGCAAAAAGAACCTTCGCGCATTGTGTCGCTACCTCAATAATCAGGTATTCTGGCGAGTTCGTATATTGAGAGGGTGAGAAGGCCAGCACTTTACATTTCAGTTGAGAGAGAGAGAGAGAGAGAAAGAGGGCAAGTTTGAAGGTTCTAGACTTGAGCTTGCTTTCCAGTAAAGACCCTCGCAGCATTTGTGGAGATCTATTCTCTTCGCTCGCTCAGTGGAAATCCGTATTGTCGTCGTACAAGGTGGTCACATAAACGCACCCTTACCATCGGCTTGGAGTCGCCTGGGTCGTACTTCAGGTATCCCACAAATGATATAATACTTCAGCGTCCCTCGTGCTGGAGTCCCAGCCATTATACGCCTAACGATAACGTGAACAAGTTCAGATTGTGGACAGAACGATGTGCCATTCTGAGACACGCTCGATATCTGGGAAGGTGATAACATGCTGGAATGTAGACAAAACAGAAGATTTTACGTAGAACTAGTAAGTACGCGATTCAGGTACCCGCTATCGCGTTAGTTTCCAAAACTCGCTGTTCCCTGGCGTAATACAATCTCACCTAACGTGTTTTCATCGTTATCCTTCGGGCACAGGGGGTATTGCTGGATGATAGTCGATCCTTGGGTCCCACGGTTCTTCGTATAAATTCATAATCGATTCAATAAAACGCATTCCTCCATCCTTCCATCGTTATATACCATAAGAATAGGAAAGATCATCTCCTATTGGAATTTCCATACTCGGTCAAAAGTTTCTTGATAAAAGTTCTGTCTACTTTTCTGCATAGCGACGTAGGTATTATGCGCGTGTACGGACAGACTCGAAAATAATAAACGTACGGAATTCCGGTTCACTGATTTCACAGAAAACAACTTTCTCGGGGATTATCTCATTTCAGTTTCAAACTCGTACCATTATTTGAATGTATTTTATTATACCTTGAATATAATTATATTTTGACGAGTCCCGCTCATCATTCGGGATTTTAGTCAGCGGACTGAACCACTCGCTTGGTCCAATTCCTCTTCGTTCTGCTCTGTCCGCTTGCTAGCGATTCATTTACAATCCACGAAAGGCTGACTGGGGGCGATGTTCCGCTTATATAGGTATCTGAAATCGTCGTATATATATATATACATATATATGTGCAGATTCGTATGTATACATATAATATATATATACATAGGTATATGTATACATACCTACTTTACCTCGCATTACTCGGTCCTAGCAGCGAAGATGGTGATTACAAACGAAAAGCTGAGGATGCTGAAATGGTTTCAATGGCGGATCACATCTTTCGACTGCGACTCTAACTTTCCGTTACCTTTCCCTAAAAGTTCAGTCATGAGCCTGAGGAATCCTCAACTTTGCTATTTGCGTTGACTAACTGACGGCAGGGGTGGTTTAATTGCCATATTAATGGAACCTCCTGGCCATTTCCCTCGGTGATTAACTGGCTTGGTTTATTTCTTGTTTTTCAGAACTCACCACCTGAGAAACTTGCGTAAAATCGGATTTAAGAGACTCATTAATTCGTTACTTCAAAGCAAAGAACTTGCAAAGAATATACAGCTACAAAATTAGTACACGTAACAAAAAGAAAAATTGGAAACATGATTCTTACAGCTGTAAAAAAGTTGTGGCAATTAAATAATTTTCAGACCTTGTCCGATTACACTGTACAGTGTAAGATGGAAAATGTAGGTAAAGGCTGAAACGTGAGATAGTTCATTTTCAGAAAGTACAACGACCAGGCTACCCAATCAACTCTGAATAACGTGGAAGTCCCCAAGAAGCCCGAGGGACGCGTTGATAGGAGTTATCACCCCTAGGATGGAAAACACTCGTGACTCAAGGGAAAAGCCGCGCTGGCGCTATACAGCCACCCAAGATAAGCGTCCGGACTCTAGTCCATTGGTTCGATGAACACTTTATCGTATTGGGAAACGATATTTGGTTTTTCTGGATTACATCCATTGATATTTATTTCCATCTTATCGTTAGCCAGGTCAGATATTTCCTTGAACTGAATAATTTCTCCAAGTTGTTAAAACTACGGCATCAAGTTTCAAAGATATCGGTAGTGTCATTAACTTGGAATTTATTTTCATTTTAAAGTTTCTTTTATGTGTTCGCAGAGTTTACAAAATGAATATGTATTCTAAGTTAGTAATTTTATCGTCAAGTTTGATTCAGGGTTAATTAAGGAAAGGCTTATGTAGTTGCTTGGCTCCTGTATTAAAGGCAAAGTTTCAACCAAGTCATGAATAGACTCACTTTCGACTGCTGCCAAGTGGCGACAGTTTATATTCGACGCTCCGAAATATGAATCAGTATTCAATAAAACGAGTACCAGGTGATTTACGCCTCTATAGCACCGAGTATGTGTGCATATTGAAGCGACAATGACAAGGAGTTCCTCGCAGAAAAA
Organism: Tenthredo distinguenda; assembly: GCA_947538915.1. Lineage (NCBI taxonomy): Eukaryota > Metazoa > Arthropoda > Insecta > Hymenoptera > Tenthredinidae > Tenthredo > Tenthredo distinguenda. The sequence continues at coordinate 14,544,339 of OX384534.1, forward strand.
GCAAAAGCATTAAAAAGGCTGAAGGGACATTATCCGCTGTGAGAACGAACCAACTAAATTGCCAACGTCTCCTAGGTTGACACTTGAAAAACGGAAGTACTCTGCGCGTATGGAGTTCAATGTTACTCTTGGCTGCAGTCAGAAATCTTGAAAAGGTTCGCTAATGAAACGAGATCATAAGTGGAACGAACACTCGTCGGTTTATCTCTCTTGATTCATGCTCACCGCGATTTAACGACGTTAACATCACGCAAATCGTCTATCCAAGAAGCAAATAACTTTGTGTACATTTCGTGCAAGTAATCCATACCATATTTGGTGTATCCAACGTACGTGATTATTCAACGCACGGTAATTCCCATACGTTGTTCAATACACCGCTGGGAAATATTACATAACCAGTATAAATGCAGCCACCTCTCGTGTGAACACATACACCCCAGTTTGCGGGTGCAAGATATGTATACCCATAGTCGGGCGAGGGTAGATACATGTTGCTGGCTAGTTCGTATAGTAATAGTAATAGCTTTGTACGTTCGGGGACACAGGGACAATCGCGTATCTCCTCTTACAACGATATCACCAAAATGTTCTCTACGCTTGTGCATATATCGGCAAGGATTCAATATCTGTACCTATATTTGACCGTATCTGATGCTAGTATCGATTTGATTAATCAACGCCCGGCTATGAACAGATTCGCTATTATCGTCCTAGTTATGCAGTGGAAAGTGTAAAACGTAGCTGTTTGCTATATAAGTGAATAATTGTCGGAATGAATTGTAATTTAGTATACATCCTGGTGAGAGGATGTCAAACGTGTATAACGAGGAGGGGAGGGTATGTAATGGTATCAAAACTCCAGAAGTTTCAAAACTCATGCCTCCGTTGAACGAAGTTACCGTTATTAGAGATTTCGTCAATTACACAACGATTATATTGTACAAAGATAGATTTGCGAGGAATCTTGTAGAATATTTATGAGCAGTTTCATATAATTTCGCTACCTCCTTGGAGGATCAATCAATCAAACTTATGTATCCTGAAGATAAGCACGGTATAATGATAATATTAACGAAAATCAATCTTAATCCGAGTCAGCAATTCGTTCCTGAATTTATACGAAGAATAACTGCAATTTCGCAACGTTTATAACTACAACGATTGAAGCTATTCAGATACTCGAAACAGATACGTGTGAAGGACGCAATTGCTGCTCGAAGTAAAACGATAAAGTGCTCTGCGGCTGTTCCGCAAAGCACTTTCTTATGCATGAAACTGTCACAAAGTCGTCGACACGCTAGGGATCCATTCCGAAGGAAAGTTTGACTCGGGAAATGAATACCAGGGAAATAAGAGACGATGATTCATGTCAGGTGTGCGGTAACATTACCAATCTTGCGTAATATAATTATGTGAGATGTGTTTTCCTCGTGAGGATTCGGAGAAAATCTAGATGAACGTATACCTCTCTATTTGAACGTTGAGTTGTTGAAAATATGATTTTCTCAAGATCAGCATAAAACAAGCTCGTGCAACTTAACACTTTCTTTCCTTCAGCTCTTCCAATGCTCCCGTTTTACTCTACTACGATGCAAATACCTGAGCTCTACTTTTTACCCACGCTGTCTGGCACGCCGGCTTATTTTTTGCAAGATTTATAGTTCCTGCGTCGCGCAGATTGGGTCTTCGCTGATAGTTATACTTGGCCAAGGGTTCTTATGTGAACCCATCTTGCTTTCTCCCTTTCTCGTTCTCTCTCGGTTACATTTCCATTTGCAATCGAAGCTGGGCTGAGTCGACTGGCGCCTGAAGCCCGGATTATACCCTACGATAGTCACGCCCAAATCCGAAGACAAAGACAGGGTATAACAAAGATTTTGTCACAGTTTACGTTGCGGCCTTAGAGGGGTAGTTAACAAACTTTTTCTAAACTTTCCGAACTAATTACTTCTGTGTATAAAAAGTTATGACATCAATAATCTATAGATTCTCACCCTTTAAAAGCCACTTTAGATTTTCAACGGAATACTCGAACGGAGAGATCTCTTTAATCACTTCGTGCAGGAGTAACATTCCCCCGATTCCATTGGTTAGAGGCTATTTTTCTTTCGTCAGAAAACGCTTGACGGAACAGCCATTGGAATTCTTGATAAAATGAAAAGTACAAACAAATATGGTATATTTTGTATCAGGTTTTGTTAAAAGGAGGAAAAACGAGGAAACTACATTTTTACTCGTAACAGATTGAAAATCTTTTGAAATTCTTCGGGTAAAGAAAGGTCCAAGGTTCAACCCATAGACCATTGTCTAACGCGAAAAAGCAGCTCTTATAGCTTAGAGAATCGTTCTAACGATCTTCTTTGAATCCTGCACTCTGTGATCAAAGAAATCTCACTACGAGATCCGTTGAAAGTCCAGAGCGACTTTTCAAGAATAAGAATTCATAGATTCAGACACGCTTGTATTAGCTCTCGGTTGTCAGTGTCATGTTCTTATACGGATGAGAATAATTATCATCGCCACCCCTCGGTTCTACAGAAATAACAGGAAATCTATATTCTGGTGCCGAATAATGTTATCCTGAAAAAAATCGGCTAATTAAGGTTATTCGGGATTTGTCGAGTACAGATGTCCAATCTAAAAATCGCGTCAACTGCCCGTCATCCAACTTCATCAAAACGTCCAACGCGTCGATTACTCGATGGTTTTCTCCGAGTCTGTAACTAGAGGGTAGAATAAAATCGATATGCCGCACCCGACTTCGCCTGGCTTGGCTTGGCTTGGCTTGGCTTGGCTGACTGGCTGGCTTGGTTCTCTCGCTGACTTGTCCAGAGTCCTTTTCCTTCTCTCTCTTTCTCTCTGTATATATGTATACGTATATACAGACATAGTATAGGTACTATACCTACCGTAGATCCCGAAGAATGTATAGAGATAGCGGAGGATTACGGAAAGCTTTTTTTTTATTTTTCGCGAGAGTAACGTGACGAGAATAAATGATGGACATCCTTTTCGAAGCTATTCCGTATCAGCTCTGAATAAAATACAATATTTCGCTTTACTTTACATATACATACATGCATATATTTTCTAGATACCTACACGTATGTACATATACACGTAAATCTATCTGTAGCCTTATATGTATATGCAACGAAGGATATGGCACATCTTCCGGTCTGACCGGTTCTTTCACAAACCCCTTTTCATTCACTCTGAATTGGCAGAATATTTCGCACACTGCTGCAGTACTACGGCACGGAACGACGAGACTTAATTGTAATGTAAATCGCTGTCCCATCGAGAATGTCGCCAGTGACAAATCTGTTTATCGATTACGCGAAAGACGGAAGGCAGAGTAGCATCCGCCTAGCGCGTGATAAGTTTTTTAAACTAGATTTCAAACTTTTCGTACGAAAACAATTACGATCCAGAAACATCAATATATGCGGTAAAGTCGCCGAAGATGGAACTATTCCGCAAATTGGATCCACACAATTTCTTAAAACATATCGGCGATGAAAAAGCTGTAAAAAATTCATTCTACTTCTGACATTTTCAAATAAAAGTTATAGCATCTTGAGAATTTGATAGGTTTTGAAAATTTCCTCAGACCGGTTTAGAAACAATAGCCAAGTTCATTTTCTTGTATCCTCTGACCTTTTTTTTTGAATAAAAAACCCCCTGAAATTTCAACCATCCGAAAATTTATTTTTAACAAAGTCAATGTGAAGTAATGGCTGTGTGTTTTATCCAGGAACTGTTCCTTGACATCCAGCTATGGTTATCGACGGAAAAAAAAATTGGGACAATTTGCAAACACAATAGTTTCTTTGTCACCCAAAATAACGTCACGTACTCCGCGTCGCAGAGTGACGTGTATCGAGGAAGACCGGTCATTTTGCGTTTCTTTGTCGCTCGAGCGATCGCTGGCGATCCTTTACTCGTTCGCTAGTTGAAACGGCCCACGAAACCGCGACGCGAACCGCAAACAAACGAGAAATACGAAGGCTTTTGGTGATTCGCCCGTAGGCCGCACATGAAACTAAATTTAGACTCGCGAATTCCCGCAGTAAAGTTACTTCGGCGTTATAACGTACATACCTACACTTGTACGCTTGAAAAGCTAATAAATTTAATTCATTCGAAAGTTAGTTGCGGCTAGTTGTTTCCGCCAAATGCTATTTCGCTTCAAATACATTTATAGATAGCGAGTTGAGTCTCACGAGTGGAGAAAACGTGGTATCAAGATCGTCGCAATAATCAAAAGAATCATCAATTTTTTCGCTTTTTTTCGCAGAGTTTTGATACAGCAAAATCGAATATGGGTTATAAGATCCCGTAGATATATATTTAATAGGTATAGTTAATGTATTTTGGCAGTCCTTGTGACCCGGAGGGTTGTTCGATAGAGGGAAAAGATCCTTTGGAAATACTGGTAGAACTAGTGGAAAAAAGTCGGTAATTTATATTCCTATTCGGCACTGTTCTTCCTGAGCGAATCGCGAGGGTTATGGGAGGTAAGAAAGAAAGGAGATTGAGCAGTTTATTATATTCTGAAAGCCAGGTCCTTTGGGAGCGAGCAATTATCAATGTGAAATCGTAAAATTTTCTCAAAACAAAATCTACTGATGAAAATAAACGCGATTAAGGTATGAAACGAAATTGAAGAGAAATAAAAAGAGTAAATGGTACAGAAAACAGAAGCACGCCACTTAGCGCTGCCGCGGTATGCTTGAAGAATACCTGCAACCCCTTACCAAACTTTTAGGAATAAATAATGCTCACTCCCGTTTCAAGTAATGAATTAGTGGTAGTTACGTGAACCGAGATGCCAGGGCCATGGACAGAGGGTGAGACTCAGAGGGGCGCAGCACGCCGCTATGATGGAAGAGATAATTCGGTTGGATAGAAGGGGGAGTGTAGAACCAAGTCGCTAATAAGTTATATATAGATTATAGACATATATGTATATATATAATATGATAAGTAAGTATAGAAAATACTTACTGCCTGATGAGACATTGCAATTCTTCGCTGTTTCGTTTAACTCGATATTTTTTGTAGGTTTAATTTGATTCTGAAATTCTTTTCAACAATTCTGAAACGAGCCCTTTCGTTGGGAAGATGGAATACGATATCCTTAATCTCCGAAGGCTGGGGTATTAAAAAATAAATATTAAAACGAAAATTAAAAAGTCTAATCATGGTCTCCAAGATCAGATTACCCAGTTCTCGCGCCCTGAATCCCTGGCCTCGGCTCGCTAATTAGCGAGACGTTAAATGAGGCCTCTCGACGGAACTTTGTGATTTGTAAACGCGACGCGATTCCGCGATGCAACGATTCTTGGAAAATAATTGTTGACACGTATAGTAGCGGATGCTCAGTTTCTATCCGCTACGTAGGTGACAACCTCGTTAAGCTAATTACCATATCATCGATTATGATTGGACCGTTGCCAATCTGAAGTGACATTTTCCGCAGTAAATGAAGAAAAAAAAAAAAATAACTTTCCGTTACACGATTTGAACTTAAATTGTAACTCAAGGCTGATAACTTGATACATATTTTTATTACACCTCGTTATTGATCATCTCTAGCTGTAAGTACGCCAGATACATGATAAACAGCAGGAGTACAAGGTCTCAGCTTTCATACCTACTCGGAATTCCAAACGTGATATGAAAGGCGGTTAAACCAGGTCACTTTTCGTGTATCTATCACTAATCAAGTTACGTCCTCCGAAGCAGAAGGCAGCGTTGCTCTTAATCAACTGTGGCCAATTTTCTGAGAAAAATTGGGACCCCAGATATAGTGAAAATTGCACAACACCTTGGCTTGTAAATTGTGAAAAAAGATACATCAAGACGTGCCGGAAAGGCGGATTAAACACACGACACACCATCTCTTCCTACTACGACCAATTCCTGGTCTGGGTTTCCTGTCCACTTCAATGGGAATAAAAGTACAACGAATTCTCTACTGGAAGAGAATACGAATTTTCTCTATACCTACGTACCGGAGCACAAAGGCAGTTGCCGGTGCAGCATGGCAGGCAGGTAAAAGAGCGAGAATGAGGGCGTGTTTAAAAAGCAGTGCGGACGGTGGTTACAGGCTCGGTTTGTGGGGGATGGACGTGGGGTAGAAGGCAAGGGTAGATACGTAAATGGGTGCTTGTCTATTCGAGGATTTAAAATGGTTGAGTAAGCGTTAAAGTCTACTACGGCTTCGTGCCTCGCCACAGCCATCGGGTTTCTCCCTAGACTGAAGCTCTAAGTAGATACTTAACCGGTTGACTATCTAGAGTTAGATGGGGGTTATATTTTATTCAAGCTATTTCTGGCCCCATTGACGGCAGGGTAGCGTCTGCGTGGCATTGCCAAGCGGTAGAAATTCAATTGCAGTTACTATAAATTATATCACCGAGCCAAGTCTGCAGGCTGTCTCCACGGAATGCTAAAAGTGCACCTCCAATTTTCCCCCATACTGCGCCTCGTGATATCCGGCTTACCTTGGCTTACCGGGAAACTGGTTAATTTCAGTTTTACCGTTCACAGTGATTTCGTTATCCACTTGATAAAGTGGCAAAAGCGTTGATAATTGGGCATCGTTATTCGCAAGGGGAATTCAAAGTATCTTCGTTACGCAACTTCAAAGATTCCATTCTCTAGCCTCTAGGCCAAAGACGTTCCTCCAATCTTCTGAACCAAGAGACATCTCACATTTTTCCTCTTTTTTTTTCTTCCTCTTTCCTTTTTCTTGAATATTTTATCTCATCAACCTACGCTGCTTTCAACGCAAGCTCAGATTCTTGGCCTGAAAGTAATTTCACATTTTCGAAACTCTGTTTCGAACCAGTATTATATGTAAAAAACGTTATTTACTCCCTGTATTCCGTTGTTAGATATTCTTTTTATCAATTTTTTTTCACTCATTCAGTACCCACACGAATTCCCATAAATGATGAGAAACCTATAGAACTCCTTCGCCCATCAACCATACTATACAAATAATCAATACCAAATCGACGATGATGCTTGCCATAAAACTGTGCTATCTCTCCTTGAGTTTTGAATACTGGATGCTTTGCGAATCTACACATGACAATAGAATATCGTACTCGGATACCTAGCGTATACCATATATACATATCGATGCTGAAAGATATGGAGCACAAATGCTGCTTCAAAGGTATCGGTTGGTACCATGAGCCTTCGATGCTATACCCTCGTACCTACTCATCACCTCGCTACATGTGCACATGTATACACATGTCTATATAAGTACACGTATAGGCTATGAATATCATACTGGAGGCAAAATACTGGATTCGCGTGAATTCGTTTGGAGCTCTGCTTCTGTTGTCAACTTATATTCTCGTTCTCTGATTGCTTGCATGCATAGACATATCGAGGCGTTTCTTGAACTCGAATATAGTCAGATACACGCTGCATCCGCTCATTCTGGAGCGAAAAATAAAGCTCCGAATTTGTTTTATTGTTCGAAATTACCTTTCATCATTTCTTTGGAAATATCATGAAACGTGAAGATTCAGAGAGATGAGACACCTTCGTTATTGCTCTTTATAAATTTTTATATCGTTTCAATGGCCATTCACTTAAGGGTCTGCATAAATTTAACGTTTGCGCTAACGTGCCCGAACCGAATCTTAGAGCAGTGGTTCCTAGCGATTCAACTGCTTTCGTAATTGTATTCGGCATCACTTGTGCTTGTTGAGTGTTTGAGCACTGAAGCGTTTCGAGCTTTATGGGAAGGTTGTTCTCGTGACATTTGAGCAAGTATATAATGACCAAAATTCGCGATATTATGCCCAAGCGATTCTCTTGAATATTTTTCATGCGTAAACAATCCATCTTATTCCTCGGGACGATTTAAGTACGAGAAGTAACAATATCAATTAGAAGTAACAGTTACAACCACGGAGCTGGTGACGAGGAATCTCAATTAAATAGTCATTGTAATAAACTTTGCAGAAGCCACAACGGCTTCCCAAGACAAACTTCAAGTTCGGTAGGATTTCACCCCGTCTATCCTCTGAAATCAAATATGGAATATCCCGAACGCCCAAGACTGTTTGTTCAGGATATTTCACCCATGATCTTAAGAACTAGCAAACAAACTAAAAGATTTATTCCTGTCAAATAACCGAGTATGCAAATCCATAATTAGGAAAGTTTTGTCGGGACAGTGGACAATGCGATCCTGCTACGTCAAGTGACGAAAAATTATCTGACCGATAAGATCCGACTGGTGAATATTCTTTACAAGTTTCGTTAAAATTTCCACTACCAAAGACAAGCGTGACTTCGAAATAGAATCAATTTCCTTAAAATTCCCATCCCATGGAATAATGCTTCATACTGGTCTTTGTACTTTCTGGAAGTGAACGGCGAAGCGTCACGGGATTGTCTTCGTTTTCTATTACAGCTGGCTGCTGCAGGAGATTCTTGATAAGATAAGGGCAAGAAAATGCCGGGTGAAATGGAGGATAGAGTAAGTGGATTACGCTAGGGCTCTCCGGGTTTCCCATTTTTCTATTTTTTTCAATCCCCGTAATTTTCTTACCGTGATATTCCGCCACTGAGGAAGTTTCGTTGGTTGCACCTGAACGTCGATAAGCTCCTGTCCCGCGGCTTCGAGTAAGAAAAAAAAGCACTTGCAATTGGGTAGATTACTTTTACGTTATAACGAATGACAAATTGAGAATTGGCTTTAACTAGTTTAGCAGAGAGTTTTACCTCGTTTGAAAGTATAAGCTGCAAAGTTTAAATTGATTAAAAGTCCGAGGGTCGAAGATATGCTGCGTAAGACCGCGATATGGCATGCTAAAAGATAACGTTCATATTTGGAATCATAATTTATCATCAAGACGTCGTCGTTGCAACTGCCGACATTCGAAAGTCTATTTCCAAAAAACGATTCCATTTTTCCTGATCACCCTAAGGGAATTACGTATCAGTAGGAGAGCCCTGTGAATGTGACGGATAAAAAAAATTAACGATAAAACTTAGAGATAACTGCTCCTCGGGGCTGTGTAACGCTGATAGCCTTCGCGGCTGGGTTGAAAGAATCTTCTTTATATTCAAGCTCTTACGAGATTTCCAAATCCCAACTCGATTGACCGACGTAGCTACTTCTTCCTTCCTTCGATACGTTTTTCCCGCAAACGTATCGCGATAACTTATCAAATCGAAGCTCACGAGGCGCGAGGATCTCGGCCATTTATAATATAGGAGTTCGAATATCTTCATAGATAAGGTCACGAAGGGAATTGTTATCGACTAAATACGAATTAGCGAAGTCAATCCAGTGTGAAATCATAAAATCGTTGTTATTTTGAGAAAACTGAAACCCCGGATGCACTAATAGATAAGCATCTCTTACACCCACCTTTTTTCCCCTATTTATCTTATCTACCCTTATCTCGCGGAACTTTCGAATATCAGAAAACTTTCCCACGGAGTTATCCCGGTGAAGTTATTGCGCGCCTTTTATTGCACGACTTATTGCGTAACGTGCGATAGAGGCAGACAACAAATTCGCCGTTCCAAGAGAGTTATGCCCGCAGAGCTGAAAACTGGAGTGAGCCAACGGTCTTGAGGGAAAACTTCCGATTCCGAAAAATAACTTTAGATATTTGCCGAGAGGTCCCTTCGGACTTCCTCCGCGGACTCTCTCTCTTTCCTCGCCGCTTCGTATACTATATATCGTCCCACCGGCTATGACAGTGGACACGTCGACCTGAGATGCAGATGTAATAAAAGAAACGAGGGTCTGGAATAACTTACAACAGACATTGGCAAAGGATGAATTCGAATCTAACTCACTTGCTACGATTTCTTGAAAGAGATTTTAACCTGCTCCGCATTTCGTACAGGATATCAATGCATCGAATTACAATTTTTTCATTTATTTATATCTCGCGCGTTCATCTTACTCAGGACTGCTACTGTGATAACCTCGTTAACGTAATTGTCTACCGAAGCATCGTAACGCGATAACTTTAAGCACCACCCCCATAGATTTAGGGAATCATGAAAAACCTGTTAGATTTAATAAGCATAGTGAATATTTCGACGGTAGTAGTAAACGAGTAAGTGACGTCGGCAGGTGTAGGACATTTTTGAGTAAACAGCAGCTGGAAATAACATTTGTATCATCCGCAGAAATTTAATACCCGTCCTACAGCAGCAACTTTATTTTGCGAAAAGGTCTCTCCGTATAATCACGAGGAACGCTTTTATCATCTTCCTACAGCACGAAAGCTGTCGTTACTCGAGCTTTTCTGGTGATATCTCAAATTTTATACTTTTCGGTAGATCAGCCCACTGGACTGCAGTCTGTAAAAAAAGTAACGGAGCAACGCATTCGAGAATTCAATTTTTTGTATCCAAATAAGTAAAGCGCAAATCTGAAAGTATTTTTCTCAGCTTGCTAAGGAAGTATTCAATATTCTTTTGTCAGGGCTCTGCATGCGTGGATGAATGGATGGATACAATGCATACTCTTTCCCTTCTACGAGATTCTGTACGTACAGGTAAATATACATATATGTATATTGTACATACTTTTAGGAGGTAGGCTTGTGCATCTAATATATACTTCAGATAGACACGTATACATAGCGATTGCATTGTTTGCTGAAACAGACGATTCGAGGATCGTCTTACTTGTCGGTGAATAGGTACGTATTGTAGTTCAGCAAAGCACCCACAGCAACCGGATGGGTATGCCATTATACCAGAAGTGTATTGCAGTATCTCATCTGCTCGTATACCACATTGCAATAAACCTTTAGATATACGCGTACAGCAAACCGTGGCGTATATGATCTGTGAAGCAGAGAGAAATATGGGAAAGTATCGATTCTGATTAATCGTTGAAACAGATTGTATGCCATTTGAAGAAAAATCAGCCAAGAATTGTCATTACTATTCGTTCATGATCTGTAATTAGGTGAAAAGAAAAAACATTGTGGCATACGTGTGGAAATTTCTTGTCCCTGATGGTGTCTATACAGAATTCTTCAACTGCAGAATGAGAACGAGAATAAAACCACCCTTGCAAAAAAAAAAAAAATTAATTAAATGTATAGGCACTAGAGCTGAGGGTACGTATCTTTTTAATTAGAAAGCTGTTAACAGGACCGTGTTGCAATTCTGCAGTTGTACAGAAAATTCTATACTCTCTGAAAGACTTGAACTACTCGTACATGTACGCGTGTGGCATACTCACATGGTATATATTCGAGTATCTATTAGTGGTATGAGGGCGAATGGGTTCAACAATTCTTAAATAGATGAAAAGGATCGATACTACTATGGTTATATATTTTTTTTAAATTTTTTCATTTTTTCTCTTTGTCCAGCATACGATCAGTGGGAAACAATATAACTTTACTTCAGCAAAGTATGCTATAAAACATGCGAAACTTGACTAATAAACTTTCCAAAGTATCAGGGGAAGTTAGTTCGCGCTTTATCGACGTCATTTTTCGAATAATCAAGCGTCGAACAATTGCAGTTGAAGAAAGTGGGAAGTTGCATCGTGGAAACTTCCGCTTTGAATACAACCATTCAATACGAGACGTGGAAATTTATATTCACGCGAAGTGAACCAATGCCCCCATTTGTAAACAACGATGATTGAGCCCTCGGTTCGAAAACCATTGAAATTTTTATCCTTTTATTTTACGGTTTTTACCCCCATCCATATTCCAAGTGCCGGCCGAGATGAAGCTCCAGCAAATATCCAGGAATGAATAGCAGCTGGAGGGTACAGCGAGCAAAGAAACTCAAACTGTTACTTTATCCGTCGTTCTTGATCATTCTAATTGCAAACTTAATTGTTCTTTTGAACCGAGATTGTTATTAGTTTTCTTTGATGTGAATCGAATTGCATTTCGGAGTGCTTCTAAATTATATAAATTGCTTGAACAATAACTGAATTTTTCCTTGGATCACATTTTCTAGATTGTTGATATCATTCAATCCCATCTGACAACGCGGTTCATTCTCGAAAATCTAATTTTCCCAAGATCCTGCATAAGGAAACAGGAAAAAAAAATCGTAACACACCTCGAATCAATGAATTTTACGATGCAGATAAAATTATTAACGGTGTAGATTTAGTGCAGTAACAGCAGATGTGAAAGAATAAATAAGAGAACAAAAGTTTGTTTTACAAGCTGCGACGACTACGCCCTCAGCAATTTCGTCAGTAAAAAAAATAAGGATCGTACGTTGCTCTACTTTTTCGCAAGTTTAAGGGTTCGCCCCAGTTCACAGTTTTGCGCAATTCCCTTTCCTGTAGTAGAAGTTTTTCATCTATCCCCGACTTATTTGATGCTCGCACCTACGTCAATTGATGCAGTAAATTGGAGAATGTTTTGCTCTTTCGCACGTAGACTGCATTTGCTGATAAAACTCATTACCTGATCCAACATCGCGACGGTCATCCATTTACGAAGAACTTTCGCACGCCTAGATGGTGAAGAATACAGACAAACCAGTGTGAGAATTGCTAAAAGATTCACATGAATTTCTTTCTTTTTTTCTTTCTTTTTCTTAGTCACACGACTATTGACTATAAGCAGCATCGAAACTTCTGGAGTTTGTATCGAATCGAAATTTGCGTCGGACCAATTTTTTCGGGTGAATTCTCCAGCGATTCAGTATCTACGGGTTATCAAATGCCTATTGTATTTCATTCGAATAGATTTTTCTCTCGCGCGTTGGGCTGCAATGGATATTAAAAAAGCCCTGTTGTTCGTTTCAGAAAATTCAGGTCGAGCAAAAAAAGCTTTTTGACCAGTTTCCAACTGAATTTTTATTCCTTTAGAATATGCCAGCCGTAACCACGATGACGGACCATATTTTTCTGAAAACAATTTTTCAATGGGTTTTTTGTAATAGTTCAATTCTCCCTTTCATTCGAAATATCCTGCGTATGGATATTCGAGTTCATATCGTATAATAATCTCCAAATTTTTCCTATAATCCATAGAAATCTCGATCGAGAACATGGATCCGCAATTGATTTTTTTATTCAGACCATGAGATGCCAGTGGTATCTTTAAACTGAACAGGATCATCCCTGCAGGTTTTTATTGGATCGATCACTCAGCGACCAATTTCAAAAGTGTCGCAAAATTCACAGATTGAACAGTGAACATGATTTGAGTTCGAAAAGGACGAGTCAGGGTAAAGTGGAATCCAATGTAGCTGATGAAAACGCACCTAATGCCGTGCCACAGATTCGTAAACTATTCGATGTCCACCTCATGACTCACGTCAGTGAAAATATAATTGAATGGTGAGCTGGTTTTTGAGTATACCGAGTGAAGATGGGTGAAAAAAAATGTTTCTTACAAAAAAATGACATGCAATACAATAAGAGAAGAAGAAAATGCAATAAGGATGGATTAAAGGATGAGTGTCGACGTCCTAACGTTACTCGAGCGAGGGTGCTCGCGCGCTTGTGATCGTAAAATATTTCTTTCGACCTTAGAAAGCGTAGCGAGAATGAAGGGTGAAAATAGTGGTTCGAAGCGGTGATAAAATGTTTTTTTTTTCTACCTTTTTTTACCATGTGGTTCAGGTAGCGGCGTTGATGGCAATTACTCCCTCTCAATTTATCGCCCTTAATTAGTCGAGGATAAAAAACGGTTTACTCGAAAATTAGCAGCAGGTTTGAACAAAGGAAAAATCAAAAGAAAACGGTACGCGGGTCCACATTAGGGACAAGGGATCCTCGGATTCCCTGCAGGGTTCCCGGCCAAAAGGCTAACATTTTATTAAGCATTACTACCAGTGCTCGTCGCATATGCCAAAGGTAGGGTGCGAAAGAGGGATACAAAGGGGCGCGAAAGGGCTCCTATATTGGGACTCGTTTTTACCAGTTGCATTAATCTCTTAAGCCCTGACTCGGCAGACTTACCATGCAGTAAGTGTATCTTTGAAAAGGCAAAAATTATAAGCTAGCTTTTCTCATTCAACAAAAAAATATAAGTTGCACACGATTGCCCTTACCCTCGGCGAAATTCTTGAGCTCTTAATATATCAGGGATAAAAGGACGTCGAGTGAATCGAGGCTCGATCGAAAAGAAGAATGTGATTTTGATTACCTGTATGCGACGTTTACCAGGAAGACTGATTCTCCTGATACACGCATCTAGCTCGTAGTGGATCAATACACGACCTCTCGTCACTTGGTGCAGGTTGGTCGGTCAGCCTTGAGATTTCGCCCTTTCAATCATTCGGCAAGTTAAAAATGAAAGTAGTTCAAGAGGTGATCGATTCGGGCTTTGAAGAATACGTGTATACGCACATATATATATTTTTTCCAATGAATACTTGAAGGGAAAGTCTACCTTTTTTACCATCACTCATTCCCAGTAACTTTGCATACAAAATAACGCGATTGCGATCTACAGGAAGCTGAGGCGTGTGTAATTCGCTAATCGATATTCGACTCAATTTAGACACGCGTGGGCGTTTTAACCGAATAACAAAACTGTTTCTTCGAAGTTTCCGGTTTCAAGACGCGGGTGAAGAGTAAACGGTCCGATTAAGTGGGTCGGGTCTGAAGGGTTGAATTTGATTCAGAGGGGTAAAAACCAGCAGAATCTTAATTCACGCGGTTGTCGTATTTTAAGGTGAAGCACAAGTGATCAACGATATTTCATAGAGTGTGTTACACTCTGATGAGTTGGAAATGCATAGAACTATGGCGAAACAAGCGGAACAAACTTGTATACAAGCACATAAGCAGACAAACCTATTTATGACAGTCAATTTGTCTACGCCATCAACTTTGAGAAAACTTTTCTCCGTTCGCCCCGTTTTCTCTTCTCCAGTCCTTAATGGCTTTCCTCTTAAATAATGAGGGAATAAAACTATCTCAACGCTCATTTGTTTCAAGTCTTATTCAAAACAGTACCAATCATTCATGAACTCTTCCATCGTTTTCTGCTTTCTTTTATTACACGGTTCCTAGCGCGACCTGAAACTATCTATATAGATAAACGTCTGCAGACCTTTATAGACCGTATAATTTATGGGGCAGAACAATTTTTGTCGGCATAAAAACAGTTTTGATAACCCTATAAGATTAAGGATATGCTCGGGCCTATATTCAACTATAACCACTGTATACATGTAATGTAATAGATTGAGTTGAGTCGAGTCAGGTTTCGTAGGTGATCTCAATCGGATGAAAACATCCACTCGGAAACCACGCACGTCCGAGCACAGGTAGGGCTACATCCGGCGATGGCAAACTGAAGTAGTTTAATTTGCAATTAAGAAGATTCAATTCCCAAGTATAGACATTGCGATTTCTATGAATGGCTGAATTTCCTTTACCGTCTAGAAACTTCTGGCTGCCGGCTTCATTCGACACGATGCGATATGACGCAGTACTCGGGTCGGTTGGTATACCTTTGAGACTGTATACCAATTAGCCTCGGAAAAAAAAACCGTTTAGATACTCGTACCGTAAGTATTCTTACCTAACGGAGGTAATATTTGCCATAGAAATTAACATAATATTATTACGATAATAAATATAACTGTTATTCTTATTGCCCTTAAACCTGGAGTTCGTAGTGAAGTGGCAATTCGCTTCAAAACAGTTTATATTTTCCTTCGTTACGCTAATACTGAAGAAGAAATAAAAGTCGATTGCTACCGTATCGATGTAACAAAACGGTAATGGGCAATATGCATTATTTCCAAGGAATAAATCGTCCGTGAAATTTCTTGTTTCAAAATTAATCGAACACAAAATTGGCTTCGAATATGCTTACCCATTCATACACACACCTATTCAGGCCCAAGATACATATGTATGTGAATATAAAGACTAAATTACTTATCCAGATATGATTCAGTGTAGAAACGATCAACGACAAATGTCAATGGCTCGAAGAACATCGATCCATGAGTTGAGAAATATCTGCGGAGTTAGTCGATCTCGTAGAAATTGCGGTAAAGTAAGGTGAGAAATTTGCAATATGTATTCTTGATTTGATACAGGAAGTTGTTAAATTCGATACGAAACAAAAGTTGGACTTAGATCGATGGGCTCTTACGTGCACATGGTTCGGTTGCGTCAAGTCATCTCATATATGGATAAACACGAACAGGTTGCAGCTCACGAGGTTAGTAACTTTGTCGAGTTGCTGCTGAATCCGGTGTTATGGAACTCGAATGAAGCGAACCAGGTATACCTCTTCGGTATATAGGAACATATACTGACCTTTTCAAACTCACATATAACCTCGCACGAGCTAGAAAACGCGACTCCATTCATGACTGTACCTTCGTACCAACCTCGGTAGGTTGGAACAGTAATTTAAGGCCAAGCACACACAGTGCATACTTGATTCTACCTAATTAGTACGCGTTAGTTAACATTGGCGAGCCAGTGCCAGTGTACCAGTGTCGGTCGAAGAATTCTGGGTTCTTTTCGAGTCAGTCCCCCGGAAGGAACGCTTCCAGCAGTGGTATAATATTGAGCGAATTCGTGCTGGCTGCACCAGCTGTAAAATCCCAGAGGATAATTAAATTCTTTCCCTTGTACGATTCGATTGTTTAAAAATAATTCAGCGTTGCGATTGTATGACTGTAGTTAGTACCGGAAAGAGAGATAACTTTTAGGTGGTAACTAAATATTACGATGAAGATGGTGGGTAATCTTCTCTCGGCTCAGAAACAAGTCTGCTAACAGCTTTTACTTATCACTTCTTGAACTTTGAAAATTAGACAAACTGTCTGGCTCAAGACTGACTCTGCTGCAGCGAGCTTACTGTCGACATAATATTTCTATTTTCTTTGAGATAAGTTGTGTTAGGTTCGAGGGAAGGTACTTAAAGCACCGAGCGAACCTTCAGTCTTCAACTCATAATGCCTAGTTAGAAAAATACCACGACGATTCAAACTTGGACGGTATTAATCGCTCCACTTATTTCACTTTGTCTGTATCTTTGTAAAGCTGTAATTTCGTTCAGGATTACATTTCTGAATGCATATAGGTATATTATATTAAAGAACTGAATAATTTGTCAGGTATTTTTGTCCGATAAATTTTCTCTCATCGATCTAACGTCACTAAATAGTTTCAATTATGCATGTAGCTATAGACATAGAGGAAGCGCAGAAACCCTCAGAAGCGATAAGTCAACCCTTAATTAAGTCAGTGTAGAGGAGTTGATTTATTTCATCTTTGGAACACGTGCCACTCCTTTGTGAACTTAGTCACCATAATTCAAGGTAAACTATATCAGCTGGTGATATTCCGGTAATAAATTAAATCAGTGAAGATAATCCGGACGGTGCTTAGAGTCTAGACCGATGGGGGCCCACTATCATGCGATAACATACGTATATCTATAGATATTCATCTTTACATATACGAATATATATACGTATATATATATATACGTATAGGTGTATATCTATATATATATATACGTGCGCGAGCTCGGGAAGTACTTTGAAGGGCTGAGCCCTAGCGGAACTACGGAAGGTAATGCGACCCCTAAGCCAGATACAAGCAAATGGGGTATAGGGGTGCCGTAGATGTGTGAAGTCCATGGTTTTATCGAAGGAAAGAGGACTCATCTCGGGGACTCTTTTCCCGGGATTAGGTCAAAGCCTGAATTAAAAAAGGATGTAGTGAAAATAATTTTGAAGAAGAACCATTCTTCAACCCGTATTTTAATTTGATTCGTGACATCGGGTGGTAACCGCAGGGGTTTGTAAAGTTTTCCTACCACTTAATATCTTTCGAAAGTTTTTCGAAACAGGTTGAAAATTTAAACACTTGAATAATTTATTAATTTTTAGTAGTAGTTCTAGCGAGTGGGTATATGTACGTACATACATATACATGCTGAGAAATAATTAATGCGTTTAAAACTTTTATACAGATTGTATAAGCTTGTAAAAAAAAATTCAAGTATTAAAGGCCATAAGCAACTTTGTCGCATGAAGAAACTCTGCAGCCAATCTTTAAATAATAAAACGACCCACCTCATGAACTCCTAGATAACATTTTCCGGGCAAGCATGGCTACGGACTACAACGGATCCGTAATTTGCTCTTGAATTTTTTTTCATTAAAAGTTTAAACGGCAGGTACCTTCGAGGAACACCAAAATTTAAAGATGAATTATCACGTATGCTATATTCTAAATCCTGTATTATGCTTCTTACATTAGCTTCCATATACTATTGGGTTAAGTTACATATTGGAATGAACGATAATCAATATACAAATACATGATGTCGCGGGCCAAATGAACTGCTGCTCGATTTTATATTGCATAAGTTGGGTTTTTTCTTCTGGCGGAGAACGATGCGAAATAATCTTGGCAAATTTCCCAAATCACTGGGATAATATACGTGATGCCATTGCCCAGATTTTATTACACGTCGTTGATCAGACGATACCTTCTGCAACCCACCTCGTACTCCTCGCAGGTATAGCTGTCCTTTGTGACGGAAATTCATCTTCATTGCAGAGTATAAAAATCGAAAATTGAAGTAATATACGAAGAAGCACGATCAGGATTCTCATCAATGACTATCTTTATTTGCAATACCAATAATAATACGTAATTTCAACTGGATGAAATTGGCTGAGAAGTTTAAGCGTGATATTCGTGATTCCAAGTCCGGTAATAGATGTCACCGCGAGAGATAAGACTTCTATTAAAATTGTTTTAGAAACTGGAGGTCAGTGGTGGCTGTGATGCCTTTGCAAATAGTAAGATATTTGCTATTCGGTTTCCTTGGGCAAACTTGTATAAGCTTCTAACTTGTAATGTTTGCTCTCTCCACATAGCATTGGTTAGGATTAGGGGCACCGGAAGTCTGAAAGAGTTCGTTGCTCACTTGGTTAAAGAGGACGAGGGAAAAATATCTTCGAGCAGCGGCTTCTATCTCAGAAAATAAATCTTTTTGCTTCACCTTCATTCAGCAAAATCTGCAACTGGGACAGATGCATTACATCGAGTTCTCGCGCCAGTTTCTATCTTTGAAATAAACAGACAAGATTCTCATACAGTCTAACCAGACAGCGACGACAAACAAGAATACGTATGTAGGTAAGGAAAGGAACTAGGAAAAAGAAACTAAACCACAAGAAGAGTAAAGTGCGAGGACATCTCCTCGCACAACTTTGGATTAAAACGAAAATAAAAGAAAAAGCAGAAAGAGGAAGTCAGAAGAAAGCGGACAAACATTACTAACGAAACCAGGATTCTGTACGGACAATCCTGTGGTGTGGTGGACGCGCCGTAAAGAGTTCAGCAGGAGAATTTCGAGGGTGATTCTAGCTGCTGGGATTTTATTCTAATATTTAAGTAGTGAATTACATTAGGGAAATGGCTCCACTATTGTTCCCTGAGATATTACTCTAGCCAGACCGAAACCTTGGCAAACTCGACGAAAAATTCGACTGTATTCTATTCTACCTATATATAGACCATTATTAATGTCGTTCGAATTTTCGTCTGGCATGAGGAAGGAAAAATAATTTCTTGGTATGAATTATACCTCAGATTTATAAATAACGATGAAAATCAAGATATTTTGTAATGTTAGGTGGGTCAGGTGTCTCATTCGAAATATCGATAATCGAACAAAAGATTGCAGTCCGATGGTAAGTAGTGGCGAATTCAGATGCAATATTGGACGCTGGAAGAGAAAATTGCCTGTTAAAAGTAGGTACCTTCAGAGGAATATTCAAGTACTACGCCAAAAACAAGGAGTAGTACAGAACTTTACTGCGGTATGTTTCAAATTTAATTACACACAAGCAGAAAGAAGAAAAAAAGACAAATTTCCTTCGTTAAGTACAAAAAGAAGCGGGAAAGAGTTCCAACAAACTGACGTCAGCATCTGCATTCTAAAAACTTACGAAACAAGCTTAACAATGCGAAGTTGCAAGCGCAAAACTTTTATTCAAATTATGTTTATTTTTTTGTTACTCCGCCGTGGTGAGTATCTAAACTTTTAAATTTTGCGATGGCAACTAAGGCGTAGAATACGAGATAATAACAAACTTCAGTACTTTCATCGTACGAAGAAACAAAAAAAAGGAAAACATTCTCATTCCATCTATCAACAATCGTCGTACAAAAACATGATGAAAATCAATTCATTCTGAACCCAGCTATGTCAGATGAAAGTTATTGCCTTCTGTGAGCAGTGCAATTTAAATATTCCGCAGAGACGAGCACAGTGTCCTTTGAGCAGGAGATATAGTCTTCGGATGCACGGCAAAAGCACGAGTGATGGTTTATTGTGTGGTGTAAACGGTGAAGTGGAAATTGTGCAGAGTGTTACCGCACAGTAAGGTAAGATCAGCAATAAGACGAAGGCCTTCTCGGTAGTCTCCTCTTAACTTAACTACATTTAAAATTAAAATTCAATTAAAATGTTGGCGACGGGACGCTTGTTATCGTCTGAATTTTTTAAACGAATTCCGTTTATTTAAGAGAACTTGGGTGAAGAGTCTTTACGCTTGATTCTGTGACGATATTTACCTGAGAAATATAAGTTAGTTAAGCGAATTTGGTAAAAAGTTAGCAGCTCATTTTTCATGAGGTCAAGTAATTCACGATCCTTAGAAACATCGAGTACGCATTCTCTTTCGAGAACCACCCACTCCTACTCTATTTCACTGAATACAAATTTTCGTCAGACACGCTAATGAGAACGACATTATTTATGAATTTTATTACGAAAAATTGAGATATTTCGTTCAGAAAATAATTTGATGAGAGTTACACAACCGTACGACTCAAAAAATTTGGATCGGCGATGTATGATTGGACTTGAATTTCATTTTTACGATAGTTTAGTAAAAATTCTACTTCAAACGGGTCTCCAGAAACACGGGGCCACAGTGAACGAGCAGTTATAGGAAAATAGGTTTTTGAAATGGAAGACCATTCGTAATATATTACGAGCATCTGTTACCACTTTATTATCTCGTGAAATATCATCACGAAATGTATATACCTATATGTTCCCCACGGCGAAGTTGAAATAAATGAAATATCAAACGCGTAAATTTTTGCGGTGAGTGCGATTGAGTTTCATAAAGCCTATAAATACTTGACGAATAATTAGTAATACAATATAATGTAGAAAAAAATTCGCAAGTACCTTCGAGAACAGAAATAAAAATCGGTACTAGAGTATTGATTCAATAATTGAAAAAAAAAATCGAGAGCTCCCACCTTCATGCCTTGACGATACAAGGATTCTTTTGATGCAATGATGAGCTCCGGAAACAGATAAAAGACAAAGATAAGGAGGGTCACGATTCACGAGAAGCCACCCTATGATATTAGAAGTAACGGGTCCAGCCGTACCATCCTTATTACCAACCACGTATTCCTTGTCTCCTATATTACTAGAGGCGTACCAGGACCCGTCTTACCTCGACCCGAAATGGAGTGAGGTCGGCTCCAGTGAATTTGGACCTCATTCCATCCTCGCCATAACTTTGGTGGCTCATATTTTCACCATAGTAGAGTTTCCCGCGAGATTAAAAAACGGTTAGTAAGATTTCGGTAATAATTTAGGACATTTTGATTTCCCCATTGTTCACTTATAAATCCATACTGTATATTGATAGCCTAGCTCACTTTGGTGGAAGAAATTCAATTCCCGATATCAGCTGCGATTTATATCTGAAATTTTTTTTTTTTCTTTTATTTTTTTTCAACATATACCTATCAATATTTGGTCTCCATTCCGAGACCAGCTTTGGCTCGTAACCGCAAAGCGCAAACCAAATACCAGTGAACCGTTGAAAATCCAAGTTATATACGTCGATGTATCAAGCAGAAGATTGATGACACATTATCGAGAACTAATGGATGAAGCAAAAGCAACCGACGCAAGGACACGCGCCGTTGACAAATCAGGAAACATGTATTGCAGACGAATCAATCCAGGAAAGGTCGATATCCTAATGGTTCTTCGCTATTATACCTTCGGAGAAACGTAACGAGCCAACTTTTCTCCTCGCAAAAGTTTAAAGTAACAATTTCAAGATGGCTTTTTAATGTCATGAAAATACATACATGTACATACATATGGCTAAAAAATGATAACACATAGCTGCAACAGGACTCGTAAAAACTTACTCGTCCTCTGCCGCAATGCGTACGTGTTTTAGCCGCAGGTGTAGGATGCCATGTAGAGCATGAGATACTACATAGATGTCTGTATAATGTCAGCGTTGGAAAGGTAAAGTTTGCGTGGACACCCGCTAACCGTGATCGCTGGTTTAAGTCTAAAACTTAGTGCGGGTGGGTTTGCCTTTCAATTTACGAAAGTTAGCGCGCCGTGTCAGTGGAAACTGAAATCGTATCTGTGTGAGTGCAGGTGCCTCGTAACGTTTCAGGTTCATCGTGCTGCCACTTCCTGTCAAGAACTAACCGTCTATTCAGACTCTGAGTTGTCTCACTTGCAGGGTATATAGTTTTGGAAGCTTCTGCATGCTACTGTATTAATAACGGTATCCCGTAAGTCGCTGGAGGCTTAGTGGTTGCCCTGAACCTCACCATATTAGTTTGAGTAAAGCAAGGCCAATCCGCCTTGGGGCGGTGAGGAACCTACGACGACCTCAGAAGTGCGGAAGGCTCCGATTTGGGTAGTCAGTGTAGCCGAAAATCCGAAGATCTAAGTAAGACCTGGCCAACGTAAGAGTTGCGATGCACCTATATACGCCAAGGCACCCTTTTCTGCTGAGTGAAGAGAGTCATATTATTCTGACTTATCTGTGCCTTCATTTTCTCGGAGGAAAAAAATTACTCCCACGATATTGTCCTCGGGCTTATTATCGGGGCTCTCCCCTGCAAATATCCTGGTTACATGTAATTTGTTACCCTCAGGCTCTGGAGCTCGAAGCTATCTCTTTCCATCCGACATACGTGGGGCCAATATCATTTTTTTCAAATGATATAATGATCCAGAACCAAGGAAGTGTGGGGTACAAAATAAAATAAAATTGGGGCACATCACCAACGAAATTCATACGCAATCAAAGATGAAATTTATTTCATGAAATTGGCTGTTCTTACGAGCAGCTGATCCATTTATAACTCTACTAATTTTCTAGTGCCTAAGCATCGCACAAATTAATCGATATTCAAGAATTAAAAATTTATTCTACTTTTTTTTTGCGAACGATATAGCTGCTTTTTCGATTCACTCTACACAATTTTATTTTAGATATTGTTCTTTGCCTCACTCAAGTTACTTCTTAAAATTTTTTTGTCAAATTTCGAATTACCATCAAAGTTTTCCCATTCGTCAAAGTTCATATACCGTCACGTACTTTCCTATTGAGCTGAAAAACATAGTAACAGCTTGTACATTGAAGAGTTGAAAAACGTAAGATATAAAGGAAAAAGATCGCGATCCGCGTGCCAACCATATATATATATATTATATATATATATATATGCTCTATGACTGCCGTGAAAGTTTTATCCTGTCGGTATTAATCCTACGAACAAATTTACTGACCACCAATTTTTTTACGAGACTACCAAGGCACAGAATGCTTTATGCTTTATGATACATTGCAATCTTCTTCAAGGTTATCATATATCAGGATCAATTGTAAACTGTAAAATATATAAACATAAAATGCAAAACTCTCTGGACCCGTTTGGCTGCCGACGAAGCCGCACAAATTTTCGAAGAGGCAATAAATTATCTGAAATAGTTCATCACCAAATTATAGACAGACTAGAGATTCGTTTAATTAAAATGATGAATGGACATAAGAAGGTTTGAAAATGCTCCATGTATGCTCGCATCTCTGCAACAGATGTTCCTTTCATTTTAATCAAAATTTCTGCACAGTCGTAAGAGCATCGAGCAGAATATTTCGATTTGCACTATAAGAGCTTTTGCTAGCCTCCGTAATCAAGATTTATGCCGCAGGACTGGTTGGACGCTCGTAATGTTACGGGTCCACGAAATAGCTCGAGCTCAACTAATTCGCTTCGCGGAGTCTGATGTTGGCGTTATGTTTCGCTGAAATCGTCGTGAACTGGTGGCGTGTTTACCCGGAATGGCCAGAGATAGTCGTACCGTTCTGATTTGCAATCTAGTCACGACGCCTCCGACCGAACCGCGACCGCGACGCGACTCCGCACCTCTTCAAATCGTTCGAATAATAGCTGAAACTTTAAATCCTGAAGGATCTTAGAATTCGTGAACGTTTTCAAAAAGCCATTTCAAAATTTACCGTATCCATAAAAAATGCTATCAACAAACGCCCCATTGATATGGAAATCAATTTATAAAAGTCTGGAAATGTGAAGGGTAGGAAAAAATTCCACACAAGAGACTTCCTTCTTCGATCATGAATTCTTTGGTCACAAATTTGGCAATATTGCGCCACTTGATCGCTTCCTTCAATGAGGCGTATACGATATAGGATCGAAAAAGGTTAGTGATAGTACCACTCCGCCAACACACGTAGAAAACGAAATATGAAATGAATATTTGCCCGTTTCGGAAAGAAATAAGAAACCCAATATTGCCAGTGACAATTTCCTCATCCGTGTCAACAGTCCGGTACGTAAGGAATGATTAGAATCAATCACCGCTCTGTCGCCATGGGGTGAACCTTCCTTTACACTTCCGTTATTCCCTATGATCCAGTTTTTTGAATTATTATTATTTATTTTAAAACCGGAT
The DNA here is from genome assembly GCA_947538915.1 of Tenthredo distinguenda. NCBI lineage: Eukaryota > Metazoa > Arthropoda > Insecta > Hymenoptera > Tenthredinidae > Tenthredo > Tenthredo distinguenda. Next base: position 14,569,103 of record OX384534.1, read on the forward strand.
TATGACACCTCGCTTTCTCTTCTAATTCACCAGAGTAGTATTTTGCAGTTTCCTTGAATAAACTGTGAGTCGATGAATGTAGTCCGACCCGAAGCGCATAGTGGCGAAATTGTTACAAATTACTGAGCGTATCAGTGAATTATTGCCAGAAGTTACCGTATTTATGCTGCAGTGGTAGGAATGCAATGATATATACCTTGCCGAGAGCACAGTATCAGCAATTTCACTCTATTCATATCACTGCTGCTTACAGTGAATTTACCAATTATTGTTACAGCTTATTCACAGATCGTTTTGATCCTCTGTGAATTAGTTTAAATCGTGATTACCTCATCTGATTACTATCACGAGCTAAATCGACCGCGTGATCACAAGCATACATCTATCATCGCATAATACCTAGGCTAAATTCCGCGGCGTGATAAATCCTGACCTTTATTTACTATAATTTTATCCCCATTACATCAGAGAAACTATTTCACATTTTCCTTTCCTACGACGAGAAACAAAAGTGGACAACTTCCGGTACAGAACGAGCGGAATACAGCGATACCCTTAGCGACACCCGGGAATACTTCCTCCCTGTCGGCCGTACCTTCCTTTCTTTCTGTATCTCTCGCTTTCTCTCCAACTCCAACTCCATTTCTTTTTGTTTTTTTTGTCTCAGTCTATTTCTCCCTTTCGCTAACTGGCTACACTGACCTGCCGGGTTAAGAGAAAAGCGAAAACCACACGATTCAATTATTGACCCCGGAACGCAGGCCACGCTACCATGCTGGTGGTCTTAAATTAATTACAAGAGTTCAGCTCCCTGGTCACCAGCAATTATCGTTACAACGTTGACAGCTACATGGCTATATAGTGTAATTTATTAATACCGTTATCTCTTCAACTTTTATGCCTATTCACCGTAGGTAGGTACAACATACCTACCTACTATGGTTATATATTTTCATTGGAAAGTCATAGCTTATCTGAAATTACATTGGTTATCGGTTAGTCCGGGTCAATGGTTTCCTTCTCCCCTCTACAGCGTCGATTAAGCATTGTTGTAAATTGAAATTTCTTGCCATTACACCTTGTTTCTTGCTCCTTGCTTCTAGCTCGGTGCAAATCTGTATTATACATATACCTATGCACATCTTCCACAAGTCATGGCTGTCTCCGGTCTTTGTGATTAAGGATTTGATTCGATTGTATGTACCGTTATTATTAAGCGGATAGATACATAACCCAACGTTGAAGGATTTTCGGGAACTAGGACTTTTCCACCGGATTCAATTCCCCCAAATCTCGACTCTGTAGTCTCCCGGATGTGGCTGCACTCGGCAGCTTTTCACAGTTACACAACTCACTTCTCCATCACTATAACACAGATAACGCGCATTATTTTCGAGGTATGTGAAAGGACTCTTGAAACTCTGAAACTAGGAAAAATTTTTCGCATATGGGATTCAAACTTGACAAAAGATTTACGCTCACAACTTTGTTCGCCCTGCAAGCACATACTTCGATGTCATCAGTTGCTACTTTAACAAAGGCATGGTGAACCACTCAACCATGATAGAATATTGCTCAAAATTTATTATCAGTATGTGCTGATCAAATGTTTGATTAAATACTACATCCTGTGTGTCCGTGTATTTGGCAATGGAAGCCTAATACTTAATTCTTAACAAAAATGTAAACGCTAACCCTTCGTACGAATGAAATTTGTTACAATGAGAAATAATTCAAGCGGATGTTAATTACAAAGATGCAGGAGGAACGGAATTATAATTTAATTGCGTACCTAACAAACCAACAATAATTATGTAACAGAGGTGAATTTTTCAACTCTAACTCATTATTATTGGCTGAGTCTGGCGCTGTGGTTGAGATATATAGGAGCGATGGTAGAAGAAGTTTTGAAATACCCAGGGAATTTGCGGTTCTAATTCAAATTTCTTCTGGTTTGGGTGGAAAGTAACTTTAATTATATTCTTTGATTATCTACTGCCCCTGCCACCCCACCGATGTTATTGGTACCGAATGTAACTCGGCGCAGGATGGATATATGTCGACATTTTGTTTGCTGAAATGAAAAAATTTTTCATATCGCAGACAATATGAAAACAGTTTTCCATATAACGAAAAATTCAACATTTCCGCACTTTGCAGATCAAAAAGATAAAAATTGAAGTGTCACAAAAATTCTACCCTATTGTTAGTTTGCTCCATGCACGCGCATACCGCTTCTAATGAATGCTTTTTCCAAATGACCAGCAGCTGCGTAATCCACGACAACCGCGTTGTTCTCACTTCAACATTCAAACGTTAAAAAACGCGTTTATAAATTGACGTAATCATTTTTTCTACCGATAAAGTAAAAACAAAATTTGGCCAATCGAATCGACGCGAAAAAATGAAACACCTGTTTTCATCTCTATCTCTTTCGCTCAATTATATTCAGCATCCAAAGAACCGCGATAAGCATGCGAATTTTTGTACAGCTAGTGCAGTGTCACGTTCACCTAATATATCTACTGTTCAATCAACGCAAGCTGGCTCTATTTCTTACATTATGATAACGCAATGCAATCGAGACATTTCGAGCTTAATTCTTGCGCGTATCGTTAAATCATTCAATTCGTAGAATATGTACCTCCCAGGGCGAGTTTGTCGCGAGTAACTCGAGATAGATACGAACGGAGTTAACTTTTCATCGTCGTTTCCTCATGGCTTATGCAAATCCAAGTCTATGTAGTGTTTACTGCGTCTGTAACATCTACTTCCCCGTCCTAGCCCTGCCACGCTATAACCACTGAAATTCGCCACTCATACCTCTTGGTGCTCCAGGCCCGCAAGAACTTTGATAGTAAATATGTTCGTTTCAAAGCTTGTTGATTCCCGTGTCATGCTAAACGAACGGACCTGAATCATCATCATCGTCATTTTTCAAGTTCAAAAAACGATGATTAAATGATTAATGCAACTCACCCTGATCAAAATTATTACTTGGTACCGCAGTAAAGTGCTGCATGCAGCTCGTATCACCTTTTACTGCGAAACATTAGGGTGGCGCACAGGCACACATTAGGGTGGTTTAAAAACACGTAGGTACTTTCGATTTGTCGCAGTGTTATTGGAGAAGAACAGAATATGGAAAAAAAAAATAGTTTTCTTCCAGACCATTTGCCAAGAGGCAGCGAAAAGTATATTTTTTGTACTTCAGGTTTTGAACCCTCTATGGAGATGAGGCTCTGATAACAAACTTAGGAAGTAATTACACCCCCGTGGTAATTTTTTGTGCAAAATATACGAAATCAAATCATGATACTGTGAGTTATGATCTCAGATTTACGAACGGATGACCGATTTGATGAACATTAGCTAGTAGGTTTCGTGATGTGGATGATGATTCATAGGATCAGGTAAATTCCAGGTTCAAGATACCGAAGCGTCTTCTAATGCTGGTTCGAAAGTAAATCACCTACTTTGTGTTTCCGTCTTCAAGTTAGTCGCTACGTGTAACTTGGTTTGAACTAATTAGCCAAGTTATCTTGTCAAGATTTCAAGAAGGCCGGTTAATTAACAACCGCGTAACACCGAACTTTGAAATATGAACCTCGACCTCCGCACGCGTGACAACACTTGCGTTTAGTTTTTCTATTTTATATCAAACTTTCAATAGCTCAGACTTACTTCTAGGCGTGAACGATATTTTCCTGTTTTTGTGAAATCTCATTCGGAATCTCGCTCATATGTTCTCCGCCTAATGGCAGAAGCGAAGAACCGTAAATAAGGAAGTTGGTCCACCTGGGATAAACCCCAAAATTATCGAAGAAGGCAAAGTTCCCTGAAAGTATTGTCACGCGGTTCACTAGACTCTGAGAAAGTCTCAAACGAATTCTGAGCTCGGATCAATAGAGAAGAGGAATAACTCGATACTTGAAACTATCGTCCAAACTCACCAGAACAAATATATCCCGGCGGCACAGAAAGGGTTAAGGACTTATAGTGGGTACTTTATTTATTATCTTCAATATCGTGTATCTCACACGTTAAACTATGATAAGATAAGTTTCGTTGAAGTACATCGCGATATTTACACATGACATTTACTTTCCTAACCACACGATACGTCGTCATTTCCCCCAGGTAATACCACGTCTAGCGCCGAACAACATTTGTTCGTTCGCTTCGAGAATCGCGACGTAGTCGCGATAAAATTGACGTCGCAAGTTACACCGTCAAACAGATATATTATAGATCAATTTATTTCGTCGCTTAGTGGAGAAACTGGCAAGTGATATTCCCACTTTTTATCACCACCACAATCCAATTTAAAAAAACACCAAAAGTAGAGCGATCAAATAAGGATAAGTGAACATGCGATTCTGTGTATGCGAAGTCTCCCTATATCACTCGGCGTTTAAATCGATACGATCAATTCTTACTTCCATCTCATATTCTCATAGGAGATTTGAGTATATCATGCAGCTATACAAGTGAGTAACGACTTCGACGTGTTTTTCTCGTATTCCGAAATCAGTGGATTGTGAATACGTATAATTGGAAGTGGCGTTAGCGAGTGCATTTTTCAATATTTTCCACTCTTCGTGTGGCTCTCGATATTTCATATTGTGTCAGCTTATTACACCTAGCAAATAACTCTTGATTATAGAGTATACTATATAATTAATATTATACGGGTATTACAGCCGGTGCAATTCGATATATCACTGCCTATTTTCTCAGCTTCGTAGCGTTAAGTAGTCATACCTCATAGATCATTTCAGCTGATACAACGAAAAAAAAAATAATAATAAGAAGAAAGGAAAGAAACATTCGTTCAATATTCCCCGCATAAAATGCATCCTCAATTCAGATAATTCTGCCGAGCTTGCCATTCGCGTTTATCGTTACACCGATGAGCAATCTCCAAGCTCAAAAATAACCGTCTTCATCAAAACTGATAAAATATCAGGGCAGTTATAGTTCTTCTCAATCAACCAACCGTTTAGGCTTCATCTTCGTCGTAATCTACTATACTCGGTGGTTCCTTTCAGCCTTTATCGAATATAATCACCATTTGTTATTAATATCATACATTACGCGTTCTTGACGTATCGCTATGATTCGTGGGGATCCATATACATACGTACTGTCTGTTCTTTCAGAAAGTTTGCCACTCTTGATCGCGGTCTAATCGCATTCTTGTTCCCTGATAGCTACTGGGTAATATACGTGTAACCAATCACTTCGATGCTTACTTTTAGCACGAAGCTAGATGAGGGATATTGGGCTATAGAGAGGAAAGAAAGTGATGTTATCACAGCTAGCAGGCAAGAACTGCAGACAGAATAAAACTAAAGAGAAGACTTAACGGGAGTGAAATTATTGGAAATGTTTCGCACAGCGATAACCGGACGATGATAAAGCCGCGGAGGAAGGGAACCACTCACAGATATTAAACACTACCTCTTCCCACACTGACAACTCTTCTCCAATCCCAAAGTACCGTCCATTAGTCTTTGCCCCACTCGGAATACAAGGTATTATATGTATTACAGTTATCATTTTGCCATGATGCTATCGTATCATGGATTCTGGATTTTCTCTACGTGCGAGTATAGTTTTATGCTCCAAGTCATTTGATACAGGCTTCATGAAAGCAAGATTGTTATTCAGCTGTAAAAAAAAAAAACTCTAAGCCTCGTTGGAAAATTCGAACAAATTTCGTGTTCAATTTTTTGGTTCGAATGCAGTCGTGATTTCTTACCAATACTTCCCACCTTGAATAATTTCAAAGAATGAAGATAATAAGAGGCACAGATTTGCACACTGTGAACCGGTAAGTCACGACATGAGAATGTCTCTTCAACCGAAAGGTAAAACCCTTGGTTCAAATATCGTGTGCTTGGACTCTTGGAGATGGAAATATTGTAGACTTTTATTTCTTATCACCGCAGTACCGTATTGAGAGAAGAATTGTTCGCGGGTTGCGATCCACGGGGAAATGAAACTCTCTTCGTTGTTTTCTCGTGTGTTATTTACACCGTGAAAAACCACGAACGATTGGGTACACTTGCTACATTCGACTGGAAACATACAAAGTGAAAGATGTTCAACAGCCTTGTAGGTAGCGGACGAGAACAAGGGAAAACCTTTCACACAGGTATGCCTTAATCACTTTATGCTTATTTAATCCAACTGACAGCTATGCGACTCAGGATACCCCAGTCATTCATTCCTTAACCCAGAGTAACTTCCGTCCCTTCCAAGTATTCGAAGTATTCGTTGGATCTGCCTAGAGCACACACTCTCTCGTTCCTTCTCTCTAACTATGATTACGAACAAGCTATCGCCCTGTTTTACGGTCAAAAATTCTGGTACTCCATCCATATCGAGCCACGATCCTCTTCGCCTGATCCACCCCCAACCTCTCCAACCACTTCCAAATCGAAATAGAAAATTTGGAGCTCTTGTCACATTCGCATGACCGCGTTCCGTGCCACAAGCACGCGTATAAGGGTGATGTTGACCCGGGTACCTTCCCTCGACAAACCCCACCTGAGCCCAGGGACATTTTAGCGGATCTACTTGACGCAGTTGACGGTTTCAGGCATGTTGCGTACGATGTATGAGGGTTAGCCACTTTCATGACCTCCGTTACGTTGGTTAGGGATTTTTCACGTCAATATTGAAGGGTAGATATTTCCTGGTTACGTGACTCATCTGCAATTTGATTCTTTTTCGCTTAAAAAAAAAAATTCAAGAAAATGGTAGACGAAGAATAATATGATCATCTCTTATTTCGCTTACCAACCAAATCGGTTTTGAAAAGTACGATTACTTTCAATCAAAGTTATTCCGACTATTCTGTGTTTAATCTATAATTACCATTTTCTTTAAAATTATACTTGGAACAGTGAATTATGCCCGCTATCACCTACTGCTTGAAAAGGAGCTATGGAACTAATGAAAGTTGGATTATAGTTTCAGAAGAAAAATGTTTGTAGATATACCTGAGTTATACTTTTTCGAGGTAAGACCTGATTGAATAGTTAAGTCAATCGCTTACGTCGATCGCCTGGATTACGATTGAAAAATGTATCAACTTTATCGACAAAGTACAACTCTGGTATACGTCTTACAGTATTGGGATATAAGATTTGGACTGGAACAAACTTTTCGCCGTGGGACAAGTTTAAAACGTTTCAATAAAAATTCAGGATGTGGATTCGATCAATCGCAGATAAAATGAAATTCACAAAACTCTACGAGAAGAAGGCTCAAAGAACTTTTCCCAAACCGTAGATCCCAGAAAATTACTAATTATATACGTATGTTGTACATTTCACATGAATTTTTCTTTTACTCACATTTTTCACTCTTGCGACTTCCTCGGCTCGATTCTTTCAGGAATATTTAGCTATGTGAGTGTAAAATAATTCATAATCATGCCTATTTCATAAGTTAAACGTGATCTGAACAGAAATGTGGTTTTCGTCGTTTGCCCGCAGCTTCTTAACCTGTTATAACGAACTTCATTATTAATTGCTATCGTCGATTCCGAAATGCTTTTCGCTATACCTGTCTGTAAATTGAAAGAAGTTAAAAATTCAAGCTGGAAACAGCAATTCTATCCCCAGAGAACTAACTCCTGTGATCCTCCTACGACTATACCTCAGAAAGAAAATAACGAGACATTTTCCCCGTAAGAAAACGTTGAGATGAATCGTTTATCCCAGAATTTCGAATCCCCTGCCAAGAACCGAGAGCAGGTGCGACATCTTCGTCTTATTCAAGCTCCTCCGTCGAAATATTTTTCTTCAAAGTGGCGCATAACTCCAAATTAACATAGAATATTTCTTGAATCAACTAACTCAAATTTTTCCTGACCAATTTGATTGCAATTAATCTTTCTTGAGAGTAGCCCACTGCATGAAAACGATGCTATTATTTAGCGATCGAAAATTTCGTCGGACGTAAGTAGTCAGGGAAGTTGGACAGTGATCACAGAACCGTAACCCCGAGCGTTTCATAGTTCTGGATATTAGAGCACTGGACCAGACCAAATTGGCGTCTAAGGTTGAAGCTAGGGTTATTCCCGGAGGAGTTGTTCCAGTGGGCGGCAAGATGTTTCGTAAATGGTTGAGCGAATCAACGAGCAATCGAGAATGGGCTAGAATTAATACGATACCTATTGCCCAGAATGCGGTTGAATTCTATATCGGGATGAACTAGTTGCTATTCAATCCAGGTAATGTCGAATTCAACCTGATGAAAATGAAGAATTTGCTCGTATTTCTATATACGGGATTACTCAAAGTATTTAGTCAGGTGTCAAGCGGATGATAAAATATATCATTGTTATCGATGTGCTATGCGCATTGGATATCTCGTCTATATCTGCAAGGGTAGGAAATTCCAAGGTGTGGAGGATTCGATAGTAGAATATTTGAATTGAATTCGGAGAAAGAAATCTACCGCCTGGGAACTTGATTCGACGAATTGAAATCCAACAAGAGTCGTTGAAAGCACTCAATGCAATAAAAGAATGGATTTAGATGATCGTTGAGCTGTACACCGGTCTAATGAGTGCTTGAAGAATAATCGTTAGTTATCTCGCTTCAAAACTTGAACGAGTAGACAATTATCGTGGGATGGATTATCGATCAGGCGTCGATCGATTTCCAGTTTAGAAATATACAAGGTGATGGCGAGGGACTCGGTAAATTTTCAGAGATTATGGTTTAAAAATAATTGACAGAAAACGTTTGCGAGCCTTTCGACAGACTTCAATTAACAGTCGGAGAGACTCTCAAAGTTTCAAGTACAAAATGGAGTTAGCCAGCAATCGACAAACTCAAAACTTTAATGCGCGACCATGAGAATAACGATATTACAATAATAATTTAATACTATTTGCTAAGAAGCTTTGCATATGAACGCTGAGCTCCAGCCAGCTAAGGAAACTTTAAGTAAAGTTTCGCTCTCCAAAGCATGTTCCTAGTTCACCGGTCCGTCTAATAGTCTTACCTGTATATAGGTACCTCACAATGACTAGACTTCACAGGTTTCGCATAATACTCACTGAAAACTACGTTCAATTTTCTCGCTTGTTCTAAAATAGCGTTGAATTAGTTCAAAGAACAATGTCGATTCCTGTAAATTGTGCAGACTATAGAGACCAACGCTTCTGGTGTCTGGAGTAACCGCAACTCACTTTGAGCTCGACTTTCATCATCCAATACTAAATTCATTTTCTTTCATCTATAGTTCTCTGACTGAGAATAGAAATGTCAAAAGTACACGGTACGAATATCTCACGAATTTAATGAACCTCTGTTTGCAATGCATCAACATTTTTCACCAATGATAAATCAGTTTAGTTCAATAAATTTATCAATCATCTTACAATTGGTCAGTGCCAGGGTTTCTTTCACTTTTTAGGTCAACATTTTGGCTTGCTGAAAATTTCGGTAAAACCCAACCGTTATCAACACTCACTGGAGTGACACTGATTGCCAAAGTTTTGACTGAAAGGTCGAGAGTGGTACAGTTGAGGTTTATAATACACAGAGTAAGTAAGATCAGCTTGATCCAACAGTATTCTCTAGCAGGAGTTGAAACTAAACCGTCAAAGCTCTGTGAGCCTCTAGTTTCGGTTACCTTGACCGATGTGAAATACGTGCAGCGATTATATGCAAGTGATCATAGAGCAATGTGACAAATTAACGGCCTGACGTATTCGTATAGACTCTGATTAATTGCTGTTTACTTGCAAATTTCACGCTCGCATTACACGCGCTGTGACTCGCTGTTGCCGCGTTGATGTTACTAATTTGTTATCAACTATACTGCGCTTCTCTACGTAGGACATTACGGTGTAAGTTTTGAGTCTGCTAGCGAATACCCTCAGCTGTCGAGATGTTAATTACGGCTATAACAAGCCTCGTATTTCTCATGATCCTGAGCTATCATAGATAATAACTCAATTTTCTTTCACTTCAACGAACCTCGAGCCTTACGAAGAGAACAATAAAAAACGGAGGAGTATTGAAGCGCTTTATGTTCCGCAGCATGTAACCGATACGACGAGATTAAAATAATATAATATTTGAATAATGGAAGCACAAGGTATACAGACAGATGTTTTTGAAAAGTACAGAATATTCAGTTTTTCAAATTCGCTTACTTTTCATTCAGTAAATATTACTTCGTTAGCCACACGAGGATAATTCGATTGTAAAAATAATGTTTGCTGTTTCGTTCCCACAAATGTTTGGTTATTACGTGATCAAACGCACACTGTAATATGAATGTCAAAAATGTATTGTTTTACCTAAAAGGAAACACTTCGATATTTTCTGTGGTCAGAATTTTCAGTTTTTGACAATCGTTTCGTAGAACTTGACTCGTTGTTTCAAATGCTCCCATATCGAAGGGTGCTTCTGATTTTGTTATCATATTATATCCTGAAGTGCAGTACAGCCTAGATGAAATGTGTCAACTCGGTACCATCCCCAAACTGAGAATCTTAGCCAAGGTAACGGTAGCCTAGGTATTTTGCCGCGAATGAAACTCCTGAGTGACATTCCGGAACGCGAACAAGATCCCAGAGGTAAACTGGGTGGTTGTGTGGGTGAAAGGCATTAGTAGATGGAGGGAAGCAGCGGCAACCTCATCAACACATAATTGCGACGTAGCTTTTATTTATATCCCAAATCTTGTCTCCGTTAAACTTCAGTGGAAAATATATCAGCGTTCATCAGTATGCATTATATATTCCAGTATTAAAACGTACCTTCAAGTTCATGGGTCGATAAGTTTCTATGAAATTTAAAACCACACTCCACTCCGAACTCCTAACATTTCTCAACTTTCCTTCACGCTTTGAAATCGTATCGTATGAAAGTTTTACAGGTAGAAATGCATTTCGTTCTTAAATTGCGGAAACAACTCCATTGTCGCAGTTCTACTATACAGTCTACCTCGTCGTTTCGACTGGATATAATTGCTCAGAAAACATGCTCACAGAAATCGTTTAGCAAAAGTTGGCCTATCTGTTCTACATAACAATGACTGCGGATGTGAAAAACGAGTGTAAGTCATATCTCGCCTTTACTCGGTTTGAGCTCTTCGGAAAAAAAAATTATTAGTATGTTGTCCCGCGTAAAACTTGAACTCACAAATTTGATACCCTCAAACTTTCCTCATACATCACACAATCAATGGCAGCTTACCACCGAAGTCACGGTTATACCATATCGGCTAGACGAACGACGGGGTAGTAAACTCCAGAAATATATACGCGAATCGCAATGTGAGGTAATTCTCTCTCTAGAAACGTACTCACATGTTTATGTGTCTGCTACGTGGTCCATTGATATTTTTCCTTCAACTAAAGAGTCGAAACACGGGTTTCGTCTTCGATTCGTCACACCCACGGCTCAACACTATAGTCGTTATTTGAACGTGCAAATACCGTGCGGTATGAATAGAAGCACAAAATCTGCACTCTCACGGCCTGGTGATTTGAGCGAAAGTTCCCATTAAAGTATGCCACGCTTAGAGTTGTGGGTATCGGGACAGAAGTAATCTACTTGCACGTGTATATTCCACATATCTTCTGAATAGATTGAAAAATTCTCGGTAATATTGAAAACCGAAATTTGAATTGGGTCGAATACTAGTTTTGCGATAACAGATACTGGTAAATGGACCATAAGATGCAGTCAACGATGCGTCGATTGCACTTGATCATATTCTCACCACGAAATGATCCAGACTATTACCCATCATATTCATGTTCGTGTATACGAAGGCGTTGTCGCGAACCGCGATAAACGAACAAAGTCAATTTCCAGCGTTAGCAATTTTCTATTAGCTAAACAAAATTTTCCTCTTGGTGAGACATTTTTCATAAATTACTTTATGGCACTGTCGGTAGAGCGAAAAGTTTCTCCGAGGCGTGACTGCTAACTCAAGAAAAAGTATTAGGTGCCCTCCGAGACACGGGGCCTCGTACTTATATATTTAATCTTGAACACTGATTGGATATAAAAGCATAATCCAGTAAGAATAACGATCAGAAACATTTATTGTGTGTATAGAGGTAGTAATTCTTGGTAACTGTAAATTACATCTAAATTACGGGAGCTGAAAACTTTCCGGATAATCTCCGTGATTAAGGTTTAATTTATTTTTATCTAAGATTCTTGAGCTCAAAATTAATTAGGCAGAGGTAATGGGGTAAATTATATTGCATAAAGTGACACGTTTGAACTTGGAACTAATTGGTAGTGCATTAAATGTTCACCTACCGCGAGGAAGTCTTCGTTACACACGTAAAATTTCACATTCCCATGATTATCTCGTTACGAGGACTCGTAATTAGAATGGGATTCGTAATTGTAATAATTCTGAACAGTGATTGCGTACCTCTTAAGCACGACAAAGCTCCGACAAAGCGACCGGCTGATTAGTTGAAAAGTTATTTCAGAGAATCCTGATATTCCGTGATACTTCGTCCGATTTTGCGAATTAAAGAGAGAAACGGGAACAGCGATAGGGGGAGGGAAAATGAGAGAAAGAGAAGATTTTACTCTCAAAATTACACGTCGGAAATAACTCCGTGTCGGATAGGCACCGGCGGAAGGTCGCAAGTGTAGGAAACTCCAGCTGGTTCACTTCTGTAAATTATAACACGGGGCAATAAGTTGGAAGATCACTCTGCGTCTATGTCCACGTGGCTTCATCTTGTCTTTTGACTTCAGATTATACGCTTGCTAATTACAGGACTCCTTTCGCTTACCTTTTCCCGCCCTACTGATACCCTTTTGGCCTCGACGCAGAGAAAACGGTGGAATAGTAATGCTTTGGAGTTGCGTAGGTATAAATCTCGAGTATATCTTACATAATTATATTATGTATACGCGGATGTGAGCGGAGTTAGAACGAGTCAGCTTAAGGTTATCTCAGAAATGAATTAATACTACATGGAGAAAGATTGTAAGGCTGAAAGACTAAGAGACAAATCATCCTCTGTGGTTGACGTTGGTCGAGGGGGACCAGATTTAGGAGATACTCGACAGATTTCAGCTTTTCCTTGGGCTAAACAAACTGTCTAATGCCACAAGTCAACGAACGTTTTTCTTCCAGCCGTAAAAGGGTCGCGTAATTTATTGAAAAGTGAAACTTTAAGGTACAATCCAATTCCGTGTACACCACCTCGAAGTTTCTCCTTTAATATCCACACCCCTCTGCTGTAATATAACCAGAAATCGAGGAATTGTGATACTCAAGAACCTGAAAAGTGGTCGATATAAATGTCGCGAAATAACATAAGTACAAGTATGGCTGGTCGTCGATATATGAAGAAAATTCATTAGTGCATTCGATTTACGTATACAATACAAAAGTAACACAATCTTCTGCACGTAGTATATTAAAATCTTGATCTTATATTTGAAGAAAATTGAAATTTTTTTGAAAACAATAATAGATCAGTTTATACATTCAAATTTTCGTTCGCATTTTATGTTTCATGAGTTTGCACTGTTGGTAGAACTTTACCAAAACGATTTATCAGACAAAGGTTGCCATTTTTTATTAATGTTCACACGTTATATGCTTCCTCTGTGAGATACGGATATTGAGCTACTCAATCAACATCACGGAAAATCTTTGCCTTTAAACTTTCCTACCTACCATATCTTATCTGACTGGAAGACATTTGTTAACGTCAAATTCAATGGAAATCTGATCAAATCTCGATCATTTCAGATGACAGGAAATATACAACGTACGGAAACTCGTGAAAAGTTTAATCCTGCACACAATTACCTAATGCATAAGTTACGTGGGTGAAAGTTTCGTTGTTTGAATCGTCTAAAAATCCTAGGACTCCATAAGTCTGAAATCAATCTATAAATTGAGGATTGCCGTTGCTATCTTCAACCAAGAATTCATTTATTCGATTTTCACTATATTTCTGACACGAATGAAAACAACGTCACCCTGCCAAATCTATCGTCTATAAACTCAACGTCAATGAAACGTATTCGAACATCGTAGAACTCGATTACCTACTAAATGGTTCGAATTCACGAGAGATAGCGAGTCAGAAACAAGGGGCGTACGGCTCGTGGCGCACAGGCTTTTCTAAGCCCAGAAAATCCGAGGCCTACTCGGTATGTGGAGGAAGTCTCTTTCCCTCGTTCTTATCGTCGTCCTTTAGACCCGCGAATTATACGCTTATATAGGTATATCTATACACGGATGTATACATCGTGCAATCAAGCACGCGAGAATTATTTTGCCTCAGGCATCGAGCTTCACTCGTTGAGCAAACGCCGCGTAGCACATGGAGAGCTACGAAAGTTAGTTGAACAGCTGTGGCGAATGTATCGCTATTATTTGTTTCGGTAGTTCCATCTAGCCAGGCGGCTGCAGGGATACACAGGCTGGAATGCTCACTTCGTAGGAAATAGTTTGCCGCTACAGTTTAGCTGAAAATTAACTCGGATCTCAACTGCTTGGGCAATTCGATTTGTTACCGGCAACGTAACATAACTATTAGTAGGGAGGCTGAGGGTGTGCGTAACCCCTCGTGATTTCACCCTTTTGTTCAACTGAGTTGAAATTATACCGATATTATCAGAGTTTCGTGGTAATTATACCTATAAACGATTATGTACGTTCGAGTGGAATGCACTTCGTCCAGTTTTAACTAGTTGACTACCAATGGTTCGAAATGGTTTCCCGTTTGCTATCATAGCGATACTTGCTGTACCTTAGACGAGATTTTTTTAAATCGTCATTAGTATTTTTCCATGAAACAGAATCTATAGTCCCTCTAAAGATTACGAATAGTCCGAGATATATAAAATCATCTTCAGAATCTCTCCCCACATCTTTACGTCTCGTCACTTTGATGATATACAGAAAGTATTGGTTACGGTCGAAAATTACTTTTGTTAATTTCAACGAATCTTCACGTGTTTAGGCCTTCATCATCCGAGTGATGGATTTTCAGACAGATGTCGATTTGTCCGATAAACTCGTCGGATGATCTCAGAAACGGTTTGATGAACAAATCCGAAATTTGCAGGATTGTATATTCAGATGATAGGCGAAAAAATTGCCAACGGTTGCTTCTAAAAGGAAAAATTAGGCTTCCAATTTTTGAACGTTGACCTATATTCTTCACTTACTTGATAGTAATCACATGGGTTTGTGCGGTAATGAAAGTACTGTGAGAAACCGCATTTTCCGTCGTTTTACTAAATGGTACAGATCGACTATTTTTTATGTTACATTTTTTGAACAACACGGGATCAATTTCACGTTTCAGAGTTATTGAAGGAAGCTCGATGCTTGCAATATATGAATGAAAATGATCGATAACGTAGATAGTTGTGTGGACTTTGAAAGTTCTGATATTTCCACCTCTAAGTATAATCAATTCTAAGAGTATAGTGTATAGTGACTCTTAACTAGTGATCGAGAGTTTGGAAAGAAGAAAGAAGAAACAAGTCTGAAAGCAGATTTTGCCGCACTCAACTTAGTTACTCTGCGAAAGCAGCTTTTAGCAATTATCCCCCTGTAACAATTCAGGGTAAAGCCCACACGTCGAAAATGTAATTCCGAAGGCAGAAATTTACCATTAGTCTCTAATACTCCGAGGATTACATCATTTCCGAAAATGTCCGACCTACGCTTCAGCCTGAAATGACAAAAACAGTCAGAAGGCTTAATTATGATTATCATCGGTCACTTCCGAGTTGAATCCTGTACCTTCGTTATTGTGTCATATCGTTAACCACCGGTGACCTCGTATATATATATATTCCGCTAGATATAGACTCATAGAAGAATACATTAGTCAGAGTTACAGTTTGAGTTTCGCTGTAGAGGCTACAGTTGAACGACAAAAGCAGAAAGCGGAAAAAAAAAGAGAAGAGTAGACTGAGAGAATGAAAGAGAATGGGAATCCGTGGAGAAGGGATGTTTGTTGCGGTCTATAGGATGCCCCAGTTTCTCAATAGGACGGAAACAACTTCTGGTCAGAGTACAGAAGAAAAAGTTCTTACCCTCCCTGTTTTTCTCCTTCAATCTATTTCCCTCGCATATCCTCTTGTCCGATATATACCTATATACATATACATATATGGACATACAGTCCCTCCCATGTATGTCCCTACTTTTTTCGCGAAAAGCTTAGCTATCTGTCTGCGCATGACGTATTTGAGATTCTAATTTAAATATCATTCAAATATACATTCGGTGGCAGCCACCTCTACTGGAGTGGTACTCGGTGAGCTTGCTCGGTTGACGAGACAAGATCTCATCTCATACGCTATGCATTTATGGGCGACAGGTGGCGAGCGACCCTCTCTGAAAAGTTGTTCGATTTGCGTTGGATGAAAACGACTTTCGGCTCGAGCGAAGAATGTTTTCGAAACTCGAGTCAAAACAGAAATAAATAAACAAATAAACGTAAAAAAAAAAAAACACAGAAAAAAAACTCATTGCTTAGATTTTTCAAAGAAATAAAATTATGCAGGGATTCATTAATTTATCTTCAGTTCATCCTTGAGTGCGAGTGCTTTCTCTAAAATATAAACAACCCTGCGTACATGTCGACATTTACATTCATAAGCCTAAAATCACCTGGGGGTAGCCCGCTGTTTATTCGTCATCCATGACCCGCTCTGGACCTTCGTCAGGTTTTGAAATCAGCCAGCGTATGTTCGGGAGTGAATCTTGCTTTAGGAGAAAATCCTGACGGTAATCTCTGGGTTAAAGGGTAATTTGTTAAGAATTAATCGCCCGGAAAATGATAATTTATGGGACTTGCATGTCGTAATATAAATCAGATATCAAATCAATCCTGTTGCACTTTTGAGGGATGATACCTCGGCACGATATTATTTTTCGCTTCAGTGATATGTAGTACATACATCGAGGCGTGTTCAAAAGTAGGAATTATCATCTTCCAGTCTTTCCTCGTGGCCAAAACTACGCGAAATGTAACCGTACCCAGGTGTACTAAAACACGACAATTCGTAGTCACCCTTGGTAACGACGTGTACAGTTTTCATGCAATGGGTCCGTTGAGCACTGAGAAGAAATGATGTTTGCATACCATGCATGATCACAGTGTCGTAAAGCAGAATGTTCACCGAGGCCACCAAAGGCGGAAGCTTTTCAGTCTAATAATGAACTTTGTTTGTCAATTAATGAATGAAGTTCTGATTAATTAACGAACCAGCGATCTTTGGAAAATTGGTATCTGGAAATGAGGCTGAAATGCCACAAGTTTGTTAGATTTTTAATGGATTTCATGAAGGTAGATGATATTGCGGTGATATACGGAAATGTAGCTAATACGATTTCATATAGACCTGCACACTTTAACCAGCGTTAAATAGGTGCGAAATCATTTTTCATACAATCTTGAGATTGGTTCGATTCGACGATACATCTGTGTACTACATGGTGTGAAAATCGTTCTGCGCACTTTTCCAGCTTCGGAGTACATTTGCATTAGTAACCAGTGCGCTGCAAAAATCCAAGATAGCTGGCTCACCGGAGAGAGCAAATGTAATTCTGTCAACGGAAGTCGGACCCACTCCACCATCTGCTTACCTCAGCGAATTTCAAATTCATTCAATTGTCAAGTATTTGCAGAAAAATATTTATTCGATTATTTCCATCGGCACAACGTATAATATTTACTCGCTCGATTCCATACATGACACGTCGAGCTATACTATACCGACTAAAAAGTATATTCCATTATACCAACGTGCCTGATCCCTGACACAGATATCAAGGTGCAAAATTTTCGAATTTACGCGAAACTCCGATTCCGAAATATGAAATAAAACGCCCATACCGATTTTTGTCCTGTACGAACGATGTAATGGTGAAAGATTCGACAAACGTTCACCTAAGACTGTCTAATTTCGGTCTATCATCGTATCTATGGTTTAAAGAAACATGTTTCAACACAAAAAAAAAAAGACTGATTTGTAAATCATGCGGAATTGGGATAATTGAATCATAAAGGATCATTGAATATTTTCTTAGAAAGTGTAAAGAAGGAAAAGGTTTGCTCGAAGAATATTACAGTGAGGGTGGATATGGTTAGACGGTGCATTTGAATGTGGGAGTAATATCGAGTAATGGAATATGTAGCGAGACCGGAAAACTTTATTTTTCAAATGATTGAACCAGGAAAAGGTAAGAACTTGAACGCCGATAGATTTTTATTGAGAAGTAGATCGTTCTCGCCAGAGGCAGAAGGCAGAACTGAAGTAAACGTCATTTCCCAGTGCCAGCATCTCGGCTCTGCATTTTACGTTGCCCAGGTTGATCATATGGAACTTAATGATCCTTTCTAATGAACCGGGTATTTACCACACCAAGGCGGTTTCACTCTATCAGCTTCGCTACAACGAAAGCTTGAGCGATTGTATAAAAAAAACATTCCGTGCTCCTGTTCCACTGGTCCATAAACTATTCAACACTCAGGAGGAACACAATTCTTCTACCATCACAGAGCATACCAAAGAATCTGACTTATTAATGAAAATTCCTTGGTAACAAGGGGTTTGTTCAGTATAACTGGGCGGAGGTATAACGCTCAGCATCAACTTTTGGCTTCTACCATACGCACACATTTTCACTGTATGATATCTGCGATTACGATAAAATTAGATGGCAATGTCCACTCTGATCGTTGTAGAGAAATTGTTGAATCTCGTGTCTCAGCAACCCTTGAATGAGTGAATGAAAATATATCTAAATATCTTTGGTAGGTCGTTTCACTCCGCGCGGTTTTGCCACTCGAGAATTTAGTGGTGTAATTTTTTGATTTATCGTATCGTGGTTCCGGAAACTATGAAGTAATCTGCATAGGGTTTGAAAATGGCCTCGGAACGACCCTGTAGAAGATTTAAAAAAAATAGCAAAGCCATTAAAATTAAAAATTGATGTCAAACAACGCCAGAAGATTAAAGCAAAGCCAATACTTTATGACGCGAACACGTATACGCAATCGAGTGGTTGAATTTGGCAATGTGAAGTAAACATATTGCACCAGAACGTGTCGGAGGGTCAATTATTCGGAGTAAAGGTAATTAAGGTCTCTTGAAAACATTGCCACCGTAAAGTTGATTCAGCTTGGCAATATTCAAATCCATATATATATATATTCGAGCGATTCACTTTGTTGAGTGATCCAGAAGATTACCAATTGCTTTCAGTACGCCACCAAATTTTCCCATTGATGTGATATTCAGATGAAAACACGCATTCGGTTTGTGAATTTGTATAATTTGAATTTCTCGCCTGCAGGCTACCCTGTAGCATGTGAATGAATTAATGAAAATCCATTACAAGCGACACTGATCGACGCAGATTTTTAAAATATTAAAATTTATTTCGGTTTCTTCTTCACACGTTAAAAGAAAAGCAGTTTTAGAACCACAATTTTCTTGAAAACACCACTACTCACACACCTGATTGAACGCCGTAGAATCCGGGGAAAATATAAGGCAAAAAACATATAATGAAATGTAAACTTACTTAAAGCTAATTGAATTTTTCTCTGCTTTTTTTCTTGCAGATTAGGCAGAACAAAAGAGGCAAAGAGGCAAGGAGGTACCGACTTTTTCAGCCAAGCTTGAAGGAGGCCAGGAGGTGGGGAAAAAAATCCCTGACCCGGAGCGGGAACCATTTTTAGGGTTACGGAAAATATAAGCAAATTACTGGCTCGCCTCAGCCCATACTAATCACCTCCCTATTCCACCCTGTTCTACGGTTGCTGAGCAAGGATGAAATTGGCTGTAAAAGGACCTCCGTCTTTCGCAAGCCTCGGCGAATAAACACGTTACAAGTAAAGAATTTCATAAAGAAACTCGTCGAAACATTTATAATACCAAGGCAGAGAGCACCGTTGTACAGATCTTGGGAAGAACTCATTCTACATATCTGAACCAAGGCTCTGAGATGTTATGGGGATAGTTTTGCAAGAAAAATACCTACGATATCTTGAATTGTTGAATTCAACTGCAAGTTTCTCCGCAAACTGGTCACTTATGATTGGAAATTAAAAAGGATTAGTTTATTGGGATTTTCGGAAGCTTAGTGTTTCCTACAAAATTGATCCGCCGTGATGAATGATTGAGACTTTTTGATCGGAACGAAAATGCTGTGGCCCAAAATTTCCCTACGAGAGCAGCTTTCTGCTGCTAACAATTGGATGTTTGAAATGACTGAATTTATGATAATAGTATCACAGGGTCATAGCGGAGCGACTAGAGATTAGAATTCTGCTGCGATAAATGCCAGACATTAAAAAGAAGAGAAATATCTGTATCAACTGCTGGGTGGAATCTCTGCGACAAATGTAACAGCACGAGCCTGGAAAAATGGAAAAGGATACTAGCCGCCATTACAGGGCGTACGAGGGGTTTAAGGCTGCTAATAACGGAAACACGTCGTCGTTAAAGAGAGGAACTGAACTTCCGCAGTCTCAACCAAGGCCAATAAAGTGCTTGTGCTTCGGGGGAGTCCCCGACAAGGCGAGCCATCATTCGTTTCTGAAAGGCTTTATGATAAACTTGGGAATATGTGCGTTATTAGTAGCATACACCCTTCTGGGTAGCTTTATCTTTCTTGCCATAGAAGGTGGGAGTGAAAGCGTGCACCAAAGAACGTTAGCCACAACAATAGCCAATAATAATCAGCCTATGAGACGAAATACTACGGCGTGGCTTAAACAGGTCAGTTTCATCTCTTTCATGATCGTAATTCTCTCTTTTGTGAAGATTGCTTTTCTCTTATTCTTTATTTTCTCTTATTTCCTTTCTCTTCTACGGCAATAAGTGAGACTTTTCTGTCCTCGTTTTCGGGTATATCCTCGAGATTTTTTTATCTCCCACCGAATTAGGTGTTGTTATTATCCTGAATTATACTTACGCGTGTGAAGGTAGATGAGTAAACGTGTTTATTATTTTCATCAAAATTTCCTCGAAATTGAGTAATCAACGTGGAAGAAATCTGATTCAGACCCCGACTCGGTATGTGAGCACGGATTTCAGTGGACCTATATAAATCATGCAGCATACCTTGATTACACCTAAATTAAGTGACAAGGATTTCTGCTGAATTCACTAACTCAATATCGGATTTTTCCACGATCCATTAAACCTGTAAAACCGTGGGCATACTCTTCCTCGCCAGTATACGGTTGAAAAAGTACGGAAGAATCTGTATAAATCACTTTTTTGCAATTTAGAGAATCTAAATTGCAAAAATTATGCACCTACAGGGAAATACATCGTCCTTTTTGATCGGTTACATTAGGATATGAAGATGTCTCTTACATCTTCAAATTTCAGAACCACAATATCAAATTAATTCATCAAGACTTGCAGATTCTATCAAGACTCTGCCTTCCTTTGATCCCATTTCTATCCGATCAGACCTATCGTGTCTTCTTTTTGTCAGTCGCTACTTTCATTGTCAAAGAGAGTCTTTCAATCGCAATACCAGTTCGTCGAGTCTTTAGTGTCTATTGTTGGAGTGTTATACAATCAGAAATGGAGTTCGAGAAATCAGTTACATCGGTGCTAATACTCTCCTCAATGTCAATAAAATAATTCTACTTGAAATTCGTTGATTCGTATATAAAAACCAAGATTTTATTCTAACACCCTGATTCTACTGACTGCCGCCCTTTAGGTCAGTAACGAGGCGCGCTCGAGAACCGTGGAAAACATCTGGGACATTACGGTGAGCCTAAACATCCTCTATCGTGAAAACTGGACGCGACTAGCCGCTCAGGAGATTGCGAGGTTCCAGGATCAGCTAGTGAAAAGGATAACGGAAGACATGGCGTCCCAAAACGCCGGTTCCTTTACCCCTGCGCAGAAAAACGATGGTGTCACCGAACGAAGGGTGCCCGACTACGAGTGGAATTTTGCCAAAGCATTCCTCTATTCTCTCACGGTGCTGACAACGATCGGTGAGTTTAAAATGTTTACAATCCCTCCAAACAGCTGTGAATAATTCCGATCAATTTGTTACCACGCGAAAATAGAGTCGCTCGATAAAGTATTCAAGAAGATAATGGTTCGTCGCAATTGATCCGCCATACAAGGGTTAGAAAATTTAAGATTCTGATTGTTATTCTGTCTGATTAGTTGGTGTAGGTTGATACTTAATTGATACTTGAAATGGCATAGAGGAACGAGAAGCGAAAATAATTAGAGGGGCAGAAGATTTTATTGCATTTACGTATAAAGCCACGGTTTTTTGTTTCGTTAATTTTTCCGGTGGATTTGAAATATTGTAGAATTTTTTTCTGAATGATTAATTGAGAATGGCCAGTGTATAGAAAATTATTCAATTATTGAGTCAAACAGTGTAGTTTCCGAAACAGCGGTGAAACCAGTGGTGTATGCGATGCAGAATACAGTGCGCTTGTTCAGCTTGTTAAACACCGACGTAGTTAGACTCAACGTAGGTAGGTACTACGATCCTTGAGGCTAAATGTACGAGAGAACTTCCGGCGTGGAATTGTATAGTTTTGCTTACTGCAGTAATTATCTTCTAGCATGCCAATGTCTTTAGAGTTCAACTGAGCTAATTGGATATTCATGCTCGTTTCATTTGAGCTATTCGCGATCAACGGAAGTTTTACTATCATTGCTGAAACTGTCGCCGGAACAAAGACTAATTTACAACCTAGAATGAGACCAAAATTTTAAACAATGTTTTATGAAATATCCAGGGATATCTGCGTAGGGATTGATCCTTCAGTTTTCTGACTGCATCTTCAATCTGCAAGCTGCTCCTTTCCATCCTCATTCGCTTTTAAGAGGAATATAATTGAACAAAATGCTATTTTCCATACCCGCAAAGACGAAATACGTTTCCATTCAATGTTGCCTAAATATCCGTTGATCAATTCACTAGAAGCCATTACGATACTGATTATGGGTGCAGTCACTGGTTAACCGGTCAATAATAGCGCATGACTACCTTCGCCAAGGTATAATAGGTACTTTGCGATTCGGTACATTATCGAAACTGAATTGCTCCGCCGAATATAGGCAATATGCAAAAAGAACGTTCTCTGATGGTCGAAGCTCCGTAACTCTTTCGCCAAAGTATATTTACATAGTTGCACCGCCTTATTTTCAATTTATTCCAACAATAACCGAGGAGAAAGATCAAACTAGTTTCTGATCGACCGTGTATTAAGTCCAGGACTGCTTAATATTGTCCTGTTTCAACCTCGCGTTCTTTTGGTTGTCCACGAGTCGAAGGGACAATAGTTTAGCGACGATTTGAGCGGTCATTATTCGCTAATGTCAGGCTTTATTTGCGCTCAAAATTGATCGCCGTCATATTGGCTTCACGTGTTTTGCATCGATATAGTGTTTTTGCGAGCTTAATTACACACCGGTACGAAAACTATAACGCAACGGAGTCCTGTAGCTATTTGTCGATAGCAATCAACTACTTCCCGATCAACACGATCACGTAGTAGCCTGACTTCATATCCTGGGGCATATTTCTATCAGTAATTTTGATGGACCTGAGAGAACGACGTTTTCTTACCTGGTATACGAATTTTGCACTTTTAATCTCCTGACGGCACATCAGATCGTAGATTCAGTACTTTTATTGTATCCATAATTCTTGTTACTGTGGAAATATCTCGAGATATTTCAGTAATTTTAAATATCTAAAATAGCTCTCCAATACGGGTGCAATAATAATCCAGCTGAATATTGGCAGCCAATAATTCCAACAATTTCTAATTAAATTTGTATTTTCAATAAACTGGTATTATAGAGAGAAACTCAGGGATAAAACCATTCCTCAATAGCAATAACAGTAAATTCATTACATTATTTGTGGCAGAGTAACGTACGTTTACCTTGGTATGGAATTTTCTCGAAACAAAACCCATGTTCTCAGTCACTATTGTTTCGTTTTGTCCTTGTCTTACTCCATGGAGAGGCACTCAACTTTTTCCCCAGCTTTTCCCTTTAAGCTTTTTGCGACAGTTAATTACGAAAAGTATTACAGTATACTTTTTAGTAGGTCGTCTAAGTAGAAAAATATCATTGCGTGAAACTTGCGTCAGGAATTTCAACCTGTTCATCACCAACTATATGAGATCCCAACTTATACACTTTCCGTGCCGCTGCTTTTTGCAGAATTTAAAAAGTTCATTTCGCTCTTTTCATGATGAAGTAATCAGGCTTTCGTGTAAGCGACATGGACTCGTTTCCACCAAGAGCGTGCAATTAAAATCGTTAAAGTAACTCGAAAATATTAATATAATACCTTCCACAACGCGCTCAAGTTTCAAACTGTGGAAGGCCAATGAAATTAACTAATTGCAATAAATTTCTGATCTTAAACACTAACTGTTAATTTATGTAATAAAACTAACTGTGCAGCCTTTTTAGAGAGAAGACTGCGATCTATAATGGGAATCTTTACAATTACCCAACAGGAAGAACATTTTCATTCTATACTCCCTTGAGCAAGTAGGTACTCCCAGGGTACAGTAACTCGTAGCCAAGTAACTCATCCTAACACGTTTATTCTCTCAAATATTAATCTCAAAAAATCTAACAACACCCACATTTTACGGACGCAGTTTTCTTAAAGCTCTGAAGTAAAACCTCTGCGACATTTTCCGGTCTTCGTATTCTCCCGAGGCTTTCGTTGGATCTGAGTAAACGATACGAATGTGTAGCCCCGTACATATAGATACATATTACATATGTATATGGCCGAGTGTACCACCCATACAGTAGCTGTTGGGTAAAGTTTGAATAAATACAAAATTTAGCTTCGGTTTATTAAACGGGGTCTCCGAAAAGGCAAATATTTGTCACAGTTTGGCGAACATGACCATAAGTATCGCAGTGCAAGTCAGGCGATTTGGTTACATATTAATACATAAGTTGATGTAGAATATAAATGATGCAATATGCGCGGATATATACACCCACACACTTGGATTATACACCCTGGAAATAATACGTCAAGCGCCATTTATTTCCGCACGGTATCTATAGGCATACCTACACCAGAATGCTGACTACGCTAATTCATTAATCTTTTTCGCCAAGAATGAATTCAGGGTTGAATAGTCCATAACATTGTGCTGCAAATTGAAAAATGAATTCTTTGTGTTCGTATTTGTGGTCATCAGTCCAGGCCCTCTGTCACGGAATGCGTGACATCGCCTTACTCAAATTTAGAAATATAAATTTACTCTTCGCTTCCATTTCGAACTTTGGCAATTATTACGGCCGTCGTTATACATTCTTCAAACCCAATAGCCCTAATACTGGGGTAAAACTCGGCTTACCATTACACCAACATCGACCATTATCGTTAATCATGCTGCTGTCTCTGTTCAAAAGTTAACGTCATACTTTTACTTTCACATTTGATCGAAGCACGTTATCGTGGCTTTGTCTGCCGGAGGAACTCCGCTCTTTTGTATAGTTCTCGTTTCGTAATAAAAGTTCCGAATTTATGATCTGTGATACCTTAGGGCCGAATGCAAATTTTCGGCATATGCATATGTGCTTATGTAATCCTGTTTATTTTGAATATTCGACTTTATATTGTTGCATTTCCTGGTCAGGGGGTGCATGAGTATTTGGCTATTTGCCTTTATATATATATATGTATATATAGTATACACACGCGGAGTGACCAGTGAACTAAAGTTGGACAAGCACCAAAAATGAAATAACACTCTTCTCTTCCACTCCCAGTCTCCCTCATCCGTCCGGTGCTCCCACACTGCTCGCTCGTGTTTTCTACAATTTCCTCCAGTACTTTTTATCCCATTCCTACACAGGATATTGAACGCAATAACGTCCTCGGGAAATAAACTCTGTAAACAAGTGCAATACTCGAAATGAAAAGTTGACCAGGATCAAATAAAATCAATAACTTGACGAATATTCACACGCATGATTGAAACCAATCGATTCCACATCATCCCACCTGTCTCTGAAAACTTACGCATGTATGCACTTTTCTAGAAGGAAAAAAAAGAAATAGATTTGTTTCTTCGTTTGCCTAAAAAAACTTTATTTCGCCGGAAAAATGGACGGATTAAGCGTCATGTGTCTCCAAAGAGATAAATCCGGAAGATGAGACGGGAGAAAAAGCAACTGCTTGCTGAAATTCAATATTTAAGCTGCATTTAATATCCCAACCAATCAATCGCGATCCTAGATTAGCGTCAAACGAAGCAGCAACTACTACTACTGGAGTTTCGAGTTAAGCCATTGCAACATAGTACGTCATAGCCAAGTTTACACTCAAAACTAATTGCGCGATATTTCTAGCTGGCATTTCTACTAATGAGTGAAAATCCGTCGTGGATAGGCGCGTCAGCTCTAAATCCACGAAGTGAATCGTCTCGAGACAGAAATATCGTGCAATTTCAGAATGTCAGAATTCAACCTATCCTCATTGTCAGACATTACGAAAGTTATACACGGGCAGGAGCTGAACAGTGAAATCGACTGTAAAGTTTAAAATATTGGAGAAAAAAATATCAACCTCAAACCACAGCATGATCTCGATTATTACTCTACGTCTACCACCTGTGCCAAATCTAGTGTAATTTCAGAGAAAATCTCGGTGCTAAAATGGCGACAAATTAAAGCCTGGATACACCGCAGCGTGCCAATCCATTAGCGAGGTGCAGCGACGCTGTGGTCGTTCCGTAACCCTCGTGACTTATATATATCTACCTTACTAAAATCTAGACAGCTAGAAAACCAGCGAACATTATACTACCCTTCTATCTATTTGATGACACGAGTTTTTAGTAAAATTTCGGTTCATGTTACTTTTTGCGACTCTTCACATCTTGGCGAACGGAAAGTAGAAGGATGCAAGATGCAACAAGAAGACGACTTTGGTAACGTACAAACGATACTCTGCTCGCTATGTCATCAACTACGTATATGGATTTTCTGTATCGCGTAAACTCTGTACTCTGTATCTCGTGCCGAGAGTAATAGCGACATAGTATACATCGCGTGGAAGCAAACACCAGCAGAAGATTAACGA
Source organism: Tenthredo distinguenda (assembly GCA_947538915.1). Lineage (NCBI taxonomy): Eukaryota > Metazoa > Arthropoda > Insecta > Hymenoptera > Tenthredinidae > Tenthredo > Tenthredo distinguenda. The sequence goes on from OX384534.1 coordinate 14,596,238, forward strand.
GTATGTCTCTCGACGCGGTATTCAGATTGATAAACGCAGATATTTTTTTGCTCCTGTCGTGATTATATGCGATTCAATTATCGGGTGATCAATCGCGAGACAATACCTCCAAACAACGATATCTACCACGTCTGTAAAGTTTTCACGACTTCACGTTTCGCATTACTTGTATAATTGAATTCAATCATCACATAATTCAGCTACTCACCATTCAATCTAAAGTAGCGCGAAGGTTAATGGCGAACATAGATCACTCTCACCTCAGCATTAATCGAAAGAAAAAAAGTGTGGAAGAAAAAGGAGTAGGAGAAAGTCGGGCCTACGCATTCGACGTGTGTAAGAAGCAAAAGGATTCTTCGAAGAGTAGAGCGTTGAAGGGTCTTCCGGCTGTTTTCCTTTTCCTCAGGATTCGAATCACGGTTGTCTTGTCTTGTCTGGCATTGCGGCACGTCACCAACCACCTACTCTGCTACCCCAATCCCGATCACCACCCCACAAACTTCTATTCGACATCCAACACAGCCACGAGATGTTTCCCAGCTACCATGAAATTGCTATTTTGATTTCCTATTTCCTTTATCTTTTGTAATTCCGCCCCTACAAATTTCGCCATCTCCCTTCCGATACGCTCTCTCTCCATCTTCCTTTTCTTCTCACCCTCTTTAGCGCCGCGAGCTCCTTTTCTCCCCCAGCTTTTTCGCCCCCTTAGTTTCATTTTACCTAAGACGGTTCGCTTGTATCAGAGTCCTCTCCTTATTCTCCGCTCCCGCCATTTGCCGCGGACTCAAACGCGCTCCAAAAACAACAGCTGGATAAAAGAACTTAACGTAAAAGCTCGAATGGCCTATCAGACCCGGAATGACGCGGTTTGACAATTCTGAGACAACAGGCTTGCCTTGGAATGAAGAAGGGGAATGAACCAGGGATTGGTATACCGGTACGTCGATTAAAGATTATTCCAGCTCACTCACTCGCGCAAAGACAGGAGGCTGGATAAATCTTGACCGGACCATAATCTAACGTTTTTGAAAATTCGCGGAAACAGTTTAGCAAACGAACCTGCGAAGAGAAAAGAACGTATAAAAGGGATCCAAATTCCCGTACATCATTTATATCTTAATACTCGTAGATATATATTTATTTATGTGCCTATTATATGTGTATGACTTAAATACGGTGTGGGGCCAACTTCATACCGGTCACGATTAAACACGCCAAGTGTACGTAGGCTATTATTTGCGTAACGATCATTTTTACTCTTCCTGTACGGGGCTGGATTTCATTCAGCAATTTTGTGTGAGCATCGATAAAGGCCCAACCCGAGAAGGAACAGTCCTATCAATCTTTATATCGTCGATGGGTTAATAAATGCTGGGTGGGATCCATCATCCACCTCCGTCTTCTCGACGGGGAAGATGTATCGCTTACGTCGAAACCCCACAGATGTGGGGATCCAGGAATAGGAGCGTGTGCATATATGCATGAGACGAAGGATAAGTCGAATGACCACTGCTGCTAATTTTGAAAAACTCATTAACCATCGCAAGCTGAGCTATTATAAGTATAGCCAAATTTTAAAAGAAGGTAAACGAATCGTACATCTCTTCACACTCTGACTAAATTTTTATAATCGTTCAACCTTGGGCATGCATGGGATGGAGAGCAGATAATGGACGTGCGGTTAACACTGATGGTGGCGTAAAAAATGAGTGATCTTCTGCTCTCGATTTACTTTATTTCGACGTCATCCTTACACAATATATACACGCATGTGAAGTATCCAAATACTTTATGTGAAAGAAGATTAGTGTCTGGCGCGTTTACGTAACGGCCACTCCAGTTGTACCATCAGAGTGGATGTCGACTGCTCGTTGTCTCTTTTCAACTCCTTCACTTTTCATTCCGTGTCTCTCTTCAAGCCGATTACGAAGTCGAGGCTAGGCAGAAAAAAGCTTATCTTTGAGCCAGGTAGTCGTTAGACGTCCCCTCGCTTCGTATTCCAAGCGTAATTTCTAAGCGGGTATCGATATCGGGAAGGCATAAGATTCTTTTTCACCAACTGTATCGTCGCTATAGATATACCTGTAGGCTGTAGTACAGGGTTTTGGCAGAAGGTCCATAACTTCGCTGGGTTTAGTACCGCACGGGTTTACGAAGAGCACCAGCGAACGAGGGAGAGGAAAAGACGAGATATCTCTATTCCCGTCAGTTACGAAGGTCTGCCGAGGGATCATCTTATATACCGATACCAATCATCTTTGTGTACCTGATCGCTGATCTTAGATATTGGATTACATCGTGGCAAGGTGTTATCGTTTTACTTCTCACAGGCATCTTTCCTACAACGATAAAGAAATTTTCGCTTCATGAGACATCCGTTGCAATTAGACGAAACTGTACATGTGCTAAAGCTTGAACAGGCTCAATGGTCGTTCAATCTATAGGAACCCTCGTGACAGCTGATGAAGTGTTGGAAAAAAGTCGGTCATCGTCTCGGCCTGTCACAAATCCGAGTGAGAGGTATTCCAATTTCAACTCGGGGATGTTTTTGGAAACGGAAGCTCGGAGGTTTGGCATGTTTATGAGCAGGGCTGAACTCCATCCGAGAATTTCACCTCGGCTATCATTCGCTTCCGAAATAGCTGCTAATTGGCATCGATATAATTTGAATGCTGATCGTATCCATAGAATTTCTATGTAGAACTGCTGAGGAAACTTCAGGAAAATAACCTCCCAGCTCAAATTACCGATCCCAATAAAACAATGTCGGGATTCCGTTGCTTTCGTCTATCATATTACCGCGAGTACTGCTTCCTTTAAGCATCGTCCTCGGGCATTGAGAACTCTTCAACAAATTAGTCGCTCGTGCAAAAATATCCGTAAATCGCCTTGAGCATTTCTCGATCGCCGACCTGATGAATTGACTACTGATAATTTTCGGATTTTTCCGCCACCCAGAGCGAAATCAACCCAAATGTCATTTCGATTATTAGTCAGGGTACCGAGTAGAAGAGATTCCCGAGGCTCATTTGCGGAATTCAACTTTTTTCGGAATTTTTGGCGATTTTGGGAGTCAAGCCGGACCAGAAGAAGAACAATCAACCACCATTAATTGTCATTAACAAATGATTTCTGATCGCTGTTGATGACAGATGAGTGCAGATGAAACTGTCAAACCTAATTGAATCACTTACATTTCAACAACCAATGAAGCCCTCGGATTTTGTCGATATCTCGTTACAGTCTGGTATGGTATTCATATTCTCGAAAACGCGGAATTGTACCTATATGTTGATATGTTGTTCACAGTTATGCGAATCTTCCTCGTCGAGTGAGGAACAGTATTTCTGATTTAGTTTTCCCTGATAACCCGCTTACCCGTCACAATTTCGCTATACGCTGAAGGAGTGAGATGGAGCTCGGAAGATAACAGAGGAAATAATTGGGCATTCTCTACACAAGTTCCGTTCACGTATTCGCTCTGGGAATAGTCCTTTGGTCCAGGTATATCTATACGTATGAACACGTAGTTATGTATGAACACATGTGGGTATATACGCTGTCTTATTTTCTGACTGTAATGTACGTGTGTACGTTAATATGCCAGAATGCAACGGTGAATACAGGTGTCGTGTGAAGTCGACGAAGATGGAAGACCTCCGCAAGTTTGACGTACGCACGTCTTCTTAAAACTCAATTTTTTTCCGAATTCGGTGGAATATATTCAAAAGTCTGTGTCTACGTTGCTGTACTTTATGTGTATGGTTCAAAGCCATAATTTAGAATGCGGATATTGCCTTGAGTCTATCCCCTAGCCCTTTGACTTCACCCTTGCCAGCTTACCCTCCACGCAACGTTTACCCTTCGTATGATCAAATTACAAATTTTTGAAGCCACAGTGACTGGAGAAAGATGGTGTTACTAGGCAGGCTGATAGCCGTGTTGATTGTAATTTATAAATTTATGAAAGCTCAAGGATATAAGTAATCTGAGATAGATTAGCGTTGGGTATCTAGAGGATATTGTCCATCAGAAACAGCCAAGACAACATGGCATTGGCAGTATTAAAAGAAGACAGAAACTGACTCGCAACGAGACAATATCATGATTTACCAGAAATTTTTGGTTTCTTGGGATTTCTGACGTCCGTAGTATCGCCTATATTCAAGATAATTATTTTGCAAAATTTAGGAATGAAAGAGAGAGAAGTTTAGTCACATTCTTCGAAGCTTTCATTCTTGACTCTATCCCAAGTTCTCAGGTTAATTTTTATTTCTTCAACCGAAGGTAGGAAATTGTTGAAAATCATCGTACGAAATAAAGTATGTGTATATTTTCTGAGGCATTTCACGTCCGGGTTACGTATATACATATGTATATACATCTTATCGCCTCTCATATGTCAAATATATTGCACACGGTAAAGCAGCATACAGACCCGACTTATAATAGCGTCCCGTGACTTCTACCTCGGATTCAGATTTGAACCTACACCACAACGGTAACCAACGACCACCGCGAATCGCTTTCGTTTGACATCAATTTTGTATCGGACAGGTAATTACAGTTCGCGATATCTGTACGAGGCTATTGTGCAGACGTGCCGCGCATTATTATTACTCGCGAATTCTGAACATGGATGTATATATACTTGTCCCTGTAAATAGTGAACTCTGCATCTGATATCGACCGACTTATAAAACGTCTGAAACTCTTCCTCGTACATTACTTGTATGTGTCTATTTGCTACGTAACACTGCAAGGAGCCATAAATCGAGTTTCGTATAGTTGCCATTCATGATATTCTGTCATTTATTTGGAATCTCGGTGTTCAACTGAACGGTATATTATAGATATATACGTACTCTACCGTAAACGTCTGTCATATCTTAGAATTATGGCGTTCCATCCGGGCAGATTTGAGTATTATCTCTTTGACTTTAGACAGAACATTATATACTTTAGCGGAGGATAAATCCGTGGTTAAACTTTGTTTTTTCCTAAAGTTGAGCATTAAAAAATGATAAGCTTATTCAACATGCCGCTGGGCCGGGGTAAACTTGGTATTAACTTTTTTTGGTAGGGTAATAAATTTCGTGACGACGTAGTATATGAAGTCATTATATCGCGAAGAATTTCTTCAAATGTAAAATACCCGCTGGGAATATATAACGTACGAATATTAAAACGAACTAAATTATGTACGGATTTAACGCGGTTCACAATCCGCTGTTTAATCGATTGGACGTACGCGTTGCACCGTGCTATGTAGGTACGAATGGCAACAGTCGTAACGATTTTAAAATTCAGCAACAGATGCTGCCTCCACATTAAACGGGGATTCGTCCGAGTGAAAGAGAGAACAAAAAAAAAAAAAAACATTTCAATGTTACGTTGAATTTTTATTGTCACCATTCTACTGTGGGGCACCTGATGCACAAGCAACTGTGTCAGAGGAAACATTATCAGAGCAGACGTAGTGGTGAGTATCTTAAAATTAATTACAACGGGTGTCATTTGAGTCGATGTTATTTCAAGATTAACTTACGGAACGACTAATAGACTATTTAAACAGTGTACACGCGGAACCGTATCGCATAAAGGGAGAAACTTGCAAGTTCTTCAATTTCCGCGACAGTCCAGAACGAGCCTCAAGGCTTAGAAGATTATGTTAAGTTATTCCAAAGAAAAGCAAGTCTTCTCTTGTCAAAACTGCGTTCATCCACCGCTCGATCGGCTTTCAAAACGCCATCACCATGTTAATGGAAAGAAGGGAGAAACAACGACGCCGAAATTTTTCTCGTTAAAGATTCGAACTTCAAAACTCGAAAGCTACAGCTCGCTGTATAGAAAAAAAACTATAGGATGCGGCATCCGCCCGGCTGGACCAAATCTAAACTATGTCACGTTAGGAGTTTAACACCATACGGTAATTTGATGGGTAAACTTTTTCATTTTGACTCAAAGTTTCGCGCTAATTTTACTTGGCAGATGTATCCGTTATTCGTATACAAAAGTGAGATGAAATACGAACCCTAACGTTCAGAACGTGCACCCTTCGAAATAGTAACAAAAGTAGAATAATAGGAAGGTAATTAAGCTTGGTAATGCAAATGGGAGACCGGAACCGTGGTGGGTGAAATATACCGAAAATATTGCCAAAATATGCTAACAAAAGGCTTGGTGCGATCTTAGCATAACAATGTCTCGACGTTCAGCATAAATATCATGAATATGCATAAATGGAATCGCAATATACATAATATGTATATATATATATATATAATATATATATATAGAGAGAGAGAGAGAGAGAGAGATATGTAGAGATTTGAAATTTGGCCCAAATTTTTTTTGATATATATTAAATCGTTCTAGAGGATGCGAGCACCAAAACTCCCAAAATGCCCATATGAAGGGACACCCTAATATATAATATACATGTGAATAGCTTTCACAGCTAGATAGTGGTGATCGGAGCAATCACCAGTGCAAGTCTACTTTATTCAACCGCTGGCTAAAATGGATCTTAAAAAATGGATCCAGTGATCTATTCGTCCTTGGAGCATATAGCCAAAAATTGAGTAAAATTGAAGTCTTCGACGTCAAGGGAAATTATGATCGGCAAATGTACGAGAATACGTTCTCCATTTCATCCAAACGCCCATTTGATCAACTCAATTGTAACATGTACTTCGAATTTTCAACTTGTAGGCGTTAGAGGCGAAAGTTGCTTTGTATAGTAATATTTGATATCACTTTCGGTATGCAAGCGAAAGGCAATACCGTGTCGCGTATCTAGTAAACGAAATGTCGATTGATCGTGCAGTTCATAAACTGAATACCAAAATCTCGCGCTCATCAATCTCTCAGTACGAAAAGATTCGAGCTGTCTAGTTACCTTCGAAACTTTTAGAGGGAAATAGAAGCCAGGTTGGCGCAAGGTAGGATTCGTTTCACGGACCGTAATTCCTTCCGTAGTACCTTTCGCCTAAATGAGTGTAATTCTCGTAAATGTCCGAGGCGAATGGGTACTCCTCGCCACTGCATTTCAAAGAATAGTTGAAAAGAATCGGGTCTTACTTTTGGATTAACGTCAAACATAACACCTGCGAAATGGCCACGTATACTAAGACATATCTATCCATTAGTCAGTCTTAGAGCAGGAAGTAGAAAATTTTATGGATATGTAGTAGATTGGCTATCTCGCCTTGATACAAATGACTTTGGCCTTTTCCTGAAGCAATAGAGATACTCGGAACGAAACGAAGGAAGGAAAAATTAGATCGCTAAGGAGAGGGACTTTTTACGGTAGATTTTTTCGTCGACTTCTGTGGATTGGGATGGTCAGGAAGAGACGCCCTGAATTATATCCCGCAATTTTCGGACAATATGGCGTTTTTATCAGATTCAGCATTTCTTATACGACCGCTTGTGGTCAACCACTCGACGCCCACGAAGCCCACCGGCGACAAAGATAGATATCGCTCGTGTTCATTACATTTATGACACTTTAGTGCGACAATGGACAACCGACCTGGCTTCTCCTCATCTTGCAGAGAGCAAAACACGTAGGATGTGGGAGATGGCAAGCCAGTCATTAGTGCGCCAGCCTAGGTTGAGTTGACCTGCAAACACCAAGTGTTCATTCTAACTTATATATATATCTTATATGTACTGCACTTTGAGTAAAGGCCCTTCTGACTACGTACAGAAAACAGGAAGACTCTGTAAAACATGGCTTTTATTTTGAATATTTATCTGGCTGGTAAATCACGTTAGAAACTTTTCGAAAAGCGGTTTTTCATATACAAAATTATATTAATTTACTCATAAATTCAACACTTTGGTACATATATTCAAAATGCTATAACAGTTTGTTCGAATTACTCAATACGGATAAACTCTCGATCCTGCGTTATCTAAATATGGTTTTAAAATGCAGGAGAACATAAATTCAGATTTAAAATGCCGGTTTATACCGAGTGCTGCAGAACCTAGCTCGCTAAAATCTGACAGTACACAGATTACACCCTACGTTTTACCCTCGTTCCAAAATAACTCATTAAAGCAGCTTAATCTAATTCATTCCAGTATGGTCAAATATTTCACAGACAGTTATACACTTTAGTCATTTTCTTGAATTTGTAGATCAATTTTTCGTCAAATTTGAATCACTCTTATATCAATCTGACATCGAATACTTACTGCCAAATCTACTATATTTAAAACCATTCTAAAATATGCCTTACAATCTCACTAAATACTACATCGGTGTAGGAGCTCGCATATCGTAAAAATTCCCGGATAACATCCGAATTCAACTATTAATTTTTAAAAGAAACTCGCGAGGGGACTTTAGGAGTTCTATAAGCGCCTCAATTTTTTGTAGTCCTCATCTGAGCCGATTGCCTCAGTGTTCTTTGGCAATACCTAAAGTACCCTCATACTTTGAAGAGATTTCTTTTAAAACGAGAAATATTAGTAGATTTTTAATTTGTAAACAGCACTTTTATTTTCGGATACATTTGGCCAATTCCTCTGTTCCTGAACTGGATCGAATCTTAATAAATTTATGCAGTGGATAATTATCAATTCTCTCCAGAAATATCTTGAACTCGATTTTCAGCTTCAATGGTAGCACGATCGAATCTCAGAATTTAATTTCTGCCTCTACTTACTCAGCCCACTCCATTCGAATCTATTTTTCTTGAAACTTGTTAGCTGAGCGATAATTTTCAGAAAATACAGGCGCAGAATGAGAACTCTCGAACGTAGGTCATTGAGAATAAGATAAGGCAACTTTCTTCAAATTAGAAAACGAATTTGTTGCCCTGCTAATCTTATTTAGAAGAGAATATTCATCGAGCCAACATATCACGTGAAAATTAGAGCGCCCAATTTTTTGACCATAACTCATTCGGCAGTCGCCATTAATATCAATGGAAGTCCCCTCCTAAACCCAGGGAAAATCTGGTCTAATAAATTAATACAAATATCCGTTAAGGCGGGAGATATAACGGCTGATTTCCAGCATATATTTTTACAAAGTTTACCCTACGGCCTCTGTCAAATTTCCAAGCGTAAAGCTATCCGTTATCATTACAGGAAATATCTATTTATTGATCCATACATTGGGTCATTCATTCTTCATCTTGAACTGTATAAAGATTGTAACATAGCATCGGTACTGATTTATTGCTCGGATTAACAAAAATGCTTCCCATACCTACATATCCATGTTTTGCAGAATATATTCTCTGATTACGAGCAAGCATATTCACGAGGCTGTGATATAACGGGGTTGTCTTATAATGGTGTAACTTCTACAGCACATGACCAAAGCGAATAACTTTGAATTGAACGAGGCCACTCGAACTGATTATGAAAAAATACCCGATTCCCAAATCGACAATTCTTCATGTCCTCAATGCTTTTAGCACTGAAAGTTAAGTAGGTAGTACGTGGAAATTGGTCAATGTTGGGTTTCTGGTTTAAAACTATGCAGACAGATCTGTACTAAATATAATTGCATCAAATTTAGGGACGAATTTTATCAGTAATCATTTCACGTGTATGTACTTCAGTTAATCCTACATTCATGTTAAAGTAGATTTACTATTTGAACGACTGGTCAACGCAGTGTCCGCTGCAATTTATCGTTGACGAAGATAGAAGGTATTTGTTGAACGAAATGAAATTTCATTCCGTTGAAAATAATCCGGCCATAAAATACGGCGAGATTAGAATTTCCTCAGTTCAGTAATAATTTACTCAGAGAAATATTTATCGGAGATGGGTGATCTTAACAATTAATGGTTTCCAGATGAATGAAATTTATTCAAATGAAATGAGGAATACTTGAAGAAACTGATTATTTAAACAAATTCTATCAATGATTGGTTCAACAAATCCTCTCTCTCGGTGAATAGCGAGCAAAATCTTGGCGAGCTAATTTTCAAGAAGTTTCCAATACTTTTTCATCCCGGTTTGGGGCATAGCTGCAGTACTTCTATCTCTTCTTTTCATCGTATTTATTTGCCAATAAAAATTCTGAGCCTCTTCAGAACAGTTCAAGATATGCCTCTGTACTTGACAAATAACAGGAATCGAACGAAGGCATAGTTTACCTAGACGGTTCAGAAGCCGTTGCTCCAATTATACGACATATGTGATGTCAATTTTTCGCACCTCTCGTTATAATTTGATCTTGAAATTCTGACATTCGCCAGATTTTCTATGCAGTATCTTAGATACCTAATGCATTATTTCCGTGATGTTGAAGGAAAGATTGATAAAAATGATAAATATGAGCCATTTTTCTGTATACATCATATAAATCAGCAATGGTTGAGTAGATATAAGATTCATTACTACATTTATGCCGATAAATAAAAAGCAAGGGACTAATGAGTCGTGCGGCGTATTTTATCAGACTTGAATCTCCAGGTTAACGGAGCGAATGCAATTAGTGCTCGTAAGTCGTAAGTGATATTTAATATCATCAACGCGATATCTTGGCAATGAAAAAAATACTGGAATACCCCATCGAGTAAAATAATTTTTATCTTTTTATTTTTTTCATTCATAAAGCGTCGCTCATCAAGTGCTTACAGTTTTATAAGAGGAATATAAATATAGACGAGTAAAGCTATTACGTTAATTGCAATAAAATCTACTGCAAATTGATTCCGAATAAAATGGCCGCTCACTGTCTCTTTAATTACGTTTTTAACGAACTCTCGTATCTTCAAAGCGTAAACGATATGATACGAGTGTACAATAAATAATAAAAATTCTAGTCACACAACCGGTATATTGATTCATCAAAATATTGCTTATAAAGTATCCCCCCACAATTTAGCCAAAAATATTAATATCAGTACCTAAAATAAATCGCTGCGTTATCATTTTTCGAATGACCAAATATTTTTTAAGTAGAAAATGAGAATCACTATCGTAATTACCAAGAATGCAAGTAGGTTGTAAATCTTCAGGCATGGTGGAGAATGTAATTGATTGGAATACACTTTTAAGTACCTGAACTGTCGTGGAATAAGATGACAGAAAAATTGATGGTAAAAAACGGTATCCTGAAAGCTGTAGCCAAGGTTGAGTTGTCGATACAGGCTGCGATACCCGAAGAATAACTATAGGTATAGCTAAAGCTCCCTTTTCCCCAGAGAGTGCAGAAAAATCGAGAGAAAAAGAGGATAAAGCCCAATGAAAAGAAGAGGGAAAAAGACTAGCCGTGAGAATGGTAATGATAAAAATAATCGGTGATAAGAAGGCGGGCATTCTGACCCGTACGAAATACCCAAGCACTGGTCTTTTGTTCCCTACCGTCATGAAACAATGAGAACTCATTGTCCAGGGTATCCGCAATGAAACTTCATTTGCCATTCACCCTTTCAAAAGTGCTTTGCGTTTATCACTCGCTGTTTATTTTTTTGTTGCTTTAATTTCTTCTCTTCCTTTGCAACCGTTTAATTGAATTCTGGGTGACCCATGTACCCAATATTCCGGAATATTGGACTCAAATCACTGATACATTTCTTTTTACACTCCCCCACGTATGTGTCAAAAGTACTTCGAACTCTGTACAGCTTTGTGGCGTTCAAAGTTGAGAGTGAAGACTCGGGATATCGAGATAGACATTTGCGCTAGGTGTGGCCTAGATACTTAGGAAACTTTTTGTACAATTTTTTCATGATTTTCAAAGAATTACCGGGGGATATAAACGTAGCTGCGGAAACATTATGGCCTTTAAACTCGATACGCGAAGTTCACAAGCTCTGCTTTCGCACAGGGGATGTAGGTATAACATCCCGCGAACAAACTCAACGCTTCAATTTACGTAAGTTTAATACCGTCGAATGTTTTTTACCGAAACTTTACGTGTTTAAGGGCCATGGAAAGGCGGGCACGTGTTTTCTGAGTAAAGACAAATTTTCTAGACAAAGGTTGGAGGCTGTGAAAAGTAAAACGGCGAACCTGAAGCGGAACATGCGACCCGTGAGACCTTACAATTTTCACTTCTTCTCTCTTCACATTGATCAACGGCTAAAATATATTCCAACAAAAGTTTACTCAGTACCAACGAAGCTCTTTTCCATCCTCTTATGTTCTTCTGTAAAGGAAAACCGATTCTAAGGATTCTCTGCAACGATGCAATTTGACAAAGTAACGTATTACTTTTCGAATAAAAGTTAGTTTTATTCAGAAATTATTGTGCTCGCAGTTACATCGTTATTTGTTAATTTATGTCCACGATTCCTCAGCGTAAAGTACCTACTAGAAATCCCACTCTCATTCTAATTCAAAACCTCCGATGTCCATCGAGTGGTTTTGGACGAGTGGAAATTCTGAAGTCTTGGTGGCTAACTACCGAGAGCTTTCTCACCACATGCTCTAAGCACTTGGAAAGCACCCCGTGTGTGCTTCCCTCAGGGTCTATCACTTGGCCACGCATAGCTTTGAACTATGTATTATAAGAATGTGAACCCTGTGCCTTTCTCTGAGTTTCAACCAACTCCAATGTCTACATACATAACTATGGATATACGTGGGTCAAAATTGGTACTTTCTTGATTTATCACATTGTTTTCGATTCGAAGAGATAAAGGCACAAAATACAGTCGATACTTTTTGAATAAACGGAATTCATTCGAATCGAGAGAGGAAAAGAAATCCTTCATACATTTGGTTATCTCGACTAGGTCCGTATGGTTGATTTAACATATCCTTCATCTCTGTGCACTACGATATAAATTTAGTTATATATAGAATACGCAAGTGGATTCAACTCGGCTACTATGCCGAGAAGAATCTGAAATTGAAAGAGTTTAGTGATACCGCACAAGACTGAGACATAACATCTGTATATTTTCTAGGTATATACATAGATTCGCGTGTATATGATACATGTATTCAAGCATATAAAATCCCCGCAAGATATACAAGTATTTACTCCCGAGATACTCGTGACGTACGTTAGCTAGAATTTTATGGCAATAAAACGATTACGTTTTGCGCAACGCGGAACATACTCGCGCTTCTAGAGAAAATTCATGCTAAAACTGTAGTCGGGAATATTATATTCTCCGTAGAAAATGTTTCTTTGAAAAGATTTTCACTGCTCGCCTCTTATACCGCGCATATAACGTCACTACGATAGTGGTAATAAATATTGTCAGTAAAGATATAGGAGCTTAAGTATACAGGAAATTATCCAAAGTATAATAATAAGAGTTCATAACCACTTCAGTCTTGCATAGGAAATTTTGTAGGGCTAGTATATCAGCTGAACCGAACTTTCTCATATCGGTGAAAAAATAAAAAAACACAAACTTCGTAACTTGATCAAAAGAAAAGCTCAGAATATGTCGATGACGCTGGTCTCCATCCATGTACAATCTCTTACCATACGATCGATGCAAAGTTTGAACGATCGCGATCGCGACTGCGTGAAAAATAAATAAGACTTACCTTCGCTTCACGGTCGAATGATTTTTATACGCAGCGATGGTCGGATATGGGCTTTCCTATGGTGGAAAGGAAAAGATCGATCATTTCTTTACTCGTCTCAATGAAGCGTGCCTTATAATTTACCTTGTTTTCTTTCAAACAACAAACAGGAGAAGCTTCGCCAATACGAAAATGAGAAGTTTCGACGCGAAAATATGACTGCGGTATATGAAAATATCATTTTCCTCAGTGGCAAAATTTTATTATATAGTTTAATAACCACTGAAATTTTTGGTGTCTGTGGAACGAAACAATTTCGAACATTCGGTGCTGTACAGGTTCAGATACTTGCGATTCATAAATCAAAATCCATTATAGAACCAGAATTTAATTTCACATATAGTCGTGCTCTATTTTTCATGAACCATACAAAATGTGACCAATGAGAATAAACGTGGTGGATTCATAGTAGATAACGAATTCCCGTATTCAGTAGGACTGAAGCCTCCCGGAGAAGCTGTGGAAATGAAATAACGTACCTGAATCCGCGGAGGCCTGAATATAATTGATGCCTATTACACAATGTGAAATCGAGGGTAGCGTGGTCTTCGTACTTCTTCAGAGCTTACTTGTACTTCCGCCCCTCTAAAATAGCTGTTGTGATCACAGTAATATAACTTTATAAGTCTTCTTACGATCAGATACCTGAACTTTCAACTTTTTCCCAAGTTTCTAAAGTCACGTTCGCGCCTCGGCCTCAGAATATCCAATTAAAACCTCAGGCAACTTTGTCTACAAATTAAAATCGATTCAACATATATTCGCATGGTTCAATGGTAGCTGGACAAAAAATTCACATCACATATCCATTTTTCTATTCAACTGCAGACAACAAAACGAGGAACGGGTGCAAATTTTACCGATGATCTTATATTCTCTCGGCAATTTCGTGTTTTCGAATCTTATTTTCAGTTTTCACCTCTGGCAAAGAGGGAGAAAAGATAAAGTGGACGTTGAATCTAAGCTTGAATTGATTCTCAACGCGTGAGCATCAGGCATTCATATTTTTTTGTTGTTTCAAATTTATTCGTTCGATCAAATCGACGCCAGAACAATCACAATTGCTGATCCACGAAAATTTCTATACAGCTTGCGGCAACGCGACGTAAAGCTTGGCCGAAGCAGCACCCGTTCTAAGACTCGAAGCGATAGTATATTGATACGCATCATTGCCAAGCCATAAAGCCCGGAGCACAACTCAAGAAAATATATCAAACGGTATCAGAAACACACAACATTTTCCTGTGTCAAATATTATATCCCGACCGGAATATTATACCGTGGTTTACCAAATTGTACGACTACTTTGAGGCCATAAAATGAAATCCAGAACCGAACTTCAAAGTTGTAACTTTCCTTAGGATATTGCCGACCCTCCATCAATCAAATTTTCATTCTATATATTGTTCGTAACGATTTGTCAAAGGAAAAGGGTTAGGAGCAGTTACTTTTACAGGTGTCATAGCAACTTGCCGTCTGATGTATTTGCGATAAAAAAAAAACAAAAAAAAACTGTTACATGATCTAGGGGTCGTCTTATACTTATTCCTCGGATAAGTTGACTGAAGAAGGATTGAGCCGTCTGCTATATGCAATGAGGTACCTAAACGTATCTTTTTTGTTGAACCTATTGGTGCCATTTTTATTCTGATGATTTTTTTCTTCGAAAGCTCGGTGACAGAAAAGAGGGTGTTTTATAGCCTTGTAAATTTCAGACTCTTAAAATGGCAAAAGGATACCAGCCTGTCAACTTGAAATGAAATAGGGGTGCTTCAGGCTTTTCAACTCTACAATAGCTGTGCCATACCTATTATCATTTTAGACGGTTTTTTTATTTTTGGTGTTTTTTTGAACGCTATGTTAAAAACCACTGTTTATTCACCTATGTGAAGTTAGCCCCCAACTTTATTATTTTTCAATGATCCATGCGAATGGGTATCGGACGACCTATAACACACCAAATTATTTCTCTCTCGTTGCAATCGATTGCTTTACTCTCAAATAAAATTATTCGATCACGGTCTTTCCAAAGAAACGACAAATGCCACTTGGTCAACACACAGAGTCAAAGTTGGGGCTACTATGGCATCGAAAATTCCGATTTCGTTTTTCTCATTTTTCTTAGAAACTAGATTGGAGCAATTCTCGAAATCAGTAGAGCAATTGAGAGCAATTGAAGAGCAATTATTAGGTATATGAATTATTGAAAAATGATAAAGCTGCCGGCTCAATTTAGATAAATTGTTTATTACCATGTGACGCGAATTCGATAAGCGCAGGTAACGCGATGCCAGTTTCCTTTATGGGAAGGCTTTTAACTGGACTCATTTGCTATCGTTAAAGACTGCGGAATATTTGTTTTTAATTCCCTTTACAGTTTTCCGTTATTGGCATTACCTATCGAACCATTTCAAACCACCAACACAAATATTCCACTCATTATTATCTTATCTGATGAAACGCGGGTTCCCTGATCGTTAATTGGAAGAGGCAATTTGATTCGCTTAAATATAAAATCTATATAGAATTGAACTCGAAACCAGAAAGCTGTCAATAATTTAACATCTCGTTAGCGTAATAAGATACTTCGTTAATCACATAACATAACTAGCGGAAAATCTTATTCGCAGTAACCTGCAAATACCGCTATTATTTAAAAAACACGACGTTCTCGGTGAAAACGGGGTGGCTACAATTTACCGAATAAAAACGTCATATGAAGTTAATGGCTGAAGATTATTTCTTCATAATTTTTATATTACGGGCTCATTTTGACATACAGAAACGTACTCATAGAGTGAGGACCCTTCAGCGGCCCATGAGCGACAATGGTGTAATAAGTATTAATGGATATGAGGATAAAGTGAGCGATTATCTAGTAACTCGCCGTAATATGTCTGCCTGCAGTCCAGCTTGTCTCTGAGTTCATTGATTTCCGATGGTTTTTTTTTAAATTTTTTTTCTTGAATTCTAGTCCTTTTTTCCCCAGTCTTTGACCGCAAGCTTCGTAACCCGGTTGACCTAGATTATGTGATGAGAGATAATGAGGAACCGGCTGAATGTTAGAAATAGAGAAAAAAGAAAAGTGATACCGTGGCGCTAATGAATTCGTTTTAGTTTAATCATACCAGTTGTAGATTGTTACCTCTACTATTCGGTTAAACTGCTGCAGTTGCATTTAATTGGCTGTTGTTGAAAAGTGGATCCCGAACAGATTTTGCTGACAATCCAATCAGCACACTCGATAATCGACGTTGGCAGAAAATATCGTCGGGATTATTAAGAGGGAACAACGAAATAACGAAATAGCAACCGCGCCTGTGTTCGCAGAGTTACGGCAATACCGTATTCTACAATTATTGTTCAACCAAAGGTTAAATTTCACAGCCCTGAGCGACTCGAGTAATGTCTTTAATCAACAGCGAGAAAAAAAAGGGAAAAATTAAAATTGAAAAAAAAAAAAAACTTCTCATTCGGCATCCCCTGTTTTTGAAGCCAACCCAAAGTGTCGAAACTAATGAAGAGAGGCAAGAGTTTATCGTTCGCTTTGTTTAATTTCCAAACGAACTTTACGTGTACAATGCGAACGAAACCTACATGTCGTTCGTTTATGTTTTCCCATTTGCCACGAGGATAATCAGCTGTACGTGTTATAATTTTTTTTCGTTTTTTTTTCAAATTCCTTTCACTAAACTCGCGAAAATCCTCGAAAATGCGAACCGAACGAGGCTAAGTGTAATTTTATTTTCACCTATATACTGAGGATAATATCAGTATTAATATAATACGATATGACCAAAACTGCCGCGCTTTAATGCCTAATTATGTATATCATGAAACGCGAGTAACACGATGATCGCAGAGCTTTTCCCCGCGGCAGTAGTAGTATGTACGAAATTTAATATCTGTGTAAAAGGCAATAGCGCCAAACCTCTAACCTATATTTCACATACACGTACAGGGGGAGGGGGTGGTATACACGAAGATATGGGTGTATATTAACCTTTATATATCGTTGTATATCATATTGTAGAATGTAGATACATATATTTCTATTCAAGAGAAGCAGTGCAAGGCAAGGTAACGTCCAAAGGCAGGCTGAGCGGAAAAAGACTCACCGTCGTAAATAATATACAAACCATTTACCCGGACTTGGTAAATTCCTAATTTATAATTAGCCACTCAGATTTAGTGGCGCGAGTTAAATGAGACCTGGAATAACTGGAAGAATTTCAACAGCATAAAAGTCTCGTGACGTATATATACCAAAGGCGAGATATTCAGGAGATTCATTAAGATAGTTACAAACGGTTCGAAACCGTTTGATTTCTCGGAAAAAACGTAATCGCCTTTACCAAAGCCTGACAATGACATTTTTAAACAGACCCATACCCATACCATTCGCTGATATTCCTTTGTCTGCAGTCGAACTAGGATTATCGCTTGTTTGAACTAAAAAAATCTGTCCCATCAGCTGCGGAAAGGTATTTCTCGTTACCGTACACACATGTATTCGAATGGTTGTACGTAAATCTTCATATAGTACCTAGCCAGCATACTCACGCAGCAAAGTCTCAATTGATGAAGCCTCTGTTTAACGTAGCGGTAAGCAAAAAATAAAAAAAATAAAACTTCTACAAAATTTAGCGTAGGTATATCACCCTCCGAAAATATTTGCATAAACTGTGTCCTGTATCATGAAATTCTGTGAACTTTATGACTGAAATAATTCGCGTATAAAATAATTTCCGGTATCATTGGTTTGTTCGCAAATTAATGCCATATATAAAAATCGATTGTATATGAACTGGCTGCTGATCGATACACGAAAGTTTCCTAAAGCGACGACAGCCTTCAGATAATATAAATATAATAGTCTCTTTCCTTTTCTTGAGCTTCTATACACCCTTTTGTTCGTTCCCCGCCTCAACTATGTGCTTCACACAATACGCTATCCTCTTAGAGCCTGAAAGTTTACTTTATACTCACATCAATGAAAAATCGAGACTACAAGAATGAAAAAAAATATATATATACATATATACATATATGTAGCATCAAAGGCTTCAAATTCTGAGAGTCGGTCAAGCTTTTACGGTGGAAAAAAAATCTGTGCAAAAAAACTAGCTCTAGTGAACTCATATTTTAACAGTCTAGTGGATTTGAATTCCCAATAGATATTTCAAACGAGCTTCCGATATGCTAAGCTCTTAGCGTTTGTCGGGCTACTATATTTTCCAAAAATCGTACATCGTGGACTGCAAAGACGAGAAAGATTGCAATTAATGAGACTTATCGCTCCAAGCTGTACCTTTCCCCAAAAAAATTATAAATAATTAACATCATCCTTAAGCACGGTATTTCGAAAGGCTGAGGTAATAAGCACGGCTGTTCACCGCTGAATAACTAATTCGTACTTTTTCTTAATTATATAGTTACTGAACATAATAATTATGGGAATATATTTATACAGCTCGGTGGTCCATGCCGCTGGTAGTACATAACGTAAATTGGTGACCCAGGACTGCGACAAAAACGAGGATGGTAGAGTATGAGCAATCCTCGCCGCGTGTAATTGAAATACTTTTCCATTGTCTCGAATCGTCGTGGTGCTTATTGAAGCTACGCTTTGAAATGACGCTATTCTTACTTGCGCATGCAATCTCTCGCGAATGCGACCGTGTTTGCAAGCCTCGCGAACTAAGAAACCGCAGAGAAAACTCCACCTTTTATTTTAGATGGTCTTTATTGTTTATGGTATAACATAGACTCTGAATACTCGACTTGTTCTTTTAGTATGCTCCCGTCACCGATAAAGCTTGATGTTCGCAATATCGGAGTAGTTAAAAGTCGCTAGGTATAACTGCACGAAGGCATTCATACAATTCCTTCTTTTTCGTGTTTTTTTTTTTCTCCAAGTATAAAAATAAGTTTCACTCGTTTGTTGTACTGTGAACGAAGATATAATGGAGCAAAATGTGTTGTCTGTTTCTCCACCAGCAAATCCAGAGTATTATAATTATTTTGAATGTTATTATTACTATTTTTTATGTTTATTTTTTTTTGCTTTTTACGTACGTTGAGTTAAAAGACTGCTGCAGATACAGAAAGAGAGAGAGAGAGAGAGAGAGAAAAATAAATAACGAACCTGCACACTGTTATGAACTTGACGTTTTTCCAATCAGATGGTATAATTGATTCACAGCCGAATTCAAGAGAGAGCTTCGCTATAACCGAGACGTAAATGCAAATCTATTTTTAAAATATTCATAAAACTGAGTTTATGAGCCATTACATTCACACGCGGGCTATGGTACTGATCGCATTTAATATCGCTATTATTGTTCATTATTTTACGAGCCTGGGGAATATTAAATATACTACCGAGAAATCACTGCCTCTAGTTTCTTGAATTTGTCATGCCATTCACTACTGCGTAGAGTACGGTAAATTGAAAGTATCTAATGACGGTCATATAATACACTTATCATTAATCGCAGAATGTCACGATTCAGAAGTGATGAGATATGCCTCTTTCAAAAATCTAATCCATGTCCAAAAAAGCGATGTCTTCCTACCGAGTGGCATCTTATGTGAAGAACGAAAATTAAGAAAGAGGAAGAGACAGGGACCAGAGAAGGTTGGTTTTATTATTTCATGAAGACAATTGGATGGCTGTGCCTGGCGGCTTGCTCAGCTCGGAAGACGAAGGTTAAAGAAGACGAAAATTGAGATGAGACGAGTCTTGACATTCGTGTTAATTGTGTTCTCGGTTGAAAACTTTGGCTAGCCGGATATTAGAAATTACGAAAACTCTCCAAAGATTCTGCTTTTCAAGATCAAAGAAATTCGAGAATTTAATTTTGAGGTGAATTTATTTTATCCCAAATACATTTTCAATGGTGGAAACCGATAACTAGGTACACGTATATCTTTGGCCAGTGATTTGGAGCTGCAGGAATTCACTCGATTTTGCGCCCTCGTGCTTGAGGTACAAATCGTAGTACATTATTTCGGCTGGTCGAGCTACGAAAACAAAATAACACTTCGAAAACAACTCTGTCGCCCGATTTCGTTCCCCACCTGTATACAAGTAGCCCTCTTTTCTCTTTATCCTTTGGAGTTTCCTTAGAATCTAAAGCAGCGCTGAGCTCTCCTAAGACCGAGGACTGCTCTACCCTTTGGTACCGATTCTAGATGTTCTTTTTCTCCTTATTCTTCTATTCCTCCGATAATCGGCTTTTCGTGAACATAAAAAGGGTCGAGCCACGTCAATGTATCGAGAAGGAATGATACCAGAAAAGAATACCTACCCCTGTTACTCCCGAATCCTGCGTGAATACCTTTTAACGAACTCGAGCCTTTCCACCTTTCCACCATACCTATTTCATGTATTTTCTACTGCGTTACTAGTTGCTGAAAATAATTTACCTCGATATTAAAAACTTTATTCAAAGGCAATGTGTAAATGCAAATATTGCAATATCGGTATCACCAATCCATATTATATCAGCTTGTATATATATTTTTCGAAACTGATATATCTCACTCGTCAGTTACTCGAATTTCAGTCGATGTGAGAGAGAGAGATAGAGAGAGAGAGAGAAAGAGAGTTTAATTCGCAACTCCCCCGCCCCTGCCGCATGGTTCTATATCACTTTGGCCAGGGGTAGAGTTAGCCTGTAACCCCCTACTAGGTTGGAGGAAGGTGAGAGCATCGGGTAGAGACTTATTGCGCCTGTAATTACTACTAATAGCTGCTTCTCTCAAGTGCCGAGAGCAAACAAGTTTAAGATGGGCGACCAGGCCGTACATATTCCTCCAGTAAACATTCCACTCGTATATTTTACCTAGGTATTCTTAATTGCTTTTTACATTATACCATGGCTCCCCGTCACGCATCTACGGTCAGAGATATATTTGTATGGCCTGAATTTCGCGTCCGTTTAACAGCTTGAAAAATTCATAAAAATGAAATTTATCGTCAATCTTGACATTGCAATCTCCGAAGGCAATCATGGTTTAGTTTTATAAAATTCAGAGATTTAGCGGTCACAACTCCGTTTCCGCAAGACCATGAAGGGTCGACAGCTACGATGTGGAATGGAAGCAACTCGGGTATAAGGTGTTCAACATAAGCTACCTTCTCCGGATATACTTTATGGGGCAACATTTCGTTGACGACACGAAGTAGCAACCACCGAGTGTCTCATACATCAGGCTTCGCCTTTGTCTCACCTTAGTTTTACCTTCGGTTCACCTCTGTCTCTCCTCCGGAATCTATAGGTACGGTACTGCTCGTTTATTCCAGGATACTTGAACTGGCCACAACTCGTCTACTCCATGAATCCCGGTGATTCTTTATACCCGACACTTTGCACTTTCAGGATACAACGTTAGTCACTCGATTTCCGTCCCTCGGTACAAAATGCGGGGTTGGCGGAAGAGAAATCCTTCACAACCGCTCCTGATCATCCGTGCCATAAACACGGAATCCTCCGTCTCAACGCCACACACTTACATCGGATCGAAAACTTAGTTCTTGACATTAACTATTTCGGATCCTTTCCAGAATTCAATGTACTTCAATTTTGATTCATTTGAATTGAATTAGACTAAAGTAGTCGTAACACTCTGATCGGTGCTCATATCTAGGTATATTCAATCGCAACGCACGCACGCGGAATCGTCGCTTCAGAACCCACAATCTGAACAACCGATCGGGTAGGCCGTATGGTGACATCGTCCTTGAAAGGGGGAATTAAGGAACGAATGTACGTGAGGTGAATTTTACGACTTTCAGGTAGGGGTTGGAGTAAGTTTGAACTAGTAACGACAATCCCTAAGGATAGCCTCGTTAATAAAGTACCGTTCAGGAATTTCCTGGAGAGAATGATCCTGCGAAGAGACATCGTATGGCCGATATATCCAACAGCGATGAAGCTACATGCTGGTAGCTCGTGACACTGTTTTAATTATGTATTATGTATACGTAGATTATCTAACGGGAAAGTGACCTAAGCTACGAACGACGCAGTGAAGCAAGAAACTCGAGGGGATATTATTATTCCTCTCTGTCCGCCAGGAGACTTAACGTTACGATCCTATGAGCCAAGTCGTCCCAGTGCACGCTTGTGATAAGGAGCAAGGCTCATCTTCAGGGTTTTATTGCGCCCGCGGTTGAACGCTGGGTAGAAATTATTTCCGAGCTTAATTAAACGACAAAGCATTAAGAAATTCCTCGCTAACAATAAGTGAGCAAGAATCTTGACTTAAGATAACAGGCAAACACGACGAAATTTCATATCCCTTAAATTCTTCCACCAATTCAGGTTGAATCTAGATATTTTCCATGAAATAAATGAACAATATATTCATACGCGTTGTGAAATGGAAAAAAAAGCGTATTCTCTGTATTGGCAAAATTTCCTTTTTTTTTCGAAGACACGGTCTTGTTTCTAAACCCAAATAAAAGCGATCCCCTTCGTGCAGGGCTGCGCTATGCAAACGAAAGTCGATAAGCTAACCCAGCACCCCGTACCAACTTTGAGTTTACAATAGCCTGCTGGATAGATCTTTTCCGATCAGACCACCACCGGGGACAATACTTATTCGGTATTCATTCTGCCCATAATTTTTGCCATTTCATTCAGACTGAGTAAAACTATTTGTTACCGAATGGCTAGACGTGGGTTGAAAAACTGCCGAGTAGACTTTGCATACAGATCACGGTTTCCTCTCGATCAAAACGAGGACGGATTTCAGTGACATTATTCGTGCAATATGGTGTTACGCCATAAGTCAGAAGTGACAAATGTGGACAAATTTGATCGGTCTGTCAGCTTCTTTGTATACCGGATTGGCTGTGACTTGGTAGAATATCGAATCGTAAGATATTTCGCATATTTTTCTTCCATTTTTCTGTACCTATTTTTTTTCGCCAGGTATATTTATGTGCTACTGGGAGATTTACGACTTTCGATAGAGCGATATTACGTGAGCTGCACGCTACAGACTATTACTGTGTCATAAATTTATTGCTTCGCCTGAATAAAAGTTCTTCATACCTTTCGTTCCATCATCAACACACAGCAGCTTCATCCATTACTGTCGAATAAGTAAATGACTAAATTACGTGGTTCACTGATAACACGCGCTTTGAGGGGCTACGATTTTCGGAAACCTTTGCTTCGGTCTATGGGTTCGTCAAAAGAATCAAAGTACTCAATAATGGCTGAAGAGTTGACTTGAAACACATAAAGGCTCACTTCTATTTAACCAAGTTGATGATGAAATAATAATAACGAATAACACGTCGGGTTTGGTTCCTCTCTAAAATCATGCTCCAAGATCAATGAGAAGAGCCAGTCGACTCCGTGTCGCCTCGTTTTGCCGATATAGGTGTATCAGAAAATTGACTCTCACTCGTGGTTGAAGCTCACTTTCCGAGTCTCGTAAATAAATTTCACCGTCTAATTCACCTTAATTCCCGACTGCCAATATCCTTCTCTTTTTCTCTCTCCCTGGCATCCTATTCCGGCGATTCCTTTATGCCCAACTCTTCTCTCGCGAAGGGTTAATCCGTTTCTTTCTCGTGGCTTGTTGATAGTTCGATATAGAAGCGGTGCTAGAGAACCTAGGCGTTTGGTTATACCGAATCCCGGCTTTCGGATACGAACAGGAGGTTAGCTGTAACTTTGGTTAGGCCTGCCAAGGCTAAGCCTGCATTATAAGGGTTGACGAAGCATTAGCGACTTAACTTAGAAGGCACGGGATGTTTGGTCTGCCTCTATTTTCAGCAACTCGCTGTTAATTGAAATATCATACTCTCTTCCTTTTGGACCGAACATAGATTTCAGTGTGACAGCCCTGTCGAATGCTGAAATCGTAAATAATGATCCTGCAGGATATTCGGCCGAAACTCTTTTCACTATTAACAGTATAACAAAAAATGTTCAATTCTCTTTTACTTCCAAGTGAAAATACCAGCGTCGATTCCCTCATTTAAAATTCATGGCTGCGCTATGCTTTCGCTAGACAAATATACCGGATTATTTGAAACCCTTTCACAGTCTACTCCGTTTCCTCGGCGTTCTTGAAAAATAAGAAGACAGGGAAAAATGAGGGCGAATATTCAAGGGAGAGTCAATTATTATTGTATCTCAAAGAAATCGAGATAGCAAGACAAGCCGTAGCCAGCTGGAGTTTGTCGTTGCGGCCGTGGGTGGTGCCTTAGAATTTCTCTGAAATGTTTAGCTAGATCCTTTTATTCGTTTACTTTTATATTAGAATCTCCAGGAATTTTCATCACCCTCCGCAGTCCCAAAGGACAGTAGAACTGCTAACGCAGATGGCAACCATCTGATTATCAAACAGATTCAGAGTTCCGATGGAAATTCTTCTCTTTCTCCATTTTTTTTTTTTTTTTTTCTCTTTTTACCTTTTTTCTCTCGTTTATTTTCCCTTTACACCGAAAACGAGCCATTTTCGTGACAAGAAGAATCTTTGCTGAGATGAGAACGTATATCGGAATGAAGCTTAATTGATTTAGCTAACCTAGATTATACCCAAAGTGGTAAAGGATTTGTGAAACACCCTGCAGGTACAAAGCATTTGAATTTTTCAACCCGGCTTATATTAACTGATCGCGCTCTACCAATGAAAAATCTACCTTCCCTCTTGCAATTCTGCGCTTGATACGACAAGGGGAATCTTAATAAGGAATCTTTGATCTTTCATCGCCCCCGACCAAATATTAAATCCAACAGAGGCAGCGCTTCGCTTCCGTTCATCGATCGCCCTTTAGCCCCGCAGCTCGGCATGACCGCGTAATTTAATCATTGTTTATGAATATAAATTGAAATCTTGAAATTGGGTTAAATCGACGGACCTAATACGTCGAATCGTTTTGCTGATAAGACACAGTCGATGAATAATCGCGGGCTCAAAAGCCTATTCGGTACTAGTTTACCCGCAGGAAAACGGATATCATCACTCTCCGATCTCGCGTTATGCGAAAAAATTTTTAGTGAGGAAATTTGAGCAACCGAAATGTACGTATCGGAATATTTGTGCAGTCTAAAGCGAATCGTAGTTTGAACTTTGAAGTTTGTTCTTCCTTCCTTTGCGCGCGTCGTTATCTAACGTTATACCGTCTCATGCACCTTACATTCTGCACCTCTGATCTATATTAAAATAACTGTTACTCAAGGGTCAAGCCTCTATGAAGAATATGCTGAGCGTGTAATTCTTTCGCCACCTAAAGACGTGGGGAAATGATTAAGTGCGGGTTTAGGGTTTGAAAATGATATTAAATTAGCATCATAATTTTCCGCACACCGTATACTTAATTGGATGGTCTATGTTTATTAAAAAATTCATTTTGGCGTATTCATTATACAAAAGGTTGTACGTCATCAAAGCCAGCCTTCAACCCATGTCCTAAGTTAATTTAAGCCTTTGAGCCAGCTTCTTCTCGTAAAGTTTACCTCTGTGTTATTGAATGCTGCCAATTAATCATCAACACTCCAGAGAGCAGATTTACAAGAGATGATTCTTTAATCTCCTCGCCAATTATCTGTACCTGGTAGATATCATAAAAAATGAAAAATAAAAAAAAAGAAATTCTCTAAAATTCACAACTTCGACCTCATCTCGCGAATTATATGCACGCTCTTCAACCCCAACGTCTGGGTCGATGGTCACAGTAGAACTAGGCGACGGCATAGCACTTTGCTGATTGCCATCGGCGCCTGTCGTGATTCCCACAGCCGTGACTGTTTGTTCTGCATTTGCAGTGTCGATTTCTGTTATTTTTAACTCCGTTCAACACTATTCAACGATAACTGCAATCTGCTATCGTTACAGCTCTGTAACTGCAATGCGGTCGTCGTGCGGGATTTTTCTTCTCAAAACAGTACGAGGCATTATTTTCAGGATAATTTTCCTCGTTTTCCACAAGATTTGCTCCGAACGGAAATGCACACGGACCGTGGTCACCCACCGAATAATGTCAGTATCTCGCAGTTTCTTTTCATTGCCTCTTTTCATGGTAACTGAACCGTATAGCCGCGAATAACTGGCCAATTTTTACCTTGTAGCTTTGTATTTAACAGTAAGCATTCTAGAGCTTTGTATTTCCGCGTTTATTTCAACTGTACGCAAATATTCAGCTAGATATATTCATATGATTCATTCTTGTGAATTCATGCTATGAATCCGGAATCAAGATCGTAGACCTGTAAACGGCTCGTTTCTTTCATGACGATCTATCGCAAACGATTCGAGAAAACGAAGAGAAATTTTCAACAATTAGTGAAACGGATGTGATCCGATGCATAGGGCCGGTGCATCGAGAGAATTCTTGAAATCTAGTACTTAACTAGCTAAACTATATACGAGATGTGAGGGTGGGAACTGGCACACTTGTGTAAATCCGTGTGTATAAGTCCTTCGTTACGTTGTAGAAAAGCAACTCCCGTCGTTCCTGGTCCTCAGTTCATCCTGCTTATCCCGTTCACCCTCACCATGTCTAGTTAGAGAATAGAGTTTCCAACACCCGGAGTTGACATTGTACATTTTCCAAGTTGGGCGGAAAGTGTCTACGACAAAGTGCACCCTGACATATTCATGAATATCTGTATAAATTTAGTGCAAGTTGCACGGTAAGCTTGAATTAAGCTCGTTTAGAGAAATAATTAAGCTGAATATCGTAAGAATCTTCCGAGTACCAAGTTTAGACAACCTAAGTAAAAAACGTTATAGGAATATCGATGTACTGATATTGTTCTTCAATCAGTATCGCGGAGATACTTCGCCTCTTATAATAAATCGTACCGATTCGGCAAAGATGACTTCCAATGATTTTTAATTTAAAAAATTGATATCGTGTGGCCAAATGCAATAGATTAAGTGTAGGACTGATCTCAATGGGTTAACAGAAAAGGTTCACTACTCTTTGAAGCCGACCCAAGCCAGGCTTACTGTTCGGGTACAATTACATACGCAGTAAGATCCTCGCTTGCCTTCAGTTTCGTACTTCCGTCTGGCTATGTTCTCGCTTTACGAACAAAAGACTTTCACCGTTAAGCGGTACACTTAAATCTTGAGACTAAGCGTGGCACAAGAAACATTAAGAGTTCGTAAACGGAAGATGTATGGAAAGCTGCAGGGTGACCGGCGAGCTTTACCTCATGAATATATTAATGCAGATTACAGTGTGGAATCGGTTTTATGATCATGATTGAAAACTGAAGTTGAAAAATTTCTTATATTTATGACTGCTTTTCGTTCCATATGTTACACTCATCACCGCAATGTTGGGCCCACAAATGTATATATATATGTATATGTTAGCTTTGATATTCTGACTGGAGAGACGAAACGTATATTGGGATATACGATTTTTCATTCGATTCAAGAAAGCTACCAATAGCACGTGCGGCAAAGGGTAACCAAATCCCACAAAGCCTTTGAAACTCAACGAAATGTAAATTTCTTCCTTTTCCATACTTTCCTGTAAGAAGATCACGTCGGAGTTGTAAAAGTTATACAAAATATGGTACGACAAATGAGCCATTTTGAAAATTGAATTATCGGATTGAATTTCTATATCATATCATCGCAATACTAGCATGCAAATGTGTCGGTATACTTGTCGATCTTGGGGAATAATATAATCCACAGTATTTGGTATGAAAATTAATTCCTATATTGCATATATCCTCAATGCTGTGGAGTATAACCGTAAGACTACTTTTAAGTCGAACATTAATGCTATAAAGACGGGCTGAGTAAATTGATATTTCTGACAGTGATTGCAATGAGAATATCTTTAATTTATTTTTCGAATAAACCTTCGTCAGTTCTTGGGGGAATTCTTCACAGAAGGGTGACGTAGTATATTCAAGCCTCTTGAGCAGAGATATCAATTGATTGTCGTGCTACTCCATCTTCATTGAATACGAGAATGACAACACTTCTACACCCGTTGTAAAATCATACCGAAATCGTGATTATTCAAATATAAAAAACGAAGATAAGTAAACGTTGAATTTTCGTGAAATCAAAGTAGAGATAAAGTAGTATCGGAACTTAGAATGCGGATATATAAAATGATATCACAAAATTGTATACCATGTAGGTATAACAATAATTAAGATCGCAGAACTTTTATTGTGGCAAATAAATACAGTTAATGTCATACTAATCTAAGCAAATGACAATAAAGTGTCTGTTTGTGTTGAATAAAAACTCTTATCACAGTAGGGAATGTGCGATGAAGGGCCGTTTGTAAGAAGCATTTCATTTCTCAGTATCCATTCAACAAAACTGACAATCCATTTTTGTCGATTTCTGCGTTTTTTATATCGTCTATTGTGACGTGATTCATCGGCTCTGCCCCATGGCCAGTCAATTTTATGCGAGGAATTAATTGTTTTAAGTACTTTTTAGCCTGTGGACTCACGTCGGGTTCAGTCAGGAAATGTGTGAACAATCCTTTGAGGAAAGTTCCTTTCGTGTTATATTTTTCAAATGAAAAATTGTCGTTACTCTGAAGAAGTTGGGGATTCTGGAATAGATAGGTCATAAGTTCGTTGTAAGAAATCTTCAATTTGGAGGGTAAGCTATCGTAATCAATCACTAATTCCATTATTTCTCCAAGTGGAACCTCCTCGCGAACAATAAACATTTGCGCCCAAGTCCAAACAATCGGCAAGGCACCATATCCCCTCTTAAGAATTCTACTTTTGTAGTATTTGAGGGCAGCCAGAACTTTCGGGTCCAAATTCATCTTTTTACTCCGAAGCGCAGCTTTGAAAATCATTTTTAACAACGCTCCGCGAGTGGTTGAGAACGATGGGGTATTAATTTCCAATAACTCAAGCAGATTCGGCGTCTCCAGGAAAGATTTTATGAGGTTAATCTTCTCAAATTCGTGCTCCGTACGGGCTGACTGTAAAGCAATGATCAGGCTCGCTGTATCCGGCTGCCAATTAACGTCATTATTTTGTTGCAACTTGATGAAATGAGTGCCGTAATCGTCGGGCATTTGACTATACATTGCCACGCTTCTGATACCCTTCAAGTACGAACTTAATATCTTCAACAACCCAGAGTCTGACTTCACGCGTTCTGATGCAATAAGTTTCTGAAGAACAGTAATTAACAAAGTGCCTCTGTTCGGATACAAAAGCGGGTCAAAATCTGGCCCTAAAATTTCCTGAAGCGAACCGTCGTTTATTAGCTTCTGAATCGGATTATCCTCACCTTCGTCTGAACTGGGAAGCAACGTACCATATGGATTAGCCGGATCTACTTGCTGCATCGAGTATTTAGGATGGTAAATTGCCAGCGTCATAAATCCACCCGGAATGCTCTGCGGTGGTTCAGAACCGACGCTGTTCGCGTTTCGATTATCAGGATCAAAAGTCACGTAAAGTACGTCTGACGATATTTTTTGAGAATCAATAACCACAGGGAACAGCGCTATGGTACTGATATAATCTATACCTTTCAGATACCGTTGGATAAGTGTAACTAGCCTAGTCTTTGCCTTCACCTTAGGATGTTCAAGTGCTTGATCCAGCACCTCGGCCATTAGTGATATTACTGTCGGATACTTACTCTTGTCCACACGTTTTCCCAATATTTTTTCAATAAATCGAGGACCTAATATGTTTTTCAGACGATTTGATATTTCTGGTATATGAGGGAGTTCATCCGATTCAAATGGTGTCTCTGGATCAAATCCTTGCAGTAGCTGTTTCATCGGAGGAAATACAATGACGATATCCGAACCCACAGTGCTACTGGGTTTTGTTGATAACGTGTAAGGAGGGGTAGCATCTGTTGGAAAAACGGCGTACATAGGTCGATCGTACCTCAGATTTGGTGGTAAAACTGGTCCGTTATCAACTTGCAATGATGGATTATCCGTCTCATTTTTAGCAGGTGGTTCTTGCACTGGAAGATTTGCTGGTGTAGTTGAAACCGGTGGCCTCTTCGATGACGATATCGGCGGTGCGATCGACGGTTTGATAGTCGGTTTCACTGATGGTATAACATGTGGCTTGGGCGTCTGTATGATATGTGTGACAGGAGTCGGTCTAACGGTCGGTTTTGGTTTTGTTGCTGGGGGCGGGATCCAGATAGGTTGATTCTTATCAGGTTTCACAAATTCTACCTGTACTGGTTTGGCGATCGAATCGTCGGGGAATATTACATCTTTAGTCACTAGTGTAGTTGGAGACGATTCTTCTGCTTCTTCGCCTGCGTACGATAGGATAAGTTTTTCCAGTGCCTCACTGCTGTCTAGATTCGAATAGTCAGGTTTGAAAATGATGTCCTCGTAATCAGATGATATCAACGATGATATTGGCCAAAACGTTGGTTTTCCTGTGGGCTTTGATGATCCGGGTTGATTTGTAGATCCTGGAACGTGAGGTATTGATTGCAATACGACATTGATTAAATCCGGTACTTGTGGACGCTCGGCGGTGTGA
Source organism: Tenthredo distinguenda (assembly GCA_947538915.1). Classification (NCBI taxonomy): domain Eukaryota; kingdom Metazoa; phylum Arthropoda; class Insecta; order Hymenoptera; family Tenthredinidae; genus Tenthredo; species Tenthredo distinguenda. Next base: position 14,627,269 of record OX384534.1, read on the forward strand.
ACATTCTGGACTTCGCACTTCACAGTCGAGCTATTAATCGCTTTGAGTATAAAATCCACTAGTGTTCGAATCATTGGCAACAAGGTTGAAGGTACTTCCAGCTGCTGAGCGATACCGGGATTACTAATTTCCGTAAAGACGTACATCAAGCATTGAATTGGGCGATGGCACTTTGATTTGTCTACCTTCAAAACAAAATTCTGCAAAGCAACCAAAAAATTTGAATCGCCTTCGAGGTAATTTTGAATTTGCTGGATCAGAGTAGAAAGAACGGGATCGCTACCTGAGACATTTAGGAACTCAAGTAGCATTACCATGTCGACGTCAGCAGGTACGGTTACTGTGAAGGAGCTGAGTTCTTTCTTCAAAATTAAAATAGACAGTAGTTTTGCCACTGTATCGCGGATGTCTTTGTCCTGAGTACGGCCTTGTATTCTTGCCAACAGAGCGATTAATAGATCAATTGGCTTTCGATAAGTATATTTGTTCATGCCTTTCAAAATGCCATCGATATTCATCTCTTTGATGTAAGTAATCATGCGATCTCTCAGGCGGGCCAATTCGGGAATCGCAAGATCATCGTAGATCATAGAAAACAATAGTTCCCCATTTTTGTCATCATTCAAAAGCATTTGCATGTCGGTATGATATTCGTCGGGGAAAGTGCTTGGAACTTCCTTTAAGTGGAGTAATATGTATTTCGAAGCATGCTTAAGAACATCCGGCGTATCTTTTCCGCTTAGTAATCTTTTAACAACAGAATTTACTAACTCATACGGGGTACCATATTCAATCTTAGTTGCTACTTCTTCCCAATTTGGAGTCAGGCGATCCTGCGTCTCATCCCAAATGTAATTGATGTACTCTTCGAGGACGGGATTTAATCTACCGATTGGAAGACTTATTAATATTGCACCGAATAATTTCGGGGACAATGTGATCTCGCGATTCTTCAGCTTGTAAAATACGTTGACAAATACCGGACCAAGCGTTGCTTGTGTTACTGCCGAAGCTTCGTCAAACGGTTTGAGTTCTTCGGAAGCAACTCCGACCTTACAAGCGTCAATTACCTCGGGATCTATTCCCATCAAAAAGTCAGCTGGTTGTTTCATACCATCGATAAGTCCCTCGACGTTGACCTGCTGGTTCTCAATTTCTTCAAGCCAAAACTGGCAAGCGCTTTTTATATAAACCGGTACATTATTCATCAGGGCCTGCATTACCAGTTTAAACTGCATCTCTTTATCAGCACCTTCCAATTTCTTCAGAACTGGTAAAAGGTCAAATGTATAAACCCGCTTGTGTATCAATGCCTGCAGAATAAGATTCAGCGATGCGAACTGGTCAACATTTAATCTATTATTTGGTGCTTTCAATATCTGTCCAAAGACGATGATTATATTAGCACGGAACGTAACGCAGCTCTGCAATTTCGCCTCGAGCGAAACAGTTGGAACATCTTCTTTTCCCTGGAGGGTATTCATTTTTGAACCAGGAATTTTATCAGTATAGACAGTATCGCGTCCGGTGAAAGTATTTACATTCATATTAAAGTTCTTGTTTCCCTTATAACTTGCACGAGAGTCTGGATCTTTGTGATAAATCTGACGACGAGATGGAGCTGGCACTCGTCGCAGAACGGAATTTTCATAGTCGTTTGCCGCCTGATGATAGCTTCTGCGATGAGAAATGGTGCGAGCTCCCATAGGCAGACCGCCATGACTAGTTTCTTCAATAATTCTATATGGAAGAGCCGATGCTCTTCGTGATGATCCGTGATGATCCTGTAAATTGGATACATAATTCACACTTTCGAATTGAAAAAGAAAATGGTGCTCCTCTCGCGGGAATATACCAATTAAATAGCAACAATAGTTTAGTCTACTTACAGATCAATTGGCTAAACTCTATATTGACTCTCAAAAAATATGCAATGATTTATTACTGCGGAAAATCCATCTACCGATAATCGGTGAGTATATAGGAAAGGCAATCGTGGCCAAAGTTTTATTACGTTTTCTATTCATAAAATATTTATGCCCATAGTAGATCAGATACTTCGTATAACGAACTGGTACGAATATCGATTAATAATTTACTAGTCAACTTATTAATTCAATTTATCCGCGTTATCAGCTCTTCAAACTTGAACAGTTAGTGAAATAACGAATTTTCAATAATCTCCTACTACGAATTACTTCCTGACGACAATTGGTTTTCGTTTCGAAAAAAACTTACGGCTAATGTGGCCGAATAATCGTCAGAAACTGCTAAAGGTAACGAAACACAGGCCAGAAATACGTGCACAAGTCCGAAGACTTTGGCCAAACCAAATCGCGGGGTTCGCTGAATGAACATGTCGAACCTAGAGCACCCCCGAAGAACTATAAGTAGCTTCACAGAAGTTCGCGTGCGGACCTATTTGTCCAGCACATAAGTTTACCGAAGCAGATTCGCGAATAGAGACTGAGCCCACGAGCGACCACCATCCGTATTTTATACATGCCTTAACAATCGCTTAAAACGTACAGATGAAATGACTTGGGATCACGTGATTACAATTATATTCGAAGGTATACGAGCAGTACAGAAGGTGGGTGGGTTGGCGCAAGCGTATTATTGCTAGCCGATAATTAAGTTTTACTATTGAACCGTCCCGGTTACTGCACGTGTATGTGCAGTACATACATATGTGGGGCCCGATACCGAATGTGATTTGAAAATTGCATCTTTAAGTAGCCATCTAGCCACGTTTATGTTCCTCTAATTATATGCGGCGTCGCTCATTTAATAACAACAATAGCGAAAAATCGTTCATGAAAGTAGAGTATAATTCATATCCGAATCCGTCTGAGTATTCATCAACAAAACGACCTTTGCCATCATTATACTTTTGTGTATTCTGTACTCACCTTTGCGCCGATACGATTTGCCATTCTTCATCCCATTCCCACACGTTTGTTTAAGGATAACCTGGCATGGAAATCGATAGAACCTTAGGATTCAATCTTATATTTAATATGGGGAGACTTACTTTGCAATGTTGAATAAACATGTGGAACCTGTGCTACCGGTAATAAGTGATCAACGGCGTGATTTCTCATACTCTTAAATCTATTTGTTTCATGACTGTAAGACTCATCAGTGAATCAACTATGCAAGGAGCCCGTCAGAGCAAATATGAGTGACAAACGTTTCTTCTGAAGTCGTTGAATTACAAACGAATTACATTTCAAGCCTAACCCGCCTCTCACACAGTATCTTATCTTATTGGTTATTAACTATTCATTTCTATATACCCGTGACATTTGCCCGACTTCATGCTCCAGGATTTAAAATCATGTATAGTGTTTGTAATAATTACTGTGAAAGTCTCTATACGTTAATATTAGCTCTTGTTTGAGTAATGAATGGAATCTCAATATTAGCTCTAACGTGGGTATACATTTGAGTAGCGAATTTTAAATTCTACGGATTTTTAATCCGAGGGATCTTCTGTTGGAACTGATGTAAATGAATAAGTATAGCCTGCCGATTTGAATTGTAGTGGATCATGATTATTTAACTTTAATCCACGAATTTAGAAATGATTCGAAAAATGTAGGGATGCAGAAATATATTATATGCTATAGGCTCACAGGGTTCAGTCTATATTCACGGGGCCACGGAATTATCGGGATGATTGGAATTCAATCAAAACTACAACACATTATCCGCTCACTATGCCATAATTTGCAAAGTTGATCATAGCTTGTCGAATTATATTACAAATCGCTGAGCATAAATTCCAGCTATAATTCTAAGTTTGTACAATTTGAGAGAAATCAATATTTTCAGCTCGTCGACCCGCTTTCGTTTACATGCTACAAACGCTTGTCAGATATTTCAAATGAATAATCTGTAATTAGTTTATAATCGAATGAACTGAATCGATACAACTCGCAGTTTCGTTGCTAATCTTCTCTTGTTCAGAGTAATCACATTCTCATGAATTATGTTGCCCATAGTTTACCGCGAATTAATTACCCGGACACGAATTCTGAAGTACTTGGATCGTCAATTATGACATAATCGCTGGCTGGACCATCTACCATTGATCACAGCCATTTCATATACGTGTGTTTTATTCCCGTAATACTTGCAAAAATTCGATCATCTTCAGACGACGATTAGTTGCAAACATTCTGCAATTATTTTCCTTTAGTATACTCGATGCCAAAGAATGAAGATCAAAGTAGAGAATTTAGATTGAAGATTATTAATAAATCACACAAAAGCCTCTCGCCCGTCGATCTAAACCAATAAATAATATCGACGATAAAATTAATAGCTCGTATCGTGGCTGTGATAGGTCAGGAATAATGTTGGAAGCAATACATTTCTCTTACCATAAAACGACAATACTCGTATGCATGATCGAATGTGTGATATGATAACCAAACGGCTATGACACGATCTGCAAGGAACCTGAGTGAAAATATTGTATAGTGCCACATCGCTTCTTTTATTCTTTATAATACAATCAGCTAACTTCGTTAAACTTTTTTCAATATCAAGGTTCGTTTAATTCGTGTAGTATGAAGTCAAGGTTCACAGAGTCTAGTAACTGTTTTTTACTTTATATCGGAGAATTATTTTCACCATATCTTATTACTCTACCCACCTTTGGAAATGGAATATGAATATATTATTTGAAAATATTCATTTGTCATGAATACTAGTTAGTTTGGATTTTATATGAATCCATGAGCTGTGAAACAATTCGATATCACAGACAATAACTTCGGATTAATTTCTATACATCCTAAATTTCCGTCATTCAATTATACGCTAAAATTCATTAACAGAATCACTATGAACTTGTGAATGCGTCTATATAAAGCGTGTATGCCGCTGAGACTTAACAATTATTCCACGATACTTTTCCAAGTGTAAAATATTACCAGATACCTCCTCTCCCTTGTTGGATATGGAATAAACAATAAAGCGAGACGAAAACATTTCAAACTCATGCGAAATAAAAAAAGAACAAATTATCAGTCTCATCGATCCTCGTCTGTTTTATGATATTGAACGTGCAGAACTCTCCCCCATAGGGTCGGTTCATATGGTTGATTATTTTTCTGTACCACTGCCAATTGAATTGTGAATAAAATAATACATTCCCTGATGAAGAAATGGTAAAAATCAAAAATGCCAAATAAATTTTTTGTCAACAGGTTACGGAAGCATCGCACCTAGATCAACTTGGGGAAAAGCAGCGACGATGGGGTACGCCACATTGGGAATACCATTGACCCTCGTCTATCTATCAAGCGCCGGGGGACTCTTGTCCAGGTGTGCACGTGGCGTCTTTACCAGGGCGCTTTGCTGTTGCCTCTGTTCAAATTGTGGCTATTGCTGTTACGACGAGAGGAGAATGCAGGTTAGTTGCAATTCGAGATTAAAAATGTTTGTTAGAGTAGCATAATCAGAGAGAAACTTTTTAATTGTCTACGTCTTGACATCAGAGGCGAAATACTCGGCGTTGAATTCTCACAAAACGGGTTGAAATATCTGTCGCACAAAGCTACAAAAGCAACTCCTTTTTTTAATTAATGACCAGTATATTCTGCGAATTTCCGTTGAAATTATCACGTAAAATTTTTCTTCTCTTCTGATAATTAATCGTTGACTTTGTGAGCTCGTAATGAAAGCTTTTGTTCGGTGCGATCAGGAAAAAGAAAGACGTATGAGGAAGAAAAGACAGCAAGAAGAGCTCGCCCAACAGCAGCAGCAACTCCAATTGCAAGAACCCTTTTACGTCAGAGCAAACGCATCAGCATTTTCCAATTCTGTTGAGGTGAAGACAAGCCCGAAAGACGAAGTGTCCAGTCTAGGATCAGGAGATAGACCAAATGTTACCATCCTGGCACCTATCAGCATCTGCCTAGGGGCAATGCTATGTTACATCATAGCTGGAGCATTCGCCCTCCATAAATTGGAAGGATGGACTTTCATAGGTGAGATAATCTGGAACATCGCCCCTCTGGGCTTTCTATTGACGCTAAATTCATGAAATATTCATTTTTGTTTTATCGCATCACAATGAATGAGATTATTTTTCACTCACATCATTATACTCTTGGAAGCTCATTAATTCTACCATGTTTTCACATTACAAGGGAATCAAACCAGGCTTTTGAAGACAGAAACGCGATCATGGTTCACAATGTTTCATACCAAGATAAGATGTTTCATATCATGAGTCTTATGATCTATAAAGATCATTGTGGCAATCCGATGAAAATATACGTAAAATCTAATTCGGCAATTGACAGGAAAGTTTTCTCATTTTCAGACGCTTGCTACTTCTGCTTTATGAGCCTGAGCACTATCGGCTTCGGCGACATGGTTCCAGGTTCCTACCCTCGCTACAACATTGCTGATTCTCGAAATGTAACCGTGTGGTTTTGCTCCTGTTACATAATGTCAGGAATGGCGTTGACCGCGATGTGCTTCAACATTCTCCACGACGAAATCGTTCACCGACTGAATCATCACATTGAGAAACAGGAACCGGTCAAAGCAACTCAAAGCGTAGACGAACTGGCCACTGACCCTTTCTCTCTGACCTCGTGACAATTTCCGGCCAGTACACTCTGTCACAGGAACGTCACCGAAGAGACTCTATGCGGCGACACCCCGACGAGCATATTCGCTCACGAGAACGAGATCAACATTTTAAAGGACTCTTACAATCAGGTCGATGTCACAAGGGATTGTCAGCCAGGTTTAAAGCTGGAGGAACAATTACTTCCAATATCCGCGGTTTATACGCTTCCGGAACTCGACGAGGAAGCGGAAGAGAATACAGAAATGTAAATTGGTCCAAGGATGACGTCCAGCGGGACATTTATATGACGCCTCACAACCCCATGGGGTCACTTTTTAGACTAGATGTTATTTCGAATACAGTGCCGAGTTCCAACTAATCAGTTTTTACATATTTATCTACAAAATGCAGGTGACTCAAAAACTGTGGTAAATCTTCTGCTCTTGTTTCGTGTAGCTTGTTCCTAATCTTTTCTCCTATTCATGTGCACATATGCACATCTATCAATTCCCATCCAAGTATTTTGCTACCTGGAATTTTCATTTGCTGTGTGTTTCACAAACTTTCCTTGAAACGTAATACATTTATTTCAGAGCAACTAATGCCACAAAATGTATCTATACACCACTGTAATTTCGCAACAGAACTCATCGAAACGTGTGCTAGTCAGTGAATCATCATCGTCATCATTCTCGCCTGATTTTTAATTAGGCGAATCAATCTATGTGTGAATTAATTATGTGCCATAGCAACTATTGTATCATGTTCCCTTCCCCAGTAGAAGAATACAATGATATAAAGCGAGTGAATCTCGTGTCTCGTTCCTCTTTTCGGAACGTTAATACGAAGTCTATAAAAATGAGTTATGGTAGAGGTATGGAACTATCAATCGCAGGCACTATAATTTTTACAACTTTCGATTACCATTCCAGCTGTTTCTATGAAAGTATGAACACGCAAGTATTATTCCGATCGATTTGAATGGTAAGGAGTAAAAAATGAAAACCGTCCAATTTCTTCAATTTGGAAAAACTGTAAGAGAAAAAGACTGCTGGCACACGTCGAATCATAATCATACTTTATTAGAGTTTTTTAGATCAAAGCTTCCAGTTACTGGAAATTTGTATAGTTTTCATTATTACCTACGTTTTGTTACCTATCTGTGAATCGAAACGAAATACAGATATTCTTGCCTGTAAAATAGTATACAATATCGACTCTAATCTTGTGCTCAAGAACAATGACTAATAAACTTATGAATAAATTATTATTAAATCGATAAGAAGAATGTTGCGTTTAGAAGGACTATCCACGTTATTCAATATTCGTATTTAAAATAATGTATAATTATGATGAATTAGGATAAGAAAAAATTTATATATTTAAATCATAGTAACAGTGTATGAATTTTATTTCTTAACATATCATAAAGTAAAATAGTAAAAACGTGCGAATATATATTAAAATCTGGTTTATTTCTACCTAGCCATGGTGGGTATGTATGGAAAAGTAAACAAGCAAAAAAGAAAAAAAAAACTCTAACTTCCCGCTTAACCTTTGGAATGAATTGAAAAATGAGATGCACACGACGACTATCCTTGACAGTACATAATTGTCGCTGATGTGCTAGTGTTAGTAGTGAAGTGACTGAAGATTTGTGGAGGAAAAAAAAATTGGTGAGGTGAAAAGTAGAGAAACTTGTAAAATACTGTATATAAGTGAAGATTTCATGCAGAACTCGACTACGAATGAAATGGAATTAGTTTTAAGAAATATGTGACGTGCATTTGTACGCACCTATGAGGTACCCATATATTGTAAAACAAATCTATCAACGTTGTATTAAAAAAGGAAAAACTTGTTCGTATAGAAATAGTTCCATCTTGATATCCCAGTTGCGTATAATAAATTTCATCACCTAGAGAATTCTGATAGCTTACCTATCGCGCCTCAAGTCTAACATAGTCATATTGTCCAATAACAGATTGACATAATCGGAATGTTACAATCAATCCTAAAAATTTTGCACACTTTGCTAGCTGACTCAATTTTGAGTAGCATGTAATCACCAATCTTCAGCGAGTTAATAAATCGGCGATGTTTTTAAACTAACAATAAAATATTATCCACTACTGTCAGAAAAATAAAATGTTTATTTTTTCTCTCACCGCTAAAATACATTACCTACATGTAAACGTACACGAATTCACAATACGTCGCCACTTCACCGTGAGAAATATCGATGGAAACACCGACTACCAAATCAATTGGTTCTGCCATTAAAGGCACCTTTCGTTTCATCAATATCAAACGCGATTTCCTCATGTTGTCTTGATCAACGACACATAGGTGATTTTCGAATTATATCAAACATACGTTTTTTCAATCCATACTATGTGTTTCTTTTAAGTAAATTGAATGAAAAACCCAACGCCAATTCGTCATTATGTATTTGGATTATTATGACGGTCAGTTGATCAAACAGGCAGTAAGATAAAAGACGATTGATCAAAATCATGTATTGAGTCAGACCGCAGAGAAGATATTTTTCTCAAAAAATTTGGTGATTTGTTTAGAGTAAAGCTAATTCTGCGCAAATTGTGCAGTTGATTCTGTTTAATGATCAGTGTCCGCGATTCTGTGACTTCCCGGCTTCTCGTGGTCTCGGTGTCTCCAGGGAAATATAACGAAGTCGTGAGCTCGAGACTTTGCGGTCAGTTGGAAACTTTATTTGCCAATTTCACGCCAAAAATTCCAATAAAACTCGACCGCCAAGGGAGTTATTTTTCTCGTTACTTAAGCCACGAACTCAAACGAACAGCCTACATCTTTGTCTCAGACGATCGAATGAACCTTCATTTTCAGCAGTTAATTTTCCATTTCAAAAACCCCTGAGCGACAGATCACGTAATTCTAGATATTTCGTTAAAACGATGAATAAACAGGGGGAATCGCTGAATTGTTTTCAGTAAATATTTCAATGTTGACCATTGGCGAAGAATAACGCGTTCAAGTTAATCTACCTCTGATAATTTCGTGATCGAATTCTACATAAAATAGAATTGAATTCAAAGTTTACTGAAAATAAATTACTGTATGACAGTTTCATTAGTAGCTGACACGATTCCAGTCATATCAAACAACAGCACGCACTCTGTTATGCCACTAGAACAAGGTTTTTACGACCCTGGCCGAGCCGATGCATGATCGATCGATCAGTTGGGATTGTTCCGAATGATTGAAACTACCTTGAAAAAAATCAAGGTACAAGTAGGGGCCTAATGTGTAATTTCCTTAATACTAATTGATCTTTACATCGAGATGTCAGTGCGTATTTCCGGACACAATACACTCCGATATGTGCAAGATATTAGACGGTTCTTTGAAATGAACGATTGCAGGGAAGTGGAAATTCTGATTGCGTTTGTATTTTGGCCGAATCAGATCAATTCGAATTTCATTAACGTAATTAGAGTTCCTGGATACGGCAGAAATGAAATGGGTGACTGTTACGTATCGCTTTGAATACGCATGGTTATTCCGCTGATGATACATTCACAGCATCAATTCGCCGCTATCGATCCAATATTCATACCATTTTTTGAATTCCCTGCACGTTCACTGGACCAGGGTAGCCTGTGATAACATTCTCCGACTTTTGGATGTTACTTAATGAATTTGTTACACTTCTGATACCCCACCGGAGTTGCATAGTTTTAAAATAATAATGAAATTTTCAAGGCGCCTTTTGTTTAAAATATTTCTTTGAATGTGTACCTAATACAATTATCTCATTCTAATTTGTAAGGATAATCGCGATGCGGATTACCTGCGAAACAAAAAAAAATCCAGGAAACCTAACTGTGTAGTAAACTCAAAAATTATTGATCAATACCTTGTTCCTTAGATACCCTATGTATTAATCAATTTCAACTATGAAAATATTATTAGATACTTTCAGACAACAGTTAATGCAAAAAATGTGAGTAAAAAATTCGGTGTCTAATATTTGAATATCACAAGTATGCTGAAAGTCAATTTCATGTCCACTTATAAAGTTTGTAAACATTTCAGAAACCTCTTCTGAATCAACAACACGAAGTGGTCGTACATAATGTTATTTCTCGATTCGCTCAGCTATTCATTCGCAAATGGGTAGCGGGATCAACGTGTTCCGTTGAAATACGCGATTGATTGATTAGGTTGTTAAATTTGTACGAGATGTGAGTATGGACGCGATAAAAACTTGTAACGGCTACTTGACTAGGGTAAAAATAAAAATATACCGAATTCTCACGAATGCTGATTGTGAAAATATTTTTTATTCGTCCGCGCATACAGGTAATCGTGTCAGACATTCTTATTTATAGAATTCAGGAGCGTAAGAAACGAATCACAATTACTAAAACGTTTTTATTGATGTTCCTGACAAGACTTATTGAAAAGTTATTTATTAACATTCCTTATAAATATTCTGTGTCTCACCGATCATTAATATATGTAATTGAACAATTGTGTTTCCATTAAGCAATGTGCAGGCACGTTGTATTAATGATAAGAAAATCGCTTTACAAGAACGTTTTTTTAAATTTTTATTCGCAGTGAATCATATAGAGCAATAGATCACCCTAACTACCAATTGAGTGTAATAATCGTGTAGAATACTAGATATCAATCAATGTTAGACTCGAGAACTGTATACATACGTAATATTCGAATATATTTGTACATATTTGGCACCCGAATCACTGTAAAATACACAAAAGATAATGTATACACGTACGTCTGTATAATCATTTGTCAAGCATAATGTATCTTATAATACGAAATAAAATATTACCGAAATTAAATTTTCGAATTTCAGGATTTCGTATAGCTCGTCATATGCCCCCATTTTCAAACGCAAATCAAACTGTCAGTCTATACCTATTGAATGATGAAATCATATGCAGCGTTTGGCCGGAATCCAAGATTGCTAATTAAAGTTTCTCCGTGGAAGTGCAAATATGCATTCTCATAACAACATCGGTATAGACACATGGGTATAAATCAGATCTGTGCGTACGATCGAAGAAATTTAATCATAATTCACCATGGGATATCGGTTCTGAAATTTTGCTTTATATCTATAATCTTGCTGGCAGTATTGATGTGGGAATGCGCAGGCCAATTTTAATTCAGGAAATCGCTGTGTGTGTGAAAGATGTTCGATCTTGGACGCCGTATTAGAAACAGTCTCATGCTCTGATTTCTGGAAATTCACGCAAAGCATATTGAAACCCGAAAATTAATATATACATACCTACCCACTCATGTATTCAAATGCGGTCGCGAACGAGAGGAACGCAGATTCTGTTTCAGCTGAGACGATTCAAATATTCCAGCGGAAACTGGAGAAAGCATTTGCAGAACACCGCCGAAGTGATTAAGAAGCATTCTCGAATACCGGATATAACCAAGTATTACGCTTCCGGAATGTTTGAAGGTACGTTACATACGAGGAATGTTACGTAACGTGTTTATAGGATGCTTTTGATGTGTCGTTCCACGTTGAATGCATAATTTAATATAATTGCCTCAGATATGAACCTGATATTAATATTCACCACCTCAAATTTGCAGTTGTCATCATTTCAATGAATCACGCATCGATTTTAACGGGACTCACGCTAGTCCAGGTACGGATTCATATGATTTTACGATTCAGTCAATCAGACTATAGATTGAAGGTTTCTAATTGAACTTTAATATTCCTTTCACTATGCATTCTAAAACGAGCATTTAAAGGCGGCCGTATATATCGTTGGGCTTATACCACAAAATATGTCACTTCATTTCATGAATTCAATTAATTTTATCGACTTGATATACAAAAGTTATTACGTTGGCGTATCAGGCTGACAACCAAGCTTACCTCTAATTTTCCCGACTAAATTAATCGTGACTCTTCAATTCGAACAATACAACATATATTTGCACGTGTTTTATTCGCAATTTATTCTTTGTGAACTCATTTATGGATAAAGCATCAACGCCGCATTGGGAATTGAATTACAATTACTACCACATCGAGAACCCTATTCAACGTATCAGCACACCCGTTCGAATTGTCACCTGCAAATACAGTTGTTTGCAGGTTAATAAATAACGTATGTTAAATCATCTAGACGAACCAATCTGAAAAAAAGAACCCCATCGCTGCAGTTCAGGAAAAGATCAGTTCTGTCAGTCTCTTTCCATGTTAGACGAATATAAAAAAGGCATATGATTAGAAGAATGGAGAGAAAATGTGAGTTCATACTGAATTGAGAAAAGAATTATGTTTAGTTGCCCATGAGTACCAAAAACCACAACTATTTTTTGTAAATAAACCTGATTGTTAGCAGCAATTTAAGTTCTGTCAGCATAAATGATACATCATTCGACAGAACTGTAATAAAAGTAGAATATATGTTGATTTCCATGCCTCTGTAGTACAATGCATATCGTATGCGATGCATCTCGTTGGTTTTTCAAACATCGCTGACTTTTGATAACCACTAATATATAGCTTGAAAAATTGTGGAACAGTTATATCCTACGAGGGGTGAGCGAGAAGGAATCGAGTCCCTTTGGGTAGCCAGCTTATCTAAGGTATCGAGGGTTTCCCATCATCCCATCGCCACCCATCTGACTACCCTACATACTCAGAGAAGCCGATCCGATCCAACTATGTATCTTCGCTTTCTCAGCAATCCCGGCTGGTTACATCGACAATTTATGACTCGATTTCGATTCCATTTCGCGCCGTGGTTTGTTTACTTATTGGCATCTACACCTTGTGCATGTTCCTCGAGATATTACATTTATTTTCTATGGCCAACTGGGGGGTGATCTATCATTTTATAGAAAGAGAAAAACTATTTCTTATCAGAATAACACAGCTCTCCGCCAATTCGATAGAATAATGTTTAATCGCGTCGACGTGTACAAATCAAAATTCTACAATCCTTGGAGAGGGCACGGCGTCTACATGTTCGATTCTACGGGGATTGTTTCTGCAGAGCTAGGGCGAAATCGTGGTGCCAAGTGCAGACATAAAGTCGAAATTGTCCTTCGCGTAAGGCTGCAGTTATATCCTGTGACGAGAGTTCGTATATTTCTTGTCATCTGCTTTGAAAATGTTCAATACTCATTCAAGTTATTCAATATCAATGACATGATTGCACTGTAGTTGAGGTAAGATAGCCAATTATTGATGCATATGTGATGAATTCTGTTTCATGAATCTTGTAGACCGAGAAGACAATAAATCTCATTTCGCAGTCTTACCTCAACTCCGGAACATTGTCAAAATTGCAATTGAATCAAATTTTGCTCGATTTGGGCGAAAAAAATGTCTAAAGTTCTGCAAACTTGGTGCTGACGATGGAAAGAACAGCTCCAATTTAATTTGTTATTAACATTCAAAAATAAAGGAGAAATTATGTCCAGTTACGAAATCTCGATGTCAATTCCAACTGTGTTACCTGAAATCAGAAAAATAGAAAAAAAATTGTAAGCTTGCGTCTTTGTCTACGGCAAGAACATATGGATTTCCTAAAGTATTATACTGTTGAGAGGCTCAAGCCTAATCCAAATCGGTCATAGCCAGGTAATCCAGAAGACAAAATAAACTCGCTGCGTGCGCAACGAGCCGAGATCAAGGATTGACAAGCTAAATTAGATCAGTATTGAGTTCCCCTCGAGACTCCGGTATAAAATATACTGATCGAGGTTCGAAAATCGATAAAACTGGACTCGTTACTGGTCCCTCGCGCTAAAGACTCGAGACTCCCGTATAAAATATACGGATCAGAGCTTGTCAAATAGATAGCATACTGTTTCGAAAACAGGATTATTTTGAACGTAATTAGTGCACAACTGAACAGAGTATGGGGAGTTCGCGCGTTGGCCTTTAACGGGGCCTCACGAAAGTCCGGCTGGCCGAAATAGTTGACTCGCTGGAAAACTAGCCTGAATATTACAATCCACGAGTTACTGACCGTACCGGGAATACCGAGTATCGCGGCTGGCCGTCTCGGATTAGTCTCTAATTTTGATGAGATGTCTGAGACGGTTGACTCACTGCGACTAGCACGGGTATACAGCTTTTATGATTGTTATTGATACAGAAAATCTTTTGAATGCTGAAAGAATTCCTATCAAACGGTTCCTCGCGATCTGCTCCAGTTCTGCCCGCGTATATGAACTCGTACTTGGAAGCGAGTAGTATAGGTTGCCCAAGTTGACACCAGACGAATCGAGTTAGCATCAACTATTGCTGTGAGTTGATCAATGAGTGATGAGATGAAACTCTCCTTCCAATTTGTTCTATTAGTTATATTCAATGGATTTCAGTCCCCCTCATCACCTACCTGAGTCGTTGAATGAGTTGCAAATATATTCTCATAATTTGCAACCAAAATTCAAAACTTTTGTAATTATTCGGAGACCACCTTGCTCGATAAAATGATCACTGTGAAAAAAAATTATAAATTAATAAGTTACGGTCAACGCCAAAGGTTGTAAATTTATGCAACTTTTCAGGACGTTATTCCGATGCAGCTTTCAAGTTTGCAAAACTTTTGAAATTTTTTGCCGCGAAAATAGAGCAATATTCGATTTGATTGCAATTTTTACAATGTTCCGGATTATGGAAAAGATTAAAAAATGAGATTTATTGTTCTCTCGGTGTACTATTGGGCATCAAGGACTTCGTATGTGGGTGGTGTTAACGAGATACGACTGAGACAGTCGCCTTTCTGGGTAATTTACTGGCTGATAGTAATATTAATAACACTCGCTTTTCTGTTACAGTTAGAGAGAATCCCACCCAATCCCGAACACATCCGTTTCTAAAGGATTCTGTTTCAATCACATTAAGTGGAAGTGTATATGAGGGTGTTTCATTTGAAACGACTATTTTTTTTTTCGCTGACACCCTGAAATATTGTTCGAAACATCGGAAAAAAGATTCCCTCGAAATTTCAGCCCTTAATATTAATATTAAGTACTTCCTTTTTCATTTTGAATTTTTCCAATTTAAAAAGCATGTATTTCAAATCATTTTTTTTTCATATTTCTATATCTTGGCCGGGTTTTAAGATATCATGTTAAAAACTATTGTCATTTGTAGAGTATTTGACGCTCTTTGAAAGAGCCTATAACAATGTTACTCTGACTCGATTCGCTTTGATTGCATCAGCGCGGAAATTCGTTTTTCCACTTTTTTCACATATTTTTGAATTTTTTTGAATATTTTTTTCGATGTTTCGGACACTATGTCAGGGTGTCAGCGAGAAAAATAAAATAGCCGTTTCAAATGAAACACCCTAGTGTATATTGAACTTGATAAAATTAGTTATATTAGCTAGTATATTATTAAGATAAGAATATGATTTATGCTATCATGACTTGTATGCCACGAGGCAAATGAAGAAGCTCGATCAATTACGATAAGAACATATTTATTTTTAAGAAACATTGAAGATTTGTACACAGCATTGACAATGAGTCATATTGTATCGATACTAGGAAAATAAATTCCCACTTTTACCAAAAATTGTTTGCTTTTTTCCTCTCCCCTTCACCCCTTCGATTTTAGGACTTGAAATTGCAGAAATGCTAAATAACGTAAAAATAAAGCACCGTTTATAAAGCCACGAAGGTATGCCTATCTATACACTGTCCCGTTGTTCCACCAAAAATTTCAGCACACCTCCTCGGGTCAGATGTTCTCCTGATACCAGGAGCAAAAATTTTCGACTTAAAATTGTTCCAACTCCGAAAAACGCTAGGATAAATGAATATACATATAGAGACATGCATAAAGACACGCATGGATGCCTATATCTATACATATATCCAAAATTTCGGCACACCTCCTCGGGTCAGATGTTCTCCTGATACCAGGAGCAAAAATTTTCGACTTAAAATTGTTCCAACTCCGAAAAACGCTAGGATAAATGAATATACATATAGAGACATGCATAAAGACACGCATGGATGCCTATATCTATACATATATCCAAAATTTCGGCACACCTCCTCGGGTCAGATGTTCTCCTGATACCAGGAGCAAAAATTTTCGACTTAAAATTGTTCCAACTCCGAAAAACGCTAGGATAAATGAATATACATATAGAGACATGCATAAAGACACGCATGGATGCCTATATCTATACATATATCCGAAATTTCGGCACACCTCCTCGGGTCAGATGTTCTCCTGATACCAGGAGCAAAAATTTTCGACTTAAAATTGTTCCAACTCCGAAAAACGCTAGGATAAATGACTATACATATAGAGACATGCATAAAGATACGCATGGATGCCTATATCTATACATATATCCAAAATTTCGGCACACCTCCTCGGGTCAGATGTTCTCCTGATACCAGGAGCAAAAATTTTCGACTTAAAATTGTTCCAACTCCGAAAAACGGTAGGATAAATGAATATACATATAGAGACATGCATAAAGACACGCATGGATGCCTATATCTATACATATATCCAAAATTTCGGCACACCTCCTCGGGTCAGATGTTCTCCTGATACCAGGAGCAAAAATTTTCGACTTAAAATTGTTCCAACTCCGAAAAACGCTAGTATGAATGACTATACATATAGAGACATGCATAAAGACACGCATGGATGCCTATATCTATACATATATCCAAAATTTCGGCACACCTCCTCGGGTCAGATGTTCTCCTGATACCAGGAGCAAAAATTTTCGACTTAAAATTCGTCCAACTCCGAAAAACGCTAGGATAAATGAATATACATATAGAGACATGCATAAAGACACGCATGGATGCCTATGTCTATACACATATTCCTTGTCTCGCCAAACAAGTTCAAGACAAATGGGAAAAACTGTTCTCTTATTCCAATAAACCGATTAGGGTAGTCGGTAGAGCGAGCGATTAGTAATCTGGCGAACCGGGTTCAATCCCGTCCGAAATCTTGCGAGATTTTCTAAAATAAATAAAATCCTCACTTAGCATGAATATGCGGTGAGGGTCGCCTTCGTCATCATCCTCACTTAGCATGATATGCGGTGAGTTCGCCTACCCGTCTTCACCGGTGTCGTCCTGGTTCACAGCATACAGGCGCGAGGCGGCGAAGAGGGGGAACTCGAGATTTAGAAAATTAAAATTAAACAAAATTGAATAAAATTAAATAATATTAAATAAAATCTAAAATCAAAATAAAATTAAATTAAATAAAATCTAAAATTAAAATTAAAATAAAATTAAATAAAATTTTAGCTCGAAAGCAAAAATAAAATAAAATAAAATTCCGGGCTGGGGAATCGAACCCAGGATCTCTGTATTACGAAGCCAAACTTTTGCCACTGCGCCAATTAGCACTTAAAATCTGGTTTAAAATAAATGATATATGTATTGAACGGTCGATTTTCCAGAAAAATTCAATTTTCTGAACGCTCGGCCATCTGTAGCTCCTACTTTCGTCGCTTTTATTTTTAGTCAAGCCCTACATACAGAGAGGTTTAATTTTTCCGAAATTGACAACGCCGTCGTACGAAGATATCTACAGACGACATGACAGCCGCTAAGTTATCAGTTTCGAGAGAAACCGAATTACCTACCGCCGGTGTGTCGACTTTGCTTTGAGCCTCCTGTATACTGTGAATCCGGTGATGACGAGTAGGCGACTTTCTTAAGTGCGTTCAACCGAATATTGATACAAAAGTAACGATATTCAGATTGAAAAATTCTTTCTTTATTTCGACCGGGATTTGAACCCGGATCCATGGATCGCCAATCGTACACCCTACCGACTACCCCAATCGGGTCATTAGAATATTATATCACTTTTTCGTATTTATCTTGAACTTGTTTGGCAGAACAAGGTGTATGTGTACAGATATAGGCATCCATATGTGTCTTTATGCATGTCCCTATATTTATAGCAACGTCTTTCAGATTTGAAAAAATTTTAAGTCGAAAATTACCGCTGGTATTAGGAGAGTATCTGACTCGAGGAGGTGTGCTGAAATTATTCGAAATAAAGAGTCGCAAGGATGGGAAGGTAAAAAGTAAAGAAGCAATTCATTATTGATATATCTGTGAATTTATTGCTGGCATATATAATATTATCCATTGTCAAATATATGTACAATGCATAATTGTTTTTGAAAAAAAAATATGTACTAGTTTTCCAATCTCGAAAAAAGAATCATTGTTGGACGGAGATATTTGTATTCTGATAGAAGTTCATTCAACTGTAACCGATAGACGAGTGTTATAATACCGCTCAATTACATTCCGCATAACTTCTCTGCATTCAGAGTATTTCTTTTGCGATATCTGTCAGTCGTATCTCGTTAGCACGGTCCCAATGCGAACTCTTTGACGCCACGGCAGCCACTGATCCCGCAACAAGATCGTCGCTCGTCCTTACTCGCCAACGGGGCGACAAATGATATCGCCATCTCGCGGCTGTGTTGACGAACTAAATAGGGGTAAACATCAGCGTACCTGATGCATTCAGCTCGAAGTACGAGACCGAATTATGAGTTGCATGCAATAAGGCGCACCAATATTTACTGCAAAAGTAGTTCGCCGGTTCGATCGCGAGATGACATACCATTTGTCACCCCGAGAGCCACTCTGCTGATTCTAAACTTACAAGTAATTATAATTATAGGTAATTGCAGACTTCGACTTGCCCTAATTAACTCTCAGTAGGCGTACGTTAGAAATTTACCCTGTATCTCACATGTTTGATAAGGAAAGAAGATACAGCGATTGATTATTTACGATCTTAAGGGATGCTGAATGAAGCATGCGCCAGTTTACTATTATAATACATGTTACAGCATCGAAACAATATTACTGATTATTAAAGCTATGCATGTACAATTCTTAATTATTTTCTCAAAATTAAATATGTATACGTATAATATAAACCACATTTGTATTACAATGATATACTAGCTAATACAACTTATTGTACAGGGTTGAATGCAATGTATACCTTTCGGTAGCAATAAAACATAATCCTTTCTGGATGAATGTCATTTTATTGGACTTGAATAAAAGTCTATTGCACTGTAACAGAAGAATAGGTGTTTCGATATGAGTCATCCGGTGACTTACTCCTAGTCGAAAAGAATTTTACATATCGTCAAGAAACAGCTTCGTTACTCTGTTGCAAGTCTTTCACGTTTATCGGATCCTCGTTGAAACGCTTGTCGCAGAAGCTTCCATTCAACGCGGGTTCCATGTTGGCCCGTTAACAGCGCGAGGGTACCATCGACTAGTCAGGGAGCCTCCACCATAGGTCAGTACACCGCTCATAATCGCTAGTAGCGCCATCGGGCTCGAAAATGAAGAACTAGAAAGAGCGTAAAATGATCCGCGGGTTGCAAATAATGAGGCGAATTAATCTGTCAGTTGTTCACCTGGCAAGCACTTGTCCAATGTTTGACGAACAATTCCCAGAATGAGACGGAGAAACCTCTGTCATCACACCTCCACGGGTCAGATATTCTCCTGATACCCAGCTGATTTTCAGTTAGAAAAATTTTGAGTCAAAAAATGCTCCTGGTATCAGGAGAACATCTGAACGAAGAGGTGTGCTGAATTCTTTGGCGGGAAAAAGGAATAGTATATATGCATACGTGTCTTCATGTACGCTGTTGTATGTTTATACATATGCAGAGTGAATTCCTAATGGGTAGACAGGTATCCAACCCCAAATATTTTGACATTTCGTGTCATTTGCAATTATTCAAGATATACTACGCTGTATCAGAGACTTAAGTCGAATTGAATTAAAAACCACGAATAATAAATGACCGATGTTCAATATACACTCCGGCTTGATGCAATTTGAAGAGAACCCTTTTCGGACGGATGTGTTCGGGCTCTGATGGATGTCTCTCCAACTGTAACAGAAGATCGAGTGTTATTAATATCCCTATCATTCAGTAAATTACCCAGAAAAGCTGGACGAAAATTTCATTTCGTCACTGAATACACTGTCTACCTTGCGCCAACTTCTCTGCGCCCAGAGTATTTGTATTGAGATGCCTATCACAGTCGTATCGGGTTCACGTAAGCCTCAAGAAAACTCTTCGACGCCACAAGAACCGCTATCTTACAGCAGGTGTTTCTACCATAGATCAATGCTCCATTGCCAGCCGGCTAGGCGTATCAGCGGGCTGACAAATAGTATTGGTATCTCGCGGTTGAATCGACGAACTACTTGCGCCGCAAATATCTGTACGCCTTACTACAAACGATTTGCATGTCAGTTCTGTAGGTGGGGCTGCATAATGATAAAGCGTACGTTTGTTTGCGGTCTGAAAGAGATATTTTATCATAACTTTTTGCACCCACAATAATATGTTGTTTTCTTTGCACCGCTTCATTCAGAAAACTAGCGCAAATTAAATTCGCAAAATTTAGCCTGGGAATTGCATAAATCGGTCAGAGGAAATCAAATTCGCTCGAGAATATACTATACGGAAAGCCTGATTCATGACTTTTTTCGCCATCCATAATATGTTACTATTACAATTTTAAATAAAGGATATGTTCTAGCCCGCTTTGAAATGGCACCAAGTAAGAGAATTTTTGATACTCAAATTTCGAAATCAATAGAATTAATTCGTGATTCAAATATCTAGGGCTAATAATGGCGTCTCCGCAATCAGTCGTAGCGTTATTATCGATATCATTGCAAACTGTCAACACATACCCGATTCATCCGGCTGAGATAATCTTCCATCTTCAATTTTTTTGTGGCTACAGCACCGAATATTTGACGTTCTACAATGCCGGTGGTAGCTTCCGAGTAGGCAGTAGACGGTATCGACTTATCCACAGTAACGGTTTAATATCGATGGCCTAGGTTGTAGGTCTCACTTGTAGCAACTGCAGTTAGATATCCACCGTTAGCATTACCACAGCAAACTGTAATTTTTGGAAAATTTTTCCTATGTTTTTCCTACCTTCTGTAGACAATGCGATACGCCGGTATATTCTGTGGATGAAAAGTCAGGCGCTTGAGTTCGCAGCGATGAGGAAAAGTGTGTCCAATCTTCGCAGCAGTCACCGACGGTATGCAAGAGCGACATATAAGAGCACAGAAGACGACGACAAGCAGAAGTCCGATTTATTTTTAGTACGAATAATGCATAATCCAAGATTTCACTGCAAAACCCATCGAAAATGTTGATGACTTTGGTCAGATCATCATAAATTACTAATTCCGACGTATATATGTTTACGATTCCAATAAACAAAAACATCTCCAAATATTATTCAAAGAAAACTGACGTTTAATTGAAGTAGGGGTGCCGGGTCATGCGATTTTGTTTACAATGAGGAATTATTTCAACGATCGTAAAGCAGTCCGACCAAAGACACATGAGATCACAGACTGCTCCCCAATTCTCACTTGCCCAGTCAAATTTCCCTCTTATCCTGCATCCCCACTTCTCACTATTACAGTGTATTTAGCAAGTGGGAATTGGAGTGGGGCAAGTATGAATTCCGTGGCAGTCTCTAATCTGATATGTCTCTAATCTGACTGCTGCATGATCTCAAAATAATACACCAGAAGATAGGCGATTTAATCTACCGAGGCGTGTCCTCGAACATAAATATCACATAGATTCAGATGCTTTGAATTAAACGATATGAAACGTATGAAATAGCTGGACGTTCCTCAAAAAAACTGAATTTACATTCTGGAGAATATTTTTCTTTAGAAAACAAAATTTCAATGTAAAATAAAGTAAGTAAATATCAGAACAGCTTAGGTATCATCTCAGATGAAGGCGAGAAAATAACTAATCACAAAGACGGTATGGGTGAGCAAGGAAAGCGCGTCGAGGTCCGGATGTAAGCAGCGCTGCTACACTGTCACTGTGCCATTTTTATCGTATTCGCAAGCCTGACAGGATGTTAATTAACTTTAGAACTGAATAGCTAGGGAAAGAAAAGAATTCCGGCTTGAGATTATTAGCGTTATTATTTTGAGATATTATATGCAATACGCAAAAAGCAGCGCAAATTCAGAGTGAATACCTGATAGTCTTGTTACGTGACCATGGGACGTGTTTTTGTATGTAAAACACTTCGCTGCAGGTACCATGTCGATTCCTCATTTAGGTTCAAAGATACGAGTGAAAAGGCGCTTCAGAATGCGGTATTTTTCCCATCCTGCATCTCCCCAGTGCTTCGCGTGATCTCTGAATCGTTATATTATAGTTTCCAGCGCCGAAACGCATCGAACGCAAGTTCAGCGAGTCATTCGCGACAAAGTTCGATATTCCTAGAAATTTGTATGATATGTGACTTGAACTGATCAAATATTTAAATGTGAGCAGGAACTATGTTATTTATTTTATACCGTATAAGAATGTCTTTCGTATATTTGCATTCACAAATATTCGCGTTTAGATCCAACAGTTTCATATTTTTGCGACTATATGTATGCATATCCAGTCTCAGAACTCGATTTTTTTTTTTTTTTTTACTTTTTTTTCCATCTCTCAACAGCGGAGAGAACATTTGAATCCTCTCATATATAATAGTGATTGCAGCCCGTATATTTGCGAACAACAGACATGGCAATATAGTCGTCCACTTTCAAGGTTTACCCTTCATATTCCTCATATCCTTTCTATATTAGAAAACATCCTCGAATTTCATGACATTGCCGAATATACCTGATATGAAACTAGGTATATGGAACCGTATTAGACAGTCACATCACTGCAGGGATATGAAATAAATTTTCGAAAACAAACGCTGGTCGAATGTAG
Source organism: Tenthredo distinguenda (assembly GCA_947538915.1). NCBI lineage: Eukaryota > Metazoa > Arthropoda > Insecta > Hymenoptera > Tenthredinidae > Tenthredo > Tenthredo distinguenda. Next base: position 14,650,696 of record OX384534.1, read on the forward strand.
TTAACGGCAAGGATTTATTCCATACGGAAAGCATTATTTCAACAAAACGGAAAATATAGGGACAGGTCTGTGGGGGCTGGAGCAAAATTTCTACGCAACATTGCCTAAGGTGTTTTTTCGTTTGTTTTTCATTTTGACCCAAATTTCCATTCTTCTGGTTAATTCAATTCATGGTTACAGTTTTCCTGCTTTTTAATTTCTCCCGCCTCACCTAACCCACGAATATAATATAGGTATATTTATATTATTTTTATCCTCCCTGGCTTGCCAACCGAAATCTACAGAAGCACCCTTCTCGCAAACTCGAGTACTCGAGTCTGGTTCTAGGTTTAATTTGGCAACTGTTTATTTGCCCACACGGCCGAGGTCCCCCAGAGTCTCAGCAACTTGCGCCAGTCATCACAACTGGTTTGAGGGCAGGTCCGGAGTCTCTACCTCCTTTTCCTGTCCACCCCCGCACCCGGTAGATATATAGAGATATAGTTACCAGAAGGGACCCCTTCGGCCCGACGGCAAACACCAAGAAAGACAAATAAAATGAACCCTTTGTCATCTCGAGCTGCGTGCGAGGTTGAGCTTGGTTTGGCTTGGTTCAGCCTGGTTCAGCTACAGCTACGAGCAATTTCCGAACAGACTGCGCCTTGGGCAGTAAAACAGCCAACGGCGTTCGGAAAATTTTGGTGTTTGCCCGGTTGGATGCGAAACGCGGGCAGATGAGATGACATTCACGCTAGGTGAAGAAAGCGGCAGAAGAGTGGGGGATATTGTCTTTTTTACGCGGACCCTTCATAATTCGAGCTTCTTTCATTAGACGTTTTATGCTTTTATCGTGTCGATTGCTAGGTATAAGAAGGCAACGCGTTATTTTACTCTTTCATTTTCTTTCACAATTTTTTTACTCGGATTGCTGTATCTACTTTGGAACGTATGTCACCGGAGAAGATTAGACCAAGATTAAACAATAGAAACAGTCATATTCTCCATTACCTTAGATTCAATCTATTCCAGGAGTTTTATCCTGTTTAAACTACCCTCTTCCAACCCTCAGCACTCAAATTCACCAGTTACGAAAACGGTATCTTCTGAAATCGATGAAATATATAAGAAAATCAGAATATCCCCTCAACAACGTTCATAGGGGTTGATTCGTGGACGGAGGGATAGGAAGAAGAGAAAATAAAAGGAATAGCATGAAAAGGGAATACTAGAAGCTGCAAATGACGTGGCCGCAATTGATGCCTGCACTTTTCCCGCATACCTTATGTGCCCACTTACCTCTGTGAAGGTATACACATCGGGTATACATACCCGGGTATAATAATCTAGATTGTAGCGTGTAGTCTGACGGCATAGTATCATGCAAACTCATTCGTGACGTTATTCGCCGCAGAACGATGGCAAAGGGGCTAAAAGAAGGACCGAGATGAAGGTAGAAGGGGCAAGGCAGATGAACGAACGAACGGATGGACGGACTGACGGCACGCTGCGCCCAACAGGGAAATGGCACTGTTATTAGGCTTACGCCCGCGCTCGGGAAATTGAAAAATAAATTGTTGAGGGACCTAGAGGCCCATGGTATGGTATGCCCGTCATACGCAATATTTACAAAAGCTAATGGAATACTTTACTTCTTGTGTAACGGTCTTGTCATAATATATTACTCTACTTCTGTCACTTTCAAGAGAAAAGTAATTTCGATACAGCACCACCGTGGAGCAACGCGTCCATACCCCAGACTTTGGTTAGCGAGTACCTGGTGCCGGTGCGCAAAAGCGTTTCGAATCAATTTTAATCGAACCACTTTCAAAGGTGCGCTGGCAGAGTTGTGATTAAACTGGAAACAATCTGTAACATTTGCTGGGTTAACACGCCTGTAGTATTATCGGTAGACAAGTGACAAAGGGATACGACAAACTGTTTCGTGAAGTTATTTGCAAAGTGACTACTGTCGTTGACTAAGAATCCGTGAAGACTCGATGTAAGACAAGGGACTGGATTTCACGCTACATCGATCAGAGACGTTTCAGATCGAAATTCTGAGAGGGAATTATTCATTTATTTCACCGAGTTTCGCGCCACGAACATTCTTCTTATGCCAATTACAACTAACTTTATATGTATACCAATTATCTTACGGTGAAAATTATTCCAATTAGTGATGATATGACGTTAGGTCACGCGGAAGCACGACTATAGGTAGGTATAGCGTGGAAATTCATTCTGGACGATGTCATTCGTAAACGTCACTCAAAACTATCCCCTACCCCTGCCAATTGCATAAACATTCAATTATCGGTATTTCTCACTTACGAGGCATAATCATTTTCATTTCGTTCTCCGTGTCACCGCGAAAGCGTTAAACGTGACTTTGGGACAACAAGACTAGCTCGTCATCGTCAGGCTGACAACCGCAATACTGCAACCTCGCGTTTATGCATTTAATATCACACATAACGCGCATCATACTGCAGGACGAGAATTCTGCCTTCATAATATCCTGCATACCGTGTCCTGAAATGAACTATCAAATATATATTCTTCCTCGCATGGGGGAAAGGATGAAACATAAATATTCTACTTCTGACAAGAATTTCTAATCGAATGCATATTTTATCAATTCGTGTTAGCCACCAGCTCGATACAATTCACAGTACACGCCATTACTTTATTTTAACAACGTGTTGGTTAATCAATTTTCATATCGTACCGTGCCTAAATCACACGCTTCCTTTCGTATTGCTCGTAAAGTACAAAATTTAGGTAAAACCAGAAACCTTCATAATTTCAAATTTCTCATGTGTTGCCTGAAACTACAAGGTACACATTAAAAAGCAATATTTTTAAGGGACCAGTGTCTCCGAAATAGAATTCATTGATAACCCAGTTTTGCGACCGCTGCAGCGACTGCAATATCTGAACTATATGATCTTCCATGACCCATGACTCCTAATTTGTCCGTATAATATCATGCTTTAAGAGCTCGGGTTGTCCCAAGACAACCAAGTAATTACCTGAATCGCCCGTTTCTCTCCTGAGATACGAATATCTACTGTTTCGGTCTCTTCCCTGATTATACCGAGTCCTCTGCTGGTTTACAAGTGACACAGCAATAGATCGTTGCGTGAGTTTAACATCAAGGTATTCCTGCAGGTCACATGTAGATAAAGAGGTGTATATTAATGTACTTCGTCTCATAGCAGACGAATTAATCGCTTCAATGTTTCGCATCCCATATTCGAATCTTCCTTTTCAGTTTTGCGTCCTGTTTTCGCACGTGAACTAATACCAGGCTCACATCAGCACAGGTTTCTTGATGCAAACATGACAAGAGCTTCGCCTCATTCTCTTCAGAGGCAACCAGCACCCCATCACCCTACCTACCGGTAGTCGGCGTAGTCCTGATTAAACATCCGACAATCAGAGCGGTCTCTGTCACTCATTTGTTTCAGGGTTGTGTAAGGGATGAGAGAAGATTGTGGGAGTGAGGGGGTGAAGGGAGGAGCACATGAAGAGGAAAGGTTGACTAGGGGAAAGGAATGAATTGAACCTCGAGCGAGTTTGCCACCCGCGTAATACCGCAGCCGATTTTGATTCGAGAATTTCTCGATTCCCAGTAATTGTCCACGTTGCGATGGTATCAACGTTGTAGAATTTTTCATACCAAACCACTCGTCAATTTTAATTGGCGACTGGTAATTGGTAATGTTCGTTCGCCCTGCGATAATTGAGGGGGGGATTACGTTACTGGCGCGAACAGACGCGGCTTCGATATCATACACACCCGACGTTGTACGTATTCGGGTACATCTATACAACACAGATGCACGACGGGCTGTATACAATAAATTCGCAGAATATCTGCAACAGAAACAATAACATATATACCTATTCATTAAAAAATCGATCCCATCTGAAAACTAGTGAATCAAAATTACTCGATCGTTTCACATATTTTCTGAAACCCGCAAAATGGGCTACGGTTGCACCCATCTGTCCGCAGAGAGAAGTGTCGCCCCTCAGACTATTCCAATCACATTTGCCACCACAATTAAATTTCCTTGGGCCTTCCCTTCAACCGGAAAATACATATAGGTACCAAAACAATCACCGGTACACGAGCAAGCCATAGGATAACGCGTTTGGATACTTACAATTAGAGGCATACCAGCGCTTCTTGATATAACCCTGCCTTCTGAACTAACTTACGCTTTCGTATCACGCGACACAATTTTCATCAGTTTAACCAGTTTTTGATAGAACAAAGCTCGACGCATGTGTGTGTACATGAATGTATACCAAAGCTAATTTGGAGCCAATATCAAACACCGGTTATAATTCGCTGTCGAAACTCTTTGTTGGAAAAGTTCTACTCGAATTTTAACCATGACACCTATCTCTCTTTAACAGGTGCATTTTCCCATATTCTCTCTTCGGGTGTAGAACGTAGCTAAAGCAATTGCAATCTACCGGAGCCCTTGGAATACTAGAGAATGCTTTGCGGCTGGAGTAATGATGTTTTTTGATCAGATGAACGTTCTATGGGTAAAATGGGAGTAAAGGGGGCGACGGATAAGCTGTAGGAAGCGTAAAGCTTGTGTTTAATAAAATAGCCCAACGAAACGAAAATACCTACTGGATGAAGAGCCGAGTACAAGAGTAATAAGGAACGGGAGGGTGGAGAGAGGAGTGGTGAGTAGAGGGCGAGAGGGAAGTAGGGATAACGAGCGAACCAGGAGAAAGAGAGCGGTCGGTTCCCCGGTGGTACAGGGAAGAGAGGAGCCGCTCCAGGCTGTAAAACAGTTGAATAGGAAACAATATGCAATGCTGCCAACTCGCCCCTTGCCGCTCATTCCGCTCTTCGTACAGGCAGAGAAAATGCTTCGAGCTCAGGCCCCATTCAAGGTATTCAAGGTACAATGCCTAGCAATAAATTACCTCGAAAATGGAGCATTAGAATCTGCCGGATACACCCTTTATGCGGATTTCTCGCTTAATTGAGCCTTACAATATTATAATGCGACGAACACTGCTTATATATTGTTCTCCCGATCTCGCCAAGCTCTCAGTCGTTCTACAAATGACGACTTCTTATCCTTAGTGCCCCGACCAAAACGCGGATTAGAACGTTGTAGCTCCTCGTAACTCTCCGACATTCCCACAGTTCAAGTGCTTACCACGGATGCTGATTGTGCAGGCTATACTGTGATAACTCTGATAGCTAATTGGTCCGAATATCACAAGATCGTGGTATCTTCATCGCAGTATTCCTGACGGCTACTTTACCATATATAATATTCTTGAACTGCATACGTTTCTGTTCCTTTGACTACTTTTAGTGTTTTCTACTCCGTGACGGGAATTCAGGAGCAAATAAGCTGTGATGCGCGTTTCTCCTCGCTATCATGCCAAGAGAACGTAGGTCTGTATAGAAATTTCTCTAGTCGATAAAAGGCAATAACTGTCTAACGTCGGAGCTGTTATCGCGATCCGTTCCATTTTCTGGATGAGAGTATTTCGGCTGTAGGTAGGTATATACGTATATACATACGTATAGGGTATTCATTGATACTTGAATCGATGATGGAAAGAGATCTCATGGACGAATAAATTCACAACGCGTGGGCAGTTTGACGGACTGACTGGGGCGACCGTCCCTTGAGTGCAACATTTGGTTAGCACCTGAGCCGCGGACGTACAATTTGAAAAATGCATTCGTTCGAGGGCTGAAACGGGAACGGGCACAATTATTATTGGACTTCCGATCGATTGGGATTCGGAATAATTTCATTTCGAGAATAAGGGAGAGGGAGAGATCGAGCGAGGGGAGGAAACCGGAGAATGAATGCAGAGGCTCAAGAATAAGAAATTTCTTCTTGGGTGATTTATGCGTTGTGTCTCTAGAGACGGTTTAAAGAGACCGCGAACTAACCACTCCCTAGCAGGTGTACAAATCATTTATTCGTTATTTATATTGTAAATGTTCATCTTATATTCGTCGTTTCGGAGTTCTGAGGGTAGGAACTTGATGGTTGAGAAACCGACGCAGGGGATCCCCTTAAAAGTTTCGTTGAGTTCTAAGAAGTTTAAAAACTTTGTAGATCGTTTGCCATCGCGAACGCAACTAGACGGGGGGTAGCGGAAGGGGGGGGGAGGGGGGAGGGGGTTGTTGATATATTTTTAAGAGCGCTCCGTCGTCCGTATTTAAGCCGTTTGTCAAACAAAAACCAAACGCGAATCTCGTTAGCCGAACGCGAGCTTGCTCAGCTTTTGTTTGCCAAGTTTCGATGGGGAGAGCAAAATACGCGCTCCCGGACAAGGTCTGCTTTTGTTTCGATGTTTATTCTCCGATTTGCAGCTTTACCTGCGTACCAACTCCGTAGCCTTTGCTACAGTTCTTCTCTAGAGTTTGAAAAAAAAACAAAAAAAACAAAACGAAAAAAAAACCCAAAACCGAAAAAACCGAAAGAAAAACTGACACAAACCTCGCCTGTCTTAAGCTATATTTTAGTTCTCTGCGGGTGAGTGGGCTTAAGTCTGACACGTCCGGATGGGATGCGCGCTGGTTAACCTCAATCCTCTTTACTCCACCTCTGCCCATTAGATACGTAATTACATTCCTCTTAGCACCTACCAAATGAACGACTCCTCGTGCAATTCGATACCGACTTTCCTACTGTGAAGGAGAAAAAACATCTAGTTTGATATAAAATAGTGTATAAAACTGAATTCAAATATTTTTACAACTTTGAACGGTGACTATTTAGCTATACGGGATTTTCTAACGAGCGATGATCACACGGGTGATTACCGACCTGCGTGTAGTATCCCGTCATTTTCACTCGTCGATATCAATCACACTCGTTAATGGCGTTGTGGTCAATCAGTAGAGGACAAGAGTTGTACTTTAATGATGTCCTCGAGTCTGATTCTATCCACTTAGACTCTTTCATGCACTTGACATGGTTCCTGGTGTTCTTCTGCCCCTCGAGAATCGCTCGTATCGGGCAGTACAGACGGTGATAAGTCTCGTCTTTCGGAAAAATACTGGAAGTGAAATAAAGGAGAAAGAATCGAAAGGCAGATAGACCTGAAAAGCCATCAGCAGAGGAAATGGATTTTTTCACCACATAAGACTGCCTTAAATTTGTCGAATTCTACCTTCATCGGAGAGCCTTAGGCGGATCTGAGAAAAGGAACGTGAAAAATTGTTCGCTGATCTTTAAATAAAGACGAGAGGACCTTGCCAATCTATTCCTAGTCCTTGACTCGGCGTTTTCGGCGCCGGCTCGTCCGCTACGGAAATCGAGGGAGGCACGACCCTTGACGGTATTCAAGAGGAAGGACTCCCTTGCGCGAAACTAGGCTAGGCTACTCCCCGTGTCGAGGAATCCCAGGAGGACACAAAAAGTCATTAAGTAGAGCTCTGCAACGGGCCGAGGCTCTAGCGGAAACATCCCTCGCAGAAACAACGGCTGAGGTTTTAAGATCCAGGCTCTTGTGTGAAAAATCCGGATCTTTCCAGTTTTTTTTTTTTATTTTTATAAAAGTTACGGTAGTCTAGAAGTCAAACTCGACGAACATTCGTTGACCAGGACTTATCCAAACCCGGTACTTTCAAACCCAAAGGACGCGACGCTTCATTCGGCTGGATGAATACTTTGTCTTAGTACAAATTTGTTCAATGGCGAATTGAATACTTGATTTCCAATTTCGCGTATAATCGGCGTTCGTTTTTCCTCTCCTCTCTTTGCTCCCCTCATCTCCGCCGCGCTCGCACTTCTCTCTCAACCCCTCCTTGAAGATCTCCTTGAGTCTTCCTCCTCGTCCCGACGACGCTTCAACACGGTTCGCTGGATCCTGTACCTTTGGCTCTGCTTGAACCTCCACCTATCTTGATTTCCACCCCCTTCGCTTTGATTAACTCCTCCTTATTAATTCTCTTTGGATTTATTTTCGCCCGCAATTCCTTGAGGTGCTCTCATCTCTCTCTCTCTCTCTCTCTCTGTCTCTCTCTCTCTCTCTCTCTCCTCTCTCATTTTTAAATTCCTTGCATTACGCGTTCGGGCGCCTTTCCACGGTCCTCTTCTAATCTTAATCTGCATTCCGAATTCCAATAGAAGATTACTTCACCCTTCGCGTGTACCAATTTACACGTACAGGAGAATCCGGGTAGCCCGGAAATCTCTTGTTTTTAAGAAAAATCAGTACTAGTTTGCTAGACGCGAAATACTCGATACCATACACGATATCTACGGAATAATACTGTTGATAGATATTCGAGAATATTGTGCAAATAAACTTTTGCACCTCAATATCGGATTTTCTCTTTCCAAATAAACGTTTATAAGGATATTGTGAGGAAAATTAAAGAGCTTTCCCAGAAGTCTTTATCTCTTATTATTTGAACCTATATAACAAAAAGTATTTAGTGGAAAACCCTGTGTCTGAAATACGTACCCGACCCTCCTCTGTGTACACAGGGTTTGTATGACTTGTGCCTAACCACGAGGCAGCCCCTTCCTTTCATAATTGTTCAACTTATAAGGGCTTCTACCCTAATGGAAATATTCGAAATTGGAGTCGGACCAACGCGATGTTGGGTACGGTTGACGCAAAGTTAATCAGAGTGAAATTATCACTGCGCTTAATTACTGGGCTAGTTATTGGTCGCGTCTGGTTCAGTCTACCCTGACCCGTGCTTCCTAATTTCAATTATTATCCCATCCGTTAGTACCAGGACCCGCCTCTTCGTGGGGCTGTTAGCTCTGCCACCCACAACTAGGGGTTCCTCTTCCTCTCGCTCTACCTCCTTGTATATAAATAAGGCAGCGGAGGAGCTTCACACGAATAAGTGTGGAGGATGAACAGCGACCAAAGCCACGGGAGACTCGTACCGGTATTCGTTGGCTATGCTCTGCGGGAAGCGTGTGTTCCTAAAATTCGTATGAGGCTGTCAAATAAAGAGCACGTAAATAAGAGGCAGCGTGCGTGGCGCCTAGCTGTCAGGACCACGACGTCCTTTTCGCAACTTGCGGCTGCTGCTGATGCTACTACTACTGCTGCTCTTATACCTTTGCCTTGACTCGTTCTAGAGAAAAGGGGGCCACCACGGACGCGGGTCGAAAAAACGAACGGATGGACCAACGAGCGCAGTCAAGCCCAGCCGAGCCAAGGAAAACTACCCCTGCGTCAGACTATGAATTTTTTAAAAGATTCAGAGGGAAGTAGGAATTTCTTCAAACCGGTGCGATACTGGTGATTCCTTTGGGTGGATACCAGCGTATATGTAGATGTATATACGCGGTAGCGTTCTCCCTTCAGATGTTATACGAAAATCCATATACCTCCTCGATACTGTTCTACCTTTTTGTTTTTCATTTTTGTTTTCAAGATTTTCACTTCTTTGCCGCTGGATTTATCGCCTGAATGGAACTGTTACGGTCACTGAGTCGTATATCCCGCCTCTTTGCCGAAAGAACTTTTCTCGTCAAATTTTACAAGAGTTACCACTTCGACTTTAAAATCAAATCGTTGCAAGCCACACTATGATGTAACTTTTGTCAATTTTTTTAAACCTGTCCTGCATCCCATTTTGCCATTTCTTCGTTTGTTTCCATATTTTTTAAACGACGTCACAGGGCAAATGAAATCTTGAATTTGTACGAGAAAGGCGATCCGAAGTTGATCGACGTATTCGCGACGCCAAGACAGTGGGTACGCTTCGAAGTGATGGATTCGAGACGTAATATTGGGCAAGTCTGCAGCCTGCGGTGAAAGAGGGCCAATGCTTTCTAGAGATAGACATCTCCAGACAGCCACTGACTTACCCAACGGGATAATAAACGACTGTTTTACGAATAAAGTTGCCCCTGAATGCCTGTCTGCGTCAAGGATCGTGATGGCTCGCATCCACCTTACGGTCACCTATTGTCTTTCACACCCGTTAAATTGCCTTTACTGTTGTCACCTTCTAAATCATGAGTAATTTATCTTCTACGATTAACCTCGGCGATGATATAATTAGAAAAATGATTGAATGTTTTTGCCAACGAATAATATTGCGGAGAAGGGAAAATAGTCGGTTAAGCTCTCGTGGCTGTAGGGGTAGAGTAGGCCGATTATCATCGAAGCCTATTGCAAAGATTGTGTTTTGCTTCTCGGCGTTTGAAAAATTACAATCGAATTGGTAAGGGAGAGGATCGACTCACGTATCGGAAAAATACTTCTGCATTTGAAGGGCTTAGGCCTGAGACCAAAAAGGTTTTTTCTTCCCGGGAGGCAGCCACCCACACCACATCTGATGCTGGGATTTTAATATTTACGAGATCAGATCATATTAACTGTTACGTGATCGATATCTCGCATTTTTATTCGGGAGCCCTAAATCCTATCTGTCGACGAGCCTCCGGTACTCGGAAGAATTGAGAGCGGAAAGCGAAAAATTGAAAATTGAAAATTGAAAATTGAAAATTGTATCGTCTTGAAGAGAGGCATTTCCCAAGGACAGGGGTACAGCGCCCAATGAATCCCTTTCCGTTGAAATTATTATACCTATATTGTCGAGCAGAAATATTTCGCGACTATCCAAGTGAACAAATAGCAGAAAGACAAAAACCTCGAATTCTCAATAGCTATCAGAACTTTCTGAAATAGCATACCACTCATCGATCGATAATGAGCTTTGCTTCTCTTGTCGTAGTTCAGGCCAAAAGTTTGATCCCATGATACGACATGTTATTTTATATTTTTCTGATTTTTCATTAATTTTTGTTGATAAGAATTGCGCAAACAATTTAGGTATTCAAGAAGCTTTTACGTGGTAAAAACTTTCAACCACCGTCAGTATTCTGCGGTTAATATTAAGTTACGAAGAATTTTATATATCGCATATTTTATTATACGGGAAGAATTTACTGTCGGTTAGCCGTTGCTTGCTCGAGGTAATATCGACGTTGTCAAAGTACCACTTTTACAACGCGTGACTCAGAATAAGTGACACCCAACAGTCACTGCAATAATAAATCACACCGAAGAGCGAGGCGCAAGATAAACGTGGTTAGACAAAGATGGACTTAAAACTCGTGCAACAAGCGAATGAAAATATCTCGCTAGCGAATACCGAGTTTCGAAATGAGCCAAATTTAATTGGGAACACGAACTAAGCATGATATAGGTATATAGGTACCTTAAATCTGAGTCCACCTCGACTTCCTACTCCGTTCTATATATAACTTGAAAAGAAATGACATTTATTCGCACCGAAGAACGTATTACATCGTCGAAACTACTGGGGTAGCTTTTCAAACCCTCCTAAAACCTGTGAAAAACTTTATAAGTGAAATTGTCGTCGGCTGTCAAGCACCCTTCACGGTCGTATCTTTTTGACAATGAAAAGATAAAGCGTGGCCCAGGTTGGCACGCAATTTACTTGAAAGAAAATATAAATCAACAATACTGCTTATAGTCAAAGGATTTATTATTTAACAGCGTGTTGCCAGTCCGTCTGATCATACCCTTTACATTACCACTGTCATTTTCCGCCCCGGCCGAGCAAACGTGCTGCTATCACTGATTTCCCGTAGCACCATCTTCGCCTATGGTATTCGACCTTAAACGATACTCGGCCAATAAAACCTCAGCTTTCCTAGCCGCAAGAATAAAGGGGCTACACGCGCATGAGCACGGACCGCGCTTGCGCTCGTCTTTTGTTTTATCTATAAGGGTAGCTACCCAGACTGCGGGTGGTTAGTATCTGCCTGACCTGACCTGAGTGAGCGTGGAGTTGTAACGTTGATTAGGCTAAGGCTCGCGCGAGTCATTGTTGTCATAACGTTTCGTCGAGGTTCCTTTTCGTTCTACCGAACTTATTCCACGGTCAGGATAAAAATAAGGATCAATCTGACGGATGTAAAAATTGTGTGAAACCGGGTTCCACGCCTTGGACTAGTGTGAAAAATATAAACACTTGACCATCAGCGCAAGCACATGAATTAAACACGACGTATAAACGGTACGGAACCACGTTGAACGGTCTATGCTGCCATAGCTTGAAATCAAATCAGCATTTATATACTGCTGTCTGGTGAAACGAGGCTTAATTCAATGCCACTCCATTCCACGAAGCAACTACGATCCCTCAGCTCTCAGATGGAATGATACGCGTTTGTCTTTATTTAACTTGTACTTCGCTCTTTCATCCCCCATTCTCCTACTCTCGATCTATCTATCTAGTCTTGGCTGGCTGACGCTCAACCCGCAGAGAAGAATCGCTGGAAATATACTTGATTCGTTTCTTTACTAGTTTTCTCTGTTTTTTTATTTTCCCTCAACTTATTCTTCTTCTTCTTCGTTCTTTCATCGCAATTTGCAAACGCAAATTTGATGTTACGATCGCAGAGATAAAGATAAACGTAAATCAAGGAACTTGTTCAAAATATAACCGAGACAATGGGCGTTCCCGACGTCGAACACGCAAAGAGACGTCTTCAGGATATCCTGCGACGTGCTCAGAAACTGGAGGTTTCTACGCAAGAAGTTATCTCGACCAGGACGGCTCAAAAATTGCTGACCAGGTCCAAGAGCGCACTGGCCTGGAGTATTTGGATAGGAATCTTCGTTTTGACACTCTCTGCCGTCGTCTATTCCCGCTGGCCAGTTCAAGAAGTGGAAACTGTACGCACCGTCCTCAGGAGAACAGTAAGCTTACTTTGATACGTTGAAAATTTTAAATAATTGCACTAACATTTTTATTCCTTTCATCTTTATCTGTGATTTCATCCCTGATCGTTTCTTCTCTCATCTTTATGCGTAATCTATGAAGAAAATGGTCATGCTTCGATGGAAAAGTACACTCTGACCCTCATCTCGATCACATACTCATATACGAAGCTACAGTATTCATACATGTGTGCTCGCGAATTTCTGCACTGTACAAAAGTGATCATCGTACATATTAGACAATGTCTTCGCTCGGTACAACCTTTTTAGTGCTGAAAGATGAAGTTTTTTAGATACAGCTACATGCATGGGCAGAAGAGTTGAATAAAAATTGATTGATATTCTCTCGTCGATGCTCGGATAATCCTTAATTTTGAACCGATTAAGTTTATCTCCATGAATAAAGAGATGAAAAGATGGAATTCAAGACTTGTGTCTCGCTGTTCTTGCAACGATTCTCTATAACCACCTTACCACTGCGTCTAAGACTCCACTCGTAAATATCAAGGGGGTAGAACACGACGTTGTTGTTCAATATCGTGAAACTGTTATCTCGGTCCGCCTTTATGCGAAGCCCATGTACCACATACTTCGGTAAACTATATAGAGACAGGAAACTGATCGCGCGGGAGTACGCTGAAGCCACTTTCGCCAAACCTCAAAAGCTCGTCGCCAAGGGGTGCGAGGTGTACCGGGGCAGAAAAGCGTTGGCTTGTCAGAGGTGGTTTGGGTAATACACGTGTTAGCGAATCGCTCGTGAACAGAAGAGAGTCCGGAGGCGAACGCAAATCGCTATCAAAAATATATAACAAGCGATCTTCTCTTCAACTATATATAAGCTCCATGCTGCGGCCACTGGAAAGATCAGAGAATATCGCGGAGAAAACAACCAGAGCAAAGGTAGATGGCCAAAGAGTTTTCGAACCAGCATAAAGCGGTGCTCATCTGTCGGAATGCCTGGCATTTAAATATTTTGTGGCTTCTTGAGCCAGGCATGCCCTGCATCGATCTAGAACTTCGCATTTACCGGAGGCTAAGCCCGCTTCAGGTATGCTTTGATCTTCCGCCTGTTACAGTTGGGCGCTTTGTGGCCACGTTTAGGACCCGAAGGGGACGGTACTGTTCGTAAAGAAGGGAGGTAGTACGGGATAGAGAAAGGCATGAGCCAAGGAGGAGGGAGCGTTCTCCCTTATTTGTTCGTAATTTAACCGCGGGGTGAAAATTACCGTTGAAAATTTATTTCAATATTTCCCTTTCCTGGGACTCCGTCGCACTTGAATATACTACCATCGTTCGCGTGTAGGTGAAAATCTCCGTGACAAACGTTGAATTGTTTGGCTAAATTTCTTAATTAACTCCTCGCTCGTAATTATCATTGTTACACGAACGAGTCTTCTCGGCGCTTCTGCAGTTAGACCTTAATATACCGCGATTAGACCTGTCGCTTCTCCGTAAGGTAATCACCGAAGCATTAAGCCCAACAATTTCGACATTTCGAGGAAAAGCCCTCCGAAAATTAATCATTATGAGTTTTGAAGATGAAACGGAAAGATGTGAATGCAACCGTGTGATCAAGTAGTTGGGAAAAAGTATCAGCTAGCAGGCCGCGCAGTGGCTAAAAGTAACAAATTCTGTCATATTGACCTATACCCGGCTCCTTGTCGGCCGGCACGATCTATGGCCTGCGGCACTCCATCGGCCAGCACTTTTCACGAGCTGCGCCAAACTGTCTCGAATGGCTCAAATGACATCGTCCGTCAAACGCGTGACCGTATAGAACGTAGTCGAATCGCGGTACGAATGTATCGCGAGTTTCTGGCTAGGAATAGGTTTATGGGTAGTATAGGTAAATTCAGTTAGTTCTCTTCGCACAGTGAAACTGGTGGACAAAATTACGGCTACATTCTTCCTAAATGACTTTTGCTGAACAATGGCTTTCACTGTGCAGGGCTACAATTATTTACCCCCCGAAAAAGCTCGCGTCTACTAGCTACTATACGTGCTTTGTCTGCGTATATGGTGTAAGTTTATTCGTACATCTATGTATGTGTATATCTATATATATATTTTATGTGAACGTAGGAAGATATGTAGTATGTGCGCGAGGTAGCAGCTAATGTATTTTCGTAATGGCGTATAACAACGGCTGAAGGAAATAAATATAAAGAAGACACGGGTATTTAAATTGTCTCCTGCCATTTATTTCTATTTGCGATAACGCGGTGTAATCTTCCAACGAGGGTTGGCAAGTCATGGTCCGGGTCGCGGAAGTCGGGAAAAATGAGCCCTTACAGGGATGGGGTGCATCACGCTGCGAGGGAGAAAAGCGATTAACGACGGGGGTTCACTGAGAATGTTTAATATTTTCCTTTTGTTTTGTTTCGTTTGTTATTTCCTCTTTAACGTGTTCGGGGTAGATCGTTCGGAGAAGGGCAATTTAGTTGCGAAGAAAAGAGTGAAGCAAAAGGAAAGGTAGCAGCTAACTTAGTATGGCACAGAGCCTGGAAAAGGTTCGCCGTTATCTCGCAGATAGCGGAAGCTTTCGATGAAGGAAAATGTGCTTCGCCAATATCGCCGTGAATTTTTTATTCCAGCTCTCGAGATGATTTTTCCTTTGTTTTGTTTGTTATTTCCTCTTTAACGGGTTCGAGGTGGATCATTCGGAAAAGTGCATGGGCCAGGAGAGGATTGCGAAGAAAGGAAAAAAGCAAAAGGAAAGGGAGTAGCTGAGTATAGGATACAGCCTGGAAAAGGTTCGCTGTTATCTCTCGGATAGCAGAAGAAGCTTTCGATGAGGGAAAATGTGCTGCGCCAATATCGCCGTGAATTCTTTATTCCAGCTCTCGAGATGAAATTTATTAATGACTTTTCTTCCTACCTGAATAAAAAGAGACCCCGTCGTCGAGGGGTTCACGGGAAAAAGTAATTCTTCAATAATTTACAACCTTAAGAATAGGCGACCTCTACTAACAAAGAATGGCGACATTTTTATATATTTATTTTATTTTTTCCTTCTCTTACTTTTTCCTTTTTTTTTTCTCTCGTTCAAACTTTCTAACTCAAACCTTTATTATTTATCGTCAACGCTGGCCGTCACGGGCACGTCGGGGCCTCGTAAGGGATCCCTTTGTAAATATATCAGCAGGCGAGGTCAATCTCGTTGGTACCAGTCGCAAAAGTAATTTCCTGCAGGTATCCTGAATAAATTCATAACATAGTATACCAACCTGATATCTTGGATCAGATAATGAAAATAGAAAGAGGCTTGCGGAAGGCCGAAGGCTGGTGGTGGCGTCGTTCTGTCTATCGGGCGAACGATCGAAGCCAATTGAATCGCGACGTACAATGTGTGGCTTAACATTCCTAACAACCCCTTTATACAAATTTTAATTGAAACTTAATGCTAGCGGAATTCCCTTTGTTCCAATTCCTCCTAATTTACTACAACGTGGCCGTATTTTTCTTTTTTTTTCCCCCGGTATTTTTCATTTCGAAAATTCGCTAATATCGTACAACAGTATTAAAATTCCTTTCACATTCTTTCGAAATTGGCTGTGGACAGATCACCGAACGTCGCTCGATACCTCGTTAAATTACTGCCGAACTTTTATTTTCCACTTTTTGTCCGTGGCCCATGTGTTTTCCGCCCTTCAAATACGAAACAGAAAAATTTCATTAAAAAAAAAAAAACAATAGGTTGAACGTGTGGCGAATTGTCAAGAATGAACTTACGAATTCTACTCGGTAAACTGCCTTCTAGGTACAAATTAACTCTATGATAGTTAATTCCGTGTGAAATTCGCGCGCTAGTTTTCAGTCACGATATCTGAAAGTTCTCTAATAATTATCGCATCGATCGCGGCGAACCGGAAGCTAGAATTTATTTATTTTTGTTCGCTCTTATTTTCCCCGTACAGAAGCTTATTCTCAGTTCTCATTTTCACTCGTTTTTTTATTCCTTTTGTCAGCATTATATCTCGTTATTTTTTCCGTAATCAGAACACAGCAAACAAGGGCTAAAAAAAAAGAAATAATATAAAATCTCATTCGGCTACTCCCTCGCTCCTTTCACCTGAAAATTATTCTTTTCTCACACCAATGCGAACGTTTCAGTCATTGACATATTTTAACGTTCATTTTCATCTCATTTCTCAACCCGGCCATCTTTCTTCGGCTATATTAAGAATCTTTTTTCTTTATCGTTTATTCAATTTTCTCATTTATTTACCAAAGCAATTATACTCAGATCAATCAATTCGTCTCGCATGAAATTATAGAAGATATGCCGAATCAACGATCGCCGCGAAATTATAGCCTCCTTTCACTAAAAACTTTTAACGATTTCGAGTTCGTGATCGTTCCATCGTGAATCATATACCGTAATGTATTGACCCGTGTATTTTTGTCCACTATGTGGGGTTGACTGGTTTGTTCGAGGATGTACATACGTAGGGACGAGTAACGATACGTTGTGGTATGTTTTTGTCAGGATATCATCTGTTTTGAAAGGGCTGACGATCCTCTGGTCTCTGGGTCACGTCGTTTGTTTACGATGAAAACTGACGCCCTCTCCTTGTAACCAATTTCTGCGAAGCGTCGATCTAAATCTCTGTCAAACTTGGAAAGCACCGAATTTATACGCCGCCAGTCTAAACAAGAATCGATCAACCAGGAATTTGCTGTATATTCGTGGATTATCCGGGTGTTTGTAATTTCCAGAAAATACCCACTTTCACCCTCTATCTATACTGGTAGTTAGAAGCGATTCCCATGTTTTTATAATGCAACTTTACTGCTACAATTTCTACCTACCTACCTACCCAACTTCCTCAAGAATAAAAGTATACGATAAAAGTATACCAGCAAACTAACCATAAAGAAAATCTCAACACCAGGCCATTGCAAATTGTGTTACAATGCGTTATAAATCTCTGTCAAACTAGTAAAGCGAAGAATTTATACTGCCATAGACGAAATATGGATCGATCGCCGAACAGGGCTCATTGTACGTAGATCATACCGATGTGTCAGAAAAGTAATGTTTTATTGCCTCGCATGAATCTTGTCAGAGTTTATGGAGTATAGGAACGTAGGTGTATCAGTCAATTTAAAGCAGAAAGTATTTTTCTCTATTTAACACATTTTCTGACTTCCTCTATTAGGAAATGTATTAATGGAGGCGTAGACACGTACAGCATACGTTCACGGAGAAGGTAATATAAACTAAAATTTTCTACACGAGAAAGGAAAATTGCACTATACGATACACAATAAATCTCTGTCAAACTTGGAAAGCGTTGAATTTATATTCGGCTAGTCGGAATATGGATCGATCAATCGAGGAGTTCACCGTACGTCGATCGCACAGGTGTGCAGCCGGGAAACTGATGTTTTTTATTTTTATTTCTTTCTTTTTCACCTCACGCCAATTTCACCCCAGTCTGCCGAGACTAGACAAAAATATGAGCGAATTTGAAACATTTTTTACCTCTATTCGTGCAGATTTTACTCCTCGTATCGGTCAGGCAAGAGGATAAAGACAATGAAGCGAAATCCTTGTGCATTTATCCAATCGCATATTACGATACATGATATCGGAAAACAACGAGATGGAATTAGTAGACCGGTAATCCGGTAGTTCAGACTCTCCTAGGGCGAGTGGGGAAGAGATAGTGGAGTATATGGTGTGAGGATCGGGCTGGGGATTCTGTTTGCATTCCGAAATCCAGCTAATTGTGTGTCAACATAAGGAGGCTTATCGAGCGATGTTAAATGGTGGAAATTTTTATTTAGAAACAGGAATCATAGAAGGGGATGAAAGGAAAAAAAATATACATATAATATACGTACCAGAATTAGTGCAGAGGATCGATTCAACGTTTTGTCGATGAAGTTTCTTAGCTGGTGGAAAGACGTTCGTGATAATCCTAGCCAGGACGTTCCACGTTTTGTACCTACAAGTAACCAGAATCACACGAAACGACGACGAAGCTTCCTTCGCTGGCAAATAGCTGTTATTTAGTACCCCACAGCCACACGACATTTCCATTACCGTTGTTATTGTTATTATCGCCGAGCTTACCACGGTCGGTCCTTTTAGCATTTAAATAAGTGCGCGCACCGACTCCTCTACCCTCTGATCCTCCAACCCCGCGGCTACACGTCAAGTTATTATGTGATGCATAAATACACCTGGCGTGTAGAAATTTATTTACTTACTCAGCTAGGGAATGGCTAATTCGCAACGATATTATAACAGCGTGAAATATATACGTGACTATGATATCAGAATAATAAAAAGAAGAAAAGAAGAGAAAAAAGGAGAAGAAGATTCCCTCAGCTAATTGGGGCTCGGCTCCCGACCTCTCGCCCTGACTTAATTGGTCCGTCCATGAGTCTTGTAACTCAAAAACGAACCTCGAGGCACTCGATGTACCCTGCCGTATTTATACCTTTATTTTAGGCGAGTAATTATCCCGTTGTCCGAACCAGACAGAATGGAAAGCTTCCCTAGATGCTTGCGTTTATGTAGCTCAGGTTTGGTTCGGTTTTACGTATGTCTGTATAATACCTCACAGCTATATGGAAGGATAGCCGACGTAGCGAGGAAAACCTGGGACCTGGTTGGAAAACCTGCCAGGCATTTGGAACACTGTTACAGGGAGATTTTAATTAGGATAACCTCGAGCCATGCTTCTGAATATTACATTAGCATCGTTGGCTGCCGTTCCTCCAGTTCTGCTTCTGGCTCTTGGGTTGACAAATATTCTGTTCTGTTACGGTCAAGCTAAAGGGAAAATCCACCCCGAGCATGTCTTTCTTTTTTCGTTATTCAACTGAGAAATGAATACGAAGAATACTAGACCCGGCACTGCTCTTATTCCGACATGAGTTAAAGCTCGCTTTTCTTATTTGACTGTTAATTTTGCCAGAGGGAAAACTTTCCAACAACACATTGCGACGGGATCCAACTGTCTAGAAACCTGCAGGCAGAAAGAATCGACGTTGTTGGTTCAGTTGAGGAAAAAGTCGATAACTTTGGATCGGAGAAACCCGCGGCTATAACTAGGAAACATAGAAATTCCATTTGCTACGTATGGACCCGAACCATATAATTCTTTTCTCAATGTCAGTTTCAAAGTTGTCATAAATTTGGCCCGAAAAGTTGGCCATTTTTAATTTATTGTTGTACAGGGTAGCCGGCTCACCCCAGCACTACCCAAGAATGGGGTTCAACCTCGGTGAAAAATGAATTCAAGAATGAATACTAGAATAAAGAGAAAAAAAAATAAAAAATAATAAAAAAAACTAACATAAATTCTGGGTATTCAATGGTTTGAATATTTTCGTTGAACTGGTTAGACTAAGAATACAAAGTCCATAAATCCGAACGATATCTTCTTCGGCCCTCTTTATGTGACGTGGGAGTATTTTCTGCGTATTAGGTCAGTGAAACATAAGTTTTCATTTCAACGTTTCGACCACTGTCCAGGCCCTTCTCGAGGGCTCTCCATTATTCAACCTCGGGAAGAAGAATAAACGAATCCAAGAATATAATAAGAGAGATATGAAGGTTTCTCATAGAAGCTATGAAGTGGACACATCGTTTCATTTTGTGAAACAACATTTTTTATTCGAAGCTCAACGAATATTCTTTTCATCTTGAAATTTTAGTACCGGATTTATAGTTCACAGTACACTATACCGATTCTATAAAAACACTGCACGAGGTCATGTTTCGACTCTTGGTTTCTCTCGAGTCCCAGTCACGACTGCAGGACATCCCGTAGGAGTAAAAGAACGAGAGAAAAAGGAAAATAAAGAAGAAGAAAGCGAGAATCCACTCCTTCGTAGCTGCCCTCCACTGCAGCAATGAATGTCTCCGCAAGTCGAGTCCATAACTGTCGACTCTGACCTGTTCGGTTATGATATATAACCGTAGTTTTCTGCGCGGTTACGCGCTACGCGAGCCAAAACTCGCTCCCAGTTTCATCCCCCGTTGGCGCGTCCTGGCCATCCACCCTTCGGTAAAATCCCCTTGGAACTTACCCATGGTGATTCTGGCAGACCCCTCTCTTTCGTTCAGCGGAGCCTGGCCAAACAGGCCAAAGTTAACTGCCATTAATTACACCATTGTGTGTTAGATTAGCGCGAGTGTGAGCTGGAGCCGTATCAATCACTCGGCGACGCGCCGTATGTAGGAACGGGTTCGTGTAATTTTAAGGGGTTAACTGGAATTTAGCAGTTTGAAATTTGGGGAAAAGTCAGACGTGGGAGTGGAGTGGAGTAAAGCACAGCGGGTAGCTGGTAATGCGCTGGGGATTCCCGACGCTTTAACTAACAGGAAATCGCGAGACTTTGAGTCCTTCTGGATGTACTCGATCTCTAGGAAGAGGTACATGTATGTACATTGTATACATATAGCGAGAGAAAACGTTTGAAATTACACGACGAAAAGACTGTAGATTAATGTACGGTGGTTGTATACTTCTCTCAAGTACGTAACTACGTACCAACGTTCTACACGCTAGAGCCAATCTAAGTTCTACTTAAGCCCTAGTTTAGCGCCACTTACAACAGACTCTCGACTTTAGTGCAAGATCTCTCTTCCATGGCTGTAATTGAAAGATAACATCAAGTGTATGTACCATCCTTGGTTTCTCTACGATTCCTCGTACATCTGCTGGATGTAATCTTATACTAGACGTAGACATGCAACTTCTATCACTCGCTCAGTTCACGCTCGTATCTAAAATAGTAATCACACACGTTCTACTACGAATAATTATCAAATTCGCTTCGCCAGAGCTCCGGTTCACCTCGCGTGAGTGCCACAGCTTTCACACAAAATTTAGCACTACGTAGAACTGAGAGTGCGAAGACACTCGAGCCAGTAACACGTATTATAAACTTTCCGGCAAAGGGTTTCTGCCGTCGTGTGTCACGTCTTTGTACTTAAGGGATGTTTCCTGTTTGCTTTGTAAAATGACCTCCGAATCCTACGTGGCACTAGACCTCCTTTATTTCGTCTGACCCGTCCCATTTCACTGGCCCTTGTTGTATTGGACGATAAATTCTAGCTGACTGGAGGAAAGAACATGATCTTCAATTATCTGGTAAATACTTGCAAGACCTTTATCAATGGATAACGTGAGATTGAAGTATTGATTGTACGCAAATACCTGCAGTGTTTAAGGCTGAGTCATATATGATCACTATTCGACAAAGGCCGAACGAACCTTACTAGCAATTTTAACTTTCTATGAAAAGTAGCATTGCTCGGGCAGCCCCGATGCTCCGGGCGTTTCGTTGAAATATTCAAAGGCGCTAGTAGTTACGGAAAAGGTCAACTTTACTCGGGCTAAAAGTTACATTCGCCCAGTTTCAAGAGGAGTAACATTGTCTTGAATTATTATAGCCGTCCCTGAAGGCTTATATCTTTCCGTTTACGCCTCGAAGGACATTCCCAGTTGGTTGTAACTTCAGCATTCAAGGAGAAGAGACAAACGTCTATTTTTCTGAACACCTTCAACTCTATCCTCTTACAAGGAGGGTTTCATTAGTAGCCCCCAATAAATTTATAATCATTTCACCAAATTAATATACCGACACAATCTTAATTCTCACAGCTCAAGAGTCTCCCGTTACTCTGATAATTGATGGAACGAATTTTTATCCGAAGGGCTCTCTCTTACGTGCGAAGTATTATCTAGTTGAATAAGAAGAGATCAGATCTCGGCTGCATTAAAGACGATGGATGGATACAGAAGGGACACAGAAAGGAGAGATAGTGGGCACAGGCAGCAGAAGTAGGATACGAATCGTGAATTGAGGTCTTTTTCTTTGAAACAAATGGCAAAAACATTTCGGGTCGAAACACGATAAGGTAATAGTGAAGAAATTCAAAAGGGCAGAAATCCAACAACGAACTAATCTCGCCCATTAAACCCAGTCACGATCAAATTAGTTCCGCGTTTTCAATCAGAATCCGAACTGGCAGTATATATCATGCCAGTGCGTATCTAGAGTTGCGACTCACCTGAAAAGGTGGACTTTACGATCGATCCAAACATTTCTTAAAATAAGGTCGAACATTTTGCCCCATGATCCCATACATAATGTAAGAAACAAATCGATAGGATCTCCCAACGGTATGTTTCTACACAATGTGTATAAGGTACATGGTACACAGTTTTGTAGCGACGTCCAAAGTATCAAAGATTCTTGTTAAAATGCATCGCTCGAGAGACAAGTGCTGGTGTATAAGACTAGCGATAGGTCCATGAGATAAGGTTAGAGAGCTCCATTGTTCGGCAGGCATAGTTCGCTGATCAGAGATTAGACAGGCCTCCGATTTCCGGTAACTCACAGGGTGTGTTATCGCGAAAAATTCAGAGGGCCAGCGTTATTCAGTGGCGCACCTTTCAGGACCAAGTGCGCGTACCTATCTATACCCACGTCGGTATTGCGATGGAAGAGGCAACGGCGACGGCGGTAACGGAGATGGTAGCCATCTTAATTAACATCTTATCTCTTTTGTTTGGGCGCGTGGCGTATCGCCAGCTCGAGTCGCGTCGTTGTTTCATTTTCATTAGGATTATTTAAAGGGTACTTACTGGATGAAGGGGTGAAGAACCCACACCGTCGCTAACACCACTACCACCAACACCACCAGCACCATCACCACCACGACTGCTATCAACGTCGTCGTTGTAAAGTAGGATGAGAGCCTGTTAGAGTAACAGATACTCTTCCGGCGCGGGATCAGGAGTATGGAGGGTCAGGGTAAGAGGGAAGCGAGGAAAGAGGAGGGAAAAGGGATGCCTGTTTAATGATAACAACCGAAAATTTAGAGAGATACGCTATACCCACGTTGAAGGGAAAAGGGTGAAAGCTAGATAGCAGGAAACTTATGAAAAAGAATAGCTAATTTTAATGTTCAAAACTTGCTACCCTTTATACTTGTATCATTTACGTTTGAGAAGAATAAATTATTTTCACTTCAATGACGTGAATATACTCATAGGCAACGTTATACAGTTTTTTTTATTTTCTTACATTTTAACCATGCTGTGACGCGATGCTAAAAGAGCGAAATTATCAAAAGCATTTTATCGCACGGAACTTTGTCAACAAAATTAGTCTCATCTCACTTTGAAATTCATTAATTAAACGTGATTCCGTTACGAAATAAAGCTAATTAATCTACACCAAAGGCAAGGGAGGATCGCGACGTGAGACGGGCGGGTAGGTAGACTGAAGAGGGACCAGAGAAGAAGAGGCGAAGCGGACAAGGGGGCTTTTGACTGTTTAGTTCTGTTGAACAGTTTCGAAACTTCGGGAATCTCAAACGATATAGTGATCTCGAATACGACCGATGCGGATGATTTCACTATCGCACTACCATTGCACGACTATTTCACATTTTCGCGTAAGGTAGAATTATCTGCAGATAGAAATCTCGCTGTTTTAACTCCACCGAGAACTGGGCCTCGTAATATAGTGACTACAGAACATTAGAACAAAGGTGAGTAGAAACGGAGGCACATTAGCGTTGGTCTGAAGTGGGTCGCGTCACGCGAGGGTCAGACTTTGAACATTCCTGGCTCGGTGCGAGTCCATTCGGCCTGGAATTAGCCAGGCTTTTACCTCCCGTCACGGTATACCGTAAGCCAAAGGATCCCACAGTTCATGAGTGTGTGTTCACGTATGAACACAGAAATCTCCATAGGTTTATGTTTCCACCAGTTTTGAGGAGGGTCAACTCATAGCACGCTGCATCGCGTTTAGATTTTCAGTTCCGACGCCTAAGACCGCGAATTTTATTGCCTGGCGCGTAATCGCGGTAAGCGAATATACTCTACGAAATTATTATCAAGGTATCATGAATCATGGCACGCCTGAAGCCACACGACATGAATAAGAGGAGAGTCCTGGTTTACTATTCATGACATTGGTCTAGAATCGTAGTTGTACCACAATGGTTTAATTTCTTTTCCAATTCCACAATTTCTACAAATAAAACGTTATTCAATTACGTCGAGGTCATGACGGAGATGTTTATTTCTGAATTTTCGGACGATGAATGGTCAATTGAAAATTTGATGAGTTTAAGTCTCTATATTGTGCGGCGGGTGGAGCGACGCGCATTCTACGATATTTTTTTGGTTGAACAGCGTAATTGAGATTACTCACGGTGAACAGACCGAAAGGTAGTTTTCATACAACTCACTGCAGTTTTCCGAAATAAAACTAAAGTATTAGTTAGCATGCGGCCGAAAAGAATGGAGTTAATTTCTCGACTGAAAGTTTTCCCGATATCGGGAGTATTGAGTACACTTCACCGATGAAACTAGTGAATATTAGTAATTTACTCGGACGGCTAGACGGTCTGAAATTCCGAGTAAAAATGACAATCTCTTAATATAAAGATTTCATAATTTCGGATAGCTACTCGAAGTTTTTGATCACATTCGATTTCTCGCCTCCAGCAGATTTGACGTGTTCAACTTTACGGAACACTACACACTTCCGCAAGAACAGTGAGAAATTTCAGAATTCAAATGGGGTAGGTCCCCTTAAATCAAATATACTTTCGAGTATAATATATTCCTTACGATTAAGGCTTTACATTTGTCATTTGTAGTCACGAAGAGGAAGCGCAAGCCCTCATTCCGGTGCTTTGCGGGTTGTCCATCATTGTTCCACGAAGGATGAAGTCGGTTTTGTTCAGGTTCAGTTTCTCCCCTACCGACGGTGATCTTTCCATTCGTTTACTATTCCTTATGGGTAAAACTATACGTGGATTAGCAAGTCTTTTATCAAGCAAGACTTCCGCAACGCTGACGTGGATAGTTAACCAGGACGCCCTACTCGAGGGTTTCTGCCACCCTTCTTTTCCAAACCCCCATCCCCCTCAGACGTTGACTGATCAGCCTTCCCTTTGGTATTCACTGTGTGTTCCGAAAAAATATCGTAAGCCTTGTAGCTTGAGCGTCGTAAGCTGACACGATCGCCCACACCACAGCAGTTTCTAGACCCAGTCTTGCCTCATTTCAACCTCCTTCTTGCGCTGTGAGGGATTTTTCTTTTTTTTTCTTCCTTCTTCTTTTTCTTTTTTTTTCTTCGTTTTTTTTCGAGGGAAGTTTATAACAGGTGTGTTGGCGCGTGCATGAGTACAGGCGTACGTGCGTGTATGTACGCGGAAGAAAGAGCGAGACCGAGCGCTAAGTCTCGAAAGAAGCCGCGATCGAGCCGCCATGCCATACGAAAAGCCCGCACGAAATTCCTAAATTTTATTTAATATTTTTTGAACGTCTCAAGTTTTACTCGAGATTCTCGCTAAGTTGTGTACGATGAATTTAAAACGGCTTGTCCCTCAAAAAGCTACAACGTGCGATTTTCGTTTTACTCTCAAACTCAAGCCAGTCGTTGTGTATTATATTTTTATTTAGTTTTTTTTCTATTTTATTTACTGGCTAAAGTACGAGAACTTTTGAACAAACTCTCACGCCATCCTCCACATATCACAACTAGTACAAGCCTTCATCCATTTTTATAAGCAATTGCTACATCTGAAACTTGATAACATCAAGATGTGACTATAGGTCGAACTTTTCGCTCTCTATCGCTTTGCAAAACAAAAATTGAAAGAAGTGCATCGTCGCGGTGAATTTCACACATATTAGAAGCTGAAGTTCGCACCTTTAGGCACACGTAGGTACATGCACACAGAGAGAGTACACACACCCACTACTCACATCGGAGCCAGAGCCCTAGACCCAGCAGGAAGCAGTTAGAAACAGGGAGATAAAATTGCAACGTTAAAGTGAAATACTATCCTGACGCGTGGAGTCATACAGAGAATCGTTAGCAGCCACCATCACCACCACGCACCACGTCCTCCTCATGATTCCCCATCCCTTCGTCACACGATTCAGGGAAACCACCGTGCTCGCTGGCACATATGTGTTTTTATGTACCTACACGTATACCTATACAGGCATATACACGTAGGTATATCTATAGTCGAAAGCCTGGGGAGGAGGGGGTTGAAGTGGGGAGAATTTATCAGACCTGGGGCCTTCTTCAGCTCGCGTGGGCGAGGGGACCTGGATATTGACGCGGCATGGATATTTTCAACCCAATCCTTACCCCGACGAGCTAGAGAGATACGAAGGGGTGAGAGAGGCGCAACGGTTACTACTACGGTCCCTCAGACTTCTATTTCTATGGAAGGTGGTAGCGCGCTATTGTATCTGCTCGAGCTCGATGCTTGCGAGTTGAGTGCTGACGTGGTCACCACAAAGAAGAGGACCAATCTACATTTCATCGGGTTTTCAACGCGAGGAAAACCATTGCGTGATCTATGAGACTTCCCGCGAGCTCTGCAACCCCGGAATCTGAATTGTATTACATAATTCAATACGTGCAAAATTCTCGTACAATTCTACCAGATGAAAGATTCGATAGAATTTTAATTCCTCACTCGTGTTTCCTCCGAATAATCAATCGTTTCTTATCACGTATAATTATTCTTAGGATAATATCCATAAGGTCAAGAAACTTTGGATGTATGCTTGTCAGGTCTATGTCCAATTCCGCAGCGATTATCACCTACATTGAAGTATTGTACTGGTCGATCTTAGCCTCGATTCTATCAGAATTCAGCGTGTAGAATTTCACCTCCCACGTATCTCAGAAGTCAATCGAAATTCCATTGAAAGATGAAGCGAGTACGGTTTTTATTGATTCAGCAGACTAGCGAGGCAATAACGACTGACTGTGCTATGAAATGTAATAACGTGTGAATGAGATTGTTCGAGTTGATTCTGTGTTCAAATTGACTCGTGGAATTTGATTAAATAAATGTGAAAACTGAAATTAATTTTTTCATTTTCTCCACAGGTTTTCCACAAATGGTAATCATCTGTTAGTTTTTTAACAGGCATCATTATTTCCGGTAAAGATATTAGTTTTCACGTCAGGCCTATCTCCGCGCATAACGCGTGCACTTATCACGTATGCAAACTTCAGGTTCGAGGAAACTTGTACATATGTGTGATTATTCACAAACTATATTATGTGGGTACGTGAAGAGCTCTGACATAAAAAGCGCGTTCACATAAGTTGAAAGATAGTGATGTGTATAGAGGAACGTATGTAGAACGGAAAAATGCACTGAGCGAACCGCGCTACTTTTTTTTCGTCAAGTAAAATATTTTCGAACGTGTCGAAAGCTCGGGCGTCGAGATAAAAGCCGGCCAAGCACGAAGTCCCGTACTTTTTTACATATCGAATAGAAAAAAAAAAATGTAGAAGAAAAAAATATTCGTGCGCTTCGCGCGTTGCACAAGGGTCTGACTATCACACGAGGGAAATTATTGAACCACGTTACACAAAATACACGACGTGGAACCTAGTTTAACAAAACAAACCCCAGGAAAAGAGGGTGATAAAAAGACGAGAAAAAAAAAAATCACTCGCAAGCCAACCAACGAATAACAAAGCAAAAGTGTTGACCTCATGCCTCTCTGAGATAAACCGGGCAGGAAATATCAGCGCTCTTGTTTCGTCTATTCGTTTTTCTATGGCGGTCCATGGGGAGAGAAGGAGTTAATACGCCTTCGTCTAGGCTATGTTTTATACTGATAGTCGTTTCTTTTTATTGAGAAGTGCGTCAGCTTCGCGCCATTTATCTGTATAAAGATTTGGAAACCCGTTCGACGCGAGTCTCGAATATTGGCAAAGATAACTGGGGATGGAGTTATGCAAAACAGAGTCAAACCGCTGGAAAAGCCGAAAAACTCGTGCGGGAATCGATTTATAGAACGCGTTTGAGATCGGAGAAGGTTATCGGTTCTACCTGATTATTATTTCTCAAATCTTACCGCATAACGCGTATTCTATAAGATCCCTGAGCCCGTATTCACGGATAAAAAATTGCCAAGTCGAGATTTTCATCGCCTTAGAATAAATTCAGACGGATATTATACAGGCTATCTTAAAATTTCCAAACCAAGATAAAAACTTCATCCAAATATCTTCATTGTCACAGTCTCACCATTACCGTACAAAGATAAAAACAAACCATATTCAAAGATATCATTTGCAAAAACATTAATCTTTCGATACAGGTCACAGTCCAAAAAATGTAGCGATTCTACGACATCGTTCGATGTCTTATTTATGATTTCGTTATCGATTCGCCCAAGATAAAAATTCATAAAAAATCTCAAAGCTTTTCATGAATATGCTATTCATAAATAAACTTTTTCATAATAACGAACACATTACTGAACGAGAATACAAAAAAAAGTGGGACGGAATCGTTGCATATTTTCTCCCGGGAGTATAAAGAATCTTGAGACTCCATTTATTTTACTTTTTATTTTTTTATTCTTGTTTGTTTGTCCACCTCAAAGATACTTTAAACCACCACTGGAACATGAGTCTCAGCGAGGCGGGGACCTCAATTAGTAAGAGCATCTCGAGGTGCTAGACACTTACTGAGACGTCAGCGGACACCTAAGAAGAGGCGCCGGAGTCGACACGGTATAGAATTGACCCAGTTGCACATGAGGCGGCTCGACGCTGAGGAGGATCACAACTTATGTATACGTATACGTGTAGACGTATACATGTGTGTAAATGTTAAATACGTTGTCAGAAATAGTAAGAGAGAATGCGGTGTAGGAATAAGTGCATTTTTCGCATCTTGTATCTCCTTGACTCCCTTTACGGAAAGGGATACAAGTTTTACGAGGGTCCCGGGTCACTCTATCGTCCCTGTTCTTCGAGTTAGAGCCGCGGATCGGATCCTGGATTTATAACTGGCTGGGGTATCTAGCGAGGGGTTCGAGTCACGCGCGAATAAGATTTAACACTCGTATTCTCGAGCGAGAATCTCATAATCGAAACGAAGCACGTCACTACATTTTTGTAAGGTACGAAGACACCGCCGAATGGAACAGGACCGCTTGAAAAGATCATAGGATATTATGAAACAGTGTCGCCTATTATATTTAACGCCCTCGTTCGTCACGCCGAGCCACTTTACATCCCAGCTAAGCTTTTTGGCCCCTTTATACACATTATACATACATATATAGTTCAGAAACGGGTGGATATACGCCTTCGGCACAGTACTGTCACTACTTCCATTATCTCCCGGGGTTAGTTTATTAACGAGGGTTACTATAAGGGTTGGACGATATTTCGAACGGATAGAATATAACCCAATTTGCAGCTACAAGGATGACTTTCTAAATAATAAATTCATCGGTGTATAATTCTGATAATAAATATCTAATGAGAACTTGTATCCCTCGGTTTGCTATTTCTGTATTCATTTAAACTTATCACCGCACTCGACCGCGTTGCGAAAGTGCAATGGGGTAAAACTAACTACTCGACCCGGTAACGCGCGGGAATATGCAGGGAAAGAAAATTATAGTTGGATGGAGAATCGAGGCTCCAGTCCATTCCAGAATCAATTGCACATCGTCATCCGTTCGCGGTCTATAGATTTCAATTGTTTCGACGGTTAACTAGAGTAAACATGTGCGAATGCAGTGGTGTACCCCGGTTCACGCCGTATTTAAATTGTACAACGCGGTTGTTACCCGAGATAACTAATTCGTTCAAAAGGTTCAAATATTTGACTGTTTGTCGCCTATTATTAAAACACTAGTCCACAAATCGTATTCACACGTCCAATTCCACGGACGAAAAAATGTCGATTATTTTTTCCTCTTCATCCCTCGGGGAAAATTCGATTCGGAAAGTCTTTCGGCGCCCGAGGTCACCTTAATGGTATTTCCGAATCACCGTTTCGTATTGTTAAAGGCGTTTTCCTCTCATTTCTGACGTCTATAGACAATTTTCTGCCGACTCCCATAATCCTATTTTATGTAAGCTATAAATATGAAACGATGGCCGGTTTAGCTATACGTATAGTGCATAGTTACATAGCGCACGTTTTGTTATCGCGTTTTAAAAATGGATAAAAATAGAACGGATTGCTTTACCCCGCGAGGAAAAGGTAAGAAAAAAAGAACGAAAAAGCCAATAAAATGGGCATATCTTATCTGATCATCCGAAAGCTGTCACGTGCCTTCGCTAAGGCTACGGGGAAAATCTTGCTTCGAAGAAGTTAAAGTTTTGATCCTTGAATCCACGATACCCCGGATTTCGCCTAGCGTGCCAATGGCGGCTACCTAGTATATAAAATACGTGTATGATACATATCTGTATACATGGAAAACTCGTACACATCGAAAAATTGTATGATCCAGATAGCCAAGAGTCTCTAAAATCCCTGTTGAACTCGTATATGGAAGACCAGCGGTGGAAAAGAATTGCGAAACTCTTCTTCGGTGCGATTTACCATCAGTTTTCTCAAAAGTAATTTTGGACCTAAACTGAGGACGAAAAAGGAAAGCCTTCGTGATCTGCGGATCCTTATGTATTTAGATAATTCGGATTGGTGCACTGGACCAACGCAATCGTCTTCGTGGTAGATCCATTAGAACCTGTGAGGATCTATCAACACTTTAACCCGTGCAATCAAAAGAATCTTCCCGAGACTTCGTTTGCCGTTTTTACTCGGTTTTTTCGGTTTACTTTTTTCCTCTTTTATCGATTCGCGACTCTCCACCTCAAGCCAGCACCACGAACAGCAAGAGCGAACGATCAGGAGTTATAAGAAAAAGGAAAGGGCAAGCAGAACCCGTACCAACTTTCAAAGCTGGACTCGATGTTTTTTCCTACAAACCTTCGTTCGCTGTTCGCCATTCGCCGTTCTTCGAATTATTTGTTATCGGAGCCTGCGATTCGGCCCCCTCGTTACAAGGACGCATTTATAGCCTCGCGACGAGTTTAGGCTTTGTTGGGTGTACCCTCGCAGGTTGGGTTGGATTGGGTCCGAAAACGTCCGAGGCTCGTATTTAGCAACGATTCGGCCGTTTACCACGTTCAACTCGATTGAGAGAAAAAGAGAGAGAGAGGGAGAGAGAGAGAGAGAGAGCACGATTGAGCAATGGAGGGAGAAAGAGCAAAAATACCCGCCTACACGATCAACTCGTTCCCTCGACGTTTTCTTTCTCCGTATTTTTTCCTCTTTGACCCGATTTCCTCAATTTTTCCATTTCCGTCGTTCCTGTTCTCGTCGCCCGGTTACCCTGGAGCACCCCTTCAATTCCTGCTCCTCTACCTCCACCTTCACCTCCACTTTTACCTTCAGTCTCGTCACCATCGCCGTCATCCTCGTCCCCGTTCTCGTCGCCTCGATGCCCGTCCCACGATTCGTTTGATATCCCTATCATTAAGTTACCCTGTTCAGTTCTCTCTTGCTCTTTCTCCTCGCGCTTGGCTTCTTCTCGCACCCCTTTTCGTGCTCTTCCATCTTCACCTACACTCTATGTTCACTGTCTGAACCCAGAGATTTCCCGTCTACATAGATAAGGCGTTCATTCCTCCTATCTTTGAAATTTCCTCTTTATATTTTACCTGGAAAGAGAAAAAAATAGTCGGAGGTAAACCCCTTGGTATGAATCTGATGTGAGGCAGGTAAACCTATCGGAGAAACGAGAACGCAGTGCGGAAGTAAAAAGCTCCGGGAAAATATGTAAGGGAGATGAAGAGAGTAGAGTAGCGTTGTGGGAGCCAGGGGAAATTTATTCGTAGCAACTATCTAGCCTTTACGGCCGGGCACCCAGCCGAAATCCTGCTTGCACGACAGAATGTGTTTTCCGCCAAAAGAAAAGGTGTCGGGTTTTAGAAAGAAGGGCGGAAAATGAAAGAAGATAAAGAGATGGGATGCGCTAAATCATAACGTCAAATTCTTAGTAGCCACCCTTCAAGAAATAATTCCTCTATTTCTGCACTCGTAACTGCAAATTTGCAATACGCTCATCATACCCGACAATTATTGCAGCTATTAAACAGCAATTGAACGGGTTTCACTCGGTCTACCCTAAACGGCAAATGGGAATGTGTGTTATCTCTATACCTATAGGTATTCCACATACGCATGTTGTCATGCATGCGGTGGGTGTATAGAATCGTGCGTTTTACCCTAAGATTAACGACCCCGATGCACTTTCTATTCCGTTTGTTCCGTTACTCCGATTACGCGGAAATCGCAGTCGTCAATCTAGCGTAGGTGGTGAACATGCGGATGGGACACACGCCAATTTCGTACCAGTACCCACGCCACAAGCTACAATAAAGCACTATTGTCAGTCGAGGCTGGTTGTTGTCGGTACGATAAAAATTCCGTACGTGATAGTTATGCGCTATTATGCATGAAGCTTGCCTGTCCTCGGCTCGGTTTTTATTTGCTTATCTTTTCGAGTATGGATCGTACAAGTTGGTCCGTAACACGGTAGCGTGAAATTAAATATTCAAACCTTCGGACGAAGGCGTATAGGCGGTTGCGAGGCGATTTCCCACACTGGTAAAAAAAAAAAAGAAAAAAAAAAAAAAAAATTCGCATCCAATCGAAGCTACATAGTTGGCATAAAAAAAAAGTTTCGCTTGTATAAGTAAAGCGTGATACAAAACGTTTGTCAATATTCTATTTGAAAATTTTGATTACGTGTCGGTATAACCAACGAAGAATATACCGTTTTTAATCGGTAAATTAATATTAACCCTAATCACCGGTCCCCCAACGCTAATTGTCTCTCGCTTTTCGCTTTCCACTTGTACCCAAAGTCTCGTCAAGGTTAAGGAAATTTGAGCACGAGTCCTTGGCAACAGTTTCTTATTCAGTTAAACTCGGGCTTAACTTCTCTCTTTTTATTCCATTACACAAACTTGCATAATCTCCGTGCGGCTGGTTGGGGTGAAGGAAACTGCGCGCGAGCACACTGCTACTTTAAATATTCACGGTTTAATCTAAACTTTCATCTTATCACTAAAATCCAAGCCTCAACCCCTGTGACCTAGGGGAAAAGATGGAAAGAGAGAGAGAGAGAGAGAGAGACGTCCGCGGGGAAAGGCTAAGGCGAACGCTAAGGCTGAGGCGCACTCTTCGATTGCACGCGAAACCGTTACGAGAAACCGGCTGTAAATTCGAGCTAAGGTCCTTCTTCCGGACTTTGAATGCCACTTCGAAACGCGTCTCAAACTCGATCCGCAAGTGGGAGCCATTTGCCTGCCCTCGAATGGATAATGCGCGGCACAATGCCTTTGCACCGGTGGTTGCCACGAGGCCTTCCCTCTCACATCTTCTTTTCTAAGTCTCTTTTCTCTCCTGCTTTCTCTTGTAATAAGCCTGTTCTCTCCCACTTGTTCCCTGGCTCCGTCTTTGTCCTTATCTCAAGTATCCCTATAACTATAGTCAGATTCAGGTGACGCGAAATGCGAATATTGGATTCCGTTCATAAACCTTGGAGAAAGTGCCGGGCTCAGTGCTCTCGCCTTACAATTGTTACGAGTGAATTTCATCGCGGGAAGGATTTTCTGGTTCACCTGAAACGAGGAAATTGAAGCGCATTCTGCTCAAGATAATTGGTAACTCGAGTTTCCTCAAGAACGTAATTATCGGGGTGTCTATTAGGTATATATACTCGTATAATATACGCCGGCATATGTATATACGTGTGTACGTATACACAAACCCGTCTGGTAGCGGTTGGTATTCTTAAGTCTCTGGGTAAGCGACGACAGGCTTTGATGTTAATTAAAGTGGTTACCTCCGAAACACCTCGAACCACGCATCGGTGCTGCGTGTAACGCGTGCGAAGAACGGGACCTACCTGATTAGAACCACCCACGTAAGATCAAGATTAGCCCACTTCCGAGTGTTCCTAAGTTTAGATGATCAAAGTCTGTTCCTTGCCGGGTGCTACTCAAGTTTATCTATACACCGAAAGTATAGATATGGCTAAAGTGACTAGGTGAGGATATACCTATATAGACGTATAAATGCGTCTAGGTACACGTACTACGAGTACAGGTAGTACAGAGCCGCGAACTTATATGACTTCGATAACTATACACGTATGGTATATCCGCGTATAGTCACATGTTTATGCATGTTTAGTTAACCCTTGTATATGCCGTGGCATGTGAATGTCCTCATCTCCATAATGTCCTACGTTTCTCCATGTTAATATCAAACTTTATACACCGCCTCACATCCAGCCTGGATCATTTAAACTCACGTGAACGAATGCCGGGCTGTTCTTACTCCCCTGCAGACACCAGAGTAATCGCGGTCGCATAATGTAACTCCATGTTTCTCTGTGTAATACACTTCTTTGGGAACAATTAGAATATAATAGTAATTCCAACGCGTTTCACGTATCTCAGAAAGGCCGTGAAAAAAAATATTCTCTCTTTAACTATCAGATCCACTGACATATTCAAAGAAGTGTTCGATGTTTGACACGGAAATTTTATGGCTAATCATCGATTTCATAGTAAAACCCGTTTCCTTCAACCTTCTGCGAAATAATGAATATTCGTATCGAACCAAGTCTCGCAAAATATGCTCGAGTGCTCGACGGTAACGAGTGAAAAATTGTCGTTCATGTACAAGTTTCGCGACAATTTGTATCAATTATCTTCAGTTTCCTGATACCCGACGTCTACTACACGATCCGTATAACATGGGTATTTTTAATGACGTACTTCTATCATACCGAGATTCAGGTATACCTATACAAGAATCTAAGGATAACGGGTGTATTTTCATCGGAGAAATATTTAATCTTCTTATACACGTGATCCCTAAATGAAGATAAATGATCCGAAATGATTATCCCCACTTTTCCGTTCATTCGGAAAATTTGATATCTTTTGAATCCTGATTTATCGATGGTGAATAGACGATGAGAATTATAGCTCGTGTGAGGATTTATAAATGCACCAAGCCACTTAACTACGGTTCAGAGTCCGCAGCTTCTTCCGCAATCGTTTCTTATCAAGGCGGTATATCCCCGCGTTCTTGAGCGGAGAAAATCTGACCGTGATAATTCCCGACAGCTGCCAGTGGAAGCGACGATAACTTTTTTATCCATATAGCAAGGTCCTTCAACTAATTGCGGTGGTTGGGTTAAAAGGGAGGCTGAAGAAGCTGCGGTGAAATAGAAAGAGGAACTCTTCGTTCAGCTAAAGTCGACAGGTACAGCTGAGAGATCGACTTCCTTCGTCGAGTCACACCGCTAACTAAAGAAGAGCAATTCAACCATCACCGAGAGAAAAACTTTTTCCAGCTACGTCAGCACGTGGTGTGGGGTAACTCAACGCGGTGCGACGTTACTTGCGAAAACTGCAGAACATGCGATGATCTCTTCAACGGCGAAGTAGTCCTCGTCGAATTACCACTTTTATTTAACTCTAGGTGTAAAAAACAAGACCAGTAGCTATCTAACTGACTATATTGCTATAAGCACTCGCAAATGGTCGTTCAAATCTTATGACGAGAAATTAGGACCCTTTTACAACCCATGTGAACCCAATTTGAGACTGAGAAGTTCAGTTAATGATTGATAGTTCTCTCTTCAAAATTGTTGGGCGTTAGTTGTGAAATCGACCACTGTAGGAGAGTGTGAGATATGCAACGTGCTCAGGAAGCGACGACTTTATTTATTTCGAAACTCGGGTAGAGTGCATGATTTTTGTTTGTTAAGGTAAACCGCGGTATGGGCATCGGATACTTGGGAAGTTTCTATAATGAATAACTAATTTGAATTTAATATCCTCGCGTAATCAAACCCGATATTGCGGTGCAAATTGCATTTTAAACACTCTAGAGTCAAAGCCTGTAATACAACTTCCGTTTAAAGCCAAACTTGCGATGAAAGTTTAAAACGATTCGCCCAACTTTCTTAATTACGCGACTTAGTCTCGTCGACGGTTATTATTATCAGTCGTATTACTATTCCCATTATTATTATTATTTTGAGTAATGTAATTTATGCCGTTGTCATTGTTATCAATGTTATTACGATGATTTTTCTAATAAAGTATATTACGAAAAGATGACTTCTTTCTACGTATAATTACTGCTTTATTTTCACTCTCAACTAGTTCCTTACTTGGAAGACAATTTTTGGAACAGAGTCGACTTCATTCTTTATTATTTGGGTACAGAAAGAGAAAATTGAGGCTGCTTATTTGATTGCTCGTCAAGTAGATTGGCTTGTTCAACCTGGTGACTCTAAAGTCTGTTGTTTCATTATTCTCGCATCTGATAGTTGAATCCAGTACGCCTAAGTGCACAGCATAAAAATAAAATTTCGGAATTCGACGAATCTTTGAACCTTTACGACGACTGGAATATAGATCGTAACAAGGAACGAGCAAAGTAATATCGCCAGGGGAAAGTACCTTCAAGTTTGTAGCCGAATGAACCAGCTATAGGAAGCTCTTAATTGCAAGAGCTCACTTCGCGGCCAGTCAGAAACACGCGGCAGTAACTCGAGTGATTAAAGCACTGTCCTCTCTTCGTCTGTACCTAAAACACTTCAGGGATTCTAACGTCGAAAGGGACTTCGGTTACTTACTCTTAAGCTACGTTAAGTGCCTCGCTTGGTTATATACGGATACAGATATAGATAAAAATTCATTTCCATATCTGTATACGATATACATATATGTATTCCACGAACGAATTGGTTATCAGAATGACATCAAACTAGCTCCCTCCCCCCTCCCCCCGTCATTACATTTATCCTTTTCACGCAGAAACAATAATGGCACTTGATCTTATCAGGAATCCGAAAACGAAATATGAATCACAATGTTATGCCTTATACGTTCGAACAACTTTCGCTCCCCCACTGCACGGTTAGATGATATTCGTCTGAGTATAATATGTTATATGTATACTTGGAATAATCACCGTTAGATCTTTCGAAGTAGATTCAGGAAGCGAATACAGATACTTGATTTTTGAATAAAATGTAAATATTATAGCGACAAGGGGCGACGTGTAGGTGGAAGGGTGTATAAGGTATGCGTGAGGGAATAACAAAAACTGGCATTAAAATGCTTTCATTCTTTTTTTTTTAATACCACATTTATTCCGGATCTCTGGCCTCCGGAATTTATTAATGAAGGGGTCGGAGGCAGCCGACCTTTGGGGAAAGGACCCTTCCGAAAACCAATCGTACCGAGACACCCTGACCTGAAAACGCACCTGAAAATTCACGCGCCGGTTTTATAGTTGAGAGAATAACCAACCCCTACTACCTCGTAGATACCGTGAGATATAACCGAGTCGAATATCTCCGAGATTGCTTGAAAACTGTACGATCTGTCGAGTAAAAACGTGAAAGTGGTTCACTTCAAGCGTCCACGAGGAGTTAAACTCTCGCGGAACAGTACTTTGGTAAAATCTCCACATTGCGAAGGGGGGAATGTCGAGTCTTTCGACGCTAGGTACTACTTCGCTCCGTCGACAGCTAACAAAACCCGACGTCATATATAATTATACTATATATACCTCCGTCTTCTTCAAAGGGTTTACATTTTTCATTATAATTAATAAAAGGAAATATTCTTTCAACCCTTTTCGAAAACATTAGAGATTTACGGCCAACGACCACTCGAATTTCCTGGAGTTGCCTTTATCAACCGTAAACTGTGGGTCAATCGAAAACTGCAAACAGAGTGAATAGAGGACAGAGGGAAAATAATGAAAACATGTTTCTTGTGGGTGTTATAAATTATTTTCTCCCTCGTCCTTGCGCTTCCAACACGCGGCAATAAGACTCGTATTTCTTGCGCCTGGTTATGCATCAGTGACTCGTCAAATATTATACCTATCCGTCCATTGAATTTGAACTCTGTAAGAGAATTACCCGCGGTTGTCACTTCGCCGCTCGATATCTTGCTTCGTGATAATAACACATCGACAAATCGCGTGTCCCCTATTACAGGGACCACGGCTGGCTTTAGGATCCGGCTGGCTGGGTATGGCACAAGCGACCAGAGCCACGCTCGTAGATGCCACGATTTGATAAACGATTGTGTTTACTGGAGGTTAATTTTGTTGCTGAGTTTTTTTTTTTTTTTTCATTTCATTTTTTCTCTTTTTTTTCTACAGGATGCTTGAATCAAGATAAGACCGCGTACTAATGTCCTGCGTGATTGCCTTGAAGTTTTTTCACACCTAGGGATCTTCGGTTTCCTCATTTGTCAGCATTCGATTCAGATTCAACTACCTCTGCCTTTAATTCTAACTTGAAATACTTCGTCCTCGGTATATAATAGCAGAGAAAATTTTTGCTACCCAAAAGCATAACTTCAATGAAATTGGTTGATCAATGGATGACTACTTTCCATTAAAATTAAAACACATGCGTGCGGTGGAAGAATCGTCAGTTTCACGTTTCGAAATTACGTTGTTGAAACATACAATCAGTATAGTGGGATCGTCTAAATTCCACTGAATTGGTAATTAACTAGTAAAAGTTCGTGTTTAATTCAGGCTTTCGGTGAGTGATATTCCCCTTTTTTTTGGTTTTTTTTTTTTGGAATTTTGTGCTTATCAGTGTCACTGTCACCCCCGTACGCCGTCGGTTTGAATGCTCGTTTGTTCCCGATATGAATATTTTCCACCAAATAAACTGATTCATGGAAAACCAGATTCAGTTGAGGTCAGAACGTTCTTTTTACTGCTCTGCATTTCTCATTTTGATTAGTACTCCGTTGATAAAATTAGAGAATAAAACCATAACGAGGTATGCCTGGAACGGTATGATATTTTTTTCAAACAATTTTTAGTGACCTGTATTTTTCAACGAATAAAATACAGTCTAGAATGGTTTAGACCAATTCCGGGCAAATCCGTATAAAGTCCAGCTTCAATTTTTACGATACCGTTTTTTATAGCTGAATCAAAATGTATCGTTGAATCGATCTAAAGCTTTGATTATTCTGCAGAAATTTATCATCCCCTTTACGATACCGAAATACAAAAAATTGACTTGGCATTCGGAGCGTATAGGTAACATACCTACAGATATTACTTTCGCCAGATGAAAGTAACCTTTCTTTCAACAAGACTGCTTTCACTCGGGTTCAGTGGCGTGAGGCGAAAAGCTTCTTTTGCCAAAGCAAAGCTGAGGAAATAGGAAAAAAAAAGTCTGGAAACACAAAAATTCTGCCAAAAAAATCACTTGAATAAAAGTAGCTGGAGATTTTATTACCCTAATCGACACAGCTGTATTCACTTCCCAAAGGTCTTAATCGCTTTACCTTATGGACATAACGAAGCTGTTAACCCCCTCGAGAAGACTACTAACTTTTATAGTCAGGGGCATGGACATATATCCAGGAAAATACGATGCGGAGTACAGAACACGCAGGGAAATGGTGGCTCTTAGAAATCAAACAGTTAGTTCGATCCTTCGAGGGTTCAGTCTACGTTTTCTCGTCCCTCCGGCAGTCCTCTCTATAGGCTATAAACGTAGACAGTTCTTTCGTTTCGTTTCGCCAACAGCCATTTTCCGGTTTAGCAGTCGACCATTCGTTCCGAGTAGCATCGACCGGAGACTGAGTGAGGGTAAGACATTTCGTTATATTCGATAACCGTGCGTTTGAAGTATCTTCCCGTAAAGAGGACCTGAGGGAGAATAAAGGATCGCGGATTGTGGATAAACAGTCCGGTGTCGAGAACAAACGGTAGCTGCTGATTTACAGAGGCCAGCAAGGACTTCCTGGATATATTAAGGGTCACACGGTCAGGAAGATACCTTTGCTACCGTTTCTATCTCGCGGGATATAATATCCCTTATCAAAGCCGGGCGATGACGTAGCATTGTCCTGTTCCTGATACCTTTGAAGCTAGACAATTTATCATTAAAGGCACTTGGGCGCATTGCGTTTGCTTTATCCTCCACTAGTCAGATGTCCCAAGAATAATCTAGTCAGATTTCTACGCTTTGTATTCGGTCGAGAAGGGTCAGGCACAAACTTTACTCACCTGAAACATACACCGCCATCAAACAGTTGCCGTGCTCATCGCGGTCTACCCTTTATACCGTACAGGTGTGCTGACATTACCCTGAGTCTTTGTTAAATTGACGTTACATGGCCAGGAAACGTGTTATAAAAACAATACCATCTCCGAGCTGATTTATCTACAGACATATTTCACCCCTTCAAAACGTATACGAACCGAATTCAACATCACCCCTTCTGATTCCGCTCAACACATCAACTCACCTAGTTATATCTTCTTTTTTTTTAATCTTTGGTACGTGGCCTCCGTTATACTTAGGCAGACTTTACCAGCTGCCATTGGACAATGATCGGACTACACGAAGAACCACTCCATTCAGCACACATTGATGTATAATTCTGTGCACGAATAGAACTCTGTAGTAAACGACTGGACCACTATCCTATCTGTATAGGTCTACAGACTCTCTACTAACGCAGTACATCAAAGGTAACCTCAATGAAAGCCAACAGATAAACATGGTCACTGTTTACTCAACTGTTTGGTGATACCAGATGTACGAGAGTTATTCAAACATTGAAGGGGGTTAAAAAAAGGAACCGTGTCGGATCACGCGTTTCTGTGTATAGCAGAATGCTTGAATTGCCATTGTGTAACTTGGAGCGATTGTATGTGGCTGAACATTTACAACTGTTACGCATTTAATGGTGAGATAGAAACACTGTAAAAGCTGTAAGTAGTAACAACGTACGCTTCAGACCCCGGAAAGACGGACTTGCATTGCAATAAAAACAAGTAACCGCGGGACGACGCGCCCACGGCTAATATAAGTAACGTTTTTGCACCCAGACGTGGGATTCCGGCAGTAAGTACCCATGAACAGATGTTCTCGCAATAAAATCACCCGTTTAATGCAGCCGCACGAGTCATACCTTTCGAGTAGTAAAAGATAGTGGAGATCGTACAGTTGTAAAACGCACATGAATGCTTTGCTGGATCTGCAGCCCCCGATGTTTTAGCTATAGGAGCCAAGAACTTTGCCAAATGTTCATTTTTAATAATTCATTCAATAAATATCCGACCCATCTCCCCAAACACGATCGACGATAATCAGTAGTATGGATCAGTGTAGATCAGACAACGCTACGGATTTACATTTCGGAGCGTAAACTCGGTCATTTTTTCACCAATCCGCCACTTATTCAGTCCTGACGGATAATATAGCTGTCCGAAAAGTTGTGAGTAAAATAAATAAGAAAAACCAATGGTTTGATCAGCGAGTGAATCATTGGAGATCCGTGCAGCGAGTTAATCAGTTGCTCGGTATACGAACAGACACAAGCTTTCGAGGACTTAGCTGATTAGACAGACCGTGGGATGACAAGCCCTTTCGAAGTACAAATTCTCGGTACGTGACGAACTATGGGGTTGTGGTAGATTAGGCATTGTATAATCAGCTGTTTGACGTTCGCTCTCCAAAATCAACGACGAAATGTCTCACTCTCCAAAGACCACGTAGTAACGCAATGGAACTGGGTTATCAGTTGACTCGTTCCAACCCGGAACTATGCGTGTATGTAAGTACATCCGTGCATACACAC
Organism: Tenthredo distinguenda; assembly: GCA_947538915.1. Classification (NCBI taxonomy): domain Eukaryota; kingdom Metazoa; phylum Arthropoda; class Insecta; order Hymenoptera; family Tenthredinidae; genus Tenthredo; species Tenthredo distinguenda. The sequence continues at coordinate 14,692,936 of OX384534.1, forward strand.
GTGTGTATGTATTGAGAAGTCTTCGGTCTTCCTAAGTCCAAGAAACGTGCACGAAGACACGAAAGCACAGGCTGGTAACCGGTACTCGAACGACTCCTGTCTCGTTACGGGGCACTTTACGGCTACTTCGTGATCAGAAGCGACAAGGGTAATGGTAGAAGGACAAACGGTGCACGGTAGGCGTGAAAGTGAGGGAAAAAAAAGAACCTTTTTCTCGATAAAGTGTCGGTGTAGCGTTGACACGCGCGTTGCGAAATTACCAACGTTTCTCCGGGGCCCAACGACATTCTCGTTCGCGTACGTATTGCCATTTCCCAGCCCCAAATCCGCTAAACAAAGTAGAAAATTCACCTCAGCGATTTCTCCGTTCCCGTTGAACCGGAGGAGCCGTTCATCGGAATATCCGAAGATCCCCGCCCTCCAGGATGGCACAATGTAACGGCAGCAACGGCAGTAGCGCTGGAGCCCAAGGACTTTTTCGATATTTCTAATCTATTTTTATTCTGCCTCGGGCGCCACTTTTGCATACGATACGTATGCGCAGTGTCTGACGTATCCACACAGCACGGTACGTATGGGCCAACCTGTACGCCACACACCCTATAGGTACTCACACATCCTTCTACCTCTGCATTTATTTTATCCACAAATACGTGGAATGGTCTGTACATGCATGGGCTATGCATCGCTTCACTCGCTTCTACTTCCGTACAATACGCTGGGTATTTCCCGCGTATATACGAAGGCATAGGCAATTTTATCCACGCGATGTGCTTTATGTATTCGGGCCGCTCCAAGGCGAGCGGTTTTTATTACAGTGCCAGCCGTGCCTAGCACGATGTGCTTTCTAGGGGAGAACTCGTGGGGTTCAATTCTGGGGGGGTGAAATGGAGGACCAATATTTCATATTATTCCTTGGTCACTTAATCCCCGTCGGGGATCGGTATCACTCGGAGATACTGATTAGGTAGCACCCGGCCTCCCTCGAAGGCCCTTTGTTGTCGAGAGTGTCTCCCATTGTGTGGAGGTGAGGATGAGATGCGAAACTGTATCTACTTTACGGTAATTTCATCGATACTGTCAGAGATACCTTGCAGGACTCTCGGATCACGGAGTCACGACTCTTTCTTGATTGTATCTCGTTTTATCATTCCTAATCCTAACCATGCCCACTGCAATATGAACTCTTCCGAGTCGAATAGCGCTGCGATAAAGCTCATATTTATTTCGGTCTTAGATATAAAAGCTTTTACTCCCTTAGCTTCACTCGGGAAATCATATAGGAATTTGCCGAGTTATACGTCGTTTTGATAGATAACGAGATTTTAAGAAACAAATCAGGTATCACTGATGATTAAAAAAAAAAATTGGAATTGAGGACCATGGGGTTCCAGATAGAATAAGGCAACATCGTATCTTGCGGCGTGAAAGATAAGTTTAATTATCAGGAAATGCCTGTTGGTTAATATATTGTCGTTTTATCTTGTCTTGGGCGCTAATTGGTCCTCATGAAATTTATAGAACGAGTTACTCTCCGTTTGTAACGAGTTAATTTTTGATCACTTAGCCGAAGCCCCCTTAAATTCCAAACTCACCGCCAAGATACTTTCCCGTTTCGAGGACAAAGTTCTCTTGGCAACGTCCGGGACCAGCGGTGGTATGTTGAACCGGGATTATGGAAGTTTTTAGGCTCACCGCCAAAAATCTTGTCTCCAGTTGGCACCCGGAAAATTTAGCATCACTCTCAGACAAGGAGAAACTCGCGGTATAAAATTATTCAGGAATGATATAGATGAGTAATAGTGAGCATTTATATTTTTTTCTCGTGAGGGAAATGCTGCATAAAAAAAGTTAGGAAAGAGATATCTTCTGGAATCGCTTAAAATTCAGAACCTTACCAACGGCTGGATTCCTCGACCTGGACCTGAGCCCGACTTCCGTCGATATGGAACTACAAAATCGCCCATAAAATATGTAATTTGGAAACACGCACATATTTCCGTGGGTCATAACATTTTTTACGCCTACGGAGGTTCGCGATTCGACCTTCCCGCACCGTCGTCACCCCACGAATAAAATTCACCGCCTACTCAACCCTCAAAATTTTCCCTTCATTTCTACGCTGCTGAAATTTTCTCTCTCTCTCTTTTGCTCTCTCCTGTAAATCCGCGGAAGCAGCAACTTTACCACCAGGTAAAAAATATATAAAATATAAATATATAACCGAAGTTTTTTTTTTCTTTTCACCCCCTAACGTAAAAAGCACGCCTCGCGGAATACCGTACCTACCTACCTACCTACCTACCTGCACAGTTTAAAACGATATTTGAAATATTATAAAAATGCGCCTTTGTGTTACGATCTTTACGTAAAATAAATCCTGCACCCTCGGTTCGAAAATCATTCATAACAGGGTGGCTTGTCCTTATAAATAAAATATGTTTAAAAAAATCAAAGGAATCAGTCGCTAACTGAGTCCCACCGCAAATCTAAAACCACGAATCAGACGAGCAGTCAGCCCCAAACAATCGATCACCCCTAATCGCCTTTGCGCTCCCTGACTGGCCCCGGATTTCAAGCGCCTCAAACTCTACCTCAAACCCTATCCCTAAACCTCCGTTCCCCTCCCGAAATACGTGGATAGTTAACTATGACCACCAAACCAACCGCAAGTTTGGACCGGTCACTCGAGCAGCTGTGTGCCAACCTCGGAAGGAGAAACTCCAGGATAAACTCACCGCTGTTAACGTTCATGGCCAGAGGCCTCTGACCCGGAACGTGATAAATATCTTTAAGTATAACCACCCGCCCGTCCATCTGTCCATCCAAGTTCACCTGAGCGCGAAAGTGTTAGAGTGATCGACGTTCAAATTCTCTAAGCGTGTGTTTGATCCGGTTTACCAGGCGCGAAATCTACCGAAGCGAGATTTCTGCGGATGGCATTTGTTTTACCTACATATATGATGGAAATTCATTGACCCAAGGAAAGAAAGATCGTTTTTTTTCTCTACTTTTCGTCTTCGCGATCAAATTGTGAGAAAATATTTCGGAGATTAATAACCGTTGCTCTTGATGTTCGGTGAAAATTGATCGTTGCTAAAAGTAAGGGGAAAACAAAAAGACCAGTTTTACTTCACGGGGAATTTCACAAGCCGTTCCGATCTTGGTTGAAAATTGGTCCGATTAAATTCAATGAGGGGATTAAGTGGGCTAACGATATGAACAGGGCAATATTTGTGCACTCGCTGGATGAAATACATTAATCTGTAATTAATTTGTAACAGTCCTTGAGTATAGCCTTGAAGTACTAATGGAGGTGGTTTCGGAGGTCAGACCACCCAGCACTTCACCTCTGTAGTCGTAGATGAGCTCCTTTGAATATTTAACCCTGTAGGTTTCCCGTTTAAGTTAATGACCAGCCCCATCTACTCGTTGCCTAATGTTAACTCTTGCCCCGTCGTTCCGCAAAACGTGCCCAAAATGAAGAACTCCAAAATTATCCACCCCAGAGCTTCGCACTATACCCGTTACCTTTAATTAGTCTACGGGGTCACACGCTGTAGCTTGAATATCGACAAGATCTATCTCTCGGAAGAATACAATGAGAATGAAAAGAAATAGAAAAAAAGAAACGAAATAATCTTTTACAATCGCAATAATTATACAACAATTGAGATACTCTTATCGTTATACGATCGACACTGATACTGTAGATATCTCTGCGGAAAATGGGGCAAGATACGTCATTACTTCGGTACTTCAACGGAGACCCGAGAGTTTGTGAGCCGGTGCTATCCGTTGTTAAACTTTGCTGTCCCTTGTACACAGTCCCTGGTTGTCGGTGGCATCATTTCTGCCGTAAATAAAGCCAGTCGACCCGAGGATACTGTACCTTACTCTTCCAAGTGACTCGCGTACTTTCCGCGACTCCGCAGTGCTTCTCCTCTTTCCTGCTATTTCAAAGGAGCGAAATAACTTCTATTTTCTGGGATATAGTTTCGTCCTATTTCGCGGTAGTGAAATACCTCTTGTCGATTAGCTTCCTCGATTTTTATTTCATAGGGGGCATAAATTCCCGGCGAAAACTGTCTCCGGGTTACAAAGGAGATTTTCTTTGCGGTGAAAAGGAAGAGAGTAAGTGAAATGGAAAGAGAAGGTGAATAAAAAGGAAGAAAAAAAATCTAAAATCCTTATTTTAAATGGATTTACCCGACTGTCAACTGTTCCTGATGCTGACAAGTGAATAGCGCCGGCGTGATATACAACGTGCAAATTCAGCGAAGAATTACGCATTTATTTCAGGCCCCCCGTGCGCCGGAGGAAAATCTTTTTCTGACTCTGAATGGAGACGGAAAAAAGGGAGGAGGTAAGTGTGGCGCGGGTTGAAGGGCGAAGGATGAAGAGCGGGGAACACCAGGGTTGGTTTGAAATATACGCAGCCGCTTCTGCTAAATCTACCGGAATTAAATATCGAGCGTCGGCATTACCGCTCATGAGTTATTTGCTGTTTAGCGAGACCAACATCGGGATGGGGTGCCTGAAAGCTAAAAGCTGAAAGCTGAAAGCTGTAAGCATGAAAGTTCGGGTTCTCCCTTTCGCAGCTACTTTTACCACGCGATTCTTTGAAGCTACGACCATCCCACGTCGTTCTTCCCATGTGTACACACAGAAATATGCTTAAATTCAGGCGGAAAATTCACTGTTACCACGTTCAAGCGACTATTACATGTTGATATAGTAATTGCGTCTCTAACAATCCAATTTTATATCAAATTTTCCATCAATTATAAAACTTTAATGCGGAACTCCGGCTACCGACGTATTATTTGACGGGTGAATTAGTTCGCGGTTCAGAAATTATCGGTGTTTCAACATGGGACCTAGTGGAGTATATTTTCAACGATAAACGACTAAGTGCAGGCACGCCGCTATGACGTTATCACCTATGACCTTAATGATGTTAAAATTTCGAAAATTCAATCTACGAAAAAAACCATCTCTGTTATTTGTCGAAATTTACTTAAAAAATCTATTCCACAGACTAACGTTTATGAAATTTTATAACCAAAGACCACAGCTTAAATTTATTTCCCGTAAATTTCAATCCCTATGGTAAACTTTGAACCGGTGAGTTTAATTTTCGGGGAAACTAGACCGCTCCTCGTCATATTGAATCGAGCGACAACGCCACGAACAGCGCGAACGGTTGGTCCGTAAGCAAACACCTTGGCTTGATTACAATGCCTCGGGCAGGCAGTTGTGTCCGCGGCGTATTTCTGCCTGTAGAGAGAGGGTAGCTCCACGCTTTACCCCACAAATACATATATATATACATACATATATATATATACATATATATATATACATATATATACATACATATATATATATGTATATATATATATTTATATATATATATATGTATATGGGTGTATGTATGTATGTATGTAACCAAGTCTCTGAGAGCTGCGTGTATAGCTACGTATATGTATGGCTGTGTACATGTATAACTATGTAGCTGGTTGTTTCCCGTATCCTTGTGTTAACCACGACCGTCCTGAAACATGCCCGTTGTATTTCCGTCCGTCCCGTGTTTGCGTTCGGTCTTCACACCTGGTGCCCGGGCCAGGGACTTTGGCGAATATTACCCAGGCTAGTAAATAACCAGATACAAATATCTAATTAATATACGAGATCCAGAGATTTTGTTTGCGTATATATATATATATATAATACATATTGAAATATATCTTATATTGGTTGTGCTCAAATATATTTCGATGAGAATATACGTATTCACATTATCAAAGCAAATACAATATCTGCGTATTTCAGAATTCTTGTTAAATCGAAATATTCCACGGTTTTAACTTTTGAAAAAAAAGTCTTTGAACCAATATCCATAATAGCCGATGGCTTTTATATTTATAACGTTCTTATTTTTCATAAAAAGAGAGTACGGCTCAAAAGCCCACTGATAATAATTACGTCGAGCCAATCATAAACTGGAATTGGCAGTTCAATAGATATTCATTTTCACCTGAGTATAGACGCACAATTAATGGTCTGAACCTCTCGCTATTGTGCACATTATCCAGAGTGGCGATTGTATATAATGGAAAACTATATTGTCATAGTTGAAAATGTTCTTGTAACCCGCGTAATGTTACCCTGCACAGGTACTAATTGTCGATAATTGTGTCACGTCTGTACTAGCCGTATGGAAACGTGACAGAATACCGTTTCCGCAGGTGCAGTGGCCTGAAACATTGCATGAAGTGGTGCGTGTTGAGTAACAAATTCTGAACTATGATACCGTGAAAGGTATCTGACTCTCAAACTTTCAATTACCGTTTATCTACTACCAGGTAATCATTTTTCTCGGAATATCTCTGCCCCGAATTGTCGGAATATTTTTTAAAAAATATTTTTTACAGCCCTGAAATTGGGGTAATATAGATACCAACGAGGTTAAGCTCCCTGTTCAACCTTATAACTACTTCGCGGAGATGGGGCGTTTTTTTAAGCTCCTTTACACGTCATCGTTTGCTGAAGCAGTTCGTGTTTTAGGGCTGTAACAATTATATTACTATATACCGTTGAACATTTTCTTATACTTTTTTTATTTCTATGCTTTTTTCTCCTTTCAGATTTTTTCCTTTTTTTTTCTTCTTCTTCCGCTCCAGCTTATTGCTCATCTCCTTGCAAATGAACCAGGAAACGTTATTTTTTATATTTTTTATCGTCTTTTTTTTCATTTTTGTTACACAGCCTATATTCGCATCATGTAGCCCCGGGTTTCTCGGTAAGGATGAGTTTGGTTAACGAGCACTTGGTGGAAAATTTGAAACTTGACACTTTTGAATAGAACCGTACGTTAGGACCGAAATTTAGGTACCGTTCTAGTTCGTTGCTGCGTTAATATTTGCCCGAATAATTAGTCACACGATATTGCAGCTTGTTGAGGTATCAAAACTTTCTTGCAGCTCAAACTGTTAGCCAAATTCGAACCGCATCATCGGGATATATAATCCTCTAAATTTATTGTTAAGTCAGCAATAACCTGATTGCAGTAGTTTCCGCAAAGTTATTTGAGTAAGAGGGTCAAAGTTCAGTCCACTCCCGTTATATATCCATCTATCCACACTGATCTATGAACTGACCTGCCATAACGTACGTTCATTTACCATAAAGGGCTAAAATCACGCAATCTTGATATCCGGACGGGTGAAAATTCGCTTCAAACTTCATGGTCCAATTTTACAACGATCAGCGAATAATGGGATGCGTTTTTGTATGTCTTTCCGTACGACAAAGCGTCTTTTTACAAGGATGTAACCTTGTAGTTTGAATAAACGACGATGATAAAGATTGCGATTTAGAATCGAAATTGGTTTCACTAACGTGTTTTTTTTTCTACCCAAGAAATACCGCAGATTTTTTTATTCATAATTTGTGATCGCGCGGAGGAAACAAGATACGATATTCATAAGATGACTCGGTGACAAACTCTTTTGATTTAACTGAAAGTGAAAGAGAGCGAAGGTGGTGGCAGAAAAAAAGGGGGAATAAAAGTAAAGGGGCAAGGCGAAGAAGGGAGCCTCAAGTAGTGGATAATTGGAACCCTCAACGCTACTTAAAAAGAAGGCCAATACCGAAGTTACTTTGTCAGAGTTTCTGATATTGATCGGAGAGTTTGATACGCCCACGCCCCAGCTCACTCACGCAAACAATATTTACGTATCTTCGAGTGATCATATGAACAGAATTGTTTAAATTGAAGACACGTATATTTGAGCGGTATTAAATTTTCGCCTCTCTAATGTCTTGTGCAGGACAAATGAATATACATATTCCGTTCGACAATTTCCGCTCGTGTGTTATACATTAAAGACCTTTATAGCTTCTTCGAAATCCGATTACGATTTGAAACTTATCAATGGGTGGACAAAAGTCATTCAAAACGTTCTCCCGTGTACTATTCACGCATTTTGACGCCAGCACCTCGTGTTGGACAACGAGCAATGGGGTTGGTGGAGCCTTGTAATAAAACTTTATATTGGCGGTCGACGGCTATCTTTCCTGACCCTTTGGCTGACCCATGGCTGCCCCCCTTTCCGCAGTTCTTCACCTCGCCGCCCCTCGTTGATCCCCGAGAAAAAAATAAAATAAAATAACAGAAAAAAGAAAGAAAAAACTTAAGCCGCTGTACCGACCAAAATGTATTGTAACCTAACAATTTTTCATCACACTTTCAAACCAAGCGATTTTCAAAGAATTATCCTGAAATTTATTCATATGCGATTATGTAGCCTGAAATGGATTGAAAACAGAAAATTCAACGAATAAATACAATAAATAATCTCTGTAAATACCTAGACGCGCATTTGGCACATTTGTTCAATTCTTTCGCAATCGGATTATACGTGAAAAAAAATTTCAAAGCTTAAATATTTTCATACATTTGCTCTAACATCTATAAACCGCTGGAAAAACGTATAGAAACCCTGAATCGTATAATCTACCCCATTTGTGTGGCCGGATTCTTTTTTTTTATTCGTTTTATAACACCGTGTGGTTGTATTTATGGAATATTTATCATCCACATTCACCTCGTCTCCTATAGTTATAATGCAAAAGGTGAGGAATGGCGATTCGTCAGTGCACGCCAGAGATCAGTACTCTCAACGCCCATTGCTGAGAACAAAGTCAACGACATCATGTGGGCTCAGTAAATTCGATCCGAAATGCATATATACCTAATCAATTCGAATTTTCATTTGAACATTTGGTTGACAAAATCTAGGGAAAGAATTACTCTATTAGATCATGAATGAAAAATTGATCAATGAATTCGAAATTATTTTATCTAAACTAAAGAGCTTCAGTCAAAATGCGAGTATCTTAGATTTTGCCCGAAGTTTCGGAAGAGTTGAATTCCGAGTTGATGACTATTATTTCATTTGTAAGATACGAAACACCCTCGGAACGGGACCGAATGCGAATAGCGTGACTAAAGTTTCGCGAGATACCAGGCTACTATCTTCAGGAACGCGGAGCTACTGTAATGTCACTCACAGTAACAGGGAGGAAAAATAGGGATCCGTCGTTTGCGGCATAGCATGACATTTAGCAATGCACATTTTTGCTCTGTCAAGAATGACAGTGATATGGTTGAAGATACTCGTCATTTAGCAATTCAGCTTCGACGCTTCGACGCCTCGCTGTCCCGACGCGACGCGACGCTACGCTACGCATCCCGCTCACCCTAAGCGTACCAAAATCGTTGATGCGATATGGCAGCCTCGGAACAACTACACGCTCCATTGATTCGACTCGCTCGCTTGATCCGCATTGGCTAATATAGTGTATGAAATTTCCATAAGAGTCAAATTTACTATAAATATTGACAAAGGTAGGTGCGTGTCCGCGGTATAGACGGAGCGAGATTCACTGCCCCAAGTAGTTTCAAGTTGCCGCACACGTCCACAAAAATTTCTAAGAATAAGAACAACAATTAACTGAACAACTAAACAATGCCGGAAGTTGTCCACCGGTCGTTAACGAACTTGACCAAACTAATGACGTTTTTTTGTTTTTTTTTGTTTCACCCTTCCGGGTTCTTTCGCTCTCTTTTGTAGTTCGGTCACGCTAACTTTGGCATGCGATACGCAGGTGCGATTCTTGACAGACTTTAACGAAAATGTGAATGAAATTTGAACCTATTCTATGATTTATCATACCTGAAGGTGTTCGGCGATGTATTAACATCCTGATAATGTGTTCCTGATTCAATACGTCTAAATAGTAGCATCATATACGTGTAAATGGCAGATATAAAGGTTCGCGTATAAATATCCAGACATTTCCTCTTCCCACGTATTTCTGCCAATGGAATTTGCAATCGTTCAACTCCGCTGCCTTTTCTTTTGACGGGTAAACGTACGGGGTATTTGAGAGTGGTGAAAGTTTGGAGAAACGAAATATCCACGCGCAATATCGACAGATTCAAGCCTTTTATTTTTTGTTTTACGTTTTTGTTTCTTCCGGTTTTATCTTGTCTCGCAGAACCTTCGACGCTGAAGTCCCGTTCAAATTGCAGTAAACTCCAATTTTGTAGTCCTCGAATTTCAGACTGATTCGACGAATAAACGGCCTTTGTCACCGCGAATATACGACCGGGCTCTATAGGTATTTTAGGACACTTCTGAAAACCCCCGGGTTCGACATCCCGTTTGTTCGATACTATACAAGGATAAGCAGACGACGGATGAAACAGGCTCTATAAATTGATTGCTATTATAAATGCCCGTTTTGATATCTACTCGCCGGTAATATAGCGATACCAAATAATTTTCTCCCTACCGAATAATCCTCTCTGCACTATATAATAATGATACGAATAATTATTATGATAATAATATATTCATCAGTACCGCAACGATATTAGTAATAGAATCCATAATAGCGGGAAGCCAAATCCGCACATTCGTTATTGATATATTTCATACATGTAGGAAAGCGTCATTAATTTTCAACCAATCCATAATGCACGATAGCCACACCATCAAACACTGTCTATATTCTATAAGCGTCACGCTTTGCCGAAGCCCACATTGTTCGAATCAACCCATACAACAGAATCAGATCGGAACACTATTCTCTACCGCCGTTACCTCAGGCTACTAAATGCAGAGCTTAACAAGCTCACAGCGATCAAGAAACGAATGGAGTTTCCTACGTAATAGCAGTAGATTTAGGTTTATGTAACCAATGGTGTCAGCCCAGCGATTTTGGAAACTTTTGAATTTCTTTTTTGGATCGGATTGCTTCAGGCACCTTTCATATTTATACCGTTTTCAAAAAATTTCTAACTCCAACGCGACTCTCGAAAAGTCAGAAAAACTTTCGATGCCTGGTCGAAAGACTGAGATCTAAAATTATTTTCACAAATTTTTGACACTCGTAACCAGAATTATTTAGGAAAAAAATCATAGATGAACGTTACACGAAATTGAACAAAGTGCTTTTACAGCGGTGAAGGTATAAGCTGTAGAACATGCAGTTCTATATCATCGTATAGAAAGATGAGCTCGTTTTAAAAAAAATTAAGCAAAAATCACTTCGTAAAATTGAACGAATGCTAGTTCGTTACAGCAGCCTTTGTACATACCTTCTCCCGCATGCGGCAATATCGTGGTATACGCTACATAAACGCAAGTTGTGCAGTGTAACGCAGAGTTTGTTGAAGCCCGTTAGGGAATCGCGCATGGAGCTTTTTCATTCCTCTTCGGCTATCGATTTCTGTAGGATTGAGTGCAGTAAAATTTGTCTTTCATCGAATGAAGATTTTCATTATTACCTAGCTCAATACCAAAAGCATGATGGACGACAATGATTTTGCAAAAGCTACTTAGATCCGCGAAGCCCAAAGTCCATTTCCAATAAATATACTTGGAAGGTCTTATCTGCGCGGGATAGGGGTTCGGGCGAGACATATTGGGGGATAGATACCCTCATCTAAGGGTTATAATTTGGCACCATTACCCGAGAACACGTCCGGCATAAGTAACTAGCCACTCCCCCGTTTCCCTTCCCCTTCAAGTATAGCATCGTCTTCTGTGCGTGCCCCTATGTTACCACAGTCGGTTATCCCATCAAGGGAATCCCCAGTTTCCATATCCTCCATGTCTCTCGGTCGACCTCTAAGAAAACGTGAGCTTCCTTCTACTTTAGCTCATTTCCTCGCTTTACCCCCTCGCCCTAGAACCGCGAACCCTTGCGAGCATAGACATCTGTTCACCAGGACGCAAACTCAATATACACCGGCATCATTTAAATTTCAGATGAGAGGTATAAAATATTACTAACTTTACGTTCAGCATATGCTCGGGCTTTGCTTAACTTGGAACCTTGTTCTTCGGCTCATAAATTTTATGAATTTAATCCCGGCGAATTCATCGGTAACTCTCTTTCTTGTATATATACATACCCTACCTATTGCTTTACGTGGAAGCATATTAATCGTTTGAATATGTAACGAAAGTTGAAACTTTTCCTGTTCAAATCTAAGCATATCCTAACCTACCCCTTCGATTACCGTTCAGCACAACTTGTTTTATCTTTTTATCATCTTTCAAGATAGTTCCGTGTTACCAACTCACCGTTTATCGTTACACCTCGTTGCCCTCGCGAGCATACGACGTATACATCTATTCTTATACCACCATTCGATACACTTATTGAATCTACAGCTACCTCAACAACGTGTCTTGCATATGCATGCGTGCAAGCTTCTACTACTCCATTCCATTCCATCCCCATTACGGTTCAATTTCTCTGGGAATAAACAACACGGCCGACTGGCACCGTGCCGCACCCCCTTACCTTCCTTCCGTGCTTCCTTCCTTTCTTCCTTCCTTACTTCCTTTTTTTCCTTCTCCTCCACCTCTTTCATCTTCTCTATTCGCGGCGTCCGTTTGGCGTAGATCCTGATTCCTACAGGATCGCGACTGCTACTATACGACTTTGACTGTCCCCATACATAATTCAGGAGCTAGGGGTGGCTCACCTCCTTCACCACCCGTGCCAACCTCCCTGCCCCACTCCTGCCCTTGCCATTTTGATCTACCCCCTCTTCACGAACCCATGCTGGCGGCGGCCCTCACCAGGGAAAGCCCAAAGTGTATCCACTCTCGCAGTCTCGCGCGCGGACCTGTATTGATTTCGAGTGCTTCTCTCTAAAGCCCGTTCTCAACGCCACGCGACTACACTAACTCCTTGGACGAGTCGGTTCCATAGAGGGAGAGGAAGTGTGTAAGTTCACAGCTACCACGTGGAGATGAAATGAAATGGAAGGGAAGGGTAAAGTAGGGGATATGGTACATTTGTACGTAGGGAACCCGATTTGTTAGGGTGTCTGATGAATACGCTGTGTTTAGTAAACCACACGCCGAGAACTCCCGACCTCGTAGCGAAGGGGGTAGTAGTGTACAAGGCACTTTAGTTAATGGCGTCACCCTCCCTCTTCTGACATTCGGAAAAAAATGTTCCGCGATTTTATAGACTACGAATACGGTAGGTAGGTGGGTATTATTTGTCAACGATTGTCTCTGATCCTGATCGAACCTTTACCGAGAGCACTTTCATTCGTCGATTGAATTTGTTGCCGGAGAGACAATCGCGACTCGTACCAATTACTCCGACGTTCAATTCCCACGTGTATACGTGTCGCTTCGGTTATTTGCAAATCCTCTATTATTAACGGAGTAGCAGTCTTAATCTGGTCCCAATCATTAGTCCTCGGCTTATGGCTGGAGCCGCCTACGCTCGCTGTATTGTCATGCTTTTGTCACGTATTTGTGAACCGGACGGTAACAACAATAAAATATTACCAAGAAACCACCGAAGTAAAACCTTTCTGCGAATAAATTATACCGAAACGGCGGATCTTTTTTGATACTTTATTCACCACGTTTGCTTCAAAAATTACTGAGATCGAAGATCGCTGAATAATGAACGCGAATGATAAGAAATTTTCTTTGAATCTCGTACATATTTCAATTTTATCGTAATGACCAGGCATCGGTTACAATGACTTTACTCTGTCTCGAGCGCAGAATTTGATATAGAATTTTATTAACCGTATATTTGTCGAGAGAATTATTTGGCTTAAAAACATCTGGATAGCCAGCGGGGAAACATTCGCTCGTCCATTGCAAAGCAATAATTTACATTTATAACACCGAGCAAAAGAAAATTCATGAAAATTGAATAAATTAGAATAAATAAATTTAAGTACCTGCCCGGCGACAGCAATAGAGTGACTATTTGTAGAGTGGATGTATGTCAAATGATATAGTTGAACTTCCCAGTGCTTTATATAACCATAATAAATTATGCAAAGTTACAGCTTCGCTTATCGGCTGCCACGCGCTACAAACCCTTCGACTATTCACCCCGCCTAAAACCTTTATCTCCGTAATCCCGCTGTGTTTTCGACATGATTTGGACAGACCTCTATAAGATTACAATTTTTTAGATAATCCATTCAAGCTTTTTACCAGCCGAAGGTTCGATTTCCGAATCTCGCAGGAGCCATTCTTTTTTTATCGTATAAACAAATATTTCATTTTGATAGAAACTAAAACGCTGTTTCGTGAGCTTGCAAACAGCATGAAATGTACAGATGAAAACAATTTCAGGAATAGACAAAAAAAAAAACCTATCCGGTACAGAGAGGCGCGATTTATTTTTTATTCTTCATTTTTTTACCTATCGGAACAAATCTGCGCTGCATGGAATTGGAGTGAAAATTTACAACGTCATTCATGGCGGTATTTAAGTCGTAAAAATATACAACCACTATATACATATACATATATTCATGTACACTTGATCTCTTGATTAGATTTTTTCCGTAGCTAGTTGACTCGGTTCAGTCGACCGGTATTCACCATGATATGGTATTTCATTGAATACGTTTATAAAATTTTAGACCTCAATTAATATTTTTATGCAATACATATATTATGTGAAATGAGTATTTGCTACGCAGGTCATGAAATAATAACGTGAATATAAAAATTTATAGATTAGACTATGAGGATGGATATACTGTTTTAGAATTTTCCTTGGAAAGCTGATATTTCCTTGAGATTTTCAAATGCTATTTACATTTCGGTGGGTCTCAAAATCAAAGTGAAGATAGTTAGTGACTTTCAATTTATTCTTTCAAACTTTATGAAAAGGCACCCTCGCTTGTTCAAACCCCGAGGCTTTTTGCCTGCAGCCGTCCTTTTCTGCTTGATATATATTCTTTTTTTCTGCCTCCGATGATATTCCGATCTCGACATGCCCCAGCGATGCCAATCGACCAACGGACTCGCTCGCTCGACGTAACTTGGAAAAGGTAATTGTCTGCCCGGATACAATTTGTACGCGATTCGTCAAACTTGTTATTTTCTTTTCCTTTCTTTCTTCTTTACTTTCTACGTTCCTCTCTTTCCTTTGCTTCTTCTTGTTCGTTCTGTGTTTTTTTTTTTTCATCTTTTTTTTCACCTTAGACTTTTATCCCGCTACGCAAAAGAGTATCGTGCAGAGAGAGGGAAAGAATCCTATCCTCCCCCGGGTCACGTCTGGAGAATTTCTTTCAGAATTTTCTGCCTGAAAATTCGTCCTTTCCAATAACTACTTTCACGTCAGGGCTCCCTTCCATCCATTCCTATTTGAATGCGTGAGATTTTTCGTTTTTAGCCAAAAGCATACCCCCTGGTATCAGGCTGGGAGCAAAACGTTGCGTTACGTATGTACGTAGATACGTATGTCCAATAACGTAGAGTATCTTTTTACACCGACGTACATCTATTTCTTTCCTACCCTACATCTCTTAACATCACCCACTTCTTCTTACTTTTTCGTTTGCTTCTGTATCCGGAGCCATATCTTCGCAGACCGTCTACCTATACCTCTACCTACCTGCACCCTATGGGGAGGCACAATTCACTAAATCATTTTTAAAGATACATCGGTACTTGTATAAACGATACCGAAATATGTATACAATATTTTCAACAAACAAGGTGCCACGTATCAAATTCTGCAACATTTTCTTAAAAAAATCTTCAACAAACGCTTCTCCTTGTTTCCAACTGAGACTATCGAAGCGAGACTGGTGCGCAGTGAGTGATTCAAATTTGATTGAATTTCCACGACTCTGTCTCTCTGGTACAGCGAGAATCGGAACGGGTAAACAATTACGAATAGTAGGTATATGTACAAAAGCGAAGGAAAATTTACGAACGAAATGTCAATGGATATTTTCACTCCACCACACCGATGTCGGTTTTGAAAAGTAGCACCTCGGAGGGACCACATTATATCCGTGATTTCGACCGTTCGAAAATAATGTGCAAAGATGATCAAGTGATAAAATTGATGCGAAATAAAAATGTTACAAGTTTCCTTCACACTTATCTAACGGCTCGAAAGTACCAGTTCGGATAGTCTTTATGGTAGAAATTTATATGTTTTAAAATTCATAGAACGTGTAGCATCCAAACATCTTGAAATCCCCGCTCCAAATTCAAGGTGCACTCTACAACACAAAGCCAATTGTATTTACATGCGAGAACGTGCCACGCTAGAGGTAGGTATATGTCCGTAATTTGTGTCATACAAATTCAATTAACACAATACCAGCTCATGCGGATCTGGTGCTTCGAAGAGACAGTGCAAGTATAACGAGTTTAACCTAGTTTTAAATATATTTAAACAGCCCATGCGCAGCGTACTAAACAATAGTATAAGACCGAGATCTCTGCAATGGCATCTCTTTTTTATTCTTCCAATTTTTCTCTTTTATATACACTATACGCTTTTCAAGATCTTTTTTTCTCCCTACTTCGTTTATCACGACGTAGCGTTTCATGAAGACCTTCTTCACGAAATATTCAATTACGATATGTTATCTCTATACAATGCTATAGATCTTGACAAGCAGAGTCGGGGAGGATCCTCGACGGACGACGTCCTGTCTGTGTTCCGTTTACATTAACATCATGTACCTGCCCATACATCTACGTCAACTGTCAAGTTTGATCACGAAAAATACTCGTCGCAAGGAATAAAATCCACGAAAATCTTGTAGCGTTTTTCGCACGTTGATCATATTGGCCACAATCATGCAAGAAGTAGCTTTCTAATTGCCACGCAAAGATATCAATTTGACAATCACGTATACCAATGTAAAATCAAAGAGTATCCCTAAAATATCATTTGGAATAAAATGACAAGACATCACCATCGTGAAAATGGCGCATAGGGAACTAATGGTGAATAATATGTGCAAAATGCCTCGTTATAATAGGATTACACCCGGCTTTCATATCCTGAACTGTGACTCAAGTGCTCCGTCTTAATATTTTTCCGTATTTCCAAGCATTCCGACACCTCGTTGTATACTTATATCTCTGTATACGTCCGATACATATCTATTGTATAAATACATATAGGTACCTATGTACACGACCGCACGCGAGGTTTCACGCGAATCTGCGAGTTGGAGGGTCGGCGAAAGCGATGCAAGGGGGAAGTCTTAGCCCATGCAATATGTATTGCCTGTACGTGCACGATATTCTATTGCCTTTTATTGTTATCTATTCGAGCCCCTCCGCATCGTCCCTCAGGACCGTTCCCGGCGCACTTAGCCCGATCCGAAAGTTTCGAGAAAAAAGTGGTAAAAGTTAGAATAAAATGTACCGGCTTGGGTGATTTTGCGTTAACGTTACCTCACGTTTGGTAAAAACCTGACGGTACCTTTTACAAGTACCTATAGGTATACTCACGCTATGGCCTCGAGATTCGATCGTCGTTAAGACAAAATTTGTACAACCAGACACGGAATTTTAATTGCTTTTCAACATCGTTGGTCCTCGACCTACGGGAAGATGGAACCCTAACTCGGTTACTGGGGAACCACTCGCCTAATCTCTGTCGTGCATCATTCAATTGTATCTCCTCTCGTCCCTCTGCTAGACCCGGACACGCTCCCGATCTCTCGAATTTCGAGGGTCTGATAATCTCTGATAACATCTGCAGGCTATCCGTACCCATTCTCTTAATTTGAATCTCCCAAGCCCGGTGTCCCTATAACTACGTGTATGTAAGTATCTACCGGGCGATCGTGGCGAAATCTGCAATAGGGCCTCTCAATTTTCTGCGGAAGAATCCCAAACCCGAAGAAACCAGATCTCTCTCAATCTTGCATTGTTATTTTTCCCCTCGCGAAAGTCTGCAATATTTTTCAAATAGGGAACTGGAAAATTCGCTATGCATGGTGCAGCATATCCTCATGGGTTCCGGCGAGAAGTATGAATCCCATACCTTTTGGGATTCGAAATTGCAGTCGAAATGAAGAGAGCGATGAAAATATGGACTTGCTAATACGGACCTACGAGGGTAAAAATAAGTATTGGGGAAAAAGTCTCGAGCCAAGGTGGTTACAAACGAGATAACGAACAACTTCGACCTTTGAGTTTTAGTCGCAGAAACACCCCTGCGAATCAACTGAAAAGTAAGCACCCGGTATACATGGTCATGTATATAACATACATCCATGGAAGCTCCGGCAATTATCGTTAGCGGTTCACAGCCTTCTTGTTACCGAAATTAATTCAATTGCCCGGTGCCTTTTAAACGATTGAATAATACGGTTAGCCACTCGCACTCTGATAATGGGGAACGGTTCGAAGCAAGAAATAAAACTAAGACGCCCTCGCAATAATGATATTTTGGGAAACGGTATAAAGGAAACGCGCTCGTCGAAATCGAAGTGGTACGTTCTTGGTATCTATGTATGTACTTCGATAAGATATTCGTGAGATAGGATTCACCCCTCTGTAACATCACTGTTAGGGAAAGACGGCAGATCGTGAACTGAACACAATCGCATTTAGGTCGAGTGCATTTCACAGAACCAAACCGAGGTAGTATAGCAAGAGGAGGACAATCCCATGAAGGCTTCCGGTCTTGAGTCAACTCTCATGTGGTTTGTGGATGTAGTACCTCGCCCAACCTACGTTAGCTACATTACTTATGCAAACTACGGCCCGGGATATAATATCAAATGGATAGATATCTGTTTGCCTCTCAGATTTGAGTGGGCACACGAGCCAAACTCCTTCGCAGAACCCATTATCATTTAATCTAAAACCCTGAACGGAATTGATGCAGTCAAACAGCCGATTCCCAATAAGTCATAAGAGGGTAGACGCGCACGCGGACAGGCACCGAGGCACGGAGCTCTCTCCAGGTCGGGAGAATCAGTATGCACCAGGGATATATGGGATGGAGTTCTCTCATAGAGTTCCAGTTGAGGGTTGGCGGGGAAGATTGGAGATTTGTGGATAGAGGTCCTATGAGGTAGTGAGAAGTGGTGGTTGGTGATGCTGTAGGTATTGGTGGGGGTATAGAACTAGGGGACGGGCAGTTCTAGGATCGCCGAGTAGCGGTGTGGTTCGTATTCGACTCTCGATTGAGTCGCAGTTGGAATGCGCAAGTGAATTTCCGTCTGTTGGGGACCACAAGGAGGCAGCCAGAAGTAGACAGAGTAAGGTACAGGGACTAGGTACCAGGATGGGATCCAGTTAAACTTACAATTCAATATACCCGGCTCTGCTCTTAATCTTTAATGAATGACATTAAGGGATTTCGTTATTAAGAGCTTAACTTTGCGGGTTGAACATCTCTCCATTCGTTGGACATGATGTGCGATATTGTCAGATATCGACATCAGAAATGAGTACGGTTAACGTATATATGTCACGCGAGTGGAATCCTCTTCAGTCCCCTCCTGATTTGCGATTAAATCTCCATCTGGTTATCTTACTCGAAGAAAGAAACATTCTTTTCCTTTTTCTGTCCTCCGTATTTTTAGATCGAAGTAGAACCCAATTACACCAGGCCCGTAGATATTTGCTTATACCACTGTGAGTTTGTCGGTCGAGCGTGAGCAGCTTCTCTCAGGAATCTTTCCGACCGTAGCATAACACACATTGCAAGAGGCCTTAAAAAAGATTATCCCCTGGGAGATCCACCACCCAAAGAAGCACATATGTACGACCTCTTTCCTAAACACACAGAACCGTCGCGTTCCAAACAGGACCAAATCTTGGACGGTTTGATAAGGTTCCCACACTTTTCATTCGTCTTGCTAGCTACAAATACTTGTCATAAGTAAACCCTGGTAAAGTTTGCCAGATAATAAAACTAACGGAGCTAAACCTCGTGCGTTTCTGACAAAAATAAAATAAACGAACTGACCATGATATATACGTTACTGTAATATACCGTTTCACTTTTCCCTCACTTTATGGTGGATTCACTCTGTTCTTTGGACTGCAATTCCTACCCTCATCGTTAAGCAAGTCCAAGTGGAAGCGGTACGGAGGCGAACGAAGACGAACAGCACTGAATAATGCATTTTGTTGGATGGCCGTGTTTCTGTGCCGGGAAGAACGACGCTGTGCCCAAGTCTCGAGGAGTAGAAGAAGAGAAGTGGATACAGAAAAGGAACTGCTAAGAATCCTATCTGTAACAGTGGTAGGACTAAGAACTGAAGGGTTTTGGGCAAGAGGGGAAAAAGGACAGGAGGATCAGAAGGATCTCCGAAAGAAGGAAGGGTGAGGCTACACCCGCACCCCACTGCGCGCCGTCTGTGTTCAGTCCACAAGTCTGTGGCCTGTACCAATCTGTATTTATGCGGAGTTGAATCGGAAAAGATACATTGTTTTACCAAGGAAGTGCCATTCTTTCCTCACCCTCTCGTGTGTTCTCTCTCTCTTTCTATCCCGACCCCCGTGTTTCTATCTTTTTATACTTCCTGCTCTCTCTCTCTGTCCGCGGTTCTCGACACACGTAGAATCGAAGGCTCGATTGATTTTTAAATCAACCCTCTCAGCGGTGCTGAGGACGTTGGCTATCCCAGGCTCTCTCGCCGTGTGATTTTCCAGATTGCATTTCCAATTGTAACTTGATACAAGCGCATTAACTCGGAATAAGCACGTGGGTCCGGAGTCACGATCAAAAGCCATGTGACAAAAATGGTTTCTCGTCGGAGGGTCAATCGGTGGTAGTTACAACCGCACGACAAGCTTCCGTTTCCTTTACACAAATTATTCAATCGACTGGCAATCACGTTTAGCGTTTCATGCGACGTACCTAACCGGATGTGTGCAGTGTTGATTGGTGATAGATCCGCCCAGCTCCTTTCCTCTACCTGATATTCTAGCCCTGCCTAGCCAAATCAATTACTTGATTGAGAGACCTTCACCACACTCTATAGATATATACATAGAAGTGCTTGTTCTTGCGGAAGGGTAGCCAGCTCGAGGTCGGCCAACGAATTCATTATTCAGAAGCGCGAAAATACCGCGAACGGTTTCCGCGCCGTGCATGGGAAAGACCGTGAGAAGAGTGAGAGAGCAAAGGGAAAGGAGAGGATGGCGTGAATTTAACTTGGTCTCGTCTGACTCAAATCTGCAGCTTGGCATTCCGAACTTCTCTGGCTGCTAGCGTACGTATAATTACTGACTGCGCTGTAGGCTAGACGATGACGTCAGCATTTAGTCTCAGCAATAAAATGAAAAAAAAAAACGGGGGTGTAATTTCCGTTTCCCAATTCCCGAGACATATCTACCCTGCATCGTGGTTACTTTTAGTTCTGTAGCCCCGGTTTAAGCTCGACCACAACCAGGCTGACCCCTGGGGTATGGATAGCATCGTGCCAGACGCCACACTCTGCAGGTGGACGTGAGGCGCCCGTAGATCAACCGTCCTATTTTCAATTTAGAACGTCGACCGCAGAGAGAAAGGTTTATTTCGGGTAATGCTGATCTAATTTTGCGGATTGGTTCCGCCAACATTGCTGTCTGCTGTCCTCTCTGAACTCGGTAAAATACACAACCATACGTACTTGAAGGTACACCTCGCACCACTCCACCTAGATACCGTACGACTATAGCTATATACGTATCTGACTTATTTATTCAACCTCGATTCCGGAACCCATGTACAGATATACATGTAGCTCCGTTTCACATTGCAATTATAACTTTGTTGTCGCTTCGCATTCGTCGCGGATATAGCGAAATTACTAGATATCGGAGACAAGCACGCGTAGATAGCTGGTCCCCGTTCAAAAGATCGAGAGTACTACGGCATACAAACTCCTGACCTCAACATCGCGAATTTCGTATGCTACGAAGTTCTGCACATTCAGTCGAGTGTGTCCCGTCATAGTCGATTCTGTCCGATGACTCCTTCTGCTCTTCCGCATACCCGACATCGAGGCTTTTGTTTGCCCTGATACGAAGGTACCGTATCGAAATATGCTTGCCTAGGTGCTTTGGACAGGAAACCTACCCGTTATATGTACGTCGAAACTCAAAGGCTTGTAGCTTGAGATTGGTAGCCTTGTCCACCCATACCATCACGTCGTGTGCCACATCGTGTTCATTTAATCTCACAGGTTCTCTCAGAATGAATGTGCTACTAGTATTCATGTGGTAGTAGTAGTAACAGCACAGCGTTGCGACCCTTGTGGACTGTATATATGTATACGAAGTACACATACGAAAACTGACGTTTGCACTCGGCGAATTTCTCCTGCGATTGTTGGCTCTCCTGCAATGCACCCCTTTTCTCACCTTCTTTCACCGACAGCCGACAGACTTCACCCCTGCTACTACTTCCACTTCTGCAACCAGCAGCAGCAGCTCACCCACCGACTCACCCAACCCACGAACTCTTACGTATATATACATATATATATATGTATATATATATATGTACTTTTGTATATACATATGTATGTGCATTTACCTCTCCGGGTGCCGTGTCCCGTTTACCTCCTGAACTATTCTCCGAGCCCCGTCGTTGTATTTGCATTGAATTTCCACAATACGCAAGCCTTTTTTTCTCTCGATTCGAAGAGACGAAAAGCTTTGTTGTTTTTCTTGTTCTCATACCGGTGCTTTCACGGTCTCTGCTAGCCCACTTGCTGGTTGTTTATATAAATATACCTTATACAATATACATAGGGAAACAATGGTACGTATCGAAACGCCCGCACCCGTGCTGGAGCGAGTTTCGTCGGTTTTACGGTTTGCATACGTTTTCACTGTTGTCTAACGCGTTTATTCACCCCACAGGAATGAAAGTACTGCAAGCGGTATGCGAATACAAGGGATATCAAACCAATCTAAACAAAAATACCCGACTTTCAATATATTTCAACGAAAACACACACAGGTACTCTGAGGGATTCTGTCAAATACGCGCAGGTGCCAGTGAAACTTTGACTCTCAGAGTTTAAGCCGAGCTATGCTATCTAAAATAGTAAGAGGAAGAAGAAGTTGAAAGCCCTGTGTGGTACGTACGCTTTGGGTCGATACCATCTGGCAGTCTTAAATCCATCGGTCTTCATCTGTTAAAGTAAAGCTGGTTTGAAAAAGCGCTTGCGTATACATAGAATACCGCCAAGTAGCCACTATTTATAATCGTTAGTGGATAAGCTTAAGTTTTAGTGTTCTTGAGACGGTATTCTCGAGTATAAAGAAGTACTGGCTCTTAACGGTAGATTTCAACCGTTAACGTAATTAAACATCCTTTATAGCCATAATACCGTAAGCCAGATTGTTCCGAACAGTTTTATCCGATCGACAAGAGCAACACAGGTACCACTTCTAAAACACGGCTCTATTTGCGTATTCTATGTGCGTATAATTGTCGCAGAAAGAAGAATGTGCCCGTCGAGTATGTAGGTCTTGAAACGATTTTTCGTTAGCACTATGCGAATCAGCGAGGTCTGACAAGTCAGGTCGATGAGATCTTTGTGCTTTCAATGATCACTTTGTCACGAAATAGTCTTGCAGAGCCCGTGCACTTGTCTTCAAGGGATTCCTTGCGCCCCAAAAATTACCCGAAGAACTCAAAAATTACAGGACTTATTCAAAATAGTGTTACGAAATAAGGAGCAAAGTTAAATTTGAATAGCGAGACCCAATTTTGGGATTTTCATTTTTATTTAATAAATCATAAAATTTTTGTTACTCAATATAATGGAAAAAAATCAAAAGAAAATAAGGGACTACTATTTAAATTTCGCTCTGCTTTACTTCTTCTGTAACACCATTTCAAACTGATTCTCCAAGTTCGAAGCTCTTCGGCTAACTACTGAAGTCAAAATTATTAACTCCGAATGATTTCATCGTGAAGCTCACAGCAGTACCGAAAGTTCCACAGCTCATTAACTAACTCAAACTAACGCAATAACCATAACCAAAAGTGTAAACGTTGTCATAAATAAACATCAGACTTGTCATAATCGAGTTACAAAATATTTAGATGCATGAAACGTTCGGAAAAAATAGGTGTCGCCAGAAATGATCTGCAGAAAATCCGGAGAAAAAGGAAAAAAAAAGAAGAAGAATCTTTAAGTTTCTCATCAACTTTGGGGGTCAATATCTCAGCAACCAATCAACCGATTCCGTCAAAGTTTTTTTAGCTAGATCATGTGGACTGGGACTTACGGCCCTATAAAGTTCATCTGAAAATATGCAGTAGTTCAGGAGATATGACGTAATGATTACAAGTATAAGAACTACCCTCAGGTCAATGATTCTCAGCTGGCGCTCGCCGGCCAAAGGATACTTGGCGGCGATTCGCTACCACGAATCTTGATACTGCATTTCGTTAGTCGGACGTGATAATAATTACAGGGCGTTAAAGGAAATAAATCGTATCGATTACGGGTTTGATGACTTCCCCGAAACTTTTTTTAGGGAAGAAACGAAAAAGAACAAGCCACAGAAAAAAAACTCCCGGGATTTGATGTTACTTTCGACCCCAGTGGGATCTTGGAGCTCATCTTAACCTCAGCACTTGAATAAAATTAATCTGATATCTTTTGAAGTTCTGAACCGAGTGGAAACTTCTATCTAAATGAGAAACGAGAAGTAAGCGAACTGTACGCGTAATCTTGAAAATGTCTCGAATATATCGCTATTATATTTACCTTTTTGAAAATTACGTTTCTTCGTATTTCGACATTACTTAGCTGGAAATATGCGTATCAAATGTCGGCTCAGTATTTTCGTATCTAGATCGCGAGATCTATAGATTATATTGTATTCAATTAGTTCTATAATAGTGTAGGTAACGCTATTCATAATGATAAACTACTGAAGCGTTACAAACAATACGAAAAATGGGAAAGACTGAGGTAAAGCCAACGGGGCTTTTTCTTTCGTCCTAGTTTTCGCTGGAGTGAAATTACAAAAATAATTCATGTCCAGGAAGCGACTTGATATCAAGTACCTACCTTAGAACGAAGCGCGTAGAGCACGGGGCGGAAATAAGGAAGAAAAGAAGATAACCAAGGAAACGTCAAAATGTCATTAAGCTCAGTACACCGTTACGGAAATTGACTGCAAGATAGGAAAAAAGGTAATAATGTAACAGAGGGTGTCTTGTGATAGTCAGGACCCCTTTAATACTACAGGGAAATATACTCGTAGCAATATACTTGATTTTATAACCAACAGCAAGGAAGGCGGACGGGGTAAAAGGAAAATAGCAGTGACGAGTACTTCCTTAACAAGGGGTTTCTTCGCTCGGGTACTTGTATCAAATATTCCTCATACCCTCATCCTAAACGAATATGCTCAGGATTGCTACACACAAATTCTCCGACAAATTCAGAACTAGATACGAACGGAATTGAAATATTTTCTAGGATATTGAATAAAGCGAAAAGCTCAGCTCAAGTAATTCACCGAATTATTGATACAATATATCTTATCAAATTCTCAGAATTATCTGGAATGAATTTTTCTTGTCTCACATGAATAATAGTTTTCGAAACATCGCAATAAAAACGATTCAGTATCAACTATATTCTGCATCGAAGGATACCCAGAGTCCTGTTACGAAATCGACATACAGGCCTGCGGCAAGAACTATTACCTGATACACGGCGATGCTGACTACGGAATAACAAATTGAAAATAGTACACCAGTCTGCAAAAGTGTATCAGCGAGAGCCATAGAATAGGGCCGAAGATGTATGAATTAAAATACATGTGTGGAATTTTCTTTTACTGGGACATTACGTATTAAATATTACGAGACGTTCAATCGGCTGTCTCAGATTGTCGGAGCAGTGAGAGATTTTTGGAATTTTTGTTTAGAAGACTGGAAGGTAATTTTTTTATGATTGATCCTACAAAATCCTGACTTGAGAATACCATTTGCTGTATTTCCATTTACATGGAGAAAATATGGTGCGGCAGGGATTTATGGAGAATTGATATAACAGTATATACAAGGTGCGCGTAAAACGAAGATTGTTTCATCTATGAAACTCTGAGAGGAGAAGTTTAAAGGCAGAGTCTAGTTTGACAAGTTTATTTTCTTAAAATTCAAGAGCTCAACCCTACATCGGTCCCTTCGTGTGCAAAGCACGCGGGCACTGCTCGTAATAATTTGAAATGTAAATCTTGGTTGTAAAAAGACTCTCTACTTGTATAGCTTCGTTATTTCCTGAGTGATAAATCTCATTCGTAGAAAAGTAAACTTGGCTCCCAGAATATGGTAAGAACTGTAACGCAAGAAGAATTTTTTACACGATCTTGAGCGTCCGCGCGTGCAGTATATTAAGTTTGAAAATAAATTCATTTTCTGCCTTCGCCATGGCGAGGGGCATCGATTCACGTATTTACAGGCTCCCATAAGAACATCGCGTTACCTAAATTACAAAGTAAGGAAAATCACACCGGTGTGCTCCTGGTAAATAACGAGTGAGTAAAAATTCTTGGACCAGAAAATCGTTGGGAATACACCGAGGTGTCAACACTCAAACAAATATCCCCAGGGAATTTATACCGAGACAGTGGGCAAGCGATTCCTGTTTTATAAAAACTAAAAGAGATCCCCCGGAACTGCATCGAATCAAAAATACAACGCACGGGCGACACTGCCAGCGGCTAAATAACCGCGGTCCTTTGGGTATAGATTTATAGATGTATATCATCCCCAGGGAAATCAGCATTGCGGTACTTACTTTTCGTTGCCTAAAAATAGGCTGACGAGTTTTAAATATTCAAATAGGAGAGTACCATTTTTTATACTTGAATGAATGATTCTAAACTGGCGACAAATATTCGATCTTATAATAATTTAATTGGAATATAATTTATTCGTTGAAACGAAAGATTTCCCGTCTTGAAATTCTCTTCGCCAATTTTTGTGTCCAATAATTAACGATAAGCCATGCGGTTGACCATTTCAGACGTATTTCATCATCCCTCTTGTAACCTTCTACTTTTGGTTATGTCTCCTTCGAATTAACGAACAGGGATTTGAAGTCGTAAAAACAGATGACACGATAACCAGCTGTAATAGCGAGTTACGGTCGTGACTCGCGTTAGTTTAAAGTTCGTGACAGCCAATGGACACGAAACGATACAGCCTTAAAAATGAAAGCGGTTATCCTCCCATCGGGACACAGGTCACGCCAACTACTACGTAGAACCGTTACCTTTTATTTTTATTGCAAGACAAATTTTACCACTGCAGGATAGTAAATTGTCCTCAAAATTGCATGCGCTCCTCTCGAGGATATTTCCATGGTGTTTATGTATACGGTTATACACTAAAAGGTGCACAAACAATTTTCCAACCACCATGCAATTCCTAGGTCTCACGTGCGAGCATAATATATGTGTATATATATACATACATATTCTATACGACTACATTCACATATTTTCGTTCAATCCAATTTCATTTTCATCTTCACACATTTTACAGTTCGTCAACAACGTCTTTCGCACCCCTTTGCTAACGCATCTTTCATTTTTTGTCAATTACAGTGTGGTGCTGGTGCAACTGGAGATTTTTCGGAAAGGGTTGCAGCCCTTCTTCACTCATCAACACAAGATGACTGCTAGTCCCTGTCATTAAGAAATTTTCTCTTCTACAAGCATCTCCGGACACTCTTAGCAATTATTGTTAGTACTACATGGTAATATTAAATTGTAAAAGAGAGGTAAAGGCGAAGACGGTGAAATTGGAGTGCGTATATACCTGTGTGCGTGTGTGTATGTGTGCGTCTGTGTGAAAGAGAGGAGAAGAGAGACATCGGAAAAGAGGGTTAGAATAGAAGTGATGCGAATTTGTATTCTGAAAGAGAACGAGGAAGTAGTGCTAGAGTTCCGAGGAAGAAATAGACGTGACGTCGGGTCAAAGTGCAACGAGATCTAGTTTAAACTTGGATGAACTTCTTGTTCGGATGGCGTAACTTTCGCTTTCGGTTATACTACCGCGTTCTCGGTGAGTTCTCTTAATTTACAGATACCTCGTTGTTCCACCGAATGTTACGACGTCTGAAGACGAATATTGCAATTAGCTACTACTGAGTTTCCACCCTGTTCAATGCTACATCTTCTTCCCCGTAGGGGAGTGTTTGATTGAATTTCCAATTCCAAGACAGGCATACAGAGAGGCTAGTAAGAACGTGTGATTACTGTACGTTGAAAGGGAGCCACGACAAGCTAAGGCAATGTAGTCAAACATGATATTACTACCATGAATTCTGGTCTGAAAGCTCAGAATATTCACTAAATAATTTTTCAACGAGATTTATTCAATCTGATTATTTTCTAGCGTTTTTTCAACCAGATTCAGTGTGTGGTTCTTCGAGTTTTATGATGCAATTACAGGTTTTATTGTTAATTCATTGTTGTATACAATATGTGGCACATTGCGGTGAGCTTCATCAACTCAGTTGAGCGATAATTCTCCCAGCGCAGTTGAAATTATATTTGAAAATCATTGGAACAAAATCATGTAACCCTTTGACGATACAATGGGTTATGGGGTGCGGTTGAGGCCAGAGGTATTGTTCCAAACGGAGACTAACAAAATTGTACAGTAAACTGGCTTTCATTGCGGTTGTGCGTGGAAATATGTTTTCGAGTACAGTAAGGCACGACGATGGGGAACGAAAAAATGAGGAGAAAAAAGAACGAAACCTATTAAACTTTTCACCCCATAGCAAAAAGCGATAATAAAGAAAGAAATAACAGAAGTAAAAATTCGTCGCGTATCTCAACGGAGTTTACGTGAAATATTTCAACTCCGTTGTTTCGTGGTTCATCAGGCGAACAATGCGCCAGGTATTGTGAAAAAATAAAGAGAACCCATCCTTTTTTTTTTATATTATCGAAAAATTGATCTCCAGACTCTCACGCTGTAGGGTAACTTTTTAGCAGACACTGTACTTACTACGGTTCAGTTCGCATAAGCACAGAGAAAGCTCTCGCGGTCAAAGGGAAAGGGTGAAAAAAAGGTAGGATAGCAAAAAATACGTTAGGAAACGAAACGAAGCAAAAAATCTAAAAATAAAGTAGCGAAGAGGTATAGGTGGAGGCGGGTTGAAGTAGAAGAAGTTGTGCCTGGGGATGGGTTAAGAAGGTGTCGGTTCGGGAGCTAGGAGATAGTCTAGGAGAATGGGGCGGGAGGGTGTGCTTGCATCGTGCTTGAACAAAAAAGAAACAGGAAGAAAGGAAAAAAGAAAACACAAGTACAAGATTGAATGTTTATGTTATAAATAGGTTCGAACGGATGAAAGTCATCTTTAGCGAAGAGAAGATGTTGAGTTTTTGAGACAGTGTGCGAAATAAGTATGCGAAAATGGTGAGATAAGCGCCTGATGAATAGGTTGGACAAATGGAGTTTGGGTAATTCAAGGAGCTACGTACATATATACTGTGAACGAACTTCGGAAAAAATCGATAACTCGGTGCCGGTGAAAAAAGGGTCAGACCTTCATCAATAAAGGTACAAAAAGGTGGCGTGTAAGGACGTGGCGGGGGTGAAAATTGAGGATATAATAGATACGTATGCAGCGTGCAAGCAATAATGGAACCAAATGTAGATATATATATATATACATATATATATACATATATATATATGTATAGTACACAGAGTGCATTTACAGCCTCCCGGCATTCGGATTATTCGCGATCTGCTACCCGTTTAAATTTTCAATTCCATTAAACACCGTGTCATGAAACTTGCGCAAAATAGTGGCTCCCGATCGTTGACCAATGCAAGGAATGGTTTACTTTAAAATACGATTCTCTGGAATACCTACCTCTCAACATTTATTCCGCAGTTTATAAAAGAAATAATCGTATTTATACCGTGGGGTTTAAAACTCGAGCAGCTGCGCCGGATGTTGTTCTACTTTTCCGATTCATTTTCTCTCACGTCTTCGCCATTATCACTTACAATTAGTAGGAGTTACTAAAAATTGCAAAGTATTATTACCACGATATTTTTTCGGCTCATCTCTCTCTCTCTCTCTCTCCCTTTCTCTCTCTTTCTCTCATTCGGTTAAAAACGGAACTCGCTTACGCTGCTATAGATATTGCGGGATAAAAATCGAGGCACGCATCATTCGGAACTAGGATTTGAATAATCTGCAATTATTCAATATTGGGGCAAAAAAAAAGCAAACGAAAGGAAAGAAATTCGCACGCGGTGATGAAACGATGGTGTCTATGAATCGCGATATCGATATGGTTCAACGCGCTTGGAAATAACGATAGTCACTTGTAAATTATGTATTCATGGTGATTGCAGGACCATAATTGTGAATGCACTCGTACGTATATTAGTGAACGGGAAAGATTGTCTGAATATAACTATTAAATTTACACCTTTAAAAAGATTTAGCCTCTAAATAAAAATTAGCGTTTAAACTATAGCCTACCTACCTATACCCATTCCTAAACTGACTAAACTTAACGACATATTATTATATACACTCCTCGCTAGCAATGACCAAATAGAAACAGTTGAAACATTAAAGCATTCGGTTAAATATTTATTTCTAACTTAGAGTAAACAAAGGAAAAAGAACAAGTCTCAAAGCTATAACAATTATCTAAGGTTTCCTTAACTGTAGTAGATATACATGTAACGTGGAGAACCTTGTAGCAATTTGCGTCAACCTGTTTGTTTATCCTAAGAATACGATAATGTGCTGTTGATGGATTTGCTGTAGTAGGTTTGTGACTAACGAGACTTTGCGAAAGTTCTTACCTGTAATACCTATGTATGTATACCTATCGAGCCTTTGTTTGAAATCTAAGTTGAGATCGCTTAAGACCAAGCATATCGTAGACAGGTGGAGGCAACGTATTGTTTAATTAACGACATAGCGAAAATTTTGTATATATATTTATACGTAGTACCTATAACTAAATCTGAATCATCGATTAATTCCAAATGTTATACCTATTTTATAAATTTTGTTTTTAAATTCGTCGATATATTTTTGTGTAAAATATTATTTCAAGTTCTTTATAAATTATCGAAGAAACAATAGACAGTCTGTATAGTAAAACTCCTTGGGGATCCTGGGACACGTAAAATTGACGGCAAAAAATTGACAAGCATCGTATCTCCTGCTATTTTTAGGGCAGCTTTTCTACTGTACGCGATACTCTTTTGTCTTATATACGATTTTCGATTGTCCATTGTTTCTTGAAGCCGTTGTCAGCCGCCATCTTGATAGCGGGTATAAGAGAAAAAGAAAAAAGTACTTTGAAAACAGTATTTTATGGATAATAATGATAAGTATAATAATAATAATGTTAATCTCCGTTAAGATATTTATTCAATTAATTTTGTTAATTATTTATAATAGATATAATGGGACCGAGATCGCTTTGGCCTATAAGACCACACATTTGTTAGAAAAAGAGCGTTAATGTTAAATGAAAAAAGGAAAGAACTAATTCATATATAATTATACTATAACGTTAAAATCCTATGCCACATTAATTAACTAGTATCTTAAGGCTTGCTCATACCGTATAGCTGTATTCATTTTACGATCATTATTAAATAAATTGAACACAGCTGTATAAAAGGAATCGAAATTGTCGAAATAATTCGCAGTCTTGGTTCTCGGAATCTTTATTGAAAGTGCATAATCAGAAAGGGCCGACTGAACTAGGCACGATTTATCAAATAATTAAGATAAAAGTCAAGGTTCGATCGGTACTTTCGCTTTCGGATTTATCTAGATAATTAATATCAAAATGGAGAAGAAAAACAAGTACAATTATCTAGATGATGAGATCACATATATAAGTACTCGAAGAAGTATTATAAAATAATTATCCGTTGGTACATATCGTATTCAAAGTATTGAAAGCTGAGGTTTACATTTAAGCAATTTAATAAAGAAATAACTAATAATAATAATAATATTAATACTAATACTAATAATAATAATAATAATAATAATAATAATAATAATAATAATAATAATAATAATGATATTTCAAATATACATCAATAATTGTAACCTGTATTGTAATAATTACTTTATGAAATAATTGTACAGTACTCGAAACAATTTTGGGACACCCTGTACACACAACGAATGTAATAAAAAAAAAAAAAGTTTTCGTTTTCTACATACATCCGAGGTAGCGTGTACATTAATAACTTTCCGATAAATCCCCGCGAGTTCTGCTCTTGTGGTTAACCATTCATACTTTTATTTTTTAAATATTTTCTGCCTGCTAGCTTCACCAGGCACCCACATAATATTAAAGTGTACTTCCATTCCCGGCCATTTAAATTTTAGATTTATTTCTGTTATGGATCGTGTGTCCCGGATGATTTCAAGTTTTTATATACGCCGGGACATATGGCCAATAACAAAATAGAACTCATATTTTACAGCTGAAATATTACTCTTTCGAATTAATCGGGTTTTCGATAAAATATTTGTTGACCATTCGTGTCAGTACCAGTTTTCAACATAACGATTTTCGACAGGATGAAAATCCAGTAATGAAGAATCGAAACGCACGTAGATCATCAAAATCCGAATACCTACGTAGCCAAAAATGTTCAAAATTACAAACGTAACTTCTCAACTTTTTAATAAACAGCAACTTTAGCTCGAAGAGAGATTCCTGTAATCTCAAACAGCCCAGAAACCATCGGAGTGAACAATTTTCATCAACAACCAAGGAGTAGGTACTCACGGTTATCTGGTGCTGTAAACAGATATTTAATTAAACAGTAATAAATATCAGAAGCTTTATAGTGTAGCGTGCTCATCGGCTGTTAACAACATTCCAATTTCAGGCCACGTTATAACACGCGGGTATAGATACATATATTGATACGTGACGTATTCCTTAGGGTAGAAAAGTTATCACGGATATTATTTTACCTTCAAAGTTAGCGAAAGTTACAACAAACGTATACGCGTCTTGTAAAGTTTGAGTTAAATTACGTTGGCAGAGAATTTTGCGACGCATTCGCAAGTCATTGGGAAATTTGGAGTAAAAAAATTTAGCGAGGAAAAGGGAAATCGATCGGGTCGTTTAGATGGGATTTAGTAAAGAGAAGCACGTCAATCTAAAAAGCTTAAAGCTTAAAACTTTTAAGCCTATCTCCAACAGCGTAATTATTCTAATACGAATTTGATTTACAATTTGTCATCGTTTCCTTCATCCATCTCCGCATCCGTATCCGCGACAACTTTTTATATATATATATATATCGGGGGAAATAAAATGCTTGCTAGTTGAATCGATGAGAAAAACTCAAGTTTAATAGAACTGATTAATTTGAATCAAAATTCAATAGCTCGGAGCACAAATTCAATATATACTCAGCAAAGCGTTATTATTACATTTGATTCAGCAGAAGATTTTCGTCGATTCGCATTCAGATCGAGAAAAATGAATTTTAAAAGTTTCCAAGTCGGGAAACCTCGGATCTGTTTAACTGACCGTATATTTGGCCCGGCCTGCTGAAAAGCTCGCAAAAACAATGTTCAGTTTGAGTTTCGAGCGAAGAGAAACTTCGGAAAAGTTTGTAACACTGTTAAGTAGTAGAGCGGTTCGTTAGGTCGGACATCGTTCGCTCGGCTATACACCCGCGACCAGCTAGTTTTAAGTTCTTGCCTAACCAATGAATCGCGGAACCCCTCCGATACGTTAATGACACGTAACTGTGTTTGTATTTACGATAAACTCGGATGTACTATACTTCTGTCGGCGTCCAATTATGAGAGGTAAATTACTCTGGTACTACGTATCGGAACAAGTTTGGGTCGAAACAAATTTACGAGAACTCGTTCCTTAGTGTGAGTCGAAAAAAGGGAGAAGATTACGGCTCGTTTGAAATCGCGTTGATAAAAAGCGAAAGAACGATGTAGTCTGCGATGGCTGTACGTTATTCGAGAGAACAAGGTAGAATTAAGCTATTAGCAATCAGGGAGGTAATTAGAAAAATCCCTTGGTCGCGTTAATCTCTTCGAGAAACGGGAGAACCGTCTTTGGTAACTTGTTTCAGACGGAGGAAACAGGTGCGAGAAAGAGGGACGAGAATGTCGAAAGAACAGCGGGGGAAGACGGAAGAAAAAAAAAAAGGTGAAAATAGTCATAAAAATATATGAAAAGTAATTTGTGGTCTTATAATGTGCAGTAGCAGCACCAGTCTCGGGCAGTGAGCGTGGGCACGGGGTGTAAAGAGAGTAGGATTTCATTTTACGCCGTCTTTCATTCGGGAATTAATTATTTCTCGAGAGGAGTGAACGCAAGGCACTACTCGAGCGAAAATAGTTGAGCAAAAGAAAAGCTCGTCGGGAGGCAGAGGCGTGGGTCGAAAGTTGCATGCAACTTTTTCTCCTCCTGAATTTAGACGGTTAACCTTTGTGACTGCGGCGCGGGGCGTTAAGCTGGTTTCATTGCTTCTATAGCTTTTCCACTTTTCTTTATTTTTCATCTTCTACTTTTCGCACATCGTCTATTGACTGCGAATCAGGTCAATTCGTAGCAGAGAATTCCGCCTTCCTTGATAATTCCTCACCCGAATCTACCGGCGCAATTCATTAAAATTCATAAGCGTGATCATCGACTATGTTACGTAAGGGTTGATATTTTTATTTCCATATATCGGTGGAAACGATATTATAGAAGAAGTCAAAGAATATAACATTTCGCAGCCTGGCCCCAGACGTATCAGCCGATTGTTGGATAACCGTTTCGTGTCTGGAGGAAATAACTCTTTCAGCGATTTGCAAAATCACAAAAGTTGACTTCGCCGAGTCCTGAAAGTTTCTAGACCACTTTGGTATAAGCTCGGTGAAGCGACGAACGTTCTGGCAATCTGTCATACAATAAGCGATACCATAGAAATAATTTATCCTTATACGAGGCTCGTAAAGCAACTTTATTGCATAACGCAAGTGTCTATGCTACATTCGGTTCGCTTAGCATTCTAAGCACACATGGACATCGGCACACCATATCGCTACTGTTTCAAAAAGAATTCCAATACTGCTATTATCCGGAATGAACAATTCTCGCGTATTAATATCTGATCAAACGGAACTCCACCCATTATGTCTCAATCAAATTTTACATCATTCATCATAAATCTAATATTCATCGAAATATATGATTCATCCACGTACGTATATATTCTAAAATACAGTGTACAGTGCAATATATGTACGTATATTGATCGGCTCTCATTTTCTCATTCATCATTCCTCACATTTCGTTTGCTCAAGACATACCCAATTTGATTTGGCTTTGCTGCGAACTGCCCAAATATTTGCGTCAATTGGTTATAGATTTAAGTGGAAAATCGAGTATACATAGGTCTATAAGTATGTGGGCGAGTCATGTTGAACAAACACATAATCAGCGTTCAAACAGCGTTCTATTAGAGACCTGATCGTCGTTTTGTACTCTCACATCACTTCTCCACTCCGAACCTTTCACTATTTTATTACTTCTTTCTTTTTCATCCTTCTTATTTCACCCCTCCGCGAGGCGGCTTTTTCGGAATTAATCCCAGGGTAGCGACTATACGTTTTCCTAATTGCTTCCTGCTGGTAATACTTTCATTTCCTTTTCTCTCCACTTTTCAACGTGTCTTCTCTCCTTTCTTGATCTCCATTTTTTTTTCCTTTTTTTTTTCCCTTATCCTACCACTTTCATCCCTTTTATTATTTCCATCACCTTGCCAACGTATAAATTCTCTTCAATTTACCTGTTTTCTTCACGTTATTTATTTATTTTTTTGTTCTTGCTATAACCGTAGCTTCAGCAGAACCTAGGAATCTCCGGACTGCATTATATCCACGCTGTTCAAAGGGGCTATCCCCATGAAAGGATAGCTAGACTGGGTTCTTCTTTTCATAGGATATAATTGCTCTAATAGTGTTATCTCGACGGTAACGTTGTTAGTCGTCGTGCCAATATATAGTATAGAGTTACAGCCGCCACGCCATAAAGAATATTGGAGATCCTACCGCCCCGAGCCAAGAAATTGAGATTTCTGCATCGTGCATCCGAACAACAGAAGCCATCGAGCGAATATAGCAAATGTATCGCAACGCCAGCCCTCCAACTCGTCTTTTAAAGATTTGCAAACGACCCAACGATTTCAGCGGCCCATATAAACCAGCCTTTACTTCATTTTCACAGTACTTCTTCTACCCCCTGGCACTTTTCCATAACTCTCCCTCCGCCACCTCGTCTACCTATACTATTGCAACTTCTCGCCAAAATTCATCTCGCCAAAGTGATCGTTCGACCAAAAAGCCAGGCGTTGTACAGGAATTAATAATTAAGACTCGTTCTCTCGCTTTCAACGTACCCAAAGCAAAAACGAGATTTTTTTCCCCCGTTTGAGATACAGTGTAGGGAAAATCCCGGGATCAAAGGGTGATATCGACTATGGGATTGATCGATAGACGGGACTGATGAATTCCATTTCTTGATGCGTCTAGCTGCGTGCTTTGGTCGTGTAAGTCTGGTGCGTTTAGGTTTTTTCGATTGATGGTCTGATCGCGTTGATCTGACCAGGTCGTCAACCTGTTATAAATTACCTGGCCCACCGTTGGTCGATATACGCAGCGATTCATTCGTACCTACCCTTTGAATACAAGGTCCTGATTTAGCTGCCACAAGTTTCCTCGACGGTGCTCTTTTTTACCTTCTATTTATTTATTTCCCTCTTGTACTTCTCTTCCTACCCCTACATCAGTCACGTAGATGTAGCTCCGAATTCTAGCAGCTTTTTCAGATGGTAGTCAACCGCGTCTAGCAAGACGTGTCGTCGATTCACCATGCAGACAAAATTCTTACCTTGTCTCCTTTTCCACGTGGTTGATGTACCGTCGTTCCAACATCATACGAAATTGGGTGTATACATACATACACTATATTCTCGTCAACCTTCCCGCACTTTACTACCAATGCATTTATATGTAGGCATGTATACGTACATAGTTACATGTCTTTCCTAAATACCCTGGCAGCGAGGTAAAATTCCCTTTTTCGAGGGAGGTGTGTACCATAGCTACCAATACCAGCCGTGCGACCCATTATTGATTTAATTATAATTACAAATCGTATTCGACGTTGGAAATCATGTTTATTTTGCTCTTCGTCAGGCATTCGTTCGGCCCCGGGAACCGAGTTTCAAGAGACACTCCGTTCTTTGCCGAGCAGAGCCTGCAGACCCAGCGGAAATGACTTTGTGAATCGTAAGCGAGCGGACTGACATACTATGAGCGGATATTGGCTTGATTACAATTACAAATCGTGTCTGAGACAGGGCAATCGTTCGTATCTCATTCTTGAACCACCATGATCATCTCTCGCCTCAATCGTCGTAGAGCCCCCACTTTGCTTTTTACAGATATTCAAACGCAGCTAAGGAAATGAATTTTGCGATCTTAGTTAACCAGAGGTCATATTATGTCGTTAATATTCACGGATTATCGGATCAAAAGCGGTATCACACGTTGCTAAAAGGAATTATTCACAATTGGAGAGCTAACTACGAAACAAATCGCGGTTTTAACCAAACGCTCGGTTTATCGCAAATCGAACCCCGCGACAAGCCGTGCGTATACACCTCCCTTGTAATAATTAGCGGACACGAGTAATGCCTCTTAATGCCGTACACGCTACGATTTTCCATGTCCGGTGTATGGTAGTTGGTCGAAGGCAATATCGTAATCTGCATGTGACTCGTACAGCCTATACCTGTTTATGAATAATTCCGGATTTGTAGCCGGCGATATTGGTAGCATCAACGGACGTGAGTTTAACTTTTGCCCTCCGCGTCGCTAAGTGCATTTGCATATTTGGCAGCATATACATACATATATATTTATACATTTTGCCGTCAACTGGCTTCAATTTCACGTACACCTAGGCAGCTTTCACTCCGAGATTAATTCTTTTCTCAATTTATTCTTCACGTATATTTCGTGGGTTCACTTATTTCACTTATACTATACGTTGCAGGAAATTTGTAAACGTCAGAATATGAGAGGGTTGATAAATAGTTAAAACAATAACGAAAGGCCCGGGTAATGAGGTCGAGCTGCCACGGAGGTTGTGACACGGTTGTTACACACAATCCCCGTAGGATTTTATCGAGATTAACGAGGCAAAAAGTTTGTCAGAAATTAGGTAAGCTGGGTAGGAGGTGTTTGTGGAACGTTAATATGGGTTTTCTGGCAGATCTCATCCGAGCTTGACCATTCAACTTTTTATGCTAAAGTTTTTTTTATTACTCTCTGCAGCAGGAACGGTATAACAACATGTTTCACACAAAAGCGCTCTGATAATGGGCTCTACGAGCACTAAAATCCTCGCGTAATATCGTACCTACCTGAGTATTCCGAATTATAAAGGCGGACGTTTTAATTTGTTCTCCAGTTTTATTTTCTCGATTAATTAGATTATTCCTGTCTAACGGACGACACGACGTCCAATTAGTCGCAAGGTTTTACTCTTATTGCCAATTTTTCTACCTTCTTCTTTTTCTCATTCTCAATCACTCTCCGATCTTTTATCGCAGCAATCCTACCGACGATTTAACTTGCGATTTATATTTTACTAAATGGAAATCAAAATCTGCCATCTGACTGAATCAAAAAACACATATATATGTTCATATACAAGTAAGTTAAATACCGATGGGTAAAATTCTCGTCGGGCGCGCTCTCCTTGGTGACAAATGTTGTTTAATTACCAGTTATTATCTGCAATCTTCCCCAAAAGCCGTTAGCCGTTAACTCATCGACTTCGCGTACCTATCTATATACCTCTACTTTCAGCGATTAAACAAAAGATTCGCCGAGTTCGCGAAGTATAAACGGTGGAAAGCGAAATATCTCGGTGAGACTTTCACCCCCGATGAAAAAGCTCGCTGACTCTTGACAAAGGCAATACATAATAGTGTTACAACTTGATAAAAATGATGGCTCTATGTGTCGTTACATGTAAAACGGTGTCCAGTTCTCGGGCGGGAGGTAGATGGATACATATGCATCTATATACTAGCCCGTACGTATCTACTGACCACGCCAAGACGTCCCCATAAACCCTTTTACGTTTATGACATTTTTTAAAGCCCGTCTCACTCACGAGAACCACCCGACGCGGTATTAAGGCATTGTAAGCGATATCCATTGTACCCTGGATAAATCGCCTTATCTCTATCCTTTCCTTATCCCCTTCAAACCCCTCTTGGACACCGCCATCATATTTCACGCACTCACACGTACATACCTGTAAGACTATTACTTACACCGAAACAAATATCGTTTGTGGATGAAAAGCGACGTCAAAAACATTACTTAATTACAAATTAATAATTAAAAGCTGCCAACCCTGGAGGCTTAATCCAAATTGATATCGAGAAGGGGAGACTTATAAATTATAATAAAACGTTCAGGTTGCCAGGAGCGGGTCACGGGCCAGCTCAAGGGGTGCTGAGGAGAAATAAGGGATGAGAATCCAGCGTGGGTGGGCTTAGGCAGAGACGAGTTTGAAAAGCAGGCTAATGGTACCCTGAGTTTCGTAGCACCGATGGAGTCGGGGTTGGACCTGGCACTTTGTACACAATACCCCATCCTTTCCCCTTTCACCCACAACCACCCCATTTCTACCCCTATTCCAGTCGTTCACCATCGTTCCATTTGCCTCGTTCGTATACAGCTCTTTCCACCCCTTTCGTGTGGTGGTGGTTTTCGTGGAAGTGGGGGGTAGGTATGGGTATCGATGGGCTGGTGGGAGTTGGGCGTGTCATAACGTAAAAATTTACCGAAGGATCGAAGGATAATAACGGTGATATATTGTGGAATAACTTCTGACGCATTACTGGGCGATTAATCTCCATGGCGATTCTCCAACTTGGCTTTTTTGTCGCTGAGCTATATATACATATATACGTATTACCTATGGTTCTTTCACGTCCTTTTTCTGTTTTTTTTTTCTTTTTTTTACTTTCATTTTATTTTCTGTGTATTTTCTTGAGACTTCAGAATTTCCCGAGGTTTGCCAATGTCTCCCCCATCTCTTCCCCCATTCCAATTCTGCTCGCTCTTCTTTTCTCTCAATTCTTTGCCGTTTCGTATAACGCGTTGACATCACACGGGCCATCGCCTCGTAGTTGTGCCTGACGTCATGAAAGTACTCTTAAAAATTACCACCGCTCGTAACGCGCCCCAAAAACTCAACGTTTTTACATCAGGTCTCCAGGGAAATGCTTCCCGCCCCTATTCACCTATAGGTACCGGGTGTAGCAACGAATGTCACACGCGTAATCGCCTCGCTATTTAACTCAACGTGTCTGTCATACAGGGAAAATTATATCAATTCTCAAAATATGGTATGCGTATAGGATAAGGATGTTTACTACGCCTGCTACACCAAGCCTCAGAATCTATCTTTACACGCGATGAATTTCTACGGCAATTTATACCCTTCGTGGTCCTAGGTATATAAGAAATCCTAGGAACGACTGTTGTATACCTACGACATAACATTCGTGGTAGAAATTTGTCACGGTGATTATTGCTAGCCCCGTATATTTTTGTACTCGTGATACGTCATGTGATAAGAAGGAGGAAAGGGATTTACTACTTCGCGCATAACTGCAAAAGGGTTGAAGTAAATCACCCATAATTTTCAGCTGCTAATTTTTTAAACAGCTCCTGATTTCACGCGATAATTTAACATCTCGTTGCTACATTGCAGAATCGTATGAACACGTAGAAATATTCTAAATAATCTCATGCCAAGGTATGAAAAAAAGAATTTGCGAAGCACAGCAAGAATGACCAGTGTAATCATTGAAATCTGGAGTAACAGTGTAGGTGATTATTTCAGCTCGCAAGTGAGCTTTTCTCATATTTTTTTTTTCTTTTGATTTTCCTCTGTTTCTTCATATTCTTTTTTATTTCCATCGCTCAAGAAACGCCTCTAAATTTTCAATCCATTATTTAAATTTCGACGGAAACAAAAAAAAAATGAGAAAAAAGAAGCCACCCCAT
This sequence comes from Tenthredo distinguenda, assembly GCA_947538915.1. Taxonomy (NCBI): domain Eukaryota; kingdom Metazoa; phylum Arthropoda; class Insecta; order Hymenoptera; family Tenthredinidae; genus Tenthredo; species Tenthredo distinguenda. The sequence goes on from OX384534.1 coordinate 14,733,908, forward strand.
TGCTACGAATTCTCAAAAAATATTTTTCCCTTCAATTTCTACCATTGTACCGAAATCTTACACATGTGTAGCGATGATATCTTGGTTGGTTGCAACGTAGAATTGACCATAGTAGGTAAAGAGTCAACCTCGGCACCGAGGATAAACATTTCGACATTCCTAACATCGCGTCAGGCCGACCGGCACGACGCTATTGTTCCCAGGATGCCACGTGCAACTTGGCAAGGATTAAAGGAAAGCGCGAGATAGAGGACCGCAGGGGACTGTAACCACTAAACTAGACGCCTAATAGTTCCCCCTTTCTGCCCACGGACAATAGTCCATGGCGACTATTCGCCGAGCACGACTCCTCCAGGAGTCCTGTGGACATCACGAGCTCTTCCTACCACCATCCATAGCATGTTGGAGTCGCTGTTAGCCCGCAGGGTGAGTAAGCCGGGTAAAATGAAAAGGGATGAATAAATAGTGAGAGAAAATATACGGATATACGATTTTGATGGATGATCATCTAAACGAAACAAACAGAAAGAAAGAAGAAAAGTAAGAGAAAAAAAAAACAGCCAAGATTTCAACCGGACTGATTTGAAGTTATAACGACGGTATGACGTAACTGTCGTTATCACAAGGGATCGCCAAGAGGACCACGAAGGATCAGGATGGACCAGGGAGGACCGGAAAGGATCACAGTTTAGAAGGATAAGCCCGGTTCACGCAAGTCCAAGAAAGTTATTGGAACGAAGGGCGAACGAAATCTTCTTTTAGCAAGATGGACATATTCCAACGATCTATGTATATATTTCGAGATACGGGGACAGATTTGCATGCATATAGGTGTATATATATGTACGTATATAGGGTATAGTGTGATAGGAGAGAAAAATTTCTGAGGTTAGAATCTGGTAAATTATTTTCCGGGTTCATTTTACGAGTTCGACGCCTACCGAGGTCGACGAAGTCCTCCCCTCTCGCAATCAACGAAACGAAATCCCTGGACCACGTCGGCCGGCGGAAGAGATAATTAATTCTAAGAGCGAGTGTCGAGAGGAAATGGGCGGAAGGAGAATGGATGAATTGCTCGGAAATCTCTCTGTTCTTTTTGCTAATTATTCAGTAAAAAACCTTTTCTCTCCGTGTGGATAGAAACGATTCAAAAAAATTCAAGTCCACGGATAAAACCTCATTTTTTAAATTATTTTCTTTAATTACATTTCACCTCCTACAACCAACTTTGACACAAACGGTTTCCCCTATTTCCGCACTTATTCACAACTTTGTCTGAAAAAAATGTCCTCACCCACTAGTTTATGCCAAATGACCATTCTTCATTAAGGCTGAGACTATAATGATAATGACAACAAATTTTACGAATAACAATAACAATATGAATATACCAAGATCAAAGGACCGATTTTTGGACAAGTTCAAGGGTCACGTACCCCCTTAAGCGAGCGTGAAATGCAATTTGCATTCGCGGAACGCAGCGGTGTTCGCGTCTTCACCTGATTGAACGGTTGCCCTCAGAATGAAGGTAGGCAAAGGGTGAATAGAAGCTGCCCCTCCACGAAGGGTGGGATATAGCAGATATAGTAGAACGAGAAATCCCCCAGTCCTTTGCGATCGCTAGCTGCGTAGCGGGCCGCCTGCAGCAGTAGAGAGTCCGGAGTCAGAGTCAGAGTCAGAGTCAGACCGGGTGTTAATTACATCAGTGTGTGCTGGCACGTTGCCCACCTACCTCGCCATGGAGTATAAGGGCGGAAAGGAGGCTAGACGTGAGTTGGAAAAGGATGGGAAATCGGTGGGACAAAGATGGGAGGGTGCGATCGATGAGGGGTTTGGTACTGTGTTGGCACGCTGCCCATCCTACATCTTCTTCGCGATAACTTTTTCGTTTTCAGCTTCATAATCTACATTGGGGTTTTTTTCTTTTTTTTTTTTTCTTTTCTTCTATAGCTTAAATTTGACGCTTTATCAGGTATCTGGTTACGGAAAAAAATATGTGGGGAAATGAGAAGAAAAAATCATTGGGAGATTATCGCGGTGATTAAAAATCATTGAATTAACCCGGTGGCAATGGTTTTTTGTAACGTGACGTTGAATTATTGCGAGGATTGAGTTCGGAATTATTAAATATGACGCGGGGGATGATGATACCATCGATGGTAATTTTATGTTTATAATTTTATTTATTTTCTCTCATCCAAATACCCCCGGCTCTTTGGTTCTGGGTGTTTTCCTAAAATTCATATTCACGCGTGTAGAATGAAAGATCAAGATTAGCTCAAAGTTATTTCATTAATCCCGTCATGAATAAAAATTTGCTTCATTCATATTCATGCGCTTACCTCTACCATGCTACCCACCCCCTCCGACAGTGCTACCTAAAGTTAACGCGGAGTGAGTGTGTATCTAGACCCACGTCATATATTATACGGACGAGGAACACCGACAGTGTTTAAACGCGGATCTAAGCTAATTTTAAGTAATTTCCTCTAATTGCATTCGAAATAATTATGAAATTTTAATCCCGGTACCCCGCGGTACCCGTCACAACTCCTCCCACTCTTCCGTCAACTTTCCGTCACCCCCAGTCTCTGGTATTCTACCGTTACCACCACCACCACCAGTTTCTCACCCCTAACTCGTCTTTGTCCCGGTATTCTTCCGTATTCGTCGTCTCGCTTCCGCCTGAGAGGTTTGCACGAAGCTGTGTCCCGCCTTTATGATGTAAACGAATTAAGATCTACTTTCCGAGTCCTTGTACGCGTCTTTAGCCCCGTGAAAACTGGACCTCCATCCCTCGCTTTCCCGCATTCTCGGGTCTCCTGCTACAGCGTTCAATCTCTCTTCTCTTACTGCCAGGCAAACCCGAGCCGAATTTCACCCGGCGTACCCCTCGATGCTAGAATAAACTTTCAGGAACTTGGGACGTTAAAGTTGAAAAAAAAAGAAAACAACTAAAAAAAAAACGGAAAAACGAAAAAAACTAAAGAAAGAAAAAAGAGAACATTTCTTATGTCCTCCGCTAACGAGGGAAGGGCCAAAGATTTGTGGGGAAAGGTTTAAGGTTTAATGTCTAGGGGTTTGCTCGTAGCTTAACGTGGGGCACCAACTTTTCTGCCCTTCTACCTCGAGTCTGTAGAAATCTGGACTCTGCCATCCGAATACCTTACTTCAATTACGCCTAAGTCTTAAGGTGGATCAGAGGCAGATGTTGAAAGCGACGAGTCGCGATTGAAGCCAGAAGGTACGTAGGGCAGGGGGATCCCTTTGTTGTCAACGAAACAATTATCCGGATCAGCACTCTGAGTAATGGAAATCAACAATATCAAAAGTCTCTCATGATCAGATCAGCTTGCACCACCAGGTTAAGTTAAATTTCATAATTTTTTAACAAAATTTTACCATCGCCACCCCAAAAATTTTTCTCCAATTGCGATTCAATTCGCGAAGTCAAAGACGAAAGACGTAATAAGAAAAATTGATACATCCGCTTACATATTGTGAACAATTAGCCCCGGGTGTAACGATGAACACAGCCAAGTGACGTTAGACAATAGCGCCAAAGGTTTCTCATACGTGAGCCACAAGTGGCCTCCTTATTCACGTGTGGATAATATCACCGATATATATACATGAACGTGAGTCATATACGTAGGTATATCTGGTGGTTGAACGGAATCGAGCGACGTTAACGTCGGACGAGATGTAACGAGACGAATCGAACCGTAAAAACCAGGTGAACGCGTAACGAAACTGAGGGATGAAATGCCGGAAGATTATGAAGATAATTTTGATCCTGGAGCAGCAGTTTGTAACAGATTCTTGTACGAGTTGATTGAACTCGCTGCTTTTAATTATAATTTATACCCAAAATTATACTCGCTTGGATTAGAGTTTCCTGAGTGACATCCATTCTCCGCCGGATCTTGGCCACGCGATTTTACCTACCTAACAAAACGAATTTTGTAACGCTGTGAAATTTTACTTGAAATTGTTTTACCCTCAACCTGTGCGTTACTCACTGAAATTCATCTCCCAGATTTTACTACGCGCGGTTATAATTAAACACATACATGAACTTTCGAGATGATATAAAACAGTGGCGAATTCATAAAAACAAAAGTATCAAAACGTGCGGTGGTCCACATATTTTTTTCTCCGTTACAAAGTGAACATTTTTTTCATTAATGAATCCGAACTGCGATAGGTATCTAACCCTGCTAAACATCTCCCATCAATTAGGTATCGCTAAGCAGACTATTTCGATTAACCAGCAGTAATCAATCAGCTAAGTGACTGCGAAGGAAAGGACATTCTCGTATATAGAAAGGGGTAGAAAAATCGTCGACATATTTATTGCCCGCAAGTGTATTTTTCGCCGGGCAATAACTTCTTTGGGTGATATAGAGCGGCCTATATTTTTCAGTAGCCGTGGGAAGCGCGTTGGCCGAAGCTGGGAAAGAGTATGAGTATAAGGCCGGGAATGGTGGAAGCCGAGAAAAGAGGCCTATTAGGCGGAGACCACAAGTGGCTTCGTCAGATAAGCAACGCAAAGCGCCTTACCCGAAAATGAATTCGGCACACACGCCACCTCGCTACCCCCGCAAACCCAGAGAGAGTGACGGTGACCGGTCAGTGGGCAGAGATCAGAGCTCTTCTCCCTTTTCCTCCCTCTATTCTACCCCCGTACACCCTCGAAAACTCGAGGACCCGAATCCCTGATAATCCCAGCCTCTCTCACACAATCAGCACTCCATTTTTCTCGTTTAATTCTTGACGCCTGGCCTAGCCTTTCCACCCTCGAGTCTGCAGATGTTGCCGTTACGGTGACGCTCGTAGTGATGCTGGTATTGGTGGTAGTAGGTATAGTTGGTTTTGCGGAAGGTTGCCAGATCCAGAAGGGTGCAAAGGAAGAAGAATAAGAGAGAGAAGATTTCTCTCGCAAACAGTAGAATCGGGTAAGACAACCGTAAGCCGGGGCTTACGCCACAAAACAGGCACGTCAACAATTTCAGGTACCTAAGCCTTTCGTTGGTTCCTTCATTTCACGGAACGCCGACCAATTATCCGCTCCGTGGACATAGATTTACATTATGCCAAGGATAAGGGTGAGGCAAGGCAAGGCAAGGCCCCGCGTTCCCTTTGGAAACACCATGGTTTGGGCATAGGTATCAACCATGCGTGGTGACTCGGTACGGTATGGCAGTCAACCGTTTGTAATACGCGTCAGCTTCGGCGGTCACTCAGATTGACAGTATCGCATAAGGGCTCCGAAAATCAATTCCAATTACTTTCGCGGTACGGATAGTGTCGGTTACTCTGCACGTTGGGATATATGTGTGTGCAAAACGTGAACGGGCGTATAAATGGTAATTACGTGAATATTGGTGGCTGCAATCGTGAGGTTGTATCAAACCCGTTAAGTTACCTTGACACGGGTCAAGCATTGTATGAATTTTAAATCAGCGGTCTATACTTTTACCCTGTCGTCGATACCTGACATAGAACTACAGTGCATTACTGACGTTGGAAATTATTTATCACCGGCATTATAACTGGGATACATATACGATAAATTACGAAGCGGCGGGCTCCATTCAGCAAATTGCCGACTAGCACGATTTATCGCCTTTCCCGGATTCTATTTTATTTATTTATTTTATATTTTATACATTTCGGACCTCCCCTAGATTCCTGAAATATTACACCACCGCATACGCGTACACGGATTTGCACACACCCTCGATGACATACTTGGCCGAACGTTAAATCGCATGAAAATCACATAATTTATCGTTTTTTTTTTTTTTTTTGTCTCTTTTCTGTCTCTTTTATTGCTGGACATTTTTTTTTTTCGAAGATCCCCGCGTACACCACCGTTTGGTCTGTAGGGTAATCGAGACAGCTTCGTCGTCCTAAGCTAGCCTCCAATGATGACCATTCTGTGATGCAATTTCGTTCAATTAGCGGAACAACCTCTAAACCCGTAACCTGTAACTTGAATGTACAAAAAACACGCCACACGCAGCGATCAGCAGATATCGCGTTATTGGGTTAGCTTTCCACCGTTAGCCACTCCAATCACAGGCATAGGGTCCAGTTCAATCCAATTAGCACTCTACGCATATATATTGTCAAACGTAATCAACTGTCGCCGGGAAAGCAAGAAAAATTTCATGCAGGCTAATTAGCGCTGAGATAATCCCTGCCAAGATCTTCTGCCGTTATACCGTATTAGCATAAGTCGACACATCTTCTCGATAAATGTGAATGTATGCTTCTCGTTTTTCTTCCTCTTCAATAAAAATTTCACTTTTTGTCTAGTTCTATGTGAAACATGTTTCGTTGAAATCAGGACTATCGATCCGACGCAAGTCATGGCTAGACCAGACAACAGCCGAATTTGCAGACCTATTTGTATGTATGTACGTGTATACATAAGTATACTATGAGCCGTAATTTGCCTGTCGGCAGAAAGCAAGAAAAATGGGGTACCTACATCAGCATTCGCGTTGAGAGAATGTCTCACCAACATTGCCTCCTCCGACTATTGCGTAAGTCCGCGGTTTCTTGGCAAAGCAGTATTTCCGGCCTCTTGGCCTCCGTTTTCTGCACTTCGGGCGTCGCTTTATGCACCGTCTTATGAAGCTTAGATGCTAGACACGACGCATCGTATAAACCCCGACGTATTAGTTTGGTAATCTTGGCTCGAAGTTTGAACGATGAAAACGCCATGCCAAACGCATACGTTTTCACTCTCACGTCTATGTAGGCACGTTTACAATAACCGAAGTTGAATTTTCCCCGCTTCTTCCTACTCGCTTATGCTACCTTCTTCCTTTTTCTTCGTGCGAATTAAATTACATTCTGAAACATCGGTCTACGAAATTCTCTGGGGCTGGTATCGTGGCCTAGCTCGCATCTCTACACGGCTCACTACACATATTACACCTCATACGATATTGCATAGCTATACACTTCCCGCTACGTTTCTTCTTTATTCAGATTCCAGCAATGCCATAAACCATAGTTTGCAACGACGTCTTCCTTCGGAATTAAACAAAGAATTCCCACAAACAGGTCACAGTTACGTGAGTACTATCAAACATATTTGTACCCGTATGGATATAGTTCAACGCTCAATTTTTCTTTTTTTCTACACCCTCGCAGCATGGCGTCAATGACGATGATAATCGCGGTAGTATTGGTAATTCTGAATTATGCAATAGCCTCGATCGAGTTTTCCATTCTGCATCGTTTACCTCACCTGTTACATTATTTCATAAGTATGGAAGGTGAGTGGAAAATTGGTAATGGTTTCAAGCTACGAAACTCCGACCTCAAAAGTACCGTGTATATTCGGCTTATCCCACCTGATATAATAGCGGTGTTAAGTTATAGTAGCCACCAAATGACTCCCTCAGGCACAAGTCCCTTATTGGATAAAGCTTCTCGAAACATTCGTTGCATCGATGTCCTCAACGATCTATACTGTGCTTCTGGCCATGTATAAACGTATATTTGTCCACATATGGAGATACACGAACAAGAACACATGCATATATGCTTATGTGATATATACATATATACATATACATTAGGCACTATGCATATATGTACAAGGTACGTAGATACCTAGCCACATACTGCCGCTGGGACTTCACGCACCGATGTATGGGACACCTGGGCCTTCGAACTTTGTAGTTGATTACAATTTGAATTTATTAGCCTTGCGCCGAGTTGTGGTGCATGTGTACAGACTTCGTCAGTTTCGAAATCCACGTTATGTTCAACCATTATTAATGTGGGATACTTTTTGTGAAATGAAAATTAAGATAAGACTTCGGCACAATTTTACAACAGTTTTCTTGTCAGTAAGAAAAACAGGGTTTTCAGGCTCCTTTTTTCAGAACAAGATTCCGGATGTTCACGAAGGATCCAGCACTTCAACGGTTGGTTTAATCAACCTGAAGCTTTTTTACGGTCTCGGCCATGCTTCGATTTATTATTAAAATCAAACCGAAACGGTTATTGGGGGCAGAAAAATACCAGATTTCAAAAAGTATTAATAACTATCGATATTTTTTTCACCTGGTACTTATCATAGGGCAAAACTTTGAAAGTGAGTGTGTCAGGTGTTCAGGCTGTTTAAAATTTCATTTTGACCTAGCGTGACAATTGTTGAAAAAAGTTCAGAGAAACTTACTACTTATATATGAGTGCGTGTTACTAAAAGCAGCACGAGCTTTTGTTTGAAATAGTTCTGACTGATATATTTTTTAAATATCCTATGTCCTATAGTCAGTAACGAAAAAAATTGCCAAGTAACATACTGTACCCGATGTTGAGAGACGCGTTTCTAAGTTATCTTCATTAGGAAATGTATAATTTAAATTCGAATTATCCTGATTATAGACTCCAAAATTTCAGAGATACACATCTCTGATTACGCTCCTGGATCATTTCATTCTAATTATGCCGTGTAACGTTGATCAAAGCGTGAGAAGAGTCGAGAATCGAGATGGTTCTTTTTTTAAATCAGTTAAAAGTGTGAAAACCTTTTTGAAACTTGAGGCGAAGTTCGGTCCCAGCCAGAGCGACACAACGAATGATAGCCCGAAAAAAGTTTTCTAGGTTTTAAACCAACAGTTCTGAAAGTAGAACCTCACTCAGCACGAAAAATCAGTCTCGGAAGAAAAAGAGACTCGAATACACGTTTTTAATTGCATAAATTTCCGTGACATCGCATTTCGGTTCTAAAATACCAAATCAATGGCCATCTAACAGCCGCGTTTGACGATGCAAGTCTTATCCCATTACATAGACTGGGAATCGATTATCTGTGATAATAATTCCTCACGTGGGATAGGTGCTAGTGACGATGTAGGGCTGAATTTCCCTGCTTATACCGGAAGCAATTAATGTCATGATTCGGTTCGGGTTTCTTATGATTTGACTCAGATAAGAGGTTTTCCTTAACGTAATTAATGCAGCGAGTAATATCCACGTATATACACCTACGTAGGTATATAAATTTAAACCGCTTTGGTAAATTATCGCCATTAACAAATTGCTCGGCTCAAGCCGTCGCGCGTCACGATACACGAGCCATTAGCTTCAGATCCTCGGAGGATGGATAGCCTTGATGCCAAGAAAACAGCAAACCATAATGACAATAAACCCAAGGCGCTGCTAGGCGCGATAGAATCTTCTTATTCGACAATCATCTTTGCATAAGCCGGTACGTAACAAATCTTATTCTCGTACGCGAATTCCCATCTAAAATTCAAGCTGTCTCGAGTCACGTTCTTGGCTCGAACCATGTAGACGGATACTCGGAAGACAATCGAGTTTTCTAAGATCAATGGTGAAGTAGACAAGGCAACAATTCCATAGTACTGTAGAAATGTAGGCATACTTTTAAATTTCACTTCTGACTCCTACAGATTCCGTTAAAGTTTTATACAGAAGTTAGACGAGTTTCCAGACATCTCGAGGCGAACGAATTTTTGACATTCGGTACACGACTCTGACGAATAATGTCAAGTCAGTTTTGAGCTTGAATGTTAATTACTTTTTAGCGAGAATCAGGGAGATGGGGACTAAATTTCGCGATATCACATTGAGTTGACTTGTTTCGTAATTCGTTACGAATATCACGAGCTGCGAAGCTATTATTTGTTACACCCTAGTTAACGATAGTACAGATTAAGTTTAACGAGCGTGTTTCACCACACTGATATATGACGCACGTTAACTCTTTTTCAATTAATATCAACTAATAAAATTACCTCGACGTTGGAAGATCGGAGCCTGTCCAGTTCGAATTGAGTGAATGAGCCCTGAACAAATGAATAAAAAAAAATACGGATTTTTCGAAACAGAAATAAATGTTAGTTGATGTTGTTAAAAATACGGAAACAAAAATTGGATGTGCCTGTTCTGCTGAAAGGCTCTTAACGGGGAAAAAATTATCATCGTAAATCCTATACGTAAAAAGGAAAAAAAAAAAAGAAAATGGCATGTACCCCTGCTAGCCCGTGAGTGAAATTTCAACCCGTCGGAAAGAATCACGTTAGCTTTACAAGGGGCAACTAAAAGGTTTATCTGTAGGTGTGTAACGTATGAATCAATTCAACAGCTGGAAAGTAATAGCTACAGATATCTCGACTCGCTAGAAGTGATGGTGTTGGATCTTCAGCCTCGGATTACTAGCAATGAAAGGCGTTAATCACGATGAGTAATGACAAAATTAGCACCGAATAGGCATCGATGAAATTTAAAGTAAAATTAGAGTTTGAAACCGCGATAGTCTTCTCCGTACTTCAAAATAATCATCACATTGCCAGCGGACCTTGCAGAAAAATTTCTACAACAATACGATAACACCTCGTATCAAAAAATGTGTGATATAAACTTCGCAGTGTTCAGCTTATCGCAGTACAAGCTGATCAATATACAGTCTGTGATAGAACTGTGCGAAGAGTGATGCACGATATAATTGGATAAAAATCGCCAATTTCAAAACAATCAATACTGTGATCGAAAAGCTTTGAAAAAAACAGGTCGATGATTTTGTGAAAATTTCAATGAACAGTAATTGGTTCAAAATGACAACTAACTAACACCTGTGTTTGATGTCGTATATACCGATTACATGACGCATGTGCATCACGCATCGACAAAATTTAAATAACATTTATTTTACGGGATTACGAAGCCGGCATGTTTTCTTCGATTTCCAGCCATCCCCTGCATTCAGGGATTTTACAGTCGTGTGTCGCACCGGCAGCCAGGAACTCTAATTACCGATTGGTATCGAGAAAATTCGCGAGTCAGACCACGAAAGTGCACGTTTATGTGTGGCCTGTACGTAGCAAACAATAAGCCGCGTACATATAGGTATATATGTGCAAAGCATTTACTCGGCTAATATTTTCACGCCAACTTAAAGCTTTTTGTATCATTACCACAAGGGAAATTAGACAAGCCAACAAGGCTGCCGAATTCATACGCAGAAATACTCTGAGGGTGGAGTTTTAACCTTCCAATTTACAGTCACACCTTCGTGTGTGAATTTACTACAGGTAATATAGAAGTTGGGTTAGCAACGGTGCGCAGCGAACAAAAAGGCACCCTTGATATTATTTTAGACTCTTTTTTTTTATTCCCCACACGGTCGAGGGTGGAAGCCTTATGTTTCATTCATTGCAGTTGCAATACGCACGAGTAACACAAGAACGAAAAGAACCGGTCGTAGGAGCGGATCACAGCATCTGACCAAAGCGATACGGAAACTCGATGTAATTCGCCATAAAACTTGACGCTTTAAACAGTCGTAAAGATCGAAACTACCCTCTCTGATTTTCCATCGGCTGACATATAACATTCTCAGACGTTGACTATATCGAAGGCTTGAAATTGAGTAAAGATAAAATCGAAGTGAGAACCTCGTGGTTCAGCAAGTGGCATAAAATAGTAGCCCGACCTCTCGGACTTTGAAAATGAGATACGGACAATCACTATCATCTCAGGATTCGTGAAATTTATAAATTTTTCATTCACGATCGGTAGAGTGCAGGCCATTTCAATCGAGGGTGTAGCTAATTCAAAACAGAACATTAGGCGTAGGCAAGAGATCGTAAAATGACGATAGCTAACGTTACGGTATGAACATAAACCGTCAGCTAACCCAGTCGTTCGCGAGTGGTACTTCTAGACCGAAGACACTAAACGTCGAAATATCAGACATTAATGTCGTAACATCTTGTGCCCTTCGAGCAAGATTCCATTCTACTACTGCGAGTATACGAGTACTTGAATTCGTACCGAAGCCGAGGTACCTACTCAAAGGTTTAAAGGAACCCTGGTAAAGGTAGGATAGTATACGTGCGTATGACGTTATAATCCAAAAAAATACCAGGCTCGCTGACGTAAGAGCATAAGCCACAAAAATAAGTAAATGTTTTTTTTTCGTTGATTCTGGATTTTTATAATCATATTTTTATTTATTTTTCGGACTCCCTGGACTCGACTGATCTTGACTGCCGAAATACCAAATGACTAGTTTTTAAGGTAAAAAATGAGTTATCGAGATCTTCGACTTTCAATCATTTTCATAAGCTTAAAAGTGTTACGGAAAAAACGCAATTCTCAATCGATCTCGAAGATTGAATGTTAAGTCTATTCGCTGAAGAAAAATATAATCAGGCAACAAGTCAGCTTATAATTGGATCGCAAACTTTCGAAGTAACGTCACTGCAGAACTTGCAAAATTTTATGAAAATGCAGTGCACCGCTACTTTGCTATTTTAAGAGATGATACGATTAGGCGTGGATGTACCTATTTAACATTTTCACCGCAGAGTTTTATGTTTACCATTTCTATTTATTTAGCGTTAATATTTATAGAGCCAAGTGGCTGAAGTATTTAAATTCATTACAACGTTCGACTCATTTCATTTCTGCTACGTTTTGGAACGTTTTTATTTTTTATTTTCTTCTATTTTGGAGAAAATTAAAGCCTAAGAGATATGTGCTCATCATGAAGTGCAGTGAACGATTCTCATTCATGAAATAAACCCTCCAAAGTTGGGTATGCCAGGGGGTGGCTTACAGTTTCACATCAAAGCATGTCACCGACAATTGAATGAAACCAACGCGAAAACTAATTGCTCACCATTGCAAACACTTTCGCGATGGTTTCATTCGAATCGGTGTGGTACTTTTCTGTGAAACTGTAAAACCACCCTCCCTTGACATGGAGAACTTTGAAGAACGATTTCATCCCTTAAAACCGTCTCAGTGCGGGTGTAAAGAACAATGCTTTTCTCTTGGATTCGAATCTTCTAATCTTTTCGTTTTTTTTTAATCCACTAAATTCGACTGAGACACCAAATTACAGATCCTCGTAAGGGAAATTAACGTATAAGATATCGGGTCGACCGCAGGAGTATAGAAACCGGTGGTTTTTGGCTCGATGTTTGGAATTTCGAGTCGAACTCGGGGCTCCTAATATTTGGCATGGGTCAATCAAGGAAAATGATTTACAATGCAATTTTTCTATTTGTATTTCCCAACTTACGATAAGTGTGGTTGTTTTTCTTGCTTTATTGAGGTAATAAAGATCCAGAAATGGTAACTGCGGATTCTGCCAAGCGGGTGTCAGTTATGAAAAATAAAAAATGAAGTCACGCCCTTCTGGCAGCTCACTCTTTTCGGTCTTAGAGAACGAAACTAGCTCCTCAAGACCAGGAAGGCGTAACATCAGTTTCTCCTTTTTCCTTAATTAAACCCTTCTAGTAGCATCCTGCTGGAAATAGCTGCGAATTACTTTAATCTCACGGCATGTTACTAAATTTTTATCTCAAAAAACCTACATATCTGGAATCTGCAGATACACTTTTATGGCAGCACAGTCGTCAGAAGTGAAAAGAAAAACCTCTGATTAAACCGTTTTGGTTCCTAACCCTCGATATATCCATATTTATACATATGAGGATATATGACCGCATACATTTATCCACATCGTACACATGCATAGATACACGTATACGAGCGCAAGTGCGGTGAGTTAGTAGTTGGTGGCGGGATTTGAAGTGTCCTTGAACAGCCGGGGGTGGAAAGAGAGAAGTAGAGTGAAGAGGCAAGAGGGTGGGGAGAGGCCGGAAACGGAAAGGTAAAAATGAAGGAGTAAAAAACAGCAGCAGCCGTTAACGAGTTGAGACGGATACAGGGTAGGATTTATTTTTCTAAATGCGTATTTAAGTACACAGCACAACTACCAATTTAATTTCTGGTATTGATGCGTGTATAAAGGGTAGAAAAAGTCACCGTCCATCTCTTTCCACTACATAATCCTATGCTACGTTAGACTCAGAGACTTGATTTCCGTCAGGATAAAAGAATAATTTTAAATACCCCAGAACCGTATTCCATTCGTATAACTTGGGGATCGTTTGAGAATTTGCCATACGCACGCTCCTACTCCATTATATATATTAACAGAATGAGACAATTCTGGAAAAGCGTTCGTTGAAATTTTCATTTAAAATCTTCTCACATCTGTTAGCAACAATTACGCTAAAAGTTTTCATTGTCTTGATACCGTTCAGAATGGACTGTCTACATTCAGCCTGGCGTCGCGAGGTGTGACAATAATGGTTAATGGGATCTGTAGTGTTCTTGAATCGCGGGGGATAATAGAGAGACAGAACACTAGGAACATTGGAGTGTGTGCAAGAAAGAGCCGTAAAGAGAGCGCGAAGCAGAACTCGTGAGTCGTGGCGAAGAGTCGACAAGGTAGCGAGGGTTGAGGAGGGTAGCTAGTGAGGACAGGAAAAGGGAAGAGGGCGGATTGCAGGGTTAAAAAAGCCGCCACGGCTAATGAGCACGTGAGATTGCGAACAAATGAGGGGCACGGACGAGGAAGCAAAAACAGCAAGAGCATCTCTAAAGCAGACGGTCGAAAAAGTTCCTCTGCAATATTAGGGATATATTTTTTTATTTTTTTCACCACTATAAATCAGGGGAAGATTAAAAGGGTCCAGAATATTTTTGTTTCGAGATTCAAAGCGCCGCGGGGAGATAAACCGTTAGGAATTACCGTGTGCGGGGTATATACGGCAATGGGGTAAGCTTTAAGCTCACGTATACACAAAACTCACACACTCATATTTCCTCGTTAACATAGGTGTGCAATTCACGTATGCAGTCGCACGCTAACGGTACTTGGTGCGTAATTAAGGCACGCAATCGACTTAAAATGATGCTTACTATACCATTTCTACCCACTTCATAAAGCGTTCCTTTTTTATTCACCGCATCTTCAAATTTTCTCTCGAATAATTCCCAAGCGAGGAGCGATTTCATCTTTTTTACGCCCCGAGACTCATAAATCATGCCCTAAGCGCGTATAAATCTATTTTTATATACATGTACATGTATAGAGGTGCATCGGCACTTTGTGGGCTTGTGTGAACTCTTCAGGCTTCTGTACGAGGATGGAGTAGACAAGGAACCCGAGACCCTGTTTGCTCCGGTGTCCAAGACGAAGACGTTCCTCTCATAAAGCGATTAGGTTTCATTTTCACTCGGCCCTCCACGCCCCCTGCAGGGTTCCGTTTCACTGATTTCTAGTCAATCTCAAACACGATGGACAAGAAATCGATTCCAGTCGTTTCACCCTTACCGCGCGGTAAATCCATCGGAATAAAAGTGGTGAACGAACCCCGTTTATTGCAACCAGAGATTGCGTTCCCCTGGCACCTCTCCCCCAATTCCGGCAAATAATAATAATAAAGAAAGAGGAAAAAAAAAAGAAAAAAACGAGAAAGAAGAAAAAAGGAAAAATAGTCCTGGCGGTAAAAAAAAAAGATAAGCGAGAGCAATACTCAATTGTCGTTCGTTTCCGAATTCTCCATTCTTACCCACGCAGCTCACCTTCTAGAGTTCACAGCCTAGCAAATAATTTAATCAATTAATCATCCTCGACTTTGATAATACAGTCCTTATGAAATATGAACAGCGGACTCCGACGCTTATCCGGAACCCGTAGCTTACTCCAATAATTCTCCTCCGGCACTCGGTACGAGTACGGGCCAAATACAAACCGAGCGTTGATACCGAATGGTGTTGGTGGTAGTCGTAGTAGTAGTTCCCGAGTTGGTGCAGGGTGGCAAAGTTTGAGGGTGTTGAAGAGAAGACGAAGGAAGCTGAGAGATGCGGATGCCGTAGAAAGGAGGGCTGAAAGTTAGGGGTAAGGATAGGGTGGAAAGAGAGACAGAGAGAGCGAGAGAGGGGTCACGTGGAGCCTGGAATTTCAGGCATGCTAAGTGCCTCCTTGATTTACTCAATCACTTCAGCTCACTCCGACGCTGTGCGGCACCGTACTATACATATACCTACCCTTAGAAGCGACTCGCCTCGCCCTGATTCTAGCAGCTCAGCTTGGCTCGTGTCGGTCCTTCCTCTCTTAACCAAGACTAGAGAAGCGCGTGCGTGAGAGATGTACAGGAGCTTATATTCGCCCGCGCCTCTTATGACGGCTAAATAGTTGGCAGAGCGCTACCTTAGCACAAATTTTGCACATCAGTTATTTCCCACCGTAGCTGTACGTATCTACTGACATTTCTCCTATTATAAGCTTTATTAATAACGGCTAATAACCAACTCCCGACGGGTTACTGCCCCTATCGCGTTATGACCGGGACAACAAATGAATAATTAACTATAATATCGCGTCTTATATTATTACTTATATTCTACAGTAATTAATCTACTGAATCCCCATATATATCTATACACACACATATATATGCGTGTGTGTGCGCGCGCGTGTGCGTGTATATATATACAGATACGAGGCGTGAACTTTCCAGGTTACCGTAACTCAAACGGAAAGTAATTCAATACCAGGTTGCCGCGCAGACCCAAGAGAATACTGTACATAACTCCGTTACTATTGTATTCGTCGTGGCATAATTGAATTACTTGAATTACTACCCACACGTATACGTTAAAGGTACTAACCCGCATCTCTCTGCTGCAGTAGCAAAAGGAGCGGGATCGTACATACATCAATCCTGACCCGAAAGGCCGACGTATTGATGAAATGAATTTTGAGACGTTCTTGTAACGCGACATTCATACACAGCTGTGAAACGCAACCTCACTCATACCTCAAAACCTTTCACATTTCTCAACTGTACACACCGACGTATCCTTAATGTACGTGGAAAGTTTCCTTTCCTCATTGTCTACGTTCATTCTATACGTGCCTTAGAGCATACAATACCTACAAGCCCTCGGTACTCACCGCCTGACCGCAGCGCGGGTTGTACCACTTGTCGAGGGGTCTCGTGATTGGTGGAGGTTCTACCGAGGCACTGGTGTAGTATAGCCTGGAGCTGAGAAGCGAGGCGAGCTCTGTTAGGTGTGTTTCGTAATTGTCTGACCACAACCGGAGAGTCACTACTTGGCGGACCGGTACTCGACTGCACTACTGCGACAGGTAGCTCGCTGTACGTCTAGCGGAGACATATGTAGTACGTGGTACGTGTATTATATGTATATGCATATGTGTTTTTACATGTATTAGAATTAAACGAGGGGAACTAAATTCGCTAAGCAAAACTGTATGTACGTATAGAATTAACGCAAATGGCAGTTGAGAGAATGAAAGGACCAGTTACGCCAATTATTGTTTGGGGAATTTTCAGTCCTGCGACTACGTTGCTAGCGGAACCGCCGATAGTAGTAGAGCTTGAATTCTAATTCGTCGTTGGGAAAAGTTGAATTTAATTAAAGAAATTAGACGAAATCGTAACTCACGATCAGGGTTTGCGTTTTTAATACCTTCTATCATACAGAAAATTTTGTCAACCAATTAATTTTACTTTACTTAACATTTTATCGGATATTGTAGAAAAATAAAGGAGCTTGCGCGGCGGGTTTATAAGCCACAGATCGAAACCTCTAACGGGATAAAATGAAGAATCGTATGATATTTTACCCAACAATCGACAGGTAGCGATATAAAAAAGGAAACGGACTTGCTGAAGATGAATCCACTTTCCAGTAAACTTTTGACGTTAAATTGTAACGGATGCGGATGAAATACAAAGATGGAGAATGAAAGGTCGAGAAGAGAAAATCAACCTTTTTAAATCCTGAGATATACCTACGCTCTTTTATTATCTTCAAAAATTCCGTCTGCTGTGGTTATCGGTAGGGGTTTAGGTATGGGTTTGGGTTTGGGTCGTGCTCGTGATCACAGGCACGAGACGTGTGGAAAGCGGTGAAAAACTCCTCTCCTCGTGTTCGGAGGAAAAGAAGAGAAGACTCGGAGCTAGGTTTCTCGTAAACCAAGATCAAGCAGAACGAATCGTACAGCGAAGAAACCGTAACTTTCGATGATTTTATTTACTGCCTCTTTATACTCCTATGAAGAAGGTTCTGCTGGTTAATGGAGGGGGACAAGAGAGAGACCAGAGGTCACGAGAAGGTCTTAAGCTTCTGAACTCTGACCTCGAGTTGTGGAAACCTAAAGCTAGCCTAACATTTCGTATTTGTAGAAGAGATGCGGTTCAGGTAAATACGAATCGCTCTACTCGCTCCACGTGCACAGCACTCTGGGAAACGTTTGCTTACCGGGATCTGGACCGGAGTTGTGGGGACCAGAAAATGTCTGAGTGGGAGATGGAGGAAGGAGTAACAAATGAGAGTGAGAGGGAGAGGGAGAGGGAGAGGAACAGGAAAGGAGAAGGGCGTGAAGAAGCGGAGGGTGCAATGCATTAGGGATTTCGAGAAGCTGAAAGAGGAGTGGGACGGGTACAGGAGAGAAAAGCGAGGGCTAAGACAATTGCCAGGCGAGCGGTACAAACCACTTACCGGTTTTAAGTAGCAGTTGGTTCGCCAAAGGAAGAGGGAAGCCCGTAGGAGCAACAGCAAAACCAGTATCGGTAGTAGCAACAGAAATAGCAGCAGCAGCAGCAACAGCGGTAGCAGCAGCTGAGCGACCCTTTGGTAAATAATGGCTCCTTGTATTCCTCACTCGTTAGAAGCCTTTCCAAGCTAATGTCAAAAATAAACCACTTCGCTTTTTATGAAGCTAATTGCCTGTGAAACTGGCCAAAGAATCAAGAGATTCGTATGATAAATACCTAAACAAATGTTACCAATCGTTTCAAAAGTGAATGAAAAAAAGTAACGATAAAAACTTCCAGGATTACTCAAATCACGAGGGTCTCCATAATTTTCGCGATTGAGTATATCCGGTATACTTCGACTACCCATTTTATTAATTTAGGATACACTTGGGGATGATACTCTTGTACTTCGTACTTGCCGATACCTGAAAGAATGCACTAGGTACATTCCTGGTTGTCAGTGGGTAAAGTTCGCCTAGGTGGACGGCAAACGGGAGAGAAGCGCTTCCCCTGGCGCGTGGAGGAGGAAGAGGGTAGAATTTAGTAGCACAGTATCCTAGCCAGCAGTGATTCGCTAGTAAACCCCTTCTAGCAACAAACAGAGATACATTGCCTGCGTAAGTGCTGCTGGCTACGTATACACTGCGTCACACTGCGTCAGTCTCCACATTCTGCAGGAGTACGATGTCACTGGGATAGGTACAGAGCAAGTTTTAGCAATGAAAACTTTGCGGCTTCGCTAAGTGGTTTCTTCATACGATTAATTGCTTATCCTCTCGTAGTTTAGTAATTCGGGTATAATTTATCTCAAATTATACTTGACAATATCTTAATTTTGTGAATTTGTTTGCTATAATTTCTGCGTACAAATTGAGTAAACGATAACGTTCTACAAGCGGAAGTTTTGATTTCGAGATTTCACGGGACGCGGTGTATCAGATAAGAAGTAACTAAAATAATTAACACGCCACCCACCATTCATGTCGCAATAAAAAGATGGTATCTTAATCACGTAACTAATTTCTTCATTCTACAGCCGACAGCGGTAATTGTTTAAAAATCTGAGGTAACAAAGTGAGAGATTCTTGACTGGTTATTATCTCGCGTGGTAGGCGTGCTTCGAGCCGAGGTAACCCCTGCACGAGTCAAAATCTGATTACGTGGAAACGTTTACCTCGACGTGAGCCCAACTTCTCGACGATACAAAATGTACAAAAGGCTCTCACACGATCGCAATCGACCCCTGTCAAGGCGTCGAAAGATCGGATACTCTTTCATCGAGCTACTATAGCGTACGAGGCTTTGCATTCTTCTCTCTAACCGTACAACGTTATCCTGACTTTTAATCCGAAATATCATCTAGCTAAGAGGTCCTCAGAACGTGCCATATATTACGACACGTTGTCGTAACATGGTGAATTAGTTACCGTGACTTCGCATGGTTATAGATCACCTCTCATCCGAGAGTAAATTCCTACTCCGTCAGAATGTGGTTAAATAAATGTAGGTGAACCTATACGTTATGATCTTCAAGTGTTGCGGCCGTTGCGTTCAGTTTGAGCTATGTGGCTCGGGTCGTGAAGAATTTACTGTCAGGGCGGTCCTTGAAGAGGACCCTCGACTTTACGAGTGTCTTTTTTCAGTCTTTTTAGATCTCCTACAATTTCTCTCGGCGAAACGATGTCCCACTGCTCTGTGCGGGTGCCTACTTTCCATCATTTTCCTTTTAGTTTGGACCACTACCGCATAACACGCTTTTCCCCGCTCTCTCTGCTCGCTCATGCCTCTGTCTATGTCCCCGCAGGCTCCCCACGGAGAACCTCTTACAGAGATAACCTTCAATATATCTGCATCGTTGAATATCAAGAGTTGAAAATTTTCAACCGCCAGTCGGGGAACTTTGTTTGCCAGCGTTCAACGACGGCGTGCTTTTGTTTACCCCCAAGAATCGCTTTATTTACGTCGCACACCGATTAAAACTCTCTAAATAAAGCGAGCACCACCGTGCCGGAATATAGCCCCGAGACAAAGCGCCCCTAATTACGAGCCTAAGGCGATTCCACACGTATACATACATATCTCCAAGCAACTATACTGTACACATACGTATCTATATAACATACATATAGACACAGCGATTGTCTGAGCATTATACTATCCGAAAATTCGCTCCTGGCGCGGGCGTTCCCAAAATTGGTACGGTCAGAGTAAGATGAGAAGGAAGATGGAAGACGCGGGTGAGTGGGACATAGTTGCGAATCGAGTTCGCCGCACGTTTTGGGATGCAAACTGTGTAGGTTAATAGTTGTGTAATTCGATGTGGGCAAGTAAGTTGGTGGTCCCCCCGAAAGGACGAACAATGCTATCACTTTAGCCCTATGAGAGGCCACGGCTGCATATTTCCGTGGAGAATTACAGGGGTTCAAAAGTCAAGACGGTAAACTATTCCCGAGTATAAACCGTGTAGAAGAGAAACGACAGGAACCCTTTTTTTTTCTTCTTTCTTCTCTTCCTTTTCTCGCTCTCGTTCAATCGCTGTCTTTTTCTGACTCATATAATTTTATCCGTGTCACTTCTACAACGCGACGTTTCTCTTCGTCTTGCTTGGTATTCAAAACGGTTTTCGAAAGAGCAAGTCGCACTTTGAGAAAGGCTATGAATAAATACATGTCTGACGCGGCTAAGAGATAGTCTGAGAGATGGTTAATCCTCCAGTAGCAGCTGCAAAAACGGAATCATCATTTATAGTCGTGCTCGTAGAGTGCAGGATAGCGCAAGACGGTATACCCGAGGAATATTCTCGTTCCGGGTCAGCGGAAAATAATTCATTCATTCTAAAACCAAGTTTGCGATATCTGGTAATTAAGAAAACCTCTTCAGTTGAAACTCGGGAGCAGACTTGTGCATGTCACATCGTTAAGCTCCGGGTGATTCGCGTCGCTGAGTGCAGGTCTAACGAAATCCAGAATACGGAAGGTGTAAGGTCGAAAATACCCAGAAGGAAGCCAGCCTTAAAGGCGGCTGCTAAACAACCCTGGGTTTCACTTGTGCTTGGAGAAATTCACACTAGCTACCCGACGCTAAGTAACGCTAACTAACCTACCCTACCCCTGACCCAACCCAAACTGACTCTCGCCTCCCGAGAGAAATGGACCAATTATATGCTGCATATAAATCTCAGGGGGCCTAGGGGGGTTTCTGGCTAACGTATGAGCCAGGCCATTGTGCGCGTGGCAAATTTCGTCAAACAATGAAAGGGTTGATTTGTGTTCATGAATTTATATTACATTAACACTCTTCGTTTGGATTTAATAAATTTACGGCTTGACCCATGGGCGAAAGAATTTATTAGATCAAAACTTATATCTACCGCAGGAAGGTGAGCGCGTAGATACTAATAAGCAACATAGAATGCATGTGGGTATGTATACATGGTACAGGATCAAATTGAGCAAAGAAGCCATCATCGACTGGAAATCTATTGCCGAATATCGTGTTTGCTTGGTATGTATACGTGATCTACTCGCTTCTGTGATTCTAATCGGTTCTTGTTTCGCTGAAATACACGAGTATTTGCATCCTCTCCTAATCGTAGAAGCGCGTAAATTGGCTATAATTGATAATTATTATTTTGAAATCTCGGGCGATTTAATGGAAAGGCAAGGGGGAAGGCAAGGGGGATAGAGGATAGGTGGCAAACCCGCAACCGCAAACTATCTTCAGCGAATAGTTCGGGTTAGATAGGATGTAGCATCGTCTGGGTAGCTGGTAGGAAATTTGAAAATTATTATAAGAGGCTATCGCTCGATTGCTGCCTCGTTAATGCAACGTGTCACGGACGTGTAAGCAGTTCCCTTGGGTAATTACACCGCCTTGTACGGTTCACGGTTCATGGTTTACAGTTCACGGTTCGCAGTTTACAGTTCGTGAAAATACTAGGGCCATCTCTAAGCCCGTGATGTTAGAAAAGAGAGAGAGAAAAAAAAAAAAAAAGTTACAAAAAACGAGAGATAGAGAAGGAGAAAAACGTGCCGCTACGTCAGACGCGGGGTGTCCGCTGTAAAATTAAATAACGGAACAGCTCCAGGAAGCACGCGGCCACGAACGAGTAAATAAATGAAAAATAAATATTGAACGTCAGTTGGTTTAGTTCACCGCCTCTTTCCCACCTCGTCTGTGCTATCCACCCCTATCGGAGCCCGTAGGCTGTAAATAACATGGAGCTGTCAGAGCCGAATTCGAACCTATATCAGCACGGAGTCACCGCCATTTCAAACAGACCTGATAACACGCCAGCTCCGTTATAGGTTTATATCATTTACTAACATTTTTCAGGGGGTTTCCGACGGTCCCTTGTTCTTTTTTCACTGTGTTCAAAATTTCATCGTAAATGTACGTAGGGGTATTCGTGTATGTATGACTTCACCGAAAGTATAGGTATCGAGTTCTGAGCCCAATCGTATTTCCTGACGTAGAATTTAAACGAAATTTATTACGTATATACCCATATAGGTACGGGAAAAATGTTTAGAAAATTTTTGTCAGTGTGGGTACTCCTATCTTATCACTTCTTCTTCTATTATGTTTTGTTCTTGCGGCTTCACAGACGATCTCCCTATTCCACGACGGTTATTATCGTCACTCGAGAACGTGCGCTCTATTTCACAATATAGTGATTTGTCAAACCTACCGAGGAAACTAATCAAAACTTTAGCGATAACTAACTTACGTGGTGTAAAACCCCGGTGCAGATGCGAGACCAAACTATCTATAGCACCGGCGCATACCCCCTCAACTATATAATTCTTAACTCGTAATTGCATAATAAGACGTGAACGATTTTCCAACTCCGGAGGCCGGAAATTCAAACCGAAGAGATTCGTTAGCAAGTAAAAACGAAATACCCCTAAAAAGGCTTCACGCAAGGGAAATCAACTTCTACAAGCCTGAATATCATATGGTTCCGATTCTTCCAACGATCGCTCCAGAACCATTCAGCCCAGCGACTATCAGACTCATTGTCAGATCCTTTTTTTCAAAGGAAAAAAGACCGACAAGATATACCAACCCTCTATTTTCTACCCTCGGTACGAATTTCCGTGAGGAAAAATAACGGGGACAAAACATAATCCCAATCCTTTCAACATGTCGAGGTCACATATACACATAAATGGTTTTAAGCGTAGAACGTATACCTACTACATATTGCACGAGGTGGGGTGCACTAACCGATCAACCTTCGGTTGTTCGTGGGCCTAATTTCTCCCTGTGGAATTCACACGTCCATCCGCGTACTTCGCCACCCTTACTTCATAGCCTGGTATCCTTTTTTTCATCCCCTACTATCGTGGGGCCGTTGTTCCGTCTCCTCTCCCAATTCCATCCTGTTTGCACCCTTAGAACGGTGTTTCCTGGAAATGACCGGACCGCACCGTGCAATAAATTGATCATTGTCCAAGGAGCCTTTCCCATCGCTCGGCGGCTCAAGGGGTGAGCATAAATCGATCCCTTTTCAATTATAGGAAAGAACAGTATTCGTTAACGAGATGTCAGTGGCGTGTCAGTAACATAGACGTTTCTCTATATTCGAACAGGTTTATGCGCTGTTTATGTTTTATGAAAGGACAGAAAACGAAGACTGCAAAGGCTGATAACTATAACCGGATGTGCTATGATAAATTTAATCAACCGTTGTCAATCTACGTGAAAGTTACGTATATCTATATATCTACGAAAAAAGGAGACTAAGGTAAAACACATTTTTTTTTCCAGGCCAGATTTGATTTCCAGTTCAAAAGCTTGGAAGGTCAAACCATACCGTCACAAAGCACGTTTGATCTCACAGAGT
The DNA here is from genome assembly GCA_947538915.1 of Tenthredo distinguenda. Lineage (NCBI taxonomy): Eukaryota > Metazoa > Arthropoda > Insecta > Hymenoptera > Tenthredinidae > Tenthredo > Tenthredo distinguenda. The sequence goes on from OX384534.1 coordinate 14,758,184, forward strand.
TCCAGTTTGTCAGACAAATCGTCGTATATTTCTGTTTCCTTTTTTTATTTTATTTTTTACTGTGCTTCAACCAGAGCTCACGTCAGATTATTAAAGCCTCCTCTGTCTTACTCATGGTATTCCCACTCATCTATAGAAACTGCTCGAAATATATAACTCATCCCCGTCAAGCAGTACATGGTATTGTATTTTGCACTACGCTCAAGTTTTGTCTTTTCCATTCAGTGGCTCTCTCAACGTCTTCGAGCCCCATCGAGGCTCGAAGCCCACTTGGTCAAGTGCTCGCCTCGAAGCTAGGCATACCTTGGAATTCTACACAATCGGCTACCCTATCTTTCCAACAAAAGACCTGATAATATCTTCTCCTACTCATCGTCAGATCAAATTTCATCAATTTCTTTTCTTTTTTATTCTCTTTCAACAGCATCGTTCAGAACGAATCCGTGTACGCTATACGATTTTATATTTCCATTTATTTTGTTGGAGCGATCCTTCCAAATTGGTAACATTATTTTTTTTTTTTTCTTTAAGAGCATGTGGCTTCGCGACTTAGGGTTGAAAATTCTGGAGCTGGCGTACTGCCGGGAATCGATAGCATAAAATACCAGCCTATCGTCAGAAAGATTTATTAATATTTATATCAAGTTCTCCTTGTAGCCAAGAACGATTCCTGTGTCGCGCACTGAAATTCCAGTAGAAAATGAATTGGCTTTTGTCACGCGAGCAATCAGGCAAAATGTATTCGAGATAGGATATGGAAATGAAGAAGTCAAGGTCGATCGGTGATCGCCTGAGATCGCTTCCTACGTATGTACAGGTATACTGTAGCATACGAGGGAGAAATAGCGATAGCCACGAAATCGGGTAAAATAAAATTCGGGTTTGGGACAGTGGTATAAGAATGTATGTGACCTCAGCCATCTACCGCTCGGCTCCCAGGGACACGAATAAAATAAAAGGAGAGGAATAAAAATCAGAAAAATGGTCACAGACGAGTAAGAGAGAGTCCGAGGGTGGAGTTCTTTCCATCTTCCCTCACAACCCCCGGACACACACTCAGCAGCTCGCGGTCAGCAACGGTAGTCCGGACTCCGGTTGTCTCAGCTGAGAAATATACGACGCCGTTGGCAAGACGCAGGAACACAAACCACCGCAGTTGTTTCCTCATACATATATACATACCTATATAAATGCATACATATACATATATGCATCTATATCTGTGTGGGTGAGTATGGCTATGTACACATATGCCTATGTACTAGACAGAACCGAATCACCTTCCCAGGTCAGTAGAATGAATACATTGCTTCAGCCACTGTTTGCCGAAGGCACGCCTCGCGACGTCGTTTAACGCTAACGTCGGGTCAGTCAATCTTCTTTGTCCAAAATGATACGTGCCTGGGCCCCAAGGGTGGCTACGGATTCGATAGTTTCGTAGTATTTCAGGTATAGGGAGAAAACGCCTTGAACTTCTAATGCCGGTTGAGTCGGGTTGACTGTCTTTATGTTTTATCATATTAGAAAAGTTAAATTTTCATTATATTACCATGATAATTTCATGAGAGATGTATGTGACGTGCTGTAGTTTGATAGCTGAAAATTTGAGAAAGATGACACAGACACGTGATTCCAAATTCGAGATATCTCGACTGTATTCAGTTCACGTTACGGGTAGGTACGTTGTTGCGTGTCGGAAATATTAAAATGGTATACAAAAGAAAATGCAACTGAACTGGTGAACGGTGACTACCCAGTTCGTTTATTTTCATTCGTCGTGTAGTTCGCGTTGAGAATTTCTACAAAATTCACTCAAGCCTTTGAAATGGTTCGTTCAAAAATCTAGCTGACAGAAAAGACCGTACATAGTTAACTCTCCTCCGCACGTACGCATTTCTCTTCGAACTTTTCTTTTTCCTAAGTCAAAGTCGATAAGTTCGTAAAAGGATCTTTAGTGAGGTAATAAAATCTGATGGAATTGCAATTGAAAATGCCAATGCGAGGAAAAGAGAAGAAAGAAGAAAAGAAGAATAAAAAAAAAAAAAAAAACACCAAGAATTCCAAGAAGAAACTACGCGAATACGGGCTAGACATTTCTTCCTGTAGGATGGTTCCTGTGGGTTATTTCGTCCATCCAGGGTTCTTCGCCCCTGGAATTCCGCGAGGCAAAGAAAACTCAGGAAACCCAGCCAATCCTTTCGTCAACCTTGACTCGATTGGATTCAATTAGCTTTCCTTCTTCGCTGTAAACATCAAAGTGCAAGCGTCGAATTGATTGGCAACATATTTCACCTTCTACTTTGCACCACGTCAGAAGGCCAAAAGAAACAACGATTTTAGCAATGTAATTCAAGTCGTTACTTCAACTGTGATATTACTCTCTGCCGACGTTATAACGTGTGAAATACAACCCACGTCGCGTCGTATGCTGTATCATAACCCATTTGGAATTCCGACAAAATTTTCGGCTCATGGACTTACATTAGTTCGGCAAAAGTAATCTCTTAGACCATTGTGTTGCACCGGGTTCTGTCCGTGTGTAAGATTGAAAGACAGATGAAAGGCGAAATGTGTCAGTAAAAACAAGACTCTTGTTTGTCCATTGGTCCTTGAAAGCTCTCGAACCCTTTTCAACGAAACCTTTCCCGCCCAGCTTTCCCCATTGCTACCCCCTCAACGCCAAAGACATTCGACAAGCTCTCCCATTCCACCACCGAGAGATGCCAGGTTGAGTGTTGTGACCAGAATAGCAATATTACCTGGAGTCGCTTCGACAGTTTCCATGGGGTTGTCTTCTAAGGGTATTTGCAATGCTTATCGCCATAGTGAGTTCGTTTCTCGCGGGGTTCAACATTCGTTTATTATCGATGCTTCTTATCCTTGCAAGAGAATTTCGCACCAAGAAAAGATTCCGTCAGATTTTTTTCTTCTTTCCTTTCCTTTCTTGTTTTTTTTTCCTTCATTTTTTTACTTTGTTTTTTTACTGTTTTATTTTTCGGATATCATATTATCGCGAGTGTTCAATCTTCTCTAAACTTTTCAATTAAATTTTTCATCCCTTTGATCAACAAAACTCTGTGCGTTTAATTAACCCGCGGAATAACTTTTTCCCAAACTTTAATTAACCCCTTTGATCGGTTAACTGCAGACAATATTTAAGATGAAATTGGATCGATAAAAAATGTTTTTTTTTTCCAACCCCGTCGGGATTCGAAGCCCTGCGGCCTAATGTTCTAATGTCCGGTCGGGACCTCCCCATTAATATATGTTGTCATACTGCCACACCATCCATTCATCACTGCTAAGTCTATATTTGACACACAAAAACTCATGCCTGGGGTCGCTGGTCACTGGGCGGACATCACGTCTGCTTAATTTCGAAGGAAAACATTTTTCAAGTGACAAATATTACCACGGTCACTGAACGGCATGTCTTTCATAAAATATGCACATAACTAAGTTCGACATTAGCATCACCACCGCCACTGCCGCTTTTCACCCCGAGGTAAAATCATGTCGATGAAACTCGATCTGGAAATTAAAAACCCAACGTTTGATCGATCGGAATGTTTATTTGATGCAGAGATGCCACCCTCGTTACCAGAACCACTACTTTATTGATCGCACCATAAATATATCCCTCGAGCAATCCGCAATCCGAGGGTGACACATCGACGCACGTTATGTATATACTGAAAATTTGACGTATATATCGGTACGATTGAAAAGGGGAATACAATTTTTGTCATTTTTTTTTCCACTCTTTCTTTACTCCTTTTTATTTATTTATTTTTTTTATTTTTGAAACTCGGTGAAAAATTAGGGGACAGAGCTGAAGCTATGAAGCTTCGAGATGTGTAGACAGGTGTGTAGTACACATGTACACGTATTTTACGGTAGGAAACGGAACAACGGTATGGGGGGTGACCTGCCACAGTCTGCGTCGCGGAATAATTCAAGTAGCTCGAGTATAGCCCGCAAAGCTGTACTAGACTCAGACAAAGCCTAACGAAGCTTCTATTCAGCAATAGTAGGTACTGCAAGCCCAACTTCACTTCCATTATGCTTACTCACAACTCGGAATGTATCTCAATGTACATACGTGGAGGAGAATTGTATAGTGGGGGCGCGTCACGGCTTTCTCGCATCCTGTATATCGCCTACCCCCCCGTTTCACCGCACAACCCCCTACATCGCCGTCAAAAAATTCGACGGTTTTTCAAGCTAGAGAAAGTCAGTCCACCATCGGTCGCAAAACTTCTCGAGAGCTTTTCTGCAGGCTACGTCGGAAAGCATTTACCACGAATAATGCCGAATAGGGGCGAAATTCTGTTGAATCATTTCTCCACTTTTTTCTCATCGGTTTTTATGTTTTTCGTGTATTTCTTTGCTCCATCGCTTATAACCAGGTCTAAGGAAAAAGTCTTCAAGTGCATTCGAACGTATTTTCGACTCGATCGACGTCGTGGTAACACTGATTTATCAAACACCTGTATTCTTTCGGAATGATTAGAAGAAGTAAGAAGAATAAAAAATCGTGTGGAGAAAAATGAGACACAGAATAGGGTAGTAAAGTACAGAGAATACAACGAGATACATCCCCGAGAGGCTCATGGACGAGGGTGTGCTGAGGTTTTCTCTGGCTATATGGCTTTCCATGGAATTATATTTCGTCGGCGACCGCATGCGCCCGGAGAGTCGTAAGAAATCGCGCCATATAAAAATAAATACTGAAATAACATAGCGACCCCTTGTATAAACATTTCCTTCGGGTATGTGATTCGATAACAGAACCGAACGTTTTCTCCCCGATTATATTTGCCTTGTACTTTTGATGCAGTGCAAACATATCATGTATTTCTTGCCATATACGATAGTATTGTTACGTATTATACGAAGAGTGACCAAGATTTCACGAGGTCCACCTTTTTCTCGTCTCATCTCATCTGGTCCCATATCTCTTCTCGTTTCATATCGAATGAATGCACTCTGTATTTCAATTTATAGGTGGACCATACATGTATGTGTACAAGTATATATACCTAGGCTGTGATCGCTTCTTCGTACGCGTCATAAAACCGTTATAGGATACAATAACGAGCGTTTCGTTGAGCTGAAATTTAACGAGGAATATTTACGGCACAGCTTCGATGACGGAGAGCTGTACAGGTTGTTTTGGTTTATCCTCTCCTCTCCGACCCGGTCGGAAATTAGTTGATCGTATTTAGTTTAGTTATACCGTTATAAAAAGGGAATACATAAAAGTAAAAAAAAAAACGAAAGAGAAAAAAACCACAAAAATTCTATGATTAAGGTAATAAAATTCGGAAGGTGGAAGCCCGGGGCGTTTTAGGACGCTGATTGGCTCCGTCTAAGCACCCAATTAGAGCTGCTATTAACCCCGTAACTGTGCCCATCGTTTTACCACACCTTAAACGAAACCTGATCGTTCCAACGTCCAAGGCTGTATTAAGGCCTAACCGTAGTATCCTTAATACCCTGGACGTCCGTCGTTAATTCTTAGAGGGGCAAAATTGCTTCTGGAAATTGAAGGCAAAGGTTGTCACTATTCAATATTTCTTCGATACGAGTGAACTGTGAACGGAGACAACGCCAATTATCATTACCGCCGGAAATACCTTCCGACATAGGTATCATGGTTACTTGAAATATTTAGTACTCCAGGTTTGCCTTGTCATCAATGCCACTATTCCAACGGCGGGTATAGAGTCGATATAAATGCAATTAAAAACGATTATACCATCTCCTCAAAAAGTTCATACAGACTTTCGGATAATTCGATTTTTCAATCATTCTCATTTACATACAATTCTGCAGAAATATTTAGAAACTTCAAGGTAAAACCTTTTCATCAATTCGGTTCGGTGATCCGTGTCAAAGTCTTTCCAAATCTTAAGTTTGGAATAATTTGCTATCAAGGTAGATAAGGTCGATATCGCACTGTCGATATGACTGGTACAATATTGTGTGAAATATCGTTACATGCGACTATAAGATCATAAGTTAGGACAAGTTTCCATGATTTATTACCGATGTCGTTACTGTGCCGCTTATCGTGGGCATGAAGATTGACGGTTTGCAATGTGTTTGGAAGCATTTATCTTTCTAGTAATCATAATAATGAACTCGAGTATCTTTATCAACCACAATCGATCGGAACGTGATTTTAAAACGAGGACGACGTATCTACCTAGGGAAAAATGGAAATGACAAATGTGAAAATCGTGAATAGGCAAATAAGGGTAGCCCAGCATGGTACGACGAATGCAACAGACACAGAAATTGCAATTTTAAAGTCCTCTCAACGACTACGACAGCAACCCAGTCATTACACCGTACGCGAATTGTATATAAATTGCACGATCAAGTGAACCTCTATTCTTCCAGGTTTCTACTTTACTAACGGCAACATGTCGCGCGTAAGAAATGGCCAGAAAATAAAATGGCACGTACGTCGTACAGGCCAGTTTTATTAGCAAGTATTCACCAGCTTCTATGCTGTCGACGTGAGCTAGCATCAAGTAGCTATGAAACTTACCCACTTTCTATGTCTCTCTTATTTCTCTCTTTTTCTCTCGTTGGAAGAGTGACAAAACAGAGATCTGACATTCAAGGTCTCCTCTCAAGTCTCAACTCCAGACCCGTTTCCGTTGTCCCTTAGGAAACGGGGCCTCGCGTGACACTCGAATGACAGCTAGAGTTGCTACACGGGCGTAAAATCGCACAACTGTCCCACTGGGTGATACACACATTGAGCAAGTGTCAACTCACGACTGAGTTTTATCAAACTTTTTCGTATCGGCCAACTTGCTGCTAAACTTTCATCCGTACTGTCACAACTTATTACTTACAATTCTGCCGCAAATGAAGGGGAGAGCACGTGGCAATATCTTGTTTCCTCTTCACTTTATACACGATACTTGACACCGCTGAAATTACGCTTTGAAATTTGAACAACAGAGTTTGGTGACGAATTGACTCGTGTCTGTTTGATGATCAGCCTTTCATCATTCAAACAGACACGCTCCAAACGGGGAACAAAACTATATCAAAATGTGCCCCTCGCCAGAACCATGTATGTACTTTTATTTCACGAAAAAGAGTGGAAGATTACCAACAGAGTTGAAAAATATTTACTACTTTGGTTCAAAACACTGGATTTCGTACAGTTTTATAAATCGCGGTTGCAACTACTACTGCAGCTTTTAACCAGCTTTGATTAAGATGGATTATGACAGACTGGTACAGTTTATCTATCATTAGAGAAACTGAAATAATGTTACAAGAAATCTAGCGCTCGTCAGACGCTCATTACTCATTTATTACTCTATATTTACGATCATTTAGCTTCAGAGTGAATTGAATTGTTTTTTCACTTGTCATGACCTAATGTAGAACTGCTGTAATTACTGATGGAAATCGGATGATAGGCATTAGCTATGGTATAAACTAATAGAAGGACAATTCGAATCTTGTCAAGGAAATGAGGCACAACCATAAATAGCGACAACTTAATGGTTTACTATCACAAAGACACAGATTACAAGCCCATTTCAATTTTACACAAATATTTCATTCGATCATTGATTTTTCACTCATACTCGAAAAACTGCGACTCGATGATAAGTTACAGGAATTGTAGGCTCCTAAACGGCCCTGATCGTGAGCAGCATATCTGTCAATGAAAGTAGAAACGTGGATCGGAAAATCACAGGATACGATCACACGCATACGCTATCAATTTTGCGTACGGAAATGGTGCATTACTTTTTGTTAAAAAACGGCGAAACTCGCGGCCATTGGCAATACAAACTATACAGCTACCAGCTGGGCTCCAGCATTATCGAGTGCTATAAAAACGTCGTGCACGTCTGAACCCCGTGATGTGGAGATAAGTCTTATGCTAAAACGTGACGTACTAACTCGTGGAACGACTGCATCATATTTTATCATGAACTCGTTCGCAATTTCATACCTTTGGTGAGCTAGGTGCGGTAATCGTATCTAGCACAGGAGAATTCCCCGGTGTACGTCTTTAATGTAACAACTCGGGTTTCAAAAATGATCTCTCCTACCTACTCGGTTTAAATGGACCTTCGCATTTACCATTTCAACCCTTTAAACCCTTTAAACCTCCAAGTTTAGACTAAAACGTCAAGAGAGGACATTTGATCCGGTGACAAACTTTCCCTGGAGCGTATGGGTGCAAGATAAGGTATCTTGATCCTTCTCTCATTGTCAGCTCCGCTATCTCTTGAAGGCCCTACGATCGTCACTAACTCCTGTATATCTTATTATTCTGTAGATGCGTTCCAAGAGTAAACTAAAACTCTACTTCGACTACGTTAAAAGTCGATTACCTACTCCATGATGTATAGAGTCAGCAGTCTTGAAGTTTCGACGGACTCACTTTGAGACGAAGAATATTAAACTCCGGCAAGGCAAATACACGCGATACAAGACCCATGCATAGCTACGGGGGAGATTTTGGCATGCAGGACAGGGAGCCTCTAATGCTGAAATATCGTCCGTACACCAACGGCCGCCCCTCCATATTCCAAAAGCACGAAAGCTCGCATGTGTTTCACCGAGAGGAGCCAATAGAGATTCAAATTTTTAAGTTACATATTTCGGTTCGAGTACAAAGCCTTATGTGACATAATCGGGGTCAATTTAACGGTCATGATTACAATTTGCGGATCATTCTTCTTCTCGTTTGTTTCAAGTTATACTGTCAGATTTACAGCACCCTCCAGACAACGGAAATGTCTCGCTATACTGAAAGTGTGAACTACCTGTTACATTCCGCCAATGAACGATACAGAGGTGAAAAATAAAGCTCACCTCAAATGGGCAAGTTGAAGTTGACTTTATACTATAGTTATCAAATTTCAGATATAAGGGAACAATATTTACTCAGCTCGGGTCAAGCTAGGGTATATTATTCGACTGGTGACCCCGTAGCTTTTAATATTTGAGTACTTAGCTGAAGCGAACATCAATTATTACCGTGGACTCGTAGAATTTTTGATAATTAATTTCTGATCACGTGACCGAATCAGATACTTCGAGGAATATGAATATGTTCTCATTGGCAAATGAAGGGGAAGATATAATACCAACGTGTTTTTGTTAGACCATATTTTCGCTACTCTGTAATTGATGACAACACGACTTAAAGTTTGTTATAATTAACGGTGAGACGACATAGTAGAGAATCTCTGTTCAGGACTCTCGGAGAAAACCAGTTGACCGCAATCCTCAGAAAGTTCAAATCGTTTTTACTTCAAAAACTCTAACTGTAGACGTCAGAGCGATCTATTTGTAAAGCTGGGAATGGGTGGAGAGGAAGGGTTGCTGTGGTGGGTGAGGACTCGACTGGTACGGGGGTTACCTACCCCTCTTAAATCCCTTTCGTGACAGTCGCTTGTTTTTCCGGGTATACTCTCGCATGTCTCTCGTTTCACAACCGGCAATGTTGTTTTGTCTTTCACCGACCCAAGCCACACAGTTATTCATGCTCTGTTGCACCGCACGTTCAAGTACGCTGGTATATGCCTCAATTTGTACTGCATTTTCCATAAAAACATTACCACCCCCTAGCACGAAAAGCACAAACTCCAAAGCAAATTACGTAACGCATCTACACGCGAGCCCATCGCTTGTATTAGTCGTTTCCCACAAATCGCTTCATGAACGAATGATTGCTCTTACGATATAAGAAATTAGGGATTTTTAGGTTGCTGGGCGAATAGAGTATCTTATAGATCTACGTGAGGAGTAACGAATGATAACGTTAAAACTCGTAATCGAGGTAATGTCTTACGTCTGGAAGAGAAGAAAAAAAAATATAAAAAAATATTCTATCACAGCCTTAAGCACTGCTGGGGTGCGAGCAATAAATTATACCTATTCTCTACGAAAGATGCTTTATTCCGCTACTGGTCTGCCGCAATTTATATTTGTTATTTAGAGCTTCTGGATGGAACGCGGCTGTATCTTTGCGCAACTTGAAAAACTGCCGCCTGCTCTTCCCCGGTATCTGTTTATCTTGCAAGACAAAGAAATATCTTTCTTTTACAGAGGCTCACTTCTTGCTTGACAATATGCCGTTAATCAATTAGCCATATATCTCAACTCGCACCTTACTGACTTTTATACGAAATCTTGGAGATCGGATTATCGCAATTCTATAAAGCTGGTGGGGATAGCATTTCGGAATCACGTATCATGTTCAAACATCGGTTGTTACGAGCCCCTTTTAACAAGGGCGCGATTACAGTTGCCCTCAAAATAGCGGATAACACAGTTATTTGTTAGTCAAACTATTTACGTCACAAATCCGACGTAGCCATACCTTCAACAAGTACACCAAACTGCATTGTTCGTCGGCTGCATCTATGTCCTAACGAACTCGTAGCTGTACTCAATTCCACGCTCAGGAAACGTTTCGAAAATCGAAAAAGCTCTACGGCCCAACAGTCACGACATACATAGCTGTACAGCTGGTGTGCCCCAAGAGCCATTATTTCGTACACTATGGCTGGCCATTAGTCCAGTAGTTGTTGGACCGCTGGTGACCGACCACGTGATCAAACTATTCTAGCGGATAAATTGGGCACCCTCAACCCCCTGACCTATTGGGTTACGACCTTTTTCTAAGCCGTGTGCTGGCCCGAATGAAAATACCAATAGATTGCACGTCGACTTCAAACATTTACTGGAAATAAAATTCCCTTTAGTTGGACGAAAATCTTCGGAGTGTCGTTGGCCACTCGCAGAAGCCCAAAGTTCGACTATAGAGTAGCAGGGGTCCCTTGGGAGCCGAAGGGATGCCAAGCAATCAAATATTTTGTCGTGCTGCCGAAAACCACCGCCCGTCCACATGCCACTCTATATATCCCTATACGTATCAGGGTAGGTTTATATATTTGTGCACGAGGCTGTTTTTGCCGAAGCTACGATCGACGAGGAAAAAAAAGGGAAAAAAGAAACAGAACCTTAGCTGATCTTTGTGCCCTTTGAGAAGACCCCAGACTCTCGAAAAGCACAGGCTGTGATTCAAATTAAGATACGAGATTACAAACCGACAGCGACGAGCTACCTATTGCCTCGAGTTTTTATTAAAACATAATTCACTTCACTTACCTTGCCATATCCTTATAGATAATACAAAGAAAAAGCTATTCTCTTTCATAAAATCCAATTTAAAAACTATTTCTGATTCAAGACTACCTATCTACCTACCTTACCTACCCTTCGCGTATAATAAAATGCTGGCTGAGTACTCTTTATCTGACCTGCAGCTAATTTGAATTTTATTATTTCATAATTGAAATAGTTCAGTCGTTTCGGATCACTGCAGACTCCCTGAGAAATTGTAATATTTACCAGCCAACCGAACCGCGGTGGCTAATGGCTCGGAGCGGTGAATCTCTGCAGGAAGCGACTTGGTAACCGTCTTTGCCCTCAATATTGAACGCCCGTCTTGGAAGCATTATGCGATATCAACATACTCCAGAGCATGGACTTGGATGATCGAAACATGAAAGTTAAGCACAAGATTAATCAGGTTCTTCTCAGATAAAATTATTAAATGATAGGTAGGTAGGTAGGTATTGATTTTTAGGCGCGGACTACTTTATTCCAATACAACTTCATCACACCGATACATCGAACGGGCGTGAGAGTTTGTCATCTACCCAACTGACTTACTTATCAGATTTTTACAACCCTGGTGGAAACTTAGTTTTGACACTTGGTGAAAACTCTCTAGAAGTTGACCAGTTTCGACTTTTCTAAAGTTAATCGGAAAGATCGGAAGAATAAAATATCGATTTTTCGGAGGAAAGAAAAAGACTGTGGAAGTACGAGTACAAAATCAAGTTAGACGGATCACATGCGATAATTTTTAGATCGAATTAGGGGAAGAAGACAAATTAGCAATATCTTTAATATAAAAGGTGAATTCGAGGGAGGTAAAACAATTCCACTGTAGACAAGGTAAAATGAAATCGTTGTAGACTTTGATGGAAAACTCTAGGATCATAATATAGCATAGAAAGTCTGAGCATTTCAGATAACGTCATCATTTCTCTGGAAAAGCCGAACAGTTGGTTTTTTGCGAAATCGTTTGCAAAGGACATTTTTCAAGAAAATTCCCACAGTCTGTAAAGTATGAGTTCAGAGTGTCTGAAGTACTGTGGACACAGGTAATGTATAAAATCATTCACACATCCTTGACTTGTGTAACTAGATGGAATTTCGAACCGTACGGGGTATACATCCCGAAAAACGAGACTTGTTTTATTTCAGCGAGTTTCATTAAACGCATAGAGCAGCAACGAATAAAGCACAGCGTGGATGCCGCTAGCTGTGATCGAGTGGAGGTATCGAATGTTCACTCTCTGTGTTCACTCCAATAAACTTCAGGCCTGGCAAGTTTACTCCCGTTGGTGTTCATCCTCTGAAGAGGAGGCGTGATGTCACCAGCTCAACTCACCTACTGGGTATTCGAAAAATCGAGAAGCCTTCATGATCAACAAAAGCTCAACCCTCTTGTCAGTTTGTATATATATATGTATACCATATATATATTCAAGTTGCGGTCTGCAAAGCCAAAATCGTGAAAGCATTCACGAAAACTGTAGCCAAACTCTGATTTCTTTCTCATATATCGGTCAGTTTCTCTGTTAGAAATTGGAGAGATACGTGATAATTGACTGAAATGTACAATGGCGTAAAACCTACCCGGTTTTTGAAAGCTATTGAAGTTCTTGTGAGAATGCATGGGATAACTGCAGCGTTTGCTCATCAGACGTCGTCATCTTTTAGTCGAGATCGCAAGAAAAGGCGAAGGGTAGGTGGGTACGTGCGCCTCCCTATACTGCATTCTTGCAAGCCGTTATCAGTATGGCGTTGGCCTCCGGTGGCAAAAAGATAAATGATAGTATTTACGTGAATCCCAGCAAGATGAAATTCCTCTCCCACTTTCGGTTGACTAATTGCAGTCTTCCGCCCCCAAGTCTCACCTTTTTCCCCTCGACCTCCTTGAAGCCACCCGACCAAGCCAGACTTAGGTACCTCTTCTTACTTGGCACTCCCGGTGCAAACCTTAGTAGTTTACGTAGGTACGGGAGCCGAGAAGTGAAAAGCTCGAGCTAAGAGTAGGTATAGATACTGTCGCGAGAAAGTATTTCATTTTTATGGTATGCATTTATGGTGCAGGGAATTAACTCCGCTGATACAGCTGCGAGTGGAAAAGAACGTGCTTTGTAGTCAAGAAATAAAATTAATTGTAAGAAGATGTTGGAGCAGCTGCTGTTTGAGTTAGTCTAATTGTTAGCTATTCATGTAAATGAAGAATGCGTGTAACGCTTCGAATGGAAAATGGTCATTTTCTCCATCCTCGTACATTGGGAAATTATTATTTTTATCCGCAAAACGATTCTAGGATTCGTCGTTTTAATCCTTTCATCTGTCAGACGATGACCGAATTATTGAGCATCTGCTTATTACATATACTATTTCAAACAAGTACAGTTCATTTTTCGATGATTATGTATTCCTTACAAAATCGACGGATTTATTAAGCCTAGATCTACCCGAAATATTGAATCATTTCACTACGTGTTTAAAATACAAAATAATATATAAGATGCTCAAAAATGTACCATATTACCTACACCTGAAACGTCACTCTCGTTTTTTATGTAAATTACACCATGACAAGATTTATTTCAACGCGACTTGACAGGATTATCGATTCTCAGCAAAAGTTGCTTCGCACTTGATATTCAATAACAGTGCACTAGCCTTACCCGACTACTACATCATAGTTTGGCACAGTCTGATATATAATATCTGCCAATTCCGCGATTCTAGCTTTTAGTTAATAATCTGAAAAAATCGCTACGATTTCTTCTTTAATTTCCTGCAAGGAACGGTAGTATTTCATCATTTCAGTGATCATAGAGTTTTTTTAAAAAGTTCAACATATCGCGTAGTTTATTGCATGCATCGAAATCGGAAGAAACCCTACATTGCATATCTCATTATACGTAGAGTTTCGCTACTAGCCTTTTTACTTCTCATTTACCGTACATCCTTTTAAATATTACAGTCTACTTTCGCATGAAAGCCAATCTGCATGAGTTTGAGAAAAAAATTGCAAGCCAAACTGATGACGATGCACAAACGAATAATTTATACATCAGTGTCCGCCTCGTACCGATATTGTATTGAATTATATCAGGGATTTGTCCCCCAAATCACTGTGGCCTTTGACACCTACATATTATAGTTTAATTTCATGTCTAGCTAGTTTTCTTTGCAAACCACAGTTACCAGTAAATCCTTGAATAATGTAAATTTGCAATTTATCTGGAAAATAAAATCCATATCATTGTAACGAAATCTAATGCTAAGTCCGATCTCTTGTCAATTAGATTTTGAGCAAATTCGATTGATAGTTAGTTTGGGAGGAGATGAATAATTAATCTGTAGGATAACTGGAGCAGAGAATCCAGGTTTAAAAATGAATAGATTTCCAGACAGGTATTGATCTCGTGTTATAATTTATTGATAGAAACAAATATCCGTAAATATATAAATGTACGCGGGGTTATATAACAAACGAAAAACCTTCTATCATCATTCATCTGCCATGAGTTTCATTCGTATTCTATGATCACGCTGTTATACTAATGCGCAATTACCGTCACACTTTCTTTGGAAACGCACGTAGAAATTGAACAACCTATGATTTAACTATTATACCATGATAATTAAATCGGCACTACCTGGTCCTAAATATAAAATAGATTTACTCAATTCTTATATTGAAGAAGATTTCGCCGAGTTAACTGCATCGAATTGGTCGATTTATTTTTAAATATTTTGAATGATAATGAATTGATCTGGACAATTCGTTTCAGTTTGCTAGGGGATGTTTACTGTCCAATATTCTTATAAAATATTGTCTGTGTACATGAGAAATAAAAAAAAAAAAAAACACCTTATAATATTGTTTCCACTTTAACAGTTTCAACCTGATGCTGATTATCGGCGATAGCGCAGTTCCCAATACTCTCCTTGGCATGAATTTTTTCGTGCCTAACTAACTTTGGTTTAGTAACAAAAGCCTTATTACAAACTGTACAAATGTAAGGCTTTTCACCAGTGTGCACTCTTTCGTGTATTTTTAAGTGACCTGACTCGAAGTAAGACTTGAAGCAGATTTTACATCGAAATTTTTTTTCTCCAATGTGATATTTCAGGTGTCTATTCAACTCTGGACGCGAAAGAAACGAGGTTTGACACAAGTGACAAGGATATTCTCGTTTACCAGAATGCATCTGTACGTGTCTAGCCAGTTCCGAATTAGTATAATAACTTTTACCGCAAGTCTCGCAGATGTATCTACTCCCTAATACGTGCCGTTTAGTGTGCATTTTGAATGATTGAACATTTGTGAATTCTTTATTGCAAATAGTGCAAGTGGACGGAGTGTCAGTATGGATACCTTCGTGATATTTTAATTCAGATTTTTTAACAAAACTTTTACCACAAACAACACATACAAAAGCTTTGTCACCTGTGTGACCTCTTTCGTGTTCTTTTCTTAATGCATTAGTTATGAATGCCTTATCGCAAAATGTACACTTGAAAGGTTTTATGCCCATATGTCTCCTGAGATGCAGAGTGTGCTCATGTTTTTGGGTAAAAGTTTTATCGCACTGAGTACAAGCAAAATTCCCTACCGGTCGTGGCTTAATACGGTCAGACAAATATTCTTTTACGCAATAAAAAATATCAGACTTATACTCCACGTCGTTAGCAACATCTAAATTCAATTCCAGATCTACAGAACCACCGTCTTTCTCATATCTGACTATAGGGCTGGTTTCACTAGTGTTATTGGTATCGATTTCAATTATTTCATTCTCCACACCGTCCCCGATGATATCATCGGCTAAATTACTCTCAGTTACTGTTTCCGAATAATTTCCATCACTCTTCGATACTTCTAATACATATTGGTAATTATCATCAAGAATTTTATCTACAGTATCATAAGCTTCTACTTCTTCTTCTTCTATTCTGTCGATATGTGTCTCTGATTTGATGCTATCTAAGCTTTTATGTTGGGCAAAGTGTTCAGTGATATGATCTTTCAATTCTGACAAAGATTTGAACGGCTCAAAGCACAATTGGCAGCTTATATCTGTGTCGTAAGCATCAATCTCTTCTCTATCTTCCCCATGCTCGGTAGAAAAATGATTATTCAATTCATCCTCTGTTAAAAACATTTCCTCGCATTCGCTACAAGTGTGAACAGTCTGAATCTGAGATTCTAAAGCTTCGACGTATATCTTTTCCGAACTCAACAACTGCCTGATACCTTCCAAGTCATCTAACTCTGAGGTGCTTTCATCTTTATCGCAAACATCCGACGCTATTGGATCGTGTGCTTTCTCAGTGTTTAGCGAGTACTCGCTTTTAATATTTACTGCGGCTTCTAAGTTTTCGCTATTTCGAGCTTCGTCTATACTGGAAATGTTTAGTACTTGAGTGCCGTCTTCTGACTGAACTAAAATAACGTTAATTGCTGATGGATCTATGTCAGAATCCTGCAGATTATTTTGTAACAAAAATTGCTCCAAATCAATATTTTCCTCGTCTGTTAATTCTATACTCTTATCTAAGTGTTCTTGTTTTATTATTATCTGATCATCGGACGTTCCCTCGGCTTGGGCACTTTCCAAACAGTTGCGTAATGTGCGATCAGAAATTTCGACCAGGAGACGAAAATTGTAAGACTTTTCCACTTGGTGACGGCATAGGTGACAGATGAGCGAAGGTAGTCCATCTCCTTCGTCAACCTATGAAGATGTTTCATTTATCATTAACAAGAAGCTAATATGTTAATGATTTCATATTATTCATTGCCATTTATGAAAATTAAGCGTCACAAGTAATCGTATATCATTTCTTTCGAGGGGTTAGAGTTTGGTTACTGATTGAAGAAATAACCTAAAAAAAAAACAACTGTGAAACGTCATTTTGACTAGATAATGGAGATTTTCTAATTGTTTTTTTTAATTTTCTTAAGGAAGCGAGATATTTTCACTGGTATTGATATAATATTAATATATTTGTGTACGTATAATGAAATAATAAAATGATTTTATTTTTTGATATAAACGCATCCAGAAAGGATGCGTCTCTTTGTGTTGATTGAAGAGGTGCGTTTACTCGAAGTAGTGAACGTGCCCACCACACCCACCTGCACACGTGCGATCGTTGATATTCTTTGAGCAAGTGAAAATTCTCCGTCCTCTGTATCGACGCTTTGGAAAATAGATGCCATAACTCCATCCTGTTTCAAACAAAGTCGGCATATTTCACTAAATTTTCGATGGAACGTTTCTCTCGTCGCCATAATATGCCGAAAACTAAATGACATCTATGTAGTTCTATATTCAATGCCGCTTAAATTTAATATCTTGATTTTCATATTTCCAATCCAACGTTCGTATCCCACGATCTCTAGAGTTTATGTAACAAAAAATTTAACATTGTATATATCGTGTCTTATCTATTTTGAGTCCAAAGATTGATGACATTGTGCTATGATTGGCATACGGGGTGCCAAATGGTATCGGCATCTCGCGGTCGATTACATGAACTACTTCTACTATGAACATTTGCCGGCCTTATCATATGCAACCCTACCTACGGACTGGCACGCGAATTGCATCGGACAAGGTGTTACGGATGTGTGTCACCGAATTAGTTCATGAATTCAACCGAGGGATGGCGATACCATTTGTCGCCCCGTTGACGAACAAGGACGAGCGACGACCTTGACCTTTAGTAGGCGCACCTGTCGCGGAGTCAGTGGCCCCCGTGGCGTCAAAGAGTTCGGATGTGGACTGTGTTAACGAAATACGACCGTGACAGCTATCTCGGTACAAATACTCCGCTGAGAAGTTATCGAAATGAAATTCTTGTCCATTGTTTTCTGTCTTTCTGCTTTACCCTCCCTGACTCCTCATTTTAGGCTCGATCTATCGACTAAAAATTTCAGAAACTTCGAATAACGTAAAAATATAGCGACGTTCATGAAGCTACGAATACATGCCTATCTCTATACACTGCCCCTCTATCCCGCCAAAAATTTCAGCACACCTCCTCGGGTCAGATATTCTCCTGATACCAGGAGCAAAGATTTTCGACTTAAAATTTTTCCAACTCTGAAAATCGATAGCATAAATTAATATAAAATAGATATGCATGAAGACGCGTATACATGTTTATATCCATGCACATATCCCTAGTCCCGCCAAAAATTCGGCACACCTCCTCGGGTCAGAGGTTCTCCTGATAGCAGGAGCATTTTTCGACTCAAAATTTTTCTGACTCTAAAAAATCAACCTGGTATCAAGAGAACATATCTGAAGCGAGGAGGTGTACTGAAATTTTGGTTGGGAAAAAGCAATAGTGTATAGATAGGCCTGCACTCGTGGCAATTAGGTGTTTATGAAAAAGCATAGCCGAATAACCGGGTCAAAAGTGCCCTTTCACCAAATGAATCGAGGGATTCCGTCTTTAGTCAGGCCTTGATAAGAGAAGTTCCCATGCCAAATTTTAGCCCTCTACCCCTTCTGTCGTGATAGCTATCGCGAAAAAACGCGATTTTCGAGTTTTATTTTTTATTTCTGCCAATTTATCGATTGTACCTTCACTAAAATTCATTATAATTTGTCTACATGTGTCATGGAAACGATGAATAAGTGAACGTTGAAGGCATCCAAGAATTCTGTCTCAGAATTGAGCAAGAGTTGTGCGAAGATACTTTATTATCTATTCTATCACTTATGTCTATTATTTTTTGAGCCGCCATAGTGTGCGTCTTGTGTAAGATGGAAATGAGTGTGATGCGTAAGTGAAACAGGCCGGGCCCTCAGAAATTTGTACACGACTATGGGTCCCGAAAGCTTGATTCAACGAGTGAATAGTGGCGCCATCTATTAGCTGGGAATCTTCGCACGCTAAATTCTCCGAATGTAGATAGCTTTACAACTTGGGATGGTGATTAAAGTGTTTCTACTGTAATATTGTTGTGGGTGAAATAGTGCTAAGTGCTAGTCGAGTGCAAAAAATCATTATATCGCTCTAATTAGATATCACTGGCTCACGCGGCAGCCATGTTTACTGTGTCAGTGTGTGTATCTATGTGCCAGCTGTTGCAAGGATGTTAAATGAAGATTTTATTAGAACTTCAGGCTTATTTGTGGCTAACCTCCGCTATTTCACCCAAAACAATTTTAATCAAGGAAAATTTCGTACACACCAGATTCTCGAAATAATTCTTTATTCTTGAGAATTTAGCGTGCGAAATTGACTAGTAGGTCTGTACATGTGTATGTGTCGTTACCCCAACATGGGACCCCTTCACAGCTTAAGAAACGATTATAAATTGTACATATCTTTGTCAATGAATATTGTACATGCTAGTAATAAATTGACACATAAATCAAAAATTAATTGCTTCTTTACTTCTCACCTGCCCGTCCTTGCGAGCCTTTATTTCAAATAATTTTAGTACATCTCCTTGAGTCGGATGCTCTGCTCAGACCGGGAGAAACATTTTCGACGTCAAATTTTTCTAAGTCCGAAAGAGCTAATATAAACTAGTACAGAGAGTCATGCATAAAGACAAGTATGGATGCCTATATTTATACAAATATTCCTTGTCCCGCCGAACAAGTCCAAGATAAATACAAAAAAGTGTTCTGTTCATTAAACAAGCCGATTGGTGTAGTGGGATAGCGTGCGGTAGTAACCCAGCGAGCCCGGGTTCCATCCCGTCAGAGATCATACCAGGATATTCCAAAGACATGTAAAGAGGGTGGGGGGGGGGGGGGGGGGGGGGGGGGGGGGGATTTTTTTTTTAATAAAATCGAAAATGAATAGTACATAGTGTACCAAGGGCGCATAGTGGGGTTTTTCAGACCGAGTGTGGAGTTTGCAGTACGAGTTAAAAGCGAGCCCCACTTATTATACGCACGCACAGGGTAACGTATACTCGTATATAATTTTTACATAGGAAGAGAGCACAGGTTACCTGTGCTCCCGTCACCCTATGTAAAAATTATATACGTATACTCGTATATAATTTTTACATAGGAAGAGAGCACAGGTTACCTGTGCTCCCGTCACCCTATGTAAAAATTATATACGTATACTCGTATATAATTTTTACATAGGAAGAGAGCACAGGTTACCTGTGCTCCCGTCACCCTATGTAAAAATTATATACGTATACTCGTATATAATTTTTACATAGGAAGAGAGCACAGGTTACCTGTGCTCCCGTCACCCTATGTAAAAATTATATACGTATACTCGTATATAATTTTTACATAGGAAGAGAGCACAGGTTACCTGTGCTCCCGTCACCCTATGTAAAAATTATATACGTATACTCGTATATAATTTTTACATAGGAAGAGAGCACAGGTTACCTGTGCTCCCGTCACCCTATGTAAAAATTATATACGTATACTCGTATATAATTTTTACATAGGAAGAGAGCACAGGTTACCTGTGCTCCCGTCACCCTATGTAAAAATTATATACGTATACTCGTATATAATTTTTACATAGGAAGAGAGCACAGGTTACCTGTGCTCCCGTCACCCTATGTAAAAATTATATACGTATACTCGTATATAATTTTTACATAGGAAGAGAGCACAGGTTACCTGTGCTCCCGTCACCCTATGTAAAAATTATATACGTATACTCGTATATAATTTTTACATAGGAAGAGAGCACAGGTTACCTGTGCTCCCGTCACCCTATGTAAAAATTATATACGTATACTCGTATATAATTTTTACATAGGAAGAGAGCACAGGTTACCTGTGCTCCCGTCACCCTATGTAAAAATTATATACGTATACTCGTATATAATTTTTACATAGGAAGAGAGCACAGGTTACCTGTGCTCCCGTCACCCTATGTAAAAATTATATACGTATACTCGTATATAATTTTTACATAGGAAGAGAGCACAGGTTACCTGTGCTCCCGTCACCCTATGTAAAAATTATATACGTATACTCGTATATAATTTTTACATAGGAAGAGAGCACAGGTTACCTGTGCTCCCGTCACCCTATGTAAAAATTATATACGTATACTCGTATATAATTTTTACATAGGAAGAGAGCACAGGTTACCTGTGCTCCCGTCACCCTATGTAAAAATTATATACGTATACTCGTATATAATTTTTACATAGGAAGAGAGCACAGGTTACCTGTGCTCCCGTCACCCTATGTAAAAATTATATACGTATACTCGTATATAATTTTTACATAGGAAGAGAGCACAGGTTACCTGTGCTCCCGTCACCCTATGTAAAAATTATATACGTATACTCGTATATAATTTTTACATAGGAAGAGAGCACAGGTTACCTGTGCTCCCGTCACCCTATGTAAAAATTATATACGTATACTCGTATATAATTTTTACATAGGAAGAGAGCACAGGTTACCTGTGCTCCCGTCACCCTATGTAAAAATTATATACGTATACTCGTATATAATTTTTACATAGGAAGAGAGCACAGGTTACCTGTGCTCCCGTCACCCTATGTAAAAATTATATACGTATACTCGTATATAATTTTTACATAGGAAGAGAGCACAGGTTACCTGTGCTCCCGTCACCCTATGTAAAAATTATATACGTATACTCGTATATAATTTTTACATAGGAAGAGAGCACAGGTTACCTGTGCTCCCGTCACCCTATGTAAAAATTATATACGTATACTCGTATATAATTTTTACATAGGAAGAGAGCACAGGTTACCTGTGCTCCCGTCACCCTATGTAAAAATTATATACGTATACTCGTATATAATTTTTACATAGGAAGAGAGCACAGGTTACCTGTGCTCCCGTCACCCTATGTAAAAATTATATACGTATACTCGTATATAATTTTTACATAGGAAGAGAGCACAGGTTACCTGTGCTCCCGTCACCCTATGTAAAAATTATATACGTATACTCGTATATAATTTTTACATAGGAAGAGAGCACAGGTTACCTGTGCTCCCGTCACCCTATGTAAAAATTATATACGTATACTCGTATATAATTTTTACATAGGAAGAGAGCACAGGTTACCTGTGCTCCCGTCACCCTATGTAAAAATTATATACGTATACTCGTATATAATTTTTACATAGGAAGAGAGCACAGGTTACCTGTGCTCCCGTCACCCTATGTAAAAATTATATACGTATACTCGTATATAATTTTTACATAGGAAGAGAGCACAGGTTACCTGTGCTCCCGTCACCCTATGTAAAAATTATATACGTATACTCGTATATAATTTTTACATAGGAAGAGAGCACAGGTTACCTGTGCTCCCGTCACCCTATGTAAAAATTATATACGTATACTCGTATATAATTTTTACATAGGAAGAGAGCACAGGTTACCTGTGCTCCCGTCACCCTATGTAAAAATTATATACGTATACTCGTATATAATTTTTACATAGGAAGAGAGCACAGGTTACCTGTGCTCCCGTCACCCTATGTAAAAATTATATACGTATACTCGTATATAATTTTTACATAGGAAGAGAGCACAGGTTACCTGTGCTCCCGTCACCCTATGTAAAAATTATATACGTATACTCGTATATAATTTTTACATAGGAAGAGAGCACAGGTTACCTGTGCTCCCGTCACCCTATGTAAAAATTATATACGTATACTCGTATATAATTTTTACATAGGAAGAGAGCACAGGTTACCTGTGCTCCCGTCACCCTATGTAAAAATTATATACGTATACTCGTATATAATTTTTACATAGGAAGAGAGCACAGGTTACCTGTGCTCCCGTCACCCTATGTAAAAATTATATACGTATACTCGTATATAATTTTTACATAGGAAGAGAGCACAGGTTACCTGTGCTCCCGTCACCCTATGTAAAAATTATATACGTATACTCGTATATAATTTTTACATAGGAAGAGAGCACAGGTTACCTGTGCTCCCGTCACCCTATGTAAAAATTATATACGTATACTCGTATATAATTTTTACATAGGAAGAGAGCACAGGTTACCTGTGCTCCCGTCACCCTATGTAAAAATTATATACGTATACTCGTATATAATTTTTACATAGGAAGAGAGCACAGGTTACCTGTGCTCCCGTCACCCTATGTAAAAATTATATACGTATACTCGTATATAATTTTTACATAGGAAGAGAGCACAGGTTACCTGTGCTCCCGTCACCCTATGTAAAAATTATATACGTATACTCGTATATAATTTTTACATAGGAAGAGAGCACAGGTTACCTGTGCTCCCGTCACCCTATGTAAAAATTATATACGTATACTCGTATATAATTTTTACATAGGAAGAGAGCACAGGTTACCTGTGCTCCCGTCACCCTATGTAAAAATTATATACGTATACTCGTATATAATTTTTACATAGGAAGAGAGCACAGGTTACCTGTGCTCCCGTCACCCTATGTAAAAATTATATACGTATACTCGTATATAATTTTTACATAGGAAGAGAGCACAGGTTACCTGTGCTCCCGTCACCCTATGTAAAAATTATATACGTATACTCGTATATAATTTTTACATAGGAAGAGAGCACAGGTTACCTGTGCTCCCGTCACCCTATGTAAAAATTATATACGTATACTCGTATATAATTTTTACATAGGAAGAGAGCACAGGTTACCTGTGCTCCCGTCACCCTATGTAAAAATTATATACGTATACTCGTATATAATTTTTACATAGGAAGAGAGCACAGGTTACCTGTGCTCCCGTCACCCTATGTAAAAATTATATACGTATACTCGTATATAATTTTTACATAGGAAGAGAGCACAGGTTACCTGTGCTCCCGTCACCCTATGTAAAAATTATATACGTATACTCGTATATAATTTTTACATAGGAAGAGAGCACAGGTTACCTGTGCTCCCGTCACCCTATGTAAAAATTATATACGTATACTCGTATATAATTTTTACATAGGAAGAGAGCACAGGTTACCTGTGCTCCCGTCACCCTATGTAAAAATTATATACGTATACTCGTATATAATTTTTACATAGGAAGAGAGCACAGGTTACCTGTGCTCCCGTCACCCTATGTAAAAATTATATACGTATACTCGTATATAATTTTTACATAGGAAGAGAGCACAGGTTACCTGTGCTCCCGTCACCCTATGTAAAAATTATATACGTATACTCGTATATAATTTTTACATAGGAAGAGAGCACAGGTTACCTGTGCTCCCGTCACCCTATGTAAAAATTATATACGTATACTCGTATATAATTTTTACATAGGAAGAGAGCACAGGTTACCTGTGCTCCCGTCACCCTATGTAAAAATTATATACGTATACTCGTATATAATTTTTACATAGGAAGAGAGCACAGGTTACCTGTGCTCCCGTCACCCTATGTAAAAATTATATACGTATACTCGTATATAATTTTTACATAGGAAGAGAGCACAGGTTACCTGTGCTCCCGTCACCCTATGTAAAAATTATATACGTATACTCGTATATAATTTTTACATAGGAAGAGAGCACAGGTTACCTGTGCTCCCGTCACCCTATGTAAAAATTATATACGTATACTCGTATATAATTTTTACATAGGAAGAGAGCACAGGTTACCTGTGCTCCCGTCACCCTATGTAAAAATTATATACGTATACTCGTATATAATTTTTACATAGGAAGAGAGCACAGGTTACCTGTGCTCCCGTCACCCTATGTAAAAATTATATACGTATACTCGTATATAATTTTTACATAGGAAGAGAGCACAGGTTACCTGTGCTCCCGTCACCCTATGTAAAAATTATATACGTATACTCGTATATAATTTTTACATAGGAAGAGAGCACAGGTTACCTGTGCTCCCGTCACCCTATGTAAAAATTATATACGTATACTCGTATATAATTTTTACATAGGAAGAGAGCACAGGTTACCTGTGCTCCCGTCACCCTATGTAAAAATTATATACGTATACTCGTATATAATTTTTACATAGGAAGAGAGCACAGGTTACCTGTGCTCCCGTCACCCTATGTAAAAATTATATACGTATACTCGTATATAATTTTTACATAGGAAGAGAGCACAGGTTACCTGTGCTCCCGTCACCCTATGTAAAAATTATATACGTATACTCGTATATAATTTTTACATAGGAAGAGAGCACAGGTTACCTGTGCTCCCGTCACCCTATGTAAAAATTATATACGTATACTCGTATATAATTTTTACATAGGAAGAGAGCACAGGTTACCTGTGCTCCCGTCACCCTATGTAAAAATTATATACGTATACTCGTATATAATTTTTACATAGGAAGAGAGCACAGGTTACCTGTGCTCCCGTCACCCTATGTAAAAATTATATACGTATACTCGTATATAATTTTTACATAGGAAGAGAGCACAGGTTACCTGTGCTCCCGTCACCCTATGTAAAAATTATATACGTATACTCGTATATAATTTTTACATAGGAAGAGAGCACAGGTTACCTGTGCTCCCGTCACCCTATGTAAAAATTATATACGTATACTCGTATATAATTTTTACATAGGAAGAGAGCACAGGTTACCTGTGCTCCCGTCACCCTATGTAAAAATTATATACGTATACTCGTATATAATTTTTACATAGGAAGAGAGCACAGGTTACCTGTGCTCCCGTCACCCTATGTAAAAATTATATACGTATACTCGTATATAATTTTTACATAGGAAGAGAGCACAGGTTACCTGTGCTCCCGTCACCCTATGTAAAAATTATATACGTATACTCGTATATAATTTTTACATAGGAAGAGAGCACAGGTTACCTGTGCTCCCGTCACCCTATGTAAAAATTATATACGTATACTCGTATATAATTTTTACATAGGAAGAGAGCACAGGTTACCTGTGCTCCCGTCACCCTATGTAAAAATTATATACGTATACTCGTATATAATTTTTACATAGGAAGAGAGCACAGGTTACCTGTGCTCCCGTCACCCTATGTAAAAATTATATACGTATACTCGTATATAATTTTTACATAGGAAGAGAGCACAGGTTACCTGTGCTCCCGTCACCCTATGTAAAAATTATATACGTATACTCGTATATAATTTTTACATAGGAAGAGAGCACAGGTTACCTGTGCTCCCGTCACCCTATGTAAAAATTATATACGTATACTCGTATATAATTTTTACATAGGAAGAGAGCACAGGTTACCTGTGCTCCCGTCACCCTATGTAAAAATTATATACGTATACTCGTATATAATTTTTACATAGGAAGAGAGCACAGGTTACCTGTGCTCCCGTCACCCTATGTAAAAATTATATACGTATACTCGTATATAATTTTTACATAGGAAGAGAGCACAGGTTACCTGTGCTCCCGTCACCCTATGTAAAAATTATATACGTATACTCGTATATAATTTTTACATAGGAAGAGAGCACAGGTTACCTGTGCTCCCGTCACCCTATGTAAAAATTATATACGTATACTCGTATATAATTTTTACATAGGAAGAGAGCACAGGTTACCTGTGCTCCCGTCACCCTATGTAAAAATTATATACGTATACTCGTATATAATTTTTACATAGGAAGAGAGCACAGGTTACCTGTGCTCCCGTCACCCTATGTAAAAATTATATACGTATACTCGTATATAATTTTTACATAGGAAGAGAGCACAGGTTACCTGTGCTCCCGTCACCCTATGTAAAAATTATATACGTATACTCGTATATAATTTTTACATAGGAAGAGAGCACAGGTTACCTGTGCTCCCGTCACCCTATGTAAAAATTATATACGTATACTCGTATATAATTTTTACATAGGAAGAGAGCACAGGTTACCTGTGCTCCCGTCACCCTATGTAAAAATTATATACGTATACTCGTATATAATTTTTACATAGGAAGAGAGCACAGGTTACCTGTGCTCCCGTCACCCTATGTAAAAATTATATACGTATACTCGTATATAATTTTTACATAGGAAGAGAGCACAGGTTACCTGTGCTCCCGTCACCCTATGTAAAAATTATATACGTATACTCGTATATAATTTTTACATAGGAAGAGAGCACAGGTTACCTGTGCTCCCGTCACCCTATGTAAAAATTATATACGTATACTCGTATATAATTTTTACATAGGAAGAGAGCACAGGTTACCTGTGCTCCCGTCACCCTATGTAAAAATTATATACGTATACTCGTATATAATTTTTACATAGGAAGAGAGCACAGGTTACCTGTGCTCCCGTCACCCTATGTAAAAATTATATACGTATACTCGTATATAATTTTTACATAGGAAGAGAGCACAGGTTACCTGTGCTCCCGTCACCCTATGTAAAAATTATATACGTATACTCGTATATAATTTTTACATAGGAAGAGAGCACAGGTTACCTGTGCTCCCGTCACCCTATGTAAAAATTATATACGTATACTCGTATATAATTTTTACATAGGAAGAGAGCACAGGTTACCTGTGCTCCCGTCACCCTATGTAAAAATTATATACGTATACTCGTATATAATTTTTACATAGGAAGAGAGCACAGGTTACCTGTGCTCCCGTCACCCTATGTAAAAATTATATACGTATACTCGTATATAATTTTTACATAGGAAGAGAGCACAGGTTACCTGTGCTCCCGTCACCCTATGTAAAAATTATATACGTATACTCGTATATAATTTTTACATAGGAAGAGAGCACAGGTTACCTGTGCTCCCGTCACCCTATGTAAAAATTATATACGTATACTCGTATATAATTTTTACATAGGAAGAGAGCACAGGTTACCTGTGCTCCCGTCACCCTATGTAAAAATTATATACGTATACTCGTATATAATTTTTACATAGGAAGAGAGCACAGGTTACCTGTGCTCCCGTCACCCTATGTAAAAATTATATACGTATACTCGTATATAATTTTTACATAGGAAGAGAGCACAGGTTACCTGTGCTCCCGTCACCCTATGTAAAAATTATATACGTATACTCGTATATAATTTTTACATAGGAAGAGAGCACAGGTTACCTGTGCTCCCGTCACCCTATGTAAAAATTATATACGTATACTCGTATATAATTTTTACATAGGAAGAGAGCACAGGTTACCTGTACCACAGGTACCCACAGGTAACTCGTACGCTAAACTAGTTCAAAATAAGTACGGAAAAGTGATATCCATTAAACGAACCAATTGGTGTAGTCGGGATAGCGTGCGACTAGTAATCCAACGAGCCTGGGTTCGATCCTGTCAGAAATGATACGAGATTTGTCCAACTGAGGGGCGTTGGGGGTAGGGGGTGGAATTTCTTTCACTTGACTCCAAAATTGGGGAAAATCTCGCCTATGTGAGTACCTATGCCTATATACACAGCTATACACAGGGGATATACACGGTACCCGTGGTATCCCCTATGCCTGTACTCGGCATGTGTATACCTATACCACAGGAAAGAGTACGGGTACCCCGTATTTATTCCCTGTGGTATAGGTATACGTATGCGTACAGCGTACCCCGTATCTATTCTTCCAAAGAAAATTCCAATTTTTTTCCAATAACTAGTCCTTCCCTCACGACTTTCCAAGCCGAATTCGAAAACGCGTCAATTGATTCTAATTCATCGAAAGAAGCAATCATTCGACTTCCGATGTGTAAAATCATGATTTTTTTTTTCGGAAGGGTTTCAGGGGTCACATTATCACCGGAACAAACCCTAATGAGGATTAAACAATGTCATGTCAGATCGTTCACCGAGTTAGTATGGAATATCCCCGAGGACCCCGATGGTCGGTGCATAATACACAATCCTTAATATGTGCTTAAAAACATATAAAAAAATTATAATATTGCATATGTGGTTTTTCCAACACAAATTCCTAAACTCAACCTGTTTGGACGCTGGTTACAGTAGGTCAATCCCTTAGAGAAAAAAATCTGAAAAACGGTTGACCCTACAGGACAGCCGTGAAACTTCCCGCTGTTTCCGAGCTCACAGAGCTGAAAAACATTTTTTAGCACTTTTTCACCGTAAAATCACCACAAATATAGGAAAAATTGTCGGGTGAGTTGTTGCGCTGCCGGGATTTTTTTGTTTAATAACGTTGAAAGTTACATACATCACTACAAGTAATGTACTAAACAGTCTTCAAAATATCAAGAAAAAAGGTGACTGAACGTTAAGGCCATCAATTAATCTCAAGTTAAATAAGGTAAGCCAATAGTACATAGCGTTTCTATCCTCGAAAAACGTAATAAACGCGATTTTTGGAAATCGTTACGTGACTGATTTTTTTTATTATTTTTATAATGATGAGCATCATATAACATGTAAAAATAGAAGATTAGTATTCAAGAAATTTTTCGATTGCAGACCTGTGTTATTAGTAGAACTGAAGACAGTACAATTTGTAATTATTTTGCAAAAATAAATGAATAATTATGTAGTACATCTATTACAATACATTGCTTTCTTACATACAAGTTATTATAATATCAACCACATTCATATTAATTATAATAACGTACTACCGAATATAACTAATTTTTTAAAAACTCGGTTCGATGTAGACTCGTTCGTTGCAATCGGAAAAGAACCCCTGCTGGACAGAGATATTTGTATTCTGATGAAAGTTTATTCGAATGTAACAGAAGCACGAGTGTTATCATATTAGGTATACTATCTGTCAGAAAAAAAAATACGTAGTTGCTTATTGAAACGCCTATCACAGTTGTATCTCGTTAACGCAACCCCCATGCAAATCATCCGACGCCATAAATCCCACTGACCACTGGAACATAAGTATACTGGAGCGCGCACTGGCATGGCGGCAATACCTATAACTGCGCGCAGAGAGAGACGGAGAAAATGTGACCACCTGTCTCACTCGCACCATATACAGTATACTAAAAAGTTTATTCGTAACCAGTTTGGACCAGACATTACATTAGTAGAGAGATTTGATTACATTTTTGCTTTGACGGTATCGGGCATGCGCAGTAGCAAATAGAAAGAGACAGGTGGTCACATCTCAGCTACCTCTCTCAGCGCGTTAGCCCACCAGCCAGTGCGCGTTCCAGTAAACTTATATTTCAGTGCCATTGACCCACTGAGGGGTGCTGCCACCATAGGGCAGTGCTTCCCTTCCCTCGCTAGTCGCCTCGACGGGCTGACAAATGCTATTGTCATCTCGCGGTCGAATTGGCGAACTACTTTTGCCGCCAACATATTAGTATAGTGCAGGAGGTGACGCTCCCGCCATTTCAGTGTCGAACTCACGAAGCATGTGCTTAGTGCTCCATTCTATTTTGGTGAACGATACCCAGTCGTGTGTACGTAGCTGCATGAAGTAGATTTAGGAACACATGGATACGATGATGCGATGGGTTATATTATACTTTACCTGGGTAACAAATAGCGAGTGCAGCATTCCCAGGCAATGAGCGAAACGATTGGTTCAAACAAAGTGTACCACATCAGTGCGCACGGATTAGAAAGTACTACAGCGAAGTACCGCAATCTAAAAATTCTAACCTAACTCGACTACAAGCGTAAGTTTTATATCTCAGCTGTGGCAATACTGTTATGTACTCGGTGCTAACAAAGTTCTTTCGAATAAATATGCCATGTACCTTTATTCAAATTGATCAGAAACTTACATGTTACAGGCCAATGACAGGCTTTTTATTTCGTTCAATACCTTCGGTACGCATTCAACAACTAGGCTACATTTCAAGATACGGACGAAATGGATCCGCTAGAAGTGATCGATCTCTCATCCGACGATGAAAAATCACCGCCAAAGGTACGTCCACACTCGTTCCTAATGTCAAAGTTTCACTAATGACTTCTACTTCAAAGATCTCACTACTATAAACAATTACCAACTTTACAGTCGATATGCTTATTAAATGCCAATACTAGCCTTCAAACAACCGACACAACACTCTGACCTAATTCTTTAAATTATTTCTCCCTACCTCTTCTGTCGCAACAACAACAGAACCTACCTATCAGCATTTCGAACACTTCAAAACTATGAATTACATATGTCATGTTTCATCCTTTATTAATCCCTGATCATTCATATCTTATCTTTAGACATAGTATCTTGTCACTTGGTCATTACAATGCAAACTATTATCCTCTGCTTAATTATTGTCTGAAAATTATCAACAGATATAGATTAAAGAGTTCAAAGAGATGATTTGAACCTGTTAGCAGATGTGTAAATATCTGACTTCTTAGACAGTTAACTAATTTATTACTCTTTTAGAAACAAAATAATGAGCGATCTGTTAACACGAATAAAATAGAAGAAGCGGAGTTGGAGATCGTGTATAATGCAATGAAGAAAGAAAAGCGAAGCATTGACACGGTAAATGAAAGTTGTTCAAAAGCAAAGAGGATGAAGTTGTCCAAGGATAAAGACCAATCTGAAATTGTAACAAACTCACTTCATGTGAAAAGTGAAATTTCTATACACAGGATACCTAGGATAAAACCACAGACAATATCGTCGCAATGTACAGCTCAGCTTTTTACGTCTAAATCCACAGCTGGAAGTGACGACAAAGGTTATTCGAGTCTAAAAACAAACGGGGATGCTAACAATTTGGTTGAAAATACTTCGCATTTTGGAGATAAGCTAGGTTCACCGAACAGTCGGAACAATGCTCATTCGTTTAAGATCAACGAGGGAGCATCGTCGTCGACACAAATTATCGAGCCTCACTTAACGATAAAAAAGAAAGTTGAGGTGTCTGAAACTATGGGTTCAATTTTAGGGCCAAGCACGGAAGTTGTTGAATCATTTTTAGAAGCTTGCAAAAGTCAAGATTCTAGCAAAGATATGGAGAAAATAATATTCAAGCTCAGAAAACGATATAAAAATTTACAACCGTCTTACGCGAAATCAGGAAGTTTTATTGAATTGATACGTAATAAGAGAAATTTGGTTTTAAACAATCGTACAAAGCTTTACCTCCATATTTCTGAAGTTATGGCTGAGATGAAAGCCAGACAACTTCAAAAGAGGTCTTCAGCACAAGGCAAAGACAAATTCCACACTAAAGTAGAGAAAACTTCCACCCAGCCACGACTTAGCGATGTACCTGAAGGGAATCCTGAGCTGGACCAGGATATGTTGGTTATCGAAGATTCTAAAGATTTCCTGAGATTGCAGGCCCTAGAAAAAGCAATGAGACGTTGTGAGCGCTATATAGATAAGTGCGAAATGGCTGAAGTTAACTTTGATGATGAGAATGATAGCTACTATATAATGGCAGAAAAATACAAAACCAGAATGGTGCAGCTTTTCAACAAATACTGCGAGATTACAGGAGAAAGACCAGACGCAGCTCGTCCATATTTGAGGCCGAAATGCCTTTCTGTAACGCCAATTCCGTCTTTAAATAATGCAATAACAAGTTTCATAAATATGAAAATCACGAAAATGAATGGAAGGCTAGTCCATATGAAGAAAAACGGTGGTCAACATCGGTTCACGGACGCTCTGATATTCCCAGATTTTTTAGATATTTTAAACTGCATTAAAAAATGCAACGAGGAACAACATCTACAATTGAGTAAACCGAAACAAGAAAGTATAGGTGAGAATTTGAATCAGCTTATTGCTTAAGTTTTTCTTTACCACACATTTTTCACAATTTCTGATTTTAGCATCAAAGATTTATTCGATGCTGCATAACAACTGATTGAACTTACTTTCTTGAAATCTTACAGCAAAGGAAGCATTCCATAAACTGGGGGAACACTTGAAGCGATGTCGGCAAATGGATTATTATGATACGTTTTCATTGTATCTTGAAAAAGAAGACTGCGGCGACCCAGCTTTATCGGATGAAATTTTGGCTGAAAAATTAAAGAAAAATCAAGAGATAGGCAAAAAAAGGATGGACCAAGTATTCCAGGAATTCGTGGAGAAAGAAAATGCTGCTACAGCCGCTCAGAACGGATCTTGTTCGGACAAAGAAGCGGATGCAGGAACGGAGAACGAATCTTCAGAAGAATCAAACGACCAACATTCTACTGTAAGCGGAATTGAGGATACCGATATCGGATTGGGTAGTGACTTTGATGAAGACCAGAATAACGATCTAAACCTTGAGCCGAAAGATGATTTGAACGAAAAACGAGGAAAGGACATCAGTTCAAAAAACCCGCAAG
This sequence comes from Tenthredo distinguenda, assembly GCA_947538915.1. Classification (NCBI taxonomy): domain Eukaryota; kingdom Metazoa; phylum Arthropoda; class Insecta; order Hymenoptera; family Tenthredinidae; genus Tenthredo; species Tenthredo distinguenda. The sequence continues at coordinate 14,791,574 of OX384534.1, forward strand.
AAAATTTGAAACAAAAAGGAAATCAGATCGTTGAACCAGATGAACCGCAGGTCGATTCAAACACGAAAGGTGATGACAGCATGGAGATCGATAAACCGCAAGATGATTCAAACAAAAATGGTAATGAGGATGTTGAATTAGACAAACACATGGATACAAATGAAGAAACCAGCAAAAATCCAAGATTGTATGATGACCTGGATTCAGTTTCTGTTGAGGAAATTGATGAAAATAGTATTGGGATAGACACCAGTGAACCTATCGCAAACATAGTTGTAAATAAGATCCTAGTCACGAAAGAAAAAAAGACGGAAATAACGCCAGGACAGGACTCAGTACAACAGACTGAAACCGCTAGTGGTATCCAACAAATCAGTATTGATCGAGAAACAAACGAGACGGCAAATATTGTGAAAACTGATTTGTCATCAGGTCCGAATAAGAAACCAGCAGCTACAGTTGCTATGTGTAAAGTTAATTTGAAGCAAGCAGCAGAAATACTAGAGATGAATGTGAGTGATGACTGCTTACCCATTGTTCTTGAAAATACTACAAAAGGTTTGTAACTTGATTCTGTATCAGAACAATTATTTAAGTACTCAACGTTCCTACCAAGTATTTTCGTGTTCTCCAATTCTCTATCAAAATTTTGTCTGTTTATCAGATGGAGGCTTACTGTCTCGGTGATTAAAGATTAGAGAACGTCAAGCCCAAGCAGCAGTTGATTCCAATCCTGATCACAATTCGCAACTGCTATCACTTCCAATACATTATGAAAAACAAATGCTTCAAAATTCTGTTTTTTATCTGATTAAACATTAAAAAAGACTACTGAACTGCTGTGATAAAACTGAGTTACCACCTTATAAGGTGTCTAGCAAATGAGTAATTTCAGAATAGTTCAAACAGTATTGTGCTCAAAGTTGTTTGTAATCAAGCAAATTAATGAGATGTATTTAATTTCCGTTATTGAAAAAAGGTGAGTATTCACAACGAACAAATACAGGAGAAATGTCAAAGTATGTCAAATTAGCATGACAGAAAATAAAGACTTGTTGTTTCGTCACAGCAGAAGAGTTTAAGCTAACAATTCGACCAGCCATCATATGAAAACAGCTAAATTTTGGAACCTTAAGTTATATTAAGAGTCTCGAGAGGCCCTTTTATCAATAAAATAATGTGAATTTGAGTTTTCATATTAAATTTTTTAACCACTTTCAGGGTCCTCTCAAGCGGAGGCTCCGATATAATACGCTTGAAGCATCCTCGGTTGATGGGTTCCGGTAGTGGCTTGCTGATCTCATTACTTGTGTTACAGTAATTGACGCTTCAGCCGTGACGACAACTGTCAAACCGATTAACGAGGAAGAAGAGACGAAGAAGCCTATCTTACGCGTGCGGCAATTCGCAAAACCTCCTGGCTCTTGGAAGGACTTTCAATCTCCGACAAAAAACTTGAATGAAAATAGCCCCCAAACTAGCGGAACGGCAGATGTCGTTACAGAAACTAAAAAACTAAACGAAACATTGCCTGGTGAACATAAACCGAAACAATTTATAAGGGTCAATCAACCAATGACTATCGGAAAGACCGTGCAATTTAAAAACGATGTCCTTTTGAATTTGAAAAATAAAAAGTCCACCGTTATCATACCCCCGAATTTGAACCAAAGTATACCTCGAATCAACGTCAAATCGTTTACCAATAATGTCACATTCAATTTCAATAATCCGGCACAGTTTCAGCCTGGAGTTTCATCCTCTGTTTCCCAAGGATTAATGTCAGCTCCCAAAAATCTCGTCAACATTGATCAAAGTGGGAAGATAACTACTAACTGCGGTAACGTCGGAGTTATCCAGATTAATTCTGGCAAAAATAAATCTAATCCCACTCGAACAGTTCAAACTAATAGACAACAACAATTACCGATTCGAAGACCGGCTAGTCAGGTTCGCTTAAGCAGTCAACAAACTCCTGGAATCGTACCTCAACCGCAAACTATCGCAAAGACGACTGTCCGTGAGATTCCTTTTATAAACGATAATGGCAAGAGAACTGTATTTCGATTGGTGAAATGCTCACCTGGAGTTACAGTACAGAATATCAATGTTCCTGCAGAGGTGGCGGGTGATGCTGCTGCTGTGCAAAATCGAACCACGGATAATCCAAATCAGATAGCTAACTACAATTCATCTGCCGATGCTGATCCTCATTTGAAACCGGAACTATCGAATAGGGTCAGAAATGTTTTACCATTGAAAATATCGCGTCAGCCTTCTAATAAAGTTGACAAAGTATACGAAGCGCCTGTTGATAGCGTTCCCACCTATGTGATAGAATAGACCCTGACATGTTTGCGTTTCCGTTCTCGTACTATTATGCCCGAAATGTAATAAGGCATATCGTGTGTTTGGATTGAAATTATTTTATCTTTAAGTTCCTCGTTAATTATTATAATATGGTTTCCTCATATAAAGGGTGATGCGTATTATTAATTTTTTTGTATGATGTATTACATGTATTAATTATTTTAATTATATTGTCTAATTATAAACGTGAAATTCATTGCCTTTATATTAATAACTCGATACAATAAAACTTGTTTATATACGATTCCGAAATTCTGAATAAACACATCATCTTCCGCTCTGTTTCAAGCCGAAGTATCATTTATATATTCAATTAATCTATTGGTAAGAGGAAACTCTTTATCTACCAAATTCTCAATCATATTGAAGTGATCAATGCTGTTTCGGAGGAGTATATATTCCACGTGATCCACGCTGCTGCACAGTTCCTATTAAATAAAATCATAACACAGGGGAAAATCAGTCAACGATTTATCGGTATTTATTCATTATACCTTCGTCAATCGGCGTCCTTGTTCTATGAACTCAGGAGAGTCGCATTCACCTACTACGACTAATGCTTTCAAATTTTTCACAGGAGATTGCAGTTTCACGTTCAGGGTGCTCATCAGTTTTGCTTCGGTACTAAAATTGACGATTTTTTGACGACTATAGTCAATGGTATTGTATGACGTCGCTTGATAGTTGGGGCATACATACCTATCTAGTTTCAATAGATCGTTGTTCGAAGTTGTAATTAGTTGTTCCAGAAAGTAAATACCGCCAAGCAACACAAGACCTTTGAGCAACGCGATATTTGATTGATTTTTCAGCCATTCAATATCGAGTAAACTTGCTGATAAATGTGCACCAGCACTGTGCCCACCTATCCAAACCCCTCTGCAAGTAAATCGTAGGATTATTTGTTACATATGCAAAGTTTTTTGAAAATTTAATCTCACCGAGATCCAGACTTCGCAGCATCATCGAGAATCTTATCTGCCACGGTTCTTATCTGACATACTATGTCACGCAACTGGACTGTAAGATATTTGATTTGAATAAACGTCGGGTAAAAATGTCAGAATATTGAATTGAATTTGAAATGTATTGCATTTGATATAATCGTTGGTTTATTACCGTTCGGGCACAAGTCGTGACCAACGCAAATAACTTTTATCCCTTCCGATACGCAGTTTTCTACGGGAAATGCACTTATATTTTTATTCATCTTTTGCCAGTATCCACCGTGTATGAATACGAATATTGGAGCATCTGGAAAATGTTAAAATTCTTTCATTCGTCATATATTGAACGGGTAGAAAAATATCATAAACGAGATGACGCTTGCAACGCATAAAATTCTTCTGCTCATAATTATTATTCGCAATAAATTCAAGCCGAGTCATACTCGATCATAATATACAAAAAAGATCTTTACCGTTCGGCAAATCAGTGCCATAGACATCGTATTTCGTACGTTCCGATGGTCCATATGGTATGTCTATTTCACAACAGGTATTTTTTCTAGCACGAAGAGTAGCTGCAATTAAATATCAGAGAATTACGTGTCAGAATAGTACGATACAATATCAAGCATACGCTATGAATCACGAACCTTCCTCGCCTAGCTTTACGAAATTACCCAGTACGTCGATGGAACTCAATCTTTTACTCCACATCGAAGGTGAAAATAGTTTTTCGTGCCCCTAAAGCAAATTATAGATATGTTTAGTAAAATTAAGCAATTCGCGTGAGGTTTTAAGCACACGCGATAATTAATTCCGCTTTTCTGTTAAACGTTACTGCGCTTTGTAATTCAGGCTACCATGATCAACAATTAACAATGATATATATTCACAGTATTGAAAATGTAATTATAACAAACCCACCGCGTTATCCATCTTCTAATTACTCGCAAAGTTGATGCTTCTCAGAAGGAACCTAGGCAAAGAACTATTTTACCATTAAAAGGAATGTGGTATAAGTTTACAGGGTAAATAATGCAGTGCACTAAGTGTTATTTTCCGATAGATCGAGCGATAGGGATAATTGACAATTATACGGAGTGCGCTAATTCAATGAGCTGATTAGTTCAATTCCAAATTCTAAGTCCTAGTGTTGAAAACACGTGAACATCTTAGTAATAAACACTACAAAGAGGTTTCCATAATTCAAAAGACACGCACTATTCCCATATAATAGCATGATTCGATTTGATTTCACGGTGGATCATTTCTTTACATCTGCTAATTTCAGTAATTTGCACTGCTTGCGAGGAACCTTCAGTTTCGCAATAGAAATTAGGAATCATGAGGTCGAAATATATAGGTCTAAATCATCCGCTTCGTATAGCCTTCAATGTCCAGGTCGTGAGCTTGCAGGCTGCTGGCGTCTAGGTCTGTATAATTTTTTCAACTGCACGGGTGTTCCGCTTCGCAGATCTCGTTGTTACAGAGCTGACGAGCTGGGCGCAGAAAACTATGAAACGAAAGACCTGGCTAACAAAAACAACGATACGTAACGAACAAAAAAAAAGTAGACCTTAATTCCAGCTATTCCAACAGCTGGCGATATACTACACCTATATTTTAACACTATGTGTATACTATGTAGCTTCTTTCAACAGTGGCATATACTTCTACTCATACGTATGTTTCAATAGATCATTTCATGAATTATCTCGATTTGAATTGAACCTTTAGCCACTACGCCGTAAGTTTAGTGATAAAAAGAATTGAACAATTAATGGATGGATTTCACAATTTTTCCATATTCGTATCTTCATTTCAAGATACTGACACCACTTAGGGATTTTCTTTGGACCCGACACCCAAGTTTATTCTTAAGTGGAAGATGGATCGAACTGCAATACATCATCCGTTTTGGGTAATGACGTACTCATAGCTTATTGAGTTAATCTTGATCTGCTATATCCAGATACTTAATTTGTAATTAGACTAAGTGCCCACAGTCATTGGAATGAGTATAGGTATTGAAGTACCTGAGAATTCAAACTTTTTTACAGAAATCTGACCATAGCGTATCACACAATATGTTCCAGTAAACTAAAACTAAGCGAATTCAAAACAATTTACTCTTAATCAGAATACGTTCTTTCCAATTGGTTTAATCGGAAATCTTCAAAGCATCGATTTGACTAATTCCTTTCGGTTTACCATGAAACTTGCTTGATTACCTGCCCAGGTGTATTCAGCGCCGGCCTTAGCCATCCGGGCGCCCCGGGCGAGATATTCTTCAGCTCAGCACCCTCTATTTCTTATTATTAACTAGTATTTTCCCCGCGACTCGCGATAGTTATCATCAGCTACACACTTTGAGTCGTTGATTTGCCACTTTTCCTCATTTTTTCCTTATCTCGTGATGGCGTCATTCTTTCTTAACTGATTGATTCGCGGATCAAGGCGCTGCGCTAGTGTGTGTGTGTGTCCCCCCCCCCCAAAACCGGCACTGAGTGTTTCTTGTATAATGTTAGACGTATGTTCATACGTTATCTCATATGAATAGCGAATCTACAACCAAGGATGGGTATAATATTCCGATTGAAATGATATTGAGTTTATTGCACTAAATTTTAGTGATAGCAAAAATAATAGTTACCCGAATTGGAGAAATCACACGTTCTTGCTGCTGATCGCTCTCGAATACTAGTTGTAGTCCAGATATCTAAGAAGCCACTGGTAAGCACGGAGAGTGGTGCTCACTGGTGCGTTGATAATATTAAGAGGGACTGGCTCTATAATGTTACGGAGTTCACCACCAGTCACTTCTACCAGCGACGATTCATTGCGACAAGAATTCGAACAAAATCAATATACCTACACGTAATGGTAAACTTATTCGTCGATTACGGGTTTGAATTTGGTAATTCGAGACGTTCCCGCATATAGGCGGACGTTCTGCTCTTCAGTCACGCTCCTATGGAACAAAGAATTGTTACACTTCAACAGAATTATACAAAATATAAACCGATGCGATATAAAACCCTATTTTATAGCCTGGTAAAGAATAATGAAAATTGAATTCACTTATGCTATTATTTAAACCTAATTCGAGTTTCGAGATTGATGAACATATGATGAATATAGTGTGCATGGGTTCAATAGATTTTTTGAAACTAAGAGATAGTTATACCGCTGACGTAAATGATCATCGCCGTGAATTAAAACTGACACAGATTATTACACATAAGAAATGTAGAACTCTTCTGATCTAACTTTTTCTCCAGTAATCTATGTAGTAATATGAGTCTAGCTAACGATAAATAAGCCACCTCCAGGGTGATGGCCATTCAGTGATTTGATAACGGCTCAAACTGTATTTAACAGCAGAAGACATCCGACTGATTTTATTCAGCAGCAGATATTGGGTAGAAAAACATATCTGCCCAATGCCAAATCACATCGTTATCAACGTCACTGTAGGTCCAACAAGGTTGATGGGTCAATGGGTTAGCAAACGCTCACTGATAGACAAATTGTGGCTAACACGCAACGAGATGCGAGAAAATGAATTATTGAAGAATTAGAAAATCATAGAAACACATTGAGAGAAACATTCAGTTACCCCGACCCAAATTGTCGGGTTAAATAAGGCCCCAACGTATGATGCGTTGACTATCACCGACTTATTTCAAGCAACCGCATATTGAGCCACAGTAAGAATTTTCAGATTAGAAAACCGACTACACTGGACTATAGTTAGTATTGTAATAACCAGGTCCATACGAACAGATGAGTGAAGTTTAACAGTTAGTTAATCTTTAATAGAAGATCGAGTTCCGTCAACTAAAAATATAGTTACCATTAGTTGAAAGAATTGCACATTCCAAAAATTGTACTTGTAACTTCGAAATGTAAACCGGGAATTAATTGAATTTTTTAAATAGGTCGAAAAACACTTTCATGAAGAGTTCCTTTTGCCAGTCCAATATTTCCTTCCCCAAGTTATTTATTTATGTGGGTATATCAATGAAATCTGTTTAGTATAGAAATATACAATCACGTGTTTGAAAAAAAAATCGTATTCAATGAGACTTGTTAAAATAATGAATGAATAACAAAACGCCAGGCACGTGTCGCATAAATATTCCGAATAATGGCGCCACTCTGGTGACGATTTTATGAACTAGTTTACCCGCAAGCGGGCGGGCGGTAAAAGTTTGAATCCCCAGCTGTATCTCAAGTGTCAATTCAAGGATTCTGGCACGTTAGCACATGCATCAAGAAAGTACAAAATCCAAAAATAATCAGAAAGGTTATTATGTAATTATTGAAGCAGGCTCTCCGCGTTTACCAAACTTTCAAATGATCATCTCAGCGCCTTCTCAATGCGAGAACTGTTTTGTCGACACCGTAGAGAATAATCTACACATTTTACCGATCGAGGCTTTGCGGGGGCACACATTCAGACAAAGATATTGCTCGCAGCCGTTGAGGAGAATCAGCTAAAAAATTATGTGGCATTGGCGAAAATTAAACAGTTTCCCCTTTTTAGATACCAAATTGCAGATTCAGGACGTTGAATTAGACACGAAAAGAAATATATGCAAGATTTCCGGTCTAAGAAGTTTCCCAATTACCATTTTTTGTTCGGTTTTTTCATTGGTAATAGTATAGGTAATTGCTACTAAATCGGTTCTGACAATCCGATTGATCTACAATAATAATTGTAAGTCTATACCGGTTGATATGCCATCAAATGCAGCGGCATATCGTAAAGACACCGAACGCTGAGACCAAGTGTAAGAAATTGTTCATGCGGTATACAAAAGGGACGGAACCGAGTCACTGGACGGGAGACTCTAACATGGGGACAAATAGCGACGCCCCCGTCTGTGGTATGCGAGTTCTTCACTGCTGTGCATACCAGACTGAGAAGAAGCTGAACCACATGATGCGTACGATACAGTCTCACGCCTAGCCAGTTTTCTAGCTCAAGGATAGAGAGTAGTACTCCGGAGCACGAACTATACCGGTTAATATTGTCGCTGCTGTATTTGTTAATCAGTGGCGTAGAACTAAAGACGAAAGAAGGGCCCCGAAATATCAGAACCGGATTAGCTCACCTCGTTCTTCGCTTTTCGAATGTGCTGAACCCTGAACGTTGTCTAGAAATATGCCCAAACCAGAATCATGAAAATGATTCCGAGTCCCTTTTCTATTCAGCTTTATTCTTCTCGCGTCTGAAATATGACACTGAATGATGGGCGCCACTGAACCTGTACGTTTCTTCATCACTGGTTATTCTACCGAATCATTATTCGTTCAAAGCATCGACAGACCAGACACAGGTGTTCGGGTTCTGTGGCTCATGTATTAAGAATTTATATTTTCACGGAAATAAAATTGAATTGCCTAAAAAATATACCGAAGAAATTAGGTATCCCAAATGCAAGAACTTTTTAAACTCCACGAAAAGTTCTGAAAGCCTTTTCAGTCGGCGACTATAGTCATCCTCTACGGGACGATGATGTATTCCGTATTTTAGAAGAAGTAGCTTGTCAAACTTACTCGCCCTGTTACCTGGCCTCGTCTATCCTACCCGCAGGCTACCATTGACAGACTCGAGTACCGGCTTGTGGAAATGTAAACTTACAATGATTCGAAACTCAAACATGCCAAGATGGCCCAAGTCCTGGCACTTATGATCCTGTCTCACGTTACGAAAAATCAACTAACATGTGTACACTTTTTTTCTCGATAAGAGACTCAGGCGTCGCCTGCACAGAACGGATCACATTTCCGATGTGCAGGATACGTGGCATACTTTCCTATTATACGCTATCAGTGAATTTCACGTGGTTTAAGTTTCATTCAGGTATATCTGATCCGGTACATGCATAATGATGACGAATCGAATAACTTTACATGAAATTTGACTTTTATCGTCGATTTTGATTCAGGCCAGAGAATTTAACAGTTTTTATTGATTTCTGGGGAAATTTCAAGTGAAATTGAATATCGCACTTTAGTTCGCCAGCTCCTCGATCATTATCAATTTCCGGAATTATTGTGAGGATAAATGTACTCTACGCACAAAGAAGTCTTATGGATAAAGCTGTGGTTTCACTCTGCAACTCATTCTGGAAATGGAACGTATTCTACATCATTAAGGAAAAACGGTTTCTCCATGAAATCAAATGATAGTTGGAATGATCGTTGCTACACGAGGTAATGTCCCGCATAAAATCACGGAATCCGATTTATCAGTACTGGTCGACTTATTAGGCATATACCTAGTGGCATACGCGTCGCAGCTCACGTACTACTCGTATCGGAACTCCCGGTCGAATATTGATATCAGGCTGATGTTAGGTATAATTCTTGAGTTGCTTTCACGTTTCCCACACAAAACCGGCAAAGATGGAACCTGGCAATAACGTGTTATCTCTCTTGCACCCACGCTGGGAGCGAAACTAAGGACTGCTGCAGCCTGCGAGTTTCGATACGCCTGCAGCAGTGAATTCGGTCCTAAAACCGAACGGGAACCCCGCCTGGTCCCTATTTCCTTTTCGACTTTTTTTCTGTCAATCTAGACAGAACGAATACAGAGTTTGCGGTGTATAATGTACATACAACGCCGCAGGATTCTTCGAGCTAAGAAAGAGGCTGTTCGCAAGATAGAAAGGTGCTGGTAGTCGAATGTATGTCATAGGGCAACCGCCGCGAACTACTCGTGAATTTTTTTCACATCTTACATTTTCTTTCGTTTTTTTTTTTAGTATTCTTCTCTCGATGCAGTCTCGGCCTCTCAGAGAGGGGCAGGGCTGTGTAAATCTGACTCCACCGACAGACAGACGTCCGGATAGTATAGTGCCACCCCCGCTGTCCCCACCGCGTACCACATCGCCCATAGTATATCGTCGACGGACCAAGGCGAACCGAAAGAACCCATGCTCCGGCAAATCGAGCCCTGGAATACCTGGGGGCCTGCAGGAGAGTAGCTTCAAGCCTTGAACCAGAAAAACCGGGCCCAATCCCCTCGCCGCGGACCCCGCCGTCGCCAGAAGTCCGCCGCACGAGAACCACACCACTGACTGACTGCGCTAACGACGGATATATACACACTTCTGTGAATGTGTGCACGGTTGAGGTAATGCGGTGGATAGGGTATACCCACGCGTTTACGCAGTGCAGTTTCTGAAGGGCCTGATGCTCGAACGCTTACGTGTGTAAGGTGGGTTATTATGGTATAGAAGGTACGACGTGGATCGGGTGTAGATGTGCCAAGAATTGTAGGTGAGAGAATATCCCGTTCGTTGGTTGCCGCAGGTGACATCCGAGGCGAACGTATAGATATTTCAGTTTTCACCTGGGTAGGTGTAGCGAGAGGGGCATACCTGAACTGTTATACCTAATTCGTAAATTTGCATTATGATGGACTGTTCAGGTGCGCAGGAGTGATGAAAAGAGGTATTTGTGCAGCGGTCGGTTACTCCGGTACTGCAGTGAGAAAATTAGTAACAAGGAATTTACCATGAGATCCCAGACGACCGATTAATGGCTGCGGTCAAAAGTCCTGCTTTGCTTTAAGAGGGGTTTCGAGTAGGAGGAGCTCTGCCAACTCTTGTTAGGTGTTACTCTGCGGTGCAGTCTTGGGAATCTTTGAATATACAGCATCCCGATCGTTTTCTCACATGTATCCTATATATACATATATATGAATCTCTATATCCAGATGCATTTTCACATTGGTACTATGTTTCTGTTCACCGATAAGTATGGGTACTCGTAGAAAGTCTGACCGTCTTTGCCACCTCCATATCACAAGCTCCTTCAGACTAAAGAACGAAGTGATCCGTTCTCTCGGATCACTTCACTGATCTAAAAGTAATTCATCCATCGCAAGATAAAAATTGTATAACAGTTTATAGTAGCCCAGAAAAGAAGTAATAATTATAATGCCGCCTTTGCCGCCCAGCGCTAGCTACGTTACTGAATCGCTTCGAGTTTTGTAAGAAGAAACCATAACTAGAGTTGAATGCATATAACTATGACTACATATAAGGTTCAGAGATGACCGTCTAACGAGGCAAAACTGACTCGAATTATACATGTAGTTATAAGTGATATGATGTATAACCCTACATTAGGACGAGGAGGAGTTAGCGCAGACGTGCTGTATGGAAGCCCAGAAGCGACTTCTCCATCTTTACTAATCATTTGACCCATCTTTTAGACCCTATCCAGCATGAGGTATCCCGCGCACGCACAGGTCTACATCCTGCGAGGAATTGTAAGATCCATTATCCCGAATCGAAGACTTTGTATTTCGGCATTTTTATGCATAACTTACAAACTTATAGACCCAACATAGTTTCTATCCGCTATACGTCACCGTCAAATTCTCTAGAAGGATGAGGAGATAGATCCTTGATTAATCTGAAGATCGAGGCAATGCCTCGCGTTCTTTTCATTCCATCATGGCTCGCTCTTCAGGGCCGACTCACTCTCCGAAACACCAGAAATTTCCCTATAGCCTGCCAGGCACACGATTCATCAATATCGTATATTAGTTTACTGAGAAAAATTGATTCGAATTGATTCTGATTATTCGATTGCCTCGAATTCTTAAGGCCTTTTTCAGTATAAAAATTACGTCAGACCGAGATAACAGCGGAAACGTTATGAAAAATTATCTTCTGCTTGATCGGATACGTTGCGCCTTGTAGATTCTTGATCGATTCTCTCCATATCTGAAACTGTTTTATGCTAATTATTAAGGACTGCGATCCTGTAAAATACCGAGATACGTGTTATCGAGAGTTCCAGAATTAAATCCTACGTACTTTTTAATGGCAAAACGTATAGCGGCTACTGATTGCTCGTAATAGAACGCTGGATTTTTCATTTATCTATACAGGTCAGTCTATTGAGTCAGTCGATCCTGGTCACCCCGCACGTGACCAATTAAGCACAGCCTATAGTGGATTAACTTATTTAACCCATGATATTATTTTTAGCATCATTAACATTTGCGCTCCGTTTATCGGGCATGCCTGCTATATACATGATGCTATTGTTGCATTAAACATGTCACGTCCGACGATTTATCATGTACAGCTGACAACACGTCTCGCGTTTGGAATTTTCGCGAAACTGCAACTCTGCGAAACCGAATCTCGTTAAACTATTCATTCCTGTGATATGACACGGGATTTTTTTTACGGTTAAAATTTAAGAAAATTCTCATTCTATTCATCATTTGGTCTCCTACGTTTGTTCCCATATTCTGACGAATTCGGGGACCTGCTTAGTGATTCTTCCCCATCTCTTGTTCGGCCCTGTTAACGGACTATAGTTTTGGCATTTTATCACGCTCCCAGGATAAAATACTCTATACACGGTACACTCCGATATACAGCAAGACAGTGGATGGCTGGGGCCTCCCATAAAGGTCTGGGTATGGGTAGATGCGTGTGGATATGCAAGCTCAGTGAAAGTAAGATGCACCCTGACGCTGTTCTGGTCTGCTTGAACCCAGGCAGTGGCACTGTTCCAGGAACACTGGCACATTTTTCTCGAGTAAACTGTAACCGGAAAGAACTTTGAAGAAAACCCAGACAAGGAAATATAGCGAAATTGTTGTCTCCCGGATCAGACGATATGCAAAAACAATTTGCAGCCACACCCACACAAAACCACACAAACCACACAAAAACAATTTGTAACCACACACAAAAGTAACCACACAAAAGTATATTCCTGTTGGTCACTCATCTCTTATCAGCATAATGTCACATTCGTACAAAGCCTGATATGGTTTTACTGATATTTGACATCTGATCTACTACTATAAGAAATTGTTTGCTTTTATACAATTTTTTGTTACATTTTTCCCAGAGTTTCGTAATCACTTCTCCTTCGTAAAAGCTCGTTTGTTATCCCTTATAATCGGCGAGTGAATGAGTGTCTTAATTTTGGTCCGAGATTATCAGTATTAGTATGATGGTAACAAATGATTGGAGCTTTTCAAATGAGTTCGTCTTCCAGGTACTCAAATTTCAAGTAAACTTAAGTCATTCGGATATTTTAGAACTCCTATCGTCGAAAATTATTCCCACAGATTTATAACCCCGTGTGTAAATCTCTCCTGATATTTCGTGGAACCGAAAGCCGTTTATGGTTGAAAGTTTCTGTCCATTGGCAGGCAATAAAACGAAAACTGGAACATGACGCGAGAATGCCCGAATGAGAATTAAAACATGTGAAATCATCACCATTCAATCAATCAATATAATATTTCGAGCAACGATTCCATATTCGAAGAAATTTGACCTCACGATTAGACTGGGTATTTCATAGAAAAGTACTACCTTAATCCCACAAATAATGAATTCCTCTGAATAGGGGGCTTATGGCTTAGGTACCTCGACCCTTGCCAAAACCGATCTTAGCAATTTCACGCAGTGTTTAGTCGAAGAATACCTTGGCTTGGCAGTAAAACTCCATATGGATAGGTAGGTAGCTATAACCAGAAGTTTACGGTCTTATGTCTTTCGCCTGAGGGTCTCGCAGGCGGGGTAAGGCGTAAAATATAATTATTTCTTTCGGCATCGAAAACCTATCATTATAGAGAAGCTGAATTGCGTGCAATGAATGAAAATAATCACAACAATCAGACTAAAATTTCAACCGTACGGCTGTGTCTGTATCCCAAAAATTTGCAATTCTGTACTAAATTTCTATCTTTGAGTCTATTTCTGGGATTCATAAATTAAACACGTACTGAACGTTCTTATATAAAATGGAATTATCTATGTAGTCAAAGAACAATGAATTACGGTCGAGCAGCAGGAATATTTTAAAGTAATGGAAGTTAATTTTCTCAAATTTCCGAACTTTTTATGTGACCAAAAAGTTTCAAGTTAGAAAAATATTTGTCGATCCTGCCAGGATTCGAACCTGGAATCTTCTGATCCGTAGTCAGACGCGTTATCCGTTGCGCCACAGGACCTGTGTTGTAGGTATTACATACGAAATAATAAGAATTTAATATCAATATCAGAATTGCTTAAGTTATCATGATAATTACAACCTCACGTTCTTATCTCTATAAATATGACTCGTGATATTATTATCGCTATCTTACGAAAGACTGAACTACAGCTCGTAATAAAGTGACGCAGATTGACGATAAGATCACTCCAAGCGGTTACCCACGCATAATATAACAATGTGGAAAACAAACGTATAATAAATAACGAATGACTGCCCTACCTGGAATGATTAAAAGTGAATAAATGAATTAGAACGTACAACGCAAACTGAAGTCACGTTCTTGGAATTTTGGATTATTCATTTTAAATACCTTATACTCACCTTCCCACGAAATATTCGGAACAAACTCACTGAATGAATGTAATTCGTTAATATGATAAGAGTTATCTCTTCGCGTTGTCGCGTTTTTAAACTGAAACATTACCAAAGCTTTTATTTCTCTGGTTTGACACAGAAAATTCATTTTTATTATTCCTTTAAGAGTGTTTGTACCATTATAGACATATGCGCTGGTATGTATACGAAAACATGAAATTTGTCGATGTTTTTCGTGTTTGGCTTTCAGCCAGGCCCCTTTCACCTCTCAACAGCCGCTTCTGTTGTAAAAGTGTAGTTCCTTGGTGTCGTAACTCGTAAACATGATTAGAAGCTTGGGTACTCAATGCTCGGCGCCTAGCTGCTTCCTTCATAGCTTTTATAGTATGTTCACGATTTAGAGTAAACATCCTTCAGTCGAATGTTGTTTTAGAGTTACGAATATTCCCACTGCACATTACCAAATGTTTCCCTATACCGAGATACACTGCTACAGGCGTACGTTTACAATCTGCAGTTAGTCGTTACTTTAGTTTCCGATAACAGGTAACGCGTGGTGAAGGAATCAATTATTGCACGTCATCGACTCCATATAGCATAGATTTCTTTCACCGATTTAATCATGCCACGATACGTTCTGTGCAACGTATAACAAAAGATATACGATATAGTTACGGTGTTTCCACCGAATGGTCGTTAAAACGAAAAACCAATCAGCGAATGAGCTGGTGAATAATTGCAGCCTGACAAATAGAAATAACGGAAGAGAACACAGAGAAAGGCATTCGAAGAATTCCGGTATAACGAACCGTTACCCCAAATTAGCAGATATATCAAGACTTTTCGTTGGAAAAGTATATGTATAAATTTTTGGAATTCAGGATCAAACTCGACCCGTGATTGATCCGTATTGTTAATCCTGGATACATATCCGCGTACGAAGGTGTAGTATTTCTTGGTTTATGTATGGTCTGTATCGTGTAGTAATGTTCGTATTACGATCGTTTGAATATAGATAAGATCGATAAGATCATAGGTAAGCCGATAAGATCATAGGTCTCATTGTTCAGTCTTAGAGGTTTCCGATGCTAGATTTCTTACGCGAATTATAATATAAATATAGCAGACTGCGAGTCGAATAACACGACACGTCGCATGGTTCAAAGTATATACTATGTGCTATATAGTATATAAAAGTATGTAAATGTACCGCTTACTAGACAACTCGGTTTGCACGTGCAATATTGCAGACCTCAGTAGATAGTTATGACTTAGCTACTGCATTTCATTCGGCATTATGAGGGATACCCATACTCGAAGAGCGAAGAAAAAGCCTCTTTACTTTGTTAGTAAAATAGAAAATGTGAAATAAATAGAATCACGAGTTCGGTTTGGATCACATCTTTGACAATGAAATTTTTTAGAACCCTAGGATATACTTGATCGGCGATTTTCTATGAAAATTCACCTTAAAAACTTTGCAATCAGGAATCAAAGTTTTTGATACAAAGTTTCGTAAATTAATTCCGTAATTTCATACTAATAATGAGAGTTTTTTATAACAATATTAATCTTCTTTAAAAAGTTCAAAATTTTCAAATTGTTCAAGCAAAAGCATATTGTAGAAATTTGTTTTTCTGTCTAGTACGCAATATGCATATTTTTGAATTACGTATTATTATGTTAGAATATACTTTCTATCTGAATACAATACCAAGAATGAAGCAAACAGACACAAATGACAAATTACTCCGATATTTTGTGTTGATCATGAAAGCATATATACTCATGAACGGTAATTCAAGCGTTAGAAGACCTATACTAATATGACAACTGGGTGAACTCGCGGTATGACCGAGTTCATATGCGAAACACATGTTTTTAATTATCAACAATACGTTTGTATGACATGCATACTTGTTGCTTACTGTTAGTATGTCACCTTTGTTTGTATATGTTAAACTTTAAAGCCTTTGATTCCGTCTGAGAACTAGATCTGCAATATTAGCCGATAGGACAGCTGTACGTGAATTTCTATAACCGTGGCAACAAGAATCGAGAACTGCATTCCCTGATCAAGAAAAAGGACAATTAAATCGGTAAACCCCATTTCGGAAAAGAAAAAGGGGAAAAATGAACTATAATTCCTCAAACTAATTAAAGAAATTTCCCGTGAGAATCGTGGAATCGGAAATTTCCCTTTATAAGTGACGCAGCATCTTGTAACAATACTGTGAACTTATACGAAAGGAACCACCGCAACACATCCTTACCTCACAGCTTTGATAGTTACACGATCATTTCCCAGACGTAACGTACGGAGTTGTGTACTTCCGCACGTACTCGCTACAGGGTCTTCGTAAAGAAACTGTCTGTGTTTCGTTAACCGAACATTTACCTAGATAACAGTGGAACCGTCCGTATAAGGTATAACGTATGGTGATAGCACAAGCTGAAGTATACATGGTGGTAATGATGTAGGCTGGCGAACATGTGCTTTCGAGGTTTCATTTCCTATTCGTATCATATTCCTAGCTTAAAACAGATTCTAATCAACGATGTGAAAAACAATACCAACCATTTAGCGTTAAATAATGAGCCTCCCCAGTCTCATCTGCCTCAGATCAATTATTACTCAGTTTTAGCGAATTTGAGCTGGCGAAAAATCTTTTTCATTATCTCGACTTGTTGTATAATGATCAGTTTGATGAAACGAATTGTAAACCACCTGTCGTGAGAGTTGTACCTACGCTTCTATAGAATCTAATTAATAGTAATATCTGGGCCCTGACGCGAGGCTAACTCGCCAAGTCTAACGACCACATCGGTTGCCATGGTAACGGAATCGGCATACTGGCCCTTGCGCATGCGCATCGGAGTTTTGTACCGCTAGTGGGGTCCCAAGCGTTGGTAAAGGGCGAGTGGGGGAGACGAACGAACAAATGCTCGAGTGTTTCTCGTAGGCAGGGGCGGCAGGGGGGAGGCCCTGTCGAGGGACGTGGCGAGTAGAAGGGGGTCGAGAGGACCCGACTAAGAGAGGCAAGCGAACAACTCGTTGGACTCGTGCCTTGTGTGCGTCGACCATTACACGCTAGTGACGCGTTCTATCGTGCTTGTACGCAAAAGATTTAATGTCAAATGTTTCGAAGGACGTAAAATTTGACTGTTAATAAAAAGTGTTTAAAGAAATCAGAGTGAAGTGAGGGACCGGTTAAGATTATAGATAAACGACAAGATGTTTGATGTATTTGGTTCGGTGAAAGGCTTACTGAAGCTAGATTCAGTATGCATAGACAACAATGTGTTTCGACTTCACTACAAGGCGACGGTAATTATTTTAATTGCCTTCAGCCTCCTAGTTACATCAAGACAATATATCGGCGATCCGATCGACTGTATAGTAGATGATATACCGCTAAATGTAATGGACACTTATTGTTGGATATACTCAACGTTCACCATACCAAACCTCGCGGGTAGTGTCGGTACCGATATTATCGCAGCTGGTGTAGGAAATTACAAGCACGGTGAGGACGAGACGAAATATCACAAGTATTATCAGTGGGTCTGTTTCACGCTCTTCTTCCAAGCCATACTATTCTACGTTCCTCGCTACCTGTGGAAATCATGGGAGGGCGGACGCATAAAGATGTTGGTTCTTGACCTGAACTGTCCGGTAATCAATGACGATTGCAAAGCCGACCGTAAGAAGTTGCTGGTTGATTATTTTACCACGAATATGCACACGCAGAATTTCTACGCCTTCAGATTTTTCGTATGCGAGATATTGAACTTCGTTAATGTCGTCGGGCAGATATACTTCATGGACTTCTTTTTGGACGGTGAGTTCACTACTTACGGATCTGAAGTAGTAAGATTCACGGAAATGGAGCCGGAAGACAGGATAGATCCGATGTCTCGGGTATTTCCTAAGATAACAAAATGCACATTCCACAAATACGGTCCATCCGGTACCGTGCAAAAGCTCGACGGTCTTTGCGTCCTACCATTGAACATCGTTAACGAGAAGATCTACGTGTTCCTCTGGTTCTGGTTCATTATCCTGGCCATCCTGAGCGGTCTCAGCCTCGCCTACCGCGCCGCTGTCGTCGCCGGTCCAAAGCTAAGACTCATCCTGCTCCGCGCCAGAGCTCGCCTATCACCGCACACACAGATCGAGACTATTGCACGGAATTGCCAAATCGGAGATTGGTTCGTTCTCTATCAGCTTGGGAAGAACATCGATCCATTGATATACAAGGAACTTGTAGCTGACCTAGCCGACAAGTTGGAGGGAAAAACTCCCGTGTAATTGATTAGACTTTGATCATTCGTTGATATTAGAGTTATCGCGCCAGGTTAAAAAGGATGCAATTCATAAATGACACAATCAATTTGAATACGATCATAGAATTGATCGTAAATACATACAAGTCCTAGGACCTTGGCGCAAGCTCTAATTGTGATAAATATAGGGGGCGGCCTCCTTTCGAGATAAGAACACTCCGAACCATCAGCCATTATATTTCAAAGATCATATATCAGGTATTTCTAGGAAACATGTATATACATATATACATATATATGTATATTAGATGCTACAGAAAGGTTTTCAGGGGTGTAAACTGCTTCGTTTCGTTGATTCTAGGGGAAATAAAATGGTTTACAATTGGGAGTTCGGGCAGATGGTACGCGTCCTATGCCCCCCGCCCCCCATCGTCTTCCCCTCACACCCTTTGCTCTTCCGCAGGCAGCTGCACACAGTATATATATATATATACATATATATATGTATATATGTATGTATGTATGTATAGGTATAAGTTACCTATCTTTGTTTGCGCCCTTGCGCTCCGTAGTTCTTGGAAAATCACGGTATATAAACAAAAACGAAGCTATACCATCCTGCGCAGCCCTTTGTCACAGGCTATATATTCTCCCAGCGGTTCTCACTACTCGTGCTGCATTTTTGTCAGCGACTATACGGCCTGTCTATGCATACGACCGTATTTCTGACTGTGTGTGAATATTTTTGTGTACAATATCTATTTTGGACACATTTAACATACACATGGACTGAAATACGCATAAATGAAAGCTGTCTATAATAGATATGTATGTGTATACATATTTTTATATATATTTTTTTGAGGAACCATCACAGCAAGCCGCCCCCCTAGTAAAAGTAATTTTTATCGTAGTAATTGCTATATACTATTTTATTGTAGTATCCATCTTAACCTTGAAGTTTTCATTCCACGAGGGACCAATTAAGTATACATGTACACAGATGTATACACATGTTATATATATATATATAATATATAATACATATAATATATATATTATATAATAATATATTATATGTATAATATGCATATATATATAATGATTAATGATTATATATTCAAATAAACTCCGTATTATTATATTATTTTTTTTTCCACTTTCTGTGTATCTTTTGCCGGGTCAGAGTTCCAGGTTTGTTCGTACGTCTCCTTATACAAGTTTCGGACAAATCTAGAGATATCGCTCCGAGAGAGATCTAGAATTTCTTCATTCTACTTTTTTGACTTCGGTTTGGTATACGAAGACACCAGTATAAAGTTTGTTAAAAGAAGAGGAAAATACTTTTTTGAAAATTGATGCTCAAAGTAAGACTGCCAGAAGTGCACACTACATCGTATATATTATTGTATCTTGTAGAATTTATATATTAACGAAAATTATCAATAATAAATCAATAATAATTCTACATTGATAAAGAACGAAAAAATAAGAAGAATTTGTGCAAATCGCATAATGATTATTTAATGGATATATTATACGATATTACAATAATTATTGTTGTTTAATATAGTAGTGTGAACGTCGGGATTTTATGCCCAAGTATTTCTCCTTTTAGGGACGCACAAAATATAAGAAGATATTCCTTATATCCCTAATAATTGTAATTTCCAGAAATATTTTATGTATATATATATATATATGTATATATATATACCAATATATGTATAAATATATACATATATATATATATGTGTATATACACATAATAAAATATACATTTAAAAATGCGTCCGCTGCAATGTAAGAAGTAGAAGAATAATATGAGGAAGTCACGGAATTTTTATAGTAAATGAAAAGTAAAAAGACAATAAAAAATTTATAAGAGATATATAATAGATACTCAAATTGAATATCAATTTTCATTTATTCTTTCTTTTCAGTTTCTTTGTGTTTTTAAATTTCATACGATACGCAAATTTTTGGGACATCACTCAAGGTGATAAACGTAACATAAATTTCAAATTGAATTACATCAACCATATGCCATATTGAATTTCTATAATTTTCTAACTATAGTTTAGGATATTTCATGATTACATGCTATTCATTACATAGGATTTAATATAATAAATGTGTTCTGCCGAGTGGAAAACGTTGAAGTGCCGCGCTTCGCTATAAAAGTTAGTGTTAAGTTCCGATAAATTGCAATAATAGCAACAGTGATAGTTGATGACAATAGTTTATCTAATAATGATAATAATAAAAACATTGTAATAATAAAATAAATATCATATTTTTTTTCTTAGACTAATACACAAGTGAGAATTTCTTTTGCTCCTTAATTATTGCTCGTTTCTTTCATTCTTTCTTTCATCCAATTGCTCTATATCTAATTTCAAGTAGGTATGATTTCAAGTACACATACATATACCTACATTATTCAACACGAGTCTCCCAACCTCCGTTCGCACTATAGAATGAGTAATTGCAGTTCGCACCTCGTCTCGATAATTGTTTCAAGACAATATCACGAGACCAGTAGCCTGCTCACTTTCTTCTCGTACTCGAGGCACTGGGTTAAATGTAGAATTACCCATATTATAATATGCGGTTCGATATAGCTGCAATTTTTTTTTCTCGATTATCATTAACATTATTGTTATTATTATTATTATTATTATTATTATTATTATTATTATTATTATTATTATTATTATTATTATTATTATTATTATTATTATTATTATTATTATTATTACTACTACTACTAGTATTATTCTCGTTTAAAGTCCCCGATTTGGGTCTGTCCCGAAATTTTAGTTTGAATAATAATATAGTGGGATTTGTGGCGTTTATAATGCCTCGCGAGTAAATATATCTACAATAGGTATGATAGTTGTTTTATTGATAAGCAACGCATATACATGATATAATTAAATAGTTTATAGTATAATATTTCGGAAACGCTGCCCGGTTTATTTTGAAATAATATTTCAACGATAATAATCAGCCTTTATGGAGGGGTACAAGTGAAGACTGGATAAAAGTAAAGATTTATGAGAAATATTGTTTTAATTAATAGGGGTATACGTGTTAAAGTACGTTACTTGGGCATTTCTCTAATCCGCTTCGAGTTACTACATATATGGTGATAAATAATTGTATTAGAAAAAGAAAAGGAAAACATACTAAACATTCCATATATAATTTTATTGTATTCACCGTAAATAAAAAATGTAAAGATGAAGGCTATAAGACGATAGCAATAAAATAAAAACGGCTGATAAATAGTTAAACCCATTTTCTCATTACAACTGTACACGGACATACCGATTTATAATCAAAAAAAAAAAAGAAAAAAAAATAAGTCGTTCACTTAATTATTGTCACCCGATGATCACAAAATTATCGTATAGATATACACTACAAACCAAATCTCAACCTTTGGAATTTCCAAGCGTGGTTTGAATCGGAATTCCATATATGTCCGCTAGCTGATGCACAATCCTGTATTACGTGCAGATGACTGAGTCAGGAGACCGCATTTCCTTTCTATTATTTTCAAACCGAAATTCGCAAGATTGCCGAAACAGAAATCTAACTCGGGCATAATACAAACTACAGTTTTATTTTCTGATGCCTGAAATTAAACGACAGATCGTCGTGACGTATATTGCGGTCGGAAAAGTTATATGAATATACATGATGTGTAGGATTGTATTATAGTATGTTTCATTATATACGTTACGTTGAAATACTGTCATACGAACATTGAGATACGGCCAAGCTACTTATTCCTATAACCTTTGTACCTCACGATCAAGTCTCGTCTTGATGTGAGATTATAATATCAGTGCGTCAAAAGGTGGCCTCCACACTTGTCAAAAAGTACTGTGTTTTACTAATGCCGAAAACTTCGTGAGATTCTACATGCAAATAGATGTGTATATTATCCACACACAGGATAAGTATGCGTGATTCAAAGGCCATACCTGGGAACGGAAGTGAAAGACAGAATGTCGCCGCACCCCAAAGTAGTCGTCTTCGAAGTACAGAATTCAGACTCATTCTTCTATTAGGCAAACCATCGGCACTCGCAGGTTCCGTTACTGCAAAGAAGCCAAAAATTTCGTGTCAAACAGAAACTGAGGTGTAGTTTGAAGAATAGCTAATTGAATAACATGATTCGGCTTCAATTTTACACTGCCCTTTTTGTTCGAGAATTTCAGCATCATTGTCTACAACGAGCAACTGGAACGAGTTTTCAATTCGGTTCTGGATGTTCTATAGCTGGAATTACTAGATGAGAAGACTATTACTATTCGGTAAAAATAACAGTGATAGCAGTAAAGTAATTCCATTCTGTCTAGCGCCTGAGATGAAGTTGTAAGACATCGTTTTGTGATAACGATTTTTAAGAGGCTATAAAGATAACGTCATTTGAATACTGACCTAGTAGATTCTGCACTTTTTTCGATAGATTATATGTGTACGTATGTGACTTGAACCACGTGCGTCGAGTATATCGCTATAGGTACCTACGTTGATTTTGAGCTACTAGAAAAATGAGTCATAATATCGCAGGAGTGACGAACGCCGATCCAATCCGGTTTTCAGATCTCCATTGCTCGGAGTACAAAGTTGACCAGAATGAAATATATATATAATATATATATATATAATGGAGTTCCCATTGGCGTAGAACCGACTGTGAACAGTTTTGAAATCGGTTTAGCAATATCCATCAAAAGTGCAAAGGGTGCGAAATTAATATATGATCTATAGAAATGGCCTCCAACTGATCTGACCCTCGCAACTAATCTGACCTTCTAAACGTCACAAGGACCGATGATTGGCAGTGCAATGGGTACATTAGTGTTAGAGTAATTCAGAACCAGCATGAGCTTCGCACTGTGCATTATACCGTAGGTAGGAGATCTGGAATGAACGTTGGCGAATCACTGCTGCAGCAGTACTTTTATTTTTTAACTTCCAATGAATCGCCCTTGTATCTTATCATCGTTGATGATTTTCCTATACATCTTATGTCAATGCTTTCAATTGCAGAACACTCATATCCGTGATAAATTCATAGCAATTACACTGATATTCATGAACGCAATCTGAAAATTATATACGTTTGCAGTTGGATTTTTATAAATAAGTCGTGAGTTATGATATCAAAAACGAATAATTTCCTCATACTGGCTTATCATTAACTTACTCGAAACTAAATTCCAATTAATATTTTGCCAGGTGTATGTGTTCAGCTGTTATCAATAAATGATAAAATTTCTAAAAAAAAAACTCAAGGCGTCAATGCTTAGCGATAAGAAAGAGTGCTAGATCGCGTTAATCCTGTTGTTTAACAGGTACAATCGTCGTAACGTCCGAAATTGTGATACCAAGTCCGAAAAATTGCGAAACCGAGACGTCGCCAGTGGTCAGTTACAATTTGAGATTAAACTCACAGGGCAGAGTCTCAACACATCGTAATAAGATGTGTTCATATAAATACTACAGTTATCTGGTGGTAATTGAAAAACAAATCATATCACTCCGACCCATGCATGACCTCAAAAAACAATTTCCAACAGGATAAGCCCACGAAAGTATCAGAGGCTAACGAACGCATAGACAATGGACCTTCGGAATGCCGATCTTTACTATAGACGTGAGTCTTCTGGGCCCGACCGATCGACGTCCATGCTATTGACTATGGGAAACACGGCGCGTCAAGCAAGACCCTGAGACCGTCACCACAGGTCACGATCGGCAAACGACGGTCGTTGAGTCCCGGAGTAAGTCCCAGCCGCCGTGGCAAGTCCTCGGTTCAGTCAAGCCTGGCAAAGACTTGCCCTGGCCAGGCCCAGCCTGCCGGCCGCGGCCTGGCATCGGCATGAGGCCCAGTCGGACTCATGGGGGCAACGGCCGGTCACCGCCGGTGGTAGCCGCGGTAGCCTGTACGGGTTCCTGCGTTACGTGTATATTAGACCCGAGGACTCTTCTCACGAACTCCCAGTCCTCGACTGACGATGAGCTAGCTTCGTTTCTTGGCTTTCGGTCCGGTACGAAACCAGAGACTACATGGGTACAGACACTGTTACATGTATTGACGATGATTTCTTGAAATACGTGGGTTTCGAAGAGCACATAAAGCTACGTATGGGCGTCTCAGACGTTTGCGCAGAGGCCAGATTTTCAAAAGTTATTAAAACTCGTGACGATTTTTAAGTTTCTAGACGGTTCTTCTTATGCCCGCTGTGTACCACGACCGGGAACAGCTTTTTCCAGCAACGTTGATTGACAATCACTGACATACTTCCTTGTTAACTTGCAATTAAGCGTATCTCGTATAATTATAAGCAGAGCTCCAGAGAGTTAGATTTTACTGAATATTGGTTTACACGGTGACCGAAGGGATATATAGTTTATTGTTTCAGATATAGATAGTAATGCGGGCGATTATTGTGACAAGATTCATTGTTTAGCCTGGTTGAATTATTTTTAGAATGTGACTGTACTACTACGATGCGACCGCCTTTTCCAACCCATACAGATTCTACAAGGTTTGCCACATCGACGTAATTCATCACAGTAACTTCAGTGTTTCGCGTATATAAAGTATTCTCTCTTCTCTTCGAAGAACTAAATTTAGATCATCTTATCAATTACGTGAAATTATTGCGGAAGTCCGAATTAACAAGAATAACCTCAGTTACGCAACGGAAGTCATATGTGTTCTCCGCCACGTAGAGCAAAAATCAGCCTATAGATCTGCTCACGGACGTTGTCAATCCATCGTTATCGCTACTTTGATTTAAGAATAAAGTCCTTCATCGAAGGGAATCGTGTCAGCCGAATCATCAATAAAGACCTAAAGACATATCTAACTCCTTGAGTCGAAAGTATCGTTATCTTTGAGAAACAAGAAATGAAGGGACTTCGTGTTTTCGAGTACTCATTTTTTTAGACTTTATAGGATAACGAGTAGTTAATAGTAGAGCCTCGATTATCCGAGACCGTTAGGACCGGGCATCCGCTCGTCATACGAAATTCAATTTCATATTAAACTTTCTTCGGAGAACGTGTCGATCTTTATCCGTCTAGTATTTTGATACAAGATACTCATCGTTTTTCAAAAAGATACCTAGTAATGAATTTTTCCTTAAAATTGATTCAAAACGATCCTGGATAATCCGCTTGCATATATCTATAGCTGTCTCCATACTTGATAGCTCCCTCACTACCCTTTAATAAATTTCCCTTGATCGTGCAGATTATAGTCCGCGAGAAATTTGAAATATCAGAACCGGAAATTTGTAGAACTTCGTGGTAAATTTCTTAGGAAAATCGATTCGAAGTTGGTTTATTTCAGAGATATTTCCTATTTTTTTTTTTTTATATATATTACAGACACTTAGAGACTGATCGAAGCGAGTTTTCACCTATCAATCGATCATCGGTAGAGCCTCAAATTTTCAACAAGCTGTATCGATAGGTTTTATCTCGATCAGAAGCCGAGTTTAAGAAGTAACAAACAAGAAAACACTAGAATAGTAAATGTCTTAAAAATTCCACGACTAATTGGCTGAAAATAAATTTTTCTCAAAAATATTTCTGAGCGTCATGCTTAAAGGTAATTACCAACTGCACCTCGAGATTAGAACGAACGTTTACTTCGTCACGATTTCATAATGTCCACGCAGTATTTCATGATAAAGTGATATCCACCTTATCTCCGTCTTGGCATCTGATATTTCCTATGAATCGATTGTATTGTAGTTTGACTCGGAGGGGAAAAATTCTTTATAATCAGTCTCGGGATAACGAATGAGATTGTGATGTTCGAAAAACTTTTATACAGCGAAGGCGTGGCGATTCGCAGGATCGTGACTGTTCCTTTGTGAAAAACGCCAATCCCGAATAGAAGTTCGAGTGACGGATATTTCATTGTGCTCGAAATGCCATGTTAGTTTGTAGAATGAATCTAACCGGTGGGAGGTACATCCTGCACGTCAAGTGGCGATAATCTTATCACCAACGTAGACGGAGAGCTGTTATCGCTCATGCATCATAAAAGAAACCGTAATTCTAGAAACATTATGATGTTTTAATTGCACCCTTACCCTTTTTACTCTCATAGCATTCGAGGAAATAATATACCTACTTCAGTATTACAGCGAAGGATGATCCGTGAATTTATGTTCTCTGACTAGGGTCCGAAAACTGCTTCAGAATCTTACGATTCTAAATAAAAGCCTTTTCGGGTTGTAGCTCGAGAAATTGGGTGATTTTTGGTATTTTTATTAATCTTGGTTCGGAGGACAGGCACACTTGAATGAACTAACAATCTTTCCTCTTTAATTAAATATAAACCAGCCAACCACCAGGAAAAATGATTTATCATTAGCCAACCATCGGTTTTATGGACTTCAAAAAATTCACGTTACTCGGTGAAACATGTACAAATATGCAATAAAAATTTTCAAAATACTCCGGCCACAGTTTCTTTAAAAAAAAATCGCGAACAGCTCATAGTTTTAAGGATTGAGCCCTGAGAAAGCCCCCGGAAGTTTGACAAATGATCCATAACTGACGACCGATACGTAACTATCTTATCTCATCATCTTGTGAACTACTTAATTCGCGAAAGATATTCGAAATTTAAAAAAGGGTTAGATTTCGAGAAGAAATTTACCTGTGCTTTTATTAAATCTACCGCATCTGTTAGCTTTTGATGAGAACTCGATTGCAGAAGAATACTGATCAGTTTTACATCGGAAATGATTTACCTACGTGCTTTTATGACGTATGAAAAAAAAAACGTGAATGGTTGCCATTTGAAAAATAGTGAACCTATATTTGAGTTGAGGAAAGAAGGCAGAAAATTAATAGGCAAAGGATATTTATTGTCTATGTTTCCAACGGTGTTCGTCGTCATACTATTCATCTACCTTTCGTTGCCAAGCTAATCTGTAGATATGTCATTTGGCAAGAACTCTCATTGTCAGTGATCTTGGATCACACGTACTCATACATATACCTATAATTATACTGTCAACTCTCATTAGAACGAGTCAACGAACTTAATTTCGACCTGGCTCGAAATAGACGATAGACATTGCATCTGAGTTAGTTCGTGCATAATATAATATCTAATTGCAAGTATGCCAAAATCGAGTCTTTTGCAAATCAAGCTAATCGCGATGTGCAAGTTGACTGCATTGAGTCGTGTCTGAATTTCAGTATAAAGGAGATACTCCAAATTTCTTGATACAGCATTTTAATAATTAACGATTGCAAATTGTAAATGAAATGTAGGTCCCCGATTTTTTTGCTGTGAAAAATCACGTTTTATGTTGTACTGCGGACGTAACGCTATGGTGGCAGCGCGCTTCAAAAAAGTCATGGAATAATGGCGATATGTAATATTGCTCAACGTCGAAATTACATGCTTTTCAGGTGTTGATTAGGTGCCCGGTTCAAAGTTTAGGTGCTCGATTATTTTTAGGAAAAAAAAATTAGGAAACGTATTTTTGAATAACATGATTTTTAAGATTCGATGAAGAGCAGTACACCGTTCAACACACGCTCTAGACCCGTTACCTGTTTTGGAACGTTTAGTAGAAAGTATAAACTTCGTTATCGAGCAACAAATTAATTTTTCAAATGTATTTTTACCGATGAAGAAGGAATTATAAAGAAAAATGTAAAGTTACACTTAAAATTTCAATAGCTCGTTAACCGGCACGTGTCAATATTATCCGAGAGCGCTTAAATTCTACTTACATTTTTTTTATATATCTTCATTATGTTTTTGGGGTGAGATTAAAACAATTCAAAAATGACCTAAATAACGGTCACAGTGCGTTTCCTCAATTTCTTTTTCTAAAAATAATCGAGCACCTAAACTTTGAGCTGATGGTTACCCAATTAGCACTTTAAAATCACCTGATTACGGTATGGATGATATTCGATTTTTCCGACATGACTCTGCTAACATTACGGACGTCTTGTGCCCCGCGAGTGCTACCTAAGATACTAGCTTCTGTGTAGAAAAATAAAATAAAAATTACGTATGGACGAAGTGTGCCAGTGTTATGTAGACCGAGCGTATGAGTGTGCGGCGCAAAGATAAGACAATAAAAAATCATTTACTTCAGTTTGAGCTCAATCACTTAGCGGAGACGTTGTCGTCTATTCAGTTTTGTAATTTCAGTTGTCTATTCAACTGATTAGCACTACGACGCCGGGTGGGTTAAAAGGCGTGCGACTTTTCGGGACTAAGACAACAAGGTTCAAAAAAGGTTCATAAGAAGCTTCAGTGATTATGATATAATCCTCAAGCTTCAGAAATCGTCTTAATTTTTGGAAGTGCTGTGATTTTCCGCGGTAGCAGACCGTTGCTAACGCAATGGCGACAGTTTTACAAACATTTTCGGTCCTCAAAGATCACGTTAAGATAAAAATATCACAGGATTCTGTAACAATCGACAATCTCGGTAATTAGATCCACGATTCGTTAAATGATTAGTAATATTTCTGTTCATCAATCTTGATTTAACATTCATACTATGTGACTTCTTATTGTTTCTACATTTCGTAAAAAAAAAAAAAAAAACCTGTCTTTTACAGTCTTCAAGCTACACTACAGGGCGACATTTCTGGCGCTATTAGTATGCTCATTGCTAGTGAGTTCGAGACAGTTTATCGGAGAGCACATAAGGTATTGAATAGTGTTTATATTTCATCGCATATAATTATTGAAATTTGGTTAATATTGAATATATTTCTCACGTCAAACTTAGATGCATTGCCGACCAGTCGGTACCGACCAAAGTTATAGAAACGTACTGTTTTTTCACATCGACTTACACGGTGGTAAGTAAACCCTTATACTTACCTAATTTCACATATTTTTACGGATTTTCGTTTTTTTTTTATTGTGTTTGTTATTTGAATTTTGGCTTTTGAACATTAGAATGCATGCATGCGTGCATCCACGTGATTAATACTTTTTTTTATCTATCACGTGTTAGTTTTACCAAAAGCGCTGCGACATTGATCTAAATGCGTAAAGACCGTATCTTGTCGTTATTTGCGACATTTAATATAAGGTCAGCTGATATAATTGTCCGATAAGTAATTTACAGATAACGTAAAATACTTCTGTTAGTAATCGGTGAATATTGGTCTGCCTAAATTATAAAGAAATATAGCTATCTCTTTCGTCATATGCAATCTTCGCTATTCTAAGATACGGTATTATTATACGTTAAGAATAAGAGCCTGTATAATTTGTGCATATTTTTAGACCCACCCGTTTGGCCTTGCCTTTTTTTTTGCCACCCTCCTGCATCTCAAAAAAAAAAAATTCAAAATCGTTCTAGAATTAATTTTCTATGATAACGTAAAATTAATAGATCCGCGTAGCAATGCTTTTCCCTTGTCATTATTCACGTTTTTGGATGCGTTCTCGAATTTGAAATTAATCGTTTATATTTTTTTTATCAAAAAGCCGATAGGAATGTATCTTTTGTGGATTTTATACCCTGGAGAAATTGATTAGAGTGCCATAGTCAATTGAGTGACGACAAAATTCTATAATTAAGACGCAGATTCTTTTTTTTATATTACCTTATCGTAGAGTTACGAAGATATTGGCAACCATGAACCATAATTCAAGTCCAAAGCTACGTCAGGTTTTAAAATAATCGCCCCATATATGGATTTCAAGTAGATATTAATAAAATGCAAATTTATGATACAAGATTTCTATAAAGTTGATTTCATCGGGCGTAATATAATTGCGAAGCGCGTATCTGGTCTGAGAATGTAGATGACACTAATTGCGAATATTTTTCAGCATTTGTCGCTGGTTTTTATGCTTCGATGGTAAAAGACCAGAAAATTGATCCTGCCTCGCGATTTCTCGCTAAAATTTGCTTTACGTAACCCGAATTTACAATAGCGAAGCAAATAACATGAATCGAGAATCAAATAGAAATAGTGTAAAAAAAGATTAGCGCGCGTCATTTATCCTACGGATCACGTAATGTCCTGTCATCATTAAATCTGAAATTCAAATTTTTGCGTCCGTTATTACTAAACTATCAAAGAAATTTTTAGCAATTCCTATACATCTTGGAATTAGCGAGATTCGCGAATTACTCCGATAATGAAATAATGAACGTGTACCGGAAATCGCGATTAGTTGTTAGCAAAAGATAACCGTTAGTCAAGGCTGCTTCGTTTCCTGTAAAAATTAGTCTGCGAATACCTTTTTTCCGTCTCTTTAAACTCCTTAATGATTATACCAACGTTTTTACTTTTAATATCATCATCAGATAACAAAATTTTTTAATTGCGTATCGATAATCACGATGCGAAGTCGATAACTACAGACATGGCTGGGTCTTGTTTAACGAGCCGAGTCAATTGGTGACAGAACATATCAACATCTTGCTACAAATAAATATTTTCTCACAAACGACACGAATAGATAAGAAGATATTTTGACGTTTGCCTGATATCAATCGCGATCATAGACACAACTCTTCTATTTCTTTATACGAGACATCGACATCGTTGAATACTCAAAAATGCTCAATAAAATGTTAACTCAAATTAAAGATCGTTACATTCCATAGGTGAAACACATGAACTTGTCTGCTGTGGAAGACGGTTCAATACCACATCCTGGTGTCGGTCCATCGGCGGTGGACGATGAGATCGTGCATCACGCCTACTACCAATGGGTTCCCTTTGTCCTCTTCTTTCAGGCGATCCTTTTTTACCTACCGCATTACTTTTGGAGAGGCAAAGAAGGTTCGCATTCCTAATTTCTAATTCAATTACTTAAAATTCCTCGGCACTGTTCGGTGCTATAAAAATAAGATTTATATCTCGATTAGTTTCATACCTATACAAAAATGATTGATAGATTTCATTAGCCACGATAAATCGAAGATATACTGTCCACGATGTAATCAGATTATTACGATCGGTAGTTGAACAGAAATTTCACCTGATTCTAGGTGGGAGATTGAAGGCTCTCGTAGCTGGACTACGTATGACTTCGATGCCTCTCAGGGACGAAGATTTGGTAATAAACGATAAGTTGACCATCCCTTCGCGGCAAAACCACGAGAAAAAAGTCTGGGTTATCAGAAAAGCTTTTCTGAATCATCTCCACGCTAACCGACCCTGGGCCGTTTACCTGGGCTTATGCGAGATTCTAAACTTCGTCAACGTTCTGGCGCAGATTTATATTACGGACAAGTTTCTCGGTGGAGCTTTTTGGGGCCTTGGTCACAAAGTTACACAGGGAAATTTCGACGGCATGGTAGACGTGCTAGACACGGTTTTCCCCAAGATGACAAAATGCATTTTCCACAAGTACGGTCCATCCGGAAGCTTGCAAAAGCATGATGCGCTCTGTGTTATGGCTTTGAACGTCGTGAACGAAAAAATTTACACATTTTTGTGGTTCTGGCTGCTAATCCTTGCCGTAATTACCGGCCTGGGTCTCATATGGAGGGTTTTAACGATGATACTGCACGCCAGGTTTGTACTTGATTAAGAAATCTGCATAATTTGTTTCTAAAATCGATATCATTCGATCGAACTTCCATGTCATCATCACAATTCAATCATGGTATAATTCCTCTATGCATGAAAAAATCATCAAATTCAAGGAGCAAGAAGTTCAATCAATATGTCTTCGGAATGGCATGTCCTGGTCGGAATAATCCCTGGAGCGTCCTCTCGGTTACTCGCGAGTACAACTTCAACGACTGGCTTTTCTTGTACTACATCGCTAAGAATCTCGACAACCACGTATTCAAGGAGTTATTCGAAAAGTTAGCTGAAGATCTTGAGGATCGACGAAACCTCCACTACGCGAAGCCCCCGCCGCCTGTGTCACAAGATGAAAAAGAAGTAGCGGAGCTGCTGCCCATTTATGAAGACGAACATAAACTGGCTTAAAACCAAGACTTTCCAGGGTGAAAGGCATTCCGCTACGGTTAGGCCCGGTTTATGAATAATTCGGTAGATAAATGAAGCCAGATTTCGAATCACAATCGGTTATCGATCAACTGATCGCTCCTGTTTCGGACCGGTTAAAATCTGACTATACGCTGTCTTCTATTGGAACTATCTACCTAAACTGTGCCATATGCAATCAGGAAAGGAAATCTAGTTCACTAGTTAATGTCGTTTGTCTTACGTGTTTTCTTAATTAAACTATGTATAATATATGTTTGTTGGGTAGACGTTCGATGTTTCTTGTACAGGCTATTCCTGGTGAGACTAATTCTACAAAATTTCTACACATTGTTAGAAAAATTTGAACTTTTCTTAGTTTTTCATAAGAAATAGTGTTTTTTTTTTTTTCTAGTTTGATTGTCAAGAAGAATAAATTCTTCATGGGGAACTATTGGATATTCCATAATCCCTGAAAATTTGTAGAAATTTCTACCAGGGATACCTCAGCAAATTGAAAATGTATTATAATTTATCGATTTTTGTATATCATGAAACACTGTCGATGAGCTCTTGCGTGACATAAAAAGACACACGTGTTGATGTGGGGGGTTCTTATCCCGACCGAAAATTTCTTTGATTTCAGAGAATTCCCCAGAAATTCCTTACCGAAGTATTGTAGCATTTTGAACTACAAAGAAAAAGAAAGTTCGTAGTTTCTTGAACCTTTGAGAACGAAAAAACGAACTAAAATGATCACACGGGCCCTGAGACATATCGTTCGGCTATTGTAGCGGAGAATATATTTTTCCTCGTTAATTCATAGAAATAATAATACATGACAAATGGTTTACAAGTACTTCAGTGAATCAGCTAAAATTCTTTCTTTATGAACGGAGGTGTGACTCATTTCAAGATTGAGAACCCTTTGTTCCGGTAAAACCCGTTTTAAAACCAAAAGCGCCATCAGCCTTGTAGTGGCAGGTCGAAGAAGTGAACTCTTCCCAGGATCCCGCTAGGGCGGGACACCCTTCGGTACCTTAATCGAGTTAAAATTGAAAAACTATTCGAATTTATTTCTAATAAATTGCGTAATATCAGGCAATCGAATCAGGCAGGTTCTTAATATCATCGAGCACGCCTATAAGTATTTTAAAAAAAAAACTATTTTATGCTATTCCTGATGTGATAAACGTTGGATACTGGTTTTAAGTTACTAAATATTTCTGAAATTCGTAGACGCGTTTTTATGTTACAGTCTGACTCCTGACATATGAAGCCGACTTGCGATTCTACGATATGGCGTGTATCCTGCGAGCTATAGAACAGTTTGTGAAAAAATAAATTCTCGATAAATTCCGGAGTTAAAAAATAATCTTTAGTTCCTAATAAAATACGGGGTAGTTCCGTTACTTCATCGCTCAATTATTATCTAGCTTAGAGATAACGTAATGCAGTGAATCTTCGCTCCTGACCTTTAATAATAAAGTAGACACAGATCGTATAAACTGTCCAAGATAATGAAGCCTACATACGAATCTACAGTCTTTTATGAATTTCGTGACCCAAGTGACGTGGTAAATCTACCATATATACCCAGGCCTCGGAAAATGAATCGTTGAATACCTACTGCAGCGAAAATGTGGCTAGCAGCTGGGTCTGGAGGCATGTCGAGGGAAAAGGTCGCTTTACAATTACTTTACTAGCTTATAGAGCAGAAAGACAGCCGGAACACGCTGCTTGAAAGATGGATGGTTCGCCAGGTATAAAATGCACATATACATCGATGTACAAGGTGTTCGTTTAAAATTTCACCATAAATCATCGGGAATTTCTTTATATCTTACGTAGATCGGAAGATGATTGGAGACATTATCGTCGAATAAAAATTAAATTACGTGTAAAACTATATGCGTGGGGATTTGTATGAACGTATGCATACTCGAACATGGGACAAACCATGTGGGCCTCAACTCGAAAGGGCGTTGCCACTCGCTGCTTAAATAGCTCGAGGATCGGCCGTACGTGCTGTCTGACATGGTCTTGACGAAATACGATCTGAGAATGAGATACGTCTTGAGAGAATGTACCGTATGCATGTACTATGTACTCTAGGCATAGCTACGTGTATCTAGGTATAATAAACTTTGATGTTCTATGCGGGGACTAGCTGTGGATTAAACCTATGTATAGGGTGTGCCAATTTGAATCAAGAGCAAAAGTTACGCCCAAATCATTCCCCGATAGACTTTGTGAAAATCAACTCGATCAGCAGCGTCGTGTTTTCATCAGAAGGACCGAATTGAAGGAAGTTTTTCAATTGAAGAGGAATAAGTTCTCCACGAGGTTAAGGAGCCCGCGAATCTCCCATTCTTAGCATCGCACTCTTTTGAAAGAAGCTTTCTCCAAATTTGTTGGAAAAATTAACTTCCCTTTTCTCATTTCGTTCGGGAATCCTTCCCAAATTGAAATATGGGAATTTCAGTACCTGATTTCCTGCTGGAATTACCCACTCAGTACCGATACCTATACTCGCGTCTAACTTCTCTTTCAAAAAACAAACCGGATACAGTCTATGTCTTACGTTGTAAACTTCTTGCCTACGTTCCGCTACCTTTTTTTCACGTCTGCCGCACATACGTTTCATTGCCCGATGTTATACTTATCAGAGTTTCGATGAAGGATCATTTTTCAGCTCATACTTTTTTTCCTCGTATACATAACGGGTTCCAGAGTATTTCTCGAATACTTAAACGTATCCTCGGCTCACCTCATCGCAGAAAAGTCATAAGCTGCATTCACTTCGCGGCTCAATTGTGAATCAACTATTCGCATTGGTCTATGCATTTTATTGTGGTTAGTTGTAAGCTTCGTTGTTCTACCTATCTGATTCCACGGAACGTAGATCATTAGATGCGATATTCTAAGTGGATCATTCCAACGCAAAGCCGACCGCGTTGCCCACTTCCGTTATTAAATGTTCACAGAAGCTCATTGCCACTGTTGACATAGTACATATAGCTATATACTCTTAACTTAACTCTCGTGCCATTAACTTGTCGCAGTTGACCTCCAGTGGTTCTCAATCGGCTTGACACAGATTAAGAACATAAAAGACAGACGCGTTCGTCTCTTTTAACAACCTCGTTACGTGTCGCCTGTGTAACCATACGAAGGGACGTAAGTCATTAAAGTTTATAATTAATTACTCTCTGGTAATTACTTTTCGAAAGGCAACTCATATTCGCCCCTTCACAGCCGTTACTTTTTTGCGATACCCCGAGGGAGAGAAACTCTAGCATTACAATGGACATTGAATGAACTATAAAGAAAACTGGGCTTAAACTGATTCTTTAATTAAAACGTCGTATCTCGTTCGATCATGACGATATTATCGTTGGAAATTTGTATGCAATAGATCGAGTAGAAGATCTACTATTGTTAGCTCAGTATTACCGAGCCGGGTATCAGTGTGGGTATAATAGGAGTCTGGAATTGAAAAGATGAGTCCGATGAGAAGTATAGCGTATTATGCCAAAACGGATATGGCAAAATTTCATGGACAAATAGAAGTTGAAAATAACGTTCCGGGTACAATGAACAAAACGAATTGCCATTTCTATACCTGGTTAGGTACTTCGCGAGGAATTTACTGCACCTTGGCAATACACCTGCTGACGTCAGTTAGGTGCCTACACACGTATTTGAATCCCATGGAAATTTATAGTTAGGAAAATCGAGGAGAACGTCGGGAGCGGTCTTACCAAGGCCACTATTTTATTGATTCTCTCTGCCGGATGCTAATAGTACGTTTCGAAGCGTACAGCAGTTCCGACAATATACGGGGAATTCCTAGTCAATTATCGGGAAAGAAATGAGACCAGACTCTGGTCGAATCCGCATGGAATGTCCCATAGAAACAAGTAGAGTTCCTTACATGGGAAATTCCGTGCAAAGTTATTATACGCCTTTTTGAGCAAAATTCTGCACCCGGAGGAAACTTTTTATTACCGAGTTCCTCCCTGACTCCACCGGCCGTTTTCAGCCGCGTTTTATTCTCTCGAGCAATCCCACGAGCTATGAGATACCTAATTGAAACAATTATCACATAAAACGCTGTAGCCCGCGTGACACCACAAAAACCGCTTCAAGCAGGAATCTAGATTTCTCTATGTAACGTGAGAACGGCTTGCTTGACTGCGAAAACGACAAACAGTATGATAAACTTGGGCTTTTATCCCCTGACTCACCCCTGACCATCGGCTGCAGGGGTTACCTTAATCCCATGGGATCCCCTAATGCACGATGTCTAATCAAAAATATGATCCGTTTGGACGGTTTGTGCTCCTGAAACTCAAATGGTAGAAGAAAATTCGGTACTGCATTTTTCCGGAGAAAGTGTTGTCCGGTTTTTATCGCAATCTTGCACAAGATTCGGCCCCAGCTGTGGTGTCAGTTGTTCCCATGTGAATTGCGTCATATTGCGTTCTGGCTGGCAACGCATGGGGTCTCGACTAAATGACAAAAACGAATAACAAGCTCACAATGAGGAGTGCGCGTACCTCCTGCGTCAATCCATCTGCTCATTTCGAGAAGAAAAATATACGTATGTTTGTATCGTAACTATAGATATACGTACGGTATCATCTTATCGTTTACTCACGGATGCGAATGGCGCTCGTATCTCTTGACCGCATTAAGCCCAGTTGTAATAGATACTAGTGATAGTATCGAAAGGAAATGATTGGAGTTTCTACCTTTCAAGTTTCTGTCATCGAGAAATTTTGACGAGTCATTATAATCATTCGAGATCTCTTGACGCTAGTTGTGATTGTCAGTTTGATAAGTTTCGCAATACATTCGTACGTTTCACAATCCAAGGTTCAAAGTCTCGACTATACGATTCTAGATGCGAGTGGGGATTCATTATTTGCATTCGCCCATACATACCTGCAATACCTATACAATGCTAATGTGTGTACGGGATAAACGCTTGGAAACAGGGTACCGACTGCAGTAATTTATGGGAGAATGCGAGAAGAGGAGAACTGGACGCGCTGCTGGTATGAATTAATTTCAATCTGCAGGGTTTTTGCATAAAATGAAATAAACGTGGTTCTCTTCGTACGTCTGCTCACATTCCCGTGTATACGAACGGGAAAAACGGTACCTAAGATAAATATTTGAAATACGTTTCACGGATTATCGTCTGTACACAGAATCGAAAGTACCTACGTCGAGGCTTCTCGCAGATAAATGTTCGTGTCAGTGGGATGAAACGATAATCATGAAGGTTTGAAGAGGAGAAATTTATTGCTTGATAGCACATCGAACAGTTCGAAAACGACATATATACGTGCAGGCACGTATCTCAATTCTACAGTAGATAGCATATATAGCCTGTAGAGTCCGATGGTCTGGTTGTTCTGGTAATATACCCATACGGTATTTTCATGGTAAGAACTACGAGTATGTAGATGTACGCATACGTCAGAGCATGACTTAACTTACTAACTAGTGTTTAGTCTGCTCGCGCGTGGTCCAGTGGTATATATCTCATTCCATCTCCAATTAGTCGCAGAGCCGTCCTAACAAGTTCTGGGACCTGGGTCCGAAAGTGCGCCGATCAGCTCTCCGTTTAGATATACATCGAAGGAATGATTTACCGTGTAG
Source organism: Tenthredo distinguenda (assembly GCA_947538915.1). NCBI lineage: Eukaryota > Metazoa > Arthropoda > Insecta > Hymenoptera > Tenthredinidae > Tenthredo > Tenthredo distinguenda. The sequence goes on from OX384534.1 coordinate 14,830,213, forward strand.
ATGTAGCGAAAATATATTCAGTTAGGAGTAATAAAAATTCAGTCAACGTAGCTAACGCGATTATTAGAGAGTAACGAAGACGACTTATTAAACATTGGTTAGTACCCACAGAGCATGAAAAGTAACCGAATCGTTAAAGAACTTCTTAACTTCCTGGTTTAATAAGGGAAGTGATTATGATTGCCCCGATAATGAAAGGTTGAGTTTTCACTAGATCTCTAATTGGACCTCGGGAACTCGGGTTATGGATTTTTCTCAATTTTCCTTATCTCAATTTTCTTCGCGAGAACCGCGCTACGTTACTTCTAACGTTTATGCGAATTAATTGAACACTCGATTACGCTCTATGGGTGTTGTTATCAGCCAACTGAAAAATTCAGACAAATGATCCACGATTGGCGATTAATTCACAACCGGTGGCTTCACCCTATCTTGTCTTCTCGTGAAGACATTAAGTCATCCATGAAAAATGGTTGAAATAAAAGTTGAAGGATTTCGAGAAGGAAGTAAACTATGCCATTATTCGAACGAATGCATCTGTCAGCTTTTGATGAGAACTCCACTGATTGTGAGTCAACTTTGGATCCCAGATTAATTTGGAAACTCCAAGTTTTTAGTTAAAGCGTTTTCATAACGACCGTCGGGTAATTGCAACAAAACCATTCATCCCTGTGGTCAGCTATGTCAAAAAAAATTGATATATGGATGAGGCGTGTGGTGCAGTGTTCTTTGCCAGGTGAATTATTTTTGACCGATTTTCTCTTTCCAGAATTAGGTTCCGGAAAATTTCTGTGATATCAGAAACGCATTATAGATAAGAACCTACTTAGTGTTATTTTCACATCATAATACTATAGGCATCAGTGACCATGAGGAAACAAGGCCTCTTTTCCAGTGAAAAACTTGCGCGGTCTGAAACTGTTGGTAATAACGTTTCTGTGATATTCTTCAACATTTTCCCTCCTATGCGTAACGACTAGTAACTTCTGCATTATTAATTCCAAAAATGAAAAAGTATGCAAGAAAAATTCCCGGATAATGCGTCACCGTTTTGAAACTGTAATAATACTCCTCCTATATAGCTTCGTCAATTTATGGGTCTGATAACCGCCGTACCGGGATACGAAACGGTATGATAAGCAGCACGTAATTCTGAAATTTGTGTGGGTGTCACATATTCGTATCTTATCCTTATTTACGTGCTTAACATCCAAAAGTTGAGATCAACGAATTTTGACAACTCTGCCATCGATTTATGGGGTTTATGTATTAGGGTGGTTACAACAAAGTCGATATCTTTTTTTCCCATTGCGTGAAAAATGGTAATACATGGTAAAAGAAAAATGTTCTCCAAATATGAGCTCTGTAGAATAATTTCAAAAGGAAGCTCAAGCCATTTTTAGCTTATTTTCCTGATTGTACTTAACATTATGGTTTTCCACATTTTCAATAAAAAGAATTATTGCAAAATGTGTTAGAAGATATTTATTTCAAAATACATAACAAAAGTATAGAGAGAAGTGATTTATTATTTGTTGTTTATTAACATTAATAACTACTTAATAATTCATATTTGGGAAACATTTTTTTTTTTTACCATGTATCAACATTTTTCACCTAATGGCAAAAAAAAAATATCGCCTTTTTTTGAACCACCCTAATATGTTTACAGGATGAACCATGTCATCTCGACTCACCCCTGTACGCCTGATCACTTTAATTCAGGGGTCTTCTCTACGTTTTTCATACTAGTAACATAAAGAAGCAGCCCTTAATTAGTTGAAGCTATTTGATCCACTCGCAAGTTAGACGAGAAGTTTTCGATCTATGATTTTTCCGATATTTTAACGTATTCAAGTGGTTCTATTTTGGAAAATGATGATCATTTCGAAAGTGACGGATACGAAAGTTTTGTGTTTCACGTCGTCTTTGCGATAACAAATACGTCGGAATTTGGCCAAGGCAGTTGATGAGTAAAAAAACTATTTCTAAAAACTAATCTCCATTCTTCATGATTCATTTCGCTAAAGAAACAGTTTCAAATTCCATGGAAAAAGAAAAGCGTTTCGAGCTAATGGTGAATATCGATAAACTATCGGTTCAAAATTTACGACCAATTTTGAATATTAGAGTGTCGACAAAATCACCTACAGAGTGCAAAAATAGGGCCATGGTGGGTACCTGAACAAGATAAACCCTACAGCTGCTCCTACTTTCACCGCGTCTGTAACTACAAGAGGCGGAAGCTCAGAAATCCTGACTTTCACCTGATTATAGCCACTTCAAAAGACTAGTGAACTGAGACAATAAAACTGACAATGAGTGATTGAGAAATTTTCCCCGGATGAATCGGTCTTTCAAAAATATATGTATACAGGCCTGATTATTAATAGTCTTCCTCTGAACTCAACAAGTAATGAATTCACGTGTATACCGTGTAATGCGCGATACCACGAAACGGACGATGGACAACCACACGACGCATAAAGCAACGGCCAATAAGCCGTAAGGATATTTAGAGAAATTTTGAAAAAATGCATGGTTTTCTCTCATTTTTTCTCCATGGAGCGGTCGAGTCCACGTTACACGGTACAGGAGGTCAAGGATGGCTATGTTCGGATAAAAACCATTGCTAATCAGACCAGGATCTATAGGTACGCTAAAAATTGATGGATTTTGTGAAATAGAGATAGAGACCATGTTGTCTCACGTGTGATAGGATAAAAAGAATTGGGAACAATCGGGCAAAGAAATGGGGTTAAAAACCGAAGCGTAGAGAAGCAGCGTGGCCAAGCGAGGCGAAGGATAATAACAAAAAGTCAAGTAAGCGGGCGAAAGCGTTCAGGTGGCAAGCGTGAAATCATATTGTAAAACCTTGTCGATTTCAAATAGTTGACTGACTCCCGGGTCGTTTCGCTTGTGTTACAGGTGGGTACAGATACCTGCAAGGCCACAGTCGGTAAGCTGGATTTCGTCCGGTTAAATTTTCAAATTTCCAGAAGCTTGAAAGCGATTGATTTATCATTCGTGCACTGCAGGCTACGTGACCGCTTACTGCTGGCTCACATAACAAAGTGCAATTACTGATTTACACCACAAATTACGTCAAATGTATAATGTTTCGCGATAATAATTTTCTGACTCAATATTACACCATTTCAGCTTCCAGTTTCTCATCACTGATTTACTCTTCACATACACATCTATAATTAAGACATGACATTATAATCCAATGTCAGAAATCCCGGTACATATTGTGTCGTAACTCGCTATCTCACCGCATTATCATACTAATCATTGTTACATACGCAATAACAAGGTTCGCCACAACTCATTAGCATATAAATTTTAGAGGACTCTCGGAGTTCAAAAGTTTAAAAGCAATTTGCTGTATTCCTTTATAATGACTTCTTCGTAGATCATGACGTCCCCCGAAACAATTCCAGCGTAGGATTCATGCACCTTTGACGCACTCGGCGGCTATTCATTCGACGAAATTCAGCTTCTTTTATATCATGCTAATAACGTTTGCTGAAAATATTAGATCGTCTGTATATCTATACCCTCACAAAAGGAAACATTTGGGTTTTTTCTGTCAGGCAAAACGATCTTCAAACTTTGTCAGGTTTAAATTGTAATCGATAAGTACGCACAGATTCGGCTAGTGAATAATTATCCCTATCCGTATATCTACTAGTGAACCGTGCAATTGAATCAGTTCTGGTAATTCGACCGTGTATTAAACGTGTAGAGTTTAGTGCGAAAAGCGTGACGCGATCGTGTACCTACGGTATGCATGCGAATTTGGATATTAGAGTGTCGGGAAATTATTCACAATGATCCGATACGCTTGGACACGGTTTGATAAATTTCGATCGGTCTATTATACTCCATATTATTCTCTTTTTCATTCGATACGATTTATTTTATTTTAGGATAGTTCTGGAGAAAGGAATTATTCAATTACACGGTATATTCAAAGGAGAATACATACTTTCGGAATTTCTATCGCGCAAATAATATATCCTTTGGTTTTAATTAATTTTTTCTTCTCATTGTCTCGAGGAAGAAAAAAAAAATTGCGGTAAAACCAAGCTGGAATAAAATTTATACGCTCCAAATTAGGATTGCGGATAATTCTCAAGGTTCAAATGGCGGAGAGCCTGCGAGTGCAAAAGTCGTGATTAAGAAGCAAAAAATCGTTAGTCTAAAAAGGAAAAAGACGCTCCTCGCGTGTTGAAAGAAATATAGCTCGCGTGCTTATAGGAGTAGTGTATAATACCCGGTAATTATATTTCACAATGTTTCCAAGGTATGGAAGGCACAGATTATAAAATTCGAACGATCCGACCAATTCACGGCCCTCCGACCCGTTCCCTCTCACAGAAAATTCTCGTGCTCATTATTGGCCATCAAGAAATAGTAAAACCATCAGATTTATAGCTTCATATATCCTCCAACAGCGCCATCTCTCGGTTAAGCCCAGAAAAATGAAACGTTTCAGCAATTCACCAGCAAACAACTCTGATTGTCAAAGTGCCCGTTGATTGGTTCGACATAAATAGTCCCATTAAGACCAATTCCAATTCATTCTTCTTTCCTCCGGTTACACTCTTACAATGCAACGACGTACGCGGAATAACCCTAAAATAACCGTCGAAAATGGAATATAGAATAAAGAATCTCCCAGCAATTTTACCCTGGCGACTGAAAGTCGTATCTTATACAGTAGCATCGGAGCCAATACTACTTACTTCGTTGCCCTCATTGGGCAAATCTCCGTTCACAACGTAACGGCTAAGTGCCCACGTTTTCGCGGTGGTGTTCGAGCGTCGAAAAGGAGAGGCGTAGGTACGCAGTGTGCATCTGTATGCGTATGGCGTATGGTTTGGCGTATGGCGTATGAAGCATGCTGTACAATGTACACTATACGTACAAAGCGGAGGCACGGTAGTCAGTGGTTGGGGGAGCAGACTATAGAGTCTCTGTAGTCTATAGTTTGGGGAGGGGGTTGGGAGGGGGGCAAGAGCGAACCCCCCCATCCCCCACTCCACGACTCTCGTCAGCTGCTGCTGCTGAAGAGTGGTGCGTACGAACGCCAACACGAACCAGCTACTAGTAGCGCTAGCGATACGAGAATTAAGGCGCAGAGGAAAGTTGAGAGGAAGAGTAAAATCACGGGGATTTGTATGTATACATGTACATATGTATATGTATATGTACAGCAAAGAATTATTTTGCATTAAAGTTTATAAAATTGTGTCCGTGTTTTTCTGTGACTGTGATAAGAAGGAGTTTGAACTAACGATTTGATCGAGAGGAGAAGAAAAAAATAATAATATAACTTAACGATCGCTCGATAAAACAGGAACCACTATAAGACACCGGGACCCTGTAACAAGGGGCTGTGAGGATTGTACCGATAACAGATTGCCATACGTTCGAATACGCGCGATGTTTGGGTAACAGAATTCATTCGAACTCAAACGAGCTGTTGATTAGGACTGAAACTTGTGGATAACCAAAGAACATAACGGTGCGACCGATCGCTATAAACGTATACGAAGGTTGAAGTTCATCCTGTAAGTAAATACCAACGAAGATCCATACAGCAATGGCGTGAACTTGAAAGATCGTTTGTTATCTAGGATTAAATAGTGCCACTCTGTTGTACGCTGCCTAGAATATAACGAATGAAAGAATAAAGAAGCGTTGGATTTATCTGTAAGCAGACGATTCATCATCGATATTATTAACTTTGTCAGAAACCTTTGAACGCCGTTGTCCGAGTCTGTGGAACTCTGGACCTGCTTTGATATCCGGAACAATTATTTCCATGTGGGACTATTGCAAACGAAGATAATTCGATCATAATATCGCAATCATGTACAAGTTACTAGCAGATTTGAAGGGCTACCTAAAATGGCAGGACATAACAACAGACTCTATGATATTTCGTTTGCACAATCTATTCACGACAGTTTTACTACTGACATTTTCCATCGTGATAACGGCGACCCAATACGTCGGCAATCCAATTGCTTGTATAGTTGATAGCATTCCGAAGGATGCAAAACATGTGATAAACACATACTGCTGGATTACTTCGACTTATACAATGCCCGACGCTTTTACTCGTGAGGTAAGTTATACCTATACCAATATCCTAATATCTCAAAAAATAAAGAGTAAAGAACTTTATTGATTTTTTTCATTCTCACCTAAACTTTGTTCGTTGCCCCCGATTACATGTGCTGTTTAGACTTTAGGGGGCTGCTCAGACTTCCTGGGGGTCAGGGGGGGGGGGCATAAAAAGCCGGCTGCAGTCCCTGCGCCACTGGGGTGGGGGATGTCGAGTGTGTCCCCCAGAATCTTTTCGGCGCCCTTTTGTCTCATCGTGTGTATAGCGGGACGTTCTATATATAGGCATGATTTTTGTTCACAATTATAGCTGCAGTCGTTGATATTATATTTATTATAGAATATGGAATGATCCTGAAATTTATGAACACAGTTTGCTAAATTTTCGCTTCGTAAGATTTATTTTGTGTAATGAGAATTTTTGATAAGAGAGTGTCATAGGTATGAGAGACTTCCTTCATATTGAAATTTGTGTAAAGAATGTCTGAGAAGGATTTAGAAAAGCGTTGGAATTCATAGATCAGAAATTTTCGTGTCGGAGGAAAAATACAGCTTTTCTTAATCGCTCTTGTAATTAGCTATGGTATGTCCATGGGTTTGTTAGGCAAGAGGCACTTCAATTCATTGGTTAATTTAATTACGAGTTGAATGAGTAGCAACAACATAAATGATAAAGAACATATCTATGCTCATATATTGAGGACACTATTCGCCCTCCTTCTGGTCTTTGGTTAAGGAACGGGGTCCCTGTAATCAAGCGAGTGACTGGTTTTGAGATATAGTACTGCATATTTCTCAATCAATAGAAATAAAAATTCATAACTCGCGCTGCTAGCTATTGCTGTACATTAATGACAATAACGTTTGGTAAAGACGTGAATTATCGTTCGTTAGGTTTATATTGTAACTATCGCTCCTTGACCACTCTAATACTAGCTTCGTCTATTATCTACTTTAGAGCACCTATAGTCATGTTAGGTGAATTTATTTCTACGGCAATTCAATCGCCGGTGTATTATTTCTTGGAATAAAAGTACTCAATGCACCTGATACGTGCCCTACAGTGATTCTGGAGTCACTAGCTGATCCTGACGTGGTCAGGCCAAATAAAGCTAGAACAAGAAAAAACTAAATATCCATTAAAAAAAGCCTCATAATTTATCTACACATGGATAAAACTTTCCACCCACGAGGCGTTAGGTTATTATATATATATATTTATGTATATATATGTGTGTATTGCATTATACGCGTTTTCTAGCGGTGAGACATTATGAACGCGTGGATGACGCGGGAACATGGCACAGATCGTTATACATAGTAGATCGCGATTGCAGACATAGAGACCTAATTTCTACAGCAACGGTGAGATCTAGAAAGACGAAAGTATAACGATCTGTACAAGGCGTATATAGGATATTGCGTAGTTGTATAACCAACATTCTAAATAACAATAATATCTTATTGTTAAAAATGCGAGGCAGATAACAATGCCGCTTAATGTGACTGGCAATCAGCGTTAATAAACGAATTCAATTCATAGTTAGGATTAACTCGAGGTGGAGGCCTTGGTTATTACTTAGGTCGGTACTGTTACCGACTGTAGGGTTGTTAAACAGATCTACATATCAAACTAGCAAGTTTTGTCGAACTGTGAGCCTTTTCTTACTGCCAAAATGCCAAATGTTCAATGCACGAGACGTTCAATGTCACCGAATAAATTTTTCACACCCATCATAAATTCCTTATACATATACTAATCCTACAATTCCTAAATGGCAGAGGAATAAGGCGGAAAGAATTTTATTGTATTAAGCACAATTAATGTCACGTCAGCCCGTACATCCGGTCAACTATGCAATGGACAGGGTCTAGGGGGACCGAATGACCGAGTCATAAGAAATTTTCTGGAATCTTATGTCCAGATGTTGATTCCGTACTTGTCCCTTTTTGAAAATCGTATTTTCCTTCCGTCGAATTATTCATCGATAGTTATTCGATGGGTAATGTAACATAAATGGTTGAAAGGAGGATGGGGCGTATGTAATTGAATTTGATTTTCAATTAGAGTTAATTATTGTCAACGAAGGTCAATCGAGTGGTCCAGGTTAGAGGGTCAGATCCAGTGGAGCTATGCGTAACGCGTGCTAAAGATAGGACATTATACCTATTACGTGCGATTTGAGCGATAATATGAGTATATAGTAGCATAGTTAGCATAGGTTTGCGTAACATTGAGATTACCACGGCGCTTATCTACACTGTTTGTTTCGCCGAGCTTATTCCGCGAAAAGTGTGAATATTTCCACTTATTATTGTTTCATAAATTTTCTCACTCGGCGTGCAGATACGATAGAATATTTTTCATGAATATGTATCGCATATGTAATATAGATTATATACGAATGTGTTATAAAACCACTGAGATAATATCGTTACGAAAGACTTTACTGCGGTTTATCTATTTCACTGCTATTCACTCCGTTCTCAATTCTCATTACGATAATAGACCGATTACCAAGCTATATAACAAACAACACAATACCGCAGAGAATAATTGCAAACAATTTCCCATACGCATCCCGTCAGATCATCTCAGTCTTCGGATATCGTCCAATTAATGAACAGCCTTCGGAAATAAATTTGCATGTATAAGTGTTTCCGATTCAGTTTATCAAGCTAATGATTTTTCACACTTTTTCAAGATTGGCACGGAAGTTGCTCATCCTGGTGTCGGAAATGACCACGGTGACGTAGACGCTCGCAAATACTACACCTACTATCAATGGGTCTGTTTCGCTCTATTCTTCCAGGTGAGTAGTCCATTTCTCGATCCATATGCGGTCTATCGATTGCGACAGTTTCATATTTGCGAAAGCTGCACCAGCATCGGGTAAGGAATCTGTTACCTTACTATAAATCCAACTTAATTCCTGTTCAGGCATTAATGTGCTACGTGCCTCAGTGGCTATGGAATACCTGGGAAAGTGGCTTGATGAACAGGCTGGTTATGGGCATGAATCACGCACTGTGTGACACCAAAGAAAAGGACAAGAAAAAATCTCTGATCACAAAATATATACTGAATCACCGCACGGTAAGAATTGCCTTTGTCATATGGTACATTCGTACACATATTCGCATCACAAATTTAAAAAAAAAAGAAAAGTCACAATCTCTCACTGTTTTTGCTTTGCATTTGATTCCAACTAATTAACTGACCAGACTTCAGTCACAGGTGGTCATTCCACTGTTCGGTTTACGAAGAGTTTAGTTCAAACCACGATAAGCCTTGCCTCCCCTTGGGTGGTATGACACATGCACGTTTATTCTTCGGAGATAACCGAATAAACAATCGAGGTGTCGTTTATATCGCGAATCATAAGTGAGCAGAGTTCGGGTTACGGATCACAATCAGATATTCTTGTTGCCTTCTGCGATCCATACGCGTATAATAATACCCTGTGTCATTATCGGCACAAAAGTTTCACAAACGCTGCGAACTCTATTCTTGTTGAAATTTTTCTGCCCTACAGAGACACATACAGTACGTATGCCGGTACTATTTCTGTGAGGTACTTTGCCTGGTGAACATACTTCTCCAGCTGTATTTGATGAACCGTTTTTTCGACGGTGAATTCATCAGCTATGGTCTCCGCGTTATTCAATTCACAGAGACCCCGCAGGATGACCGCGTGGATCCAATGGTTTACATTTTTCCCCGCGTTACAAAATGCCTCTTCCATAAATACGGATCTTCCGGTAGCATACAAAAGCACGACTCTCTTTGTATTCTGCCGTTGAACATAGTCAACGAAAAAACTTACATTTTCATATGGTTTTGGTACCTGATACTTTCCATTCTCTTAATCGGTTTGATCCTGTATCGAGCCGCAATTATTTTCGTACCTTCAATTCGGCCCCGTTTAATGCACCTTATGGCGCGAGGTACGTCGAAGGAAACCTGCCAAAGTGTAAGTCGCAAAACAGACCTGGGAGATTGGTGGCTGCTCTACAGCCTGGGGGCGAACCTCGACGCGATGGTCTACAGGGACGTGCTTCAAGAATTGGCGAAGAAGATGGGTGACCAAAATTCCCAATAGTCACCTTAGCGATTATAACGACGAATAGGCGCCAGAAAATTAAATTACCGCGCCGAGAGACACAGTTGCTATTTTATTATCTAATTTAACGATATCTTTTAGAGATAATTATCGACGATTCAAATAACCGAGCTCGAACCAGGAGTATGCCGTTCGTCATTGCATATATGTTATATATACCCGATTTCAATCGCATTCAGTTAAGACTCCGGCAAAGCTTTACATCTCATACTGTGTCAATATAATTACTTCTCGTTATTTCGGGCTCGTGATATTTTTTTACAACTTCCACAAGTATATATAGAACAATGGATGATAAGAATTCTCCTCTTATTACGCGATCATGTTTTATCATAACAAATAAATATAATACCTTACGCCTTACAGAGAGGCTAAAGCGTCTAGTTCCCTTACATAATTGATATAATTTTATTAATTTTACGTCCTTCTGTTCTGTAGATGGCAATTGGCATTTCAGTGTGTTCTAAATATTTTTCGTTTTGTTTTTTCTCTGTATAGAACCTCTAGCTCAAGGTTTCATTTTTTATTTCATTTTTTCTATGTAATTTCTAATCAATATTCTGTTCTTTTTTCTTTTGCCTCTTTAATTTATCCTCGTATGTGATTTTTTTATTTTTTATTTTTTTTGTTGTATTTTTCGTTTGGTTTTTTTTTCGGTTAAATGAGAGTAAAAAAGAAGACTGAGATAGTCTGACAACTGCTCACTGCACATGAGATGCCTTTCAATATAATGATAGATTTTATACCTATCCATATAATAACGATACAGTATTTTTCATCTTTTACATAACCGATTCTGCAAGATTCATTTTCGCATATTCATATATGTACATTCGAACTTAGGTATACGAATTCCCAGGGAGGTTCAATAGTATAAGAAAACTTATCTACAAAGGTATGTCTTCCATTCCCGATGCAGGTATATAATGTTACATGCAGAAGCTAAGTAGTCTGGTATCACTCCAGAGACGTTGATTAGGATTCTCATATTTTATGAGTTTTTTATCTTTTAATGAAAATTCGGATATCCTTTGATTACTTTGATACACAGTAAAACTAAAAGCTGTTTTTCCTCACTGGCTATTTTACAATTAGTCGTTAAGCCTTATTGAAGATTGTAACGGACTTTGCTGCAACTCGTGCTCAAAGGCCCCCTTACCATGCATCGTCCAGACGTCTTCCTGTATTCATTACCAACGAACGAATCATGTGTTCTTTGATATATAATAATTATTATTGTTTTGTTTTTATTTGTTTAATAATTTTCTTTTCTCTCTTTGCACTTTTGGATGAACAAAATATTCACCTTATTATGCAATCTCTATACATATATATGTATCTACTTGCAGAGATACATGTCCTCTCGTAATCTCATTGAATTCCAACGTTTATTGACAATAGCGAATGATAATCGTATATCGATGATATAAATACGAACTCTATGATCCTATATATTATTTACGACGCCATATATGCTCTATATGTTTGAATATAAGATATACCCTGATATTATAATTTATAGGAAAAATTAAAGACATTTACTTATAACACATCGTCTCTTTCAATAACCGATCACCTTCATCCTTTTTTCTTTATCTTATACCAATACCCGTCCCTTGTCCCGAACCAAAGATTTCAAAATATATTCAGTCCATCGATAGTTTTTTTTATTTTTATTTTATTGTCTCTAATTATAACTGTGTAAGTTGCCACTTATCGGTGTTCAGAGCAATACAGGTGTTAATTCAAATCTCTGAATAGGTAACTGCTAATGAAACCAAACGTCACGTAGGCATATCTACTTTCTTTTCAACTGACTTGGTCACGGTTTTATTTTTGGATAACTTCATGACGAAAATATTATTTTTTTCTTACACTTTTTCAGTTGAACTTTATTCATTCACATGTCCTCATACTTCGTACCTACCGAGGCGATTCGAAATTTAAAGAAAGTGGAAAATTTGAGACATTCAATCGATCTTCTGTACTCTTGTGCCTTTCTTTGTAGCCTTTGCAATATTTTTTGCCACGCCAAGGAAATTAATTCATAATTAAATGCCTGACTCAAATTTACCTGTTTTTTTTTTTCTTCTTTTATTGTAGCTCGCACTACAGTCATATTCATATTCATATTGAACGAGTGTATAGGCACTGCTCTAAACATTGGTGTTGTTATTTGACATCTGGGATAATTGGACCTAATAAGGACTTGGTCAATTGAAGAAACAGATCTGTCTACCAATCGGAACAAAGAAGGCCATACCGACGAGACCAATGTAATGGCACAACAGCTTGGTATAGCCCAGCGGAGTTCCAGAGCCGTTTCTCTCGTAAGGGGAATGAACTGAACAACCGGACGACGACCTTTCGGAGTTGATCGGTTAGTTTTTTAACCAACGTTTTTACTAGATTAAAGAATCCAAAAATTTGAGGGAACGCGTCAAAAGTACTTTTCCGTATTTGGCTCTGCGGCCTCCGAGCGCTGTCGTGAATTTACAAATAAATAAATAAATCCAGGACTGAAAATACGTGTCTGTGTTCCGCAGCTGGATTTCGAGAGCTCCTCATCGATAATTTTTTTAACGATTTAAAAAATGTCGATTCCTAAATTGATCGCAGGTGCTGTACGTCGTGATTTATTCGTCATTAACTTTTGGGAATAGAAAATAAGGCAAGAGCTGAGAGTGTTTCGATCTGTCCATAGGTGGACATTGATACTGTCGAATTTAAGTTTGGTTTAATAGTTTCTTTCATCGTTTCGTAGAATTCGTTCGATATTCTTCTGCAGTCCCATTCGATCGGTGTGTGTAGTAAAAGCTGAAATCAGTATCATTACAGGGAGTTAATCTAGGAAAAAAAGAGACTCACTCAGCCGAGCCTAGCATTCCAATGAAAATTACGGGGTTTAGTTTCTAGCAATACCTCCGGGCAAGAAGAAATATTATTTCGAAGCAAACCGAGCTGAAACTTTACCGCCAAGTATCGCTACCACTGCTCCGGGCAACGGAACAATTACCTACCTATACCTTCTATGTATATATTTTATACATAGGTTGGTATATACCTACGTAGACATGAACCTGTAGTACCTATATACGGTTCGCTTTTAAAACTAACCAATGCGACAGACCGTAGTTTCCGGAAAGGAAGGTTCATGGGAGTATCACCGGAAATGGCCAAACAAGTAGTTGTGTTAATTATATAAGTCACCTCCTACCAGAAAGCTGTAAAGAAGGAAAATAATTTGTCATGACCTAATATTTCCTGTTGATAACAAACCCAAATGATACAGTTATCGTCTACCGTGATTGTTCACAAACAAATAAAGACATTACCTCGTATAATCGATTACTGATATAAATAATATTTTGTCGTAGTCCGAAGACTCCGCTGCGTGGAAATTTTTGTTCATATTTTTTATTTCTCTTTTCATATAATCGAGTTCAGACCTCTCTTTTATGGTAATATGATTGAAATGACTCAAGAATTATTCACCGGTATCTCTTATTGTCGGCTGAGATTGCGACAAGACAATCACGGTCGCAGCAACCGCACAATCTTCGATAAAATTATTTTTTTACCGCGAATTTGAATTACAGTTGTCGTTCATGTACCATATATTTATATAAATCGTCGAGAAAATTCTACCTAACGGATGAAAAATGTCATTAAAATTATTTTAACGATAAACCATGATTACTGCGAGTCATAGACGAACGCAAATTCAGATAAAGGAAGATTTCAGGCTAACAGATGGCACACCTTTCACCGTGTGCGCCAGTTAATGCGATTTGAAAACCGCACGTAGATACCAGTGTTGGGCGAATTTGTAATTAATTAATTACAAATTACAAATTACAATTGTAATTTGTAATTAAACCGAAATCCATTACCCATTACAATTGTAATTTGTAATTAAACCGAAATCCATTAACCATTACAATTGTAATTTGTAATTGAACCGAAATCCATTAACCATTACAATTGTAATTTGTAATTGAACCGAAATCCATTAACCATTACAATTGTAATTTGTAATTAAACCGAAATCCATTAACCATTACAATTGTAATTTGTAATTAAACCGAAATCCATTACCCATTACAATTGTAATTTGTAATTGAACCGAAATCCATTAACCATTACAATTGTAATTTGTAATTGAACCGAAATCCATTAACCATTACAATTGTAATTTGTAATTAAACCGAAATCCATTACCCATTACAATTGTAATTTGTAATTGAACCGAAATCTATTACCCATTACAATAGTAATTTGTAATTAAAGGTATGTAAAAATTTGTAATTAAAATTTGTAATAAATTAAAATTCATAGGTATGAATCTGTTCTTGATTTGAAAAACACCTAAATAAAAAGAGAGTTCAAGTATACCTAAAAATGCTCATCGGATCTTTCAAAATGACGATTATTAATTGTAATAGTTAATGAATTTCGGTTTAATTACAATTAAAAATTGTAATGGTTGCTGGATTTCGGTCTAATTACATTTTTAAATTGTAATGGCTGATGGATTTCAGTTTAATTACAGTTTAAAATTGTAATGGTTATTAAATTTCCTCTTAATTACAAATTACAATTGTAATGGTTAATGAATTCCGGTTTAATTACAAATTACAATTGTAATGGGTAATAGATTTCGGTTCAATTACAAATTACAATTGTAATGGGTAATGGATTTCGGTTCAATTACAAATTACAAATGTAATGGGTAATGGATTTCGGTTCAATTACAAATTACAAATGTAATGGGTAGTGGATTTCGGTTCAATTACAAATTACAATTGTAATGGGTAATGGATTTCGGTTCAATTACAAATTACAATTGTAATGGGTAATGGATTTCGGTTCAATTATAAATTACAATTGTAATTAGTAATTGATTTTTTTTCAATTACAAATTACAGCTGTAATTTGTAATGGAAATGTAATTAATTAAACCATGTAATTTGCTGCTGCCCAACACTGGTAGATACCAAGCCAAGTAAAATGACTGTAAAAATTGAATGAAATTATTCACATAGATTTTACAACAGAACTCTCGGTGACATTTCTCTCATTGTTGTTTATTTTTACAATAGATATAAGTACCGTATTATATCTACGTGAAGGCATGCTCGTTTACTCCGAACCGCAGCAGCAGCGAATGTGAATACTAATGAAGGACTTTTAATGCGAAAGAAGTTTCGTGTTATAATTAATTTATTATTTGTAATAATTTCTCAACCGGGACGTGGAACGATCAAATTACTCCACATCCTCTCGATTCGTGTCCATGCAGTGGTCACAGTCATTCTACATTATAATTTCTAGAATTCATTATCTGCAATATGTTATCGCGGTAATTGTGCGTACGAGTGGGTCTGTGAGTGCAAAGAATTGCGTTAATCGTAAAACAGTCATTCGGAAGAAATCCTCGATGTACTTTACCGAATACCCGATACTTTTCGACGGTCAACAACTGCTATGGTGTAGAGAAGAAAAATATCACGGAGAAGGACGCCTGCACCGAAAATTTCAGAACTTTATACAAATTTTCAGGTACAATTGAGTAATTATTGTTGAAAAATCAACCGAATTGATTTCGTTAGCTGAAAAATGTTTGAACACAACCAATATCGGATCTGCGAGTTTAGGGTTTGAACTTTGAGTTGTTTCGCCTACGAATTACCTCGCTACCATAGCCTTTAGGTATACAAATATAATAACAAGCAAACAAAGTCCCCAAAATGGGTTATTTACTCTGTACAGTAACTCCAAGGTAGGTATACGTACAATTGAACAAATATTAGTTAACTTTGAAAATCCCATAGGTACAACGCTCTCGGGATATTATACTGAATTTTATATGTCCGCAATGTACACTTTGGCTTGTGTTTAGATAGGATATTATTTTCTCAGTTAAAGCAACGCCTATACAGCAGCTAATCCCAACGGTGATAATAAGCTGACTCTAGCAGATCTGGTAAAGAGTATAACAGTATACTGTATACATAGTATAAAGTTTCCCAAAGCTTGCGATTCTCACTAGCAACAAGTCGAGACCTCGTACACGTGCCAGGACCGAGATAGGTTCGAAGAACAGAGAATAGTATATAAGAAATGATGTCACTGCCCAGGCCATTGTCTGGGATCTAGTTGACGGAAATTGAAATAAAACTGTGTATATGTACATACGAAGACATCTCTGGTTTCGTAATCGAGTCCCTGGCCGTAGTTGTTGTCCGAAACTGACCACGACTTGGTAGAAAACTGTATTAACAACAGAACCGAGATCCGAGACTGTTAACTGCAGTTGATACGTCGTGGGCGTTACATCTTTACCTCCGTTGGTGTACAACATACGTTTTATCGACCTGGCATTAGGCCAAACGAGTGGCGCGAATCACGTGAAATTCAATCCCCAAACCTGTCGTCTTTATTGTAGTAATTAAAATTTGGTTTATAGAACGAGCTATACCCCCGGCATTTGTTGCCGTACGGTTCCTCGGGGGTTTCGTGTCGGGTTTAAAATGGGAAATAGCGTGCCGGCGCGACGGCACTTTATATAGTAGGTATATCAGTTCATGAGATCAAGATTAAGCCCGCCAAATGAGAATGTAAATGAAATAAGAAATAAAATTGATTTTACGACAAACAACATTACGCATTTAAAGTTTATAATTCATCGATCAATGTCTGTACGGATCTCTCGTATAGGAACACAATTTTTATTTTTTATTTTGTTGATTCTATGAATAAGCAATAAACGGTAAAGTAATTGAAAGCAATCGGCTAACTGCTTTTGAGCAATAAATTTCAAAATTTATCGCAAACTGGTTTGATCGTTTGTGAAGAATTTTTATTCACTCAGCGTAATGTATGCCGAAACTCATCACACCATCGAATAGCCGACGAATCGAAAAAGTTTCAACAATTTTTTTCATACATTTCACAAACAAATTTCCCTAACATTAAAAAAGTTCCATAACTGAACTCTATCTTGGATTAAAGGTATCCATAGAGATTAGGGTGAATGAAATACAATGGCTTTCACTTCCTCATTTGGGTATTTATACGCGTTTTAAGCTGTAATTAATCGAAAAAACTCCAGAATTCGATATGAATCAGTTCAATATGAGATCTTTTTGATATTTTTTCGACTCATCTGATTTCGTCTTCTCCTCTCTCGCAATGGAGAACTGAAAATCTCTTACTCTTCATCTTTTGCGAGTATCGATCTATGCGGTAGCTTAAGATTGGAAGCCATCAAAAAGAATCATTTTGGATGATGAATCGAGATATATATATGACTTGATGTAGTAAAGTTCTCGACGAAAACAAGTAAAATACGTATTACTTAGATTCGGAATCAATTAAGGTGACGAATTTGTTTACTAAAAGACAAAAAGAAGAAAAAATTAATCAGTAGACTAAACAAATTCGTTTTCTCAAAGTCTAGAGAACGACGCTACGCCGTATCTCTTCCGCAGGTAAAGCATCGCTTATTCAGACGCGACTGACAAGCTTCGCGTATAGCTGCACGAGTCGCGGCTTTGAAATCGATACGATCTGATGCCGAGGATATACCCAGAGTATTTAGCCGCTAGCACAAGTGACGTAACGTGTATCCCCCTTACGTAATGACGAAACAATTCCAAAAAGTCATCGTTCGTTAAAACGATTTTGCCCTGCATATCGCGGATTGTTAAACGAGGGTATCGTTCGCGCTCTACGTAAACATAAAACAAGGCGGAATTTATCCACGAGTTTCCATCAGCCTATCGACATAACAATGATACAATTCACAATCGTTCAAAAGTCTGAAGATATAAATGGCTAGTTCCGCTATCTCTTATACTCGAGTTTGATATCGAAATAAGAACCCTCTGTACGATTCTCGAACGGTTTCTTTGAATATATTCGTTACGCAACGTAAATAGGTCAGTCTAGTAAAAGTCTGATACTATAAGGTGCCGTTCTCATTGTCATTATACCTACTGTACCTAACTTGTCCGAATAATAAATGAAACGATTATAAGGACGCACCCTGTGTCTCGGACTTAGGTCCTGTCAGGATCGTGCAGATCATTTCCGCCGCTGCTGTATCAAGACAATGCGATTTCTCCTTAACCCAGATCCCGCACTTCGGTGGGGTAGGCCTCCATCCGTTTCTTACATTGATGGATAAATATACTCCGGTGACCTCACGGGGGGCGCTGACTAAAATCTTTCGGTTATTCGAATCATAAGAATATACATATGTATATTGGCTAAAATTTTTTTGTCCCACACACCAATCGGAGTATCAGTCGACGCGACGGTGGCTCAGGTAGGGATACGACGGAATCCATATTTTCGAGTCACTATTCCGAGGCAGTTAGGCCCCGTTTTTCCGAAAGGGAAGACCAATAAAACAGGCCTAGACGTCTGAAACGGAACGGAAATAGCAGGGAAAAGCTCTGCAATCCCCGTGATCGCGTATGGGCCAACGAAATGAGTTGAGCCGGGCAGTGAATTATTGGATTACATATTTATACTGCACCTATACATGTGTATAATACCGACGTTAATCTATACATTTGGGTCGCAGCTACAGAATAGATTGGACTAAGAGAGAAAACAAGGAAAGATGAAAAGTGTAAAAATAAAAACAGAGGCAAGAATTGGCAAGGGGACGAGTCGCGTGTCGCCAAGATTCTTCTCAGTTTGTGAGAAGTCCTCTTGCGCCGCTGACCCGCTCTTCTACTTTAAGGTGCGTGCAGTGCGTGCGTGAGACTACGTTTAGGATATTAAATAAATTATTTTTATTTATCGATCAGACATTTTTCGACCGAGTGTTTCATCGAAAGATGAGCCATGGTTTGTTGGCTCCGTAAGGCTGTAAGAAGCTTATGTTGATGATAAAGAGGAGAAGTTTATTCAATAGGAAGAAATTGATTTGTAATATAGTAAATGGTCTTTACCCTGAATGATGGTGTGATTCAGACTGTAATTAGGCAATCACTCGCGATTGGTAAACAAAAACAATGAAGTGGAGTAAAAGATGCTGTTGCACTGAACGAAACAGACTGGCGCTGGGGTGCAGTTATCTTCAGCTAGACAAAGTTTGAGGGATATAATGGAAAGCAAGGAACGTAAACGGGGCAGTTTTAGGGACCAATGAGAACGAATAAATTGGAGAAATCTGGTCACCGGGTGTCCCTGGCGAACGGAGAGAAGAAAAACGGCGAGTCTAAACAGTGGAGAAAAGCGAAGCAGAAGGTCAATAATTTCAGGACAAAATCTAAGGGAGGTACCGGTCGGAAACAACGCGGTTCCAGTTCCCAGGACAGCTCTGGCGGTGTAATGGACGCGATAAGAAGTCTTTACTTTTTTTCTCACGTGAGTAAAATCGCGATTGATCTCCGATGCGTTTGATCAACGTCATAAATCGTTGGTATCGAAACACGTTCCACGTATGATCGCGAGAATTACGTGCGACGAATCTAGGCTGATACAAAAACGGAGAAGCTGATCGACTGCGAGGCTGAACATGAGTCGATATGCCCGGTGGCTCTCGATATTGACGTAAAAATGAAATTATGAAATTCCTTACGTCAAAGCGTCTATACCCGCGGGGTGAATGATAAATCTTATCTGTTAGAGAAATCCGTTATAGCATAAAGCGGTGAGAATCGAACAGCGGTGGTAGTTCTCGCCTGTCGAGCTCAGTAACGTTTGACGGATAAGCGATGTATGTTGCCGGCACGAGGAACCGGAGCTGTCACATTCAAGCTCAAAATTGATGTTTCCATAGGTATAGGAAATTGTAAAGACCTCATTCCGGGGCTCGTTGCAAACCTTTGTGATTACAATGACTAATAAGTTATTGACTTCTTGTCGTCGATTCGCGAGAAATGCTTAATAACTGCAAATTCTATACTCGGAATTAAAGGATTTCATAAATGGTGGCTTCCATTCGAGACGTTTTTTCAGAAATATTCAGTGCCCATACATGCCTACATATGTTGGAACTGATAGAGCTAAAGTTTCCAGTCGTAAAGATCCCCGTAATGTCTCTTTGATATTGCTTATATTGAGTAGATATATAGACATTCCTCCGGTGGAAGCAATATTGCAGCAGTGATGAATTTCGGATATTAAGCGACAGCGGTTGAAAGATAAGCAGTTTAATCTCAAAGCCGGGTTTTTGACCCTTTTTTATCGTGGTCCCTACGTACTGTAAGGGTTGCTTGGGCGGGAACTCACGTCACTGCAGAGGACTCGCCCTGAATATTATATGGGGTGAAGAAAATCGCGGTTTAATAATCAGGGTGAAAAATAGAATGGAATTTTTATCAACAAATAACGCCGGTCGATTATCTACTTGTCGCCTAGTCGGAACACTTCTTTGCAATGGTTCATCTAGGTCAAATATGACGAATCATTATCCAAATGAAATTCCGATCGATATTTACCTCAAGTAAAAGTTTTGCGGATTATTATCAAACCCATATATTCAAGAGGAAAAAATTTTATCACGCAGAATTTCTGCTGCTTATCTAAAGAGCCGAACTAATTCATTAACATAATGGGTTCGGAAGATGCGGAAGGATAAAAAGTTAGATCGATAAACGAGGTCGAAAAAACCGAAAATAAAAAAGCTCTTGCTCCCAAGTATCTCGGGAAAAAACTGAACTTGAATCGGCGACAAAAAATGAATAAGAATAGTTTAACTGTAACCGAAGCTGAAACCAATTTAGAACGGTTTGACTCATCAAAATGAATTCTGGTACAGGTGAACAGACTCAAAACAGATAGCATTGTCTTCAGGCTTCACGGTCTAACCGCGGTTCTGCTATTGATATTTTCGATTACGATCAGCACCCGACAAGCAGTTGGGAACCCCATTGACTGCGACCACACTAGGTAAACTTATTCAATGACCAATCTCGCACATGTCGTCGATTTTACCCGGAGGAACTGATCGCTAATATTTGTTTGTCTTTTTTTTTTATCGTGATCTCTATGGTCCAGAGAAATTCCTGTCAACGTGTTTAACGCCTTCTGTTGGGTGCACAGTACATATTTCGTAACAGCAGCCATGCTGGGATTGAGTGGAATCAACGTAGCCTACCCTGGCGTTGGACCATCGAGACATCATCATCCCCAAGGAGAGCATCCCAGCGTTGTGAAACACGTCAAATATTACCAATGGGTGGCCTTTACACTTTTCTTTCAGGTATAATGTTATATGATGTCAGACGATAACGCTGATTAACGGCTAATTAACGAAAGTTTCCATTTTTTCTTATTTACTGTGAAAACTGTAACATTATAGCGGTCTCTGGGGGTCTCCTTCTCTCCAACAAATATACGAGGTAAGTTTCAGAGTGTCTCCATAGCTACTAACCAACGACCGTAAGATATCGAGCAGCTTTTACTGTCCCCTACATATATGTACAGATTCGATGTCCCTAATCGCGCCAAAGTATGATATCCACTCGAATTTAGCGAACTTAATGATACACGCGAATTTAATGATTGGAATTTAAGATCAGAGCGAATGAATTGAATCTCGAAGACTGTGTAGGTCTGTAATTGAGTTTCCTTATAGCTAAGTCGAAATCTTTCCATAGTTCGGATAGAGAGTTTCCAAATTTAGGTGAACGCTCTCGGTATAATACGATCCTCTGTATCTACTATCGTGAGTACTGATTAGGAACCACGAATATGGGGTAAAATTGTGAAGAATGCAAAGCCTCGAAGTGTAAAAAGGGAATGAACGCGGTTGGATTCAATTAGTATATAAATTTGATCGCACTCTTCGACAAATATTAATAAGAAAAATGGTTCAATGTTCCGAGCTTAGTACTGGCTCTCAGAAATCTGCGATTTGATTGATCGTTGACATGGACTAGACGAAATGTTTCTCGTCCGTCGGTAAAGTTTCTACGAATTTCGATTATTCATCCTTTTCTATTGATAGCAAAGTATGGAGGGTATCGTTTTATCAGCTTAACGAATGTATAGATTAGGATTTGAGCCGCGGCGTATAAAATTCTGGCACGTTTGGACCATTTGTTCTATCTTTCCGAAACTAAGACATCCCAGACGCCGAGAATTTCTAGGCGTGAAGCTTTAATTAAAAAGATTGAGCCTTCGTCAGCTTTCAGTCAAGAATGCAATGAAAGGTCCACTGAGCCGTATTAATGTCTCATTACTTTTCAATTCGAAGCTGCAGAATTTTTGCAATGCGATCGATACATCATCCGCGCTCAAAATGTACACGTGTCTCTCGTACGTTAACCAGAGAAGTTATAAGGAAGAGCTTTTCATATCGTAGAAAAATAATCTCGAGTATCATCAGTCATCGGTTTAATTAACTAGGTATCTAAACTCCACTTGGAACGAACACTTGGACGAATAGCAAATCGATCTATGATTCACTGACCTTTTAGGACTTCCAGCCTCTTGATCTCTGATTCCTCCAGGGATAATAGCCGCAAGCGTTAACCACTGGGCCAAAAATGGCGAGCCCCGGAACTCGGGCAAGCGTGTTCTTGACCACTTTGAATGTCCAAAATGCTTTGACCCTCCTCCAGGAAGGTTCTACAAAGCTTGTAGTGGACACATCGCCACCATATCAGCGAACATTGCGGAGTCCGTGTTTCACTGGTCTTGTTATAGTTTTTAAACGCGTGAGGGAGTAGCACGAAGTTAACACGTCGCTAACGTTTGGCGAAAGAAATTGTTTACAGAGGGCCTCCGGGATGGAAGGGTAATGTTTTCATTAGCATAGAGAGCTGCGTCTCCCCAATAGCTACATAAGTGGCCTTGCTCTCAAGGTTCGGGGCTGGGCCTGGGCTGATCGCTCTTTAAAAATAAAATCGATTCCCGATCGATGCAAGCCACACGTCTCTTCGAGGGAGGTTGGTTTAACAAATTGATTCGGCTACTTAGAGATGAAATTTATGATGAACTAGAGGGCTAAGATAGCCCGTATGTTATATAACTCGGAGCAGATCAGACGTGCGTCATAGAAGTCAGCCGCGAACCTGGGGTCTACAAATAATTGCACTCGTATATAATAACTACCCTAAATTCTGAACACTAATGAGACACTTTTCGCGGTGGGTATTGATCGACGAATGACCATGGCTCTATAGACAACTGTGGCCCTGTTATTCGGGAGGAATCTTAAACAATACGCCATGGCCCAGAAATTATTGAGGACACGACATGATTCCGAAATTGATGTGACACCTGTCGCTATCAATTGTCAGTGAACGAATTGTTACTCGGTACTGTAATAACATCACGGTTCTCAGGACTTTATACCCACGGATCTCCGCTGTCGTCCAGAAATACATAATCGAATCTACACAATACGTTCCGTATGGTTTTCAAAGCCCGTTAGACACCTTTAGCTAGTATTCAGGCGTGGGACGATATGTTGCCAGGTATTTACAACCGAGTCGCCAGAAACTTTAAACAATGCGCCATGGTCCTGAAATAATTGATGATATTCCTCTGAAATTTTTTTGCCAAATAGTCTTGTTTCAAATACGACAACGTTGACTTCGCCTTGTCCGTTCTCTTTCGATAGCCTATTCAACATTCGTGGGGATTTAACGCGAATTTTCATTACGAATAGAATCCCAGAATTTTCGCAGAGTTTCTTTTTGATCGTTTCGCCTTCTGTACCCTCCAAGAACTCGGAGTTTACAGTAGCAAGTGAGATACCCCGCGGAGTGCAGAACGTCAAATCAAGTTCTCTTTTCCCAGCGTGGCTCCTGAGACTAAGAAAAAGAGTGGTGCCGATGCCATAGCTGTATACTACATGAGAATATTTTTAGAAATCTTTATAATCGACTGAAAATACACGGACTAAAATTAAGTCACTATTTGACTTTTCGTATTCACTGATCTGCACGCGTTGTTTGGGGACGATGTATGTTTGTATCATTTATCTATACCAGGGTAACGTCAGCGTAAATCTATTCATCCGACTATAAAAAGTAGGAAAAATCTTTCGAGATTTATCGCTAAGCTCGACCAATCTCTCGAATAGTATCGTTCGTAACAATCAAGCCAGTATATACTCTCTCAGAAGTGGTACGTCACATTAGAAATATTGAAATTATTATACCTATATTATCATGGCTGGTGGACAGATATATGTCCCAACGTCGGCGAAATACCCCAACGGCATAAATACCGATAGTGACAAGTGAATTTGTTGCCTTGCGGATAGGTACCACGGATCATAGGCTCTCCTCCAGGGCCTTGGGGAAAAAAAATGAAATTTCCGCTTATTTTTTAGTCCAAACTTTAATTTCACCGCTATGACGTAAGTCCGAGGGCAATATTGCGTATCCAGAAGCCACGCATAACTCCGTTGGCTACCAATAAGTATAAAGATATTACGGAGTAAGTTCCAACATTACTTTAACCTGTGTAATATATTATCCTCGTTGCGGATAAGGCTTCTGGAGCATAGAGTGTATTTTGAAACGTGTATTTGCGTCCAGCATCTTATCTATTTTGTTCAGTGTTTAGACCCGATGGAATGCCGTTGAGATCCGAGAAGGGTGAGTCTGACATATTTTCGTTCCTCTGAAAGACATGTGCTCGAGAATCCCTTGAATCCGTTTCACCCGAGATTATAATGAAATATGGGAAGAATAAGGGACCAGCGATCATCTCCCGAGGGTTATTGACCGGGTCGAGATACACGATTTCTAAATTTCCTGAGATTTCATCACGCCATTGATTCTCGCTTGCTGCGCGCCGTTTTGCACCCTTGTCCCTCAGCCTCGCACTTCGCATCGCTCGCTGTACCCGGATCGCTACTTGGACCTAATTTTTGATGGTTTAATGATAAGAGCTTTTGCTTGGCTTAGTTTTGAATACGCGGGGAGCGTGGTCCTATATAAAACCTGGCTTTCACGAGTATGCCTGTCCGAGAGCGCGCGCTCGACTTGGACTTTGGGATCCGATCTATTCCTGGAGCCGCTTGCCTCCACCTCTGGTCCTCCGCAGAGGGACCGGGCCGACGAGTGCGTGGCCAGCCAGTCAGTCTGTCGGCTCGCCTTTAGCCGAGAGATTTCCAAAATTCATATCGTCCGTCATTATTACTGCAGAGCTTTTTGAAAGTTGCTCCGTTACGGTGGACGGTCTCCTCGTGGTTTGCAGTGCGTGCAGCGGTTTCCGTCCGAGAATTTTGCAATTGAATGAGGGATCGAATGCTGCAACGTAATCTGAAGAGGATCGGAGTGCTTTGACGAAGAGTATTTCATTCGTTTGCCGGAAAAGGAATTTACCAAACGTTTTACGGGGTCGAGATAATCGGAGGAGAGCATGCGATGTCCGGCCTGGACCCGACGGAACTCAAGGTGTACGTTGCAGCGGTCATTTTCGAATCTGCAGAAGATCGGACCCATCGAGAATCGCAAGACAACGAACGGGGAATCTGATATATCGACTATCCGCGACTGTCAGAATTGGTAACGAGAAGATCAATGACTAGACTCGAAACCAGTTGCTTATTGAGTTCGGACTATTACTCGTTTTTAATTTTTTTTAGATTTTTTTCTTTCCCTTCTTTTCTACTAATTATTATTTATAGTTTTGAACGGCTCTCTGTCCACCTGGCAAGCTAGTTTAGCTTAGAAACAATTTGACGCGCATTCGTTAAACTCCGGGTATTCCGAAGCGTCATGACGCGCCGGTGAGTAAATAAACCATAACTTGCGCAGGCCTCGCGTTCGATTCCTTGAAAGCTTTGTTCCTCGAAGAAGCGGGTTTTTCGAACTCGAGGATCCGGCTTCGCCAGCTTCCTGCGGGTCGCGTGAATCAGAGCTGGTTGCCTGCTGCCTCTATACAAAATTGTTTACTATTCGTTGATACATTTACGAGAGATCTTGTACGGGCTCTCTATAACCTTATTTCCTAACGTCGACGCAAGTTATTTTATTTTATTTTTTATTTCTTCCGTTTTTTTATCTTTTCGATCAAAATAACACCAGGAAGATTAATTTCCGTCCCCATGAAAGTTGGGCAGAAGCTTGAATTCCCGATTCTATTGGGGTGACGCGAAGACGCGATGCGATGTAAGCCTGCCTCGGTTTCCGCTCTATTTCTGTAATTTGTCCTCAAAACATTTCTGTGCGAGGGTACGAGGGTGTATGCCCACTTAGTGTTGGTCACTAACTGCATACGTAGTACGTGGATAAACGAAAATAGCATCGCGAGTAGCGTAGTACAATAGAACAAAATGACAGGGTGACAAGAAACAGCGTTCAGAGTTCGTCTTCCGGAATCAGACCTGGTATTATAGCTCGTGTGATTTGTAAATCATCAAATCGAGTTTGCCCCCACGTAACGATAACTTTCAGCATCGGTATAATTGGTTTTCGATTTTTTTTATCACTGTTTCCCCAAGGCTGTTTTTATGCCGCCACTTTAGCAGTTAATAAAAAGAACAAATTAAGTCCGTCTGACGACTCGGGTTTTCATCAGACCTTACCGTATACGTTTACTTTAGTTTTGACTTTCAAAAACCGGGAGACGAAGGGTGAGGAAAGAGCTAACCCGAGGAGGTTTTTCTAGAACCTGAGCAATTTGTCAAGTTGGTGAATTAGTCAAAACAGTTTGAAAAATTGGGTACCACGAAAGCCAGACCGCTGTCGGCGAGATCGTTGGCGCCTTTATGAACGGACGTCTCCGATTTTCCAGCTACTTTTTACATATTCTACTACGAGGAGGATGAATTACTCTGAAACATCCGTTGGGTCGTCGAGAAATCTAGTCAAAATGGAGACAAATAACACGTGATGATTATCCGTCTCTGGTCAGATTATCCGTCTGTCTTAATTCGCGTGAATTTCACAGCGAGATCATTTCTGCCCGCACGAAAGCAAAAAATACGGCAAGAAGACAATCCCTGTGTTAAATAACGAACTGATACACATGTAAATACCAAACGATCGATAGAAACCTCTCAAACAATCGTTAAATTCCTTAAAATAAACCATTTTAAATCATACGACTCGATATGAGAACAATTAAAGTCACCCTAAAACTTTCGAACTACGGCATATCTTCGTCAAGGTGCTTCGTAGCAAGTGCCTCGGTCAGCCCAATAGCGAGGAAAACCCCGGTACTTCAGGTGTTTGATAAATCCGAAAGATTCTGCTCGGTAGCAGAGAAAAGGACACGTTGTGCAGTAACAGGACCATAGTGCATCAAAATGTTGGACATATTTCGTGGGCTGAAAAACCTCATCAAAGTTTCTCACATTCACATCGACTCGGCTGTATTCAGGCTTCATTACAGCATCACGGTGATGCTGCTCGTTGCATTCTCGTTGATAGTAACGACCAGACAGTACGTCGGTAATCCAATCGACTGTATTCACAGCAAAGACCTCCCCGAGGATGTTCTGAATACTTACTGCTGGATTCACAGCACCTACACGATCACGACGGCCTACAAGAAAAAGGAAGGATCCGAGGTCCCATTCCCAGGAATTGACAACTCCAAATCTTATCCGGAGAGCGAGAAGAAGGTCTACAGGTACTATCAGTGGGTCTGCTTCATGCTCTTCCTTCAGGTAACTTTTATTCGATCACACTCGTTCATTCTCTACTTGATCCTCCGTCTGCCAGTTCGATTTTATTCCAACCAAGTACCTACTCCGCTACGCTTTCGTCGGTTGCGTTAGTTAGGACTCCCTCGATGATAGCCAGGGCGTAAACACATTGCATTAGATCGGCTCTTCTCGAGAACTCGTGGATGTAAAATGAGGTAGAATAAGTAAAGCGCGCGCGTTTATACTCCTGACAATCGGTTGAACGTAAATCGATCGATGCGGTGAGGCAACGATCTACTATATACAACCTCTCAAGATTGGTGAAATGATTATAATCGTTTCAAAGTGCAACGTTTAAATTTCCCGAGGGGCGGAAAAGGTCCGAATTGAATTAGGGAAATTCCTCTAATCGGTACTCCGTAAATGCCTCCGTTATAGCTTTCTTGAATTTACATTTTCTTTGCGAGTTTCCCGTCTCGTTAATCAACCATCGACCCCTTTCATCTCCAGTACTCGGTAAGTCGTACGATTTTCTAATCAGTCCCAATCCTCGGTCTGAATTCTCGAAGTATATTCACTCACATGTATAGACAGATACATTATATAATATGCGTGTGTGTGTGTGTGTATGGGTGCGTTTCTATCACAGCTGAATTGATTAACGAGGTACCGGCGCCATTATCGAAGTGGAGTGGTTCGTATATCGGTCGAGTTTCTTGCCACAGGGTTCAGACTAACGAAGTTATGCGGCAAAGGAGGCCCCAATCGGTTTGGGAAACCGAGTTCGCAATAGAATAATGAGAGATTGACGAGAGAAGACCATCTATCCGATCTCATCAGATTTCCTACCCAAATCTCCTTTCAGTTTTCATCTCCACGGTGGAAAAAATATTACCGAACCGATTGCTGTAGTCTACCTACCCCTCCTCGTTAGAGCTTTCATTATATTCGTAGCTGCGGCATTTATCTCTGTACCACCAATGTCTGCGTTGTCATAAAATGATTCTGTTTATTGCGAGGCGGGATGGTTCCGATTATATCGAAACACGTTCGGGAGAGTAGAAAAGCTGTCTCTCCACTATACGGAGGTAATTGTACGATAGAATATGTAACGTCATGAAATATGTGCGAAAGCAGGGAGTGGTAGTGAGTTTTGCGGTCAAGGGGCTTATATCGGCTTAGGCCCAGACTAGTTCATTGCCAAGAAGGAAACCCTAAGCATTCATTTTTCTTTCAACTGCTACCCCTCTCTTGAGTTTTATTATTTCTGAGTTCTGTTACGTGTGTCAATAATCATCAAGGATATCGATAATATTAATTGCCAAGGTGACAGACACGGCTCGACGACACTTTTTCCCAGTTACCTTCATATCTATAGTTCAATTAAAGCCACCCTGATATAGCCGTCAAACTTCCTAACCGTAGCACGCTAAGAAGGGAAGAAAAAAGTCTAGCTGTAAGTTCAGACGAAGTTTCCGCTCTGAGAAGTTTGATCATCCCTCCGCGAAGGCGATTCGGAACCGAATCCTACCTACTTCGTTGCGGGGATCACCTTCGAAGAACGTATTTTGGCAAACTGGAAATCGGGGTTGAAACTATACGCGGATACTAAGAGAAGTTTTCCGGCCAAGGCCACAGCTTTACCTCGGCTCTTCGGATGTGCTTTTCCAACAATAGTTTGACAATGACCCGAATATCTCGTCTTCGCTGTTCTCCGTGTCGACCAGGTGTCATCGTGCCCTTTCATTTTTGTATTTTTGCATCATCGCCACCTACCACTTATGACTACTAAGCGACCGTACACGTGTCTTCGAGCACCGGAAGCCGACGATTGATGCGCGGGCGTCGACGGTGGTCCGCACTTAAAGAAAAATAAATAAATAAACTAAGGATATACTATAAATAAATTAAGAATATGTAGTCGATTAATGAATGTTAAATAATTGAAGCGAACTGTTATTAAATAAATAAACTTTTGGTATAATCTAATTGGATTATATGAGCGACGACCCAGAAAGCTGTAATTCTACGATACTGCTAATTAGGAAGCTCATTAAAGCTTCGCGTGACTGGCGGCCAAGGTTCTCAAAGTGTCTGAGATGTGGTAACAGCCTTACTTTACGTACGGCAATTAAAGCAGACACACCACGCACTGCACGGGATTAGCTTTTCGGAATAGAATTAGAAAATGAAATTGACAGATCAACAGCTATGTCCGTATGTATATACGTATATTTACCTCTCCACACCGCGATGCCTGAGGTAGGCGTCTAAAGACGAGCGAAACCCAATTCCAGAGAACTTGGCAATGTAAGATCGCGGTGGCTTCGGGGCGGAAAATACAATTACACGCGTGACGAAGCACTTACACATTTGCGGGATGTAAATTCCGACAAAACAGGTTGCCACACTAGATCCGCTTTAATAAACCAAGCTTAATACTTCCGGTTCAGTCGTTCGCAACCTCACCATACCTTTGTCGCTATTTACCTCGCTATACTCTACGTGTACCGCTACTACACTCGCCTATACTTGATCCCGGCCGTGTCCGACCGGCACGCTCCTTTTCTACTTGACTTTTCAACGGCTGATCACAGGCCATCTATCACCACTATTTTAAGGAGTGTGATATAGGTAACGTGCGAGAGCTGGGGCAGCCCTTATCCTTCACATTCCTACCCTTCCCTACTCAAACTTTACCATTAGCACTAACCTTCCTCAATATTTGGGGTACAAGATGAAATTATACCTGTTCTAGATGGTCTAGGAAATATTTGAATTATTTTTCATTTGCGAGAGATTAATGATTCGATGTCGTAATTGGTTTTGAAAGGCGCGTCCTCGAACTGGCTTTCATTTCATCGTAGAATACTTACGTTTCTAGGTATTTCAGTATTACCTTTCAATGTAATTCCAAGGGCGCAAATATAGATATGGATTATTGATCCGTGCCGCAGTGCCGGTCATAAATAATATTAAAATAGTCTTCTGGAAAGTAGTGATCGGTTTTTTTTTCTACAGCAGGATAAATTGTGCAGGTGTACAACTTTTTTTTCCAACATTTTCCCGGATGAATAATGAATTACGTTGGTTATTTCGAAAGTGCTATAGCGCAAGAAAGTTTGAACGAAATTTAAAAATTCTACCGGTGAAGAATGACCAAGTTGACGTGAAATGCCCCATATACGTATTCATATAGGAGTAAAAATTGCAGCATTGATAGAGACGTGCCACGGGCGTTTGAAGTCTCCTTCTTACATCTTAAGCATCGTTGATCAATGGCTTCTCTCAAACAGTTTCCATACAGTATAACTTGGAATAACTTAGAAATTTTCTGGTTCAAAGTCTTTTGATAAGCTGCATAACGCGTGGTGAAACGTAACGATCAAAATTAGCCGATTTCAACGGCCATCATCCATCAAAGAGATTATCAAGGCAGCTATACGTCACAAAATATAAGTTAACATTCATAACTTCTAAGCTGTGGGATGAAAGACAGATCCTCTTAGAGAATACAAAATAATACTCATTGCGCAAGATTCATAACTACCGATGACAATACTTCAGGTATTAGCGTGACGGTTGTTATAGAGCAAGTTGCTGCATAAGAGATAACCTGTGAGTTCTGCTTAAATTTGAAAATTACTTTTGCACAGGACTTAGAATACAAAAGAAGCATTCCGTGATGAGGAATGTATGCCATTTCCTCTCTCCAGATTCCATTGTCATGAATTGCTCTCGAATAGTTCACGTGAAGATGATCACACATACATACTTTACCTGTGAATGTGTTTTCTCTCTATTTTAACTTGAAGCCACGAAAGCTCGACATCCCTCTATGTCTCAGAAAGTGTTCTTGGTACATGATGAAATTGATGGGGGGGGAAGCTTTCGAGCTGAAATGAGAGGGAAAGGAGTCACTAACAGCTGTCGCCAATTAATAGCGACGAAAGATGGAGATTTGCCTTACGGCTCTACGAATTTCTGAATCACCCCTGTGGAACGGCTTGAATCATTCACAAGCCGGCGGTCGGATCTACGCATACCCTGAGGCGTTTCTACGCGGGGGACAAAAATCTAATAAATTTATTACGTTCTCGGAAGCCTGCGACCAGGCCACGTACGCACCCTGAGGTACGTGGGCGAATCAAAACGAGATCGCTTGCGGCTTGAGAAGACTATGCAGCGTCATGTCAGAAGCGATAGAATTATCGATACTAAAAGACTATGAGAGTCGAATAAATCTTAGATTACAAGAATTCTTAAGACAACGAATATTTATGACGCTTCGTTAACACGGCTTTTCGTTCATCGCAATTTCAGCAAAATAGACGCAGCTGTGCTCGAACGTAATTACCAATCATCGACTAATCGGGTTGTGCTTTTTGGTATCGTCTATGAACGGAATGGAGGGAAATTAACGGATGAATAATAAATGACCTACTGTTCGTACATTCGATCCGTGCACACTCACAATAACGTATCATCGTATCACCCGCGTTCAAAGTCCGTTATCGATGCTCTCGAAACGAATTAGCTAATCTTTGCATCTAAGGCCTCCGAGAAAAGCACTCCCCAATCATATGATCCGTACATACATACGTATTTACTTACACAGGTCGATCCTACCAGGATACCTTTAGTATGCTCGACTTAAATCTATTAGTAGGTACATTTCCTAAGATTGATTTCACCTCTCGCACCTAGGGAGGTGTCTCACGAATACAATCCCGAAACCCATCCACGATTCGTACAGTTTCTCATAGAAAAATACACGATTTGCTAAAAAATCAGACAATCACGTTCGTCTACTGATCGTTAGAAAAAGCAATGAAAAACGCGATGATCGGGCATGTTTAACGTTCGGCATAAAACCTCTTTAATCCATTTCTTCTCCAGCGGTTCTTTTCATATCAAGTTCAGAATCTTTGATCTATTCTCCTACCACCCGACTCATGGCATGGTTGTTAATTTCCTGACCATCACGGCCGCAGCTGGCGCACCTAGTCGGTGTTTAATCTCACCCCGGTTAGCACCCGTTTACAAGCTAGGACGAGGGCAAGTCTTGGGTGGAGATAATGTGAGTTCTGTATTCCGTGTAAGTCGCCGTAGTCTCGTAGTAGTCGTAGTCGAGGCCAAGGGAACAAGGGAGGCTAAAGGGGGGCTAAGGGAGGCCAAGGGAGGCCTGAAGATGCCCCTCAAGTATCTCCTCAGTCTTCTAACAGCTTGGCACTGTGTTCCACGTGTTTAGTCCGTCCTAAGATTATGTTCCTTACTTTGCCTCTTCTTTAGTACTTCTTTAGTCTTTTTTTCTTCTATTATTTACGTCCGAATCGGAATACATCCACAGTTCACGGGGCGGTTCTACCTGCAGTTGTCAGCGCAATCTGCGAAAGCTTTGTGGGATATTAATTGCTTTGAGAAATTGGAATCCGCACCTGCTTGGCCAGCAGTGAGAGGCAGAGAAGAACAGAGAAGGCACAGAAACGAAAGCGCTCAATCCATATCGTTTCCGAAACTTGGAGTTCGACTTGTCAATATCGGGATTCGATAAGCTCCGACTTTTATCAGAATAATAGTGAACGTTCAAAGATGCGTGTGTGAAAATGTTAATAAGAAGGATAAAATTGCGCGTCTACAGTCTACCATTGAACCTAATTCTGGATCGAAATAACAAATTATTACCTTCAGTGATAAATGTGGTGCTGATACCCGGCTGGATCGACACTTCCTAAAGTCAGGGTGCCCGAGCAACCTCTATGTCACCGAGGTTCAACATTGCGAATCATTCTTGCAAGAAAGTATTGAAGAGATCCAAGCCCCTGAGGAAGACACTCGAAAGAGCATGCCGATCATGTTGAAAATGATCGATATCTTCGGCTCGATAAGATCGTTGTTCAAAGTACAAAGAGTCTCCGAAGACACGCTTATATTCCGACTTCACTATCGGGCTACCGTGGCTCTTTTATTAGCTGGCTGCTTGACCTTGGCGTGCAAAAGTCTATCTGGATCACCAATTCACTGTGAAGCTGCTGGTTCCGTCGACAAGATAGTCTTGGAAACCTTTTGCTGGTTACATACCACCTACAGTATGGTGCACGCGTTCAACATGAGCTTGGGCCAGGCAGTTCCTTATCCGGGTGTTTTTAACAGTAAAACAGTAATCCACGGTCACGCTCCACAGCCCCTGGTCAAACAGCACAAATACTATCAGTGGGTCATCTTTGCGCTACTTTTACAAGTAAGCTTCTGTCTACCTTCGAATAGGGAAATTTTTCATGGTGATAATTTGGCGCGGAAACTGTGTTTCATACAAATTTCTATCTCGTTGTCAGTTTAGAGGAGAGTAGACACCCAAATCCTGTAGCGAAATATGTCGATTAAAATATAAATTGGTGATCCTGTGTCACGAGCTGTTGGCACATGTGTTGTTACGTATCAGGTAATTGCAACGTTCGTTGGTGATCGAAAATGGATCGGTTCTATGTTACGTAGGTTGAGGCGAGTGTGAAAATTGTATTATTGTCTACTCGTGGGTGAGCTTTTTTCTGTCCTTCGCATTCACTAGAAATTCATCGACCGTAAGAATTAAAATTTCGCATTGCTCTCTCCAGCAAATGGTTCGAGGACTCAAATCCTCATAGCCCATTTGGCTCAACACGGCTCGTATCTGCTTTCATCGCCCCTCGTCCATAGAGCTTCGTATTCAGGTTTTACACTGCAAGGGATGAAATTGATTGAAGAAAAAACAACTTTTGACACGGAATGGGCATGTAGTTGCATTTGTTCTCGTCCTTAAGACATCTAAGTAGAAAAAATCCTTCATCGAAAGCTGCAAGCTCTGGAAAATTCTATTAAGTAAAACTAGATATACTCACGTTTTTACTCAGCGGAAAAGTTCGAACACGCGACACCTTGGTATATCTATCTGTCTGAGCGCTTATAATCAATGAATCAATCGAATTAATGGGAGGTGGAAGGAGATAACTGGACACAACGATATTATGAAACGAGCTCCTGTTATTCAAGCTCTGAATCGTGAAACCCGTATCATAGCACATTTCTCCCTCGCAAGTCCTGTACTCTGGGCATAGAGAAAAGTCCTCGAACCAAAAATAACAAGAAAAGCTTCATGGCATGCACTAATTCCGTCGAGAGTTACATTAAAATTATTCTTAGGAACATAATAATTTAATAACCCGCAAAGTGGAAATAATAGTACCTCCATGCATACTCTAATGGGATCCTAAAACATACCCTCTGTTTTATGTAAGTTCAGTTGAAAAGGTGTAGTAGGTGGTACATACATACGTGCAAGTCCACTAGGCTCGTGTGATTAAAGTAAGGAAGCTAGTAGCCGGTGGCAGATACGGATGTGGGCGACGAAACTGAAAGAGTTGGAGTTTCGCCAAGAAGTTTATGATATGGAAAAACTACAGCCCCATTCGTAGGCGAACGAGCAGTGAATATGCCTTTTGTTGGTGGCATGTAAACGTAGGCGCATTGACACCAGTCCGAAAATGTGACAAGCATAGAACCCGATCAAGACACACTGCAAGAGTGGTGTCGCGGTTCATAGCACAACTTGTGGATTTTGTGAAATTAATCAATAAAAATTTAGTTACGAATTGTTAATCACTGATTAGAATCCGTAGTAACTAACAGAGCGGAAACTTTACCTCTTTTTTTACAGGCTATTCTTTTCTACACACCACGATGGTTGTGGAAAGGATGGGAAGGTGGAAAGATTCACGCGCTTATGATGGATCTGGACATTGGCATTTGTTCAGAAGTCGAGAAGAAACAGAAGAAGAAACTTCTACTAGATTATTTGTGGGAAAACCTGAGGTACCACAACTGGTGGGCATATAGGTACTACCTCTGTGAGGTCTTGGCCCTCGTTAACGTCATTGGTAAATAACTTATTTCTCGAAGTTCATGCACGCACTAAAGCACGAATTCTCTTTCTTTATTATCGCTAGTCTGACATAGGATAGTTACCGGATGAATTGTCGGTCCCATCTTTGAAGACATACGTCCACATATATGTTTATCACTTGACTAGTAGGTGGGCCATAACGATATAAGCTGACTTTATTCGTTTCATATACGTAAAAAGGAAGATCGGTAAATGAATGGACTATTTATAACGATTTGGCAAGCTTACAACTGGCAACATCACAGTAATCTTAGAACCGGCTATTAGAACAATGTACCTCTGTGATCTTTAAACGTTTTCTACGACCTCGAGTTTGCTCTTTGACTCGCGTCGGTCAGAGGTGCCGCCCCTCGTCGTTCCGACACGTCTTCTGGTCCATTTCGAAAAATTTAGAGAGCGTCAAGCCAGCTTCTGAAAAACTATGCGCGATGTTATCAAATGAAATGGCTAAGCCAGGCAGGTATTTTATTCCTCTTTTTCCATACAGGTCAAATGTTTCTGATGAACCGATTTTTTGACGGAGCATTCCTGACGTTCGGGATCGACGTTCTGAGGTTCCTCGAGTCCGATCAAGAGGACCGCGTCGATCCGATGATATTCGTCTTTCCCCGGATGACAAAGTGCACTTTTTACAAATACGGAGTTAGCGGTGAGGTAGAGAGGCACGACGCCGTCTGTATACTGCCGTTGAACGTCGTCAACGAGAAGATCTACGTCTTCCTCTGGTTTTGGTTCCTACTTCTCGGTGCTTTGAGCTTCATGACCGTCGTATACAGGGTAAGTGATCTCAGATTTTATTTTCACATTCTAGTATCTCAAGAGCACATCGATCTTGGCGGTCCTTGGCTTTAAATATTCACGTGACTCGTGGGAAACAGAACTTACGTCAGGCACTACGGTATGCCGGAAGTACCGATGACAGTAGTTGACGTCACCATATAAGCACCTCCAAAGAATCAAGGTTCGATCGTGAGATCATCGTAAATATTTTGCTTAAAAAATCTCTTTTTCCTCCATCAGATCGTGATAATATTCTCGCCAAGAATGAGGGTCTACTTGTTGAGACTGAGATTTCGCCTGGTGAGGAGAGAAGCTGTGGAGACAATAGTCCGACGGAGTAAAATGGGAGACTGGTTCCTGCTCTATATGTTAGGGGAAAACCTGGACACCGTAATCTACAGAGATGTGATGCACGATTTGGCGAACAAGCTGGCTTCAAGGCATCATCACAGTGTGCCCGGCGTTAAAGGCGAACTCCAGGAGGCGTAGCGAAGAGTCGTAAGTCTTGATCCATGGATTGCCTTTGAATGTTTTTGCAAAAATTGTAAACGTCGAGCACTCAACGTCGGACAAATTGAACGGGAATAAGCGCGACTACACGTGACGTGGTTTTACTGGAGTAGTTTCGAGTTTGAGAAGATCAGGGAAGGGGGCTCCTATTTGGAGCGCGGCAAGCATGCAGTCTTAAAATATTCCTCTATTGCCCGATAGACAGATAGGAACGAGCACCGGCACTGTGGCGACGGTGCGATAGAGTCTCGTTACCCTGCGGCCCCTAGAGTCTGTTTTATAAACTGTGTGTCGGAGACGGTGTTCCGTTTTCGTATAGGTTTCTGGATAAATAGTTGTTTCGCTCATCCGACGAAGAGCGCGTTCTAAATTTAAGCAACCTGCAGTTGTGCCGCGAGATCTATGCTAGTATTTATCTATTTTTATTAACGTTCGAATGAAATTTACTGTCCTGGAAAAAAAAAGTTATCGGCCTCGTCCACGCTCGGCTTTGCTTCTCGTCGTTCCAAATTCTACCTCAACGACAGATCGCTTTGATGTTCTAACAATAGTCGGATAGACGTCCGACAACGACATCGCGAAGACCGCGGCGAGCTTCCGGCACATCTTTTAGTGCTGACGTGTGTGAACAAATAATGTATGCACCGAAGTTATAGGCGAGTTAAGTTGTTTGAAATTTAGTATACGATGCTGTTAAGGACCCAAATATTGCATGGACAGGTTCTGGAACCACTCCGCGATACGTTGCAACGGACCAATTCACTGGTGAAGCTTTGCGGTCAGTCGATCCAACAGGGAATATACGG
Organism: Tenthredo distinguenda; assembly: GCA_947538915.1. Taxonomy (NCBI): domain Eukaryota; kingdom Metazoa; phylum Arthropoda; class Insecta; order Hymenoptera; family Tenthredinidae; genus Tenthredo; species Tenthredo distinguenda. Next base: position 14,868,091 of record OX384534.1, read on the forward strand.
ATATTCGAAAGTCCGAGTAGCAGGCGCGATCTACCGATCGTTATTATAGTGAGCCGAATTAATTTAACTCGCTTCCACGCGAACGTTCGTTTGTTGTTTCAGGCCCGCCATGGGGGCCTTTACCTTACGATTCGCCTCGTATAACAACGCGGCTTATGTTTTCCTTAACGCGTAACAAATGGCGAAAACTTAAAACACCGTTACCGACACGGGCCGGCGAGTGCCGTGGAATAACGCGCGTTATACACCTCTGTGTACCTAGGTGGATGCAGGAGTTGGTAAATAACTCGAACCACTATACGCCGGCGTGTGGTGATTATGCGAGAATAATTATAGACTCATAATGATCACGGGGCGATGATGATCACGATGATGAAGACATTATGCGCTAACAAAGGAAACTATTAATAATGATACTGGTCATAACTTTTGATAGAATTGTCTATGAACAGGATACCTCATTCGGCATGAAAAAGCACGACAAGAAATTTCAATTTATAACACAAAGCAGTGGCCAATTTGAAAAGCCAGATAACGCCACTCGTTTGATTCCTCGATATCATCCACAAGTTGAACAAAGATCCGTATGAATCTTAGTCAGGGGTAGTTTTCAAGAACTATTCAGTTTCGTAGAAATTTGTCAATGACCCAGTTCTATTATAGCAGTTCGCTAGTCTTTTGGAGTACAATCACGTAAACTTCAGAATTTGTGAACCTTCTCAGCTCGCAGTTGCGATTTATAAATTTTACTCCTCGAATCGTTCGGGAAACGAACCTCTATTACATATGGTGACCACGATAGGGAGGCAAAGTTTCTCGATTCCGAAATTTGATAGACACTCAATCGCACTATCACGAAGCTGCGTATTCACATAAGAGCGAATTTTTTTCTCAGTGATCAAAGACCGAAAAATGATAAATCTGAGCAGCGGTTTATCGAACTCACCTCGCGACACCATGTTTGCATTCGACTTTAAATTTTACCTAATTTTATTCTTCAAAATAATAGTAAACTACTGCGGTACGAGTAGCTTTTTGAAAATGGGTGGTCACTGCACACACCGATGTATGCGTCGTGGTCCTTCATAGATACCTTCTTTCGAAAAGCATGTGTCCTTTTGTAGTACAATACCGCATCGAATAAAAACAAACAAAAAAAAAAGAATTATCCACGATTTCTGCGAAACTTTCGAACTGGACATAGCCTTAACCGCCCAGTTCGAATGCGTGGCAGTAGATCGCGACACTCATTGCAGGTATCGATTGCTTCGTCACGACACGCTTCGGTTAAATTTAATTATAATTATATGCCGATACGTAGCCAAAGTTTGTATCGTACCTACCTACAGCATACGTCGTTTTCCTTAGCCCTTGCAATTCGGAAGCAGGTATCTCCCCAGGAAATGTGGTCTCGCGTAACGAATTATTATTTTATGATCAAAAGGTATATATCTATGTCATTATTCCAGTTATTCAAATTTCATTTGTCTAATTACATGATTATAAATCGCAAGATCATTGGTTCGTGTGAGTTAATTTTGAGAATGGCATTACCGCCGCACCACCTTTTCTCCATACAGCCAGAGTGAGAAAGCTTCTGAATATATATTATCGTACTTGACTATAATGGTCGCTGTATTTGCACAGAAAGTCGATAACGTTGGTTCCTTTTAGGTTTAGCAAAAAAAAAAACAAACAGAAATAAAAAAAACGACCAAAGAGGATATCGATTTACATACTGACGTAGGTGACACATTGTATACGGTTTAACAACCATGGGTATGAAATTACGAATTCTGACAATGACCTCGATCACGTCTAGCTCAAGTATCTATTTGTTTCTTTTTTTTTTTCTTTTCATTGTTTCTCTATTTATTTACCTATTTTTCAAAGTTTATCAATCCCGCTCAAGAGACAAGCTAATGGAAAGCGTCATTCTCATGGTGTATAAACGCGAATAATTCTGTTTTCAGCACCAGTAGCGCGAACGCGCCTGCATCACGGATCTCGAAGCTAAAGCCTCTTAACCAACCCGAAGGAGTTTCATTATTTATTTATTTATATCTTATACCACCTTCGTATATTAGGCTATATATCAAATAAATCTATCTGCATAACGGGACGTGTGTAATAATACACGTGTAGAACGAAATATTATGCGTTTTAGTCCATGCACTGGATAGTCGATGCAGCTTAATTGCATAAATTATTATTTATAAATATATTATAGTATCTCCTTTACTACTACATAATATTAATATTATAGCATTACTGGGTATTCTCGATATTGCAACGATCATTTATATCGTTACCCTTGTTCTCATTATTATTATTATTTTTATTATTCTTCATTGTTATTACAATTACAGCTATTAATTATCACCATATTATAATTATAATTATCATTATTATTATTATTATTATTATTTATATGGAGTTTAAACTTAAAAAAGACGTGTTTTGTACGAGTGATAGTTAATTAGAAATAGTTACAGGAAAGAAATGAGAAAAATGAGAAAACAATTGGTGAGAATAAAACAACGACAAGAAAAAAAAATTGAAAAAATGAAAAAACGACGAAACAATAAGCGAGTAATAATTTACGAAAACTTCAGATAATTTAATATTAATATCTATATAGTTAATAAAAAGACAACTGCCACGATTGCGCGTGATTCGAAGAGTGTAAATCTATTTTTAAACGGTACGGAGGACCAAGGTAATAACTTTCGATGAACATTCTTGCCTCTCGCGTTAAAGCTGCATAATTAAGGCTCGTTTAAATAAATAATACTGCAAGCCGCGTTTAGTTCAATATATTATATTAGGTATAGATAACTCGCAGTCTTGACTGCAGATCTGACAAAAGTTTATGATCACAATCGGTTATAGATATAAACGGTGAACAAAATTTCTGAGATGTATAAGAGAAAAGGTTCAAAAGTAACACTCATATATCTCTTCATCGAAATAAGTATACGTGTAGATCGAATGAATGAGACGAATGTGTAAAAATAAACGATTTTCAATATAAAAGCTGAAGTCGTGTTAATCGATTATTTCCAAACCTACGTGTAGCTTTCGCACAAATTTCCTTCTCTACTCCCGAAATCTACCCTCATCTAGCAACGGCATTTTATGAGATCAGCTGTATAAGTAAAAAATATTTCGGATAGCACGGATGGCCGTGAAAGTATAATAGTTGCGTGCAATTATTTTTCACAGGCAATCTTCAGATCCAAAAATCCAGGCCTTTGATATTGCGTGCGGTTATCGTAAAAATTTTATTCCGCTTTATTTGATTTTTATTTTTCGTTTTATTTCTCATCTCCAAGATGTCCTAACTTTAATACCTCCGCGGAAAAGGGTTGTTTATACATTTTTAATGATCTGACGTCAATCTGCTATGGATTATGATGCGGGATAATAAAAACGGATTTTCAAGCCTCGAGTGGTATACCTTATCCCAAACAAAAATCACGCTGTTCTGTACAGCCTGCTCTTACAGCTAACATAAGATTATATTCATGGAAACTACTCATTCGCATCACATCCGAGTATAGAATTGGCTCATTGTTCTTCGGCCATCGACCATTACTCTTGATCCATACATTTTCGGGGCGGATTACTGCTCGTTGAGAGAGATATAGGCGGCTTAGACTTTCAAATGAATGGTACGTATCTTAGTATTTTTATGGGCATGAAGGAAGAGCAGAGAACTCCGACTGTGAGGGTAAATCGTATGTCTTGTAAAGGGGATTAGCGATTTTGTTGATCCGAGTATAGGAAGCTAATAAATTACAGATATATAGGTGTACCGTGACTATTTGAAATCCAAACAATGTGTATATTTCTGGAATTTTGTCGACAATATCTGTCAAACCAATCATAGCTCCGAAGAGTAACATATCGTGCCAAGGCTAAGCGGGAAGTCGAGAAATGCGCAACCCTCGCATTAAAATTAGCTGTTAAATCGTTTGAAAGCGTTTTGCTCGGGGCCTGGTGCCAAAACATACAAAACCCCGTAACCACTCAGCAGTATCAACCTCACAACGCGGTGTAACAATGAAACCAAAACAATCAGAGGAATAAAACGAGTCGAAGAATTCAGGAAGGATATATCGAGCTTGCGGACGCCTGGCCGAACTTTGCGAAGGACACCGCGAGTCTTTTCAACCACTTCGGAACACGGAATGAAAATACAAATTTTGGCTCGATTCTGAGTCTATTGATTTCCTGGGGAAGCATATTTCTTCTTTAAAAAATCACCCAACGAAACTGCTGCGAGAATTAAGACCGAAGACATCCGGAAAGAAGTGATCCCCGAGAGACACTAGATCTTAGAGTCTGTGCTAACTGCTTATCGAAATACCGTTCGAACCTGGAGCTTAGGTCTTTGAGAGCTGTAATCCTTACTCTTGCACAGTTGTGTTACTTCATTCATCTCGGGTTCTGATCAGAACTCGTTCCTTTTAAGTTAACGTTACGTAAGAGTTTGAGTCGACATTCTTAAGTTGACGTTATGTGTCCGAGGCCGCGTTGAATAGAGCAGCATGCTTGGATTTATTTCGCTCATCTGACATTTTTATATCTGATTGAATTCCGATTGAATATCGTTACTTTCGAAACCGTCAGGACGACGCGTGTGGAATATTAGTTATAAATTCTAAAGATTTTAATTACATTAGACGGTAACTTATAAATTAATTACTTTAATTAGAGCAAAATATTTATTCTGTTCATCCGTAACTCATCAGCTTCGTCTAGACTCACATGCCACCTGCATACACTCACGTATATAGTTCGGTAGTAGGAGGTATGTGTAGGTTGCGAAGGCAATCCAATTCTGATATCGGTTTTCAATTCTCATTTCCCAACGGTATTTCAAATGAGAATTTCTTTCTCTGGGGGATAGGCATGCGGGTAAGTATCCTACGCGGGTAATATACGATATACTGGTTGATGTACTTTCGAGAATGGTTCATTTGCCAACGGTGCGAAAATCCGAATTAACGTAGAGCAAAACATTTCAACGCTGTATCATGAGAACGGTGTAAAAGTATGGTTCGGTTTTAAAGAACGGACATTATACTGACCATCCAACGTCGACGAGACTCGGTAAATTGCAAAGGGCGTTCACAGGCTCCGGGGGCTCTGAGGTCCAGACTATCGAGTCTTCTGTATTTCTTGCAAACATCGACGTGGTTCAACGCTCTTGTTCGGTTGGTTACTATTCAGAATTTCCTGGTATATTCAGGTAAAGATACAGCGACCACGTCGATCTCTTCGAAAGAAATTCATCCATAAAGTCGATGGAAGGCTCCCAGCACTTCTGGCCGCAGACTTAATTAACTGTTACCAAAATTACCCGATTAGCAACTATTTCCTTCCCACGCCCGCCACAATTGCCATTAGTTTCGCTCACCGGTGGTCAATTCGATGCTAATTCCGCCGCTCTTATGCCCTTAGATAGATCAGCCTCGCCTCTGGGTCTCGGTGACCTAGGTGTGGCTCCAAAAGTAATTATAAGCAAATCCAATGTAATTCTGTATCGCGATGGCAATAATCTTCTTTTTATGCACATTGGAATTGAGGCTGTTACTGCAGGTCGCTATCCGGCCAGCTACGTTTTATGTCTCATCATTAAACTTAATCATGATCAAGCTGTACTCATCGGCGGATGTACTCGGCGAGTTTCAACCATTTGTGTGATTCATTACCATCGATTAGCCACCCGAATGGGCAAGTCGATGCAAAGCCGGAATTCATACATTAGCATTGAAATTTGAGAACTCATTCTAGATATCTCATCAATCTACTGAGTATTGATAATGCTAATCGTGGATTTTCGCATTCATTAGATTCGTGTTCCTGTTCATATTTTTTTCTCTATTCCTGTACGTCGTAGTAGTGAGAACTTCTTGCTGCTGGTCAGTGTAAAGAAATAGATATGTGCTTAGCGGTGTTATTCTTCCGGTTTCTTGCCTTAACGGACTAAGGCATAAAAAGTAAAAAAAGGACTGCGAGGGTGAATAAATTAAGCGTATTTCTGCCAACCCAAAAAATAAATGTGAAAAGAAGATGAGAGAGACAGAGAGCGGTAAAAAAAACTGAACGAGAAAAACAGGATGCTTCCTCTGATGGCTTTAGGCACATTTTTCAACGCACGTTAAGCGGAGAACTTCATGTACCAAATAACTTCGAATTCTAATCTACAGACGCTTTGATCTTATTCACAGATGATTGCTAACAGTTATTTTTTATCGTAAACGAATACGTTGATATATGGAATATTATTACTGATACGAAAAAATCTACAATCCAAGCTTCGCTCGATCTCATTGCTTCAGAAGACTGCCTTTATACTTTGCCTTTACATTTCACCGCGAGAGTCGATGGCTAACGAGCTCAAACTTTTATGCGATCATACTCCGGCAGCCTAGTGAAAAGCTGTGATAAAACTAGACAAAAATTTGAAAATTCTTTCAGGACACGACAACCCTTCAAAGCTATCTCTGCTTCAAAATTTAATACAACAAACGAGGGACATAAATCGATTCATGATCACATTAGAGAATCTGTGATTTCCCCAATGCTGCTAATCATTTAGATACAAGTGCGCGATTTTTAACTTTAACCAATCATTCGTTTAAAAATCTTTTTCTTTCAATCTGATTTTGACTCTCGCTCCCTGGATCCGCGCCTGAACTAACCGGTAGTAGAGTTTAAGATGCGCGTTGCTCTCGAGAAGGAATCTCGCAGGATCGAGTGGAAGGCGTTCGCGTGGCCCACGGCGAGCTGACGCGCCGAGGTTACTGCCCGGGCGCGAACACTGGGCACCCGACGCGGCGCGCACCCATCGCCCACGGACGCTATCCCGGACAACGTGTTCATGGTCGGAGCCACGGAGGAACGAGCGTTGGCGATGACCAGCGTCTGACCATGTGCGAAATGGCATAGTTTCGTCTTTCTTCATACCGCCAATTTATTTATCAAGTTGTCTTTCTCCGGCACTTCGAGACTCCGAGGCGAGTCTTTTAAATTGAACGGGTAATAACTGAGGCTTGCGATTTCTTGATTTAACCGCTTTCTAGAATACCCTTTTACACCCGTATAACAAATGAAAGTTATTTTACGCCAAAATTACGCGGAACAACCGCAAATATTATATTTATATACATTTTTGCAAAGATCTCAATGCTATTGCAAAAATTCCTTCGGGGATCTTTATTGGAATCATTACCGCTGAATTTGTATTGACAATCGTATCGGATGGCCGGATAATTATCCTCATCTCCATACGTAAAGAGAAACGAAAAGAACCGTTGTACGAGTCTCAAGCGTTAAGTTGCTAATCAGGTACTAATCAGCGGTTACTCTTACTGCAATATTTTAATTGCCTTATTTTCAGACACTTTCTTTTTTACGCGAAGGCTGATCAACGTCATATATTCTGACCAGTGAGCGTGGACATTGACTAATAATAAATCCGCAGATGAGAGTAAATTGGTTCCAGAATCATGGAATATTGGGGGTAGAAAGGGAAAAAAAAGATTACAAACGTATTGGGATTCTTTGATTACCTCGTATAAGTTTTTTTTTATACCAAACTCAAACTCTGTAAGCTATTATATTCGATGAAATTTGTTTAGTTGAAAGTTAATGATACCTGGATACGTCGATTGATGTAGAATTTTTTATCGATCTACGCTATAATAAAAACTATATTTCGTCAAGTATCAATAGTCCCAGTTATAACATATAGCATAACCAACTAGAAAAATATCATCCCACGATCAGCTAGTGTAATCTAATCCACAGATTTCTTAGTTACATAAATATCATAGGTAACTGTGTATAAAAAAGCAGGAAAATAAAATTTGAAAAAATAAAAAGAACCGATACCCACAATCCGAGCTGCTCTTTGAATGGATAAAAAAACTCATCAGTGCGCCAACTATATAGACGTTCAAAGATGTTTCGCCTCAAGGTCTTTAGCTCTGAACGGAGAAAGTGCTAAGGCATCGCGTCTCGCCTCTTGAAGATGCGGTGGTGCAGTGAAACAAGACGATGTACCGGTCATCTTGGTCTGCTTATTTGCTACATCCCTGCTTGACCCTTGCCTGGTCGAGTGCTTATTTTAAATTGATCATACATATGTGTGTCTCATATCTTTTTGTTTTATCATTTGGTGTAATTGTGCCACATGTAACCTGCCGCATACGTAATACCGAAAAAACCGTCTCAGATTATGGCTATATCTACATGCTAGTTAATCTGGTATTCTCCTCGAAACTTTCTAAATCCTTCCTAGAATGGTCGCATCCGAATACGACAGGCGCATACAAATCGAATAAAATTTTCCTACGATTTCGAGACCCTTTCGAAATTCCCTTATCCGATTATTTCACATACATGGTGACCGAAAATATTCTCATTGATATCGCTGGGGTGAATATGCAAATTGCATATCCTCGAAGCTCCCCACATCTGCGTGGGAGATACCAATGCAGTTCGTCGTAGGTAATAGGTATGCCCATTAAACGTTCGAGTTGCCTTTTAATTACCTTCTATTAGCTCTGCATCGAATAGGTTTAGCTCACGCAATTGCGAAACGAGTTAAGGTAAATCGAGTCCATATGGTGAGGCGGTAGGTATAGACCCGCGGTTGCAGCGTCGGCAGGGTATAGAAGGAGCTCGCGTGGGCGCCCAAGGCCTCCGAACCCGAAGTACGAGTCGCCATTTACGGGCCGGCAGCGGACTCAGAGAGAAAAAGATATAAAAAGAGAAAAAAGGAGAGAGAAAGAGAAAGAGAAAGAGAAAGAGAGAGAGAGAGAGAGTGTTGGTCAGGGGGCGCCGCGAAGAGATGGCCGTACGGACCCTGAGGGTATGCCGAAGCTGAGGCAAAGCGAAAAATAAAAACAAGAAACTATATACTCAAAAGAGTAGAATATAAAAAAAATGAACCTTTCGATGAAACAGGTCCTCCTCCATCGCTCCATTCTCGATGTACCGATTCAATTAAAGGCAATACGTATACACCGGTGTAACGCTGCTCAAAGTACTTTGCGATAATGCGATGACGCGCTATGAACAACGTGCCTGTATACCGCGATTACGTGCATTATACGCATGGTGGGTGTACGAGGCAAACCCTTTAACTACAAATGTCAAAATCTTAGGAAAATCCATTTCAGAGTTTATTCGGATGCTATAGACGAGAGTGGGGCAAAACCGGGTACCATTATATCCCCGGTTACGGTACTAGCATCGGCTGGCTACTGTGCTACAAATTTCTTTCCAGCAGCTGACATGACACATTATTTGGCAGATGGTAGCAGCTGGAAAAAACTTTTTTATGCACACCAATTTCAAGACTAGTTTTCAAGATGTTTCTCCGAAACGTTGGGATGTACCGTTTGATCAAGTTTCAAGGTCTGCCATCCCGTAGAAAGGTTTTTCAACTTTCTGGTAAACGGAGGTCTTTTTACTGTCGTAATTAACGACGAGACACAATTACGATGGTTTCTTTTTCCGCATCTAAGACATACTCAATTATACAACATCATTATAGAGGTAAAGGTAATAAAGGTATATTCAATTAAATAGTGAAACTTAGCTGGGGCGGAAGCGATATGAGAAAGAAGAAAGTTGGGTGACAGGTGCAGCAAGGAGGCGAGGGAGTTATTAGATGATCCCTCAGAGCGTGACCTCTCTCACCTGTGCTTTTCCATGACCCCAGATGATACCCGAAATTTACTCACTACAACTCACGTATAGCGTCCTAGCGTGCTCAGGAACAATATATTATGAAATATATTGTGCTACGGAGGAGCTGGCTCGCGGATGCGAATCTAAATCAGAAGAGTAATGCGATAACAGAGGTATAGAGGAAGGGTCTCGCAGTTGTACATAATGAAATTTTATTAAAGTTTGATTGGTGTTAGATTCGGAGTAACAATTCAGGAAATTAATGGATGGAAGGAGAAAGTGGGAAGCCCAGAAATAAGTGATTAATGAGGTACCTAATGCGAAAGAATTGTAGGTATGTAATATTTGTACATACATACATCGAAGATACTTACTTATCTGAATTCTGTGTAATATGCCAGTTTGCAATTATTGGATTTTCTCGGATTTGAATTGAAGGAAAGAACTTTTTTTTCTTCGAGTGAATGGTCAGATATGGACGACCGTTCGTAATCGAATTTGGAAGACGTTTATTGTCGCCTACGAAGAAGTTTTTAATTTTTTTTTACTTTCGAAAAAGTGTATAGGTATATGCTCGTATGAATATGTGGCTGATGTCACTAAAATTTTGACAGAAAATCGAGTATAGGTTGACGCTAGACCAGGAGCATTTCAAACTTCGTACACTTTCGGTTCATAATCTCACGGTCGTGTTTTCAGGCGAAAAAACTTTTATTTATCCAGAAACTCTCATTATTTATACTCATATTGAAATCTCTCATTAAAAACAAGAATTTAATCACAGATCGTGAAGGTATATGATGCACAGACGTAGGTGGGACGGGTGAGAACGCTGTACGCAGGAAAGTGCAAACAACTTGACTTCTAATATAAGGTTCGCTCGACTCATAATGAAGAGCCTGGGTGAAAGATGGGCGTAAGTCGCGGATACAGCATGCTTCAGAAGTTAAATAGAATGCGTAATGAAGCTTGAAAAGTTGCAAAGATTCTGCATAATTTTCGGAACTCATTCTTGACTGCGTTACATTACGGTATCTACCTACCCGATAGGTGAAATTCATTTATTTTATTCGGAAAACGAAAAAGAATCAAAAATGAATTGGCTATTCGATATGCGCCCTTCTACAAAGCTCAGAGCATTTCCAAAATTAAAAAAAAAATGTTTCGCGCATACCTTTCATCGGTTTTCTCAATTAAATCGCAACTGCGGCGTCTTCCGGCTTTTCTCTTCCCTTTACTTTCGTTTTTTGTTTCTTTTTTTCCTTCCTTTTTTGATTAAAATCGCGTTATTGATTCAGATGAAAAATCTGATCGTGAGCGACGTATTTACCCAGGAAAGTATTTTCGAGGTGAGAGTGATTCGCCCGAGTTCGTGGTAGCCGAAGCGAGTTGCCACGATGGAATTGCAGTTCGTCTTGACGTGCTGCTCGGTTAGTTAATGGGTATAACGAGAAATGAGATTCTCGGATAAATTAACCTCGCACTGATAGCTCGAAGCACGCGGTAATATAAGAGATCGAGAGCGATGTTCTCCGATTAGATTTTACTTTCCATTCTCCTGACGTAGCTGTGACTTGGCAAATAGTCCGAACCGCAGAATAGACAAGCTTTCGCGCAAAGATTATTATTCGTTCCGATCATCTCTGCAGTCAGAAAATCGATTTATTCCAATATGAACGAATTCATAAAACGATTCATTTGCAAAAGGTGACTTCTCGTCGTGATACAAACGAAAGGAGAAAAGAAGCGAAAGAAGGATTTGCACGAGCCAAAAGTTGTCAACAAATTATCAGGGCTTATCCAGCTACATAAGATTAAACACGTAGCGTTTGAACTTTAAAACGAGTAGGTGGTCCCCATTTGCTACTACCCACACGAGCCACTGTCCAAGATACGGCAGGTAGCCTTGCAGGGTGGGATGCAGTCCACGAGCACTACGTGCAGATATTAACATAATGAAATAATTCCTTCACCTGAGCAGAATTCGTATCATTATATATACGTAACCGAATCGCTCGTCCGTAGATTAGTCAAGTTCAACGAATCACGATGAGTTCTTGATAGCATGATCGTAGCAGAAACGTAATTACGAATCTAGAGCGTCGCTTGGTACCAAAAAAAAAAAAAGGGAACCGAATATCGGTAAAAAATGAAGAGATTGGAGTGTCTGGTTGGCAAATTCAGCCCTCCTTTTATATCTTTCTTGAAAACAGTCACAGCAGCGATACGTATGTAACTGGTGTACGGTGAACGGAGTCATAACGAAAAGAAGGATCGCTTAAGGAGAAATGATGGTAAATGAAAAGTGAATCGAAAATCCAACTCGCAAATGGAAAGTGTGGGTGAATAATTAAGCGGGAGAGTATGACCGCGTAGTAAAAGAGAGTGATGGAGAAATGCTGGAGGGAGAGTATGAAAAGAGATCGCGTTATAGTATGAGAAATAGGATCCCGTCTTTCGGTCGTTGGCAATGGTCGAGTTTTTGATATTAAAATCTCGAGAAAATTCGATTGTTGTTGAGGTAACAGCAACAAGAGAGTCGCGTGAAAGAGAGAGGGAGAGGAAGTAACCAAGCTGTAAAGGACAGAGACACTTAACCACTCCAGGATGAGGTGGGGATTCGACTACTCCAGCGGTGAGGGAAACGCGGGGAAGTTTGGATCGGCAGCCTGCAGTTGCCGTCAGCCTCGCCTCCCAGTGAGCCAAGTTAGTCGCGAGGCCGCCTTGCCGATTCGATTTTATTCGATTTTATTTACAAAACGATCAACAACGGTGTGTGTGATTTTCTTATTCAACTAATCATTACCCCCGACTGATTATTCCCTATTTAACAGCTGGATCGTATAATTTTTCTCAATTTTATTTATTTCTTCTTTCTGTTTTCACGCTTTGTCTAACCCAGTGCGTTTTCTCTAATCACGGTAAAACCGAAGGACAGGAATGTTAAAAATAAAAACGAATAGGGTCTTATAATAGTGTGATCTATGTGTCAGCGCGAGTGTCTGTGCCCGAGGCCCTCGAGGAGACCGAGACGCTTGGGTAAGACTATTTCTCTGGATGCTGCACACCGAGCGTTGGGCTACTGCGTATGATCGCGAGATGGCCGATGGAATTACACATCGAACTCTCCTTCGATAGTGCCTAAGGACCTGTCGGATGTCACGCGTCATCAACGCGAATAAATATCTCGTCACCAGAGATTACGAAAAAGATTTAGAATTTTTTCAAACTCGGGGGAAAAAATTGCACAATCGCGGTAAAAAGAAGCGCGGCCTTCGCTGCGAAATGTCGTCGAAATATCGCGACGAACTCGCCTCAGCGATCGCTCGGTGAAAAATGTTATTGTTATTCTTATCTGCGACTGGCTATAAGGAACTCACCGCGTTTTACGCAAATACGATAATCGTGTATACGCCGTCGTGAGCGTGGGGGAGTCAGAACGTGTACGTTAATGTTCAATGTGTCTATATTTTGAATAGGTATAACGTACTGGGATTGGGAAGATGATTTTTCTATTTATAGACCGATCAGGGCCGCGGTAAAAACGAGGCTGTAAAGGCCAACGCAACGGTCTGTTCCATCTACAGTACCTACAGTGAAACTCGAGGTAGATCGATCAGAATGGGTTAGAAAGTCGGAATAATTTCCGCGATTTTTCATCGGCTTAAAATATACGATTTCAAAAGCAAAGCCACCATTTTCTCCCATTTGATGTAAAACAAAGATCTCCCGGATTCATTCTCAGATTAACGCGATCGCCATGTTGGTTCTCGCTCGGAATGACGTCATTGGTACAGCCGCTTCTACGGCCTGTTCTGTTCCTCGTCCGTTCGCCACACGCCGATCTAACTCCGGGCTATACGGAGCTTTGTATAGCTGTATTCGACGTATACAAACGCGCATTTATGTGCATACATATTGGCTTATAATATATGCATCCGTAGTATATTGCTGGTAACCCACACACGCGTACACGTACCCATGTATGCCGCATCACATATATAGGCGGTAGTGTACCTTACGTATCTATAGCACAGCACAGGGTACGGAGCAGTGAAAGTTAGCCTTTGCGTAACAATATCGACTCGGCCGGTCTTATTTGACAGCGTCGTTATACATGGACATACGTATACATAGATATATCGTATATATAGATATAGAGAGAAATGAAAAACTTATGGAGGCGTTTTTTTCCTTTTTTTTTTAATACTTGTATGACGCAGAAAGTATATAGTTTAGTATATAAATTACGATGTATGATATGTGATATACACTGTGGATATAAAGCGTAGCAAAAAATACTTTCGATTATTTAACGATACGATACGGAGACTGCAGTAGCAGATGGGAGATTGTGGACTGATATTAGACGGTCGAATCTGTCGCGAAGAGAAGCAGGACATTCAAATTCTACGTCTCAGATGATGAATATTTTCCGTTGTCTCGTTAATTGCGATTCTGGATCGTCTTCTGGTCTAACTAACGAATCGTTAATCGGTTCCATGAAAGTGGAAAATAGTCGAAATTGTGTTGATGCGATAGACACTTGCTCTTCGGGGCTTGAGAAACTCTGAACACTCGATACAAGTCACAGAAAAATTGATATTCCGTCAAGCAGAGAAATGTTTGGACCTGTTGGACCGAAGAGATTTGAAAATCTTTCCTAATGAAAGCTTTCCTCTGTTCCTCCCACTTCACTGCTTCGTTCCTAGTGGACGCGGATCTTCGTGCTCGCAATCAACGCTCTGCGAAGGCTTCGTGCTCCGCGACGCGACGCAACGGTACCTGAAGTCTCGGCTATTGCGGCAGGTTACACTCGAGTGCGGAGGAACAACCGAGCGAAGCTCACAATCCTTAGGAAACAGCATTAGCAATTCCCCGTTGTCCCAGTACTCGTTGAGAATGGAGAATGGAGAATGGAGAATGGAGCGGGAGGCATTGGTGTACTCGAACGTTTTCAAATGACTTTGGAATGTGTTGATTATTTAATAGAATGCGGGTGGGGCGCCCGGACACTTGTCACAATGTTGACTCACGCCGAGGTGCGGCTTGCAATGATCCGTGAGCCGCAAACCTCCGATTGGTTTCGAGTCATTGATGCGTGTAGCTAAAAATTTGAGCATTATAGACCGGCGAAGGTTACTGTTTTCGCTCAGGCATGCCAATAAAACATTGAACGTGATGCTCGGACTCAAACAACGGTCACGTATTCCTCGTAAAATTATTCGACTTGGAATATCCATTACTCTTGTGTAAACAAGGCTTTCGGATGGTCGGAGAATTTCAATGAAACCTGAATAGAAAAACGGAAGGGTAAAAATTAAAGAAGATTTGTACGACCGACGACTCGACGGAGCACCTGCAAACAGTCTTGTTTTCCCCAGGGTACATCAATGTAGGGAATGAAATATGGTAGACCCTGCGGTAAACATACGGATATAAGATGGAAATGATAATGGAATACATTTGTCAGACACAGCAGCAGGTCCTTGTTCAAAAATTGACAAAAACTCTTCAGACTTTCATATTCGTTGATAATAAAACCGCCTGTCGACGCTATGGGTTACGTGCTGCATAAGTTTTTCCGAACCGGAAATGTCGAAGGCCGTCTGTCGATGGACATGAATTGTCTAGCCTAGGTTCCATCTCTGGAAGAAGTACGATGCCTGATCGTCAGGCATTCCCACGGCCGTCTTAGTCACTGATCAAACAAACAGCTGGTTTACGTAATAGTTCTAAAACAAACGGATTCCTATTTCGTCGTATTTGCCAGCTGATTTATGTCTATTTAGTCGGAAATCGGCAGAGTTGAAACACTCTGCTGAACCGTTTGAAATTTGATCAGCGTCATTCTCACGATCGGTTCCGAACTTCGGTCGAACGATGATCAGAAGAATACGTAACACATATTAATAACCATATATGATAATAACACATACGCCTCATACACTATGCATATAAAATTGTCAATAACGTTTTTCCGTCTTTGAATTCTTTCGCAGAACCCAAAGCCATGCGACGACCATGAGGCACTAGTTACCTGGAACAAGATGGCTCATCGTTACTCGAAAAAGGTGATGAAATAACGTATACGTCATTAACAATAATTCAATAACCGATACTTTCATCGGACGGTTCGGTTGTGAATTGAATTCTGAAGTCTTGTTGCTCGATATTACATTTACAAAGAAATTTTTGGACAATGGTATAACGTAACGGCGCCTCGTGCAGTGAACCATAGAGCGGGACGATTAGTTTAAGTTAGTGAGAAGTTTTTGAGGCCGAAGTTTAAAGAAAGTAGAAAAATTTTCATCCGAGGTAACCGTTTCTTTAGCGTTCGTTAAACTTCGGAAGTTTTTAACGTAAGATACGAATCGAATTCCGGCTTAATTTCTCTCCTTTTCTTTTTCCTTGCGAAGTTAATTCCTCTTCTTTGAAGTGGGTACCTACCTACGCAATCTCTCTGAGTGAAGTTAATATCTTTGGGAAACGGAACGCGCTTCCTTTACTCCAAAGGGAAATCTCAAGGGATATATAATACGCCGAAGTGAATGCATTGTTTCAAAGTTGGCAGACACACTCGAAAGTCGTCGGGGCGACCCGTTTCTTACACAACGTCTCAGCCTTGCTCTAGATACTCGACTGACTGGCTATAACGTTCATGTTTGGCGCGCTTCGATGTAGCAGAAATCTAAACTTCGTATACCTACACACACCGTGCTATTCAGTATTCGATACCCCAGCGTCGTACCGCCAGACGACTTGACAAACAGTTCGGTAACAATATAATCCCAATCGCACACCTCGAATCAAATCGAAAATCAAACCACCGTTAAAAACCATCTAAGCCTCGTGATTCCACGAAACATCATTCTATTCTATATCCACCTCCGATTAATATCAAAATCATTAATACTCTTCTAGCCGTGAAGATCTGACGTTTCAATTGATGTCTGCCCACTTTTTTCCCTCTTTTTGGTCAAGTCTGACATCATCGCTATGGGACCAGTTCCAACGTAGACACACTCTGACAGTTATAATCGCATGTGTACATGTATACAGCATACAGGCAGAGATTGACTAGGCATGAGAGGCTGTGTG
Organism: Tenthredo distinguenda; assembly: GCA_947538915.1. Taxonomy (NCBI): domain Eukaryota; kingdom Metazoa; phylum Arthropoda; class Insecta; order Hymenoptera; family Tenthredinidae; genus Tenthredo; species Tenthredo distinguenda. The sequence goes on from OX384534.1 coordinate 14,884,903, forward strand.
AGATCTAAGTACCGCGAATAAATAATTTACAGGCCGAATACCGTTATCGATGGAAAAAACTATACGCCATCCAGGACATTCCGCTTTAGCAAATTTAGCATATTAGAGATCTTCAGTTTCCGAGATCGGCACTGAAATTCTACTCTTAACAGGTCAGAAATCTGTCTGGGATCCGATTACGCACTATATGCAGCTGTATTTGCTCCAGGCGAGAAGAGCCAGGGAATGTCTGGCCGTATCCTTGTGGTATAACCGCATAATTCTCGAAGGTCGGAGGTATTTTTTAGAAAAAGACTCTAGAAATTTCGCGACGAGTTACTAGGGTCAAGGTCAGTCACAATACCCTCGTACCTAACGCTGATCACCGCGTCGATCTCCATCGAGCAGCCTTTGTGCTAAATCATCTAATGAAACGCGAGAAGGTCCCCCATTCCACCTCGTTTCTAATGGTCTAAATAACCGGACAAAAAGATCGGCCAATTCGTACAACGTCAAGTTTACCGCGTATAAGAAGAATTTTTCTCCGCCGTATACGAGGGATGATCCGAATTCTTTTTGCTCGTTGTATATAACATGCTCGCGAGTTTTGCAGCGGCTAAAAAAGTGGATAGGAAAGGGGAGTCTCGACGCAGAAGAGCGACACTCTTCGACGTATGAGAGATCGTCGAGATGAGAGTATATGGGCGTTGGTGTGGGTAGTTAGGTATGGCAGAGGGAGTGGGCGAACAAAAGAAAACGGGGCGAGATTCCAGCTGAGAGTGGAATTTCATGGATTTCCTTTGAAGAACACTTCTCGCCAACATCAAGTCAGAGAGATACCTAAAGATTTTGATCACAGCAATTGAGAATCGTTCATTATTCCTTTGTGAAACACGATATTTAGACAAATTGTTTCTGTTTCACGTATGACTTGGCACATTAAGAAGCTTCAGATATCAAAATTTAATGCGAGGATCGCTCATATCGTTCCCGATTAAAATTTACGATGCTCTTTTTTTCAACGTTAGTCTTGCCGTTTACACTGTAGCTCTTAAATTTCAAAAACACGCGGCCTATCTTGTTCTCAAAAAACACTACCAGGATCGGGTCCAGTCCGCGAAGTCGATTGCTCGAAGCAGTCACCCACGGCAAGCCTTGAAAACAAGGACGTTGAATTTTAGTCACGCTAATAATATATTAACACACTTGACATCAGTAGGATTTAATTTTTTTTAAAGGTTCCATGCCTTCGAAGCAGCAACATACATGTACAGGAATTCGTAGCAAATCGTATCTGTAGCAAAAAAGTATCAGTTTATACCAATAAAGTCCCCGACGTCCCCGTTAGTTGATACGCGTTCTTGATCAACGTTTTTGGAGACATTTGGCGTCGATAGATTCCCGCGATTTCGGAGTAAAGTTTACTCTGTTCATTCGAACGGTGATAATTTCGCTTCTCCTTTGTCGGAGAATAGGTATTCAATCAGCACAGCAAGACGCAGACTACTTGCACACTGCGCGACGCATCGTCCTTGAGCCGTTTATAAATACGCGAAGTGATTGGGCATTCTGAATTGCTGTCAGTGAAAGTAACTTGTATGAAGTACCATGTATGAAGCCTACAGGCACTGGTCCGTATTTGGGCCTTGTCTAACGGATTTTATTTCATCGATCGATCCGCGGCTTGCTAAATAGTTACCGTAGAATATCGAGCTCTGTAGACTATGCAGAACTGGTTTACTGCACTCCGTAAATTATTAGCATTTTTGAAACAGAACAACTTTCTCTCGACCCTGTTCAGAAAAATCTTATTTTTATCGTTGCCACCTTGGCGACCGAACGAATGACGCGATTCGTTCAGCCAAAAGTAGAAAAACAGGTTATTTTTCCTGAAAATCGGGGAACTTTTGATCCCGGGGAAATTCTACGGGCGTGAATCAACGTCATAAGTGATTATTGTTGTTTGTCTCTCGCAGATGACGCGGCTCCTGCTGATCCCCGTGTTCGGGGCATTACTCACGCAGGTGTTGGCTCAGAGCAACTATGCTTCCCAGGGAAACAGCATCGAGTATCAGCCAGGACTTCCGCCTGGCACCGTTCTCGATGGCAAAGTTACAAAGCTGGACGATATACCTCCAGTAATCTTCCTGAATCGCACTAAGGCTTTCCTAAACTGCGGACAGGGTAGTATGCAGATAGAACTGAGATTTCAGGAGGCTTTCTATGGCGTTGCCTATGCCGACTTTGATCGTAACAGTGCCTGTATGGTCAGAGGAAATGGCGCTAACTCGAGCAGACTTGAATTGCCACTCAAAGGTTCATAAATCTAACTAGTAGATATGATCGGGTATGCATCATAACTAAGGACACGTTTGATCATGCGTTATTATTGCTACAGGATGTGGTACGAAGCAGGACCCCCAACGTGTTTTTACCAATAACATAGTGGTGCGCTTTCATCCTGGACTCGAGATGGAAGGTGACGAGGTTATTACCATTGTCTGCAGATATCCTCCTCCGATAGTAGTATCGCCACCGGCGCCACTTCCTTTTATGTAAGTTAATACCGCGTGAATTTCTCACCTTGAATTATGAACTTTGGTTACGATTGTCCTCCTGATTTCAGCGCACCGGACGCCAACTCTCCTGCAGTTCTTGAGGCACCACTTAAGGGATTTCAAATCCTTCTGATCATCTGTGCGATCTTATTCCTCACGCTTCTACTTCTTGGATTGGGTTGTTCGTACATGTGTCTGAAGCGAAGGAACGTCCGCGTTATTCATCGTCATCCGTTCAGCACCGGAACTGGATCTGAAATCACAAAAATGTCAACTTCCTCTCTGAGCAATTTATCGATGATCGAAGGTCTCAAGATTCCAAGAGTGCAGGCGTTCCATCCCACAGCAGCATCGTCCTCCGGAAGCGAGGCGACCCTCATCATCGACCCCTCGGACACTCTTCCGAGTGACTATCCGAGCGAAAGCCACTCGGAAGTTGACGAAGAACGATCACTGCCGGTTTCTTCGGCCGGGTCCTACGACAACAAGGCTTTCATTCATCAGCAACAGGTTGAACAACGAACAGCCAGTTCCCTTTATTCGGAATCGGTCGCAGACGTCGAAACCTCGGCAATGACCGCCGCCAATGCCTCTAGAACCGTTCTTCCTCGGCACCCGGTTGCTCTACCAATCGAACCTAAATTCGACGTTCAAATGAGGGTGAAGAGAGCTCCACCGCCACCGCCAAGTCCTCTGCCATCCGAGTCCGACGCAAGTATTGCCTTGGAGAGAAATCTGACCACGATCCTGGAGAGAGAGGAGTCGGCCAGGTCGATGGAGAGTCCTCTTCCACCATCTGCTCAGATGACTTCGTTCTCGTATGTTCCTGAACTACACTATCCACCGAATGCTACTGTCTCCAGACAGCAAACACCGCCAGTGTATTCGAGGATATTGAGAAAGCAGGCCGAGAGAGAAGCCACAGAGCCACCAACGGCCATTCATCGTCCCAGATCGCTGACCTCGCTGAACACTGAACTTACCGATACCCACTCCCTCACCGAAGTGACCGACAATACTCACTCCAGATATAAGGTCGCCAGTATCCTGGCTCCAACACCGCCACCACCACCTTCCATCGGACCAAGCACTCACACGACGATCTTACACCACGAATTACCTGGTGAACGAGTTGAGCCTCTCGTTGAACCTGTGGTCGCCACTAGACGCCCGGAGATCACCACGCATGAAGTGGACGACGTTTTCCTGAGGACTGTCACGGAGAAGAGGACCATAGAGGATATCGAGCGGCATAGGCGCCAAGTGACTGAATATCATGCTAGACCACAAGTACTTCCAGATCCCAAGTGGGACGTGACTATTCGGAACTACCCGACGGAGGAGCTTCCACCACCACCTCCAGAATGGGAGAACTTCTCAGACATCAGCTCGGCGTCTAACCTAACCATTACCAACGACCCAATTCCTCACGAACCCGAACCTGATATCCTTGATATGGTGGATACCAATATCGAACCAACGTACACTCCTCGTGCTGAAATGCCGCCGAGAATGATGGACGAAGATCCTGTTCCTAATTGGAGCGTCCTAATTCGCGTACTCGAACCACAACACGCAGCGGAACTCACAGAAGAAGAACGCATCAAGTGGCGAGAGGTCATAACGACGGAGAGTACCCTACGTACTCTTCTTACGGAGGCTGTAGTCAAGGAAGACTATGAGCTGATTCGTAAAGACGTAAGGTACACGAATCTATTCTCACCCGCGAAATGGGATGTGATTATCAGAATCCTCAGCCCACCATCGGCAACTTCGCACGGCAAGAGCGGACAGCGTTATAAACGTGGTAAAGGTTCCGAATGGGACACCAGATCCAGGAGGTCATCTCTCCCAACGCTCTACGAGTATGAGAGTGACGGAGGTAGTTCGGTGAGAACGTTGACCCAGGATCAACGCCAAGGAGGAGGTGCTCCTATGCCTCCTGGACGTTACAGACGACTGAGCTCGACGACACGGGGAGGCAGCGAAGCAGATCTTAGGTCAATGTCAGAGATGACTGTCAGAGATTTTGCGAGAGCAGATCGCGACGATATGACCAGCCTGAGCTCCTATGAAGGAGAATCTCTGGTGAGGTCCTTGAGCCAGCCAAGCCTAGCCAGGTCTGGTTCCGAGTTTACGGAACACTGGGGTGTACCCAGAGGAACGTGGGGTGGTGAAGATGGAGGCAGCTCTGCGGAAACTACACCTAGACCCGTGAGAAGAATGCCCTATCAACAGCATCACCAAGAAGTATCGTCTTCGATGTTCAGTACGGCTCAACAAGGAGTCGTCACAGGTACCGGAGGAGTCGGTACTCAAGGAATGGTATTCAGGGAGGCGAGGTACTCGGAAACAGTTCGAGAAAGTCAACAGCAAGTAGGTTCCGGCTGGTTCCACGACGACTCAGAACCGGAAATGCAGATCTGAAGAACTTCGAGGTTCAAAAACCGCGGAGGAAAAATTAAAGGATGCGTATCGAGGGCGCGCGATTAAACGATTCGCTTCGTATCCCCTCAAAGTCCAAAATCAAACTAGATTATCGTAATAATTGTTCAAAAAATTTACACCGAGTACGGGATTTCCTTGTTCTAGTTTAAACGACGTAATCCACGAAGGCAACAGTTGTGCTCTGAATATCTATATCGTACTCGTATGCAGTGTTGTACATCTTGATACGATGATGGGAAATTTTTGTTTACATAAATCATATGAAAAATGATTCGAAAAACTTGCGGATTAATTCCTATCCAATTCTAAACTGGCTCTTGTCCATTTCATTTTCAACAACTTCGGGGTTCAAAGCTCATTTCCTTTCCCTCACGTACGCAATCCATTATTAACGAGCAAATTATCCTCAACTTTCTTATTCAAGATAGAATTATCTCGATAACGTACAACACCGCATAAAACGAAGTCGAGTGGCACTTGGATCTGACATTTCTGCCGAATGTTATTGCGTGAAAATGTCAGCGAGTACACACAACCCTTAATATTCGGGTATAAATGAGTTGCTCTTCACGTGGCTTTCGTAGCAAAACTTGCGAGCCGAAGGGGTGATAGAAAGATGTAATTTTGTAAATTGTTTAAAAATTCAATCAAACACCCCTCGTCCACCCATCCCCCGGAATTTCATCGCTCGCTTTTGAACCGTTGGTCCCTTCCGTTCGTAGATCCGGTTTTATCCCATAGAATATTGGATCAAAGTGCGACGCCCTACGGAAATTCCCGTTCAACCTCACCGGTCATTTGGATGCGAATGGTACCCACCCTCCTGCGAGACCTGTTGTCATTGTCAGTATAATGCGTCTCTCTTAAAGCTACACTGCCAGACCGAACTTCCGGAATACCCGAGTGTAACTTAATGGTCGTGGATTAGAATCGTTATTATTGTGCTAATTGCTCGAGAAAGTCAGTTCATGCAGAACTTGGCTTCAAATTTAATGCAACCTTCTCTTTGTTAGGGTTCGTCGAGCTTAACGCTCTATCAGCTCAACTTAACCATTAACATTCATATTTTTATATGCTTATAGGTATAGGATCTAGACAATACCGACGAAAGTTTAAGAAATGTCGAAACCCTTGTTTAATGGGGTTATTAATTCACCCTGGTTCAACGAGTCTTGCCGCGAAAATCATTTGAAAATGATGCGTTTAATTAGCATTAGAATTAATTTCAAGTTACTTTATATAGAGGAAAGGAATTTTCGTAGCACCTCTCGCAAACTATATGCCAGACTTTACACTAGCTACTCGTATTTCTTTCCCGTTTGATCTCTCTAATTTTGACCTTTCCCTATTCTTTTTTATTTTTATTTTTTTTTGTAATTTTGACTTTGATTTTGTACTGTTTTTGAGGGTACGAGTGGGACTGTAGAGTTTGGCTTCGAACGATTAGACTAATATAGAATTAGCAGGACAATAATTAGTCGCGTAACACAAACTTGGCTTCCTAACTGGAGGGTCAGGCAGATTTTGAAAGTCTCCAATTACGGTGAGATCGAAAATTTGACTCTTCTAAGCTAGGCCACTTTCGAAACTTGGCTGACCGTATTCCCTTGCGATTGCTAGTGATAATAGGATTAGGTAAAATGTGGTGCTGGGTCTACGCTTAACGATTAGTTGAATTACGATAAATTCTAAACCATTTATATAAATATATACCTCTACTTACCGGACACAAGCCTTACCTGTATGTTATAGCATATGAGATTCCTAACGTGGATATTAAACAGGAGTAAACAACAACAAAAAATCGATAAAAGTTAAGAAAAAAAATATATATATATATATTATATATAATTGTAACACGCTGTACGAACCTAACGAGAATCAAAAACTATTATTTCGTAGTTGAGTAGAAAATATTCGGAATTTCTTTGTAAAAGGGTCGCTGCACGTATTCCTCGCCGGTTATGCATTTCAATAAATTGTTACCTCAACAATACTGCTCAATATAATTTTACGCCCAACTGCCTGCAAAAATGAAAGAAGCGAAAAAAAAACTCGCCAAAAATATATCGCCCTTTTTACGAAGAGTCGTTCTTGTATTATCGACTTATATATTTAGCCATTTAAATTTAGTTAATTTAGTAAGGTGCTAATCTGTATATACACTGACTCTATGTACAAAATTCGTCCCACAATCAGCAACAATTTAAACCTATTGCGAATGACTGTATCGCAGAGCATGTGGTTGAACAAAATTGTAAAACTGTCGTTGTAAATTTCCACTAATTCTTTGAAATAAAAGTAACGATGCTTCTACTATTTCCACGTGAATTGAACTCGGATAACCGAATTTCCACCTTCTTCCAATTACAAGTTTCACGTAATAGAAGCCAAGAAGGTTCTCCAATCGCAGCATGACTCATGCCATCTTTGACTCCTCAGCTTAAGATATCCCCTAGATACAAGATCGGCGATAAAAGCTTCCGCAACAAGACTTATACCGAGACGATAAACTCGCGAACACCGCCAGAAAAGAAAAAATCGGTAACAAAGTCCGTCGAGGTGGCAGATAAAGAATCGGATAAACGGATGGATTCATTATTATGGTATCGGAGCAGTATCCCATTATAAATAATATACGGAAAAAGGAACTACCAGACATTAGACACGGTAATCAATCGTATCACTAACCATAACAGTTGGAAAGGAAGAAATAATTAATTAATGTATGCTCCCAGGAGCCAGAGGGAAAGAAAAAAGCCCACGACACCACAATGAATCAATTGTAAGACAGCGTAATCCCTGAATCGTAGATTTGTGGATATGGCTCGTTCCAATTATTTCCAGCTGTTCCCTTTATCCGTCTGCATCGATTTTCCGAGTGAAATGCCTCTCGTTTAACGCCCATAGTGTATCGTGGGTACTGCTCTCTACCATAGGTATATTATATATTATATATTACATATCATGGTCCGGATCCATTTGTACTATATTCTCGGGTTCCTGAGCGTTGAGAACCGCCAAAAAGGTAGGATGTTTCTTTGCAAAAAAAAAGACAGTATCAGAGCCATTGTACTAAAGGTGAAGGGTTTGTTCTTGTCGATGATATCAAGCAATCGATCAACGTCAGTGAAAACCCTCGCATTTTCTTTCCGCCACTCACTACCCCTGCGTGCACTAAAAAGAACTACAATTCGAATAGAATGTGTGTATCACGATATCGCCTTGGTGATTTTGAATTTTTGAAAAATATTTCTGAAATATGATTTATAATTTTCGAGAGCTGATAGACCACTTGCATGTCGGTATTCCGCCAGATAATTCGCTTCAATTATCGAATTCGTGACTAATTAAGAATCGTATGATTAATTCAGATTGTTTTGATCAAACGTGAATGTAGGAAGGAAACCAGTCGATCTTTTCTGATATTGATGTGAATAAAGTTAACTCTGGTACGAGGAAACAATGAGATAATCCTCAAGGATCAATGTTCAGGATTTCTCAATCGCTGGTAGGCAGACTCGAAGGCACTACGACTTCGGTGACGAGATTTAAGTCGCGGTATTCCTTATAGCGCAGCACCCTTATAGAGGATGAAATATGTGTCTTGAATATCAGAGTTAGTGGTACTTATATTGCAAATTGTGAATCGAGTTAACGATAAAATCGCCCGGTTGATTAATATTGCGAAGAATATCGGAGAATTGATGTGGAAATTAAATGAATGAAATTCTTTCGTACATAATGGCATATTTCAGAATCCTTTGCACCGTATTGATTCTTAGAAAATATCGGATTAATTTGCCGCTGCTATTGAAAAATGTAAAAAAATGTCAATTCGGTATTGACCCCGTAATGGTGAACGTGGGTGAAAAGGATTTCCGAATACTACACTTCAGTTAATGAACATTGAAATGCAACGTGAGATTCGTGGCGAGATCCTTCTTCAACGTCATAAATTCGGCATTTTCAAGTTTGAAGTCGCGTAACGTTCAACGTTCCACTTTCTGTACCAAGAACGGCGAAATTGATCTGCAATAAATGGCTGTGACGCGAGAAACTTTATCCCAATACGACCACATTCGTAGGACATAGCACTGGAATGAATATCGTACGTGCAGTGAATCATAGTAGGTGTTATCGCATACGGGTCACCTACAAGGACGTATAGAAAAGGCGCTTTATCATACATATCTGGGAAGAGCAAAAACTGAAAATTAAAAAGTCGTACCAAGGTCCCGCAAACGTACATCCCTTTATATTATATTCGAGATAATATTGTTTGGGAAGACCGAGGCAATATGTATCGTCGTTCAAATTTCGATGTAATCGCGGTTTTCCCTTAATTACCTCATTCCACCCCATCTACCCTACAGCTACGCACTGAGTATTAGTTAAGATTATCAGCTCAGCTTACCTACCAGGGAAAACATCACGCAGAAGATTCGCTTACGGTATCAAACACATTTACGATCGTTTATTTACAAGCAGTGAGAAAATTTGTATAACTGAAATCGATAGACCGAAATTTTTTCAATATTCTCACGCCGTTTCCAACTTAGCGGTTGAATTCCCTTTATGCCCGACACATTGCGGCATATTGATGCGATTTCAATTGGACAGACCGTAGTTATCGAAATGACGTCTAGACAGTCGAGTATTCAGAACATATCTGGCCTTGGAACCCCAAATTCTCGAAATTCAGTAGTTACACGTTTATTCAGTCGGAGACGTGCGCTAGGTGCCAACGTCTAAGTCAACGTATTGACCTATCGCCGTTCGAAGGGGCTGCGAAAAGCTCACCCTTATTTTATCTAGGCTGATAACATAGACCAAGAATCGGACTCTTCCGAAGCTTCGCAACCCTCCCAGAGACTGTCTTGTAGTCTGAAACATAGCGCGATCGATCCTGGTGGCTGTTTTTCTCAGCGCGTGTCCCGGTCCAAACCCCGACGCCAACGTGTACCCTAAACAAGGATAGCTATGATTCATTCTCGGAGCACCTAAACGGCACGGGCCACGGGGCTCCTCAGGCGGAGACGGTCTCCGACGATCGAGGATTTGGAGCTGCAATTCGTCGATCTAGATCAGCCCCCCAGGAGTACGTAATGCTCCTGCGGGAACCGGGACAAAATTTTAGCCGCAACTGTAGACGGGGCCAAAGTTACAGTCACAGTCAGACTGGCGCCAGCCCTACCAACACATCCAGACATTCCCCGCGTCGATGAGGAAGTGGCAAGCGTCGCGACTACGTACTCCTCGCATTTCTCCGGCGAAGCTTCACGGCGGAGGAGGCATTCCCGTGAACTTTTTCCGTTCATAGTGAAAAAGCTCGAAGGATTCGCGTTTGCATCCCGGTACTCGTTTCACCCTGTACTCCTAAGGAGAACTGTCGATTTTACAGACTCGTTGTGCTGCGAGATCGCGTTCTGCGGAAGACGGTCATTACTACGACACGAAATACGGGACCCGGTCCACGTGTTGGCCGCAAGAACGGTCATGATGTGTACTCATCTATCGCGATATATCCCAAAAAGAAATTATGCGAATTCGATCATTAGTCGTGTGGATAACTAATCGTAAGGTATATCAGTCTTCGAGCGTCGTCGATCCGAAGAATTAACATGGACAGCGCTAGATTACGACGAAGACGTCTGCGAGCACAACGCACTCTTGGCGATGATGATTCCCCCCAAATACCCTGTACCAGAGTGTCGTCAGGTTCGGTGAGAGATTCAAGTTCTCCGAGACGTTCAGCAGGGTGGGAAGAACTCATCAGGATTAGCCTCAAGACGTTCGTTGTGGATCTGGACTCCTGTGCGTAAGTGTAACTTTCGGATCTTGATAAATAGAGCACGCGCCAATTCGCGGAAAGGTTAATCAGGCACTTTACTCATCTAGAGAAAGCGAAAGAACGACTTAACTTTGTTGGTATCTATCATAGTCGGTACTTCACTGATGACAGTTGAGCAGGGGGTGTTTTCACGAAGAGTATATTGAGGGTGAAAACCGAATTTCATTCATGTGGCTCCCACGGTGTGTGATTCACTCGTCCGGAACCCACCTGACACGCGTTACAATGAAGTACCTACTACATGTAACGATTCCGTGAAATGGCTAACGATTTAGGATCTACGGTTAGAGTTTAAGTTTAAGAGTCGTACTGAGTACCCAGAACGCAGCTGACAAATGATAGACGATTTGGATTCGTCTAATTTGCACAAAATCCCGTGGGAATTTTTGAAACGTTTCCTAACCGCATCAGCGATCAATAAGCACGCGAATTTTATAACCAGCAACCGGATAATCGTTGTTGGGTAAAGTGGAATTTTTATCCAGCCTAAGGTATATTCGGGGACGGAAATAGGTACGAAACTTTCGAAGAAGTGGTGATAGATTCGAAGAAGGCGGATATGAGTGGGCTTTTAGGATCAGGGCTAATAAACCTTAGACCGACTTCGTGGCCTGGCTGTTTCCCAATTCTTGACAGCGGCTGATATAACGATGTGATACAGTTACACCAATAAGCTCTATCAGCCCATGAAATTGAGGTTTAGATAAAGGCTAAAGGGGGAAAAGTAATCTAGTTGCAAGAAAAAACTTGGTAACAAGAATTCTTCTCAACAGTGTCGAAATTAATAAAAGTACCAAACTCTGACAGGCAAAACTTGTACTTCGCTTACGTTGAGGGACTTCCGTGGCTTGTTTATATGCGATAGAATAAAGCTGAAAAGTTTGTCTTCCATTTGGTGAGCGATACGTGAGTCTTTGGTCGCGAAAGCTTAGTTCTCGGGTGTACTTTGTTTGCTGTGAAAAGCTCTGTGCTCCGACGCATGCGTAGGTTTACGGGAATGGGGAGGATCGGATGGTTCGAACTTCGTACGGACGGGTTGCTCGAGCTGGTAAAGGGGGTGGGAGCAGAGCCTCAGCCGAGGTTATAGCCTTGTAGGTAGCCACGCTCAGTCGCAGCGTGATACTAGCTACCCTCAACAAGTGTGCTACCATCTTCAACCCTTGAGAATCCAATCTTTGGCCGCCTAATCAACTGGCCAACTTCGACGAAAGTCCACTTTGAACGGTGACGATTAACAGAAGTATGTGTGTGCGTGATATAATAGCCTCTGCGGGGATCGGTGCTCTTTTGTACACGAGCCGCGGTTCACCCTCGACGATTCTGCGATTAAATTTTGGGCCGAACCAAGCTGACCAATAGTAATAATAAATATAATAATCGTAGGAATAATAGTAGTAGCTGTAGTCACAATAATTATACTAATAAAAACGAGTAAGACTCCACCCCAACCCATAGACGAGAGATACTAAACCGCAAGGAGAGTGCTTTGGTCTGGTTAACTGGCTGAGCCTTGTGTCAGAAAATAATAAAAATAACATTCAGTGCTCGCGTTGGCCATCGGGGAAAAAATGCTTCAAGGAATTCTCGAAACTTTTACCTCGGGAATAATTTATTGGTTCGTAGGTTTGGGTTTAATTACGTTCGATCAAGAGAGAAGTGGGCTACTTGGGTCGGGAGAAAAACCTGTATGAGGGGTCCAAGTTGGCGGGTGATCAATTCGATTCTACATCAACAGGTTATACGCCCTCTTGGAACCATTTATTCAACCTTATGGTTTTTGTGTGCGGATTTTTATGCTGAATAGTGCGCAGATTAACGTCAAATTTTATAACGAAGATTGGAAACTTTCTCACCAACAAGGTCGGGCACATATATTTTTTTTTTCGAGCTTGGAAAGTGGGGGCAAATTTTTTGAGTAGGGTATCGCGGGCTTATCACCTAGTAAACCTTTGTTAGGGGTTGGTCGATCAATCAATCACTCGGATTCCTACTTTAGGAGCGTACGAGGAGAACCGTGAAGCTTTTCTCTCCGTCATTAAGAACACATTAGGCCATGAGCTACCATTAATTAAAAAGGCTGGAAAGCATTGAATAAGGTAAAAATAAATCCTTAGTTAATAACAAGCTAGTGGATTAAAAAGCTCGACTGAGATATGAGATCTCTCTACTTTTCTGGATAAAATTTAATTAAAACAAGATCAAGTTAAGCTGCATACATATTCTCGCGGTCACCTCGCATACTCAAAGGACGAGTTTCATCCATGAACGAGAGAATTTCGGCTGCGTAACCAATTCATCATCTCTGCTGCTATCTTCAAAGAGAAAACGACCGGCATAAACCAGATATACGACGTCCACTGCAAATATATAGAAGAGTGGTTACCCAGCCTCCCGAATACCGGGTTAAGGGCTGACCGAAATTCACCGAGTCTCTATTCCCTAGCTCTGGCGATCGGAATGTGATTGGATGAGCAGATAAAAATTTACGATGCCCCTAGTCAGGGTGATCCGGTTTTACTATAACATGTATCCGTCACCAAGTTCGTCTGTAGACGTTTGCAGAGCTGGTATCCTGATCATCAAGACTTTCGAATGGTTGCCGATGCAATCAATACCAAAGATAGTGAAATTCAAGTGAAGTACAGAAGGGTTTGATTTCGTTTAAAACTGGCCAGAATTCGTTCCAAAATCTGTTGAATTATACCGACCACAAATCTTCTCAGAACGAAGCCCGTGGGTTTGAAAGACAAAACAAATATCCGCACCTCTGTACCGCAGACGAGACGTCGAATCGATATCTCGAGCTTATGCAAAAATCGTAATTAAAATTCAAAACGCATTCAACTCAATCGCAGCCTCGATCAAATCAAAGCTTGCAATGAGTTCAGTGAAAAGATCAGCCACCGCTAAAGGCGGCAGTGCTAGACGTATGGGCCACGTGTTCATCGGCTCTGCTTCAAGCGTTAGGAACATATCTCCTGGAGGAACCATCGGCCGAGGAAGTCCCACTGTTAACGGGAGATCAAAGTACGAATTAAGAAGTGTCAGCTTCGAGGGTTCCAGCAGGGTGCTGCCATGGACGACGCGGTAAGCCTTGAAGGATATATCAGTATTTACAGTATCTACCTTGCTCATAAGAGAGATTTTCTTTACACAAAGTCGAGTCTTTCACTCGAGTAGTAAAGATTCCAGAACAGTATTTCCTTTGCTGTGGCTAGTGAGACCCCTAGAACCAGCTTAACGATATAATGGGGCGTGGAAGGATCTCCTTGTCTCGCGTTGCGGGGCTGGCATCTTTTTTGATCCGTCATGTTCTCAACTTAAAATGTCTCCGCCGTTCATTTACAGTCACGCCTTCAAACTTTTCATCTCCCTCGAAACTCTCGCGAAATTCAGCTTAAAATATGAGTTGAGCACGACGACACTTTCGAGGGGATATCCCCCTTTGTCACTTGGCAGGGGTGATATACGTTACGGTGAAGACGTTTGTCACGGGGCGAGTAATTTTTCAACAGTTATTCTCAGTCTAGTTCTTCTCTTGTAGTTCAAAATTATTGTATCATATATAGTCCCCTTATTCTCGGAGCGAAAGTGCATGTCAGATTTTTTTCAAGTTTCAATTGGTCAGCCGAAACACAAGTAGCGCCCACCATGCTTAGTAAATCTAGGCGCTAGCTCGATATGAATTTTCATCGAAATGAATAGACTCATGCTGAATAGCGTACAAATTTGCATGTGTAAAGTATATATGGCATGTGTCGGCACATACGGATTCCTATTCAAATGTGCACAATTACTGGAGTATATAGGTATATATATATCCGAACGATTGGGTTCCAGTAATGATGAATTCTTGTAGAAAAATAAAGTACCCCTCGTTGACCCAAGCTAGTTCTAATTATTATCACATCGCGTATTCACGATGATCCCATTTCTTCGGATGGGTAGTTCCGAGCGATCGTTAGGTGGTGAGTTAGAGCTGCGCAAACGATTACTAGAAAAAGCCTACTTTTTTACGCGTGTATGCGTGGTCGTTTGAGAGCTTCCACAAAAGAATGGGCCTCGACAATCTTCGCCAGTACCTAAGTAAAACGATATAAAAAAACTTTTTTCATCATCGCGATAGCGTTGTTACCTCTTCGTTGGTTCTTCATTCTGATAAATTTCTTATCGATCTATGATTGCAACGGAAACCCATCAATACCTCGAGTACATTGATGAGACCAAACAAAATATGAATAGAGAATGTGATGTTTGATTTCATATCTTTCAGGGTTGATATGCTTGAGTGCAGATTATTTTTAAGGGGGTAACTTAAGTCTCGATGTCAATCAGCTAAATAAAAATAAATACGAACTATGAGCTACGAGCTACGAAATACGGAGCTAAAGGCACTAACAACCAATCGTGGATTTTGAGCTTGCAGTGATCTTGACCTGACAAGCTCTTAGCACTTCTGATTGGACAACGCGCAGTCATCAATCAACCCGGTTTACTCCAGGGAGGTGGTTCTATGTATACCATTAAGCTTTTCCCTTCCCATCTTTCTAGTTCTGAAATGCCTTGTGGAGTTGCTAGTATAGTGGAAACGGTCAGAGATTAGTTAGACCCTGACGAGGACAGAGTAGCTGTGTGATATATACACAAGCCAGCACTCTGACGTGGGGATTCCCAGGGAACAGTTGCGCCTCTTTGTCGTACCGTTTATATTTGCTCAGCCAGCCGGCGTGGCTCTAGTCAAGGGAGATGTTGTCTTAAATTAATTCAATACAGGTGCGATAAAATGCCACGGAAATTTCGAGGCTTCTAATTTCTCTAAGTTTTAAAATAAAATCAGGGAAATTCTCGCTTTAAACGTTGACGAATCTTCACCAAATTTTCAAAGGTTTTATAATTAGAGAACCAGCTTCGCTTAGTTTCACAACTAGAATACCACCATTGAATTAACAATGCAGACGCGATCTTTGTACCAACCGTTTATTCGGTCCTTCTGGAAACGGGCCTCGAGTGTCGATCTCAATCTTGTCACCGCTCCCGATCTGATATCATGGGGTACTTAAACCGGGTTAGCAGAGCTTTGGAAGGACCAAAAACGGATGTTATCTTATTGTTAGCTAGATTTTCGCCAACGCAACGGTTCGCTTTGCTGTCGTATTCACAGTCTGCACTTGGCTATATCCTGGTATAAGTATGAAAGTGGAAATTTCGAAACGGGTATTAAAAGTTTTGGTTTAGTATTGCATTGGCTTGGTCCATCAATTGCCGATTTGCTTTAGATTGCGTTAGGTAAATCGCCTGTTCTTATTATATATTTTAACTCTGCTCCGGGATTTTTCTTCAAGAATTTCGCACAGCATTTCGCAATTTCGTTTGACGCTTGATAAAGCATTGAGCGACTTTTCATTCCGTAATTGCCTAGTTCGGTGGGAAGCGGTGTGACGATATTTTTATTCCAAGAAGGGATGAAATATTTCATTTCTCCACTTCCTTCAGAAATTGATATACAATTTCGCCACGGCAGATGGCTTCAGGATTTCTTGAGAGAGACGCAAATATCCTAAATTTGCCACGGAAGTCTTTCTGTGTAGAATATACTGATGTCTATACAGCATATATAAAGGGTGTTTACTCCAAACGCGGTTCCTAAAGAATTGCCTTTTGATTTCCAACTTGGATCCCCGTAGCGCAGAGATCGACCGTCTTGTAAAATGATACAGAAAATATTCGTGCCCTTGCATTTTTTTCAGAATTTACTACAATTTCAACTCTTCTGATGTAAAATATTGCTGTAATTGCACCTCCGTGGTTTTGTGGTAAAATTTTACCCCTTTCGACTATCGAACTGATGAAAATTCTTCGCAATAGCTACAGGAATCATAAGAATCTCATATTGATTTTCTACGGCCAGTGGACGCAGAATCACTTAGTACGCCCGTCAAATTTTTTCGAGACAGGCTTTCAAGGTAGATAGATATAAGTTTGTAAAGAAATCAACATCGTAGTAAACTGAATGGAAAAATTTGCGCTTCATTCTTTCATCAATTTTAAAACAAAAGGGTTTAAGCTGGATATAAGGGACAAATTGGAACCGGAATCGAGTTTAGACGATAGAATGAAATATATTTCCATCTGTCTTTTCTTGGGAACTATTCTAATAATGACTACGTAGAACACTATGATCCATGGTCGTGGTCGTGTTCGAAACGAACACCCTGTATACAATAAGGACGTTATTCCGTAAGCCCTGCGAGTATGCCACAAGCAGTTTGAGAACGATGATTATTCACTCTATCTCGTCCCACTCCTCGGTGAAAATTTCGCCAAACTCGATCTCGAGGCGAAACTGAATCCAATCGAAATCCACTGAATCGCGGGTATCAGAATTTTCGAACTAGGGCTTTAGGAAACCCTTGAAATATTGATGGTCCAAATATCCTATGGGCATTTGGTGGAATTTGGAAAACCTTTGGAATACCTCAGAAAATTTACAGCCGAGGTTTGTATCCCTGTATACATATACCTATATAAATGACCCGATCCTGCACGGGCTTCGGACTGCTGAGGGTATTAGACTCGCAGCTGAATATATTGACAATGCTTCCTTCAATAATAAAAAGTTCGAAAACCTGCACGTATTTTTTTATTGTTTGAAACCTAAAACTGAATACGAATATCTCGACTCAGCCATCATTGCATACATTCGCAATACTTTTATACAGTCATTCCATAGAGCTAGGAAGTTCGAGTGATTAGTTTGAGAGAGAAAAATGAAAAATCAAAATCAAAAAAACATTCCCAGTCAGCTGACAGGTTGAACTTTTCGCACCCTGATAGCTGGTGCTCGTCATTAAACAATAGCCCTGCACTATGCCAGCCCCACGTACCAAGCTTAGCCCATTCTTGGCATATAAAGTAAAAAGAAAACAGCCGCGGTCGTGGCTGTGGCTGTGGGCTGTGGCGACATCACGACCGTGACTATAAGCGACCCTCAAGCCCAGAGAAATTCTATTATTTCACTAGAGACGCAGTTCCATTGTACCGAAATAAAGCAGCCCCCTCATTATCATATCTCCGTCTGTACAACTCGCTTAAATCCTGCACCTACTAACGTTTCATCGCGATAGGGCACGAGCTGAGCTCTAAGCTTATAGAGCTCGGCCACTATTCGAGGAGACAGCGCAAAACGGTGCAAAATTAACAATAAAGCTTCATCAGCTCTAGGCGATTTATTTTATCATATTTATTCTCCTATTTTTATTCTCCCGAAGCTCCTAGGAGATCGACTACATACGTATATAGCTTCAGCAAACGGTTTATCTAGCTGAACTGTGATAGTAATTAAAGAGAAAACGATTCGATGATCTGTGTGCAGCCACATCGGACCACTGCTCTAAAATTCGATTGGAAAAAGCTCGCGAATGATAGTCCTGCCACCTGATGCAAGACTTGGTATTGTTCAGACATTGGACGTTTCGCGGTTCATTTGGTGATGAGTCTCGATATATGTATACATTAAACGTAGAGTGATTGCACCTAGTCAGTTCCATCCGGCTGAGTTTTAATCTCCGTCGAAACTGTTGTTAGCCAGCTATCCCACGACTAGTCGATCCATTCAGTTGTCTCGTGTATATAGGATGTGTGTGAAAGGCCGTGGAACACCACATGGAACACGCATGTTGCCCCATTCGTGCGATACCGGACCTTTAATATAACTGTTAGCTAGTGGATTCGGTCGACAGAAATAAATACGAGAATCGAACGCGAAAGATCCTGTGGGCAGTTTCACAGATTTTTTCTCTATTCGGTATTTCAATCGCGTTTCTAAAGGATTATATTCTCAGCACGTTCTGAGCATTCGAAACAGATGATGCAGCAAAGTTGCCTTCGCGATATCACCGCCCATTGCCTAGTGTCTACACATTCAAGTCACAAGGGTGTAAGTGTCTAACAGAGATATCGTGGAACGGATCAGTCTTGTGATCCGTGCAGATTATAATGTAAGCGTATTAAGTTGAGCTTATCATTCTCAGGTCGGATCAGGCTCAGTTAGATTAAGATGGGAAGGTAAGGGTGAGTGCCGAAGTTATCCCTGACCGTAGACCCGCGAGTTCAGGTGTTTTGGTCAGTTTTCCAGGCAAGGATATCGCCTGAACTTTACGTCACGTCGACAGGAAACTCTAAGAGCTTTAGGCAAAGTTGTGCTCCCGTTAGCTTCACCATGTAGAATAATTTCCTGCGGAGAACTTCGCGAAGAAAGTACACCAGCTACTGGCGATCATAATACGAAGTGAACTCAACTTGTAAAAATATATTCGGTGAATTATGATACATGAATATCTTTTCTCGCGACATACTTCCGAGTACGGGAGCGGGTGTTGTCATAAAGGGCAAGAATAATATCACGAAAAGGGGAAAATTTATGATCGCGAATTCGCACAGCTCGGATGTATAGACGGATGCGTTTCGCACACGGCAGAGTGAATAGAGAAAACAAAAAACAATGAGGACGATACTTGAGTGCTAAAAAAGCTCTTGTATAAAAACGTACTGAATGCACATAGACTTATATACGTGAAACAAGAAACAAAGTTGAAGTTTACTTGGCGAAAGAAGTAAACCAAACGCGGCTTCCATCTCGTCTCACGGCCATGGCCGACGTAACGTAGAGTCCTAGAACTGTTGACCTACATATTTCTGATAAACATACGCCATCTCGCTCTCACCTTCATTTCGCTTTTCCCTTCCCAGCGGGATTCGAGGAGGCGAAAGTTTTGATGCTGAAATTCTCTCAACTTGAATTTCTGAGGAGTTTCTACAGATGCCTTCATGGGCTATCGTATAGATATGCAAGCCGGCATAATCTCTATATTCTGAATTCTGGATTCCAAAGTCTCTCACTTCACTAATTATTGCATGCTATAGTCGGTACAAAGTTCGGCTAAATCCTAATTTACACTCACGCAAGCTGAGCAAAGGGCTTGCGGCATGGAGCGGGCATTCAACGTTACTTAATCTAAGCTTATATCATCACAGTAACTAAAATTAGTGGTTTTCCTGGCGAGGGCGACTCGCAACTAAAGTACTAGGTACTAATGAAAGTTGCCCCTCGTGCATGGTCCGCGCGAAATACGAGAACTCAGTAGCTAACGATCGCCCCGAAACTCTTGCGTGGACAAATCGGAACGTGCGTGAAGTCTGACATTTGAGGACACATGCAAATGTGTCCCTTGTAAAGTACCTATGTAAGTTATTTCCAGAATCGCGAGTGTTTTTCTCATAAGTGACTCGAGCCAAGAAGCAGAACCACATATGTCAAAAATGTCGAGAACATATCGCCAAAGGAAATGTTTCTTCTTGTGCCGATCTATCTACGTATAAACCAGTTCGTTTTAAGCCAGTCGAAGAACGCGAAAAGTCTATTGTAAGATTGATCGGACATTAAGTCGTCGGTCAACTGGAAGATTTATGGAAGATCGAAGAACCGTTCTCCACGTGCCGCAGAGAAATCCGCGCTTTTCAAGGACCTGTGAAGACCAGGAGGATGTGATACGGCTTCAAAAAAATGTGGAAATACATTTATGGTTGACAACGTCGTTATATTTTGGTGAGGTATCTCTTCCACCCTCTCAATCCACCGCAGTATGTTCGCAATATTTTGTTCTACAAAGGTGATCGAACTATGTACTCGAACCGAAGTTGCAGGAGTTGTAGAGGGTGTTAGACACCCGATTAGTCACGTGTCCAGCCACCCGGAAATCTGGACGTAATTCTGCCGTGCACGGTCTGTTAGGCATTTTCTTGATGTGAAAAAACGCAAAGTTGAATGGTGCCACTATCTCAGTCTGGCCTCTGGGTACGGCATGTCGCGAGATAACGCATGAACAGTCTTCTCGTGTCAGCAAAGGCAAATATTTCGGACGTTGCGTTCATCGGCAATAAAAAAACGTGGAAAGGTATGATATTATGTGGAACAGGACACTCCTGACCGTTACCAGGCTCGTCCCCTTTCATCTTCCACCCGAGAGGCTAATTGCGGTTGACGCCGGAGAATCCCATTAAAGCCTTTTCTTTTTTAATTAACTACCAACGCCTAGTATTGCGGACTCATACATGCGGCATATATACACTGGCCACTGTGTACCCAAAGCAACCCTACACTGAGGCCACATCCTGTAGGTTAGCCGATCCCAGCTACACGCCTACACACACTGTCTAAATCTCCCCGTTTCCTTCCGCTCCTGCCGCTAACTGGTCCGTTAAATACAGTCAGGGAATGCATCTCATTGTTAACTGCCTTAACCGCTATGCCTTGTTCAAACAGTGGCAATGTACTTTCGTTGAATTAAAAATTAGACTTTCTGACGATCAGATTGCAGCCAATCATTTATGCACCCTTTCCCTTACCGTTTTCGCGATTCAAAGATCTTGGAGCCCCCCTTGAAAAATTGAAACGACTGAAAGGAACGACTTGAGAGAAATCTGTTTCGCTTGGCTTTCATACTCATGTGAAAACAATGTACTGAAATTTGTTGAGCATATTCAATAATCCCAGATTTTTGAAAGCAAAAGAGAAAATCGCCTGGTAGGATTGAACCGGGACATCTTGGAACGTATATTCTAGTAGCGGGTCGTCTGTGCGTGAGAAAAGGATGTAGCTTGAACAAGGATGATCCTTTCGGGTTACCCTCAATTCTACAAATGGCTGTTTTAAATTTCGGACACGTCGCGGTGGATCGAGTGGGATCCGTTATGCCAGACGCGCAAATTTTCGATTGCTCGTTTTTAGGATTACTAACACGCCGAGCAAAAACCAGCTCGTGGTATCAGGGATTCATCATTCACTCTCGCATGCGTATCCGTACGTATTCATATCCATCGAGTATTGCCGTAGGATTTCAAGCACACAACCAAAAGGTCCTGATATCTCAGGCGGCATTAGACGTACCCTTATAAAGTTAGTTTCCCTGTAGGGATTATCCTTGGAATAAACCGGCCCTACAGGATCTTGAAATGCGTTTCAGCCCCAGGGCAGGATATGGAGTAGGAAACTTTACTCGGATTTCACGAGCCCCGCACCTGAGCGTTGCTTTGCATTATCGCAGCCCTGGATACGTTTTTCATAAAGCGTATCTTTCACATGGAGATATCTATTATTCATCGAGACAAACAGAATGACGATGTTACATTCGTTTCACAATCTTTTGGTAGAAATATTTTTGACAATGCCACCGGAGAGGGGTCGACCTACTCTTTCCACTACCCGCTTTTCTTATCACCTAAAGAAATTCTATTCCACAATATCTCAGATGGTTTCCTTGCCGAATCTTGGGCTCGTTGGTGACCCCCGCCTTATACCTATTCCGTAATAAATTTATTCGGTCCATTCAGTTCGTTGTATAGTCTCTAAGATTTGTTAATATCGAATAAACGGTGCCATAGATTCGAAACTGGATCCCAAATAAAAATTAAGTCTTTCTCAGGTGTATTACTGTCACGGAGTTGCGATAAATGATAGAAATTATTGAACTTCGGAACTAGTCGAGAACTGGTCTCTCGACATCATAATAGGTTCATCGGATTCCATAAAAGTACCAGAGAAACTAACGAGAAAAGTTTACTCGATACTTCCGATTCTAACGTCATTTAAGTTTCGTAATCAAAACTGTAAGCACTAGGTACATAAGCTATTTTTTATTCCTGACTTCATCATCTATAATAAATCTTCATCAGAAAAATTCCAGCCATATGCATCGCGCTATTTGAAACTTAAAATTTCATCGTTAATTCCCAACTAGTTTCATACTATTTTGTATAATGTGTCCGAACACGAGTCTTCAATTCATCATTCTGCAGTTTGTACTATTTATACGGTCCTGCAGCCCCAAATGATAAACTGGCATTTTTGAGACCGTGGAACATACGCGATATTTCGGCTCCCCTACTCGATCCATAGAAATTGTTAGATCGCGGTACACTTTCAAGACCCAAGTCTCTACTATATATTCTGCCCTTTACCCGCGTCCACCATTATTTCGCGTCATTTTTCCCTTTTGTGGCTATAACGCGAGTCGCAACGACGACGAGCACGCCTGACCGAGCGGAAGTCGGGAGAGCTCAAGCGCTTCCGATTACTTTGCCCGACGAGTCGCGGCAGTCGCGCTTACCCAAATCCGAATATCTACACGATCGGTTTCACACGTGCCTGTATAACCACCGATTCCACAACGTCGACTCCAGCAGCATAACGAAATTGCTACTAAAAAAAAAAAAAAAAAACAAAAAAAAATGAAGTTCTCAAAGCTTAGAAGAAAACTTGCAGCAAAGGAAAGCCGAAAGGAAGAGAAAGCTTCCCAGATGAACTAGATCTCATGTTTCTCTCGATATTATAGTGCAAGCGGCATGATGAGGTTTTACTTTCCTAAATTTGGTCGACAATAGCCTCGAGATACTTATACTTTGACCAATTCAAATAACGGTTCAATTGTCTGCTGATATAGGTATAAAAAGCTTGTTAAACTTGTAAAGAAATTACGTTCAGATTCGTGAAAACTAATTATATCTCTGGGTATACGGGTTTTCGCCCGAATTCCGTTAACAGAATATTCTTAATCAGAAAGCCACCGTCGTATTAATGGATATTATTCCGTTAATCCAATAAGAATAAATGAATACAAAGTAGATATATGTAAATAGCGAATTTCAAGGCGTGCAGAAATGTCGCCGTTTTGTGTTATTCTGAAAATTTGAAATACCGCGAATAAAGAGCATAGAACATTTCTGGTTCAGAAACATATGCCCATAAAGGAATTAGTGCAATTGGTCAGGAATTTTTTGTTCTGGATAATTAATCGCAAAAAAACTGGTGAGAAATGACCTACCCTTGGGACAAGAACTAGCGATCGATTGAGCGGCGATCATTTATGTTACGTCGACTCGTAAAGAGACGCATGTTTGAAATCCCCTATATATTCGCGATTCAGCGAAAAAAAATGATATCCTAGGACGCACGGGTCAAAGTCAAGAGACATAAATCTTCATGAGACTAGAAACCTGACAAATAACACAAGTGAGAAAAGTCTGCGATAGAAACGTCCTACGATAAAGTGTTACATATAAACCTAGTTTACTGGCTTACTTTATACCCATAATAGGGTGAAATGAAGCCTTGCCCTGCGTGCCATCGAGCAATACAAGTACTTCACAATTCAATTTGGATTCCAAAAGTATTCGCTTCACATGAGATTAGGACTCACATACGTAGTCGTTACTTGATTAACCCCAACGATACTAATCGCCAACATCAGCGTTACATATTAGATTTGGTAGTGTAGGTTTGGCTTTAGTACCGTTACACTTACGTAGATACGTATCTAGGTATATGTGCGGATACCTGATCCATAAATTGATTAAGATGGGGTTGAAAGTTGAACCACAAACGATCTGGTCGTTATATTACATCAGAGAGTCTGTACGATCAAAGAAGACATACTCGTTAAGCAGCATAATTGAGGGGATGGACGGACTGACGGTATAACTCGAGTAACATTGTTTTTTCGGGGGTTGCATAAAAATAATCAGTGACTACAGATCGACACTATAAATTCATTTTATAAAAATCGATTGAATATTTAGGGGTGGAAATAAACACCTTTTTTGAAATAATGATAATGTATCTATTTAGTCATTGTCATCTCGTTTCATCGATAGATATAATCTCAGTTTCTTAGGTTTTTCGTATTTATCTCAAATCTACATATGTTTTTCGGGTTGTGCCGTCGCGTCGGTTCATCCATCCCCGAAATTGTAGAATTCCCAGTTGCCAGTTTTTGTTTCTGATCAAATTCGTCAAGTCTCTTTCACCTTTTTCGTAAGGTTATTCCCGAGCTTGTACCACGCGATCTCACACGACCACTCCCCAATCTCGCAACGGGCTACGCTAATCTTGACTGACAATGAAAAGAGACTTTGTAAAACAGAAAAATAAACCACTAAAATTCAGGAACCCCACCAAAGCGCTCTGGAAAGCATATCCCTTATGCCAGAATGAATGTTACTACATTTCGCAGCACATTTCGAATTTGAATTCTCAAATTACACCCTTGCATGTCAGTCCTTTCGTGTTGCGTCTAGTTCAGAATTCTCCGATTAATTTTACTCCATAATTAAACTGACATTGAAATTTTGCGATGCTGGAGAAATTTGCATGAAATTTCACTAACAACTACAAAGGTTCTGTTATAGCAGAATGCAAAGTATGCACTTGGTTATTGCAGAGAAATTTCTTGGAGATGGAGTTTTGAAGTATTCGTAATTCAAGTCGCCAAAAAAGGATCACACGAATTCTCTCATGCAAAATACCCGAAAAAGAATGTGAAGCTAGCTTAGAAGTGACATCGAGTCTATTTTGGGTCGAAATGTTGATTCTACATATTCAATAGTAAATTGACGAAGTCCAGAAGTTCGTCGCCCACTTGTCATGTGGCAAGATAGACCTTCGATATGGTCGATAATCCTAATTTGACACGAGGCTAGGCCACGTCAGGTTTATCCACAAGTTACCTCACGGATGGACAGATGACAGATTAATAATCGTTAACAAGGTTCATTCTGTGTGTCACGTCACTCGCGATTTATGAAATTGGAGTAGCAGTTTTTTTTCGTCTAAGCCAATATTTCTATCGCCATATCCAAACATTGAATAACGAATGAAAACGGTTTGCATATTCACTTGGAAGCATCTGCTTAAAAAGTTCGCATTTATTATCTGCAGAGTCCCAGACAGCGCAGAGGTCCGAAATAAGTAATTATTTAGACTACTCTGGGCATCTGTAAGCCATCCTAAATCCACGAGATTTAAACAACCGCAGACTAAAGTGCGTTTTTTGGAAAAGCTCAAGATATACGAATAGAAGAGAAAGACATGGTGACCTTTCACACATTGCGCTACCTGGGGCTACCCTTATAGTGATTTATAGATCGGGAAAGTTTGTTGATCGATGAAACCTCGATTCTGGTATCTTCTTATTTTTTGTTATAAAGGAGGAAAGGATGAATGTCTCTAGTTCGAAAAAAGTCTTGTTATCTTTTTCCAGCTGAATAAAAGAAACGCCTTGTAGATTTCCATGAATCGCTCAATAAAATAAAATTCGAATTCAGGTTAAGAATACAGATTTTTCTAATTATTTCTGAATCTTCTTTAAACGAAGAGACGATATTTGCGATACAATTCGGTGTGAGTTGAATATGATTTATTACAAACAGGAACTCCAGAATTTTCGAATTTAGCCGGGCTAAATGCACAGAAGTCTTTTACACGGGAGACAAAGCTCGTCTTGAATTCTTGAGAGTAGAATTCAAAAGGGCGAGTCTCCCCTGTCAATATGGACAATAGTCGATTGAGTAGAAAACGGTATAAGGCATTCAATTGGAGTTGACAATTATCCTTCAAAATTTCATCGACTTCTCAAGAGTTTAAGGACAAATTAAATATTGAAGTACAGAACTACATGCGATTAGGGCGTCCGAGACACCCCAGGTCTTCTCAGTGCGGCATGAAAAGCATTAAATTCAATTGAAAGCTCTTGAGCGGATGAAAACCGCTCGCCAACAGAGCTAAAGGACCCGCAGAACCCTTTGAGACCTGAGATTCGTTTTATGAAGGATGTTCTTCGACACAAATAAATTGAATTATAAACTTTCCTGCCTCTACGGGGGCGCTTCCAACATGAGAAAAACAGTCTACGGTGTTATCACCTATTTACGATGATGTGTAATCCAATTTTTATGCCAAGAGCTACAACAGGCTGAACTTATCGGATCACGCAGAAGATTTTGGTTTACTCATCATTTCTTCATCCCCTATGCGCATGTCGAGTCTAAATGTACATCTGCTGAAAGTCAAATTATAAACATATCCAATTATTTCGGTAATGGGGTGTCTGAACTCGAGTTCGCCGGGAGATAAGTTGAAATTTATGAAAGTTTGAAAATAGTATGATGAAAAAAGTCAAGTTTCCTTACGTCAAACTTCCCTTAAAACTCAGGGTTGGTGGGGCGAAGAGAAAGAGATGGGCAAAATCTGTGCGCGCCACATGGCAGAAAAGCGAGTCAACCGATGATCAAAGCTCTTCACTTGTTGAGCGGTGAGCCGGGTGGTTGTCGAGGTTTTGTGCACGTCGTCGCACTATCGGATATCCCCGTACACTAGGTGAGCCCATTGAACGACCCAATGACCTAAACAGTACCTCGTCGACGGGGCAGTTGGCAAACTCGCGCACCGCTTCTTCACAGTCACCCGTAAAATCTGTACCGAGTACCAAAAGCGAGGCTCATATCGAATGGGGTTGGCGCGCGATAAACACGTATTTAACGACGCCACTAAGGGATGGTAAATCGCAGAGTCGAGTATAACGGTGACCAAAGTTCTCCCATTAAAGCTCCACCGTATGGGAAAAAAAATTCTATCAAAACGATAAAAATCGTGAATAGTCGGTGGAGAAGGAAACCAACGAGGACTGAAGACTTTGGACTGGTAACGTCGAAAAGCTAATAACAAGAGGTGGGATAATACACTCCAGATATGCACCCACGTGGTGGTAATAAGCGGAAGTGACACGCCACTCAATGGAAGTGCGGAAAACTTTGAACCTCTTTGTTTGCACCTGCGTGCAAGCCGGAGAACTAAAGACCGGAAACTGGGCTGAAGAACCCCGGCACAGTTGTTCTAATGTGTCTCAAGAGAGCTTTTCCTTAGTTGAAAGAGTCGGAGATGAATCGTGAAGAGGTTTAGCTGGACCTTTGAAGCCTGAGATACTGCAATGGTCGCTGAAACTAAGGGAGGAATCTACGGCGTTAAGAGCCAGTGATGAGAACCACTTTGATCAGTTGGAATGGACCCAAAAAGAGCTAGAAATTTGAAGCCGAAGTCCTGTTTCTCTAGGATAATTCCTGTGCCATTAGTCCCGCTGCCAACAGGTACCGGAACTGGAACTTCCAGTGAACATGGTGTCATAACCAGGTGGGGAAGCATTGGAGAGTTTGAAGACGGTTCCAAGCTGGGCACAATGCCGGAGGAAGAAAGTCCTTTGCGAAGAGCTCTGACATTCAATGCTCGTGCAAAACGTTCGGGCAGAACTCACCGGCGGAGGAGTGCTGTTGCTGATATTTTACACCACCTACATCAGACAACTTTGTCCATTGCGGTTACCAGGTACGACTTCGCGAGACATGTATGTATATTACCCTTGACGAACATAGTTCGCGAATAGTGTAATCCGGAATGTACGTTTGTGAACGTGGTACCATGAATGTTTTGTCTTTGATTCATTTGTGGCAACCTAGTTTCTGCAGAGGATAATGAATGTTGTGTTTAAGAAACACTGACGTACAGCGTATGTCTTACGGTTCTCATATCTTTCATGTTGAATTCCACTTGATCTTTGAGTCGTTGTTCGAAGTACGTGCAGTTCGGTATAATTATCCGTCGAGGAAACGTGAGTCATTCAGAAATTCTACATTTCTGGAGCAACAAGTAGCTCTATCTTCTGGCCTATTAAGATCGCTTCGAAGCTATGAAAGGCTTTCATTGTTAGGGAAATCTGGGCTACAGATACCACCATGCTAGGTGAATATTAAAACGCTTTTGTTACCGAAGCTAAATTTAGAAAATAGCGGTTCTCAATTACTTGGATTACTGTCACGTTTGAATGAATTTCTCTCCATATATAAGCGGAATATTTGATCGAAATATTCTCGACCTGACTTTCGTGGTTTATAATAAGCCTACTTATCCAAATTGCACGTGTAGTTCAGGCTGTGCCTGATTAAGATACGAAGTGAGTGAACCTAAAACGCAGTCCAGGTCTGAAAAACAGTCGCAAAAATCAATTGGTGCAGGAATATTGTGTTCGAAGGTGTATACTTGTTCCATTATTTTCAGAAACTCTTTGTAACGTGGCTAAATGAAATAACGGTATTCGTGGGGGTATGAAATGCTATAAAAATTGTGAATCCGCTGCAAATAATTGGATGTTCATTGTATTACATTGTGAAGAATAATTGAAGCGAATTAAAATAGATTAAAAACAAATTTCTTGAAAATTTTGATGGGCCATTGTTGTATCGATTGCTGTATTTCTTCGAGTTGGCTCCAGTGGATTGACTTTTTATCGTTCTTTATCCAAAAGAATTCTTAGAGCAAATAAAATGTGACATCAAATCAGAATCGAATGAAATTTACGACACGAAAAAAGCTCCAAAATGTAAATCGAACGGATCTATTCTTCAAGTGGCTCAGTTCCGACTTTTCGAATCTTTGAACTATTGGATCGTCGGAGGATTAGATTTCGAGTATTTGAAAAAGGATGTAGTGGGATTTTGGGAAAACATTCGGTTCAGTTTTCTCTCTCATTTCGGTTCTTTTGCGCACTGGTATACCTGCAAATATTTAATATCTTCACAAACATGCCAACATATCTTCTCTATTGATGGCCAAACCCATTCATTGCTTGACAGGTTGACGCAAACCTCAATTTCGCGGAGTTAGATGAAACTTGGGATGGGTCTGCAGAGAAGTAAATGCTCACCCTTCATTTTAATAAAATAACCATCCCTATGGAAGTAGACGTACAAAAATATGGCGTTCTTGCTTTTCGAATTCTCTTATTTATCCCGATATCCATTTTCGTGAAAAATGTTTCAAGTGGTCTCTCTTCCTCTCTTTCTTTATTTACTCATTCTTTATTTACCCACATCCCTCTGTGGAAGAATTTAATTTGTTAAAACAAACCTGAAGCCCATATACTTCAGTTTATTTACAAGAGCCATCAGACTGGTACAAAAACAAAATATCCCGATAATACCAGCGTGTACATGCGCGCGTTGTGCATTTTTCGCGAAACACGAATTCCCTTGTAGTTTCCTAGCATCAAAACCATTTTAGGTATCGAACAATGAGCCTCCACACAATGGCTGTCGATGGTTAACAACCCCGATTCTCGAATGATGGCTGGGGGGTGTCAAGCTGCTATTCTATATT
The DNA here is from genome assembly GCA_947538915.1 of Tenthredo distinguenda. Classification (NCBI taxonomy): domain Eukaryota; kingdom Metazoa; phylum Arthropoda; class Insecta; order Hymenoptera; family Tenthredinidae; genus Tenthredo; species Tenthredo distinguenda. The sequence goes on from OX384534.1 coordinate 14,914,778, forward strand.
TTGTTTACACAACTGTTATGCATATGTATAACTCTTTGAATTCACCAATACAGTTAGCATTCTCATGTTATGTAAAAGTACACCCATTGAATACAATTTATTTTTGGCACAAATAGGTCCGTCTTTGTATCGCAGAATATATTTCTAACAACCTGTCACCGATTTTGAGCGATGTAATTTATTCAGATAAAGTTCTTCGACGATCGAGGAACTCGCTGTTTCCGTTTCTGGCGCAAAAACGATGAATAATAAAACGTGTCAAATACAAATAGTCGAGGGAAAATCATAGTGAGCTATAGAAAATAATAATTGGCTATTCGCTGACTCGCAGGTTCAGTTGTAAATAATTAATTGGAGGTCTATGATGGGTTTATTCAGAATAGTATTTCCGATCACAAAATAAAAAAAATTGAATAGATACGTTTTTGTAATATCTATAGAATCGTAGGTATATCTTCCCCAAAAGAAACTGAAGAATTTGTAAGCAATATGGTCGCGTTCTCTGTACACGCATATTATTCCTGCGAATATTCCGCATAATTGATTTTTTTTTGCTAAACGAAATCCAACGTTCGAAAAATAACATAACTTACCCTAAAGCATTTTCAAACACGGACCGTGGTATGCTTGGCATGTTTTTGACTCGGGATTAAAACAACATTTCGATGCTGATAATCCGCACAGAAAATTTTCGCCGGATAAAAATCCAGATCTAAAACAGTCACTCGCGTGACGATTTATTGTTAGCCTGATACGATGCGAAGACCTTGTCGTTGAATTGTTAGAATTGAAATTAACTAACCGTAAGTGTCATAGTTTCAACTCCAATGCTTCTTACACCTAATTTCTACAAGTTAGATTGTTCAAGTCGAGTACGAACGACGTTTTTCGAGGTGCTCCGTTCTCGTATGGAGCACAGAAATTCCTGCTGACAAAACAGTCCAAACTTTGACTAACAATAAGTAAATTAGTGCACAAGAACTGAGAACTAACTTATAACTTGGCATGTATAGAGACACGCCGGCTACAACTTGCTACCAACTGTATCTGCATACCAGTAGACACCCGTCATGTACTAGCGATCTCTCTAAACCGAGCTGACCACAATTAATTGTTTCAAAGCGTGTTCACGACAACGCAAGCCGTAAGAAATGTACGTTGAATCAAAACCAGTTAGAGAATTACGATATAATTAGAGCACAAATAGATGCTGTTGGGCTTCCATGTGACGTATGTCAGAATCATTAAATCGATCGGTCAACTTTGTACCGCAATAGTTACGACTATTGGTGCCAATGATTGACGATTGCCATTACACTTTTGTACCGATAGTTTTTTTCAATAGCTGCGTAAGAGCTTTTGGGGGACTCGATGGTTGCTTACGATACTTTTTTAACGGTATCAATAGTCTGTTTTTAGTAGAAAGCAATAGATCAAGAGACGAAGGATATCTAAGCCTTGAAAAACTTGAGAGTGAAGCTATTATACCATGGTGTGACGGCGACCTTTGCAAATAGAGCCAATCTCAACTAATTGGATCAGCACTCGATCGCCTCAAATTGTACCTAATAAATCCTACGTCCAGGCGTCACAAGGGTCGAGGTGGTCAAGCGTGAATCGTCAAGGGGCGCCGCTGGACCCGGGACTCTTGTCAAGGTCCCATACGCATACGGATCCATCCCTATGTTCTATGTATAAGAAACTTTGATACCTCAGACAGCAAAAGGCCCGACCTGTCTCTAAATTTTCCAGCTAGTAAACGCGGGATTTATCAATCCGTGTGATCCCTGACAAAATTTCTCTCAAAATTTTCACGAACTCTGACCACACTTCGAACATGGGGTTCTGTAGATATGGGTGCAAATCGTTATTTTTTCATGCGAGAGGCGGAGTAAAATTTTATATTCAACCATTTAGTGAAACATACTCAGCTTCAAGGATCGTCGATATTATTTACCCATCATTGCGAATATGTTCCCGGAATGATATCACCAGTTTTGGCAGCCTCGCCCTCGTCCAATGGGGTGTAATCTGCACCCGTCCTAGTACCTATTAAAATCTAATTATTGTAAGCTAGTATAGCTACCAGAAACTAGGGTAACTAAGCCGTAGCTTATTCGTACATTTGCCTAATTTATTCGCAGTTAGTCGGCGTAACATTTTGACTGCCGCATTCGCAAATTACATATCTATATTTCCACTGATGTTAAATTTATATCGATGGGATGACTTGAATAATAAATAAAGTTCCTGCAAGCTCTAACGATTCCAGTATGTATATATGTAGAATCGTCAGACCTACTATCAGCTAGAGTAGAGAAAGGATGTCAATGATAACAGCATTCGTAGGTATAGGTACTTTATTTGCACATCTCTCTGCGGAGTAGAAATTCGCGATTAATATAGGCGGAGATGAATGTACAGCTGATAAAGGACAATGGCAGTACAGTAGGGAATTTAAACTATGACCGGGGAGTTTTACCCGTTAGATATAAATATAAAACGAGGCGTAGAGACTCGTGCAAGGGCGCATATACGAACCTCAGGTGTTTATGTCACGGCCAAAGTGCTTCTTACCCTTTTAAAAGATTACCCGCAATGAAATAGGTATGAAAAAGTAAATTCCATCTGCCTCTTATAATTTAATCGTTTAGATACCGCGGGGAAAATTAGCTCCGCAGTTTATAACACCGATGTGGTAAGATTCTCTCTGAATTCACGGTATTTATTTGAACTCGGAGCTTCAAAGCGTAACGTGATTCATCGCCAATTACCGCAAATATATATCTGCAGTTCGAACTAGCACGACGTGTATACATGCGGTGATCGATCTTATACCACGGCCCGTAGAGATTCCGATGTTAATTTCGACCGTGACCCTCCCTGTACGCTGCTCGAACAACGATTTCAGAGCGACATTTCGACAGCGAGTGTGGACGTGGTAATTCCGGGTTTCATTTTCGAAAAAAACCTGTGACAGAGACAAAAATGAAATTTCTCGCGAAGTCGACAGACGAAAATATATCGTCACGATGATCGGATTTTCGTTTTGGTCTGTATACCCAATTGCCTTCGTTTTTTTAAATTCGTCCGAAAGTATCTAGTCGAAAATAATACCAGGGAAGAAATCGAATCATACGATCAAGCTACAGTGGAGGTATATCGGTTTTCAACCATTCAAATCCTACGATATATTCTAAGACGAAAAAGAGCGAACCACCTTATTTTTCTTCACGCTTTTCCCATCTCGCGAAATATTCTACGCTATCTCCGACGACCTGGATCAGAATCGCTATTGGAACCTCCGTAATCACGTAGATCGATATGCAATTTTCACCCAGACGATGCTCGCAGTGTACAGTTCTCTTCCTTATTATAACAGATAGTTATATAGCCGCATATTGCAGTTTACTTAATGTAATTTATAGCCAGCTATACCTATTTGTCGTCGTTTGAGTAAACCGTGGCCGTAAGTGCGTTCATATCTACCTTGCGTTAGAGCCAACACAACGCGTCAGCATATCGCATTAATTTATTATTTTAGCATAACAACCGCCATTAATATTAGCATCTAGGCATGTAGTCAAGGCACTGTATCGTAAGCGTCGTTATATTGCTCCTAGGTTGATCCTGCATCACGGTACTTCTTCTCATGAGCAGTTAAGATTATTTACGAATGTGCTTTTGTCCGATAAAGTATTTTTCACGGTAGGTATAACTGTGTAGGTACTAAAATGTATAGATTAGGATATCTCCACCATGTTTATCGTAGCTTGAAACTATGAACTAGTTCGCGATCGAGTAAATAATAGATTAATTCTTCTACCTATGTCCTATAAAATTTTAATGTTATAAAAACATTTTGTCTTAACGTTGGGTATCCAGATCAGCATGCTCTTGCTTTCTTTCAATTTTGTGTTATAAGATCCTCCACGCCGGGGAATTAAGTGAAGCAATTTTTTTCTTTTATTTTTTCAGCTCGGGTAAAATCGATGTAATTAATAAAATAGAGTCGTTAGTCAATTGGGTATATCCACGGGGAATTATATTTTTAATAGCAGTTAATTCGAGCCTGGTTAACTGCGCGGATCCCCGAAACCCTACTTTTGAAAACAAGTCGTTATTCTGATTTGAACGAAATTCAGAGAGTGATAAATGTGGGTGAGATAAAACTCGAGATGAGGTAATAAAAGTGGCGGATCCCGCGAATTTATTTCCACGAAACTTTTTTCACTTTTTTACTTCATTTTCTTATTTTATATCAGTCTTTTTTCTCTTCAAGTTCTTACATTCTTCAGCAATCCTACGATTACCCCTAAATATACGCAAATTGTATTCGCTTCTATTTATCACGAAATTTACAATTCTAAAATCTTCTAAATCATCGATTTCCATTCCTAATTCGACGCTCAGAATACGGTCAGAAATTATATTCCATGCCAAATGACCGCAAGCTTTCGTATCGATTAAAACTTCGAAGGTAAGGTAGAAAGCACACACATTATCGACACCCAAGCCAAAGCTGTCCATCGCTATGAGCTTTCGAACAGATTTCTATACGCCCTACTGCAGGGGCTGGACGGAATAAATTCACATACCCATATCAAGTTTAAGGATTTTACCATTGCAGGTTAACATATGAGCTTACCTACCATGGAGTACCCTGCCCTGCTTATCCCTGATCAGAAATTATTCCACAGGAGTAAAAACCGGACTCAAAATTACCCAGTTTTTGACAAAAAGAAAAATACGATTTTTCGCGAAAATGCACCTATATTCAAACTGTTGCATTTGTTGCAAGCAGAAAGCTCTCGACGCAGAGTCCGTCACTAGAAATCCTTAATCATAGAAATGAAATTGTTAGGTGATTCAATTTGGACTCGCTGGACGTTGGAAGTAGTAGTCAAACTTATTTCTTCATTGATTTTTGGAATTAAAGGAAAATTGAGAGGATTTTGAAAGATCGGTGGGTTATAGCCGGGTTCTTCGAAATTCACTATCATAAATATATCACGTGTCAAACTCTGCTTTGTATGTTCAAAACTCGAGACTTTATCTAAATTTTCTGATAAACCTGAAATTTCACCACGAGGGGCTCATACGTAGTATATTCACCTTATTTCCGGAATTAACTAGTTCGAGTGTCTGTACTCTGGCATATATGCTCATCGCTTCAGAATGATTCAAAACGAGTTATACAGGAACAATATCCGTGATGCGAAAATCGCAACGACAGATAACGTAGCGAAATTGATTGTAATCTCATGGCAGGAAATCCGAATTACTACGGATCGTGGAATTCCGACTATCATATGCAGAGAAGTTCACTGGAAACTTGCCACGTAGAATGCATTCGAACTTGAGGTCATGTATTCTATGGTGTGACAGCGGCCCTCGGACCTGACCGTCCCGAGCTTGTCATTTGGAGTGAAATATATGGTTTCGATCAAAGCAATCATACGGTTAACAGAAGTGGGATCCAACCCATTCGACAGTTTCAAACGACAAATCATGAAATTCCTAGCATCCCCAGAATTCGGAAAGTTATGCGAAGTCCACTCGTGCCTACCGTGTGTATTATCAACGGGAACCCATCAGCCTCCCAGAAATACTTCACATCGTAGCTACTGGCTGCAATCCTCTAACTATTCGAGCTGTCAAATTTCACTAGCAGTGGGATAAATCCCCCGTTCCTGTTCCAGCCCAGTTCAATACCTACCCGGTGTGGTTATTCATCCGAAAATTACTGTAATGACCTTTTCCAAACCAGTAAATTCGGAAATATGGACATTACTCTCAGCATTGCTCGACTTTTATTATACGTATAAAATTCTTAGTACAATTATTGCAGCTTTTCATCCCCCGTAGTCAGATCGATCTTAGTCTTGGAATTATTTAATTTTCTCTTATCTGGTACGTGCACGTCTCTTATGGTTCTCTTACCTAATAATTTTCTTCGTTTTACTTTTTGTTGATAATTTTCTGTTTCTTTTTTGTGGCTCGCTCTGAGCGTTTCTTAGTATACCTCGCGCAGCACTTGGAGAGTTAATTGTCCACTTAAATTTTTTTTCTTACCAACTCATGGAGTTTGTCGTAATTTCCAACTCTCCGAGAGCTTTCTGCAGACGGTACAGATTCTCCGGTCAGTACCTACCTACACGGAACGTCACCTCATGGACACGTTAAATTGCTACTCCGCCGGTGCAAGGTATAACTTTAGCGATTTGCAAGCCTCAAGTACCGGAGTGAGGATTATAACGGCCAAAGACGTGTCTCCTCAAAGTTACAATACCACTCTACGGTCCAAACTCAACTACGAGTGTGTAACGTGATTACCAAGTTTAGAAACCAACTGCTCGAATTTGTTTGTCTAAGACGCTTTACCCTTACCGAATAAGGGCAGATGCAAGGTTACAACTTTTTATTACCTCCACAAATTGGACCTTTTTCGGTTTTTGGTGCCGACTTTGTCTCCGCAACCACTTGCGGAATTTCAGCCTCGAAATCGTTACATATTCTGCATTCGATCGCTCGGCAATCTTCACATGTGACTTTTTGATAACTTGATCCGATAATCCGGTTGAATCTGAGGATCCAGGACGAACGATTGGAGATTTCGGAAGACTGATCAATTATTTGAATTCGTTATAAGCCGCCAGCATATGATATTTCCTTGGGAATTTAAGAGCTGGGTGCGAATTCTGAAGATCTAGGAAAACCCGTCAAGTAACACCGAGAGCAATAAGCTCCAGATATAGTAGAAGCTCGATAACCATCGAGTCGTTTATTGCGTCGAACTATCGGAGCGGAGAAAAATTTTGCCAAAAAATTGTGAAACCTTCGTCGACGTAATCTGCTAGACAGACTTCAATATGGAACCCTGCAGACTCCCTGTCTGTCTCGGATCCATGGCTACTGATACCTGAGGGTGTACCTACCTATCTCATACTCTGCATATGTGAGCATGATACCCACATGGTTTATAAAGCATAAATTGATGTATATTTGGGATGTGGGGAGAGTGGAAGAGAATTGTGTATTACGTACACAGAAAACTAGGATTATACGTATAGAACGAATGTCTAGGGGTTAAATCTATGGTAGAAAAGCTCCGAGTTCGATGGACGGAGAATGCATCGCTAGTCGACTGTTCACAGAGTGGCGCCGTTGCGCCTGACCCAGACGATGTTTTGTTACAATCTGCGTTCGGTTGGTGGGACGCCAGGCGTCGTCCTCCCGAGTTTGAGTTCGACGCCCGACAGCTTTATACCGTCTTCGGCAAATATTATACAGAACGGTACAATTTCAAACTCAAGGCGCGATGATTAAAAATTTTATTTTATTAATCTGCGTAAATCTCTCGTTACAAATTAAGTCTCAAATATTCGGCTAATTCAGAAAGAAAGGGACGGCGCGTCGTCGCACATTAAAACTTCGATCTCGTTAGCACGGACATCTTTTTTCCATCGAAATTTACCTGCCCAGACGTAATACCTTAATTTTCATTCCAATGTTCTCCGTCTTCTTTATCGTACCATTTTACAATTTGTGCTCAAACACAGCTGATCATTGCGAATAACGGCCAGAGTCTTCTGTTCCTTTCCTTTTAGGTAGGGTCTGCCAGCTCCTCGAATTTAATTCTCAAGTTTCACGACCCACTGACTTGCGTCAGGGACTGGTTACCGCTGCATTGACTTACTCGCATTGCATAAGCTTCAAATTTCCAATCTCAACTTTTTTCCTTCTCCCAGCTATATGTTTCCCATCACGTAATCGTACCCACACGTGCTGCTTTACCTATGAGCGTTATTCCAGATTAAATGAAAACGGCTGGAGATCATTTTTCCCAACTGTCATGTCGTCGGGGCTGTCCTGATTCTATAATGCAAGACGTATGCCTTTCCAACCGAAGCGAGGGGTGATTCAACGAAAATAAAAATTTCCAGCAATTTCGAAGATCTGAATCACCTGATTTTTCCCAGTGATCAAACTCTGGTGAAAAGTGCAGAACATTTCTTTCACTTATGTTAGCTCCTGATATTCTTATGGAATCGAGATTTCTTGTATCTGTATTACAAGCTGTGGCGAAAATCTTGCATTATCATATCGCTCGGAAACTCTCACTCCTTCGAAGTTGGAAGTTGGAAACTTTCGTTTCAATTTGCATAAGGAATTTTCCCTTCAAACTTGATCCATTCGGTCCGGATCACCCCGTACCCGAATCTATAATTGACAAAATTCCTCATCGCAGACTTTGTCATGCTCGAGTACTCTGAGAAACTAGCGTAATTGACATAACGATGAATACTCGAACCGATTAAAACCGCATTAGGTGCGACTCGGTCTCATAGGCGTATAGTACAGATTGTTATATCGACCGGTGCGTAAATAACTCGGTAAAATTTTCGTCCAAATCAGGGAAACGCCGTGTAATGGTCAGACGAAATCGGTCTCGTACAAACATAGATAATATGCGTACCCGGTGCCTGGTGCGTATGTATGAACTGTATATCGTAGGTATACGTATCTGTACGTACCACACATTTCGACTTCCCCGTAAGCCCCCCTAAATAGGGCATACAAATGTTGGTGAAAGCAGGTCGCTACTATACGGGCTTATACCCCCATGCACAAATTTTACGACGTCATTGCTGCCTCCCTCGTATATATGCATGCATGTAATCCATATTCACCTATCCATACTCTCATGAATTTATACCAAAATATATTGGTCATCGTTGGTACATACATGTGTACCTTATTGTCCCTTAATCATTTTTTTTTGGCTCGTTGATTTTTTCGAAAAACAGAATAAAACAAGCGATTTTTGCAATATCAAACAGCCGCTCGTTCATCCCATCGCGAATATTTGATTTCAAATCATTTTCGGTACCAAAAGTCAAAAATCTGAACACAACGAATGATCGAAATCCTTGTGGAACAACTCCTTTTCCTATTCGATTGAAATCCTGGCTCTTACCTGTTTATGCCTCGTAAAAGGCTATATAGTGATAAAATAGTGTTATTGAAAAATTCTATAGGGGGACGCTGGGTCCTAGAAAAATATCCGATTTTTAGTCGTATAGAGATATGAACCCGGCTGAGGTTGTTCGAAGCGATAAGAACGTATGTAATAACCGTGGACGTCTGACCTGTTCAGAAGTCGTGACGTTCAACGAGCAGATTGGGGTTAAGTGTTGAACATAAGAAAGACCAAGCAGTCAATATAATCTTCGCTCTTATCTTCGCACACTACGTGCCGCGGATTTACCCCGTCTATATTGTACATCGTAGATTCATACATGTACGTATACATGTACGTATACATACTATACATCTATTACACTATTCTATGCCAATGTCTATCAGGCAGCGCATATAGTCCCTTGTGTTTTACATACGCTTGGTTGTCAGGAAGCAAAGGCGTGCGAGTGTGAAATATCTATTGAGGGCGTTGGGTGGTTTATGGTTGAGGCAAGGGGCTAGGGGCCAGGGACGACGCCCGAACGTCGACGCCAAACACTTAACAAGGATAACAGCGTCGCTGTATTATCCGAGATTACGAAAACTCGGAAAGCTACGTAAACGCAAATTGGAGCACTTACCTCGGTCGACTCTGATTGCGATTGTGCTCCACGTGGTTATTCAAACGCACACGTACATACATACATATACATATAGGCATGGATATATCCGTGTGAAGCTCGCTCTCAATCAGACGTTTGTCGTTCTCGAGGACGAAACACTTTTAATTACTTCTAATTACTCAAGGGACGTTACTTAGATTCGGCATTAAAGCCTCCTTGACGATTCTGCCGTAATCGCGAAGTATCTGCGTGCGGTATTTTAAATTCATTTATATTTCGACAGTCTGGTTCACTTTTTTTTCATCCACAGCTGATAATAACGACGGGTTTTATACCGCGATCGATTGATCGTTACTCGCTTAATTTTTGCTCCGTCTGTACTCGCGATTTGAATAATAATAAACCAGTGATTCACTCTTGGCTCGAGCCGAGCTAAACTTTACGTATTTATACCGCCTTATACCACTAATTCCACAGGCATTGAAATTCGTAATTTACCTATAATTAATCTCAACTTTAATATTGCGTTTGTCCCGCGGCATCTGCAACGGAAAACTTCGAATCTTACATCAAATTCGAAACGAAAATTCTGCGATACCCAAAAATTAACGACAAACTCCGAAGCCGAACCATCGACACGATTCTTACATCCATGTCTTAAAATAAATTTCCTCGATCATAAAATAAAGATAATTGCAAAAAAAACTGATAGCAAAATTAGTGACCTCGGCTGATTATAGCACCTGCAACGCTTCGTATGTGAGCCATAACCGCCGTAACGATAACGACATAATTATTTCAAGATATTGAACAAAAATATTTTTAAAAAAGAACCTATACGCTCAACGGGGATGATGGGTAAAATATACGTGAAAATGACGCAGAAATGTAACCAAACTCGTAACAGAGGAAGCGAGGCTTTGAATTTTCGTAAAACTTTATCGCACGTATAAATTGTACCAACTGACAGAGCAATATTTGCCACAAGGGAGACAGATAGTCGTTTTTTCCAGCATAGGACACACGAGCGTCTAATTGTTACCGTTGTTATTTGTGTCGAGTATAATGAGTATATTTATCGTGAAAAGTATCAGGATGCCTATAATGAAACGGTGGCAATCTCCGATCTCAATTTGACCGTTAATAAGTATTATTTACAAAACAGGAGAAAATATACAGAAATAGATTGAATATCTGCGAGCGTCCTTCCGACTACACATGGCCACGCTGTAAAACACGTGTGATCGCCATGCGTAGAAGTCGTAATCCCGATTTTGGGCCTATAGACTCACGTGGGGTATTTATTTCCGTAGAACTAGATTATATATGAGATTTATTTATATCTATAAAAAGTGGAAACTATCCTCTGATAATTACGTGAAATGGTATTCTAATGTTCATCTAAAAGTTTAACTACTCACCCCAAACTTTAGATGAAACTATGCCACACGGTGTGCCTCGCTACGATCTCAAACTTGTTACAGCTGTATACATTAGGGTATTTCGAACTGAAATTGGTATTGTTTTCTTCGTCTCCCACCCTTCGAATCTCTTACTTCCAGTCTGAAATTGAATATCCGAAGACATCTGATATCCGGCAAAAAATTTCTAAAAAATATCTCAGTATATTGTCTCATCGCATTTCCATTTGAATAGTAGGTGAAACAACGCGCTGTACTTTTAAATTTCTTATTACTTTGCGAGAAAAATCAAATAGGATATGATTATCCGATTTAGGCATGGCTTGAAAAATTTTCTAGCGTAAGACTTGGATTCTCAGAACACCCTAATACACAATTCATGATCCGAGCGATTAATGAGAGCTGTATAAGTTACACGAAAAATACCAAATAAACGTCGAACAAAAATTAATTATGTAAAGTGGAGTCACTTGGCTCAAGAAACTGGAAACAATCCGCGATTCCTACCTGTAATTAAATATTGAAAAACAGAATTCGATAGGTCGTTGAGTCCCAATCTCTTTCGTTAGAGAATTACAATTTCATTTAAATCCTTCTGCCTTGTGTAGAACATCCTTTATACGTCCCAATAAAGTGTCTGATTACACCCGGACTCGCCGGCTATTACTACTTAAAACTCTGTTCTCGAGGGTATCGCGGATCTAGATTTACTACCCTGTTCTAATACAGCTACAGATCTCTGATACGTCGCGATAATGAAAAGAAAACACGATACTTCGTTTCCCGTTATCAGAAAATTCTAATATTCGGACTGATTCTGGAAACGCCAGACTAAGAATCGGCAGTAACCAATCGTATGAGCTTTCCGATCGGCATTCTTCGAGCAAATAAATCAAATGTGACACAGTTTAATTTCTGATAGCAGTAGAGGCACCTGTATAATGAATGAACTATTCTTTTGGCATGGGGTAAAAAATTTTCTTATTGACAGCCGACTCGCCGGCTATTACTAATTAAAACTCTGTTCTTAGGGGTATCGCGGATCCAGATTTGCTACCCTGTCCTAATACAGCTACAGATCTCTGATACGTCGCGATAATGAGAAGAGAACACGATACTTCGTTTCCCGTTATCAGAAAATTCGAATATTCGGACCGATTTTGGAAATGCCAGACTAAGAATCAGCAGCAACCAATCGTATGAGCTTTCTGATCGGCATTCTTCGACCAAATAAATCAAATGTGACACAGTTCAATTTCTGATAGCAGTAGAGGCATCTGCATGATGAATAAACTCCCCTTTTGGCATGGGGTAAAAAATTTTCCTATTTCGCCCGTTATACCTTATAATCATAGGAATAGGTATGCAGAGAACGTTATCGCGGGTCTGCCAACTGCGTAGCAAAGTGTGTCAGTGACAAACAACCGCGTCGCCGACACCTCCTGGTGCCAAACTAGAAGCTAGGTAATATCGGGTTAGGATAGGTCAGGTCAGGTTAGGTCGCACGCGACGGCCACCGTCGCCGCCGCGAGGATCCTGGCCCAGTCGTACTCCGGACGCGAAGCGGTGCGTCGACGGTATACTCGCTAAAGATAAACGGGTATTTTGCTAACCGCACCTTTTGCGCGACAGGTGAAATGCCGAAATTTGCGGAAACGTGTAGCCGTTGATTAACGAACGGAGTGAAACCTTTCCGATCGAAACTGATCGGTGGATCATAGGATTTGTCCTTATTTTTCGATCATTAGAAGAGAATGTAGTTGTCAGATCACAGATATTTGACTAATTAGCGAAAAAAAACTAAGGGTGCAGCTTTTCGATGTGTGATGTACCCGTCAGATTATTTTTCGATCATTTTGATAGAATTGAAGTCACGTTTGGATAACCGGAACGAGTAATTTCGAGGGCAACTTGATCGGGATTTGAGTTTACCAATCGAATCAATGAGGTATCGAATGTAATTTGAAAAGACTTCTTTGATGCTAGTCGTCGTCCACAAATACGAGTGTTTGCTTCACGCCTGGAAGGAGCGAGTCTCGTAACGGGTTGTGGACATTTGTACCTGTGAATCCAAGGGCTTACTCGTGACTGTATATTTGTCGACATACCGAAGTCAGGGGATCCGATTTATCGAAGGATAACAAATAACAAACAACAAATGTGACGTTGAGGACGAGGAAGAAGGGGAATAAAAACGGCTAGGAATTGAGGCATGTTGTGTCTCGACATGAAGCTCATGTCACGTTTGAAAGGATTATCGGGGTCCTCTTCAGCGTCATCGACCTCTACGTCCGAAGGCACACCGAGAAGAAACCGCGGCGGTAGCATAAGCAGTGTCATACCATCAACTGATATTGAAAGCGACGAGGATGACCGTTTCTCAAGTTCCACTGACAACACTTTCGCATCGCCGAGTCCACCGCCGAGGATTGCTAGGGACAGATCACGTTCCGTATGCGTACCGGTACTCAACTCATCCCAGCTAAGACACTTGCATCGTCGCGCGAGTCACAATCTGTACGTAACTATACGCGGATTGTACGATATGGGAAAGACAGCTACGGAATCTGCTCCATGAATTTTTTTTTCGATACTTAACAAGAGTGAAAATCCCACCCCAAAATAGCTAAGATCCGTTCCTCAAGAGTCAAATCTATGTCTTTTTTTCGAGTCGAATCGATAGAGGCGCGATTCTTACTCCAAGAAATTTCTAGAGTAGAATATACGCATTATGATTAACCCTTAGTCAGTTCGGTTCAGTAACATCAGTAATCTAGTGGGGTGAGTCACACCCCGAAGGCGCTTGGTTGAAAAAAGAATGAATATACTATATGCTCGTGGTCTTTTTGCTGGCATATTTCACTGCCGAAGTAACTCTGGTGAACTATAGGCTCCGATGTACAGAATTGATCGATTAATTCGCGAGTAATTATTCTAGCGAACTATATGCATAGTAGCTTAGGGATGCAGTCCGCCCCAATGGACTGACGAGGGTTCAGAGGGATACTTTTTGACAAAACGAACCCATCGACGAGAAAGTTTGACAAATTGCAGGTTATTAAAAAAGTGCCCGATTTCATGGTTTATGTATAAGTTGCTTGAATCCATTTGCGCTTTTGCCGAGAAGGTATTAGGTCAGGTTTATCGAGCTTTAAATCTGGCGATTACATCATAGAGTACGTACCCTACCTAGTGATATAGGGCACTTCAATCGGCCATGTGTTACAATCACTTTTCCATTTCTCGTTATACGGTTATAATTCATCGGACCTCTCGTATTTGAACTCCTGGAAAAATTGCTAACAGGTTCTACAATCGATTTGTGGAAGAATACTAATCGAAAAATCCACTCAAGTCACAAACAGTGTATTTGATACTATTCAAAGAAGATATTATTGATTCGTCGTGAACTGTTGCTTAGTACGATCAGAACGTCGTATATTCTAATTCCATGTATAGTATACACACTTTTGTTTGCCATGTATACTATTGCCCGAAGTGATATATTATTACGCAGTACACTACGGAAGATATGATATACCATATCATACAGGCGGTATTATTCTATACGTAATATATTAATACTTCTTGCGTAATTGGCGAGGAAACGGATTAGTGAATATATGCACACAATGTTCTACTCGTGCTTAGATGTGGATTCATTGGATGAATTATGTATTCCGAGCTGATACTGTGACGTTACTTTCAAAAAACGCGACATACATCGTTGAGAAATGGTTGGCTAGTACTTGCTATTCATTTCCTCTTCAAGATATTCGTTTTTCGAACTTTTTTAGCGAATTTAAACCGAAGTCGGAAAACCTCGAGCTTTCCGAAGCTTTCTTTCGATTGTCTTCGCGATATTTCATCGCAAAGTACGTAATATGAGATTGAAATGAGACATAGCACATTTGAAAACAATAAGTAGACTGAAGTAACTCTTGAAAATTTTCAGCTGATCCTAAACTTTTAGATTTTCAATCTCAGACCACCAAAGTTAAGATTCAAGGGATGGAAAATCAATGAGAAAAATAATATAGATTTTTATTGCGAAAAATCAGCATATACATAGGCATATTACGTATATTCATAAAACACGGCATACTATATATTATAACAAGGTAGCACCGCGTGTCAAATCCGTCGCCTTATCCGAAAAAGCAATTTCGCGCCAAATGCCCTCTACTTTCACGCTGTTATAGTTCGGTGTTCGGGGGCCATCCATGCCACTGTTTCTTGTCTGAGTCCATTTTTTTCTAATCTCATTCGCCAACGTGCCCGAATATACGTCTACCTGTGTATAGACGTAGATATACGCAAAATAGCACAGCAGCGGATGTGCATAAGCCGTAGGAATACGCGAATCTTTGACGCAGTTCAAGCAGAATTCGGCCCTATAATCTGAGAATTACTCCAGTACCTGAATAATTCATTTTTGTGGAAAATTAACATAGTTTCCCATGACAAACAAGGCGTTTCTCTTATATGTACATACATACCTACTCGGGCCTGTGTTTATTCGTTGTTAATTACATCGAGCTTTAGTTTACTATTTACGCACGTCTGTATGAGAACAGGGACTTGGTTGGGTGACCGGGCTCGCGAACTATAGAGAAAGAAACTTTTTTAAGGGTTGTAAGTTCCTTTTCCTCTTGTTATAGTTGCGAGGCACCGTATAGCCGGATTCGGAAGGCGGATAAAGTTCCTTTGCTTTTCGTTTTCTACTTAGTGTCGGCTGGGTCACAAGACATGAAAAACTCACCGAATGAGTTACGAACCTTGCATAGATATATGCGCATATGGCCAAGACTCGTTCTTTCGATCGGTCATTAGCCTATATCCTAGAAAATATGAGGCAGACTTGGCTCTTTTTAATTAATATTCCTCTTCCCATCTTGGCGTCGAACTTTCCTCTGTTTGGTGATCTTTTTCTTTTCCTTTTTCTGCAGTCTCCCCCTTAATTTTCTCCCCCGCCCTCGTATTGCTCATCTCTCAGCCCACGAGATCTCGTTTTTCATGTCTTAATCCTCTGTTTTTTAAGCACGCAAAACAGGTTTCAATTTCATTTAATTCGTCGAGTTAGTATACGTCGCGATTAGCCTGGGGGTGCGATTAAAACGGAGTAGCAATACTCACCGATCAATCGAAATCGGGCGTTCGTTAAATTACTAAATTTCCTCTTGTTACTTGTTCCAGCGCGCCAGCAACCGACACTGTATCTCGGAGGGGCGTCTTCTCTAGGCGATACTATGGCAGCATCGAAATGGTAAGGCCAATTGGGTTAATTTCTGATTTGTATGCTAGCGAGATCTAATATCCTCGGGTTGTACGGCACAGCACGCGCTCCTATACTCGTGGGTATACGTATCTATACATAGACTTATGAAACGCTTGACGAATGCACTTGTCAGTGATAAATGATAAAACGTGACTAACAGGCAGACGAATTATTGCCGAGTGACGTCTGACCATTTGCTTTAATCTTGAATTTCACTTAACGCACGTATACGTCGACTGCCTCGCAATTTCGGTCATAAGTACGTAAATCGGTAGTCAAATAAAAATCGAGAATGGAAACCTTCATCGATATTTTTCGAAACCATATGCGAGCCTAGAATGTCAGCTTCTGGGCCAACGTATGTTCGTTTGTTTCAATGATGATGATGTTTGTTAACATTTGAAATTAATTGCAAGTCGAACTGTTGTGTGTTGGCGTTTTATTGCATCCACAGCAGTTTCCATTGAGCCATATCTTGTCGTGCAATTCATGTGCATAGCTGTCTTTACCTTGGTATCATTATACCTACCAGGCGTTAGAACGCATAATAAAGTTTGCGCGGTTCTCTTCATTAAAATCTTCGTTCAAATTGCATGGAAAAGACGCGGAGAAAAGCAATAAAGTGGCTGAAACAGAGTTCCTGCAATTTCACCGGCATACATATATGATTCACCTTTACAACCCTTGCCAAGGCTCGTACGCTGCGCTTCTATTCATTTAGTTGGCAGTAGTTCTGACGTGTTAGTTTTAGCATCACTGCATAATTCAGATCATGTGTCTGAGACACTTTTGTCCGCTAGAGAATGCCAGCGCCTGATTCTGCACCGGGTATACTCAATGTTTAAAGAAGACCGAAAGACACAAGTGTCAGAAAAACTTATCGCACTCCAGATGATAAATATCAATTCAAAACTGCGGAATTTTATGAATAACTCGTTCAACCTATCGAACTTTTCTAAAATTCCGTCTATCCTACCTACTTATGATTTTGTACGTAAAATTTTTCGTAGACATTCTGTGCCGAGAAGGAAACGATTTCCAATTTCGGTCTCTGATAGAAGTCCGGATTCATTTTGCTCACGCTGGAAGTCCATCTTTGCAGCAAATTTAAAGCCTTCATATATTATCTTCGGATGATAATAATTAAATGAATCCGATATCCATTAGTTTTATTTCAATGCACACGAGTGCGCGTATGATTTATAATGTGGAACGAAGTCCGGGAGAATACTGTAACCTCCCCGATTGTTTAATTCGAACAAATTTATACACACGCAGGGACTAAGATAGGAACTACATTCAATATGCAGCGGTAATAGATACCAGATACCGTAGCTATAATCAATCAATTTTTGTAATGAATAAAATTTAAATTATAAAAGTTGTCTTGAGAATTTTATCAATCGTAAGACCCGAGAGTCCCTTATTAAAAATCCCGCTGAGACGGCGTGGCGTAAGGGAGGGTAAGCGATCCTCGACCCTGTTTCATGTCTACACGTTACTAATTAACGGCAACATAATTCAGAGCGCCCTTAGTATTCTGTGCTCGGCTTCATGAATGCGATGGTAAGCAAGACGCTTTTAAGCCATTGCTATCACGCTAAGTTAGAAACGTGCTTTTTCGGTTCCTGCCGCTGGCGTACTCCGTTGTTTCGAGTACACCGTCTACAACGAGACGCATTCGAGTAAAGACGGTAATAGGGTATGTCGTCAGACGTAGGATATAAGCCTACAGAATCACGACGTGTATCGTTCGCGTATGATCTGCGGTCTTTTCATGCTGCGTTTTCTCCGAACTTTGAAACCACGAAATTTGTTTTACCTCCGACCAAAAATTTATAATAAATACATTCCGGGATAAGCAGAGCAAGTAAAAAGCCGTCTCATAGGCTTGGTATGTGTTTGTTGAGAATTTTTTTTTCGTCGATAAAACGTGCCTTAACAGACCGTCTTATTTCACTCAATTTTGTCAGATTTTTTACCATTCATCCCACACGGGAGTAGAAATATTTTTCTCTAGTGATTGAATCCCAATGGTTACTCAGCATCTGCCAGCTCCCCGACACAGTATACATATAGAACATTGTAACCCTTTTCCGAGACACACAATTCACCGAGAAACCTTCGTCTCCTATAACTCTTACGCGAATGTCATTTGATTATCTCGAATACCATGCCTCTGAGAATGCTAAAGGGTTGTGTAAGATGATTCCAGGAGAGACGATGATATTTTTGTACTCCACAGCTCGGGGTTCCTGAATCCGAAAAATTTCACAGCTTTTATAATTGTGGGAATAAATTAACAACCACTATACGTCGATCAAGCGATCGAATGCCATCGTTTAACGTCACTCGCGACAAACCAATCCCCCGAGACCCCATAGCTACTATTAAAATCGAGATGAGTCTCATTTGAGCTGTATTGATTCAAATGATCAAAATTCCGCAATGTCACCACAATATTGAAATTAATTAAACCTCAAGTCTGGAGCGTGCTGAACTTGGTATTAAACCCGACTCAACTAAAAGAGAAGAGTTACTTTCCTCTTTTTAAATTTCTCTATACCCTTACGCGGGCTGCTTTAGCAGGGTAGTAGTCTATCTAGTCAAATTTTCAGCGAGAACTGCTTGTTCACATGTTGTTGAAGTGGTACTTGGTCGCTGCAACCCTCCTCTGTCATAATACATTTCACTCACGGGCATATAGATACCGTAATTGCAACCCTTGCAGTGGATGTTCGTACAGGGTCCTGAGCACCCAGGATAACAATACGAGCGTTCATTAAAGCTGCTATCAACGGAAAGGAAAATAAATAATTTCAATTCAATTAAAAAGATGTGTCCGATTGCGAATCTTGTTAGAACCCCATTGTTTCGAGTTCTTGGCGATATTTCGTCACTTTCTATTTGTAGGTAGGATGCAAATGATCTGGTCATTTTGAAAAGACCGTATTTCTCTTGCGGTCGAGGTACGAGCGTGTTTTTTAAACTACCTAATTCATTATCTTGACATTCTCAAATTGCATACCTCGACTTGCCACTTTTACTGTTGAGAGAAGTGTAAATATGTATAGCAGACGGGTCCGACCAATTAACCGCAAAAGGCGATAAAGACGAACGACGTTGAACGTGCCCAGCTAGTGAAGTAGGATACTATTATACATGTATTGATACCGGCTAGTTGATTACATACATACATATGTGTGGCATATATCTACACACGTGTGTTCGTGTATTTATTCATCATGTGTATATTAACAGATAGGATGATAAGGCTGATCCCTGCCTTAAGGGTTTCATAGAATTTTAGATCCCCATTTTCTCATGACAATATAGTTGTACGTATGTTACGTATGCGGTACATATGCTGTGCGTAGGTGAGAAAGCCGTAGAGATTCACGTGCTAATTGAGACCAGGTTCTCCGGGCTATTGTTCCCGCAAAATTACTGTAATCTTAATTTAACTCAACCCGAATCTCGACTCCACCTATATGTTACCCTTATATGACTTTGTGATTTTCCTCGTGAAGTATCATAACTCATTTATAATTCGAAACGAAAACGATAAGGGAAGGAAAGGGATTTTTTTTCTCTCCGGAATTTTGAGATATTATACGTGTATGAGATTCAAATTTGTAGCTTTACACTCAGTTGACAATTCGGAACTGATACATTGCAGAATAGTTGACATTTCGCCTTCGCCCTTGTTATGTTCGATATCCAACTCCAATTTGAATTTCAAGTTGAGCCATTTGCCTTAATAGCTCTTCTTTGTATAAGTACTTTCCCCCTGATTTAATCTAAAATTTGCAAGACAATGCTATACTTTTCAATAGAAGTGCAAAAGGTGATGGGGCACGTATACGCACATACACACATACTATCTACACAACAAAATTTATACATTGGTAATATATACAACGTATTCAAATTTCAGACGTGGGTTGTGATTTCGAACTGTTTGAGCAAAAATCATCGATTTTAGGTTTTTCGCCTCGATTCACGCTTCTGAAACGGCACCCTTCATTTCACCAGATCGCTTTTGTCGGTCGAAATTCAGTTCAACCAGCGAAACGATTTTTGGGGTTTTGCAAGAATTTCAAGGGGCGCGTGGCACCGCTTTACAGATAACGAAGTTTTCTCGCAACTCAACTACCGCGGGTCGGTGATAAACCGTAGGCAATACCGAGCTCGAACAGCCTATAAACTCGACATAAACGAAACAATTTTTAGCTGTAAGAATTTGACGAAAATTAACTAACCCCATATTTTTTCATCAGCTGTTTCCATGTCGATTAACTGTCACAAATAGATTTTTCAATGATCGAAAACTATCCCCATAGTAGATATAATATTTGACCAATTCCATGCCTCTGCAGTCGAGTCTAGGAAGTAGTTTAGTTGATTGAACAAAGTAGTTTTGTTGATTCGGCATACTGGTATTCTGTTGAATCAACTAGCCCGTAGTTTTGTTGACTCGACTATATCAGCTAACGAAAAGCTCTACGAAATGGATTGTTCGATTGAAATAAATTGTTTTTGAATCAACAATAACTTTCTTTGAGTGATAGTCCATACCTCGCACGAGTGCTTTCATACATAATATTAATGATTAGACCACCCTCTGTCGTAATTGCCGTAGTTCCATAATAACGCCGACTAGTATTGACCGACCTACATCTTACGTTAATTAAGCGACACCCCTAACAGCTTGAGATATTTTTCAAACTTCAACTTTAGGTGTAGACCGTTGTAATATCTTCTGGTGTGGCTCCCAGACGCACTCTGATATTAAATCTTCTCAGAATTTTGTCCGAGAGGATAAATTTTCAAGATTCAGTTTCCAACTCGAACGAATCTTCACCGGCGATGTAACCACCACCCCTACGGACTCGAAGTTAGAAACGCACGCATAGATACACACACGTGTATGTTTTGTACTTGCCCATTTATGTATTGAGAGATCGCATTGAAAGCCAGCTGTAGAAAGAGCTTGGCGATCAAGGAACGAGAGTAAAAGAACGAAAGCCGAATGCTTAAACGTTTTCCGATTTTCCAGATACGAGAACAACAGAACAGGGAAAAAATGAGGGCACTTTTCACAGTGATCATTTTTTTTTTTTTTTTGCTTTTTTAACGAGGCAGTGAAATCACCAGTACCAACCTCGTTGAAATTCAAATCAATATACAAAAACATCGATTCTACGTACTTGAGTACGTCAAATTTATGAAATCGAATACTATTTCGTTCAAAAAACATCTTGAGGTTCGAAAACATGTATATATAGTATTACTTTTCATCCCACGATCAATGATTCTTCGTTTCACCCCTTTCGTTCACACGAATATTATTCTGAAATTACGCAGGAGTTACAGTCAAACCTATAGAACATGTGGGTAGTGAAGGGTGGCTGAATTCTTTTGCGATATTATTTCTTTCAAGAAACAACTCCCAAAATACAAAAATTTGAAAAACAATTCTCTGATCGGTAATAAATTGCTTTTGCCTCTTAGACGCAATAAGCAACCCGCTGTACGAAACGAAACGGACACGTCGACCCAAATTTATTGAAAATGTTCGACTCCCGACGACAGGCGCTCATTTGTGTCAAGTAAACCTTCATTCATCGCAAAGAACTAATATTTGACCAATATGCCTACCCTTCCTACTGAGCGAGTCTGTCAGAGCGAAGTAAGTTATATTTGGAATGACGAAGATATTCAATCGATTCAAATATTTATTCCATAGCTATAGGTATAGACAAATTTGAATATCTCGAGTAAATATCAGTTTTTCGATGTATTAAACATCATTTGTTTCATAGAGTGGACAGTACTGCTCTACGAGGAGTAAGGTATGGGGATATTGAAAAAAAAAGTATTTGTTTGCGATGGAAAATAATTCGCGGTATGAAAACGGTCGAAAATCGCATTCGGTGCAAATATTTCATGCGATGTCAACTCCAGAGGCATTTTGGCCCTCTCCCTAATCGGTATAAGCGTATAAATTCCCAAAAAATTGGTCAAGTTCTATTTATACAGCGTGAAAGGCCTTTCAAATAGTATGACACTTGGATGTATGGAACGACTTTCTGTACAGACCTTTCTGGCCAATATTAATACCAGCAATAGCTATGCCTACATTATTCAGGCACCCGCATCATTCGGTCTCGCACAATGGTTCGCAGACTGTTGGCAAACTCTGAAACCCCTAAGCCTCGAGAAAGCCACCCGTACAAGTCGCCGAGGGTATATCTATTCAACGATCGAAATCCAACTTACCCAGCCACATCTAATTTCCTCCAAAATTTTGAAACTCCCTTTGCGAAACTATAGATCATTAAAGTTTGAGCAATTCGTTCTACAGGGTGAATATGTTGAGTAAGTAAGTATAAGTACTACCGTTCGTGCGGGGAGGGGCAGTTTTTTCTGAAATTTATTTTAATTAGTTACCCGCGACCCTGCGAATAGACAATCGCGAGACATTCGAAAAGGGAGTGAAAATGCATAATGGATGAAGCACGGGTCCCACTGCCTGACTGAACAATCGCCACTACTACTGGATTTATTTCGTCCGGTGAAAAAGATTTAGTGACTTTCGGTGGCAATAGAGGAACAGGAAATAGAAAATAGCCATTTTTCACGTTCACCATCGTCATTTAAAAGCTCGACACGTGTTTAATGTCTAGCTTGCTTGGGCTTTTTCGCTACCTGCAACGAGCATGTGACTTTATAGAACGACTCCGGTATAACAGTGGCTGAAAACGAAGTTTCGTCATCGGTATGGGATCGAATAAATCAGCTTGAAAAGAGCTGGAATTCCCTATGTTATAGAAAAAGGTAGAAATTTCATCTGGAATTTGTACAAGTTTCAATTAGACAGGGTGAATTACACCCTACTGACTACCGAGACGTATACAAGGTGGGAATCTCTATGGCTGACGAAGTACCAGGGTAAACGAACGCGATTTCCAGTCGAATTTGTGACACTTCAGCGCATAGAATTATAGAATAATTAAAAATTACCAGCGACTACCTCGACGCGGGCTTGTTGGGCACGCTATCGTATACGGTGGATTGGAATAATTCCCTGGAGTATTTTCGCATTCATTTTTTTATCCTCTTCATTTTTAATTGGAGCCAAAAGTACAAGCACGGTTGAAAGTTTACTTTTACGTTTAATCTTACTGCGTCAACGATACATCCAAAGTTTATTGCCACTTCAAACGTTGCACAAAATTTATAAGTATACATCGTTACACCTTGTATCAAGTCTTCGAGTCTCGCTTAATGCAATAATTGTAGGTGGGCGAACAGTTTAAAATTTAATTCCTGATCGGATCCAATTTTCATAACGAAATTTATTATAGAAATGCATCGTACCAAAATCAGTATCAGTTTTCACTTGAAATATATAGAGTAATGAATTTCTTTTTTTGTTTTTTCTTCTTGTTTTATGACAAAATTAGATCGGCTCGTGTTAAAAGCTTCCGAGAAATTTCCTCCCGTTTCAATAACCGCGCCTACAAATCACAATGACGAAGGCATCCTCTTTGGCGCGAGATACCCGTAATATCATGAAAAATAGACGTGCGCAACTGACTAGCATGAATCCGTAAAGCCTGAAACTTGAGGCGACGTTTAATTAAAATTTCATTTAATCATTCCTCAGCTTTTATATAATTCCCTTACTCTAATTTCACATTAGTTGCATTCACCTTCAAGCTCTTCTTGGTAACCGAGTTTCGAACGGTTTACTATGCTATGCAACGGAAGGTATAGCGCTACCTCTGTTTAACTAGCGTACATTTTCTCGCTACCCGTGTTGCAGTTTTCCGAGCAAAAATCGTGCAAACATATTCCAAAATTTACAACTCGTGCACGCCTCCCTCCCCGAAGTTCTCAGGCAACCCCAAGATCAACTCACGGCTTATTGATGTTCTTCCCGCCACTTGAAGGGCCGTAATTACTGTGCCATCAAATTCACCTATTTCTGGAAAGAAATAATTAATTTTTCATCACTTTCCGATTTATTTTTATAAATTGAAATAACGCAGCGGAACAAACCAGCTTCTGATCTCTTTACCTAAAATACTAATTCAGAGGATTCAGCTAGGTCCTCAATCTCAAGGAAAAACGTAAATAATCTTCGTTCAACGTAATTTCAATTTGCTACTTTTCGCACGTGTGCAGCGGTGAAGCGCTATATCACATACGTTGAATGCTACTATGATAAGCATATCAGAAGTACGGACGAATGTATGTGTAAAGTAGGTTGATTGTTGAAAACGGTAATACCGATACGTCCGCCCGAGAATAACGTCACAAATATTTGCCCGAGTATTTCGAGGCGATCTGCACGGTTCTTGCAAGTAAAATACCGAATAGATTTGAAAGGCTCGCTCGCTATTGAATAGAAGTAAAATTGACGATAATCGGCCCGTCACACTTACGCTGCTACTTCCAGTAAATTTTCACTGAAGGGTGCCCAGGCTGCTTGGGAGACGGTCGATTTGAGTAATTGCAGCGTTCATCCTCTATATTTAGGACTTAGGTGTTTTTGGGTCAAGACGATTCATCGCTATCTGTGGTAGTTTGGTAGCAAACGTCGCGGTTGAATACCAGCAATATAAGAACATCAGAATATGGAGAAAATCGTAGCACTTGTTGTTCGGAGGAAAATGAGAAGAAAAAAATCGGAGCTGAACCGTACTACGGCATCGTACAATTTTATTCATTTCAGCTAACGACCACTTGAACGTCGGTCGTTAATCAATACGGTAACAATAACAACGATACCGGAAACAAAAATCACGTGTTCATTCTCTCGGTATCGAGAAATAAAGTGAGTTGAAATGAACACAATAGTGTTTACCTGTATATCGCGTGACTAATGCAACCTAGGGTCGTATTAAGCACCGAAAATACGATTTTACCGCCAAAAAGTCGAATAGCTTTTTTGTGTCTTGCCATTTGCTTGGAAAATGATTGAGACACGGAAATAAATTGGAATCGAAAAATTGATCAGCTCAAAGCATAACCTTTTGAAAGTAGTTTTTTCAAATTACCATTTAGGCTCTAATACTTAAAATTCGCATCCCCCAAATTATTTAAAACAAAGTTAGGGATGATAAAATATGAATTATTCATTGGATATCGATTAATTGATTACATAATGTTTTGAGATTATTGATTGAATATAACGCGAGTAAATAATTTATAAATATACGTGTTATAAATCCTATCTGGACACGTTTGCGTACGTGAGTTAGAGAGGACGATAATCATTGTCACGTATTTAGACAATTTATCAGTGAAATCCTTTCCTATCTTATATGCTCGTCGGCATCCAGAGTTCTCGATTTTCTTATCTCGTTAGAAATTGAGGGTGAATAAAAGGAGCGTATTAGCAACGCGACGGGATCTGTTCCATCTGCGTCCATTGCGATCAACTGAATTCTAAATTTCATGCTAAGATCACCTTAGCACAAGCGAAGCGGATCACAGCCACCGCGCAAACCGTCTCTAACAAGAACTGGCAGATCGCATCAGTACCCTCTTCACCCTCGTCACCTTCCACCGTTGGCATTAAGAACTCAATTTATTTCCCAATCTGTTCTAATATCGATTTAGCCTGTGTCTGTCACGAACTCGTTCAAGAAGCCAGTATCCATTCACTCGGTAACTATCTTCTTTGCTGGACAGAAAAAAAAAAACGAAATCAAAAATAAACTAATCTAAGCGGGCATTCGGTGATCCGTTAAACAAGATTTCAGGCCGAGTAAAAAAGTTTTAAATTAAATTTTGATCGATTTTTGAATACTTTTATTACAGTTCATAGATACTTCGATCAATTCAATCGCGTACTACTTCTAAATATGTGTCTTGGTACAATACTGCAGTATATGGGAAAGGTAGATGTTATTCGAGGCTCTTTGATCTACATTCGCGGTACTAGAACTCATTATTCGTTTGGGAAATATCCGCTAACTACCAAGGAATTTACATTATATGCAAACTCCGAAATGTGTGTTCTGAATACAAAATAATTGGATGGAATACCATGAGTGTATTTTTCAGTGACCGATCGGTTAGAATCAGTTAATGGCAGAGTGCAGAGTTAACGTTTCACAGATTACAAAATTCGTTTGAATTGAGTGATATCACTGTATGAAAAAGATACGTTTCAAAATTGGATGATATTCAAACCCTCGAATGACGGACCCTTTTTTTTCACTCATAATTTACTGCCCGCCTTAATTACCCACGTTAAATTTTGACAGCGTAGAAAATTACCAAATGGCTCGATGTGCGAATTATCCAGCATGGTTTGAGTGTGTAATCAATTTGAACACGGTACCCTATAAACGAGAACACCTAATGCATTAATGAGATTATTAATGCCATAAGTGAAGAGTAAAACGCGTATGAGCCGCTATTAAACCGTACGGTATATGTATAAGCTGACCGGTTTTAGTGCAATATTAAACGATAAACCAACTCACACCTGAGACTCGTCTAGCCACACATGTAAGTTATGGCGGTTTAACGTTCCACCTTTATGAACGAAAGTGATACGACGGATAAATTTTCGGTGTTACCTAACTCCGAACAGGTTTTTTTTATTTCAATGATATCCGCAGGAAAAGAGCCGAAATCTCACGCCGGATTTATATAACGGATGCGAGGGCAAACGCCCTGCTCTCCGGGGAGATACGATGTCCAAACATAGAAATCCCATTCCGTTTTGCGGTTGAAATACACCGCTAGGGCCATACATCCCATTCTATTCATCAGCCATATTTTCATCTGCCGAATATTTCAGGAGATAATTTTGAATTGTATTCGTGAAAGTTGCCGATTCGGAGTTTTGGACGATCATACTCGAAGTCAATGAAGTCGATTTGTCGATAAAATGACTGCAAATGA
Source organism: Tenthredo distinguenda (assembly GCA_947538915.1). Classification (NCBI taxonomy): domain Eukaryota; kingdom Metazoa; phylum Arthropoda; class Insecta; order Hymenoptera; family Tenthredinidae; genus Tenthredo; species Tenthredo distinguenda. The sequence continues at coordinate 14,941,993 of OX384534.1, forward strand.
TCGCTCCGAAAATATTTCACCACCTTCGAAAGAAGAACGCATTGTTTTTCGCTGATGGGACAGCTGGACATTACTTTATCTACGAATTAAGGTATTTATTGCTCTCCTGCGAGGTAAAGTGGATAGAAATCGGGTGTCTAGAGATCCTGGGAGACGAGGTTTGAGAGAAAACTGAGAGGACCACATGGGAGGCGTGAAGTGGACTCCTGCTGGTTACCTAATGGATAGTTTCTGTCAACCACTGGCTTGTTATTAAAATATTACGAGTCCCTTCTTCTCGCCTCGAAGCTTTGGAGTAGAACAATTGGATCTTACAGGCCGGCGCACTGCACACTATTTAATAACCGTTTGAAAAAAAAAAGAAAAAAATTGTATTGCATTTTGGGGGAGAACTATGATATAATATAATATTGAAAAAATATATCAGGAAAATGGTTTACCTGTGGTACTCTATCGATCCAAGATACCCTTGCGAATTTAATAGGTGTAAAAAAGGTGGCAATTTGCAATTAGTGATGTGGTAATTAGAATTTTGGTAAACTCTGTTACAGACTCTAGAGAATCAGACCGAATTTTACAGATTGCCATTACACAGAAATTAATTAATACAGTTCAGAAAAAATAAATAACTGAAATTCGTATAATCTCAATATAATGGTACTGGTCTATTAAATAAGGTTTTTACTGACCAGACGGATTACATGTGGATGAAATATGGAAAGCCCCATACGTAGGTAGAGAAGTATGATCCTATACTGTTTAAATTGACGAATACTATCTCACTGGCACTCATAGGTCCTTCACCGTAGCATTTTAGTGCAAAAACGCAGTATATCATGTAACATGCGTTCTTGATACTATCGTAATAACATCATACATGCAAAAACGAAAGATGTTGAGTGCCGATTAAGAAAAATGACGAGTTATCAACGTTGTGCACGTTATTGTATGCAACCTATGATACATCTGGAGTAGAATTAGTCGGAGAAGTTGCAGATTTCTCCGGTGTAAACGATAAAATTCGGTGCGAATCGGGTTTGCCGCGGTGTAGTGCGCGCCGGCCTTTATCACGTCTCTAAATTATGTAGGTTCACTGAATTACTGGTGATAAATCTTTCAGAACATATTTACAATCGGAGATATTTCGACTGAATTCCGTTACGAACTCCAGCGTAATTATTAATTAAACAAAAGCAAATAGAACAAAGTTTAATTATTCAAAGCAAGAGTTTAGGAGACCAATCAGCCCGACCTATGGTCGCTATGCTCACCCTTGAGCTTGCTCGACGTCAAGAGCACGGACCTTCAAACAGTAAGCCGCGAATGGTTGCTGAATATGTTTTATCAAACATTCTCTCTGGTCACATGGTAGAGGGATTTCCCACAGCTAATTCACCTCGGGTCAAAATCAACCTACGAGATATAGCTCAACCTGTGCATGTATGCTTCCACGTGTGGAACTAATTACTAATTAGCAATTGGTTATCAGGTAGTCGAAACCACGGTGATTTGTCACTGGCCGAGTTGAGGATTTTTACGAATTTTTCAAATGTTACTTCTTTTACATAGTAGAGCTACGTGGATGTCAATGTGGAAAGGGTCCACTTTGTAGACGTAGAGTTATGGGCACGTACTTCTGACTAAATTACGAACATTTGAAAAAAACATCAACCCTTGCAAGGTTGAAAAATGGCTAAGTTATTCATCAACAAAGTTAGAAGTGTGAAGAACATCATCCCGGGAAAATCGTGATTAAAGTTTGTGGGCCCTTCTCTTTTTCGTTTTGAATGTAAAAATGATTCACCTCCAAGTATGTTTTGAACAAAATTGAAGCGCGAAAGAATTCAGGCAGCGTTACAGTATAATTTTTAACGAAAACTCCTGAGAGGCCGGAAAACTTTTACCCTGAAAAACGCGAATATCTTGAAAACTAGGATCGACGAGGTAGGCCCATTCTATTTGACGTATGTTTTGTCATCCGTTTCGTTCCGAATGGAGTGGCGAACGAACATTCAATTATCCACAACGTCTGCCTACAATTTCTTGACTGTGCTAAATTTTCAATTTCTGACGTTTCTAACAGAAATTCATTCAGTTAGATGACAGAAAATATTAGCGCTTGTCAAAACACGAGACACACGAAACTCCCTCGTACTTGTAGATCTAATATTAAAGAGACAGGGCACCAGTGCCTGGGACAAAGAGGGTGAGCCCGAGGCTATGACTTCGTCTTTACGCTGGTAAAGATGGCTTTAATTCTCTTTGTGGATAGACAACAGTTGTGTCGACTTCAATGTAGCTTCTGATATAATTTTTCATTTTATAAATTCATTACTGGTTAAAATTGGAATGAATTAGCCAGTGGAGCTCTACCTTACGTACGTTGCACGGTTCGGTTATGAAACATTGGTAAATTAAGTATTTGGCAATGAAGTGAAGATGTATATGCATCTATAAAAGATTGATTGATAGGTATTCATTAATAATTTTGGCCCTGGATCAAACCTGTCGAGGCTTTACAACAGGCACAAAAAAGGCGATAAATAATAAGAATGGCAAGTGAAAAAATGTTACTCCCCACGGTCGATATGCGGTGGAAGCTCACGCCCTGAAAGATACCGGTCATAATTCATAGCCGGTTTCGTGTCCCTTGGATTTTCTACCGCAATATATAGCGAAAAAAGTTATAGCCCGCGTCTAGCTCTGTGTAAAACATTTTTTTTATAAACTGAGCACACAGCAATTTTTTATTCTTTTATTTCATTGCCCAAAAATTATAACAACATCAAACGAAACGAAGCTGGGAGACCTCAGTTCTTTATTATTTTTAACAGCGTATTCTCCGTTGAAAGATTTGAGAAAGAAACTCGGAACATTTTAAAGACGTGATCAAAGTAAATTGATAAACTGTACTACATAGACTTTCGTAAAATTATAACGAAACGAGTGGCCTACAAGCTTATCAGCATTATTTAAATTCGAGCAGCAAAGTATAGGCGTTGTAGGTCTCGAGAAGAGAAGAGTTCTCCATAAAACCACTTCTCAACGACAGCTGAGGAAAAGTGTCTTACGACCAGGTTCTGATTTGCACTTCGTTGCAAACTCATCACGCGGTTTTCTGGATTAAATCCTTGAAGACTTCTATAATTCCATGCTGCAGCTTAAATTTACTTGATAAAGCGCAAGTGGTTACGAAGCTTGCATATTTCATTATTGAAGTTTATGACCAACTATTCCAACACTCTCTATTCTAGCTGCCGCAGGTGGAGCAGGATGGCTTCGAGAATGGAAGAAGATTTCGGGTCGAAAATGGAGATTCTCTCGGAGAAAAAGAAGAGGTAAAAAATTTATTATCAATAGAATTATTTTCGGTTTTGTACTCAAATGAACTTCGTGCTAAACCTGCAAACCAATACCTCGGCTAGCGCAGCAAGATTTCTCACGACAAAAACGAACACAAGTTTGTCGAATTTAATGAATTACGGTTCGTTTAGCTTCGAGAATGGTATCATAGTAGGTATTTGAATAATCTTGTCGATTCTTGGAGTCAGATAAGTTATTCGAAAGTTAGATAAAAACGAGACCTTGCCAATAAAGAAAAAAAGAAGACAAATAAGTCTTGCAAACTTTTCAGATGTTCGGATCACCTAGTACACCGGTGCTCGAAAATCCGGAGAACCAGACACGATGGTACTTCAAGTATTTTCTTGGAAAGCGTAAGTACTCACTTGGCAAAACCTCGACGTAACCACACTTTCGTGAATACGAAACTACTTGATGGTCTCTAACACGCACCTGCATTTGTTAGAGCGCGGAAATAAAGGCCTGAAAAACACGACCAAGAATTAAACGTCTGCAGAAACGATTGCAAAAATGAAAGACCTTCGAATGCGTCACTTTTTCACGACTCTAACCAAGGTTTTATTTTTCAAAGTGCACCAGAATTACGTCGGATCGGATCAAGAAAGGAATCCCATCTTTCTCTCTGTGGTCCTTAGCGAAGGAGCAGGTGATCGTTGCGTGCCACACTACAGAGCTATTCTTTGGCGACGAACTGTAAGCTTTAGCTCATCCCCTCAGATATAATAACAAGGTTTCACGTTGTTCAATTCCATAATTAATTTCAGGGAGCACAGAAGATATCTCTACCTTACGTAGCGAACAAACCCATGACAGTAAAGCAAATTTTAAGGTCAGTATAGGAGCAATAAGTCGTTGATGTCTGGGTGTGTAGGTCAGCTTATTGATATTTATCTACTTGTATCGTTTCTTCTATGACTTCAGCAACTTTCCTGGAATGGACAGACTAGACAAGGGTCCACGAGAGATATTTTCTCCAGATATACAAAAAGTGAGTTTTAAGCGAAGGCAGCATTTTCTACGCTCAATTGTTTTCCTAATTCCTTTTATATCTGTTAGCATTTGGCTCCATTCCAGACGGTACCCTACATCCTAGGTGCAAACTATTCTGTAAGCTTGTTCTCGGGTTGTGCACCTCTCTACTGAAACTTTTCACCGTTATGAAGAAAAAAAGTGTTCATATTTCATTTAAGAAGATTACGTTCTTCCCCACGTTACCGTTTCTTCGTTTCCATTTCTTTTGCTTTTAAACTCCTGTAGGGAAGTTTGAACTTCTTCTCTCTCGCTGTGGTCCGGTTATACTTCCATTCGATCCCGTCACCTACGTTTTTCCATATGTATTCATGACCGCTTTTCTATATCCAGGACCTTCTACTTTTGGAGGAACAAGAGGGTTCCGTAAATTTCAAATTCGGGGTCGTGTATGCAAAAGAGGGTCAGACAACGGACGACGAGATGCTGTCTAATGGTGAGTAAGATTCGCCTCACCCTGACCTTAACCGTTTACGACTACGCCACACGTGCAAACTGTGTCAGCATGTATTACACACTAGGGTGCTCCTCAATTCGGTCATATTCGAATTTCAATGCTCCCATGGGCCAGAACGTCTCCAAATATAAGAAAAAAAAAAAAATGTAAAAACCCCAGGTTCCTATCTCACTGCTAAGTACTGCCCCAAAGCCTTTGAACTTTCCCATTTAAATACCACACGATTTTAGTACTTCGGGGTTATTTTTCAATTCTTATCGCATTATCGCTTTGAATGATCTGAAACTCCGCGAACTTCTGATTTATAGTAGTAGGTATCCATGAAAAATTCACAGATTTTTAACGACATAATTTTATTCATCAGAATTTGGAGATAAGGCATTTTTCTTTTCTTGGTGCGCTGTAACTTCAAAAATTACATCGTCGAAAATCTGTCGAATTTTCATAAGATGCTTACTACTACAGGTAAGACGTGTACCAGGTTTGAGATTTTCCGGAACTATACTGTAACACGAAGGAAAAAAATTATCCGCGAAATGTCACAAATCGTGTTTTATTCAAATGGGAAAATTCGAATGCTTTGGGTACCGAGAATCGAAATAGGAACCTGGGGTTCTGGCTACATTTTTTTGTATATACTTAAAGACGTCCGAAATTCGAAAATAATCAAGTTAAGGACCACCCTAGTACAGAAATATAGGATAAAAACAAGCAGACGTATATGTATCTACTTGAGATAAATTTCGGTACACATAACGCTGTCTAGAAGCGTAATTCGTCGTATCATATATCGCTAAGGCTGCTTTAAGATCCTGCGAAGTCTCAGGAGCTATGGGCACCTATAACTCATGAAATATTTCAGAAAAAGGCAGCCCAGAATTTCACCGGTTTCTTGAGTTGCTTGGTGAAAGAATCCGACTGAAAGGCTGGGACAAATACAGAGGAGGTCTGGATGTCAAAGGTACGATATTCACATTATGTGATTCGATGCTCTCCCCGACTCGCTATATTAAAGTATATCTATAATGGAAGAGACAATAAACAATGGATCCGTAGTTTTCAAGTGAAAAGGGTGCACGTGAGGGTAAAAACTTCGTTGTGAAGCACGTTGGGTGGCCTTATATCTTGCGGCAGTCTTTACTCGAGCCTAATCGATATTTGAAATACACTCGCTTTCGCTAAAGCCTATCAGAAAAAAAGTTTCAGAGGTGGTAGAAAAGTGTTCGCAAGCCGCAAAGAAAACTCATCGATCAAATAAGCCTAATTTCATTCTCATGACCGGTCGCAGGAGACATGACGGGAAAGGAGAGTGTCTACACTGTCTACGCAGGACACGAAGTCATGTTTCACGTTAGTACGATGCTGCCGCACTCTAAAGACAATCCTCAACAACTCGAGCGGAAACGGCACATCGGAAATGACATCGTCAACGTTATATATACGGACGATCCTAGCGCACTTGACTCATTCAATCCGAACTGTATCAAAAGCCAATTCACCCGTAAGTCTAGATAAGAAAATCGAGAAGCATGTGTTTAAACAACCGATCGAAGTACTACCCCGCACCGTTCGAGCAAATAGGATCTCCCATTCCGTTTGATCAAACAAACCCGCTCCTGTCCCTTTTTCAGATGTATTCGCCATAGTAAGTAGCGACAGTAGCGGATGGAGAGTCGCGGTTTATTGTGACGAAAGTGTGCCTCTATTTGGACCAAGTCTGCCATGTCCTCCCGTCTTCAATGACCCTCACACCTTCAGGGAGTTCCTCTTGGTCAAACTTATCAATGGAGAAAAAGCGACGTTTAACACTCCGACCTTCTCCCAAAAGCGGGAAAGGACTCTAGACATGCTAATCAGAGATCTGTACCAGGAACATGTCCAGGACTCCAAGGGTAGCGTGAGTATGCTGCTGGGGTTACCGTCTTACTCATCATGAAGCAATAGAATTAGGAGTGGAGCACGGTACCTACAAGTGCATGAATTTTTTTAGAACATGCTTAACCGACGTGCACTTTCGGACGTCGTTGAAGCGCCAGGTCGTCGACGTGAGGAGACACGAGCCGTCGAGATGGTTCGCGTCGGACAGGCTTACAAGTTAGAAGCCATTGTCAGAGGGCTGGCGCCAACGTCAATGGCTACTGCGGGACCCTTCAAGCCAAGTCCCTGGGAACCTCTCTGCGTTTATCCCGATTTTCCACAGGATATAATTTGCGGAGATTCTTGGTCGCAAAGGAATCGACTGGTTCTGGCAACCGAGTCAGGAACTTATCTCATAGAAGGTGGGCGCACCGGCTGCTTTCAATAAAGTAGTTGTGTGTTTTGAAATCTAGCCAACTTTAGATTACCGTCCTTTATATATCGTGCACAGTCAATGAACTATCTAATACCCTGCAGGATTTAATTATCATTTGTCCTCTAATTAATTGAGGCAGTTGAAAATGTTTTGCAACATTTTCATCAAGAGGGTAGCGCTAATTGTCTCTTGGGTATCCGCAGTTACACCGCGCGGTTATTTCGCTGCAAGTTAACGTTGGATTAACTCAGACTAGACAATTGTCATGATTTCGAACCAAGTATATCAAGAGAATGAATCGTCCGCAAAGTTTTTCCGACTCTTGTTGAATTCTTTAATAGGTTCCTTGACGAATGTTTATCCCCCTCTACTAATTAGCGTGAAGTAATATCCGCCCTCGTTGTACGACCCCAACCAATTTTGGACGAGACAGTAAAGTGCCATTTACAAAGCTTAGTTGAAATCCGTGTCTACTGTAAAAAGACTGAAAGGCACTCAAGCGTATACCTATATGAAAAGAACTGACAGGGAATTCAAGTAGTTTTATTCTCGCCTTCCAGACGGTCTCTCGCACAGGCTTATCTTTGATAAGTCGGTTCAGATCAAACAATTAGACGTAGTGGAACAGCACGGTATTCTGCTGATCAGAGCTGGTGACAAAGGGAGAGACAGCAAGATCCACGTATTTCGATTGAGCGAATTTGAAGCTGAGGCTGGAGATACGACGCCGAAAACGAGATCGCACGCGAAGGAGAGAAAACTAGAACGTACTCGAGGCTGCCATCTTTATTCTCTCACTAGACCGGGTGGTTCTCATCTGCGAATGGTAAGTCCGATGTGATTCACACCCCTATTTAAAACCCTTGTAATCTCACTTTCACTTTCCGCCACCTTCAGATAAGTAGCTTATCTAGCAAAAGCTTTGGTCGTGTTTGAAAGGGATGTGGGGGTAGAGGCTCGCGCTATCCCCTTTATCACACTTTAAAATTTCTGTAAATCAACCCCTAGCTAAAGCTGTCCTTTAATTCTCGAAGATTTCACCGAATATAAATCATCCGGATCTTGTAGTCTTGCAAATCCTAAGATTTTAATCTTTTTCCCTCAATCGCCGCACAGTGTGCAGCTATAGGAAGACGGCTGGTCGTCATGCAATGGAAACACAGTGCAGCCTGGACCGCGTGGTGTCCAGCCTCCGACACCGACACCGTCGACGGTTTCGTTTTCGTCAAGGAACTGACGGCTAGCGAAGTGCCCAGCTTCGTTACCATCGTTGAGGGTGCAACGGGATGTGGTGACTGGGCACTTTGTTGTGCACTGCGTCACCAATTCGAACTTATCTCATCTGAGGGCACGTCGAGGATACTCTGTATCGAAACTAGCAACAAACCGCATCTCGTCGCTGCCCTGGATCTCCGGGAAGACGAGGAACCCGAGCTGCTTCTGTGCTACAATAGTCAGTATTTTCGCGAGACCTTATCTACTCCGTAACGATGCTGATGATTTATTGAAATTCTTCATTTTTCAGATACATGTCATTTCCAAAAACTGATGGACGAAAACATGGCCTCGACTGCATTCGATTTTCATTGGAATTCGGTCCCAACGGCAGTCGGTACGTCTTCTTCGCCGAATAAGAACGCAGGTCAATTTATTCGTCGAGATCTTTCACCGTGTTTTATATTCCAGTATGTGCGTTTCCCTACGTAATCGCGTTCACCTCGGATACAACGGAGATTCGATTGATCATAAATGGAAACCTTGTGCACACGATGGTGATGCCTAATTTGAATTTGATCTCATCAAAGAACGACATATTCTTCGCGACGACAGCCCCCGAGTTCTTCTCTACACGAAGCGAAAGAATTCATTTCGACGGAAAAACAGATAAGGACGATAGAAATAGCAGCCCACCCGTCTCACCCCATTCTGGTACGTGTTATATGGGGTGAAACAAGATCAGAACAATTAAAGGGAGCCAGGTGTTCGCGATTATTTTCATTGCCGAGTTCCTTTCGTGAGATTGGACACCTGCTGAAAATATTCCGTTTCCCCTCATCTTCAAGAATCTCTGCAGTAATGATATCGATTCCCTGAACATTGAGAAAATTTTTACGACACGTAAGACAGTTTGGAAAATTTCTCAGCCAGTTTGTTCCGAACCTTCTGGCTATTAGTTCGGATACGATGACTGGCTACGATTAGCTTCAGCTACTTTTAACCGAGCTCTGGTCGAGCGTTATCACTGATTTCGGTTTTACTGTAGTATCCAAGAATTTTATTGTGTCTGTTTCAGCTTCACCCGAGGCAAAGCCAATGAGGATTTACAAAATCCCTTTGAGCACACTCTCGGGAACAACAGTTACTACCTGCGAGAGACGATGCCCGAGTCCTGCTGAGCCGGATTTAGTATCCGTACCACCCTCTGGCGATAGAAACTTTCTTATGGTCGATTCTAACCGAGCTTTGAGCAGATCGTGTAGTAGTAGTCCAACGCCCGGTCAAGTACCTTGTCTACCAGGTATAGGAATAAATAAGTAAGTTGATTATACGGTAACCAAATAAGGAATTTTTATGGGCAGTTGAATCGCCAATGCCTCAATTCTACTGAGCCCATATTGAGGCATTAGCTTCATGCATACGTGAGATAGGTATATACTATATTATAGTACTGAATAATAATGACGGGAGAATTTCGTTCGTACCTTTAACTTCTAGTATTATAGGTATATGAATAAATATAGGATATCTAATTGTACATCTTTATTGTCTTCTCTTCTGTGATATGGCGATACAGCTATTTAAAACTTAAAAAGTTTAAAATCGTACTAAGATTACCGAATAACATTACTAATGATATATCGATAATGGAATACAAAAATGTGTAAATAATTTGACTCGCGCAAAACTCCACACGTCCATTTTTCTCAATTACTTCATGTGATACGCAAGACGCCATTCCATAAATGATAGAATATAATGAACGAATAACATTATTATTCTTACGGAGTAAAGTAGGTATATATATACATATGCTAGAAAAAGTACAATGTGGTTATTTCGGAATTTATTCTTTTCTTTCAGAATATATAATTATTATTGTGTTGAATTCACATAAATATAAATATGAATATAAATATGGTTAAAGCGTAATATATTATCTAGTCCGTGAAGTTACTTGTGTGTATAACTATATATGGTATGATTTTTACAATATTAAAAAAAAAAATTGCATAGATATAGGTATAATATAAACATAAATCTACGTACAATAAATTTTAAGTCTTCAATAATAATGTTTCGTCAATTCATATATATATATATATATATATATATTGGTGAATTACGATTACATATGACCACGCAGGTTCGTACGATCATAAGCTCGAGATAATATAAACTGTGGAAATATATAAATAGCAGAACGCATACTGCGCATAGTATATTATCGAATTGAATAATTAGAACTAAAGATATGAAACGCGTGTACAAATTGCTATTCTTTGCATTATGTAATATTAAGAACAGGCTACAAAATCATTGCAGACAATCTATATATAAGTGTGAGATGGGAAGCACAAAGAAATATAAATTATGAATTCAATTATTGAGATGGTATGACGATTACGAGACGATGGATTTATCCGAGCAGAACGAAAAATATGAGGGGATTTTCTTATGGTGGTAAACTTTAAAAGAGGTACGTTATATTGAAAAGTCTTCATGCCCTACACTCACGCTCTGCCCAGGCTACTATCGCAGCCTTTCAAAAGTTACAATATAAGTTACAATTAAGCGAGAAACAGAATACAAAAAAAAATTAAGTCATATATAAAATCCAACTACGTTAAATTCGAGTAATATTAAAGGGTTATATATATATATACGTATATATATACATACTATACATATATACTATTACATTGTTATTAATAAGTGAATTCATTATAAGATAATATATCAAAAATAAGCATTGTAAGAAAATAGAAAATTAATTGAAACCAGTATTGTTTAAGTGATAGATATGCTACATATACAACCGGTATCACTTGTCAACATTAAATCAAATAACAATAAGCTATAAACCTGAAACTCATTACAAGTATTAACATTCGAAATCGCAATGTGATTTACACTGACAAAGGAAAATTTATTGAAGCATAATAAATATTTATTATCCCATAACAAGAAAAAAATATGTATATACTGCATGTATTGCTTATAATCGTTACAGCTATATATTTCCTAAGTACCCTCTAATAAACTGAGGCAGCTAAACTAATTTGGTAATTTATCGAATATTCGAGTAGACTCAGATAGATAGGTATAATATCACATATTCTTCGTATGATTTGATCCAATTTATAAATATGTTAGTTATGAATTGAAAATAAATTAATTAAACTTGGGGGTGTGGGGGCCCATGGGCAGCACGTATTGTGGAAGCCTAGGGATTTTCAAACTTATGGGGAACTTCACTCCATATTAGCTGAATTTTGGGTTTTCTCGACCTCGTGTTTTTTTTTTTATTGAAATTTATTTTACATGAAATATATATACACAGGGTCATTCAAATTATTTGGATCATATTTTCAATTCCAAATCTTCTTTATCAAAATTCGAGGGATTGATAGTCTTCGAGTTATTGACGGTCTTATGTGCCTAAGGTATAAGGCCAGTTTCAGAATGCAAACTGCAATGTCCGTGGCGGCGTGAGTTTCCGAGTAGGACATCCTGAGTACAGCTTTCTGAGAGTCTTTCTTGTCGTCCAGATCCTCTGCTTCGTAGAATTGGACGAACAATTGCCAGAATGAATCGAGCGATTGCCCAGAATGAAACGACGAGAAACTGCCTTATCGTATGCAACTCAACGTCGGAGGGATTTTCCAGCCGCTAGTTATTTGATACATGAAATAAAGAGTCGCAGGTAGGGGAACGTGTGGAAAATAACAAAGCAATTCATTATTGGTATATCTAGGAATTTGTTACTGCAGCATCGATATAATATTATACTCATTGTCGGAGTTATGTAGAATTAATCATTGCTTCTTAGAAATTAATACGTACTCATAGCAATTGATCAAGTCTATTTACTTGCTTAATAACAAATATACAATTTATTATACTATGTATAAACCACATTCTCAATACAATAGTACACTAGCTCATATAACTGATTTACAGAGTTACGACATTTCTCTACATTCGTAGTATTTCTATTGTGATGAATGCTTAGTCGTACTTCGTTAACGCAGCCCCTATCCGAACTCTTTGACCCTTCTCCTTGTTCAGCTGATGGTCTAACGGACCTATGTGAAGTTGGCCCGTGACTTTATTATTTTTTGATTTTTTATGTACCGAACAATTGCTCCGTAATTGCTCTCAATTGCTTCATTGATTCCGTTAATTGCTCGAATCTAGTTTTTGAAAAAAATAAGAAAAACAAAATTTTATTTTTCTATGTGAAAGTAGGCTAAACTTCAACTCTATGTTTCGACCAAACGGATGGGTATTCGAAGACCAATGATATACTAAATAATTGCTACTTCATTTCTCTTAACTGCTCCACCCTGGAGTGAAATTATTCATTCACGGTTTTTAATGAGACAGCAAAAAACGTGTTCGCCGGAAATGTAATGGTAGGGGGTAGGCCATTTCACAATTGAGACCCACCTAAACAGACCAGATTTCGGCAAACGGTGGTACACCGGACAATTGCTCCTCAATTGCTCTACCATTATTTTCAATTGCTCCGTAATAGTTTTTCTTCATTTGCTCTTAATTGCGCTACTTTCATTTTGAATTTCTCCCCAATAATATTCCGAAATGAAAAAAAAAAATATGATTGCAAGAATTTTAATGGCGGGTTTCAGCTTTTTCACCTCGTCGATCAGTCTATTATACCCGATTCTTGGGTCTTCAGCGTCAGAGACCAGTATCGATGCCAGTTTTATATTCTTTCGCCCCTTTTCTCAGTATATTCAATACCAGAGTCTCGAGTCTTTAGCGTCAGAAACCAGTATCAATGCCAGTTTTACACCTTTCGCCCCGTCGATTAGTATATTATACCAGAGTCTTGAGTCTTTAGTATCACAGATCAGTATCAATACAAGTTTTACACCCCCACCGTGCACATCGCGCCGGTACATTTTTTGCTATTTTCTGGGAAACCACCGCGGAGCAATCAGAAATAAGGATAGAGCAATTAAGAGCAATTGATGAGCAATTGTCCGGTGCACCACCGATCGCCGAAATCTTTTCCGTTTAGATGGGTCTCACTTGTGAAATAGCCTACCCCCCACCACTTCATTTCCGGCGATCAGGTTTTTTGGTTTCTCATTGAAAACCGTGACTAAATAATTTTACTCCAGGGTGAAGCAATTAAGAGAAATGAAGGACCAATTATTTGGTATATTATAAATCGTCGAATACCCATCCGTTTCGTCGAAACATAGCGTTAAAGTTTAGGCTACTTTACATAGAAAAATCGAATTTTGTTTTTCTCATTCTTCTCAAAAACTATTTCGGGGCAATTGACGGAATTAATAGAGCAATTAAGAGCAATTAAGAAGCCATTAGAGCAATTAAGAAGCAATCGTTTTAAAAAATCGAAAATTGATATAGTCGCCCTATAATATGTAGCCCTGCTTACATGATCTACGTACGGGTTGCATATATAACAAACGTACAAACGTTGGCGGCAAAAGTAGTTCGTCAATTCGACCGCGAGATGGCGATACCATTTATCAGCCCGTTGACAATATCAGCTGAGCATTGAGATGCACTGACCTTGAGTAGGAGCACCTGTCTTGGGGTCAATGGCCTTCATAGCGCCCAAAGGATTGCATGGAGGCTACGTTAACGAAAGAAGATTCTTCTTGTCTCACTTTATTTGAATATTCATAACTCTGTGTTGAATTACGTTCCATCTAAGTCCAAACATTTAGCGCGAATATCTATTGAACTCAATCTTCATAATATTAGCTACAGTACCTAGTATATTATTGAAATAATAATGTAATTCGTATTGAAATAGAAATGTATTCATGTAATAACCTGTATGCCAAGAAGCAGATAAAAAAACTCGATCGATTACGATTGATACATATTCATTTCTAAGTAACATTACAAATTTGTACATAACTTTGACAATGAGTAATATTGTATCGATGCTGTATAAATAAATTCCCACAGATACCAATAATCATTTGCTTTCTGTTTTCCCCTTCACCCTCCCAGCGACTTCGTATTTTAGGATCGATTTTTCGACTAAAAATTCAGAAACCCCAAATAACGTGAAAATATAGCGACGTGCATGGAGAACCGTATTCATGTACTGTAGCTTCTTCTCACCGAAAATTTCAGCACAGCTCTTCGAGTCAGATGTTCTCCTGATACCAGGACTATTTTCAATTTGAAATTCTTCTAACTGCATAATTCAAATTTTAACTTGGAAATCGTCATGGTATCAGGAAAACATCTGCCCCGAGGAGGGGTGCTGAAACTTTTGGCGGGAATAGGGAATAGTGTATATGCACGTTGCTATATGTTTATTCTTATTAGCGTTATATTCAGACTCATAATAATTTCAAGTCGAAGAAGGCTCCTGGTATCAGGAGAATATCTGACTCGAGGCAGTGCGCTGAAATTTTTAGCGGAAAGAAGCAACAGCATACGGTCGAGCGGGCGTGCAGTCGCGTTACTTGCATGTTTATGCGTTATTTATAAGTTTCTATAACTTGAAGCGGAAAAATTCATCCTGAAATGAAGAGGTGCAGGGAGGAAAAAGTGGTGAAAAATGAAGCAATTGTTTATTTTTATATCTGGGAATTTATTACTGCAGCATCGATGCAATAATACTCAATGTCAATGCGATGTAAGATTCGTAATTGTTCATCAAAAATTAGTATGTATACGCATCGCAACTGATCGAGTCTCTTTATTTGCTTCCTGGCATACAGATTAAGGCAGTTCTTCATTTCATTCTGACAATTATTCGTCCGATTCTGGCAAGCGAGCAATTTGCAGAGATTACAGAGGACCTGGGTGCTGAAAATTACGAAGCGAATTACCCGATAGACTTAACTATGAAGCGGAGGATTCAAACGACGAAGATTACGAAGTAGAGCACCCGAGTGACGAAAACTAGGAAGCGGACGATCTCCGGATGCCGACAACGACGGGTAAGCTATACCTTTTTTCACGCGAGAAAAACATGTCAATTGATTTAAAGATGTATCTACATACGTACGTTGGCATCATGCAGAAAGTAGAACAGCCGAAACAACGATGAAAATTTGAATATCGATAGTCCTCGAGTAGTTAGGAGATTTCCGTGAAATTATACAGCGAATTCTCGAGCTTTCGTTGAATTATCAGCAATGCAAACCTAATGCACCTGTTTCTTCAATAAATCATAACTTTGTCGATATTCTTGCCGAAAGACCTATCTTTTCTTTATTTTAAGTGAAAAAGAAAATGGTTTAATATTCCCACTAGGTCCGTTGTTAGTGTTTCCATTTTTATTTATTTTTTGTAGTTCTATGTCTACTTGAAATTCTATAACTAATTTTCAGTCAACGATAATGCCAAGTATTCCCGGAAGAATATTTCGAAACCATTTGGCCTTCAGTCATAATCGTGACTATAACCAATTTTCAATGGTGAGTTGTTGAAATAGTTACTATACTTATGATCAATAATTCAACTAATGGTGCATTCGGAGACCTGAGTACTATTTGACTTCAATAATATTTTTAATAATTGATCACGTATTGGAGTGCTTTCAAATATTCTTGAAGTCAGAAACTCGGATACTTTATTCAATATTGAGATCTGACCAAAAAAAGATTATTGTAGTTGACATTTTTGATAATGCTATTTATCATTAGTAGTCCAAACCAATTTCTGATAACAAGCCTTTATGGTGAAAAAAAGTTTTTGACAATAATTGCTTATCATTACCAGTACTGCACCATCCATGATCGCATACTATTAGTATTCTAGAAATAATTAACGTGTCTATGGCGGTAAGTCACCACCGTGGAGAAACCGAATAGTTCGTCCAATAGTTTTCAATAGTTTTTAATGGTTGCTGAACTACCAGTACAGGCCTCACAGTTTTCTTAAAAATGAATTTAATCAGTCGGTAATTAGGTATTTTAGTGACACAGATTTAGGAAGAATTTGGATCATGATGGGACTTGCTGCTCTCTTTGGAACACTGACCTTCAGCGATACGAATAAGAGGTCTATTTTTATATTCGAATGATTATTGTTCTTTTATAACATTACAATACGAAGACAGTTTTCGCAGAAAATCGATTTCGCGGATAACTATTGACGTCAATGGTTGGAAACCTGAGCAGACACATCTCCAGGGATTTCCGTGCGAAATAATTAACATTAATAGTTGCTGAAAAAAAAGACATATTGCAGAATTCAATCCTTCTTTTAACAGTTTTGTTCTGGAAGGGATAAAAAGTCACACATTACAGGTAACGGGCAGAACATAACTTTTATAGAATCACTATAAAACTCATCGAACAATTAATGATGAGCACATTTGGGTATAACATAATACCGCAAGAATACATTTCAATTGATTGAGAGATGAAATGTTATGCAACTAGTCTCTATAAAGATAAATAAAACAAGGAAAGATTTCTAAGATTATAAATTAACATATCCACGTTGAAAATTTAGAAGATATCGTGGCGGTTCGCTTTCGAAAACGAAAAAAATAGGTATGGAATTTCGCCCCCGTTCCGCCCCGTTAGCGCTAATCGCCCCCGTCAAAAAAACGCTCTACATTCTGGTTTTGTTATTCGCAATCCGATTCGGTACCCTCAAAGTTCAGGATTCGCTGAAATAATTTGCTACGGCGAGCATCTGGCCAGTGGCCACTGGTATGGATCATATTAACATCAGAGGTCAATTTATATGAATAACAATCCCGTACATCTACATTTTCGAGTTCACACGTATACGTATTATATTTGCTATTCATTAAAGAACAATCTAAGCGAATCCTCGTACCAATAATAAAAGCCGATATTCTTCACGGCAAAAGATCATCTGGTAAAATTCTAAACGACTCTATAGTGTTGTTTCTTTTTTTTTTCTTTTATTTCTCTCTCTAATCGATATGTCGAGTGGCTCCTGTGAAACGGAGTAGACGACGTTGTCCATGGTCAGTAAACTTTGGTGGCTAAAGGCCGCGGGGTGATATTGAAAGGGGTGTCTGACGACGAACGAGTACAATGTTTTCTGAATGATCGTACAAAGGCAGTGGTGAACCTCGGCTAACTACTGCTAACAGCTGCTCCCTGCCGGCGATGCACTGTACTATGTTAGCCCGTGGTACTATAGGTTCCCCTGTGCGCGAGGCTTGTAACTTGTAACGTGAAGGTGTGCCTAGCCTGGATGGCCTGTTACCTGCTGTAGTACAGGGACAGCGTATTGTGAAAGTGCTGTGTGCGTACTCGAAAAGAATTTGGTAGTGAATAGACGAGGATTTTTCGATTATTTCGAAGGATCTGGATAGCATGAGGTAAGATTTTACTCTGACGCCTTTAGGGTGATGCCAAAATTACAAAGATAGATCTCGTACGGCGAAGAGAGTGGACAGAGGTTATGTTTCGTAGTGTCTCCCCCCACTCCATTGCCTCTTCACTGCACTTTGTCTTTGTCGTTTACGATTAATGAGCGGTGTTTCTTTTTTCTTTCTTTCATAATTTTTCTCTCTTTTCTTCTTTACGACGTTCTGAAATCTGTGGCGTGGGTAAACGGCGAGTGCTTTTAAATACATTCAATCATACACCGAACTGGGTACAATACAAAAGGGAATTGTGTCGCAGTCTGATGAGCCACCGCGAGCGCACCTGACCGATTATTTTTTGTTTTTACTCGAACCGCCGCGCTGCGGTCCGTTTCATAACTGCCCAGGCACTTTCATGCATGTTTCGCAAACAATCCGTACCTACGTTTGCCTTCGTAGCTGGCTTACCTGGTTAAAAAAAGAAAAAATTCACGTGCAAAGCGACAATTCGAGAGTTATTCTGCCTCACCTATAAATTATACGTATACCTACCTACTATCACATACATTTCTTATATCCCCATACCCACACACGGTTCTGGAATTTCTATATACCCCGTCGTACCTCTCATACACGCCTGGCATCTCCTTCTATTTAACTTCTGTATAAACATAATGCGAATACGAGAGCGAGCTGACTGAGCTAGAAGGAGATAGTATACGGCTGAGAATCAAGTATTAACATACAACCAAATGAGACGGCTTGTTGATATTTCGGCGCGCAGGCTTCTGGCTTGACACTTGACAGCGCGGCCGGCCTTGAGCCTCCCCTTTCCTCTTCTTCCCAACCTCCATCAAACTCTATGTCTATCTCTCTCTCTCTCTGTCTCTCGCTCTCTCTCTATTCCCCCCCCAGGCTTCTTTATGCCCTCTTCTCCCGCTTCTCCGCCGTTCGGACGACCCCCAAATCACCTTACGCCTTTTATCTTAATCTCTCGACGGTAAAACTATTGACCGCTACGACCACGAACGAGGATCGCGTTCTTAATAGACTAGGAAGGAAAATCTATACGCAATCTGACCCCACGACCACCACGTGACAAATTCACTCATCATCTTCTACGAGATATACGTATTACGTAGTGCATACAGAATGGGATTCGAGTCGGATAAGTAGTTTTACCACTATTTCTACGGCTCGTATATTTTAACGGCAGCTAAGGTGAAAACATTCATTTTCTCTTCGTGGAATGCGAAAGCGTAAACTTATAGCAAAGTAAAATTGAATTCCGCCGATAACTTTGTGGCATTATTGAGTCGTGCAACTCGTATATTAATTCCGATTAGGAAATAGCTTATCTAGAAAAAAATTCTGATTCATTACTTATTCCGTGAGACACGTAGATAAATTTTTTGAGCCACACCTCCGACTTCTTCCTGGCCAATTATTACGTCAATTTTTTCTGATCATTTATTATTACCATTGTTATAACCAATGCAGTATAAAACTATACGTTGAAGTTTGAACGACTCGTGGCAAGGGATAAGACCGCGATGCAGGAGTGCCTGTTTGAGTCTCTGGATCCTTGAGATGCGGATAAACCTCTAGAGGTTTATGAATATGGATGAAACCTTTCTCGACGCACTGCTGCAGACCGCACCTCGCTACTCATTCACTCGCGTTCTCTAGCCTAGCGCGTTCTACGCAGGCTAAAGTTTTACCTCCGCAAGATATGCCATACAGCTATATAACATCATAGCTAGCATAGAGTCAGACGTTACAACCCGTCTTTACACGCGCAGGCATGTCGTATAAATTTTATGTTTATATAGGAGAGGTATAATACTTGAATACCTATGGAGAAACACTGTCGGAGTATCGCTGCAGCGTTAAGATATCTAGAATTTTTACTCAACGTTGAAGTTTCTCTCCATCTCTTCCTAAATTCAAGCGATTGTGTTCGCGCGTTCGTGAATCTTTTTCTTTTTTCTTTCGTTCGTCTTCTAGCGTTTACTCGACCGTAAGTAGGTATATATGTATATGCATGGACGTACCTAGGTATATAATACCGCGCGGTATCCTAACCCAACGTAATGTAGCGGATCGAGCGCGTCAGTCTGCCCATTCCTTACCATGCTGCCGTGCATGTAACTGTATTTTCTGCGTTGTGCGACCGACGACGACGACCTTCTCTGTTACTAACAGTTTACTCTTAACGCTACAGCCAGCCAGGCTGTCAGTGCGGTGGCGCGTGCTCAACCGCTAACTCATCTCGAACATCGTGAGGGTTCAACTTTTCACCTTAAATACAAATACAAATACGCTTCTTCAATTCGAGTCAGAATTTATACTTCTTGGGAACATTGAATAGCTCGTACAGCGGAGTTTTGGGTTGGAGTGACGAAGTACGAATATCATTTTCGAGATATGAAAGGTGAAAGATAAGACTGAATATTTAGAGGTATATAAGCCGCAGAGTTACACTGCGGGGGTAAATTAAAGACCATTTAATCGTTTAACGATATACATATTCGCAAGCCCTCGGTCTCGCGACCCGTAAGCATTTTTAGAACAGCAACAGGTTGCCCCACCATCACAGTCTACCATACTTCCAAGCCGTACAGTTTCTGCGTCCTGTAGCTATTCTCTACTCCCGCTATACGCAGCAACACGTACGATACGGCGCCGCCACGCAGGGATGATTCTTGAATTGAATGATGTAACGAATTGTCTGAATTCTATAAGGATCCGTTATTTTCTTTATTTTTATACTCTATGAAAGTATGAGTGGACAACGCGGGCATAAGGGATTAACCGAGTTAATCGTGGTGGCGGATAGCCGGCTGCGAGGCTACAGGCTGGAAGCGCGCGCGTTTTGCCACCTTCTCTCCTTTGGCTGTTTCTCCCCGGTGAGGTTGAGAGCAGAGAGCTGAATGATCCCAATAAAGCTGTCACTTACATACATACGTATACCTATGCGCAAAGCACGCATACATATACCTGCATATGAACCCGAGATCAGCTCCCCGACCACGCGAGTGCTCATGTAATGCGAGCTACTGGCACTGGTCCAAATGTAAGAAATTTTTATTATGCCCACTCCTCGAAACGGACGATTGCCTCCCAATAAAATACCCGACGTACTGCTGCGACGAACTCATCTAATCTTTCACGAAAGTGCGTCGTAACGCGGCTGTATCTCTTTCAGGGAACAAGACTGTATCTAAAAAACTACAGCAAGCGTGGAGGAGCATAAATGGAAGAAGAAAGTCTGTCTGATTTTTGTATAGAAATTGATTTTTTAGATCCATTTCAAATACTTTCGAAGTGACCGGAGTGACTGGCGCATAATTTATACTTGAGACAATTCTGTAGAGTCTAGAGGCGGCTGCGGTACGCGGTGAGATCTGCAGGGTATTCAGCGTTATCGCTGTCTAGCTTGCCATATAGGCAACCTAAAGACTCCCAGAGGTGGCTGACTCCCCTCGCCGTGCAAAATACGGCGAGAACTTTAAGCGCGGCAAGTTCGTACCGAAGAATTCACTTGGCTCTCGGAGCAGACGAATGCCCAACGCCCCGGCGCGCAGTTGCGACTCGACGAGTCAGTCCGGCTGCTTCCTCGCCTCGTGGCCCTCGTGGTGCTACCGATCGTCGCGTTCAATTAACTGATCGTAGTTTATCGCTCGTTGATATATACCCCTGCAGGTACTTTTTCTTCCATATAGAGAAACGCTTTTTAATCATTTTGTACGGGTTGCGGTGGGGGGACGTGAATAGGGTTGGATATTATTTCACGAAGAAGTTCAACGCTAAGTTATATGTTTTCAAATTTCACACACATACACGTATATTTGTACATAATAATTTTTCGTGAAATTAAAAAGGTAACCAATGGGGAAAGTATCTGATAATTATTTTTAAATCCAAGTACCTATACCAAGTGTGCATGGTATGGAAATACAGTATTTTTGTATACAATCAGTGATCAAGATGTGAAATTGAAATAAATGGATGGATATTGATACGAATATACCTGGTATGGGTATAAAGAACGGCTCTTTTATACCTTCAGGTAATAAATATCTTCTATATTCTGTCGGCTTTCTCCTAAATAGTTGTTCAGTAAAATTGGAAATCGTAGATGAAGATAAAATAATGATCAAAAGCGGTTTATATAATTGAAATATCGGTGTATTTTTAAACTATAAATATATATTTGGACAAAGCGAAAATCTCGCACCCAATAAGGAACCGGTTCCTCAGCGTGTATGTATTACATACATTCGAACGGATCGGCGTTACAAGAATAATAATTTCAATTGGTATCCCAGAGTGGTTGGCTATAGTATATTGTATATAGGTATATTGTCGGTCGAATATAGGGGAATAAAGATATGTATATGCATTCGTTGGCAAGGCAAGGCAAGGCAAGGCCCGGGACTCGGTGAAAGGAAAACATAGATATCAGCTCGTATAACAAGTATGCGCGGGACGCGGAGACGTTAGTATTTTACACCTATGAGATATATTAACATATATGCTATATTCGAAGGAGTCCATTCCAAAATTAGAAACGACCTTACGGGCTTCGTTTAGTTTGACGTCAGAGCGTTCGAGGATTACGTCTCTCACACCGTCGTCGTGCGAAAACTACAAAGTTCAACGATAAGATTATTTCATAGGATTTGTTTACCAACGTTTTAACACCTGTGACACAGGTAGGTAGGTAGTTACGTGTCTTGTAGTATCACTCCTGATTTACAGACCCTACCTCTGTGAGAAACAACTCCTCTTACACAGCCTCTACGTACCAGACAGTTTCCACTCTATAGAAATTTCACGGAACCGTGGCTGACTCGACCCAACGCCAGGAGCACGTGTTGGCTAGCGCATGCGCGCGACAACCGCCCTTAAAATAGAGCAAGTTCGCTTGCGAACGTTCGTGGTCATTGACCTTTCGTCTATACTCGATTACACGTGTGTATATGCACATACGTATCTAGACAAATACACAAAAGACTATAGATTGTCAATGCGTATACGGGAAGTGCTTTCATCAATAAATCCCTCGGCTATACTATACATATACTTGAGATTAACCGCTCGCGTGTTCCGTTCTATAGTCTTCTAACATTACTCCACCATCTTATAATATACTATATTCAACTATCGAGATTTCAGACTTTATCTGTATAGTTTAACAATGGTGACTCGTATATACTACCTCCCTGACTGACTGTCTGCAGTATTCAACGAGAAATATAGTATTATAGTGCGCGGAGTATCGTTGACAATAATTCTCCCGCACCGTAAACGGGATAAATACGTTTCAAAGCTTAACGCTGATTGGTCCGGGGGTGCGAGGGGGTGGTAGAGGGTAGGGTGACCGGTCTAGTCTCTGGAGTCTCTGACTCAAGTGCACGCGCAGTGGGGATAGGAGACCTTGAGCCGCGTCACGTGACCCTAAGGTGCATGGGGTAGGGCGACGAGGGCCTTGACCTTACCGGCCTGGGAAGAGACTGACTTACTACTGCCGCGTCGAAAAACGTCGGCCTTTACAACGGAACCCCCATAGGAGACAGGCGCTTGGCTTTGGGGCCGAACGTGTTCGACGTAGAGTCGGATTGATAACGGGAGCGGGGAACGGGGAACGGGAACGGGAAAGGGGAAAGGGAGGGTGAGAGTCACCGAGGATAACGTGACTCCACTGTGTACAATTGTTCTATGTATGTATGTATACGTGAGTGAGCGAGCGTGCTGTGTGTGTGCGTGTGTGTGTACATATATATACATATATATATACATCTGTAGTACCCTGATAAACTTTGTCGCCACCTTTCACAATATGCACATACACATAGAATATCTTTATACATACCTATATTAATACTACCTATGTGCAGTTTAACGTACGAACGCTGCACTGCAATTCCGATAGAAATCTATAACGCGTTAAACACGGTTCCTGCGGATTACAGAACATTACGGTTATATACACCGACGATATTATATGTACGGACTGATACAGTTCAGAGACAAAGGAGTACCGCTATTGCGTCAC
Organism: Tenthredo distinguenda; assembly: GCA_947538915.1. NCBI lineage: Eukaryota > Metazoa > Arthropoda > Insecta > Hymenoptera > Tenthredinidae > Tenthredo > Tenthredo distinguenda. The sequence continues at coordinate 14,965,733 of OX384534.1, forward strand.
TTTTTTTCTCCGTTTTTTTTGTCTTTTTTTTCTGCATCTTACTTTATCTTGGTATAAAATAGCGTTAGTCAAATATAACCGTGTGTAGTATCGCCGGTATTTGATCTATTTGGTTTTTTTATTTTTCTTTCTTCCTTCCATTACAATCAGAGAATTCTTTTTGCCCTGACTTAATCAGCTGCAATCGCACTTATTATAGGTATAGGTATAGAATCCGTTCGTTTCCATGATAACGTATCGTATATTTATACCTATATCTATTTATTACGTATCGAATAAACGCTCTGAACTGGCGAAGTCGGGCATGGAGAGTGTATAGCAGCGACTAAAGTTGACGGTATGCGATATGATGGCGTATACACACCGAGTAACAGGACGAGATCAGAGCCGAAGGCCTGTCAGGAATGCAGGTCCTGTAATTATCTACTTATTTTGTTAATAAATAAAAACCGCAAGAACAGGTTACCATTCCATTCCCAGCACCGATCAGGGAACGCGCGCGGTATATCTTATAGACGTTGTTGCTGCTGCTGTTGGCTGCCGCCGACTCTTGAGCAAACTTACCTGGAGGCAATCGATTTTCGAAATATATCTTCTTTTTTTTTTAATATACTCAGCCTGCGGGTACTCGCTTCGTCTTATACATTTCTTCCCTCTACTAATTATCACTTTCCGTCTCACTCTAGCTATTCCCCCCTCAGTATACTTCATACTTGACCATCCTTGTCTCTAAGAGGTCTACACGCACGCGTTACCACGCTACGCAATCGTACTTACCATTGAAACTATACGTATACGTATATATGACATCTTTCCCTCTCAGTCTAGGTCCCCCGTGCGTCTATATCAGTTTATCTCTCTTTTGCTGAACATGCGTCATATCTGGTAACTTTTTTATAGGCCGTCCGAACCAGCAGATATACGCGTTCGCATTAGTCTGCGTGTATTTATATTTAACCAACTGACACTTGCCATGTGCGTGTCCATTTCCGCGCGAAGGTCGTTCCGCACCGGAAGTGGGCCGGCCTTGCGGGACGACCGTTATACTCCGGAAGTTATACTCTACCGTCGCAAGCCCGTAACGCTTTCATATATTCCGACATTGTAGTTTTGACGTGTGAGATAACTCGAAAATTGATATACCTATGTGTATTAATTCTCTTCTCCTTATCTATATAACAGAGGTGGAATTCTTGAAGCGGTCTCTACCTCGATATCCTAAAGAAACTCTGCTTCTTCAAACGCTGAGGCTAGCTCAAAAGGACGGCTCAGGATGCTGGGCGTCCCGGCGAGCGTCCACAGGCCCAAAGTCAACGCCAGAATCGCCCGGAGGGAAGCCAGCTGAGAATGTCGGAGCAGAACGGGCCCCCGGAGGGCCCAGGCTGGTGGCCTCCGGCCCAATCCTGGAAATCGTCGTCGGCCCCTGCGAGACCAGAAGCCGGAAAAAACGTATCTGTGACCACCATCAACGTTCCACCAGCCCACGAAATGCATGATGGTAATATATCCGTTCGATAAAAGTACCTATATTATCAATTATTTATCGGGATATGAATTCGATGCGATTATCCTCAATTACCGAGACTTAAGGTATAAGGTACTGGAGCATAAGAGAAAAAGAATTTATAATGTTATAGTATAAAGGCGCCTAGATGTCGCAGGCATGTTTAGTCTTTGAAGCACGTTTCGATCGCACAACAATTATTATGATCAGCGTTACCCCCTAAGCCAACAACACGCCCCGCCACCCAGAGTTTATTTATTGCCTGCAGGATACCTAATGCCGATTGGAATGTTTTCATTAAAGCGCGCCAGCGGGAAACGTGAGACTCAGTGCATAAGAAAAAAGAAAAAAAAAAAAGAAAAAAAAAATTACCGTGCTTTCAAACCGCCTTGAACCTTTTGCGAAACTCTCCGCATGCTGTATAGCTACAGAAAATTACGGTGACCACCGGCCAGCGGTCCCTGGCTTCAAAAACCTTCAAATAGTTTCCTATACAGATAGAAAACTTACGTTCTCATTTTTAATAGCTTTTATTTTACACTAATTTATGTATTTGGGGGAAAATTGACCTATAATACCGAAAAATATAAGACAGATTTGTAATTACGCTTCGAGAAACAGGAAAGAGATTGTACCCTTCGCCGACAAATTTTTTGTAATCTAGATGAAGAGATTCTGTATTATTTACAATTATTCTTTCGAACAGGTAAAAATGTTAAGTATTTGGGCGGGCGGAACGGTGTGACGGTGTCCGTTGTGTCCGGATGCGGGACCGGAAATGAACCCGAAAATGACGGAGCGGACAGCGACGGTGAAGTTAGCAAGATCGACTTCCGGGGAGTAAATTTACGTACGAAGAAAAAGAGGGACGCGCCAGAAGGCCAGGAAAGCGATGCCAGCACCGTTACAGAGGCGATGCTACAGCAACCAGAACGCCCCATGTCCTGGGAAGGAGAACTTTCCGACCAGGAAATGTCTTCGAATACGATTACTAATCAAGTACGTTGTATATCGAGACTCGTATACCGCGCATCGCGAAATGTTGTCATTTTATCAAAATTATAGTATCAACCATCACTGTATTAATTATACGGTATTTTCATGATTCACTTCCGAATAACGATCTTCTGACTCAACTCAAGAGTTTCGAAGATCGGTCTCTGACTCAGATCGGTCGGAACTCAAGGTGATATTGATATAATGCGAAAACTATCAAGGAATGAGGGTCAAACCGCAAGTTTTGCCCTTTTTTCATACAAAATTTAAGATCTCCCCATAATATAGTACATAAGTGCATTCTTGGGACCGTGAACATCTTAGATTGAAAACATTGATGGAAATTCATTATAAACACCTTCAGTAGGTTTAAATGTTGGAAAGATTCAAAGTCTTAGCCCGGATTACTTGTAATTATAATTTATAATCCTAATAGGTTTTATTCTATATTTTTATATCGACTGTCATGGTTTTAGGACCATGAAGAAACTTCAATGGAAGGAGTTCAAGTATGCAGTGCAAGCCCAGGACCAGCACACGCACCGCAAGAGCCCAAATTTCCTATAAAACTTGAGCCAGATTTCCGCTCAAGCCCAGCCCCACCACTAGGACCCCTAAGTGATACAACCCTATCAAACACCCAGCAACAACAACAACAACAGCAACAACAACACCAACACAATATCGACGGGCTTGAGCAGAACCAACAAAGCGATTTGCCATTACTTGTTGGAAAACTACTCGGAGGATATAACAATGCTACTCCTAATCACAGCCCAGTTCTTAACCCAAGACATCATCTGACCAAACATAGCCACACGAGATCGCAGGCAAGTAGTTAAAATCAGGCATGAACACAAAACTAGTGAAAAGCAATATTAAATCATTAAATGTGTTCGAATAATAATTGATTGTTCATTTTTATCTCTAGGTTCCATCGCCAGATTCGGCGATCCATTCAGCCTACAGCGTATTTAGCTCCCCTACCCAAAGCCCACACGCTGCTCGTCACTCAGCGCTTGGAGCTGGAAGCCCTGTGCCGTCTTCATCGTTGTCACTCTCACGTCACAGTTTCAACAATTCCACATCCTCGCTTTCGTTGTCGCTATCACATTCGCTATCCCGAAATAACTCGGATGCATCCAGCAGCTGTTACAGCTATGGGTCTCTAAGCCCGCCAACACATTCGCCTGTGCAACAACCGAGGCACTCTCATTCGCATACTTCGCATACTCATCATCAGGTTGGAGCACAGGGTAGCCCTTTGCATTTGCCAGTATCTCATCACTATTCGACAACAAATTCAGAGCTTTCCGAAGGGTTGAGTGAGGACCAGGAAGACTGTAAGATAGCGCCAGCTACAGCGGGAATTTCCACCAGGCAACAGCTCATTAATAGCCCCTGTCCAATCTGTGGTGATAAAATCAGCGGCTTTCATTACGGTATATTCTCGTGCGAATCGTGCAAAGGATTCTTCAAGAGGACTGTACAGAACAGAAAAAATTACGTCTGTCTTAGGGGAGCGGGATGCTCGGTGACTGTAGCAACCCGAAAAAAGTGCCCTGCTTGTAGATTCGATAAATGCCTGAATATGGGAATGAAGTTGGAAGCTATTAGAGAAGACAGAACTCGAGGAGGCAGAAGTACCTATCAATGCAGTTACACGCTACCAGCAAATTTAGTAGGCTGTACTTCCGGTGGATTACCTGGCGACAAAATGGCTGGCGGAACATGCAGCCCTGCACCCCCTGGATATGAACATCACCATTCGGCGAGACACCATTCTAATCATTCGCATAAACTTCACGTTGTACCGCAACTTTTGCAAGAAATTATGGACGTCGAACATTTGTGGCATTATAATGACAATGATAGAACTACTAGTGCCCAAAGCAGTGGCAGCAGCAGTAAATCTGAACAGCCTAGGCCGAGCTCTGCGGGACCTCAAAATACCGAACATGAACAACACCCACCTAGTAATGCTAATAGTAATGCTAACCCTTCGCAGCATCCAGACTTTTTGTCTAATCTGTGCAATATCGCAGATCATAGGCTTTATAAAATCGTCAAATGGTGCAAGAGCTTGCCCCTATTTAAAAACATTTCAATTGACGATCAAATTTGTCTCCTTATAAATTCTTGGTGCGAATTGTTGCTCTTCTCATGCTGCTTTAGAAGCGTTAATACTCCGGGAGAGATTAGAGTTTCACTTGGGAAGTCAATTACACTTGAACAAGCCAGACAACTCGGTCTTGCTAGTTGCATCGAAAGAATGTTGGCTTTCACCAACAACCTTAGGCGATTGAGAGTCGACCAATATGAATACGTCGCAATGAAGGTACAATTTCAAAATTATATCACTTGAAATCATTGTGTTCAATCTTATTGATTTAGCTAAAGTACTAGTTGAAAGAAACAATGACAAGGTTTTTCAGAATTTCTTTGTCAATATTGTGATGAGCACTTTATTAGTCAGCATCTTCATTACTCTTAAGATTGTATAACAAACTGAATAACATTTTCAGGTCATTGTTTTGCTAACTTCTGACACAAGCGAGTTGAAAGAACCAGAAAAAGTTCGAGCATCTCAAGAGAAAGCATTGCAGGCATTACAACAATATACAATTGCAATGTATCCAGAAATGCCAGCAAAATTTGGCGAACTACTTCTTAGGATCCCAGACTTGCAGCGAACATGCCAAGCAGGGAAGGAGCTACTCAGTGCTAAACGAGCTGAGGGAGAAGGCAGTTCGTTCAATTTATTAATGGAACTGCTCAGAGGGGACCACTGAGTACTAACCACTACCATAGGTAATCGACGTGAAATATTTCTCAACTGTAATTTAAGCATTGTTGTTCTGAGATTTTTAAGTCTGATGAATTTACACAAGTAATTAATGTATACTTGCGATTTTTTTCCAGATTCCATGCTTATACGTATTGTTAATAAGCATACAGAGTCTGGTGTGGTGAGTAAGGACATTTTTTTTAAAGACAAGAGAAATGACTGTAACAAGTAGTCCGTAATAATGTTAGCTCTTGGTGAGGGGGATTATTAGGTTGTTAGAGGACTTAGATAATAATAATATATTTTTTACTGAAATGCTTCCATACAGGGCCTGTATTCCTGCCTTTAAAGTTTAAGTACAGGAGTTTAAAGCGGCCTATGGTATGTCCGTATCGTCCAGTATGCATCCAAGTGAGAATCCAAGTACGAGTGAGAATATTTTTTCGTATGAATGGTGGAAGAGAGCAAATATGTTTCCAGTGTAACCTCAGAGCTACACTTTAATTATGAAACACCAGTATTTCGTATATATTTGCGATTACTTAAAAACAAAAAAACAAAAAAAAATAAATAAAACACAGAGCATAATTTCTTATGTCCCGGTAAAAATGTACTTAAAATCAATTATCCTTAAGGCTTAATTATTATTATTATTATTATTATTATTATTATTATTATTATTATTATTATTATTTAGTTGTACCACTTCAAGGTATTTTTTACTATACTTTACACATAATTACATAGTTATATTATATATTAAACAAAAAAAAGTATATATTATAATAATTATAGCCTTATGTCTTGATCTGGCAATTCAGTGTAATTGCTTCTTGTTCTGTCGCAAGGTTCCATCCGTTATGAAATTACACTAATGGGGAAAAAAATACAATAACAAATTTTCTTTTTTAGCATATAGCGTGCCAAGTAACTATTGTTACAAATTGTAACAGTGCCACTGTGTTCCAACAAAAAAATATTCTTAAATATAGTATAAATCTATATTATTCTATCAAATTATACTACAGTTTTACAATGCATGAATTTTTATGAAAATCTCCTTATCGTGGAGTCATTTCTCTTACGACTTTGCTGAAGGCCTTGTAAACATCAATCTGATGTTGAAGAAAATGCCTTTGAGATTCAAGGATCCTATTTACTGACTGCATTCAAATTTACCTATAATAAATAGCTGTTATATGCTAATCTACTTCACACGTATATCCATATTGATACTATTACAATGGTATTATTGTAACAAATAAATGAGTAAATAAATATTAAATGTTAAGTACTCGTAAGTACCTAAATATATACACCAAGGTAAGACTGCTGTAGGATGGAGCCGCTGATTTGTCAGATGAGACAGACGAATGAAAAAATTAATATTTTATTCAATGAAACAGTTACGTACTACTGGCAATATAAGGATCGATAAGTTCCTTCAATTCGAAGAAAAAAAGCAAAAAAAAAGAATAATAATAATAATCCAGTATTCATGCAGATTCAAAATGAATTGGTATTAGAATATTCAAAGGAAATATATAAGTTATATATTACATGAATTTATAAAGATATGAATGACAGAAATCATGTATATATAGAATGTGGTGTCATGTTAAAGAAGAAAAAAAAGCGAAAGAACATGTTGTAGCCATAAGATAGTTTTTTGCCTGTTGAATTGTGTCTATTCTATATTTATATTTGATAATAATTATTTCTACATATATGATTATTACTTGTAGTGCGAATCGGTCAATTTCTTTTCTTTTCTTTTCTAATTTTCCTTCTGTTTTTATTCCTGAAAAATTAATGATAGAAGTATTTATGAATTCTTTTTATGACAGAGGTGGCAATAAACTCGAGCTGTAAATTTTTTATTTGGAAAACAATGCTCATCATATTTGAGTAAATAACCATGAGTATTTTTCGTGAATTAATAAAGTTTATTCAAAATGAATATGGCGGCTGCAAGCAGCTATCTTTTACTGCAACAACATATAAATGATTGAGAATAGAGCTCCAAATATATCTTAGTTTTTCTATTGATATATATGGAAAAAATGATTGATACAACGCTTATCAAATCTGTATGGCAGAATTTGAAAGAGGGGTAAAAAAGGTATGCCAGTGATGACAATATTAAGGCAACATTATGTAAAAACTGAATCGATATTCAAAGAGCTTAAATACAACAGACTGTACTGACAATTATATTATATCTTTACAAACTAATATAAACTTTAGATACCAATGCAAAATAAGAAAAAATAAAAAAATAGAGTAAATGGTATGATATCAAACAGACAATATTCTAGTATAATGTCGTAGATACTCATCACGTATAGTATTTCTTTGTCGATGTATCAAAACGTTGATATTATATGAAAAACACATAATGTATGCGATAGGAATAACGAAATACAGAAACCGTTAATGACCAGAAAAATATTCCATTCTTAAAATAATACTAATAACAAGACGATTCTAGTAAATATAGTTAGAGTAGTTTTATACATACAATACAAACAATTATTACTGCAAATAAAGCACCTTTTAAGAAGAGTAGACTTTACCTTTTATGTCTTCACTGTACTTTTTAGTCTATAATTTATTCTATCACACTAGCTGCATTTCTCACAGCTCCAACTTTACCTTTATAGTTATGAATTTCATATTAGCCTCATATTTCCTAACTATACGATGAATAAAGTACTCACACAGTACCCGATAAAAATTGTGAACAAAATGATGTGAAGATGCAATTTTTTCAATATACTGTCAATTAACAGGCCTTTTTTATTGCCAATATTTACATAAGTTTAGAATCTGAATTGTGATGTTTTTGTTACATGAATTGATGGTGAGTCACATTTCATGAAAAATTATAATATAAAACTATTCCTTGTGACATGCACAACGGTGTACTGATGATTATACAAATCTTAGCTCAGTAATATTGAATCAAGTTACAAGTTTAACACACTGTAGAAATTTCATGAACCTATGCACGAAGGGCAAATGCAAATAATCCAAGTTCAAATGTTTCGAACCAATTGAATAGAGAAGAACTGAAGGAATCGTGTCATATTTGAAAAAGAAACGCCTATGAAATACGATTACATTTACATATAATGATGTGTAACATTCTATTCTGAGTAAAATGGTTCGTTTTTAACGAGCACAAAGGTAACCAGTTGTATCCCTAATATGTGAAATAATTTCACTTCTATTTGACAGATTGATACATCTTATTTCGAAGATGGTAAAAGACGTATTGACGTAGTTCTTGTATACAAAGTACATCCTTATGAGTCACCACGTAAACAGAAATGGCGAGATACATTTTTGACCAATATTATGATAGATATGGGACTGGAAACAGAGCTAACACTTTCCACGGTATCCAATTATGTGTAATTAATAATTTCGCAGCCTACGATTATTAGTCAGTTAATTACACCCTGTTTTGCATGAATTATGTTCCTCATCTCCTATGTCAAGATAAAATATTAAATAGAATATTAATTCAAGAAGTTGGTTGAGGATTGAATATGGATGGCCCTCCCAAGATCTCACTGTTTGCTTGATTCTCCGATGATTTTTCAATTAAGATACTAGCAACACGCAGGCTTGCAAGTCAGATTTTATTTCATAGAATCCTGAGAGTGGACTGTTCTTTCTAAAGATCCATGCGCCATGGCAAGAGTTGATAAAACATGGTGATTCATTTGATATTAAACCAACGCCAGATAACATTATGGAACAAACATATTATACTTACTGGTGGCAGAAGTGGATTCCAATTGGTTTACCAAAACTTGAACGATGCAATGAATATTTGCGAAAAATTTACCAGAACGAGATCATCAATGGCCTGTACTTATACCAATCATAGTAAAGCTTTTAGTTGCTTGATATAGATAATATGAGAGAGATCGCACAACAGATATAAATGCAGGATGACTTTTTTTTATTGTAATATAAAATATTTAAATCTTTTTACGTACACAGAGATAGGAATGAAGATTTTTTTATGGAATTGACCCCTATTTAATATGCTGATGTGAAGTATGATCTCTTATTAGTGAATTCACTTCTACTGACAGAAATAATGTGCTAAAAATTAGTTCATCTCATATCTGTAAATGTACTAATTGTAAATAGAAAATGGGAGAAACATGCTTATACAACTGCAGATCGCGCAATTATAATTTGGGAAATAATGTGGCGGACCAAATTTGGCCCTGAACCACATCAAATTGGTCTGCTGAAGTTACTGAATGATAAAATATTTTTAACTGCGTATCCCCTGCATGACGGATACCTAGAGGCATGGAAAAATCGAGAACCAACACATCGCCAAGTTTGCATTCATTACTATTGCTTTATTTAGTGCATTGTCTGTTCATGCTATGAATACTTTTTCAAAAAATTATAATCACTTAATGCAACAAGATCTATTTCAATTTGCCCAAATTACACATTTATTATTTCATTGCATGAACCTGCATTTTTTCCTCTCACATGTTCTCATGCTTAGCAATAATTAACTCATCATATTTTAAGAACAGATTCTGTATCGTGAATGGGGTAATCCTAAAGCAACATTCAAGTATCAACCATTGAACTTAGTCTGCCTTTACTTTGGCTGCGAAGTTGGTCTTTACTTCACTTGGCTAGCATTTTACAATCGAATGCTGCTGTTTCCTACTATCGTAGGAATTGTAACATTCATTTTTGGTATCGCGACACTTCATGGGGACAACTCATTTGTGTAAGACTGCATCTGATTTACCACGCATAGATCTATTTTCATTTAACATTAAACAATCATTTCTTCCATACACAGCGACGAGTTGTGTTCAAGTGAGGAAAAGATATGTGGTCGTTGCCCTGATGAAAACCATTGTTCTGCATTTAAAATATCCGACTCATGTTCCTATACGAAAATTTCCTACATCACTGATAATTATATGACCATTTTTTACGCAACTTTCATGGCGGTGTGGGGTACACACATATTAAATATCTATCGAATCTAATCGTTTAAGTCTAAACAATCATCGTTTCCTCATTACTGAACTCAATTCAATTAGCAACAGTCTTCAATAAAATGTGGAAACAAAAGTTATCAATTCTGAGTTGGTATTGGAACCTTCACGATTCAACAACAGACTACGATATGCGACCACAGTATGAAATAGCAGCGACTGAATATCGATATAATTCGTTAACAAAGAAAGTTCATCTGGAGCACAATATATTTCGTAAAACGTGGCAAGTCGCATTATCTATTAGTCTCATCGTGATACTGGTGCGTATGACCAATTTATAATTTAAAAAAAAAATGCTGAGCTTGAATTTAAAGTGGCAGCATGCCTATAGAATGTAAAAACATTTCAACATGTAAATGATATTTACTAATTCTAAGTTTGATCTCATAATTCAGACAGTTACCGCGTGCTCGATATACTTTGGTGTTATTCTTTTGAGAACTGCAATAACACAGTCTTTGAGATTTAGCAATAACAAAATAATTCGTTGGAACAGTTCTGTGATAGCAATAACTGTAGCTTCGATGGTGAATTTGTTCTTCATATTAGCACTTGAGTTTGTAAGTTTTATCATTATATACCTACCTATAAATCTGGGCTACATATGGAGTACAAGGCTCACACGAAAAATATTTCTGTTACAGGTGTATGAAAAGCTAGCTATAATACTGACTAATTTAGAAAACCCCAGAACCCGTGCAGAGTATGATAAAAGTTATACTATAAAGATCTATGTCTTGTCATTCATTAATTATTACTCTGCATTAGTATACATAGCTTTTTTCAAAGGAAAATTTTTCACACATCCTGGAGATCAGAGTCGTTGGGATCAAATGTCAGGAATTTCTATGCAGCAATGTGATCCTGCAGGATGTCTAAGTGAACTTTCAATACAGTTAGCAATTATCATGTGTGGAAAGCAAATATTGATGAATATTGTCGAAGTAATCTTTCCAAAGGTTCTTCATTGGCTTAAGAGAAAATTAAATAAATTCGAAGGATTACCACGATGGGAAGAAGACTATCTACTTCAAGAGAATGGACAGTTCACTTTGTACATGGAAATACATGAAATGGGTAAGAATTAGCAGCCCATCAAGCATCAGCACCTTAATATGTAGATTCACCTATGCTTTGGGCTAGTAAATATCATAAGGGGTTCAATTCTATTGCTTTCTTTATCATTTAGAAAAGGTAATTGGAATTCTATGTATAGCACCAAAGCATTCAAAAATGAGAATTCACTACCAGGTCATCCAACAAATTATTATCACTTTCTGTCATTACTTTACATAATATTACCTGGTGCTAACGATCGATTGAAGATCCCTGCATTGTGGAATCTGTTCATATTGTAAATTATTGTATTCAGTTCTCCAATATGGGTTTGTAACTCTATTTGTATCAACATTTCCACTGGCACCGATGTTTGCATTGATAAACAACATTTTTGAAATACGAATTGATGCACATAAAATGCTGTGTGACCTTAGAAGACCTTTTCCTCGTAGAGTCACAAGTCTGGGAGCTTGGGAGGATATTTTACAAGGTGTTACGTACACCGGAATTCTATTTAATGTATGTTGAAGTGAATACTCGATTAATTTATCAAGTATGATTATTATGAGTAAATATGAAATCATAATTGTTCTGTTGTCACCAGGGTTTAATTATAGGATTTACCAGTGACTTTGTACCAAAGCTGCTATATAAGATCGAGCATGGTAGCCTTCAGGGCTATGTAAATGACTCTCTCTCAATATTTTCCACCAAACATTATATGTCAACTGTGAAGGTGGACACATGCAGATATCCTGGATACCGGTACCCACCTGATCACCCATTAGCATATGAACTTACACCGCAGTACTGGTACATACTATGTTGGCAGTTCGCATTTCTAGCAATATTTGAAGTAAGTTTTCTGCACATTTTTTAAATTCTTTAACTACGCCTAGCTATGGACGATATCATCCCTCGATACAGTATCGGTAGGATCAAAGTTTATGCATATGTTGGACCAAGAAGAGCAAAATGGCCATAAGTAGAAATCATCGCCTATATCTAAGATTGTCTATTTATTATTTACAGCATTTTGTATTTGCTGTAACGAAGTTTATATCCCATGCAATCCCGAATATGCCTCAATATATCAAGGAAAAAGTTCAAGCAGACAAAGAGTTTCTACGCACTTTGATGGACCGAACGACTGGAAACGAATAAATGTATCTATGTACCCACTATCAATTATTCTACATTAGTCTAGACATTTCTAGAAATCTCAAATATAGTAACTGCATGATAAAATAATAGCGTGGGGTAGGGTGGGATGAAGAGAATTACACGCAATAAGGATTGAAAATCGATCATTTACTTCCACATTTTTTTACCAGCTATACAAAATAATCAGAAACAAATTTATACAACATATACAAATACGGTCGTACATATCCTCGTCTTATATAATGTTGAAAGTTTTCGTTATGATAATTACTAATGATTTTTACAACAAGTTAAACTAGCAATGTTCTTTTTCAAGTAAGACACATTAAACTATGAGTGAAATCAGTTTCCTACGAATTCTTTCGAACACAATATTATACATGGTAGATAAATTGCTTCATTTTTCGTAAGTAAATAATACAAAACTGCTATCTCGCTTCATGTAATTCAAAGTTTTGTTATTTAGCTGCTATTTCAAGCATTTCAGAGATATCAACAATTTTTTCTCTTGGCTTCCCACTACTTTTGCCTCTTTCTTGCTCAACTCGGTCTATTTTCTCCCAATCCTCATACGTGATGATTTGAACTCCTTTTTGGTTCAACAAAGAACAAACTTCCCCCCACCCTTGTTTACTTTCTTCGAATTTCATTTCAGTACAGATTAACTTAGAGATTTCAAAAGCATTCGTCATGGTGGACAATATTACTCCTACTGGCCCAGTGGCTAACCAGCCAGCCGCATACAAGTTCTCTTCTAGCTTGCCATACTGGGCCTTGACTCTACCATTTTTTGAATCGAATGGAATATCAGGATCAACTTGAACTGACCTATAGCCTATGCACCTCAATGCCAAGCCACACCTAACGTCTTCGAAACTGTCTGTAGATTTCGCAGTTTGATTCGCTATGTTATCCCCAACTAGTTCAGTAACAGATAATCTTAAATTTTGTACAGACTCATTGCCTTGAAATTCGAATGGACTTCGAAAGAATATAGGAGCTAATACATTTTCACAATTGGAAATGTTCAGAGAAGTTTCATCTAAAGACTTAAGCATTAATTCAGTTAATCTTTTGCGTGGACGTGCTAAATTCGGTATATGATCCCTCACTTTATCAAAATCAGAAGCGCGCCACTGTGTTTTACAGTTCTCAAGCTTAATCACCTCTCGTAGTTCTTTTATAGTGAAGGCAGCTTGCAGAGGGCCACGACGACCGATCAACCACACCTTACGCACTTTGCTGTGTGATAACTGCTCCAACGCATGCTCCGTGATATCCGTGATCTGTAATAAAGATTAGGTTTGTCAGTTCTGAAGACATGCCTGCATTTAATACAAACTGAATAATGATGATATGTAATTTTATTGTCTAATTTAAGGGCATCAATTTCTATCATATTATCTTCAATTCTCGGAAAAGTACCTTCAATTTATCAATAGGAGTTAGAAGAATTCGAGCTATATCTATCGCGACATTTCCTTGGCCACAGATAACTGCTTCGTCAACACATAAATCAACTTTTAAATCTTTGTCCACCGGTAGCCCATTATACCAGCCTACGAATCGACGGCCAGATATGACATTGTTTAAATTTTCACCAGGGATGTGTAGTTCTCTGTCTTCTTCTGCGCCATATGCCTGTAACATTAATTAATTTCTGTATTCAAATCCAACAGATATACTCTCAATCAGCTATGCATAAATCGAGAGAAACTGTGACTGAAATTGTTATAGCATTTTTATTCAAATATGGGTATTGTTGTTTTTTGCTTAGTTCTGCTCTGCGTTAGACATTCTTTGACGTATATCCAAGTAACTTAAAAAATTTTCGTTTAAATACGCTTGCAGATTACTCAAAAAAAAGAATTGGATTTAAACATGAAACGACAATCATAATAATGTGAATATTGTATAAAATGTAAATGAATACCAATATTACTGCATGGTAGGCCTCCCGCAATTGTTTTAAAGTCACATCTTTCCCTACATCAATATTTCCAAAGAAATTAACATTTGGATTTTGTGCAGTCTTGTGAAAAGTATGGATAACGTTCTTAACTTCGGGATGATCAGGAGCAACGCCAAACCGTACAAGTCCAAACGGTACAGGCAATCTGTCCAATATATCAACTCTCACATTTTTCAATGTCTATAACACAGCGATAGATTAAAGAATAAATTAGAGTCTAAATGTCTAAGAAAAATAATATTGTAGTTTACACATAATTTTCAATGATAAATTTATACCTTAACTAAGTGTTGTGTAGCATAAAAACCAGCTGGTCCAGCACCGACAACGCATATCTGTGGAACGACTTTTTTACCAGAAAAATGTCGAACACAATTATATAACAGGTCGCTCCTCATATTCCTTTCAATTGGAGGTCTAAAAAAATATCATGATTAATTTCATTGATATATAATATTGCAATGTCTACCGTACTGGATATTCAACTTATATACGCGGTTTATACGGTTATGAAAGAAATAGTTAAGCAAGAGTTCAAATATCACGTAGTGTACCTTAACGGACCTGTATTGACTATCTTACTATGTACGAGAACCTGTGACTTGGTCCTGAGTTTGAACAGTAGACTATACGGTATAAAATTTACTTCCAATATGGAAATTGAGGTCAATGCTCAATGCATTAAACATACGACATTCTTATCTCTGTCTATGGAAACTTAAAGATCTATGAGGTATGCTGAAAAAATATTCTCAATGCTTAATTCAATGTACAATTTATTTATCAGAAATGTATACAATAAATAAAAATACATGATTTAGAAAAACGATATAGAGGGTATTACAAGCCTACCCACATCACGTTTCAATGCTAAATCAAAATACATTATAAAAATATTTTCAGGTTTAAATAGTTCTGCCACAAATTCTTTAAATATTAGGGTAACTCATATTTCTCTCCTCAACTAGCACAATATTGTTAAGTCAGTCAATGCTTAGTTCTAAGGCAATCCTGTTTACAATAGAATGCATACAATACAAAGATCATAATGAATTCTGAGAAAATCAATAGAAAACATTCCGATTACGTATTAGCTAACCATTTTTTCTGCACATAGTCACTAATGTTGTTAATGTAGTGTTTGATGCTCCAATGATTAGCGTCAACAATCCCAGGATACAGATCAGTTTCTGAAAATATCAAAGTAAGACACAGAGCAGTTATAATGAAAGTTGTGTAAGACTCACTACCAAAATTGGGATTCTTCTTACCGCAAAGCTTTGTAATGGGTATCACTGAAAGTACAGATTCACCCAGTGCCTCAGCTTGGATTGTAGCCTCGTGGACTTCTTTGAAACACTCCAATATATTGTCGGTAAGCAAATTATACTTCAGTATAATTATGCAGCCCAATTGCTCGTTCAATATTAAGCCCAGTGATTGAAACATGTGTGCCAATATGTATAAGACCCCGACATTTAGCTGAGTTATTAATGAATAGCCAATCAAAACAAGGCTCTCTCCTTTCAAGATGCTCGTGAGTTTATCATTAATTTTAGTCAATGTTTCTTTATTGTTTTCAAAACTCGATTGTTTAAAACACAGATATTTGTAGTCCATGGAACCGATGTCTAGTTTGGTCAAAATATGTTGGATAGATTGTACTTGGTGATCGGGAGGATCAAGACCAAGTTTTTCTAATAGATCAAGAGCACTATTTCGTATTTTCAAAAACTTTCCCATACAAAACTTAGAACTCTGTACTTTTGAAAATGACTTCCCATAGTTGATGTGTAACG
This sequence comes from Tenthredo distinguenda, assembly GCA_947538915.1. NCBI lineage: Eukaryota > Metazoa > Arthropoda > Insecta > Hymenoptera > Tenthredinidae > Tenthredo > Tenthredo distinguenda. The sequence continues at coordinate 14,982,072 of OX384534.1, forward strand.
TATCCAAAGACCCTGCAAACTATAATTATATATAAGTTGAACTACTCGTTTTTTATATACGATTATTCACGGATGATAATACAGAAAAATTAGTCTCACTGTAAACCATTTTGTCTTTGCCCGAATTTCGATTAAATTCACATTCTGACAAAGTGCTAGAAGACGGTATTCCGGCTCCAAGGTTCCCATTGTGCGTCTTTCATTGTAAGAACCATCTGGTATTCGTGGATCTAAATTAATCGAATGGATATACGCGAGTTTTGCTTTTCCAACCACTTCTGAACTTTCCGCTTCCAGTCTCTTGAGCCGACAGGCTGCTATGAATTTGGTGGCAACCATGCGCTTAATTTTTTTTGTTTCGAAATCTATCTGACCATCATTTCCGCCGCAATGATAGGTCTCTATATTTTTCAATATAACTTCGCCCTGGAATGCTTTGAAAAATTTGCCGCAAGATATCATTTGTTCAATAAAGTCTGCCGGCACATCATGCTTGCAAAACATGGCTTTATTTGGACGATTCTCGTAATGTTGTCTTAATACATTTAGGTATGGAGTAGCAAAATCTGATCCTCGATAATTTAAGCATACCAAATATACTTCAGAATTTCCTTCTTTACTAGTTACAGGCTTATTTACAATCATCTGACCAAACAAACACGAAATAAGATAGACAAGACATAAAGAATTATGTTCAAATATCGTGAACATTTTTAGCAGCAGACTTCCGTGCTTGGATAACAGGTGCATGGCGGTAACGGCTTCGCAAAAATGCAACGGGGCAACTATAGACTCCTGTTCTCCAGGGTCATTTGTACAATCTATGCTGCCATCAGCAGTCACCAGTAATATATCTCCTTTCTCTCTAGCCTTTTCTATAACATGATCCATATTTTTAAGACTCATTAGATTCCCAGTGTAGTCAGCGCCAAAACACCATTGGTATAAAGAAGATATGATAAACCTATCGTCGTTTATCATACAAGACAAGGGATTCCCTTCGTAATATGGATTTAAGGTAGTAGCCATCCAATCCCATTGTACAGCAGGTGCATTCAATTTGAGCCAGTGATTCAAGGATGTTACAAAAGCACCAGGAGCTTCACATAAGTGAACTGATACCAGTTTTTCAGCTTCTATCGCAGCTTTTGGTATAAGAGGAAATAAAGACACGCTTTCATAGAATTTACACCATGCTTGGGTCAAGAATTCCGGGTCTATCTCCTTCCGGAGACGCCACTGCACATCTCCAGCTCTGTTTCTTCGCCGGGTATGCTGGTGCCATTCTGCGATATCGTAGTCATTTAATTTATTTTTAATCTCATTCAATTCGCTCTTCAATTCTTGTAACTCTGTTACTGCCCAAGGGTCTTCAGTGAACATAGTTTCAGGATCGGGAGTTGTAAGATTGGTATTATTGATTGAGAATTGTTTTTTAAACATACTATCAATTAGTGGATCTAGCGTTTCATCATTTTTGGACCTTTTATATCCAGAACTACGCTGCGATGAACCAAACGAGTTTGGCAATTCTGTGTGTAACATTGTGTGAAAATGCCGCTTTTTTCTCAATCTATCCTCTTCTGTCTCCATCCTATCGATAGATCTACATTGTTTTCTCATCAACTTCTGATGACACGGTTGATTGGTATAGGTAATTTTTATAGGAATCTTTAGGTAAACATTATTTCATCATTTTGTATAATCAACGAAGGTTTGATAAACAGTTGTTTTCCATCAAAAAATAGAACAATTGTAACCGAAGATATTGTTTGCTACGATTTCATAAATAGCGAAGCAACAATACTTTAGCGTTCCGCGACAATTGGTAATGGTAAATGACAATTTGATGTTCTTAATCTCTCACCTAGGCAATCGTGCACACTTATCGATGATTTATTGTTTATATAAAATTCTACACCACTCGGTTATTTAAATGAGCTGTGTTTGTTCCATTTATGATAATCTAACCTATACGATTTCTCAAATTCAATAAAAATTGCACACCGCGTGACAAAGGGATCGCCATCTTGCGGCTAAATTGACAAACCACTCTTGCCGTAAACATCTGTACGCCTCATTAAACGCAGCCCGCATGTTAGTGCTGTCAGTAGGGTTGCGTATAATGAGGCGTACAGATGTGTGCGGTAAAAGTAGTTCGTCAATTCGATCTGAGTCATTTGTACCATTTTGGCACAATTAGCCAAGCACAAGTGAGTACTGACCAATGGGTAAGGGCACCTGTCTGGAGTCAGTGGCCCTCGTGGCGTCAGAGGGTTCGCATAGGGGTTGTGCTAGCGAGGTACGACTGCAACAGGTGTCTCAATAGAAATACTACGAACGTAGAGAAATTGTCGCAAACTAGATATTGACACATTGACGACGTATTGACAAAAAAAGATTTTTTTGTCTAGTTTTTTTGAGTAATTTACTGAATAACAGTAGTATGATAACACTCATCCTTCTGTTACAGCTGAATGAATTTCTCTTAGAATACAAATATCTGCGTCCAGCAAAGATTCTGTTCTAATTGCAACGAACGAGTATACGTTGAACCGAGCTTTTAAAAAATTGGTTATATTAGATATATTATATTATTATATAAATATATCATATTATATTAGATATATTATATTATTATATAGATATATCACATTATATTAGATATATTATATTATTATATAGATATACCTATATAGAGATATTATTGTATTACGAATGTGGTTGAAATTATGATGACTTGTATGTTTGGAAGCAAATAAAGAGACTCCATGTATTGCGATACATACATATCTATTTTCAACAAACAATTGCAAATTGTACATAGCTTTGACAATGAGTAATGTTGTAACGATGCTGCAGAAATAAATTCCCAGATATACTAATAATCAATTGCTTCCATTTTTTTAACATTCCCTCCTTACTTTTCTTTATTTCAGCATCGATTTTTTGATTCGGAATTTCAGAAATTCCAAATAACGTAGAGATGTTCTCCTGATACCCGGAGCAATTATTTTAGACGTAAAATTTGTCGTACTCCAAAAAACGCTAGTATAAATAGATACATAGAGACGTGCATGAAGCCACGTGTGCATGCCTATATCTATATACATATCCAAAATTTCGGCACACCTCCTTGGGTCAGATGTTCTCCTGATACCAGGAACAGAAATTTTTCGACTTAAAATTTGTCTAACACCGAAAAACGCTAGTATAAATAGATATATAGAGACGTGCATGGTGCCAGGTATGAATGCCTATATCTATACACATATCCAAAATTTCGGAACGCCTCCTCGGGTCAGATGTTCTCCTGATACCAGGAGCAAAAATTTTTCGACCTAAAATTGTTCTAACACCGCAAAACGCTAGTGAGAATGAATATACATATAGAGACGTGCATGAAGACACGTATGAATGCCTATATCTATACACATATCCAAAATTTCGGAACACCTCCTCGGGTCAGATGTTCTCCTGATACCAGGAGCAAATATTTTTCGACTTAAAATTGTTCTAACTCCGCAAAACGCTAGTGAGAACGAATATACATAAAGAGACGTGCATGAAGACACGTATGAATGCCTATATCTACACACATATCCAGAATTTCGGAACACCTCCTCGGGTCAGATGTTCTCCTGATACCAGGAGCAGAAATTTTTCGACTTAAAATTTGTCTAACTCCGAAAAACGCTAATAGAACTAGATATATAGAGACGTGCATGAAGACACGTACGCATGCCTATATCTATACACATATCCAAAATTTCAGCACACCTCCTCGGGTCAGATGTTCTCCTGATACCAGGAGCAAAAATTTTTCGACTTAAAATTGTTCTAACTCCGCAAAACGCTAGTGAGAACGAATATACATATAGAGACGTGCATGAAGACACGTATGAATGCCTATATCTATACATATATCCAAAATTTCGGCACACCTCCTTGGGTCAGATGTTCTCCTGATACCAGGAGCAGAAATTTTTCGACTTAAAATTGTTCTAACTCCGCAAAACGCTAGTGAGAATGAATATACATATAGAGACGTGCATGAAGCCAGGTATGAATGCCTATATCTACACACATATCCAGAATTTTGGAACACCTCCTCGGGTCAGATGTTCTCCTGATACCAGGAGCAGAAATTTTTCGACTTAAAATTGTTCTAACTCCGCAAAACGCTAGTGAGAATGAATATACATATAGAGACGTGCATGAAGCCAGGTATGAATGCCTATATCTACACACATATCCAGAATTTCGGAACACCTCCTCGGGTCAAATGTTCTCCTGATACCAGGAACAGAAATTTTTCGACTTAAAATTTGTCTAACACCGAAAAACGCTAGTATAAATAGATATACATAGTATAGAGACGTGCATGAAGCCACGTATGAATGCCTATATCTATACATATATCCAAAATTTCAGCACACCTCTTCGGGTCAGATGTTCTCCTGATAACAGGAGCAGAAATTTTTCGACTTAAAATTGTTCTAACTCCGCAAAACGCTAGTGAGAATGAATATACATATAGAAACGTGCATGAAGCCAGGTATGAATGCCTATATCTACACACATATCCAGAATTTCGGAACACCTCCTCGGGTCAGATGTTCTCCTGATACCAGGAGCAGAAATTTTTCGACTTAAAATTTGTCTAACTCCGAAAAACGCTAATAGAACTAGATATATAGAGACGTGCATGAAGACACGTACGCATGCCTATATCTATACACATATCCAAAATTTCAGCACACCTCATCGGGTCAGATGTTCTCCTGATACCAGGAACAGAAATTTTTCGACTTAAAATTTGTCTAACACCGAAAAACGCTAGTATAAATAGATATACATATAGAGACGTGCATGAAGCCACGTATGAATGCCTATATCTATACATATATCCAAAATTTCGGCACACCTCCTTGGGTCAGATGTTCTCCTGATACCAGGAGCAGAAATTTTTCGACTTAAAATTGTTCTAACTCCGCAAAACGCTAGTGAGAATGAATATACATATAGAGACGTGCATGAAGCCAGGTATGAATGCCTATATCTACACACATATCCAGAATTTCGGAACACCTCCTCGGGTCAGATGTTCTCCTGATACCAGGAGCAGAAATTTTTCGACTTAAAATTTGTCCAACTCCGAAAAACGCTAATAGAACTAGATATATAGAGACGTGCATGAAGACACGTACGCATGCCTATATCTATACACATATCCAAAATTTCAGCACACCTCCTCGGGTCAGATGTTCTCCTGATACCAGGAGCAAAAATTTTTCGACTTAAAATTGTTCCAACTCCGCAAAACGCTAGTGAGAACGAATATACATATAGAGACGTGCATGAAGACACGTATGAATGCCTATATCTATACACATATCCAAAATTTCGGCACACCTCCTTGGGTCAGATGTTCTCCTGATACCAGGAACAGAAATTTTTCGACTTAAAATTTGTCTAACAGCGAAAAACGCTAGTATAAATAGATATACATATAGAGACGTGCATGAAGCCACGTATGAATGCCTATATCTACACACATATCCAGAATTTCGGAACACCTCCTCGGGTCAGATGTTCTCCTGATACCAGGAGCAGAAATTTTTCGACTTAAAATTGTTCTAACTCCGCAAAACGCTAGTGAGAATGAATATACATATAGAGACGTGCATGAAGCCAGGTATAAATGCCTATATCTACACACATATCCAGAATTTCGGAACACCTCCTTGGGTCAGATGTTCTCCTGATACCAGGAGCAGAAATTTTACGACTTAAAATTCATCTAACTCCCAAAAACGCTAATATAAATAGATATATAGAGAGGTGCATGAAGACACGTACGCATGCCTATATCTTTACACATATCCAAAATTTCGGCACACCTCCTCGGATCAGATGTTCTCCTGATACCAGAACAATTTTCGACTTAAAATTTGTCCAATTTCGAATAATTCAAATCTTTAGTCGGAAATCGTCCTGGTATCAGGAAAACATCTGACCCAAAGCGGTGTGATAAAATTTTTGGCGGGAAAGGGAATAGTGTATACTCGGACGTGTCTTCATACACGTCGCTATATGTTTACATTATTTGGAATTTCTGAAATTTTGAATGAAAAAATTGATCCTGAAAGAAAGAATCGTAGGAAGGAAACGTTAAAAAAAAGAAAGCACTTGATTATCAGTAAATCTGGGAATTTATTTCTGCAACATCGATTAACAATAAGTCCTATTATATTACTTTCATTCAGTAAATTACTCAGAAACCTGGACAAAAAATATCTTTTTTCATCAATGTCAATTTTGCGAGAACTTTGCTGCGTTCGTAGTATTTCTATTGAGGCGCTTGTCTTAGTCGTATCTTGTTAATACAGCCCTTTGACGCTTTGAGGGCCAAAGAGTATTGTTTGTTGAGCGCCATTGAGTTCAAATAGGTGCCCCTACCCTCAGCTAGTGTTATTTGAAAGAGTAGAAGAACCCTAGGCTAGTGTTCCCTTAATGCCTGGCTAATCGTGCCAACGGGGTGACAAATGGTATCGCCATCTCGCGGTCGAAAAACTTTTGTTGTAAGCATCGTACGCCCTATGATATGCAACTCGCAAGTCAGTGCTGTAGTTGTTTTATCTATGAGCTGGCGATATTATTTGGCACTGCAAAATGTAAGTTTTTATTGGGAAGGAACGTTACGCAGTCAGCGCATATCGCATGAAATAGATTCTAGAACACCCACATACCTGACAGTGCGGTCGCCCTACCGGGCTTCTTAAAAAACATGCCGCAACAATAAACATAAATGATTTGAACTGTTACAGATTCATAGATAGCACTGGATTAACATCATATGCAACCGTTGATCAGTTATCAATGGGATAAACAAGTAACGTTGACTGAAGAATAGTCTTATACTTATATATCAGTCAACGCATGTATATTTTAACAGCCCATTTCTAGAAAACAAACCACGTAATTTTGTCTGATGTTGATTGATGACTCTCATTAACACTAAAAGGAGACACCATCTGACCATAAGTACTGATATTCATAATTCCGTGAATTTTTCGGGTCGTTCAGCAAGAAAATTAAAATTATTTCCCGAACATTTTCTGAAGCCTTATGTCTAGTCAAGGATTGCTACAAAAAGGTCTTCAGAACCGAAAAATTTCCCGACATTTGTAGGTTTAAAAGTTTTAAAGCCATTTACTTAGACCATCGCAAAAAATGTCGGTTAGCACCTTTGTTACAGGATATTTTAGAATTCTAATCCAGGCATATAACTATAGAAAGTTCCCCTTGCGCCGATGGTTTCGGATGTAAACAAAACATATGCACATCTGAGATACAATAAAGAACACAAAGAACTTGTTTTAATATACAAACTTTATAATTAAAAATCTAACAGCAAATGTATCCATCTTTACTTTTCAGGTGATCTATTAATTAATCCTTAGTTACATTATTCTTTGAGGGACGTTATTCAATGTACTGCAAAAATTAGAATTAATCCTTAAAGATATCAACCGTCAATGTAATTTAGTATAGTTTGGGAAATGAAATAAAATGAAAATCTACTCTCATAGGAATTTCGTGAACTTATTTAGTAGAAACATTATACATAGAATAGAGACAAAACTATTGTACCTTCTGGCTCATTTGCATAGTCTAATTGCAGACCTGCTGAGAATCTCACGTAATTACATAAGGATAAAATATAAAAAAAAGTGTTCTGCTACTGAGATGAGCAATAACAATTGTTTTAATAATACCAAATACTCTTCCAGCTATTCTAGATGATAGTTATAAAACGTGACCATCACTCATTCTGTTATAGAATTTTCATGGTTTATTGAAGGGTCATAATTAATATGAGATGAGGAGCTGCTGCAATAATTTCACACATAAATGACATCAATTGTTTGAAGAATGCTAGGTACCGCGTGTATTAGATGTAACAATAAGTAAACAGCGAATTGACATTATGCGATAGATAATGTATCATGAAGGGTATAAAAATTGTAATTTTGTGACGTGTGCATTCAGTAATAGTAGGTAAAGCGTCATTTTCTTATCTCCTTTGCATGTTTGTTCTACAAAATGAATACAAACTTCAATCCTTCCGAATGCCGAATCTGATAATGGAAATTAAAACTCTAAGACCTGTAGTGTGACTGAGTGAATCTGCTCTACTGCCAATTTCAGAGAAAACTACAAGACAAAAATATTGAGATTAGTTAGGCATAAGATCCTTGGAGATAAGCTGACAGTAGCATCTCACTTATTTCTAACAAAAAAAACGTTGGAGATTAGCGAATGTACAGAATATTGCAGAAGGCTATCAAGTTTATTGTTTGAAGTTAAAAATGCATGTGGTCACTGTCAATTTTATTGATTCAAACCCGCCTCGGCTACACTTACGTTCCCGATACTTTAAAACTATTTCTCAACACCACATATGATATGAGTAGCTGTATGTTGGGTGAAGAACTGAACAATCCAAATCCGAGAAGCAATTCCAATCATTTTCCGTTCACGGATTCGAGTAACTATAACCACGCTGCTTATTTTAACAATTACTTATACATGAATCTAAAATGACACGCTAGATTCGACATATTTTGAAACGAGCAGTGTAAGACAAGCCCGGCTTGGATTTTTGAGTTTGAGATGTTAATTGCTACTCAGGATCGGCTTTGTTGTTTTCCTCGTCATGGGTTGGACTGTGCCAGGTTAAACGTTCTTCATAAAATCTAATAACGATTTGTGGGCACTTTTCGTTGGCTATTCTCGCTGGAACCAGGTCCGCGTCGTCTGTTCCTTTCCACTTCATAAGAAACATTAATTCACCACTGGAATCAGTTGCTCCAATTATTCGCTCCGGGTCTAAATTTCTGTCAAAACCTGAAACAAATGACCAAAATGCTTATAACCAAATTACTATTAGAATATCTAATAAATCTGTGAACACTTAGCGATTCGTAATACATAAAACTTATAACATAAAACTTCCAGGTAATTTATGAGCATGAAGTAATAACGATCACTCCATCTGGTTTGAACTTTCGAAGCGTTAATCATGAAAAACAATGATGAATTACCTATGCATTTGTTTCATTAGATGATGATGAGTTACATAAGTTATCACCATGAGAATTTTAAACGAAATACAATGTCTGATAGAAAGTTAAACAAAAAAAATCTGTGTTATTTTTTGTTTTTTACCTCCTGCCAGACAAGTCGGAACTCTAGGAAAGATTTCTAACAATGATATTGCTTCACTATAATTTTATAATAAAAAGATTGGAAAAATCATGCAAAAATTAAAAGAAGACATTGCTAGCTTAGAGTTTCTTCTTAATGAAATTAGAAAGAGCTATAAGGAAATTAAAAAACCGATTTTAGTTCAAACACCTGAACACTTACCACTATTTAATGATTTTTTTATTTAGCAACGAAGAACGTTTATTTATCTTCAACAATATTTTAGGCCTAATGAAAATTGAAAAATTTCTTTCAACTCCGTAGATATCTCAGCATCCAATTATCAACTTATATTACGCATGGCTAAGTGACTCACCTTCAGGTTTCTTCTCTTCAGTGACTTTTTTTTTAGAAGGCGCCGTTGGAGTCGGCGTAGATGAACTTTTTCGTTTCTTCTGTTCCTTTTCATCTTTCTTTCCAGTAGCAGCAGCTTCTTTTTTTTTACGCTGTTCTTCAAACTGGGCTATCAGATCTGGACAGTCAAGATTCTCCTCTGGTTCCCATGTGTTTTCTTCATTACTGTATCCTTTCCACTTTAGGAAGTATTCGATTTTTCCTTTCACAACACGCCTGTCTAGAACCTTTTCTACGCTAAACTCCTCTTCAGTTTCTCCATCCGCCACTGGTGACTCTTTAGTCTTGCTCATTTTAGTCTGAAACAAACAGTTTGTGTATCATATTACTTCTAATAATCTCATATTATCAGGTATTATTAAGTCTAGACCTTAACAGATACTTATGTCATTGCAGATGGAAGAAATTTATGGAAATTGATCATCAGAATATTTAAAATTTGAACTACGACCGACTGGTCAGATACGATATATTTTGTATGTGGTTTTAACTTTACAAATATCCATAGGCGAAAATCTAGGCATATCATGAAGAAGAAATTAAGATTTTTTGTCAACCTGGACATGTTGCAAAACGGAACTTGTAGTGAAATAATCAAGGATTAGTAATGCTTGTTATTAAATATCGATTTTAATAGGTTTGTTATGTATTTCTATTGCTACCGTCGAACTTCTGACCGGGGTTGCGTTTTGTTTTCTTTTGCGAAGTGAAATACATCTTGTGATATTGTGACGCCGTCGATAGTAAGAAAGTCTGAGATATGATGAATTGAAAGTGTAAGAAGTTATTGACTACTACAATACCGTAGGTCTTTACGGTAATTAATTTATACACGAAATATCGGAGTATAGAATAAATAACACATCGAAGTTTTACCGCCTATAAAGTCTAACAACGTGACGGACGCAATTTGGCGTTGCTTTTGTAAATGATTACCAGTCTTTTAAAGAGTGATTACTCATAAAATACGGAAGATACTGTCTCACGCCAGGCTGGTTGATAATAAGTTCATGAATTAAATAAGAGATAATAATTTTATAGAGAAAATACCTTCATATCCAACACAACGCGTCACATCAATCACCAGTCACACTCGACAATACTCAAAATGGCTGGCCGCGGAAAAGCCACGCCAAGCGGTTAACCAAAATTCCCGAATTGAATTTTTATAAACTTAATGATTCTTTTCCAAAACTTATTAGCCCTTCAAACGGTTTTTATCTTTTTGGATACAAATCGTAGAATAAGTATTTACTTTTTCTTCAATCTGCGAATAAACTACTTACATAGTTCCGTAAATCGCCGTCCTATTTGACTTCGTGCCTCTTTAGTTTAGCATCTGCCGTTGCCACTTGCCGCGGAAATCGAAATACATAGACAACGAGCGCATTGAAGACTTGTGCATTCCCGCCAATCATGAACAACCCGTCCGCCACTACCGAATCGCAGCGGCACTTTTGGCGTATCCGCGAAGGTTGATTACCTATACAAAAAAATAATCAACAGAACGGAACAATCAATGTTAGATGAATATTAGAAATATACATAATTCAGGCAAAATGAAGAGAATAATATATATGTAGATAGTAAAAAATGGCTTGAAATCATTCTCGTACCGTTATATTTTGAGTTAATTGATACTGCCCTTGGACATTCATTCGTGAAAAATAAAATTATAAAATTAATAACAATTCCATGCCGAAGTAATTTCAGTCGTTTTAATATTAATAGTGAAACTAAAAAAATTTCCCCAAGACTTTGTCAGTTTCGTACTTATTATATATTTATATATTTTATTCAAGGTATGAGAAAGGAATGTACATATGTTCTAATTCAGTCGAGAGATTAAATATTCTTCACAGTATTGAAAGACTCGATCATTAGTTGAAATCTTTAAACATAAAGAAATTAGCAACACATATTTGAACCTAAATTTCCACGAAACTAACCTTCCGTAATTATCTTTCTTTTTTATAGATTCACGTCTTTAGTTTGCATGTTTTTGCTGACCTAAATTTATGTAAAAATCAGCTCAATATCGTTTAATTCTAGTTTTAAATTCCACCAGACACGTATAAAGACCGAATGATAAAATATGTCCAATTGTACAACATACTATAAGTATGTTGGTGGACATTCATGTGGAATACAATTCCGGACTGGATATAGGTATGAATAAATAAATCATAATACGAATTACAAAAAAAAAACATATTTTCCAAGCACGTGATTTTATTTATGCGAAAGAAAAGACAGTACCAAAAACATGCAATATAAGCTTTGTGGGTTGTTATATCAATCTGGTATCGTGTATCGAATATTTGAATGGTATTCCTTTAGGTATTAATTTATATAACTATACATGAATCGAGATTTTACTTCCTCACATATTCAATAAGATGGACAATTAATTATTGATGTTAATCCAATCTGGTTAAAAACCGTATACATGTATCGTACTGTTATTTCGTAGGTTTTTTTTTTCTTGATTATACATTTTTTTAAACTTCAATACTCGTCAAGAAAAATGTTGTTTCCGGATACAGAGATCCAATGGCGACACAACGACTCCATAAGTTTCTTCGCTTTCATTAGAGTCACATTTTTTCCTTACATGTTTAATGTTTATTAGCGAATCGTGACCTCATATTTTTATTCACAAACTACCCACTAGCTTATTGTAGCAAAATGTCCTGTGCTACACACTCAAAAATGTCCAGGAATATGTGTAGAAAAAATAGCCTCTGTCAGGCATAGTAAGTGAAAAAGCTACAAGTCGTATGCTGAGATCGAGTTGATCCTAATAAATTGATCAAGACATACTATCTAAAGCTACCCCTTATGTAATGATACTTCTTAAGTCTAACATAGTTGCAATTATCTTCTCAGATGTTTTTAATTACCAAATTAAATAGTACTTATAGATATTAAATAATGAGCTACCAATTCACGCCAACACAGCTGGCTAATTTGTCCCTTTCATGAATAATAAATACTGATACAAGTGCAGAGCAGGGGTTCTTTTATATGACATGCCGATGAAATCCTATTATGTATCAAAGTATAACTAAGTGATAGAATTTTATCATACCTAAACTTAAAATTTTCTTGTTTCAAATAATAATTCGAATATCGAATACAGTTGAGAAGTGATTTTATGATTTGAATGAAAATCGTATCCCCCGACAATGTTTGTTCCGTATGTAAAAGTGTAAAACACCTAGGAAGTATGAGGAAAAAAAATATATATATATTTTCGATTTTTTTTTTATCACTAAATGAATCGAGATTACCTAGTATCAGTTAGGTAGTAAAACATCATTCTCTTGACCGTTCATACAAACCGCGCACAACCGATTACAACCCAATTAGGCGGATAAGTGCTTTTTCAACATTATTTTGATTAATTTCTGCATAATTTGAATGATGAAGAGCCAGCCCAATTATTCTTAATTTACATAGTATACAAATTACGTAAATAAATAAATTAGAAATATACCAGTCATGATCAGATTGAAAACTAGTTAGCTCTGATGTGCTATCTATAAAATATGTCAATCACACAAGCTCGTGATATAATTAAAAATGTTATAAGGCATCGATTATGTTATAATAGAGTTAGCAGCATTTGACAATATGTCTTGTTTAAAACAATATGTTTTTTTCTTCTAATTTTGTGATAGCTATACTGGGAAGAAATGCCAATGATTATTAATTATTAGCGGATAAAGGGACAGATTGATTTTTCAATTTATCTGAAAGTAGTGAAACCTTTAGCCTTTGATAACTGAAATGGTTTCCGTAATTTCTGTTCCACGCTTGTAAGTTTCTGCATAGTACTAGAATCTTCATTCTCCTTTTCAACAGAGTTGCTCCAAGCAGACCTCGGCGATTCTATACCGAACGGACTATACAGTTTTGTTGGTGTCCTCCCCAAAAGATGACGAGATCGAGTTTGCGGTGTCGCTGAAATTGTCGGCGAATGACATTCCTCTAAACGCTGTCTTCGCCGTGTGGAACTCCTGAATTTCTGTACATGAAAAAAGTACATCGATCAGTGCATGAGTAAAAAGTAGAATACATATCTAATAAACGATAAAACAGTTTTACAAAATTTGTGGTAATCTCTTATTTTCCAATGAAAGGTGACCTGATGAAGTGCATGATTAAAATATTCGCGAATTGATATTGAAATGTACAAACCTGTGAAATCGTTCCAAAAGTTGTTCTGACAGAGGAGATTGTTTTTGACAATTTTTCAGCGCCGTTTCTGAACGCTCTTCTTGAATCAGCTGAGACGTTACTCAAGCTTAGATTACTCCATCCTTTTTCTGGAGTTAAGGGTTCGGATTTTCCCTTTGAATTATTACCGTTCGAGAGTGACTCCTTGTTGGCCAAACTGTATGGGCATTCTTGGTCAAAACGATCCTGTAGTCTTTGTCGCAAATTTCTTGACTCTTTCGGTTCGTCCACGCTGTTATTTGCAGATAAAGCCGACCGGTGAAAGGTAAAAGATATACTTCTGGAGTCTGGCCTCATCGTCGCTACTTCTTTGACGGTCTATAATATTTAAATGACACCGCTCATTGAAGAGTAAATCACTAACAGCCAGCCTTATGTACGAAGTGGTATTCGAATTGCTTGTGTATGTAAAGCATTGATGCCAGCGCCAAAGAACGCCGACTCCAACGGTCATAAGTAGAGGACGGAATTAACGATTTTTCGGTCAAGGATATAAAAATACACACACACATGCAAACGCACACGTTGAAACGTTCTAAATTGATAATAGATTTGCAATTGATTGGTTTTATATTCGATGTTATGAAATGGACGGTAACGAATTGTTCAAGAATCTTGTAAGCTTATTTTATTTGAACGTTTCAACATTGTCTAACTGTCCGAGAGAAGAAAGATAAAAAAAAAGAGAGAAAACTGGACACGGCTAACAGGAAATAAGATCCAGAAATAAAAGTTTTTCCCCTTCTCTATAGAACCGTTTTCAACGCGTTAGCGCCTCTCAATGCTATAAATTCTACGGTCTATATTATCGTATCGTATCGTCAATCGTGAATACTTCGTGAAAAATGGCAACTTCGTTAGGTGCTGTAGGATGGGAAGGTATTTTACAAAAATAAAGAAATAAATGGCCCGATAAGTTTCGAAACGCAATCGTAATATGTGTAACCCTCAATTGTGTGAATCTTATTTACCACCAAACATGGCTAAATACCTGAATCAACTTATGACTCATTACCTCTTCCCTTTGACATCGTCAACCCAGATTTTTGACAGATCCAAAGCATGTCAAGACAAACAACCTAAGCCAGATAGCATGTCTATCCGATTTATGCTTACAGCTCATGTTTATTCCTTTGCGGAAGTCAAAGGCAATGAAATTACCCGTAAACTAGAACATTATTCTCGACTTGTAAATTATTGATGCAAAAAATTATTGCTTCTGTATGTCTCTGATAATAATAAACACATTATTATCTGGTCGCACAATCTGTATCTACCGAGAAAAAAGTTTCTAATTTTAATCATATTAATTAAACATTAAGTTATTGAATATATAAATAAATGTGAGATTGTTAAATTACTTTATTCATGCCATTTCAGAACTGAGGAAACAGGCTCGTCATCTTGAGAATGAGATCGATGCAAAACTTGTTGCATTCAATAAACTGGGTGTCAATGCAGGATCTGTTCACTCGAGTAGTGACACAGTGCCACTACTTGATGAAGAACATGTTTTCGAAAATATGGCTACAGAGATAGAGTCTTTAGTCACAAAGGTAAGTTTAGGTGTTTTGAAGCTGAATCAATTCTTGATTCTGTTAGTTTTAATCTTACATCAAACGTAAACACAATGCGATACAAATAATGTTTATTATTTATTCCAGTTATCTGCAGTGAATGATCGAATGAGTGAAATAAAACCCAATGGAGCTCCAATGCTGCACACGATGCAACGTCACAGGGAAATTTTAAAGGATTATAAACTGGAATTTAACAAAACTCAAAACAATTTCACTGCCAGACGAGATAGAGAAGATCTTTTGGGCAGTGTTCGAAAAGAAATTGAGTATGTGCGCTTTAAATTACACTCATTATTCCTCAGCTATTAAGTATTAGATCAAATTTCATCATTCATAGCTACTACTTGATTTTGCGTTCATATACACTTTGAGATGCTTGGTTTTCAGTTCGGAGAAGTTAGAACCAAAGCATATTGTGTTTGTCTTTGATGAATTTGTTCTTTCTATTTGATTCCCATCTGCGAACAGAGAATATTGCGTAAACTATAATGAAAAAATCAGCGTTTTAGCCCTTGAAAAGCTCTGGGTGCTAATCAATTTTGCAAAAATCCACTTGAATATAAAACTACTTACTTAGGAATAACATTCGATTTTTTCTATTTACAGCAATTACAAGAGTGGCAGCGGTTTGAATAGAAGAGACCAGTACTTGAAAGAGAGCCAGCACTTACACAAGTAAGTAAAGTCCATTGCTGCTGAATATTGTTTCTAGTTACTAAATATAATGATAAGATTTCACTGCCTTTCAAATTATCACTCAAGTAAATATTGAACTAATTAGAATTAATATTATCTATCCCAAACTGATAACACCATAATCTGATAAACTAATACTACCTTACTTATTAGCAATGATTCATTCACGTTTGATGAAAAACTCCAATTTCATCCCATTTGTTTAGTCTGATCTGATGTAATCTTTTGCAGCTCGGATCGATTGATCAATGATCAAATAAGTATAGCGGTTGAAACACGAGAGCACTTAGTATCCCAACGTCATACGTTTAAACGGATTCAAACCCGTTTCAATGACATCTCTAATCGGTTTCCAGCTGTGAACAGTTTGCTACAAAGAATAAACATCCGCAAACGTCGAGACTCTATTATTTTGGGAGTCATTATTGGGTTTTTCACGTTTCTAATGTTACTTTATGCATTTCATTAAACTGAACCGAGTTATATGAATGTCAAAAAACTTGAACTTGTTAACAAATATTGGGTGTAAATAGAATGAAAAATATAGAAATATAATCTATGAAGTTAAATATTGTTCGTTTTTTTTTTTCAAATTGGTTTTCTTGGGTCCACTTCCTTGGATATGCAATTCGTTCACGTTTTGAGGTATTCAAATGACTCGCATTTTTATTATAATTGAGCTTCATTGCAAAGTAACCCTTTCAAAGCCAAAATAAGTCTACACCGCATTGATTAACGAATTACCCTTTTACATCATTGGAAATTTTGCGATTCCATGCTATCTTTATTTGATATAAAAGATATAAATCTAATTATGCAATTTGTGGGGGGGGGGGGGGGAGTATCAATTGTAAACCCCCAAGAGATCTGCACATTGTATATGAGAAAAGAGTTACGTTTTAATCTCATATCTATCTAAATATACATATACATATTTATACCAAATACAATATTTTAAGAAATGAAACTTTGTTTAATGGTAATTGTTGCCAAATGTAGTATAAGATAAATTCCTAAAAGCAATTCCGACGTTATTGTTTTCCTACGACAGGAACGTCAACGATTCGGTTTTTCTTTTTTCTTTTTTTTGTATCATTATTCTATGTATAAAGAGCCTTTATAAGATTTCTGTAAGTTAATACTTTATTGAAATGGTTTGGTTAGTACATTAATGTGCTGGTGATTATGTATCATATGTAAATATGTCAGACTGAAATAAAGAGTACGACGTAAATACACATGATTTTCCAGATAGTTATCAAATCCTAATAAGCAAAGGAATGAAAATGATAAGTCCCCCAAGACGAATAATCGGAGGGAAATAAGTAAAATACTTTTATTACAGGAACGTGTTTCTAATATATCTGTACAGATCTTTCACCATTTCTCTCTTACGAACTTATAAACGCTTGTTCGATTCTAACAGTTGTACAGAGAATATAATGATTATGCTTACTATAGAAGGGTACCTAATATTTCTTACCAAGACCTATAATTACCATTTATGGTACAAACTATCAAGTCATATAGTTTTCATGAATTCAATGACACGGGTAGCTGCAGAGACAACAATGATCTTATATCTACATAGGCATAAACAAATCATAATATCTTCTCTTGCATACCTAATAATCTGGAGTTATTTATATAACATGAACTGCAGATATCAGATTTACTACAGATGGGCATTTTTTCATACATTTTAAGTAATTCAGGCTTTTCAATGTACGAATATCAGAAGTGAAGAAGTCTGAACATGCCAAATAAATTTGAAAACCGCAACTTATCTCGCAGTATTATCACTGGAATATCAAACAGTCTGCACAAAGAAAATACAAATACTCTACTATGGCACCTGCAGTCCTTTTCACTTCTGGTTCTCTATTCGCGGTCTCAGTCAAAATGAACTTTACATTTCAGTTCTTAACAAAACTATTTGCACAGTTTGCATAGTTTGTGTCATGATTCCATTTCGAAGAACTGCCACTTAGTGGTCAAAACTACTACCTATCTAAGATATAAAAGAGGCTGATATTGGGTAATGATCTACAAGTCGTTGTCTAAGATGGGGAATTTTAACTCTAATTGAATTTTTAATTATTCGTTCAAAGCTGGCTCATTCGTTTTTGAATATTAATACTGAGATTGCAGTGAAACACAACTGTGATATTATCACTGTTTCAGATTTGATTCAAAAATTTTCAAGACATGAAAAAGTCGTCTTTGAAATTAGTTTTAAATTGTACATTCAGAGCGTGGATTGTCCTAAATTTGATGTGCCGATATATTCTCTATAATTTTGATATATGTTTAGGTAGACCGATACTTCAAAGATTTTTAGTATTTAGAAACGCATGTATATAATTATTATAACAGCGTACAACGGTAATAAAGTAAGATAAGATCAGGTGAAGCTGTATGTCTTACATATACAGATATAGACAGTTTCTTTTGCTCTTGGAACTCAGCTGAATCGACATATCTCCTTGATATGGGATATAAGTTCATGAGCTCTTGAGCGGCAATTCAGGCTTAGTCTAGGGCAATACCTGGAGAAATAAGTTAATAATTTCACGAAATTCATTTACATGAATGAATATAAAGATTAATGTCGTTTTACAACTCAGCTCTTCTTTTATAGTTATATTTCTACAGAGGTGCTAAATAAATCACTCGTCTGGTGCTACTTTTTCTTAAACCAAATGAATGATAAGATGAAATTTAATTAAATAAATTAAATTTTTTTGTATGCCAATAACGATTACTGTAAAATTTCAAATAATTAATAAAACGTAACTTTGGAGATAGAAAATTATTGCTAATTTTTGACACACAAGTTGAATTTCAATGCGAATTATACATACTGGAATTATGTATACGTAAATAAGAATGATACTGAGATATCTTTACATACTCTTTCATGGTTCAAAGAAAAAGTAGTTTATTATTGAGTTTGCTGCTAAACACTCATCTTGCGTTGTGATTCATACAAACACCTAGTATACACGATGGGTATTATTGTGAATATAAATATATCATATTCAGCGTGTCTAACATTAATAGTAATCATTAATTGATTCATTAGATTTATAATATTTAGTAGTATACTAAACCATACTGTTTCCTACTATTGCCTATGTATGGTACCTTAGAACTTAGGCATAATCTTGGGTAAACTTCTGGCGTGGTTCATACCAAACGCTTTGCATTTTGCATATCCAATTTCGTATTGTTTGCATTTTGCATGATATTCAATCAGTTTAAATGCTATATTGAATATTGGAGCAATGGAAATACACATGACACTTGGCATAGCTTTCGGTCTGCAACCACCTTTTAACGGAATAACAATCATAAGCCATTGAGAAAACTTAAACAATATTTTCACCTTGCAAGGACATTTGGGTTTATGCATTTATCTTTATTAATTTTATTATCTAATTATCTTTCGCCAGATAAACGCATAACAATTCCCATCCAGTCGATGGTGGAGTGCAATATAGAAAAGTTTACTAACCAATCAATAACTAATACTGATGAAATAATTACTTCATAAGATACAGAGAATATAACATTCAAAAAGACAATGTGATACAACTATCATTCAACCGATTTGTAGAGTGTGACTTTTAGTTCATTTCAAATATGTAAGCTTCTTATTTTTCTTTTCGTTTTCGTTTAAACACTTACTTATTAAACATTATAAAGTAGTAAACAATACAGGTGATCGTTCGTAAGAGACGTTGAAAGCTTTTAACATGAAATGTCTGTTTATTAAGTAGGAATTATAAATTATATTTTAACAATAAGCTATGATACGGACAAATCCTATGTACTTTGAGAATGAAACCTGTGCTCGGAAGAATGATGTAGATGGTGTCGCTCAAACGAGACTAATTTACAAAAAGATTCAGACAAACTCTTGTCACGAGAAATTTTAATTCTATGAATAAATACCTAGATAGGAAAATGTCCCAATTTGAGCAATATTATAAAGCTGTAGGTAAATGGGTTACATTGAATTATCGCAAATCAGAAGTTTCAAGCAAATCTAATTACTGGCACATAATCGCAGTTCGTACATACGTGATCTTGTGTTCCTATCTGGGTAGCGTGATGCGCATATAATCTTACAATTTCCCATAGTTTTCGATTTGAAACATTTATGCTGTTTTTATATTTTTCTATCAATAATTCCAGGTATTAATGTAAATCAGAAAACTTGTGTTGATGAGACACGTTTCATTATTAAGAAACTTTCCACACTCAATAATGTAATTATTTTCAGTATTGGCTGATTTGACCCGATCCAAAACAGTCTTCCAATTAAACAAAATTTGTCACGTCCAATTTATATGAAATTTAACGTAAATAATAATGTACTTTATTTTGAATACATGCCAGATACGAGGCAAGATCTGGCACTATATGCACAGCCAAACCGTTCTTGCGAACTATCCATACGAAATCTAAGAATATAGTAAAAGAGTATACACCTTACCGACAAGACTGAAAAGATGAATAATTGTTTCTTGGATTTCAATATTTTTACACTTTTTTTATACACTACTTATGCAGCTATCAATGAGACAACTTGTTAACTTGCTAATTGTGACCTAAGAAATACTGTCAGTGTTTTCGTATGAATTTTATAGAAATTACTTCAACGAAATCATAAAAGCATTGAAATTGTTCTTTGTTGAAAATATCAGATTATAACTAGTTGGATATTTCATGTGAGATACTGTATCTTGTAGAATAGAAAATAAATTATGTAAGGATGCGATGTAGATAACTTGAATAGATAATGAAAGTCATTAATGTTCGAGAATGGTGCTGCACAAATTGTTTCATCGAAGGTTGTTACTCGAATTTCACGTTAAAAATAATCATTGAATCGAGTTGGAGAATGTTTATTACTTTTATAACAAAGTACTTTGAAAATTCTTAGTTTTCTACTCTAATTACATCATCTACAAGAATCTAGTAAACTGAAAGTCACATTCTCTTATATTTTGGTACTTAACACACTTTCGGGCACACTCTTAGATAAGATGTATTTATGCACTTTTGCTAGAAGATAATATCTAATGAATAGAATGAAATTTGTGTTTATTTATACTCAATTCTGCAAGAAGGGGAGAAGTTCAAATGTTGCGAATTTAATAACGCCTCTAGTAGAAGAACAGAAAAAATAATAAAAGAAAATAAAAAACGTGAATAGGAATTAAGGGTCAATAAATAAGTCGCCGCGTTAGTATACTCATTGGTTTAATTTTTATATGTATACCAATTTTCTAGAGAGCGGCGAGAATGACTCAATTCTTCTGACTTGCGACAGTAAAGCAGAAAACATATCAAAGTTGTTTTCCCTGATAATGCATACGATAAACGAGTGATGCTTTATACAATAGGAAAACAACTTTGTCCTCAAACCTCCTTACCGAAAAATCTAGCAAAAGTTTACATTCGTTTTTACCATACAAGATATCTTAACATTAAACCGTATTCATCGTTTAATAATAGTTCTGGTATTTAATTTATTTTATGGTAAAAACCTAATAATAAATAAGAATTACCTTCGCAATATTATATTCCGTTTCTGGCTACTACTACTACTACTAACTGCGTGTGAGACTAAATTGAGAAAAAAAAAAAAAAAAAATAGTGACACAAATCCATCTCGAACACAGTCTATTACACTATACGTAATTGCGGACACAGTTATATAGATTCAATCTTTGAACCTAGATAGTTATTCTCCTCGTATTCGTGATAGAAAAAAACCTTTGCAGTAAGTTACATTCCGTAATTCACATACCGCTAGATTCTTAAAGAAATCTATAGTTATTTTCCTATAACCATGATGAAATATACATGGCGGATTTATTTGTTACATCACTCCAGCATCCCGTGCGTGGAAAACAACACCCGTGCCATGCGTACATTTTTTTTTTTGGTCCTTCGATACCTGCAATTGGAAAATTTGTTTTATTGTCTTCTTATATTGTTATCGATTATTTAACGTTTTACAAAAATCTACATCATATTACAAATATCTATTCGCATGAATATGCAGTGATTAGAACTCCTCGGACTATTCTTTGAGAGAATCGATTAGGTGATTATTTTCGTATACTTTCACTTTCTATACATATAATATTATATAAATTGGATATGAAAGCAAATTTCAGGTATTTTCAACATACCAATCACAAAGCAGATGGCTCAGAATGTCTGCTCCTCAGTTTTCTCCGCATCTGCCGATAGAGCTTCACGTAATGACTCCATACAAGCTTTTGGGATTAACGTGCCGACTATTTTCAGACTCTCATCTGCGAAAAAACAGTAGTATCATTAGTTGTATCTGATTTTAAACCTTTCAATTTGAACAAATTTAAATATTACTGCAAACAACTATCAGTATTAAATTCCCGGAATCAATAATTAGTATATTATAAAATCTGAGAATTGAACTTACAAATAAACAAAAGCTCACTTACCAGTTCTCAAACGCACAACCTGCATTTTGGAATTGTGACCAGATCTTGCAGCAAGTACATTTTCGACTCGACTCCAGACACTCAAGACGGATCCTGCAAGTACATTGTAAGACCGCCGGCGTAGTCCAACCTCACAATCCAGACCCAATGTAGTATTCTTGCAATTGCCACGCCAGTAAGCATGAGAGCACGTATCTACCGATGCCTCATATTGCTGAGTCCAATGTGGTTCTGCCTCTTCGTTTGATACCTTCTTGTATTTTTTTTCTAATTCACCTAAAGTCTCTTGTCTCAACTGCAGGCCTGTGTTTGGTCTATAGAGATTTGTACAAAATAGATTACAGTGTAACATGACGGAAATAATCAAGTCCCAAATATTTGTTATTTACATAAATGGGAGAATAAAATTCCGAATGATTCTTAGATATTTTGAATGCAATCTCACCTGTAGACTGTGTAGAGATGATCTTTTCTGTTTTCTGCCTTTTTCTTTCCACTTTCAACGGCTACAGCAAGAATAGCGGTCTGCTTTCCATTTCTGACCTGATGACTCAAGTAAAATCCTTCCTTAGATCCTACAAGTGATGACCATCGATCCACAGCTTCGGTCCAGCTCATCCCTCTCTCAACATGAACAATGTGTAGCTCTGTTGGCGCAGTACCAGTAGCATGTTTCCGTAAAAATCGATAAATTTTAACTCGTTTAACGTTTTCGCCTGAAGTACCCAAGTCGAGAATTCCCATATCAAATCGTCCCGTCTTCTTAGCTTGGGTTACTATCGCATTCAAAGTGTCAGTGAAGTATTTGAAAAGTCTATTCTGCAAATCAACCGGCATCCCCAAAATTCTATTGAGAAATTTGGACATATTGTTATAATCCTTATCCAGAGTCAGTACTCCCGGCATATTTTCGCTGTTACAAATCAGCCCGACTCCTACTAAAGCGTCAGCAACATCCTTGAAGAAATCTCCTTTGTAATCTTGTGGTGGTGGTACTAACGGTGTGTCATAACCCATTATAGTTTTCATAGTGGCTTCTAATGCAGCCCTACCATATTTATTATCGATATTAAACTGGGACAGGTCTCTCGTTTCTGTAGCTCTTCTATCACCATGTGTCAAAGCACCCAAGCTTTCCAAACGCTTGGCGACGATTGAAGCGAATCTTCTTTCTCCAGCTAGATCAGATATTAGGAATATGTACTCTGGTGCATTGACTTGATTTGATCTATGGGTTCTTCCGAACTGTTGTATAGCTCTGTCAGCACTCCATGGTAATTCTAAAGTTATATGCACACGCCGCATTTGATTTCTGGCTCTCCTATCACTTTGTAAAGAAATACCACTGCTCGCTGCTTCTGATATAATAGCAACAGTCTTCTCGCCGTCCATAAATCTCTGCTTTTCTGTTAAGTTTAATGTTTCTAAAGGAACGTCCACTTCCGATCTAGATTCATATTGAATCGCCCCGTCCTCGGTCTGAACCACGCGACCCTTCCTCCCCGTCATTTCTGCAACATTTTCAGGACCCCCTAATTCGTCAATAAGTTGATCTAGTGTATTAGGCGGTAATTTTTCACCAAGAGATTCAATTTGGGCTAGTAGTTCTTCTTTTATACTACAAGCACGTTCTATAGCATCGCGAGGAGGAGTTTGGGACAATGTTGCACCCATTCCAGGCATTCCCATTCCGCTATCACCGTTACGTTTGGTTTTAATGTGTGATGTTTTATTTGCAAGCATTGATTGAATCTTGTCTTGTGTACTGAGACGTTTTTTTGGTGATTTTTTGTGCTTCTTTCCTTTTTTTTTCCTTCTATCCCAAGGATCTGTATGCAAAAATGAAGATGAGCATATTAAATAGCAATTCGTTGAATTACGAATTTCAAAAAATATTATTGCTACTTAAATTTGAATCGATTTTGGCTGAATTATTCGAAATATTTGTGCATATTGCGAAACAGTACACATAAAATGTGCCTATGCTTACCTGCATCAGAGTCGCTGTCACTGTAGAAAGGATTGAAGTCCGAGCTACCGTTACTTTCATCGCCGCTATGATTTTCCTCCTCACTTTCAGTTCCAGAAAGTTTGAACTCTGACCCCGAACTGCGACCACCACCATTTCTATCATCCTCAGATACATCGTCATCCGTAGACCAAGTCTTTACTTTCTTGGAAGCTCTTTGCGCCGCTTGTCGTACTGGTTTTCTCTTACCAGCCGAACCACCAGCTTCTTCCAAGTCTCCATTGTGAGATTTGCCTGATTTTGGAGGTTCTAGTCCAAGTAATCGATGTATTCGGTTCCGGTCTGGTGCTGGGAAGTGTTTTTCCACCAGAGTCTGCAGAACTCCCCTTTAAAGATAAATTCATCAAGTCTGTGTTATTCTGTTCATCATAATTTATAATTTGGCTCATTATTCTGAAGAATGAATTGTTTGCTAAAACAAAAAAAACTGATCCTTACTTTGCCGTTGAGACAAAGTCGCTCAGTTCACCATCATCTCTTTCCAGTTGTTCCAACGTTCTTGCTTCTCCTGTAGATTGTAGACCAATAACAACGCATTTGCCACACTTTACGGCTTCTCGGGCGACTGCTACAGCATGTTTAACTTTCGCTGCAATACACAGATACTTGAAGAATCTTTGATGTGAAGACCAGAACTGACCCCACATGGTTTTCTTCATTCTGTTTTCAGCGTCTATAAGCTCAGCGGCTTCTTGGAATTTCTGCATAGCTTCGACCCACTATAAAGAACATTTGATAGCGGCGTAATTAGAAAATATGATAGTAAACAGTTTTGATTATAAACTTTGATACTTACCAATTTCACTGAAGTGTCGTAAACTTTAGTGAATTCTTTCGACAAAGGAACTTCTTCAATTTTAAAAGCCACACCGTGAAAGCTAAGCTGTCTGGCTATGTACATTCCTCTCAGCTTCATATCCATAGCTACGATTTCCATAGCGCCAACGCCTCTTTTTTCCACAGCAGCAATGAAGTCAGTGAATTCTGGGAATGGGGTTCCCTCACCCCACATACCACATCTTACCATGTAAGCCATATTTCTTGGTTCTGAAGCTCCTGTAGCGGAGGCATACACAACTCGAGCTTTAGGCAATTTATTTTGTATTTCCAAAACTGTAAGACCAGTTTTTGTTGGCTTAGAACTACCGGTAGGACAAAGATTCTTCGCTCTGTGACACTCGTCGAATACAATCAGTCCATCGAAGTCTTCTCCGCACCACTGTAGTAGTTGTTTCAATCGACTTTTGTATTTACCACCACTTTGAGAAGATTCTCCGATCAGGGCTGAGTAAGTACTGAATATAACTCCTTTCTTAACATTTCCATTTACAGCTGATGATATCTTTGCATATTTGAATTTATTCAATGGATGTACTCCGATTTTTCCAGCACCTATGTCTTTTAAGTCTCTTTCCGCGTCGTATTTCAAATCATTAGACACAGATACCCAAATCGCCCGTTTTCTACCTCTCAAATAATTCTCAAATATTATTCCCGCAATTGTTCGACCTTTTCCTACTCCGGCTCCATCTCCTACGAGGAAACCAGCTCGCGTACCATCTGGTAATAATTGTTCATGTTGCTGGGAAGCATACGTTATTGATTCCAGCTGCAAAGCAGATAATGCTCCTGAACGAATAATCTCTTCAGGAATAACAACTTTGTACCATACGTCAGTCGGTTCGACACTGGATAATGAAGCGGTTTCCACAACAGGATCAGGATGCTTTCGGCCAAGTTTTACTATCATAAGATGTAAAAAACGAGAATTTATTAATTTCGTTCAGATCTCTACTACTTTTTAATGAACTATAGATGAGTTTATGTTCATCTCTATCAGCATCTCACATTTAGTTGGCATGTAGTCAGCGTAGGTCTCGGCTACTCCCATGTCTTCATCATCTACTTCTTCTTCTTCTGGCATCGTTGGCTGCATGCTCATTTTCCCTGGATCTCCAGAATTCATCCATAACTGAGACACGGCTTTACCTAATAAAATCAAAAGTTAATAGTGATAAAGTAGTGTCCATATCTTATTTATGACAGAATTTGAGCTTAATATTGAATCATGGAGATAGTTTTAATTACCTGATAATCCACCTGACCAATTCTGATGCATTCCGTTCTGGTTGAGGAACTGTTGCAGCATGAAAGGGCTTAAGCCAGTCATGGATCCAAGACTCATCAAACTACCCATTCCCATCATGTTGCTCATTTCCATTGCTAGTTAAGTGAAGAAAAAATCGTGTAAGTTAAGTTTTATCGGGAGGAAATTATCAGACATATATTTACTGATGGACAATTTTTTTTTTGAATTGATTAAACAAGTTTTGGAAATTATAGATCAAATATAAGACCAGATGAGTGTCAAACAGAAAAATACAAACGAGATTTTATCAACTATTGTAGATTAGTTCATAAGAATATATTGCCATGGCAGGACAAAGGTTTCCAGATGTCATCATTAATATCAGTACATGGCTGGGTAATAGAGAAATGGAGTACTTAATTCAAAAGAGATGAGTAGCTGTATTGAGTAAATTTACATGCACTAGCAAGAAAGATATACATATAGCGTTTTGAAATATAGTATAAAACTTTTATAGAAAATTATAATTAATTCTGAGCTCTATTGAATTTCAATTTAATCAATATTCTATTGATATTTTTACTTGCCAAAACTTGAGTAAAACTTTTTGAAGAATTCAAGAACTAAATAATAAAAATATACACTAAAAAAAAATTTTTTTGCCCTTGGGCCAAGAAGAAACGAAATAGAAATCTCATATAAAATTTGTGATGATAATATCTAATAATAATAAGTAACACAACTATTTATTATAAATGTAATGTTCTAAAAAGAGCATGCGTTTAGTAAGGAGTTGAAAATTTAAAAAAAGTCGAATTCTCAATGGGTAATACAGCAGTAAGAATTGAGATGTATTTAATTTACCTTCACCAAATGAATAAGCCCAATGTTGTAAAAGAAATAACTAAAAATTAACACATACCAGAGGTCGACTTACTCTGTTGAAAAAAGGCAGCAGGGTTGAAACCTGCCAGGCTAGCGAGGCTCGGTGGGAACCCATAAGGGTTGTTGGCAGCCATTTGTCCTACAGGTCCCATCCCACCTGCACCCATGAAACCTGGAGTCCCTTGAGAGCCTCCGACACGAACCATCTCATAACCCGGTGCCGCATTACTTTTGGTAACTAGACCTCCCGGGATTTTATTGGAGAATTTCTGGTTCAGTACTAAAATACAGAATGGATCACCATGCAGGATGAAAAATCTGATTTCTTGGCAAAGTATAGAAGAATATTCAGGCATGTGAGCGCAGAAAAAGGATTTTCTGGTAATGTTAACTCTAATCTATTGAACATCTTGCAATGTGACAGTTGTGAACGACATATCCAATTTTTTTTTAAATCATATACTGACGAATTGATAATCTTATCGACTGTACATGGATTTTGGACATAATTATTCATCTAAATTCAGCCAATTGCTAATGTATCTCTCCATACAGTTCAAAGTATTCATTTCATCTTTGTAATGCGCTTATATACCTGTGTACTGTATCTAGAACGAAAGTAATAACAGAGTTTACTTATGAAGTCATAGTCTATTTATTTGATACTCACATGGCGAAGGTTCCACGAAAGCTAAGCATAGAGCAATCGTCAACATATGATATTATTATCAAGTGAATTCAAAAACTAATGTACTCATTTGTAGCTGATTAATATGGAATTTGTACATACAGTTTCGAAATTATAATCATTGCTTTAAGTATTCTGTATAGGTCTCTGTACGAAAATGAGCTAAGCGTGTGAAACAATTATAGCTTGGAGTAGATGGCTGCAATATCATTTAAAGGGTTTAAAGAAAGGTATACAGTGTATTTTTGTTTGTGTTTTTTACGTACTGCTTACTCCGCCATGGCCTTTGATCAAAGGAGCTGGAATCGATGGTTTTTCTTCCTTAACGCCGCCAATGCCCGCTGCCGTTGCCAAATCTTTTCCGCCACCTATTGTATAAAAGTTAGGATTGAAAAGTTTTCACTCGATATTGATATTGGGACATGAAAAGATTACAAGGTATTTAGGGTAAACAGCTGACTGTGAATGTTCCATGATTTGATAACATGTGTCAGTAGGATAAGAAACATGAAGATTAATGCTTGTCTTGTTGTCTATGAAATCATGGCATCGAATAAACAGATATTGGAACAAATTAACTTACTTCGTCATTTTGATATTTCGTAATTCAGGATATTTCCTACTGTAATACAAAAGTACAGATGCACACGAAAGAAATTGTTTGTTATGCTACCTTTCTTTATACTATGGTGTTTTACAACTATTGTTATTTTTGCCACAATTTAATACTCAGAGGTCTGTGCTGGATAAACAGATTATTTGATTGAAGAAATTTACGGAATGCTACAGTCGTTATAAATTCGATATGAAATTTCTATCTTCTAATTGAATAAAGGGCTCTAATTTATCCTCATTTTTAACATATCTTTATTTTATCCTGATATTGAATCGACGAGGACTCATTAATTGCTATTATCAGTTTTTCAGTTGATTTTCGTTGCTCATCGTAAGCCTGTTTTGCATTTAATAAAGCTCATTAACAGTGCCTACAATCTTCCCATTTCATATTATGATATCCCTAGTCTGCAATACATCCACGTTATATATTGGTTTACTCTCATGGTTTGTCACGATATTATATCATAAGTATACGATATTAAGAAGTATATTACTGTTCTAATAAATCAGTAATCAAATAATACAAAGATACTTTAAATTTTGGGATATTTTCATGATTTTAGAGCCTTAGAACCAATTACAAGCATTTCGAGAACTGTCAAGACCTTGTTATGTATTTCTTTATCCTTCTCTCAAGAAATTTTCAGGATAATGTTCACATATGGTTTGTTTTTGTTACTATTTTATCTATTATTTTATACTACCCATACGAGAGAACCCCAACAAAGTTAAAAAACATACGCGCCAAAACACTGTGCGGTGAATGTAAAGAATAGAAATTTCAAAGTGATTATAAATATATGAAGCAATAGCGACAAATAAATAATGAATAATACTAAAATAAGGCTTACCTGGTACTTCAATCTTGTCTGGATCCTCGTCATCGTCAAAATCACTGCCACTACCTGCGCTGCTGTCTTCGCTGACTTCCTCAGCTTTGTACCTCTTTGTCGACTGTGACAAATGAGGGAAATATTAAATAAAGATGATTTAGGATATTGATATTGGCTTGAATAGCTGATTATTTGATTCTATAAAGTGAATAATTGTGAAAAATGAATGATATTGCAAAAAAAAAGCATGTCCGATTGGTTATGTCACACGAATGCCAACCTAAGGTTATTTTTTAAATCTATTTTTTTTTGGCTTATAAATGATGAAACAAAGGATTCTCTTTGGCGATGAATAGGCGGTGACATTTAATATAATGTATTTTATAAAAACCCACCATAATCACGTTAGATGTTTGTAAATTCTCTGATATTTATACTCAGATTGTCTAAAAGTCAGATAAAAATGCATCCGACTAATGCTCGCGCGGCTTCTTTGACTGCTGTCTATCAAAATATAAAAATTTTGATCTACACTTATTAAAATTCCAACGGATCCACGCGGTCTACACCAAAGATTCGGTCCCTAAACTTGTCAAATATCTTTATCATGTGTCAACACAGGTTAATTTTTCTATAGTTACTTACGGTTCGTTTCGACCTGGGCATTTTAACAAGAAGATAGTTCAATTCTGTACTCTTTTAACCCGCACAGCTCCCGCCATCTTGGGTTTCCCGGCCCACAATGCACTACTTCAGATACAAAAACATAGGCATCGAGTATCTAGTATCCCTGTTAGCACCGGGTTCCCGCTGCGTAGCCCTTACTTATTTAAAATGTCCGCCTTAAAAAGAAAAAGAACCGCACGGTGCGCTGCCGTACATAGATGCGTTATAATGAAATTTTTTTTAAATTATCATAAAACGAGAAAAATCATGAATTTTAGCATATCTTATGATGTTAAATTATCTCTCTGATAATCATATACATGAAATTTAACATTAATTGCAAATGAAAAATATCTTTAGCCGGGTTAATCGATCCAATCTTGGTCTCGCCTGCAGCGCTATCTCTTGCCGAACATGCGAACAGAGAATAACTACGTAAGTCGGAAAACAAATATGGCCGCACGTACTCCAAGGCTCGTTGGCCAAAATATAACTTTAGTCAAAGTCGAGTGCAGCTCGCGCCTGGATGACGTCAGGGTACAATACAAACGAGTAAAGTAAGTCGACACGAGCAATATCATTGGTCAATCCTGTTGGATCTAACCAATCGTACCACTTTGTGACGTTGCGCGCGTCGGATTGTGTCACGTAAAAGGAAAGCAACGAAAATTAGCTTTAGAAAAAGACGGAAAGGTTCCCAGCCAATCGGACGAACGGAGCTACCTGAGGTGTGCTGCCTGATTTTGAGAAGCCTTGGTTGATATTCCTCCTATAGTCCACCCTCCGAATTTGTCAACCAATCGAATGGCGAGGTTTGGCTTGTAGCGATAGATGAGAGGAAGAAGCAGTATCTTACTTTGCTTATTAGTTCTATTATTTACGTTGATGTTCGTCAGATTCCACTAATTGTTAAATTATTATTCGATCATTCCGTACGACAATGAATTCACGGAATATCTTAAAGCTAGAATGTTATTAATGTGAATAGTAAAATAACGTATTAAAGCTTGGAGTCACTTTCAAAAGAATGCCAAGTGTTCGTGCAGTCGTGGACGCTACCAATTTTTACAAACATTTAAAGTTCTGTTAGCTTTCAATACAATTGATATATAAATTGCGTTACCCGAACCGAGTGCAATTGTCGATATGGTAAAAGGTGCGTTTATTTTCAGCTGGATTTATCTTTTTAACTCATGCATTTCCACCTATGTTTGGCAAAGCGTTTTTGGTTATGTTTTGGCCCCCATACTTATTCGAACATAATTTTTTTTTGCTCCACTGTACAATCTAACGGTCGTCCAACTCGTAGGGAATGCAATAGTTACCACGAACTTTTCAAACCCATTTTACATTAAAACTTCGATTTCGTTTCAACGGTTTCACTTTTCATATGCATTGTTTATTGCATACAGATATACGTATGTCACTCATCTACATACATGAATACATACATATAGAAAATTATACAATTCTCTAATTCTGACGCCATAGTATGATGCATATGCCATGCACATTATTTCATACTGTGCATTGACCTTGATTTAAATACAACTATTCGTACTTGCTATATCTCATACTTTGGCATAACTTATTTTATCTTGTTTTGCTATTTCGCATTATTCATAATGCTCGTATATTTAGGCAGGACACAGATATATACAAATTTTGCTGCACTAAAATTACATTTTGAATACCGTATAACATTTTACCATTGTGGTCACTGGTTGTACAGTCAAACAGACAATAAATTTTTTGTTTTTCTACCCAACTCACATAGTTCTTTTCATTTGCTCAGTTTGTTTTCATTTTTTCTTGACAAATCAAGCAAATTATAGCCCAGATAATAATCAATGTTGTTGGTAAACAATATGCTCTTACCCTATTGTTAGTGAATTTGGATAAGAGCAGAACCTGACAAGTGAAAAACAGTCTTATTATTTCGGCTTAATTAAACACATACGTATATATACCTAAATAACTTATTAGTCAGAGGCGTTTGTGGTCAATTTCTATTGATCTTTTAATAGTCAAATGATTATAATATTCATAACTGGTATTTACTATGATATACGAGAAAGAAACAGGATATTAGAGCTTAGAGTATATAACAACATTGACCGGGTAAAGTGACTAAGCAGTGTCCACTAAATGGTTCTTTTATATGAGTAATGGCAATTTTTTCCAAGTGTAGAACAAGCTTTGAAATAATATATTCACGTTTTTTTTACCAATAATATTTGTTGCATGGTTAATGATGTGAGATTATGGCATCACATCACAAAAATTAAAATCTCATCACCAAGTATTAAAAATATACATTGTAAAACCATTGTCCGATGTTTGAATTATCATTGGTTTAATTTCAGGTGCTAAGCCAACCTTGTTGTAAGTATACAAAAGATATACAAAATGGATTTTTATCTACGGTCGGGACACCGGAAACACGGGTTTGATCAGCAGATGTTCAAGACAGATGGTGGGTTGGATATTTTCTTGTTTTTAAATTTGTTGTGTACCATGTATTAACAGTGTGTTCTTGAATAAAATAACAATTATTTAATTTATATTGATACAGAAACCCCAGTTGCCGTACCAGTCAGCGGACCTCCAACTCCGCACCGGATAAATATGACAAGAACAGAATCAGAGGATTCTGAAAAACCGAACATAGAGAACAATTCTAACGGAAGAGAAAAAATCTCCTTATTAAAGTCTCCCAGTACCGTATTAAGTAATATGCAAAATTCTGGTAAAAAGACATCAAAAAAAGGTCGTAGAAAATTGAATTCAAATAACTCCGGTAATCAAGAATTACCAAAAGCTGCTATTAATGGAACTAATCATAAGCTCACTGATTATTTCCCTGTTCGAAGAAGTATTCGTAAATGCAAAAAGACTGTATTGGAAGAGCAGCAAAGAGACTTGGAAAATAAAGTTTTGTGTCAGGTTGAAGACGGACTGAAAGTGAAACATTTTGTTGGAAAAGGCAGAGGGGTGGTTACGACGAGAGAATTTCGTAAGGGAGATTTTGTCGTTGAATATATCGGCGAGCTGATTGACCAAACCTCAGCAAAAAAAAGGGAAGCCGAGTATGCGAGAGACCAAAACGCAGGCTGCTATATGTACTACTTCAAGCATCGTAACCATCAGTATTGGTGAGTAGAAACTACAAGATGACCCGTCGATCTCCTATTTTCCAATACAAGTCAGGGGACTCGATTAGAACGTTGTATTGATTTGTTTGAAAATAATAACTCAACAATCACGACAAAAAATTTGTACCTCTCATTTCTAATAGCGCTAACTTTAGCAGTGATTTGGAGATGATTTTATATATCACTGAAATCAGAAAAGCAGGATGTAAAGTATTACACATAATGTTAACAAACGTTCCTCAAAAGCTTGTAGGAAAAATCTATTTTCGATTTGAATAATTTGTAAAGGTCAGGAAATTTCAGAGATAAACATTTCTAACAATCGTGATTGAGGCTTGAAACATCTGGCAATAAAATATGAGATAATTAGTCAGAAATGAAAGTGACTAGGTACTCCTTATTTTTAGGAAACAAAAAAAAACAAACAAATAGTAAAATCATTACAAAATACTCGTAGAAAGTAATGCTAATTAATGTTCTATGTTTTCCTTACAGTGTGGATGCAACGCCGGAATCAGATAAATTAGGTAGGTTAGTGAATCATTCTCGAAATGGAAACTTGATTGCTCGTGTGGTGGAAGTCGAATCTGTACCACACTTAGTTCTTACTGCAAAAGATGACGTGCCAATTGGTGTTGAAGTTACTTATGACTATGGAGACCGGAGTCGAGAGTCCATCCGTAATCACCCATGGCTGGCATTGTAACGAGAAACTGCATCATCTGTATGCATTCGGTACATAGCTTAAACTAGTTGAAATAATTGTAAACCTGTGATTATATTCGCAGTCCTGTATGTCGCGATTCTGAAGTGAACCTAAATGATGAAAAAAAATGTTCTTAGAGACAAAGATCATAACAGAATCTGACGCTACATGGTAATAATAATTCGTACCGTATAATGAGTTTTTAAATTTAAATTTCGTGTGAAAATTTGTTCAAATACTTTCAACTTGTCGATAATTTACAAGTATAATGGAACGATAAGCATCACATGTGTATTGGAGGCACAGATCCTTGTTCTTGAACCAGAGTCAAGTCCCATGAAAAATGGGGAAAATTTCTTCATTGTTATTTATTATATTTTTACTTATTTAAAATTTCTTGTGTAAAGGTATGTTTGGGTTCGGTACCATTAATGATATTATTTCCACTCACATTTACGTAACACAATATCCAATTGATACCATTCAGTGATTTAAATCTTGTGGCATATTGCAATAAGCCTGAAATTAAATCACCCTTTCTATATAACATCAGAATTCATAATAGGGATTAATCAATTATTTTCGTCCAGTTGCCTACGATTAAACTATGATGTAAGAGCATTGATGATCTTACCTTCATATATGCGAAGTTTTTTCTACAGCAAGCAATTTGAAGTGAGGAACAGTGGTGGTTCTTACATTGCTATCAGAATTTACTCCGTAATGAGTAGGCACTGAGTTTTCAAATCCTGATGGATACCAACAACATGTAAACACAATCCAGAAATATGGGAGTGTCCTATGTAATAAAGATTGTAGTCCAACTAGTTATATGTGTCATTTAAATTACAACATTTGCGTTTAAAATATATAGTAAATGGAGCCTAAGAAAAGTACAGAATGTAGCCACTGTTTATGATAACGATCTGCTATTTTCACTTAGAATGTATAATTAATACTCTAGACCAATGAATATTTTAGAACTGCATGCTGTTAATAATCGGCTAGTAAAGATTTATATACCATTGTACTTGTTAATGTTGCAACTTTAATATTTGGTACTACAAAACTCTCAAAATATGTGAATAAATGATTGAGTTTCAACATTTTCGAACAATAGTATTGAACAAAAGCAAATTTTATAGATATAATTTACAAGCCTGTATTTATTTGCTGTATGTTAGTGGAAGTGTGAGCTTTGGTAACGGTTTTCTATACGTTTAATATTCAACGATATCCAGAATTGGTCAATTCAAACAGTGTTAAATTATATAATTATTTTTAGCACTATCACATGATATGTCTAAGAGTTGGTCGACTCCTTCATCATATACATATATCATATCAGAGATAGCCACCCTTATGTTCAGTGACGATTGTACCACGGATTTGTTTACAGAATTTAAAATGAAAAAAAACTATTTTATATTTCTCATAGTAACTTAAACTTTTACGTGAACTGAAGCCTGGCCATCTCTGATACATACACTTAAGTTTCTCCAAGAACAAAATACAAGTTGAAATTGTAAAAACAATATATTTATACCGGTCCTAAATGCTAAAGAACCTAATATTTCCGTGTACAAAGTACCCAGGTAAATTCATGTGAATTGCGCTGCTTAAGGAGCCAAAATTTAAAAAAAAATTACTTATACCACAATTTTCAAATGAAACATAAGGAAATTCGAATAAGTAGTTAGAACAAACTATAAAGGTTCGCAGAATAATTGTCTTATACAATTCAGACGAACCGATCTTAGCTTAAAATGTAGACATTTGTTGTTTAAATCTAACTAGTTAGCTACATAACTGCCCGTTGTTTTGAAATCGTATCAATTAGCAAATGATTATTATTACTTGTCTATTTTTATTTATTTTTCTATCGACTATAAAATTTCGTACTTCTCATCCAGGTGGATGATGAACGAGAAAGCTTTGTTTCTTAGATTTAGAAAATTTCTGTAACTCTCTGCCTGCCTTACTGAAATATTTTACATTTTTTTTTAGTATTCGCAATCTAAGCCTCGTTAATAATTCATCTCGGTCATTTATCCGTTATAGTATTAATTAGTCGACTATGTGTATATAGTTAATTTACGATAATTATACAGGATGCACCAGTGATCTAGTCACTTGTGAATCTCGTATCTTCACAACTATCAGGTACAAAAGAAACTAGAGAAGGGAAAAAATGAATTGTATACTTGACACTATACACCATTTCTTTTTATCAACTATTTCCTTCCGTTCACTGATAATAGTGAAGATATGGTATTAACAATAGAGTGCACTAAGATGCCTGTGATTCCCTGTATATTTTACTACAGATGTGAAAATTTGTAATTGTAAATGGTTACTAAAATTTAATTGACTTAATGATATTTTCACAGCATGTTTTAATTCCTATCATTTTGTTGGAACTAGTTATACCTATATGTATAAGATTATTTTGAACCAATCAGTGACCCATTATCATTTTCATTATTATCACTTTGGTTCAATGATACTTTTCAAATGGCGCACGTGCACTTTGGTGGAGTTTAATAAGCATAAATTGACTTGATGTAATTATACCAATGATGAGCAGTACTTTTGTAAAGAAATTATAGCTGTTTTGTAATGATATCGTAAATAGTGTACTCAAAATTTTATTGTTTCATCAAATTAT
This sequence comes from Tenthredo distinguenda, assembly GCA_947538915.1. Taxonomy (NCBI): domain Eukaryota; kingdom Metazoa; phylum Arthropoda; class Insecta; order Hymenoptera; family Tenthredinidae; genus Tenthredo; species Tenthredo distinguenda. The sequence continues at coordinate 15,019,057 of OX384534.1, forward strand.
ATTATATTTCTCGAGGTCTGACGCTCTAATAAAAACAAACAGATTAATTCTTGCAAATTTTATTTACTTCTGTAGTTAAGCCTTTTCCACATCCCCATTGAATAAATTAATTTGTGTATAATATCCTAACTTTTAAATAGTGTCAGATCATTATAATTTGAACTTGATTAACTTATTAAATATTGCTGAATATGCTGTATAATAATATCCTGCAAGGCACATTTTGTTTTCATTTATCTGTATTACAACTCGAGTTGATTATCAGCGGCGATAGATACACATTTTTGACATAGGATATAATGTTCGACAACCTCAGTACGAGAGTTTCGAAACATTATGAATGAAACCCCCACGCAAGACTAAAACCGAATGAAATATCGATTCGATAAACAAGGGCCCGGAATGGCCAGAATTTCGCGCGTCAAAAATCCTAATATCTGATTGGTCCGTACAGGGTCGTCCACCTGATTTTGACACTTCGCACACAAACGTGACATATATACAATAGCCTGAAAATAATGTGAACTAGCGTTTTGTAACAATATATTGCTGGTTTTACCTTATAATTCGGTGAGTTTCTTATTTATTTATTTTCGTTAGATAACTAGCTACAGATCTCGTCAATCAGACTAACTTCTAGTTCTCCATATTTCCTTAGAATCGGCTATATTTTACTTACTAAAATGGACAACACAGTAACTGCCGAATGTCTCACCCTGGATTTTGGCCCATTTGAAACAGTTCACCGATGGCAGCAAATGCCAGAATGTGATGAATTCGTTGGAGCCAGGTTAAACAATAGTTTATTTATTAATATTAATCCATATGTTATAGGTTATGTCTAATCATTCAACATTAAAGTGAACCATACCCGCTAATTGCTGCTGATTTTCCAATTTTAAATATTACCATCGTTTAATCAGTATACTGCTTTGTTAACAATGATTTTCAACATCTACAAATTTCTGATGAAAATTAAAGACACGTTTTCTCGTTCTAAAACTACATGCATAAATATAAACCTACAACTTGCTGCAACAAATGTTGAATGATTTTTAATTGAATAATTTCTTAATTTTAATGTCTTTTCTTTACATAGGCGAAGTAAGCATACTGTAGTGGCTTTCAAAGATGCTATTTACGTATTTGGAGGAGATAATGGAAAGACTATGCTCAATGACTTGCTACGATTTGATGTCAAAGAAAAGTCTTGGGGCAGAGCATTCGCCACTGGGATTCCACCAGCGCCAAGATATCATCATTCTGCTGTTGTTCACGATGTATCAATGTTTGTTTTTGGAGGATACACAGGAGATATTCATTCAAATTCTAACTTGACTAACAAGAATGATTTGTTCGAGTATAAGTTTAAAACTGGTCAATGGACCGAGTGGAGGTTCATTGGAAAGTGAGTTTATTTTCACTTCCACCAACATGTGCATTAGATTATCAACATAATTAGTTAGAAAATAAACAATTCTTACTCTGAAAAACTTCCGAGGTATTTCCTTGCCATGTAGGACCAGACTATGACTGGGAAATTATGAACCTTATTAGAGTGTCTTGTTATAACTCTTTCTTCAATGTACTTTTCACTTGTGTAGAACACCTGTACCCAGATCAGCCCATGGCGCTGCTGTATATGATAATAAGCTTTGGATATTTGCTGGGTACGATGGGAATGCTAGATTGAATGATATGTGGACAATATCTTTGCTAGTGAGTCAGTTGGAATATAAATCGATAGATGATAATCGTTTGTTATACCTGATTTTTCAACCAATTTACTGAGTATATGAAATGTGCTTCCTAGCCAGGAGATATGCGAGTTTGGGAAGAGATCGCCCAGTCTGGAGATTGCCCACCAACATGTTGCAACTTTCCTGTAGCTGTGGCCAGAGAGTCTATGTTCGTTTTCAGTGGTCAGAGCGGAGCCAAAATAACAAACAGCCTGTTCCAGTTTCACTTCAAAGAGAAACGGTTTGTAGAACTCATCTATCGCCACAAAAAAAGTTATGATAAGACGAGTTTTTGTGGCGTTTTTCTGAGTACAATTAATTCTTGTTGTTATCCTCAGTTAATATTTATCTTACGTTTGATAGATGGACTCGAATCTCTACGGAACATATCTTGAGAGGTGCTCCACCTCCTCCGGCTCGTCGTTACGGTCATACAATGGTCAGTTTTGACAGACATCTTTACGTGTTTGGTGGGACAGCAGATTCCACGCTTCCAAATGATTTGCATTGTTACGATCTGGACACCCAGACCTGGAGTGTAATTTTATCGTCGGTTGATAGCCAAGTACCGTCTGGACGATTATTTCACGCTGCAGCTGTGATTGGCGAAGCTATGTTCATATTCGGAGGAACTGTAGACAACAACGTCAGATCTGGGGAAATGTACAGATTCCAGTTTTCATCTTATCCCAAATGCACATTGCATGACGATTTCGGAAAATTGCTAAGCAGCCAGCAATTTTGCGACGTTGAATTTATTGTTGGGGAAAGCGAGGAAAAGATACCGGCACACATTGCTATGGTAGCTGCTCGATCCCAGTGGCTAAGAGCTAGAATTAAACAAGCACAAGATCAGAGGGAAAAGCATATTGAAAAGGTTGTCAGCACTACGGAAGTACCGCTCAAAGATTTACCACTGCTGGAAGTTAAGCTGAAAGATGCGGTTCCTGAGGCTTTTGAAATGGTGCTGAATTACATATACACTGATCGAATAGACCCTACGAAGAAAATCGAAGATCCATTGAGCAACAGAATCGTCCTTTTAATGATGGATGTTTACAGGCTGGCAGTTCAGTTTCATATGAAAAGATTAGAACAGCTCTGCGTTCAGTATCTTGAAGCAACAATAAGTCATGCAAACGTCCTCGAGGCTCTTCATAACGCTGCGTTATTGAAATTATATTTCATTAAAGAATTTTGCTTGAGCTTTGTTGTCAAGGACAGTAATTACAATCAAATAGTAATGAGCCAAGAGTTTGAAACTCTGGATCAACCATTAATGGTAGAGATCATAAGAAGGAGACAAATGCCACAAACTAAAAATTTCCTCAAGTCATATGAGTCTACAGGTAGTTCTATTCATCTTACAAGACTATCAGCAAGAAAGAATCATTTAGAGTTACAGGTTCCTAGTTGATAAGATTCATGTATACCTTTACGTAACAGTTTGGTCTTTTCTAATTAGAGTTTGCACATATCCACGTATTGGGAACAACCTTGGAGCAGGATATGGAGGTTTTTTTAAAAAGTGCCAGCAGCGAATTCTGTGACATTACCCTGATGTTGCATGGCACACCTATACCTGCGCACAAAGCTATCCTCGCAGCAAGATGCAGTTATTTTGAAGCCATGTTCAGATCATTTATGCCCGAAGATAATATCGTCAATGTGAGTATTGCAAATGATTGTAGTTTCATTGTTTTGAATTGAATTGAATAAAGAAATAAATTGAACAAATTTCAGATACAAATAGGCGAGATGATTCCCTCGAAAGAATCATTTGATTCTTTGCTCAGGTACATCTATTATGCTGATGTATCAATGCCTCCCGAAGATTCTCTCTATCTATTCACCGCACCAGTATTTTATGGCTTTACAAATAACCGATTACAAGCATTTTGTAAGCAGAACCTTGAGATGAACGTCACGTTTGAGAATGTTATACAAATTCTTGAAGCTGCAGATAGAATGCAGGCAATCGATATGAAGAAATATGCGCTTAATCTTATCGTGCACCACTTTAGCAAGGTATAACATAATATTTCAAAAGTCTGCCACCAATTATCTTATGATTCTAATATCCCACATTGAATGTTTCATTTCTAGGTGGCTCGCTTACCGAAATTAAAACAGTTAAGTCGTGAACTTTTACTGGATATCTTAGAGGCATTGGCGGATGAAAAGAGCGAAGCACGAATGTGTCAGGACATGTCCAGTGCCAGTCTTTCCAGTGACTGCTGACAGACCTCCAATCAAGTGTGGCGCGTACCCATGCCCTCCAGCTTTCAGGTATGTCTGAGAGCTAATTGGGTAGAAGAGTATTGCATTGTTAGTGTTCTTCAGCAGGGTATAATAATCTATAGATGTTTCAAGATATTCGAGAAAATTATATCAATTATGGTAATATTTTCATGTTATCTTTGTTGAATGTTATTATTCAGCTATTACCATAAATATAAACTGCATATAATAATGAAATCTATGTTGCAAAACAGTAAAATATGAAAATGATTTGAATGATGAAAATGTTGTATTTTTCAGGAGCTGTTTCGTGTGAACTTTATCTTGATAACACGCATGATACTGTTCATTGGGAATTACTATTTTGACTCAAAGATGTGCCCACAGTATAGACAAGGATATAGACGATGTAATCATAAGAAGAAGAGATATCATCGATTTAAAATTCACTGACAGTTAGCATGACTTATGTTACGACTGCTAGCCTGTCTTAAAAAAAGATGACACTGGCAGCTTTAAATTTTGAACTTATATATGATTTGTTAAATTACCTAATAGCTTAGCATACTTTATTTAAAGAAAAACTGTATTAGCAAGTTGATTATACGTGACCTAATATATAGGAAATAGTTTTTGCCACCGACTATGAACAGTCCAAGTCGTTTCAAATGTTCTTTTCTTGGCGTTAAATTGATGATATGCTCGAATAAGCTGATGGATGAAATGTGACTTTAGGCAGCTTACAAATGAAGAAAAGAAGAAGAGAGACAAGAAAGAAAGAACGCATAGTACAGCATTTTATTACTTGTAGTAAAATATGGTATGCCCACCAGACTTTTCCTTTTTCCACTAGCAGAGTAGAAAACTAAAATCAGATATTACAAGTAATGATTAAAATCGTACTGTACCTACGTGCATTTAAATAACAAAATAATGATTTTTACACTGTAAAAGGCTTATGATGCAATATATTATTGACGACAAAAGTTCGTTCTACATAAATTTGTCAGGTATCACTGATATATGAATAATAATTGGTTACTAGAACGTCTGCATAAGAATCAAACATTCCGCTATGATAATTGGACAGTGTTTTGGATATTTGAATCTGACCTCAATATTGGTCGAAATATAATTACCAAAAGCCATAAACACTTTCTAAAACTTTGATCTCTGGATCACAAAATGCTTAATCAGTGATATATTAGTAATTAATTGGTCAGTTAATTATACTTAGAAAAGATATGTGAATGACAGATGTACAGATCTGGTATCTTCTTCATTCATACAATGCAGGGCATGAATAGGTTTATCGATAAGGCACTTTGAAGTGGGAACTATTTAATTAGAGAATGTGATTTGTTCCTCGAAGAAATCAAAGGAAACCTCCCTCATACTCTGCAAGATTAATAGTTTGAATTTGTCGATAGAGGAATTAGTTTCATAACTTATACAGCTGGTGTCAAAATTGGAATTGCCAGCGCAAAATCACGTATGACTGTTAATAGAATAGAACAAAGAGAGAAGCATCTTTGTATGTGCCAAAAATATGTCCAAGCAAGGCAATCCCTAATTTTATTTGAAACTAAGTGCACCATTTAAATAAATTAGAGGTATTATGTCTACTGATATTTATTTTAATTTAAATGTAGCTCGATTTCAATAGTTAAAGATTAGAGTTTTAGCACAGCATTTCATATAATAAAATTAAAAATTGATAATATATTACAAATCTTGTTATATTGTATACTCAGGTGGTACTACCACAAAACTTGTTCGATATCATAGATCCTTCAGGATTATATAAGAGTTATTGTATACTGTTAGTTCATTAATTATACCTAGAAGAAAATATACAATTATAAATAGAAACTCTTACAGAAGTACCATTTACTGAACCACTCAAATTCCTATACGTAGAAATAAACTGTATGGATAATTTTCAGCCTTGTCAATAGTTGCTGTTCTCTGATTATAAATACTATTTGGGTATTTATAAAACTAGAACTATGAATAATTTAAATGAGTTTTTTGAAGAATCGACTTTATTAATTAAAATATACAGTTTAAAAACGTAATGTAATCACACTTTTGTTCAAATTTTTATAAACGATAAGCCTATCTCTTTAAAATCTATCGTTCAGCTACAGTAAAATTACATTCTTACAAAATACTTATATATTTCAAGTCACCACCTATTTACGATTAGGTATCTTTTACACATATAAGTATATAGCAATCATTATGAATCACAATGTATAAGCTGTAAACTTAGATCCTCTGTATCCAGCTGGTAACTATGATATAGGCACGTTTTTTATTTTCATTGTGATTGAAATTTGTTTATACACAACGTATATACTTTTCTTATATATACCAAGTTTAAAATTTTTACTTAGTTTAATTATTATCTATTAACAATGACTTAAACAGCAGACACATACATCTATTGTGCTGTAAATTTTAGCAAATATTACATAGTTAATATATAAAATTTATTTTATGTATCACCGAACATCTACAGATGTGTGTAAGTAATCGTCACTTAAATGTGTAATGACAAAGTGATGTAAGTCAAAGTAAGAAAACCACCTATTCATGTTTTGCAAAGTAAAGCTGTTGTTTTTTCTACAATTCTCATTCAACGAATTTTTCTAAATCATATGTTAATCGTTTCTACTAATTGGTCAATGGGGTCATCAAAGAGGGACAGTTTCATAAATCTATCAATTCGAATTTAAGTAAAATACTGCAGAGCTGTAAAGCACATTTGATGTCGAATTAAAATTTTAGGAACTAAGTTTGCGGATTAGGAAGTGAAGCAAAGATTTCATCTTCTGCAAATTGTTATATGGATAATTTTTCTAAACAATTAAGCAATGAATGTCTACGAGACTTCCATAATTCAATTGAGTAGCTCATAAATATCATTAACATGTAGACTAACTCCAGCATGACTAGCGAAATTCACGATCTCAAATCACTTCATAAATTAGCATTCATTATTTTTTTTATATAATGGGAAAAAAAAGGGTGATAAATATTTTGCATGCTCGTGACAGAATTTCGTTATTTCAAGTTACAAATAAGCTATTTTCCTCGAAGTTTAAAGATATATTTGAAATATTGGAATGTTCAAAAAATGAAAGGTTTATTCAATCACATTGAAAATGATTCAGTTTAGTAAACAATAATTGTAATTAGAATCGTTAATCGTTTGATGAAAATTGTGAGAAGTTTAGTAGCTAAAAGAAAGAAGCACAACGGATGTCTGCGTGCTATTCCACAAAAGACAATCATTACATTCTCTCATAAATATAGATCTTTCAACAACACTCTGTAATTATATAATTGTACACATTACTCACTAATCTTGGTCACAAAGCTCCTACTAAATTTTTACTACCATTAGCAAAGGCAAATTAGTGAATGTACAAAATTTAGTAGCATGTATTATCGCATAGTCTGTAACAAACCAACCGTAATGTACAAAAAGAAGACTACAAATTTCGTATCATAGAACATGAGATTATATATGAAAAAAAAACAACAATTTCTATGAGTTACATAGAATGAAACTATGAACTAAAAGATTATTGGTTGGTTGTGATCAGAAATGAGGCGAAATATCGTACACACAAAATCCTTGCTTTTTCTCAACTGAAAAATCAGGTGATCCAAGACCGTTGATCAAGGGCAAAATAAAATATCCGGCCATTTTTTTGCAAAATTTTATCCTGGTAAAACATATACTAGGGGAACCGTTTTATTATTATATTATGCTATTCATTCTCTGACATTGAATTTTGGTCAATCTTCAATTAAAAGTGTTGAAGCTTTTCGTGAGCTTAACTCACAAGTGAATAAAGTAGAACACTAACTGAGGCATACATGCATTATATACAGTTCTACTCAATTCATCTTACCCTGCAAAAAGAAGCTGACTACGAAAATTGTTTGGATGGAATCTGATCAGCAACCTTTTCATCACCTGCCACATCCATAACCATGCAACGTTTAGAGTAACGTTTATACTGTAAGAAAACGATTGAAAGTTAAATATCCGAGCAATAAGCAAGTGAAATTTATCTTTCGAATCATTTGATCTGAAAAGTTATAAGAATGTAGTCATAAAGAATAACGACAAACTAATGTTGTCATTATTTTTCGGGTGCCTTCTTTGAAGAAATATTCAACCTTATTAAAAACGTTTATCAGAGATGGAGGTGAGAAAAACCAAAAATAAAGTGTTATTTTGAGAACATTTTGGAGCAATTCAGTCCGGCTAAATCATATAGCACAGCTGTAACAAAATACATAAGAAAATAATAAATGTTTCAAAAGAATAGAATAGAATGGAAAAACGTGGCTACACTTGAGATGTGTTTGCGGAATACACTAATTAAAAAATATTGAAGATACAACTAGAGAAAAAAGGAAAGTAGAAATTTTAAATAAAAACTCATCATTACAGGATCAAAAGTAGGTAGAGTACATGTAACTGGAAAATTTGTTAGTTAATATAAATAATATTAGGGCAAGATTAACCACCTGTGGATTTCAATATTAGATGTTCATTGGCGCTGTTGAAAAACTGCTTGCTTCATGAAATAAAGTTCCTAGGTGAAAAGCTTGAATTGAATTGAACAAGAGATAAAGATTGACTGAATTATCTCGAAACATTATTTCAGATAGATAAACTGGCCCTAATTAAATTTTTCTTAAAACTTTTGTTAAACCATATGCTACCTTCACTTGCTGAGTCGTTTTATTCGAGAACGAGTAGATAGCGATCTGGCGCTAGGATTGTATGGAGATTTTACCCGTTTAGCTATAGCCGACCCACTAGGAGTCCCTTGGGACCCGGAGGAAGATGATGGTTGCTTCAATTTACCAGGTAACGAATGCTTGTTTGCTTTAACAATCCCATATTGACTGGCCATTTGAGGTGGTACTGTATGACCCATAATGTCAACATTTCTAGATCGTAAAGTTTTTATAGGGGTAGCTGCAATGGTATCTGATCGTAGCCATCTCTGTGGTGGTAAATCAGTCGAACTTGTTATATTCACTCTTTCTCTTTGAACACTGAAACTGCCTCTTAACTGTATTCGATTACTACCGTTTATTGACGGTCTCCTAATGGTCTTAACAGGTGTAGCCTTCTTCTCCAGACTTCTTCTTTGGTTGCTTCTTGTATTTTCAGGTCCTTCTCCAACTTGCCATTTATCTGGCCACAAGAGCCTGCTATGACCATCTTTACTCTGATTAGCAGGATCATTTTCATCGGTTGGAAGTCTCTGATCCTCAGAACGCGTCCTCCTTTTCAAACTAGGTCCTGAAGTACAGCCTTCGTCGGCTTGTGCCATGGTGCTATGTCTCCTCTTACTTCCAACATTGGTAGTAGTAGCTTTAAGTTCGTCGCAAGATCCCTTAAATGCATTTTGCCTGACCATATGGTGCAAATTGTTTGATTCTTCTTTGGTTTTATGGTCCGAAATTCTGCTAGGTTTAGGCAGTTGTCTGATAAGATTTTTCAAATTCGGAGTAATCGTGCTACTCTCTTTTGATTTGTGATCAGGTATCTTTCTCGGACGAACAGGCTGATCCAGTTTATCCAACTTTGTAGTTGACACGTGTTCTGGCTTCACAGTTTCTTCAGAAGTCACATTATCCGAAGAAACACTGGATGAGACTTCGGCAACTTGTATACTCTCTCTGCTGCGAAGTTCTCTCTGAGGACTTGCATGACGTTGTGGACATTTGATCAGCGGTTTAGAACCAGCGTGCGATTGGCTTTTAGAATGACCATTATGTTGTTCTGCCAAAGGTTTTACGATAGCAGGTCTTTCCCTGTGAAGAATATTAGCCACTTCGGTGATTTTTCCTAAAGCATCCACAATATTATCAGACGAATCCGGTTGTTTAGAGTCATTTTCACTCTCTACATTTTTAACAAATTTTGGTACAAGCGGTATAATTGGTGTAGGTGGTTTTGTCGGATAGAAATTGGGATGAGTTTGAAGTTTAGTCAAGTATTCTGGCTCTGGTTCAATTTCTTCCGAAGTACTTGGAACCGGGGAAAGAATAACCCGTCGAGGAGTTCCTTTCGGTGAGACTGGGCGTTCTTTTTCTTTACAACTTTTCTGTCCCAACAGAACCTGTAGAATAAACATAAAATTAATTATCATTGATGATTATTTGCATTTGAATGTCTATTCTTTTTCCCAGACAATGAACATACATTCCATTGTACAATAAAACGTACCTCAGTTCGTGAGGGTCCAGGTGGATCCAGCATGAGAGTAACGACACTGGTGTTGTCAGCTCTAAGTCTGGTCGACGACCACCTTTCTAAGGCTCTATCGACGAGACTTTTTGACGGATTGATCCACATCTGTACATGCGCATGCTGTAAAGGTAGATTGAATTAGTTGAACTGCAACGTGAAGATAAATAATGAATGGATACTAATTAAGTTTCGTTTATATCGACATACCCCACTTGCAGTTTGCTGGGAAGCAATGAGGTGTTTTTCATTGTGTCTTTCAGCAGCTTGAACTATAGATACAGCTCCTTGTGGTGTCAGCATATTCCACAACCCATCGGTACCAAATATCAGACATCGATGAGACTTGACATCCACTGCGACAACTGCAACATCCGGCTCAGGAGAAACGACAAATTTGTCCAGTTCAGAGTTGTAACTCCAAAGATCACCTAAATTAAACATCAAACATTAAATTGAATATCAAATGGTACAGCGTACTGTAAGCATCAATATTAATGATGAATCTTTAACGTATAATTTTGCTTTAGTCTCTAGCTCCTCACCTAACGACCTAGCAACAGCTAAGAATGGAATCTCGTCTATATGAGTTGATCTTCTAACTGGACCCTTATGTCCGATTCTTGGTCTATTCCAAACTACTCTAGGCACCCCAGACTTGCTGACCACTTTACCGCCACAGGCTTGAATTCTAATCATTTCCGGCGTACTTTCAGGCTTGTGATCTTTAGTGAGAGCTCTAGCCTTCCAGTGCGGTTCTCCTTCCTCCTGGTAGCCGAGAATAATACCAGAATCTCCGACATGACCAATGTAAATTTTTCCCTTACGGATAAAAGCAACACTTGCTGTTGTACCTGCCGTGCTAGGGAGACCAGATGCTGTTCTCGGCCATTTATCTGTGGAACATGAATTATACAATATATTTTCAAATTGATTATTTCTTAACTTAGGGCTATATTGAAAGATGCAGAAACTTCTGATCTGTTATTGATCATTTTACATGAATCGAGTCTGTTTTCAAATTCTATTACACTTGGGAGAATTGTATAAAAATGTCTCACATACAATGATCGTAACAATAATTGTACCCTCCGATATTCTTTTTGTAGTTTTGACTAAATAAAAACAGACCATGTTAATAGATATCCATTTTTATTCGGTCGAGTTTTTCGAGGGAAGAAAAAGTCCAACATCGACGCAGCGCACTTCTTCTTACGGGCGTTATCGGGGATAAAAAGTTTCTCAAAAAGTTATAGAAAAATGGAAAAAATTTTATTCATAAAAGCTAAATATTATTCCAATCGTATACCGGATATGGTTAAGTTTGGTGAAACTAAGAATTGAATTGAGGTTACCTGCGGGTTACATAACCTAAATCTCATTCCGATCTATGGCGCGGAGGTAGAGAGGCGCGAGGAAGGGTAAGAGGTGGGGTGGGGGGATTGGGAATAGCGCGGGATGGTATCTTGACGACTTACCGAGCTGTCGCCACATAGCCTGATGGGTGTTACTGTATCCGTCTTGAATTGCTCTTAAAACATCCTCGTCTTTGTCAGACCAGAAGTTTTTTTGTTTGACAATAGTGTCCATTAAATTTTCCTTGGCGTACGTGGCTGCTTCGCCGCCGCCATGCCCATCAAATATACCAAAAAACGCGTATTCGAGGTCTTTGTCGTCGGCTGTTTGCTGGTATGCCACGCTAAACATATCCTCCATGTATTTTCGGCCTCCCTGATTACAGTGGCCAGTTACGCGAAGGTTCACTCCAATACTTAACGGCATTTTCACTATATCGTTAGTTCAAACACAGGTAAATTTAGCACAGTTAACGACCACAAACAACACATCGGGAACAGGACTACGAATGTACACACTCCTTACGCCTCCGCCTTCTTTTCATAGACTGTCCCCCACAGACTCTCTGTTCTCTTTCCTTCACTCGGAGAGGGGCGCTCTTTTCCCCACTACGCCTTTATTCGTCGACCGTTCTACAAGCACGGTGCATGCTGGGACCTGTCTGGTTAAGCGGCGTTGCCAAGCTCAGACTTGTTGGTGCGTGAATCATACGATCGTTCGATCACATTTCTAACTAGGTTCAAATCCCGGGTTCATCTTCAATTTCACGCCGTGAATTTCGCAGCGAACATTTATCAATTTATATTTTTAATAGCAAATGGTCTTTCTTCTTTTTGTTTTCAAACTTACATTTCGCGATGTTTTTTTGTATATTCGATACTGCAAAAAACATCTATATTTGTATCCTATATGAAGAATTTTTTATTGCAAGATAAAATAATACTCTCTTATTTCTTTGAATATGTTGATAAATTCTTTTTGCAATGAAATCTCTCGCAGCAGTCAAGTGGGAATTATTATTCGAAATGTACAGGTAATTTGAACCGATCGATTATTGTTATTAAATCTATACCTATAGAGCTGGTGAACACACTTCAGTGCAGCTATTTCATAGAAAATAATTGATAGAATTGATGATTTATCTATAGTCTTCACGAAATATATTTGAAAAATGAACTTGACTCAGGAAGTTGAACAATATATTGGCGCGAAAATCTGTGAAATGAAAGAAAAGTATACCTACACAATACACATATAATTATATGAAAACAAAGGATGTATATACTTTATTCGATCTAATTGAGAAGTGACATCTTCGTGTAATTCTCAGTTCTCTACACCAGAAACATGAAAATTTGATAAATTGATCGGAAAGGTTCGCTCGGCAGAATGTTCATTTCCAGAAATAGTAGGATAGGAAGTCTAAACATCAAGTACAGCTGTGTATTATTCGAATTCACAATGCCATATGTACTATTCAAATTCATGATGCCATAAACCTGGCAACGCTGTCATGTCATTTGAAATATCACGACGATCTGGCAGCTTTCACAATAAAGCAATCAAATAAGATATTTATCTGAATTATAATTGATCTGAAATGATATCGCGGAAAAATATTAAGTACGAGCTGTTAAGTATAATCAATGAATTATAATAAAGCGAAATGCTGCTCAACTTCTACATTACGTCAGCTACAAAAAGATGGCGCCAGCGCAGCAGAGCAGTGGAAAATTTCTGACGAGCGCGACTAGCGCGACTAAACACTACTGACCGAGTCGAATTAGTTACTAAATAATCATTTATAAAAACATGATTTGATCTTATATTTTACCAAATGAATTTTTCGTTGATAATAAGTAAAATCATACGGATGATCATAATTAGTTCAAAACATTAAGGCCTGATTCCCAATTGGATGCAGAAGCCACGTGCACACAACACATGCTTACACCGATTTACTGCATGAATATTCTGTTTGTGTGGCATTGCGCTGCGATGCGTCCCATGGGGGACTCCGGATGTGATGATATAACTTGTATGTTCACTCATAGAAATATTAGGTTAATGCAGTTGCAAATAAGAAATAGATATCATTACAAAAACATTTCTATAATTATATTGCTGTACTTGTTTCATAGTGAAGCGCGCATGACGGTATAAATAATACGAAGAAAGTTTCATTCGCGCTTACACCATCAATTTTTTTTCAAATTCATGCTCATTGAAGCAATGGTTACAAAGTTAGCCGTTGTACTGCGCATAGTTTCGCTCTTTTTCGTATACGTACAGCTACCTTGATTGCTGTACTCACCCGCGGGCGAATCTGTGTATTTATCTATACAGCGCGTCGTTTTTAAATGTTCAACTTGGTTTACCGCTATCGTTGCCGCTATCCCAGTTCCGCGAATTATAGTTTATTTGCGTTATATCGCACCCGCTTGTACATACATATATCGTATTTTATAGATATATTTTAGAGAAACCATTTTGTTCATTGGTCTGTAGTTCAAGTTGTGCAAATACTGCCAGAATCGGAACAACCTGTAAGTCAAACTGGTGTGTCGTATTCGCTTGTATTATGCAAAGAGAGTAATTACAGTTTCGCAAAAGATGTATACGTATGCTCAGATCCTTCGAAAATTTGTAAAACAAATTTCCAAAAATTATGTGGCCCATGAGGGGATCGAACCCGCGACCTTCGCGTTATTAGCACGACGCTCTAACCAACTGAGCTAATGGGCCGATGTAAACTAGAGGAGTTTGCACGTATTCAAGCGCTATTCAAGTACACTTTTGTTCAACGAATAAATTTCCCCAAATTCGCATATTTATTACAACTGCAGGTATCACTATATTTATACGATAAACGGTATCAGATTCTGACCGCGCTTTTCCTCAGAATCTCACATGTGCTAACAATCGTACACGCCTAAGCGAATGATCATGTGGCAAGCATGCTGGTGTTACGGCTAATCAACCAACAGGCGCCTTAGGTGCAGCAGCTTTCATGTTTTGAACCGAGTGTGTTTCCAGCATTGATTGAAGGTGAAAAAAGGCATGAGGTAGCGTGTAAAAAAGTAAGACTCGTGCAGAATTCTCGTCTATTTGATATACGCAGAAATTAATTCGCGGAGCAACGAAGAGGACAGATTATTGGTTGCCGCAAGTTACAAGTCATAATTTATCATGACAATCAAAATAAGTGGTGCAAAAAATTGGCCCATGAGGGGATCGAACCCGCGACCTTCGCGTTATTAGCACGACGCTCTAACCAACTGAGCTAATGGGCCGATGATATCGAGGGAGACAATAGTTAATCCTAACTAGTCCAGAATGAATCCAGTCAAAAATCGCAACACAGTAATGTAAAAACGAAGCCCACCTGGTATAGGCAATTAAAAACTGAACGTCAATTCGGGCACATTTTTATTCTACGAGTTATCGCTTCGTTCCTGTTACAATATCTTCAATCGCAGATGTAGTCTGAAGTTACAAAAAATGGCCACATATTTTGTAGTTTTAGATAGTTTACATGACGAAATCAATTTATATTACAATAAAGATCATGTACTCCGCGGATGTAAAATCAAATCTTCTGTACCACCGGAACATCGGTCACGAAGGTTCCCTTTTACCGTTCGAACGTATGGGTGCCTATATCTGGTGTCTGCACCCAACTCATCTCTATCTGAACCAATGTAGGTATCTACACTCACTCACAAAAAATATTCAAACCCTAGGTACACTTGACTTCATAATTTTTAAATAAATTCATATACTAATCACAGTTCATTTTATATCTTCACTTAGTTTAAATAATATCCAAAACAAGGATAGATTCTGAAAGGGAATTTATCCAATTAGTAATTCTAAAGCCATACCAACACAAGAGCAGAGTGGCGCAGTGGAAGCGTGCTGGGCCCATAACCCAGAGGTCCGTGGATCGAAACCACGCTCTGCTAGCTAAAATTTTTGCTTGACATACAATGCACGCTGTCTTGTGATTTTTTTTCCAGCTTGTTTGAATGTGATCGTCATTTGTGCAGTCTTCGCAACGATATATGTATACTGATTTTCCGTTTCTTTATTTTTTCAAGTGGAAAATCGTGTTTAATGGTTCTAACACCTATAAGAGACTTTGCGGCTTTATTCTCTAGAATATTTCAGAAAATGAGAAATACGTATGAGAACATTTAAAGGTTCAATGTGCTCTTTCTTGCAGTCATCATATGTAAGTTCTCAATGAGTGTACAACAGCCCGGCTAGCTCAGTCGGTAGAGCATGAGACTCTTAATCTCAGGGTCGTGGGTTCGAGCCCCACGTTGGGCGATCTAATTTTGCATTTTTAGAATTTTTACGGAAAAGACTTTTTCAGTGGCACGTTAACTTCGTTAGAATATATTTCATTTCAATTACGAGATCCCTTTTGAGTTTCGAAATATCTGGAAAAGCTTAAAAATGATGTTATCGATCCTTTCAAACCGTAACTTATGAACAATTTTCTTATACTCTCGCGATATTTTTCGCGCTTGATTAACTATTAAGTTCCTATTTCACTCCGCGCGTAACTTGAAAAGTTTCCGTATCATCATTAATGATTCATGGGCGAAATCCAAGTGGCAATTCTACCAATTAGCGCTCGACACCGGTGCAAGATAAACGATGTTTCATGAATCACATTGATTCGCAGTCCGTTCCAGATGCAGCGAACAGAATCTGTACGCGAAGCACGATTAAAGATTGTAAAAAACAATTCTCCTACAAAATTATGACCACACTCCTCAGATTTCTAATTCAAACGTACAGAGGGTGAACTAATGGGTATGTTTACACACACTACACACATCCGAGGTACCACTGAATGCGAAAATCCTATATCCGTCTACAAGACCGCAATATCATTCGATCAGATCATTTATCTGATATCATACACGCGTGACGCACGTAGGTGTATAATTTTACACTATTTTTTCTTACACTTTAATTCATGGATGTTATTTGAAACTGTTTTGTCTAAGAGTACGCAGCACTTGCTAGTGCAGGATGAAATTATATGATACGGTATAAGGGTCGTTATTTGCCTTCACGCTCTACTAGTTCTACGACTGCTACTGTCTTTATATGAACACTTCGGTCTGCGGCAATTCGCTCTTGATATTTCGACTAAACCGTTCGAGCTAACTGTTCATAGTTGTTAGGGGTATAGCCCGAGGTTCTACCCATTGATACGTTTCCTGTATATCTTGATTCTCGGGCTTATACAAACCTATACATGATGTAAATGTAAGTTATTCGTGTATAAATATTTCTTTCGACTAATCGGCGAATTCCAAAAGATTCTTATAGCTCCTATTTTGTTCTGATCAACATGAGTTTGGTAAGTACATTCAAACAGTTTTGCTTTTCAAGGACCGTTAAAACTACAGACAGGTGAGAGCATCTATTCGTAATACTGTTTAGAAATGATATGCTTCAAATATCAGAGTAAAGGGATATAGGCTATACAATAGTTGCAATCCCCAGAAGTTCAGAAGTCGCGCGAACATAAGCGCTGATGCAAATTTCACCCTTTCTAATCAGGATTCTCTCTGGCTATAATTCAAGCCGATGTCAAGATAGAATTTTCTCGTGCAGTACCACTCGCCGAGCAAGAGCCTTCGCTCAATTTATCTATAACAAACACTCATGAATCGTCCTCCGGTTATACAAAGGCTACTGGCGTGGAATTGTTAACATTCAAATTCCATGTGGCAATAGCTAGGCTGCAGCTAATGAATGATCGAGCGAATAATCGGTTCGATAATTCTTGGCTCGTGACTTTCACGAATACAGCAAATAGCGTTTTTGTTCTTCTTCAATCTTGGTGAATAATTAGTAGGGAAGAGTAAATGGTTGAATTAGAAAATGTCAAGGAAAATGAATAACGCGCCGAATAGTAGCTAAGAGAAGTAGATTAAATTTTAGCAAAATTTGGAAAAAAAAAGGAACAGTCAGAAATCAAACAAGGTTTATAGAACTTTGTATGCGCAAAAATATTTATAAAAAAATTCCTGGCTGCTTTGTACAAGGTGAGAATTTCCCGTGCCAAGGATAACTATCAAATATTATACCGTAAATGGAAAGTTATAAATCATCATATCGATATTGGTTTTCAAATTCTTATTAAATTTTCGCGCCTTATTTCTGCATTATGATTCATAATATTTCTTATCATAAGAACTAGATTATCAGTGGACTATTTTTTATTAAGATTCAGAATAGTCGATCTTCTTTACCGACGCGCAATCTGCAATAATTTGTCTATATTTATTGTTGTAAGAGTTGTCAAACAGAGGTAGCTGTATCGCACGCGGGAACGAGAAGTTAATCGTTATTAATCATCGACAATAAAAAGGCTAAGATTAGAGAATCTCAAGTTTGGAAACGATTTATACAGATAAAAATAGATAAATCGCATTTTTTCAGGTCAAAATTCCAACGGTTAGTT
Source organism: Tenthredo distinguenda (assembly GCA_947538915.1). Lineage (NCBI taxonomy): Eukaryota > Metazoa > Arthropoda > Insecta > Hymenoptera > Tenthredinidae > Tenthredo > Tenthredo distinguenda. Next base: position 15,037,172 of record OX384534.1, read on the forward strand.
GTTTAATATCGATTTTCATCTTCATAGATCCGGTTCTGAGATGCAGATTTCCGGCTAGTCAGTGATCCCTTAGTCTAGAACCCCGTCGATCCGCGTCCATACTTTGTCGCGATCGAGTAATGAATATATCGGTTCGTTAGTAAGTGTGTACGTTATTTTTTGATCGTGGATATTGTTCAAGGCTTTTCCCGTCCGTGCGCGATAATCTAATTCCAAAAATCTTGTTAAAGTTATCTGGAAAACGTGTTCAAAGTTAACCGAAACATCAAACAGAGAAAGACCACACGACGTCGTGGCGTATTGATTTATTTCGGCTTAATAGATTTTTGTTTTATTCCCCAATCGTTTTTGATATTGTCAAATCATTATAGTTATCAAATTTCAGATTATAGAAAAAAAATTTCAATTTCGAAAAAAATTCGTGTCAACCTGTATGCTAGTAACAAATAAAAAGAAAAAAGGAACTGGACAAGAATCAACGCCGTGAAAACAGCATCTTCGAATAACTCAGATTTGTTGGTAACGAGTTTTAGGGTTGGTAGTCATCACCCAGCCAAGATGGCGTTTTATTTGTTCGTCGATTGTTTAACGGACTAGTGAAAAGTCGAGAAGTAGCATATGAAGTCTTTACGATTAGTCAATTATGATTTACGGGAGAATCGTTTAGCATTTACAATATCTAAGTTAATCGTAAGTATATCTTAATCTCGCCTTACGCGACAGTAAAATAGGCTAGAAACACAGCAACGTCCGAACAGTGAAAACAGCGAAATGCCGCGTAGGTTCCGGGCTTGGAAATCGGTTCGATAAAAGACGGGAAAAGTCAAGTGATTTTCTTTCAGGTTAGTGCCCAAGGATTAAAATTCATTGGATTACGTCGCTAAGAAGATCTCTCCTGATAATTTATAGCCTCAAAAAGGTTAAGGTTTCTTTTAACCTCATATGGTGAAGTGAAGTGAAGTGAAGTGAATTCTGTGTATAGGTATTTCTAATACCACTATTGTGTAGTGCGATTTCGACGATTTACGATTCAGGATTACGGCGCTAAGAAGATTTCCGTTTAAATTCATTAGTGAAGTGTAGTTTAATCAAAATTTGGAGCAATCACTCGTGGCTGAAGGTTTTCTCATATTCCCGTCTATCAATCCGAACCTCGCGATAGTTTATTTATCGTTCAAATTGTGTCAGTAATTCGGTGTGCAGTGTGAAAGTATCGTGGCTAGGTTGACAGAGGCTGAGAGTGAGATTTTCTACAATATAATAATCCTGTCCACAAAATTTTCCCGAAGATGGCACTTGATCGTCCCAGTCATCGTATTATAAAGAATTTGGTCCGGTCAGAGCAGGAAAAACGATCCGAAAAAAAAATTAAAGAATCATTCAAGGTGAGTGAAATTTTATTCTTCTCTTTATTTCCGCGGAGAACTGCATGCAGCAGCGATTGATGACGAAAAACCTTTGCTCCCGGGTGCATCGCTGCATCTGCTCGCTGAGCATACCGGAGCATCGTATAATGAATTCTTATTTTCTAACTTTTGAAAAGATGCTGTAATATAGGTACAGTCTTTTCACCAATGAGCGCCTACTTTTATTAGATCAAACAATTCTTGATTTGCAATGATACATCGATTCGGACGAATTATTCATGTAGATTTATTACGAATTTGGATAAAGAAGACTGATTTCAATCGATAACAATTGAAACGTATGTATATTTATCGAAACACTCGCGGGGTCAAGTTCGATTGTTAATTTTAAATGATGCAAATTTCGTGGGAAGATACACTAAATAATTCCTATGATATATATAGCTTGATGTTTCGTTCGCTTTATTCGAACCTTTGTATACATTGAGCTTTTTAACATACAATTCCCTACAATGCCCTCATCCCATTCACCTACCTACGTTACCTAAAAACTTTGATTCGAACACAGTTTCACAATTTTTAAAGATATCTAAAGATTTTTTAAATTCATACAAATTTTGGGGTCGCCCGTTCCGCCCTACGTTCCTCTATAGTAAAAGTCATAAGCAGGACTGTACTCTAAGGTTCCTAATGCCCTTTGCTCTCTTCCCTAATATTATGACTGAATGTTATCCACGCTAGCATCAACGCCGCAGGGAAGAGCCAACAGAAACCAAGATGTGAGAAAATACGTTCGCCCGTTGAAACGTTCGACGAAAACGATCGAAATATCAAGTGTGGGAACGCGCTAAGCTTAAGATTATGAACTCATCGGCTTGGTCAATGGCATTCTCATTGAGGGCTGCCTAACTCGTTGTAGTACGAGTAACAAAGTTGCAATGTTTTGCAGACAGTCTTTCAATTCTCTGTCAGGAACTGATGATCTCTGTAATTTATAATCAGTTGATGTAAAGTGATCTTATTTACCGGGGATCAATTTCTCCTGCAATGATACGAGGGTCAGCGTTCACAGAAGCTTATTATGGATAAAAGATTGCATATCGCGTTGGGCTGATAGTAAAGATATAGTCATCGTTTTAGATTTTTGAGAAGTAGTGGACATTGAATTCTCTTTATTTCTGGTCGATAAATTTTAATTTTCATCAACGATTCTATATTTTCTGCGGTAACTGTTTGTCAAAATATTTCGTAGCCTCCTTTCGCCTTGCGAAACTACTCGCAATTCTACGTTACGTCGTAATTCTACAAATGCTGAGTGAGATTCGTGTATTCAAATGATTCGGATTCATTCAATATTCTTAGACTAATTTCTGTACGTATCATTCTACAATATAGTTTCTAAATTCGTCTCTCGCAAGTCTAGTCCTATAATACTATCCGCAGAGTCTTTTTATTATCAGCTTAAATTCCATACCTCATCTCCGGAATCCGTGGAATCTAAAGAAGCTCATATCACTTCAATGCAATGGATATTTCAGACCTTGCAGGAGCCTTGTGTCATCTCTATTTTCATATGGGGTTTGGTGCGTTCGCTATCATTAATTGTATAAGCAAGGTCTGCACAATCAAACTATTTTTTTTTGTGTCTATACCACCAATGTCGGAATAGAAATAATTCTGACGGTGTTAGCGATCTTTTAATGGGTCAATAATTATTATTCAGTGATAAATTAGAGAATTTCTAAAAGTCGGCGATCTCAACCAGCTGATAGTCGCTTTTTGATCGAGATTAGTAGGGCCTTGCAACCGTACGATTCCTTTTCGAAAATCATTGGTAATGTAACTAGATTTTATGTATACAACACCAATTCTATTTGCCATCTTATAAATTTAATATTGTTCGAGGAAAACTATAGTCTCGATTCAAACCGTGAGTTTCGGAAATCATAAGTAATTAAATAGCGTGATCTAGAAATCATATCGCTTACGAAAAATACCATACCGTCTTGACTCGCTCCGCACTAGCGTAATAAATGCTAATTTAATGAAGGTTTAATTGAATGAATTATCCTTGTATTTTACGTTTAATTGCACAGCTGTTCCTCCGCGTATGATATACGTTACGGTTTGCAATAATTGTATGTTGTTTCTCGGCGGAGTGCAGAAGATCCATTTTCATTTAAATACCTTCAACCGCAAGTGGTTGAAGACTCAACATACTCACTCTCCGATATTAATTCATCGAGCGCTTTTCGCGATAGTATACGAATTCAGGAAACGAACAAAAGCGTTGACTGGTAAAACGGGGATGTGAGAGTAGAAAGAATCGACTATTCAGGAATAATAGAAAAGAACTGTTTCAAAAGTCACTATACTGAATGAATTTGGATTAAATGTCTCATAGATTTCTTACCGCGAAATTAGCCACCAATTAATTAATTCAGCTAATTTATTTTAGCCAATGATTTGGGTTACTCAACTCCTTCCTGAAGATTATTGTAGAATTTTCAGGGTAGAGAAGCCCCGTTTGTTTTTTTAAGTCCATTTCACCCAGGCTAGAAGAAAGAACCGAATAACTTTGGGTTAAGTGGGTTCTTTCATTTGTCTGTTAACACAATCACTAAAACGCTGTTTAACTGAAGAATAATTGACCTGATCAATTGATTTTTCAGGGTAATAATTTTCTGACATGTGCATAAAACGAGTAGTTACGCTTCATCAACTAAAATGACTAGTATCGTTAGTAATCGGAAAAATTCTCACTCGTTATAAATTATTTTACATGATTATCAGGGTATAAAAATAAAATGGAACAAAATCGATCATAATTCTTGTTTTGATACAGAATAAATTTTCTTTTTTGGTTTTTTTTTATTTCTTATTTTTATTTTTTTCTCTCTTCTAAACCCGGCTGGCTTTGATTGAGTCAGGGAAATTCGAACCCACTCCGAGTATTTTTCAGTGAGAGGTTCGAGACAAGATTTGTGGAGCTTAGCCTCTAGGAGGGATAAATTAATAGGATCGATAAATTTTGGGTGGTTACTGGACTGCGGTAAAGCGTGATCAATTGCATTTGTAATTAATTATAGTATTAGGTTACCCATACAGCACGAATACCTTTAGATATTTTCCTGTTATAATAGAGTGGCTCGAACTGCATTATCTGACTATCGAATTAGGTACAAAAGGTATGCGAAGGTCGAAGGCGATTTTGATATTATGTAAAATTAGGAAAGCTATTTAATTAAAGAATCAGTATTGTACTCACAATATCGATTTGCAATCAATCTATATCGATAACGATTAATCGGAGAACAATTAATCAAAAACTTCAACTAATCAGAACGCAAGCGCCAACATTCACATACGATAATAATATATGCTATATACATATATCGATAACATTTCTGCCGAGAGTTAATTATTGCAGCATCTTTATTCGCATATTAATTCTAAACGTTATTTAACGTATAAAGCTAAGAAATTCGATCAGAAATACTATAATGGTTTTTCAACTTTTTGAAAAGGTAAAGGTAAAGCACGGATTTCAGAGGGGTCGAGATGTCGCATTGACAAATTGGAACACTTGTATATTCGTTTATTTGAACAGTGTGCAACCCGTACAAAAGTATTGTCACCCTTAAACTGAAAATTAAAATACATACATCTCTTAGTTTAGCTCCGAGGTTTCGTCTGTCAGTAGATCGGTAACGACACACCTTCCTTCGTAAGCTTCAGAGATGACGTAGCTTATGTTACGGGCATCAAAAAATTGCGACAATTCTTCCCGGCATCGCCATTTCCATGGATTATTTTGTATCATGACTCTCTGCAGATACTTAAGGGATGACAGAGACTTGGTGTAAATACATCTGAGATCGTTTTCCGAGATGAAAAGTCGCTCGAGGTTTGGCAGATGATCGAATACATGCGGTTCGATTTCCGTTATCGAATTTCTTACCAGTCCGAGTAGAGTGAGATTACCGAGGTCACGGAACCACCACGATTTTACGGTCGGTATACTGTTGTTCAAAAAAACCAACCATTCCAGTTTTACCAAAGTATTGAAAGCCAAGGGCTCAACATTGCGAACGTTACTGTGATAAAAAAACAATCTAGTCAAATTCTGAAATCGAACGAATGAATTCGCCGGTATAACTGATATGTTGGCGTTAATGATATCGATCCTCTCAGCATTGCTGGGGATTTCGTCCAGGACTGATATATCACCGCCGTTACACCACCAACGGTTTTCCCTCATTTGATTAAACTGATGAAATCTGCACCGGGTATTAAAGTTTTCTGGTTTTGTCGTAGTAGTCGTTGGGATAGTCCCCCGTGTATCCGTCGCCTTGAGGCTCAAATCTGCGCTGCTATCTCCAGTTTCTATAATTTTCAAATTTTCTGTCGTAGTCGATATAGTTTCCCGAGCTTTTTTCATCTCCTGAGCTATCTCGATGTCTTCGACGTCTCTTGATCCCTCGATTTCCTTCTCAGCGTCGGAATTCGCCCCGTCAATTGAGTTTGTTTTTCGGTTATCAGCCATTCGGAAATCTGTATATTCCGTACTGCAATCTCGATCACCTATCTCGGCGGAGAAATCCTGGATGTAATCCTCGTGCTGGTCCAACCATTCGTTTAACTTTTTCTGGCAGAGACAGGACCAAGGATTATTACCGATATTGATTGTGTTCAAGTTTCTGAGGTGAGAGAGTCCCTCCACGTTCAAGCAGCTCAGGCGGTTATTCGAAAGGTCAAGTTGTTCCAAATTCGTCAGCAATTGAAAGACACCGTTATCGATTCGAGTGATAGAAGTTCGCGCCAAAATCAATCTTCGCAAATTTGGGATGCCGTCGAACCAGGCAGATCTTACCTCTTGGAGCTGATTGTCGGACAGGACAAGTACTTGCAAATTCACGAGATCCTTGAATGCTTGGGGTTCGATATCGCGAACCATGCAATTGAGGAATTCGAGACGACGGAGGGTGCTGCCGAAACGGGAAAATATATTGAATATTTTTGGTATCGCAGCATTTTTGAATCTAATTGCTCTAGCATCACTGGAAATTGACGAAACATCCCATATCGTACCACCGATAGTTATATACGAATTTTTTACATCAGATAAAGGTAGTTTCACCGACAAATCTTTCTCTGTGATATCTTTCGTCACTTTATCGAGCTGGTTATAATTGCGACTCGAGCAAATACTAACGTCATCTTCGCTCTTCGAATCTGTATAATTTTTAGCATCGAGGTGCGTCTCTTGTGCGAAATATTCATTTTGCTGGTCAGCTTTGAGACGATAGTATTCGTAGTTGGCGAGTTTAATGTTCCGGAAGTGATCAGCTTCGGCCTCTCTAGTTTCATTGAGTTTTGCCTCCAAATATTTCGCGGTATCTGTGGAAATTTCATGATTTCGGTGCTCGTGTTTCGGCATTATTTCACCAGCGCTTTGACTTTTAATTTTTGTCCCGTGTCTTTCGAAGCTCTGTTCAAACAGATCCTCACTTTCCTGTATTTTACCGTTTACACATTCTCCTCGTGATATCACGTACCTCACTCGGTTCTCGTGTAACCATTTTCGGAAATTCTCCTGGCAGCTACAGTTCCAAGGATTGTGAGCCAGGATTACCTCTTTCAGGTGCTTCAGCGAATTGAATTCGTTGGTAGAAATGCACTGTATCCTGTTGTTGCCGAGACTCAAATGTTTCAGTTTATCAAGCAGCGGAAAAACGCTGGGCTGTATATAATCAATCCCGTTTTTGTCCAACGCGAGATTTTCGAGGCTGTGGAGATCTCTGAACCATTCGCTTCTGACTGTGCCAAAATTGTTATCAAACAAAAATAGCATCTCCAATTTTGGTAGCCCCGCGAACGCGTCCGGGTGTATATCGCGAATGCTGCAATTCCGGAAATACAAGCTCGTCAGACTGTTTCCAAATCGTAAAAATGCGAATCGCGGTATTTTAGAGATCTGCGAATTGACGAACTTTATGGATTTCACGTTGTCCGGAATTTCCGACAAAGCTGAGATGTCGTTACCAAAACACATCACATCCCTTCCCTTGTTCATCCCGATGTACCCGGTCTCAGAGACGGAGAAATTGTTGAACATCTTGTACAATGGTACCATGAAATCTCTGTACTGCGGAACGTGCTCCATCATACACTCCAGTCTCTCCTCTGTAGTGTTCAACCGTCCGTAATCAATTCGTCGATTTTTCATGTACCCCGAAAGTTCCGCGTAACAGCTACATAGCCACGGATTTTTCCCGATTCGGGCATGTTTTAATTTTCTCAACGGCGCCAGAGCCTTGCTTGGTAAACAGTTCAGGTTATTGTCCTCGATGTTCAACAGTTCGAGATTTGATATCAGCGGGAACACGTCGGGTTCAATATACACCAAGTCCGCCCGGTCCACGAAAAGATGGGTCAGACTGGACAATCCTTTGAACCATGTAGCCTTCAGAACGAGAATATAAGACTCGTGAAAAGTCAATCGTCGCAGTTTATCGAGCCCGTCGAAAGCATTTGGGTGGATATGGTCAATTTTACACTCGTAAAAAGATAACCCTTCGAGGGCGAATCTAGCGAACGCTCTTTCTGGGAGGTGGGCTAAATTCGAAACCATAAATCGTATCCATTCGGCGTCGTCAGATATTTCGTTAACGTCGTCGAGGGTCGCTCGGGCGCACGAATACATGCCACGTCTGTCGTCGTGGGTGACCGACGTCCTGCAATTGCTGTCTGCTGAGATGCGAGTAATTATTGTCGTGAGTATGACAAATACAGCGAAAACTTCCATTTTCATATTGGATAATCAACGTAGCTCAGGAAATTTTACACAGGAACACGATTCAGTCCAAATCTAAGATGTTCTTGAGTTCTAGAACAGAGAATCGTTTCATTAATTTTTCCAGGCAAAAGTATACCATCGAGACTGAACAAACTAACTCTGTTCTCGAAAAATGTAGAATAAATTTATCTGTGACGGTCAAAGTAGTGGAAAAATTTAGGTATCGAAAAATGTAGCTGAGTCATTCATATACAAGTTAGACAGTGATAAGTGCCAGCGGTTTCTGGTCTTCCAATTTGTTGCTTGGTACTCTCAGATTAGATAGAGAGCATCTTGGATCCAGCAACATCAAAAAGTATAGAATCAAATTATAGTATAAGAGCGAAAGCGATTATTTATCGAAAATATGACGCTTCGGTATACATTCCCATTCTTAATTACGTTTTCCACAATTGATATAGCTTTCGCTGCTAGTTTTTACTTAATAGTCAAGAATTACGTCAGATCCGAGACATGAAACGACAATTCGATATTTTACGGTGCAAGTTTAAGTTCCTAAAAGCCATAAGGCGTCCGCGTATAGTTAAAGATTAACGTTGATTCTTACTTGAAATGTTGCACCCGAGTTGTACTCATTCCCTCAAAAGAGAGAAATGGAGCCCCAGGTTTTTTCACACTTCTGTCTTTGGTTTTACAAGTTGCAAGTTGGTGCGTATCAGGCACTGTCAACGATGAGACTGACGAGGTAGGCAATGCTAATAAAGACTTTAACCATATAGGAGTGAGGTGGCGTTAAACGGGAAGAAGACGATTATCCATTTTCGAATCGCGCACGTCCTGTTGCACGAATAACACTCTAATTGTAAGGTCACGTTCAGGTCCTTGCGCAGGAAATATTTGCCATCGTTTATGAAAATAACGATTCAAAGATGCATGGTTTTACACATGTTTTATTCAATTTGATCAGGACGCTCTTCGCAGACAAGCAAGAGATATGTCACATTCGAAAATGTGACTTTATGCCGATTGCTTATTCATTTTCTGGTGTACGTTGCACATATTTTACAAATTCATCAATACTTCAAACAGTTGGCAATAAAGATAGGAACTCTTCAAAATATTTATCGAATTCGTACTCCTAGCTGTGCAAAATTTTATGGCTTACAGTGACCTTACGTTAAAAGCGCGACCAGAAAACGAGCCTTGGAATTCAAATATACAGACTTTAATATATGTAATCCGATCAATATGTCTGCGAGTCATCTCTTGGATAGTTCAGTTTATCGTTGAATCTATACAGGGATTTGCGTCAGCGTTTCTCTGCGGAACTCCGAAGGTCTTTCGAACCTGCGGTACTCTTCCTTCGGCTCTGAAGACGCGGACAGTTGTATAAATATGTAATGAGGCGATATGGCTATGCTGCTAGACAATTCTTCCGAATTCAACAGCTGATAAAACGTGTTTTAAATAATGGACCTTGGGTGGATGAATTTCATTCAGAATAGTACCTAAAATTTGGATATTTTGAAACTCTGTTCGTGTGACGTCGGGCGTCCGAACGGTAGCTGCGGTTGATGCAAATTCACCTCAAGAATTCCTAAAGTATTCGCAATATTTGCTGAAACAGGGATACATATACGCGAGGATTTTTTTTCCAACAAATCCTACATGCCTTTACGCAGAAAATTCATTTTACAATTATTTATTCGATTATTTTAAACACAGAGGTCCAAATATGTCCGACATTGTTAATACAACTATCTAAAAAGTAAAAATCAAAACTCCTCGGGCTGATATATTTTATATCTTTATCATTTATTCATTTATTTTTTTCAGTGCATTTTTCAAACGCCATATCATTGCTAAATACCATTTCTGGCTTTTTATACGTGAAAAGATGATCAAATTTTATGTTACACTCATCCTTGGCGAGCGAAAAAGTCGATTATGCCATTACTCAGAATTATTATCGGGTAGTAGATCAGCGATGACACGTTTTTCGTCATAGCCTTCGGATTTCACGTAGCTTATATTACGGGCTTCAAAAAATTGGGTCAATTCTTCCCGACACCTCCACTTCCAAGCATTATCCTGCATTCTGACTTTGCGCAGATTCTTCAGCGGCGATAGAGACTTGGTGTAGATACACCTGAGATTGTTGTCTCTGATGAAAAATCGCTCAAGGTTCGGCAAGTGCTCGAATAAATCTGGCTCAATTTCTGCTATCGAATTTCTCACTAGTCCAAGTATGGTGATATTCCCTAGGTCATGAAACCACGACGATCTCACGATCGATATATTATTTTCCACGAAAATCAACGACCTTAGGTTGTACAGCGTAGCAAAAGCCAAAGGGTTAATATCGCAAATGCTACTATTGTAGAAATGCAACCCAGTCAAATTTGGAAATCGAACAAAGGCATTCGCTGGTACGACGGGTATGTTCGAATCAGTAAACTCAATTCTCCCGGCGCTACTTGGGATTTCGTCTAGAGCTAATATGTCGACTTCATTGCACAGCCAACGGCTCTCTCTGAATTGATTAAACGGATGGAATCTACATTGGCCCCTCGGGTGCTCTGGTTCTACGGTGGTGGATGTTGGAACAGTCTGCCGCACTTCAGTCTTCGTTAAATTAAGCTCTGTGTTCTTCTCGTTTTGTACAATTTCTGGATTCCCCATGGGATCTTCGTTCTTCTGAATATCCTGATTATTCTTCATCGTTTGAATTATCGCCGATTCTTCCACTTCGAATTCTCCGTCAAACCTCGCGTCCGCGTCGTCAGCGAAGCTTCTGTTCTGGTACTTCAAGTTCGTTATTTTGGAGCCTTGGAACCATGCTTTCATACAATACCAGTCAGATTTTGCGTCAAAGTTATCCGGGTCGTATTTTATATTGCGTTCGTTCAACCATTGGCTTAGTTTTATCTGGCAGAGACATGACCAAGGGTTGTTTCCGACGTCCATCGAACGCAATCTTTTCAGGTGAGATAGTCCCTCGATTCCGATACAATTAAGTCGGTTGTTTGATATCCCGAAGTATTCGAGGTTCGTCAATAATTGAAAAACGTCGTGCTCGATTCTGGTGATGGTATTCCGCAGCAAACTTAACCGTTCCAAATTAGGAGTACCTTCAAACCAGGCAGGTCTCACTACGCTAATTTCATTATCGTCGAGATTGAGTTCTCGCAAGTTTACCAATCCCTCGAAAGCCCGCGGCTCAATTTCCCGGATCCCACAATTCAGAATCTCCAGAACTCTGAGGGTAACGTGGCGAGAAAAAATGTCGTTCATTATTTTTGGTATCACAGACCTTTCAAATTTAATCGCATCAGCTTTCAGAGAAATCGTGGCGATATCCCAAATCGTACCGCCGGCAGAAATGTAGAATTTTTTCTCATCGGGTTCGACGGCCAAAATTTTGGCTGCGTTATTTTTCGTATTTCGCGCAAGATGATTCTGATGAATGTAGTAATTCGTGTATCCCGCAGGAATACCGGGCACAGCTGTTCTCTCGAATCCCTCATATTTCGCTCGCAGCTCAAGTTCGTAGCCTTGCTGTTTTTGTTTTTGACCGACTTGCAGACGGTAATATTCGTAGTTGGCGATTTCTTTTCTCTGCTTGTGATCAGACTCTTTTTTAGCAACTTCCACGTTATGATTCTCGTAAGCAGTAATTTCGGCGGGAGTGCTATCGTAGGGTTCTATACGTCTAAGTGTTCCCATTACAGCCAGTTTCGCGTTGTCGTTCATAATGCTTTCGTCCTCATTTGCAAAATCCTGTGCGAATGTAACGTTCCGATATCCCGATATGTATTGCTCGCCATCCCTATGCGTCTTCTTGTCCGTACATCGCGTTGATAGTTCCGGGTAATCCGACTCTTTGAGATTCATCGACTTCCAAAAATTCATCAGGCAGCTACAGATCCATGTATTGTTCACAATTGACAAGTCTTTGAGGTGTATCATGGACGCAACAGCCCGTATTGGAAAGCAAGCTATATCGTTTCTTTTAAGACTCAAAGTCTCAAGTTTATCGAGCAACGGGAACACGCTGGTCTGAATATTTTCGATCTCGTTGCTGTCCATCGTGAGGTGTTTCAGACTACGAAGATCTCTGAACCACTCAGCTCTTACTATTATGATGCTGTTATTGAACAGAATTAATTGCTCCAATTTCGATAAGCCGGCAAAAGCCTCCGGGTGTATGTAGCTTACCGAGCAATTCCTCACGTCCAGAATTCTCAAGCTGTTTCCAAATCGGAAAAACGCGAATCGTGGTATATTGGGGAGCTGTGAGTTCAGGAATTGTATCGATCGAACGTTTTCGGGAATCTGCGATAAGACCGTGATGTTTTTACCAACGCACAAAACGTTTCCGGTTGGGCTGATGGAAAGATACTCATCTTCAGTTTTCGAAGCCAAATCGCTCTTGTAAATTGTGTCGAAATCTATCTCGGAGTAACCGGACTGTGTACCGTACTCCGTCATGCACTCCAGCCTGGTCTCCGTCGTGTTTTGCATCCCGTAATCAATCTGCCGATTTTTCATCCATTGCACAAGATCCGTGTAGCAATTACACAGCCACGGGTTTTCGTCAATTCGCACATGCTTCAATTTCTTCAGAGGCACGAGAGCGTGTTTCGTCAGACAGTTCAGGTTATTGTCCTCGATGTTCAAGTATTCAAGATTGGGAATTAATGAAAAAGTATTCGGCTCAATATATACCATGTCGTTCTGGTCCAAGAAGAGATATGTCAGACTGGACATATCTTTGAACCAAGAACCTTTGAGCACGTAAATGTTGGATCCATAAAAGGTCAGCTGTTCTAACTTTTCGAGACCATCGAAGGCGTTGGGATCGATATGCTCCAGTTCGCAGTTGTAGAAGGACAATCCGCGGAGGGGGAATCTTGCGAACGCTTTTTCAGGAAGATGAGACAGTTTTGAAACGGTGAATCTTATCCATTCAGCTTCGTCAGGGATGTCTTTGACGTCATCAAGGGTCGCTTGAATGCACGAGTAGACGGCACTTCCATCGTCGTCGGTGGTCATTTTGCACTTGGCGTTGGCCAAGGTGCAAGAAATTAAAAATAAAAGCATGACGGGCACGACGGAAATCATTGTCTTCGTGGCTGTTAATCGATATGTTTCGGATAACCTGAGACAGCAGCCTCCTTCAGCACGATTGAGGTCCAATTAAATTATGAATGCTTCTCGAACCTGAAAAATAAGGATTTTATTCACACCGAATCATCAGGGCTAAAACCCGCACAGTTTTATGAATCCAAACTTATCCAATTTTGAATTGTAATAATACATTTGCTTGTAAAAATTCGATATGTCGGTACATTCTAAGATCGAGAATAATTACGAGTATTTAATGAATTACTGATTGTAGAGCATCACTTCAGGATTTACACTACGTATAGTTTTGACTCCTCGCAGAAAATAATGGGATCTAAAAACGTTAAAAAGATGGGGTATGATTTGTGGAGTCATTTGATGTTATACGATAGTATGAGCAGCTCCGTTCCGGCGTCCGACTTGCTGGAATGACATTTTTTGTAATTGGGTACTTTGGAAGAAGCTGTCTTCCGCGTTTTTCAAGATCGAGTTTCAGCGTATCATATCATGGCATTATTTTTCGGACGTTTGGAATGCCGTAATTTTTCTATCCAGATTAAGAACTATCAAGCTACACAATTTATAGTTCCATACAACTTAACAAGCTTACGTTTGTCAGGGTGATCATCGAGGATTCCGGGAGCTGAGGGATTGGATAGATTGTTGAATCCACGTTGATTATTCCCAGGATCAATAATCCTCGGAAAAATAGTGCCTGAGCACCGGCTCTGCTCGGGATTTATGGCTCTGGTCTCAAGCTACGAAATGGTAGCTGTGTATCAGTCACTGTCAGCGATGATACTAACGAATTCTACCACGCTGATAAAGGCGAATAAGAGAGAGATGATCGTGGTGTTAAACGGGATGAAGACGATTACTAAATTTAAAAATGCGCAATTCTCGATGCACAAATGAAACCCCAAGGTTATTCAGATGTGTACTCGCATTGCAAATATATATCTTCGTTCAATGAGCGGGTGCTGATCCTATCCTCAAACTTATGCGGTAAATGAAGTCAACTGATTCCTCAGTTCGCCTAGATTTGAAAACCTTTCACCATCGCATCGCGTATTATGCGAATTCGGTATTTTATAGTCTTGGATAACAATTCGCAACGCTATTAATACGAGAATATGTAAGCAGTCTATGAAATATGCCCTGGTAGATCAAAATGTTTGGAACATCCCTATTTTCACCGCTACGGCGAACGGTATGAATTATTATCGATACTTTATCTTCACCTCCCTCAAGTTCTCGAATGTCCGAAATACTTTGGTATCAACCGTCTACTTTTTTCATTTAAACGAACATCGCACCGTACTGAGCAATTATCGAGGCTATTATAGAACGCGTTATTACTTACCATATTTATAACGTTACAATCTGAATTTACATGCGATTAGTTTCGCATCTGTAGCTCTACCTTGCGATGCTGAAATATCAGCAGGTACCTACCTACCTAAGCGAGTCTTCAATACCAAGAAAAACCGCATGGGAAAGCTCTGTTCTAGTAAATACTATCGATAGGAGAAGATGTTAACGAAAAGCAAGGCCAAGAAAAAGGAGCTTAGAACAGAAGAGCAAATCCAACAGAAAATATTAATCTGTCGATTCTTTTCATATTCAGTCATATCTCAGTATCGAATATGAATAGATATCGCGTAAATATTCGCCCCATTTGAAGTCGAGGATGAATCAGACACACCATGTGTTTCGGTGGCTGGAGGATTTTGTGTCGCAATTTCCTAGCGGGCTGATAAAAAAAAATGGCGATTTTTTTTCATAAAAGCTCGATTTAAATTATTAAAAAGTTTCGCCGTCTGATGATTCTCTGCTACTACGAATGACGAAAATCACGAAAGACCCTCGCGCTAACTAGGGTTATAGATATTCCACTGCTACTTACCATTAACGGCACCCTTCTTCTGAACCAGTCATAAATGAACTCCCTTGCCTAGGGGTTTACGGTGCTACACACTGACGACAGGAAGTTACGAGATCCAAGGGGTAGCTATGAGGGTAGCCTCCCTTATTCATGCTATATACTATAAACTTAAAGTATCGGGAATCAGATTCCTCCTGATGTCGAGAACGAATCGAAATTAGGTATAGAGTAAGGGGGGATTCCGAGGGATTCGATGCAGGAATTAAGGGGATATTCGATTCTCGTGGACTGCGATATTAAGATAGTGAAAATTCGGTGCGACGTTAGGGTATTACTAAAGGATAATTTTAGGGATAGAATAGTTGGCACGGAATATACGATTTAAGCCTAAAATTTGGAGGGATAGGGATGATTTGTCTATATAGGTACAAGTTTTTCCCATTCTAAGGGCAGATTTTTACGGAATGAGTTGGCTCGCAGCCGTTGAACTAGAAAATATCAAAAAATTTGATGACGAATTGAGAAAACGTGCTCCAAGACGTGGGGACGTTGCTTTAATCGATGCTGAAGTCTTGAGAAATACTGGTCCATACTGAAACATTATTAGACTTTGTAAATCGGTATTCATCAACTGTTAGGTTCATTAATGTCCTTGTACTGCGTGACGAAAATTTATTGAAAATTATCAAGTTGAAAAATGATGTTCGCTAGAAACATGTACACGGTATACATATATTAATATATTCTTACATAAGATATTCCTTAAAGCGGTATGTTTCTAGAGTAAATTTTTCAGTGGGATTACAAGAAATATTTTTGTGACATATAATGTACTAGGTACATGTGTTTACTAACGCTGGTACTGTTATACAAATATATATATATTATAAAGCTATAATTAATAATTAATAATTATTAATAATGAGTAATTATTATTAATAGTAAGTATTTTTATTTCTTTTGATTTTTGTAGGTTTGGCTTCGTACCTTGTTAAGTGTAAAATAATTTGTACGGTTTTAAGTCAATTCGCGAACACAGCCTGTTTAACATACCTATATGTATAAGGTATAGCGTATACGTATAAGGTCATTATGTGCGATAGAAATTCAATTTTTGATGTACAATATTAAGGCACGTATCTTTGGAAGAGATTGCTTTTTTAATTTGTACTTTATATAAGTAAATAACTTTATAAAATTGAGTAATCATTTTTAGAGTGATCGGGTCAAGTACAATTATTATTTGAATATTGTTCGGTGAGACTAATCATTCTTATCATCGTAAATATTGGAATACAAGTTAATATGGCACTATTTTACTAATTGGTACATATGTACAAATAAACTTATAAAAACATTCGGACCGCCTGCTAATAAATAATCTGGAAGTGAAAAATGAGCAGGCTTCAAAAATTCTTTAAATAACAGTTCAGCAAAAATTTCATTCAATATTCAAGTAAGCTGCTCGTGCTATCTATATTCACTTGGTAAATTTATCTTCCAGAAATTGCTTCTCGCAGCAATCCTGGTTTTCAAGGTTAAAAATTACGTGCGTTGGTTTTTTCAGAATGTATTAAACTTACGTAGGGGAGAAGCGGGCAGAATCAGCACCCCAATCAATTAACGCTTCAAACAGAGATTCGACTCGATGGCTTTCCGAATTTTGACCGAAAAACGATAGCCTGACCGATGCCAAGTGTTTAACGCCCTCGCCTGAAAAGTCCGCGAAATTGCGGGCAAGTGAAGAATGAAATTTAGAGAACGTCTTTCAGTTTTGAAAAAGTACGAAGAATCTTTAGGGGTGCCCATTTCGCCAGTCTCTTCCCTATAGAACTTGTGTCATCAGAAAATGCATATAATTATGACGCACATAAAAGTTATGGTGGTATCAAAGCAGCTAAAAGTAACACGTACAGTTCTAGATTACATACTCCGATTGAACCTTTACACGATTATGATATTTTCACAATATGTAAATATAGAGATGTATGTATGTATTATACGTACATACATATGTAAAAGTGATGTGTAAATTAGAGGTTGAAAAGCATTTCGAAATTTTATTCTGGTGACGCGCAGCCCGTAAAGTGTAATATTAGTTTCATGGCGAACGGTCGTCTATTTTTGTCGACTGACGTTAGAACTTAGTGAAAATAAGCATTGCTATAGATACGCATAATACGTTAACCGTAGAATTCGAAGCATTGGTAGTTCCACTGCCTTCAAATCTCTCTGCGTTCCCGTCTGCCTTAAGTTCACAGGTTATACGTTTACCTCGATAAGTATGAAAACTTGTATAGCTGACGTTACGTCCGTCCAAGTATTGCGTCAACTCTTCGAGACACCTCCATTTCCATGGGTTATTTTCCAACCATATTTTCTCTAATTTATTCGCAGCACTCAAAGACTTTGTATAAAGACACTGCAGCCCGTTATCCTGCAGTGAAAGTATCCTAAGGTTAGGCAGATACTCGAAAACATCACCCTCAATTTCAGTCACATAATTTCCCGCCAGGTCAAGCTCAGTCAAAGCCGTAAGATCATGGAACCACGCTGATCTGACTGTCGGTATGGAACTACCCTGAAAGACTAGCAATTCCAATTTATGTAATCCACGAAATGCCGACTCGTCGATTATTCCAATGGTACAGTTAAAGAAAAGCAATTCCTTCAGGTTCGTGAATCGGGAAAAGGAGTCGGCTTCTAATTCCGATATGGTCGCGTTTATTATCTCAATTCTCTCGACATCGCTTGGGATTTCGTCTATGAGGTAGCGATCACCTCCGAAACACCTACACCGAGAGGAGTTCAGCGGGTCCAATTTACACCGACCATTAGGATTAGGTGGTCGAACAAACGGAGAAGGAGAAGGCGGAGATGGTTGCGGAGGTAGAGTTGTTTGAAGAATCGTTGCCTTAGTTGTCGAAGGAAGAATCGTTGCCCTAGTTGTCAAGGGCGGATTCGTTGGCCGAGGGGTTATAGGATATGGGGTCTGGTTGCCGCAATCCCAATCCAGATATTCTCTCAGGACATCTTGGTTGTATGTCACATAATGTTCGTTCATCCATTCGATCAGTTTCTTTCGACAAAGACACGACCATGGATTTTTATGAACATCCATCACTCTCAACCTCCACATATGATAAAGTGAATCAATTCCGAGACAGTTCAGACGGTTGTCAGATATCAGAAGATATTGCAAATTCGACAGGAATTGAAAAACGCCGTTCTCGATTCTACTGATTGCATTTCTGGTCAGAACCAGTCGCTCGAGATTACTGGCACTTTCAAACCAGGAAGATTGTACCTCGTGGATGTCGTTACCGCTTATAGTTAGTTCTTGCAAATTGACCAGCCCCGAAAAAGCCTGGGGCTCGATTGTCTGGATCCTGCAACTCCAGAGATTCAGACTTCGGAGGTTGCTTCCAAACCGGGCGAACGCGTAATTCGGTATCACAGGTATCGTAGAGTATTCGAATTTTATTGACTCTGCCACGTCCGGAACAGTGGACAAATCCGAAAGCGTCCCACCCGAACACTCGTAGAAATATCTCGTAGGATATGACTCAATTTCTACCCTCTTGCACGCGGAAGGGCAAACGTAAGATGTCCCCAGACGCTGTGGATAGCCTGTCTGGCACCCTCGCCCCATGTTCTGCTGTGGCTCCCGTGCAGTAATACGATGTGTGTAGCCGATACTTTTCCTATTACGTCGGTGGTTAGCTTCGTTCTTTGCGCTTTGATGGTAATAGCTTTCAAATTCTGTAGGAAAGTCGTAATGGGACTCTGTGAAAGTGCCGTGGGTCTTCGTAAAACTTTGATTATTGAATTTTGTTTCGGTACTAGTGAAATTCCGCTCGAATGAACTGTTCCAATATCCTGCTCCGTACCGACCTCCATATGCTTGGCCCTTTTCCATCGTACAATCTCCCAAGGTGACGTGGTAGCCGATCGGTGTCTTGTCTAACCAGGCCCTGAATTCATTGAGACAGCTACAGTTCCACGGATTTCTCGCAATGTTAACGTGCTTCAGATTCTTCAACAGGCCGAATGTGTCCGTAGAAAGACACTCTATCCCGTTATGCTCGAGACTCAACGTTTCGAGCTTATCAAGTAGTGGAAACACGTTCGACTCGATATGTTTTACGTCGTTATCATCTAGCCAGAGGTGTTTAAGCCCACGAAGATCTCTGAACCACTCGGCCTTAACCGTGGTGATGTTGTTGTTGAACAAAACAAGCCGCTCCAACTTAGGTAGGCCCGCGAAAGCCTCCGAGTGTATCTCTCTTATGCTGCAATTGCTCATGTCGAGGCTCCTCAGACTGTTTCCAAACTGGAAGAAGGCGAACTCTGGTATCTCGGAGATCTTTATTCCCGATAGTTTTATCGACCTGACGTTTTCCGGAGTCGACGACAAGACAGAGAGCGTTTTGCTCATGCACGATCCGTCCCCCGACGTGTTAATGGTAAGAGCTGCACTTTCCGACGATGAAGAATTCCGGAACACCTCGTACTGTCTGCGATTATTCGACGCGTACGATCCCTCCATGCACTCAAATTTCATCACCGAAGCATTCTTCGTTCCGAAGTCTATCCGTCGATTCAACATCCACTTCACGAGATCCGTGTAGCAGCTACACAGCCATGGATTTTTACCGATTCTCACATGCTTGAGGTGTCTCAAAGGAGTCAGGGCGTGCTCCGGCAAACAGTTCAAGTTATTATCCTCGATATTGAGATGCTGGAGACTCGGAACTTCCAAGAAAGTTCTCGGCTCGATGTACACAATTCCGTTATCTTTCAATGAGAGGTGAACCAGGTTAGTCAATCCCTTGAACCAGGAAGCTTTCAGAACATTAATGTTCGATTCCCAAAAGGTCAATTTCTGTAGGTCGACGAGACCTTCGAAAGCGTTTGGGTCGATATACCTAATGTCGCACTTGTAGAAGGATAACGTGTGCAAAGAGAACCTGGAGAATGCCTTCTCCGGAATATGCAGTTTCGAAACACTGAATTCGATCCAATTCGCATGGCTAGAAATCTCCTCGACGTTGTCGAACGTCACCTCAACACAGAAATAAACTATAGATCTGCTGTCCTCGCCTCGTTCCGGCAATAACTGGCATTTTCCGTCCGCAAACGCGCAAGAAATCGTCGAGCAGATTAGAAAAATTAGCGATAAAATTCGTCCCGTCATTTTCGCTGATCTCGGATCGGTTGCTTCGGAATCCAGGAGTTCAAGATCGAAGGCAATTGAACAAATACGTTTATTTAGCCTCTGCCACTCGCGCCTAAAGTCCTTATTGTTCACTGCGTGACGTCGAGACGACTTCTACTATAACCATTCCACGTTTTAAACATGTCCATAAATTCGTGAAGGTGATACCACCCACGGTCACGCTTTGCAATTCAATTTATCAACCCACACACGCAGGCTAGGCGGCAGCAATCTAAATGTCGTTCGATTCTACCGCGTAAATTAACACTATCGATCAGTTTTTCTTTTGACGCATATATTCCTGGCGTTGATCGGTTTTTAAACGGTCTCTATTCCCCTGGCTGCTTCTCGTCGACTGCCTGTAAATTAACAGTTTTATTTCCATTAATTATTCCGCCCTAGGGGTGATAAAAACAGCAATAACTTCTAAGAACGAACCAATCAGCATTATTAACGATGTAAACATCGCGTCAATTATAATTATCACACGGTCTCAATTTTTCCCAGTGACTGCATTCGTCTGACCTTGTTTGCATAACTATAATATACTCTCAATGATAAATGTTTGCTCATAACATTGAATCATCGCCTGATGAAAGCTGTCTGTTATTTTCGGAACTCGGTTATCTTTCCCTCGGTTATACTGGAAGGCTTTTTACTCAGTCAACAATTGGTCTTTGAACAGAGCTGGGCAATAATAAATTCCACTTTTTCATATGACAACGCGAGAACGATACGTTCGAGGATATCCGAACAGTTTTAACACAAGACTTATCGTCTGCTGAGAAAGATTTCAAACCAAATCCACTTCTACGAGTTTTCCGAGTTATTATTAGCACGGTCTATTCATCGCGTCTAAATCCACAAACTCCAAGGTCTACGCCCTTTTTTTTTTATCAAAGCCCGGCATTGAATGGAACTACTATTTTTATCCAGGAAATATTCTCTATCGATATCAATCATTGTTCCGAAAGGGTTAAGACAGAGACAGATGGTTGTTGTATAAAAGATCTCTCGATAAAGTCGGCCAAAGTGAGGGAAAGCAAGGTTCAATCTATCGGGTTTAACTTTTGGATTGAATCAATGTACTATGACTAATGGCAGAGATCGGTGTATCGATTCTCCATGTATGTACGCAAGCGCGATTGCAATTAACGTTAAGACCGCGAGATCCGTACCTTTTATGGTCCCATCACTCCGGCCCAAGTTAGGTCACAAACCAATTTTCAGCTAATGCAATACTCGACTTACTTCTCGCTCCATTATTACTAGCTATACAGGCATGGAACATTCCCGATTCAGAAAGTAGTCGTAAAACAAAAAAAAATTACGGAGGATATTATTATCAATCGAATTACGAGGGACGAACAAATTTTTTTCGTTATAATTAAAGCGAGATCGAGTATCAAACTTTTATTATCAGATATAGTAGGTGTCACGATGATCATTATGCTCTGTTAGCTAGCGAACTAAATTAGCAGCATGCATAATTATACTACGCGATATAATAATCACGTACGTTCAAGGGCGAAACGCAGAGACCTTCGAGGCCAGAAGATCCGACGCCTTATGGTTCTGGCTTAGAATACATCTACGCGTTCGACGCCTCCTACAACTTCTTCTCTTCGGATGAATAACGAAGTTTTTTCTTTTCTTTCCTGTGTTTTTTTTTTCAAAAAAGAGTCGATTTTCAATTAAAAACCATTAAAACGTTTATCTCCCCTTTTTGTTATGTGTACTTTGGCCGAGGTCCAACGTTCGAACGTGTCACCTGTCACAGAATAACAATAAGAACAATTGTAATAATCCGGTGGTTCACAGTAAACGATGTATAAACTTTGTACACAAAATTTAATACATGCAATGACAGAATATTGTCTATAGTTTGCGCACTCACTGTTGTTATTTAGTTTCTGGGTTACGAGCTAAAGTCTCCCCTTTGAAATTAGTTCAAACGATGTGCAGTACACGCAACGACTGCCTCGGATAAAATGAAGCTGCAATTCGCGGCCGCAGGTGTTATATAAGCGAAAGGACAAGGCCGCCTTAGTGCGCCATGCCAAGTTAACTATTTTTAGAATCGCTCGATGCGTCGGCGTTCAGAATCGCCGGCGCCCCGAAAAAAAAAAGAAAAAAAAAATCAATATAAAATAAAAAAAAATGGCTCCTCTCCCTGGTCTATAATATACAAAAGCTACCGTATAGCGTGGCTCTCATGCTATATATCGTATCTCAGTTTAAAAACTAATCCCGAGAGTAAGACGGCCGATGCTGCCACTCCGGTCACCGTCAATTACGATACTGACGACGTGGTCAAAATGTATAACGTTCATCATCGATATAATATAGTGGGACTTTGCTACTACACCGAATGACATGGATCAAATTATAATTATGTAATAATTTGTTTCTTAAACATGTTTACCTCATTTTCTCATCCACGCAAATGGGCAAACGTTATTCGAAGATGACCTTGGTTCTTAATTAATGATGATTCGTTAGTTAAAGATATATGGATGCGAACCGGCTTTTTTTATCGATATTTTTTATTGTCGATAAGGTGATAGCCTGTGCTTGTTAGAGAGTTCTTCCTGGCGACTGTTAGCTGCCATCCCCATCAGCCTTGGGAATATTTCGCTTCTTTTGCGAGCCTACGGCTCTTCAAAGTACGTCTGAAATGGATTATGTTCCATTTGTCACGGGTCAATGAACCGTATTTAGACCTGACGTAATGCTCACATAGCGGGTGGATTAAAGAATAGGTTTCTTTCGCTCTGTCCACTGTGTAGGAATATATGACTTTTTTTTTTTGTTATGCGCACGGCAATTCGCGAAAAATTCGGTACCCTGACACCTGACTCTATGAGACTAATTTTTGGATTTTTTCATCGAACAGAGCAGAATCCACCCTATTGTCGTTTCGATTATCAGTCAGGGTACCGAGTAGCTCACATTCCGCATAAATCCGAGGCTCGTTTGGGAAGTTGAATATTTTCCGAAAATTTCGGAGAAAAATCCGAAAATATTCGATATTTCCGAAATTCAATTCCAATGACTGTTTTCGAAAGCTCTTGACCCGTAGAATCCGAAACGGAACGACAAAACTCGCGGAAATAATTTGGGCGACCGGGAGACGCGATAGAAGCGGCAAGATTACAATGAACCGTATTTAGACCTGACGTAATGCTCACGTAGCGGGTGGATTAAAGAATAGGTTTCTTTCGCTCTGTGTACTATGTAAAAGTACATAAGTTTTTTTGTTATTTGTATTACCATAAAGATTCGCACGGAGTAAGTTGTTTCTTGAAATTCAAAACATATTCGATGTGTATTCGACTTTCGCAATTCCTTATCGATCGTACAGAAAATTTGCCATTTTCTTATCACTGAACTCTTTGCAAAGCGTATATAAATACCATTCGGCGATTCTATATTAATCACGAGCCTAATTAAGCCTGAAAATAGAAAAACATAAAAAATTATAAAATCGTTCCACAACCGATTACCCATATATACCTTTCCGCTCGGAAATGGCCTGAGAGGATTTTTGCAAATTAGCCAATTAGCACGCTCTACTCTTATGGCCGCGGTGTGCTACTACACGTAAATTCTACCCACGCGATATGCCATCACACGGTCATAGTTCCCTAAAATTTACACGTCGTCCTTGATATGGTATCTTATGATAAATGACGCAACGCCACACCCTTACGCCACTCCCTTTACGCTTGTTTAAGTACGATCTACAGGGCGTTTGATTAAATCTCAATTTGACCTAGAAAAACAGAATACACTCACAAGATAGGCACTAATTGGTTGGAAATAAATCGCGATAAGTTGACTCACGATTGCTACTCGCTCTATGCTCTAGTTAATCGTCGTGGCTGTCACCCATAAAAATAGTTACACTCACCGTGATACTAAATGGAAATAATCGGACGAAAATTTCTTCCCCGAAATAGTTCAGAAATTTTTGCTGTTTTTTTTTTTCTCTTTTTTTATTTCGTACCTTCAGCGATTTGAACGAACGAAAATTAACAATCCAGTTCAGGCTATCACTTTCCCTTATTATCGGACACACCGGAGACCAATTCGTGTAAGTTTACTCAGATAACGCTACAAGCTAGATATAATACCGAACTTCATCTGCGGTTTAACATCCTCCACTCACGGATCACTTGTGCCACCGTGTTCACTCGACTTCCAAACCAAGGCGTCTGGAATTTATAGAGATTTTAAAAATATCTTTCCTTCTACCGACACGTGGAACAGGAGCATGGCTCTAAGATGGGTTTGATGGCGGTGGTGTGCATTGTCAAGATGATTTTATATCGGGTGGTATTTTAATAATCGATAAAACTCGAATGGTGAGACGAGGTCAATGGACTACATCGTTTAATGCCGTACACCCGAATGTCTTTCGCTTTTTCCGGGATCACCTGGGAATAAAATATGCGATTTGCGATCTATAGACGGAGACTTTTCAAACGCCAATTTCAATTTTTCCTCATTCAAATCGGACTTGAGTCCCTTTTTTCCTTGTATACAAAGAAACGTAGTTTTTCGTCTTTCTTCACAAATTATACACGTGGCTACTTGTCGAGGTTTATCAACGTCGAAGCTAAATCGATTCGTAATTGGCTGTGACTCGTACGAGATAAAGGGTCGTAGTTTAATCGATTTTCTATTTAATCTAGGTGAACGGTGTTCGAAAAGCCAATGCTGTGGTTGTCGCAGATCATCTGAACCGGCGGATGCCAGTGAACCCTGTACGTAGTTCTACCTTTGGGGTAAGAAATAAAGAAACAACTATAGTTTCCCATTTTTTAGACCGAGTGGCCATCTTCACTGAAGACTTTTGGTATCGATGGACTCTTGGTCTATATAGATACACGTACGTTTGCAGGGATTTTGCTTTTTCATACTTTATGCGAAGATATATGACACTGTTCAACAGATCTCGATATCTTATCTCTTTTACAGAAAAAATTTACCCCCGATGAGTCATTAGTCACAGTTGAAAAGAAAACCTAATAAGGAGGTATTAGAATGTTTAGAATCAGTATCGGTATAGCTTTATTCGTGATCATCAAGGACTTGGATATTCACTATCAGTTAGCTACTCGACATTGTGAAATTCAATATTTAGATGTTTGTTTTAGATAGTTTGAGGCATGTTTTAGATCGGAAGTATAGGGCCTGAAATAACAGTCCGAGGCTGTATAAATTTGTTCTTTATTTTCTTTGGTCGTCAGTCTATCACTCTGTGAAATAAAAGCCTATGTATCTAATCGTTTCGAGAACTAGAGTGAAAACCAGTCTTTCCGATCCCATTTGATCCAATTCTACGTTCACGCAATGAAGTGATAAGAGATAATAGATTCAAGATACTGTTCCGACCCTTTTAGGGATTATCAGTTCCGTTCGTTATACCCGCATCTGACGTTTTTGTATTTTTTCCAATTCCACGCGCGTTTTTTTTTCTATTGGAAATGATCGAGGGCTCCCCCCTGACGTGTTTAGTTTGTCGCCCTGTAACTCCCAAACTATTAATTCTACGAAAAAAAGTTTCATATAAAATTTGTAGAAAAATTTATGCTCTATAAGTTTTATACTAACATTTTTCACGGTTTGATTGATCCCCGACGAAATATTTAATAAAAACCATCTTCACAAAATTTCGGCGCGCTGTAACTCAAAGAATATAAGTTCTACCGTAAAAAGTTTCAACTAAAAATTGTGGGGAATTTTGTTTTCTGTGAAAAAGGTCGGGACTATTTTTGTCATACGATGCATAGTTTACGCGATATTTGAGAAAAACGATTTTCCAAGAGGCCGGCTGAAGCATATTCCTACCCCCCACAATCGCGCGGGTAGAATTCATGTATTATGGACCTATTTTTTTGACCCGGCTCTTAGACTATATCCCAGGAGCTGAGATACAAGGATTGTGTTCGTCATTTGAATATCCAGCGTATTTGTTGTATCCTTCTTTTCACGATTTTTTATCCACAACTCTTCGAACTGGCTTCTATCTCAATTATAGCGGTAGTTTTCAATCTTCCTAGCAATTTACGCGATTAAGACTGGAAAGACTTCCTGTTTCCAGAGCGAGGCTCGATCATGTTATACCAAGCTTGCACGAGGAATTTCTGCATGCCCGCTATTTACAGTACTACTGGTTTTATCATGGTCCACCGCAAAGTAAAAACGTGAAATTTCTTACAAGAAGAATCGATTTGGTACAACCATAATCCGTCGACGATATAATCGACACGGTCTTTACGCCGGTTCAACACACCGTGCAGATATGTGGGTCATTCTCCGTCAATTCGAACGATTCTGGTATCGAATCTTGAACCAATCTCTCCGATTTTGTTTAAACTTGATATTCAGATGGTGTTTAGCTCAAATCGAGCCTTTCTATTTTCATAAGAAGCAGAGATATTCGGAAGAACAGAATTTATCGTTCACGCATTTTTGGCAAAAATATCAAAAATCTATAAATCAGACGAACAATTTTGCACGCGGAACTTTTTTCGGGTGAATAATGACGATTTGACAAAGAATGACCCACATTAGTACGAGATTTGTATTATGCAAGCGCTTACGAAAATAGTATATCTTGCTACGCTAGAGCTGCAAAGGTACGGAAAATATATGTCTGGTAGAGTGACTAATACTGTTTTTCTTGGATTTGATTCAAAGTTGATATAATATAAAAGCTAAGTAATCGCTCGAATCGGAGTTTCGTAGCTATAACAAACAGGGTTGCCCCCAAGAGTATTTTCAGACTATTCGGTCTTTTTTCACAGGATTTTATCACCGAATTATTCTCAGTTTTGAGTCGAAAAAGACTAGCAGAATTCAACTGATAAGAGGGTGAGGAAAAATATGAAAAAAATGACGTCCATTAGTTAATTAGACATTCTCACGTATGAAACAATTTCGTTTTGTCGATGAAAATTTTTTTTACGAAAATCGGATCGAAGCTGAAAAGGATTCTGTTTTTAGTCTAATCTCCGGCTGAACAGATAAACGTATGAAAAACAAGATAAATTTTCACCCGCTTCTTCCGTTAACTGGCTTTAAGAGGTTCATAAACCTAAAACAATTAATGGTATGGATAAAAGCCAAGATATACTATTTTCAGTGAATTTTTAGTCGTGCGCTAATACTTCGAGTGTGTAAGAATCAGCTCGAGAGCACATGGTAGAATCTTCTAACCAATGCCTGATCATTCGGCATTATTGCTTCTATTAATATGAATATGATTGAAGTCAAGAAAATACTCGACAATAACAGCATTCGCTTAAAATTTTTTCAAACGGCTTTCAAGTATGCTAAAATTATAGTCGAGCTGCCAGTCTTGCTTGATTCTACATTCGTAATGCCTGCCTTTAACGAATATTCAACGCCCCAAAGAATGTAAACTGCGAATTACGTTTCTATTAGTCGTACTAAACATCGACGGCATAGTATTTTCTACAAACGAATCAATTTTTTCAATTTGAAGAAAATTTCGTTCAAACTTTAGACTTCAGCAAACTAAACAGCACTTCGGTACTTATTATAAATTATACAATTTGATCTATATGCCTGTATGCAAGGTGGAGGTCCGAGGTACAGAGGTCTCTTATCATATCAGTAGAGAATTCAGCGTCGTGCCAACAGCCTGTAACGTAGTTGAGCATTAAGCAGGGCATCTGAAGGAGTACTAAAAGTTTATTTATAATGCCCTGGTTCCTAAAAATACAATACGAGATTTTAAGAAGCTCGCAAATCGGATAGAGAATAGATCAGTTCGATTCTATAATTGATGAACGACTCAAATTCCCGTAAGTATGTACGACAACGAAAATATTCAATTCTTGAAATTTGCAAAAGAAAAAAAAAATAGGTGAACTGATCCGTAACGTTCGCGCGCGGACGGCGATACGATTCGTATATCATGTACGCGTTGCTGCAAGAGCGTAGCGTTAGGCTGATCAGCTGTTTTGCCGCAAGAATTTTCCTGACGGATTTTTATGAGCTGTAATTCAGCGATTAAACATCCAATTTTCACGATGTTTAAACCGTTTATCGATACTACAACTTTTACGAAAAGAATGAGACGTGACGTATTTCGCGAAGACTCACGGATATAGACCGGCAGAAATCTAGCGATAAAACTTAGCAGCAATACAATATACATACTGAGCGGCGAAGGTGAATGAATTCGGAACAGTTAAAGTTGCGGAAACACGTCTTGGCCTCTCAACAGCTTAATGAAAAAGAAGGAGCTGGGTGCTCATCCTGATCCCGGGTCTGCTTGTCGTTTTTTACACCCTGAGAGCGGGGAACCTATGTAATCATATGAAGAGATTGGCTATCAATGTTGGCTGTTTTTTTTTTTTTTTTGGTATTGCGGAAACTAGCGTAGCGTAGGACTCTGCTTTATCGTGTGTTAGAGTTTTCGCAATTCGTTGCGGGACGTCTGAAAGAAGGTGTAAGATTTTGGACCCTCGTTATGCGGTGATTTCTTTCATACGCTGTCAATCCCTTCAGGGGCTACTCTGCGGCGGTAAATCTACCGAAGACGACCTCGCTGCAGCCTCCTGAATGGATCTTGGAGTCCCTGGATCGGGCCTACGCCTGTTTGATCTACCAGAAGCCTCGTGAGACGCTATTTTCGCTCGCTCCATATATACGATTGTTTGAGACGATTTCGAATTTTGAAAAACGCTGAAGTTTAGAACATCAAAATTTCGAAAGGCCGGAATGTTGACAGCTCGAAAACCCGAAAATCCAAAAAGTTCGGTTTATTTCTCAAGATGTGAAGACAAAAATTAATCGGCTGTATGGACTATGGAGGAACCCTTCCAATAAACCCTGAGTCGGTGATATTCAAATTCGGGATTTTTAAAATTTATAATTTCAACCCGGATCCATGTACTACGTTCAGTCTACGAAATCGCACATAATATATCATCGAGAGGCGGTATACGGGCCATTAGAAGTGCAATTTGGACTAGGATCTGGCAAAGCAAAACGAACTATTACGTAGAAATATATATATATATATATAACCAGACAGTTTATCGATAAGCTTATAATTCGATAAGCTTCTAGTGGCTAGTAGTTGTTCTTCTCTGTCGGGTTCGTGTCCCAGAACCAGGGGCACCAAAGCCCGTCTCGAACAAGAATATACGTGGTTTTCTGCGTCCTTCTGACTCCTGAGAGTCCTGAACCCCTCTACATCGTGCCCCTGAGCTCCTGAGACAGGCTTCTTCTCTCTGCTATTACGCTAACTACATATTGCATCGTCCATCCACCCATCCACCCATCCACCCATTCGTCCTGATGTCGGTGACTGGCTACCTCTCGTCGGATCATGCTGTTCCTTCCTCTTTGTATTCGTATTCGTATTCGCATTTCGTCTTCGTCGCAAACACGCAAATTGATCAAGGGGTAACGGCCGTTCGCACCGGGTATGTATGCGAATGCGTGTAAATACATCCCGAGACTCTTTCGTGAAGTGGACCACTCGACTTGACTATAGCGGAGGAACGCCGTGAGCACATACTCATATTGGGTAGATGAGCCACAGTCGACTGTAGAGACAGGGGCTAAACCTATACGTACGTAATACGTGTACGTATACGTTGCAGTAAGGTCGAGTGGCCCGCTTTACTAAAGCTCTCGGTATAAATGTGTGTATAAGGCGTTTCATATTGGATCGGGTAAAGGAAAAAGAGGAGTAATTTTGCCCCGAGTTCCATAGCTATTCGGGTAAAATTCGGTGCAGGTTCTCGCCCAAGGTAGCCTCGAGTATTCTCAATTCTATTTCACATTTACTTTATTTCTTAATATTATTTTCTACGGGCAATTGAAGCTTTCATCTTTTATTTTCACACTTCAACGACGCGGAGTTCACTTCGATCTCTCGTAGATCAGGTTTTACTTATCGTAATTCATGCCTATCGAATGTATCTCTATGAACGAATACATCGAGCCTTGGTATATCTGGAGAACATTCGAATCCAAGTCGGTTGTGACAAAACAGCACGTGATGTGAAACGGATTTTCCAATGGTCGTAATATCGTATCTAACTCTAAGAGATGATGAACAGCCTGTCTGCAATCTTCGTACAAATAAGAAGTCGCAAGTCACTAGAGAAATAGCCCTCGTAATTCTTATTTTCATTCCTTTACGTTTGTCGAGATGAATTCACGGTAGACCGTAATGGTTTCTCTACAATTTTGAAACACAAATATTTCCGAGTTTTTCTACGACTTGACGAGGTTACTGCAGCTTTTTTTTCTTCATCGTAAGTTACGGTGAAAACTATCGTACGTGGATTTTGTTACGAAATACCGTCGACGAGATTTCATGAAAATTATATCGCGCTACCAAATAGTTTATTAGTTGCATCGATCGATTGAAATCAATTTCACAAAAAAGGAAAAGAGAAACTGAGAAAATAAAAAGAATATACGCGCGAACATTTTTTGATACAGGGTTCAACTTTTACCTGATTTGCTTTTTACTCATTTTGCGAATAATAAAAGGTTTGAGTTTTTGGACTACTGGTATAGGTCCATGTGTGTAATGCATGATTTTGCGAGGACTGGTGTAACATGTAAGCCTGACATTCCCCTCTACATAGATATACGTATATGGCATCAATAATACGCTACAAATAACAGTCTCATCAGAATTCTCATCGTCGTTCAATGAACTGGCTATACGAATGCATGATATTCATTCACGAGAACTGGCCAGAGGTACACACCTTAAGAAAGAATATTTTCGAAGGACTGGCAGAACGTTCGGAAAGAATTTTTCAACTATAACCAGGACTTATCACAGAAGTTGACAAAGTAATATTTTTGCAGTATCGAAAAGTAGTCTGCGGTCTTTTCTTGCGGATAATCGTAAGCTCAAGAATCAAAAATCTAAGCAATGATCGAACCCAGTCCTTGCAATTGCTCTTAATTCATTTTCATCCAACTATAACAGACGATGGGTTGTATTCTTACCGTGGCATGATTTTACAGAAACGAGTACAGTATTACCTTGAGGAATTTTAACGACTAACACCCTTTGTTATGGGATATGCATAAAACGCTAAAATCTTACGCGACCTTAGCTTATATAGGCATATGTATATATACTACAGTAACACAATAGCGAAACAAAATTCTTTAGAGAGTCACCCTCCTCGCTAACTCACACGGAGTCCAAACTCTGTCTAAAACGTAGTGTTTAGTCTCGTTCAAATTCTATGCTCCGCGTACCTACCTATACGCGGAGATATATTATACAAGCGGCTAGGTATAGCATCAAGGGGTCTATACGTTTCCGCTATGTCGCAAGTCCTTCCTTCCCTTTCCCCATTCGTCACCCTTCATCGATACTACGGTTCCCTGTGAGCACAAAGTCGCTTTATCCGTTTATCCGTTTGTATGTCCATCCGTCCCTCCGCCTAGCTGGGCGTTCGTGCAGCAGCAGCAGCAGAGCAGCACCACGACGACGACTCCGCTATACCTCGCCGCCTTCTGATTCGCCATCCGTTCGTTCAAGCTTCGGCACTTCAGTTCTAACCGGGTTCTCGAACAGACTGCCGCGGCAGCGTCGCGCACGCAGCTTCGCTTAACACGATATAACCTACTCACACACGCATATCTATACATACACACGTTATTTATCGATAATATGTAATCCGTGGTAGTTATTTTAAAAGGTTTGATTTATTGATATATACACGTGTGGTTTCGTCGGTAAAATACAACTTTGACTCATTTTCTAAGAAAAGTAAAATCAGGAAAAAAATAAGGGTCAAAAATCGATAAATGAAATTATGAATATGAGTAACGAGAGCTCGTACAATGGTCCCTACGTCCGCACATGGTGTTACAACATCGCTTGTGCACCTGTTCAGGAATTGAGATAAACCGATACGTTTTCACTTTTTATTTTATACCGAATATAGCAGTAGACTTGAATTCATCAAACTTAAATTTGATAGTTCCTTTCACTCATTTTTATTCATCTTATTTCTAATCTCTAACTTCCATAATCGACATTATTTCCGCACCTTGAATTTCCGAGGGATATCGGTACTGTATTTACCAATTCAAATCACACATATCATTAATAGACGTGACGGTATAGCAGAGTCTGAAACACCTTCTGAATCGATAGATTCGACATTAGAGTGAAATAACGTAGCGAATTTATACTCGTAATATGTACAGTGGTTAATTAACAGCACACGTGTCGTTAATCCGTGATTATTGCGAATATATATTCGCAGTTTGGAATTCCTTGCGAAAAAATCCGTGATATACGACTTTCGTGGATATGTGTGAATAAAAAATCGAAAGAAAAAAAAAAAAAAACCGGTCCGATATTCGATAACAGTGTTGGTTAATTATTGTGCTGCTGGGATTATTTGGGAATACTATTTGGACAACGATCTTAAAGTACAGTACAGTACCTAAGGCGTAACAACGATGTTCGGTAAGCAGTTTTTTTCACTTTATTTATAACTCCGAACGAAAATAAAAGATTCCTGTGGCTAGTTCGTTTCACGATTTCCATTCTTCCTCTGTATATCGTTTAAATGTATATATTCTTATCCATAATAAGAATACACGGAGGATGAAAGCCGTTAGAAAGCCTGCGTCAACCGCTGACTGGAGATTACACGCTTCGTAGCTCAAATTGCGATTTTCTTGGGACTTTTTTTTACACTCCCCATTGCAATAATTCCACGATTAACAATAGTTACGCTTCGTCTTTCCCCGTTATACAACATTTTCACGGATATACGTCGTCGTTATTCACTCAGCTACGTAACCGGCAACAACTTCCGCGAATTATTACAAAATCAGAGGTGAAAAATTTATTTCCTTGTTATATTCTCCGATACGCTATACATAAATATATCTATACGTTACGCAATTCATTCATGGGGTAAGGATATCCATATTATCGTTGCGTTATTTTATTATCGCTTGTACTACTTCGATTCATACGATTCTCGTTCTACGTATACCTGTAGTATGTTTCTTATTGACACTGTAACTCAACAAAGTCCTTACCAATCCCACGTAAAAGGTGTGTTCTAAGGATATCTATCCGTCTATCTACCTACGGCGAACCTCGTCACGGTTGACAAACTTCATTCAATGTACGAAAAGATTGCCTCACGTTTTATATACTCGTCGGGAAAATGAAATGGTAGTGTACAGTTTTCTCGATTCTCGATACATACGCGGTGTTTTGCCATCTTCGATAATTTATCGTATTACTCTTTTTCATACACAAAATAGCTTTTTTATATAGAATATCGAGCACCCGTTCGCTTCAAACAGAATCTCATCGCTGCATCATATCGGGCTCGATCAAAATTCCGATTTCCAATTTTCAGAAACGTCGGAATTACGATAGGTCGGAAAAATTCGAAAATTTTGTTCAATTTCTCAGAATGTGAGGCCGAAAAATAGTTCATTCCAATCGAGACCCTCTTTGCGGAAACTCTTCTTATCTATTTCAATCGATAACTTCGATATCACGAATAATCGATAGGATTTTTCAGTTTTCGTTTTTTTTGCAGAAAAGTACATTTCAAGACGATTAATTTGACCACTTACTGGTTTCGATACGAACCTCGGATGTTCTCCGTTTCAGATTTTCGGGAAAATACCATTTTCAATTCAAATTCGAAATTTTTACCGTTCGGAATATTCAAAATTCGAAACTTCAACCTAAGCCTCCATCATATAGCTCTATATCTTGAATCATTCAGAGATATTTCGATGAATAATCGAAGTTATACATTTTCACAGTTTCCTTCAAACGCGTTGGATTTTGGGCATGTAGAGTTCAACATTTCAGTAAATGAAGGAAATAATTGTAATTAATAAAATAGTCACAGTGACATTATCTATATTGTAGATAGTCCTTGGCTTTGCGTATACATCGCAAGTTCTATGCTAACGTCAGTATGAACAAGGACGGAGAGAAGCCGGTATACTAATCTCGTTACATGTTATCTAATAAATCTTTTGAATAGGATTAGCGTTTGCATAAAGCATGCATACCCACCCAGGTCTAGATCCTATACTGCCTAGGGCCGGCTCGTTGTTGCTAAACTATAAAAGAAAAAAAGAAAAAAACGAAGAACAAAAAAATGACAAGACTTGTACCTAACTAGAGCGGAAGCGTTAATTTGACAATTTGTGAGGACGTCGATGTGTGTGATCGTTTGAAACTTGATCACCGCGGCCTAAGTGTCTCTATATAATGTGTTAGCGGTTTCGTGAACACGATTTGAAACGCAAGTCGACATAAGTCGCGTTCGATTAGTATTTCGCAACCTTAATTTTGGAGTAATTTTTTGCAGAATTTCGTCTTTTCTTTTTTTTAAATTTATTTATTTATTTATTTTTTCAATCGACTATAATAACAAGTTGATTGATAATTGCGCGAATAAATCAATCAATCAATCATTCATTCATCCTACGGTTCTTAGTACTTGTATCCCAGAAATATATAGGTATGTATATACAAACTTGTCCTAGCCCACGCCTTGTAAATAATATGTTTTATACCTACGGTGAAAGGTGTACACCGAAATTCCATTCGATAATAAATAACAAATAATAAATAATCTATCTATCGAATACCTCGCGCTTACGATATCAATCTTTACTCTACTTATGAGGTTGAACAAAAAAAAAATGAAACAAAAAATTCGGTACTATAAAGCCATACTTCATACAGTTTTTTTGCCATAAATTTTGCGAGGGCCTATCCTGTTTCGTTCAACTCTCTCGCGGTAGGATTTCTTCTCCTATATTTTTGTACAGATCTGTTATTATCACTATAACAGGTATAAATAGTAATTAATTTTTTTTTCAACGAGACGGATACTACCTTCCGCTATAAATTGTTGAATTAATCATTGGTTAAAACTTTTTTTGCAAAATTTGTATGTTTTCACTTTTACGAACGGCAGAAAGTCGTGTAATAACGGTTACGATCTTATCCCATTAGACACGGGAAAAGGTAACGAAAGATAAGCTGCCGATATCGGAGAAAAGAAACACGATTGACGAGGTCTGCTTATGGTATCTACCTACCTATAGAAGTTATGACGTACGGTTTATAAAGAGCAGAGAGCCAGCGAAGACCTCTGACTTTATATCTCCCAGGATTTTGTACGGTGCATCGTACGCGTTATAACGTATAAAAGATAGAGTCTACCACTGCACTGTACAGACCATGCGTAGTGTAAAGCGGAGTAGTCAAGTATAATAGGGTCTACCGCTGGATTGTGTTAGAACGTATGGATGTAATTTGTCGTGCAATTAAGTACGGATACTGCGAACCATCTACAATACATCATCATTGTAGAAGAGGAGGAGGAGGAGGAGGAGGAGGAGGAGGCTGATTGTCCAGAGAGAGAGAGTAAAACGGAGTTCAGTCCGGAATAGTGGGACGTCCGGTCTATAATTTACATTTCAATTTCAGTTTCAATTTCGATACTTTCAATTACGATCTCCGCGTCTCTGGATCGCAGGGTTTTAATCGTTGTACTATTTTAATTATAGAATAATTGAAAATCGAATAATTGAATCTAATTTGGCTAGTCTTTTCTAGCTCTAGAATTTAGAATACCAGTCGAAAAAAAAGCACATTTTTGGAACTGGTTCATCATCATCGATTCCGCTCTATACGCACATGCGATTCTCTTGTATTCATTGTGTGGGTGTATTTTAATTACCGATCGATGAACGCGCGTCGTCGTGAGGCGATTCGAAACTGGTTTCCCTCGGACAATGGAACAAACGGAAGGTCCGATCCGATATAGATATATATAGGCACAAAAGCCCCTGATTCTGTACGCTCAGGTACCTCAACGTTTTTTTTTATTTTTTTCATTTTTTTTGTTATTTTTTTTCATTTTTTCATACATTACGTAATCGAATACGCGGTACGCGAGGGTCATTCTATTATTCACGAAGATCAAGTGTCATTTCGTTATTATACGACAGAATTTATAACCCGATCAGTTTTGCCGATGAAATATATCGCGTGTCTAATGGCATAAGGGAGTACTATGCGCTATCATACGATCGTTTGGCATTTTCAAAATCAAACGGTTCTAGAATTTTTTTTCCTTTAATTTCGAAATATGTTATTGAAAATTTGCCAAGTGAAAGCAGAACGCCGTAGATTCTGGCGCACACGACCTTTTGGACCAAACTGAACGGAAAATAATCACGTCAACTGATCCCAAAAGGTCGTAAACTACATTATACGAATTTCTCTCATTTGTAGAAGCGAAAACATAGAAATTTTTGAAAAACTTAAAAAATCACTAGCTTAACAATTCAAAGCAGAAGGTCGTATCCGCCGCAAAATTTTTTTGAAATAAGTTAAAATCAGACAAACGGAAAACTTATAAGCAGAAGGTCTTATCCGCCCTCATACGTCCTTTTGCTTTCATGGGTTTCCGAATGATTAATTTCGAATTATTTGTGCGTTCTCATTTACGGCATGAAAATAAATTGCACGACCTCGTACGTCGCTGAAATCACTTTTTTGGTAGTCACGATCTTATATCATTAGACACGCGACAAACGTCGTTGATTTCCTAATTATCAACGATTTTCAGAAGGACTGATCAAGTGGCATTAACACAGGTATGATATACATACATCCAATGCATTGCATAGAAGCGGAAGCATGATCTCGAATTGATTGATTTCGGCATCAGTATAGAATATTTACTTACATATACGTTGTATATAGGTATAGGTATACATAGATGGGTTACGCGTAGGCACTATACCTGTTATACGTACGTATATAGAAGTGACTCGTCCAACTCGTCCTAAAGTGTCAACGCACTCGCGAACCCGATGCGCAACGACACGTTATATACCTTATACCTATAACGTATTATACCCTGTGCTCGTTTGTGCGGGTGATATTAATTATACAACGTGCTTACACGCGTTCTTATCGCCATAAGATCCGTCACGTATGTATATACCTACCTTATACCTAGCTCTAACATCGTTTTATTGCGATCGGTCAAGGGCTGGTAGGATCGGACTTTAACATCCACATATATGTATATATTTTTTTTTTCTTTTACAGAAATACGAAACAAACGAAAAATGTAATCGTTACCTTAATTTCTGAATAATTTTTTTTTTGTTTAAAAAACTGTGAAGTTTTGTTGGCAAACGTTTGGCGGAAGCGTTTTTGTATGTATAGAGGGGATTTGTTTAGACAGCAAGTTCACGAAGTATATATCCAGATGATAAAACGTTCCGACTTCGGTTAGGTTAGATTAAATCAATCGCAACCCACGACGGCGTGAATCGAATCACGAGTGGCATCGATGATGCAAGGATCTTCAGGAGTGAATTCTAAACCGTCGCGTACCGTACCTATATACTCGAAGATTTGCATCAGGGTTCGATTACCTTTGAACTAGCTTAAGCTCGCTTCGCTAACACATGTCTACCTCCTTCTTCGCACTTTGGATTTACTTTATTCCGGTGTTTAAGCACCGATATTACCTACCTAAGCGGATTTTCATTTTCTGATACCTATTTCAGACTTTTTCTTACGAGCAAACGTAACCATTTGTCGAACACTTGATTTAGGATATAATTCATTGAGATCTCGCAACAAGACGGACTACTACATGGAACAATATTTCTCTCTCTCTGATTCACCGTAAAAAATAAAATAAACTGAAAAAAATGGTTTGAATCTCTCAAACGAGAAAGAAGACGTATAAGTTTTCCGACTCTCACCCCGTGAATGTAAAAAGCGTAGAAATCGTGATGGGGCGCGTTTATTTCCAACCCATTAGTTACCCTCTAGGGGTAGTGCAGTCATAGTCATAGATATATGTATAAAATTCGAAAAATCTTTGTCCACTACCCTTTCGATGTTTTTTTTTGTAATTTGGTGAATTTGGAGGCATGGTTGAAAAAAATAAACATTATCATTCACGTAATATTCTTAAAATAAATGCATTATTTGATTAATTAAAATTTTCATTTTCCGGCGCTGTTTTCCATCCAAAATGAATCACCAGTCGAAGTTTTGAAAGAAAGAATGTTTGTGATGGCAAAACAAAAAAAATGTATTAAAAAAAAATCTCACCCCCTTTTTTTATAACCGAAAATCCATAACTCAAAAGCGACTGAATAAAAGAGTTCAAAAAAAAATCAGAAAAGTGTTTTAGGCCAAGAACTATTATCGAAAAAGTCGGAGAGGGTCAATGCTCTTGATTCATCGAGTTGACGTGGAATCCATCCCCCCTATGGAATAAGCTAAGGGTTGGTAAGCGTGAAACGTGCGAGGGGTTGCTGCAACGGGCAGTTGGTAGAGAGCGTAGTAAAACTGGGATTTTCACATCGGTCGATACTTGAACCTGGAATTCTGGCTCCAGTCTTGCGCCGAATCATGAAACCTACGTGGGGCTACAGCATCCTAGAAACGAGACAAAGGCCACAAGATTACGGGGTGCGAACCCCTCCCAGAAAAACCACCAGAGACGAAAAGCAATTTATATAAGAACGCGATCGCTTAATCAGTTTTCCGTCATTTCAGTAAAAAATTTCAAAGTCTCCGGCTCGATAGTCGCCAATTTTCATCCGCGATATAAATCATGATATTTAATCGAAATTCAATTCATGATCGTGACACAATTTAAGATCGATGTAATGGGAAATCTATCGTGCGGCGGAGTTAGATACGAATATATGTAGGTGGTACGGGTAGATACATGCATTGTGTTAGTCTAGACCCTAGAATCAAACCACGTAGCTTATCGTATCCACCATACAATTTGTAACCGCTGTTTAGGTGATTCAGTTTCCGCAACGGTGCAGCCAACGGAATCATGCAACTTTCCTGGCTAGCAACTCGCAGTTAACCGTAATTGCTAACAATTAAATTTCCTTGTTCCTAATTGTGCCCATGTGGCACAGGCACATGGGCACGAGCACGAGCACGACTGACAGCCACGCGGTTCAGCCGCGGTAAACTACTTTATTCCGCGAATGCTCCACATTTAAACGTTATATTAAGCGGTGCTGAACGTGTGACTTGAAAAATTTCATTACTTCGTATACAGTTCTTCAAACTACATGCGGTCTTAGAATTTTACCGCATTATCGCTCAAGAGCGTAAAAAGAGAATAAACAAAGTGCCTTTTTTTAAAAAACAACGTGATCTCGTACCTTTAAACGTTAACTCGGTTCTTTAAATCTGAGTTTCTCTTCAGAAATTCACATTCCCTCAACATTCTACAACAACTATCCTTCTGATTCCATGAACTAGTTTGGTTAACGCGATAGTTTTTACTTTCTCGTTAGTTTTTTTTTGTTTTTTGTCTTATTTCAACCGGAAAGGGGTATCTTCCCATCGAGATGAAAGTCGAACACCATATGTATATGGGGAGCAGTAGTAGTAGCATAAATAATGTTGTTCTAAAAAAAAAAATTTTGTACCCGATGACAATAGCGGACCATTAGTCATAAGATCTCGTGTTCTCATCTTGAGAGGTTGAACGTATAAGGATTTATCCGCTCGTAGATCTTCAACTGTCTGACTACTCACTTGCGAGTAATCAACAGCGAGTGATCTTACAAGCAAACCTGCTGCACTGTTCAATTATAACGCGATGTATGCATGACGGTTTCTTAATTTTTAACTACCTCAACTTGACGTACGACGTACAGATTATACAGTTCAACGCGTTACGCGTAATTAAAATCTCTTCGATCTACTGACGGTTTTGCCACTCTCTCTCTCTCTCCTCTCTATCTATCTATCTCTTTCTCTAATCGTAAAAGGAAGCTTGGGTATCAACTGCGATGCTGATGAGAATCACTGTATCAAGACAATAGCCAGTTTTCTCCGACCTGAACGCGTATAACCGATCAAAGGCGTTTCTCTGTCAATCAAACTCCTCGCCTGTGTAACCAAATTTGAAGACACTACGTTTCTGGATACAAAATCGCCCCCGAATGTCAGCAAGGATTAAATTACTTTAGGAATCGTTCAGAATCGTATCCTGATGATCTTTATGAGCGTTGGTGTTCGGAGAGAAGCGATGGGACCGTTCGGATGTAGGTGTAGTCGGAATAAAAGATCGATATCATACGGTACGTTGAAATATCAGATCAAAATCTCTCTGTCGTATGTACAGATAGAAATCTAGCGTTGGTGGACTAGCGGATTGCCATGCCGTTTCGTACGCTTTTGAGAAACTATACTTTGATACGGGGGCGTATTTCTGATCCGAGTGACAGGTGCGCGTAGGCCTCTTTGCCAATTATATATTCACAAGATTATCCATGCATTCCTTAGCTGTACGCCTCGCGAATGCATCGATTCTTCACATACAACATTAGATCTTCGTATTTAACGCCCAACCATTTAGCCCCCATCCCACGTATATAATATCGCAAATGATCAAAGGCGATTGTCTCGAAAGGACGAGGGAATGTAATTACGTTAATTGGACTCTATGCACCTTATACCACGATTTAACCGACGAGCCAATGAAATTTCTCGAATAACCCACCGCCGTCGCTCGATAATATTTTCAACTAAAATCAACAATTCGTGAGACTCTTATGTTCAAAGAACTAGGAAACTCATTTTCCGAGATACCTTATCGCGCAGCGATCCTTTTCGACGAATACACGCACAGATATATATGTATATATGGCTCTAGGGTGAAAAATGGCTCATTTATTGATTCGCGAATTCGATTTTCACTTTTCCGTTGCTATAATTATGATAGAATTTAATTGGAGTAATTCAGATCGAGTAGTGGCACAAGAAGCGTTCGTTTAAATCAGTTTCTTGTCTGCGTAACGAACGTAGTGTGGAGGTCCCCGTAGGCGGTGGTACCCTCTTAAACTCATAACTAACAATTAAATGATCGTAAATTAGTTGAGCGGTATACTACCCAACGATAAGTGTTAAACCAAGCCAACCTGCATATATACATGTGTGTAATATATATAAATGCAGAGTTGTATCGTAGATATTTAGATAAATTATTTGGCGCCGAAGGAACTTGCGAGAAACACCTGGGTCTAATCAATGACTATAATTTCAAGTGTAATACAACACCTGTATTTATGCTCGATTCAAATTATTCACACCTTATCTTTCGATTCTCGTTCCATCAAGGTTGATAACTTTTACGTCAAACCGGTAGCTTTAATTCGAGATAAAATATCCCGAGGCGTCTAACAGGCTACGTAATCGTACGACACAGGTACGATGATACTTTTAGTATTTAATTACCTAATTTTCGACCTTTTCGATTTCAAATAATTTTCAACCAGTTTTATTGAGATCGAATATCTTGCTGGATTGAGAAATTCCAAACTTCGCGAAGTTCTTGCGATAGAAAAATTGTCATATTTTAAACTAGAATTACAGCATTTCGTTGATTCGAACGATTTTCAAAATCTGCGATAGAGTCGAACGCCGTTTTTTCTTTCATTCTCGTTTGGTACTAGAAAATCGGAAATTTCATGAGGAACAAAGTGCCGATGGACTCGCGTCGATTCGTTAAACCGCGTTCAGAAATTCCCACCGCGCTAGCTTTAATCTATATATGAGTTAATCGGAGCAAGAACGATCGCAGATCGTTTATCAGACGCCCAAGAAATAACAGGCCCAGTGGCAGTAGTTTTAAATAAGAATAAAACAAATACAAAAAAAAAAAGAGAAAAGGGAAGAAACTAGACATAATTATATAGGTTTGAGTTAGCCGAGGTTAGGTTGGTTTAGCTTGGGTTAGCAGTTAGTTTATGCGAGTTGGGGATAGCGTGCCGGGAGTCGCGATGCGTTGCATGTTTTGCGGTAGACTTGAGTATATAGAAGTATAACCCAAGTACATGAAGGAGCTCGTACACAATCGCACGCGAGAAGAGCTCGCTTCGTTCGCGGCTGATGGTTCTCGATGAGTCACGAGAGTATGGATTACCAAGGCAGAATTACGTAAACTATATAAAGCTGGCAAAGGCAGAGGCAAAGGCAAAGGCAAAGGCGAGGAACACACGACCGCGAGACGGTTTCTGCTTCGAAGCCCTTCAAAGGCCGTTTTAGCCACTTCCACTACCACAATCACGCGATAACCAACGAGCGTTCGCTTCGCCTCGCGCGAGAAGTCTTACAATTTTTTATGCAAACCCACCAAAAATTTGAAGAATTTTTTAGCCAGAGAGTAAGGCTCGATTACCGACTTGCGTCCAAAGATCAGACTATTCATCTTGCTGCAAAGCCAACCTTCCGTGAGAACGAAAATCGATAAACTATGCGAATCACCAACTGTTTATGCGTCCGCGACACGATCTGACCTTCTCATCCTATACCACGGTTTCCTTTTCATTCTGCAAATTTTACCTAGCAATTATTCACGGGCATTGCTCTCCTATCAGTGAAGATAAAGGCAAAATTCTGCACTTCGCATATTATTGATTGGCCGAATTTTTTTTCATCGTCGATATATTCGCAGATTTGAATTCAGAAACGGCAGACTCTGGGATTCGTATTTTTCAAGGAGTGCAAAATATTTTACAAAACCGAACGCGAAATTTTTATTTTAAACCGCATGGGCCTTGACTTTCGCACAATTCCCGATATTGATCGAAAGTTTCGCAACATTCGTGGTTTCGTTAATTCGTTTGAACTTCGTATTTTTTACCCAGATGTTATTCGGAATCGTATGTTCGCAATTTCTGTAGATTTATTTCTCCGAAGGTGTGTATATAATTACCCCTTTAATTGAATTCTGGCGTTTTATAAGCGGCGTGGGCTATTCGAGGAACTTTAGAACCGCCTTAATAATCTTTTTGAATGGCTGTACTATATATGCCTGACAAGACAAGTAGGCAACGAATTTTGGTCAACGTTATAAGAAACGAAATTAGCCAGACACCTCCAGAGCGTAACGAGGCGTTTGGCCAGTGGCCATCTTGCATGTTATCCAGGTTTATGATGAGTGTAATTAAATGTGTCCAAACCGCAATTATTCATATTCATCCTAGACATCTGACCCAGTCAGCCCAGTAAATTTCGACTATGACCTCGCCGAGTGTGTAACACAGTTACGAAAAGCGTAATATATTACATTAGCGATTGTCTGCGCGGTTCAATTACAAAGGTATACGTATATTCGGTCAAAAGTCATAATCGTCAGCTTTTTTAATTCGCTCATCAAGCTTGTGTCCTTTCGTACGGGTTTAGAGCCGTTCAAGAAGCTTTCTAAAGTAGCTTCTGCCAAGTAGAAATCTAGCCCTCACGTTTGTTTCTGTGTCGCATATTCTCGAGCTGACGATGAGCCAAAGTTTGGATAACGCGCTACCTCGTATTCTCGAATCGTAGCTATTCATTCCATTAACCAACATCGGTAGTGAGGAAAGGTAAGAAGAGAACAGACCTATTGACGAAGATGACAGTTCTAATCGGGCGATAACCTATTTAATATATCGAGTCGGCGTACATTATAGAAGAATGCCGTTTGACCGTGACAAATGGAGCTTGACATTTCGCGATTCGCAG
Source organism: Tenthredo distinguenda (assembly GCA_947538915.1). Lineage (NCBI taxonomy): Eukaryota > Metazoa > Arthropoda > Insecta > Hymenoptera > Tenthredinidae > Tenthredo > Tenthredo distinguenda. The sequence continues at coordinate 15,081,179 of OX384534.1, forward strand.
ACTGGCTATAAGCAGGTGCTGTTCCTGGCTCCAGGAGATGCTTTAGCGATCATTCGATATTACGCCTCGAATTTCATCTACATATTTTTATAATTGACTCATTTCCGAAAGCGTCGTTTTCAATTAATCAGAAATTTCGCGTATCGTCCGATAAGTAATTATTTCGTTAATTGAGCGGTGATTTGCTGTCTAACAAATCGATCCATGTAATCGCGACTGACTCCAATGAATCGTTGATAAAATTCTATTGCGTTCAGAAAAATTTCAAGACCCAGAAGCTAGATTTTATTTCCATTATTACAGGAAATGATCAGAGAAAAATTAACCCGTATCTGATTGGGGGTATTAGGCTCGAACTATCATATGGCCTGATTGAGGTATAGGAGTGATAGAAAAGCAGCTTCATTCTTCTTCGCATTTCTTCCGGAATTTTTACTGCTTTGGCTATTTCTCAAAATCCGATTATATTAGATAATTAAAGCAGTGAAATAAAGTGAATTTCGTAAACTTTCCCTGCCTCATAGAACGGAAGGACATCTCTGATATTCCTGAGCCGAAATACGGGGCAGGAATTGAAAACATCGCTGTGGCTTTAATGAGAGTGTATCTCTGCGATAGAGAAGTAGAAACGCGGGTAAATTGGAGTCAGCTTCCTTCCTGGACCATTTTTCAAGTCTCTCTCTCCCTCTTCCCTGTTTAGGTGCTCGTAGGTCTTCTCGACGCCGGTAATAGCCCGAATAAAGGCTGCTGCCTATTATTACTCTTCTTTCTTTCACGTGCGAGACAACCGCGACGGAGGAACACAACTCGGGTAAAAAGTTATAGAAAGAGTTAGACAGAGAGGGATGTATGTGAATAGAGAGAGAAAGAAAGAGAGAGAAAGAGAGAGAGCAATGCTCGTCGAGAGGTCACAGAGCGTTACGTTCGGCTTCGAGTCTACCGACTCCGGTTAGAGTTGGAGTTGGAGTCGGAGTATGGAATGGAATGGAATGGAACGGAACGAAACGAAAGGATGAAGTCAAGTCAACTCTAGTCAGTCGACGCTCAACTATCCACAGAGCCAAACCCACCCGATGTGTGACTCTCCTCTCCTCTTTTCTTTCTCACCTAATTCTCATTCGTTGCTATCTGTCTCTCCTCTCTTATCCGTCTCTCGTTAATCTTAATCGCGTGAGTTTACCCAAAGTGCAAATTTTACATTGCTACATTCAGTGATCAGACCCTCCAGAACTTTTGGATACAAGAAGAAGATTAGTTCATCAAAACACCACGTCGCCTATTCCATCAAGGAACTAACAGCCGAAAATCCGCGAGGACTTCAGCGGATTTTTTTGCACAATTTTTTACCGAATCCTTTTCGCTTCAAATCTGATTGAAAAGGGGACTGCTGATCATTCAATCAATGAAACGCTCCTACCTACCAATTGTTATGATATAACGTTGGTGAGGTGTGGGGTACTCCGCGCTCGTACAATTGCCTTCTCAAATCTTGGGAATAATTGTAAGATAAACACCGTGAAAGACACTCTGTTGAACGGAGTGACCGAGATGAATAAGATTAGCAAGGTCGAGCTCGTCGTCGTATAACTCGCGATAAGAAGTTCAAGAGTGAATCTCCGATCCAAAGATCAATCTATCGAGCATATTTATTCTTATCATTAATCACTCGTATCGAATGAATCGAGAAACGGAGGAGGAGTGTCCGATCGTCTGGCTCGTCTATCGCCACGTTCAATTTCCAAGGATCCAATCGGTTTTCAAAAAGCCCAACGATATTACGGAACGTTTAAATCTCCCAATCTCGCACATTTCCGGATGTCAGTTCTGAGAAGATCTCCCATGCTCTTCCTGAACGGTATTCCATTGGAATTGTAACTCTAGTGATACAGGAACCGCGAGTGTCATAGGACGAAGTGCTTAAGTGACTCTGGTGAAATAGATAACAGATAGCTATGGTCATAGGAGACTATCTCCGCGGGCTGTTTGTGTGAGTCCTTCTTCGACTCTCTGATATAATTTTATCGTAGAGTGTGACTACTCGAGTTGAAATAACGTATTGTCACGGATACTTACGCTGTAGGAAGCTTGGGCTCTGCATCGCCTATTGCCCCTCAGCGTAGTACAGTTTGGCGCTTCGTAACGGCCACATGGTCCTTCACGTCTCCTCAATGATTCAAGTCTGCAATCATTCAGTAAGTCGATTTTTGTTTTTTTTTTTTTGTGTTTTTGTTTCCACAAATTTCTTCTCTCTTCTCTATATCCTTTAGTATTATATCTCTAATATTAATTACAATTGACGAAGCCAATTGATATAAAATAAAACTCTGACGAGAGATTTTAAGTCGGTGACTAATTTCTGGTTCCAAGGCTGTTCTTTTCTCTCTTTTGTTTCATTTTTAGATAAATGACGAGGTTTTTCAGGGAATTTTTTCAAGCTCGTTTGTACGACGGTATCGTTCCGATCGGTTCTTATTTGTGTATGAATAGTTATCCACGTTGGGTACTTACCGTTGAATTCATCTTGTGATTGTGATACGAGACAATTGATTTCCGCATAGAGAATGAATCGATATCTCGAATATTCTAGAATCGTACGAAGCAAAAGAAACGTTCTTTTGCCGGAGGTCTTTTCTTACGTTCGACGATACATTATACCATAACGCTAACGAGTTACAATTATACAACGTATGTAGTTAACACGTGGCGGAAAAAAGGAACAGATGCGAAACAGCTTTAAAAGCTTATATTACATTCCTTCTCTCGTATATTATTATGCATATGTACAACCGAATTTACAGCGAATATTCAGACTCAATTTATATAAGGAAATGGCTTTTTTTAATCCTTATTCCTTTTTGTTTGTAAAACCTGAGCCTGAGCTTTTATACTCAAGAAACGAACGATGCGTATTGCGGTAAATAGTAATTAGAACCGGTACTCGGACATGGATTAATTAAATCACGTAAACCAAATCATTTGATACGCCTGGGTGAGCTCGTATGTGCTATAAACGGTGTTCTTTTTCTTCGCTATCTATCTTGACGTGCGTATATGTATGTACATCAATTATCGAGCTATACGTACGGTTTTAATGCGGTAAAGCAGTCGTTTTAGTACAATAACAATCAAATACATCATACCTATACTAAAACTGTCGATTCGGAGTATAAAAGTCGATCGTTGTATCAACTCACCGATTTTTTACCAAAGTTTTCCATCCGGGAAATATTCTCCCTATGTAAAGTCTCTCTTTTGCTATAATTTTCATTTTCTCCGACGTATTTATTCGACTTGTTCCGTTCATCAGTTCTGAGATACGATTCTCGCTGTTTCATATAGGAGGCTGTCCGCGGAGAGGCTTCGAAGGTGCTAACCTGAAGTATTTCGATTCGGTTCTCTCGGTATAATCGTTTTATCGCTAAAGACCAAGCGACAGGTATTATAAGTACCGAGAACCTCACGCATTTCCAGCATCAATTGTCCGGTCGGTCATTTCATACAGCGATTTCCCTTTAGTCAAGGTATTCAATCCCAACCGTGATTATTATACCATCCGTCACTGTATCCTTCAATAGGTTTTGAAGACAAGCGAATATTGTCATGCCTGGTTCCTTGGGATTCGACGGTCGATAGAAATTTTCTGAAATGGCCTTTTCATTGCGATTTTCTTTTCGTAGATGAATAGAAGACTGATGGATACTAAAACAATATTTAGGACTAAAATTAATACCCACTTCCGGCAGCTGTTCAAGACTTCGTCTCTCGCTGTCTTCGCCTCTCTTTTTCTCTTCCTCTCTTCCTCTTATTTTACCATGTGGCTTCCTCTTTCTTCGTCTGTAACTTGTTATAGAATCAGAGCCGAGCCATCAAGTAGGTACGTTACTTCCGAGAGATCTTCCACCAGAAAGAAGATCGTGATGATCTTTGAGTTACTGAAATACCCTCGAGTATTTAAGCGTCGAAATATATTTAGGGTGTTCCGTCGCCTGGACGGGTCTACCACGTCCCGGTCTTTTCGTTTCGGGTAAAAGAGTAGCTAGGACTTTTGGTGTCTCGATTTACACCCGTTTGGACGATCCATTTTTTAGTCTCGGAAATTTATAACGGAGAAAAGTTTGCACGACTCGAGTACTTCGTATAGCTTATCAACGAAAAAGTCTTTTCTGAATCTGCGGATCTGAAGTTTTCTGAAAACGAAATTCTTACTTTATAAGATAAAAAGAAATTAGGCACGATTTTGAAACTCGCCTTTACATTTCGTGTCCGATTTCCCTTAATAAGGGGGAATGACTACTGTATACGTTAGTCTTGTCGCAACTAGCCGATATAACTGTGTTGTAAAAATGTATAACGTAAATATGCATCGGAGGAAAATTAATTCAGATCAACCCACACTTCGCATAGACATACGCGTGTGACGTCACACACCAGAATGAGATTCGTGTCTACTTGTAAGTATCTTGCACACGCACCATATGTCGTCTTTGCTACCCACTTTCATTCAGAAAAATCTCCGCGATCCAATCCGTTCACCAAGCGAATATACGTACCTACCTTGGAACAATTTATCATAGGTTATTCCTACGGACTGGATTCGATACCTGAACATTTATGAATAAATTTAGGTACTCGTCTCGTTATCCGAATTTCAGAAGATTCTATATCTGTCTCTGTTTCGTTGAATGAAGAGATGATTATTATTTTTTATCGCTCTCGAGTCTTTTAAGGTAGAAAAAAAGATGTAGATAAAGTATGGGTTACGTGTGTTAAGACTTAATGGTTACAAGTGATAATATGGGCTGTGCTCAAGAGAAATCTCCATTTATTGGTAAGGAAGAATCCAAAAAAAAAAAAAAATGTCATTCTGAAGTTACTTGCAGTATCGTTCCTGCTCGAGTTATCGTTTAAGAAAAGTTTGGAGGTATGCTGTGTGAAAATTTTTTACACAGATAAAAATCGAAGGACAATGTGATAAATTGGTACAAATGCCAGTTATAGCATGTTATAGTTGAAAATAGCGCAGAATGTATAATTGTTTGCACGTCTAGATAATTGTCAAAAAAATATGAAGATAAGACAAACCGAGTCATTCGGTATCGCGAGTAACAGCTAATCGCGCAGAAATATAAGAACATCGTCGATATACATATACCTATGTGTGAAATGTTGGCGAGTAATATTCGGCATGTTAGCCATGTAATGGACCGTTTTGTTTTTTCTTTCTTTCTTTTTCGTCAATTATTCGGAATAGCATCATTAGATTTTCACCGATTTGAAAAGCTACTGAAAAAACAATGTCATATAATATCAACGATATCTTACGCGCAGCTACCGCAGACGCTGATTCATCAACTAGAATTGCCCAACCGAATGTGATTTTATCTTCCAACCTGCGGTACCACGTTTCAGATACAAACTAGGTACATGTATGTACGTATAAGTATATCGTGGAAACGTAGCTTCTGCTCCCATATATATGTACAAAAGCGGCGATTCGAGGGCCGCGAAACGAATATTAGTTTGAAAAGTGACAAGATATTTGATCTAAAAAAGCGAAAGCAGCGAACTTTTCTCATTTGACAAATTTCGGCTGGATTCAACAAATCCTTTCTCTGCGTGGCATGAAATGACTTTACTCTTACACGAAAGACTCGTAACCAATTCTCTACTCCGAAATATTCGCGATATTGCAAATTTTCATTTCAAATATTCACGTCAATCATTAATTTGCTTCTAATCCAAATTCTAATATATAATAAAAACAAAAATGGAAAGAATAATCAAAAATATCGATTTTTAATTATTTTTTTTTTCTAGCAAAAACCAATCATGTTAATAAAATTCATCTGGGGTCATTTTTTCGTAAATCTATCCTCGATACGGCAACGCCTGTCTTAAGTTGACCTCGTGAACGAGTCGGCAACCTAGACTCAAGACTCTGTCGTCACACCGTCGGCGCACCTGTCGCGCTTGGCTACGACATCGGCTAGTCAGTAGCGAGGGCGATCGTGCACAGTGCACCGTGCACCATATAGTTTATAGTTACACGTATAGACCGGATGTTCGTTATGGGGAGTAGACTGACCTGGTGCAACGACTGTGATAATAATAACAAATTAAATAACAATAATAACAATTATTATCACAACCTCGCGTACCGGTGTAAAATGAGCCGAGGTGTAGGCCGCGGTACGATGACTGCGCCACACCTAGGGAATTGTTACTTCTTGGCTACTTATTTCTCAGATACATATGTACTTAGCTGCGAATTATACGAGGCTATATATATGCACGTAGATGGTTGACGAAGAGTCTATCCGCAGAACCGCATTTATAATTATGCAGGAGTCCGGGTGATGGGTGATAGCTGTTTCACAGAGCGAAACTAGCGCGTCGAATTTTTATTGGTATATAGTTTAACGAATTGTTATACCAACGGTCAACTTTAGGGCAGTATAACATATCGCGTACTGAATATGATCGACGAGATGTTGACACGGTTTTTATTGCCGGACTCTGCGGTGTATCTCATATTACCGCATGCATGCAATTCATGGGCACCTAGGTGTCTTTTTTTCTTAGTTATTTTTATTCCACGTGAAACGCGTTTCCATTTGATACAAATTTTCGGCCCCAAAGTCTAGAGATGGTTTCTTTTCATATTCATATATGACTCTGTAAACGAATAATGGATGTCGAGCTTGATTCCTTAGGATCAGTAGAATCAGGAGCGATTTGTCGTTTAAATTGTTGTCTTCTTTTAGCCTCGTACACGCATTGAGATTTATGACTTGTAAACCAGTCCGGGCTTCGGATATATCACATCCTATCTTATGCTAGCTTTGCATATGTTTCACCGTAACGATACAATGGGGCTATTATTCTACGACTGAAAATCTTCAGTTAATTATACATGCATTTCTGCGGTCTGAAACTAGCCAGGCAACTACTGCGTGGGAGTAGTAAATTAATTTCTTAGTCATTAGTAAACATTTTAATGTCACTTTAGTCACGCTGGTTGATTTGCTGGTTTAAAGATGCAGTGACACGATTTATGATATCCTTTAAGTGAGAACCTGTACAGCTCTCCACCTCGTATACCTTTCTGCGAACTGTGAGGGCGAATGGGTCGAAAGAATTTATTTTCTTTCAAAGTTTCCTCTTCATCAGCCATTCTACTATTGCCTTGAAATTTTGGGTGCAAGGACGAAACATTTCGCCAATTTATCGCGATTATAAAATATATCTCTCAATCGCTTATATCTGCGTATAGGTCTCGATATTTCAGTTATGGAAACAATGTCTCGAAATGATATAAAACAGTGACGAACCTCGTCACTTATCGAACCAAACGGAGGAAAAGAGATACCGATGAAACCCTTGAGATTTAACGAAGGATTTGTTGATTCGGTTGTTGATCTCATGTATCAATTTGATCTATACATTCGTCGTGTTTCTTATTCTGTACATACGCGTGTGCGGGATATATCTATTTATACATATTAATATATTGTAGCTTTCTAATAAGGCTTGGGTGGTATTGAACGGTGATGACGGCAGCAATGGTCCCATGGATCTATACAGCTGCTGTTCTTTCATAACGATCAGATTCATAGTCCGAATCCAACGAGGATCATTTCTCTCGGTAATAAAATCATCATTTTATAATTTCATTGTGAGAATCGTGCTCTGCAGGCTAAAGCAACGTTTCAGTGTTCGTATATATTCTCTTTTCGATCAGCTTTGGCGGTTGTTAATATCCCAGGAATATCAAGTTCTGTAAATTGTGTCCGAAAAATTTCAGCTGATTAACGATTCATGAGATATGGCGTAACGTTCAAAGGTGTAACTATAACTTTGCCACGCTGAATGATTCTATCTGCAAACACCGCTCGCTGGCCTGCGGATACTTCAGCTTCGTGGCGAATGACTGTTGCGAATCTTGATAGTGAGAAATCACTGAATATCGATTGCGAAAGATCTACACTGTACTTTTCTATACCATATGCATACAGACAGAAGTATTACGAGTGAACTGTGCGGTTTCTTTCTTCCCAATCGAAAGTTCCGAAAGACTTTTCTCATTTATCAAATTTTTGCACGATTTCTTAAATGCCACAAATTCTTGACCAAATCGCGGGCTGGTCTGTCTCGAGATCTTAGAGAAGTCGTGGGTACAGATTCGGCCAGATTTCCATCTACGTATCGCTGGCTGGTCGCTGCAACATTGCCGAGAGCCTCGTACGGTACAAACGGTGCCTTGCCTGAATTTTAAATCTCGACTTAGGTGACGCCTGTATAACGTTATTTTTTGGTTTTTATATTACGCGTGACCAGCCTCGAGTCCTGTTATGCGCGACATCTTCTTTGTCTTTTTCTCTTCGGTATAGTACCACTTTCACAGGTCTGTCCCCCGATTTTCAAAATCTGTAAAAACAATTATGGACACGACGTTCTTTATTCTCACTCCGAAATCGCCTCTATAAGTAAATAAAAAAAGGTTCGATTTTAACCAGAAGTAAAAAAAACCTGCCGCATATGTTACGTACAGGTATAAAAATCGGAGGATTTTTTTTCTTTTCACGGATATTGTCCGATCCAGACAAACGCAGAGACAGGTAGGACCGTCAGACAGGGCGATATACATATATGACGCGACCTCGCCAAGTCTCCTCATAATAGAATCGTTGGTGAAAGATTTCCCGTTATACATGAGCAGATATTGAATGGATAGGAATTCACGTCACACCTGGCGTAAATTCCACTAGTAGGTGTATATCTACGGGTAAACTCGTGGTCGAGATAAACGGGCTACAGAGTACACTACTCGTATAAAGTATGAGGAATTTCTGATCGAAGATTTTAGTCGCCTCATTTTCAATTTTGCTCACCGTACCTCGATGTAATCGGTAGTCGCTCGCGAAAGTGCATCGTCTATATCGGAATATCAGATCTTCAACGCGCGTGTATCTCTCTCCCATATATATATATGCATTTACCTACATATACAGAGATTCATCTGTATAGAAGATACCTTTGTACCGAGGTATGGGTATATAATTGCATACACGTATATATTATCGAGAGGGTTCAGGTAGCGAACACTCGGTCCGATGGGATATAAGGAGGTAGACGTATGTACGTATTTATGTATACATCTATACACGTAATATACACGTAATAGCCGAGTTCATCGAACTCGACGTAAGGTTTCGTTCGTATACTTATATCGTATGTACCTCCGTAGGTATACGTATACGCATATGCATATATATGCATGTTGAACGTTGGATCGCATCAGGTCCACTTCTGCTAAATATAAAGACTCGCATGTACGCACTTTCTGGTATCTTACCGTAGTATGGAAATATTTACGTGTACCTATGTGTGTATGGATGAGAAAAAGGGACTTGCCCAGCCCTCTGATGCTCGCTGCTGTTGCATGGGCTGATACGCGTGGCTACTTAAACGCATACCTGCTTCGACCTGTGTAGGTATACTTACGAACGACTTCTTACCTCGAATCTGTAACGTCTCTAACCGCAATAATTCAGAGAAGAAGGTCTTAGTTAGAAATAGTTCTCATTTCCTAACGTGAATTCTCAAAGTGTCGGACAAAAAGTGACTTATGCGTAGAGTTTGACGCTAGATTTAGAATCCTCGGGTATACATGTATCTAGAAATTTAAGGTACGTTCAGATCTTATCTTGAATAAGGAGAGAAAAATGTTCGAGTTCTGTGTTAGGTGATTTGTACGATCCAAACTCCGCGTATCGCAGTATCAGTAGTTATCGCGAGTAAGATAACAAACTTTATTCGACTGCCTTTTTCTATCTTAACCGTTAGTCTTTAGTCGCTATTCTACGAGACTGTAGCAGGTAAACCGTCGCGTGAGAATCGTTACTCAGTTTCATACGCGATAAACAAATTTTTCTTATTTAATATTGATGAAAACGTGAAGTAGTGTCAGTTAGTGTCGGGAACGACTTCCTAACACAGTGAAATCAATTTTACAAGTGTTACAACGTGATTACGATCAGACCTTATCTCCGATATTGTCATTCATGTAGTTTGCTTCGCTTCTTTCGACGCACAAAGCCCATCCCACAACAGATTCGATATTCTATACAGATTACCTTCCGATAATGTAATTGACGAGTGTAGGGAGACGCTGAATCGAGTTTTCGAAGCTAAATTAAAATTGCAATTCATCAACTTTCGCTCTTTTTTCTATAATTTGATAGAGCGATTGAACTGGACGTTGAAACGAGAGTTAATATTCAACAAATTCGACAAATTGAATTACGAAGAGGAAGGCAGGGGTTCCATGTAACGTTTTTTGTGATCAAATTTCATTTCAAAGTTACAGGGTCTCTCTAGTCTACCTAATCAATTTACAAGCAGATTAGTGAGCCGATTAAGGTTTAGTCATACCAAGCTTTCTTATCAAAAATTTTCTGTTTCTGTCTCATGGTTTCCCAGTCAGGTTTATGGCACAACTTACCTCCACTCATCGTTATTATTAGAACAAAATTTTCACTTTGCGTGTATAAAAATTTGCGCAGAATATTTCCTCTTCTGAATTTTCGCATCGGTCTGTAAGACTAATTTAATTTAATTCATGATCGATCATTTCTCAATCATTGCCTGGCGATATGCTTATAGTTTTTAACGGCATTGTGCTTTGTGTTCACTTTTTACTCCTATTTAAAGAAACGTAAGGATGTGATGTGCGATCTAATCGCACCGTAGCCGGTGGTTTCGAGTATTTAAACCGATTTGAATTGAACGAAATAAAAAAATAAAATACAACTGAGTAGAAAGACAATAATCAACCACTGGCATAACACGTATAATGCTGCAAAAGATGTGGGACGCTCTTGCAGGCAAATCGGTAATAATTTATCGTCCAAATCTATCATATATTAATTATCCTGATCCTAAATCACTCCTTTTTCTATCCGAATCTCAGAATTGCTTAATCACAGATATCTAACTGGATTAGTTTTGGCTGAGATAAAAATTGAACCGCAAATATATATTCGCAGGTGTAAAATTCACGATTATTAGACATATGCTAATCGTCGATAGATCTTATAATTATTCCTCTAATAGCCAGTAGCTAATTAACGTCGAATTTTTTTCTCGCGGTTTTTCACACAACGCGTAATTGTTCGCCTATAAATGTTGTATCATCGATTCTTTCATTGTGAGATCGAATCTTAACCAGAATATAGACCTATTTATCCGTCGATAGAACTGCCTATATTTACCCTGCAGTGGGTTCTGATATTATAGAAGAAAATTATATGACATAATGAGAGACGGATGATGGCAAATGCAATAGTGTAGATAAGTCAAAGGTTATGGACAGCAGAGGCTGGCAAACTTCTGCGGTTGTAATTTGTGAAATTCCATCGGCAATCAGTGTAAACCTCGGGTTCATATGGGACCGTGCCCGTCCGCTCGTATGCGCAATGCAATTATTATTCTTTACTCAATAAAACTATCGCTACTATTTACTGCTGCTACCACGATCACGTAGTTTCATGAATTTTCTTCCAATTTCACGGTGTAATGTGTATCAAGTATTTCATCTAAAAAATTTTTTTTCAACATGATTCTAGATTAAGAATTATAGGAGAAAGAATGGTTTTTTTTTCTTCAAATTTTGGCGACATCTATCAATTTTATTTTTCGCATAATTTGGAGCATATTTTGATAGTGGAAAACTTTTTCATTCTCTTCGATCGAAATATCGTGGGAAATTTTTCTAGAATATGTATTTCGGATGAAATGAAAGTACAAACTGCCAAGACGGTATAAATGTCCTGTGCTTTTATTCTCGATAGATTATTCCGCGAGAGTGTTGCCTTTAGATAATACGGATTCTAACAAGAAACCGGTGATCAGTAACTTTTTAAATCTAGTTACAAGAAGCGATAAAAATAGGCATTCATTACACCCGGACAATGAGCCTGACCAATGAAGTTGAGCTACAACTTTTTACGGATCTTCAGGGCTACTGTATCTCGTTCGCAACGTGGGAGGACGATAATTCAAGCCATGCGTTCAAAATCAGACAGCTACCGTTCTTCACGTAACAGTCAATTAAGTAGCATTTGATAAATTGCACTGTAATTCATTACGCTCGGATAGATCGCAGAATTTTATTGTCGTCTACGAGCTGCTGATTTTTGAATTAACTTCAAAGAATCTTGGGATAATTTAACACACTTTATTCGAAAAAAAAGTCTCATCATAGTCATAACTACACAAACTAATCACTCGTCGTCATATTTTACGGGTATCCATAAAACAGCTGATTCCATACAACGAATGGTGAAAAAAAAAACCGGAGTAAAATTTCACAAAGTGGTAGTCAGGTATTTTCGCAAACCAATTCCCTGATCGTGTGATCAAGTGTAGACGATAGTCTCGTATCTTTTTCAGCGACAGTAATTTACTGCTTGGCTTACTTACCTGTGCAGTTATCTTGGATCAGATATGCCTCCAAGTTCAGAGGCTAGCGTTCCGTTATCAGTTTATTCCTAATCAATAAATACACCGATAAACTTACGGGGCGTTATCGATCTTTCTTATTTTCGGTTCTCTATAATACCGCTGAAATTTCGAATCGCGACACCGTTTCGTTTCTCTTTTTGTTTATTCTTCGCCCACGAGCGATGACGATCGATTCAAAAAAATGTTGAAAAAAATTATACGGTTTTTTTTTATTAATAGCGATTATACATAAATTTACACACATATAGTCACGCTGCAAGGAGTATTGCGCAGCATAATGCAGGCCATAAAAGTGGCGCCTCGTGAATCGAGCGGACGTTACGCTTCTCCATTTTACGCATATCTGCGATTAATTACTTCCTTGACGATAATAAGCACACGTTGTTTTTACAAGTTGATTTCTTGTTTCAGGAACGAAACGGTATGTCCGGGGGCCCAGGGGCTCAGGGTCCTTTTAGGCGCGGGGTCAGGCCATCTCCTGCCTCCAGAGGACCGACTACACCATCTCCTCGACCACAGTAAGTTTTCGCTATTAATTTCGGCCAATTAATTCAGAAATTCATAATCGCTTAATTAACGGATCAGAAGAACAGACTTTTACACAGTTTTCACCTTTTTTTTCTCTTTTATATACTTTTTGTCGATGTATCTACTCGAGTGGATTAGCTATAGGTTTTCTCATCGTTTAAATAACGAAGTATATAATAAAACGCGGTGAAGTGGTAGGTCACACGGGAAACGCTGTAGGCGGATACGCGAATGTATATTAGTATTCATATGTATAAGAAAGAGACAAGCGAATGGGGTAGGTATAAGGTATGTATGAACGTACATACGAACACAAATGCGTTTTGCCTTGATTGTGAGCCGACAAAGTCGAACTGTGTAAAAGGCACGTAGGTATTACATAGCCTGCAGCTAAAAAGAGGCCAGAGACTGGCACGTCAGTAGGTCGACCGCATGGTAGAGACTAAGTGACAAATGGTGAGTATTAAGTGGTAAGTAAGAGGCAATAAATTTGCAATCGAAGATACCATAACGTTTGTTCGTCAGTTTCAAGTTACATCGCGCACGTTCGTGAGGCTTTTCGTTTCTTTTTATTTGTTATTTTTTTTTTTCTTTTTTTTTTCCATCTTTAATGAGACACTTGTACCGCTAATGATCAAGCAGTGTCCGATACCAGAGTGATTATGTAATTACGAAGTTTCAAATCACAATTTCATTCTCGCATTATTAATTACATATAATGCAAGTTGAATGACTTATTTTAGAGTTTAGAAATTGATTGTATAAATTTTTATACTCGTATATAGGTATCCTCAGCGTTCGATAGAAACTATTCATTTTATTTGTTCGTATTAGAGTATCTACTGAGAGGAAATTGAAATCTCCAATACAATCAATTTATTGGCAGTCATATCGTATAAGGAATTAATGATTGACTGACCTGTATAACGCACATATGTGTATATCACATTCGTATAAGTATTCGATCGAATCGGTGTAAGCGGTATACGCCGGACCGTAGCGGGCATTGTGATAGGTACCGGGGGCTTAAAGATTCGTATATAAAAAGTAAAAACTGAGAAAAGAATGCGGTCTAGATGAAGGAATGAACCTGGAGTAGGTCGTTTATTTTGTTATTTAGTTCTTTTTCATTTAGTTTATTATACACGTTTATAAATAATTTATAATCCTTTCATTTAGATTGTATTAGTGAAATTTAAACCGTTGTGTATATATTCAACGTTCAAATACGGTGAATACTTTTCTTACACACTTTGGAAAGAATTTTTTTTTTTTTCACATCACTGGTTCAACTCGCAGAAATATTCTTTTATCGCTTGAATTTTTACAAATAATTTTGAAATTTTACGGACGTCGCATACGTGTATATCGTTCGTGTCGGAACTTTTTGAAATTTCGAGGAAATATTCTAAAATCAGGTCATTTCGAAGCAAATCAATAATATACGGATATAAGGTCAGTTTTCTATCGTTGTGAGCACGTCGCACCATTCCTTCCTCAAATTTTGCGAGAAAGTGACTTAAAATCGAGAATTCTCGTATTCGAAGATCAAATTCATCGTATATCGTTACTTTGCTCTGAAATTAAATCAATTTAGAATATTCCCTCCAAATTTGAAGAAGTTTCGATGCACGGTGCGACCTGAACCTACGACCTTCTCTTCGATGCAGTAAATCTATGTAAGGCGAATTCCATGAATTTCAAACAATTCAGAATCACGTCTCGAAGATACCAGTGATCACCCGTGAAAAAACAGAGTCGATAGAATGTTTCTTCGCACAGTACCAGTAATTTAGAAAAAAAAAAGAAAAAAAAAATTACTTCCAAGGAGAAGAATCAAGAGTCTCGAAACCTGTCAGGGTCTGAGATTGGCCATTAGCTTACACATATACGTATCTGTGGTAGGAGGCTCGTTCGTTCATGATATGTAATCTCTTTTAAATTAGAACGAAGTCAATGCCAAGGCCACTACCCTCGGCCGAATCAATTATTTCGTTATTGTCTGTGTAAATAAATGCCTTCGTAAAGTGACTGTAATGATTCGGACGAGTGTAGATCGTAGGACGTAGCGTTTATTTCTATATCGGTGGTCGAGCCATCGTTTTGGTCGAACGTATTAATTACCGTGCACAATGAAACCCTGTCTGTATAGTCGTTGATCCGGCTCACCTTTCCACTAATGTAACCTCGAATTCGAAAGACAATGATCTACCGAACGTATATGACGTCAGCGATCGAGCTATGATATAGAAAAAAACGTTGCGAAAATATAATTTACGTAATCTAACGCTGCACGTGGTATGAAACAATGTAGATCGATTAGAAAGAATATTTGATCATAGTAACCCGTTATTTATCGTTGTTGAAATTCTAAATCCGATAGAATATTGCAATAGGGTATAAATAGCGTAATATATTCGCGGATACTTTAACGGGACAACGATTCCACGGTTACATAATCGCGGCGTGGTTATTGCACAAAACTATAAGTCACGATATGTGAAATATCAATACAAGCGTAGGTTGGTGCGCAGACGAGCGAACAGGCGAGAGGATAATGCTATTATAATATTCATAATGATTGAGTATAAACAACAATGGATTCCATGCGGAATATTCTCTTCTCAAATCTCATATGTAATAACCTTTATAACAATACGAAATCGCATTTGCCCAATAAGTCGAAAGGCTATTGATTATCACATATATACATAACTACGACCTCGTTTCACAAACGTATTGTAATGCAGATTCCAAACATCTACACTCTGCAACCGATACTCAATTATTCGACAATTAGTACCAGGATAGATGCAGCTGGGCTACCGATCCTGGACTCCTAAATTTTCGTCGAATTCGAAGTTTCCGCAAAATCATATATCGTACACACGAACCCCATATACCAGTAGTCGAAAAACTCGTACTTTATTTTATCATTTTCCTTTCCTTGCTATGATTGGAGTTGCACACTGTCCGATGGTACTAAAAGTCGGGTGCATATGTTATGAGAAAACTATGACGAGCATTACGAAATTTCATCTCATCGTCAGCTCTAAGATTTTATAGCAGTCAAGCAGATGTAACAGCTTAGGAATAATGACGATGAATAGTCTTGATTATTCTTCAAAGAATTAATTAAGTCTCAGGGAATTATACACACGCGTCTTGTTAAGGGACGAGCTTTATGACACTCGAGGTACCTTTAGGCACCTGCAGTTTATCTCGACTCGTAAAGTATGTGATAGATTACCACAGTGGTGAAATACTAATTTAAAGCATAAGGATGCACTTGCGGGAGTTGAGAGCATAATGTCTTCGTGAAACTGACAGTTCACTCTTAAAACTCTTTGGAGATAGTTAGTTGGGTCTCGCTTAGAACAGGAAATGTAGCCATATGAATAGGAGGTCGAAAAGATGCCACATTGTGCAATTACGGTTCTCTCGCCTCTGACGATCTACCGTTTTATCGGTAGGTTCATTTCAACCCGTTCCAACACCTCGTTCTCGTGAAATTTGCTTAATCTTTTGTACTCTCTGTACAGAGAGACTTTGAAGCTTAAGAGAACCTCGAGCTTAAGGCTTAACGAGATTCTCCTCGTTTTATCTAGTCGTTCGTTTCAAATTCTGATGTGAAAGAGAATTATCTTGAAATATGGTTGAAATTAACATAAGTCATGACTTTGCGGAGAACATTATTGCTCATTACTATCACCGAGCTTAGATTTTGCATCGTAATTCGCAAGTCTTTAAGAGAATATATGTATGCACGTTGCAGCAAGTTGGGTTGCCTATATGCCTGATTTTCTCATTTGCAACTACTTTACCGACATCGCTTAAAGACAGAATCATAGGCGATCTAAGTTACAGCAATGTCTCCTAGAAGACAGTGTATAGTCACCATAAGATATACATAATTATCCTTTCCTGCAATTATTTGATTATTGAATCAACGTCAAGAATTTATAAGTCAAAAAGGCCTATAGGTCGAAAATTGAATTCTAATATGATTTTTGGCTTAATTATTTAAAAATATTATATCAGGTGTGGGTCTAGATTATAGAACTGAACTGTGCTGCGACGATCCAGAGATTAGTGGTTTTTATTTAGAAACAGTCGATCAATCCGATCGCTAGCTTTGGCGAAAATTATTTTGTCATATCTTCTGCACAGATGTTGTTTAAATTTAGTGTAAACTTTAGTTTTCGACTCATATCCTCCCTTTTTATTCGTCTTCCAAATTATTGGCAATATTTTGTTTTTTTTTTTGTTCAAAATCTTGAATTTTGGTAGTATTGCTATTATTTTTATTTTCAAGATATGAAAACAGTATATATCAATCTCAATGTCCCTGACGGGGAAATAAATAACAGTGTCGAAATCGCGTCCATGAAACGAAAATTTCTCAGGGTTTTTCGATGATTAGAAATTTTTGAAGTATCGGTAGAAATTTTCTGAAATTTTTCCACGCTTATATGACCGCGAAAAACGCGCGGGACCGGATTAAAGTTCCGAACTTTAAACGGTAAAAAATCCGAATTCTCTCGAGACAATTTAGAATTTTCAAAAACGTTGAAGTTTAGAACACCAAAATTTACGTATATGTTGTTCGTCCGTTTCATACAGCTTCGTACAAAACGAGTATAGCTTAGCCGTCGGTAAAAAAGAAACCCACTCGATATCAGACTCGGGTATTGCACAAACTTGTGCTACTATACCGGCAACCGCACAAAACTCTCAATAGTAACATCGAGAAGTACAGCGGGACTGACATTCACCGACAGAGTATAACGCCGCACAAAAGACACACCTTGCACTTTCCCATACATCAACTTTCATTCGTATGTATAGATAAAGCTAATTCATTCATCAAAATTAGTTCCCTTGTCACACGAGTATCTCAGCTGATCTATCAGTGGTCAATTTTTGACTAAAGTTCATCTTAAACAATACTTCATTCGTAATATACAACTTGTCTTTTACCTGGGGATATAGCTCAGTGGTAGAGCATTCGACTGCAGATCGAGAGGTCCCCGGTTCAAACCCGGGTGTCCCCTCAGAAATAATTTTTTTTTTTCTCTTTCTCGATTATTATTATTAAATCCGGATAAGAAGAAGTCATTTTTCGGTTTTAATTCTTTGTTTTTCTGTTCTAATTCGTTTCTCGCGACTCAGACTCTTTGTATTTTTAAATCTAAAATAATCTCGTCTTATCGTTATAAGGCGGTCAACCACGCTACATAAGTTCATACGATGCATCTACGTATCTTGGATTCAAGCCATGATTGCTCTCAATACGAAACTGTGATTGTCATTCATCCAACGCTATAGGTTCGAATAATAAGACAGAATCATCAACCCTAATACATCGCTCTTTAAGACTTCTATTTTTACATAAAGATACATGTGATATAAGTTATAGGCTTCGATCTTGGAAGCTTAATGTTTAAAAACTATAATTATCTCCGTATACCAATGAATTTTTAGTTTTTTTCTTGAATGACGTATGACAATGTTTAGTATAGTCATTCTTTTCGTCGTTATTAAGATTCAAGAGTCATCATAGAAAAGATAGATTTCTGGCGTCGATGGCTTTGTACTTTAGATTCAAAATCCAACATCATCAATCGACCTCAATCTCCGTGGTTCCGCTTGCTCTCACAGCCAACACCGTGTAAAATAGATAATGCAGGAGTGTGGATCGAAGATAGCGTAAATGTCAATATCACCGAATCAATTCGATACGCATCGGTTGTAGCAAATCGAAGGACAATACCAGAGGCAGGGTCATTGTCCATAGCCTAGGATATATTCTAGTATCGACGATTTTTCCGAGAGACAGCTGCCGCAAACAAACTTCTAAAATAATCTTTTCACAGTAAAAAAAAAAGAAAATTTTAAAGCAGACTCCGAATGGATGATGTTTAAACAATTATTCGTGTATAGTGAAAATATGTGTTACTAGTTTTAATCGTAGAGAAAAGCTATCCAAAAATCTAGATGCTATTGATAGAGAAGTAAGGATACAGGCGATAAATCAGACTTTAATTAACTATTTCGCTTTACCAATTCTCGACACGTTTTCGGCTCCTTATTTAACGTTAATTTATATTCAATTGAATCGTTATCGATTTTTTTCCTCGTTTATTTTTTCTAGATTGAAACCTAGTACGAGGCCTCCACCAAAGACTGCAGCCGGACTTCCATCAGGCGCTAGAAAAGAACCAATCTTTCCGCTTTTTGGTCCAAGAAAAGCTGTGAACAGAAACGTTATAAATTACATCAACAACAACAATAATAACAACAACAATAACGTCAAACGTCCAAAATCGAGGGAGAGGTAAGTTCCCACTTCTGTAACGCAGAGTATTTGTCCGTTTCATTCGTTTCTCAAAAGTCAATGTAGCGCTAAATTTTTTCTCAAGTATAAATCAAGCCTCGCTCACTATACATATACTTAATTCCCGATTAAAGTTCCTCGTTAATTTATTTTTACAACCGCTTATCTGTAGCGTTGAAATCCCACGAAGAGGGGTCTCAATGTGATAACGTGAATTTCATATTTACGATTCAGTGAGGCATTAACATCTTGCGGTAGCACTAAATCATTGATATTATTTCCACGATTTATCAGAGTCGAAGATAGGTATAATTATTCCGTTCAACTGACTGAGAACGGAGTTTCTTATTCAGAAATTATAAATTCGGGGTAAAAGATATCACGATCATTAACCATTGCCTAACATTGACTTTTGAACAATGATCGAATATCGCTGATTAGTTTAGACTTTAGATCCTCCGTCGATTGAAGATCTGTGAAATTCGTGATTTTCGATTAATCGGAAGTCACCGGTGGATGAGTAATTGAGAGACAAGAATAATTAATCAATGTTAAACTACAACAAAAAATTGACATGGTTATTAGGCGCGAGGTAATAGCGCCGGTCCAATTTAATGATTGCGTATCAAATTAGATGAAATAATTGATTCGAAGTGAATTCGAAAGGTCAATAACTAGTATAATAGTACTGTGAATTAGTTATTACAACATTTTTTGAAGATCTATATATTAGCTTGTCGAATATTGTATATGTCTGCGAATAACAGTCTCGCGTAGTTCCATTGAGTTGATTTGTACATTCTACTCATGAGAGCTGGTTCAAAGCTTTCGTTAATTGCCGAGTGAATGAATAGAACCTTTCATAATGTCAGACGGGACGAAGACCCAGACAATACAAGATCACGCGCGTTACAGAGATCAACGACAAATTACCGATATTAATACACATATATATTTGTAATCATAAAGTCTGTCGTAGTAGAAAAAAAGCGACAGTTATTAACCTATGACTAAGGTATTTGTCATGCGGTTGGAAAAAAAAAACACAAACTAACAACACAAACCGCGTCAGCAATAGAATTGCGCTGCAGTCGAATTTGTGTAAAAATTAACCAGAAAAGATATATTGTACCCATTTTTTTATTTATTTTTTGTTCACTTCGACTGATCGATATCAAGGACATATATCATACGCAGAGTTGATGGTTTTGTTTAAAGTTTATACCCAACAGAAAGTTCCTTGATAAAATTGATCGAGTTACCTGCTATCCGTGCAGAGGCTAAAAAAATTAAAAAAAAAAAGTGATAATGGAAATTTAAGCCGTGGCTCGTTATATAGTAAGACTTGTTCGTTACAACCTACGGCTTATACCCGTCCCTGAACTTGATTAGAGAAGTGTTGACCCCGTGATCCGGGTGGTCGTGGTCGTGGTCGTGGACCTACGTTTACGATAAACTAGGCGCCTGCTTCGACTGATGTCATCGAGGATTTCTGCCTCGATTTCATCTCGGAGAAGCTTCGTGTATCTCGAGTGTCAACGAATACTCCAAATCTCCTCTTCACGCACGGAATCCAGACGTAATATAGACGCGTAGCGTCGCGTTGAGAAATTTACATAATTTTTTTTTTTCTTTTTTTTTTACTCACCCTCACGTTCGTTGCTCCAGAATTTGTTATTCGCTACGTTATAAAGTTCAAAGATCATTATTCTCCAAGACATTTTGCATCGATGCGTGTTTTCGAGTGGACGTGGAGTAATTAGAAATTTACAATCAATCCGAGTACTTATGCGTATTATCCGAGTATGATTCTGAAGTCTGTATAATAAGGTCCCTTGTTCTTGAGTGCAGGTTGCATCTGCAGCCTACAGCATTCCACACATGTGTCAGGAAGTTTGCATTCATGAATTATATCCGACGTATCGCATTAATCACTGTTCTTTGAACTTCTCGAATTCCCTATCACGGCTGCTGCAGACTAACGATGCTGAAATCCGTACGGACACGTGTATTCTTTCGTCGATTCTCGACAATCACAAGTAAACGAACATTCTCAATTACGATACGTAGTTTTATAGAAATATCTTCCTCGGGGTGAGCGACACGGAACATTTCAAAATAGGATTTCAACTCATATCAGAATTTGAGAGAAATTGGAAACGACTTCGATTATATTTAGTCTTACGCTCGGGGGAAGAAAATTTGCGCCGATATAAAATCGGAGATAAAAATCGTCCAGCTGAATACCCAATCCGTATTTTCACAGGCTTTAAAGATATATGGAGCAGCTGTTAAATCACTGCAGATAGGAGAACGTGTAATGCGTATTTACACAGTCAGGCACCCGATCGAACAATCAAATAACATTTTTTACAGTCTGCTTACGATATGACGAACCGTTTTAATCTACCGTGAACATTGTAGTATAACATATTATTATTTCAAAGGGGTTGATCCGATTTATTTCCAAATTATGAATAATTAGTTTTCATCTGCACCATGTATGCACCGCGTTACTTTTCTTTGGCAGGTAGATCAGGTTCGCTAGTTAATTTTGCGAAATGTCTTGTTCAAGGTCGATCGTATAAAAAGAAACTAAGATGGCCGATCTTACGTCAGTCAAGATCAATTCATTGCGATCTGTTTTCGTTCAGAAGTATATATCCCGTTTTTATTCCTCAACTTTTGGCACGTGTCAAGCTAAACAGAGACGATTGGAAATTCTTACTTAATTACGTTACGGAATAGAGATAAAAAGGAAGGAGGGAGACCTCGCGATACGATATTACAGTCTTTTACTTATATATACATAAATAATTCATTAGAGGAATAGGCAGGTCCAGAAGCAGTGACAACGTTCATATTACTTCGTCTATTTATTAGGAATTTTGTTCACCTTCGAAAGGATTTCTATTCATTATATCTCAGAAGCTAACTGTATGTACACACATACTTACTTGCTTTTTTCTCGTCTTGGAATCGACATACTCTAGTGTCGTTTGAAACTCGGGCATTGCGTGTATCCGGTTTATCGGTATCGGGCTTGTAATTGCTTTTCGAACAGAGGCAAAGGAGTGTAACGAAGATTCCATTCAAGAGGTCTAATTGTATAAGCGAGCGAGGCCAAGCCAAGCCAGACCAGACCAGACCAGACCAGGCCATGCCATGCCAGGCCAGGCCATGCTAGGCCTTCGATTGCGACTTTGAGTCCCAGTCCAGCTACTACACAGGCTTGCGTTGAGTTCAGTAAACTCGGTGAACCGTAAGAAATATCAAGTACACAACTATAACTATGCTTATGTACGTATAAATGAAAGTCTGCGGTATGAATACTCGCTCTATGGACCGGATACACGTCAAGTTCTACGGAAAGAACCGTCAAGTTAGACATTTTCCCGCCATGCCTGAACGGTTTCTGATTTTCAAGTAAGATCTGGGTCGAATTATCTCGACAGATTTCGTCTGAACTCACCGATGAAACGCATCTTATCGTAATTCGAAACATACTTCGGACACACATAGAGAATGATATATTTCTTCTTGGTATTAACTCGGACTTTTAGTTACTCCTATTTTCCTCGGAATGAGAAATATACCATATTGCACACATAGATGTATGGATAAAATTTAATGGCCGTAATTATGCCGGAGGCGAAAATAAAATAATTCAGATGTGTGCCAGTTGCAATCGCTCCCTGCAGTATTGCACCGCGATGTGTAACTTAGACTTCTTGAGTTTACGTGACCAACATTGCCGGTACAAGTTGCCAACAATTGGCACCTGCCAACCGCAAGTGAGATTAAGGTACGCGGAATTCCTGCGGGATTATAAATTCCCGTAAAAGGCAAAGATGCTTCGATTAGTCCGAAGCCGAACGCGTACTCCTATCTACCTAGCACGTTATACCTCTTCTTATTCAATCCATTTCGTCGTGGCAATGCTTCGTACTCGAACAGTCACTCATATCGCTAATATACGCTCTAGTTAAGAGATTATAAAAGATATCGAAGGCTAATCGGCAAATGCAATTTTTTTATTCATTGCAATACGGAATAGGACAAGCTTTCGATGATGACCCTGAAATTTTCTGATCGACGATCCTGAAAAGTGAATTTATCCTATCCACGTTGCGTTTCTGTGTATCACAGCTTATATATACGCACAACGTATCATCTTTCGCGGAGCAGGTGATGCATATGCTTATTATATCTGCGATAGTCAACAGATTTTATGTACGATTCTTGACCACCTCGTACATAGGTGTACGTATGAATCGATGAAGCAACTCTCGGGGGATTATAATTCTTAAATAAGAACACGGAGTGCAACCTGCGTGGAGGGGATTTCACACCTGACCGCACTCGATGACGCATCACGGATCTACATATGCGTATAAAATACGTATTACATGTATTTATATATATACCTGTATACGTATCATATAGCTAGTGTGTTTGAAAGTCTTTCTCGAAAGGTTGTGTCTGTGTAGCTGGCTAGCTACCTTGTAGACGACCTCAGAGGCGTGGGCGATTCGGTCGCGGTATAATCGCGCCTACGCAACTTCTGTTTACGGCTGCAGTACGTGGTTCGCGATTTTTAAAAGCCCGTAGAATCGGCGTGTAGTCTGTACAACAGCTAAACCTAAGGGCGAGAATGATTCCGAGTTGGCGATACGTAGCAAACTTGTTTAACGCTGCATATATGAGCAAAGAGCTTCGAGTTATCGACAGCTTGTTTAGCGACAGCTGCAGCGTCAGGGCGTCGCGTCGTCGAGGAGTACTTGACCCCGGCAAGAAGTGAAACCTTATGCCATGTCGACCCGTACGACGGATATGCCGTACAAAACTTCACGTATGTAGATTTTGCATTGGGAAAAATCGGCGATGATCTTGGGTTATGGTTATTTGTCCAAGACCGACGAAGGCCTAAATTTAGTTCAGGATCGAATTACGCGGGGTAAACCTTTCGAGAAAATTACATGCTGATACAAAGTCGACTTTTATTTCTGTTGGTACTTGAAATTAGTTTCTTTATCAGAGTGATCTCGTGGGCTTGAGTCTTATACTTCACTTCTACAGGCTAATCAAGTTTGAGTAGATATACTCAATTGAATTGACCTTTGTTTAGAATTCGGGACAAAGCTGATGCTGAATTCAGTGGACGTCTTCATTTCGTGATCAATTAAACTCGCACGCGCTTGCGATTAGCGGAGACTTGGAGTTATACTCGGTTAGAATTGCATCTCGAACGGCTTTGAGAGGGATTATTATTTAGAATCGTATACTACATGATTTCTACTTATATAACCGTAGTCTGGCTATTCTGGCTTTATATTATAATTTGAGAATGTAATTATTTAGCTGAAGAAGCGTATAGACGATGGTTGAATATGGAATGTGAACGATGCCAAAATTCCGTAATTTTCGTATGCATATGCGAATTTTTATCCCCCAGGCTACTATTCAACTTCTAGCCGCAAGCGCCTCTGCGACCATTTCGCGTTACCGAGATCTCTATTAATTCTAGACACGTTCGCGGGACCCGTACGAACTCCAGTGCTTGAGAAACGGAGAGAAGTTTCGCTAGATGGAATCCACTTCGGTTAATTTCAACCTTAGGAAAGACAAGATTCGTTTAATTGACTTTACGATGAATTCTCAAAGTATTTGTCTTTCGACAGACCGTCTATTACAGAGTTATACCACCTCGTTCTTCCATTTCGGTGCTTTCACCAAGTCTCGAAGAACAGGAACCGGCATAGATTCATTTTCAGAAAAGTTTCTTGCAGTAAATCCATTTTTGAGTAGTCAATCGTGACCGAGAAGATTTTATATCGTTTGGTAAATCGGGTGACAGAGAGACAACGGAAATTGCACACTTCGTAGCTTCTATATACTCCTTCGTGCCCACAATTGTAACGTAAAGTCGTCGGAAAGAAATAAAGAAAGAGGGTTGTGTTTTTGGTCGCTTCGTGCGGGAATTTCTGGTTCTTCCAGTTCTGCAGGCAAGCGTTGATAAATATCCGATTCGGCGGGGCTTGAGGATGACAAAAAAAAATACAATTCCGGTCTCGCATGAAGCTGGATCTATAGAGGGAAGGGGAAAACGATGTTTTTCACGGGTTGAATTACAGGATTTAATCGCAATAAAAACATCAAGCCTTTCGTTCCCTTCGTGAACTTTGATCTGGCGGATAATTCGTTTCGAAACGAATCAAAAGCAAAAAAAAAAATACTTCAAACGGAACGGACTATGACGAAATTACGATATCGAGATTTAACAGTTTAGAGGAAATCTTACGACGCGAATTCGTAACGTGTGCAAATCTGGTGTCAAAAGAACGCGATAAAGATACCGAAGAACAGCAACCAAAAATGAAGTTCTTTTTTATCGGAGACGAAGAGCATTCTCTATTTCTCATTCCGTTTCGCTCCCTTCCTCTTCATATCTCTCTTCAACCCGTACGGTGAAGAGTTTGCAATAGTGAGCCGAGCGAGTGGCCGGCTTCTTGGCGGTCCGATCCGGTCGCCTCCATGGAAAGAAATCCAGTTTGTGCAAAAAAGAAACTGGTTTGACTCTCCGTCTGCAACTGGACACCATGAACAACGCTAATATTCTCGTCCTATAGAAACTGGGTCCATTTTACTACGAATAATCTTCTTCCGATTACCAATCGACACCTTAAACAAAAGCGATTTACAAACTCGCCCGACTTCCTTCGGAGTTAAAACACCGCAAATAACTCCGATGCGTCTATGCATATACCTTATCCACACATTTCTGTATACCCGAAAAGTTGACACGCCTTTCTATACTCAGCAAATTTTAAACTGATATCGAAACAAGCTGTTTTTTGTATTTGCCGATGATAACGATCACGGGGAACGTCTTCGCTTATGGCGACCCAACATCGTGTCGTCATCGCGTTTCATGGCCTATATAAACCGCCTCGTAAAGACACATCGTATGTGTATCTTAACGCATTCGAGAAGGACTTTACCCAGTCTCGATTAGTAGAGAAACCCGATAAAATATCGAGAGAAACTCAATTCGATAGAAACTCTATAAGAAGAGGTAGACGCGTAAACTCACGCACGTTACTCCTCGTCGTCTTTACTGCAGTTAGAACGACGGGATCGAGTGAATACCCGACGAACGGTGACCTCGATGTAACGTTATTTGTTACACAGGGTATGGCATGGCATGAAGCAGTACAGTAGTAGCCTCGAGCTATGAACTTGGGCGTCGGTTCGGCGTCGGTTCTTTGATATCGCAAAGACGACTGCGTTTCGCTCGAAGCTTTCCAATTTTTATGCTCCGAAGTACAATATTGCAATTTATTATCATCCCGATGTAATAATTTCACGGTATCTTATTTTCTTTAGATTTTTTTGACGTTTTATTCCGAACGCGATTCGAGTTCAGTCGGCGATTATTGTTACGAGTAGAATGGATATTCGCGTGCAGAAACGCCCTGTACTCGCGCATAAACTATCACCGTACCACAATCCGTTTCTACAAGTCAGGATCAGGACGTATAGAAGCAGGGAGACCGGGGCAGAAGGACGTCAGGTCGTTGTCTAGATGACAATTGACTCAGAGCTATGCGACGGGAGATATTTCGCGAGATACTTAGTTCAGATAATCGAGATAACTGCAGTCCGTTGATCTCAATCATCGTTGATCTATCCGTACGTATATGTCGAGTCGCACAAACTGCGTAGAAAATTATATCTACTTGGCGTACGACGGAGGGTTCATTTGCAATTCAAGATTAACTTTGCAGAAATTCCCTAGCTCTATAAAGGTTACAATTTTTATATTTTTCGTGCCGTTAGATTCGATTACCTGAGAATCTCAGATATCTGTTAGTCGAAGATGAGCAGCTTTTTGATCTCCGATCCTCCCACGCATTGCCAAGTCAATCTGCGGCCATATTTCGATCGTTTTTCGCTAAAGAGAGCAGGAAATATTTTTATAATTGTCATTTTCAAGCCGGACTCTCGAGGCAGATGACCTACTGAAACACGGAACGGCTTGTCTGACCCACATTTCACTTACACGTATGTGTATCTACGTACGTATAGAAATATTTTTAAAAAGTGCAGGGTACCTTGTCTCGCCTTGAATTCACAGTTTCGGATAAAATTCAACTGATAAAGTCAGGCTCGTCCGTTTTTTACATATTCTCTCTGTTCCTCAAGAATAAATTGACTCGGAGGAAAAAAGTTGTTCCATCATTCTGAACAAGGTCCGTATTCGACTATAGATCATTCGACTAAATGTGGGAATTCGATGACTATATATTCAATTAGACTGCCCACCATGGTAGGTACTTCACAGTCTGTTAATTTTATAACCGGAAGCTAATTAGCCTAAATTTATCGAGACGGGTATAAATCTTAATTGCATACGTTGAAATTTCACACGACTCGATATCACGCTAACAGAACAACCAGGAAGCTGTAAAGACACCCTCGTATATCATTTTCTCGAAGAACTGTACCTAGTCGCAGATTTATTACTCTGCGAATCATGATTTGCGATGTGAACAACGTGTCTTCAGAGTTTGAAACTAAAAGTAGATATCGGGTCATAATCCGTCGTAAGAGCCGCGACGTAACGTAGTTTAGTTCTGCTATCAGATCATCTGCAGATTTTAGATTATATTCAAATTGTTCTTCTATGAATTAATTTTAATGAAATTTATATCATTTGTATTCATCAGGCGGCAATTGAGGCGTGTAATAGATGAACGATATACACGTGCGAAGAGCGGTGCCTTCTTAGTTTGCTCATAGATATAGGGGCATATCACTCTTCGCTCTGATAAGTATGTTACATAAGACTGCCGATCAAAATGAGAGACGCGCGTAGAATTTGCTTCTCAAAAACACCTTCGGTGTTCAAATTGTTTCGGAATACATTGCTCGACCTTCTCCTTTCTTCTAAAACTCACGCGTATCCTTGACCCGTGATTATCTCTTCGCATACATCTATGAATAATCTCATATATGAAAGCGTCTCTTTATAGTCTCTCCTGGGTTGCAGATAAAACTCGAAAAAACTTTAAACCAGTTCGAAAAGCAATTTTTTGGCATTCCAATTCGCTCTACTTTCTGTTTTGCAAAATTTTTCTCCCGATCATCAACGTATCTACCAATATTCAGTTGGCATATGGAATAGTGTGGGAAATAAGTTCCAATATGTTCATTCATGCTAGTTATACATAGCAAAGCCTATTTTGTTGAATAATGGATCATAGGATCGCTGCAGCGTTTGCATATATCAAATCAGTATTTGAATCGCATCTTATCTTCGATCAGAAAAGCACCGAGTTGGTCGGATAGATGCAAGGACGATGTAAAAAGCACCTTTCGTATACGGTCGTAAGAAATCAGATTCATACTTATCAATGCACGTGGATTCCTGCGAACCATTCGAGCGAAGTTCCTCAATATATTAAACTATGCAAATATACCTACATATGCATAGAAACTTTGAGTTCAACCTCGACGTCTATGGGACAAGAGGGCGAGAAACGTGGGAAGTAAATCTAAGAGGCGTCTTTGCGATGGAAGTGTGCGAAGGATAGTCTTAATTGCGTGGGTGACGAGAAAATTGCGTACATAGAGATTGTTTGCTAATTAGTAGAATCTCTCTCTTTATAGTTGATTGCGAATGTGTCTTTAACGTCGTTGTACCTTGTGACTTTATTTCGTGTATCTAAATTGTTTATACCTCTTTCATATTTCTCAATTCGTATAGCGAATCGATTTGTCATCGGTTTCGCGGCCGTACCTATTTACACCATGTATCTTTATTTTGCAACGTGAGTTTAAGCGTGGTATTTTTCATGTCTGGATGGTTATATGGACTTTGGAGATGCTATATTTTATCCACATAGACATTTATGGCCCATAACTTGATCGAAGATTATTTATTTAGAGAAAATAAATCTGCATTCAAAGATCTACGATCCTGGACAGCAAACTGTTCCGGTATAAAGAAAGTGATCCTTAGGATACTAGCAGGAGCACCAGGGGATCTCATACCATGTATCGATATTGAAAACAAGCACGATCACAATCTCGAGTCGTTAAAGAAACTAGAAAGTCACTTCTGGTTGATATTGATCACCATTGAACTTCGAGCGATCCTCGGACCATCTTTCTCAGGTTTCTTTATTAATTAAGCATTAATAATCACCATCGACAATCTCTTATACCCGTCGAGACATCAGACCTATACCCGTGTGCCTATAACTCACCTAACTCATTTTTATATCGCTGTAAGGATCCTGGAGCGCAGATGTTCGACCATTCAGATTTTGAATGATGTTAAAAGGCATAAGCTATCTTTTATAAACTCTTTCACATTTACCAAACAAATTACTTCTCGTATTATCACGACTGTTAACATAGAAATAAATTCTAGGAATGCCATCCGATTAGAATAACGTAAGAAAATCAACCAAAGCCGATCTGTAACCAGGACTAACCCTCGCGACTAGAATTATCTCGTTTGCCCAAAGATATATCGTTGATAATTTCAATAGCTTGTATAATTAGGACTGACCAGCTGTTATTTTTTTGTGAAAAAATTCAGTACGTCGAACATTTTCCAGTAACTGCATATGCGATTCGGTTTATCGATTCAACGTAGATGCGTGTCTAGGATATTGCGTGTCTACAATAGTCTATGAATAGAAATCATGGAACGGAATGGTAGCCAGCCATAAATATGTGAAGCTCATCGAAGTCAGATGTAAATGTCAGTCGAACATTTGAGCCGATCGCAATCGATGGCAAATTAAGTTTGCCTAGCGTTTACTTTTGCGCAAGACGTTTGACTGTCAAGAAACTTGAAGACCCTTGGCTAACAGTATTTCAAATCACCATTACGCGTGTACCAATGTCCGTATAGGTTCGTAAGATAGTTCAACGCCGTTCTCAGTAATGACCAGCAACATTTCTTGACCTGGACTCACATCGTTCTATTGATAAGTGAAGTACAATCCTAGTAGATCATTTACAAACCCTTTTTCAATGGTGTTTTATATTCTAGACTAAGATAAAGGGCCGGCACATAAGATAACGAAAAGATCGAAAGGAGATAGTCGGGATAAGTAATACAAGGTGAACGGTAAACGCTGCAGGATAACTTGGTGATGTTTGTTCTACATGTGTATCTATAAGCATATATGAATGCGTAATACATACTACGGCGCTTATACCTATATTATACAAACCGATGTGAGTTGTTACTGGTAACCAGAGATATGCCTATAGCCCGAAGCTTACAAAGTTTCAGAGTCTTATGGGCATAGCGTATGTTATGTATGTACGTACATACATACATGATTTTTGGACCTACTAAACGTGAATTTATTTGCTCTCACAATCATCCACTCTATCCACCGGTATCAGTGTCGATTTTTTTCGGTAATTTATTTATGGTTGAAATCGTCTGAAAATTTATTGCCAGACTCGTTGCACCGGTAAGTTATTCCCACGTCGCGAAACGTTGGATTGACTAGAACGAGCCTTGTACACCCGTCGATAATCGATATCGTTTCGTTCGTCAACTGCAGTTCTTTGACGGTGATTTTTTCACCGAACAATCCATCCGATCTCACGACGAACCCGGATTTACTCGAAAACCGTAAAAAATTACGGTCATACCTTACCGAAGTACCGAATGTCTTAACCATCGAAAACTATTTCATTTCCTTCCTTTCTCCCTTCCTTCATTTTTCTTGGACTCGATTCAACAAATGCAGAACAGAGATCTATTGTAAGTGGGACACGGCAAGCCGAGGGTATTCCACGCGTGTATGTGTAGCGTAAAAACCTCTGCCCATGTGCAATTCATTGAACGCGTGTAACCGTCTCCTTCGGCGGTTCACTATCCAGATGATGATGATGGTGGGTAACGGTGGAAACGGTTGATGCCTTCCTTTGTTTCTTCTTCAGTATAATGGATATGATAGCACTTCACGGTACTTTAAAATCCTTGTCATGCCTACCGTATGTCTTCATCTTTCATGCACATCATATCTAGAATTAATCTCACTTATGCTACAATCTGATTAAACGCCGTTGATCTCGGCGTAGATTTTTGCGAAGTCGTTGCATGCGTGAAAACGATATCCATGAACGTTGGACGCTAAGGTTTGGTCAGCGGTCCGACACATGGAGCATAAAACTCGTCCTCAACCAACAAAAGTCGAGTCCCTCGTCACAGTAGTTTTACCTCCTAATGACGGCTTTTTGCTACTTGGAGACGTTGGCTTGAAGCCGTGTGCAAACTCCACAAGGCGTCTTATATTCAGAGAGAGAAAGAGAGAGAGAAAAGTCCGCAGCATGCCGTAGGGTAATTATTCTTCGAGAGTCGGTACTTATTCGTGATCTTTGCACAACACCGAGACTGCGTCCTTATCGCCGATGGTTTGATCCTACTTTAGTCAAACGCAAAATTGAGCCAAGTCGGACGTCGATTTGCGCCAAAGGTATCAATTCCGATCGTTTTACTCAACGTGTGAATTATTGGACCGACAGATATTCTTGTTTTCGAATCTCCAGTTGATTCAACAGGCCCTTTTTCCCTAGGATACAGAAGTATAGAAAGAATGTGACCGGTTCTAGGGTCTCGTGTACCTACGATACTCGGGGATACTTGTTTCTATTTATCCAAGGAATAGATGAGGTGGAAAGTTTCTTTATTAGTCGCATATATGCTATTGACAGTGTATGCAGGTACTAATTCAGAGATAATCTAAACGCTGTATCGCGAATTGGCGCCAAGCTCTGCTGAATCGAAGACTATGAGTCCATGGCTCATTGTCTGTTTTGCATTCGCGACATTTGTCTAATTGTCGGATTCCTTAACATATACTTATACGTCTTATGGCGTCAATGCATCTTTAACACTGCGTCGCATCCTCCTCGACATGTGCATCGCATACGTAACTCGTATTTCTCTACTTTTCTGACGTCATGAACATCGCATGTCGTACATATGTGCACCGTTCCCTTGCCACTGCACCGTCTCAGTCCTGGTTAACACAAAGAGTCAATTGACGACGCTCCTCGTTCAGACTAGGGGCAGCCGTCTGGGCGTCTGGCCTCTTTTCGTTAATATCCACCGAATCTCGTTTCGACTGCCTTTCTAGGGACCGGTTGGGATATGGTTTGATCAGCATTAGTTAGGTCCAAGCAATCGAAAAAACTTGGCTTATCTGGGTTACAAATTTCGCCAACTTTCGATAATTCGAACGAGCCGAACATAATCCGCATGCAGTTTTCACATTTCATGCGGAAAGACTGTGAAGCACTAAAAATTGATTTACGATGAGAAGAAGAGCACATGGAGTTTGGGGCGTTTGAAGCAATTTTGGACCTCATTTACCCTGTGGTTGCCAATTTTTCAATGGCTCTAGATCTCACTCTCGGACATATCGTAGTCTAGACGTGTGGGATCTCGTTTTGAGAAAGATTGGAAATCTGCAGTACACGAACCTTGTTCTAAAGCGAATGAAAATCCCGTCTGTACTTATACGTACTTCTATAATCGGTCTCGTTGATTCCGTACATACATGGGTATGGCATAGAGTTGTTTAAATTCTCCGAAAGTTCTATACACGTACTGTAATCGTATACTATCTATGTATGTACAAGGTGGTCAAACTTGACTTTCACACGCCTATTTTTTGAACTATAATCTGAAAGATAAGTGGAAATATGTACTTCGTAGACAGGTAAATTCTGTGACTCGCGAAGCCTCCAATTGGCACGTTCACAAATTTGTTTAAAACTTTCTAGAATTTCAGTCGTTTCGGTAACTACCGTTTTCTTTTTTGACGGAACTGTGACATTTTTAATCTCACCGTACGTGTATCGTTTTAGTTGAGACAAACCCGACGAGAATATCGGAGTCGAAAGGAATAAGAAAAATTCCGCTTCCTTAAATAACTTAAAACCCAAAAGGCAATAACCGAATCCGAGTAGGTCATCGCCATGAGTCACGTTAAATTTTGCAGTTTTGTGTATTTTTTAAATCCCACCAATCATCGACAGGCTGACGTGTAGAATTATTGCGGTTATCGTTCGGCGGTTCTACCTAAAGAACGACAAATTTTTTTTGCAAAAGATAAAACCTCTGGGATTCGAAGAATTTTTATCAGTATCACAAAAAAGGCGGTCGAAATTGATACCGTATTTGTAAATAGGCGTATAGGTATATCTTCTTACGCGATATCACTTGTGCTAAAATGTTATGGCTGTCTTCAGGCTTGCTTAAGAAACGGGGGGACTGACTTTTTGTTCTGTATAAAATCAGTGCACGCTGTGCGCAATATGAAAGACTTTGCATATACATATATCCAGTTGAAAAAAACTGCTGACCAGTCAAATGACCGTAAAACAGCAGTGGTGCGATATGGCATCGCGAAAGCTGTAGATATTTTTCAGATTCCATAGATTTTTACTCACATCAGTTTTATAGATCAATCGTGGATAACGTATCTCGGCAAAGAATGGTTAGAACGAATGAATATTTTTGTTATAATTTCTAAACCAGGAGTAATTTGAGGTGAAATTACACGTGGGATACATAGGTATACTGAGAGATTTCGTAAAGTATTTATTAGTGTGAATCTCAGGTACGTTGCATGACTTTTCTGTTGTTGTCAGATCCTAATCCTTTCTTGCTCCATAACGGTTATTCATAAATAAAAAACTGGTATACATTGGACATGGAAAGGTTTCAAGATTCAAGGCTTACATCTTATGCATACATAAGATAGGTATAATATTGTTAAAGTGAATTAAAATCCAAGGGACGAGTATAGGCGCTGAGAAATCTCTGGCCCACGCTCAGGCTTTCAATTTCAATTCCGATTTCGACCTAATCTCGTGACTAACCATTCGGTTATATAAAATCTTGAATAAGTACCCGTGTAAGGTATAAGTATATGAAGATAAAAAATGTTCGACGTAAAAGTATTGTCAATTTGAAAAACCTGATCAATAATTTTCATTCGTGAAAAACCTAATTTTTCAGAGCATATTCATTCGATGAAACGATAATTTCTAATGCAAAACTTTTCCATTTTTATGATCATTTTCTTGGGGGTCTTGTTTTGCCCATCTTTCCCTGTGATCTATGTAAAAGCCTTGAAATGTGTGCGATATAGGAATAGTTTTAGAATAGGTGATTGTTTAAGTTGTAGATGATAGTTTTTACGTTGAATGACTTCCTTCGTTCTAGTCTATAGTTTCATCGTCGGAAATGAATCGCGGTTGAAATATGCGCCGTAAGTATTTGCGCTGCGCCCTACAGCTTATAGGCCACTCAAGTATTAGACACCGGAAGCGTATTATGTTCTCGTAATTGTCATATGTATGTGTCTACGTGTATGAATATGTACCTACCTATATATGAAAGGTTATTCTGGAGCATACCTAAGTAGAAATGCAACAACCGTCGTGAAATATGATACGGATTTGTTGTATTGTACAAGTTCTTTTTTTCCATAGGGTAGGTACCGTTATGCGAGCGTGTTAATTATTCAAAAAAAAATTTTTTTACAAACTCGAAAGTTCAGATTCCCGGTAGCTGAAAAATTCAAAAATTTCGTTCTATTTTTAAAGATGTGAAGATGAAAAATAGTTCGTTCTAATCGAGACTCTCTTTACGGAAACTTATTTCGGCTACTCTAATCGTTAATTTCGATGTCATAGATGATTGATAGAACTTTGAAACTTTCCTTCCGAAAAGTAAATCTCAAGACGATCAATTTCACCCCTTATTGGTTTCGATACGATAAATACAGCCCGAGTTATTAAACAATGAATGAATGCATGCGTGAATTCCAAGTTTCGGAAGTTTGGCCTTTCGGATCTTCAGCCTCCGCAATTCCAAACCTCCGGTTTTATTCGTTTCAAAGTTTTTGAAATCGGCTATGCAGACTAGGGTGGTCCTACATTCGGTCATATTCGAATTCCAATGCTCCCATGGACCACAGCGTCGGCGCAAATATACACAAAAATGTAGTAAAAACCCCAGGTTCCTATCTCAATTCTAAGTACTGCCCCAAAGCCTTCGAACTTTCCCATTTAAACAACACACGATTTTTAGTACTTCGGGGGCCAGTTCTATTCATTATTCTATTTCTCTCCATTGTGAGAGAAGTTCGATGGCTTTCGAATGGTGAAACTGAATAGAGCCAGTGAAACTATAAAATTTGTCGTCGATTCTTTCGTCTATAAAAAAATTCGCGCAAGCAGATTTCCGACCGTTTTCAACGAACTGGAAATAATTACTGCAGGGAAAACATTTTGAACGAATTCCGCGCTGACTCACATGGGTAACGTCAGGACGGACGCACGTGGTTCAGGTCAAAGTTGTCGAATGTCGAAAGGAAGTTCACCAAAAATTTATCACCGCCGTTAATAAGGTCGGAACTTACCGTTAGTAGAAAAAAGAAAGTATGACGGAAATGACACGAAAAAAAATTGAGATTCATTGAAATTATGGGCATATAATGTCATATAGTATCTACATAAGTGAAGTATAAACGTTTGCAAACGTCGTTTACCGCATGTATTAGCGTCCTCCCCGGTGTACAGCACATGAATTATTACCGTTCAGAATTATTACCGTCTCTTGCAAATAGGATTTTATAGAATATTACCGCCAGTATCACCGTACATTAAGAGGTAATTGCTGACATTATGAAAGTCTGTCCAGTTTTTGTCTGCAATCTGCTCCGCGGAGTTATAATGCCATTCTGCATACCTGTATAGCGAAATAATATTCTATACGTGCAGATCCTGAGTATTGCGAAATAATTGTTCCGCTGCCAAAATTTTCGCCCGATTGTCATAAAACCAAGAGAAATCTATCGGATTTCATTTTAGAAATTTATTTATCTGTAAATCGTGGCAATTGCATCGCCTTGCAGATATGTGCAAATCTCCTCGGGTATGTAGGCAAACGATTGCGTTGCTTAATGCGCATTTAATAACCCGTGATATCGTCTAGGGAGCATAATCGACACCTCGAAGATAGTCGCGTACGTGATATAAATGTGTATGGAGGAAATGGTAATAAAAAAGGTATGAAGTCACGTTTTCCGTGCGAAACACTATTCCTTGCAACGAAGAATACTGATTCTAGAAATCAGTGTAATCATGGATTAGCTGCAATTAGCCTTGCACGGAAACGCAGTTATCCAATTCGACTTATTTATGTTCGATAATAGTTATTTCGAAGATTGCGTAATATCTGCTTATGCTCGATCACTGGAACAAATCGTAATAGAACAATTGGAGAATTTCGTAGAGTGTAGGTCATGTAGCACCTTCCGGCTCTGAGAAGTCCTAGAAAATATACCTTTATGGGACTGCAATGGAATGGTGAAATGATGTATACGTTCACTGTGGGGTCCATGGGACAATGGGCTGCGGCAGGTAATAATTTCTTGGGTCTTTCCAATCCCTTCGTCTATCAGTGAAAGACTCGAATAGAATACGAACACGATCAAAGATCAGAACTTTGAGATGGAGTCGTCACCGTCGAACAAATACTGCAGGGTTCGCCGAATCATGATTTATGAATAAAATGGGATGCTGGAAAGTGACGGAAATACTTTCAAGCGAAAGAATATCCGCTCCTGATCCAAGCTGAGCTAGTAATTCATTTTTTAAACCGATCAGATCGAGATCGAATCTTTCGCTACTTGTGAAAGAGAGAGAGAAAGAGAGAGGGAGAGAACCACAGCTTATACTCCTAAAGTGAAGACTTTACGAGCGTGCAAGAAGGAGAACAACCTTGCTAGGCATTCTGAGTTCTTCGATTCTCAACCCCAGGGAGCTACTGCAACTCGAATGTCATTCTTCTCGTTCTTTCAAGCAGAAATCATACACCCTAAGTCCAACGAAAAGTAGCTCGATTAAATAACTCGCGTTGTATATAGGCAATAGCTGCGTGTATGTCACTCGCCAACCTCGTCAAAAACTTATCGATTCTATAGAAAATTTGACGTTTAGTTTTCCGAGAGCTTCAGTTACATGGAATCCCTTTTATTTATTACACCCGCCTGACACATCTAAGTCTAAATGATCTGCACTTCGCTAAACTCAGCTCAGGATCAGGTCTTACGCAGAATTCGCAGCAATCTCGCGGTGTGTTTGAGCTCAGATTTGGCCTCCGCATTCAATCGTTTGTACGCGGCAGTGATAATGAGGGTCTCGCAATTAGGGGCATTCCTTTCTCTTGTGCAATGTGAAGAAATGCATCTGGAAATAAGTGTAAAATGCTGCTCGGTGCTTTTCTTATTTTTGAAGCAGAGTATATTTTGCTTCTTCGTGTAATATCTGCACATGGTAGGTACGTATCACGATATGTTTCCTTCCTTTCTTTAAACTCGACGGTCGAACTCTACCTTTGATTATCTCCGCACCTGAACGCGTACTTAGATGATCGGCCATCCGATTATCTCGACATGTATTCTACTATTCGTGCTCGAGGAACTTGGGGAACGAGAATAAGGAACAAGCAACAACGCGCCGAACGACTTCTATTGTTGCGAAAGATCCGTTTAGGGTCTCAAGGAGGCTCGAAGACAGCCTTCGATCCATATTTTAGTCTTTGGAAACAAATTTACTCTCTCAAACCTTCTGGCATGACAAACTTTCTGTTTGTATATGTTTTCGTTCCTTTATGTCGAAACGAAGATATGTATATCGACTCGGAACCGATATTATGGATTCCTAAAATAAAGAGCAGCGGCCTATCATCGGATGCTGATGACGACCCATGAATATCATAAGGAGTGCACGTTCACCGCCTTGAATCGTTAAATTCTAACCCAAGAAAGTCAACGAAGATCTTCTTCCTCTTTGGTGTAACCTTTTATAGTTCACGGAACCGTTGCCTTCCGAAGTTTCACACGTCCCACTACTGAAAACAACCAGTTCTAATGTAGGTTCGTGATTTTCTCGACAGAGATACTATTGTTGTACCAAGATTCTCAGTAGTTATTAACACGATCGTGCACATTGCACCTTTAATAGGTAATAATACAATAATGGCACAGATTGCTCGATGATTGAGACCACGTTTTACGTGATTCTGACAATTTACAAATGGCAATTTATATTATCCTCTTTCGTATTCCCTTGTATTGTAGTTTCGTCTTCATCAATTTTTCATCATTAATTGTGTGGGAAGATCGAAGATTAAATTTTGTATGAGTTTACTTCGAGAAGTTTTTGAACCTTTCCTAATTTCCCACGCAATTTAGTTAGTTACTCTCATGTCTGAGTAGCTCGTTGACTGCATCGCAGGCTCTTCACTTCTCAATTTAAACTAATCGAGTGTAAACCAGTTTTAGGCATTCTTTTAGGGTCACAGAGTCTATGAAGTACACCCATGTAACGATTAGAAAAGAAAGTAAAAGAAAATATTAGAAAAGTAAGGGAAGGCACGATACAAAACGTCAAGAGGTCCCGTACTCCGTACGGCGACTCGCGGAGTATAATTCTTCATACCTCCTTTCATACATATCTCACAATCAGCGCTAACGTTAGAAACCAAAGATCGTTCATATGACTTGACGTACCTACAACTCTCTATACCTATATCAAAGTCAGAGATTAACAATCAGAAATCTTGATTGTATTATCCTTTTTTATTTCCTCCTATTGATTTCCGTCAAGATCTATGATCTCCTCTTATAACTAACGAGTAAAAAAATTCAAGAGTCAAAAGCTCGCAATTAGGATACGAGATTCATTACAAACTCCTCATTCAATCGAAGCCGGTTTGAAGTTCCGAATGGTAGAAAATTCGGAAGTCGTTTTGAGACGATTTCGAATTTTCGGAAAGGTCAGAATGCGGATAGCTCAAAACTCCGAAAGTCAAAATATTCGAAAATTTCGGTCTATTTCTCAGGGTGTGAAGACAAAAAAACGTAGTTCATTGTAATCGAGATCCTCTTTACGAAAACCAATTTTATCTACTTGAATCGACAACCTCGATGTCATAAATAATTGATAGAATTCCGGAACTTTTTTCCCGAAAATTAAATCTCAAGACGATCAATTTGACCACTTATTGGTTTCTATACGGTCGATACAGCACGAGTTATCAAGCACCGGATGAATACACGCGTGAATTTAGCTTTCGGAACTTTTGACCTCGGATGTTCTTCGTTTAAAAGTTTTTGAAATCGGGTATGTAGATTTTCGGGAAAATACCTTTTTCAAAAACTGTGAGTTTTTATATTAAAATTCGGAATTTTTACCATCCGGGAATTCCGAAATTCAGAACTTCAGCCCGGTCCCATTCAATCTAACCATGTATTCGACTAATGAGGAAGAAACTATGTCAACTAGTTGAACTAATCTACACTCTAAATCGCACCGACTTACGCGAGACACCTTGTCTCGACGTACGTATAGGTACACTAGCCGAACCATATGTTAAGCGTAAGAAAAACTGGTCAGCGACGTCTGCAAATTCCACAGCCTCCTCGGGCAGTTTGAATCTGACTCTTCTCCCTTCCATTTTCCTCTTTCCATTCCCCCCTGTCGTCTCTTCCAACGCCATATTCCCCGATCCCCGATCCCCGTTCCCCATTCCCCGTTCTTCGTTTCCCCCGTCGACTTCACCGGCGAGCTGCAGGGTTCTAAACCGCTGAGGCGTCAGAGCTCAGTCTTGAATGTAATACCGAGCCGTATGTGCGTACGTCTCGGCTGTGTCGCTACTTTACGGTATTTCGTAGCGTGTAGTGGTTTTTAAGGTTTTTGTACTTTTGTACTCTTTTTTTTTTTCTCCAATCCTCGGTTTGATTCGATCGTCGATGTGCTTATCGTCAGTCTTGCTCGTCACAGTGGGAAGTGAAGCCGTGGTGAACCCCGAGAATAACATAATAAAAAGTTTATGAAATTTGAAATATTTAACTCATAGTGGTTCGGCTTCGTGCGAGTTTAGACTGTTAGACCTACGAAGATGTGGATGTTGCTTAACGTAAATTCCTGAGCAACAGGTGGTTGGTAGCTAGGGCTTTGAGGGGTGCGCCTTTGACGTTTTATACGGATAAAAAAGAAAAAGGGAATAAAAAACGGGCTACCGTCTTTCAGGTCTTGGTCAGGCTCATATAGAACGACGTATGTTCAATGCGGGTAGTGATAGAATTTTTTTTTCTGCCAAGATTAAGTCTTCCTTAGAGAATTCTTCATACCGGTGGATAATTTTCGAAGATATACTTTTACGTTCGATTTTAGAGTAGATCAACACATTTTCCAGGCGAATTGTATTTAGCGAGATTTTTTTTTCTAGGCTTCGTAAGAAATCAGATCGTTTTCGTTACGATCAAAAATTGAGGTATTCAAAATTGATCCACTTTCCTCCGCGGTTTTGGGTATGGAAGAAAGGGTCTCGTGTATAACGATACATGACGATATTCAAGATAAATTGGCAATCCTCCTCTTTCTTCTCCTCCGCCTTCTTCTCCCTAATTAATGTACAAAAGAGAGGAGCGTGACAGAGCTGTTTCGTCAGAGATGGTATATAAATTGCTTTAAAATTGATCGTCGAATTCGATATTTTAATTTCAATTTTTTTCCCACAGTTAAAAGCGCGAAAGGAGATATTTATAAATTTTGGCGATTCAAATTCAATTCAGAGTCGTGAAAATACACCCGTGTATCCCACACGCAATTCTGACGTCTAACAACATTAATTTTCATCGTTTATTTCAGCTGTTTAAAATCAGAAGAACAGAATCAGTTTTTTCTCACCTTAAAATCGATAAATGCGATTGATAGTTAAATGGCAGTTAAAGTATTTTTCCTCGTCATCGATCAGCTGATAAAATAATGAAAACTTTCCACGATTAAAGTGTCTGTCTTCTTCGCCGTCCTACCATTTCGGAATCCAACTGTATCGCAATTAGTCTTTGGCAGTAGGTACTAATCCACGTAGTTGTTAAGGCGAGCAATTTCGAACGAACGTTTAGATTAGCATACTGGAAGGTAGAGCCCTATTATCCTCTTGAAAGTAGTTATCTATCGTATACTACGATCTAGAGGGAAATTGGGAACAGTTTACATCCACTGATCGATCGACAGTCCGCGGTTTGACGTTGATCTAATTTTAGGCAAAAAATATTAGGAATAAATGTAGAAACTTTAATTGAGGCGCTCTTGTCCGACGTTTTCAATATTCGCACCGCATAACTTGAAACGGATGAATGGTATCGCACTTTTATACTTCTTCGCATCTGTATCATTGAGTGTACAAACAATTTAGCGATTATATCTATAGCTACGCATGTGTACGTTGATTATGGCGGTTCTAGCTGCGTGGGAACTAAGCACTTCCGGGCGTCCAAGATTACGTTATGCAAGCGAATTTCTTCGCCTATGTAGATAGGTTGATTCCTCGAATGGAATCAAGCAACGGGCCGCGAGAGCTTGCAACAAATCATGGTATCCCATCGCATATTTCACGTCGCGAATTGCCTCTCTTTTATACACCGCAACCGTAATATATAGAGAATGATTTAAATCAGAGCATAAACGATAGGTACGTTAATAAAATTTCATTGCAAATGAATATCTTTCGTGGGATTTGGCTCGATTAAACAAGCCTCGTAACAGGCGCTAAAATATCACAGCTGAACGAGGTATACTAATAAATACAAATGATTAGCTAACGTTATACGCCTAGCGTAGATCAATCGATCGAGATTACGAAAATGTAGGGTTGCCTTTTATCTTGATCGCGAAACTCATAAAGAGATTTTTTGCAGGGTTCTTTGATTAAAATGAACGTAAACCTGTTGCACTGTTTTATTGAACTTCTATTAATCAACTGATGTAATTAACGCGTCGAAGTTTTTGTTTCCTGTACCGTTGGTGATGAGAAAAATAATTAATTACAGGGTGAAGTTTCCCGATTAGCTGCAGTAGGTCATTAAATTTATTTAATTATACGTGCTAACAACGAATTGACAAACTTACTCGAATCAACGTCAAATGCATACCCTATACAATTCAGCCAATTATCGATTAGACACATATGTATATACTTATATACATGTATCTACATCGGTTTATAGTCACGTGCTTTGAATTTCCTTATAACTATAGTCTCTTTGATAAAGCCAGAACCAACATCAGTTACTCAAGGAAGAATATGTATCGCGTATACACAGGTGTAGCGCTGTGAGAGTATTAAAAGAATTAAAAAATTAATTAAACAAGAGATAATGTTTATGTGAATAGCTAAAAATATCGATTGCGTTGCAAATTGTGGAAAGATAGACGGTGAAAAAAAATTAAAACGGAACAAAAAAGACATTATTAAATTGCCCATAAGCAAAGACACTTTTTATCGGTCTCCAAAACGGAAGAATCGTCAATTTTCCAAAATTGTGAACTTATAAATAAGTTTCATAAAAATGGCGATGGAGGGAAAGGATTCGATGCACTTGGAAGATTAGCACCTCTTTCACGCCTGGCGGGTGTATTACGTCGAATAAACGTGAAACTGACCATTTGAAATGTTGAACAATTCGTCCGCCCGTAACAATAACAAATATTAATCGAAAGTCTCTCGATTACTTTATCCTGGTTCCTGGTGACTTTTCGCTGTAGAAA
Organism: Tenthredo distinguenda; assembly: GCA_947538915.1. NCBI lineage: Eukaryota > Metazoa > Arthropoda > Insecta > Hymenoptera > Tenthredinidae > Tenthredo > Tenthredo distinguenda. Next base: position 15,124,242 of record OX384534.1, read on the forward strand.
AAGCGACCATGATGAAGTTCAAATCGCTGTTCCGCAGAGGTCAGCAGACGCACCAGGCAAGTCACCCTGGAGCCGGACCCGGGGGCCAGGGCCAGGGCCAGGGCCAGGGCCCTTTAAGGCAGGCCTCGAGCGCCTCATCCTTGGAAGGAAAGCCGGCTGCGGTTTCTAGGGCCGCAAAGGGCGGCCCGGTCTCGGGTGGAGGAGGAAACAAGGCCGCAAGGATGCAGGAGCTGGAAAGAGAGGTCGAGGCCCTCCACAGGGACCGGACTAATCTTGAGGCTAGCCTTCAGGAGGCTGCGAACACGGCTCACCAGCTTCATCAACTCCGTACCGAACTCACATCGGCCAAGGTGAGTTAAAAGCAAACTTTCATTATTTCTTACTTGCGCGAGCTATACAAGGTGTTATTGTACATCGATATGTACTCGTTGCGAACAAGCTCTGACGATTATCACCTCGTAGAAATAAATTGCGACCATATGCACGCGTACAGACCGCTACAGGATTTATACGTCTACGATTAGTCATAGTTAAGGAAGCTTAACTACATTTTACTGACGTATACGAGGGGAGCATTTTTTCTTATTCTTTTATTCGTCTTATGAAGGAAGAAGAACACGGTTTAGAGAATACGATACAGATTTCCAGATGTTGCACGGGGTGCAGTCTGCCTGCCAGAGGAAAAAACACTCTTTTAGATCGTGTGCCAACGTTCTTTCAGACAATGCGTTTTTAGACAGACATTTCTACGAGAGAAGGGTGTACCTTTGACGAGTAGCTAGGTGCTAGGACTTACGATTAGCTAAAGTCATCGGTGAATTGGGTTAACAGTGTTTAGTCAAACTCAGAATGTGGGTCCGATTTTATTGAAGTTTTCCATTTATCGCTGGTACACGGACTGAACGAAATGAGTCTCGCAAATTCTAGGAGTGTTAGACTAATGATTGTTTCAATAATGAGGGCTATACGCCGTATGGTAATTATTGACGAGAGTTTCCGAAGAATGATGTTACGATTTACAAGTTTTACAGTTGTTCTAGAATTTTCTAAGAATCAGGGATAAATTTTCGGGACTATGTTCTTTTCCGTTTATACACCCGAAACTATTTTTACGATTGAGTAAAACGTTGGTTTACCTATATGTATGCTATATGACAATACACTGTTCATAGATACTGCGGTGAGGCGGAGGATTGCGTCATTTGAGTAAAAACTAGTACATCGAGAATTGAATGGCGTTGCTTATAATTAGCATTAATTAAGCTAAGTTTTTTATCTCCTGTCTTGGATCATAATAACGTATAAAAAGATAGTAACTCCTGTTGCGATGGAATCTATCATAAAATAACTATAATGACGTCGAAAAAATTTATATCTATAACAACACCTCTTCATGATGTTAGAATAAAGATATACTCTTATGACTGTAGGTATAAATTTTTTTCTGACTCTTTATTATACGTGGAGACGTAGATTTTTCGTACAGTGTCAACGTTTTCACAATCTTTTTCATCGTTCAAGTCACACGCGATACACACACTCCTAAAGTTAATTGTACATCGTTTTTATCCTGTATATTTGCTGTACATCAAATCTTTCGGATATTTCAATTGATTTCTATTTTATCATTCACTTCTCTTCATCTCTCTTCGTCGAATATTTAAATAATGAATTTTTTTCCACTTCTGAAGCCTCTAAGATTCGATTTTTATTCCAAATGCACAAAACCGTTTCGTTAACATTAATAGTAACGTATATGAATGCACACCCGCCTCCAGCTTGCTGCACTTATAGTAGTTTATTCATATTCTCTAGATTTATAACTACAGCACTGCGAGCAATTAGACTTTGTTCTAGAATCAAAAACATTTAACATTCAACATCTTCTCCGAAAGTGTCAGTAACTTATACTGCATCCCCAAAGGTTGTGTACTTTGAATATCAATAGAACGTACATTTGGAGTCCTTGTGAAATTTTATCGATTACCAATGAACATATTTTCATACGGTCTGTGATTTCTAAAAAAAATGACTTTTACCAATTTTATTTCATTTTTAGGAGCATGTTTGTGCATACAAGCATATCTTGTTTCCTAAGCGTTTGAAATCAAGGTAATTCCTGATCGGGTATAGTTTCCTATATTATTGTTAGCTTAAAATTAGGCGCCAGTGTGGGACTTTTTTATTTTTCTATACTATATGCCCCTACGCACTCGGGACCTCGATTTATGAATGTATCGCGTAGACTAGTAGTTAAATACGCGTTTCCTTACCAGTCTGCATACAAATCGGCTGAAAATCGAACAACAGAACCAACGTAAGATCGAGATACCTACTAGCTGCCCTAGAACTGAAAATTCACGATTTCAAAATTCATTCCGTCATTAGGAATATACGTAATGCAGTACGTTCTGTGTTTATAATTTATCAGTAATCGACAAAAAGTTACCAAACTTGAGACTACCCTGCAGTAGCTCACTCTAATTTGTGAATGTTTGTACAAGTCCGGTACAGTTCCTTGGGGTTCCCTTTTCTTCCTTTTTGCTTTAAAGTGCCTCTCGTGCACCTCCTCGAAAACTACAGACACGGACCAAGAACTCAGCTAGGCATAATATACAACGGGGTATATATATATATTTATTTTTTTAATTTTCTTTTATGGAGTCGTGGTAAGAAAAATAACAGTCAAGTTATGTAACGTGTCGTGCAGCTCGTGTTGAATATACGTGACTTTGGAGTGTGATAACAGTGTGAATGTGTAATACATAATGATGAGTCCTCAGTACCAGTATCGGTAGTGAAGATATGTATTTCTGATACATATAATGACGTTACGTATCCTTTGCTCATTATACTTGCATCTTATACGACCGAGTCCAGACTGTTTTTTATTTTTGGTTTTTGTACAAGCGAGTTACGATAGAAATTCCTATTTTTTCTTCTTCTTCTATCTTCTTCTTCTTCATTCCTCAAGGTGAAGTCTTTTTCCGTTTTAGAATTCACTCTGCGTGATTATATTTCCATCACCTTCTTCCACAGGGAGATTGAAGTACTGGCATTTCCGGACGCCTACATTTCGGGGTGCTTGTTTATACTGCTTATAAGCCACCTCTAATCTATTCGTAAAATGATATAGTCTCCCGCGTCCCTTAGGTGCCGGTAATCTTTCTGAGAAACTTGTAACGTAATATGGGCTGTTTTCCTAAGGCACAAGCCCACTACCCTCCTAGATGGAGATGAAATTCCCGATGAAGACTAGTGGGAAAGTTTCATGACGTCACACCGTCCACCCTTATCTATACCCACTTCTCTATCGATTCGATTTCATCAAGTCCTAATGGACATAAAAACTGAGTGATGAGTCTGCGTAGCTTCATACTTGAATTGATTTGATTCGTTTACTCGAATACATCCCACAATCTGAGAATAATCTTTTCAAAAATTGACTAAATCTGAGTGGCTTTGATTTGGTTCAACGAATCCCTCTTTCTCGGTGTAATTACGTCTAAGATTAGAAGTACAGGCATTTTCACGACGATCGAAGCTGGTGGCCAAAGATAAGTGAGACCAGGCGTACTATCATTCGACAAAATCGAAATCCGAGGTGTCGCAGTTAGCAGTTCATTCCACGAAGGTCCACTGATTCAGTGTATGCAATCCAACGAGTCTGACGGTTTCAAGTTATTTTAATGATGGCCCCAAAACCATTAGTAGAGGCACAGCCGAAACATGAGACCTGCGGGGTCGAAACTGTTGGGGCAAAAGTAACATTTCCATTTTAATTACTTCAAGTACAGTATAAGTGACTCATTTTGGGATTTTTACATACGATTTTAGAGAGGGTCCTTGCTCTTTTCACTTCATACTTATGCTATAACCAAAGTACGAAAGGTCAGTATAAATTTCACCGAGGGTGATCAGATTTCAGGCAAATTTTGATCTGATTTTCGAGAACTCTCTCTATCGCCTTTACAAGAAATTCTCTCTTTCCAACGTACGAGTTGAATGAGAACTTGTGGAATCGTGTCGACCCAAAAGAAATTCCAGTTTCTCGATCCAAACTAATTGAACTTCAGTTTCACCTGATTTATACACAGATAACTTTTGATTATTATTTTTCCTTTTTTCTCTTTCGCTGTGATTAGTGCGAAGAATTTTGTTTGAAATCTCTTTTAGACATCGTTAGTTATTGATCGGGTGAAATCCACAACGTCACTCAAGCAAATACGTTATATCCATCTTTCTCGTACGAGACTACAAGTTTCTTTTACACACCTTTCTACCTCTTCGTCGAAGATCTGGTAACTCTGATATTCCGCTTTGATGGAATGAGTTATTTTCCCGATTATGGCGTGAAATTGCTTTACTGATTACGTGTCACGTGATAATTTTCATTCCGCTATACCTAGACGCGTTAATCGAGACCTTGGGCCGTTCAATCATCTACGTAACAAATAATTGTAAAAGTACGTATTTCCTTACCTTGCGCGTACGTATTTTAATCAAACATTGTAATCTTTCAACCAATAGTCAATGCGTCATGCGCTAATTATCACGTACCCTAATAAAGCAGTTATAGCTACGTTAGGAGTACAGACGCACTCACGTGGCAAGACCGACCATAACGCGTCGCGACGCATTCTTTCTTTGCAACAACTCAGAATATTTTTCAGAACAGAAAGAAAAAAAAGAAAAGAAAAAAAAACTAAACAGTTACTTTAGACACAGTTTCATCAATTTTTTTTTCTTTTGCTAATCTTTCACCGCCTCTCTCTCTCTCGTCATAGATAGTCTTGTAATTAGTTTAAACACTCTGCTTTAGTTCAGGTACAGCAGACATTTTACGTCTATTCTAGATACCTTATTTCTAGTCTTTGTTGAACGCTTATTCGTCTGGATTATTAAACCTGATATAGGTGTAAATGGATATACACCTACTTTGTCGTGGGCTACTTGTCTCGTTGGCCTGAACAAAAGTGTTCTACCCAATGAATTATTGTATAAGCGTTACTATTACTGCTTCTATGCTGCTAATAATGCTCAACATTATTTGAATGGCAATTAGGAGTAGTGGTTGTTAATTATTCTACAATTTTTGAAACACATTATATATTCTAACGTATGTGGGTCGTCTTAGATTTCTTTGCCAACTTTTACAGAGCTGGAATTTTTTTAATTTTCTTTCCGAATAGAAACGTATTAATGAGGTGATGCCGTACTCGTGTTTTTCCATCAAATTGAAAAATCATGCCACGGGAAGAATATTTTAAAGAACAAATTTTTCCTTCGAGGAATCGATGTAATTCAGATTCATGAAAAGTGGATGGTCAAAAAATTTTGTTAGAACTTCTCAACAATAACCAGGACTTATTGGCAGTTGACTCAGAGGCAAAAAAACTTTGATAACTTCGAAATTGAGTAGGATTTTTGCAGCATCGAAAAATAAGTCCGCGGTCTTCTCTTCCGGACAATGAGAGACTCAAAAATCAAAAATCTAAGCAATGATCTAACCGAGTTCATACAATTGCTCTTAATTCGTTTTCATTTAACTATAAGAAGCGATGGGTTATATTTTGAAGAAGGTAAATTCATTCTTCAAAATATTTTTCCCGTGGCATGATCTTCGAATTCGATGGAAAAAGTGCAAGGAGTAAGCTTATTTCCAGACAATGAATTCTGAATCATCAGCACTTCATACGCACGTATGCAATTATTAATTATTATACCTGTCGATTAAAATGAAGCGGAAATATTTAGTACATTGTTTATAACAGGTACGCATGTATGTACTACATACGTCAGGCAGGAAGAGTATACCGATGCAAATCAGTACTCAGGTATATATAACTTCTGAATCGGACTGACGAAGAGCGTTTTAAATATTGCGATAATTATAGTCGGATGACGCGATCATATTTTGCTGTAGATACGCGTGGCATTGCATTGGAAATAATTGCGGTTATATTCTTAAATTACATTTCCATTCTGGAAATGTGAATTGCGTCAATAGTTGCAACATACTCAATATACTCGTTACAGGAACCAAAATGGCAATGCAATTTATTCTCTTTCGAGTCAGCAGCGTGGAAATTGAAATAATTATTGACTGCCAGGCATGTCTTGCGTAAATTCATACTGCAGTTTGACATCAATGGGAGTTTTTTTATTCAATTTTTGACAGTATCCGAAAACGCAAAAACCTTGCTTCGTTTGTATCTTACATCTTATTGCCTCGTCGAACTTCAGAAACGGGTGGAAAAAAAACTGTGTTTCTAATTTCAATCGCATTTTTAGACTGAAATATGTATTCAAATGTAATATAATATCGCGATTACCGACATTATTCCATCATATACTTATTGTACAGTTAATTTATACATAATTTTTATTCCCCGACGATCGTAATAATCTATATTGCGGTTCCCGCACGTAGCGTGATGTATGCATAGGTATATGCGAGGTAATTGGTGTGTAGGACGAGTGGAGGATGTATCTCAATCATGCTATTTAAATCCGACTGATATACACATTACAGACACGTGTGTTATCGGAAACTGTTTTCTTTTCTTTTATTTTATTTCTTTGGTTGAAAGCTGATAAATTTAACTTTTGTATTATTATCGTGTCACATTGCATATTCTCTAGAGAAATCTGCATGTTCACTTCAGAATCGCTAAATTCATATCTACACACCCACGCTTTTAACCGATGATACTGAACGTCCAAAGAAATTTTGTTCAAGTAGGTATACGTTTCGCTTGCTCTTCGTTAGATCATTTTTATCGCTACTATATAAACTTCACGTCACGGTCATTTTCAATCAAGAGAGCCCTGAAGTTAAAAAGAATTTCTGGCGTTTGAAATGCCTGTTTCTCGATGCAACGAGGCCCGTACGAAAATCGTGGAAATGCTCGTTTAAAATACAAATTGCAATAACTTTGCGGGTCGTTCATGTTTGTTTGCTCTTGTTCAATTAGTATAGACCCAGTTCAAGACGGGCTTCTTTCATCTGCATGAAAAGTGCAGAAATAGTCACCTCAATTTCATATTCTTTCATCATCTTTGCCAGAGTTAAATAAAAGTGCTCGGTATAAGTAATTCGACCTCGCAATTTTCAGGAATTTTATGTCGCCTTGATGCTTTTAGCATTTCTCAAAGGTGACGATCAGGCTGGAAACTTATGCCCGGGATTTTCCAAACAGCGATTATATTATACCTATATTTTACCTCATGTGCTCTCCGAACATAAACGTTTATACTATAATCATGACAAGAATTTGTTTCCATCGATCAAATTATTTCGTAGAAGTACAATCGACAACATTTTTCGTTGATTTGACAATTTTTTATTCTTTCTAGCTGATTTAGTTTACAGAATCGACCAAACTACTTCGTTGAATCAACGAAATGACTTTACAGTCTCGCCTGCAGCCCAGTTTCCTTGAATCGGTCGTTAAAAAGCTTGATTCATTTATACTAGGAATACCAATATTCTCCGATCTCTTGGGAACCTTTTTGTGACAGTTAATCGGCGCTGAGAGTAGGAAAAGAGTCGATGAAGGCCACAGAGTAGAAAAAATTCATGTGCTTTATTCATATTCTATGGCACAAGAGTAGTTGAAAAATTCGTATGAATTCAAACAGTGGGTGATTTTGAAAATAGAGATTAATCAACATTCCGAAATTGTCAAGCCTCTTTTCTTCATAAAAGTCTACAATACCGGTTTAATTTTATTCCAAATTGAAATACCGACTAGAGAGCGTCGTATCTAAATATTTGAAAACGTGTTCGCGCTTATGCGCATACGCACTTTCCTGCGTGAGGCGTCTACGCACGCGTCGCATCGTTCGGCGTCCCCACGATACACGCGAGAAAGAAAGAAAGAAAAAAAGAAGGTTTGGACCAGGTGGCGCTGTAATGTTTACTAAATACAGATCACCGATGTGAAAGTGAAGACGAGATGAAAAAACGCTATTTTCCTCCGCTTACGGTAATCCGAAAATTTCTATACAGTATTTTCTTAGTAGATTGACGCATGTATCTACCAACGATCGTCAATATCGACACCAAAAATCTAAACAACGTTTATACAAAATTGTTGAAAAGTATCGTAACCAGAGCAGAAGCCTTTCTAAGTTTCTACCGCTGCATATGTTTATTAATACTATTTCAGATCCTGTCATTACCTCGATTCAGTAAACAATACTTTATCACCAGATGACAATACGATTAGACTCGAAATAGTAGAAATCGGCTACCCGTCAGTGAGACGTAACATAACGTAACGTAAGATCGTTATCACAGACCGATGATTTCGGCCTAGTTAGACTCATAACCTCAAACTCATGACAGGTTGGGTCACGCACAGTACAGAGGCCAGCATTCTAACTGTGTCATTTTCTTGCGGTCTATCACCTTGACTTGTCTGATCGAGTGTTTGTCTTGTGGTCTACCTGTTTATTATACGTACCAGACGTTACATTCTGTTCTGACCTTCATGCTGTATTTAAAAAAAAAATTATCTCCGCAATATTTCGCGTACGTTACGAGATTTCATAGCTCCTGTGAAGTAATATGTAACGTTCGTTCAAACTACGCCCTATATCGGTTCTCTACTTATTTCCAAAGATGTCATGCTTATTTTCGATTATCACTTGCCGATGAAAAATTCTGATTTTAGGAATAAAAAATAGTAAATTAACGAATGAAATTGATGTATTATTCCAGGAGCAGCACAGTGCAGAATTAGACAGATTAACGGAAGAGAATTCTGCTCTTAGAGCGAGGCTCAGAGACGTGGCGCATTCCCCGTTATCTGATTCTGAGAAACAACAGATCCTGTTAGATGCTACTAGACTTCATAACTCGGCTCCCGCATCCATCGCTATCACTCAGGAAGATGGCTCGCCCGCTGCTAATACTGAGAATTCATGCTCTACACCGGATTGGGACAAACATAGTTCAAGTTCAATGTCGGAAGTATCAGTGGCATGTTTACAAGACAGAATTATGCAGATGGAAGAGACTCATTATAGTACAAATGAAGAATTACAAGCCACCATTCAAGAACTTAGCGATTTACAGGTATAGGTCTAACTGTTGATCAATTTTTAACGAACTCAACAAACTATTTTATAAACTTCAGGGGAAAGTCAGGTGAATTAAATATATGATTTTTTTATTTGGGCAAATTGTTTCAATTTTATGAAAGGCTTCGGAAGTTTTAACATAACATTAAAAGAAAAATGCAGCTAATTTATCACAGAAAGTTCTGAGGTGCTTTATTGAATGATTAATAATTCATATTCAACGGGAATATCAAGATGAAGTATGACGTGATTATCGTAGTTATTGAACTACCTTTCATCTGATGATACGCGTCTTGCTTCAACTACTACTAATGCTCATCAAAAATGTTATAATCAAAAACAGAAAATATGCATAAAATATTCATATATATGTGAATTTATAATATTTTGTTTATGATTATACCATAATAAACTTCAAGTCATAGAGGCTTATCATAGAAAAAGATTTTCATCGATCTTTCAATAAGAGATAATTAATATTTATTTACTAATAGGCCCAGTTGTCAGAGCTACAGACCGACAACGAAAGATTAACAGAAGAAAAGGGTGTTCTGCTCGAATCTCTTTGTAGACAAACAGAAAAGTTAGAAGATTCAAGATCAAAAGTAGACACATTACAAGGATTGCTATTGCGAGAGGAGCAGCCAGAAGAGACACCGCACGGATACAATACAGAACGAGAACAAAAGCTTGTTGATCTACTAAAGGTTAGTAGAGATGATTAATCAAACCCAGACTATACAACAAACTAAATATAATAAAAACTTGCTTCTCTAATCTAATTCTTAGGTCTCTGAAAATGAAAACTTCTGACTATATTATTTTGTATTTACAGAGTGCCCAAGAGGAGAGAGAATCCCTTCTACAGAAGCAGGAAGAACTTACCTCTGAATTGAAGAGCCTTAGATCTACTGCGGAAGCTTCTGCCACGGAAGCAGAGCGGCTCACAAAGCGTGTACATCTTTTAGAATCTACAGTTGACGCGACTAATGCCGAGCGTAAACAGTTGGACACAGAGCTTGTTGAGGCCCGTCAAGAAGGCTCAAGTCGTACAATTGAGATAAGTAGGCTAGCGACTCTGCTAGAAAATGCTAGAGCTAAAATCGAAGAGCTAGAACAGACCAGGCAACTTGAAAGCAAGAGCGAAGCTGATGAATTACTTGATGCTGCAAGGAGGGAAAAAGACACGCTTGAAACCCAGGCTGCAGCTTTACAAGAACAGTTAGCAAGATCACATTGTGATCATGATAGACTGAAAGATCAATATTCACAGCTGCAGGAAGAGTGCAAGGTCACACGTAATAATGCCAAATCAGCAATCAGTGATTTAGAATACCAGCTTTCGCAATTAAAAGAAGAGAGGAATTCTTTGAGTACAGAATTACAACTGGTCAGAGATACCTTAGCAGAATTGCAGGCTCAGTGCCAGCGGCACTTGGAGGATAAGCGCGAACTGAAGGCGGCATTGAGCGAAGCACAGAGGCGAGCTATTGACGCGGAATCGAAGAAAGCTGATTTGGAATCTGCGTTAGAAGACGAAAAACGGCTGAGACAAGAAGAAAGTACAGAGTGGGAGCAGTTCCAGACTGACCTTTTGATGACTGTTCGCGTTGCAAACGACTTCAAAACAGAAGCTCAAAGTGAACTTGAGAGAGTTGTTATGGAGAACAAAACTCAAAGGGACAAACTGAGGGCTCTCGAAGCACAACTAGACAAATTGAATAAAGGTGAGTTTTCATTTATTTCCAATTTTATCGTTTCCAAAATAAGAAGACAGAAATTGAATCTGGAAGTCAATTTCACTTGGGTTTAGAGAGCTCAAATTTTTGCATACTATAGGCAATTTACGGTTACTTATTCTGTATAATCATTCTATAAAGAATATTTATCACATTTCATAACCAGGTTTTAAATATAATTAATAGCACACTCATTCATATAGTATATTTATTTAGCATAATCTAAGGTTTGATGAACCTCTTCTTAATTTTTTTCAATTTTTCATCATACTGCTTCCAAGGGATGTGAAGATGTTTAGCTTTTATAGTTAGATTATGGCATTCAGAACTCCATGTATTTATTTGCGTACCTTTTTAGGGTACAGATTTCTAGGTACGAATCATTCAATCTACACCTAGAGGTATACTGAATTATCAAACTATGGTATCAGCACTACACAAACATTACATAAACTTCATTTGGTTTGTCTAATTTAGAACCCTTGCAAAATACTATTTCTACATTCATATTGCAACAATTGTATTATGAATTAGGTACTTCTACTGACCTAGTTGAGAGAGCAGCATTTGATCAGTTAGACACTGTGGCATTCAGCACTCCGGATACCTCAGTTGAAAGAAGTACTGTTAACGTTTTCCTCAAACGTGGTCGTACTTTGTTAAAACAACGTCCAAGCCCTAGAAAAGCTACTTCCGAATCGAACATCAGTGAACTTTCGATGAATACGAATTCACCTAAAGAGCACACTCCTAACAGAAAAACGTACCCTGATTTATCTGTACCAAAATTAGACGGGGGAGATCATTTCTTCGATTGGGAATTCATGGGAATACCATCACAGAAACTAGACTCTTCTTTGCAAGTAGCTAAGAAGAACGAAGATGATTTATATAAATTGAAGCAAGAACTGTTGAGGGAACCTTTATATGTTAATAGTAAATCCAAATCTGGTGATCAGGTGGACTTTTCAACTTCAGAAAATTCCAATAACTTTTACGATGATTATCCAAAGTTATACAAACCGGTGACACCGTCATGGAAAAACTTAAAACTCAGCGAAAATCCCATCCTTAAGGACATTACAGCTATTCAACATACCGAAGGAGATTCGTATGGAATAAACATTTCAAACAGCCAATTTTATGTGCCAAAAAATTACGTCTTCTCTGACGCAGGATATGCGATGGATGATTTGAGATTTGAGGTAGATCCAGAGATGAATAATGTATTGAGGAAGAGTAAGATCGGACTAACGCAAGCACAACTTCAAGTAGCAGCATCTGATATCCCGACAGATTCTACCATTGAGAGTACATCTTTGCCAGATTTGAGGCCTGATAAGTCGATTGGAAATCATTTACTCAAGCATAACACCGAAGAAAAAAATAATACTGAGACAACTGGATTGCACAGTCCGAAAAGGAGTACCGATCATGTGCCAAGTCCTATAATATCAAGTAATTCAGGTGAAGCTGAGAAAGCAGCAGTTGAACTTCTGTTAGAGAATAAAGGTGGCTTCTCTGAACTCGGAATTGAAAACGAGTTGTCTGAAACTGAAGCAAACTCTAGGGTTGATAGAGAGTTATTAGAAAATGAGGACAATTTCATATTCAAGAATGTACCACAAATTGAAATGAATCTGAATCCAGTAAAACATATTTCACAAACAGTTGATAATTCAAGAGAGGAAAATCTGATTAAAGAGAATAAAGAGCCCAAACCTATTAGCGAGGTGGTAGATTCCTTAATCGATGATCTCACATATAGATCTATTCCAAGAAGTTTTAAACGTGGATTGAACGGAAAGAAACGTTCTGCATCTGCGGAAGAAATCAATGAAGTTGGATCGAGTGAAGAGGATTATGACATTTCGACTGATTATAAGAATGATACGAACTCTGAACTTGTCATTGATGATAAAGGTGGCTCTAGTACAGCCTCAGAAGATTTTAAGGAATTGTCATTGGATTCTAATACTTTAGCTGCGAATTTCGGAAAGATTACAGAGCATGTATCTCGCGATACGGAAGATTTGATCAGCCCTATTTACGACAATATAGAAACTGTGAAAAATATGAAAATAGAAAACCCAAACCCAGACTTAATATTTGCACCAAGAATTTATACACCAAAGAATAATGACGGGGCAGTATTCAAGGATCCCATCCCATTGCCGAGGCAAAAAATTCCAGAAACATCCGATATTGTAACTCTTCGAGAAAAACTGGAAGCAAGTAGACGAATTCGACCGCGTTCTCTCAGCAATTCACCAAATGTACATAAAGATAAATATGGCTCTCCAACAAGAAGGCCTAGCAGCTTGAGTTTGCATCCTGTTTTTGAAGCAGATGAAAACACAGACTCCACAGCAAACAGTAACATGTTTATGAACGCCATTCTAGGAGAGGATAGAACTTCATACCAAAATAATGTCACACTACGTTCTCGTCAACAGCGCATTCGATCCTATAACGGTATTCAGAAAATGACTGATGGTATTGATCAGCCATTGAAGGTAATAGTAAGGGAATCACCACCTTCTACTCTACAAAGACCTAGTAAATACCGATCTGTTGATTCTTTGACGAATTTTCAAGCACCAAACTCTAATTTACTAACTAAAAATGTTGCTAAAAGCAGAGATGGCCAATCGTCGTTGATCCACACTAAACTTTACGACCTACCACAAGGAGTCTATGGAAGAATAATCACAAGGCCTAAGTCTGTTTCTGAATATCAGAAGAAATTCGAAGACTTGACAAAACAGAATCAGGTTACTGTTGTTACAGCAAAAATTATCGATAACAGCATCAATTCACCACCTCCACCTGTATTTAAAATGGAACCTAAACGCATAGTCTACGCATCCCAGCGTAATAATACAGAAATGGAAGATGGTAGCTCAGAAACAATCTCTTTAGCTGCTAACAGTAATGAAGATTCTGATCCTACAAAAATTGACGAAGGGTTCTCAGAGACTGCAGCAAATTCCAAAGTCCTGCCGAAATTACCGCTCACACCTGCTCCAATAATACCAGCAGGTGTTACGGAGAGCCGTTTTTCACAGGACAGCTCCACGACACCGAAAGTAATTCATATGGGCTCAAAGTTCCAACGATCCTCTTCACTAATAATGAAAGATAAATATGGAACGTTTGTCCAGGAACCTGAGGTAGAAATTAGACGTAGACATAGCCCACCTGTGGTACATATTCGACCATGGACTGCAACTCTTACGTTTGACAGTAAGTCCCAAAACCAAGCTTATAACTGTGGCTTGTGTAGCGGGACCAACGTGTATACTTACATATTCCTTCTTCTTCGCACCTTTACATGTCTGCTAGAAGGAGATCTTGCGTGATGTTTTATGCCATACCCCCTGTGTTGAAGTCCATCATATTTTGGGTTCTTCTTTAAGCCATAATTTGCTTTCATTTGTTACCATTTTTGTCTGTTATTATCATTGACTCAATAATCAGTTAAAGCTTACTCATGATTTAGGGAACAGATGGAGAAAGTGCTTAAGTTGAACGAACAGATCAGATTACATAACGTGTACTTTAAAGTAATATCAATTAGGGCAGAGCTACGCTGAGGTACCTTGAGTTCGAGAAACTAATGACATCAACTAGTCTCGGTATTCAACGCCTTTTTCCATCTACCCTTCCACTTTTGGTCTCGATTCAGTTGCGAACAGATTTAGTACCACTGCAGTCGTTGGAGTTAATTATTTAGCACTATTCAAATCGACTTGTGCTCCTTTTTTATCCATATCCTTAATTGTACTAGGAAGCACCAAATTGGTATAGAAGCTACTGGTGGTTGTTAGTCTTTAGTTACTCGTATCTTTAGGTATTAATTTTTCACATCGATATCACAGAACAGAATACATAGATTTGCACATTTTTGCCACCATATTCTCGTCTCATTTGTCTGTCTAATTTTACTTGATAATTATTCGAAAAGTTTTTGCTTCTTTCTTGTTGTGGGATGAGACTGCATCAGGTGCTTGAAGAACATGTTTGTTGAATTTTTTTGACCTCGCTTATGTTTTCGTTTTCATTAGTCTAAGTAGTTTTATTTATGCAATTATTTGGCAATAAAATCATTGGGGTTTGTAAATTTTTTCTGTTCAGTTTTAATGGGATTAATTTTTATTTACTTTACTTTGAGACCGTACAAAGTTTTCATTTACCATACAAGTTGAGACCGTTGAGACCGTACAAAATTTTTATTTACTTTTCTTCGAGACCGTACAAAGTAATTATGAGTCTTCATCTGCTAAAAATTTTCCAAGTGTTAAGGAACAGTCTTCCCAGACCAGGAAACTGGAATATATCATCATTCAGCATTTGTATTTGTAATTCTCCACATGCAGCGTTGAATTTATGTTCTTGTTCGAGTTAGTTCGAGAAATATTAGATTATAATGCGAATGGAAAACAGTTCACTGTGCTAGTTTGGAAGTACCAAGCTTATTCGTACTTGCTAATTGTAATAAAATGGTCAGTTTGGTCACCATTTCCCAAAAATCCTTGTAGATCAAGTGTCGTCTTAATCCATGAATTTATTTAATGTGCTTCTAGCTTTTACAAAGATAATTGTATACCGTCAATAAACAAATGTATCATTTGGTTCTAGCCAATCAAAAAGCCATGCCGCCACCACCAAGACCTCCTACTACTCCTACAGAGACTCAACAAAGTGTGTTGACCAGTGTGACACAGGAAATGGCTGCCCGTCGTAAAGCGAATATTTCACGACAGGACTCAAGACTCAGCGTGAAATGTCTGATTGAGAGTATTGAGAATGCTACTAAACAAGCAAAGGCTGGTGAGTTCAATTTAACTATTCGGAATGCTTTTTTAAATTGTGGAATAATTTTAATGCAGAGTGACATCCGAGGAATCAATTCAATCTTATCATTTTAATTTCAACTTACAATCAGTCTCGATTCTAATACAGTTCTATTTGAAAATTCATTGTTAGTACAAGTAGCAATCAGAAAAACGTTGCATAATCTCTTTATAATGATACATCATACAAATGCTACTGTTGATTTCTTATTGAACTTAAATCAATTATCTCTTGAATAACATAATACATATAAATGTTTCTATAGCTGGGCTTGCGGACAATAGCGGTGAGTATTATTTTCTGTGAGAAGAAAAAAAATAGATTCAAAGTTTCCCTAAAAACGTTGAAGAAAATATCACATATTTAAACGATCAAACAGTTTTAATATTTTGTTTAGTCTTAATTTGACATGTACAAACTTTAGGTCCGGGAAGTCGCAGTAGCTCTACATCATCCCTAAATTCAATAGGAACAAACGACGTTATATCACTTAAAACTCCGCTACGTGATCAACAACAAACAAATAATTTGATCTGCCCTGTGAATCCTACAAATAACAACAACAAGACTCAACCAGCTAATACCAGAAAACCCCTTTCAGGTAACCATCCAATGAATTTTAGCAACTTCTCTCTCCTTTGATCAATGGCTTTTATCTGTGTGACAGTATACAACCAAACCAGAAAAATCCTCGAAATAAAACCTTTGAATAAAAAAATTTTGAACAATTAGAACTGTGTGTTTTAGTTTGGTAGTATACTGGTGCGCAACTGTGTGCATAGAGGCATGAAGGCTTGAGCATGTTTTTAATGTCAAATGCGTTTGAGTAAGTATACGTTTATAGTGATGAATTTTTATTATCGAAGTATTATCTTTGTACAATCGTTTTTGAATGAAAATATGGTATAAAGGTAGGCAAACGAAAATAATGTGAAGACGAATTAATTTGAGCACTTCAAGTACTTCATTCAATTTTTATGATACAACTTTTATAGTCAATTCAATGACCTCCGAACATTTTCCTCCTAGTTTTGAATGAGTTTCGAACGACAGTACAGGAAGACTGAAATTAGTTTTGTGATTTATTCATATAATGAAGAGATAAAATCTGAATTTAATTATGATTTTGAACTGGTTGTGTTGCACCTTCAGGATCAAAAAAAAAAAAAATAACAATGTTCTTTAATATCAGATGAAATATTATGTTATAAACGTTAGTTCCCATAATATCGTAAATTACCAAATATCGGCCACATTACACATCTGCGTTCCGGTGTCATTTAACTATTTATTTACTTGAAAATTGGTCCTGTAAAAAAAAATGAAATTGCATTAAAAAGCTTTAAATAGCAGCTTCTGTACGCTTTCTTTCTCCTCCTATTGCACTAACAGTATGACTCCACTCATTTCTGGTATTATTTTATCACTAATTTCTCATTTCAGCTCATGAGCACTTCGTGTAGTATGCATGCCCTTCTCTCTGCACAACAATAAAATGGTTTTTCTTGTGTATATATATATATATATAAATATATGATACTTTTTTTTCTTTTCAACCTTTCACAAATTCATATATCGTATAAGGTAAGGATTTCAACATGAAAAGCACTCTTATGTTCTTATCGATTCAACTTATTTCTGTAGTTTGGCTATGGTTCTTCAATAATTCATAAATCAATTATTAATATAGTATGGCAAACCGCACACACACTCTGGCACATTACATCTGTACTTGTAAATTAATCATTTACAAAATTGCATATTCAATCACAAGTAGCGACCTTTCTCATTATTCTGATTTAAGTTTAACATGCATGCAAATTCCACCAATTGCCAAGGGGTTTCCGCTCTATTTACAAATCATTTAATAGTTGAACGCTGACATATTTGAGTGAGTATATGGGCAGAATAGATATGAACGGCAGAGAAAAGTTGACGTCGATACTTCCTTTAACAACTCTGTGAGCAACAGTTACCTTCTATTTATTATCCGGATTGAAGTAGGAGGGAATTAATTTACGACATTGATATAAAGCAAAATATAAAATTTATTAAACTTCGACAGTTATTTTCATTGAAAAGTAGAAACCTTTATGAAATCAAATCTGATCTAGACTTGCTTGGCAAAAAAATTATTTATATTATTTAGAATTGGGGTAAGCATCATTTTCTTTTACTAATACAGAAACGAAATCGGTCCCAGTTGTGCTGAGTCCTGGAGAACTGCTAGACTCAGCTGCCCTGAATGCTAAAGCGATTGATTTCGTAAGACGTAACAGCGTCACAGATCTGAGCGAGCGTAAAGACCCTTTGTGTGGACTGGTAAAAAACGGTGGCTCCAAGAGGAATGCACTTCTAAAATGGTGCCAAAATAAAACAGTCGGCTACCGCAACATCGATATAACAAATTTTAGCAGCTCATGGAACGATGGACTAGCCCTTTGCGCCATTCTGCATTCTTACTTACCTGACAGAGTTCCTTACGATTCACTTTCCCCAAATGAGAAGAGGCGGAATTTTTCTATCGCTTTTTCTGCTGCTGAAAGCGTTGGAATAACAACAACTCTGGTTAGTTGAATTCTCTCTTATAATTAAACTCACATATTTCGTCTGAGAGCATAACTACTCTTCAGATTTCATACTTTCAGTATATAGTCAAATTAGAAGTGCATATATGAGATATTTTGAGAAAACTCTCTAGTTGGTATCAAGTCTGAGTATATAGGAATAATTTAACAGTGTTACTATTTGTGTAAGCTGCTTATAACAAAAAGATTTTCGCACTTTCAGAACATAGGAGATATGTGTCAACTGGAAAGACCTGATTGGCAACAGGTGATGTCGTATGTGACCAGTATTTACAAACACTTTGAGACGTAAAAGAGGCTACGCAGAAAAGCATTTAATCCCAGCGATGCATTCTATTAAGTCGGATATATTTTGCATTATCAATAAGTTTGGGCTCTGCATAGCATATAACCGGTATTTTAATATCTGTGCAAAACGAAAGATTAAAGAGAAAAAAAAAAAAAATAATAAATTGATCAATAGTAACGCAAGGCAGTAACTACCGGTAGGCTATATGCAAGCATCTAGTCAACCACACCTTAGAGTGTAAACTACAGAAAAGAGTGCTTTAGTGCATGAGTTATGGAATTAGATCATCTTTGGTACAGATCCAAGTAAAATCATTAAATTTCGAAGAACCAGTTTGTTTAGAAACTTTCATATTCCATAATTTATCAACTCGAATTGGAAGTGCTCGATGACTATATTATGAAACCATGCAATCAGTCTAAGTTCAGAAATATGCGAGTGGCGATAATTTGCTTGATAATACGTTATATTTGGATGTTCAATAGTGATATTCTACTTCTTATTTCGGAGGAGTGTAGCACTCTTTTCTTACGCTCTGAGGTCAACCTACCTGTCGTTATGGTAAAAAGCCTTTATTTTTGTAATTATTCATTATATGTATATAACCATAAACTAGGTTTTATCACCTATGTGATACTTTCTTCAAGAATATGATGTTCAATTAATTATTGGGTTACTTCAATTAGGAATTGGAGAATGCTTCTACTTGAAGGAAAATACAAATGTGGAAGGCATATGTCGCGATAGAGACTGGTCACGTTTTAATTCGATTAAATTATATTAGAGTATATTTATGAATTAGATATACTTACTTCAATTATTTATATTCACTGATGTAAATTGTGATTATTGTTCATTTTATACCATTTAACGCAATTTTCAAGCCGGCTCTCGATGCTGATTGACTGAATTGAAGGTTTATTAGCCTGATTGTTGGATTATTCACTAGAATTAAACGATTTTAAATGTCGTTTATGAAATTGAATGAAAAAAGATTAACGATTAATCAACGTATCCAGTCTTCTCTTTCATTGTAGGACTGTAATATTCAGTGTCGTCATTCAGAAAACTTGTTTGTAACTTGTTGCCACAACACTTACTCAGTCCTTTGAAACAGTATGTGTATTCTATATCCGAATGAAACTATCGAGATCGAATGTACTGCACTAGAAAGAAGGTGATTATTGAAGAAAAGCAAACATAATTTAAGGGAGCCTATTCCCAACAAAGGGATTGCTTCTACATGAGACTGAGAACATAACGATATAAATATATAAAATAACTTTATTATAATAAAATCCTCACACTGATTATTACTATAATTATTATGTGTAAGAAAATATATATTCAATTTGTGTCGCTTTTTACCTGCTTTTATATAATATAAATGTGAGAAAATTTGACACGAAGGTTTTCCAGAGATATGTCTTTTAAAAGTATAGAAAAAAAAGAAATGATGAAGAAATTGTGAACAAATAACCTCAAGTGCTTGTGTGCAAGTTTGCGTCATGTATATCTTGTGTTCCTTGTCATGTTGAGTATTTTTCTATCTTATATTGTTAATTTAGAATAGTAAGTATAATACCATTAATTATTTTCAGATGATATTTACCATTAAAACCGCACCCCCTCTCACTTGTGTAAAGTTGTTTGTATAGTAATTATCCTAAGTTAATATATATAATTTATTGTAATTCACAAAGTTTTGACTATGTCGAGATAAGTGTCTAAATAGCAAGCTCATTTTTATTTCATAAAACTACATAAATACCTAACTTGATTAGTAAGTTTTAAGTTCTCTGTGATATAGCAACATAGCCCCCTAAACAGAGAGAATTATATTGACAATACAATAATAAACATGAATAATAAATTTGCCTAATGAGGATGCAAGTGAATTTTATTTATTTATAGTACTTTAAGCTCGCATCTTTAGGTAAGTACGAATTACTGTACTACTTTACCAAAAAAATAATATGCAAAAATGACAAGCAAATATAAAAGCTAGGAAGCTAATGGTGTCAACACTTCCAAGAAATTTAGTCCTTTAAAATTCAAAACGCTTTTCCTACAAGTTTTTATTAGTTCCTTCAGAGGTAGGTGAAATATGATGAGTAGAAATATGAAAGGCTATGATAGTCCCTTTTATATTTCTGCTGTTTAGTTCACATACATACTGATTCTAATACATACTCAAACATATAGTCAATCCTAAGCTTAAGGACATCAGAGTAAGAGAATATCACAGTACAATGATTATTCATATATCATATACATAATAGAATGTGAAATACGTTGTGTTGAATTTTTGTATATTCTGGAACATAATTGGAGTCTATAACAAATGCGTCTCAAAAATCCTTATTATAATCGGTACAAAAACTGAAAATCTGTTTCTTATTGTATAAAATCTGCATACAATTCTCTTACATACGTTGTTACTACTATTTTCTTACTAGCTACTAGCTTAATTATTTAGTTGAATCTAGGATGCCGATGAAAATCACAAAATGAACTTTTCTGACTTTTAAATTTGTCAGTGAAAAATATTCAATTTTTCTTACATTAGGCTCTTGTTGAACAAAGGAAATTTTCTGTACTATATCTGTTTCAAGACTTTCTCAAGTGTTTCTCAGTCGTTTATAAATTCCTTGACTTTAATCCGAAATTCCCATGTTTAATCGGCACCCTAAAAAATTCCTGTAAATTATTCTTATCTAATACTTATAATCTCCTAGTATTTACAATTTCTTTGCGAGTGCTTTGATCATGTTTCTGTCGTGTCTGTTTTATCCTGGTCTTTATCACCGCTGTAATATTCATTGGCAGGTTCGACCTGTTTGTCTGTATCTTGATGATTCTGCCTTGAATCTGGGTCAGGTTCAGGTTGTCGTTCTTCCTCCGGGGGTAGTGCGTCGCATGGAACATCCTGCATCTGAACGCTAGGTGAATGTTGTACCATTTTCAGATTATCGTACACATGCCTTGTTATTGCTTCCAGATATTGTTTACTATTGGCATTATCCTGTCTAGTAACAACTTCTGGATGTAACGTAAAGTCAGGAGCAAAGTATTCTAGATATTCCGTGTACGGTAATTCATTGCTTATTTGCTCATCAACCAACAATGAAGTTTCATACGTCCAACACCTTGCCACATTTCGCAAAGTATATCCTCCTCCGCCGACTGTTAACAAAGGTATATTCAAGTCACGTACAAACTTTACACATTCGCCGTGTCCCTTGGTGCTCAAGCTGAAGCATCCGAGTCTATCATTGGCTAAGGAATCAGCTCCGCACTGCAAAACTATAGCCGTTGGTTGGAAGAATTCCATGACATTCGATATAACGGGTTTAAAGACTTGAACGTAACTTGTGTCGTCAATTCCTTCTTTCAAGGGAACATTCACAGAATAATATCTGCCGCTTTCCGCTCCGATCTCATACATGTCTCCTGTACCGGGAAAGAAATAATTACCATATTTGTGGAATGATACCGTCATTACTCGGTCGGTTAGATAAAATGCCTCTTGTACACCATCTCCGTGATGCACGTCTATATCTATGTATAATACCCTAGCGTGATATTTGAGCAATTCTAATATAGCGATGACAATATCATTGATATAACAGAAGCCAGAAGCTTCAAATTTTTTAGCATGATGTAAGCCTCCTGACCAATTTATTGCAATATCGCAACAACTGTTGTTCAGCTTTATCGCTCCTTCCAACGATGCTCCGGTATACATTGAACAGAAGTCAAATAGTCCTTCAAAAACAGGGCAATCGTCACCTACGTTAAAGTGACTTAAATATTTGGTATACCCTTGTAAGTTCTGGGGTGTAACTCGCTGTAAGAATTCAACGTACTCGTCTGAATGAAATCTACACATGTCGTGTGTACTAGCACGATAAGGTCTGTAGATTTGCATCTTCTTATGGAGTCCATAGTTGAGGACTAAACTGTGAATGACTGAAAGTCTATGAGGTTTCATGGGATGACCTGGTCCATAGTGAAAATTACCCACGTCAGGATTGTAGAAATACGACACTTTTTTATTGCTACTCATGTTTTAAGGTTAACTCACTTTTTGAAATTAAAACAACATATGATTTTATGTATACACCACTGTTGCATGGAAATGTCAGTGTAGTAATAGGTAACTTTGAACTATAACTGTTTTGGTGATAATTCAACAAATTCTTGTTAACTCGTCTGCATTATCTCTGTGTATAGAATTCATTACCAATCCAAGTATGGAAATCACGAACTCTGGCATACGGGGTACCAAGTGGTATTGCGATCTAGCGACGAAACTAACGAACTACACTAGTCGCAAATATCAGTGCGCCGCATCGCATGCAACTTGCGTGCCAGTCTTGTGGTGCGGGTTGCACGCGAAGAAACTGCGGTGTAGTTCATCAATATCACCGCGAGATGGCGATACCTTTTGTCACTCCATTGTCACAAATAGCCGGGCAAGTAGGACACTGACCTAGGGTAAGAGCACCTGCCGTGGCCTCGTTAGGTCAGTGACCCTCGTGGCGTCAAAGGGTTTATGTTGGGGCTGCGTTAACGAGATACGACTGTGATAGGTATCTTAATAGAGATACTCTGAACGCCAAGAAGTTGTCGCAAGCTAGACAATGTATTCTTTGACCAAATAAAATACTTGTCTCGTTCGTTTTAGGTACTTTAATGAATGATAGTGATATTAATAACACTCGTGCTTCTGTTACAGGTCAATCGAGTTACACCAGAAGCCAAACACTCCAGTTCAGAAAGGATTCTGTCCCAATTGCAACCAGCGTGAATGTATATTGAACTGTAGATTAAATTTTGCACATAGATATCTTTGTAAATTTAATTACATTAGCTGTATATTCGTAAAATGAGGATGTGGTTTCTATTACGATAACTTGTATGTCAGAAAGCAAATAAAGAGATTCGATGAATTGCGCTATTGGTATACTATACATATACTTATATTTGAGGAAAAATTAAATATCGTAGCACATGACTTTGACGATGAGTATTATATTGTATCGATGCTGCAGCAATAAATTCCTGGATATACAAACAATCAATAAGTTGCTTTTTTTACACTTTCCTCTCCTGACGATTCTTTATTTCAGGATCGCTTTTTCGAATTAAAAATTCAGAAATTATAAATAACGTATGAGGATAGCACAGAGTGCATGAAGCAACGTATGCATGCCTATATCTATACACATATCCAAAATTTCGGCACACCTCCTTGGGTCAGATGTTCTCCTGATACCAGGAGCAGAAATTTTTCGACTTAAAATTTGTCTAACTCCGAAAAACGCTAGTATAAATTGATATACAGAGACGTGCATGAAACAACGTATGCATGCCTATATCTATACACATATCCAAAATTTCGGCACACCTCCTTGGGTCAGATGTTCTCCTGATACCAGGAGCAGAAATTTTTCGACTTAAAATTTGTCTAACTCCGAAAAACGCTGGTATAAATAGATATACAGAGACCTGCATGAAGCAACGTATGCATGCCTATATCTATACACATATCCAAAATTTCGGCACACCTCCTTGGGTCAGATGTTCTCCTGATACCAGGAGCAGAAATTTTTCGACTTAAAATTTGTCTAACTCCGAAAAACGCTAATAGAAATAGATATACAGAGACGTGCATGAAGCAACGTATGCATGCCTATATCTATACACATATCCAAAATTTCGGCACACCTCCTTGGGTCAGATGTTCTCCTGATACCAGGAGCAGAAATTTTTCGACTTAAAATTTGTCTAACTCCGAAAAACGCTAGTATAACTAGATATATAGAGACGTGCATGAAGCAACGTATGCATGCCTATATCTATACACATATCCAAAATTTCGGCACACCTCCTTGGGTCAGATGTTCTCCTGATACCAGGAGCAGAAATTTTTCGACTTAAAATTTGTCTAACTCCGAAAAACGCTAGTATAAATTGATATACAGAGACGTGCATGAAGCAACGTATGCATGCCTATATCTATACACATATCCAAAATTTCGGCACACCTCCTTGGGTCAGATGTTCTCCTGATACCAGGAGCAGAAATTTTTCGACTTAAAATTTGTCTAACTCCGAAAAACGCTAGTATAAATAGATATACAGAGACGTGCATGAAGCAACGTATGCATGCCTATATCTATACACATATCCAAAATTTCGGCACACCTCCTTGGGTCAGATGTTCTCCTGATACCAGGAGCAGAAATTTTTCGACTTAAAATTTGTCTAACTCCGAAAAACGCTAGTATAAATAGATATACAGAGACCTGCATGAAGCAACGTATGCATGCCTATATCTATACACATATCCAAAATTTCGGCACACCTCCTTGGGTCAGATGTTCTCCTGATACCAGGAGCAGAAATTTTTCGACTTAAAATTTGTCTAACTCCGAAAAACGCTAATAGAAATAGATATACAGAGACGTGCATGAAGCAACGTATGCATGCCTATATCTATACACATATCCAAAATTTCGGCACACCTCCTTGGGTCAGATGTTCTCCTGATACCAGGAGCAGAAATTTTTCGACTTAAAATTTGTCTAACTCCGAAAAACGCTAATAGAAATAGATATACAGAGACGTGCATGAAGCAACGTATGCATGCCTATATCTATACACATATCCAAAATTTCGGCACACCTCCTTGGGTCAGATGTTCTCCTGATACCAGGAGCAGAAATTTTTCGACTTAAAATTTGTCTAACTCCGAAAAACGCTAGTATAAATAGATATACAGAGACGTGCATGAAGCAACGTATGCATGCCTATATCTATACACATATCCAAAATTTCGGCACACCTCCTTGGGTCAGATGTTCTCCTGATACCAGGAGCAGAAATTTTTCGACTTAAAATTTGTCTAACTCCGAAAAACGCTAGTATAAATAGATATACAGAGACGTGCATGAAGCAACGTATGCATGCCTATATCTATACACATATCCAAAATTTCGGCACACCTCCTTGGGTCAGATGTTCTCCTGATACCAGGAGCAGAAATTTTTCGACTTAAAATTTGTCTAACTCCGAAAAACGCTAATAGAAATAGATATACAGAGACGTGCATGAAGCAACGTATGCATGCCTATATCTATACACATATCCAAAATTTCGGCACACCTCCTTGGGTCAGATGTTCTCCTGATACCAGGAGCAGAAATTTTTCGACTTAAAGTTTGTCTAACTCCGAAAAACGCTAGTATAATTAGATATATAGAGACGTGGATGAAGCAACGTATGCATGCCTATATCTATACACATATCCAAAATTTCGGCACACCTCCTTGGGTCAGATGTTCTCCTGATACCAGGAGCAGAAATTTTTCGACTTAAAATTTGTCTAACTCCGAAAAACGCTAATAGAAATAGATATACAGAGACGTGCATGAAGCAACGTATGCATGCCTATATCTATACACATATCCAAAATTTCGGCACACCTCCTTGGGTCAGATGTTCTCCTGATACCAGGAGCAGAAATTTTTCGACTTAAAATTTGTCTAACTCCGAAAAACGCTAGTATAAATAGATATACAGAGACGTGGATGAAGCAACGTATGCATGCCTATATCTATACACATATCCAAAATTTCGGCACACCTCCTTGGGTCAGATGTTCTCCTGATACCAGGAGCAGAAATTTTTCGACTTAAAGTTTGTCTAACTCCGAAAAACGCTAGTATAATTAGATATATAGAGACGTGCATGAAGCAACGTATGCATGCCTATATCTATACACATATCCAAAATTTCGGCACACCTCCTTGGGTCAGATGTTCTCCTGATACCAGGAGCAGAAATTTTTCGACTTAAAATTTGTCTAACTCCGAAAAACGCTAGTATAAATAGATATACAGAGACGTGGATGAAGCAACGTATGCATGCCTATATCTATACACATATCCAAAATTTCGGCACACCTCCTTGGGTCAGATGTTCTCTTGATACCAGGAGCAGAAATTTTTCGACTTAAAGTTTGTCTAACTCCGAAAAACGCTAGTATAACTAGATATATAGACGTGCATGAAGCAACGTATGCATGCCTATATCTATACACATATCCAAAATTTCGGCACACCTCCTTGGGTCAGATGTTCTCCTGATACCAGGAGCAGAAATTTTTCGACTTAAAATTTGTCTAACTCCGAAAAACGCTAATAGAAATAGATATACAGAGACGTGCATGAAGCAACGTATGCATGCCTATATCTATACATATATCCAAAATTTCGGAACACTTCCTCGAGTCAGACGTTCTCCTGATACCACAAGCATTTCTCGACCTAAAATCCTTCCAACTGGATAATTTGAATTTTGAGTCGAAAATTGTCTCGGTATCAGGCGAATATCTGACCCGAGGAGGTGTGCCGAAATTTTTGGTGGAAAAACGCAAGTGTGTAGATATGGATGCGTTTGTGGCTTCATGAACATCGCTATATTTTCACGTTATTTGGAGTTTCTGAAGTTCTCAAGTCGAAAAATCGATCTTAAAATAAAGAGTCGCAGAGAGGGTGCAGGGGAAAGAAAGATAGAAAATAATTATTGGTATATCTGAGAATTTATTTCTCCAGGATCGATACAATTGTATACTCATTGTCAAAGTTATGCAATACATCAATAAAAAATACATCAAACATTACAGGAGTACAAAGTTCCTGTCCCCACGCGTATCACATCCTATTTTTCATGAAAAATACATGACAACCTTCACTTTTGACACCGTGATAGTGTAAGAAAGTAGTGAGACGAAGTTTTTGCCGCACTCCTTAGAAAAGATTTTGTCTACTGTTACACGCAGAGAAAGTGAAGGTTTCCATGCGTGTGTTATGAAAAAATATGTATGTATCGCAATTCGTCGAGTCTTTTTATTCGCTTGTTGGTACAAGTACAAATACAAGTAATTATTATATAAATGTGATTCTTATTTTAATAATATACTAGCTAATATAACTAGTTTTACAGAGATTGCGATCAATACACACTCGCGCTCGTTGCGATTGGAATAGAATTCTCACGGGGCGGATGTGTTCCGACTCTGATAGAAGTCTCTTCAACTTTAACAGAAGTAGAAGTATTATAGTATCACTATCATTCAGTAAATTAACCGAAAAACTGAACAAGAATTTCTTCGTCCATGGGTGCATTGTCTATTTCACGATACCCCTCTGCGCTTAGAGAATTCTGATTGAAATACCCGACACGAACATATCTCGTTAACGCAACCCCCATACGAACTCTTTGATGCCATGAGAGCTACTGACTCCGCAGCAGGTGCCTTTAGCCCGGGTCAGTGCTTCGTTGTTAGTCGGCTAGTCGTTCCAATGTTCCAGCAGGCTGACAAATGGTATCGCCATCTCGCAGTCGGACTTACGAACTACTTTTGCCGCAACATCTGTCTGCCTCATCATGTGCAACCCTACCTACATAACTGACATGCGGATTCCTGTAGTGACATGGGAAAAAAGGAAGCAATTGATTATCAGTATCTCTGCAAATTTATTGATGCAGTATTGATACAATATTATGCTAGTTCGAAAATTCATTCTTCCCGCTCTGGCAATCGTTTCTTCGTCGTCCTACGAACAATTTAGAGAATGTGACGAACAACCTTCTTCAGCTCACTTCCTCGGGGCTCGGGCCAGATGGTCCCATACCAAATCCTCCGCTCTGTAGCTCTTGGTGTCCGGGTTCTTCGTCTGGTACATTCTAGCGTCCAAGTCTCCAGCCTCGTAGATTTCTTTCTACGAGTCTTTTGCCTCGGAGATCTTCACGTTGCATGTCCTTCTCTTCTTGGTATCGGGGTCCAGATCCACAAGTTCATAGTCTTTGGTGTCTAGTTCACCGTGGTCCTAAACTCTGGAGCAAAGGGATTAAACGAGAAAAACTATAGAGTGGAGGATCTGGCCGATGATAATGACGGCACGCGTAAGCTATACCAGGATGTCCTATTCAGAAATGCATGCCGCCAAATGCACTGCACAGCTTGCATTCTTGAGCCAGTCCTGCCCGAATGACATACGGGCTGTGTGTGATGTCTGAGGGTTACATTAACCCGAACGCTTCGGGGGCGTTGTAAATACGTACTTCCTCTCTCACTGTCCCAAATTTGAGCGAAATCGATGGTACGTTAACCTGACCCTCTCATTGTGAGTGTTTACAATGAAGTTTGTTGAATTCATTGAGTTCATGCTTCGTTTTTACATCTAAGAGTAATCGGATTTAGGTGGAGAATAACTGGAATGAATATGATGAATTGGTCGATATGATCACTGAATAATTATCAATTGATAGGTAGTTATAAAGATGGTAGAAACCAGTTATGTATTAATTATAAGTTTCTAGAGTTAGATGTGAAGTCTTATATTTTAGAATTTGATTTATGCGTTTAGTGTTGGAGAGTTGATCGAAGAGTGTCTCGCGAATAATGATTCCAAGTTGGAGAGTAAGTAAGTTCTATTGTCTCTTTGTCCCTTATGCGTAAGCGTGTTTATGCAAGGTTACGGTTTTATAGGTACGTAGGTGAGAATGAGGTGCTTCGAACGTCAGGCTAGGACTTCCTTCGATTGAAGGTCATGGGATAGGATGCATGCGGGATGTTATCTATCGACTATTGAGAGTGAAAAGTATGGAATGCGTAACATTGATGTCCACGAATGTCCTCCAGAATGTCAGATTGAGGGCAAATTGTTCAAGCAACTAGACGTCGTCCGAAAATTAGCATGGAAAGTCAATTAAAAATGATTGTCAAAGGCAACGCACAGCGAATGCATGGTCCACACAAAGGTGACTATCGGTTATTAGAATGTCGAATATATACAATCGACTTGTGGTTGACATGCAGTCGCGATTTCTTTATTCAACTAGCGAAAGGCATTATTTTTAGCCTACTCGGAGATGATCTTCTTTCTATTTTCACTGTTCATCATCATTTGAAAGCCCGATAGCGGTTGACGTCGACCGTTGCCTGTAACATGACATTGCAGAGGCTATTCGCGCGCTTTCAGTCAGTGATAATGAACTATATTGACTCGTATAAGGCCTATTGCGATTTGGCAAAACAAAGTCTAGTCTAGTCAATTTTCTGCCGACATTAAGTGAAGACAGAGTCAATAGCGTGCTACTTGGGTATCCCTTCAAATTCGTTCGAGTCAATTCCTTGTATGAATTGTTTTATATGCCGATTAATCCAACTTTTCGGTCAAATTCGTAATT
The DNA here is from genome assembly GCA_947538915.1 of Tenthredo distinguenda. Lineage (NCBI taxonomy): Eukaryota > Metazoa > Arthropoda > Insecta > Hymenoptera > Tenthredinidae > Tenthredo > Tenthredo distinguenda. The sequence continues at coordinate 15,154,070 of OX384534.1, forward strand.
CAGAACTGAATAAGAGACCTTTCTTATATACGAAAAATGAGTGAGGCATGAATTATCTGATTAATTCAGATCATCAGAATATCACACTATCAAGAATTTGCAATTCAAACGTATTCTAATCCCTTGAATTTTGAGTATAGAATTAAATAAAGAACACTTCATATCCGCGCTTGAAAATGTAATAGATTTGCGCTTGTCACTAGGTGAGCACGTAAAAAAAGGCAGCCTTGGCCCAATAGATACGACTATTTTGATTGCACGTTCGAGAGCATACATCTACCAGAAAGAACGAGGAAATTCCTACTTACAATCAAAGTTTAAGCACATGAAACATATCAACCTTTGAAATCTCGATACATCATTAACATTCCCGAAATGTATTTCCTGTTCATTTAAAATCTTGCAGATGGACATGCTATTCTGATTATGGTAACTAATATTGAAAATAGATGTTAACTTATATCGCTAGGTTGGACGAAAGGGGCAGGCTGAGACATGGTGGGGTCTAGCTTTTCAAATTTATTCGGTCAAAGTTAAATGTCACGCTATTACGATTCGGTAGAAAATTATTCTTACAATAACTAAGTCATCATTTAAAAAGGATAGATTTTCAGTTGCCACGATCAATTCGTCGTGGTCAGCACGCCTGTAAGCAACACTGAAAATCCTCATAAGAAGAAGTTATGATATTTATAAGTGGTATAGGCTATCGTAATTTTCAAATGATTATTGACTGATATGCCACACTACAAGTAGAGTATTAAACCTCCGCTTGATTGATTCTGCCCAATTCTAAAGGTGTTTCTTCGCGCCATATGGAACCCATGATCTGTAATTTCATCTAAGAGGCCTTCCTTTCCTCCGTCACAATGTATCATATCAACGAGCAATTTGTTGGTACTTCACTAATGCTCTATAAAAATCCGTTCAGACTTGGATCCATCAGAACTATTGAATATCATTGAAACTACATCAGTCAACAATAAAAGTTAATATTCAAAACGTTACCTGACCATATTTTACGTACGTCACCGCATTACACCAATCAAGCTACTAATATGATAAATTCTGAATAGTGCGAAGAAAGGCCTATTAGATTGAATTACACATCATGAGCTTCATATTCTGGCCCAAGGAAGCACCTCAAGAAACTGGGGCAGAATCTATCATTCGGAGGTCTGATGCTCTCCTCGTATGTAATGAAATTCTACAAATGTGACCAATCATACAGCGTGTATTATACTTTCCAGCCAACATCAGCCACGTCTGAAAGAAGTGATGACGAGTCAATTGAAATCCTTCTTCGAGAATAGCTACAATCGTAATGGTATGTTCATCTGGAGCGGTGACAACGCACCACTTTACTGATCACTTTATACTTGGTTACTTGATGAAAATTTAATCAGCAGGCTTAGGATCTGCACTTCTTATATCAGAAGTACCACTGCATACACGAGTAGTTCACGATTTCTAGGCAATTCAAGGATTGGGCAGTGCTTGCCGAGAATGGAATAGACTCCAATGATTTTCGGAATCCTTAATCCTGAGCCTCTATGAATTCTCCAGTCATATTTTTTCCAAAACAATAGTCGAGTAATTAGCTTTCCTAATCTGCACATTAGACCGTAGGAGTGAAGAAATAATGAATAACCATATTGCCTTTTTTTTTCTTTACGTACAATATCCTGGAATATGTATCTACAGAGTGCTCTGGATTACCGAAAAAGTTATCGGGATTATGTGTGAAAATTTTCCGAAAGTTCAATTCTGTTTGACATGAAATCGCTCAATCGTGAAAATTCAGCTATCTCAAACACTCGGTCACGGGTTCGTTTTGAATTTTTCAGATCCGCGAACTAGCGAATGGTTTCTGGTATCCAGACCAGGGTGTCTAATCGTGATTCTGTTACTGTACCTCTGCTTCTCCGTTTCGGCAGGCCCGAGGTATATGAAGAACAGAGCACCCTACTCCTTACGCACGACCCTAATAATTTATAACTTTATTCAAGTTTTGCTAAGCACTTATTTAGTATACGAGGCTTTGATGTCAGGCTGGTTATTCGAATTTAGCTTAACGTGTCAGCCGGTCGATTATTCTGAGAGCCCATCGGCCATGCGGGTAAGTTCGATGATTTTATGGTTTGTGGAAGAAGTTGTCGTTAACGTGGTACTGAGAAAATGAATAAGCACTGATCGAATCAATGCCTTTCAGTTGGCCCGAGGCACACATCTATACTTCATGAGCAAAATCATCGAGCTCTTAGATACGGTGTTTTTCGTACTTCGGAAGAAGAACCGTCAAATATCATTTCTACACCTTTATCACCACGTTATAATGCCAATCGCTGCTTGGGTTGGAGTACGATATTATGCTGGTGGACATGTAACATTTCTCGGATTGCTGAACAGTTTTGTTCACATGGTTATGTATAGCTATTACATGCTGGCAGCCTTGGGGCCGAAAGTTCAGAAGTACCTGTGGTGGAAGAAGTATCTGACAATACTGCAAATGCTACAGTTTCTCACCTTCGGTGTACATAGTGCACAAATGCTATTCACAGATTGTAACTTTCCGAAAATATGGTCTTTTAGTATAACTGTTTCAAGTGCCATATTCTTCTACATGTTCGGATCTTTTTATATCGAGACTTACGTTAAGAGTAACACTAGCAGGGCAAAAGTTAACGGTGCGTCTAGTACGAGTCTGAAAGTCGATTAACAACTGTGTTAAAACATCTCATTCATTATCGATGCAAGCAGAACATTTCATCTATTCGGACTGGTCTGCCTTTTTCATTGACTAGATTTAAACAGTTCAGAACTGAGTAGTCAATTTCTCATTAGATAACAATTATTAAGGAAAATCTATGATGAAGATTGCACGATTGCGACTCGTCATAGTGATAAATGATTTTGACCCGCATTTAAACTTGTGTAAATTTTGTATTTTATTTCATTTACTTTTACTAATTTTGTATTTTATTATCATTTACTTTCCCGTCAGGGTCTTCTCTATTCCAGATCGTTCACCAAATGCTGGTTCAACTATAGATGTATGGTAAATTCTAGCGTCCAAGTCTCCTGCCTCGTAGATTTCTTTCTACGAGTCCTTTGCCTCGGAGATCTTCGCGTTGCATGTCCCTCCCCTCTTGCTATCGGGGTCCAGATCAACAACCTCATAGTCTTTGGTGTCTAAGTCACCATGGTCCTAAACTCTGGAGCAAAGGGATTGAACGATAAAAACTACAAAGTGGAGGATCTGGACGATGATAACGACGGCACGCGTAAGCTATACCAGGATGTCCTATTCGGAAATGCATGCCGCCACAGGCATTGCACAGTTTGCATTGCTGAGCCAGTCCCGCCCGAACTACATATGAGCTATGTGATTAGCCAAATCAGACCTGCCGCAGCGATTAACGACAAAAGCTAGAGTCCGTTCACCGCAGGACGTTTATTCTCAGACTTTTATGATGAATCGTCGCCTCGAACGCTCTGGGGGCATTGTAACTACGTACTTCCTCTCTCACTTTCCCAAATTTGAACGAAACCGATGATACGTTAATCTGACCCTCTCATTGTGAGTGTTTACAATGGATTGAATTAATTCCAACAAAGTACGAAGTATGGAAATATTATTTATGTCGAAATATGGTATTAGCTGACAAAGTTTAATTTTTATGTATATCCCACCATTGCATTGATGTAGTCGTCATTTTATCAACAGCCGAAAATATCGGCGCATTGTTGGCGAAAAAATAAACAAAGAAGGCATTTTTTTAATGCCCGTCAATCGTCACAAACTGAGCCAAAAGTTGACCCATAGTATACTTAATGTTATGATTATTGTTGTGAGTTTTGTTGAGTTCGCTGAATTCGTTGAATTCGTTGAGTTCGAGCCTCGTTTTTACAACTAAGCCTAACCGAACTTAAGTGCAGAATAGTTGGAATGAATATGATGTATTGGTCGGTATGGCACTGAATAATTATTAATTGATAGGTAGTTATAAAGATGGTAGAAACCAGTTATGTAATAATTATAAGCCTCTGGAGTTAGATGTGAAGTCTATAATATAATAAAAATCGATTTATGAGTTTAGTGTTTGAGAGTTGATTGAAGAGTGTCTCGCGAATGATGATTGCAAGTTGGAGAGTAAGTAAGTTCTATTGTCTCTTTGTCCCTTATGCGTGAGCGTGTTTATGCAAGGTTGCGGTTTTATAGGTACGTAGGTAAGGATGAGCTGCTTCGAACGTCAGGTTAGGACTTCCTTTGATTGAGGGTCATGGGATAGGATGCATGCGGGATGTTATCTATCGACTACTGAGAGTGAGAAGTATGGAATATGTAACATTGATGTCCAGGAATGTCCTCCAGAATGTCAGATTGAGGGCAAATTATTCAAGCAACTAGACGTCGTCTTAAAATTAGCATGGAAAGTCAATTAAAATTGATTGTCAAAGGCAACGCACAGCGAAGTCAATTTCTTTGTTCAACTAGCGAAAGGCATTGTTATTAGCCTATATGCAGATGATCTCCTTTATATTTGGACTGTTTACGATCATTTGAAAGCCCAATAGCGGTTGACGTCGACCGTTGCCTGTAATATGACATTTCAGAGGCTATTCGCGCGCTTTCAGTCAGTGATAATGAACTATATTGGCTCGTATTATGCCTATTGCCATTTGGCAAAACAAAGTCTAGTCAATTTTCTGCCGACATTAAGTGAAGACAGAGTCAATAGCGTGCTACTTGGGTATCCCTTCAAATTCGTTCGAGTCAATTCCTTGTATGAATCGTTTTGTATTCCGATTAATACAACTTTTCGTTCAAATTCCGAATTCAGAACTGAATGAAAGACCCTTGTTATACACGCAAAATGAGTGGGGCATAAATTATCTGATTAATTCAGATCATCAGAATATCACACTATCAAGAATTTTGCAATTCAAACGTATTCTAATCCCTTGAATTTTTAGTTTAGAACTAAATAAAGAACAATTCATATCCGCGCTTAAAAATGGAATGGACTTGCGCTTGTCACTAGTAAAGAAAGGCAGCCTTGCCCTAATAGATACGACTATTTTAGTGCTTACCTCGAATGCACGTTCAAGAGCATACATCCACCAGAAAGAACGCGGAAATTTCCACTTACAATCAAAGTTTGAGCACATGAAACATATCAACCTTTGAAATCGCGATACATCATTAATATTTCCGAAATGTATTTCCTGTTCATCTAAAATCTTGCAGATCGACATGCTATTCTGATCATGGTAACGAATATTGAAAATAGATGTTAACTTGTATCGCTAGGTTGGGCGAAGGGGGCTATAGGCTGCAGCATGGTGGGGTCTAGTTTTTCAAATTTATTCGGTCGAAGTTAAATGTCACGCTATTACGATTCGGTAGGAAATTATTCTTACAATTACTAAGTCATCATTCAAAAAGGATAGATATTCAGTTGCCACGATCACTTCGTCGAGGTCAGCACGCCTGTAAGCAACACTGAAAATCCTCGTAAGAAGAAGGTATGATATTTATAAATGGTATAGGCTATCGTAATTTCTCAAGTAAATATTGACTGATATGCTACACTAACAAGTAGAGTATTAGACCTCCGCGTGATTGATTCTGCCCAATTCTAGAGGTGTTTCTTTGCGCCATATGGAACCCATGATCTGTAATTTCATCTAATAGGTCTTCCTTTCTTCCGTCACGGTGTATCATATCAACAAGCAATTTGTTGGTATTTCACCAATGTTTCGGAAAAAAAATCCGTTCAGACTTGGATCTATCAGAACTATTGAATATCATTGGAACTACATCAGTCAACAATAAAAGTTAATATTCAAGACGTTATCTCACCATGTTTTACATACGTCACCGCATTACACCAATCAAGCTACTAATATGATAAATTCTGAATGGTGCGAAGAAACGCCGATTAGTTTGAATTACACATTATGGGATTCATATTCTGGTCCAAACACCTCTAGAAACTTGGGCAGAATCCATCATCCGGAGGTCCGATGCTCTCCTCGTACGTAATAAAATTCTACAAATGTGACCAATCATACAGCGTGTATCATACTTTCCAGCCAACATCAGCCACGTCTGAAAGAAATAATGACGAGTCAATTGAAATCTTTCTTCGAGAATATCTACAATCGTAATGGTACGTTCATCTGGAGCGGCGACAACGCACCGCTTTGCTGATCGCTTTATACTTGGATACTTTCTGAAAATTTAATCAGCAGGCTTAGGATCTGTACTTCCTATATCAGAAGTATCACTCTGTACACACGTAGTCCGCGATTTCTAGGCAATTCAAGGGTTGGGTAGTGTTTGCCGAGAACGGAACAAATTGCAATGATTTTTGGACTACCTTCATCCTGGGCCTTTATGAATTCTCAAGTCAGATTTTTTCCAAAACAATGGTCGAGTAATTAGCTTTCCTAATCTGCATATCAGACCGAAGGAGTGAACAAATAACGAATAATCAAATCGCATTTTTTTTTTTTTCGTGTAATATCCTTAAATAGAAGAAAAATCCTCGAATATGTATCTACGGAGTGCTCTGGATTACCGAAAAAGTTATCGGGATTATGTGTGAAAATTTTCCGAAAGTTCAATTCTGTTTGACATGAAATCGCTCAATCGTGAAAATTCAGCTATCTCAAACACTCGGTCACGGGTTCGTTTTGAATTTTTCAGATCCGCGAACTAGCGAATGGTTTCTGGTATCCAGACCAGGGTGTCTAATCGTGATTCTGTTACTGTACCTCTGCTTCTCCGTTTCGGCAGGCCCGAGGTATATGAAGAACAGAGCACCCTACTCCTTACGCACGACCCTAATAATTTATAACTTTATTCAAGTTTTGCTAAGCACTTATTTAGTATACGAGGCTTTGATGTCAGGCTGGTTATTCGAATTTAGCTTAACGTGTCAGCCGGTCGATTATTCTGAGAGCCCATCGGCCATGCGGGTAAGTTCGATGATTTTATGGTTTGTGGAAGAAGTTGTCGTTAACGTGGTACTGAGAAAATGAATAAGCACTGATCGAATCAATGCCTTTCAGTTGGCCCGAGGCTCACATCTATACTTCATGTGCAAAATCATCGAGCTCTTAGATACGGTGTTTTTCGTACTTCGGAAGAAGAACCGTCAAATATCATTTCTACACCTTTATCACCACGCCATGATGCCAATGGCTTCTTGGATTGCAGTACGATATTTTGCTGGTGGACATGTAACATTTCTCGGATTGGTGAACAGTTTTGTTCACATGGTTATGTATAGCTATTACATGCTGGCAGCCTTGGGGCCGAAAGTACAGAAGTACCTGTGGTGGAAGAAGTACCTGACAATACTGCAAATGCTACAGTTTCTCACCTTCGGTGTACATAGTGCACAAATGCTATTCACAGATTGTAACTTTCCGAAATTTTGGTCATTTAATATAGCTGTTTCAAGTTCCGTATTCTTCTACATGTTCGGATCTTTTTATATCGCGACTTACGTTAAGAGTAACACTAGCAGTGCAACAGTCAACGGTGCGTCTAGTACGAGTCTGAAAGTCGATTAATAACTATGTTAAAACATCTCACTCATTATCGATGCAGCAGAACATTTCATCTATTCGGACCGGTCTGCCTTTCTTCATTGACTAGATCCAAACAGTCCAGAACTGAGCTTTCCAAATAATTGCTATCCCCTTTCTCGTTGGATAGCAATTATTGAGGAAAAGCTATGGTGGAGATTGCACGATTGTGACTCGTCATAGTAATAAATGATAAATGACTTTGATCCGTATTTAAACTTGTGTACCTTTTGTAAACATCGAGGCTGTCTTCTTTTTAGCAAGATAGCAAGATTTTAGACTCAAATTGTTTTCAGCAAACTTCGGAATAAAAAGATTGGGTATTTTCGCCCGCGTTTGAAATTTGCACTCCATTCACTTTCCCTCCAGGGTTTTCCCCATTCCAGATCATTCACCAAATGCTGGTTTAACTATAGATATGTAGTAAATTCGAGCGTCCAAGTCTCCTGCCTTGTAGATTTTGTTCTAAGATTTTTTTGCCCCGGAGATCTTCGCGTTGCCTGTCCCTCGCCTCTTACTATCGGTGTCCAGATCCACAACTTCATAGTCTTTGGTGTCTAAGTCACCGTGGTCCTAAACTTTGAAGCAGAGGGAGTAAACGATAAAAACTACGAAGTGGAGGATTTGGACGACGATAACAACGGCACGCGTAAGCTATACCAGGATGTCCTATTCAGAAATGCACGACGCCGCAGGCATTGCACAGTTTGCATTCTTGAGCCAGTCCCGCCCGAGCTACATATAAGCTATGTCATTTGCCAAATCAGACCTGCCGCAGCGATTAACGACAAAAGCTAGAGTCCGTTTACCGCAGGACGTTTATTCTCAGACTTTTATGACGAATCGTCGCCTCGAACGCTATGGGGGCATTGTAACTACGTACTTCCTCTCTCACTTTCCCAAATTTGAACGAAACCGATGATACGCTAATCTGACCCTCTCATTGTGATTGTTTACAATAAATTGAATTAATTCCAACAAAGTACGAAGTATGGAAATATTAATTATGTTGAAATATGATGTCAGCTGACAAAGTTTAATTTTTACGTATATCCCAGGTAGCAAACTTATCCAGACGCCGATTGTCATTGCATTGATTTAGTCGTCATTTGATCGACAACCGGAATTGTCGGCGCATTGTTTGCAAAAAAATAAAAATAAAAAAAGACAATTTTTTAATGCCCGTCAATCGTCACAAAGTGAGCCAAAAGTTGGCCCATAGTATACTTAATGTTATGATTAGATATTGTTGTGAGTTCTGTTGAGTTCGCTGAATTCGTCGAATTCGTTGAGTTCGAGCCTCGTTTTTACAACTAAGGCTAACCGAACTTAGGTGCAGAATAGTTGGAATGAATATGATGTATTGGTCGGTGGGATCACTGAATAATTATTTATTGATAGGTAGTTACAAATATGGTAGAAACCAGTTATGTAATAATTATAAGCTTCTAGAGTTAGATGTGAAGTCTTTAATATTTTGGAGATCGATTTATGAACCGAGTGTTCAAGAGTTGATTGAAGAGTGTCTCGGGAATGATGATTCCGAGTTGGAGAGCAAGTTCTATTCGCTCCTTGTTCCTTAGGCGTGAGCGTGTTTACGCAAGATTGCAGTCTTATAGGTAAGTAGGTAGGGATGGGGTGCTTCGAACGTCGGGTTGGGACTTCCTTTGATTGAGGTTTGTGGGATAGGATGCACGCGGGATGTTGTATATCGAGTATTGAGAGTGAGACGTATGGAATACTTAACATTGATGTCCACGACGGTCGTCCAGAATGTCGGATTGGGGGCGAATTGTTTAAATAACTATAGACACCGTCTTGTAATTAGCGTGGTAAGTCGATTAAAAATGATTGACAAAGGCAACGCACAGCGAATGCATGGTCCAAACAAAGGTGACTATCGGTTATTAGAATGTCGAATGTACAATCGAGCTGTGGTTGAAATGCAGTCGCGATTTCTTTGTTCAACTAGCGAAAGGCATTGATATTAGCCTACATGCAGATGATCTTCTTTATATTTTGACTGTTTACCATCATTGGAAAGCCCGATAGCGGTTGACGTCGACCGTTGCCTGTAACATGACATTTCAGAGTCTATTCGCGCGCTTTCAGTCAACGATAATGAACTATCGGCTCGTATTATGCCTATTGCCATTTGGCATAACAAAGTCTAGTCAATTTCCTACCGACATTAAGTGAAGACAGAGTCAACAGTGTCCTACTTGGGTAGGTATACCTTCGAATTCGTTCGAGTCAATTCTTTGAATAAATCGTTTTATATTCCGATTAATCCAATTTTTCGTTCAAATTCGTAATTCAGAACTGAATGGAAGACCTTCGTTGTACACGCAAAATAAGTGGGGCATAAATTATGTGATTAATTCAGATCATCAGAATATCACACTATCAAGAATTTGCAATTCAAACGTATTCTAATCTCTTGAACAATTCATATCCGCGCTTGAAAATGGAATGGATTTGCGCTTGTCACTAGGTGAGCACGTAAAAAAAGGCAGCCTTCGCCCAATAGATACGACTATTGCAGTGCTTACCTCGAATGCACGTTCGAGAGCATACATCCACCAGAAAGAACGAGGAAATGTCTACTTACAATCAAAGTTTGAGCACATGAAACATATCAACCTTTGAATTCTCGATACATCATTAATATTTCCGAAATGTATTTCCTGTTCATTTAAAATATTGCAGATGGACATGCTATTTTAATTATGGTAACGAATATTGAAAATGGATGTTAACTTCTATTGCTAGGTTGGGCGAAGGGGGCTATAGGCTGCAGCATGGTGGGGTCTAGTTTTTCAAATTTATTCGGTCAAAGTTAAATGTCACGCTATTACGATTCCGTAGGAAATTATTCTTACAATTACTAAGTCATCATTCAAAGAGGATAGATTTTCAGTTGCCACAATCAATTCGTCGTGGTTAGGCACACCTGTAAGCAGCACTGAAAATCCTCTGAAGAAAACGGTATGATATTTATAAATGGTATAGGCTATCGTAATTTCTCAAGTAAATATTGACTGATATGCTACACTAACAAGTAGAGTATTAGACCTCCGCGTGATTGATTCTGCCCAATTCTAGAGGTGTTTCTTTGCGCCATATGGAACCCATGATCTATAATTTCATCTAATAGGTCTTCCTTTCTTCCGTCACGGTGTATCATATCAACAAGCAATTTGTTGGTATTTCACCAATGCTTCGGAAAAAAAATCCGTTCAGACTTGGATCTATCAGAACTATTGAATATCATTGGAACTACATCAGTCAACAATAAAAGTTAATATTCAAGACGTTATCACACCATATTTTACGAAAGGCACCGCATTACACCAATCAAGCTACTAATATGATAAATTCTGAATAGTGTGAAGAAAGGCCCATTAGATTGAGTTACACATCACGAGCTCCATATTCTGGCCCAAGGAAACACCTCTAGAAGCTTGGGCAGAATCCATCATCCGGAGGTCTGATGCTCTCCTCGTATGTAATGAAATTCTACGAATGTGACCAGTCATACAGCGTATATTACTTTCCAGCCAACATCAGCCACGTCTGAAAGAAATAATGACGAGTCAATTGAAATCCTTCTTCGAGAATATCTACAATCGTAATGGTACGTTCATCTGGAGCGGTGACAACGCACCGCTTTACTGATCATTTTACACTTGGTTACTTTCTGAAAATTTGATCATCGGGCTTAGGATCAGTACGTCTTATATCAGGAGTACCACCCCATACACGCGTAGCTCGCGATTTCTAGACAATTCAAGGAATGGGTAGTGCTTACCGAGAAAGGAATAAATTCCAATGATTTTCGGGATCCTTAATCCTGAGCCTCTACGAATTCTCAAGTCATATTTTTTTCAAACCAATGGTCAAGTAATTAGCTTTCCTAATCTACACATGAGACCGAAGGAATGAAGAAATATTGCATTAATTTTTTTCTTAATGTACCATATCGTCGAATATGTATGTACAGAGTGCTCTGGATTACCGAAAATGTTATCGGGATGATGTGAGAAAATTTTCCGACAGTTTAATTCTGTTTGACATGAAACGCTCAATCGTGAAAGTTCAACTATTTCAAACACTCGGTCACGGGCTCGTTTTGAATTTTTCAGATCCGCGAACTAGCGAATGGTTTCTGATATCCAGACCAGGGTGGCTAATCCTGATTCTGTTACTGTACCTTTACTTCTCCGTTTCGGCAGGCCCGAGGTCCATGAAGAACAGAGCACCCTACTCCTTACGCACGACTCTGATAATTTATAACTTTATTCAAGTTTTACTAAGCACTTATTTAGTCTACGAGGCTTTGATGTCGGGCTGGTTATTCGAATTTAGCTTAACGTGTCAGCCGGTCGATTATTCTGAGAGCCCATCAGCCATGCGGGTAAGTTCGATGATTTTACGGTTTGTGGAAAAAGTTGTCGTTAACGCGGTACTGAGAAAATGAATAAGCACTGATAGAATCAATCCCTTTCAGTTGGCCCGAGCCGCACATCTATACTTCACGTGCAAAATCATCGAGTTTTTAGATACGGTGTTCTTCGTACTTCGGAAGAAGAACCGTCAAATATCATTTCTACATCTTTATCACCACGCTATAATGCCAATGGGTGCTTGGATTGGAGTACGTTATTTTGCTGGTGGACATGCAACGTTTCTCGGATTGCTGAACAGTTTTGTTCACATGGTTATGTATAGTTATTACATGCTTGCAGCCTTGGGGCCGAAAGTACAGAAGTACCTGTGGTGGAAGAAGTACCTGACAATACTGCAAATGCTACAGTTTCTCGTAGTCGGTGTACATAGTGCACAAATGCTATTCACAGATTGTAACTTTCCGAAATTATGGTCTTTCAATATAGCTGTTTCAAGTGCCGTATTCTTCTACATGTTCGGATCCTTTTATATCGACACTTACGTTAAGAGTAACACTAGCAGTGCAACAGTCAACGGTGCGTCTAGTATGAGTCAGAAAGTCGATTAATATCTGTGTCAAAACATCTCATTCATTATCGATGCAACAGAACATTTGATCTATTCGGACCGGTCTGCCTTTCTTCATTGACTTGATTCAAACAGTTTAGAAATGAGGAGTCAATTTTTCATTGGATAACAATTATTGAGGAAAAGCTATGGTGGACATTGCACGATTGTGACTCGGCATAGTGATGAATGATTTTGATCCGTATTTAAACTTGTGTAAATTTTGTATACATAGAGACCGTTCTTTTTTAGCAAGATATTCTTAGAAGCAAATTGTTTAAGCTAATTTCCGAATAAAAAGATTGGGTATTTTCGCCTGCGTTTGAAATTTGTACTCCATTCGCTTTCCCGCCAGGGTCTTCCCTATTCCAGCTCATTCTACCAAATGCTGGTTCAACTATACGCTGCTTCTGTCGTGGATACGACAGAAATCTACTGCAAAATATTTGTTACCACTGTCTTGTATCTTGAGATGGTTAAACGAACACGCATTACTCTGCCTTACCATTCCTCCGCCTTATTCAACGCTAATTGTAAAAAGTGCGTTATTTTGAATTTGCGTACCTAGGTACTACATTCGTCGATATAATCAGTTTAAATCCGTAATTGTATCATACACATCGGTTTTTTCCGTTCCTCGATAATTAGTAATTCAAAATCACACCTTGCGATGCACGATCACATTGGAATTTTGCTTTTCTCTATTCTCTGTACAATTACGTGCGAAATTGAGGCCAAGATTCACAATACTGCAAATATTAGCATCACGACTGGTTATTTTAAAAGATATAAAAAGACTTCAATTAAGGACTCAGGATTAATTACCTTCATCCATTTATCGATCGCTTTGTCGTCCGATAAAGATATTGATTTACGACGATGACATATGTCTTGCGGTAAAATCAATACCAAACTCGCGCTCTCACGCACACGCACGTGCCTTTTGACCCGCCACTTACCCGCCCGCATGTAATATATATATTCTCTAAACACGTGGAGGGGTCGATGTACCATCTCCAAAACATGCGTTAACATTTCTGGGCCAGTCGGCCGAGCAACGTTGTTCAATGTTGGGTCATTGTCAGAGGAAGTTCGGGGTTGTATGCCTACAACTAACAGGAGGAGGCAATGGCAGTTGCTTTTAGCCTCTACTTCACCACTTCCGTTTTACTTTATCACAGCATGGTTGCAGCTTTGAAACAACAAACCTTTGATTCATGTTCCCTGCCGCTTCTGCCGTCAATCCAATCACTTACCACAGTGCTGTTTCTAATGCCAGAAGCTGACATTACCCCGAATATCAGCTGCAGGCATTTTTCAGAGGAATTTCCGATCACCTATAAAATACCTAAAGAAAGCCTCTGTCCCTGAGTCCCACTAAATGCACGGGAAACTACTCGGCAGATTTTTCTAATGAACGACAAATTCCGACGATCTCCCGATAACCCGAAATTGATTAGACAATTCAATGTTTCTTCTTTTAAGAGGATTAGAATGAATTGAACCGAATTGATTTTAGCAAGAAAATATTATGTACGCGATTATACAGCTAGAGGCAATTTAAGAAAAGAAATTCTTATTCTTAATACTTTATAACGTCTGTTAAACATTTCTCAAGCAAGTATGACTTCAACGGTTATTTATTTTCGTTTGAGTTACCTACTGCTGAATTTGCAAGGAAATATACATAATTGCGTATTTAAAAGTTCGCTGAAAAGTATACTTTCAGCCCATGCCTAAGCTCAAACTTTTCCTAGCTAGTATATCACGACGTCATTATACATTTTATTTTCTATAATTAATCTTGAGTATTTCTAAAGGTATATACATACATAAACGATGTAATAAATTCGGTTTCATGCTTAGGCAAACCCTGTACCCACTGCAGTGCGAGTTATATACCGATAATTGAATTCGCTATACAGTGTACTAATTTTCAACCACACGTAATTTGTCCTTATCATTAATTTATTCGAACGATCCACGAACGGCATCTACAGGCAACTGACGATGAGAGAGAAAAGGCTACTCACAATCAGTTACGTGACAAATTCATAGAGTCACATGATGTGCACAGCATGTCATAGACAAGAGGCGAAGCCAGTTAGTAATGAGTCGAACTCATTGTGATCTTCAATAGTCTGGAAGCAATATACAAAGCTTCACGTGTACGATCATTACATCTTGGAAAATACAACCGCGAATGGATATTCTACTCAGCGCAATACTCGCATTGTCTCACCCTTGTCAGTTTTGCGATATACCAGGCCAGCTGTATGTACGAGACATCTAATTCTTTCCCGCAAGCTCATCCTATCATTGAATGCCCAAATCCTATATTTATGATACAAAGAACGTATTTATTGATAGTCATAGAATGACAAAATAATGTTGAATCTATTGTACACAGTCAATAATAATAAAGCATTGAAATAAGTTATTGTGGTGTTACTATGGTACAAGACGTTTGTCTTGCATTTATCTACTGGAAGTTCTTGATGTTTTTATTATTCCTTATACCAAGTGTTTACAAGTTTTTTTTAAACGTGGTTAGGCTTCCTTTGTTTTCACTGTTTCCGGTAGGCGAATTGATAGTGGAATTACCATAAGCTCCCCTCCCACATAATAGCGTCGAATTCGAGTTCACGTTCCGTGTTATCAGTCAGAAAAGGCCAAGTCCTGTGGTTAAGTACCGAAAGAAAATTGAGCAATAAATAATTAGCGCGTCGGAAAGAATATCGCTATTTCGCTATTTCATTGATAATAATTAATACTGAATTGTAAAAACCAAAAACCCTAGTACTGCGATACAATTGTATTTAATTTTTGCCTTGGCCAAAGAATTCTGTCGTATAGTCACGAGAGATGGCAGCAAAGTGTTTGTTCGAATCGCGCGTGCTTCGCGTACCCACCTACAATCGGTAGTTATACTTATATATGGCTTGATTATCCGACAATGAATCTAGATACGCAATGAAGATTGAAGTCAGTTGAGCGATTCGAAAATACATAATATCAACTGTAACACTTTGGGTGAGCGTGATAACGCATAAACGCATTTTAGAAAAATGCCACGTTCATATTTTCCAAATGTATCCTCTATGCTCCGTATGCTCTATGAGGTTGTTTCTGTTGAGATCTATTTGGAGAAATCTTATGTGAGGTAGGATATCGAATGTCAATTTAAGATTGGTCCAAATCTAACCGAACAGAAGTAACGAAGTGTACAATATTCCTATTTCAAAATCGGTCAGTTATACAAGTTTCTATAACACGCGATATGGGAAATAGAATCAACTATAATCACAACTCCTGAACAGGACCGAGATATCAGTTATTGAGCTATAACTAGTGATTAGAAATACAAAATTCAAAATTGATTTTATTACATGTAGAGTCAAAAAATGTTCAGTAATAGATTTCACAAAATATTCGTTACGGCGTATAATTCACAGGTACTACGCAACAAACCTAGATTGAAAATCAATTCACAACGATAAGCAATGTAACTTCAATGCTTCAATGATTGAAGACGAAGTAGCAAGACAAAGCTCGCGTATGCTAGACCGCCGCAACGCGACATTTGTAGCACCAGACCCCGTAGATTATAGTCAATGTGCCGAAATGCTACGTTTAACGGTATTAATAACGCGTCTGTTGACATAGCTAACGAGCACGTGGCTCTATGCATATCGAATTGATCCTAGTGTCAAGCACAAGCACAAGCACAAGCACACGCTCACGCCCACGCCACGTGCAAGTTGCACGATCGTACACACAACACACTCCATACTTGTACGTAATTAAAATTAACCGTTTAAAGCCGTTCAACGATGATAGTCCTGAGCCAACATATCGTCTATCTAAGATCAATAATGTTTACTCATGTTCCTTCGCTGGCATGTTGTGTACCTGCGCTACCTGTGCTACCTGTGGACCTTGGCGTTACCACCGCACACTGCAGTGGACTGCAGCTAGTACCTATACTAGTTGAAATACTACTATACGCTATTCAACAGTTAGGATAACTATTTTTATCGGAAACTGAACTCGAATTATAATTTATTTGTTTCTTGTACGATATTTTTTAGTTTGATGTGCGGGAAGCTTTGTGCTAGGGTGGTCCTTGTTCAGGGTATGGACGATCTTTTTCGCAGACACCCCCACAAGTCGTTTCCAAATAATTCAAAAGGAATCCTTTAAAAGAGGAATATTTATTCGCAAAAAATCTGTGCTTGTCAGAAATTAGTGTGCATCGATGTTACTACTCGAAGAAAACATTATTGTTACGCTTCGTTGTTAGTTCCCGATACGAGATTTTGTAGAATTGGAAAAAAAAGGTCAGATGCTTATGTTTTCCCCGAATGGTAGCATTGATGTCTATTCATTTTTTCACCATTGCAGGTTTCTTAGCAAACTAGCAGTTCCGTTATGAAATATTTATTGAAAGTGCAACAAAATCGTACGTATTTTGAATGGCGCAATTTATCCCCTTTGAAGCAGGATTTAGAATTAAGATAGAAAGTTGAAATTTTAGAGGGATTTCTTTGGAATGATGTGAAATCGATTTGAGAGGCCGGTTGCGAAAAAATTCGTTGATACTCATAAATAAGGACCACCCTAATATGCATAGTTACACGTTATAACTGTACCTATAGGTATTTTTTTCCTTCCTTCTTCTTTTTGTTTTTGGGAGTGTTCAGTGTATGGTGCCTGTGCTCTCTTTTCTATTCTAGATTCTGAATAGAACAGAAGAGTGTATTATATATTATATATATTATACGTAGGGATAGTAAATACGTAGCTGCTTGCTGCAGCTGCGTGTAAAACTAATATCAAAATAGAACTTTTCATGCGGTATAACGACTCTAGGTACAGTAACACACTACAGTGATGGTTATTTCCCGAAAATCAACATTTATATCGGGCAACGTCAACATTGTCTTTGTCAGAGAAAAAAAAAATCCGGCTTTTATTTGATGGTTACGAAATTTGCACAGTAGCTTGATAAAGTTCAATGCAAGCTACGTACCGAATTTCAAATTATTTCATAAACTTATTTTTACGAAGGGATTCCGATTTTAGGAACTTTTTTCATAAGAAAATCAGAAATATTTCCGACAGATTCTGCAATGCTCAGATCATTATGAAAATGGGATTATATAAATAACATTTAAAAAGTGAACATGATTGCAATTTTCCTGAAACAATGACTTTTGAGTTCCGAAAATTACTTGCCGAATTGTTGGTATGAAAATCAAATCACAAGTACAGATGTTATGATTATCGATTCAGTTTTTCTTAAATGGACGTATTTTCGAAAAAAGAGAATTATTTCTACCCACCTCTTCTGGTTGACGTTGAAAATTTCCCAGAGCTGATACAATATATATTTGATATACAATATTTTTTATTAGTTATTCACTGATTGATGTGGAATATATCAGAATTTTTGTTGAACAAAAAAATGTCAAACAAATTAATTGCACTGTTAGTATCTACATATATATGTACAAATAACCTTACGATCGAGTGCCCCTACAGAAATTGGAATCGCCTTAAAATAAGCATCGGTCTACGTATCGAATATGTATAAGGTGAACAACAAAATTAGGCGATTAATTATTCTTAGTATGATAATAATATAAAAAATTTTATGAAATTAATCTTGCGTGCAGTAATCTAGAATAAAAAATATTCAAACCTTGGAATAATATTCTTGACTCATCGACTGCTGTATATATTCTTATCGTGCTGACTTGTACGTACGTAGGTTACATGCCGAAACTGGGTCATTGTCTGTTTGCGACCGGCTGTCACCCTTGGCCCTGGTAACAGTTACTTCACAGAGAGACTTCGTAAATGTAGATCATATATTATTTGGTCACGTAACATGGACAAATTTCGCTGAGGATCTTTTACTTTTATTTTTACGCCTTATGAAATCTGATTCTTACATTCAGGCTCATTGTCAGCTGAATTCCCCGGTGAATGGATGGCGGAACGCTTCAATGTTTCAATCAAATTTTCCAAAGATGTCTTCGACGATAGAGAATTTTCAGATGTGTAGGTTTTGTCCGTGATACTCTTGCCTGGACAGAAACATGGCCTTTCATTGCAATATGATGGTTTCAATTTGTAGAATCTAGAAAGGCGGTTTATATAATGCAACAGGATTTGGCGAGGGTCACTTTCGAAATGACGTTGAATATGAAATATTTTCACATTCGTCGTGAGTCTACGGTATAGACTCTATACTAACAATAAACCGGAATTCTTAAGTATCTTTAGCGCACGTATTCATCCGCGAGATAAGTTTATCAAACACTCGAATATCCTGGTTCAAGTTGTTGAACAAAGTAACGGCGCTTCGCGAAGAACACTACACGCTGTTCCATAGGACAGAGTAGGTATAAAACAATGAATATTGTTTAACGTTTGGAATTTAAATTTCGTCAGGTGTTATTTTGGCCTCAGCCCACCTCTCGTATAGAATATTCTAATGATTAGATACACGCTCTCTGAACGCTGGATATACTTGAAGATGAAAAATAAGAGGAAAAGAAAATCGAAGAAGAAAAAAAGTTCGATTAAAAAATGTTGAAAAATCATTTTTACGATTGATTTTCGTACCAACTACACTACGGCATATTTATATGCTGAACATCACACTACATAACTTTACAGTTTGGTATCAGCGAGCATGCGCGATAGAATATTCACGTCTGCCGCGTCACCCTGGACTTTGGAATGACCGCGAGCTGAGGCCAAGAGGAGTGAAGTAACGAGGGTGACCTTGAAAGTAAATTCGCGGTCCTCGTGTAAGTTGTCATGCACGTGGTGCCAGCAAACTCTGCGTATCATTTTTCGCATTACATGCGATTACTCGATCATATATACTCCATATGGTCACCAAAAACTATAAATTATAGTATCCGAGGAAAAAGTATACTTCAACATATTCTCAGACCTCAGACTTGCGTATAATCATCGATGAAACCGATTGATAAGAAGAACACTATCTCGTTATAAACAGAAAGTGTGATTATACCAACTGATCTTCCGTTTATACGTTTCTTTCGGTCATGAAAATACTCTTCTGATCAGTTTTTTACTCTACGTTACATTAGGCACACTTCGCTTCATTCTTAATACTGATGTACCCCAGGGAGTTTTCTTTTCTGTGGATCATTTCCTCAGCGAAAATTCAACTTTGGTGATACGGAACTGTATTTACGAATTTTTGGAAAATTGTTATTAATATTATGGAAGCTACGTATTCTGGCCTCTCCGCTGCACAACATGTAACTATCGCATACGTGGCAAATGGTCTACGGCCTGACAACGAGCCAAATAGGCGAGTTATACAGTTCGTCATGCTTAGAGACGAGGTAAGTACTTTTAGATTGTACGATGTAGCCGTGCACACTTAAAACAATAGATCAAACTTCCGTCGACCCGTGTAGGTGTGAGATATACAAAACTTGAAATACCAAAACCTCCGACCCTCGTGTCTCGCTTTTACAATACTTCGATCAAGCACAGAGAAAATTTGTACGAGTATCGTTCGTCTCCCGTAAGCAGATCAATCGTGACGTATAGGAAGTACAAGGCATACGAGCCACGATTGGAAATCAACAAAAATAACAACGTATATTAATATCTAATTCTCAGTCGCGTATCCCGGAAATGAAGAAATCACCGCGTACATGTATGCGGTATGAGAATTGACCAATGTACGATAAGACTCTTTGCTCTGAAATGAATTCTGAAAAATACATGACGCTGGTTGGGAGAAGAGTGCAGTAATTCGACTTTTATAGAAGTATGAATGAAATGCGGTATCAGAATAATTCCAGCCGCTTTGTTTCTTCGGACTCTGTCGCCAATATTATAACGTTCCTGAAGTTACAGCTTTCTGAATAGTGCGGAGTGATGCGAGTCGCAGACAATGCCCTCATACAGAGGCTGGTTTGAGATTGAGATAAGAGAGTACATAATTCTGCGCAAGTATATCAGTGCAGCGATACATTTTGGTCCTTGAAATATCGCCAGGCGCAATGACCAGTTACCACATCCGGAGTATCATAATCCGTTTGTTTCCGACGTGAGATGTGAGGGAAATCGGTGCCCGCGAAAGTAGGATTTCATAAAGTAAAACGAGCGAGTTGGAATAAAGATAAAGATATGGAAGAGCGAGGCCTGCAGGGCGAAGCGACAGCGGGGTATAACGGCGATAAGCCGAAAGCAGATAGCCACGGCAGGCGTCGACGGTGACTTCGTATATCTCAAAGTCAATGTCCTATGAAGGACTGCGCGCACCCACACTTCGCGTTTGATACACGCGTGTCGAGATGCACGCGTGTTCTCGCGATGCATCGTGAGAGCGATAGGTACTTACTCTCCGCAAGCTAGTTTACTGCATCCATTTACTCTACCAGCTGATAAATCTCCACGGGAATCGAAAGAAACGCGGTTAGAGTCAAGAATTTGAAGCTAAAAGCTCTGAACTTACTATTCGCTGCTATTGCAGGCACATTACAGATGCATGACGGATTACTTGAGTCGCGTTACACGCGTTTACCTACGAGAACGATTAACGAGTACGACTAGGTACACTACGTATGCCTATAGATGATATACTCGCGGTGTTTGGTCTGAGAAAATAAAAAATTGATACTTCTCAGGACTTTGATTCTTCGAAGTATAATCAGGTGTGAGTCAGATTTGCGAAACGTCTCTATTGCAAAATGTACTCGACTGAATCTATTTTTTCAGAGAGACAAATGTCTAATGGCTTTTTCGTTCCTTTTTCGAGACTCGAAAAACGGATTTAGGAAGAAAGAAAAATTGAGACTTAGTACAAAGCTCTTATTTATTTATCCAATAGAGATGACTGTTCAAAGAGTTCTTAGGTCCTTTTTTGGTCCTTGATTGATAGATTTTTCGAATTTTTTTTCAAACTAAACACGTCTCTAGTTTCAGCGAACCTCATATCTGGACAGGCTGTCGACATTGAATCTATTGCTCTGAGAGATAGCTGTATCTAAGGAGTATGTTTTTTCTTTTTCAATTATCTGTTAATGGATATTTTCATCAATTTCCGAGACTCGTTATACAAGTCGTTTTTGACGATTTAATACTTTGATATACTGTGACTTCCCATAGAGCAATAAATTAGGAATCTTTAAACGATATCTGAATGAATTCGAGAATAGTCCGATGCGTCGTTTTCGGAAACCTCCAGACTGCAAGTGAGTCGATGTGACATTAGGATATCGTAGTTCGAAAGTCACGATAAACGACGCATTTGCAACTTCTTGGACATCATTCAGAACGTGCTTTTATTTTTCTGTGTGAAATTCTAAATCACATATTCCACAGATAAATGCACTGGTAGAATCAATTTTTAGAGAATTGAAAGAGGAACAAAAGAGTCCTTAGGCAGTTATCTCTTGGACCAATTTTTCAAATAAGCTACAGATTGGCAGATGCCATTTTCGCAAGGGTGAATAATCATCACAGCGATCATATTATCAGCGATCTCAATCACGTCGTAGAGAAGATCTTTATCTAAATTTATTCGCAAAGTTTAGTCTAATAACAAATTTGAGCAATACAATCGCGGCTATTCCCTGCGAAAAATCGGTATTCAGTCAGTCCTAATCTAATAGCTTGGAAAGCGCGTAGAGCGAAAGCCGTAGCAATTTCACGGTGGCTCATCGTCAGTCAGATTTTGAATAACGGAGTGAAAAAAGCCCTCCGATTTCATCATCCAGTTTACAAAATGTCATCGAAGATAACGCTGCTTCTCAATCATCGCAAGAGATGGACAAACAATGTGAAACGGAATGAAAGAATTATCCGTATCAATTTTTAGTTTTGATATATCTGTTCGTATTTTTTATCGTATTTTTTGTTGTTTTTAGTTTCTCCGGAAATAAGTATATGTATACCCATTCTACCTAGCTGTATAAATGATTAATGATATTTATTACCCTATCTTCCCAATGATCAACTTTTTCTTTCAGAGTATTCCGTTTTACCCCAAATATAGCTTTTCCGAAAGTTTCAGTTTACCCGGGTGGTCTGTTTTGTCCCGGTCACCCCCTGATGATATTTAAAACGTCAGATGTCAGGTTATCGACGCAAATCGTTTGGTTAGCTGGCTGAGACGTTGAAATCTTTCTTATCGCAATTTAATAGTCGAGCATCTATTTAGATTTAGATTATGCGTTGGCGAAATTGTAAATGGCGAGAAAAAAGAGCAGTGTGCTAGCCACACGGTATCTTTTCCTATCTACTGATTTCAACTCTTAACGTGTTCGGACGATTAGAAATGGCGACAATACTTGCTCAGTACATGATCTAGCAGTATTTGCCGAACGAAAATAACGCGGCTTTATCACCGCGGACGGTCTTCGGAATTTTTATCCCTATCGCACGCAAAAATTATTGTCACTATCACAGGGTCGTGAAATTGATTAGAAGCTAGCCGATTAGACTGTATGATTTTATGTTATATAGAAAGTTTACGCCTGTTCGAAAAATTATTTTTTATCTATCAGATAATTTAAACTACGAATCTTGCACCCAGGGCTATATCCATCTTGGATTTTGTGCAATATTTTTCTCTATTTCGATACGCTTTACAAAATCAGCTTTACTCCCGATCAGAGTTCTTTCAGACACACTCGCGTGTGAACGAATCTCTGTTGGTTAGCACCGTGAGAAAGAAACATTCTGTAAAAGGAGGTAATTTTCATTCTGAATTAATTTTCCTTAAAATTGAAGGAAAACAGAATTGAATTTAGATTCCGAAATTTAGCGACACACTACAGAATGTATATTCATTTTCTGACGCAATCGGTGCCAGACAGAAGATCGTAGATAAGTATGACTAATCGTTCGTGAACGAGAGATGGTTTTCGGCAATAATTTGTCTCGATACTAACATAAGCGCATATTGCGAGGAAAAAGTCAGTTTCTTATTAATCTCAATATCAGATACGTACGATGTGAGTAACTATATTTCACTCGCATCCCGCAACGATCACCTGCAGCTTATAGTATAATGATAAGTAATTCGTCACGATTTCAAAGTATAACGAATTGATCAATTGTTACGTAAACATTCACGTGGTGTAGCTTCATAATCGACGGCTAAATATATATATGTATATATGATTCTAGTAAGGATTCAAGTGCGGGAAGTTACGATAAAGTGGCCGAGCAACTAGGTTTCAGTTGAATCTAATCCAGATACGTTATTGATATACCGTAGATTAGATATAGGTATGTATATATGCTACATCTATGAACGTGTTAGATGCGTAGGCCAATTTGCGTACCGTAGGATTTATTGAAATTGATGAAATATATGTGAAGGGGGCTAGAACAGAAAGGGGAGAAGTACGTGCAGAAAGTTTGTATCTCCAAAACTGCACACTTACATTAAAATATCAAATTTCGTTACTTACTGATCGCTCGAAATATACATTTGTTTTCTTTTTTCATTTATCAAAATCTGTCTTGCACGCTCTGGTTCTATTTTTTTTCAACTTCGATAATTTAAATCCTTTGTATCGAGATTTATCTACTCGATGCGTTCCGTTCAGAGTGAAGATACAGAAGAATAGGAAGTACGTAGGTGTACATTTTTTTTTTCAATTCTCGCTGTCACCTTGAAATATTAGATATATACTTTCATATATTTGTATATTTATACCACGTACTTAGGTATAGATATGTTGGGTTGCAACATAACTGTACGATTGGTATATGAACTGTCGCTCGTAGAACTACACGCTGCTTCTTGGTCACCCTCGCGTCTGTCGACATTCAAATTGTCAGAATTTTAAATAACAAATTCTATTTTGCTGAAAACTTCGGTCGTGACGCATATATATATATATATATATATATATATATATACCCAGATATTGCACACATCACTGGAAAAAGACTGTAACTTTTGTCGTTTTCAGTTCGAAAATTAACCTTCCACTTATTTATTCATAGAAAATGTATGAAATTTTTTTTACTTTCCATCGCTCGAAACTCGCTCCCTCTCGCCCTCTCGCTTCGCAGTATCTACAGTATTTTCGGTTATGTTTGTCAACCACTTTTCTCCGATGATGTGAAAAGTTGCTTCAGAGAACGAGTCTCGTTACTTGGCAACGAATCTACTTGCAGCATCGTTTATTTTGATATCTTAGACTCTCTTGAATAAAAAAAAACATTTGTTACTGATCTATCTTCGAGTTCGACAGATATGAGCTACACTTCTGACTTGGAAAATGATTTCTTTCAATTTTCGGAATTTATAATAAATCTGAGAAAAGTTGACGACAAAATATGAAAGTGAAAAAAAAAGAAAATATTAATAATAATAAAGAAAAACGTCCCTATTGACCGTTACCATGTATATCGTCCCCGCCTGCCCATTGTGCCATCTGAGCGAGTGCGGCGATGCGATTCAAGTCAATTGAGGCTGTTTGTTTCCTGCTGAAGTATCTCTTCGTCAAATTGATGAACAGTCGATTTACCTTGTTTTAACAAAACAGGGCGATATTCTGTCGGGGAAAAAAAATAAAAATAGGAAGGGTGAGATGTACCCGTTCTTTTAACGATGATCAAAAGTTCGATCATAAAGTAAGGGGAATATATCCACATACAAGAAAATTGAGATATTTCAAGTCGGTCGAGTACCCAAACCGAAACCCTAGTTTCCCAATAGTTATGGACAAATCATCACTCTGGTTCGACCCAGAATGAGGAAAAGAGATGGTTCTGAATGAGGAAAGAAGCAAGCGTCACAATCTTCCCGGTATAAGCATGTGTTCAATCCTCCTCAAATATGCGTAAAATTCGCCAAACAATTCTAAACCTTGTTCAGTTGCTCTCAACACATAATATATATGCCATACCCGGGATATGTATTTCCCATGGAAGAATGAAGCTGGCGCTGCCAGCGCTGCCAACGTTACCGTACAGTGGTCGTACTCGGAGGGCGTTGGAGGGCGTCATAAAGCGTCGTAGGAGGGTAGTATAGAGTGTTGCAGGGTCGGGGGCGGGGGGTATAAGGGGGTGACGAAGGGTGGCGGAATCAGGAAGAGTCGTTGCACCGTGCGAGGGTACTGTACCAGTGAACCCGCGTTGGATCTCTGCCACCCCCCACCCTACATACTTTCCGTTCAACCCGCGCCCCTCCGTTCAGGCAACCCCCGGAAGAGAACCCCGGCAAAACTCCGAGTAGTGGGGATACGTGCAGGGTTGCAGGGTGGAAAAAATATCGCGGGTGGGGGAAGCCCACGGTCCATGGGGTGGGGGTAAACAACCGATGATCGCGCGTACGATACTTTAATGGTGGGGGAAGCGCGCGTTCGCGGTAGCGCTGGGCCTTCGCGGGGTAAGAGGAACGAACGGCGGGGCAACGGGGGAGGGGGGCGCCGTCGCACGAGAGGGGCTACGGGGGAGGGGATGCCGGGTGACGGGGTGGAGGGAGGGGGAGCGCGGTGAGCTCGCCGGCAAGGAGAGAGGTCATTGACCCGAGCAGCTCGCTGCTGGCTGTTAGAGCGCTCCGCTGCCGGCTCTCCGTGTTTCGTACCGCGTGTGCGCCCGTGCGCCCGTCCGCTAGTCGTTTTGATTCTTAAACTCACTACGACAGAGTACACGGAGAGAGGAGCTCTCTTTTGCCGCTTGGCTAGGCCTGATTTACTCTATTTGGCCGATTGATATTAGAACTAAGAGTTAATCGTACGCCCCTTGGATCGGATAACGAAATAAATAAATTAAAAAAATTGAAAGCGAGGAGAGAAAACAAACAGAAAATAAAATAAATTCAAAATTTTATATAACATAAATAAATCAAGTGACGTTCGCGAGGTTGAACGAAGGATCGCGGAGTGCCTGCAGTGAAAATTTAATAGGCAGGAACAAAACAAAACAAAAAAAGAATCAAATTCTTCATAGTGTCTCGAGTATAAGGAAACCGCGGAGAAGTGTTTTGGTTTAGTCAGGGCCTAAAAACTGTCGGTGATTCGATATATTATCACTGACTATACGTTCGAATACGACGATGGCTGTTTTCGTTACGTTTAGTTGATAGTTTTCTGTATACTATATGCTGGACGTGTATATAGATATATTATATATATATATATGTGTATATATATATATGTATATTATACGTGTGTATATATGATATCGCGGATAAAAATTGTACTGTAAACAAAATACATCTCCGTTATCCGGGGCACCATGGATTACTACTACCAGTCAACGTCATACGAACTATCGTCGTTGTTCTACCTCGTCAAACCGACCTAGACAAAATATATGACATACTTAACCAGCCACCGTCTCTCTCTTTCTCTATCTTTCTTTCTCTCTTTCTCTCACTATACTTGAATCATTGAATTTAAGTATAAACATCTATATGTATATGTGATATTATATATATATGTATACAAATACATATATGTATACAAATACATATATGTATATATGTATGTATATGCATTAACCGTGAATTTTTCTACAACATAATAATTAACGTTATGTTAAAATTGAAAAGGAAAAAATTACGTATCAATTCTGGCATCATTTTGTTGTTGTCAAAATTACACGAGGCTGCAGCTGATGCAGTCGGACAGTTTTAAGAGAGAAAACAGAATACATATACCTAGGTGACACCTTGTAATACGTCAAACTACACGCACACATACACATATACATTCATATACTCATAAAAATCAACTCGTATATCAATCACACACGAATTACTATCGTTATCTGTCGATTGTTGTCTTTTTTCTCTCTCTTTCTTTCTCTTACTGGTTTTTTTTTTCCCCCGCGCTATCGCTGTACTTTTACTCGATCGTACGTACGTACATATGCGCAGTCTCATCGGTCACGCGTGTATTGGCTCTCATACCGGCATCGCGTGCGTGTCGCGTGTGACGATTATACGAAATTCTAAAAGGGCGTATGTCCTGTCTAGGCAAAATGTATACCATAGCCATATACACCCGCAGTTTTTCACACGCTATTCAATTCGTTCACAGAACACAATAATTTCGTTTTCTTTCATTTTTTTTTTTTTTTGTAACTCTTTTTATTTCTTCGAATCAACCCTAGACCTAACCCGTCACGCGTCGCTAGGCTATAGTAGTCTTCACGCTGCAACGCTTCGCGGTCCTTTCCATTATTTTCTGTAAACCATTTTCACTCTCTTACTCTCTTTCTCAAACCTACATATCTGTCTATCTCTCTTTCTCTCTTATTCTCGGTTTCCCCTATAGAACCAATCGGGTACCTAATTCACCCCCTCCGATAGAAAGTTCATCCGCTTCTAAACCAGCGTATTGTAGTACTTTGGTAAAACAGCACACGTTGGATACAGGCGAACGATATACGGTACCAAATTTAAATCAAAAGAAAGAAAAGAAAAATTCTCTCGATCGACAGTTTCATTCGAATTACGGACGGACTGATATCGCCGACTGAATCATACATACGGAGTGTCTGCAGTTCTCCCGGTTATCCGTTAGGACGGGAGATTGACGTGCTTTATACGCTCGTCCATCCCTGTCCTTTGATAGTCACAGGGGTGTTGAGACTCGAGGTTGTATAATGCGCAACCTTATTAGAAGAAATTAGAGTATATAATAAATCGGATATCGAAGGACCCTCCGATGCTATGAACGCTTTTTACCACCCGTATAGTCATTTGCAAGACTAAGGAACGTTGTAGCTATAGAAGTTCCTGGCTGATATACATACTTCGCTGCATCAACCGCCGCGGGATCGAGGATAAATAAAGCACCGAATAAAAACTATTATTCTTCCTGGTTACCCGATCTTCAAACTACATAGATCGTTGCATAGCCCTGAGTGTCTGCCTGCTGCCGCACGTGGCGGTAGAGAACTATGTTACCAAGGCGGTAAAGCGGCAAGAAGGCTGCAAGGCGGTAGGGCAGTGAGCGGGATCCACCCAGGCCACAGCCTATACTAGCTGCTTAACGGGATCACGAACGGTCCGACCGACCGACCAACCAACCAACCAACCCGACCCGAGATAGTGGAGAGCGCGGTGCGGCACCGGTTTAAAAGTGAAACTATGACTATTGTGGTGCTCCGACCGGCGAACCGCTTGCCCCGTGACTGTGAAACGTTGTGACGCAAGGAACTAACGCGAGACCCGAATGTACCTTCTCTATCCATTCGCCCTTCGTCCCTCGCTACTACCGTAATTCTCGAACACCACGACCACGACCAATCTCTCGACACTACTCTCTCTTTCTATCTTTATATATATTTCTCTCTCTGCTATACTGCACTACCATCGCCGTTGGCGTTGTAGCTACGAACGTTCGACCATCCGCATTTACCCTTTCCTGCAACCACCCGCCTGACATCGCAAAACCGACTGTCAAATTTTGATGGTTTTCTGTTTATGGTGGATTGAATCGATCAAATCGTTTCTTCGCTTTCGTTAACATTTTCTAATCCCTTTCATTTTCTTATCACACACACGTTGCATACTTTGACTGATTTTCATTGGTTGTCTCGATCTGTATTCTGCCTCGGCTTGATATCTTTCCTCGATCATCCTTCCTCTCTCCCCCTCTCTCTCTGTTTGCTATCTCAGATCCCGTCTCTTCCCACCTATCGACGCAGACTATAAGCCTCACCAACATCCACCATCCACCCCGCGGTACGTACCCTTATATCGTCGTGAAGTATGTGATTGCTAAGTTGATAAACACAACGGTATTTTGTGAGTTTGTTAAACGACAAGGAAGAGGTTTTCTTTCGTCGAGTGGTGCTTTCATCAATGTCAGTCTACCGAAGAACCAAAAATGTAAGTTCTAGCTCGTAAGTTATATGTATGAGAGAAATATCAATATTCGTCGTACGTATCGTACGAATTTATTTCGTAGATAATTTCGCCGCTAAATTTCATCGAATTAAACGAATAAATTTGACGTCGTCAAACGTCTCTCCACTAGTAATATAATAATCGCAGAATTTCGTCACACATGTGACTATTGTATAGGGGACAGCAAACTCAGTCTGTCACTCACTCGCTTGCTCGACAGGTGTCACGTACGAAATACCAAGTAAATGCTAAAAATAATAAACAGCTTTTACATACAGAAGTTAGAAACTGTTACGCAGCTCCAGCTGCACGCAATATTCAAAATTCGTCTCATAATCAGCTCTGACACGTTATCAAGGGTACATATTGATCTCTCGTAAAAATGAAACCTGTAGGTTGTATCCACCCTAATATAACGCAGGATACTCCGATTTCATTTTTGCTACTGCAGTTATTGGCATAGAGGAACTTTTATAACTGAACAAATCGAGTAGTGAACCCTTTCAGTTTGCTCAAGAGTTGGGAAGAGAATTCTGGCTTGATGCATTTGTATGAGAACGAATCATTTATAAATTCGATTCGTTTCATGCATGGAAATTTCAAAAGCGTCATAGGTTCGGAAATTTTGATCTTGCATGTTCATTGGGTCGAGAAGAAAACGTGAGAATCTTAAGGCTTGGATATCAACGCGTGCAGGTCGCGAATAAGCATCAAACTGCCGTTAGATTGGATTCTGAGTGAAAGTATAAGTTTATTGCTAACGTAACGCTCGCGTGTAAACACGTGGGTGCAGGTTTTTGGTCTGGATGAAACTTGATCGAGAGAAATACCCAAAGCTTCGAATCAACCGAGCATAATTATGCAAATTATAATTCGAAGATTATACGAATTGACCTACTCCAATGGGTCGACGCGCGCGAGGGATTCATGAGCACCTTCACACTTCAAAGTAGAAAAAGTTTGATCTCATCGACTCGCAT
Source organism: Tenthredo distinguenda (assembly GCA_947538915.1). Lineage (NCBI taxonomy): Eukaryota > Metazoa > Arthropoda > Insecta > Hymenoptera > Tenthredinidae > Tenthredo > Tenthredo distinguenda. Next base: position 15,184,553 of record OX384534.1, read on the forward strand.
TAGGTTAATTTTTCTCCTCATATCTTCTCTTGATTATTGTCCTAGTGATTTTCAAAACTGAATTCATCCGTTCTTTTTATATCTGCCAATGTCAACGTTGTCACTCACCGGAAAGGAAAAACTAATGTTGTTTTTCAATTCGCCAAGAAAATATCTGCTAATGGGTACGTTTTATCTCCGGATGTGAAGACGCTCATCGGCAAGACGCCTGCGAACCCGATGTTTTATGAAGTCGAAATAGTACAAGCGAATACGCAGCATATATGCATCAGAATGGCACAGAATCGTTTTATTTTTTTTTTGTCTTCATAAAAGACAAACGGATTAAAAAAGTTCGAGAATGTCCAGAACGCTTTCCGACCGTTCAAAGTCGCGTGGATTACCTCCCGCATGACGTGTCTTAATTATACATACGTATAAAAGTGATTCGGCGAAAAAGAAAGACAATTGGCAATTGCAAAGCCCGCAGAGTCCCGAAGTGTGAAATTAATGGTTTATACTGCAGTTTGTTGTATTGCGAACGGTGCGTTCGCAATACCGGAAGTATGCGTAGCTTACATCTGCAGTACGTTTATAGCCGGGTATAAGGTATATATTCAAGAGTCTGCTGGTTTCTAAACTAAATTTCATTCCTTTGACGCTTAGTTCTAGTTTGTTGACGTTGGTTGTTTGAACTTTCGCCGACTACGACCGTATACCTATACACACTTTGCTGTACATCTTCATAATACATACGTATATCCATATATTGTTTCATAGAATCAAAGTTCACGCGAATGTTCAATTGACATCGGTCATTCTCGACTTCATTCCGATACTTACGGTATTTTCAATAAAAAAAAATCATTATATTCCACATTATTCGGCGTTTAAACTGAAGAAAATACTTATACAGGTCGGTCCACTTGGAACAACACTTTCCAGAGGCTACACGATTATTGAGATCGAAAGTCGGTATGTCAATGGCAATGGAGAAAAAGTTGAAAAGAAAAAAAGAAAGAAATAACTATGAGACGAATAAGAATATATCATATATGTATACATAATTATATACTATATTGATGAATAGTTGGCTAGTCTCCGCGGTCCATCGCATCGTTTCCCAGTGCCGTTACAAAATCTGTAGTTTCGCGGCACGAGCGAGCGCGGCATCGTTGCCCCGTGTGCGATCGGTGGTGAATGAATGTGTGCGTTTCTGTATTGGTGAAACGTTGGTGCGGTGCGCCGGTGGAGGCCGGCGAGGCGTTCGGGTCGACGCCCGGAGGCTCGTCTATCTCCGTTAGAGCTCGGACGAGCTCGGCACTAGGTCAGTGATGGAGTCACTGCCCGCTCTGAGCGTCGAGGCAATGACACCGGGACGCCGCGCCGCTGCCCGCGCCACCCGCAACTGCCGCGCGCGCTACAAACGGCTTTCCCTCCCGTTCTTAGCGTTGAGTATAGCGTCGAGTCGTGGTCGGTCCGATCGACGATGCGATGCGATACGATGCGATGCGATGCCATTTGATGCGATGCGATGTCTCGGATGCACGGTGAGACATACTCCTTGCCTTTTATCGTCATTCAGTTATTCCGTATGGAATTTACGCGGTACTTTACACTTTACGTTTATGCACATTAGGTGTACAGGTGTGTGTACATCGAACTTCCTCATCTGGCAAGGGGATCGGAAAACCATGGAGCGTCGTATTTGATACGCGTTCGATTTTCAGCTAATATAACATGAGTGATCCAAACTTGATTGATTGATGTCTTGATTTCTTTTTATTCATTTATATTGATAATTATTTTTAGATAGAAGGAATTATTTTCAAACCTTTCAAGTATCGATGATATTGAAATTTCAATGCCAAATATATATCGCGTCGAATCTTTCCGCCGATTTTTTTAAATCTTTTAAACAAAACCAGGAACGCGATTACGGGTCAGAGGCTGCAGGCCCGACGTTCAGAGAGTTATGTTAATCTCGAGAAAATGTTTAAAAAATATGAAGTGTCAGTTGTTAGTCAATGACCTCCGCACGCTTATCTCTGCAAGCATTAGCAATTACCAGTATTTCATTATTCCGTTTTTATCGCCTCAATTCGCAAGTTCGTTTCGATATCTCTAAACGCGGAGCGGGAAGCGTATAGGATTGCAGAGAAGATGTCCCAGCTAAAAAGCCACTAAAAATTGAACTGGTGAAAACATTGTTACAAACTGGGTTACTTTTAGACGGTTTTTACAATCTGGCTAGCGCAGGATCCGTCTGTCTGCAGAATTGACTGGAATTGTCTTGGTATGAATTTTTCAACAGCAAAATGTCTTCATGCGTTATGCATGCTGGATAATTCTTGACTTCTGATTACGCTGTGTCATCATCACTTTATCCGTACTCGGATCTTTCGCCTGCAGAATCGCTCGCTTTTTTGGCTCGAACAATTCCTGAGCCAAATTCCGAATAGCCACTTATCCGCGGATTTCTTTCTAAGATCAGATACTATCCATATACTTGACGAATTCTGCCCGATGTCAGTCGTTTTAGACAGAGATGTCGTAACGACTACTTCCTTAAACTCTAAGACATTCTATAAATAATCGTGTAGCAAGGCATCTGCGCAGAGTTTAGCGATTGTATTGCAAGTACGATGCACGCACTAGCTGATCGTACGTAACACGTGAGCTCAACCGCGCAATTTATTGTTATCTAAGGGGAAAACTTTCGAAGAAACATTCACTCTGATATTCTTCAGGATAACAGATTTGAATGAACTTCTACAATGCTACATACTTCCCACAACAGAGCCCCGGCGCATTTAACTTTAACACCTTTTTTCTTTATACAAACATTTTTCACGATGTATGATACGAAAATTACAGGAAACAGTCAGAGATGATTCTCCTCCACTCCGCTCAAGCAACGCGATTTTCTTCGGCCGTCAAGCCCATTAATCAACTCTGTGAAAAATGATTTTCTGAAAACCGTCACTCGTTCATTTTTCTAATTTTAACATTTTCTAGAACAAAATTTTTTCTCCTGAGGTATATATGCTTTACGAATGAAGTATATATATAGACGTGTGTATGTGCATAGTGAACGTTCATTGCGGTAGGACTTTCCATTGACCGTTACTCTCTCATGCTGGTATAGTTGCTTTCTCGTTAGCGTTCCTGTTCCTGTTCTCAGTCTCAGGGGTCGGCTGGCCGCACAAACACTTTCTTTCACTCTCGATTATAGAAAGGTGCAGGAAGGAACGCAAGAAGGAAGGTCAAATTGATCGCGGCTAGAGTTTAGAGGGGAGCATATACCAGTGAATTGAACGAGTAACGTATATGATAGAAGTATGTTTTAACACGTAAAATACCGGAGATTATTACCATTTTATTATTATTTATAACGTGTCACTACCGTCGGTCAATTCGATGACCTTGCACCTTTAAACATAGATATTTAACAATATGGTCAAATTTTCGTTAACATATCCAAGGGAGTCCATAATATCTGCTTAAGGTGTATAACGGTACCATGAGTAACGGAAGCAGATAGCAGATCGCTCGGAGGCACCTTGTCCAATTAAAGAGAAACATGGTCGATTGTTTTATTACTACAAAACGACCTTGCGGATCCATTTCAGAAAATCCCTGATACGTGTAGACGTTGTGCATAGATCAGATTCGCTCAGGGTAATCGGATAAAAATCTTCGAATCTAACGGGTCGAAAATAGAAAAAAATTTCTCGATGTTACCACAATTTTCGTGCATTAGAAAACGCTTCTATATCAGAGCATGTTTATTTATTTATTTTTTCAAGCGTTTTTGGGATAAAATCTCTGACTTTGAGTCTTGGGAGCGAAAAATCGTGAGTTGAATTTTGGCGCGTGTTTATAGACCAGGTTTAGGCTTGAGCTAGTCTATTCAGAAGTATAGAGGTAGGGTATACGATTAGCGGTACCGGGAGTAGCCTGTGCAGTGAAGGAAGGTATAACGGTCCGCGACGTCCCGTACTTTGAGTATATGTTGTTGTATGTACGTTATGTTGTAACTTGCCTCGCCCGGGATGGACGTCGCGGTTAAACCGAGTCCTGCGGAGACTTTCACCTCCTGCAGATCGCGGTGGAGGCCATTGCACCTGCGCGTTAACAGAGAGGTGATACCGCCTTCGGCAAACTAAAGCACTCTCACTTGCTTCAGGTACGAGCTGTAGCTGTATCGAGGACCATTGTCATCGTCCAATGACGAACGCACACGTTAGGTTTTTTGAAGAAGATTTCTTTCGCTTGTTATCGCATTGTATTAGGGGTACAGTGAAATTCCGGCGTTGTAATTTTTCAGGAAAAACGCTATTTTCTATTAACTGTCCGAGGAGATTGTAAAAAATGTTTATAACGAACCGAAGAACCGCTGTACCGAATTCCTATTCGTGATTTATGTTATAAAAACAAGAAACAGTCGGAGAATTGTGAAATTGAGATCGAGCGGCGAATCTGAAGTCGCGAATCCCAGCTTTAGACTTTCCTTGAAAAATTTCCGGCCCCATATATATTCTCCTGAATTATTCTTTTCTATACCAAATCCGAGAAATAGCTGCAGGCAATGTCATTGGGAGGTCCGCGTCGTGTTTCGTCAGCAAAGCCTCTCGCCTTCCATATAATGGCTCAGGTATTTTCGTCGCAGCTGGCTATTTTACTGCAACGCCAGCGAATTTCATCGGTTCTCTTTGCTTCCTGATTCGACAGAGAAATATTCCGCGAGAGATGAGTTAATGCGCGTGGTTATTTATAAGAAGTCAACCCGCCCGCTCGGATCGGCTTGGCGTGGCAGCTATTAAACTTACAGATGTCTGAAACGATTTTTCGCGGATACTTAACTTCTAGCCTGTGGTAACGAACCAAGGTGGATACCGTCCCTGTCGTTGAACCGATCGTAAACAAGAAATCAAAGCCTTGAAAATGTATTCAAGACACCAAAACTTGATAATTATATCATGTTTTCGGGCCAGAGGTAATATCTTTGATTTCCTTGGCGTAGGAACATACGCTTTTGATAAACTCACTCGAGGAACTGTTCGATGTAAGAGTAAATGATATAAAACCGTTATTTCACCTTAAATTATTAAACCTTTGAAACTCGTTTTTGAAATTGTTATTATCAGGGATCGGAATATTAAATCACAGTCTTTGTAGCGCGTATTTTATATTTTTCACGTAGGTGTGTGCTTACGAGCCGGAAATAATTCCTCAAGACCATTCCAGAAGGTTTTCCTTGTTGTCCATCACTTTAGCCCATTCGTAAAGCGTTTATCAATCTTTTTTTCGCGTTGTGGTAGGCGTGAGAATTTATGATTCGAAGTGAAAAAATTAATTGTCAATCGCGGAATTGAGTTGCGATCAGTCAACGCCGAAAAATCCAATCGTAACCTTATCCGCGTGTCTCTAATTATATAATTTGATTTCTAATTCTCGTCTCGTAATATTTTCTGATAATAGATGTTGTAGTTATATCAAGAGCAAATGAAAAATAGTTGAAAAACATGTAGCTAGAATATCGTTTTTCTTCGGTACATTATTTACACAGCTTGAGTGTGTACAAGACTTATAAAAATCGAATATAATGACCTGTCGTAATTGGTTTGAGTTACCAGAAAGTGCGTGCTGAATATATCTACTCCTTGGTTCTTTATTTCTTCATTCTTTTTTCTTCCTTCTTCTTCTGAACAGTTAAAATGAAGCATCTGTTCTGCCTATACTCGTGACGAGAAGTTTTTATTGCTTCTTCACAGTAATCCCGAATTTTATAGACTCAGCTACTATAATGTCCTGGCCCTGACATTTAAGCGATTTGCGAAATGGACAACTTTATCACTCTCATCCAACTGGCGCTACGATTGATTCTATTTGTTGAGAAGATTAGGCCAATATCAAATATTTTTGCCCTTGCAGTTGTCCCCAATTTATTTTCTGCAGGCTAGGTGATAAAGTCATGCAGATTAAAGGTGTCGGCAGTTTATGCACCTGTTTCAATAATCTTGCTAAAGTATTATTCTACTTTGTGACTAAAGTGGGCCCTGGTCGGGTTAAAGTTGCGAACGATAAAAATTTCGAATTCGTTTGAGCTGATTCAGAATTTTCAGAAACGTTTGAGTTCATGGAACATTGAAATTCCAAGAGGTCGGAATGCAGATAGCTCAAAACTTCGAAAGTCCAGACCGCCGAAAGCCCAGAGATCCGAGAATTTCGATCTGTTTCTGAGGATGTGAAGACAAATAATAGTTCATTATAATCGAGACCCATTTTATCTATTCCAGTTGGTCTTTCGAGATTTCGAACCTCCTGTGTTCTTCGTTTCGAAGTTTTTGAAATCGACTTTCAAGTCGGTAATATCCAAATTCGGAATTTTACTCCCGCCCTAATAAAATCACTGATGAAGTATAATAAAATTGTGGAATGAATTCAGACAATATTATAGCGTTCGTTACGAAGCTTGGTCGAGTTTGCCGAGGTCTAATGTGTCAATAAAGTTTGTAAAGTAATTACAAGAAGAATGAACTTCAGCTTTTGTACTTCGTCATCAATCGCCAAAAATATTCTCGTCGTAATTACAAGAATCTGAATCGTATGGCATACACAGAATCGTTGAACAGTCCCTGGAATCATTGTATTCTACGAAAATTGATATAATCTCACTCGATCGTATAAAAATTCACAAAAATCTCAATTTGGAAATACCACGCCGCAGTTCCTCGATTATTTATTATTCGTATCGTCAGCGTTCGTCACACGCTGACTATTAGTTTTCATTATGAAAATCTTTCACAAATGCTAAGGCTAAGGTCACAGCTGAACTTGGGATATTAATGAGTATATATTGACTAATGAGCACAGTCATTAATGAACTCTGTTCTAGCTGCTCAATTGAAGAAGAAAAATAGGTCTATGAATCATGCGATGATAAGTAAACTACTTCATCATTAATTTGCCAGAAGAGCGTAATGAGACTGCCTCTCCGTCACAAAAGGATCCCTGCCCTGTTTTCGCAGTCTCATCATTTTTACAAAGTTTATTCGCTGTTTAAAACCGGTGATTAAATTATAAAATGCACTTGCAGTATAACGAGAAATCGTAGATCATTTTCACTTGAGATTTGACCCAGCAATTGACATGTATCACCCGACTATAAAATAAACGAAGAATCATCTCGCCACTCCTCCTCTCTTCTCGTCTCTTCTCTTATCTTTAACACGTTGACTAACAGAGTATATATTTATAGTTACGTAAGAAACCCATACAGAAACGTGACGTTTATGCCGACTGCATCACGAATTGCTGCAGTTCACCATTTACAGCTCTCGTAGATTACAGTCGTCGTCGTAGTTCTTTGCAAGAGTATTAAGGTGGGGGTGGGATCATCGTCCTCCTAGAGAAAGTTGTTCCTTAGACTTACGTTAGTTAGACACCCCGAACAGTAAGTGTATTCATATACATACGGATACACACAGTCATATCCTCGCAAAAGACACACTTACCTAAAATCTCTTATAGGTGGACTTAGAATCGTAGTTACAATGGTGCTAAATACACAAGCATAGACCTAGGATAGAAATCCGCCTAACCAGTCGTTGGTAAAGTAGGATGTTTGATTCGCACTGGAATTATTTCGCAAGCGGTATAAAGTAGCGGAGTCTTCCGGGTAGATGAGAAACGCGAAGATTACGAGAGAGGAGAAGAAAGAAAAAAAAAAATAAATGGATGAGAAAAATAAAACGAGAAGAAAGTTTATCTCAGCTAGCGTAACCTGGCGAAGGGTAAACCGTGCGAAGGTTAGAGTCGACTGTGAACCTTTCAAAAGTCGATTAACCGCGAGGAGATATTTGATCGATTGCAACGAGTTATTGAAACAGACGAATGGCTGCTCATTGATATCGGATAAAGTAGAAGAGGAAAGTGTCAAAGATTCTGAGGATTGAATGAGCGTAATGAAAAGTCTTGCGGCTTCGTTCGATCACCCAAAAACTCGGAAAGTTAAACGAAATTTGAATGGGGATAATTACTTTTTCATCTCGAATCCAAGTGTCAACTGAATTGATGCGAATACCGTCAGCTAGCGATATTATCAGACTTTCGTAAAGTTTTAGTCTTGTTTTTTTTTTCTTTTCTTTTTGTGAAAGACCTCTTATCTAGAAACTTTAGCTGGTTCTGGTGACACGCGAACTTTACCCCGCTTACGACTAAACCGTATAATACATATATTATCCGCGTTTCGCGACCATTTGCAAAACCTGGCTTACGATTAGTCGCCTAGCTTTAATCACTGATTTATATACGCGAAATAAAACTATAGCCTGCCTCAAGTTTTTCGCGAGATATCGAAGTTACGTCTAATTTTTGTTTTACTTTTGCGAATCGCGATACTACGAAAAATATTTTTTTGATGTACCATATGTGCAATTTTTTTTTTTTCTTTTCTCACCACTTACTTAGCACAACTCCGATGTCAGTTCAAAAATGAAGGGTGAAATATTTGGGACAGTCGAAAACACACGGTTGTCAAATTTTCTCTGTGTCCCACCTGTGACTCATTCCTTGGAAGACATTGACCACTGCAGGGAACGCGTGTATAAACGCATATATATATGCGTTTGTACTTTCAGCCTAAGTTATATATACACGTACATACGTGTCGCGGTTATATGTTTTTACACGCACGTACTAACGTTATACTCGAACACGAGTAGGTATACCTACTACTTTAGGAACGCTTGCGGGATAAGGCGGAAGCGCATTCGTCGCCGTACGTTAAGTAAGACCCAAGTCTTTTTCTGTTCGCTAATTGACCGCCTGCGTGTCACCGTATATATATGTATATGTATGAGAATATTACTACTTGAAACCCACAATAATTACTTGAATTATATACGAACGAGAAAATTATCTCCCCATTTCGCGAGTGAATAGAATTTTATATTGTTTTTCATAGATTTAGGTGAATCGGGAAGAAAAGGGACTACGAGGAAAGTACGGCATTAAATGAGCGAAGTAAAAAAAGGGGTTAGTAGGTATATTTGAGATGTTGAAGAAAAAAAGAAGAAGAAAAAATAAAAAAAATTATGAAAATTTTTCCTACCACTTACTACGTTTGTCTTTTTTTCGATATAATTACGTAGACTTGGTATACGAACCGCGCGACTTTGTCTCTTTTATATATTTAACTCCCACGCGACTATTTTTCTGGGCATACATACCGCGTAATTCAGACCTGCTTACCAACCGGGTGGACTACATATCCACTTAACAGATAAAAATACGTTCTGGGAGCGATGACTGCCGGATAAAAATACAAAATGCATCACCACCGACATCGGTTTAGTTCTTGATTTGTGCTAATGTCGGGTGCATATGCTTTCACTATCCATGAATGTAAATAAAAAAATAAAATCCAAAAAAATTCAAAAAAAAAAATAAAAAAAATTAAGGCGATTACTACCCAATTTTTCAAACATATCATCATTTTGTCAATCCTTCGGATGTCTCTATTAAGAAAACTGAATCAAGTCCGACTATACGTGAATGAAAATTTTACATCAGGGATATTCTTTTCGTAATTTTTTACGCTGAATTAGGATTATTTTTAGCTCGAATTTCGCCCCTAGGATAAACGATTGAAAAGCTTTCTTCGTTTATATCTAAATGAAGAAATAAGATTTCCGAATCTATTCAGGCACTCGAATCAGGTGGAAGCAAGGGTGTCAAATGTGCGATAGATCGTCGGTCTCTGCAGTCCACGAATACACACGTTTTTTACGCTTTGAAATTCTCCTCGTTTTCCCGATATACCTACTCGAGTCACATAAACGTAAACTTTGTCCCATGACTTATGTACACATTTCCACCGTACATAGAGATAAGATAAAAAAAAATAGCAGCAACCTCACAAACGCGTTAAGTCGTAAAGCCTGATGACCTGTGATAAGACCGGAAATCTGCGAACTCGGTATACACGAAGTATAACAATGCTACCGTGCATCATCGGTTCATTTGAAGAAAAAAAAAAAGTCTCGTTTCCAAAACGCGGAAGAGACTTTGTGAAACCACGCGGTACTCACGTGTCCGAACAATCGTTTTCCCGCGCTCATTCTTTCTACTCGTACTAAACGTTCCAAACATTCCGAAAGACGGAAGCACTGTCATCCTGAAGTGAAATATTTACGCGATACTCCTTCCATCGACGAGTTCTCATCTCTTTTTCTCTCCTTTTGCTATTTATCTGTCTTTATCTATTTCCTTATTTTTTCGTCTTTATTTTCTTCGGCTTATAATAACTCCCACACGTCAGTATAGCCAGGAGGTCAAAGAGAGGGAGGGAGAAGGCCGTGGATCGTGGCTCATCGTCATCCACAACTAGAAGCGTGCCTCTGATGCCTCGTGCTCCAGTCGTTGACCCTGCGATGCCATGCCGCGTTGCTTCGTATAGCAAACGCGAGAGACGTCCGTACGCGTACATACGTCGCTCGCGAGGGTCGTACAACGTAATATATGGATACATTATATTCGTATATATATATATAACGCACGTATAACACATACATATATCGTATACTACGCCTACCTATATACTCGTGACAAAACGCGCGGGCGTAAGGCGTGAGGCGTCGCGACGCCGGGGGCCGGAACTCGGATATATCGAGGAAATTTGCCAAGTTCTATTATTCGATCTTATCTATAGACATCACCCCGTTGATTCGACGTTTCAATGGGTCGGTGAAGCGATCTACGCAAGGGTGTTAGACATTAGACTAATCGTATACGTGATGTGAGCTTTTGAGGAGATTCTTTTTGTTTTCAAAGCTTTTTGAAATACTCTACCTCCCGACTTCGGTCATGTCTCTAAAGAACCTAGGAACCAGTCATTTTTCTGAAATTTTATTAGTCACGCAGCTATCATCGGTCTTAGTCAGTTTTTCGTCACTTTTATATCGCAGAGTCAAGATATTGCAATATGAAAATTATTTTGTTCGCAGAAACTTCGATTTAAACTGATTGATTCAGGGAAAATGACATAGTCGTCATTAATGCGGTTTGTTCTGTGTGATCCAACGTTTAATGTTCTTCGTTTTTAGACTCATGTTTAGAGTAGCAATAGCCATTGCGGAGATTTTTTATTATACAAAATTTTAGATTGAAAGAATACGAGTAACTGGGCGGTGATTCCATTATAAAAAGACCGCACGGCACCCACCAGGTATAGGACACGGTTTTTCCTCAAATTTTTATGAAAGGCTGCTTCTGCTCTTTGCAGAACAAGACGGAATATAAAACGTAAATATAACTGGAAACCATAAAGAATTATACTGTCTCATATAATTTTGAAGTTTTTTTTTTTTTAGAGAGTGCGCGTGTACTCCAGTGTCCATTTCACATTTTATTTTTATATCTTGGAAACATATATTTTCACCTACGGTATACCTATGCAAAAATTTTGAACGAGAAAAATTTGGCCATGGTCATGGTCGAAGATGATATAAGCTTGAAAATTTGTATTGATCGTAAAAATATTTTGTATTTTATTACGCTACTCATATATTCCGTTCGGATTCTCCTCGAATTTCACGTTCGAATATATTACGCATCTTTCATGAATGGCAAAGCGGAATTCAGCGAAATAGAAAAGCCGTGAAAATCGAGAAAAAGTGCATATACGGCTCAAACTTTTAGAAAAGAAAAATTTTCAACCTTCGTCAAGAGTAAGGCTTTCCTGAAAAATGTAAAAAAACTTTCTTTTCACTCGAAATTCTTTCCACGAGAATATGGTTATTGCAGTCCATTAATGCGGCAAAAGTTTCGCGACAAAAAGTATAACGACGACCAACGCATTTATGCACGGTACGAAGTGAGAAATTGGCACGTTTTTTCTCACCCATCAATATACAAAGAGAAACAAAAATCAGGTTCATTTATCACTCGATTTATAAGTGTGCTCGTTGATTTGATTGATTAGATTTGATTGCTTAGATGAATCGCACGTACTTGAATCGCTTTTCAGAATCGCGCAAAAATTGTGACACTTATATAGCAAAAGCCTGATGAGTTTCACAAATCGTTAATGAAACGTCCCCTCACCTCTACTACAGTCCACAAGACTGATTTTTGAATTGGTATAAAGTATTGGACGGTTCTGAGTTGATCGCGAATTAGGAATTGTTTATTTGAAACAACGTTTCGGGGGATGAAGGACTTCACTCGAATGAACCCCTGCAGAGAATGAAACAGAATGATTGTAAAATATGTACATTGAATTTGATTAAATGGCTGTCGCCATTATTTCAGTACGATCGTTTCTTCCGATTTAGCTTATGACAAATAACAGCTTCCGATTTTATTTCAGAAATGAATCCAAGTCAATCGATCCTGCGATTTTATTTTGGAATTATAAGACTCTCATTTACGTTGCTTTCTGCTTTTAATTTTCTCAAAATTCTTCGAAACTGATTTATATAGATCGCATTCATCGACAACCCATTCGATCGAACTTGATTGATCGATATCGTGTCGTGGTTCGATCCGATCGACGCGTATAAACTTACAATTAGTTATTCGAGAGAATTTGTTACGCAAATGGATTTATTCAATATTCCGAGCAGCGGTATATATCCCGTAAAAACAACAGTGTACCGCAGATGAGGTTCTGCAGAAAGATCTTACACGAGGGTAACTCAAACCAACAGTATAACCTTCGCCATTCGCGAGATAATGCCCCCGAGGGATCCGCGACTTTCCTTCCTTTCAGATAAACTAAATGACATAATAATGACAATAATAATAATAATAACAACTACAATAATAATAATGAGCTTTATTATTCTCCGTTGAACCAGCTGCCCCGGACACGAGAGTAAAGACTCGATAAGCGCAATGAATCACCGCGACAATTGCAGATGCTTTTATCACCCTCGGATCCTCGTTCAGTTCTTTCGTAAATATCAATTTATACTAGTATCCTACAGATAGAAGATTAGCTCTCCGAGATTATCAGATGTAATCGATCTAATTAACGGCTCTTGAACACGATTACGTATTCAAATTCCTGAATCCCTTTGTATGCGGCATAAAATCTTTAGCCAATAATAACTTTCTGCAAAATTTTATCTATTATCAAATATAAACTACACCAAAACTACACTTTCTTATCGAAAGAATAGCATTTTAGATAGCTGCTGGTACAAGAAATTGCAGAAAGGTACCTATATATATACACGAAGGGTATCTGCTAGATTCGCCACGGCATGGCATGGGTACGACTCGTTTCTCTCGAGAGAAATCTAGCCTAGGATCGCGAACTTCGTGACGCGGAAGTCGTCATCCTATTCTGTTTTCCGCTAGTCCTGTCGATTTGTCCCGCAAGATGAGTATCGTGACGTCTGCAGCGAATCGCGGACAACCTTAGTACAGTATGCAATATCGTAAGTGCATATCGCGTGTATACGCGAATAACGTGCGATTTCGGAGGGGAGGAGGGAGAAGAAAAGATAGGAAGAAGGCAACTCTGGGTCACTAGTGAAAGTGTCTGCTAGCTTGTCGGGAGGCGGAGGTCGAGGGACGTGGGGTATACCTGGGTATAAAAGCTTCCTGGTGCACTGTATACAAGACTTGATTGTCTGTCGCGTGGAATTACTTATTCATTCATTTACGAGGCGTCATCACGTACAGAATTCATTCCGAGGGGTGAGAAATCTCGAAGAAAATTCTCATGCTCGGCTAAGACTATGTCTATCCAGACCCCCCGACCAGATTGTCATATGCCAAAAAATCTGACCATGAATGTTGCGATCTACGTATCTCTTAGGCGCATCTTTTTTCTTTTTCTTATGGTTCTTGAAGAATAATAAACGACTCGATCAACAAGTGTCCCTCGTCTTGCGAAGAGACGTTCTTTTTATTCCACTTCTGACAGATATCGTACAGTTTATACGTTTTGACCAATTTTTTTTTTTTTCGGCCTCTGGTCAATATCACATGAAGCCACAACCACGTTTTAATCTAACGCTGTAAAAGCAGTCCGTCAGTAAGTGCGGCTTATATAGTTACGCACGAGCTTGTGCTCACTACAGGTATGAGTAATGGTCACTTGTCCACCTCGTGGGAGCAAGAACTTGCCGAAATGACCCAGTTACTGACCTGCGCCTTGGTTTCTTGTCAGTGAACGTACTCTGCGTGGACCGTTGCGTTACCCTGATGTAACTACGGCACTATTACAGTGCAGCAATAGAAAAGCTATTACACCGGGTAAAATCGCGATCGTATAGGAGACGTCGAGTCGTTGGGCGTCGTTACAGATGTCGACGACGATAATTGCCGGTTATATCTTGAGAGAAGAGACCAGGACCAGGACCGGGAGGGTTATGGGTATAGGTTGGCCTTAGGTTGGCCATAGGTTGACCTCAGTCTCAACTTTCACCGCTACTGTAGGTACCCGCTGAATTCTGGTCCTTTTTCGCATAGTTTATAGCTTATGCGATCTGCAGCATGTTCTCGTGGAATATGAGTTTCAAAAACTTATTTCCCGCGTCATGGTCACCGGTCAGAGAAATGCAAGAAGCAATACGCGTAGTCGGAACACTGCATCAATTTTTGTTTTTCTAGGTAAATATTACGATGTTACGATCCGGAAAATTCAGCGTCAGAAAATTGATTCTACAAGTATTATCGAAAATTTGAAAATTTGACCGATAAAAATAATTTCTCATCGAGTTATTCTACGTCAATTATTTATACTTGACCTTTTCTACGCGAAAGCGGAGTCAACGTGTCTTAGGTGTCGGAATATGCTGAGATTATCTGGCATTACTAGACTTCGCTCTTTTTACAAGAAAGCCTTTAATACTAGCACTAACCTGAGAGGTAAGATGTGATTTTAAGTAACTCGCTGAGTGGTGTATTTTTATATTTCGCAACACTCGTCCATCTTCTGTGGCATATGAATTGATCGATCAACTCATTGTGTCGAAAATCCATAATCAAAAAATTCGTAAATACAGCTACGTTGAATTTTCTATTCGACTTTGAACGTTTTGCTTTTTTCAAGTTAAAGATAGGTACGACTGCGAAATGGAGTACTTAATGAAAAAAAAAACATTATAGGTATTAATTGAACAACGATTTTCTATTGCCCTTCGCTTGTAATTAGAAAACTAATACCAGCTTTATATTTTATTGTTTTATTATTCATTTTGATAAAATTACTCAATATTACAGTATAACTATATGAGGTGGCGTCAATTAAATTATATTTCGTTGGATTGTTTGTTCCTCATCAGATTTTGCACACCCCATATTACCCAGGTCTCCTCTACTTGTAACAAAAATTTGCTCGCGGCAATGAACGGAAATTGCACGTCTTTAATATAAATTCTTAATTTCTTTTACTTCCAAATAAATATTATTCAGGTTTCGAAGGTAATATAATGATTTTATAATTCTTTATCGCGTTCAATCAGTCGCATGAATTCACAGGTTACACCGTTGGTAAATTTGTGTTTATTTCAATACATTTCGCGTGTCCCATTTGCTCCACTCGAAAATTTATGTTAATTCAACACAAGAGTCGTATGTCAAATGTTAACATAAAGTTTATGTCGATATTTCAAAACAAGAGCTAGATGATCCACGTATCAATCCAACACAAAGTTTGTACCATTTCAACACTTTTCCGAGTGATGAATTCACATTTCAACCTTTTTTTGTGTGTTAAATTGACGGATTTTCCAGTTGAAGTGAAAAACACCCGCAAAGTAAAATTCACACGGTACATGTATTTCTGTAAAAATGACAGAGGTTTTCGATCCATTCAACATAACTATTGTCTTTTTTTTTTATAAAAGAAATGTCCAAATTTGCACTTCTCATGCTGGGTTGAATTTGGAAGTTGGTTCAAAAGTCGTCTGGAATTCTGTGCGAATATATTAACTTTGGAGTTTGATATGAAAAATTCATTTACCACGCATCATGATGGTTAAATTGACATTCGAATGTATAATGAATTTACGACAAAAATCGCGATTGGTGATTTTGTGAACATAGGAACACAATTTTTCCAAAATTATAACAGTACAAGATTAAAGAGTACATAATTTGAACCCTACAGGTTCGAACTCTTTGAAAAAAATGAAGTATTTCTCATCCACAAGAATTTTTTGGGTTAAAATTGTTGACAAAAAGATGTGAAAATAAAATCAATCGGCGAATAGAATTAGTCGACAAAATTTCATTCTCGCGAGCTTACGAGTGCCTCTGTACAGCGTAAACGACGCCTGCGCTGCATAGAATCAATTTTTCTGTCATGTACTTTACCTACCGAGTACCCGGCTAGCTATACCTATATCTGTGTCATTTTGTCAGCAGCTCGAACAACAAGAACGTCAGCGTCGTTTTAGGCTCGTTTCACGTATCCACAGGGTGCGCGCGCCCTCCTGAAAAAATTTCGGGAATGCTCGGTAGTTTCCGTTCGATGAACACCCCGCCGCTCATTCGCGTTCTCTCGTTCTCACGCCGTTTCTATCTCGCTCTGGCTTCTTCCTTGGGCCGCGGCCGGTGTAAGGACGGGCATTGACCTCCACGCCGTGCGTAGCGCTGCACCAAAATACCCCGCGGGCGACGCACGCTACCCGAGAGAGACGAATACGCTGGCGCGCGCGCGTGCTCACGCACCGCACCGCACCGCACGAACAATCTACGCGCACGCGGATCACAGGAGTCGAGTCAGGAAACGAACGACCGCGACTGTTCGCAGGCGTCCTCTGACCGCCGCGACGAGTCGGACGGAGGAGGTGCTAAATTTCGTTAACTAAGTAATGATTTAGTGCGATAGAACATAGACAAAATGAAAACATTCATTTATAATTAACCATCTCGTTATAGAAATTTGAGAAAAACGTAAGGCTATGTCTTTTCTGTATCATTGATGACGAAGTAATGGGTCAACGAGTTCGTTTTATGGTTTTAAAATGAGGCTTTATCCTATTTAACTCTACTCAAATCGAACTAGGTATACATCAGTTCGAGTACTCTCACTAGTTATACCATAGCACCGTATGTTACAGCTATGGTGAAGATGAGAGAAAGTGAGGCACATTCATATTCGTACGCAATCCATTTGAAGTAATAATCGCTCGGTTATCGTTGATTGCGATTTTCCCAAAGCCAATAAAGTCCTTTCATTCCAGAGGCTTTCAATTCCGGAAAATTCATCGTTTTTACGAAATTGAATGAAAGTATATGAAAATATTGCGTATAAGATGCTTGCGTGTATACATATATGTATAACAATCTTATCGCGGGCACGTTTACTGTATAACAGTGTTAGCTTTTGACGATAAATTGCGAAATATCTAGAGTCTTGAAGATATTTAACCGCATATATCGTATCGCTATATATTATACTCTGGATCTATTAATTTTAGCACAGTTACGTAATATTAGCTAAGTTTTTTTGGTACCATGCGTCCCTGACACAGACGTAATTTCAGGGTCGCTACTACGAGCGTAAGCCGCAAGCTTTCGTCAATAGACTCTTAAAACACACATGACGCGTTCTTTACTCAAGGATAGAGATTATTAATGTATATATATATATATATATACTTACATAGGGTGTTGGCATTTCGTTCAGTGCTTACTTCAAGATATTGTCAATATAATTTCGTATATTACACCCATTGGACTTGCAGGATCGAAAGTAGTATTCGTTTTGGTCAGCTTCACTCCTCAACCAAAGCAAATGAAAAACTAATTACTTACTCAATTATTTTCGACCCATTCATTCGCCGTTCAATCTTTTGAGTCACATGAGAGGAAGAGAACAAGAAAATGTGTCTTTGCTCTGATCAAACCAGGAGAGGGTATATAAGTTTCTTATTCTTTGTATTTTTCATAGAATTCGATGTAAATACTTTGATTATTTGTTCTCGCAACTGAAATTGTATAGAGAGGAGAAACAATTTTTCTAAGACGATAATAACATCGTGATATAAATCTTCACGGTCCTCTTATAGTCAACTTTTATCCGAATGGCTATTTAGACAGTGCGTGAACCCAACAGACCTACGAGTAACAATGATTTTACGATGTTCACAGTGCCAGAATTGGTTCAGTGCCCCTGGAACATTTCCAAAGTTTTGATCCTAGGCGTATAGCTGCTACGACCTAAACGATCCTCCTTTTCCGTCGATTCCTTCTTTTCCTCGAAATACGTCGTCTGTCTTGTACGGCTGTCTTCACCGTCGGTATAACACTCAGGATTTTCCTTCTTTTTGTTATTTCTTTTTTTCTGTTTTACTTATCTTATTTCTCCACGGTGACAGTTGATGACGGTTAGTAATTGCCGGCCTACATGCACCTGTCGTCTGCAGTGAATTTTTGCCTAATCGATTGCCCCGACATTTCAATTCACGTTACAAGTTCAATTGTACCACAAGACTCATTAACAACCACTACGTGTAGATCATATAGTTTATTCCAGCCTACTATATGTAATGGTAAAAACAAAAAATCGTTTGCCTTGATGAACGCAAATCAACAAGCCCGCAGGACATCGATTTTACATCACTGATCCGAGCTTTAAACAATAACCAGACTTGGACACGGACTTGGACTCATTCGAAGACAAAGCATATCTAAATACAAGTTCTCTTTCACGTTTGTAGACTTTTATATTCCACGGACACGACCTATCGAGTATTCACAATTAGTTTAGGGGTTTAGGATGTCGGATGAATCTGTCGATGCGATTCGTTACGGAGCTGTTTCTTCTACTCGAGACGATATACCCTCGGAAAAAGCTTTTACCAAATTTTAAAGAACCATTAAACATGCTGAGAAAAAAGCCCTGGTTGTCTTTTCAAATACTTTTGTCCCCATTTCGGAATTCAGTTCTTTACAATCGGTTTTTTTTTTTTTTTCTAAAACTGAAGGGATTCCTATTTTTTATTCTCGTGTGGAGTTACATGCGCATATGCTAAGGCGACCTACTGTAAGTATGTAACGTCGTTTTCACAGGCTGTTTTCTTATCCGTAGTTTGCTCGGCTGGTTTATCTATGCATTTACCTTACCACATAGAAGAGGTACCTATACTGCAGGGAAACGTATCGGTAGGGACACGAAATATGCCGCTGGTTGTAAGTTCAGAGACGGTGTAGTGTACGTTAGGTTGTAAAGCTGCTGCTGTGGTGTTGTAAGCGCGGCCATGGCGTTTGTGCACACAGAATGCTGCGCCGAAGGGTCATTCACCTCGGAACACGACCATGCTACGCACATTCGAAACTATAAGCATAAAATCCAGAGCAGTTACTGGTATCTCGAGTAAACTCTATCTCCATCTCGCTTTTTCTTACTCTCTCCTGTTAATCTCCTTATTTTTTTCCGCCTCTAACATATTCTCTCTGAAATATGTTCTTCTCGTTCTTTAATTTCCGATCCGAACTCCGACTGTCGCAATTTCATCGTTAAGCTGTACGTTCTGCAGTACACATACCTATATATGCATGTAGTATCACGACATAACGTCTGTAATTAGTTATAAATAGTTATATACGCGCAGGTCAATGATCAATGAAATTATGTTACTGACGAGTACAACGAGCTAGATACCGACCTAGTCTATTGTTTATACGAGGGATTGGAATTACTTGACAATTCAATGCAGCTGGTGCAAAACATGCGATTCCACGCTCCCTCTCTCTCTCTCGAGTTTACAGTAGCGATAGGAAGCAGCTTTTTCATGTATTTTTTACTAAATATATAGTTTCAAACAATTTTCTATAGCGAGCTTAATTGATAGTCGATACCAACACCGAAGTATCGAGCAATCGTAATACCTGCAGCAATCGTAATTCACTGAGGAGACGGAAGATTCGAGAATTGTAATTTTTCGTTTTTATTATAGGGGTAAAAATTTGAGTTCAAGATTTTTAGATCGGGGACGAAATCAACAAGCTATTAGACATGGTATTCATATAATTGATCCCAAATCTCCAAGTTGCTCTCCCAAGTCGTATGAGTCAATATTCAGCAACGTGTGAACTAAGGGAAGACAGACCCTCGATCATTCTTTCACCTAAACATATCTATCCTCTCGAAAACTCGATGTGGAAATTTGTTCACTTCATTCTGTTAGAAAAACGGCCGTTCTCGCTCACGGTGCTTCGATTTATAAATTCATTTCTTTTATCATAGATAATAACACATATTTTCCCTTTTTGAACCCGTTTTTGGAAATACTGCAGTCAACACTGTAATACCTCGTATATTTCCCAGGGATGATAATTCTATCATTTTTGCTAATTTCATTGAAAATCATTGAAAATATTAGAAGTAAAGAAGTTCGAAGAATGATTCGTTAACGCGATTTCATATGAAAATGCTCTATATTTGCCGTATGCTGTATGCTAAATACTGGAGGATATCCTCTGCCAAGTATCTTTATAGCAGAACCTTGCAGAATCAGTAGGTATACAAATATAAACACGGAAGCGGAAATGAGGCGGTTGCGTTAAAACGCATAAGCTAATTACTCGCACGTGGCTCTCTCTGCGTCTTGGTTGTTTCTATAATTTCTATATGCATCGCGCGATTATGCTTGGTCTTCATATTTCATTTCATTGAACTGTAGTTCTATATCAAATTGATGCAATACATTAAGCAGCCTTTCTCGACTCTTGATGATGGCTTTGTACGGATGTATTGTCAGCTACCGCAATATTGATTTTGGGTGCGTACACTGTATGGATGACCAAGTGATCGATGATGCGTAGCTGACGTGAGCGACGTGATTTCTGTCTACCCAGAAGGATTTGTTCTTAATATTACAAGATATACGTATACCCTAACGTTTTCGGTCTGAAACCATACATTTTTTTCCCCATATCAACAAACAATCTGCAACACCTTTGCACATTTTCCTATTGGCTGTTGAATGTCATTCAAAAAATTAGATAGTTTATTAACTTTCCTGAATCAAATTCACGCAATTTGTGGTCAAAAATCAATAAAATCTGTGACATCGAGGTAGTTTTTATGTCTGCTTCGGATAGAATCCATCATACGCATGGACGGGTGTGCAACAAAACTTTTTCAATAACAGTCCGCTGGAGTAGATGCAGTTTTAATTATTTCCTCGTATTTCGAACGATGGTTTTCCCATCATATCAATGGCAAATTGGACACAGGAATCAGCTGTCTCTTCCTTGTATTATCATTCAATCGATGTCTGAACAACAGTTCGAGTCAAATTGTCTGATTTCTGAAATCTGTTTCGCCGAAATTATAGGTCCACGTGGGAAATTTGGAATGTGATTTTCATCCATTTCAACAAGAATCTCACGTTGATAAGTTACTTTGAAATTTTTCCTTGACGAATTAACCGATCCAGGTTGGTCGCTGCTAGGCAACCATATAGAGCACTGACCTACGGTACATGTATATTGGCTCCGCGTTGGCGTCTATCGGCACATCGCATGTTGTCATGGATACTGTTGGCCCAGGTTCGGGAATATTTGCTGTAAAACTGGAGCACCAAGCGGTCCCCGGAAGTAGCGTGTACCGATGATACACATGGCTCGCAAATGGCTCATTATGACCGTGACTAAACAAAACTTGTGACTAATTAATCTGGCGTCAAAATCTCTCCTTTTTATTTCGAAATATTTATCACCAGGGTTTAGAATTGGATTAAAAATTGAAAACTTGTGTACGTATCGCGAACTCTCGGTCAGCAGGCTATGCAGCAGCACAGCATTCTTCAATTTTTATCTAGTTATCCGTAGTTTCAATTTTCCCGAATTCGTATGCTGGAATATCCATATTCTGTGTGAAATAGTACCGTGTAAGATAACATCCTCGTACTTGTTCGATCGAAGACAAAAGTTGATCTATAAGTTCGAACAAGTTGTCAAAAAACTTCGGGCATGTCCATGTGGAACAAGATGTACGGGTATCATCCGAGAAAAATTGTTTTTCAAGAATAACTCGGAGATTAAACCTTCCAGTGAAATTTTCAACTGGTGGTATTCTCGGTATTAAATTTCAGTTATGAACAGCTCATTGCATAGGACACTCCGTGTTATACCGATATTTAGACGTCAAAACTTGACGGCGCTGCACATACGTGCATGTCGCTTTGTTCTATGCGGAAAAAGTAAAATAAAATAAAGTAAAAACCATATAAAACCCGTGTCTCGTTATCTTATCAAACCTTCGCTCCAGATAATGAGAATTTTTATACACCGCCAACGTTTCTGACTATACGTCGAGAGAAACCTCCATTGCATTCCGACCTAGGTAAAGCAATGAATGAAATGGACTATACCTTGTAATCACACATCCGGGAGCTTGTGGCCCTATATCCTGCAGTCGCAATGGTGGTACCTAGGTACCACATCAGCGATTCTTTACCCGGGTCTCGCCCTCCATGTTATTTCAACTTTACGATACAGCCAAGCGCGACGCAGCAGTCTGCTTCGTTTACAGTAAACATTTTACTTCACATGTACTGCACAACTACCAAGAAGCTTCTAATACCGAGTACAGATATACACGAGCTTGAGGTACTCGTATTCCCACCAAAGATAAGTCTAGAATGATTCAAGGCTGAAGCAGTCGACCTGTAAAAAGTGAGACTCTGCTTGCTGCACGGTCAGCACAGGGTGCAAACAGTTGAGGAAGGTCGGTGCCGACGACAATGAATCCTCGTGTATCCTGGGAAGAATTTTTCACGTTTATGCTTCCAGGTCTAGGGGATTTCGATGGAAGTTTAATCCATAATCCCTGCTGCCGTTACACGACTTTCGGTTACTATAAATCGATTCTTCCTGTGAATATTCCCGTTTGAATATCATATATGGTAACGAAAGTAGTTCCACGTAAGAAATGTTTCACCGTTGCCAATTACCGCATTTACACCTATACACGCATGGATTGTTATCCGTGTACGTGTCATGGGTCGAGTCCCAGCTCCCATATATGCCTCCATCTTCTCTTAGGGTATTAATAATTGGAAAGTTATCCGTTATTGCTGTTTGTCCACAACCGGAACTCAGCTTGGCAAGGATTAGATTACCCGCAAGTCGTCTATTTCCCTGTGCAGCGTATAGGTGCGGACATTAATGGGCCGGAAAGCAGGCCGAGAACAAGAGAGTGAGAGAAGAACGGGCTGGCAATCAATTCGAATGCATATATCGGCCCATATGCAGTTACTGTGCTCCTACTGCTCACGATCAGTTAAAGTTCCATTGAAATACATTTATTCAAATTATAGGGATTGTCTCGTCAGCAGTCTGTCCGCGTGGCAACGGTTCCTTTCGAAAACGTTAGGATTCCTTAGGAAACTACCCTTAGTCACGTCATCGCGTGATCTGTTATCGTGAAACGATTGACGGATCTACGAGGACACAGGTGACGTTACGTTTCCTTCAAGCCGTCGTAGCATGGCGCTTTTGGGATCCGATAGGCTTTCAATGTATACGTGGGGCTACTTCTTCCTCGAAAACGCGGATTTGCAAGAGAAGAGAAGTCCCCACATATACTGCAGCTCGGAAAAATCGATCCTGTGGTTTTTTTTTTGTCAAAATATCGACTTAGAAGTAACGTTCTTACATCTGCATTACGTATTGCATCGTTATTTCCGATGAGGAATTTTTACAGCTTTTATCAAACGAGTCTTTTTACATTTGTTTCCTTCTGAGAAGTTACGGAACGGGAAAAATATCTGTAGATGGTAGGTGGCTTGGTAATATGTGGGACATTAGTGAACGTAATAGCAAATGACTAGAAGGAAAAGTTTTTAATATGAAAATTATGCGGAAAATGGTACATGATATCGTTTATTACGTTCGCATGAGTTAGCTTTATATTTTGCCGTATGAAAAGAATCTAATTTTACCAAGAAATTGTCTATATCGAGTAAAAAAATTGATACGATTCAGGAATCTGTTGTTCAGTCATCGCATTTACGGACTCTTTTACATTTAAGTTGTATTTTTAACGTGACAGTCGTGCAGTCTAGACAAAACAAAGATTTCTAAACAAGAAATAGAACCTTGTTCTCGCCTATCTCGGAACTAATTCACCTTCTCCGTAAGTCTTACTTTCTCAAGACACTTTTTTTCCCATCGAAAAAGTCGGAAATTGTCTTTGAGAGGATTCTCACAAACCGGGATAAATCAGCGAATTTCCATTAGATCGAAAACTATCATGCGTTCGATGAGGAAGCTCCGATTATCAGATGATTCTACATTTCACTGAAGTGCGAAAAAAAAAAAACACATCTCATGTATCGTATGAAATGGTCCGCACATTCGATTCGGGACTCGTCCTGGGAAATCTCTAAAAGTGAGAGAATGATTAACACGAAAGGCTGCTATTGTCATGTTTCTGAAGTAACGTGAAACGGCTGTCGCCAGCTATTCAAATACGGCAAAGGCCGGATCCGGTCGTACTCGAAATCTTCATAAGAGCACGACGGGCTCGAGGACAGGACCTAGACACCAACGTATCCTGATTTTGAGGGTCACGTTCACAGTGCAGAGTCATCCCCAAGGCAACGAGAGGATGGTATGGTACCGTCGGTGGAAGTGTGGGTGGTGGTCGTGACGAGCTTTTAGTAGTTGGAAGGGGAAAGGGGAACGGACTTCCCTCCACTCCAACCTCCAACCCCTAACCCCCATCGCCATCCTTCCCACTGCAGGTCGGCTAGCTCAGGGATTGCGCTGGTCCGGGAGGGTTGGCTGCTCAGCTGAGTCCCCGGTCGATGCAACTGCATCCTCTACGCCTGTTTCTCCCTACCCCATAGCCACTGAACTCTCCCGCTACCCCTAAGCCCCTTCGTCGATGCATTCTCTCCTTCCCTTCTCGCCCCACCTTTCAGTCTCTCGCTATATCTCTCTCTCTACGATTCTCTCGCTTGCCACCCTCGGTCAACGACCTCTCGAAGGCGGTGCACCGCCGCTGCACCGCAGTTTGTTTACGTTCGAGCTACTTTTAATCGAGCCGATTGCGCGAATTCGGTACTTCGGTCGCGCCCGTAGGTAGTACACTTCGTCTAGCCGAAGCTAGTTTAAGATTTAAGGTGAAGAACCGTTCGGTTTGTGCTTTTGTTAAAAAAAAAAGTTTTTTAAACGTGGATTGTACGCGGAAGCTTCAGGGTGGAGGATCTCATCTTCAATTTCATTTCGAACTGTGAGGATGAGTCCGTAACGTTTTAAAATACAGGTTTGTGATCTCGATATATTTCTTCAGAGTTTATTCCACCCTCAGAACTGTGTCATCGATAGTGATAAAAAAATATAAATCCGCGTATAAAATCTCGCATAAAACAAACCCCGTCCTTAATCACTTCTCGGACCTATGGCTAAAGTTTTCACTGAAAAAGGGAAGCGTTTTCGAGGATACTGACTGCGAAGTTAACGAGCTACTGTAGTGCAGGTACTACAGATCTATCATGTAAGTAGTGTGACGAATATAGTTGAATATGTTATTAGATTCTCCAATCGACTGAACCAATTTTATCCTATTTTCGTTCCTATTATACTTACGAGCATCCGGATTGTATCGAGTTACTCGTATATCTTGGGGAACACTAGGGAGTAGCCGGGACACATATGATGGTCAAAATAGCTGTGGTAACATGGCATAAAGTACGGGTCGAATACGTGACGTAGCGCCCAGTATCCGTGCTACTTTCAAGGGGATTGTATAACGTCACGTTTTCATTTTGCATCCGGATCCAGGGTTCTTTTTCAATTTCTTTGGGGAAAAGAATGATTTTTTTCTTCACCGCGAACGGTTGAAAAAATATCTGGGGTCAATAGCAGGGAATAAATATCGGAATAGGTCGGATATTTCACGTAGAAAATTGAAGGCAAGTCTCGCCTCTGAAGCGCAGACTTTTTGCATCCTCCGCCACGAGGAAGAATCGAGATATTGATCATTGCCGCTGTGTCTGGCAAGTACACAGCGTATCACCATCAAGGTTTGCTTTCCTTGATCTAAAGTCCGCGGGCGAATAATCACTATCATAACTCTGCCAAGACAGAGTCGACGGTATCATCCCTCGTCATGTTTTATCACGCTCTTCTTTTGCTCCATTTTGCCATATAGTATATATAGTTGTAATTATTACAGCGTAAACAACGGCGATAACAAAAACTCTATATAAATGCTTTTATCATCGAAAGTGCAAGGGCAAGATAACCGCTTATGTACCTGCGGATGTATGTGTCATCGAACTGCACTCAAGCGATTTGCTTTTCTCCATACCGACCAAAAACGACTGTTCAAAATTTCTTTCGGCATATTATTGCACATCTCGCAAATTGCTGATTACTTTTCCGTCAAAGTAGACCAGTACCACATGAATACCTGTCTGTGTCTCGTTTCGTTAAATTTCTTTCCCCTCACCTTACGCTGTGATACAAAGAAGTTACTGGAGGGGTCGGTCCTTCACCCGTACGTTGTAAAAGTGGCTCGCACGCTGCACTGCTTAGTCATTGTTCGTTACGTTGTCTGATAACGGTTTCCCCAGCTCACTTACCAGCCGAATGATAAGTGCACGCTGGTGCTACACTCAAGGATCAAACGGTCACCTCCTGGTTAGACCTGCGTGTGAATTTGCGCCTTGTTACCGTGGCCACACTATTGCTCGCACGCTGCATATCTATACCTATAGGTATATCCTCCTCTTTACCCTCATGAGCGATAAAGTAACTGCAGCACAAGCCTCTATATGTAGACGTAATTGTGCTATACTTGCACAAAGCGAGCTATTTAACTCTTCGTTTATGTTATCTCGCAATGTTTACTCACCGACAAAACAATTTTCTTTGTTTCAGGTAAGTCAAGGAAGCCTCCAGTCTCCTCAGTCATACATTCGGTAAAGTTCATCAATTAATTATACGACATCAACTCGTAATGTTATACTCGAATATCTGTATATATCTGAGATCAAGTCCCTCAAAGTAGGACTATGAAAAGATTCCTAAGGATGAGTCAAAAAGCCGGTTCTTTGACAGAAAGATTCATTTTTGACAATTCAGTATACTTCTCAGGGTTATTTCCATTCAATATCAAAGACTGCAAGTCGTCGGTCACTATCTTGACCTGAATTGACCTGAAACGTCTTGAAAAATGTCAGCTTTTCAGACGTCAGCTCCGGGTCTACATAGATCTGTACACGTATGTACCTCCCTTAACTCTTACATAACCACCCTTAGCTCTGTCCATGCGTCTGCAAAAATAAAGTCCAGGCCCGTTGCAGCAGCGTAGGTATGTGTGTACGTACATTCATGCATTTAACTACTAGTAGTCGGGCAGGGAAGTGCAGCAAGGGTAGTAGCAGTGAGCATTGAACCCGGAGCCGTATCGAGCCACCCAACCCTCGACGGGGTATCCTCGTCCCACTCGTCCCACTCGTTGGTGGCGTTTGTCCCGGACCTTCCACAAGACGGGCCGCATTGCGCAGGCAAGGATTGTTTATAACCTAGACGCGCAGGCGCGACTACTCGCGAGCGTTACACCCTCCGGGGAACGCCGTCGGGGAACCGTGAGCTAGGGGACGTCCGCGACTTATGGAGGGAGGAATTCCGCTATGGGTGAGGGAGGGAGACGAACCGGGTGCACCAACGAGCCGAAGGAGAAGCGTTGCACCGGGTGGGAGATCCATACCCTGGTACATGGTTTTCAAGCGAAAGTGCCCTCCGACGAACCTGCACCAGCCTCTAGCCAACCAGCTTCGTTTCAGTTATTATTCAGATTTTTAATTCAATCTTCATTTTCATGTTTTACAATTTTTATTCTCACACACGAGGCGCGAAGAAACACTTACTGGGGGGTGACATTCTCTGATGGGAATACAAGGGGACTTGATGGGAAGGTTGATCGCGTTTCTATAAGTTACCCTCAGGCTTTTATACGCTGATATTAACACTAGATTTTGGTCACCAACTGAACTTGAAAAGGGCTATCTTTGAAGGACTAGGCTTTTGAAGTATGATCAGGTAGTCAGGCTTTTTGGACTATAGCCTTTCACAGTTAAATACAACCCGAGGACGTTTGACAGAGGTTTTTTTTCTGGACGTTTACGGACTAAGAAATCTACAATTTTAGATGACCGCTGTTCCTCGGACTGCTTGTATATCTATCAATGAGAAGCGAGCTCGCAAATTCTCACTTTTGCCTCTTTGTGCTGCAAAAAACCCACCGCAGTCCTTCGAAAATACCTCCCGAAGGGCTGATTGACATTGAGACACAAGAAACAGAGGAATTTTTCAGCATAATTTTGCTATTAGAACTTAATGACGTATACATCTATTATTCATGTGTGCGGGTTATTTAATCTACTGCAACTTGAGTCAATTCAAGGAAAATAACTTGAATTTCCTTGAAAACCGTTCCCTGCACGGCAGTTTGAAATTCAATTTGCATTTCAGTCGCTTGAGAACACGATCACCGTAAGATCGCCGCCAATTTTTGTCATCGATCATCACTATTGAATTTATCGGGTGATCAAGTCACCTCTCTTCGACCGAAATATGAATTTCGGGAATCTTGAACGGATTTTTAGCAAAATTTTACAGTATCTTCCCACCATGCTTTCGAAACGAGAGCTTGGAACTTAGGAACCTGACAAAAATACAAATAAAGCTCGAACGACAACCCCATAAAAAAATGAAACAAGAAATCGATAAAAATGACGTGCTCGTAATTTTTGCGTTATCTCGTTTTATTTTTCCAAAGGACGGAGAACTAGCGCGAATCAGTTGGTCTTGAGACGTGGTATTGCGGTTT
The DNA here is from genome assembly GCA_947538915.1 of Tenthredo distinguenda. Classification (NCBI taxonomy): domain Eukaryota; kingdom Metazoa; phylum Arthropoda; class Insecta; order Hymenoptera; family Tenthredinidae; genus Tenthredo; species Tenthredo distinguenda. The sequence continues at coordinate 15,213,354 of OX384534.1, forward strand.
GAACGAGACATTTTATGCCAAGATAAAGTCGGCCATGAGTCGCGGGGTGACCGGAGGTGTAAATTAATTTAAATACTTCTTATACGCCCGTACTTGTTATACGCGTAGGCACTCGGGCACTGCAGGCTTATGTACAGTGCCGCAGCTTTCAACATATAGTTCTAGTCTGATAGTTGCTCAAGTCATTCATCCCTGAGGACATTCTTATGGCACCCATTCAACGGTTTTGCGTAAGCTATCTGAACGGCGCTGATTTAATAATATAGCGCAGGGTTATTAGTATCGGACTGCAGTCTGCAGTATAGAATAGAGACCAACGGTACGATAACGACTGGAGATATGATTATATGAAAAATTATCACGTTGTCTATAATTCTACAGAATCCGAGATTCCAGGTGCGATCGATTATACGGGGTTTATAACTCTGCAGCTGATCTGTCGGAGATCTGTTTTTGACCGATCAAATTCATACCGTTGATCTTTGACAATTTTTTTCCCGCGTACATATTGCGTGGCCGATGGTATAATTTTTTTCATGTCGTAATTCGTTATGGAAATGATGAAAACGCATGAATAATTCGAAATTGAGAATTCGAAACCTAAAAGCAGAAGGTCGTATGTGGGCAGATAAAACCTACTGCTTCTAAGTTCTTATTCCAACAAATAACCAATGCTTAACAGACGTATCTACCGGACATACGACGTTCTGCTTTTAAGTTTTCCGTTGTATAATTTTAACTTTTTTGTAAATATTTTGAGGCGAACACCACCGTCTGCTTTTTATTGTTAATTTAGTCGTTTTTCATGGCTTTTCCAAAATTTTCATGTTTCTATTTTCACAAATAACAGAAAGTCTTGCAATGTCGCTTACGACCTTCTTCAATTAGTTGACGTGATCATTTTTCGTTCAGTTTGGTCCAAAAGGTCGTATACCCTTTCTGCCCTTTCTTGGCCAATTTTAAATTTCAACGTTTTTGAACATATTTCGAGATCTTTCGCGTAAATACATAGCAAAAAAATTCTACAACCTTCCGATTAAAAAAAAAAATACCAAATGGTCGTATAATGGCGCCTTCGACAGTGTATTGTAAAATTATTGGTAATCGAGTAATTTTCTATACGAATAAAATTTTACATGAAATAATTGTAGCCTACGAATTCGTGGCATTCATATAGAATTAAGGGAGGATTTCTAGTACAGAAATTTATACCATATGTGTAAAAATAATTATGATACGGTCTGTTCAGTGTCATTGAAATTGTTTACTTCAGACAAACCGGTACGTTGGTTAAAAGCAAATAAAATTCCGGTTACCTCAGATTTTTAAAAACGTTTTTCTTGACTTGAGCAGATACACCTAGTTTTGCTTTGATAAGAGCTAGTTTGTACATCGAAATAAAAATTTCAAGGGGGAGAAGGGGGTCCGATAGGGGGTTAAGGTTAGAGCCTCGCTATCCTAGCGAGAAAAATCTTCTTCTTCTATGAGTTTCGTAAATCCATTACTAAAGGAAAAAATTCTTTGCTTACGAATAGTTATAAGCGGATTTATCGACGAAGGGTCCATATACGCTCACTGCTTCAACATCGACTGTATACAATTGCATGAAAAATCACCTAAATTAACAGCAAAAAAAAAACCAATCATCGCCTATCGGAATGTGTTATTGAGCCACAGGGCTTCGTCCGAGTAGATAGTTACGCAATGCAACGCATTTATCTATGCGTGAATACATGTACGCGACTGTGGTAGATGCGTGAGTACATGCGTGCTTGATCAAAGTGCAGCACTGTTCCGCATCACTGTCACGATCCCCACCGAAATAGATGCTTTGGAACGAAATTTCCCCATCGTTAGCTAGATACGATTTCATTCAAGAATTATTTGACAAATCATTGTTTCAAAGGTCTTACAACATATCGTCTTGCCTTACTAAAGGCTGGAAATATAAAGCCTGAGTTTACCCCTGGAAACGAAGAAAAAAAAAAGTTGTATATTAATCGCGACTATAGGCACTAAAACTGCTGATAATATACTCGTGCATTATAAAGCTCCTTGAAAGCAAGTAAACTGAACTAGACTCTAGTATAGTTGATCTAGATAGCGGTGATAATCGGGTTCGCCTCTGGTCGATAAGCTGTAATTTTCTCCTACCCGTTGTTGTATCTATTGGTAGAGGAGGCTCGATATGCGAACACTAACCTAACCCAACAAGCGAAGCCTTAATCGTATTTGATTAGCTATTTCCCGTCAGTCTAGTAGCTAAGTTCAAGTTGAAAAATATGAAATAATTCACCGAGGGAGTACTGCAAGAGCTATACCAGCTATATATATACATATATCTGTAAAAGCACGTCGCGTTTCTTTGGAACAAAAAAAAGAATGCGTAATTCTAATTTTTGACGTTTAAGTTGGCCATCCTTGACTACAGAGAACGACGTAGTAGTATTACAATGAATTGAGTCAGCCACTGACTGCAAGTGGTAAGTGATGTCTTATAAGTCAGGGCCGACCGTGGATTACGAAACGTTTTCAACTTCGTATCTGCAAACCCTGATTAACCAGTTTTAATAAATTGACGGGCAACGGTTCGGAACCTATGGTTTTCTTTAATTACTATGTACTGCACGCGGTTGGACTAAGATCGTAATCTGATTAATCGCGGGAGAAATAAAATTACCAGGTATACGTAGAGCGTATAGTGATTTTGAAAAAAGTGAAAAAAATAATGCCTATTATACGGCCATGTAATTTTTATAGCCGGCGTAGGTCTGTAACCCGTGAAAGTTGTTACGGAAAGTTTGCAGCATGTCTTTTTTCATTTTTCACAACCGGAAGTATTATGGTACCTACGATCAGCGGCGAAATAGCTGGCGGAATAAGAATTAAACGAGATTATAGAGGAATGCAAATAGCGAAAGAATAGTTTATGCGAAACTAGCGTCGCGGTTTGTTCCGACTACGTGCATATAATTCTAATTGCGTAACTTAGCCATTGTCCTGAGGTGTCTTCGAAGTGTTTTCAACGCGTTTTAAGCGTGTTTAAAAACGTTACCGAGAACCTGATAGCTTATGTAACGTCATTTTCTACGTACTCGAACGACCTTCCTCTATGGAAAGGATATCTGAAATAGCAACGGCCCCGATATGGGTCAACGTGCATTGTGGGTAGTCGCGCGCGGCCCGTACTGCACCGTTGTTGCTGTCTCTATTCGAGGAACAAGTGTAGCCAACATTACGACAATAAAGTTTAGATAGATGATAGAAGAATGCATTAGAAGACGGGGAAAAAGAATGAGAAATAAAAAAACGGTTATCTTTGTTATTTAGACGCGACTGCACGAGGCCGCGCTTGAGGGTGTAGGAATTTAATAAGTATAATGTAATTATAATGTAATTCGCAGAGCGTGTAGATACCCTTTTGATTAAAATAGCAGGCAGTCATTTTTTAGATGGAAATTTTCTCGTTTCTTTGACTTTTTATCGCGAAGCAGTTGTATAATCACCTCTGCAGCTAGTCGAGCTAACGATCAGTCAACTAATTATTTCTCCCGTCCCTGAGCACCGAGTAATAATCGACCCTTGACTATTCGCGAACTGCAGCTGCCAAGTTGATATAACAATGAGATTTCCTCTTTTCGTAAATCGTATTGTACTCAGAACCTTGAGCACCGAGAAAATCCACCTTTTCTGAAATGCTACTTTGCGAAAAGTGTGAATTGTACTCTACCTACGAGCCTCAAACAGTTCAGGGAAAGATCTAGCGAGTTTTGATAGACAGTGGCAGGAACAGAATTATTTTTCATCGCTACGTTTTTCGGTCTCGATGGGACCCCATCCTGTAATACACCTCGAAAAATCAATATTGAAAGACTTGGAATTTTGAAATTCAGATTACCGGTTTTTACAATATTAACCCTAGAACGCCAGTATGATTTCGTTCTACCCTCTAACGCTAGACTGGCTTAGATATCCACCCTACGTGTTTCTTGTACGCACAATCGTCCCTATCAGCAGTAAAGGGACTCTCTATTTAACGAATCTTTTCGTTTTTTAACAAGGAAGAGATCGGTGTGCGGAAAATTCGATATAATTGAAGTCTAGTCGATGAAGATCCCGTTCAAAGACCGACAAACAATGAAAATCACCAGAAAACGCTTTTTTCCGCTCGTCAGCTGGAGTAGATGAGAGTAGCTAGAGCTAAATATTAAACTGCATCTTCCACGACTGAGTTTGAGAAATTTTGAAGACTTTTGAACTACAGTAACTCTAAGAATTCATTCATCCCATCGAAACTCATCACATCGTGAACTATGAGTCAGTCACCTATGAAAAAAAAGAAAATAAATATTACGAAATGACGGACAATTGATAAAAATTTGCAAGGGTGGCACGAACATCGGTAAGCTCCGGTTCTGTGCCGAAGCACTTCAATGAGGTGGTATAGTGGGTAGCATAGGAGGTAGTGGAGGGCAAGTTGGAGGATGCCGGTAGAAGGTGGGAGTTAACCAGGGGTTGGGTGAACAAGGGTGGTGAAGAGTAAAGGGGAGAAGTGAGCGGCGTTGGCTACCCGGCGAGGTTGAACGGGGAGAGATCCGTTGGGGCAGGTCGCGCGGAAGCTCGAAGTGCAATGCCGACAACCGCGAACTACGTGGAGGTGGTGGATGCCTCGGAAACGCGAGGGACGAACGGAGGGGATTGCGAGCTTACGGAGCAGCGTTCCTCAACCTTTATATTTTTCCAAATCAGTTCATGCTTTTTTCACAGTAAAAATTATTTTCACAGTATTAGTCAACTAATCTCTGTATAGGCTCCCTTTAATCGAGCCGTATGATCGTGATAAACGTTATTGTAACCGTCACACATCGAACTATGAGTAAAGTTGACGAAATATCTCCGTCAAACTTGTATAATTGTTGCGAAAATACGATCCTTCCCTCATTTCATCAGGAAAATCGTGTTTCTATCGAGAAAACTGTTCATAGACCAACGTACATACGTCATTGGCTTTTTTTAATTCTTAAATGGCACATATGGGTACGTCTAAATATAGTTTTATACATAAATAAGCAACGTATAGAACTTTTGTCGGTCAGTCTCGCCCATTGACCGGTAAATCGTTAGGTCATAGTTCAGACAATATTTTCTTACGCCTATCGCGTGACTACGTTTTCTTCTCTTTAATTTATCCTCGAAATGTCTCATTCCCTCTTCTATTTTGACCTGCAAATCCATAATTATATACATACGTATGCATACATGCGTTAATATTGAATTGCGATTCGCGGGGGGCATAAGGGGTGTATATACATCGGGCGCGGAAGTTAGCGCGAACGTGGCATCGAGCGCCGCAACGCGATGTGACGACTGACCCAGTTTCGCCACGAAGGTAATGACCGATACTCTCCCTCCCTTCCAGCCCCTCTTGCCTTCGCTCTCCCTTCACTCTTTCGCTAGGCTACCGCCCCGCGAATCCTTTCTCTCTCTTTCTCTTTCTCTTTCTCTTTTTCGTTCTCTCTCTCTCTCTCCGTCTCTATCTCACTTTGCAGACGTATTCTTCACGGCAAACTTCAGCTAGCTAAACTCGATTCATATTTATTTATGGCAAACTGACCGATAGATCGAATGAAACCAAATTCAACCCATGTTACACCCAGGGATTCAGGCAATTTTCACATATATTTAGAATTCTAATTTTCTTCATCCATACATTGCGTTATAAATGTGGGACCGAGTTGGGGAACTTCGGTACGTTATAATCGATCGTAAATTTATCTCCTAGGCTTGTGATCTCGAGTCAAACCTCGTATAAGAGTCAAAATCTATTTCACGTCTCGCGAACTTGGTGTGTAAATTTCTGATAAGACTGGCCCTACAAATCTTCAAGGTGCCATAAATTCTAATCAATTATACACAGAACGGAGATAAGGGACGGCGTGATCTTTGCGAAATATAGTTTATAATCATCCATGCAGATGCTTAATATGAATAATAAAAATCCGACATTATACGTTTATTCACAGTCATTTTTCGCACGTTTTTAGTCAACCTGATAAATTCTATCTATTGACTAATTTATACCTCGCCAGACGCTGCCGCGCCACAAGGACAGAATAAAAATGTGTTAAATTAGTGCGACGTCGACATACGTTAGAATTACTGGTTATTATCAATGCCTTGTTTGCGCTGCACTTATACAAGAAAAACGGAAATTCAGGTCAAGAGGTATACATATCTATTATCCTTGAATTTCTAGCCGTTAAAGTTATGCGCGATTCAAAGTATCCACATCGACCGTATCCGCTCTAAAATTTAGACACAAATCTATAACTGCAACTGATTTTTCATTCCAAATGATATTCTACTTGATTTGCTAACGACGAAATCTTCTGAGAGAAAAAATGGTTTAGATTTGATAATCGCAATCTCGTCAGCGACAATCGCCTAGTTTAACGCTCATAGGAGATGCAGTAAAAACGGTGCATTTTCTGCACTAGATCTTGAACGGTTTCAATGACACGTACGAGACCTGATCTCTAGACTTCAACGTTGCGAAAAACGAAGTTCGCACCAAGCACCCGCGCCGTCTATGGGTGATAACGATGTAGAGCAGCAAAATGCTGATATCGAGGGACTGAGCGAAAAAATTAACCGAGCGTACTGTACGCCAAGAAACTAGCCTAGAACACTTTACGCAATTATCAACGACAATTATCAGACTCAATATGATTGACTTAAAAGAGAACTTGAAAATTATTTAACAGAGTAAGGGTTTGAGGTTCACCTCGGGATATTCTAAATGAAATTCACCCGACTACTGATGTCATTTGTGATCGAAACCCCAAATTTTTATTGCGAGTGATGTCGTATGCGGAAAGCCGGAGCTTTTCGGTATTTCCTTTGATGAAGAGGACCTGGTTGACATCCACAGTGTGGCTTTCGGTTACGTGGACAGAGTCCGCAAGCGTGCGTATGACAAACATAAAAGAAGCATAAAACGAGCATATATAGCCGACACCAGTGCAGTTTGCGTGCGCACGCTGGCGGCTCACCTCGCATGGCCTAAATAAACAACCCGGAATACATTGACCCGCGCCAGCTAGCTTCTAGAATTTACACCAGACACTCGACGAACAGTGTCCTGGCTGCCCGGGCTAGGCTACGCCGGCCACACGAGACCCAAGACCCAAAAACCCCAGACCCACAAGCTCCTGGAGTTACGAACTCACCGAGTGGCACGGTCAAACCCCAAGCCAAGCTGACCTTTCGGCTTCTTCAACGCAATCGTTACGATTTCAGGAACGAAATTTCCAATCGCATATCCCACGGATTACCGATTCGCCCTCCAATGATGGCCATTACTAATTTACAATTGTAGAACCAGAAGAGATATGCACTGTGTGCGACAGGTTGATCTCCGTATGCTAAACGGACGTTCTTTTGTGGGACCAGCTTGTCTCGAAAGAGCTTTTCTTGGTTTCGTCAGACTGGAAGAGTGAGAGGAGTGGCACATGGATCCAATTTGGATCCTATGGCTAATCAAACGACAAGAGGAAGAAGAAGAGTGAGAGTATAGCAAGGGCTCGTTGTGAGGATCGTTAGCTCAGAAATTCTTTTACTCCGAAATAGTATCGAATTGCTCTGATGAAACTGGATTATCGAGGGACTCTTTTCGGAGATACTGGTTCTGCAAAAGAACCCCTTCCGAGCTCCGAGCCCCCCAAATACCAAACATACGAATAATATGATGGGGTTGTTCCGTGGTTTAAACGGCGATGAAAAACTAATCCCCTTTGACGAAACCAGTCTCAAGACCCTCAAGCAAGAGTCTGGGAAATTGTGATTGAAAATGGCATCTTGTGAGGCAGGTTTCTACTTGAGGGTCTTTACTAATTAGTCGAAATGAATAAATTGGAATTCGTCAAAGGTTAATTGCACATTTCTCGCGGGGTACACAGAGCTGTGCACGGATGCAATTGGTAATTTCGAAGATATTTGCGATGGTAATCGAAACTGAAAGATGATTTGCGGATGTCAGAAATACTCCGCGTGCTTTTACTGACAGAATTGTTTTTAAACAATTGTAAGCGACGACTTATGGCCATGACAAATGAAGACCCCGGCAATATCAAGTTGACCCCGATCTGGTGAATTTGTAACTTGTAACATCAAAGCATGAGTTTCATTGCTGGCTCGATGTTGGGTCACGCTTCAGACATAATTGCGACGAATTTCGTAATTTCGTTTATAAGTTTATAAATATACAAGATCTCTTCGCGGCTTTATAGTATTAACTTAACTTTACGCCTGGTATACGATCCACCTTGACTCAAATTAGTTAGTTCCGACGACATAAAATAACTAATACATATAGTGGTCACCGGATGTTAGACGTCAGATATTTCTGAGCCGTCTCTAAATTCAAACTGGATTCACACACGCGTAATCCCCTCTTCAGGGGTGCAGGGATGTGCAAGAGGAAGCATACGTAAGACTAGATCCCATTCAATATGATAAAATCTGAATTGCGTCGAACTCGGGTTATTCATTTGACCGGCTGACTCTAAAGAATAACAGGAAACTCCATTGTGAATTTGAAACAGTATACGATTGTCACCGATTCATTATCAGCCTCCATTATAAGTACATGCCATCTACGAAGTTCTCGAATCATTATCAAAGCCCGACGCATCTTGCATCGCTCCTAATTTGAAACTTCATCATTCTTTCGAGTCTCGAAATCTTTAGCAAATCCGGCGACATTCGAAGGGCAAATAATTTTCAGGCTAGAAGATTTTCAGGTTGAGGTCTACACCGGTGTAGCAGCTGCTGATCACCCTCTGGCCCAGGCATTGGCTCGTGGACCAAGAAGCCTTGCTTCGATCGGTGACATTCACGTCAGCAGTTGCTTCGATGACGGTGCCAGGTTCTCTTCTATTCCAAGTAGTGTAGCTATAGTCGTAAAGGCAGCCACCCCGATCGGCAATTAATTTGAGGGAAATCACCGAGCCGTTAAAAATCGCGAAATGAATTCGCGTGCGAAGGATTTTACGAATACGATACCGATGGTGGCGATTTCAATATCTCCATAAATTGAAAAACACAGCTGTCGAATGTTTCCATGAAATCTGACAAGCCCCAATATATGTACATACATATATCCTTTCGCTATTAGGTTCCGAATACGACAGACATGTACGGCGCGCTTATCAACCGAGATATATAGTACGAAAATATTAGTTAAGTATTTTACCGTTCACAGAACATCACAGAAATTTAAGGAGCCTAGTATAATCGAACAAGGAATATTCGAAATTACATAAAATGAATTCCCACCTGGAGGATGTGAAGAATTTGGAGCCGATGTCTGCATGGAATTATCTAAAACTCAAATCGTGTGACAGGACGATTGTAACATAGAATTTTTGATAGTATTGTTTACAGTTAATAAAACCCGAACTGACCCCTAGACGGGTTGACCGCATGCAAACCGTTCGATTCTCTGGTTGGCAAATTGAATGCATCTGACATTTAAGAACTGTCTATCGAATGACATTTTCGGCTCGCTTAGTTCTCAGCTCTACCTCTTGAACTCACAACTATGAATTTCAGGTCATAAATGACGTTTGCAAATTAGCTGCGACTCATAGTTATTGGCAAATGATGCGGATAAAAGCCCCGCTATAAGTTGTCCCTAGAGTTATCCCAAGGCCTCCAACTGCCCACTGCTCAACGACATACATATGCCGCCTACCAGATTGGCATTAACATTCACGGGTCTACCACCGCCCGTCAAGTTTTTCGTAACCTGACTTTGTATCATGAACTTTTCAAACTCTTGCATCACCGTTCACATCCATATCTGTTTTCACTGCGCCTACGAGGGAATTAGCCCAGCGGCGACTCTCTCTTGAGCCGCGATCAAATTCTACACAACCATGATACGAGTAACGTGTCTGCGCATATAGGTACCACATATATGTACATTCGAATCCACGTATTTCTCTTCTATATAAAATCCAAAGATTAGTCAAATATCGCAAAATCATAGAGCCGCACGAAATTTCGAAATGTATTGAATTTTGCACATACATGGATGATTTCTGCTATCAGAATGCAAAAATAAAGCTATGTAGTTATTTCGAATTGGAGAAGAGTAAAACTAGATAGCAATGAAAAATTCACGGTGAGATGAGGAGATAATGAGTTATCGGAACGCTTCCTGATGTGTTTAAGATTGGTGTTTGGTAACTAAAGAACTGGCTTCGTGGTGCAGCTGTATAGGTAGTTCTTGCGTGAAACTATCAGGTTGGTTAGCAATGGTGTATTAGTTATGCAACCGGTGAAACTATCTTACTGGTTACATTTGCTTGCGAGAGTGTAAGTTTATTGCCAAAGTTTTTGGATACAACGACCGCAGGTAACCCTGCAGCACCAGTCGACTGATGGCGTTCGCTCTCTCGCACGGCCAACAAACTAAAGAGACGAGAGAGGAGAGACGAGAGAGGAGACAGGAGAGAGAAGAGACGAGAGACGAAGAGAGATCATCCAGCCTTACCTTACCTTACCTTACCTTACCTTACCTTACCTTACCTTACCTTACCTTACCTTACCCTACTTCCCGTAATGCCTACTGTGAAAGTAGACGTATATAGGAGAGCAGCTATCAGACACAATCTGGTGGGAGAATAGGTGTGCTAAGTTTGGGCTAGGTACGTTCAAGTAAACCTAGTCTCGCTCTTCACTATAGATCTAGGTGGAACTTGGGTAAGGTTAGGTTGGGTTGGGTAAGTCGGGAAAGTATCCAATAGCGGGACGGCGATAATCGCGTCTAGTACAGCAGCTGGAATACTTCATAACGGGGAAGAGAATTCATTATGCACGTATATATTAAATAATCACTAATTATCATCAGGTTTATAGGCCGGAGGAAATTTCAACCGACTTTACTCGACTTTATGTTCCTCTCGGTGTTTTTTCAGTCTGGTTCTTATCGCGAGAGAGAAAACAGAGGAGACTTAGGAGAGAGGGAAAGAGGCAGGCACTTTGTTTGATTAGAAAGTGGCCGATGCGAAACTCTGTGAGGGTTTTTCCGTGTTGTGTTAATTTTTAATTATACTGATTATCATGCCATAACCTTTGCTGGGAAAAATTCATAAGCGTGTACCTCAGTTCTGTTTGATCTCGGGATACCTAGCTACCTTGCACGTTATTCGTTTCTTCAGCCGCGGTTCACCTTCTTCGAGGTAACGGCCGCGGATCGTATTCAGGAAGTATACCGACAACAACTACTCGCATACCTATACTCAAGGAGTGAAAGTTGCGGCCAGAGGCAACGGTTTCTCGCGTAACTATCAACTGCTTCAATTTTCGTCCAAAAGACGAGATCTAACCGCGTTCTACCTACTAGAATTAACTCGGGGTTTCGCAACCGCCACGGCTGCGGCCGCTCCGCCGCCACCACCGTTGATGCAGTTACGTCACGAACAGAAAATACGAGTCTGCCGTAGATAAATGTTCCTCTCCTTATAATGTACGTGGACTAATAGCTGGATCTACGTACATACGGTAATTAATATAGCTCTACGGTCAGAGCGTCCAAAAACGAATACAAAATATTGGTTTCTACGTCGGGACGAGTTATCTTCTTCTCCTTTCATCTTTCAGACTGTAGGAAACCGCGAAGATAAAGAAAAGTTAAGAAACTTCGTGATGTTTCTCGAAAAAAAATGGTTTTTCCGAATATTATGATAAGTAGCTTCTTCATCGGGTATCGAATGCGGTTAAGACTATCGGCATTTTTGGTCTGGGAGGTCAGGAAATTTTTAAGCTGATGGAAGAGAATCTGAAAAACAACCCTTTATTTCCAATGCTTCAAACCGTTTCCACAAACCGCTGATTGGCGTTCACCAACTGAGAGCTAAGGAAACAAATAATTCTGCGCAAAAGAGAGAGCCGCGGCCTACGATCGTCGTCGTGGGTCGTTAGGCGGGCAAACTGTGAGTTCAGGGATAAATTCAGAAAGCCTTCTTCTTCTCGTTTTATTTCAGCCTCTTCTGTCTAGCAAGAGGACCCGTAGATTTGTGCGAATTAGCAGTTATCTACAAGTAACGGTGATCAGCTCTGGTATAGGTGTTCAGAAACGTCGCCCGCTCTGAAAGGCACGTACAGTTCTTACCTCGAATGAATAAATTTCCAAAAATAGGCCTACCCTTTTTCACGCACTGATATGCGTTCTTCACCGTTCAAGTCCGCGCATTCGTCGACCCATTGTCAAGTTTACCATCAGCCATGTCGAACCGAGGCCATGATTACGTCACGTAGTTTTCAAGCTTTCTAATATTCACACTAGTCTGCACGTTTAAACTTTTACCGAACGATTATTCCCGTCTTACTTTTGCTTGGATTTAAATCGCCACTCTTTTCTTATTATTTTCAAGTAAGGCTTCTCCTTTCTTTCCTATACAAAACGCTTCCGAATTCACGTAGGTAAATTTTCTATCCTTATGTCTATAAATAAAAAGACGATTTTTTCTTACGACCCCATCGATAGAATTTTGTTCAAACATCAAGTCCGCGGTTACGTTTATGTTCCCTAAAACGCATCGTGGCACGGCGAGAGGAACAAAAAATAATAATATATATACATTTTCCATCTTCTATTTTAAGTTCCACCCGCGGTGCACGGCTACGTGTGTCCCAAGGGAAATAGCAGCGCCTAGACTTTGCCTGGACTGGTCTAGCCGAGCCTAGTGCGGGCGAAGAGATTTTGTCGTACATACGACATGGACCTGTGATCCGGGGTTATAGATAGCAGCGGCTGGCCTAGAAACCACACTCGATGTTTTTGACCCTTCGGCCTGCCTGCTTGCCTACTTGCTTGTTTGGCTCGCCTAGCTGCTCAGCTCTGATCCGACGAATGTTGCAACATAGCATGATTGTCAGGGTTATTAAAAGATTGCGCTTGGCCATGGCATATAGAAAGGATAACAAAATTTCAAATGGAATGATGAATATCGCGGGATCTTGATTTGTTTTCGGTATTTTTACCACGGAATTAATGAAATGCAAGTGCAAGGTAGTAATTATATATCAAAGCGCAGGCACGGGTCAAGCAAGTGAAAGTTTCTCCCGCAGAAACTATATTCTGCTGTCGCAGGCTTGCGTCAGTGTGACGTTTTCTACACGTGTATATCTAATGCGTGTAATTATATACCCTAGGTAGTATAGTTTCCTGCAATTATACGTTCAGTACTAAGATTTCGCTCTAGGCACTATTTTTGTTGAAAAAAATAATATGAGAATTGCAAAGAAACGTAGGTACAGTACCTGCCTATTTACAGGTGTACAATATCTTATTCCTATGTCAAAACATAAACGTTTCAAACAATTTACGAATCAAATATCTCTTTGCCTTCGATACAGCTTGATGCAGTCGGAGAAAAATCGCAGTCGCTGCGAAATTGACTCGAGTGATCAATTTTTGTCTACGAAATTTTGAAATCGACAAACTCTCTTTCTCGTTCTTTAATTTGACTCTTATCTCTTATATGACCGTAGAGAATAAATGTAAGAAAAAAATAGGCACATTTTAGCATTGAAATTTGGGTAACGGTAGATTCTGGCACACGCCTACATTTGGTTAAGAACAGAACTCGTAACGAGGGTGCAGCGTTCCCTATGAATTGAGCTAACGGTAAATAAAAATGACAATAAAGTAATAAAACAATAGCAATAAACGTGTTACTAGCTGTGTCACTTTCCCTGCGGACAATGCGTGCAACACGCGGCCGTGCGTGAGTCTTGAATGCGTGATACGCATACGAGGTCATTACTGACTTACCTCTAATGCCCTCCTGCCTAGGACACACCCAAGAACACCTGGCTTTTATTTTCTTAACAATAGCGCTATAAACAATCCATAGGAATTTCTATAACAAACTATACGCGCCATCAGGGGCTCGTTTCTCGCGGATATGATAACTGTTTAAATCCCATTAACAGTTCAGTTTTTCGAACCAATAATTAATGTAATCTGGGTCAAGGATTGTGACTCACGATCCTGTATGAGTTGATTTATTTCAAAACCTGTTCAGATCATTTTTACGTACAACTTCAATCAATTTTCCTCTAAACTTCAAGCAAATCGAGTTTCAACGCACTGAGCAATCGGACTCTGATTTTCGCGAGTCTTTTGGCCCTTGAATCTTCGTACGTGATCAAAAAAAGGAAGTTGACGATGTAGCATTTTGTCAATCAGACTGGCGGGATCTATCTTCGTAATTGCCTCTACCGTAATTACTACATACGTACGCGCCACTCGGTAATGTCTAATTGTCTAATGTCACGCTATGGTGGTTAGCCTACCGACAAACACCCTGCAAATTATCAAAGTTTTATTTTCGAGATATATTTTAAATTAAATTTATAGCTGGGCGGTACCCAGTTACTTTCCCACTGCAACATACAAGTGGTAAGAAAAACTGGCCTATATCTGGACCTAAGAATAATAGACTAGGTACCTATAAAACGAGAATGACATCAGACATGCACTTCAACTAGCCGGCGGACTCTTTGATGTTAGAATATTCGCTCGCTTGTCTATCTACTTTCTTGCTCGGGAAGCATGCAGCGTTTCTTGAAGAAGAAGAAGAAAAAAAAATCCCTAATGATGCTGGTAATCTAGCTTACGTAAGATCAGGCCTCTCTAGCTAAGGCAGAAATATTGAAGTGCTATTTTATTCCATTTTTTTTTCATTCTTTTTTCATACAATTTCATACCGCGTGTGTGGGAGGATCGAAATATGGCTCATCCGATTTTTGCTCGCCTCAGATTTTTCTTCTAAAATGAAATAATCGCCCGGTGATTGAATAAATGCAACTGCTTTGAGGGAAAGTAACTAATTCTTGTTTGTGCAGATTCCATGTATTGATTTGGCTAAGGTAATTTTACTAATGTAAGTAAAACTGATTAACACTCGGGCACAGCGCTTATTCACGCTGTTAGAATTGAGCGATGAACTAGTACGGGCCTTTTTGCCATCTATCTGTATATCTATGTATCCCATGTTTGTCAGTACCCTTACCAACATAATATATATATATATAGTTCCCCACGGGTACGCGAAACGTGCCGGTCGCGACTTTCTCTTCGGTCAGTGACGCTCAAATTAACTTCCTGTATCTAAACTTGGTTTAGATTCGCTTGCAAAAAGGTGTATAAATTTCGTATAAAACGAGAAATGAAGTAGCTATCGACTTCGAAGTCCCGTTTAACGATGAAAAAAAAATTCACATGTAGACATCAACATTTCGTAGAACAATAAAAATCCGAGATTATAACGTCGATCCGTTTCATTTCCTCATGTCACGCGATACCGATGTGAAATTCGACTCCGCAGAAGTCAATGCTGTCACTTCCGGCCACTGCGTTACTCTTCGAACATCCGGAGAGCCCACCGGACCACTCTGCGGGAGTTTCGACGGTCATTTCCCTCGGGCTTTGTGTGTTACGTCAAAAAAAATTGAGCTTGAAACGCGAATGTAATACATCCCGTAGTTATTAACAGCTTGAGGTTTTTCCTTTATCGAATTATGTATCCACTAACGGTTGAGCGTCGTTCTCTCAGCGGGGAAAGCGTCAGCTTCAGCTTCAGCTTCAGCTTCAACGTCAGTTAAATCGGGGTGAATGTACCCGCGGCACCGGCACCGTCAGCGTCAGGCTTCCACTAACGATGATGTTTCACCCGTTACGTAAATGGCGTACCGACTGCATCAACTCTATAATAGTCTATCTAGAGAAGACTATGGTACGACTCGTCGCTGATCTAGCGATGGAGTATTTTATCATTGCCCCTACCGTCGACGAGCCATATAGTGCCGTATATGAGTCTATTTTTATTAACCAGAATCGCTTTGTTTCAATTTCGTCATTTGATAGTCGCTTGAATCCAGATTAACTAGACCAACAGACACTCTATACCACAATTATGGTCGTACTTTACTTCCCAGAGCCAAATTGAGGGGATATATTATGTATAGATCTTCAGAACCCTTAATTTGGCCGCCGGGACTCAGGGCTGTTCAAAGTACATTTAATTCGTAGCCGTTATCCATTATGGTTTAAGTCGTCTGTGACTGGAAAAGGGGCCGGGAGTGGTGTTCTTAAATTACTGGATATCAAGTCTTTCGTATATACGAGAATCATATTTGAAACGGAGCACCAGTTTATTTTTATTTCTCTTCATTCTCTGAATAAATATACCCCGTACTGCAATAGGGAGGGTTCTCTGAGATTACCCTTGTAAAAACGATAGTATAAATATATAACCCCCTTCTATACTTTCTATAATATCCTTCTTCATCGTCGTTTTCTTTGAACTTTACACGAGGAACGATGATATACGAGATTTGAAAGACTCTAGCCTCTCTACCAGAGCTGTGATTGGTCGGGCGAGAAACGAGCGCCATCTATCGGACAGAGCTGAGTCCGCGCATGCGCGCCCGCGCATGGCAACCTCCTAAACTGTTCTACGCTAGCCTTTTAGCGGGAAAATCTATAGTCCTTTGAATTAGCTGCATCGCATGTGACATATCTCTGGATTTCATTTATCTACCAAGCTGTGGCTTCCTTCGTAAACATATCGGTATATTTGTGTGAAGAATCGTGTGGGAGTGGATTTCCGAGGATGTTTGCACGCGTGTAGGGTATATGCGCAGGTATATAGTATATTCTTGCGTAAAGGTGCGTGGAACCGGTAAACGCGTCTGTGCGTGCGCCGAGGGGTTCGACTGAGGTTGGAGAGGGGTTTATGAACCGTACGCATCAAGGGGCGACCAGTGGAATGGGGGACGGGGGCGCCCTTGCCCTTGGCATTGCCGCTCGATACCAACACTCTGCAGGGTTGTCCAAACTGGAGCTGGTGTACCCAATTACTTCACTCGTGGTCTACCAACATAGTGCTGCGTGGCATGCCTCGGAAATCCCTCAACTTTGTTCACTTTTTCTATACCTTTTATGTTAATTCGAACATTCCCGCGCTTTGTATATCCATCTGACCTTTATTTAGCCGCAAGTACACGTGAGCACGATTTTTTTTTCTTATTCAAAATACATACTATCGTCATAATAGAAATCGACTCGCGGTTACCGCCTATTATGAGCTGCGGACGTTCGGATGGAAACGAACTCAATCCAATGACCCACACGACTGCCTTTTACGTAATTGAACTTACTTTCAAAACCCAAGACTTGATCGGAATAATAAAGAACTAGAACAGTAACGAGAAAGAGCTTAACTCTACATATAGAATATCGTATATGAAAGAAAGATCTAGTCGATAGCGAATTAATTCTATCAAATTCGAATGATTATTTACTCACAGCGAGTGTACATCGTCGAATTTAAATATACTAATTTCTCTACGCACACATATCTGTGTTTGATTGTATCGGAAATATTTCACGGTTCTACCGTGCCCAGCTATTAATTATTTATTTGACTGCCCGTGACCGCATATTCAATTGATTCGATTAAGATATGGTATCCTTGCCTGATTCTCGGTTTATAGATAAAAACGATGATAGTATATGAATCTAGAGAGGTAAACTATAAAATCGGCAACGGATTATATACCGTTGAAAATCGTTGGTGAATTTTTGACCGATAAATCAAACGGTGAAATCTATAAAAAATTCCGTAACGACGATATTACCATTTTTCTTTTTCTTTTTTTGTTTCGCTTCGTTGTCTCAAGACCTACGATATCCTTGCTCATTGTTCCCCCACGCGATTACGATTCGTAATACTTATACCTAGCCCATAAGCGGTGCATGGAAAATGTAACATGAAGTAAAATGGCAACGGAGTTTCCCTAGGCGCAGCTTATTCGGATATTATATACGCAGAGGAGTATACCGAAGGGAAAGGTATAGTATACGGTAGCATAGTCTTCCTTTTCGAGTCGCAGTATGTATCCTACCTATAGTAAGCACTAAGCATCCTGACTACGCATGCTCCTGTCCTTGCCCTTGATCGATACTCATCCCCTCGAAGTCGAGGAGGTTTTTTCTTCCCGTTTTTTGTTCTTTTTTAAAAAAGATTCTCTTTTTTTTATTTGTTTTTGTCACCACCACCGCCACCCCCACCATCACGAATCTTTTATGCTTTGTGTCCACGTGGCTGACACGTGTGCCCTATGTATTGCGCCGATGCGAGCTTCCGGAAAACTACGAAAGGAAGCGATAACCTCGGCAGGGGTGAATGCACTCGAATGTAGGCTGCGTTAGGTGTGGCCTAATTGTACGCGGGAAGGTGTAACATTACCCCGTACCGGTATACTCTGTAGGGTGAGCTTGAGGCTGTACTAATTTAGGGAAAGACCTTTGAAGGATTAATTGAATCGTCACCCAGCGAAGCATGGGTTTCGTTCATTTATCCTTCGGGGATATAAGGCTCGGGGAATAATTATTGTGTAATCATTTCCCTCCGAGATAAATGCGATTATATATAGAAAATACTTTTTGAGAAAATTAAGGATTGAATCAGTGGTCGATAAATTCATACACAGACATTCCTTTTTTCATTCCTATTAATGAGATTGTCAAGGACTGACAATACCTACTAGACACCAACTGTTAAATTGTACGAAGGATAAACCCTGGTGAATTATTGATCCCGCTTTATATACTCGAGTTCTATACCTGAAATTGCAGTCTTATCAGATTCTCGGTTGGCTCCTTGGGAAGGAAAGATCGATCACCCGAGACCACATATTGGAAAAAAAAAAAGAAAACAAAAACTTAGCATTGTGATAATCTGATAATTTCATTTACTCGAAAAGATTGAGTTCTCAATTTCTTTATTAGTGTATGCAAGATAATTACATGTATATCCACACCTATTCTGAATGACTAATCGATTCACCTTGGCTTTTGGATTTCCTCAGCGAAATTAGTCAGTTGGTTGACAAACCGGACTAAAAATAAAAAGAAAATCATTCGACCGTTCGACGGGTCTTCTATTCCGCCGGTTGAAGACAAGATCACTCGGAGTTTTCATATAAAGTTTATTCTCTCAGTCACTTTTCCCGATTCAATTTGTTCAAGATTGAAACCGCAGTAGTTGCTATTGCTGTACGTAGAAAGTGATTTCGGTACCTGTTGTCGCATATTGGCATATTATAAACCCTACCAATTTTCACAGCTTAAAAAACGTTTCAACGATTCCTTAGCAGCAGTAAAACCCGTCAAGAAGTTTATTCGGCTGATTAGGATAGTTGATATAAAATTTGGCGATCAGTCGACTCTACGATTTACCGTTAATTTGAAAAAAAAAACATTTTTTTCTCCGACACTCCTCGCATCTCAAGGATATCGAGAGCTTAGACTTAGCTAATCAGATTTTTTGATCAGTTAAAACAGTCGGAAATCAATTCCTTCGAATGTATTAAAAATTCAAAAATTCGTCTGCTCGTTTCATCCAGCGTTAAGAAATAAATAATTGAACTTTGACCGACTAAAGATTCCGCGGCAACGCCTGTCTTATAATCTCATGTCGCAACTAACGTCTCGCGGCTAAATACTCTCAACAATTACGCAATATATCGGATTACACGTGGTGTTGATGTTTCGCATACAGACAAGAGAAAACGACCAACGGACTAAAATTCTTTCATTATTTTTTTTTTTTCTTTTCCGTCAAATTTTTTCACCAGACTTTAAGACTGTTTCAACTTTTTTAATAAAGGCAAACAAGTTTGTTGCAAAATGCTGGTGTTTCATTTTTTCTATTTTTCTTTCCTACCTAATGGGTCGTTATTCTCTTAATTGCTAATCGTTCGCACCGATCAGCGATGCGAAATTTTTTAACCAGTAATAAAATGATCTGCATATCCCAAGTCCTCGCGATATATTGAATCGCTCGCAAATTCGTTTTGTTCTTAATGACAATTCGAAGCACGCGAAATTCGTGTTCGAAATTGTAACGTAAATCAATCACAGCATGATACAAGGTCAGTCTTCCAAATCGCATATGGAAACGTCATACGGTTCGTTAGTAACTGAAATCGCGTATTGCACCGCACGCAAAGAACACACACGCCTGCGATAGGTGCGCACCTACGTTTTACGCAAACGCACGCGAGGATACGTGTGTTACATGGCGCAATATGCTACCGAGGCAATCGAGGCGACCGCGATGTAAATGACCTTAACCTTTCGCGGAGGGCGAGGCCACCGTAAGGACGACATAAAAATTCACTTTCTAATTTAACGATTGCAGATCTTTTCTCTCTCCAGGTATACGTGCGAGCATATACTCCGCCGCTGCGCTACCCTTATTTGCTTTCGGTTTCAAGCGTATCGAGTTCCGCAAGGAGTATTCCTCGCGTGCATGATATTCGCCTAATATTTTGATCCAAATATATTTTTATATTAAAGAGAATATCGTGTAGCTGTTTTGCATCATCATTTCTTTTCTTTTATATACAGAAGGCGAAAGTGTGCGGGGGCGGATCGTCTTCGTTCAATTTTGCACACTCAATTTGTTCGTGTTTATGTAGCTATGCTTACCGAAGGGATGTACGTGTACAACCAATGCCTGACGTCGGATATACCTATCGCCGATCGTTTGAATCGGATAAAAAAATAAACGTTTTTACGATTATTTATCGGTTTATGATTCGCTAATCGGATTTACTAACAATTTCCTTATTCCAGCCGATTAGCTCGACTTATAAATTCCCTTAAACTTCCAGAAACTGAAACGAGGCGATATTCCTTGTACGATCGTTGTTTTAAGTAGTAGCAGTCGCGCTGTGACTTGGATTGGAAAAAGGTTGAATTTTATTCTTTGAAGTAGCTTTTTAACCGAAATCGTGAACGCTTGTCTAATTTTAGGAATCATGAAATCTGCAGCCTCCCGAATCTCTGCCGATCTCAGTTTTCGGTTCAAACTTCGAACCCACTCGAAAGACTTCGACTCTAAATTGAAATTCAACACTGAAACGTAAGGCGCGAATTACAATACCAAAATATTCGATACTAGCTAATCTTGCTCACCGTTATCCCAATGCCTTCAAATTCAGATAAAAATAGTCTGTGTATAAAAGTTCACCGCAATTGGAACAATTTCTTAAAATAATCGACAAACATCTCCCTAGAAAGTGGATTCACCTGGCTCATCATTCACCGATTAACAAAATTTGATATTCTCTACCTTACCTCGGATTTGACGAGAAACTGAATGAATTTTGAAGACATTGAACCATCGTCTTTCCGGCTCTAAATATATTTTCAAAAAAAAATTCCAAATCTCGGTAAACGCACGGTTCTTGCGTATCTCGAGAATAGAATTTCAGCGTTGGGTTTCATCGACGTAAATCCGCAAGTCCGTCGGTGTTTAGGCTGAATACACCTACCCACGCCCTTCTATGAGGCTCTCTCACGTTACATCGATCTCAGAATCGGAGAATCTCCGAGTGAAATCTTGGACGGAAATCTTTCGTTGTTTCGTAAGAAGCCGTGCAGCGTTTTTGTACGGATATATTCGCTCGTACGTATACGTATACGCGCCTTCACGTATACACCTTTTACTTACCTATACGAGTAGGCATATGTACGTATATTTGTATGAATTGCGCTATAGGTGGGTATATAAAGGCGGTACATATACATACATTGGTATATAATATAATATGTACAAGTATGGACGTCCTATATTGAGAGTGGTGGCCTCTGCGCCTTTCCGGGATCGCGTCGCGGCGCGGCGCGGTGCGACGTCCGCGCGGGTGTTTGCGTGCGCGGAATCCGTCTATGTGTTAGTGCCTTTACTGTCGGGGTGAACGACCGCTGGCCGGGGGCAGTGGGCTGCTACCCTCTGAGCCAAGAGAGACGGAAATACGGGGGCAAAAGAGAGAGAGAGAAAGAGAGAGGGAAAATATAGCAAGCGGGAGAAAGAGACACTACGACACCCCGAGCTCGGGATCAATACGTGCCACGTGGTGCTCTGGTGACGCTGCTCTTCCTCCTCTTCGTGCTTTCGTGCCGCCACCGATCGGTGACGTTGTGACGCCGTCGATGTGCACCATGGCGACGAAGAACTTCCTCAAATCCTCCTCTTGAACCTGCTGGTGTTACTTTTTCACCTCACTTTTTAGTTATTTATTGCTCGCGGAAGAGGAGCCTCTGCATATAGTCTTCGCTCGTCAGAGACGGAGATTTCCTCGGCAACAACGGCGGCAACGACGTATTTGTCAATATTTAGAAGGAAGGAAAAATCAGGACGGTATATATTCCTATACGAATCACAATGGATGATTACTGTAACGAGAAGAATTTGGCGACTAAAAAAGTTATTAAGACACGTTGGACAGTCGACATGTAGTGTAGTTATTCCTCGGAGTATGTAGATCTAATCTTATAGGCAGTATCGTGGTGTTATCGTCTCTTCGCGCTCGGTGCACTAGTTACGCAAGGTGCGTTACAACGCACCACCATAGATAATTGACTGGCCTAATTTGATAGCGAAGTAACCCACGATATAAATATACAGCGACTATATCAGCGGCGGCCAACTTTCAGGGTTGGAAACGCCCAAGTTATTTCTCGTTCCTCTTTTTCAAACCCCAACTCAATGGGTTCAATTCTCTCCTTTTATATGGTTATACTTTTGGATTGAATATGGGAATTTAAAGACGATCGTAGAAAAAAAATTTTTAGGACGAATTTCATCCGCTCGAAACTCGCCGGCGTAAGTTCTGGCCTTAGTCTTCTATTTCTATAAAAAGTAAACCGATGACTTTCTGCCGCTGGTGCATAGGTTCGAAACGGTTCTCGAATAACTTGCATAAGCCTCCCTAAACCCCGTATAAGCCTACTCGTTCTTACGTGCTCGTATAGAACAGCTACTACGGGGTGTTTCCTGCATTGCTCACCCCTGATTCGGAGTCTAGGTCGGTCGTCGACCCCGGTGATTCCCCGCCAGCCCTCTATACGATCAACCTATTCCCCTTACAGTTAGGGATCCCCACCATGAAGCTGCCAACATGTTCTCCCACCAGGTACCAACGAAGACCCCCACTCTTGCTTCGACAACCCCTACCGTGTACAGGACTATCATTTATCCCCGTTTTCCCCACAGCGTGGTGTGACGTCACAGGATGCTTCCCCCACCAGTATATCTGTTTCATTCCCGTTTCCCTGCCGACCCCTACCCGAGGAGTCCCAACTTCTAGCGCATTGAGGGCGAGTAGCAAGGGCGTAGCCTTGTCGGGATCCAGTCTCCCTGTGGTTTTCTCATCTTCATGTTTATCGTATGGAATTCAAGACTCTTGTTCTACCGTGTTGAATACGAATTTTCTTAACCGACAGATTTTATTTCTCGTATAATTATACGGGCAATAATATATGATATACATTTTAATGACGATGGGCTATAAAGGCGATTTATAACATTTTTCCATTGAGGGGCAACGATGACGTGCCAAAGCTTCTCCAACTTCTATGACGGTCCATTAATTTGCTGACCGTGTATAGTCACACATGTGTACATCCATAGATATTTATTTATTTGCTAATTTATACGTCTCGCCATTTGAAAAAAATCTATTTTGTACAGATCCTTGCACGACGAAGGCCAATTCGAAATTTGTAGGCGTCTGTGCTCTAGGCCACATTAATTAATTAGCCTGATAGGTAGACAACTATAATGTCATATGTTTTATATTTTATTATATAATATACACTGGCTGCCGCAGGCATTCAAATCTGCGATTTCTTTCCTTTAGTTTCACAGCATTTGACACTAACGACACGCTTAGACCGATTTTATATTTAACAGGAACTGTGGATTCGTCTGCGGTTTAGATTTCGCAATTATTTCTCCGTTGAGCCTTGTTGTTGCCAAGTATCACGGCGGGGATACAAAAGGAATACAATATGCGAAGTAACTAAAAATGACTGTACTCAAGGTTCGGAAGTACTCAATCGATGGAAAAGTTATAAGCTTGAGTCAAATTTTAGGAAACTTTCGAGTTTACTCGACTAAAAAAATTACCAAATAATGATAAACGTGATTCCTTTTGTTTCCAGCATTTCCCTCCTGCGAGTATATCGGGCTGCTCACACTCGTGAACGGCGTAGGTAAAATTTTGAACTTCCTGGCCAAGAGTTCAAAAATGTAGGTATAGACTCTTACTTCGAAAAAGTTTTTTCATTTGTACCTGTAAACATTTTACGTTCCGGTATGGCGATGTAAATCACTTTTCTCCCAGCGCCGAAGTAGGTGTGAGGAGAGCCCGTATACAAGGGCAAAAATTCGTGCTCAATTTTTTTCGAAAACTTGTACTGCAGACGATCAGCCTCATCAAATTTTCAACGATAAGTTTATAACGTGTATTAATAAACGCTTTAGGGATCTTGAAACACTTCTAAGCGATATAAGCAGAGTATAAAGATATCGATACAACTACATATTGATCATATGATCGAATTTAACAAACATGGGCCAACACCATGTGCTAATCGCGAAGGGAAAGATTCTTTGAGACAATCTAACAAGAAAAAAGTTGGATATTTCGATGCGCCTAGAGGAAGACGGAATTGCGCAAATCGTGCCAGATTCAAACGAACCTTGGACTCGCGTACGTCACGTTGAGGCTGGCCATTGGACCATTCTACCGTTCGGTGGTAGCGGCCAGTGTGCCGTAACACTTTTTTTTTTTTGAATTTCTAAAAAAATGACGATCATGAGACATGAAGAATTGTCGATCATTTTTTAGGGTTAATAAAAGGCGTTGAGGCGGTGTTTGGCTCGTAGAACCTGAACTGCAAGAGTCTGCACAGTGGCGCCTCAGCCTTGCACTATAAATACATGGGAACATAGAGCGATGCAGGTTACTCTGAGAGAAATATATATCTAAAGGTTAAGCGTTCCTGTTCAGGAAGGTGTCGTCGTCCTCTTCCCTATACTTTATCGATTGCACGACCACGGAGTTTTAGGCGCGCCCTGGGTTCTCGACACCCTCCTTATCCTCCAGACTCCTCGTTCCCGTCTCACCTCCTCGATTAGTCAGGAATTCATTAGAAATTCTCAATATGCGAAGGCTTTGCCACGGAGAGCACGTTTTTCCGTATATTTACAAAGCGCGGTCCGAACACGAACATGTTTCACTTTTCTGTGATACACAGATCGTGGGACAAGAGTGGATCGTTTGCTTGTGAGAAGAAGAAACCCTCAGGGGGGTCAGACCGACCCCAGAATTCACCATAATAAGCTTACACTCTCCGTCTTTACTATTCTTCGAAATCCTCCACAGTTATACGTGAAGTTGATGCATTTTTGGTTCTAGCCATCGATTTCCGATACCGGTCATGTCGGAGAATACCAAGACTTCGCCAATATGCAGTGAAATAATAATGCACGAAGTACTGTACTACGATCTATCAAAAATAGAACTTCTGCTATTCTTGGGAATGACCAATGCCGAAAATAGATATTGGCCATTGCTCTTTTATGCCTGTAAATTATTTGTCCATTGCAACAAGGCGAGTAGGTACTGAGAATTAGGCATAGATATGACAAGTCTTTCGAGGATTCTTTGGTGGGAGCTTATAGTGAATTATGTTCAAGATGAATTCGGATTCAAATGATTGATGACATTTTTTTATTTCCCTACTATATGCTTTGCTTTTGATATTCTCGCGATATAAGAAGTGGGCGTCTTTTGTGACACGCGAAAGGGGTAATCTCAAGGTCGTGTGATTTGATCGTGGCCTGCGTGTCACCGACATAATAACGTACTATGGAATATTGACGGGTTAACATCCATTAGTTAACACTTAAACGAAATATCTAACATCAATTTATGGTGTTGAAAAATATTTTCATCACAAAAAATACCAACTTTGAAATGTAGTATCTATAGGTATCGCACGAAGATAGACTGAGGATTATAATGAAGACAATTAATTTGTTCTTACTTAAAAACTGTTGAAAATTAAATGAGATTTTCATGAACCAATGAAACTTGAAACGAAGTTGGTTTCGTAAATAAAATGAAGTAGTTTTGTTGATCTGGCTACAAAAAAATGAGCTGATATATAGAAAAGAATAATTATTTTACGTTTTCAAAGAAGTGTACTCGGGTACGCATGCATGGGTATCATAGTGCAGTAGGTTCTGTTCAATTGACGCCCACAATATGTAGTTGAATATGATATTTATGCGATAATCATTCTAGCGAGATATTTACCTCGTTATTATACAGGTGTCTCTAATTGTTAACATATTCCTGATCAGTAAGCGTTCTCGTACGTACTACATAAGTCTCCAACCGACGAATTATAATCCAAAACACGTGTCGGCGTACAAAACCTAAAAATGAAGTTATTTAAGCGTGTAACTCCAGTGGGGAAGGTTGAATGCAATTAGGTCACGCATAGAAGTACGAAGAGCTCATGAACGCGCTCGCGAGCGCACAGAAGTGAATAATTACACGCCTATTTATAAGTCGTAGGTTGAACCGTGACGAACGGATATCGCGAATGGTATAACTTTATTTCCGCAATAATAAACCCTTCTTTCATCCCCCCTCTCTCTCTCTCTCTCTCCACTGTCTTCTACTTTATTTATTACCATAAAACTGAAAAAAAATGTTCCCTCAGGCTGTGCTTTCCGAGAGGACACAGTTCGGACTATTGTAGTAAATTCTTGTGTCGTCCTTAGGAATCCCTACATCTCTAACTTGTTTCCCTTCTCCCGAGCGAAATGGTGCACAAACGATATGTAACTCCTGACTCACTCGTAGTGGGCAGTATTGGTCATTATACCTCCGTGTATATCTGTAGTGTTAAATTATGAGCGTGTCTTTATACAGTTTGAGAAGACGGGAGAAGAGAAAGTTACCGACCTCGGGAAGAACCGCGCTAAGTTCTCAACCTTTGCTAAAAACTTTCGATAACTCAAGACTCGAGTATCATTCGGATATTCACATGTATATAACTTCGGTGTCACTGTCAACGAGAGCCGACCGTCAATGAGCACCATTATACAAGCAAGGCTGCACGCACGCAAAAGGTGAACGCATCACCGCTTCCTACATTTACGCAATGGTAAAGCTCCCGGTAAGAAAATTTCGGACCGTATGAATAAATCGGGGTAAAAAAAGAACTCTTATCCTCTGGGATGAAACTGTTTTTATTTATCGAAGGTATCGATTTCTTTTCCACCATGCGAATAATGTTGGCTAAAAGATTCTCCGAAGATCACTGATACGTTTCGTTTAAGATTTGACGAAAGTAAACCCTGGAGAAATTGACGAGGATATTTCTAATCGTAGGGAAAAAAAGCTGCCGAAGAATCAACGAAAGTGTTTTGCTGCAGAAACAGTAGAGTATGAAAAAAGAGAAGCTATAATTCTTATAGTTATGGTGCTGCGAAATTGAAAGGATTCACAAAGGCTGAGCTCTGAGTTGGCAGACTTTCCCCATTGTTTGAAAAACGCAAGTCAAACTGGCAAAGGTCGTTAGCCCGGAACAGCTGTATAATTATAAGAAAGATTAACCAGGAAACTGCAGGCTAACAGTGTTGAGTTACCGGAAATCAATCAAATCTGACTACTCTGCACTAAAGACTAAAGAGTACGATGATATTCATCCATTTCACGCTCCGTGGTCGTCACTAAATCTCCGTTTCTCTTTCTCTCCTTGACTTTTTTTATTTTTGTACAAAAAAGTCCCGCAACGGTATACCTACGAAACTAAATTAACTAGATTCCTACAGTTATGTACAGAACTGTACAACAGACTCGGATTTGCACGGTCCGCGGTGTACACGGGAGAAACAGGGATCAAATTGTGCACAGCCGGTGCTGGAGCACAAAGCGAATGTTATTTACCATTTGATAGTTGATGCTGATAGATAGGCCTTCGCCTAAAAAGGCAGGAGAAAGGTCAAGCGAAAGAGGAAGTCTCTCCTGTGTGTGCAATGAGCACGAAAGCTTTCTACTGGCTATATAGTGACAACGTCCAGAGTCTGGACGAACCAAGATTCAAATGAGACATCACGGTGTTGAATATGACCCACAACTAGTATTCCTAGTCTGACATTACTTAAAAGGAAGCACACACCTCGATCTCAAAAAAGTCTTTCAATTACCCTTTTTCTGTGACAGCTCTTCGTTGTAGCCTCTCCAAGGATGATCGGATTTAAGTATGAGGATTCGTGTCTAATTCCTGAGGGAATGGATTCAGGAAAAGAATCTTTATTAATGATTTTTTGCTGATCATCGAACATTGGCTGATGACTTTGCGGTGCATGAAATTGATAAATCGTACCAGACTCAACCCTTTTTCTACAGGTCAAAGGTGAAGCCGGATGTGAGTTGGTATAACGTCGGGGCCGTGCGCAACTTCTTCTGGTTTCAATACGTCGAGATGAATGTGCCTAGTTTCTCTTCTATATTTATTAGCCTTGTCTATGCGAAATCTACGTCCCTCTGCAGCACGAGGGTCAACACTGAGCGAGATAGGTCGCAGATTATCGAGGGAACAAGCAACATCCTTGCGTGGCGAGTGGCAGTGAAACTCATAGCGTTGGTTGCCGGTGAACGGATGATTGGAATCACTTCTATTTCTCCGCTCGCTCCCCAGCTTGCGTTTTCGCTTCGTTTATATACTTACATACAACTCTATCTATATACCCGTGTATATATATCAAAAGGAAAGTAACTAGGTAAAAAATTGTATGATTTACGGTCGGGATAAGTCTCCGAAAATTTGACCTCTTTTGGACGTAAAAATTGGAAAATTTTTCACCCGATCATAATGGATCACTTCGTGGCCCAGTATTTTGGAGAAAGACATAAAATGTATACCGACTATAAATAAGCAACGTACTCGCGGTCAAGCCAACGTAATTACACACACGGTGAAGTGGCGTTAAAAGCCATGGATTTCCGGTCTTTCGAACTCCGCTGACAGTTGGCAGTCGACGAGGGTCACTCGGACTCGTGGCTAGCCTGCTGGTGCTGGTTCGAACCAAAGAACTTGAATCTTGACCCAGAAAGCGCGGCCATTCGCCCATTCGCCGTTCCACGGGCCCGTGGAACCGGAGGCCCAAAGGCCCAGAGACGGACGGACGTATGGGCGTAGGCAGTCGCCCGCGAGGGACACTTTTTGTATAATTTCTCGGTCTAATGTAAACCGATTCTCGATTTGCTATGCTTTTTATTTAAATCTCCAAATTGCGGGTTTATACCTACGTGCTGCACCGCATGCGGGATTTTAGCATGCATTCAGAACCGCTGCAGGCTCGTTGAATTAACTTTAGCGAACTGCAGCTGTGTTGAAGTAAACTGAACTGATAATAACCAAGTTACGGTCCGTTTTTGCGATTTTAATTTAATGTACAGAATTAAATTCGCCAATTTTTAGTCTCTGTATTCATAACGTTGAACTTGTGCAAAAATATCGAAGGCGACGGCGTCTACCTACATATCAGGTGAAACTTTGACGGAATTGAACGAGTTTAAAGTCATACTAGATACTCGTGAACTAGAGAACGCGAATATATAAATTCATGTGCATGAAACATTGTATATAGGTATGCCGTACGTACATACGTGCATATATACATACATCGAGCCGGTTTCTCTTAAGAGGTCGTGCAATTTCGCTTTCCTTTACTTACCTACAGCCGGCAATGTAGTAGGCGGTAGAATTCGAGATACTACATAGAAACATTTCGCGCTACACGGTAAACAGCACAATACGATACATACCTATATAATATGCGAAAATAACCACGAGGATACCTAGGCCTATGATCTTCAACCATTTTGAAAGTCGAGGCCTGAGGTTATAGAAACTTCGAAACCTTTTTGTCAGATCATTTTTCACCTTCTTTAGCTATTTGTCAGTATCGATTTCGGGCATTTGTATACCCGAGAAGTGCTTCAAACGCATTACCTTCATCTCCTAATCAATAATCCCGTTCAATTTGTCTAATCACAAGCCTCACAAGTAAAAGTTTCGATCCTTCGCACAGCCATCCCTCTGAGAGTCAAAAAACTTGATAATTTCATCAGTCTAAGAGGTTCACATCGAACGGAAAGGTCTCGAGAGGCGAGAGAAAAGAAAGTGTATACCCATCGTCAAAGAGACACTGTAAATACGGACCAATCGTATTTTAGTTACATTCTCACCTGTGATGACGTGCGAAAATTTCTCATAGACAAAGAGCGACGTTTTTTGTTCCTCATTCGGAGATTAGCGATTGAAGAGTTAGACAGATCATTCCGGAAGAAGATTTCGTACCCTCGAGGACCTCGCGGACCTCGATCTCTACCACGACGGTATATAGCGTCGTGACGCTGGCTACGGTACACTGCCGCCGCCGCCGCGGACTCGAATCATAATTGATGACGAGGTGAGGAATAGAGAGAAAGAAAGAGACGGTGTTTTACACTCGTGGAGAGGGAGAAGAAGGGAAAGTCACTCCGTGGGCTACGCGAGAGTCGCGACGACTCTGAGTCAGTAGGGCTTACGGTATCTCTGCTTCACTCTTTACCTCACTTCTTCGCCTGCCGGCTGCCACCGTTATAGTAAGACTGCCATATGCCCGCTGTGAGCTCTTCTCAGTTCTGAACCTAACCGTAATATGCATTTCTAGCGGTTCCTGATCCGCTGCTATTCTATTATATTCATGTACTTAGGTACAATCCACGTGTCTATAGTCAGTACTCAGTCGATACTTATATTTAGATATTATACACATCGAGTTGTACATACAGACGCTCACACTCGAACTGAAGAAGAACGACGATCTAGACCAGCGTATTCGATGAAAAAATTCACAATTTACTAAATTTTTAGAAGAATTGATCGCATTTTTGGCAAATTTAGGACACAATGACGGGTGACTTCTCGTGCATACGTTTTCCTTTGACCAGAAAAGCCCCGAGTTGAATAGATCGTAAAAATGTCGCCTAGTTTCAGGTCCGAACGTACAGTACGTCATGTAGTAAGACGTAGGTATTTGGAGAAAAAATTAACAGCTTCTTTTCATTGGGTAATATAATACATCCTTTGTGTACCGTCCTGCTATGCGAAGGCTGCAGGAGGACCCCGAGTTTGAGGTTTCTGAGAAGTAAATCCAGTTTACTCGAGGGGTTGATTTTCCATACATACACCTGCAGTCTGAACTGAAAAGGATTCGAAAGCTCTGTTTTCATGTTTTTCTCTTTTCTTTTTTTTCACAAATCCTTGGAAATGTGAGGATCCGCGGTACCTTACTTACCACGCGGGAAAAAAAATGCTGGAAACTCTTGCCATAGCCAAAAGTCTTCTGACCATTTCGTACCAGAAAAAAGAACCCTTTGTCATGAAAGAACGACGTAACGTTAGGAACTTTCGTTGTCATGACAAGCGAAACTTTGGGTATAGTTTCGGGCGAAGTTTACGAGATCTACAAAGTGGCTTTTTTCCAAGATTTCAACCTTATATCTATAACAATCACGTTGCAATTAGGCGTTGGTTTGATTTTTCAAACTTTTTACAAGTTTCAAATACGATACCGTCTTCACGCGGACTGACGTACGTATATACATTCAAGATAAATAGAAAGGCCGAGCTTCCGTACAGAGCATATAGAGATGGGAGTATTCGTAAGTTATAAACGTAACTTCCGGTATTATACTCGCGTGTAACTTTCTTCCTCGTATTTTCTCCGTCTATCTAATATTAACTAGAAGAATATATTGCATCAGTCAGATTCCGATTTTGACCGACCCTCTGTCCATCAGCGACCCAACTTGCAGTCATCCCCATTCTTTTTTTTATTTCGTGTTCATTCGGCAGTTCAATCGATCAAACCAAATTCTTGCACTGGCTAAACAACGGTGATCACAAATTAGTTTCTGACGCCAAGAATAATTCAGTCGGTAAATAGTTTCCTTATCTTTATGGCTGTGTCAATTTTTTTTTAAAATAGGAGATTCGCACATAGCGACACTGTCGCCGTTTGATCGATCGAATTTTTCTCTCAAAGAACGTCAATATAGTAAAACGTGTAAAGCTGTCGTCAAAACTTACTCGTTGATTTCGAAAGCTTGAAAAGTATATCTTTACAAACACCAAGAGATAAGATATAGAGTCTATACCCCGTAGCGTGTTTTAAACTGGTTATATACGTATTTTACGATCATTTTCTGACCAACATACAAACCGATATGAGCTCTCTATCTACCGACAATATACATAAGAAAAATTATGAACAAATTGAATTTATTATCATTGTCTTTTGTTCTTTTAATTTTTCATTGTTATTGAGTCTGAGTTCTTGAACCTCTTTGAGGTCGGATCTTTGGAAAATCTTCTAGGTATAGATCGTAATCCTCGAAATGTCGCTCTGTTGCCACGCTGGAAGTCGGAGGAAAAAAAATGGAAAAAAAGCAATGAAAGGAAACTAGCTATTCCCACAGCCGCACTAGATGCAATAAGCCTGAAGTGAGACTCGGGGAAGTCCTTGGAACTGCAAGGATAATCCTTGCTGTTCCCCTGACCTCAAACGTTCAATTCCAACGGTAATTATTGCTGTTCAGATCGTTCCTCGATAAGTCTCGATTATCTTATGGGAATTCATTATCATCTATGAGCGATGTATTGGAATAGGAAGATCGTTAGTTAAGAACTTTGGGATCGTCCGATCTCATCGTAAAATGACTTTCACGAGAATCGCGAGACAAAAAGTGTTGTCCGACTTCGCTTTCCGTTACATACAGAAATCTTCGCGGCTGACTCAGTTTGGAAGGTGAAAGTTTTGTAAGTTATCAAACATCAGGTTGGCCTAGACCGTAAGAATCAGTAATCGTTGTGCCGAGTACCGCGGGGGGCACAGAACCCAGAGTCTGACGTCCACGTTCAACGCGCTGCCACTTTCTCTTTTAATGATATTTCTCAAGATTCGTTTTCCGTCTCCTGCTAGCTAGCGAGCCTTTTTGCAAGCAGGAAGTAGGCACAGCTCCTGCAGCGGTGAATTAACGAACGCGTAATTCCAGTCTAGTTATTGCCTAGCTATACGATTATTTTCCAACTTCAACTTCACCGATCATTCGTGTTCAAATGATCAAGTCAATCCGTTTATTTCAAATCCCATTAGGTATGACCTATACTTAAGTCCCAACTACAATATATCCATTCTTTTCTTTTTTTTGCAAGAAAAATGATTCGCTTTATGGTTAAAATCTTCGCGGAAGTTTCCTCTGCATCCTTCGCGCTGCGCTGCTGTTTCCTTCGCGATACCTTTTGACTTAACGAGCTTACGGATGAAAGAAAAACGCTGAATGTATCGTAGATGATTCAGGCAGTAACTCCCGCACCTAGTTATAGCTGCACATCCGTGTATAACGGGGTAACGTATAACGCACCAACCTTTGCATTTTTATGTATTAGGGTCAGTTGCAGGCTCTCAATCTTGACACTCTTACTCGCAGTCAAGTTCTAGAAGAAGAGATGACTAACTACAAGATATTTACCGACTCAACTATATTCTCGAAGACCCTGGGCTACGGTCGCTCTACCTCGTATACATCTCGCCAAAATATCGGCCGTAACTATTGCTACATAATTGAAAATTTTATTGGAGTGGTATGACAGCCAACGGAGAGCTTTATTGACAACTATAGCGGCTTCCAAAACAATTTTTCAATAACCCAGTTTCATAAAATTAGGTAAAATACAGGATTTATGACTCATAGCTAGAACGTTATTGGTCTCTAATTGTTCAGAGAAGAAACGTTTCGATCGTAACAAACGACCACCACTCATCGGTATAATATGCATAGATGTAACACATGTGCGTGTGTGTACATATGGGCGGTTCCACGTGAATAGAGTCGTTCGGGTCGTAGATATTTTTCATCTCTACATCGAGCTGTACAGAAAATTGTGTGCGTCTTCTTTTCTGTCTTTTGTTCCTTAAAAAAATCATAACTCTCGCGGTATTGATGCTACAGAGACGATCTTTACTCCATTCGACGCGAGAAGTCGTACAGTTTTCAAATAAAAATAAAAACCATAGATAATTGGAATTCGAAATTAGCTAAACAAGTTTTAGGAATTTTGTGTGAAATTTTGAAAAACTGCTGATATCCAAATCAACGATTTTTTCACCGGGAATCGGCGATATACATGAGTGGCGCCCTGCTCCCGTCTCTTACAAGCTCCGAGCTCCGAGATCGGTGCACTCATACACCGTCGTAGGAACATTATTTCCGCACCGCGCTCGCGCTCGACCCGCGGTTCTGCGGCTTGCCTATCAAACATTGACAAACTAATACGAACATAACCTCTAAACACGAGGATAGTTTCCCCACTGGTTCTCTCCGCGAGCCTACGAGGAGGGTTCCACTTCCACCGCCGCGCTGCTTCACGACGGAGCGCCGTTGTCGACAGCCGCTGCCCCAGTCGTCGCCCTACTTTAACCAAGCCAACTCTCGACGCGCTACTATATTCCACGTTTAGTCGTGCGAAAATGATTTGAAAATCTACTATATCCATAAACTAATACCACCTCATATTGTAGTCGAGAGTTATTCAACGTTTAAAATTTACGCGCCGGATTCGCGCGCGAATACGTATTGCCCTGCCTCCCAGTGGCTTCTACTAAAATTACAAAAATTCCCGCTAAATAAATATACGCGGAGACAGTGTCCTTCGAACTTTCGATTATTCGGTGGGATATTCGAACGCCGCTTCCGCTTTTCGCTTTTCGATAAATCGAAGAATTTTTCATCATTCGGCGATCGCTCGAAGACCTCGACTTGTGATTTAACTCCGAACTGTGTGTAATCTCTTTTTGGAGCAGAAAGAAACACGTTATCTTTAGATATTTGGATTTTATAAAATTTTACCACCGTCCTTTCCCTCTTCCTCTTAATCCGCCCTTTTGAACTCGTTCATCTACTATCCGAGCGATAAATAAAAAATTCGTTTTCTATTTATGCGCGGTGGCACTGCAGTGATCTTGGTGTTTACCTTGCGCACGACATTGGCGATTGCAACGAGCCGCTGCAGAGGCCATTCCACGCGCTGCAGTCATTATATAGACAATTTACAGTGCGCCGTTAAATGCGCAATTCTGCATAAGGTTCGTAACGCATAGTTTAACGCGGTAAAACTGACTATTCTGC
Organism: Tenthredo distinguenda; assembly: GCA_947538915.1. Classification (NCBI taxonomy): domain Eukaryota; kingdom Metazoa; phylum Arthropoda; class Insecta; order Hymenoptera; family Tenthredinidae; genus Tenthredo; species Tenthredo distinguenda. Next base: position 15,248,544 of record OX384534.1, read on the forward strand.
ACTATACGAGGCGTTTGCGTGAAGAATTGTAAAATAGCTTAGACGTACGATACGTAGCTCGAACGAAAGTGATACGTGAAATGATTCGAAAACTATGATTCTTAAAAGTTCTACGCTATTCACTCCGGCCTGCCGCAGGTTCTCAAAGAAGTAGAAAGTGAGCCAACGACTACGACTACACCGGGAGAAGGAGGACGAAGAGGAGGAAGACGAAGAAGATGACCAGCGGCTCGTCGACTCGCGATCAGTGGGCCACGCGAGGAACCGTTAAGCGTTGCGTGAGACCAACAAAGATGGAGTTATAAGACACAACATATACTGTTAGAACAAAAGACTTCAGCCTACATTTTCAAAGTGGGCCAATAGTCCGTTTTATTAAAGGAGCGAAAGATAGATATGTAAAACTGATCATGGTATGTTATGGCATATTGTAAGCAGCCGATTCTCGTCGTTATTTGCACAGTATCTGTCACATTGATAATACTTTATGCTTTTACATCCTGCACGATCGTTACGCGAAAGTTGGTAACGAAACAGTAGGCAATAAATCGCTACTTGTGCGGCGAGGAAAAAGAAGTGATCGATTAGATGAAAGAAGGAAAATTGTAAGCTGCAGTTACGACTAACGATCAGTTTTGAGCAAATGAAGAACAAGTACACTAACAAGTGTCTAAGAAAACGGACGAAGCGTCGACGTTGGAAATTATAGTCCCTGTTTGATAAAACTACGTTTCGGGTGTGACGGAGTGAGTGGCACCTGTTGAACCAGTGACGAAGTTGTCTTCTTCGATTATTTACACATCGTACAGTTCCTATAGCAGTTGGATTTCTCATCAATCGTCTGTCTGAACTTTTTCCCGACATTTTTTTTATACACACGCCTTATCAACGATCTTAGCACAGGGTTTGTGCCTCGTCATACTGCCTCAACTGTTTTTCATCTCCGAAAGGAGCAATTTTTGATTCTTGGATGTCTGGTTTCGAAAAATGTAAGTCTACTCACACGATACTTACGCATTTTATACATTCTATCTTATACGTATTATGCAGATGTGTAGATAGGTTCCACCGATTTTTCAAAACAGAAACTATTTGCTATCCAAAAATCAGGATTTATATTTTACTATAATTGGCTATACGAGAATTATTGAAACCCATTATGGAATGCATTTGAATCGAAAACGTAAAACGCACCTATGGCTGGTCAGACAACGCAAACCGCCTGTTCCCAACGTTCGATTAATCAAAGTTTCTCGTTTTAATTCGAATTCAAAATTTCTTTTCGTTCATTAGAAACCAACAAGACTTTACAGTTTTTAACAGTAATTTCTTCCATCGTCGGAACTCTGGAGAAATTATACTCTCTGAGTAATATTCTTCGCTTCCGGCGTATTTTTTGAGTATTTCGTCCAACATTGACGACTTGTGATCCCGAAGCTGATTCATATTCAGTTCTACGTCTGTATTTGCGTTGATATTAGTCAGTATAATATTGAGCATGAAATTCTCGAGGAATCTAAGAAGATGGGAAAAAAAATTGAAATGCAAATAACATGCTGTTAAAAAATAGTCAACGCACCGCGAATATGCGCAAATAATCAGCACGTGCTGCGGCCACTCCTCGAAAGGTCTAGGTCACGAGGCTCGCATGGCCATCGCGTTCATATTTGGAACCTCGAAAAATTGACGAATTTTTCCTTTGCGAATAAATTTATCAATAATTGTCGCCGCGGGACCGCGCAAGGCCAGCCGTCGACAGATCTTTCTACGCCGAAGTTAATTATAACAGAAAGTTATATGTTCTTCTTCCATTACGCTATTACACAGAGATTTGCAAACTATTTCTGACTTTTTTTGTTCTAATTCTTCCAACTTCGCAATACCGTTTTTATAATCGAGCTATTACTTCGCTAAACTCATGCACTAACAATAAGAGGAAAAAGTGACTCGAATCAAACCTCTTCATTCAGCTCATGGACATTTTTAGTGGCTTCAACTTCAAATCTTCTGAATAAATGAACGTTAGTTAGATACTCTAAAAAATTTCTGAAATTCAGTCGATTTGAGTGTGCGATTGATCGCAGCCATTCGTTGGTAGTTTCCCGTAAAATCGTTCGTTTGGAAGAAATTTGAGTCATGTCTGACTATATACATGACCGTGACCGTTGTATTTCTTTAAATGGAATGTTTTTTCTTCAAATGAACGAATTCTGTATCTTAGAGTGTATTTGAGATCGATTCCTTTGCGTCCGATCGTCTATATCGAACGACGGTTGGATTCGCGTAACCTGTTGCGATAACACGATTGAAGATTGTCCCCTTTGCATGGAGCTTACGAGAAGGCGTGCCGCGAACGTACAGAGATTCTTTGGAAGTCTGATACTGACGTTGGGTTACGTAATCCCTTTCTGTAAATCACGGCTTATCTTGTGACTAAGGAACGGCAATGATTCTACAACGTTGTAGGTGATTCGTAATGCTCATTTCGTAACTTATCGCTGATCTATTGTCCTGCACGTGTCCTTCGAACCTGCCTCGATCGCCCTCGTCTAATTGTAAGAAAAGATAAAGAACCAGAGAAAGAGGAAGATGGATAAAGATTTTTACCGTGGGAAAGAAAAAATACAAAATATATACGTAAACATTTTTTATGAACAATTTCAATCTCCTTAAATTGATGGCATCACTTTCACTCGTAAAACCCAACGTCTGATTTTTCTGCACGAACAATCCAACGCTCGACATTATACAGAAACGAGACGTTGATGGACCCACGAAGAAAGTTTCATATTTTATACAAATAATCGTAAAAAAATAATCATTCACTAAATTCGTCCTGAAATATAGTCGCAGAAATCCTCCCTGGGAGTCGGCAGTCTGAAAACTCGGTGCTAGTGTGACGTTCGAGTTCCACCACCTTAGTACGCTGAGCTCAGTTGCGCATGTCCACGACTTTGCCGATGACGAAGTTGGCGTAGGTCGCGTGCAAAGTCGACGTCGGGTGGTCGGTGGTGGGTATAACGTGGTGTACATACGTCTGCAGTTCCGTCATATCGCGAACAGCGAACTACACGTGATTCTTTGTTATAATAACTCGCGGCTATGCGGATTAACAGATGCGAAAGCTTCGCACGAGGCTGAGGCTGAGGCGCTTATAATTATCGTTCAGAAATTAGTTAGTCATAGTTGTCGTTACTTTAACTTTTACAATACCCTGTTAAACGAGCTTTGATGAAAAGAAGCATTTTTCACAACTTTCCAAAGTCTCCTGCAGCATTAAAAAAGAATCCCCTGAAATGTCGCAAAAGAGTTAACGACGAAGGGTTCGGTGGCTTCGGCTGCGATGCGATTCAGGAAAAAGTTGTACGAAATTTATTCATATTCGTTTCAATTCGTTTTTTGAAACGCACGGCTCCGACACTATCAGCTTGCATCGAAATGCATTTACGTTTTTCGGAGTTCGAGATGCATGTACGTACATTTACTTTCGGTACCGAAAAATGATCGACGAAGTTAGAGACGCGGGCGAACTTCGTTTCCGCGCGAACTACTGTATTCAGGACATTGTCAGTGCAAACTTTATCCTTGCATCAAGTGATCTCATATTATAACCCTGACACACGCTGGAGCACAGTAAGAGAAAAAATGTACTTAAGATTAATATTTCAATGAAAGTGAAGGAAGTATAAAAATCCATTGATATCAACGCGGATTCCTAATTCATCCGTAACTTCGAAGTTCATGAATCTTTTTTCATCCCGTACTGTAATTCAAATTATCAATAAAATAAAATAACATCAGCAGTGCAAGGCCTTATGTATGAAAAAAAATAATAATATACACCACTCTCTTATTACGAGTTTTTTTCAATCGCTAATACAATTGGCGGATTAGAAGTGCCGTTGGAACACTTGCCTTCTGTGATGATTGACGCTCAAGTTTGATCGTAATCGCACGGGTCAAATCAACTTGTACAATTAGCGTAACTTCAGCTTTCAACTAATCCTTTAGCAAGTGTTTCAAATTTCAGATCCATTCATTCTGACACATGCAGACTAATGACTAATGGCTTGTCTAATAGAATTCAGCTCCCAGTTCAATCGTTCGGCTTTGTCCGCAGGTTAATTTCTTCAGTGTTTTACCCACTCAATGACACATGATTCGATTAAAGAAAATTGCCATATTTCGCTGGCAAATCATACTGCGTCTAAGCTAAATTCGAAAAATCTCAGCTCATCAATGGCCTCGATAGAATTGCTCAAGTCTTGAGATTGCAGAGCTCTAGTTGTCTTAGGTGTAGGATATTACATCGACCTACCGCAATTTCGTATATCTACTCAACCTCGGTCTATGTTACCTACGCTTGTTGGAGAATAGCTGCTACACAGGCAATTTGTTTCAGCTCACCTGTAATGATGTTATATAGCTGTAAGCAAAATCCTTGAAATGCGTAATTAAAATTTGTGTTACGCGAAAGCAGCGTACACTGTATACGTCGATTTGAAGTCAGAAAAGTACGACTGGAATCTTGAAAAAATTATCACTTGAACTATAATCCGGTAGTCAGGACTTCGAATATTTTGAAGTCTTCTATTTTAAAAATAAAAAGCGATACGAACCCGTTAATTGTTGTATAAAAATAATGATGCGATTTCTGAATTTGTCACAATTTCCTGGTCACATAGTTCGAGAAATTTAATCACAACCAAAATTCTCTAACGAACTGTTCTAACACTTTACTTCGCTGTTAAAAGTTAATCAAATTCTATAATAAATATGATAAAATTAAGATAAAAGGTAATAATTATTCGATTTCTACAACAACAACTTGACCGCTTTGGGTCTTTTGCGAAACGGTTGAAATAACCTGTATATTTTGTTTATTTAATAAATCCTGATTATTTAATTAGTTGATTATAGCCTTGTATAAGTTTTTTGAACTCATTTTTAGAACTTCTGTGATTACCGATCGATTTTTGCATTCGTACTTGAAGTAACGCTGTACGAATGATAGGCTTGACCAGGAAGCTGGTGACCGATGACGAATTGATTGAGAGTCAAAAGGCGATATAGGCATATAGCACGGCTTCTACGTATCGCGCGATGTGTTGTTTTTTTAGCCATTTTTTAAATCAACATTGACGAGTTATTAGTTCGAAAGACCTTGACATTTGGAAATATTAACGTACCCGACCTTGAGGAACACGCGAAAATAACTGTTTTGCTATAACGTGCAGCTTGAGATGTTCCGCAAAGTGCGACACGGAAATTATCCCGGTGAGTCGCGGCCTCGCAGAAGTTATCCCCACTTTTGCCTTTACTTACCTATTAGTGGAGATTCGCGAGCGCGTAAAATCCCGATCCATACGCAGTCGAATACAAAGTCCACATCACGCCTCGACGAGGACGTTCTTCTCTCAAGGGACATTAATTGCGCGACATTTATTAAACGTTTTATGATGACATACGCGATGTTGCAGAGGTGATATTTCATTGCGACTCTTTTTTTTTGTTTTTTATTTCATTTTTTGCTACTAATTTTCGTTCGCTATTATGTCTTATGAATTAAACAAATCTTATCACACATGACGGAGTAAAGAGTGGGAAATTCTTGTTCATTGGATATGGACAGGAAAACTGCGAAACGATCTTATTCTTTTGTGCTAAAATTTCACTATAAGAGTAGATAACGATGGTTGATTCGAGCTACGATTATCTTCGCGTATCCTAATGAGAAGAATGAAAATGTTATATCAAGCAATGACGTAGGTGTCTATAAGTACGCCTAATTATGGCCATTAGATCGTTTCGGAAATTTAGATCGCAGTGGTGATGGTAATGGTAAATTAATGAATTGATGTTTGCCGTGACAGCTTCTCATTGAATGATCTCGCTGTTTATACATTTCTCGTTGTTTCAGGGTTCTCGCCTCAACGAGCAAGTGTACGTTGCATACGTGTATTCTTCATAGCATACATGCACGTGTACTTTATATGAGACATTATTAGCAGCCTTGCACTGTAGTGCCTAAGATAACTCCTATCTCAGAGATAACTACGACGAATTTTTCGTGTCCTGATTTCTTTTTTGATTAGGTAAATAACCGGCTAACTAACGCGCAATGTTATGTATCGAAGAAGCTATACTATCGATACATACAAATTTACACAGAAATTCTAACGCCTGGCATCGGTACGTGATAACAAACCCACTGCGACTGTGTACGACACGGCGTAACACTCTAATATCGATCTCGCAGTGTGGGTTGGCCGCATTTTTTTCCCAACTTCCGTGATACGGCAAACGACTCGAGCCCCGAAGCTGGTGATGATGATTGATTCAACGACGTTCTCCGTGCCGGGGTCAGATCGGTTATAGTTATATCGTAGATATTCTGTACCGAGTCATTCCCGCTTGTGCAACGATGATATTTTTTCCCCAGTCCCATTATGAGTATTTATTTATACCTTGATCAATTAGGGTACAAGTTTCGGTCTTTAACACCCGTAACCGTAACCGTAACCCGTTGCGAAAGTAATTTTCGATGCTTATTCTTCACTATAAAACTCGCGTTCTGCTGCTGCAGGTATTTCGACACTCTGTTAACTTTCAAACGATAAATCGCACGCGAATAACTACAAGGAAAAAAATGAAATAAAAATAAGAAATTTATCCGCTTTATTCACCCGTCTGCCATCTATAGGTGAAATCACTACTGCAGACACGATCATATAACTTAAAACTTCGTCGAAGAAAGGTAGAATTCGATTGATCCTAAATTTCCAATCGTTATCATAAAATTGTCGAATCAACTATTTTTCACGATTCTATTTCACATTTTTCATTAAGCTTCGACGCTCGAGCGTTTGCACGTAGGAAATTCTGCAAAACACACACGTATGCGACAGTATAAGAGGATAGATCTTTGCTATACGTACATAAATACAAATACGCAGAAAGGTTGAAGTGTGCATGGTACATGGTGTGATTGACATTCGTAAGTGTGCCATGGCCAGCTGCTGTTGCACTGCCTACACCGATGCTCGCGCAGTTCTCATCCGCGGTGAATTTATGTACAAAAATAATATATATGTAGTTATAGATAATGTTTAACATATATACTCACATGCGATGCATAAATATTACAGAGGCTGCAATTTTTGAGGAATTTATTTTACATATTATTAAAACGAGTTAGGGAATCGTTGTATTTTCATCACCAGAGCGAAGAATCATTCGCTTCTGGGCGTAAGCCAATTGCTAAATTTTTAGAAGCAACAGATACATCTCTTATCTTCCGATTACTGAAGTTCTTCCCAAAGACAATAGCGAGTCTCACGGTACAATGAATGGTTTGGCAAATTTCATTTTTCTCAGAGTCGGTTCATAAATTATTGGGCTTTTCCTTCCACCCACTTCAATTCAAAGACCATTGAATCGAACCGCTTCCGTTTGACGTAATCGACGATTCTCTACCCAATCTGCGACTAATGATGAGAACAGGTTATTCTCACTTTGTCAAGCTTCGATTCGATTTGAATATTTTGGATACGAAGAGGCGTGAGATCGATATCTTCGCTACGCATAAGATTATCGTCTATAATAAATTAATTGACATAGCCTTTCGGAGTTTTTGAAAAATGTACTTTTACAAAATAACAGAGTTGAATTGCGAGGAGTTCTCGGTACAGCTAATTGTAAGTGGTCGCCACTCTCCTTTCCCATTTCCCCTTCTCTAATTTCCCTCTCCAATGTCCACCCTCCTTCCGTTACCTCGGAGTCTTTTTTTGGAACTTTCATCTTAAACTTTCGTTACTTTCTTCGGTTAAAAGTGAAACACTCGAAAATCCAGTTCCCCCTTACGTTAGCGTATAATCGAGAGTGATAATGAATCAGCGTCGCCGGAAGCTTATGTCCGTTGCTATAGTCCAACGGAATCGCCTGTATCGCAGAAGAAGAAGGATGTGAAGGGAATGGGACCTCCACAAGGATAACTAACTAACTCACTGCAACTTTACCTCACAGGAGCTACGATGACAAATCGTTTCACGAATAATTCCAGCATTAACAATGGTCAGTTCAAAGGTCGCGCTTTACGATCGAAGTGAAAGAACTGACGAACCATTTGCATACAGAGATGGAATATTGAACTTTTGATGTCCTACTAAAATGCTAAAATTTCTGACTCAGCGTCGTCGATAATCATCGGAAATTACACGAAACCGCAGATCATCCGAGGAGTTGGACTACTGACTGCGACTTCTCGTCGCTATTCACAAAATGAGAAGCCAAACGTTTTCGACAATCAAATTCGAAAACAATCAAGACGGGAGATTTATCTCGTTGATGAGAATCTAGAACCATTTTATTCGCACGATCCATAAAATCACTCGATGGGTTCGTCGTTGAGTTCTGTTCTGTGTTTGGGAGAAAATCGGTCTGCTTTTTCATTAGGTGGAGAACCGATAAGTTCTTTTGAATCCTCGATCCCTGGGTTCAGGTTCAGGTCTTCCGAGGGTAGGGACGTTGGATCCCCGCCGGTTCCTCCGGTGGTGCCGATAAACGCATAGAGCGCCGCGTGCGGTTTGCCAGTGAAAGCGACGGAGGCTTTTTGGCATTGAGCTCCGGATTGGAGGACCAACGACGGTATCGAGGTCAACACTTCCACCACCCGGTTACCACCTCGTGGCCAGCCTGCAGGATGCCGAAAACTCGACGACGAGTCTCTGACTAGCGCCCTCCAGGGCTCGAACGTTGTGAAGATTATCGGGTTGCAGCTTACCTGCCTAAATTCTCCAATTGCGTTTTTTTACTCCGTTATCGGGTGGTTCTTAACAGCCCTAAAATTTATCGGACGACAGCTGGAGCTGAGTTTCTCTGTGCGGGGGCTCGTCGATAGTGTTTCTATGGAACGGAGAGAGGCGCTCGTGTCAAAAGCAAAAAACTTGCGCGGGATTTATCCGCGAATATTATAGCGAATTGGATATTCGTCGATATTGGTACACACATGGGAACGTGCGGTGAATGAAAAGAGGGTATAGGATTTTCGGAAAGTTTTTTTTACGACATTTCGTAAGTGACTAAAAATGCGGAAAAGTGAAAAGGTCGATGCGATATCATGGACTAATTTGATTGCAGGTTTAATACTCTTTTGGAAAACTTTATTGAACCTTGAACCAGCGTGTATGAATCGATTGCCTTAAATCGTAGTGAACAGTGAACCGATGAATCGTTCACTGGCTTTGGTGTGAAAAAAGTGAATATAGTAAAGACAATTCCCAAAGCAACGAGGAGACCGGGAAAATTGTTGAAAAAAAAGAGTAATGGAGTCATTTGGATAAAAGTGCGGTAACATATGTGTGCAAAGATGAGCGTCCTCCAAGGCCGACATTTAGGTACGGAAATACTTTTACCTTTTCGTTATTTCTACCCCTCTGCAAGATCCTCGCGCGGCGGTACCTCTTACTTAGGTACTTACCCTTCCGCATGCAAGAACTCCGGTCTCAGAGGCGAGGAGAGAAGAGAGAAAGAGAGAGAGAGAGAGACACGGAGAGAGACTATGAAATATGATAAAATCCGGTCGACGAGAGCGCCGAGAGAAACTCGATCCTTTTTTAGTGAAAAATGTTGAACGGTCTTGAAGTTTCGAGGGGAGTCCCAGGTCATTAACACCATGACACGATTTCAACACTCCTGCTTCACGCTTCGCTAACTACAAATTACAATTGCGAATTACCGGTATAGATAGCCGCCTGCGGCTGTATACAGCGTATATACTTTCTGCATCCCTCGAATATGCATTTAGATATGTATATAATGCATTTATGCACCGATTAGGTATTCATTATACATATTCGAGTGTACGCGGAAATGGAATGATAAATATTTAGGTAAACGTTGAACTTTATAGGGTACGGTGAAAATTGTTGGCAAACTTCGTTATGTCGTTTAGTTTTAAGATGATTCTGCGCATTCCTCTGTCTGACTGGACGTGAGAAACTATCGCAATTATTGGGAAACCGTATATACCTGCCGAGACGATTCTCTCGATTCCCATTCCAATTTTCCTCTTTTATCCACAACTCTATCCTATCTAGTCCGGATTACGTAACGTATTAAGATTTATGCAAATAAATGCATCGAACTAAGTAAGTTAACGACTATACTATATAGCCGCAACTTATATACGTGCAAAATCTGGAGGAAGTTGTTTCTCTATGGATTATTTAAAACTTGTTGCAAAATATCTATACCAGTATAACGCTAATACGTATGAACTGCTGATGTGTACGAAAAATAGTTTCGAAATTCGTAGGCATTTAACAAATTGCGGCCTTGATATTTGAACGTTCGTATACGTACATATACATACGTATATACGTATGCCGCTCGATTTCTCGGACAATTTTATCCGACTGACCGTATCCCAGCTCGCCCAGTAAATGGACCCCCGCGAGGACCCTGGCCGTGAAAAATTACATTTGTTTCACAATTATCTCCCTATTCTGATACGAAAAACGATCTAAAGTTGAAGATACTTTTACTTTCTCAGAACGACATTTCTCCAAGACCGTATTATATGCTTAAGTAGGTTTAGGGCACGTGTGAGTCTTAAAATTGTCCTACTCCGAGACCCACGTACGTCCTAACGTAACGTTTACCTTGTTATAGCTAAACGAACTTTCAAGGAACCATCGCTTGAGGAACTAGCTGCAGAGATAGACGCGAGTCGAGAGTGAGAACGATACTCGGTGAGAGTCGGTACGTTGAACCTCAACAGTGAAAGTTTCTATTATACCACCGGCCTCGTCTCACTTCACCTCACCTAATCTAACTCAACCTAACCCAACCGCTAACCCCGGTTACTTTTTTTTTTATGGAAAAACTGAAAAAAAAAAACTGAAAAAAAAATGGTCTCTAATCATGCTGGGAGACGTACAGACTGCAATGTTTCTCATCGAACTTTGAAACCCCATTATATCTAATGTAGATTGTTGTATTATAGTTATAGCTAAATCCTTGCGCAGTGACCTCAGAAGTATAAGTCCTCGGAGAAGTCATCCGCAATGTCCTCGAGCTGATATAATTATACCCGTGAGTTTAGTATCTAAGCTCACAGACAAAGGAAACCTACTATGGTCGATATTTCCTCTCTAATGAAAATCGTATCGGAGTTATACGTAATTTGAAAGAATTTTTCAACGAGACGATTTCCAGCCTCAAAAGGTTCGAAATCTATAGAGTTGGCGAAGTCAGGAGTGTCGGGCTATACGAGTAGGGATCAAGACGGTTAGGATGTCTAGCGTGGGAGAGAAACTTTCACTATCTGTTGCTTAGCACCGTTAACTCGGTGTTCTTGTCTTAAACCGATTGACGCTTTATTCTTGGCACGACCGAGCATATGCCCGATGCTAAGTCGCGGACCTTGCACGCAGTCTTTAACGTACAATATCGACTGTTTACCTGCGGAAACGTCTGTGCGGTGATCCATACATGCAAAGTCAAGTGAAAGGTTCGCTACTCGATTATAATACCCCCGGGTTAAAAGTTGTTCCACATAATCGTACTCAAAATCAAACATCGTTTATTAGTTTACGATTGTTTTTAGCCGACCATAGAAACTCGCGAATTAATTATTCCTCCACGACTAAGTCAACTGAAACTGAAAGGTAACGATCATGTTATACCGATCCCCTAGCCCATATGTAATTCGAACAATAACCAAACGGAGAAGAAAAAAACGAATGAAATTACCTAAGGTGGGAAATTCTAATATTTGGGATACATTCTGCGTCGCGACGCCTCCGGGCTGATGTCGTATCTATATACTTACCACCGTCCTGCATCAGGACAGACCGACAACGCTATACATACCAGTTAGACAGGGGGCAGGTTGGGTTACGTCAACTCGCGTTGGGTTAGGTTGGGTGGGTTCACTACGACATGCAATGGCCCGTGCATGCAGGGCTTACGCAACAACGCTGTCGTGTGTGCGCCTGGTGACCCACATACGGCACGGGGAGCAAAGACCCCGTTGCAGCAGCGCGCGCCTTCTCGATGTGCCGTTGTACCGGTGTGCCGGTGTTAAGCGCGCTCTTTCGCCTCACCCACACTATCTTGTATCTCGCCTAGCCGTATAGCCTCCGGCGTAAAGCTAGATTCACACCGATAATAATATTCTTTTGAAATTTTTATTCCAATCGAAATACCAAATCGCAATCTTTCTTATTCCGTTTTCAACAAATCGCACCTTTTTTTTACCCAAATCTCGACCACGTCGATGACAGATCGAATGAATATAGAAGTATTTTTATTTTTTTGCTTCGAATGAATTCGCAATCGATCGATTTCAGCTGGAACTGCAACCAGCTGCGAATGGGTGTTATTCGTACGGCTATAGTATAGCCGCGACCCCAGGGGGTTAAAGTCATCGACACAGAAAGCGCATCTCCTGCCAGCTGGTGGCGTAATTTATTGTAGACGTAACGTTGCACTTGTCGGTAGGAGAGAAACCGTAGTTGTCGACATATCCGAGGTTCTAGCTATAGTCATTAACGAAGTAAATTAATTAATTAATTAATTATAACGATCATCATTTGCGAGAGATATTATTTAGTCATTTCGATGCAACGATTTAACGATCACATCGATCGAAGATCGATAGTAAGATGTAAGATATAGAACCGCCGGTGATCAATGATCCGTCATTCACGATCGTCCCGATATCTCGATTTCCTAATTCAAACCGTGGTCATCAGAGCTGCTTGACCACGACCACCGCACTATAATGAAGCATAACAGAAGCAGTGAACTTCTGTCGTGACCGCGAGCGCGGTGAACCGGGGAGAAAGGGATGAAAAACGCATCCACTAGGAAAAACAGGAGTTCTCATTCGCTATCGATCGTGCTGCCGAGTGTCGTTACTTGAGTTATGCTAATTACTCGATGGAAAAATTTCTAACGTAGAACGAACCCTTTTATTACGAATTATTAGGGCGCGAATGATCCGATTTTTACCTGTTTTGTAAAAAATGATGAAGAATTACGTGGAATTATTGAACCTCATGTATTTTTTTTTCTTCTGATTGCAGGAATTATGACCCTTACGAGCAGCCCGTGTGAGCTAGACAACATGAGCTTGTTTCAAGACCTCAAGTTGAAAAGGAGAAAGGTCGATTCCAGATGTAGTAGTGATGGTAAGAGTTTTTTTCGGCAGTACCCTGCTTTCAATCGTTTCTTACGGGGCAATAAAAATCTCACCCTCTACCCTGAAGCCTGTGACAATTTATTTTCGTTTTCTCCGTAAAACCCATTCCTTGTGATCATCGCACCTTTCGTTTACAATCTTTCGTATCTAAATCTACCCTAAACTCAAATAAACCACTCAGTGGGTCAACGAAAGCCATGCGGTTGCATTGCGTCAATTCGACACTTCCTGCCTAGTTATGCATTTTTTTCTGCATCAGCCTCTCTGCTATTCTCTCAAATCATGTCCAGAGAAAACGTAAGCTCTCTGCTATGACCATTCAATGACATGACTACATTTCGTTGCATTTTCGAGAAAACATTTTTCGTATAAACATACAGAGGTCTGTCAATTTTTGGAGCTAACTGAAAATGCCGTTTAGAATAATTTCGTAACAATTTGTGTACAATTGTAATAAACTTGATCGTTTAACGAAGAGCATGAGTGGAATCTGTTTAGCTAACAGGATTGATCTGTTTCGACAAACTGTATAAATTGACAGAGATTTTATCAATCATCACTCCACTTCGATCACATTTTACGTATTTGATCAATTTCGAAATGAAATAGGTTTGCTATAAGCTGCAATCATTAATATCAATAGAATAGACAGAAGCAAACATTCAACCACAAAGTCTGTATAAATAGGAATAGTGACGAACTAGCAACATAACTATATAATGTGTATGAATTCTGTTTATTCGATGACATGTGTTAATATATGATATACGAATTGCTTGATAAACTCATCGCGCGCTAATTGATTCATAGCAATACTCCGGAATTATTCCCGACCTTTATTTATTGTCAAACTTTGAAATCGATTGAACAGTATCAGTCCAACCTCAATATTCACCCTGGTGAAACTCTGGCATTTTGGTGAATTAAATTTGGTAAAAAACCGATCAGGTTCTTTCTTTTCAAACTTAACTTTGCGATTCATACGGTATAAACTGGCGAGTAACCTATAGACATACTAGAATTCGTCAAGAAAATCGGGGCTAACACCAAATGCGACTTGTCAAACAATAAGATACGTAGATATATGTCGTCTGCAGCAAAATCTGATTATCCCAATCGCCTATGCAAAAATACGAAATCTAATTATTTACACGTGAATCTCCCGCCCCGTGGTATATAAAATTTAAATAAACAATTTACCAGCTGTACAAATACCGTTTACATAACTACAACTTCACCCAATCTTCAGTTATACGTTGTCAAATCTTTCGCCGCGGAGTTCTATTCAATCGAAGATGTACAGCGGCAGGTCTGACTCGTTCGGTTTTTATCACTGACACAGCGCGTGGCGGTCCTACTCACGCTTCTACTACTGATAATTCAGGGGTTTAGCATCGCGCTGGTCAGACAGGCGGACCACGCACTGAATCTACTTGTATTTCATACTGCATCGTAAATCGAATGCTAAATAATTAAAGCTCGCTATTAATTATTAACTAGCTGTATATATCAAACAATTCGAATAAAATAATGTATAATTTAATTGGTATCGAAGCACCATGCAATTTGAAAATGATCAATGATTGTGTCAATCTCCTCCTGCATATTTTTATTATTATCGTAATTATTATTATTATGATTTTCAATCGCCAAAGGAAACATTAACTACACAGAATTGCTGGTCACGTCGGTTGTTGTTCCTCACAAACCGTAGCTTAGAATTTTTATTCGCAACTTTGGCGAGGTAAAGGGACCCAAGGGATTGCGGCCGGCCCTATTCCTATTTACGCAAGCCAGTGAGCAAAGAGCTTGTGTACGATTACCTGGTAGCGAAAGTTGTCAGGGATTTGATAATTCTAGTTATTAGGAGATTAGGCCGTTCTATATGAATCAGGGTTTGATGAGGATAGTCTTTAGCTTCGAGCACGATAAAACCGCACTGGAAAAATTATCTCGGCAGTGTACTTATCGCGGTTGTAAACCGGAAGTCACATGCACGCAAAGACACTGATGTAATAAGTGAAAACTTATCGTCATGGATCTAAACTTGCACATGCAGCTTTTCCGACGCAATTTCCTGTGCACCGTCATGCGGAACTTTTGAAACTACGAATTTTCGCGTTCGTCATGCCTGGGGCACATAGTCTTCTATATCGATGGGCATAAAGAAACGAAAGAATCCATTTCAACGTTCGATTAGAATAATTCTTGTAGATAAAATGAAAGAAGCATGGTCAGCTACAACGCGTCACATCATCACGGAGGCAATCATCTCGAAAATAACCGGCTAAATCCTGGCGAGTATGAAAATAATAAACTAGTCAGTAAAAACTGTAAATGCCCAGGTATTTGGCCGAACAAAGACGAGTAACAGGAAGTGGCCACCGAATCCAATTTGGTGGCTGGCCGTGAACTCTAACTGTATCCAAACCGCTCACTGCAATGGCCTACGCTTAGATATACGAATAATGGCCGCGTGTCAAATGATACGCTATGCGGGTACACGGCGGCGTGTGTAACGGTACTTCGACCAAATATTATCATCGACATTTCGCAATTTGTTATAATCGATTGACGCAGATTATTCGGACTCTAGAGTGCACAAAATTCTTCCTTCCAAAGTGTTCACGATTCATGGAATTATCACATATCGCGATAAGATATCATTTTGCCAAGGTTTCCAAAGTGCTACAGTCTTGATGTACTGCTGTTTCGTTGATATCCATCCACGTCATTTTGCGTAGGTCAGTAGCAACTGCTGGGCAAACCAGTTTTGTACAGCTCTACTTGGGGAGCTGTACCAGTTACATAGTTAGCCGTATCATTGCCATTAGATAAAGCTTATTTATGGCGTGATCGTTGTATTGTCATAATCTAATATAGTTGGCCTCAGGGCTCAGGGACAGTCCAGAATCGACCTTGTCAACCACATTCCTGCCATGACCTACGCTACGAGCATAGTCCAACATCATTCGCACAAACCAGCCATGCTGTTCTTAAGTTTTTATTGCAAACTTCAATCAAACAGATTCTTGTTACTTTCATGAGTTTTTCAGAGAGCAATCGAAATGCCAAAGTTTCTTATTATTCTATAAGATTTTAGAGGACATCCTGGTGTTAGATCATAGCCCGGCATCGGGATCCTTCCGCGAAATAAAACTACACGTGTCAAATCCGGAAAATTTTCCACCATTGTCTCCGAGACTTGTCTTTTTTTTTTAGAATCGAATCTATTCAACTCTAATCCCTCTTCTCCTGTTTCAGGGGAAAGCGCAGCTGACACGTCGACTTCGTCACCAGATAACATGCCAGGTTCGCCGGGCTGTCCTGTGATCAAAGTGAAGACGGAATCCCTTCGTAGTAGTCCGAGCCCTGGGACTCCCCGGGACCTTCGGGAACTACGAGACCTAAGGGGGACGGATACGAGAGAGGCAACGTCTGATCGTGCGTCGCCTGACTCCGTCTTCCCCGAAGCTGCTAGCTCCAGAGTCGCTGAGGAACGATTTTGTACCCCGGCAGCTAGAGCGTCACCTGTATCGCCGCTCCAAAGTCATACCACCGTGTTCACAAGCCCAACACCGCGGGAAATTCACCGTGGAGAACCTCCCGACCGAGGTACGAGTAGCCACTACCTGGTGCAGCCCAAGGAAGAATCTGACAACTCGGTATTCGATGGTGGAGGCCGCGCAGACGGATCTGGTCATCTTAGCCACCGTAGCCCTTCGCCGAATCCTAACCGGAACCAAAGCCCGAGTCCCGGTACGGGTAACGGTGGTATTGGTGGCGGTGGCTGTAGTTCGGGTTCAAATCAACAACCTGGACCACGACAACGGGCGCCACCGGTTCCTCCCCATCTCCTAGCGCATCATCAATTTTGGACACAGAATACTGGCGTTCAAAGTTTCACCACACAAAGACTGCTAAATGGAGTTATCAGCAGTGCTGTTAACTTCGGACAAAATCTAACCAGTGCGACCGGTGCGTCGAGTAAGTAGAAAGATTTTATTAAAAATGATATTGCCTCATGCTCGCGTCTGATCATCTGGCACACTGAGCCTCGTGTCTGTGGCTCATTGCAAATCTTAGAGTTTTAGGACTCGGAGATCGCGATTATTGAAATCTGCCAATCGGTGCAGGATTCCGGCAACCGATGTTTCAATGCTTATTTGATACGGGAAAACAACAAAATTCAAATTCCAAACTCTCACATGATCTGTTGCAGACAAGACGATGTTTATCGGTATCAGTAAGATCCCCGTACAATCATTTTACATGTTTAATTGACTTCACGTATGCTATACGACACGAAAATGCTATTACAAAATTGATTCGGGCGTTGCGAGTGAGACTATTGTCTGATTCCGAGCGACAAAATCTTGTGAAATAAAATAAACACATGCTCGACAATATCAAGATTGTTCCAAGGTGGTTTCATCATTAAACGTTGTCCTCTTACGTCTCCGTCGACATACCTACGTCAGTATTGTCGGCATTGTATTACGAAACTTTCCGAATACTGAATACACAACGATTATTCACTCGATCGAAATAATTAGCACCCTTCGGATGCCAATCTTTGAAATTAATCTTCCTTTTATCTGTAAAGACGAAGGGATGAAACCACCTGCCCAAAGGATCGCGCCGGCTACACCGCGACCAGCACCGACGGTAATGATGGGCGAAGTCGGTGGTGTTCGAACGATGATATGGTCCGTGCCACCGTTAGAACCTGCGCCACCTCCTACCGCTTCCTGGACAGCGACTACAGCCTCGAGTTCTACCTCCGAGGAATCCGCTGCTCAAGTTCTTCTGAACCTTAGAGCGGAACCTAGAGGAAAACCACCGGGTACTTCGCAGTCTTTCGGACCCCCGCTGAACATGGAACGCCTCTGGGCTGGCGATCTCTCCCAACTTCCCGCAGCGCAACAGATTCAAGCACTCAATCTTACCGCGAGCTCTAGCCAACCTTGGTCCAGAAATGGTAACATGCTTACGACGGAAGCACCGTCGCAACAACCCTCGGCCCCGCCTCTTCAACCCCAGGAACATGAAGAGGAGGAACAGCCGATGATTTGTATGATTTGTGAGGACAAGGCGACGGGCCTGCATTATGGCATCATAACGTGCGAAGGGTAAGAGATTATAATTATATATTCGACTTTAAGGGTGCGAATGTTCTGTTTAATTTACGGAAAATTTCCGTGGTTACAGATGCAAGGGTTTCTTTAAGAGGACCGTGCAGAACCGAAGAGTTTACACGTGCGTGGCTGAGGGGACCTGCGAGATAACGAAAGCCCAACGAAATCGGTGTCAATATTGTCGTTTTAAGAAATGCATCGAACAGGGTATGGTTCTGCAAGCTGTTCGCGAGGACAGAATGCCAGGTGGTAGGAACTCCGGAGCTGTCTACAACCTCTACAAGGTAAATTGAAACCGAATCTAAATATCTTCGTAAAATGAAGTAAAAGTAGTGGAAAAAGAGCGCGGAGTATAACATGCCCATACATTCTGTGGTATCGACGCTTCATATAGATACGTTTCGAATTTTTACAGGTCAAGTACAAGAAGCACAAGAAGACCAACAAGGGCATGAATGCTGGTGTTGGTATAGGCGGCACAGGAGGCGTAAACGGTTCCGGAACTGTGGGTGCCGTAAAGGGTACAATGGCACCCACGATGTTGGAGAAACACATGGCTGCAGCGGCCGCCGCACACCATAATCAGCAGCATGCTCAGTTGGCGGGGGCTCTTCTACAGCATCACAAATCCTCATCCGGTCCAGAATCACTCAATACCTCTCAGCAGCCTGCCTCTGGGCATCTGAGCCATCAAGGACATCAGGGGCACGCCGGGCACCTCGTTAATGGTACCATCCTTAAGACTGCTCTCACCAATCCTTCCGAGGTAAGAATTACCAGCTAATTGATACCGTATTCTGTATTATGGGGTAAAATATCGTCCGGTTGTAGTTTCTCAATTTATATGATCTACCGAGCTGTAAAATTTTCAGTAGATATTTAAAATGATAAATATATCGAGCATAAAGATAGATTCTATCCTCGTTTATATCATCGGTTAGAATGAATGAACTCTAGGCGCAATTTCACTTTCTTACGGTGCGTTGCGTAAACCCCAAGGTTTCTCACATTACGAAACCGATAGATATAGACACTGTACGCAAACTGGCGACTCTGCATTCAGGTATATCTATAGATACCTCTTGATATTCACCGTATACGTTCATATGAATATCAACGTATATAGGTATTTAATCGAGGTGTCAAGTATACTGAATTATTATTGTACCTATAAAGGTATGCACACAGGCAAAATTCACCCATACGTAATCACCCAAAAATGAAAGTTACACGCATAGTACACCCGTTTGGTAATTTGTTCATTATTGTACTATCGAATTGGCTCTCCGTTTGAATTTGTAGAATTTATTAAGTTTCATTTCGACGATCAGAAATACTAGCTTAATTCAGATTTCCGACATAGTCGAAAGCGCAATGATCATACAATTAGCGAATCCAGAAGGTAATAAAATATAGAAACGTTGTGTCTACTGTTCTTTTACGAGTTATATTTTGGGACATACTTCTGGTAAACTCCGTTACTCGCTCCTCTTTACTAACTAAAACATATTTTTAATAAAAATGTAGAATTCAGTATGGTATAGGCTTTGTTAATGGCTGGCTAGTCTTCACCTCCTTTCGTTCTTACGTTTTGGTAAAACTAAATTTACCGTTGCACTCGAGTATTCATCTATCGTTAACTAGAAAATGGACTTTATGAATCGCAATCAAATTTTATTCGTTAAAAAAGTAAAATAATATTTCGAATGGTTCAAGATGTAACACGAGTCAAATTTATTAACTCGACCGTGATAGTGTTGAATAAAACGGTCCGCCAAGATTGAATATCACATCGGTATTCGAGCACAAAGGCCATTGCCAAAAGTGAAATCAGTATTTCTCAGAGATCTCTGACCGAACGTTTCTCCACCACTCTCCAACATCCTAACGCGAATAATTACCTGTCTCTCTATCTTATGTATTGTTAATTAAATCGGGTCTTTAAAATTTTCCGAAATAATTTCTGACGCGATAGCAGTGACCGTTACCATCTGGAAATCAACTTCCAGATAAAACACGTTAATGGACAATAGAAAAGCAACGACAGCTGGTGCCAAGGACAGACAGTTGTCCGCTGCTTTCGTAACTTTGTGAAAGTGTGCATACGGGGACACTGACCTCATCCTTCTCCGCTAACTTATGACTTATTGGCCTCTCACGGCCGATTCGCACTTACAATTTTTAGTACCCCGTCGACTCGACACGACAGCCAGCTTTCCCTATCAAAGCTGTCTTCTTACGTGAGCCTCGAGAACTTGTTGGAGTTCGTAACATCAACTAAACTAATAAAACAGTTGATTATAGGATTTATCCTATGTCGCACAAAGTTGATAAAAAAAACTCATCTAGGCATTTCATTCAATTTCGCATTAAGATGAAAGTTTAGAATGCTATCAAAAAAAACTTCAAACGGTCTTGAGTTCACAAAAAGCATAATTCACCTCCAAAAAACATATTTTATTTAATATTAAGTAGACATTCTCTCCCCCAATCACACAAGCGAACAGAATTTGTATGATCAGGCATAAGACAGCGGAATTAGTCTGATTTGGAGCTAATTATCACTCAGTGATAAAGATACAGCAGTCTAGGGCCAATTGATACTTTTCCTTGTTCAACGATTCATAGATTGTCTAGCTTCTAATTCCTCTCTATTCTGATTCTGATTCTCAACCCCCTTATTTCAGGTGGTACATTTACGACAAAGGCTAGACAATGCTGTGAGCAGTTCAAGGGATAGAGCCTTTCCCCTGGACGCAACCCTTGCAATGATTCAAACCCTTATAGACTGTGACGAGTTCCAAGATATTGCCACATTAAGGGTACGTAGGCTTTCTAACTACTAGGTAATATTTCTTGTTCGATATCACGGTGAATACTATTTCCTCTTCACTGTTGCAGTATGATAGCTAATTCCACTTCTTATCACATAGAAACTCGAAAATATCGTCATTATTTCAGAACTTGGATGAGCTACTGGACCATAAGTCAGACTTAAGTGAAAAGTTGTGTCAGATAGGAGACAGTATAGTGTACAAATTGGTGCAGTGGACCAAGAGGTTACCATTTTACCTTGAGCTGCCTGTTGAAGTGCATACAAGGCTGCTCACGCACAAGTGGCACGAATTGCTGGTGCTCACGACCTCTGCTTACCAAGCGATTCACGGGCAACAGAAGTGGACCGGCGTTGGTAATGATGGCACGGGTGCAGATTTCACGCAAGAGGTAATATCAAATTATCACGAAAACATTTACATATTCATAAAAAAAAAAAAAAAATTATAACAAATTTTGCTACATTTTTTAATACTTGGGTGAGATTTTCAGTGGTGAATGATAAACGAAACTGAATATGCATATCCTACAAGAGTAACCAATTACTTTTCTAATTTTTACAATAGGTTTCGAATAACTTGTGTACTCTGCAAACGTGCCTAACCAGTATGATGGGAAGGCCAATAACGATGGACCAATTGCGGCAAGACGTAGGACTGATGGTGGAAAAAATTACGTACGTGACGCTCATGTTTCGACAGGTGAAATTAAGAATGGAAGAATATGTGTGTCTAAAAGTAATCACCATGTTATCTCAAGGTAAGTCATTCTGGATATATAGAATTCGAGTGTATAATGTAATCCAAAATAGGCTTTAAGATGTTTGTTACAAGTGTTTTGATACAATTTTTGACTGCATCTTCATTTCTCCTTAAGAAATTTTATCTAACTTTTACACTCTTTCACAAATTTGCTGCTAATGGAGATGCGAAATGTAAGTTCTCTTCTTCTTATCGTCAGGCTAGTCCTGTAACGACTATTTAAGTACCCAAGCTGCATCCGAATACGAAAATCCTCTATCAAGGAATTCCCACAATTAACAACTCAAGGAAATGATCAAATTTTCTCAGCACAGCGCGCCATACAGTTTCAAGCCTAATTACTGCATCAGAGTTTCCTCTTTTGATAATATACGTAATTTTTGGAAGAAAGCATCATTATACGAAAGGCTATATCTCATTTTTGACTATTCCAGACTTACCCTAATCTCTGAATATATATTTTTTTAATTACACTTTTAGCACGAGATGGTACATTGGAATTGGAACAAATCCAAGAGCGGTATATGAGCTGTCTACGCAGTTTTGTGGAACACAGTGCACCTCAGCAGCCAGGTCGCTTCCATGATCTTCTCGTCAGATTGCCCGAAGTGAGTTCATAATTCTATGTATTTTTTATACTCCGGATTATATTCTGATTGGGGATGTGAATATATGTGAAAATATATGAGATGTAATTCGATTGGTATATTTTGAACATAAGAACTCAAGCCAGCAAAAGGTTGAAGAACCCTGCAGGCTGTCTTGTTTCTATCTTGACAAATTTTAAGTTATATGAATTGGTAATTTCAGGTACAATCAGCGGCAGCTCTACTACTCGAGAGCAAAATGTTCTACGTTCCTTTCCTATTGAACTCAGCAATTCAAAGATAGTAAATAAATAAATACCTAAACAAACAAATAGACTTGGAAAATGAAAGCTTTGTTTGTGTATGTATAATAACTATATAATATAAATGTGTGTGTTCGTTGCGTTGTACAAAACTAAAACTAAAACAAAGGAACTGAACTTTTTTACCAAAACTAGAAGACTATATTTCTGTACGCAGCTGCGCAACTACGTCATGTGTGTTCACATTGCATAATCCGATTAATAAGACTCTCGTATTATCACCATTGGTCACGTCACATCCACATCTCAACCTCAATGTCAACATCTGACGTGATATACTACATTTCTATGGATCAACTCGACTCTTTTCTAACTTTATCAACTCATGATCTATAACAATCATCATAATTATATATACAGCATTCTTTTGTAATCAGCACCTACTGAGTTACTGCCATTAGTGCAATGAACCCATTGTTTTGCTTCCTTTACACCTCGTCTTTCAGACATACAATTATCCACCCCATCCTAGTACCAAATCTTCACTGAAAACCAGCCTCATGGCCATCACACCTAATTTCCGTTACCATTTTGCCATTGATATAATTATTATCTATACGGCTACATAACTACAGCTGTTTGTTCCTATGTTAGGTTCACTTAACACGTTAATTCAAAATCACTGTACTCCAACTAATGAATTAATCAATCCAGAAATTTTCCAGGGGATACTCATTTGGAGTTTGAAATTTGGAAACGGGAAATATTTTGATACAGAGGTAAAACAATAGCTTTTCAATAAATCATTGAAAATCATCAGCTCTTCATCTCATTTTCTTATTTCATTTATGGCAAACTTTACGAGATAGCTTCATTACAAGCTCGTCCAATTACAACTGCAAATACTCATTTAAACCGTATAATGATCATTCCAATTCGATAGAGTATTCCCATGATGTTATATGGTGCATGTAATTGTTTTACATATTCAGTTAATGAGTTATGATGCATATACCAATCAATGTAATAACAAAATGTATGTACATACATCGCAGTGTTAGGATCAAGCATCTAGACCCAACTATTTCGATACTTTTCTTGTACCTCATATCTGTGTATCCGAATCTGCTAACTGCCCTGAACTCTTTACATGTTTCTTGCATTGCTGATCGAATGATTGTAGCAATCACCGATCTATTCAAAAACGTGTGGGGATGCCAATGATGTCAATTCAATGTTTGAATCATGCTTTCGGCTTCTTGCTCAAGTAATCAATAGCGACGGTTTTAGGTTTTTGAGTTATCAGTAATTAAAATGTGAAAATGTCCTAGAGGTATCTGATAGATATAATCGAAAAATATGAATAGATATAATTCAATGATTTGTACCTCGATGCTTTTGGGGAGTATCTTTGCTGATGCTGTGAACATGTATTGCATGTCATTCAAAGATTTGTGTCCAATTGTTACAGCTAGATGAATAACTGATTGGGAATGCTTCTATAACAATAATTTAACTGCGGTACTATTTGTAATATCTTTTCTACGATACGTGGATGATGATAGTGAAATGTATTGAAACTATATGATATAATAGTGAACCTAACATAACACACAACTCCATACAATTATCGTTAGCAATATATTAATTGATCGAAATTGTCAAAGATTCATATTTATTATTCCGTGCAGAAGTTACCACAATGAATATCATAGTATTACTGAAAGTTGAACGCATCTGAATTACTGACTACGTATACATACATATACATATTAGTAAACTGTGAAATGTTAATAAGCTACATGTTTCTCTTGTAAAGGATCAATATGCAATGATCTCCTTTTCTATGATTTGTACACATTTTTAAGCTGAACATTATATATATATATATAATAATATATATATATATATATTTGTGATAAGACTTCAGTATACTGCGATGTAAAATTGCAAAATGAACGTAAAAAGTATAACAAATTAATAATTAGATTGCATAATGGAGGTTTGTGGCATGATGGTAGTGTCTTGCACCCTTACTGTTATTATTATTTTTTTTTCTTCCAAATCAATGAACTTATTATTGCCTTATTATTGTATTTGCTTTACGATTACATATATACGTGGCAATTGGGAGTATGTATGAATATATAAGTAATTTGTTTTCTTTCCAAGAGAAACACTCAGCAAAAATCAATTGGCTCAACTATTTAAGGTACGAGATGTTAAACAAAGAGTACCAGTGGCCGATGCTAGTTAATATTGTTCATGTTACAAAAAAATAACTATTATACATATATACTTTGTGCATGTTGTTTTCGACACAACTTTAATTATTTGATCTTGCCTCCATAGAAATTATCATAAAATATATAAATCACAGATGTATTTATGGTCATAAGTATGGTTTATACTGTGCGTTTAGTATATTATTATAATTACACAAGTTTCCTACGCATATAATTCTTTCAAACATATATAGATACCTATATAACATTCCTGCTATTTATATAAACTATTCTTTTAAAATATATGCTATATAATATGTTTCATGAAGTATTGTTTGTGTGTCAACAACTTATTTTTGCTACACCTACACATCGGAACATTTACCAATTAATAATTACCCATGGTATTTGAAACCCCAATTAGTACGTCCACAAGCATTGCGATGTGAAGCATATTAGTTACCATACCAATAGGTGATGTTGCATCAGATAAGCTTGTACAGTATTAAAATATTATGACATTTGCATTTGATACAAGTCATACTGCTAATTATTATACTTATACAAAGGAACAGGTTATCACTGTTTGATACAGTTCCTGTTTTAGCAATTAAAAATTGCAGCTTTAGAATAATTTAGTGTAAACATCACCGTGTATAATTTGTGAATAGAAAAACAAAACAACAAAAAAAAAAAACACATAAAATCATTGGGGGATATCTAATTTTTTCACAAATAACTTAGCTTATGACCAAAAATACACGTCCAAAGAATCAATACATGAATTACGCAGAACCTTAGGTCTATTGACTCAAGGCTACTTGTCCATACTATAAGACTTAACTACTGATGGATACTTTATATTGTAAACATTTATATTATTTGTGAATATGAATACATGCAGTAAGGATTCCTGTATTCCCTTATATCGGACACTCGTATTTATATTTATTATTCTAAGTCTGCGCAGCTTAAAATGAGGTACTCAAGCTGGTATATGTTCAAATTGATGAAATAACAGGAAAAGAATACTTTCAATATTCATTTATTCCATGGGAACAACTATGCTCAACTTTCAGTGTGGATCTAATTTCTCTTTCGTGTATTTGGCACCCTTAGGACCAAATGCAATCACTCTAACGAGCTATCATAGTTTTGCTCCAGAATGAAGAGCATTGAAACTACTCTTGCCGTTTAATCAAATCGTGCGTATACAGCTTTCCTCGCCAGCCCATTTAATATCACTGTTTCCAATAGATTCAAATATGTTTCAGATAAAACGTTACTGTGTAGATTCTTCACGAAAGCGAAGCATTTGTAAAATCTATTCCTGACCAATAGTGGATTATATTACTTCTCCGCTGCTTCGAATAATAAAGCAAATATTATTTAATAACTTCCCAGATAACAAAGTATAGGAGCTTCCGTAACACAAGAGCGCAGTATCTTCAGATTATGTTGCGATCCTTGTTTCAGTAATGGCTATAAGACGCTGCAGTTAGTTATCAAACGAATACCGAATTCGGAATTCTATTCGTTTCGAATATTAAATTAACTTGTAAAAAAATGAGAACCAGAAAGCCTAAGAGTGCAGAATAAACGAATTTTTCTACGATAGTAAAAACCTCCTGATATTTTGTGAATGTTAATGCCTGTGTGACAGGAAAATTATAATCGACGATAACAGCTTCGTAATTATAGGGATTTTATAAACATTTTGTAACATTCGGTCAATTTTCCAAGTGTCCCGCAGTTACAGTCGCGTTATTGCGCAGTTATATATATAGGTATATATATACAGCCCTATGTGTAAACGCCGTTAGTAAAATTTCATTTAATAATTCGCTTAATTATTTAAACATGTGCACTTAATAAAGTTTAGTCTTGCGGCGATATATCATGGAAATAAAGTCGTAAAGCGTAAATGTTGTGGATAATAAGCAATACTGATAACTTCTACTTATTTCCTCGACAGTTACACATATGAAGATGAAAACACACGATATATCCTTCATTGTACTCTTACATAAAAATTGAACTATGTTTCTTGTGTGGACCTCAATAGAAGAAGCACGAAACTAGACGAAGTTGTAAAATTTGTGTTCGATGCTTACGAATAAATATAGAACTATTGCCACTAGCTATTATATTTATACAAACGGTATTACGGACATATTTTCAATGTACATGATTATTATTCTCAATTTGAGATAAACTTATTGTTCTTGCTAGAACAGCGTGTAACATAATAAAATTTTATATTTGACTGAGATTTTCTAAATAATTTTTGCCACATTATAATATATATATTATATATGAACGTGATTTTGCGAATTTGAAAAAATAATGAAAAAAATTTGTTGAAACAAATTTACTTCCCTTGTAAAGAGTATGTAAAATGTGCCGAAAGAAATAACTGTGAATGCATATTTGGGAGTACAGGTATTTCTTACAGGAAAGCAAGCGTTTGATCAGCAAGACTTAGGGCATTATACTACCAAGAGTATTATCGTGCCCAACCTTTAATATTTAAGTGCGAGTGAGAGTCGATGAAAATGCCTCTCGTTTATGGGTTCAACTTTGTACATATTGTACGAAAAATTTAATAATAACTAATATGTTGAAAGTACTAGTCTGTTTTTGTACTTCTGTAATACCTTTTATCAAAAAATCACGATTCCATACAGCTGCAATGAAAGTGTTTTATTTATCGGCAACTCTATCATAAAAGTATATAGACTGCTGTTAGTATGATGAATTTATTTTGTGATAAAACATAATATTCGAGCTTCGGAATGACTTTCAATGAATAAGAATTATTCTCTCATATGCTTTATTCTATTCATATTAACAAGCAAACAAAAAAGAATTCTGTATTCGTTGAAGGGATAGCTTTATATAATTCTTAGCAATTATTAGATAATATGATTATTTGAAAGATTTGAAATTCAAATTGTGCGAGTTATTATTAATTTAAGTATATACTTTTGTTATATCACACTGATACTTACATGTTTTAATAATTATGTTAGAGCAATAATTTTTTACTATCATCTATTATTATCGGCACTCAAATTTATTTGAATCTTATAGATCAGTATCGAAGACAATTGGATACACTGTTTCATTTTCAAATCTACTGCGACCATGGACCTAATATACTAATTCAATCGTAGACATAGTATGAACATTACTATATCTATGATATTGTTATATATAACTATTGTGTTGGAAACAGCAGGAGATTTTTATTATATTTGATGATCTGACAAACACATTGACCGTTTACCAATGTCATGGCGATAATTCTATCAATAAAATCCAAACAGTCTCATAATATATGATATTCATCCCATGTTTCTATAAAAGTGTTTTTTTCACAACTAATTGATTTGCTGATGTTCCCGCAACAAGTCGCGAACACAAAAAATGACTCATTTCATCATTACGGAAATTAGAAAAGTCAATGAAATTATTTTAATCTCCTCTGATTCCATACACTCGTGTTATAGAAAGTTGGCGTTAATATAAGAACGTAATAGTATATTTGTAGCCGAAAACCTAATATGCTTGCTAGCTAATAACAGGAAGTCTGTATTGTATTGTATTATATACTTGTTTTTATAAATTTATAAAAGATAAATTAACTCGAGTAAAAGGAAAGGAAGAAGAAATTAAATTATCTGCAAGCACGCACTGTGAAAAACTATCCGTACTTTTTTTTTTAAAGTTAAACTTTGTTCTAAACCATAAAATTATAAAATTAGATACGTTTTATTTGTAAGCAAATGTTAACCCAGAAACGACAGACATAGGTATATGTATGATTGCCATATTGGCAATAATTATTTCAACGAGTGAGTCAAAGTTACCAATTTCTACCTACGTTTAGAAAAGCAAAACCTTCGTTATTGCGTTCACCTTCAATGGTTCTGTTTTATTTTATTTTTTTATTTCATTTCTTCTCTCTAATTGAGATTGGACACTATGGAGATCGTTGTCACTGCTGGGAACTCGTGTTCTATAAGACACGCGACAGGAATATCTTTGTATCAAGAATAATGAATTGATATAAATAGGATTTGGCTTAAAAAGACTGACTATGGTTTTACATTTTCCAACCCCATGAATGGAAATTGTGAAAAAACTTATTCAAACTCCTGCCTTGCATTGCGTACTATTAAAATTAAGCGAAATGATAGAAAATAACATAAGTCCCATTCAAAAATCAACAATTTTAGATATTTTTTTTCAGTTTTTCTAAAGTACATCTATACTATATGGGAGAAATTTATGTCTGATTTATACACACATGTGTTGGGACATGTTTTTTATAAAACGTTGTGGTAGCATATTATACAAAAAAAATTAAAAATTAAAAATATTTCGATTATGCTTATAATCTACAAAAAATATATTGCAAACAATTTTAAACTCAGCTATCGATGTAATATTTAATACTCTCGTTCGTGATGATTGAATTAAATATTGACAGAGAGCGTTCTTTATGATATACATTGCAAGACATGAGCAAAATTCAGGGCTGAATGCATAGCGCCCAATCCTACATAGAACACTGATGATATTATTTAATAATTTACGTATTGTGACTTAATTTTGTATTTTCACCATATGGTTCTTGGGGATAGCGAACATCACATATGATTAGATACAGCAGTGGAAGTAAATAAATGTGAATAAAAATGAAAACATCAAATTGACAAAGAAAATCTGATCTAAAAACCTTGGATTATATAGTTTTTCAAATGGATAAAAATACCTGTCCTAGAATTAGAGTGAAGAGTAAATCAACAGTAATGATTCAATCGCGTGTATCTTTAACGACCATAGATTCCTTTTTGACATGTTAATTTTTTAATTACATGAAATTTTATTCCAGTTTTAAAAGGCCAAAAATTATTCATGAACGACATATACATATGCATGGTAATTTTAATAACGTTATAAAGGCCTTGTAGATATTTGGAAACGGAATTAAAAATTAATATAACGGTTTGATTAGATGCAGTAATTTATATTTTCATCAATAAATGGTGGTAACGGTTCGTATTATTATACAGTACCTAAAATCGGATCGGACCATATTAATCATAGTAATTCCATAATTTTTTCTTTTCCTGTCTTGTCACTTCGTAATGGTCGAGTGTAACCAAAAGTTGTACCACTGTCCGCAAGGATAATATACCTATCTTGTCAATTGTACTAAAGCTAGTTCCCAGCAAAATAGACAACTCCCAACTATAGTGGCATATGTGAGCCCCCACGTTTTCCTCTCCTTCGACCCCCCCGCCCCCAACCCTGTATTTTTATGAATAAATAAGATATTTTAAGAAGTAAATCTGAAGTCTGTTTGGAGATGCCTTTCATAGGGATTATAAATGTAGATAATATATTATACATACTAAATATAAATATACTATATTATTATATAAATAATATAAGAAGTAAATAGAATTATATATATGACGAAAATAATTATTACAAGTAAATAAACTGATTACTGATTAATAAATCATGGATAATGTTTCATCCTGTTTATCAATCTCTCATTATAGATTTATAGTATTTTACTCTGAGTCACCTTATCTTCTCTCCTCAAATAACGACTTATTTCCTTATTTTTTCAGAAAATACACTTTTATAATAGATTCTCTTTTAGTTTGTGCAGATTCAACCAAGAGTTTGAGGATTCACATTCAGCATATCGAAACATTAAAGTCTCCAAAATGTATATCAGAATTTATACCTAAATTCAAAGGTATTAGAATATTAGAATGGGTAATAACGAGGATTTGGGACGAAGTTTGCTATTCCATGCTTTTCGTGCAGCCTCAATAAACTCCATAATTTTCAGTGAAATGAAAAACGATAAACGTCATCAGTTTGAAGAACTGTATTTGACAGAATTAAATTCGTTACATCCAGTTCAATCAAGTTTTGTGTTTATACCATACGGGGAATGTACTAAGAATTGAATTATGTATAACATTAGTTTTTTACGTATTTTTATTACAGATGTTTATTACGTTGACATAACAAATTTCTATACTTTCAAGGTACATGATCGTTATAATGGTGTCTCCCTGTGAGATTTTAAAAACGTCATTTGTGGCGTTCAAGCTCCTGCACATTATTTGAGCTTGCCCTATTTAATGTTTCAGGTTTAGTTATACAAGTATATTCATTTGGTGCAAGTACTTAGACACTTTCACAAAAGCTTGAGTGTTCACAGACAGAGGGATATGGAGGCTAGAATAATAAGTACCTCAATAGGCACAGACGCTGATACTCTAAGGTTCTGAAATATCTGAACCATAAAGGTATTCGTATTCCACTAAGCATTGAAGGTTGCCCAAGTATAATAATAAAATTTATAACAGAGTTGCAATTTTTTTTACAAATTTTTCAAGATTTATTGAACTATAAGAATAAACATGGCAATCATTGGTATTATTTCTTTAATTATATATATTTATATTCTTATGGTTCGTGTGAGTATACTTTGTAAAATAATCATGGCATTGAACAGCGATAAAATTTTTTTAATTTATATTGTTTCTAATTCAATTGCACGTTGTGTAATTGCGAGTTTTCAATCACCTACGTCGCTCATACAACTTTTTGAAATTTGAAAACAAGATACTACATTAATCATTCGGAAATACAGTCAGGTCTTTACCACAGGTGTCTTTACAATATTTTGCAGAATGACACCATAATGAGTGATTATTGAAATTACTCTGACATATCTATGCATCTGTGTTTGAAAATTCTTATAAAATGACCAGTTATTTACAATCAGATTCTTTTGACGTGGTTAAGCTTTTCAGTGTAATCAAAACGTTTTGTAAGAATGAAGTCGGATATATTATATGTACTGTAATTCTTATGATCCAGGTACAAAGTTATATCCATCTAGAAATTTGACTGGACAAACAATAATGTTTTGATAGATCTAAGATGATCAGCTTTGTTTAAAAAAGTTATTCTTTTATTCAAGTTATCATATTTCTATGTCACACTGCAAGTAATCTAAAGAAATGTAAATATTGAAAATTTTTAAAGACATATCAGCCAGCGGTATTGATAAACTAATGTACAGTTGTCACAGTGGAGAATCTCTTATGATAATGGTATTCGAAATACACTGACTGTTAACTCCTGTGATATGATAACAAATAACATATAGATATTACAGTCACATTACAAATTTCAAATCTACTTGCAGCAGCTCAACCCCGTCTATATCACAAAATTGAAGATAGTGTTGGTTTGATTTTGCAGCTAGTGCCAATATATGCCATAATTGATAGGAGTACCGCTCACTAACGACAAAACGTGTTAGAATTCAGGTTTTTTTTTTTAATAGCAGTAGCTGGTGAGTAGTTAATACTATCTTTGTATCATCATATGTATTTTTATATTACACAAACACTTAATAATTTAGAGGCACATTGCTAAGGGTTTTAGTTTTTTTTTTTTTTTTTCTTAAATTGCTCCCTACTTTAAAAAACTTATTATAATCTACCTATCAATTATTTAATACAACAATAATTTGGCATATTTAATATAGGTATGATATGGAACTTGTACACAGAAAGTTTTATTATTTTGTCGAGATGTTGATATATCTGTTTTAACTAAATCAAGACCGTGCATGTGAAATACTGGACTAGCTTTATACCACATGTGTAGAGTTATGTGTCATTTCATTTGAGTATCGGTATCTAATTACATTATACAAAGTTCGTATAGTTAAATAATAACATTTATGGGCAACGTCGATGTATTAATGTATTATTTACACAATTTTATTAAAAATGGCTCATTGCTGAGTAGCCATTAATAATTAATAATTTCAATCGTAGTACGTTTTCACCTTCGAATAACACGCTACCTACTAACTTATACCTGACCATCTGTGATTTTAGTGTTTTAATTGAATGATTCTTATAAATCATAATAAAAATAGATATACAACGTGTACAGAGCTTGTTAAATCAGAGTCAAGTAATTAGGTAATATCTTTGGGAAGCCCCTAGAGATACGATATTGGCTTATGTGTATTGAAACCTGAATTCTATACACGTGAACTGTAATGTCGAAGAAGCAATCACTGTTCCCAGATTCTCCTCCCTGTCGGAATGTTTGAATAATATTTACTATTTTATTTGCCTTTACATCACTGGACCAACGACTTCTGGTATTTATAAATTATTTAAAAGCTCTCAGCTGGTGGAACATGATGTCCTGAATGTACACAGTAGGCAGCAAAAGCATCTAGACCATAAAATGTCTTTATTGAGTTTAGAGAGAAACTCTTTGAAGTAAAGAATATCAGGCTGATGCAATGGCAGAACCTATTTATTTTTTTATTATATTTTTTAAAGACAACTTTATAGGGTATAAAACTTTTTTTAAAAACTAAACCACAAATTTATTAGATACAATTTTACTTGTTCAATAAATGAGTGCACATTAACTCGCGCCAAAGAATCTTTTATGTCCGGGATAACGAAAGAAAGAAATAAAAATATATATATATAGGTACATTCAGATAAACTAATATTATAAAAAAATCTTTTAATTTGTGATATACTATCAAAATTTTTCTTTATCCTGTCATAATACCAGCCCGACTTATCGACAAAGGAGCAGTCATGTATCTCTGTGAGGCCTAGATCTCGACGCCGCTCCTCTGCATCGAGACAGATGGAGCGCAGAGTTAGATCACAAAAAGTAAGGTGTCGTTGTCAGGGGGGGAATCACTCTTTCGGCATCTGGTACCGCCTGGAATAACACCGCACTTCTCTGATCCACTGTCGTGAACTCTAGAATACTGGCTATGTTTCCACATCGGTAACAATAATTTGGCGCCGACCAAACCGTTACCAATTTATCATTGAACATGTACCTATACCCTGCAAACAGTAATTGCAATATTTGTTGTCAGAATTTGGGGAGATCTCTTAAGATCTGAAGATCGTTGATCATTTTTCGTGTATACAATGAGCATTATTAAACGTTATAAACTGGCTAACAGAATTTCCGCTTTATCTATTTATATAAACCAGTATACCGTTTGATAATTCGTTTATCAGGTAATTGATTAGTGATTAACGTTGCAGCATATAATATTATAAATCGATGGATAATTAGTGTAGCTAAGTAGAGCTTACCTTCGTGAACTAATTGATGTGCTCTACAAATGAGTTTTAGATCATTTATCCCCATAAACTCATGTGTAACTTTACTTCCAAATAGCCAACCAGCCCCTCTTGGGCTCACTGTCCAAGTATCAACATCTTCAGGGTCTGACCATACTAAGTCACAGAAAGCACCTGAAATTGAATAATCAATAATAAGTTGAAAAGTTAAACTAAAGACACTGACTATCATTCAAATAAATAAATTTACAAGAATATAAGTCTGACAGTGAGAGTATGCTCAAAGCTAATTATTTTAAGAAATTTGCGAGGAAAGAGAACTTTTGTGTAAATTAATATACTGAAAATACTCGAAATAAAATCATTCATACCTTTGTGTGGAATTTCTTGATTTCTTTCAATTGTCCTAATTTGGTCTAGGGTCCTAATAGCTGGTGACAAACCACCGTGAACACAAAGCACTTGTTCGTCAATTAACTAAAAATACATTTGGTTCGAGAAATTATTTGGAAGACTAATGTGAGTATCTCTACACATATACTAATTGAAATAAATACTCACAGCGGCTACTGTGAGAAGATCAAATACCCGGCAGCAATATTTCCACGCGTTAGCATTTCCATACTTGTTGTGACATTCATCTGCAATAAAGCGCACAATTTTTATACATGT
Organism: Tenthredo distinguenda; assembly: GCA_947538915.1. Taxonomy (NCBI): domain Eukaryota; kingdom Metazoa; phylum Arthropoda; class Insecta; order Hymenoptera; family Tenthredinidae; genus Tenthredo; species Tenthredo distinguenda. The sequence continues at coordinate 15,283,420 of OX384534.1, forward strand.
TTTACTTCTCAGCACATAAATACTCTTGCAATTGTCATTATCCCTACTTTCCATCATATTCAACAAAAGAACTAACTAAATTAAATATAAATGATGTAAAATCATGAGTTTTGTGCTTAGCAATGTAAGCATTTATTTCTGAACTCAGTGCAATTATAAATAGTACTGGTAGAATACTTACCATAAAAACCATAAACTTGTGTAATTTGTCTGGATTCATGATTTCCCCGCAAAAGTGTTATCCTGTCTGACCATTTGGCCTTTAACGTAAGCAGGCGGGTGAATGTTTCTAAGCTGTAATATCCTCTGTCGACAAAATCTCCCATAAATATGTAATTTGTATCGGGTACTGGTCCTCCATTACGAAATAGCTCCTCGAGATCGTAGAACTGATGATGAAAAATATCGAGTATAAGGGGACTGGGAGTAGGGAATAGGCATCAACAAGTACGAATCGAAGTTTTGAGGTTATATATTGAAGGAGCGATTTACCTGTCCGTGAATGTCACCGCAGACTGTTACCGGCGTTGATACTGGCTGGATGTTTGATTCTTCGAGTAGTAAATCGCACACCATGTCACACAGTTTCTATTGAAAGAGATAAAACTATTAAATTATCTGAAAGTAAGAGACCTGAGAGATGTAACCTAGAATATAGGGAGCGAATGAAATTGTTTTTGGAAATTGAACGATCTTTAAACCCGGAATATAATTTTATTAAAATTTCAAAACTGTGATTACCTTGAGGTCATTTTCTGGCAGGTATTTGCACTCCTTTGCAATATCTATCCATTTATCGATGTCTGACATTTTGGATTCGTAGTAATGTCGGAAATTGCTAGTTGCGCACCTAGCTGTCAAACGTCTGTACTAGTTTGTTTCCCGGAAGAAAGCGGGCTGCTTAAAAATTCGATATTCGTACCGTGAAAGTGTTCTGATTCCGCGTAATTAGTCAGTGATAATTATAAATAAATAAAATAATATATATTCGGATGAAATAATTAATAAATATTATTCAAACGAGACTGTCTATCCACTTATCGGTATAGATTTTATTTCCCTTTCTAAAATTAGGTCACCACTCGGCGGCACTGCGCAAGCTTCGATTATCGATTATAACATTAACGTCCAGCATCTAGATGCTGGATCTCATTTACGTGGTCGCGGCATAGGTGCGGAGGAGTTAAGCAGTCCAGTTTTTTAAACCGAACCTAATTTCTACAACGTGTGTTTGATCGCTCGCTGACTCGGGCGTTTATAACAATGCGGTGAAAACAATTCTGGGCTCGGTCAAATCAGCTCAACTTATTTCGTGGACCCAGCCATTTTGGTATCGAGACATACAGTGTGGATTATTCTACCCTGTCGGACGGAGGTAGTGGCAGTAGCTAGCTGCTGATACTTAGATTTCCCGTATTACAATCGTGATACATTAAGGGCTTTAAAATGTCGGGGAACACAGGGATGGAACAGTTAATACCAATTGTAAATAAATTACAAGATGCGTTCACCCAGCTCGGTGTACACATGCAGTTGGATCTGCCACAGATTGCTGTTGTGGGCGGACAAAGTGCTGGCAAGAGTTCGGTATTGGAAAATTTTGTGGGCAGGTGAGTCTAGTCCTACCCTCGTCGTATACGTATTATTTTATAATAAATCAACATTCTCGTAACCCTTCTAACCTTTTTTTTTAACCGTATACGAAAGGCGTGGCATTTTATTCCCCATCGTAAAACTATCATATAAATATAACACACAAGGCAGTGTAGTCGTCAATACTACGACTTCAGAGTTTACTCTACGTCAACTCGCATTTGACAGTTGAATTTTCAAACGTACGAACGGGTCAGTAGGGTCAATAGCAGAATTCTCGGCCGCCCACTCGCCAAGTGACTCCCTATATCTTATTACTCCGCGAATATTAACGTCAAATTACAATTTTCTATCATCAATCATTCACTATGATCGTACAACTGATAAAATATTATGAGTCAGCTGGGCTGCTCGGGATTTTATCATCACCGATCCAGGAGAAGGATGAATGAGAAACTTTTTTCACAGAAAAACAAATGAAAGTTGTGAATCGAACTTGCGATATATTCATTCAATTTTTTATTCAAATTATCTAATTTGTCTCTTCTCATTTCTTCTTTGTTTTTCCATCCACAAAGTTTGGAAGAAGATTTATAGCAAAAAATTTGTGTCAAATCAGATGACTGATGGCTGGTACGATTACAGATAACAATCTTATTTTATTTTGGAATTTACTATTTCCCTGTCAGCTTATCATTGCAGCGTACGATTAAAATATATCTAACCAGAATGAAAAGGATCACCATCGGTTTTTAGAATCAGTCACATCAATCAAATATTAAAGACGATAAATTTCCTTTCATGGTTCTATATAAAATATCGAATTTGTTGAAGACCTTTCCTACTCATCATATTACGTTATTTTGTTTTAATAAAGTATTTTACAATTTTCTCGCTCGTTTATACGTGGCAAATGAAAACGGTATTCTACAGCCGCCGTCGGGTTTGTGAGATACAATTTTCACTTCTGTAATAAAGAATGTTTCAGCAATTACCCGAGTGATTCATAGCGTTTAAGTAAACAATGGGATTCTCTTGTCTTTGCTAACCTTCTTCTCCTCTTTAAACTCTACTTGAATTTTCTTCACTTAATAATAATTATCATTTCATACCGTGTTATTAGCCTCATATTTATCCATGGTAATATATTATTCACTCACAAATTACCGAAAACATGTTCGAGGAGTTCTTTTTCATTATTATACTATCGCACTATGTTCTGGTCATTTGATACATCTCATGTTTAACATTCTCCAGTTTGCATTTGAAACATAGCATATTTCCATTTTATGATACATTCTCTCTCAGATGTATCGCCTTTCAACTACTTGACTCATTAAACGCATAAAAGATTAGACAAAATCACATCGCAGCTAAAAATCTCTTTAAACTTCCTATTTTTTGGTTCAAATGCTTTGAAAAATATTAAGGGCAAGTAGTAGTCGATCATCGTTCCGGTCAGCATAAGATCCTGTAATTTTTGTTCCTTGTTACAAAAGAGATGAATGTAGAATGTGTTTGCACTATCTCAGGACATCCTGTTTCCACCCACCGCAGCGAACTGTAATTAATTAAAATGGATTTAAAATGCTCCAAACGGAACCCTGATCGGATGATTAGATTTTTGAAAATTAGAAATTTCGACAACTGAAAAAATGAATCTGTTTCCACCCGATTGAATATTTTTTGTCTCCTGTATACAATTTGGAATGTTCAATTATTTAAAGAAAGATTAAATAGGTCTCAGGAAAAGGCCAGAGGGATCTTTACTGATTAAAGTATTACTGGCTATTTACGGCTGTTAACAATCACCTCTGATGTATTGATTTTGGCTATCGTATGTTGACACACATTTCCTCCTCTTGCAGAGATTTCCTGCCTAGAGGATCAGGGATTGTAACAAGAAGACCACTTATTCTACAGCTGATCAATAGCTCTACTGGTAAGTTATATCTTTTATTTATCATCTGGATATAATATATGAATATTCAGAATTTGCTCCATTTCTTTCAATGCTAATAAGAGAAGAAGTCTTCAGAGGGATTATAGGGCGATATTTTACCCTGTAAGCAAGTTGTGTTTTCAAGATTTCAAACTTCAAGCTCCGAAATCGATTCTCATTGATTTTTGAAACCACTTTATTTCCCAGTGACAATCCATGGCTAATTGATATCACAGGAAACTTAACTATGGAATATAGCACGTAGCTTGTTCATTGTTAATGACATTAAAAATAGTAACTAAAAATATGAGGAAGATAGCTGCATGTGGTAGGTGTAGGCAGGCCCGGTATTGATTCTCATCCCTTTTCCTCCCACTCTCCTCTTTCACTCAGCTCTGTCTAATATGCATGGCCAAACCAACATTTTAATCAGTAGAATACAGTTTGAGTAGCGATTGGGCTCTGAGTAAAAAAAAATTTGGCCTGTCGATATTGAAAAGCAAATTGTAGATATTCACAAATGAAAATTCTCTCCATTACTTGTATTCACAACGTTTGTAGGCCGTTGTTTTCTTTGTTTATGTAACACAAGCTATTAACGTCACATGCAACTACACATTGAAGTTGTATATAGCGATCCTGCCTGTAGTCTTATGAGACATTTACTTAGATGACACAGTGGCTCTTGATAATTTCCATTTCCAGTTAATTTCATACAAATTGGTTCTTTTCAAGTAATAAACTGACTGAGGAGTGGAGATGTGGGAAAATACATGACGGACAAAAGTTACATGGTTTTAGAAGGAGAACGTGATGTAGAAGTAAATTTACTCGTCCAATTGTTCATCCAATTAGATGTTTGTTAATCATTTTTCTCAGTAGTACTTAGTGCTTGCTCCCAAAATTGTCGGCAAAGTGATATCCAAAAAAAAACATCAACCACCCTAATATTTCTATACCCTGGCGTTGTTTTATTTAATAAAATTTCTCTATTTTGAAGTTTTGGTTTTCTCGGGGGGTTCAATTGTCTATCCAGAATGATCACATTTGTAATCATCGGAAAATGGTAAAAATCGGAAGCAGGAATTTTATCGTGCTATGGTATATGGTAAATCCTTAAAAGCTTTGTTGCGCTACTTACATAAATAGAGTCTGGCTAGAGTTTTGCGAAAGTACTAACAGATATCTTGCAGCTGTAAATTAAATGGAAACTCTTTATGTTCCATGAATGAAATTTAAATCTATATGATTCTCATTATAGCTAGTAACATCTTTAAGAGGCTAGTGCATTGCACAGCATTTGAAAATATCATTCTGCAACCGGAAGCTCTGATCAAAAAACAATGTAATGATATCAAATTCATCTCTTCGGATTTCCTCTCCATTCATAATAATATCTTAAATTATTTTTACTCTGGTATTACTCCGTAGTAGGCACATTATTGAAGTATATAATATCCACTTGTTTAAATATTAAATTTATATTATATAAAATTATGAAGTCATGCATCCATGTCGCTATGAGTTCGCAAGCTCTCGCATTCTACAAATTTCGTATTAACCATTCAGTTCGTGAACGAAAATCTCATTTCTTATCATATTTCCTGTAACTGACATGTAACTGGAAACTGATAAACAGATGACTGCTGCAAACAGCTGCTGTTTCTATCGCTACATGAAACTTTGCCACTGCGACCTTAAGGTACGATTACCAGAAACTTTTCCCAATCCAAATTATTGCAAAATGTTAAACTTCATCAGAACTTGTTGCCGACTTTTCTGAACAAAATTTGTGGAAAAAGTTGGGCTTGTTTTCTAGGCACTAGCTGCTGTGATAAACCGAGAGAGATTTCATCCGATGATAAAAGTGCTGAATAGTTGGTGATATTTTTCGTTTCAGAACATGCTGAGTTTCTTCACTTGAAGGGTAAGAAATTGGTGGACTTTGACGAGGTGCGTAAAGAAATTGAAGCTGAGACAGACAGAGTCACAGGCAGTAACAAAGGAATTTCTAACATACCAATAAACCTCAGAGTCTACTCTCCAAACGGTACGTGTTTTTATTTTAGTCTGATATTTTTAACTTTCGACTGTAAACATCACTCGTCATCTGTGAAGCTCTTCAATTTTGTGATAACAAACATTTGCCATTTCTCAATTCTAATTTTTTCATCTTTTGCTCATGATAAAGAACACACAAATTTTTCCTGATTCATTCATTGTGTTTTACAATATATGACTGTATTATTGCTCGGGATAACAATCTCTGAATTATGATAAGCTAGAGATTTAATCGAGCAGACACTGTCGTGTTTGAAGTGAAATGACTAAAAATACACTGCCTTCAAAGTAATCAACAATACTAAACTGAAAACCTACGAGTGCGAATACTGATTGGTGCATTTTGGCACATTGTTGAATATGTGTTGCAGATTTTTATTTATTCTGAATTCATTTTTATTGATTAAAGTAGAAGATATGGCCTCTCGAAACAGTCTGTAAAAGCAAACTCCGGATATCTTTGAGATCCAAACTTTGGAGACCTGAAAAACTGAATCGGGAAACTCTGTCAGCGTTAGTTAATCTTTAAACAAATCATTCGGTATTTACAGTTCTCAATTTGACTCTGATTGACTTGCCCGGTCTTACCAAAGTACCGGTTGGAGATCAACCGGTGGATATTGAGGCCCAAATAAAGGGAATGATTTTCCAGTTTATCAAGAGGGACAACTGTCTTATATTAGCTGTTACACCAGCAAATACTGATTTGGCTAACAGCGATGCGCTCAAATTGGCCAAAGAAGTGGATCCACAAGGTGAGTGACTTACTCTACGGCTTGATATGAAGAAATTAGTATTCTACAATTTGTCAGAGCTGTATCAGAACCACACATAATTTTGTATACTTTGATATAATTCAAAACTTTTAATTTTCTTTAATTCAAGGTGTACGCACAATCGGTGTTATTACAAAGCTGGATCTTATGGACGAAGGTACAGATGCAAGAGATATTTTGGAAAATAAATTTCTCCCACTTAGACGAGGGTATATCGGTGTTGTTAACAGGAGTCAAAAGGATATCGAGGGTCGTAAAGACATCAAAAATGCTTTGGCTGCAGAACGAAAGTTCTTTCTTAGGTAAGCAGTCGAAAATGAAAACTCTATAGTAAGTCTGAAAACGCATAAAATTTTATACTTTTTAAACCAGCCTAATGTCTCGTCAATATCTATAATAATTCTTTCCTGGTTCTCAGAATAATTGTAATTTTTTGTCGTGTTTAGCCACCCATCTTATCGGCATTTGGCGGATAGGCTTGGAACACCTTACTTGCAGAGAGTTCTCAATCAACAGCTGACCAACCACATAAGAGACACGCTACCTGCGCTTCGAGATAGATTGCAGAAGCAACTTCTCACTTTGGAAAAAGATGTAGAACAATACAAGCACTTCAGACCTGATGATCCAGCTATAAAGACAAAGGCTATGCTCCAGTAAGTATTATTTCGGCAATCATGTAAAAGAATTTGGACTAATTCTCTAAAATTCGCTATCAAATTCCATTCAAAGTCGGAATAATTCGAACACTATTTCAACCACTACTAACATCAACTTCTTTATATAGTTCGGTCTCTATCTATAAAAATACGTTAGCCATATCTGATTTTTCGTTTGAACAAGCTTTACAAGATTACGATTCAAAATTATCGCAATTTGATGGACTCGCCCTATTTACTTGTTTTATAGTTATACAGACAATAGTGTTAAAAGTTTCACAAAAAAATAATAAATTGTCATTTATCTTTCACGATGACTTATTGCAAAGTAATATTTGGCTGGTAAACAGTCTTGGTTTTTAGATATCTTATTCTTTTTTTCCAGATCGGTACAAATGTTTATGTATGTATTCTTGTATTGTTTTTCCTTTTTTTTTTTTTTTTAACATTGATTTTCAATTCTAACAGAAGATGATTACTTGTGGTGATTTCGCATATAACACAGCATGAAGTAGACAACGTTTTTTTTGGCAAGAAAACTCTGCCTACAGAAGTATGGCACTGTGAAATTTGTTGATTTATAGCTGCTAACATAAAAAAGTATAATTATTCACACTTTCAACAATTTTTCATAGTTCATTAAAAGCTTAAGTTATACTCCATTACATTTTTATCCAATTTTCATCGCCTTGTATCAATTGTTCGTTTATTAATGATTAGTAGCTATTCAAGACATACTATGCAGATAAAACAAAGTCACGCTAAATATCTAGAAATGAGATTGATTGATCGAATAGCAGACTTATTTCATTGGTGACTGCAAGATCGTTGCAATTCATGCTTTGAGATTACTGGATGGAATATTTTCACCCATAAAACGTAAATTTGCTCCCCTCCAGGTGTGCGTACTCATGTTTTTTTCTAACTATTTCAATTCAGTTAAGAAAATTAATTTTTCAGAATGATTCAGCAACTACAGTCAGATTTTGAGAGGACTATCGAGGGTTCTGGTTCAGCACAAATAAACACTAATGAACTAAGCGGTGGTGCAAAAATAAACAGACTTTTTCACGAACGGTTTCCATTCGAAATAGTTAAAATGGAATTTGATGAGAAGGAACTAAGGCGAGAAATTGCCTTTGCTATTAGAAATATTCACGGTCAGTATATCAACAACTATTTTCTTTAAAATAAAAAATCGCAACAAAATACTATCATCCAACTGAATTGCTTTTGAAGCTAATATGACAAGCATTTTTCTTTTCTTACCATTCCAGGTATCAGAGTTGGACTTTTCACTCCGGATATGGCATTCGAGGCGATCGTCAAAAAACAAATAAACAGGCTCAAAGAGCCCAGCCTTAAATGTGTCGATCTAGTTGTACAAGAACTCAGCAACGTCGTGCGTATCTGCACAGACAGGGTTAGTATCTATTCAAGTTTTAAACTATAGTATCAAAACTGTACTACAGATGAATCAAAACAATTCGACTGAACATCTATTGTATAATAATTGTACCAAAAAATGTAATTGTATCGTTTTTCTTGTCAATTTCTTTTCTCCACAGATGGCTCGTTACCCCAGGCTTCGAGAGGAGACTGAACGTATAATCACTACTCACGTGAGGCAACGTGAACAGCTTTGTAAAGAGCAATTGGTTCTACTGGTTGATTGCGAACTTGCATATATGAACACAAATCATGAAGATTTTATCGGTTTCGCCAAGTAAGTGATGTTTCACCTATGAGTCGCTATTTGGCATACGATTACGTACTTATATTGTCAATCATCGATCTGATAATATTTCGCGAAAACTTATCAGACCAAGCTGTTGCAAATTTATACAGAGAAGCCAAAACTTTTATAGAATACTTTTTTTTTCTTTATTATTTTGCCTTTTTTATCTTTTCTTTTCTTGTATTTTTTTTTTCTTGCTAATATTTTTCATCGGTTTTTAATGAATCGTTTTCTTATTTTATTTTATTTTTTTCTCTACTTGATGAACAGTCTTCTCTTTATCTCCTTATTTTGCCCCCTCCCCATTTCCCCATACTTCTCGCTTCATCATACACAGTTTTATACTCGTACCATGGAACTAGGTTTTTCCTGCCGATCCTCTGAAGTATAGCACCCTGTAATAGCTCACATATTGCACCTAGTGCATTGAAACAGTCTCAAAATACGATCTATAAAACAATCAGTAAATTAAATATTGGAATAACACTTTCTACATTCAGAATCTATTCTTTCATCAAATTTTGCATATCTCAATTATCCTCAATGTCAAATAGCATATCTTCAATGAGTAATGAATTCCATTTGATAAACTGTTGGTAAATTAAATTTTTGTTTAATCAGAATACTTCTACACGAATCACAATTCTTCAATCATGAATATTCTCTCCAATGAAAGGATACTCTCATTCAAACTATAGTACGATACCTATCCCTACACACTAAGCTCCATGTAGTATCCGATTACGAGTGCAGCACAGTCAGCTGGCAAGCAAACTGCTTGCTTTTGATGGAGGAATTCTATGATGTGATCTCCTTAAAAGTAAATTCTTTATTTTATACTGGCTGCACGTAAATCTTAGTTGAGAAATTTATCTTGCTGTCAATAAACATTGATGTATTCGTACTTTGCCTATACAATGTCCGCTTGTAAACTTGGCGTGTTTGATTTTGTCCGGAATGGAGTTGGCCCCGCATTCATCTGTCTCCTTCTTTCCTTCGTAGTTACATAGAGAAGGAAAAAGACAGAAGACTGTGAGGCCAACTTCATACTGGTCAGAAGCAAACACGTTTAGTATACATACACATCACCAAAATTTGTTGAATAATACTTCAGAAATTAAAAAATTGTAAGCTAACTTTCATGATTTCATTCATAAATAATATTTTACTCTCTACACTTTCTATGCAATTAGTCTGATATATGCTTTCCCATTTTTGTTAAAGTGAAGATAAGGATATTTAACAAATTATACATTCAAACCTGTAGCATCGCATCACATAACATGTAAATCATATGATTTTTCACCATACTTGTGTGTAGTGGAATTACACTCAGGTTTCACACTGCATGGTAGTATTGTATTATATCTTACTATCTTTCAGAAGAGATAATATCTTCTATAGGATATAACTTTATTTATTCATTGGTTTTTTTTGTTTTTTTTTTAAATCAAAAAAGTGACGATACCCTTTTACTACCCAACAAAACAGCAAATCTTTTTCACACTGCTATTGTCTATTTTTAGTTACGTCCAATTTATTTAGCAATTCAGTTTCCCGAAATTAATTTTGCTCGAGCAGTGCATGCCCCATGAGGACCTATTCACTTGGCAAACTTAGGCCTCGTCGCTCATGGCGCAATTCCATTAGGAGGCACAGTCGCAGTTCTCTAGTGCTTGATAAGTAACTAAATCACAGCCTTAATTATGCCTTTATTCACGTTGTGTACATGTAATTGTATGACATTGTGCGTACATCAGATTAATCTAAGTGGCTATCCATATACCTATATTCTATACATTGCACACACATTCTATTGTCAATAATCATTATTATGTTTGTTTGTTTTGTTTCATAAAATCTAATTCGTTGCATTTTTTTCTATCTCATACACTCATTGCATAAACATTATCATTAAATATGTATAAATCACCAGTATGTAAAGTTTTACAATCTAATGATATTTGGCCAAATTTAGAGATTTAGTTTAGTATTATATTAATATTATGTATCACTTATGCTTCTTATTTTGAATTAATCATGTTTTTACCTATGAAGACTTATGTTTCTTAATGGCTATTGAATATAATTTTTTTATAGCGGAAATGACAATGCTTTTGCATAGTTGAATTCACCGTTCGATCTGTTTCAAGTAATATATATACTATACTATGTACTATAACTATAACAGATCATGGTAAATTCAATGATAATTTTAGTAACCTCTGCTACAAAAAGGGGCTGTCTATGAATTGGTGATAAATAATGAAGTATAAACGCATTAGGAATAACAGGAGAGTAAAAACTTTACAAACTTGGTATAAGCAAAGGTCTTATTTAAATACTATCGTACTATGGCTTAAATACTACGTGATGATGAAACGTGTATATACTTTGTATATATAGGTATATTGAAGGATTGGCAACATTTTTTTAATCTCAATATCGAATACCATTTTATACAAATTGAGGTATAAATATTGAAACATATTTGATATGATTAAATGATGAAAAAAATTCTAGCCCCTGTAAATGGATGTGAATTGGCACTGTTTTAATTAGTCTGACTGCGTGGTATTTATTGGCCAGTCGCACACGTTCTAATATATTTCATTCCCAACATGTATTGCTATATCCATAATCAACTTTACTGTATTTCACGAATAAAAACAATTATTTAATTATACCGGCAGCGCGGCGGCCAGTAGCCATAATGCAAGGTAAGAACATCAACGTACATCGCAACAGAGGTTGACACCACTCTCTCTCTCTCTATTCTCACCTTACCCTCATTATTGAATTTATCTATTTATCCACTTTTCATCTCATTGCTCTAGAACACTAGTCTGTAGCACATAACACCGACTAAATACAGAAACAGTTTTTCTGCAAGCATGGAAGTCTGTGTTGTTTATTTTTTTCTTTTTTTTTTCTTTTTTCTTATTATTATTGAATGACCCGTTTTATAGTTGGTGAAAGTTATATTCCTGTAATTCAGATATTGATAGTAATTTCAAATCGGTGATGTGTCCTAATTTCTCATGTAGATCTCCTGCTCCAGATATTTTTCTCTGTCTGTTTTTTAATATTTTTAATTTTGTATGTTATGCGTTTTTAACGTTTATATATATATACATATATAAACATATATATATATATATATATATATATATATATATATATATATATATATATATATATATATATATATATATATATATATATTATCACAATTGATATTTTACTTTTGTTGGTTTTTTTAAATATATTTTTCGTATCTTTGTGCTATCTCAATGGGATATATTTGAGATGTTATATGTAAACGATTTACCTACTCACCTTAGGATTAACAGAAGATAATTGATTACTTGCTGGTGTTTTACAAACTGATACTTGCACCGTTGATGTTACGACGTACTGATCGTGTACTTGATATTAAGTGACATTTTTTAAATATGTAAATAGAAATGAAATGAAAATTTGGATGTATAGTTAATATTTTAGTAGACAAAAAAAATTGCTATGATACCATGCGCTGAACAAAAATATTCCATTTGCCTTAAAGATATTTTCTCACGTATGCTTAACTCAAATTCATTCCAAGCTTTTACATGCTATGATAATGAGTCAAACAAAGTCAAAATAAAGTAACACCGTGCATGTTGAGATATTGGTTTAAAATAATATTTATATTTTCCAATTATCTAACTGATACAAGTCCAGTTATTCAGAAAAATACACTCGAGCGTCTGTAGAATCAACTCCATGATTAATTGAGTGTTTCAGTTCTGTGAGTTTTTATTCTACTGTGTGTATAGTTTATTTACTGGGATATTTATTGAAGCCGAACATTTGACTTGTATGCTGAAACTTACAATGGAAAGAATTTACAATGAAAAAGAAAATTTTCTTGACAATTTAAATTCAGTAAAGTTATTTTGGCTTCCAGTCTAATATTTCTTGATATTCATAATGAATTCCTTGGCTTTTTTTTTTTTGGTGGACGTTGATGAAATATTTTTTGCTTGCAACTATTTTTCTTCATGCAGGTCATAGATGTGCAATTTTGTCTGCATTTTATAACGAAAACAATGCAATCTATGTTTTACTATCTACATTTCAGTGTGCAGATACTACTATGTTTTGATCAAATTTCTGTATACATTATTCCATTTTATGTCAGTTAGTATTTTTGCCATGTGCTGATTTCCAGTTAATCCAGTTAGGTCATCTCCTTATTCTTCATTTTATTTCATTTCTAACTGTTCCACATTAAAGTCAATTAATAATCTCAAACATCATCATTTATATGTAGAGAAAAGTCTATCGCAAATCATTTTCACCCATATTAGTCTGTAGAATCTAATATCTACTCCATCAAGTCTTTTCTATATTTCGACTAATGCAAATACATATGATAATCGCCTGTAATTGGGAATCTTATTATTTGGATACTCTGATCCTTCTCCGGAGTGAAACTAAGTAACTATCATGAACAAAAACCAACATTTTTAACACCTGAATATTACATTCAGAATATCACAACTAATATTTCAATTTCAATTCGTCTCCGCCATCAACCTATTAATCAGTTGTGGAGGAGGCGGTAGGTCAGGTTACTACATTTAGCATTGTTAATTATCAAAGAAAGAATTATTACCATATCATTTGAACCTTTTTATTCGTATAAATATTGATTATTGTATATTACGTGATTGTCGACTTGGTGGAGTGTATAGAAATGCTTGCAGAATTTTAAAGTCCAAATTGTAGTAAATTTAAGAAGCAAAAAGAATATGTAATAATCATAGTACTAATTTTTTAATCCTAGTTGATAAAATCCAGTGTTGAGTCTCAAGACAATTATTAATCATACATTCTACTTTGACTTTTGAACAGAGATTTTTCAAATATTTTGATATGAAGAATATATTTTTATTCTTACAGTGCATCTAATAATAGTCATAATTTATTCTCATAATATAGTTATCAATCAATACTATTCATACAGAAAGTTACAATTCAATTTTATTAGACATGTTTCTTTCATCTTGTATGATCACTTCTTAGTAACTTTGATTTCCAAATATACAACCTTTACTAGTTCTAATGATGTGTTCTTGTTTCTTATGCTCATTTGAAGTTGCTTCATGAATTTTTACAAAATCATACGACAATCCTACTCACAGTCGAAGAAAATAAAGTACTCGTGCTAAATGATATAATGCAAATTCATGAACTTCAGAAATTGAGTTGAGTCACTCAAGAAAACTCTCAATCTTAATTCCAGATTATTAAATGAATACTTGTGTTAGAATAGAACAAGAACTTGCCAATGCTCTACTCTGCGGTTACGTTACAGTTATGCGAAGAAACAAAAACGCATTATTTTGAATTCAAGTATTTTCGGCATTGCAACACAGTGCACACTATGCCATCATATGATGTTATGATTCCTAAGTTCTTTTTCTTCTTCTTTATATCAGATTTTTACCAGTTAATTCAAATGCTTTGCCTATCACTCTGTTAAATATCATAATTAGTTGATTTGAAAAAAAAAGACGAAAAAAAATTCACTTTCAACAGCAAAGTACCTTTGTATCAATAATGAAGTACCTGCACACTGTATATTCGACTAGTATTTCACAGTACAATGTTGTTTTTGTTATAGTGCTCAACAGTCGTCTGAAAATTCAGTTAAGGCAGGTCGACATACACTGGGCAATCAAGTTATCCGCAAGGGCTACATGTGCATACATAATCTTGGGATCATGAAAGGTGGTTCTCGCGACTATTGGTTCGTTCTTACTTCTGAGAGCATCTCATGGTTCAAAGATGAAGAGGTAATTATGCTCGTTCCATAGTTTGTCTTCGTCCTAATATTGTGAGTCTTGAATAGGTTCAAATAAATTCTAAGAAAAACACTTTGAGCGAGAGACTATTAAAAAAAAGCAAAGAAATAAAGAGAATATAAAAATGCAGATAATTTTTTCCAGTGATAATCAGACTTTATTCTTTTGAAACAGGAAAGAGAAAAGAAGTACATGTTGCCTCTGGATGGATTGAAGCTGAAGGATCTCGAACAAGGTTTTATGTCTCGTCGGCATTTATTTGCTCTGTTTAATCCCGAAGGTAGGAACGTCTACAAAGACTACAAGTCATTGGAATTGAGTTGCGAGACACAGGATGACGTCGATTCCTGGAAGGCATCGTTCCTCAGAGCTGGAGTGTATCCTGAAAAGGCAACAGAACAGGCTAATGGCGATGGAGAGGTAAGATATTCAGTACTTGTCATTTTATTCAATACTATCCACAGGAGTAAGAATAACACAGAGGATGATTCATCAATCTTTATGATTACTTGCCAATCTTTATAGAAAAGAAAAATGTTTCACCAGATTTTTCACGTATACCAAATAACATGATTGTAATTATTGCGTAAGATTACTATGTATAAAAATAGCCATTACATTTTCATTGGGGAAAACTCCCATTAGATTGGTATCATAGGTGTTTGTTATGGAATTGATAAAATGGGCAGTAGTAGCTTCAACAAGAAAAAACATATGAAAATTGATTGTGATCCTATGTTCATATCATTATCTTAGATTTACTTTTTCAAGCATATACTGGGGAAATTCCTGACGTCCGTCCACCAAGAGAGTGTTGAGGTGGTCGATTTCGACTCTCGCCCATCTCAACACGACTCTTGGTGAACGGATGTTAGGATTAACCTGTATGTGACTTGGTATTTTCAACCCATTATATACGTTGCCTATAGGCCCTTAGACCCTTACAGATAATTCCTTTGAATACTTTTTTGATTGCCATATGCTTTCTATCATTACGATTTCTTTCGTTCATTTTAGGATAATCTACCATCCAGGGTGAGTTCGTCAACCGCATGCGGATTTGTGCTTTTGATTCCCTTTTCTTATTTCCTTCCTTAATTTTAACTATGTGGTGGTTTGGATCTAATAGTATTTCAATTATTTTAAAATTCCTAACAGTTGCAGCATAATTTCAATCTTGTATGATTGAAAATAAGTCTGAATTATAAATGAACTAAAATCAAAACATTAAAAGTTAGCTACGATTTCATGAAATTTTTTCTAGTAATTCTCATTATATCTTTGTTTTCAAACTATTTCACACGAAAGGAAGGATATGAGGTTCGTATATGACTATTTGATTTTTTGTTTGACAGGATTCTGTGCTGTTATAATGAATTTTCACGCTATTCAATTGTAGAACAATAACTAGTCACTTACCATCTTATTACACAGAAATACTTGCATTACAACTAACACATTATGATCACATATGAAATCGAAAACACCACAAAACATATTGATTTTACGTTAATTAATTACCCGTTATAAATCCAATTTATTTTTACTTTATTTCATGTCTTACATATTACCTAAAATTATATTTTTTACATCAATTAGTTGATCATTATTCCGCACCTAAACCAACCCGTTCTTTTTATCACCCTTGGCGCTTTGTGCCTCTTTTTTTTTTCTATTTTTTAGTTTTTATTTAATACTGCTGTTTCATAAATATCCATGACACCATATAAGTACATAATATTCTGCTTCCTGTTCTTTATACACATAAAAAAAGTTTGTCACAAAGAAAATTCAAATTTTTCAAGATAATAAATTATATAGCCCATTTTTTACAGATAATTACTAATAACACACAATGCTTTCATAATTTGTTGATCTAGGTCCGTTGATTACAGTCTCAAGTGTTATTCAAGACTTTATTAAAAATAAAAGCTGTTTTTTCTTAGGGTGGAAATGAGGGTCAATCTTCAATGGATCCGCAACTGGAACGACAAGTGGAAACAATCAGGAATCTTGTTGACTCTTACATGAAAATAGTGACAAAGACAACACGAGACCTTGTACCAAAAGCTATTATGATGTTGATCATCAATAATGCTAAGGATTTCATCAATGGAGAATTATTGGCTCATCTTTACGCCAGTGGTGATCAAGTAAGTAGAATAAAAATACAAATAAATATGGTGGCATTCAGTTGACGATATTGAATGTTGGTGATTGTGCAGGGACGTGACGGAAATTTATCGGCAAATACCTATTTTGTACGAATGTAATTATCATTCCTCTTTACCCAGTTATCCAAAAAAGAAATAGATAATTTGAAGAATTTCATTAAACCTCTCACTGAAAGTTCCCTTCCCCTTCCCTTGCTCCCTTTGTTCATTCTGTAAGAAAGTCCGAACGTGTATATATATAAAAATTGCAGCAGTTGTTCAATTCAATTCTTGAATGCACTCCATTATCAAAATACATTTTCAGAAGCCCCTAGCATCTCGAATCTCCAGTTCGTTGAGGAACTGAATTGATAATTAATTCAATCTTTCTATAAAAACATTATTCTTCACTTAATATGATTACACTTGACTACTCAGACTGCAAGTATCAGAGATTCAATAAAATGCACAGTCTACAATGCACGAAGTAGTGGAATAAAACCTGTAAGGCGGGTAGGATTGGGTACTCGTTCAAAATGCTAGTTTTATACCCTTTTCTCTAATTAATTGATTTACTGTATGTATCGATCCGTTATGTCTAATGTTCGATTTTTCAGTCTTCTATGATGGAAGAATCGCCCGAAGAAGCCCAAAAACGTGAGGAAATGTTGAGGATGTACCATGCTTGCAAAGAAGCCTTACGGATCATTGGAGATGTTTCAATGGCAACAGTTTCCACGCCAGTACCACCGCCTGTGAAAAATGATTGGTTAGCGTCTGGTGAAAACCCAAGGTGATTTTTCAATTACATATTTGCATGTTCTCCTCTCTTCTCTTATGTTAATAATTGACATTACTTTTCTACATCTTTCTGTCCGCTTTTTCCATTCGCTCTGAACATCACTGCTTCAGTCTTGGGTAAGATCATAGATTTATTTACTCATATTTATCTTTACAGAATTTACAGCGTCTAAATCTTCTGTCTATCATACTTATTGACTGTGATTAGTTTCTTTATATCTGTGAATTAAACTATCACCATTTTTCGATCAAATTTAATCATTTCAATTACCAATTATAAGCTATAAAACTCACGATTTACACATTATCAATTTTGCAGTTGAATATTTTAATAATAAAAACTGTTTTTTTATGTAAACTACATAGCATAAATTAACATAAGTAATAAGAGGGCCAAAAAACGATATTTACTAATCTTAAAACATGATATCCATATGAAAGTTTGTATTTAAACTGCCTGAGACATCTTATGATTTTACTCCTTCCTCTGCGGCCACAACTGTAAGTCATTTAATTAAAGCTTCAATCTTTAGCTCATGACAAGGAATATGTTATAAATAATATTTCTACTTGTGGTGATTATCACTTCTTACAAAATACTGATTTCACATTTTGTTACAGGCTATCTCCGCCATCCCCTGGTGGACCTAGAAGAGGTGTTACACAATCTATGGTGCCTCCAGCAAGCTCTCGAGCTCCTCCACCAGTACCAGCTGGTGGACGACCAGCACCAGCTATTCCAAACAGACCGGGACCTGGCGGACCTCCTCCAGCCCGAGCCACACCGGGCCTACCGCCACCACTCATACCATCGTAAGTACTACATACTTTGATGTGTTATTTCTCCAAATGAATCTAATTGCACCATTTATTTCAAAGCGTTGGTAAAACTAACAATTTTGCATTGGGGTTTGAGGAAACTTATCAAAAAATTATACCTGTAGCCTCTCTCATTGAATAAAGGAAACTATTAATTGGATAAATTACAAGGCATGGAAGTTTAATAAACTCATCTATGTAAAGTTTTAGACGGATCACATAAGCAGTCGCCGGTTGTTTTCTTAAAATTCGATAATACTATTCAATCCAAATATTATCCAAACATGGGATATTTATGAAATAAATAATATCCCTGATAATCGTGCATAGTATGAATGCTTTATAAAAATAATTCAAAAAAGAAAACTCCGGAATTCATTAGATCACAACTCAAAAATCACAGTAATTCCATGTTACCATTCATTCCATTGGGTGAAGACTGTGTCGGAGCTCCTGTTTAAATAAGAAGTATCATTGATGAGACAGCATTCTGCACAGTGAATCTGAGATTTAGTTGAGATTAGAAAAATCTTACGGCGTCAATTGTAGCTTGTGTAATTATTGTTCTATAATTGGGTTGCGGTTTTAACATTGCTTTTTATTACAGGCGCCGACAATAACTTCTTCGCACTAACACCTAGTCGCTACTAATCCATATATTTGTTGCATCTAGTTCGTAAATATCTAATACTCAAAATGTTCTCACAAAATTGTATTCTATATCTACATATTCTATAATACTTGATTACGACTATCAGAGATGTGCGAATTTGTACAATACAGAGTAGAGTTTATTCATACGAACAGTTCTTCGACAAATATTTCCTCAAATCTAATAAATATATATCTTGTATTATAGCAACTTCGATATTTATATTGTGAATTTGTGAATAATTGGGTAATCGGTAAGAAACCATATATTTTTTTCACTATTCACTACCCTCTTCCTATTTTGGATAACATCTGACATTTAGTTCATAATATATTTACAATATTGCATCACGTTTGTTCAAAGGCACTATTTTTGTCGGAAAACTTGTTGCTGTGTCAATTTTTATGTATAAATAAGTTTGCACATCTCTGATAAGTGTTGTAACGGTTTAGTTTGGCCTGGTGATAGTGAGAATTGATGAAATGCAAGTAAATGTTTTGGACATTGAAGTCGATAGATATTTCAAATAGTTTGAAAATGTAAGATACATTCATCGTTTAAATGTAAATTAATTTATCTACTGTTGAGCTGCTTGCATTTCAAATCGCACGTAATTCTCTTGTATATATACCATTTAAAATACCTACTCTAATGAAATGGTTAACAGTTTTTGGTTTTATCCAAATAACAATTGTAATAATAACAGCATGACATTTCATTTAACATCTAATTATACTAATATCAAGAATACAATGCATCATTTGTAATGGTCCAACATCACTGAATACAGGTGTCCACATGTCATCACTACATCGTAATCCTCAAATTACGTTTTACATCACTTCTATTATCATGATTACACTAAATATCTCCGATTAAAAATTTCACTGAAGAAGGACATGTCGGCGCCTGATTATAACATAACATAATTTTGTAATTACATAAGTTGACGCCTAATTATATAATGTCAATAAAAATGTGTCTGCAACTCCAAAAGAAGAAAAAAAAGCCATTGTTAGTGGGCTAATATTATCCATAAATTCATTTAAGCATGGCAGAAAGATCAATTTGTCTAATAATAAGCAGTATTTGCCATTAATTCTTCAACAATTGATTGTAAATATTAATCAGAAATTTTCAATTTTTAATGAAGAAGAAATTAAAACCTTGGAAATACTTGTTCAAGAATCAATTTGGAATAATAACAACACAGCTTCTGGGACGTAATAACTGAAAATTCTATTCTAAATTTAATTGTTGAGACTCAACCATAGTCAGTTCATAAATCTTCGTTCAAAGCTTCGCATACCTTTCTAGAAAGGGGAAATAAGTTTCGAAATGCGAATGTGATACTGAAATTGATAATTGAACGAGCATAATATTGAAATTATCCATAGCCAGTGTAGAGTGTAAATACCAAATGGTGTGTTTAGTCGTGGGGGTGGGCTGCAGCAACGAGTGGGTCAAGCTGCTACACAGGCTGCTGCTAATGCTGCTGTGAACGAGCTGATGGATGCATTCAGGATCAAGTAAATAAATAAACTGCTATCGCTTGCCATGTCCAACTTTACAGTTGTCTATCTGAATTGCAATGAGTATCTTAACTTATGTAGATGGTAGACTGTTCAGGGTTGAGATCAAACTAATTCTACTCTCTATTCTCTGGATAAAGTGTACTAATTTAAAAATAACTTTTTTTTTAATTTCTCTGCATGATTTTACAAGCTGAAATAATGACATTACAATTGTAAATTATATTCGAGTATATTATATTAAAAAAAAAAAAAAGTCAAATAGAACTTACTGTTATACATATTACAGTTTATGTAATCGCCACTCAACCTGGCTATCGTATCAGGGTTCGGCTGATAGACAATGAGAGTTAATCGGTGTACACACCTCAAGGCTAAGAAGGAAGTTGAGATTCCAGTCCTACTAAAATGTTTATGATAAAGTAAAGTGTTACCCATATGCGATACCCAGGGATATGCGCTATGCACTCAAACTTTGCATTGATCGAATTACATACTGATCCGTAAGCCACAAGTAAACTAAGCTGAATCATTGATTTTACTATCTTTAAACATATTTTATGTCCATGTATCTATAACAAGACAATAGATACTAACTAAAATGTATCTAAAGGAGGATTCAGATACTCATCATATCTGGATGTTGTATCTAGATTAGAGATAATCACTAGCCTGGTCCCAAAGTACATTTTCAGAATTCTTCTTGTATTGATTTATGTAATAACGTAAAAACCTTTTGCCTCTGAGCTTTGGGTACTGGGATTGACATTTCACTTTTCAAATCATTCAAAGATCATTCTATTCAAGGAATTCATGAACGAGCGTCATAAAAAGCATCGGCTATTATTATTCTTGAATATTTGTCAAGAACGATTGACCAACTGGTGAAGTGTTCCTACAAAATTCCATCTTTTGATATATCTCACCACACCTGATTGGACATAAAATAAATTGTAAAGTTTATTGCGGACAAGGAATTTAATAACGTTAGAAAGGGGGGATTGGGTGGAAGAAAATTATTAATTTTGAGACACGCGATTTTTTCAGACTCAATATCTCCATAAACAAGACACTGATATAACAAACAGTTTTTTGAGAAGGTTCAATTGCATACGAGGGAATGAATACATCGAAAAGGGCTCTATTGGCCACGGAACAGACAGATAAATCTAGTTTCTCCAATAAAGCTTTCTATTTATTTTGAGTCCAATCGCTGTTATATTATGTGGGACTAAAATAAATGCATTGTATGTAACTCTGGGTCTAGAGATCAATTTGAACTTACTTAAAATATTCCCATCAACTTTCTAGACGGCTCTCGAAGTGGCATAGAAATGAATACTTTAATTCACTATCTTTGAAACGCAATAAAGCCTACTCAACATTAATACATAAAAAAATAGCCCATGCAAACATATATGGGTTGTATACTTCCCACTTGCCTACAAAAAAATGGGTCAGAAAATGAAGTTCCATTTGCCTACGATTGTACATTATACCATTCATGGAAGAAGATCAATAATCGTCTGTATTATATTACAATTGGATAATTAATAATTGCAAGATAGATTGGCACTCTAGTGCTTGAACAAAGATTAAAAAAATTAAATATTTTTCGGGCTAGCAGGGACAGAAATCGTATTCATAAATAAACAGATTATATTCGATGATCTGTTGATCATAATGTTGCAAGTTTAAAAATCAGATTTTCCATTATGGTTTATTACCAGAGTCGAAAAAATGCCGAACTTGTACACTAGCATTAGACTATTTTAGAAGTGGAATCTGGGAAATATCCTGAAGCAAGCTTTTTAAATTTAATAGATTCAGCCATATGTATAAGATATACTGAACTTGCTACTGTTGGTAAATTATATGTATAGTGTAAATGTAATAGAAAACTATTCAATTATGAAAATGATTAAGCAGATGTAATAAAGTTTATCATTCATGAAGAAAAATTCTGCAATAGAAAGTGTGTTTGTTTCAAACAATTGAATAATTATCACATTTGTTTTCCTCTAAAGACTAAAGAGTAAAAAATAACAGACTGATGAGAATGAATTTGCTTTATCAAACGCTGGTGAAAAAAAAAAAGAATGAGATAATCAACATTTAATCCCTGTGAATTTGATGGCAGGATGATATCTAAATGATAATGGAAAAATAAAAATTACCAAAGTTTAATTTTATAACTGGTCGTATTCGTCATTTGAGATTCTATTATCTCTAGATTTATTCCAATGAAATAACAATCCTGAAAAGTCTACCAAAATCGTGGCGATTGTTAGGTGTTCTTGTTCCAAATAAATACTTATTGTCATTCCATTGAATAAATTAGGAAAGTTAGGAAAAAAATAAGCACTATGCGTAGTCAAAGTGCAAGGTATTGTTTGGTGATAAAACAGAAATAAATAAATGTCATCGTTATTTGTAATTATTGAATAATAATGTCAGTGATATTTATAATTATTGCACATAAAAATGTCATGCTGTTATGATTAAAATTAAATTCTATAAAAAATCATATTACACAGTTATCATATCCTATTGATTCAACTTTAAATGTTATAAAATTGATATTAAAGAAGAATAAACTGCTAGCTGAGAAAAGAGATAAAATAAATTTGATGACTCCTACAAATTTTGATCTATAGACATGTCAATGTGTCGTAAAAGTTTATGAAACTGTTACTTTAGCTACCTAAATGAGAACCTGCTCAGTCTTAGTATGTGATATAGCATAGCTGCTTTGTGGATTCAACATGAAAAATCCAAAATATATTAACTACTGTTAACGCAACTACAATTAAGTATTAAAAATTATTAATTGTTTCGGAAAAAAAATCTATTATCATTCGTAATTCACGTACTGCTGCGGTGTAACATTGTGGCTTTCTGTAATCAATCTGTAAAAACAAAAACATTGATTGCCAAAGTAAATACTATTCGTAATGTTGTTAACTTCTACCATCACACAAGCAATGTTGATTTCGTCGGTTTCTTTCAAAGCTATAGGTCAAGGTCTGAACATTGTCATACATATACTATATGTTATTTATTAAAATATGTGCAGCCACAAGTGGTATTATTGTAATGTTATTGTACAGTATAAGGTATATCTAGCTGATTCATGCACTGTTGCCAGGCTAATAAGTTAGAAAATCTACTCTGTAGCACCATGTCCCATGTTCGGTAGATAGTAGCAGATACAAGCGATGTTCAGAGTACCTCACATTGCTATTGAATTAAGGTTATTATTTCTCTGCGCATATCAAACTGTATAAATCACTTGTACGTAATTAGGTATTTGTTTTAAATGTATGAACTGAAAAAAAAAAAAAAAAGGAGAGCCATAGATAAAATGACAACGAACAGAAGGTGTAAACTAGTGATTCGAAAACCAGATTTTCATCGGTTTTGTAGTTTATTGTTCACTCAGTATTCGTAAGTCAATTATTAATACCGATTTCTTAGAAGAAATTCGATTTGCTGTCATTTAGAGTAGAAATTAGATGTAAATTTTTAAACTAAATTCAAATTATTCAAATTTGCTTTTTTGCAACTCAAAAGTGTTATATTGTAGTACTGAATATGGGGCTAAAGAGTTGTTACTGTAGTAATGCACCGAACTGATCGCTTCTGTGACTAAAACAATGTTGGTAAATATATAATAATTAGGTACAGCAGAGCAAGAATAAAAAAGTAACATAAGTAGTTATTGCAATTTAGTTCGTAGTACGTACTATACGATTATGAATCCCAGAGATATACATGAACTTGCTTGTGGATATTCAACTCAATTTTCAATAATATCATTTCACAAATTCATCTTTATTTCATTCCATTGTGTTTCTTGAGTAGTTACACAAACATATGTAATTTTATGAATAACATCGCATACCGCTACTACTCTCGATTCCAATAATTGCCATTTACTTCCGATTATTATAAATTGCACTTCTACATTTCGAATTGTTAACATTTTAATTATTACCTACTTTTCTTCTGACAAATTGGAGTTTATTACACCAAATGCTTCCAGCGAGAGCCTTAATAACTTTCGACAGATAAGTATATTAAGTTGAATATTTGCAATGTGAAGTAACTTTAATAAAATAGTATCCTTGTTTTATTATTGTTAAAATTTTAATGGTTTAAAAATACCTATTAGTTGTCTTTAAGACATCTGAGAAAAACCGAGAATCTGTGAGTGAAGTAATCCTTGATTTAATTGAATTCATATTTTTCTACAATACCCATATCAAGAGTGCTTAGAACCGGGGAATTCCTATAACGAAATTATTTTAATCAACTTAAGCAGGGTATCAAGGTAACAAGAGCCAAATACAAGCTATGTAAAATTACATATTTAGTTTTTATACAAGAGCTGAAAAATTACGCTACTTATTTTAATTTTCAATTAATTATGCAATGACATAGCATATTTTGATATCTTATTATACTCTATCATTCTACTGTATAAAAAGTATATTCCCCGCTTTCAAACACTAGACACATCTTCCTCTGCTTATAGAATCAGTCACGTGTTAGAATTATACCTAGAGATACTTCCATTAGGTAGATTGATTCATACGTATGAATTACTTTTCCATTTAATTATCACCTAAGCCCTTAAAGTTACTATGAATTTCATTGATGTCGGATAGTCAAGGGTTTGGATAAGAAACATGTTCAATCCTATGAATTGTTTTTTAATGGTAATACATAATCAGGTGTAAGGTTTTCAGTTAGTTTGATTTACATTTTCATTACATTATTTATAAATTATGATACTAATAATTGCATCGTGGCATATTAACATACACATATTAACATATGCAGGTATATGTTATTGTAAGAGGATAAAGTACCACGAACGGGCTCATTGGGTTACTTCACAAACATACTCGTAATATAACACAAGTTTCATGTGAGCATATATTGTACAAGAAGTACACTGATTATTGCAATATAAATGTGTATATAGGGACTACTACTATGTTACAAAATATAAACGATTATGACATAATAATAATCGTAAAATTTGAATAGTGGACACACATTTATACATTATAATATTTGTAAGATGTGTGGCTATGTTCTGCCTTGTTATTAATCCTGAACTAATTTCCTATATTTTCCTAAATAATTAATTTACAGATCATTGCTTCAGCTTACTAACTTTCATTCTTATCTGTTTCTATTATTATGCTTTATGTCCACCATCTGATACACAGGTGTTGTCTTCTTCATGCTTGAAATGCATGTATGACTATGTGATTGTTGAAGAATCAAGGGATTCCTAAAGCAAATGGCATAGCAAATTATTTATTATTTTCACAATATTCATAGAATTACGGGTTTTTTTTTCATTCATCGTCTTTTCTTTTCGAATCTTTATCACAAAACTCGGTCGTGTCAGTCGACCTTTAATATTCAAACAGTTATGTATAACCTGTCCTATGTATACAGCGTAATATGAAAAGACTTTTAGAACTCCTTGAAACTATTTTGTGAATGCATGTTCTGCCTCTAATGCATGTTAAGCAAAGATATGTTTTCAATTTAGAACTTTAAGTTATCGTTTCATTTTATCTAAACAACTGCGTTTTTCAAAAAAGACAGTCATCTTATTTCAGTTTAATTTTTTTTTATCAAAAGAACCATTGGTGAACTTACTCTTTCGATTTTATGATAAATAATAAAAGAACTTAAGCTTTCTCTTCTGTGTTAATGTCAATATCACTAATTGGATATAGCTATAGCATAATTTTCTGTTGTGGTGTTTTGAACCTTGGATTATTACTTTGAACTTGGCTTCATGTAGAATACGAAATTGACAGCACATCTTTAGAATTTCACCAATTTGAGGTTGATGAGAACTTGATATTCCATACGTTAAACTAGGCTGTACAAATTTAACAATTTTTATAGGGATTCATTTGTCACTATTCATTACGTTATATTTCTAAATTAATATATATATATATATATATGAGGAATTGATCATAATTGCTTATTTAAATATTGTCACTCATTAAATATGTATGTTGTAGGCGACCTGTTCCCAATATTCCTCCCCGAATTCCTGACAGACCATACCCTGGGCGGCTAAACTGAGCTAGCATAGTGCATGCCTGGAACAAGTGCTGATAAGTGCTATCTTCAACTCCAAAGTGTATAAAAGGATCAAAAGAAGGACTGTTATATCTAATGGACAAAAGTATACAGCAGTCGTGTGAAAACTTGAAGACTGCTGCGATGTCGGATGTTCCAAGAGATATGGGACCAAAGTGAACAGGTGGTGAAATATTCTCTCATTTCCTGTTTATGAAGTCAACACTTATAAACACAGAGTCATTTTTATTTATGGTGATATATTAGACAATTAAGTATTAGTGTTGCACCATATCAGAATGGAGTAGCATATCGAGAAATTGGGAGCGTGCATCGATCTAAGTAACAAATGTGTTACACTCTTGTAACTGAACTTGAAAGAGTGCGATATCTTCCTTTGATAAATCCTGAAAGGAAAAAAGCAGCGTGAGATTTTAATAACTGACATTTTTTATTAGACTGAAACAGTGGCTGCTACTTGTCTGTTATTCTATGGCATAATAGTAACGTGATTTTGATTGTGTTAATTTCATTTGAAAACATTAGAAGAAGATAATATGTCATGTACCTCATAAGAAGAAATAACATACTTAAAGGCTCTCTAAATCTTTATAAGATTAAAATAATATCCTGTTTACTAATAAATTTGTTCTAACGCTACGATATGATAGATAAATTTCAGGATATGCCTGTATTATTTTTTGGTGCCGGCATCAATTGGGAACGTGATGTTATATCTTTCAATTTGTACATATTATCCTCTAGTAATTTTCATCGTTGAAAAATTTAGTGATGATAAATAAGCAGCCTACTAATTAGTATCAGAATGAAGTAGAACCGATCTTACTCTTGCTTAGTTGAACTATCAATGTATAGACACTTAATACCCAACGTTAGAAAAAATTAGAATTGGTTTTACTTTGGTAAACTCAAGATAGTAGCCTCAAGTTTTGCATACAAACATGGCTTTTTTATATAAGTTAGCCGTAATAGACAATAAATAATATTTTCTTTTTTCAAATCTGACAAAGCCTAAAAGAAATATGTGAATATATTAGATAATATGAAGCAGAGTTGGCATTAAATTAAATGGTTTTTTTCACACCATGGATGGTTTTAATTCAATTTAATTTTTTTTCAAATTACATCTTGCATCTGCATAGTAATTAGTATTCTGTATCGAAAATTGGAAGGCTTAATGAAATGAAATACTTAAAAAGTACTGCAGAAAGCTTGATTAGCTGAAACGATTTAAAGGTATGAAAATGTTAATATACAACAAGATACATCACACACGATTATTTTATAATTGATACAAAAAACGAAGCCTGATTTTTATCTAGGAAATCTGTTTCTTTTCTTTTTTTAAACTATGATTTTTCAAAACTCTGACATACAGGAATGCCAGAGTATGTACAAATGCTGCCGCACCATAAGTTCGACTATTTGTTGCTATAAATCAATTTATACTCACCGTGTGTACAAATAGACAATATCATAGACAATTAATATTTTATAAACTCAATTGAGATGTAAAAACGTAGCAACATGAGACAATATTAGCATTTAATTCTGCTTTCAACTTTTGAGTCTTAAGGCTAATTATTTCAGAATCAGACATAATTTTTCAACGCGAGGTCTAGTGAGCTAGCCAAATAATCATTATAAATCATTGACTAAGTTAATTTTAATCAAATATTACTGTACGTGTAATATTATACTGTCCTTAACTTATATTTAAAGAGATAATTAAAATTAGGTAGGTACTTTTTTTGGTACCTATTTGCGTTTCAAAGACTATGAATAAAACTTAATTTGGATCGCAATATCTATATTCTGATAAGTATATGATTGTCTGATGCAATAACGTTTGATCAAAATGCTGAATTAGTATTTTCAATTACACGAACATGCTACTTTAATAATGATTGTACATAGATCGCTATAGTATTATACATGTATTGGCATACAAGAATTTTGTAATACCAAACATTGTCTCAATTGCCAGTCCGTTATGCAATGCAACTCTGACTGATGAATGTATGTACCTAGGCTGTATGATACTAATAAACGATATTTGATAAGAAAATTTGTTGATCGTTTATTTCGTAATAATTGAAAGCCAGAAAATAAATTGTGAACACAACTTTGACTGTTAAAGATTTAAAAAATCATGACTAATAAAATTCATTACTTTATTTAAATTACTAGCGAAATTCATTTGAAAAATTACAAACAATTAATTCGACTTATTATGAGTTTTAAATTTGAATAAAATTAGTTTTAACTTCCAATCGAGGGGATGGATGGAACAAGGATCTAAATCGAAAATGGTACTTTCGAGAAAATCAAGTAGCAGATTGAAAATCTAGATGGTTGTATGCTCACGGTCAATTGTACTACATACTGAGATCCTTCAGAACGTCTGTAACAATATGTTAGAATATAGTTTACAAACCTATACTTACAAAAGATAGCGTGAAAGAGAAAATCAATCGTAGTCCTTGGTCAAAATATTCTATTTTCAATTTGAACAATATTGTGTGCAACCCAATTTTGAAAAGATTTACCTTCTGCTGATTTGATATCTGAAATAAAGAGGTGCAGGGAAAGGACGTGGAAAATTAGTAAACAAGTAATTATATTGGAATGTATTAAAATTTATTGCGATAGAATCGACTCGTGTCACTTTTCTCGTGAGTTCAATATACACTCGTTTGTTGCAATTGGAATAGAATTCTGCTGGACGGAGACATTCGGACTTCGATGCAAGATTATTCAAGTGTAACAGGAGGACAAGTATTTTAACATCACTATCAAGCACCAAATTATTCTGAGAATTAGATAAACCAATCCCACATGAACTCGCCACATCACTGGGGCCACCGAGCCCACACAGTTGCCTCCTGTACCCTAGTCAGTACTCCGTCACTACCACCTATGTGAATTTGGACCGTGACTTCATCATTTTTCGATTTTTTATATACCAAATAATTGCTCCTTAATTGCTCTTAATTGCTCTTTCCGCTAATTGCTCCGATCTCGTTTTTGAGAAAAATGAGAAAAACAAAATTTGATTTTTCTATGTTAAAATAGCCTAAACTTTAACTCTATGTTTTGACCAAACGGATGGGTATTCGACGACCTATGATATACCAAATAGAAGTAAAATTATTCAGTCATGATTTTCAATGAGAAAGCAAAAAACGTGTTCGCCAGAAATGAAATGGTGGGGGCTAGGCCATTTCACAATTGGGACCCACCTAAACGGAACAGATTTCGGCGATCGGTGGTACACCGGACAATTGCTCCTCAATTGCTCTCAATTGCTCTACCCTTATTTTTAATTGCTCCGCGATAGTTTTCCAGAAAATAGCAAAAAATGTGTTGGCGTGATGTGAACGGTGGGGATGTAAAACTTGCATTGATACTGATCTGTGATGTTAAAGACTCCAGACTCTGGTGTAATATACTGGTCGACGGCGCGAAAGGTGTAAAACTTGCATTGATACTGGTCCCTGGACGCTAACAACTCGAGAGTCTCGTATAAAATATACTGATCAGAGGGGTGAGAAGGCGGACAACTGGCATTGATACTGGTCCCTGACGCTAAAGACTTGAGAGTCTCGTATAAAATATACTAATCAGAGGGGCGAGAAGGCGGACAACTTGCATTGATACTGGTCCCTGACGCTGAAGACTCGAAACTCTGGTATAAAATATTGATCGGCGGGGCGAAAAGGTGTAAAACTGGCATTGTTACTGGTCTCTGATGCTAAAGTCCCAAGAATCGGGTATAATAGACTAATCGACGAAATGAAAAAGTCTGAAACCCGCCATTAAAATTTATGCAATCATATTTTTTTGTTTCATTTTGGAAAATTATTGGGTAGCAATTCAAAATGAAAGTAGAGCAATTGAAAGCAAGTGAAGAAAAACTTTCGCGAAGCAATTGAAAATAAGGGTAGAGCAATTGAGAGCAATCGAAGAAAAGTTCATTGGTATCTAACGAATTATCGAAATCCTGTGATATACAAGCGCATCCGAACTGTGACGTAGCTCGCGCCCCATCATTCACATCACGCCGACACATTTCAATGTGCAACTTTATCTACACGATTGATCTGCAGGTTGCGTGTGATAAGGTGTACTTATGTTCACAGCTAAATAGTTCATTAATTCAATCGCGAGATGGCGATACTATTTGTCACTCCGGGTAGCAATGGAGCGCTCGGATAGGGTAGAGACACCTGCCGTGGATTCAGTGGATCTCCTGGCGTCGAAGTGTTCATATGCGGGTTGTTTGAACGAGATACGGCTGTGACAGGCATCTTAATACAAATATTCCGGGCGCAGAGGAGTGTCGTAAAGTAGAGAGTATGTTCGTTGACGAAATAAGATTCGCGTCCAGTTTTGTTAGGTAATTTACTCAATAATAATGACATTCATAACACTCGTTCTTCTGTTACAGTTGAAGAGACTTCGATCACAATCCAAACAAATCCGTCCAAAAAGGATTCTATTTCAATCGCATCAAGCGCGAGTGTATATTGAACTCAATATTAATAAGATTGGTCATATTAGCTAGCATATTATTAAAATGAGTGCGTGATTTATGCTATCAAAGCTTCAGAAGACTGTGGGGCCAACTTCATACCGGTCAGAATCAAAAACGTTTACATAATTTTGAAAAAGAGTAATATTGTATCGATGCTGGAGAAATAAATTCCCAGATACCAATAGCTGTTTGCTTTTTTTCCCCTTCATCCTCCCTGCGACTCTTTATTTCAGGATCGATTTTTTGACTTAAAATTTCAGAAATTCTAAATAATGTACAAATATACTGTAGCGACGAGCATGGAGCCACGTATGCATTCCTATCTATAAGCTGTTGCTTTTTCCTGATCAAAATTTCAGCACACTTCATCGAAGCAGATGTTTTTTTGATACCAAGAGCAATTATTTCAGACGTAAAATTTGTCTAACTCCAGAAAACGCTAATATAAATCAATATACATATAGAGACGTGCATGAAGCCACGTATGCATGCCTATATCTATACACATATCCGAAATTTCAGCACACCTCCTCGGGTCAGATGTTCTCCTGATACCAGGAGCAGAAATTTTTCGACTTAAAATTCGTCTAACTCCGAAAAACGCTAATAGAAATAGATATACCTATAGAGACGTGCATGAAGACACGTACGCATGCCTATATCTATACACATATCCAAAATTTCAGCACACCTCCTCGGGTCAGATGTTCTCCTGATACCAGGAGCAGAAATTTTTCGACTTAAAATTCGTCTAACTCCGAAAAACGCTAATAGAATTAGATATAGGTATAGAGACGTGCATGAAGCCACGTATGCATGCCTATATCTATACACATATCCGAAATTTCAGCACACCTCCTCGGGTCAGATGTTCTCCTGATACCAGGAGCAGAAATTTTTCGACTTAAAATTCGTCTAACTCCGAAAAACGCTAATAGAAATAGATATACCTATAGAGACGTGCATGAAGACACGTACGCATGCCTATATCTATACACATATCCAAAATTTCAGCACACCTCCTCGGGTCAGATGTTCTCCTGATACCAGGAGCAGAAATTTTTCGACTTAAAATTCGTCTAACTCCGAAAAACGCTAATAGAACTAGATATATAGAGACGTGCATGAAGACACGCACGCATGCCTATATCTATACACATATCCAAAATTTCAGCACACCTCCTCGGGTCAGATGTTCTCCTGATACCAGGAGCAGAAATTTTTCGACTTAAAATTCGTCTAACTCCGAGAAACGCTAATAGAAATAGATATACCTATAGAGACGTGCATGAAGACACGTACGCATGCCTATATCTATACACATATCCAAAATTTCAGCACACCTCCTCGGGTCAGATGTTCTCCTGATACCAGGAGCAGAAATTTTTCGACTTAAAATTCGTCCAACTCCGAAAAACGCTAATAGAACTAGATATATAGAGACGTGCATGAAGACACGCACGCATGCCTATATCTATACACATATGC
Organism: Tenthredo distinguenda; assembly: GCA_947538915.1. Lineage (NCBI taxonomy): Eukaryota > Metazoa > Arthropoda > Insecta > Hymenoptera > Tenthredinidae > Tenthredo > Tenthredo distinguenda. The sequence continues at coordinate 15,316,164 of OX384534.1, forward strand.
AAAATTTCAGCACACCTCCTCGGGTCAGATGTTCTCCTGATACCAGGAGCAGAAATTTTTTGACTTAAAATTCGTCTAACTCCGAAAAACGCTAATAGAAATAGATATACCTATAGAGACGTGCATGAAGACACGTACGCATGCCTATATCTATATACATATCCAAAATTTCAGCACACTTCCTCGGGTCAGATGTTCTCCTGATACCAGGAGCAGAAATTTTTCGACTTAAAATTCGTCTAACTCCGAAAAACGCTAATAGAATTAGATATATAGAGACGTGGATGAAGCCACGTATGCATGCCTATATCTATACACATATCCGAAATTTCAGCACACCTCCTCGGGTCAGATGTTCTCCTGATACCAGGAGCAGAAATTTTTCGACTTAAAATTCGTCTAACTCCGAAAAACGCTAATAGAAATAGATATACCTATAGAGACGTGCATGAAGACACGTACGCATGCCTATATCTATACACATATCCAAAATTTCAGCACACCTCCTCGGGTCAGATGTTCTCCTGATACCAGGAGCAGAAATTTTTCGACTTAAAATTCGTCTAACTCCGAAAAACGCTAATAGAAATAGATATACCTATAGAGACGTGCATGAAGACACGCACGCATGCCTATATCTATACACATATCCAAAATTTCAGCACACCTCCTCGGGTCAGATGTTCTCCTGATACCAGGAGCAGAAATTTTTCGACTTAAAATTCGTCTAACTCCGAAAAACGCTAATAGAACTAGATATATAGAGACGTGCATGAAGACACGCACGCATGCCTATATCTATACACATATCCAAAATTTCAGCACACCTCCTCGGGTCAGATGTTCTCCTGATACCAGGAGCAGAAATTTTTCGACTTAAAATTCGTCCAACTCCGAAAAACGCTAATAGAACTAGATATATAGAGACGTGCATGAAGACACGCACGCATGCCTATATCTATACACATATCCAAAATTTCAGCACACCTCCTCGGGTCAGATGTTCTCCTGATACCAGGAGCAGAAATTTTTCGACTTAAAATTCGTCTAACTCCGAAAAACGCTAATAGAAATAGATATACCTATAGAGACGTGCATGAAGACACGTACGCATGCCTATATCTATACACATATCCAAAATTTCAGCACACCTTCTCGGGTCAGATGTTCTCCTGATACCAGGAGCAGAAATTTTTCGACTTAAAATTCGTCTAACTCCGAAAAACGCTAATAGAAATAGATATACCTATAGAGACGTGCATGAAGACACGCACGCATGCCTATATCTATACACATATCCAAAATTTCAGCACACCTCCTCGGGTCAGATGTTCTCCTGATACCAGGAGCAGAAATTTTTCGACTTAAAATTCGTCTAACTCCGAAAAACGCTAATAGAAATAGATATATAGAGACGTGCATGAAGACACGCACGCATGCCTATATCTATACACATATCGAAAATTTCAGCACACCTCCTCGGGTCAGATGTTCTCCTGATACCAGGAGCAGAAATTTTTCGACTTAAAATTCGTCCAACTCCGAAAAACGCTAATAGAACTAGATATATAGAGACGTGCATGAAGACACGCACGCATGCCTATATCTATACACATATCCAAAATTTCAGCACACCTCCTCGGGTCAGATGTTCTCCTGATACAAGGAACAGACCCTAAGATAAAGATTCGCAGGAAGGGGAAAGTGAAAAAATATAAGCAATTGATTATTAATATATCTGGGAATTTATTCATACAGCATCGATACAATATTACTTATTGTCAAAGCTATATTTATACAATTCGTAACTGCTTCCTAAAGATAAGTATGATTCCATCGTAACTGATATAGTCATTTCATTTGCTCCCTGGCATACAAGTTATAGAAAATACATATCTTCATCATACACCACCTATTCTACAGTGCGAGTTGCTACAGCTTGAGATGGTGCTATGCGCACTGATAGATACTGCGTGAGATGATACTGGGTGAACTGATACTATGTGAGCTGATACTGCGTAAGATAATTTCGCGCGACTTGATACGACGACTAACTTATTGACGCATATGATTTTCTACACAAGAAACGGACAGAGAAAAATAATCGAGTAATTGATTGGTCATGTATCTGGTTTATTATTAAGGTCAATAGCTGAAGCATCGATACATTTAATATTACTCACGTGGTCAAAATTGGGTACACTTGTGATTGTTTGTCTAAAACTACACGACTAGGGTCTGCTACCGGAAGGTAATGCTCATTGCGATATCTCTCGGATCGTCGCACTTATAAACTTGCAGTCTGGAAGGGATATCTTTGACAATGAAATCTGGCCTCGTATCCGTTTTCGGGTACAAATAGACAACGCATAAAAAGTTGTGTCATAAATGTTTCTATACGTATGTCGCAGGTATAAGTATTTGTCCAAGATTCGGTTCGTCCTCCAATCATCTGACAGCCATTTCTGTACTAGCAATAAGACTTGCAGTAAATCTGATTCAGACGTTGAACGATATACGTCTATGGGTTTTCTGCAGATCAAGATTTCTGAGTCCCAGTTTTCCGAGTCTCAGTTCTCCGGTAGAAAAATTGGATTGGACGAGTGGAAATTGAAATGAATAACCGGAAACTGGATCGGGGAAATGGGAACAAGCAAAAAAGTCGTATTAGCAATTGGGTATAATAAACAGTTGTCTATAAGTCACTCGAAATGCATTTATTTTAATATCCTACCCTTTCTGTGGGCGCTACAATATTGTATTCCCGATTTTTCAGGTTCATTGTTACGATTATACAATATACATCCTGTATAGATCTGCGAAATCATTCCGAAGATTTCGATAACCTGGCACGCCTTGTGATACCCTTCTTCCTACATATGATATGCATTAACATTAATCACTATTCTATAATCTGGCACTATTTGTACATTTCTTTTATTAACAATAATTACTATATTTAATATTTGTTGGTCGGTTATTCTGTCGCATACACTAATCTTTTTAAGGCCACTAATGACTCGCGATACTCCACATTCGAATACTTAAATAAACTAAATATTTACAGAGTTCAAAAATTCATCTTTAACCATAGACCGTCAGAGTCGGACTGACTCTGGCGCCGGATCCTCCACACTATTCGTTAATTAAACCAAGGTTTCCCTGAGCAGCGAAGAATTCTGCCCTCTAAGGTGTTCGAACCCCAATTATAATTACGACGTACGGAAGAAACAGTAGAGTTTCTAGCAGATGAGGGCAGGTTCAAATTCGTGATTTGAACAGTGGCAGTTATCTCTATTTTCTCTTTTGGATTCAATTTATTATCCAGATACTTTGCAAGATGCTTTCTTAACCCATAGTGAGCTGTATGGTTAAATCAAACTTTGGCCAACTACGAGAAAAAGCACATCAACTCCCTACCCTAATTAACGAACCGGTGTACATATGATATAGATGAAAATTGATCATTGGGGTCGATGTCGCGATGACAAGAATTCAGAGCTGTCGGTTGAAGTAGTTAATTTAGGACATATTCCATAATGAATTCCAGCTTCACTTTTAATTTAACTGATTGATCCCAATTGAATTCACAATTTTTGGTGGATACTTTCGGAAATGTGAAAGTAAGATCATGGAACGTTATTCCAGAAAAAATTACTGACCCTAACATTATCGTAGTTTCTCATTTGTTAAATATATTTTTTTCTCCTATATATTACTATCATTTAATTTATCGGATCGTGATTTAGATATGCTAGTTTCATTTCAGTTCTTTATCGATCGTTCATAAATATTTATAATATATTTGTGTGATATTACCGTGTTATTTTTATAATAATAATTTTGTTGACATCACGTAAAACTGTATAAAAAGTCTTGCGCTAATTGGTACATGAACAATACGTATAGTTGCTACAATTATTCATGTCAAATAGTTATTCGTGACAACAACGGATATTAGTTAACTGAGTTTCCTCCTGGCAAAGGCCAGTCATTCGCCATTTAATAAAATTTCCAACTTTGCATAGTTGTACGATCTGGTTCTGACATCGGTGAGTCCTGCAGTCGGATTTAATTTAGCGATTGACAATCAACTGTTAGTGATTTGCGGCGACTCTTCAACTATATCTTTGAACTTTAATTTATTCTCGGTCTCTGGTTTCCCTCATTTTTATTTTTATTATTTCGGATCCTCCGGACTATCCATGTGCAACGCGTAAACCTCCTGGGATGTTTCTTGGAAAACTTTATTCATCTTTTCGAAGGATTCTTCCATCAGTTCCGTTATGTTATCCTTCGTTAATCCGACTGTGGGTATCGGTGGTAAGATACTGATCCAACATTTACCTGTAAATCAAACAAGTTACGATTGAAAAACGGCGTCAGTGAAATTGTATCAGGAAGTTACGGAGCCAAAAGCAGCAAATCATTTAAATTAATCAAACTTGCGCTTACCTGATCCAAACTTCTTGAGCTTGTCATTAAGAAAATAGTACTTCGATACTACAACCGGCTGAATCGGCGTCTGAGATGCGATAGCTACATGGAAGGCGCCTTTTTTGAATGGCAATAGCGTCGTCCCTGAGTGTCTCTTACCCTCGGGAAATAGACAAAGTTTTGCCTGAAAAGACAATTGTTATTACTGTCTGATTATTGCGTCAATACGCTACTGGTCCCCCATACGGCCACTAATATTGAACATCCTTGTAATTATGGTCAGTTGACGGGGTCATATTTAACCACCTTAAACCGACCTTTCTATTATTGATAATGTCCGCTGTTGAGTTCATGGTGCTGTGGGCTCGCTCTGTTTGACGTCTATCAATGAATATGGTACCCCATAGCCAAGAAGCTAGTCCAAATGGTCCCAGGAAGAGAACTTCTCGTTTTGATATCACTGTGCATCGTTCCAGTACGGGCCACAGCTCAGCCAGAACTGTAAGTGAAAAGTAAGTAGATATATCGTCACATGAAATATAAAAGATCCTGACTCGATATATCTGTTATCTCTAGTGATCCTGTGTGGAACAACTATTATCTCTGGTTGATAGTGGTTTAGGTTGAATTCAGACGTGAATCAATGTTCTGCGGACGTAACATATGGTTAAACACACTCCTAGTCAGCCATGAAGGCCTGCGATCGTGTCATTTCAATTCAAATAAGCGATAATTATGTATATCTAACACAAGCGCAAATAGAATGACTATATAAATCACGAAGTATCCATTTCTCGACCATCCTGATTTAAATAAGTGTGCTGCTATCGGTCACAAGATGTGAATACCGTATACTATATAAATTGCTGTAGAATTAATGTATTCACCGTTATTTACGACAATAGTCGTAGATTGGCGCAGGGCCTTAGAGCTTGAGTGCTATACGTGATTGTTTGAAGAGCTCTGGTAGAAAATGAATCGTTTATTCAGAACGTTTGATTATAAAGGTCTACTTTTAGGCGAGCCACACGAGCTACTGTAAGAAACTTAGCGTTCATGGCGAAAATATGATTGATAAAAATGATGATATTATTTACCGCATAGATCGAGACCACTTTGATGATTAATCAGCACCACGCAGCCTTCATCTTGAACGATATTTTCCTTCCCGCGAACTTGAAACTCTATTCCCAGGAGTTTTGCAATTTGTCGAGCTCCCCACGCAGGTATACTGGAAATTAGATTTAGTTGTATCTATTACATAATACGTACGAAGAGAAAGGACTTTCGTCACGCAAACAGCAAATTTCAGTTCAAGATTTTCCAACAATAAATCAGAAATCAAAAATCAGAGATGATTCCTCAGACCACTTGAAAAATGAAAAACGAGTCTGAAACTGAAGAAGAAAGAAGTCTGAAAGAATATTGAATCTCTCGTAAAAGTCATTATGATACTTTCATGAAATCTGGAATTATTTCACGATTGTTTCAATAAAATTGTTGTCTGTGTAGAGTGAGGCGAGAAACTTGCAATTAGAATCGAATAGAACAACAACCACTAAAGATGATTCTCATGAATCGTGTCACACATTCGTATTTAAAGCGGTAGTAGAATTTAAAAAAACATGAGATAACTTACAGCGCATTCTTCCAATGTCCTGGCTGGAAAAGCATGAATGGTATGCACCATGTTGCAGCGACAGCACTGAGCAAGACGAATAGCGTAAATTTGATTCGATATCTTGCAGCGTCGCTGACGGCACAAACTACGACCAGAAGAAGCAGAAAAGCAACGCCGATGCTGCTGCAAGAAACTCCCAGGACCCTGAAAATAAAAATTCAATAAAAATTTATCAGAACAATATAATGATTTGAGGAATTGGTTATAAACGTTGGTTACATTTTCTGAAGCAGATCCTGATACATTATTTTGCCCTGTTTTTCATTTATGCAATTGGGTAAGTTAAGATATGCGGATTAGAATACGACAAATAGCATCGCCAACAGGTTGAAAGAATAAGATTTTGATAATTTTGTCGAAAGAGTGAAACTGGAATTTTGATTAAATATACCACAACATTTTTTTCCCGCTCGATTGTCCCGACAAAACTGGAGTGAACACGCAGACCTAGTAGTCTATGAAAACGTGTCAAAAGTAGGTAATCTGTGGCTGGTGGCTCACACTGATTACACGTTACACATTGCGCAGGCTTGTTAACGCGTCGAGGATATCGCAATCAGACAAAAGGCTGCTTTCGCGAATTCTAATACCTCGCAATTGGAAATATTTTGATTAAAATCGTGAACGAACACACCAGAACCTTATTGTACTACAGCAACGTGAGCTGAATAATTTTTGAGGGCTTTACTATGCTCGTAACAAGAACAAGCAGTTATGAGCTCCTACCGAAGACAAATACGAGCTTACCAGCTAGGCTGTCTTGTCTCAGTCGTAAATCAAGGGATGAAGAGATTTTATCGTCTGTTTTTATACATTGACTCGGAAACTGCGTTTATAAAGATTTATTCAATGTATTCAGATCAGCAAAGTCAATTTTATACCTTTAACGAAACTCGAGTTCAGATCTGAGAAATCGTTTCTGTAAAACAAAATTGTTTTCTCGACAGCGAGAAATTTTCCGAGTACGAATCCTACAGCAAAGTTATTAGAGCTTCTATAAATCTGGCCTCTGACTCTCAACGTCGTCGCGAGAGACGTGGCAAAACCAGCACAGTTATATTGTTGTATATAACACTTAAACAGGGACCAAGTTGCAGACTGATTGCGCTCAAGATCTACCGACAATGCGGGTTTCAATAGGGTCGTGACGTCATTGCCAGACAACACATACGTCTTAATCCAACTCTTATGCATTGTTACCTGATTTCCGCCTCGTTGACAATCTCGTATCTAATTTGTCTAGCGAGCAAACTACATAGAATTATTCTGCAGTCTGGTCACGAGAATATTAAGTTAAAAGCAAATGACTATTCGCTTGGGAAAATCGATGTTACATAAAAGAGTCAAAGTCCATTACAATATACAGTAGAGAAACTCTGGACCCGGAGAAGTTTATTCAATAAATGATATTCCGACGCGTTTCCCATAGCTGTTCACTATATGAGGCCAGTTAATGCATTGATTGAGAGAATATCGTTAATCTATACCGGAAGCGCGTTTTTTTTTCAGGCAAAGATAGCGCTTTGGAGATGCGATGTACTCAGAGACTCTCCAGCGGGAAAAACAGCGAAGATAAAACGGAGTCAATGAATACCTTGTATTATACCTGTCAAAGATCGTTCATTCTTTTCTTTTTTGCCACGTCTTGCCTCGGTAATAAATAATCGATATACTTGTCAAAGTGGTTATCATCCGAGAACTAGGTCACCATTCGTTTGTACCGGGAAGGGCTGAGCGCGAAATTGGTGCCAAATCTTCTCCCTATATATCATTGTGTGTCTGTTGGGATTTCCATCATATGCGATGATGATGAAAATCACAAATGCTACTACTCCCACACTTGATTTCTGAATTCTGATGTATCTGTCCGAAAAGCTCGATGCCTCTGAAAACACCGAGCAAAAGAGTGAATTTGTGATACAGATGACGCTGTCCTGTAAAGCGATAAGGGAACGAAGTAGCTGTTTCACTTTGTACTACCTGCGTCCCTACCTCGGAAATCGATCATTTATGGCCTGCTCATCGCAGTGATAGTTCAATGTACACTGCTGGCTCCAGTTTCACGTATTCTTCTATAATGGTTACAAATTGGATGAGACAAAAATCGAGTCCTATTTGAAGAGAAGATATGGTGGAAATGATTAATCTGAAATAGCGCAATTCGAAATGCTTTTTGATAAAGCATTTCTGAACTCCATGAGCAAAAAGGACGGGGTATTTGAATGGGACGCCCTGTGCAGCTTTCTCATTAAGACATCGATCGCTTTTGATAAGTCTCCATCCACTCTAGGACAGCAAAGTCGTAATGTAACAGAGATATGAATAATGAATCATTCGTGAACTTGGAACATTGACGCGATGAGCACATATTTCCACGGGGAATACATTTGCTTATAGGAAATTAGCAGAGCTTCCTACTGCAGGGATTGTTGGGAATATAGTCATCGTCAGCTCAAGAGAATACGCATGTAGAAATACATATCGAGCAATGCATCATATAATTACAGAGTACATGATTGAGCATATCGTTGGAACAGGTTGTCGGCAGTTTGCTGTGAAAAAAGGCATGAGCTAAGCTCGAAGCAACGCCAGCAATCTCATTGTCAGTGTCACAGAATGAGCCTGTGAAGTTACAAACGTGATAAAAAAAAGATGATGCAGCGAACGTGATCTAACAGGATTTTGGACACAGAGAGATAGATAAAGATGGGGAGATAGATAGATAGATCAGAGATAGAGAGAGATGAAGATGTTTCGCGGGAATTTGCTTTTAGACACCCTCACTTGGCTTCCAATTTAATATCGATTCTTGTAGAGTAACAATAGCGTGACCCTGTAGGGTACGGAAATAAATTCTCCCGAAATTTATAACCCACTAAAATCAACCTCATATAATACAAGACTTGATATGATAACCTTGTATAAAAAATCTTTACTTTTATTATACTCGTCATAGCTTGATCTTGTTATAATCAGATGTACCAAGAAATGATAATCCATATATCGTGACGCAATCATTATGAATATAACATAGACGTCACAATTTATATTGCACGTAGAAATATTCGATGAAGTCACTAGTCAGAGCTCGTCTACAGTTATGTATGTTTAGTGATTCTTACAAGAGTGCCTAATTTAGAATGTCAATGTAAAGTCGTTAATTATGCATCTGTACACACATATTAATGTTCGAAGTTTAAAAGCCAATCCTCTGCGCAAGCTTTGAATAATTATTAGGACTATTATACTGTCTTATTGTTAGTCTTCTCATTAAAGCTTGGAAATCACGAAAGTTTATAGAGGCCGGAGAATCACGATGCATCACAAAATTGTATACAATATCGCACGATATGTGACCATGATAAAGCGTTTTGTATTCTACGTAGAGATCACGAAAACTATCGGCAAAGGTCAGCCTAAAACTAGCACGTGCAAACATATAGCTTATCAATGTTATAGTTTTGCCTTTTATAACGCGGTGATCATACATTATTTAACTACTACGTTACACATAGACATAATTATGCGCAAACTTTGCTGAGCGGAAGAACGGAGGATTTTATAACGTCGGAGACGTTAAAACACAAATGGAAAATTTTGCATTCTGCTAATCATGCCAAACTACCAGAATTTAATCATTGAACTGGCGACAGTACGTCCGTATAGATATATCGAACGATTTGGACCAATATAATTCTCGGTATCTTATCAAACCACGTACTATATCTCTGTGATTGTGTTTCGGTGAATTAGGATTCCGATTATACACAATCTAGATTCTAACGAATATCGATACCTCATTTTCAAAAGGGAAGAGACTTTCAGCGCGAGAGACCGAAAATCTGAAGATAACCCGTGAATTTCACTCAATGAAAGGAAATATGCGACATAGATTTTATAAGCATTACATGCGCTTACGAATTAGTAAAATTGCTAATGCCAATGCGAATCAATAATGGAAAGTTGGAAATAGATGTGCCAATTTGGGTTAAGCAATTTATTGTGTAACTGTGAGATCGCAGCAAATTTAAGAGTAGAATACAACAGTATGTCTTTGCGATTAGATAACAGCCGACTGGACAAAATCTGTAATAAACTGTACCGTGATATAGGGTGCCGCTGTTTATTCGAAACGACAGAACAGGGATTAAAGCCCAAAATTTTACTCCCACCATCGTAATTGACACTGTACATAAATATTTATGACAACTTTTACTACTGCAAAGTAATAAGCATCTGTTAACCAAGTTGAAAAACTGAATCGACAAGTCTGAGTGGGGAGTATAATGACGGCTTAAAATTAGAAATAAAAAAATGTTAATCTGTTAGTTAATCATTCGTTCGAATCCACATGGATAGATGACCGCATTGCGCATTGCTGCTGAAAAGATTGCAACGTTTCCACTCTGTACGGATAGGCTGCAAAATCTATAAAATACATTGTAGATAGCAGGTTCATTCCCGAGATTACATAGTCGAATTTTAATCAGACATGCAAGGGTACTTTCCGATAGATACGAGATAGATACGAGAATCGATCATTTCATTTCGAACTGGTTTTATCTCATTTGAAAAGCTTCAAATAGCTAAATGCAAAAGAATGATTTTGTATAAACTGTCATTTGTTTGTATTTTCGAGTACAGATTATTGAAATGTAATTTATCGCATATATTACGTTGTCAGCTAATAGTGCTATCATAAGCGGTTCAAGAGCCAGAGTTCAGCGGTTATTTTATGTAAGACATTAAAATGCACAGCATTGATAGCCTGTGGCGTAAGATGGAAAAAATGCCTCATTTCTCGTCGTTTCAATATGCGATTTCAGATCTAGGTAGCGGCTAATCTAAATCCATCGATGTTATCCGAACGAATATTCATTAGGACGAACATCATTACGATTAAGCTATGTATTTTGTTGCTGATAGACCGGAACCTTTGCACACAATCTCCGTTTATATCGTAAGGATCGTTTTTCCTGGTATAATGTTCCAAGAGTCCTATCACTTACTGACGTGCGACCTACTTGAAAAATAATAGAATAGGTACTAGATAAATAGAATTCCAGTAATCTGAATCACGAGCCTCGAAGTTATTTGAAGACTTGTTCTGATCACGGTATCAATTACCTACGCGAGCGATTTCATTCCATCGCGCAAAATTGGGCTGATTATTTTAGTCGAAGTCAAACTACGTGCCTGTCAATCGTCGCGGTGATCAATGAGATGAATTTGTACTACTTATGGTTCTGGCAATAATATGACTAGAATTATTATCAGATTGAAAGCTCATAATTAATTTTATTACAGACCAGAGAATTTCGAAACGAGTATCGGATTTGGGTTGCCAATGAATTAATAGAAATTCACTTAAACGTATATATTTCGGGAAATGCAGGTTCTGATCCTGCCCCAGCGATTAGCTTTCACGGAGAGGTTGAGACAATCTGATAAAAGAGGATGTGATTAAGGAAAGTAATTCTCTTCGAGTCAACAAAAGTTCTGGAGTTGGGCAAAATTACAGTTGAGGATAATTTGCCAATGCTATTAATAGACGATCTGACGTTGGATTGTCTGAAGGATCAGAAATATTACAGTAGCCTTGGCTTAAAGAATCGATACCATAACGTTAGAATAACAGTTTTTTTTCCAACGTATATATATCAATATCATTTTCAGATGAAAAGTTTAAGTTTGGAATTAAATAAAATGAAATATCTGAGTTTCTATAGGAACAGCTATCGACCCAACCGATTTTTACTACTTATTCCTCAAATTTAGAGACCGAGTTGTATTGTGATGCAAATTCCAGGAGTTTTGGAGTAATATCTATGCAAAAACAGGTAGACGGGGTCTGGAGTTCAGTATTATATTTTATGCACAGAAATATGGTAACGAAATCGAAAATACCATAGTTTTTGCGAGAATATCTCGCTGTAGTTTTTGCGAGCATAAAATTGTGACATAAAGTGCATCAAGTTCGGAAAACAAGTCTATAGTAAAACGATATAAATATAAATTATCTGTCATCGCTGCCGTCACTAAGTTTTATGTTAGCCTATATTTATATAAGCCAACGAAGTCTGAAGAGAGTACTAAGTACTTGCGATAGAGCTTTCATTCGTTCAGCAAACTTACTATTAAAATAATGGGCGTAAGACTTTATGCCGATATTATTGTAAGTGGGACAAGGCTCTACACCTGGAGATTGCAATAGTCAAAGTAAAATTGGAGTACAACAATTTTCGTTTTAAGCTTCAGACCGCTAAAAATTCAGTTTGCATATTCACCAAACCTCCTACTTATAATCTGTTCAATCCGAATTATTTTGTACATTATTTTCAAACTTCCTAATGAAATGATTTTAGCCTGACAATTATGAAAAGCGACTGTAGTGGAAAAAAGCTACCTTGTAATCTCGTTCTCGCTTCTATTCAATATGCGAAAGGTGCTGACGTTGTGACACGCCGTTGGTGGCGATGCGTTGATAAAAGTTCACCCCTCGGTGAATTAACGTTGAACAATGTTCAGAATATAACAATTTTCATTCGCTAATCAACGTGGTTCAATTAATTCACTTCTTCCATATTAATTAATCAATTATTTTCTACGTAATTACAAGCTACGCTCATTCATACACGTGACACTTATCCCACGAAACGGATACAAGTCCAGGGTCCTTCTGGACGCTCTATACATTGTACGAATGGAAAAAGTTCAATGAAATTATCAAAGCTTTCCGATAGCGTAAGCTGGCTTTCAGCTGCCCGTAGCAATCGACGCTACATAAGCACTCATCGAATAAAAAAATTGCTCGTTATCCCGCCTCTGTCAAGACGCAACAGCGTCCCTGTATGAGATAACAATTGTGTATGATGCCCGTGTTACATACGTGTGGGAGTTCATTGTTATGTGCGATACGATAAGATCTTCCGATGGCTTTCACACCGTGCGTCCTTATGACAACAACATCTATTGTTTTTTCAGTAATCAAGAGCAACGAATAGATTATATCTACTTATAAATATATAGGTGTGTGTACACTTGATCACTATGAAAAATTAATTGGAGGACTTTGATCCTGTGGTTACTCATAGAAGTAAGCTCGTTTGTTACAATCAGTGCATCGACGGACCTGAATTTCAAATTCTTCCACTTTTTAAGATCGAATAAGCAACGTAGCTGATCGTTGGCAGGAAAATATCGATGGAAAGGCGTGTGCTTTTCTATATTCATTAGACCCGTTCAAACGAACGTAGGTACGTGTTTTATTGCGATAAACGTGTAGCTACGTCGAGGTATAAGGCACACACGTAATATATTTAGTGCAAATTATAAGTTGTTCATAAGCCAAATAAAACTACAAGTTAGCAATATGCTTCCAGTATGCTGATCAATGTGGCCTGATCCACTTTCAAAGAAAACACTTCGTTCTTTACACAGAGTATATAGCTAGATGAATAAGATATGGCCAATGAAGGCAGATACAATAAACCATTCGCTAGATATATTTCCATGACAATATGATATACTGTAGTATGATAGACATATAGCAATGTGAGTGTTTGTCACATCCCGCAGGCCGAATATAAACATCGTTAATACGAATAGGACCTGACAGTTGGAAATGAAATGAATTTCCGAAACGGAATTTACTATACAAATCTAATTCGTTCATCAAATAGACGAAACATTATAATTTTCCATTGGTTTTGCAGTTTTTTAGTACGAAGTTCAAACAAATTCGTATCTGTGACTCTGGCAAATCTGAAATTTGGTCAATATCATACATATCTCTCTCTCTATATATATATAAATATATTTGATTGCCAACCCATTACAATTGATAATCATACTCGTTACGCAACTTTGTGTGGGTTTGATAAAAGTGGCACTCAATTATTGAGCGAGAGGTATTGTTTGATTCGCATTGAAAATATGTATGTAGTAGAAGATATATAATCACTATTCACTACACTGCGAGCGTACCTAATATGCCAAGCCTCAATCCTCGAAAAGATAAGAGAACGGATAACGCGCAATCCCTGTACCATTAAATTTTGGTCATGAAATGAAAAAATGTTGAGCAACTGACACGACGTTTACTTAACTTTTAATGTTATGTCAAGTGTTTATCACCATTAGGAGATTATCTACCACGAGTGCTGTCCCACGCTGATTAAATTTCAAAAACGTAAGTATACTTCACCGCTAGAATCGAAATAATCCACATTATCCATAATTGTGGTAGACTCCTCACATCAATTTAATTCCCGATCAACTGCTATCAATTGAAATAAAAAGTTCAACAACGTAATGTGAAAAATTGTATGATTTTGACCCTTAGGACACTATTATCAAATTCTAATAACGATCTTAGTAATCGGAATATCTATTCAGCGATGAAATCTCTGATTATAATACGCGACATGTGAATCAAAAAAATTTCATTATACTATTACTCACATTCTAAATAGTGAACTGCAAATAGAAACCGATACCAACAACTACAATCAACTGCCAAACTTAGCACTGTCCAATCCTCGGTCGGTGCGGTCTATCACTGAAATGACACGAACTGATAGACACGTGCGCCGTATCGAGCGAGAATTCTTCGGGTGTCTTCGGTAGTTTTCGGTTAACACAATCAGGCAAAGTTTATGCGGCAGATCACTCAAATCTTGCAATTTTCTGACTTGCATTAACGATCCATAACGATCATCGACATCGCTATAATCTAATTGGTTATTTTCATAATTTAGATAAATCAGAAACCATCGAAAACTATTAGACAACATTACTGCTTTGACTACGTCACAGTATAACGAAGAAATTCACGCCATTGTACCTGTAATCATACGAGGAATCTTATCTGAGGGAACGACTCATAGTTCTGCGCTTTTTCATCTACTTCCTGCTACAGAAACGTCATACCTTTTCATCTTACTTTGATTAGTCATAGACACGACCATGAGATGTAATTGTTTATGTTATATTTCAATAACCTGACATGAAAACTCAGAATTCTATAACGAACAACGTTCAATCATGATCATCAAATCTTGAATTTGACCTGCACACGTACCGAGGCTACTAGATACTAACTGCATTGCTGATCAAGAGCTGCTTTTCGAATTCAGATTCTCAATTATTTTAGAGCGACCTGTTGTACTCCCGACCACAAGGAATTTGAAAAAGAGAAAAAAAAAGAACTACTGAATTTTTCAAACAGGGCAATACTGAAGTAATTTACGACGTACCATGTAACATTGCCTGCCTGGGTGTGCTCCAGCGGAGAATCGTCTTTCATAAGATCCTACCTCTGAGTTCTCTCTGCAGTGAGCAGTGAAATACGATAATGCAATTTTCTTTATTGCCTTCAGTAAGACATATTTTTGGCGCATGGTGCAATAAAATTTAGCTTTTCAGGCAGACTTTGAAAGTATTGAAAAATATTGGCTTCAGAACCTCGGTTCACGTGTGCTATTTAAATGGATAAACGATGAGTCGACTGAAGCACATCTGAGAAATTTTCAACAGATTGCAGAATTTGGAAGATTAATCTTTATAGACTAGAAGAAACAGACTCGAGAGATGAGAGATTCAAAATATGAAAAAAAAATTCCATTTGTATTCTTTAAACTTTGAAGACACAGAAATGTGACGTCACCCATTTTTCAATGCAGTGAGAATGAGAATGATGACTTATGTAACACGTTTTATAAAGCTGCGAATAAAACTACTCAATTTTTCGATATTCCTGTTCGAATACTCGCGTAAGATCATTAGAAATTTCCTAGATAACGAATGGATGATAATTCCTCGGTTGTTTGCGGTATTTTTTAGCCCGAACAAAAACTAGGCTAAGCTGCTTTGTCTCATAGCATAAAATCGCCAATTCAGCAACCGTAAACTGAAAAAAAAGCATGTATCATAGTGACGATCAAATTGTGTAAGAAGGCCAGGAGAGCAGCCGCGAGTCAATCATTCTTGAGACTTACATACACGTTTGCATTCATCGTCGGTAGTTTAGATTCTAGAGACATAAATAACTTGAGAATTAATTAGCAAGGTTCATCTAATCTACACAAGTGTCTGTACGTACAAATATCGTCTCTCCTATTCGATGGCGAATATTGCAAACAACGATATCCTTCACAAATGTCTATAACATTCTTGAGGCGCCAAGAGAATCTTCTTGTTGAGGGAATAGTAAATCGCAGTGTTCTAGAATCTATCAAACGCAGCGTTAATCCTGCGCTAATATCCGTGTTACTATTTCCCATTCACGTCAAATCCACATGCTCCTGAGTCCTGCTAATCCTGATCGTAGAGCAATAGTTGATATGAGGCTAAAGACCTCAAGGTAGCAATATTGAACACCATCTACCTAAAAATGTAAATCTTTTAAACAACTCTGTTTGGAATATGACCTGTGGTTAAGATATGTGCGACGTGATTATCGCAATAGAAAAGTCAAATCATTGTTCTAGTGTAAATGAGGTGGAATAAAAGTTAGGTGCTCCGAAACGAAACTCCAAACTATGAGGTCCGAAGATTCGAAATAATACCTAATTATAAGTCACTGACTTTTTTTTGCCTTCTATCGACGATTCAGTTGGATTATTACTTGTAGCTTGTACCTAGCACTTTCTATGCAGTGTTTCTCCGGTCGACGAAGTCTAGGACGATTACTCGACGACTAATGACCAGGGGATAGCTCCTGCGCCTAGACAAGAATATCAGGAAAGCATAATGGCACCTTGGTGATCTCAGCTCGGATAATCGTTTCTAAAGGTCTGGAGAGCTGGCTGGTCTCAGCTCCAGTCATCGTCCTAGGAAAACCGGTTTACCAGCGATGCTGCCCAGGCGGCAAGTCTGCTATTAGGGAACTAGGAAATCCAGTCACCGTTTCGTTCGGAGACTCGCCGTCTGGGTGAAAGGCAGTTCTCTGCTTCGACTACTTGTTAAAATACTCCAACATGCGATTAAAACGATTGTATAAATTTTGGAAAATTAAGACTCACGTATTGTACGTATCTCAGCCTAGTTTCGACTGGATTCGATAAACGGTCGTATTAGATTCACGAAATTACCTCATGAGTTTCTAAGGAAACAAGAATAACATAAGAAGGAAAAAAAAACCGATTAAAAGCAATTCTTTGACGGCGTAATCATGACGCAGTATTGAACGAAATGTGGGAAATACTCGACCTTTGATATTTTGCTATATTACTTATGTTAGAAACAAAGTCCGATGCTTCCGCGATACTTTTATGTTGATCCTTATCACATGTCACAGGAACTTGACGAATGGTCAATCCAATGCATTCATGATTCCAACTCCAGATTTTACAATTCAGAATGATTACAAATGCAGTGGATTAATTTATGGAGTAATTATTATAGGTATAACTATTCAGGTTACCGTGTGCACAGAGATACAACGGTCAGACCTGATACCGATCGGAACTTTCAATTGTCTATCATGACTCATTGGTAATCCCGCAATACGACAGGCGTGATAAAACTTCAGGCTTGACTTAAAAATAGGACATTGTCAATGAAATGCTGCGACGAGGTTGTGTCGTAATCTAACAAGAATAATCAATATTCAGATTTCTCATTAGTTTCTCATCGATTTGGTCTATCGAAGATTCAAATCAAATTTCTATCGATGAGATTACGATAGATGAGCTTCACTGAACAGATAACAAGACTTTTTTGAACAGGTAACAGGTAATCAATGAAACGCATGTATTACATACTTGGAAACACAAAAAAATGTAAATATCAAAACCCAAGAAGTAGAGTGCAGAGAAAACTATTACGTTCAATTGAAATAGCGTGACGGGAGTATTAATCATACGACGGGGGGCGACCTAAAACAAATTTCGATAAGAAAGGTCGTCTACACTGACCGACAAGACGGCTAGCTAGTATAGGATATAGCGAATATCGATTTTGTCTTATAGTAGTGTTCCCCGCAATATTTGACCGGGAGAAAAATTAAGTGTCTTAATTATAATGGTTACTGGATTTAGTTCCAAGGTACTTATGATCAAATTCTATCCCGAAAGGAATTTGGAAATAAAGCTTTGTGTTTATTATAATCTCTCCGGTATAATCAAACTTCTATTCCACTATTTCTATATCGGAAAAGGACCTTTGATCGGGTATAGGTGGGGAGTAAGTGAGCTGTTTTACTGCAATGAGATACGTTTGAGATACTACAGCGATAGCATCGAGTACCGCATGCACCCTTCACCAGATAAAGGAAACACGTGAATGAGACTGGTCTCATGGTTTAGTATACCTTATACCTGTAACAACAATACCTGACCAATAATTTTAATCAATACGTAATCTTTGTCTAAGGATCGTTAACGAAAGATCGTGCCAATCCCAATTCCGACCTCTGTAAACAAAGCTCGATTCTGTTTACCCTGATTTATATGAGTTTCCAGTTTTTCTTGACAAATTTTCTCTAGTTTATTCCATAGATGTTTCTCCAATCCGTCTTGCTATACTGGGGGCACGTTTACAAATGTGGTAGAAGCATTTCTGTAACGTTCAACACTCTATTCTACAGCGCGAGCCATCAGCTAGTGTGTTTCGTTAATGAGAGAAATGTTTATGAAGGGTTTAATTGGCTTAAGAACACCCTCACAAGTTATCAATGAACTACGCGTGAAAATAGACTACATCGATGCTATACGCTCTATTTGTTGCCGAGTAAACAGGCGTTTCACATTTGCTTTCAATCAGTCCGAGGTCTGCCTTTTTAGGTGGGATTTTAATGCAAGAGATCTTTATTAAAAATTTGTAAAAATGTGCCATTTCATACCATACGCATAAATACAAATACCAATTGGACTAAGAATAGGGACTATTTTTCCCCTAGCAGTATAGCCACCGGTTATAATGTAGGAAATAACTCGGCAATATTGAGGAGTCGAAAGTTTAACTAATGCAAAAGATTGGTGCTTTTTGATATATTTACATTTCCAAAAATCTGTGTCTTTGGAGTCTGATCGAATGATAATCAGCTGCAACGTTGTCCACACACATATCTGTTCCACTGATCCTGAAATCGAGTTATCGTCTGAAATAAATTCAAATAACCATCTACTTAAATTAATCAGATTTTATTTCTCTCCTCTATCTAGAACCCATTAGCGGCTTATTCGGTGAACAATAATCAGCCAGATACAGCATAGACCACAACGTACAATTGTTAAACGTTCACATTTGTCATAATAAAAGAATTTTCAAGCCCACAAAAGCTCATAGATTATTATGTTGAAAAATATATGACTGGACAGTAGTTATTTGTTATACCAAATCGCAAATGTCATATCCCAGCTCACATATACAGACTATTCATTTCAAATATGAAGTTCAATGGCTCGTATGTTATAATACATTATAATTATACATTTTCTAATTTACTAGTATAAAACCAAACAGAAGATGCGTACAAATTGTACGTATATTGCAAAAATAATATTCGACGTATACATTGAACGCGATTTCAAAGAGAATGCGTATTTTAGTAGAATACTAACTGCATAACGTTTCTTGGCATAATTAATTGCCGAAATTTGATCAACCTTTATCAGCCATACAGATATTCTTCTTATCTATAATGCGGTAATACGAAATATTACAAAGAAATAAATACATATGGTAGGTATGTTTCGTAATAATATTGTCTTCAAATGTCACTCATTCCCACCAGCAGCTAGTAGATCGGTATTTCTGGTAATTCTTGTCTGTATTACAGCGGGCGTTAAAGTAAAATCAACTTATAAGTGAATAGAAGAAGTACAGATGCTCCTAAAGCACAGGATTTCGCGGCATACAGGTATGTCGTTTCCGACTAGCTCTGGAAAACGGCAAATGTCGCTTAATATAAAGTTTATATCGAGTCACAGTTCCGAAGTCGATCACTTATCGTTAGAAAGTAATATTTTTCTGGAAATCATCAACTCATTTCAGACTTGAGATTTTCTTGTCTCCGAAGCCCAGGATAATTTGATGGCAATGGCGCGAGTACTTCTTTGGCTAACTCGTCGAAAGCCTCTAGCATCATTTCATGTGTTCTATTCATCAAATCGTCAACATCATCCAATGACAAACCTTCAGTGGATACTGGTTTCAAAGTTTGGATGATCACTTTACCTGTAA
Source organism: Tenthredo distinguenda (assembly GCA_947538915.1). Classification (NCBI taxonomy): domain Eukaryota; kingdom Metazoa; phylum Arthropoda; class Insecta; order Hymenoptera; family Tenthredinidae; genus Tenthredo; species Tenthredo distinguenda. The sequence goes on from OX384534.1 coordinate 15,336,469, forward strand.
TTAAGTAATTGTAGATAAGTTTCAGTTGCTTATTGCTTTTAGTATGCGGAGGAGAGTTTTGAGGAATTTTATAACTTGCAATAAACCGTTTTTTTTGTTTAGATAAATTTCTAGAGAGCAAATAAAGTATATTTTGAAATAAACATTATCTCGTGAATCGTTCGGGAGATTTTCGCGATATTTTTTCAATTAATACTCCTTAAGACGATCTTTTTCTTTGAATAGAGCATGAAATTGAATGAAAACGTACGTGGGAGTGATAAACATTTATACTTTCGAATGTAGGATATGAATCGCGTCTCTGAATGCGAAGCATATGGCTATATTCCTTACCTCTACCGAAGTAGTAATTCTTTTCGTTGATGAAGTAGTAGGGTGAATAAACTATGGGAAGTAGAGGAACTTGGTTCTCGATGGCAATCCTGAAGGCGCCTTTCTTGAAGGGAAGTAGTCCTTTAGTAAGAACGTTCTTATTTCGTGTGCCTTCTGGAAATATCCACATCTTAGCCTGCAATAGAAATTACAATTAATCGCAAGATCTGTAGAATGAAAAGGAATCTGTGGAGATGGAAAAACAGATAAATGAATTCAAATAACTTTCAAAGATTGTCTGAAAACTCTACGTAAACGTAACGCTCCGAAAATTGATGTGGACTTTTTCTTCCACCTGGTGAAAATTGAATGGGAGTCTATTTGAACGTGCTACGACGCTTCGATGATTGAACGAATGATTTATCCTCAACTTGGAATTAAGATATTAATTCTGTTATCATCCCCAGCTGAGATTTTTAACGTGAGAGGCCATTGCCGAACATAATTTCATCAGAGACAACGTTAATTATTATCTTCTGGAGATTAATTCGATCCTATAGTCGAAGTCTGAATTATCGGTCAGCCGCGCTGTTGTAGTTTTCCGTAAAATTCGAAAATTGAGATACCGAAGCGATTTGCCTTCCAGCGATCAATGATATGTATTAGAATAGCTAATATCATTCCGAAACGAAGACCCGGTCTCCGACCTCATATGCAATCTGTTGCTTCTTTCAATTCGAAAATTGGAAATCACCGTTGCCTTACCTTGCGAGTTTTAATGAGATCGGATGTATCGTTGAGAATTGTTGCAGCTTGATTTCGATTGTGTCTGTCGATGAACACAACGCCGGCCAACCAAGCTGCCAAGCCAAAGGGCCACACGTAAAAAACTTCTTTCTTCGCCACTGGCGCACATTTGCCCATAACTTGCCAGATGTTGAACATACCTATGAAGAAAATAAAAAATTCAATATACATAAGTTACGCTCGAAATCCGAAGCAAGCACTTGATCAAAAAGTAACTCCGGAATGAGGAAATAACTTTCGTCGAAAAAATGGCCAAATCTTGTCAAATTCTTAGACGGTCGTGTAACAAGCCCGAATCGATGGGAGGAGACTTCTCAATAATTTATTTTTTAAATTATGAAAAAACGAAATTCTTGAGATTATCATTTTAGCTACTACTACCCTGTGTACTTATACGATAACTTATAATGCACCGACTGTACGTATTTACAATTAGAGCAAAAACTCCGGAAGTATAAAAATAAAGGAACGAAGAATGAAATACGCGGACAGCTGCCAGGACCACTACTAACGGTGTCGCGAAATATATTCCTGAATAAATGACCTCGCTGCCGATCTTCTTTGATTCAAAGAAGTTTTTTCTGCGGACCATTACTTGCTATTATACCTGATGGATGAATTTATTTGTGTATATTGTATGGGTATGAGCACAGAGGACCGTGGAGGACCCTTTTATTTATTGAAAAAAAAAGAAAAGAAAAAAATACCCGATGCGAATTTGATACCCCATTTGAATTTTCGAGCGAATGAGTTGATCGCAGCTGTTAGCAGCACGGAAAGGTGAATACGAGAGCACCAGATGCGTTCGTGATAATAATCACGGTGACCGATTATACAAAACTCGATTTGTAAAACACGAGAATCGCGTAGAAAATCAATGTTGACAATATTATCATTCCTACTTGGCTGACGCATAGCGTGTTTAATCAGCGATAAATCAATAGTCCAACACAAAAACGCGATGTTGTATGTAACTATATTAGTCCATATCGATACATCATTGATAGTTACGAGTAGATGATGCGCCGCTTTCTAGATTTCTAAAATCTATTCTGTTCGTTCCGGGGATAGAAGTCTCGATAAATCGGGTAATACTCCGCAAAAATAAACTCCAGGATCTTAATGCTTATTTTACAAAAATCCGAGCCACTTGGTTTCTTGAATTCAGCCATTAGGAATTCGATGATGAATAATAACCATTAGAGCAAAATTGATGAGGTTAATGACATAAAAGACATCTACCATTAGGAATTACCGCAATTAGTATGAAAATAATCGTCGAATAATTACCAAGGATGTCAAGTGTGCTTTGGTGATTGGCAACGACGATGCATCCTCGCTCCACACTTAATTCATCCGCACCACGAAGCTCCCATTCGATACCTAAGATCTTGGTAACTTGCTTAAGAAGGCCGGACAAATCCCTGGCAAAAAATACATGTGCGTAAATTAGATGGTGATATATAGTCAAAATTTGACCAGGTTCAATTTATCAACTTACAGGCAATTCTGGACATCTTTTGGCTTGAGCATGAGGTAAGGCATACTTATAACACCGATTGTGGAAGAGATTAAATAGTAGAGAATAAACCTTGCATGAAATCGGACGACGTCATGGCTGTCCGAAGTCACGACCAGAATAATCAACAGGAATATTGTCAACAAGAAATACAATAGCCACATCGTCATCTGAAATAAATATCAAGACACACATGTATGAATCTAATAAGAAACCAAGAAGATTCCTGTAGGGGATCGCTTTCATTGAAAATGCTTATGTTTTTCTGCAGAAGTTTTAGAAAAAAGCATGGCAACACAAGAACATATGATGACAAATAACACCATCCATTCTAAGACAAATTCGCATTAATTAAACCTTTGAAATTTTACTTCACTGCCCATTTCGTCGAAACACTGCTTCAGAATTTTGTTCTGAGAAGTCATTTGCAATTTGAACGAGAGTTCCACCTCATGAATGCCTAACTCTTCTTACATAATCTCATCGTGCCCGTTACATTCGTACGAAAGGTATTTCAAACTTTGTAAGTCTCTCTATGCAGTACGATTTTACTATTCAGGCCAGCTGCAGCAAGGCGATAAGATCGGTTAGCGGCATAACATTTAAACGAACAATATAAATATTAGTCTAACTGAGGGGCGATTCTCTAATCACACTAACACGCATTGGTATCTCTGATGGTGACAAAATTCGTCCACGAAACATGTTTGGCCGTGAAAATTTTTCTATTCAACGTTTTATCAAAGAATATTAATTATACTACGATATATTAGTGATCCAATTAATAACTGTAGTGTATGAAAATATTAATTGAACTTTAGTGTTAATTCATCCTCACGTCTCTAGGACTCTAGTACACATGAGTGAATTGAAAGCCTTCCTTTAATTACAATCCCACCCCAAATTACACGTATTTTCCATACATATAGGCGAGACAATTACAAGTACGCGTTAGCTGGACACTCAACGATGTCTAATTGTCTACTTCCTTCGAACCACGACGCATAGATGATCGTCGACGATATAACTCACTTGTGAGAGTAGTTTACGTTTGAATTTTTAGATTTATAGTGAATGATACGATAATGAACACCGAGATAATTATTAACGCACTTTTCACCCGATTACGGTGACCGTCCAACACTGCGATTCAATTATTTTCTAGTCGTTGTAGCTTCCGAAGCGATATAATGGTTTGAGGGTCTATGAAACATCGCTTAGGACAGCTGAGACGCTAATGGAGTAGTTAGAAATGGATCTCGGTTAATCGATATCTTGAAGAACTTTGGTCGCGTAAATAATTCTTGAAGAACACCATACGAAACAAATTCTTGTAACAATTGTAACAGCTTGACGTAGACAGTAAAACGCTAAAGGTTTTAGCCATTGCCACGATACCGTTTTTACTTAAGGAAAAAAAAGCCTATCTTAAATTTTGATGAAACCAATTTACATCAACTAAATGGCTGTAAGACAGTTAGATATCGACGGTTTTCTTTCACAATCTCGTATCACGTTTTCAATAAAGTCTGGACCTAGAGAGTCATTTTCAAAAAACTGATGAAGGTTAATGATCGTAATTCAGTTCTATAACATTAGTCTGTCATTAGAGTGTTTTTGAGTGATGTTAAACACGCTGGTTCAACGACATCTTCTAACGAGACTTACTGTCGTTCTTAGTCATCATATATTCAATCAAATAATATTTCAATCAACCAACTGCAGTATCTATCGTCCTAAATCGTCCTATTTTAACAAGATATGAACGGAAAATAATATACTCGTTAAAGACCTGCCTCGAAACTTTTCCGATCATTTAACGTTCGAAATAATTCATTACTCTTACCGTTTCTGGAGATCCTTCTTGAATTTGAGTATTTCAGTAAAATATGAAGAGTCTTCTACAAATGACTCCACATCAATTCTCAGCAACAGATAAACTAGGCGATTTATTACGTATGGAGGCCACCAAGAAGGAAAACTTCTCCGTTTCATTCACTCGTAGAATACGATATATCTGACTTTATGCGGGAACAGCTATATGTTATACCGGATGAAAAGCCTCGCCCCTCTCAACGTCAGACAGAAAATAAGATTCTGGTTGTATGTTTGCAACCCTTCTATTATTATTTCAAAGATCCAGACGACAAGGCGTTTGAGCGCCTCTAATGTCTGTGATTCATCCTCGACCTTGGAGGATCCATGACGCCTACGCATATATGAATGCATTGTTCGTGTCTAGACGTATGTGAAACCGTCCTCGCGCCATTTAAGTACAGTACTTTAATCGAATGAAGGGAAGATCTTGCGAGCTGCAGTTCAACGGCACTTAGATTCAATATTTATATCGTTTAGAACGCATCGATCGATCGACGATGACTGCGGTTAAAAATTAATTGCGATACGTTTTGTGCCATTAAAAAAAAATCACCAATTCGTTACCAAACGGCAAGGTCCTACAGCTTATGACTACACACACTGTGAGTTCGGGTCTTTGTGCAACGTATTCGTGCGTGCATGACTCACTGATTCACCATGCAGCCAAACCGGGTAACGATTTACAGGGAAACCCGAGCTCCGAGGGTAGAAAGGAGTTTAAGCTCTCTCGCTGCACAATTGAGAAGCAGCAGAACTGTGGAACAAAACCACATATTATCAAACTCGAGATTTTTTTTTTTTTTTTTTTGTACTCACATCAGAATCAAAGGAATTCGAATTGTGCGGTCTTTTCATTCTAGAACCTGTTAAATTTCGTCAAAAAAATACATCAGAGAGTCCAGTTTCTATAAAAATTGTACAAGATATACAGCGATTAAGTTTTTTCATGCAGGAGTCAAGTTTAAAGTTTTTTCTTCTGCAATTTTTAGATAAGAAAGACCGGTTGGGTATATGTGATTTTGTTATATCCGCGTTGATCCAAATCGCATATTCTGTCAATTATTGTCATTGTGATAGATCGGCGCTAACTAAAGTTACTGATATGATATACCTTTGGCGATAGGCCTCCGCCTGTAAACGGGAGCAAACGATAACGAAGAATCTCGATTCGTGTGAAAAATCTTCAATTTCCTTCTAGCTGTTGCGCTTTAAGGTTTCCTCTACGTTTCAGGGTGACTGCGAAGTTTGTAAGACGTATATAAGCTGTTCTAGATTGAAATCCGTATTCTTAATGTCTTTTAATTAAAGTAGGATACATCATCAGTTCTGTCGAGGATGTATATAAATGATTTCTTCGTCTCGATCAGCCAAGTACGTACGCACTTTTCCTATCATCAAAAACGTCTCAAATCTGTTCATAACAGGTTGAAAGGAATTTTGTTGATCACACTATCGATTAATAAGAAAATCCCTCAAGATTAACACATGCTGACAGTTTATCTATTAAATAAAATCCACGCACACGATCGATTACAATTAATTATCATCTCTATCAATCCACTCTTCTTTTTATTGGATATATATTCCAAACTCGCTTCTTGAACACATTTTTTTACTCCAAAATCGATCAGAAATGATTCCAGGATTTGAGATCTTGCGGTAAAAGATCTACTTGGAGATACAGCCCTCAGATTTCAATGACAGGCAAAGTTTTGAATAAACACACGCGCACACATTGTTTTTCAGCACTTTACAATTATCAACAATTATGAATATCTTTTATCGACCAAACAACGAATCTCTTGACCTAAAACCATCCCGGCAACAAATATATTCAACAGTTTTTGCTCCGTATCTCATATTCATTTCATGGCTATCACAATCATGTACCCAATTCTCGTATGAAATCGTCTCGCCTTACGAAACCTCAGATGGGATAATTATATTTATAATTCTTCTTCTAGTCTCTGTCGTTATGGTTTACACTAATCTAGTAGATGAATAGCAGTGAATATCCACAAAGCTGTACATGAGAACACAGCGAACAAAGTCTGGTTTTAATTACCAGGCAAATCTGATAGAATTCTATGACACCGTATATCAACAAGTAGGAATAATAAACAACAAATCCACGTGTGATTTAACACGAATATTTGTTCCAATCATTTTCAAGCTCGGATCAGAGCTAGAATCGCTTTCATCGATAAAGTAAAACATGTTGTATGAATTGTCGTTTGGTTTACCGTTTAAAGAGCTGAATTCTACCACTGCGCAGAATGACTTTTAGAGATATATTGCAATAGTCGCGGAGTTTTAAAGCTCCGATTGGTAGAGATGAACCAGCTGTTCAGATTTTTTGAATACGCATTATTGAATCCGTTTCAATTGCTTTTCGCTCAATGCACACCGTATTTTGACAGTTTTATAACTAAATTGATTATCAGATCGCTGTTGTAGTTCATAAACCAAATTTGTATACAACAAGTGGCGACGACTCACCTTCGACACTATTATAGTTGATAGGCGTACCACGCAAACTGCTTCCACCAATTCAATTGTTCAGGAATGATTATAAATTATCTCGAATATTGATGAAATTTTTTGAACGAACGCAGCAATCGCGACTCGGTTGTCATGGCAAGTAAATTCGCATTCGCAGTTACGCTGTGTACTGCCCGCAAGCTGCGCACTCGATACATACACGAGGCAAGACTGAGACTCCGACTGAACCCTTACCGTGCAGTGGTGACGGCACCCGGGCAATTTAACCGTTGAATAAAACTGGGAACCCTGCTTGTTCCTTTTTTATGATTACTAGATGTTTTACGTCGTTACTCATTCTACGTGCACACCTACGACCAATTGCGAATCTGTGATGTCGAACCTGGTCTCATTTCGCAAGCTACGTGCTAGATCGAATTTTTACTTTACGACATGATAGTTTATTTATCTTCGTAGAATAATAAGTTAGTAACTGAAACTTGTAAGATGAACCATTCTTGTAAGATCATGAATAGCCTTTGGCGCATATAACAATAGGACTACGAGTCGTTGGTTTGGTTTCTGCAAACGTAAAGTTGCGGAGGATTCCTTAAGTTGAATTTCCCGATGGGGAAGATTCCTTTTATTCAATCGATTTTTCTGCTGCAAAAGCTACTACAGATGTAACGGCGCTGAATTTAATAGTATTTGGAAAATTTATATTATAGCGATGAAGCACCTGCACTTTAATCGACGAAAAGAAACTGATGAATTGAGTGATAGTTTTTTGTAAGCATGCTGCTGGATTCGACTTGATCTTGCGATTAATCCACGAGAAAAGAATCCCGAGTCGTTGAAAGGAAGCTAAAGTAATATTGATCATACGACATGAGACAACTTTCGAGAGAACCCTCTGGTCTCTTTGAAAAAAAAAAAACGTATTGATTTTGAGAAGATCAAATTTGGACTGCAAGACCTATATAAATAGTCGTTCCAAGGATGAGATAACTTACAATTGGGTAGACAAGTACCTTCCACAGAAATTTCAATTATTTTTTGTGTTTGGAAGTTGTGCTTCGAAACTGATCGTTTACATTGGTTTAAGAATGCCTGATATAGGTATAGATGTAAGACTATACGGCTTGAGTAACAAATGCTCTATGATCTTTTGAGTTATCTTTTTTCCTTCTTTTTTTCTTAGAGAAAGGTATTAGAATAGAGTTGCGGTTACCGATTTCAAGACACTTATAAATATCCCAGCGCCAGGTACCTCGGATTAATTATGACTCATCTACATTCAGGTCAACTGATTACTATCGTTTGATAATAAGAAAAAATGTTAGGAACCAAGCGGCGATCAATCGGTCATGAAATCATCAAACGAGTAGTATTATGCTTATCATATGATATGGGTTTTCGGAAGACCTTACGTCCGCTATATCTACGTCTAGTTTCTCATACCTTTTATTCATTTACTGAATGAATGTCTTCCTCCTTCGATACTCTTTGCGTCCGAGACTTCAGCCTAAGAAACGAAATCCTCATTTTTATACTAATTTCAGCAAAATTTTATCACTTGTCTTTTCGAATGAATACTGTTATAATCTTCGCTGGTGATTTCAGTTCACTGCCCCGGCACCCAACACCCACAAAAATGAATAATTCTTGATAAAACTGCATTATCTAGGGTTGTGTAGAAAACTGCTTTATTTACATACATTGAAGTTTCTAAATTTACGTATCTGACATGAGTTCAAAAGCTATCAATAATTTGACAGTATATTATGTACAATAGAACGGATTCGCGTATGTAAATCAAGTTCAATCGAAGGGTGACGACGTACTACGTCAATCGCAGAGGGAGGGTCATTTTTCTCAGCACAGTGACGATAGGTATGTTTAATAAATTTGATATCAGCATTTGAGTACACACAATGATTTGATTCATCGATCCAATTCCAACTCGTTGATCAGGAAAATATAAATCGTCAAATTTTTAACGGTTCATTTTACCGACATACTTTATATCTTATTGTTAGCCATCAAGAACTTCCAGATATTTATATTCACGTCACTAATGATTATCGCTAATTTAGCACATTGCTAAGCCAAAGCTGGGGCGTTGACTATTATATCTAGAAAAATATATATTGTAATCATTTGGTACACGTTGACGAGAAACCCAACGATTTGGTCTCATGATTTTTGAGCTAGGCGATCTTTCGTTAGGGTAAAGTCGGCGAAATTTGGACCACTCAAATTCTCAAGATACGGTCGATAAAAAATTCTGGAAAGGGATTTTTTTGTTGCAGATAAAAATACCCGAAAGTTGGAACATTGAAGTAGACTCGATAATCAAATGATATTTGTCGCATTTTAGTGTCGAGGATTTATATTCTTATCTATAGATGTTGTAATCACTGTGAGACTTGTCGGTGCAGTCTCACCATATGGCATCGTTAACGCCTGATGTTAATTACATCGATCGTTTCTCTTTCATTCCGGTAACTAAAATAATCTTGTTGGTCCAACAGATCTGTCCAAGATTCCCGGGGGCTCGCTGAAAGAGTGAAAACATCAACTTTATATCACCGAAAAAGCAAAACGAAGCATGATGAGATATCCTCGCGATATAATTCCAATAGAAAATATATGGGAAATATGTGTTATCAGAAAAATGCTTCCAAACGTCAGTGTATATCAATCATTGTTTTACAAGAAAGTTGAGAGATTTCAAGCGTAATCTTGGAATTCGTCAGTCACACTTGGAAGATACTAGAAGAATCACCATGACCTTTTATTTCGAAGATTTTGTCTTTCTAAAATGGGTTTCCAGAATTGATTAACAATTTTTTTTACGTTTTAAACAGATACTAACCATCCAGTGACATTTTCAGCTGCATCACATCCGTTGATCAGATCACTGAAGGCATTTCCTTCCCCACAATTTTGTAGCCGGGGTCTGTTGTCCACGCAGACGTAGTAGCGTTGGCAATCTCTTGGACTTCTAAAGTAACGAATCTCGCCTTGACGGAAGATACCTTCGCCGGCTGGGGGGCACGAGAAACCCAAGAAAGCTACGAAAATTAGGGATAATAGATGGTTAGAGAATGTGGTATTGTTTGGTAAATATTTTATCATCTATAGGAAGAAGTGTCATAATCAAATTGATTCCAAACTTGGAAACCCACCTTCGGCATCGCAATCAGGTACTTGGTCGGGCCAGTCACAACGGTAGCTTTCAGCGTTGAATGCAAGTCCTTCAGGACAATCAAAAACGTAGCCTTTACCCTCGGCGCAATTCATGAATTTTCCACAGTTGACTCTGTCGCCAACCTTGAAGTATCCATACTGATGAGGACAGTCTTCGGTAGGCTTTGGAGATTCTGCACGGAAAAAAGAACCAAATGAAACGAAACACCCGTTTAATCTCCGGCTTACAATTAAAGTCTTTCCAAAAATCCAAAAAGCCCCAATTTTTACTTACGAAGATTTGGTCGACCTGTGCAGTTTATGTCGATGGGATAACCACAGGGATAGTTAAATCTAGCTTCGGGATTGAACAACAATCCTTCGGGGCAAAGTTTCTCTTCGGGTACGCCATCGATACACTCGATATAGGCATCGCACTGCGATGGAACAGGATATCTACCGTTTTTCTCTGGACAATTGCCCGAAAATGCCCGGGGTGGACCTTGAGGGATCGGTTGGAATTGCTGAGGTTGTGGAGAAACGGTTTGTAGCTGCGGGCGTTGGTTGTAAAATTGCTGCTGAGCAAAACCTGAAACAATATTACCTGATTACACGGTGATCCTGCCTTAGAAAATTTGTTATTAATTAAAACTGAGGCACAAGCATTCATTATTCCAATACTGCATCCTTCATCCCTGGACATTTTCGAAGTCAACACACGGATATGCTGTATCTATGTTTTTATAGACGCATCATTTGTACAACATGCGCAATTCCGTAAGACTTATAGAAGTCGGGATTATGATGGAAAAAAATGTTTATGATCGTCGTGGAATTAAATTATGCACGATATATCATTAATGGCTTATCCATAATGAGATGGAATCGAATGGATGTAAGACTATAGAACGTCAAGGTTACTTCGTCTCTATTCAGAAATGTGTGATATTCGACCATCTAGCGATGACAAACGTTAATTGGTTGATATTTGGTCATTTTAAACATACAACTCGGGAGTTAGAGAGAAAGAGAAATGTTGAAATCGCGTAAATGTCCTAATTGTGAAAAACTCCGGGATAATATCGATTGGTTTTCCAATGTCTCGAATTACTATGTGGATACTAATCGGCGTTAGTGTCAATTGGAGGAAATCATAGCTCGTACAAGCACGTTTTATGAATTCGATTAATTCTTGCTACAGCGAGAGAGAAAGTTGCTCATCTTTGCGACCTTCATATGCGTATGTGTTGTGCCAATTACGTAACGTTATACGTGCTGCTAAGTGGATAAATTTCAAGTGCAAATAATTCTGGACCACCAAAAAATACAAAATTGAAAAATTTCCAGAAATCTCAACCTGCACCGTCTACCCAACAGGGTCGTGAACCGTTTAGCTCGTGTACAACACTGCTTGAATTCGATTAATCCCGATTCGGAACTCGAAATTGTCTCACCGATATCAAGGATTCGAATTGTTATACAATAGCCAAATTCTGTGAAAATTTCGCGGCAAAATTAATAATAATAAACTGGCTATGGTATAATGAGTTTGCAGAGGAACTACGAAATCTGATGTTTGAGTTGTGCGTCATGAGGTTGCAGAGCTTAATAAGCTGTTCGAGGCATGGGCATCGAAAGTTATTAGAATGTAAATCTAGGAATACCAAAGTTTCCATTTAACAAAACAACTGTTTGAAAATAAAATAGGCAGGCATTGTTAGCTGAATATTTTCAGAAGTATAGATCCCATATGACACATCTATAAATTTAGCTAGATCAAAGACAAAAGAATATCGAAGGTCACTATGCGTGTGCACTATGCAATTCGGACAATTGCTGATCATAATGCATGTCCCGATTGAATATAAAACGTTTCTTCAAACCAATGACGTTAGCACGATGAAAATATTACGAGGTTGCCATTTCGATATTGCTTGGCTAATCGCTAGACGAAAAAAATAGAATTATACCTCTTCTGCGACGTCTTCAATATTCTTCGATAAAATTGAATACGAAAACTGGCCAGTGAGGATAGAAAATTACAAAAATTTAAACTTTTGGTATTCAGAAATTCTGCCTAGGGTAAAGAGTCGTACATTGGTAGGCATCGATATAACATATCCTGCAGTGCCTGATGTTCAAATTTAGAATGAATTGGATGAGGAAATTAAATAACAATCAAATCAAATCCTTAGTTAGCAAATCCGAAAGAATCATCCCTGTATGGAGATGAGTCGATGATTAGGGAATTTATTCGACTCCCTAAGAGCACCCTTTCAATTATTACAATCATTGCCTTCGCGGTATTGTTTTTTTAATACTGTTGACTTCGATAGCAAAACTATCAAAATATATATTCCGAGATAAATGTCTTGTTCTGAAATGAAACCCACGGTACCATTGCCACGAAATCAAGAATTCAGTAGGACTTACACTTTCTTCGAATACGAGTATCAGAGCTACACAGCCGAAGCCCGAAACCACATAAAGGAGGCGGTTATTATTGATAATTTCGAATGAATTGTAGAATAGATATTCGATAAATGGTACTCACTGGAAACGGCCAAAGCTGCGAATAATATCGCTAGAGTAGCGATCGGCAAATGTGCCATGATGTATCAGTGAATATATCGCACAACTTACGCACTGTTGTATTCTTTCACGATTCTGTATTAAAACTATAGGTGAGTCTCACCTGCCCAAGCTTATATCACCTCGGAGATGGTAGAGAGAGTGAGTACCATCGAAATGACAAGGACCTGCGCGAGGTCCGATGTGCCGCGATGCTTCATTGAAATTTCAAAGGTAGGCTTATGTGAGTTCTGCTGGCTCTTCATATGTGTTCATGTATGGAAAGGAGAAGAGGCTGCAGACCATCTTGCGAGGTACTTGAGACGCAATATAAACTCTGCGTGTACTCGAGAATCGTCAGCAAATCGGTATTCTTGGAGAGAATTCGAGGAGCTGGTCTGGAATTATCTGCTGGAAGGTCCTATCTCTGGGATATTAGAGACAAATTCGTGATCTCTGGTATCATTTATATCGAGCATTGGAATGTGTGAAAAATTCTTCTGGAAACCCGAATTTACAGTTAGAATTAAACTGTCTCAAAATACGATTCATTGAATGGCTGTATGTTCAATTTATTATCTAGGAGATCGTCGTCAGCATGAAACGTGACTTGAAGACCAGAATCTATGAAGTCCAAGTCGGCACCCACTCTGCGTGGCATTTTCTGAACGTGTACTCAAAAATAAACGCTTACACGACCAGCAATTACGCTGTTTCTCAAAAGAGTCGACTATTCTGTTTGCCACAGGCTACTTCGTCTCCTATTCACATACAGCTCACGTAAAATCGTTGATATCCAGTTTGCCAGTCGTTTTGTTCCCAGGCACTGAGAGTTGACGATCATATAAACGAAACTGTAATAACTAGACAAGACTCGAATGATGAGATCCAAAGGTTCTCCCAGTAGTTACTAAGTTCATACATCATTTCCATTAACGCTCAGAAATTGGTATCAATTATTACCGAAGTACAGAGCTCTTGGTTTTCTTCCAAGAGAAATCTCCGCAAGTCTCGTATGAAGAGGGGAAAGTTTGTCAATGAAACTGAGAGTCTCAAGGTGGGGCTCATTAGAATCGCTGATGTAAGGATCGAGCAGAGGCGGACATGTCTCCCTTCGAGAAACGAAATTGACTTCCATAAGCCACGTAGCACGGTTCGAATCTCGTAGGTCGAAAACCTTTATCCCGTGAATTCTTCCCCCTCGGGATCATCGTCGTAATCAGCCCCGAGGCAGACGTCTACACTGGGGTCACCGGTTTTACCACATGCACACCCAGACGAAGTGAAAGTAGCTATATTCCTCTCGATCTATACGAGCTGGTTATACGAAACACCTTTTCGTGGCCCACATATTGCCCATCCATATTTCACGGCACCGATCAGCTGGAGAAATGCTGATCATCCTAACGAAACCGGAGAACAGAGTAAACTCACCTCAATCAAGGAGGGGTGAATTTCTCGTCAGATTTCAATGCAGGTTCTATAAAGACCTGACCATATCCTCTTCTCTGATGCAGGCAATGTGTGAACCGTTTCTCTCCACATGCAGCTTTCGGTCAAGGAAATGAGAAGGTCATTGCCCGCCAATGACTTGATGGAGTCGATGTTGTATAAATTTGGAGACTTGAAATCGATTTCATTGGTACTTCTTACCACGATTCTGCTGGGTGTTTGGGATGATAATCACCTGCTGCTTGATCGACTGTAATCATTGGTAATTCAGTACGAGGAAACTTGAGACCTCCAAGAAATCGAGGAAGGATATAAGTTACAATAAAATCCTACATATACATATATCCGCACAGGTATCTTGGAAACTGGAAAAAGAATTGCGCCAACCTTCCAGAAGACGTAAGATAAAATGATACTACCGTATGAAAAGTCGACGGATCTATGATATGTTATTGCAAGGAGCCTCAGGAACGTTGAAAATGTCAAGGTTTTGCCTCCGGCGATAATATGCAGAAGCGACACTCTCACTGGTTTTACACATCACGTTAGCAGCGATCTTTTACCTAGGATTCATCATGGCATGGCAGTCTTAGCTGCTGAAGAAGAAGAACTTACGAGATTGCGCAACTATCTCACGTGAGATTATCAAAAGGTTAAATCCAAATCATCCAAAATGTCCAAAACTATTTTTGGCAAGGCTAACTAGGTCTACACCTGTCGTCAGTGAACCGTCACACCTGTGCCTAGGTTTGGCTAGAAGGTCAAATGAGCCAATTTTGATCTACGTTCTGGCTTTTATCGAATTTTAGAAATAATAACTGCAGAATGATTTTCGGTAGGAATTCATAAGACAAAATTAGAGTAAAATTTGTCACACAGTTCGATAGTTAGGTATTCCTAGATGGAAGTATTTATCATAGTTTTTTCTACCCCTCTTGTACTCTGGAATTGAAAATTTCATCGGTATCAATATTCCCTGAGCAATATATGTCCGAGGCTGGATATAGGGAAAATATAAGATTTTTTTGATTCGTAGAAACCTTCTTATGGAAATATTGCAATTTTCATTAAAAAATTGAACAGAAGATTACTCTAACACGAAATAATTGGAAATGAGAAATTTATGTCGAACGATTAACGCAATTTGTTTACACCGATTCGTGTATTCCATTCAGACATATGGTAATTAAATTTTTTTTATTTATCCCAATTACGAACCAGACTTGCATCGATAAAGCCATTACGATGTTGTTCCTGTACATACCAAGTGCAAATACAATGACCGTGACATTCACGGAAGTAATTGACGAGACGTCCTTTCCAAGAACGTTACCAAAAATCTTACAAAATATACGAGTTATGGAATTCAAGTCAATTCACAGCCGCAACGTACGTATATACAAGTGCTTACGTAATCGTTGGAATTTATAATGAAATCGAGGTAAATAACTCATCATAGTGTTAAGCTTTGTTTTTGACTGATATATTTTTCATCGATTTTCCGAAAACTAATTGCAACCTCGAGCAGTGTGGCTATATTGGTATAGATGTTTTTCAGAGCTAGAAATTTTGTAGATTAAGCTAGGTGCAGATTAGAATAAAAATTTTTATAATATGTACAGCAGTGAATCTTACAAGTTTAATTTTATACTGAAGAGATATTGCTTATACAACGGGTTAAGCGAGTGAATGAAAAGTAACGCGCCAAAAATTTGCGAGAGTTATTTACAGCCCGGATATATATTTGCCTTTCTCGGAATCATCGAACATTGCGGAATTCTATAAATTTTAACTCGAATCGTAGAATATTCAAGACTACTATTGAATGCGTTAAATTTCTTTTCCACAACTATAAATGAGTAGTTATAAGTTACATACATACATTATTGCCATGAATAAGTCCCTCAAAATCAATTCGATTCTCCATCTGCAGTCCGAAATTTCTCTATCAAATTACCTCCTCCGATTTCTCAGACTTGAATCCCCAGAACGAGCCGATATTACATGAATTTTTCTTGAATTATATCGAAAGAAGAGTTGGATCTGCGTCGATGAAACTCTGTCGCTGCGTAATTCATTTTCACTTTAATTTTCATTCAATTTAAATAAATGTATCACACAATTGTAAATTGTAATTGGAGCATCTCTTAGTTCAACACGCTGCAGTATCAATCTCAAGTCTTTGAATGAAAAATCTGATAGATCTGTAGGTCAAGAATTCTGTTTTCTAAGGACAGTCCAAATTTCGATACAACACATGAGAAGCTGGAACTCTTTGGGTTATTTTGCTTCGAATGATAATACACATTTATTATAATGAATTCAATGCTCACTGCAATAACGTAAGAAAAAAAATCAAATGTACAAAAGAACTGGAGAAAATTTATGTCGGAAAGTTCTTCTTGCAGAGCAATATGTATGTGTACTAAATTCAAAAGACTTCTTTTTTCTTTATTGTCATTATATACAATCCTGCACAAATTTTAATGTTTTGCAAAAATTCATTTCACTGTAACTATAAGTGCAATAGTATCTAACTTCGACAGTATGCTCTGTTTTGTGATTGTAATCGTCTCTATCTGGCGATGAGGCAAGATTGATAAAATCAAAAAAAAAATCAAATTGCCCAGAATATGAATTCAACAAAATTTATCTCACCGTAGGGCAATTTTATTAGGTTTTTTGGATCTGCATTCAACATGCAGCTCCACATCCGAAATTCTTGTCCCCCTGCAGCCAGTATTCATATTGATTGGCTGCAAAAATTTCAGATTATTTTGCGTTAATTGATTTCTCAGAAAAGAAGCCTAAAAGTTACTCATACTTTTTTCAGTTATAGGTATAATTGTTTTTCGAATCTCTCAGGGACTCTTCTACGTAAAATGAAGCTAGAAGATTTGGCTATGATAAAATGTACCGGTAAGTCTTCAAAGCTCTGTTTTTTTTGTTTCTTAATTTTGTAAATTGTTGGCGAATTATTTCGGCGGCCACATGGAAATTAGGGACTCCCTGGTGGACATTTTTCCATTTACTTTGACAAGTGCCAATTTGCGGACTCAGGGAATTATTGAAAGCTCGGACTCTCTTTGCTTTATAATAATTTCAGAATTACTAATGAAAATCGACATGTTTCAGAATTATAGTTCTTTGATATTTCCTGATCAATTATTTGAAAAAACTTTGAGTCTAACTTTCGAGAAAAAATATTCACCAGAGTTTACATCTTAGAATAAGTATGTAACTAAGAGTTTGAAATAATATTACGGACGATATACAACGGACTCAATTTTATTGCACAAGATGTTTGGTGCTCGATATTTTTTAAATGACTTCACATTTAAACAGAGGCATTAAGGCACAGAATATTATAAATATTATAGTTTAATTACACATAGGTAGTATATCGCTGCCTCCGTGAAAGAGGTGATCGCAAGTGGTTCGAGAATATTTTGTCAACGTACACACCTACTTCAATGGAACGAAAATTTGATAAACGAAAATCTTTGTCTTAAAACAATATCTTCGAAAGAAATTCAGCAGTACAACAATCTTCCAAGCAGGCAGTGATATAGAATATACAATATACATATATTTTTACTCTCGTATCTGTTGATGGGTAGGACTACTGTATGTAAAATTATGATAATTTAAGCGCTTTTCAAAATTTTAAGATTAACATTTCTGAATAGGTATCTAGTGATTTGGGCGCGCGCTCGCGCGTTTTTGTGTGTATTTACTGTGACTATATTATATTGAAATATAAACATTTATACGACATAATAATTATTAGCATTACTCTCATTATAGTTATTATTATTATTATACTACTAACATTATATTTACACTTGTTTTTGGCTTACCACAAAAGATTAATATTTTGTACGAAAGAAAAAAAAAAAGAAAAAAAATTATATTTCTCATCTGTCGTGGCATGATAATAAATTTACTGAGGTAAAATAATTGTTTAACAGCTCCGAGACCTTATACATTAATAACTATAAACTAGATACTTATAATTCCACCAAAAAGTCGTTACATAATCAACATGGAGGAATAGTTTACCGAATTCGAATAACTTATTTCGTATTAAAGATATAATTATTAATTTACTGTGCATGAAATGTGTTACAGCGATGTTTTACATAGGTATAGGTATATGTACATATGTTAACGAAAAAACACAAGAAAAAAAGTTAGTGATAAAATGTAAGTACTTTCATCAAACATTATATCCGTTGTATATGTATGTATGAATATTGTATGCAGATTTGTACGCATGAACACATACATACAAACAAAAATACTTCGACATTGATTTCTGTTATGGCACCACGTCATATAGCATTGCAAAGATGCTGCAAGATCTGAAATAAATTGACTCTTATAATTAAGATTATAGTCTGCATTATACTTCAGTTTCCTATATGGTCTACAATTTCTTTTATGACAATGAAAGAATTCAAATATCTAGCAACTAAATTTGCTAGACTGATACGTATTGCTTATCTCATGAACAAACACAAGAGTTTCAATTTTTTTCATATCAATACGATCTTCTTTGTCACAAATAGAATAATTATTTATCTAAGTGTGCTGTTTCTATATTTAAGCATGAATATCAGCTGATCAGGTTCTGGAAAGCTTATTATAAGCTGCATAAAGTTGAACATTTAATTTTAATTCATGTTGGTAGTACCTTACTCGATATATTAATAAAAATAAAAATACTGCAAATATTTGTAAGTTGGAGTACATATTCAAAAAAACGAAACGATTTTCGTATTATTTTGATAATTCGCGTCAATTTCGCAGGAAACTTAATTCGATAAGTTTCCTCTAATACATTTTATCAGAATACGTCCCTTACAAGTTCAAAATACCACTATTTTAGAATACTGTGCAATACGGAATTCGATAAAAAAAAAAAAATAAGCTACCTATTTGAAGTAATACATGACCTTCTTCTTAACAAAGAGTCAATAAACAGTTAATATAATTAATACTTGATGATTGAAATCGCAGCATCTTTGTGCTGCCCGACGAACGGTCCGACACCTAGAGTGTACAAATATAATGCATAAAAAAATTGGCGAAAATGCAACATATATGTACCATGCATTAGTCATTATAGCAAAAAGATAATACAATAAATATTTATAATAGTTTGGTCATTAGTGAAGTGTGAAATGAGAATGGTACAAATCACGACGTTGTACGTTTTGTCAATAGGAAACTGTGCATTATGATTATACAGGAGAAAATGAAATAAAATAAAATATTCAAAGAAATACCCATGGGAAATCTTGTCATTTTAGGAACTGCAACATGATGTTAATTAAATCTGACCGTTAAGATTCTTCAGAATTCGTAGCTCTGGTCAATTTTTGCCCTCATTTTTACTGTCAGACATTTTACGATACAGATCTAAAATAATATTAGCATGTGATTAATTGGACGCTGACCTAGCTGCTAGCATTCAATAGATATCCATATATATATATAAAAGTGTAAAGTTGAAAACCATATTTGAAGATACATAGAATAATTGTCGTTTTAATGGAAGAAAAATAACAAAATGCTTGTTTCCACTCATCAAGCGATGATTGCTGTACTTTTTATCCTGCACATCATTCATTTCAATAATTCGGTATTAAGTATTGGCACAATCGAGCCATTCGTCCGGGTTAGTAGTAGCTATAATATAAACTTATAACGCATCATTTTGGCTATAGAGAAACATCTGTTCGAGTTTCTTAAAAATACATTGTAAAAGTGTTACACCGGTTGACATTATTAAGAACTATTCTTAATCGCTACGCCACAGTATAGCTCTTTGACATTTTATCAACTACATTTTTAGCAAGTATAGGTATTCTTTTTCATTATTTTTTTTATTATGTCAGTAGGATTTTTAAATGCCATTCGGGAAAGGCCACGTATCACGTTTATTTTATTTAGTTTTTTGGTTTTTTCTCTCTTTCTTTCTCTTTCTCAAAAACCAAGCTTTTTGATATACCACAATCACATACAAATATGCGATTTATTTCCAGTGGAGACATGATGGTCATTAAAACATATCAAGACAGTCTGATCTCACAAATTTCTGTTGTTCAAGCGTAAACGATCACATTAGTAGAGGGAATTGGTTACTGAGATGCCATCAAATTATATTGAAGCGTTACAAATATGAGAAAATGTTACGAAGATATGACAAAGGTGAATCTTTAAAACAGTAAAATTGAATACGTTTGCTTACAAGTTTATTGAATAAAATAAAAGTGAGCAATAAGGTATAGTTCTATACTGAAATGAATGAATCCATGTTTGTATAAATATTTTCATAAAATTGAAGGCTACTGACAAACTCCTAGTCTATTTATCAAGCCCTTGAAAAATTCCCGAAGTCTAGAAACGGACTTTAATCAACTTCGGAACATTGCAAAGAATGTAATGGCATCTATTCCAAGTATCCAATACAATTATACCGTCTGTATCAAGAATAAGAATAAAGATAACGGGAGATAAGAGACGTTACAGTATAAAATTTAGCTTGTGATGAATCATATATCAGAAAATGAAAGTGTAAATCTTTTAAATGTTAATCATTGCTGCTTGAATAACAGATAAAAATAACATTTTTATTTCAGCTTGATTTCGACAGCTTTTGTTTAAGCACATCCTGGGAATATATCTTTTAATCATTGATCCTAGATCAGTACTTATAAAAAATCCTAATAGTATCATCGTCGTATTGAATGTTAATAATTCTTTGAATTTTTTGTATCACTTGCACAACGATTATGAATCGCCAATAAAATGTTTTTGACTTTCTTAGTTCTGTAATATCAATTTACAAAATAATTATGCCTTATGACTTGAACAGTGCGCTTTCATTCGGGCCGGTAAGCGGGTGCCTGAGCAACTTATAACGACTTGCTGGACCCGAAAGGCGCTGGGCTACACCGCACAACCCTTTCGCGATCCATAGAGCACCTTGAGCTCTGGCATGATGATTTTCTTTATCAATGCATTAGTCTTCCCACTAAGCGTCTCTCTGTAGGAATCTTTTTTGTACACTTTTATCCCCGGCTTGTGAACCAGGAAGGCGTTATCCAGGATCAGAAAATCATAGTCCAATACACAAAGCGTGTAGCCCTGGAAATAATTAGGGATGTTATTTCATAAGCTTCGAATAAAAATTCATAAAATTGTTTATCGTCATTGAATTAAAACCAAATCAAATTATTGAGTTTTCATCAGAAATGGGAATAACTTAAGAGTTAATTTGGATTACCTGTGTCATTTTGTCACTTTTTCCCTCCCAACTAAGTCTCTCGTCATAAAGAGGGTCGGTGTTTGTTCCAATGAAAATAGGTTCCCAATGTACGAAGGTTCCAGTTCGTTTTCCAACATGGAATACATGAATCCCATCAGTCTCCGGTGCCTCTTGCCACTCCTTGCTTCGTGGCACGTTGTGACAACCAGCGCATACTTGTTTGTGGAATGGTATCGCTGTTTTTGCTTTCAACATTTGTTGCTGTGACAGAAGACAAGACTTAATTGATTAATAATACAATAATAATTAATAATTTAATAATAAATGGTCCAACATATAGCTTCTACAAATTTCATTCTCAGACTTTGCATAATAATATTGAATCGTATTCCAATCTAAGAGAAAGATACTTGAATCAAAGCTTGAGATTTCGAAACAAGGAGAACGAAATTCCTGAAGAAAAGTCGTGGAAGAATAAAATTGTCGAAATTTTTGTCGGATTCACGAGTTACTATGAAATCTCAAAATGTACGGAATCTTCAAGAGATTTTTATAGAAATTTTGTTCGTTGAGGAATACTTCAGAACAAACTAACTTATAATCTCTGAAAAGCTCAGACGTTCTTTTTCATATTAAAATTTCAGATATATTCATATTTCAGATACCAATTTTTATATAAAAATCGATAAATTTCGGCAGTATTTTGGTTCTCTGATCGTTTTCGATCAAGTCTACGAAATTCTAATGAGAGATTACATATACCCAAGTAAATTTTGGAGAAAAATTCGGAATCAATTCTCTGAATCGATAATTTTTAGCTGAAATAAAAATCCTAAGACTACAATAGATCTGGAATTAATGAATAATACAGTTTGGCACATACCAGGTGTGTTTTGTTGAGTGGAACTGGACTATTCGAGCTGACTTCAAATATGGATAGTGGAAATACTTTTGGATTAGGTTTGTACAAAGGTTGCTGATCCCTTCTTCTGATCATCTCTAGGAACTTGGGTGCCAGATCTGGACTTGGATACAGTTCTATATCACTTGGTAAAACGTAATGCGTAGGTGCCCATTCCCTAGCAATATTTCTCCCCACGTTTACGGGATAGAGAAGTTTCTTCTCAGATTTATACATCTTTGAAACAGTCACGTTTTCCCATGGCGGACGCAATTGACAATTCCATCCATCAGCTACGACTTTATCTGAAGGAGGTACCTGGAAATAGAAATTAATCGTAATAAATGAAAGTGCTGTTACCGAATAGGTGCAGGTAAAGAGAACGTTCCAATTACTGAAAACATGAATTAAATAACGAATTTAATAAATTTCATTCCGGCAATAGCTGGAAAGGCCGTAATGTGACTGCCGAGTGCCCTTCGTAAAATAAAGTGCTGCCTTGGCTGTTAAATTGTCGAGATATCCAGACGAATCGGGACAAGGCTGATTTAATCTGGGCACTTTATACGAGGTTGATCGTTTCGCCAAAATGCTTGTAGAATGAAATGAAAAACAATTAATTGAATTCGGTACATTCACAGACTCGGTGACAGTCATTAACTCCGTTCATTTTGACGAACGTAATCAGAATCGGTCGTCATTACATTCTTTGAAAAAAATTTCAGCGAAGTATATAACAAGTCTTTTTAATTGCTAGGCTATTTGAGAAGCTGAATACAGGATGGACAATTACGAGCTAAGATTATCCACGTCTCACGGCCGCGGTTTTTGCGAGCAATCTGTGCAGTCGATGTAATATGTAGTGTAACGTAACGGAGCAAGATATCGCGCTTATTGTGTTTCATTTTTCTATTTTATTATTATAATTTTATTAGCGCAGCTTCTTCGCTCACGACGTTTACCAACGTTACGTTATATTGTACAGTTTTTATATTCCACACAGCACGTTTCACGATTTATGTTCTGCAATGTTTTTTCACAAGCAAATCCACGCCCAAGAAATGCTACCTGCATACTAAAAGAGGCTCGAGTGATTCCCACACAAACAAAAAAAAAAAGAAGGAAATATATAGTTACCTACGATCACCTAATCTGTTACATGAAATTCTCGTCATTTTTTAATCTGCCATCGAAACCCTGGATCGCTAATTGTTTGTGTAAATGAATAGTGTGGGAAATTCTCAGTGTTCCCAATCTTCCTTGTGATTTTCACACGATACAGCGAGTAGACATAATAGTTTTTTAAAGTAAAAGTGAATTATGCAATTCGCTAGACTCTTTGCTCGAAAAAAATATATGTGAAAAATCTCCCTCGCTAATTGCCACGAAATTAATCATTTTAAAATTTTGTAAGCTCCATTATCCGTTTGTACAATTTTTCAGGCAGTAGTCTTTACTCCGAATTCATTTCATGAGGGCTAACCGCTGATCTTAAACGGTAATTATCAGTTTTTCATTTCTTACCGGAATTGATGTCGTGTCTAATTGCTATCTGGGTTCAAGAGGGTAAATCGCAGCCGGATTAAGAGTAGGCTGTTCACCCGCAGGGGCAATAATTCTCCTTTACTTTTTTGCGCAATAAAACTGTACTAGAAATAAACTATCCGCGGTTATCGTTTTCTTTATAACTTCTTACTACTCACAGGTATGTGTGGTGTATTATACACATTTCTAAAGATTCCACGTACCTGTGGAAAATTAGATAATCTTCCAATTCAAAAGCCGTACGTACAAAGGTAATCCTGAGTATCCTTGGATCTCAAGGCAGTATTCGACCATCGGTAAGACTTTGGTCAGAATAAGTTCAAAGATCAGGGAATGTAGCATTTCTTCACGTACAGTATTGACTTGAAAGATAAATTACATTTATTTCATGTACTAATCGAGATTGTTCATCATTAACCCGTGGAATACTGCCTTGGCCTTCGCAATTTTCACTATTATACCTATACCCACAGTACGTGGAAAGTTTGAGTACAATAACTGTACGCAATACGTAAAGTCGCTACATTGACCAGTCGTTTTATAACTTGTGTGTTTATCCTCGCCTCAAGGACTTGGCATAGACATGATTCAATTGCAGAGGAAAGGAGGATTTGTTTAATTGATCGATCGTATTTATTCAAGAGAATGAGTTGCGTCAAGGACTTCTTATTCAATAAAAACGAATAACTCACGTTTAAGTAACCGATATCAATATCGCGCCCATACTACAATTTTTATTGATTAACAAAGGTACTCATTTCTGCAGACTTTACTCAGTATGATTAATTTCGCATTGGGTAAACAAATGACCTGTCTGTCAGTATAGGTACGGGTATACGAGGAAACAATATGAGCCACAAAGCTGTTAGCACGGTAATCAAATATCGCGCTATATAAATGTATGAAAATGATTATTGCTTGTTTTATCGTAAATTCAACTTCGAAAAGAACATTGCTGTAGGTGGTATAAAAAACGTGTAAATAGATTTACTATCTACTAGTACCTACTGTAAAAAACACAGCTCTTTGAAATGTCGTTCAGTTAGATTGATTACTGGAAGAGCTACCCCATGTTATCGCGACTATTTTTCATTACGTGCGATAGCGCAATCCTACGACGATATGTACACCACGAAATATCGTCACCGTCATTTTTCCATCCTTATGATTGTTTCGGTCTATATGTTTTACACTACGACTATCGTAGGATAACGATCCCGATAATTAAAAGAGTCGTTTAATCGATTCAGACGCGTAATATGCATACCTATACAAATTTAGAAACTGACCCATCGATACATTGATTTTTCATGAAATTGTATCAGTTATAATTGCTTCGTGCGACGATACTATAACCGAAATATATTTATCACTGTATTTGACGCATACATGGGTAAATTTTCATGCTAAGTTTTATCCATCTGATCAATGATAACCACTGAATAACACTCTTGATTTATACAAAGCTATTTGCAGCACGTTTCCTATACCGGTTAGTCACCTCTAAGACGCAGAGATTTCCAATTGTACATAATCATCTAAACGACTGTGCAGGAGTTTATAATTGAATGATCTCTCAGCACGGCCTCGGCATTGATGCTTGAGTGTGCCTAGGTATACATATAAAACAAATTATAAAGAGCAGAGGCACTTCTGCATGCAGTCTTGAGTATATACACACACAATTCGTACAAGTATACTTCGTTATAACCGATTCAAAGAAATTATAACGCACAATTACACGATCGGTGATCGTACCCATACTAAATGTGCAAAACTCGACCCCATATGTGGCGGCTACATCATTCATTTTGACACGAGTACCTCTACCTACAGCTACGCGACGAAAGAGCCTATCCTCGACTAAGATCTCGAATTCTGAACCACTCTAAATGCAAAACACAGACGTCAAGGTACGTGTAGTTTATTACGTCTCCATTACATTTCCAAGTCTGTCTGCTCGGTGGTCCAAAAAATTCTTGATATAGGTATATCTATGAATTATTAAACCAGGTGTGAAGTCTTTACACGGTATACAATCCTCGTCATTTTATGTCGGTACCCTATCACTGCTCATATCTTCCTTTGTGGGAATGTAAAACGTTTTAGTGTCAAACGTGTGTTAAGTTGATTTGTATGAATGGCCCATCTTTTATCTACGGGATCTGTTTCACACTTTTTCCCCCACATGCTTGAATTCAATACGGTATATCTTCATTCAATCGCATTTACGTGGTCGCGGATTCAAATGGTCTTATTCAACGGGGACTTATGCTATGAGAAAGGAATAAAATATGGAGTATATCTCATTATATCTTATACAGCTAGTCGTAAAGTCAAGGTGAAGCCGATTCCTATCGGTTGTTACGATCGTTAATCTTATCTGTAACGGATGCTGTGCACTTATTTATATAACTATACCCTCGCATTGCACACTCTGAATAATTATGGTAAGGATTTCCTTTTTTCTTTTACTTTTCTTGCTCTTATTCCAGCCTCGTCGTCTCGTCGAAGAAGTAAACTAGTTTTCTACGGCTTGTTACTCGCGGGTAGATAAGGCAACTGTAATGTAGCATCTGGTTATACCACATCCATTTTCGCAGTTACGCGTTTTTTTTTTATTCTTTCTTCTTTTTACGACAGCCCTGCACAGTCACGAGGACAGGAAGTTTGAAGAAAAACTTATAAAGGTCGTAAAAAATAATAATAATGAATAAACATTCATGACGCAACCGCGAGGATATATTTATATAATATGATAATTTATAGTCTCTTCGTGTAAAGTTTGGGAGTCTAATTCATGTAAGGTCGACAAATTTTCAACGAACATTTGAAATTATCGTTTGAGACAACATTTGGAGTATTCTGATCCTACGATGTAGAAGAATTCGATCATTTTTACGACCAAAAATTGGAAAGAGATGGTTTACATTCGATTACACATAGATTTTCATAGAAACGGGATGGAAGGAATCCGGGTTCTAATTCTTTTAGGGGTTTAATTATCTCTCCTGAATTTGTAGATCACAGTGTCTGCTAAAACCTGGCACCAAAATTCCTCGAGAATTCCACATTTTTCCGGTCGATCAACGATCTGTAGATTTATTCGAGTTTTAAACATTCACGTATAGAGAAATATTTTATTTGGCTTTGATACGGGGTCCAATGACTTATCAGACGAATAATTACCGCGATAATTTCTAACGATTATCATTCCCTCGTTTAATAACTCGTCGATCATGATTTCTAGCGTTTCCAAAACGGTGAATCAAAAAAATGAAACATTATATATCCTACAATCGAAAGGGATAAAAATCAGACCGTTCAGAAAATGGATAAATAAACCTGAAATACTTACCGATTTTGGTATATGCTTGCTGCTGAAGAATACGTGGAAAGTGACAAGCTGAGAAATCAATGGACTCCCGCATACCCTGAGGTACTTGATAGTGTCAAGTGTAGGCTGAAAGTCGGTTCCTGGTGCATACATGGCTATGGAAACTGGTGCCTGCCACCTTTCGATCAAAGGTTGTAAATTGTCGAGAAATGTGTAGTCAGCATGGGTCGTATAAGTTACGGTTTCCCAGCATTTAACCTGCGTTGACATCGGTACGTAATTATAAAGCACCCAATAATCACCCCGTTGGGCAGTCTTAGGTGCCGTCGATTTATCATTGCAAGGAATAGCTTCCTCCAATGTCATAGATCCCATTGTGGTACTAATTGGCTCCTGCTTAAGCGTGGTCGTAGCATTACTATTTTTACCACCCTCGACGTCGTTTTCTTTGGTGGTTTTATCTTTTCCAGTTTCCTTAGTAGTGGCTACTTTCACGTCGTGGTTTGACGCTATTTTTGTCTCTTTTGTTGACCCGACCTTCGACCCATCCGCCAAGCTCACGTTAGGCACTAACTCCGTAGCCTTAAAGGCCTCGGATAAAGGCGAGACCCAATTCGCGGATGGTTCTTCTATCCACGGTCCCGAAGAGCCGAAATGTACACAGACGTAGAGCAACACGCAAATATTTAGTACGACAGAGAGTCTGAGCGCCCAATTGCGACGTACTATTCCCATCATTGTCATTTTAAAAATTTGTTTTCTTTCAACTCACTTAGTTACGCGTCGATGACACGTAATTTGAGATTTTCAAAAGTTTTCGGAAAAATAAATTATGTGATAAAATTAAATACTGATTTATTCGAATAGTAACTTCAATTTATATGTTAAGACGAACTTTTTTATTTTTTCACATGTCCGTAGTTCTTCTTCTCGTAGTTTTCGGTTACTTCGTTTATAAGATAAGAAATACTTCGAGAGGGATGATAAAAACCGAAAACAATATGGGTGAATTCTTTCCAGGGATACAAAAACGAGAGTTTATGTTTTGCATGAACAGCAAGTATCGATCTAGGAAACAAGCTGCCTCTCTCGTAAAACAACAGCAATTTGAGATCCAATTAATGTTCTTTTTATTTTTCTATTTTTTCTTTCTTTCTTTCTTTTTTTTTACGCTTCCATCGAGGCGATCGATGTCCTCGATGATAAACAAATCCCACCGGAGACTGCGGTGGATTTCCAAGTTCCGGTCCAGTAGTTATCCTGCAACAAAGATAATGGAAGCTGATAAGTCGAAATATTTCATCGTATGGAAAGAAGTTGGAGTCGTAAAAATTATTCAAGTTATAAATTACTAATTTACATATTGCGAAAGGAACGATCTTTATTCGCTTAAAATTCTGGTTCAAAATTAACGTTCGAAAAACAGAGATAGCGAAAAACATCCTGGGACGAATCTTACGAATCTTACGTGAACTAAAAACCGTTTCAAAATTGACTAGCGAGCTCGAATTTTCGCATTCTATAAAATTAGCCCTTTCGAAGCTAAAATCGAGTTGAACACGTGGTGAGCATGTGACACTCCGAGTTATACATATGCCGCATATGTTAATGAGAGAATTTTTGACAAATGGTTTTCGCTAGAAGCAAATTCCCTTACGATTTTGCTGAAATATTCATAGGGACAGGTTCTAGAAATATATTTTGCAAATTAGGAGTCTCTTGACGGAATTTTCTTTATTCAAAAATACTGTTTTTGATGGTGCGAAAGGTATTCGATTTTCGTGAGGTAATTTCAACTGCTATTATTCTGAAGCCACGGAAAAAATGGAATTGATATACGAATGATAGAAAAATTGCCAAGCTGAACATTCGAGGTAGTTTTATCAAGCGGTTTCACGAATATATGATTTTGGGTCAACGAGTATTCGGAAAATTCTCGGATTTGTAAAAGCGAATTGTTCACGTCTAGTTCAAATAACGAGTTGCACCTGATATTAGAATTTTTCAACGAGCGTGGTAATCATATAGGTATGTACAGAAAAGCTTCAGATCTGATGGAGAGAGAATCCAGCGCTGCAGACTACTGGCAGTTGTTCAACGACTGAAGAGGGTCAGAGAACAGTGTGACAAAAATAGAATCTCTTTACGATCCGGGCTCTGTGTTCTGATCGGTTTATCGGATCTCGTATGCGAAAAAGTATGATAAATTTTTTCGAACCCTTACTCGGATACCCTTTTTTTTTTAGACAAGAACGGGGGATTCTATGTCTCATCAAAAGACATTCGATTTTCCTGACCATTTTGGAGTTTTTTAATTTAAATTTGAATATAATTCAAACAAAGCACCAGTTGAAGAAAATCAGTCACATATTTTTACACTGATTTTCAAAAATCAAGTTTCCTACAAAATCGAAAAATCAAAATCCGAACGAAAAATTTTCCCCGTGACACTGACCGTTTCAATTAAGCTCGAATAACGTGTTCGAAATTCAATCCGAGTGACAAAAATGATTTCGAAAAATAGTATCGCTGGTGTTAATTTAGCAAATGAAGAATTCAGCGATAAAAACTCGATTTTTATCGTTGAGCTGTTCTGATGCTTCCAGGTAAAGTATAATCACTTAAATCTCGTATCTTCGAGGAATGAGGTCCACGGATACCATATACATATACGAATGGAAAAAACTGATTGAGATAAGAACGATACTTTACTAGATTGCGGCGGTCGCACCGTACCCCACACATCTATATACAACTATTCACAGAATTCTGAGTTCTTGATCATCCCACCATAAACTTGCGGCTGTAACTTATTTAGATAATTGTACATCGTTTCGCGGAAACGTTGAACAGGTTAATCGCACGGATTCAGATAATTCGCGTATGATAATCTGATCACAAGGTTTACAGATTAATAAAAGCAGATTATCAAAGGTTACTTTCCCCTAATTCAACATAGAAATTTGATCCAGAATTAAATACTGTAATATCATTTTTACTATGAGAAAGCATGAGGATCTCGTCAAACTACATTCCGAAATGAGTTAGAAAAGTTTAAGCTTAAGAACTTAGAATTCGCGACGCAAGGAGCTTCCAGAAACTTCAATATTTGATATTCAATCATAATGCTCATGGAGATTGAGCTTTTCAATTCAAACTTTTCCGGCTAATTTTTAAATATAATACGAAAAGATCCACGTAGCTTTTTTAAAAGCTCCATTTCCATGTGCACCAATAATACGCTGTTCATTGCGTATTATTAATACACAAACATTGCGGTATTTATTGATGCGGTTTCATTAGCCGTGGTTTTAAATTGAAGCTAAAGCATATGAGGCCAGAAAATGGGTTTCTGCGAATGTTGGAAAAAAATTTCCTCGTTGCAAAAATAGCCCACTTTCAAGACTGTTTATCGCGAAATTATTGTGAAATCAAAAACCCGCGGAAACAGGTGTCAGAGATCTAACCTTCGTCTCTAAAACGACTCGAGAAAAACTTCGTTATTTTGAGAAATTATGAATTCAGAATAAAAATCACGAGAGCTGGGTAAAATTCGTTCCGAGACTTCGCTGCTTCGGGAGACTGGAAGGTACAATGAAACTGATCCACAAGTATCGAATTCGATTATACATATACACAGAAAAGTATTTTTTAGATGTACGAATATGTGTTACGCTGGTTGCTGTACCGTTAAGCATTGGCAGAATTGTTGAATACTTTGAAAAAAAAAGTCTAGCAAATTTTTCCAATTCGTCAATGGCCGTGCCGTTATACGTCTATATTTCGCATCCATCGATAGAGCCCATTGATGCGAATAGACACACCTTATCCCTGTATGACGTCAGTGTGTCAGAAAATTACTACTCCTTCCGTGTCTATCCAGCGACTAATTTAATACCAAATATCGTTACGAGGCAAAAAAATATTTGTCTTCGAAAAAACTCGAACCGTTAATTAGTCAATTTACGCTCCGAATGACATTTGTCGTTCTTCGTAGAGTTCAAAGCTCTTAAATGGAATGTCAATTCCTTGGTTCCATTGTCACCTCAAAATCGGAGCAGTTAAATTTTGTTTGAACTCATTGTATCCGCCATCGTAAAATTATTCACCTCGACTGAAGCATTCCTACATATCATGCCTTGAACCATTCACAATCAACACTGGAAAAATGGTATTCATCGTCCGTGCAATCGACTATCAAAATTCGAAGTCTTCATTCATTAATTTTGATAGATTTTTGAAAAAAACTTCTTTTTAATATCGATCATGTATTTGCAAGTTACATTCGCGGACTTTAATGACCAAAGTTTAACGCGACACTGTCGTTTTTTCTTCGACTATACCACCGTACGCATATACCAATACGTTTGTGAATTTATGTATAAAAGTGGAGAGGCAATACATATATTTGCGTATACTTATGCTCGAAATCTCACCATACTGTTCGCGATTCCACGTGGCAGAATATCAAGTCGACAAATTCTCTGCCATTTTCAATCTGATTTTTAACTGTTTTTTTTATGACAATTTAAAACGATATAAAATGCCTAATTATTTGTTGGATTGTGAATGATTCTAATGTTGTAGCGTTGAAGACAGTTCGACGAACTATTGGGCAAAGTTTAGATGCTTCGGCTTCGGAACTCGTTAGGTCTGAAACCGTTAACGAGTCGAACCTTATTACACTTGGTAATTATTCGGTACAATAGCGAAGAAGCTGAACTCTGGACCCGAGGTTGTATAGGTCTTGAAAAAGTCGTATCTTCAGACCAGCCGAGATCCGTGACTATATCCATTCTCGTAACTCGCGAAAGAACTATAAGAATTGAATTTTAAGTAAAAGTAGCAGCGCAGAACCAACAAGACATGAAGAAAAGTAGATGATAATAGTTTTCATAGTACCTTATGGCTAAACGACAGCCAGCTGTACAACTTCGCTTACAATTCCTTTCTTTTTAATCTCTGCACCAGAAATTACGAAATTAAAGAGTTAAATTCAACGCTTATGTATTTTGCAAGAACAGACTTTAGTAACGAGGTGGTATAGCTGTGTAGAATCGAGGTGAAAAAAATGAGAAAAAATAAATAAAATAAAAAGAAGAAAAAAATCATTCTAAACGGTTTCGTTGCGTAGTACCTACCACCGTTGGCAAATTATTCATCACGTCCTTATAACTATGGATTTACGCAACAACGGTCACAACCATCGATTGCATTGTGAGTCCTGCATTCTACACCGTGACAAAGCTGCACTAGGCATTCTATCACTCGCCTCACAGCAGATTTATTCGCACAATGTCAGAATAACGAGTTGAACTCACGTTACTTCGTGTGATAATAATAATAAGAATAATTCACAGAACTGGTTTGCGGATCACGATCAGAACCAGGATATTCCTGTATACAGCTGGGAAATCCCTGTTTGAAGAAGAAAGAAAACGAAAAAAAAAAGAACAAGAAAATTCTGAGAACCTGATAAAGAGGAAGAGAGACGTTGAATTATTTCATTAATATTATGAGTCTCTTGATACACGGAAAATGAAGACGGAAAAGAATTGAAGGAGAAGAAGAAGAAGAATGCTTTGAGCTGGACCCAATGTTAACCCGAGCAAGAAGTTCAGTATCGCTTTGATATGGTTTTAATTATCTAGTCTGTTTAATAATTCATAATTTCATTCAAGTTTCTCTGAGAATTGTATAGCAGAGTATCTCGATTCTATAACCCGGAGTTTGCGTGTTAAAATTTTATCGATAGGGAGAAGAATTATTTTTTGGTTCCTTAGTCACTGGCACCGTTGCTCTGTATATTATTTGAACGTGAAAAGGGGCGACAAAAGGGGTGATCACCCGGCCGTGAACGAAAGAAGCCAATTCTATTTTCGGCATCGAAATAATGGCTAACGTTAACAAAGCCTCTTCATATAGACCTATAGATCAATAAAATCGCGTTGATGAATCCCTTCGCCCTTATACTATTTCCTGCAGTTTAAATCAGCCGATTATTAGCAGATAGTGAAATATTTTCCATTAGATCCGATCCAAATTCTAATAACGCGACAAAACAGCGTTCAAAATAACGAAGTCCAAATTACGCTTGATAAATGAATTCCAATTAAATCTGAAAGTCGAATTGTCTTTCAAATTTTTATTTCGCACTTTGCAGCACCTTCGATTTTATCAAATAGGTGCTCGGTGGAACTTCTTTATCAAACCATCGACGGAATCGTAAAAAAACAATGCGGTTCGTTTTCAACGGGACTAAATTGCTTCTAGAACAATTCAACGTCATGCATATATGACTGTGACGATATCAAATTCTTTGCCATATTTTTTCACTTCGGATTCGATATTTTAGTCCGTTTCGATCCGTACATATCTCCAATATTTTTCCCAAGTGTACACACATCGATTCCTATGGACTAATGCGAGGACGGAATACGTGATACGTGGACGAACCGAGTCTCTAAATGCGTTATCGAACAGAAGAGAGCCTGTTCATGACTCATAGTTGGTTTTGCACCGATTATCACCGGTGCTTTGATACGTACATCAAAGCTCGCGGTTAATCGTCACTGAAATTCGATTAGGTGGTATGAAAGATTGATTATTTCCCCTCTGTGTATACGTACGAGTATGACGTGCTACGATTAAAATTTGAAACACTGCTATGCTATAATTCCTCATTTATTTATTG
The DNA here is from genome assembly GCA_947538915.1 of Tenthredo distinguenda. Classification (NCBI taxonomy): domain Eukaryota; kingdom Metazoa; phylum Arthropoda; class Insecta; order Hymenoptera; family Tenthredinidae; genus Tenthredo; species Tenthredo distinguenda. The sequence continues at coordinate 15,370,434 of OX384534.1, forward strand.
AACTCCGGTGGGATTGAAATTCCGTACAGTTTTTGACCGAGAACAGAACCTCTCCATCCGTTGCTCGTGCATTCCGGATACGATGACGCATAGACTCACGCAGTATTGCGGAGAAATTGCGAATTCTCACTCGCTGCAGTCTCTCGAACCGCAGACCCGATATTTTACGAAATTGGCACCTTTCGGTTATTCTATAAATTGAATAGAGCTTCAATGATGCGTTAGTGTGCCAGTTGCGATACGCATGAACATCGGCGTTTATTATAATGAGCAGAATTCCACAAATTATTTATTCATATTCGCGATAGAAGTAAGTAAAGACTCCATCCGATGAAGATAACTATAGCTTCGTGTCGAGCTCTCTGAATCGAGAAATTCCACGATAAACTTCCTCCGCATAGGTACTTATCACTATTCATGCATACTTTTATCAGACAAACTGATTTCAAAAATCTCTAACGAACAATATACTCGAAATAATGAAAATAATGGAAACATAAGACTAGTAGTTTATTCCACTTCTTGAAAATTATGAAGTTCATTCATTTACACCGAGGTAAGTACACATGAATACTCTTCTTACCTGCGTGGTATCGATATTCGTTAGAACTTCTACCAGACTGTAGCGTCTTCGAACACTACAGACAGTCGGATGATTCACAATAAATGATTATCTTATCTCTTTTTCGCTGCAATCTTATTATCAATCTCGCGATAATGACAGCAGCAGCAGCACTAAATACTTTATCTACAATCCCGTTCCAGAGGCGAAAACAAAAACGCTATGGATAAGTAAATCCGAGGATTCTATAGCACCGTTGAAAGGCTATAATTGACCCTTCGCTATGCGATCATGATTATTCAGATAATCAGTGTGGTATAGCAATGATTATTCTGAGTATCATATTCAATCAGCCTTCTCTACTGTAACCCGAAGCCAAGGTGTCAAGGATATTGTGTTCGATTAATTATACGCAGATTCAAAAGTTTTTCTCAGTCTTTGCAGGATATTCTGAAAGCCCATTGAAACCCCATCACATGTCCCTGTCCAAAAAGTACCAACAACCAAATACTTCAGTTCTGATCATTTTCTAACTTTAGAGTAAACCACCTCGTCTTTTTATAAATTTTTCTTTATTGAGTCAACTACACTGTGATCTACGGCGAATTCTAGTTTGATGGTGAGATTTTCGTTCCTTGGTTTACCACTGATAGTATAAATCATGCATTCTCTCATTTCCGACTTCCAATCGTATACCGTTCCTCGGAACTGTCATGGTATCTAAACACTCGACTTTATACTACCCATAAATCTGATCTAATCACACTCGGGTCTACGAAATTCCTCCGCGGTGGCTTTGTACATAGGAGAATACCTCCGGATACAAAGAATTCCGAAATGAACTATGCGATACTAATGACTTTAGTCTATCTTCGAGGATGCATTAAGTCCACGAAAAACTGACTCCTTTTAGAATGAAATTCTTTAAAGGGAGAAAACTTGGGCCATTTTTGTTCAGAAATTTTTCGGATAGTTGGATGGGTGCAGGTCTTCTTCATTTTTTCATATTAAATGAGTTACTTATTTCACTGCAGAATCTTAGCGCCGCAAATCCATATCCCTATCCAATACTTATCCTTATCTTTAACCTTTTGATATCTTCAGCAGAGAATCGCTTTGCCATTTTATGAAATTATGACTTTTAAGGTAATAAAATATGCTAACAGTCTCGATCTATGTGTAAATATCAAGTTTGCAAACTGATGTTTATTTAAAAAATTGTGCTTCTGAGATTATCTCAAGTTTAAATGTCGAAATCCACCCACAGCTTCTTCTCGATTTCAGGCAAAAAAGCGAAGCGAATACCGACCACAATCTCGTTACGAAATTCGTGCAGGTTTACCTTCCGCTGTGGCTGGGTGATGAACGGTCAATTTAATCCCGGTATAGTATGTCTGAACCACGAGTTTCAGTCTTAAAATTGTGAACTGAAAAAGCGTAATTTCACTTTAACCAATAATTATCGTCAACTAATTCGTAATATTACGGTAGAAATTCATGCCAAGTAATAGTCGCCGCAATACTGCTGCAGTATAAGAGGTAAAACGAACGAAAAGAAAAGCCGCATCTCTTCGCATCACGGCACTAGAACTCATTAGTAATTACCTTGGTAATGGGCAACGTCGTGCTGCACCAGAAGTACCTAACAACACTTAGCGAGAGCAAGAAATAAGATGAAATCAAAGTGACGTAACATTCGGTTGAAGCAACTATTCTTCTACCTACGGATATGCAATTATTTCAAGTATATGTAGTATATAGCTTTACATGGATCTATATTCGACCGGTCAGTTCATAGCCATCGCAGCTTTAGCCTGTCTATGAAAAAGATTCAGTTTTTATTTCGAATTGATTGATTGGATCGAAATTAAGACGTCAATCGGTTGGTCAGTTCGGAGGTTGCAGTGGTATGCGTCTTGAACGAGAAGAATGTATCTGGTCCGAATCTGTAGCTTCGAAAAATAAACGCAGTTAGGTATTTTGGGAAAAATATCTTTCTTTCATAACCTTGCATTCCAGAACGAGGGTTTTATCTTTCGCTGACCGTTTCGCGATTGGATCTACCCGGCGATTGGCTATTTGCCATTTTTTCTATCTTCGTTTATTGCAGTTTCGCGAGGAACAAGAATTGGTGATATAGAAGCAAAGTGTGCGGAAGGTGATACGACGAACGAAAAAATACACCCACATATGGAAATCGATGAGCAAGTTTTCACTTTTCTCTGATAGAAAGTGAAGAGAAAATAACGAGTTTAATAATACCCTTACACAGACTTGTCACAGTCTTCTTCTGCTGCTGCATATTTGTGACAATGACAAGTTTAAATCGAGTTATGAAATTAACTCGAATATTTACCGTTACATGTATGTTTTTCGTTTCATTTTGTTTATACAGATTCAGGCGAGTTCAGGTAATGTCTTTGACGAATTGAACGACTGTTACTTGGATGAAGATATGCGGAGATTTTAAGGAGAGAGTCTTCTTCCGTCACACGCAAATTACGTAATTATATGAAAATGTATGTATGTAGGAAAAAAAAATGATTAAAATTCATAGTTGCATTTGTACAAGAATTTTTTTCACTGCGGTAGTAAAACTGCCACTTGGCTTTTGTCCAGAATCAAAATTAACACAGTACCGAAGCCTGTGAGTTAGCATTACGCGACGACCTGCCGAAGTACGTGGAATAGCTTAAGATTGAAGAAAAATATCCATAGATTAAAAAAGGAAAAGAAAAAGGCTGTACGAATTGATCGAGATGCAAGGCCCGTGTATAAGGATATCTATTCGTTCCGAATGACTGCTTGATGTAATTCCACACTATACAAGCTGTTACGGTCGTTAAGGACGAGCCTCTATCCGTACTAACACTTCAATAGGTAACGATATAATAAGCGGATATGCTATTTTATGACAACCCTTTTTTTTCTATATATTATTAAACTTAGAGAACTGGAGGAAAAAAAAATGAATAAATAATTTACAGCGATGTCGTTAATTAACGCCAATGTGTGGAATAATGATTAGGATGAAAACGTGGCGCATGTGATACGGCTCTCGTTAATGATTAGGTGTACGAAAAATCGTGGGTCATAAAATGGGCTAATTGATAAACAGACGACTCCAGCTGCACAGAATAAGGTCACTTGCGATTTCGCTGTGTATTAAATCAATTATATTAGTAGCGGAGTCTGATCAGTCGATATATTGTATATGGTCAATTGACTCTGGAAATAAGTGCCAATATGATTAGATGAATCGATCTATAAAGTCTCTGAGAATAAATAAAACGTCGATGAAAGTTCGGAGCCTTACCTTCTCGCACTCGGATCGGGAAAATCGCCCAATTATGAGATTCCGGAGTATAAAAGAGAAGGGGATCGCGTTAAAACGGGAAACACAAAATTTTCTGTGATTTTGATTTTGGAAACGCCACTTTAATTAACAGAGACATCCGACGTCCTTCGCTTGAACATTTTTTTTTTATATGAACTACGAATAAATTTTCCCTGTGCAAACTGTGACAAAGTTAAACTCACGCAACCGTCTCCGCACGAAAATAGTAACTTGAACGAAATAGCTGACACTATATAGGTAGGCATTTGCCATAGGTATGATAAGTGCTCTGTCGTTTGCTCGCGCATAAATCTATTCGTTGATATCGTGATGCTCGTGGAGGAGCTACGACGTGCAAACGGTGACTGACGTCGCATGTATACGTCAAGTTATATTCTGAATTACTTTACCGAAATACGTGTTCAAAGTCACGCTCCAACATTTTTTGCATTACATCACAATAATTAAACGTCAAGCATTTCGTGTTTTTTTTCTCTCTTTCATTTTTCTTCTTTTTTTCTAATTATAATATTACTTTTTTTTTCAATGACTCATGGACAAATGTACATATCATCTCTGTAGACAAAAGGAAAGATTTTATCCAATCTATTCGAGTCGAGTGGTTAAGTCTGTCGCCTGACGTTTCGGGAGTGATGTTCTGTCCTCATCAGAGGCTGAATTTATTTCAAACAATTTAACAATTAAAATGTGTTAAAATAAATTATCAAAATCAAGCGCATAGATTGAGTGTCAAAATTGTAAGAAGTCAGAAAATAAAAAAAAGAAAGAAAGACAAAAGTCGAAACAAATAAACTATATGATAACAAGTGGATTACATGAATACAAACGACGATTACCTCACAAGTCTCAGGTTAATTGATGCCGTATGTGAAACCTCGATGTTCATGGTTATCCATTGTGATCTTAAGTGGATAGAACAACTACCGTCCTCTTGTGATTGTATTCCGTTAATAAGATGGAGTGCAATCCTCGCGTTATATATAAGAGGACTGTGGTAACTCAAAGCGTTGACATACGTCACAGTTAATTATAACCAACACCCCGAAACAAACGGATGACGTGAATGGAAGTTTATAAACGTCATAGGCACAGGTAAACACAAAATTAATCGAGATTTCAAATTACAACACCGTATTTGCAAACAAGACCAAAAAGTCTATGAGAAAATTTTTCATCTGAGGCGATGCAACACATTCGGGTATGGTAAGTGCAATCTTTCAGTATCCTCATTTTTGTTGAGACTATTATGTAGGTTGTAAGTTGATACATAGCATTTCTGAGGTTCTCTTGAACCACACTAATTCTCTGTCTAACACTGAAGCGTTATTCCAATTAAATGAATGATCAAATTGGACTTGCGATGTAGAGAAACTATCGAAAGCCCCTCTGCATCTCTTTTTTAAGTTGTCCTTTAAGCCTCGTCTTAAGTTCACGTTTTGTTTTAGCCACATAAGAGGCTGAACAGTCGTTACATTGGATCTTATAAACTACATCGCATCGGTCTCGTTTTTTATTACGGTCTTTGCCTTTGGTAACGATCGATCTTAGGGTGTTATTTAGACACGAGACCGGTGTGAGTCTAAATTTTAGGAGAACTACTCAATCTTTCAGAAAAAAACCTTTAATTTAGGGCAGACACACAATTTTGTTTCTTGCACGAGCTAAACTATCGACCACCGTGATGACTGAGGTCTTCTGCTCCGGATCAGTCAACGTGATAATTATATTGACGTTACGGTTGTATGAATTCTTGGATTTCAAATGTCTCAACCTTTTTGTTATCAACCCTTCAAAGAAGGTATATCACGGTAATTCTTGTCTCGTAAGAAGGTTCTTGCAAGGTTTAAATTATCTCTGTGAAACTTAGAACGAGGCAAAGGTATAACTATGTCAACCGAGTTGAACACCATTTCTCGTTTTTAAGTTTCATAGAATGTGTTGAATCGAAATTCAAAAATTTACCGGAAAACGTTGGTTTACGATACCGATTAACAATGAAATCATCACGAATCACACGAACATCCATAAAAAGCTAATGATCCTGCCTGATCATCTTCTAGTTCATGTGTAAACTGAAGGCGATCGTGATAACTATTAAGACTGTTCACCACACGGTCGATACTTCGTCTCGTTATGCACATGATAATGTTATTCACATATCGGTAGTAAAAAAATGGTCTAAAATTCACTCGGGATAAATAATCACGTTCTAAATCTACCATTACTATTTCCCCCCATGGGAGTATCAAAAATTCGTTTATATAGTATCGGTAATCGGAGTGGAAATATACATTCGTCAATAAATAAATTATACCTGCCAATAGTAATTCGCTCAGAGGCATGGTGGTATGTTTAGCAATGAACGAGTATCTATTCGTTAACGCCAACTTGACTAATTCCATAGGTAATGAAAAGGACAGAGAGATGAGATCTAGGAAAATCAAAATAAAGTCTTCAGGTACTCGAAAGTTCTTGAGTTTATCGATCAAGTCCCTAATATGTTTAATATCACAATCCGCTTCCGGTATGCTCTTGATTAATAAATTACAAAGTTCGAGTGTCACTTCAAAATGCATAATATTATCTCTGAATACAATAATAATAATAATGATGATGATGATGATGATGATGATATGATCATATATCGTCATCACCTATCTATAATATACGAGAGTGTATACATACATTGTTTCTGTCCATTCAATCTGCAACGGAAGGCAGGGTTTTCCTTAATCGCAATTTCCTGTTACGGACAATTGATATCAGTCAGTAAAGGAAGTGTGAACGTTGACGGAGAAGCTGGTCTTCTATTGCCGCAGATAATCAAAAAGAGGTTTTATCGCAATTTTTCGACACCCAGAAGCCCGAATTTACATATACGAGGAATAATTGTGAAAATTGTTTTACAAAAAAAATGTCCATTAAGGATACCTGTTCCACATATGGGGGAAATGCGTTTCGCCGTTCGCCCTTCTCCTTTTCGTCTTTCCCTAAGCAAATTTACTTACATATCGTTGATTTTTTTTTTTTTTTTTATAATACGAAGCGGGAGTTTATCTTCTACCATACATATATGATATATATAATTCTGTAATTGTATATAAAAATGAAGTAAAAGTATTTGAAAGCGTAGGTGCTGTCGACTATGACACATCGCAGTCTATCAACGTCAAACTATGTTGACCCAGTTCCGCTACGTCCGAAGAGATTCCGTACCAGTTCGCTGGACCACTAGATATCGGTCAATTAAACCTTGAAATAAGTAGATGCGGAGCGGATGCCAAGTGATATTCAGATTCGCCATGGGTAATATAGTTTTAGCAGCGATTCGAATCCATTTCGTACGGCTGGTATTTTACCCCGCGAAAAAAGAGCGAAGAAAAAATTGGATCCGACTTTTAATGCGAAGATTTGTACGAGCGGTCCGAAATTTTTTGCACACTTTTTCGGTCACGATTTCTCGTTCTTTCGGCTCTACGATCTCGGCTAAATCCGATGGTGACACTTTCGCGATCGAAGTTATCGAGGAACGGAAAAAATCCGAAAAAGAAGGCGAGAACATTATTTTTTTCAATTTTATATTACCGCAACCTGTTTCATCGACCCGCAAGAAAATCAGAGACTGTGAGGGATATAGTCTAGTTCATATTGCGGAGATATGAAACTTTCTGCCCAATCGATGCGCTAGAATGAATCTTGTATTTCCTTATTCATTTTATTCCCCCAAATTCTAGCACTCGATATCAAATGGTTATTTTTTGAAAATGATTTACGCTGCTCGGTGAATACATGTACCGCATCCCAGATTTGCAAACCCGCTATGACTTTTACAATCGTAAGAAACAAGATACTGCATAAACTTTCGCGTAGAAATTTCTATAGCCTCATTTTCGCATGTCCTTTTCACCGTTGTTAGAAATAAAACGGCTTCGTCAATCTCGACTTGCGACTCTGATCTCTGCGAACAGGGTGTCTTATAGAGTATAGATTTCTAAATTCCGGTACTTTTCCGACATTGCAAGGTTCATTTTCACCAAAATCGAAGGCTATACATATACTTGGGTCATGAATCGATTCAAATAGAATCGTAGCATTTTTTATTCATGAAATCCTATAGCTATACAGATAACGATGTTTGACGATGTGAGTAGGTATGTATATCGAAAAGACAGGTCGATTTATTAATGCTTTTATATCTGTTATTCCGATGGGGATTTGCGTATCTTATCTTTTAGCTTTGCTTGCGTACCTATATCGTTTAGGCATACAAAATAGATAAACGTCAAGGTCCGCGTAGTGCGATTCGTTCATTACGTCGCATGAATAATGCCATAAGGTCGTAAGTAACATTATGCGATCTTTTGGCGTTGTAAAACGAAAAGGTCGCTTTTTTCCCTTTTTTTTTTGCTTGTATTCGTGCAGGAAAAATAAAAATACGATCAGACATTGAAATTCAATAATTGATAAATTCAAGGCAGATACGATCTTTTGCTTTCATGTTTTCAATTTTTCGATTTGGATTTACCTTTGCGTTTTCATCCGTTTTTTCAGCGAATGCGAATAAAAAAACATTATACCACCTTTCGGCATTAAAATTACCTATTTGTCGGTTACGACCTTATGGCATTGTAAACCCTAGATTTTGGGTAATATATACCAGAAAGAGTGAGAGAGGGGTAGAGTGGAACACGACGTGTGAATAAAACAGGAAGCACATCTTCATGCTCTTCCAAAAAGTATCTAAACCGTACGAACGACTGCCAAACGTTTTTTTCCCCAACTTCTGCGGAAATAAATCCAAACTTTTCAAATTTTCAACAACTAAACATACCTGTATGTAAAACAGCGTCCATATTATATTTCCTCGCTCTCAATTATTCGCTCTATTCCAGTAGAAGCTTTCCTGATAAAAAAATTTCCAATTAGCGCAAAGTAAAAGGAAAATTCGAGAAGCTCGTTCGTTTCGCTGCTGCAGTTGAAGGAGTAGCTAGTCTCTTCCGTACAAGCTAACTACGATTTTTCCCTGAACCATCAAAGCAACGTTTTTCGTCTTTTCTTTGTCCTACGAGTCGGGATAATTTCGTGTAGAATTACACTGTGAGGATTTATCCCGTTGAATCTTAGAGTTGTCAAGATTAACTCAATAAAATAACTAAACACGCGTATTTCCTCTATTCGAAAAAAAAAAAAAACTCCGACTTATCCGGTATGCCGGTCAAAATCGAACTCGCTCTTTTGACTACGAGGGAAACCATCTGACCTAGCCAAAGCCCCTTGGACAGATGGCCTCAAATCTCAGCAGCTACCTGGTCGGGGTTGGATCCGTATCCTAGCCTGAGTTTCACCCTCTTTCTATGAGAATATCCTGCGGCGCGAGACCTCGTGCGAAAGTTCTACGGTTTCTGTATACATTTTGCGATATTTTCAGCAATTAAATAAAAATTACGCTGCATTAAACGAACCTGGTAAGAAAACAAAACGATTTTAACACTATTTCGAGGATAGATTCCTTGTGAAATTCTAAGACCAAATTTCCTTTACCGAAAATTCGGGGGCCCCATAGTTTCCGAGTTACGGAAGATCTTAGCTGACCAATCACGAAACTCGTAGGTGACACAGTCAGGGCTGGCCACGAGCGCGAGTCGAGCGGTGCCCTGCGACCTATGAGCTCTGCGTTTGGTCGACTAAGATCTCTCGTAGCTCGGAAACTATTGACCCCACGAATTTTCGGTAAAAGAAATTTAATTTTAGATTTTCACGGGGAATCTACCCTCGAAATATGGTCCGCTCAATCCGAATCACCCTGTGTATGGACTAATTTATGCAGGAACTGTTAACTTTGATAAAACAGTACTATACGAGGTATTATTCTTGTTTAAAACCTTAGGAGTATGATAATCTTCTTTACATTGATTCGAGGTAGCTTCCAGTGGTAATTGGTAACTGGATTATTGGGTACTTGTGTGTCATAAGCTGTAATGTTTTATCGTCAAGTGTCTGGCAACCTTGAAGGTAACTCAAGCTAGGTCAGACACTTTTCCACTAGACAGTGCGCATCTTAATCACAATGCCACGAATAACTGTATTAGGTACCCGTGGAATGTCAAGACCGTAAAGTGTCACTTTCTCGCATGCTAGTATACGTGTTGCAGGGTGTAATTAATGAGGAAATTCGTAATAATTGCTGCAATGGAAATTCTGTCCGCTAATTTCCACATTGAGAAGTTAAAGTTGAAATTTCATACGATACTCAGCAACTAGATACGATTGAGTTATCCCATAGAGAAGTCCTCTTTTTTTTTGCTTTCTTTTTATTGCATTCGAGGTTGATAAGAAGTTTCAAAATTTCTCAAACTCCGCTAAATTCCGTAGGACTGAATTTAGTTGAAATTTATAACTCGTAGATTTGCTTCGACAAATTTTACTCGAAGAGTTTCTGACCCAAGTAACTCTCCGCAGGTGAGGTTTGCCTGTGTTACCATAAACTTGCTTCGGCAGGCTTATATCGATTCCCTTATTGTTAACCCGAAAGTTTGACCCCGTAAAGTCTGGCACCAGCGTTCACCGGTCCTTGCCAATTTCTGACGACTGAACTTGAAGCTAGCCGTACAAGTTTTCAGTCTAATCATACGGAAGTTAGACTTCAGCTCACACCGAGACATACGCTGCATCAAATTCAACTGCATAAACGATCCCCACGTCATTCTAACTAAAACCTTAGAAATATTTTCTGTCAAATCGCTGCTGTACGATTTGAAGGAATATCTCATCGACTCGGTTCGTTTTATAGATAATTACTATTATTATCTTTAAATATGATTCAAAATAAATTCAGATTTTATAAACTTCGCCCTGCACTTCTACAAAACTACGAAACGTCGCTAACAGTTTAATTTCCAGTAGAGTGTACCCGAGGCGGGGATTGTTACCTGTAAGAAATACGAGTATAAGCTAAGGTAAGTAAGGTTCAATTACTTATCCACTCGCGTTCCTAATATTCGGCGAAAGTGCGTTTGCTCATAGTTAATTGACCTCAATTCACGTATATTCAAACTATATGGTACTAGCGCGTTACAAATTAGCGTCTTGGTAATAATATCGCCATTTAGCAGCATGGTTTTACTCTGTACGAACCGAACCCAAGACCCGTTGGTTGGTCTTGGTTGTTACTTCGAAATCATCGCCGCGACGAATGCTAATCACCGGTTCCCTTGGTTACATCTAACGGCCTTCTAGAATTTAGTGCAGCTTTCGAACGCGTTCTCGCACGAACTAACGTTTCCCTTTTTTTCTCACTTTCTAGCTCTTGGTTAGGCAGGATGAGTCGAATGACATAGACAAATTTCCATTTCTTACTCTTTTTTATTTTTTTTTCTTCTTCGGTTACGAATCGCTTTTCGCTTTCCATTTTATCATGAAAAAAAAAGAAAACATCTGTCTCGAAGATCTCCTCAATAGCAATAAATTAATCGATCAATGGTATGCTCAATTATTATGTGACAATTATTAGATGAGTTTGTTTAAAATTTTTTGAATAATATCAACCAACGAATAGACTGTCAAGGTTGAAAAAAAGAAAGAAAAAATAGAAAAACCGTATGGCCATAACTTTTTGACAATTAAAACATCCGTCAAAATTTCTCTGCCATTTTCAGCTTCGAACCTTACCTAAAAAATTGGGGCAAACATTACCTAAATTTTCGTAAGGTATACTTGATCCGAGTGAAGTTTTTAAAAATTCTTTGACAATATTTATTTAAACTTTTATCACTACACTTTTTATTAACATTGCGAAAAAGAAAATCTTGAAATTTGCATTGCATAACTCGGACTCCCTCGTAATTTGACCCTCGTGAGGCCTGGTAGGTACCCTAAATGAATAACGTCGGTTAAGGACGCGTTCTGCTGCTGGCGGTGGCCGTTGATTGTATAAACATCCGCTGATTATATAATGGATTTTTTTTTCTTTCATTTTTTACAAATTTCAGACCGAAAAGTCAAGCAATATTCGGGGAACAAACATCCCTTCAAAGATCCAAACGGCTTCCTTTGAATCCCGGTATAATTATACGTGCGATGATACCATAAATGATTACGTTTACCGATGACAAAACTAAATCCATTCGATTTACGGTCTGCTTTCTCGAACAGAGAAACCTTAGGCACATTAATTTGGTCTTAAATAACATTTGGGCATTTACGAATACGAATAGTGCCTGTAGCCTTGTTGCGCAGAAGGAGCAAAGTCGTTCGAATATGATTTTCCAGAAAATGCCGGAAACTTATGTTACTCTTCTGCGGTAGAATTTGGGCGAATTTTAGTTAGTAGTCGATCGGCAAATCCGTTCGTATAAAATATGATGATTGACTAATACGATTCTCGACTCACTTCAGGGAAACCGAGCTGTTCTTAATTTCCAGGCGACCACTTTCTCGATTTTATAGACGAGTATTCAGCTGCCATGAATTTCAAATTTTCGAGACGAATTATTTACAGTATTTCGTCTCGTTTCGACATGTTATTAAGTCGCGTAACTACAGGGAATCAAGGATACTTAATCGATCGATTCCCTAATGAGAGTTTCAAAAATTACCTAACTAAGTTTCGCTCGTAGAAAATGACTTTTGGAGTAAAAATTTCTCACAATCGTCGATAAAAATGAAATATTCACAAGTCTACGAAATTATAGGTATAGCCCACTGCTAGTCCCTTTCTTTTCAGTTTTATTATAATATTTGTTTGTTAATTTTTTTTTTGTTTTATACGCTCGCCGCTCCTCTTTCAATTCTTTCAACGTCTAATCAAGAAAGACAAAGTGGCTAGCGACGTGTAAAATGTAAAAATTATAGACTGCGTGTTAATTGCAATGACTAAGGGGACCGAGAGCCTCGCCAGATCCAATTCTCTTGCGTGCTTCTCAAATTATTATCATAAATTGGGTCTCCTGCGCTCAGGGATTGGGGAGTGGCTTGAATTACTTGAATTTAGTTTCACGTCACGCAGAACCAACGTGCCAACCATTAAATTCTAAGGGAGGAATCAACCCCCGATTTTTATTTCTCTCTCGCAGATGTTAACGACTCAATCAGTCTTCCCTAAAAGATTTCTTCACATCTTAAAATAAAAGTATTCGTATATATACGCACATATAAATTTTTACGAAACTCACCCTCATTTCTCTGAACACCTCGCACCGCAGTTCGTCGTTTCCGTATTTCTGTAACACACGAAGCGATGATCGATTATTTCATTATAATGCTTTCTGCACAGTACGTACATTTTTATTATCTATGTTGCAGGTGCAGAATTGCTGCATGTTAGTCGATAGCAATCACACGCCGATTGCATGTGATGTGAAGTTTCGCGTAATTTAATTTCACGGGAAACAACGTGGGATAGTGACTAGCGTTGTTCTAATACAGCCACGAATAATGCAGCTACAAAATGATCGATTCTCAATTGAAAAAAAAGTCAATATTTGTAACAATCATCCAACTATTTACGACGATAAACAAACGGATTACGTGACTTGTAAGATAAATTAGTTGCGAATAAATGAATATAAATAGTTGTTACGATTATATTCTGCAACAATCGGACGCATTAGATTTTTATTTATCGACCAATTATTGCGAAGAGAATAAATCGAAGGAAAATAATTTCTTTGATCAATTCATAAGAGGAGGAAAGAGGCTGGATAATATTGAACAGCGAATATCAAGAAATAGAAATAATAGTTATACAATTTACCGAATAATAATAATGATGTCGAGTCGTACATCATACGTATTTGCAAATGGCTGTGTTTGAGCAGATATTTTCATTACGCGAGAGGAATCATCAATGGAAGATATTAAATAACGGAAACTGACGCTCATGACGCATTGTATATTATTACACACCACGCACAGGTCCAACGGCGATAAAATTCTGCCAAAACTAGATGATGTGCTCTAGTTTTATACGGATATTATTATTTCCTGGGTCCGATGTGTCCGCGGAATAAAAAAGTCGTGTAAAAAAAATTGAAAATTGAAAACGGTGGATCCGAAAATAATAATTTCCGCACAAATCAAATAACGTCAATAATTTTTCATATATGACTGAATATATATATATATATATACATATTCCGATATGTTATCTCAATGGCACGTGTTCAAAATATGTATTTCCTATCGAGGAGAGAAAACATTCGTGTTAATTCGTTGTTTATTCCTGGATTTTGCAATGAAATGAAGAGGTGAAGACTCGTGGCTTGCGAGAACTACGCGATAATGGAATTTCAGGTTTCTCCAAGCAGATTATCGCGTGGTCTATGATTGGCATTGGCTGTATTCACTACTGTAAAATATACATAGAATCTAGACTAGTTTTTCTCTGTTTGACATCGGCACGAGTATATCTTCCGTTTGCGTGGGCCTCCAAAAGCCACAGGATGAGATAAATGACGAACCTGGACGATATCTTTCACTCGGAAGATAAATGGCGGATTTCTAACGAACTGATAGCCTATCGAGAAACATTTCCGGATCAGGGCTGCGTGGAATATACTCTTCGCTAAAACACATTCAATAACTTTACTATAATTAGTAACTTTCGCATTTATGATGATAAATAACTCGACGAAATTCGAAGCACAACTCGCTGCAGTTGGCGAACCAAATTTTCCCGAATTTCCTAGTCTAACAAGTCGAAATTGTAGCTAAGATTCCCTTCTTTTCCCACGATAAAAGTCTATCGCCTATTGAATTTAGGCATGATGTTTATAGTGGGTCGACATTCTGACCGTAGGTTAATACAGCTCAATTCACAGAACGAAGTAGACCCATGAGATAATTAATTAATTAACGACTTTGTCGAATCAAGCCACTTTTCACCAGCTTCCCGACAAGGAACAACCATTATCGCACGAGTCCAGTCTACAGGCTGATAATGTCTACAATGATACGTTGGTTCATTCACATGGAGGCATAACCGCGAGTACGATTTCCAAAATTCGTGGTACACATTAAAATACGTCGTATATAATCGTAAAGGAAGAATTTTTCACGATATTTTTCATTACTTCAAGAACCCTAAACATAAAGTCGAATTTTCTTCAAATTTTCCGCACAGACTTTCCATCTTTTTAAAAATCGGATACCAGAGGTTAGGGAAAAAACGTTGAAATTAGTAGACTTCATTTTTCCACCAGAATCAATATTTCTCTTATCACGAAGCTGGTGAAAAGTATAAATAAGGTATATCTGACTGTAAGCCACCCTTCACTCTAATTTTCTGTCCCTTTCACGTGCTCATGGATCGGTACATGCGCCTACGTTTAATGATCGAATCAATCCGTCCGCGATAGCCCGCAGAAAGTGTAAGGTAGTACTTCAGCCCCGTGTTCATTACCGAGTTAATTACTGAAGCTACCTGTCTCTCCGAAGACAGGTAAAATGAGACTTTACCATAGCTATAACTCGGAATGTGGCGATAATTAGTTAATCATCATCCGTTTATTACGATATGTGGAAATGGTAGGATCAGGAATTGGACATAGACTTGCGTCAGGGACAAGACGACGATTTTATGTACAATCTAGTTATTGTATTCGATATCCCAGTACTTTGCAAAGGTATAACGATTTCAAAAATTGATCATTTTTGCATCACAAATATGTATATTCGGTGTTTCAAATTTTCTTTACATTAGGAAATATCCGTTAATTAGCGCGTTGACCGATTGGCAGATGAAAGATGTCACATGTTTACTTCGATCGTCGCACTTCGTTACTTTCTACCTTATTTTTTTTTTTTGCAATTATTTTCATTCGTTAAATTTCGCAATTTCGCAATACTAATACCTAAATCTCAACTCGTTATACCCGAGACCCACCCACATCAGAGTTAATATTCTTTGCCTAGAAAATGTTACGTAGCAATCTTTGGCAACAAACATAAGGCCGTTGTATAACTATAATAGTCGCTGATACCAGAGGCGAAAGAACTAGAATAGTGCAGTTTTATGATACAAAGATAATTTCGCGGAAGATATTATCGTCGCAATTTTATCAGGGGAGAACTAACAATAGAATATCCCGTATAGATTTGCGATAAACGGTGCTTTGGATGGCAAAATTTTGTACAAAAATAACGTTAAACTGAATTAAACGGAATTAATGGTATAAAGACAGCAGAAGAACAGTAGAATACTCAGAAAATTCTAATCGTATGACTCAAAGGTTTGATGTTTAATTAGTATAGCAAGGAAGTTGAAAAGCATGAGATGAAATGAAAAAAATCAGAAATCTCGATTCAAACTGTGTTGCGAATTTTACTGAAAAAATTCAAAAAAATAGAAACGATCCGGACTTCTTCTTCACATAGTGAAGGAAATTTGATCGAATTAGGATAGAAACGTATATCTACTCTGAGGGATGGAAAAATCACGAAAAAAAAAAAAAAAACTAGAGCATTCAGGTGATCTGAAATAATGGCCACACAATAAATGCTTTTTCTATAAAGACGACCTCAATGATTTGCACTGATTACGGTGCATATAGGTATTTCGAAATCAACGAAAAAAAGAGATGAAAGTTCAAAATTCAGTTTCCTGAAGAGAACCGGACCTTCTTATATTGCCGGAATGTTTTTTTTTTAATTTCAGTAGATAATAAATCTTTTCCGCCCTGCCTGAGGCTTGTGAGCTTCCGGACGCTTCGCGAAGACAGGAACTGTAAAACTGTTCTGGACAAAAATCAATTTTTTCGAAAGGGAAATGCCAACTACACGGATGCAGAATTTTGATTATATTTCACTCGTCGATATATTTTTGAAGAGATTCAGGTAGCTTTTTAGAAACTAGTACATGATTTCTCACAGTGAAAATTATTCCACAAGGGGCCGGGTCGGAGTTCCGAATTTTCAAAGTCTCGAACGGTAAAAAATCCGAATTTCAATAGTGCCGACTCACAGTTATTAGAAATGGTATTTCCTCGGAAGCTTACATAACCGATTTCAAAAACTTCGACACCAAAAACACCGAATGACCAAAATTCTGAAAGCTGAAAATCCGCAAGGCCAATGCTCCGAAACTTGAAATTCACACACGTATTCATTCAGTCTTAAATAAATCGGGCCGTATCGATCGTGTTTGAAACCGCAATGATTGATCAAATTAATCGTCTTGAGATGTATATTTTGAGAAAAAAATGTTTCAAAATCCTATCATTTTTTTATGACATAGAAGTTATCGATTGAAGTGGATAGAACGGATCTCGATTAGAATGAACTATTTCTTGTTTTCACATCCTGAGAAACGAATTCGGAATTTTTACCGTTCGGAACTTTCAAAATTCGGAACTTATATATTCGGCCCGTTCACAGAATCGGTGAAGTCGTCTTTACAGGCCCCCTTTGATGATGAATTCGGAACAAGTTATAATTTATTTCTCGACAATAACATATATGTACCTATACTTGCAAAATGAGTGCGGAATTTTATCCAAGCCGCAAATATACGATCCTGGACCTTTACAACGCTTTGCAGATTGTCTCATGTCAGAAACGTCGACGTTCCAGCGACCTGTAACCGGTTTAATCGGCACAAAACTCTTATAACAAGGTATACACCATGTACACGATACAAAGCCACGTATATGTGTGCGAAAAAAGGACACGTTTCAGGGATTCTCAACCGTAGAATACCGATTCGCGAAGCTATAAATTAGTTGGAATCGATTCGCTACTCAGAAGAGCTGGCTCTACCGCGTGTTATGCGAGTATTGCCAAGTCGATCCTCGTGGCCATGAAAAGATCGATAATCACGTGTCTTGAGTGGCTCAAAATTTTACCTCGTCGCAAAAAAATTGAATAAAAATAATTTTTTTTTTAAATAAAAAACGAGAGAAGGAGAAAAACTGACGGAGAGATCATTATTACAGCCGGAGGGTTTGGGGTTTGGTAAAATTCGGATTAAAAATACCAAGAGATTAGCCTGCACCTTCGTGTTTTACAACTGCTGTAACAAACTGGGTAAAGAAATAACTTCGGTAAACAAGCAGACGCGACTTTGAACACTACGAGTGAAAGGATCGATACGAATTGATAAAATACGAAACGATAAAATATGGAACGGGTATCTAATTGTTGTTGCAGTTGCCAGTTCCGTGTGTATAACGACACCGTTTGCAGTTAGTCACACCGAAATGAATGTACGATAAAACGACTAAATGACTCACTCGCAATTCTCACGTCTTTTCAGATTTAAATCACGCGTGTATTAGTTATACAGAATTAACGTGCAGCCACGCGTGAATGCTCGAAGGTTGATTCAAACGAAGTCATTCCAAAGGTTGGATATTGATTTTTATACAGATCTTTCGCTTTTGTATCTCAACCTGTATATGAGTCATTCCACGTCAGACCGGACAGCTTTTTGAAATCGATGTTTCCGATTTTGCTGTCATTTTTTTAACGGGTTTTATGGGACGAATAAATTTGTCAGACAATTTAAAAAAAAAAAATTTCACTCCTATTTTCCAAGTTACACGGTGGTGAAATTCAGGAAAAAGAGCCCAAAATCGAAAACACAGTTTGGTTGTATTCATCCTAGAGACTGAATCCAAAAACAATTTTGAAGCTATTGAATTACACTGTTATTAAATATTTATCGAATTCTGCGATAACGAGCGATTCCATTTGTTATAAACAAATATATTCTTCAAACGTGATTTTCAAGGCGAGAACCACGCTTGAAAACTCAAAAAAATATGAGCTTATTCCTCGATCAATTCTCTACGAAACTGTGAAGCTAGAAAATGTAACTCCGATGGAAAATATATTAAAACGATTTATTTATATCGTTATCGGCACGTAACGCACTTTTTTCTGAACGTTAACAAAAAAAAAAAAATTGATTCATAGTCAAAAATCTTCGTATATAAAAATTGAATTGATCGAATATCATTGCAGAACATTCGCTCGAAATTTGACGAAGTTTCGATGAACGATGCGACCTGTATCCTGCGAAAATCACTTTTTTATTTTTTATTTTTCGCCAGAGTCTATCTACATATTGTATATAAGTAAATAAAATTACAAATTGTTTTTAATTATCTCTGAGAGTACTCGATTTAAATTAGTTTCAAGAGCCCACAAACCTTCGATTATACTATCCACTGTCACGAAAAGACCCTCCAAAGTTCACGATACGAATTTGTCAAGTGTTCCAAAAGTTATTCGAAAAGTTTCACGAGTACAAAATATGTACTGTCTAAAATTCCCTAACCGTCTCTTCACTTGCTCATGCATATAGTATACAAATACGAAATTTCATTAACCTAATTATTGCTAGACAGCTCTCTCGAAGTAATTTCGATAATGCCTTGCCTCTCGAGCCATTAGCAAGCCTTGCGTTTAGTGCCGTGCCTTAAACTTCGTCTAAACCAACAGAATAAATTTCTGTTTAGATTATCAGATCTCTCTTTAGGAAATTATAAAGTACCTATACTATGGTGTATCAAATTTAAAAAAAAAATCTCAAGACAAGATTCGTTAGGCGATTTCCGATTTAGTTGAAAGAAATATATTTCACGTGTTATATTCTTATATGGGAAAAAGGCTTCCTCGATGAGCCGCGCTAAGAATGATTCCACAACGGGCATATTGCGGGGTGTATATCTCCGCCTTACAATTCAACTTTTTCCGTGGTACGAGGTAAACAAAAAAAGAAAGATTGAAAAAAAAAATTTGAAACACTCTAACCTATTAACGAATTGTTGCTATATACACTTAATCGTATCAATGAATATCAACCCGCAAAACTAGGCTAGCTACCTGTAGGAAGAATATAGGGTTGGTTCTGTTCGATTATGATGAGATCGCATGACAACTAATCATTGAAGGCGATACCACCGACTCGATAGAGCTGGTGCACTATCTCAGTCACTCCTGGTTCGCTTTCGAGTAATTCACGTTATTTATTAGTTTCAAGTTATTTATCCGATGGTAGCAGCAGCTGATGTGACCGCGACGATCGAGTTATTGATTCAGTTAATAACGCCGATCGTATAACAACACACCTCCCCTAGTAGAAATTGGTTCAGGTTGGCCTGATTTAGGATCAAAAATGGATCAGTCAGTGGTCAGGTTCTCTTTCATCGGTGATTCCTGATGAATAATTGATCGAATTTTGAGCCAGTATATGTTTGATTTTGGAGCTACTAATCAAATGTTGATCGTATTTTGAGGTCAGGAAACCTGAACTTGGACTGATACAATTTTGAGCTTGAGAACTTGATCTTACTCCTCCATGACACTTTGAAGAGATTTTGATCGGATTATGATCCGTTGAGAATGACCTCGCTTTGAAGTCAGACTACTTGAGTTCGTGCTGATACAATTCGAATGTGGGATACTTGATCTCATCTTTTGGGTGAGACCCTGAAGAGATCCTGACTAGATTCTGGTTCAGTGGGCATAATCAACTTTTGAGGTCAAGCAACCTGAACTCGTTCTGATCCAGTTTTGATATTGTATACTTGATTTTAACCGTGTGATAGTACCCTGAAGAGATTCCGAACAGATTCTGATCTCGTGAACATGATCGGAACACTGAGAAAAATTCAAAATCAACTTCATTTTTCAGGAGATCACTTTTGAATGATATTTCGCGAAGTGTATCGCAGGAATTTGATCAGCTAATGGGTAATTTTGGTGGAAATTTAATAAACGCCGATATAGGTTCTGTGATTTATGATTAATTGAAGTGATTTAATTTCTTCATATTTCTCATACTCATGGGATAATTTTAATCC
This sequence comes from Tenthredo distinguenda, assembly GCA_947538915.1. Taxonomy (NCBI): domain Eukaryota; kingdom Metazoa; phylum Arthropoda; class Insecta; order Hymenoptera; family Tenthredinidae; genus Tenthredo; species Tenthredo distinguenda. The sequence continues at coordinate 15,391,156 of OX384534.1, forward strand.
TTCCAGATCCCCGCGAATCGGGAATCTATTCTGATATAAAAAAAACATGATTTTACTTAGAAGATAAAAAAAATGAAACTGTACAAATTGTTCGATAGAATCGATTTGGATTTTTCCATTTTTAACTGGCTAATAAATATGGTAAGACCAATTTTTCAAACTCTGAATGTGACATGATTTTGATTGAAAAAAATAAGAAAAAAAAAAAGAGACGAGTATCTCGTACATGATGTTCGATTTATATTATCAATTCAAAATAACCAAAAAAAAAATGTAGACAAAAGAACCCGGAATAAAACTGTTTTCTTCGATTTCAGATGTATATTTTACAATAACAATGAAAAACTTGCGTGATTCCAATCCATGATTTGTTTTTTTTTTTTTTTTTTTTTTTTTTTTAGAAAGGTCATTTCGATCAATAATCGCGAACGATGATAATTATAACACTCGACTATTTTTTTTCTCGTACATTAACTTGTCCCCAACACAATATCGTTCATATAGTATATTTATCTTCATAATTCCATAATATACTTAGCATAGGTATGTATAACAATTCAGAGCGAAAGACTTTACCTTTATTTTCTATATTTTTCAAGATTCTCTCCCTCATATCATGTATACGAATGACGCGTGTCAGGCAGCTTCGACATTACTGAGGCTTTACACTTGACGCACATCAATTATTCCCACAAAATTACGCTACGTAAAATATTCAGCTGAAGAGCTCCTATATATTTATATATTATATATCCACGTATACATATGTGTACGAAAATATCAAAGAAATATATCCTATACTCGGTCCCCTCTTCTTTATATGTTAAATGGCACGAGAGAGGGAGATATGTATCGGTGTTTAACATAGATCGGTAGTGGGGGTCTACGAAATGTTTTAAATTACGTTACGATCCTCATTATCCAAGTACATGTGGGAACGGTAATCGTACACCGATATCGAACATTCTCAGAAGTATAAGTAATCCAGAAAGTTCGCGAAACTCTTCTACCTCGTATAGTGACATCGAAATTTGATCGTTTCGGGGTAAGTGTTATCTAGAGAAGAAAAAAAAAACACTGGTTCTGAATTTGTCATCTCTTTATAAGGTGGTCTGAAAAATTTGGAAACTTTTACCACCGCGTATCTACAGAAAAAAAAAAGGATAAAAGAAACGTTGATCCCAATTTTGCGAATTTTTTAACACCGTATAAATGTATAGAGGATATGGCGAAACCCCTAAGAAAAAAATACAGTTTATTGTATGCGAACGAATTTATTTTCGTACTTTTTCTTCAATTATACGAGAATTTTTTTCTTCGTAGAGCTGTGAAAATATCGTTGTGAATATTATTCATATATAGAGAAAAACGATATTATCATCGAATGAAGAAGGCAGAAAATCTAGATAATTTTTCCGATCGATTCCCGTAAAATTTACAGCAATTTATCGTAAGGCACAAGCCACGTTACTCCCTATTCATTATGTTGAAACTATGTTTGCGTCTTAAAAACATTAGTGCAAATAAAGATTCGCGTACTCAAGTGTCTTACATATCTTTTGTTCCAATTGATTGCGAAATCTTTCAGGGTGAATGTGGTAGGTCGGTACAGCTGGTATAATACTCAGGTAGACGTATGACGTACGTTATTGGATTAGGAATTAAAAACATAACTGAAGCGTATTGAATATTAAATAAACATTCATCGCGTGACCTTCATGTATATCAAATATTTATCGGAAGATTTCCGGCCAACGAGGAAAATTTTATTCACGTACATGGTATAGCTTACCTACCAGTAATCCACAAATTCGCAACCGTTCTAAGGACTAAGATATTCACCTCTTTGATGGAGAGTATCGAGATAATTTTTGTTTTAATTTTTCATAAAGAAAAACATGAAAAAAAATGTTAATTCGACTTGTTCGGCGAATTCTTGCATTTTTGGAAATTCCTCACAAGAGGGAAACAAAAAATTAGATATTTCAATGTAAAATATATTTTTTTTCCAATTTTTATGAACGAGATGAAATTTCTGTGCTCCAAAGTGGGCGCGAAAATGAAGATATTGTCATTCTTACCAGGGTCGAAGAATAATTAGCGATTGAATTTTCTCACGAGTTCCGAAATGTACCGCGGAATTTCGAGAACGAGTTTTTCCCCGTTTTTTATACATCCGACCTCGAGAATGACGTTCATTGAAAAATAATTACATAAAAGTATGGCAATAGAGGAACCCAGGGTTCTTCCATATTGAAAAGACCAGATACACCTGGAGTACCTTTATACAGTACTTGAATCGACGCCGTTCGACGCGATGACGAAATTAACACGTGTCTTCCTGGTCTGGAGGCCATAGGCTTCGCCGCCACGCCGGAGTGATTAACCTGCTCCGATGGACAAGGTCGACACAACTTCTAGCCGTTGATCCATTGCACATGCTCAGAGAACGAATGGCTACAGTTTTTAACCAGCGAATTCGTGCTGCTCGTTCTTCGATTACGTTGTTCGATTTATTTTCATATCAACGCCCAAAAGTCAAAGAATTTTGAAAAGAAAACTTTTCGAGGATGAAATATTCTTGGCAAAATTCGAGAATTACATTATCTATATAAAACTTACGAAACAAATTTGAAATTAGTAAAAATTTGTCGCCTCTTGTCTCTTTAAAAAATAAAAAATCACGTTCCGGAATCATCGCGCAACGTTTTCACGTATAATTTCGCGATTATACCTCTACACTGCATTACCGTTTGTGAATCAGCTGTTGAAAGGCAAAAATTGAAACTTATGGTTTCTTCTTTGTTTTTTTTTTTTCTAGCCGAGTGAATCCGATTTTTTAGATTCAAATCTCATCGTTCGAATACAAATTGGCTCGGTTTTTCACGGTGACATTTTCCCGTACTACAATATATCAATAGTTTTAGATTTTCTGGTAAAGTTTCGAAAAGTCTATTCCGATTTTCTCAAACCTTGGAATTTTCTATCTGGAATATAATGAAAATATGGAAATCAGTGAAAGAAAAAAAAACAAAAATCGCCCGTATTATATGATCTACAAAAAAAAAAAAAAAAAAACGATTTGAGCCGCGATTCAAGCAGCCACTGATTTGAATCGTTTTATTGACGTGCATGCTTTGTCCTTTGTCTTTATCGCCGAATGTTCCAACGCCCCATTGGACGCGGGCTAAAATTCATTATAATTATTGCCGAGACTTAAGAGGAGCGTAACTTCCTTTTCTGCAGCGTAATCTGAATAGATCTGGCGATACGCATCTCGTTTCAATTTGCAGCGCCCTTTATATTCAAGAGTAAAATTTTTTACGTTCGATGTACCAAAAATGAGTAGTACTATCGTTATTTTTATCGGTTTGAAAAAGGCAGCTCAAATTTTCTTTATATTATGTTTAGCGAAACGGAAAACGATAAACGACGATTCGGAGAGTACAGTTTCCTCGAAACTTACGCACACGATAAGTACGATATATCTACATGAAAAAAGGATGATTATCAGCCAATCTCAATGTCATTTGAAAGATCAAAGAATACAGCTGCATGAATTATTCATATCGGTTTGAACAATATACGCGCGTGTTACAAGTGTGGTTTGAAAACTATTCGTTGTAACAATGGACATAGATATTTTGTATGGTTATAATAGAAAAATGAATTCGTAACTTCCGTGTCGGATCTGTGGTATAAAAAAAAAAAAGAATTTCTCATACGTAAACGAGAGTGTGATTAATCAGCAATAAAGGTTATTGCATACGTCCGGTTTTGTTAGTTTTTTCAATATTCTTTATCACGCATTGTATTCAATCGCTATAATTGCAGGAAATCGCTATAATTGCAGCTTTCAAGATTAACACAACCAGCGAATTTAATAACGCTGATATATTGCTCCAGCTTGTTTTTTTTTTTTTTTTTTGTTTTTGGTCCGTTATTAAGATTTTTTTGAATAAATATATCAAACTGAACTCCGAAAAATTGATTTTCCTCGATAATTCCGAGAGGAAGAAAATTCTGAACGAACTTAAAAAGAAACCAGAAAATTTCTAGATATATGTCGAATCGTGTTTTATATTTTGATGAATTTATTCTTATTCGGATCCGGATACTTCGAATATTGTTTGAAGTTGTAATTTTCATAGAATAACAAGATTCTTGTTTGTATATCGTCGTTTCAGGGGGAGGCCGACTAATAGAAGAAATTCAATTTTTAATATCAATTGTAGCTGTATTCTTGAAGAGCAAGTGAACTTGAATAAAAAGGAAGAATATTATGAAAGAAATATTAGTATAAGTTCATTCAATATAGTTTTATGTAATAACTATTGTATTGATCTATGAAGTAAATTCGTAATACGAAAATGCAGACCGCATTTACCTATGAAAAAATACGATTTTCATATCTTATTTGCTCGGTAAAAAAGACCCATCCCAGATTCGCGTATACATTCAAAAACTGGTTCGCGGAAACTGTATAATAAATGCAATATAAATTCGTATTTTTCACTCAACAATGACCCACAGTAAAAATCCAAAGAAAAAAGAGGAAATCTTCGCAGGATATATTTTGGATACGACAAACCCGTAATTATCATTTTAGGATAAGTAAAGTGAAAAGAACTTTCGAGATTATTTGTATCCGATTATCAGCATGGAAAAAATCGTGCACATTTTCAGGTTCAGATAAATTTTTGTATCAGTGCAGTCCACGTGCTTGAAAAGAAAAAAAACCGATTTATCGGAAATTCGCACAGGAATTTCATAACAATGAAAAAATTTATGGCAAAGAATAATCTCTACTCTACATATCCTGTACCGAGAGATTACACGGTGAGACTATGATAAGTCGGAGTGCGCATGTCCTAATTTCTTTGAATATCATTCGTCTGTCGAACTCAACCACGCGATCTCGGCCTATCAGCCTGTTGGACAAGTTCTGCATATATATATAATATTTATATATATATATATTTATACGATACGCACGACACCTCCTCGATCATTTTTTATCTACGCAATCAAGATTTATACCAAATACGGGTCAGTTCCGAAGTTTTTTTTTCATAGAAGTCAATTTCCCATGCAATCGCTACAGAATTATTTTCCCAACATTAGAAGGGCACAACTTCGTATCGCGCAGAAGATCTGCGGTTGAAAATCATCTACGCTGCAGTTTAGTACGACCTTTTCATGCCGCAAGAATAAGACGAAATAGAACCTTCCCTTCTTTCATGTTTAAAAATAACGTCGAATTTTAAGACATCTGAAACGCACGGTGAGATCAAACTTGACACACGATAACTGCATCGGTTACCTCCTCACGTATACCCCGCAGACAGAATTCGTAAAATTGTCACATACGTACAGGAAACAGTGTTGATACAAGCGTATACGATATTATGACGGAATTAATCCTTCGCCATGTTAAAATGCTACAGGGTGTGATCCAGCGCGCAGTATATGTACGATATATCGAATATAAATAAGACGGTAATTTAATATCGTGCGAAAATACCTTTTTGGATAACACCTTCGTTGCAGAGGCAGGATAACTTAATCCGTGTTATCGAACGTAACACAGTAAACAGGGTAGAACCATTTGGAAGGAGAGTAATTATTGTGTCATTCCGACACGTAGGGTTAAGAAGAGAGAATATTATTATAGATAGAAGATTGTAGTCCGTATCTACCGTTTGTTACACATTTGATGTAATCTTAACACTCGAATCACTGACTGCCGTAAAATGTCGGCATAACTATAGTGTAGCTATGTAGTAGAGAAAAAAATTGAGTGATGATGTTTTATCGTTTTGTTATTATCACGGCACAGAACACTGTACCTTACCAATAATCTGTCGGTTTATTTTCTCTGTGGAAAACAACCGAGCGAAGCTAACATTTTGACTGATTTTAAAGTCAGAAACTTCACCTCCGTAAACAAACGCAACGATGCTACACGAGAGACAGCGACCGACTGATTAGGAAGTAAGGTCTAAGGAAACCCACGGGCCACGAACTACAGATGAGGTGGGAGATCACTAACGGGGTGGGATATGTCGGTTCCTTTCAAATTTCGGAACCGAGAGCCGACCTCAGCGACATCTGGGGCGACAATTATACGAAGCTTAGGGTTCTGTAGGTAAGGGTGGAAATGTTTGAGTGCATACATCCGCATCGTTCGATACCCCAAACGCCTCGGTACTGTACAAGTTACCAATCGAGAGAGGGGAGATATGAACTTCTACTGGAGGGGCCTTTATAATAAGCAGAATAGAATGCTCAAGATTTATAATAAATATGATAGCGGAGAATAATGTTTTTTTGTGATTTCATGTATTCAGATTGTTTTATTGTACAGAAATATAGAGGAGAATTATTATTCCGTTTTCAGCGGCTACAATGTTTGAATTATTCGAAATATAGAAACCGTTTTCTTATTCCTGATGATTTTATTTCTAAAAAATCACAATAATCAGTCAAATTTCCGCAAATGAACACAAGGATTCATATAAATATAGAACTCAGACTTTCTATCAACAAAATTCGATTTATAAGCATATGATACAAATCGAGGGCTTAGAACCAGAAGGGTGAGAACGTTTCTCTGACTTTAATGACTCGACATTGTATTTAGCGCCTCATCCTTGACTGAGCATATATGCATATCGCTTAGGTTTATATCTATATATAGAACAACGACGGATCAGCCAATTCACACTGTGCTTTTTGCGACATATTGCGCAGAAGTTTAGTACGCATTACAGCTATAGCTGGTTATTGTGTTATAGACACAAGGAATCGATATTTCAAGCACAGACGCTCTTTGAACTTTGTGTTATAGTTCGTCCTCGTGAACTTTAAGTGCCTGCGCGCGCCTTCCGAAAATATAGGTGGTTTCCACGGGAATTTTTTGCGTACGAAAACTTCAGCTTCTCTCTGTGAAACAGTTTTTCTATCGCATTCTGTTTGAAAAAGAATTCAAAATACACAGACTCGCTATTTTAATATTAATCAATTTTTATAATAACACTGGACGTATTTATACAATATTCGTATTAAGAAAATCAACGATAACATATAAACGAATAATTCGCATAAAAGCAGATGATATCATTAGGCATTTCTGAACCCTTTGGGAAGGCAATAAAATATACGAATCGTACCAGTTCAATTTCGAAGAGCTATCGGTCTGATATTAGAAACGTGCTATCCGGAATTGGGATTATAATGCTAGTTCGAGTTTAGTTCAATAAACGCCCAAGCCTCCAAAGATACCGAACACTCCATACAAAAGAAAATTCTGCCAGTTTTCGGCTTTGACACCCACAAGTACGGGATATAAATTGTTATCCCAATACCAGCCCAAATTCACAACATCAGAATTAATTGGCCCAATTAGTGCTGGCAATATGCGAAAACAGAGTTTCAAATATGCTTATTCTTCGTTCTCATATCTCTGGAGAAAATAATTAGTGTCATGTCGATATCGTGTACACATCTCTTCGGTGCAACCTATACCTTATACCTCTTTGTTCTTACGTGCATTTACTGCACATGACACATTTACCGACACCCACACCGCCGCTCCATGCCCACGCCAATGTAGTTTCAATGTGCACTAGCTGGCCATACAGCGCCACACGAGGGAGCTTTCCAAAATACACTTCATGCCCAATCTCCCTCTCTTATAAGGATCCTCCGTTATCGAATGAGTCAACTACCCCCTCCATAGACTCAAGAACCAAGTGAACTGCGGATGGGTCGCAGTCATTAATGGGATTCCCCATAACTCCTGGGAAACCAATCAGCCAGACGAAGATAACAACTTCCGACAGAAAGAGACGAACAGAAAAGAACAGATCGCTTCCCACTTCTGTCTCGCACTGATAGGTTGAATGATCGCTATATTCATACAATGAGACGCAATGAGTGAGTGGGTATCTCTTCATCCTCACTGTGCAATTAGAAAATGAAATATTTCCTTCAAACATTCGTGCGAAATAAAAACGCACCCTTATTCCGACACCAGCGCCACGGTCGGTCGTGCCGACAGTGTGTCGAGGCTGTTCTATACAAACTTTCTATACTTCGTGTTCGAGGAACGAGAATTATATGTGGTCAGTATGGTTGGTTATGGTACTGCTGTTACTTGGCATAACGTAGTGTATTTCTAATCACTGTTCAAACGCCCAACGCAAACGGATTAAGTTGTTGTTACAAAACGTTCTTTAATACTCTAATATGATGTGATAATTATAAAATTCGCTAAAAAAAAATAACGACTAACATTCTGTGTCAATGTGAAATGGAACACTGCAGGCTGCCTTAAAGGTATCCACAGATTTCCTGTTATTCAATAACTAATCGCCAATGTTTAAACATCTAGTAAATAATCAACTATTCAACTAATCTCATAGGATATTACAGTCGCATTATTTTCGTAACAATTTTCCTACTTACAACATATATCTGCGTATATAACGCCTATTTTAATCAAAGCACCTTAATGACAGCCTCGAACTGTTTTTCCATTACAATTATCGTTACGATTACATTTCATGCTGAATTATTATACGCGATTATTCGTCCATATTCATCAATTGATTAATCACAGAATATATTATCGCCATGGCATAATGAATTTTTATTATACTAGACTCCACCTTAATGTTTGGTGTATAATTCTCATTTAGCTGAATTGCTGTTTATCCAACACTTCTCATCACTCTTGTGTAATATAATTGCATTTACAAGCTAGTTTTGTTCATCGGTATACGTATTTTTCTCTGACGTTTATTAAACGTCAAACAAATTCTGTGCAGTAGTTTTCTCAAATTGTTCCACTCATTGATCAAATTGAGATAGTAATTTCAAACTGATTGATAATGTCTGAGTTTTTATACCTTGATGATATTTTTTTTTAGGTTTTTTGAGATGCTGAAGGATTAAACAGAAACTATCACCAATTACCACGATTCTATATTATCATGACGTGTATCTTTAACACCGCCTTTATTTGGGACACCATTTGGCTGCATGCTGTATAACCACCACTTTCTCACTACCACCCTTATCATTCTAATGCACGTCATGCATGCGTGTGATTGAAATAATTGATATAGTATTACAGAGGGCTGGTACCAGATTTGAAATTGCTTAATTTCTTTGAATTGCTTAGCTCGTTTTTATAGCTAATTGTAAACTCAAATTGAGAAAAACTGTTTGCTGATTTCTAGAGGAAGAAAAACCTGGATACGTTTCATTTGGAGTAATCGATGAATTACAGAGTTTGTTATTTATTTCTCTACAATTATATGAATTAGTAAAATTGACTGTATTTAATAAATAAGATTGTCGAAAGTACAAATAAATTACCTATGTAAATAAATAGTTGGGCACGCTTAAATCAATGTAAATAATATCACCATCATCTATCGGACTGGAATACTCATTACTTTTACTGCACTCGTTATACTTTAATTTTTTTCAATAAATATACATCTGGGCTGCTATGATTTTAATTTAAAGCTATACATTTTTTCAACACGATTTTCCCATACCTGAGATACGTCACTAATTTTATATTCCCACACCTTTAGTACCCTAGCGTTAGAAGGTATATTTATGGATTACTTATATCTTCAAATCTACTGCATGAGCTACATTTTGCTTGGTTTCTTTAAGACCCGTTAACACAAACATAAGATATATTTATTCTTATTTATCCTTTCTATGTAGCACTGGCCAATACAGCTACCCTGGTGAAAATGAGTTTACGAATTTTTACCAATTATTAGGAGAATTTGAAACTTTCGTAGGTTTTCACAAGGAATTGTAGTCTCTTTTAGCTTAATCGACAAACTCAACGAATTATTCTGAAAAATTTGCGAAATTCTACAATTTCTCATGAAAAACTATGAAAAATGAGAAAATATTGAAAATTCCCTGAAAACTCGTAGGAGTAGAAATTTATACGAGGGCACCCATATTTTTCGCAAATTTTTCTTACGATTTCGACGGCAGAGAAATTTTGAAATTTCCAAATGAAATATGAATAGTTGTGTTATTTTCCAGAACTAAATAGTAGTAGAAAAATTAAAACGATTGAAAACATTAGGTATAATTGAATTAGGATAAAAAATGAGCTTAGAGCTAAGACAAACCATTTCTAAAATATAGCGTATCTTGCTTTTCGTGTTGCTCTACACCCTGAGAATCCATTAATTTTCACTACGTGCCGCCACAAGCCGATATCACCCTTCTTGTCTCATATTACTAATGTTAACATTTTTCTAAGTTTTAAAAGTAGGTAAAGTTCTCATGTTTATATGATTCTTGTACCGTATGTGACTACACCTTGTTTGTGCTGGATAACCGATCGATTATTGATCCCCTCATACTCCTTTCATCAAATGGTTTCATGTTCGGGTAGGTGATACTTTTTTTATGAAAAATACCGCTTACAAGCTGCACCGAGACAACATTTTTATTCCACGGATATAATGGCTAAGAATGTTACGTCAAAATCGGCTAATTCCACTTTATAGTTCTCGCGTATATTCTGGTAGAACAGGAAAGGAACGGAGCCGGGTTGAAGTTCAGAATTTTTAAAGTCCTGAACGGTAAAAATACGAATTTTAATACTGCCGACTCACAGTTTTTAGAAAGGCTATTCCCCCGAAAGTCCACGTAGCCGATTTCAAAAACTTTGAAATTTTTAGCTGTCTGAATTCAGACCTCTCGAAACTTTGAAAATTCGGAACTTCGACCCGGCCTCGAAAGAACCACAACTTCTGTTGTTCTATTTTCGTTTTTTAATTAATAGAATAATATTTTTTCACTTGAGATTGATTTTCTCCACTCTCCCACTGTTCGACATTATTCATCATCGAACAGAGAAGATTTCTGGGCACATATATATCAGTTCATTCAGGTAATTTAGAAGTCTCCTTATTGATTATCGTTACGGTTACATTAGTGGACTTGTCCTGGTTTCCTTCTTTACAGATTTATTTCACGAGCTCAGACCAACTTTTTCACTTCCAGTAATACGACTTTTAATTAGGTACCCGTTGTGCCATACTCATGAATTTTTATAATACAAGTAGTTGAATATTGAATGAATGCCGTAATTCCCTGCTATCCTGAAAAAATCTGCTCTTCGCCAACATTAATGTCTAAACTGCTATCAATACAACATATCGCAATTATTAAAAGTTATGGTTATCGTTATGGCTTTTCATTCCATAATCCTGGCTCCGTCAATGAAATCGTTGACAGACTTCAGGTTCTTTGTACAATTTTTCCATCTTTATCCATATCGCAATCTCTTCCTGCCCAATTAGTGTTTAATCACTGTATGTACGTCACTTGGGTAAATTAGTACCCAGTGTATCTGTGTCCTGCGCACTTACACGCCTATATCTACGCCGCCCAACGTGGGTTTGAGGCAAAATTTACAATTAGTTGAGAATTATTATCCGCATGTCGGAGCTACGCAACTAGCCTTATGCTAGAATTACATCAGTACTGAATGTACAGAAATCTGATATTAGCGAAATTAGCGCACAGCTAATGCGGAGTAGGTGCGCATCTCTCAATTTTTCAATACTTAGGTATCGAATTGGAAGATTTACCTCTCGATCATCGTAAGTATTTAGCACAGGTACAATAGGTATAACTGATATAGTCGGGACTGAATAATGACGCTCGCAAGATTTTCAATTTTTTGGCTCTAACAAGAAGATCCCTATTTTGAAAATCAGTACAGAACGCGAGACCTGAATATTTTATTCGGATGTTGGAGTAATCTTTACACCCACCCGACAAGAGCGTCAATAAACTTAATTTTAATACGAAATCGGAACCGCAATTGAAGCGAAAAACGCTGTCCAGATAATCGCGGGTGATTACAGTTGGATTGCCACAAATTAGTGTATCAACCTTATCTTTAATCAGCTTACTTTACTCCGTTATCGATTACAGTCGCCTGTTTTGTATCACGACATCCGCAGTTCATACTGCACCGCGATATAGTATGTAGATCTGGATCAATACCGGAGACCGAGGATATACCAGCGAAACATGGCATAAATCCAATATCACAGAGCGCATTTGCTAATGAAAATCTGTCTGAGTATGCGAGAAACTCAATAATATCATCTGCGGTTACACTGTTCCAATCAACACTGAAGATCGACGATCTGTTCACCTGGAACAATGCCTGGAATTAGAACGAGAAGATTCGCTTATTGGCGGTTGGAGATGAACTCTGACCTCATACTCGTAAAGCGAAATACGATTTTACGAAGCATTGAATAATCATTTCAGTTTTTTACCATATTGGCAATAGATTCGTATTTTCAACACATACTAGTGAACTCTTTTGTTCAGATGATCCGATAGGTCTCTTGTACTTCCATTTGCAACGAAATGAGGTTTCATTCCGAGTCACCGGAGCAATAACTATAAACATACAACGTACAGATATAATCGAATTGAAAATTATTTTAAAGCCTGTATATAATCTGTGAACATATCATCGAAATGACACGATGCATTATCTTCGTCTCCTTAAATGCACGAAAGAATCGCGTCGTATGATGTGAGATAGAATCACCCGAACGATTTGAAATCAATCGATACAGCCGATCTTATGAGTTATATCCGGCATTCAATGCAGCGTCGATACATACACATATATCTGTGAATCAGGTTCGATGACATCTGTCGCAGATATCATCTAAATCGGAAACAGCCCGGACGGCGGCCTTTTATAACATCCGTATCGAACATTCTTACATAACGAATCACCCCGTGCTGGGGTGACATTTATCGCGAATAAAGTCGCCTTTGATATAACAATATCGCCAATCTTTAGCGTTACAGAGTATTTGGTACTGATACTCGTGAATATCAGAGTCTGAATATCCGAGTCGAAGTTGACGGTGGCACAACTCTTCATCGGCGAATCGTATCTCTTCTCGGAAGCCTAATTTCTCGTAGCAAAACGCGAGCATATTTCATACTGTGACTCCGCGATCGCTGTTTTCGTGCAATTTTGCAGTCGTCATGCCTTTCGCGAGAAAAGAAATCGTCCTCGAAAGCGATATTATCGCTTAGGGTAAATGTGGGTGGAGTGATCGACTATAGTGCGCGAAACGAGCTAGCAGAATTACCGTATACGCTAGTTTTTATTGCACTCATATCGAGCCGTGGTTATTATACTGTAATGATACGATCTAGATGAGCTCCTTCCGTATAGGGGTTTAGTAAACTCATTGTGTATAAATTGAATCGCGTTTTTTTGATGCCTTCCGCGAATCGTGGCCAAAAATATCCGTGGGCTACTACAAGGCCGCACAGCGTGTGGCCAGGGTTTCAACACGTGTCAACCACTCTTGATATCGGAAAACGATAATAACCAACGATCAAGGCTAACCGGATATCGGAATAAGAATAATCATTGGTTCCACCACCTGTGAAAATTTGATCTGCGATTGTGAACGATAAATAATCTTCCCATCTAATTTCGGTGAGATGATTAGAAAATCATAAACCCCCACCGGAAAGAACTTCGAGCTATCACTGCAGATAACTTTTATATTGGCTCTCGGGCGAATGTTCGGTATTAATTATTTCCGCGTGAGGAAACTCGACGAAGGATCACTATTAGCTGAACGTTTAAGATTGAAGACACGACTTTACAAATTCCGTACGAGTTTTTCGACTAAATTAGTTTCCTAATCCGTTACGTTGTTGGTTTGATAATTATCGAACGTCGTAACGATTTGTAACTAGGATAAATTATGCAACAAATCAAAAGTTTGTGTAAAAGATTCGGATTCCTTAATATTTTTCCGTGAAAACCGATTATTCACTCTTTCCTTTATTTCGTGACTTCGTTTGATAAATGATCAGTTAATTAATTCAAGCGAAATCAATTATTTTACATTATCCATGCGCAAACGGTTAATCATGTTTTATAAACCATTTAAAAATATGCTAAGTTAAATTATATTTGTTGTTATTGATTGATGAATACATTGACTGTGCAGGTATCGAGATGTCTAAACGAGTAAGCTTTTATGGGCTGGTAGGCCTTGGATCTTTGTGTTTGGTTTTTTTATTCTTCAACCAAAGATACGGCACTTCATTGAAGCATCGAATAACCTGGGAGGTAAGTTCAATGAACCCTATGCAAATTGAATACATAAGTGTTGAAGTTGTCGCGGCTATTCAACCCGATAAATCCAGTTTTATATAAAAATCATACAATAAGGAATCGACGCAACTCGATATTAACCGCCAATACTTAACTCTCTGATATTTTCAGAAAAACGTGTACAGCAGTACTTGACTAATGAAAAAGAAAAAATCTTGGTGAATTTTTAGTCCCTAACTTAGAAATTGGGAACGGAATGGGATTTTTCGAAAATATGATCAATTTTTCCACGTTTTCATTTTTGTTCGTCTCAAGATCTCTTATTCCTATACTCCCTCCCAAATGCAATATATCGCTGATTTATCATCACTTTTACCCCATTCTTGCAACTTGCAAGCAACCCAATATCCTACATCCTGTTCTTCAATTTCCATCCGCTCGAAACTCTACTCACATCAGTTAAATCAGCGGCAATCGCGGCGCATGCGAATATTCTACTTCTGAATAACTGCTAAAAAATTCACTTTCAAGTCACTTACCAAGAGAAATCGCTCCCTAATGAACGATCGACCGACAAATCTGTGATTCAATTCTTAATTAAACATCGATTACTTTGAACCCTACAATCCTCGATTCAATAACTACAAATAGGTATTAGGGTGACAACTACTTGACCTCAAATTCCGAATTCTCGGTCTCATCCCAAAATTTCGTAGTTTTCAGTACTCGGGTAAGCCTCCCAAAATTTGGGTGCGATCGAACGATTTTAAAAAGTTGCTCCAGAATTTCGAAGATAATTCAATTCATCAAAAATCGATTATTTTTTTATTTTTTCACCTCGACTTCTTGTTCGACCGCTAAATATTGATATTTTTGCCCAAAATTCGAGGCACTTCCATAGATACTGACGGTAAAGAAATATAGAAGGTGAGAGTCGGGGTGAAAAGATAAAAAAAAATCGATCTTTGATAAATTGAATTGTCTTCGAAATTCTTGAGCGACCTTTAGAAATTGTTTGATCGCGCCCAAATTTCGGGAGGCTTAACCGAATACTGAAGACCACGAAATTTTGGGATGAGATCGAAAATTGGCAATTTGAGGTCAGAAAGTTTTCACCCTAATAGTTATACGTATTCAATCCTCAACCCAACAATTTTTTTCCAGAACTATTATCACATATTCATTATCAAATTATGTCTACAATTTTCTCAATAGATTTCAATGAAGTTTTTGCAAAAAATCCTATCTCAAATTCACAGCAAATAATATTTTTTCTTTTGTGTACCACTGCGTGTACCATGTTCCGATAAGCAGACAGAGAAGTGAGCATTAGCACTCGGATGAGTTGAGCTAGAATACTCGGTGAATTTTCATTTCCCTCCTAATATATTGAGTTATGTATCTGTGAGATAAAGGTCGATATCCACAGGTCAATTGGTTGTACGATCGAAGATATCATCACAAAAAAGCACAGCTCAAAAGTAAGGCCAATCCGAAATGGATTGTCGAATGAATCCAACGAGTACCTAATACCCAATACCCAGAATAATTCATTCGCGCAGAGAGTAATTGGAGGCACATTGACAAACAAATAAAATCTTTTCGTGAGCTGCCTATTGATTTATGAGTATCAAAAAGGATAGCGAAGATCATTATGTTCTTATATATCATCGGTTATTAGTAGTCGCCTTCCAGGGTTAACCCTACTTACTCTAATCTTGTCCCTGGAATTTTAATGAATTAGATTCTATTGACGTATCAGACTCCAGAGGGAGCGGTCTTCCACCTTCTTATCAATTTCATAGTTTGCCCAAAGCTGTTGTCCCTTGTACCGAAATTGCGATCCCTCACATTTAAACCGGCGAATCGCGAATCGCACATCGCTTGCAAAGGAATGAAACTTCGAACGCATTTACTAAAACGCAAGGTAATTTCTATGCAAGGCCATGCTAATCGCGAGGATCGAAAAGAAGAGCCACAAAAATCGTGCATTAGCTGCGGAATACAGTCCGCGATCCGTGCCTCCTTATATTTCATATAATTATATTTTAATTAAATCAAAACCTTGGCAGTTTGATTGCTATTTATTTCGCGATAAGTCAATCCCGAAATTGCGTCTACGATATTATTAGCCTATTCGCAGATTGACCTCCGAATGTAATATAGGCCTAGATTGATATCAGAAATAAATGAATTTTATTACCTTATTGAGCATTACACAAGTTTCTGGTGGTTCATGCATTTTGAGTCTCGAATACATAATCAGGTGATTGTAATCTGCAGGAAAACCACAAAGTGGAATCCCATTGCGAAGTGTATTTATTAACACATACAGGGCTTGTCCCTATTCGCGAGGGAATGCTATACGCTAATGACACGTAGGTATTTAAGCTTCAAGTAATCCCCGAACATTTGAGAATTGAAAATTCATTCAAAGGTGTTAAAACCACTAATTAAACAAGACAAAATTAAGATAAGATTCATTCCTGAAAACGACGAAATCTGGTTTACAAAAATGTATTGCAATTTCTCCGGGATTGATTGAATCGCGAAAATTTATCTTCCCGTTGTTTTTTTTTTTTTTTTCAATTAGTGTTTTCAAAGAGAGCAGTTGATCATATCAATCCTGTGTTCACTGCGAGTTAGATAAGAAGATCGGATCTTCCTTCTACAGTTCACAGCGAGAAATGAAACGTGCGATAAGTCTATCAGTGCTTTTCTCTTCGGGGAGCGTATGCAGATAGGGTCACTGGTGCTCGGTCCACTATATCCTGCGGACGAAACAATCAAGAATAAATTTGAGCTCTCTGTTTTTTTCTGTTTTGTCAGATATTTGAGCTTCCCTGCCCTCTTATCGAAGCATACATCTTTCATACATATGAATACTGTCTAATGAGTCATTTACTCTACTTTAAAGAAATTTTGAGGGAATGAGTTGCAATATGCAAGGGAAGAAAAGCTCTTTCGTTTTTACTACTCACGCTAAGATCATATTATAGAATTATGCGACCTGCACTGATTATTAATATCATAAATCTTTACGTTATTAGAAATTTATCCTTTAATTTTGTAGAAAAAAAATGAATAAATAAATAAATAATGACACGAAATGATCAACCATTCCATTCATTGAATCGTTATTACTGATGCACTTTTGCTTTAGGAAATTGAACCCAGATTACAACCCCTTGAGGTTCAAGAGCCAATATTGGTAAGGCACCTTCGATATACCTTTTACCGAAATTCTTGCATCTTTCATTAATATCGGACGTGATGTGATTCATTTCTTTCATTTTCTCTTCGTCTCCTTGAGCTTGGCAATTAAACTGAAATACATATCTCGTATGCTGTATATGCGTGTAGTTGTGTATGCCTTTCCCTCTCATTGTCAACCGTCTTTCCATGTATCTGATGATCTGCTCTTTGGCATTTATTCAATGGGTTTCATCTGCACGTTTAATAAACATATTTTGCTTTTTTATATGACTGACGTTTGTGTGTGAAATATTGTATTCGTAGTCATGCGAGTGAAACTGAAGGCTTGGACGCAGGAAGATCATTAGAAAAATAACGCCATTACGTTATACGATTGATGCAGTGAAGCGTTCGCTATGTTATTTTTTAAAATTCTTCAAAGTCTATGTGAATGTCCAATTCAATCGATAAGCTCGCAAATCATGTGTACGATTATTGGTATGACCCAGTTTTCGCAATCGTTAATAAATGTCATATTCCTTACAGAATACAGATGATATTAAGGAAGTGGATGAATCGAATGCTTCATTGAATGCGATACAGCAAGTTATTAATCAACAACGAAGAATGATTCGTGACGAAATGATAGGCTACCGATATCCTGACGGAAAATATAATATACGTGCTAAGTAAGAGGATTATTTTTATCTGTATTTACTTTATACTTATTTTAATGCATCGCATGTACCTACAGCTGAATTCTTCTGTGTATTTTTAAACGTGAAATAAATTCTATTTTTCAGCAAACTCGAGGACTTAGTGTTAGAAAAAAATGGGAAACCTATCAGAAGTATAATTTTAACAACGTGGCGTAGTGGAAGCACGTTTCTAGGTGACGTACTGACCGCGCACCCCGGTAACTTTTATCACTATGAACCACTCTTAGATTTTGATATCGTACAAATTCGAGGTCCTCCACTGGCCGCAAAAGCTCTGAAAAACGTCAGGGAACTGCTCGACTGCGAATATTCAGATCTAGGTAAATCATACATTTTCTCACGCCTAACTATGATTTCTCTTCGTTTTGTACCTTGAGTAGTTATTTTCAATTCTCATTTGTTGCGATTAGTGCACGTTGCCTAGAATCGTTTATATGTAACATTTTATTTTTTTTCTAAACCGCATATATAACATTCTAACGTCGCGTTTCACTATCCTGTCGAAGATGTCCTTTCGACAGACTCCTCGCTCCATTAACCACGGAGATATGTCTGAATCGAAAGCTTTAACAAAAATAGCGAGCAAAACTTATGCAGAAAAAATTGGCGAAACTAATACTTCTATTTCTTGATTTTCTTTACGAATGCTTCCGTTTTGTGTTATGGAGTGCACGCCTATCGCTGACTATCGACATAGCAGTATATCACCAGTGAAGTAGTCTTTTCTTGTATTTTCTCTCGCATATATAGCATAAGTCGTATTGTCCGCGTGTAAATTCATTTCTTTGTCATATTTCGTACACCCAATTACTCTATCTTTGATTATCGCCCTGAGCTAACTGGCTGCGGTCAATAAATTTCGAATCTCGATAAGATTGACGTGAGAAGAGCCAGCGCCGAACATTTGACTGTTTCTATATCGAATTTTGTATAATTTAACATTGATTAATTGTAATCCTGTATTTCAGATCACTATATAGAATTTGGCAGAAGCCACTCCTGGCTTTTTAATCATAATGCGCCTTTATGGAAGCAATGCCTAGCTCATAAAGAAATATGCTACGATCACAGGTTCCTAAGTGGAATGTGTAAGCTTTTCCCATTCCAGTCAATGAAGCTTGTACGTCTCAGGTTACGTGTCGCACGAGAGCTTCTTGCTGATGAAAAGTTAGTAAAATATTCAGTCGCGCATTATTATGTAAAATAACAATCGCAGACACTATCATTCACCCACGTACCTACAGATAAGTCTTTTAGTTCGTGGACAGAATTCAAAATAATTTCCTCCACGGGCCTGACTCTTTATTACCTCCGAAAGTTCTCTGAATATTTGAAAAAATCCAAATTTTTCCAAGCTTCAACGTTTTTGAGAGTCCAAAATTCTCCAAAGATCTCAGTGTTCGAAACATCAGGAGAATCGAATTTTTGAAAATTTTGATTTTCCATCATTCTGATGCTTTGTCTTGAATTCTCTGTTACATCCTTTCATATACTGGTCAAACTATAATCAAGGCATAAGATAATATGAGTAAACATAATACAGCCAGAGATGTAGACAGAATTAGCCGGTTTGTTGGTCTCATCACGTATTCAAAGGAATTGACTCATACAGATACGTAATATCTATGCAACGATTGAGGGCACGCTAATTGCAAGTAATCTTATCTTATACGGGAGAGAGAGAGAAGAGAAGAGAAGAGAAGAGGAAACGTTAGAACAGTAGCAAATATAATTAAGCATATGGTTTCACAAAAACCCACGCGTTCAAATATTTATTAACTATTACCTCTGACTTTATATTACGAATATTGTATTTGTTATACAATGGATATATATATACGTATTTGCTTCAATGAGGTCTATAGTAATAATAACATAAAAATTTTGGAGTTCCTTATCTGTTGCTTGGCTGTGTATTATTCTATAGTTTTACAGTATGTAATAGTAACTGTTCAAAAGTTAGAGTACGTAATTGTTAGCAATGTATAGCTGTTACTGACAATTGAATCTTATGATAAATTAGTTTGTATTTATCTATCTTTATTTACATTATGATGACTGCTAACACTTGTTAATTTATTATCACTCGGCTGTTGTACTTTCAAGCCGAATAAATCGATTGATTTGTATCTGTTAATTTCGTGAAAATATAACTCTTCGAGGATCTCTTTTTACCGTTGCTATTGGATCTAATCTGGTTGAAAGTTGACATCACATCGTTTATTCAATTAGCAGTAATTACAAACTATTATGATCAACTCTTCTACATTATCGAATTTAATTTGTGACGATTGGTATTTTTCAGATTGGCTGTAAGATTAGTTCTCCTGATAAGAGATCCTCGTGGGACCCTTCAATCAAGAAAACATCGGGATTTTTGTCCAGCTAATCCTGACTGTTCAGATCCAGGTTTACTCTGTGCAGACATGGTTTCGGATTACAATGTTGCGATCGAACTGCAGCAGCAATATCCTGATACATTCAGGTTTGCGATTCTTTTTTTCTGTGAATTGCACGCTGCTTTTTTCGATAACACAACTTATAAATTAATAAAATGTGTTTCTAATCATTTGGCGTCATTTTCTCTGGTGTAAAATAATGAAACTACTTGAGTTTGTGGCTTCAGCTAATTTCAACATTATTACAGGGTGATACGGTATGAAGATCTTGCTCTGGATCCGTATAAACACGTGGAAGAACTTTTCAAGTTTTATGGACTAGATTTTCACCCGAATGTTAAAAATTTTCTAGACACTCATACGAAAAGTGACGTCGGTGGTGTATCGAGTACTTTCAGAAATTCTAAAGCAGCTCCTTTTCATTGGAGAACAGATTTAGAATTTGAAGAAGTGGAAGAAATACAGCGATCTTGCGTCGGTGCAATGGAACAGTGGGGCTACGTGCCAGCGATGAACGCCACTCATCAAAGAGAATTTAATCCTATAACAGACTATGTGCTAAACTTGTGACACATTGCATGGAAGTCTGTAGCAATATTAGAATGTTCTTTAAAACTGAATGTGAATCTCAACAGAGAGTTACAGATTTAGCAGGTTAGTCAAGGTTGTTAACAGCACCGATTTGTTATCATTAAAATTTGACTAGTACACGTCGTTGTGGCCTCGGAAAACATCTACCATTCTGAGACCTCAAAGATTTATTTTTCCAAAAGTAAAATAATAAACGACAATATCATATGCATAATATTGTACAAAAACTACCTAATATGCATATTATGCCAGTCAAATGATTAATTTGCAGCTTAACGGTTAATTAATAGTTTAGCGATTTATAAGCAATCTTATAATTTTCGGATTAAGCAACGTATTATGGGTAGTTTTTTTTTCCTGTAGACAAATCTTCGATTTTGCACTGTTAGATTTTAAAATTAAGTCACTATAAGAGCTTTGAAGTGCACTTTGCATCAGAGTTGGGTAAGTTGACACAAAGAATTAACTATAGAGTTAAAGTCAATTTTATCCCGATCGAAAATTAGATATATGTTAAATCAAAAGTTGAGCATATACAAATTTCAATGAAGTAAGTTGACTCTGAAACTTGATTACCATTTAAGGTCCATTTAAAAAGGCTTCTACATGTGTTAAATTCAAAATCGCATTGCAAACGAAGAAAAGATAAAGAAAATAGTGGATTTTATTAGTTTATTGGACTCAGGGGAGTTGCGTTCAACTCCACATCGCTAAATACACATGCTCAAATATATATTCAAATCGATAAAGTTAGACGAACTATTTACACAATCTAATGCTCAATATGTTTATTTTTATCGATGTAACACAGTTTGGCGCTTGGATTAACGTCCAAATCTTGGACATTCTTCATTATTACCCTTTTTTACGGGTAGAGGTATAAGTACGACCGAACTTTAATCCATATTGTTGTGAAACTATCTGCCATTACAAGTGAAATCGAGATTTGAAGTCAACTTGCAGAAGGGAGGTGAAGGTTGACAATATTTTAAATTTATTTAAGCTAGAAGTTACCTGCGATTTTATTTAGCTCAGTTAAGTTCAGAGTTAGTTTAACTGTTAACTTTTCTATCAGTTACTACCCAACTCTGCTAAATATGAATAAGATTATCTTTTTATTAAGTTGCAGTTTTTGGGTTCATCTAGAATATACCAATCTTCCACACAACTCGATTTGAATGATCACTTCATTGTGTAATTAAATAGTATCGATCTGTACCTATCAATTTTATAATAGCTGGGAATGCTTTCAAATGATGCCTATCTGATTTTAAGATTATTTAAGTTTATTAAACTGTGATGACAGTCAATTCTCATTACGCGCGTCATCCATACGGAACATCTGAACTAATTCCTGTAGATATTTATCTATTTTGTAAGTGTTTACAAGTGTATGTATATTAAATATTATTTACTCTTTTTCCAATGATCATAGTTTTTGTTGCTACCCAGACAGCACGAGGTTCACTAGACCCAGTATCGTCGATTTTGTAGTATCACTGAGTCACCCGTATCCATTGCGATTATCGTAATTATCATTAACGTCAAATTCTACAATTTTTGAATTTTACTTTGCAATGAATTGAACATAATTACAAGCAGCATTCGAATATTTCGAAGTCAACTTTGTCCATAGCAAATGATTGCCAATCTGTTTTTCACCGTATACATGATAATTATAAGATACGTATAAAAAAAACCACGTCTTATTGTCAACCGATATTAAATTGTAGGACTAAAAGCCGGTTAGCGGCGCCAACTCGAAATCCCATACAAAAGTAATCGTGGATGTTATATGTTTGAATGTGTGACAAACAGCAGAAGCCAAAAATGACCCATAAAGTAAGGAATATGGAAAATGAAAATAATGTATCTAAACTTTTTTCCTTTTTGACGCTTACAAAATTATCTGCTGGTAAAAAACAATCTACAAGTAATGGAAGATACGATTTGGTAGTAATTATTCGAATCCGAAAGCTCAAGGATGTAACGATAGTGATCATTCAGAAGACAACCCAAAATATATCTGGTGTTATACCTGTAGTGCCTACCCTCTACCCTAAGATCTACTGCTGTTAAATTATCCCGAGTTCCAATCTGACGGTACTGAATACTCATGTCATGACAATTCACAGCCGAAACTGACAACGGTTGCTGATTTTCATAATGAAATGATCGCGAACTAGGCATAGATTGACATTATCCCGCAGTTTTGTGGAATTGTGGATTAGCAAATAAATCTATTACAACATAGTCGATATTACTATGGTTGATCAATCTATTCAACTCGTAATTTACAGAATTTATCATCCTATACATATGTGCAAGCGGAAAGAAATTGAATTACACTATTAGGATAACTAAAATATAGATTATTGGTATGATAGGTGTTAGGTATATATTTTGCCTGTATTAGTTTTATCAACTGACATTGTTCATTGGATTTTATCTTATAAACGTTTAATATAAGTGGCCTAATCTGTAGATAAGTTAGTATATAGCGGAAATGGATACGAATCGCTTGATTT
Source organism: Tenthredo distinguenda (assembly GCA_947538915.1). Lineage (NCBI taxonomy): Eukaryota > Metazoa > Arthropoda > Insecta > Hymenoptera > Tenthredinidae > Tenthredo > Tenthredo distinguenda. The sequence continues at coordinate 15,414,761 of OX384534.1, forward strand.
TATAATATACAAAACTAGGTTCGAGGTGGTGCTGATATTTATCGCAGGTGAAAACGGCTTTCATGTTTATCACCCATGAGATATTATCGAACAGTATTTTCAGCTTTTCAGCGTTGCTTTCCTAATTTTCTGTAATTTTCATTACTATATTCGCACGTTCGATAATTGGGAAAACTTTGATGGCACGGTAGATGAATATCTTCATGCTAAAATTAGAAAAAAATTTTCGCCAGAAATACACCTTTGCTCACTCAGTGACATGTCGCGTAACGTATGTAGGATATAAAATTATTTATAATTAGTCTTTATAACAATGCATGAGAGAGCTGAAAATTAGAACTGTATATGATAGTTGGTACACACATGCTAAACAGATTTATAGATAGCTTATAGTTTACACTAACGATGAAATTCGATTTTTCAATATCATTTACAATACTTCAATCTATTCCGTTGATTTCCCTATTTGTTTGAAATAGGAAAACTCTATATTCCTTCGTCACTATCTTGGCATATGTGACGTTTAAGTATCGAGATATAAAGTTTTAATAGTAATTGGACCATGATGTTTGCATTTATTATGGATATGTCGCATTAGATAATTGACCTTACTTGAAAAAGATATTGAGTATGCGTGACAACTGATATTATTTATACATTTTTAACAATAAAATAGGTGATCCTTAATCATATTATATGCTCAACAATATCACCGTCAAGTTAATTGTACAAAATTTTAAAGCACAACTTGTATTTGCCATGTTGACAATTATAATATACATTAAACAGTATCGAAGATATTTTTTATTTCCAATCCCGAGTTAACAGCGATTTAGAATATTTATTTTAGACCCGAAAACTTTACTCATCTTTTATTTTACGCCAAATTAGAACTCGTGAAGCTTCATACTTATCAATCATTCTATCCCATCACGAGGTCTTGGAAAAATAAGAGAAAAAGTTAGTTAATTGAATTTATTTTGCCCACTTTATTAATTTTATTAATAAATTTCCGAATAATACATTCAGAATTATTATTTTTTGTTGTTGTCAAGGAATCTTCTCAACTTTCTGACGTCCAGTTCAGCTCCTTATCTTACGTAGGCTGGAAGATCTTCTAGAATAACAATTTTAAAACATTGTTATTAGTTTTAGACGGTTTAATTATCGTAAATTAATGAACTACGCTAAAATTCAGTAAATATTTTGTTTTCACGTTTAATCATTGCGTATATTAAGTCATCATTATAAAACGAAACCGATCTTCACTATCCTTCAGTTATTATTCACGGATATTAGAGTTAAGAGGATAAATTAAAGTCATAAGTCATTTCCTCGAGATCTCTATCAACGAATAGCGTGATTTGAAAGGTAATAATAAACCAAATTCAAAACGAAAGAAATTGAAAAGGTGCACACATAGTACACCAACGATCGTAACACTTGCAATAGAATTAGTCAATAAACTTACATAAAACCAGGAAAACTCCTCATCTGATGGATTTAAAGTTGAATTTTCAAAATCTGAAAAAAGAATCAGAATGCATGAGCAATACGGAGAATAATCCAATACCATTTGTGTTCTGTTATTTTGCAGTCAGTGAGGGCAAGTGAGAAATCATTTTTGCAGTCATATTAGCGTATATCATCGTATCATCATACTGTTATATGGATATATTTTTGTTGTAAAAAATTCAACAATTTGTTGAGAAGGTTGTGAATTAGCATTAAAAAATTGTTCAACACATGCTAAAGATTTAGCAGCGTCACTCGACTGATCAGAATATTAAATATCGAATTTCTCAGCTCTATCAGTGATCAATGGAACCAAGTTTTTGAGAATGCTTATTTTATAAATGTTTAATATTAGTTTAAGAATAAATAGATATTCACATTTGATTTGTGGCTGGGATTCGTCTTGTAGTTCGATCTTTCACCTGAAATAAAAAAAAAAAATTGCGGATCATTACACGTGTCGGAAGTAGTAAATATATTTCAATATTTTCTAAGCGAATTCTCAGAGAGGGCAAGTTCAAATCATACCAGAATAAATCTGGTAATATTAGCGTATACACCTGTTTCATAACATCACAGTTTAGAAAATAAGATGATTTGATTAATTATGTAAGTTTATTGAACACGACAATTATAATCATAATCCCAGTTGAACAAATTCGTATAAATTAAAAGTACAAAAATAAAATTGTATCTAAAACTTACAGGTGCTCAATATTATTGTATTGAGCGAATATCGCATAGAGTAATAAGTGCCGCACTTACCATTTTGAAACGTTCTGGAATTTCTCGTGGTCTGACAGCGATCAGAAGTAATCCTATAATCACGAACAAAATAGGATATGTTAAATTGTGTCACATACAAATCTGAAAGATAATTTCATTGATATTGAACTTTTCAGAAACAACATGTCGCCACTGTACAATCTGATTGACTGGAGCGTTGTTGAATTCATCATCTTTTTTTTTTCTTTTGTTATTTTAAACTAATAAAACGAATGTGATAAGATACAATGAAATTTCAAGTAGAAGTACGTATTTGAACACATAGTAAGTATTTAATAACTCACATTGCAATCAACAGGAGGAACTGCAATCCATGAGTACTCGTTTTATTTATTCTGGAATTAAGAAAAAAGCGAGTTAAAAAATGTTTTTTACATATAGGTCACATGCAGAATGTACGTATAGAAATCAGAATCCATGAGACATCAAAAATTATCAGTCATATGCTTGTCAAAAATATCATCATTTTAAAGATACAATTTCAAATATGATAAATTGTAGAATTACAATGAAAATTGATATAAATGGTTTACTTCAAAATCAGAGTACGAATATGAACCGAATGCAACTTACCTAAATCATCTCCCTTTATTTTAGGCCAACAGCAGCAATTGTGTTGATATTTTAATCGACAAATCTGCAAAACAATTAAATTTGGCATTACATTGAGTGTGAAAATGATCAACACACGATATTAAATTTCTTTTTATATTTCAGTGTTAAATTCTCACCATGTATCAGTATGACAGGGATAACTAACATTATTCATCATTGTTACAATCATTATTTGCTTATTTTGTGACTCGAGGACTAGAAATTAAGAGCCACAGCCAAGAGTGTGGAACAAAACAACAAAGCAACTCTATTTCCTACTTCTGGCTGTATTTACTTTTAAGAATGGACCTTTACATTATATAGAGTCAGATCTTTGTCTTTAATCTTCACTTACCATAGCCGATTGATGTAAGCAATCCAGTTGGTCATAATTCATCCAAGATTGTTAGTGACATCGATGTTTCATGCTGAAATATAAAATCATATTCAGAAACCATGTACAGCTATGAATAGGCAAAAAGTTTTCTGAATTCAATGAAAATTCAGGCAGTACATTATCACCATATATAATCGTATGACAGGGATAACAAATATTCATCACTTCTTGGAGTTTCTAATATCAATTTATTCAGTCTTGGCACTTTGTCAAAGAATTTCATTCCAAATATTCGATTCAATTTGAGGTGATAGTTTATTATATTAGATTTACAAAACAATGAGATGATAGAATAACACTATTGCAAATTACTCACCATTCCTGTATCCAGAATGTGATTTATCTCAACTTGAGGATTTCTCACTGTAAAAATACTCAAATTAGTTAAAACATCCGTAATCCAAAACTGCGCTTTATATAATAAAAAAAATGCAAATCAGGGTAAAATTTGACATCAAAATTATCAGCCATATGCTTGTCAAAACATCATTTGGAATTGCTTAACTGCTGTTTTTGTGCTTGGAAGTTTTCATCTTAGATCAGCATCAGTAAAGTGAAATTTTTAATTCTTTAACAGCTTTTATAATCCAAGTTCGAAAAACGGAAGGTAAAGAATAAACTGGTCAACTTACTCTATAATTTTCGGAAGCATTGTATTTATCATCCCATACGTCCATAATTCGATGATTCTGTAAAGAAAATTGCTGATTTAATGAAAGGAATATAAAAAGACATAATTCAGTTGAAGATTTTTGGTACTATTCAGGACATAAGTAATCAATCAATCACAGTAATCAGACTGGGGCGATATACAAATCATCATTGTAACTTAATAAATGAAAAGAATGAAGTTGTATTATTATTACAGGTCAAAACCAAAAAAAAAAGACTCAATATCAAATTCTTCGTGATATAATTAATGGCATTAATAATATATTAATAAAAAAGCGGAGTAATAGACTTACTCGATGATTTTGTCCACATGTTTGTTGCCTGACGGTTTTTTTCATGACTGAGACCTCCCTGTGAGTTGAAAATCACTAATTAGATATAAATTACGCCAGGATATGTAAGACAAATGTGAATATAGTCTCAAATCATTCGGTAAACCAATCAGTCACGGGCATCAGACTGGGGCGGTATTAAGTGTAATCATGTTATTAACGATTGATAGAACAGTGGCGGGAGAATTATAGGGTGTGCAGTGATTTTAAATAGAGCCATTGCTGAATATAAAATGGCCCACCGACCGAAGCATTTTATACCTGAGAAGCGACGCTCTCTCAAATATCGGCCATTTTAAATTCGTGGATGCCGCATATTTCCGTGCAATTGTTGGCGGAGTCGTACTTGTGAACAATTAACGTACTTCGTTCGTTAAACAGTAACCAGTGAGTATAATACAATACCGACTAATTTAGAACGCGCAAATGATAGAAATACAAACACGCGGTCTAGAGTGCGAAACACGTGGCATCGTACAGTGTATAAAGTTCGATTTTCCGGGGTTTATCGTTAGAATAAAGTAATTTGAATTGAAGATAGTTACCTCATAGGTAGTAAGTGAGTCAGCTATAGCAAGGATCTGAAAGGATGCGAAAAATACTGAGTTAAAAGAAAGTTCTATAGATACTTGGAAAATTCTTAATAAATCTAAAGGCTCGATTTTCAGGTTTGTAGTTATAATCAGAACCGGAGTTCATACGAACGAGACAATAAATTTCATCATTAGTTATGAATGTACGGTCAAATCCATGTCGAGGTATAATACAGTGAATATGCGAATTGCTTACCACGCGCAAATAGGGAACCTCTCCTTGTAACACCGGAAGACGAAGTGACCGATACTTTGCGGGCGAGAAGGAACATTAGATGGTGTTGTAGGAAGCTATAGCTGATTCGTTGAGCTCTTTTGAAGAGGGGGGAACTTCTGGTATACTACTTGAGTCAACTATGCGATTGCTGCGCCGCGACGCCGTAAAACGGCGCGGCTGTGATTCGAAAGGATAGGTGAGGATAGCGAAAATGTTGGAAAGAGCAATTTATTGTTTACTACGAAATCTTTCCTTTTTATTTACAGATTGTATTCAAATCATGTAGTTTTACAAGCACTTGTTTACGAACAGATGAGGCAATATGTTTACGGCTCATTATTTCTTCTATCTACGTAAAATAAGACTGTTTCACGATCATTATACAGTTGAGTCATTATTTAGAAAAATGGCAATACATCTTGAATTCCAGATTTCTAATAAGATTCCTTGCTTATTTTCGGGTTTATAGATTGGTAACGACTACACAATTGGTTATTGATTCCCTAAAACGTACTTAAAAATCATTATTGTAAAACTAAGAATCTTGACATTTTAAAAACGACTTGACTAAAATTTTAGTCAACCAAGTATCCATACAATAAATATCCGCCTGTATCACTCATTAAAATATCAGGATGAGTTCTGTCAGGCAAAACTTGATAAGACCTCAAAAAGTTTGAAAACAATCTTAAATTGATAACGTCAGATCTTTGCTTCAGAGCGACGTAAGTTTCTTGAAGCGGTTCTCGAGACGAATGATAAATGACGAATGGTCTAGAGGCTCCTAAGAATGGCAAAAGACCTTTAATTATATTCAACGGATGTTCTCTGGCTACGATAGCCAGCCCCTCAGCCTTAGTTGTTTTAATAATTTCAACAGCACTTTGTGTTTCAAGTAGCCACTTTGGTTTTTTTGGTGGTCCATAATTAGCAACGTCGCTAAGTTTTCGCTTCAAGTTTTTACTTTCCGAAGAGTTCTCAGCTGCAGGACTTATAACGTTACTCTCTGTCGTCTCCTTCTCTTCTAGTTTAACTTCCAGTTTTTCAATGTCTTCGGGATTCTCATCCAAGATGACATCCGGGCAATCCGGTAGAACAGACTCTTTGGATGTTTCCTTGTACTTGGATTCTTCGATAAACTGTTCCGTTCCCTGATAATACATACGTATCAGACTATAGATATTAACCGTGAGCATTCTGCTCAGTTGTTCCTCAGGAAAATTCATAGCTTGAATTAAAGTCCTTTGCGGTATATTTCCTGGATGCATGTAAATTAGTTTGCCATTTGTCTTGGCGCCGATGCGATGTAACATTGCGGAGGCCGGTAGCCCCTGAGAACCACTATCATATACCATATAAAGTCCGTCAGCTTTAACACCGGAATAAGAAAGGAGTTGAGCGAGTGTGTCCATTCTGAGACCGCTTATCTTCTGATAGTCCAGACGGAAGTAAATATCTTGTAGCAACCTAATAGTGGGTTTTCTAATAGTTATATATTCAAAATACTTCTTCTCTTTCTTCTTCAAATACTTTTCTTGCGAGTATTCCGTCTTATTTTGAAATGTTTTACTATTTTCTATCAGTTTTCCGACTATTTCTTTACCAGATTTCCCAGCTTCCCTCAGGCTGACTATTTCTTCTGTAGATAACTGCTGGGAGTTACCGTCGTCGATGATTGTTCTGTTGTCAGATCCGCTGGGTAATGTGCTTTTCAAATCTTCTGACAGTGATTCAATCTTTGTAGTCTCTTGCAGAGTGTATAGACGCTTTCCAGCTCGCTTTGCCTGCATTTTATACGTTGTCCAAACTGGTTTACCCACTATACCACTCATTTCTAGCTGGTCTTTACCTAGTAGTAAATTACCGTGCTCTGTTACCTTGTAGAGTTTATGATAATTCTGTCTTTGTACTACAACGTAGTCTCCAAGTTTAACAACTTCGCTATCGAGTTCGTTCATTGTTTATACCTCAGGCGTAGAAAATTCTCGATATTATTGTCAAAGATCTTATTCTATTCTCTACAGATCGCCTCAATCGAATACAAACTTGTGTCAGAAATGGGTAACCTAACCTACAAAAGTCAACATCAGTTGTCTCGTGTCCGCCACACTATCGTTGGTGATACCGTTTACCTTGCGCATGCGCGATTACAGGTCACGTGGGAGTCAGCTAAGCCAATGGTATGTCGTTGGTCGAATTCTAGGGCATTGTTGTCATTTGTTGAGGTCTCAGAATCTATGGCGCGCGATTTTAAGTCCGCGCTTAAACGTTGCAGGACAAATATTGAAAAGGATGGATATTCGAAGATCCGAAGTCAATTTTTTAACAGTACTTAAGTTTCGGGCTGAAGCGATAAAATTATGAAAGCGATAATACAATGAAACTATGAGATTGGACTGAATCTCGGAATGTCAAGTCCCACGATTAGGAGTAATAATCATTAAACAAAAATTCTGGAGTTATAATATAATGTATAAAGCAAGTTTAAATTTTAAACTGGCATGAAACTGACTTGATTAAAACCTTGCGGACCGTAGGAAAAAAAAATATGTCGTTCGACTCCTCGTGGGAATATTACGACAGTGAAAGGCACTCTTTATTTATGAGACTGTCCTGAGAGACTAGCAAGTCTCCCAATTTACTAATGCAACTTGTGACTGATAATTCCAATTACATATTGTCAACATTGATGTAGATGCTCCATTAAAAGGCAGATAATTTCCATTAAAAAAATGATTATTCGATAGCATAAAATTCTCGAACATAACATCGATTCTTGTTGTATTTGAAAATTGGTCATAGACCTGCACCGAGTATTACAATTCATAAGTATGTTTTATACCTATATTTCTAGTGAAGTTATGGAATCCCATTTGTTACAACTTTGAAGCTCAGACCGTCTGGATCACGAATTAAATTAAAAATTGGGTTGAACCTTGATTCGAAGTTACTGAAGAGCCCGTCTCCGGAGCATGTAGATTAGTCAATAGTTTAGAACACTCACTCGAGCCCCTCGTTATGACCCAATTAGACAAGAGTGGGATTACATGCCGCGCTGAGTTTCACTGCATAAAATTAAAAGTACACTAGTTCTTCAAGCCTAACAGTTGGGTAATTCCGATCCGAAGACTAAATCAAACTTCATCCTTCGATAATTAGGTTGCACTGATGTTCTGACAGAAAAGGGAATAGATATTCTATATCGTCGATAAACCGCGAGTCCGGGAATTCTTCAAATCCGAATTCGACGATGTTAGAGCTCTTAATTGGATCCATAGGTTCTGCTGTACCTAAATTTTCTTGTAAAACTATTTTAGAATTATTTCGAGATTATCTGACGAATATTCATTCGCAATGTATACATAAAATTTTTATTGTAGATTCTACACACTGCACACGGTGTAGATTGGGTGCAGAGTGCTGAATTTCTCATTGCTTTATTTTACAGTTCATATATTTAATTTTACATTGTTTATTGCATATACATGTATTAACATTAACATAAGCAACAAAAAAATTGACATTTTAAAATGGATTTATTTCTAACCCTTATACTCTTGGTCTGTGAAAAGATGCTAGAGGTTTTGATTAGAAAATATCCATGTCGTCAGTCTAACGAGTAGTAAAATTTTAACCAAAAAGGAAAATTTTCTAAAAATTTTGACGCTACATAGAACACCGTGTCTATTTGTGATAAAAATTTTCAAATCGACTCCACTACACGGCTTTTTCAGTGCTACACGTCTACACGAATAACATACGCACGATAATGTTTCAACAAAAGGTTTTTAATAATTTCCAAAGTTTTACAAACAATTTATACTCCTTCATTTCCAGTACAGTTAAACGGGTAAAATCAACTGAACATTTTCTTGGTGTTATCTCAGGCTGTACAATAATATGTTCGTAAATGCCCCCATGAATATCCACTTCTCAACTCTTCGTGCGGCCTTTCCTGAAATCAAATTCACACACTCGTATAATTATCAAATCGCGAAATCGCTTTAAACGAAATAAGAACTCAATCTTTAGCTAATACAGCAACATGGACAATCTGGCGGATAATGGTACAAGGGGTTCCGCATATCGTGCGTAATACTCGTTTACCTCACATGCCTCTTTAATTCTGACGTAGAAATATGAATAAACCGTTATATACCGTAAAATGCAAGTAGCCGTTGTGGCCGTGTAATATACAACTATTCGATTCCTGTTCCTGATCAAACGGATGAATACGCCCGACCTCATTCGCATTTCAGTAATATACATATTTAGGTATACGAGAGATTAGGCGCGAGTGTAGATACTGAGTTTCTAGCACACAGTGCGTGTACTGTTGTATAAATGTATGTAGGCAGATTATTTAATTGCTTTTTAACGAAGTTTCTCGTTTCCGAAAAACGTTCAGCGATCAATTATTATTCGACATCGACGTGCAAGGCATTACGAAATTCTCTGTGCTTGAAGAATATAAGAAGGAGAAGAATTGACAGAGGTGTAATTTGCTTCCCATCGATAATAGGTCGATCGAAGAATAATTCCGCTCTTGTTTGTTATAAATTGGCTATAATGGAAATTCCGCAGTCGTTGCGGACGTTTTTGACAATATTAATTGTAACAGGGACAAACAGATTATGGATGAAAATTAATCGCTAGTCGCTATATGCAGATATTACGAAATCAGGTAAAATCACGAATTGAAATGGTATGAAAATTTAATTACTGACCAATTACAGATTATTGAAAATCTCATCGAATAACGTAATTGGGATCGCAATTATAGTGAGTAATACCCTGCATCTTTGATTCTATGCCACTCTTGATATCCGAGACTATCGATTATCGACGCTTGGTAATCAATTCAATGGCTGTTAGTTAATTAGCGAAACAATCGTACATGGGAAAACGGAATCCAATATTACCAGTGTAAGATGATTCGCGAGTACCGAGAACGGAAGCTAATCTCGGGCGTTCTTCTTCGACGAAAATTTCGCTCTTAGCATCGTACAGATGGAAGACGTTGGCTCTACACGTGATGTGGAGTCGCCCGTGGTTGAAACTATCCGAAGCAATTTCCAAATCCAGACCAGCCGTTACCGATATCACAGAATTCTCATCTCTGGGTGGCGATGGTAACGTATAGCTTGAATTTACCTGAACAGAAAAAGCTTGCTTAAGAAAGGTTTCCGTGTCATGATATACCCGAGAACTTTCCTCTCATTAAGACATGAATTGTTTACTTTGAAATTGGTTCAAATTTACACTCGTCACTGTTATTTTTCGATTTTACTGTTTGCCCAGATGTTTTAATTAAATTCTCGCTAGAATAAGAGAAAAGTTGATATTAAATTACGCGTTTACTGTAGTCTGACCAAGTTGACAAAGCTATATATACCAGCGCGCGAACTCTTCGAGTTCCCTCAAATATAATTGCTAAAATAATTATATTCTTCCCGGGTTTAATGTATGTTGCAGTAGTTGATTATAATGTAAGACCGTATAATGCAAAGTTTTGATTATAATTAACAAAAATTTCTTACAAATTGTGTCACTCTTGATGATAATTCACTCACTCGAAACGTTCTCTCATATACCAAACCATAAAAATAAATTTCATCTGAGTCAGACAAGTGTTTTTAAAAAAACTAGGTGAAACGTGCGTAAAGTCGTCACGTTTCAAACCACAGTCAATCATAGATCATCAGACGTCTGCGGCTGCAGCTCCAGAGATGAAGAAACAATTAACAGATAAAACTTCTACGATTTCAAATATATAGACGGATATAACACGCGACGACTGTTTTATGCGAACGATTTTTGCACGGTTAGAGCTATATCCTATATATACGTCAGTTATATGTCAGTCAGAGTTTTGTTCTAGTATACGTTGATTTTTGAAACAGGACTGGGTACTCTCGTATCATGCAAAGTGCAGCAGAGCTGAAGATGGAGACACGTTGATCGGTATTTTATAAAGTATATAATAAACTTGCATAATGCCGTTACTGCTGCGAATACCTCGTGAGTTCCATCACCGGAATAACTTACGTTATCACGTATCATACATGTTTCCTCTGGCATACTTCGGTAATAATTGTAAGAGAAAATTATCAATGCAAATTCGCAAATTTCACACCATTTTATATGAATTTTTTTTATCCCAACTGTATAATTTCTAAACCGCAACTATATCTAAACAAAAATATTTATTTATATTCAAATCTTTCCTTTCTATGAACAATTAAGATTGAATATAGCCTTAAAGACCAACAAATTTGTGTGGAACTGAGCTCGATTTCCAGAATTCTGAGCCTCTGTGGCATTTGTGTAAGACAGTTAAATCGGTTTATACCTATAAGAGCGCACACGCCCGAGCCACGGTGCAGCTGCGATGCAATTATTAGTTAAAATGTCTCTGAATATGGAATCTAAATTTGGCACATGCACAATTTTACATTTCGCGTCTCATTGAATTCCGGTAAGCGGTTCAACGATGCAATTACAATTGTTACGTGCAAGTTTTCCCACAATTCCTGGGTCAACAGCCAATACTCTAATTCGCAAAATTCCCCCCGTGGTGAATTCCGTCCACGTTTACACGGTTCTCCATATACCTGTATAACATTTCCCTGTAATACATGTAACTGTGGTATTACCTGGAAATTCGTAGCAATTATCGATAGCTCGAGGACAATTCTTGGAAGAATTTCACGCGTTTTTGCGTTATTTATTTTTTTTTTTTTGTTCATCTTGTTTTGGCTTCTACCTATACGTGCCTCTTTGCTGTCTCCTCGGTTCCCGACCCCAAATTCGCGACCCCCGACCCCCGGCCCGCGGCCGTTCATTCCACGCGAACGAACCGCTCAAAGATACGTACCGGTAATCCGTTTACGGACCACGTGACGTTGGCCGGGGGATTCCCCGGTGGTGATGTACAGTTTCCACGGACCACATCGCCGACCGCGTATTTCAGCTTCTCGATTCGAATTTCTGGGTCCCCGTGTGGAAGGCCTGAAAAATTTTAAAGTATCGTTTAAGTCGGGTACCTGCCTACATTGAAAATTAGATTTAGGACTAGCTAAGGACGATCAACTTTTTTCAACCCACTGCTTATATTTTCCAAACGACAAAAACATCATCTGCGGGGGCGGCGGAGCGATGCTAATCGAACTATCAGCGGCTCATCCCCTACACAGTACGGGTTGTGGGGTTGACTCGACGAAGTTTCGTAAAAACTGAGACAAGCCTGTCAAAAAGCTGTTCTTTACCTACCCATCAACCGAAACTTTCGCCTATATAAGATTCGCCACCGAAGTAAAACGGAAACAAAAAACTTCGCTGATAGCTGAAGCTTCGAGCTACGACTTGGGTATGAGTTCTCTTCAAAATACGAAACCATAAATTGTACTATCCCGTAATAGGTACAGAAAAAGTGCAATAAAATTCGGTCATTTTTCATCGGCGAAAAGATACTGAAAATTGATTGATATACTTCTAATAGAATTGTTCTCCCAAATTTCTGGTCAGGCATCGCATAATCTATGATTAATTATTCTAGAAGCCGATGATTAAAAAGGGACGGCTTCGCCCTCAGTCCTTAATTACGTAGCTCACCCATAATCGACTCATGGACCCAGGACTACGTTAGCTTTTTACTATAGATGCCGTTGGTAACAGATGCGAATATATCGTCACAGTTATGCGTAGGGGACAGAGGAGCGAAATTACTGATAGTGACAAAAAAAGGTAGTAGCTAGAGTGGCACATTTCAAGGGTTGGAAAAGCTTGGACAAAAAAAAAAAAGAAAGAAAAAAAAACTCCGGACCAAAGATGGAAAATAATCTGATATTCGTACCTACTAGGAAATATATACGTTTCTTCTTCGTCTATAATTTTATTACGAGTTTATATAAGGCAGGTATATCCCTCTTTTTATGGGGAGGAAAGGTGTAGCAAAAATACCCTTAGGTCAGAGAAACGAAGTTTTTAGACTCAACCCTGCTGGCAGCTACGACCAGTATAATCACAGCAGCACACGTTGTCACGCCATAAACACGTATGTCTATCTCATATACAGGGTGTGTAAATGAAGCGGTAAATGTCTTGCAAAACGTGCGGTGTATCAGGGATTTAAAGATATAACGAGATACGCACGGACTCAGAATTGTTGGTTTTTCAAAAATATGCGCATCCTTTCGTTGAACGTGGAAGATATAACTCTCCGGAATTCTCAGATTCGTCAAAATTCAACAAGACGAGATTAAAAAGTGAACGACAATTATTGACATTGAGGAACTCCCTGGAAATTACGCCTGTGATTATTATTCTGGAAGATGAACTCCGCGAGTGTTTAGCCTCTTCGGAAAGAGGGATTTTTTTAATCTCCAATTTTTCTTCCGAGCTTGAACGATAAGATTTATTACAAAGCTTGCGAGATATGGACCACTTCATATTTTATGGCCGTACAGGCACCCCGTATATATCTACATATCTTTGAGCCTTGTAGTTAACTAACTAAGCGAACGGATTGCTCGCATACATTCATCAACCCACCCGTCTGAGCGCTACCATTACTTTACGATAAGAATTATACGCATGTTTGTATAGGATTTGGGGTTGGTTCCTCGTTCAGGCTTTGATGATGTTTCGGACGCAAGGGTGAGCACGTATAGAACCTTACGCGTTTACACCTCATCTTATGGATGGATATACACCTACTCATCTTCCGCTATCTTATTCGTATCATTTTCAGAAAAAAATCCCCAACTCTTTACTTCAGAACCTATTTGAGCCTCCACAGGGTTAAATTCGCTGCTTTGATTACCAACGGTAATTATCACCATAGTATTATACTCACTGACGACGTGCATGTAGCTGGATACCATTTCGGTGTGAAAAGATGGAGCATCGGCGGAGACTTCGCACCGAAATTTCCCAGTAAGATCGGCTTGAACATCGTGAAGAACCACATGATGATCGTTGCTGGCCGCGATCTGGAACCAAATTTTTTCTTCACATGATCGAACGATCTATGCTTCGCTTGCTTTGAATCTGAGAGGCATCAAATTTTCCCTTTCCCTTTTTTTTTTTATCAAATTTCGCACAGCTTTTCCGAGTTAGGGTTGAGGACTACCATGAGCGAGTGGATGAATGGCGGTACAGAGTAGCGAGGTGGAAAGCGGAAGAGAACACATCGTGACAGGGAAGACGCCGAGGCACCGAGTGTCTTTCACTTTGCATAAAATATACGTTGTATTACTTATTACGTAGGTATGTAGCATGTATAGATGCCGGTACATTGGTGCAGGATTTCTCAGAATCTCGTATAGCTAGAGCTAAAGATCTCCTTGGGAAAGAGGAAGAGGAAGTCTAATCTGAATTAGCCTATCGCGTACGCTGTGCATTCTACCTGTAGACAAGACCCTTTCTTGATTATTGAGCAATGCAATTAACTTGGTAGATAATAAGCGGTACCTGCAGGCAAGATTCACTTATCGGTTAACCTCGCCTGGGATAATTAATTATTCACGGATTTTATTCATCGTATTGATTGAGGAAAAGATTCGACTAATTTGCGTGGGAATTATTTAATTAATAATAATAATTCAAGAAGGGACTTTCGGTTTCCAATTATCTCACGAATTAAATAATCTTCATTTCACACGCTTTGGTATTAGATATCGAAGCCGTTAGGCCTTCGGCTCTTGTCAATTGAGGGCATTTTTTAATTTCATGATGATTTTTATCGCACGGATCACCACGGGCGCTTACTTACTACGGCAAAAGTTACGAGCGCTGGTGTTTATATTTAAATAAAATTACAGCTCCAGCTGGAGATTAGGTATCCCACCCATATAAGCCGGGCAGGCGTCAAAGTTATAACAGAATCGTAATTATGGGAGTTATTCGAGGTAGACTGAATTTACTAAACTAGATGTTATTTTAGCATTAAAAACTTTGTACCTACCCTCGGAAATTTTTCTTCTTCTTTTTTCACTCATGCTATTTAATTCCCCATATTTTTGTCCTTTCATTATGTGATGAAGTAGGAAATTATACATCCAGCTATACGTTATATTAGTCGAATCAAATTACATGTGCCTCTATAACTACGAATGTTACTCGCTGCATATGTCAAGTTGTCTTTAGAATACGGTTCACTATTTAATGATCCTCTCGAAACTTTGGCTATCGCGAGTATAAATGTGGTAGGTACTCGTAATGGAAATACAAACTTGAATTTCAAGAATCGTACATATACGTAGGTATAAGTCGCGCGGAATGATCCCTAGCTAAAACTCGAGAATCCCAATTCGAAATTACGACACTGGTTTATGGGACGGAAAATATTTGACCTGGAGCTCATATCAAATCGATCATAAAAATACGACAGTTATTTTCTGCAGGGATTGGTAGTTTGGTAACGAGGAAAAAATATCGCTATAAGTAATTGAACATCATAAAAATATGAAAAATTCCATCGATGAGAATCAGACTCTCGTCACAAAGCGCGACATAGGGAAGCGAAGACGCCTGCATACAGGCAACCCAAACATCAAACGATAGGCTTTATTTCCCAAACAGTCAATGGGCAAAAACCGATCTTTCGATTGTTGTGTACCGGTTCCCTATGGTGTGCTTTCACGAATATTCTCAGTATATGTTATATTGAAAATATCAAGTGAACCTTGGCCCTGACCCCAGATATCGCCACGACATTATTTGGTCCAGATTCTCCATTGGGTTGAATTTGGGGAACTTGTGATGTAATAATGGTGAATTAGGAGATAAATTATAATCCATATCGCAGCGACTGTAACGAGTATAAACGGTGCTGATGCAAATCCTTCCCTTCGGCGTGATCGGTGTGAATTTAGCACTCTGGAGATAGTTGAGAAAAATAGTATTCCCGAGCGTTGGAGAGCTAAGGCGTTCTTTATAGGAATAAAAGTGAGCATAAACTGATAATATTACGGATGATGTACGAACAGCGATTTGAATACGTGAACTACGCTCGCGAAGTGGAATCCCTTTTTACCGGAGGCCGCTTTTCAACAGTCACTGAGAGCTAGAGAGAGAGAGAGAGAGAGGAGTGAATTTACAGCTTAGAATCCAGTATATGGATGTAGAGAACGTGACAATGAACTAGGGCAAACCGAGATCCACGTGATGCATATACTGATGGATATACACTGCGTGCCCACACAGCTGATCTGATCAACTAGCTATTTTTCTTCTTTATTCATTGTTATCACGAGAGTTTTCGGAATGAATTTTTTTCCAAATCACTGGTGAGCTGTGAAGCAATATTCTATTGACTCAGTTCTCTCACATCTGGTATATCAGCATTCCGAGACATAGTTGAAAATTATTCTACACTTTCTGGACTTCAGATTACATACATGGATTGATTGCATCGAAAACAGGGGTTATCGCAGGGCACAGGTCGCATCGTTCATCGCAACTTTTTCAAACTTAGGAAGAACATACTACGTCGATGGCGTTTCGAAGCAGGCCAATGATATTCGATGAATTACATTTTTGGATACTAAAATTCTTGATTTTATTACACTTTTTTGCAAACGTTGAGAAACAAAGCGTGTTACGTGCTCACAATAGAAATTATTGGCACGTCCCGAAATTACACTGTTCCACAATATTCCCTTAAAATTTCAAGAAGTTTGGATGATCGATGTGACTAGCGCCCCAGGATAACCATTTATTCTTCGATAGACTCAATCACTGTAAGGCAGAGTCCATAAAATCTGGAATGATTTCTAGTTATGTCTCAAAATTCGAGGGATCGGTCATGAAAAAACGGAGTCACTAGAACATTTCTTCAGAGCGTAGAAGCGATTCGAAAAAAAAAAACAATATATCCCCTTAAGAGATAAAATCGTACCACTCTAGATTCCACTCCAAAAAAAGAACGGGGCTTCGCTCTTGGGGAGCGAATTCACACTTTTGGAGTAGGATTATCACTCTTCTCCGCACTCTTGTGAAGAGTTGCATGATCTTCGTCAGAGTAACTCGCCCAGAATTGGGAAGACTGGGTAATATCTTGTCGTGCGATAGACTGACCGATGTTTCCGATGATTCTCAGAGTTTCGATGCAATTGATAACGAGGGATAATTAGGAATTTGAAATTCCGTTGACGAAGTTATATCCTAATTATATTTATCAACGACGCAAATTGGGTATAAGGTGTCGAAACTTTGTTGAGATTGAAATTGCTTCTGACCCGAACGCATTCAGGAAAAGTGATCCGTACGACTGCCAATTTATCATAATTCCGATATTGTAATATTTTACGATCAAAAATTCAGTTAATATAGTGCCGATGATAGGACATTTATCAAACGATCAATTTCCTCTACTGAATGATTACCTCCGCATCGATAGACCATTGTTCCTGGCATCGAACCCTATACAAATCGTTTATAATTCCACTGACACGGGAGCTCAATCAGTGCATAAGCTTATTTCCTATTACAGGGCCGTTTATTACCTGTTGACAGTCTGTCCAATAAACTTGCTTTACACGAGATGTATACCTGCGGACGTTAAGTAACAGCATATTGCATTACACGTTTTTGCAAACAGGATATCGGCACGTTTATACATACCCACATCCCGTCTCTTGCATAATTATATAAACCCATCAGCGATGTACGAATAAATAACATGTAGAAGACCATGGGTGATGTGTTTTATACATCTCTGTATACACCTACCCAACACGAGTCGAAAAGCCAATAAAGACTTTATATTTTCCGCTGCATTTTTCTTCGTTACTATACGAATATATCGTCTGATGTCAGGTTTCAACAATAAATCTTTTCAACGTCTAGCAAACTTTCTTACCAGGGTGACTGTCAGTTATCTTTCAGATATCGTGGGTCTCGCAACTTTGAACTATGTAGCTATATGTATAGACTCGATTATCTAGCGCACGTTTTCAAGTTTATACTGTTTTAATTAATTCGAATTTATGTGGTTGAACTGAAAACTGATGCGATCGCCACTGACCACAGATTAATATTTTGACCACTGTGCGCGAATACGTGTACACCTATCTACACATGTGCTGTAAACTCAGCGTAGGAAACTCTCGCTGGAGGCAATCAACACATAATCCCGTTACTAATCGATTCGAATTTTTCTTTAAATACGATTTATATCTACGCTCGGATCTGCGCACATTCTCGGAATCCATTATCGGCATGTACTGGGTGGTTCAAGAGTCAGGTAATTAAACTTCATCGCATATACGCGAAAAAAGGGGTTCCTCAAAAGTCGATCGACAGATTTGAAGAGCGACGGTGTGAGGAGGTAAAATTCCAACTCGAAACATAATATCTGAAGCTGATTCCTCGCAAAAATGAAATTTTCAGGACTGGGACTTCTATTGTTCCAATTACGGATGTTGAGGTATCAGAATCATCTTGTTATACAAGCTCACTTATTCCGGGGAGAGAAGAAACTCATATTTCAGAGATTGTTCGTTACATAACAGTCCGAGACGGTAGCCTCCTTATTTTATTCGCGAAATTAGCTCGGGGGAGCACCTTCGGTGTTCTATAAAGATCGCTCGATTATGTAGTATCGACGTCTCGACTCTTGAAAAGCAACCCTTGCGAGTGGATGTCAAGTTGTATATGCCCCCCTTAACGAAACATTCTATAGATATATTCGAGGGCGCGCATAGTAGCTATTCACGTTACAGGATAGTATAAGTAAAGAGTACTCACATCGACGTTGACACCTGGTAGAGGAAAGACCTTTGTATGCGGTAGTTCCTTTAAGACATATCTGAAGAATTCGTCACGCCCCTTGTACCACTTGACCGTATAGAGTGTATCCGTTTCTAGGTTGTACTGACAGGTCATAGTAACCGTAGAGCCAGGCGCTACTGCCAGAGGTATTTTTATCGATACGTCTCGCAAGCCCCGCACTCCTGTAACATTATAGCTATTAAAAATGAGAAATTGAAAAGAAAAATTAAAAAAAAAAAAACCACACGGCTAGCCCGTGTCTTTTTTTTCCACTGAAAAATGGTCGAGAGTCTACAATTAAGGCAAATCCGAGCGAGCCAATTAACGCTCGACGTTAGTGCCTCGGATGATTACCAAAATTTTTGGTGCTCTTCAAGATTCACATGAAAATTAGAATACGCGGTACGAAGAGATGTGTTTCACTGTAACGGGAACATATTTCTGGTAAAAAGCTTCTGTATAGAAATGGGAAATGAATTCTGCGCTGTCTCGATGTCGTTTATCTTTTCGGGTATAATCAGTTCTGAATTAATACTCCAAATTAGACTCGATTTCAATGCTACTCATTTGTAGAATGATTAACATAACATGTGTGGTTGGAGCTAATTTTAGGGAATGTAAGCTCGAGTATTAACATGATGCACATTATACACGTGTCAATTTGTAACACGAGCAATCTGAATCAAAATGATAAAGAATTTTTAATGGTTTTTACAAACGTGCGAAGATTGTTAAAATGCAAAATTTGTTGAAGTTTGATTTTGCAAAACGATGCTCCCCAACTATATGCATCCGGGCGAGATTATGGATTCTCGACACTTCTTTTGCCGTCATAAGAATGAAAAATTCTCTTTGAAAAAAGATGGCAATACTCTTTATAAAAGGACTAAAAGATAAAGAAAAAACGCGAAATTCCAGAGTCTGCAAAACATCCGAGACATCGCATGTTTTGGACATGGTATAGATTCATAAGCACAGGAAGCGATTCGGCAACATTCTTTACAAGCAGGATATTACATTTTTCAGTTCAAGACAACACGAAAGTTATTATTATGCAATCGTGAAATGAAATGTAGGGAAGGATCGTAAGCTGTGAAAAAATTTGAATTTTTTCTCGCAATTTTTCTCTAGTTACTAAAATGATTTCCTTCGTCTTCCGTTCTTCTCTTACTTACAATCAGAGAAACGTTCCATAGGGTTAAATTTCGTATCCAAGCCACGATTTTTTCAACTAGTTTTAGCGAATTATGAGAATCTTAACCCATATATACATATATGCTGGAGCGAAACTCTGTGTTCGCTTTTGCAATGAACTGTCGCAATAAACAGATTAGGATTACCCGTGCGGCAGAGTCCGTGACCTGGCGCACAAGCATGTCTGACACATTGACCCTGCGACTTGGTATCAAAACTAAAAGCAAAAAAAAAAGAGAAGAGGTCCGAAAATATTTTGACAAATTTTTCCATCCCGAATGCGTTCGGTAAGACGCGATGCTTTCGCGATAAATTTGCCTATGGAATACAGCTTCATCGGACTCTGAGTATTTTTAACAGCAATTCTCTGACACGTCGAACTGTCCGAGAGATTCAGAGTCCAATCGTTACGATTTAATATATACGGGAACAATAAACTGACATTTCTGGAGCAGGATAAAGTTCCCGTTCTCGAACCGCCAACAGACGTGTAGATACAATGTGATTTTCTTCGAACGTCAGAAGTTTCGAAAACCTCGATGAAACGTGTCGCCAAGTTTACAACGGGGTGCGGTGGCCATAGAAACACGTATATACCGATATAGTAGACATATATCTACCGTATATAAGGACAATACGATAGCTTCGGCTCAATACCGATTATAAGGGATGTTAATTGCCAGTCGATTAGCGTAGAACGATTAGTCCCTGATCGTAATAAAAAGCTCATAGAGTTCGTGAATCTTTGACTTAGCAAAATTGTCAAGACTCTCGATTACGCCTCGGGGAATCTAATATCTTTTTCTTTCTTCTTCTTTTCCTTTCTTTTTTCCCCAACATTTCCTATCAAAGTCCGTGTTAGCCGGTGACGAACCTTTAAATTGATCTTCGCGTATAGTAGCAGAGTTTCGATAACACGGAGTTGGTCCGTTGTCATTACTTATTGGTTTAGCTTATTTATGAGTTTACTTAGAGCGGTTTCCGGTTTCCAAGAGAGATCCTCTTCCGCCGGTCTCCCCTATAGGTATACGTACACCTTTATTTTCCTCTCGATAAAGCATCCCATAGACTTATACTCAGTCACAGCTACATAGCCACGTAGCTACGTAGCCACTCCGTACTTATTCTCTTAACGTTATATCTAATGCGATCGTTTGTATTCATTGCGATCAATTTGTATTTAATTTCAAACGGACAAGGCGGGTATATCTACCTCAGGTCTGAAACCCGCTTAATATTTCAAAGTTTAAAAGCATTTGCTGAATCTTTAAGGTATCTCTCACGGTCCTGCGATCAGACGAGGGCACCTGGTGTTCGCCAATGCCCTCGGTGTTCCCGAATAAAGTTTAATTTTTCACGCTAGTCTCGTTAAGTATTCTCCGCCAATAGGTCCCATGTTTCTCGCTGGTTTTACCGTAACGCAAAAGGTCACCGGCATACTTTCTACAGGGTAACGCGAAACAACACCGTAAATAGATAAATGAAAAAATAATAAAAAGTCAGATTCAACGAGAGAAGAGACCATATCGCCGAACATCGCGTCACCGAGTTATAATTCACTCGAGCTGATGTCACCGTGCGAAATATTTAAACCTGAAATTTTACGATTAGCGGGCCTCTCGTCTCTCGCTCGGAATTCTACGCCTCTTCATCAAACGAGGATTAAACGGTTCTTATTCAAGTTTGTCAAAAATTTGAATGAATAAATACCAGAATAAGCTCTAAACACGTAGATGTATGAAAAGATATACTCATTGCACAGACCGGCCCTGGATTTACCTTCGGAAAATGCAGCATCCGCCGTATACGCAGACCATGCAACCTGAATGCTTGAGAAACTGAAACCAACTACGGAGAGAAGGGTTTCATGTACACTCGAGACCGCGATGGTATATATATACGTACGTATAGCTAGATAGTGTGCAGGGTTGTTTATTTCCCGAGGTCTTCCACCCCTGTACGGAATTCTAGATAATTAGCGTGCTCTAGGGCAGTAGAGAAACTGGAGCGAAAAAAAGAGGTGATATCTGACAAGGCTAAGGCCTGAAGGAATTTATGCGATTAACCCTCGAAACTTAAGTTTGTATAGTATGTATGTATAATATATGGCTATAAGTATACATGCAGAATCTTGGAATGCCGCAAGATTTACTAAAGTACCTTCTAGTACTAGGGACTACGGACTATACGGACTTATATACGGACTCCGGACTCCCCTTGAAAGGAAAGGAAGTTTTTCGTACTTAAAACTCGTAAAAGAAAGAATTGGTGGTTCTGTCTTTGGGCTGTCGCAGTTGGCTGTAACTCCCCTTTACCGTACCGTCTTCTCGGGAGAACCGTGAACTTTTCAAAGTAGCGAATCCCATCTCACGGCACTTATTGCAATTTCTCGTAGGCCAAGGCTCCGGGGTTGTTGCGCGACGGAAACTTCTTGTCTCGAAATTCCACGGATTACTCGGACTCTCTTGATAAAACTTTTCAACCCCCTCAATAAACGTTGCCGTAACCTATCTATGCGTGGGTAGCTATAACCCATTCGCGATCGCTCGTTTCATTGGAACGATATATACCTCTATATACGTGGTATATACCTATATACACGTATAAAAGTTTCACTCGAAACAAGTTCATTTTACAATATACGTATACAGGGTGGCGGGAACTAAGTACTTTAGATTTGGGGGATGATTAAAGGGATCTACCTTGTTATCCTGCCGTTCAAAATACTGATCTCCGTTACGGGGTCTGCGAGATATACCGAGCCATTTAAAAGTTGCGCTAGCGCCTGCGTTTAGGCAGCCAACTATACAGAGGCGCATAGTGAGCTGTCTGGTTTTACATCAACTTTTTATAGCAATATCAGAACACTGTTCCAGTTCAAGAATCACTAAATCACTCCACCACAACGGGTGATAACGGCATACCGAAAAGTTAGTTAACGCAGCCCGGGAATGATTTTTGTGATTTTTGAACAGACAGCCCAGAGTTCGCCTCTGTGTAGTTGGCTGCCTAGATGCAGGCGTTAACGCGATTTTCTGAATTGCCTGTATCTTACAGACGCCATAACGGATACCACTATTTCCAATTGCAGGGTACCGAGCTGGATCTCCCTCAACATCCCCTGAAATTCGAGTGCCTAGTTCGCGGCCACCCTGTGTATATACCGTTGAGACACTAGCTTCTTTATTCTGTACATTGGGATAGGTATCGACCAGAAAGGTATCTCTGTACGATAAGAAACGATGGGCGCGGAAAGAAAGAAACGGGAACTTTCTTGTTTTTAGAAAATAGACAAATCGAGTCTTGTTAGGTTATTAACAGAGTTAAACGTCCCAACTTCTCCTTGTGCCGCGGACGGTAATTAGAAAACATTTTAAGCATCGAGAAAAGGGATGGTCTTCCGTAATTTAAGACGAAGGTCTCTGGAGCCTCGGGTATATTGTTGATAAGATGTTTAATCGTGTCTTATTCGCTTTGATCTCGTATTCATTCTTCTTTCTGTATCTCGCTGCAGTGGGAGTCTTTATAGAAAGTCCAAATTACGACCTCGTGAGAGTTGTGTTTGCATTTTTTACCTCGTTGCAGGCAGGTTGCCTAAAATTCGTCCGGGTAGGTATACCCATCCTCTAGTTTTAGGGCGTAATGTTATGAAGCATGCATGGCTGATGGTTGAGTGGTTCGCGCAAAATACCTGCCGGATATCTGGTGGCATAGAATTTTAAATTCCTTGGGATAAAAGGGTACGCCTCCCATCATTTCCCATTACGTATCAAGGGGTAGGTATACCTATCCATACGCTTTTCTCCGAAAGAAGAAAAAAGTGAAAAAAGGGAAGAAAAAAATTGCGGCTATATATTCATTTCACAAAAGAAGATTCCAGCATTTTCACATTATATTTTAACGGAAGTTTAGATTGCTACGACATAAAGTTACACAGGTTACTGCACCGCACCTACTCACTGGTAAAATCAAGATAATAGCTGACGCGTCGAGGGTTGTCAACGAGAAGGGTGTGAAAAATGAGAGCTCGTTCATCATTTACAACGTTATAAAGAGTATTGATCTGACATCAGAGTTCATAGTACACACAATTTCCACATCATATCTTATATACCTACTCTCGACGGAATGTAATCCTACGATTAAATTCGAACATCGAATTGGTTACGGCCGAGAATTTCATAAGATTATTCCATCCTCGATAAATTTTCATATATGATAACTGAGTCAGACAAGAATTTGAAAAGTCCAACAGATTCGTTCTGGTGGTCGACTATTCTTGATTCAAAATATTCATTCATTTTTTGTTGGGATCAATGAACTCGTCTCGCCCTTAACCCTGATGAACTGACTACAACTGGACTCTCGAAAATATTCCTGGCACAATGAATTAAGTTATTTATCCAATTGAACGAAATTGTCCAGTCGTCGAGTCTAGAAAGTGGTCTGGTTGATTCAACGAAGTAGTTTTGTTAATTCGTCACGGTAATTCGGTTGATTTAGCAAATCGGTAATTCCGTTGAATCAACCATGTAGTTTGGTAATTCAGGTAAATTGCGGGAGGAAAAATAGGGGTTGAACCGGCGGAACCTTTTCTCTATAACAAATAACTTGGTAATGGAAATAAATTCTTGTTAATTCAACGACACGACTCTCTGACAATTATTACTCCGAAATATTCCTCAACGAAAAGTTTCAGATTCATTATGGAGGGTAGTTTAAAAGTTTCGTCGAACGATGGACAGGTATTACAATCACGAACTTCTCATCCTGTCGAAAAGTCAAGACAATGAGGCTAGGATTGTAAAAACCGAAATTCGAGACCAACTTTCTCGTCGAAAATAAGTTGATTCGCATTTTCGAGAACACAGCGAAAGAAAGATGTAGGAATATGATGAAAAACGGCGAGCGATATAACAAAGGGTGGAAATTACCACGCGGCATGAATGCCGTGAGTTTGTATTTCATTTTGACCGTTTGGTACAAATTGGGTCCTACTAAAGCTAAAGTACGTCTCGACGTTCGTTTGACCAACAGAGAATCCTCTGGGTTGATGTTCAAAGAAGCAGTTAGATCAAGCAAAGGTAATTGTATGTAGAAGCAGAGGGACGAAACGTTGCTTTTGAATTGCACTCCATGCTGGTTAGATTATATAATATGCGAACTTGTCCGGCTAGATAGTTCCCTGTCATTCGTGTTTAGTACCAACGATATTTTCCTCCTTTTTCAATTGACAAAACATTTCAAACTCGGAGGTTCGGTTAAAAGCTATTCCATGCTTCAATTAATAGGAATACACTCGTTCCAAATTTTCATTCCATCATTTCTCTGCTCACTTTAAAGTCTGATAGGTTTTCGACGAGGCTCACCATGCCTGATACAAATTAAAAGAGAAAAAAAGAGAAAAACCAACTCTAATCACTCCTGAAAATCGTATACGTACCTATAGCATTTCCAACGATAAAATATTTAACACTCGGGTTACGCTTTTGATGAACATTTTTTTATACGTGTAGGTATACGGAACCTTATATGCCCTCGGGTATAGGCATGTAAAAGTTTAGATTCGACCGAAATTCTTTGCGACACCCAGTAACCACCAGTGATCAGCGAACAAAGGTCTTTGAATCGAACAGGAGAAATAAGATTGGAGCTTTTCAACTTCATCGCACCGTAAGCCGGTGCCCGCTTCATTACCTTCGTTTCCCGACGTCATTTTCTTCCTATTCTGCAGCTTACAATTTTCAGGATGAAAGTCACCACCGACTGATATCAACTTTCGATACATTACTCGTACTCGATACTCGATTTTCTCTTGATACGAAATACTAGAAAATATAGGAAGAGCATTTCGCCCGCAAAAAAAAAAGAAAAAACCGTCTGCAAACAACGGCCACTTTTCACACTTTTTATTCCACTGACCGTTTCGAAAGGGTATCTTGAAACTTTGAACTTCATAGATAAAAGCACACTTTGAACACACGAAAACAGATTTTACTCACTTCTCAACTCACTGCAATTAGTGTTAACGAAAGTTTGGCGATAAGAAGATACGGCGCTTTTTTCCCAGCTGTTGATACGATATGCAAAACAATTTCGAGCCTTTGTGCTCGGTCGCGCTTCAGTCGTATTTCGAGCTTTTTTGACAGTGGCTTAATACATATAATACGGCTATCGAGACCCCGCGACGTCCTCTTCACGTTTCCATTTCCATGATACAGCCACTACCCCATTACCATCGGATTATCCACTCGGAGTCTTTTAGGTCGTCACATTTTATGCTCCGGGGTTAAGAGATCCCTTAAGTATAGAATTTCTCTGCGGTTATATTCGGTTGCGGTGCGTGTTTTCAGCTTTGAACTCCGAAACTTTGACCGCGAACTAAGCTTAAAACGATGTAATGTCCCGCGAATCATGGGATTCCAAGACATTTACCTTTAATACCGGTCACGGTACTGAGCCTAAGCGATAGTACCGTTCAATATTTCGGGCTCGAAGCTTTCAAAATTCTTTTGTAAAGACGGCATCAATTTCAAATTGGCAAGTGTAAAAAAAAAAAAAAAAATATCCAATCCGAACCAGATACGTTGAATGTAATCTATATTAATAGATCGAATTATAGTAGCGAAATTGTGGCTACGTTACGCTCTGTAAATTTGGGTTTGCGATTAAGAAATTAATTATTCGCGACGTGTTTGAAAAGCTCAGCTATTTTTGTTGGTGACATTTAGTTTCGGTTTTGCATCAGCGAGCGTTAATGACTCTTTATTTTCCGAAGCGAAATATCGATTTTGAACGTTTGTAGTTGGCACGGTGTTCAACAACGTTGTTTTCTGTACGATTTAACAATTTTGTTTAAAATACAACCATCGGTTTCCGACTTCCGCGCCAACCGACTCGAGTAAGCCAAAAGACATTTGAGAAATCCTCTGCAGGTTTGAACCTCCCTGTGTTAAAATTTCTACTTAAAAATCTTTATCTCGAGAGTCAAGCTTCGCGGGCGACGAGTTGGCCCAAGGTTAGAAGAGAATGGGAAAAAAAAAGTAAAAAAAACCTAAATACAGAGGAAAAAAAGAAAGAAGAAAAAAGAAAAGGGACGAAAAAAAAAAGAAAAAAAAAAAAACTTGAGTCATAAATCGGAGTTGAGCTTCTGCTAAATTGAAAAGGTTCTCGGCAGCTCATAGACTCGTATATGGAAGACGGGCGAGAACTCGCGTAGATAAAATATAGTTGTCGATAATATGGTATTCATCGTTGAAAAATGGTAGAATAACGTAGAAAATGATCCTCTGTATTTCACGGGCACGAAATAACAAAACAAAACGAAAAAGAAGACCAAAAAGTAGATCATAAAAAAGACAACGAATGCCCCTGTCGTCAGTTTGATTAACAAAAGGGGGTGCAGGCCAGAGTCAATTGGATGGCGCATCGGCTTCGCGGCTGCGAAACGTGCACAATTTTGTTATCTGTTTTTTTTTTCTCTTTTTTTTTTGTCTAGGGGGAAAATTGACATCCGCATACTGCAATCGTAGGATTTCAATCCCGGTTTTTTTTTTTTTTTGTTTTTTTTTCATCAGAATAATCAAAATTCTTCGAAAAACTATTCATTGAACGATTTTACGGAATCCTGCCATGCCAGCCCGGTTCACAAAACAGTTTATAAAATTATGATGGATAATAAAAAAAAAATTCCCATTATTTGCTACCAACAATTGAAATCAAAAAATGAAGGAACAAAAATAAAAATCGAATGTTACGCGACGGGCAAACAAAGTCTATGGAACAAAATGTTTTTTTATTTTTTATTTTCGTTTCCTTGCAGTATCGTACTTTTGTATATGCGGTGGTGAACAATATCGTTGAACAATTTGATACAATGACTAGTATACAACGAGCTGACTGGACACGTATTGATCTTGGGTATAGTGCAACTCAACCGGAAATGCTCCGTTCCAACGTCATTCCAGATTTGTGATTTACCAAATCGTCGTTACTATTTGAAGCGACGTAGTCATTCATCCGGAAGTCATAATCCCTGCAGTCCAGCGTACGAATTGTTGCTATAAATCGATGCACCCAGCGGTGATTGGTGATTCCGAGTATCGTCCGCAAAATTGTTACTAGGAAAACTGTTAAAACAACGATCCGATATTCTGTACACGTAACGGGACTAATTCCACGTCAAGTTAAAGCGTTCGGAAAGTTTTGAAAAATCTTTATAAAACACCACGGTCTTATATTATACGAACGGTTACATGATACGAGGTACGGGGTGGGTTTCTTGAAATAATTTTCATCAAGGAGACAGTTTTCATCGCTCAAAATTAAACATGCGATAGCAAAATCTCTGGCAGAGCTAAGTCAGCATCTCCGGCACCCCAACGCAATCTTATACAGAGCTTTAAGCTTATTGAATCGCTTTACTTAGTTATCGGTCTCTCTTAGAACCCGTCGGGTTAATGGCCTGATTTGAATCAAATCCTCGTACGAATCGTACAGGGTATTCTCAGGGTCTAAACCATTCCGCGATACTCTCACTCTTATCCGTGGATATAAGCTTTGAATTTTGATGGCCGATGCGAATAGGGTACTCGCTGCAGTGGGGGGTCAAAGATTGTCTCTCTATCGCGTGTTTACTCGAGAGATAACATCTCTTTCGAGTTTGGTCACCACACGAGCGTATACGAAGAGTATACAGGTGCCTGGTGCCTGGTGCCTGGGGTTTATGTTCTTCCATCACGTCTCTTCGCTTGCCGCCGCGTTTATACGTACTTCTTACTCCCCACTACGCCGGAAGTGTATCATAGTCGGGATTTTCGCACCCCTGAGAGACTCCGCGTACTCTCATTGTCCTCTTGCTATTACGAGGCGATGAATAAATATTAAGGGAAGATAAAAATTTCAAAGGGTTTAAAAAAATGTTGTTTTTTCTCGGTGTTAATATTCCCTAATTATCAACCCGTGACGTGGATCGTTGTTACGTTATACCCTCATTTCACGCACGACACGCCGTTCGTATGTCAATTTCTATCGACGTCTAACGCGACTGGGTTTGACAGGATTTGATAACGGGAGTTCCCCGGGTGATATGGTCGCCGAGTGGATCAACGCGAGTAATTGACTGAAATCGCTAGCGATCGGTCGGCTCAAAGTTCTCTTATACGTGTCCCAGCCGTCAATTGGCCAATTCAACGAACCAGCGTATAGGTGCAAGTACACCATCAAGGTTTAATTGAATAACCCATTTTTAATTCCTCATTATTGTTCCTCGCCATGTCGCTGCACGTTGGCTATAACGGTTATGCGATGATTCGATCTGCACAGGTGCAGGCGTCGCTGGAAGAATTTCTCCCGCGGGTATTCGTTCTTTTAAATTATCAACTCATCAAGTTTTTCGAAGTTAATTACGATTCGAATTAAAATCTGAATCACATAACAACCCCTCGTGAAAAAAAAGTGAAGAAACAACATTTTCGAGTTTTTTTATCATCCTACGTAATCCCTAGTGCCGAAATAACGACGACACGATTCTTTGTCGTCTTAACTTTTACATGAACTGTAAAGGAATATACGGGAGGTCGGTGAAGGGTCAGAAAACGTAACGTTGAGGAATCTCTTCGTGGGCACGCGTACGAGTTAATGCGCTTACCCGTAACAGCCGCAAGTAGTAGTAACGGCGCGTAGAAGAGTTGGACCCTCCGGATAGTCGCGAGACTTTTCATGTTTTTGATTTTTTTTTTTTGTTTTTTATATTATAAAGATCCGATCACAGAACCATTATGTCACCTGCACTTCTCAGTTCTTAGTTCGGCGAACCAGACTTGGGACGTATAATAGTAATCACTCCTCGCCGACGATTAAAGTTGGCGAAAGTAACGCCGGGGGGGTTGGGGGGTGGGGGAGGGAAGGGTGAGTTTTGAATTTTTTTTTTTTTCTTTCAAGTTTAAAGCAAAGCAATGAAAGTATATTTTTTCCGAGGGTTTCCCCCGCTTTAAGGGTGAGCCGTTTCTTAATGTGATTTCAATACGTCTGAGGGGCGCGTATTTGATAAAAAAAATTATTTATCTCTCCGCGGGGGCGTCGGGACGCGTTGTCGACCGTAAACTAAGTCGCACTCGGCGTTCGCGCCGAGACTGAGCTCCCGCCGATGCCGCGACGATCTTGCGTCGACGCCGAAATATTCGGCCATTTTAGCGTCGCGACGCGACCCGCGATCGCTGCGCGAACACTCACGTCCAGTCGAGTGATTGATTGGCGTAGAAGCTCAGTGACTGATTGAATCTTTTTTATATATATTTCAATATTGATATCCGTCATGGGTCTCCATGAATATACCCTACAACCGAGGAGCTGACCGGTCCATACAACGATCAGCCACGCTCCTTTCAAACTCAAGTAGCCACTCGTCAAACGAGGGTTTCCAAATGTCAAGATGGAATGTATATGAGACCTGTCAGACACCCCACGACTTAGTCGGGTCTCGCGAGTACGTCTGTGCGGGATTCTCAGTCGCGTGGAAAATTTTTTTCACCCTAAAATCGAGAGTTGCGAATTTTTTTTTAGAATATAGTAAATCAGGTATCGCGAAAGCTGATCAAAATTCGACAAAACTGTCGGTACTCGCTGCATTTTGGTGCAACGGGTTACCGTGTTTTCTCAATTTTTCACAAGTTTTCAAATTTCAATTAAAGTCGCGCTAACAATTTCCCTGAAACCATTCGAGAATAACGGCCGACCCTCGTGGAAATTTTTACTTCTAAAAATTTCTACGAATTTTCAGGGAAATTGGAACGTCTCACAGTTTTCGATAAAAAAACAATTGTAGACTTTCGACATTTTTCGGGATAAATTCGTTACTTTTCTCGATCAAATTTCTCACGGAAAACTAGAAGACTTCGTTCTTTCGTTGCATAAAATGTACCCGAAAGTTGGACCAAAAATTTCAAATTCTAGGGTAACAATTTTTGTTTTGTTTCGATATAGAACGTCGAAGCGGAGTTTCATAGACTGATTTTATATTCTGGAGCAATGAAAGACTGGAAAAATGTTGTGCAAACTCGGTGGTCCATCTTTGCACACTTTAGCCTGTATACCATACATACGTGTGTATATGCACACCGAAAGAAAAGTTGATTATTCAGGGTCTTCAGCGAGCCCGGAAGTCCTCGAAGTTCTGGTGGGCGTACAGGAAGTATCCCGAAATCTATTACACCTTGAAATAGCATGGAAATATACTGATATTTCGATCCTATGTACTGAAAACTGAATATTCTACCTTCGTTATGGCAGCGATTGCGGAAGAATTTCGGAATTCGTTGATCGTTATTCATTTTACTTTTGGCTCGCATCAAAATCGATGGGATAGCCATAGGTATACCCAGAAATCTAGTTTCTACACTAACAAGAAAATACCGAATGAATCCCATTATTTTTCAAACAAATCGTGCCGCGGGTAGATCGATCTAGTTCAGCCAGATACAGACAGTACCTACGTTCCACATTAGCATAATGAAATTAAAATTATAATTAATAATCGGTGTCTGAGGTTACCTTACGCGCTAATCCTGGCCTCGAGGTACCCAACTCTCATGCGAGTAGAGATTGCGGTGTAGTCGCACGCCGCATATATAACATGTACGTATGTATCCTCTATACTTCTTCCTAAAGCTTTGTAACGTTTGCGGTATGACTTTTTATCCGATTACAATTAATTCTTGATTCGTGATTCGAATCATTCAAAAGTCTGCAACGATTTTACGGATGTTCTAGAAACCCGAAATTTTTGGATTTTGAATTTTGAATTTTTGAATAATTGTACAGGAAATTATTATACAGCCGAATATCCGATGCCTCCTTTTGTCGAGCGAACGATAGGACGAGGTTGGCCAAAACTGATTGTGGATTAAATCGAAATCTGTCTCGGGTGTTCGCGAATGCAGGGCCAATCAGATATGGAAATCGGAACGGTCCGCTTGACTGACGGCGTTTGACTCTCTTTCTTGAAAACTCGAGGAGAAAAGTTCGTTTCATTTTCTACCACAGTCAAGAGGATGGGGCTTGGTTCATGTGCCGTGTCTTTCTTGGCCAGAGGAGTCCCCGCGAGACTTACGACCTGGTTCTCCGCGGAAGTCACGAGACTCTTCTAAAGCTGAAAAACAATGCATTCGCAACGAGCGAGCAAGTCGGGCGGTATTGAATTTTCTGAAACATTTTTCTTCCTCTCCGAGAAAGACGTCTCCATCCTTTTCTATTTCTCGCAAGCTCGTAGTTGGTAGTAAGATATATGTACGCGGATGGCTTGCAGGTGAGAAACTGCCGCACTCTGTACTAATTACGAAAGCACCGGAGCTTGACGGTTCGCTGTTTTTCAGACCCTTATACCTACCTACCGCCTTAAGTTAATTCACCTGTATCCGTAACGCCATCTTATTCCGTAATGGCGTAAAGCTTTGATAAAAATTTCAAACAACGAAATAAAAATCCAGAAATTATTTCACCCCCTAAAGCCGGAATAACCTTTTTTCCATAAACTGTATTATTCTTGATCGTAAATCAGGAAGTTGTTAATTGTATAAACGAATGACGGGAAATTGAAAATGTTTTTTTCTTTTCTATTTTGCGAGGCTATGTCGTTATACCTATGAACTAATTATGAGAAAAGTAAACGACGCGACGTGTATCTATACCCGGGTACGTTAATAACGTCTGGACGCACCCGTCACACCAATTTATAAGGAGAAAAGAGTGCGGAGAGGGTGGGTCTGGCCTGTAGGGTCTTCATGGCCCACATTTATCCCTGGGGTCCATATCGATGAGCCGGAAGTTGAATGGATCTCATTCACTGCGAATGGATGGTCGAGGAGACGCGTCGATAGCGCGGGAATCGAAACACGCACCCTTTGAGATTGGCGAGGGTCGGTCAAGTGTCGGAAATTTCAAGATTCAGCACCGCGTACCTATGTAGGTACCTATCCTACGAGGGGCTGTAAACTCGCCGGATATCGAATCAATATTTTTCAATCAACGATCGAATAACCCCATTTCCTAATTGGGTACGCCGAGCCGTTCATTTGTCCGTAAAATGACTAAAGTCGATTCACAGATGTACATACGCGCGGATTAAGTACCAAAGTAGGTTGAAATGCCTCTTTATATCTCGCAGACGCACATACGTCATTCGAAGTTTGGCTACTATGGAAAATACGGGAATTCTCGAAGTGAAATCTCGTCGAAGATTGAAGATACGAAAGTAGAACATGGTTAGAGAACTTTCATCCCCGAATGTAGGAGCCTACCGTGGAATCCCGCTTACGTCGTAAAATATACACGGGTGATTTCCGTTGTGGTGTTAGAAAAGCACGAACAGAATTCCCTTCAAGATACTGGATACGGTACGATTCCAGAATCGGAAACAACAGATTTTCGTCATCGCATATACGACTTCACAAGGGGCCGGGTCGAAGTTTAGAATTTTTAAACTCTCGAACGGTCAGAATTTCCAAGTTAAATCTTACATAGACGATTCAAAAAACTTTGAAACGAAGAACACCGAAGGTTCGAAATCCCGAAATCTAGAGATCCCGAAAAGCCAAACTCCCGAAGCTTCAGATTCACGCGTGTATTCATTTAGCGTTCGATAACTCAGACTGTATTGATTGAATCGGAACCAATAAGGCGTCGAATTATTCGTCTTGGGATTTACTTTTTGGAAAAAAAGTTCCGAAATCCTATCAATTATTTATGACATCGTGGAGTTATCGATTGAAGTAGATAAAATGGGTCTCGCTTAGAATGGACTACTTTTTGTCTTCGCATCCTGAGAAATGGACCGAAATTTTCAGACTTGTGGGATTTCGAGGGTCTGGACTATCGGAGTTTTTAGGAGTCTGCATCCTGACCTTTAAAAATTTCAACGTTCAGAACTTCAAAGTTTTTGAAAATTCGGAATTCAACTCAAACGAATTCTGAATTTAGATCGTTCGGAACTTTTAAAATTGGGAACGTCAACCTGGCTTATTTCGGACACACAGAGCCAAGGAGGATTTTTCTCACGGCAATTATTCCTCGAAGCGAATAAATCCATCGATTATTCGGGAAAATATTCAGGGAATATTTTTATAAAATATACAAAAAGGAATTGAAAGAAAACAGCGCTGGACATCCCGGCCGGGTTCAGTAGAAAAATTCTTCTGGGCTTTCACCAGGTTTGTGGGCGTAGAACAGGGCGAGGATCAATTGGTAGTTTCAAGGGTGGTGGTAGGATTAGCCCCGAGGGTGAATCGAAATAATGAACAGGGAAACGAGATCCGACCATCATACTTCGTAATTTCACGCGTCACCTGAAACGAAGGCGAAATTCTTCTCGACGAAGAGAAGACATCACGGAGACTGATCCATCCGGGTGGTTCCCTTGGATCCTCGAGAGGTTTTTCAGCGGTTGGTAATAACGCGGTGACTCTGTCGAATATTCACGATGAATATTCATTCGGATTATTTGATTTTTACCTTTAATTTTCCTCACTGCTGAAGCCGCGCCGCAGCACGGCGTACCGCTATTATACCGTTCATCGAGCCACTCGCCTTTGGTAATAGCTGGTTGACTCGTCGATTTTTTTCACGTCTTTTAAACCAGCTATTTAATATGGATAGATAGATGATTCACCGTTCTTGAGGGAAATATCTACATGAAAAAAAACAAAAATATTAAAATTAACGTTAGTTTATAACAGATGCTGTGGAACGATCAGAGGTCTTCATTAATTAGAAATGATTGAGAAAACAAATCGTTACAAGAGATAAGTATTAATAATATATTTACACATTAACAATATACAAACATCCTATAGTTATTATTTGTGTTGGACATAAAATGGACAATTGTTTATATTTTCAAATTTCTTTCATCGAAGCATAATGCAACGCTTATAAGATAAAGTACGACTATACGATTCGTAGATCGTTCAAAAATAGCCTAAGTCAGTCCGAACCATATTTTGAGGATATAATTTTTGATCATTTCTCGACGACGCTAGACTCCCGGAATTACATCGTCATCTATCGAATTTTTTTTACGTTCACATATTCATGCACATCGGTTTCCTGTCTCATAAGACGATTCTGAGAGCGCGGAAGAGCCGTCGAAAGAAAAAGTCGAAAATAAGGTTGTTGCATCACTGTGCCGTAGTAAAATAGATAATAAAGCGCTATGTATGTGGACTTGGAATTAGATTGCCTGGTCTGAAGTTATTTTATCACAGTCAGCTGGTGGGTATAGTGTAATGTATTCAAATCTGTTAGTTCACAGTCGGCGCACAACTAGCTCGTCTACTTTGAGTTCGTTTTAGCCCCAGACCCAACTACCTGTTTATTGTTAGCTTACATTAGTTGCGGTTTTATTTGTAAAAATGACAAACCTAGGCAGTATATTTATACTCTTTTTCGTTTTCTTTTTTTTCCGTTCTTCTTTTCATCTAAAAACTGTCTGATCATCTCAATCGAATTCTTTAACAACGTTTTTAGTCAACCGAACGTTGCAGTCCCTGCTATACTGTAACTCATACGTTTCCGTTTCACTTTCGAGTCCGAAGGCTTCATATTACCGTGAGAAATATTCTAGACGCTTTTAGAAACCGCTGTATCGATGACTATCTCGTCAATTTTGATCGATCGAAACATTGGCGAACGATCGACGATGTTCAGAGAGTCGTCGATTTTTAGCACCCCGAGATTCTAATATTGGCGATTTATCGCGCTAGTTTGCCCCTGCTAATTTAGTTCCGCGCTAAGCCCCTTCTATTTCTTTACAGTTTCACTATCCGATTATTTCACCTCGATATCCTATACCTACGAGGTAGGTATTAATCAGATCGGAATTCCACCATGGAAGAGTTTTCCGGGCCGTCTCGATCTGATTATTAAAGCTTCATAGGTATATCGTTTAAAAAGGAAGGTAATTCCATTCGAACAAAGAGGAGTTAACGGGATAATTAAAACACTGCTGAAAGTTTCTCGCGAATCAGATCGCGATCCATACCACTGCGGTTTATCATGCGACTATAATCTGCAAATGTATTGGAAACGAAATCAAGAACATTTCTTTTCACTACGTTTCGAATTCACTTCGTGCGGACTCCGGGACTGCATAATACTCCGCATACACTTACCTGAATAATAGGTGTTCGCCGGATTAGAATCTTGGAAGACAAAAACCGCGCTCCAATATTCTAAACTAGCCCTGCACTAAAGAGGTTTTATCTTTATATGGATAGGATGGTAGTACGAACGTATGTACACACGTATATACCTACCTACCTAAACCAGGCGTTATCTATTCTCTGATGAGCTTGGACAAGTACAATTAACTTGTTTCCTTTTTTTTCCTTTATTTTCTCCTTTTTTTTTTCATTAACTTCTTTTTCGACACTCTAGCTGTTTTGTTTCTTGCTCTTCCTTCTCTCAGCCGTGCCCAGAGTACGATCTCGTTACATAATATTCGGCTTGGTTATACTTCTGCATCGCTTGAGAGCGTAATGAGATTCGAACGACGTTATTATATTGTACATTACATTACGTTACATTACATTACATTACATACCCGTGACACATTCAGAAAACACGTAGCGTACCAAAACCCTGGCTATAACGCATAATAAAGTTGGTTTAATGAATTGTCTCGCGTTAGGACATACCAGTAATAGTAGTAATAGTAGTTCTAGTTGTTTCTTGTTTACTACGGAGAGTGATAGGGTATACAAAAGTTTAGAGCGATGCTTCATCGTATCGGGTTACGCTGAGAATTACACTGAATGTTACGAAACACGTTGATAATTATGAGAATAATTAACGCTCCGTATTTCACTGACAAAAATGAATTATGCTCAAAATATTTCACGTATATTCCTCCTTTTCCAACTCGAGATCATAGTTTTGAATGAATTTTATGATATCAAATCTACTTTTCATAAGATTCAGGTATAACCGACGATTATTTTTTGAGTATTCGTTGACGGTTGTAATTCGAGGCATGTAGCAATGTGTACGAGGATTGCGGCCCGGGTTGAGGTTCCAAATTTTCGAAAATTCCGAATTTTAATATTACCGAGTCACCATTATTAGGGAGGGTGTTTCCTCGAAAGTCTGCGTTACCCTTTTCAAACATTTTTACACGAAGAACACCGGAAGTTCAAAATTCCGACAGGAAAGATCCGGAAGGCCAAACCTCCGAAATTTGAAATTCGGGCTGTATTGATGATATCGAAACCAATGAGTGTTCAAATTAATCGCCATGAGATTTAATTTTTGGGAAAAAAGTTTCAAGATCCTATAAATTATTCGTGACATCGTGAAGTTATCGATTTAAGTAGACAAGATGGGTTTCCGTCGACAGGGTCTCGGTTAGAATGAACTATTCCGTGTCTTTATACATGCTGAGAAAATTTGAATGTTGAAAAATCAAACGTTTTTGAAAATTCGAAATCGTCTCGAACTGTTCGGAATCCCAACCCGGCCCCATATAGGTAACTATATATAATGTTAGTATACATATTCGCATATATAAATCATACTTCGGTATATATATCAATAATAAAAACTCGTTTTAATGTGTATAGATATCAAAGTTTTAGTTACATTGGGTATAATGGTTTTGTCAAGTTGTTGTGCTTCGTTATTAAACCTTATGCTTAAACGCGATCGCTTGACTATTTTTAATATATAATATAAGATTTACCTGAAAACTGTATAATACAGAGAATTTATACCATATAGCCAGCTCGAACATCCCGCTCCTTATGCATACCTACCTATGTACCAATATTCGGTTAAACGTACGAGGTATAAGTATGAATAATTTTTCTTCCCTTTTTTCGAAGCTAAAATCGATGTGTGTAAAAAATATAACAGTCCTATCCCCTGCACCTCCAACAGCGACGTTCGACTCCCACCCTCCTTGGCATATCCGGGTCTTGTTCAAGGCGATGGTTCCTGTCAGACGTCACCCCAAATAGTCGCCTGCTTCGTCCTGTCGACAGACGCGAGAAAGGTTCCCTGCGGATGCCACGCGACCGCTGTCACCGCCGATCTATTAACCAAAATACATGAAATTTTGAAATAGTCTATAAGTCAGGGTGAATTAATAATATTGAGAAAAAAGAAGAAATTATTCATTAGAAGAATAATTGAAAAATGCAATTTCGCAAATCCACACGTATGAGTATAAGGGGGATGAGTATCTATATATGAGGCGCGAATCCAATGGTGCGGAAGAATTAAGCCCAAGTTATGACTCTCGGCCTGTGGTCGTGGCGCTATTAATCAGCGCCAGTTGGCCACGGAAACGGCAGGTAACGGGAGGGAATGAAACCAAGCTGAGTGACGCCTCTATTAATCTTGGGCGACACTGACACCTAACTGACTCGTTGTCACCCTACCGAAAATGAAACACCGCCCGCGACCCAATACGCGGGCCTTTTCTCTTCTCTAGACTCACTCGCGCTATCCCCTAGCTCGAACCGCCTTCCTTTTTCTCACCCTTCTTCTCTCATTCCGTTTTCTTCCTTTTCTTTTTCGTCTTCTTTTCTTCAGCTCCCAGGGAGCTTTTGACTTTAGAGTTCAGACTCTCGGCTCCACTGACTGAGACCTCTCTCCTCACTTCCTATATTTGACTCTGTTCCCTGATGGGGAAGACCGGGAAAATTTTTATCAAATTTTGTTTTTTTGGATAAAATAGACTTTTGAGGATTTTTTTTGTCTTTTTGCAATTTTCAGCTGTGCTGCCCACTTCACCTAGTTTCCCCTTTATATCCTTTCTACTCTTCATGTATAACGGAATGAATTATATAGCGAGAAAAGTCGAGTTTCGATTATGTATTCCGCTCGAAACCGAACCGACTTTTACGTTTTCACTTTATAACAAGTAAATAATTCATTTCGATACTAGATCATCCTCGCGAAATTTGACGTGCGCAACCCGAATAAATGATTTACTCAAGAGTGATAAATAATATGCTTATAGGTGTCTAATGTCTGAGGATTTGAGTCAAGTGGGTAAAAAGTTTTTAAATGAACGTCTATATTTAGATATAATAAATAAATTATCAGGTATACGCAGATTGGCAACAAAATGAAATAAAATGAGAACAGAAAACAAAAAGAAGCAGTCAGTCTCAAAGTTTGAGCAAAATCTGAATTTCGTTTTCATTTCGCGTTTCAAGATCGAATTGATGTCTGTACGTTCGTCAGGGAAGAAAAAATGTGCTGAAAAATGAGTTTTTTCGATTTTTATTGATTCTTGTCTTAGGGGTGGAGAAATGCAATCGAAGGGTTTGAACAAGGAATCAGAAATGTTGGTGAAATTTGTGAAATGGGATCGTTAAATTCTTATTCATGTGATGATATAGCGATCAGTAAATTTTTGAATATTGGATATGAATTTTGGTTACTTTGATCCAAGAGGCTACTATAAATTCGGAGGTACGGAAATGACGAAAATTCTAAAGTAGCATAGTAAAGCCTAGTAAATAACCATCGAAATCATAAAATGAAGTTGAACATTCTTTTATGTTACCTCTTTTCATCTCGACAGCGGCTTTATAGAAGCTCATTTTTCAAGCGGTTGTTTCTCCGCATCGAGAAGAGATTTCTCCGATCTTGAAACGCCGAATGAAAGTTTCATTCCTCTAGTTTCCGACAAAGAAAAGATCGCCAGGATTGATCAACGCCTTCAGATTTTATTCACGTTTTAAAACTCACCGTTCTTTTTTTCCTGTTCCTCTTTTTCGGCCACTTTGCCGAGTTCAATTCCACTCTAGAAACTATCTCAGCGGTTCATTTCAATTCCAAATACAATACAAACGAAATTTTCGAGCGAATTCGAGAAATAGAAAAAGCATAGTGAAAATCAGGATACTTCCGATACTTCTGACCAAAATTTTACATCAACTTCGTCAAACGTCAAGGTATTTCAAAATATTCGATTCCATTTTCGGAACAAAAATTGAATAATGTGTGGGAAATGAGTTTTCTGTACAAAATCCTATATTTTTATGAATAAAATTATTGTAGGTATAGCTGATTTGGTCTTTCACCGATCCGTCCAAAACCTGGCAATTTTTTTCGGCGATCGAACTTGCTGTATTGGCTCTTTTGTAATATACGATGTGTTGTAGAGTTTCCTCTTCGTCTCTCGTCTCGATCGAGGATCTCGACGAGTTCGTTGCTCGTCAACTGCCACATAATGTAGCTGACGTAAATTGCGTGCGTATACTCCTTGTGGCTTTGACATGCCGGGATAGGTCCTTCCGACTTTTCAACTAATTAACAAAACCTTCCGTGCCAAGGACCGCGGTGCAAAGTGTAATTACACACAACGTACGATCAGACCCAACACGCGTACACGACGCACCGCAAACAGTAAACGATGATATAAAGGTATCAAAAAGCGAAAAA
This sequence comes from Tenthredo distinguenda, assembly GCA_947538915.1. Taxonomy (NCBI): domain Eukaryota; kingdom Metazoa; phylum Arthropoda; class Insecta; order Hymenoptera; family Tenthredinidae; genus Tenthredo; species Tenthredo distinguenda. The sequence goes on from OX384534.1 coordinate 15,455,282, forward strand.
GGTTATTTTATTTTAAATTCCAGTAACTAGTTGCAGTACAAAACAGGAATGTAGTCAGTCTGTGTATGTAATCCTTTTGAACTCGGAAATTTTTACCGGGCACCTCACGTTCGCCTGTCATTTTCTCTCCTGTTGGTTTCCAACTGTTTTAACGATGCAGATTACAGGCGTACAGCCGGAAAACAATTATTCCAATTTCAGTCATTTTATCGTACCTTTCACTGTATTATCGTCTACAGTATTATCGCAACGTTACCAATCATCATTTCAACTGGTTCAAATAAATTCTTTCAAATCACTGCTACGCTGTGAATAAACATTCTATTTTATTTTCGGGTTACACAGATCGACTGTACCGAAGAAAAAATGGTTTTCGTTATCGTTAAACGAAACTTCGACAAAATTTAAAAAGAATATTCCACATTGATGTAATCTCGGGGGTATAATTTCATCGAATATCATTTTTGGATTCAAAAATTTTTCTAAACGTTGAGAAAAAGTTGTGTCACGTACTCACAAAGATCGAAGACTAATCTTTTCTCTATATATTATTGATTTGCCCCAGGATTACAACATTTTACAATATTTCCTCCAAATTTCAAAAAGTTTGGATCAACGATGCGACCTGCACCCCAAGATGTGAGACGAAGTCCATAAAATCTAAAATAATTTCTAGTTGTGTTCAAAAACCGGAACCATCAGACTAACTAAGTAGAATAGATACTTCTCCAAAAAGTCCAAGTGATTTCGGAAAACTGACCATCTTTATCAAGTGATCTTCGATGGTTCAACAAAATGCTGGGTACACGAATTTGTGACACTGTTCGAGTAGTTTCTGCCAAGTTTTTCTCCGAGCGATGATAATCGCGATATGTAATGATAATAATTAGAGTGTTATCAGCGTCATTCGCCATTCCGGTCTTTTGGTTTGCTTGATACTTTTAGTCCATGTAACCCGCGCGTTTTTACACTGTGAGAATAATCTTTTCACAGAGGGCAGAGAGGGAGAGAATAAGAGAGAGAAAAGGAGTGAAAAGGAAAGAGAGAGAGAGCGAGAGAGAGAAGGGGATTCAACTGTGTTTCATCGTCGTCACACAGGAGAACTTGGAGACTGTAGGTATACCCTGGCGACAGCCGAGTTCAGAAGAGAGTACTTTACCGCTACACCAAGCTCGGTTATCAGCCATCTGGCTGTAGCTTCTCTCATGGCTGTTAGGGCGCTTAATTAATTAAATAATTATTTAAACAAGGGTCATATACCTCGACGAAGTGAAGAACTTTCGAGGTATACCTACGCTGTAACAACTATATATCTGAGCATAAATATTATCCTTGCAGCGGGTCCCGATTGTAAAGAAAATATTTTTGCATTAATATGATTAACAATACATTTCAGCATGGTTTGTTTAAGCTTTACACAACCGACCATTGAAACCTGAAGCCTGACTTTTTACCGTTGAATTCATCAGCGCACAGTATTTGTTCGCATAAGTTAGAAAAAATAAATCCTCGTGTATTTTGCCAGGTGAAATTCCTGGATAGCGTAGGCAGTACCTTTCCTTTTTTCTCTCCTTCATTTTTAACGTTACGTAGTTTCCCGAGTTTCAACCTTCTAATTAAACGTTCGAAATTTCTATCAAAAGTACGTGACCCAGTACGAATGTGTTTCCCGAGAGTTAAACTGTAGGTACTTGCGGTTTTGTGACCCTGCACCGTATAGTACGAACTCAGAATTTTATAAGACAGCTCTTTCCTTATTGCGGACAAATTATCTTTTTCTATCTGCTGAAAGTTCGACGTAAGAATTCATGTGCCGCAGCTGTCCATGTTTAAAATTTTACTTTCGCCTTGATTGAAAGAAAAAAAACGTCAAAGAATTTATTCACAACAAATTTTCCACGTGGGAATACGAGAACGGTCTTGCAGGTACGCCGTTGATAAATTTCGTCGGTATTTTATAGAGTTTCTTTTACGACCCCCGAATCCCTTCTTCGAAGTATATCTGAAAGATTTAAGAGTTTGGAAAATCAAGACCCGATCCGCGGGGATTTCACTTATGAATCTGGCACCTATACCCTAGTTTACGAAATTTCACCGGTCCCTGGAAATTATAGCAATTAGAAATTACCGTAACCGCAAGGTCCCTCCCGTTTACATTAACAGCAATAAAACATCCTTCACGAGCAAACCCCGGAAACATATATTTCGAAACATGGTATAAAATTTAATGCAATTTATAGAACTCTTTACACACCGGTTCAAAGTTTATTTAAATCACAGCCGTAATTTATCTCGTTATATAAACTAGGATCTGGGAACAGGGGGTACGCGTTTTAAGGAATAAATGTAGAAATTGCATGTATAGGTACTATAACCACGTATAATAAAAAAAATTGATATCTAGCTTTTGCGGTGTATCAGTCATTTTTATTTATTTTTTTTTGTCCGAATTAAGATCAAAAGAATGAGGTTCCCAGATAAAACAAGCTTGAAACAAGGTCAAAAATCGCAAATCTCATAAAAGCTCGCATTTGGCAGGTAAAACCGATCGAACAAACAAGATATCCCCGCAAGATATCCCCGGCTGTATAGAACGAATATGACTGATATTATACATCGTCCCAACGGGAGCAATTCCGAAGTAAAGAATACAGGTATTCAATTTAAAATTAGGCCGTCGATTCCCCATTAATGAAACATTCAGAATGCATCGATTATTCACGTAGGTATATCGATCAATCGAAGTCTTCCAGATTAAAGAGATCCGAGTCTCTTCAGAGGCTAACGAGGCGTTGCAAATTTCCTAAACAATACGTGATACGGGAATGCGAATGATTGGTTTCGTATTGAGAAAAAATAACAAAAAATTTCATTATTATGTGAGTGAACAGATTCACCCTGTCTAATTCATGCCTAGCGGATCGTGTGATAACCGTAACATCTAATTCACATTGTGAGTCTTATTTGCCAGGTGTATTGCCATAGAGGCAAGAGAATGCGCCGAGGTATGAGGTACGGGACATAAGCCAGAGCTCGTATCGATCCGTTGATAATATCGACTTATTACCAATTTGTGTGTGACGAGCACACACGTTTACTATTGAATATTTATTGTACGTGGTAAAAACGGTGTTACGCGAAGGAGAAAAAAGGAAGCCAGGAGTACCGTTCTGATAAAACAAGATAAAAAATAAAAGAATGGAAAAAATAAAAACGTATCGCTAGTCCACATCGTGAAATCAGAAAATAATGCCAACCGCTACGACCTCCTGGCGAGTATATATCGTCAAATTGGTCCTCGCTGGGTCGTGTAATGATTATATCGAAAAATCATTCCGAGAGCTGTACACCCGAGTCGGGACAGAAATTCCAGTTCGATCCTCTGGAACCTCGATTTCTTCGTTCTTCAATTTTGCTGACAGAAATGTAATTCTGTTTTATTGGCGAATTATATCCTACGTAAGGATTCAGAGGTGTAAATCAGAACTAGCGCTTGCACTTGAAATTCTTATCGGCGTCTCTCCATCCTACGACAATTTTCAAATTCTACTTACAACGTAAAGACTCTGCGAAAAATCAACTCGATGATCGCTTTTAGTTTGAACTCAGAATTCATTCGTTAATCGCTTCTCTAAACGTTTCATTACAAACTGAGGAGCTGTAGGTCGAAATCAAAATCACAAGGCCTCTGAATTCTTGGATCTGGAGGTTCAAACTAGAACGTCAAAAGCTTAGTTCCATCTAAGCTCTCTCAAACTGGACACAACTCCCACTTTTAGGTGCAAATCAGAATTTCGTTACATGTACATACAATCCTCCCCTCAAATTCTAATTCACATCTCCAAGTCTTCGGTAAGAACTTTTACAACGAAACCAAAATTTCTATCATACCTTCTCCGATTCTGTTACAATTATACCCTTTTTTTAGTTTTATTCCTTGATGGTTGACTCAGATAATTTCGGGAGTTGATTCAGCTTCACTGATTTCCAGAGGTGTCATATACACAGCCAGAGGCATACTCGATTAGGGTTTAGCTTTTTGCCGTTGAAGAAGAGATAAAATTGATTGGTTTTAAAAGACAATTGAGTTAATCGGACTTACGAGTGATCCTTGAGTACTGATTCCACTTTGTTGCTGCTTACGGACCAGATGAATATGGACCCATTCGAAGATCCAACCGCGATGTATTGGCCATCGGGACTAAACGTAGCGCGAGCCCAATCGCAACCAACTTTGAATCCATCGGCACTGAAACATTCGATACAAAAATAACGTTTTTAATGAAATAATGAAGTCGTTGGCGGAAGAATTTCCGTTCGCTGGAATTTCTAGTTAATTTTTAACGCCGCTGTAGCCTCGCGTTTATACACGTGTATGCACCAGCGTCGTAATTAACCGGTGTCTTTTTCTGAACTATGCATGTTGGCCTTGCAGTAAGAGAGGAAAAATATTAATAAACCTCTGGCAGCATATTGTATAAATTTTCCAGCTATACCAGCGCAGGTATATAGGTAACGTAATGTCTCCACCGGAGAATAAGACGATATATAGTACAGTTTCTATGCAGCCATGGACTCATTTCATGCAAAGCTCGTGTGCAACTTTAGCTGCATATCACACAGGCGTGACCCTTCATCGGCAAGTCGGAAGAAAATACGCATAAGTAGATTAGAATTTAATTCCGCGGACTAGGAAGAAAATTTTTTTCTCACCTGAAAGAACCGATGATCTGGTTCATCCGCAGGTCCAATAATTTCAGGGTGTCATCTCTCACGCAGCTCAGCAAATAATGTGCATCTGTAAATAAATGGATAGAGACGAGAGATGATTATTAATAAATTAATGTAGGTGGTCTGAAAGTTTATATTTAATCACAACGGAGCGATATGACCTCAGATTTTAATGGGAATCTTTGATCACGTCCACCACCACGCGGGAACTTTGATATCCTTTACCACCACGTTGTCGATCCGACAATAGCTCGGGTAACGGTAAATGAAATACGACAGGACGGGTAGGGCATAATATCTCTTTTGCTCGAATGAGCTGTCGAATCTCCACTGTGAATTCGGTAAATGGGTGCTTTGGGTGCTTTGGGAGTACGCAACGGAACAGGGCGATACGTCAATGCAGCGGCGTAACTGGTAGAATAATAAAAAAGAAAGAAAAAAAAAGAAGTTATTCAGAGATTCGTATCTATCTAACCCTCGTATATATCCACTCCAGATAAACGCACCCAAGTTGGTATACGTCCGGGATAACATTAGGTATGCGTAACACTTTCATATGCGTTACGTATGAGGAGCTATGGCTAGCTTAAAGAGCACAATACCCCGGGAACGCGTCTATAACTTCTAAGGGATGAAATAGTCTCTGAAAAAAAACTTGGTATTCGGACTTGTCAGCGACACAAATGTACGTCGCTCCTATTCACACGGGGGTTCTTTGCAGCGCTAGATTCGATTCTTCTCTCGCACGGTTCGCGGGAACGGAAGGAAACGGAAGCGAAGCATAAGGGACTGCAGTCTGTCTTGCAGAATTGCTTCAGATGTCGTCAGGGGGGCCTTGTTCTCCAGGTATACCCGAGGAACGCGCTGTTTTCGTCAGACTAGAGTCCTCGCGACTTGTAGGGTGGACAGCTATTGACTATTGGGTATTTTTCGATCCCCTTTGCTCTGACCTTTCACCTTCTCAGACTTACACATACCCAGGGCGCATAGATCTTCTTCCGGGGCTCTTCGACGCAGAAATCCGCGGACAAAACTTCCGACCTGGTGTTTGACACCTAGTTTGTCGCTAGATCGAGTGATTCTACTCGGCTGCCCAAACGACGAGAGGCCCACCGGGGGTCAGACAGTGTTCAATGATTTTACGAGGGAGATACGCTCCAGAAATTAATGAGCCATTTTTTTTTTCGTTTTTTTTACGGTCTGGATTCGTAGGGGCGTAGTCGATACTCTTTTTATCTAACGGATTTCTCAAAATTTAGATAAACTGAAAATTTACTTACCTCGCGATAGGTCGAGGGACGTCACTTTGCCTTGGAGTACAATGTTGTTGGAACTGGACTCGGCTCGGGTGTCCCAGAACCTTATTGTCTTGTCAAAGTGCCCACTGATTATCGTGGATCCTGAGCCATCGGATATGACCAGGTCGTTGCAGCTTGACCCGGCAAATTTGGTCTCTATACCTGAAAAATGATAACAGCAGGATAACTCATCGTCGATACGCGTACTAATTGGTGGCGGTCGATTATTGGATTCGATAATATTATCCAACTTTGATTGAATTTTTTAGTTTTTATTTTTCTTTCTGTTTTTTCAAGTTGTGCTTATTAATAAACCAAACAAAACGCGCTTTATCAAGGAGTTTTTCGATTAAAGCATAATCCGCTGATGCCTGAGGCGTTTATCTGACCTCAAGTATTTCAACGAAGCGAAACTGGGAACGAGTCTGAGGAAAAGAACCGTTTATGCATGGGGAAAAACCCTGATTCACCTCGAACGTTTTTCAGAACGGAATTCAGAGCTGGGAATACAAATACCCAAAGCTGTTCTCCTCCAGATTACAACAATCTGGGGATAACGTGGCTCGAAGTCGAACTATAATACGATTTATAGTCTGACTCGGGAATGATATGAAGCCTCGATTTTTTCGTGCTAAACGGAATTCTGAACTGTTGAATATATTATCAACCGATTGGAACGCGCCCTGTCTTCCCAGATAGGAGAATTCGCGATCACGATAGACTGCGAGGATTATTTCTTGTCGAAACCTTCGGAGTCTACGGGACAGACTGGAGGATTCGAAAAAATGTTTGCAGCTCATTCATCATTCCGATTATCCTTCGCTGGTTGAACGCTTCCTAATTGCCTTGTTGAAGTTGACGTGAAACTGGGCAGAGAAAAAGCGTGGAAACTCGCATGACTCTTCGTCTGGGCACATTTCCAGATCTTTAGGAGAACGAGCCGTGAACCGACCACTTGTCCAGGTGGTCTCTCCTATCCGATATCTTCAGGGCAAAAATCACTCCGGAGGATTATCCCGACTACCTCGAACACATAGGGTTTACTTTAGAGACCGGGTTACTCCGAGACGATAACGTAGGAAATATTTTCTCTATTTTCCGCAAAATACTGAGACAGATTTCGAGAGGATATTCCGTGTACGATTCGATCAGGAATATATATTGGTAAATTTGCGAGAGAAAAATTCCCCATTGAATTACATGGCTCAGTTTTGTTTCACCGATTTTTAACGGTGGTATAAAACGGTTTACATAATAACCGGAAAGCTTACTGTTCTCAAAGATTACGTGATAAATCTGTAAGGTCAGAGTTGGGTTTAGATCAGAGAGCGTATAATAGTTCAATTAATCGCTAGAGGTTCTCCGGATGCTCGTGTTTATTATCCTATTATTCCTGAAGCAGATTAAACAATACGAAGCCGACGTAGACCCACGATTGTACCTACAGCACGAGAAACCAACCACTGCACACCCACACGTTAATTCTTCGTGAAGTTTCAGTTACGGAACCGCGGATTACTCGGTGAAACATACTCGGTACATTGAAAACAACGCTGCAATAGCAAACATTCTTCCTACTATCTGAGATAACGATACAAAGTGTAAATATTTCGGTCAAATATAACCCACACCTACGCGACTCCATCGATAGATGGAGAAATTTCCATGTAGAAATTTGAAACGCAGGTACTATCGCGATTTTTTTACTTGGTCGGAGTCTGTGGTCCATCTCCCATCCTGCGGATACGATGATCCGAGTACCGCGTCGTTTTTTCCCATACTTGATGGGAGTTTTAGGAATTCAGGCAGATATATATATGTTAATTACGAGTTATGACGGTAATAATAATGATAAGGATGATAATCAGGAATGTCGATTGGTTCGGGTGTCGATGTGATATTAAAAATGACGTCAGGGCAGAGCGAGGGAGTCAGTTGAAGTAAGAACCGAATATTAATATCCAAAGTTAATATTCTTTCCTGAAACTCCTGGCGCGATACTCTATAGCGATAACGTTTCAAAGAGAGCTTCGATCGAAGCTTGAACAATGCGACAAATGCGACGGGGCGGCAAGAATTCCGGAATCTGTTACAATGGCTCTAATCAATACGAATTCTCCCTTGTCTCTCAGACATTTGTCTAAAGTGTAAGTCGAGGAAAGGATATTGTTTTAATCGATTATAGACGTATATAAATTGTAGATACGACGATCTAAACTCGAATACAACCGGCTCGTGCACTTCAAGATTCATTACATATGTATGTATGTACTACGATATAAAATATTTAGGTATGTAAGTGCCTCTATTACACTTTATGATATCAATTTATCATACGGTACCTACACTTCGTGAATTCGTACAGGTTCATCGTCGACCTCTAACTGGACTCGACAAATTTCTGAATTGCTAAATCTTTACGTGTATGATATATATGTATAATTATTTCACACGGTTGATAATTTCAGAGATTTCGTGTGCTTAAACCGTTCTTCTCTTTTTGTTTCTTTTCTTTATAACTCGCAGCTGATTTTATATTCCGGAATAATTATTCCGGGTTCACTACTAATTTATTTCCGCAATTTGAATCGCTGTGATTTCGCACAGTTCGCTACCACACTACGCTATATAACCGCGTATGTTTGGTTTTATAGCTTGAATTGCCTGATGCTGTGAAAATGATGTTCTACTCCGGACCCACTTATAATCGATGCTATAAAACCGTTAAATTTCTATTTATTGCTAATTCATGCAAAACGAACCGAATTTATTTTCAACCAGGTCCATTAGTTTTTGGCCAAACTTCTTTCAGCACATACGTCAGAAACGATTATTATTCGGCTTCGTTATTCACCAACAATTTATCATCTCTGAGTATATTTTATCGCGAAATTTTCATCGTTTTCAAAATATTTAAGAATCATTTCTAATCCCTTTGTAAATCAAACCGAGAGAGATGGAGATCGGGAAAAATAAACTGCGACACTATATCTACCGTCAAATCGTAAAAAGATTTCTCCTTTCGTTATTGAGGTGGGTACTTTTTCACGAAACATCTGTAGAGGCAATAATATCGGCAGGTGTCAAGACCAGTTTTTATATATACCTGGTTTGCACAAATCGTGGAAAACGTTGATTCTGAAATGTAAGAACCGTTTTGCCTTTGGACCATGATGACCGTATGGGTCATCCAACGAAAGAGGCTTTGCGGATGGCGGATGACTGCTTCTGTTGCTCTTTTTGTTTTTGCGAAATCATTAAAAATCCTAATACTCTAAATTCGCATGTAATAAAACACCGAATCGTCCGTGCGGAAAGCGAAGAGGGTTCAGAAAATTTTGCAAACTTCTGATCTATGGAGTCTAGACATTTGCAGTTTTTTTTTTTGCTTTCCTCCTCGCATGTCTCTTTGTTTCTGTTTTATTTTTTTTTCAACGTGGGAGGTACAGTAACGAAATAAAAATTATGCAACTTTAGCCACGACACATTAAACAATATTACCAACCCGCGAGGATAAGATTATGTTCGAGGACTATTATGGACGTTAATTTTGCCAACTCATTCAACTGAATGGTCATTTTGAGCGGGTTGTGCAGCGAAGAATGAAATTAAAGTTGGCTGCATCTCAAGATATCCCACTTGAAGATACACGAGATTTAAAGCAAGTTTATTCGCGCGAACTACCACTACGAACAAACTGACCCTGCAACTTTTTCCCTTTATCCTCTGTTCCTTTTTTTTTTCATTTTATTTCAGATTTTCTGTGCCACTTGTTCCTGCAGGTTTTTATAACCATAGAAAAATGAGTACAACTTTTCGTAGTATAAAGCATGAGTCCAGAATTAAGAGTCAGAGGTCTATCTATCTCGACAGTGGCGATAATTATGCTGAAATTCAGGTTTAACATGGGCAACAAATATTCAAACGCTAATTCCGAAAAACATTAGATTTGAATAACGCGAACGGGACGCGATGTGATAACGCAGGAATCGGTAGTTTCGAAGAAAACAATTAGGTAGACAGAACGGATATCCGATAGTAAAAAAATTTATTACTCAGTCGGAATATATACGAATATAATTATCAAGTAAGGAGTGCGTTTCTTAGTGTGGAAAATTGCGGTGTAGTCTTCGTTATAAATTTTTTCCCAGCATTCATTCTGCCAAGGATATAGTGATTTAAAATTCAGATTTGCATTGTTACAATCAGAATACCCACATAAGAGGATACGTATAACAGGGTTGAAACTAAACAGTCATGTTCGAATACTTTTCTTCCTCTTTTTGTCAATCTTCATTGTTCGAACTTTCCAGTCTTTCCGTTTATCAATTTTCATCGAATTGGCGACACGAGAAAAGTATAGGCTTCGGTCGAAATTGACTTTTGGCGATTTGAACAAATCTTCACATTTCCGGGCTTTCATCATCCAAGAAACAGGTTTTCAAACAGATCTTAATCCCCCTGTCTGTCTGCTGGTCGTTTTGCCCAAAAAAACTCGCCGAATAATCTCAGAAACGGCTCAATTAAACGATGTGGAATTTACAGAACTTCGCTTCGATGCCCATGAAACATTGATTCCCATATCTAAATCAATTTTCAAGCGAAAATATGAGACTCTCAATTTTCGAATTTATTTTCAAAATATTCCGATTATACTTGATACTAATTCCGGTAATTACATATATTTGTAGGATGCTTGAAAGTACCGTGAAAAGCGATGGCGATTTTCCGTCTCGTTTATTCGCGTCAAGTAAGAGAATCGACGATTTCTTATGTATTCGAATTTTCATGGCATTTTCATTGAATATAAAGTAATCTGTATTCAAATTACTATTCAAATTACCTCGCATAATTTATTTTCGTCTAACGCGAGGCGTAACTATTTCCAGGCAGATTCGTCCGTAAACTGACTATCTTATACATTTGCCATTGCGAAAAACGTCAGATCGTTAGGGGAAATCGTCCAATGAAGTTTGGAAGGAATTTTTTCAGTCACAAAACAGTCTTGAAGAATTTTTCAAAAAATTTCGAGCATTACTGTTCCGGTACATCCACCCTGAGTGTGTTAATTCCCTTTCTCAATTTCTCTGCGATCGATGTAATCAATACTCACACGCTCTGCTGCGGAGGTCCCAAATTTTTAGAGTTCGATCGTAACTTCCAGTGACCACTTTGGAAGGTTCGCCCAGAAATTTAGCAGCCATGACCTTGTTGCAGTGGCCCGTCAGCGTGTGCTGTAACGAAAAAGTTACCACTCGATAAATCGTCGTATCAAACGGGTACATGTATGCACATAAAATTGCAGAAGATGAGAGGACCGGTTCATCTTTTTTCAGACTTTTGCCAAACGGCAGAACCCACGATTAAAGGATTCATCTCTGCCCAGAGGACTTTGATAATCGGTTTTTTCAATGCCACTGTTTTCTTAGGACGAAGGAAGCCTAGTCAAGCCGGCCAAGCAACGGCCTGTAAAAAATTAGAGGGTGTACCATCCACATATCTTACGTCGAGTACCGTGCCAAGTGTACGTATAACGCTAGAATTCACAAATTCGAAGCAGAATTCTCGTTCGTAATAGTTTTCGAGGTATAGGTCTACACATCTAATAGAAACGAGTTTGTCAGGTAGACTTTTTGGTCCCTTAGGTAGGAAGACGCGAAGACACATACACGCACACCCCTATTATATCCACTATATTATGTAGATAGTAGTTTATATCTTCTGTAGATGTGTGATACGATTTGCGATCGTTTCTCAGGAGGAGAGACATCATCATTGGATAGGAAAATAGAACTACGAAAGAACTAATGAAGCTGTACGTCCCGTCATATATAATCAACTGTAATGTTTTGCAATCGTTAAAATATCATTCGCAACTGTTGAATTTAAATCCACTTTAAAGCTAACTGACTACGTACAGGGAGAGAAAAAAATCCCTACAATATTACAGGAATTAATGTTGAATCCGGATTCTTTGCCGAAGATATATACGGTAATTATTATCAATCGCTAATTGCAAGCGGTTGACGTCGTATGTTAACGCTACTCTTTCATTGGATTTCTTCTTTTTACAAGTTAGAATTTAGAGAACGCGGTTTAACGATAAGGAATACGGAATCAGCTGGAAAACGGGGTTTTCATTAATATTTTCAGCCTGCTATCATCGGCTGTCGACTAGAGTAGCGGTGAAAAGGAATCTCGCGGACTATAAGGAGGTTCTAAAATCATTGCCGCGTGCGGATTCAGCGGATTGCTATCGCATTAAATATCGGAATCTTAAAAATTGGATGTACTTTTTTGAATAGCCCAACATGTATCGAATAACGTAAGAAAGAAAAAGGACCAAAGGATTTACCACGCGTGGGTAAGCTTGGCAAACAATGGTGAAACGATATTATTCAAACACATGCGGAAAATTTATGCTATCGCGTAAATATTCAATTCTCAAATCTCTCGCCGGGTGAATTTCGTTCAAGCGGTATCATATGTTAACGAGTATTCCGGGTTAAATATTAAACTGAATTTTATTTTCTCCAACAATTTCTGAAGTATGGGAAATTTTTTAATTGCGTAGAAGCTTGATGACCCGGAATAGCTGACCCGGTACTCGCAGGTTCAGATTTCATAATTAAATTTCAGTCCTCAAGTATTCTGAAAGTAGCCACCATTTTTCGAGTCGATTTTTTCGCGTTTTTCATCGCGACGAACTTAACAAGTTATGATTAAACGTCATTTCGCTGAACGAATCACGAGAGATATCACCAATCAAAACTTGCAGCTATGTTTTACCAACTATAATCTTCGGTCTTTGCCCTCAGGACTCATGGAAGTCGGATGTACGGGGAAAAAGCATACAAATCTATTATGTTTACGATTATCAATTTTCATGGTAAAAAGCAGTTTCTGTTTAATGAGAGACTTGTACTTGCAGCCTTCGTCGTTACATCACGAGTCTGAGTTTTTATCAAATAAACCCAATGCTTTATGTATTTCTCGGATATTCTCTTAAAATTGAATCGCCTCCCATTTCCTCAATTTTTTTCACACAAAAACTGAATTCCAAACGGGAAACCAAGAAGTTGACACAATAACGTTGCATATGAGTGTTCGGCTGCCATGCACCGGTATATATAATATATACAGACAACACTTTAGAAACGAATTGAAGAGTTTTCAGTTGAAGTTGAAGCAGCAGTCGTGTAGCCACTCAAACACCGACCCAATCTTGACAATTTTCGATGGGGAAAAGAGGTCGTAGTTGAAGCAATCTGTTGGGTCTTTCGGTTGAGTCAACTCTTGAGACTATACAGTATGTATACTCCCACTGTGCAGGTTAGCCGATGGGGTGATCCTAAGTAAACGAAAAAGTTGAGCGAACCCCCCATACCAGAACTATAAATATTATTAGCGGGGAGCTGGCTTAAGTCGAGATGTGTGCGTGCGTGGGGTAAGTAGATTCGTTGATCAACGCGGCCATAAGTGCCTACAAGGGTAATTTATACGTGATTTGACGCGCGAAGGTTTGCGTATGAACCACGTCACGGTTATAGCTCATCTTTCGCTGGTTCTTATATCGTTAGCAAGTTTGAACCTAATCCTGAATCTGGGCTAATAGACGGTATAAAAATATCTCCACCTTTTTCCCCATGACCAACGACTGTAATCGTTCATTCAAACAATAGGATAAGTTTACCGAAAGAGTTATGTTCCGGTTAATATGTTTTATTTCGTTATTCTATCCCCTTATCGTATCGTCGGAAGAGAACCCGGGTTTCCCCTCGCAGAAATACACTGAGGTATTGGTTTTCCATTAATACTAGGTATACTTTTCTGCACCCTGTAGTAGAACACGTCCTCCTAGTCGTTCGCTGATGAATAGAACAAGATCTACCAACAAGTGGTCGATCTGGGCGTTATCAAACCACTTTTATGCTGCAATGTGTATCATATATATACCCATATGAATCTGGGTCCATCTAGATTGGGGGAGGGCGGAAGATCCGTGCCCCGAGGGCTTGGAGTTCTATTGCCTTAGTTTTTGCAAAGCTGATTACTTGTATTTCGGTGATTCCGTTCTAACTGTGTCTATTAATGTCCTGTACTGTTGCTCTCACTGGTCATCCATTAACAATCTATTCATAAAATTTTTGTATCGATACGATCCTCGTGAATATATTTCGTCGCTTCTTTCGTATAATATAACTTACAGCCCAGAGAAAACTTACGGTTTAAATCACTTAAATGTCAGTACCGTGTCACGTCCATTTCTAGAATTTACCTATGAATCCATTATTTCTTTGTCGCGATAAATGATCCAAACTAATTAATCCATAAATCTAACTGATGTTATAATACAATTCATAAATAAATTATAATACAATTCGTAATAATTTTTCTGAAGAATGTCTACCAAACTTATTTTATGTCAGTACCGTGGATGAACGAGTCAGTACCGTGGCACGGAAAATTTGAAATTTGATTCTCATCCTCGATATTTTGAAGTTGTAGCGAAATCCTCTCGGACTTTCATTTTCACAATAAAATAGAGTAATAATATGCATTATAAAACTGAAAAAGTTTAATTATAGAATCAAAAAATGTTTAATTAAAAAAGTAACAGTTAGAACAGAATCGCCGATTTATACATTAAATAGTTCAGAATTATTTCAAATTTTGTGAATCTCGCGTTACATAGATTTACCGCACCTGATAAAAAATGTTTGTCGTAAGTTACACCGGTCGCAGTAATTTCTAATTATTTTTTAAAAAATGTCCGGAACCAGATGTGAAAAAACTGAGCCGCTGGAATATTTCCCGAAAGCGTATCAGCCATTTGACAAGATTACCCCTAAGGTGTATACCTGTATCCTCTTAAGTACTTAACGTTGTGCCATCAACAGAAAATCTGTGACCCTGACGGAGTTAATGCAACAGTAAGACGCAACGGAAGCTTTATAAGAAGATCTAGCCTGCAGCGGAAAACGAGTTAAATACCGTATCTTACAGTCTGCTCCTTGGAGCTTGATAAAGTCGATTCTAGGGATTTGGAATGAAAAAAATTGATACTCCTACCTTACTTCGATTATTTCTAACGGTGAATTTTATTCTGTTGGTTCACCTTGATACAGAATTTTCGTGATGGAACCTACCCACAAGAAATAAGTCTAAGATCAACGAAATCGTCGATTTTGTCGTGTCAATTCTTACGGAATCCTGACATCACCACTAACTTTTTCGGTAGAACACTGCCGATCATAGTTCAAGTAATAAACTAGTCGGGACGTAAAAAACTGGTCTCTCACAGTTCAACTGTGAGAATCCATTACGGTCGATATTTTCCATATGACTTTTCGAAGCTTTGTTAAGCCGTATACTTCACATGGGTTTAAAAGCATTAATATTGACCTTTCCCCGTGGGTATAGCGACATGAAAATACATGGTATACACGAAAATCGGAAATTATTACGCGAGGTATAAATTCGCGGGTTCACTCTAATTCCACACTTTGAAACACGGCGTTTTTAGAAGATCCAATGTGTTCGATAAGAATTTTTAAACAACCGATTAGTCGTCGGAAGAACTGAGATCAACGACTGCTATGATTAACGATTATCGATACTTTTTTGTGCTAAATTTTTAAATTGATGAAATTTTTTGCCCATTTTTAACGCTCTGTAATCGAAAGTAATACGCCGAGGATTCTTTCGCCCATACTTGAAGAGACCGGAGAACTACTGTGTTGAAACAGGTGATTAAATATTTATTTTGGTACATACTAGTCCCTAATACTACTCCTTATTAAGACGTATAATACTCGCGTAGGCAGAGTCGTTCGAAATGAATTCGACGACCTCATGCCAGTCGAGGATCTCGTCTCGAATGGCAAGTGCTTTCGTCCTCGTCTTTTTGCAACATGTTGAACTCGATGATACCTCTACTGCGTTATTAATTATACTGGATCGTCATTTTTCATTTACGACTAGTTAGCACTACGAGAGGGTGACGAGAAGAGGCTGGAAGCGAACAGGGTGTTGCAGTGCGGTATAAAAGCGTAATCAGGTTCCACGCGTCGCAAAACTCGAATAGTTTCCACCTCATTCGTCGATTCATTCGTCTCTGTACCCTCGAGGCTCTCGTCGCGATTTTATATCATTACATGTATGAAAATAATGCCCGAAAAATCGTGTTTCAAATTCTCGTGTTATTTGCGACGGCAGCAGTTTCGCTTCGCGGTTCGCGGTTCGCGTGCCGTTGGTTTTCATTGACAAATGGGTCGAACGAGTCTTGCAGTTGCGGTGTCGAAAGGGTGAGATAAATACCAGATTTTCCTCAGGTGGATCTATATTTCCTCGAGGATCTCGAGCTGGTTTAACTCTAACGCGAACTTATGATCATGACTATACGACCGAGCGAACAACTTTGCCGATTCTAAGGATGCGATACCTGGTGCACCGTGTTAGTCATATTATCTACGATGCCGCGAACTTTACGGTGTGTAACATGTAGGTATACACAAGCGGGAAGACTTCGGGTTAGGAGAAGCACACCAATCTCATTGGACGGGGGCGGCATTCGATCTCCGCGAACATATACAGAGAATGCGAACCAACATTACCAGCCATATCTGCAATGCCTGGGTCTCGAAAAAAGTTTCCTTAAGCTTTTCAAGGATCGCGAATCCTTAGAATAATACGCAGCGTTCCCCTGACCTTTCGACCATCGAATTATCACCGTCGAGATCTCGCGAGTTCCGGACTTTCTGCAATAGGAATCGCATTCGTTCCCGTAAAATTGTAAGAATTGCACTCGAAGATTTGCATTTTACTACACAATCGAACGGGCTGTAATTTGGCGGCAAACACGGATTACATCCTACCGGGTAATCAAACACCCGGGCAACCCGCAGCCTGTTATAGTACACCGGATAACCTGCGCTGACGACACGTTATCAACTTTCCTATACCTACCTGGACCAGTATATCACTGCAGATCGTCCGTAGTCTGGTTATACACGAATCATCCCGAGTCGGATTAGAAATTCTAGTCAGATTCTCCAATTAATTTCTTTGTTCTTCAGTTTTCCCGACAGAAGCTTAATTCTCTTTTCAGTAGCGTCAAGTCTTACGTGAGAATTCAGAGGTGTGAATCATAATTAGCACTTCGACTCGAAACTCTTATTAGCATCTCTGCATCCTATGAAAATTTTCTAATTCTACTAACGATCTGAAAAGTCTTTAAAAAAATCAACTCAATCAGCAGTTTTGTTTCGGACTCAGAATTCGGTGCGCAAATCGTTCCATTAAAGATTGAGGAGCTACAGGGCGGAACCGCAGAATTACGGAACCTTCCTGGATTCTAGGATCCAGAGGTCCGAACTAGAATATCAAAAGTGATTTGACTTTCTCGAAACCAACCTAACTCTCACTTCTTCGAGTAAGTGGGAATTTCATCGCACGCACGATCCTACCCTCGGATCCGTATCCGCACCTTGAAGTCTTCAATGAAACTGGAATCTCTGGATCTTTGGACCCGTGAAGATGACCGGAGAAAAAAAAAACCTCGAGTAAAATCCGAGGTATTGACATTCTTGACGTTTCTAATTATTAAGATCCGCGTGTACAGCTATATCTAGGCACCTTATACTCCCTCCGGGTACTGAGGTATGCGAAGAGGAGGGTGCAGCGGGTTCAAAGCTAGGTAAATCTAGGCAGCGGTTATTTAGTAGAAGATGCGGGAGCCCACTGCAACAGTTTGAGAGGCGAGGAGTGTGTGCGGGTGAAGGAGGTCTAGAGGAGGGTGACTCCGAGGAGGGAGTAGAGAACTCGGTGCATCTTTAGAGCGTTGCACATAGGAAGGCTAGTTGCAAGGTGAGGTAGACTGTCGGAGTGGTAACCAGAGAGAGGCAAAAGCAAAGGTAGAGGTAGAGGTAGAGGTAGAGGTAGAGGTAGAGGTAGAGGTAGAGGTAGAAGTAGAGATAGAGGCAGGAGCAGTCGCTGTGCACGGCGGAATGAGGGTCGATGACCGCGGTGCGACTCCTCTGCCGATGCTCTTCCACGGCCTTGGCGATTCAATGCCCGCACCAGATAACTCCCCTTCTAGATAATAGATTATTTCATACGTGTAACTAGTTGCTGGTGGCAGACGATGCGCAACGGTTGAGCCTATACGCAACATTACCTACTGGTTATACAAGGCAGGAGGCTGGAGGCTATATGATAATAATATTTTATCGGATTTTCGCAAACTTTTTCTAAACATCGTTTACGTCTATGTGTCATTTGGATGATTTTTTGAGAACGTCATATGCAATTGCGACCCATTGTCTGCAGGTGCACGATTCTATAGACGTATAAATGTGAATGGGGCAGAAATATGTTCAATTTATCAGTCTGCGGACTATTCCGATGGTGATTATCATTTGTAGAAGAAAGTACATCATCGATCAGTGGGTACGCAAAGCTAACGATACATTGAAGCGTGCATCCATCCTTTACATTATATGACTGCATAAAGAAACGGAAGCTAAAGGTTGTCATTTGACGACAACGAGCCTACACAGCCGGTCATATGTATACCTACCTACTTCCTGCTAATCATTCCGCGAATGAAATTGTTCTATCATATAAGAAACCACCGCGCGATTATGTCAGAGAAAAATTGATGCATCGCATCGGTAGACCAGGAAGTGTTCAGGTACTTTACCCACACGGATTGCCGGAGTCCAAACAATTTTCAGACGTTCGTGAAACCAATTATACACTTTTCAACGCAGAGTATATATGGAGTCCGTTACCGTAAATTGTTAACTTCAGTCTACGTCTACCTCGTCCATTGGTCATTAGAGCCGAAGGTCTTGCTCAGAGATTAAATTCGTTACACGGCATGATCACTGACCTGTATAGTTTGGCCCAGTGCCGTTCTATTTACACGGGTCCTCGTTTCATAGTGGGCGAATTTATGCCGATGCAGAAACTGTGGAAAAAAATAAACGTTCCAGGAAGCTTCGGATATCCTGTTTCGGTAGACTGCAGGGAATCTTCTGTTTCCGTTTCCCAAAGTGTCCCGAAACATTCGTTTTATCAGTCGAGCGAAAATGCGCGTCGCGGACGTGAAGCTTCTCGATAGAATGAGAAGAAAGTCTTCTTCGTCTTCCGGGATGATGGCGAGGAGTGTGACAGCGAGAAGAGGTTCGTCTGCCTCATCACGGACCTGAGTGGACCGAACCGGACCGTGCGAATTACCATAATTGCAATTATTTTCATCTCTGATGTAGATAGCGGATATTTTTTACTCTCCGTAACCTGACGTGGTATCGGTACACCTGCGGGGCGGGAGGATCTCTGCTCTATTGCTCGAGGGCATACTGGACCTGTATATAATACGTAAGAAGCTGGCTTGTTTTCTGACTAATCTGAAATGCGGCATAACTGCCATAACCGCTTTACAAGATAATAAGACCGTAACATTATAACATTGTTGAGTAAACGAGGATGTAACTAATGTCAGTCACGTAGATGGGTATATAGACTTCAATATAATGTACAATCTCAAGTATCAGAAGCACCGCTGACAAAAACCACCGTCATCTCCATAGAGTAATAATTTGTTAACACTTTCAACATTTTTTCCGCCTCAACAACTGCGATGGAAGAGATGACGTGTCGTCATCGGACGTATGAATGGTAATCTAAGTTTACCGTGAGATTTTTTCAATTCTATACCTCGGCAGGCTAATTACTCAAACGAGAAGCTCCAATCTATCAAAACATAATATGTGAAAAGGAAACGGTTTAGGATTCGAACATACGTGTATAGATGACCACATCCATCAATTCTAGACTCCCAGTTATCTCGACAATGCTTGTTGCGGTATCCGTTAACGCGATTTTTTGTCAAAAACAATCTGTGAAGAATCGTTAGAGCAAAGGAACCTCGTTAGACAAAAATCAACTTCTCGCCTGGCGGGGTGAAAACTCTTGTCTCCTGTTCCACACGTGTGACGTAGATAATTAGAATATTGCACTCGAGTCTCTAGCTGGTTAAATTAACTGCGTGAAACCCGATTAGTAAGAAAGAAACGTGTGAATTATATGGTAACGGGTAAACCGTCCCATTCCCTGCGGATGGCGAGCTAACTGCTTTTATCGCGAAGTGGAATCGTTGTCGAGCAGACAATTCGCCTGATTCCGTATCCCCGAGTTTTGGACGGATCAACCTCTGCCCACCGCAGGAATCGTGTCTCTTTCTCATCCGCGGAATACTGTAATCCTTATAAGAAACGCCGAGTGTAAGAAACACCAAGTCTGAATGCGTGAATATGTATAATTGTATTGTATACAGAGGAAAGAAGATTGAGGCGATGATTCTCACTATTCGGAATTAAGGTTAACGGTCGTGTCCTAGGACGACATGTAGGTATCTCCTACAAAGGAAGTTTTCCTGTTTCTGTGAGCGGAATATGTTAAAAATGACTATTTCCAAGTTGGTGGAAATGCGTCGGATCTTCGTTAACTACAACCTGGCGTGTAATATAACGTCGAGAAGTACAGTTGGAATTTTGTAATCGTTCTCACGTGGTGGTTAACTGGTGGCTTCGAGTTTGGCAATGTATAATACGTACTAATTATACCGCTTAATAACGTATGGCCGGATTCTTTTCGTTACGGAGGAAGTTCCTAATTAAACTGGCAGAATGTAGCACAGTTAAGTCAAGATCCGCGGTTACCAGATTTTTATATATACCGGTTAGCGCGTTCTCCGCGCATTACGCGATGCGAATAAGTAAATATCTTTGTAACGCATTTTCTCTTTCCGTCTCTTTTCATTTTATTACATCAACTAACACAATTAGAACAGCAGATTACGCGTTTTGCGAGATTTGATAAACCTGCCTGTAACGCATACGCGAGTTAAATCGTAGGAGTAACTCGAGTTCAAGTATCAAGAGCCAGAGGCTAGTAGCACAACGGTAGACAGTCAACAGACCAGTCAGTATATAATTGAATTTCAATTATATACGTGTCTCGTTATCTTAATAAGTACGTGTGATATAAACGTGTGACTTATGGGGGACAAACGAACGACTTAATGAATGGCTTCGCTGTTGGACGTTTCACTTACTGTTTATTAGCGATAGAAGTTCTCGACGCGTGACTGAAATCAAACAGCCAGAGATAAACTGAGTTTCGCTGTATAATCATTCGAAATAGAATCGAGTATAATTTTCACAATGTTTGACGTATCCTTCGAATTGCGAGCGAAAATTTCAGCCATTAACTGCTTCTATCGCGTGTGTCACACGAGTCGCAAACCATTATTCCTCTCGTGCGAAATCGATGCTGAATATATTTTCGCTAATATATAGCGGAAGCATATTTGGCAGTCTGCTAAAATCCTGGATGGAAGCGGTGAAAATTTGACGAATCGGAAATCTGATATTTACACAGTAGAGTGCCATCGCGTGAGCTATCCTCGTACGTGTGTACCGTAAGATAGAAATTTCATGTTACGTCAGAATATTTCGTAAAACCGTTTGTTTATAAAGTCATTAAAATCGTACGCGTGCCCAAGTGCGCTCTCCCGATGGTAACCATCGGATCAAGATTGGGCCAAGCAACGGTCACTGAGCCTTGACTCGTGCCAAGAGTTCCAGCTCTGAGTCCTGTGATATTTCATGTTTTGAGCTTCGATATTGTTCCAATGGGTACCATCCGGAATTTGCTGAAATCTTGTCTTAGTCTTTCTTCCTGAACTCGGTTACGACAATTTTCTAGCTAAGGATCTCTACGTGGTAAATTTAGGGTATGGAATTAGGGTGTGAGTATACAGCTGAAAGCACCCTGGATAATCTCATCGTCGAGTACCACTCGCGTATCTGTAGGGAATTGTAGAAGATGAAGTTTACGATCAATGCATAAACGATATCTGTCATCGGGCGTCGACGAGGATCCAAGAGATGTCATCGGTCCTATGTACCAGTTAACATGTGACTCGGTCCGCGTTCCTGCATGTTCGCGATCGAAGCCGGCATGGCACCGGTTGTTCGTGACCGATTGTTCCCGCGAAAAACGACCAGCTGCAAGACCAAGACGTGATGAATAGCTTTTTGGAATCAATGTAAGAAGTAACGGATACCCGGGCCGGGTCTGCCTGTAATTATTTCGACTAGAATTGGACGAGGAAAAAATTTATTTACCACGCGTCACGTACTTATTTCTACGGCAACGTTAGATACAGAGAGAGGAGTAAAAATAAAAACTGATCCGTATCGTGACATTTCGGAAGGAGACGACGGATTCTTTGTCCACCTTCTTCACAGCGATTCATATTGAAATAATACCGAGATGAACGGACAACACGAATCTCGGTACCGTGGCGACTAGTATACGCACGCGCACGTGTGCGGGCAGCAATCGGCATATACATTGCACAACCTTTTTTCTGTTTTCCTTTTTATTTCTTTTTTCATTTCAACAAGAAACCCATCGTCAGATCTTTCGATGCGCTCATGTACCCGAGATATTATTCCGTTAAAGATGCCACGATAATGACATAACTATTCCGTTAATGAGATTTCGGGACCAGAGCATGGCGCACGCAATACCATCTCCCTATCCTCAGTTGTATACGATCTTCTAGTTTCCACGAAAGCACACGTTAAATTTCAATTTCAAATTCTCTACGCGTGCCGATTTCAATATTTCTTTTATTCACTGCAGACCCGGTTTTGATACCTTTCAGTTGTTACCTACTTCGAGATCGTTTCAAAACTCGTTTACCCTGTTACAAATTTATGTCAACTCCGATTCTTTCCGTAAGACAAAAGGTTCGCTTCATTTTAGACCAATCAGATACCAAATTTTACAAAAAGCTTTCTCCGTCTTTATCGAAACGTCAAATCTGTACCAAGATCTGTAAATCGAGAGGGAAAAAATTGACGAAAAATTATATCATTCGATACCGAACAAGAAATCGGTATCTCGATCAAAAAATTCCGAAGTCATAAGAGCAATTAATTTCACATACGCTACCATGTAGAGCGTTTTAACGTTTGAGCAATTGAACATTCCACCTGCCAGCAGCAGCCAGGCTGATCCCCCCACCTGGTGCACAGGCAGGAAAAGTGGACGCACGCCTTGGGATCGGCGCATTTCTGTGTTGGTTGTGGCCGTGAACGGCACCTCAAGTCCAAGGGCAAGTCGAGCTCCTACGGTGAGACGTTTCTCGGTTCTATTGATACCGATTTCGAAGGAAGTTCAAGTCATCTTTAAGGTAGGTGCGAGCAAAGCTACTGTCTCTCCTTTAACTCACCCCGAGGGGAAAAGAATTTTATCCGTGGTATACCCGTCCGTATATCTGCCGACGTAATCGGTTAGAGTGAATCGTTGGCCTCGGCCTTGAGCCAATATTCTTACTCTTCATTGAAACAAGTTCAGGATGAATTTGCCCGCGAATTGATAGGAGATTCGCGGATCTTTGCTTTCCGAATTCTTGATGGATTCGAAGTTTGCTTTAATTTTACTGTCGAGGAATGAGTAGAGGAAAAAATTCACAGCGCTGAAGGGAGATCGAACTTGGTCCTCGATACCCACTTCGCTTATTGCAGGAAGTACGAATTTCGGTCTTGTTGATCCAACGAGCGATTCCGGCGAGATATCGAGTCGAAAATTTTTATTTACACGAATGTTAATCGTGCCAGGTCGTCGACTTTGGATCAAAACTCGCTCGCCGTTTATACAACTACAGATATTTCCGGAGCCGGGTAATACGGCGGTTTTATCGATAATTTATCGTCAATATTAGCATTAATGTTGTTATTACCGCTACGAACATTTATGCGAAATTCATTCTTCGAGAGTAAAAAATTCCCACAGCAATAGCTACTCCAAGATTTAGGATCTAAGCTTTTAATTTTTCCTTTATTCATTATCACGCGAGCGTAATTGCCATAAATTTACCTGCGGTACCTCGTTATGCTCCGACCTCGCCTTCTTATTTTTCTTACCAACTACCTACTAGAGAAGGTTATCGCACGTATAAAGACTCATAGTGCTAAGTGTCAGTTTGTGTTTCCCATAGTGGGCCCAGGCAGTACTGTTGAGATACAGAGCGTAGGAATGTAGCTAAAGGTAACACTGATAAGGAGCAGCGGTGGGCACAGCCTCGTTTCGGCTCTTGAATCATTGTTTGCGAACGGTTAATAGCCCCGTGGGCGTATGCACGAAGTATGAGGCCAAGATCCTCGAGCTAGTAAATTTCTCGAGAACTCTAAGATTCTTCGAGTTTTAGGCAAGAGTTAGGAAGTATAAACCCGACGCTTCGAAGTGACGGACTTGAAATTCCGGTACGTCAGCTAATCCAAATTTTTCATAATTTTCTTCTCGAACGTCATTACCGAACAATAACGTTCAATTACCCGAAAATTCGATAAAAATGGACATCCCGAGGTGGAGATATTCGCGGCACTCCACTGGCTCAGTATCTGTCATCTTCTGGTGGAAATCCGTCTGTTATACGTGCGTGGAGCGTGAAGATGATACGCGGCAGCGTTTTATTCGCATCACGCGTTGGGTGTCTAGAAATTCGGTGACAGGGATGACCAAGCGTTTTTCTGGGCTAACGCGAAGTGTAAGACCGAAACGGCGGACGACCAACTCCTGCTGTTTTATTCCCTATTTGTTTGCAAATCAGAGGATATATATTCGACTAGATGTGCCGACAACGATTTTGACCAATTAGGGATGCCACCCCCTGGGAAAGAGTCCCGCAGAAAACACATGCCTTCTGATTTGAATTACGGGCCCGGGAGATTTGAATCACCTAACCGGGATTACCGGGCGACCAGAGATTATACACCTTCGATCTGGTAATCCAGTAATCCAGTAATCCAGTACATCGCGTATACAGCGATCGTGCCGCGTTACATGGAGGTATGCGAGGCGAGTTTTACATGATTATTCAAAAAACGAGAAAGGGGACAAAAAGAATCGACCGATTCGCTCGATTCTCGTAACTGAAATACAGAAATTATCCCATTTGCTACTTAAACGTGCGTATTTAAATTCGATGGAACGGTAAATAACGAGTTTAACGTACCGGTCCGAAGTCCCGGAGTAACGTGTTTATTTGAACGCTAAGAAAAATACGTGGATTAAATTAACCGGCGATCGTGGACCCAGTTCTTTCATCGAAAACGGATTCACGGTGCACAGGTATGTGCCTCTAACTCCTATCTAGAATTCGTTTGGTCTCGTTACACACCCATTGTTAGTTAGTCGAGGACCCTCGCCAGTTAATTGAATACCATTAATCGCGAGTAAGTTAACTTAACAGCTAATTGCAACCGGGTCTAGGGGGTATTACTTTCGCCACGTGGCCGGAAGCGATAGTTCCTCAAGGCTGACTCCTCGAACTTGAGTTCGGCTCTTGACGATGTCAACTCACGAACCGCGAGGAGTCAAGGATACTCTGTCTCCGAGAATTCCCCTTATTCCTTAGTGGGTTTTACTCGCCGTGAAAAGCGTGCCCATCGCTTCGGAACGGACGGGTGGGTTAGACGGAGCTACGAGATGCAGAGTAGAAAAATATTCTTCGACTATAGGGAAGATTGTGCTGTGCCAGAGACAGCCACGGGATAAAGTTTTAAGTGGCGCTTGCTCGCCCAGGTGAGTACCGTTATTCCGATCCTGGGGCCCCCATCGTGACTTCATCTCTCTTTCTCGTCCACGTTCTCTCTCTATCCATCTGTCCATCTATCTATCTATCTCTATGCGTCCACGCGCGTATTTCGCGGTTCTTCGGGCGTCAACTAATGCGGAATACGTGAATAGACGGTACCTCGGATTCGGAGTGACGTATTTCACTTCGAGCTTATAACGTGCGTGGGAGATGCGAAGGGCGACGAAGCCCTGATCTCATATTAATACCAAATCGAAAATGAGTGTCGCAATCGATGGAACTGTTTAATAGAAGTCGTCGTCGCCACGGTTCACCGCGCGTGGAATGAAAAATGGAAATGAAATAAGTCTCGGGACGTGTTTCGCTACAGTTCGCGGAAGGGAACCGTGACTCGACCAGAGACTATCAAGCGGTGCGTTATAATCAGTGAAATGTGCCAAAGGTAGAATAGGTAGGTATAGAAAACGTTATTCGCGACATCACGAATGCCTTTCACGCGGCGCGCAGTTATGTCTAATGTAAGTTCACACGTATAGAGTTTGCGCTGTACGAAATCTTGTCCCCCACTAACCGCGGCGGAATAATAACGACGGTGTATTCTGGGGCAATGGGAATTCCTCGAGAAGTAAAAAAGGAACGGTTCTCGGTCCCTTTATCGTCCCTAGCCGAGTATGGATATGAACATACAGGCAGATATAGAACTGCTGCAGTTCGTCGAGGGGCGAAAGAGTGAAGATAGAACGCGTTTAACCGAGTTTATCGCTTCGGGATGGATATCAGCGTTGCAGCTACACGAGGGGTTAAATGTGTGTGGGAACACTTGCCGAAGGAGTAGAGAAGAGAGGAGCTGATTCTTGTTAAAGGTACATAAAACGGGACCGCCCACAGAAACGCGGTCAGGCCCGGTACAGAGACCGCGACCCAGATGATGCGTGCCGTAGGCCTATAGCGAGAATAAAACGATTGGCTGAATGCGAAGGAGCCGAACGGAACGGAACTGAACCGAACTGAACAGAACAAAACAAAACAGAAGAGAACGGAACGGAACGGAACGGAACGGAACGGAACGGACCGCGGAAGACGTATCTCGTATAGCAATACTCGGGCGCAATTACGTGCCGCACGACGATCTCCGTACGTTCCAACTCTGGAATGATTCTTCTATGGTTGGAGGACGACGACGACGATGAAGCGGCTGCGCTCGGTCGGTGTATACCGTTAGCCACAAGTATACTCGGATTGCATACCGAAAATGGCTCTGCTTCGGTTACCACTAAAATCATGGGAATTTTACACTTCCCGTCTAACGTAACGCGTAACTTGTATATACAGGTATATAACGCAACCTAGCGCGTTCCGCTTGCAATTTTAAACTTTGCTAGGCAATAAACACGGCCTCAGCGACCTACCGGACTATATAGGCACGCACTTCTTCCGCGTATATTATTCTCGCGTGTTATTCTACAGCCTCACTATTGTTTTACTATCCTTTCAAAATTTTAACGATACACCACCGTCTCTAACTTATATCGATGGATCTACGGACTCCGAAGATTACGGCGGCTATTAAGACTCTCAATAATTAGAGCAGAAAATTAAACATAGAAGCGAACAAGAATTCAAATACTATCCATAATCGAAGGAATGTATACATGCTGGGAACGATTGCAAAAACAAAATTTTTCAAGAGCTCTTATCGCGAAATTGACTAGGTAACGAACGTTACCTAGTGAAAGTTATTCAGTTTGTACGAGCGATCGTAAAACCGACTTTAACGCGACAATTTTTATCATTTTATGATTCATTACATAATTGCTCCCACGCGGGTAAACCGTAGACATATATCGTCGTGAGTGAATTTCAGACGAAAACTAATTTCTGAATTGAAAATTTGTATCCTTCATTTCATTTTTGAAACACGTTGTCCCCTACTTTTTACGGCAAACTTGTGTGTTCGCAAAATATATCTTTTTTGTTTTGATTTTACGTAAAATCTTATCGTTTAACATCACACGTTCGAAAAGTGACTATCCAACGCTACTAATTACCGCAAATTGACTGAGTTCCGTGATTTAACGGCAGTGCGCTGCATCAGATGGCGTACCGCACGATGACAAAGTGATGGACACCCGGTCAGCTAGCTCGCCGTTCAGTAGAGACAGGGAGGTACATACATAGTGGATAGACAAGCCGCCACAATCAGCGATGCTTGAACGCACCGGGCACTTTCAGTCGACTTTACGCGTTCCGCGCACACGCACAACGACTCGGTAGGTATATAAAGGATGAGAGCGTAATTAGTTTCGCGTGCGGTGGATCGCGGATATCGTTCTGGTCCTTGGCGGCGAAAGATCGCTCGTGTTTGTCGATAGGAAAAGAGAAAAAAATAAATAAAATAACATAGGAGAGAAGAGGTTCGGCTATCGAAACTTTGTTTTTCATTGTACCCCGTTGAGTTTATCACTCGATGTACCGCTTTGTGCCGATCAAACGAGGCTTGCTATTTGGCGCCGTGGAAGTCCTACCCCGACAAAGACTTTGCAAAACTCGGCGCCTTATTTCCGCGTCACCCAGTCCACGCGCTTTTCAAACCGACGAATTTCCGACCGCGTTATTTAACTTTTTACTATTTTTCTTCAGACAAAATATACGCGGGGTACCTACCCCCCGTGTGCTTTAGAGCCAACCAACCACCACTCCACTCCGCTCCGTTCCACGGACCAGGACCTACCGAATGGGGAGTCAGAATTGCTAGGCTGCTGCTGTTGCTAGCTTCTTATCGTTCGCCCCCAAGGCACCCGTTCTTTCACCACTATGTATCTTTACCTAGCAGTAAGACTGCCTCCCTGCAATAGCTACCAACCGCTACCACCGTGTAGCTACCTATTCGAAAAGCACTGGGTACGGTACGGTACGTTCAACAGTCATCAGGCATCTCTCTTTATCTACTGCACTTATACATGCATTACACCTACTCGAGACTATAATGCTCACATTTCATCAAGAATAAGGAGGAAGTCTCATACTGCAGGGAATTGTTACTTAGTCACTCCTTAGCTCAGAACTTGGTTAGTTCTTAGTTGTAGCTGGTAGCTTGGTCGTTCTTGGCATAGTTGCATATACCTATGTATATACACGCGTGTAGTTGAATAGGTTATAAGGTAAGACAGCACATACACGCTCGCGTGTGCTTCGTTTGTACAAGCAGCATACCCCACAGTCTTGCTTTTGTATATCGAGGCCGAGTGCCACAATCGGGTGAGTAACTTACGGGTCAAGGTAGACCAGGAAGTTCGGGTTAAACTTTCGGGCACAGTTCGTGCCATAGATTTTATACGTAGGTAGAATTAATCGACTAATTATGGAAAGCTGATCGTTAAGGAGCTCGTACTCGAACCATAAAGTCCTACGCAATTTTGAACCGTTAAAACATCGGACTATAAACCTTATTGCAGAAAATGATCAGCCTCACTTAACGCGACACATTTGAAAGAGGAACAAAATTTCTACCAAACGAGGATTTCCGGGTAACATATTCGGTCCGCCGTTGCATCTTTGTATCGAAGAAAGACCTTCTGTCTTTCTAGACCGAATATAAGAAGAACCGTTGTCCGGTTGATCGAAGACGTTGGTGAAGCGAGGTGCCTGTCGTACGAGACCCACACAGCTTCGGGTTATTCGTGACCATGGTTGAGTCACGTTTCGTCCCACATATCAACGACGCGCATAACTGTACAAAGTACTTTTGCCTGGCTAATTTCATTCGGGTCGCGCATAGCAATGCGTTCGCATGGCCTTAATCCACGAATTATTATTCGGACACATATTTTATATGAGTGCATACCGTAGGACCAAGTGACATGGTCATCGTGCCCCCCTTCCACCCCCATGACGTCTCTAATTGTCACGATCGTGAGTTTTGCAGACCGTTGCAGCTCGTCCGGATCGAGAAAAGGAACGGTGCGCGACCGGATTACAGTTCTCGTTTTTCCTACCGTACCGCTTCTCTGCAGGTCCGTTCATTCGCGAACTTACTTCCCGATCCGTTTCTATTATCCTGTACAATTTGCGCAGCACAAACCTGCCACGTATACCATTATAATGAACTTCCTTGTACTCATCAAAGCTACGAGTACTGTAAATCCTCCACTTCATTTCAACTATGCACATCGAATTTAGCTATCGGATGGACGAATAGATATAGAGAAGACTTCATGTCAACGATTACAATTTTATTAAGATTTTCTCAACTCGGGACTTCACGTGTCTTGAATTTTTTATTGAAGTTCGAACGTGTACAGGATGTCGTATCTCTCGTATCGGTAAGTTGAAATATCAGTAGCGAATATCGGTATTCGGTATGTATGTATATATAGGGCAGACGCAAGTGACCTGGAAATTCTGTTTCCTTGCGCAAGCACAAAACAACTAAATTGGCATATCGAGTCGATGCATCGGGTAGGTACTCGCGCGATCCGATTACTTCACGCGGCGTGGATTTACTTCACATGCGATTTTCTGTACTTCAAACTTTTCCTCGTATATCCCATATTATACAACACCGTTAGACGCCGATCAAGGAAAGTGGAAGAAGGCTAAGCTCTCTTTGGAAAACGTTTTTCTTCGACTTTGTTAACCGTTTTTCTCTGACAAATATATACCTAAACGTGGAGGTAATTTACGAGTTTGTAAATAGGGAGGTGTCAGGAGAGCACCCCTCCGCAATAACTTGTCCCTGTCATTGTACGGGCGATACTATACCGCACGACAATATTGACTTATGCAAAACCGGACAATATATCAATAATCGTATGTAGACAGCATGTAGGATACCTACCTAATTTTAAGCACGTAACATGATCGAAGTGTGCACGCTATCGCTGGTAAAATCTTCATCAAAACATTTTCCCCTCTTTATCAGAACCCTTCTCAGCCTTACTTATATACGAACCTTTGAATTAACTTCCAAACAAACATTTGCTGCTCGATTATCGCCAGAGATCTCTCCCAGCTTTAGCAAGCTAATCGTGAGCTCACGATAATTAAGTTTTCATGGTTATCAGCACGTGCCACGAAATAAGCTCGACATCTCTGCTTCTCGTACATGGATGCAGTATAAGCTCACTTTCGTGTGGCCAGAAGTACTTTTTGCCAAATAGATTACAGACGAATTAATTTTTTCAAAATAATTGCAACTCCCAGGATTTTACACGGTCACCACGCTCGTCGGAAATTTGATTCCAATTATTGTCCCGCTCGACTCGTGCCGGTTGTTTATGCCACAGATACATGTATGGCCATAACTGATCATGGACTTCGACAAGGCATGAAAGGCCGACCTTCACCATTTGCGAGGCAAGGATCATGGACCCGTTAAATCTCCCATGTAGTAAATATGGTTCGATCTAAACCGTCCAATTATTTCCGAAATGAGTAAAATAAGGAGAAAATATTTTAGATAAAAGGTGTCCGGTTTAAAGAGGGACGAACAATGGCCCCAACGATTCCATTCTCAGAATTTCAGTTTCAGGAAATATCGACGATATCTAGATTCTGTCGAATGGCTTTAGAATTTTTTTTTTCCACACTCGAATACTTAATTTTCAACCCCGAAAGCACCTAGAATCCAAATTTTTAAATACACTGTGAAGATTTTCGTAACTTCACTGCACATCTGATACACGAGAGAAATTCGGTACCAAACTAATTTCTAGATGGGATTCAACCGTCAAAAAAACGTCCGCCGGAGGGTCTACCTACGGAATTAACGCTGTTAATGGATTTCAATACGGCGATACTGATGATACCTGTGTGTATCAAGGTAGGCTCATATTTCGAACGACCTCGAGTTAACCCAGCGTCGATCGTATACGCGAGGATCGATTGAATTATTGACGCTTAATCGAATCGACGTTGGGTTCCACGGTGCTGTGTAGGAAATCTTTCAGATCGATCGGGTAAAACCGGATAATAAGTTGCGACCTACAACTTTACGTTCGCCAAGGTACCTACTTCTGTGCTGCGCACGTCTTACACCTGCAATCTGCATGGGGTAGTGTATTCGTCCTCGGGTTTCTGTCCATCCGTCTAGTCGTCCATCCGACGTAAACTCTTGTCGTATCTTACGGTAGCAAGTTGCTGCAAATCACTGATCCCAGCTTATCGATCAACCCAGCCTTTCGATGAACTCATTCTCCCATTAACCAACCCTGGGTAAATTAGCACGTAATGTATACCCGCCATCGCTTATGTACTACTCGAAATTCGAGCTTAACGTGAATTTGCATCACGTCGGTAGTGGTTAACGGCGGATCGATGATAAGCGAATTATATTTTATTCACGAACTGCACTTCGCCCAGGAGTGCTCCATTCAGCTCTTAAAATCATTTCAAGTATGATTACCGCAGGTGAAATATGAAATCGAAGAATAAGATTTATTCCTAAGTCTTCCGCTGCGAGGTGTATAGGTATATCGTTGAATTTTCCGCCTCGAAGTGATTGTCGACGTTTCGAGTACAGCCGGATCGATGAATTTTGTTGAAAAAAATCGTTTATGACAGGAAAATATTACAACTTACTGTCTACGAGTACAGAGATACGTTATCAGAACGGTAAAGCTTTGTGACATGATCCGCCGAAGTGACGTACCTCCACCCGTCGTCTATAAATATCCAATTTCACCTCAAGACAGGGTATAATATATTTTTACGCAAATTTTTATCGTCCCTCGGTTAGTAATGGCATCATTTATTAAAGAAATTGGCTGTAACAGTATTTGTCGCCTGTCATCGGTAACTCTGGTCGTATTTTATAAAGACTCACTTCACTGCTCCAATTTCATCTGTATTCCTGCACAGGGTTTAGGGTAGCTCGTTCGTAACTGATATAATTTTTCTTCGTCGCTATAGCGTCCTTAAAATCGTCTGTAATCATCGTATCAATCGACGCGAAAGATACTCGCATAATTCTTATCGTTGGACGTCGATGAAAACAAAATTATGACGACAGGTTAATAATCATCCATTGTAACTCCTCCTCGCTGAATGCGGTACCTGGTGCACTCGGCTGGTGAACCTTAGCTGGATAAAATTGTCTGGAATTCGATACCCCGTGACGTCAATTGAAATTTATTGTCTAGCGAATAGGTATAGGCTATTGATTAATCATAAGATTAATATCAGCTTTATTCACGGTCGGCGTCCGCTGAGTAGAGACGAAACAAGTAAAGCAAATAAGTACGTGCGAGAGATTCAATTTGATAATTCATTCTCTGGTAAAAACAAACTGGCATATAGAACCCGTCAGCCCGTTTGTACGTACCTCCAATACCGCTCGATCGCAATAATACGAGAATGATTGCGTACGGTGCAATCAACATCTCAATTCATTCGTGCTCTCAGCTGTCAGACGAGTATACCGTCAAGAATTGGTCCGGATGAAACCACGTTCACATCACCTTACCCGACATCAAAAGAAATTCGAGATCGGCACTCGACACGCACGATATCTAGCTATTATCTACCGGCAACGCGGTCATTTCCAATCAGATGCAGTACCTAAATATCAAATTATCTGTAAGGATATGATCATCGTTTGGAGTTGTATAATTGGAGCGTAATTCCGAATGTCCGCGAAGGTCGCTGTGAATAAACGTGACGGGAACGCTGCACAGCAATGTCGCGAAGAAACTAGACGCTCTAAGGTATTTTGTGTAGGCAAGGGAATCGCGAATCGATCGGTTGGTTGTGTCTCAACGGGGATTCGGTGGGTATAGGGAACCAGCAAATACTCCGTTGTAACGGCGATCCAAGAAGCTCCGGGAACAAGAAAACGCCCGCTGTTCCAGTGATACATCGAGGATATAATTCTTCTGGTAGGAGGAAGAAGAGGAGTTAGAGAAAGGGGCTGCTTTGAGTTCTTCGAGAGTTTGGTTCGACCAATTTTATACGGGACGCGATTCTCTTCAGGAACTTATGGCTCGGGATAACTACATTCGACGAGAAAGAGGCAATGAAAACGGAACTGCTTCGCGAATGCACGCAAATGTATGCACACACTCGGTACTCGGTAAGATAACGCGGACATCACGGACATCACGGACATCGCCACCGTCGCTCCGGGAGCTCTATGTCCGCTGATGCACGACTGGCTCAGTATGTGAGCCTTGCATAAGGTTAACTCTGTTGTCCATCTGAAGAGCGCGGGCGAAAGATAATTCAGCATCATTTAACGCAGGGCAGCGTCTTATCCTCCGTGTCTCTCCGTGACTCGAGGAAAGCCTCGGTCTTCCGTATCCTGGTCCTGACTTCGGTATTATCGGATTAAAAATCAACGAGTTACGCGAATCTTTGGGTGATCTGTACAACGCTCGTGGGTTTCGAACAGGTCGACTTAAAATTCCGAGAGGGTAGAATGCGGGTGGAAAAGGAAACGTGAAATTGTGTCGAAAGTCATTTTTCAATCTTTCAAATTATTCTTTGATTTATTTCGATCGTGTCAGGAATTCTTGAAGGAGAAATCTTCTCAATTATCACTCCAGAGATCCGGAAAAAATGGCACCTGTAAATGTGACCGAAAACCCGAGGGATTCGGCGCGATAGTAAGCAGGGCGAGTAAACATTTTGCGGATTAATCGCAGGCAACGAATCAAAAACACCATAAAGGATCGTATATCGGTCCCCGATCCAGAACTATCACCCTTACCCTCGTCACTACCGTTTGCCCTCAACTATACCCATCATCCTGCAGACGTTACGGGGCAATTGGTGCGCTTGGTCGTCAGGCGGGGAAGAAGCGCCGAGCTTAAAGGTTATACAGCCTCTGCTAGTGGGGTTCGGAAGTAAATTTCTTCCTCTAAGCCTCTTACGCCTAATGTCTGATCCCGTAGTCGAGTGGGGAAGGGAAAGTAGGACGGAAAACAGGGCGGGGGAAACTGCGGCCCTTAACTAAGCCACGGAAAATCATGTAATTATCACGCTCGAGCTAACTATCGGAGATGGGGTAGCACCGATCGGTAAACCTTTGCGGTCACTCCGTGTAACAGCTCCTCGCTTCGGCGTCCTGGCGCCGGTTCTACCGTCGGTTCCAAGTAACGGGCCGAGGAGATAATTATTTCGATGTCAGGGTTCATCGTGTATAATTGAAAACGTGGGTAACTCTATAGGTAGGTATATACCGGCTTGACTTTATTTCTTCCCGGTTTTCTCGGCTATCTCGAACCGTTTCATTAGAGGTTCCTGACGCCTGTGACCTCTCTTATACCGTCTTTCTTCGGTCTTTTTTGTTCTTACTTAATCAAGCATCGGATGACGTTAATTTGGCATAACGACGAGGGATCGAGACGTGTGTAGAAATGTTTGTCATTCAATACAGACACGTAGACGCATGTACGCGTGCAAATCTCTAACCGCATAAGGTGACGTTCGCACGGTGTTGGCCTAGAAACCGAAGCTGTTTTGAACGATGTTCGATCGTGCGAATTATTTTGGCCAGATGCCGTTTCACCGACGGATAAAAAGCCACGGTTGAAACGCGGAGTTCTTTTTACGTTCTTCGCGGTTTGATTTAAATCCTTCAGGTTCCTCGCCATCTGTCATATCAGAGTCGCGTCAGTCCCGTATCTCGATCTACCGTTTGCAATGAACACCTTCTGGGTGGTCGAATTGTAGACCTGGTGAATTTTTAGCCATCCTTAAGCCGTAAACGAGCTGCCTTTCGCCTACTGTTAAGTTCTTCACTTGTTGGCTGTTACGACTCTGAGGTTAACTCGGCGAGCTACAAGTGCCGTTTAACAGGCCCAATTAGCTCTGATTTCCGTAAAGCTGCAGAATGCGGCTAAAAAAGTCTTCTGTATTACTGAATAACGTGTTGAACAGCGGTAATTGTAAGCCACGTAAAGCCTCGCTCGGTGCTTGGATTTGCGAAAGTAGAATTAGGTGTATCTGCGAGGAATCCACCGGTAGTAACCACAGTTTTCTGGTTTGGCTAGAATTCATGGGTAGATATCGAACTTAAGTTAAAAGTTTGATGAAAACAGAAATCGTATTTCAATCCGGTATAGATTCGAAACGATTAATCGACGAGAGGCAAATTTTACGCTTCATTTCGTAACAATTTTTTTTTTTTTTTTTTCGTATTTCTCCCCTGAATTCTGCCGCACGCTTTTGACGTATGAACGAATCAGTTGGGAATAACGAGAAGAATCACGAGCCTCGAGTTTTAAGATGTCCCAAGACTTACCGACATCCGGTACCTACAACGAGGCAAATCGGGGTGCCAAAAGTGCGGCTAGCAGAGGGCTGACAGTAGGCGGACACTCTCGTCGCACGTGTGTTGAATTTCATTTACGGAGGTTATTCTTGCAGTAATTTTTACCGAATTATACACGTGGACATTTTTAACACCCGGCTCCAATATCGCCTGGTATTTCTGCCCAACGTAAATTACCCCGAATCCCGTAGTTTCGCGGACGTAGCATTTGAAATCCGAATACTTTCCTCGGTCTAAAACTCGCGTTCTATTTTCCTCCCTTGTTTTTCTCTTCGTATTTCTCCCTATACGTGTACGTACCTACATGTATGCATTTGTGTGTGCTTATGGAATTCGGATTCGGTATCCTGGATCCTGGATACGTTAAAAGTTATCGCTGACGTGTGCTCCGAGCGTATAGACGCTTACATGTCGTACGGATAGATAGGGGTACGTAACGTGTCTGATATGCAGCTTATACTGCCGTTCGTGTATAACATTGTATGTCGCTGGCTAGGTGAAGCAAGAAAAACGAAGTTGCCAGGGCAGACAGCTCCCCCGCTGTTCCGACACCGCGGGCATCGCGAGATCTAGCTGCAATTTGCATTCCTCGATGTAAATATGTATACATTTGTACGAGCTGACCCGTTTCAATTGACCGATACCATTCGTCCGCGACTTATCCGCTCGATATCATAACAAATTGAACATATCGTTCTCGATACAGTTATTACAGACTTGAAATGATCGAAAAATTAATCAGACCGAACCGAATCACGTTCAAAGAAGTTTTACCGAACTTCAACGATGATCGATATCGAAATCTATCCATAACTGGTCATAGTGTATAAAGTAAGAAATTGTACAACCGTTTGTTTCTCCTATTTTTGTAAATCGAAAACACCGTTTCAAGAGGCGATTT
The DNA here is from genome assembly GCA_947538915.1 of Tenthredo distinguenda. Lineage (NCBI taxonomy): Eukaryota > Metazoa > Arthropoda > Insecta > Hymenoptera > Tenthredinidae > Tenthredo > Tenthredo distinguenda. The sequence goes on from OX384534.1 coordinate 15,492,160, forward strand.
CGTGCTCGAGAAAGAATTGCCCGAATCCTTTATCGTGAAAATATGTCTTCCTTTGTGGGGAAAACTTTTATCCAAAGTTTATTTTTATATCGGGCACCGGTCACGTATGAATCGTATCAGTCAGTTCAAATGGCCCATCCTTTACATTGTACAAAGACGAGTATAGAACATGTAGGCTATTTGCCAGAGGCTGAGATACGGAATGGCGGTAGACCCGACGGGTCCCCAGGTGGATCCGTACGGGTCAATGAAAGGAGCGGTTCTTCGGTAATAGGTAATAGGTAATAGCTCTGACGAGAAATCGACGTCGGTATGCACCGAGAAACGGCAATTCAATAGCAGGATAACTGTTCCTCAGCTTGGGAGGCGCCGGTACTTTTAGTCTCCCAACTTTTGATCTCCTTTCTCCTCAAAGTGTCCGTCAAAGACCAAGAGTCTAAGGACCGATTTTGGACGGTTAGAATAACGCGCGGGATAAAGAGGCGTCGCGATGCTGAGGCGGTTTGGGCACACGCCGTACGAGGACGAAGGAAATTTCGACATAGAGGCATTCCAAGGAGCAGAAGTGCCAACGAAGACGGTGGTTAGGGAAGTGTAGACTCAACCGCAGGCATTTCCTTCATGGACGAGACTCGGACTCCGTCGACCGACCCTGGGGCGTCTTCTGAGCAAATTTTGAATTCCTAGAACGGTATGTTTGAAGCAGAGGGGAAATCTACTGCAAAGCTAAGGAACTAGGGTCTGGTGAGGATCTTGGCAGCGGTGTAGTTAGAGACGACGTTCGTTAAATGCCTGAGCTGATAATATGACGGACTCAAACTCTGACAATGTAATAATAATTGACTTTTCGATTCTTGGTAGGTAAACGCTGATCGATAGATTAGCGGGTGAGCTTTTTAACTCCGCTAACGCGATTTTAATCTCTAAATTGCAACGAACGTAGACCGTGTGTGCCACGCGAGGCAAAACGAGTTAGAGTCGGGCGGAAGCGAATGAACGAACGAACGAACGGACGAGGAAATGCTAGCTAGCGTCTTGAATATGATTTGCGGCTGAGCGAGTAAGAGTAAGAGTATAAGGAAACCGAGGCGATAGAGGAGCGTACACAACTAGCCTCGAGGGTGCATATAAGCGAGTTGATCGCTAGCTGGCGTTTGTATAACGAGTGCGTGCGATGATACGCATGGAGAGAGAGAGGTTCGCCGCACCCACGCGCACTTTAGCTAAGCGTCAGGGTAATCCAGGTACGACGGCTATCTCACGTCAGATCTACAGCCGCTTGCAAATAGAACCACATCTCATCCCCCGCATGTGGATGTATGTACCTACATACGTAAATATACGCAGTTCATGAATCAGCCTGATAATGAATTCGGTCAACACGTTTCCTACGCACACCTCAACGATGCGCGAGGTCAGAGCTCCCTTCTTCCTCCTCTTTCTCCCTCTCTCTCTTTCTCTCATCTCATCTGTAGCATATTTAACGCACGCATTTGCGAACGTGGAATAAGCGGTTACGCAGCTTTCCCGTTATTGGCAAGCGCTTAAGAACACCTTAACGTGAACACACCGTACCGCATACACTCGTTCTGGGAGGTGTTGCAGCTCCTACATGTATAAGCCGCGAGTATCGCGTGCCCGAGATTGAAACGGTAAGATTTTCTCACGATGCGTGTGATCGTGTAACGACTTGTGCCATGGAGTAAAGAAAAGGACTAAATAGTCACAGCTCATCTTGGCTGGCAAGATTCTGTTCAGTTAAAGAGCGCAGGCTTTGGAATTAACATTATTCTCATACGTATACTTATCGCTCGTATACATACACCCGTTAGATCGCAAAGAAGCGCAGCTTGTCAACAGCTGCAACATGATAGTATCGGAAGAGAGTATTTCTTACGTGCAATTAAGACGCGTATAACTAACAGTCAGGGTCTTCGTACCACGCGTTGCATAACACATGGAGTTTTTCAGAGATGCGAAGATGGGCAGGGAGCTGACCTTGCAAGGTTTGAATCTTATGAAAACGCGCTTCTAGACACGGACAATATTTAATATTCAAGGTACGGCTTGACCTGGCCCTTTCCCTGGGGTATATTCACTCACCTCTCTGCTTTAAGGTTGTTACAAGTAGTCCTCCGCGTGCATGTACCAGTGCCGCGATGCTCATAGCGTGTAGTTACTCCTAGAGAATTTATAATAACACCACTCGAAAGAGGAAGTTTTATAGGGTCTCGGTAAAGCGTTCGGTGTCCATTCCGCGAACCCTCTGACAACCCGATCATCTTTATGGGCGTGAAATAATAACTTTAATTATTTAATAACTACCGGTGATACGAGTCGAAATTTATCCACATGTATAACTGGACTCGAATCATTCCTTCAACGCGTGTTAACCGATGAAATCGCTAATGACAAAGTCGGTAATTGCCGCGATAAACTATACGGCGTTATTATTACAGCTGTACGACAGGCGTTGCTTGATAGCTCATGTTAGGTAAAACCTAGAGCTTATAGTACCTTATAGTAGCAGCGGATCCTTTTCCTGACAATCGGTGAAGTTGATGGATTTTATATCTCTCAGAGTTGACGTTTCTGTCTCTCCGTCTCACACGACGGTTCGTGACGACGCACGTTTTTTTACCTTTGTACTTAGGTACGTCAGTCACCGACCGATACTCTTCTCTCTTACCGCGTTTGCTCTCTGCAGTTGTAAACTATCAACGTAGGCATCTTGTTCTTCTTTGGTTCAACCATCGCGGCGTATCCACTTCCGGCAGTCTCGATTTCCCCGCAATAGCCATCGGCCTCTTTCTATACATTTACGCATTCTTTCTTATGGATCTACAATACCTATGGAAGAGTCATCCGCCCTACGGTTCTGCGTTAAGAAAATATCATGCCTTCGCCGACGGGGGTAGGTATATTATATGCCTATACATCATTCCAGTGATTTGTAGCTAATTGCGTATTGCCATTAAGAATATCGGCATCTTTATTCCCGCGGGAGCCCGAGGAGGCCGGCGAAACGCGTTCGTAAACCATTCCCGTTCCTAGACCATGTTTTCCGGTTGCCACACCGTTCAAACAACTTTTTCTTCTTCTATTAATTCCATTATTACTAGTCTCAGATTGACTCTTGTTCCTCTGGCATCATTACTACGGAATCATTCCAGACGAATGGCTCGTGTTCTCTTCTGTATTACTTTGTAGCTGCACCTATAGCGGGCTAAATTGTGCCTGATTGATTATAATTAAACCACTGTTCAGGCTCAAGCTTCGGTAAGCAGAGTTTATAGCACTCCCTGATTCGCAATTCACGTGATCATTGATGTTTGCTAGTTTACGATGGGATGGCTGTGCTATTGGGTAAATCGGGATTCCGATCATCATCAGTCGACATTGATCGTAGGGCATCCGAAACGGCCCGGATGATAGGAGGGTATATATATGGCACCGAGGTATTGACAGTGAGTCAGAAAGGGTGGGTATCGATAAGGTACAATTCCATTTCGTCCTGTTTCAGGTATTTGGTATAAATACTGAATAATTTATGTTCCAATATCTGTACCAGAGATGTAAGACATGAGAAAATGACAGTGGTACTGAGATGGACCAGAAGTCTGATCGATAGCGATCCTTGATCTAAAAATTACTGGGTAAAAGTCGACCGGCTGATTTCTTGAATGGAAAGTAAAAGTCATAAGCCTTACGTAAAGTAGGCACGTACATACGGTTCAAGGTTCACCGTTTAACGCAACGTCACGCACGAGAGAGGCAGGTCCTCCGCACGTCACGCTTCTATTATTTGCTTTCGTTTTCTTTCGTTTTCACTTAAAGGTCGCGAGTAACGAATCACGCGTGATTTAAATTCCAATTTTGATATTTTATCAAAAAATCGGGAAAATCGGCGGGAAGCGAGTGAATTTTTGCTTCGACTCAACTAATACAAAGCGTGCCTACCGGCACTACAGATGCTGGTAGTGAGAATAAACTTCAGAAATTACTTCCTGAGTTTAAAAACTTCGCTCACATTAAGGAAAGTAACACCTTGTATTTATAATACACGTGATACCTGATAAACAAGTTTTAATTAAAAACTTTACGACGTGTAAAACGAGTAGGCAATCTAGGTATCGGTAATAGGGGTAAAAGGCACACAATAGGCGTCGTAGATCTGGGCGTATATGTACATGCGAGTAACTTATTCTCGGCTGAGTTTCATTCCAATATTGATTTAAACCTGATTGTTACCCGCAGGCATGGGCAATCTAGTTCGTTCCCAGTGGTCTGTCAGCCCGCAATAACACCTCATAAATTCTAATTTCCAACAACAGTAAAAGGTGTTCAAATTGTGGGAAGTTTATCCCCTGTGATGTTGTACATGTTCATACACGTGTACCTGAATGGGTAGGTATATGTAACGGTGTTTCGGGCTTAAGCGCTAACCCGCAATTACTTTGCTACCCGATGGCCGTAGGAGAATGTAGAAAATAGTTCTTCAAATGGAAGTTTCATTAAATTGAGGCAGTCCTCTGTATTCGCTATCATATATACTTCATACGAAGTGCTGATCCATGCTGCTATAGGAGAACGAATTTGATTACCGCAAATGACTTAAATACTAGGTGTTTTATTATCCGCAAGGATGATATCAAACTGGATAAAGAACATCCATGAATATCGTTGTCGTTCAGAGATTCGCCTCTGGAGAGATGAACAATTACCGTATAGCTGCGTGAGAACACTCAAATTGGTCTCAGTGTGTGTGAGCGTAAGTAGGATAATTATATTGACGAGGCACGGGCCTTTGAGCTACGCATCGTATTCGCGAAGTTACAGCCAGGGAAGATTACGTTTGTATCGCAAAGTTTGTGTCTGAACCCCCACCCCCCGCCCGTCTATACGCAGGAGGTTAATCTAGTTGATGGAAAAATGGGGGCAGCCAAGTGTAGAGTCGAAAGACGACGTAGGCATGTGTGTAGGTATGAGAATGCAGACGAAACAAAAAGGAAAAAAAAATCGAAGAAATAAAAGAAAAGAACCGAAAGGGAAACGGAAAGGAAGCGAGAATAAAGGAGAAGTAAGAAGAACAAACATTATCAGCCACTCCGAGCTGCTCAACTTCTAGAGAGGCACATACGGCGTTATAACATAGCCCTTGCACTGGACCTACTTGATCTTATAGTCGCGATTCAACCAGCTGCAAATATCTCGGGTGCCAGTGTAACGCGGTAGTCTAGGTAATTAACGCCTCGTGTAGATCTTATCACTCGAGAGGTACGCGCAGGGAGTTCATGATGGCCCATGATGGCCTGTGATGTACAGCCTTGCTAGCTTAATGGAATATTATTATCGGTTAGCATCAGCTGCTGGCCAGAGGTGAATTAGCAGGGGGTAGATTTCTAATTGGAGTAGACCGATCCAAGGAATAATTTCTCTGCACGAGGAAAGAAACCATTTAGGGGAATTCAAGCTGGCCGAGGAGAGACGTGCAGCGTCGTAAAAGAACAATCACGTTTGATCACACGGTCCACCTACTCTTCTCCTCTGATCTTCTTGACTATCTGGTTTCTCCTTTGTTCGTTTTCCGGCATTATTTAGTGGTATGCGCGACCCGGCGAGTACCAAAGAGAAAACCATTTTGGAATGAGGATTTGGTCCTGAAGGAACTACGTTAATCAGGTCAAGAGGCGTTTCAGTTTTCAAAAACCATTACGCTAAATTTGGCGACGTGAAGTTAGCCGACTCCTCCGACAATGAATGCCTAAAGTTCTTCTCTGCTTGGGTTAAGGAGCGTGAAAGATGTTGTTTGAAAAATACGAAGTACACCGGTCTAGAGTGTCTTGTGTCGGGAGAAAATTCGTTTTATCCTTTTCACGGAGGGAACGAACTTCGACGGGAATAGGATAGGCCATTGCATGGGAAAGGATTGGGACATGTCGACTTATTTATTTAGTGACAGCTCCGAAAATTGTGAATCGAATAAATTGAGACGTATGGTGACGCATGGGGGCGCCAGACATACTCGTTTTTCCTAACTCTGTGTGTGTCGCCGTTGAAGAAGAAGAAAAAAAAAAAAAGACAAAAAGAGGAATTACAACAACTCAGGGAGTATCGAAGAGCCATGGCACCGATCTTCCTTCTCCATTGTACCAATGTAGTATCTTCCCGTACAGAGATCCTCGGAGGACAGGGCAAACACAACGTAGAAACGGCAACAGCCGCCCAAGTTCTGAGACGCGGAGGAATGCCGCTATGCCAGGCTGGAGTGTCGTGCCGTAGCAGAATGAAGCGGAGTGAAGTGGAATAAAGCCGAGAGAATAAGAGAGATAAGTACGAAAAGCAGATCTGTCCGCGTACTATCTGCGAGAGTTTGGCAGAACGGAAAATTTCATCCGCATAGCTCTCCTCCGCGTTTCTAAAGATGGTTGGAATTAATCGAAAACAAGAGGAGTCGGAGGGTAAGCGAGGAGTAGGATGGTGAAGTCCGGGTGCGACGTAACCCACCTGTTTAATACGTTTTAAATTCGTCGCGACGGTTTTTGTTCCTTCGAAGAACGGTCACGCCTCAAGTTGACATCGGGGACCGCCAGGCGTCGGATGGTATCCGTTTCACGTCCCGGTTGAGGTTACGGACTTCCTTGTGAACGTCGACCCGTAAGGCGCGCCGGCGACCTGGATGTCGACCGTGAGCCGGGGGATGGCTCCCGGCTCCTCTGGATCTCCTCGATACTCCATCGCATTCCGTCACGCTTATTGGTTTCATCAGATTGCTTTGCTTCTATTAGGTGTCTACACGGATAGCACGTTCCCTCAGCCAGCAGCACGTTCTCTAATACCCCGAAGGAACACCAAACAAATGAAATAGCAAGCGCAAGCCCTCTTATATCGCCGCGTCTTCGCGGCTCGATAGTTGCACAATACGGTGAGCATCCGCCAAGCCAAGGAGAGCCTTACACCATCACCATCACCACCGGCACACCTTTGTGTACCTACCACAGTGTAGAATAGCCTATGGATTTCTACAAGTGAGGAAACTGGGAATTGGAAAAATTCACTGACCCGTATAGGTATATGATATACTATCATGCCAATATTTACACGGATTGTCTACAAATAATCAGCCGTAACAAGCCTTCAAATGTAATAACCTACCCCGGTCCGGCTGAGCCGAGCTGAGCCGATAAAAGTCCACCTATTCTCCGTCTGTGTATCACATACGTGTACCGTCCTATGCGACGCATGTACCGTGTCATGCAGTGGGTTCATCCTACGACAAGGTATTTTTATATGGGTAGGTATACGTATCTGTAAGCGAAGAACGTGGATATACGTATTATAGCTAGTAGGTAGGTAGATGGCACAATATCTTATCCATCGTAATAAGTATTTGCGAGAATGGTGGCGGTGGGTATAAAAGAGAAGTGTACAATGGGAAAGAATAGAGATATATGGACGTGCGGTGGTAGATGTGTAGATGCGGTTCCAACCCAAGTGTAGGTATATGTGTGTACGTACGTAAGGTAGATACATACATGCTTAGTTGGGAGCACGACAAAGACATTCGCTCGTGTTATTGATCACTGGTCATCCCGAGGGACGTAGTGGAGGAAAGTGTCCATTGTATTGTGGTCAGCAGCCGGAATATTACCGGAACACAGTGTGAGTTTAGGTGGAGCGGTTCTTAGTTCGTTGTTGCCCTATACCGACGATTCTACTCAACTATCCATGAGTGTAACGTAACGCTTTCGCAACAAACTCCACTCCCGTACTCTGCGCGGGGTGGTATACAGTAATGACAATTGTCGAGTTCCATTTTCCTGATTATGGTGGCATTCCACTCCGGCTTCGTGGACGGCGCAAACAAACACCTTTTCTCCTCAGCAAAGCAAACTTAACGTTCGCCAGTCTATGACACGCGCGACGTCCACTTATGGGAAACGGATTCATAACTTGACGAGACAAGAGACTTTCTACGTTCGGCATTTGGCGCCTGATTAGTAAGGAATATCATGAATGGTGCTGCAATTATCTCAACGTATGTGTGAATCATGTGAAAACCTTGGAATCAGAAACCCAGACCTTGATCAGTACGGAATCTTGTTGAAATGATAAAAGAGTCGTGTTCTATCCATTGGATCCTGAGAGGGCTCAGTCTCCGGGTTTCAGCAAGCGAGTATACGTCTCGGTATCAATGCGAAAATCGTGAGGGATGAACGTACACGCGTCGTATCGACCGCGAGACGTAAAGGCTTTCGGAATTAAAGGGGTGCGATTCAACACTGAAAGGAATACCTGAGTCCCTACAGGTTCCGGTGAACAGACCTCGGACCTCAGCTAAAAAATTCGATCTCCATCTTTTTCGTTCATTCAATCCCAACACGCAACAGAAAAAGTGAGAAGACTTATTCACTTTGTCATCTCGATCAAGTATCGTAACCATTCGACAGTGCCTACTCGACGAAGAGCTATTATTCAGGAGCTCTTTCAGCCTAGACACGACGGTGGACTGGGATCCAGGGAAAGGGTCAAGGCTTGGGGTGTGATGGAAAGTAACGAGGAAAAGGTAGAGGATGAGCTTTGTTTAACGGTGCGTACTCGTCTGATTCTTATTTACGTTCTTTCGTTCTCTTCGCGTCTGGCTCTCTTAACTCGGCTATCTGCTCGAGTAGACGACCAAGAGACGGTCGGTGGTAGTTTCGACGTCAACGGTTCAAGCCCTGCCACTCAATAGCAGCCCCTTATATTCTCTGTCCCGCGAACTCTGGAGGACGTACTTTCTATGTATAGTTCGGTATAGAGTCTTCTCTCCCCTCGTCATTTTCTGAGCGGGTTTCTCGACTAGAGGCAATAAAAACGCAACGAGATATCTCCGTCCTTGCTCGTGTCTATATTTTCGTTTCATCAATCGGAGGTAGCGCACTAGCTATTGCGAAACAGGGTACTCCGCCCGTAAAAGTGCCAGGAGCAATAGAAGCGATAGGTGTATAGCGAGAGTGCCGGCTTTCGAACGCGGCCCAACATTACGAGGCTACAAGATGTTACGCGGAGGTATTGGCCGGCGGTGATCACCGGGAAAGAGAGAAGATAAAACTGAGTAAATTTAACGTCGAATATAAAAATGAGTACCTCTTTTCACGCAAATTAATCGCAATAGGTGTAGGTGTGGATGAACTGATCGAAAGAACGGGATTCCTGACGCAATATACGTACAGACGTATCTTGGCTAGCGTTGACACGAAGTTGAGCAAAGCGACGGACAAACTCCGTTATAATGTTCTTAATTAATCCGAAGTTATTATCCTCGGTTTGACATTAATTTGAGAAAACCGTGAGGCCGCGGCTTGTGTAATTCCATTGTTTATTTCGTCGTTAAACAATGTTGGTAAAGAACGAAAAGAGAAGTTTTCGGGTAAAGACGGCGCGACGGGAGGTGAGGGAACTTATGATCGCGAAATGAGAAGTCCGACGTTTGTTCTCCGCTTCAGCAGTGGGTATACGTGAGATTAATCGCTCGAACTTTTCTGTCCACGAGAAACAGTTATTGAAACTGGTATTATTTCTGGTAGGTGGAAAGGTGACGTCATATGTAGACAGTAGGTTTACGTCTCGCACACAATCTCTGATCGTCCGACTCTCGAACAGCTGCGGATAAGTGGCGTAGCACAGCGTTGTCAAAAGGAAAAAAAAAATTACGACACGTGACCGTCTCTCCAGCTGATTCTGACGTTTTATTCAATTTCTTGAAAGCCGAGACACCGGTAAAATATATAAAAAAAAAAATACAACCCACCGCTCGTAAAATGTCACACAGCGGAGGCTGGGAGACCCACGAACACCGGCGTTCTTGAATCACGTAGTTACACGGATATATCTGTGTAAAAGCGTTAGCGTAGCTTCAGACGATTCCTTAACGCGTCTTATTACCTTTCATTTAAGGCTCTACGAGCGATAGCCAACGAATCTAGGAAGCAGAAAAGAAAAGAAATATAAGAGTAAAGGCTAGAGAGCGGAGAATGTTAACCCCATGAAAGGCGAAGGCAAAGGAGAAGGAGAAGGAAAAGGAGAAGGCAAAGGGAAAGGTAAAGGCGAGGGCTTTCGGGAATCAACCGAGTAGAAAATTCGGCCGTAGTCAAGATTAGCAGTAAGGAAAATTAAAGTTTTATAAGCCATAAAGGCGCGTGAGACGCGTAATACGGATCTAGGCAGACCTCGCCTTGGCTCGAAACCTTTCGTTCGTCGTTTCGTGATTCGGCTACCATCCAAAAGTCCAAGCCAACCGCTGCCGCATACACACAGACCCCATCCAGGGTTCTGCTAAGAGAATTAGTATCCACCCGGTCATGTGGCGCGTGCTAAAGTGCACTTAGTATTCAGATCAGAGCGGGTCCCTGTCAAAAGTTGGCGGCTGGGTGCCGGTACGGGCGAAATGATTTGCTAGTTTGAAAATAATTCTCGATTCGGAGGACTCGTGTCCACAGGATCTTTCCTTTCGAATTTTTCAAGTCAAAATTTCAATGACTGGATTCCCACTCCGAGATCTGATTGTTCAGAAATTCTATCAAAAATTCGAGGAGAAATCTTACAGATCGTTCATCGGGTCCAGGGACTAAACTGAATGTTGGATATAAAGATTTTGAAGAAAGCTCACGTCTCGCTTTGGCAATACATGGAAAAGCCACGAGTTTAGGCGCATCGATCGGCATTATACTCGACCAATGACAGCTGGAAGTCAGAGGCTAGATATCTCCGAGAATGAATTTTGAATATTATACGGTACCCCGCATGTATAATTTGCAGGAAAATACACTCCACACGTTCACACGTGTACACGTATGTGGGGAACAGAGGACCGTGTATAAGACCCGTAAAGGCAAGCTTGGCAGTAATCCGTTTTGATCCTAAAATATCTGGAGCATGAATTGTGGCCCACGATATCGCGCACAGCTCAAGATATAATGCAACGATAAATTAGCATGCTAACGAGGGAACTGTGCCGCTGCTGCTGGTACTGCTACCAGACCCACCAGCTTTTCCACCACTGCCAATCGGGCGAAATATTGTCTGGCAACGGACTGCACGCTTAGTTGAAGGCTTTAGGTACGGACCCGCGACGTTGAATCGCGTCTACATGGTAAATCGCGAGGTTCTTGACTTTGCCCGAGTATCGTCTCGGTCCGGTATTACCGCGAGTAGTGGATTACGTTGAAAGATCAAGGGGTCCCCGTCCTCTCTTCTGTTGTAGCGGTGCTTTGGCACTATCCATGCGAGAACGAAAGGAGTCGCAGGGAGGATGTCAAGGCAGAGTTCGCCCTCTTCCACGGCCGATCACTAGCTCCCCGGCTATCCTAGGGCTAAAAGTTGTTCGGAACTTTCTAATGTATGTGAGATACTTCGCTCCGCTATGTAGGTACCTACTACCCAACGTCCGTTCGTTGTTCTATGACCGCGGTTGGTCCGTGTCGTGGCCTCTACGATCGCGCCCCGAGACCGCGACGACGATCAGTGTGGATCCCAACACGCCCACGATTACGGCTTTCGTTCTATACCGTATCGGGTTTGTACCACAAAACGGACCTTGATACGCACAGTTGTACCCAAGCTTTGCTCGCTCGAGGGGTTCAGCAGTTCGCGTAATCAAATTTGTTTCACCGAACCCAGCGCTTCATATTCACGCTGATCGTCAAAATTTTCGACTAGCCACTACTCCCTTCGACAAAAGAGATTTGCGGCATTTTATGATGATTCATCGAATGAATTTTAGGACCGCAGTGGTGAAATGCGCGATGGTTAGTCGCGTAGAAAAAACCATGGCGAGGTACTTACACGAATTACATAGCTAAATGCTATTTTCAAGAGCACGAGCCAGTCACGGGTACTTACCTGAAACAAAAGAGAGAACAGTTCAGCATGAGGAAATGTCACATTGTATTATTTTTCTTCAAAGTTCACAATGGCCAGTCGGCAAACAAAAATTTGCGACTAATTATTTGGATTTAATAGCGTGGATCAAATTGGCAAAAAGATAGCGTTCGTGTGTGCGTATAAGGGTTGTTTTAAGTGGGATAAAGGCAGTCGCGAAAAGCCGCGGAGCAATTCGTTGCCAAAGTATTCGGAAGGTTTATTTTTTTAAGGAATTATATAATCGAGCTTTCTGTTGATATTTCACACGCTTATATGAGCTTGTAAATATTTTCCAATCGGAACGGTAAATAGTGGAGAATTCGAGGGTTAAATGAACCAGGAGAGACAGTCGAGTGAGCGAACGGTAGCACGGGACAAATATTCAGAGTTGGCGCGTAGGACGCGGCGCGCTTTCGTGCAAGTGTCGTCTGTGTCGGCTCGAAGCCTATGTTTGCCAAAGCCGAATCAAGATAAAATCGGAATCACGGTGTTTACTGTAGAAAAGTCTACTTTATTCCACCGAAATAATCACAAATTGGCATCTCGATTCTAACGGCTCGCGACGCATGAAAACAAACTCGCCCGAAATGAAATACAGAAACAAGACCTATCCTACAGGATATTCGCGCGTTTGGTCTATACCTAAGAATAAGAGTGGACAGGCTCGCGGCATTAGCAAGCTCTGGAAGAAATCATCGATTTCCGGGAAAAACAGGTATATTCTTACGCAACCGGTTTCAAGTCCTTCTGACCGCAGTACAGAGTCAGCAGCGTCGGTCACCCCCATCAATGACCAAATCTAGTAAGCTAAGGCAGATGGAAAATGCACACGTTTTTTATCCAGATATCGAAACCTGTCGCGATCCGTGTTACAGCTGTGACCATCACCATCGGCCATTAGGTGTATCTCATAATCGACGTCGTCCGTGAATAAAAAACCTTGCGAATGTGAAAATGCAATAAAATGAACACCTCTTCAACCGTTCCGTTCATATTCGTGTCATGATGGTTTTCAGGGTTCGTCAGGTCAGATCGGTTGTTAGCTGGAAGTATATATTGCATAGGTGAACGGTCTATAGTCGATAATCTAGAAATATTTTCCAAACACGGACATAGCTATGCGGCAATCACAATCGTTTACGGCATAGAAACGAGTTTATGAAATTGGTTTTGAAGTGCAAGGTATTGGCGTATATAGCGCCGTTATGCGTCCGAGTATAGGCAATCTACGATCAGTGGTAAAAACTGAGTGAAACAGTTCCGAAGTTTTGTATTTTTGACCCGGGATAGAGAAATTGCTCGCAATCAAACGTACGCTAGCCGTTATCTATCCTATTTGAGTAGGAATATGTAGTATGGATTTGAAATTTTGCCTTGCTAGGTCGGCTACCCTAATATACCTACACAAGTCACGATTTACTTCTCGGCTCCCGATTTCTGCTAGTCTCTGCTCTCAGATAATATCGAGATTAGGATGTGCCAGCACTCCGGTTTCTCCATCCCTCTCCGCCTTTGCCTCGGTCTTCGACTTCGCCTTTGCCTTCGCCTCCCTCGCCCTCGTATCCTCGGCCTAGTTAATGGAAATTCTGATTGTGCGCGTTTCCTAATCCCAGCAATTTGAGACGTCCGGATCTAATACGCGGTTAGTGATGACCGACTAAAATGAGTAGAGTTCGTGACGCATGGATTGCCTGGCAGTCGGTTCCTGATCCGTATGATCGGTTTTGTCGTCCGAGCTCATGGTAACGGGTATATACATGCATACATATTGATATATAGAAATTTATTATCACATACACACAGATCTCTAAGTATATACCTTACATGCGTGTAAATTCCTGTCAACCTAGGTGTATATGTATGCATGTGCCGACGCCAGGCGTCTCGAGTAGTATTTTTTGTGTCTTTCATCTAGCGCAAATAACTTCTCCACCTCGAGCAGCCTTTTTGTTATACTGCGAGTAGATAGCTGCGGTTGGTTCCCTACTGCGACCGGTGACGTTTCGATAAGGAAGAAGAAAAAACAAAAAAAAAAATGCAAAAAAATCGATGACAAAATAACGTAGCGAACGGACAGGAGGCTATAGCTGTGGCACGAACTGACTGTTGCCGTTTCCGCGTGCTTCTTTCTGTTCACCGACTCGTTTCTGTGCTCCGTCTCTATCGACGAAGCTGCGCGCGGACCTTGTATTATGATAATGTCGTCTTAACAACGATACCGGTTGTAAAGTACTCGCGGATCGGACCAGGGCAACCCATCGTATTCTACCGGTCGCAGAGGTTACAAGGTGGGGCCATATATAAATGTAACTACACGTGGGTTACGTGTGTGTATATGGTGTTCGTGTATAGCTGTATAGATAATATAAATGCCAAGGGGAGGTCTAACTTCGACAACGCGTTTAGATTTCGCGAATAATTTTTATCACGGATCTCTCGCTCCGCGTAGATATAAAGTACCGGACAAGATCGCGGCTTTTTCTCGCGATTCCATTTTCATGAAAAACTGAAACTTTTCCTACGTATACCTATACATATGGTATATATGTGCAGTCGGACACGTGCTGTGGTGTTGTATATGGGTGTACGTGTATATATGGGGTAGCTTTCGGCGATCCACGAAAGAAGAAAAACTTTTCGGATATATTTATAGTTACCGCAGTCACCGACCGCAAAGAACAAAGCGCTATTTGTTACAACTAACGCAGTTGCCGTTTCATTGAAAAATGGACGGAGGTGATGTAACGCCGATACGAGGCACGCGTTAGACGGGAGATTTATGTACGCTCGTACCTATTACGTGGCCACATACCTACTACGGAGTTCTGGATCTAGGCATATAACCATGTTTCGAAAGGAGATAACAAAACTAGATCCTGTAGGTACACCATCTACCTTCGTATCCTCAGAACACGCGTTTTCCTCCACATTGTATACCAAAAAGAGGCATTTTCTAAGCTCCAAAAGAATGTCGTCGATGATTTTTAGCCAGCGACTTCCTTAGGGAGATCTTAACGATAAAAATCAAGCGATGCTTCGATTTTCAAATTTTTATCAAAAATTGTGTGTTAGAGAATAAATCGCCTGCATTTAACGATAAGAGAGCTTTTTGAATCGAAGATCGTAATGGTTTTCGAAAAATACCTTTTCTCGATACACGAACCCCCTGAACTCTGCACACTTGTCCCAAATTGGAAGCCTCTCGTGAGGTAAAGATAACAAAAGCGTTTAGGATCTTTTGGCTGACTGATTTATTGATATATTTATATTTCTGTCGGCATTCTCCGCAGATTCGTTTCGTTTCTTTCCTCCGGTCGAGGGAGGAAGCAAGGTATTCCTGAGGGAACGAATGATCGGGTTGCTGCGATTTAGATCCATCATTATTTATTCGCAAGCTCCCACCGAAGCGCCGCTGACACTTAGCTTAGCTTCGACCGGTCGAGAGCATGCCCACATATCCCGGCCTCCATGGGAGCAAGTCGTCGCCCGACCTGCGTTACACCGTAACCTCGGTTGTATATCGAGAAGTTCTGGTCTCTGGATAGCGGTGCACTGCACCCGCATCCGTGTATACAACGCAGTATATGCATGTGTGTTTGCTCGGCGTACCTTCGTGTAAACGGAGGTCATATATGGCTGAGGGCGGAGCACAGTTTCAATATTGAACCAGGAAATAATTCTCGGATACAAGGTAACCGCATTACCTCGTCTCCGGTGAGCTAGCTGCCCCGCACCTCGGAGTAGCATAGCATAGACAACGAATACTAATTTGGGATGTAAACTTAGTGGCTAGTAAGTAAGCGGTGAACGGGCGTTAAGCGGTGTAAGGTAGGCGCTGTTGATCTACTGGAAAGACAACGTCCTCTCGAAAATTTCTACAAGCTTCAACGTAATACGTACGTACAGAGTGGCCGATTCAAAAGAGTCTAGAATTTGTATACGAAGACAAAATCATTGTCCAATAATTGGCCACTTTCAAGGAGGACGCCATTGTTCGAATCACACCGAACACTTGACTCAACAGGAACCACTTCTGTCATGACTGAAAATAAGAGTGTGCAGATATACTCTTTGGATTGGAACACCGTATATGTGCTCATAGACGAGAGTAGGCAATCGTAGACACTACCAATATCGTGTTTTCTGACTGGTTCATAATTACGACTCTGTGCCCTAACGGTCAGGTGCCATGGGCCCCTGTAAGTTCATCGGCATGTTGATGGCCAGTGTCTAATGTAAAGGATTAAAAGGCACTTAGTATATTTTGAAGAAAAGCAAGCTATACAGTATCTCGAAAGAAGTGAGACATAAACTCTGACGTCTGCATAGGAAGCGTCGATTCTTTTCCAGCCACGGGGGAATTAGGCCTGATTATCGATCCAACCTTGAGCTGTGCTTTTCATTTTCGAAATTCATCCCGATTCAATTACTCTCCACGACGTGTATGTAACTCGAGATCATACTGCTCCCCGACGAGAGAGTGTCTAATTATTAAGCTTGCTCGTGTGGTTTGACTGAACTTCGCAAATATCGAAGGGAAACGGTATAGTTCAAGAAGTATCGTCCTTGAACTTGATATATTCCTCCGTTTATAGACGGTAGAAACGCTTGCCAGGCATGTCGGTCGTTTCATGTTATCCATTATATCTCAGTGCAGCGTCGGTACTCGTGATAATAAGCACGAGAGTAAATTTAGTCGTTAGTCGGTGAGTTGAGGTCGATAGCTGGGATGCGTTAAGGTAGCCTTTCAGGCAACAGCAACGGCTACAGCGCTCCTACCGCACAAGATGAATCGTTGAAAATGCAGCACGCCTGTAAGATTCGCGAGGGTTTGTGCGTGTGCATAAAACCTAATGGCACACATGTGTGCGTGTATATTAGAAGACAAACGTAGAAGTAGGAGAACAACGAGGATGGTGAGAGTCGAGAGAGGAAAGCACAGTGGCATTGGAAAGCTAGCAGCATCCAAAGGCGAGGGTGGAAGGCTGGAGGGACGAAGCTGGTTTATGGAGGGGATTTAGATGCGAACGGTTCCAGGCATTGTTCGATATAAGACACGACTTCATTAAGCATTCAAGTAATGTTCAAACATTGTACATTGAATTGTACTTGCCCCGCTTCGGTGCGGTGCAGTGCGGTGCGGTGCTGCGGCATACAATGAGAATATCGTCTTGGAAGTCGTGATGCAGCAATATCGAATAATGTATAACTATATCACAAGGGAAGGAGCTGGGAGGACACTGTGAGGGTGCAGAAGAGGCCAGAATACAGCGGGAGGGAAGTTCACTTTGAGAAAGACACGGAGAGGAAAGAGCCCCTCTCTCTCTCTATTCAGAAGACAGTATTTCCTGGCAATGAGTCCAAAAAGTCATTCGATTGCGAGCGACAAGGGATGGAAGCCTCCTCGATGACCGCGGTACTAATGTCGAAAAATTCGACAAACGAGTCGCCTCAAACTGTTACGAAAAAAAATTGGCAATGCTAGAAGTGACGCTGCGCTTGCAGAGTCAAAAGCATGTAAAGCAGCTGCTTTTTGGTAGTCTAGTCGGTGGCTGAACCAGCTGTGTTAGCTGGTCGTAGTGTGAGTCGAGATAACTCGATACATCCGATCTATATGACTGCGCGCTCGGAATACATCACCATATAAGTAAAACCGTAGAATCTGGGATCACCGACAGCCCGAATCATGTTAGTCAGGGCCTCGAGCTATGGCTGAGGTTCGGAAGGGAGGTGAGACACGTCGAAGTCGCCTAGACTTTATTGAGGCAAGTTTGTAGACCCGCCTCTAGGATCAGGAGCATCCACGTCGCAGTCACTCAATCTGGTATATCGAACTATCCTCTCGGCTTCCTTCATTGACTGCCGCTATTCCAGAGGCTCAAAGAGGCCAACCAGTCAGGTAAGGTCAGAGAATAAGGATACGCGAAGAATAGAAGGGATAGAGAGGCTAGGCCCAGCTGACCTAGCCGGATGATAAGCGAGGTTGGCTGTCGCTGCGCGAGGTACCCACGATAAACTTACAGGGTAATTAGTTTTTATCCGACAAGATCGTAGCGCGCGTTAATGAATCAGGAGATGCGTGAGAACCCGTCTAAATCGAAGCGCTAAATGCATTCCGGGTAATTGGAGGCGCGTCCGCCTGGTTAAAACGTGGCTTTGCAAGCGCCCACGTAATATCTGTCTGGCGAAGAATTGTGACTGCAATTTCGCGGCTAGCGGGGAAGTAGAATGCCGGGAATAATATAAAAAATATTACTCAAACGACTCGGGTGCCCGCGTACAACCAACCGGCCCGTTTATACCCCGAGAATTGTTACCATCATTTTTCGTTATGAAAAGACGACGGACAAATTTTGCGAATATCGAGATCTCGTAACGATGTTGTCACGTGTCCGTCGGAAACGAGGCTCGCGGAAAATTTGACAACGAAGCTGATTCTCCCTGTCCTCTCGCGCCTCCAGAAACAGAAGCAGTCTAACGGCATCCTGGAATTCTCCCTAGGGAATGCCTCGGCGCGGGATGCTTGCTTATTAGAGATAATGGCGCCCCACCCCATCTAGTCAGGCTCTCATTCCACCCAGGCCTTTCCTGGCCAATAACGAGGGCCTAATTTATTAACGTCGCGCAATAATACCATTATACGTATATATATTTATTTATTTATTTATTTATTTATTTATTCATTTATGTGCTCGTTTTGGAGGGAAACAAAAAATAAATAAACAAAAACTAAAAGGTCGGGAATAAAATCCCTCGTATATACTCGAGAATGTGAAGGAATGCCTCAGGCCCGAATGTTAGCGTGACATTTTAAAATTACATGTAATTAATCACTAATTGACACTGTGGAACACCCCGAGTGCCTATTACCGTCGAGTGGATCTCTCACGGTTCACAGGATTCCATTCCTTCATGATTTGCCGTTTTGAAGATACTGAAAATTTTCAATCCACGATAGGGTATAGCCAGTCGATCGTCGCTATATCGAACAACCTATGATGTCACGTAGTTTATTTCAGCCGGAGATTAGCCTACGGACTAAATTTCATACCCGAATCGGTGACACTCCTCCGCGATCGACACTCACAGCTCACAAAATACTAGACCAGGTTCAAAATCGGTACTGTTTCACCCGATATCTCGGATACATCGCAAGTTCAATGGGCCGTTGGAAGCATCAATATACATTCATATATACAAACGGGATGACGCGAGTGGAAAATGCAACCCGTCAGGGGTGGATGTCGAAGCATATGCTAGAGGCAGGTGGCGGGAGGCGGGATGAGGGAATATCTGGTGTCAGATCGGCGAGGAGGTTTTCGCAAACCCGAATCACGGGGACCCGGGTGGGAAAGGTCATGGTGAAGCAGCTCAGGCCGTTCGTGCGCGATGCGTCGCTCCGCTTCCGTCGACGGAAGGCAGGGGAACGTACGCCAGGCCGATTCCGTGGGAACGGAACAGTGTTCAAGATTGAGAGCGGCGGGGGCGGTGCGAGTCAACTCGCTGACTACCGTGTTTTCATTGCGCGTCACTGAAACAGCTACTCGCGGAAACTCCGACAACTACCTACTTTGCTCTAAAGTCAATTTCACCTGGGTTACGCCGTTTTCATTTTACTCGGTAACAAGCAACTCCACTGTTACCTTATTCTCTCAGAATTGCTAATAACGCTGTACTACTACTTTTTTTCGAATTGGAAAAACAATGAAAAAAAATAAAAAAACTTGCTGAAAACGAGATAAAATAAAATTAGAAGAACAACGGGAGAAAGAGGGTTCCTTCGTCCAGCCACGTGCCAATTCCCATTCAAATGAGTTGGAGGGTTGACGATCGCTCGACATCAGTCGGCTGATAAGGTCGATGATTTTACGGTCTTGTAGTTCTTGAAATCTGTTACAAACGTCTATAAGCGGGGGATCGGTTGACGTGGCTTCGGCTAGCCGACCTGCATCTGACTTTTCTTTTACTCTCTAACGGCACACGTTCCTATAGTAGTTCAAAGTTGTACCTACCACTCCGTTACGGTAGCATTCGTTATTTGTCTACCGTTCCGTAGTAATCTGGAGGCAGAAGCTAGGATATATTTTTTCCGGCTTTCGGCTAAGCTCCTGAATTTGACAGCGCTGAGAAAAGCCTCCCGCAGACTCGTGTAATTAATAGTTCTAGCTTGCGTATATATATAGACGTCATGTTCCGGGTTGATATAGGAATTTATTTACCCACAGGTTGGTAAAATACTACCATTTCTATAACATACTCCAATTACTGTCATTCCGCGAATATTCAATGTTCGGCCGCTAAACTCTGTCCTGGAATTCGAATTAAGGCAACGAAGGCGACTAGGGAATAAGAGGAAGGGTAACCAGAAGCAATCACGCGACTGGGTTGGTTCACGTGGAACTTATGTAAGGCGTCCTGTTCCGTTCGCAGTGTATATCATCAATATGTAAATAAATCTAAATTATTTGTGCAGATCCGCGTATATGCTGACAGTACAGTCGGTAAGAAATAATCAGCTGTTTAGAAAATCTGTTTGTTCAAATGAAAGGACTTGTTATTAATAATTGGCATCGCTATATACGGTTGACGTTTACGTTGTAACGAAGAATAAGAGGGATTATTAATACGTGAAAATTGTCATTTCGCATTGCCATCGGCATTAGAATATTAAAGAATAAGGAAACAGAGTCACCGAGGAGTTATTGCTTCCACATACTGTCACTTTGTATGGGAAGAATACAAATTGAGGCTTCCGTAATACGAGCCCAGCATACGGACCCCGCCACTTCTTGTGAGTTAAATTCGTGCGACTCGGAGACGACAGTGACTAATGCTTTGTGACTGAAATCATGTTTTAACAACGAAGAACCATTTATTTAACAATACGCTCAACAAAACCCGCTGTGAAATTTTCATTTTATTTTATTCTCAGTCGCTGCAAGCTCTACGGAGCTGGGTACTACGCAGATGCAACGCCAAACTGAATTCCTAATTAAGATCACGTTTTCCTAATACATACCGGGACTCCTGCAGCCTGCACTCGCCTTAAATCTATGAAAATTTTATCTCATCCTGTTTTTTTTTTCCTTTTTCTTTTTCTTTTTTTTACGGGAAGAGAAGATTTATTTTATTTTTTTCTGTGTACGTCACGTGGTATACGGGGGTGGAATACGAAATGTGAGGAGAAAAAATATTTGGAAAAGAACCTTTCCACCCGCAAAACGCAGACACAGATCGCTGATTGTACAGAGGCGTAAGAAAAATTGATATTCACGGTATTAAATGTTGCGAAACAGTGCGCGAATACGGAAGGACGTGAAATATTTATTTTTCCGCAGAAATCGTAACTCGTATTACGCTTTTGGAGCCTCTTTCGTACAGGTGGATATTAGGTAAATGTATTTGTGTCAATAATTGAATAGTCTAACGGAATAACTCGGTTAGAGAAGTATTTCCCTTAGGTGCAAGGACTGCCTTATTGGTTTAAGAGTTTTCACTCGCGCCTCGGTGACAAACGCGTCCCCAGTCTTCTCTGTATAGAAAATAAATTACATTCGGATAAAGTGACAACGCGTCTACCATTTACCGCAACGTGTCCCTTATAGCCCCGTACTCGTTTGACGTCGCATTTATCCAACCGCGCGAGCGAGTGAGGCTAGTGACTCGCGCAGCGATACTAGCTAAGAAATCCGATTACCTATACCCACCGAATCTGGTTTTCGCCGCAGCGTAGCGTCGCGTCGGCGAAGGCATCCTTGAAGACAGGTCGCGTCTAATTAAGCGCCTCGCTTCTGATAATATACGTTTATACCACAGTGAGAATTCTACGGTCAACCGGCTTCGTAACCGGCCCAAGTTTTACAATCCTTGTAAAAATTCTATCAATATTATCGCCTTTGATTCCGGTCACACGGTGAACTCATATACTAAGTCGACCAGGAGGAATGCCGTGAGAGATACAAGTTCTATATAAATATAGAATCGTTAATCCAGCGGACGGACGATTAGCGATCGTAAAAACTAGCTAAACGCGCTAAGAGGAATATCTGTCTCTATAATCAACCCATACCTACGCACGTAGGTAGTT
The DNA here is from genome assembly GCA_947538915.1 of Tenthredo distinguenda. Lineage (NCBI taxonomy): Eukaryota > Metazoa > Arthropoda > Insecta > Hymenoptera > Tenthredinidae > Tenthredo > Tenthredo distinguenda. The sequence goes on from OX384534.1 coordinate 15,514,151, forward strand.
GGAAATATAGTTTTGGAACAGGCGTAGATTTCCGGTCCATGGATAGGTGCTAGTCGAGCGACCGATATTAAGATACCCAAGGGAATATCGGGAGTTTATACAGGGCTGCAGGCACGCCACGTAGTCGATTCCGTCCCGAGGTAAACTTGGCCAGGATATCCCCGGCGCTTTTCCTGTATATTGCATCGGTTCGCTAGCAACAAAGGAAACGGTATAAAAGTATAAACAGCGAGGAAAAACGAACGCCGGGTGAGAACGGCAAGCGCGATTGTTGACAGAATTGCTCGGGAAATTGGGTACAAAGGGGGGAAGAACCAAAGGCGACAAACCTGCACTGGTATTACCTCACAGAGGTTGTAACTTCGGTGACAAGGACGGGATTTACAATCAGTGAAATTTCACGCGGTCGACCATATATGATTTGAAAATTACCGATGTTGTCAATTCCGCAACATCGGAGACCGCGATTGCATCGGCGACAAATAATCTACACATTCTAAATTCTACGTTCTACGGGCGAATCTACGTTACCTACGAACAGGAATATATCCGGTCCAGCTGACTGGGTTTAACTGGGAGTTCAGGGACTCCCCGGGTCTCGGGGACTCGCTGGGTCGGTCCCTACGGTCTGGACTATTTCCTTGGTATTAATACCACTGCCTAGTAAATCACACCTCTAATAAAAACCAAGGAAAGGAAACCGACCCGCGCGCCACACTATAAATCCAACGGTTACGTTTTCACTCCGCGCGAGAAGGACGCGGTGAAGGCGAGCGAGCTGCGAGCCGGGGCGACCCGGTACCTCGCACTTTTCCCAAAGTCCTTGAAAGCCTCTTAAATTATGAATAGCCAAGCGCGAAAGGCTGATTAACATCCCGCGGTGGTCCTGGTGGTAGTATTGTTCCACGGACTTTCTTCAGACAACGCGGTGATATTCAAACTCTATGAAATCTCGACACGATTCGGGCGAGTCGGAAAATCGCGGACAAGCCGCAATTAGTTACCCGCGTTATCTTATCCAATTGAAAATTTTCAATGCGAAAAATTCCATCATCTGTACGCGACAGATTCCTTATCTCAATTCGAAGTAGCTAAACTTCCGATAGGCGTGATATATATCGTCTACTATGCATCCGTGTTTCTCGGATGATATGCGAGGATGTGAATCTCGCAGGATCTTTTCTGACACGCCCTGAATCATTTGTCGATTAACTTACATGCCGACGGTGTTAAAGTACTCACCCGGTCCGATTAATGGGCTCTCTGATTTCAACGGGCGTTACCTACAACGTTCTCATTGAATTATTAAAGGTGGGATTAACTAGTATACTTAGCGTTTACGTTGCGGTTCAATCTGCATTAATATCTTCCATTTCTTGTGGCTGTAGACGATTGCACGTAGCTCCAAGACTCGTACCCTACAACCGATCGAAACTCTAACGTGACCGGGTATGGTATACGTGTGTAGATGCACATACCTTGCCTCACGTGACTTTTGCTCTAATGAACCGAGGCATAATATAACTCCGGGATCTCATCTTCGTATCTATCTCACTTGCCTCAGTTCGCTATATTGTCTAAAGTCCAAGTACCCGTGTAGGTTGTACGCGTATACCTGCATATACGTACCACATATGCCCGTTCGATAATTGCATACATAACAATGTACGAATAAAAGACTATTCTGTATTTACCTACCCTCACGGTACACATAAGCCAGTGGAATGTTTCAGCTCGCCGTTTGCCATTGAGCCTGTTTGCATACGATTAGGCTCGCGTGACTTATAACACCACAGCTGGTTTCCCGCTTCCGAGTACATTCTGGCTATCGTGTTTATACCTGTATCCTTACAAATAGTATCTGTTTTACTTTCATTTGACAAAACGTTTCGTGTTTGGTTGAGAGAGATTTTTAAATAGCTTGGAAAATCGCGCGGGGGCGTGATGCCGGATTACGTTCTATTTAATTCGGAAGATTTTTCGTTCGTTAGTGAAAGATGAGATGTCACGAAACAATAGGCTCTATCTAGATGGCTTTAGTGCGTATCGCGGGGGCAGGATGATTAAGAAAAGAAGAAGAAAAGTATATCCATATACTATATATATATATATATATGCAAAGAATGGACAGAAATTGCGTCTTTCCTTGACAATGCCGAGGAAAGTATAATCACGTGGATTATTATAGCGTAGCCAGGGTACCTACTACCGAGAGAGGAAAACTTATCTCCTTCAATGGCGTACCCATTTACCGTTGGCAATTGGGCGTCTTGGTTACATTGCGTCATTTAATATCACGAGATAATAATAAAAAAACAAAAAATAAGAAACCAAAAAAAAAAAAAACACGAGAAAATAAAAAAGATCGCAAATTAAAGTGATAGAACCAAGCGGCGACGCCTATCCACGAGCGCAATATCTGCTGGCTAACGATAATCCAATATCGTTTTGAAACCGATCCTACCACTTCTTTAGATTACACTGGCTGCACGCGGCGTGCCATGCCACCTGCAATAGACTTTTTTCTCTATTCCTTGTAAGTAAACCGACGTAGGTACCTACACCAGCGTACCTTGAAATCCTGACACTTTTTACGGAGGAAACTCCGGGCAAGAAAAGTTCCGTACAAGAAAGTGGCGCGCGATATTTCCTCGACAGAGATTTCGAAGAAGCTCACGTCCAGATACTCATAACTTCTACCGGTGCAATTGAATTACCATCCCTATATGTGCAGGGGATAAATAAACGCGGATACGAGGACTAATAATATTTGATATAAATAAAGACGGAGAAGGAATACCCATCGTTGTAGTTCATATATAAGAATGAAAGACAGTATTACAAGAATTGCTATCAATCATACCGAAGGACAGTCGCCCCTAGCTACCGGTCAGTTCGTTACCGTCCACCACCGGTATGGGAAAATAATTATTATGAGTAATGACTATGCCTGGTGAACTTACGGTCCATGAGGCGTGGAGAGTAAGGCCACCCACGACGTCTTTCCCGACGAGTCGGTAGTCGTCGTGTCATGCTGGTCGTGATCTACCGATACTTCGAGTCCGTCATTCCCGCGACGGATTCAATTAATTTTCAATTAAACCGTAAGAATTAATCGATCAAAAAATTATAGCTACATGCCTAATTTGAAAGGCCGTGATTAAGTACGGGAGAAATATCGTTCGGATAAAGGTTGAGAAGAATATCACCTCGGCGTTGGAATGAAGATTCATTTTTGTGCGAAAATGGAAGCAAATTTACCGAAATAAAACTGACTATCATCTACGTTTCTTTAGTGATGGTTACGCGGTGGTTGTAGGAAAGGAGATACATTCTCCATGACACGCGGTGCCGAGGGTAGGTCGCGCAAATGGAAACTCTGTGGCAAACGATGTACTATGTACCCACTTATATCGTAGCTGTCGCACGTCTAGCTATATTCTGGTAATATTTCCTGTAGCTGTTTAGGAGAATAAAAGTTGTTTATTTTCATGGAAAGATATATAGTGGCAGGAGATAACTCGTCCCATTGGGTGAACTCTACGAAGAGAATTTTAACGTCAGACTGCAATCTTTATGCACGAGTTGAGTAGTTTAGAGCTGTTTTACTTCCATCAAGTTATTTTATCAAAACGTGTACCTCCACCTGCAAAACTTTAGTAAGATATTTAAATCGCGATAGCGTTCCTTTAGAACTTCAGAGGGCCACTTCCTCGTTTATGAACAAGTTACGGAAGCTTTTCAAGTACGTATTATTTGAAGGGGTGACACTCGGATATTTCTCATCAATGTTAATTACAACAGTCCTTCCACTTCGGGAAATAAATAAGGCGCTTACCTCATATTTTTCAACAAGTTGTCGCGCGCGAAAGCTTCGCACAAAGTGAAATTAAAGTGGAAGATGATGTAGTGAAGATAATAGTGCACTTCGCCCCCGTCAGAATATCGACACGACTCGAAACTGAGCGGGTACCGTTAGCTGTTAATCGACATAACTTGTGACTGTGCGTTTCTAGTTTATCTCAGCTCGTGTTATTCGTATTCAGCAATAATTGCGGGCGTAAAGAATCCCATCGGCGTTAATAATTGATTGACTTGTATACGGCTAGGGAATGACAGTTGCGTGTCATGCTTTGAGAGGAGTCTCAGTTACGATTAGCTCGTTTTCAAGACCAGTAGGCTTCCAGCAGTGAACCCATCGTCCGTCTCTGGGACAAGGAGTAGTACTGTAACGAAATAATCTGCCGTCAGTCAAAAGTGTCAAGTACCTACCATCCCGTATCTCACGATTAGCTTATGCCGCAACCGGGGTCCGAATTGACGTTAATACATTTCATTTCCAAGAGATTATATTCCATTAAGAAGTCTCGTACCAAAGATGAGGCACTTTGACACCTCGGGATCAGCGATATTGACTCGACAAATCGTTTAAAAAAAAGTTTATAAATCTATACAGTTTTCTATGCGTCTATCATCAGAGCCAGGTCTCGATCGGTTCGAGTTTCTTGCTGGCTGACGTCAGTCTGAATTAGCGGTTCCTCGAGTTGTGTAAGACCGGCGTATCCTTGCGGCTAAAATCCAACGGTGATAAGGTACGACGAGGTGCAATCAACCAGATAACGGAACAAAACAGCTTCCACAGAGGATTGTGGCTTTTCGACGGTTGCACCCGAACGTAATAGAATTATTGCCACAAAGTGGCAATTATCAACGCGAGAACCATGTTCGCTCTGGCACGCACAGACCCTTCGGCCCATCTATCTGTCTTCTTCTCGCCTTTTCGACGCGCACGTGAGATATAATGGTGATCGTTAGGCTCTACCACCTGTGAAAATGTATTGTAGTACTGGAGCGTGGTTCCGGTGTGACAAGTAGGTGAGTGGGTAATTGAACGGTTGACAGTTGCTGTCTCATATCTCAAATCTCAGGAACTTAAGGGCACCGTCACGGCGTGAAAATGGTAACAAAGTGGGGTGGACTTATACGTCACGTTGTCCGGTATCTGGTCTGTCAAATCATAGTGTAAGCTGATTATAACCGAACTTTTGCGAAGGATTAAAATCCCGACGTTTGAATTTCAACGAGTGCGCCACCAGAGGAAACGCGGGAATAGAGCTGAGCGTAAATTTTTTTCCCATTTCATGAAAAAGGACTTCCGATCGCGGGGCAGTACCTCTATGGAAATTCGAATCGACAACGAATCTGCATATAAATCCGCAATCCACAAGTGGAATGCAATGCGCGGTAAATAATATATACACGTATATTTAGGTCTGCGTGTATACGATAGTAGTTTAAGTTTGCTTTTTTGCTGATGAAACATCCGTTCGTCTTGTAACACATGCACGCGTACTTCCTTATAGGTACACGTATATTAAACGTTACTTAAAGCTTTTGAACTTCCTACACCTGTACTCGATTACTGCGAACGTATAGATGATGAGGATTTCTTTAGAAACGTTCCACCGCAAAGTGTACAGCGCAGATTAAGCATGCGAGGATTCAGATAGAATATACTTAACGTTCTGCCACCCCGTGACAAGATCTTTAATCACGATTTAGCGACGAGGCACTACACGCCAACCATTGTACAGAGGTGGGCGATAAGAATAGTTCTAGGCAAGGCAGGCGGGCGGACAGGCATCAGAGGTTTCGGTATACATATAGGCGCCCTTGTGGCAGGGTGGCAACGCGAAAGGGGGAACGGTTCATCAATCTTCCGCGACACTCCAAGGAGGTCCTGCATAATACGACTAAAGTTTAATTACCGCGTTACTTTGGCGCTATCCCTAACTCCTGGTGTGAGAGGGGGCACGGATCCATCACCGTACGACAGGCAGTTCACGTTACCTAAACGCAAATACCTTAGGCCTAGAGTAGTATACGGTATGGTGTGGTTGGATACAAGTGGGCAATGGTTGTAGACAGCTCGTGCACGGATACGTACTACTGTTTCTGTATCTGCGACCGAGAGAAGTGGTGTTTGTTAGCGAATGACGCGAGTCATACCTCTCCGGTAACAGTATCCGTATTCCGGCTATAGAAGGCAGTAGTACCCACTTAGAGACACGAGGTAGCCAGACACAAACCAGTTTCCTGCTTATCCGAATGCCATTTTCCTGGCCGTCGTACTGTCGCGCGCGAACCAACGCAGAACTACCTACCATTGCCCATTAACCGACGCTTCGACTATTCTCTGCAAACGAACGATTCCCGTGACGACCATTCTCACATGGCAGTTATAAGACCCGGTATGCCTGTTAGTCCTCGTCAATCAGGTAACTTCGTGGGGGCTGCTCGGTGGTGGAAAAAATACCACTGTCCTTCGATCGGTCCTCCCGAACGCGAGTTTCGATCGAAACTTTATGTGATGATGAAATACTGTCAGAGTTAATGATCGAAGCGATCGACGTTGAATCTCTAATTAGTTAGTGTCGCATGAGTTAACAGTAGAACGATCGTTCTGAATAAAGGCGTTTGTCGCATAGCATAGTCTTCACCGTCCAGGTTCTTGTTCCGAAGGAACGGAATAGGTGAGCGGATAGGGAGTAGAGAGAACTGCTTTTTGCCCTCGGGGGTAACTCGACCCAGGTCAGGGATCGTTATCTATTGCGGGGAACCAATAAGAATGAGCATATCGGCTAATTAGCGATTGAAACAAAAGAAGTTCGCGTGGAATCAGCACGAAGAACAGTTCGCCGTTTCGTGATCGGTTTCAGTTGAATTCTAAGGTGGCGTAGCCGCGCAGATCTTCAACCGCGATTGCAGGACTGTCATTGCGATTGGGTATAAGAACGTCTCTGCGACCCGTTACTTCGCCATGTGACGCGTCGGCACCTGGTGTGCTAAACCTAAAGAGAGAAAGATGGAGAGGTGAACGAAGAAAGAGTGAAAAGGTAGCGGTTGCCGAAGGTACATCCGTCTGCACGTATTCAAAGACGCCGCGCGTCGCGTCGGTTGTCGCCGCTACGGCCAGGTCGCCGTGTTCACACGTGCGTGTACCATCTTCCTCGCTCTCTTTTGCAAAGTCACAACATCTTCTCTCGTCGATCGTCGATCCTCGATCCTCGATCCTCGATCGCGAGATCTTTGTACGTGGCTTTATGCACACGTGTAGCTTGTCGGTACATCCACGCGCATGCACATACCGCACACATGCATGAATATGCATTTGCGTGTCTAATATTTCTGCAAACGTGTCGGGCACACGGTTATATCCAAGCATTCCGTTCCCTTGGAGGAAAAACAATCAACGTTTTAACGGGCTTTCAGTTAAAGCGAATCGTGCGAAGGAGTTACGTGCGATACCTAAGGTCCTTCCTGAAAGACTAGGTTAGTTAATTCTTCCCATGCCACTGTGCTTTTCATTTTACCTCGAGCACGTACAGTCATTGTTGAATTCTGATGTTATATGACGTCTGTGTGTGCGCCGGTGTGCATGTGTGTGCAACCGAGGGCTAGCCCAAGCATTTCGAGCTCAGATCGTTGAAAGGAGAAATGTAGAGAATACAGATTTTATCACGAAAAGCTCTTAATACGAAGCTAATGCCACGTGATAGTGCAAAAATTGGAAGGCTACTACGATGAAACGCAAAAATATCCACGGATAATCGATATCTTTTGCCATTGTCGGTCCATCTCATACCAGCTACCGCTATACGGTGAGCTACCGATAGCTACAGAAACTCACGCGCTTCTTCGTCGGTCGTTATGGCGAAAGAATGTTCACGCCTTCTTACGAGGGCACGAGTTCTCAACCGTATCCGTTATGGCAACGTCTTTGTTTCGCCTCACCTAGCCTCGTCCAGAGGTACTGTACTAAGTGCTAAGTTGTTGATTGGTTCCGGCATGGTGTGTCGAAAATAGTCTGATTAGTTGTCGGTCAATGCGAGGTGACGCGGTTGTCAAATAACTTTATTTTTTCATCAAGTTAGGCAGAGGCAGTGGAAAAGAAAGAGTAACATTCGTTGACAGAGGCACTCCAAACTGTCAATTCTGTATCTTGCAAGTTTCCGACTTTCGCTATCGGTTCGATATATGAGAGCGAATTCTAGCGGAGTGTCACACCTAGCCTACGGTTACGTCCAGTTGGTGAGACGGTGTTGAGTAGAAGCTGGTGACAGAGTTTTGGGAAAACTGGCCTAGTAAAATATTTGCCGAAGGCCCTGCACGCAGCCCGATGTTTCTATAGATCACAATCGTTGTCCCAATATTTGCTCGACCCAACGATAGTTATATAGGTTCACACGCACGAACACAAACTTGCATAATTCACGGGTGAACTGGGCTTCGATGGTCGAGGAAGGTTGGCGGTGAGCGATAATGAGCATACCCAGGGTGCTTCGTTAGTCCCTCAATAGCGTTCAGCCTTCTTCCGACCTTCCCACGAGTCGCGAGGGTGGTGGGACAAGGATAGATAGGAAAAGGAAGCGGACGGGTACGGGGTGAAATTTCAGGTGGGAACCGGCTTCCACCGATAAGGCGAAATCCACGAGATATAAACTCTGTAACGAACGACCTTTTCCTTTGTTCTTTTCCAGATAAGACCGTGGTTCGAGGGTTGGCCTGACAATGAGCAGCAGTCCAGTTTGCCGGATGGTGACTCTCCAGTCGATTTTAGGTGTGTTTATACTCATACTCGGATCTGCTGCATCGGCGGACGATGCTTCGGTCATATCTGCGTCGGCAGAACCATCGGGAATCTCCGGTCCCGATTATACGGGCCCGTCTGCAGGCTCAGACGAATGCGACCCGGAGATGGTTGGTTTCGAGCTGGTCACCGGTTGGGTTTACACGGCTCCCGCGAACATGCTAGACTCCATACCCGGGACGTTGATGCTCACCGACTGCCTTGAGACATGTCAAGCGAACGATTCCTGCCAAGCAGTCAACTATGAAACGGGTCTCTGCGTGCTGTTCAGCTCGAACGCGGATAATAATCCAGGTAAGATTAAATTCGAACGAATTCCCTGAATATGTGAAGCCATCGTTAGACATTTCGTCATTCAACCGTCGTGGTCTATCCCAAGTATCCGGTGTCTGCACGGAATGCCCGCTCGACGTATAGGCGTGAGATTAAAAAATTGCTCGAAGCGGCAATTCGAAGACTAACTAACGGTGCATGATAGCGGCCAAGACGCCATTACCAGTAGCTACTGTATATGGATAGCTATATGGTATACCAATTAATAGATCTTTCCTTGATATTATTATCATTAAAATCGTTATTATTACTGTTATGATTGTTCCACGGTAGAGGAGTATTAGATTTAATTCTTAATCGCTAGGCTCGCGTGCACACCGCGGTATACCCACATGCTACCGCGTTACGAATCGCTTAGTATATGCACTTTCTGACGCCGAGCTGTGACGTGATGCAAGGCGGTAAGTCGACCATCAACTGTACACGTGAGAGGATGTAATTATAAGAGATTGAATTCAGACGGGTCTTTCGTTCGCGTGTTCGAAGGCAGCTATATCAAACACACCTAATACCTCTGAGATGATAGCGTTTATCGCCCATCTCTTCTCTTCGCCCGGGACTCTTTCATTCCTTTCTTTCTATCTAGGAACCTATTCCATTATCAGTTTGTGGCTGGTGAAATAAGACAAACCGCGTATTGATAAAGATCGACGAAGCTCAATTTGGAGCCGGTGAGCCCTTTGCTTTTTATCTTACCTCTTCACCGAGAATAACGCGTTTTAACTCGCGATACCGAACGCTGACAAACAAGCCTTACGCTATTCGATTCCCTGAATATAATCCCGTGAGAAAAATTCAAGGCTGATAATTCGAATCGAAAATCTATTACTTCGGCTCACACTAGCCAGAAATAAGTTATCAGAATATTATGCATTGTCAGAGAGTGTGCCTGCTGCCGGGTTGCCTTCTCATGTATGAATAATGGATGTAGGTATAAGTAAGTGTAACGAGAAACGCACTAATTGAATCTTCCGGGGTGTAATTAATATAAACTATCCGTCCAAAGCTCCTCATGAAGTAGAAACATTAATTAAACACCGATAGAATACGTCGGGCGAAAGTATAATATTGGTATTCTTCTTTCGCGCCAGGATCTAACTCGACGTTCGTCCTCTGCAACGTTTGGATATATTTTTTTATTATTTTATCCACTGGTTTCCTCTCGTTTCCTCTGATCATCTCGTTTTCAATGACGAACCACGAAACTCTCGGTTGTCCAGAACTCCTGTGCCTATCCGCTGGCGTTCTCGTGCTCTTCCGTGAAATCCGTTACCCGGTTCGACTCGCTCGTCTTTCGATGAACAGTCAGTCAGAGCGACTGACCTTCGTTTAACCGTTTGTCATAACGCCGGGCGAAAGAGGTCACTCACGCGCCAGTTCCTCTCTAATACTTTTATTCCGGATCAACGAGCATCTTCTCATAGTTAATATACAGTGACGAATGTGCATATAGACGGTGAGCTAGGACCGATCGTTTTTCTTCAATAGTTTAGCTCGAATAATGGAATTAGTAACGGTTATCGTTTGATAACTTTATTCCGTAACTTCTTTCCAAAACTATTCCTTCCGTTTCTTTGTCGTTATAATTTGTCATACGTCAGGCCTTCGGACGAGATAGTCTTGAAGATAGAAACATAACGTCTGAGTTGTGAGAATGGAAGCAGTATCGAAATAAACGTGCCGGTGGACACAGGTCAAGAACATATAGAGAAAGGGACTCTGAGAGATAAGTAATTCTTTGATTCCACGTGTCGTCATGTCATGTTCATCCCGCAACTCTGCCAACGTTACGATGGGTTATTCACCGTCCATGCTTCAAGTAACGGGGCATCGCCGCATACCAACGATACAGCGCAGTGCACTTGACCATAATACCACATACCGCACTAATGCATAATCGCGATTTCCATATAAAATGCATAAGGTCGTTATACACGGATACGATTTATACTTTAATAAGGAACATTAACGTCTTTGTATACACGTACGAGTCGTACGAAGAAGAACGAGTATTCTGAGTTATTCGTACCTCAGAGCCTTTTTCAATTCGTACAACTTGAAACTCGGAGAACTTAGATATGTGTGGATATACGATATTGAAAATTGCGAGTTCCTCATCAAATTTCCATATTTTTCGCAGTTTCGGTTATTGGAGTGATTCGTATGAATAAAACGAAGGCATAGTCGGGATATCAAAGTTACAACACCGCCGCAGAGTGTAGCGGACCGGAATAAGAAGATAGATAGAAATAGAGATTTTCTAGAGACAAAGAGATTGGGAAATCTTGGAGAAAACTGGTGACTGACATGTATCTTTGCGGTTCGGGGAAGGAATGCGAGCATCGAGATAACCGCGACAGTACACTGCCAGCCAGTGTGACAAATTACACATAATTCACAAGTCAATTTCACACATGGCTGTCCAGTCGGTCGGTCGGTCGGTCGGTTGGTCGGTCAGCCGTCCAGCTCCGGCGATTGAGCGACCAGTGGGCCGCGAGACCGAGCCAGGTTTCACGTGGTGGTCAGTTTAATCCACTTAACAACGGCGTTGTTACCCGTTCTATGTCCCTTCCCCTTCTCTTCTCTTCTCTTCTCTTCTCTTCTCTTCTCTTCTCTCCTCTTCTCTTCCCTTCCAGTCCCTTCCATTCCTCGACCACTCGCCTTCCCTTCAGAGCTCGGTCTCGGGGTTTCGAGGTCTTCGGTGCGCCACACACCGCATCAAGGCATCCTGCGTCTGCCACGAATGCCATTGAATACGAAACCCTTCCACACATTCACACACCTGTACTTAGATCTATCCACGAATGTAAGGAGAACACACGGGTCCGCGGCTCCGCGCGCGCTTCGATTCCAAATAGCCGTGGGAAATGGCATAGCGCGTTGTCTCGAGAATACTTAACGCGAACGAACGATCAAAGCACTTCCCTTAGTGCAGATGTGTATAGCTCACTCACTCGTACGCCGAACACGATCACCTACCCGCAAACCGCAGCCCAAAGTCATTCACGATTCTCTTCTCTCTTTACGCACGCACGCACCCACTCGCAGATGCGTGCACATTACATAGAAATTTTTATTACGCGTAACATAACTATTGCAAGACTTAGTTCTATTACTCTTTAAGTATAACCAAGTTGAGTTTCATATTTCGCATACGCAATCGAAGCAAACCTCTGTCATACGAACAGAAAAATGTGCAAATCGGTGTCAAAAAACCCTCCCAAAACTCTTCGTTAATCCGATTCAGTTCGTTTTTCGAACACTTGAACATCGAGCGATGATCCAGAGGTAATTTCACTCAGGAATTTCCATTATTCTAATCTCGCAACTGGGACATACAAAACAGATGGATACGCGGTGTCATTGGATTTTTCTTCATACGTCATGCGAATGTCTGCATGTGATTGCCTCTGCGTTGAAGCGAGTTATTAAAGGCTAGTTGGGTGAAATAGTCTGCGTATGACCTAGCTGTCTACGTATACACTTTTTAGTGTCGCCTGGTGTGAGTTTGATGAAAAAGTTGTGTGCGAGTATTGTGCGCATGTATAGGATGACACAAGCGTGTGATTATAGACGTGTGAGAGGTACGCGACTAGCTTATTAGAGCCGGCTGCGTGTCACGTAATCGGAGTCCTAGTTGGACTCGTTGAGGAACGTGGCCCACGGCAATCCTCGGCACGTTCGTCATTTCCACAAATCAGCTGTACGCGATACACGGTTTGACCTCACAGGTAGAAAAATCATCTCCACAGAATCCCGGGCCTGAGATATTTCGTGGCTGTTGTGAAGAGCCAGCAGCCAGCCAGACAGACTACCGACCCGAACGAGTCACGTTCCACATTTGGAAGAAGTAGCACTGCCACCGACCGGAATAATCGTGACGGTGAATTATTTCCCGTTACAAAATCGAACCGGTATTTGTATTGAGACCCAACTATATCGTATCGGGACGACGACTCGTGTCGACACACCCGCCATTGACCTCGGCCGATTGTGGCACTGGATGGAATGACTGGATGAAAAAACAACACGTCGAAAGTGCAATTTTGCCTGGATGTCTCATCATCCGACAGAATCAATCGCGATGGACAATCCGTCCGCTGAATTCTATGCTTCAATCTTATATCGGCATGGTTCGGCACGTGACAATCGTGGAACAGGATGGTGGAGAATTTGTTAAAATGATTACCAGTCATAGTGTAATTGAATATCGAAATTCGCGGTTAAATGACGGAGTATAGTGTACCCATAGTGGAACCGGATAGTTTTTACGCTTATCTTCACGGCGAACAAGTGGAAGACGTGACGGGCGAACAGCTCCCATTATTCGTGGACTGACAGAACTAATTGCATTGTCCGATCTGAGTGTATCGTGAATCGGTACGCACGCGAGCTTAATCTGGCGTATCGTCGTCGAAAGGATCGCGACGTACGTTCAATAGAGCCTTTGTCTGGCAAAAAACATTGACGTTGAATTTTTTATTTATTTTTTTTCTCTCCCCTATCGTTGTAAAAGATTCCAGAAATAATTTCAGAAAACGATATACATGTATATGTAAAACACGTGCGATCGGTGACACAGGTTCGTAACTCCGAACCGTTTCGCCTTCTCAACAATCTCATCCATTCAGACAAATTTTTTTTTTTTTTTTTTGCGGGAAATAGATACAAAATCCGTCGATTGTAATTGAACAATTTTTACGAACCTATTTATGCGGAGGTACAAAGCATGGCTCTGTGAATTCAAGCTGTCAGATATTGACGCTGCAATTTTGACGTCAAAGAGAATCGAGGGGTCCACTCCGTCGATGGGTCTTGACCGAGATTCAGTTCTGTGAGTATAGGTGTGTATGTAGGTACTGTATACGTTGGCTCGGCTTGTCGTCCCAGAAATTCCGATGATCGTAACGCGAAACAGGTTGTTACTGCCGATGATATCATACGAATCGTTTATTTAATCTTGGTTTAATATTATGAAGCCTGTACTGCTACTTGGTAACGTTGTACCTCTTTTAGGTCAATACCACTTGACTTTCTATCAATTACTCAATATCGTAAACATCCTATTATTTGAGTAACGAAAATAGACTATACCCAAGAGTAATTTGGGCGCTGAACGAATCGATTTATTTCGTTACCATAATCGGTTTACGGCGTACTCTCTCATCGGATCTATCCTACTACTAGAGGAAAGATGCTCTGTAAAAGTTTAGGCGCTAGTGTCGGAATTCCACCTCGATATCTCGTGTCACTAAGCAATTAGCTCCTTGGCGTTGAACGGTATAATCTATCCCATGATCATGTTGATAGCGCTTGTTGATTCGGGTGCAGTTTGTTGCTTGCAACTCGTTTCTTTTTCTTCCAATCATTTATTCATACACTTTTCATCCACAGGTTCGCGTGCTGGTTTATACATATACGATGAAATAAAAGGGTTAGCGAAACTAGGTGGTACGCGAAGTAACGGGAGGCGATAGGGTGGTGAACCAGTAAACCAGTTTTTCTTCTTCTTTCTGTTTTTTTCGTTATTTACTCTGACCGTGGATACGATTCCCAGTTTCTCACCTAAGGAACGCATATCGTGAGATGCGGATACATAGGCTACTGACTTTTCCGATCTCAAACACCCCGGACGACGTATGGAGCTGCCGTAATAAAACTAGCTGGAAGAATCCTTCCCCTCTTCACATTCGGTCATTTTATAGACCAGGCTTTGAAATCTCCGAAAAGGAAGGAGCTGCTAGTTATTTATTTTTGTATTTTTTCGTCATACCGTACATAGGTTGTAATAGATCGATATTGACGTTAAGATATCGAGACCACGACGATTCCCGGTCCTCAAATTCCCTGAGGGAAAGGAGCTAATGGCCAGCCGACTTTTATCCGACAAGTAACGGGTGAAGTTAGGGTTAAACAAACTTTTTACCCCGCAGAGATAACATCTTTGGTTAATTAATAACACCCCGTGGAAAACGCGCATGTGCTACGCGATACTTATTCAATTAATAACAGGACGTGACCACGTGCGTGTCCGTCCGGAGTAATTCCAAGACTCCGTGACAAATTATAATTTCTAAAATATGATCGACTAATGTTTCCACCATACACCGTACCGAATCAACCGGTAATACCCACACTTCGATGTAGAGGAATTCATCACATCATTCACTGTAATTTCACAAAGCTTAAGCACAACATTGATTATATACGTACAGCGATCGCCCAAACAGGCCACTTAAAATCTCAAAATAAAAGACCTGAATTTTTTTCATCAAGCTCACTTGTAATTCCATCTTAATGCCAGTTCACGCGAGGTCCTTCCTAGGCTAAAACGATGATACATTTTTTACCCCCCGCAGCATTACACGGAATAGTTTCGCAGACAGAACCATATACTTAATGTTAAATGGGTTTCTGTGTACCGTGTAGCGAATTGCATGGAATTAGGATGGTCATGTTTGTTATTCCTCGCGTTCTAACGTACGATAATTATGTTTTATCCCTTTGTGACACAGGTGCGCTGTCCCAATCCCAGTTCCCGGTGTTTACAATCTACGCCCAGAAGAGCTGTTTGGGTGTTAAACCGTGCGAGAGGGCTTGGTGCATCGATAGAGTGCAAGGATATCGTCTTCAGGGTCACACGAGACGCAGCATCACCGCATCGTCGCGTCAGCATTGCCTGGAGCTTTGTCTCGGAGAGAGAGAATTCCTCTGCCGGTAAGTGGTCTTGGGTATTGCGTAAATAATAATTTATAGGTCAGTATCGGGGAAAGGGATAAGTCAGTTTATTTAAGGAGTCTGCGTGCGGTTACTCCCGCGTCGAGAGACGAAGGGATGATTAGCGATATTTTTTCGGTTACTTTTAACGATCAAACACCGGGACAAACGGCCGGACGTGAAACGTGGGGCGGTGAAAAGGCTATAAAATTAATCTCCGTTTCATCTGGTCGAGTTTAACGCTGCGTGGGGCTCATATTTAGAAAAATTCCACCACGAAAGTGAAAAATTACGCAACGTTCTGACGAGAACGGTGATCAAGGGTGCATAAACTGCGAAATAAATTACACTTTACAAATCTAATGAATTTTTAATTTATCAGCCACGAGCCACGAGCCACGAGTCGTGGCCTGGTGTCGTTGTCCCCGAATCTTCATTTGTCAACGCTCACAAGAGTTGAGAATTTTTTTAAACTTTTTTCGCGGCTATACCTATATACCCACTCCATTGTACAGGGTTAATAATAAACGAGAAGAAATGAAACTTTGAGGGAGCCCCCGCGATCTGGATGCGAATTGGCGAAAAGAAAAATAGCTTGTGTAATGACCAAAGTTGAAGCGAGTTCATGGAGAATTGCCTGGATCAAAGCGCAAATTTTATGGCATGCTACACCGTTGGCGAAAACTAAAATCCCCCCGGGGACCTATAGGTCAAAATCGCACGTGAAATTGCAGATAAATCCCAAGAGGGGCTAACGTTACGTTCGTGACGTTTGTTGCCGAACGGTTACATCGAGGCTTTATCTATTCTACCCCCATTTTCGATCATAGTTTTTCTGTTAAAAAATATGCATATGTCACTCTCAGTCATTACGAACAAAATTTACAGATTTAACACAGAAATTCAAACTTCACGCCTCTTCATCGATATTTCGACTCGTTAAAAAGACATTCGAATCGATGTGATAATTTATCATAAGTAGATGAAGTTTGAACTTTAAAAATCACCAAAGTAGAACAAGTTTTTATCGCAGTCGTTCGAAATCCGTAAGTGTCTATCAGCAAAAGAAAAAATTTTTTTGGTATTATCAGAGGAATGTTTGAACTGTATGAAAAGTCTGTTTGAGTCATCTCGCGTTTACGCACTGTCTGACATTTCGGCATCTCGATCGTTACGTCCCGTAGCAATCTGAAATTTTTCCCAGAGTATAATTTGATGATATAAGAAATTCTCTGAATTCCGTGTGCTCGGAAAGCTTTAACTCGACTTTGAGGCATTCAACGCGGGTTCACCGCGCTCATTTTTCCTCCTTCGAAAGTAGTCTCGAACATTATGACCCTAATATGGGAGAATAATCATTATAGGATTCTCCCGCCAGTCGTTGAATCAAGAAGCGGTAATAAAACGGCTTTTGGTCAGTTTCTTTTTCCCTCATAATACATGTTTCGCGTGGACGTTTATTACACACTCTCCGTACGCAGCTGGGTGCGTGTGCGAAGATTAGATGGAATTAGAATTAAACAGGGAACGCAGGAAGCGCTAAAGTGGCGTAGTACAAGGAAGTCGTAGAACAAGGAAGCACCCGGGGCTCCGGAGAACGGAGGGTTCAGTTCGCGGGCCGAACATTGCAGAACTGCATGAAGAGGTGGTTGAAGCCGCGATACCTCCTCATCCGCACGGCAACAGGAGGAATTTCGTAATAGAAACCGGAAGTAGACACGTAAAACTGTCCCCGCATTAAACTGCAGAGATGAGACTAAGGGGTCAGGGAAAAGGTGAGCACAGTCACGAATCCGGCATCACGTGGCAGAGATAATCAAGTTCCTCGATTAACTGACAATGCATGCGTGCGACTGCGGAGCTGGTGCCTTAAACACGGAACAACGAGCGAGGGATTCAACTGCAGAAGCTTAGACCGTGCAGTTCGCATTAACATTCTATGGGAACGGGATCTTCTTCGAACCCGATTCACTCTATACCAGCGGGCTCGGCTGTACATACGCTTCCCTCTTACTCCTCGCTGTGTTTCTGCAACGTTTGCTGTTTACCGGGACCGCTTTTAGCAGAGATGCTTCTTGTTCTTCATACCGCCTTGCGGTTTCCACCCAGGAACCCATTGGCTCTGCCTTCCTGTTCCTTCTTGGATGTCTAGGTACTGAGGTTTGCGATAACAGTTTCCTACGTTACTCCTTAGACGAATAAGGCGGCACGGCACGTTGTTGTTAGACGTGATCCTCTTCGGCCTGGCGTGCACTTTTATGACGCTAAATTAGTGTAGCGGACTATTATGTCATTTTCTAGGCGTGTACCAGTCACCGAAAGGGTTTACGACCATGCAACAGATTTTTATTGCGCCCAGGCCCGGGACGAGCGTAGGATAGGTACTTACTTAGGTCCTATACCGAGCTACTTTATTGCGCCCGCGAAACAGGTACTCCAGTAGAGAGAACAACGAGAAGTCAGTACTCTGCAAAGATTTATTTAGCCTTGTATCCTGAACAGTTAAAAGATCGCTAAGGCACGATTTAATATCAGAGAACGCTCTAACGACGCGGATCAGCTATACTCGCCGGATTGATATTGGCTCGTACGGGGTTTCGTAATTATGGAAACAGTTAGCTCCGGTCAACTAGTTGAATTAAGCTATAGAAAACTAGTAATAAATATTAATACAGTTAGACCGGCACGGGTGCCTCTGCCACGACCTCTTCAAAGACATTCAATTTCACCGTAACAAGTCGATTAGATTATTTCGTCGAAGGATAGATGGATAAGTAAACAGCAATAAGAAGAACTTGGTTATTACCGAACTGTGTTAAAAAAGCATAGTTGAGGACCTTGGTCGAAGCTGAAGAAGTCGGGTCGGAAGGAACCGTAATAGTCACTTCAATTTAAAGTTTCGGAATTTGGTACGATCAATAATTTAACAGACGAAAGCTTCCAAGTGTGAATAAATAATGCGGAATACTTTGGTGATCGGTGCAAGGTTTTTGTATATTTCGTTTCTCATACCAATGTGCAAGAATTGTTTGCACTCATCGGTCAATGGCTGCTGACCATCCGAGGAAGAAGTTGATTCAGAAGAAAAATGAATCGTGAAGAAACTACGCCGACTCGAGTTCTTAGATTCAAATGACAGTTATAGTTCGAAGATCGAAGATCAAGAATAGAAATATGCGATACTCTCACAAACGATTCAACTCGTTTTTGCGCGTAGGTCCTCGACTATCGTCGTATCAATCGTAGTAAAGTCTACCATTTTTACTAGTAAGAAATAAATAAAAAATAAAAAAAGACCACAGGCATTTTCGAACGTAACCGTTACCATCAGATCGTGATATTCTAACGTACTATGGATTGTGGTAAACTGTACGAGCGTTTGTGGTTAAACGGTTGTTAGACGTACAATGTTGCGTCGTTTCTATTCCTACTTCAGCACTGAACTCTTAGGTATTACCAAATTCAACATTGATCAAATTTTTCCTACATCGCTTCAACTTTATCATAGAAAAATTGACAAAGGTGTGTTTCCTGAGATACGGAAATTTTTGAAGACTGATTTGCCCCGGAATCACATCATTTTAGAATATTTCCTCAAAATTTAAAAAAGTTACGACGATCACTTCTTCGGTAAATTAAATCTATGTAATAGGCGAAGTGCATAAAGTCTCAATCAATTTGTAATTACGTGGCAAACCCCAAGTAATATAATCAGCTGTGAAAAAACTGATCGAATAGAATATTCCTCAAAAGCGTGTACGATCGATTTTTCAATTTTTTTTCCCCCAATTTATTCCCAAGGTGTATTATACCCCCTCCATCCCTATAGTCCTTTCCTTTCGAAGTAATAAGTTTATTGTGTTAAAGTTATGCCATAGTTATGCTTCAATCAATTACAATAATGTAATATAATCATCGCAAGGTCCCGCGGCGCGAAGCAATATAATGAGGTCTCTAATGAGAGGGTAGAACAAGGGATAGGCATACCTTCGTATACATACTTAGGTACATCATGCCGTCTGAATTCGTCTATATCTATATCCATACCCATATCTATATCTATATCTGTACATCCATACTACAGGTATATATATAGATAACTACATGTACCTACGTCCGCGAATACCTATATATAGACGAACTCAGAGATATAACTGCGAGACGCCCGACCGAGGTAATGGTGGTGCTGGGTCGACCGCGTGCGCGGATAAGAGCGGCGCCGAAGCGAAAATTATCTGTATGTCACGCGAACGAAGGCAAACCCTCTGCGCAAATGCGTATACGGATGATCCGATACTACGGTTGCGGTCGTGCGTGCACGATCGCAAGACCGGAGGGTTATATTCTAATCGTCCGAGGACGATTACTCCGCTAATTTCTTACTAATTCGTAATTATACAGTACTTATCCTTGGATACTGGTCAGATATAAACTCGATTCGTTGAAATTAACCGATTAGTAGGTATAACGCCGCCGGATGAAAGGCAGCGAAGACACGCACTCGACGCATTCATTTACCTTTTTCTCAAACTCAGCTCTAAGATCCTTCGACTAGATGGGCTCTAATCTGACACCCTTTGTCATGGAAACCGTCAATTATTATTTTTCCCAGGGTGCCTACACACCTACGTAGACACGGTATTCAATTTCGTCATGGGCCAAAGGGGAATTAACGTGTTAATTTAAATCCCCACAGTCAGCACGGGGAGTTAACACCCCGCATGCCTTTTCTCTCGACTGAAAAAGGCTCGGTGATACAGTTGTGTCCTTTTTTTTTCATCTCCCCTCTTTTCATTTTTCGTTTTACACCTTCGACAAATCAAAAATATATCGTGTCTTCTATTCGAAGAAAAAGTAGAAAGGAAAAAGAGGAAACTCTCCGAGTCATTTCTATACCTAGTTTCAAGATGGATATCGGTTGTTCGCGAAATCGACCACTAGTCACTGAGTTACGTACCTCGTGTCAGTAGCTCGCGTGTAGGAAGTTCAGTGAGCATAATTAAATCATGGAGTATAGGTTGGTTCTAGGGAGGAGAGCAGAGATCAGCAAGTCTAGAGTTATAGCGAAGGATCGAGGACGTGGACTCATCCTTTCCACCCTTATTCCCCCTTCATTCCACTCTTCCGAATCGTTGGTTCATTAAGCGTTTAGACGCCCGCTACACGGTATGGTAGGGTGGGTATGGTGTATGGGCAAAGACTCAGGTGAACGTACCACGAGTGAAGGGTACAGGAGCGCTTCTTCGTGGTCGAAAGTTCCCCACAGAAGAGTAGGGGGTTAATAGGTGGGGCAAATGGGAAAAGGGTGAGGGCGGTGGAGGGTAGCTCACAGAATGGATAGGGTGTTCGCGTGGGCGGCTCGCCGCGAAAAGGTTTTAGCGCCGCCAAGCACAAAGTAATCAATCACCCAGGGAGTTGTTTAATCCTCGGCAATAACTTATGCACCGTTGTATCGTCGGCCCCTGGCACGTTGACTTTGCGACCCGTCTTCTAACTTCGTCGATAATCTTGGAACCGTACATTTCCCCGCGGTATAATCACATCTACGATTCTTGATACTTGAAAAAATCGTGAAGCGGAGTGTTCGAGCGATACCTGAGCTTCAGCGAATTCAGGGATGAAGAGAATCACCGGTCTTGGACCGAGGCAGCATCCGCTCGTTTGCGAAACGTTAAAAAATTGTAGTAAATTTTTTATACATTTGAAATACGTTTTTCTGACGAGGTTCAACCGCTTTGAACTTTTCCCTCGGGGTGATATATTGCGTTCTCATTTATGGAATGGTCTTCGCCGTGCGTCGTGACTAACTCGACATTCGTTGTACATAACGCGGTGTAGAATTTTCGTTTTCAGAGCGCGAACTCCTTGGGTATCATTATTTTTTAGATAACAAATGATTTTCGTGAATACTGTTCATCAAATTTCCACCTTTATCCCACTTCTGTCACCGTCACGATTGGATTTCGTACGTCAAATATTACGAGAACGTTACCTCTCAGAATATAACGAAAAGTTACGCGGCTGACGCTCCTGCGTTCTACCCGAGGGACTCCTTTACACCTACTACCAAATTTCCCACCGCTTTTTCGACGTGGGTATATATTTCAACGATTAATTATATCGCGGTTGACGTTTCGATAAAGATCATATTCCGACATGTATACGTTTGATAAAAAGAAGTAGTGACGCGCGGATTCGGCAACGTCTGGCAATCGCTCGACGTGTCCTCCTCCGAGAAGTCTGTTCCCGGTTTCGTTTAGGAGAAACTAACTCGTCGTTCGTAAGACATAAATATTTACTTTCTTTGAAGGCGTTACCCCTGCTAGCAATCAATTTGAGAGGCCGACAGTAGGAGCGGCAGCACACGAAATTTGTAGCGAACCGTGCAGGAGGGTCGACGTACGTGACACTGGTAAAGAGGGAAAACGCTAAAAGAACAAAAGCGAAAAAAAACTAGTCAGGGAGACCGGGCGACACAAAAAGACAGAAAGAGAGAGTGAGAGAGCGCCCGAGAAGAAGAGAAAAAAAGAGAGAGTGAGGAGAGGCAAAGAGTATGGAGACAGGCATCGGCCGATCGAACCGATTTATCACCGACGAGATGCAATCGGACTCGCTCTCCTTCGCCGCTGGCGCTCGACTGTCGATAATGCCGAACGGATCACGATCCGATCCTCAGTATCCACAGCGTCTTACTGCCTACGCCATCTTGTTCCTATATACCATGCACCAGATGCATACCTAATAAAGTAGCCAAAGGCAGATGGAGTGTTCTTGCAGCGATTTGGAAAGGTATGTTGGGAGATAGATCCGAATGAAGTGCATGGCCCACCCGACAACGGGGTCACAGTTTGATGGACGTAGTTTCCTTGGATCATGGGAATTACCGATGAATTAAGAACAAAGCTACCCGGAAGTAGCGCCGATCATGATCAATCAAACGAGGAAAAACCTCTAACGGCATAGCTTGGCATGGCAACGCGGCGTTGAGTAGTTCGAGTAATTTACTACGTGGCAAGAACTGATTCGTTCGTTCTACTTTCCGAAAAGTGATATCAAGACCGATCCTCACTCCGTACAGTTTTGCGATAGGTCCTAGCGTATGTCTTTAATTTTCTAACCCTACAAGGATCGACTATTCGCCGCGTTAGCTATCTCGACTCTTTGTTATCCGGTGAATTTCAGACTAACGAAAAGCTCTGACGACGATATTAATATTATCTTTGGTATCAAGACCCGGAGGCCGCCAAAGCAAACACGGTGTGGTTTAAGCCACACACTGTGACTATATGCGCGTATGTTCCTACACAAACACCTGTACATACACATATATATAAATATAAATATATATATATGTATATAAGCGTGTGCTTTCCACACACACGCACATACACATACACACGCACATGCCTGTGGTATCGTTATAACCGCAGAAAGAGTGGCGGCAAATGGCGAGAAGGAAATGCTAGCGGATTCAAAGAGTACGGCGACGCTGGGGTGTGTAACAATCCGGCGAATGCCACGCGGTGTGCACTGCCGGGTTCGACGCTCCGTTCTTCAGCTACGATCTTTTACAAGGCATAGCGGCATTGCACGGCGAAGAGAGGAGGCGAGGTGGTAAGGGACGGTATCGCGAGGCGAGGCGATCTTCGTTTGATGTAAAAGTGCAAAAACAACTGCGGTTTTGTCAGGTAAAAGAGAGGAAAGTTTCCCGTCTCGTGGCGGAAGCAGCTATGGTACCAACGGCAACATCAACAGCAACGGCGGCCGCAAGCCACTCGCTAGGGTTACCAAACCGTATACCCACCACGAGCCGAACACCAAACGAGTTGGAAAACTGTTACCCGCATCACTATAGATATAGACCCGTCTTTGACCGGGTAGGTTGCCGTGCAAAAAGATTTGGGGGCGTAACAGTGGCTATAACTCTTTGAAATTTCGTTCGAAATTCTGTAACCCCTGCGGGAGAGATTTCTCGGGACCGTTACCTCTTCGACATCGAGATGACCACCCCGGCGATAAAGAGGATTAGAAATTATAGAGGATCGAGGAGTAACGAGAAAGCTAGAGGGCGTGTGTGACCGCGGATCCATATTGACGAAGCCGAGGACGTCACATACCCGACGATATTAATTCCCGACACCTCGCCACTTGAGTGCTCGTTATACCCGGTAGAAAATGGAAACACCTGGGGCGACACGACCCGTGCGTCGTGTGTTACTGGCTAAGGCCCCGGGCTAATTTCACCTGATCGATAAAGCAAACAAATTTCTGCCACTCTGGGGTGAGAAATATGTCTTCGATGCTACCCGACGTCCTCGTGTTTCGACTTTATTTTAAACCCTGAATTGGGGTACGGTATGACTTTACGTAGGGAATTTGCAATCGCGCGAAATCGTACGAAAATTTTATAAAGACTTTACGATGGTTCAACGAGCTTGAGGATTATTCAGTTTTTACCTGTGCAGTTGAAAATGATGGATAGAATTTCAGCTGAATCTTCACCGTCGAAAAACTTTTGCTAGAAATATTTTTTTTGCACCTTGCATAGTTTCGAGAATAATCCCGGTATGGCGGAATAGTTTATAAAAACAATGCGAGGCATGCGAATAATTGAATTATTCCAGTTGTCCTTATCCGTATTAGAATATCTACAATTTTTTACTCCCTGAAAATAATGAAAATTGGATTTGAAACGTCTGTCGGAAAGAAAAGTAAAGATATCACACAAGGTTGAAGAATTTTCCCGAAAGGTCGGTATTTTCGATCGTTACAAGTATTCCTTACATAGGCTTTCACAATCTCGTAGATAAGTACTAGTTACGTATAAAAGTACGTAACGAAGACTGAAGTTGCTACGGTGATATTCCGTATACGAAAATAGCGTGGGTGATATTCTCTTCTGAAAGATATTACGTTTCACTAGCGCGTTTTACGCGGTGCTAATACCTAAACAGTGAACTCCGATACCTACGTGCAAGAAAAACTTACCAATTATTGGCTATAGTACCGTGAAACCGTACTAGATATATGAGCTAATGGATTGATTCAGTTTTTTTTTTTGTCATCGTCTCGCCACCTCTTCGACTTTCGTCTCAATTAACTCGATATATTTTTCTTATTATAATTTTTTCGCCATTATACCCTCGGGAGATTATATTCAGACATACGTATGCTATTACTCGGACATTAGCCAATTCGCGCAGCCATCCGAGAATAGGTTCACAGAGATTCATGGACCTATACAATAAATTAATACATCAGGTATCAGGAGTCTCATCCCTTCCTCTCGCTTTCTCTCTCTCTCTCTCTCTCTCTCTCTCTCTCTCTCTCTCTCTCTCTCTCTCTCTCTCTCTCTCTCTCTCTCTCTCTATATGGAAGAGGTATCTGTTACTTGCAAGAATATAATGAACCGTGGCTAAAACTGTTTGAATTTTTCATTCCTTCTAAAGAGGTTGCATTAGCGGCGGTCGGCAGCAGTTTCGAGCTGTTTCAATGGTGTCTCGAATTCTTCTCTGCAAGCTTCTCTCAGAGGCGAAAAACCTCTGGGAATTTTATCACCGAGTATGAGGGGTGCACTTAGCCACGCTCGGCAAAGCGCTACATACATCGATAAATTTTTAACAGACGTGAAATCTCCGAGAAGATTGGGCTATTCGTTATAAAAATATATATATCTATATCTATGTATCTGGATATATCTATACACACGTTATCTCCCGGGGATAATTATATCGCAATTAGTAATTAGTTATAGAGTAAACCTCTAAGCAGCGTTAATTTCACAGTCACGTATTTGATGCGATATTTTGCTGTCAATAGTGATATAGGGACTCGGAGTAGCCTTAGGGCATATGGCAGTGTAATTATATCCCCGCACTCTTTTAATCTATCGGCATTCTCGCGGCTCTGTTTGTTTCTCGTTCGGAACCACTACACACCAGCGAAAGAGATGTCAGCCTCAGCTATAGTGATATACAACACAATACTTTGACGTAACCAATTATTGGTTATTATCTTTATATATCGACCGGGCCGAGCCGTCCACTAAATTACTCATCATTTTAAACAGTAATTGATAGGTCTTTGGATTGTTCTTTCTTCGCCACAAGGCTGGCGAATCTTTGCAACCCCTCGTTTCATTTCGAGGATCGGGAACCTTCATCATTTTCGCGAAATGAAACGGCCTATCGATTTTCAATTCTAGCACGCTTCATACCCAACACTTGAATCAACAGATGCCACTGTCTTGGGAGAGAAAAGCAAGGGTTTCGGATTTTTGAGGGATCCTCGAGCTTCCTTCGATTCTCTTTGTTTCTATTTCGAGCCGATTTTGACTGAACGCCAACGCGCGGAACGTGCGCGAGGCATTTTCGCATAATAAATCAGGAAAATTACACGAATTATATAGCTGAAAGTATTGAACTTGAATGATGCGCATCGTAAAACTGATAGCGAGTCTTCAAAGTACATTATAAATCAGAGAGAATTCTTACGAAATTCATTCCCACCTTTCACACGTCTGAAACTCAATGTTTTCGAAAGATTATTTGAAAATCATAAATCTCTGACAACTCCCAAGGGATAAAATCAACCCACGGAAGAATGCGCTGCTACCAGATGATTCCGAGGATCACGCTGGCTGGGTAATGGGAAAAGGTTGGGAGTTACGGTCGAGTTCGTTACAGTCTTTGATATGGGCATAGGTATAACTAAATGTAACTATATGACACCGCGCGAGTGGTATCCAGATTGCAAGGAGGTATCGTATGGATTATAGATACACCGAGTATAGGCCGGGGTGGTACTACGGGGGTCCGGAGGTCCGGGGGCCTGGGTGATAAATTCTCTCCTATTATAATAGAGAATCCTACCACTAACCGAGGCGGTAGCAAAACTTTACACAAGACGATAGAGTGAGTTACGAGTTAGGTCTGCGTCGCGATAACGGATGTGCGTGGCATTGCGTAACGCAGAATGTCACCAACCTTAGCAACCGCAACAAGTAAGGAAGATTACTATGTGCTTAGCCGGCGAGACAGGTCCTCCCGCAAGCCGTCAGATCCTTGCTACCGCATGTTTATATCCAGGTATTGTGTGTCGCGGCGTTTCCGTACAGCGCCGTCAAAGAACGATGCTGCCGAGGCAAGAACAGTCAGGGGAGTTGGACAGCCAGCATGGATCGTCGGCTCAAATAACTTGGGAATAATGCGGAGATTGGGGACCAAGTTAGCGCTTTCCGAGGACGGACAATATATCGTTGGTTAGCCATTACGGAGCACCATTAGATAGCCGGCACGTCCAGATAACGAGCATTAGTCGGCGTGCAACGGGCGGGTTAACTCCGAACGGGCCGCGTACCGATCGTACCTCGTCTACCATAACGCAGCTGTACTTTGCCGTGCTTTGCCGTACTTATTGCCCGGACGAAGCCAGGCGGACGCCGAGCGTCGCGGTCCGTCCTTAGCGATGGATGATTCCTTCGTAATCGGAGGGCCTCATCTCGAGTTCTGCAACTTGAAACAACTCGCCATCGTCGCCTTCGACAGCGAACTCTGTGCATAGTCAATTTCATTTACTTTATATCGCTTGTTTCATTTCCAATCGAAAAAAAAAACCTGTATATCGACACATTTATATGTACAGTATCAGTGATGAAATTTTATGCAAACTATCCATGTTTATTCGACGGTGAAATTAAGTGCCTGTACGAATAATCAGTATTGGTAATTAATTAATTATTATTCCGGTATCGGGATCATTGCAATTATTACACTGTACACGAATCGTTATACTGTTTCATTTCTATTTACCGGATATTAGCTATGGATTGTCAATAGCCTGTTCAGAGTTTTCGAACGTCACGCACATCGCGCGAACCCATCGCGGTGTGGAATTTCCATATTTTGTCTAAAAAAACTGCAGAATTTCAAACGAGAACGTCAAATCCGAATTACAATGAGCAATGTTAGCGATAGAAACACGTTTCCGATTGATTTGTTACATTCGGAATACAAAATCCATGTTTTCATCGGAAAGATTATAACTCTCCACGTGAAAATGTATCGACGCTGATGCCTCCGCTCATGAGACCGGAGAAAAGGCTGTTCTATGAAATCCGAAAATTTGACAGGGATCCAAAGAACGTCCATAGGCTCCAAACTTTCACGAAGTTATGACAGAACCCGAGATTCTGCGGTTCTTTCTGCCGGATCAATCGCACGGGCTGCACATTCTTATTGGCAAAGAGCGCTGCAGCAGCCTGCGGAACCCCGAGTAAATTCTTCGTAGGGAATCGAAGGTAAACCATGAAGAGATAAGAACGGTCATTTCGCTCTCTTTTCTTTCCTATATCCACTGTGTAGTGCGTCTCTAGGTATCTAGTATACACGTATAATCCGAGGAGGGTAAATGTTGCAGCCGCGCCTGCCACGCGTTCGTATCATTGGATGGGTATACCCTGGCTGATAGCAGCACCGTTTTCTCAGATTCTATTTACATAATTCCCTCGCCTAGGACCTATAGATGGAACTTGAAAGGAGTCCCTCTGTTGCTTGCTGAAAGTAGACGCACCGTAGGTATGCCTAAACCTGGGCATAGACGATTTGATTTGCTTCTCTCGAATAGTTGAACGAAGCGCGTCGTTACCGCGTCGTACGTAGTTCTATTATATCGCCCAGCCTTTCCTAGATCCACATTATACACGCACACACGCACACACGGATATGAATATACCATATTACAACGATGCAAGTGGGATAGGCCGCATATTAGGGCGCGTACTGCCACCGGTTGACTCTTGGCTTATATTGTCGGTTATTCTGGGTTATTCCGTGGGTTATTATGGGTTATACCAGCCACTCTTGCCGGAGGCACTTCCATTTCTAGTTGGCTTTCAGTCCCGCGAAAGACGTGCTTCATATCAAAGCTTAGACAATTCCAGAAGGTTTTTTCTCTCACACGGTTATTCGTCGAGTCAAGACAAATTCCGAGTTCAAAATAGCGAAAGCCATTGTATATTATCTCACGACCTGTCTCGCGTGCTCGGGAAATATCGATGATGTGCGAGTAAGCCGAAAATTGTAGATATATGGAAATGAAAAAATATTTCTCATGCTTTCTGTTCGTTTTTATTTTTTATTGCTCTCGCTATCACGCTCTTCCTCTTTCTGTTCTCGCTGTCGTTTCCTAGGTTTCTTCACGCTTTGCATATATGCAAATCTACCGATACAGTCAATTAATTGACAATCAGCAACCGTATCGGCCTGCTATTCGCGACAGATACAATTAATTAGCGCAATGCCTACTAATTAAATTAGTGGACTGGTGAGATTAAATGACCAACGTACTTATCGGCAGCTGTATATAAGTAATTGATTGCAACGCCGTAGGAGTGACTGTCTGGAAATCGTTGAGCTAGAAATCTTTCCGCTTTATTTCTCTGCAAAATGGGATTCGATCAGCCAAATAGCGAGTGCTGATTTAGGCCATTCGAACCACCCACATAGTCCGGCTCGAGACAGTTATCGAACACTAAGTGTGCGGATCGTTACATCAGTCCGTGGTACGGTATAAATGGACAGCAAGGTCCGTTGAAGCGAAAGAACGTCAGGGATAGGTACATCCTTTTCGATATTTCACTCTCTTAGTTCTTTTCATCTCAAACTCTTCTATACCCAACGCAGCTGTGGTGTCCAATCGACGAACTGAGAACCGAGAGACGAGGCGAACGAAATAATGATATGGAAATCACAGGATCGGAAACGGAAAGGCCCCGTAGGGTGTTCAGAGATGAGAAAAATGCTCAATTACAGTCTCAGTTTCACAGACAGGTGGAGGATCCTCGGTTGTAATCAAAGTTTTAGCGATCGTAAAGTACCGTGGGACATATAGCCGAGATTGATCTTTAAAATCACTCATCCACTTACAGAAAAATTGACTGTTAGGTGAAACTGGACCTGATAAAAACGGGTATCGAGTCAGTGTAGTATCTCAAATTGAAATTAAGCTGGGAAACAATTTTCCAATCACTGATTCTCACAGATCAGTATACGACTGGGTACTCCACGATACGTTGTACTCGAATACGCGTATATACTCGAAGTTACGAATGATGATTTTACGGAGCATCTTTGAGCTAACGGGTTTCAAGATTGCACGGTGTAATCGAACCTTGTACCATGCAACTCATTTTCTAATCAAAAACACGGTCAATTCTACGATTCTGCGCTGGCTATTCATGCAATGTAATCAAATCCTCTTTTTCCCTTGTATAGCAAGGCTTATATACTGCCTTGCTCGCGTTTATAGCTGACAATATATTCTCGGAATGGTCTCAGATTCCTCAGCAAAGTTCTCCGTCACATTACAAACGTCGTATACATTTTATTACATTTCTTACGAAAAAATGTTAACGATAATTTCACCGTGCTTTCAAACTTTGATGATTTCATTCAACGACTAAGACCCCAGTGTGCGAATATCGCCGGTTCATGATTGACTCTTCAGCGAATCTGTACTCGTGGGATTCTGATCGAAATTGTAGACGCAATCATTGAATTATTACTGCGAATTACAAGTTGGGAAACGCTCTGTTCTCGTACCGAGGTTGCGGCGTCGACGCGCGGTTATGTATTGGCACATGCACGTAATTGTAGCCATTTATCGAGGGGATAGAGAGGGTGGCTCCTGGTTCTGGCGTCTGTCGACTGGCTCATATGAACCCTGGTATAGCTGCTGATGGTGGACTGGAAAGTGTCTATCGTAGACTTGCACTCGGCGGGCGTCTAGCCCAGACGTGGCTGCGGCTGAGCGAGCAATGCATCACAGAATTGCGTGGCCGATGTACGTACGTGTGTTCTACGTCATGTACGTTCATATAAAATAATACATGAATTATGATACCACGAGAAAAAGGCGTCGCTGAAACCACGAAAACTACTAGCAAAAGTAGGACCCCAGGGTGTTTTACGAGCAGCAGCCTTACATGCAAAATATGGAATACAGGGTCAGAGAACGCGATGGCCGGCTGCAGGAGGTAGAATCGCATACTGACACGTGGCAATGCGAAATGGAGAGAAGAATTGAACAAAGATTTTCTCAAAGCTAAACTTCGGCTTTCGCGAAAGTAACACAAGGAATCATTCCCGTATACAGAACTTGATCCATGCATTCGTACTCTGCTTTTGTGGGACCGGGTTGAAGTTTCGAATTTTTAAAAAACCGGACGGTTGAAAATCTCGAATATTAATATTCCCGACTCGCAGTTTCCAGAGGGGTTTTACCCGAAATTCTACATAGCCGATTTCGAGAACTTTGACACGATGAACGTCGAAGGTTGAAAATTTCGAAAGCCACAGATCCGAAGGGCCAAACCTCGGGAACTTGAAATTCACGCATATATTCATTCAGTGTTTAATAACTCGGGATGTATTGATCGTATCGGAACAAATAAGTGGTCCAATTAATCGGATCGAGATTTACTTTTTGGGAAAAGAGTTCCAAAATCCTATCAATTATTTATGACGTCGAAGTTATCGATTGAAGTAGATAACACGGGTTTCCGTAAAGAGGGTCTCGATAAGAATGAACCATTTTTTTCTCTCCACATCCTGAGAGGTTTGGACCTTCAGAGTTCTGAGCTATCCGACCTTTCCGAATTTAGATGTTCCAAACTTCAAGTTTTCTGAAAATTCGAAATCGTCTCAAACGAATGCGAAATTTTGACCCTTCGGAACTTTTAAAATTTGGAACTTCAACTCAGCCCCAGTCTGGTGTTCAGCGTTTTAGATTGATTATTAACTCGTTTTGTTTTCTGAAGCGAATAAGTCACAGGGTAAAAATCAGTGTCTCTGATTTTTGAAATCACTTTTCAGCACCAGAACAGCTAAGTTACGAACCACTCGGAGCACGTTGTGTGTTATCGTACTTGTCAGACAAGCGTATCCTCTTTAATATCAAACATATGTACTTAGGGGATGATGTAACACGCTTGGGAGACGAAACTACAGTTCAGCAGATTTAGTTGGACTTTGTTTAATATCTTTATGACTTTCAGTGTGATAAAAAATAGTCAACTACCAATTGAGAAAGAGAAGAACTTAAGACCCAATTCACACGTCTGAAAAAACTGCAGTATTTGGAAAAAAAGCAAGAAAAAAAAAATAAAAATCTGTGTTTCATCAACCGTGAAGACATTCCTCGGGGACTGTGTAATATCGATCCTCCCATTCTTCTTTACTGCCAGTTTCGTATAATTCAATCTCGCACCCCTATCCACCGAATTGTTGAAGCTCGCGAGTCTACTGTTAATTGGGCTTTAGGTTTTAGTTTGATGTTGACTTTGAGATCGATAGACATGTAGGGACTACCGCCGTCCTTATCCGCGCGTAAGGGTTAGAATTTTGTGCCAAACTACAACGCCTCGAGTCTAGTTTCACGAAAAGATAAGATTATCGTTAGATTATTGTTTCAAACTAGAAAGTTGATATATATAGGTATAATACCCGCTGCACGAAGTCGACTTCATTAAACTTGACAGCGAATATAGGGTATGCATCGTTTTTAAGTTTTTCCCAACAATAAACGAGACCCAGATCAGTTCCGAAGAGTTTACATAATGCCGTACAGAATGAGATTGAAGATTGGAGATTTGACGCACGTTTGAATCCGCAGGGTAAGGAGTTGTTTTAGTCATCCCGGAATAAGCTAAGAAAATATTAATTTAAAACTTTAATTGACTTCCCAACTCGAGATAACAGCTTTTCTTCAAAACTTTCATAGTTTTTTGGTAACCGAGTTAATAGTTAATTATAAGGTCGCTCTGCCGAGTATTTGCCTTTTACCATCGGATCTTATTTTCTTTTTTTTCTTTTTTGTTTTCATTCTTTTTCAAACGCGTCATCAATAATTCTCGCGGTAGATATATATATATATATTATATATATATATTTATCCTATCGGTCTTTTTACTACGCGATCTTTACTATAATGGCACGCTGTTACGGACCGCTAATTGAGGCTCATTATCCAGGTCTATAACAGGTTCCATAATGTACGCTACGTTTCTTATTTTATATCCCAGTGCAAACATGTTTCGCCAACTACTACACATAAATCAAGAAGTAAAGGTAGAATACACCGGGGACGGAGTTCAAAGTGGCGCTATTTGTACGAATCTTTTCCTCGATATTTGCGCTCGTAGAATTATCACCCGTGCCATTTATCATCATTAATCAAATTATTTGGATCACCGAACGAGTTTTTATGATTCGAGTTATTCTCCATCTTCGACCGGTTCACTACCCCGCAACTTTCTATGAAGAGGATCTAATGAATTCATCAAACCGCAAACGGGCGAGAATCGCGTGGCGAATACTTATTCCCTGCTGGATGCCCAGTAATCTGTCTAGACCGATGACCATCGCCTATTCCTTCGCTCTTCTTAGCTGAGAATTACACCTCCGGTGTTTGCCTCGGCACGAAGGTGTCTTACGCCGTCGACTCGAGCTTTTCGTAGATATTTCGTACCTTCACCGCGACTTGACTGCCTCGGGAAAGATGAACTTGACATCATATAAATTTCTCGCAATGATGATACGTCTACACGAATACGTGTAGAGATTCAAGGTGAAAATTACCAAGCTTATTTCTCGTATCACTCACCATGCCAAGGAGCTAATATCACGGATATCGTATTCCCTATCTCGGAATAATTTTCATTTACATTTCACTTCACGCCACAAGGCATATCGCTCCGAGGTGTTCGAAAATTTGCATACCCAGATTTTAGAGCAATCTTTGTCGCGGATGACTAGATAAGTTCTGTCTTGCTATTTTTGACTCAAGTCGACCGAATCGACTCGACGATGATCGCGAAATGTTGAGAAATTTTTAATTAGACGGGAAGGAATAAATCGCGAGTCTCGACGCGTGAATTTCCGAACGCCTTTTATAGGCACATGTGTGTTTACGGTGAAGTGCTCGGTACCACGTTTCGTTTCTTGCATATAGCGGTAGATCAGACACAGCGGTATACCGGAGGTATATACGAGTACCTGGATATACCTGGATGAGAAAAGTGAAATAATTGAGATTCATTCGAGAAGCGAACGCGCCGTGGTGCCACTTGTAATTCTTTCCCACTCCCTCGGTGATCCACGGCCTCTTTTTTGTCTCATCATTTGCTGGAAATAGCTTGGAAAAATACGAGACCGAGTAGCTGGTACCTACCGCTCGGACAAAGTTAACTTTGCGTTTAACATCTGCCCGCGAAGGTTAAAATTTCCCTTGGGGTTTATTTCAAGTTAGCTACGGGTGAGTGTCTTTTGTCCAATGGAAGAGGGCGAATCAAGAAGCAATAAGGGCAGCCCTCTTTGACGTGGAATTGTCAACGGTCCGATTAGTTGACCGAAAATTAAGATAAGAATCGTGAATTCGAGGAAAAGCCGGGATCAGAGTCGGACTCTCTCTCGGAGAAAATCAACGAGGGGAAAAAGGTACTATACCCAAGGTGCTCGGCCACTGACGGAGGGAAAGAATGAAGGAAAAGAAACGGAGAATCGTCGTCGTCGTCCATCATATTTGGTCGAGTAACCAATAAGGTGGCTAATTCGCCCTGGCTCTACTGCTGAATCTAACGCTTCATTGACTCTGGCTGACGTATGACGGAGACGAATTCGGTGCTCCGACGTATCACTCTTATTCAGGGGCTTTATCCACCTCGCGAGCGAACGGAAAATAAGTATTACACGCATTTCGGAATACGTAATTCATTCTTTATTCGTTACGTATGAAAATATCAGTGATATCCGAGTATCTTTCGCGCGATTCAGGGGCAAATCGAATGGTGCTAGTTGCAGCTTTTACGCCGTGGCACTTTGCCGTGTTGTCGGAAAGGACGGATAATGAGCCTATAGACGTTCCGAAGCAGGTGTAGTGGTTAGGTACACCACTTTGGAGATTTCATTAACTTTGGTTGGGTGAGGCGTGGCTTTGAAAAGTCCCTTTTAACGCGTTGGATCCGAAATGGTCTCGATAATGGGTATACAAGTAAAAGTCGATAGCAGAAGGTGGCGGCGGCGGTGGATGTGCGTGTATTTCGGAAATATGGCCTAAAATTTAAGACAACATTAACGGAAGTTGTGTGATTTTAAAATTTCCCAGGCACGAGAATCTCTCAATATTGAAATCATAGCAGCGGCCATGAATATTATTCAGGACTTCACGTAATATAAGTAATATAATCCCAAACCGATGGAGCTTGATAGAATAAATTTTCCCATCCCGGTACCGAGGCTCGGTGTACGAAAATTTCCGTTAATAATAACGATAGGGATCTACGCTCGCGCGAATACATTTATAAAAGCAATTATGACAAAATCGTTTACGCAGAGGTGCGTTTAAAACGTGAAAAGTACGAGCCGTAATGCCACGTACAGGCGCGGCATCAGCTTGTGCGTTCGCGTTCTATAATTGTACCTGCAGTAGTCGCGCTAAAAACGGCATAGATTCGCTTGAAAACTCTTTTGAAATGTGTATTTGGAATCTCGCCTCTCTCTTCATCGTATCCTACCAGACAGTTGGAAGTATGCCTCACAATTCTCGACTATAGGCAATCCATTAATTTTTTTTTAACATCACGTAAGGATGACTAGAAAAAGAGTTACGCTTTAAATGAGATTAGCGGTACAAGGTGGGCTCACGTTATTCGATAACAAATTCAATTACCCTCGAGAGACGTACAGCGGGTTCGGCTTCTTGAATAGGACGAGAACTTCCACGGGGGGAGACGGGAATGGGCGATAAAAACTTGTACAGCATAAAATTAGGATCAAGATTAATCACACGTAAGACGGTGAGGTCCGCGGATGGCCGAACACCTATTATATCATTTTATTTTTATTATTCGGTCACGCGCTGGTGTTATACTCCACTCGGACCGAGCCACTGCTCCATACAGTAAATGGAAAAGGTGGAGTCCAAAATCACGCTTTATGTAAGACGGACAAAGGAACGAACGAACCGAGGAGCTAATGCGAGTTCTGAACCGAGTTCGGGACATTCGCCGAAGTGATTGCGTTAACAAAGCATCACGCGAAATACCCCTGATATACGTATATGTGCCTTATTTTCATCTTCGCCTCACGAAACTTTGAATTCGATCGGATTTTGACGAAAGAAAAAATCGCAATGTTTCAGATCCGCGAATTACGAGAACTCCACGAAGACATGCGACCTGTCCGAGATGGACCGTCTCACCGTTGCTGGTTCGAGCTCTTTCCACGTGGCGAACGGCGTCGACTACTTAGAAAATCACTGCGTAGACGAACCGATGAAACTTTGCGAATTCAAGAAACTTAGCGGACGTATATTGAAGACGGTGGACTCTGTTTACCAGGACGTTGGATCGGCCGATGAATGTCGCGAACTTTGCCTCAATTCACCCTTCCGTTGTCACTCCTACGACTACGGTGACACCGGCGACATGGTGTGCCGCCTAAGTCATCACTCTCGAGCAACGCTCACAGACATCCAGGTAAGTCCTCGATTAACACGTAATATCAACACGGTTTGCCTCGCCGATTAACTCTTCGAGGGTACACACGCATATATCCTACGTTAAAATAACGAACTGATGACATGCACGTACACTGGATCGCGGATTCGTATGCTGTGCATGGCCTCGGTGTGTCAAGAATACACAGACTTGTTAAATGCCGTTTCGAAAGCGTCCAGAGCGGTGCTCGACTTCAAAAAGAGACATAAACTGTACGAACCAATTATAGATCATAATGAAAGTAATTCTTGACTGAATGGGTGGAAAAAGCCGTTTATGAACAAGACGTTGAAATGAAATCCAGAATTGTTATGATATTTTTCAAATCTTCGTTAAATTACATCGAGCGAATACGTGGCATGGATTTTACGAGTTCATTCAGCTCGTTTTCGAAAGAGTTCAGTTTCATATTTCCACTGTACGTATAGAATGCACAAAATAATCACCGCACCTGTGGAATCGGAGTTAGCTTAAACTCGTTAACGGGCTCGCTTTTACTGCGAAACGCTTTTCCGCAATCTCACCCAGTGCGATACACACCCTGTCACACTAGTCACTCGCTAATCGACTTTTTCCAGCCTTATCAATTGCAAGAATAAGAAAAAGATCACCCATTCCGAATCTCGCCATTCAATGTATCGTGTTATGTGCCTAGAGATGCATTCATCGGTGGGCTTTCGATATACGTTATGAAACGCGTCCTTCTTTGTGCAGGAGCCCTATCTTGACATACCCGAAGGATCGACGTACGAGCTGAGCTCCTGCTACAACGTGACGATAGATTGTCAAGCCGGTCAGATGGTGGCCCACATCCAAACCAGCAAACTTTTCAACGGCAAAGTGTACGCGAAGGGTTCGCCGAATTCTTGTGTTCAAGACGTGCAGTCGAATCTCGAGTTTGAATTACGCATGGAGTACGACGACCTGGAGTGCAACGTTCGCCAACAGGGTCTTGGGAGATACATGAACGACATTGTCATCCAGCACCACGACACCATAGTGACTAGTTCCGATTTAGGACTCGCCATAACATGCCAATACGACCTGACCAATAAGACAGTATCGAACGAGGTAGACCTGGGCGTTCACGGCGAGATCACACCGGCTCTTTCGGAGGAGGTGATCGTTGACTCACCAAATGTCGCGATGAAGATTACCGATCGCAGCGGAAACGACGTTGTACCTTCCGCTGAGGTCGGAGACCCGTTGGCTCTCAAGTTCCAGATACTGAACCCTAACAGCCCGTACGAGATCTTTGTCCGCGAGTTAGTCGCGATGGACGGCGTAGACTCCAGTGAGATCGTGCTCATCGACGCGCATGGATGCCCCACCGATCACCTCATCATGGGGCCCCTCTACAAGTCGGCCAACTCTGGCAAGGTAGGCGTACCTAAGACATTATTCCTTTGCGCGGGACGTTGCATCCGATATGCAACCGGACAGGCGAATCGATCCATCGGTACTATTGAGAAGGATGAAAATTCCAATTTCCGCGATCGCTTTGGGGTTCTAATGGGAAAGCAGGGATCCGGAAGAGGCGCAGTGTTCGAAGAAAAATTTAGCTGCGAGTAAATCCGACCGAATCCCGATAGCTGTACGTTTTTGAATTCTTTCTCTAAATGGCGAGAGTCTTCGAGTTCCAAAAATTGAATCGAAGGATTCACTGACCGAATTTCAGCCTCATATATCAAGCCGTTCTTGAGTTATAATGCGGAAAGTAGAGCAAAATAAAACTCAATAAATCGTATTCTAAAGATTCGGGGGAAAGAGGGGGAAGGGGTGCATTTCGTTTCGCGAATTTCTACCTCTCGTATGCCTCGAAACGTTCTTGAAGAATGGAGTTCTCAAAGAATGCAAAATATTTCGAGGGTTTCTATAGCCGCTTTAATTTCATCCGTAATAATTATACCGCAAATTGAGAATTACCCGCGCATGGGTTGAGCTGAGAGTAAACACAGTGGATATGTAATGCGGCATTTAGGTACCAGGAATGCGACGATTAAAAATAAAAACCCGACTGACTTTGGGCCAACGTATCGTTCTAACGAATTTACAAACTCGAAGCGACCACGCGGGAAGTAAATTCTGTTGGTAAGTTATCTTGGAAAAATTGTACAGTATTTGAGTAGCCCAAAGGCAGGTTTAGGTATTTTTTAACTCACTTTCTTCACTTTCATCTCAATTTAATTACGAGCGAGATGGGCGCGGGAGGTACGGTAGAGGTACGTGTTTGCAAAGGTTTCGGAATAAAACTCAAAACCTACGGTAAGAATGTTTGAATTCCTGAAAATTCAGAACAGAATTCGTTCCCGGGATGGTAGGCCGTTTTCCGGGCACGTCGGAGGAAGCTAAATAAATGCTGAAAGTATAGCTGTGCTATTGATTATCGCGAGACTTTGACGGCTATTGCCTACGGTCCTATTATTTCAAGATAGAAATTCTAGCTCCTTTTGTCGCTCGCGGCAAAGGCACGAGAATTGCGGTAGAAAATTTAATAGTAAGAAATAAGTTGAGGTAAATGAGAATGAAATGAAAGAAGAGAAAAGTAAAGAAACGGTATGCATAATCTATCCTATCGCGTACCAGCAGCCAATGAAAGTCGACGAGAAACGAGCGCAGTTGTACATTCTCGTTAGCGGCTTCGTTCCACGTCATTTACTACAAAGAACGGCACAATATTGCTTTATTAGAAAGTAATAACCAGGCGCCCGGCAAACAAAGAGAAAATTTATAACCGTAATGAGAAGATTGCCGACGCAATCGTTCTTAACTCGTCAGACGTTTTGCGAATTAAAAATGCGCCATTATCATTCCACGGAGTTGCGAAATATCCCAAAGGTTCATCGAACATCCGAAACCGCAATTTCTCAATGTTTCCCTTAATTGCCTGACCGGAAGACTAATCGACTTGTTGGGTAAACAGTCGACGGGATAAGCGGGATTATTCCGATCGTAAAATAAGCTCAGTTTTATTTAGCAGAGCGTGAAGCCCTTAGAGACTATCGCAGCTTCTCTGGTTTGAATTTGGCAAAAGTTTTACCGGGTATGTGTGTCACGTCTGGCGTAGAGCTCCCATTTTACAACCGGTTTGAATGAAATTGGAAACATTTCTCAGCCTCGCGTGTATCTTGGCTGAGTTTAAAAGTGGACAGAACCGAGTAGAGGGTTCGAAAGTTAGTAGCGTGTAATGAAAACGGACGTGTCCACAAATTCGCGTGGGTATTGCGGCAACTCTGAAAAGCGAGAAAGACCGAGCTAGGACTGAGGAAAGCGAGTTTCGTAAGTGAGTAATATCGTTTACGGCAAAGGCTAAGGTAATTCCCAAGATGCTGTGAGATGTTTCTTCTCATTACCGAAACGGCCTTGTTTCCCGATCCGCGAATAATTCTGCTTTAAATTAGGTCAAAATATTGAAAATTGGCGTTGAATATTAATTGTTGCAAAATTGCGCGCGGTAAAAGAAATTTTAACCGCTCGTTAATAATTTCAAGCTATAGGTTTACCGATCTGTTGCAAAGAACGTATTTTCACAAGTAGAAACGACTCGAGTTAAATACCGTATAAAAGCGCGGATAA
Organism: Tenthredo distinguenda; assembly: GCA_947538915.1. Taxonomy (NCBI): domain Eukaryota; kingdom Metazoa; phylum Arthropoda; class Insecta; order Hymenoptera; family Tenthredinidae; genus Tenthredo; species Tenthredo distinguenda. The sequence continues at coordinate 15,553,981 of OX384534.1, forward strand.
ATATTATTTGAAAACCCCCGTTACCCGCTCGGCTAATTGGGCTGCACTTTGTGTTCGCAAAAAGTACGCGTTTTATAGATACACGGTAGCTACGTATGTGTCAGCCTATTAAACTCCCTCGCGGAATTCGGATTGCGCGCCAAATAACTTCGCGTAATTAATTCCCACTTGAGGCGCAAAACCACAACTTTGCACCCATTTACAAGCGAACGCCAAATTTCTGATACAGTTATCTAATCGATTACGAATACACGATGCCAGTTCGGGATTACCGATGCAACTCGCGAAATCGAGAGACTCGTGAAAAAAGAAGCAGTTCTTAGCACTGGGAGAAAAGCTGATTAAACTAATAGAAACAGCGTCGATAGAAAACGTTTTTAATTAACGATAACTTGTTTCTGTAATAAGATGCAAGGAGCTAATAACTTCTCTGTGTTGGCGTAAATCGAATGATAGAATCGTTGAACAGAAAAGTCTGGAGATCTAGAAAATGAAATTCTTTGAATTAGTCCCGTTTCGGAATTGGGTGTATCAGATGAGTTCTATCGATAAGAAAAGACCTGATTCGACGCAAAGTCACTCTGAAGATCGGGAAGTACAGGGATAATTGTCTTTTCGTATGTTCCCGCATCCGAAATCTACAACTAACGATTTGTTCCAGATTCTGCTATCCCACTTCGACGCCTTCAAATTTCCGAGTTCCGAGGTGGTGCAGTTCCGGGCTTTGGTAACTCCGTGCATACCGAGTTGTCCACCGGTGCAATGTGACCAGGAAGAATCAACGGGTGATCTGCGTTCCGTAATCTCATACGGTCGTCGTCGTCGCCGTGCAGTTTCTCAGTCGCGAGATGATCTCCTAGTCGTTCAGTCGATCCAGATAACGGATAAGTTCGGATTCGAGCGTGACGGTAAAACGGGTAACGCGACGGCGACCAAGGACACCATCTTCGTGGAATCCGAGTCTTCGGCCGGTGCAGTCTGCATCAATTTGGGCGAAGCGATTGTCGCCGGAACGGTCTTCCTCGTTGCTCAAATAGCCATTATCGCAGCATGGACCTTCACCTGGCAGCGACGTCGGCAAATTCTAAAACACCAGGAGGCGCTTTCGGTCTCTGTCTCAGTACCAGGAATGCATACGGGTATCCCCGGGCGTGCTGACAGTCTCTGCAAGTTGTACGACGCTGGTTTTTCACGCCGATTCTAAACGGTGAGGAGAATTCGGTCTGCCATTGATTGACGAAATCATATTATATAGTGACTGCTTTTGACCGAGGACGCGAATATCATTCTGTACTTGGATACCGAGACTTGCAACAGTAATTAGCGGGATAGTAACGCGTTCATATTATATTATTACGTTGAGGAGAAGTAATTTTGTTCGAATGGGACGACACGGATTGTCCCCTTCGAACAAAGCAGCAATCGTAAATAATTTACGTTCACTCTTCGTTCCTGAGTAATCTACTCGCGAATGGACAATGCGCGTTATAATACCACGAAACGAGATCAATTTTGGCCGTATATACTGAATTGGAGCGAGTTACAGAGAACCTCGATAAACGGGTCACTGTCCACTTCCCTTGCTGATATAACTTATTTTTCACTGCTGCTACATCGTAGAATTCGATCCAACGTTCGTTGCTCTCGAAACATCCTCATGAGTAGCGAAGAAAGAAACAAAAAAAAAAAAAGAAAAAAAAGGTAAACCAAATAATGGATTCGTGAAAGAGCTAGTGCTGAAAGTATATAAATGAGTGTAGCCGCAGTGAAATGGAATGGTGAAACCTCGGAATTTCCGTTTCCCTGTATCGTTTGGGTATCATAAAGAAGAAGCGGGCAGTGAGACTCTGTCAATGAGTTTCCCCTTCAACTCGAACGTTTGTTAGGTAGAAAAGCACATATGGAGGTTCGAGATATGGGTACGTCGACACGCATTCGCGGATCTGACGTCAGAGGTGATGGGGGTCGAGGTGTATTTGCAACGTACCGCAGATTCTAATTAGCATTGGGAATCAAGCGTGATTATGCAGATGTCGGTAGAGTGGGATATATCAAGGGAGTGGCGGAGTATAGAACACCTAGGGTTCTACCGGAGGGTGCATGCGCGCTAAGGGGCGGGCGCATAAGGTTAATTGCCTCTTGTGGCGGCATCTCCTATGCCTGAGCCAAACACGCGAGGTGGTTAGATCCCCATGAGGTCAAGAGAGAGAGAGAGAGAGAGAGAGAGAGAGAGAGAGAGAGAGAGAGAGACATTTATTATGCGCTCTGGGATAGTATCCCCTCAAGCGCAGGACCAAAAGAATACATAGCATTGCAATATAAAAAGGAGAAATAGTGAATTAACAATCAGTTGAAAATAGTATAAGCATAAAAAGTAACAGTTGAGAAGATAAAGCATAAAGCATGACTAAAAATTAGATAAATAAGTATATAATTCCAATAGCAGTCATGAGCCTTAGAAAATAAAGATAAAAGATAAAAGATAAAAGTGGCGAAAGGAAGTCGCGGCTGCAGCCGACTTAGAGGATGTACCTCCATTCGGTAACGTAGGCATGAGGGAAACTGCAGAAAACCTATGCCAGGTACAACGAGGAGTGGACTCAAACGGGATGAGAGAAACAAGGTCAGGAGTCGAGGGCAAGAAGGTGGTCATGGAGCGAGGCCTTGAAGATAGGAGCGCTTGTGGAGTTTCGAATTTCAGGCGGAAGGCTGTTCCAGAGACGAGCAGCGGCGATGGTGAATGAGTTTTTGAATAGTTCGGTCCGACAGGGTGATACGTAGAGAAGATCGAGAGGGGTCCTGGTAGCTCGGCCAGATTCGAGTCTTCGGTCAGGGCGAATGACCATGTGAGATGGTATGCCAGTGTGAATGACATTGTACAGCAGGCAACCAAGGAAATATTGTCGTCGTGCAGAAACCTTAAGCCATTTCAATCTTCTGAAGTACGGAGTGATGTGAGCATCCTTCTTGACGTCAAATATAAAACGCACACATGAATTGAGTGCTCTCTGAAGCTGAAGATTGAGTCCGTCGGTCAAGTCAAGAAATATCGTGCAACAGTAGTCAATGTGCGGGAAGACCAAAGTGCTGATGAGTCGTTCCCGAAGAGCACAAGGGAGCAAGTCACGGCATAGTTTGAGCTGATACAGCGTTCCATTGACTTTTTTGGTAACGCCAGTTGCATGCGAGCTCCAGGACAGAGTATTCGAAATGATGACACCCAGGTGCTTGACTTCTTGAGAATAGACCACAGGATCAGTTCCGACCATGATGGCAGGTGTGGCAGAAAGATCGATAGCGTTGAGGTAGCGGCGAGTACCCAGAATCATCGCCTTCGTTTTGGCCCCATTGAGTAGTAACCCATTCCGTGAGGCCCAGTTGGAGATTCTAGCGACATCCTCGTTGACTTTCGCAATGCCCTCAGGTAGCTCGTGCGGAGGGCAGTGAAGATAGATGACCAAGTCGTCGGCGTAGAGATTCCTCCTGCAGTGCCTTAAACAGTCTTTAATATCGGAAATATACAGGGTAAAAAGCAGGGGACCAAGAACAGAGCCTTGTGGAACACCATTGAAGACAGGCTGCCACGAAGTGGTGGAGCCATCACCCGGCCTCACCGCTTGTTTGCGACCGCAAAGATATTCACAGAACCATTTGAGTGCGGAGTTCGAAAAACCGAGGAGCCTGAGTTTTTCGATCAGAAGAGCATGACGTACGCGATCGAAGGCTTTAGAGAAATCGAAGAAGACCATGACAGTGACCATCCGAGAATCCATAGCATTCCTAACGTCATCGGTTACGCGTATAAGTGCCGTATGAGTACTGTGTCCAGCTCTATACGCAGACTGATGAGGATCGAGAAGATCGCCTTTCACGAGGAAGCGCATAACCTGATCAGCAACAATACGCTCAAGAGATTTAGCAAGCGAGCACAAGATAGAAATTGGACGGTAGTCATTGAGACTCACAGGAGACTTGATTTTGGGGAGAGGACACACCAGAGCTGACTTCCACAGTGAGGGGAAGGAACCGGAGGTGAGGGAAAATGAGAGAGAGAGAGAGAGAGAGAGAGAGAGAGAGAGAGAGAGAGAGAGAGAGAGAGAGAGAGAGAGAGAGAGAGAGAGAGAGAGAGAGAGAGAGAGAGAGAGAGAGAGAGAGAGAGAGAGAAAGAGAAAGAGAGAGAGAGAGATATAGATATTCACCCCACTGGACCAGTTGGATCGTATCAAGGATATCCCAGTCCGCCGAACCTTCTCTGTACCACTTTGAGCTTCACCGTTGTGACCCCCGCGTACTCTTACGATTCGACCTTAGCCACCTCCGCTACCACGCCGACCATATAAATCTGAACTCGCTCCAATGTAAGTGCTACCGCGTACTCGCCATTACTCAGCTGCAACAACAACTGAGACTTTCACACCTTTAGCTATAGAAAGTATAACGATGTATAAATTCTTGTTGTTGTTGTTGTTCTTCTTCTTCTTCTTGTTTTCGGAGTATCGATCCGTTCGTAATATTGCGGTATAGAAAATTTCCAAAAATTTCTCGCTAGCGTATATACATACATGACGACCGAGAGGATACGATCATTTCATAGGATTAAATTTCAACGATGCTTAAAGATAAGGTTTATATTTCGCTAAAGCTGAGGTATCACGTATCCAGCCTGCTGCTTATGGTGAGAGGGTAGTGCCAATTATACGAGTTTGATGGAAAACTATCCGTCAAACACGTGTAATCAGTCTATGCGCTGCAAATGTACGTACGTAGATGTACATACATGTACTATTAACCTGCGTACCCTGTTGTATTTTTATTATTATCATTATTATCATTATTATTATTATTATTATCATTATTATTATTATTATTATTATTATTATTATTATTATTTTTCACATGACACACGTATGTATTGTCTGCAATATGAATGGTACACGTGTCTGTTACGCCCACTGCCTATCAATATTATACGCGGGGCGTATAATTCACGGAATAGCACTTTTCATCGACTTGATCGAACCACGTCTATTTTTTTTTTTTTTGTTTTTTTTTTTGTATTTCTTGACTCACGTTTGATCCAACTCAATGGAAACTGTTGACTAATATTGCTATCACGTCATTACTATACTATTACTTACGATTAATATTATTGAAAATTATATTATACACGCTATCATATCATTTATATATCATTAATATTAATATTAATATTATTATTTTTTTTATAATTAATAATATTCACGTTACGATAATATAACTGCATCGAGAATATAGGTATACATATATATATATATACTATATATATATATGTATGTGGTGAAACAAGACACGCGTACGAGAAAACCGATGCAGTCACTCGTGCAAGGTTAGAGTTCGTCTCGTCGCAGATGGTGAACGTGAGAGTGACGTTAAGAGTAAGAGTAATAGTGGACGAGTGGACGAGTAGATGTGGGTTAGGTGGAAATTGAGAGAAAATGAGAAAGAGAAGAAGAAAAGAGGGGGAGAGAGAGAGAGAGAGAAAGAGAACAAAAAAAGATATAGAAATAGGGGAAAGAAAAGGAAGAGTAGCCGAAGAAGAAGAAGAAGATGAAGAGTAGAAAAGACGACGAGAAGAGACGAAAGTATAATATTAGGCTCGAGGACGACCGCTTTTCCTCAAATTGGACTCCGTGGCGTCAGTTTGCATGAATACTACTTTGCGCGAGTCTTTTCAAAATGAGTGTTTTTTGAGCAGTCTCTCTTTCTATACGTAGATAGATATTATATAGAGAAAGTAACTGCCAAATGCCTGAATGTAGACGTCGGTGCTTGTCCTCGAGCCTGAGGTGCGGGCCTAGCTGTCCAAGTTCGCGGAGGCTTGGAATACGCCCGAGTCTGCTCTGTACCATGACAAGCTTGTGTTTTTTTTTTGTTTTTTTTCTCTCTCTTTTTTTTTTCTCCCCTCTTTTCAACCTCCCTTTCAACCCCTGCCACCCGTCCGCCGTCTCCCATCTCCCGTCTCCCGTCAACCTTTTCCCTCCGACTCTAGGGAAGCCACTTTCCGTGTAACTCCACCAGATTAAACTATTTTAATCATCTCAACAGCCGTCACGTACAGAGCCGACCCGGCGACCGAGCGTCCATAACGTGCCCCCACCAAGTACTGCTTATTTATTTTTATATCACGTGCGTTGTTTTCACCATCGCGTATTACACGATAACAATATATACACTACACGATGCATTGCGATATATACTATATATTTATATATATATATATATATATGCATGTGTGTTGAATCAAGGGTAATCCTATCAATAATTGTCGTAACATTTCGTTTGTGTGTGTTTTACTTTTTTTATTTTTCATTTTTTTCTTGTTTTGTACTTACCCGAGTTGCTTCCTGCAACGAATTTTACGTACGTGTCCATTACCAGATCATTGTACATACATACATACATACATATATGTATATATGTGTATATATACTATATATATATATGTGTATGTATGTATATATATAGGTACACACTATAATGTGGTAAAGCGAAATAAACTCATTTTCTAACGAACGTTATCGTCGCCTTATGTGTTTCTCGAACCTTAACCCTCATCCCTGGTTTTATCCGACAACCATAACCATATAACTATAATCCCGTTTCACCGCGTTCTAGACGGTCATATATCGCATGAGCGCCAGCTTTTCCACGTTGGGGGAAATCCACTCGGAAAAGCTGGATTTTTATAACCCAATGTATACCTATAAGAATACGGGAAATAAAATACCAAAGAACTGTACCAGCCTGTAAAGACGAGATCAGAGAAACTCCTATCAAACGTTATATACACGTAGTTATAATTGGCTGGACCAAGGTCGCATCTCGCTAGTGCCTACACGATTAATGAACTTCCCACGATTACATCGGTCCGACTACTACGATCCATTTCCACTCCGTTTGCGGACGAATCAATTTCTGAACGAAGATCGTTTCGATGCTCCTGTTTCGAAGTGGTAGCGGTAGTAGTCAGGATAGAAAATGTGTTTCCAGCAGTTAGATGAGGAAAGAGCGCGAGAGACTGAATAAAAGTAAAAAAGAAGGAGCGAGGAGGACGTGGAGGAAGAGGAAGAGCGAGAGCGAGAGGAAGAGGATGATTCGCAGGTTCCTGGTTCGCGGTAATATCAACAGGAGGAGAAAATATCACCAGAGTTTGCCGAGTGGCTGAGTACCTCCGCCACAAGGTTATCGACCCAACTAACCGAACGCTAGTTGCCTCACGTAAAATACTTGATAGGTTCCTAGTATTTCTGGAGATTGCTGCAATGGTGATGGGGCAATGACTAGCTGCCGACGTCGGATGACTTCGAAGACTCCACCAACTTCCTTCGGCATACGCCAACCGACCCTGTCCTCTTATGCGAACTCCTAGACTCCGGTAGCGCTTGCTATAGTCGCGAGATTCTAGCCCGCAGTTTACCTCGGAGAATAACGCGCCCGCTATTATTACTCGCTCATCTAGCTAGACGGGTGTGTGTATTCACACATACATAGATATATACGTAGAAATAAAACTCTCTGCCTCGGTAGGTGCGAGGGTGTAACAGTGGTTGAGTTCACACTGATAATCGTGGCTACTCGCGGTTGGATAGAAAAATATTTATGATTAAGGCACTTACGGTGTAGAGAGGGAGCTAAGCAGCCGCAGGAAAACGATAAGCCGTAGGTAGTAGCCGAGTAACCGAGTGTATCGCTATTACTTTCATAGGTAAAATATCTCTCGTTATTATATTTGTCGGGGAGATAAAATTTGAGAGGATAACTATTGAATTCTATGGTGTACCTAGCGCAGCGTTTTAACGCGTCGATTCCAGCTCTCAGGAACGGAAGTATTGGCTGTGGAATATTGACAGACTTCAAGAGGTAATTTGAGAGACGGTTTGTCCATGATCATCCTTTATTACATAAGTTCGCCTGGTCGTTTGAAGTATAATGAATTAAAAGTTCGGAATTCTCCGCGATCGGCTTTGATAGTTTAATGAAACTAGTTAATGAAAGTGGGTTGATGAAAAATTCTTTCCGGACACACGGACGCTTTGAGAATACCCACGTTTAAGTGAGAACAAAGTGAGCGTGGAGTTAGAAGTTAAAATCTTGATGGATGTCGCGCCGATCCTCATTCGTTCACTTATCTCGTCGCAGAAAATGGAGAGCAAGGACTACACGTTTCTCTTTGACGTGGAACTAAGCTGGAAGATAGTAATTCTGAAACCGTTAAATTCCTCATCCAAAGTTATTCGCATCCATCTTAAAATTAAAAATTTGTTAAGTTCAGCTCCTGCGGATCTCCCAGTTTAGCGGATGGCGTAGTTGACGATGCTTAGAAAACGCTCCACGAGTGAGATTATTAGACAGTGCATTACTCGGTTCAGCTCGCCAGCACTCAGGCATAGTTCTCAGGACGCGCCAAGGAGCTATGTCGCGTGCAATGTGGCGTACAGATGCGACGACACTCTAACGTCAACCGCCAACGAAGTCTCCGTCTCAAAATAGGACATGTACGAATAGGCGTCTACACCGTGTACGGCGTAGCAGTGAAATTTGATGGGACAATGCGGGGCTGACGGATTGATTGCATTTGTATACGTGAACATCCAAGCCTCTGTACCTATACACTCGTCCATAATTCGAGGAAGTAGATGGCTTGATGGAGGTACTATGTAGGCAGGTATAGAAACATGAGATTTGCGTAGTGATTTGCGTTTTGCCGTATGATTGAAAATTGGATTTATTAGACCGAATTTCCCCACGGACTGTGACATCGCTCGGTCATTATTCACTCAACGTCGGGCAACGTGGAAGGCCAGAGAGAAGGTCTTAGGTGTAATGCGGAGCCATTTATCAAAAGGCAAACCCGCACGATCGACAGTTCCCCGGGGCTTTAGGGTAGGGTGCCAAATTCCGCGTCTCCTCCTGACCACCAGGCCCGTCTATCCAAAGGCAATTATACATTTATTAACCCTCCTAATATCGATCGACTATTTCTACTCCAAGGAGTCTGCGGGCTTGACTCTCGACGATGGTTCACTTTCTGACACTTTTCTCTCTGGCTTAATGCGTCTACTTTCGGACAAACTATCGCCATGATCTCGCATTTTGACGGAACTAGATTCGGCAATGGTGGAACCAAGTATTCGCCGCTATTGGAGATGAGCGTGAAAAGAGGTGGCCTGTGGTTCAGGATCAGGACCCGCATTCCCAGGGGGTAAATGCTTCCTTGAACTCTGGTTCGATTTGTAGGTACTGCGGGTGTATCACCACCCAAAAGCGAACGGGCAACGTATCTCTTTTCTCCGCATCTGTTTCCAAGGATCGTACGTCTTACCGTGTACTTTTTTTTTTTTTTTTTGGGAGGCGAGTGTTTCTCGAGTATATCGATTTTAGCTTGGGAGAAAAATTCCTGAACCATGGTAAAGGAATTAGCGACAGAGATGGCGCGCCACGATTCTATTTTCCGTAAAGAGCGAGGTAGTCCTTTGTTGAGCCATAGCGCACCAGCCTCGATATCAGAGACCGCGATTTTTACTTCTTCCTCCTCGCGCAGGGAGAGATAAGCGAAGTAAATAATAACCGCCCTGTCCTCTTTTTCTCCTGCTTTTCAGTAGCACACCACCCAAGTGCCTCGCAGCTTTCTTAGTATTTTCCACCCAACTGGGAGCCTGTCTCCTTTGAACTTGACGCTGATAAACACACAGCTGGGAGCGCGGAGCAAACTCTGGTGATTTTACGCTCAAACCCGGGCGAAATGAAATTGCTCTCCTACCCGAACGACAACTTTAAAGACCGATTCAAACTCGGCTCGTTTACGAAGCGGATTGTAAATCGAGCCGATCCGCAGTTTAATAAGTTTACGTACCCGTACCTAGTAAACTATACATACTTATACACCGGCAGCTTCCGTCGTACCTGTACTCTTAATCTTGCTCGATCTACCGTCGCGCATGTCGTCAGGGTGGAAGCTGCCTCGATGGAAAACAATAGCGGATGCACCAGGATAACAAGGATAACCAGGATAAAGGATGCTTTTCACGCGCAACGCCGCGAGGTCAGGGTTTGTCTCTTTTATACTTGCGTCATCGAAATAATCTACCTTCGAGATCTAAATGTCGCAGCTATAGTCATCTAGAATCCATTGTTTCGCCAGCCGAGTCGCGTTTACCACACATGTAGCTATGGTATACCCTATTGATACGGTTGGAATACCTACGCGGTGTTCTCGCTCGAGCGGGACACTTTTCCACCTCCAGGTCACCGCATTCAACGCCTTTTTGCGATTTAGAATCCGTATTCCGACCCCCAACGACTAATCCCAACTTATATACTCCGATTTTGAATAGTCGGAGGATATCTCATTCGACGGATACGATACGATACTTCTAGCTCAATAATTTCGAACAAAAGCGTCTCAAGCTAATTCTTCTGTACTAGGAAAAATGTGGAGTTTCAAAAAAATGTTTTTTTTTTCTATCTAACTAATTTTTATTGCTTGTCTGAACCAATTTTTTGTTCCTTCTTTAATTTTACGACATTTTTCCTAGTGTCCGCTTTCGAAGCTAAATTATAACACAAATATAACACAAATTGACGCCAAATCCACACCCGATAAATTAAACCATCAGATTTTTTACAGTGCAGAGTATCAGAGAAGAGTTCTTGAATTTCTTCAGATCTTGTAGCATCCAATTCACCGAGTATCAGGGGTTTCGAATGTCGGTAAAGTCTTCTTGCCTCTTTCAAGAATTTTGGGCACGTTAAGAGATGACATTATTGTGAGAGTACGTAGGTAGTTTTGCGGCTCGCTTTTCATCATTCTCGATGAAATATCTGTCTTCTAAGAAGACGTCTCGAATGACAGTAAATAATTGAACTTTCATGAGTAAAATGAGACGAAAGTATGTTCTCCTGGGTGAGATTATAAAGGAAAAAGTTTATCACGTATACATGAATTACTCTAATGGAGGCGGTGAATAAAATTAATTTGACTTGCATCGTCTGGGTGAAAAAAAAGTCCAAAGAAATCGGGATAATAGTGAACCGAGAGCAGAGGATCTCCGTCATCCTTTGAGAGCCAGTTATTATAAGCCATTGAACATCTCAAGTCGAGCTCTCACGCTCAGACATCTTTTTTTTCAAATTGCCTTATAAAACTCAACGAAGTTACAAAACACGAGCTAAAGAACGCGTGTATGTATGCGCGGTACTAAAAATTCAATATATGTATATGCCCGAGTAACGTCGCCTATTTACTCGAGAGTGGAAAAAGGTGGAATTATTTATTAGGGTAAGATAAATCTGGGCATGTTAGCTGAATGCAAAATTTAAAGAGGCAGGTCCGCCGATCGTTTCTTCGCCGGTATAACGATCATTAGTGGCCTAAGCTTTTATTAGGGGATAGATGACAATATGTTGCAGGAGCGGTTCTTCTCCGCAGATGATTTCCCGTGGGATTCTCGATCCCACCCCATCCAGTCGGTCGGGTAACTTTCCAACGTTAGCTACTACTTCTTCTTCTTCTTCTTCCCCGCGCTGATCTCGAAGAGGAGGATATTAACCGAACTAAAATTCCGAACGTAGATGCAAAGTTGTAGGACGCTTTTCAAAATATATTCCCGCGGAGTATAAAAAAGTTCTCCAATCACGTAAATCGTGGATCAAGTTTTATCTCAGACGTAAATATTATTCTCGAACGCAATTCGAATTAGTTTATATTCTCAGCCGGGATCTAGACTTTATAATAACAACTGAACATTATCAAACTTTCATCAACAACGCTCGTTCGAGAACTACGTTTTTTCATAAAAGAAAAGTAGAAAATAATCAAAAAAACTGACAGCCATCGATCTCAGTTTTTAACCTGCTGATGACAATTCCCGATCTGTGATTTCTCGAAAGTTGAAACGATCTCGCCAGTCTTGTAGGATAAGCGAAACAACCTACCAAATCTAAGCTAGCCGAATCGAGTATAATTCCTACGAGAGTAACCAAGCACTTTCGAGGGTCTGCTACACTTAACACCCTCTCAAATGCTCTCAAACGACGGCGAGATTGTATCGCCGAGGGAAATACCCTCCTACCTATACGCGTCGAGTGTGTGTAGATATACGGATGCATGCGTGCATATGTTTACGAACGTCTTTTATCGCGATGTTTTCGTCACGTTTTAATTAAAATTTTAACAATCGCGATTAATTTGAGTGTCCGCGACATTTTGTTACGGGAAAATGAACCGAACAATTTATTTCTATTTCCGATACTTTTTCGCTTTTTTGGGAAAATCCCGAAGGATCTCCGAGGTGATTTATTTGTTTTGAAAAATTCTAAGTCCTCTGTTTCCGCGCTTTGAATTTTCCCTCTTCCTTTTTCCACTACTACCCCGTAAACGTAGATGGGTACAGTTTGCTCTAAGTGATTTACACCACTCTCTGTTCGAGTCAGTATTTTACCTATTTCGCTTCCTGCGCTTCGGTGATAGTTGGTAGAGAACGGGTTAGCCAAACCAGAAAACCGCAGTCGAGTCGGATTTCGGGTGATTTTTTCTCACTAGTGTCAACCCTATTTAACGTCCGGATTGTCCTGTTCCGGAACCAGGTTGTCCTACGCACAAACCTCTTTGGCATCTTCGAGAGAAAGTCGAGAGAATAGCGAAAATTTAGTGGTTCGAAAGAAAAGGGGACCAAAACCCGATTTTTTTTCAGATATCGCGGGGTTTGTACATATATCCCGTATATTTTGTTCAGAATCTGTATTTTTCGATTCATCCCTCTGTTCCCTCCATCTCTTGAATTATATTTTTCGCATGTTTGGTTGTTACGGTTCTAATGATATATTTCGTGGATCAGAGATTCGATATTTCGTGCCAATTATACGAACGAGAATATCAGGTCGAAAGTAGGGAAATTACGGCGTTTTAATTGAATAAAAAACAAATCAACAGGGCGGAGATTGTACACAATAAATTCAAATTAGAGAATTTTTAAGCTTCAGAAAACTCGAGCGATGTTGATGTAAAAATTGAACGTTGCTGCCCATTGAAAGAGCACAGCGTTAAAAAAAGCATTTGATAACAACAACAACCAAAAAAAAAAACAAAAAAAAAAAAAGGAGCAGAGAAAAACCTCGTAATCGTTTCGCACAATTTCTCGAATACATGTGTATATACTGCGGTATTGTGGTACGGATGACAGTCGCTTCGAAAATAGAACATATCCACTGCGGAACGAAATATCGGTTGAAAAATTACTAAGCCACATTCCTCGAAATGCAATAATAGGCAATATTTCACCCAATGATAATATTTCGGCTCGTTCAAATGGGAATCGACGATGAGTCAAATATGGACGATATAATTGGCTCATATCGAGCGTTCGATCACAAACGCGTACATGCCACATGACAATTGCACTGCCTCTAGAATAGAGTTATAGGTTCGATATTACAACAGGTTACGTTACAGGAATAAAATTGAATGATAAAAAAAAAAAAAAAAAAATGAAAATTGGAAATAAAATGTTTAGGAATCTTTGGCTTGGGTAGGTTTGAAAATGGAAAGAAAATTGCGATGTTTTGCGTAAGGATCTTGATTAAAGTTTGCCGTTTTAAAAAGTGTACAATGCCAGTCATACTTACATCGGCGTAATCCAAGTGCACATAATTCCTCGCCGTTTGCGTAAAACAAAATTATTACTCTGCATACATACCAATGCAAAGCTCGTAAGCCTTGTCTCCTTTATTTGGATTACGCCGTTCTAAAACGTGTTTTTCCACGATGGTCCCTTTAAAGCACATAAATAATCGGGGGAATAAAAATTGTTCGTAGAGAATTTTCGCCACTCGGCAACAACTGCCAGAAAATGCTTTATACCTTTTTTACCCCATTCCCCTCTTTTTTGATACGAATCTACGTCCATTTGAAACGAGCGACCCTTTACGTAGCGACCACCAATAACAGCATAACGACACAGAGCCAAATGGTTGAACCATTACCGCGCCAATATTACCTGTTCGACTGAATTATTGTGGCCAGCGTGCGAAATGTCTACCATCATCGATATTGAATCAGAGGAGTCTGAAAAAAAATATATATAGCGTGAACTGATCGCGCGCACAAAGAACTCATTTCGCGTGGTTGTGTTCGGTATAAATGCAGCCAGATGATTGCTATCGTTCCTATATATTTCCTCTGCATGCACCAACCATGCCACGCCATACCATTTCTCTTTATCGCCATTCGAACTTATTTTCATTTTATTCATATGCCGTTAATTTGTATTATCACTCAACGAACTCCACAGGTCCTCGTTTCATCATTCGTTAAATTCACACCCGATACGGTGTACGTATTCTTTATACCGATTTCGGTGAGTCTTGCTTTCGGGTACGAAACGAGCTTCCGGATATTAAAAAAAAAAAAAAAATTAACCCCTTACAATTTTTGTTCGGCGAAGATTTGAGGACCACAAGTGAAAAGGCTCCGGTGTATTATTCGCTCGAAACTTTTTGAATAAACTAAAACTGTCTTGATAACCATCAGCTATTACCGAAAGATCGTTTTCACTAACGAAGACGTTGATTCATTTCGTTAACGGGGAGTTCCTGCAGCGTTGACTTCCTTACATTTGATTTTATTAAAATTGTCATCCCCCTTGCTCTACGATTAACATTCTTCCTATTTTATTTTATCTATTTTTTATTTCTATGGAAACTGTTAAAAGCCATCGTTCAGGAAATACGATTTAGCAGATAATATGAGAATGAAGACTATTCGAGGTGTTCGTATACGTATAACTCAGCCCGCTAGCCTCTACCCAGCGAGTTTAAAAATCAATAAGGTCCTCACCGCCGCGACAAAAGTTGGTGCTAAATTGGAAATCGATATTTCAATTCATTTCACGACTAATTAATTGAAGCTTGTCGCGAAGAGAAGTGAGGCTTATCCAAGGATTTTATCCCCGACTTATACTTCGTCGTACAGAATCATATTCGCACAGGGGATCTCAGGAGTAGCTATGAATCAACCCATACGTGTGATAATTGCGAGGATATGTATAAATATAGAAAAATTTTGGGGTCAAATTCCGTACTGTCACATAGAACATTGAAACTTGGCGTTGGCAGGAATCTAAAGTTGGTAACTAACTAACTCGAAGTGAAAATAAAAAGAGAGAAAAAAAAAAAAGGAAGTTTCCCTCGTTGGCAGGGAGTCCGTAGCAGAGGTAGATTTCGGAACGATTTCCTACCCACTTCGGGTAGCGTAATTTATTGGAAACGATTTGTGGCAATTGATCCTGGGATCGGGAACAAAAAGAACAATTTTACTTACCGTAGAAATCGATCGCCGCAACCAAACCAAAGTTGTAACTACCCCCGGAGTAAATTCAGCTGGAATTACTTCCGATCAGCTTGATAATTTCCCTCGGCCAGAAAACATGTTCGAGTTCTTGTTCGCCAGACCGATGTCGACGTTACTAACCTTTGGTCAACCTCATCGTCGAAACTTTATGCCCAAACGAAAAGGGCCACCCGAAGCTGGACCCATCAATCAAGATCCCATATACTATGTATACGATTTCATATATTCGATCGAGCACACGTTCGCTTTCATCAATTTTATTACTTTTATTGTTAATATAGTCTTTATTTTATCCGTAAGCTGATACTCGGCTTGAAATATATAAGACAAGTATGTATACGCACAGGGAATTCGCCCGGAGGGTCTGGTGCAGTCGGTTGGTCAGCCTCTTGGCTCGGCTGTCACGACGTACTACTATATTAATGTTATTTGCGTTTATCGAGCGCAACGCCGCGTCGACCTTGTTCTTCATCATCGTGTCACTTTGACAGATGTGAAACAAAAAAACAAAAAACAAGAAAAAAAAGGGAAGAAAAAGACTAAAAAATACTCACTACTTATTAAAACTTTTCTTTACTCTCAGCGCGGTCCATTATAATTGAATCAGTTGAGTACCTACTGCGAAATGAGTCCAAGTCGCTATTCTCCTCCCCCGTTCTTTATCCCAGACTCGCGTCTCGCCTGCAACGGAGACCAAGTGACCGAGGAATTCCGCTTTTCGCATAATTACTAGTCAACGCGAATTAACTCGGCTCATATCAATCCTTCGAGCATAATCCGGCTCCTTATCTCTTCTACAAAGTCTCTGGCTGGAGCTTGGAAATATCTGTTTAAAAAAGTAGATATACCCACCTACCTTCCTACCCCTCAACGAGGAGGTGTATCCTCTTTCGTTCTTGGTATAACTTTTCAAGCCCGTTCGAATTCGCTCGATTAGCTTTACGAGCGCCCAGGAAATTGTTCGATCAGTTCGTGGGTGTGGATGCCGTTTCACCACAAACGTGTGCTACTTGTGTCTACCATCCTATAGAGTAATTCTTACCGCTGATGATCGTTTCTGGAATAAAGTGGCGCGGAGGAAACGAGTGTGTACACCCGTATATTACCGGAGTAGAGGATGGCTTCTGTTTAATTAAGTTCCCATGCCGGTTATTACCAGGCTATACAGTATTTTTATACGACGTCCCAGTAAATAGTACGAGATTCCCACCCCCGTATCTACCTTGGCGTTATTCCCTGCCTGATGCGATTGTTATTACCTCGCAAGTAATCACGTTTCACATTACCAATCCATCCCTCAACCCTTCATTTACCTCACATCTCCCAGGAAAAAAATGCATCGAATTCCACCACACGTATGGTCAAATTGTTTTGGCGTATTGTAGGGGCGATTGGGTGTCTGCCGGAAGACTATCTACCGCATTGTTCATCAATTGGGTGATAATCGTTTTGTCCTATAATTTGGTTGCACCATGGATCCCCGGTTATCTAGGCATATCGCGATAGCGGATGAAACGAGGCAATTTCATGGGATAATTAATCATTCGATAATATGTCGAGTACGATCTCATCAATAGGTTCGGAGCTTAATCGTAAGCTTGCTATATACCATTCAATATCTATATCCGGCGTGACGATAATCAGGGGCTATGATTAGTAGCGCCGAACTTATTGGATTGAGACGCTGACGATAAGTCGAGGTAAGGAATTAGCTAGGTGGAATTTAATTGACTGAAATCTTTTTGACATTATTTTATCACAACGGGGTGGGTATTTAATCAGATTTCGAGACGTCTCGGTGTCTACGAATTATCCGAGATGGAGAAAAATCACGACGAAGAGGAACCGAGAGGTGTTCGAATGCCGAAGAGGGTAAACCGTCGTGAGAAATCGTTAAAAATTAATGACTCTCAGATCCAATGTCGATTCTCGTCACAAAGATCCGCTACTGATGATTCATGATCAGAATAAATCCTACCCCAAGGGAATTATCTCGACAACGCGGGGTACTCGTTCGACTCTTCGTATGATTAGGTATCGCTTTTTAGTGCCAGTGTCGAAATCCCGAGTTTTGTCGTGGGGGTTGAGATGAAACCACAAAGACGAGTTCAAAGGAAGTTTTTTTACTGCTACGTATCGTTATCTCTGACACATCAGAGCAGCCAAAAAATACGTCTTATTACTTGCAAAGTATTCCTGAGATGCATGACGCGTGTCGAAGAAAAAAAAAATCAAGGGACAGACGGATCCGCAGCTTCTTTATCGATTCGAAAATCTTCCACGACGTGGTTTCCCAATTCGAATGCGACCCGTTTGTCGTTGGGATTCGACCACCCTGTATAGACGCAGGAGATACATACATCCATGGCGCTCATAGAACGGTGAAGTGAAGTAAGTTTCACCCGGGGCGGGATGCTGCAATCACGAGTGGCTTCCTCTCCGCAAAGCGGGAGTGTGACTTCGAGAAACTCGATTACGGAGTATGACTCACGCCGCATTTGCCATTAAATCGTAATATTATACTAATCAACCGCCGCAGTTTGAGAATATCTCAGTGGTTACTGCAGGTGCTGCAGCAGGATCGCTGGGACAACGGCGTCGTTTTAACCGGGATGTATCTTCGCCGCGGTTTACGTATGGGTAAAACTTCTGTAGAGGTTTAGAATCCCGAAATCCCAAAATCTACTCCTACGATATATAACCTTAACCGATAAAGGAGGTCCGTGTGTGAAACACACATGCGTAAGTTCGACGTAGCAAGGCCATCCGCCCTGCGAAAGGGTTAAAACCCTCCCGCCTCTATTGGCCTTTCCGGATTACGCACGAAATCAAGCGGGTTTCGCGCGAACGCCGGAAATGCCAGGGGTGCCGGAATTTGGGGATTTTGAAAGCGCGTCCCGAGGAATTCTATCGATACGATTAATCTTCGGACGTGAGGGAAAATTAGCACTAATCTATGCTGAATGCGGTCCGTACCTACGCGGGGTCGATTCCCGCGGTAGAAAATGATTTATTTTTTATTAACTCAATTCCATCAGACCATCGCGTCACAGGGACTTATATCAGGTTCTCAAATTCTGACGATCGGGCATATACTATAAACGTCAGCACATTTGCGTCGATTGACGCATGCTGCAGCTGTTGACGCTTATGAAAACGGATTCGGAACGATATTATTTCGTGGCGTAGCGAAGGCACCGGGAAAACATCGTCAGTTGGCAATTTCCGGTGGGTTAATAAAATAATCTTCTAGCCTGTCTCCGCGTTACAGAAAATCTAAATATACGGTGCAGCTGTTGGCTGGATGTAGCTATAGCCTAAATCCCTCGTTTCGATCCAATTGGTAACTCTCACCTTGCTAAAAATCCCGTTTTAGCTCTTCACCGCATCCAGGATTCGGAGCGAGGGATGAAGTTTTCGATTACATAACACTTTCGAACACGAATTAGACCGACGAGCGAAGTGAGGGAAAGAATATTGCGAAGGTGGTGGCGGTGGCGAGCTATGAGAAGATGTCGAATACAAAACCCCACTCAGTTGGGACAATGAAAAACAAATCAATTTATGGAGTTGAAAATATAACCGGGGCGCTTCTAATTTCCGATTTAATTAACAACTCGCGACGGGTTTGTTCTGGGTTATAGAGTTGGCGGTGGGAGTAGTCAGACTGTGGGGGTTGAGGCGGGGGAAGAATGGTGAATTAAACGAGTCCTGGGGAACGGAACTCGACGAAGTAGGCGAATAAGACGACGACGAAGAAACGATTAGTAAACAAACTTGAGAGACCGGAATCCCCACGCGGCCCCTCGCAACTCCTTTCGCCTCGGATTGCCATCCGCCACCCTCTACTGCTCAGGCCAAACTTTCTCATACGCCTGCAGGACCAGCCCGGGTGTTAGCTATTGACTATTAATGAAATTAATTAGAAGTTAAAGAAAATTTTCTCGCCTACGATGATTTTCCTTTCATTTGATACGAAATGAAAATTTGAATTTAATTCAAAATAGTATGTAACATATAACCGTGGAGTTATGGGAAGCTTCTGAGGGCTCGGAAGTGTGTAAAGCGTGAAAACGGAACTGACATTCGGTCACCCTCGCCCTGGAGGTATAATTTTGGCTAGAAATTTAACAACGGAATACTGGTACACGGGGTACAAATCCTACGGATGAGTCGAGATCCAGTAGCGTGTTGTAGAGCACGTCCAGGAGCTAGGCGGCTCTTCCGGCAGGTTTTCAGAGCCGGAAATTCCCAACTTTGTCGGAGCTAAGCCATTTACACCCACACACAGAAGGAACGAGGCAGTGAGCAACATATCTGTCAACTTGAGTTGCGATTCAAAGATCTGCAAGCTCTCAAAGCAGCAGGATGTCGTGAAAAAAAAAAGAAAAAAAAAAAACAAGTCAACTACAAGTTTACTTAGGACTGGCAAAGTTTTATTTATTTTTGGTAAATATACTTCAAAGAAACCTGAGCTGACGAGACCCGGAGACGAAGAACAAGTATAAATTGAAAAAGTTTACGAGTAGAAAATAATCACGAATTTTATATGGCTACACTTGGAAAAAACATTTTACTGTTTTGCCACTATATCTGGTAACCTGTTTCCGAATTCATTCCTCCGAATGTAGAATTCTTCGAGATAACTTGTTTTACGGCAAAAATACACGAGTATCCTCCTAAAAAGGCTGACAAGGCTTCAAGCTTGTTTAAAATTCGTAAGTTTTTCTGTGCGCAATTGATTTCAAAAGATTTCATGGGGTGAGCCCCTTGTGCTTTGACTCAAAAAGGGAATCAGTTCCCAGGAATCAATGAGTGGAACCGAGATGGAGAATAAATCAGGATTATTGACCATTTTCAGTTTATGAGTCAACTTCTTTACTCAGCTATTAGATCACAGATGGATATAGAAAAGAGGGTAACGTTTCCCTCGGGTCCAGAAGAGGCCGTTCATTCAAGCGAGATGAATTTTTTTCTTCAACTTCTTCAAACAACGGTCATCCTCTCAAAGTGGAAGTAGCTGTTAACGAACTTAGCCAAAAAGTACAAAAGCTTTCTTGAAGCAACGGAGTCAACGAAGCGCGACGAAGTCAACTGTGACAACTTACTGTAACAGGGACCTAAAATATTTTCTCGGCTTTGCCGAGGGGAGGGAAAAGGAAAATAAGGGGACCAAGGGATGGCGTAGAAAAGCTGAGGAAGCAAAAGAAAGGAGAGAGGATTTCTTTATCAGCACTTTCCTCGTACATATAATCAAGGTAATGATTGGTAATGGCTTTCGTAATGCCATACCATATATATTATGTATATCAAAGCCACTTACATAAACAAGCGATCGGGACTGCATAATTTCCTTTCGAATTCAATGCATCGATTGCCTTGTTGTTCACCATCGTTTAGCAATGCGTTATTGAAACATTTTTTTTTATATCTTCGGTTCCATGAACCGGCCACATCTCTTTTTAGCCTTTGAACATGAATTAATACACAATAAAACGAGCCCTTTGTTCATTGTCATAAATCCCCCTGTTTTTGGTGTTGCATGGTGTTGCTGTAACTGGCGTGCTACGTGTATCCATTATATTGAAGTATTGTGTACTCGTCTCCAGTTTGACACTTTTCAAAACGCTTCTGATTGTGGTTCAAATTTGAATGAGTATCCCGCAACCCCAAAGTGTAGCAGAGCAATAACAGCTTCATACATATTGTATCTTCATATTTTCCCACTCCAATACCCGTGCTGCTCTAGTTCAAAATAGCAAATCTTTGAATAGTAACGAAAAACTGCCAATAATTTCTGCAAAAAGGATTTTCAATGATTGGCAGCTTTTTTGAACGGCATTTGGCAGCCAAACGTGGAACAGGGCTCGAAAAATATCGAACTCTGAATTGGCAGATTATTCGCAGACCTACCATTTTGACATGTAAGGCAGCCAAGTCAAGTATTGGATTCGAAGCATATTTCGTTCGCGAGATATAAAATCGCAACTTTTCATCCGATACAATCGTGACGAACCCGTGAATATGGATTTCTCTCTGTTTTAATGACAGGAACTATTGCAAGTACGTATACATCACTCGATGTAAATGTTTCCTGTGCAAAACTGCTAAGATATGTTTCAACCCTTACGCTATAAGTTTGCAAGGTGGCAGATGACAGATGTGAGACATTATTTACCGTGAAAGGCACGTTTCATAATTATACTATTTGAATGATTGATTTCGAAAAAGTTTTTTCAGCCCACCCTGCTGGGGTAGGATTTTGATCGAAACTTTCCGAGTCTCTGTTTAATCAGAGTATCTCACAACGTGTAATTTATAGGTGTAACACCAACGTTAATTATTATGAAGAGCTAAATGGGTCGCAGGTTGAAGTTATCGGAATTTTACTTCCTGAAAGTATATTTTCCTGAAGATTTTAAGAGGCGGAATATCTAGAGAACGAGAAGTACCTAGATAGAGAAAAAAGCCCGTGAAGAATGCATTACTCTGCTGGCGATCGCGTATCGAAAAATGTGAGCCAAGGATAAGAGGAAACAGAAACAAAAAATAAAAAAAAAAAACAAAAAAGGCAAGAAAAAAAAAATATGCGAAGGATAAGGCGTGGAGAATCAAGCGTCTACGTGGATCTCATTGCTCTCCGCACATAATCATAACAAACTGTTTTCTCCTCGAATTCTCCTCGGCACTCTTTTATCTCAGGCGATCATTCCGCGAATCTATATTGGCACGGACAGAGTTCTTGTTCTGATCCTTCGCCGCGGAATATCGACCGGTCGGATTTACTAGCGACTTATTTATTGCATACAAATTGAATAGAACGGCCGGTAATCCCGAAGCATAATAAAAAAAAAAATAGAAAAAAGAGAAAGAAAGAACCTAGAAATTCCACGTGAGTTACGGTCCCGAAAACAAACAGATTCTGAGATTGACGTTGATCGAATTGCTCCTGATCCTTGCCACGAGTTTGGGAAATCACGTTGGATTAGCTGACTGCTAACAGAAAGAAGAAACCAATTACTCAAGCCGTTCAATGACGTTCTGTCAATATAGAAGCGTAGCAAATTCACTGGCACGGAATATTCAACTTCATTTCTATATACATATTAGGCAGTCAACCTCGCCTTTCCCGTTTGTTCAGTCCGGGAACTGAAACTAAAGTCCTGGACGTCATACCTACTGACAACGAGTTATCTATCGGAGATTTAATACTCGGAGGGTGTGTTCAGGTATTTCTGTCCGAGACGAAGTTCAACCGAAGCAAATAGAAAGAGTGCGAATGGGTAATGCCAGGTCAAGCCGAACAAATTGGGCACAAAATTTCGGGTCATGTATTTTTGTTCAATTTGAAATTTGACATCGATTAAAGAACGTTTCGTTTGCCCCTTTATTTCTTCTGCAAAAATTTTCCACCGGTATTCCAACTCGCCCCGGGATATTTGATTTTTCCTCGGTCTCCCCTACGTGTGCGATTTATTGCCTGAGTACGCTAGTATTTTTATAATTCAAATAATATATCTTCATGCGTGAATATTACATCAATATTCATCAATCATGTATCATACTCGACTGATTATTTTTTTTTTTCAGTTTAAAAACGGTAAATTTTCAATTCTTGACTCCTCGCGAGCAGGTACCTATATTGAAGAATAAAGAGCTGCCTTACGGTATCGATTCAACGAGGCTAAAATTATTCACGCCTTCCATAAACTGCATTCATTATCCTGCCAATTTCAATAAACAAACTTACAGCCAGGTTCTCTTTTATTTATTTATTTTTTCGCTGGACACGAATCGGCAAGAAATAACAAGCCGAGTATAATATGCACACACCCATTGATGGATCTACTCAAGATCTCTGTAGTCGAGACGATTCTAGCTACGTGGAAGATTTCAGTGGATAAGAAAAAATTTCGGTGACTTAGAGGATGCGATCATCTTCCGTAATCGTGATTGTCACACGAATTATAAATTAACAACGCGTGAAGTCACTTCGATTATACTGTAATAGTTTTGCAGTTGAAATTGCGGATAAAATGCTGGGGAGAAATGTTGTGATCGTGAAATAAGAGAGAAATATGAAAGAAGAAAGAAGGCAAAATTTAGCGGTATGAAGTGCATCGCGTGACGATCGATCGGTGGTGTAAGAATAAAGAATGAAAGAAATCGGTCGAGGCAACTGCTGTTTCTTGATTAAGCGTCTCGTAGCGTGTTGATGAAAATTCGAAACGTCACGGAGAACCGGGGAGAGAGCCATGAAACAGGATAGCGGTTGATAAAAACTACGGACCGGATTGTCTTCTGTCGATCTGCAATGGAGTGTAAGAACCAGAGTCGAGCAACGGACTCCACGTATGTACAAGAAATTTGATTCGACGTTGATTCTATTGTGAAAATTGCCTCGATGTAGAAACTAAATGCGTCTACGAAAGCGCCTCGGATTACCAAATGGAACCAGAGCGTCGCGTCGAGCTTGTATAAAGGAGGAGTAGTTCGTCATACGGTGAAGGAAGATCGTTTCTACTTTGTCAATCTGTCTCCCAACTGCGCGTCGCGGACTTCCATTACTGTAATCCGTTTCCACCGGTTCGCTACTAGCATGGTTTTAGCCATCGTCAGTGCTGCACCTATATCTATATACATATACATTTATATATAGATATATATATATATATAACGTTCATGTGGGAGAGCATTCGATTGCAGCTTCCGACGACCGCTGGAAGCTTTCTTGGATAGGTACCCATCTCACCTATCTTCATTCGGACGGAGCAGAAAAATTGAGAGCGGTCAAATATCCGTTTCGTCAAGTTTTTCCAACCTTCATGAGTATCACAGCTGACAATCGGCTCGGTATACAGAAAATTGCGACCCCGAAATCGACCGTAATATACCGCTTTCGCGGTTAAATTATACGCGAGTTCAGGATATTTAAATATTTTCATTATCTCATATATATATATATACATATGTGTGTATATGTACAGTGGGAGTGGAGATAAATGTAGGTATTCATATTTGCCTGGATACGGGTGCAGAGAGGTATTGGTGTAGCGTGAAATGTGCCACGTTGCAATTTCTGGGGTGGTCATTTGTGCGAGGTATGGTGATTTCTAGAGAGGTAATAAAATATTGAGCAACAGAAGAAACAAATAAACCAACAAACGAACAAACAAGCAAATGAACGAACAAGAATAGCTGTAGGTACAAAGAAGGTAGAAAGATGTGAGCGAGAGTCTTTTGCGAGATAATAGCTTGGCAATAATAAGATTGCTGAATGGTAGCCACAACGAGGGTGCAGCAAGGAATGATAGATAGTCCGGGCTAGCCAGTAATCGCCAGAGGCTTAACATGGGAGCTCGTTATTATTGCACACTTAAGCACATCAATACGTGATTGCTTTATAACGCAGGCATGGCTATAGGATGGCAGGTTCTATTGTCATATCGCGAATAAGTCTTGGGAATTAATAATCCGGGGACTAAGAAGCAGATCCTCGTTAGCGTTCTACACGCATGCCTAATTATTAACAGCACTGATCAAGTTAGGATGGCGGAGGAACAATATGGGATAAGCAAAGCTCTATAATCGACCGCTTCGAGTCTGCAACCAGATTCGTTGCAACTGTAACGGTAACGGAATCGACTGGATCGAACGCGGCCCCCTTTTTGATTGCAGGGATTAAATTTTGACGTGATTACGTGACTGCCCTGGTACTAATGGAAAATAAAAATCGCCGAATCAATAGATTGTGAAAAACGATCAGAAATAACAATTGAATCCGTTATAATAAAACTTAATTAAAAAGGCTGTCTTTCGCACGGAATGGTATAATTGCTTTTCAAATACAATATCAATAAGCAATAATGGACGGCGATATTGGGTGCGAATATTTCTTCATCCCGAGGTTTTCGAAGACCTCGTGATTGTAAATTTTTCTCCATTAATGAAACTGCAGCGAGAGCGACACTGTTTAGAATCTCCGGAAAAGGCTGAGAATCCGGATATCTAAACTGGTTACGGAATTGTGCATGATAAATTGAACCAGCCGACAAACGCGGAGCGGACTGGCGCGAAAGCTCAATAATACAGAATCAAGCAATGCCCAGTTTATTATTGTCTTTTGCATAATTGAAATAAACGAGGGGCTTACACACACACACATGACGGCTTTGCCGTTCGTTGGATAATAATGGTTTCCTGGAAATGCGGGATTATCATTACTTCCCTGCCACATCAAAGCTCTGATGGCAACATATTCGATTTCCTAATGCCCAGATACCTACGCCGTACCAAAATTAGTAACGAATCTTCAGATACGAGGTTGCGGTCTATAATTGCAACGAAGATGGATCGACGGTGCGAAAATTGATCGAGCGATAAATTATAATAGGAAATATCTGTATATCTTTGCAGATTTCATCGGTGTATTCGCTGATACCGATCCACTCGCGGCCCACGCAGAAGACACGAGGTGACGGTTAATTAACTTCCCTCGGTCTAATATTTCCGGTTTCGTTTTTCACCGACGCGATGCCGCGAAAGTGGATAAAACTCCGCAAATAAGATTCCGCCCATTGATACACCGGATAGTCTTACCACGTGCAAATATTTGTCATTAATTACCAGGAGTAATTATACGGATCAAAATAACGGCCATAAACCAGGTAATAAGCCTGGCCCTGCAGATGGTATATGCGAATCGGCTTGCATAATAACGAACCGGGAGTGTGTAGGCGCCGAGTAGAAAGCAGTAAAAACATGCATCTATTTCCATATAACAGGTTTATATATTACGCCGTCACTAGCAGGGTACAGTTACATTTGAATATGGCCACCCTGTTCGCCCTGAAGTGAGGCCAAAATCATTGCAGCCCTTCGTCCACTGCGAATTTCCTTTCCTCGTTTTTGGCGAGAAGAACGTAAGGTCCTTAAACAAGGTTCCAAAAGTACAATAAGCGATGAAACCTGAAGATAAAGAACTACTGACAACCCCGAGACCCGGGTGTAATATATCGCCGGAAATGGGGTGCCGTTCATTTTCTGGGAAATGGTAACTGGCGCAAAGATCCGATGCGACAAATGTGAAACGATTATGCCATCAATCAACCGTTTAGGTACGTTTTACGTGTTACAGTCTCAGCTCTACCGATCTGGTACCAATGATCTAAGTAATTCAGGATTGCCCTCTGTGCGAAAGTGGAAGAGTGTTCTCCGGCACTTTTCGCCATTCTTCGATCCATGTTGAACGGATGATCGTATTTGCTAACCACTCGACGGGAAATACACTATATAATTGGCAATAGCGATCATAAGGAACTATTTGTGCCATTGACAAAGCTGATGAGGGTAATATTGGCTACAAATGCGATATAAGCTCAGGCCAAAGAGCCGCGATTATCAAAACGATATTAGAGATACTCAGGCTGGAGAATCGTTAATTACAATTAGTTTGGTGCAATAGGTATTTGTTTCGATTGCATTATCGAGCCCTAGTGCAGCCTTTGGTTACAGGTATCGCTGCAGCATGTGTTTGCTTCATTGTGATGACTACCACCTCGTAATGTAATCGGTATTGTGATTGGAATAGCATAAATTTGAGAGCATAATGATTACAGCACCGTTTCATGCTCATTGTTGAACGTGACCAAACGCATTCAATCGTCAATGCTGGCCTGTGCGTTTATCTGAAATCTTGAGCAACTGACTGACAATGTTCCGACTACTCGGAACTTATCGGGCTTTTTAATCACGGTATCCGGCTTTTATGCAGGAGGATGAAATCTTCGAGTACAACTCTTCCCGCCCTGAATCGAAATCAAGTTCGCTTTATGACCGCCTAATGATCTTCAACGCGGATTAAAGCGAAATTTGTGGCGAGAGGGTGATATACCTTCCGCGTCGAGAGATCGGCTTACAGCAAATAGACCGTCTCATTCGTGACTCTAGCCCCGGGCCACGCGCGCGTGTTCCATAGAAGAGATAGTACCTACATATACACTCAGTTCCGCCCAGTTGCACCCAGTTGGTTCCAGCAGCTAACGATGCTTCCGGAAGTCGAAAGACTCACTGTAAATTGCATAATCTTGCGGGCGGTGGACGGCGGATGGTCAGCACCGCGCCGTTCCAGCTTCTCTTGGCATGATATATATTCACGGAGACTCACCTAAGCCTAACAATGACAGCATGACAGCGTAAGATTTCCTCTCTCCTCTCTGCTCCCGTGGCAAAGAGACCGAAGAACTTCGCGTCTTGGTGTGGCCTTGCAATGGCCTCTCTCTTTCTCTCCCTTTTTCTCTCATTTTCTCTCTTTCGCTCTCGGTATCTCTCCCCGGGCATATCTGGTTGCCGGTTCCATTGCAATACGGCAGTTCGTAGTACGAGGACGAGACATTGGCCTATACCACGCTCGACCTTGCCCGTTCGTTACTCTTGCATGCCTCTTATATGCATCGTGGCATCTTATAGTTAGCGCGCGATATAGAAGCTCGGCACGGCCCTCGCGTGAGCTTGTAGCTATACCGTACTAGGTATGCTACGGAGGCTGGATATATCTTACAAAGCGTAGAAGGGCACGCGTACCTGTAGTAGGCGTGCATATAGATATATATCTAAACGCAGGTTATCTAGACGCGATGTGGCTATATAGCCGCATGGCTGTATCACGACAGTGCTCTTATCTTCTCATCATTATCTTAATCTTTATCTCCATCGCCTGCCGTCTCACAGCGTCCTCTTCGATCTTCTCCTTCTCCCTTCCTCTGCTTCTACTTCTTCCTCTTCTTCTCCTTATTCTTATTCTTATTCTGCTTCTACTTTCTCAGCACAATTTGAGCGCTATAGCTCGCTGTTCGGATTATAACAAAGCAATTGAAGCCCGGATGGGAATCTCGTTTTAATTTTCTCAGACCCATTTTCGAAAGATTAAAAACGAGGAGGAAGAATTTCGCTAAGAGCAAGAGCGAGAGCAAAGAGGGGTCGAAATCTTGTAGAGATACTTTCACACCTCAGATATTATCGCTGCACAGTGTTACAAAAGAAAATGTTTCGAAATAAGTTGAATCGATAATTCAGATCGTTTCAAATATCATAAACTTCAAATTTTAGATTTTCATCTACCCGTTTTCATTACTGAAGCCCCGATCATATGTTGAAAAAAAAAAGGTGAAATTCGCGAGATATTTCAGGGATTCATCCCTTTGCTTCGATAGACTCTATCATCTTATCAAATAATTGTCGAAATGCGAACGCGTAATAGAATTGAAAGTGAACGAGTTTCAGAACTCACTTCCTCCTTTAAATCCTCAGACCCTATTTTCATTGGCTTATTTCGATGAATCTTCTTTCAACGATCGAGTGAGACTAAATTTAAAAAGTGCTGCGAAAAATAATTTGGACGTTACCTGGCACACCCAAAGTATGGCGAAAGTTCGGTCGATAATTTTTGGGGACTTTTCAAAGCCGTATAAAAACCAATATATTGAATTCTCCTGAATGTATTTATATGTCCACGAGCGTACATTGAACTGTCAATTAGGGTGGAATAAGGCTATTCGAAGAAGAACTGATTAGCATTAAGTTTTACATTGCCATGCGAACCCGTCGATGACCTATGACAAAATGCCATGACAATGACAAGTGGCTACAGGTATGTTGTTGAAGACGTCTGCGATCAATCAAGGGTTCTGAACTTTTTAATTCGCACATAACATTATCAGTCTCCTGTAATCCCAACGCGACTTGAATACCCGCAGCGCTGGCTGAACAAGAAACACCCTCGATTCGTGCATCCCGGAAATGATTGGATCGAGTCTTGTTCCCTGAACCCTAACTCAACCCCGTGTCAAATTACAAATCAATATCTCAATCACTCGGAGATATATCGCGCGAAGAGACGGATGGCAAGACAGACGTTGACTAGATGTCTTTACACGGTGCATTGAACCTGGTCCGTGGTAAAGGTATGTACGTCTTTTGAACGACTTCAGCATCGCTGTGATTTTCTTTTTTACTGCAGAAAAATAAATGTGGACGATTGTAACTATAAGGCGGGTAAGTTTTTACGTTCGATTAGTTCTTACCGTTAACTCGTGCGGAGAATTGGGTCAGAAGGGTAGCGATGGTCGAACGATTGGTTTGTTAATAAAAAAATTCTTGTTCGAAGAAGAGGAGAGAGGAGTGGACGAAAATGACTGTACAGAGTCGTTTGGAAAATAATCTCGAAACTGTCAAGTCTAGTTTTTTGACGATCGCGTGGATAACGGAATATCACTCAGGTCATTGTATATGGTGCCCCTGGTTCCAGTCACGAAGTTGGTTACGCCCACAGCAACAACGTGCGAGTGGGTACCTGATTTATTCAAATTGTAGAAAATAAGTTATCGTTTTTCAAGCGAAAGAAGATCCTGGTCGGTGGGTATAAGAGCAAGTGCACCGTCGTCGTAAATTAACTTCGAAGTTTATACCTCTAGTCTGTCCAGGAAGTTAAGGTCACCGTCGTCAACGCGGAAAGCTCCATCCGCACGAGGATCAGAGAGGTCGCTGATCTCATCGGTGCGATAAAGCCCCGGCGTTATATCAGTAGGAAAAAATGAAAAAACGTACAAAAAGAGGAGGACGAAAAAAAGAGAATTAAATCGAAGTGAAATAATGGAAAAAATAAAGTAAAAAATCGAAATAAAAAATCACCCGCACTGAATTGCGGGGCGCAATTTTAAAAACCAATTTTCGCACTCAGCGCTTCTGCAGATGCCTCGCTGAATATTTAAAACCGTACACGAAACTGCAATAGACTTGACGTGCCTACGGGCTTCGTCGACGAATGCTAAAATTTTGTTTTGTTTCATATGGTTTAAAAATGTTCAACGTCACTTATGTACGATATACGACGATACGCGTACCTACCCTGGTGCTTTTCCTCTCACATTGAGCAGAGCTTTTCCCTTATTTTTTTTATCTTTTTCCACCCCAGCCACACCTTGTGGCAGACTGATGCTGTCGCCTACGTTGGTACACGGAAAAGGATACATAATTCGTTTCTCATTCATACCCTCGTTTTGTATAGCTAGACTGGTAAATGCAAAATCTTGACAGTTTTTCGTTGGTAAAATGAAGTGCCCGCCTACCTTGGCACGCGGAGAGTACTCTCGTCTCTACACGCGGGAAAAGGTTTCATTTGACTTTCCCTATTCGCTTCCACCTGTATCATTAGTCAGTTTTAATATAAAAATAACAAAAAGTAATAGAAACGGGGACTGACACTAGTTTCTGTAAACATTATAACTGCCTGTTCTACTCTGCAATCAGCGAGATTAAATTTCAAATATTCAGCTACCCCTTTCGGCGCGGATACTGATTGATTCGTTTAAGCACTCAGCAATGCAAATTTAGATACTATTTTTAATGACACTTGCATTCCCGATACTAGGCGAGATTTAATCAACATACCAACGCGAAAATGTGCCGGGATCCGATTAAATTCGATCGGCGCATCGATCCTTTTGATATTTGCTAAAAATAAAAATTTATACGCGAAGAACGCAACCGGTTGATCACTCTGATTCCTTCAACTGCATACGTAGTCGAGAAAACGACTTTGGCTTATGATCAGCGCTCCCTCAACGACATTCAGACGACTATTTTGACTGGGATAAATTCGCTGACATTACCTGTGTCTATCGCGGTACTTTATCACTCGGAAGCACCCTGCACTTTACAGAATATTGAACGCGCGTACGTACATATGTATGTATAGGTATAGAGGCATGTGGATATATCTACGGAGAACAGTTCCTAGAGCGGAGTAGGTAGGTACCGTCGATAATTGCTGTTGAATAAATTACCGTAATTGCTGTTACTAGTGTAATTTTACGACTACAGTAGCTGTAAGAGTTTTATCATTAAATTCTACAAATCATCGAGTTGATTTTAGCAATTAATCGCGTGTCGTTTCGAAAACGTGATCAACAATATCGCAAACGCGGACAGCTGTAACGAATACCTAATACTGAAATCGCATTTTGAATTAATGCTTCGATACCGTACATGCGCGATCCCTGACGTGGAATAACCAGTGGGTAAGTATAATCTACATGTTTACCAAGAACAAAGACAGATCCTATATAGAACTAGGTACCGGGAGCAGAGGTAACTTATCAAATAATAAACGCCCACGCAATATCCTTCGAACCCATGAAACGAACGAACCTTGCAGATGTGCAGATATTTCGCCGGCGACTAAATCATTGCGAATAAATGAGACCATTGAACGGAATCTAGGATGACGAAGGAACAGGAGGTGTCGTTCATTCGTGAGGAAGGAAATGAGATCAAAGGATAATACTAGATCGTCATTGTCGTAATTATTGTCATTTTTATTGCTGTTTTATGTATCATAAAAGGCGCATCACCTCGCGAAAAGCACAATGCATGAGGTAGTAGCTAGCGCCCGGCAGTCGATACACTTTATGCGAGGCGCCGGGCGATATATTAACGCGTGACTTAGAGTCGAGAACAATGGCGCAGTCACGCAGGTAACCAGGCTGAGGTGGTTTGCCTCGAAGAACATGGGTAAAGGCGTCGTTTGAGAAGTTTTACAAGAATTTTCGCACGCAAGGTGAAGTCAAGAAGTTGAAGTTAGACGGGGAAACGAGCACCGACGTTTGTTCGCATAAATATAAATCGTGTGTGAAAGAAGAAGAGATCGAGTCGTTCGCATAGCGAATCCGACACGAAATCGTTTGGCCCTGGTTTAATTTTACTAGAAAAACCTCTGGCTCTTGAGAAACAACAATTATGTTATACAAATGTACTGAAATTATGAAACAATTAGATCCGAAGTGAGAAGTTGAAGTAAGAAAATTGCGCTATAGAAATTGAATGCTAATAAGTGATACCTGGGTACTATAACGTAGTTAAGTATCCGCGGGGTTATAACTTATGTCATAAAGAGGTGAAAAGTTATCTCTTAACGCGGCAATAAAAATTTCTTTTCCTCTTTTCCTTTTCTACTTACTTTCGGTTTAATCCATCGTACTGCAAATGACTTGGCATATTATCGTTAACCGCCCGCAAGATGATGTGCTTCCTGATTCATTCTCTATGCACATATGTAACGAGGACAAATTTTCAAAGGTACCTACCTACCTATACGAGATGTTTAGAGATGATAAAATAACAGCTGTACCCTCGACACGAAGCAACTAATCACTCTACCGAAAAATTATTACTTTCGGATCCTTATTAATGCAGAAAGTACAAGCTAAGCATGAACCAGCGATCCATAACCATCACTGAGTTACGATTACTCCGAGACACATACTCCCGCAGATTCCACACGGTGTACAACGTTTTTTCGAACCTATAACGGTTAACGATCAAAGATTGAACTCCGCGGAGTACCATTACACATAAATCATATCCCTTTACGGTCCCCGACTAGAATTTTTAATACACTTGTATTATGTTGCGAAAAACTAATTTTTTTACATGGCGAGTAAAAATTCTGGCACTTCTGTCTTTTGTTCTATTATTAATAAAGGCGGCTTCGATCAATCTAAAAGAATGATGAAAAGTTATTGGTCAATGATATGCTAGTTCGAGTCTATTCTACAGCATCGTATCTGATACGATCAACCGTTTGGAAAGACGTAAAACTT
This sequence comes from Tenthredo distinguenda, assembly GCA_947538915.1. NCBI lineage: Eukaryota > Metazoa > Arthropoda > Insecta > Hymenoptera > Tenthredinidae > Tenthredo > Tenthredo distinguenda. The sequence continues at coordinate 15,587,023 of OX384534.1, forward strand.
CGAGTGTAACGTGACGGAAAAAAATGTAATTGCAGCGTGACGGTAATGGATAAATGCTTCATTATGGTATTCATTTCATTCGTCGAAGTACCTCTACTCGGTACTGTTGCTTGCAGAAGTACAGCTCTTGAAACCCCCTCAAGATCATGCCGTAATTACTCATTAACAATGAATGAGAATTTGACGTTGATGCCGTAACGTGGATCGAAAGGCAAGTTATGCCGTAGTTGGCGAGTAAGTTGTAACGTAGAAAGGATCTAGTTATAACTTCCTTAGAACATAAATCTGCCACACGATCGTGAAATTTGTACAACGATGGAATTGAAGAGATTGCAATAATCAATTCTCCCGTTTCTCACGACTGATGTAAATAACTGCAGCAGTGAATCACTTGTTACCAATTAATGCAACGAGTTATAGAAATTGTTAGCATTACCCGACGGTAAATATGAACAATAGGAATTGCACCGCGGTTGGGACTATTATCAACTGCTCGCGATTATATGATCGAATGAGGTTCGTACTTTCTGCTGTTAATTGGCACCGACAAACTTCGGAAAGGCAATATGTTACCGGCGAAAACATTGCGATATCAAAAATTACCGTCAAGTACAAAAATGGTTTCGCTAGCCAAAAACTCGAGACATCATGTTCTTTTTCAGCGACAGATTACAAACATCATTTCTTTACACAAAATAGTACAAAAATCTCGTACGTGAGATCAGGGAACGAAGCCAAGCACTCCCTTAGTTAATTTTCATTTTTCAAATGATGATCAATGGAAATCAATGGAAAACCAATGAGAAATCATTCGTTACCTTTGGCAAAACAGCGTAGGTATTGGCGACGGGAAATATTGCTTAAAGAAGTTATAGATCGTTGGGAAAATCGTCAATTGCTGAAGGGTGAGGTGAGATAAAAAATTAGTGTGTCTTCGAATGTAGAATACATTTCGATCTCTTAGTTATTGTCTGACGGAAAAACTGATGCGCTTCGATGTATAGTTACTGTAAGCAGAACAGAAAGGGAGACGTTAAAAAAGCATTAGCTCAGTGCACGGATAATGGGTATGTCCAGGATATGTATCGGTTTATGGCTTCAACATGTTTGTATCATGGCGTAATAACCATAAGCGAACGTTGGTGAACGATAGATGCACAATAAAATTGAACCCTGCTATAAAATTTCAATTTCAATTTGCAAGACCACCGTTCATCAACTTTTAGTTCTCGCTAAGAATACACTATAGGGATGTTTGATTCAACATTAATATTCGTATTCGTATTAATATACGAAAGCAGATACGCATACAATAGTACACATACGTGATACAAGCAACTAGAAATTAATGTAATGTAAGACGGGAATTTTGCGTCAAAGACATCTTCAAATCACGAGTTGTAAGTTCAATGCTTCGACAGATCTCGTAGTCGAAAGAAAAACGTTTCGCAACGGAGCAGGAGAAGAAGAAGAAGAAGGAGATTGTGCTTTTCGGTCAACTTTGACGGTCAATATCTCACGAACCGCTCGGTCGAATTCGTCAAACTTTTGGGAGGAAGGTCAGATGAAACGGGCCTTACGCACCGATAAATTTGATTAGGAAATAATCAGCGGTTCAAAAGATATGACAGATTTTTTCAAAAGAACAAGAGTTTGCACGGGTGAATGATTCGGGACAGGCACGCCGACGTAGGGATCTTTGGCGACGATAGACTGCCGCGAATCTCGGTATCAGACAAGGTAGGTACAGGATATTGACGTCACTGTCACCCAGTTCGGTAATGACGTGTATAGGTACAACAACTTCTTGTGTCTATCAAAGCAGACCTATGTTACTCGGTGCCATTAACACGCAACGTTAAATCAACCCACAAGCTCGGGTGTGTCGCTGACAACTTCCTAATTATTATTATGTGGTAGATTTTATATGAAACTTTGAACGAAACATCTAACTAATTACTGATCACGTGCTATACATTTATAATTACTCGTTATACGCTCTGTTATACACATGTATATGCATGTATATACACGTGCCTCTGTTGGGGATCCAGTTCCCTTGGTATCTCGAAAGTAGATTGATAATTAAGACAATGAACCACGCCGTTTTCCATCTTGCATCATTAGCACGACATGAAACGGAACTCGTATTCCTGTTCACGTTTTTGATTAATAATTGCTAACCATTACGTTTATATATATCCTCGACCCTCGCGAACGTAATCGAAAGCCGTACGAAGCAAAGGAAGGAGAAAAAAAAAAGAAAAAAGAAAAAACGTATAAAAATGAAGGGAATTTGAAATTGCGTTACGTAGGTCGTTTTTCTTTGACCAAAAAAAAAAAACTTCGCTCGTTTTTTTTTTTTTTCACCAGTATATCAGTGAGTTTAATATATTTTCAGTCACGATTGTTACTGATAGCGGCAGTAGTTCGTGGTTAGACGTATAGAGGATACAGTGAAGTGTTTGCATCACTTTGGCTCGTCGGCGCGTGGCGTCGTAAATATAACGCTGTCTCTCGGCTCCTGCGGCGCCCCAGGGCGTCGAAGGGTGACTTGCGAAGTAAAGGGACGGTGGCGGTGCGTGACCTACGCAGTTGAGCTTCGATACCTTGATATCGAGCGATAACTACTTTCGCTTGTTTAGATTTGATGAGCATAAAATAGTGAAAAAATAGTAATAATCAGAGCTTGCGTTTCAAATTTTTTTTTTTTTTTTGTTCGCCTTTTTTTTCGAACTTGCGTTAGCGATCGAACCTTACACACAGCAGCAGCCATGCCATGGCACCAGTTTATGACCCAGAATACATTGACGGTGGGCCAAGGGAACTTCGAACTTTGACCCTCATATACAACGTGGAGTAGACAATATTTTTCGAACTAATGAGGATATCGTGAAATTCTACGGTCTAAATTCGCACGAGTAGATTAACTATGAGTTAGAGGAACAGTTTCTGTACATCTGCTCGTTGCGACGTCAGTATTTCAAATACTAGACAAAATCAGGGTATGGAATAGGCTACCATGGGAAAAGATTGATCCCATAGCTCAGGAGAACTCGGGCAAGGAGACTGAATCCGGAGAGTTAATTTTATGATCAAATTGTGTCTCTTCTGGGTCTCAAAAATTTCAGTCGAAAATCAGTCCTCCATCTTCACTGATTCCGAAGTAATTGCTTGGCCTCGATTTTGGGCAACGTCTCGTATCGAGGCAGAATCAAAGTTCGAAATGAGTTCACTTCGTACATCATATATCGTGTCTTTCCTAGGCCGCGTAAATTTCGGTCGAAAATCAGTTCCCCGTCTTTACTGGTTCCGGAGTAATTGCTTGGTCTCGATTTCGGGCAACGGCTTGTATATCTATACACACATTCATATGCCGTTAATATACCTACACACGGGCAGCATCCCTTGGTCCTAAGGGACTAGGGCATCTATTACATCGTCGGGACGTCTTTCGGCCGTGGTATCGGGCCTTAACCACTTGGTTCTCACGTTCTCGCAGTGGCCATGTAGAATAGCACCGGTAAGACAGCGGAGGTATTTTTTTCGAGAGGCTGCCTGGACACAGCTGTGCAAAAACGGAGAAAACTCCATCTTTGAGGTGCGGTGAAGAACAATTGTTCAGCCAATATATCGCGTTATGGTATTACCGCATATGGGAACGAGTTTTAAGCATCTATGGAAAAAAGCTCAGCTGACTAGTCTCATCCTCGTTATAAGCGCGAAGGTGTGATGCTGCGATGGCTCCGAAGAGGTGTTTCGCCTCTAATTCTTGGGTGATTTCGCAGTCGAGAAAACCCCGAGCAAAGGATATGACTACGGCTCGGTTTTCTTACGCATGGGTAGTTAGTACAATTGTTACCGGCGCCCATACGAACAGCGAAGTAGAAGATATATAATTCTGTTCAGGTATTGGACGGTGGTTGAGCCAGGTTGCAAGAAGCGTGAAATACCAAGTTGGTCCGTTGTTTCATAGAAGAAAGGAAATGCACACTAGGAAGCAGGAAGTGGCGCCGAAGTAATTGCTGTGTCTTACGACTGGCAGCAGTGAGAAAAAACATTTCTCTTATAGACGTATATGTTATAGCTTTTCGAATATAACCGCAAGGAGGGCTTATATTTCTCGTAAGGGTATATATGATGCGAGGTGAAGAAAAATTTTAATGACTTTCATTGTTTTCGCTTCTCCAGTCACTTTATAAATATATTTTATGCTCTAAGAGATATATATTATAAACCTACCCACGCCGCGAGGAGAAATGAAAATCTCACTTGCAGATAAGTTTCTATACATATATAAAAATGTTTTATACGCAGAATCGTACTTTCATTGCACCATGAACTTAAATTACGTAACACGTTGCCCTGATCCTCATTTTCGATCATGATTGGGCTCGTTATAGCTCCGGGTATTCGTATAAGGTGAAATACTCGGAGTTCATTGAAACGTAATAAAATTGTCTAAAGTTAATTTGTAATCAAGCGATTGTCGGTAAAGGTACTTATTTTAATAGGCAATAGTATTGTCTCTAATAGAGTAATATTGTCCTTTGAGCGGAATTTAAGCGCAGCTTTTAAACCGAATAAGAAGAGAGCAACAGTTCAATTACCCGTCCAAGACTTCCACAGCGAGTTACCCGCGTTCGTTAGTATATAGGTATAGCACAGTCGTTCTGTACACTGAACCTAATAAATATGCAATTCAACACGGTAAAACAGCGAGTTAATGCACGATGGGGTCATTGCACACCATACCGTCAAATTGTACAAGCTTGTTTTCCTTAATTACCTCGCTCGCTAAAGTAAATATTCCTAGCCGAGTCTGAACGTTTTGGAATTAAACAGGTCCTACTTTTCTGGTATAGACTCTATAAACAGAAAAATCCTAGGAGCTTCGGAACTCCATCAACGAAGCTGTACTCGGCGCTGATTAAACGCTTAATTCCATATTTCGAAATCGTTACACGTCTCCGATTCTAACTAGTTACGTTGTCGGCGTGCGTAGGTATACCGGCTAACAATTATTCAATTATTCTTACCAGAGAGTCCCGGGTCAATTATATCCTCCGGATAATTATATTGTACAATTACACGGCAGCTCGCTGAAGATAAAGGAACGATCTATCTGCGTGTAGAATAGAAATCAGGGGGAAAAAAGAACGGAGAAAAGTCGCATCTGATTCAGGGTTACATTTTACGATCATATGATAACGTTTTTTTAACAAATTCGTTCGTTTATTTTGTCAACTTGTAACTTTAATTTGCCTCAACGAAGTCCAATATCGATTTCTGTCTTTCGCCGCCGAAATTTTTGCACCGATTTATCAGAATTCGTTGACTAGAGCTTTTGGATATGAACAAAAATGGGTATTGAATTTTATCGAAACAGCCGGGGACAGGGTGGATATTGAAAATCTAGCGTGTCCATTACACGCAACGCCTGATGCCATGAAACTTTGGCGAAAAACTTTTCTTCCTAGTTCCAATAGCAGGATAGATATGATCGAGTGTGTTTCTTGCGAAGTTAACAACCCGGTACTGTGGATAGATGCACGAATGATACCGTCTCACACGAACATGGATACGTGTGACGCTTGCATGTGTACAAATTCACGCATATTACATTGTGGAAGATTTTTCATACGGTCAAAAGGAGGTATCTTCAATGCCTGTACTAATGCAAACCGTGTCGAATTAAGGATTCAGTCTGTGGCAGCTACGGACTAGGATGCATGAGTGACCGCATAGGCGAGCTGCTTGCTCGAAGTTATTACTTATTAGAGAGAAAAACGTAGACGACTTTCATACGGTAGTATAGAGAGAATGAGAGAGATAGAGAGAGAGAGAGAGTGAGAATCAGCCGGAGGGGCGAGTCGAGCTTTTTCTATTGAATTTTATTTGGTTTATTTATTTTATTTCTTTACTTTTATTTTACCTTTTTGTGCCAAAGAATGAGCGTGCAGCAATGGTGCGGCCGAGGCACAGGTGTCGATTGATTGCTTCAAATTATACACATCAGTAGCGAACGATATTATATAGAATCTATTCGCGATGGTACGAACTATAGATCATTACCATTCCCCCGTGTGTTGGATATCTGTCATTTGCGTAACCCATGTCCCCCATCCACCCCGTGGCAAGTAGCTACGATAATCAACCCAGGCATATACGGGGTGTCCCCGAGTTATACAGAAGAAGAAATCATATTATGGAGATAAAAAATTATGCTTCGCGTTTTGACAACAAATTGAATCGATTCTTTGAAGTCTTAGTTGTTTTCTCTTTTATTTTTTGAAGAAAAAATGAATAAACGTGTAGACTGTCTCATTGAAACGGAAGTGACGGTTTAGTCCCATCGTTCGATGCGCGATTTATACCCTTATTGAATACAGGACGATGACGTTGGGTGTTTTATCAATTTCCCTCAGTCTTTTATATCTACTTGTACAGATAATGTATATTCATGGAATATACGTCTATTCTATAGGAATATGAGGAGATCGGTTAAAAGATGTTTTATCATTACCATATCGCAGGTGAAATCGAAAAATCTCGAATAAGGTAGAAAAACGTACCCAAAGAGTGCCTAGCTGGAAACTATATAGAGTGCTGAATTATTCATTTCTCACAGATCAGTGACTGAAATATAATTCAGCATCTGAAAATTTCCATTCCTATGATATTGATAACGAAAAAAAAAAAACAAAAAAATTCCATCAATGGTGAAATATAATATTCTATTCAGAAACAGCATTGGTATTCTTTCGCGTTACTGTATCTAAACCGGTTGACAAAAATTTCGAAAACAATCTTCCTCTACTCACTCTTTCTTCTTCTGTCAAATTCTTAGTCACATTAAAACGCTTTGTGTTACAAGGAACGATTCGAACTGTCGAAAACAGTCAGCGATTTAACGAATAAAGGTTAGCATTGGCTGCGTTGCCCTCGCCTCGATGTAAATCGAATTTATTGGTATATAGACGGTTAGTCACGTGCCGAGATCAGGTGTTTCGCGAGAAGCAGCCAGAACTTGTGGAAGGCGCGTTATGCGCGGACTAATTATCCGATAACTTGAATCTCTCGCGGCCTGTCGCACATGAGACAAGTCCCGTTTGCTGAATCGTGTTACGGAGATCGGTCACGTAACTAGGTAAATGCGACAGGGCAAATATTCATCTTGCATGAATAAGCGCGTCGAGGGCGTACCCAAGGCTCAGAGAAATCTCGATTAATTTTGAAATGCAGTAGGGAACGTTGGCAGGTAAAGTTTCACGACGGAGCTAGCTGCGGTAGTTGGTAGGTACGACGTTGGAAACTCGTTTAATTCCAACTTGGCCATATATGTTCCTATGATACACGCGTATATATATACATATATACATATTATATATATATCTATATATTTATACGAATGCGCGACGTAGGTATAACGTGGGTGTAGTTGAACGAGGTGTCCGCAGTTGAAATTTATTTTCTCAAGTATTTCGCTTGCTGTTGAAAGTAGAGTGAAAAATGTTTCGCACGAAAATTGTATGGCCAGAGAGCTTAACACGTGATATTTAAACGTTAATCCGATTTCATTCGTTCACAACTGAAAAAAAGAAAGCGTATGTTTCCCTTGATATAGCAACCCGATTGCCAATGGCTTTGGCATATCGGTTCGTATGTCAGAAATTCAAACAAATCCAACGATATCGTGAGATAGGGAAACTATAAGGAAGCTGGTTGTGCGTTCATTCAAATTCCAGAATGCTCTGTCTTCGAATTATGCAATTTGTCTGCAATCGCACTTCGCACATATTCGGTATCGGATTCAATCGATATGTTCCAATTTTCTCGTCGTGGTGATTTAGATGTTTTAATATTGAATGATCGCTGCTGTCTAAAATTGTACGTCATTGGTATTAGGAGAGGATCTTTCAGTAAGAGACAATTTTGTGAATTAGCCTGACTTGAATTATAAATGAAAAGGTGAGGCGAACGCTATGCCGTGTTGCTGTTGCGAAGTTGTAATGAATCATTAGAAATGAGCTTACCGTGAACTAATTGAGGATCCGACTCGACGCTTCGCTGCAATAGAAACTCTGGCTTATTAGATTCCGAGTACGTATCAAAGAAAGACATATACGTAAAGGATTTACTCAGTACTTTTAATTATAATTTTATTTGATTTTCAGATTTCCACCCTGATGAAACGACCCACTTTAGTCTTAATCTCATCAATTTTTCACTCCGAAAATGCCTATCGCATTACGGAATACTACGTCAGGAAATAGAAAGGTTCTTTTTTCGCTGGACACGCCCGGGCACTTATGCACCCTCGTCAGGCTGCCTCATTATTTTTACTTATGAACTGTTTGAAAATTACGCGAGCTGCTAAAACCTCTAGAAAATCATATTCGCAGCTCTTGTGGACAATATTAAGGTTCCATTGGGATCCGAAACCGAGGGCAATGTCATAGCATGGATTAATTATGCACTTAATTCTTGATACGACAAGAAATGGTACTAGATCCACGACTAGTGCTGTTACCCTGTCTTATACCTTCGCACAACATCCAGGGATACTCTATATGCACATATATACAGTCGCATGTAGGAGATGCCTGCAGAGTAGTATTCGAGAGCCGGAATTCGAGATTCAGGAGTCGGCAGCAGACGCAGACCCTTGCCAATCCTCGACGCGGTCTGGTGACACAACTGACACCTCGTAATACCAGGTCTTGGATGGTTGCCAGTTTGCGTAAGAACTGCACATCCGGCGCACACCCTGCACACTAAACAACCTGCACCGCGATCTGTTTGGTATTTGCGAGGTACGGTTGAACCGTACCGTTACCAGATACCCGCGCTGTCTCCTCGTGTATCGTCTGACTTCCAGCCCTTCCTTGTGCGAGTGGAAACTAACCCTCGACTGATTCTTGAAGATTAAGGGGTTGGAATAGAGCATCAGAACCCGCGGAGTTCTTTTCATAGTTTTTTTTTTTTTTTGCGAGAGGCTCGACACCCGCTAATTCTAGAGTCCATCGCTTCCTTTCTCCTTTACTGACACACGCCGGGGGCGACGAAGCAAGAAAAGCTCTGAACCGAGGGCGATAAAGTGATTATAGAACACGATACGCGCAGGGTAAATTATTCATTTTTTAATAAACCTTCGAGCACCTCAGTCTATGATGTGGCCAGTGATATTGAGAAATATCGACCGCTCAGTATCCACGAGACCCACTCGATGTGACGTGTCTAGCTTAAGAGGGTTGGATTGGCTTTTTTAGGAGGTGTATTTCGGAAACTAAAAATTAGACTCACACAAAATTTTTATGGACGCTTAATTTCACGATCAAACTTTCGGTTCACTGAACTTTATGATCTCTGGCCAGTTTCAATAAGAACCTGATTTTAAGGGGTGGATTCGTACCGGATGAGATCAAAGGAATGAAAAATGGCGATTTCTGTTTTTTCAATGTTGATAATTCTTTGAGAATGGGACGAGGCTGAAAGATACGCGTAAGCGCAGACGTACGCGTATACCTACGTGGACTTTAGAGTAACAGAAATAAACGGCTTACCTCGAAGGGTCAGAGCTGCCGAGTCATGCCCGCCGAGGGAGATCGCTGGACACGGTTTTTCAATCTACTAAGCCTTTTGACAGGGCTAGGGTAGAAGAAAACGCGGATCGACGAGCTGAGAAAAGGAGCAGATATTTCCAACGGGTGGTTTGGAAAAAAAGGCAAATCAGAACCTCGACGGAAGACGCGAATTGACTCGGAGATGGTGCGAATAAATTAATCCAACGGCAAGTCACCCGGGCTATAAAGAGATAGCGATAGCGTGGCGCAGCATCTCTTCGGTGATGCAAAAATGACACAAATGAACGTAACACGAGTCGCATAACAACAACAACAAGAGGAGAATCAACGAGAACGGCGACTCGTTTCAGGGTTCGATAAAGTCTATCTAATACTGGTTCGCAAATTAGAGGAGAAGAAATTAGCTCGAGCTAAAACTCCGAAGTATGAAAAATCCCGTGAACAAAAATAAACAAAATTCCGATAAGGTACCAACTTACGGATACGCGTTCCAGCGTTCACTGGCATGCCGGCATCTCGCTCTGCCACACGTAGCTATACGTACAGGGGACAGATAATATCTTTGGTACACGAGCCGGCACACCCGCATAGTTCCGTAGTGTCCTATGCTCTCGTAGGCTACACCAGCTTCTTCATGGTTCAGTGCTTCCTGCTGCTGCTAGCGATGGTGGTGGCCGGTAGAATTTTATTTTCCGTCATCCTTCGTCCATTGCTATCGCACACTTTCGCTTCGCTCTTTAGCCGCGCAATGCAGGCATCAATAGTTACCGAGGAAACTTGAACCGTAAAAGAATAGGTGGGTATGGATAAATACCGGCGATCGCGCTACTCGCTAAAGCTTGTAGACGAATTCTATGATATTTCTCTAGCTCGCGTCCGTTTGGGAATCGGCGAGTGTTTGAGCCGCGGAAAAGGAGACGGAATGGAAAATGAAGCGGGAATCCCTGAGAAATGGAAGAAAGAGACTAGCAGTGGCCGTCCGAAAACGGAAATGACTCTTTGAGAGCACTTACGGACGCGCGCGGCGAGCGAAGGCGAAATTACTCGGGCGAACGATTACTGAAACGTAGTGACCAAATTTAACGAGGTAGCGGGTCAGGCTTCCATCAATTATTTCGCATCGGAAAAGCGGCGGAAGTGTCTTGAAGCGAACGGTACGGGTGCTAAAACTGAGTTAAATAAAGGATAGATCGAAAAACCGAGCGATTTTAAATAACCCGCGTTCCCTGCCCGCTAAACTTTTCACGAAAAACATTCGATGGAGTCAAATTTTTCTGCAGGTAGGACAAACAGACCTCAAAGGGTTGTTACTCGGGTTTTTCGACCGAAAAGAATACGAGAGATTCACAGAAACCGTAAATTACTGTACATTCGTACGACTTTTGTACGTGGATTCAAACTGAGTTAATTTTCGCGAAATTATCAATTTTTCTTTTTTTCTTCTAATTTGAGAAAGAATAACTTTTTGTGCATCTAACCTCGCCGGGTTGGTCTTCTCTATTGAAATTCCTGGTCTACTTCGTAATGAGATCAGCATAAGTTCTTACAGAGCTACGGCGATGCTTTTTGCAGATCTCTCATTCGGTCAGCAGGATGCGAGCCACCGAGTACCGTACATAATTCAACAGCTATTTGCAGTGTTTTTTTTTTCAATGGTTTATCGAATTTTTCGAAAATTATAATTTCAAAATGGAAAAGAAGTAAGACGCATCGACTTGGATTTTCGTTTGCAATATCGAGAGAGTATTCAACATTATTGCGAATTTTGTGAAAACCGAAACTGAAACTATATTTGAAATTTTCACAGGACCAAAGGAACGCCTCGGCGATCTTCGTCCTCTCCGGTTTGAACTCGAAAAGTGTTTGAGCACAAAATTTGTCAATTCGTGCTGAAAAATACCCTGTAAAGAATTCCGGAGGTATGGGGTAATAATTCCATAAAGTATAAAACGGAAGAGCGCAACGAGGACGTAAAATATTTGCGTGAACGCAGTCAGCCTTATTCCACCCTTAAAATTTGTATCCCCCATCCCTTGGTCCGAGCAATTTTAATATACTTTTTTTTCGTACCGAGATTTAAACGAAGAAATGTAACATTGCGTAACTTCAATCTGATCCTTCGACGGCAATACCCTGAAATGTTTCTCGCATCAGCCAGCTCGGGTTCGTTTGGTTTTGCCGAAACTTCGTTGGGGTCGGGGTCCCGGGACCGGGTGCAGGGTCGACCGATCTCTCGCGGGCTGGCCACCATATTGTGCGAAGCTCTTTATTGACACAGGGAAAGAGCTGCGCCGACTGACCGCTTTGGCAGGTCGCTGCGTGATACATATATATACAGTTTCTCTAACAAATCCCAAAACGATCGTTACAGCTTAGCGTCGCCCCAACCGACAGCGCAAACAATCGAGGTGAAATATAGTTGAGGCGGTAGCATTACACGTTCATATATACATACACACATCGCACGTAGGTATATACGGACACGAAATACGGAAGGAAACAGTGCGGGAGTGTGATATTCCCCCGGAACGGGCTGCGGGACAAACAAAGAAACGGATGACCAAACAAACGAGCTACTTTTTCTCAACACCGCGTACCTCTGCCTTCGTTGAACCCAATTAAATCCTACGTCGTCAAATAACCGGCTATAAAACGGCGAGGTATTAATTGCACGATGTAAACTCGGCTCATTTTACAGCTCGTACGGAGTGTTCATGAGCGACGTCGTTTACGTTACACATTTTTAGCACCTAGTGGTAGTAAAAAGGCGAAATCTCCCCTAATATTCACACTGCAGAACTGGACATGCGTCGATTGGATATTGGCGTTGATGACTAACACGTGGAAAAAATAAGAATACGTTGCGAAGAATTATTGTGGGATGAGAAAATGAGGGAGGATAGTGTACCGTGAGATGAAATGGCGGTATAAAAAAGAGGAGGAGTTTTAAATCGATGTCATTACTCGAACCTTTCTTTTAACAAGTCGAATGAAAGCCGTTGCAAGTTTCTTTTGGGTTGGCAGGTGAAAAAAGTTGAACCAAGTTACAAAGGGAGAGTGATGTAATTAATGGAGTTAGACCAAGAAGGAGATAGTGATTTGAGCAAGATCTTTTATCACGGTAATCTCACTGTGGTGTAAAAGATGAATTACCCTGAATTAAATGCGAGCCCAAGATATTCATCTTCCTGCTTGTAGACTCACCGGTATAATGATACGAATTGATTAGAATAATTGCAAAGATACCGTGCAGTCTATATACCTATGCGCCTGCCTACCTTATAGCCTTACTTACTGCACTGAATAAGACTAGGCTGAATTTATCTCCTCAGAATTTTCTATTACAGTCATTTTTAATCCCTTAGTGTACTTTTTCTTTCATCTTTATCGCAGAATGGGTATATTCCTATCAGGCGAATAACCAGTTTGGAAAATATATATTTCAATTTCTTTCAGCTACTCAAAATTTAGGTCTCTTAGACACTATATCCATCCGTCAAATAACTTTGAAAAGAGTAAATCGATTTTGATAAAATTTCTTGCGCAGCTGATACCTCAAACAATTTATAGATCCAGTATTGAGTTTGAGCAAAAGCGGAGGAAGAAGGCCCTGGGATGGGCGGGCGAACATATGGTATAAAGGAAATATTATTATCTCGTCTACCGTTTGTGCGATTTGCATGAAATTTACTTATTTGCCTACTCTTTGTCTAAACGTAGCTGAATTCTAAAGGAAAGTTAAGGGAGGGGTCGCAGTTTGAAATTTCATCATGGATGAATGTTTGAAAGTGTTTTTTTTTTTTGGAACGCGTTTCAAAGGTGTTTCATATTCTCGTATATCTTGCGATACGCATTTTATTGTCACATTAAACGAAAGAAGAATCGTGTCTAGTGAAATTTCGAGAAGTGTTTCCCTCGGCTAAACATCGAATAAAACTTTAACTGTGAGTAAATATTCCTTCAATTTGTTTCATGTATTTATATACGCGCGTAAAACGAGATACGAACACGACTGTAGGAAAGTGGGACGTCGTTGCGTCTTTGAAGGTTTTCCTATTGCGATTAAAACGAGTTCAAAGTTATACCCTGGCAAACTCTCCTCGTTAAGGATGAGTAAAGAAATCAAGCGAAGAGGGGCCCAAGATTCGTTTAGCTCGGTATCTATTCAGTAAAACGGGTACCACGTTGTCACGACTCCTTCTGTCCCGTAATAACTAAGACCAGGCAATTCGCGCGATAGAATCTACGGTGTCGAGTGGTAGCTGTATAACTTACCGAGTGAATAACGTACCGATTATAGAATTCGCGAAGCACGTGATTTATCAACCATTGAAACTCAATGCTAAGACTTTGCCCTCTAATTCATACAATCTTCCGCTTATCGCTGTAGCAAATACAAACTTGAATCACGCGCCATCTTGATTTATATCAAGATTTCTAGTTTTTACTAACAACCGTGAACAGTGCTCAGGCCGAGTCTAGCTCGCAAACTATTAGCTCCCGATCATAGGAATCAAAATGCATTGACCAAACGTGTCAGTAAATCTCGCAAACTACCAGCGTTTCGGACACCCTTGGTTGCTCTCCGTAGAAGTCGGATTCTTGCGTTGCACCCGTGCTAACGAGATGCGATGCATTATGGTTGTGCTCGATTCCGGTAGTTCATCAACTTTAATAATTAGAGTCCCGAGACTTGAAACCGGTGCTTTGTTGGAGATTCTTTACACTGCCTGCCGTCTGGAGTTCCGAAAAGAAACTAGCACGAGATCACTGCTCCAACACAAAATGTACGAAATGATGAAAAATGACGGATCATTCATCAGCGAAGGATATACTCGGTACTCCTTCTTCTTGGATTGTATAAAGCCACTTACTCCGAAGTATGATACAGACAAGTGCACTCGTACCACATTGTTCCATGCATGTAAACCAATCCTGCACGGAGCACTGCACTCGATTCTTGATTAGACGAATCTTTACTGGCTTGAGTAATGGTATTTTTCTGAAGCCAAGGTTCGGGTTCAGCGATTCGAAATCTAGGGCAGCTAAATAGTTCCGTTCTGCACCCGCAAGAAATGAATCAGCTTTCTGACGGATTATCCGAATGCCTTTATACGACCGGAATTAAGTCGGTTCAACCGGTTTCGGGCGCAATTTTTCCCAGAATCTTTTGTTAATCAAGAGATTACGAGGTAAAAACGGAATTCCCGATAATCATCGCAAGAATAAAACAGAAGGCACGTAAAACCATATACCTCTACCTACTAGAAGAGACAAATAGCTGGGCGCCAAAAAACGGGGATATGGACTTGGGTATAAATTAGGATCTGCGTGGCTCTGCCTTACCTTCCATCTGGCCTTTTTTTTGCGGGGGAAAAACGCTCGGGAAATTCGATAAGGTGCAGAGGCCATTGCCAAGTTGAAAATAAAGCCGTCAGCCAGCGTCAAACAACGCCACAATTCGCGCTTAACATCCCCCTCCGTCGAATCACCCCTCGCTTCTCTGCGCCGAAGCGTTCTAATTAATAGTAATTAAATACATTTGGTAATCGGGGGTCGATGGGTGCAGAACGAGTCGAGGGAGAAAACAGATCGCATCGTCACGCATCGACAGCGTCGATGCCGACGTCGAAGTGGGGGAAACATTGATGGCTCTAAATTACATTTAGTGCGTTGAATGTAGGCCAGAGGAAGGGTGCAGGGAGATTGCTACGTTTACATCAAAGCGGTTTGTCGCGCGGGTGTGAACCTCCGTGCTGACAAACCAACGACAAAACGACACCCACGTAGACATTGCAGGATCGAAACGGAACCGAGGACACACATCATGCAGAGTATGTCGTTTGTTGTGCACCGAGCGAATGCTTGCGCAAACTGTTATGAAACAACCCCTTCAAAACACATCGTTACTCTAACGACTGTGATGCTTTCTGGGGCTGAGATTAATAGCCTAAGGTCACACTAATGCACCCCTAACACAATTTTTTAATCGTCACATGGAACTAGAAAAATTGTAGTCCTCTCTCTAATTGTAAGTCCCCTCATACCGTAACGATTTCATCAAACTGCTGGTCAGTTGCTCCGTCAATTTTCTCTTACAGATGACTTTACTAATAACGTTGAATAATTGAATAATTTTTACGAAGATTCCGTATGAGCTGGAAAAGTTTCAACAAGAAATCTTGTAATTTGTGACGTGAGAAGTTTTTTGAACACATCAATATTCGAAATAGAATCAAAATGCTCCTTCCATCACAGATATTGGGTTTCTGTATTCAAACTTTACCGGCTCATTTGTAGATGTAATTACCCTTCGATCAAATAGAGAGAAATATAAAGGAATAATTTGGTGAATTGTGAATGTATACTGCGAAGCAGTTGTGTCGGTGGTTAAAGCTCGGAAAACGCCTGTATATCTATTCAAAACAGTAAAATATCAGCTGCATATCGAGCTGATATTTGTTCCGATCAAACTCGTTGTTTTCATTCTAATTGACGCAAATATGTATTTGTTTGCGGAAGCCAATATTTCGTTGTTTTAACTAGAATCGGCGTTTCCCCAGCCGTGAATGTCGACTGTTTGGTTTAACCAGAATTTTTTTTCTTTGTTCATATGTAGGGGTCTCAGTTATAACAATTTTTTCAAATATTCGACAAATGTATCACGCATGGTCGAAGTTCATTACCAGGTAATCATTTTGTAATGAAATGGATTGCTTACTGTTAAAAGCACTTTTTAATTGAATCAATTTCGCAGCTGGAATCGCTTCGACGATAATTCAGATACGCTGCAATGAACTTCCAAACTGCTGTACCTCTGCTGCTGTATTTGAATAAAAATGATCTTCGAGCCGTGAAAAATATCGGCACCTATCCAACTTTCGTCAAAATAAAACGAGCGGTGTATTTCTCGCCCCGCGAATGTTCCTTTCCCGAACCTCAAGCAGGTACGATCTCGCTTAAATTCAATACCAGATCCATGAGATATTCAAGGTAGGTATCTGGGTTTCGAATTTTATCAAAATTGGTTCACTGTTCCGAAAGTTATTCGACTGATGGACAGACGCACATCATATGGGACTCAGCATTGGGCACGAGTCTCCCGCTTGCTGAGAACACCAAAATTAGTGATTCGGGAATCAAGGTCTTTACTGTATTCCATGGGCCTTAATAGATGTTTCAACAATATAGTTTTTGCGTATCCCGAGGGCAAGCCGTCGTCACACCCTTTAATCCGAAAACGTGGAATATTTCGTCGGGAAATGTAGCTATTGAATTAAACAATATCAAAGTAAAATAATTTCGGTGGTTAATATCCATATTTTACCATAAATTTTATGATTCAGCTTATGATCTTCTCTCGGAAATATAATCGCGTTGTCCCCACTGTTGGTGTCGGCGGGGAATTTTGAAACTGAAACAAATACCCCAGAATTGTTGCTCTATCGAACTTGGCGACCTGATGTATACGGGCTATTGAATTAAACGCGATTCAATTCGAACGTAGAAATTGTTTCTATTACAAACTGTTATTACCGGTACTCTACGTTCGCGCTAAAACACCTCGGCCATATTTCTCTATCGATTTAAACGGCGTTGATGAATTATAGAGACCTTCTAAGGCCGACCTCAGTCGAATAGGTCGGAGTAAAAGTTGAGAGAAAGAACCAGACCTCGCCAAAACCAGGTTGGGGATTTTATTTTGGACATAAACATGTCGAGAAGAGCGTCATTTTTCACACAGAAAGTTTTCACTCTCACACAGAGCAATAATTTCAACTTACCTTACACAAGCTCCGCGGGGTATAACGAGTTACACTTAATTATAGCCGCAGATTTCGTAAAGCTTAAGGGTCGTTGAAATTAGTTAGGCCACGGTACGGATTGCATTAGTTTCTCCGGTAAACATTTCCTCGGTATTGCCCGGGGGTCTACTTTCCTCAGCTATTCTATAAAGATGTGTACATGGTACGATGCCGGTGCAAGTACTGGCCTTGTATAAACAGGTCATTCCAGTAACCATACCAGTCTCCGAACATTGTTCCAAGTGAGTCGCTCGTCTCCCAACTTTTTTGCAACTCAACCTTCTGCCAATCGGAAATAAAAACCATATCCTCGTATCAAACGAACTGAACGGAGTGAAACGTCAACAGTTTTACTACAGGGCTAGGTGTACATCGAGAAATGGAATTGTTCATGAAACTTTCATCATATGCGCGAACAAACAAAAAGATTTTCAGTCCGTCATTCCTTTTCATCCCAGCCAACATTAATAAGTGTAAAACTTCCGAGGCATTTATTTCCACCGAAACGAGACTACAGGCATTCCGGTTTATTAGCAGACCACTCGCGTCCGCGGGCATATATAGCATACACGCCTTTGAAGAACAAAGCTGAATGCTCGTAGCGGCTATCATTCTTCGGGAAATGAGGAAACTGATCGTCATCCCTGGGCTAAATCGATTTCTTGAAACTTTCGGCTAAAGTTTTTTCACAGATAAAATTCGAGATTTTTATTTCAGGAGTTATTGAATGATTTCTCTCTAAGGGTTGCGATTCCTGACGCGTTCACGAACGGAAGAGTTATTCCAGGGGTGGTATTCGGTACACCCTTTCACATCCGACCTCGAATAACACGACGCGTGATCTCATGCTGCGTATTTTAAACGCTTTCATTTCCGTTTTACAGTCGGTTATTCGGTAGGCTACGTGAGTTCGGAAAACATAGAACAAAGAATGTATGATAGGTATAGAGAGACTTGACGGGGTACCTTTTTGAAACTCGGTGTAAGAGCGCGCGACTCGAGACAAATGTAAGCGTGTGCACTTGAAGCGCGCGCGGTTGCGTCAACGATGTACAACAAAAGCGATCGTCAAAGCCGGGACAGACTCTGTTGCTCGCGGATACTTCCGTCACCAACTCTTCAGGAAGAAGGTGTAAAAAAAATCCGCAGCTAAAACCTGGTTCTCACTGCTTTGACGTGGAAAGGACGAATAGCACCACACGATTCCACCAAAGTCAAAAGCAGAAACGTTCCACCATCCTGGACTTGGAAATCTCAATTTGCATAGAAATCAGAGTCGGGCGTAGTCATTTAACAAAATACAAAATTACCTCCGTTGCGGTGTGCCAGAGGGTTTGCTGAGGTAGCGGCAAGGGATGATACTGGGGTGGATCACTACCGATGTCGGAACGCGTTGAAAGCCGGTGAAACTCCGCGAAGGTAAGCGATTCGCATTTTCAAAACCGACTGCAGTGCAAGTCCGGAATATAATCGTAACCACGGGCAAAGTATGCACACGGGGTATATAGATATATAGCATATATGCACACAGCGCAGAATACAAGCCCGTGTTGAGTTTCGGTATGGAAGCTTTGCGAGGGTTGAAATACAAACGAAGCAACTTTCGCACATCGGCGTAATTCTATATTTCAAGTTCCCGAAATATCGATCAGCGATTTTCACGGGTATCAGTTGCAGCTAGCGATAAGCACTTTCCGCGAAAGATAAACTGACCACCGATAATGCGAATTTAATCCTCTAATCGGCAACGAATCGCGGTATATATTAATATCACGGGACACGAACATTCGTAGGTATTATTTCGGTGCGAAATGTCGCAAATTCGTTTCGCCGCTTCTCAGTTTCTCTGGATGAGGTTTAGAAGCGCGTCATATGCGTGCAAGCACGGTATACAGACTTTGAGATGAAATAAAGTCCCGCACGTGAAAGGGCGCGTAAAAAAGAAGCGGAGCTCCGCTCCGTAGGGCTCTGGCAAAAGTAGCAGCAGTGTTTCGTACACAGCTAGAGCAAGTTCTCACATTATCACATATCTTTTTGAAATTAACGCCAGCGTGTGTTACTCCGCATCGCGAGTCACCCATCTACGTTGCATGGTTGCGTGGTAGAGCGGAGCAGAAGTAAAAAAATAAAAAGTAAACGAGGCATTCGCGATTCCAGACGACGCGACGCCGGTGTATAATTATGGCGCGAGGGAAGAAGCGAACTAGACTAAACTCGTGTTAATAAGAAATCTCGTAGGTAGAGAGAAAAAGGCAGCGATTCGTCTAGCTCAAGTTATACTACGTCATTAACGGAGGAATTCAAAGCGGAACGCGCGATGGTCCGCAAAAAAATAAGGGAAGAATCAGACGCTTTACAATTAGCGAAATCTTCGGAGTGATGCGAATTGCAATAACGATCTGTACCCAGGGAAATTACAGGTATGATATCGAATCAACTCGTTAGATCCACCAAGAACCATCCACTGTAGAGAAGACTCGCGTTACTATCAGGACCGGAATAGCGCGAGGCGGAGCATAAGCGATCGTAAGATCGATTAATATCTATCTCTTGATCGTTCGGCACTCGAAAGTTTCGCCGGTGACTGCGCGGGTGACAGTGCTTTCAGGGTTGCGGGTTTCATGGCGTCGCGACGCGGCAGCTGGGCCGTGTTATCCTTTCCCAAAGTTTCCACATTAGGGTTCCTCGCGTATGGCAGAGTTTGTCTAGATTAGATTAGATTAGGTATATGGATTTCGTCGCTTGGTTCCCTTAAGATATTTCAGATTCCGTATAGTTCGGTACTACTTTGCCCACTGCAGCATGCAAACCAACTTCCAATCACGGCTGCACGCAGCTGGAGCTTTACTAAACTTGGTACATATCCGCACACGGCATCGGGAATAGTATTCCTGCCGTTACCTGGTTACTCGCTTTTGCCAGGGATAGCGAGAGCTCCGTGCTCCTGCCCGTGCTCGAACTTATCCCGATAGAACCTATCTAATCTCATGCATACCCTAATACTAGTTATGTTTACACAAAGTTATGGGCTTCTCCTCCAGAGTTAGAGCCAGCGCGGTGCACTCGATGAAAAATGAAGAGTGAGCACAAGCGCGTGTGTTCAAAATTTGACTGCGAGTGTGTGTCTTTCCGTATAATGATTCAACGATTCGAATTTAGTTCAACTCGTCTATGGGGGAAGGGTCTAAATCCTGTCAGATGTCTCGTTTGATACAATTTTCGCGAAAACGTCAAAGGCTAGGAAACAAAGAAGGGATTAATTGCGTGCATGTATAATGAACGAGATTGTAAAGATAATTTTTAACTAGATTTCGGCAGAAACCCATAATAATCAAACGAGGATAGGTTGTCACTCAACGCGCTAATTAATGAAGCAAAATCTGTTTAATATCAAGATTAAGCACACCGACGTGAAGTTTCGGGTAATACGTGAGCACAGATACGAAAGCGAACGCCTATAGTAGCTACATCACGCTAATGGAGAAAACTTGAGACTCAGGGAATCCCGGAAGCCCGCTATAAGTACAATTTTGAATATCTGCCCCAAACCAAATCCAGCTAGCTTTGGAGAAGAAGTCTGAAAATTCTTATCGGTGTTTCGAGATCAACGCGAGGTTTGCACTCTAGAATTAAGATCTAAATACACCAGACTTCGAACGATTTGAAAATGATTCAAAGCTTATCGAAATATTTAACGAAGATTATTCACGTAAAATTTCGAGAGTGGTCGAAGCTACGATTCCATATGGATTTATCTCCGAATCTCATATATATATATATATATGTGGGAGAAGAGCATCACGCAGATATTTTCATGCGACGAAAGATGAGGATCGACGTGATGAAGCGTGGTCGTTTTAACGTCAGGAACACGTTCGGCGTTCCAGGTAATATCCTACACTCACAAAACCATTTCGTCCAATCAATATTAGTAGCATAAAACCACGTTTCCCCGTTTGAGTGAATGGGCACGAAGATATATATCCGTACTCCGGGCGTATAACTGCAGGGATCGTACCGTACGAAACAGGAATACTGTACATTTTCAGAAGGTGCCCTGGGTCTTCGTGCTAGGAAATTCCAGAGTAGCGTAATAATTCTCTGATCTCAAAATTATTACGGGCCGGGTTATTTCCTGACGTTTAATTAATTTTCTGTAATTAGTTTGATAGCGGGTAGTCAAGTGTAGAGCGCATAGTTAAGTAGAACCCAAATACACTTATTAACAACCCGTCCGTTTTTAACGCTCATATATTATCGATGTTACATTAATAGTCACGGAGAACGGAGTATGAACCTCGAATTCGCCGGTGAACATATTAAATATTTATTTACAAAAACCAATATGTATTTTTCGCAGTAATAAAGCTGATCACCGAATCTCATTACCGTCGATGTTGTGTCAGAGAATTTGCAGCGAGCAAACCCTACGGTTAAAAAAAAAACATTATCGCGTGATGATGGAGTGGAACTCGCTTAATCAGCCCAGCGTGATGTTAATCAAAATACAAAAAGAAAAGAAAAAAATTAAAAGTCTCAAAAAAGCCCCCAAATGAGATAGAAAAGAATCTTAATTCGCTCCCGGCGAAGAGGGTAGCTATTAGCAAACATGTCCACAGCCTCCCGACAATCTACTACCAAACAAAGCTTCGGGTAGCTCTTGTGTTTTTATCAATCACGTTTTTTTGGAGAAATACAATTAGGCTGGATTGCCCTGAAACCTCTAATTTCATTTGCCGTCTACCGTCTCACCCTTCCTCGTTTATTCCCAGGAAACATCTTACTTAGATGCCTGTAACATACATTTTCACAGATTCTTAGGTCCGGGATCGATAGCTAATCGAGTCACACTCAGGTCACAAAACCAATACGGCCAATTTTCAAGATAATTTCTTACGTACCGAAAATCACAGAAGTTCCAAATAAAAATTGCAACAGACTTGTTTATCTTGTTTACTGCCAATATGAAAAAGACGTAATTTTTTCGGTTCCTGTTTTCCGAACAAAACGTTTCGATCAAATTCGTCGACTCTTAGCAAACCGAATAAAAAAATCATTCAAACTGTGACGAAAGATTGTACGAGGCAGGCATAAAAATATTTGTGAGGTTCGTCGAAGCCGACGACACGTCGGGTATCGATTTGCCATTAGGTTTCAATCCGGTTCATAGTAATCAAAAACGGATTGAAACCCAGTACTCCGACGATATTATATGGCCATGTAATATCATCATTAAATCGAAATAGTTGCGCATAGAATCCCATTGATACTAATTCATTTCGCACTATACCATAGTCAAGGTTCATGAAACAGTTAAAATAATCCTGAACCGAAACTGAAAATAACATTAATGAAAAATTATCGGAGTTACGTAATTCTTTAATAAGTTATAAACTATACAGAGTGTTGAAATAAAACGGAATACCCAGCAATGTATTCAGTTTATTTATGAGATGTCCCAATTACGTTAATAGGTAGCAGAGCGGATCAGCAAATCCTACTGCTTGGCAGCCTGACGATCCTCATTGCATTGATATTAATAGATATGCGTTTCGCATAGTTATATAAGCTGTTTGTCCTCGGTACTAAATTATTTATTATTTACATAGTCTGGTCGTAAACTCCGCATTATACTCTGTCGCTGACTAGATAGACTAAAGAGGATATATTGAAAATACGAGGTTGTTTCTGTTCGTGCTTTCCCAAATTTTTGCTAAATTTCAAGGTTCGAAGTAACGGAGTTCTCATTCGGCACGAGCGTCCGACTGAATTCATGTTCGCAGGTTATCCTGTATTCTGTCTCCTCGCGAGGAAAAACTACAGATCGACGATCAGTCAGAATCTGGGATGAAATTTTCCGAACTGAAGAAAAAGAGCCCTTGTCGATGGGGTGAGAGTGGAATTGTGGTGAGTCGGAACAACACGAGGGAGTAAGTCTTCTTCAAGTCGAGTTTGCCGTTTGGCTTTATTCGTAAGACGACAATGACAAATGACTACGGGGGGCCGTTCTTCCGTGCCCGAGATCAGAGTACAGTTGGAGAACAATGGAGTCACTATTAAACGGAAACATAAATTGGCACGGGGTTAATTTCATAGCCGGTACAGTTGCTCCTGTTTAATACAATAAGACATTCCCAGTCGCGCGGGCACAGCGCCTTTCTAAATTAAATTAAATGGAAGCACCGGTAAACGCTGTGGAATAGATATTAGCTCATACCTCATTCCCTACTTTATATCTGCTTTGTTCAAGAGCTCAAATTTTATGCTATGAAACACGGTAGAAAAATCGCCGAGTTCTCCGTTTGTCTCACCTAATTCTATCTTTGCCGAGAAGCTTCCGATTCGGCCGGTCTCGGCGCAGGAGGAGATCATCGCGATATTCTTTCATATTTCTGGTGAAAAAGTATAAAAATGAATGGAAAAACAAAGGGAGAGCAGCTCGCGGATGGAATCACCGAAGATGAGCAGTTAGCCAAGAATTTCTGGACCGTTGCTCTACATTGCATAGCCGCAACTAGTTATAACTCGGACGAAACTCAATAGCAATGAATTTCTTGGTGAGTTTCTAATCTAGCTTTGAAGTGCACAGGTGCTCTTCAACGAGTGTAATTTAGTACACTGTCTAGCTTCTGCTGATTTAACGATCGATTTTCCTCCAACGATTAAAGATAAGTACACAGCATTGACGAGTTAAGTACACTTTGGGTTTGAAAACGCTGATTAGACACGAGTCGTACTTCACCAGAGACAGTGGAGTGGAAACTGGAAGGTAGGTATACGCAAAAAGTATGAAGGAAGTCGGGCAAAAAGTAAGAAGATTAAAGACGGCTTAAGACGACGCCAATGAACCGGACGAGGGCCATTCGTGAGAACCATTGCACCTTTCAAACAAGTAAGTTGTAATATCAAAGATTCGCAGCCCATCGAATAAAGCCAGGTCCGCGTAACTAGGGCTCTCCCCGAAAGGGGTCAGCGATGATTTCCATTTGATGAATAAAATTGTATCAGATTCAGTTCACCGGTCACAACGCGTTATCAAAGCGAAAGGTTTTTTTACCCGCCAGGGAATTTCGATCGGAGATCAAATGACCCAATATTCGAAGGTTCGGTTACTCGAAAGTGCCTCGAAGAAATGATTCTTTGTTGGATGAGCAGCATCAGCTCAGTGACCACACGAAGATCTCCCCGGCCCAGAGTGAAACCGTGTAACCGGATCGATGCCATTGTCGTCAACCATTTGCTCTGGCCGTGTTACCGAAGGATATCTTTCCTAGAGCACGGTTCGTGTTACAATTATTTCGCACGGCCTTTACGTTTCGTCGGGTTATCAGTAGCCCCCACATTCGACCCTCTGGTGTCCATGGGGGCTTACGCGCCCGGCTGTCTCCGTATCTTGTTCCGATCTTTCTCTTGGGCTTCGTCCGCCCTTTACGAAGCTCAACAGAGCAAGAGAGGTACCACGAAGTGATACCATAAGGCGATCCTTTACTTTGTCGTAATCACAAATAGGCAACATAAGGTGAGACGGGAGAAGACGGGAGAAGCTTTCTTTAGAAATCATTTTTTCATTCATAAATAAAGAAACTCGGAAAAGTGACACACCATATTTCTTGAAAAGTTAACACGTCACGAGCATGAATGGCACATGGGAGTTTACAACCCCCTCGCTGATCAAGTGGGATATGATGACCCAGTTTTCTGGTCATGTGTAAATGCATTGATTGTCGTTCACTCGAGTTGCACTCATGTCAGGTGCGTTGGGTTTTCGACTGGTACAGTCGACACGTCATTAACATTCACCTTCAGGTTATAATTGCGTTGGGGGCTGACGCGAGTTTCGTACCTTTTGCAATTTTTTTTAGTGCCTAAGAGCGGTTGCATTGTAATGCTCGAATCATTTTGGTCCAGAAAGTAACTCGGGTGGTGTGAAACGCGAATGAGAAGACTGAGTAGGGGGTTTTAAAGAGCAAATTCTACGCTTCAGGTTAACGTGATTGTCGGTTTAACGACTCGTTGCATAAATAATACACGACTCTAGAATCAACAAGCTGATTGAGTTCTTCACACAATCTACCTGTACGCGGTGATTAATTATTGTTGACTCTAATCAGCAATCCTACTATAGTTACTGGTACGGACACGCGCGTCTTGTCCCACGTGAATTACAAATTCTTTTTGTGAAAAATAAACAAGATGTTGCATTCGGAGTTAGCTGAGCTTATGATTAGAGTCCGGGAAACACCTGCAGACTCTCAATCTCGAGAATCCAATCGCTTCCCGTTGTCCAACGACCCTGGGGAGAGAATACCTGTTTTCAATAGCCAGTTTGTACCCCCGGTATCTTGAAGTGGCACCGCGTCCTCATCATCCGACCAAAATGGACCCCTCACGGAGTACCAAGTTCGATCACAGATTCGAGCTCTGTACCACTTCCGGCAATAAGGTCGTCGGTACCACTACTTCAACTACCCCAACTACCCCGACCACCACCATCACCACCAGCACCACCAGCACCACTGGGATCACCGGGAGAGCTGGTGCTAGCAGACCGCATACCTACCACCGTTTGGATCATAGGGAATTGTGTATAGTCGTCCACCAACGGAATGTAAACCGTCGTTTGGAGATTGGCTTTTGTTGCTGGCTAGTCAATTGAGAATTACAAACCGTTGTAACATAACGAGCAGACGAAATCCACTCTTGTGTAGAAAAAGTCAATTCTTTTTTGCTCCTTCCATTCAACGTTCTTCCCATTTGAACCCCTTGGGCAAAGGATGAAGGAGGATATAAAGATCGGAAAGGAAGAGAGTAGGAGAGATATATAGAGCTAGGAGGTGTAGGCGTTGAGGAATTCTTTCCATATTCGCCCCCTTCGTTATCGGACGAACGATTAAGAAGACGTGTGTGTGGCTTCGACGGTTCCATTTGAGAGAGACACTTTTCGCGCGAACACAATATCCGCGGCTCTACGTGACTCCAATAAGGAAACTTCGGACTTTCAAGCGGGAAAAATATTGGCCCTCTCGCTATTTCGATAACTGTGTCTCGTGCGTTGTTGTCTCGTATCTTGCCACAGGCTGACGACACGGGCTCAAGAGGTATTAAAACTTTGAAACGTGCCCGCGACCCCCACGATCTCTCGTCACGCTTTCGCCCTCAGAAAACACTGTCTCCGGTATGAAAAAAAATGTATAAGAAATACAATTGACCCTGCAGACGAAAAGGGTGAGTTCACCGTAAATGACTACCGGAGACACGTACCGCGTCGCAAGGTTTGTATTATCGCACGAGTTATCAAACTTTGTCTTTTCTTCTTTTCACTTTTTTTTTTATTTTCTCTTATTTTTTTCTCTTCATCCTCTCCAACCATCCGAGAGGTTCTACCGTCGAATCGTACAGTTTACGGTGCTACGCTCTTCGCAACGCATTTCGACAAGTAATATATGACACGTGCGCGCGGGATCGGGATATCTGCGCAGTTTGAAACCTTCGGATAACCCGTCTTGACCCTGGGATGACCATAGGACACTTAGGGAGGCCGTAAGGTCGAAGAAGGCTATGCGAGTCCCCGGATCTGGACTCTCACATCCCGTGTCGAAGGGCCTCTCTCCCTGAATTTAGACCGACGACCTAGGTTCTCTACGAAAGGGTGAGGGGTTCGAATTCGTCCTACATAGTTCAACCGACAGGAGGTACCGCGGAGGTCGGATATCGGAGGTCGAAGGTCGACCCGAAGCGACGACTATCCATTGGACAAGCAGCTCCCTGGAGTGCGTTTCGTGGCTCGAGGTAGAGGTGATCATCTACATAATATAATCAGCTTCGGCTACAATTTGGCTCGAAAATTGGTCGGACTTTACCAACCCTGAACGATATACAAGCCCTTGGCAAATGGATAAACGCTTCACTTTGTAGATATTTACTGAACGAATAAAATCCTTGAGGAACGTAGCTAATTGAGCGAGACCTTTCCTTTACATAAGTTGAACGTTTGTCGTACGCATGCATATATAATTGATAATGGCGGAAATTGGAGCGATAACCCGAATTAGTCAGTTCGTTTGAGACAGCGTGGTTGTAATTGTGCCGAGGTTGCCGATTCCGGGCGACTCGAGAGTGGGAAACTCCGAAGGGAGTAGATATTTGTCGGGGTAGAGTTTAACACGTAAGTATTTGAGTGAGTCTTCGGTCGTAATTTTGACCAAGTTCAACGTTTTAGTTCCACGTGGGATTAATATACTTCGTACGCGTCTCTATAATTAACAATTCTATCGTAGCGGGGTTTAATCGTGTTTAACTTGGTGAAAACTTTGTATGCGGTGTAATATGAACTTTAGAAATCGAAGCGAACGAATCTCGGGTTATTAGCGTGCTTTTTCAAAGATGAAAGGCGAGTGTACATAGGCGCGTCGTTAGAGAGAGGAAAAAAAAAAGTTAACGCAATTTTGATGCAAAATTATAACACAGGTTTGTGTAGAGTACGAAGAAGAGGAAAAGCTCTTTAGGATTTTTTGTTTCGAATGGCAAAAATTCAATTCGCAAACCGAGTCGCGTTTATATAAAATTCTTTTCACTTGCACCACGGCAGGTGCCGCAACACGGAAATGTTTAATCCCTTTGATGTGGATGGAGTTATCGAATTTTTTCCTCCTGAGAATCAATCAGTTTCGTTTGAAACAACCAAACTGGTAGCGCCGCTTCCGCATAAAACTCGCGTAGAATTCCAGTATTTCATAAAATACGATATGGTATTAATCGCGATCGATAAAAGAGATATATGGCGTTTCCGGGACGCTCAGAGTAAGTTGATAACTTGACCGGATAATTCTGGCAAGGGTCACTCCCGTGACACTTTCCTGAAAATGTGAGGCTATCAAAAATAACGTTGGGCGAATCGCTAGAATGGCTTTGCCCAGAAACAGAAAAGAAAAAAAAGGAAAAGAAATGAAATGGAAAAAAAAAAAAAGAAAA
This sequence comes from Tenthredo distinguenda, assembly GCA_947538915.1. NCBI lineage: Eukaryota > Metazoa > Arthropoda > Insecta > Hymenoptera > Tenthredinidae > Tenthredo > Tenthredo distinguenda. The sequence continues at coordinate 15,615,386 of OX384534.1, forward strand.
AACCAAAACCTCTTCCAGTTTGCAGGGAAACGGCTGTGATGTTGCACACGGTTATACCAATTTTCAACGATCATATTTTTACTAAACTTGTCTCCATCCCTGAAAATTTAACCGCGATGAAAGTTATGAGAACATTTCGTCCTGCAGCTTTGCAGAGGTTATACGCGTGCAGATTGCCAAGTTTGCTGCTAACCCGTCGTACCTAGGTACAGGGGGTGTGTCTTTTGTTTACATTATTTTTTTATTAGATGCCCAGAAAACCAGGAGATCTTTATTATTGAGAGGCGTCCGATGAATAATCATTTCCTCTCTTGTAAACGAATATATTTCTTCATAGCGTAGATATACATAGGTACCGCTGCAGGTGGTAATAAATTGTACTCAGAAAGGGGGTTTAAATTCATAATTTTTCTCCCTAAGTTCCTGATATTAAGTCTTGGATCGCTGTTTGAATTTTGACAATCCAACGGTTGGAAAAATCTCGACGTCAGAGGCAAATAAACAGAAAGAAAAAAAAAAAATTGGGGATAAAAAATAAAAATAAATAAATAAATAACTCACCAGACTGCAAAGCCCGGATTTGAATATTCAAATGCCTACTCCTGCTACGAGTACTCAAAGAACGTCAAGTTTCCGTGTTCTAAAATCCGAGTATATTCGAATACCGGTATTATTATTACCATTATGATTACTTGAATTTTGCTTTCGAAATGAGTTATTCCCAATTCCAATTAAAAATGCGTCCCCGGCGCAGGTCGGGTTGCGAAAAGTTTGGAGAGTTTATGAAGCTGATAATAAAAAGCTCACTAGGTACTCAAATTGGGTAGTAGCTGTCCAACCGTGTTCCTTCCGTACCAACCAATTGCCAATTTTTAAACCTCGCTAATTAAACCTTCGACGTTTTCAATGCAAAAAACAAAAAACAAAAAACAAAAAAAAAAACAAAGATGAGAACAGGCTAGCTCTCCCGTCCCAGCACACGGAATCGGGAATAAGAAATCCCAAGCACATAGAGACGACGATGTGAGTGACAAGTTACAATGGTTTTCGAAGTACTCGGAATTCGCACTTTGCAGGGACTGAATCGATATCAGCGCGGATAGCATGCGCATCGCAATATCGGACTTCGCAAAATGACGTATCAAATTTACACCGAATCCTAAATTTCGAACGGCAATTGTACTGAACGGATATTATAATGTATGCCAGATTGTTTAACGCGGTATAAGTTCCAGTTATGAAGTACTTTGATCGAAAACTTGGGTTCGGTCGCATTCGCCGACCAGCCGACACGTGGAAAGTTCTTCCCACACCCTGCACCGTGCCTATTGAAAGCTCCGCGTCACCCTGCACCTAGAACTAGGCCAGGTCCTGTTTCGAGCCAGACTCCATTAGACGCTGAATACCTACACACCGTCTTAACGTACTCCGTCGACTCGCTGTTTCTAGCCATGGAGAATTCTGTAGCGCCGAGTGTCGTCGGGATTTAATTGATTCGGCGGAAACTAATTCCGTCCGCCACCATTGCGTAACTTAGAAGTCCGGGATACGTTCTAAGCCTCGCTTTACTTCTCTTCTAAAACTGGGTACGCGTACAGCTCCGCATTCATACTCGCATGTATGTGCATACATCCCTATACGTAGGTGGGTATATCATCCTACCAGTCAATGCGTCGAGCCGAAGATTGCCAGCCCTTTCCACTTCCACTTCTACCCTCTTCCACTCGAGAAAGGTAACGAGAACCGAACCAACGCCTTCTCGTTCACCGACCTGTCATTCGACACTCTAACGAGGTTCCTAGCAGATTTTGATCGGACAGAAACGGTAGGGAGATCCAAGATGCTCGTTCTTAAACGTGGTTATGGTGATGCGGAGATTCCACTTCCACTCCCACTTCCACTTCTGCTGGAAACTCGCGGATCCCAGAGCGAACGAGCCAATGCCATTTCGTATCGATTATTTCGGAGAGTGCGATCCGAGGAAAGTAACATTTCAAAGTAGACATCGGACTTGCAAAGACGGGCTTACGTTCGCGGAAGAACGGGTTGGCATGCTTACTTTTAGCATCTACAGTACCAAGGCGTCAAAGCGACGAAAATGGCATATCGATGGTACATAAGACAGCTCAACTACTCCACTGTAAAATTCTAAGGGCCGATTTACTCGAACGATAAATCGTAGCTCAGCGCAGTTTGAAATTCCGCGTTATCTGCACCCTGGTGGGAGTTGCGGTGGTTTTTGAGCCTTGTTAGCATAGTAGAGAGCGCGTACCAACCAACATCGAACAAATGCACACGATTCGCGCATATATGTGCGAAGAGAAGCGGATGGAGAGGAGAAGAAGGATGGACGGAGAGAAGCGGAGATAAATGTGAAACTCCGCTAATTGCGGCGAAACCGGGAGACGGAACGCGGTCGGAGAATAGCGGTGCAAATGAATTAAATGCATTTTTCAAACGAGCTACCGGTTTTGATTACCCAAGCTAGATTTTTTTCAGCTGTGCATGGTGCGGAGTTTTATCTGTTTTCTCAGAGCTGCTATACCTTCGGCGAGAAAATATAGTCAAATCGATACCGCTTTGTTCGGAACCTCTTCGAGGGAGTCTTCCCAACCCTTCAGGGGACTCCCACTTAGGCAACACCCGAGGTGTTCCCCGGAGTGAGGACGAGTGGGTCGAGCTTATTCGGAGACAGTGTCTGAAGGTCGCGAAAACGCGACGATTCAAGCAAACTAAATTTTCTCAACAAGTTAGAAGCCCTGGCATCATATTATAGAATGAAAGGGGATGCGCGCCCTGGCTTCTATGTAACTTGGATTCATCATTGCTTTACCTCGTCAAACTCACCCGACTTCACATGCTCACAAGAATGGACAAAAACCATTACACATACACGCCATGAGAGAATTCTAAAACCATCTCTTTAAGAATTGTGACGGTGCCAAAAATTTGTATCATTAAGCTTTGAAATAGAATGACACCTATCGCAGTGTAAGGGGTGATCTTCGATTTGCGGTGGATCGTGTCTGGCCGTGTGTACGTATACCGGTGTACAAAGCATATATGCTATCTCGAACGAGCTCTCGAGTAACCCAGACTCTGCAGTACCAGCAAATCGAAGAAGCTATAAGTGTGGGAAGGATGAATACGGTTATAAGTACGGTCTTCTTATTCTTCTTTTATCGAAGTATTTCACGATCAGTTTGACCTTGTTAGGTTTTATCGGATAAAATTTACGGTGAAAATCTTTTCTCGTATCGTGACCGAACAGCTATGTACCTCAAACGTACTATTTGATACAAAAATCTGTCGTTAATATTCTCTCAAATGCATGTAACAACGATTTTTCGCATAATTTCAGTTGATACTGACGACTGCCTTCTAATGCTTTTCTTCGCACCGGTACGAGTGTCGCATTTGCAACGATTGCCTTTTTAATTTCTTACAGTGACTTGAACCATAGAAAACGCGAAAAACATTTTGTGATCGGAATTTGAAGAAATTTAGCACAAGTACCGCACTTGTGTAATATAGTCGGATGTTAATATATTTTCCGTAGAACTTTCCGATTACCATCAAATTTCCGGTGGCTAAATTGTAACGGAAGATCCTACACACACGCGCGCCCACGCACATGCACATACACAATATTATGTAATTAGGATCCCGAAATGAAAGTCCATTAATTTCGACCCTCGAACGCGTACCATTTGCCCCTTAATCCGATGATTCCAAGGATATGGACGAGCGGCCGTTCTCCCTGCAGCTTTTAGGCACCTGCCATATGGATCGACTAATCTCAAACTGTTCTGTTCATACCTTGTCCGACGTACACATATAGTACCTAGGTATAATACTCCAACGCCAGGGGATCCATGTCTACGGCAAGTATCAGTTTAGCCACATAATTTCGACCGGTTAAATCGATCAGTGGATGGGTCCGTAGCTTGGGAATCGATATCACAAGGAACCAGCTGTCAGATCGGATACTCTTGCCTCCCGTTAACACAGAGTCTACGAGCGCACGTTTCCAAGGATTATGTGCGGTCTTATTAATCTGTTTTGATAAAGCTCGAGGTACGATGATTGTTCGCCGAAGGCTAAACAAACTGCAGCGTACGTACCGAGGTTCTATAACCGACATGTTGAGATACAGCGGCGCATAGTTCATGTTCGCGAAACAGGCGAATTGGCTGAATTCGGCGAAGTTACGCGCGGATAGACGAAGCGGACAAGCCCGATACCGCAATAGGTTCTCTAATTAAATACCGACTGACATTGCCCACTGAGGGCGACATTAGCTGTGCTCAATCGATTGAAATTCAAATTCGACCGAACTAACACGAACGATTCTCTCGTCGACGGGGTTCATCGGACGACAATCACGGGTTGCTTACGGTGTGATTGAAAATGTAAAATGAACCTTTGAGGATTAAGAATCGGACTGTTTTAGGAATAATTCAACAATCGCTTTAGTCGGTTTCATCGGTTAATCGAATTTCCAAAGAAATGGTAAACAACGAACCCCCTCATTCTACTCCGTTGAAGGGTTTCAAAGCCAAGCCAACATTCAATTACACGAATTCCCACCATAGTTACAGCTACTGCATTTATCAGAGTTGAAAATAACCGGTAAACTGATTCGCCGCTCGAAATTGAAGACTCCCTTTTCCAACCGGTACCTACCAAATTTCGAGCGTCATAGAATTTAGTAAATTCGATGGAAAACTAATGTTTTTATCTTCTCGTATAGAGAGATGTAAAGTTAATAATTATCTCATTGGAATAGAGGAAATACCTATGGCGCATAGAATCCCCTGGCAAGAACGTATATCAGGCACTAATTTAGAGAGAACCCATCGCAAATCGATTGATAGCACACTGGCGGGAAATTCTTGAGTGCTACTGGGCGTAACGGAGCCAAACGTTGGCGAGTTTGTCTGCGCGCGTAAATGGGCCAATGGTGGTATAACATAGATACTAGACCCGAATGTTGGTAATAATTAATGGGTCTTGCAGCGGGCCGGGTGTGTAAACGGCTCCATTACAATCCCTGTACTTCATTACAAAGCGCACCTCGCCGGTTGGCGCCAGCCTGTATCACAGCCGCACGCACATAGCTAGATAGCCGATAGGTATGACAAGTGCGCCCGTCTCTCGAGTGACCGGTATAACAACATTCGACGACAACCGAGTACCATGGTGCCCACATACCTGGTATGAGTAAGTAACATGACAGGGAATTTGAAAAGAATGTAATTAATAGACACCTAGCGGCATCTAACGGACATGCCAAGGTACACAGCCAACAGATCAGAGCAAACAAAGCTTGATTTATAACAGGGTATTAATTCAAAGATGGTCATTTGTCAACGGTCAGAAATGTTCCATCGACTAATCATTTTTACCCCTAGAACGTCATTTTATTTTTACATGTACCAGTTCGACTTGTAACTAGTGTTTTACAAGCAGGTACAACCTGCGGTCATATTTCAATCATTGCTATCACGGGCCTGGTTCATTTGTGCTTTATGCTGTTCGACAAAGATATCGGACATACGACAACGACGCGGGATTTGTATAGATCAGAGGATAAGAGCTGTTCGAAATTTTTCAACCGCGAAGACAACTAGGTCCCCTTACCATTTTGTCTATGTACCAACTCGGTTGGCTAAGGGTACGAAGGAATAACCCCGATTTGTCCACGACTTCTATTATGGCTTTCGTCCAATGCGCCTATTAAGCTGGCACTCGATTCTCAATTTCTTACAGGTATATGTAGGAAACTGATAAGGCTGTAGGAGTTTTGAGAAAGAAGGTTCTGCAGTTTTATTGAACGAAGTGAGTCTGCGACTTGTCGAAGCGCGGCTGATTATTGATATATTGACCGAACGGGCCGAGGTATTCCGCAAATTAGTGTCTTACTAGCGAATCCAATTTGTCGAGTGTGTCTATCGCGGTTTCCTTTTAGTTGTTTCATTAAACGAGCGCGCGATCCTTCGGACTCAGAGCCTGTAAAGTGAAAACGATTCAACCACTGTAGAGAAAGAGGAGAATAAAAGGGCAGGGAATGAATAATTATGTAGGTTAGGGTGGACACACGTAGGAACGCACGTAGAGCCGAAGGCAATACGGAATTGATACGATGTGGCGGCCGCAAACAATCCGGTATATCGATATCTGCCCTGCAGCTCTAGGGGCGTTATCGCATCGGAGCAACGTAGAATGACGGGGCAACTGCCAGCTGGTTTGGTCGGGTCGTATTTGATGTACGACGGAGCAATCCGTACGACTGTCGCCCGGTTCTACCGCGATGGGGAATTGGCAAGGGTGATTCCGAAGCTGGGGGACGATGGCAAGTGGCTCGAAGCCCCCGAGGAGTTCGAAATGAGGTTAATTTCGGAAACCTCGACGACAACCTTCGTCACAGTTTCCTGGCGTTACTCCTGCCTGCCACCTTCACCCTTTCCCTCTCTCTCTCTCTCTCTCCTCCCCTTTCCCGTTTCTCTCATCCCGTTTGAGTCCACTCCTCGTTGTACCTGGCATAGGTTTTCTGCAGTTTCCCTCATGCCTACGTTACCGAATGGAGGTACATCCTCTAAGTCGGCTGCAGCCGCGACTTCCTTTCGCCACTTTTATCTTTTATCTTTTATCTTTATTTTCTAAGGCTCATGACTGCTATTGGAATTATATACTTATTTATCTAATTTTTAGTCATGCTTTATGCTTTATCTTCTCAACTGTTACTTTTTATGCTTATACTATTTTCAACTGATTGTTAATTCACTATTTCTCCTTTTTATATTGCAATGCTATGTATTCTTTTGGTCCTGCGCTTGAGGGGATACTATCCCAGAGCGCATAATAAATGTCTCTCTCTCTCTCTCTCTCTCTCTCTCTCTTTTTCTCTCTCTCTCTCTCTTTCTATCGCCATTCGCGCGTCGTCTTTCAGCTTTTCGCCTTTGGATTTTGGGTTTTGAGCGTCACGTCACGCAACGCGTATCCCGTATCCCGTGAGTCGTTAAGTTTTAGTTTACGAGAATTAAGGAATATAATGAAGTAGCAATGAGAGCGAGCCTGGAAGGCAAGACATCGTCTAAGGTGATTCTCCGCGCGAATTACCCTCACCCTTTATAGCGGTTCCGCGCCGCACCATCCCGTCGAGGACACCAACTAGGGGGTGGCAAGTTCCTCGATGACACGTGACGACGCGGCATCCTTTAGGCGCCAGGGACTTTCGGCATCTAATCGAAGTTCCGCGTCACCCGTTTCCGCTAACGGCGGTAGTTTCTACGGCTCTTCCGCTCCTCTCACCGCGTCTAAACGAAGTTAGTGCCACCCTTAACTTCACTACAAACTCTTACACTATACCATAGTCAAATACATACAGGTCTAGGTATACCTTTGTATAGAGTACTAAAACAAAGATGAACGCAGTCGGCAGTAGTGTCAAACAGGGAAACTTACTTATTCGCTTTCTACGTACCTACATAGGTATAATAACACTTACACACATACATACAATGAACTTCCTCAGAGCGAACGCGCTCCGACTGTCTCCAGCCCCAGATATTAGCTCTGATTTCATGATTTCGCTCCGAGATTTTCGACGGGCAAACAAGCCGGGCCTTTCGACGTAATCGATTACGGTATATCTCCGCGGGTTTATACCTGGGGGAAGTTGCGGCCTCGACGCGACTTATTGGCGTCGTTTTAAGACGGTGGAAAAAATACAACACCCTTATAGCTGCAGAGTTCTCGGTTTATAAACTAGAAATGAAATTTTATCGCCTACCGGATTACCGCGGCTCTTCTACACTTATTCGCGGAACAAAAAAAAAAAAATTGCGGAACTCAGAGATTCCCTCACTCCTAAGTCCCGGGCTATGACTTAGACTCGGTTTATGGATAGTAACGAGATGAGGAGGGTCGCGATTTCTGCAAGACCTGTACGCGCCAAAACTACCTTCCAACACTTGGCTCGGGCTGGGATATTATGCCAAATAACGCTATAATACCCATAAGAGATCACGAACTGTAAGTAACTATATTGCTTACTTTTATGGGCTTGGGACCCGCCTCTCTTTGCCTCTTTCCTTTTGCCATCCTTCTATATCAAGGCCCCAACCGACCCCCCAGTCTTATGTTAGCTCCCACCGAAATAAGTAGAAACCGCAATTTCGCATGGGACCAGGGGAAAAGTTTTGCTCTATGGAATCTGCAGAGACGAGGTTAGCCTTCGGTGCGACGGCACGCGCGCCTATATTAGCCCCAACGACAAAGCCTCGTCGGCCATATTGTCCGTCTCTTCCCAGAGGCGAATTTCGACCTTTTCCAGACGGCACCCTACGGTTAAGATGCGATTCGCGTAACGTTTTCAGACCGTTTACTGACGCAGACGAATGTCCGCCCATTGCCAGACTGACGCCACTCTCGGCACCCCAATTTGTTGTTCTCTAGACTCTGGCAAAACGGCATGCCAGCCGGATACACGCCGTTCAATGGGGTTCAGGTGCAGCCTACCCCTAGCCCACGGTTCTCTTCACTTTCAAAGTTCCCAGTGCCATGTCGTGACCCAATTCGCCCCTATCTGTGACAGTGAATGTCAGAAGGGACCGGCTATGAAATTTCGAGTATCATTTATGAGGATCATGTTTCGACTTCGGTCATTAATTCGCAAAATTTTCGGTTCTTTTTCTATACGCAAGTGCTGAACGATGGGCACTTTCGTATATGTTGTTTTGTAACCAGGGTAGCCGCAATCGGATACATATAGTGTTTAAATGGGCTCCAGGTGCATCATCGCCTTCTCTTCACTTCGTGGTCCCAAAGTTTCATGACCCAAGTATCTCCTCTTAGCGGTTTCGAAGTTTAGGAGCGAGAGGCATGGAAATAGTTAGTGTTTGGGGCAATGCCTGTCAGGGTGAATAGATAAATACGGGTATAGGGTAGTAGGTGCACCTGGAGCCTAACCTATGACGGTGTAATGGGTTGGAGTGGCTCTTAGGTTGTCTTTGATAAAACTCGGCTATCATACCTGCGGATACACTTTCTCATAACCTGAAATACTGAGAAGAAAATTAAATTTCTCCCCGGAAAATCTCGCGGCCGCGTGGTACGCTGCAGCTAAGGTATTTGACGAATATTTATGTACAACGCAGGACGAAGCCCCGATAGAAACTCCACCAAGAATCCAATAAATCGCAGCGAAGCGCACGACATAAACCGCGGCTCTAAAATAAACCAGAATGTCACTCGATCCTATCATTGTACGCGAGCCGCACATAAATACGCGAGTTTTCTGATATATGGATCCAAAAATTTTGTGCACGGAACTTTAACAAGCCGCACCTATATTTATATATACGACCGACTGCTTCCCGTATATCAGAGAATTAAAAATTGGCGAAGATCCCGAAGAGAGAAAAAAATCACCTTTTCGTACCCTGAGGGAGAGATAGCTTATTGTTAGCGCGAAGTATTCGTCCTTAAAAATGTATGAATATACTTAACGTCGTCGTAGCCATGGGTAGACGTAAGACGGCTGTTATTCTCGCCGTGGGATTTCAATTCGAGTCTTTTGGAATTTAGTTGGCTACGTGAATCGTTTTTGTGACTAGAATTTCCGATCGAAAGCCGTGGGTACAATGTGCCTGACTGGCTCGAGTCGCTTATTTTCTTTTTGTCTCGGCTACCCGCGTCTCCGTCTGTTTCGCATTATGCGACAAAGGCGAAGGGGCCTAAAGAGGTGCGACGAGCCATGAGGGAGAGGCAAATATTTGTAGAATTCGACTTTATTTCCAAACCAAAATTACGTTTCACACCGTATTTGAAATTAAATTCAAAACGTAACGCGTACATCTCTCTGTTCGCGCGATCTTTCTGTTGTTGAACGAAAGCTAAGAATTACGATCGTGAGATACGCCGGGGGAAATTTCAACCTCAAGGGATGAAATCTGCCGCTCTGAATGGCGAGGATCACCGCGTACCCAATTATTAATTTCATAAATTCACTCGTATAGTTGACGGGTGCGGATTCCTGAATTTCCAGCTTTTCCGCGCCCCGAATTCGCAGATATTCCTTTATCCTCACACCTCTGGCCCCCTGCGCCCGGTTTAATGGATTTAATGGTGTAATTGATATAATTTCCATTTCTGGAAGCAAATAAATCAATTTCCGGTGAAAAAAGAAAGAGGGAAAAAAAAATGACAAAATTGGACACAGGAATAAACGAGCGAATCCTCTCGCTTCGATCTGCAGGGCGTGTGTAGGTGTAAGGTAGCTATAACTGGCTAGGTATACCATATACACATTTCCGCCAACTATCCGCGAGTTTCGTGTCTAGATCGATTCTAGAAGAGCTGCAGAACGTCGTCTCATAAATATTTATGAAATTGTTAGAAATCCGCCACTAGCAGCATCGAGATGCTCAGGGTTAACGTATGCGGTAAATAAAGTGACGGAAACACGTGTTACTGAATATTTTGCCGGCGACAATTTTTTGCGGAATCTAGTGTATAAAGGAGTCGAGTAGGGAAACAAAAATTCACAAATTTTCTGTATTGCCTGGCCGACTTATACCCAGCTAACCTTGAGGAAATTTATTCTTGAATTAAATATTTAAAACAGGGACGCTGCCTCACTTCGGCGAGAAATTTCATCGAATAAATACATTTTAACGACACTGTAACGGCGAAATAACGCTTTATTTATATCTGCCTGAATCCTGCAGGACCAAACCCAAACTCAGGTCCTCGTCCTGGTCCTGGTGCGGGTCGGCAAAAGTCGAACCGCCCGCGTCAACCCCAAGGAATAGTTGACCACTTAGAATTGATGGATTGCGACAAGTCCGACGTTACGGTAATAACATTATACCCGGACATAATATATCACGTGTCAATATGAAATCGAAGTAATTTGCCACCGCTTGTCGCCCCAGCGATATTGAAAGTCAAATTCTTTAAGCGGATCGGTGGGGAATTGAATGAGTCGAGATCTCGAGTAGGTATATTCATAAAATTGCAACTGAGTCCAGATTCTGTACCGATTCGGATTAAAATCTAACCAGAGTCGTATAACGCGGGGTATAATTTGCCACGATGTGTTAATAAGGGAATTTCCAGAAAGGAAGAGGGAGATACCGAGATTTGAAAAGCAGACGCGGAGCGATGGCGGTGTAATTCGCCCAGCAGCTGCTCCTGTCCCGATATGCACTGTATTAACGGCATAATATTATGCTGCACCACGTCCTTACATCATACGGCGCACAGAGAAGAGAAGAGAAGAGAGGAGAAGAGAAGATAAGAGAAGCGACGAGAAGAGAAGAGAAGCGAAGAGAAGAGAAGAGCACCTCCCCAGTTTCATCTCATTCTAGCTTGTGGGTATAGGAACGAAGCGAGCATACCGCTGCCAATCCATCTATACGTAGTGAGGTATATCTATACTTTCACAAGTTATGAATTATTAAAAACTCTCGCTATATGCATGTCTAATAACTACTTTGTTACTAGCGCAGGTGGTCCGCCGCAATAATTTTCCTCACCGCCCGCTTATACTTTCCAGTCGTTACGTTTCATCCCGACGTGAAGTAAAAAGCATATAGTTGCACTCTGTGCTACAGGATAGAATATCGTACGCGACAAAATAGGTCGATCCAATTTGCTGCAATTATCCGCATCCAAAATCAACCAATACACACCTCGCTTTGTTTCATTTTGTTCGATTGGTTCGTTTCTATTTTTATTTTGTTCTTTCTTTTTCTTTTCTTCCCCTCTTTCACGATACGCAATGAATCGGACTTTCATACCCCTGTTCACCTTTTTCTCTTTACATTCGTATATTTTAATATCGAGAATCTGTTATTTCCCCTCAACAATATATTGATATTCGACATTCTTCATTTTTTATGGAAGTTGACAATAGGACCAGAACCAGAGGCGAGGGAAAAATAGAGGAAAGGAGAATTGGCGGACTTTATTATTGATATCGGGTTCGAGACTTAAGCCATTCCTTGACGCTGTACCCTCGCCAAACTTCAGATACTTACTATTGCCAGATTATCCCCAATATTGAACGATCTATGATATCGATATGCTATGTCTGCACGCTATCTACGTTTCTTCCTATTTTTCCTAATATCGATATCACGGATTTTGTCAAACAAATCCTCACTACAATATGATACATAGATATATCTGGTCCGTTTCAGTTTGGATACTCATATTCTAGTACACGGAAATAATCCGAACTTATTGAACCTAGGGAATATATTCCCTGTGTCGAGTGGTCGGGAGCTATAAGCTTTAGACACAGAGAGCTTTGAGTTTCGAAATACCTCCCTATGTCTCTCAATCGACACGTTGATTATCTCTTTAGAAGATCCGGGCACGTGATGCTAGCTGTAACAGAGTCCGTGTTTTTCTTCGATGTAGTAGGATTAATATGGACTACGTGCTGTACAATCCCACGTGCTAGTGATTGGAATGGATCAATTTGACGGATAGCGGAGAATAAGAAGAAAAAAACAAATAAAAAAAAAAAGAATGAAAAATATTGGAAAGATGGCAAACAGAAGTTGGGCGAAAAAAAAAAACGGCTTCATTTCGCTTCGCATGTTTGGTCTCAATTTTCTCGATTTATGTGCCTTCAGGTATTCATAAATCCATATACATTTATATGTACACACTAGCCCACGAAAATATACAAGCTGATTACAGCCGGCTCTACAACGGTAAGAATTTCCATGTCGATTTCAACCGCGAGATAAAATTACTGGAGAAACGATTTTGGGCGTTCCTTTTTTTAGACTCGGAAATTTTCAGTGCATACAAGTTCGATTGCGACATTGAACAGATTTCTGGATTCATTATAATCGTCGAAATAACATATCTTATCTCGAATCTTCGAAACCCCATCGATCCACGCCATCACCTTACTTGAGCGTGATAACGCGATACACCCTTCACGCATACTCCATCAGGCATAGGTACGCGTGTGGTATAACCCTTTCCAGGTGACTGGTTTGAAGCGGACGTCCTCGGACCAGCTAAGCCATACCCATGCACATGAATTGACAGACGTTTCTCTGTCCAAACAATAATCAGAGGAGATCCCGGAGTTGTGGTTACGCGAACAGTGGTCAATCGAGTCAACAAACACGTAGACATGATCCTTGTGCCATACCCTAGTCCGTCACTCGGAGATCTTCGCAGTGCACACATATGCAAGGTAATAAGCTCGAGGCTAGGGTGGGTTGACTAGCGTATACGCTGTCTTTTACCCCCTTTGGAAAAAAGAAAAGAAGCAATATCGACCCGTATTTTCGGTACGATACCGAATGACGTGCCGTTGGAATCGTCTCAAGATCCATTACATTTTTTATGATGAGTAAAGGCCCCGTTTTATGAGGTAGAAACAAGGAGAAAAGAAAAAAAAGAGAAAAAAAACGAAGGGGCACGCTTAGGAATAAAAATATATTGCGCGCGGTTTGTACGAAATCTGATTAGGTCATGTTATACTCTTTCGCCGAACCGCGAAACTTGGTCTGTAAGATTTTCTTGCTATATTTTGTTTTTTCCCTCAAAAGAAAATCATTTCATCAAGGCTTTTGCACATGCACGTATACATAACAATATATTACACACGTCGCATATAAATGTGTATATATATATGATATATATATGTATATACGAATGGCAAAGGCAAAAGATCGTTTGCGAAAGCATGATTTGTTGAATAGCGAAAGTTGAAGCGAGTTGCGAAATTTCTATACCAGCGGTGAAATCGTAACCTTAACCCTCTTAACCGTAAGCCAAAAGCGGCACCAGTCAACGCTTATATGCTTGGCCATTGTTGCCCGAAGAATTTTATCGACCGAGCCACTATCTAACAATAAACTGTCAAACCGAACGAAGTTTTGCCATTATCCATTAACCTAATTAGGTTGGATTCAACGGTATTGGGGCTTTGGCACTTTCCTAACTTGCCTGGGTCTAAGTTGGTATCAAGTTGTTGGCAAATAAGTAAACTAGCCGCAGTCAAGCTAGTTACGAAGCGTAGCTAATACCATGGTGCATAGATTATGTCGAGGTTCGGATGAGCCATGCATAGGTATAATATGTACGTGTGTACCCAACGTCACCCTCGAGTATCTCAACCCGGTGAGAATGATGCGATAATAATTGTTGACTAACTAATTTCCATAAATATACGATGGAAGATAATTCCCTGAGAGTTCCATCTGTACAAACACCTCCTGTTTCTACACGATAGCTTTTTTAATCATCTCTGCGGAAGATAAGTCAACGATTTCGCATAACTAACTATATAATTTTCTATACCAGTCGCGAATGGGCGAGATTCTTCTTTAATTGAAACTAACTGTTTCGTACACAAAAATTATTTGGATACAAGCTGCATGAATGAATATATATGTAGGTACGGCGTAATGGTTCAATCCCGCAAATTGCCTTCACTAGGAAGAACCCTTATTATACTTTGCCCCTTAAAAAGCGTTCAAATATTCACTTCGCAAATTGCTGCTTGAGTTAAATTGATGACAATTCAAGACGCTGACTTTTTTACTTAATTTTATAAATTATCTCACAGGCGCTACCTAAACCCGGTTCATTTTCGCACCAACCAACCTTTCGGAGGCGGATAGTAAGTGGAAAAGACCTCAGAGGTGACGCGGAGAAATTGTGAGCTAAGAGTGCCATATATATATATATATACGTATATATGTATATATATATATATACTCGGATATAACAACACCTACAGTACAGTAACCAAAGTAAATACGTTGGTGGTCCACCTCCCTCTCCATCTCCACCCCCACCTCCACATGTAGGTACATGTATATGTATACCAAAGCTAAAAACGGGAGGCTTGCAGTGAAACGAAATGTTTGCACTGGCTATTCATTAGACTGGCCTGGGGCAACTATCTCTTAAACCATTCAAGATATTTCAGATGTAAACTGTTTCGCGTTTTTATCTCATTCATTCCCTTCCTGAATTACGGGAGCCAGCATTAGGTTTTATTTTCATTCCACGGAGTAGAGCGGATAGTGCGCAGCTTAATTCATTTCGCACTATGATAAAAGTTGCAACTGTATTTAGTTTAACTAGCGTTCGTTGTAGGTACCTACATGTACGGGGTGGCCGCGAATCTAGTACTTTAATCTTTGGGGATGATCGAAGGGGGCTGGCTCGTTACCCTCCCGTTTGAAAAAGTGATCCCCTTTGCGGCGTCTGTGAGATACAGGCCATTCTAAAGTCCTGATAGCGCCTGCGTTCAGGCAGCCAACTATACAGAGGCGAACGGTGCGTTGTCTGGTTTTGGTCGTAACACTTTTCCAGTTCAAGAATCACTGGACTACGATACTGACCGACGAAGACAGCACACCGAAGAGTTAGCTACACAGCCTGTGAATGATTTTTGTGATTTTTTAGACCAGATAGCTCAGAGATCGCCTCTGAGCAGTCGGCTGCCTAAATGCAGGCGTTAGCCCGACTTTTTAAGTGATCTGTATATCACAGACGCCGCAACGGAGGCCACTATCTCCAACGGCAGGGTACCGAGCTAGACCCCCTCGATCATCCCCTGAAATTGAACCATTTAATTCGCGACCACCTGGTACATAAATAAATTCTGGCGCAGGGTTTGTTTTCCGTGTAGGTATACCTCTGTCCGATAGTTTTTGAGAAAAGAGGTCTCTGAATCGGTATTCATATATAAAAATTTTTTAACACATATATCCGGTGCCTGTCGAAAGTGTTTTCCTGCCGCAAACGCAGCAGCGTGGTGTATATTTGCCCGAGAGTCATTCGAAACCACGTAATCAAACAAACCGACGTACCGTAACAATATACACCCCCTACCTCCCGGCTGTCTCGCGGCGTCGCGGCGCCACGCCGCGCACCACCCATTGTACACTCGGTAGTGGGCAGATGTGCTCTCCTACCCCAAACTTCAATATTGACTCTATATTCCAGTTCAAATTCGCATAGCTCAATATCCCCCGATAGCATGCCACTTTCACGTGTATATAGGGCATATACCTACCTATCTGTGTACATATCTAGCACCGATACCCATACGCGGACGGATTGTAACACGGAATCGATGCTCGTTAATAACTGGAGTATATGTCGCCAAGGGTGAACCCTATGGCCACGGCGATTAAACGTAGGTGACATAACTATTAAACCGATTGAATTCGAACGGGTGAAAAAGTGTAAGAGAAATAAGGAAAGTACCGTTCGTTAGGATATGGGTATGGGTATGGGTAGGGGTAGGGGTAGGAAGAAAATATATGTATACGGTAGGAATATATATGGAATGGTTGTGCGATAAGGGAACCAACATAATAGCAACCCCTTCTACGGGCATAGTTAACCGGCTCCATGAAAAATACTAATGGGAAGAGGTCATCGTCGAGGAGAAGTAAATTTTGCAGCTGGATGCTGAACACAAAAGATAAGAGTGGTAGTGGTAGTCATGAGGGTGGTTGTGGTGGATGTAATATGTGAACCGCGTTCTATCCCTCCTTCTAACACACCCCAATAGATTCGGATTTGCTTTCAGATGGAAGGCGAGTCTCGAATACGAGAATTTCGACCGATACAGACGGCCACTAGGCCGTTACGTCGCTACAGTGATTTATCTCAATCCCATTGCTCTAACCCTGTAGAGGGGTCGATCCTTGACGATAATAACTGGAAGTAACCGAAGATGTAGTTTCAGAATTACTTCGAGTAACCGGATTAATTTATTTCCCAGGAGAGCCTTTTCACCCTTAGAAATTCTACGAGACTTTACGGATATATCCGATCCTTACCGAGGATCAACCGAACTACGACACAATATTCTTCCTACGCTTTCACCCTTCGTTTACTTCGGCTGCTCCCTCATCATTCGATTAACCGATACTTTCAGCTCGTTGATGCTGTTATCTGTTACGGAGTTCGTAATAGGATTTCACTTTTTTAATCTTCGAGGCGACGGATTTAGGTACGGGTATCGCTTTCTCGATTATAACTTTACGGTTATCTAGGTAAGTAGGTAGGCTGTTTATATTTATTATCGTATCTGCACACTGTCCCGTATAATAAGTAGCCCGATATCCGAACGGATCAAAGAGACACAGACTCCGAAGATAAATTATACCGAAGCATTCCAGGATTCAATGTCGTGGGCGGAATCGTTTCTTTGTTTTCCAAGTTAACGGAGTTGCAAATGCCGTTGAAAATTGCAATGTATAATGTATATACTATATATATAGATATATATATATATATATGCATATACCCCGGGAGCGTCGCGGCGCCTTTACTTATTCCATAATTAAAATCACAACGAAGCTGAGATTTAATTTGACTCTCATAATTTTTACCCTGCAACGCTTTTCGGTCGTGGCGGTATACGGCAACTCGTTGAGATTCCGACCACAGCTGTCATATAAATCTGCACGAATATAATTTTATAATATGAAAAAATTCCAAAGGGATGGCACATAATTTAGTTTCGGACTGCAGAAGGGACGCTAAATCTTTATCGCTTCACCTTTTCTTTTTTATTATTTCAACTAGTTTCAAATACGCGCGGGATTTCGAAATTACGGACAAATCTAAAGAGCGATACCAGCATCTCGTTCGAATATACCCTAAGTGTACCAGCTTCTATCATTTTCGGCTAAAACTTATCAATTGAAATTTCAAACGGCGTGGAAAACCTGTTGATCGGCAATACGAGTCCCGATATTACAAATTTCCTTGGACTCCCTTGACGCGAGTCGCTTTGATCAAGCTCATCGCATTTTCCAAACGGCAAGTCGCTATATCAACAGTTTGCTAAAAGCTCCATATCCTTTTCAAGTGCTTATCAATTTCAGCTGATACTGCAAAATCTTCGACGTTTTTATGAAATGATTCGATGATAAAATCTACTCGTTTCGATCGATTTGAAACCGCTAAAAAAACATCAATGATTTGAAGTCATCTCAAACTGCAGTCGCTTACTTAGTTTCAAATTTCGCCGTATCCTGTTTGATCTTTCTGTCAATACAGCTTTGGATACGGTCACGGCTAAGCCAGAATATTATCCCGCATTAAACCGCGGAAAATTGGCTCAAAAATAAAGAAAAAGCTTCGCCCTCTGTTTCGCCTCGTTCCAAAACGAATCCCTAAGAATAAAGAGACTCTCCAACATTTTATGAATAAAAAAGATCAAAATTAACCGTAGTAGTTCGTTGCGTGCGATAGATGTACGAATATATCGCTACCCCAAACTGTCAATCTGTCAATTTTGCTTGCGTGATGTATATAGCTAATAAAAAGCTTGAAGCTTGCAGCTACTTATATTGTACATGTTTGTCTGGGGTCAGTCTGCTCGGATTGGTCATGGGATAAAGGGACTTCGCGGTGAATCCAGTCTGGGAGATTCGCTCGAGCAGCTAGAAATCTGATCGTTGACCAGCGAGGGTCCTTGGATATCCAGATACCTACGAACAGAGGAGGGAAAGAAGGTTGGATAAACCGAGCGGTCAAGCTCTGTGGACAGTGATCCGCATAAATGGCAGGAAAATCAGATAAAAGGTACTTGAGCGGCGTCTATCTCAACGTTTCTGGAGGTTAACTTGAACGAGTCGAAATTCAAGGAACTTTCGTTATCCCGAACGGATACTTACTGTTAAGGCTCACCGAGTGTTTCAAGATTCTTTGCATGATCGATGAGAGCTTTGAAAATTGCTCGAGAGATTTAGACACGTCACGAAACTTTCAAAGTTTTCTTTTGAATAAAAAGAAATGGTGGGGATGTATTAGAAAAAATTTGTAAATAAAATAAAAAAATAAAAATTTCATCTACGCTGTCTTACAAGTATTTTTCGGTAGCCTCGTTTTCAAAATAAAGTTTCCAAGGTAATTCCGTTATTAAACCCAAATATGTATCTTCAAAGTCACTCTTTATGGAGATTACATATCAATGTTTTAGCTGCAAGTAAAAGTTCTTTTGAGTTGGTCATTCGAGCTACATGCTGAATATCCTCCTCATTTATGGATGCATCGTACATAGAAGCTAGTGAAATCTCATGGGAGATTTTTGTTCTCCAAAACTGTCTCGCATTAGATCGAAGTTCAATGATGGTTTGCTCGGTTCGCTCGCCACACTATTATATCAAAAGTTTAAGAGACACGAACAGTCGCATAAATCAGATACCTACATTAATCTTTTGGTGAATCAATTTTTAACTAAAATGTGTTATCGATGTCAATATAAAAATCGAGGCCGTTAATTAAACCCCATAATATTCAGCTCCGGACACCGCATGATTATAATCGTTTCATTCAGACTACAGGGATATACGCTCGAATCATGTGAAATCGAATTGTGGTAAGTATAACCACCGCTAATTGGACGGTAATTGGACTGTTTTTCACGGTTATTAATTGTTAATATATTTTCTCCCAACAGTGACTGTAGAAGCCACTTGTCAGTTTTTCTTTTCAATGTCTGTTTCCACATCATCGCATATTACCTCCGAATTAGAAATCCGCTGGGAATATCGAAGAGCGTTATATTGTACAATTTGACGGAATCTTTCGCCATTTAGTGATTAGCATTAAATTGAGTTTTCATTGGACGATAAGCACTTTTTCCAGCCACAGATTCTGCGACATTCCTCATTCAAATATATCCTTCGTGTAACTCCGATCACAGACACTTTGCAAAAATGACATAAAACTAGAAACGAAATTTTACGAATCTAAAAACCATCGCGGTTCGGCTGGACCTGGACTCCAGTGAACAGAAACATACATTTTACAAAGGTATAAGACCATCTTCGCGATTGTACGCGTGTGTGGAGCAAAGGTTATTAATTCGGCTCATATATCAGAGTTTCTCGGGGTGTATGCCCGGTCTGAGAGCGCAGGGGTGCTCGAGGGTTAAATCTGGGCCCATGGGGTTGAAAGCTGAGCATAGAGCAATTGGGATGAGAAGAAGCAGCGGGTGGCCAACCGCTTGTCGGTATTAGAGCCAGGCTGTTTATTAGCCCATTTACGGTCGAGGCCGTTAAGATCGTAACGTAAAGCGCAAAGAAACGCGTTACCTTATTGCTCGGTTGGTCGTGTTGCGCCTAAAACAGGGAAAATTTATGCATTCACTTAGCGGTTTGCACGCCGTTTTACAAACGACGCCACGCGACTCGACGCCAAGAAACCTCGCGGCTATGTTACACTCACGTATACGTGTATCAGAAAGAATCCCGTAGCCGGAAAGAAAAAGAGAAGAGAAAAATGCGTCAGGTAGCGCAACGTTCTTTCCCCTTTTTCGTGCGCTTTCTTATTGCAGCGAGAGAACATTTCGACTGTAAAAGTAAATGCAGAAAACATTTCGTTTAGTCGTTTTCTTAAATTCCTTTGCACCTTCGCAGCTACGCGGCTGTATACCTAGGTAATATCTTCGGAATAGTCAAAGAAGCTTGTGTTACCAAAGGCGAAGATTGTGTACACCGACTATCGAGTTTTCCAGTCTCGGTTCGGCTCGTATATAGGTACACGAGGCTAGGGCGACAAATGAGACAATATCTGAAAACGAAGGGTGAAGTGATGCCAGTGGGTCTAGGAGCCTTTGAGATGAGAGAATATCCTTGTGTACCCGTTGAATAAGATCCCTGTCGCGACGATTAGTCACGAGTCTTCAAAGTAACTCCTCCGATAAGACTTTGCAGGCTTAACGAGGTGGGAAAAGTTAATCGAAACTTGGATAGGGAGTGAGCTATTCTCGTGCCTAAAGTATGGATCGAAATTGAGGCGACGGGCAAACTAATAAGTGAGTGAAATTTAATATTTCATTTTGAAAAGCGATTGTTCCATGAAAAAGGCCACTTCGGGTGCTACATGCAGCTCGCTGCAGTTACCGCAGTACGTCGTACCTACGGCACAGAATCCGAATTAACCATTTCCCCGACTAATTGTACCACTTTAGTTAATACAGTCCTAGGAAAGAAAAGAGAATAGTAAAAGAAAATAAAATGAGGAAAGGGGAATTATTCTTTTTTCTCTACTTGAAAATAATATAGGTACACACAGACGTATATACCTACACGTCAGAGGTTGATGTGCTGGTGGATTAGACTGTGTATAGGAGAGAGCTAGCAGCTGGGTTTGTGTGCGGCGAGAGAGAGAATTTTAAGAACTTTTAACTGAGGGCATTTTCCATTCCCTGAAAATTGTCAGGAGATTAACGCGATAAAACAATACTTTGCTCGCAAGTTACTCTGCAGGAGTAAATCGGGATTGTATAAAGCGTTGCCCAAGTGCCGGGAGGAGGAATAAAGTTTGAAGTAAAAAGTTTAAAACAATAGTCGGGATATAAATCACTCCCTGGATATCTTAGAATCGTTTACACTTACAAACCTGCACCCAAAGTAGGGTATACATACGTACGTATCTACTCTCGAACCTCCATAATACAGATAATGGAAGGAAAATATTATATTCACAGGGAAGGCCATGAAAACATATTATTATCTGCATAAAAGAGGCTATTTCGTTTGATTTACGTATGTTTATCGGAAAACTCAGCCCTTGTACACCGTACGAAGATAGAAGAATCGAGGGATTCGTATTGGGATACAGAATGCTGCGGGAGACTGAATAGGGTTGAAAAAAAAAGGAAAGTAATAAAAAATAAAAAAGGATTCGTGCCAATCCCACGTCACCTATGACGCGATGCAGGTACGGATATAACCCGCAGTTAATATCATCTCGAAAGTTCTGTGTTCCGAGTGTCATTGCATACCAGTAGTGGAATTAACAAGCAATTTCGAGACTCCGGAGAGGGAGAAGATATTCCTGCCGAAGGTAGAGACACCGTTCCTGCAGATCCGTATAATTAATCACGTACACACGGTAACTCTAATCAGGAAGTGCAACGCTCGGATGATTTTAGATCCTCTCCTTGAGCCTTGTATCACAGAGAGACTCAAGTTTATGATTAGATCGTTACCCCCGAAATTCTTCAATTCCAATTAAAGTCGAATCAAGTTTTTAAGACGCCTTCGCGCCTCGGCTAACGCTAGGGCAACTTGTACGTAGAAATAATCGGCCCGATCTCGCGAGTCTTCGAAAAAGTTTATACAAACGGTAACGAGAAAAGGAGTTCACAGTTTCTTGCGCCTTTCTTTCTTTCCTTCTTTCCTTCTTTCCTCCTTTCTTTCCTTGTTTTTTTTGTTTCATTCCGCTAATCACTTTCTTCGAGCGTCGCTGCGCGAAGAACGATGGAAAATAATGATAATGACGAATCGGGAATTCCATGTAGGAAATACCTCGCGCGGTCGTTGACTGATATACCTCTGGGACGAAACTTTGACGGGCCAATGATCGAAAAGCCAAGGGATTTTTACGAGATCAAAGGAATTCAGTTAGCTACGAGAGAATTTCCCTTTCCAGACAACCTTTGACTTTCCCGATTGTACCTGTCCGACCGACTCTACCTATATACTCCACGAGCTTGCCAAATCACGCTTTACAATTTAGCATCGGTACTACCGAGACTACTGAAAGAAACTAACAAAGTATATATACCTATATATACACCAGATCGGCGCGAAGTAACCAATAAACGTTCAACCAATTAGCGAAAGCCTCGATCTGTACCTAGTCCGTCCGTATAAACGGCGTCGTTTAATCGTCCCCGTTCAAAGGCGATTTATCTAATTATCTCCCCTCTCTCGCTCTGTTTTTCACCTCTTCTTTCCTTTTCTTTACTTTATTTTCTTATTTCTTTATTTTTATTTTTCATTCGATTTTCTTTACGTTTTTCAAGTTATCCAACCGCCAAGTTGCGTCCGTCTGGTGGTGCAGTTACCGGTCGATACCCCCGACGTCGCCACCCTGGCAAGCCATTTCATCGTAACTATAGCAACGCATTCGCAGCGCGAGAATTGCGACCGCTACTTGGTTCGCTGTACTTTAAAATATAATAAGCACGAGAGGATCACCTCCAACTTTACGCACACTAACGCTTCTTTCATACGAGTATATACATGTATATATGCATGCGTGCGAAATAAAACACACGCGTATGCACACAATACCCACGTTTGCATCGTCTCGCCAATCTAGACGCTCGCGATTGTTGGAAAAGAAGCGCGTGCGCGAGTCGCGCGACTAACCTCGCGCGCCCGTTTACCTCAGCACGCAGCTTTTATTGCTATAACTACGCTTACGCAGACGATATCGATATCGCGTGATTCCTCGTAGTAAAATAAAAACCGAAAGTATTTCTGTCTTTCTTTTTGTTTCTTTATTTTTTTTTGTTTCGCATTCATCCATGCCGATTAGATTTGAAATTGGATGTAGAAATATGAATTAACTTTTTCGATTCTACAATATTCCACGTCTAGTTTTCTGCCGCTAAGGAATCTCGCGTGATGTAATTATTCGGCTGCGATACGCGGTGGATCGGAATTATGGTTTTTGTTTCGAAGGTATCCGAAGTACCAAATTTTTTCCGTCGAATATTCAATCTTCGTTAGAGTCAGAGTCGGGAATTGCACCGAGAGAAAATTGAGGAGCTCGGTATCGCTCAAAATTTTTAACGAATAACTTTGATACATCCGTTTTATTCGATCTGTCCTATTTCTAACGAGTCATCTTCTAAATTGGGAATTTTTTTTATCTTCTCCTATACGGTTTAGATTTTATTGCTGTTTTATTGATTTATTCATATAAGCAGATAAAATGTGCTTGATACTATACGGTATCGGATTGATCGAGCCGAATCTTTCGTTCGCGATTCGATTCCGAAATAAAATCTTCCAGAGTATCAAATTTTCTTAAATTCCCTTCGCAAAAAATTTGTACGATCAGTCAAAAAGCTTCTGGATTTTGCAAAAATCTACGTCAAACTCATCGAATTTCATCTTTGAGTGAGCCAGAAAAATTCGAATTCAAAAACTGTAATATAAGGAGTATTTTCGATTATTCAGATTTCAAAAAGCTCCTTACGACGCAAATCGCAAGTTCATTAGTTCAAACTTTTATACCTAATTTGCGGATATAATTTAAAGGAATTCACGTCCCTGTTCTCGAATCAGTTCACGCTTTCTCACAGTAAAATTTATTCGGTAAAGTCATCCGTATCTAGGCCCCCTTGATTAATATCATCAAAAAACTGAAATGGCCACTAGATCGAACCAACAAATTAAATCGAGCGATCATTCCATGAATAAAGTAACTGATAAAAAGTAAAAGTAAGAAAAGTGACTCGCTTCCAGCTCCGCACAAGTACACGTTGGCTAAATCTCGACAATTGGTATATATCTCGCGACTACACGATGGACGAGTAAATTTCTGTACCTACACACAGATAAGGAATACCTTTGATTGCATTGTAGTATAATGGGTGCAGAATTCAGGATATAACTGCAAATGTTTGCCCACCCATTACCTATGTCGTTCTCTATTTGACGATGAGAGATAGTTTCACCGTTTCAACGTAACCGAGTGACACGGTGTAATGGGTAAACAATTTTGTTGGCACATCGTTTAATTGAGGTCTATTAAACGGTGGCCAAGCGTGGCAGTGCAGGCATAGGGGAGGTTGGGGCTAAAGTGGGATTCCCTAACGAAGTAAAACTGCAGTTAGTGATGATTCTAATTGATATTCCGACTGCGTATTAGCTGAAAATGGGAGAGGAACTCATGCGGGTGAAAACGAGCACCCTGAGACAAAAATTTTGGAAAAATGTTTTTTTTTATTCTGATTACGTTTTTCGCAACGCTGAAAGGTTTTCGTGAAAGTATCGTCACGAACGTCGCTGATGTGAAGAGAAACAAGGTTTTTGTCGGAGGAAAATAAAGTTCGGTAATTTTCATTGATTGGGAGAAGAAAAAAAAATTGACAAATTTTCGTAGGCTTATTTCACCCCGGTTTGGCCTATATATCTACTTGCTACATATTATAGCTGAGGGTTGACAAATAAACGTGATAAGATCGAGTCGAATGTAATATTTCAAAATAGCGATATATCTACCGGTAGCTCGAGCTCCCTATCCTATCCTACCCTCACTTACTTGCAACCCCTTCCGATTATTTTCCTCCCTAATTCCCTCGTCGCCCTTCGAATCTTTTCCTCCCTTTAAAAAGTGATCGCGACCGGCATTCAACGCTTGAAAATATCGCGTTGCGGTCCGTATCAGCTTTCGAACTTTCAAAGGTAAGAGAATAAAGCGATTCATCTAATCCAAGTGAAACTTCCAGTTCGGATTGTGAAAATAATGAAATTTAAAAAGAAATGAGAGAAAAAAAAAAATTTGGGAAAATTTCCAGTCGAAGCGATGTCCCTTTTCCCTTTATCATATGGCTACTCGTGGTGGCTAGGAACGGGTTAGGGCTAGGGTTAGCTAAGCTATCGGTATCTTCTTTCCGCTCTCGGTGAATTAACCCGAAGTCAATTCAGGAAGCACACCCCAGGGTCACGAACTATTCCGGACTCCCGAAGCTTGGCGTTATCGGATTATCCCCGCATGCAATAGTTACTCCCTATACCAGACTAGCTGCGCGAACATCTTCTCGTTCTCGTTCGTGAATAGGTAGGTATACTTTATACATCGAGCGAAGTAAGAATTTAGTACGTACCTAAGTAATAGGCAAGTTAGCGAGCAGTAACCACGAATAAACTCCAATTTTGGGGGTGGTTTGAAATTTTTAACGATACCACCCACTATACACCTTGATTTATAAATGTCTCACTGCACCAGGCAGGACGAAACCACGTTGTACAGATGTCGCGAATACTTTGTACAAGGTTGGATCGTAATCGGGGTGGAAGATTGCGGGGAGTTGTAGGTTGAGGGTGGAAATGGGATGGGAATAAAAATTGCATAACGTAATTATATACCAGGGCGGGTAAAGAGACGGAGGAAGAGAAGAAGGAGGAAGAGGAAAAGAAGAAAGAGGAATTACCTCAGCAGGCAGGAAAATTCTGTGAAAAGAGTGACGCGTTGGAACGCGGAACGAGATGTAATATGTAGTAGGTAGAGCTAGTAGGTATATACGCATTGGCTCAGTGTTGCCGGCAAAGATTTAATTATCGTTGGATCAGTCCGTGCGAATTTACCCACCATTGTGTCACGAATGAAGAGCTGCGCTTCGCGGAAGAAATTGCGGTAGTTCGAGGTAGGGAATTCTCGAAATTGCGAGAGCGAGAGACGCGAGTGGAAGTCGAGGGCTCACGGTATCTACGTCGGAGATCCATAAACTAATTCCATTAACTCAGGTCGTCAGATTAATGAATGACGTGCAGCTATGTAGGGATAGACAAGAACGGTAATTACACAGGGCTGCTGCATCAACCAGCATTAGATTCGCACAGGTAAATGGAATTCTTGTCTGCGAGGGAGCAAACACGTTACCCACTTCAATTCGCCCATTACAAAAACCGACGTACGAATATATCCACACATGTATACCTACATTTCTCAAACGATTTTCATCTCAGCAGTTTCGGAGCTAAAGTGAACCCGCGATCGCTGATGTATGTTTAGAAAAATTTTGAATAAAACTTTGAAAAACGAAAAATAGGTATTAAGAGTAACCCTTTCCATTGATCGATGCGCGAATCTCGATATTGAGAGGCAGATTTGGACTTACTCGGATAAAGTGAGAAGTGAGGATTTGTGGGAAGGGAAAACAACGATGGATTTTAGAAAAGGAGTTCGCATTACCGAGCACCTACGCGAGGTATAACTGTGAATAGGTTGAAAAACGCGTATGCCGTTATACAGCTCGGAAGATGATAACGTTTTAGTAAGTAGGGTGAGCCTTCGATAAATTCAATACGGCCAGGCTCTCCGGACCGCGGGTGGTAGGTGTGCTTGAATATAAATTTGCTCTTTAGAAATTTTGAGCCAGTGGTACTTTCGCGAGGCTTGAACACGAATTTCGACGAAAGCGATCTTTCCCCGTTTCACCGTTTCCCACAACCCTGTTATTTGTTCTTTTTCCATCGTCCCCAGCGATCGCACTCCTCTTGCTTCATCGTAGAGGAGAAAATTGCACGAGCGTCTACCTCCGCGGTAACGGACGCTAAACAGATGTTATCCGTCCATCGAATTCAGTGATTTCCAATTTGCAATTCTCGCGAAACACAATGAAACACCGGGAACCAAACCGACGAAAGTTTGACAGAGACCGAAGAGTCCATATTAGCGGAAGACTGTTCGATTTAGGAAACTCCCGTTAGTGCGAATACGCCCTGAAGCTAGATCAGGGGTTCGGACGTAGCAGGAAGCTCTGCCCGAGGAGAAGCCATCGGTGATTGGGAAATTGCCTTCGCTTTAGTTTTCGCCAGTGTTCGTCCTCGAGGACGAGAACCGCAAGCCTCATTTACTCCAGCGATGCGATGCGACGCGATTCCGCTCAGGGTGAAAAGAGTCCGAATCCGATTCCGCCTCTGTACGGTCGAGGGAAGTATTTGTCGCAAGTAGGTACTACTCCCAGAAATTAACCCGCCAGAACCATAAACCGAAGGGAAGCAGCTGCTCGGCCGAAGTTTTCGACGTTGGATAAAATCGTAACGTATACAGACCGATTCGTTCGTGGTTCTGCAGCGTCCAATTATTGTCTCCGGGAAGGGAACAAAGCCGAATACAAACGGGCGGACAAAGGAATCGGAGAGATAGTCGTTAAAGATCTGACCGAATTTCTGTCGGTCGATATGGTCGCAGGGGACGGCTAGCCGGACATAAGTTTTGATTGTCAAACAAGAATCGCGGGTAGTAAAAGAATTTTGAATTGATTTTATTTAAGGGTAGATCCGTGGGCGGGAGATTGGCGTCCTGTAGTTGGGATAGGTTTCGGACCAATAATATCATGTCAACTCTCCAATTAATTAAATTCCTTCCGAAGTTTTATATCAGCATACCGAGAGCAGCTCATTATTAGGAATGAATACCTGGCTCCAAAATCGTGAGTATTAAATGAAAATACTTCAAAATCCGGGCAGCAAATTCTCGGAGATAATCTCCGATGAGAATCCGGTGAATAGTCAAGCTCAAGCGCGTCAGAGCGACGGAGCTAAAGTTATAAAACGAAGTCACTATCAAGGGTCAGAGAATTCGGTGTGAAATAATTTAACGACGTGCGAATCACCCGTTGGAATATATATTTTCATAAAAATATAAAAGAAGCATAATGCACCGAACGGAACGAAAATATATTTCAAAACGATTTCGGAGGGGAACAGGGTTATAGTTTTCGTTACAAGATACAGAAAAGTTGTCGACGTATCGATGGGCCACAGGTTTCATTTGATATTTTTCAATTCCTGAGACGAATAAGAAAAAGAAGAATGAGAATAAGAAGAATGAGAAGAAGATGGAAAAGAAGGAAAAAAAGAAGAGAAAAACATCGGAAATACTTTCCTCAACCAGACAGTCGGAAGTTGGAAAGAAAGTTACACGGGGCGCGTGATTTAGACGACTGTCAACAGAACTCAACTTTCTTAACGCTGTTAAAAAGAGACGAATATCGAGAACGAAGGAAGCTATACAGATAGATATCACCCCGATATACTGGGTAATCTGAAAGTTTTTTCGGTAAAATTATTCACCAAAATTTCAGCCCGAAAAAAACAAAAGGAAATTTTTTTTTTAAACCCCCCAAGTTTTCTCGAATAAAGAAGAAAGTAATAATCCGAAGATTGGTAACCTGCGCCAGTCTTTTCATCACCCTGTACGTAGCGGATACAGATCATATACGATTGTTAATATACATCGACGTGTACGTGTATGTAAAGAGATACATAGAATGATGGATGTATATAGATATTGTATGTTATATGTGGCATGAGACGGGGTTTATTGGCACTTTTAATATCCATCCCTTGCGTCAGGGTTCGTCTTTACCGTTTCACAAAAGAAGTCCGTGCCGACCCGGAGAGCCTGAAATTCGACGAACTGTATGAGATGTTACACTCTAGGGACTTTTCACTTTTCCTTTCCTCGGCAGCAGATAAATAAATCCCACCCCCAAACACGCCACCCGAGTTGGCGTGAAAATTGGTGCACGCGCGGTCGAAAAGCGTTGGAAAAAAGCTCTGGGAAACATCCCCTCGCATATACCACCGCCTTACTCGCGATATTCGTTCTCAAGAGGAACGCGAGAGCGAACATGGAAACCCATTCACAGATATAATGGGTATATTTCAACCTTTCAACACACAAAATTCCAGGTACATACCTACTCTCGTTCCGATACATATAATTACCAAATTAGAAATCTACACGCGGATATTTCCAATATAGGAAACGCTGCACCAGATATTCTCTCATGATTCTGAGTAGCTCGATCGATCTACGTTGGTTACGCGGAACGGTGAACACCATAGCCAAAAATTGAGTCCATTATCTCCTTACCCAGGTTGTACCGGAGACGGGGTAGCTTCGTACCCCAATACTATCAATATCTGTTTAACGCGTCGTTTATTTTTCACTAAGGTGACAAACAAGGGTTCCGTGAAAAATGTTAAATTTAAGGACCTCGATATACGCGAAACCTATTATTATTTAGTCTTTTTTTTCGATTATTTTTCTTCTCGATCTTTTCACGAAGGTATCATCATCCGCGGAACGTATGCGAAGAACTACCCTCGCAATGGATGAATTATAGCGTAACGTAACTTGTGCAAATCCGTATATATATTTTCGAGACTTCAGAGTTCGCTTTTTCCCCACATCTGCACGCGAGGCCACCGCATTTGTTTAACATTTTATTTCGCATATCTCACGAGTAACACCGAACCGTATGAATAGGCCCAATTTTGACCCGGGTCAATATTTGCTCTAGCCGTATTCCTGTTTTCATTAAAGGAGATAACCGACATTTCCTGAAAATCCAACCACGTACGGAATAGATGTATTCGTAGAGCTATATCTAGGTAGATACAACGATAAAATTTCGACGAATATTTTAAGCGATATTTCATTTCTCCTAAAGAAACAATGTAACAAGTATTTCTATTACTAACCCGTTGAAATTTTTTCAACTCTATAATTTTGCAAACGAATTGAATTAATATGCAGTCAGCGAGTATCTGGGAGAAGTAAAAAAAAACAATTTGAAGGTGTGTGAACACTGGTGTAAAAAAAAAGAAAAGAATAATTATACCGTGGTAAATTAGTATGCCGAGGGATCGAGACCCGCACGTAAAAAATATAGTCGAAATAATCCCCGGTCACTGGAGAATTCTGGGTTTTCTAGAGCAAGTCGTGTTGTGTGTTTGATGGAAGAATAATTAAGTATCCCTGGAAGGCAGCGGGAGTCCCTAGAGCGAAAACTCGACGGTTTCGGGGTTTATTTTTTATCGATTATAACCCACTCGCAGGTTTACCTAATCTAGATTATTTATCGTTGAGTAGTTGGCTTTTGCCGATCTAAAAACCCGGCGAATTCGACGATCGGAGATAAATTATGGAACAGAGCTCAGGAATTATCGCCTCTACCTTCCGTAATTAATGAAGTATGACGATAAGCCTGCGTTAATTCGCGTAGCATCTCGTCATTGTCCGCCAAAGAAAAACGAATTAAATCCAAATGAGTGAAACCGAAGAGATGAAGCAGAAAAAATTCATACGACGAATGAAAATTAGCCAATTTCCAAAATTCCGACTCGCAGTTATTAAATTTCCAGGAGACTCCAGGATCGAAGGGAGCGAAATTTTATCGAGGCTAGGGAATCATCGGAGGTCTCGGGGCACATAGACGTCAAAAAACGTAGAAAAGACTCACGGATTCATCGAGTAGAAGAATTATCTGTAAATGTCCAAGTTATATGTATATGGATAGTTTGGAGCTATCCATCTGTCTGTCTAGCTGTCGTTTGTAGCTGTTGGGCGAGGGTTGGGAAGACGGGGCACGGGTTTGAGAATATAGAGAGAACATGGAGGAGAATAGGGATAGTATGGTAAGAATAGGATCAAGAAGAGGAAGAAAAGACCCGCCCCTAAATGTAGCGAAAAAATAATAGTTTCAGGCGGCGCCTGTAAGGCGGACGTTCGGTGACTGTATTTTTCAGCCCGGAACGTCATTAGTTTTACGATAGAGCAGTAAATGTAGATGGGCTTTATAATAGACGGGAAGGTGACGATAAATTTCATATTCTATTGCAAATACATTCCCCTTCCCTTACCGGCCCATTTTCCACCCTTATTTTTCGATCCCCCTCGTCATCTCGATCCCCCCCTCTTTCCCCCCCATAATTTAATGGGTGTTCGCGAGTCATTCGCGTCCCAATGCGAAATCCACTCAGCCAATCAGATTTTGCGAGAAAAAAAAAGAAGAAAAAAGGCGAAAAGGAAGAAGAAAAAAGAAAAAAGACGTAAAGAAAAAAGTAAAAACGGAGAAAAAGAAGAAGAAGAAGAGAAAAAACGATCTTTCCATCCACACCAACGGAGTGCTTCAATCTTCCTCGACGGAGCCTGGGAGCCAATAAATTTTCTCGCTATTTTCACGCGTTAATCCGTTTTCTCAACGTAGGCAATCTTCCAAAAA
This sequence comes from Tenthredo distinguenda, assembly GCA_947538915.1. Lineage (NCBI taxonomy): Eukaryota > Metazoa > Arthropoda > Insecta > Hymenoptera > Tenthredinidae > Tenthredo > Tenthredo distinguenda. The sequence continues at coordinate 15,646,950 of OX384534.1, forward strand.
TCTTATTTGCACCGCGCGTAACTATACACCGAGATGATATACCTATATACATATATATACACATACATATATATCTATACATACATTATGTACATTATATACATTCCTTTAAGCTCGCTAGTTCGCCTACACTCCGCGAGCGTTTGAAATTCTTGCGGAAAGGGCGGAACAACTTTGCGTTAATCCGATTTACAATTTCGTTAAATTTATAAGAAGTTGGACATAATAATATCATAAATAAACGTTGGTAAAGGCTGGGGCCAAGATCGGGGAGGGACACGATACCGCAGGTTATACTTTGAGAGAAGAAAAACCTCTTTCTAACTTGACATTCCGCACTTGAACTTCGGGATTATTATAATTTAGGCAATCACTCCAGCGTGGGTTCTCACGACGAAGATAAAATCGCAACACTTTAAACGATATTACAATTATTCTCTTCGCTATTTAGAATATTGAAACTTGGTCCTGCACGACGATCGAAAAATTTCACAAATGTAGCGAAAACAAAAAATTTTTTCTCTGCGAAAAGTATGAGAATAAAAAATTATAAAAAATATATGCACTCACCCTCAAACGGAGATCGCTCACGGTCCAGACTCGGCTTGCAAAGTCATTTGATGCAGCTAAAATCAGACTTCCGGTGGAATCGAAATCCACCGACATGACGCCAGCGTTGCTTCCCACTAGCATACCTTTGCTGTCGCAGGATCCTGGTGGAAAATTTTCTAGATTAGATCTACGACAAGTTCATTTTCTGTATACATATGTCGTCTTTTATACATCTTTTATCTTCCCAAATTTTTTAGGGAGAAAAATCACGCCGCTCAAAACCAAACGCGTTCTGAAAGTTTCGTTGAAATTTTTTTTTGAGAGTAGGTACAGTTTTAACGTTTGATGAGAAAAACGTCGAACGTCGAGAATTGGTCTGATTTCGAAAATGAGATGAGATCGAAATTTGTATTCGGTTAGTGGTTCCAGTTTTCTGAATCGATATACCATCCGTCTACGAGTGTATCCAGATATCTCTGATTCGCGTGGTAATCAGTACAGACTTTAGATAAACATGTATGTAGGTATATAGGTGATTATTTTTTGTTCAGAGGATGTTGACGCAAGATTTTTGCCAACGAATGATTACGTGAGTGGGTATCGGATCTATCGGTGTTATAACGCGATTTTGAAAGTTGTTTGCCACTGACAGAATATCTTTTTCGAGTTTCCGAATTACGTAGCTGATGTTATTTATAGTTTGGTAGAATATAATATATAAGAAGCATCTTGCCACACGTATATAAGTATATCCAAGGCTTCGGGTATTTTTCAATAAAATTTTAACGATCGCAGAGTTGCGGTTCTATAAAATTGCGTTTCGAATATTTGAACCCTGGAGATTGTTAGCCGGGGCGAATTTAATGCTAAATATTCTTGTAGTGACGTAAAAGTGTTCAAAGTTAGTCGAGAGTGCCTTAATTGTTCAGCGGTGAGTTGCTCCTGGCGTTTACACGCTGTTTACGAGAATCCCGAAATAACATAAAACTCTTCGCCCTTTTCAAGCGTAGTTTCCTGCCGCCGCGACCGAGGGCGAACGACAGAAAGAGAGACAGGAAAGGGGAAAGGGGAAAGGGGAAAGAGGAAAGAGGAAAAGGAAGAGGAAGAGGAAGAGAGGGAGAATTTTACGAATGGAGAAAAATAAAAAATATTTTTTCAAGACCATTCAAACGTCCCTGGTAGGTATAAGACTTTTATTACCCGTGCGTTACCGCGTTCGTGCAGTAACGTTATCTCCCTACGTTTGGTCCAGACAACAAAAAGAGACAAAAAAATTAAAAAAAAGTAAATAAACGAACAGAAAATCGTTACACCGATAAGGGATGAGACTATGTGACTCTTCGTTTGACGCGTCTACGAAATATTAATGAGATCCTAAAGTAATAACGCGGTTTAATTGGCTGAAATATTTGACAGTTAACAACTTTGATTTAAAAAATATTTTCCGACCATTCCGGGGTCCGGAACGTTTGATCGATGCAGGAAAATTTTCAATTCGAAACAAGAACAAACTTCGTATATCATTATAAAGTAATATTTTACATCCTGGTGGCGGTGGTGGTCGCGGTGCTCCCGAGTATGTGGAATTATTTATGGGAATGATGGGCATCGATGGAGTTGAGTGCTCCGTGGAGAATATCGATCAGTGAACACTCGATCAATTATTTAACAGAGATAATACGAACCCCGAAGTTTTTGATAAAAGTTTTCAAAAATTTCCCCCGACGTTTCCCGGCTCTCCTACTTCGGATTACCAGATTTGTAACAACCCTGTCACACGGCTCAGTCGAGCCGTGTAATTTTGTCAGCAAACAGATTCGCCCACTTAATCTTACGAGTCGAAATGGCTAACGAGTTCTCGCTTATAGGTAGCTTCAGCTAGTCGAACAACAATAACCCTGCAACTAACCGACCGTTAGTTACCAGAGTCTGTAATATACGGATGGATCGAATGAAGAATCGGTTCGTTAACCGCAGAATCATTTTGATTTATAATTCGTTGACTCTCGTAACCTCATTACAAATTCTAATAATTCATGCAGTTTAATACCAGTCGACGATTCGGCTATACATCTGCGCGAAGAATTATTGCACCCTAGCTATTTATAACGCTGTACAAAATCCGGCGACTAGCTTCCCTCGCATGCACTACCCAGCTCCCGTATTCGCCCCACAATTGACGGTTTATTACTCACCCTTTGATACGTCCCAGAGTTTGACTTTCCTGTCGGCACCTCCGGTGGCCACGAGCCGATCTACGGGTGACCATTTCACCGCGTTCACTTCTCCGTCGTGAGCATCCTGAAATTATTTACAACGCTACACACAACTGCCTTATAATCACTAGCAGTAAACTTTCGATCGTCACAATTAGTACGTAGTTTGAAAAAATTTCGTAAACAAGGAAGATTGAAAAAAAACAAAACAAAGAAAACGAAAGGCTAGATCGAATGCGCCGCTAGTTTCCGTCATAGCTGAGTGTTATTTAGTAATGAGCTCCGACGAGGGTTGGAAATTATTTAATTGAGAATAAAATTATCGTTAACCAACAAAATGAATTCCCATCTTGATTCCTTAATGCTCACTTATTCAGAAGTAATTACTTCCACTTTATCATTACGCGGTCTGCTCATTTATTTCCGTTAAAAGTATATAAGGTATATATAATCTTAACCAGTCCTCGGGTCGGAATTCGCACTTTTTAACCGTCTAGTACGGATACAATTTTACCCCGAGCGCGGGTTGAAAAGGTTGAAAAGGTTGAAAAGAAAATGGCAACCGCAACGTTGCGGATGATATTCGCAATAATGATAATATCGTTGTTATACCTGGACCAAGGAATCTTTCTGATACCGATTCTTAGCTCTCATATTGTGCTTTACATCTGGCATATTTCAGCTGCGGTTACCGTTACGACTCGTCTGCGCAAATTTAATTGCGAATTTAACTCGTCCCCTTAGTTCTTTGTTTCGTTTAATTTTTGTTTTTATTTTTCTTTATGTTTTTCTCAAATGGTATACTAGCACACTTATGTCGGAACGTAAAGAGGCAAAGAGGCGTGTCAATTGCGGTCTGTAACTGTCAGATTTTTGCGGTCGATCGTAGAGCGAACGTCAACCACAGTTCGCAATAGCGTAGCCGAGGGAAGACTATAGCGAATGTCTATACCCACACACACACCCACTCTCTCTCTCTCTCTCTGGGACGAACTCAAAAAAATAATCCCAGTTTATTCGACCGTTTGAAAGAACATCAAATCGCGGGGTGATGAGGAGGAGAAAGAGGACGAGCGGCACTACGCGGGCACATGGTCGAGAAATGAGCCGAACCTGTACGTGGGAACTGACACGTGAAATGAAAGGCGGTTTTCAAAAATAATATCATAAATACTGTTCACCGATAAGCCGGACGAAAAATAGAGAAAAAAAATAAAGAAAAAATAAAAATAAAAGCACACAATCAATTTCCGCACGGTTGATTCGTGGATAAGATTACTATACTCTGAATACTCCAGTATTAGAAACGGCGCCACCTGACTGCCGGAGTAAACCATCGAAATTCTATTTAGAGAAATTGAACGAGAACTATGATTAAATATAGTGCAGAGAAAGATGCCAGAAAGTATCCCGCGAGTTAAAACCAACTCGCTGCACTGGAAATGCAATAACGCGAAATATTCATACGAGTAAAAGATCACAGCATTCATTATATACCCTGTAGGGAAGGTACATTTCCTTGAGCTTTTTTTTTATTCTCTTCTCTTGGTTTTTTTTTTCTTGTTATCTCTTCTTTTCTTTTTGCAACTGTATAACGCGGCTCTTTCAATTTTTCGAAATCTCGTTACTTCTGGGTAATGGCAACGGATAGAAAACAATCTTTAGGATCTGGATCGATATCGCTTTAAAAAGGCTAAACAACGGATTCCATCAAGATTTGTTTCGAGGTGATGCAATTTTTTAGCTCCACAACTGAGTTCTCGCCTCAAGGGACGTCTTTCAGCCGATGTCTCGTGTATATATGTGCGTGTAAATGTATATATATATATATATATATATATATATTTATGTGAGAAAAAAAAAAAAATATATATATATATATATACTTTCGATCCGAAAGCTTTCCAGCTCGGTTCTTCTCTTCGCGACGTGGAGAATATCTATTGAATATTTTCGTATATACTTGTTCGTATACAAAGAACCGGGGAGCAATTTGATTATATTTGAATCGAAAAGTGACAAAGTTTTCCCAAGACGCCTGCAGCATCGTCGCTCTAATTGGGAATCTATCTATAAGGGATTAATCTATAAGGGATAATGACCCTTAATATGAATCAGTTTCTCCGGAATAGCAAAACAATTATAATCACTCAGTGAATAATTACGATATACGAATAATGGCGAATCCTCGAGGTGAAATTCGTGTACCAATAATAGTCATTTACAAAATGAAAATAATTCATTAATATTACATCAAATTTTGATTGATCTTCGATGTTAATTTTTTTTACCTAGATCTAAAGCACCTCGGAAAGAAATGCGGTTTTTTTCTGTTTTTTTTTTTTTTTTAAACCTAAATCAAATTTGGTTCGTATAAGAATAAGAAGAAGAAACAAGCGAAATAGCGAAGAGTTTTACGGACAGGCACGTCGGTAATGCACGATAAAACTTGATTCGGAAGCATATATTTTCGAGGAGAATGGGTTTGGCAATTGGCGTGGTATGGCGAGTTGAAAATAAAATTGATATCTTTGTAAATACAAGAGAAAAATATAGAAGGCGAATAATATCTGCGTATGAGAGAGAGAAAAAAAGAAAAAAAAAAAAACAAACAAGTCGAAAAATTTTCTTCGATAAACTTTTTCGCCGTATTTTCTACGCGGTGAAGAAAATGGGGCTCGGTATAAAAAAAAAGACAAGAATAAAAAGAAAAAAAAAAAGAGAGGAAGTTTTTCAAACATTTCCGAGTGACTTTTATACGAGGGATCACCACCCCATTCCCGTAGGCTGGAGAGTTGTACAACTAACACGACCACACGTTGTACTATCCGGAAAAGCGCAAATACGGTAGAGTCTAGAGTCTGGGGGGGAAGGGCTTGTCATGAAGATGTTCTATCAGAGGGGATTGAAACATCGAAGACGTCAACTAAAAAGGGTTCTTTTCAGTTCCATTTCAATTTCCATTTCAATTTCCTTTTGTCCCCTAAAATTAAACCGCCCTTCGCCACTTCTATCTTATTCCATTGTTCCCGTGGTGTGGCGAGAGCTCATTATTTATTACCTCCGTCACGTTCAATTGGCTGGCTCCGCACGTGGCGCAAAATGGACAAACAAGATTAATTAAAACGAAACGTACCGCTCCAAGTCATCCAAGAAGAAGAAGAAGAAGAAGACGTGCCCAGCTCCGAGCTATCCTATCTGTATCTACTCCGGGCTATTGCACCGTACTGGCGCTAATGAATTGAGTTTTAGCGAAACTGTTCTCGCAAACTTCGCAGTAAAATTTCCACGAGCTTTTAAAACCCACCTTATTTTTATTCGACAGACAAAAGTTCACAGCGTTCATTCTACCCCTAAGTTTATTCCGTTCCGAGCGCGGGTGGGATAGCCTACGTTTACTGGATACCTGCGACTAACAAAGGTTTGCATTTTCCCTGCGAACTGGATTCAGGCGATCATGCGGTTGAATTGCAAAAATGACAGACGATTCAGACACGTAATGGGAACTGAACGAAACGTTATGTAATTGATCAAAGACTGTGACGTTTCCGCGAGTTTCGAATTTCGCAATCTCGTGAGAATATGAAAAATCGGCGCAATGCTTTATCGCAGATTTGTGAAAGGGAGACTGGTTCGAACCTCGAATTGCCCGACATTCAATTTCCACTTTCGTTAATTCCGAAGTTAACGAATTTTCCCTTTACTTACACCCACGATATATTTTCTCGTCTCTTATATAATTCTGGTCTCTTGTAAGTGACGTTTAGGAAATTGAGGACGCTGCAGGCGCATGCAGCGAAGCTTACGTTAGTGGGAAATGAATTATGGCACTAGAACCTAACAGATTTCAAGAAATTAAGGAGAAACGGAGGAAGCCGAGAGGCGATAAAGCCCAGAAAAACCTCACAGAGAGCTCCTTCGTAACGATAATTTTCCTTTACCTGGGAACCCCAATACCGTGCCGAAGTTAGAACCACGATCACCCGATATTTCTCATTTCATATCTTCGATGTAACTAACCCATGTGCGGGTATATTTATTTCTATGGATTGTGTAGGCGTAGGTAGATACATATAGCTATACCTATACCTATATATCACATATATACGTGCGCGTATAGATTATGGGTATATAGATGTAGTATATTATCTAAGTGTAAGTAGAATCGTGAGAGAAATACGCGACGTTGGTATACGATAGCGAAAGGACCACTTCGCGCGGTTCTTTATTTGAAATATGAGACTTTTGCGAAGGCCAGTTTGACCGGCCTTTTTGTAACGTCACGTGTTTCAGGCGAAGCCTGGGGATATACTGTGCAAACTCTTACGAGGGTAGGACATTTGTTGGGTGCGATTCGATGGTTGTTTCATAGGAAGTCCTAAAATGAACGCAGTTCGGACCAACGTTCGAACTTGACTATTCATCAAAGACCTATAGGTACACGGCTACCCGAGTTACGATATACGGCGGCAGGCGGTCCACTCTCATTTTCTCAAACGAGCGAACGAGAATTGATGAGATTGGGGTATAGTCTTCCGTTTTGTGTTACTACAATTCCGAGTCCGGACCTAGAAGAAATTTCACCATTTTCTTACTCTATTTCGATCTACTCGTCTCTTCGCCTTTCTACGCTTCGGACAAATGACTCAAACAACGCTAAACTAGACCTGAAATTCCCAAGGTATCACTTTTTCGATCAGGTATAACGACAACAAATGATATTCGATGAATTTTATTTTTAGATACGAAAATTTCTTATATGAAGGGACTTTTTTCTAAACAATCAGAAAATAAGTGTCTTACGTGATCGCGAGGATAAAAGACTGACCTTATCTCTGACTGTATCATTAGTTCGCCCCGAAATCACATAATTAGTAGGCTCGATCTGTTTAACGCGAATGCCACAAAATCTCGAATAATTTCTAATCAGGTCTCAAAATCCAAGTAATCAAATGTGAAAAAGGTGAGTCAATAAAGTATTTCGCGAGTGACTAAAAAAAAAAAGAAAGAAAAAAAGAAAAGTTATTTCCCAGGAGTATATGCCCCCTTAATTATACCGCGTCCGAATCCCTCAAGTTCTCTACTATTTCCTCTTCTCTCAGACAATTAAATCCTATTACAACATTCGCGGCTAACCGGTGCACAGGTGGACACCATAACGTAGTATAAGTGGAAATAAACCACCACTCGACGCCACACATCATCGCGTCGGCAGCAATCCCGGAAACTTATTAGTCCGTAGCAATATCTACTCCGAAATGATTCCCGTTTCTATATAGGTATATAACATATTCCGGACCAAACTTTTGCCTCTTTAAAAACTGAAGACGGCTCATATCAAGATTGAAACGTCACGGTGAAACGTGCGTATTTTTTTGAACTCATCCAATGCGGAAGAACTCCTAAACCATCGTAAAAAATAAAATATATCGGGAATTTGTCATTATTTTATCGCATGAAATTCAGAATTCATTCACTGAGTCAGCGGACATCATGCAACTGCAGATCGATTATCTTTCCATTCTAAATGGCCTTCTCTAGCCACCTCGGTATTTCAATCGTGGGAAAAACTCGTATTTCCCTATTGTCTCTATCAGGTTTGACAATGATGATAAAATCTTTAACACAATTTTTTGTGCGGTCAGTATTGACGAGTATAGATAAGCAACGAATGAATTCTTATCGCAAAAAATTCTGTGGTTTGTTTGAACCCTTCCGCTTTTCGTCGGAAATTATTACTCGAGTTTCCGCTCAGAAAAATCACTTTATTCGGATAGACAACTTTTGCAAGGGAAAGAGAAACGAATGCCCTTAGAAAATGATGAAATTAAATTTTAATTCGTCATTTTGTGAGAGGTCAAGATTTAAGTCCGGTGTACACAATTTCCCGAAGCGATCAACCCCTCGCCCATAATGTATGTACGAAGTAAGTATAGGGGTGCAGTGCGGACGTAAGCTGTACTGATTATTATTCAAAGCGTTTAATGAAGCGAAAAATTTTCTTACAATTACATGGTAGATTTACATGAAGAATTAGGATTATTTTAATAGTGAAAAAAATATAATGACGACTCTTCAATCGTACCAAATAATTGTTTCAGGTCTTAAGTAATGCTACCGTATTATTGTTATTAGTTATGGTTCAAGAAATTAAATTTTCAGCTCAAACTTGCCGCATCTGACAAATTCTCTGACACACTCATGAATTATCGATCGTAGCTAAAGAAATATAGCAAATTTGTCTAGTATATATAATAAATAAAGTAAAGTGTCTCATATAGTTAAGATTTAAGGACGATCTCGAAACAATTCACAATAATTACAGAGAGATATTTCTTAAGTAGCTTTGGAACCGTTTGAGTGATGAAACGAAAAGTCTTCTGCTTTCCGTGAATAAATAAAATATTCATAAACTATAATGGATTGTATGATCATGTACGGCTAACGAAATATATACATTCACTGGTAAGTATATTAATTAGCTCGTAATTGCGTCAGTATAAATGAGATGAAGTCAATTATTACTTAAGCATTATCCTCAAACGTAATTATGTTATAAGCATGCGAACGAATCCTGCATAGGTGATGAGCCGTAAAAAAATATGTATGTACATGCTTAAGTCAACGTACAAACTTGGAGGAGACTTGGGTGGGTAGCGATGATGTAAGGCCAACAGGACACTCTTTCAAGCTTGTTCGATCTGGACTAACGCCACGAGTATCACGCGCCGCATCTTCCAATTCCTTCTGCATTTTAGCTTGTCTTTTTCTGAAAAAAAATCATAAAATACCATGAACATCGATGAATCGCAGAGTTCATGACCAAATCCAAATGAAACGCACATACGTACAGGTACATAATGACAAGATACATATTTTTATGTTATTTCTGTTAGAATCATAGTGGACGATTAACATGCCGGTAAAACAGGTCGGTGTAAGCCTTCGCTACATGAAAACCTAATCACAAAAGCTTGTATTTAATATAGAATACAGAATAAATTAAGTATGCGTTATCAATTCACAGGCAGGTCCATAACAATATCCATGAGTGTTCAGAGTAAGCCATGAGGCTACTAATCCAAGGTATATGTATGTGCTTATCTACATTTGCTGTAGATATATTATTTCAGTCTTGCAGGAGCAGCAATGATTAACATTGCGTGTCTAATGGTATAAGGTCATAAGTGTAAATGAGACTAGTCGAAGCATTTTCAAAGTTTGGGTAAAAAAATCGTGAGTATATCTGTTCGCATTGCTTATGGAACTTGTTTCCGCGTTTGAGAACCGGTAGATTAGATAAATAGATGTAAATTCATATGTGTTATGAATGTTTCTATATAATTCAATCTACAATTCCTGAAGGGCCTACCCAACACAAACAATTAAACATCGCATGCATAAATGGAGAACAAAGCTGGAAATTTTACACGGAGGAAGCATATGATGTGGAAGTTATATCAATTATATACTTGGATAGAGTACAAAGTTTACTAATCAAATTGAAACATGTATTTCCCCATCACGTGACAGAAAATCCAACTGTTATACTCCTTGACATAAATATCTGGAGTATTTTTCATTATAGGATACAACAAACCAGTCCATAAGGTTTGAAGGGGACAGTATTCTAGGTAATGGGGCGTTTATTGTACTAGTTAGTAATTCTGCAGAACTTTCATAACGTTTCAGATTTCAAAATATTCTAGCTCCTAACTACAGCTCGTCAATGGTCTGTACGATGACTTTTTCTGCGGTGCTATAGCACAGTTCTATAAATTGTACCCTTCTAACAAGCTCTTCTCAGACATTTTCACTTTTATATTGTAAAAAAATAAAAGAACCGTATGCACACAGACGCAATTCAGAGTTCTGATTATTTCTCCGGTCACAGAAGTTTGCAAATACAGCTTCGACCACATTACAGGAAGAAAAATATAGTCACAAAAAAATTGTATGAAAATATTATATAATATGATATGTTTGACTTGGATGAGCCTGCCCATTAGCAATGTCAATCACATAACAACAAGATGCTGGGATGCTGTGAATAACAGAAAACAGTAAGAATATGATAGTTATTAACATCTCTACATTAGTGGGTTTGAGTTTATTTTTACGTGTAATCCTAGTAGCTTCGGAAATGAAGAAAAACATAAATACATAATGGAAGAAGGAAAGATAAAAATGAACAAGTAACATATAGGATGCCATTATAATGGATAACATACTTCCATTTCACAACAATTTATTGTTACTCTCGCTGTGGATAATAGATTGACATGAATATGACCGATGAGAGTAAAACGAAGAGACTATTGCCTAAAATTTGTTCGAGAAAAAGAAATAGAAATAACTTATTCCCAACTGGGTAGAATTTGTCTAACTATATCGATTGATCATTGATAAAAGTTGAATGCTGCATCCACATTCTGATTATTTATAAAAATGATCTATACATAGAGTAAGTATTTTTTTTTAGCAAAGCAGCTGATGTCATTATAAACAGAAAAAAGATTGAAAAAAAAAAGCAGAAACATGATTATTGTCTTTTTTCTGATATTTTCCAACTTACCTAAATTTTGATAGTGTATGCATCAAAAACGCTGTCGGGCTGGTAAAAGCCTCGCTGAAAAAAAATCGTCAAGCTGCAGTGTGAAGTGGCTAGTGTAGCAAGCCCTATACTTTTATAGCAACGGGATGCATCAATGAATGTGTTCGATGATAATGGACAAAGTGCCAAATTACATTAGCCATGCTTCACACGAAAATAATTCCGTCTATCTATTCGCCTATCATAAAATAATTTCCTAACATTACCAACCAATACTTTCAACAGTCATTTGTGATTTATTATAGTATTTAGCGTTGGTTGTATCCACTTAATTTTCTTATACTTGATACTAACTAATGGACAGTCTAACTGTGAAAATTACATATGGATCACCCACCATTAGATGTGTGAATTAATTTCAGCATTCTTTATGAACATCCTTTTGAATCTATTGAGATAGTGCAATGATGTTTAGAATTATATACTATAATACAGAAGAGGGTATAACAGAACAAGCTTTCGACGCTGCGAACTATTTCCAAACTCATATCTAAATAATATCTGTTACTCAGCATCCAATAAGCTACTATGCCGATTTTGTCTTTCACATAACTGTTCACCGTGTAATTGTACTTGTAAAAACCATAAGGTTTTCATGATATCGAATAAAAAAGAATGAAGCTCCGAGGATGGACAGCTGGAGACGGACTGTTTGATCTGAAATGTTTCAGTGATAATGGGGTTTAGTCAAGTTTATTAAACTAACTGCAACAGCCAAGAAACTTCGAGTCATAAATATTATCCACGCTCTAAAATCAACATAGTTCAGACATAGTATGAGCAAATTCATGTCAAGTGATAACACTTTTGGGATATTTTTGACCTTGACGTGTTTAGTTCAGTGCAAACTTTCAACACATGTTCTTGATAGTTTAGGAAAGGCAGGTTTTCATCTGATAATTTCATGCCCTGTCGCAATACAAAACAACAACTTTTCGGTTTTGTATTTTATCAAAAATTTTATTGCTCATCATTTCGAAGATATGAGCCTGCTGATGATGTAGTGAAATATGCCCTTTATCTACCGTAAAAACCACAACTACAAAGTTGAAACATAATTGATAAGGTCAAAGTCAATTGGCGTGGAATTGCTGATATGTACATCTGCATGTCATGGTAATATCTATGTAAATAGGACCAGAAAATAAGACTCTCATAGATGTATGTGAGTTCATCATCTACATTCAACGATGATGTAGTTCGCAGCTAAAAACTAAGTATCTATGTATATCTGGTGTTAATCATTTAGCTAGATTGTGAGACACAGGTCTCACCAAACCAAACACGAGCAGCGAAATTATCTAAATTTTGATTTACCGTTGGATGATCGTGTCTAGCAAGTGGAAAAGTATTCAAATGTGACAAGAATGTGTCGAAAGCTTGTTTGAATTTTCAGCAATTTTTTTGACAGACTGGACACAATTGGAAATACGTGCACAGAAGAACTTTTGCTTTGTTATTATGCAATGGGGCTACGACATTGATCAGGGCTTGTTAAGAGTAGCGTTGATTGCTACCAGCGAAGAAATATTAGCAGATGAATGTACAGATTTGATATTGAACTTGACTCCGTCTACACTATTCTTTCGCCAATCATATTCCGAAAATAAGTTCTCCACGGTTTTCTTATTTCAACATGATCATAGCTAAATTCTGCATTCAAAATGCTGAAGTGAACAACAATACATTGATCAACATTCAATCGTTTGAAATCAGAAATAAATTCCGGGATCAATAGTGTACAGCTTTTGTATACTTTGCAAAAGAAAAACGAGAAACAAAGAACAATTCAACAGATAACATACAAACCTTAACAAATGAGACTTACTTTAAAAAGTTGTCATTCTCTTCATTCATCTTGTCCGCATCCTTAGCCTTATATCTGATCAGGCGCTCTACTAGTTGACGGTTTTCCTCCTGAAAACGTTTAAGAGAGTTAAAAATACCCCGCAGAACAGAATTTAAAGAGGGTTTTCGGGATACATTCTAATTGCTAGAATAAATCATTTTCAATTGCGAATACCAGGTAAATGATTATAATATGGAACATCTTTGTCTCGTGTCTGCAATTATGATACACATAAAATTACTTATAACAATACTCAAGATACAGATCAAAAAACTATTTTAATCTAATCTACTTGGAGCCTTTCTGCAAGTGGAGCACAGTATAAAGTGGCAGTAAGCATAAGAGTAACAAACTCAAAGAACAATACAATTTAGTTAACATTGGAGATAAAACAACTAATTGGTGCTCTTCAGAATAGTTTTACATAGAAGTTGAGCCTCAAGCAGCTTCTGACAGAAAATATCGCTTTCTAATTTCACATTTGTGTGACTATACTTTCCCATTCTAGCATTTGCATAATGATGGATGAATCACTTCACCTCCTAGCTTTATTTAAACATCCATAATTTGATGTTCTCGCTGGTCTGTTGCATTGAAATTAAGTCTCGTTTACTTAGCTGTACAGTGTAAAAAGATCGGTGTACCTGAGCTTTCCTGAGCTTGTCCTCAAGGGCGGCAAAGGCAAGCTGCAGAGCTTGATGCTCGTCTTTTAGCATTTGATTTACATTTTCCAGCTCTCTTTCTCTGTTTACACATTTTGTGATCTCAGCACGTAGCCCAGTATTGACTTCCAAACTTTCTGCAATACTATTCACATAAAATCATAGATAAATCGTTATGTAAATCATATGCAATCGACTTATAGTTATAATTGAATAGCTGAATATCTCTGCCTCAAGTAAACCAAGGATTTCCTAGCTACAATTCTCACTTATAACATAATTAATACCAGCAATGATGATGAATGGTGCAGCTATGCAAATGAAACGTATTATTATTATTGATACGATTATATCATTATTGATACGGTTCTCAGTCATTACCTAATTGATTTTGCTTGCAATTCTTTCTTAAGCTCCTGAAGTTTATTATTAAGGTCGACAATCTGCTGAGTATGTTCTCCTCTTCTCCTGTGAAGAGTAGCCAACTCTTCTGCATGAGCAAGAAGCCTAGCTTCGAGAGTAGAGTTACTACTGGTTCCTCCGATCGCTCCAGTCCCAGCCTCGGATCTCAGCTTCTCATTAGCAATGGATAATTGATAATTCTCCAATCTAAGCGTGTTCGCACTTTCGAGGAGTCGATTATCTGTTGTATAGAATTACAGAGGCTTCAAACATTGTTAACATATTAAAAAATGGAAAAAAGACTCCCTTAATTCCGTTTTCAAGATAACCTGGGTATCGATCGAAAAGTGTAACGCTTCTTATTTACTTTTGAAAAGAAAAAAATAGAAATAAAAATCAATAATAATTATTTATAACTCACGAAGGCTAATGAGGTCATAGAAGCAGTAAGTTTCAGATCTATTCCTGTCTCTCAGTTGGGTTATAATGTTTTTTCTCCAATCCGTATCTTCCCCGGTAAGGTGATAATCGGTTGCTTCCCCAGCTGCCATGGTTTGAATGAACTTGTTGGCTTAGAGGATGTGGATTTATTGTTCGTTTGTGAATATACTTTCTGTGTTATTATTGTATCTCTTAAAGCGAATAAACCGTAACGAAATCTTATCACAGACAACCTTCACTCAGTCTAGAGAGTCGGGAAACTGGCCTTAGAATAAACAATTTTTAAATAAATTTATACACTTAATACGTAAATCCCGGCTGATTACCGATCCTATTTAACTATAAATATGCCACCGTAATCACATGACATACCGGTTTATTATCAGATACTTTTTTCATTCGGGAACTATGTATCCTAACCTAAAATGTCTTCACAAAACACTACACCACCGACGACACTAACTACCAACACGGTATGTGTAATGTATCTACTACGCACACCGCTCTGAAGCCTGTCGTGATTGTAAATAGTCATGCGCACAACCGAAAGATATGTGAATGTCGTGTTGTTGTCAAACTTGTTATCGCCAATTCGAGGTTCGAGACGTTATTTATCTATCGGTTAGGTTAGGTTAGTTATCAAAAATCAGAAGTGACAGTTGTGGCCGATCTTTCGGAAATGTATAAATATGGATGACTCTTTGCACGTAGTGTCGTGACTTTTCTAACCTGATAAATAGCTGTACAAGTATTTACTTAACGAGGAACGATTATGTCAAAGAAACGGAGACGCGTCAAGCGCCGAAAATATTTCTTATCAGACACGTTCTTGAATTTAAAGAGGCTATTATCGAATGATTCGTTGGCCAAAGTAAACGAGTTTTCAGTTTATCTATCCGCACTTATATTCTGTATTGTTATGACAAGCCATAGATTTCAATCTATGATTGTCATGAGATACCTTAGCAGGTTTTCCAGTTTCCGGATAACCAAGTGATAATCAAAGACGATAATTCCGAAGGGATTCATACAAATTCACCCAATTTATCCACCAACGATTATAAATCTATAAACACAAGCGTTTGTGGGGAGGCTCAAAGGCATTTGAAGAGATGTAGCTGCTCCAGAAAAGAAAAGACACGCATCAGGTCTAAGAAGCGTCGAAAAATTTCTCGAAGGTTTAAATCACTCAATTATTCTATTTAAACAGTATAAATTAATAGATAGAACTAAAAATCTTCTGTCTACGAAATCTAGAATAAACTCATTCATTGAATGAGTAGATTTCATTCTTGTCATTGACTTATTATTTAAGATTAGATTGTACAGGAAACTGCGTGTGATTATGTCACAATCATAATTTTTTTCTGCGCTCTTCATTGATAAGATGATCAAAAAATGTCTGGCGTAGGAGTTAACACAAAGTTAGATTTCACAACTGGTGATTCATTGAATTTTAGCTTAAAAATAAACGAAAATCTTTGAAAATCCATATAATTGAATCTGAAGGTTCTGGAAATTGAAAAACTAATTTACGTTTCATTTCAGTAAGGATTCAGATTCTCAAGAGGATAGCGCGAGTTCATCAGGCTCAAGCTCGGACCTACGTAGTGCTTCTAAGCATGTGAACAGGCACATATCATCCAGACTTGTAGAATATACTTTTTACTCCGTAGTCAATACGGCTGTGGCGATGGATCAGGGTACATCTGCATCAGCGGTATAGATTTGATGAATTTTGTCTTACAATTAGTTACATGTTTCAGAATTCTGTGTCTTATTATGTTGATTTGAGAAAAAATGCAACCTTTTCTATGAACAGAAAATTCAAATATCTTGAAAAACTAAAAACTAACTTTGTGCTCGACTAATCTGTATTTTCAATATTTTTACAGCTTTGCAGATCGTTTCTGGCTCTGTTCCTGAAGCTTGATGAAAATAGCGTTTATTCAAACTATTTAAATACTTGGGACAAGGCAGGGTAGGTTTTACCCGATCATTTATTACTTGTCTTTTTTTCCGGCTGCTCTATTAAGCAGCAATCAGTTTGGAATTTCATGATAACAGTTGATCGTGATTATATTTTTGCTGATTAAGTCTAGAAATCCTCAAACGAAATTGCCTGATTTCAATCCTCTCTGCTATTAGTAGGATTCACTCACCATACGTCCCACCTTTAGATCTTTTGTATTTCTAGCATTACAGTTGATTTATATCCACCTGGGTTTATTGCATTTGTTACGCTCTATCGCAGAATGATTGATAAATAACGTGATATATTTTTTCAGACAAAAGATAATCGTGCTAAAAGGGTACAATCATAAACATCTACAATATCTGGCAAAGGAAGTACGTCACATAGCTGTAGATTCAAACACTCTGTACAAAACGACTGGCCAAGCCCGAGTAATGCTAGTGCTGACTGCTTTTGGCCGAGAAGAAGAGATGGAAGAAGCGTTTGATGATCTGTGTTACTTGCATTGATGTTGGAACCACTGACTTAATTCATTCGAACATGTATATCCTGTGTACGTGTGATTGCCAATTCTATTACAAAGACATTTCATTATTTCTTTGTCCGTGTAGAGGCTGTGTATCGAATAACTAACAACTACGTAAATAAAAAATGATTCAAACTCATTTGCGACAGAAACTCTGAATTAAGTCTAATTGAGGTATCACTTGACTTGATTTCTTACGATAGACTAAAACATTATTTTAAGCAATATTTTCATCATTTTCATTGACGCAATTGCTTCTACAATGTTCACCTAAGTTCAAGGAGAGATTTCGTATGTTTTATTTCTGCTGAACTCTTGTAACTGTATCCTGGGATTGCTATTTTTTCTGCAAAAATTCCACCAGAACCAGTTACCCTAAAATTAAATAATTCTATAAATACTGATGTCTATATCATGCAATATTATATTTGAATAAATTTCCTGCACATGTATGTACAGACAAATTATTATCTCGACACTTATAATCAGATTTTTTCAGTCATTAATGCCCTCTTAGAGTCGATCTCTACCCACACATAAGCAGAGATAACGTAATGACGTCAGAAGCGAGGAACTTTCCTTTGCGAGTTTCAACTTCATGTAATTATTTAAAATTAGTAAACATTGACCTCTTTCAATTGTGTAGACATTAGAAATAGGCCGAGAGTTTAAGTTTCTCACATTTGAGGGATGGTCTATGCAAAGGCTGAAATTCTCTTCTTACTGCTCGTCTTTATTTCGTAGACGCTTTGAATTGCGAAATTGTTTACATTACTGTAACTCAGCTTTGGTCAATTCTGTAATGGGAGCAGACTAAAAATTGTGTACATTTTCTATTTTTAAGTAAATATACGCATCGCAATATCATTCTCCTCTCATATGACGTCACAACGTCACAGCTGTCTATGTATTGAATTCAACTGCTCAGTTCTGTCAAACCTACACGATCTTGTCTATGTGTCATATCTCATGGACTTTTCTTATAAAATAAAAATAACATAATGCATATCATCAGTTACAACAGAAGATTCTTTATTTGCAAAACAATAACATAGGTCAGACAATCTTTGAATTCGCTGTTTTAATATTAGGCGCCAAAAACCCGGCTCATCGTTATTTATCTGCAAATTGGAAGGCAGGGTACTATTTAACCTGTTGTTAAAAGAGATTCGTTCTAATAATATCTGGAATATTAAAAGGGTGCCGAATTTCACTGAAAAATGAACATTTCTTTGACGAATTTTCTTATTATTCGTCGGAGATGAAAATCCGCATTCGTATTCTACGTATTACGTGAATATAGCGTTTTCGTAGGTCGAGAAGGCAGTGAGACACGCCCCACCACGCACAGTTCATACGCAGTCCGCTTCCTAACGTTGAGGACACGGCATCAGCCAGGTTCGGTAGGTTGGCGCAGCCGCCGTAAGGCCGCCGTGTTTTATGCAACCAGTTTTGCGTCGGAGCAACGGGTTGGTGTGGTTGGTGTTGAAAGTTCCCAACCAGCCCTTGTCAGCTAAGGCGTGTGCTATCTGTCAGTCATTCTATCGAGTAGCATTTCTGTCAAAGCGTTAGTTCACAGCGTGTGTGTCCTCCGGCTTTTTTCTTCATTTATATTCAACTCCGGAGTGATAGATATCCGCATTGTGCGATAAAGGCGGTGTTTGCGTGTGCGCGCTCGTTCCTTCGTTACAAGTGATCGTAGAAGTTGTGTGCGTGATAAGTGACAGTGAACGTTACGAACGACGGACTAACGTACGTACGAACTAACGAACGAACTAACGAACGAACGACCATAGGACGAGACGCGGCGAGGAGGCAAGGCGAGCCAAACGCCGTAGGCCACTGCTCCGCAGCTACTACCACGCCGCGATATCTACGCGGCTCCCTTTACGCCCGGCAAATAACAAGTCATGGCAGAGGACGAGGTTTTGTTCGACGATGTTTACGAGCTCTGTGAGATTATTGGCAAGTGAGTAGATTCGGCAGAATTTCTACGATCTATGCCTGTCAAATTATCACAACCACTTTATTACGAGGATGGATTTTATGTCAGTGTATGATCATTGGCGAGTCAAAATGAAAGAGAGAAAAAAAAACAGATCGAATTACTTAACTAGGTACTTCTCATAGCGCAGCTAAAGTGACAGCCACCTCGACGGATCACCTGTTTACACAATGCTTTTCGTTTAGCGAGCAGACGAAATCTTAACGCGTATCATCGAGGACCGTTTAAAACTCACCTAACCTTAATCAACGGATATTTTTATCAGCTCCAAATCACAACTTAGCTGATTATAAGCTCCGACGTACTACAGACAGCGTGCCTCGTACTAGCCTGGCCATTTTGTACCTACTCAAGCGCGCCAAATTTAATTCTTCGCACCCGACTGTCTTCTATTAGATGTCGAGTTTTTAATTCTCATAGCCAACGCTGAATCAGTTTGATTATTATTAGGATTCGTGAAAGGAAAGATGAGTATTTATCCGTGAATAATATTCATGAAGTTTACATACGTAATTGACGCCTGAGGTATCAACGCTGATCAGCAAAATTCAATATTAATGTATAGAAGACGTAATTATCGATTATTTCGTCCCTAAATATTACCACCGCAGAGCTATAGGTATACGAGATGTATCAATCTTGAGAGAAGTTAATTTACCGATCAAGACTGATGCTTTAATCACACGATCATTGAACGTGAATGGTTGAGTGTTATTAGCGGGCCACCTATTCTTCATGAATTAAAATTAAGTGCCCGTTCGCAAGACGTCGAGCTATATCCGATGCAACTCGACTCGTCTTACTGCACTCATATTGTCTCGATAAAAATTCACTTCTTCAACATCTATTTCCCATCACCAATATTTCCTCAGTACTAAGTAACTCGTTTATCGGTTACGGCTTGCAGCATAAGTCGAGTCGTCAACTACACCGCATTTTCTTCCATCCTCGAGGTGTGCGACAGCAACAGAATTCATGAGAATATATAGTCTCAGCGAGCGTAAAAATTTATTCTAATATAGTTCACAATTTGACGCTATATCGCTCAATCCACCGCAAGGCTGTTCAAATCGCACTAAAATTTTCAAATCTTGGTTTATATAGCAATATGGACCTACGAAATTGGTCGTTGCCCAAGCCCGGTAGATATTAAGGCCGGGGACGAGGTTTGGTTCGGGTAACGGGTTACAGTGACATTCGGTACCTATATCGGCGGACACGCGACATTGAATCACTTCCGGATTCCATTGGCAAGTTTACGATGGGTTTGCCAATAAGTTGGGACAACGATCGCGCATCCCAAAATATCATACCTACATCGCTCGCTTTTCTTTGCTGTAACTGAGATGGGTATACACCTAGGTATACAATCGCAAGTTTCGATACATAAAAAATAGAAACGATTTTCATCTTTCCTTCGAACTTCAACTCCAACGCGTTTACGAGAAAAGTCGACTAAGTATACCTCGCGAATTGGAGCTGAGCCAATCACGGCACCGTAACTGAAACAAAGCGTTATGTATATAATTCGCGGCAGGGATTTGTCCGATTGTCTTGACCACGATTAAAGACATTATATATGTGTCTGGCTGCAGGTAAGTAATAGCTAAGGGAAGGAGGTGTATAGTTTAAGTTTAATGGGAAGACTGTTTTATAGAAAGTCTGCAGTAGTATTTGTGATCCATTGCTGACCGGTATTTAAATTCATATAAACACATGGAGGTCTTCTTTCTTTTCGTATGAAATTACCAGCATAAATTATTCTTTCCCATTCGACGGAGTTCCTGGTGAGCAAACATTCGCTATTTTGTGACTGCATTTCAATACGTATATATTTTGGTGATCATGAACGTTTTCCCAGCAATTATTCTCAGTCGAATAATCGTCGTTTTTGTATCCCCATGGATCCAGGAAAACATTATTTCATACGCAAAGCACGTTGCTTTCACGAAGAGAATTTCCGGTAACTGTATATACCCCGTATACGTTATTTGATATTAAATCTGAACCGAAATAGATACTTTTGGTTCGGTTTAGGTGGAAGTTCAAAGACTACAAGTATTCCGTTTTGAACCATGGATGAAGGTATACGTTTAGGTAATAGAACACCAAAGGTTCTTCCACTCCGGACTAATCAAGGAAGGACGGGCTTCCCACTCTCGAATACATCGAAACACAGCCTTTTTTCAATTCATTCGTCAAAAAATGATCACAGGCACAAATCTGCAGTCTTAGTATCTGCTTAGGCACAATGAAATCACCTGAAAAAGTCCATACATGCATATCGGTCTGTGTCAAAGAATATTCGGACGAATCTTTAGAACGGTTGTCCACCGCCCTCCAATCTGCTAATAAAATAAACTGATGTTTATTCTTTGATGAGAAATTTCGGAAAGGCTCTGTTTTTGATCTGCAAGGGTGAGATTTAAATGTTATAATTCCTGAAATCGGAGTAAACGCGTATGAGGTTACTTCGTGCTCATGTGTACCCGTAAGTACATACATAGGGCTAACATTTCGAAGTATAATTTCGGAGTTATCTAATCAATACTAAAGTAGAACTGGGCGTATCACACCGCCAGCTGGTACCCACCACGTGTATGATTAGAATAATAACGCACATGCAATCCGACAGTCCGTAACATGCTTTGCACTGGACTATCGCTCGCGCAGGCCAGGTTGCATATGGTACAGGCGTGTGCCAGTTGTTTCTTTATCATTCATCGTCGCTGCAAATGTCCTAGTAGCTTGTAGCAATCGTTATACTGTACTTGAAACGTACCGCATGTCATGCAACCGACTCGTTGGTACTTCTACTATGTTACACGTATACGTGAAATACTTTGCATTAAGTAGTCGCGGTAAAGCTCGATAGAGTAGATTGCAGATATGCATATTGCACGCAGGTTATACATGCATACATGCATACATGCATTATGTATGTATTCACCACAGCTGTAGAATGTTTCAGGGCAAATCGAAGGACCGTGCAATAAATCAATTCGCAAATAATTCGCCTTCGATTTTTCGACTAATCTCATCGGGTTTTTTTTGTAGTTCTTTCACAACAGTAGATTCAATCTTCTTTTCTTTACCTTTGTCTAATTCGCGCAACAGCTGAAGCGGAATAGTTCGATTTTGAAGCAATTCTCGAGTTGTTATACTCAGAAGTGAAGAGGATTTTCTGGGAGTTGAGTCTTCCGACTTTACCTATACACGCGAGAGGATAAATAATCAAATTTCTTAGGCAAAGAGGTTTCAACTGAAGTGTATGCGAGTGGGTGATCGAGTTGTTTATTGGTTTTACATAAGTATCGCTGGTCGGCTGATGAGCTTATGAAATTCTGCTATCGAAGATCTTACGCAATAAAAGAGAACCATTATACCTAGAACTCAAGTTTTTTCTGATTCGAAGGAAAAATCTACGGTGTCCAATCCATCTAACGATAACTGATTATCATTAATCAATCAAGCTAATGGTTACAATATTAGTATTACGAAAGTGCTTCAAGTTTTCGAATCGTCGAGCATTTCATTATGTTTCACTACATTTCTGCTGAGTTTTTACGATTGATAATAACATTAGTTCATAAGTCGGGACTTCGTCAGTTTTATCTAACGGAAGGAGAAATTCATTTCTTTGACTTTTCTCATTTTGCGAAAAAAATAGAAATCAGTCGAATAGATTATTGCATTTGATGGATCGAACTACTACCTTCGTATCGATAAATATAAATAAATCGATATAATTATATCGCCAGAATCCATTTGTTCTCCGTTAAAACAACATGCCAATGTTTATTAGGCACAAACGCTGTACCAATTTCTTTGACGCTTCGAATAGTGTGGTATAAACGTGCCACACAAATTGAAGATATTTATTTTTGTACTATAAATAACGGAGTGATTTGCTTTGGAAGTTAATCAGTCAATGATTCCACCTCTCTTACAAGTAGAGTCGATTTTTTCCGCATCAAATTGTCGTGACATAATTTAAGAATAAGGTCTCGAGGACGTATACCCACATCGAAGAGTCAAAAACCGACCTCGTTTCCAAATTCGTTCACAGAAAAGTGACGATATAGGCGCTTAGCGCGATATTTTATTCGCTGCTAATGTAATCACAGATGAATCTATCCATCCATCGTGAAAAATGTACGAGGTATACAGGGATTGTTGTACATACCTACCGCTGAAGAGAGCAGCTTCTCTGATCACCGGAGTGAGGACGTCGTAAATTATAATTTTTAAAAAGAATAGTTATAGGAGCGTGTTCTTCTTCGCAGGAGGCATAAAAGAACAGAGGCTTTTTATCCTCGTGTTGATATCAGCTGGTAATTACGTCGTGATTCCACGAAGCTCAGTATAAACGCCGAAATCCAGCTGCTCCATGCTTGCCTAACTCCTCAAGTCTCGCTTCAACGAATTCTAGCTTCTCCAGGATTATCTGCAATTAGAGATGATCGAATACCCGTCCCCGTTTCAATCCGTTGCAGAGATTCGCGGAGTGTCGTCTTCTGTGTGAAGAAGCCCGGGAATCTCTGGTTATTTTTTTACGAGGGAACAAATTTTTTTTTTAACGCTATTCAAATAACCAATTTTCTGATGTAAATATTATCTCGTTCAAAATTTTTTTGCGATCATAAATAACTAGCGATTTCGAAGAAAGTAATTTTTTTGAGAAGAAATCGTTGATGAGGAATCATACACCTTCGATGCATCTGGAGAAATCATAAAAATTACCTGGAAAAGCCTGGAATTCTCAAGAAATTTTGTTGCCAGTTTTTAGCAGACACTTTGGATTTGCCAATCCTTATTTCTCTAAAAAATGCGTTTCCACGTAGTTCGATAAAACTGTTAATCCAATACTTTAACTGGAACTCATTGCGCGGATTAATGATCAAAACTTTTGATCGATGGGAGGGTTTTCCGGTCGGTGTAATTTCGGTGTAACAAATTTCATCTGAGGTAATTAAAAGCGTGTTTGTCGAAGCTTAAGCCCGTGTTTCGAGACATGCACCGAGATAATTGACGTATCACGAATGAACTTTTACGGTGTCATTTTTTTCACCCCGAAGGTGTTATTCGGGACGCCTAATATGTACCTGTACGTACGAATTCATATCATGTTCCGTACGAGCATTGTAAGACCTGGCCAACGTGGCGCAAGGCTGATTATTCAGCCTCCAGCAATTCTTGCTTGGAAATGACGAGGAGGGAACAGAGAAGAGAAACAACATTTTTAAATTAGAAGAGAACTAGAACCTGTATCTCGTTCCCTTTAGTATCTTGCTGTTGCTCGAGGCACTGCAGTACGTCGCGTGTAATATATATCTTCTTATGCAAAATTTTCCACAATAAAAAAAAAACAAAAAAAAAACAGAAAATCATTTTTCCATTTATTCCGAATGCTGATCAAATAATAATCGTCTATTTGACCACTAGCTACGATAGCAGCGAACTTTCTCACCGTTGAATACGTCTTTCGCAATCGATACGAGATCGCAGTATTCAATAAACGAAAGGGTACATCTCTGAAGATGAAATTCGCCGCGAATATGATTTTAGAAAAAAGCTATGACACCGTAATCGCCAGATATCCATCATTGATACGGTTATCCGTTGAACGATGCGAAGCCGATCTTTTCCGTAATTGCTGTTCATTTTTAACGGACACTTTACCAGGGCTCCCAGAATCCAGTTTTTATACCCGATTTGGCTCATGCGGCTGATCAACGATTTAATTTTTCCGATTGATGATTATCTTCAAATCAATTTAAAGTAACGTAACGCTTTGAAAACTTTGGTAATAATTGTATTGCAGTACTTAAAATGTACGGGATTGTATAATCAATTAATCTTTCGAAATGTAGCAAATGTGTAATTAACAAGAATCTGATGATAGTATTTTGAAATCGCGGGTGGAATTGCAGTGATATTTTTTCGAGGTGAAATCGTCGTTATTTCCTATGCGGATAATTTGATCTCGATCATAATCGTGGGATATTATTATCACTGGTCGACGGTGGAGTCTGCGTTTCCGCTTTATTGAGTTTTCCAGCGTCAGCGAACGCGACGTCCTTCGCAGTTCAATAAGCGGAATTTAATAAATCGCTGTTCAAATCTCGGGACAGTCAACAATGTCATTAACGAACCGTGAATTTTTTAGTCATCAGTTTTTTAATTAATGAGGCTGTTTCATCGGGGATAAAATATCTGCCCTTTAATCGCTCGTGAAAGAGCAATTAGTTTTATTCTTTCAATATTATTCATGGGTCATAGTGTAATAAACTTTGCCTCAAACTGAGCGGGGGCACTTAACCCTTATCGATAATATTATGTTTTATCTTCGATCCCCATCTACTCGAGTGCTACTTTAAATTCTGTACAGTTTCAACATCTCACACCGGGACCGGGTCGGATAAGAAGCCATCAAGAGTCTCAAATAAATTTTATTCCTCTACCCCGTACCTCTGTCAAGAAATATCAGACCACTTATCACGGTTCACAATTACACGCGATTTTCTACTTAAATAATTTCTGAGGATAGAACGCTGGGAACTTTCATAAAACCGCATCATCTAAAATCTGGAAAAAATTCGACCCCGTACGTAGTCCAAATATTTTCGTTTCATGGATTTTGAGTTCAAATTTTCGGCGTAATTTTCCGGAATAAACCCACGTGCCTCAGATACAAAGTCTGAGTTTCACGTATCGAACCCAGGCTAAAAATTTTCCAATATTTCTTCTCTCATCGATTATTTATCTATATCAAACGTGACACTCAGGCTCTTCGTCGTTTAACTGATCAAACGATGAAGAGTTCGATCAACGCACATTACACAAAAAAAAAAACAAAAAAACGGTAAAAGTTTAAAAGTTTACGTGAAATTCAGTGAAAAGTTACTTTTTTTTTCAAGCCCTCGTTTCGATTCATGTTCATTAATATTCTTGCCTTATTATTGCTGATATTGGAGCTGAGACTATCGATATCGGTATTCCTTGATCCGTCTGTCTCTGTCAGACCTCTTATCAGTCCGATAACTCAAGAAATACGGACATGTTCGTTCATAAACATTCACGTCAGATTCTGTTATACATAATAGTCGGCTAGGAACACGACCCCTATTGATTTTGCTGTTCATCGGAAGAGCGTGGTTATTTTTTTTCAACTTTTTTGTTCTCGGTACTTGCTAAACCGACTACGGACACTGTAGTCCCTCTTATACTTGTACTTTAACCACGCCACAAACTAAACTTGTTCTAAGAAGAAAAACACGAGTGACTTAAAATCTTCGGAAGGTCTTGGAGCCTTGTATAAACTATTATTACGTTATCCTAAAAGCCGCTTATACGAACTGTCTGAAACTTTGCACTCCTCTTTTTACGTTCGCGAAGAACGATCCCAGCGATCGATTGGCCGCTCCTCGAATAACCGGAAGCTACGATCTCGATTTCCGTATTTTATTCCGACCCGAATGGTCGGACGATCTTTTCGAAGATTTCGTGTTTTCGAAAATTTCGGATCTTGTTCAAGATTCGTAATGCAAACGCAATCCGATACTTTTTCGATTTATACGTGCAGAAAGAAAAATGGGTTCTCTTTTCGACCTAAATTTTAGGTTGAAAAG
The DNA here is from genome assembly GCA_947538915.1 of Tenthredo distinguenda. NCBI lineage: Eukaryota > Metazoa > Arthropoda > Insecta > Hymenoptera > Tenthredinidae > Tenthredo > Tenthredo distinguenda. Next base: position 15,673,823 of record OX384534.1, read on the forward strand.
TTTCTCTTTTATTATGGAAAATGTATGAAAACGCGGGATGGGTCGTAGACCTCGTTTACACTTGTCCAGGCCGCTGCTATACAGCAGTCGCCTTATACAGTTGTTGAAAAAACTTCGTATTTCTAAGGTTCGTAGAGAATTTCCTGCCCAGCTTACTTAACCCTCACTATTAGCATAACGTACTTCCGGAATCCCGGACTTTTCAGGACTCGTTTCTAACGGTAAGTAAAAAATATTAAAGAATCCCGAAGAGCACAGTTTCGCCGAGAACATTACTTTTTTAATTCTTCTTGTTTTTTTGTCTCACATTAAATTGCCAAAAAAAAAGGAAAATTAAATACATGAAACGATGAAACGAGGTAACCCGGTTCTCCGGCCATCCCTTAACTAATTACTGATTTAAAATTAGCTTCGAAATTGGAATATACGATATCAGTCATATTTGATGTAATTTCGAGATAACGGAGATTACACATCGCTGGGTAGCTGCTTCTCACCGTCTGTAATCTATAGTTTTTTGATAAGTTGATCTCCGCACTCTTCGCGGTGGTTCTCACTGTCTGAGAGAAACGTGACTTGCATCGTGCGAATTAAGGAATCGAATCGCTTAATCGTTCGGCAGCAAATCACAGGATCATAGAGAGACAGGAAAGGAACGAGTGGACTTATTCAAGATTTGTTGAGAATGTTTACAGCAGAAATTGCTCGATAGTGTTCGTTGATTTCGTGCGAAAATTTCAGCGAATTGAGAGATGGAAAATCTCTCAACCGTCTCGAAGGTCGTTTCCCAAGCTTTTCGCAAATACATTTGCTGTTTCGCCGGCGTTTCAAATTCCGAAAAATGATTCCATTTCCATTTTAAAAAATACAAGTGAAACTATTTTCATCCGAGAAAGAATTGGCAATCGATTCTTCTCAAAGAAGCCCCATGTGTCAGCCACAAGCCCTGAAAGGGGCGTATGGCGAATTGTTTCAAAGGAATGAATTTTTCCGTTTTTCGTAACCGCGGGAAAACCGAATTTATTCAATATTTTATGTGACATATTTTGGTCACAGCAACCCATGCGTTGCTCCTAAAATTGTGTTGAAAAAGCTTCGTGCCTTCCACTGGCCTGTATAAAATCTGATACATATCGTGCAGTCGACTTGATCTAAATCCTGACTTCTAGACACTTGTGTTTCAACAGGCGAGGTCGAAACTAACGAATATGAACTCCGTGTAGTACTGCTGCGTAATTTTTACCTGAAGGCTTTGTACCGCGAATGTATTCACATTCGTTGGCATTGCTAATTGTTCGAGATTTCCACTTGGTGCCTCGGGATATCATTAGCTACGGTACTCTTTATGCTTGGGAATAATGACATCATTGAAGCGAGTCAAAAACCTAATCAGCACCGAGGTAATTGGAAATAGAACACTTTGGTCCCGTGTTATAGAGACTCACCTAATTTATAACCTTAATTATCCGCCAACCGAACACCCTGAGAACAATGGTAACCGTAATACCTACCTTCTGGCTGCAGGTTATAACTCCTTGTCTCTTTTTTTCACCTTCTTTCCTTTTCTTTTCTATATTTCACGGCGTAACCTGAGCACGAAGACACAAAGCCAAGCCTCACCCTGGTAGCCAAGTGCTGGTCGAGATGGATGTCCGCTCGCGTAGCCATTGAATTCTAAAGGCTTAAGTTCCGTAATAGAACGGCTATACCGGGAGAATCGATAGTAGTGTAGAAATAAAAGTCAGAGACCGACCACCATCCGCTTAGCGAAAGACTTACGTTCGGTAATTCCTAAGTATATCTAGGCAAAATTTATAGAAACTGAAGAGGTTTCCGTATCGACGAATGTTTCCTAGGTGTGTGCGCCTACGAGCAGACATTCCCTGTCCTTGAATGCGGCCAGGAATCTTATCAATTCCATCAGACCCCTAAAAGTAACGGTTTCCACGCTCGAGGTAAATTTGTGACCTAGCAAAGGCTCCTGCCAAAGTCCTGCGGCGTTTCGGATCGCCTTTCTTGAGGGTTTCGTGACCCGCAAAATCCTCGAAAGTTTGAGGGGTTGATCCCGAGTATTGCTAATCGTAAATCTCAGACGGCAAATCATCGGGGCGTAACCGCGACACGGAACTTTATTCATCCGTTAACTCCTCTTCTCCGCGTTCACTCCACAATACCTACCCGAGTAGGTACCAGCCTGGTGCAGTTATGCACCTGAACTAAATTCCTATTCCTAGTCTCCTACCTAAATACCAGATCCCGGAATATGTTCAAATACACGAATATACCGCAGAGCATCGGGATACGTACGACCAGAATCTGCACAACGCCGAATCGGAATAGCCTTTAGCAATATTTCATCGAAATGCGCGGAGCTGCAAAGCCGCAGACTGGGGTAGGTTATTTATTCGCTAGGGGTGCGCTATCAATTCCATTTACAAACTTCGATTCTACGCGACTCTGGCGTACTTCGTACCTCTTATTACTATACCGGTAGTTAAACGGCTGGTTGTATAACATGGCCATGCACCTACTTCTGGACACGGGTCGTCCGTATCAAGTAACGGAGTACGGGACTCTGAATAACTGGTCAGAGAAACTCGAATCAGGTCTGATAATTGCGCTATACTCTACCCCATCCGCAGTAAAGGGTGAAATTCTATTCGATTCACGTTCGCCTCCTAAGGGGATAAACTGTTTTAGTATATAGAGGAACGGGCTCAGGAACAATGACGAGCTGAGAAGAACTGTAACAAGTCTGATGAAAGGGCTTAACATGTACCTATCGGGGTGAGAAAGAAAGAAAGGAAGGTGGGAAGCCCGTACCTCGAAGGAAGCAGCTTTTGCCAACTGATCGTGAAACATGCAGGGTTTTCGGGAGTGGCTTTGCGGAGAAGGTCGCCTAGTTGATTGACCTAGGGTGAAATACGAGACTGGAGCTGCGGTCGGGTGAAGAGAGGAGAGAAACGACGGGATCAGCCTCGGAAAATTGTGAGCGAAATGAAAGTTCGTAACTCTGTCGAAATAGCAACGGGCGGGGTGGTTAGTTTCCCTGAAAACCCGTCCCATATACCTTCACCCCCCGCCACGAGGACGATAGAACGAGCTGGAGGGTTGATATAACTACGAGGTTATTTTCAAGAGAACCGAAGAACCGACCGAACCAATTGCGTATCATAGTAACGCTCTTCACCCTGTCGTCGCATGTAACGATTCCTTTCAGCAGAAAATAATTGCCTCATAAATATCGCGTTTAGATTTTTCACCAACATTCATCCGACGATATTTGAACTTCTGATGAGAGCCACATGTGGGGATAGTGCGTATCGCAAAATTGCGAAATGTTCCTGCCTCCAGGATTGAAAAATGTAGAACAAAGTTACGAATATGATTGAAATGATTACCGATATTCCGCCAAATGAGAAAAATGTCGATTCTTCTTTTTGAAAGTGTTTATAAATTGATGAACATAGCGTACCGTGGATTAGCACTCTTTAGGATTTGCAGTAACGCCACTTAATGAGATCGGTTCTTTTAGTAATCTTCGCACGGACGTGAGGGGAGAATTGCAAACCGTTTGGGAGAAACGAAGGATTTTTTAGACGAGCTACTAGCACTAAAATTAAGTGAAATAGTTCTCGATGCTCGAGCCCATCCGTCTGCAAGGATCGATTACAAAGTTTAAAGCGAGCTTCTCTATCATTCATGACAGACAAGGGAGAGTAATAATACATTACGCGGTTGGTTGAGATAAATCTCTAAAGGGGTAGATTAAAATTCAAGAGAAAACAAGGTCTTCCACTTTTTCCAGCATCCTGCGCTATCGTGATGGTTGAGTAGGCTCAAGAATCTATAGAGCTTCCAAATGCATAAAGCTCGGTAGTTTTCAATTCGTAAAAATTTCTCACGTCTGATCGCCTTTTATGTCAATAAAAAATAAAATATGTCTGATTCTAATCATCCCCTTATCTTCTTTTTTTACAGGGGGCCTTTCAGCGTCGTTCGGAAATGCAATCATCGTCAAACCGGTCAAACTTTCGCTGTAAAAATCGTCGACGTAGCAAAGTTCACATCAAGTCCTGGACTCAGTACTGCCGGTAAGTACACACATTAGCCGAAATGCTGTGCTTCTTTATTTCCAATGATTTTTTAGAGAAAATATCAATTCTTTATAATTAATCATCAGTCGCTGACCCGATGGTCAATATCACGTGTGGATTGGCACAGGCCGTAACTTTCTCGGGGATCCGTCAAAGCTGTATACTGCGATTTACGAGCCTCGATTACGACTCCTCTCCATTTACAGCACTAATCTGTTCATGTCGTAGCAAACAAGCTTTCCACGACATATAGATATCCGCGTCAGTCGAGATGTGTACTTACCCGAGCTTTATGTTACATCGTTTCTTCTCTTTATTTTTCACCAAGGAATTGCCGGACCATTTTTCCCCACGCAGTTACTTTTATATTAGCCTCGTGTTCGCCATTAGCTTATCATCGGTATACAATACATTTTCATTGCCTTATGCGCATCTGCTTTTGCGAATAACTTCGATACTTGAAAACAAGATTCGCAAATGAACTCGAAAACATCTTTCGTCACTTTCCATCCACGATTCTGCGGACAAACCGCAGGTCCGATTCGGATTAGATTTTCACAGAGAATCGTTTACTCGGCGATAACGTGTCGACGAGCGTTTCAGCCCTACAACATATTCGCAGTTTCGAAATGGCTGACTGCCAAACTTCGCTGAAATTCGCTTTACCGAATCTTCGCATTTCTCGGCATCGCCGGAGAAAATTTCAAAATTCAATGTTCTGCTATCTACTTTGCAAAATATTCCAGATCTTCGCACGTGCGTGCCGCTTTTTTGTATCCACGATCCCAGACGATTCGCTCAATCGTTTTGATCCAAATTTCTAGAGAAAATCACGTAATCTGTGGCGATGTATGTGATGGGATTTTTAAATCTGGACCCAAGCTTCCGGTTTCAATATCGTGGACATGCAAACTTTGAGGAAATCCGTACCTTTTGTATTTCTGCAAGTTTGAGCAGCAAGATTGAGTCGTCCGAATGAAATTTTCATCCTATTCTCATCTTCGCAGGAGTAGGTGAATATGCAGCTTGGCGGCATTAAAGCGATCGATTTCCGTTGAACCAACAAATAAGAAAGTAGAAATAATTGGCGATACCATTAATAATTTTACCCGCAATGCGGGCACTCTGTTTTTATCCCGCTGAGACGACGTCCCACCGTGATTTTTTCTGTGGAAGTTACTGTTCGCACACCGCAGGACTGCAAAAAGGCACGCGATATTATCGCTATAGCTTGTTTTTGGCGAAAACGCCTAATCTACATAGATGGAAAGATTAAGCCACGTACGACACCATGCGTGACTAGTAATACACGTGATTAGCGAACGAAAATATCGTGGAACAGAATTCGCGTGCCAAATACTGAATTCAAATTTGAATATCCAGAACCATTCAGTCGAGTCAATATTATGCCATCGAATATCGACAGCGGGAAGCCAAATTTGGAACGTAAAATTCGCGAGTCTGAACTGTGCGGACAGTAACTCCTTAAAAAAAGCACACTTTGTCGTTTTGCGACATGAAAAGGGAGCACAAACGACCGACGATGGTCGATGCGGGAACATTATCACCGTTATCACCGATCATCCCGAGGCTTTCTTAATTGGAGATGAAGACATCGATCGCAATTAACGCTTTTAAGCTCGGTGTGATATTTTTTCCCGAACGACCGGAAATTAGAGCGAGTGAAATAGAGCTCTCCAAAGAATCGTGAATTTCTCCGGAAGGCGGAAAATTCGCAAGCTCAAGTTTTTCGGTAGCCGAGGATACCTCCAGGAAAAAATATATACGAGCACAAGGGGAGTTACGAGTGGCATGGGGATTCGGGTGTGGCCTAGCGTGAGAGCACGGTATATACCTGACCGTGAGTAGGGCACGTACGGGGTGTTTGTTTCATTGCGATATTTCTGCGCGATTGTCTCTTTCATTGTGCAAAAAATTCTAAATGGACAACAGATTCCCAAAGCATAGTTTCCCTTCGTTTCGTGGCACCAAACCGACCAGTGTGAACCAAAAGAAGCGAATTTCGGAACTCAAAAACGTACCTCATTCACGCAGTACTGCATCTGTGGGATCTATTCGACTTTGGATTTATTTGCTAATGAAATTTTTCGTTATTAGACGACGAAGAGTACCGTTCGACTTAATTGGACCCAGGATACCAATTAATGAACCCTTGTACCCGGATGATCACCCTGCGGACCGTATTTTCTGAATTTCTCACAGCTTTCCACTCGACAACCCCTGTTCAATTTTCCTTCCGGTACAAACAATATAATTTATGTAATTTAGGGATTTTATGCTCGAATATTAGCCAGTGCATCGAAAGCTCAGTCATTTTTGGCACCGTATCAATAAATGAAAAACTAGTCGGTGCCGCCTGGCGGCAATTAATTTATGGAAAAATATTAAAATCAGACACCTAGTGTATACGCGTACTGCTCAGTAGCGTACGAGCGTAATTTTGCTGGCGTGAGGCCACACCCAAACTCGACATTACTCTCACTCTGATAAAAGACAATTGGACGAGTTCGGCTTAATTTCTGTACAGATACGTGAAACACGAGTTCTTCTGAAGGCCAAATACGTCCGTACGTATTCGCACATGAAAAACGCTGCCATTTCATTGATATGCAGCAATGAATTTTCAGCTACATATAAGTAATTAGTAAGGAAAGTTTGGGACAAGAATGGGGACCCTGTCTTCGCAGAGCATTGCTCGCAAATGTACCACGTGTGGTATTGTTATTTTGGTAGAGTGCCTGATTCGTCCTGAGCAATCTCCGACCTTCGCGTAACAATACGGAGCTAATTACCATCCGCTAATTAGCGGGCTTCTTTTCATCGCGAGGCTCCAGATTTTCATGTCGAAGAATTATTCTCGCGACAAGATGCAGCCGTATCTAGGCATACGGTTATCTGGGTCAACCAGCACTCGTTAGCGTTCAGCCAATTTCCTAAGGTCCCCAGCCGACGTTATGCCGGAGTAAAAAACAGCCCTCTTCGATGAAACAAATCTCGGGGGTATCCGATTCGAAAATATCTTTCATATTGTGAAAATAAATGTTGCAGACTTGAAGCGCGAGGCAACGATATGTCACATGTTGAAACATCCACACATCGTCGAGCTACTCGAAACCTACAGTTCCGAAGGAATGCTTTACATGGTTTTCGAATAGTGAGTATAATCCTTTACCAACAAGAAATTTGAAAAAAAAATTCAAATTATCGAATCTTAGAAATGTGAGGCACGAATTTTGCACACAATGCAAAATATCTGAACGTATCGTTACGTGTCTTACATAAATACATGACACACGTCATGATTGACGTTAAATGTGAGAATGGTCGGAGCCTCACCTATTATCGAATGCTGTACAGATCGTAGTGGCGTCGAGTGCATTTGACAAAGCCTTGAGACGAATTGAGACCGATTATTTGCCTAGTATGAAGTAGGTAGTCGGCTTTATTTGCGACTACCGAATAATAATTCATAACGTTCTATTTCACAGCATGGATGGATCGGACCTCTGCTTCGAAGTCGTTCGTCGTGCAACAGCTGGTTTCGTCTACAGCGAGGCGGTTGCTAGGTCAGAGATTAACTTGCTTTTTCTTTATACGTGGCAAACACAAACGCAAACACAAACAAGAACACATTTAACGAGGACAGTTACCCATTCGCGTCACATTGGTCATGAGTTCGTAAGCATGGGGCAGGTTTCCTTGAAAGTAATTCAAATCTGGCCCTGACTTCAAAGAATCAAGAAAACACGTCGGTCCCTTCGATTTTACGCGATGATCTAATTTTCTTTACATTTCGCACGCGATACTTCATTCTGAATTGATCGACTCGAAAAATGATTGATTTTAGAATCGATCGGGAAGTGGTTCGCAGTCATTTCTAAATTAGACAAATTCATACATAATTTATCAAAGATATTCAGGGTGCTAGATTCACTTTGCTACCCATTCCTCCTTCGTCTCCCTTCAGCGGGCAATTTTCTCTTTTCCGCCGGTTAAACTGGCCTTATTTAAAGCCCGGGAGGGAAACTCGACGAAAATTTCACCGTGTCTAAGATTTTCGATTCAAAAAACACGTGAGAATAATCGAGATTTTTCAGATGCCATCGGTCGGTTCGTAACAACTCCAATTACTGTTTGGAACAATTAATTCGCGTGCGAATCGTCTTTCCATCTCGAGCTCGTTCCTATCTGCGAAAAAAAAGCGAAAAAAATGTTGTTCGACTTAAACCGCGAGGTGAAATTTTTCTCAAGTTCTTCACGCCGAGGCGCAAAGGGTGAAGTTCACTCGGTTGTACCAAAGTACACAGGGAACCACTGAGCCGAGGTAGTACTCGTAATTTTTGAACAGAATTTTCGGTCGGCGCGATATTCCTTAAGGCTTAAGTTATACACAATTACTTCGTCCTCGGTGTACCCGTTTCCCTTGATCGTTGGGTGTGCGCCAAAATTTCAATAAATTTCTGCGGTGTATTAATACGAGTTTTTCTTTTAGTCACTACATGCGACAGATTCTTGAAGCCCTCCGTTACTGCCACGAGAACGACATCATTCATCGAGATCTGAAGCCGCAGTGCGCGCTTTTAGCAGGTCGTGAAAATTCAGCTCCTGTTAAACTCCGGGGATTTGGTGTCGCGGTTCAATTACCAGCTTCCCAACCAAACGGCGTCGGTACGTGTGCAGATTATTTTATGAATTTTAATACCTTTAATACCTACTACATACGTTATTATAATCATGGCTTATTTTCGCAATATGATTATTACCCTGCCGAGAGATATTCGCGGTGTTGATTCCGCAGCTATTCTCTGCTCTCAGTGTCAGTTATCTTTACATCTCTTCGCTAAATTCACTCTTCGAATGTCAAAATCGTGCCACTTTTTAATTTAGCTCCGCAAAAAAAAAAAGATCGAGATTTTCACTCTTTTTTTTTACACTTTCGCGAAGAGTCGCACGATTTTCACCCCCACGAAATTTATAAAGGTCCTTCTTTTTCCCCTCTCATATCTTGAAAGATTATTAAATAAACATTGATGAAAATGAAGAGCAGAGCCGAAGAAAAATCCACGTTATACTCGAATCATTTGCGTACATTGGGAGTAGCACCTCATCTCAGGACTCGTGATGGATCTAATCTCACGTTTCTCGTACTACACCGTGATAAAATTTCCCTCATACATTATAATCGTATATTACCTAAACATGTACACATCAGAGAGGCAAGATTCGCATCGAGCGTTTGATTTATTCTCACCTTTTTCCCCCGCAATAATGAATTCCCCTCGTAATCAGTCTTTAGTCAAAGAGTTTAGCCATGCCGAGAGATACGAGATAGCGAATCGCCCGTTTCCTGCCCTTAGCCATATACTCGCCGCTAAAGACGAGTGCGTATCAAAGTCTCCTTTCATCCCTTCAATTTTCCCACGCTTTTCTTTCACTGACCAGAATACGTCAAACGACCTGTTGCCTGGACAAGCTCTATCACCCAAAAGTCACGTCTTGCGTGCTCCTCTTTTTCCACTTCGTTTCGAAAGGCTGGTTTTCGCTCGTTCAAATCTGCTAATCTTTTTCAAAGCCCCATCATTTCGCTATACACGGAATACGGTAGGCTAGGCTAGTCCAGGGTAGATCGTGAATCGTTTACCTATAGCGTTACCACAGCGAAGTGTTTATGGTGAAAAATTGTTTAATAATTTATTCATTTTTCATTCATAATTCCCCCATATATATGTCAGGCTGTACGTACGTATGGGTTGAGCTTGTTAATGCGAGAGCAAATTAACCGAAGCCTGTATATACCCAGTTTGAATTTTCAACTCACGTTTCCGTTTACACTGACGACGTAACGAGCAACGCGAGGGAGTTTTACTCCATTTCTCTCTCTCCTATGTTTACGCTTTACGTTTCAAAGCCGAGCTTAATTTCACCGAAAGGTTACCCGGTCTGCGTGCGGGGTCTGCTTAATTTTCTCAAACCTTTCAAACTCCCATGCTACACCGTGCCAACATCGATGCTCGTTCGTATTCCTACCCTGCGACGACATACCGCGGATGTTAAAAAGACCGCAAAAGGGTAACGAACCCCGTCCGAATCATTTTTCCTTTTTTTCTTCCCCCTCTCCTTTTTTCGTTTCTGCGTTTTATAATGCAAAATTTCATAATCGGATTCGCGGACTAAACGTGGTAGCGGATTATTGTGTTGAGCTTAATAGGGTATATGTATTATGTATATTGTATACGACATTAAATTAAGAAAGTTTACCCCTAATTTAAAGCGTTCTTCAAGTTGGCCAATTATTAAATGGTGTGAAACTTAATGGGTTGAGTAATGGGAGAGAGCCCGAGGCTATTTCCAGTCTTTAACCCGAAAACTGTATAACTCTATTCGCAGACGAATTTCGAACCGCTTTGAATACTTGCCTCTCTGATTTAGTGTTGCCATTGTTACCGGTCTGCTTTAACGGTAACGAAATCTTCCACAAATTCAATCCTGTGAGAAATTATTAATGTTTTTATTTCGTTATTGGATGCTCGACTATATTGCGGTCTAAACATTTTGCTTAAATATAATCATAATTACAATTACTATCATTGGCAGTCGCATTCGAAATTTTTTTTCGGTGTTCGATGTGGAGATGTGGAGAATGCAGCAGCAGAATTACGTATATATCTATATCTAGGTCCTAAAATTATTATTATCGTATAAAACCCTTCGCTAATTTTCTCATATCATCGCAGCTACAGTTGTAATACGCATACCTATATTTTTTTTCCTATACCTAGATCGATCGATTATCGTGTAGCTAATCAAGGTACGAGTATTTCTTAATCGATTAATTTTTAATTAGACTCGAAATAAGTTAGGGGTTTCTGTCAAAGAATAACAGATTTTTATACGCGTGTCAAGAATTAATTAATATCGATTAAAATGCAGACCGTTTGTCGAGATCTCGAATAATATTCGAGTCTAGGTGGGTGGTTTAATTCCTCCTTTGACAAGGTTCGAAAGTTTTCAAATTTCACAGAGCCCCACCTCCCCCCCTCTCTACTTTTCTTCCCGGTCGTTTTATTTGAAAGAGGTAAAATCAAGATTGGAAAGTGACATCAGGCAGGATGCGATCCGTAAAATAAACTTTACCGAGCCAAATATATAAACTTGTTAGACATTTTTGACAAGTTATATAACTTCGCTTAGCGCGTAGATTGAACTTCTTTAATACCGAAGAACATAACTTTGAAATTCTCTTTCGAATAGTTTCCACCAAGTCAATTTCTCCTCAGTCATTTTCAATCGTCGAACCACGTGCCGGAAGGTAGGTAAATCTTTTACCTCTTTTACGGATATCTTCGATATTTAGGTAAACAAATATTCTTCCCATAAAATCGCAACGTGGCTTATCGTTCATTTTTACGAATACCCTAGAAAAGTACGCACGCGTGTCTTGGAACATTAATTAGTTCAAAAAAGTGAGTGATTATGGAATCGATATATTCACGATATTAGAGGGACTCGTGTGAAAAATTCGTATCTCGTAAAAAAATGTAGATTTTTCAAGAGAGAAAAAACGTTCTCTCATCTCCGCAAATTCGCGTCAAATCGTTTGAATAAAATTTGGCCTGTGATCCTCGGCGCAGAGAATTGAACCTCGCGAAGAAAAGTTGAAAAAGTAGCTTCAGCCGCGAGTAGGCCTCATTGCGAACTTATTTACGGATTTAAGGGAAGTCTTCGCGTCGTGAGAACTCAAAAAAATGTGAAAAAAGTTCTTAGAGTTAAAATTTGTTATAAAATTGCAAAGACAAATCTTTCACTGAAAAATTAATTACAAATAATATTTTGACTCCAGTTTTTGGGCAATCAAGTCCGATTTAAAGGAGAACAAAACTTTGGGGGATGAGACCGAAATTTTAGGAATAGAAATTAATAGAAATTCCCTATATTTTATTCCTCGAATCGACTGCCTCGAATCACGCCTTATCGCTACATCAATTCATGATTCTGCACGCGTCTCGTCCTGCGAAAAAAAGAAGATGCAATTTTCGCGCAAGCCTCAATTTTCCGGTAGCTATTAGAAGTTTTCGGAAGTTTTACTCCTCTTCTATTCCACCCTCTTCTATTCCAGCTACACAAATCACCGACTGCCTTATTTTGTACACTTTCTCTCATCCCCTTCGAACAAATAAATTTATTTAAATTAATCGACCGATCGGTTTTTGGAAAAAAAATAATTTCACCTTTTGACGCTTTCACGGGATCGGCTCCCTCGCTTATTACCCGGTCTATAGATCAATAGCTGTATAATATCATAGGGCGCCGAAAGTGCTTTAAAATGGGCACTTGATGATCTGTGTACATCAAAGGGGTGAGAGGGTAAGTAACACACCCACTTTTACCAAGTCTTTCATCCGCTTTCAACCTTGTCTAACAATGAGCTATCGAAGGTTGAGGAGTTGTCGGGTGAAAATTTCATCCTTCTTCTGACACTGAACGCGTGTACCCGGAAAATTTCGGTCAAATTTGACGATAGATTTTCATTTTACATGAAATTTTCATTTTTTTTTTCATTTTTCATCGCAGATGATATTATAATTTGTTCGGGAAAAAGGGAAGGAAAAAAAAAATGTTTTTTTTTTGATAAACGAAGTTAAACGTAGAGTTTAACGACCGTGATGAAAAAAATGTTCACGTTAGGTTTGATAACCTGTATTTGGTTTGAATGAATGCAGAGTGTTTCGCGAGCGAGTATCGGCGAAGTCTGAGCCCAAAGGGGCAGCTCTACTTGAAGGCCGACACCGAGGGTAAGCCTGACCTAACTTTAACTCATCGCTTCCCCAGGACCTTGTGCCGTATCGTTACACCCTCGAACTACTATACACTCGTGCCTCCATTCTTCCCTACCATCCCTTCGCGCATTATGTGTCTTCCTAATATTATAGAAGTCGCTATCGCTTGCCTGCTTGTCTTGTTACCTCTACTCTTGTCTCATCGAATACATTTACGTTACACTTTATCACATTTCACTCGCAATTCTATCATCGTCGTCATTCATTCACATATAATATGTTACAATACGTTAAAGCTTTTCGAAATTATACCTCTTCACCGCATTATAAGGATCCGCCAAAACAAATCGACGATTTTTTCCGAGCTCAGAAAAATCTATAGAATCACATCGCATATGGTCAATCTTCCGGAAGGGTGACACTGTCCTTGCAGTCTAATCGATAAAGTTTTCCGTTTGATTAACGCGTCTTGAAATTACAAATTCACGTTTTTTGAATCGTCAGATTAGACATCGGCGACAGAAAAAATCCGTGCTAGTTGCCCTTACGGGAGATTCACTTTATTATTGAGTCATTATTTGACGTCATACCGGAGATCTTCGCGGTGGAAGTTTGGCGAGATGAAAAAAGTCGATTTCTTTTGGCACGGTCTATTCCGTACACATATTTATTCGCATATATATATATATACTTATACATCATATTCACGCTGTTGCGCTGCTGAATCTATGCGAAATAAATCTGAACGCTTCGCAACCACATACACGGCTTGCAATTACACTTGCATAATAGATAATCGACTGTCCAATCGCACGTTCACCGTGTGGTAAACATGCGATAAGTCGGGATGAAGAAGCGGAGCTGAAGGTGCGAACAATGGTCCATTAACGGTGAAAACCTCTTACTCATTGTTATACCCGCAGATGTACGTACACCCTCGTGCACTTTTTTTTTCCTCCGCGTGCGCATTGTATTCGCGGAATTTTTATCAACCGCGAGATACGTTCCCTGGCTCCTGCAAATTTTCACGTGCATTTTTTTACGAATATCTAACGAATCAGCCAATTTTAAATTCGACACATCCGAGGGCTGAGGATAGGCGAAAAAAATCCGGAGTGCCTCCTCGAGGCACGAGGGTAAAATTTTCTAGTATATCGAGCTCCAGGTCTATCCGGATCAGCCAACCTATGCAGAAACGTGTATTGATAGAATCGCTCCGTGTCTGGAGCCCGGAGGACCATCTTCGACCTCTGTATTTGAATGGAAATTGGTCAGGCGTCAAACTCAGATATCAATTACCCAAATCAGGGGGTCAGACTACCGCATAGTGTACAGGTCTATTGACAGGATGATTCGATACCGCAGCTTCTCTGTCGGATCGACAAAAAGATCGATCCTAATCGTCAAAAACCACCTGGATACGAATTCTAGTCGATATTCGGCGTGCCGGAAAATTTTCCTCGAGTTTCTTTGAATTATTTGAGTTATTATATCCACGGAATAATTATCTGCACGTGACAGTCGTTGGATAATCTAACGATAAATAAACTGCAATATAATGCAGACGAGAGCAATTAGCGTATGTACGATTTCGCACAGGAATATATGCTCCTTTTTTCGTCTCTTTTCTTTCCTCTTTTAATTCATCGCACCTAAATGCTAATCGGAATTTCCGTAATACCTCGTTATTATTTCAAAGTGTTCTCGTGCATTAGACGAGAGAGAGTTAATTAATTACATTCAATTAATTGCATGGGATACGGCACTTGATTAGATATTCATTTCATTGCTCGTCTAGACAAAAATTAATCTCTATAATTGAGCTTACACTGCGTTCGTTGATCTAGCCGAAGCTTTTTCTCAACGATTCAAAAAGTTTCTATATTTCTCGAGATATTTTTTCGATATCCCTTTTTTCAGTCAAGCGTTCAGTTAGGTCTTCGATCCTACGGGATATCCGACCGATGATTGATAAATTGATTCCATCGTAATCTGCACATCGGGCCTAATTGATCCGACGAGGATATAGGTGATAATGAATTCTAAGTGACGATCGCTATCGCAATGGGACTAATTAATGCCTCAATAATTATGTGCATAAATTTGAAGCTAGGAGCGGTAGGTACGGTAATACACGGTTATATTCTTCGGCATAATTAACACCGAAAGATTCTAGGATTTTTGGAATGGGAAACACGCGAAATATAATACTTGGCAGAACACGTAGTTCGGAGAAAAAAAGGAATAGGAAGTAAAGCTGCAATTCCATTCCAGCATGCTTGTGTAACTCGAATCTAAGTGCATTCTCGCATACATATACATTATACATATATGTACTACATCATCCTGCTCCGAACACTTAACACCACTCTGTAGAATACGAATCGGAAACGTGACCGATCAAGTATCTTTACCACTTCGTATTCGGTGGCCATAAAAGCTCGGAGCCTAGTGAATATCGTAGAGAATTTATTCCCAAGAAAGGTTACGCGGTTCTTGGATGAAATGAGAGTAAAAAAATAATGTGAAAATAAAAAATAAAATAAAAATAAAGTAAAGAATAAAAAACGAGTAAAACGTTCCGGCCCTAACGCAATGCGGCTACTTTAATTTTATATAATCTTATATGTATGTATGTACCTACTCGGGTCGTCCGGATCCTATAGGTGGTGAGTAGTGAGTACTCGTGGGTAGATACGGGAGTAGCCACTAAATACAGGAACGTATTTCTGCCCACGTTCGAGAACACTTCGCTTTGCGATTAATTCCATAAATTTTCAATTTCGCGATCCTTGAACTCGGAGTGGTGGGCCACTTGATGTTGTGCGACAAGAATGATGAAAAATGAATAAACTGTGTATATATGTCCTTGTGACGTCTGTGTGTCATAGTGTTCCTAAATCGCATTTTTGTGTGTGATAGTGCGATTCCAAAATTGAGAATCGAGATAAAATAGGCGTGGATGAAAAATCAGACAAACATATCTTTGCCTTATTATTTTGTTAGGACCGACACCTCCGAGCAGCAATTTCCCTTTCGAGGACCTGACAGATGCCGAGGACTCGCTTGTCAGCGACGCAGAAGAGAACATCGGTATTCCTAATTACACTCATTATTATTACGATCGCAATGCCATCGAGACGTGTATATATCTGTACCTATGATATATGGTTACAGTCGCACGTAAAGTCTATGAAAATATTGTTGCGCTGTCTGAAGAGGATGAAGAATAATTGTTCAAAATTTAAAAAACTAATCATTCCATCGAAAAATTAATTTTCGTCGAGAATATTCGTTGAGATTTTAATTTGGCAGATTGATAACGTTTCGATTAACCGATTGGCGCAACAATATAGGTATTTAGTGTATCACTCGTCGTTGCGTTGCGACAATTAATTATTGTAGCCTTTTTCAGCGAGGTAGATATGTGGTATTTTATTTCAGTGCGAATAATAATTATTAGAAATAATCTGCTTCGTCGTAGGGGAGATGATAATTATTTCATTAATTATGATTTTCTTTCATTTCATTTTATCGCCTGAGCTATAGCTAGAAAATGAATAGAGATAGTCGTTACAAAATCGTGTTTAGGTCGCTGTGACCACCTTTGTTTCTTGCGTATATGCGTAGCTGTAGAAATTACAATTTAGTCTTTAGAGATTTCCTATGTGTACGTCCGTCCGTCCGTCTATCTCTTTGTCACGTGCAGAAAATTACTATTTTTCATCTCCCAATATATTTGTGAAATGTATATCATAATCTAGGGTATATGATCATTGCAAATAGGTAGTCGTGATTGTCGAATAATTATTATTCCTTTCTTTCATAGCTAACCATGGTATAGTAGCCGTAATTCGTCATAGTGACAGTAAATTTAGATCGGGGATAATATTTCTGGTCATTTTTTGGGTGTTTCGTCGATAATCGAGCGAAAATTTTTCGCCTCGTTAGCCGCTGATATCGTAGTCTCACGATATCTCCGAAATTTTCGGCTGCCTGATGCATACGTACGAAAAATTTGCATGAGTAATTTGGATGAATGCTCACCTGGGTAAAAGTCGGTACCTGATACTCGTGTTTCTTGGTGAATCATTTTTTCACTGGATGTAATAATTTATACTGGAAAAAAACGAGTTCTGTTGGTGACCTGGGACAAGAATTACGTATTCCCTTTTCGCTGAGTGTATTTGCGAGAATTTGAAATCGGTTTACACGGAGCAAACAATATGAATATTGAACAATCGATGCGAGTTCTGTATTTGAAGAACTAGGTTGAACTCGCAGATTGATTTCGTACGAATTAATTGCCTTCTGTTTTCGCTTCGACAAAAAAATAGAAAAATAAACAAAAAAAGAAGAGATAGTCTACATAAGCGAACGCGGTGACAGCGTGATAAAAGTACAGCGAAAAACTGGTTGCGATCTTTCGTGCGTATGGGTGAAAACGAATCGCACAGAAAAAAGGTAGAAGTTTCGAAAAACGTCGAACTAGACTGCGGAAAGAGCCTGAAACGGTAGTCAAAACTGACCGAAAAAGGGGCGAAAAGCGATTTGAAAGGGAGAAGAGAACAGAATAGGGATGGATGACGTCTGGGACAAAGAAAGAACGAGCAATCGATTTTAAAGACAAATAGAGCTGCGGTCTCACGGGGGTGTAGAGTTTGCGGATTGATACAATGCTACACTCCTACATACGTAACCACGGCCAACAAACCAACGAACGAATGTATTTCGCGTGTACAAGCGAGCTTTCAATAACGTAACGACTTACCTTACCTATACCACCGTGTTAGGAACGATTCCTGCCGATATCAGCGGGGACCTAATTCCTGATTCTCGAGCTTAGAAGTAAGCGCAGTCAGGCAATTTCAGCGTAAACCGAGTACATCGACGTTCTGCGGATTTCATTTTTTGCCGATGCTTTACGAAAGGTTCAAACATTATTCGAAAACATTTGATAGACGATAATTTCTTCCGGATATCGAAGATCGCATTGCGCGGGCTGAATCTTTTTTTATATGGGTTTGAAGCTGCTTCTTTTCGTTCATTCTGCACATTGACATGATCAAATGCATTATTTGGCAGATGGCAATGGCTGTGTTATTTTTTTTCCCTTGATTCTTGCCGCTTTGAGTTATACTCTTCGTCTTATTTTCAGTGCTATAGATATCATAGAGTTTGAATAGTTGATAATAGCCAATATTACGTTGTCGCATAACATATATGATTACGTATAGTGCCTGTCTTGCTGTATTGCTTTTTTGAGAATATTTTATACCATATCTTGTTCAGCTTAATCGATATAATTCCCCGCTTAAACGCCAGCATTCATGTAAATCTTTGTCATTCTCGTGTCTCTGCATTGTTATTAATGTTCAGTGTTCAAATGCCATATTAATGTACCTAAACCGCACTTGCATACATGAATAATTTCACTCAAACGATCGTTACGGCGATGTGCGTAAAGATCATTGAACAGAGTCTGTCTCTTTGTTCAGCTTGAAACGGTAGACGTAGAAAATAAAAAACAGAAAAAACAGAAAAAAAAAAGAAAAAATTTCCAACCAGGATGCCGGTGTGTGAAAACCTATTGGCCGAGATGATCTCTCAACCGCGTTTGTCTCATTGCGTCTTGTCATGCCCATTAAAATAATTATACTTCATTCGTCTCATGACACGCAAAGCCATTCGTTTCGGTCATTCTTCCAATTTAAAGCTCTGAACCCCAGAGTCCATACGAGTCTAGTATTTCACTGTAATGAAACTACCGAGCCTGCCAGGAATGATCGAGTACCTAGCTGCAGAAACGACCCAAGTCCACTTGGATATTTGCACCGAAATCTTGAATAAACATTTTTTTTTAAACCGAATGAAATCGGGATCGATTTTTCAGACCGATTATTTTCAAGGGCCGTTCTTGACGTTCCGATTTCCATTTTTCGAAAGCTTGCTACTTGCGTACGGTAGAAATTAGAATGGTGATACCATAGATGGTGCAAAAGCGACCTGAGTCGAACCAGGTCGTTCTTCTCAGCCAGGTATTCGATTAGACCGTACATGCTCGATTGCTCCGATTCTATTGGAATGATTTATCTACTGTTGCTGTTTCACCCAATACAGTTCCCAACTCATTGGGGGTGGAGAACAGTCGGTATAATTCAACGTCCGCTGAATGGGTTTTCAAGAACACTCGTGCACCAAATAAAGGTATTCGCGAGAGAGAGAGAGAAAGATAGAAAATTGCGAATTTTGCGAAAATCGTCTAAAATCTTGACCCTCTGATTTCTCATTATCGGCAAAAGTCTCCCTCTCGCGCGTCCTTTATATTTACCTCGATATATAAGACTTCAGATATGACTGCAAACATCTGTTGCAAATTTTTTAACAAATTAGTTCAAAGCCGCACTTACTTGGTTTCGGCAATGACTACACAAGAAATTTATACCGGGAATAGAAACGAATCTAATTTGTCTCTCGTTAATCGAATCATCGAGAACTGCTACGACACTTTAAGATTTCATTCTACCCGAATCGGGGAAACGGAATTTCCAGTCTAAGACCGCGACTTCGTTGTTGAACCTGCACACATACCGGGTACCGTGAATAATGAAATTGGTATCAACACCGGCTCGCGTAGGTATCGTCAAACTCCAAATTCATGTCGAAAGATTTAACAGACTCGCGAAAAATTCAGCACCTCCTGCCGACCGACTTATTCAACGATTTCGCGATTCCTTGCCAAAATTTGGCGCCCAGAGATGATCTGTGCTCCGTAGAGATTCTCAGACCCTTACCTTAATGAATGAATGCGTTTCACGTCAGCTTAGACATTAGTTTATGACGAAATTGAGCCTTTGAGGCAAGATGATACTATCGTGGGAACCGCTTGGGCCGTGACCGAGGGCATGGCCTATCGACCTTTTCCCTGAAACGAAAGCTAAGGGTCGCATAGGATTCGGGCGGAGATGATCTCACTAGCTCACAATTTTTCGACAAGGAATACGAAGGGTAGTCTTACATCGTGACCATATTCTTCCACTCTCGATAATACGTGAAGAATTCTTTTTCGCGAGCAAAGTCTTGAAACGTGTATCTACGACATTCTATCGGGGGCGCGAATGCATTGCAAAAAGTTTCTAGGCCGTATTTCCCAAGAGGTTGAAGCATTTCGTACCCGCGGTGCTGTCGTGAATGTAGAACCTGTCGTAAAGACGGGACCCCTCGGTCCTTAAGATCCTAACCCAAGGCGCGTCGCGTGACTGTGTACGCCTACGTCGATGAATAATTAAAGAATATATGTTCCGAACTTATTTGCCCCGCTATTCTTCGTTCTACTTCGGTTCGAAAGAAGAAAGAATAAAAAATAAATAAAATGAAATAAAATTAGACTGCCGTTGCGAAAACTGAGCAAGTGCATGGCTTTGTTGATCTATGGATCGCAAATGATCATTTTTTCTTTACTGCCTGAACCCAACCGTTCGATAATCATGCAATTAATGAAATTGATTGGACAGCCGCTCCACGTTGTTGTAATTATTCCGATTCTTCCCCTCTGGGTAAGCAGGACGAGTCGGATGTCCGCACTTCATGGCACCAGAAGTTATTCAACGACGACAGTACGGAAAACCAGGAGATGTCTGGGCCGCCGGGGCTCTTCTTCACATTCTCTTGACCGGAAGCTTGCCTTTCGTTGGCTCCCGCGAACGTTTGCGTGAAGCCATCTGCAGAGGACGGATACAGGTACGATTTACACCCTTGCGAAAGGGTATGTGATAAATAAAATCATTTTACCATTTTATGGACCAAGACAGAGTACAACTTCAAGAAACACTACGTCATATCCATACACAGGAGACATTATCATCTAATGTAAACTGCATTCGCTTTGAATTCCAAAGACACGCTATTTAGTCAGCTCAGAAAGCAAATGTTCGTTCAGCGTGCCTGTGTTCTACACCGTACGTATAAATGTACACATTATGCTGTAGGCCGTGTAAGGAAGAAGGTAGAACCCTAGTCCTCGGTATTATCCCGTCATTTTCCCTTGCAAGGGTCGGGGAGAGACCCAGAGATAAGTCAATTCCAAGCGCCCTTAACATCACCCATCAACCCAACCTTCGATCTTCGTCTCGGGTTCTAACACCCCAAAGCAACGGTGTTCCAGCCATTCATTTATCAATCCTCTCGAAAAATCTTTCCCTTGTAAAACTGTGCTGGGAACAATTCTACCCCTTAATCCCTGCGGTGTAGCGTGGCTGTGTATTCATTATCCTGGACAATCTCGCAAGTGTGCGAAATGGATAGGCACGTAGATTAACACCGATTCGTATACATATACGTACACACATATATACATGTACACATCCTTTCTCGTTGTTTCATAAATTTCCCCGGTTCATTCTTACATTTCTTATTCTCTTCTCTCAACTTACCCCACAGCCTTACGCTCATACTTATTTTCAGTTTATTTTCGCTCACTGCACAGGGTGAACGTTCTTCCTACGGTATTTAATCGATATCGAACATCCACCCTGTCTCACGGTACGTTAGATATTGTTGTTAAAGCAATAGTGGCTTGGATAGGGGTGGATATACATTACTAGGTACACTTGCAGTTGCTACGAATATATCTATAGGCGTATATTAGATTGCACGTAAGAACAATCGACACAAATCAACCAGCTGGGGGAATTTTTCAATCGCACACACACGCGCACACACACGTTTATGCAGGGATACACAATCCTCTTCTTATTTCCACTTAAATATCGAGCTGTCGATATAACGGTAGCTCGTTTCGTTATGAGACATTGCCTATTAATTTTCACTCATGGACGAATGCCAGTACACACTCGTTTCGACTTCACTTCCCATTTGTCATCGGTAAATACCATTCTACGCCATATCATAGTCTGAGGTAAGAGTATAAAGTCTGAGGCTCGAGTCTATCAGAGAAATATTGACGAATGACGCTACTCCTCCGTATAAGTTTATTGTCTTTGGAATTGTCGATGCGTTGAGCCGATCTTATCAGTCAAAGAAACGATATTCTCAATTTGTAAAAATTATTCTTAGAACGATTCGTTTCGGCGAGAGGTGAAATCAAGCTTGATTAAATTTACAGATGGAGACGCCAATTTGGGACACAATTAGTGAAACCGCCAAGGACCTTCTCAAGAGAATGCTTTCCACGGACGTGAACCACAGGATCACGATTCAGGAAGTTTTGAACCACAAATGGCTCAGGGTGAGTTCACGCGTTTCTTACCTCACTTCTTACATCCGACTCGATATTTAAAAACAATTGTAAACCTTGGATGAAAATAATTTCATACTCGAAGAAAATTTCACTCGCCTCCGCTCAATCGTCTCATTTTATTCAACGGAGTCGGGGGTGAGTTCGAATGAAAGACAAATTTCTTAACTTCGCCGCAGTTGATGCGAAGAATTACCTCTGAATTCGGAACGATAAAATACACACAAATTTCTGGAAAGAAATTAGTTACGATCTTGTGTTCTTCTTCTTATTCTTCTTCTTCCCCTTGTTCTTGCGATATTCTTGTCCCAAACCTGGATGTATTTCTATAGAAGTTTAAAGCCCCCGTATGTTTTGTGCGCAACAGGACCGTGACAAGGGTGCAGCTCGAGCACATTTAGGAGACACAATAGAAGAACTGAAGAAATTTAACGCAAGACGGAAACTGAAAGACGCCGTAATAGCTGCTGTCTCTTCGCCAAAGTGGAACGCCCACTACCCGGAGACGAATGCCGACAATTTTTCGGACGTCGGTGACGACGAAATCACTACCACAGGTTAGTCAGATCGACAGATGCCTGAAGTATTCGTTTATCGTTACAGTCTTACATCCCAACTTGGTATAAAGTTGGGTGAAACTTGTTCCTTGTTTTAACAAATTTACCGCCACTTGTTAGAATTGAAAAGCCTTTCATTATCCAGACATTAGAAACCCTCCAGGCCGTGAAATTCGGAGGAAACATTCTAAAACGATGCAATTTCAGGGCAAACCGATGATATATAGAGATAAGAACACTTGACGCACTTTTTTCCTCAAAGTTTAAAAAAAAATGTTTCAGAATGACAATTGATTTGATCTAATATCATCGGTTTGCCCCGAAATTACATCAATTTAGAATCTCTCTTCTAAATTTGGGGAAGTTTGGACGAAGGATGCGATCCGTACCTTAAAATTTTGAATAATTCGCAATTACGTCTCGAAATCCAAGTAATCAGTTTTGAAAGAACTGAGCCGGAAGAATATCTCTTAGAAAAAATGATTTCTGGGGTGAATAGACCCCCTGTGACTCTGTTCCATTCAATCGGCCAATATAGGAGCGACTAGTAACCGCAGCTATTCAAAATGCTGTAAAGTTTCTCGAAGAGAACTAACTTGGCTATAGCTATACACGCGGTTAAAATCCCGTCCAATTCGTATAATGGAATTTAATTAAAATCTTGAAAACGTTGAATATTTATGTATTATACCGATGCGATGTGAATACGCTCACATATATTCCGCACGGGTTTCATAACTTTTTAAAATGCAACCGTAAATTATTCCCGTTTACCTTTCAGAAAATAATCGTCGGGATCACGCGTATATATCTTTCACGAATTTTTACCACCTCTGGTTAGTTCTCTTCAACCTTTATCATAACTGAATAATTAAAACTGATAAAGGAGTCAATCCTGATCAATGAGAAAGTTCAGACTGATTCAAGGGATTTCACGTTTAACCGTACGTCTGTTAAGCTGCCCGAATCTCATCCATCGTACAAAAGTTAAGGACATTCTCGATTGGAAAAAGAAAAGGGAAATTCTGACTTTGTAATCGGTATCGTTTGGTTTCGGGAAATTAAATATTGTCCTTTAATCAGGGGCGAGGTATAGATATATATCTTGTTTTTTATTTGGCGATGAACTGATCGAGTATAACTTCTTAATTTCAGGAGCTGTAGCAGAAATTTTAGACTCTTTGGACGACATTGAAATCCTTCAGGAAAGTGCCCGACTCTCACGTCCTGAGATATTGTCCACCGTTGACGATCTTCCACTTCGAGCGATATTGGAGGTAAGACGACGTCAGGCATCGCAACGGGCCAGACGAGTTCGCCGGTTCCTTCGTCGGTTTTTTATTTTTCATTTTTTATTACTTTTTTTTCGACACTACGATCAACGATCCAACGTTTGATCCGCCGTCTAGATCTGGTGCTATGAATTCATTCTTCTCCTCCAAAGCGAGAGAGATGAAAAGAATTCAAGCAAAGAACGCTTTTTTTACAAGTTTGACATCTGGATCACCGAGAAGAAAAAAAAAAAAAAAAATTTAAAACAAAAAATCCAGTAAAAATTGAAATTTGAAACTATATATGTAAGAAATTCAATCTCAAAAAAATCTGCGAATATTTTGTGAACATTCGAGACTTGGGTCTTGAAAAGGGTTTAGAAAATTTGTGAAATTTTTGTCATGCAGATTCAAAGAACGAACAGTAATGCCAATGATTGAAGTACTGTGATTCGATTCTTTCTGAGGCGCAAATATTTTCTTAGATTTCTCGATATTGCAGATTCACAGCTAGTTTGACTTTCCTAGTTGAGTATAATTAGTATATAATATTATGCGTATCCATTAAATATTGAAATCAATGTAATCAATCAGCAAATGGATCAAACTCGAACGTATTTGCATCAGAGAAAACTTTTATAACGAATTTTGTGACGATTGGTGTAATCCTGCAGGCTGATTGATTACATTATACCTACCGAAGTAAAGTCGATGGAAGAAAAACGGAATCACGATATTTGCAAATGGAATTGAAGAGAAATTCGAATTTGGAACTTTTAGTGTATATGTTACGACAACTGCGATTATTGAATAATCGAAAGAAGTTTACTGCTTTCAAATCTGAGGTTGAATACCATACCGTGGTATCGGTAATAAAAAGATCCAAATGATCCAAATTACAATACGGACGAGATTCCTTATGAATCTGTTGGAAAAATTTAATAATAGGTTCTTTTTTCTTCCACGAGAAAAAATTTGGAGTAAAAACAGTATTTTTTACGGAACCTTTCGTTATGTCAGAAACCCACGTGGTTTCTGAAAACATTAACAAGTATGTAAAGAATTTTGGGCGTCAGTAAAAAATTGAAAGCGAAATTTATTCCTCGCAGAAGCGAAGCTAAAGAATTGATAGAGATTTGGCAATTCTTTATGCCTATCATCTAGATGTAAAAACTTGAATTCATATGTTACAAAAATCGATGAAAAATATTCTATCATTGAGAATCTTACTGGATGATGTCGTTTCGGCCTCGGAAATGCCTTTTATTTGAAACGAGAGAAAAATGTAGATCATCAGTCAAAAACTGACAGTCAAATTTTCTTAGATAGAAGCGAAATGCCGAATCGCAAGAGATACGGCAATTTTTCCCATCATTGGAATGTAAAATCCTGTAAATTGATATTTTTTTTGATCTAGCAGTTTCTGCGAGTCTTTTAGACATACTTCAATTTTTTTTTTACCTGTTTTTCGGATACTAGCCTCGTAAACGTAGATTTATTGAAATTCAACTGAAGACGATATTTTTACTATCAATAAGGTGATTGAGAATTAGGATGGTGGAACCAAATTCCACTTACACGTCAATGATTATTTTGGGTCACATTTTCGAATCCTCATTTTCAGCCACTTATGGTACGTAGACATTTCTGCAAATTTCAAGACTATTACCTCTTTTTATTTTATTCAATTTCAATCTGCGTATTATGTACTTCGCTACTAATATCAAGCGCAGGACTCAAGATGTTCTTATTTTATATGAACTCGCAAGCCTCATGTGCATCAGAATCGCAGAAACTGAAAAAGAACGTTCAATTATGAGACTCCTAAATAATGATAAGCAACAAACTTCCACATATCCGTATGATTAATTGATATATTGCTTTTCTATATCTAAAGTTGTCGGTCCGAGCGATCTATCTAATAACTGCAAAGCTGGTGTGGATTTGTTCGATTGTATAAAAATAGCAATGAATTATCAGCGTTGCAGTCCAATTGAATTCTGATGACAAGGTCGAGCGTTCGCACACAGTTGATACATAGTCTCGACATGTTACAGATTTTTTTTTTGTTGCAAGATATAGATAAACAACATAGTTATTGTTATTTAAACAAAGCGCTGTAGCCGCCGCACGGCTCGGTCGCGTACATGATTCCGGCAACTGGGCTGATTTAAAATCAAAAATTGAAAAATCTACTTCTAGTACAATGATAAAGCTACAGAACGACCGAATACTTTCTTGAAATTTTGAAAATCGCGAAAATGGCAACGTTTTGAAAAAAAAGTTCGATTTTCGTCCAGAAAGAACAACTTTGAACGTTTGTAATTAACAAACGGAGGAATATATGAAGAAATCATCCCGGGGTTCTATTGAATATGTTATAAACTACGTCCAGTTCAATTTTGAAGTAAATCGAACGAACAGATTTTGAGATATGACGTACGCCAGATCGTAAAACACAGTTTCGAGATTAACGCCAAAAAAGAAACGTCGTAACCCACCGGAACGTTCTGACCTGCTGCACTAAAATCGTCATAGCTCGGTCAATTTTTGGAATTTTCATAAAATTTTTGTCCCATATGAAATTTAACATTCTGAGCAATAAGATAATGAAATAAACCAAAAATCGACTCCTTGAATTTTCAAGGGTATCGATTCCCCTTAAGAATCTAGAAAACAAGGCAGCGTCAGGTTAACGGCAAGCAAAGACCCCCGTGTTTTTGGGCAATCGGCGGATACCATAAAGCGAATAATTAGAGAGAACAGTAAGCCATTACAGGTGAAATACGAACAGGGAACATCACCGGACCCGAAATAGTGGTCCTCACGTAACTGAGATCGAAGTAAATGCCTAGGTTTTGGGAAAGGAACGGGTGATAAGGGGTATAGGTAGTTCGTTTATCGTCGATTGGACGTCTTAGGGTTATGAGGGTACTTTGTCGGGGTAGTTGGACCCTCCGGATACCCGGACGCGTAGATCTCCGATACGTAGGTCAAGTAATTTCCGCTTTTCCTTTTTCCTCACAGTCGATCTTTCTCGCTGTACCTACTGCTGCAGGTTTTCGAAATTGATACAACGAATAGAAATAAATGGATATAGAATACATACAACGAGTAGCCGAACTCGATTTTAGAAACGGAAAATATGTGATGTCTCAAACGCATTTTTGTCACGAAGAAAAAGTTTGGATTCGACTATATTTTTGTCAATCCTTTGGTCGAAAGTTTCGTACCAAGTTTTTCGACAAATTTCGTCAAGTTGCACGTGGAAATCGATGATATTGAATTTTTAACAAATTTGATAGTCGAATGCGATCGATTTTTTAAATAATACTTACATTGCAAATTTAATGAATCAAAATTTGTTCATTATGGGGATAAGCGTACGAATAAGGCGAATTGAATCGACTGAACGATTTTTCAGAGTGAAATTTAATAATTTACTTAATTTTGTCTAAAACTTTAATCAAGTAGTGGTAAGTACACTCAGAATTAGTATTTCAGAAGAAGTAAATCAATTTTGGGCTCGAAATCTGTTTCAAAGACGGACATAATCAGTGTCGCATTTTTAATGCTGCGAATATAGATAGAGACGAGCAAAGATTGCAATTAATTTCGCGTTATACGAATAGACTTTACATAAACTTTATAACTTGTTGTATAAACGATCCGTAAGAGTTTTACATATGCACTGACAATACGATCGAGAAGAATCGAATTGAATTGAGACTGAGTCGCATTGTTTGGAAAACTGAGTTACGGATCAGAAGACAGAAATTTCAAAGAACGAAGAGGTTCAAAAGAATTTCTGAAGCTCTCGCGAATTCATCCGACCTAAATCCGACCGAAAATTTTAAATATGCTTGACCAATCGAGGAACAAGCGCGAAGTATACGCAAGTATCCCGATGTGCCGAAACAAATCGTCATTTTTTTTCGAGCTTTCAAAAAACCGTAAAATTACGTCGAATAATCAACTTTTCAAAGTCTGAGTAGCGCCTCAATCGACGATAAGATTCTGCATTCGATTAACACGCAAAAACTTACATCGTGTTACTACTGTTCATATAACTTGACCGAAACAAGCAGTACGAAAGTCTGTCTTGGTGCTAGAGGGCTTTTTGGGTCACTGATTCCAAATCTGAGGTTTAAAATTCAAAATTCAAAATGTCAAAAATCCAATCCAAACATTTGAATTATTCGAATATATGAGTCGACATGAGTCGAATGAATGTTTTCGATTCGAATTTCTGACCTCAGATTCGGATTAGCGATCCAAAAATACATTTTCCGGTCAAGTTATATGAACTTTAGTAACACGATGTAAGATTTTGCCTGTTAATCAAATAGAGAACCTAGTATTCGATTGAGACACTTCTTAGACTTTAATGACAGCGTTGCTTTCTTGGGAGGTACATTTTTATTTTTGAAAATTTGGTCAGTCGACTAACTCTCAAAAACTTCGTCCCCGATGGCGAATCGGAATGACAAGGAGTCCAAGGAAGCCGGTTCGAAGATTTGCAGTATAAGCGTTGCGCGTTGCCATATATGCGGTTAATTTTTCCGCAATTTTACAAATCCATAGAAAGAAAAAGAAAATTTCATAGATTTTTTTTTTCTTTGATTTGTCTTGCGATTAGCGAGGAAATTCGCTTCGTTATTTATCTAAAGTTATTCCCTACGACATTGTAATCCGTTATTGCGAGATCTCTACATTTTACAAAATCCGGGAAGCTAATCCACCCACCGTATTCATAACGTAGTATTGTGGGACGTAAAAAAATGCTTAAGCTCCAAGCTGCAACTTCTCTTGGCACACGTACTCATCCCTATCATAATAACAGTACCACGCCAGCTATTGTTTAACGTAAATCTCTATACGCGAATAATATCTATGCAGGTATCTGTCCGTGCCTGCATTTGAGTTCACAGAAATATATATTTCAATATTTAACAAATAAACCAGTCGAACTTTCCACCGGGAATACTGTTCTGACATATTCAACTCCTCTCGAATTTTATACTGCAATTATGGACTCGAAGGAGAATTAAATTTCGTTTCTGTTCTAGAAACTCAGTTACGAATTATCACTGATTTCAGTTATCATTATAACATCGAAAATTTGTTTTTGAATGCGTAAAATAGAATAAGAACTCGCGAGCCAATGACCAATGGCTTTTACCTACGGAGAATTACTAGAATTTGAGTAAAATGGAATGAGAAGGTATATTTTCATTCGTTTGGTCGACATTCACGCGTCTTCGGTATCACTCTTTCGATTGCTCGCGTTTTTGCTCATGAACTTGACTTGGAAAAAGGCTTTTCAGACGGTATTTGAATATTGTATGTCTCCCATTGTGAGTGAGTTGCTCGCTGAGCATAGAAGCAGAAATAATGCGAGAGACTTGTCTGATTTTACATCGTAAATACCGCATAATGTTTGATGATCGAATCCAATTTCGGAGACAATTTTCATGGAATTCAGTCCGACAGTCGCGAGTAGATTGAGTACATGCCTAAGATATCTTCTCTCAGTTTCTTCGGAACTCTCCGAATTGTTACCGAAAGCCTTTCGTCCCTTTGTCCAATCTTGAAAATTTAATTGCCGAAAGAATCGCGAACAAATTTCTCACCTGCGAGTTTCGATATCATCGTTCGATCAGCTTTAGTCGTTATTGAAATTAAAATATAGAAGAGCATTGCTAAAAAGTAAAAAGGAGTAAAACGATTCCGAGCGAAATGACGAAAACTTTTTTAACTCTGCTAGGAAAAAAGAAAAACGATTGAGATTTCAAGTCGCGATTCAAATCTCGAAAGAACAGATAAGCGCGATGGTATTCGTACCGTTTCGCAACTCAAGCAAAATCACACCACGGAAATCGGGTCCCGTGTCAATCGAGTTCAGAAAATTTTATTCTCATACACTAAAAATACTTTCCAAGAGGTTGGAAATGTTATGAAGCAATATAAAAGCAATCCTACCGTTTCGTTCTTTCATTTTACCAAATTGCACATATTTTAGCGACTAAATTCCGTCTTACTTTGTTCCGCGCTCGGGGAACTGTCAGCGTGAAGAAATGCCCCGGGGATAAAGCAAATTAATATTTTTCGTTCACAAAACTAGTCGAAAAAGTACATAAATAAAAAACGTGACTCGGTTAGCCAAATTCTGTATCATATGTTATTTTTCAAGGAACGGACGAATTCCCATGTCGACGTAACGTCGCCAGGCCTCAATGGTCCTTTTCGACGCTTTTCGCTTGTGCGGAACGCTGATAAATTTTCGTATTCTTATTCGGAAACCGTTTTTCGAAACGTGTGCAATTTTCAAGACGTACGGTGCCAAATGACTCCGCGAAAAATGAGGAAAAGTCTTAGTCTTTGAAATCCTGAATTACGCTGGCAGGAAGCAGGAGACCCATATGACGAAACGACGCGTTATCTGGTACGCGGTAAATCCTTGAAAAGTAACCCCATCCAAATTCGCGAATCCGGGCATTCAACTTTTTTGACAGATCTTGTTCTACCCTGTAAAGCCAGTCTTCACGACGAAAGATTTTGTGAATGGTCACCGCGTACGTAGATGTATACAGAGTCCTACTACGGTTGAGATGTATACAACAAGGTTTGCCACGAGGGTGCGAGGTAACGATTTATCCGAAGCGTCGCGGCGCTTGCGCTCTCGTTCCACCAAGGGCTGTACGATAAGGGAAGCTTTTCTCCGCGTCGTGTCGCGGTGCAGGGAAGGAATGGGATAAACTGTTGCGCGCCAAAGGGGATTTAATCCCTTAAAATTTATTTCATCCCCCTGTAGTACGACGGTTAGCCAGCAGAGGCGGGACTCGGAAAATTATACCTAAAAGCTTCGGAGTCGCACCCCGTCGCGTCGCGAGGACGAGCAGGCGCACTACCCCAAAGATGGCGATCAAAATATCGTGACAACGATAAACAACATTTTTCCGACCGCAAAGTTTATCTTCGGTTACAGAACCTCTCAAAAATGGAAGTCCCCATCATTCGATAACGAACTGGGACCATCCACGCATGCAGGATTAGGTACAGACCGAATAAACGTACAGGGAATTATTGTGCGCGTTGGTATGTCCCGGGAGTGATACTATCATAGCCAATATGCACCTTTACCAACTCATGTTCATCAATGACGCCGAGTTAGCCGGCGATTTGCTTGAAATCGCGGGTCTGCTGGTGAGTCTCGTTAATATTCATGCGAATAGTAAGACGGAACGGCATATTAACGCGTCGTTCGTTAGAAGACTGGATGTTCCAATGTCGATGTATGTTATTTTTTGTAACCCACGTCCTGTCACGTGTACAACGTTGGTTCTAACGTGTGCGGAGGGTTATATACCCTCGCTGCCTGTCATGGTACGTGAAACAGCTGACTCGAATTTGCGAAACTTTTTACAAACGAGCCACTAAAGACTTGTGACAAGAGCTGGAGGAATCGAACGACCTATTTTACTTTTCACGTGGATCGGGAGCGCGGAAGGTTTGGTTCGCCAAGGTTTTTCCCTTTTTCGAACCATTCTAAATCGCGGATAGCAGGGAATTTTCGTGTCGCTTCTCGAGGGACGTAGTCATTCCGGATGGCCTGGGACAATGAAACTTTACCAATTGAGCGCACAAAGTCTATACTGTAAGACCGTCGACGTAGTGATACGAAGACTATGGTCATAGGTCGAGAAACTCACTCGAATAACCCCGCGGAAGGTTCGCATCGTCCTTTTGTCTCGGCGCATTAATCTATTTCGAAGTTTCATTGACAATGGGTATAAGTAGTAGCTTGGTTTAGGCATAAGTTCTCGTATTGTTTCATCATTTTTTTTTTTTTTTTTCATTCAGAAATATGAGACATTGAGCTAGTATATTTGCGCCCGAATTTCCCCGACGAACGGACCTTTGTTTTACCAAGTGGACCGAGCGGATTTTTTGCGCTCAAATAATTTCGCGCCCTTCGATATATATAAATACAGGCCCTTCGATATGAGTATAAGTCTGAGTATTCGGCGGGGTTTCATTACGGGGAAAGAGAAGAAGTTAAAAGCGTATAATTTTAGATCGAAACCGTGTCGTTCACTTGAAAACTACACTTACCCCTTGGGCAATGTATAGTCGAGTAGAAAATTTATCTTCGCTATAAAAATCG
This sequence comes from Tenthredo distinguenda, assembly GCA_947538915.1. Taxonomy (NCBI): domain Eukaryota; kingdom Metazoa; phylum Arthropoda; class Insecta; order Hymenoptera; family Tenthredinidae; genus Tenthredo; species Tenthredo distinguenda. The sequence continues at coordinate 15,705,969 of OX384534.1, forward strand.
AATTTTTCGTATTTAGCAAATAATTGTTGCGATACTGTTTCGCAGTTTTTTTTTTCTTTTGTTTTCTCTTCATCAAACCAATCATTGCGACACGGATTCCTGGACGAAACGCTGAACAACTAGATTCATTATCGCGCGAAGAACAAGGGTGGAAAATTTCTGCCCCCCGGTCGGTCGAGCAGCTTTCTTTCAATCTCGCCCTCCGAGGATAGGGAATTTTTCAGTCAAAGTGCAAAATATCATTCCGTTTGATAATTTATTTGTGAATTTAAAAAATATTTTGTCATGCGATTGAAGATATATGAACAATTTCTATCGTCCAAACGATTAATCAAATTTCGGAAATCTACCCCTCTCACATTTTTCTGCCATGCCTTGGAAACTATTAATTAAAACTCAGGAAATTCACGTCTTTTTGATAAGTCGATGATAACTGATAAAGAAAATCAGGACTCGGGTAACAAGGAAGAATAAAGTGCAAAGAATAATTAGATTCATTATGATTCGATGCCGGGACGAGAATTTTCGAGTTTCAAAAACACAGTGTCGAAAGAATGGCGTTTTGAGTTATGGGATCCAAAAGACGCAGGGTTCATGTCTTCCATGCAAAAATATCTCAGATTTTTTTTGAAAATGGCACATTATTACTACCCTCAATGATGTGTAATCTTCGGATTTATTTCTTCGAAAGATCTGAGATACTTTCTTGAAGCACAAAGAAGAGAAATAAAAAAAAATGAAAAAGAAGGGGAGAATAACGAAAAAAAAAAAAAATTGGGTGGTTAATTGAAGTAACCCCGTCGACGATCGATGATACGAGGCTTTTCCTCGCTATGTACGCAATATACCCGAGGCGTGTATCTAATTAAACACGTGGCGTTTTTTTTGTGGCCCTGATAAACGGAGGCCAGGCCACCTTCCGGGGTTGTTTCGTATTGCGTTGACCTTGAATTACATAGTTTATGCCGTTTATTGTCGTGCCCGGAAAGTTTCTCGCGTAATTGGGTTTGCCGAGTTGCCGTCGACGGGTCGACCCCTTCTCTGCAGAACCACCGAAGACTAACCCCTGGCTATTATCAGATCGGCACGACGTAATTAATTTGGCAATTTTCCCAGCCGAGTCTTGCCTCGGTGATATATCTGCCTATAGGCACAACTGAAAAGCCTATAAAGCTCAGAAATCTAGAGAAGAAAAAAAAAAAGAAGCTTCGCTCTGAGCTTTTCTCGTTCTTTATTTCAGCTGTACGATAGAATCTCAAGCAGAGTTCCTACGCCAACAAGGGCGCCCCCCGCAGACGCTGTACAACGCGCTAGAGACGTTGAAGAAGTTCTTAGAGAAGCTGAGCTTTCTGCAATGAGGAATGTCGATAGAGCCGATCTTCGCGAGCTTCGAGATCTTCTGGTTCAGCCGCATCTTAGGGTGAGCAATTCTTATTTATTTATTTATTTATTGATTTCCCATTACGAGATTCCTACATTCGTTCAAGTTCACCCAATCATGTGCGAATATGTTCAAATTATGGATTTCGTCTAGATATATCTGAATCTGCTTAGTTATATCGTGCAAAGATTGACATATACGCCAGCTTGGTTCAACCTTTCCAGCATGACGGGCCATATTTTATTTTGCCAATAAGCAAAGGGCCGTATATGTTTCAATAAATATATCGTGTGTTCTGGACACACGTGCAAAATTCAACAAATGACGAAGCAAGTCGCTTAATACTAACATTAGTAAGATATGGAAGATACTTTTATTCGTAACTTCACCGTTCTTCATTATCGGAATCTCCATTGCAGAAAATTTATTTTACGAAAGATATCTCTTCGATGAACTTTTAGCGAACAGTGGAAATAATTCTCGTGTGAAACTCGGAAATTTAAGGAAATACGTCTGTAATTCTTCCCTTTCTGAGAAAGTATCTGATTCCAACTCGCATACTTCGAATTGGTATTCTAGCGGTCTACTCTCTGGCTAGACTCTAAGTGGATTATTGAAATGCGCGAAATTTTGTTCCATTGAAACCAGGTGTGAAAATCCTCTTTAACATTCCATACTCATTTCTGAAATAATTGCGGCGAAAGCCTAACGACCGGCAGCGACGTCTTCTTCCTTCAATTAGGACGCACCACCCATTTTAGAATTTTTCTGCAAAGGGTGAATGCAACGCGCAGTACTCCAACTTGCCTAATTAGTGGAATATATTTGATCCTTTCCTTGTAACTTCGAATTTAGAGAATTCAACGGTGACGTTACGTCTTTGAAAAAAGCCAACGTTCCAAGAAAGTCGCTATCTCTAATAGCAGTTGCGTAGAAGCAATTGTCTCGTATAAAGAAAGACTTCATTACTGCTATTCTCGGTTTCAGGGGATGTTAGAATCTTCTTTTTACAAGTAAAAAACGTTCTTTCGTCGTACCTCGGTATTAACTTCTGTCAAGAGAGGAACAAGCCTTCGAACAAATTTACCCATTCGAACAAATGTTGTAGGACATTACAGGTGATTTTTTGCAGGCAGACGAGGCAACGCTCAAACTTGCGAATAACAACTCTTATTTTCCGCATTATGCTGCACAATTTGTCAAATTTACACTTTGGACAAAGTCCAAGAGGCGAGAGCGGTATTTTGAGAAAGAAAAGAATAGAGTCAAGTGCTCGAAGTAATGTTAATAAAAATTTGAGAAAACGCACATCGCATAGCGCTGGAAATATTTTTCGTCCCAAACCGCTGAGAATAAGACTTGTATAGTTTTTTAGCGTGGTTTAGGTAAACTCGTACTTTTCTCCTCGTTTTATTCCAGTTTTGCCTGAAAATTGAGTATGAATTAGGCGAAAGTAAATTTTTGGATGAATCGAGTATATTACCGCGGAAAACTTTATCCCCGCTTGCATTAGCGTTAAATTGACTCCGCCTGGCAGCCTGGCCTGAATAACGAGACTTGCACGTTGTTTTTCGAAGATTTGACAGAAATTAATGACAACAGCTTTTTTACTTTTAGTTTACTTTTACCATGATTGCTCAAAGTCGTATTCTTGATTATCAAAGCTGTCGTGCGGTGAAACCGACGCTGAATGACAAAATATCATCGACTTGTAACCAAGGAAGTCATCCATTAGGTCCTAATTTCTGAAAATGCATGAATCCTTGAAAGGTCGGTTCATAATATCGTCGGGGATACAATTATTCCGGATGAAAAAATTACAATCTCCTTACTTTTCCATTGCGAATTCAATTGAATCGATTATTGACTATTACACCTACAAGAGGATCAAATTGGATCGACTAGAGCTTTGAACGAAACTATTATAAACTAAACGGTGCTTGTTAACCTTTCCACAGCTTTTATTCATACTCGGATACTCGCGAGCTTCTAACGACTTGCAAAAGCTTTTTTTCCTCTTGAAGAAGCACGGAACGTTATTCAATTCATCGGATAAGCAGACCTGGGATTCAGAGTATTAATCGGGTCCATCAATCGCGGAATAATGACATTTTTTGAAGCTAAAATATACATAATTATTCCTAATCCATCTAATTCTCTGATTCCAATATGGCGTGGAATTATTTAAGCTTCCCTGCGCACAATGCCCCACCAAAGAGCAAAACATAATGAACGAAGAGCTTAGTCGTACCTACCCGCACGGCACAACCTTAAGGGATGAAATAACGGGGAAGATGAATGGCTATTGTCGCTATACCTACTCTGTTAGTAAACTTCGTTCTAGGGGATCGGCTTTGACGTGACAAGGGGTGTGTAGATACGAGTATCGTGAAAAAACATTTTATCGGACGACCCTCTTGGAAGAGTTTAGTGTTTTCCCGATTTTCAGACGTGTATAAAATACCCACCTAATTATAGACGAGCTTTTTCACAACGTCGACGAGAATTTTACAACACTTTCATCTCAGTTTCGAATTTTTGACACGGTGCTTTCACGTCATTTACATCTTGATGGGCGGGCCAATTAAAACGCGTGAGGTAACGACGAAAAGCTCTGACTCTCACCTTCGTACCTACTACAGGGACTACGGTGGGAAGTGCAATTAGACCGGTTAAGGAGGGAGGAAAACTACCCTCTGGGGGTGTCGATATTGCGGAAAGGCTCGGATGAATTTAATAATACAATTTCGCCTCTATTTAACAGACACTTCGCCGCTATTTGCACTGTTGGTAGAATAATAGATTTCGGTTGATAATTTCGTGCGGCATGATCCGTTCATCCATTAGCGAAAGTGATTTTTCGGTAGATAGATATTAAGTTATTCCGAAAAAGTTTTCCTCGCGGGAAACGCGATATAACAATGAAAATTTTTTCCTCAAAGTCCAATCTGCATCGCTTACACGAACCGAAAATAAAACTCGACCGTTGAGATAAAAACGGGAAAGTAGAAAGGAGAGAAATAAAGGAGAAATGAATAAAATAAAAATACGAGAAAGAGGAAAAATCCAGCGACATGCATGAAGCACGTTTTTAATCCAAATATTACAAAAATGGCCACGTGTAAGGCATAATATCGTACCGTAGGGCATAAATAATAAAGGATTACTACTTCCTGTTTCGCATTTTGTTTCTTTCTTGTTTTTTCTTTTTTCTTTTTTTTCCTTTTTTTTTTCTCCCGCTACCATTCTCACACGTGTTTTTGGGACGTGACCCCATAAGCTCCTACGTTTCCGTACAGCGCCGGTGATACCAAGGGAGGGTTTCTCGCTCCGGCATCGCAGCCGGTATGCGATATCACAACACCACCGCCATTCATACAAGAATCGTGAGAAAACTGCGGAAAATTTACACCCCGTTGTTTGTCAGTTCGGCGGTTCCTCCTCGGGCCTATTGTCAAGCTTCGCTATTCCCCGGCTCGTCAGTCTACCAATTTATTATCAGAAATAGATAGACACGTCTGTCGAGAGGTCAAACTGGGGTGGAAAGAGCTCTGAGATCGGTGATAGATTGTCATGGGATTCGTCTCGACTCATGACCGACAAAATTGTATAAGACTTGCGAACACACATCGCATTAGAAAGATGACCTGACGTTGTCACTTAATGCCATAGTGGAAGAGGAGTCATGACTGTCATCGGCTTCGTCTGCCTTATATCGCCTCCACCCTTTTTTCCGTCGCCTACGAGAGAGCAAAGCACGGACTTAGACCATTGCGCCATCTGGATGAGAAGGCCCGAACTGTTCTATCGATGGAATTGTGTATCGTATCCCGCTTTGAGTTATTAAAATACGGTACAAGACTCAGAAAAAGGGGATTGAATACGTGAAATAGTGATTTTCACCCAATGTATTTTCCTGAGTGAGACCGGGACCGTTATAATGGTAAGACGATGTTTTTCCGTTGCGGAAAGTTCGAGGGTGTCGATGCGAAAAATGATTTATTTTGATCGTGGAATAGCCTAATGAGACTGAGTGATGCCGAGTAAATTGGGGGGACAGATTGGAACGAAGGATGAGTAAAGAAACGCAGTTTCTCAACTCCTGACGAGTCTTTGAAATGAGAGAGCAGCTCCCTTTTTCCAGATACTACCCCTATGTATCACTCTTACGGCTCGTCTCGCAATTTCTCTAATTACACTAGACGTAGCGGGAAAAAGGATGCTGGAACCAATCTCCGGAAGAAGACTGTAAGTCGGTTTATATCTCCCTTTTCCGTCTAACCCTTAGTTATCGAAGTCATAATTATTTCAATTGTTATAAAGATTAAGAAATGGGAGACAGAATTTTTCATCCTCCTGTAGCCATGGCTGATCTCGGAGCAAGTTTCTCGAAATTAACTCGAGCTTCTGAGGGCTTTTTACCGTAAAAATTTTATCCACGATTATCGCATGCGAACGTCGATAATTTCTCCGCTCAACCTTTACTCGAGATTCGATCACTCTTCGCTTTTTTGAGAACCAATTCACTTCGGCTAATGCTCGATTGGACGATCCACGCGCATTTCAATAATTCAATTACTGAGGAATGGGTTGAATTTGAAGAAGATGAGTACCGGAACAGCTCGAAAGAACCTTTATAAAGTAAAGCGTTCATGTATGCCTGTTCCAACCGCACAACTCTTCGATTTCGTTGAAAAATCCCTCATTAGGAATTTCGGAAGTATTAGTTTTACCTCAAAGCTCGCGTATGCGAATGTGCGAATGTATCTGTCAAAGTAAACCCCCACTAGTCAATCGCTTGTCTAATTTTACGCGTTTCGTATGCAAAAATTAATTTCTTCGGATTGTTCAAATTGCATGCAGTAACAATAAAACGATCGAGAGGGGAGCCTCGAAAAGTTTATTTGATATTAATTGGCTTCATACAATAAGTCGCTATATTCTGGTGGCTAACGAAGTCATCTCGTCTCCTGCAGCAGGCTGCGTATGAGAAGGAAATCTAAAACTTAACTGGCACAGCAACTGTGCTAGCCAATTATATAGTTATAGCACAGTTGCAGTTGCTGGGGAAAACCGAGACCCTGCGGTAAACCAGATCAGATACATCTCCGGGCGTTAATTAAGTGCGTGGTTAAATGGAAATTTCGTAGCTGCAGCACGGCTACTCTCTCTGTTTGCCACTTTTGGACGTTGTCTGGTATCGTTGGGCTAGAATATTCCCCAAATATCGCAACACTTTGTTATGTTAGCGCTAGACAAACGGATCATTGATCAGTGACGAGCAAGTTCGGGTATGCAATTTCCGCGTACTTCTCTGTCTGGGGAATCGAGATTATTATTTTTTGAACTACATTTCGAGGCCATTCTAATCTCTGCTTTTCTTTTTCGTTTACCTAATGAAACTGAGTGAATGATTACGTTGGAAAGATGAAACTGCGGGCTTTTAATATCGGCATTAAACTTGTACAGCTACGTTCTTGGAGTGAATCTCCGTCCAATATTTGATACTCGAAGCGGAAGGGTAATCCGAGTTCGGAGTTGCAATTATTGCGAAGTATATATGCAATGAATCGAAGAGTCGAGGCACGGCTGTATTTTTATTTTGAGAACGTTAACGTAACTCAACGAACCGTGAAAGCATATATAAATACATCCGTTAATTACGCAGTTGATTATTCTTACAAATGAAAACCCGGGCCTGAAGGAAACAGAGAAATTTCGATTTGCGAGAAAAAAAATTATTTGCATCAAGGTGTATAGATGTACGCTATTAGTTCCTTGCCTGGAAATTTGATCTCTGAAAGCCATTTGGAATCGAGTACTGTTATAATTTAGAATGGAACCCACCGGGACATTCGTTAAGCCGCAAGTTTCCGCTCGCTTCGAAATGTACCTAGTTATCAGGGACTTGGAATATTTTCACATCGCCGTTTAAACGAGAGAGAATTATTGTCATCACGAATATTTTGATCGAATTACGATCTTTCGATGGCTACGTAGAACGGCTATATTTTTATCGCGGTATTTGACATTTCTGCAATACAGAAACACGTATAAATACATGGGTATCTATGTACACACGTATATAGATATATATTTACAATGTATATAATGTACTCTAAATGGGGCAAGGAAATGTAGGTCGATCGTTAAAATTCTCATTTAAAAATCCTGTGGCAACCAAGCAAGTCAGCTAACTAAGTGTGTGAACATCGAACTGGTATATACGAGTATATAGACACCAGCTTGCAAAAATGTTTATCAAAATGTAACTCTCGTAGAATTTTCACTTATTTAATTCAGTATGGCCTCATTCGGTACAGTACGACTGCATTCGAGGAGGTGGCTACAGACTTTACACCCTTTGAAATAGGTACACCTTTTTCCCATATTTCATCGATATTATGACGATGAATTGCACTGTTCTGACTGTTTTACGATCGGAGAAAAACTGTAGGTGAAATTTTCCGTCCAAAATTTACCTTTGCACTAATACCGTCGGGACCGCGTGTAATTTCAGTCACATTCGTATTCGAGTTGGATTTTATTTGAAGAGTATCTATCGTTCGTTGATGTAGGCTTTGAAACTCACTGATGAAATAGGAGCTTTAATGAGATTTTTCATGTTTTCTTTCGGTGTTTATTCAAGCTTGTTTCTCTGGAAATACAAATTTTCCCGAGCTTTATTAACGCGGGAAAAGAAAAACAGAAATTATACAGAACCCAAATTCACAATTTTGGTCGTCCGGCCCATGAGCTGCTGTGTGAAGAATAAATGCGATAAATTTCAGTGATCGTTTCAGAGAATGGTCGAACAGTACTCGTTCAGTCGTGTCCCAAAGGTCGGAAAATTTAGTTTTGAGAAATTGAGTTCATCGAGGGTTGACTTCGTCGACAAATCTGCTTCGCATCCCGTACTCCAGGATTCGCTCTAGTATCCATGCTTCTCATTCATTTGTAAGAAATCGATCATAGTTGCGAATGTATCACATACATTTCCACGGTAAATGTTCGCGACGAACTTTTTTCAGAGTTTTTCACACACCGAAGCAAAAAACTAGGTTGCATTAACCGAAATTGGAGTTTCGATAGCCGTTCAGCCAAGCAACTTACGTGACAGCTGTAGGTGTCCACAGGTTCCAATAACCGCAAAAATGTGGTTTCATGTTTCTGATAAAAACTCTAGTAAATTTCACCGTATTCTCCGTACCCCTTCGATATGTACTCTCGTTTTTTTTTTGTTCTTTTTTTATATCAGGATATCGAAGCTCTTGAAAGAGGAATGATTCAGGGGCTTGAAAAATTTGTAAGACATTAGTTTCCATAATTGCAGTAGGAGTTCCGGAAATTTCATACCTCCAAATGAGCAGGTCCTCCCGCTGGAGGTGCAGAAGTATTTTTTCACATCTCTACAGTTATTCTGAATACGTACCGAAGTCGGATCTCACATTTCGAACGGTAACTGAAACCGCGCTCCGTTTTATACAATAAAATAATTACATTCTGCTCGTGTTTCATGGACTGAAAACTGCACACTGCGGTTATTATGAAATTATTTGGACTTGCATTTACCTGAAAATTTCCACTCGGGTATAACTTCGTTTGTACTATTTTTCTTTCCACGTATACTGATGTGTGTACTCCCTTACGTATGATTCTAGCCGTTAGCTATCACCTCATACATTTACATATAGTTTCATTTCATACCCAAAAGCATACATTAATTGACCTCTCAACGAATTTCGCAGCTTTTCTCCCGGAACTAGACAGCGTTGAAGCTTCCGCGCACGTCGTTCGCAATTCCATTCACAGCCTCGCCGTCCATTTCTCACCCTAAATTTCGCACACCTTGAGGGCAGGTATATACGTATATAGAGGGTACGGCATACCCGCCATCCACGTATATGCCTGAAAGCTCTCTCTTTTAGGTCAACTCATGTTTCTTCTGAATGAGCATCATCCGGTTGTGTTTTGAAACGAAATAAACGACAAACCATTAACCTTCCCATGATTCCAAATGCGAATGTAAAGCTAAACGATGCTACGTTACCGTCTGATTATAGCTTAGCTGTATCTTGCTCATTTCCCTTCGGTAAATTTTCGCCTTACGATGTGAAAGGGATGAAAATAAATGGGTTAAACGCTTCGTAAAACTTGAAACGACATCCAGACGAAACGTCAACTTCCGCTCGATAGATAAGCGAGTGTCACTTGCAGTCGTCTATGATAGCCAGAATGTCGATATATCTCCGTGTGGATTATCTGCCACCAGGTTCTTCACCAGACTCACATTTCCGTCAATACAATCGTCCCACCGAGCATACAACAGCAGTAAAACAAAGCACCGATTTAAAGGAAAAAGCAAAACCAGATCCCACCATGTGAGCTCTGTCTACTACAGCTTTCACAAATACCAATCAAACGCTGGATATATTATTCCTGAAGAATCAGACGCCGAGATCTTCGAGAAGATCTTTTGCCCTGACCGATTTCATGGAACCGATTTACCAATTTTCCCAAATACTGGATACTGACACACGTCTCTCTGCACCGGGCTGTTCGAATACATTATCTTTTTTCGCGGTAATCGTCTCGGCACGATGCAACCTATTGTGGTACGGCTGACTATGTAACGACGAGGAAGATGGATGGAATACATACGAAACTGGAGCGCTGCTTTTTACCGATTCAAGTCTCGTTCCTGGTTTAAATCCTGACTTGATCGAGGGAGCAGTTCCGGTGACCGCGTCTAGGTAGATTCTTCGTCGGAGCTTAAACGGGACGTCGGAATCGTGGGCTTAATTCCTTAGCCCACGAAGTGCGTCTCCTCAAAAACGAGGCAGCAGAGACGAGGGAGCGTGACGCGAGGCCCGCACCGCTTATTTCGGAGCTAATGCGGAAGGCTTGGTGCTACGTCCTTCGTTCAATGAGAATACCGAACGGTTATTACATGGGGGATGCTGAGAGCGGATCTACGAAGATCCGCCTGCAAAATTACAGAAGTCCCGAAGGATGCGTAGCCGGGCAGATGATCAAAAATTCAATCAACCGGCAGCACTGATTTGTTCCGCGAAGTGGAAACAGCCTAATCATCTCTGCTGAGCGAAAGAGAACCAAAGTGCAACGTAGAACGAAGAACTTACATCCCGAAATGTGCTACACGGGTATTCGACCGGAAGTAGTACCTCGTCGCAAACCTATACTTTGAAACTTTGGTTTTTGTCAATTGAAGATTTTCCAGTGCAGCTCAGAGTTCGTGAACAACACTTTTCCATTTTTTTTTCCTGAATAGGTAACCTCTTCCGATTTTTTTTTTCTGCCTACCTATCTATACATGATTGATGTATAAAATTGAAGATCACCGCCCGCCTACTAGCACTTGTTGCATCGAGAACACTTCAGAGAAATTAGCCCGAGAGCTCAGAGCTAGTTACGTCACAGGCTGTGCTATTGGCCGATCATTTGTGAGCCTATTTTTTGCACCCTTTTGATTATTCTAGTGGGAAACTTGGGCGGGTGTCCCTTGTCACTATGGTGAGACAATCGGAAGAGACACGAAATGCCGCTACAGGTTTCACCTCATCCTCAGGTTTCCGTATTCAGATCAATTACTAGTTTTCGAATAGAACCAGATATTTTCGTTACCATAAAGGAGTTCGGGACAAGTTCAATGGACTGTGATTAATCGGTTCTTGATGAAGCAGTCCGGAGATACAGCGGTTCGAATTGCACGAGTAATGCGAAAGTGTGGAATGTGCAGCGAGGTCAGCTCCCCATGTTCCATTGTTTCAACATCGAGAAATTATTCTCGATTACTCATCGTTTGCTTAAGTGTGTTCACCCGGCCTTCGAAATTCCCAAGCCGCACTTCCGCATCACTCTTGCACTTCCAAGTACCATATCTCCTTTCTGGCTCAAACAAAAACTGATTAATCAGGGTTCGGCTGAATTTCTCTAATAATTTCCCCCTAGTATAACGTACGATGTAACTTCTGTCCGGTAACACATCACCTCGTCGAAGCTCAATAATTGCTGCTCGAAAATATCAGTCCATCGTTAATCCGCGGTGTAGGTACTTAGAAATTTGTTCCGAATCATCTCTCCGAACATGTTGGGGAGCGAATACAGATTCGTTGCAGTAAACGAGGTTCGATTTATCGGTTATTTATAAAAGCTAATGTATTTATCACCTCGTCGTTTATATCGAGTTCGTTAACCTGGTTATCGGGTACAACCCTTATCCATCAGGCTTCTTGATTCCGGATTCTTTTGAGAGCGGTTAAAGTATACCTGTATAGACCCACCCACATAAATCCATTCCGTTAGAGGGTTCGCCGCTCACCGCTCATTGACTCGGCGACTCGGCGACGCGGTGCCGAATGCCTGGACGAAATCGATTACGGCAGTAATACTAATCAACCACCGAGGTCGGACAAGTGATTAACCCGGGCTATCCTTCGCTCCACGCCTAATCCCCTGATCAATGATCACATTATCCAGATTATACACGGGTCTCAATTGACCAGATATCACCTAAAGCTCGGCATGTCCTGTGGTCAGCTCCTAACCGTAATGCGGTACGAATCAAGTATGTAGATATATACGGCATACGACACACCGTATCCACGACATTAACCAACTAAAAAAAAGAAGAGAAATGAATGAAAAAAAAAGTAAAAAAAAAAAAAACGGAGTCGAGAATAACTACACGCCAGTTTTAAGTCACGGGACGATGCTGTGCAAGGTGGTAGAGAAAAACGTAGCAGAACGGGTGCTTGCCTGGGTCTGTGGGACGTTAGTTCCGGGCGGGACCAACCCGGGGGTGGAAGTGGCGGGGACGAAGGAAGGAAGTGACGCGGAGTTGGAGGTGGAGGTGGAGGCGCGAGGCGAAATGCGGGGGCGGCAGTGGGGATGGGGGTGCCGCGGGCGCCAGGGCATCTAGCTAGTGTGCCGCAGAGCGTGGATCGCGACCGACGCTACGCGCCCGTCACCCTGGCCGTCGCCCTGGGGTCGCGTCGCGTTCGAGCACACGATTCTTTATCAAGGGTTTGGATACTCGCCTACCCTGTTACCTGCAGCTATCTCTCAACTTCCGTATTATAACTTGGTCTAAACCCAAAACCGTTCACACGACGTGATCGACCTCCAAAAACGAGACCCCCGACCATCCCCTACGATCTGCCTAACCTCACCCTGGCTGCTCTTGTTTACTGCCATCTCGTCGTGGTCCTTGTACCGAATTTCGACATCCTGTTATCTTAAGTTGACAACTATTGCAGCTGCATGTTACTATGCATGCAATTCCCCGAGCTGAAAGAATAAACAGAACGGAGTGATGGGGGATCTTCTCGAGGCGGTATATGGTGTGTATGTGCTGAGCTGGTTTGAAAGTGCGTTGGGTTAAAGCTGTGGGCTGTCGACACTGCGGATAAACGCGAGAACGATACTTTCGTGGCTCCCTGCAGGGAAGTTGTGTCTTGAGCTAAAGCTCTTCACCGACATTGCCGCCAGGGTAAAAAGCTCTAGCTCTTCACCCTCGCCCTCACACTCGCTATCTTATATTCCCGCGCAGCACGGCGGGTGTTCGAGAACGCCTGGTGGTGGCATAATCAACTCAAACCTCTCGAAAGTAATTTTTCGAATTTTTCACCTGCAACGAGATTAGATCCCCGTTCGTAGTATCAACATATGATAACCGTAAAACGTTCTAAGGACTCTGTAGTCTGGTTTCTCTAGAATTTGTGCCTTGACATGATCCCACCTGCTCGATCACGGAGTTTAACTCTGACTGGTCGTCCCGAATGGGGTAAAAAGGGTGGAGAAACGGGAGCGTGAATGGGACCGTTTAGTCGTTCGATTGAATGGGAATTCCATACGAGAGTGGCGTCTATATCACTCCGTAACGTAAGTCTCCTTCACGGTGAATCAACTCACCCCGAGTTTTCCTGATCCTTGATCTTCTCCTTCGTATCTCGGCGACTCACACGAACGTGGAATTGATCATCTGCATTTCATTCCACCCCTCGATACTCGAGCAATCACGTATCATACCTGTTCGCTGGGTTCTGACTGAATGACAAGTACCATTCAGCGAACACAAAGGCGTAGCTGCAGATGCATGTCAGTTCGTGAAACGACGCGTGGTCATGCATGTATCTGCAGCGAAATTTGTTTCCATAATATGAAGCGAACTATACCTGTACGTTGCATCTGTATCTATTATTCAGATGCATAGGTAGATACACACGCGTGTGTAGACATTTGATCGCACGGTGGCCGCTCGCGCATTGATTGAATTTCGTACAGCTGGCTTAACTGGGAACGAACGTACGGGTGAGAACTACGTATATAGGATGGTGGAAGGACGACGCCATCCAACAGCGTCCATGCCTTCCGCGTCGGTAACCCCCTGTGCTTTTGTACGTGCCAAATTACACCCCTCGCTTATAACTTGTCTAAAGTTAAGTAAAGCTTCGGCTATTTTCTCGACTATATTTAACCTCTCCAGGGCATAATTCTCGTTCAAAATAATCCGAAGAGATTACGCTAGACTTTATGATACCGATCAACGTCAAGGATCAAGGAGAACGGTGCTCGCAATTACATCTCGAAATCGGCGCGCTTTTACTTTCTGGCACTATACATATACAGCTTCCGGATGTTTCCAGTGTTCCTTTTTTGGTTTTTCTCTGGTTCTGAGATAGTTTGAACGAGCGTGGAAATTCGTTGATAGATTTGTCGATCCTCTTGCGGAATTGGCGTCGCGATCAATTCGTACTTCGATTCCGTACACGAAACTGAGGAAAGATTCCCTATTTACCTTCATTGAAACTCGTTTAACTTCCGAACCCACGAGGGACCGATATCTCCACGATCAATGGACTGAATTCTTAAAGCGATCGCCTACCTCTTCCAATCGCGTTACATGTAACATGTATAACCACGATGTGCCTTGTACGTTCAACGATAAATGCAAGGAGGTGCGATTTTTATCGAGTCCGCGCGATCTGCGCTGCTGCATCGAATGCAAATCTGTGTATGCGGTAGCTGAGTAAACCGTTGATGATAATTAACGCCGAAACGTCTTCCCGAGAAGCGATATGACACATCTGCAGAGAGTAATTTAAAGCAAACGTAGAATTATGAGGAAGTTAATGAAACGCGAAGCTGCAATAACTCGTACGAGTTTCGCGGGTGCCAAATTAAGGGAATCCTCGGAGGCTCGAGCTTCAGGGTTTCCGGACTTCCATGGGCCCTGGGGCATCGCGCTGGCACAGTCGACGATATTACTTCGTGTATTTCCCCTAGACGAGCATTGAAACGTTGCATGTTTTGTCATCGGGCTGCTTTGTCCCTGCGCCTCCGCATAGAGAATATACCCACCTGCCTCTGCTCTCGTATCGCGGCTCCTCTCACGATGTGTTTTTGATTTTTAATCGCGCAAACGCATACAATCAAATGCTTTAAGCCGGTGCCAGCCGCTTTATAATTATAATGAGACGCACGTTCATTGGCGAAATTATACCCTCAAACTGCAACATCACGTTTATAGATTCGCACGTGTACGTGTATACATATGAAATCGCGTGTAGCGCTTCGACATCGAAGCCTTGTAGCGCTAAAGAAATCCCTCTTGTTCAAGGATAAATTATTAATAAATGACTGAGAGAAGCGTTAGAAAAAAAATCCGCCCATTTATATGAATCGCGAAACCAGGTGAAACGGCTGTTACTCACTTTGGTTTAGAAAAATTGAATGGAAGCGAACTTGAAGTGATTTATAAACCACGGACGAGTATCTTATCTACATACCTATACGGGCCGGTATAAATCCATGCTAAGTTCGAGCCTCTGGCTTGATTCACGTGATACGATGCCATTTCATACCCCGCTGATCTACGCTCGACGTATGCGTTCTAACGTCATTCAAAATCGATTTTGCTGTATCTTCGATATAAGATTTGGGGAAATTTTTGTTTCGTTTATTGCGTCACATGGGGTGTAAACGTCGTTTTCGTATACGTTTACGGATTCTCATACCATACATGGGGTACGTATATGTACCCTGGAGTCACGCCGATGTACGTTTCGAAAAATCTTTAGCACCGTGTTATTCCAATTAACCGGAAACCCCCTTGGGCGTGGGTTGTGGAAAGGTTTGCACAGCCGATGAATGTGATTAGCAAGATTTCGCACGTATTTTGCCCACCATACAGATATAGTAAGCGTGTGTAAACGCGTAGGTATATTACAGTCAGACGGAACCTGTATTGTTTGGTGTAGTAAATCAGCCTCTCAAGAGCAAATTCTGACGTGGCGAGTTTCAAATAATTGATCGAATTAGTACCTCGGTAAATATTGTATTTAGGTACCAGAAAGAAAAAGCTGTCTCATAAAAATCCAAAAAATCTCACATGTGTGGTTAAAGTCTTACAAAGAACATATTTACCCCAAAGAATGACTATGCTAAGAAATTTAGCTCATGATTGAGTTTCGGCAGCTTCCATTACTCGATTTGTACAATCAGTATGATATGAGGAGTCTCTCGAGTGTTGCCGGTATACCAATCCGTGAATTGATTTGGGATTGGTATAAAAATAAAATGACCCGAAATTGTAAAAAAGTAGATATAGTTACATCACCTACTTGGACTTTTATTTTATTTAAATTCACCAGCTTAGTGTTAGTGCTGTAGCTTCTCTGAATTTGAAAGAACAACAGAAAAGTGCTTTAGGCCACAGGGATGCGATCTTGCGGCATCCGGAATGTCAAGTCTTTCAGTTGTCTGTGTATAATGAATATAAACGATTTCTAGAGCCAATTGTGGAGATACCAAATAATTTTATAGTCGATTAAACTCAGCAAACAAAAAATTCGAAAACTTGAACGAGTCGCATTAGGCCCACAATGGTACGGATTTAATGAAGATAACAATTCACGATTCGTTCCGGAGTCCAAAATAACTAAATAGTACTAAGATAAAAAATTCTTCAGTTCAGGTCATTAACTGAAAGGTTGGATGGAATCCGAGCGTTTTGTGAATTGACGAATTTCAAGATAATTTAGAAAAACTCACCACTCATTCAGTTACAGCGATTTTGAAGCAATGTTTATATTTCTGGTGTCCTTTGTCACTTACACCGATTATACCTTGTGTAAGTTTTATAAAAATATATCACAAAAGGTGTAAAAAAAGAAAAAAACTAAAGCAGAGTAAAAATGTAAGTTTCGGCGCAAGCTACGTGAGAAAATCATACATTTTCAACTTCTCGTGAAGCACAGTGCATAAAGCTTTCGCAACTGTGGAACGTTTTTTGATATCGTAGGTGAAATTGACTGAAATCGTACTGATAGAGTTCGGAAAATGGATTCCCCGTCCAGATAACTTGTGATCGTTTATTAATTGGCCGAAAAATAATGAGACGAAGGAAAAACCTGTCATAGAATCGATAAGATAATTTCTCATCGTAAGCTGCTGTTACTTCGCTTTGTGAATTTTTTAATAATTTTTGTACAGTGAAACGTTACCTCGATAATTCAATCGCTTCTCTCACCTCATGCCACAGCGAAACCTCCGAAACCGAATGATATTTTTTCTTTGCAATCTCACCATCGATCCACAATCAATTAATGACAAATAATAATTATCGAAATAATTCGACGAACGTGATTGAGTTGTCGTTTAATTTTATACAATTTTAAACTCGTTTATATTCAACTAATTTCGCAGATTTCGCTTGGAATATCGACGAATAGTAATTATGAATATGTATGTAAAACTCACTGTAAAAAAATTGAAAATATATCTTCAGTTATACCAAATTTATCATCTGTAACTGACAGATTAGAAAATTAGAAATACATTTTTTAAATTAAATTGTATATACATTAGGGTGTGTCATTTTGGGGCAACTTTTTTTTTCAACTTGGAAACTGGTTGTACACTTGCAGGAAGGTAAAATAAGAAGCCTGTTAAAATTTGAGCTCTTAATATTGATATTAAGGGGTGCCTCATCGCGAATTTCTATTTCCCATTTAAATAACGTAGGAAATTTTTCTTTTGTGTTTGGAATTTTATACCTCGGTAATGGCATATTGTACGGACAAGCCCATGACATATGTTTATAGAGAATTGAATGCTCTACAAAAAAGATCTCTTACACTTTTTTCACAAACTTAGCCATTCAAATGATATTCGAGTTCAAAGAACTACTTTTCTGACAAAAAAATAAGTTTCTAAAGCTTTGAGAAACTATCTATCAATATTTATTATTTATCAATTAGAGAATTTTTGTAGTAAACTTAATGATCTACAAAAAAAAGTTATTTGATGTTTTTCAATAGAGTCGATAGTTTCGCTGTAATATTAAAAAAAAAAAAGATGAATTTTCATACATTTTGAACTTTGAACTGAAAAAGTGTAAGAGATCTTTTTTGTAGAGCATTCAATTCTCTATAAAAATACGTCACGGGCTTGTCTGTACAATATGCCATTACCGAGGCATAAAATTTCAAACATAAAAAAAAAATTTCCTATGTTATTTAAACGGGGAATAGAAATTCGCGATGAAGCACCCCTTAATATCAATATTAAGAGCTCAAATTTTAACAGGCTTCTTATTTTACCTTCCTCCAAGTGTACAACCTGTTTGTAAGTTAAAAAAGAAAAGTTGCCCCAAAATGACACACCCTAATATACGTATAAATTCAGGGTAACTCTTTGCGATAATCATTAGGCGGAACTCGGTACTCTATCGCGGCTGTTATTTTATCGCAGTTCAATAAGTTCGTACTTATACCGACACATCAATTTCGCAAAGCATACAAGGGCAATATCACTTAGATGCAATGTCAGTGAGGCTAAAATACAGTGTCATATAAGTACGGTTTGGTGACGGATAACTTTAGAGAGGTCAGTCGGTGTTTTTTTAGCTTTTCTATCGTCCCATAAATCTCGGGCCCATCGTAAGCTAGGTAGAGGTAGGTATTGATTCTTAACCGTGGACACGAGCTGCCGAAATCGCCCGTCGCTGGCGTATCCAGGAGATCCCAGAAACGTGGGCTGCCACGAATTTCATATTCCACCATCTGGTTCCAAAACGGCGTTGGAAACATTGCCATTCCTGCGCTTGATGCCACTGGAACCCTTCTTCTTCCTCCCTTCATCCCTTCATCCCTTCTTCCCTTCTTCCCTCGTTTCCTTTTGCCTCTAAATTCGGCTTTACCCTGTATATTTCCCTCGGTTCCACGCGTCTCCTAAATATCCGTACATCAAACATCCCCTAAAAAGAGCCCTTTCCATGCAGCAGCAGTAACAACAACAACAACAACGCTACGTTCAATCGTCTCGATTCCTCGTCGTCAATCTATTCGATTCTGAATACGAAATCCGAGATTGATCACTCTTCAATTTCAAAATGAAAGTCTCGGAGTCAAACGAATGAAAAAAAAAACTGCTTTTCAAATTAATTCAGCTACGTACGGATAACGAAGTCAATCCACAATACAATTTTGAATTGAAATGGTTTTGCAATTCGTCAGATCTTCCATCCTTATTTTTACGTACGTTTCATCACGTATGAGACTGCGGTGGGATGAAATTCTAAAAAAAAAAAACAAGGCGAGGAAGGAATGCGTTTAATTAATACAAGCGATTCATGATTTTATTTAGAAAGCTTCACCTGGCTTTGCAGGAAGTTTCTATCCTGCTTTGGTTGATTTTGTTGAAGATTACCTGCACGTACTCTCGCCTTTCAAGATTGTGGCGAGATCATACTTTCGAGGAGTTTCGTGAGGTTCGCAAACTGTTATTCGACGGTCGTATTCGCGAAGTGAAACGCTCGTTAATTCTTTGACGTTTATGACTCGGAAGAAAGTAAAGAACCAAAAAGCTCGAGAAAAAATTGAATTCGATACGATTCTATAAACAGTTTTGTTACAGTATTCGGAATAAGCGATCCCACTAACCCTCGTATAAGAAATTTCGCGTAGATCCAATGACTGTTTTTACTGGTCGTCAGCTTTTTTACATTCCAGCCGACTGTGTCTGCAGGGTTCGTGTTCTTTGCCAACGTTTCGCGATTTGTATATCAGAATGAAATTTACAATGGCGGAGAACGGCGTCCAGTCATTCGGAATAATGCGCAGAGTCGCGAGCCCCCGCGTCGATAACACGCGGACGAATGGTTCATAAAGGACTTTTCCTTAATTTGATTCCGCGATGAGTTTGCGGTAAGATTCGCCCTCGCGGGGAACGATTTTCCCGAGGCTAATGCCGATAGTGGCATTTGAATGCGTGTATGAAAGAGCCAAAAAATAATAATAAATAAAAATGTTCGATACCGTTGAGACATTGCCAATTCCATTTTGTTCCTTCTCCGCTTGAAGTAGGGTTATATCGGATATAAAGGACGCGAACGAGGAAAAAGTGCGGGGGAGAAATAGGGACGTAAAGCTCCGGAGAGGTTCGCGCTCAAATACCTACTTTCATCTATACATCCACCCTCTGCTGCTCGGTCGTTCTTAGTCCTTGATCCTCGGTCCTCGGCTCTTCTCTCTATTCCCCGGTTTTCTCCTTTCCATCTATACGTTTTACTTTTAACTTCCTGTTTCTTATTTTCATCGCTTACCCCTCATAGCTTAGCGCATGCGAGTCACTTTATGGCGAGTTGCCCAGCTTTCCACGATCAAACTCCTTCCCTCTCACATCCTCTTCTCCTTTCCATGCAGACCCTGTTGGCTTGAGCAAACTAAGAATATACGGGGTGTGTCGTGAGGATGACTTATTCTTATCTGCCTCATCCTTGCCGCTGAACTGCTGCAGTAAAGGGAGAATTCGAGATGTTGGAAATCGCGGGGTTATTTTTAGTTGACGAAATTAGAATTTCTAGCATATTTTTATCCTGGCTTTCTCAGAGATATTGAAGTTCTTCATTCCTTTTCTCTCGATCCGTGTAGAACGTATCCTGCACGAAATGTCCATATCCTGGACGAGGGGGAGGAGGGTGCAGGCAATTCTAATCACCATGCGAATTAGGCAATAGATTCGAGTGTCGGCAATCAATTGAATGGCAGAGCGGACTACTCGTCTCTAATTTAAAATAGGCTCTCGGTAGTTGACTCTGCGACCTCTTTCCGAAACTGGGAACGCTAGTTTTCCCGGTACAGAAACCCGGTCCAAAAGGGAATCAGCGCGTGCACCACGTCTGCCGCCTCTAATCATTATTCAATACTCGTTTGTGCTTGCCCTTTCGACTTCACCCTTCGCCCGACGGAGAGCCTTGCCTATTTGGGAGTCTCGTTCCATTCTCTGAAAGGATTCAACGCGAAAGGCAAATCGGGGATTTCCTAGCTATCGACGATCGCGAGCTTGAAGCTTGACGATAAGCGGGTATCGATGGGTTGACCTCGCGTCAGAAATGCGTAAGGAAATATGGGCGAGGGTTAGATAATTGTTTCTGTACGATAACTTGATCTCTTTATGATGTGGAGACACTTTTAGACATTTCACCCATAAATCTAGAGCCGAAAATGCGACGTCAGGCGTTCCAAGTTAAATGACTACCATTAAACCCTCGCAAGCGTTAAAATTTCCCGATAACAGGGACGCCGAGTAGACGGCACGCGTGCCAAACGTGTTACCTTATACGCTGTAAAATTTTACGTTCATCCTGAAAACCTAACGACGAGAGAAATTTTTTCAAAAAGTATATCCAACACGGATAGGACCTCTTTTTTTCTCCTATAAAACAATGTCCACGGTGAAATAATCGGCTTATCAAACTGTCCAAAATCTTCAATGATTTGAATGTCCTTATCCATAGTATATGGTATGCCAAACGCTCAAGACTCAAAATTTGGATGATTTTCCACCCTTGGAGCATTTTGACTATTTACCATACGTTTTACAGCAAATGGGAGATCTCTGTCTCCTAACATCTGAGATCTGCTGTATATCGTAGTAATTCACAGCGCCGTCTCTTAGGCCAAATCTGCTGCGAATATGTACACACCTAGAGTATAGGTACTCTAGGTAAAAGTATTTTCCTGATGAGGTAGTACCATCCTCGGTGAAAATAAATTTGAGCCGTTAATTTCTACCTTCGATGTACGATTTTGATACTGAAACTTTTTTGGACGCTGATCGAAAGTTTTAACGACTATGATACCGGTGGATCAGATAGCCATTATCCTGAAGCGGTAGGCCCCAATAATTATGGCCACGATGTCCTGCACCAGGTTGAAGAATGTGATTTACGGGAAACAGACACCAAAGTTTGAAGTTGAAGATTTGAATTGCAATATGACAACTGATACTAGTGAAGCTACTTTTGGACAGCGATTTTAACTCGTGTTTATGCTGACCGGTATTTTTCGCAATACCTCGACGAATATCTAACGTTTTTCCGATTATAATGACCCAAATGGTGAATAGAAGACGGAACTATGAGAAATCTATGAAACGACTATAGAATTAGAATTTCTACGTTTGGCACACCCCTTAATTCCTGAATATTGTCGCCTCTCGTTACAGTGCTGAATCGGGTGTACGGCGCATGTTTCGCGAGTTAAATTTACCATGAACCGTGTAGAGCTGGAGGGGTTGCGGGTGGGTGAATGCAAAGTGTAACGCGCGTGTGCGTTGGAATCAAAATTGCGAGGCAGTAGAGATTCATCGAAACGTGACACCGCTGGTAGATACCGTAACAACTCTCTTCGCTTATCACGGATACGCCAAACATGTCAAACGAACGATTAATTACACCTTCATCCCCAGGTAAAAGGTACCGCTCCCGGAATCCTGTACGGCAGAGATAGGTACTACATTTTGCTTTCACGTCAGTCGTAAAACGGGCCTCTGGATTTCGAATGACGAAAAGTAGGTAGTGCCAGGAATGTGTCTCTCCACCGATTAATCACTGCCATCCTCGGATACCACCAGCTCACGATTTATTTTCAAACTTGTCCTGTATCTATCACAGCCCGCAAGGCTTACTCATTAAACCTTTGTGACCGAATTATTTATTACCCAACATTGACCGACCTAACCGTTCCTTGCACCGTCACAAGCACCATCGACGAAGAGTACTCCATGGTACCCAATTAGCGTAAATAAGAGAAGTTTGATTATTTTTTCCAACTTTATTCGAGTGCATTCGTTTCCACGTTTTCTGGTCTAAACGGGAACGAATATGCTCCTCGACTGGGGAAAGACCTGTCCACGTATAGTATCGAATGGTAAACTGTCCTGTGTGCGGGTAATGGTAACGGACGGAAGGTTTGGTCCGAGGGCAGGATTCGTAGACATCGTGAGCTGGAAATTGAAGGAGACTATTTTCGCGAGTTCAGAGGGAATCCTCCCGATGGACAGATGTGTGGACGAACATACAGAGACTGTAGGATGAGACGAGACTTAACAACGCGCAATACATTTTGACACGTAAAGGAACGAAGAACCACTTCCTTCCTTTGAAGTATCGTCTCTTCAGCGTACTCGTATTTCACCACTTCGCGCTGCTTTGTATTCACAGCCACGCACAAGGCAGCTTCTCTTGCAACCGCCATTAAGTTGCCATGTCTTTCGCCATGCTTCGGCTCGCCAATATCTATACATTTGATTTATGTAGTAGATATAGTACGCCCGCCAAGTGTCGCATAAATTACCGAAGGAATGTATGTACGCGTGTGTGTCCACGATATGCTTCGCCTTTTCTCATAGGATTTCGTTTTTACTCATAATCTCAACCGCTGCCAGAAAATAAGCTTTTATTCGTCATCTCGCAATATCGTATGCCTCGTGAAAAGTACGGACAAATAATGCCGGGTCGCGACAATCCATCAATTCGCTTGCCAAGGGGTGCGACTCAAATTTCTCTCCGTTTCAAAGCCATTGACGTTCGTGTTATTACTCTCCGGAATATCTTTTAAACACTGATCCAAGGGAGGGTAGCCTGTTTAATGGGGTTACTGGTCTGTAGGATTTCGAAACTGCACGCTCGAACTCGTGGACATTTCCCTGAGCTGAAGGTTGATTGGGAGTCTTCCAGCTTGCGCAAATCAGTTTGCATGTTTTTCAATATTACAGGCGAAAAGAGAGATGCGATAATTGGTCATTACGAGATGGAAATGTGTTCGAGAATAGTTTTAATCGAATGATTCATTTCCTATTTTAATTAGACTGATAGGACCGGGAAAATTCTGTTAAAACTGTAACAGTATCACGTAATTGGATATAAATTTTCTTCACCCCGAAGACGGAGTAGAGGTATGCGTAATTCCTAAGCGTCATAAATATGGTTAGTTTAAAAACACTTAACGTCAACGTTGAATTATTTCTAATGAAGGTAAATAAATCTTACACCCCCGAAAGGATCGATCTTTAATGCCGAAAAGTTTGGGGTGCGAGAAAAAAAACGGAAGAAAAAATAGATTCCGCATCGCACCTTCCTTCGGCTAAACGCCTTAAAGTCTCATTGATTGCACAAGATCGGAAATTTATTTTTTATTTTAATGAATTTTTCATTCTTCTTCATTCCTCTAACACCCTCGGGCGTTTCGTCCTGGATAGATTCTTTTTGTTTTACTTTTTCGACTTTTTTTCTTCGTCGTAAAATTGGATTTCCTTTTCTTATTTCTTCTTCGTTTCTCCAATCATACTTAACAGTTCTTTCCTACGTTCTATTACCACGGACGGTTTTCAATTAACAGATTAAAACATTCGAGACCATCTCTAAAATTGCATAAGAGATTCGCTTTGACTTACTTAAGTCATTAAATATACGTCACATCACATGGCCAAAGATTATCAATTTTTCGATCGTCTGACCGAAATGATATACCCCACTGCCCCGATTCAGGGATATGCACGTGTATATCTTTGCACTGTACACAAATACAATATTTGCACAGGGTTGATGCCCCGAATTCCTCTATATCTGTGTATGTAGAATTTGTTTGCTGTTGGGAAATGACCGACAAACAGAGAACGTTCACAGTTCACAGTTCAGACGGTCAAGTCGCTCGTGAAAAACGAAAAAAAAAAAAATTCCAACGTTCCTTTTTGACTGTGAAAAAAAAAACAAAAAAAAAACGCACCTCTTAACCGACTGGTGCAGGTTTTGAATGGGGGTAAAATTTTTCTTTCACCGCCAGTGTTCTCGTATGGCACAAAGTAGACCAAAAGCATAATTTGCGCGACTAGGTTATAACATAGGTATACGCGTACATACCCACTCGCAGACGTTTATTCGCTTTAGTAGTTGCCAGGATTTACCCGGCGAAAAATTTGACCTACCTACCGGATATCTCCTTTATACGCGGGTCGGAGTGGAGGAGTAGATAGAGAGACGGGGATACCGATGAGCTCGAAGAGGAGCAGTAGGATACATGCGCAATCCTGCGCCCATGTGTTCCTGAAAAGAAATTGGCGCCCTTTGTACGTTCTATCATTTGTCTCTTTGCTAGCTCCGGCGTCTTACTTGTCGATTGGAAATGTGGAGGCAATGTGTCACGGCGGGTAGTTGGCTAGTTGAAACTGCACCCAAGCGGCCTGCAGACCTTAGCTGTGAAGGGTGAACCTCTCCGTAGTAGGTTGTCGCAGCTTTTTCCCCGCTTTTCAAGTAATCAAAACTGATGCCACTGTTTCCGTTTTCGTTTAGTCTCTTTTACCGTCCCGTTTTGTTTCGCTCTTCTTTTTCATCAATTTCCCTTCTGGTCTCGCGCATAATTCCTCGCTGTTTCTCACCGCCTTTTCAAGCCAATCTCCGTTTATCTTAGACAAAAGTCATCCGCCGCAAGAATGATCCTGCGGATGATTAACGAGTGAAGAGTGAGACATTCTATGATACTCTTCCATCCCGGAATTATAATCGCGAGAGCCGCGGTTCCCCGATCGCGTGTGCGCCCTCCTTCGACGAAAATGTAATACCCCGTAATCGGTGATAAGTGTTCCCCCAAAAACCCTCGGAGATACTTTCGCAAGGTGCGATGTGACTTGCGTCATGAATCACCCTGCGACCAGGGACCCGTTCGGGTTGGTCAGGTCGGCGGGGTGCTGCTATCATCCTTGGAATCCTCAAGTCTTACCAGCTTGTCGGTTGTGCGCCAGACCCGCGTCAAGCTTTCACGTGTGCGGCGCCGGAGACGTCCTCGGGGGTGTCTTCGGCGAGCCGTGTCGCAACCATCAGGGCGTTCTTCCGGGCCCGATATCCCCGAGTACGAGTGTCCGGTATCGTACCCACCCGCCGGCTAATACAAGGTCGCCAAGCCTGAACTCTGCTCCGTCCGGGTCGTGCGCTGGGTCACCGGGTCGTTCTCTGGGTCGGATTTCACCCTCGGCATCCCAGCGACCTCCTGGCCTTGATCATCCCGACCGTTGGATCGGAGAGGAAACTAGAAGATCGCTTCGTCCTCACGTCTACAAGTATTACCTCGCTCATGTGCAAGAATATCGTCGTCAGAATCTCAAGGTACCTATATGCCATAAGTTTCGTTCATTTTTCCGATCGACTTAAACTGATTGGAAAAATCCAACTTTATCGCGGATTGTGCTTATCCTCAGACGTTGTCTCGCCACCGGGTGTATTAAACTGTTGCGAGGTGGAGCGGTGCGCACCCTGCAGACCGGCTCTGGGCGAGTGAAAAATTGTGATTGAGAATCGAGCCGTTCCTGCTTCGCTCTCGGATAAACGAGAGCGGAGCTTTTCGAGGGAGACAGAATACGAACGCGGTATCATTTTACAGATAAAGTCTGTCTCCGCTATATGTACAGGAATTCGGGGGGCTGGGAAAGACGGATTTATTTTGAACTCGCTTAAATCCAATTTAAGTACAGCGAAGCGGAGTCCGGAAAACCCATTTTCTTTGCCTAAATTTGAATCACGGTAGCCATAGATAATTGAAGAAGATCTCGCCGTGTCCTTTGGAAACGAAGTTAGATAAGTCCGAGTAAAGTTCGCTCCGGTTATCATCGATCAGCGATTAAATTTTGTCGACTAATATTTCGAAATCCTTTCGCTATTTTTTTCACCATCGGAGTTCCCATCGAGTACCGTATACGTTCGAGCGTCGAATTTTTCTCGATTACTTTGTTATTATTCACTGCTCCATGAAATTATTTGAAACAGAAAATTTGACCAACGGCGTGGTTATAAAAGGTCGTTTGAAGCTCCACGCTGTCATTAAAATTTGCCTCTTGGATATACGAGTCTAATTTGAGAGGCAGCCACGAGTGAAGTATCATAATCTCAAGTCTGTGCGGAAAACAGAAAAACAGAAAAAAAATCAGGAAACATCAAACCGTAGAGAATTACGAGTAAAATTTCATTGCAGTCCTTGGCGAAGTGACGAAGTTAATTATATACTCATTTTCAACCGCCACGATGATACTTTGAATAATTTTTTTCACCTTATTGCAACGATTTACACCAATTACTTAGGCAGTTGTACGCCTCCAATTACTCTTATTATTATCCGAAAGCTGTTGAACCGAGCTTTTAACGTCGGGCCAGTTATTGCCTGATGTTTTGCCAACCTTTCGTTTTTCTCCGAGCTGGCACTGCCACGGTTCGTAAAAACAGCAATCTTTTATATACGTCGATTGAGTTATCGAGGCCTTGTACATTCGCGAGGATTATACGTGTACGTGTAGCATACTCGTCCGATTTCATGTATTCGCGAGCAATCGCGATCTTCATCACGTAATGCAGGCATGAAATAAAATAACCAGGCAAGAAGACTGGAAGAAAACAAGTCGTCCGTTTGGACATAGAAATTTGCATTTTCCCGGTAGGAAAACAGCCTGAATTGTATTACGTATATTTCGAGGTATCAGGATTCTTCCGGATCTCCCATTCCGCGTGAAAAAATATTTCAAGATCGATCTTAAGCTTCGGTAGAGATTTTTTAGCTCCGGAGTCAAGCCAGGGGACAAAGTAGGTATCTCGCTCGGTAACTCGTAGCTTGGAAAGATAACCCTTTCGTCGAAGGTACACTGGGAAAATATCGCGTTATTGATAACGTCATAGAAAATAAGTTTCCCCGGGGAAACAAAATGTGAATGCAAATTGCCCAACGACTTTTGAGCTAAGGGATTCCTTTGAGAATGTTACCTTTTTGAGAGGAGTGACTGATGCGTTGCGGAAATTCCCCAAGGCATGTTTATTTGTCTCTCTTCGCAGCCGAATATACCTTCTCTGAATATTACCTTCGCCTTAAAGTTCTTCCACCTTTTTTCATCGAAAAGAAAATCTTTTCGAGGATGGTTCAGGGACGTTGTGCCATAGTTTTACTCACAATCATCGAGTCTCATGCATCGTCAATGTACATATAACATAGGTAAATGTATCTAGAACGCTTAAACTTGGGCTCAGAGTTTTCTACCGCATAATGTCCAAAAAGAAAGGCAGGAATGATTGAAACCAGGTCATTTGAACTACCACGCTTATTTCCACGGCTCATTAATCGAATAATGAAACAGATCCTGCCTCATAATTCTCCTGGGTATTACCTGATTGTGAGCTGTAACATCGGCACTAATAACGCCTCGATTTATATTGAAAGATTATAGTTAATTGATGCAATTAGTCGAGTGTTATTAACACGCGTTACATTTTAGCCACATACATCGTTCGTGAGACGGAGTTTTTATATTTGACGGGTATAATATTGTCGGAGGTAAAATATGAGTACGGCGCATATGTGGTCCGATGAAAGAAGAAAGGTCTAGATCAATTTAAAGAGGTCTTCACCGTATGAATTATTATATTCATACTAGAGGGTGGATTTGCATAATCGCTACTCAGTTAATCGTGTCACCTGCTCATGGTCGATAAAGTCACGTGGATATGTATATATGGGGTATGTGGGCTCGATTCAGCCTTCCTACAACGTTTACGTCTCAGATTTATTTCAAGCATTTCATAGAACTGCGGAAAAAGCCATTTTCGAGAGAGATACGATCTTGTGAAAATTATTGCCGAGCATAAACATCAGGTACTGGAGGATAGAGCTTTCTACAAGAAATATTCGGTCTTCTGTGTATTTTCGAAACAAGTTCAGCCAAAATTTTACACTCATTTCTTGTCGCGATTTTTTACGCAAAATTCTACATCAGGAAACCGGAATTTTTCAATCCGCGAAAATGATCTTCTTATCTATTTGCGATCCGCAAATATTCGGAAAACATCATATCTTCCAACAAATTGGAAACCACTGGCTCCGATTCATACAGAAATGTTTTCCTTTCCGCAGTGGGTACTTCAACGTGCTTTTTCTTTATATATAATAAAATAGGTAAGCGGTAAGTAGAGAGGCGGGTAAATATACAGTAAGCTGGTTAAGTCGAGCTGGAATGCTTCGTATACGGTTCAAGTCCGTTCTTCAATAGCATAACGGCTTTGTTGGATGTCCGTCAGTCCTGGGTATACATGGGATAGTGAAATATTGTGATCTTGCATGTGACTGATAAAGGCGATTCTTCGTCATATCTCTGGGTCACTTTTCCGCTGTAAATCGTACGAGTACCCACTCGATTCGCACGCTGAAAGCCAGGCCGAAGAGCACAACGCGTCAAAGAGCAGAGGTTGAAAATTCTATTCCTCTAAAAGTGGTTTTCGTCGGGTTTATCATTCGCGCATATCTCGGGATATACTCGAGTGTCAAACCGAGCCAATTTTTAACGCTTTTCAGAATTCTCGCCCACTTTGTAAGCGAGTAATCCCCGCAGCTCATCATCGAATTTTCCAAGTACAAGACGTAACCAAGCGATTTTTCATTCGTAATGAAATTTTCTTGGATGAATCCTCGGGGTTTTAATAAGTCCCGAGTGCGCCGAGTGTAGTCGGTTTAATTCTAACAAATTCTCAGTGGATCAATGTCTTCTCAAGTTGAATCAGAGCCACGTCCCAAGGCTCGTTTGCGCGTCCTTAATTAGCAAATTTACCGCAAACCCATTCCCAAGAGTGATTGTAGAACGGTGCTACTGGTGCACGTGGTAACCCTAACCTGTGCTTCCGAGGACGTCGTTCACCTAGCCACAGTACCTATGTACCTCCAACGTGTTATAGAATTCAGAGATTGCAATTGCTTACGGAATATCTGGTTATCGCAACTTGATAACCTTTGCTTGTCACTCGCCCGTGGTCTCGCGGGTCCGAAAAAGTTTGTATTTCGCTGTCCCTCGCGAGTTATCATCCTCCGTCTTCGGAAGCATTTAACGTAGGCACCATGAACAACTCGTAATGCGAAATTGGAAATCGTGCGTAGGGTCCTTCGGGCTTTTTCCCTGGGATCCCAGGATAAGAAGCTCGAGGGTATACACTATCTCGGCTGTCTATCGCTTGACCAAACTTAACAGCCAATCAAGAATAGGATGGAGAAAAAGTTGCGCAAATCCTGCCATAAATTATCCTACTTTATTTCATTGGTTAGCAGTTTCTTGGTCGGTGTCCCAAAAAGTTTTACACAGCCTGCAGTTTGGCGGCCGCAGCTAGCCGGAGACTCAATATGCGCGCGAGACCATATCTAGTCGTTTATCAATTCATTATGATGATAATAATAATGAGCTGCCGCCGCCGCAGACGGAGGAATACGAACTGATCCCACGAAACTTCGACAGTATCCCTTTTTCGGCGAGTTTACCCCCTCGCAAGATCGGGACTGGCGATATCTTTGCCTTTTCCAGCCGCGCTAAGGTACCTGAAGGGAATTCGGGCCATAGGCCAAGGTCCCTTTTGGATCGTAAACTTTCTTACGCCACCTCACACGTACGCTCATTCCTTGGCCTGGGTATCCACGGGCATGTAAAAATATACGACTACCCACGCGGTTGAATATGGATGTGTTATTTCATGCGGTAGAGGACCGCCTAGAGAGGAAAGGAAATTCCTTTTAAATTCAGCTTTTCGTTACGGTCCTTATTTCTTCGATTTTAATTCAACAATTTGGCTTGAATTGGTGATTTAAACATTTTTAAAAATATTATTTGGACTTCATGAACTACTGGAGCCGTACAAACGTGAGAGACTGTAGTTCGGATCGAGTTATAGCCGGAAGAGAGTTCGAAGTGATTTCAATATTACTGCAACTACGGAGTCTTATATCTTTACTATGTGTCGTTCGATATTTTCTACAGGATGCTGTTAACTTAAATTATCGTTTCAGTTACATTTATTTATACATATCGGTATATAGGTATATATGGGCTTCGGTTATGTAAGAAGTTCCGGAGTTTCTCGGCAAAATTATCGTTAAAATTGTGGTAAAAAAAGAAGAAGGAGAGAAAGAATTGTTAAGATATTCAAATCACCAGCTGAAAAGTCCACTTAAATTTAAATCAAGAAAAGAGAGATGAAGCAAACTCTTATACCTCAACCATTATATTCGTTTCTGCAAAGCAAACCGAGTTTTAATAAATCAGGACCTTAGAAATTACAATAAACGTGTAGCCTCTGTCAGAGAATGGAACAAGATCCTCTAGTCAGAAATATGGGAAGAACTTCACGTTCATATATATTTAATCACGCAATTAAGTGCATTATGGGATCATGGTATGCTCCGCTAGAAAAATGTGACAGAAATATTTGAACGAACGGTATTATTCCGAATTTGCCAATTGAAATGCCTTGCGAATAAGTTGGATTTAAGTTCCGATCATGCCGTGAAATTGAACGAGACATCTTTTGAATTAAGAACAGCAAGTCCACGTAAACGATAAATTGCAGGAGATGAAGATAATCGAAGCGGAAAATTCGGCTGCCCCATTATTTTCGTTCTTGGAAATATCAGCTGTTTCTATCAGTTCGTTCGGGCTCTAAATGAACCGGAAATTCTTTGAATAGGAAAGTGAAAAGTTGGGAAAAAGTATAGGAATGCATCGCGGCCTGAACGAGAATTCCGAAGACAAACTTCTCCCGAACATATGAGCCCGAAGTTTTTTTTTTCCACAGGCTAATTTTCGCCCTGCGAAAAGTCTTCTCGAAAGCAAAACTAAAGGCTAAGATCTCCCGCTTCTCTAACTAATTTTCTCGCATATCTTTTTGTTTCAGGTAAGTTCTAAAGCACGTAACGCTTCGAGCTGACAAACTTTTTACTGATGAAAAAGGCGCGTACTATACAGGTAAACCAGGGTCACCCTCCGTCGCCCATGTCCTTGGTTTAAGGTAAACTTTTCTCATGAAAACAAAAGTAGTTGGAAATACAATTACGCTATTTGTAAGAACAATCTCTGCTGAGTATATGGACAAGTCCCTCAGTCCCGTACGCCTTACAACCACTCTGCAATGATTGCATGAGAATACGTTATTGTCGAGTTAATTACATACTGCGGTAGAGAATAGACCTGCCATTCTGGCTAACCAATCGCGGTTGAGTTTAATCACGACTTGCAGGCTTGCAGCCTCCGAAATTTGATCGGAATTCAAATCAAAACCTGGTATGCTTCAACGTTTCGATTATGGCGAATTACCGAATTACAGCTCTATGATCCATTATCGTGATAAAGGTGTACAAGTTAGCCTCATCGTACATGATTTTATTCATTCCAATTTCCGTTCGGAACGCTATAGACTCTGCAGATATGTGACTCGGGTAGAATGAAGTACAAGAGTCGAATACTGTTTGGGTCAATAACTGCGTAGACGATATCTGCAGCGATTTACATCGGCGCTACTATAATTCGCGATCAAACTTTGAGCAATTTTCAATAAATCGGATTGATGAATAACCAACGCTCTCATCACGTTCAGAGGTGATATGATCGCTCTTCCCCGAGCTAGGGACCCGGAACTGTTCAGATTGATACCAAATAAAACACCATAATGTTAACTAGATGAAATTTCTTCTGCCAAAAGCCCTCACGGTATTTGGTCGGTCTCAATACATTTATTATTTATACAGGAGTATACTATGCAGAGAGAAAAAATTCTGGCTGAACCATTCGGATAAATATTTGGTTGAAACAAATTGGAAACTGTGATGTCCGATGTGCTTCGCGCAAACATGTGATTGTTTGCATCGACCAATATTTTGTTATTCCAACAAATTATTTATTTCTCTTAACCGCGATCGTCCCGATTAGCTACCAGTTCGTTAAACCAAAATTATTATTTATTTTATTTTTTTTGAATGATATATTGTTATTCTTAGATCACATCGAATTCAGCATGGACTTGTCCCGAACCAGATAAAGATACCCAAGTCCTACTGATTGTGAGATTTCGCCAGTAGGTATATAAGGGTAGGTAGAAGAAGTAGTTCGAACCGCCATACTGACGAGCAAAAAAGGCCACTAATCCTGCCAATAACATGTCTCGCAGTTCGTGTCTTGTTGCCAGACACGTATTAATGTCAGGAGAACCGACTGGAATATCCAAAATAATCCTGAGCCATATAATGGGCCATTTCGTAACTAGGCCAAGTGCACATGTTATCTGCATATGGATACTTTAAAAGTTGAAAATAGAATTTTCGAAAGTCCCCGGCCAGGGATCAGGAGCGAGTCTGAAAATTTCCTCGCGAAGTTGAAGAGAAACAGCTTACACAAATAACTGTTTACTTATTCCTCTCATGCAAGGTTCTCCAGCCATTCTCGCGAAATAGTCCTCGAGGTTAAGTTAACGTCGCAGGATCTCCTGGTCATGGCTACACGTCAGCAAGACCCCCTTCCGTCGCGTTATCTCAATTTTGCTTACCTTACTTTATTTCGCGTTGCCTTAACGTTACATTCGCTCCTCATGCCGGAGGCCAATCCGGCTCTACTTCAAACAAGTCTATACCTACTTTGTACCAAATTCTCTGACTTATCGCGTACCATGCCAACCGCAGACACTCAAGTTAGCAATTGGATTGCCAGTATATTCTCACATTATACGGTGCTTGTAACTGTTCGCGCCGCGTAAATAAGATACGTTTCTTCTACCCGTATTTCACCCGGCATACGGAACAACAGGGAGATCTCTTGTTCACCGTTAATTATCAGCGAGTGTTTCTCGTCTGATCGTACCAAACGTAGAATTCCGAAATGACAAACGATTCCTGACAACGAGTGGAGAAAGTAGCGCTAATGAAATCGTAAGAATTCTCTTTACGATGAACGCTATGAGGGGTGAGGAAAAAACGCAACGATATTTCTCCGCTCGGCAGGGAGCATATTACGAAACAGCGCGAATATGCGATAGATATGAGCAGTTTCAGAAATTTCGCGTGCTAAAGACCTGGCATTTTCACAGTTCACCGTCAGCGACTCGGTTAACCGAATTTCAGACGGCGCTTCCGTGGATATATACCCGCATCCTTGAGATCGAGGGTGATCTAAGTTCTACCATCTTTTCTCCGAAGGTTGGATTAGGCCCATGGATTTGAATACTGTAATTGAATAAGATGTAGAAATCAGTTTATCTCAATTTAGCGTAAACTGGAAGTTCGGAGGTCACTGGTTTCCAGAACCAATGAGAGTCTCTGTAGCGTTGCCACTCTCGAAGGATACTGTATTATACTTACCGAAGCTTGCAGAAAAATTGCCTCAACCGTCGCGTTTCCTCTCCAACTGATTTATAAATAATTATATTGTGTGATTCAATGGAATATAACATTCGGTTGATCTCAATTCAAATCTGACTTGACTCGAGAGTTATAGCCGGTGTTTGCCAGGACTCGAATCATTGTAAATACGCGGAGCTTGTTTACGGAAGCAAAACAAGACCTACATACATACTGCATATGTCGCTTGTCCTTTCTCCCGAATATCTCGCAGTCGTACGGTTTGAAAATAAATAATTGAAGAAGTAAATATCGGAATACTAATGGCTTCAGCGAAGAACAGGATCCGATGTACGCCAAAATTCAAGCTACGTCTGTTTGCGAAATGTTACCGAACGACTTTTGAACGCTTACTATGAATTCGTCATCAGAATTTCTCCACCACATCACGTTTTTTTTATCAAATCGAAAAGAAACGTGCAAAAAGTCTTTCACAACATGACAATGTGATGGCCAAAGTTTATTTTCGGACATGTATTGTGAATCATAATGCCAGCTGACACGTCGTCGGAATATTCCCTGCTGCAAAGTTCTTCTTTCAAAGCGTAACGCTGAGAACCAAGCATCTTGATTCTAAAACCACCCAGAGCCAGTCGATAACTACAGCATTCCATCAGGATCCGTTCGGTTCGGATCAAGATCTAGATCTCGGAGTGACTCATCGAACTTGTGAATCAAGCGTCGAAGTACTCCTTCATTGTTCACATCGAGTAGGTACAGTGCAATCTCGTTACAAGCGAAAGATCTGGAAAATTGACAAGCCAAGTTCTTCTCACTAGCTTTTGCTTATGACGAACCATGTGACTCAAACTTGAGTCAACGCGACCAATTGTGGGTTTTCGAAAACCATGACGCGGGGGACGAATTCTACGAACGGAATGACGTTCAGGGTTGAAAAAGCTACCGGATTCCACCCTGTTCTATAAAAAGTCGGAATTTCGGGCGACAGTGGTGATCAGATCGTCGTTTACCATGTTAAAATTGCAACACCTGGTGAATCGGGATAACCAAGGTGTAGGGATAGTCGTATTCCGTCGGTAGCCTCACCTCGTACTCCCGACGTCCGTCCTTCGGTTTCCCGGCTACCGTCGGCATTTGCCCGACTCTCAGCTATCGATCTCCCGATTCGGAGTCCACACCACCGTTACCGCTTCTGACAGCTCCTCCTCGTCCTGCGGTGCTCGTTCGTTCACTTACTCGCTCGAGGCATCCTTGACTCGCTCGTGCCTGGATTTTCCGACACCTGGTATATGGCCTTGGAGCAGATTATCATTTCGAGCCTTCGCCCTAACGGATAGCCCGTCGATCTCTAGCCTGGAGTTCATAAAGGGATTGGAGAACACGGGATATGGGACTGTGATGTATATCGAGTCGGACGTCGAGCGAAGTCCCACTGAAACACAGTTTGGGGAAAGTTTTAAACTAATCAGATCTCTGGATGTGCTCGTCAAACCCGCGAGGCCGTATTAACGTTCAAGGA
This sequence comes from Tenthredo distinguenda, assembly GCA_947538915.1. Taxonomy (NCBI): domain Eukaryota; kingdom Metazoa; phylum Arthropoda; class Insecta; order Hymenoptera; family Tenthredinidae; genus Tenthredo; species Tenthredo distinguenda. The sequence continues at coordinate 15,741,364 of OX384534.1, forward strand.
GCATAAATTATATTTTAATTGAATTTTTTTAGGCTTTCTTCATCGTCTGAACGGAAAACTTTTGGCAATAGACATTTAAGGGTCCTGCCTTTGCCCGCCTCCGGCCCCCTGACAGTCTCCCAGCTGCCTCATCTTCCTGCTCCTTGATTCAAGATTGTTCGTAAGGATGCTATCCCGTCTCGCTCCTTAGGTACCTTTGAAGATTGATTGAATCGTAGACGACCAGGTTAACGCGTCCCACGCGGGATACCGTTAGTATTTGTAGCTTGACGAATCTCTCGCAATGTCTAACCCCGGATTGCATCCGAAGAAGAACAAGGAGTATCAAGCTGATGAGAAAAAAAATCGGAACCGGGATCAGCTGGGTATACCTACACTGATTACCGGGGATCTTCTTCAAAGCTGTACGTACCCAATCGTTGGGCGATACCTACTGCAAAAGATAAGCTTAATTGACAGCGAAGTCGTTTCCCGAGACACCTCTGCCCCGATCTCGCTCCCTCTCGACTCCCGGATTCTCTTAATCGCCTACAGACGCGGCCTCGACAGGGTCGTGAAGCGAGACCGAACAGGGTCGAGTGTGTACCGAATAGTAGTTACCGCCATTGGCATTCGGCACATAAATTTGTTTGAGGTTACAATTGGCGTGCCTCTCTGGCAGCTTGTATTACTCGAGCATTACAGGCAACCGTTAATGGGTTATGGGTTTCTCGGTCTGGATAGAGACGAGCGTTTTTCACGCAACCCATGTTTCACTTGACGAACAAACGCGCAAGATTATGGTACGGATTCGCCGATGTTGAGAGAGAGTTGTTTGCAAAGTGGGATACGAGAGGCTTGTATTAGCTTGTAACTTTGCGATTTCTGAGTGTAACGTGAACTTAAGAGTGTTGTCAATTAAAAGTTTCAACTACGCAACAAGTGTTGGCCCCGGGCGAATCGTTAACGGAATCTTTTCACCGTTTCTTTTCGCATGGTTCAAGGCTAAAGCTGTTCTTTTGTGTCAGATCAGATTTGATAGCGGTTCGCACAATGCGGTATCCTTTACCAGATATGTGCTTCTGTAGCGCGTCGAGATGTTGGCAATCTCTGAAACGCGTTTACGGAGGTCCGTGGGCATCGATCTCACCTTCTTCATTCATGAAATGGTATACGCCTTTCACTACACATCTAAGCTTAACCCCTGATCAAGTAATTCCACCGAGAAGAACCCATCCCCCGCCCGGTATACATAGAAATCGGCACCCTGCAAAATGATGCCGGATTTGATCATAGGACAGGATTTTAGCAGTTGGGCTCCGCGACGAAGAGCCAAGGAGATCGCCGCGTCTATGTGCGCGTGCGAATCCCGCGCGTGTATGTAGTGGTGAGGGAAAAGGGAAGAGGGCAGAGGAAAGAGGGAAGAGGGAAGAGGGAAGGGTGAGCAGGGGGTAGAGAAGAGAGAACGAATATTGCGGTCCATAGGGATGAAAGAGGCTGAGGAGGACGTAGGTTGGCAGGGTTGGTGCGCGGAAGAGGGACTCGGTTTGCGCGGAGGTATTGCGCGTCGACGGCGAGGCCGCGCGACGACGGCGGGGTTCAGTGCTGGGGAGCGCGGCATCGCGACGCCATGCGTTCGGGTGCTGCCGCACTCGCCTTACCTCTTGCACTCTCTCCTTATATCTATCTCTGTCTGTAAATGGCTGCTAATTAACTCATAACTCTATGTCAAATCGTGGGCTAAACCTACATACGCGGTGTCGTGATCAGAATTAATGTGAGAACGTGTTTTCGGTAAAAATAAAAAAAGGAAAAAAAGAAACAAAAAAAAAAGAAGTGTCCGTTTCATCTAGTTCGCGAAGTTCGAGTCCGCGTAACGTACGTATACGTCTACAGTGTCAAAAATCTCCGCGATATAAATTACCCCAAATGGCGCCGGACAGGGCCATGTGCTTCCGTCAGTGTGGACGCGACTGTAAATTTTCAGCGTGTATTTAATAAGTGCGGGAATAAATTTGTGCAATGGATCCCTACGGTACCGGAGGAGGAATCAGCGGCGGAGGTGCCGGCGGTGGTGGATGGGGTCCTTCGCAGGGACACGCTGGACCCCGGTGCTGGGAAAGATCGTGCAGATCCACGGACCCTTCACCGATGCGTCCGATCGACCATGCGCTCCGTTCCGTCGAGTCGATGAGATCCATGGAGTCCATGAGGTCCATGGATTCGATCAGACAAATGGACCAGTCGAGGCCGTTGGTCGACCCGATCAGATCCTTGGAACAGATCAGGCCGACGGAACAAATGCGTCAGATGGATCCGTCGCTCAGGAGTCTCGATCATCACGGTTCCCGCGCTATGGAACATCCCTGTCGGTTAATGGACCACGCGGGACACGCGCGTGAACACCTCGCTCGTACACACGATCACGGTTGTCGTTCGGTCGAACATCGTCCACCCCACGAGTACGTGACCGGTAGACCGATCGTCGAAGCGACGTGTAGACCGCTCAATTACTCATGTCGTTCGCTCGAACACACGCCAGGACGTCCTTTGCCGATGGACTCTGTCATCTTTGGATCGCACACTCATCCGCCACCGCGAATGCCGGCGGAAAGTCCGTTCCGAGCCAACTGCCCGGTGCACAGTCCTTTCAGATTTCGATTTCCTAACGGAGGATCGGACTTTTATCCCCACCAGGTAAAACCCCAGTATTATACCTTTGTTCGACGATATTTCTGCTTTATCACAGCCCGCCGATCCCCGATTGAATACGGCGATCCGTCGAGCCTTTGGGCCCCGGTTACTATTGCTATTATCGACGTTTTCGGGTCACTATTATTGTCATAGCTAGAACGTAGGCGAACGTTTGTCATCGCGACGTTATTGCGCCCTCAGGGGTTTATACGTGAGGCTGGTGCGTGAAGCGGTTCACATTCGTTCACGCCAGTAATGGGCCGTGGATTATTGTCATTTCACGGAGTGAATACTCTTGGAAAACACGCTGTGCGGATCACGATCGTAATTCTCGGTAGAGGACGCGGTACGAATCTGACGACGATACTTGAAACTTGAATAGAATAGAATTTCATTCCATGAAAGAAATCGATTCAAGTCACCGTCTCATTCTGCATATTTCACCCCCACTTGCATATATGCACATACATACACACATGCTACATACATAGCAGTCTACGCATGGATTTATGCGAATCAATCTCTCGTAGATCTTCCCAACCGTGATTTCTATCTCTGATTCGATCTCTCTTCGGCGACCCCTATTTAGACCGTTTGATCAGTCGCTTGGCTGTATCTTACACATACGTGATATCTTCCGTGCGTTTCGCGCGGGTGATTGACTCTCGTGGAATAGACTGTCTATTTCCAATACCTAGTGTCCTATTGACCGAAGCGGTGGGCTTACGGGTAAGTTGAAATTCACTTTTGTCTCCGATATCTCAACCGCAATCGCGTCTGCGCCCGTACCAGATTGACTATTTCGTTTCATCGCATCGCAGAGCTCGCGATAGCTGCAGGCGAGAGTTTTTGCCCGGTATACCATACGGTGTGAATTCAATCTGTTGATTGGCAGTTATGTGAAAGGAGGCGATCGATTACGGACAGGTTTTCACGAATAATAGACCATAGATACTCCGTTGTCGACGCGTTGTGTCCAAATTCCGTTAATACTTCAACGCGAGGGAGAATATTACCTATACACGCTCGTACGTATATCTATCCACTTATTAGTGGCAGAAATTATATCACGTCGCACCAGCGTGCACCGAAATCGGTGCCAACTACCCGAAACTATGAGCTTTGATCTGGTATCGATTAAACGTTGATGCGGGATAAATCGTAGATCGCACGACTGCACCCTCCACGTTGCAAATTCCAGATACCCGTTCGTTCATTTTAATTAATAATACAGATCTGATCGCAGATTTGGAACGCTAATAGCCTAAGTACGCGGATTATGTGCGGATATTTTATCCTGTATCTCCGCACATTGGGAAATGAAGAATTAAACGTGTCGCAAAACTGATGTATGGACCAGAGCTTTATTTCTATTCGATGAACGTGTGGAATCACCGGAACAATATTATTCTATTTTCACTTCGAAGAGGCATCTCGTGTTCCTCTGCCCACACTCATAGCATCATAGCAGAATCATACCATCCAGTTGACTCCGAATGTCTAATTACATGCACGCGAGGCGACTGTACGTGTAGATTTTTCGGTTCGAGTCGATCTTCTCAGGCTCTTCTTCTCGGTATTGAATATAGGGAGGAAACACTTCATTTCTAGAAAAGCAGAAGGTGGAAAGCTCGAACAGGGGACTCAATTCGCCATTTTCATTTGATCCCATTTCTGTTTTTAGATGTGTAGATGGAACGCGGAAGCATTCGACGATATTATAGAACGTAGAGTTTCGATCTCTGTGCACTCCAGGTTGAAAAAATCTCGGTTACTCGTTAGACAGAAGTGGGCATCTCGCGTCACCTCTTTATTGACCTGAAAAGCATATTTCAAGTAACTTATATGAGAGAAATGTACGGATAAATAATGAATCCTCTCCTATCAACGGATAAGCCACGTGACAGAAATTCTGTTTGACTAACTTGCGGGAAACTAAAGGGGGATACGTTCTCCCGGGGTGAAATTTATCCATCGAAATTCCGGCACTGGAGAGAATCTATTTCTCCTTTATATTTCGCGGAATTGATGCTTCCTTAATGTCGGGTCGTGAAGCAAGGAGCAATTAACCCTGGAGGGATTAATCCTGTTGCAGGGAGCGCAGTTATTGTCAATTATAGAACAATAATTAGCGCGACGTATAGATCGTTCTTGACTGAAACCGTTTAGCGAAAGCTAGATGAATCGTTCCAACGTGCTCTCTTCTCTCTTCCATCTCATTGCCGGTTCGACCTACTTGCGCAAAGATAAATGAAAGCGAACTAGAGGACAACTTACTTACAATTAGTTACTAAACCACTTTTTGAACGAACGCTAAGCCGAAAGATCCCCAAAATTAATTTGACCCAAGCCGTGGCGGGCTGGTCTCTGACTAAAAACAACAAACGCTGAATACTTTACCAACAACGGTGGAAGTATTTCGTGACATTCCGCAACGAGTAGTCATTTTCATTAGTAGTCGTGCACTGTTTAGTTTAATATGGACAATGCTCTATATTCTAGCTCGTGGCAGTTGCGGAATTACTGAGAAATATTGCGAATGTAATTCGTGCTGTTTGCTTCTGTTAACCGAGCTATTGTGCCAGTCTCTGTACGAAAACGAATGAAATACGGAGTGATGCAAATCGCGAGATGCTCGTTGAAACTTGGGCGAAAAATTAACATTTATATAGCCATATTAACCGCGACAAACCTATCGGCTTATGAAAGAGCTACTTGGTCCCGTATCGTGGGTTTGCGTGACGGCGAGGTCTAAACTTTTTTGAAATCCTCATCGTTGGCATCCGCCCTCATATACCTAACAAGCTCGAAGCTTCGGTTCGCGCTTTGATTCAAGAATGATGGAAAAACGTACTAAAACTTGGAAACCAATTTTCCGAACGTCACCAAATATTATCGAAGTCCTCTGTTCTTCCAATTTTCGAATGCTACGATAATCGTGATGCCACGGCAGTGCTCGGTGTAAGTTGCGAAAAATTCGGTCGTCTAGTCGCACGTTTCTTCAATTAACGTCGCCGTACTGTTTCTATTCTTTTATTCAAATTTATAGAACTGTACCAGTCCTCAATCCCGATTCGGATGTGTCCGTCGCCCCGTTTCACCTACATTCGTGCCATTTCGTCAGAAAAAGTTCTAGAGCACGGGACGAATTCGTTGAATTCCGTGACAAAACGTTTCCCTTCAAATCCAGCGACCCAATCGAGAGGGTTCCTCCCGACGAGGTTTATCCTTGGTGGAAAGGTGGGATCTTTAAAAAAATAAAACGCCTTCTCGCGAACATCTTTGAAATTGAAATTTTATTTCGATTCGATTACCGTCATCTGTATTGAGTGGAAAGATTATCGCGTGCGGGTTGTAACTATTAGAAGATTCGCGCGTATATGCGCGAGCTGAAATCGTGAGCCGTTCTCCGAAATAAAAAAAAAAAAACGAAAAATTCAATTTCCAGGGAATCGTGAGTCTGTGAGAAGCTAAAATTATGCAGAATCGATACAATTTTACTGCCTTCCGCAAACTCCTATCGTCAATCTGCAGTATTCCCAGGTTTTACTGTTTTCCACGAAGCAATTCGTTGCTTCTGCGCTGTCTACATAGGAAGCGGAAAATCCTCTCTGCGATAGACGGATTTGAACGACCGGGAAAAGTTCGACTTATCATAACGGCTCTCGTATGTAATTATTACGTATATGTGCATATTTTGGAAGGTAACGATTCGGAGCTTGGATATGCCGACGTGAAACTTATCAAAATCTTCACCTACCGATGCAAATTTATAATCGTCGCCGTTTTAGGTAGCGGACGAACAAAAGAGAGTCCAAATTGCAGAACGTCGAATTCGCCTGGTGGCGCATTTAAATCGTTTGTTAATTCTCGTGTCTCGTACAACGGTGTAGTTAGGAGGACCATTCAGCCGTCAGTACCTTAATCCAATCAGACCAACGTTAAATTGCGTTAGCTCGTCCCGCTTTGACTAACCGAGCAAGACCACGAAAACCTCAGGAAAACCACTAATCCGAAAAGCACGAAGCGTAGATCGTTTGGTACTCGAGCAAAGTGTTTCGCAATAAAGCGAACCGGCGCGTTTGGCACAGAAACGATCCTCAAGGTATACGTTCAACGATTCCCTGAGTTTCTTAGCGGTCGCGGCACCGTCGTACCTCTTACATGTCTCCTATCTTTATAATTTAAATGACGAGCCGTTTTGTTGATACCGTAGTCAGTGACCCTCCTCAATGGAATACATTAGCTTCTGTTACAAAGCTGAAAGAAAAACTTACTCTACCTCCGCACGGGAGTCTATATCCCGTCATCGCATACATATAGACACGGGGTGACCTCGCTCTTACTCGTATGACCGAGCTCACCTACATTTACGCGACTTTACGCACTCACACGTTCAGCTAACTTTTCACCGTTATTACCTACCGCCACTACGACAGCTGCAGCGACTACACCCCCGCCCTTTATTCACCAAGGGACCAAGATAGACTAAGCCCGCGTGACAACCCTCATCACCCTCCGGTGAATATTTCATGAAATATTTTGCTCGCTGGTTGCGAGTCGCCCATACTCTCTCTCTCATTCGTTCGCGAACATTCGCGATTTTGTTAATTCCGTGCCTCACTCTGTTTCCTCGGTCATCGCGGAATACTAAAGTTTTTCGAGTGTCGCCATTCTAGTACCTTTTCACAGGGCTTCTAAAACCCACTTGAAAATCTGTTTACCGGCGTGATCGCTCGACGGAATTAATCCGCAAACAACAAACCCCGCTAAAACTGACCCACTTCAAGATCCGTTCATTCTTTTGTAGCTCATGGCGCGAGTAACTGCAGCACCCTGTACCAGACACGTCGGGCGCAGACTTTCGAGGTTCAATCATCACGCGCCCTGAAAAGTGTTACATGCATGGTTCACGCTCGAGGGTTCAATCGAGCATAAACGAGAGCGTGAATCAATCGAGACTCTTGTTATTCACGGTTCGGAATTGGCGTCGGAACGTTCGGCTTTGCAACATAATTCCCAGACGTGAAAAAGACTCGATTGATTGTTACGATTCGGTAGAGCTCTGAATGCCGTGCGGCCGATCAGTCAAGTCCTCTTTCTTCTTTCCTTTTTATGGCAAATCCCAGACCCTTCGAACGAAACTAAACTGCCAATCGAGTTCGACGATCGATACGAGAGGCCCACTCTCGATAAATTTGTCCCTAAAGTTATTTGTTGACCGTTGCAGCCGGGCCTAAATTCCTTGCGCCAACATGTATCATCTTACCATCGAATCGAAGCTTTCCAATGTTACTTCACCCCCTTTGTCCCGATATGAGGAACAAAGAAAACCTTTATAGGTATACGGCGCTTTGCCCTCGGAATAAAAATGTTGAAACCCATTGGCCGAACTGAAAGCGAAACGACGCGACATCGTCGTCGTCGTCGTCGTCGTCGTCGTCGTCGTTGATCGATAATTCGTTCAAGCCAAAGGCATCAGAGGGTTACAAAATACGAACGAGATTAGGGCGGCGTAGTGGCGTAGCACAAATGTTGGATAGTTGGCTGTTGCCTGTTAGTACGACACGCTGGTGGCAGTGCTAATAATTCGATAATTTAGACGAAATCTCATTTCGTCCCCGCTCGAGAACATATGTATTCATGAGCTGTGGCCTAGGCTCGTTGATGAGTTCACTCGCGAGGGCTCGTCAACCATTCCATAGTGAGCAACCGCTCTTCGTTATACCGCTGTCTCGATCCTGTACAAAGTTTCACTGCTTATCATAATCTAATCGAGGGGTTAATTGCATTAGTGTACGACAACACCCGGTCCACGGTCCCAGTACGTACGTACGTCACAGATTATTTATCGTTACTCTGTCGTCTCACCTTTTCGTTGGATTAGGTATACCGTGATGGGGCGGTATCGTTTCACTTATCGTCATGGAATTTGTGGTCTTCCCTTACCCACTTTGGTATCCTGTGTTCTCGTGACACAGGATGAGAGAAATTTCGGATGTATGTACATTCGAGGGCGTCACTGGAAGTGGCCTACCCTTAACCGAGTATTGTGATAATGTGAGGTACGGGCTGAACTAACTTGGGAAATACTATCAAGCAGACCTCTCATAGTACTCTGTATGTAAAACGCTGACGAGCAAAACGGCCCGGTTTAATATCCTCCGGTTCGAGAATCGACGATACGTCATTCGTAACTGCGAGGCCCCATCTCGACGCGTCCGTATTCCGTAGTACCCAGAGTTGAAAACCTCGCGCGAACATGGGATACCTTTTAGTCTTCGACAAACTTTGGATATAATCTGTAGAGTGGCTTTTAAGTTATCGTCGTCGGGAGGAAATTTTTCAAATCATGATCCTCAGACGGAGTAGTGAGTAGGTGAAGAGGTAGAAAAGCTGAGGCCAAAATTTCGTTACCTCTTCTTAAACTCGATTTTTTTACCACGAGTTTATCAAAAAGCACGTAAATGCGCTTATCACTGATAGACGAGCATTAACAGGCCTTCGTGGCATGCGCTCGATTCAATACTGCAGTAGTTACCGTGGCTGAATGTTTACTCATATTTCCATCTCGCCGATAATATTTTCAGATGACAATTTTTTCGCTCACGTTGTGTCAACGTCCATCGCAGAACGCGCATACAAATTGGAGGCATACAAATGTACTGAATATATCGTTATGTGTCAAAACAAGAACGGGAGTCCTGGCGAAGTGCCACGTGCCACTGACAGTTCTTAACGATATAGAATGAAGACACCGATATATCTCCCTGTCACTTCAAATCGACACGCACTCTTTTTGCCGGATCCTTCTCCCTTTTCCATCTTCCCTCTTCGGCTTATTGTCTTTTCTTTCCTCTTCGCGATTACTCGCTGATGAACAGGACCTCGGAAACCCTTAATGATGGCTTCGTTTATATCGCTGCTCAATGCCTCGGCTAAAAGAGTCTAAATTTCTTGTTCACAACTCTGAAAGGATCGGCAGAAGCCCAGTTTGTGGTTAATAAATTACTCGACAGCGACCAGATCGCCATTATTCATGTCGAGAATAGGAAGACCGATATTACCCCACTTTGTCTCTTCTTTGTACCAGTTCAGCGCAAGTGTAACTACACTAGTGCTACAACTCAGAGCTGTATACAAGAATATCTTAGATTCTGATTGCAAGGCTTAGCGTTTGGAGCTGAGTGAAATCTTCGAGATTACGTCGGTACCTTTAAGTGAAACGAACTCGCGATGGCGTGTTCAGAAGTGATTCTTAGATATGAACTTTACCCACTGCCTGAATCTATCGGAAGGCTTGGCTATACGTATGTCTTGTACAAATGCGATGGTAAGGCTCAAGTCCCATATAAAAACCGAGCTCTCTTCTTTCCTCTCTGTCTGTAAGCAGCGAGATTATAAAGACATACATATCGGGGCTCCGCCAGACTCAAAGCCTCGCGTTTGGGGAGTACTTCGAGTCCTCTGGCCTCGATACCGCGATATTTGCTCCGAATTTATCTGAGTTTATAACGCTTGAAAATAACCCTGAAGAACGATGGACACGTGAAAGAGAGGACAAAAGAATGACGAGTGACGATTTGGAATAATTTCCTAAAGCACTTTTATCTAATTACAGTAATGATCTGTCGGATGAGTGCTTAATTGCTACACACTAATGTTCTCCGTTCCCGGAATGGACGGAGTCGCGTTTAGAGGTGGTCGTGAATGCTCGATGAGTGGCTATTAAAAAGCTTAATTATTTGAAACCTGAGTGAGTGAATTACGTCGAAAATTATCATAGGAGAAAGAAAAATTTTCGCGCTAATGTAAAACAGGTAAAGTAAAGTAAAGCTTCGAGGGCGGTAGATCATTCGAGATAAACGAACCGGTGGATGTACCTATACCCACCTCGAGTCTTACTCATTTTCAGTGAAACAAAATAACTTTGCCGCCGGTAGTTACCCGGAGCTAATTGCGAAATAAACTTCTGCTCCGGGTGCGAGTGGTTCTTTGCTCAAAAGATAATATAGCGAATCCTTAATCATCTGTAAATATTCGCCGAACGAAGTTTGAACCTTTCAATTCATTAGTCATCATCACATTGGCAATTGTTATTAGCACCTACCCATCTACTTAGTCAATCACATTCCGTCGCGTTTAAAATTCTCTTTATCCAAACGAAAAACCTATAATTTACTACCTACCTCTGACATGTATTGTCGTTCTCATCAATACAGCTACATCGACGTCCATCGATTAACTTTTTCTAATCTAATCACCCCAACATCAGCTGAGTGTAACCCATTGTTCAAAATTTCGGATCGCAAATTCTGCAAAATGGGAGTATCGTCTCGTCCGATGCCGAGTTTGTTATTCGCGAATAATCACGAGAATAGCACTCATTCGATTACCACCGATTACCGGTGTGTCAATCCAACTGGCATAACTCCGTGCTTTTAAAATTTTCCTCGCTGTTGGTTTTTTTTTTCATTATTTTTTATTTCTCACTGTTTACGAAAGTTCGGATTCCCCCGGAATAAAATATTCCCGCCTACACGTCCGAGCAGCAGATTGCCCACGCGTAACTTAATTAATATTCACGCATTTGTGGCGTGCCAAGAGGTACTCGAAAGAGAGAGGGACGGTGAGTTCGGAGGCGAGGGTAGTATAGGAGAAACTGAGAGAGGCAATAAATTATTTTGCAAGTATGCAGTACCCGCTATAAGCTTAGGGTAGCTGGTGCCTGGTGGCTGGTAGGTTTCCTGGTCGTTATCTGCCTCTAGGTAAAGAAGTCCCGATCTCTCAGTGAAAAGGATCCAACTTCGTGCTGTGCCTCGTAAAAAAGGTCCTCTCTTTCTCATCCCTCTATCCTGGCCGGGCGTCACGCTCGTCTTTGGCGCTGCGCTACTTCGAGTACTCGAGTACCACGCGAATCCCTTGCTGTGGTTTCTACCTCTCATCTCTCTCGACTTTAACCTTAGCATCAGACGTTTCGCGAACATGCAACACATCACGGTAGAAATCCGAGTGGTCTTTGAATCTCGTTGCAGAAAACATCCCAGGATCAATTTTTAAAATATCTCACGGCTTGGTCTCAAACACTTTTCAAATCTTCATTATTTCTCCCTCTTCTACTCAGCTCATATAACAAAGTCAGTTGAAATATCTTGCGTCTTGGCGAGGGATAGTGAAATCACATCTCCAACCGTGGGCTGATAATTCATTAGGACCATTTCCGGAAAAAGACTCAAGCTAAGTCGAAGTTTCGAGAACAACTCGTTCGCCGGTTGGTTTTGCATGTAAAAACGGGACAGCTTTTTCTTAAACGATCAAACTTTTTTCCCTGCGAAGTAGATCTTCCTTTCGACGAACTTTCATCGACGCGAATGTAATTTTAACCTTTCGTGTTCAACAAACCGTATCTTCGCACAACATTTCGACTGATCAATCTCAATTTTCAATATTTTCGCATGAAAATTTATGGATATCCCTTGAATGAAAGTGGACGAATCGAGAACAACGTTTTACCGAGATGAAGGCCTGCGAACCTCTGTGCCTGTTTTTCGGAAACAGCCCCTAAGTGCGTATATATATTCAACCCCTTTCGCAAAGTAACATATGCGATAGAAGATCTGTAATGTTTCAAGAACTGTAATATCCCAGGTACGGACGGTCCCGCTGTTTACTGCGGTTAACTTCACCGCATTCTCCATAAATTTTGATTGCAGGATGTTTGTTGCTAGAACTGCAGTAGCAGACTTTTGGTATCTGTGCAGTTATCATAACCACGCTCCGTATAGTTGGTTTTACAATTTTGGTTAGCACATATCATCACACTCCGTTCTAGGCAATAAAATAGTTAGAATTGCATTCTTTCTGTCCGTACAGCTATTGCCGTAACACTTCCCGAAGTCGCAATTACAAATATTACTTTATTCGTCCCCCGTGTAGCTAGAACCCCATCAGAAATACTTGGCATCAGTGGATATGAGTACTGGTCATAAGCAATAAGTCTAGATTCTATTCACCTTTGCACTCAATCCTCATTCTCGTATCACAGCTTTTCACAAATATGAGAGAACCTCTCCGCAGTGAAAGGCTTTCACCGTTTTGCCCCGGGCTCGCAGACCCTTTTTTCGTACTGAATAAATCGTTTCCAAAAAATCCCTCACTCGTAAACTAATTCACTGAATCTCAAGAGGTACGTCTCGTTACAGGACGGAAGGATCGGGTAGCTTCTGAAGAGGCGACCGAAAATATCCTTGACTCTAATGGCATGACCCATTGAAACAGCAACGAAATTTTCTCTAGACTGATTCCGGTACCGTTTTTCACCTACGCTATTCGTTAGTTTCCCTAATCCTAGAGAAATCTCGAAAAAAATAATCGTACAGGTTTCTCTCATGTCTTGACCAAATCGTTCGTCATCTTTAAAGCGGGCGGGATTTGGGCACCTAACTTCACCCAAGATTTCGTACGCACGTTTGCATATTTCCATTTCTTGGATCAACCCTATAACTCAGGGCGTTAGCCTCGTAAGGTATTCCGAAATATTTGCCTATCATGAGACCCTGTTTGCCTCACGCAAAAATCCAACCCTCGCAAATAAGGCGAGCGACTTGCTCCATGGATTTCCCTTTTTGCTTATTTTCCTTTTTCCTTTTTTCTTTTCCTTTTTTTTTCGCCTCTCTTTCGGCAGGAGGGAGTTTCGGTCGATGTAGGTTGTTCGGCCCCCTCCCACGAAATCACGGGCGCGTCGAATAGGACGTATATCTCTTTACCCTGAATCAACGCTTCGAGCTTTCCGGGAACGAGTCCTTCACATTGTACGTCTGCATCAATAATCGATTTTCGTCAAGATAAAACGCGAAAGTTCTACCAGTTTCGTACACAACAAGGTCTCCCATACTTTACCAGGTAAATACTACAGTCCCGCACGGCTGCTCGTGACAACTCACTGTTTCCCTCACACTCTTGTACCTATATACTGCATTTTTATTCAACAGGGAGTTCCTTCCGTTCACTTATCCTCAAATTGAACGAAAATTGACGTGCCACGGGGTTCTAGCTCAAATTGCTTTTCGCAAAAGAGAATTAACGACAAATTAACACAAAATTTCGTAAAGAATCTATGCTTCGTATATACATTATCATAAGAATAATATGGTTCTGATCGACATGAAGCCGGCGAGAATTCTCCGGTCCGTTGAAGCTTTAAAATTTTGTAAAAATTAGATCGCCGGGCTGCAAATTTGCGCGTGAATATTGGTCGACCCGATGACCTAAATTGCACAAGTAATTAAGGAAAATGTATACAAGCAGTGACCCGTAAAAGCCGCAAATCTGCGACCCAGGGTAATGGGCAGGTATAGGTAATACCTGTACCCAACATCAAGTTGTTCAGTAAAATAGAATTTTGTTTTTCTTCCTTCGGACGGTTCGCATGCGTTTTGCACGTACCCCGAGCTACTCAGCCAGAATCATATGCGGCTTGTCGTGTAGCTTGATAAGAGGTGAAATGAAACGCGAGAGTCTTGGTCCTTCGCGTTTGAAAAATTCGGGAAAAATTTGGTTAACCGCGCGAAAAGGATAGACCCGCGGAGTATATTATTGCCGGCCCGCATTGCGGATTGGGGTCCGTTACTCCATTTATTTGCACCAGAAAACGCGATGAGAATCTCCGTGGCGAAATCACTCTCAATCATCGTTCGCGCGGTAGCAGCCAACGGTCCGTCCCCGTCGTTTCATTGGTAGAAATATTTTGTGGAAAATATGAAATGCCTGAGTTTTGAAGAAGTGAGGGCGAGCCGCGGTCATTTTTTTTTTTTTCCGGAATATTCGCTGACGCGGTATGACCCCGGGTGGAAACTAAATTACCCTCACGTTGACCAATAACCTGTCGTTGTGATTCCCTGGTCTAGGTATACGTCGTACGATTATAATTTCTTCATCCTGACCTTACATACCCTGCGTTTTATCGTATAGATTTACAGAATTATGAGATTGCGAATGAACCTGAATACGATTTTGTGCGATTGGTTTCCCGAATCTATCTGTGAAGGAGATAAAGCACGGAACAAAACTATAGAATCAGTTGAATCGGCGAAGACTGGCCTTAAAATATACGTTTCAGAGCCAGTTGTACAAACGAATTGAAAAATACGGGGTCTGGTTGGAGTTCAGAATTTTTGAAGTTACGAACGGTAAAAATTCCGACTTCGTTTGAGACGATTTCGAATTTTGAGAAACGTTAAAATTTGGAACATTCAAATTCGGAAAGGTCGGAATGCAGACAGTTCAAAATTGCGAAAGTCAAGACCCCTTCAAAATCGAAAAATGCGAAAAAAATAGTTCATTTGTATCGAGACCCTCTTCACGCGCATCCATTTTATTTACCCCGATCGAGAACTGCGATGTCGTAAAGAATTGATAAGATTTGCATACTTTTTTCCGAAAAGTAGATCTCAAGGCGATTAATTTGACCACTTATTGGTTTCGATACGATCAATACAGCCCGAGTTATTAAACACTGGAGTGAATACATGCGTGAATTTCAAGTCTCGGAGGTTTAGCCTTGCGGATCTTTAGCTTTCGGAATTTTGAGCCCTCGGTGTACCTCCTTTCAAAGTTTCTCAAATTGACTATGTAGTCTTTCGGGAAAATACGCTTCCCAAAAACTGTGAGTCAGTAATATCGAAATTCGGAATTTTTACCTCTAAACTTTGGAACTTCACCCCGACCCCAAAATCACTAGTTCAGTAGTTTGAAACTCGAAATACTTCATACTCGAATCACACTACATCTCTCGCTCTTACTTTTTGTTTTTTTTCTACCAAAAAATGTTCAAAATCGCCAGTCAAAAATCCCGCAGTGAAATAAAACGTTAATTTCACATCTTCTCCGCGCATTCCGCAGAGTGAAATATCTAGAAATCGTATATTTCGCAAATATTTCTTATAGTAACAGGGGTTTCAATTCCGAGCTACGTTACGTCGCAGATTCGGGCATCGGTATGTTAATTCAAGATCTTTTGTAAGCCACTGTCTCGTCCGTATCGATCGCTCTGACCCTCGGCTGCTGTTATCTCCACAACAGTGTTGTAATTGAAGCGGTTTTGCCGATGGAATCGCCGCGCCGTGCCAGTTGCTGCCATCATTCACTTGACCCGGTAGCCGGAGCCACGATGGACACAAGTCTACTCTTTGCTCAGTTTCCATCCTCCTAGTGGTAGATATACCCCAGCTTTTCCGTGCCGTGTAATTGCTTGTTCGCGAGTATAACGATGAATATAGGTGTCGAGGAGGTATTCACTGCTGGACGTCGACGCGCGTGTCACGCGCCCTTCAGTCTGCACCAAAGGTGTATTCGAGATGGGGTAAAGTGTGGAAAAAACCGTGCCGTTGGAGTGATCGGAGCCAAATCCCATATGTGTGGGTGAAGGGGGTAAGAAGTAAAGTCGAAGGGATCCCAATGAAATCGTTGGCTTCGTCCCGGTCTTTTTCCATTACTTTTTTATCTTCTTATTTTATTTTTTTTTGTAATTTCTAAAGGGATTGCAAGATACACACAAATTGCTGGGTATACGTACCCAAACCCTTCTTTGTGAAAATTATAATGAATACATTACGAGCCCCCATTACCAAATTATATTTGTGAAAACAGAATCCAGACCGCATGTACATACCAGAATTTTTTAATGGTTTTCATTCTGCTCTCGTGGTTTGTTAAAGAGCGATCGACCTAAAGTCGCTTCGGACTAAATTAGATCATTTTAAATTATTTGTTATTTGTTGTTCGATTTTTTTAACAAACTTTACTTCTTCGTTCGAATGATTAAACGCGTATTCGATGTCTCACGTCTCCACATTCCTTTCCGCCCCTTCGAAGTACGATATGGATAAGGACGTACAGAAGGGGATCTAAAAAGAATGTGTTAGTTATTGAAATTCCTTCTACGGTAAAAGCAGATAACATTTCACGATCAGCTTACGGAAAATGAGAAGTCTTGCAAAGATGAATAAAGTACTTGCTCCAGCCGCTGGAATATAATATGGTTCAGAAAAATCCCGGAATTTTTTCACTTTTGCCATCACCTTTTACGGATCCTTTGTATCCCTCAAGAAGTTTCCTCATAACTCGGTTGGCCACAAGTTGTGCAGTTCTTACGAGTGGTATAATCCCAAGATCTCTACTAGATGCTGCAATATGGAAAACACTGCATCTTGAACGGTACATTTGCCAGCTATTTTAAGCCCGGATAGGAGAATTTTGCATCGTATAAATAATTCAGTCGATAAATCTCGCGACTTTAATGCTCAGGTCTGACAGAAAATATGGGCCGGATTACATACCAGGTCTAAAAAACGACCAACACCGCATTGAGCGAGTTTCGCCTTTGGCGAATTAACCGATTGTTCGGAACGCACACCATTGTCTATACGTGTAACATTAAACCCTACGCATCTCGCGTGTAATTTCCAACCATATTGTTAAATAGATACAATAGACGTACGGCAGGTACATGTATCTACATGGCTAAGTAGTAACGAAAGAAACAGCCTGTAACAAAGCTTTGCGATTCAGCAATTTAGAACAAAGCGTCTAATGCTCTGTCCATCAGCTGCGTCATCAGTTGAGAGCGTCTCAAGAGAGTTACCAATTTCATTACTCGCGGTCCGGTTAATGTTCAATACTCGACACAGCGAGAGGTAGATTCGTACATTTGTTCGGTTTTGTATAATTCAGAGTATCCACCGTCTCCCTATTCTCGAATTGCGTTACCGCCATTATATGAATATATTTTCTTACTCCAACGCAAAGAAGACGCCTGATCCTCTTCTCATTCCTTTTATTTTCACCAGCATTCTGGATTCCCAACCTTGTTTTGAATATTTATTATGCGGGCAGTGGGAACGAAAGTTTGCTAAAGTTTACATCGTACTTCCGAATTTGAGTAAACCTTTAATGTTACTGGCTGAAACAAGTACCTAAATCTTGGACTTAACTGACTGAGTCGGCTTCCCGAGACTCGAAGTTTACCAAACTCGTGAAACGAATTACGCATCTATGCGTGTACTCTTACGAAAAATAATTCTATCCCAATATCACGATCGGGGAAATTAGATTGATAAAAAATGAAGGATCTTCCCGATGAACGATAACGGAGTAATCAAATATTTCCAATAGAATCCCATTCGAATGATGAAAGGACGTTGAGTAATAAAGAAATGTACGTCACAGTCGTTGATTTTTGTCAAACACATTTTATTTTCATTGATTATGACATAAGCTATACGGTTATTACAGTGGCAATGAGGGAAAGGTGATTAATCACACCCCTGTCTCGTATACTCGTTAGCAATCAAGTTCGGAAGCTACCAAGTCCGAGGTTCTTCGAAATATTTTGTTCCTTCGATCTCATCGTCTGGGGAAAATTTCTCACCGTGATCGTAAATCCCATTACCTGGCTCGGTTAGCCTTCGATCATGGATGGTCGAACGCGTCCGTTTCACTTGGCTGCTTCCTTGGAGAATTTTTGGTATTCCGTTCACATTCGCGGTACTTTTCCCAGTCTTCTTTCTCCGGCTCTATCATGTCCCTTTGCGTTCTTTTCAAACCGGAGATAGTCAGTGAGTTTTCCTGTTCTTCGAGCCTCTGGATGGCCGAATTTAATTCTCTTGTAGACGTAATTGCCTATATTATATGGCTAATGGTACTGGTGATGGTAATTATATGGTACCGCGTTACAAAGGACGGATTCGTCGAGTACCCGCGAATATCTTGTGATCTAAAAACGGCAGGAGAGCGAGATATTTTGTACCTCTTGAAATTGGCGTTCAAACAGAAAATGAGGAGCTTGAAACCTCAATGGCGCCGCGTCGCAGAGCTCCAGTTGCGTTTAATTCAACCGATAACAGAATTTTCATCGAACGACAAGTAATGAACTTCCCAGGTATGAATCAATCCCAAATGCAACCGTCAACGGTTTGCATTCAGGACGCCCGTGGTTCAGTACTTCGCATTCGATTCAACGAATATCCGGAAATTCGGGGTGGCTTCTATGTGTGAGTGCTGCTCTTTCGAATCCAGAGCAAAATGCTACTCATGTATTTATGTGTACGCGAGTAAACGGTGTTTGGTCAACGCGATGCAGAACAGCAATTTTGACTATAAATTGTTGGCGGATTTGTACCAACAAAATAAACTTTTCAATTCGGACAAGGCCACGGATAGAATTCAGAACACGGACAAACATTCGGGCTGAAACCACGACCAAACATACCGCAGCGCCAGCATACAGTGCAGCCAATCGGTAGAGTTGCTTGGACAGAGGCCAAATCTTCCTCTTCTCCTGTCTCCGGGCGCGTAACTCAGTGCACCGCGGAGTACAACTTTCCTCGTTATTTTTCCCGAGAAATATCTCGTGCTAATGAATTGCTGAGAGCATCTACTTTCCGGGTACTTCGAGTATTCTTTAAAAGGGCTCATGGTGTGGTTAATTTTTAAGTACGTCGTGCCGGCGATGATGCACTCTAACCCAGGTAGAGTTCGACCGAAAGTCCAGGGGTTGGAACGGTACCACGACCAACGGTGGCAATCTTGCCCCAACCATTCATCCCAGTATCAGACAACACCGATAAATACGGAATGATAAGATCGGACACACGCTGGTTACCAGAACTGGGCCAACATGCAACTAAACATCGGCTATACCATCACCCGACCGATCAGCACTGGATGACTATGTGGAGTTTACATTGGGGACACAGTGCTATTTCGCATTGTGCCAGTATTCCAAGTTCAGACTCCGAGCATTGATGATTCTCAGTGCTCGATATGTATTATGAGAGAGACGTGTGGGTTTATATTCTGAATATTGTCATGAATGTTGATGATGATACGACCCTGCGTTTCGAACATCTTATTATACATACCCACGCAGACCCGTCGAATACACATTATCGTACAGAACATCCACTTGAAAGGAAGAATGCCTCTCTTTTATTGCGGGGAGTCTGCGTTTTTATAATATCAACTCCTCTGAATTGCTGGTGCAAAAATCTTACAGAACGGTCGTTGTGACCTAGTCACAAGTGATTGAACTAACGTATGAACATAACCGTGAGTGGAGAAATATTATCCCAGTAGTTTGTAGTAACAGTGGGCTGCAAATGATGACCCGGGAGTGGTCTGTGTACTAGCCAACACTGGCCCAGTTCTTAGTTTCAACGTTGGTACAGCATTCGACAAACTCTATCTGGAAACGTAAGCTGGGACGTTGTTCGACGCCAACCGTCCCCCACGTGGCGACAGCTGCCAAGTTTAACCCCCGCCTATAGTATGCATAGTATATACGTTCTCTTTCGAAGATGTGGAGGAAAGATTGGAATTTTATGCTTGAATGTTGAAATTCGTTCGGATTCAAACCACAAACCTTGGCGTCAAAGTACGACGTATATACGTTACTATGTTATCCCGGGATACCCTGGAGGTTCGAAGCTCAACAAGGGTGCATATAGCGAGGTATCAACCCCTTTCTTGGTCTGTTGAAGTCGAGGATATGTTATTCTTCGTCTATCCAACTGCGTCCGAAGTTTTGCAACGTTATTGAAAATACTCGAATGATGAACCGAAAACATACCGTACTTCTGTCCGGCGATACTTCGTCTTTCATAAAGCCACCGATTTCATCATTTACAGTATTCATTGTCCTGCGGCTAGAGAACGAAAACATTTTCCACTGCGACAAAACCTTTCCGACTCGTTATCTCGCGAGCCGGATAAAGTTGAAGTTTGAGAGATTACGAAACTGATACCGAACATTCGACTCCGATACACATACACACACATGCCTATCAATCCCTGCTTTCTTTCCCGAAACTACCTAAGCTTCGGTTATTTTTTTGGCTTTGCCGTTATCCTAGATTCCGCTAGCGAATGGCAATCTACCCCAACCCCCAAGCTGGACCATACCGTGACACTTACACAATCCTGGAATTGAATGTCGGGTTTCCGTGGGCGAAATCTCCTACACTTTTATTTGAGTAATCGTGAACCATCTTAGCGGGAGAAACCCTCTCTACTTGCGCGGAGGAATGTTTCTAATTTTTTCCCAGGTAGTTGGCTGACCATGATGAAAGAAAACGTTTCCCAGTTTGAGTGATTAAGGAACTGATACCGGCCTGATGAGACCATGAGATACGCTCAACGATGTGTCAATCTTGGGGTTTTGCGCGGAAGCTAACAATAACCCTCCATTATGTTCCGGCATAGCTACTGTTCAGGTTTATCTACCGCCAGTGACAATACGTCACGATCAAACGAAAGCATATTACTTATACCGAGACCTCCGTCGGACCCGTCCTTTGTAAACACGTCGAGGCTCCCTCTGGTAAATTTGCTGCAGCCTTACTCGCGCAATCTTCTATTATACCGGGGAAGAAAGCACTCCATGCCGGCTACGAAATCCTCCAAACTTGTTCACCCTTTAACCCGAGAAAGTACGAGGTAGGAGAGCTTGGAAAACACGGGGTGCACATAGCGACGTATTGATCTCTTCTTTGCTGCGTCGAATCTGAAATGCCATTACTTTCCGGTCCCCACCTTCGAGCTTCTCAAGGGCCATTACATAATATCTCAGCAAACAAGCGACAGAACTTAATTCACCTACTCACACCTTCTTCCTAATGACTGCTTTAGACGAAGATCCTATTTTTTTTTTTTTTCTCGTCAAACACTTTTTGCATCGAGATTAACCGAGATTAACCGGATCCAGCCTCATCGATCATCGAAGAAACAAGAACACTTTGCCCCCGAGCTAATATCACCCGAATATGTGCTGCGGTAGCACAGAGAACGTCGCAAAGTAGCGGAGATTAGGAGACTGATTCGAAAACCCGAATGCTGATAAAGCAAATGCTTCGCGGAAAGACATTAAGTTCTTTTTTCTATTTTTTGCGATAAGTTGCAACTTTCGGTATTTCACTTGTACCGAATTACTAACGGAGAGCAGAGCATTACTCGCTCGATAAGAACTACCCGTCTCGAACAGCGCTGCGCTAACCTTCACGCCGAAACGTTACAATGGAAATCTGCAAGTAGTTAGTCCACTATAGACGACCAAAGTCCTTATCTGCGCATAGTTGGTGAATATTATGGAACTAGCTTACCAATTACCAGATCCTGCCAACAGCTAGCTAGCAGGAAGACCTGCCTCCCGCTGCCTCATCAGTGGATAATCGCGAATGCCCATCTTGCCTCTTGCCTGTACTTACTACTTCACACCCAGAGCTATAAACACTTATGCACATGTACAGGGGCTTAGGAAACTTCGGCACTTGAAATATCAGGGTGGTTTTCCTTGGTATGAAATACCAGAGCAAAAATCTCTGAGGAAAAATCAGAGTAGGTAATACCTACTTGGTTTTTATGCATTGACGAATGATCGCAGCCTTCATCCGAGAACAAAACTTTGCTCGCGAAGCAATACGCATCATACTGATAAATATCTCACAATCAGACCGAGAGGAGATTTGAGATCGAAATGGTGAAGCTATTCGAAGACAGAAAGTATCTTGGCAATAAAGTACCTCTCGTACAACTTCGTCGAATCGAGTGGGGCACTGGCAACAACAGCAGACACAAGTATCCAGACGATTTATACTGCATGTAGATACCAGTATACGGGTTGACTCGAGACCATCCGTCGAAGCTGGAATTAGATATTGCTTTTCCGCGTGGGACTTTCTGTTTGCAAAACATACTTAAACGGTACTTCAGCGTTCATAACAGTGGGTGGAAGTGGATGAGTGAACTAGGTCGTAGCTCTTCCAGAGCAAATAAGCTCAAACTCGGCAATCAGCGAGTTTTGGCGTACTTCAGTCAACATATACGTATATACCAACCACATGGCAGCGCAGGTATGTGGTTACATACATACGCCAACCAAGCAAAGCTGGCCTCGTATTCGAATTAGAACACGAGCTTTTTCGTAGGTTTTTAGGGAAAATGGGTTACCGTTTCGAATGGTTCGTTGGCAGGGTTACCGCATTCGTGCTTCTAACCCTCGTGTTTCTAGTGGATGAAGAAAGAGCGGTGAATGAGGTGTTGTAACGTCAGAAAGCTAACACACTCTTCTCTCGCTTATTCCATATAATAAGCTCGCGGCCAAAACGAAAAAGAGCCCGCGTGAGGCGAGGCAAGGCAAGGCAAGGCAAGCAAAAGCCAGCCAAGCCAAGCCAAGCCAAGCATGGGTCGAGTCAGGCAAAGTTAGGTTTGGCGGTACGATAACGATAACAAATTATCGTGCGGTGGGATTTCAGTTTTTATTTCAGGAAAGCTTCGAGCCCAGCTCCCGGTTCCCGGCTCCCGGCTCCCGACCACCTCCACATTCATTTGTCTCGTTTTCATATCGCGGTTGTGGGTACCATTTGAAAAAATTAAAACAAATCACGCGAAATTTTTTTGTCCGGTGTAAATGTATTTCGTGTTTCTTTTTTGCGTTCACATAACCGTAGACTCAAACAGAGTCGCCTCGTCCACCCTGAATTGCTTTCACGTATTTTGATATGTTTTTAAACAGAGTTCGCCGAGAGTCCCACATCCTTTCTAGGCATGTATGTACATTTGCACAAATGTGCTTGTGCTCAGATTTGAAGCTTATTACTAGATGCAGAAGTTATTCAAGGTCGGATAAGAGCCCAAGTCTGAGTGTGAGTTTTACCTAATACTAGATCAGTTTCATCAACTCAGCGAATATTTACAACAGATATCGCAACATTTTCAACAGTTCAATCTACTCTGTATTGTTCAGTGAAGATTACTGATTCACTGTCAGCTCCTGCTATAATACAACCCTCTGCTCCTCAG
Organism: Tenthredo distinguenda; assembly: GCA_947538915.1. NCBI lineage: Eukaryota > Metazoa > Arthropoda > Insecta > Hymenoptera > Tenthredinidae > Tenthredo > Tenthredo distinguenda. The sequence goes on from OX384534.1 coordinate 15,764,890, forward strand.
CAAGATCCATATCCAGATATGAATTGGGAATTTTCACGAAACAATCTCCGTGAGATGGTCTCGCATCACACTTAGCTACGATATGATAACAAACCTCTACATTCACGGGTAGGTACTTAAAAATTCTTCAAAGTGTATGAGCGATTCCTTTTGGTGTGTCTCATCTCGTAAGATACGCCTGTTTTAGTCGTTGACACACCGTTACATGGTTCCCTGACGATCGCAGAGAGGAACCCTTAGATCAAGATTTGCATAGCATCTAGGGATGCGCAAGACAGATTTTTCGTATCGCTGAAGTTTTCGTGCATGGTATCAGGATCATTACCATTTTTTTGCTTGGAATCCGATAGTTTTGTTCTACGGATACTTTATCGCATGTCGTAACTAATTGAAAGGCGATCTATCATCTCGTAAACAGATTTTAACACGAGAAATCTATTTGGCAAATTAAATTCCCGCTTTTATATCGCACAATTTTTATTTGAAGAATTTTTCTCTCCGGCTATCAGAAAGCGATATGATGACGCGTATTGACACTTCAATCGGGCAATAGTGTACATATACATTATACATATGCACACATAGTGGATCCGGTCGATGGGCTGCAAATCCATTAAAGGATAGGTATTTCCAGCGTAAAATGTCATCCGCAGAATATCCTCTGGTACAAGTTTCGCGTTTCGCGTCTCGCTGCTCGCCTAGCTCTTCCTGCCATCATTCTGGCATGTCTCAATGTCGTAGTACGCACGTATTCACGACGGTTCCTACGTTACGTTGACGTATGAAAACCGAATACTGTAGAAATAAGGTGTAAAAGGGTGACATTTAATTGGATCACTCGCATCGCTATCCATCACACTCCTCACGCCGTACCATGAAATTTCCCAATCAAGGTGTCAAACTTGGCTGAGCGTGACCCAACCGATGTTGGCTTAAAGTCAGGCGTTCAATATGCGCATGGTAGATACTAGTTGCAGCAATAACACGACAGACCATATCCGTGCCCGGGCACCTGCACCAAGTAACCCTTCACCATGTCATGCGGGTTATTGATCAAGATCACAGCATCAAATTACGTGACCAACAATTTTTCAGCTTGCAGGTTGCGCGTCTCCCAAAAGTTATAGTCGGACATGTGGGTGTGGGGCGGACATTTTTGTAACTCTGGGTATATTTCATCAATATACTTATTCCAAGCGATGAATACAAGTGACAGAGATGGAGAGGACTAGAGTTTTCGATGAGGTTTTATGTTGTTCAATGGGAATTACGAAAAATAGTTTTCGCAATATTTTGGGCTACGTCCAAATATCACATATATCCCGAGTAACAATTTCAAGTGGCAGCCATACGATAGCTATATAGCCACCTAATCTACCTACCTAACCAATGTGGCCGTCATGTTGCCCGTAGTCGGTTTTATCTTAGCTAGCCTACGTCATGAACAAGTCATGTAGCTGCTAGGCTGATACCACCGAAGGGGCGAAATACTTTTTAATTAAGAGAATGGAAGCTATCGTTTCGTCAACGTCAAAACATGACAGTCCCAATGTGAAATCCTGTGAATTTCAGATTTTTGCATAGAACATTCGGCGAGTTTGTCGAACAGATTGACATCTGTCTAGAAACCTGTGTCTCGGATGATAAAGGCCCATAGGTATACGTAAATTGGTTGTAAGTAGCAGGAGTCATTTTCGACAAACTAATACATTTTTCACCTAATCAGGGTGACTAAACCGATGGTGTCAGCTTATTTTTTTACTGTTTTGAAAAAAATCTCGAACACCAATGCAACTAGCGGAATCTCTCGAAAACTTTTCATGCCAGGTGGTAGCGACTCGGAATGGGACACATACTCGGAAGCTACATGGCTATCCATATAGTTGCCACTCTGATTCAACATCGATAAACTATGTCGAATAGCCTGATTATTTCCAAAGCAGGAACTCATATCGAAGCGATGTGACCGCCACATTGTTCTCGAACCTCGAACTTTAATATGGTCTGTCGATACTATTGCCATGCTAATGCCATGTGGCATTAATGTGGCATGTGGGCGGCCATGTAAAATGTTACCCAGGTATTTGAGCTTCAGGATTCATCGGAAGGAAACAAGTCCGCGATTGTCTGGCAATTAAATTATAAATGGACATTAAAATGTCTAGACCTACTTTTTATAGAGATGTTGGCGTATTCAATCCGCTTTATCGCCTAGGGACCGGATAGTCAACTCCAAACAGCAAGCGGATTACGATATTATTACGCCTACAACAGCTTAATTTTAATCATAATCTCCTAGCTGCTCTTCCCTCTCTATACTGGCTATGTCTAAGTTCTGAAACACCGTGTCTACACATGCGTGCGATTGAATCAACTGGAAACTCAATATGTGTACGACGTAAGTAGGACATAAGTATCAAAGACCAACAAACTATTATCGATATATATAGTCGTATACAGATTGGTCCCTCCGATTCGAAACCGGTGAATTCAGTGGATTCTTTGATAGGGACCGTGCATTGAAACACACGAGCCATCTGATGGCGATTACGAGAAAAAAAAATATTGATTAAAACCACCGATACTCGAAGGTTTGTATTTACGTGTTCGGATGGTGTTGGAATTGACTATAAATTAAAATTACTCGATTGTTTTGACTACGTTTCCATCCGGCTTCATTTCTACTATTTGCTAGTCGAAACGTAGACAAATCCGGATTTAGATCGATGAGAACGTTGGTAGGATTTATTATTTCAATCCGGTTCGACGAGTCGAATCAGACTTATAAAAGCAGCTACAATTCAAGTATTTTAGCATTAGGTAATATTTTCTGCTTACGAAATCAAATAGTTTCAAATCGTGATGAAGATCAGTATCAGGGAAATAATTTACAAACGGTATTATTCGTATTTCAAGAATTTATGAGCAGTCTCCGTACGTCATTTTACTCTGTTAGTTGCCTTCATCAGTTTTGCAGAACAACTTTCCTCACTTGGCTTAATTTCTTATTTTCGTTACCCAAAACCGAGATTAAATACGATTTTCCGGATCGCTATGATCCAATATCCATCTGGCAGCCATACGCATCAAATGAAATCAGTAAATTCTTGAGTTTCACTTCTGGCGAAAAGAGGTCGGATTTGACGCCATCCACCGAAAATGTTTGGTCCATAAAACCGAAACGAAATAAGGACGAAGGCGGGGTTTCGTCGTGTAACGAAAACAGAGAATCCCGTGGAGACAACTCGATAAAAAGTTTAGGAAGAAACCGCGGGACGAGTCGATCGATCGCAGGAGAAATGGGCAATGAAATAAACGCTGGCGAGACGGGAAAACGATGCACGCGAGAAGTCGAGTCCACCTGTGGCACCCTTTACGTGCTTCATGGTGTTATAACCAATTAGAACTTTATGCAATTTCTGTATCAACGACGGCGTATCCTCGAAGCACTTGAAAATGACGCTACCGTAACCGCATGCATACACCCGGGCTTCACGTGCAATCTATATCATTAATGTCGGCCTGTTTGCCGCATAGATGGAATTTCTTTAACAGGACGAAAGATATCCCTCGAACACGTGTTGCGTTAGTAATTGCCATCTACCATTTCCCTGAGAAACGAGGAGAGGTATATGAAGGGTTTGAGTACCTTAGAGAATGGTAATGGCGAAGGAACCGAGAGCAGAGCTACTCGAACTGTCGCGATCAGATTTTAGCCAGACTTCAAAGGCTGCGAGTCGTTTTATGTAGCCAAAGAGTCGCTTTTCCGGGGTAGGGACAGGGGTCTCGGTGTTTCGAGCTATTTTCAACTCCATACCGGCAAAATTTTCTACCCATATTTTACAGTAGGTACCTAGTAGACTATAGTCAAGGAGCCAAATTCGTGAAAATGTCTTTTTCCACGCTTTACTCGTAAGATTAGTGTCGGCGAAGAATGGGGTGCGTAGTGGATGTACGTTTCGTCAGGTTTGACTCGAAACTCCCATCACGGAAGATATAGGTACTCGTGAAGGCATATTTGCATTCCCTCTGTAAATTACCATCACCACTGCCATTACTAGGTACACACACGTATACCTATATGTAACGCTTACATTTAATATCATGTACTAACCTCATATAACAAAGCAAGTGCAAACACTTCGTACTCAAATTTAACCGTGTGAATCGTGGAAATTCAGTCGTCTGATTATTCATGGTGAGTTATTTCTGCCAGTAGCGTACCTATAATGAAAACAAAAATTTCACAGAATCCGACATAGTTCACCCCAGTTTTTCTGAGATGATCAGATTCGCCGATGTTCGAATCGCGATACAACGAATAATTTTTGACAAAGCTCTATATTTTCGCGACAACGGCAGTCCGCGTACGATTTATGAATGTTAAGGTCTCAAGAAGACGGAGGCAGCCTTAACGAAATGGGTTGGTTATCTGTTTTTGCACAGGCAACGCTAGACGTAGCTACAAATTTGTTGGAAGTCATGGGGCAACTCGTGGAACAGGGTGGGTCAACAACGTGAGACAGAAATCTGCTTCGCTCTTGACGTCGCTGGGAAAATTAAGATTTACTGCCGTGTGGTTCACGCGACGTCGCCTAGCGTCGTGAGACGAGATTGTGGCCTACAATACACACCTACGTATATAGATACAGCTATGTATACATGGACGAGAAATCCTCGTGAAAATTCTTCGCTCGAAGTGATGCATTTTTGAGTTTGACCAGATCTGGAATGCCCAGGCAGGTTCAGTCGTGAACCTTGAACTATAGTCGCTGCAGGGTAAAGCGAACAAGCCGGACGAGCCACTGGACAATTGCTGAGAATATCAAACTAGTTGGAATAATTGAAAGCCATCCGGGAGTCGTTGACAATGCACCGTAGATGTTGAAATGCAAAATTCATTTGCAAGATTTATTTATATAGAGAACCGCTTCTGCCCGTTGCTGAGGTCGGCTCATTGCCAGAAAACGCATCCACAGGAAGTGGGATGGGGCGAATCGGCTGTGGCTCGGAATGCCCGAAATACCAGAAACTACTATCATTTACCCAACCAGCCACTTTTACCGTTTGCTGACTCATCCCAACTTCCCAGGAAACCGCCTGCAACGCCAAAATCCCTCCATACAACCAATGTCTGAGGTCAGATTTCTCAGCACATAATCTACGAATTCGCTGGATGCGTTTCGACTTATAACATCCAAGATAACTACCAGTATTTCCATTCGATTACCGTCATGCTAGGATCTGGCGAAAACGCTCCAAAGGTCTGCACTGGTGTGTCGCCATCATATCCATACATAAAGTTTTGTGGATCTCTAGTGTCCGGGTACTTTGAAAGTTCGTGGGACTTTGTCGACTCTGAACTCTCAACATTTCCCGAAGGTTTTGAATCACTGTATCTGCCTGGGTACATCTGGTTTTGCAAATATTTGAATATAACGAAAATCTTCCAAGAGATTGGTGATTGATGTTTGATGAGGCGAGTGTCTTGCAATCACGAGGGTTGATTCAAACCCACGTTATTTCATCACTCTGTTCGTTCACACGTGTCACACATATAGCTATCGAGTTTTGTGTCGCCGCACAGCAGACCTGTGTCAACCATTCCAAGATAAAGTTTGTGAAAATCGAGTTTCCCGAACAAGCCTAGACCGCGGGTTTGAAGTTTTCCGTCAGTCTCGTTAAAGTGATTAATCGGAGTGGTTCGACCGAAAGAAATCGCACCAGTAACCGTCGCGGAATTCAGCTTGACTCCGTTACTTCGTGGGGGAATGTTACAGATGACAGGATTAAGAGAACGTGCGGCTGAATGATATCTGGACACTTTTTTCACTCCCTTACTTCGAGAAATAAGCCCGCTAGAGTAACGAGTTCTTGTGTATGTTTTTTTCGCTGGAAAGAAATGTGAACACAGATACACACGTACACTTATGTATATCATGCATAATTTTACGGTGGATGCCTGAGCTCATTCTACCTACTGTACATCAGAAGGTTACTGGGCCTTTGATTGAAAACCAGTAGAAAAGCTCCCATGAACACGGGCTGGAAAGTCATACATTCGAAGATACTGTAGATGCAACTCGCACGGAGTGCTGGTCATACGACCAAAGTCGATATTTTGTAGCTCGAAAAGGACTGACTTACCTTGACTCATCTTCAGCTGTACGTATCTTTCAAATCCATGAGTGTCAAGCCGATGTTCATATTGTTTTCGATCTCCTCTTCATACGATGGCCACTGAGATCACCACACCGTTCGTAAGTGGAAAATTTTATCGAAACTACTCTGGAAAACGTATCACAGAGTTATATTACGTATGGTACGAACGTCATAAACGACAAGCGTAAAATGAAGACTGGTATCAGACGGGCATCACGGTGGCGACATCGCTCTGAGCTTCTTTGGCGAAGATCTCATTTTGATCGCCCTACTCTGTCCCTCATATTACGGGTAACTATAAAGCTGAAGAGTTAACGAGAGCCTGTATTCGCGTCGTGGAAAATCTCTCAGAGTTCACGGCCTTGACTTTTCGTCCCAGGGATTTAAATATACTACAGGATATCCGCTTAGATGCTTCGTCAAGCTAGAGATTCCGGACTCCATATGTCACAGAGTGAACTAATGAGTCGAAAACTGTAATGACACGTCGCGATCCTACGTGATTCTACAGCATCCCCACTGCTACGATAGATTGTTCGATTACTGCTAACTGATCGATCAATTACGATGGTATCCCGAGGACAGGAAAGCGTGGTATATATATATATGGGGCTTCGAACGAGACCTATCTATCTATTCCTATAAAATATATACTTAGTATATGACATATCTGCCGCAGATATATATAGAGAGGAAAAGAAATATCCCCGTATAGAGTTCCGTCTGTTCATTATTCGGCGTAATCTCGTGGTACGATAAATCGCGTGGGGTGATTCGAATCTCATACCGTACCGGAAAAGGGAGATAATCCCCTTCGGAAATATATATGATACAATAATTGCTTCGCCAAAACTAGCTTACGCCATGGTGCGTAACCAAAAAGCGTAAATTCTGTTTTCCGAAATGAATACAGGGTTTGGCCTGGAAAATTTATCGAAATTAATGCCAATGCCCGATCCTATATACCTGAAAACAAATTCCAAATCACTTGGCGGCATGCAAGGCGATGAAGGAGGATATGTTTTTCACGTTTGTCCGTATGTTTGAAGCGCAACAAATGTATCGCGATCACTTGATGCATTTTCGATTGTTCCCTATCCGTTTCTGATCGTTATTCGGCAAGTTTTTTTCATTGAAAAAGTTACCTCGATCATCATTTCGTGAACTGCTTTTGATGGGAATTATTTGTGTTCTGAATCGCGTGACGAGTTCCATCACCTAGTTCACTGCTCCCTTTGTCCCCGTACCGTTTAATAGAGGTAATCTTATACCAAGTGCAAGATATCGAAGTTCCTCGAAGCACAAATTGTCTGCCTCGAGTGCAGTTGTTTCGTAACGAAGTATGGACCCGCTGCTCTTTGTTCCTCGTTTTGTTTGCCAGTCCATAAAAATTTGCATCGGTTAGTCTGGAAATTTTTAGCGAATTGTTTAGCGTTTTTTTTTTGTTCCCTTCGTTTTTCATTTTATTAGTCGTCTCTCATTCACCGGCAAGCTACACCCTCGAAAACTTAATTATCAAAAAAGCTTTCATTCATTAAGTGGAGAGAGGAGGTTCTGCTTAACGACGCGTCACGTGAAATAATAAAAGGAAGATGTGATCTCCCATCTGAACTCGACTGCGCTTGTTCTCGTTTGCCAAGTAAAGCCCTAACCCAGTCCTGTTTTCCTTAGTTCAGCCTACTTTGCTTTACCTCACCTCGCTTTATTAGATTGCATAATTAAAGGAAAACGAACGCGTGACGGAAATATGACTGAAAAAGAGGGTGGATATTTGATGTGACAGAATTTCATTAAAGCATTTCGACATACTTGTGTGACACGAATGTAATCGCTGTCACTAGAATCCTACTGAAAACTCGTTATTTTATCATTCTTCTTTTCATCATTTCCTTTAACTCACTCTAGACCTAGATCAAACCTGAAATACTTCTCTCGCGAATCCGCAATCCTACTCTCTACGCTCACTGTTACGAAAGTCGTGTTTGAGTGAACGTGTGAGTCCCGGAAAGCTGCGTTCTATCTGGAATTGAATGGACCAGAAAAAGCCCCAGCTGAAGACCCACGAGGCTTTCCTGATTCATCTGCATCGTATTATCATAAATAATGTAAAGCCGTTCATTTGGTTCCAGCGAATTCCACTTCTCTCTCTATTCTCCGCTCTCTCTTTCTCCTATTGCAATACCTTTTCCTTCCTTACTCCCACGCACGGCTGATTGCCAGTTCTGAATAAACCGGGCAAAAATTTCCTCTCTGATTAGCAAAAGAAATGCTCAACCGCAGCAGCTTGTTCCCAGTCGACAAATATATTATTGTGACCCTATTTGCGATATGGAAACACACAAAGAACAAAATTATCGAATACCTATACAAATCTCACGTCACAACGGAAAAGGAAAAGGAAATAGACATCTGCGCGGATGCGCTAGACTGATGACTTAGTATGATTTGTGAATAAACGCCCAAAAACACCATATTTCACGCATGGCTGCATATATAGCGTAGTGTTCGCGATTTCTGAAGAATGTAGGGTATATTCAACTCCAGTAGACGTTATTTTATAGTGATCGACGATACTGGAGCTTTACGACCGGCCATGAAGTATTAATACGCTCCAAAGTGGGAGAAGGCTGGAATTGTGAAGTAAAGGCATGCGTAAAGCAAAACTCTTGATGTGAAGCTTCAGCGAAAGCTTTTATACTGCCTAGTGCCTACCCTCGGCTGATGAAGAGAAACCTCTTGGTTCCTTCAAACTATAGAATCATCCGAAAGGTAGAGAAATAAAAAATAAAAATATTCAACGCCTGGAAGAAATACGTGAGCAGATTTGAAAGCTTCCCGCTGCTCAGAAAAGCTCTAAAGCTTATTAAAGTCACATGGAAATTTACCTGCTGGTCACGCGGTAATAATTCTATCAAACTACTATATTCCTACAAAGACAACTAATTCCTGATTCGTTTCTACTCCGTTTCGGGCTCGTTATAACACGGAATTACACTTCGGCTTACTCATAACATATAATCGATCGAGTTTTCTTAGTATGCAAGTATTTTCCTTAGCTTATTGACCGAGCAATTAAAAACGTCAAGTGAAGCATCAGTCATCTCGTTTGTCTACAAACGTCGATAATCAATCTCGTACCTTGTCCCAGTGGAAGTAACAGGTGAAGCAAAAGATTGTCTCGCAAGTTTATCGCTGAGCTTAGCTTCGCCGGAAGTCCAAGGAAATTACAATAGCGATTGGCGGGTGCAATTCGTACAGCCTATCTTGTACCTGCCTGCTTCGTGGTTATAGGGTAAGAGGATTCAAAGGGAAGGAGATTAAGGTCAGGTACAGTGATTAATTGGCAAACATGGAGCCAGAGCTTTGTTAGGGTATATGTATGTTATTTGCCCCGAGGATGGTCGTTTCAACGCCCATGCGCTCTGAAATTGCTCCTGTCCATTCCCTGACTGCTCGCGCTACCCAGGAACACCGTATATTCAGGCATGGTACCGCGTTGTAGGATAAACCATCGATCTGTCATTTTCTATCCCGGAGCCTAGCGGCCGGACCGAAATCAATATGAAAGATTTAATTCACGCGTCAAACTGACCCAAAGCTTTTCTCTTTATCGAAATGATCGATTTCGAATAATCAAGAATCAGGCGAAACTTTCGTCAAGAATCAGGCGAAACTTTCGAGATTGATATTACTCAGGATCAAATTCGGTACTATCATAGTTTCAGAAGATCAAAAAGTTGTCATCCAACGATCTGACAAGGTACTTCGTCGGATGTTCTCGAGGATTTATAAAAAATCCGGCGTTATATTTCGAAAGTTCAGTCCTTGGGCTTTGAACTGACGAAAATTTTTGCCAAATTATAATCGTCAGAGTCTCGAGTGTCAGACGTGAACGGGATGTGCAAAACAGTCCATAATCAGTCATGCGAGGCTTGATTAAACCGTGGACCTGCACCACCATTAATTACTCCGTGTAAACTAAGTGTCGTTCATGCAGTAGCATATCTCTTCACCAAGTTTCACCGTACTACTGTAACGAGTTCCACTTCAAGATCCCGAGCAATGCTTCTTTGGAACAGAGCATAAACTCACGAGGCGCATGGTGTCGGTGAAAAAGACTATACCATACCTACGTCCATCGTGCTTTCGCGCCGGTCTGTCCGCTCGCCGACTTAAGTTTAATCGCCAGTTTGATTGCCCTCTTGGGTCTCTCGCCATTGTCAGGCCTCGTTTCCTCCAGAGATCGTTAACTCTCGGAGCTACTTAAAGAGTAATTATAATTTCGTCGTTGTTTCGAAGTTCCGAAGAGTCAGGTGGGCAGGAAGTTCGGTACAGTGCAGATAGTCAACGACACGTATGTATGCATGTACTTATATGTATATACATCGTACATGTATACATGTAGATAAATATATATAGAAAGCTTTCAACGCTCGGACGTCGCCGTTAGCGTCGACTGTGTCAAGGTTCAATCCCTGCCGCGCCATTCCACTCGGATCGTTGGTAGCACGATCTAGGTCAACTGACGAGAGCCATTGCCGCCCCTTTGTGAACGAGAGGGACTCGTGGCCTCGTGAAGTCAGGTCGGGACGGAATCCTGGTGACACTTTTCTGGGGTAGGTACGCAGCCCTTGTTGACTTTTCGACCAGCTCTTATATTCGGCATCTGATATGTCCGGAATCAATCTTGGTATCATAAATCGGGCTGGAATTCGATTTCTTGATATTGGAGGTGAAATTTGAAAGGAAAACCGGAGGGAAAGAAGCGGCTGAATCTTCCGAAGATCCTCGAGTCCAGAAAATCAAGTTTCGCCCTGGGAAACGTCGGACGGTATGTCTGCCGCATAGGAAATTATGAAACGAAGAAAATTGGAGCTTGTAATTCCGGAGGAAGAGCGTCTGCCCCGTTTGGACCGTGAGGAATGATTTTTAGTTATTCTCAATGCGTAGTTCGTTGCCGTGTGAATTATTGAACAAACTAACGAACGGACGAATGTACAGGCTTGTATCCTTCCACCGCAGGGATTGATATACCTACCCCAGCGGATACAATGCGGTACGTCGTATCACATCGCAAATACTCGAATCATCCCGTTGTCCGAAAAGTAATATCATAGTACATATACCCACTACCCATACATATGTACGTACATGTTATTCCCAGACAGCGTGATCACGCGCGAAGTGAAATAATTTCGACGGTGAATCAGTACCGCTGGGCACGAATTGTGTAATCGGGTACGTCAATAATTGATATTTGATTAAAAATTCGTGCCAAGGACGTAGCTACGCGTTAGATCGAGTAGAATTTTGTCGAGCTCCAAATACCGGCTTCAAAATATAATATAAATTTCAAAGAGATTTAATTAATGAATTATTTTCCTAGGTATTCTATAAGGTAATCATATGCACCGCGTCAAAGGAATGGAATTATTAATTACTTCATCGTTTGTAGAAATTCATAACGCGTGTAAGTGAGATCTTTCATAAATTCGTGCTAATGCATACCGTGCGTTTTCGTGGATGAGCGACATGCCTTGATCCGAAGATAGCCGAACGTACGCCCTATTATATGCAATTAAGGGTACATGTCATATACATATCAGTATTTCTGACACTCGACCCTTGACGGCAAACTGTCAGTTGCTGTAGAGCCTCTATATCTATTGGCCACATTGTTTATAGGTTATTCTTTAATCACACGTAATTATTCGAAATCGATTGATCACTGATCCGCGTCATTCAGCTAGTTTTATGATTAAAAAATAACCTATAAACGTCCCCGCCAATGCACGTAGGCTCTATAGTAGCTGACAGCTCGCCGTCAAATGTCAAAAATACTGATATATATATGACATGTACCCTTAATTGCATATAATAGGGCGTACGTTCGGCTATCTTCGGATCTAGGCATGTCGCTCATCCACGAAAACGCACGGTATATCTTCAGGTACGACGTTCAACGAGCCATTAAAACTGACCATTTTTATTGAAAATTTAATTTCAAAGAACTTAAAACCAGTTTGAATACTGGTTGATAAAAATTGATGTGAAAAACTATTCGAAAGCACAGTGCCACTCAATGCCGTAATTATAATGAAGAAGTTTGCTCTGGTTTAATGGTTCGACGCGATGAAGTTTACCATTTACTTAAAAGGCTCCGGAAAGCAGGTCAGAGTGAAAACAACTTCCAGGCTTATACCACTTAGACTAAATCAGCCACGATACCCTTTTTCACACTAAAGTCTCGTAAGTTTTGTCCTGCAGGTATAGATTCTGGCACATAGTTTTCAGACAATTATTCGCTTCGTTGAGTCTATAGTCTGATAAATTTTCACGTACAATTATAATTATCATATAAGTCGCTGCGTTTACCCAGTCCTCTAAAAAGGACACGAAAGGAATCACCATCGACACTTCTGAAACCAGATTCCGCACCGAAATTATCATCATTCTTTCATCGATCCGTGAAAAAAGTAGCCAGAGTGATATTCTCGCTTGAATTTTTCGCGAACATCGAACGGTTTATACTTCCCAGAGTATCCGGTCGCATAATCTGAATATTTTTCAATCAGCCTCTATCTAGTCCGACGGAATCTATCCGCGCCGTTAATTGTCAAATTACGGAAATTGTCAAAACGCTCAATTCAACGTGCGGATATTGAATTCGGCGACTATTTAAATTCGGATATTCGCAGCTACGAATTCTATTCCAACGTTCTCTCAGGCACGCTTTTGCCTATGATAGTAAAATTCGGCCAAAGATCAAATCGAGAATTAGTTACATTTCATTCTTCTTCGCGTTCCAATTTTCATACAAAATCGGTGAAAAAATTGGACGAAAGTTGAACCGGATCAAATGATGTCTAAGGATCTGAAGTACAGAAGTGAGACGTGGTTTCGCGCCTATTTGCGAGTTCGCTGCATTTGGATTTATATCGAATTCGGTGATAATGTCGGCCCGTCCAAGTGAAAAAAAAAAAAACTGAACCGGCCTACATATTTGTAGAAAAAAATGTTTTTGCTGGAGCCTTTGAGAATCCCAATCGCTTAATATCTGCCCCTCCTGAAACTCGACAGACCGTTCTTGGCTCTGACACTTTTCCGTATGACTAACCGTTGATATGTATCCGAAATGTTTTTTTATACCGAAGAAACAGCGTCTCGCTTTTGCAAATTCTCGCAGGCTGTGCCCTTGGGAATCAAAGAATGAATAAACGAGATATACACTCCAAGGGCTAATCGCAAAGCTACGGGTGACAAGACTTAGCGTAACCAATCTGTCAGTAGCACTGCCGAGGATGAGTAAGCAATAACCCGCAGGTATTGTAATGTAACGACGATGATTCCAGGCCACATTGTGTACGAAGTCTAATGATAACGAGGGGTAACAGATTGCCGGGATATTTTATTGTTTCGCGATGGCTTAGCTCGGGGAAAGACATCGGTGCGGTGAAGTGGTATAGGAGAAGATAGAAGCCACCCCTGTTTTTTTTTTCTTTTTTTTTTCTTTTGACTTTAGAACGCAATCATCGCCCTCATTATTCACGCTAAACTGATTATTCAGAATAAAGAGTTGAGCGTGAGGTAAGTCAAGGACAGGGGATAGGGCGACAAGGAAAGTGGCGAAAAAAATATCTCTGCGATAGTCGACAGAGGCATCGAGCTGTGATGCGTCTTGATTTTTTTCCTCCATGTCACTCGCGTCACAGGAGGGGACCTGTCTCCCGAAACAAAATGAATTCTTTGACAAAAAATATGCAAGTTGACAGCAGCATGACACATACATCAAGTATATTAAAAAAAAAAATGTTTTTTTTTATGCACTGAGCATATATACCCGAATATGGCAATTTATGATGATCGATTCCTTCTGTCTCGCTATATACATGGAATTGGAATATTTATCGTGGGATGTAGCCGAAACAAGCTTTCATTGAAGGTCTGTTTCGATGAAATCGGTGAACGGAGAGGTGAGATATGATTATCCCCATAAAAAGCACCTCCGGTGCAAAAACCTTTGGCCAAGTATATTAACGTGATCGATTCCCAAGAAAAACAAAAACAAAAATACATTCTCATGGCATAAAAATGTATGCAATTATTATTTTATACAAAAATTCCTTCCCTGTTAAAAAAAAAGGGTCGGAAATCAGATGCTACTGCCAAGCACCTACATCGCATTTAATTTTTCTCAAATTGATAATTACGAATTCCACAATATGGTTTTTATTGCCTCTTAGTCTTGCTACTTAGAACCATAGATACAGCGATAGGCAATTGACGCTTCCATTGGTGTAGACAGAAAACATAAAAAAATGAAAATAAGTACCACGTACTTAAAATTGTATTTTTTTTTTATAATTTAATTTTTATATTTTTATGTTTTCTTTTTTTTTAAGGAGGAGATAATTTTTGCACGAAATAATAATTGGATATATTTTTTTGGCACGAGTCTACGAATCCTCTTCCACGATCGAACCCTTGATCGACTTATTTAGATAAACCATGAATAATTTAACCTCCTTTTTTCTCGTATTATAAAGGTTTCGCCATTCCTTGAGAGGATCGAAACTCTTCAATCAAACGTATTACGCCTGATAGAAAGACTGTTTCCTTCTTTTCTTCTTCTTTTCTAATAATTGATAAGCATGGAGAGAACCGGGAAGTCTAGGGGTTGCGAGTCACGCACCATTGCGCGCCATCGAGCGGCGAATGCCGGAAGCTTGCGGATTGGCGCAGTGAATCAATTCCCCCTAACTCGCCCCTTGGGAAACTGGAAAACTAAGAACTGCGAGTCGTACGACTGCCATTCACCCCACGGCACTCTTACCGGCTGCCGCAGGGGCCTGTTTCTTTGTCTGGGGTTTCCTCTTTCGCGAGTCACTTTTATCACTTGTCTCTTCCATGGGAATCTTGTCTCTATTATATGGCTTTACGGTGTGGTGATCATGAATCGAGGGATTTAAAGATATGCCGAACTCCACGCTATTCTAACTTTCATTTTTTATTCAATCCAGAGTTTCCTGCCTTATTTTTTTCTTGCCTATGAGTCTATATCGCGAAATTATTACGCTAGGCATTCCGAAGCAACGTTCTTCCATCTTTTTCGAAAGCATGAATTTTCCCCAGCTCACATAAATTTATACGTTATACACGTAGCGATGTACCACAAAGCACAAAGATGCGCGCGGAAGGTGTCAACTCGTAAATTGGAATCTCGTGAATTAATTAGTTCTAACAAGGACAGATTCTCCGCTCAAAACGACGAGGCATTTGTTCTTATGCAGAACTGGAATTGCATGCAGCATCCGGCTTTACATAGTTAGACAGTCAACCATCTGCGCACAACTCCGTCAAGCTTTTACAGTGGATTACAGAATTCTAAAGATGTGTAACTGCATAAGTACCAAGCTCGTTAGATACACCGCATAGATCAGACGGTAATTAACATGCGCTCCACGCAGTTATGAATTTCCATAATTCGGCTCGTCGGTCAGCTCAAGCAAAATGCAAGCTGATCAAGAGCTCGGCGTATCTTGATATTCAAATTCAGTTTCAGGTCACATCAGATAACGCGGATGTGTATATGAGTAGTTATACAATCGACGAAGGTCCTTCAGGAAAGGAACAAGCGATCACAAATCGAAGTTCATCGGGATAAAGGATTTTCGGAAATTTCAAGAAATCGGTCCACGCAATTTGAAACAAATGTTAATCTTTGGTACCAATTGCCATGATTCTTATTTCTACATCTAGTTTAACGCAAGAAATGGGTGATATTGGTGCACTTTGAATGAGCTCGTGCTTTTTTGAAAGAAAATTGAAAAAATGTGTTCTCTATGGTATTCTTCCACCTTGAAGAATTCGACAAAGTTCGGTCTCATTTCTTTTAGATTCGACTGTAATTCAACGCGAAGTAAAGTTTGGTGTCTTTTTGTAATAGAAAAGTACCCTAAGAAATTATTCCCTTCAAACTTATAACGTAGGAATTTTGCAATCTTTGAGGGCGTCTATACGGGGAATCACTCCCAAAATACGGTAATTACGGATTTCTGCACGATTCAAGATATCTGTAGTGTTCTCGAAGAAAAGTCTCACCATGAAAGCGTTTGGAAAAATTTTCGAAAACGGGTTACGTTCTACTGCATTAGAAATTCATATATCCGAAAGTATTCGTGGTAAAGTGATGGTCTGTTCATTTTATTTGAAAATCAAAGCGAGTTCGAAAAAAAATTATTTATTAATTGTTCCTTCACTTTCCTTCATGCTCTCGACGATGAGAGTTCGAAAATCGGGAGACGCGAATTTCGAGAGCGTGTGGCTCTCCTAATTGCAACGTCGCCAAATTTTGGAAAATAACAATTTCCTCGAGCACTTATCTCCTCGCTTTGAGGTCGAAGGCAACTGGGGTATACCCTCAAGGGTGTTACTCGAAAGTCAGAACGGTCGCGTTTTGAGAGCTCATAAATAGCTCCTGATTCCCACGTGACGAGAGTTTGTGGGAAATTTTATTTCCCAAGACACTTCTCTCTTCCTATGACGATAGCGCTCGTCCATATCGGCCCTTAAGAATTAAAAATGTAATCTGGAACCCTTATGTTTCAAAAATTTTCTTCGGCTTTTTCTCATTTGAGCAGTAAACCATCATTCTCATCAGTCGCTGTGCTGGAATCAGTTCCTTAGTTTCAAGCCTCTGACAGCTCGAGGTACAAAACCGAGTTCTATGCACCTTCGAGTTTATACAAAGCTCCGAATTTCTGTTTCAACGGAATTTTTCGGTACCAAATTTTAACTCGTGGGGAGGGGCGGGTCCTGGTTATGACGAACGTTGCTACTTTCTCTCCAAGGGGTGTAGCTTCCAGTTTGTCTTCACTGCGGAATACAAAGCTCATGAATAGCTCGTAATAACGCAATGAACGCTTTCCTTTCCCACGATCATAGCGAGGGGAAGTTCTAGAGACGTCGTCCTCGCCGCATCTGCACATTTCTCGAAAAACATGCGGAATAAATCATGAAGAGCTTTGCAATGCCATCTAACCCCATTTTTACTGCTCTGGTCCGGATTTGGAGAGAAGGGGTTTTGGAATCGTCAGACCTAGGGTCGTCCCTCATCATAGAAAACTACAGCACATTTAAAAAAAAATATAATTGACTCTGCAAATGAGAAAATCTCAAGATAGGGTCTGATGTTTCGAGGATTTTGGTTGCTATTCATTACAAGGGTACCTCGCCAAGATATGGACTCCCTGATTTTTACGATACGTTTTCCTTTCGGTTGAAAATTTCCGGATTATGACGCCAACGAGAAAATCAATGCATATGAGAATTTCTCGGGATTAATTCTCATCGAAGCCATGACTGTTGGAAAAAACTCAACACCCTATAAAGTTCAAATCCACTTGCAAATTTTTAGAAGCTTCGAGATCGAATTTGAAGATTTCTGCCATCGTCATATCTCACTTCCTTATTTCACCAACACTTTGAAAAAAATTCGAAAAAGTATTCCCGAAATGAGCGATCTTGTGGGTTTGTATTAGAGTATATTCTGACCTAAAAACTAACCGCATATTACTCCTTTTTGATGTGTAAAATCGGTTTTATTTAATGATGCAGCTAGGTAGTCCATAATGCTGTAACTTACCCTGCGAAACATTCTTGAATTCAAGTTTTAACGAGACTGCAGGTATTGTATCAAAGTCATATCTTCGGTACAGCGAGAACTTTTTACTTTCTTGAATCAGCTTTCGCATTCGAGAATTGTTCCTTATGGTATGACTGTCGAAAGTCGACAAGAGCGAAACGAGAATGTGCTCATATACGAGCATCGCCCATGAGTTTTACTCAATTAACTATATATTATGATTCAAAAGTTTGTCGAGGATTGTTGTCAGATGCGGATGCAACGTTCCAAGAATTGTTGGATCAAAATACAAGAGGCGAAACTTTTGCCTCTCGGAATTTCCAATCTCCGAGAGATGTTATGCAAGACATATTCCAGAAACTCAAAACTAAGAAACTTTGCTTCCAAGTGAAGATGCCCCTCGTGATGATTCAGATATTCAAAGGTTTTCAGCGACTTTTAAATACTTTTCAACCAGATATATTCAGTCTCACCTCTTCGCTCGTATCCCAAAATACAGACATGTTGGAATTAGGCGAATCGCTTCATACTTACAATTAGCGACGATGAATTCAATAAATAACTTCGCTCGATGGATAGGATGTCGGCAATTTTCGCAATGAAATTCTATCCGAAAGCCTCGAACAAGACTGATACTTCCAGAGGCTTCGCCAAGAAAATTACTGATTAAATTTCAAAACGACTCGCGATGTAACCCAATACTTGACGAACTGATCTTTTAATTAACTTGAATGATATTATACTGTTACAGAGCCCGTATAACTTTGAATGAATTACAGATATTGAAGATACCCACACCGCGACCGTGTCTCATTTCGAAGTCGAAAAAGCTAACTTTTATAAAGATTTCATATCCCACGGCAGTCAAGTCCAGACAAATTACTTCAACCTTTCAGGGCAGATTGTCTGCCCGAGAATAGTCCAACTTTTCCCGAAAACATGCCGTTTGATGAGCGGCTATTCGGTTATAAAGTCAGCGAAGAATAATCCGGATCGATTTTCCGTAAATCGAAAGTTTTTGACGGTCATCCATCGACCCCACTGATAATCGGCAGGGTCAGTCAGCCATCGGAAAATACAGCGCTATATTTCGATCCGAAATTTCGACAGAGGTCAATCTCGGGGTAGGAATTTCCGGCTCATTGGACGATGTCTGTTTCTCTCCATATTGCTTTTTGGGAGTAAAATACTGCGCGACGTGAAAGACAGATGGGTCTCGCACATTTATTGTCAAATAAAAGAAGCCAGGGGAAACAATAGAAGAATTTCGGATATTGTGAAAGTTCTTTAATCGGTTTGCTATCTTTCACCCTTTTTTCAACCAAAGAGTCGGATATGGGGAGATGTACCCAGTGTCGAATTCTCGAAACGTGAATATCTTTCCACGGATCTTCACTTCCGAATCTCTGGAACGAGTCCTCGGTCCAGTTTCCCGCACGGAGTAGGACTGAAAATCTACGAACTGACCACGTGGCCGAGAGCAAAACGGAATTCGCATACAGAGCTAAAGCTTCCTTCCGCCAGGAATACTAATTCTAAAATAATTCATTAATTTTGACATTTGTAACGCGTGGGTCACGTAGCGAGCGTTTATTAACAAATACCGAGTGTAATAAATGCGCTTAATAAATTTTTTGCTAATTATTTCTCTCGCGCTCGTAAATTCCAGAAATTTTCAACGCCCGCTAATATCGCCCCGTGGCTATATACCTAGTCCAGTCATGATTTTGGCAACAAATGTAGGCAGGTATATTATAAAATATTGACACCGACGCAGCATATCTTTTCCTTTTCCTTTTCCTTTCACCTGAGAGATAAATCAAACCCACGGCTATAGAGATACTACATACATTATGTTTTTCTCCGTGATCAGAATAATTCTATGATCTAGAATTCCGCGTGTATAGCTATCTTCATTTCACTCGCTTCTCGGGAGAAAATCTGAAAGCCGTGTCACGTGCATCCGAGCTACGATTTCGGATTTCGCAACTTCTAGTCTACCTTTTCACTGGCATACATGACAAACGACTGAACGTGAATCCGTATAGGACGAGTAGAATCTCTCAGCATAGCATGAGAATTAATCGTACGAATTTTATACCGCGTTACTAAACTCCAGGGAACGTATAAAAGGCACGATACAACCCGTACCATAATTTCATGGGAGCATTACTCGTAGAAGTTATCTCGGAACCGCCGATTCTACACTTCTATTACTCTCCAGGGTGCGAAATCATGATTAAGGCTCAACCGACAACCGGTAATTTACGGTTCTGGAGAGGACCGACTATCTGCCGTCATTAAGATGCCTGTAAACTCGAATACCCCGTAGAAATCATATCTGATCGATGAAAAAAATCGTCTAATCGAGAGGGAATTAATTTCCAGAACTAATACGGGGATTGAGATTTGTCTGTGTTTGCAATACTAATGTCACCCCTTCGATTTGGCTTTTCTCTAGCCACCCTTCTGGACAAATATGTATTATATGTTTGGGTTTCGTATTTGGAGACGGTTTGTGTAAACAATAAATATCTAATCGAGGAATTCGTATCTTGGCGGGAAAGCGAGGGTGGCGACAACGTGGCTACCTCGACGACGCTCGACGTCGCGGCGGGCTGAGAGTCAGTTCATGGCCAGCCGCCCCCTTGCGCGGGCGGTCACGTGCGCCATTGGGGGTTTATAATCGCGTCTATCAATCCAAACTCTCCGGGTAGCTCTAAAAGTTCGATCCTGCGGCGTATAGAAATTTTGCTTTTCCTTTATTTCTGTCATTTTAGTCAGTGAGTGATCATTCCTATCAATCAAGACCGTAGCCATGCGCTAAATACGATTTTTCGCATGCGAAATTTCACCCGATATTCAGCGGAGACCCTGCAAGCTCGAAATACGTGATGCTGTGTTACGTAAGTCGAAATTTGTGCCAAATATTCCTGAAGAAGTAGTCAGCTTCTATCGAAACTATTCGACGAAGATTATTCAAAAAATCTCATATTCGGAGTAAAGATTTTCACCGAGTTTATAAAGACTGTAATCGCACTTTCGAAACAACGCGAAGAGTGAACGCGGAAGATATTCCGAGTGGTGCTTTTTCCACACTAATCGACTACCTAATGGGAAATGGAAAGCTCTGAGTTACGATACCCCGCAGACCCTGACTCGTGCGAATGGGCTTATTAAAAATGACGACCCTTTGAAATATAGGCGAGTTTTATAGCTAGGCTCAAAAGTCACGTTTGAGACAGTGCCCCGCGCATTCAGTTGCCCGGATAAAAAGCTATGAAAAAATTCTTACAACCAAAACGTTTTTGCGAACTCGTGTTCGGTGTTCGCGATTTAGCAGCGACACCTTTTCACTCGAAAAAACTCGAAAATGTATCCGATATGACGAGGCGGTATTAGGCGAAACCTAGAGCACGAACTCCGCGAGTTCTAGTCAGTCTAAGTCTGGCGTCCTAACGAACTGAGAACACAGACAAAGTAGCCCTGTTCTTTCATACGGAATGTCTCGTTTTTGCTATCCGAAAACGGGTGAAAAACGAGGACCTTTGTCTCCGCTTTGAACATCAGATGATGCGGACAGCCTCCTGCGTAGACGCGGAATTACTTCAGCTCTAATTAATTACTATATAATTATTTTTCGAGTGTATATATCCACTCGGGTGGATTATGGAATTTCTTTGCGAGACGGTGGACTACGAGATAGAAAAGTGCATTCCCTGAGATTGCTCTGAAAAAGAGGAGATAAAAATACACTTGATGAACATTTTAAAAAGCCTGGAAACTCCGCTCGTTCACATCCCGACCATATCGTATCTTGGAGTATCCTTACCCGACCCTCGGCCTGCTTCTGTCGTCCGCACATTCGGAAGCATCTTTTGCAGGCCACCTCAGCGAATCTCCTGGGCGTTCTGGGATCGCTGCAGTTCATCCGAAGAGATCGAAAAAAGCCCGCAACTATTTCGTACGATTTTTTTTCTCTCAATTAGTCCCAAGATGGTTTGCGAACAACTTAACGATTTCTATCCCGAATTAAAATTATACACTCTAATTAAAATTTAATTAACCCGCGTCATATCTCTGCGATTACGCAATTTTAACGAGAAGATTTTCCTCCGCACACCGTCCCGTTGTTAATCGCACAAGCTTGTTAAATGTCATCTTCTTTTTTCATCTCCTTTCATCGGTCTGAGAAAAATTCTATATGCGTTTCGATGCCTTAGTCGAATCTCACGAAAGTCAAATCGCTGGTCTATTTGCACACGAGATGATCGTAGAAAAGCTCTGGAGCCAGAGCATAATAGAGGCAGGGTGAAACGCTGTTTACGTTCACCCGTAAGCTGCCAAAGCTAGACCGTGGGCAAAGGAAACTGCGGAAGTTTAATCAATGCGAATTAGTTGTCCGGTTAACGGACCAGATTACAGCGTCTTCCGATCGAACTTTGGAACATTTGAGAAACTATAATCCGGACTTGTCGTAGCTTAATGGGGAAAAAACAAAGATATTGGTTTCTATTATTAAGAAACACGGCCCCCGGCATATGTGGCGAACTTTTTTATTCCTATCGAGTCTCAAAACTGACCATGAAGATCCTATCGAGTAAGAGAGAAAGGTTCTACTAATTGAAAAAGCCCGAGAAAAGTCTCCGCAAACTTTACCGGCGTTATCTACTACTTGGAAACTTGTTTTTCCGAAGATCCTTCTGATTCGTAGATTTGTCTCAATTATCGTCGATCCATGTTACGCGCGGATTCTTTGCCTGACCACCGTACGGATCCCCTCAATTCTAATTAATCTACCAGATATTTTATGGGGGTTAACGCAGAGCGGAAGACACCGGGTTCTCAGCGAGGTCGTTTCCTTTATAAACAGATTCCATTATTCAGCGTAAACATGATAATAAAATTAGATTATCCCAGTCTCGTATCGACCGATATCAACTCACCAATAATCCCTGTTCTCATTGCTTCATCGCGGTATTATCTTGATTGAAATCCACGATCCTCGTCTCGCTATACGCAAACGTCAACCGAATCCTCGGCCTCCGCATACTCCGTTAATAACCCAATCAGTTATCCCATAATACACAATCGTTGTAAATATAATTAGCGCCGTATGCAGCTACCGAAATTTCGTACGGAATTAGGCCGCTCTCAAAGTTACGTCGAAACTATCACTTCCATTAGTCAATATCAAACAGATTGGGTGCAAATTTCACCTACCAAAAAATCAAAGTCGATTCATGCCATCGGATTATCTTTGGTGGATGAAAAAAGGGATTTTTCTTTCGTGTAAAAGATTGATATTTAATTTTGTCGATCACTTCGATGAACACGACTCGATTTCCTTTGCTGATAATCGTTAGGTTAATTTCTCTCGAGAATTAGTAGCCCGTACGAACCTCCCTCTCAACGATGGTCGTAAAACAACAGATTTTCGAAACTAATTCGAGCAAAGTCCTTCGAAACGAATGAGCAGCCATCCGTAACGATTGTTCAAGTTAAACCTCCCGGCCATAACTATGATACCTTGTACACGTAGTTTATACACGTAATCGCGTATATACTCCGTATAAGAGATAAGATATTCGACCAGGGTGTTGGATAGCTTGAAAATTATGTATGCAGATGAGACGTGGGATGTCGGTATACCGAGTCGACCAGCAGCGACGGAGAGACACAGATACAAGTTTCGTGATAAAACGAGACTCGCGAAAGTTCTGAGAGCGAATTGCTGCACGCCTAGTGACCTCGGTCGACTTAATCACCAGCAATTATTAAAACTCGCGGGGTAGTTGCCCACAACAGTCAAAGATAAAGAATGGTTCATTGTATAGGAGAGTATAGTAGCCGAGTATCTAGAAACGGTCGAATATATCTGTAATGCTTTTGCGCAACCATTGTGACACTCTTTTTCGCCCTCACGTTTCCCTCGCTTTCCTTTCGCCCCGTTCTAATAGTTGGCACTCTCCTCAAAGTCGGGGTAGGTAGGCACCTCATCGAACTTTTCGAAATTTGGAGGGAATATCCGAAAATTATGTCATTTCGGGTCAAGCAGAAGATGCATAGAGATTAAGTCAATCTTCTTTTGCTGTAAACACGTAATAGTCTTTTTTCTCAACGTTTATAATGAAAATGGTTTAAAATCGAAAAAATTTCCGTATCTAGAAATTAAATTCATCGAAAATCGGTGTAGAATATTCTCTCCAAATTTTAAGATGTTTCGATTAACGATGCTACCTCTGCCCTACAGCAACCACTTTTACTTCGGTGCGGTCAATCTTTGCAAAACGAAGTCCATAAATTCTCAAAGCACTGGCAATCGGCTGTGAAAAAATAGTCAATAGATTATTTTCGAAAACTCACTGCTAATTTGACCCTTCTTCTTGCACCTTCTTAATCGATCGAATCGTGTTTTTTCCCTGCTGAGAAGCTCTTTCGGTTTAAATTCCGATATACGCCTATCGCATGTTGGTACATTCAAGGGTTTGAGTTGATAATTTTATTTCTATCGTTCATTTCTGTCCATGAAATAGAATTTCCGAATCCACACCGCACCCGAACGGATAAAGTATCAAACGCTCGAGGGAAAACTTGTTGAAAGTAACACTTATTCGCACACCGTGGTCAGGTTTTTTCAACGAAATACGATAAATTTACGCTGGAGTAGGTACCTCGCCGTGCTTTATGTGGGCGTAAATTTGCCATAGATTTTTACCTTTATTCTCCAAACTAAAGTGGATGCGATTAATCTATCTTCCATTTGTTTACCTCAATTCGAAAATTAGGTTCCACAGAATTAAATTGTTGATGGATAATTGCAGAAAGTAATGTGTCTTCTTAGTTTGAAATTAACATCGTGTTATATGGAAAAGTGGATATTGAACTTTGAAGAAAACCCGATCTCTTATTATTATTTGCGATTGGTAAATTGGAATATGATGGATTAAATCGGGTGCTTTTTTCGTCATCACTGAACCGAGAATATGTGATTTTACTACAGGATGACCGAGAGTTCGTTCCTTTTAGCGAAGCGTGAAACAATGTTTAATCAATTTTATGGTGACGGATTCGATGATGATTGCCAAAACTGGGTTCAGCGAGGTATACCTATATTTCGGGAATTGTTTTTGATTCGAACATCAAACAGAGGGGAGAAGCAGGTCAGTCGTTGCAGAAGGTATGACTTTGCACAACCAAATTTGAAAAAAAATCAAACGCTTCTAGTCTCGTATTTGCATTTTTGACCCAAATATCGTGGTTGATTGTTGATTCGTTAAAGACACGGTAAAAATTTATTTTCCATTTTCTTTTTCGGTATCGTACTTCTGTCGTCGAATATAGTCAGAGAGAATGCGTCGATAGATGATTAATTTTTGCAACGAATGAAGAATCAGCGCGTCTTTTGGAATCTTCGGTCTTCAATTCAAGTCAATTTATCTTCACGTGCGAAAATCTTGTTCACATATTTCTTACGAATTATTTTAACTGTATAAATTTTTCTTGAAATGCGACAGACACGTTCATCAGAGACTTAAGATATCCAGAGGTGCGGAGAGTAATTACTTGATAAGGCGTAACGGATAAGGAAAGAATAATGCTACCGTGCCAGTGACAATGAAACATGAGCGTCAAGGAGTTAAGTAGGTATATTCGTTTGCCCCTATTTTCAAGATAAGTCACAAGGAAAGGAAATGCGCAGGAAAGTAAACGGCAGAGCTGAAACTTATTTACGAAACCCGTTAACCGAGTTTTCACTAAATTACTCGATTTTTTTTTCTTTCCTTCTCAATTCGCGTTCACTAGAAATGACGAAGGGCTCTTGCCGCAAAAAAAAGAAACAAGGATTTTTTTTTTTTTTTTTTACTTTAACGAATAGCCATACAAGAGAGTGTGCGAGGTACGAGGAATGGCGAGAGCTTGGGGGCGACGCTTAACAAAGCCAGCCAGAAGCATTACCCGATTATAAACCAACTCTAGCAGCGCTGCAGGCGACTTAAACCGATATTCTACACACCTTTACATACATTGTTCTTATACTTTTGTTTCCACATCATTACTCGAAAATTAATTCGATAGTCAATGGATTTGCAAAAGTCAACTCGTATTAGTCCCCAAGCTGCAATTTGTACATCGTGTAAAAAAGAAAAGACCCCATCGACTCAATTAAGCGTTTTCATAATTTTGGCTCGATTGTTTAAGCTCAATGTCCCTGGTTCGAATAATAAAATCAAAAAATTTTAAATAAATTTCTCAAGACCCCAAATATGACTATATGAAATATGAAATAGATACGAATTGTGTATCAGACGTATGTCACTGATCAACTTTCGGCCTGGTGAAATCCTGCAGCTTTTTGATTCATTGAGATTCTTGTCGCGTATCTGCGCGATGTGTTTTCCGTAGCTGAGAAATCTCTTGAAGGTAATTGACAAAGACTTCGCGCCTGACAGCTTCGAAATTAGTGGTCCACATACAGCCAGCAAAACTATGATATAATTAGCTGTACTAATTTACGGCAACAGATAATATCGCTGGATTCTGTCCTGTGTCTTCAAAGGCGAATGAAGATACCACTGAAATTCGGGAATTCATATGAAAACTCGTGGGAAATCAGACTTGAGAAATTAAAGAACTCTGAGCAAAAGCTTTTCCGATCCACTTGCATGCGATCGTTATAATCGTTTTCACAATGAGTCTTTCGACGAGTTTTCCAGCCTCTGAAAATGCTGTACATTTCACGGTGTTGAAGATGTAGAATAGCACTTTCCAGCCCGTTATTTTAGCAGTTAAAGAATACCTGCAGCT
Source organism: Tenthredo distinguenda (assembly GCA_947538915.1). NCBI lineage: Eukaryota > Metazoa > Arthropoda > Insecta > Hymenoptera > Tenthredinidae > Tenthredo > Tenthredo distinguenda. The sequence continues at coordinate 15,791,504 of OX384534.1, forward strand.
TGACATTTTCAGAAGTGGTTCAAAACGGTGGTTGCAAAGAAAGCAGCCGAGCGAAATTTGAACGGTAACTCCAAACTCGCGAAAACAATCGTTTTATATAATTTAATATAATTTCTCGTTCCGTTCAGAAATTATTTTACAAATTTTACTTCGTTGCTTCATTTCTAACGAAATTTCGAGTGAGTTCTCTGAATTCGGAGCTCCTCGGTTAACTTTTCAACGATCGCAGGCTCCAGAAGCCTTCCGTCGATTGTCGAGTGTTCGGTATCATCAGAAGCTTGAAAGGCAATCAGGCCAACTTGATCTAATATAATGATCATGATCCGAATAGCAAGTTTTTAAAGCCAGCTCATTAGTTTCTTGAAATTCAGTTTGTATTACTGTTATACAAATTCGTATATTCCATTGCCGCGATCCCCTCGTTACATAAAGCAATTTCACTTCTCTAATGGGTACAACGTTTCACGTTCCCGTACCTTCTGATTTTCGGCGGATTAAATCGATCATCGCTGAAGGCTACACCAAACGAAGGTATAATACGAAAAATATTAAAATCCGATAATCCATTTTTCCATTATCTTTAAAAAGGTACACCGCCAATGAACGTGGCTACCGTAACGGTGATAAAAATCCCTGATTGGTATGAAAATAAATAAAATCTCGAGTAAGTGGTGCTCGCCATGGGTCAATTAAGGCAGGTATAATACCCAATAAAATATTAAACGGTTCAACTTCTTCATTCGCGTCGAATTGTCCCGTCGAGTACCGATTCCTCAAGACTTTTTAATTTCCATGCCAATTAAGGATTTTCGTCACGGTCACGTCGATATAACTACGTCGAGACACAAGTGAACGAATTCACGTGAAATTGATTACATGTAATTGGCAATAAGGTCTAATTTTTTTTTTTCTTTTTCGAGTTAATTGAAAATTCAATGGACTCGACGCGATTGCTTTTCAGAAGGCAACGAAAGTAGCCAAGAAAAGATGGAAGATACAAATCTGTCTGTTGCATGATACGAGATTTTAAATGCCTGCCATAAAAGCTAAGGAGCTTTCCCTGCTGGTAGATTATCTTCTTTGAAATACCATTGTCTCTGATCCTGAAAGAGCAGACGGTCGTTCTCACGTAACCTAGACAATACTTGTTACACACACCTGTTACTTGTCTCTCAAGAGAGGTGAGATGATTTGTTGATGCTAGTTCTTGGAGCTATACACTGACTAGAATTTTTCTAAAGCAGCTTCAATCTGGGGAAACAAAAAACCGACACATACCGTATCGCATGTAGTACATGGGGTAGAGATTTTCGTATACTTTGAGAGAACCCTCGTTCATTGTCGTCAAAGTAACGTCGGTAAATCTGGAGCGTTTATAAACTCGGTACTTCAACGAGCGAGATTCGTCCGTCAATTATCTCTGTTTTCATGTTTTACGTTTTGGTCTCGTGAAATCACAATAGCCTTCGCAAACATGGAATTCTCTCTCGAAATGGATTATTTCACTTAATTAGGGAATTTTATGCCGAGAATAATCGTCAGGCGAAACGAGCTCACGAGTCGTTTTATCCTCGTAGTTTTTGAAAGCTCACCGTGATCGCAAACCTTTGTACCTCCTCACTCGGTTTGTCTCATTTGTTCATGTCGAAATTTGCATTCTCCTCGCAAACACCAGAAGGGAATTTCCACGTCTCTACCTCCCAGAGGAAGTAAAAAGTTTAAGGGGCAATAGGATGTGGAGTACACCCCGTGTAGGTACAGATGGCGAGATAGAGGATGCGCGAAAATCAATTGCTCCAAGTATTTCTCATTTCGTTCGAATAAATTTCGTTTAACTCGAAACAATCCATCGCATACGATACCGGTATTTGTTCTGAGCCAACGAGTTATTTTTTGAAACAGGAACGCAGTAATTTCGCCATGTCTATATTTGATCCGCGGATTTTCCTAACTCTGACAAATTTCATTTCGTTCTACGCAAATCCTTACTCTCGTTTTATTCTTCGTTGCTGTTTTGATCCGATGAAGAAATCCCCCGAATGGCCTGGGCAAGGTTGGCTAAGAGAGTTAATCCATTTGCTAAGGAGCGAGCATTGCTGCAAACGTCTTCGTTCTCTCTGTGTATTTCACCCCCTTCCCTCTTTTTCGGTTTTATTCTATTTTCTTGTTAACTTATTCAACTACCCCCTGAGTTTATCGCTTCATCTGTAATCAAGCCGAGAGTTTGTCGTGAGCTGGTGGCTACTTTACGGAAGTTGCAGCCTGCACCTGGCTCGAAATGTTGGAAAAATATAAAATGAAAAAATGCAAAAAATATGGTGACAGATAATACTTGAAAAAACCTTTCCGCGCATGGAGTTTGTGCTTTCGCGATAGCCCCGTCCGTCACTTGTCATCCGGAAGAGAGATATCTCCCTTGGGAAAGAAACTTTGCAGCGGATCGTCCATCTCTCTGCAGTTGGTTCATATTTTTGTGAAATTAAACACCCGCTAGCTATAAAGCGGAAAAGTTGCAAAACGAATAGCCTGAAACATGGGGTAAATTTGAAACCTTTTGTCGTAAACTTCACGTCTTGGTCGGACCAACATCTGGCTTCGAACTCGAACTAAATTCAAATTACTATAATTAAAGAATTTTCGTGAACAGCTGATGACGTGTGCCAAAGAACCTTGAAATTTCTGAAAACCGTGACAATCATCCAATTATCGTCTTATCTCGTTTCTCCGTAATGAGGTAAAACGACGATAAAGTGTGGAATAGGACAAGAGCCCGAGTCTGTGTTCTTTGGGGCAAAACATGGGATCTATTCTCGTTCCAGGATTCAGGTTTTTGCAAATTGTCTCTTCCACTCTCTTTGAACTATCGACAAAAAAGGCATAATGGAATATTCGGGGCGGGTCGCGATAAGGGTTTTATCGATCGTCACGTAATACCTAGATAACGATACGCAACACCGACGGACAAACGTGGCCCAAGGCCTTCGAAAGTACATGCAACGGTCTAAAATCTGAAAAGTAACATTTGCCAATCAAATTTTCGACATCTTTCGTTCGTACAAATTGCAGCGAAAATTTGCACCCTTCAAGGTGTAGATAGAAGGAGAAGAAAACTTGCTCTCCGAACGCATGGTCATACGCTCCTACGCAGTCACGCAGGGTTTACCGGTGTGATTAATTAGGAATAATTGTATGCTATGAGGGCATTACTGTAAATATAAATTACCATCAACTGGGTATAACAGGTGACGAGGTTGGCGCAGTATCAAATAGGTAAATCGGCTCGAAAGTCTAGAACTCTGGAACGTCCCGAACGCGCATTACTCATCCAGCTGTGAGCCTCTCAGCGGCTGGTGCATTTGCGAGGGCGCCATGCCACTCTGGGCTGATATCCTTCAGGACTTTCGGTTGGCAGTTGGCCAACAAATTATCCGGTATCTTCTAGGCAACCCATTTGCTCAACGGCCTCTCGAGCTGCCATTACCACCCTTGTATTTCTCGTTATCGAACCGGATTCACGTAGCATCTTTTAGTTCCTGATTGCACTTCGCGTATAGATTGTTGAGATAACGAATGGTCTTTCCCTTCTATGACCCCAGACCGGAAGGAATTCAATTAGATCCGTAAAATCGTTACTGTTTTCCGTTACTGTGACATTGATAGGATTAAGTCAACCAGTTTTATTCAATCAGTGACGAAGCAGGAGCAACGAAGAGGGCGAGAAAGAGAGTAATCAGTTTCAGACAATGGGGCCTTTCTCTCGTTGAGATTTTTTATCGAAATGGCATTAATTTTCGAGCTCGAATCATGCCTTCTTACATCAATCGTTGCCGGCTTGTACTATGCGATAGGGTCTCGTAATTAGCACGCAGACACACATACACACTTCTGCACCATGTGACGAAGACAAACTATGTGCATTTGAATAGCTTCGGATAAGAAGCGGTGATCATTGAACCTTGCGAATAATAAAATAGATTCGGATGAAACCTACGGTCTTACCTCCGGCTCAATTTTATCCCATAGTCTGCTGCCTCACATTCATCACTGCCGCGCGTAACAAAACGAATGTATCGAAAGCTGCTTATGCTAATTCCATGATCTTGGAATGAATGCATCGAGAGTTTTGCTGCTTCGATGTAGTTGAATAATCTTTGAACGACGTCCCTGTTATTTTGATAAAAAAAAAAATCGATATCGATTTTGAGGAATACCTGTTTGTTCTTCTCGTTCAGAATTCAGGGAATATCGTAGCCGATATTATTGGTTTAATAATTCAGCTAACCAGGACAGTTATAATGGAATGAGGTTTGTTTTTATGAAACCCTGTTCAACCGTAAAAAAATTAATTAATCAAAACTAGTTGCTAGCATATATATATGTATATACGTCTGTGCATGTAGGGACGAACAATGGTACGTGGACTCATGTAGATACATGAACCTTTGAGAGAGTTTTTTCCTGTTGTGCTACCAGTATGGGAGTATGTATTACTCTCTCGCAAAAAAAAAAAATAAAAAAAAAAACAGTGTTTCCCGTTCGAAAGGATTAACTGAGGTAGTAGAGAAGATTTGTTGGTGTGAGGCTGCAAGTAAATATGAATAATGAATTCATCAAAAGGTCCCACTTGTTCCTGTACTCTCATATAAATACACAATGGGGGTCACACGTTATCGTTATCTCCTGTATATCCCGAGTATCATGCAAAATCCCATGTCTCGCACGGTCGAGTTATTACAATTACTCTTAAAAAATGTATTTACTCAATTATAGAGCTGATTCGTTTCATTGCGAAAACCTGATCTGCGCGATTTGTTCGAATTCGAAACGAACGTGTACTCGTCGTTTAAACTACGTTCAGAGATTGAAATTCGTTGAAAAATTCAATTTTACCCCACAAACGACTGTTCTACATAACCGTGCGTTTCTTTGAACAAGAAATTGATCACTCCCGAATTAATCGCCTAGTTGTTGGCACGTTTGATCTTTTAACTTTCTCCCTGCATTTTGGACGACGGTCTTCTCCTTAGAAGAAACGAGAAAATTTTCTTTTCGATCTATAACGGGATAGAACAAGTTAATTAACATTTATTTTAGTACTCTAGATCCTCTTGAACTCGTCTTCGAATGTGAAGATTTTCATTTTCAGGATTTCAACGGTTTATTAACCCACGAAAGATCGAGATGAAAACGTTGTCTTTTGTGACAGATCGTAACGAATGTCTTGCCTACTACAATTTTGTCTTATTTCATGTTCCAGGCGCTGCTTCAAGCGCATGACGTGGCAGGACACGATGTCTACGGTGAGGAAGCGACCAGAGTAACACCTCCACCTCTTCTTCCTTACCTAAACGGGGGTGACGAACTTGAGGGACAGAACGGTGACTTGGACCTTGAAAATGTCACTCGTGTCCGTTTGGTACAGTTCCAGAAGAACACTGATGAACCTATGGTACGTCGTTCCGCTGGCGAATAATCTCTTTTTGCAAATTGTTTATTCGGCACATTGATGATCATTGATCCTGCCACACTGATTCGTTTCCTAATGCGAAACAGATGAGATTCTGACATCCAATGCAAAAGACGTTCAGCAGGATATACACCTATTATGATCGTATATCATGTGTGGGAAATGCAATTTTCGAATGCAATGAGATTCCTCGTAACAAATTCAACCAACTTCGTTTCGATTCCAGGGTATCACGCTAAAGATGAACGAAGATGGTAAGTGCGTTGTCGCACGTATTATGCACGGCGGAATGATCCATAGACAAGCGACACTTCACGTCGGAGACGAGATACGAGAAATCAACGGAGTCCCAGTCGCCAATCAATCGGTCAATGCGTTACAAAAAATTCTTGTAAGTACAGCATCTCCTCTCTCCCAATAATTAGTTTGGAAAATAATCAGAACCGCTTCTATCATCGAGGAATTTCCCTGTCAGGACTTTTTATTTATGGACGAGACTCCCTTCATACGGTTTCTTTTCATTCGGTACAAATTCGGAACTTCTCTCAACTATTGGGTCAACGAAATAGACAATTTGCTTTCGGTACTTTGGGTGCCTCTTCGAGATCACATTTTTTAATGTCGTATAGCGCTTCTTTATGATGTCGAATACAAACTTTGACGATTAGCGCTTTCAATTACGGAGGCTCTCACTGCCCGTTCTAAATTAGTGACTTGCGGGTAGATTAGAAGGAAAGAGAAGCTTTTTGCACAGCTTGCAAAATGGCATTCCGGGTGAAATTGTATTGTTCGTAAACAAGAAACGCCGACTAATGCAACCTATACTAGAACTCGCAAAAACTCGTATCAAACCTCGCAAGTCAGCAGTTCTAATACTTATAATAGTCTTCAGAACGAGATATTTGGATAGAAGGAGCTCATACGTCAAACTCAAAGTCTCGCAAAAACTTTATGCCAAATTTCAAGTCCCGGAGAGCGTCGCGGTCGCTGTTAAACATTTCGATCATAAAAAATCAAGTTGAAATTCGAATGCCATCGATTTTAAGTTCGGTACTCTATTGCTCTTCGTATTGAGCTGCTCACCCTGACTGAATTTAATGAACGCATGAAATTAGAAATAAATAGAAAAAGGAAAAGTACATCGATAATAGCTCGAAGTTTTACATGAAACATAAAGGGAAGAATACGTTTTTTGAAACCTGTTATCGCGAGCCCTATCGCATTACGGCTCACCCTTCAGTTCGATGTTTGTTGACTTTCCACCGACATGGAATCCGGCTACGAAATAGTAATTTCTCTATAAATCTGAGCTATAGAAATTCAATTTTCTCGTCCTAGACACACATCCTCCCTCAGTCAAACCCGCCAGACCTTTTTGTCAATAAAGGGCACGGATGGGTTAGCCCACTATCCATAATCTGCGCAGTCTGTATGCACATGGATGCACGTATGCGAACTCTTCAACTCTCGAACAACTCGCGCGCACGTGCATCCGATATCCACGATCTACATTCCTACATGTCTATACGGCTCTGCAAACCGTTCGTGTTTGTATTAAATTTTCCGCTTCATCTCCGGCGGAAGTTTAGCGTTGTATCCATCTCCATGCACCAGCTGACGAAAGAAAGGTGACGCTTCTCGCTATTCATGGGAAAATAGAATTAGGAATTAGAACCAGGAGAGAAATGGATTGGAAAGTGTAAAGGTGACAACGCCACAGTCTCCAAAGCCGAAAGGCATTACTACTATTTGGAAAAATTTGGAAATAGATTGAACAATATTAATTTGAGAGTCTGAAATTCAGTTCATTCAATGAGAATTTTAGCAGTAATCCAAACACTGGGCATCTGTTTGGATTGAGCCAAGTTTATCCTCATTGAATGCCTACTCTCTTACTTTTATTTTTCGTGAGATGAACCTTTTTCCCATCTTCAATCAACATACCAACGTTTTTATACCAAGAGGATATACCGTTTAGCTCCCCTCGCAACTTCTTCTTCAGCCTCAGTAATTTTGTTTGCAGATTATCTGCTAGTACTCTATGAACCCGCTACTAAAACCGACCCCCTTCTGAAACGGTATTATTCTCCATTAAACTAACCCACACCAATTCGGTCATATGAATAGAACGAAGGATTTCTCTCTGAGGAAATATCAGGTCTCGTTTCTTTCCATCATTTCATCTATCCTCAGGCCGAACTCGATGGTTCGTTACTGACTGTCTTGTAAATAACGTCGTGGTAAGTAAGTCGTGACTTTACAGGCCCTTAGACTTGGGAAACCATCTGCGTACACATTTTGTAAATATGAAGCTAGAGAGAATTTTCTCTACTATTCTGTGTTCATTGTTCATTGTCGTGAGCTTTCAGCGTCTGCATACCTGATTCGCATATTGAATTCAATCAGGATTTTTTACAGTCCAATGGCGCAGCTTGTTCCTTCAATTCACTCGCCCGTCATTTGTGAATGTAGCTTTATCAGTGGGAATAGGGTCGTAAAATAGGATTAATTCCGTGTAGAGCTTTTGATGAGGAGACTAATTCGAGGGGGGAAAAAGGGACCGCAATGAACTTTTTTGACCTCACTTGTTCGACCGATACTCTAAATAGTCTCTGGAACAGAACTCCCACGCTTTTTCGTCCATATTGTTCTCTGGATGCTTTCCGTGTTCTGAACTTTGGAACATCTCGATGGTTTTCGACATGACGATATAAATTTATGGCGAAGGGTGGTTTTGGGCAGGGTATACCTTGTTCCCTGCTTTCGTAACAGCTATTTGACTCCCATTAGATGTTTAATTACTGATTCTTTCACATTTCTGAACCTAAATAATCCCCCCTTTGTGGAACAAAGTAGAAGTTCTGATCCAATTAACTGAAAAGAACTGAAATTGGTGAGAGAAAGATTTTTCTTTATTTTATGTGGGAAAGAAGGTTGCATAAAAATGATTTTCTGTTTCAGCGAGAGGCGAGAGGATCGGTGACTTTCAAGATAGTGCCATCGTACAGGAGTGCGCCACCCCCCTGCGAGGTACAAGTAAGCCCCAGCCCCAGAGGCACCAATTCCCAAACCGCACCTCCCGCATCTCACCCGGCACCCTTGACCACCACCACTACCACTATCACGACAACCGTCAAAACTGTATCCACAAATACTCCAAAGTCACCGGCGACCCCGGCGTGCTCGTGTAGCGGTGTTCCCAAAACCCCAAAGGCCTCAAAAACCCAAAAGACAAAAGTCGGTCCCAGTTCATCCGCGGAAACAACTCCTAGACGTCGGCTTAATCCGTTGTCGGCTCTAAGAGCGGCTCGAAAATCTTAGGCGGAGTAAGGGATGATTAGTATCTGAATAGCGGTTAGTTTCTGCACTGTAATTCGTATAGTTTTCAACTATAACGATTAGTTCGTCAAAATATATCCGTAAATTTAGACATAGCCAGGTAGGATGTGTATTCTCGCTTGAAGAGCTTTTCGCCAAAGACCGCACGTATCTCAAAGTACGTTCCTCTCGGATCGGCCCGGCTTAACTTATACTCCGGTTTACTCGAGCTTACCTCGACTTAGATTAGGGCAACTTTCACCTCCCGCGTTTCCCGCTCTGCAGTGCTATTAATCAAGCTCCTTTAATCTATAAATTCTAAAGGTGAAACGGCCGCGGTGACTCAGCGATGAGAGTCTTGATCATTGGCGTGAGTCAAGATTCCCGATTACTGATTCGTTTCGGAACAAAATCTCGTCGCGGGTTATTCCGATCTGTTAGAACTAACTAACGCATCTTTCGGCTCATCCGAGGCATAGAATACGCAGTTTTAAGGGCTTAATTATATAATAGCAGGTAAACGACGTCCGTTTTAAGTAGATTTATTTTAAACGCCGTTAGTTCAAAGTTTCCTTAATTAATTCCCAAGAGTCTGGTAGCCTTTCAGTTTTACGGTGTCTATGCGAAAGGATATTCAGCTTTACGTTATTATCTCGGATTACGCGGAGGTTTAAAAGCGTCGAACTCATTACGTTTTCGGATAACGGGATGTTATGCAATTGACGAGGGTGATGAAAGAAAGAAAAAAATTGAAAAAAAATGAAAAAAAAAAGGAGAAGAAAAAATAATGAAAATTTATACGGGTGAAGAAACGTTATTCAAACCCGGGAGGTGCATAGTATTAAAAAAGATGAAAGTATATTCGAAGACAAACTCGACTTGAATTTTATCGATTCCTTTCGGTTGATGTATTACGTACCAACTTCCCTTGGTGCGATGGTGAGTCGCGACCAAGTAAAGATGGCTGCTGCTAATTTCTACTGTGAAATATTTATGAAGAGAACTAACGAATTTAATTAAGTCCCCATAGAAGACACCCTGGGATTCAGGGTCGGCGGACAAGGTAGGGACCTGACTTTTGTTTACCAAAGCTCTCGGAACCCACCATTCCATCCACTTATGTTCGGTCTTTCCTCGAGTGGTGTATATACATATATATATGTGTATATATATATATATATATATATATATATATGTATACGTATGTCTATACGTAAAAACCACCCTCCTACACATAAACCTTGCGAGAACCCTCTTCTCAATCCTGTCCAAAATAAGCTTCACCTATCTTTTCTACCGGTTCTTTATCATTTGCTTTATGTTTCTTTTTATTCTTCTTCTTCTTCTTCTTCTTATTCTTCTTCTTGTTTTTATTTTATTCAAATACTCGTATACATACATGATTACAACGGTATACGAGATTTGAAGTATCTTCGATGGTTGCCCGTTACAATATTATACAACACTTATACCTATACAGAACAGATCCGGCATCTTGCTTCAGTTAAATAGCATGGCATTACACTTTATTAGGAATTACATTGATACGCACGTATTTCCCATCCCTTGATTGTCTGTATGCGTTTTACTTTGGGGGTTCAATTATTATTCCATATTTATATATAAACATATACACATGTATATTATATGCGTGTGTATTTGTTACATAAATATCATAATTTCAAGAATATAGTTCATATCTCGAGGGTAGGGGGCTTGAAATAGAAGGATGTGTGCCGCGTGGCTGTGACTGGGGTCTAACAAGTATTTCCTAAAAATTATCGATACCCAAATTCAACAGATTCCGAGACTAACTATTTCGACATTATGAAATTAGGAGATCAAGACCTCCTCAAATCGTCTGATTTGGAGCCAAAATCCCAAGTGATTATCGACCGTTACACCCCACTCAGATTGATTGTTCTTACGTCCATTTTCCGAGTCCGCTTTTCTTTCTCAATCTCCGAGGTGCCTATAGTGATTAAAAATAAGGCTTAAATAAAAAATACATAAATAAATGAATAAATCCACTTCCTTGTATGTCTATTCTACATATTGACAAGGGATCGGCGCAATTATAACAACGCTCGTTGTTCATTAACACCCGCAGTACGTTGTACTCGTAGAATCAGACTGCCTTGTTAAAAACGGGTCTTTTCGATCAGTTCAATATGTTTTTCGCAACCCGATTCACCCAGGATTCGAGAACCAGAATATGTATACCTGGTTTCAAAAAAATCCAATGTAGCAGCCACATATATATGTGCATTAATTGATCGACGCTGGAACGACGGTGGCGATAATTTTCTTATTAATTCTGACTGATGAAATGATTCTTCATTCATCGACATTATCTGCTTTGCTAATTATCTTTAATAAGACCTGCGCAGATGATAATGAACGTTTTTCGTTGATACTCTAAGTTCAATTAGTTCAGACGAATTTAGCGATGAAAGGAAAATTTTATACTAAGATGTCGGATAATCATCGAAAAAATGAAAATGAATTCATTAATCGACATAATTCTCTCGAATCTCCGTCGTTCTAGGGTTGAACTAAGATTCAGCTTTACTTTCTTTGATTGTTAGTTCTTTTTTCCTTCTAATAATAACTTCTTGTTAAATATTTATGCGTTGTTCTATATATGATTAGTCAGAAAAGTTTTGGGCAAATGCGGCGGGCCTAGTTCTGTGATTTAATAGCTTGTAGTGAAACTTAGATACGGTATACCTTGTAGATCTATAACGAATCTGAAATTAACTAATTAAAAGATACCTGCAGAAATAGGATACGAAAAACTTGTGCAGCAGTATCCGATACGACGAGTTAGCTTGTTTAGAAAAGTGATAAATTTTATCGATTAACTATCTTTATGTGCGAAATAATTTGCAATGTAAAAATTGAATAATTATCAGAATTCAGATCTACTGTCATATTCCGTAAAACCTAATTAATCGAAACTTCAACTGTGTTACTAAAACTGTTAAATAAATGCAATACTGAAAATCTATGTTACCATCAGTGAAAAATAGTGATATTTATTACTGTGACTAGTCAATTACTGTATAATTTCCATAATGTCAAAGTAAACGCAATTGTGTAGTCGTCTGCTACGTTCATAAATATATCGCTCTTGCAACGTTTTAAACATTGAAGATAGAAACAATTCGAACTCTGCCCCGCGGTTTCGGTCTCGTACGTCTTTCCCCTTATATCCTAATTTTTCTAAATCACAACGTGTACAGCATAGACCATGATCGTGGTATATGGTTACACAATTAAGTTTAACTGAACCAGTAGCTCATGTACTGGTAGAAATATTAAGAATAATAATAACGATGCATCGCTTGATCGAAACACGGATGTCATTCATAACCATGGGATTTTATAATGGTTATCACCATTCGCAATCTGGATGATACCACGATTATTTTTCCTCGAAAAAAATGAACTCATCTTATCTGTTTTTATTCTTTTTTGAAATTTTATTAAAAATTCGCGAGTATGTATAAAATATAGATGGATATAGTCTAAGATACTGAATTTGTTCTAAAACGAGATGAAAAATGGTGCTTCTTGGAGCACCAATGGTGGTCTGAGATGTAGAGGTGTACTTGAAAAATGATCGACGAGTTCCTCATCGCAGAAGCATCGCGTCGACTTCGTGGCTCTCTGCTCTACGGCATTCAGTGAAAATTATATACGAAGTCGCATATAATGAAGCATGAACCGAAGACACACGACCCGTTCTTCTCTATCGTTGTAGAGCTTAGAATACGTGTGTAGCGAGTGATATTGTATCATACATATGTATCTACATTGTGTTTTATCTGTCACTTGCATTTTGCGGCCACCAGTATTACGTGCACGATCCATTACACCCATCACCCCCGTTACTTATATTAAAGCTTTCCATATACGAGACGACGACGCTTTATAGCGGCGCCACGATATCGAGTTCTAAACTAATTGTGAGACTCAGTTGTCAAAAATTCCGTAAGATAATCAATGGATAATTAATGAAATATTAGAATAGGACCTCGATGAGGCATTTATTATTTTCTGAGATTTTCTAAGATGAAGCTTAGAAGACTTTGGATGTTGCCTAAGTCAGTTTGTCCAACGATCTGTGATAAGAAATAGGAAGATCGCAAAGTCACGTTAACTTTATAACATTGAAGAACAAGTTATAATGAGTTTCAGGTGTTATAATAGAAAAGATAACATCGAATGCTTCCAAAAACTTCCCATAAATTGCATCCCAACCTCGACCATCCCTTCATTACACGTATTGTTGCAGTATGCGTGGATTATTTAGGTAATATCTTTATGTTTACTGTTACATAATCATTAAATCATCGTAGCACCTTCCCATATCTACACGATATATATATATATATATATATATATTTATTTATATATATATATATTAGTTAAGCATTGCACTCGAGTTTTTTGAGTTTCTGTTCTTTTTTTTTTTTTCTTTCTTTGTCTCAAGCTTTCGAATTATCCTCGTCGCAGTTAATCGACGATTAGTTATCAAGGATTTAAGGAAAAGGTATATCGGGAATCCTCTGGACTTTCATCAACCACAGCAGCCAGTCCACCAGACCAGTTGTGTGTCGATAGTGTATACCTGCTATCACATCAGTTTATAGAAAAACCGTAATATTATTTCCCCAAGTCTATCGTACCTTCCGTACCGTAATCCGTAGATTGTATCATTTTAGTGCACTTGTGCCGTACTATCATCACCATAACATACACTCGTATCGATATAAATTTTATGAAAATACTTACTTCTACGTCCGATCGGAATTATGATATCGTTCGCGTCAACTGTGAGTCTTATAAGTCATGTCTGACTGCTTTTAGATAAAACTTAACATTAACATCATTCAAAGGGAAAATCACGGAGGCAGTAGTGCGTAGCTCTAGCGGATTGTGAAACGTCTAAAATAGCCGAAAGTATAGGAGAAGAAGAAGAGAGAACAAAAAAAAATAATAATCTGTTTCATTCTTGAGCAGAACTGCATTGGTGTGTGTCGAGGTGATTCTCATCTCTACGAATCACAATTATCAGGGATTAAGAAAAGTTTGAATGGTCGGTGTTTGGTGTGAGAATTTTATACGGTTAGTTAGAGAGATGATAAAGAATGCTTGACGCTATTGTCATCAATGCATATTGATTAGCGACTTACAATTCATTGATAATAAAAATTGTGTTTGTACAGTCGCGGGGAAGACGCGTTTACACATAAATATATGACTGCCTCCGTATTATAATTATTCAGAAAAAAAAATGAAAAAAAAATAAATAAATGCTGAATCGAATTGCATGCGTCAGACATGCACCGTGTTAATCGAACCACGATTATATGAAAAAAACAAAAATTATTAAATAAATTTTGATTAATTAATAATTACTGTTCTTCTGTTTTCCAAACTCTAGTTGTTCAGGATTAGGCCTCTGCCAGTGTTAGTAAGTACCATGACTTGATCTGGTGTGATTGGACTGCTGTAGTTAGAAGCTATGCGTACATGCAGCTACCGCCTATAATGTGTAGGATCTCACTAACTTTATCGTATTGATTTTCAGTTGGTTTGCGGTCTTGTTTGTCGAGTTTAATTTCTTTCTTTTTTTTTTTTTTAATTTTCACACAACACCCGGCATGTAGCGTAGTAAAGCGTAGCGTATTCATATTTTGTTTTCAACGACGGACACCCCCTGGTCCAACCCCCACTGCACACACCATCGCAAAATCTGCACACGCGTGTACTTCTATACGTGTGCGAGTCTGTCACCTATATATCCCACATCTATATACATATCCATGTATATACATACGTATAGGCAATACATACATATATGGATGAAATTTTGTATAGAACCATATATACCCACGTCATATATATGTATATATGTATGTATGATATGTATATATGTATGTGCACGCGTGCGCGTGCGTACTTATAGCAAATGACTTAGATCGATCATTTTTCTCGCAACGCACAACGCGAACTGCCAGCACCCTGCCGTTCACCGCCCACCTTTACAATCCGCGGATTTTAATTCGTCTCAAATTGTTTTTTTTTAGTTTCATTCTTTTTTTTTTTTTTGGTTTTTTCACGTGTACGTTTCTACTCATCTATCTCGTCGTCGTTACGCTATGTACAACACACTCCTAGCTCATCGTCAGCACTGTTGAGTAGACCGTTAAAGCACGTCCGTTTGTTCGTTTACGTCGAACTAATTGGCTTCAGCTTTTTGTCGAAACAATTTAACTATACTAACTATAGCTTTGTTACCATATTCGTTTATTTATTTATTTATTTATTTATTTATTTATTCTCATTCTATAATATTTTTTCACTGTTCTCATGAGATATCGTTGACCTCTTTGCAGTTCAGAAAACTTCGAAGTTATACGCAATCCGCATCTGACTTGTAATCTAGTGTCCAGACCATAAGGGTTCGTAGGTGTAAACCTGAATTCACATTGAAAACTGGGATTGACATTATCACCCTTCCACATACTCGTGTTTAAGTACTGCTTTCTCAGTTTTGACCTAGATATAACGTAATATCGCCCACTCAAGTTGCTCGTATTACCGTAAAATGAAACCGAAACAGTTCATAACTGCTCACGAAACTGCACATACGAGCGTTTTCTATGTATCACACTGCGTTAATGTCCCACGAAAAATACATTTCGGGGATTTAACATATCTGCAAAATGTGTACCCTAGATTTACTTACACCCACATACCCACGCGCAGGTCTAATCAATCATTGAGGCGATGTGATACTGGGAAACGAACTCGGTTTGCCCCCTTCAGTGCATGTGCAAAAACCAGTAATCGCATTCGGCATACACAATCGCTGTGGGAGCAGATCGACGAGATGACTGTAATTCCCATTTTTTGCGTGGAACCTTTAATTCGGCTGGTCGTGACCATTTTTCACCATCGCGAAAAATCACACGTCGCAGTTTACCCATCCGAATTTCGAATCATGTCGCCTTAACAGATATTTTGGGGAGCTCTACGGGTTACTCAAAATTTATAAAAAGATACTCTGGTGGTTCTATCCCAAATAATTCCGTACTGATTCTGACTTATGGTGGTTTGTGCAACTACAATGTGCACGGTATCACATCGCCTTAAACCTATCTTGCTTGCCTCGGTACACAGTTTCTTTTTACGTCCTTCTCTAGGCTTATCGTTAGATGATCACATGCAGAAGCGTTCTAATGTCCATTTGTTATAGCGTTTTTTTTTTTGTCATTTGACAGGGGAATATGAACTGTTTGATTTACTGCAATATCGAATATAGCCGAGCTTTTCTCATTTTTCAAATGTTTCCTTGTCAAACAACCTTTCGTTCACCCCTATTACGATAACGCTTGAATAACCCATCCCCAACCTTTTGTATGGCAATACATTAAAAGTTTTTCCATCAGACAATTCACGTACGGTTTTTCTTTCGCTACAGATTTTTGTACGGGCCCAGTTCGATTACGACCCTCTGGAGGACGAGTTGATCCCCTGTGCGCAAGCTGGAATTGCCTTTAAAACCGGGGACATACTCCAGATCATCAGTAAGGACGATCATCACTGGTGGCAAGCGCGGAAGGACAATGCTGCTGGTTCCGCCGGACTCATACCATCGCCGGAACTTCAGGAATGGCGCACTGCCTGTGTTGCAATGGAAAAATCGAAGCAGGAACAAGGTGCGTTTCTTAATTAAATCAAAATCCATTTTTTTTTTAAATTTTTTCATTCGAATGACATTTATTTTATCTCCTATGCGAATGTTTTGCTCCGTCAGTCGACGATTACAGTCTGAAAATGGAAATATACAAGTGTCTGTAATCGTAGGGTAAGATGGATACGAGTGAGATGTCAAAGGTGTCATTAGGAGTATATGACACGTTATTTAGGGATTAAACTATGATGAAAAGCCATGGATAAGATATAGACACGTAATAGTAAGAAAACTAGATGTTGAACGGTGAGCAAAGCCCACTGGTTCCAGCAGATCGCATCGTCCTGTTTTCCGGACCCTCGTCACTATATTTACCACCAACTAAGCATATTTATTTTCAAACATTTACATTTCGTTAAGTTTCGTATATTATCATATACTCTATGATGTCTCGTCGTGTGGAATGCGTGTGATATTGTGATGTAAGCATAGAGGCAGATTTCATAATCGACCGTTAAGTATTTGTATGGGATTTTGATGAAGCATGCACTGTCATTCCACATTTAGTCGAATGGTACCTATATATATATATATAATATCCTCAAATATTAAATAACAAGTAAATAATTGAATATAATAAAATTTAAAAAAATTAAGAAAATCATCTACGTGAATCTCACGACACCGAACTTATTTCGGAATACATCTAGTCTTCTCTTTTATAATTTGGTCAAAAATTATTTGCTTAAGTGTCGTGAAACTTATTGCTTAGAAACCCATCGACAAATTTCAATATTCGGTCTTTTTTTTTTAATTCGGATACTCTATAAGTATTTCCGAACGATATATTGCGCAGATTTGCGTGCAATAAAATCTTTGAAACCCTCTCGAATTAAATACCCGTATTAAAACTATCGAATATTAACAAAAACCTACCATAATTGGATGTTCATGTATATAAAATACTGTGTAACATTGATTGTACATTCCGCACCCAATGTTAGACAGTCTCCTGCCCCTGATATCGTGCCTAATCATCATGCTTATCTGTGCTTTAACGAAACTTGATAATTAATCGCATCTAATCTACATACTATGCATCTACTGCAGCGATAACCGATAGATGATACTTGAATTATGAGAATACATGTATCAGATGCATTTACAGATAATTATACAAAGTTTCAGGGCCGAAGTATCAGTCATTCGCGACCATTACCAAGTTCGAAATGAAAGGGACACGAAAGTCTAAGGAATTTTCTTTGATTAAAACTACTGGATACATGGAATCTAAATAGATGTAATTATATTAGTTTCCATACCGAATTTTCCCAAATTGAATGTCGAGGAAGACAAGAATTACTGATGAGTGGAAAAAAATGACGATGACAGTAAACTGCGAAGCTTGTTGATAGTTTTTGACGTAAATGAAAACGAAGATACGATCGATCGAGTAACTTTCTCGATAGGGTTGAATATAAGGCTCTTATTTGTGATTATGAAGATTAGAATGATACGTGTGCGAATATTGTTCGCGATACTGATTCGAAGACGTATTAGAATTAGTCACAAACAAAACTTTCTGTGAATATGCGACGCTTGGTATATATGCGTGCGTATGAATTGGCCCCAAAGTTTCCGTGAATGGTTCCTACCCCCGCAAGAACTTAAACAGTGAGCTCCTCTGATTACCAGCCTACAGCTATTGATGAGTTGATTAAATTCCTACGGTTCTAAACGGTACTCGTAATATATGAGACGGTTCCTATCCGGGATTTGTGGTATGAAACTTTGCCGTACGGCTTTATCAACCCCCGAGTCTAACCAATTCAGGAAAATTATTCCACGAACCAAGTCGACAGATTATCCCCTCATTTACGTCTAGCAGAATTAGGGGGTTAACGTTCTTCCCGATTTTCAATAAAATCAAGAACAACGATCGGGTCGGAAGATCGAATGCTCAAATAAAGTTTCGTACCTACATTCAACACCGTGCAAGCAGTTCCAATTTTTCAAAAGTAAGAAAATAGGTCTTTAACGTCGATCCGCGGATAATAAATTCCGTGCAAAGTTTACCCAGCGGTGAAAGAAAAATATTTGAACTAAAAATTAATTATTTACCATCAATTTCTGCCCCCGAAATTATCCGGCCTGTTTATCAAGCTTGTCACTTCACCGAAGGGGGATGGAATGGAGTAATGATTACCTACCTTGTGCAATAATTTCGTAAAATCGAGTTCAGAAAAGTCAATATATATATGGATCATTTCTCAGCTCGTTGTTCCTCCAGAAATCAGGGACGGTGGTTAGGGTTAGTGTTGTCAGATAGATGCAGTTTCAGTTTCGTGATGTTTGTTATTGTATGTTGTGCGTGCTTTAGACGCCGAAGGAGAAGGAGGATGTTCTTCTCATGCCGAGGGCTGCGACGGTTCCACAGGTACGACCGACTGGCCTAGGACTGGTAGAGTCGCATAGCAGCATGCCGTATTTTAATTAATTATTTAATTAATTAATTATCAATCTTATTAACGACTCTTGACGGGGTGCACGTCTACAAGCACCCTTTTAAAGCGTCGATTGCCACGACGCGAGACATTTCTAGCCAATTTTCAATTACCGTGTCTGGTAGTCGTTGAATTTCATCGTTTCTGTTCAAAGCGAAATATCTCAGATGGCCACCGAGTACAACAACATTAATCGCGGTCTTCTCGGAAGAATTGTATCGCTTTGGTGGAATCGGAGGTGAAAAAATGTCTCGCATCGCGGCGTGGCTCGTATTTATAGAAATTTCTTGTCGTAAAGGAATCCGTAGACCTAGATAAATCTTGAGTCTACGCGACAGGATGCATTGTGTCCGTGACACAATAAAATCAAGATTAGTTTCCGCATCCGATATTTTCTTTTTTTTATTTTCATCTGCGCTGATCGTACGCGACTCGCCTGCAGATCTCGATTACCAACACTTGACAAGATAACTCGATCACATTCGTCATTTTTTATTATCATACCATACGAAGACTCGAAGCCAGCCAAATGTAATCCACGATTGATATCGCATACCTAGCTAGATACACGTATCACGTTACAACTGCCAATCAACAATTCGCAACTACATCGACACCCAAATCACAAGCCACAAATCACGTATTCCGTATCACACTGACGAAACACCATCGGGAGAATATACACTACATATATCCACAGGTATACGTGAAAGGCGGATCCGTAGACACTATAGTATAGCACATATATGTCCTATGACACCAATTGCACTACCCACATACATCCGCATCCGTGTGCTGCAAAGATATGCATACATTAGGGTGGTTGAAAAAAATTTATTAATTTTTTTTTAACTCTTACCCTCCCAAATGTTTCTGTTTGATGAGAAAAAAATCCTCACGAGAGAGGGGCGCTGTAGCTCAACTCTAAGAGGTCGCTATTTCTATTTTAGTTTCCTATTCATTTAACATAGGAATTTTTGTTTTTTCATTAAAATTGAAATTACACCCGATCATTCAAATTTTTTGCAAATAACCATTATATATTCAGAAAGCTGACTCTTTGAGCTTTTCAAAACTCTATAATAACGCATGATTATGTTAATTAGAAGACCGAAAATTACTAAATTTCTGACTGCGAAGAAATTTTGTAATTTTCAGATGGCTGTAACTGGTCTTCTAATTATCACAATCATGCGTTATTATAGAGTTTTGAAAAGCTCAAGGAGTCAGCTTTCTGAATATACAATGATTATTTGCAAAAAATTTTAATGATCAGATGTAATTTCAATTTTAATGAAAAAGAAAAAATTCCCATGTTAAATGAATAGGAAACTAAAATAAAAATAGCGACCTCTTAGAGTTGAGCTACAGCGCCCCTCTTTTGTGGGGATTTTTTTCTCATCAAACAGAAACATTTCGGAGGGTAAGAGTTGAAAAAAAAAATTAATAAATTTTTTTGAACCACCCCAATGTATTCATTAGGGTGGTCCTCAAAATGTTCATATTCGAATTTCTTCGCTCTCAGGAGCTAGGACAGCTTCTGATAAATGAAAAATGAAGTAGTCGAAACCCCGGTCTCCTAAGGCCATCTTAAATACCTGCTCAAAGCATCCCGAATTTCCCATTTGATTAAAACGAGACTTTTGACTTTTTGCGGTTAATTCTTGCTTGTGATTGCTGTGCTGCTGCCAAAAATCTGAAACCTAGCGAATATCTTACCTACAGCAGTAGGTGTTCCGTGAAATTTTTGGAGATTTCCGCGAAAGGTTTTCCGTAATAGATGACGGGAATTTGACAAAAATATATACATTTCCAGAGAATTTAAGAAGACACTTACTTCACCTAGCCGTAGCTCGGAAAATAATGCCGCGAAAAATCTCAAAAAATTTCATGGAATACCTACTACTGTAGGTAAGATATTCGCCAAGTTTCAGATTTTTGGCAGCAACACAGCGATCAGAAACAAAAATTAACCGCAAAAAGTCGAAAGTCCCTCGTTAACCAAATGGAGGACTCGGAATGCCTTGAGGAGGTATTAAGGATGGACTAAGGAGGCCGGGGTTTCGACTACTTCATTTTTTATTTATTTCGAAGCTGTTTTAGCCCCTGGGAGCGAAGAAATTCGAAAATGACCTTATTAAGGACCACCCTAGTATGCATACACCCATATTTGTCGAAAAAGTTGTGAGGTGCATGTCCAGTTTTAACCCCGGTTTTACTACTATTTCGGCATGTTCCTTTATCGAAACATTGTCTTAACACGTTTCACCCATCTTGCCTTGCCTATTTATGATATAAGTTTGTTCGATATTGTGACCTGCTGGAACATTTCAAAGATGAACTCTCCGATCCCATGTATGGCTTATTACCGACTAGTGGGCAGAACTGTGCTTTTTTTTTGTTAAACAGGTATTACGAACGCTTCTGAAATCCTATAAATATTTATAGAATAGTTGAATTGGTGTGTCTCAATTTGCGTAAGTTTTTTTTATTTAGTTTAATTAACTGTGTGTTCGTTGTATCGTTGAATTAATTTGATTACAGGAGTCGGAGGAAAGATGCACGTGTTCCGACTGACGATCAAAGATGTCAAAGTCTTTTGCTTCGTAATTTTTGTCCATTGTTTCAGGTGTATATTTTCAATTTTTGGAACCACTCGGATGATACGATGGAGTAGAAAATTTACCGCACAAAATCCACGATACCATATAAAATGTCTTTAAATTGCCAGACCGATTCTTGCTTTCGCTTGTTATACGAATGAACAGTAATTGAAAATGCATCGATTCTCCTTTTTGTCTAAGCTTTTTCATTCTCCTCGATCGTCAGCGATTTGTCATTATCGAGATATTGATTTCACAAGAAATATCGAATCAATTATACGAATCGCTTGCTTCGATGCATTTATATATTACACGTATACACACGTATATATAGAGAGAGAGAAACGCTAACCTTAGACCACGTGCGTGTGTTTGTCAAGTGACATAGGTCAACGGGGCAGTAATCACTCGTGCATTATATAATTAACGATTCTGATTTCAGTAAATTGCTCAATATTTGGTCGGAAGAAAAAGCAGTACAAGGATAAGTATCTGGCAAAGCACAACGCGGTTTTCGATCAGCTGGATCTGGTCACTTACGAAGAGGTCGTCAAGCTTCCTTGTGAGTTCACTTTTGTTCGTCTGTCGAGACAGCTTCTTCCTCACGGTATTCCCATTTCCTTGAAACTATCCCACGCTAGAGAGGCTCTACTGTGCTCAGCTGGATATCTAGCTGGTTG
The DNA here is from genome assembly GCA_947538915.1 of Tenthredo distinguenda. Classification (NCBI taxonomy): domain Eukaryota; kingdom Metazoa; phylum Arthropoda; class Insecta; order Hymenoptera; family Tenthredinidae; genus Tenthredo; species Tenthredo distinguenda. The sequence goes on from OX384534.1 coordinate 15,813,784, forward strand.
CGATTGTACTATCGGGTCCACGCGGCCTGGGGCTTTTCACTAGTAAAAATGAAAATAAACAAGTACACCGAGGATATTGCGAGGAATAAGTCTCACCGCGAAGTACTATCTGGGCACAGAAACCTCGATAGCCTCGAAGCCCTGGAGCCCCGAAATCCCGAAGCTACGATGCTCTGGATCTTTTGTGTGGTATTTAATCGAAATCTTACGTAGCAACAGATCCCGCCTTCCAACGCAAGACTCTCGTCCTGCTGGGTGCGCATGGGGTAGGTCGTCGGCATATCAAGAATACCATCATCGCCAAGCACCCCGACAAATACGCCTATCCTATTCCACGTAAGTGGTTGATATTATTATGCAAAGGTGCCCTCAACTTTAACACACCCTTCCCTTTCTTTCTTTTCTTTTCTATTTTCTTTTCTTTTTTTTTTTCTTTTTTTCAACATTTTCTATTTTGTTTGATCAAATTCAGAATCCGATCGAGATCACGGTCAACCTACCCCCTTATCCTCGAAATTTCATTGAGTATACGGAATTGCTGAGGATTTCAGTTTGAGGTTTTTTTTATTTTTTTTCTAGGTAATCGTTCAGCTTTTTGCAAATCTAACGGGGCTGGGTTGAAGTTCGGAATGGTAAAAATTCCGAATTCGTTGGGGGCGATTTCGAATTTGCGCAAACGTTGAAGTTTAGGAGATTAAAATTCCGAAAGGTCTCAATGCAGACGGCTCAAAACCCCGGAAGCCCAAAAATCTGAAAATTTCGGTCTATTCTCGAAATGCGAAGATAAAAAATAGTTCATTTTAATCGAGACCCGCATTACGGAAACCCATTTTATCTACTTCAATCGATAACTTGACGTCATAAATAATTGGTAGAATTTTTAAACCTTTTCCCCAAAACGTAAATCTCAATACGAATAATTTGGCCACTTATTGGTTACGGTACGATCAATACAGCCCGAGTTATTAAACACTGAATGAATACATGCGTGAATTTCAAGTTCCGGAGGTTTGGCCTTTCGGATCTTCAGCTTTCGGAATCACGAAACTCGATATCAGCTATGTAGACTTTCAAGGAAATTCTCTTTATGAAAACTATGAGTCAGTGATATTCAACTTCAGGATTTTCATGGTTCGGAATTTTAAAAATTCGTAACTTCGACCGGCCCCAATCTAACGGAGAGATGTATATAGAGTAACTAAACTTCCGTTAGGTATTTTCACTCCCATCTGCTCTAACTAACTGCCTTTCAATTCATGAATAGCCCATATGATATCTAGCGCACGGATGTATGCAAAAATTGACACACATACGTGCCATCTGGAATAAAAAATTTTCCACGAGCTTACATACGTTCGTTTTAGTCGATCAGCTATTTATTTTTTCACTCAACTTCATATTCAATGAAAATGACGAAGCGTACAAGTATATCTGCTCGGCGGGTATCGCAAGCTTTAAATGACAATTTTTTAATACAGATACAACGAGACCTCCACGAAACGATGAAGAAAACGGGCGCAATTATTACTTCGTATCCCACGATGAAATGATGGCTGATATCGCTGCCAACGAGTATTTAGAATACGGTAATAATTGTTCATGAATTTTTAGCGACTGTGTTTCGAAACGATGATCAGATCGCAGACATGCCTGTTAACGATTTTTACTCGACTTGAGAGAAATCCTTGTTGATGATAAAAATAAGAATGCAATGCTTGTAGATTATCCTGAAATTTGAAATACTTGTATTAGTTACTGATCGTGAAATACGAAATGCATCCGACAATTTCTTAGCCAAAAAATGTTCCAGGAACCCACGAGGATGCGATGTACGGAACAAAGTTGGAGACTATTCGTAAGATTCACGAAGAAGGCCGCATGGCGATTTTGGACGTAGAACCTCAGGCACTAAAGGTGCTGCGCACCGCCGAGTTCGCGCCCTACGTCGTCTTCATCGCTGCACCAGTTCTACAGAACCTTGCGGATGTAAGTATAAAGGAAAAAATCTCAATGACAGTAGAAGAAAGATTAGGAATAAATCATCCTAAACATATCACGAAGCTCTATGGAATCAATTCACCGAAAGCTCGTTGCTTCCCGGCTCTATTTCACTTCGAAATTCATCTTATCGCGAACAGTACTACGCATTGCATTGTTTCAGCATACGAACATCCGTCGAAGTACCATATGCATTAGGGTGATTCAAAAAAAATTTTCTTTTGTTTTCCAATCAGGTTCAAAAGTTTCATTTAGTTATAAAGATACGCCTGTTAAAATTTGAGCTCTTAATATTAATATTAAGAGGTGGCTCATTGCGAATTTCTATTTCCCATTTAAATAACATGGGAAAATTTGTTTCTGTTTCTTCTGATTTTTATAACTAGCTAACGATGCGTCGTACAGATAATATACAAACATATTTTTGTAGGGAATTAAATGCTCTACAAAAAAGGTCTCTTGCACTTTTTTGATAAACTTATTTTAGAAACTCATTTTTTGTCAGAAAGGTGGTTCTTCGAACTCGAATATCATTTGAATGGCTGAGTTTATCAAAAAAGTGTAGGAGACCTTTTTTGTAGAGCATTCAATTCCCTACGAAAATATGTTTGTAGATTTTCCGTATGACGCATCGTTAGCTAGTTATGAAAATCAGAAGGAGCAAAAACAAATTTTCCCGTGTTATTTAAATGGGAAATAGAAATTCGCGATGAGCCACCTCTTGATATTAATATCAGGAGCTCAAACTTTGACAGGCGTATTTTTATACCTAAATGAAACTTCTGAACCTGTTTGGAAGAAAAAAAAAAATTTCTTTTTTTTGAATCACCCTAATATACGTACTTAGCCCTCGAATACGTTGTGATTCGCCACTCAAAATTGATAATCAATGATAAATGGAACGAAAAACTTGGTATTTTCAGTACGACGGGAGCTTGGAGAGACTTGCGAAAGAATCTGACATGCTGAGGCAAGCTTACGGGCATTTCTTCGACCTTACTATCGTTAACAACGACATTGAAGAGACGATCGCTTCCCTGGAGGCAGCGATCGAACGGGTTCATACAACAGCACAGTGGATTCCCGTATCATGGGTCTACTGACAGCGGAGCTCGCCGACCCGAGCGATATTCACAGAATACAATGGCTTTAATGGCCCTGCTAAGGTCGCTAAGCAGTGATTGGGTACGACGAAATAAAAACGGACTTATACCAATCGCCACGCAGTGACGTGGAACAATCAATCAATCAAATAGTAGTCAGTGACACGTCTCGGGACATTAGACCAATCACATATATATCACCGCATTGACGACGGTGGTGAAAGTGACCGCGTGTTCATAATTATTATTATTATATATATATGTATATTTATATATATATGTATATACATATATAAATACATATAAATACATGTATACATGGATACATTATCGATCGATCGATGTAGACGTTGATCATACCGAATGATTAAGAAATTATTGACAGAAGGAAAATTGAAGAACTTGATTTATAAATGGGAATAATAATTTTCGAAGGGAAGTTCATTTGATTTTTACAGTAAGGTGGTACTCCGTTTTATTTCAAATAATTCAAGCTGCTACTTTACATTTTTGTTATTGCAAAAGAGTGGAAAATGCATCTTCGAGATTCTAGATTAAATTTTTTCACGTTTATGCGGAATTAAATTTCGTCACCGAAAAGATAACTCGACGCGTTGGAGATACTTTGTCTTCATTATAACTAAACTTCGTCTATTTTCCTTCCGCATTTCTCGACGATGAATTAAGCTGGCTCAGGTCGCGCCGTAATGAACTAATATAATATACGTCTGAAATGATGATCGGACGATAAAGAGAGAGAAGAGATAAGAAAAAAAAAAAAACAATACTCGAATAATGCGAAACTGAAGTAAAAATTGAAACAGGGGAAGCGGGCCGACCTGCGGCGAGCGATTCCGCAACCCCAACAACCAGAATCACCTGGTTTGCATACCCTCGTACAAACGCATAATCGAATATCGAACTAACGCGGTTATATAGAAATTTATAAACATACACTCAAGATAAATAGATAGTTTTACCAGCTATATGAAGAAAAAAAAAAAAAAAATTTAACATTTAAAAAGAGTAAAGATAAAAATAAAAAAACAAAAAAATACAAAATACAAAAAAAAAAAAACAGATTTAACGACCTAGGTATTTAAATAATTGTGTAACTAATTAATAATGAATTAAATAGATAAAGACTAATAGGAAAATTTCCATACGCAAGAAAAACCCGTAGGAATGATGATGGATGCGTGATTGCAGCGTGCACGTGCGATATACCGAGAGCAGATGAAGATTTAAAACATACGTAACGGAGTTTACATTATTATTATTACTACTATTATTATTATTATTATTATTATTATTATTATTATTATATAATATAATATAATATAATAATAAATATTACGAGGAGAATGATTAGCGTGCAGGTGTAACGTGATTGGGTGCAGACAGTATAGGGTACGCGTGGTTAAAACGGTGCGGCGAATAACTCTTATTAAATTGATAGGTCGAGTTGTTCGTATCATCGTTGAGAATGGCTAGCGTAATTGATAAATAATAATTAATAATTAATAATTGATTCTATAGTGAGAAAGAGCGAGAGAGAGCGAGAGCGAGAGAGAGAGAGAGAAAGTCGACACACGTCGGTGCGACTATGGTTGGTATGTGTGCATGCGGAATTCATCAAAAAAAAAAAAAAGAAAAAACAAAAGAGAGAAAAAAAGAGGAGAAAAAAAAACACAAACAAACGTAAAGATCGTAAGTGATTTTGTAATATTTCTTATAAGTTTTAGCTGCCATGAATATAAATAATTAGCGACGAGGGAAGAGAAAAAAAAAAAAATAATCGAATGAAAATGGAGAAAAAAAAGAAAAACGAGAAAAAAAAACAAAAAAAAAATCACAAGTCGAGAAATAATATCAATATTACGATACGATACGACACGCCGAATTAATAAGGCGTCGGATCCACACCCCCACCCTCACACCCCGTCGTGGTTTTTGGAAGTCTTTATTTGATTACCAATCGACTGCGCAGGGTTGAAAATTGAAAAGAAAAAGAAACAAAAGAAAAAAAAACACACACTAACGTACATAAGCTATAAGGTGTTGAAAGATGATGACGGGTCTAAAAGAAACAATAACACAGTTCATTATAATTATTGTAATTATAAATGAGAGAGGAATGAAGAGTATTATAAAACGTTGTTAATTGAATTAATAAAACTAGCCCAAAGTATCAAAAGTTGTATTGTTTAATTCATTAAAACATTCCTTAAATCAATTTTTAATAACTATAAAATTAATATAATAAATATTATTGGTTGTTTAAAAAAAAAGAAAAGAAAAAAAAAACTGATGGCAAAACTGAGGAGACGTGGATTAAAATTGTTATCGATGTGTATTATTTCGATCACGAGTCACATATGCCTCCCGAAAATATATTTCTTATCACTTTTGCGGGAAGGATTTCTCAACGAATCTATAGAAACTGAAAGATTCCACAAATTATCCGATTACCTCCGAGATATTTCCGAGAATGTCTTCGAAATAGGATCACTTATTACTATATCATTAAAAGACTTGACAGACAGTTTTAAACCACTTTTCACGGAGTTTCATCGAAATTTTAGATAGAAAAACGGATAAATAAATTTTGTAAATTGTTCGCAGTTCACCGGAAAGTGTTCGGAAATATTTTCGAAATGATATTGAGAATTTTTCTTCACATAAGTTGCTTCTATGTAACTAAGTCTCTAAATGGTTTTCGCTGTATTTTGCCCAACGAAATTTCTGAACACTTTTTTCACAAGCTCTGAGTAATCTACAACATCTTTCCTCAGTTCTTAGATAAACTGCGATAAAATGTGAGAAAATTTTTTTATCAAAATTTCTGATGATACTTCTAAAGTGTTCCGACTTCGAGGATCTTTTGAAAATCGATTTTCAAATGATTAGAGCTAGTGAGATTCTTTACGGAGTCTTTCCGAATTTTTTTTATGAAAATATAATCGGATATATATTTCAATCGGGAAAGTCTTTAATGGAATCGATTTTAAACACGGCTCCTTCGCTTTTTTTTCACAATTTTGGCATCCTTCAATAATGTTTTTAACGTTCACGACTCTATAGGGCTATCGAATGCTTCAATATAGGCGGTCTTCAGAACCTTGTGTATCACGAGTCCCACGATGCATTTTTTTTCCTTTTTTTCTTCTTTCTCTTTCTGTATTTCACTCCAAAACCATACATCTTACGCAAATATTGAGCATTGAGAATCACAATAGCAAATGCCGTGTGAAATTTAAGTAAAAATTGAATTCACGGTCATTAATTCGTTTCCGCATGATTTTACTCGAATTATTGTATCGTTACGATAAAATATAACTAAAGAATCTTGATATTAAAAAAAAGAAAGAAAGAAAGAAAGAAAAACAAATGGCATCAATCCTACGCGTCTTAAATTGTTAACGAAAAAAAAAAACCGTTTCCTAATTATAACTGTTTCCATTGTACGTACACGAAGGATATAATAATTACTTGACGTACCTATTATACTATTGATTATCGCGAAATAGAGTATTAATTAGGTACCGCAGCATATACATATATTCTTACGCTTTGACTCAACCATATCTACTATATTATAATGTAACGGCGATTTTATATAGTAAAAAAAAAAAGAAGAAATTTTTTTTTTTTTTTTTTGGCCAATTATTTAAGACCTTTCTCGCATCAGATTGTATACGCTTTATACACAAATTTATCTTACAATTATTATTAACCTATTATAATATGTATAATAGTCTGTTTTTCGCATTATACCTATATGGCACAGAATTTTTTTTTTTTATTTACAAAGAGTATACATACTAGCGTATCACAAACAACTCTACGTATGTATGTGTATGTTCCTATATAATATCATATGTTCTTTAAAATTGTATATTTTTAAATATTATATATATATATAGCTATGTATATATATTTGCAGCCGTCTAATCTGTGTCTACTGTTCCCAATGTTGGACGAAATCGAGACCAATATTCAACGCTCTATAATGACGAACACCAACGAGTAAACGTAGTTGTTAATTATAAAAAGGAATTTATTTTACAATACAAAAGTCGTCGTTCCCTGACCGGTGAGCTTGGCGATGAATAATTGATACGAAAGATCCATCGTGTGAGAGAATTCGATACTTTGCTCATAGTCGAAGGTCTGAATGCAGGAACAGCTTGGGTCTAACTGAAAAATCAAATTCAGAGTTTTCTCAGCGTCATTTAGAAAATTCGAATACTAACTGTAATCTTTTTATGTTTTTATGACAATAATTTACGTGTCAATAGAATTTTGGCAATGAAACGAGATTCTCTCTTTCTTTATTCGAGGCTTTTCCTTTCTGTGTAAAATAGAACTTGAATGGGCTGTTCCTGCACGCAGGGTATCAATTATCGATTATCTATCTCAATCCAAAGTTGGACGCGATTTACACAAACGACACCACAGTGACGTATAGGTATATAAAAAAACGTGTTTTGTATAGGATTATGGTATATGCATAAGGCCGAATAAATATTACAGTCTTAGAAAACCTTTCAAATCATTCGGTGGTAAAATTATTGATGTTAATGTTAGTGTAATCGCTTTGTATACCGTCGTCAAGATTTCTTCACCAACAGCAGGTATCATATGAGCCGAGAAGCAGCACCGATTTTGGAATAAATATTATCACACTTCACCGCAGATTGAAATGAGAGTGAACCAGGAAATCAGGTAATATAGATCTATGAAAATTAAGAATAATATACGTATGACAGACGTCGGACTCATTAGACTCTGTAAGTAATTAAATTGATTTGCAGGAGCAGTAGTATCGCTGAATGCACAATATCTCCACGTTTCGCTTTCGTATTAATTGCAGTCCAATTTTCGATAACTGTAATTGAGCTGTTCATTGCTTTCTCGATTTATTCACCTCTGAATCGATGAACCTTTATGAAAATTAGGGAAACGCGTGTGAACGTGCAGCTATTGCATCGCTGTAAATAATGGCTTATTGGACTTCGATAACCACTTCGGTGTAACGATAGCTTCGAATATTTCCAACTTTTCGCGTCTATTAAAAAAGGTGTGGGTATTGATCTGTCGTAGATTCATTAGAATACAATTACAGATTTTCGCGTCATGTCATTCATGATTGCTTATAATTTGAATAATTGTGATTAAACGCTCGTATAGGGTGGGTAGGGATTTTTTGGTAATTAAAATCTGCGATGCTTCCTCCTGAGCGGATGGCGTCGAAGTCCGTTTCGCTTTCTTGGTGGCATAGCGTGAGGAGGCATCGCTATTCCGATACCTGGGTCAGCCATAGTGCAGTTGATCTGTGTCATCGGGAACATGTACTCAAGGTCTATGTAGTACCTGTTGGAAAATTTCGTTGTATATTAAAATAGGAAAATTTTACTCGCTTCGATACTTAATGATCCCAATTCATCGTAAGATTGGATCAAAACCAAAAAGGCGCGTGGATTGATTTCCACTCTCATCTGACCTGGGAAGCTTCTCTCGAAGGTAAGAGATGACGTTGACTCCTAGGTCAGGTTCCCGGCTCATAATTAAGCTGGAAAGGTATCTAGGACTTTTGCTCTTTTCAGCACAATGCATCAACAAGGCCCAGGACTTGTAGTCAGAATCCAGAACGTATGTGTTATAGACTCCCTCGTCTGCGGGCAAAAGGAAGACAATTTATCGATAAATAATTGCATCGAATCCAATACCGTGGTTGAATTTTTACAAAATCGATGTGTCAGCCGTGCGTATAGTCAAAAAATTGCACATCCATTAATCCACGGGTATAACGTTTGTAATTGCAATTAGAATCACTTCACGGGTTTTCCTACAGCGGAAAATTAATAGCTGTGCAACCCGTCGTTAGTCGTGTACCTGGTTTTGCTAAATGCATTAGAGAACAGTGGCGGTACCGGGACCAATAAATTTCAACAACACACAATACCTGTCTGAATCGTTTTAACAGAGCATGAAATATTTCCGGCAAAATAATTCTCCTGCACGCTAGCTGCAGGTTTTATCATTATTCATATCAGTTTCTGGTAGGTACCACGTTAAAGGTGCGCATTCGCCATTAGTTCGAGCCAAAACCTCTGGCAATGATCGGATTCGGATCGAAATCAATTCTCGAGAAGAAATCAGACGGATCTTAATTACTCACAAGTATCTTCGGCGTGAATCCAATGTGCAGGAAGATCCGGAGAAGGAATCATCCAGGTGATGTTTCCACCCAGTTGTTCGTTTATCGGATCATCGACGAAACTGTAGGTGAAGTTCATCGTGACTTCAGCGATCTCCGAAGACACTGATAACTCTGCCCTCATACACCTGTACGCAAGAGCTTCCTCCGAACTGGCATAGTACTGCACGATGTACCATAGTCCCAGAAACTGCAGTGATTACGGTTTGTAACATTAAAAACAAAAATGGAAGAATAATTCATGAGGTTTTCTACGTTTTCTGATTTTATGACAAAATGGTATCCAGACGTAAATTAATGGGCTTTGAATCGTGGAAAGTTGAAACAGTTTGGAAAATTTAAACTGTTTGGAAAACAGTTACTGAATGACTCGATACCGATGACCCGTTATTCAGAGTTAGTCTGATCCATACGCGAAATTCTTGTGTAACGGGGAAACGGGACGCACTAATTAGCCCGGCGATTTTAAAGCTGCGTTACGTATTTCCCATAAAAGTGATTGGATGAAGATATAACAGAAAATTCATTATCAGTCGCGAAGAACGAAAGATAAATTGTATTAGCTTGGAATGGACATTGGAACATTAAGCAAGACGTATTATATTAGGTACAAAATCTCGTATATGCTATCTACCGTCTCGTTCGTATAAATAATCAACTATCCCTCGTATTATGCGAGCTGAGGGTGGAAATGCTAGTGGGGAAAATTGTACTTGGGAATACTTTATTGATGTCAGGGAAGTGGACGGATCGGGTGCGGTGAACTGTACCTTCGATTTACCAGACATTATAATTGAATTAGGTATGTACCTATATACGCGACTAAGTAGTAACTTATGGTTAACGAAATGCTATTTGACGCGGTGAACCCCATACAATCACATTCATTATACCCATTCAACGATGTTTGTAACTCCTAAATTGGCTCTGATTTCGGTCCGAAAAGTTTTATACATCCTTTACAAGGATCATTGACTGTTTTCGGTTTTTCCACAACCGATTACTAGTTTTTTTTAGATACAGATCGAAATTATTTGACATTTCACGGAGATCGTCTTCATAGATTTATTGCACCGAAGAAAAAGTGGTCGCATGGTTTATCGAAACTTCTCGAAGTTTGGAGGAAATATTTTGCATGCCAATGATATTTGATGAATGCATTTTTCTGCAAACGTTGAGAAGAAGTGTCCCACGTGCTCAAAATGACATCATTCTAGGACATTCCCTCCAAACTTGGAAAATGTTCTTCCCAACCTTTACGTAAAGCGAAGTCCCCAAAATCCCAAATAATTTCGATTCGAGTCTGACAAGCAGATAAGAATTAATTTCTGTGGGGAGAAGCAAATCGCTCCGATCTGTCTAACAATAAGCACTAGGAGCTTTTACGATTGGGGTAGAGTAAATTAAATCAATCGGTAAACTCTTGATAGGAGTAAACGTATGCCATTACGTTTTACGTATACTACACCCAAGATTAAACGTGGAGCATGCGTATAGCGATTGGTCCGGATGTGGAGCTGCGGATTGAACAATAAGCGAGTTGTTCACCGAATTAATGAATCGCGATACATAGTCTTTAGCCCTGAGGTTCAAAGATCAACTGAAACCTTCGAGCTATAATGATATTACGCCGACGCAACGGCCCAATAACCTCGAATTTCCAGTATAGTTAACAGTCGATCTATTTCCGTCACTGAACCGCACGCTAACGGCTAATAAGAGCGCATAGTTTCTTCGGCAATTTTCGCGTCTAGTCAACTGGTTGTTGCTTCAACCTAAATCTTACTCTATCAATGACCCCGGCAGATCGTAGCCTTAGATACAGACTATCGAGCTAACTCTAAACTCATCGATATGTAGCGCTAACACGTAGCGCCTAAGCCCGGTCATCCCAGGTCACGTTTCTTTTACGACTTTCTATGCGATACGGTGCGTGATTCGAACTTTCTTCAAAGCCAGATCTTTCGAAGAACCCTTTTCGTGGATACAGTACAAGCCACACGCCACACGCCAAATTCGTCATAGGATGGATATTTTTAACCATTGTCGCGACATGGCACCGTCAGGGCGCCAACGAGCCACACTTTCACTAGAATTTGCTATCTCGACGGTAATTCGAAGACAGAAGCATGAAATTTCGATCAAAATTAAAGAACTTCAGAAAATCGGTGAAGATTTCGTTTCGTTCGTCCAGACTGTATGATAGAACCACTTCATAATTAGTGCAGCTCATTGAGATCTACGTTGCGTTGGTGCGGATGTTCAACCAGTTGCTCGCGACCCCCTGTAGACTTAATTTTTAATTACATGGCTTAGAGCGGTATTGTTTAACTCGGATTAACTTCCTCGTTCTATGACCGTAGCCCTTTAATTATAAATTAATTATACATATAGCCGAGTAAAGCGAGCGCGGTTGCGGTCCAGAATTGAATTTTTGGTAATACCCCGAGTACCTAATTGAAAATAATGACCGTCCCTAACGTGGGCGTAATTAACGCCGGGAAAAAATTGAAAAATATTCTCAAATTTTTGCGGCGATAAGTCTTCCTGATCCGGTATATCTGACGCATATCGCTATACGAGCTCTCTTCGGAATTCGTTAAAGAAAAATAAACAAGCAGCGCAATCACTCTGTCAACTGTAAACTCCGGACTAATTTTAGTCGATCGTGGAATCGCGAAATGAACAGAGTATCGAGAACAAAAAAAATGGTTTAAAATCACACACCTCACTTATGTCAAAGTTACGCATAGCCTTGACTTCCGGGCACTTTGATTTATCCTCTCGTCTCCTGTATACGCCATTTACGTCACGTATGAGATAACCGATAAGAAATAGTAAGACGAAAATAAAGATGCGTCTAGGACCGAAAGACACGAGAATATCGGAGGTCATCTTCGTACGTCCACAAGCCTCGGCGCGCGAGGTTCTACTATCGGAACCACGAGGTCTATCTGCACGATTCCAGGGGGAGTTTGGGCTTGGACTATAGCAAGGGTGGGGCTGGAACCGAAACCGAAACGATAATCAGCCCGCTTCTTTTCTGCGTTTCAGATTTTCTCGCCGTCTTATCGTTTGATCGATATGCTTTTCATTCGCTTCACAATTCTTCATCCCATGTGCCGAGCCGAGGCTCAATACTGACCGATACGCTACCCAATCACGAAAAATACGCTATCAGAATGTGAATAGCGATTTGGTCAAGAATAAATGAAATTGTAATGGTAAATCGACCATTACTCCGTCGAGTTGTCGATTTCTCGACGATTGTACGTTATTCGGGAAAATCCCACTCTCTTTTCTTTCCTCCCACTCTTTCTCCCTGGGAAAATAGCCCCGTAGCTTCCCCGGCTATATATATGTACACCGTTCGGTTTATTTAGTACGCAAGAAAGTACATTGAGTCATGAGAAGTGTCAACTATCTGCCAAGTGAGCGACCGAAGGTACAGCTCGCAACACTTGCCTTTTGTATCTTCTCCGACGTAGAGCCGCAACCTCCGGACTACTCCGATCGAATATAAATTCAAATTATCTATACGCGAATGGGTGTAGGGAATTCATTCGGAATTTGGTGCATATCTTTCAATTTTATTACCAGGAATTACCTAAGTCATCATTCTCTAGGTCCCTGTTAGATATTTGGTACAGATAGTTCGCAAACGAGCTTTCGTAGCCATTCGCATTTTCTATAATGGAAAGTAGATCGATGGATATCATCGATCGCACGAATTACGAGATTTTTATATGTGAACCACGGATTTCGTGGGTAATAATCATATAGGTCTGGTAATTTGAAGTTCTAGGCTTCGAGAGGTATAACTTTGAAATTACTAAGGGCGCATATATTTTGCAGCTACTTCCTGGCTGATCAATTTTGCAGATGATCCGAAACAGGGCTAACAGACCGCGTCTTTCATTGCTCGCAGATAATACAGCTTCTGGTTCTATGTCCTGTGCGGACCTTTCTTTAACTTGGGTACAATACGTCGCATTCAATTCTCGCATTTTTTTTCCCAATACAACTCTCTCAGAGACTAAATGTCCGTCTGCAGTCCTATTTTTAGATCTCGTATGTCAATGTATCGACAGGAGTGAGAGCGCTGGCATAAAATGCTTTCCAGCCTCTCGTAACACGTCTGAAAAGTTCCTGTTTTCCGAAATTCGGTAACTTTCTTCACTCTCTTTCGAGAGCCGAGATACTTGCCGTTATTCATGAATGTGTACTGTTTTGATGACTAATCACTCGAACTGTATGGGTTCGATGTTCCCTGCTGGGTCTTCGGTTACCTGAACGGCCATAAACTTAAATTGAACCTTTTCATTGCACTCTGGAATTGGAAGGAGGCAGGAACGTGCGATACGAAGTAAAAAGGAGCCAAAAGTATCGTCGGATAAACAAATCGAGTCAACAGTCGTGGATGAGTGATGGTGACGTGATTTGTGGTATAAAAGACGCGATTATAAAGAGCCTCAGATGTGTGAGTGGAAACACGATGTTAACACGCGAAGTAAAACAGATATTGAGCAAGATTATTGTTCACCTGCATACATGTGACAATGAGAATTTCGACATCGAAGCCATGCATGGCTTGGCGATGTGTAAACTATTCCAAGTGCACAATTTATCGCATTGGTAAGAGTCTGTAGTCTGGTTTATAATTCTGGTCGTACGAGTCTGACGTGTCATGACTTTCAATGTGTCGAATAAGCCGGGAAAATCTATCGAGTGTTAATGCTAACTTGGTTATCCAAGTACTCCATGGTATCTCAAGGAGAACAAAGCATATGACAAAAATCGTGGGTGCTGCAAAAGAAGATAACGAAATTTATTTTCGTCGCACGAATCTGTATTTCATTTCCGCGATGCTGCGTTCGTGTGATAATTTCCTCTTGAAAAGATGACAGAATAGGAGAAGTAAAAACGGACTTTTTTTCCATGGTATTCACTCGGCCTCTCTTTATATCAATTTAGTCTAGAGCTATCGCGCGTTTATCACACATCCTCTTCCTTTGACGGTTGTAAATATGAGATAACACAGAAGCCACAGTGCATCAACATTATTTTCCAACTATGAAAAGCGATTGAAATAAGTTCCGTGGCTTGTACCGAAGCTACCGTAATGTTTATACGTCTTATGGTCAAACGTCTCATTATCGGATCATCGCTGTTCATGATTCACGTCGCGAACCACAAATCGCTTCGTAAAGCTTCGCTTCTTCGTCAGGACAATTTTATCCAATATTCAGCTCCTGAATTTACAGATTTTACATGGAAACTGCTAGTTGCGACCCATTGATGAGATTTTTGGACAGCTATCGACGTTTTTCGAAATTCTTTTCGCATATTCTTCATTTCTAAGTGAATCGATGATGTAAGTACGATTGACCGACCAGAGGGGAACTCTTTCCCGTTTATTTGACGGAAATTTTATTGCTCTAATTCATCCGTCGACCGAGGCATTCTGTACGGATGATAATGCCAAAAAAAGCGTTATTTTAAATTCGAGAATAATAAACGAAACAGACATTATTTAGTTGTGTTTAAAAGTTGTCTGATGGTTAATTACACTTTTCCGCAACTGGTACAAGCGTCTTAGTTCAGTAAGTTCTAAGCCACAGACCCAAACTTATTTTCGCAATGTTTAGTGTGCCTTAATTAACTTCGAAGATACTTGGGAATAATTTAGCACTCAAGTTCTCGCGATTTAATTTCATTTTTTGTTCGTAGTTATTATACATTCAGATTGAACTACCTACGGGATGTAATTCAGAAATTATTGAACGATCGCTAATTCACGCCCTAATTTTTTTTCCAAATTTTTGAACATTCGGTTCAATTTTTTTTAAACCTGCGCTGGTTTATCGAATTTTGTAAAATAAGGTAAAATGCGAGCGGCGACGAACTGCTCGTTTTCGAGGCGGTATCACAATTTTCAACTGCCGCAGATGGAGACAGCCTACCTACCGACGCGAGCTTAAATGGTTACAGAGAAGAGTGTTACCAGAATATTTCGCGTTTATCCAAAGAGACACGCTTCCACATTGATAAAGAAGAGCACGATTCATTCTCTCCTATAGATCGCATCGTATACGCGTTATATTTGAAACCGTGGCACCAGAGATTGAAATATATAACCGTGGGCAACATCTTCGACGATGAACCATCAAATTAATCTATTCTTCGAAGAGCGAATACCGTATTAATAAATCAATCGTCAATTGATCGATCAAATAGCTACTTTTAGACCTTGGCCTACTAAATTTGGATTCCGATTTTGATTAACAATTCAAACTTACACAATTAGAATGCTACTCTGTTTCTATAAATCAGTTCTTAGATGCTTCAGATAATTCGTTGGTCGCACATTCTATTACTTTCATAAATTTTTCCAGAATTGAAATTGGACGCGCAATCGGAAAGAGATGCGAAATTGGTGCATCTAAACCCCTTCTTCAGGGTCTTAAATTGGCAATAGGGTTGATTACATTCTCTTTTGCATATCATGCCTTGCATGGAAGCTTTTCTGACTTTTCTTCATTGTAATCAGAATTTTTTTCAAATGAGTGATCGATCTATGATGAATAATAAAAGTAGCACTGAAACCGAGCATAGCATAATTTATAACTTAGAAATTTTGCACAATAGGCTCGTGTGGAGAATCGAAAAAGCATAAATAGTTCTGGCTATACTGGCTGGATAGTAAGCGGAATGGAAAATTAACTGTTGAATATACTGGCCGCAATCTTTAATCTACATATTACCTACTACACACCCACATTGTCACTACTGTAGGTAATACGTGGATTATATGTAGCGTGCAGTATCTAGATTGTAATCGGTATGAAATAAAGTCTAGTCAAGCTCATATGTATTACCTTCTATGACCAGATAGTAGCTGGTACTACGAACATATTTTTCACGGCAATATTTATTCGCACAAATTATTCGATTCTTAGTTCTATTTGCAATCGCTTTCAGTTTAGTTGTATACCTACGAATTCGCAGCCCCTGGCCAGCGATTCGAAGACTTCTCAGAGACGGAGGATAAGTTAGAGGAGAGAAACTACTCCTTTATTCGCATCTCTGATAATTGTTCAGATGAATTCATATCTTCTGAGACTTCGGTTTCGATATCGAGAACCACGGGTTTGAAAGATCAGATTAAAGTTTAAAAAAGTGTGGTTTTACATTTTTATTTGTTTTTTGACGTACAGTTTCCACCCAGTACTATTCGAAGCATCTCTCGACGCAATATGTTATACGAAAATCTTAGTTTTCTACACGATCTTGAGGATTGAAAGTGTGATAGTAGGGGAATATTGTGACTTTCATGAAAACTAGCTATCAAGCGTTGTACCATATCTAGTATGGATCCACACGTTAGAATAGTACCCTTATTTTCATTTTACGTATAAAAAGGAGTTTTTAATTCTAATCATAAGTCGCGCATCCGACTTAGGCGATGATCCCGCGTTTCAATTTGAAAACGGTGAGCTTTACTTTTTTCGAAAAGTAAATGGATGCGGGTCCTTTCATCCGTCTCTGGGCCGGTAATTTGATCGAAAAAACAGAATTATCCACTAATAAAAAAAAACCGAAGCTAATTTCACGAGTTGAGAGGCATGACACGGGTCTTTTCCTGCAGACGTCGTGCACAGTCATCTCATTTTTCATTCTCAGAGTGTTTTGGTCACTCGTCCCTAATTTTTCACACCCAATCCGCCTTCTCAATTACTCCGGATTCAAAATCAATGCTATTTCGATGTTCGAAATAATTATTTCAGTTCAAATTTGGAAATACTCGACAAATCTCTGCTCCACAGTCACCTAAGACACTCCTAATCATGTTGCCTCGGAGGTGTAAAATACTCTCGAAGATAAATATAAGATTTTTTAACCCGATCCTGCTCAATCCTTCGGAGGATTCATGATAGTAAAGAATATACAAAATAAAAGAAACTTGACGAATTTTTCATCTCGGCGTTTCAAGATCACTCGAAGATAGTTGGCACCTACTTTTTATTTTTAAACTGCTATTCTAAGATAGATTCATAGTTGATATGTTATAATGTATTGTACCAGCTGGTTTTGTACTAGATCACAATATCCGCCTACTATCGCAGAAGCGGTTCAGTGCACAAGATCGTACAGACTGTAAGCCTCTCTGTATATCAATGCGTTAACAGATGCTGCAAATATTTTTCGATTTTCGAATTCGTTATCAGTGCATGTGCAGTAATAAAATGCCCAAAAGTGACTAGCGCGTTAAAACGTTGATAAGGTGCATAATCGGGCACATGCGTTTCTAATTTTGGAGCAAATCTAATAATCCATTTTCTGGAAACAAAATTATACGGTTCGCAACCCTGCGGGACATATGCCCGGAGTTAATTTTCGGAGTTCCTGACGATTTGGAAATTCGATGGAATTCCTTCGCATCTTGATGGTACTTGATTTTTCTCGAACGTGTGTACATCGAATAATTGAACCGATGAGCTGTTCGCTCCTGCTATCAGTGCGAAAATAATCTCGATTGAAATCGATTCCTTCGCTGATTTAATTCTCGATTTTGTACAAAGTGCGCGAATGGTTTCCTGAGGCAATAGCACCTCGAGTTCAACTGAAATTATACAATAATAAATGAAATGTAAACCATAAGCCGTGGGTAAACGACCAGTTCGATAATATCATCGAACCACGTGGAATACATAGAATCCCGATTAACGACTCGTGGAAATACTCTTAGCGAGTAGGTATAAGGTATTCGGTTCGATATCGGCTAAAGTACGACGTCAATTCTGTACGAAACGATCGTTCGTCCATCCAGTTCAGAATCGCGAACGCCGCCGGGTCCTTTGCTAGCGACTCGACTCGACTCGACTCAACTCAACTCTTTACCTGTTGCATACAGTATGACGGCGGGCGCCACGGCGTGTATTTCTACCTATACACTCCAGCCCACTGAGAGGTAGGTAGGTACGTAGGTACGTAGATGTATGTACAGTACACAGAGTCTGCGAGCCGACTGCGGCGCGACGACTGCGGCTGCGGCGGCGGCGCGGGAGCGTACGTATGTACGCTGCGCAGCGCGCACTGTACCGTGTACTGGCGCCTTAAGCGAGCGAAGCGTGCGCTGGATATTAGACGGCACGCACAGCCTTGCGAGAGGCATTCGCCTGCGCGCGCTGCGATCGAGAGGGACGGTTCGCGATTGCGTCGTTAGAGTCGCGTCAGCCGAATCGTCCGACTGATGTTTTTAATTACTTTAATTACCTGTTGGTTCTTGATACGTTGTTCACTAGTTTTATTACCGGTCTACAGCCGAGATGTGCTCTTCAATATAAAACCGATCGAAACGACACGTGCGAAACCTTTTTTCTTTCATTTTATTTATCCAGCAAAATTCAAACCCTGATGAGCATAGGGCAGAAGTATCCAGTAGAGACATTATAACACAGAGATTCGTAAATACCGATTCAAAACTGCCTTGTGCCTCGTGTTGTTGTACCGTCGAACAAGTGACATTCATGCTGACCCAAACCTCGGCACTGTTTAGATCCGAAAGTAATCAGACGTCGTTCGTCGTCTCATCGAGCTCGAATTCATTTTTAAGTCGTATAGATTTCCAGGATAAAGGATCCCGTACAAGATCGTTACCGATGTCAAGCGAGAAGAGCTAGTTAAAAAAATTCCCGCCAAAAATATCGATCTCTCATCATTGATCGGCGACACGTCCCACAGACTGTTAATGCAGGATACCGGTGACCCGGTAGATCCGATCTATGCATAAAAATTTGTGCACCATTAACTCGGTGGACTTCACCGGGGAAAGTAAGGCAGTGTTAAAGTGAAGTGAACAGTGAAGTGAAGAGAGGAACCAAAAAGATCGGTCACAAGGGCTGCCAGAAGTATTTACCGCTCAGTCTTACGATCGACTGTATATATACATGTATATGCGTGTATATATAATGTGTTGTTCGATCTGTGATATATTGAAAATATAGTCGTTTACCGCGTATGTTAACGATGTCGCAATTACTCGCTTATTATGTTATTAAATACGTTTAATAACACTGCGTCTAACCGACACGTAAGCACGTCGTGAGCCGGGGTGGTATAAGGTGCGTTTCTACCTATACGGTATATAAACGTCGCGTTTTGCTGACCGCGACTAATTCTGCAGACACCGTCAAATACGATGTATAAATAATACCGAGAACCAGGAACTTGTCATTTTACTGGCGACACTGAGGCGTTCGAAAAATAATTACTCGCATTCGTGCGACTCGGTGAATTTATACCTGTGCTCGAACTGGGTCCAGGCTTAGTGCACAGCGCGGCGAGGTGCTTCCTTTCTAAATAGGTCAGTGCCCTGGATCAGTGCGTACGAGACAACGAAATAATTTCGTAGATAATGATCGATGCATGATCCTACACGGAATCGAGAAGATCATTTTCCGGAACGTCGGTTGTGTACCCTGTTAATAATTAACCGAGATTAACCGATGGACGTTGATTGAGAATTATCGATGATGCTACCACGTGACTCGAACGACACTTGACCTCAACCCTACTTTCGCTGGTCGATGACAAACGTCAATAGGATCAGGGTGGTCGTCCTCGGCGGCCCCAGAGTCGGAAAATCTGGTTAGTATCCGTTACAGTAATTTAGTTCTCTTAGATTTTATACTTTTGTAAAACGATGAGGATAGACATCTGAAAGCTTGGTTCAAAACTGACCGTTGGACTTTATTAGTCGTAGATATATATATATGCCCGGGAATATGGGTATGCGAGTTGGAGAAAGTGCTAATTGTTTGAAAAATGAAAAGCCGTTTGAATACCGCACTGCCAGAAATCGTTGAATCTGAAATCACCTTTTATTGCATAATATAATAGCTGTTTTAGTACATTTTACTACGTAGCTATCGTAAAACTGCTCCAAAATAACAATCGAATCGCAACGAACCCGGCGTATAAACTTTTAAAGCTGTTAATAAACCGAAAATGGGATTCGAGGGTGCGGTCAAAATTTCAATTTTGAATTTAGTCTTGGATGAAAGAGGGGCCGAGTTTCGTAGTTCCGGAGCATTCGACTTTACCAGTTATCGGATTATGTAGTAGAGACTTTGAGAAGCAGCCTTGACTTTTACCAGATTTTTCAAAATTCTGAAATACTTCGAGAACCAGCTGTAAAATGAAGGTGTGAAAAACAAGTATACTGACGGAGGAATACTGGAACCTAAATGTATAAACGCATTAAAATATAATTATTCTGAGGTAAAATTCGTTACGTGAATTCTTACGACATCGTGGAATTTTCTTAATCCGTTAATTAACGGAGAGAATTAGTAATCAGTGGCTGAGGTTGAGCTGCACCAAAGCTGCACATGCCGTAAATTCCGGGAATATTCATCTAACAAGTATAAAGTGTGATAATTTATTGATCACCTTGGTTAAGGTATGGGCAGGAGAAATCGAACAATTCAAGTTCCTCTCTTGACATTTTTGGGAAACTATCTAAAACCAGCAGAAAATGCGACTATCCATATGACCCAGACCTAGAATTGCCTGTTCAGATTTTTCGAGCTCGAGGAATAGTTTTAATTGAAAGAAAGAGAATTGTGAGAAGTTAATTTTTCTCCCAACAGAAAAACTACTGAATCGATTGATTCTAAAATTGAACCAGACTTGAGCTGGAGCAAATCCTATCGAATGAGACCAAAATCATCGAAATTCGTTGATCAGTTCTCGAGATATCATCACTTAAAAAAAAGTTCTCAAAATTCTCAAAATTTTGTACTTAGCATAACTCCAAAGCTGCTGGACCGATCGAATCTAAATTCTAATAAATTCTGAGTTAGAGAAACCGGCATCGATCGATACCTAGCAAGATAAAATCCGTTTATTCGTTCTTGAGATATCGATGAACGAAAAATTGATCGGACACAAACACACACCTAGTCGTCCATCCAAAAATGATCGGAGTCGAGTCTCTGGACCCCGAAACGTTGAGATCTGGTAAAAACTTGATTTTTACTCTCGGGGTGGTTATAATAACTTCCTTTCTTCAAATCTTGATTCCTACTTTAATCCCAACATACCGATGTGACGCCTGAGAGGGATTCGAACTATCGCTAACGGATCACGGTTCGGTGTCATACCAAACAGTCGTATAAAAGCTGGACATTAGGCGATACCTACACCTCCGACAATTTAGCGAGCACTTAAGAACTAAAAGCGCAGTAGGTAATCCCCACCTCGGCGTTCCCATATGTATCGTATAACCGAACCCTAAAGTCTCCCGTGAGACCCCCACAGGGGCTAAAGAGTCCCTAAAAGTGGCATGAATCTGACGTGAAATTAGGATCTCCGGATGAGCGATCGAATGTCGTCAGTTGTCGGTCGACCGACTGCACCATACGATGCTTTCTGTCCCTGGAGTAGGTTCGTACAGGAAAGGCGGGCATCGTGGCAGGTAGTAAGATGCAGACATCTGATATCCGTACGGAGAGTCTCATAGCGTACATTAAGGCAAAAGTTTCGAGCCCCAAAATTCCTGCCGTTTGTCTTATTTCGAGTTATCTACGCCCTTACGGTCCCACTCAACCGTGAACTGATCTCGTAGCTATATGGGGTCAAATTGGTCTTATGTTAGTTAGCTCGGGAGCTAAGGCTGAGGATCTATTTCCCCGACCAAAGAACCTTTCTCACCTTTCGCTGTCCTCGTTATACACATTTCCAGACTACGGCTTTGGCCCTGGCCCTGGCCATGTGGCTTGTCCCTGAGCCTGCACACTGCTTATTTAGAGAACGCGGTCCTCTCTCATTTTTATTGTTAGTTTCGTTTTCACCGTGCATTGACTTACGCGCTGCTGGTGTGAGCCAGCGATTTCATGTTCCTAAAATGGCTAGTAATCTACTTTTTTTTTTTTAACTCTCGTATCGAATAGCGATGTAATCTACGAAATCTATCTGGTTCCGTATATGCATCTGCGAAAACCTAGTTCATAGTCGTGATGTTAATCCACGATTGGTCCGAGCCCAAGAACCCAGTGCCCTGTATTCGATATCCGTTGATGCTCGAGTCGAGATTGTCAATACGCTAATTAGTAGAATAATTAAGCCGCGCCACATCTCGCTTAGTTTTTACGCGCTGGCTGCAGCAGGAGCCAGTGCGGAGGAAGGATCCGAGGATAGCAGCCTCATTTCTAACCATTGACCGGGGTATCATTCAACGATTATTTTCTACGAGATCTCGCGAACCTTTTCCCCGAGTTTCTTCTCATTCTCGTTGACTTTTTACTTTCGCAAACGGTGGAGATATATTTTGCGAGATTATTCACTGCACGTAGGTGTATGTACAGCGTCTTATATTTGCAGACAAGTGATAAGATAAGTAGCTAGCTGGTAGGTATCTCCGACGCTGATTAATCAGGTCAGAATTTTTCATAATGCAGGTAAAAGTTATTAAGATCGTTTTTATGATTGTTCTGATACTTTTGTATGCAGATGGAAAGAAAGAAGGGGACGTTTTACTTTCTTTCAATACTCCTAGCCGTTTAGAATTGATCAATTTATGATTCCCTCATGTGTTGGCGAGCAACGTTTCAATTGCAACAAATGGGCTCTAACTCAGATAAATAGCGATAGCAATAATCGTCTTTTTACCAATCTTGTAGCACATTCGTATATTCATATATCGTCACTGCGCCTGGCGATGATCCGTTTTTATTGAAACTATATTTATACGGTAATAAAGTCACGCGAATTGGCGATACCAACTGCACAACGTATGGGGCTTTCCATTCCAACTGGACCAACGTTTGACCCTGACCATCTCGGATTTGATCCATGTTTCATTCATATCATCGGTCCAACTCTAAGACCCACCTAAATTTCTTCCTGAATCTTTTAGACTAAAACAAAAACGACCATTTCGATTTTAATAAATAGAATACAAAAAATTCTGTGTTCCACGACGACAATTTTAAGCCATACGATTTTTTTATCGTATTACACAGTCTCTGAGAATTTTTGTCCGGGTCAAAAAAAATCAGGAATAAATAACGGCTTGTGGAAAAAATTTGCAAAAAATTTAGGTCTTGGAGTAGAGTCGAAACATTGATATAAAAAAATATGGATCCGATCCGAAATGGTCAGGGTCAGACGTTGGCCGAATTGGCGTGGAATACCCCATACATATAATACACACGTTATTTATGTTGTAAGCGAATTAGCAGAAAGTTTGTTTTCATTTCTTTTCATCACACGCTTAGACGTAACTCGTACGTTTTTTCTAGTCTCACTTAGCGGTCATCGTGATTAGATAAGACTCCAAGTCACCCGGAAGTGGCAGCTCGCGTATAAGCGAATAAGGAAACCGTGCTTCCGTCGAACACGAGCATAACGCAGCTCAGGGTATTTAGAAAGAGTGAAATTCTAAGCGAGACTCTTTTTGTAAATTATCATGAGATCTGAAGACGCAAAAAGTAACTAAAATTCGAGTGTATTGAGTGAAGTACATAAATAAATACCTTGGATAGTCTATTCGGTCAAGAACCGCGAACAGATAACTAGTTAGTCAAACAAACAAATAGACAGGCTAGAAAAGCAGCATGCTTCGGTATTATCGTAAGTATATATCTATACTTCGCAATTCGCACATTGCACTCTCGTTAAATATTATTTCGATTCTCGGCTCGCCTCGCTGCAGCCACTTCTTCTTCTTCTTCTTCTTCGTGGATAGTGCCAGTCTGCAGGCGGTAAAGGTGCAAGGCACGAGGTGCAAGGTGCAAGGTGCATCGACGCGATCTTTGCCCTCGCGAGGTGGCCGTAGTCACGATCGTACTTCACGTGGCATTTCCCTTCAGCGTGTTTAGCGAAATGGCAAATAAAAAGTTTCGCACAAGTTTGACGTGAAAAAATCAAATCAAAAGAAAAAATCACATACTTTAGAACCGTATGATTAAATTCACACTTTTGTGGGGCTAATTTGCAAGTTAAATCGGTATTACTTATTCGCAGTCGCGAATGAATATTCGCGCTATTCGCCGAAACGTTGGGATGCATTTCATTCGACGAGTTTCTCTTTTTTCGCGAAACTAACAAAGCTCGAGCTTTGAATATTGATATTGCAGTTTCCAAGAACGAACGCGATTGCCTCCGGCTCCCCGGTGACTATTTATAATGGTCGTCATATTTTTCATCCTCGTACACGTGTACGCAGCAGTGTGAGTATCCATGTCGCAATTACGGGGGTTTATGTCGTCTTCGGGAAATATTCGGGTCGTACATAAACGCACCACGGTCTAAACTCGCATAACGAAATTTCGAACTCGCAATATCTTCCCGTTTCTGCCCAAATGAATCGAAAGACCTTGAAGCGGTTTCCCAAATTTCCTCACCAACACCTGAGGAATTTTACAAACAAAAATAAAAATCGGGCTCGGGCAACTTTCTATCGAAATTTTGAAGAATGCATTTCCGACACGATTCACGCTGCTCGTTGTACGACTGATACGTCCGGATCATTAACTTCCCGTTCATTGATATAACAATAATCGACAAGGTGTGACGGAATAACGGTGACTGTGATACGTGGAGGATAAAAATTCTGAAGCATAACACGTCACATTGAGTACAAATCTCTTCGGAGTATAGATATCGTCCTCTTCGCTTATCTTCTACAAATCTCTGTAGCTACATATCGGTCTAAAGCTATTTGTGTACCATAATCCCGGTACACGTGTTGTGATCCAAGCTATCTGTAGCAATAATATTTTTCTTCATGATGCAGCGCGGGTATACGTACCTGTACACCGCATTATCCGCTATTTTTGAGGTGTTACATCGGCGCACGTAGTAACGTGTAATTACCTTCTGATAAGGGTTCATCGAGACGCAATTTTCTACCGGCAAAGTACGATGGAAATTGTAGGGCTGATACTTAAAGTATGGTGGCAAAGGTCTGGCTACATTCTGCCGACAGGAGAAGATTATATAAAACTTCCTTACTCCATTCTCTCAATAGGAATTCAAGTGCAATATCGCAGGATCTAGCAGTTTATGGATCAGAAAGGAGTGAGCCTGCACATTCTTCTTTGCAAGGTTCAGTTCAGGCCACAGGATCGACGCATCTTCGGATCCTTCGCGGCGCCGATTATCACCGATAAAGACATAGGCGTTAGAAAGCTCCACGTATCTCCGTTTGTTACGTTTTTCAGTAGGGTTACTCATTCACGACTGGTTAATGTCTCATCTTGGCGTGAGATCATCGGATAATGAACTCTTTCTGTGACGTCGTCGTAAACTTTAGGTGAACCGGTAAATTGAGATAGAATAGATACAACTTTCCACTCACCCGGGACGGGGGCACAGTAGTAAGTTCGCGAATGGTGTACCGACTCGGGTTACAAGAGGCAATTTTCCCGTTGAACGATTCACGCGGAAATTATAAACTCTGATCGCCGCGAGAAGTTATCTTTAAAAATCTCCGCGGCATCTTTTTTGTGAAAAAGAGGAATTAGTCGAATTTTCGAAAGCTGATTTTTCGTGGAAATTTTCGTCCATCTAGTGCATGGCTGTGGAGAGGAGAAAGGAGAGTGTCGATCCTCGGGTAACGAGAATCTCGCGTCGACTCGGACTCCTTAGTAATTAAAGTTTCTATTACCTCCTAAAATTCTACGAGGAGGACGTTAAACGCTGGAACATACTCGAGTCATCGAGATACGGATCAAAGCTACAGTTACTGGTAGAGATAAGATCTCAGGGTACGAAGAGAAAGAGTGCGGAGAAAGAGAGGTATACCAATAAGTTCGACTTCTCGCGTGATCAGCGTTATGGAAATCATTTTTTCCAAATCACTCCGGTTACCTACGCCGCTAAGAAATATTCCATCGACTCGATTCTCTCACAGCTGATCACTCCGATTTTTAGACAGAATTCAAAATTATTTTTATTCTATTTCACGGATACGGAGATTGATTGCACCTAAGAATGAATACTTGTTATAAGGTCGCATCGTTAATCGAAATTTGTTCAAATTTGAAGGAAATACTCCCCTTCGATATGATATTTCATGAATTTAATAGCCTCGATCTACGCAAGGCGACGTCGATAGAATCTGAAATGATTTCGGATCACATGCTGCTTTAAGTGACCGTTGTTAAATCTCTGAAAAATACTAAACGATTGATCTTTGTTACAGCTGTGGTTGTCCGATACCTGACCAGGCGCTACATCGGCGAATACAGCTCCACCAGTGGTGAGTAAATCTTTTCGAACTGTCCTAACCAATGTAGAACTTAGACGGCTGTATCGATATCGAACAAAATTCGGCTTCGATGAAAAAAGACTGGACCCAACGTATCATCAAATCCATGTTTAATTTCGTAGAAAATGATACGCGGACTCGGCTTAAGACTTGAGGATTACTCGTCGCTCGGGTCAGTCGATCCAGTTTTTTGCTTCCCGAAGCCTAGACTTTGTTGCTTTATTGGAAGCAGCTTATTGTGCCAGCAGCAACTAGTTAACCAGCTGATAGAAGCAGGGGCTTAACTATGCAAGCGTGAAATTATCGCCTTTTTTTTCGCGAGATTTATTACACCTCGATACGTTAATTTGCCGTTGGTATGGAACCGCGGATTTCTATACCCATTGTAAAACAAGGCTTTGACAATCCTTAGAATTCTAAGAATTCTAAGAATCTCAGCGTGGGCGGTAAAGACACGGTATTCCAGAGTTTATACTTATACTAATTAACGAGTAGATCGAGAAGTTCTTGATTGCTGGATTATTCCAACATGCGAGGTAGGTAATTCTCGGGAACGGCGTGGGCATTGCTTCAACTCTTTCAAGGTGCTAATTGTTGACATTTAATTACTTTTTCCACCGCGCTAATGAAACAATGAAATAAATTCGGGAGTTTGAATTTGTTTTTTTTTTTTTTTTCGTCTTCTTTGTCTACAGCAGCGAAGATTCATACTTCGGGTCTGGTCCTCCGATAGGTAAATCGAGATTCGGTTAGCTATTTGGAAATTATTTGCATTTTCGAGTTCGAGTTATTCCTCGGCTCCTCCGATAATTTTCATTCCGTTCCTTTCACCGTGCGTAACGGGTTCGAAACCGGTTTCATTCAAAGATAATCGGTTTGAACTAATTCAATGAAAAAAGAAGCGAGTCGCGATTCTAATTACGAATTTAAATCAGCCGAGAAGTCTGACATTGCGTACACACATAAACGTCGCCGGCGAATAACACAAGATGAACGAATCAAATTTCATTCATCGTCAAAATATTATCGACGTCTGCGTATTCGGAAAGTGGAACTGACGTTTTGTTCCATCGAGAGAAGAGCTTGTACGTTTCGTTTGTCTTCTTTATGCTAATTCCTTTGTCTATATTTGTCGGTAGCAAAGTTAGATATGTATGTACGAATATCTCGAATAGTCGAGTATAGTTTTAATAGCAATATGGTTTGTAACGTATGTAATACCCTTTATTGAAGATACTATAAATCGAGTATAATTCACGTTCAGGGCACGTGTCGTAAGTTGCATGCTGAAACTTTAGTGCACAGCACGACCTCCGAAGCCCGGAATCATAAACTATTCGTAAATGACAGTGTAGGAACCTGATTTATTATTAAACGGGCAGAAATGGTTGAAATTAAAAATGTATTTATAGTAACCCTTTATTTCGCGAGTATATGTTTTCCCGTCAAACCGGTTGCGTATATCGGTTCAAGGTCCTTCGAAATTTAAGGGTATGAGTTAAGGTTTGGGGGGCGTGGTGTCCCAATGTCGCCGAATCGCTTGGAAATTTGATATCTGATTATAATTCAAGTTTATTTACGATACCGTTTAAGTATTCGTATTACATTCATAATAAAGATACGAGGAGCTCGGGGGACCTACTCCACCTCACTGACCACAGGAAATAAAACGACTAACTACATCCTCCGATTTCCTATCCTTGCTGCAATGACTGCAGTACCTATTCTTGGAATAGTTCTCGCCTGCGCTATGGACTACCATATAAAATTAACTAGTCTTCGTGACTGGTTCAAGTTTCCTTACCACCGAGATGTCTCTCATTCTATGCCCGTAAAAGTAGCCAATCCGTAACCACCCGGACAAATCTACACTATCGAGATTCTTACGGTTCAGATTGGATTTCAAAACAGGGCTCGGCAAGGGATATCCCCTCACTTCCGATCTTCGACAACTTCTCGCCGATACCGATTACCGCGAAGGCATTAGAACTTCCGTTTAGTTTTATCGATGGCCTACTGACGGCCTAGAATCGGCCTACTATAGATCTGCCATTGGGTTCTGAATACCACCTGTTATTCGCTTGCCGAATTGTTCGCTATTTTGCCTCATCGATCTTTGAGAGATGTGGAAACGTTAACAGATTCGAGATTCACCACCGGGTTCGAAAGTTCTGGTTCAAGGCTTCCGCGAGTAATAATTTATCGAAGATGCGGTGTACAATGGGGTGCATGGCATAAATGCTCGAGGCAGTAGCGAAGGAGGCGTAGATCTGTGGAGCTGATATGAAAAAAAATGAAGTAAATGAATGAATAAATAAATGAGAGATAGAGACCAGCGGAAAGAAATGAAGTAGGAGGTAACATCCCGCAGAATGCAGATCTCTCTCATAACTCACCCGGGCATTTGGTCGCTCTGGGATGTCCTGACTATAATATTCACGCCTGCGGATACAACGGCCCGGCATAAACTCATCGCCAACTCAGTTATAACAAACTTACTCTATCCCGGAGCCAGCCTCATTTACCCAGTGTTAGATCTACGAACGGAAACCTTTTCGTCGTACGGAGGCTGAGTAATTGGCCAATCTGTAATTGCAATTGTCCGGGAACAGGTTGTGCCTGTAGGTCAGTGGGTGACTTGGCATCGAACGCTAATGTTAAACGAGGTTTAATTCTCCGCTAGGATCGACTAATTTCCGACTCAAGTCCGAGCAATTGCACAATGCATTTCCGATCGTTTCACCGCGACTTGCGAAGAAGAAGCTGCAGCTTTCAACGCATCGCGAACGTTTCGTGTAAGTAGGCGTATAGGCAGATTTTCCTGACCTGTAATTATACCGCGTAGAATGGTGCAAGTCGGAATCATTCGAGTGTGGAGAAACTGCTTATCGATTGTCCGCCTTGGCCGTACGGTTGCCGATAGGATTGCAACATGATCGAAAAACTAATCTCTTTGTTGAAGAGCTCGGTGTAGCTCGGTTAATCCTTTGGAAAGAGTTTTCTAATGGTATCGGATTGCGATTGGAAAGGGAGCGGCATATTTTTCGGATTATCGATAGTTTGAGTTTGAGGTACGAGATCGAATCTTTTCATCTTCAAGTTAGGTTCGAACGTAGGCCTGGTACCACGGAACCGTGCAGACGAGATCTGTTATTATGTCGATCTCGATTAACAATGCAAATTTCTCCCATCTCCGCTTATTGCGTGGAATAATTCTAGGTAATGATTTAGAAAGCGAAGTTTGCATTGTGATCTGTAGGTACGGTGGGAACGCGCCATCTCTGATCGACAAGAACCAGCCAATTATTAGACTTGACTTTCCGTTGTCTCTATTAGAGCAAACTCGCTTATCCGCCATCCGGATGTATTTGCATCTATTTACGTCCGCAAAGGCATATGTATATGTATACACATATGTATATACACATCTTTAACCATATCATACATACATTTCACCTCCAATACAATTCCAATTACACGTACCGTACCGTTTTGTAGCTTGAGTGTAATGATGCTTAAGGAACCTTAGTTATGCCCTTGGTTCGATTGACTAGGTAGAACGTGGCTTGGCTCTGATATATCGGTGTCTTGTATATTTAAGCATGTAGTATACGACTTTACAAGGTCTAAGATCACGTCTTTCAATCGCAGAAGGCAAGGTACCTATATCCTGTCTCGCTATATAGGCATTGGGTAAATAAATTGAATTTTTTATGGTTTTTTTTTCCACCGTTCGACGTAATATTAAGTGAGAAACTACCTTGTTAGCGGAGAAATATTTCGTCCGTGGATATAGCGTTGCATGATTAACAAACACTTCAAACGAGTACTTAACCTATGCCTTACACCCACGTAATTTGTTCTTATCGTGGTAGCGGCGACGAGTGAGATGTATTTTAAGTGGAAAATAAAAATATGAAATACCTAAACGACTAGGTACTACTCACTTCCTCGACACTTCACACATACGTCGGTGATTCTGTTCTAACTGTTACTTTTTTAATTAAACATTTTTTGATTCTATAATTAAACTTTTTTAGTTTTTCAATGCATATTATTACTCTATTTTATTGTCAAAATGAAAGTCCGAGAGGATTTCGCTACAACTTCAAAATATCGAGAATGAGAATCAAATTTCAAATTTTCCGTGCCACGGTACCGACTCGTTCATCCGCGGTACTGACATAAAATAAATTTGGTAGACATTCTTCGGAAAAATTATTACGAATTGTATTATAATTTATTCATGAATTGTATTATAACATCAATTAGATTTATGGATTAATTAGCTTGGATCATTTATTGCGACAAAGAAATAATGAATTCATAGGTAAATTCTAGAAATGGACGTGACACGGTACTGACATTTGAGTGATTTGAACCGTAAGTTTTCTCTGGACTGCAAATTATATTATACGAAAGAAGCGATGAAATATGTTCACGAGGATCGTATCGATACAAAAATTTTATAAATAGATCGTTAACGGATGACCGGTGAGAGCAACAGTACAGGACATTAATAGACGCAGTTAGAACGGAATCACCGACGTAAACTTTCCTCCAATATTTCACATTTGGCTGCTCTCAGCTTTACACAAAACGCCCAATTTATTTCGAAATCAAATCTGGCCGAGTATCGATTCTTATCTCACTACACAGCAATTATTCTTATCAAATAAAGAATCGAATATCACTACAGTCGATAACATTCTCATTGACGGTTACTCAGATGATGCCATTGTACTTTCCTGTCATACTTTCCATCGTTGATGTCTGCAAAGTGTATTAATCGCATGGTAATGAATTATCGTACGTATCGTATCAATGCTGTTCGTTGTACGAATCGGAGTTCTACACGTTCCTACCAGAAACAGAGCTTTCTAATGAATGTTCGAATCTAGATGTCGAGTGGCAAATCAACCTGTTGTTCATGCGATTTAACATTTGCTCCGGCATCGTCCAGTGATAAAACTTTCTACGAGATAACGAGCGTACGTATACATTCATAGTGGATATCGGATACTGGTCGGGGTAATGCAATATAACAACTACCCGTCTTTATTTGATTATTTCTGTATGTGCGATCTTAATCTAACGAGGGAAGATCTTGTTTCTCGTACCTTGTTATAAGAGGCATATCCGGATTACTTCCGTACGTATACTGTCCGCCCACTGGAGTTCGCAAAGAGTCGAGTAAATCTGCGTCACGCATGGATGTTATTCGCCATCGTTTCATTGCAATTTCAAACGGATAATGAAAAGGCAGAAACATTTGTACAGCTACATTATACCCGTACGTATACACCGAATAAATTTATAATCCTGAAAGATAATTTATATGCATCGTGCTACGAGATGTTGGTCAAGAAACCGCACCGGAATTACAAACGAGAAATAAACAACTTACCAAATGCAGGCGACGCTTTTTTTTCAATAATAAAAACGACAGCTGAATTAAAATGCCATTCCAATCGCGTTCCTTCGTTTCATCCGCGTTTAATTCACGATCCGGTGCCTGGACCTACTGCCTGGTCGTTTTAATACGACGCTATAACGGAATTGAACGATTAACTCGTGCCTATACCTCATGAATTCTAGAGTGGGCATATCTATCTATCAAATCGTGAAAAATCGAATAAGAGGATACAGGGGAGTGGAAAACGTGATGATTTCCTTCGACAGCGAATGTACGAGACAAATGGTTGATGATAATTGAATGGCTCGGTCTACTATAAGAACGAATCGCGTGTTTCTCAGCAATTTCCTCTGTAACAAGAAAAGTTGTTTGACATTGGCTAGAAATAAACGTAGAAAGGTTCACGAGTCGCTATCAGTAATTGTCCGTTGTTGTTGTTACTAATTTCCGTAATTATCCATGCGATAGGATGCTTTGATACTTTTTCGAAGCAATACTCGTACCTATTTCAACTAATAATCTCGAGGATAGGTATGCGAATGCATTTATTAAAAGGTTTTCACACGCCATCGTAACAATCTTTTAGAAAATTTACCGATATACATAAATCGTGAGCTAAATCATCAATCATCAATCACAACTCCGACTTTATGCAGCGAAAGTTGAAAGATCTAATGACAGAGCGGTATACCTTTGCTGAAGTGATACCGCAGCTGATTCAAATTGTCGCGCACAGATGTTACAGGTTTTCATCTCCTTTCCATATCGTTTCTATTCTGCTTCCACATACATGTAACGGTACAACGGTACCTACTCCGTTCGCACATTTGCGATTCGTTTTGCCAATTTAGTATTTCCAAATACATACATACACCGCACTGCCTTGATCTCTCCTCGCCACTTGTCGCGGAACTTCTTTGAAATTATATCGTTTCTAGTTTACATTTCGCAAACTTTTCCGTTTCGGTAGCGAAAATTGTTAATATCGAATCTCTAGTTTTATTCTACAAGTTTTCACCGAAGACTTGCAGATACGAACTAAAATTTGAGGGTGGTAAATGAAATTCTAGTTTAGACTTCTGGATTCTGGAATTCAGAGAGGCTTAGCGATTATGGGTTCTTTCTATAGCTCCTCGTTCTTTAATTAAACGTTTTGTGAACCGATTGACGAATAAATTCCGAGTCGAAAATGAAATTGATCATTGAACTGATTCTAAGTAGAATTTGAAAATTTAGCAGGACTTAGAAACACCGATTAGTATTTCAAGTGCAATTGCTAATTCTACTGAAACAGAATTAGGTTGAGATCAGAGGGATTGAGATTTTAGAGGGTAAACCCAGAGTTTGCATCCCAACTCGGGTAATCTGGTCAATTGCAACACAGATGTCCGTTTCGTGAGCTTGTGTCAACCGCATACGACGTCCACAGGGAGGAAGGCGATACCTACGCGTAACAGATCGCTCCAATTCGCATGCGAGTCATTTTTCGTCTCGATCTTAAAGCCACGTGTCTCGTCTGGTTCGGATGACCCCTGAGGACGGCCACCGGAGTAATTAACGTTTTACCCGACGGTTAAACCTCGGTGAACGAGTAACGAAAAAAATGGTGTCACCTTGCGGCTATCATTGTGGAGGCTGCAATGGGATGACCTAAATTATCGTTAATGAGCACACGCGCCCACTCGCGTGCCGAACGACGTACGAGAATTATCCCGAGGTTT
The DNA here is from genome assembly GCA_947538915.1 of Tenthredo distinguenda. Taxonomy (NCBI): domain Eukaryota; kingdom Metazoa; phylum Arthropoda; class Insecta; order Hymenoptera; family Tenthredinidae; genus Tenthredo; species Tenthredo distinguenda. Next base: position 15,847,523 of record OX384534.1, read on the forward strand.
TAAAGGCCCTTCAGTGTCTTCGAGACATCCAATTTCAAAGGATCAACATTTTATTGCTTCTTTTCAGTTTCTATTATCCCATTTCGTCTTGCTAGGCGTACTTAAAACCTGCGACGTCATTCCGGCACATTGTTTTGATAAAACAACCAAAGTACCGCAATGTCCTGAGGGGGCAGTACGATCGATGTTAAGCGTTCGGTAAAATGTCCTCTTTAACGTGTCTCGATTAGATTTCACGGATTATTATTTACGAAATTTATACAGAATCGCTCAATCTCGTCAAAAGATGCGCAGAAAAGGGCGACTCGTTTTATATCTCTGATTTATCATGTTGCAGATTTTCTCTACCGCCACAGCGTGACGATTGATAACGTAGCTACCGAGGTCGAGATATTGGATACTTCCAGGTGCGAGGTAAGTTTCTGCTATTTATTTGAAAATTGAAACGATTAGAAGTCTCTAGACGGATGTTCTCACAGCTTTTTTCATTCCATATATACCTAGCATTACGTTTCTCAATACTCGCTACCTACCTCGTCGTTTAAAAAGCTTAAAAGATGAATAAACACTCTCTTGTACCAATACCAAACTCATGCATTAACATATACCTACGCGTACGTGTAGTGTGTGCGTAATATGACGTGCAGTTAGCACAGCTTGCAACATACTTATCTCATTGATAGCTTCTCGTAATAGAAAATAACGAGCCGAGACGATTTATCGGTGCAATTCTCGTTAACAATATAAGTTGAGCAAACTGATCTGCAGAGAAGGCTGATTGACAATGGCTGGCTCCGAAGAGCTTGCGGGCACGAGTCTTAATAAAACGTTGACACACGGCTTGAGAGTTTCGTTTTATTGCTGGATAAATGAATTGGGGAGTTAGACGCGGTAAGGGCATACATGTATATGCAGTGAATTATCACTGTCTGAAATAATTGAGAAAAACGCACCATTCATTTAGTTGTGGATATTTCAAAGTGATCCTTTTTCCCAGGCATTCCTTGACAACGAAAAATTTCATAGAAATACGATGTTTAGTATCCAATACGTTGGAAAATCATCGGAGTATTACTATTATCGAAGAATAGTGAATCGTAAATCCAAGAACTGGGATATTTTCGAATTTCACGAGATTTTCGAAGATCGTATAGCGACAGAGGTCAGAAAATGTTCGCAGACAACATTGCGCCATCGTTTAATCGGGCATTGCATATTTTTTCAAACCAATTCAACGAAATGCATGCTAACTCCATATTTTTTCATTGGGTATTAGTTTAACGTGAATTACACGCCTTTCTTGCGAGGATCGTAGTAAAGGCTCATTTCTGGGTGCTCTTCACATCATATACAGGCTAAATGTGCTCTCGTTGCAGCCAACTCCTAAATGATTAAAGATACTACCTAATTAAGTATCTTTCGCCGAAACGGTTCCATTAAACGTTTCGCACCACTGTGAGAGTGTTAGCAATACTTTTTCCAAAAGAAACCTAAACCAAGAGAGTCTTTCACCATTTGCTTCATCGAACAATTTCCGAGATGAATAATGCCGAATGAAAATTTGGAATAGTGAAATTCTTTCTCCGTTTATAAACGAAGCGACCTCTTCGAGTACTTCGCGGTTCTTTACACATCGACTATATATATATACTACATTCATGTCTTGGTCAACACCTTTCTTACGGTCCCACCGGCATAGTACAGCTCTGGGCACGTTCGCTTCTTGTTATTTTTACTATTTTTCTCCTGCTGCAGCAGACGTCCTCAGGCGTGTCGAGGTGCGAGGCGTTTTTCTACTCCTCCGATGCTCCTGGCTCTGTAGCTAAGAACCACGGGCATAAAAAATTACATCGTTATACCACGAACGAATTTCTAAACTCATCCAGTCTGCTCTACTGTCTATCCAAGCTGTTCCACAGCCTCGATCCCCGTCCCATCGGCTAGAAGAACGTGTAACACAAGACTCTGAACACGATACAGTCCATACATATAGTATATATGGATGAAAAATCATGTCATCGAATAAAACGATTGAAAATTTTGAATTTTATTTACAGGACAATTTTTTGGTTTTCAAAATTCATCTTTATTTTTATTATTTTTTTTTTTTTATTGACTCAGAAGATTTACTTTAGAAGTTACCATTAGCTATACGTTTTGTTGACACGTTTTCGTTGGATATATGTACGTGGCTGGAGGTTCCTTGCTATACGAGAGACAAAATTATGACGAAACACGTGCCGTTGTTTACTTATTCATAGGTTAATGCACGTAACGTTATTTCATGTTGGGAGTCTCGGTTTATGGTACCGAAAACAATGAGTTTTATGCAAAACCACGTCCTGAGTTGAATTTAAATTCAGTTTTCGATTCGAAATAACCGTTCACCTGCGCACCTGTAGATTAGTCTACGTGGGTACTTACACACCAGTTGCATACACCTACGTGTAACAGGACGGAAATATTCTGGTAGAGAAACGCTAAACTCATGAGAACTAATTCCGTGTTACCCAGATTCGAATTTATACCTGATTGTTATTCAATTGTAACGACTAACGGTGCTCGTAGTTTTACCCTACCCAATACGATTTCTAAACCAGCAAGACAGGTATCTTTACTGCTGTAAAATACTCTCGTCATTTATCTCGGGGACTGATATTATTTCTTCAACGGTGGGCCTCTGCACAAGACTTCACCCATAATGCCCCAAAAATGTTTTCAAACTATACCCACGAATTAACTAAAAAAGTTCGGAGTAAAGAACTTGAAATTTGTGACTCAAGGAGCTCTTCGAAATTGTAATCGAAATGCTACTTGTATCATGGATGTTACATTCTTGAATATAAACTTTTCTGGCTCATTCGTAGATGTGAATCGAAGAGCTTTTTCAAATTCAAAAGCTTTAGGCACGCTGAACAAATTATTTTGCGATTTAGGTAAAATTTGTATAGCTCCCTGCTAACTATTGAAACGTTGATCTTTTCACCGCTTGGTCAGCTTGGAAACACCGTAGTTCTTGACGCGCCATACAGTCGTTACGGTGACTATACTAATGCGTATCTAAGCGTGATTCGAGAGTGTGTGTATTTCGTTTATCACCGCAGACGCATTAACGGTATTCAATTTGTGATCATTTCAAAGTTGTTTTTAACAGTCTGCCAAGCCGAGCCGGTAATCGTATAATTATTGTTACTCGAAAAAGGTCCGAGGTTCTACCGTAGGTATAATTCGAAAGGGTAGATCGATGAACCGTAGATATATATCCCACTCCTCTGGTTAGAATTAGATACACAGCATCTACACACTTCGGAGTTTCGAAAGAGCACAAAAATCGGATCATAGATTATCAAATCAGCTTCAATTCACGCAAATTAGATGGTTCAGTGCTCGTTACCTACCGCACTGTACATGTGATGTATGTTGTAACAAATTTCAAGCCAAAGTTTAGCATTTCTATGTCACTGGGAGGTGAGTAACTATAGACTAAGCGTTTGTGGTTATGTAAATCATTACGAAGTTAATTAAAACGGCAACTGAAATCCCAGGACTGATTGCCACACATGTAAATGAATTCGCAAGTAGGACACTTTTGGCACCAATGATATTCCTCGCTGCAATTCGTGCAAGAATTCTGTGAACATCTTTGTACTTGAAGCTGAGATATCGTGCTTTGAGAATCGACAATCGGTAGCGATGAAACATCATCCTGCAGGATACTTTTTGTAGACTCTTCGAGTCTAAACTTACCTGAATAATGAACTGCAGGGAACATGAACCAGGTAGTGATTCTAGCAACGGCACGAAGCTAACTTCCTGCTTGATTACCGTGACCTGCGCTTACCATTTAATCAGAACTGATTCGCCTCTCGTATTATAAATCTTATAAATAATTCAGACTGTCGAAAGATGGTGCAATAACTCTCGTTGCTACGGTATACCCACCACCACTCTCAGATGTGCGTTCAAACGCCTTCCGCCTCCTCTATTTTGAGATGTTGAAAACACTTCTAATTTCATTAGCTTTGTCAGACGTCAGTCAACTCTCATTCATATAAGTGGCCATTATTACAGAATGAAAGTGCGTATTATAGTATACCTAGCGTATGGCAGCCAAAAGGTCAATCATCCCGTATACATAACATTGAAAAGACGCGGTACATTCACTCGCACAAATGTCTGCCCCCATCATCAACCAGGTTCATCTATAGATACGCATACTTCACTTTGCACAAAGGCCTGTACACTCAGCCAGCCCAACGTTCAAAGATGAAATTCGAGTTCAACCTGTCAATCAAAAATGCTGCTAGTCACTACAGTCTCCAACACGCTGCTATAGTCACATGGAAGATTCGTAAAGGCGTGACAACCATGCAACCACCTCCCACAGAGCGATACGCATTACCCACCGATCTGGCTTTATTGCTGGGGGGCTGAAACGACGCATTCTTCTTCATTCTTCATTCTTCATATTCGATACAAGGTCGAACAATGCCAGCTAAACACCCAGCTCGATTCAACCTCGGGGGTACAGGTCAAAACGGATAATGACAACTTGTAGGAAGATGTGACAAACACTTTGTGCTGTTTGCAGGACAATTTCCCATTCGGAATAGAAATTATAGTCACATTCTACAAGTTTTTACCGAACAGTTGGAGATGCGGACTAAAATTTGAGGGAAAAATTGTGCCAGTGAATCTTTACGTACGACACAATTCTTCCGAAACAGAATTCTACTTCTGAAATGAAGAAATATCAATGACCACGATGCAATAACTGGAGTTATCGAAACGTAAAGAATCCCGATGACACGGATGCGTTCCGAAGTATCGAGCCAGTTATTTACGGATCGGTTTCTTCTGTTTCTTGATAAATTTATAAACCTAAACTAATCGTCCCGATTCCTGATTATAATTGACTACATAGCCACGGGTCAGGGTAAAACCCATCAACGAACCCATAGCCAAGAATACCGGCCGTCCATCTAACTGTCTGCCCATCTCGAATGACCTTGGCACGCCAGAGCAGAGATGGGCGGCAAGAAGCCACGCTGCAAGCGTTTCACGTCGTGGTTTGACTCCCTCCGCGAGAGATCTCAGGACAACGGAACTAGTTCGTCTTCACGGTGCCTCGCTCGACTTGAAAATTAACAGACACGAAGATACGAGGAAAAAGGCGTCGGAATCGTTTCTCGGAAAATTCTAGACACACTCCTCTTCCGATTTTCTTGGAAAACAACATCATCTTCGAGAGGCTATAATTGTATCGGCAACCGAGAACTCCAACCCAATACATTGATCCGATAACTATACTCAGAGACTTTTCCAACTCTGTTCATAGCGGAATCAAAATTTCTCCTTCGGGCTGCATTCAGTGTTCGTATAGCTTAATACGATCGAGCCAACGTGGCTATACAAACGCGTAAGAATGTTCGTGGGCGTAAACGTGACCAAGAGACGAAGAGATGCAACTTAATGGAGATGTTTACATCTGGCGCCTCTGGCAGAACTGATTCGTCATATTCCTCGGCTGATGAATACCTTTGACCAGGCCTCTCGTTGACATTCGTTTTCGGACTTGGGGTGGAGATCACTGAAATCTTATCCCCTGAATCAGTCTCTAAATTGAAGGCTTGATAATGAACCTTTTATATGTGATGAAGGTTACATGCTTTTCATTTTCCAGTCAACGATGACTGGAAATTGATTCAAGGGTAGAAATGTGCGGGAAAGAATATCGGGTTTTAATCTATCGTCGATTTAACATTTGAGAAATAAACTACGCCCGAATTTCCTCGATTTTTTTTCCTCGTATTGCGTGACGCCGCGTACGCCAGACGATCGCTGTCTGGAGACCGTGAGTGCAGTTTCGTATTCGGTAGCACACTGCCCGAAGATAGGTAGGCTGTTTTTAGCGAACTGGTTTCGCGTGGCCCGTAATTAGAGTTTTTTTAAAAACATTTTTCGAACTTTTTACCGACTTGAGCGAGAAGTTTGCACCTGTCGGTTAAAAACCACAAAACGAGGGCCGGAACGTGTAAAAAACTCTTCGGCACTCTGATTCCGCTTCTGTGACAACGTGAAAGGTAGGTAAAGCTGCACGGTTGTAGACTGAAACTCTCTACGCCGTCTACAAAGTCTTCTTCAATTAGAATCGATAATTATTTACAGGCAATTATTTTCGCCGATAAAAATATTTAATAACGAAGTGAAGGATGGCTCTCGGTTAACATTTAGTTGCAAAGCTACTATTTATCTATTGATATCCGCTTACCGAGCCTACTAGTTACGATCGTTGATTATTAGTTTGTTGCTCGTAGTCATTCGACAACTTTGCATCCCTATGATTGGCAATAGCTGACTGGTGGTCAGCGAATCGAGATTTATAGCAGAATGACATTTACCACCGCTCTCATACATGCGCATACCCCATCTTCTACCCCAAGGCATAAATGGCGAGGTTGCAGAGTGTAATTCGTGGCCGAGTCCGGAGAAATTGCATGACCGCAAAATTGAATTGTGATTTGCTAAGGCAATTCAGATTTCGAGCCAGATATACAAGATTTGAACTCTCGCCCGCAGAGTAACTCGTGCTATGAGTACATAGGCCTATATACTCTACAGGTATCGAATGGTAGCTAACCCACAGCTGATATACATACGTGAATATGTACATATTATATATATATATACGCTGGTATATGGTATGTATTATAAAGATACAATAGGTACCGTTCATCCATTGGTCCAATAAATAACCGTGAACAGAGAGCAGAGAACTGTGTTTGCAATTTGTACTAGTTGAACGTTTCCTTGCATATATATACGCGTACAGATTTGTATATGTGTATACGATACACAATTACCGGAAGATACCTGGATATACGGTTCTACCTGTACCCAATGTGCTCGAACGTACGACCTGGTAATCCGTACAGGGAACGACGTTCACTACTGCCAGGAAAAGCAGTAGTCATTGTGTGTTATTTGCCGTAGCACCACTGCCACACTGTTCCACATCGATACAGATCTTTCAGATCCCGCTCTGATTCCAATCCTCGTATATCTCGATACTTTACGAGTTGATCTTTTTTCCAAATAACCATTACCTCGCGATGTACAGCGCGGATTGAAATCTGGAGAAATTTCATTTCGTAGAAAGATCAGAGACTGATTGAAAAATTACATTTTCTCTATCACGCTCGTTATCCGAAGCTACTGTGAGATAGACGGTCAGCTGCTGTCACATTCGTACGACAGAAACCAGTTGCTTTCGGTCTTTCCGGAAGAATAATCGAGTTCCGTAACAACTGTTGTCTCTTGAACTATTGTGAAACAGGAAGTAAGATATTCGTGTCACGATCAAGGCCAGCAATTGACGGCGTTCATCGAGCTTCCATCACCTTATACACGTCATGCTAATGGCGAATACCGTTCTGTTGAGGACGGCCGACTGACCCGTCAACTTACCTACACCACGTCCTTTCAGACTATATTACATGCGTAAAATGATTCGAGTCAGTAAGTGATCAATTTTGGGTCATACAGCCGATAATGTATAATTTAATGCAATCTTTAGATACCGGAGAAGCGGCAATTGAGTCAATTGTACTTTCGCGGAGAACAAGAAATTGAATACTTGGCAAATCATTTCGATATATGTATATATATCGTCATTTGTTTCGAATAAGACTCTCAAAAAGAATATCAGGCTGACTTTAACAACAGGATTTTCATTTTATCGGGGAAATTGATTGATAACAGAATCGAGGATCCATTAGGCACGTACGTCGTGTGAAAGTCTTAGAAAGATGTTTATTATCCTATTTATAAGAATGACGGGGCAAGGCCACGGCCACTTTGGAAAAGCAATGGAAAACGCGGTATAGGCGTTTGTAGATCCGAAGTTGTTTGGATTCTGATCCTGGTTTGCGGAGGGCTAAATTCGACTCCGCTCCATAGTCCGAGCTTCACGAATTTATGAAATCTAATAATAGTAGATAATTCAGCTGACGTTTGCACTCGGCAATGTTTAGCCAAGCGTTAAATATGGTCCAAATGTTATAGCGAACGTGTGACTTTTACCGCAATCCAACGCATGACTCATTTCCCATGTATAATCATGTCGTTGGTCTCCAACGCCTCCGGTACTAGCAAAGGCTTCCTCGAAGCCATTCCTACTTTGGTTTTATATCGGCTCTAACTATGAGAGAGTAAACGAAAGATTATTGGTTTGTTGCTTCAACTCATGCGAAAGTGACATACTGTTTGCTATTCTATGAGTACTTGCGCGTTTGTTCAAGCGATATTAACGGGGGAAACATAAGCCAAATAATTTATTCCGCGTAGCGTAAAATGTGACACAAAAGCACTCATTCTGAACGAATGAACAAGAATTTGAAAACAGATTGCAGCTATTCGTATCAAAGATTCAGGACCAGTGTTGGGCAGCAGCAAATTACATGGTGTAATTAATTACATTTGTAATTAATTAGAAAGAAGAAAAAAAATCAATTACTAATTACAATTGTAATTTATAATTGAACCGAAATCCATTACCCATTACAATTGTAATTTGTAATTGAACCGAAATCCATTACCCATTACAATTGTAATTTGTAATTGAACCGAAATCCACTACCCATTACATTTGTAATTTGTAATTGAACCGAAATCCATTACCCATTACATTTGTAATTTGTAATTGAACCGAAATCCATTACCCATTACAATTGTAATTTGTAATTGAACCGAAATCTATTACCCATTACAATAGTAATTTGTAATTAAACCGGAATTCATTAACCATTACAATTGTAATTTGTAATTAAGAGGAAATTTAATAACCATTACAATTTTAAACTGTAATTAAACTGAAATCCATCAGCCATTACAATTTAAAAATGTAATTAGACCGAAATCCAGCAACCATTACAATTTTTAATTGTAATTAAACCGAAATTCATTAACTATTACAATTAATAATCGTCATTTTGAAAGATCCGATGAGCATTTTTAGGTATACTTGAACTCTCTTTTTATTTAGGTGTTTTTCAAATCAAGAACAGATTCATACCTATGAATTTTAATTTATTACAAATTTTAATTACAAATTTTTACATACCTTTAATTACAAATTACTATTGTAATGGGTAATAGATTTCGGTTCAATTACAAATTACAATTGTAATGGGTAATGGATTTCGGTTTAATTACAAATTACAATTGTAATGGTTAATGGATTTCGGTTCAATTACAAATTACAATTGTAATGGTTAATGGATTTCGGTTCAATTACAAATTACAATTGTAATGGGTAATGGATTTCGGTTTAATTACAAATTACAATTGTAATGGGTAATGGATTTCGGTTTAATTACAAATTACAATTGTAATGGTTAATGGATTTCGGTTCAATTACAAATTACAATTGTAATGGGTAATGGATTTCGGTTTAATTACAAATTACAATTGTAATGGTTAATGGATTTCGGTTCAATTACAAATTACAATTGTAATGGGTAATGGATTTCGGTTTAATTACAAATTACAATTGTAATGGTTAATGGATTTCGGTTTAATTACAAATTACAATTGTAATTTGTAATTTGTAATTAATTAATTACAAATTCGCCCAACACTGTTCAGGACTCTCTGAATACGACTGAGAAGGTATATGAGATATTCCACGACAACTCCGCTAATGTCTGACTCTGACCATTTCGGATTCGATTCACGATTTTTTGTATCAATGTTCCAACTTTGAGGAACATTTATATTCTTCCAGATTTTTTCCACAAACTAGTTGTTTGGAATTATTTGAGACTTTCTAGACTTCGCTTTACATAGATTGTGTCTATCGGAGAAAAAGTAACTGTCATAGGGTACGGGTCGTACCATTAATCGAAACTCTTCGAAATTTGGAGGAAATATTCTAAAATGATGTCGTTGCTGGGAAAATCAATAATATCTAGAGATAAGATCAGTTCTATCTTTTTTTCTCAACGTTTACAACAAAAAGTGGCTGAAAAATAACAAATTTTTTATCCAGTAATCAAATTCATCGGATACCATTGGTCCGCCCCAAAAATACATCAATTTAGAATTCTTCTTGCAAATTTTAAGAGGTTTCGATAAATAATAAAAAAAAAAAAAAAATTCGATGCACCCCTCACACATGAGACACTAATGAATGAATCAGACTTTTACGTTCACTTTGTTTCATTGAAAGTATAACTCGATTGGTTGATTTGTAAGTCGAGATCAGACTAGCCGATGGAGATTGCTGATCGAAGAGTAGAGCTCTGCTGGGAACGTATATCGTTAGAAAAAAAAGTGAAGATTGTTCAGCGATTGAAAAAACGTAATTGATTCAAGTCAGTCACGTGACAGCAGGAGAGCATCCCGATGCCAATCACTGTGCGAAGTTAAAGCTCGCCGTCGAGCGAGCTGCCCGGGTGTCTAGACGCGAGACACGCGACACGCGTCACTCGTCAGTCGTCACGTCTCCGAAGCAGCGAACAGCTGCGTCAACGGAGGACCATAAATTGAACATTGCCTCAATAAAATATAATAGCGACCCAATAAATTTCTCTTAGCCTTAAATGGGCCACCACCTCGAACCGATATGTGACGACAATTACGAAATAATAACGGATATCGTTACATATTAACGCGTTGCGATAGAATTAGCACGCGAATATATAGGTATGTATATTTGCTCAATTGCGATTCTAGGCGCGTCAAATTTTATCCCTGAAATATTTGACAAGATACGATAAAATTGAATAGAAATATCGAGGAAATAGGAACGAGTATAATAAAGCAGATTATTTCATAATTATTCCCAAAATCGCGTGCGATTCGAGATATCCTGATGCGTGGATGGATTCGTGAGACTTTTGAATGCCTGCTGGTATACACATACCTACATGCATTCACCAGAGCCTTGCATAACTACTTAATGGTTCAATTGTCGCGGCTAACAAAAGAATAGTTAATTCGACTTTGTACAGGGTGGGTCACGTTAACAGCCTCATTTTAATCTTTGGCCCTAATTTTCAGGATGCATTAGCTCCAGCTTCTGGTCCGACGATACTAAGATACCTAAATTCAACGGAAATCAAACTCATCTCTGTACGAGTATGGGATTTCGTCTCCTATGAATTGTCGGTTATTTTCAGAATCGCAGAGAAAAAGTTAGTGGAATCATTTTTGCACGGTAACTATGAAAAAATCGAAAGGACCTTGGAAAGCCTGACAGGGATGAAGTATTACGTTAAACTTCACTTGATAGATAGTGAACAATGATAGTTGCTGATATACGTAACTACATGAAGCCGTGGGTTTCTTGTCGATGTTAATTCGTAGATAGTATGGATAAACGGAGATAAAAAATTCCCGCGATGCACTCGATCGCTATTGTATTTTAATCGATCCATTTCACAAGACGACGACGACGACACGTCGACAACCTATGAGTGCGCCTGCCTACGCTAACCGTAACTTGTAACGGCGTCGTGATGCTGTAGCCTCGACATCTACTTAATAAACCGTACGTGCAGACATTAAACCTGATAAATTTACGAATCCCCGTCACCACTATTACCGCCATAGGTACTCTACCCACCCTCAAGGCTTCGCTCGGCAAACTATCTTCACCGTCGATGTTGATTGGCGAAGTTTCAGCTCCGCAGCATACTTCCTCATACTTTACCATAACTATAATATAGAATATAACGACGTCGTTATAAATATATAAATTTTACGCAAACCGGACGCAGCGGTAGTTTCACAGATCATTTCTAGGTAATTTTGTTTCCTGATCACTCGATACCGTTTAATCTAACATAAAACCTCCGAGTGAGTCGTTATTCTTTATTTCATCTCGCCGATGGACTGTTTAGAGTTATTTCTCACCGCCCTTTAATAACACGTCCGCGGAATTTGGCGGTAGATAGTTTGCACTATTCGAACCTGTCGTGGGTTAGTCGAAAATATTAAGCTACAAGCCGTAAATCTTATCCGAAGTCGTAACTGTTTTGACACAACTGAAGAATGAGAAGGGAAAAAGGAGGAAAAAAAAGGGAAAGCTATTAACTCGTACGGGCGGGCTTATGATTATTCACGCCCGAAGTTGTCCTTTGCATTGTGCGTTTATCGTCTTGTCACGTAAATCTCGCCGTGCAAAGTCCGAGAAGTTTCCTGTACGTACCTACCCGCAGTACGAAGAGAACTCGAGAATCGAAAGGCAGCGCCAATCCTGTCGCGGCAAGGACCAATTGCGAATCACAGTTGTACCAAGTCAATTGCAAAACATCCGCAATCTTGCGACACACTTCCCCAATTCTTTCATTGTTCTTCCGTGTTCTTTAATCCCGAACAGAAGTGGGGAGGATAAGATTAATAGCACTGTTGCCCTTGTAACTACATACTCTACAGGCTTCAACATGTAATTATTACTTTACTTTTCATAAAGGCATAACTGCACGCTCGTGCATAATGCACTGCATCACAGACCCACGCAATCGAGTAACACAGTTAATTGCAAATTATCATTTACTCCGCACCCTTCAGCGAATTGAGTCGAGACGAATGTCAGAGCTGACTGACTTAATGCTAACTTGAGCAACCCATCAACAGTTATACACATTCATAGGTATGTCGGTTAGGAACTATTCGCGTGTGTCGAATCTTATGTGACACCCATTGGACGCGATTCAAATTGTTGAAAATTTTTTGAAGTGAAATTCGCAAGATCTGAAGGAACCTCGTGAGTCCCGGAGCACGGACTCTTGATTTATGCTTGTGTACGATGCACGGGTATTTCAACGTGCAAATACCTAAGGCAGGTACGATACAGTCGTCATCGTCCGTCGCTAAATCCCGCGGAACTTCCAGCGTACGTACATACATACCTTGGCGAAGTACTTGGGGGCGAACAAATAGTAGTGACAGGACAGTCAAGAAGGCTGTCAGGACAATGTGAGGAGTTGCACTATTCAAGCGAGTTCTTTTAGGAATTCGAACTTGAGGTACGGCCGCATCGCTTCACGCTTTACTGTTACGGGTATAAATCTTAAAACCCCTTGGTCATTCGTGTATAGGTATAGCTACGTTTTATAAAGAGCGGTTCTTGCCAGCTTGACTCGCTGCACACTCTCGTGTCAAAAATATCACTTTTCTTCATGGCCATTTCAGGAATTCCTGTACAGTTCGTATACCTATACGCTGATACAGAGTGGACGAAAAAGGATAAGGTATTACCTCAAAGGAGGCGATTCCTTGCAGCGAAAGATACGATGTGAATCGAAATTCGTGTGCACAGCTCTTCGTTTTCAAATAAATTGCAATCGAAGTTTGTCGTATTCCTCGAGCCCTACTTATGAGTCTAACCGTACCTCTTTCCGCCAGAACTGCCCATACAAAAGTTATCCTGAGGTTAATTAGTGAAGGAAGTGAGTCCAGTTTTTCTTTAACTATACTTAAGGAGTTTGATGCAATTAGGGTACGTCGGAAAATATGCCAGTGTTTCGATTCGCGATGCACTATGCTTCGCGAAAGGTCGCAGTTGTTTGGTTTTCTGACAAATGTTGTATTTCGATGCAATTTTTCGCAATAAGGGCATATAGCTCGTATTTCATGAATTTATGTTTAGTCGATACCGTGATGTAGCATGCCTGAAAAAAGGATCGCCTCGAAATGTGATTTTTCTCAATTATCTCGGAGTAACTCCTCGATCGAGGAGTTCGGTGGAACGATGATATTTATTCGTGATTAGACGGTGTAATAGCAATAAAAACTGGTATTACGTAAGAATACACGAAACATTTATCGTATTGTATAATATTCGGTCTTTCGTTGGTTCAAGAAATGAGAAACTCCTCGTATAATTTTTTGCTACCTCTTTTGAATGTTGCGTGGAAAGGTTGACAGAAATGATATCAAGAGAGTACAAGCTCCCTGTGGCGATGACTGCGACACGCAGAGAAGCCGGTTGGCCCCTCTGCAGCCCATCGTGTCATGTGTGGGTATAATGTGTATGTGACTCAAGTTACACAAGCTTAGATCTACGTTACAAGCCAGCTGGATATAACGTCGCCGATGTCCGATAGGGACTCCTCGTCGGTTTCCTCGCGTTTCTACCTCTAGATGCGATGATTCTGTTGACAGCGTCATTTCAAACCTCTCGTCTCACACGCGCGATCGCTAGTCCTCTATAGAGTAGTATTTATATTCCCAGTTTTCCACAGGAGAGGAAAAAAAGAGAGAGAGAGAGAACGAGGTCAGAGATCATCGCGATGATGCAAACGTAGTAGGAATATGAAAAGATATCGTCGAAAAAGTGGTGAAAAAAAAAAATAAGAAAGTTGACTCGTTTATACGCCATCTTTCCAGTTGTAACTACCTTCCAAGTCTTCAGTTAAACAGGATCATTAGTCTAGCATGCGTATTACACGTATATATATGTGCGCAAGCGAGTACCTCTGTACACGTAACCCTACGTCAGCGGAAAACAATTAACTAGAGGAAATAATATATCCTGGGGCATAGACTTCTCCTTTTTCTTCTATATCTTTAAATCTCGGCGCAAAGAGTTAAGAATAAGAAAAAATGACTGTATGGAGACCTTCTCCGAGATCTCTCTACGTACTCGACGTTTTCAACGGACGATTGTTACGTAATCTTTATCAATCTAACATCAGCGCAAACTTCACTCTTCTTCTTTACTGCGGAGACCGCGACATCCTAGGCGACGACACACGGAAAATACCTCTACGATGTCCGACACTTCTTCTTCTTATTCTTATTCTTATTCTTCTTCACTATAGCAGTTATTCTGAGTACCTTGTGCCTTGTTCGTGGGACGAAGGTAATGCCTACGTAGGTACGGAGGGACAGATAAATGCGGGAGACTGATTTGCTACCTATTTGCCAAGCAGATTTCTTACCAGGAACGATGTAGGTGGTGTAGCCTTGCTTTGCTTTGCTTTGCTTTCCTTTGCTTCGTTTCGCTTCGTCTCGCCTACTGGGTTCATGCCTTACGCGCTAGACGAGTCTAGAGAGGGCCGCTCATTCGTATACCAAACTGTCCGCTGTGGCAGTGGTCAAGGGAGGTTCAGAGATATATATGTATGCATAAGTACGGCTAGGGTCTACGTATGAATAATGCGATAGTAGACGCCTTGAGCAAATGTGTTTGGACACGCGCGCGTGTGCCAAGACTCGACTGCCCGGTACGGACCTCAGGGATTTATGACGTTTAAATGGGAGAGACGTATCTATACACAATCCCAGTAGAAAAGTTCAGTTCTGTCTTTCTTTCGCTTATCGAGGAGATAGGGTAAAAAGCGAGAGCTTCTTTTAACGTGAAAAAATGTCGTTTCAGCTGGAGAAGTACGTGAATAAAACTTGGCCTTCCGCTCAAATTGCGACAAATGAAAAGCCATAAATTTTTCGGAACACATATGATGTGGAAGCTTTTCAAAAAGTCAGTCTTACATCCGCGAACTCGTGCGAAGAAGATGATATAAATTTTGGAACGTGTGCAGGGAAACTGAGTCAGAACAGAAATTCTAGTTTCACTCTGAAAGTTCTCGCCGAAGATTTTGAGACGCAAACTATTTGAGGACAGGATTGTGCGTGTAGTGAAATTCTGATTTTCACCTAGAAGTGTGAGTTATGTCCGTGTTGAGCAGGTTTAGGCGCCAGCTAGGCTTTTGAAATTCTAGAGTGGACTTTTAGATCCTTGAATTCGGAGAGGCTTCGGAATTCTGCGGTTTTTACCTAAATAGCTCCCCAATCTTTAATGAGACGTTCTGTAAACTGATTGACGGATGAATTCCGAGTCCAAAATAACATTGATCGTTGAGTTTATTTCCCACAGACTTTTCAGGTTGTAGGTAAAAAGAATTAGAAATCTTAGTAGGAATATGCAGAGACGCTGATCAGAATTTCAAGTGCAAATGCTAATTCTGATTTATGCCTCTGAACATTCACGTAGGACATAATTCTATCCATAAAATAGAATTATATTCCTGTCGGCGAAACTGAGGAATAAAATGACCGAGCATTCAGAGGATCAAAGTTGACTTTTTGTTCCAACTCGGGAATACAAATACCTTGTGTACAAAGCTGATGATATATGGAATATTTTGAGTTTCACAGATCCAGGCCATATACCCACATATGTTTCTCGTATACTAATTTTCTGGTCATTTTCAGATGGTCATATAAATTACACACCATTATTTCCGAGGTACCGTTATACAGCGTACGCAATGCACAATAATTCGGCGTTTTACTGCTGTCTCAAATCGACGTTGAAAACAAGTTTTATTTTCCATTTTGTTATTATGTGGTTAATATTGTTCCATGAGAAAAAGCATTTCGGTTTTTACCCCACTTGCTGTAAAACTTAAAATTCTCCTACGTGTACCATACACGTACAAAGTTCATCTCGGCACGCAACGAACTGTTCTCTCCTACGTCCCATCCCGTACATCCGAACAAATTCGGCAGTCAGACGATACGCGTAAGATTTCAATCTACGGTTAATTTGATCCTCGCGCCTGACCCACGGTCCAGCCTCGGTTATTATGTACCCCATCTCTTTCTCTTAAACCTATAGATACGTGTAGGTGCATACCCGAAACTTGGTATCATTTACAATCGCGTTGGTAATTGCCTAATGATGTCTGCCCGGCCCTAGGTCTCGTGTTATGTGCTTCAGAGTCTAATATTGAAACAACGGTATATGCTTTTGTATCGGGAGTTGTTTCGTGATCGTTATGAAATCTTCTAACCATTCGTGGTCCAGGGGAAGGCAAATATATATAAACACATCTGCCTGTGTATTTATCTACCAATGTATGTATGCATTTGGGTACATACGATATGAGCAGGTACCTTATCCCATTAAATGAATGCGTATGCTCATGGCTAGCGCGATTGCTTAAGCCGAGCTAGCAGTACGGCTACGGGTCTCGTCGTAATATCGCAAGTTACCACTATGTATACATCCGACCACAAACACACCGGTATCTCATCCAATTGTCTCGATACAATCGATCAATAAATATTTATGAGCTATTAAACAGCGTTACCACATCAGTCGCGTTACTACCTTCGGAGGTATATGTATTCGGTCGAACTCCGCGAAGCAGATGTTACTCTCGTGTTATTTAGCTTCTTGTTCCCGGTATTACCTACCGCTCATACAGCCTCCGATCACCTCTTTCCTGCACGAAGACGAATGCCATTACAGTTGGTTCAAAACGAAACTTTGCTCACCCGACTTGACTCGCTTTATACGATACAACTTCAGACCTGCAGCCGATTGTCTCGAGACTTGTGACAAATTTTCTATTTACAATGATACTGGTCAGTGGATTCGTATATGAATTTTTGATGAAAAAGATTTTTTTTTTTCTTTAGTATTGGTTTATTCAAAGAAGCACTCGTTACCGTATATCCTTTGGTATATCTCGTGTAGATCTATCTTGTTTCTTTCCGAGGTAAGTAAGAAAACGAAATCATCTTCGGTCTGCGTGTACACCGTGCGGTGCAGCAATGTTTCTTAGGCAAGACTATTCTACGGCCAATTATATGCAGATGTAGGCCCCTTCTTCTATCGCAATAGCTGTTTTCAGTTTAATTGGACGATGCGATGCTGCTACGAAATATAACATAGGTGTACACAAGCATAACTCAACATCGATGCTACAAGCTACGTAACTCTACCTAATGTCTTACGTCAAAGACTCATAACGATATACAGGTCCCATATATCTACCTGTACGCTTTAGGCTGCAATTGCCTCTCTTACTTGGGGGTACATGCATCTCAGATACGTTCTTTGTTCTTTTTTCCTTTTCAAGGTCCGCTATGTGCCCAAATTCTTTGATTCGACATTTATAAGCACTGCGTTTGATTTAACAAAATTTTTCTATCGCACAATTTCGTCACAGAATTTTACTAGACTTTTCAAGCACGATCTGGTAAAACTTAGAATTTGTAAACCATCGCTTTTTTGAGTCGAATGCAGTCGCAATAAAAGCTCTTATCGCAGGAGCGCTGAGATCAACCGATGCTTGAATTTTTAATTTCTTCGTTTCTAATTGGTTGGACGAGGCACTTCTGTTGAATGAACGAACGTTTCTGCCATTTCTTTCAGTCAGGGATTATCTGGCTACGGTTATTATATTCCCGTTGATAGAATGATTGAAATCTCCACGCATGAGAATGTACCCAATACTCTTACGAAACTGCAGGGCAGCGTTTACTGCCGGTGCAAATATAATTTAATACTTTTAACTGCGAGTTGAATTGAAACGGCGAGCCTGTCTACCTGTCTCTCTGCTTGTCTCTCTGACTGTCAGTTCGCGCATTACAAGAAACTTAAGAACTGCGATAGCATAGACACAAGCACCTATAAACGCACAGCATTATACCTATGCGTTACTGCAGTCAGTTCAAAATGAAATGTATATTTTCAGGAAAGCGGCTGTCTCTACTCACACATAAGATGGGGCGAGGCTTTCGTCGTGGTTTACAGCGTGACCTGCAAGCGAAGCTTCCAGGAGGCGAGGGGCCTCCTGAAGCAGCTCGCAGACTTGCGTCTACCTTCCTACTTCACAGCCCTCCTACTTGGCAACAAGCGCGACCTGGATCATGCGAGGTAAGTTATACTTAGTATTTTTAAAATGTGGCTATGCGGCTGTGTTGTGGATGTAGATATTTATCCATTTCTCGAAAGAAGAGAAAAAAATGGAAATAAAAAAAAAAGAAGAAAAAGAAAAAAAAATTGACACAAGATACAGGAGCTGGTCTGAAACCTCGAAGACGTGTAACATATCGCAATTAACAGACTCAATCTTCCTTTTTTCGCTACAAATTTTTTAATTTATTCGGGTGATGCGTTTGACGGTGAATTGAAATTTTTTGATCCTTGGATTTTGGATAGGGAGATAAAATTGATGTTTCCAGTCTGGGCGTCTCGATTTCTTCATACGTATCATAAATCTACCAACAGCAGCGAATTACGCATCGAAACGCGCAATTTCTGTCACCGTTCGCCGTTACCCACATATAAATATATGTGAAATATGAGTAGACCCAGCGCGGCGCCAGTTCAGAGCCGCGGCCCTATCTGCTGCACCGCAACGCACCGCGCAAGACACCCGGTAGTGGTCAGTCTCGACCCTGATCACCTAGAAACCATTCACGCGATCTCCGCACTCCACGTGAAACTTTTTTTTCCTCCCTCTGATTCAAAAAAAAAAATTAATTAATAACCAAATGAATAAGTCGCCATCGCAAGCATCGCTTACATCCGATTCAGTAATTCTGAGATCAGTCGAATTATTTCTCGCGCATGAATCATCCGTTATCATATTTTTGACGATATTTTTCGAAACTGTATCTCCATTGATAAATTCTTGTCATTTTTTTATATGAAATTTAAATATTCTGATCTGGGTGTACAATTGTCGCATACGTGTTTCGCTCTGGCTTATACTTTCTTTGGACATGGCAATGCTCAATAATTCAGACACGTTGTGACGTTTCGTTTCTAAATTGTCATTGACACAATTCGTGACTTTCGTGAAAGAAAGTTTAAGCCAGTATACTCTAACGAAAAAGCAGATAAATGATTTATTGCTGATGCAAAGAAGAAGTTCGCCTCGAAAAATATCATCGACAGAATTTGCTCGTCTATGGATGCAATTATATAGGAATAGTCTTAGATATCGGAGCAGATATCCACGTGGTTCATTCTGAGCTCGCAGAAGTTAAGTCCGATAAGTTTTATTTTTTTCTAATAGATCCTGATAACGAAAGATAGAATAATATTTGATCCACTTGAATAAAGAGGGCGTGTATCTATTCCGTTAAGCTTTTACTGCCACTAGGTACTAAGGTAGTGGACGAGTAGGTATAAATTGAAACGTATATTCCTCCGAGCTGAGAAAGTGGAGGTCATGGTATGGGTAGATTTTTTAGAAAATCTTTTCCACTGTACGTGAGTCGGAATGATCGGTGCTATTAGCGAAGGCGTATATTAGCTAACTCTTTGTCTATCGAAATCGTGATCGTTATTATTATGCCTAATTTTCTCTAACGAGGTGTAAAATATGAGAAATTTCATACACTTGCCTGAATATATATGTTAAATCGGTGTTGTTGAACTCGTCTCGAAACTTTGCCGAAAAATAAGTGTTTCGAGTTCCATTCAAAGAAATGCCGTAGACCCCTGAAACTACGAAAAAAAAAGAAAAAAATTGCGAAATGATAAATCATATCTACAACGGAGTAGAAAACAACTTTTGTTCGATACATTTTTCCACACCTTCGAAGACAGAAGGTGTTCAGGTGTCGTGTTCCTAATAAGCCACTATCTACCGATGTTTATATCCTGCTTATTCAATTATTTTGTATCAATCTTGATACGGATACCTATTCATCATGCTTAGATATATCGAATACTTATCTAATGTTATACATCTTCTCTAATGTCTGGTTCCGAAAAAACATTCTTTAGCTTTTGAAATCTATATCCTATAGATACCACTGATTATAGGGTAAAATTATGATATAGATTCACCCTGCGTGATAATAATGATCGCAATTCGAATATAGAATCGTCTGCAATGCATCGATTGAAAGTATATTTCGGATTACTTTCTTCGAATATTTTTGAATAATTCTGAAAACTGGAAAGCTCTGAAATACTCTGTAAAAAGTGGCATAAACTCCGATTGTCTGTGAAACTATTTTTAAAAGATTCTCGACGTTGGAACACTCCGTGACTATTATTAGAGATTTTGTAGAAAATTTTTGAGACACTTTTCGGAGAGCTTCGTTAAAATTTCAGAACCAAAGTCAATTTTGTATCGTACGTGATTTTGGATAATCTTTCAGAGATGATCGGGGCTTATGGGACTTTTGTTTTTGGAGAGGTTTGGGGTTTTTGGGAATGAAAGAAATCTGAATGAAACTCTGACGAATGTGGGTATGTGTCAGCTGACAGCACATTACTTGTTCCTTCTTATTGAACTGACGTTGTGAAGTCAAGGTCCGAGCTTTCTCTCTACAAACTGCAAGTAATAGATAATATATAATTAACGGTAGACTCTTTTCACTGCACCACTGTACAAAGTTACCGCCTGAACTGGAGCAGACTCCAGACAGTGAATTGATTCCGAGATTTTTCAGACGTCATAACTGTATTGAAATAATTACATTAATAATTGATTACCCAATTAAACGATTGCCTTCACACACACACAATCATATACCCGCTGCACCGTGAGTATACGCATCTTTACATACGTAAAGAGTTACGCTCTTTTCGTCGTTCTTACTCGCGCGGAATTGAAAGGAGAAATCCGTTTAAGATATTTTCTGGATTATATCGTTTGGCATTTAGTATTCAGTCGGTGAACGCCTATACGCATTGTATATACATGTATACGCGTATACTATATAATACGTGTATACGGGAAGCACCACTTCATTGAAATCTTATTTCTTTATTTATTTCTCTTATTTCGCTCGAAAATAAACCGGATCGTGGCACAGCTCGCGAGCTTGCAGCGTATTTTATGCCAACGCTCGAATGACTATCGAGTTATATTTATGAACGCAATTAAATTTGCGGTACACGTGATGTCCGGAGTGTTGAGCTATATCGCGTGGGTGGTTCCACTGCCCAGCACCCAGCGTCGAAGCACCCAGCACCCAGCACCCAAGATCCAGCCACCCATTGCCCCTACGTCACACTACATCGCTCGGTTGTGTTCAACTTTTCTCTTTTCTTGTTTTATTATTTTATAGAGGAGGCAATCGGGTAGTCTACGATCACTGGCTTGGCTGAATCCGTCGGTACCCGAGAGGCATTTCACTTCGACTATTATACTACAGTTTACGTTTAAACCATCTCGTGACTGGTTTACCGCGTGCGTCGATTCGCAACGTCATTTAAATCTCGAGACTCGCTGGCCCTCGGTTACCGATCTCATCTGATCTGATTGACGTCACGTGGTTCTTAAGACTTTACTCGAAGGACTCGATGTTTCACGGATATATCTTATACCCACCACCGCTTTGTTTGCCGAGGTGCTATCATCCGTTTGAATAATTCTCTCACTCCGTCATTCGTAAACATTATTTCAACTTCATCTCGATCGAGAACTCAGCTCCGACACGTTGTTCAACTAACGGGAAAAACGCATCGAAAATGCCTGATTATTTACCTCAGGTAAAACCGCATTCATATTCTGAAGATTTTCAGACAAGAAAATTGAAATCTATCTGCTATACCTACCTTTCATTTCTGATTAGAAAATTCCCTGGGTGAAATCTCGAATTTTGCATCTTTTTGAGATCGACCATTCCAGAAGTTGTCATTGATAGTTCAAATTAAGCTCAAAGTTCACAGCCGCAACTTGTTTGCGGATACTTTCCGTTTTTTCTTTTTTAAATTGGGTATTAATATTTCATCTTCAGCAGCGATCTCAAAATCCCTAGATGGTAACGCGGAGAAACGATCGTAGCTTCGTTTGGAAGCAGATTCGTTATGCTCGCGTTGTACTCAAATTCTCTGAAATCGGATGATATTATCGTAGGACAATGTAGGGTACGGCGAAAATATCACGAAGAATCGGTAGGTATGTATTGTAATCTCAAAAACCTCGTGTATGGAAAATTGCATCCTCGTAACGTCGATCTATCGCAACTATTTCCGCGCACGTCCCGATAATGTCAGTATATGGTATATTAAGTTACTCGGTGAAACCGTAGATTCTGATTAAATTACCCTAATAGTTTCCAAAGCAATCGATTCGATACAATCTTATTACCCTAAGGTCGCTGAAACGATACTAAGGTCAGTCATGGAAAGCAGCGCGCTAATGAAAAAGCTCGGTGCCCTAGACATTCGTCGAATTATAGTCATTCAAATGGAGGCTGAGTTGAAGTTCCGAATTTTTCAAGTCCCGAACGCTAAAAATTCCGAATTTTGATATTATAGCCGATTTCGAAAGCTTTGAAACGAAGAACACCAACGGATCAAGATTCCGAAACTTGAAATTCGCGCATGTATTCATCGCACCGAAACCAATAAGTGGTCAAATTATTCGTATTGAGTTATACTTTTTTTGGGAAAAAATTTTCCAAACCCTATCAATTATTTATGTCATCATAAAGTTATCGATTGAAGTAGATAAAATGGATTTCCGTAAACAGGGTTTCGATTAAAATGAACTGTTCTTCGTCTTCACATCCCGAGAAATAAATCGAAATTTTCGGATTTTTGGGCTTTCGGGGGTCTGAACTTCCGGAGTTTCAAGCTCTCTGCATTTCGACCTCTCGGAATTTTGATGTTCTAGCCTTCAACGTTTCTGAGAATTCAAAATCGTCTCAAACGAGTTCGGAATTTTGGCCGTTCGGAACTTTTAAAATTCCAAATTTCAACCCGGTCTGATGAGACCTATGATGACAGGGTTTTCCCGCGTTGTAGGCCTTCTTATAAATTTCATTTGAAAAAGATTTCTCATGGCTTTTATTCAGTTTGAATGCTTTGAGCATGTTTCTTGATATAAATAAATGACAGCAATTGAGAAAACTGAATGGTCGTTTGAGGAAGACTGATGAATTCGATCCAACGACCTCCGCAATAAGTGATACTGAATATTACTATAGCTATTATTAGCCAATATAAGACATAAATGAACATCTTTGAGGACAATTTAGTAACGTTGCGAAAGATAACGGCACAGAGTACCTACTGGTACTCTGTGCGTGAAATTGATACGATGTGGCACACACTGTCGCACTGCCATTTTACCTCTCTTATTCAGAGCGTGCCGAGTTTTGGCTCAGGACCAAAATCTTCGGTCTAAAACTGCACTGGGGAAATTAAAAGCACAAAAGAACACCTCGCTGCATGGCCAACTTCGGTTGAGTTACTCTCTATACTTGAATCAGTAGACGTACTAATTACAGGTCTAGTGTTCATTTGTTACGGAAACACGAAACTAGGTCAATCGAAGTATCGTTCGTGTCGGTACAAAGTTTGGGAAGGAATCAACTCCTCATTGCACTAGCGAAAAGTCTGCTCTTCCAGACTTTGGAATATCACAAGACTTTCTAACGAGACCGGGAAAACACTGGAGATAAAAATCTCAAAAGTGTTCCGATACCAGCCCCGCGGCCTCCCATTTGCATTACTGGTACTGATAAATGTTCAGACATATTTGGGTCCAAGATTACGAGATTACAAAATGTTTCGGGGAATTACAGGGGTTCCAAGAATGTCGTAAGATTTTTTACAAGATTTATCCAAAAAGTTGATAAGAATCTAAATCTAATTTGCAAAATTTCACAAGATTTGGCAAAACCTCACATGGCTTTCAGGTAGGACTGTAGTAAACTATGAAATTTCAGGCAATTTATGATAAACTACGAGATAGGAACTCAGATTAAGATATCAACGGAATCGTGTGAATCGCACTCGAAGGTTTTTAAGACATTTCAACTATCTTCAAAGGATTCACTTGTCCGTTACCCTGTCCTAAAATTAACGCAACTAGTCAAAAAATGAAATGGAATTCTAATGAAGCTCAATAAATTAGTAAAGCAATAAGACATGACAGATCATTTCAGAGAATTGAAAAAGTATTCGAAATCATTCGAAACTGTGTCAACTCAGGATTGCAAAATATTTTACGCATGCAGATTCGAAAAGATTGCATAGTCCTCGATATCCGAAGGGTGATTAAGTTCCCAATATTCAAGCACCTGTCAAATTTGAAACTACTTTATACCGTCTACGTCGGTATGCTACTATTTGAATACCAGCTGCATGAGAAGGGGCCTAGATACGTATGACTTATTATATCCACAAATGATCTAAGAAAGTTTCAACTGAACACTCAAAATCTGTGACGTAACGGGCTTTTTGAAACCTCAATATATGAAATATAGTCAAAATGCTCCTCGTATCACAGACATTGAGTTTATAGATTCAAACTTTTCTGGCCATCTGCAAAAATAATTTGGAGTGATTCGCGTGGCTTTATTAAATTCAGAAGTTTTACTCTCATATTTTGCGATTTTTGCACAAATCATCTTCACAGGATACCCTCAAAGCTGTATCATTTAGCATTGCAACTCGATACTGCGCAAAATTTTAACCTCGGCTTTGTGGCGGTCAGATGAAACCGAAGGTTGGTCTCCGTACCTGGTGACGTCCAGACCATAAGTCGGTTGGG
Source organism: Tenthredo distinguenda (assembly GCA_947538915.1). Classification (NCBI taxonomy): domain Eukaryota; kingdom Metazoa; phylum Arthropoda; class Insecta; order Hymenoptera; family Tenthredinidae; genus Tenthredo; species Tenthredo distinguenda. The sequence continues at coordinate 15,872,794 of OX384534.1, forward strand.
TTAGGTAACAGGCATTGTAATTCGTTTGTTTCATGTTTCAGAGAGGTGTGCGTGGACGAGGGTCAGCAATTGTCGCTGGCACACGGCTGCCAATTCTACGAGGTCAGCGCGGCGGAAAGTCCCGCTGGTGCAGCCCTCGCTTTTCAAGCTCTTCTACGAGAAGCACGCTCCGTTCAACTCCTTCGTGCCTTACCAATTCGACGAAAACTCGGTGTCCATTCGGTCTCACGAGTCCTCGGTACCATTTTCGGCAAGAATACGACCAAAGACCGAAAGAAAAGGCCGTCTTTGAGCATATGACGTATCCTCTACGCGCTTCTCATCGGAGGAAGTGACGATCCCAGGAACAGGACGGATGTCATAGTGCTGAGCAGTAGCGTGCACGGAAATTAACTTATATCGTCATTTATACGTCGAAGGATAGTTTCACTCGGTTTGAACCGCGTAAACGGACGAAACGAGGTCCTTGCGACTTTCGTCTTGCGTATCCGTTTTCGATTTGAACAAAAAAAAAGAAAAGGCCTGAAAGGCTTTTGTTCCTATATCTGTTCAGCAACGGCTAGCAGTGAAAGAAATCAATGAAAATTGTCAATCACATAATTTGGGGTGTCGTTCGACCCGCGAATTTTGTCGCCGAATCCCGTGGAAAGTGCCAAATAAAAAGGACCTTAGGACTAAATGCTACTTAAAAGTATGTCGGGTTCGAAGCTTGTTACTTACAATCAGATTTCCCTCGAAATTAGAATCTACGACTTGATCCCTGAACGATACGCTTCAATCATAGATTTTCTGTTTTTATTTTTCCCATCAAAAAGACACAGAAATTTCAAATTTTAGAAAAAAGGGACCGCCGTAATCGGAGGGAAACCACTGCCATCACTTCTAAGAATGACAGCAATGCTAAATCGTACGGTGAGTCATCACGGGCGTTTAAAAAGCAGCTTAAAATTAAACGATTAGGTATAAATATTAAATCGTTGGAATTTATGCGACAGACATTCGAATTCTCAGGCTCAATTCTTCTCGGTGAACGTCTTGACGTTACATACGTAGTTTGACAGTCTTCTGCTGAATCTAGACGACAAATCACCAAAAGATTTTCGTATCTCTGTACCAATAAAATTGGGCGAATTTCGGCGCGAAGAATATCGAATCGCACGCCCATAGAACGTCGGACGTATTTTCAGTCCAAACATTCCGTACTTCTAAACAGCTAGCTTTACAGCTCAAAGAAATTTTCAATCGGAACAAGAAGCCTGGACGTATGTACGTATGTACCTCGAGTTCGTATAAAATGACAGGTCGTGTGTAGATTTAATAATAAAATATATGGAATTAGTGCCATAGTTTTAAAATTATGATAACATGAATGCGTGCCAAGCACTGCGGGGCTGTTGCAATGAAACATAAATCCCGGTATGATAATTAACGGGCAAGTCCTTTTCGCGAAATTCTTTCCGTGCCTTAGAACGTCCTTTTTGGTATGAATATAGCGCACTCGTTTACCAGTGTAAGGAATCTATCACGATCAGGTTGTGTAACAGAGAATAAAAATTGATTCACTTGGGAGCGATAGCTTTATGCCAAAGGTTCGTTTGTCTATACGTGTATAGTATAGTGTATTCGTATCGCGTCTTAGAAGCGATATACGATATGAGATAAAAATGAGCCTCAGGCTAGAAAAGTACAATCCTATAATTCGTTGCGCGATTCAAATCGAGGTAATAATTACATAGCATATATATTAGTTACTACCTACTTGTGATCTTAGGGTGTTAAAGTAAGCGTACAGCATATAATACATAAGTAAGTAGAGATGATAAGCCAGAATTTACACACATATACGTCTACACTTATAATTATCTACCATTTCATGCCATTTCGATCACTGAAAGTTTATCCTCGTTTATTTTTCAATTCCATTAAATGATACCCCGGATATATGTAGGTATACTTTATATCCTACTCTGAGCAGTCGACTTTACCTGAACTTGGTTTCATTTCTTGTCTCTAAACGATGAAGAAAGTGATTTTCACAATAAATTTCGGTACAGCGAGTTCGCACAGTTATATATTTTCCAAAAGTTACTTTATCTCAAGATCTTTGAGTAATTGAAATCCTACGATCTGTTAGTTAGCTTCTAAAAGCTAGCTAGTATCGTAATACCTTCAGGAATCTTTACACTCTGCGGTTTTAACTATTTCCAACAAGCCTGTCCCCTGGGATTAACTTCCTAGCTTTTTGTATTTGCAATTCCGCGTACATGTTAGTCGGAGGCTCGCGATCCTTTAGAGTGTGTTGGTTCAGGGTAGCCAGTAGCCTTGTCGGAGGTCGAATAGGTTGACCCTACTGAACCCTGTGCTCAAGTACGAAGCCTCTGTCTCACCGCGAGCCCTTTATTCGAATTCTCACCTTCAGATACTTCCTGGCAGTCCTTTACCAACCTGATGTAGAGTATTGACACCCTGCATAGAAAAACAAAAAACAAAAAGAAACAAAAAAAAAAAACGAAAACGGTAATGAAACTTTTTACGATTTAATATTAGCGATGCCTTAAATATAGATAAGCGACTGAAATTAATATGTAAATGTAAATTACTGATTGATGCTATATATACATTATACATATATATATATGTGTGTGGTATTTTTTATAGTACTTCCTCCTTTCGAGTGGAGAGACTCGTTTAGAATATTAGTAAATCTTAATGTTCCTAATCTAGAGTAAAAGTAAATATATTACATTACACATATTATCATATCATTCGAAAGTGTGAAATTTAGAGATTTTTATTATGATTATTTTATTCGGCTCTGTCGCACCAGTCGGATGAAGAGACTGCATCGAGATTTCCTCTGATTGTGAATTACCTAGTTTAGAAAAATTTTCTTCGGTTTAAACATCCTCTGCTTGGACTCCACTGTATAGATACTTACATCTAGTATAAAATAAATTAGATTACACTCATCCCGTGAAATCAGTCACGTTGTGAAATTGTATTTTTCATTTTTCGTTTTTTTCCTATCTTTTTTTTTTTCTTCTTTTTTTACGTATGGAAACTGTTAACTATAGAGACACTATCTGTAGCTGTACATATTCAGTGCCTGCCGGAAAAATACTTAAGCTAAAGCTCATTCGGAAAATAAAATAAAACAAATAAGATAAGAAAAAAAAAAAAACTGAGTTTAATTATATATATCATAATTATTATTATTCGTTGATTAATACATTCCAAATGTATCAGAATTCAAATTATAATATACAGATATTGAATTCAATGCGTTAACCTGTATTTCAAAGTGCTAGTCACTTGTTATTGTAAATTTTTAAATAAAAAATCATACGTTAAATCAATCCAAATTTATCCATTCGCATATACATACATATTTGCATATGTGCCCCCTTCCTACCAATTCCCACACTCATTCATCTTTCATACATTTTTATTTACAGCTCTGAAAAAATTTTGCTCAACATATTAAATGGTACCTTCATATATGCATCGGTATACTCGCCGTCACGAGACGCGATAAAATTCGGGCCAAGGTTTCGAAGGCGCATTATATGTCACGCACTTGTGCTATTCGAAAATAAATTTCCTCGATCTCTTTAACGGCGAATCCCGTTGACGTAAATTTTCGATCCACCCCCGCGAGTGGGTAGTACTTCGCTGAGGTTAAGCTTCGCGATTAATCACAAATACTACCTGGATACGCTGCGCAGTGAATTTTCGCAAAAAAAAAAAAACAGCGTTACTGTTATAGCTGGCCTGTATACCTAGAATTAGATGCGCTAGCGTCTAGCTCTGCATATATTATATATTCGCTAGGGTCACGTGGCCTCTATACGATACGGTTACACCGCGTTAAAACAAACCAAGATTATAAACGACCGTCCATATAATATGCAAATCGCATCATATACCTACTTTGGTTGAAGATTTTCACCTCGTTCGGTTATTAAAGCATCGTGAAAGTTGCCACGATTCTACCCTTACTTACGAAGGAACGTTATATCGGCTCAGTTTTCTCGTACAGCTAAATTACTCCTAAGTTAGAAATTATTCACGATTTTTTGGACCGTGTTTTAGATAAATTTAACCTGAAGAAAAAGTGGTTTTCGTAGGGTCCATTTCGAGCCGTTCTTTTGTAATCGTTGATGGAAAAAGTGTGATACATGCTCGCGACAATAGAAGACTGCCCTGATCTCGATATCGGTGATTCCGTTCTAACTGTATCTATTAATGTCCTTTACTGTTGCGCTCACTGGTCATCCATTGACAATATATTCATAAAATTCTTGTATCAATACGATCCTCCTGAACATATTTCATCGCTTCTTTCGTATAATATAACTTGCAGTCTAGAGAAAACTTACGGTTTAAATCACTCGAATGTCAGTACCGTGTCACGTCCATTTCTAGAATTTACCTATGAATTCATTATTTCTTAGTCGCAATAAATGATCCAAACTAATTAACCCATAAATCTAATTGATTTTATAATACAATTCACTAATAAATTATAATACAATTCGTAATAATTTTTCCGAAGAATGTCTACCAAATTTATTTTATGTCAGTACCGCGGATGAACGAGTCGGTACCGTGGCACGGAAAATTTGAAATTTGATTCTCATTCTCGATATTTTGAAGTTGTAGCGAAATCCTCTCGGACTTTCATTTTGACAATAAAATAGAGCAATAATATGCATCATGAAACTAAAAAAGTTTAATTATATAATAGAATCAAAAAATGTTCAATTAAAAAAATAACAGCTTTAGAATATTCTCTCCAAATTTGAAGAAGTACCGACGAACTTTTTCTCCGGTCGACTAAATCTGCGTAAAACCAAGACCATAAAATCTCACATAATTTCTAATCATGTCTGAAAATGTGAGTAATGAGCTGTGAAAAACCTGAGTCGATAGAATGCTTCTTTGGCAATGATTTCCTGGTGTATACTCGTGCAGCCCCTTAATGCATGTATGATATATTTAGCGTAGGTAAACCGCGAAGCGTTAAACGCGAGATTCTTGAGTAAAAGACGTGCTGCTCCCAGGTATAAGTAACAGACTTGCCCCTGCTCAGCCTGGAGCGAGACATCGTAGTTGTAACGTCTGGTCCCGCGACTCTCTCCGTCTTTCTGTCTTTTTCTATCCTGTTGGTTTATCATCTCTACCTTCCTTCGCCCTACGGAAGACAAATCGCGCGAGCCAAACGCCCCGATAAACACAGCCGCCAATTTATCGCCGAGAATAGCAACGCCTTGGAAAACATTTCGAACGCGACCGTAATCGGGGCTTGCTTCGAAACGTCATACGGAATTCACGTGGGTGGCGGCGTATGGTTAGACACCAAGAATTTCTACCTATGGCAACCCTAAGTACAATGATTATTCCTCACGGATCACTCTTATCAGGGATAATAAAAGTCGGTATAAATCGAAGCCCAGTTCATCGCGATAAAACTTCAAGGTAATTTCAAACTGGTCATTCAAGGAAATTAAGGATATCGTTATAGCAGATAAGCATATCGAGGACCTCGTTAGGCTGTAGTTACGATTCAAGACTCCAATCAATTGATACTTTGGATGAATCTTAAGAGTCGAACGTTTTCGCATCAAGACTCTCGATTGCTACGGGTGAAAATAGGAAACGCTGAGTCTGGGAATAATAAAGCCTATAAAACGCGAGTTAAAAATTTTCAGAGTGCAGGAGAGTGTATATATAGCGAAGCTGCAAAATGCAACTGTTGGTAATCTTCTGTAGGATTTCTTACGACGGAATTATATTGCCGAGCGTTCTAGCGTGGAAAATCTAAGATAGGTAGGTATGTTGAGTGTATTTCAAGAGAAACTAATTTCTTTTTTCGCCAAAGTTAAAGGAGTCGTTCAATTACTAAGTTTTAAACATACGAGAGCCGTTGCTGTCGATTCACAACGCATATAACGACAGTTGTAGCGCTTAGTTCTATAAATCTTTGAAGCGCTACATCGGTATAGACACAACCGTGAATAATTGTTGTTTATATCAGCTTGTGCACGGATGGAATATGAAAAAGCTTTAATAAGCATAGAACACTAAAATGTGAGCACACAACGGTATCCTCAAGAGTTTGAGCAGCACAGTCGTGACGCCGAGGTTGTAGGTCACCACGGTGCACCTTGCACCTATCGCTTCCTTCGCCGTATTCGCGCAGGAAACAACATCTCTGAGTTAGTCTGGCCTCGGGCTAGTCTTGAAATTTAATACATCCTCAGCCTCGAAGGCCTTATATCTTTCTACTTCGGACCTAGCTAAACTAATACCCGTTCCCACCCCCCGGCCGCTACTACTAAATCACTAACTCACCGAATCGCTAAATCACAGCCAATGCTTGGTGATCGCGAAATGAATACTGCTATACCTATACGATAACTTAGGGTATAAGGTATCTAGGTAGGAACTTTTATACCCCATTAGCGAGAGCTTCGGCGTGGTAGAATCCGTCTCATGTTTCGCTATCGTCAATAATTAGATATCAACTGAATTGTAATTTGTTTTTTCTTATTTCTGACTTCTACTTATTTCTGATACTTTGAAGTATCAGGTTAAATGCAGGATTTGCGAGCCATTGCTTCTTGATAGACAGATACAGTGAAAGTATGAGTAGTTTTTGCAATTACTCGGGTCGACTGGAGATTTCTTGGCTTCGAATTGGTCGGAAACTGTTTTTTTTTTTACGTAGTGAAACGCAAATGTGGTGAAAAATAGTCAGAGCGAAGCTATAGGCACATGCAACACCGTATTTTCCTATTCATTTGAAATTAAACGACTTCTGGAAGGAGCTGGCTGCACGTACGCCGTGTAGTCGTACGTTTAGTTTCTAAAAAATACCGAGCGTCAATTTCAAACGGAAAAATATAATTGCCATTTGAATAGTGAGAACAAAACGCTAACTTACTTCAACAGGTATTGTCGGCGTAAAGGGTACATAGGTACGTATACTAGAGTAGGGTTGGGTTACTACATTCGCTCAGGTTAAGCTAGACTAGTCTGCAGACTAGCCACCGTACGTTTTATTCATGCAATTCAACTTGCCATCATCCATACAACCGCACTTTGCAATTGTGCAATTCATACGAAGAAATCGAAGTAGTAAAGCGCTACAGGTACCAGCTTCGCTGCCTTCGTGACTTTTCATTTTTACATTACATAACGCTAATGTTAAGTGAGTGTAATTTATTAGACTATACTTTGTTCCCATGTTACCGCTAAACAAAATATGCTTAGTCTGTGAAGACAAAATATATAATTTATGGGTACCGTAGTCCGTACATTGAGGCTTTCGATTAGAAATTCTATTTTGATCCTCAATTTCTTCGTGCTTCAGCTTTGCCGAAAAAAATACAACTCAATGATCAATTTTATTTTCGAGTCAGAATTCATTCGTCAATCAGTTCACAGGACGTTTTATTAAAGATCGAGGAGTTATAGATCGAAAACAGCGAAATCACGAAGCATCTCTGAATTTTGGGATCTACAGGTCCAAACTAAAATTTAGAAAGTCTAGTTTGCGCTTGAACTCTCTCAAAACGAACACAACTTCGACATTCATGTGCAAATCAGAATTTCATAACATGCGCAATCCTACCCCCAAATTTTAGTCTGCATTTCCAGTCCTTCGGAATTGATTTTGACTGAAATAGGTTCAGGCCCGTTCGAAGACAGTGGTAGATAACCAGCGACTATCAAATCACCATCAAATCCTTATCATGTAAAGTAATACTCGTTATCGCCTAAACGAAATGAAGTAGGTACAACGACTGAATGGAACGTTACGTCGTGTGGGACGTCCGAATTTATACGTATAGCAAGATTTGGATCGTTTTTCACGTGCTGTTTATACGATAAAAAATTGCTAACTGCTTATGGTACGGATGTTGGGTAAATTTACGTCTAATTTCACGGTCAGCCACACCCAAGTGTCCGAAAGCGTGAAATAATTGGTTTATGTCTTCTGATAGCCATTCCATAAACGAACAAAAAAAAAAGACTTTTGAGCGACCATGCATATCATATGTTATCGCTACCGTAGAGAAGTGTGACTATTCCATTTACCTCGTAGATCTGTGATTGTGTGAGGTACATGTACCCAAGCTTAACTATTGTTCGAGACTTTCAGTCTAGAAAGGGTTATAAATGCGTAGAAAATACGACGATACAGGCTGCTTTACTCCGGTTTACGAGGTGAGTGTGTTAAATGTCACGAGCCGCACAACTGGCGTCACTAAGACGGTGCAGCGTCGGTATACCAATGACTCTGCAATATAGTGAGATTTCGATTAACAATTACAGTAGCCTGTCTTCGACACAGCTCAGAACTTCTTTTCAGGACATTGAAATCTCACAATCGGTAGAAAACGGACTGCCGCAAAAAGAGGCCTTTGAAAGGCACCAAATAAACGGAGATGAAAATCAGGATGCTACCATAATATCACGCGGTGAACAATGCCAGCTACCTCCTGGCAATTGTACCTCAATTAATTCACTCCGTCACCGGATAGAACAGAATTCTGATTAAAAGCCGGCTCCAAGCCGCGTATAGGCATGTAGTAAGCCAGTAAATAGAAATACAAAGGAGACACCTCATGCGACGAATACGAGGCAATAAGACCGCGTGACATTGATAGAATCGCAGACTTCGCGAGAAACCATTGCGTAGTATGTCGTCTGTCGTGCGTCGCCGTCTCTGCAGACTGCAGTGTACATGACCTACCACTACTACATCTTCTTGACGCGAGGTTTATACCGTATACCTACACAGATGTCTAATGGTATCAGCAAGGTGGTTTCTTCTCGACGATACAGTGCACTTGAACCACTTTACACCCACACGACTCTAAAGGATCGCCAAATCGCAAGACCGTTGCTAATTGCCGTGTCGCGAGGCTTAATGGTTTGCTTGGATTCTGATCATAGGAAGTACGCTATGATGAATGGTCGAACATACCGCGCGTCGTTTGCGTTTCTCTTTTACGTATATAATAAATTGCGATACATATACATCGCGTTGGACATACATATACTATATACATGCACATGCAAGAGTCGCAGTTTTTTGGCAAAGACAATTTTCATCTTGAATACAGTCATGCGAATACAGAAAGGAAAGGAAACATCGACTGCGGTGCCAACGGACAGATCCGCGCTTATGGCATTTATTTCCCACGTGTTTTTGACATGACATGAAGGGTTTTCCAGAAGAGCGTCTATTTCCAACTTTGTATACTCTCGTTTGGCCACCAATTTATAATTATTATCTCACATTTGTGGGGAAGAAAAAAAAACGGTTCACTGTGGATAACTAAGAATCGGTTCAAGGCGATCGTTTCTCGCTGCACAGATGTGATTTTCACGATCCTCACGACTGATATATATACTTACAGATCAAAGGAGGTATATACGACAAACCGACGTTTGACTAAAATAGCACTCGGCTAAGTTAATTGCAGCTAAAGTTTCTCCGAAGCATATATTTGTTCAAAGTATGGATCAACAAGATCCGAAGAAGAAGTTTCGCCAAATTATATATACGCATCTTTCCACTTATGTGAAAATGCCAATTCACTGTTGTCGTGTTTTCAGACGAGTTTACCTCGTCGTTTTTAGGGTACACGCATCATCCTCGGTCTCCCCACATGTGATGCTTATCAAATTCGCGAAATGCCGTAGCTTCGGTTTCGAATTTCGGAAGTGGACTGATAAAAGGATGAGATTTCACAATTTTTCATCGACTGTTTTTCGAGGACTGTAGCAGTCCCACTTTCCCAACTGGCCCATCTTCTCGTGCAGCTCAAGAAACAGCATACACATCGCGTATAAGCGTCTGTTATTAATGCTGTGAAGATATTTATGGTGTTATGAACGTTAGCAAAGTGCGAGCGATGGTTAAACAGCAAGGTAAACTCAGTCGTGTTAAACAGTTGCGACACCTGTTCTGCAGGCGTTAATTAATCACCAACAAATGTTAATAGCGCTTTGAGTATGCGCTGATAGTCAAGCCAGTATATAAAAAGAAAGGAAATTTATCACGGATGACACTCGAGGACCCGATTAGGCATTCCATACCGATAAGAGTGACTCGTGCGATACTCGCGCCCACAGACAAAGCATTTCTAATGGGTTGTGCGATAAAGGCTTCCAAGACTTGTTTTCAAACACAATTAACTTCAATTTAACCACCGTGTAAGACTTCGATAACAGTAGTTAGCAGTAAATCTGACTTCTCGGTATTTACCGAGCTAACTCGCATATTGTTATGCCAAAGCAAAATCTAATGACTCCAAACTCTCGGTAGAGAGTTAATTCTCGGTATTTTTTTGCTACCTCTGCACCATTGCATCAGTTTCACTCGAGTGACAGAAGAATCTCTCTCACGTTATTTGATGCACATCGAGAACGATCCTGGGCTTCTTTATGGTCACGGTCACCTCACAGATACTTATGGTAGTCATGGTGCTCACCACTAGCTTATTACCTCTTCTTACGAGACTCACGCGGACGTTTTCATTGCAGTAATAGTAGCTATGACCGAAAAAAAGGACAGCGCATACCATGAGCCGGGGATTGCGCGCGTGTGCAGTCATTGGTTAACTTAATTAGCACCTGCAGGACCTCGTATCCTCTCCGTTCTTTTCAGATTCATCTCCTCGGCCCTCTATAGGTCTAAGAAACGGCGAGAGATACAATGCCGCAAATTCCACTAGCTGGCACGGTGTGGACGATAAATACCTACGCGTATAAAGAGGAACGACTTCTTCAGATTATAATACCAACAGCGGTAAGCCGACTTCGCAGGATTCTCATAACGCAGGATCACACTAGGCGCCTCTAACTCCATGTATGAGGGTACAAAAGTGTCCATAGAAAGTTCTCGAAGAGGGTATACGCGACACACCTGGAAATGAGCTACGTTTGGTGGACTCTTATGTCCCGGAAGAATTTTTCAGCTGCTCAGTTTTATCGCTGATAGACGTTTTCGTTTTTCGAGAACTGTGGGAAGACTGGGATGTCTAAGAAATCTCTTTGCGTGCAGTCATCCTGCAAAAATACCCCGTTTTAACTGGGGCTGGGTTGAAGTTCCGAATTTTGAAGTCCGGAACGATCGAAATTCAGAATTTGAATATTGCCATCTCGCAGCTTTTAGAAACGGTATTTTCTCGAAATTCTAAAGAAATTTGGAACGAAGAACACCGGAGGTTCCGGATTTTGAAAGCTACAGATCCGAAAGGCCAAACCTCCGAAACCTGAAATTCGCGCATGTATTCATTCAGTATTTAATACCTCGGGCTGTATCGATGGTATCGAATCCAATAAATAGTCAAATCAATCTTTTTGAAATTAACTTTTTGGAAAAAAAGTTTCAAAACCCTATCAATTATTTGTGACATCGAAGTTATCGATTGAAGTAAATAAAATGGGTTTCCGTGAAGAGAGTCTCGATTAGAATGAACTATTTTTCGTCTTCACATCCTGAAAAATAGACCGAAATTTTCGGATTTTTGAGCTTTCGGGGGTCTGGACTTCCGGAATTTTGAGTCATCTGCATTGCGCCCTTTCGGGAAATTAATCCATTAAACTTCAATGTTTCTGAAAATTCGAAATCGTCTCAACTCGGCTCCTTTCAAATGACTCACTACTACCTTGAGGGAAGATTAGTGATGTTTCGATAGTGGGCTGTAAGTCGACCGGCAAATTTGTGAACGTAGGCTCGTGTAAAAGTGAAACTTGACATCGTCAACCGTATTGCATCGGTAATTGGCTGGCATTGTTCGTTCACGGCTGGATGCGTATGTTAACACGGGGTAGAACTCGAATGCACGAGAAACTTTCACCTAAACTTAATTTTCATTTATCATCGTAAACGTCTCGAATGAAGGGACCAGAATAAATCAATTCAGTGCCTATCGTCAACCATGAATATCGGAGCACATCGGTCTATCGCAACTTTTACTTAAACTAACAACACGACGAGTTTGTAAATGAATTTTTATCGAACGAACAAGTTCTCTCCACTCTATACACTATTCCGATAAAAATCTAGGATTCAAAAACCGAAAGATATAGGAGATCGAAAATCTAGAAGAAAAAAAGCTCCGAGAAACTGAATATTTCAGCTCGCATTCGGTCATTGTTAGAGATATTATATTGAGAGTTGATCGCTTTTGCAAGCCGCGAAACCCTTCACCTATGACATCATATTCATTCGTCGGGGTGCGGTGCGGTGCGGCATTTTCAAACGTTTCCGCATATTGTTTCTTGATGAATGCAAAAGAATTGTTAAATGGACTCAACTCGGCTGGCTGAATCACGATTATATTGTTACCGGGATAGGTATAACCAAGCTCTATCCATTATCCAGCAAATAAAATAGAGATGTATTGTCTTTACACGGGAAGTTGTATGCCCAGGAGGTACACCGCCATTTATTACTTCGTAACAACTGGGTAGGTACAGAGTATAGACTGGCGAGTGGATTTATCCAGGAAATGTGAATTCTGCTATATCGCTCCAAGATTTTTACCAAACGGGTTTGAACTCCTCTCGAAAATTAATTGCTATACTGCGGGATAAACCAAGCGTCATTTACCACCGTTAATTAATCTCCATTTGATTCATTGACAGCCGGACAGAAACATGCTAATACACCATCCTATGCAGTCGAGACTTTGCGCCACTTGCAGTTCGAACATTTTCCCATTTATTTTCTCATTGCACTCGGGTGAGTAATTACACCAGCCGATGCTGCGACTCTGAATCACAATATGTCCTTATAGTCGAACAAATCCTGTGACGTAAAAACTAGAAAGGAATTATAAAGAAAGAATCTTCCATCTCGTCATGGATAGAAGAGCACAATTTTACGTACGAGAAAGTCGAACTCTTCTCCCGATGGATCGGGGTTCTAAATAGCTGATCCATGAAATCCAGGTCTTTGTGTAATGCTTTCGTTAAGAAACTAATTATCGTAGGTGATTAACTTTTGTTTCTCGGTTTTTTTCGATCGCCCAATTCGTTCCGGTGTTCTCATTCCACCGAGCGTGGTATCCAACCGATTAAATTGAATTGAGCTTTATTGTTTCGGCTTTTATTTCGACGTTGGACCCCAATACTACGATGTAGTCTATAAGAGCAACATTGCTAGTGAGCAAGTTTGTTGTTTTCGCTTCTAAGTAGAAAGGAGAATCGTGTTGTACTCGGTTGCAATTTATTACGGTGCCTGATTTTATCGAGTAATAATAAAGCGGAAAAAGTACTACAGTCTTATCAGATAATCTACTTTGGAACGCCATACTTAGACTTCGTAACCACAAGCGGTCTATTACTCCTTGGTAAGTCCATGTCATAAATAAACTCCAGCTAATACAACAGCAAGGGAAAAAACATACTCCCACAAGAATTTATACCTCTGTGTAAGTTTTCATCAAGCGCTTTCAATATACTCTCGACAATCGTGAAATAGAAGTTGAAAATTTCGGTAGGTACGAGTGGCGGAGTCACGAATAGGCGTTAAAAAATGGGAAGAAATTTTTCGAAAAAACGTATCTACTCTCGTTGAGCCTTGATCTCACAGAACATAGCACCGCAAGCTCACGATCAAAGAGTGGCCTAGAAACTATAACCTTATCGCGATGTATTCTGCACCTCGACCCACTGACGTGACAATTATTGACACGCCCAACGATCAATCCTAAGTTTCATAACAATATCGCATTGTGTTCTGCCATAATTGAATCCGACTCGATTAACTTAGAATTAGACGAGGAGTTGGGTCGACATATTGGTGAGCTTTGGAATCGCTACTATGTGACAAATAGATTCAGGGAGAGCGTCTTTATCCCTTCGGATCGATTTCCGAAAAAAAAAACATGATCGAATTTTACTTTGGGAAAACCAAAGCCGTGAATGTACTTCAGTATTGCAGGAAGGTGGAATGCGCAGCAAACGGTCTACGGTTTAATTATTAAAAATCAATTTCGATTTTACAGCGTGGTATCACAGCAGGCTATTACTTGGATAAAATATGCTGCGTGTACCGCAATCCCCTGAGGGCTTTACCAGAGCCTTACCGAGAGTACAACAATCCTCCCACACGCCCATATGGTGTCGCTGGATAGTTAGAATTTTTTAAAGCACTTCATTTCCGCAAACGGTTTTAATTGTTACCCGTTTGTTATAACTCACATCGTCACAAGTACTTCACCCTTTTACCTACTCGGGTTCAGTTTACAGTCAGACCTGATTTTCAAACGGTTAAAATAAGACGTCGGCAATTATTTCGGAAACTTTTGTGAATGGAAATAGAAGATAAGAAAATTCCTGACTCGATCAAGAGTCAGCAGATCGAAGGTATCCCCCAAAACTTTCATTGATGTGTCTTCGAACTGATTTCCTGGCTATACCTTGAGAATGAGATTCTCGTGGCTGTTTCGTGGCTACTTTACACGCGAAAACTAGTCCGATGAAACCAGCAGCGAAGCGTTCTCTCCATTCCTGGGAATCTGATGATTGATCTAAAGATACAGTCCGTGGCTCGTGTACTCGATTTATTGGACACGCCAACTCGGATCTTACAATTAGTTGACAATAGCTTTTTGTCCGCAACGAAGAGCCAGTATTGTATTATAGTTAGTGTACAGGTGTAAGGGATTACTATAAACCTCTGCAGTGAATAGGTTACCTATATTCCATTGATTCGCTGGCAAAGTGTGTCCAGCGCAAGACCAGACGTAGAAACTTTATTGTGGCAACGCGAACGTGTTCTCTAGGCACGTGCGAAACTAATCAGAAATCTTACGAGTAACTCGAGACTCAAACTATTCCTATTATTTACTATTTCCAAACGATTTCTTAGAGTACATATATGCATCAGGGTGTTTCATCTGAAACGACTATTTTTTTTTTTTTTTTTTGCGGACACCCTGAAATATTGTTCGAAACATCGCAAAAAAAATTCCTTTGAAATTTGAGCCCTTGATACTAATATTAAGTACTTCCTTCTTCATTTTTTCCCAATTTTTCCCACTTAAAAAGCATGTATTTCAAATCACTTTTTTCTCAAATTTTTATATCTTGGCCGGGTTTCAAGCTATCATATTGAAAACTATCGTCATTTGTAGAGTGTTTGACGCTCTTTGAAAGAGCCTACAACAATTTTACTCTGACTCGATTCGCTTCGATTGCATCAGCGCGGAAAGTCATTTTTCGACTTTTTCCATCAACATTTTTATTATTATACTGCCAATTACGTCACATCAGGGGTTAATTATTTTTCTAGATATAAAAAACCGAGGGCAGCTTTATTGCCTAAACAACAACACGATCGCCGGATGCGCATGTGGTGTGAACGAGTTCATTTGACAGGTCTTAACTTACCTTCACTGATCCACGTGCCCATCAAGTTGTTAGTTCTCGGTGCAGTTTGACCGTGCGAATCTCGCAAATCTTAAAATATCTATCAAGCCTCTTTCTATTTCGAGTAATTTCCATACCGGAATAACTCTCTGGTATATTATTATATACTCTTTGGTGACGTTAGTTTGGATTGCGAACGAAAGATCAAATAAATATGATCTAAAACGGTCCCCGTCGAACGATTATTCCGCTATATTTTCGTCGCTATTTTCATTTCGATTCTTCGTTTTATGAGGTGAGACTCGGAGCACCCGATGCCAGATGAGCGAACCTCAAGCACTTAAAATTATCCCAGATCCGTTAAAATTTACGTAAAATTTTCAAAAACTATAAAGCGTTTAAAATTCTTCTCAAAAAACTAAACAACTAAGATTGATACGGCCTCATTACGCATTACGTGAGCACAAATATGCAGCATGATCGTGTTATCTAGCGCACACCGTGCATTCCGATGTCATAAGCTGATGAAGTACAACAATGTTATTTGAAGACCATAAAGTAAGCTGGCTGTCATGCCATATTTGCTGTCGCGAATTAATGAAATCTAACGAGTCGGTTGGTGCATATATATGGAACCCGCTAATCCGTTCGTATCAGTTGAAACCCAGCAACGTGGGTGAGCTTTTATCGAAACTGGTCGTCGCCTGATCGGATTTAGACCTTTTGCGAAACCGCTTTAGCGATACCGTGCATGAACGAGGAGCTGCAGGGGACAGTCGATATCGGAGGAGAATGTTCTCTCGGCGAGCTTCCTGAGATAACCTCGACGCATTTCGCGTTTGAATATATATTCCCGTACGCAATACCTGGACAATATCACATCCTCACTTATCCCACTGGGATCCATATCCTCGAACGTTTCCTGACTACCGTAGACACGTGAGTAATCGTCGTTGGATATGAATCCTGAATTGAAAAAGACAAACTGAGACTCTGTTCTCTTCGGATTTTCTCTTGATGATTCATTTCAGAGTGTAACGTGACGGTCGTACGAGTTTTTCTTAATTGAAATCGAATTTTATGAGTCAAAAGAACTCCGGGCAACACCTTACACCGAGTGGAAGTAGTAACTAACAATGAGCCTGGCAGGAATCCGAGCCTTCCTAAACTCTGGGTGGTTTCGATCCTCGTTTTGGGCTCGTTTCTTGTAGCCACTTTAAAATAATCACTTCTATCGCGTGTACGTACGACGGTGTGCCGTATTAGTACCGTAGATCAAATCGCGTTTCAGTCGGCGCAAAGAAAGTAAAAACAGAAAAATGCAGTCGGACGAGTTACCCGCTATGCGCTGCAATATTGCATTTGCTTCATGCGGACGAAAGATACGTGCAAATTCGTTACCGGGACGTTACTCTCCGGACTTGTCCCGAGCTTTTTATTTCTCATTTTTCCTTTCCTTTTTTTTTCTCTCACTTTTTCTCATTTTTTCTTTCGCTGGTAGCTCTTAGCTGCAATTGGCGGATAGCTGCCAGCCCTGGAACCAAGTAAGGTGGGGGATGGTCAGCCGGGCAGCACATTAATCATTGTTGCTCACGGTTCTGGTCTGCATACGCGTTTTCGGGCCACCTACGAGCTACTACCTATGCGCAGATACTCCTTAACGCACACGTATGCGAACACTGGCCGTATGTCTACCTTTCAGCTACCGGTCTCTCGCACAGATATCATCAGTCGGAGAACTGATTTTATTACGTTACCTAACGACGCTGAACGTCTCGGAAAGCAATTTTTATTTAATCAAGAAGGAAGTCTTCTTATCTGGTGTTTAATTTTCGTGCGGAATAAAGAGAGTAAAAAAATAATACGTATATCGAGATCTTTACAGTTGGCGTGGTTTATTATCTTTTATTATTCGCACGCAGTCTTCCTTTATTAAAAACATATTTTCGTACGATGAAAAGTTTACGCGTTATTCATCAGACAAGAAACATTCCAAGATTCGAATGAGTTGTGGGGAGAGCTGGATTCTTTTTGGCATAAATTATTATTCGTAATCTGCGCAAGGTCCTGGATATAATTTAAACCTGGCCCTGACCCAAATCACCAAGAATCGCGTACTACTTCAGGATTATATACTTCGCAAAAGTATTTCTCAAATTTATCGGTGACTCTCTATACCTCCAACTTTCACCAGTTCTCTTGAGCCACATTCTTGACGTATTATAGATTTACCATCCTCAGATTTGCGGCCAAACGAACCTCCGGAATACAACCTGGCCAAAACACACGCCAGTCTCGACCAATAATAGATTGTACTGCCCATTGCCCAATTTTTTGTTATTCAGAGCCCAGTATCATCCTAATTGCAAGAAATCATTGAATCGAATGAATTTTTTGGAATTGAAAAACACATTTTTTTACAATTTACTCTCTGAACTATGAAAGATGTATATTCCGTCGACGGAAGGTCATTGACGTGAAAAATTAAGATCATGCGAGCACGTCAGCCTTGAAAAATGAGTGAGCCAAGTGGCAGAGTCATGAATTGTTCAGACATTGAGCATAGCCCGATGCACTTAAGTTATTAATTAGATCTGTTGCACCTTGATTTATTTTACAAGACATTAATGACTATCTCGATCGTATCTTAAAATGTTTGTACGATGTAAAAACCGGTTATACATAACGTCATTTGCGTTTCGAGATGAAAAAACTAGATCTTAACGTACCAGCTAAATTGAAATCTCTTTTATTATCTCTTCAAGAGTCTACGTACGTTTATATTAGACTAAAAATCACCGGTACAAGATTATTTTAGGCACATTTACGTACGCCTTACACAACGTCCCTGGATTGCTTTACTCCATATTTATCGTCTCTTATACGGGCTACATGTGAGGGTGCTTATATAGTCTGGTTCTCGTTAAGGAGACATAAAAATCGTATCACATGTTCGATTTACAGATTTCTAAAGTCCTTCGGGCACAATTTAACGCTACACCCGCTCGCCGGTGAAAGGGCGATGCTGGATATCCCTTAAAAGTTTGAAAGGCGTTTATCTCGCCGCTCAATCCGTTCCAAGTTCCAAACTCTTCAATAGTTAAGATCTAGGTTCATCTGTCATGATTCTTTCGAGTTTTTCGGGAAACTGATCAGTCATTGATCTGAGTAAATTTCAATCCGACAGAAATATCTTCTCTTCCATGTTCGAAGTGTTTCGATCCTCGCCTACCTCGCGATACACGAAGAGACCGGCGGACCCAAATTGCATAAGATGTATCGCGGTTCATCGAGAGGAGATGATGAAAAAATTGGCACGAGTTCTTATCTGATTTTATTTTTTCATTTCGTGTCCTGTTCGCGCGATGGTTCCGCGAGTTATTCATAAATCATCTTAAAGGCTACCAGGAATGAGCGCATCACTCATCCCACGAGACATGAAGAGTACGAAAGAGAAGAGTCGGGGACAGTAACGTAGACGGAGTAGTTATATTGCAAGTGAAGAAGGGGACGAAGGTAAATATAACCGCTCGACGTGATTGCAGGGGGCACCGCACCGCACCGCACGTTCAGCCTATCCGGTCCTTTATTTTTGTCAATTTATATGAAAGTTTCATTCTTGTTTGCCCGTGGCTTAACAGGACCTGAAGAACGCGGACCTTGCCAGCGAAGGCAAGGCATGACATGCTCCGCACAAGCAGGAGCCATAGGCAACGATGGAATCAGTTCTGGCCCTTAGGATGAAGGAGTAAACCGGGGTATTTGATACCGCGATTATCATACCGGCATTGTACCGCATGATACCATCGATTATTCATTAATTATTCATCCAGTTATCTCGACGCATTATGTTTCATGGGTAGAGAGGTACCTCCGCTGATCCACATGGGCTAGTAATAGACACAAGGGTAACAGGATTGTCTAGTGCAGTTCGCCAATTACCGTTCCTCAGGTAATATAGACATGGAGAGTACGCGTATATATGCAGATATATTCCACCATCGCACGTATATGCACGCATCAATGTATGTACATACGTACCGCGTTGAACGTACCGTGTAAGTAATCTGTATAAGTAAGAATATTGACGAGGAGTGGTTCCAGACGACCGGAAGGGCCTCGAACTGCGGGAAAAGTGAGGACGTCGCATTATATATTAACTAACCTATCATAACCCATCCTAACGTAATCTACCGAACCTATTATGTCTCGTAATTGATCTAATAACATCCATTGTTTATAGGTATTTACGATAGAGATTGTAGCAACGATCGTAGACAGTCAATCTGATCCTCGAAACCACGCAAATCGGAGCCACTGACATTTAACCACCTTTTTTAGCAATTTGATCGAATTTCAAATATTGAGGTTTCGAAAAGGTCCTTTCGTCAAAAATTTTTAGCTCTTTAGTCTAAACTTTTCTAGCTCATTTTTGGATATAATTCATGAATAATCACGTAGCCTGAAGTCATGTGTACAGGCTCTCTTGGAAAGGAGGAAGATAAATTGTTTTCAAAAACGTGTGGAACTCCTTACATTTCGAGCAATTTCATTAGTGGATTGAAAAAAGGATATTCCCGGAAGAGGATTGAATAAATTCAATCCACAAATCACGAAGCAACGAATATATAGGTATGAACTATACTATACGGAAGTATTACCTTTGATTCCTTAGGCTTTCACCCCGCAGTGCGTTCATCAAGGGATCGTAACGTCGCATTGTATATTGTTCGGCAAACTCCTGAATAACTACAAATTGTGTCAGGTTAAGCCGTGCCCTCGTACCTTAACTCTTGCATATCCACCTTTTCCGAGTGTACCCGAGTCTTTTCATACACCTATACCGTTGTATATATTCACGAGGTGGCGTATGTCCAAATAACAACATAAATCTTGCTTTTAAACGTCTTTTTATTAACAGTATAAATCTTCTTTTCTGCTTTGGCTATTTTCATTAATCCCTAAGAAAAAGAGAAAGAGAAAAAGAGAGAGAGAGAGAGAGAGAAAAGGAAAGGTATTCAATCCTGTATATAGTATAAGCAACGGTATGAGATACTTGGCCTTATGCCGGAAGTCAATGCATAAAATTGTGCTTGATTCAAAGATATATAATCGTGATATCATTCCGAGCTCTTATTTAAACACAATAGGGATTAGGGAAGAGATAATGACAGACACCGAATACTCTTTCTCGACGATAGTGTCTGTCGCTTAAATTTATTCTATCAGCACATAATACGAATAGCAGTAACATTATGTAACGACTATCGACTTTACATAAATTACAGCTCGACTGCTTCGATCGCAATTCGTGAACCAACTCTTCGTTTCACTTAGGTCTCATTACACCCAGTTTTTATCAGGCATAGAAGACATTATTAATGTTGAAAAATTACCAAAAATTCTGTTTAGCATGAATGACGAATTGGAACAGAAATTCTAGTTTTATTCTACGAGTTCTCAACGAAGACTTCGAGGCACGAGCTAGAATTTAAAGGTAGGATTCCGCATGTGATCAAATTCTGATTTGCTCCTAGAAGTTAGAGAAAATTTAGTGGGATATAGAGACGCTGATCAGAATTTAAAGTCCAAGCGCCTATCTCGATTCACATCTTTGAATCCTCGCCTAGGACATAGCCCTACTAGACCGAAATTATATTTTTTTTTTTGGGAAAACTGAAAAACACCGAATTATGGTTTTAAAGAGTTAAACTTGAATTTCTAATCCAACTCGGATTGGCACGTTGTTCTATTTTCATAAGAATAATGTAAAAGCATGCGTTATCACACCTGTATTGAATTCTTCATCGAATCATTGAGAAGAGTGTGTAAATGTGTGTAAGTAACGCGTAGGCGAGCTGGGGCAGAGCAGTGCAAGCATTCGAGGGGTATCTCGGAGATGCAGCGATGTCGAGGAAGGTACTGTGTTATTACCAACTTTTTTACGCCTGGTGAACGCATTGACGGCCTACGCGCGCGCCACCGCCCCTTTGCTGCCATTGAGATATATTCGTGTGATTTATCAAAGCGTTGGTTATATTTAACAACGAGAACAACATAGCCGAAGGAAGACACCTCCCCTAGGCCTCGGATCTAGCAGACGAAGCACAAGCGCGAGATAAACGGTCCAGAATTTTTCAAGGATGAAATAATTCATTCTTTAACGAATTATTCCAATAGCACCCATCTACGTAGGTGCACGAATTGATCATTTTTATTTTTGACAACGCTGAGTGTCTTTTATGAACAAAAATCGAAATCTAGAAGAAATTTCACGAAGTGGTACGACGATTGTTCAACCAATGAAAGAACGAGCATGGATTGACTGAATGAGTTAGAAAATTTGGATTCCATTCGGCTCCTTGAAGATATTTGAACGTCGGGGGGCTAGCTTCACACAGGTGAGCAAGGGTCATCGAAACGGACGCTGAGAGGCACGCCCCGGCGGCATACTTCCCCCAATTTCAATATCTCGTTCAACTTCCGCGTTCTCAATATCAACGAATACAATCGTGGGTTGATGGATCGCTGGCCAGAAGCGCCAATACCATCCACTTACCGAAAGGGAACTGGGTCATTCGTACGGGACGGGGTGCTCGCCGAATAGTCAGTACTGCGTCTAATTCATAGGAAATACGTATCGCAGCTATGAAAATCAATCTTCAACACAGATACCGCAATAATTCAACTCTTATGTAACTGGCGTCAAGTCTGATTCGATGAAAAAACACCTTCGGCAGGGTCAATGATGTGCAATATGCGTGTAATTCGCTTCAAGGTAAAACTGTTCAAGTTTTCTATCCAGTTGGTCGATGATTGCTTGTAAACGACGTGTATCCTTAAGACGATACCCCTGCTCGTGCTTTTCTACCAAATTCAAATCCATACCACGGGAAGAGAAATTCATCAAAACGAATTTCCCTTCGTACAATCGCGTTCATTTGAATGAACGAAGAGCGGATGATGAAAGAATTTGAGCAAAAACAAAACAAAATAAAAATAAAATAAAAATTTTGTCTTCAGATCTTGATTTTTCTCAGAATTGTCAATCTCCGGCACAATTCCTCGAAGGAGAATTCGCTCTCGTAAATATTCCTTCCCCGGCACGATTTTCCACTACGATGAAAAAGCTCGAGTACCTACCTACGGCGCCGGTTGAAAGGGCGCGAGTTTATAACTCTAGGTGTACGCATCGTGGAACAATTACGGTCTATATATACCTACAGAAGATTGGCAGAGTGAATTACATTGTCAGCGATTACCTGTGTAACATTGTGGCACAATTTTATAGAAAATAATGTTCAATGTATAATAGCGTCTGGTTGTGGAAAGAGGTGATCGATACTCGGAAGTAGTCATCCGATTCCGAGTACATCGCGGGCAGCCGCATAAGCGCGGTGTGGCGCGCGGTACAACGCTTACGACGAGGTTCACCTTGGTATGAAACCAAGTGGGTAGCCATGGACCAGTAAGTATAGAAGTAGTTGTGTGTATAGAACTCGATAGTAGATGCAAGAGTATAGAGATAGTTGTAGGCAGTAGCAGTAGACAGAAGAAGGCAGAGAGGCTACGGAGGCAACGAGTATCGGGCTGGTCCGGTAGTCACATGGTCGGTCGCGTCGACGACTGTTATCGGGCATCTCAGGGAGCACCGGCCTCATCCTGCACCAGGTAGTCAGGCCAGCCCCGGCGACTGCTTTGCCGCAGTTGCTGCTCCTTGTAACCATCGATACCTATGCAAGTTATGCAACTATGTAGATCTCGATAGAGTGGTACTTTTAGCCCCTAAGAATACCTCTCTCTTTGGGCTTCGAGAGTAGATCAAGTTTCTTTTCTATTCTTCTCCTATTTTTTTTTATTTTACAATTTTTTTCCGAGTCCTCGACGTTCTTATCGTCGTTTTAACTGATGCGAGGGCGCCGGCGAAGGATTACTTTCAAATCACTGATACGCTCTTAAGAAATGTTCCATCGACTCAATTTTTTCAGAATTATTTTTAAATTTCATGAACACCGAATAAAAAGCGGTTGTCGTAGGATACAGGTCGCAACGTTCATCGAAACTTCTTCGACTGATCATGTCTAAAAATACGGGTAATCAGCTGTGAAAGAGATGAGCCGGTAAAGACGTTTACGTGCAGCGTAAGCTCTCACTCTTTTTTATCTATGCTATTCTGATCTTGAACTTGAGCGCAAGGCTGTCACTAAGAATGTCGAAGAACCCGTGGCAAACCGACGACGAACTTTGCCATATAATATATCACGAGCATTGTTCACAGATATGTACTTCTAGGTCGTTAAATCGTGCCTTGAAAGAGCCTGCAGCAAGTAGACGTTAGACAGTTCAAAAATATCGCTATTGTATAGGCTGTGAGTGGATATGGTCTTGAATGAATTCATGTATAACCTAAGGATAAAAATGTGTATATAAATGGCCTAAAAGTTTATGTGGTATATCGGTGTTGATAGCTTCAGCGAAAGCAGTCTCATCTTTTATTACTTTTGCGTATCTGTGTATGTGTGTTAGTCGGTTGATTTACTTTCCGAGGCTTGAGCAGGCATCGAGTTCAATTCATAAATGAAACTATCGAAAGTGCAGGGAAATGAAAGTGTTTCTTTTATGTTTCATTTTCAAGGTATTAATCGAATTTTATCACCTGAATAACCGTGACTCGATGTTATTACAAGCTCGGTGGTTATATATGGTGGCGTGTGTTTAATGAACCCTTGAATAAACATCAAAGTATTACAAGGTTAATGGCACTTTAATTAACTCGGTAACGAAATATGAACAGCTAATTAAAATAATCGATGGCATATTCGCCATGCCAGGTATAAACCGATAGATATACCTACCTATCGTGAGATAGCATCTACCTTGGGAGCAAAAACAAAGGTATGTCGTGCAGAGGCATCTTTCTTTGCCTTTGAAAACATGACTTTACAGCGTGATTCAAAAATCTCATATAATCAACTCGCAAATCTTATTTCCATATTTTATTTCAACGGTAAAAAAGCTCCTTCGCTTTCTACACCCTGATTTCGCGATCACTGATCATCAAGTTACGCTGCATACGCTGTACACAACTTTTTCCAATTCATTTTGCTTCGTATTCGACAGAAAGTACCCCTCCTGTCACTGGCTTTTTTTGGATGTTTTTGGAAAGCTCTTTCGTATGACGAATTGGAATAAATGATAAGAAACTTTTAATGTGACGGAATGGCTCGCTGAGAAAGTTATTGTCAAATGGAAGAGAGCTAATCATTCTTGAAACTTACTATACGCAGTTCAACAACCTTGATCTTGAACTTGCTGTTCGTCATGACGATGCTGCTGAACCAATTAATAAATTGATTATCAGTCTCATATTTGCCGATCACGAAGCTGCGTTTCAGAGTTTAGGCTACTCAAAAGGTCACTGATCTCGCCCACAAATTATTGGGAGTATCTCAAGGCACGCAAAAAATCTCTCCATGGTCTGTTATTAAATAGATCTGGATTTTTATTAGCATTATAAGAACGGTACCTACAAGATTAGCCATTATATAACCGTCCCGTCGCGATGCTGTCATAGATATTTGTCAAAAACAATATATCACCTGGTGACCTCTTGGCTCCGACTTGCCACCATCGAATCATATCTAGGAAGGATCGAGTAGCGGTCACATTCTCAAAGATCCGGTACATGATTCTTAATTTTTATTGTAAATAATATACCAGGCCGTCAAAGCATTCGTATGACCGTACGGTCCTCGGCTATCTTTTCTCCTAATCTCATTCGGGGACAGTATGAGAAAAGAACCGCTTACGAATTCTTCTCGACTCTTCATACCTACCTAATTTAGAATTGTTCCTGGACGAACTCTGCGAGCACTTTTAGTACCCTGAAAAAAAAAATAGTAGTCCTAAAAAGTGAATGATCGATTGTCCGCCCATTTGATTCGTCGCACCGTCCTATCAGATGACATTTGCGATAGCGAGAAGTCCCGCTTAACCAGCGTAAGCTTTTATCGAGCCATATTTCACCAGAAGATCTATTGGACGTCTGACTATCTCAAGTAGTCGAAGATGCGAAGGCGCTGGACAGTGGACTCTGATTGCCATTGAAATTTATCTCTTTTTCAAATCCGTAAACTCGGAAGATTCGCTAAATCTTAATTATATCATCGCTGTTTGATCCTTCAATGAATCCTGATCACTGCAGCTAATCGATGCCAGGAACTGATCAGGTTCAACTGCGTGGTGGTGCTAAGAAAACCAGAACTGTCTGATAAAAGTACAAGTAGGAAGCAGAATGAGTACAAAATATGGGAATTCCTTAGAGACTTAACTGCACTGGGCATTCAAATCGAAAATTAAGAGATTACAAGTATTGTAATTTCTCTGTCGAAGGTAGCTGTACGTATCATATCTCCGCGTGAAATTGTCGTTAATTATTATCCTTATGATTATTTACCCAACAATTAGAGGTATTTAAATGGTTGTTGGGTACAAGAAAATGAATAATTTAATATAATATATATACGTGTAGCGTTAGGCGTCTAAAAACTGGTTTCTTAATAAGGCTTAACGTTTATGTTACCTGAAACTTGAACACTGCCATAAATTGGTCGATTAGGTACCTACGCTCGATTTGCATTTAACTTTATAGCGTCATCCGGTGCAGCAGTTTTAATCCCCATCTTATAGTAACAACGAACTTTATCAACATGAATGGAAAATATGGTGGCGTACATCTGGATGACTCTGGTGGTTCAATTAGTAAAAGGTTTTTTCACCTGCGTTCGAAGATTCATTTTCATTTCCGTCATGCAAGTACCAACTCTGAGTTACCATGTATTTGACTAAAACAAGAAGCCTGGATTCTCGACAACTTTCTTTGAGCCACATCTCCAGCCGTTCCTGTAGTAACTAACAGCTCTATGCGTGTCCTGATCCCTGGACTAGGTATATTCCACCTACGTAATAATTCCCATCGACGTAAAAGCACGCCTGACTGTCAGCCCGGCTTTGAAACAGGAGAAGGATTATTAATAACCTGCTTTAGAAAAGTGAACACAATTTGATACGTAGTACCATACTGTGACGAATCTCTAGAACGGCATGAGACACCCTCACATGTAAACATCGTTACTAAATGGTACAGGAATCGCCTAGCTAGGTACGATAAAAATATTCCACCTATAAGAAAACTGATTGACAGCTGTAGCCAATACGCACACAATACCATCGCCGTGTTCCGTTTCTTTTAACAAACAACAATTTGCTTCGAGATTTGCACATACAATATATTGACCTGGGTCGTTCATTTAGAATAAATTGGGCTGAAACGTCATCTGTGCTCAAACGTTTTTTTCAGACTATTAATGAATGGTCACCGTCAGTCAAGAAGTAGGCCATTTCTGATGTGGCATTAATGTGCAGTCCAATAAATGTAGGATTCGTGTAACACCTTTCGTGTAAGCTAAATAATTCTTGAGAAGAAGAGACGAGTCATGTAATGGAAGACCATTGATATTATTATGCACCAGTACATTGCAAGCAACTCCATCCTTGATGTAATTCCTGTAAGTTTTTTACGATTTTTTAAGACTCATGTCAGATGGTTGATAGTTACATAAGTCGGTGATGTGTAAAAGGTTTTTCCCGTGCAATACACCATAACTGATCTCGTTTCCTTGTTGTTCCATTTGTATAATGTGTAAGATATACGATGTGTAGTCGATGCGGAATATAGGAATCCATGTAGTTATGTTAATTAGATCGTTACGTACGGCTGTTTAATTTGCTGCGTAGAATTACGGTGTGGAGTTTGAGTTTTAATTATTATTATCGCGTTTTGCAGCACGATTATACATTATAGTTTCAATTATTATTAGCGGATTTTGCGGTATGACATTCTTTTTTTTTTTTGTTTTTGTTCCGAGTCAAGAGAATCATTTACATTTACATTCTATGGTATTCCGAAATGTATTATAACGATGCTGTGGGAACAGGAAAATCATAAATCGTTAAACGTCTTATGGGCTTAATTGGACGAGAAAATGGTGCGACTCGAACGGTTATCAACGAGGTCTTGAAGTTCTATTCACCTGGAACGACATAACTCTGTCCAAATTGACTTGTTCAGCTCGGCAATTGAAGGATTTAGCTATTTTACAACCACCAACTGCATATGACGAAGGTACCTAGTACCTCGGCGCGAAAAAAAATTGAAAAAATTCATTTCGAATGTTTACTTTTCAGAACAATCAAATTTCATTTTGCCTCGAGGCACAAAAAAAACGGCTGCAGTTGTTATATTGATAAACTAGCCAGATTAAATTTATCCTTATTTCTCAGTGACTGAAAGCCGCCTCTCATATCCGATCTCAGAGAACCTCGATACACTAATTATATGTAAATCAATAAAGTGCGACAGCTATTGCCTATTAGTACTTTTTTCCTTTCTTACCCATTTATAATTTAAAACGCGAGGGTATCTTTTTTTCAGTTTTTTTTTCCTCAAGTTTTGTTCGATATCCCCGGGTTATTCGAGATCTCAAGATGTAATCTGTAAATTAAAACGAAGTGAACTACTTTGGTGAAATAAAAATAAAAAGGAAAAGAAGACAAGAGACGATTTTCAAGCCGCAGATGATCGAACCTTTCTCAGAGACTGATCGGATGTGTCGTCGGCTACGTTCAGGCCTCGGTAATTAAAAGAGGATCCTACGACTGGAACGAAGTTATGATATCCATTTCGAAGGCCCTGGAGGTCGTCGGTTTTGTACATTCAAATCCAGTCTTTAGTCAATCGGGTTTCGAGTCAAGTTTCGTAAACGAGCTTGGATATGAAGGCATAACCACCGATAGAAACGTTGATTGATGTCATGCGGAGACCGAGGACTACGGAGTTGCTCACTTTACCACCATTAGTCTTGCTTTTCATCTCCATTATATTGTCACGAAACCAGCTAATCCCGCCACCATTCACACGCTACAAACTTCACCGAGGTGACAAAGAGATTCGCTTACTACCCAATTATTAGATGAATATAAGTCCCATTCTTATACTTATAAAAGGGACGTTAATTCTTATCCCGAAGAGCCCAAGGCTTACATCCTTCCGACAACTTTGCGACATAATCACCCGTATCGATCCATGAAACAATTACTGATGCCGCATTTTCAATTTCGACACGGTTGAATCTGATTTCATAGAATTTTGGACGCGGTAAGTAAAGTTCGAAGAAATATTCCATCGACTCGGTCTTTTCACAGCTGATTACTTGGATTTTGAGACTCCATTAGAAATTATTCGAGATTTTATGAGCTTTGATTCACATACATTGGAGTCAACCGAAGTAAAAGTTGTCGTAGGATATACAGATCGCATCGTTCATCGAAACTTTTTGTAATTTAGAGGGAATATACTTAAACGATGTCGTTTCGAGACAAACCAGTAATATATAGAGATAAGGTCAGTCTACTATTGATTTTTTCAAAGTTTACACAAAAATGGTTTAAAATCAAAGATTTCCGTATGCAATATTTAAATTCAGCGAATATCGTTAGATTTACCCTGAAATTACCGAAAGTCTTCGATATCTTCTATCTTGAAATGTTTCGGTACTGAAATAGGCTGCGAATACCGGTATCGAGAATTCGGTAGATTCATGAATAT
Organism: Tenthredo distinguenda; assembly: GCA_947538915.1. NCBI lineage: Eukaryota > Metazoa > Arthropoda > Insecta > Hymenoptera > Tenthredinidae > Tenthredo > Tenthredo distinguenda. The sequence goes on from OX384534.1 coordinate 15,901,859, forward strand.
CGAAAATTCGGTAGACAGTCAATGTCTAAAAGTCGTAAATACCGGAATACCGAAACTAAGAATAGAACTGACGTACTGAAAAATGACGATACCCTATTGGTCTCATTGATAAGTATTACAATTTTCATCAGTATTTCGTTGGTTTTGTTCGACAATATTTCGGTACGATCTCGTTGTTGTAGAATATCGGGGTTCTACCAAAACTTCGGTTTTCAAGAATTTCGATATTTTGGTATTCACCGGAATTACGACATTTCTGTGAACCGAAACTACCGATTCAAAAACCCATACCGAAAATCGGTATCAAATTCCCAACACCGCACAGCCCTGACGCATACCTATAGTTGAATGAATCGTAAAGTCAGTTCGAGCAAAGCGAGGGTGATTAACCGAAAAATAATGTTACCAATTAAATGAGTCGTGCTCCGGCGTTGTTCTAGCTCTTCTCAAACACCATGTATTTACTCGTTATTTCTTTGGAGGTAAGCTTGGACTACGTAGAGTATTAAGCTTTCTTGTTTCAAGCAGCGCAAACATCCTTCCTTGTCCGTTCTCTTCCTCGGTTGGCCATCGCTCGTAGGAGTTATTTGTAACTAGCTGAAGTTATACGAACGTAGGGAAGTACATCTGTCTCTACGTGTACCTAAAACACGATCGTACTCAACCGTTTAAAGTTCATCTACGTCCTACAAGAAACTTACCTACACCGCAGCTCGCGACTGATAAATGTTATAACAGCACGCGGTGCTGTGCAGTTTTAAAAAAAAAAGCATCTTCTTGATTGTGATGTCTTTCTTCTATGGATACAATTACCTCTAGAGCCATACACGCGTATATTGAAAACATACATCTACACCATACGTGCAGTGATGTACTAGGTAGAAGCTTCGTGAAGAAATTATGAAATCAGTCACGCATCGCGTAACTAAACACGTATTATTAATCATACTGGACCTAGACTCATATTCATTCCGTTTCATAGTTATCGAGATGATGGAGTTCGCGATCCACGCTATGTTTTATAGCGCACGATAATCTTAATATAACTTCACAATTACCATCGCTCAACACGTGGGGATGCGCTTTATTCGTTTGTATAATAAAGTAGGTAAAAATTTTAATATATCGTGTGGTTAATCGCGTATAGGCGGTCACTGCTGCATAGTAACGTTTCTTCTTAACGGAATAATCCCATTTGTAGAGGTCGATCGTACTTAAAATCTAACAGATTAAATCCAGAAGAGTTTCGATTACACACATACGTACTTGCATGTATGTATACACGTGTGTGCGGCTATACGCTACCGTGCACGTCACGGAACAGCTCCATGTCCAATCACTTGTCCGTCGGTCGTTTAACAGTCGTTATCAGCTACTATAAATGACTAAGCATCTTTAAGGACGGTGGTGCAGCCGCGAGTGCAAGATGATCTCCTGCGCTCGCCGAAGGAGGTCACTAAAACTCAAAGGACTACGACGAAGAGAGAAGGAGAGAGCTTAAGTACATAAAATCAATATACATATGTATATCTCTATACGGTTCGGATGTAAATTATATTCGATATTACGCAATCGACCTATAAACGACAGATGAATTAGAGATAAGATCGCCAACTAGCCTGCATTGAATGATCAGTTTCAACGAAATGGTACTCGTCCGTGAGATTATAGAGCCTAAATTTTTACCGATGACGGCTGCACGCGATGCACGCTCTCCCGACTGCACTCGTAATTCAATTTCACGCTCTCCTGAACTTAGTTCGGTATTTTATCTCGTTTTAATCGGAAGTCGCGAGTCGTGAACAGCATGACACTCGTGTAGTTTCAGGAGCAGATAATACGTCTTGCCCTCCGTTTAAAAACAACCGATCATTTGTACAGGCTTTTGTCTATGTTTGAATCTTATAATAGTGTCTCGAGAGCAATTCGTTATCCCATAACTCAGCTCCTTTCGTAACTTGACGACAGATTTCACATCCTTTTTTGAAGTTTTCGAACAACCCTGAAAAGTGCAGGACACTGAAATTCTCTGTAAAAAGTGCCATAAGCTCTTTTTAGTTCGGAAATTATACCGAGAAGATCGAGAGTTTCGCTGAAATTTTGGAAGAAAATTAATTCCGTAGAAGTTTTGAGAGTTCATCCGAAATGTTCAAAAATGTTTCAAAAAAATCTTGGAAATTATTTCACATGAATCGAGATCAAAGTCATTTATGGCATGGATTCAGGAATAATCGAAGCTTGTGGAAACTTTTCACAGATTTCTTCAGGGTAATCAAAATTGTTTATAAGAAATAATCAGATCCTTGAAAATAATGATATTATCGAGTAGTCGGATCTCTGACGGTGTTTGATTGGGGCAACCGCCGTCGATGGTGTTTAAAATTAATGAACAGCTCGGGAGAAATTATTTCCGAGAAATTGGTAATAGTCATCAGGCAAGTTTACGGCTTATTAAGGCCGCACCGTACGCCCGGTCACGACGCTTACGATTAGACTTCCTCGCCCAGCCGCGGCCGCGGTGCGTCGCGATGCCTACCCACGCCACTACACGTCAACCAAAGTTTCATGTTCTCATAATTATGGTTACTTGAAATGTACGCCTCGACGTTGCTCGTAATTATGTTCTAACTTACGCGTGTTGTGTGACTTAATTACAAAGCTTTGCTCTGGCCCTGAAATTCGTATTATGTCGCTTGCTGAAATTAAATTACCTCAACTTTACCTCAAACTCAAGTAAAATAAACCTTCCAGGCGGGATGTCAGTATTATACTCAAAGATATTCAGGAACCACTTTGACGTTCAACGTTAGATTACAGCGAAAATAATGGGACTACAGAAAAAGTGACTCATACCTTTTCGGTAGAGAATTTAAATACCTTTCTTTTTTATTTATATCATTATCTTGATATGATGAACGGTTACCGAGATATCAGCGAAAATCCAAATTGGAGCATCTTTTTTCCGCGATCTTTTCTATCCAACTCCAATGAGCATCGACGAATGATAGCGTTTTCGTAGCTCATGCATTCATGCCATACATTTGCAAACTTCCCTTTTGGGAGCCCAGTTAATCTTTGTCGAGTTTATCGACTCGTTTATTTGTTAGAAAAAAGTGAAAAATATGTTTTGGCGACTAACTGCAGTAGACGGTATTGACAGCAGATCCAATATTTGGTCTCGGAGTTATCTGGGGGCGCCAATCACCGTCGCTATTGCTCTCGAGACTCGAATGAAACAAGAAAGACCTTGTAGCTTCTTCCAAGGTCCGTTTTTCCCATAATTTTGAGAAATTACGCTTCTAACAAACGGCAAGGAATCCCCGTAACCACTACGCACATATTTGTTTTGCTAAGTGAAATGCCGTGTTCTTTCTACTTGTGCTTTAAATTGGCGATCCAAAGCCGCGAATCTAATTTTCGAAGCCGATTTGTATCGCAGATCCCGATTTCGATCAAAGATGAGAGGTTCTTCTCTTCTAGAATTGTTAATCACAAAAGAAAATGTCTCATACACGCTGTAGAGATAAGAATGTAAATATTTGTGTACATGGGTCAAATGCCTGCTGGGTACATGCGTACAAAGAAGAGAGAAATTGTGCACGAACAATAAAATGTAAAATGATCAATGGGGATAATTGATTTCCCTATGCGCGTCGACGATATAATCCGACAGATTGATATCAAAATTTAATGCAACTGGTGAGAATAGTGAAACGTAGTATTATGAAATAATTCAATTACTATTATGCAAATGCTTCTGCACAATATACACGTCGTAACCGCAATAAGCAATGATCCTAAATCACACAGCTACATATGAATTAAACGCATATGGTAGTGAAAGCAGCAATTCTCTATCTCATCCTCATTATCTTATACCCCCATAATCAGTCACGTGCTATCAATTCTTAAACCAAAGACTCACATTCCCTGATACTTATTCTACAATTTCTCAACAATTTCATGGATGAACCATACCTCGATCGATCACGATCATTACTTACCTCAAATCCATCTTCTATCTGCAGAACTGAACTAATCAACATAAATGCAGTTTTAAAATCTGATATATGTCGGAAATTTAGTTCAGTCAAATTCCGGGACGAGAGTGAGGAACGAAATTTATAATGCTTGTACACTAGGCTAGACTAAGAACTCTACCAATACCAGAAAGACTGTAAACAGCGTCTCGTTTGCGTTTAGCAAACGAATTCCTTTATAGTTGAAAGATAGTCACAATAAGAGTTTATTTTGACATAGACATAGCGTTGAATTGCTTTCACGATAGCTTCACGTAGCATTAATAGTGAATATAGTCGAGTACACATGCACGGCATGAATGGGCGCGGCCGGAAATGTCAATTCTATTAAGTTAATCCATATCAGAATAGTTTATTGGGGCCGTAAATTAAATCCAATGCATTTAATGCATTGCTTAACGACCGTAAAATGGATTTAGAAAAAAGTCGCGTATAAATATGTGCGTGGATTCGGTTTGAACGTATATTCGAGAGATTCTCATTTTTGTCAAGAACCTTGCGAGCTCCATAAGCTCCGTTATAAATAAATGTGGCGTTATATCTCGTCATTAAAAATGCACACGATATATATGTAAAAAGTGCCGTTATAACCTTTGAAGATACTATAGCAGAAGGAATGACGTATCGAGTGAAGATGCGAGGATGTCAGAACAATGCAAAATCAACACATCCCTTGGGCTAAACGTAAAATACATTAGATTCGTTATTGTAGGCGTATACATATGCCGGACTTGTCCTACCCTATGCATTTAATCTTTGGACGACGCCACAGGGGTCCTTCAACAAGAGCGTTTATCGCTTATCTTGTTTCCTCTCGAAACACAATACAACACATAAGCGTAGTAGATTGTCGATAGGAAATTCCTAATTAGTGTGGTCGTGCTCAAAGTCTGAGAGAGGGACTTTCAGTCTGGTTCAGGACGTGGTGAAATTTGGACGTCCATATCCAGTCCGGTATCTTTGAGTCACGTTATAACGCAATATGTGGAAATTGCTGGTCATCTTGGTCGTGACACAAGTCTACGCTGGCCCCGTAGAGGATGGATTGCTTCGGGCTAGGCCTAGCAACAACGAAACTACGGAAGAACCGTGCCATTGTCCTTCGTCCTCGAAGCCTTCAAGCCATGTCGAATCACCAACCGGCGCGAATCACCCTCTTCCCTGGGGAGCCACCAGCACCGGCACCATTTCAACCCACAACCTCGTGCTTCATGGAATGCCTTGCGTTTGTAGCCTCGGTCCATCCAGACTCCCGATAAGAGACGATTACAAATACACGCCGGGCGTGGGCTCCCACAAATTTCATACGCGAGCTTTGCCTTGGAACGAAGCAAGGAAAATGTGCAATGAAGAGGGCGGTCACCTAGCTGTGATAAACTCCGTTGCCGAGGCTCAGGTAACGTTATAATATTTCTAGATTAAACTCATTGATCTGAGTTGGCAATGTTGCCAATGGCACCGTTAAATCTGTCACTTTCGATATAACTGTATTCGTTTAAAATTGACAAACACTATACGAGGATGTGACAGGAGAGCGGGAATAAATTCGTCACGCCAGCTTACGATTAGCTCCAAGCATAAATTGATCGAGTGATTGTATGCGACGATAATTTCTTTGTCAAAAATATTCCACTCATGAGGTGAGAGAGCGCGAATGTACGAGAAAATTAATGACAAAGTCTCATGGCAATCGGGTCTTTGTATCGTCAGCCTAGAATTCGTTCGTTCTACATTGTGAAGTATAGACACTCAAATTACGGATTCAATTTTGTATATTTTGCATTTTTTGAGAAAAAACTTCGACCACGAATCCCTGAGATGAAATATTCTTTTTCAACGACAGATCCTGAGTGAAATGTTCAACACATCAGGTCCGATAAAGAGCGCAGCCTACGACTACGTGGCTTTCGTGGGTATCCACGACCTCTACAAAGAAGGTGAATGGGTCACGATTTCGGGAGAATCTCTGGCCCATACTGGATACACCAGATGGACCGACAAGTGGGGTTTACAACCGGACAACGGTGAAGGCAAGCAACACTGCGGTGCCTTCTTCAAGGAAGGTGGCCTGGACGACGTATCTTGCGAGGCAGCCTTCGCATATATTTGCGAACTTCCCACCATGCAATTATTCAATTAATCCGCTTATGATCAGCGAATCCATAATTAAAAATTTTACTTTTTATTATTCATTACCTTTGGTATAAAAATTCATTTTATTTCATTCTTTGCTCCTCAACCAGCCATGTACTTTGATTCATTGTATTATATTCTATGTGTACGAACGACTGTTTGTAAAATAAACCTAAACGGACAGTCATTCGGAGTTTATTTGACCGTCGTACCGAACCTACGGACGGACTCTTTATCTGACCATTTTCCCGGTCACAAAAGATAGGAGTTCGCTTAACCCACGCAATACCGCTGGCCTGTACGTGAATAATAATCGTAAAATTTGACGACAATGCGACGTTACAGCCTTTATTGACCCTCGACGACCTACCTCACTTCGCAAAGGAACGATGTCCGCGTAATTACAACGTGTGTAACTTTGTCTTTATTATTTCACAAAGCACGCGTGGATACCTATAGACGTATATTAATCTTTTTAATTTATAATGATGGGTAGGTACTATACTTTGTACGTTGTAATAACAGGTTGCATTACAACTTGCTGTTACAGAGCTTCGAGAATCTTTCATCGAATTCCGCAGAACCTGACGCTCACCCTGCAACGTTACTCACTGTACGTGTATGCATACGTGTACATATATATATGTGAAGTGATTTCGATTCCCTTTTTCTTTATTTTTTATTTTTTTTTTTAATGTGAAATTTCTCGAACCTCTTACTTCGTTAGCAAATATACGTGGTATATGCGAATGCTCGAGAAACTCCAATTTGCACAACTTTTTGCCAACTCTTATTTCGTACCATTTAGCACCGTTAACGCTATATGTGCTATCCGTGATGGTACGCGTTAAATTGTCATTGACAGGGTGGCGTTACTCGGTTTACTCAAATCCTCGCTAATTGCCAACAAACACAATTGCCAACATGTATATGCGGGATACCGCAGACGATGAGACAGCGACTGGCGCCGTGATGTTTGCTGTATATCTACACATTGCACTTGTTCCATCGTTGCCTAATGTATGGCGTGTTCCCTGTGCGCATAAATCGCTGATAAATTTGTCCGATAACTTCGATGAATTGCGATTTGTGTCTAGCATTAATAACCGACGCAGCCTCGCGATCCTGAAGAGCCGACCCATCGTAATGACAATGCAGAGGTGAACAATACGGGTAAATTTATTACGCGTGTATAGATGCATACACGTGAAAGAAAGAGCTCGATGTCTTGGGTTCTCATCATCGAATGTTTTGCGGGAACGTGCAGTGGGCACCTTGCGTACAAGCCTCAATTATAACGGGTCGGGCGAAAATGCAGTTTAAATTGCAGGTTCGCGTCACTTCGGTGCGTTAAGTCGTTTGCCCCTCTACCTATCCGAAGGTATATATACATATATACATATATACATATATATGTACCTTTTTACCTACCCCCTTCATCGCCTCACATCAATGAGCCTTTTGGTGCAATGATCCAATCAAATATTCAGACTTTACGTCGGCGTGTAATACACCATCACGCACGAGCAGGCCCGTTATACCGAGGAACCTGAGGATTACAACGATTTATTATATCACCGTTAATTCTTATCACTTTAAACTCAGATTCGTTGATATTGGTAACAGTTTAGTGTCCAACGCCTTGTATGTATATCGTTACCCGATAAACTAGCTGCAGTTTGTAGATAGTTACGTTAAAACTAGATTCTGTAGTTTTCTTCACTTCCAATTACCCGATCGGTCGAACAAAAAGCTCGAGCTGTTGGATGGAAGGGAAACAACTTTGCTGGTACTTCGAGTTTCTTACATTAAGAGTCATTTGCCTAAGAAGCAATAAATACCCTGCGAAACAGGATATGGTTAGCCTGCAGACTTATAGGGTTAGCCACGGACAACGCTGTTTCCCGTATCTAACAAAGTAATCAACTTTAAGCCCATCAAATCAACTTTTTTCCATTCAATTTTGTCTCGTGTTCATCTTTATACTTGACCAATACTTCGCGAAGATCGAGGAACACGAAGACTGGAACGAGAAAATGTCATTGCAGGAATAGGCAGGTGCAGAGATCATGATTCGTTCACCGGGTCGATTAAAATACCAACGTTTGCGGTTTTAAATAACAATAGGGCAGAGGTTTTAGCCTTAAACATCTCTGTCGCGTATGTATTGTTCGCTAGAGATGGGAAAAGGAGCTATAAGTCATTACACGTCAAGATGTTGATTATGATCTCCATTGTAGCCACCGTGTCGTGAGCATTGTTCGCGAACCACAGAACCACCTGTACCTAGGACTATAGGTACTGTTTCAAACCTAGACTTACGTTTCATACGTAGGTATGCACATTACATACCTACAGCTATATTCCTTCACTGGCAAGATTTCAACGCGCTAGAAAGCCGCCGTAATATAACTTCGCTTATATCTGTACAATATCTACGCCCTAGCTCCACTGTCCCACGGATATCGATACGGACGAACACAGATATGATACAACCCATGAACAAAAGACGATCTCACGATCAGATGCGTTCGTCAAAACGTCGATGCATCTCAGACATGAAATTTTATCTTCGATATTTGCAATTCCTTGCTGGATGAAGTCTCATATTTCGATTATGTTTACTTTGACTATCAAAAGTTGAGAAAAAGTTTGCTAAGCTATGCTGGAATAGGTGCTCGGTCATTATTCAGTACTGTGATTATGTTATGCGCAATGGAACCGTGTAAGACAATTTTGATATTTAGATATCGTGCAGTTATGGTCGTAGATATGCAGATGATTATTATTTCAATGTATAAAAAATTGAAGAATTGAATTAGAATAACGTTGCCTGTGGGAATGAAGTCGCAGGCGGTACAACCGCGACGTGCAGCCAGTTTCTCGTTCACGCGCCAGCGACCGCAGTGCAACAACTGCAACTGCAACTGCAACTGCATCTGTAGCCACGACTAACGACCAACTCCATTCGACTTTGTCTGCCTCGACATTGTCCGGAGTTCTCGATACTAGAGACTTCGGTTATTCCGTGGAACAATTTATGATATTTTCTGATATTTTTGACACAAGGTTGGTTTATGGTGGTCTTCGGGATGCTGCGCGAGAAACGGGTAACAGAGATAGACTTCGCGGAGAGGGAAAGTGCAAGAGACATGCGGAGGAAATTGAAGAAAAATAAGGAGAGAAAGAGAAAGAGATAGGAATGAGACACGGAAAGATGAGAAAACAGGAAAGCGGACTCGAAGAGAACGGATCCCGGAGCGCCTACATACAGTCAGTCGACCTTTGCCATTTTTTCTAAGATTAGAATGCGGCTGCAGCGAGAAGACAACATAGAGATTCCATTAGTTTATCCGTGTCAGTCGTGTGATTTGAAACCAAAAATATATGCGTACCAGTTTGTCTACGTAAATGAACAAACAAAACGGTCTATGCCGTTCATCGTTTTGGTGCACGTGCTAGAGCACTCCATATCCCCGGATTCCAAGGATTGGAAGTTCAGGAAACGCGTCCTAACAGAAAATGCGATCTTATCCCACCTCCGATGAAATTGATCGTCTGGCAAAACAATTATTGTAATTCCCGCAGGTTCTACCGAAAATTGATATGCATTTCTCGTTACCGGAATGACGCAGCGTGTTTATTGATCGACCAGTGCTTCGATTACGTTTCTTAGGTCAATCGAACTTTATCTTGTTTCGCTTCCTCTCTCGGATGTAATTCAAGCGCACGATAAACATGACGCGATGTTTATAGAACCTATCCCTTGTCTGAATGTGACAATTCCCCCGTTGCCCGATTCTCTGTTCCCGTAATTCTTCAGATAAGACTAAGCACGCTCTCATCGCGACACAAGATGTTAACATGTATCGTGCTCCGTTCTTTGACACCATGGTGCAGATTTTCTATACTCTTTGTATTTCTTATTCCGTTTTCTAATCCAGCCGCGGGGCTGCCACGGCCAACGTTAGACCCTGAAAGCGCGATATTTCACGCTTAGCAAGATACGAAAGTTTATACGATGAACCAAATAAGTTGTCTGGTGATCGTTGTTCGTCGTGACATGGCGCCTTTTAACCTCAGACATATAAAGCGAATCTAGCTTCTCGGATATGGAGAGAAAATTCTCGTTCAACTCTCAAAAAATTTTGCAGAAAATCTTCAGAAAGTTCCATTAAAATTTTTGAAAATTCTGAACATTTTCGGACGAATTCTGAAAAATCTATAAAATATTTTGTTCTTTATTTGTTAAATCTTAGTAAAATTTTGAACGTGTCTGAAAAAAGTTTAGGAGTAATAAGAGTTTTTGAAAACTTTCTTAGAATTTTTATGAATAATCGTTTCATGGGTGGGTATTGAGTTTTAGGAGCTAATGCCAAAGTTCGTGACTCAACTTCCACTTCTATCTCCGTTTGAGTACATCGCGGTTTGTGTACTGTGAGGCTGCACAAGTTCTCGCGACGGATCGGGTCCGACGATGAAGTTCAAAGAACTGTCCAGATTAAATATTTATTGTTAGTAGGCAGGCGCCTACGACGTTTTCCAATTCTGAAAGGCATGGAACAAAAACGTTGAATGCAAGTTTGTCTTCGTTTAGAAATTACCGTGAACGCGACAAGACGCGACCACGACTGTCTGTCCCCACTTACGCAAGCGCTTCCAACTTTCAGGAAAAATATCTTGTGAGTTTGCTTTTACCAGTGACTGATCACACACAAGCTACCAAGAGACAGACGGTATAACATAAAAGTAAAAACCACTTACTACGTAACGTATACATAATATGAATAAGACAGATCAAGATATGGAATCTAAACTGTACGAAAAATTGTGATTATTAATTACGATACGTTTAATTTCATGGATAAGAAGAAAAGGTATACGCATATAGATATCTAATGCAGCCGCGTAACTCGTTGAGTATTTTAAACTCGGACTTGATGTATCGTTCGCATTCCATATGTCTATCAGAAGTTATAGATCACCGATTCATTTTCTATCACCTCGTGAAAGTTCTTGAATGAGTTGTTGGGGATTCTAACGCTACGACCGAGCAGTTAGTAGTTTTTGAAAAAACTTGAAAAATAATTTAAAAAATTTAAAAAAAAACGATACGATTTTCGGATTCTCTTGGGTAAATTCTATTCATCTATTCATTTATTTGATCTTTTTTTTATACCCAGAGTACCGCGGCTGATAGCTGGACTTATTTTGGTGGAATAACGAAGGACAGCTCGACCTTTGTAACACTCAACTGTAACACGGCTATACGGAGTGAGATAAGATCGAAAAGACTCACGGTGAAGGTTTAAATTGGAAGATGCACGATTACTTGGTAGCCGGAAAGGATAGCTGCTGGCTGTACCTCTGGCTAAGTCTCTGGCTGTGGCTATGGCTGCGAATGCAAATAAGCTTGTGGCGCCACGAAAGAACCTGCACCAGTCAGAAATAATATTCCAGGTAATATATAATTTGCCTCGCGCAAATTAAAAGAACTCACTGTTCTAACCCAGGTAATTAAATCTTACGACTAAACCTCCTCCGATTTCTAAAACACCGATAATCTTTAGCTAAAATTGAATACGAATTAACCACTCCCAAAATTGTTGACCCCTATCGTAGATAATGCGTGAAAATAATATAATTATGGGATCGAAAACGCATAGCGGCGTCGCGGCATTGATTCAAAAGTTAAGCACTAAATTCTGATGCAGCTTTCTCAGAAGAAATTCTCTGTGATCTTTCGAGGCTGCTTTACCAATCAGGCACCAATCGATCATCGAACGTCAACGTGGTTCCTCGCGCTTCGCTGATTTGCAGAACATATAACTTCGTACGAGTCAGCGGGGCCGGCCTTATCTTTCCCTTCGCAGTGACACTGTCCGTTAACGATTTCGCCCTGTCTTATCCAGCGATACGTCTCAAATTTATCCTTACTCCAATATGAGTCTCTTTAGATCTGAGAACGTCCGAAGCTTGTCGGTGCATTTGATATACTAGTCTGACTTCTGTCAAGTTATGCTAAGTATAAATTATTGTTATTCTTTTTATTAATTAATGAAAAAGAAAACTCGATCGGTGTATTCATTCGCTGTGGAATCTCTGCCGCCAATTCATTTTTTCATGTCGAATAGTATGACCAGCGTATTTTTTTCAATTTTTTATCGCGCATAGCTAGAAGGCTAAGACGCTTCCTGTCAAAATACCTCATTCCTGTTTCATTTCGCAATCGGTGACGTTGCCGCGAGCTAAATTCGCGAGCTGAATTAAAATTCACAAAGCCACGTTTCTTGCCGGTATACCAGCTCTGACGAGCGTTAACGAGCGGCGACCAAACCTGCACACCGGTGAAATATCTCACGTCTAAATACCATTCATCGAGACCAGACTCCCAGAAGCCCCACGGCGGCACGCGTTCTGCAATGAATTATAGACTGCCGAAGAGTCTCGTTGCTCGCTAGCCTCTCGTAGCTCTCTAAGTTTCGTCTTGTTATTCGTTTATGTCTCTGGAAGTTTTTACAAATTTTTTTAAGCCTAGGATAAGGTGGAGCTAAAACGGTAGAGAAATCGAAACAGCGTTTTTTCGGATCCTTTTTCGATGTCGTAATTAAAGTTTTTAATTAGTCTAGTTCATTGAAATCGAGAATAAATCTAGTCGGGGTTGCGTGACATCGAGAAATCGAACGATAGGACAGAGCAACGTACCACGCTAATCACCTTGCTACATCTTCAAGATGTAGAACACGGAAGTAATCGAGACTCAATAAAATGTACGTCTGCACGTGGAGACAAGAAGAGCTGGGTAGGCTTTGCTGAAACATTTTACTGGGTGGTGTATACGTACCTACGTAGCGTACAGATCCACGTGTTCAACATATGCGGTCACGCTTATTTTTCCCAACTTGCCATACCTCAGATATTTACTTTCTGATCCGCGATCCAAGTATAAAGTAAATTAATCTCGGTCATTAATTTCCGCAAATAAGGAATCAGCGTCATGCCGAGTGCAGTAAACCCGGAATTTCATCATTTTTGCATTCTATTCGTCGAAAGATTCCCCAGGTTCTTGGTTCGTATATAAAATACGGGCAATACTGAAATGAAGGACTTTTGACAAGGCTGACTAGCCAGTGAAACCAGCAAAGCTTCTTAAATGTCCGGAGCAGCAAGGATCCTTTTTGTTATCCAAGGTCTGTTTGCACTCCAGCCAAGGCGACCCGCAGCGGGCGTTCTAAGATGTACCGAGTTCTCCATTCTGTGTACATATAATGCACCTGCACATTTGTGTGTTGATCTCTCTCTCTCTATATATATATATATCTATATATATACATATGTATATATATGTGTGTAAGTATTATTGATGTGTGTACAATGTCCGTCTATGTAAGCAAGTATGGATCGTGAGTGCATTCGCCCTGGTGTCCGACAATCAAAACCGACTCCCGAGGCCACGCGAATGACTTTTGCAAACAAAGAGCTCTTGCGTCTTTACTTAAGCTAGTTGTTTCTGCAGCCGTCGCATACGTCTCCATCATAAATTTGTTTAACGAGATTTAACGACCCATAAGCACCTGGGAGATCGTTTGCACAAACTGATCACCGCGACTTCGTGATTTGACTGACAATTTTCTATAATCGTTTTCTCTTTCATCGAGGGATGATATGCTGCAGGTATACATATAATGATGGCGTTAAACGTCACTTCAATTGTGACGGATCATATGAATGAGAAATTTTCATCCTTATTTTATACAAGCTCCCTATGTCCAGCCATATACTTAACGTACGTACGTATAGGTATATATATCGCCGTGGATATGTTCATTAGTCAAACGACTGTCCGTCAATCGTTTCTACGTGTCTTGCCCCTTTACTGATCGCGATATTTATCAAACAGATTGAGATATCTAGCTGGCGCAGTTTGTGAACGGAGAAATTACATTATGAGTAGCGAGCGGGTTTCAACCCGACCTGCGGATACGCTTCCTTGATCGCTCAAAACCCATTTTGAAACAGAGAAAAAAAAAAAAAAAAAATTACAATCTCTCACTGAGCTGTTGCTACAGTTTCTTGTTTTTTTGTCTTGTCTTCTTATTTTTTTGATCGCAGAAAGGATGAGATTAGAAGTATTTCAGCCACGATCGGTTATAGTCGCGAACCAACGGGATAATGAATTCTTTGATATGAATGAAACCGATTCAGAAATTGCATTGTAATATCGATCGCAGCTAGTTACTGCGATTTTCAACAACGATTGCTAGGAGGTTCATTCCTAATCATATGCACACTCATACCTTTCTGTATGATGTTTTTCCCTCAAAACGATGTCCGATTTTATTACTGGCTAACGAAATAGAGAGATATGAGATCAATATTATAAAATGACGAGAAGTACTCGAGGACGAAGCATCCTCCGTAATTTACATCTGGAGATAAGTTAATGCAACTAGCCAGAAGGATTTGCATTTCCTTCATTACCACTTAACCCGGTTAGTTAGACCGCCGATAGACCGCGGTATAGAAATACATAGGAAATTGTACATATTCCTATATTTGCATGTGTAGATCCGTGTACGTATACTAACATACGTAGAAATGACTCCACTTTACTCCACTTGATTCTACACGTCGCTTCGTTTCACCGCTTAGCAAAGGTACGAAAGTAATAAAATCCAATAAAGCAACGTATGGAGACACTTACGGAGGCGGAAACCGCCTGCAGGATTGAATGACAAGAACAGGCTGAGCGCGAAACGAGCTAAGATAATACCAGGGGCCAATCTCGAACGCAATATGCAGTGATTAATTTACATCTGCCGACAATTATTCACCCATATTTAAAAAAAAAAGGTAATCAGAACGTAATATATACAGTATTCACATTTCTTAATTAAATTAACGATGAAGTAATTTATTCTGGTAGTATAATTAACATAATTTTTTATCATTCTTCACAGCCTCTAGGAAAGCCGAAGATTTTTTTTACTTTTTGAAAGAACATCGGTGTCATTGCGTATTCTCTTCAATTGTTATATCTTATTATAATTTACGGGGCGCCATGCCAGTTCGCACAGGATAGCTTCTGAATTCGTAATGGTACTCGTGCATCAAGTACGACATATGCGCAATATACACTTAACATGCTTGCGTTGGGTAAATCGGTACTGCGCTGCTTCTGAAGTCTGACACCCGCAACGCCTAATAGTTTTAAACTCGAAAGATAGAGAACTGCATCGGTTGGTTCTTTTGCCGCATGAAATAACGCTTCGTATGGTAATCCCCACAATTTATCCCTTTTCTATCCCATTTCATATGCATTTCGTATAGGGGAGAGTTTACTCCGACGGAAAAATTAATTCTGCACGAAAGAACGCCTCGCATATCTTCGAAATCCATTTCCTGCTTCGTGCATGGACCGACTAGACGACTAAAAATGTAAATCCGACCATTATGCACATCGCCTTCCTTTTTTCACCCAAAACCATCTCGCGTCGTGCCCAAATTCTGATAAAATACATGTCGAAAGAAAGATCTCTTTTTTTTCTGTCTATCGAAGCCTCTGAATTTTTGAAGACGAAAATAACGGTAGAATCATCGTCTAAAGTCTCAGCAATGTCGACTGTCACATGAGTATCATATTCGCAATGGAAGATGTTAACAAGGAAGATGAGATGGGATGCTTCGATGCATTCTTAGAATAAGAATTCATTCTTCGAAGAGCATGGTAACGCCATAAGGTTGGCGCCGCTTCACGCTCGCATGTAGTACGACAGACATCGCATCACGTTGCAATTATTATAGAAGACTCGATTATTAATTGCCGCAAGTTGCACGGATGATAAATCAACATTTCTTGATCTGATTGAAGGAATGGGAATCAGAGACCCTCGATATCTGGAGCTCTCTCTCCGGCATATCTAACAACATGATTTGCCAAAATTATCAATGTGACTCTATTACCGCACAAATAACGGTGCCTTGTTAAGTCAATTAGTTTCTGCTGAATCTGATGCGATTATACAGCAATACGTCTGACTTAATATACTCGAGACTTCTCTTTGTCGTTTTAATAGACTCTTGTACAAATACAAGGACCGCTGTGCGCATTTTCACTTCCCACGTTTGTCGAGTTCGACAAGAATTGCACCGCGAGTAAACAGGTACCCATGTCCTACTTGTTACATTCTATAATCGTTTCTCATGCATTAAGTGCGACATCAATCTGTTTCTATAGCTGTGAATGAATCGTATTATTTTCAGAACAAATTTGTAACGTACATGCACGGTGGAGATATGGTGTTCAAATATATCTAACATAAGTATAGGATAAATTTTCATCTGACTGACAATTTCATTTATGACAATGTATCCGCAGCTTGAACAGTACACACGGAACTGTATTTATACATATTCTGTAATAGCGCAGAGTTAACTTAACTACAATACATAAAATGGAATTGAAAGTATAATTGTGTAACCGTGGAAAGTAGTTTTGCAAACATATGCTCGATTCCGATTGCCGTTAAAATTACTTCAATTTTTCTACCGCCAAACACTTTTCTTCTCACACAATTAACTCGGAGTGAATAACCCGCGGAATAGCCGTTTGCATGAATACTTAGAGAGCGAAGTTATATATTCTTATGTATTCTCGGTGAAAAACATTATTTTTTTATCTTTTTGGAATGAATTGCGGAATCGAGGCACACCAAATTGTACGTACGCCTTGAGTTTTTGATGACAAACGAGCGACCATATGATGAATTCTTTCATTTTGATTAAGGGTAACGATACGGGGGCAAGATTCGCGGATCAGTTGGTATAAGTATGAAATGAGAGAAGAGAAAGATTCGAGTGGGAAACCGGCGCAATATATCTCCGTACCAAGAGCTGAATTAATAGCCAACTTGTCATAACAGCGGCCGCAGTAACCTGGGCTTAAGCTGTCGCTATAGAGAATATTCTTGAGTATCGTGTCCCGACTCCTTAGTCCTGCGAGTCTTGAATCTTGAGTCTTGAGTCTTGAGACTTGAGTCTTGAGCGAAGCCGCGCGTAGTCTTGACGTGACGAATTTCCAACGTCAACTCTCCTCTGCAAGCTGATTGCTAAGTGACGTATGCAAATAGCATCCACGCCGAAGTCCATAGGCATCTTTCGCGAGATATTTCCATAAACTGTGCGTACAACTAATCCCTCTGCGTTGTAATCATACTTTCGTCGTTTTCAAACTCAGACATTTTTTTGACTCAATGCGAACATTCTCTTCCGCATGTCACATTATCATCCGCTGCCCGTAAACCCGAGTCGGAATAGAAATTCTAGTTTGATCCTCTGACACTCTGACTCCTTGGTTCTTTAGTTTTTCTAACGGAAATATAATCCTATTTTAGTAGAATCGCGTAAGGATCTCCTACGTAAGGATTCTAGAGTGTAAACGTCGATTAGCACTTGGACTTGAAATTCTGATCAGCGTCTCAACATCCCACGAAACTTTCAAACGCTACTCACAACCTCGAAAGTCTGCGAAAAATCGACTCAATGATCGATTTTATTTCGGACTTGGAATTCATTAGTCGATCAGTTAACAGGGCTTTTCATTAAAGATTGAGGAGCTGTAGGTCAAAACCGCAGAATCACGAAGCCCCGCTGAATTCTAGGCTCTACAGGTTCCAAATTAGAAATTCAAAAGTCTGGTTTGCGCCTTAAGTTGCTCAAAAGTCATCAAATTATAGAATAGAAGTGGAATAGGGTAACAGCCATACGTATATTTCCATAGATCGAAGCGTTCGTTTCATAGGAATTGAAAGTTAAGAAATAGTCGCGTTTGAAATATGTTTTATCCGTTAAATTATGATATCGGAAATAACCGTTTACTGCGTTATCAGCTACCATCTATCGGTGTGTAGAACAATGGGGTATTGGCTATAGGCCTAAATCGGTAATTTGTAACGTGTCGGAGCTGTCTGTAAGGTAGAGTAAGGGTGAAGCGGTAATAAAGTACCGAAAGTCGTAACTATGCTATCAGGGATAACTTCTAGCACAGCTAGTCTCTATCCACTTTCGCTCGGTCGCAAAAATCCTATAAGTTATACGAATGACAGACGGAGTAGTGACTATACGCTTCGGTTAGCTGAATACAAAGCCGTGGGTATGCTTTATTCATCGTTGTAGTATGTATGTT
Source organism: Tenthredo distinguenda (assembly GCA_947538915.1). Taxonomy (NCBI): domain Eukaryota; kingdom Metazoa; phylum Arthropoda; class Insecta; order Hymenoptera; family Tenthredinidae; genus Tenthredo; species Tenthredo distinguenda. Next base: position 15,920,216 of record OX384534.1, read on the forward strand.
TAGCCTGAAAATTATTATCATTATTGTGGTTGTTGTTATTGTTATCATTCGGTACCTACCGCAAAATTTTTTTTTCGAATTTTTATTACCTTTCTTTTATTCCAGAGCAAAACAACGGCTGCGTGTATCTATTCACGGTGTATGGATTTGACTTTACAATCACTTTGTCTACTTCCTCGAGAATTTCTAGCCAGCCTTCTACTTATAGTTATAAATGTATACCTATAGGTAGTGCGAAAATTTTTATCAGGATTTGAACTTTGATCGGTAGATTAGAACACGTGGAGAATCATCATCTCGACTTCGCAAGATGTGCATCGAAACATGTACATATTATAGCGCCGGTTAGCGCCTTTTCGTACAGAGGAATGAACCCTGCTCATTCCTCATTGCTCATTGCTCATTGCTCATTGCTTATTGCTCGTTGGACAGTTACGAAACCCTGTGATTTATGCGCACCAGTCAGTTATTATAGCATTATACTTTACGAGCGCAATTCATCATGTCATTATTGAGTGTTGTAAGGCGTGTTTAATCGAAATAGTTCAACATTTAGTCACTTACGAGTCTAGTAGTAATTGCCGTGCGTTTTTTATTGACCGGGAAGCACCGTCGTCCCAATTTTCATTTTCTTGGTTCTACCATTCCCCGTCGTGGACGAGTGTGAGGAATAATACAGATATTTATTATACTATGAGGGAAAGATTGACGGTCCCTATAGCGCGCACGATCGCTTATCTCGTTAAATACGATTCACAGGTTCTTTGACGCAGCAGCGTGTAGTGGTTCTTCGGAGCAGAGGAACGGAACTTTCTTTTGAACAAAAATTTAGACGGATGCATTTTGTACACGCATAGTGCGTTTTTAAGCGGCGTAAGACCGTGATCGGTATGTAAGTTCGGTAAGCCAGTCTTTACAAATCTCTCAACTAATGATTAATGACTCGCAAGCTAGTATTCACCTCTTAAGTCGAAAACCCGCGACGCCTGAGAGTTGCCCCTACACCACGACCTGCTGGGATGCTGGGTTTGACGGGCCCCGCGGGTCCAGGCAGTAGGCCCACTCCAAGACTGGAGTGGAGTGGACCAACCAAACTCGGTCTGGTATCGGCGTTTAATAAGCAACAATAATAACACCCGACTAAGTGTATTATAAACACGTGTTTCTGACGTGTGAAAATTAAGAGGAGATCTCGAAGAAATACTGCGGAAGATCCGATAATCGATTTCCAACTTATTATCTTACCATGTAATAACTTCTCTACATGTGTATACCATTATTTATTTGATCAACATCCGAGGAAGATGTAGGAGTAGCATGGTGTTCGAAATACTTGATGGTTTTCACATTCGGGTTAAGTTCTATCCTACACTTGTCTAGCACCATTTTTCAAAATAACGATCGGGACTCGATCTTCGGGGCTGAAACACGCACGAGGTAATAGTGGCGCGCCTGGCTCGCGTCAGGAAAGAGTACTGCACTTTAATTTCTCTTCGAGGAATATATACGCCTTGAAAATAATTTCTTTCAAATCACTGGTTCGCTGTGAGCAAATATCCTATTGATTCATTTTTTTCAGAGCTGATCGCTAGTGTTTTCAGACGTAATTAAAAATTATTTGATATTGTATGAACTTCGCGTATTTACGTGGATTTATCGCATTGAAGAAAAAGTGGTTGTCGCAGGGTACTGGTCGCATCGTTCATCGGAACTTCTTCAAATTTGGAGAGAATATTCTATACGGATTTTGTTTCAAAGCAGATCAATGGTATTTGATGAATTTCATTTTTATGCATGGCAATTTTCGATCTTAAGTCATTTTCTTCTCGACGGACTGACCGTATCTCTATATATTACGGATTTACCTCGAAATGACATCATCTCAGAATATTCTCTCCAAATTTTAATGAGTTTCAATGAACGATGCAACCAATTTTTCTTCCTCAAACTAAATCCGTCTAAGACGAGTCCATAGAGTCTAAAATAATGTCCAATTATGACTAAAAGTCGAAGTAATCAGCTGTGAAAAAACTAAGCCAATGGAGTATTTTTCGAAAAAGTACCAGTGATTGAAAAACAATTATTTCTAAAGCGTATCTTGGAATCTGTTCGCTGATTAATTTTCGCGTAAAACTTTTTCCATACTCTGCTGCACCTACGACATTGAGAGACACGAGTCCCGAGGCGAGTCCTCGGGACAGCCGGTACTCGAAGGATGGTTCTTGCTGGTTCTCCAAGAAGTTTACAGGTTTTGCCCGCGGGGGCAGAGCTGGGACACTTTCATCTCGATCTTGGAAGGGATCGGTACGCAAAGGAAAATATAGGAGTGGAATAAGTTGAGGTGCAACTTTCTGCAGGTGTCAGTCTGTCCGGTTGTCGGCGAGCTAGTCTTGTCTTCACAAGATCTCACGGGTAATTAATATTTGAATTTTTCATTTCACTTTAGTCTTTTGGCCCAAGACTTAACCGACAGTGTCACCGTACAAAGTCAATCTCTCGATTGCCTCTCCATTGAAGTTGATAGGTTGGCAACTCTGGCAGGACGTACAGAACGGCGAGTACTTCGAGGTCTGAAGCGACAGGGCAACAACTATGACATGTGAAGAACGTCGTCTAGGTTGTAACGCTGCTTACCCGGTTCGCTGATAACAACTTTCGCGTCAGGCTCAACCACAAACGACAAGAGATTAAATGAGAGAATAGGATCTGAATTTTATCGAATGTTCAATCTCCGATCCTAAACGTTCATATATCAACAAATTAGGTTTTTAGTTTAGTTTTATATCGTTAAAAAAAAAATACTAGCTGATTCCTACCAAATTACGGTCTGAAATATCCGAGGACGACCGCTTCTACTTCAGCTGCATCTAAGTATGAAAGCCGAGGTCTGACAGATCCTAACTTATGCCTGATTTCTACTTCAATAAACTAGTGAACTGATGTTGTAAAGCTGTGTTGTTAAAAAAATCCCTGCAGAGACACTAGAGTCTTTAAAAAAACGTGTCCCACTTTCGAGGTGTGTGATATACCCTATTTATGTCGATCTCATGTACGTGTGGAGCATCGATAGACTATCATAGTAACAGCACATCATCGTTGTCTCTACATTATGGCTCACGTACTTGACAATATTGAATTTCAAGAACGATTCCTGCTAGCGGAGATAGCATTCGAGTTACGTTACTCGAACAAAGGTGAAGAGAGTTGTCTCAGGACTTCGAAGAATCACGGAGATAAGTTTATATAAAGCTACTGCTTAACACTGACCGGAGGGCACCAGTGGGCATAAAATATTTTGAAGTGAAAAGAATGGCTCGTCCGAAGATCAGCTTCTGCACACGTCGCACACTTGCTGACCGAACTCTATATTCGATATTTGGCGAGAGACCATTGCCATTATTGGGCTAGGTTCGGGTTGATGATCGGAGCTGGTTTCGAGAGTTATTTTGTTTGATACATCCGACGTTTTGGAACCGAAACTATACTTGGATTTAAAGAATTAATAAATATATCAGCATCTGGTGTGAAAACGGTCGAATACCGCGGCAGTTTATTCTTAAAAGAAATCTGTATTTATTTGAATTTACGTGATGTTACAATTATTTGATCTTCTCTCTGCACGACGCGATGTAGCAGAAATTAATGTGACGTCATGATCTGATATTCCACCGTCGCATTCCGAGAAAGTTGTCGTTGGGAAGATTTTATGAGAACCTTGTGTCAAAGTAAATGGATTTCGTGGTGAAAAGCATCGAACCGAAGTCTGAAAGAGGTAGTGGGAACACAGTCGTTCGTTCTTTGACTTGCCTTACTTAACTTACGCGGAATTTTATACATATACCAGCACTGCGTTAGCTGCTTTGTGAAAAGCTGAGCAAGTGCAATATCCAGACTCGGAACCCCGGAGCCTCATCCCTCTAGGCCTACGGCTGGTTATATTCGTTATTCCCGTCCAGAGGCAGCTATAAACGTACCTTACTTTGCTTTATGACGTCTGGGAGGTTGAATGTCACAAGCCTTAGAGTTTCTGAAGTATAAAGAAGCGCCGCTGAAACCTGCACACCACGACACACTTGTCGATAGTAGATTTTTCTGGTATCAATATCACCAATTACCTACGATGATTTTCACAGCAGAATAACATCACTGACTTCGACTATGACCATGGAATAAAAAAGTGTGGGACAAAATTTCATATCGGAATAAAAACGTCAATAGTCTTGAATTAAAAAAGAATTAGGGACAGCACACACATCTTTGGCGGTAGGTTCAAGCCATCAAGGTTAAAACCATCAGAGTGGTTTCTTCAGGAAATTAAACGCCTAATTTGTGAACAGACTTAATGATGTTGTAGAGGTCTTTCAGTATAGTCGCTTAATGAAAGGGCGGCGAATCACAACGGTCTATGACTCTATATTTGAGATTCAAGATCCGAGAATTAGGAATCAAAAGTGGCACTCTAGGGGTACTCGGAGCCGTTCGAACTTTCACTTCTTAGTGAGGACCTGTCTACATCAATGAGCAGTTGAGATCGAAGGAATTTGTAGATCAAGGAATGGAAATTATGAATGAAATTTCATTTTTCCTGGCATGAGAAGATAATTTATAATTTATAATCACAAAAATATTTTCCTTTAGAATCCTCATCCAGGTTTCTTGGCGATACGAAGGATGGACCTAATCCATCAGCTTTGTCGCGTGCAGGCTTGATCAATTCCTATTTCTCTGATCAAGTGAACCGCCCACGCAGCAGGATATCGTTGAATATGGTGCATCTCACCCGCAGGATAACCCCTGAATAGATAATGGGTAAAGATCTCGATCAATTGACTCGTGGAGTGACTCGTGCTCCGATACTCAAGCACAACGTGAGTGACGCTGTTTCAGTTGAAGCTGACGATAAACTATAAGTATATTATATATGTATGTGTTGTTCGTTTCGCTTCGGAGTCCGCAGGCTGTAAGAGGTCCCACGACCCCGTATAGGTCAATCTTTTGATCGCATCGACTAATATTCATCTCAGGAAAGAACTCTCGGTAATCCTTTACGGCCGAGCCCTAATATTCGGTTATACGTAACAAAATCGCATAATATTGGTCAGCGAGTGAAGTCAGATCTCTCAAAGTACCAAAGCTATACCCTCCTATGTCTCGGTCCATCAGCAACTTCGATGTCTTGCTCAATATTTCACCCTTGTTTAATTTAACCGTAAATTTTTCGGAATTCATATTTCTAGACGCCGTTTAGAAAACAGTTTACCCCAACATCCTAATTCTATAATCTCAAAAGTCTAGTTTGCGCCTAAACTTTTTCAAGACGGATAAAATTCTCCCTTTCAGGTGCAAATCATAATTTCAATACATGCAGAATCCTACCCTAAAATTCCATTTCGGACGTTCAAGTCTTCAGTGATAACTTGTTGAGTAAAATTATAATTTCTCTGTCGAAAATGTCGGTTATATAATCGTCGACATACCAACTCTTCGAGAGTCTCTATTGCCATTATACATAAAGGTGTATCCAGTAGTTTGTGCGAAGCGATATCCGGTTGCCAAACTTTCGAACTGGTTGGAAACTTTTACCGTTTCTTAAAGTGCGAACGATCGAATGAAACATTTTACTGGGAGCAAATGCTGGAAGGGTTATGGGGTCACGTAAGAATCGGAAATTGAATCAGTGTTGAAAACAACATTTTCAGTTCCTATGGTTCCTATGGAACGGTTCTAGAATGAGATACCAGAGGGGTGCAAAACGTCGAAGACTTTTCCTTTTTTTTTTTTTAAATTGACATAATTGTGAACAACGAGATAACCGGTCGATTTCTGCCATAGCTGAGCGAGCAGAAATGATATAATGCAAATCTTTGAGATATAAAATGACGTAAAGCGTGTCCGGCGAGGGTTGATACCTATATATCTCACATCTCGAGATTATACTCATCGTGTAATCCAGCAGGTAGGCACACCTCTTCGATATACATTGTTTAATAATTCATAGGACGTGATGATGCATGATTGGGCATGTTTCTGTACGTGTGAGTAATACGTTCATTCTCAACTCGCCGGACCTTTCAACACCCAGAACTTTGACGGAGCGACTAGCTCCGAGGCACAAATATACCACCATGTGTTTATTCGACCAGAAATCATTTATGTACCGGTCAAAAAATGTGAAATAAAAAAGAGAAAAAAAGAACAGAACCGAATTAAGAATCAGTGTAGCCGTGAAAATCGATTTTATATGATTTACTATTGCGTCCGCGCCATTACAATATTTTATTTACACCGACATTTATCCACCGTGTAAATCTGCTGAAAAGTATGTATTATAAAATTGATTGCACGTTCCAAGCTCACGATTCTAACACATTAGTGTCGGTAGCATCCGATGATTAATTTACCACAGATACCGTAATTGCTAAAAGCTCTAAACCCTTACTGAACCCCGCCTTACCGCCTACTGGCTTTATGTGTATACAGAGACAAGTATGCGTTGTGGATATATGTCGATGAGACGCCGGACGATTGCCACCGGTCAGTACCGTGCCGCTAATTACTAATGACCAATCACGCGGATTTATCCAAACCTGCAATGCATGAATAATTCACGAGTACAGAATAAAGGCAGGATTTCAAGAACCTGCAGCACCCAGTTATATATATTATACAGATATGCACCTACGGTGAACCTATACGGATGACTTTCCTTTTAATATACTGTAAAACAATTTGAACTATGAGAAAGCACGAACTGATTTCAACAGAGCTACGTAATCTCTTCAAATTGCATCCACGAATGAGGTACAGAAGTTTGAACTAATGAACTAAAAATTTGTGGCAAAAGGAGCTTTTGGGAACTTTCATATTTCAAATGTAATAAAAATGCTCCGTGTGTCACAGATGTTGAGTTTTTTAATTCAAACTTTTCCGTTCTGTTCTTCCAAGCGCAGAAGCTTCATTTCTATAGTATAAATCATCTGGATAGAACCCCTAGCTTTTTTTGCAAAACTGATTCAATTCGATTTTAAGAAAAAATTTGAAGACTTCGTGTTTCAATTTGATCATCGAAAAGATGAATTATAAAATAAATTAATAGAATTGAAAAATAATATTGTGCTGCGATTGGAAATTGTAGCATTGTCATGACTTGAGGAGAAGTACGAATTTCAAAAACGAATATGAAAAATAGTAATCTAACAATGAGATGTAAATTCATAGGAGGCCCATTCAGGATGTTGCGTTTGACAATGGACCATCTAAAGAACTTCACTTTCTACTTTCCGCATCGTTTTATTGGCGAATAAGAGATAAGCCAAGAGCAGCTGAGCCGGTGGTACGGCCATGTAACGCACTTTTTATAGACCGCGTTCCATCACGTACGTCTATTTCGTAGACTGGAATTATCGTTATTAAGTTGGTATCGCCCGTTGGTAAAAAGAATAAGAAGATAATTTCTCGATATTAAGATTTGCTAAAAATCTTTCAAATTACAGAGTAATTTCATCCGAAGTACGAAATTGAAAATACTGACTAAATATAGCAATGTCAAATCGGTGGAGATGCGCCTCAAATTTCTCGATACAATTGATTCCGTTTCAATTACTCGTCGGCTATGAAAAATATCATTCTACTCACAATTTCCCACTTTTATCAACCAACTGTAACATCTTCATTCCCTTCAACTTCGGGGATAAATAAATGCACTATGCACAAGTCGCATTGACCCACAACGTCACGTCTCGAATAGGTAAACACAGGTAGAAATATATTCATGGGCTCTTTAGTTGACAGTCGTGTAGCCTACACGGTACAAGGACTCCTAATAATCCAAAAAATATAAGTTAAGACAGATGCCATGTGCCATAACAGTAACCCACACAGTTGGACGTCGTAGGGTTCGTCGAACAGGCTAAGCCCATTTCTTCCTTGTTAGGTGCCACTTCTTGAACAACGGTCGTAACAGTTACTCAATTTCTCGCGCCTAGATAAGATCATCTGATGGTTCAGTCCGGCGTTCGACCCCGTGCCACCTACGCCCTACACGAGATATAATCGCGGCTTAAAAGTTCAGGTAAGAAAATATCGAGGTGTCATTTGATCGCCATTATACGCCTTGTGAAATTCAGTCGATGAGATATAACCGTACGGAATCACGTACTACCTGATCGCCAAAGCTCCGGCAGACTCGCGTATATCTGTATAGCTTCATCGAATTACCGAAGCCAATTTTATGCTCGGATGACTGTAAGATCATTCTGGTTTGCGACTTGGAAAAGAGACACGGAGTGAGAGAACAGGTCCAAGTTACTTTCCTGCGGCTCAGAAATCGTACTTTTTCTACATCCCGTTCGCCAGCGTTTAGGGAACTTCAGAGAAGATATATGGGATCCAAAAATCGGATTTGTAATCCGTGTCAACACTCCCGGATTACCTGATTATAAACTATTCTTAGGCGCCCACGAGACTTGAAATTCTAGCTCAAACCTCTTGATCCTAGAATTCAGAAAGGCATTGTGATTCTGTGTTCGACCTACGGCCCTCAATCTTTCATTAAACGTCTCGTGAACGAATTGACGATTGAATTTCAAGTCCAAAATAAAATTGATGATCGAGTCGATATTTTGCAGACTTTCGAGGTTGTAAGTAGAATTTGAAAATCTGATAAGATGTGGAGACGCGCTGATCAGAATTTCAAGTGCAAGAACTGATCCCGATTGTCTTATTTCTGTAGGCAAAACTTGAAGGCAAGGGAATTGAGGTTTCAGAGAATAAAACTAGACCTTCTATTTAAAATTGTCAGACTAAACTCAATATTTTCTCTAACTTCACATAACCGGTCAATGTCGAGAGAACAGCTTTTTTTCTCTGCCCCACGAGCTGCGACAGTCGTCACACGTTATGATATGAATTTATAAGATCGTCAGTGCAGATCGTGAGCGAGTTGTTCACTGAGGAATAATGCGTGATCACACAGTTCAGTCAATCGTTAATTCATTCGATGCTAAGATCTTCCCAATGAGAAGATACAGACTAATAATCATCGTTCGAAGTTATAGCCGAGAGGACTGTCTATCGGTGAGATAAATTTGTCCGAATAACTAAAAACCACGTAACGTACCTTGAACCAGAACCGATTCTATTCGAAATCAAGTGTACCGTATAAAGTATAGAGAAAGATAAGAAAGTGTGGAGGCTGATAATTTCCAGATGAAATCGGCACGGGGAATCCCCTTTCGCATCAGGTTACTTGCATTCTCTCGAGTGGATATTTCCGAGAAGAATAATATAACCGATAGCAATTCCAGTAGTGCAAAACTAAGCCGGTGCACGTCCCACGTGGACTGGTTCAACTTTGCGAATACAATTGTCCGAGTGTTGCCTAACCGAACAAATAGAGGGTGTCCGCTAGACTAGAGCTAACGATAAGATAAGAAAATAACATACTGGTTTAGGGGTTTAGGAGCTGTGAGCTGGAGTTTTAGGGCTTACACGAGTTTCCATACGATTAAAGCTTTCAGAATGAGGGCGTTGTATCCCCTTCGAACTATTATAATCGAGCTAGTGAAAACGGTTGGACTGATTTGTAAAGATTAGAGAGCCGATGTTTGTTAGGTTCGAACGTCAGCCTTGGCATAAGGATGGTCGAAGATCGAGCCGGTTAAAGATTGTGCAGACGGACACACCGACGCCGAAGAACTTCGAGGAGCGAAGCGGTGACCCGACAACTTTTCTTTCTCCTTCTTTCAACACACCGGCATCCGTCGTTCCGTTCATCTTGTACGTCCGTCCGTCCGTTCGATCGAGCGATTGTTTTGATTTATGTCGAACTGTTTCACGGGATGATGCAGCGAAACTTCGCGTCGCTGCTAAGCTCACCTCTGACCTCCATCAGCGTAGTCCTTTTTGCTTTGGAACCCTTTCTTCGAACCGGTCGATGAATTAGAGCAAAATCGTCAATGATCGAATTGTACTTCGTCTCATAGTTGGGCTTTTTATTTTTCTTTCTCCCTGTAACTATGATGATTGACAAAATTTGAATGAGGAACATTTTCGCAGCACGCGTTAAGCGCAGTGAAGGTACTCTTGCAGCTAGCGAAGGTTTAGCTATACGTACAATAAGAGAAAATAGGAAAATGATTAAAAAAATACGTCGAACAGGAGAAAGCTGATGTTTCGATTACACCGAAAGATTAGACGGTTAAAGTACGCAGCCAATCAAGGAACTAGAGGATCTATTACAACTAGTAGATAATGGAATAATATGTCAATTATAGATCACGCAAAGTGGCTGCATAACTTTGTTACGACGGTGCGCAGTAAATGATTTTGTTGCACCACACTAATCACGCCTATCCAGATGCTCTCGCAATTCAATTAAGTGAATGAATTTCGGTCATTCTCACGTCCAATGTTAATTGCTTGTTACAAATTCCCATTTCTGATTGAGCCGAGTGCCGGAAACCGCGAATACGGTGATCGGAAATTGAAAGAATAAGCGTCACGTTATGAAGAAACTCTTCATCGACAATTTTCCATTGCTGCGGGTCATTCGAATCCGTTGTACCGAAAACAGTTATGCCCAATCTTCAAGGCAGAGTGTCGCATACTGCCTACGCCACCTACACGGAACTTCGTTCTATTCTACTCGAAGTTTTAATGTACTTCACACCGAGGTGTGCAGATGAAAAAAGTCCACAAAAAGAACAACGGAATGGGTTGTAATCCGGAGTTTTATACACGTAGCATGTATTCGCACACTGGCTAATTTATTTATGCGGTTCTGCTGCATGTAGGGTTTGTATTGATTGACCAAGAGTCGCGATGAAACTTAGACATCGCAATAGGTAGGTAATTGATACGAGCAAAGTTATTGCAGTGAAAGTACACCGTAGGACTAATTGAACAATAATTTAACTCGTAAATGGAAATTACCCAGGTATCATAAAGCTTGTAAGAATAGGGCGAACTGCCTAACAGAAAAAGTATTTCGCACAACTAGTAAACTTCTACCCGGAATATAACAGCAGTCTGACGAGCGCCGTGTCTTCGCACGAGTCGTTTCTTTCCCTAATGGATAACTTCCTATCTTAACATGTACAATATTCGATGTTTCGTAAGCTGCAACAGCAGCGTCAGCAGGATCTTCGAAGGCGAGAAAAAAATAAGACATTAAATGCGTTATGATATGCGCCCAGCTACAACCTCACACACCAAATATACGAATACCCGTATGATGCGAGATTTTTATGGTAATTTCGAAAGATCTTTCCTCCCACTATAAACTCAGCTGCTGTAACGCCGCTTATATTCTCAAGATGAAACAGAAGACGCGTGTCACACACGTCGTGGGTTCAGACGCATGGGAATTACAATTACTTTTATCGTTTTTACTGCGCAACTGGCTTATTGTCCGCTTCACCAGCCAGTACTTACACTTCACAGTATACCTTGTACGATAAATTGGCGCTCACGGGACACCGGGACCCCATGGGTCTCCATAAGACCTCGTGGGGTTCCGATACTCTCTGCCCGCACGTGTATACATGTATTCATATGTGCGTGTACTTATGCTATCCGTTGTAGCTCCCCTACTAGCGACAAATAACAGATAGGTACAATCTCACGGGTATACCTAATTACGAGAATTCGTGACATGAGTTTGAAACGAACGAACGGGGTTTTTAATCGTGCGAAAAAAACCCACGGGATTTGATAAGTTATGTGAAAAATGTAAAAACGTGGTCTGTTTCACCGGGGAACTTATGGTGTAGGTATTTTTAAACTTATAAAGACCTTTCTTTTTATCATTGCCAAGATATGCTATAAATTTTCACTTTCACGGTAATGAACTCACCCGGAAGATGTAGGCTGTGTCCCGTTTGTCAATATAAATCTTTCGCGAGCGGTAAATTGTAAACATTCGCTATCCAAACTCCGGCGTAATTAATTGCAATCGTTGAAAGTAAAGCGGCTCCGGCAGGGGATAAGGTATCGAGTCGACGTTAAATCGACCCCGAAATATTGACTGATATAATCTATCGAATCATTGTTATTGAATATATTATAATAAAAGAATTCATCTGCCTTTTTATACACCCGTCGAATAACCGTAATCAATCGATGATCACGCGCCTTGCTTCACTTCGTCTTATAGAAAACTTTCACATTCTATACCTACCGCTGCACGCCATACAACGTATTAATGATTAAACTATTCAAAGGGTAGAGATACACGCGAGCGCGTCAATGGAATACGAGAGCAAAGGTCTCCACCTATGTGGCAAGACGAGGCTGATGGATTCCAGCAAGTGCACGGTTTGTGATTGTAAATTTAGCTCGACGCTCACGTCAGACAGACTCGAGTTCCGACTTCGTAATGTACTCATTCGGTGGCATTTACAGCTTCTTTATATTCAATAATTTACTTGAATTTCAAATCTTGCCATTATTCATTGCGCAATAAACTCTTCCTAGATTATCTCCGTGCAATATGATCAATCCGCGCGATTACACAATCAAGGTCTCGAACTGGCTACACCTAGAAAATAATTTTTCCAACTAATTTTTCAGAAACTAATCAATAATTTCAACAAATCTTGAGATGACGAAGCCAACACACGGCATAGCCATAAGATCGATATGACGTTACGTTGGTAAGCCATGAATGGTAGAATGTATATATGTATATATGCATCTAAACAACAATATAACAATATAACTTCACCCGACCCAATAACAGAGCCAATGTTCCTCATCTTCTCATGAAGCGGAGCGGAGCGGAGTGGAGTGGAACTCCCACCAAGATATAGTTAGAAAGAATTAATTGTGTAGGGATTAAATCTCATTATGCGTAGTGACGAACGATATTACGAATCAATGAAAACATTGATTAGTTGGGTGGCTTGAACTTCCCTAAAAATAACTCGATAACAACTTGCTGCACGGCAGTGAGATTGGACCTTACGTTAATGAAAAATCGTTGTAGCAACTCAATCATACTTTCGACATTCTGCATCGTGAATTCATCTCCTTCTTCAAAGTGTATAGAATTGTTCGGCTTTTGACGCATTTTCACTATTCTTGAATGATGACGACTTCGATGGAGGATAATTTGAATCGGAAATCTATGCCTCTCGACCTATAGGTGGCAACTTTCGTATCAGAAACAAAGCTCTTTGTACGATCGACCTGTTTAACTAGTCGGTATTATCAGGCGTCGAGAATCTTTATATGTGCTACGTATACGAAAGTATAGGTACACGGGTACACGGTGATCGCGACGAACACGAATCGAGGTTAACGTGCTACTGAAAAATAAGATACTAAATCCAAAGCTGAATACGCCAGGCCGCTACTACGTCGATGACCAGCATAGCATATGAAAAAGAGATTAAAGAAATTAATTCTCATTCGTGACGGATCTCAAACGAAGCCGTCCTCCTATATTTAATACTCATATACACACCGTGGTAATTTGTGAATCATCAGTTATTTACACAGTCTTCCTTCTTTTTTTTTTTTTTGAACGATCTGCAAACACGCGCCTCCGCCACTTAGATTTCGATCACTTAGAGTAGGTATCAAATTACCAAGGACCGTCAAGGATTGTTAAAGCCATAATTTATAACCCTGCAGTGATTACTCTTCGAGTTACCACTAGGACGACCTATAAAACAATCGTAACAACGGACCCGAAGCCTTCTGTAACAGGTCCGCATGGTCTACGGATGCAGTTTCTATACGTATATCACTATAGGTAGTCTAGCCTATGGCTCGCTATTGCTTAGGATCAAGGCCAGATCCATTAAAGATATTCACGAGGAATGCCATGGTGAGTGACTGGCTCTGATGGGCGAACGGATCGCGGTCTTAATTGTGTCCAATCGTGGCTAGAGCAGATTCTAATCCAACTTGCAGGACGCGTTCGCGGTGGTTCTGGTCAAACGCGACTGAGGCACCATTCTGGACGGCTGGATCTCCGGAGATGAGGCTGAGGACGAGGATGAGGACGAGAACCGCGCCGATAACTACAAACCCAAGAACTGCAGCAACCTGCACGCGAAGACGGACGAAAGAAAGCCCCAAGGTAATTGACAGCGTCCGTGCGTTGGCGCCAGTCCCGGCAATTTCGCGGTCACGGTTGCTCGCCGTTTGCGCGCCTCTTAATCACTTTAAGAAATTTATTACGTAACACCTGACTTCCCGTCTTCGGTTCATTTTTCGATTAGAATCACATCTGTCTCACCGTAAGACGTTTCGTACCGCCACATGGTGTCGATATTAACTATCGAAGAAACTATAGATCAATTTTATAAAAGAAACTATTAATTTTTTCACATTTTTACTTCACCGTGTGTCTGCAGCCATCCGTCAATTGCGGTAAAATATCAAAGCGGTCGTTAGTCAAGTATTGGTAATTGGAATGCCGATTGACTGATCGACGAGTGTCACCAGATATCGATTCAACGAAGGGATGAGAGGAGATGAGAGGAATCCAGTTTGTCTATCGTTCTTTTTCCCTCGTTTATTTTTTTTTCGTTTTTCTTCTCTGTTCCTTCTTCCTTTTTTTTTCGGGGAGTATCACCGTCGTACGACGTGACAAGCTTACGAAATCCATTGTGATCGATGTTTGCGCTGACAAGCGAGAAAAACATAGACAGAGATTTATTTGTACCTTGCGGAGTAAGCGTCGTTGAAACAGAGAAGATGATCTATGCTAATGTAGCGAATATTTCGTCAATTATTTACGAAATCCATGATAACGAAATTTTAGACCTGGATCTGCTCGATCCGTTTCAACCCGATCGGTTAACATTTCTTTTTTCTCTCTCGTACGAAGATGGTTAAAAGATACATATATAAGTATGATAATTTGTCTGAGACCCTCGTTGCCAAAAACAGAAGCTGAGGTCTGGCTAAAAGTTTGCAGGATCATTGGGGTACCGGTATCATAACGGATCGCGTGAAAATTACGCTTAAATTACCCGGCATGCAACGTGTTACATAC
Source organism: Tenthredo distinguenda (assembly GCA_947538915.1). NCBI lineage: Eukaryota > Metazoa > Arthropoda > Insecta > Hymenoptera > Tenthredinidae > Tenthredo > Tenthredo distinguenda. The sequence goes on from OX384534.1 coordinate 15,935,223, forward strand.
ATCGCCGCCTTGTTAAGGCCAAGGTGCGATATAAAACTTTATAACGTCCACTTGGTGAATTCGTACTTTTATTTCATTTTTTATTCCCTTTTATTTCGCCTTAAATTTTTTTTTTCTTTTTAATTCTCCCTTCAATATCAGGAATATTGAAATACGTTCGATCATATGCGACGCAACGTCCCATACCGGCAAACAGAGAAAATTATACCTTCATGACTTTACAGTTCCATACAACTGGCTTTGCGAAGTATAGGCAAGGCGGCAAACCCCTCCAAGAATCCCAACACACATTTATACATACATGTACGCCCATCACATATGCAGTATATATAATAAAACACCAGAATCAGGTGATGTCTGAAGAATTTCGACCAGACAGAGGATCATTTCCACCGACTAGATTACTAGCACGTTGCGCTTGCAGGAGAGGGCAGAGCAAGTCTGCGGTCTACTAGATCTATTTATAGCCTACGACGTTAACTTATATACACGTTATATATCATACATGTACATATGTATAACGTATACTATATACAATATGTATTAACGCACACATGTGCGCGTATGTGTGCGCACACGCCACACGCGTTATACCATCCCATACTCAGCTGAATACCCACATAACGGGCACGCTTACTAAAGTCACGCTGTACTATACCTCCATGCGTGTATGAATAGTTGGTGTATCGAAAAAAAATTGATGTTTTATTTTTTATACTCCTACTATTTTGAACGGTAGTTTTTTTACACAAAACAATTCCTGTTCGACTTCGAGAGGTAGCGCGAGTCACTTTTCTATGTCTGTCTGACTTTTTCCCGTGAAACTCACTCAGTAGGGGTTTTTGGGTTGCCGATTACAGATCTGAAGTTGAAATACGAAAATTAAGGCGTACGGAAATTGCAAATAGTAGACTGTTTCGTTTAAAAATTGGTAGATCTGAATCGAAGAGTTTACCAAATTCACATTGAAGGACACTATGGAAACCCTGAGTAGCAATTTTTGTGCTACCAGTTTTCATCCATCGTTTTGAATTTTCGTATCTCGTCTTCAGATTGGCAACAAGAGACCCCAAAAGCGGTCGAGTATTAATTTCGACGTGAATCAGTCCGCTTTTCACAATTTTTATTAACTTTTTACAATCGTAAAAATACCCTTTCCGTAAAGGTTTCAAAAAAGTCGTGCATGTAAGCGGACTTCTTCAGAAATGACGTTCCTTCCGAATCGTCATGAATCCTTTCCATCAATTCTACGGCTGAGCGTTGAAACGACTACAATGATACCTACACAGAAGTACTCTAATGAATTCGCGGTATTTTCTGCAACAACAATTAGACGAAAAATGATACCGTATCAAGTCGAGGCTCACTGTATCGTGGGGAGTTGTCAGGGTGGTCAATATGTGTCGATTAAATTGGACGATAAAGTGGGTCCAAGCACTGATTGCGGGATACCAATGATGGATGCAGGTCCTCCCTTCCCTCTCCTGTCCCTACCATTTTGTGGTGCGTACCACGAGTGTGGCAGGCCTGTCCTTTACCATAGCCAGTATGCGCCAAGGTCGCTAACCTCTGGAGCCCTAAGGTTCCGTTTGGCGCCACTCTTTTTCACGTTTAAGTTGTTTAAGTTACCTGCTGCACTACGGCTGCTGCTGCAGTCACTCACTCGCTCACTCACTCACTGATACTCACTTTGCGCCTAACGATAAGATTAAATCTCCCATGCGGGATAATACCTACTCGATACTCGCGCTTTCACACAGTGCGTGTCGTTCACCGCAAAACACACGACAGGATAAGTATCAAATTAATTGAAAATCAGTTTACAACTTCGAAAGGTACTGCCGTGCCGAAGAATCCGTAGGCGACTAGTCTGATGCTGCGATCATTCGATCTATCTCTACGCATCTTTGATTCGACCAAAATCTTTCCATTTCAAGTTTTTTAGTTCAAGCTTTTCTAGATTATTTGTGAATATATTTTGAAAGACTTCACGTAGTTTTTTTTTAATCAGTTCATGCTCTATTATATTACAAATTATTTTACGGTATTGGTGAACTCATATGCGTAGGCTCTCCTTGGAGAAAAAGATTCTGTAAAGATTCGTTTTTTATCAAAAATTGACTTCCGACGTATAAGTGTAATAGATTTGTAGATAGGAAACGCTTAACTCACAATCAACGCTAGATAAACTACACTAGTACCGTAAAGGGATCGTAAATTGAAGAAATAACGAATTATTGAATAACGCTAATTGACGGAGGAAGGAACGGCTTCTCCACACATCGAGAGTAATGATCTATTTGCATACCTATACCTATTGGACAATTTATTTGAAAGAAAGTACATTTTACTGTTCAAAGACGAAAGAATATTTACAATAGTGCACAAATTTGTTCACTTTCGATATTCATTTACATATTTGAACGCAGACTAGACAAATTTCGTCATGTTTTTTTTTTTTTTTGTGATGACATTCATGTGAGAAAAAAAGATGATTGAACCAGCCATAAATATGAACAAATATTTAATAATAATAGCTATGATGTAGAAACTGCTGTAACCGAATAACTGCTAATTCGTAATCGAGTATACATTTAATTAGATCGACAAGTATTCAGTCGCAACAAATTACTAGATTCCTTATTCCGCTCTCTGTAAACGCAGATTTTATAGTTTGTGTACTTGGCAGCTAGTTGAACCTGGTGCAATGTTTGATCCATCATGATATTCTAATACGTTCGAAAAATTAACTTACACAAAAATTGCGACATTGGAAGCATCCGCAGTGCGAATACTATTCTTGTTGATTATAGTCAGCATATTGTCTTAGAATTTGTTACGTTCATTCCTATCGATTTCCTCAACGTTTCGGAAGACTGATTCGATATGATATGCGTAATATATTGCAAAAGTATACAATTATTGCATGTGGGTCTTTTATGTTTATTTACTACATACGATGAGTGCAAAATGAGTAATAAATTATACATACCTACGCTACGCCCACAAACTAGCGGGTCACCCAATTTTTTCTCTGAAAAATGTCCGATTTTAAAGTCTCATAACTCAGCGGAAGATAAACGTAGAGAGTTGTCATTGCAAGCGTTTTGAAGCTGAAAGCTTGAGCTTTCGGGTGTTTTCAGAAATCGAGCTTACGTACCTTTGCTCGCAAGTTATGCTTATGAAGATCATATTATGGGCCATTTGTGCCGCCTTTTTCATGCGAACTGTATGAGGTTTGATAGAAAATTTGGGAACAATTTTGGGTTCAACTTCGGATAACACATCGAAAAAATAACATAGAGCAAATTTAAAAAATGGATTTGAAAGGTGATATTTCAAGCTTCAAAATGGTTATCACAAAAGTTCAATTTCCCGGCTGGCAGGCTCCGTACACCGTTTCAAAGTTGAAGGTTTACTTTGCAGGTTCGACACAAGATGCTTCGCGGAAACACAACTTACGAGCAAAGAAACGTAAGCTCAATCGCCGAAGACACCTGAAAGATCAAGGTTTGAGCTTTAGAACGCTTTCAAGAACAACTCTCTACGTCTATTTTCCGCTGAGTTCTGAGACTTTGAAATCGGACATTTTTCGGAGAAAAAATTGGGTGACCCGCTAATTTTTGCGCAGAGTGTATTATAGTATACTCTTCTAAATGATATAAAATTGTTCGAAATCGTTCGTTGAGTGAGGTAAGATTTGACGAAGATTGGTATCAGTTACAAAGATGTATTGGGAAAAAACGATGAAAAAATTTGCCCACATCCCTGCCTGATGCTCACGTGCGTGAACGGCAGGCTGACCATTTCTCTCGGCCCTTCTGGATACGTAGACTACTCAAATAACGACCGCAGGTTGCAGCCCCAACAAAAATACATAAAATTATCAAAACCAGTTAACCATGGGACATTACCCATCTACCCGTTACTAATTCGAGGAATGTCGACTTCAATGTAACATTATAGTTGCTGATTTTTTAACATATTTTGGTACCTCAAGAATATCTTGTGACCGGATGGTTTCTTTCTTTTTAGGCAGATCAATTTATTGAATTACGCTACCTAATAACAACCCAAAGAATAATTCAGGATTGAAAGACCGAAGGCAAACTAATCTCCACTTTTCTCACAAATTGCAAAAACATTTGAAAATTCACTATTGAATTGCCGAAATTTCGTTTCTTTTTTTCGAATTATTGTTTCAATTATTTAGAGTATCGCGTAATTACCCCATATTTGAAAAAATCATATATCGCAATTTTTTACAAACCTGGACAATTCTTCAGAATTTCGAACTCCTTGACGCAAGACGGTGCAGATGAAACCGAAGAATTATTCATCTACTTTGATCCGTGTACTCCGGGAAACTATACTCCTAGTAGTAATTATTAAAGATATCTGGATTGTGAAGCGTTAATTAAGTCTAGGCTGTAGGCGCAGAAAGTTAAAAGGCTCAATTAGAACGATTACAGCGTAGTAAATGCCTACGTTTTTTATTATTGCGATTCTATGGCACGTTTTCAAGTGACGTAACATGACTACACACATAAAGTTGTCATTAAACGGCATTCGGTGCAACTTTATTCATTGTAATTTCAAACGAATATTTCAAAAAGTCAATAAGCGTAATTGCTATAATTATATCATAATGCGGCAAAGGCACCTAACTAATAACGTCCATTGTCATTAGTAATTGACTATACGCTTCATTTAACACGTACAGACAATAGGTGGAACGCACATTCGTTCAGCCCGAAGAGAATAGAATGTAAATGGTCAGTCCATTGAATAGAGACTTAATTACTATGTGTGATTTGTACATCGATCGGCATGTTACGGAATGCACTATAACTGCATCAGTAGAGCGCTTCGGGTTACCGATATAACACGGACGATTAAATCCGTATTGTCTTGTCTCACGCCTGCATTCATGCAACCAAAGTATCGCGTATCTTTCTCCGCTTCCAGCGTGCTAATGATCAATTGCAGTCCCCATGACCACATACTTATCGGTAGAACTCTTGACAGCGGCGGAGTTTCTTGCACGACAACTTACCGACGGAGTAGCATGCGCAGCGATACCGTACCACAAGAGCTTGTAGATCTTAAGCTATTCGATCTAATTAGCGATCTAGTAGTACCAAAAACGTAACTATATCTAAGTTACTTATTGATGCTCAGAAATTCGCGACGAATTGATATTTATAATATGCAATAAGCACGAATATTATATAATATGTTTATTGAAGTATAGGAAATTTATACAGCATTTGTACATATAAATATATATCTGCGAAATTATTCATTGTCACTCTCATACAGTCTGATTAGACATATGTCCATTCTAAACGTCAGCTCGTAAATTACCCATAGTGTCGCATACCGTTACAGGTAAAAAGAAGATTCCAGTATTTTACAGACCAAGAGACTGATTACAACATCACTCCCTTATTATAATTACTTTGTAATGATCTTTGAAAAAATTCTATAAATTACGAAACGAATTGTGTCGAATGTAAAGAACGCGTTAAACTCCGTTGCGATAAATGCAATTAGTAACTTTTTAGATATGCCTACCTAATCCTTTTCCCTATATACTGATTCTTCAAGTGACGACGTCGTGTTCTTAGCGCAAATTTAGGCATTGATTTTGCGAATGCATGAAAATGAGGTAAACTGCATTGGTGAAGAAGATAAATGTGATAAGATACTCTGAATTAGTTCTAATTCTAATGATCTAATTAGTTCTGAATCGTTTAAGTTCGAATTGGAGTTATACAACGTCTTACCATCACTAGTCTGGAAACAACAATATAAATCCAACAAACCATACTATAAGCGTTTATTAGACCTGATTGGAAAGAAAATGTGTAAGTTTCCATTTAATTTAAATAGTGTTATCAAAACTGATTGTAAGTCTAGACTACCATAAGATGAGCTCCTTTCAGGCGTGCACGGTGCCCCTATAATTCCTCAAGAATCGTTAAGTATCTTTTAAATTAAAGCCGAGAATCATATCGGAATATATCTCAACTTGGACCATACTACAGCGTACAAGCGATGAGACTTTCAGAAAAACTTGAATAATCCAAGGACCGTATGGATAGTCCTCGAACGAACTTAGGTATAGCTTTGACATACACAAAATGTTTAAATAGCGTTAATTTACTCCACTTACTATATCAGTTACGTTTTCGCCCAAGATGGGAAATCGTTGAGATCATATATCAAATTTCCCCAAGTAGGAAATCCGATCGTCAATACAACTAACGTGATGACACTTGGTCCGATACCAGCCACCATTAAATCTTTCGTCTTTATATGTCCGGCAGCACATGCGATAGCATTTGGTGGTGTTCCGACTGGCAAATGAAATGAAAATGAGCAGCACAGGGCAGCTGGCAGCATCAAATATAGGGGATGCAATTTGATTGATATGCACTGTAAAAAAATGAAAAGAAACCATTATTCGACGGGTTAGGCGTCTCTTCTGTTGGAAAAATATTCAAAAATTGTGAAATATTTTGACAATCTTGAGAGTGTGAAATCGACGAAAGATGCTTTTAGGAAACGTTCAATACTTGAAGTTTTTTCGAGGCATATATGTGTGTAACGATGATTTTCTTACCAATTCGGCGAGGACTGGCAAAATGATGTTAGCAATAGCGACATTGGCAGTCAATTCCGTAATCATTTGAGCTAGAAAACAGACGACAAACAAAATAGCTGTCGGGTGTAGACCTCCTAGGCTGGATAATGCGTTTCCTAATACTGTCGATAAGCCCGAAGAAGTACTACCCGCAGATAAAGCGAAACCACCGCCAAGAACGAACATGAGACCCCAATGCATTTTTGTTTGTATTAATTTCCAGTTGATCAAACCAGGACTTGGTTTCGTTGGACGTTTACTCGGATCTTTACTGAAGGCGTTCAGAAAGTCTAACTTTGCTGGGATTATGAACATCAGGAGTGTGATGAAAATTGCCGAACTGGAGTCTTTGAATACCCTGTCGAAAATAGGAAACAAATATGAACTCGGAAGTTGGGCAGCGAGAGATAAAGTAGCTTAAGTATCGTAGTTTTATACTTACAACTTAGTGATATACGTGGGCCATCCACTAACAAATCCAGGTTTTCTAAAAAACCACATGAAAATGACTAAAATGAATAGAAACGCGACGGAAAATTCGTGCCAGGTGATTGGCCCTAGGGCTTTGTATTTCTGCTGGATGACATCTGTAACAACTTTTTCACCCTCCTTTCCAATATTTATATCTTGAGCATCTTTGCTGTTTGGTCTGAACATTCCCATGTACATTATTTGCAGCCATAGCCAGATCAAAAATCCGCAAATAAGCATCGGTGGAACAGCGTAGCACATCCATGCCGAGAAATTGATGCCTGGACTGTTCGGAAAATAGCTGAAAACGAGAGAATTTAGAATAAACTCGTAGAACATGGTGAATAGAAACTGATGATATAACGGACGGGTACATGCGGTAATTTTCCACACAGGGTAGCAGGGAACTCATAGGAAAAAGGAATCAAGAGACTATGTGACTCTCTCGGCGAAAGCCGCTTATATTCTTTCATTATCACAAATCCGAAGCTAGTGCACTGACAAGGAGAGTATCGGACCTCTGGGTGAAGGATTCTGCCCAAACTTCTAGAGGTGTGTTCTTAAATCAAAGTATGGAACCCATGATGTGTAATTCAATTTAACGAGACTTCGTCATACCCCATTCTTAATTTATCATATTAGGAGTTTGACATGTGTAATTCGGCGACAAGAAACATTCATTTTTATTGTTGACTGATGAATTTTTAATGATGGGGTCTCACGCAGCCAAGTCTGAATAGATCATTCTAGAGCAATGGGGAAATACCAACAAATCGCTCGATGATATGACGGATTGTGGTGAAGAGAAGCAAGGCCTATTAGATGGAATTACGCATATCATGGGGTCCCATATTTTGGCGGAAGATAACACCTTTAGGCAGCCTACACTGGTTACGGCACTGCTCTGTTTATGAATTGAAAGAAAGAAAAAATTCCGAATGCGATTAGACAGAGTATCTTTACCGCAAAAGCAGCTTTACGGCATAGTGGGAAAATAATGTTTACCGTATTCTATGGTATCGGTAATGTCCCTAGAATTCTACGCTTTACTTTTAGAATAATAGTCCCAATCTTCACGCGACGTTCAAATGCACTTTAGAGACGCACTTAAAGATAGTGCATTTATCTTCTCATTGGTCTTTTCCGTCAGACTTGAGCTGTGATTGAATAAATATCGTCACTTAAACATCACGTATATAGAAGAGGCACTTGCGGCCACGAGGGACAAGTGTCAAAGTGTATGTATGCAATTAGCTCTCTAGATAGCATTTTCTTATTTTCATTTACAACGCATTAAATCCGAGAGACAAATATTGTTACAATTAGCCTTAACTTATTTCTTAGAATAATAAATACTGATCCATTCATTCGATCTATTCATTCATTCAATACAAATATACCGATCTGCATTATCACAGCTGGCAGAGACATCAAAGGAAGAGAACGCTGAAATACTCATTCAAAACTGCGAGCAGAATTTTTCGCAGTAAAACTTCTGCTCTCTTGTTGTTTGATTCAAGATTTGAAATCCACAAAGTCAAGGAGCATGTACTGCGTGTATGTTATAGAGCCGAAAGTATAGTTCCATTAGGCATTTCTACAAAATGTTTATGTCCACACATTAGATATGAGAGCAGAGAGATAACGAGACACGAGTGGAGTTGAAACCAATACGTTTCGTAATTTTAGTAAGGGTCAATGATACTTTAATACCACCTTTGATAACTGCGGCAAGGGAACATGTGATCATTGAATTGATCATTGATCAAACCAATTGTAAATACTAGAGCATGAACAGTGGTATAATTCGCCTAAAAGCACCTGGGCCGTATCAAGTAGGTAAATTAATTTCACTACTACCTACGAAGACGTGTACTTCATCCAAAGAAAGAATACTTAAAGATTTTAAATATACTTACGTTTCGTAGATTCCTTTGAAAGTCAAATTGGTTCCACTTCCTACTACCGTACCGGTACCACCGATACTAGATGCATACGAAGCGATCAAATAGTAAGTCAACGTGGTATTGGTTGGCCTCTTGGCACTGCAAAGAATTTGCGTTATGATTTATTCTGTGATTCTTTTGATTTGCTCTGATCAATAGTTCGTTATATGCAACTCTACATCACATTGCATATATTGGAATCAATCGACCGTATAGCTACTAGCTGCACCGATGCTACTTATACCGATCGGCAACTAGAATGCCGATTTTTTATGGAGAATGAATTCTGATATCAGAAAATGTCTTACGGTTCACCATCCACGGCACTTTCAGGGTCACTTTTGTCTTCAATGAACATGGGAGCCAGCCCTTGCTATGAAAGAGAGAATATTATTAGGCGAAAAAGTATTTGGAGGATAAAATTCTGTAGATACTAAATATGAAATTTATTACATTTTCCAATTCCATGAGCACAGTGTCTATGATTGGAATCATCATAGCCGTAGCTGCTGTGTTTGAAATCCACATTGAAATAAACATGGTAACCAAAAAAATACCAAAGCTCAACCTTGAAGGAACAGAAAGCACAAATCGATGAAACACTCTTTTTCTAATCCGAAAAACTGAGGAACTAAACATTCTCGCATTTTCATAATTGGATTATCAAGAAAAATATGCATTTGAGTCCAAAAAATATTGCTGTCAAATGTAGGCTACTGCGATACAGATAATTTCTACCTGGAAAAATATTGTATAACTGCTGAAAAGTGGAATACATGGAAAAAAGTTACCTTCTATGGCCACACCCGACTGTCTTAATGATGAGTAATGCGACTCGCATGTGTAGCCCCGAATGTTCAATTGCAACGGCTATAATGAGACTTGCAAGGAACATCATCGTGGTATCGTTTAGATAACATGTAGTCGTGTCAGTTGTGTTCATAATACCCATCAGTGGATAAAGGAAAATTGGTATAAAAGCAGTGATGGGTAGAGGTAAAGCTTCGGTCACCCAGTAAAGCGCCATCATTGAAACGACGTACAAACACCTGTACGTCTGTGTGAGAAGAAATTAATTTTTATTACCGCATCGTATACAAAAATTTGGGATATTATAGGCATTATATATTGTAAAGTGAGAAGCTCGACATGACTTGACGGATGAATTGTAACTGATTAAAAATTCAATCGAGTTCCTCTTGCTTTACACGAAAGACGGGATATCTCTTGAAGTGCAGCGACAATGCAATAGACAAGTCACTCGTGCTACTAGAGATATTAATATTCTGGTCATTACTCACCGGTGTATCGTGGTAAATGAGTATAGGAGATAGAATTATCGGCCATAATACTACAATGATTGATCGCCAGTATATTGCAATGAATCTAAGTAGAAGTAATCCAAAGCTGGCATCTTTTCTGAAAGGAAACAATTTTTTGAGCTCAATTTTCGGCAAGAAAAATAATAGAAAACATTAATTCGACGTCGCATATTGATATTCGGAAATAAAAGATTTTTTGAACCTACCTTGTGATGCCAAGATCCCTTTCTGCGTTAATGTCCGTCTGAGCAATGTCCTGCTTTGTAGTGCTCATGACGTCGGCGGATGCCATTAAGCTTGAAATAAAAAGTTACACAAAATCGTTGTTATAAAACTGCGATGAGAATTTAAACTAAGGAATACATTTTTTGGCGCCTTGTGTCTGTTATGAAAATAATAAATTGAACACTGATGACTAGTTCAATGAACACCTTCACCCAGATAGCTTATGTTGTTCTTCACGGATGAAGCAATTATTTGTTCAGAGCACAATATTTACCGCAAGTTGTTTGTACGTTTCTACCAACGCGTTTGATCGAAGTGGGTCTATCGCAATGGAATGAAAATATATTGAAAAATTATTTCTGACGATACAATATCAATGTCAGAAGAAATAGGTTTTCTGCCAGTTTATGGAAATTAGTGATAAATGGTTTTTGCCATTAACGATTAAGGCTTTTGAATCTCTCGTACGGCGCAGCTTGGGTCAGATACTGTTGCGGAAAATTTTCCATTCATTTTGCAAGCAGTATAGTGGAAATCGCTTGAAACCAAAAATGAGCCAATACAAGCTGCGATTTGACGGAAATCGAGCAGCAGCTTGTTATTCGTGCATAATTAGTATAAATCATTTTCCCTCATCAAGTCTTCCGACAAATATTCATTACTTGGAATTATTTTTATCTGTCCAAACGGCTAATTATTGCAGAGAGTATCGAAGTCACCCAATGCTGAGCTACTGTATATAAGGGTCATGATTCATGTAAAATTCAATAGAAATGTAGAAATATCGAAGTATGATTGCGTACGTTTGATAATTCGCGTGTCATTACTATAAATAGAGTCATTCGTTTCCCTAAGAAAAATACAATATAGCAACAAATCCATACTGGAAATGAATGGTAGGTGTGATAAGTATGATGCAGTGGTGGTAATAAGGAATAATTTTTATTAATCGGCTATATAATTTCTATATTTTTTACACGATATTTGAACGTCCGACCTCTCAAATCATCGCGAGCTCATCTTCCCCAAAAACCTGAAAAAGCTGAATTGAAAAAACGAAAGCGTTGAAAGATAATCCTAAGATAATTTTTTGAAGGTGCTGGAGGAATTTTTTTTTTTTTCAATTACAAATTACAAGGTGTACCAATAGTTCCAATAATTACAATTTTTCGTGAACATGTTATACAGAATACGTCACAACAGTAAAGTGAACGTACTCACTGGCCAAATCATTAGAAAAAGTGTCAGTTTACTTCAATCTTTTGTCAGAATTCAATTTAATCATGAACACCAAAAATGAACTACTAAAATTCAAGCTTCAAAAAAACTTTGAAAAACAGCCTCTGCATGCAAACAGAGATTTCAACTAAGTTTTCACATATAAACACGTCGGCTTTTTTGCGTTTCTTTGGCAGGTATCTAGTAATAACTATAACTCTAGTAATAAATATGATCTGGACTACAAGAATTACGAAGTGGATGACCTGGACGATTGAAACTATGAATCCGAGGATCAGAACGACGAGATCGGAGGCGTACGCCGTACGAAGACATCTTCAGGAGACGACGCCGTCATACTCATCTAGAAATCGAACCGAAACGTCGTGCAATAAGAATCTATCTACCGCGGGCACTGTTCAACTTACATTGAACTCTTGAATCGGCCATGTCTTGGTCCCTCATAAGCCTGTGATCGGTCGACTAAGATCTTCTGTAGCTCCGAAACTATTAGTTCTCTAGAGGAATTCACCCGCCTAAAATTGTCTCTATCAATGTATTAGAAGACAAACAAGAGATTATAAAATAAGCTACGAACGATCTCCTGTTATTGAGGCAATACAACGTCGAGGCCTCAAAGGGAATGAATCTCACGTATTTGACAGAACGTATCGGTTTTGTAGAATGAATAATCTGTACTTCAATTAAATATCAACGAATTTCTGTGTAAAATTTATTCATCCCCCTTCCTAAAAGACATCACAAGTTAAGGTGAAGGCGACGGTTTATCTGATATTGAATAACGAGAACGCAAAAATATAACAGGCGGTACTTCAATCAATCTTCGAGACTGATTATCTTATTTAGAATCTACGATTCCTCAGATTTGTGATGTGATGTGATTCCAATCATTTGTATTTTGATGCGAGAATTCAATTCACAGTCTATCTGACGATAACTGACGATAACTAATGAGAACGGACGATAACACAAGATTACACAATATGATAATTAATCATTAATCTCGACGATTTTTCGGAAACTCAAATAATTCATCAACAATATTCAAATTGACTCTGATGCGGTATCCGATAACTATTATTACTATAAACGAAAAACGAAATCACGAAAACCCGTTGATGATGCAAGTTAATGTAAAGTCGTCACCCTCGAATAGGCACGGCACCACTATAGGTAGTATCGAATGAAATCGGTAAAAATCCAACGGGGAATCGTGAGAGGTCGGAAGCTTTTGCCTATGCTAATCGAACAAAACACAATCACAAATAATTCATAAGGTAATTTCAATGATTCAAGGAATGAAATGAACAATTAGCGATGAATTCCGTAATTTAGGAAAACAAATAAAAATAAACTAAAACGTGACTGTCCTAGACAGACGAGACAAAGCTTCTCGAAACCGATCTAGGCCTCCAGTTCAGACGGGTCTGGGGTAGGGTCTTTTGATACTTGGTGCCAAGATTATGATGATAGATGGCAGAGAGTTGTTCGTGACACCCTGGAAGGCGAAAAATTCTACAGTTGGACCTGTGGACAAAGCCGGTTCGAGACAAGTAGAAAAGGGACTACCCCGTGCGATATGGGTACGTGATGCAGCTCGCTCCTAGGCATATCTCTGGCTTCGGGTGTCTGTCAGTCTCAGCTAATGACTCCAAGACCTGCTGCAGATGTGTTCAGACTAGGGAAGGACGTCCCTCGTTGTCCAGTTGGATTCGGCACGTACGATAAGAGAAAGGAACATGGTAGGGATTGGAACACAGAACTTAATAATATATTACGAAGCTTCTTGTTGACTTCTCGTCTAGTTTATTCAACTATTGGGGAAGGGTCGCTCTCGTCTGAGAAAGAGTCGATTGTAATTCAAGAGGCAAATAATTTTCCTCGTTACAGAGTATCTACTCGGGACTTTTCAAGCAGGTCTTCTCGAACGACTTGTCGACTAATCAACTGTCAATTTATCTGCTTCCGTAACGATAAGTTATTGATGACGTGTGATACACTCGAATAGTGTGATTTCAAGCTGTGAAAGTCTACACGAGTTCAAATAACGACATTATCACAAAGTTGCTGACGTCGGAACTAATCGAAGCTGATAATCAGAATTTATCTCGTTTACTGGTTCCCGTACATTTCGAAACTCGAACCTTTCGAGATACAAACGAAATACTGATAACGTAGACACGATTTCTTACCGAAACTTACGTTATTGTCTATAATAATATAAGTCTATTAAGATCAGAACAATTTCATCATTGGCCTTTGACCTTTGAGGCTAAATATATTCATTCGCGAACACTATATTTGTGCGATATTTCGATATACTGACCGCTTTCACATCATCTCTGATGAAATGTTTCGCTACTGGAATGAACTGCGAATACCGATATCGAGAATTTGGTAAATTCGTGAATATCAAAAAGTCGGTAGACAGTTAATGTCTAAAAGCCGTTGCGGTATACCGAAATACCAAAACTACGAATAGAACTGACATACCGAAAAATAAAGATGTCCTATTGGTTTCCTATTTACGTTTCCTAATTACAATATTTCGGTGAACCGAGCTACCGATTCAAAAACTCATACCGAAAATCGGTATCAAGTTCCCAACACCGCACAGCCCTAGTGAACACCTAATTGAATCGAAATGAAGCCTACTGCACAGTCACGTATCCAAATTATGTTAATTGCAAGTGGCCTCTGTTTGAAGAAAAAGCAAACCGTGTTGTCGTCAATGGCTATTTTCTAGCAGTTTTTACATTAAGTATCACCCGGAAGTATAAATATAGCCCACTTGAATTGGTAATAATCCATTGGCATACATAAACAATCGCAGAGGTAACAAACAGAGAGAAACCAACAGTAAGGCCATTTCCAGAACGGACTATATACTTTGTGAGTTACCCAAGAGCTAATGGCTTTCCAAAGTAAGGAATAAATCGAGCTATTGATAAATAGACATCGTTAAGAACCGTAGGAAATTTCGGAGCACAACTTGCAGTGGCATAGTGGAGTAAACAATCACTATTAATGAGGAAAGTTAATATTGGTGCTTGTATGACACAGCATGTAGCATGAATTTGAATTATTTGGTGGGGTGATCGAACTTGCAAGAACTGAGAAGGAAGATTACTTAATGTTATAATTCAACGTTGGAAAAAAGTAAAATAACCTGATAAGACGCTGATAGTAAAGTACAGAAATAGAACAGTGATTATGTGCGACTGACAAGGAGGCAGAATGAACCATGTCAAGACGGAGAAGTACACGAAGCCGCGGAAGCGGATGGTTCGGTAAATCAATGGGGTGCATCTTCCGCAGATGACTGAAACCCATGGATTTGCGTTTTTCCGTTTTACGGCACTTCAATTTCGGGCGACGGTGTGAAGTACATACTAATCGAGATTTACTTGGGATATGGTGATCGTTGCGGTATATTCTAGGGGACGTATTGATCGGTGAACATCGCGAGAAACGTAGAGACAGAGTCTCTGAAAGTTTCACTGGACGTCAAATGCGGCTGCTGTATTCTATGGGTACCCATGCTATAGATTCGTTTTCAATACACGAACGCATACGGTAAATAATAGCGATTACAATTGGACTCATTGAAAATAGTAAATTGTCGAAAAGTTCGTACTCAAAATGTTCACAAGCTTTTGGTCAATGATAGCTTTCGATTTGTTGAGATAAATTCTTCGATAATTGAATTGTCTTATGGATAGATTCAGTTGGGACTGAAGTTTAGACCCGAACTTTTCGAACAAATTAGTACTTGAGATTTTTCAAATAGGACTGCCACGCCAATAGGAATTGAACTGTCACGCAACTGAATGGAAAATATACAGAAAGTATGATGAAGTTGGAAGGGCCATGGGTGTGGAATAGAATGTTCAGGCTCTTGTTCATGGGTTGAAATTTGTTGATGAACAAGATTAAGCATTGCGGATTGAAAGACGGTGAACACGAGTCGACGGGAGCAGGACTGGTAAGGAGACAAGAACAAGGTCATGAAACATGCGGTGGTAATTTCGGGAATAAAGCGATAGCCCAAGATCGCTGCGTCATACACGTCGCGTGGACCAAGTGGAATCTTGGTGCATTGAGATCAATGCCAAAATTGAAGGTCATAAATGCAAGACGTCACACCGCGTGATGTGGACATAGTGCCTTGTGGCTTTTGCGTTACACACTCACTTATATGGCAAAGATAAAATTATATCCACCAAACATGGTTCCAGAAAAAAGTTATATTTTAACGAGCCGGTAAAAAAAAAAAAAACTACTTTCAATACTTCGTTATGACATCGAAAGAAATAAGAACTTCACAAAACGGCGCTGGTCATACTCACTGGATTACTCATGCAGAAGAATTGTTACAGAGATACATGTGCAGTTCAGTATGCAAATGCATTCATATCATGGAACTTCAGGATGTGATAAAAAAAAAACTTGCCTAATTTCTTCGGGTAGATGTTGTGAACCTTTTTGCGAAGCCATGAGATGACTGCGTACTTGACTGTCTATGAATAAGAATTTATCCTCGGGAATAAAAGCGTTATCTATAGACAAAGAATAGGGAAAGTATTAAAGTCTGCACTTATAGAATTACCCTTCCTCCAAAAAATCTCAAATAGTTCAAAACCCCTTTGCGCAAAGTTCCATTTCAAACAATCTTTTGGGGATTGGAAATCTGATCGTTATACCTGAGCCCATGTGTCGTAACAAATTAATAATGCATACAAATCTGGAAATTTTAGTACACACAGAGATTGATGGAGTAATTAATCATGGATTATAATTCAGCAGTTGAACTTTGCATCATTACGTTATCAGAGATAAAATATCTGTTTTTACTACATGCTGCATGAATCGACGTTTTTTAATCCGAAAAGAAGCAAAGAAGAAAATTGAAACTCAGAGATTTGACAGAAATCCCGCTCATTATGTGCAATTTTGAATTTGACTCAGTTGTGTAAAACCACTCGTAAAAAAAACGTGCTTGTAGTAAAAAATATTGAGTTTACCTTGAGGACGGAAAAGCCGAAATTTTTTGATCCTCGATCATGGGGTAGGGAGTCACTAGTGCATCACAAAATCACAGATGACTGACAACAACTATTTATAAACTAATTGAAAGAATTGTGTTCGAGTGCACGCGAAGACTCAAGGATGATGTTGCGCGCAAGAGCAGCGAACAGCAACTGTCCGATCGGTCCTAGTCGTCGCATGAAAATCCGACGACCACCGTTCAACGTCCTGGTACATTTGTTTGTGCCTAATAAATTCTCCCTACCCTAACACCCATACGGAATATAACACGCGGAAATCTCGTTCACAACGTCAGTGTGCAGCGTAGAACACATACGACGTCCGGCAGGTGGATTCGCTGGCATTATGCCACCAAAAACGCACAGGAAAAATTTCAGCTCCAGTGCGCACCGAAGTCGTTGAATAATTCAGCAATAATATAATAGCACGCCATAGTGAGAATGAAAAGAGGAAAAACCGAAAACTATTAAGATCTCGATATAAGTATACAGCTACGAACCTTTGAATATTCCGAACGTTCAGAATTTTGCTTATCTCACAATTTCAAAATTTGTCACTCACGCCATTTTCGTCTCGACCCCTTGAATTAATACTTCGAGGTACGTGAGACGAGAGCACTTCCACCAGGTACTTATTACCTTATTTGTAACTCGTACACTCGCTCTTCTCTATCTACCTCTATTTACAGTTTGAATGAACAAGATCAAACGGTGAGACAAGTGCAAGTTTACTGTAATTTGCCAATTAGATGTACATCGCTGACTGACGGAGATGTGCTGCAATTATGTTCGTAAATTGTCCAATTCTGTGTGTCGGCAATTCCACACGAGAATAGTCAGTCGAGTGTGAAACAGTTTTTTAACTTTGCTTATCCGTACCCCTCAAAGAGTTAAATTTCTGCTGCTAAATCGTTGAGGAAATTGTTAAGCATGATCAAAATATTTGCAATACAAATCTTGGGCATCTTTCCATTCGATGTACCAAGGCCTATCCTTTTACATCCTGAGCTGAAAAGGTCAAGGTTTAGAAAAATAATAACGATACCGGAGTGTATTGGCTTCGATTGTTAAATTGTTCATGTAAAAGACAAATTTTGTTTTATTGTTAAAACATTTGACCTCAAATAAACTCCAAAGTATTTATAAGCTTGGAAAAAATCGATGGATAGCTTCTTTTTTTGTCATAAATAATGAGGCAGTAATAATACATTAGTAGTTTTTCTGAACAACGAATTATACATTCCTGTGCAAAAAAAGACGAACGTCATCTATGAGATCATCAGAAGCCATGAACTTTCAACGGGTCTCTAAACTGCATATATTGTAGTATCGAAAGAGATTGGTCAAAATGGGAAATTGATTGTATAATGTTATTCCGATGACGCCCAAGTTGTTATCTGAGAAAATACAAGTGGAAAACGCGCGATAATATGAAGTGTTACATGGTCGCTCGTAATTTCAAGTAAGTACATGCGAAAAATCCTGTTGACGACATTAAAACGTATTGCACAGATGACCACATGAGTCCATCCGCGAAAGTAATCGCACAAATTGCGTACGTATTCAAATTTCTCAAAGCATGTAAAACATTTTTTGAATATCCCAAAATATATTATTACATAATTATTAATCATTTCATGTCTGTTAAGGATAAGTTGAAGATGATAAGATTACAGATAAGTACTGATCTACATCTCGAACTATGAGAGTGCTTATTACTGGCCTTGTGCATGGCAAAGACCCAACTTTGTGGATGCCAGCTGTCAAGAGATTCGCGCTCTTTGAAGAAAATTCCAAATTTGCCATTTCGGGTTTCTTTTGGTGGAAATGACATTACAACTAATACTGAATCGTTCTGTACTAGAATTGTGTCCCACATACAATTGGAAGTTGGTGATTTTCGACCCTTTCAACTTTCAACCAGAGATGTATTTCAATAGCACTCGCAAGCGTTATCATTGATTTTCGCAAGACGGTATTTTCCCGATTTTGTAACCTAGAGGGTTCCTCTTTTCCAATTATTCATTCCTGAGTCAGAGATGCGCTTTTATGCATACCTTCATACCCGAACACAATCACACGACCATCGTGTATTTTTCTGTACAAAATATGGAAAAGCAAAAGCCGAATTCATTAAGTGTTTAAAATTCTTTTTGAATCTGCCGATGCATTTTCGTGGTGGTAAAACGACAGCGAGAGAAATTAAATACCCTACTTCATAAAGAGATTCACCAGGCGCGGAAACTTCCGGGGATTCCGCAGTGGGTTCAGCTACATTCGTGTATAACGTCACATTCGAATATTTAAATTATAAACTTAATTTGCCTTCAAGATGCATTCATTATTATCAACATCTTCTTCGAACATAGATATGCACGGTCGATTTACACAGGGTACAAATTGTATCTCTCGCTTCATTATATGAAACGAAACCTAGAAATGAACTCAATATGTGTTGCGTGGCAATCCCCGCTCCGGTTGAATGATTCAATATTTTTATTTACACTGATGTAACGTTTCGAATAGTTCATAGATGTTAGAGGAAATATCTAGTGAGACTAGAGACAATTAACAAAGAGCCGAACGTTTCTCATAAATTTAGCCAGATGTCAGACAAGTCCTATGCCACTTCTCAAATTTAGGCGATCTCTGGCGACCATATGTGCAATAAGAGTCCGAAACTCTCTAACAATATTTATGACCTTTTTTCTTTTCTTTCAGGAGTCAATTCTTTGTGCAATTCTTCGCTTCAACATTTCCCAGATTTCCCAAGGATTTAAACCCTTGAATTGTCCTCTACATCCACTTTCCAAGAACCCTTAATGTTTGGATAATCCTAAGCCAACTCCCAAGACGTTTATTCTTGGGAAAACTGAATCCTCACCCTTATAACCTCGACCAATTCTGACGATTGAACAAACTCCTTCTCTACTAACAGAACCCATCAAAACTAGCTAACGATCTTCTACCCCACTGAACCTAGAAGCTCTTTTCAACTTATAATTACAAACCGATGTCAGTCGAGTACCAACTGCCCAACTTTTAGAAAAATCTACTCTAACTCTTCTATAAACACTAAACTCCAATAATTTCAATTCAGTCCGTTAAAAGTCATCATGGGTCCTACATACAGATAACTTCACCGATACTACAGAAATAATTTGTACTACGAGAAATCATGAACCTATTATAAAAAAAGTTACGTCCTCCTCTCCAAATTATATCCAAAAATGAGTTACAAAAATGTAAATAAAGAAACTTGAAATATGCGACACAAGGAGCAGTTTGAAACCTCAATATCTGAAATATAAACAAAATTCTCCCTGCTTCACAGATATTGAGCTTTTCGGTTCAAACTTTTCTGGCTCATTTGTAGATGGAATTCGAAGAGTTTCGCATAGTTTTCTCAAACTCAGAAGCCCTAGTCCCATAGTAGAAATTATTCAGCGATTTCGGTCAAATATCTATATCCCTCCTTGAAAATCGAACATCACATCAAGCTGTATATCTTCATTGAACCATTCACCACATGAACTATGGACCCACAATGGCGTGTCCTGCGTGTGACGAAACAATTGGACAATATCAACATATGGAAGAGCATAAAATGTTCAGGAAAAAGATAATTATTACAGCATCACAAGATGTGCATAAAGCTAATGACAGAGTTCCAAGAATAAATTTTTCCTGGTTGTTGAAATATCTGTCGGAGCAACGGCGAACATTGGCGGTAATATCGTCACGTAGATAGTTGTGCGATTAAAATTCTGAAGAAATTTCTGACTACATTCGAGAACAAATGAAACTTATCAGGAGTTTTGAAAAATACGGTATTTTCCTGCCTTGAAATATAAAGATATCGAAATAGTAGGTATATTATTTAACTTGTAACATTATATGCAGAAGACATCGCATCTATGCGTCCGAGGCATAATAATCGAAATGAATAATTTCCAGCTTGTTTTTCACCTTCATTCCTCCTCGAAATATATTCGCGAAATTTCTTGCCCGGCACACAACGTTGCAGGTGCGGTTTATCAGGTTTTTCAGGTGTAATATACCGAAAGCCAGGAAAAACCCATTCTTCATACTGGGTTATCAGTTCTGTGCGTATCTTATGCAAAAATAACTTGACGAAATTTCAAGAATTTCCGGTAAAATCCAGCTCCCTGAGGACTGATATACGAATTGCTCGTATACTCCTTCATTCCGTAAGCACGGAGCAGTGATCCTGCGATCGTAACTGAAGCTGAATACAGCCTTTAGATTTAATTCATCCCGCGTGCACTTCCGGACAAGGTTCTTTGCACTTCAAAGGTTGATGCACCAGCAACTAACAATTCAGAAACAAGTATACCGGCTCTGATTTCGCACTCATTTACCGTCATCAGTATATCGAAGTAAAGTCGTAAAAAATGCAATTAGTAGGAGATTGGTATTTCATACTTCGAGTTCATTCACCGCGGATCGAATGACTCGAAGGCAAAAAATGGTAGATGTAATCTCGGCCAAAAAAGTGATTCACGGATGATTTTTGCATACAGCTGGATATATCAGCGGCTCGAAATAATCTATCAGTCGTCTTTCTCTTAGTTATATGATCTCAAAGGAAGAGAATAGTAATTGATGTCAACCGGTTGGATTAACCTTCCGGATGACGCGCAGCGGCATAGAGTCCACATGCAACACTTTTAGCAATGTTGTGTCAATAAAAACTTACACAAGTACCTTATTGGTCCTCGTGAGTGTTTCTTCAATATCATTCCAACCATCGAAGTATGTAACTCGGATTCATATAAACAGTTCCAAGGTTTCTACACTGAGTGCATCGGCAAACCTTCTTCAGCAAAATCCTAACGGGGGTCTATACAGTATGGATTGACCAAAATCGCAAAATAATTTATACTATGGGAACAAAGCTTCTGAATTTGAAAAAATTACTTAAATCTTTTCAACTTACATTTACAAACGGTCTAGAAAATTCTGGATTGAAAAACTTAAGCTTTATGTGAGGTAAGAAGAATTTTTGTCATATTTCAAATATTGAGGTTTCAAAAAGCTCCTTGCATCGCTAATTTTAAGTTCTTTAGTTTGAACTTTTTCAGGTCATTTGTGGATACAAATTGAAGAGATTCGCGTAGCTTTTGTCAAATCGATTCCTGCTTTCTCACAGTACAAATTATTTTTATTATTGGCAAGTGCACAGAGTCTGCTCGCGTCTCGTCCGGTTTCTTAATGATCAAATTGTTAACCGCTCAATTCTTAGCTGGCAGATATGTCGCTTTGGAATTCTTCGAAACTACGAACAGTTTGAGGTTTATGATTTTTGTTTCTTCTCTGAAGAAGAAACAGTCAGCCGAAGGGTAATACATAAAACCTATACTTCTTCCTTACGGTCAAGGACATTCCGGCAAAGAATAGAAAAGGAAGATCGTTACAGTAGGGAAACTGGATGTAGGATGCAATAAAAGAAAGAGAGGCTGCCAGGCTCCCCATAGAGGCCGTTTAGAGGCCAACATTGTAATTCCGCGAAAAGATGATTGGCCTTGTTTTCAGTTTGATGTTTAATTCAACAGACTTTCACAGCTTCTGCACCGATCGAGGAGACCGGAGAGCAAAGATAAGATAATTTCAGTGCTAAGTTTTGGAGAATGGCGATGAGAAAGTGGGAGTCATGCTGCGATTGAAATCATTTCTTCTGGTTCTAATCATTGAAGATTCTTCACCGCTGAAGTGGAACTTAATACATATGATTCCTAGCTCTTAGTTGACTGCATTCTAAATACGACGTGTTTGAATTCATCAACATCCCAATATGACTGTTATGTAATGAGCACTCGCGAATTTGTGGACGTCCACTGACCCTCCATTACGAATGTTCCGTAAACTGGGTTATAATGGCAGGAAGTCGAAAGCCTGGGGTCGTCGAGTCATACGCAGATCCAAGACTTCAAGAATAACAATGTCGCGATTCGTAGACCAGAAAGTTTGCATCGATTGATATCCGCGACTCAATTTTTGTTAACACTTTATAGTACAAGCAAAAATGGTGTTAGTTTTTTTTTCGAGACGTCACTTACATTAGTTATATACATATATTCAACGAAAAATGCGAATAAGACTGACAGCGAATGCTTATTCTCTATTAACTTCTTTCACAAGGAATAAATACTTAGGTGTTAAACATATAAACTCAGATCGAGGTGAAAGTTATGCTTACGTCTTGGTGGAATCGCTATCGCAATCTGTAGACGACACTAAGCCCACTCGTACTCAATGCGTTATGAACTAACGAGACTTGAGTTTCCAAATTTAAGAAATTCTTCAACCCGTGGAGGATTCTACAGCCGAGTAATGGGGACGGATCGATGGTTCATCTGAGAGATGTTGAAGGAGTCTCCCCCAAATATGAACCAATTCCGCGTAAAATCTCTACATGATAATAGATACGAAAATTACGAATGTATGAGTCCTCAATAAGGATCTGCTAGTGTTCAACGTGAACTGCAAATTTCGGGCAAGTAACTCCTGAAGAATAAATACTTAACAATTGTTTTTAGAAATTGTGGAAACGAGTGAAATTTCGAGGGGAATCTCACTTTCTATTCGTCCGTGATAGTTCTAATTCCAACGGTAATCTTATCGTTTACAATTCGAAGTGTCCCGAGGTGGAGTCCCTCTCTGACGTTGTTTCTATTTCGTATGGTCACGACTTGATTACCATAAATTTGATGTCGAGGTACGGGAACTGATCAAAGGTCATGATATCACATATCGACACGTATAAGACTTACCTACTGCATGTTAACCAGTGCATTGTTTCTACGTCACAAGTTGGTATGCGATACCACTAGAATACGATGCGAGTGCTATATGCTTATCGTGGAGCCATTAACAAACTTATGTTGTATCCTCTTTTATTATTAATAAAGGAGGGTTAGGATGATTAGGATTCTGGGTATTTAATGTACCCGGTTGAATATTGGAAACCAAGATATGTTTAACTACACTCGAATCAATTTATGTGGTACAGATCTTAGGTTTTAACGTCTTGGCTTGAACTTGTCTTCGCCCTATCGAATTCAAGATGAGAGTGTCCATTCGAATTGTGCAGCCAGGGTTGCCACCCATTGATAGCGATATTGCTGACGTTAGGTGTGTGTTAGCATTAAGGTATAGGATATTTAGTAGGCTCAAAGGCATGAGCATGCAGAGTATGATGTCTTATTTTGAGCTAATGTCCACTCTAGTTCGGTGAAGCCGATGATTAATTATAGTGAAAAAATGGGAAGTCATTGGTATCGCGATGTCTGTCTTGAGAAGTTAGTTTAAACAGTTTTTGATTTGAAGCAATTGGATTATAACATCCACAATCACGTTTTGATTCAATATAAACTTTGCATTATTCAAATGCGTGATGCATTAATACTTGCAACGAAAATTTGCTGCCTTCAAAGCTTGAGTTCATTGTTCTGTATTATTCATTAATTGAATTCCGGTGGAAAGTTTTTAAAAACCTGTTCCTAAACCGCTTGTTTCACGGTGATTAATAAAGAATTCTTAATTTCAGACCTGTCAAATAAATTCCGGATTCTTCTAGCTTCTGACAAATAAAATATAACAAAAATTGCTATCCGGGTTCAGATCTCATTCACCTTTTAAGACTAACTGGTTTTCTTTAGATCACCGGGTTGTCTGCCCATGCTCGTTTGATCGGTCATCTCAAATTCGTACCCAGTCAAGGCAACAGAAATCTCCCGATTTTGTCCTACTTTTAACAGTCCGTAAATCTGTGCGAAGAAAAAAAATTCCGAAACACCGTTGCCAGTCATCTTGTGAAATACATCGACACGAATTGCAACGAAAACCTATTATATTCTGTTACTACTAACGGATAGTTGAATACTGATAGTGATGTATATTTGACTATGAGTTAGCCTCCAAACGATTATGATTTAATTAGTGTTGAGGAATCTTAACTTATAAAATTGTAGCTATGATATTAATATATAGAAGCTGGAGTGACTTATTTATTGGCTTTTATGTTCAATCGAGTAATATAACTATTGGCCAAATATTTCCCATGAGGAAATAGTTGAGCAAATAATGATTTGTGTTATTGTATCGACCTACAATATTTATTACTGTATTAATGCGTTAGTTTTCGAAATGCATATTGTATTTCAATGACATCTCATACCGAGGCAAATACTTGGTCAAAGCCAATTGGATTTCTCAACCTCAGCTCATCAATTGATCCTTCCATGATCAATTGGCGATAATGACGTATGTTTTCCATGTTAGATTATTACTTGTCACGCGATTGTCAAAGTGACAAAGCCTATTGCTATCTTTGACAATCTATTACAATCGTGAGGCATTCCAATGATACTGATAATATCGCAGAACCGTGGGAATATTGAAACAACAGTCACACCGTTCATGTCCGTGATTACCCCACGTCCCCACCGTATTTTGCATGATTAATATTCGATTTTAGAGTGAGGACGAAACATACAAACACATTGTTCTGATTACCCCACAATGTGTAGGCCGGTATGCAGGTGAAGATTTTTTATCGTGATGGAATAAGTCTCATCTCGATAAACTGAATACTGGTAGATCTATTAGAGATCCGAAAGAAACTTTTCGAATATTTCAATCAACGTTAAAACTTTATTAACGAAATACCCACTTCATAAAATGATCGTGTTGAACAAGATCCGTTTGAGAATCAGTCCACATACATCACCCGTGTATCACTTACCGTTCGAATTGCCAATTCTTCCCAGATAGACAGTTTTGTCTTGACATTACGTATCACGTAAGTATGGCCACCTTTGTTACTATGAAATTCGCAGATTTGATGAATTTTTGGCAAATTGCTCAAACAACTAGACGTCGCCCTATGATTAGCGTGGAAAGTCAATAAAAAATTATTGTCAAAGGCAACGCACGGCCCATGCATAGTCCACACAAGGGTGACTATCGGTTATCAGAACGTCGAATGTAGTACATTCAACCCGTGGTTGACATGCAGTCGCGATTTCTTCATTCAACTTACGAAAAGTATTGTTATTAGCCTACTTGAAGATGATCTTCTTCTTATTTTGACTGTTTACCGTCATCTGAAAGCCTAATAGCGGTTGACGTCAATCGTTACCTGTAACATAACATTTCAGAAGACATTGGCGCGCTTTCAGTTCGCACATAATGAACTATTGGCTCGTATTATGCCAAATGCCATTTGGCATAAAGAAGTCTAGTCAATTTTCTGCCGACATTGAGTGAAGACAGAGTAAATAGTGTGCTACTTGGTCACGCAATCAGCAAAATGACATTTGGATCATTTCCAATCATAACTGCATCAATCTGCTTTACAATTAACTGTTCATTCAGGTGAGCAGTATAACGTGTGAATTAAATTTCAGTGATCAAAGGAGTAGAGGGTATATCAAATAAGTAAGAAGACGAAGATGAATCAAAGGATCACATACATAATATAAACTTCGAAAGATATGAAAAATATTTACATGGCGACACATTGCACAACTTACAACATCACATTTTTTACGATTTGATCAATCAGGATTCTGCCCAAGCTGGAAAGTCGTCGAGACCATATATGAAATTTCCCCATGTAGGAAATGCGATTATCAATACAACCAATGTGATCAAAGTTGGTCCAATACCAGCGACAATGAAATCTTTAGTCTTTATATATCCGGCTCCAGCTACGATAGCATTGGGTGCTGTTGCAACAGGCAGGTGAAATGCATACGAACAACAGAAGGTAGCCGGAAGCATCAAATATAAGGGATGCAGCCTGATCGATACGGCCTGTAAAAACAATGGAAATAAATCATTAAGAGACGACGAGTTCCCCAGTATGTCTCAGCTAACACCGAACGTGATCTGATGATATCACTTATTGTCTGGTTGATTTACGTATCCATGAAAAATATCTTATACGAATGGCACACAACTCCGGTAACTTTTTAAAGATACAGGGAAAAAGAATAGAATCTTCGACAATTTATCAAGTTTGTGATTCGATAGGTGGAAGCTGAATTCATCTAGTGAATATCCACATCCGGCTATGAAGGAATTTTCCTCCAATAGTATGAGATACTTGGAATGTGAGTGGTTTTGATACGAGTAATAATTGACCGTTCTATCACTCACCAATTCAGCAACTATTGGCAATACAATGTTAGCAATAGCAACGCTAGAAGCCAATTCTGTAACCAATTCAATTATCAAGCAGACCACAAACAAAGTAGCTACTTTGTGTAGAGAGCCGAGGCCGGATAACGTGTCTCCCAACACTGTCGATAGTCCAGAGGAAGTAATGGCCGTAGATGCAGCGAAACCACCGCCAAGAATGAAGAGAAAACCCCAATGCACTTTCTTCTCGATTATTTTCCAATTTAATAAACCTGGGCTCGGGTTTGATGGACGTTTGCTGGGATCTTTGCTGAAGGCATTCCGAAAGTCCAATTTCGCTGGAATCACGAACATGCAGAGTACGATAAAAATAGCTGTAGTCGAGTCTTTCACGGTCCTGTAAATATAAGTCAATAAATAGGTAGAATCGTAACAGTACCGCTCTAAATTTGAGCAGTAAGACATGAGGTACTCGAAGGCTTTGAATGTCTGAAATGGAGCATTATGCTTACATGTCGGTAATGTAATCGGGCCATCCAGTAACGAATCCAGGATTTCTGAAGAACCACAGAAGAACTACTATAACGAATAAAACTGCGACGCAAAATTCATGCCACGTGATAGGCCCTAGATCTTTGTACTTCTGCAACATAACATTTGTGGCAATCCGTTCACCCTCTTCACCCAAATCTATGGCCTTAGCATCCTTGCTATTCGGCCTGAACATTCCCATGTACATAATCTGCAGCCACAACCAGATCAAAAATCCGCAAAGAAACATCGGTGGGACGGAGTAACACATCCAGTCAGCAAAACTGAGACCCGGACTGTCAGGGAAACGGCTGAAACACGGAACGATTTACCTAAGTCTATGAGTTAGATAAAGTATTTTTCCATGTGAGTTCAGATGACAGAGATAGCAGGAATGAATTAGAAATGTGCGCCAACATTGAACCCAAACTTACGCCTCGAAAATTCCTTTAAAAGTTAAATTGATTCCAGTTCCTACTATAGTACCGGTACCACCCATGGTAGAAGCGTACGCAGTTATGAAATAGTAAGTCATCGTGGTTCTGGTTGGCCTATTGGCACTGCAAAGGAAATTTTGAAACTTACTGTTTGATTTCGAATTATCATGTAAACAATAATTGTGGTATGGATTCCTGCAATCTTGGTATAGAACACTGTGACGTTGTATTTCGCCACTCGTCACAATGGGGCGTGATTCACAGTACCGACTGTGGAGACGGACGGCTCCAGGAAGTATGCGCAGGTCCTAGGTCATGATTTAGTTTATTTGATAGAATATTTATTGATCACTATCTTTATTTTACGTAAAAATTGTAAAATATCGGAGCTCGGGAGCACGACGCCAGGACGTCGAGGGACTACATCCGACGCCTGGAATCGAGATCCTGCCTGAACAACCAGCTTCGTTGAGTCTCCACGTCTTTCTCTTCCAACTCCCAGAGTCAAGTCCTCCTGTTCCCGCAGACGTATCAGCCTGGTGCACGATCACTTCCCGTCAACTACTTCTGGATGTCTCAAAGACGGTTGCATAGAGCAGGGTGAAAACTCTAAGTAACCCACAAGAAGCTTCTCGTCGTCGACGACTTATAGACCTGGAGTCAGGCTAGACCACGTCATCGGCTTTTCCGGCATGGTCCCGCTGCCGGTATTACTTCCGAAAAGTCCCGGTAGAAGAACTGCCATCACGTGAGGCAGGCCTTTCTGTAAGTCTTCCGCATCGCTCATATAAATTTACGAAAGCTGGTGTATTTTTCATTATTCCCGTACCCGGAAAGCCATTTTTCATCATCAAGTTAAGACCTTTCCGTAAAACCACGAGTTCGCTTCCGAATCAGGTTTAGTTCTTTATTCTGTTATACTCTGTATGATATTTGGTGTGGCATAGGCCACGATTATGGCAAGTTCAGTCTTTAGACTTCGTCCCGGTAATTTTTCTAGTATTTAGTCTGGTTAAAAGCGAATTCCCGAGCCAACTCGTGATGAGTAACCATTTGTGGGTTTTCACTTGGTTCAGCATATTGTAGATATTCTATTGGATCATCTTTTCTTTCTAACGTTACCGATTTATGATGGCAAAAGACCTGTCGAGCAATAATTCAGGTAGCTAACCAGCGTGAAAGCAAGCTTTGTTATTTAGGTTATAGTTGCTTGATTATTAAGTATTTTGTTATGAAAATCGTAGTCTAACCTTCCGAAAGTGGTACATTGTATTTCATCGAGCCGAACTGCTGTAATTTTTGCTAGTATTTTGTTATATTTTTGACCATTTAGTGGTTTATCTGGTCACGTCATTCCCGAATTTATCTGAGTCATAACTCATAATTTTTGTAGTTTACTGCACTGCTAGCTTTCCCACATAATTCGGGATTCTGTGATTATTTTCCCGTTAACGATACTTATAACTAAATAAATCGGTCAGATAATTAATTATCCTCATTCTATATTTGATTTGGCACCCTGCCCCTCTGCCATGCAGTTCATTAATTTATATTCTGAGCTATCTGGCAATTCCCGCCGTCGAAGTCTCTATTCTTCTATTATTGTAAGTGACGTGAAAATGTCTGGCGCTCAACTGTAGATTTTTCATATTCTTTCATTAGCAAGAGTTAACGCCGTAGTGCGCGGTTCCAGGGTGAACCCCGTCCCTTGAGAATAGTGTGACGTTGCAACACATACTCTAATATGAAAACATTACTTACGGTTCACCATCTTCGCCTCTCTCTGAGTTATCTTTGATGAACATTGGGGACAGTCCTTGCTGCAATAAAAGTAATAAAGTGAAATAAAAGATGACGCCGTATCTCGGAAACGGAACTACATATACTAATTATGAAGTTGCTCACGTTTTCCAATTCCACGAGCACGTTAGTGACGATTGGAACCATCATAGCCGTGGCTGCTGTATTTGAAATCCACATCGAAAGTAACATCGTGACCAGAAAAATGCCTAGGGTCAATCTTGAAAAAACCAAAAGTACAGATTGTGTTACTGTGGTATCGAAGCTGGTCTACACGTATGCGTATTCATAATTGGAAGACTTTGGTTTCCAAGGATACAGATTATGTCAACTTTAACCATGCCGTCGACGTTGCTTTTGAGCTACATTGGAAAACATGTACGTCACGTCTAGCTCGTAAACTAACACAGAAAGTGGTGTGAATGGTATTCGTTTGAAAAATTATACAACTGACTTTCATTGAAATTCTAGCACGTATTCATTATTACATACACTTGCCAGAATATTAGCCCGTAGAAGCTCGAATACCATCAACAAATTACCTCCTGTGGCTACATCCTACTGTCCTGATGATTAGCAATGCGACTCGAATATGTAGCCCTGAATGTTCGATTGCAACGGCTATGAATAGACTTGCCAGAAACATCATCGTAGTATCATTTAGATAGCACTGCGTAGTGTCACTTGTATTCAAAATTCCCAAAAGTGGGAAAAAGAAAACGGGCATAAAGGCAGTTATAGGTGGCGGCAGGACTTCCGTCACCCAGTAGGTCGCCATGATCACTATGGTGTACAAACATCTTATGGGCTGCATGGAGAGAAATCCGATTATCATTACTACAATATACACTAATTAAGAAGATTAAAATCATGTCAATATGAGTCTGCAAGGAAATCGCTAGCACTTAGAACTATAACTTGCAGACTCGTAGGCGAAACAACTTTGAGATGGATGAACAAAAGGTCAATGGGCAGGAATGAACGAAGAAATTGATTAAAAATTCACTCAGTTTTCTATTGTTGTATATCCGACATTGAAGCTCTTTTGAAATGTATCACTTTATGTAAAAATTCAGAGTATCAACCAGTGTGAAATCTAACGGTTTACTTGGTGTAAAGTTTATCACAATTTTGAACTAAAACCACCTATTGAAGGATGCCGTTCTCGTCGCTCACACCAATAGATGTTGAATGAAGCACCAAATAAGGTAAGTTTCTATAGGATTCAAGTAATAATGGCCGACAGTGTATTTAACTTACCCTTGTGTCACTGAAAATGAGCATAGGGCACAGAATGATCGGAGTTAATAGCACCACAAATGATCGCCAGTATACTGCACAGAAACGAAGTAGAAGCCGTCCAAAACTGGCATCTTTTCTGAAAGAAAGTAACGTGAGATATTTTCGTGAGAAAAGGTGAATTGAAAAAAATTAGTGCGACGGATCTCGTTTTCATGAGAACAAATTCTCATAACTAACCGATCAAAATCAAGCTCATTTTCTTCAGCGGCGTTCGCCTGAGCGATATCCAGATTTGTGGTACTCATTATATCGTTGGACTCAATCTATCCTGAAAAGAAGAATTAGTTATTAATCAATCCGACAAGTGAAGCCATGTCAAGAGACAAGATCTATGCTACAGAACTCTGCACTTCGAATAAAAAGTTTACGCTGTCGATGTATGAAATAAACTACTTACTCCAATTAATCAGACCGTACACATTATATGTGAGAGGAAAAACTTGATGGATGAAATGGTTCCAAATACATGAATTCCACCGCGATTTCTGCATTGAACAATTCCATTTTGGAACTAAAGAACAGATTGAATGGTAATTTGTACCGACATTTCGGATAGAATATACGAATACTTAATCAAATTATTGCTGTAGCCAATGTGTTTCGGTCTGAAACCAAAATTATTATAGAAATTCAAAGTCCGTTCAGTGTTCTTGATAGTATTAAATGAGCACGAGTGTTCTACCTGCTCTGGCTTCGATTGAGAGAGGCATTTGAGGGTTTTTAAGGACACCAAATTCGAATCCAAAGTTAGATTCAAGATGGTGGACGAAATGTTTGCGTTAAAAAACCCGTTGAAAAATAATACAGACCATGCATTGTCAGGTCCTTGCGCTTCGCGGAATCACAGTTAAATGACAATGATTATTAATAAAACTAGGACCGGCTAGAACATTTTATCTAAGCAGATCGTAAACACATTGGATGATACTAATGAACGTTGTTGCGCGCGATGAAAGCGAATAGGTATTATCCAGTCGGCTCTCACCTCATTCATTGAAGTCCGCGTTCCTCCGTTCGATTTTTCGCTACTTCAAAATGTCCTCAAGATATTATACATACACGCACTTAAAATTTTTGCTTTAGTCCGATATCCCCACCCACCTTTATCTTCTATACGAAACGGAATACATTTCGCCTTAGGAGACTCAGGAATTTGTCGGTTACGAAAATCAATATGTTACCCTTCACATTTTTCATTACTAATCGCTTTTTGGACCTTTCAACTATCCTCCCGGACTCAAAATCATTGTGATTTCACTCTAGTGAAGACTGATGCTGTTCTCACTCATTTTTATCAATAACTCAATAAAGCCTACTTCATTATCAGGGTATAACTTTGCATGGCTTATCCAATAAAGCTTTCAGCCTTGCAAAAAGCATTTTGTCCAATCAACTCTTTGAATTTTCTGTTTACAATAACAACTGTAGAGAAACCGAATAGTAATCAATGATAGAAGATATGATTTGGAACAAAATTTGAATTACCTGGTTTAAATCCACCCATGATGGGATTGGCGAAATTTGTTCACACGTCGGTTTTTTAGTAATTATACTTACATATCAGAGCCTCAAGTATGAGACACATATTGCCACCTCGTTGATATATTGTCGTATTATTAATGATTTATAATAGCAATCGACAATCTTGTAAATATCAAATTATTGATCTTATAGGATACCTTATGACGATAAAGATCAGGTAGCAATATTTGTGATACCTTAAGCCAAAAATCCCGTCAGACCGCATATCGCACATTCGTTCTTGAGTTAAGTGAAACGCACACTGCATTTGGGGTCGTGACTGGTAGACCGAAGCTGTTAAGTTGCTCTAGAATTTGATGAAAATTAGAGTTCGGTGCTCTTTGGGATCGCTTGTTGCGAATCTGTCCTCGAAACGATAAAAGACAAGATACCGAAGGTCAGATTCGGAAAATGTTGGTGGTATCCGAATGAGCCGGAATCCGGCCTTATTATTACCAATCCTTTCAAGCCTCTGAATTCTGATATGCCAGTTGAGATGTTTAACTGAATCCGTAGAAAGCAGGGTGACTTATCCCTCTTTACAGAAAGTAAATTCTCGGAATGAACAGTAATTACACTGCATAATAGGGTTACCAAGGAACCTTTATTTCCCCTTTCATTATTTCTTATCAGTCGAGGAAATAAACCAACGTTTCGATTCAGCTTGTAAGTATAGACATTATGTGTAGTGAAACGGATTTTGAGAAAATCCGCAAATTTTTATCTCATGTCGTCTTCTTATACACAATACATTGATATTGATCTGTGAAGGCAATTCGATTCCAACTTCTCAGCTTTCAATTATCACGAATTTAAAAAACTAACTATACGATCAAATTATGAGTACTTCCAATCAACTTTTATCGGTTATATTGTCAGCAGTTGACGTTTAACAACGCCAGAATAATATATCTGTCTAGATATTTCATCCATCACTGATTGTCGGTTGATCAACTTTTATATACAATCGGTAACAAGCCTTGAGCATGATCGACGTGTGCGTGTATAATCTTAAATCACGGAACACATCTGATTTCGATGCAAACCACTACCCGCACACAAATCCAGCTGATTACTTATGGATCTGCACGAATAAACAAAATCACCGAGATTTTCTGTTGCAGTAAAAAGAATTTCGAAAATTTCTTGCTAATCAACTTATTTCACTGTGTGGTTGAAAAGTCCGATGTAAGATATTATGAAGTATCATCGCAATGTAATGCAGAAGCGTGATAAAAATATTCGTTTCTATCTGATTTTATGATAAATAATTTTTTTTTTTTTCGTATACCCATCATTATTTGAAGGGTATACTATCATAAGATTTAACCGATAATATTATCAGAAGATTTAACCGATAATGGCAGATGTGTTTCTTTTATTCGTATAAGCATTTACTATCTGATCCGCGTTGATCTGCGCACAGAAAATACAGTGTAACCAGTTTCCCAAAGGCTTACCTCATCCGCCTTAATGCGAATTTCGCGAACTTTGACAGCCACTATAAGTTGCCGGTCATTTCCAATCATACAAATGTATCGTTGAAAATCCAGAATTGTTTCAGGGAAAATATTTATGACTAACAAATTTAAAAAACGTTCAAAAAGTTGACGTTATTATACTACACGAATGCAACTATCCGAAGATCAGCTGTCATTCTTCAACAAACTTCAAACCTTGTTCTGATCTTCTAATCTGAAAAACTGTCACGAATAATTAATACATCCGAAATTGAATGAAAAACAAATTCGTTTATTTAATAACATACGAGAAAGACACACAGCGAATGTAAAAAGAGGAACCGCTAAGTATATTGCCACGATTTCCCCTCGAACAATTCCAAACACATATTAACAATCCGTAATTGCGAGATCAAAATATATAATGCCAAGTACTTCGCTAAGTCGAATACGAACCTTTTGTCTAATGACGTTAAATAAACATTCCAAGAGCTATATACTTGGCGGATGAAATCGTTTCTCCCACTTTGCCTGCTTCCCTCACATCTTGGTTCTAACAACAATTATGTAACTTTTGAATTGATTTTTAGATATCACTAGCGATATTCGACTTAACCGTGCTCAAGTAAACAGATGGTAGATTAGTTCATGAAAAATTATTCAGTGCTTGGCGGCGGTCGGATCGCGCGAATCTTGACATTTGAATCTAGCTTAATTACTGAAAATTTGGATGACAGTTATGTTCTCTTGCGTCATTGATAGCATCAACTATACGCCTCGGATCTGCCATACGATTGTACGTCCTTTACCTAGTTTTCATACCCGCAGAAATAGCAATTATATAGAAATTTCAAAATCTCAAGCCATTTTCAGGTTCTCCAAGCTCGATTTCATGAAAATTCATTCACACCGGAAAATTTTCGTATCATGTTCGCGATTCCGGTATTCACATAGCAATTCAAATATTATTCAACAATAGAATATACATTGTAAATGGAAGATATTGTAAGGCTCCTAATGAATTCCACACTATTTCTAAGATTTGAAAAGGCTTTGATAAAATTTCAGGCTTCCCAGGATCTACAGATCTTCTAGATACTGTGGTACACGCTATTTACCCTGGGCATCCTCCAAAAAGCAAGCTGTGTATCTGATTTATCTGACCTGCATTTAGTGCAAGGAAACAAATTTTGCAAAAAAGAAAGAGCTGATTATGTGAGCATATTTCACCTTTCATATGATGACCAAAAATTAAATCTCACTGCAAAATTTCATTCACTACCGTAGTTTTTATGGTATCATACAAATTAAACTCATAATGCAAATTTGAAAGAGAGTCCAACTATATTAAACCGTATGCTTTCCGTCAACCGAACCACATACTAAGATTCCTTACAATTCAGTTTGAAAATCTACCTACCAAGTATAGCATGGAAGAGAAAAATCTGTTTGGTCGAAACATAGAGTCAAAGTTTAGGCTACTTGAAATTGTCGCAAAGTAAACAGTGACGAATAAAATTCTCATCCGGTTATTTTGAGTAATTTACTGAATGATAGTCACATTATTAACACTCGTTCTTCTGTTACAGTTGGAGAGGCTTCTATCACAGAGTCCGTACACAACACATCCATTCAGAAAGCATTCTGTTCGAATTGCATCGATCACGAGTGTATATTGAACTCAATCTTTATAAAATTAGTTATATTGGCTAGTATATTATTGGAATATGAATGTAATTTATGCTATCGTCACTTGTACGCCAAAAAGTAAATAAAAAGACTCCACCAATTGCGGTAGAATCATTCAGAACAGCAGTACAATTTATCAATTAGATTTCAGTAATCTTAGGCTTAGAGGATATATCCAATAAGGAAATAAAGGATCATAGGTATACAGAAAAGTTCACTGGAAACTTGCCACGTCTTATGGTAGGTAATTCGGATTTTTTGTTACTGACAACGATGTCGAACAAACATCCACAGAACAACCACAGAATGACAGCTGCTGCTACATTGTCTGTAGGAATGGTCTTACCACGGCGTTGCACATTGAAGAAGAACAGGAGTTGCCTACCATAGGGCGTACCAAGTTTCCACTGAACTTCTCTGTATATATTGCAAGCTTCTGCGCTGTTATCGCAGCTGAAGGCTGACGATAAAGTGTTAGTCCGCGTGAGTATCGTTGACACGGGTGAGATTTGGAGCACCTCTAAGGGGAAAAGTGAGAAAACCCTATAAGCCCTCATGCGGACTCGGATAGGTAGTTAGCCTACCAAAACCGCCTCCCTACAGACTTAGGATGGATATGTCTCACCCACAGACTCGGGTAGCAATTATAACACCACCGTCGCTGTTCGGGCTTGAATCACCGATTAAGCTGCCTACCAGTACCAGACTTGGGTTTGACTCACTCTCAGACTAAGATAGCAATTGAAGCTCTACCGTAGCTGCCTAAGTGAGCTGCGCCGAAATTGTCTATTATAGCTACTGCAAGATGTTACTGAAACAAGAACTTCGATATTATACAAGAAAGAAAAAGGAAAAGAAATTAAAAGCAGGTTTCAGATTCCTGGGCGTTTTAATCTGAACACGAAAACATTTCATTGATTACGAATTCACCAAAGAAGTAGAAATAATAATTATAAAGAAATCATAAACGAAAAGAAAAATACTTAATTCTAACTTGAATTTATTCAGCCCGGCTGATTTTCGTAGGGACACGTTTTGGATTTAAATATTTGTTTCTATGGCTTAGAACGTTAATCTATCGATTGGAATATCTACTAGTTACATTTTTAATGATACTGTCAACAGCTATTTTAATGAATTGAGCAATGTAAAGGAAGATTCTGAAATTCAACTACTGATTTAATATGGCAATTTATGAAAGTGAAGTTATGTGTCGAGCGCTGCTTTGGCAGTTTTACTCCGAAAAGAGAGAAATTATAATAGATGGTGAGTCGATGAGCTTTATGTCACAAATCGCCCTAAAAATTGAAATAAAATGTTAGACGTCGGGCACTTTGCCACGAAGCGGATTGTCGCAGCGATGCCGGTTATATACTACTAATAACGTCACTCTGACTTCGGCTGAGCTGTGCGAGACGATCTGCGTGATTGGGCTCGGTGTCATAGGCCGAACACGTTACAATATAGTAACTTCGGTACATATACAAAAAATTTACATGGCGATACACTGTACAATTTGCAACACCAAATTTTTTGCGATTTGATCGATTAGGATTCGGCCCAAGATGGGAAATCGTCGAGACCATAAATGAAATTTCCCCAGGTAGGGAATGCGATCATCAACACAACCAATGTGATCAAAGTTGGTCCAATACCAGCCACAATAAAATCTTTAGTCTTTATATATCCGGCTCCCGCTACGATAGCATTGGTTGGTGTTCCAACAGGTAGGTGGAATGCGTACGAACAACAGAAGGTAGCCGGCAGCATCAAATATAGGGGATGCAACCTGATCGATACGGCCTATATAAACAATGGAAATAAATCATTATGTAAAGAGTTCCCTGTTATGTCTCAGCTAACGCCGAACGTGATCAAATGATATCACTTATTGTCTAGTTCATTTACGTATCCATTAAAAATGTCTTATGCAAATGGCACACAACTCCGGTAAATTTTTGAAGATATAGGGAAATAGAATATAGTCTTCGACAATTCATCAAGCTTGTGAATCGACAGGTGGAAGCTAGATGTATCTAGTAAATATCCACATCCAGCTATGAAGGAATTTTCCTCCAATAGTATGAAAAACTTGAAATGCTAAGTGGTTTTGATATGAGTAATAATTGACAGTTCTGTCACTCACC
The DNA here is from genome assembly GCA_947538915.1 of Tenthredo distinguenda. Taxonomy (NCBI): domain Eukaryota; kingdom Metazoa; phylum Arthropoda; class Insecta; order Hymenoptera; family Tenthredinidae; genus Tenthredo; species Tenthredo distinguenda. The sequence goes on from OX384534.1 coordinate 15,973,177, forward strand.
AATTCAGCGACTATTGGCAATACAATGTTAGCAATAGCAACGCTGGCAGTCAATTCTGTAACCAATTCAATTATCAAGCAGACCACAAACAAAGTAGCTACTTCGTGCAGAGAGCCGAGACCAGATAACGTGTCTCCCAGCACTGACGATAGTCCAGAGGAAGTAATGGCCGTAGATGCAGCGAAACCACCGCCAAGAACGAACAGGAAACCCCAATGCACTTTTTTCTCGATTATTTTCCAATTTAATAAACCTGGGCTTGGGTTTGATGGACGTTTGCTGGGATCTTTGCTAAAGGCATTCCGAAAGTCCAATTTCGCTGGGATTATGAACATTAGAAGAACGATTAAAATAGCTGCAGTCGAGTCTTTCACGGTCCTGTAAAAATAAGTCAATAAATAGGTTGAATCGTAACAGTACTACTCAAAATTTGAGCAGTAAGACATGAAGTACCCGAAGGCTTTGAATGCCTAAAATGGAGCATTATGCTTACATGTCGGTAAGGTAATCGGGCCATCCAGTAACGAATCCAGGATTTCTGAAGAACCACAGGAAAACTACTATAACGAATAAAACTGCGACACAAAATTCATGCCACGTGAGAGGTCCTAGATCTTTGTATTTTCGCAGCATAACATTTGTGGCAATCCGTTCACCCTCTTCACCCAAATCTATAGCCTTAGCATCCTTGCTATTCGGCCTGAACATTCCCATGTACATAATCTGCAGCCACAACCAGATCAAAAATCCGCAAAGAAACATCGGTGGAACGGAGTAACACATCCAGTCAGCAAAGTTGAGTCCTGGACCGTTGGGAAAACGGCTGAAACACGGAACGATTTACCTAAGTCTATGAGTAAGATAAAGTATTTTTCCATATGGGTTCAGATGAAGGAGATAGTAGGAATGAATTAGAAATGTGCACCAACGTAGAACGTAAACTTACGCCTCGAAAATTCCTTTGAAAGTTAAATTCACTCCAGTTCCTACGATAGTACCGGTACCACCCATGGTAGAAGCGTACGCAGTAATGAAATAGTAAGTCATCGTGGTTCTGGTTGGCCTCTTGGCACTGCAAAAGAAATTTTGAAACTTATTGTTTTATCGCGAATTATCATGTATACAATAATTGTGATATGGATTCCTGCAATTTTGGTATACAGAGAGGCTCACTGGAAACTTGCCACGCCCTATAGTAGGCAACTCGTTTTCTTTGCCTAATTGACAACTGTGTCCTACGAACACCAATAAAACAGCCACAGAATGACAGCTGCCGCTTCATTTTCTGTAGGTATGATCGTACCACGGCATTGTCAATTTCTCAAAAACACGAGTTGCCTACCATAGAGTGTGGCAAGTTTCCAGTGAACTTCTCAGAACACTCTGACGTTGTATTTCGCAACTTGTCACAATGGGGAGTGATTCACAGTACCGATTATGAGAACGGACCGCTCCAGGAAGTATGCGCAGGTCCTGGGTCATGATTTACGTTATTTGATAGAATATTTATAGATCACTATCTTTGTTTTATGTGAGAATTGTGAAATATCGGAGCTCGGGAGAGCAACGCTAGGACGTCTAGGGACTACATCCCACGCCTGGAACAGAGGTCCTTTCCGAACAACTAGTTCTTCGTTGAGTTTCTGCGTCTTTCTCTTCCGAATCCCGGTCGTGGATGCTGCGGGAGCGTTCGGACGCGGATGGCTCCCAGAGTCAAACCTTCACGTTTCCACAGACGTATCAGCCTGGTGCACGATCAATTCTCGTCAACTACTTCTAGACGTCTCGGTGATGGTTGAATAGAACAAAGTGAAAACTCTGGGTAACGCACCAGAAGCTTCCCGTTGTCGACGGATTATCGACCTGGAGTCGTGCTAGACCACGTCATCGGCTTTTCCGGCATGGTCCCGCCGCCGGTGTTACTCCCGAAAAGTCTCGGTAGCAGAACTGCCATCATGCGAAGCATGCCTCTCTGTAAGCCTTCCGCATCGCTCATATAGGGAAATCTGAATGCAGATCCAGTTATTGGGGCCTCAGAACTTCCGCCAGATTCTTTGCGTGGTCAGTTTTTCTCGCTAAAGGTTCGGACAGGGTGCACTTCGCCGAGACGATGGTTCCGAGGTCCCGCGACGAAAACCCAAGTAAGAGGAGAAGAATACCGTAATCCCGACTTCCCGAGTTCCCGAATTGATTGTCATCACGTTTGGCTTATTATTCAGAGTCTCTTCTTTTTGTAAATTTAACGTCGTTTAGTTTTTTTCGTAAATTTAGCATCAGCTGGTGTATTTTTCATTATTCCCGTACGCGGAAAGCCATTTTTCATCATCAAGTTCGCTCCCGAATCCGGTTTAGTTCTTTATTCTGTCATACACTGTATGATATTTAGTGTGACGTAGGCCACGATTATGGCACGTTCAGTCTTTAGATTTCATCCCGGTAATTTTTCTAATATTTGATCTGGTTAAAGACGAATTCTCGAGCCAACTCGTGGTTAGCGACCATTTGTGGGTTTTTAATTGCTTCGGCATGTTGTAGATTCTATTAGATCTTCTTTTCTCTCTTACATTACCGGTTTATGATAGCAAATTCGTAATCTGACCTCCCGAAACAGTTACATTGTATTTCATCAAGCCGAACTGCTGTAATTTTTGCTCGTATTTTGTCACATTTTTGAGCATTTAGGTGTTTATCTGGTCCCGTCATTCCTGAATTTATCTGAGCCACGACTTATAATTTTTATAGTTTACTGTACTACTTACTTTCCCACATTATTGGGGATTCTGTGATTATCTTCCCGTTAACGCCACTCACAACTAAATAAATCGGTCAGACAATTAATTATCCTTATTCTATATCTGATTTAGCACCCTGCCCCTCTGCCGTTCAGTTCATTAATTTATATTCTGAACTATCTGGCAATTGCCGCCGTCGAAGTCTCTATTTTTCTATTATTTTGAGTGACGTGAAAATGTCTAGCGCCCAACTGTAGATTTTTCATATTCTTTCATGAGCAAAAGTTAACGCCGAAGCGCGCGGTTCCAGGGTGAACCCCGTCCCTTGAGAATAGTGTGACGTTGCAACACATACTCTAATATGAAAACATTACTTACGGTTCACCATCTTCGCCTCTCTCTGAGTTATCTTTGATGAACATTGGGGACAGTCCTTGCTGCAATAGAAGTAATAAAGTGAGATAAAAGATAAGGCGGAATCTCGGAAACAGGACTACATGTACTAATTATGAAGTTGCTCACGTTTTCCAATTCCACGAGCACGTTATTGACGATTGGAACCATCATAGCCGTGGCTGCTGTATTTGAAATCCACATCGAAAGTAACATCGTGACCAGAAGAATGCCTAGGGTCAATCTTGAAAAAATCAAGAGTATAGATTATTTTATTGTGGTATCGAAGCTGGTCTACACGTATGCGTATTCATAAGTGGAAGACTTTGGTTTCCAAGGATACAGATTATGTCAACTTGAACGATCCCCTCGAAGTCGCTTTTGAGGTACATTGGAAAATATGTACATCACGTCTAGCTCGTAAATTAAAACAGAAAGTGGCGTGAACGGTGTTCGTTTGAAAAATTATAAAACTGACTTCCATTGAAAATCCAGCACGTATTCATTATTACGTATACTTGCCAGAATAGTAGCCCGTAGAAGCTCGAATACCATCAACAAATTACCTCCTGTGGCTACATCCTACTGTCCTGATGATTAGCAATGCGACTCGAATATGTAGCCCCGAATGTTCGATTGCAACGGCTATGAATAGACTTGCAAGAAACATCATCGTAGTATCATTTAGATAGCACTGCGTAGTGTCACTTGTATTCAAGATACCCAAAAGTGGGAAAAAGAGAACGGGCATAAAGGCAGTTACGGGTAGCGGCAGGACTTCCGTCACCCAGTAGATCGCCATTATCACTACGGTGTACAAACATCTTATGGACTGTATGGGAAAGAAATTGATTCGCATTACTACAATATACACAAATTACGAAGATTGAAATCATATCAGTATGAGCCTGAAGGGAAAATGCGAGCACTTAGCACTATAAGTTGCAGACTCGTATGCAAAACTACTGTGAGACGGATACAAAAAAGGTCAATGAGCCGGGATGGACGAATGAATTGATTAAAAATTCACTCAGTTGTCTACTGTTGTATATCCGACATTGGAGCTCTCTTGAAATGTATCACTTTTCGTAAAAATTCAGAGTATCAACCAGTGTGAAATCTAACACCAATCAAATTCTATGGAAGTCCGGTTTACTTGGTGTAAAGTTTATCACAATTTTGAACTAAAACCACCTATTGAAGGATGCCGTTCTCGTCGCTCACACCAATAGATGTTGAATGAAGCACCAATCATGTTCTATGGAAGTCCGGTTAACTTAGTGTAAAATTTATCAAAATTTTGAACTAGGACCACCTATGGTAGGATGCCGTTCTCGTCGCTGACACCAATAGATGTTGAATGAAGGACCAAATAAGGTAAGTTTCTATAGGATTCAAGTAATAATGGCTAACAGTGTATTTAACTTACCGTTGTGTCACTGAAAATGAGCATAGGGCACAGAATGATCGGAGTTAATAGCACCACAAATGATCGCCAGTATACTGCACAGAAACGAAGTAGAAGCCGTCCAAAACTGGCATCTTTTCTGAAAGAAAGTAACGTGAGATATTTCCGTGAGAAAAGGTGAATTGAAAAAAATTTGTGCAACGGATCTCGTTTCTATGAGAACAAATTCTCATAACTAACCGATCAAAATTAAGCTTATTTTCTTCAGCGGCGTTCCCCTGAGCGATATCCAGATTTGTGATACTCATTATATCGTTGGATTCGATCTATCCTGAAAAGAAAAATGAACCATTTATCAATCCGACAAGTAAAGCCATGTCAAGAGACGAGATGCCATAGAACTCTCTACTTCAAATAATAAGTTTACGCTTTCATTATATGAAATAAACTACTTACTCCAATTAATTAGACCGTACACATTACATGTGCGAGGCAAAACTTCATGGATGAAATGGTTCCAAATATATGAATTCCACCGCGACTCCTGTATTGAACAATTTCATTTCAGAACTAAAGAACGGATTGAATGGTAATTTGTACCGACATTCCGGATAGAATATACGAATACTTAATCAAATTATTGCTGTAGCCAATGTGTTTTGGTCTGAAACCAAAATTATTATAGAAATTCAAAGTCCGTTCAGTGTTCTTGATAGTATTAAATGAGCACGAGTGTTCTACCTGCTCTGGCTTCGATTGAGAGAGGCATTTGAGGGTTTCTAAGGTCACCAAATACGAATCCAAAGTTACATTCAAGATGGTGGACGAAATGTTTGCGTTACAAAACCCGTTAAAAAATAATACAGACCATGCATTGTCAGGTCCTTGCGCCTCGCGGAAACACAGTTAAATGACCATGATTATTATTAAAACTAGGACCAGCTGGAGTATTTTATTCTAGCAAAGCGTAAACACATTAGATAATACTAATGAACGTTGTTGCTCGCGATAACAGCAAACAGGTATTATCCAGTCGGTTCTCACCTCATTCATTGAAATCCGAGTACCCCCGTTCGATTTCGGTACTTCAACATATTCTCAAGATAATATACACACACGCACTTAAGATTTTCGCTTTAGTCCGATATCCCCACCCACCCTTATCTTCTATACGAAAGAGAACACATGGGCCGTCATCAGCCAAGTACTTGTCACGTTATCAAAAGCGTGCGACGAAAGAACTTGAGCTTTGGGATACAAATAATGGTAACATTTCGCTTCAGGAGGCTCAGAAATTTGTCGGTTATGAGAGTTAATATTTTACCCTGCGCATTTTTCATTACTATAATAATTGCTTTTTCGATCTTTCCATTATCCTCCCGGACTCAAATTCATTGTGATTTTACTCTAGTGGGGACTGATACTGTTCTCACTTATTTTTATTTGGCTTATCCAATTACGCTTTCAGCGTTATAAAAGCATTCTGTCCCATTAACTCTTCGAATTTTCTATTTCCAATAGTAACTGTGAGAAACCGAATAGTAATCAATGATAGAAGATACAATTTGGAACAAAATTTGAATTACCTGGTTTAAATCCACCTATGATGAGATGCTGAAAACGAAATTTGTTTAAACGTTGGTTTTTGAGTAATTATACTCACATCTCAGAGCCACAAACATGAGATACATATTGCCACCTCGTTGATATATTGCCGTATTATTAATGATTTATAATAGCAATCGACAATCTAGTAAATATCAAATTATTGATCTTATAGGATACCTTATGACGATACAGATCAGGTAGCAATATTTGTAATACCTTAAGCTAAACGTCCAGTCAGACCGCATATAGTACATTCGTTCTTGAGCTAAGTAATTACACTGCATAATAGGGTTACCAAGGAGCCTTTATTACACAAAAAATAAAATAAATATAAAGAATTGACATAATTTCACGGATACAACGAAATTGAAAATATTGTCCGGCCAGGAATCAGCATCATTTTCAATTATATTACACTGCCCTTTCCAGTCTTCAAACTGCTTTACATTTTTGACCAAAGTGAACCTCTGAGATATACCATTTTCTCTGTGTAATGATCACATATCATTGCATACAGAATCACATCTCTGGGTTGCAGGTAACTCGAAACAGTATACATCGTACATAATTTCCGCTAGTATATCCTTTGCTGTTCTCCTGTTGGGGGTTGGTGTACCATTATGGTGGGACACGGCAGCTAAACTGAAGGGTGACACTTTCGTAGGATGGAATAACACGATTAGGCAAATTGTCTCTCAATATCAGCACGGAGATTTTGGTGGCAGCCTTGACTGATAGTCGTGGAAATTATTGGTCGAGGAAATAAACCAACGTTTCGATTCAGCTTGTAAGTATAGGCATTATGTGTAGTGAAACGAATTTTAAGAAAATCCGCAAATTTTTATCTCATGTCGTCTTCTTATGCACATAACATAGATATTGATCTGTCAAGGCAATTCGATTCCAACTTTTCAGATAATAATTATCACGAATTCAAAAAACTAACTATACGATCAAATTATGAGTACTTCCAATCAACTTTTATCGGTTATATTGTCAGCAGTTGACAATTACCAACACCAGCATAATAAATGTCTAGATATCTCATCCATCACTGATTGTCCGTTCATCAACTTTTATATACAATCGGTAACAATCCTTGAACGTGATCGACGTGTGCGTACATAATATTAAATCACGGAACACATCTGATCTCGACGCAAATCCACTACCCGCACACAAATCCAGCTGATTAATTATGGATCTGCACGAACAAACAACATTACCGAGATTTTCTGGTGCAGTGAAAACAATTTCGAAAATTTCTTGCTAATCAACTTATTTCACTGTGTGGTTGAAAAGCCCGATAAGATATTATGCAGTATCATCGCAATGTAATGCAGAAAAATGATGAAAATATTCGTTTCTATCTGATTTTATGATAATTAATTTTTTTTGCGTATACCCATCATTATTCGGCGCTTATCTTACGTACAGAAGATTTAACTGATAATGGCACATGTGTTTATTTTGTTTGTACAAGCATTTATTATCTGATCCGCGTTAAGCTGCGCAAAGAAAATACAGTTCAACCAGTTCCCCAAAGGCTCATCTCACCCGCCTTAATGCAAATTTCGCGAAATTTGACCAGCCACTGTAAATTGCCGGGCATTTGCAATCGTATAAATGTATCGTTGAAAATCCAGAATTGATTCAGGGAAGAATATTTATTACTAACAAATCCAAAAAACGTTTAAATAGTTGAAGTTAGTATACTGCATAAATGCAACTATCTGAAGATCACCTATCATTCTTCAACAAACTTCAAACCTTGTTCTGATCTTCTATTGTGAAAAACTCTTGAGAATAACTAATTCATCCGAAATTGAATGAAGGAAAAATTCGTTTCGTTAATAACATACTAGGAAAACACTCTGCAAAACCAAAAAAGGACCCGCTAAGTATACCGTTACGATATTCTCTCGAACAATTCCAAAAACATGTCAACAATCCGTAATTGCAAGATCAGAAAATATGATGCCAAGCACGACCACCTCTCGGCAAGTATACGACTTCGCTAATTGTAAGTCGAACCTTGCTTTTCTGTGTAATGACGTTAAATAATCATTCCAAGAGCTATATACTCGGCGGATGCACTCCTTTCTCCCACTTTGCCTGCTTTTCTCGTATCTTGGTTGTAACGACAATTATGTAACTTTTGAATTGATTTTCGGATATCACTATATGGAAGAGCGATATCCGACTTATCGATATACCGTGCTCAAGTAAACAGATGGTAGATAAGTTAATGGAAAATTATTCGCAGCTCGTGCTCACCGATCTGAAGATACTTGGCGGCGATCAGATAGCGCGAATCTTGACATTTGAATCTAGTTTAATTACTGAAAATTGGGATATCAGTTATGTTCTCTTGCGTCATTGATAGCATTAACTATGCGCCTCGGATCTACTATACGATTGTACGTCCTTTACCTAGTTTTCATACCCGCAGAAATAGCAATTATATAGAAATTTCAAAATCTCAAGCCATTTTCAGGTTCTCCAAGCTCGATTTCATGAAAATTCATTCATACCGGAAAATCTCCGTATGATATTCACGATTCCGAAATTTACATAGAAATTCAAATATTGTTCAACAATAGAATATGAATTGCAAATATGGAGGAAAATGTAAGACTCTTAATAAAATTTCACAGTATTTCTAAGTCTTGAAAAGGCTTTGAAAAAATTTGAGGATCCCCAGGATTTGCAGATCTTATAGATACTGTGGTATACGCTATTTACCCTGGGCATCCTCCAAAAAGCAAGCTGTGAATCTGATTCGTGAGACCTGCATTTAGTGCAAGGAAACAAATTTTGCAAAACAAAAACAAAAAGAAGCTGATTATTTGAGCATATTTCACCTTTTATATGATGACCAAAAATTAAATCACACTGCAAAATTCAATTCACTTACCGTAGTAGTAGTAGTTTTTATGGTATAATACAAATTAAACTCATAATACAAATTTACAAGGGAGTCCAATTATATTAAACCACGTCACCATCAATGTTCGGCAAAGTATTCGACTAAATTGTAGTTATAATTTTTCGCAAAGTAAACAATGACGGAATGAAATTCTCGTTCGGTAATTTTGGGGGTAATTTACGGGATAATAGTGACATGATTAACACTCGTTCTCATGTTATAATTGGATCGACTTCTATCGGCGTCCGTACACATCTATCCAGAAAGAATTCCGTTCGAATTGCATCGATCACGAGTGTATATTGAACTCAATCCTTATCAAATGAGTTATATTGGCTAGGACATCATTCGAATATGAATGTAATTTATGCTATCGTCACTTGTACGCCGAAAAGTAAATAAAAAGACTCCATCAATTGCGGTAGAATCATTTAGAATAGCCGTACGATTTGTTAATTAGATTTCAGTAATCTCAGGCTTAGAGGATATATCCAATTGGGAAACAAACGAAGATGAATGAGAGGATCCTTCTGCACTGTTATCGCAGCTGAAGGCTAGCGATAAAGTGTTAGTCCACGTGAGTGTCTCTGGCACGGGTGAGATTCGGAGCTCCTCTAAGGGGAGAAAACCCTGAAAGCCCTAATACGGACTCGGATAGGTAGTTAGCCTACCAAAGCCGCCTCCCTACAGACTTAGGATATGTCTCACCCACAGACTCGGGTAGCAATTACAACACCACCGTCGCCGTCCGGGCTTGAATCACCGATTAAGCTGCCTACCAGTACCAGACTTGGGTTCGACTCACTCTCAGACTAGGATAGCAATTGAAGCTCTACCGTAGCTGCCTGAATGAGCTGCGCCTAAACTGTCTATTATAGCTACTGTAAGATGTTACTGAAACAAGAACTTCGATATTATACAAGAAATAAAAAGGAAAAGAGATGAAAAGCACGGTTCAGATTCCTGGGCGTTTTAATCTGAACTCGAAAACATTTCATTGATTATGAATTCACCAAAGAAGTAGAAATAATAATTATAAAGAAATCATAAACGAAAAGAAAAATACTTAATTCTAACTTAAATATATTCAGCCCGGCTGATTTTCGTATGGACACGTTCTGGATTTAAATATTCGTTTCTATGGCTTAGAACGTTAATCCAGCGATTGGAATATCTACTAGTTAAATTTTTAAATATACTGTCAACCGCTATTTTAATGAATTGAACAATGTAAACGAAGATTCTGAAATTCAGCTACTGCTTTAGTGAGCCAATTTATGAAAGTGAGGTCATGTGTCGAGACGCTGCATTGGCAGTCTTACTCGAAAAAGAGAGAAATTACAATAGACGGTGAGTCGAGGAGCTCTATGCCACAAATCGCCCTAAAAACTGAAATGAAATGGTAGACGTCGGGCACTTTGCCACGAAGCGGATTGTCGCAGCGACGCCGGTTATATACTACTAGTGACGGCACTCTGACTTCGACTGACAATGAGCTGTGCGAGACGATCTGCGTGATTGGGCTCGGTGTCATAGGCCGAACACGTTACTATATAGTAACTTCGGTACATATACAAAAAATTTACATAGCGATACACTGTACAATTTGCAACACCACATTTTTTGCGACTTGATCGATTAGGATTCTGCCCAAGATGGGAAATCGTCGAGACCATAAATGAAATTTCCCCAGGTAGGGAATGCGATCATCAATACAACCAGTGTGATCAAAGTTGGTCCGATACCAGCCACAATAAAATCTTTAGTCTTTATGTGTCCGGCTCCAGCTGCGATAGCATTGGCTGGTGTTCCAACTGGTAAGTGGAATGCATACGAGCAACACAAGGTAGCCGGCATCATCAAATATAGGGGATGCAACCTGATCGATACGGCCTAAAAATAACGGAAATAAATCATTATGTAAAGTTAAAATTTACGTTTCAGCTACCATTACACATCATCAAACGATATCCATCATTGTATAATCTAGTCATTATCCACATTCAGCTATGCTACATAACATTTCGCACAAAAGTGTGAGAGACTCGAAATGCTAGGTGGTTTTGATATGAGTAATAATTGACAGTTCGTTCACTCACCAATTCAGCAACTATTGGCAATACAATGTTAGCAATAGCAACGCTAGCAGTCAATTCTGTAACCAATTCAATTATCAAGCAGACCACAAACAAAGTAACTACTTCGTTCAGAGAGCCGAGGCCAGATAACGTGTCTCCCAACACTGTCGATAGTCCAGAGGAAGTAATGGCCGTAGATACAGCGAAGCCACCGCCAAGAACGAACAGAAAACCCCAATGCACGTTTTTCTCGATTATTTTCCAATTTATTAAACCTGGGCTCGGGTTTGATGGACGTTTGCTAGGATCTTTGCTGAAGGCATTCCGAAAGTCCAATTTCGCTGGGATTATGAACATGCAGAGTACGACAAAAATAGCTGCAGTTGAGTCTTTCACGCTCCTGTAAATATGAATCAGTAAATAGGTAGAATTGTAACAGTACCGCTCAAAATTTGAGCAGTAAGACATGAAATACTCAGAGGCTTTGAATGTCTAAAATGGAGCATTATGCTTACATGTCGGTAATGTATTCGGGCCATCCAGTAACGAATCCAGGATTTCTGAAGAACCACAGAAAAACTACTAGAACAAATAAAACTGCGACGCAAAATTCATGCCACGTCATAGGCCCTAGATCTTTGTACTTCTGCAACATAACATTTCTGGCAACCCGTTCACCCTCTTCACCGATATTCGCTGCTTTAGCGTCTTCACTATTAGGCCTGAACATTCCCATGTACACTACTTGCAGCCAAAGCCAGATCAAAATTGCGCAGATGAGCATTGGTGGTACAGCGTAACACATCCAGTCAGCAAAATTGAGACCTGGACTGTCAGGGAAACGGCTGAAAACGGAATAATTTACATAAATTATCGTTAACAGTGACAAGGATGAAGTATTTTTTCGCACATGAGGTCAAACCAATCGGTCAGTAGAAATAAGGCAGTAATGTAACACAAGATTCAAAACCGACTTACGCTTCGAAAATTCCTTTGAAAGTCAAATTGGTTCCAGTTCCCACTATCGTACCGTTACCACCGATGGTTGACGCGTACGTTGCAATCAAATAGTAAGTCAGCGTGGTATGGGTTGGTCTCTTTGCACTGTAAGGGAAATTTTTAAACTTATTGTCTTATTTCAATTTAACATGTACACAATAATTAACACCCAAGTACCTGCGGTTTTCATATAAAAGACATACTCTGAAATAGAAAAATTACTTACGGTTCACCGTCATCACCCCTCTCTGAACTATCTTCGATAAACATTGGGGCTAGGCCTTCCTGTATTAGAAATAATGAAGTGAGATTATAGATTGAGCAGTGTTCCGGAAACAGGATTACATATACTAATTATAAACTTGCTCACATTTTCTAACTCTATGAGCACATTATTGATAATTGGAATCATCATCGCGGTAGCTGCTGTGTTTGAAATCCACATCGAGAGTAACATCGTAACCAGAAATATGCCTAGGGTCAACCTTAAACAAACGAAAAGCACAGATCATGTTACTGCAGCATCGAAACAGATCGACACGTATGCGTGTTCATAGGTAAAAGACGTCGGGTCTCGAGAATATAAATTATGGTGGAATTTTACGATGTCCCTGATGTGGCTCTCGAGGTGCCACGGAGAACATGTATACCATGTCTAGCCAGTAGAGTAGAACCGAAAACCATGTGATGAGGCTTTCGTTTATAATAATACAAGCGCCATTCATTGGAATTCTAACACGTATTCATTATTATATGTCTACTTGCTAAAATAAAAGCCTGTAAAAGCTTAAGTACCCTCAACAAATTACCTCCTATGGCTACATCCAACAAGCCTGATGATTAGCAGTGCGATTCGCATATGCAGCCCCGAATGTTCGATTGCAACGGCTATGAATAGACTTGCAAGAAACATCATCGTAGTATCATTTAGATAGCACTGCGTAGTGTCACTTGTAGTCAAGATACCCAAAAGTGGGAAAAAGAGAACGGGCATAAAGGCAGTTACGGGTAGCGGCAGGACTTCCGTCACCCAGTAGATCGCCATTATCACTACGGTGTACAAACATCTTATGGACTGTATGGGAAAGAAATCGATTTGCATTACTACAATATACACAAGAAGATTGAAATCATATCAGTATGAACCTGAAGGGAAATCGCTGGCACTTAGAACTATAAGTTGTAGACCTGTATACGAAACTACTATGAGACTGATACGAAAGAGACCAATACGCAGTCATGGATAGATAAATTAAATTTGGTTGAAAATTCACTCGGTCCTCTGTTGCTGCATATCTGGTACTTAAGCTCTTTCGGAGTGTAGCACTTTCGCATTACTATGAAGTTCAAAGTTAAAACCAGTGTGATATCTAACACCGATTATGTTCTATGGAAGTCCGCCCTGTTTAGTGTTAAATTTATCACAATTTTGAGTCAAATCAGCCCTTAGAAGGTGCCGTCTCCGTCGCTGACACCCATCGATGTTGAATTCAGTACCAAATGAGACGGATTTCTGTAGAATTTTAGCAACTGCCAACAGTTCATTTAACTTACCGTTGTGTCGTGGTAAATAAGCATGGGGCACAGAATTATCGGAGTTAATATCACTACGATTGATCGCCAGTATACTGCACAGGAACGAAGTAGAAGCCGTCCAAAGCTGGCATCTTTTCTGAAAGAAAGTAACGTGAAATAATTCCATGAGAAAAAGTGAATTAAATAAAATTAGTTCGACGGATCTCGTTTCTGTGAGAACAAATTTTTAGAACTAACCGATTAAAATCAAGTTCCTTTTCTTCAGTCCCGTCCGCCGAAGCGATATCCATTTTTGTGGTACCCATTATGTCATTGGATTCAATCTATCCTAAAACGAAAAATTATTAATTATTCATCAGCCAGACATGTAAAGCCGTTTCAAGAAATAAGATCTATACTTCAGAATTCTTTACTCCAAATAAAGTTTATGTCTTTATTACGTGGAATAAACTATTTACACCAATTGATTAGGTCGTACATATATTTGTGAGCCAAAACTTAATGGATCAAATGATTGCAAACGTATGAATTTCACCACAATCCCTGCATGGAACCGTTTCATTTTGGAACTGAACAACAATTTGAATAATCACTTCTACAGACATTTCGGGTAACATTTCGAGTAACGATAAGAATAAGTATTAAATTATTGACATGGCTAATGTCTGTTGATCGAGAACCAAATTCAAAGTTCATTCACTGTCATTTATAGTATATAATAAGCCCAAGCATACGAATACGAGATATGACATCTTGACGAAGAGCTATTCCACCGTTTTGCGACTTTTATAAAAATTTTGAGTATTTAAACAATGTTGGGGTTTGATGATTCCTAGTGTAGAAAGATGTTTAAAAGCTGTACAATAGCAACAATTCGAAGTTGCATTATCGCGGAATGCCAAGGCTTATGGGAGAAAAATTTCTAGCCCGAACAGCTCCAAATTTTTTTCTTTCAATGCTAATAGTCCAGTCATTTGGTAGTTTTAGCAGGAAAGTTTAGCGGAAGTGTTGAAAATTGGTGGTCTTACAGATTTTGAGGTGCTCTTTCCATTTCCCATGCCGGTATGAGGTTGCAAAGTGAAAATTCGGAAAGAGCACCTCAAAATCTATAGGACCACCAATTTTCAACACTTCCGCTAAACTTTCCAGGTAAGCCCTTTTTTGAGCACCAAATGACTGGACTATAATGTCTAGCGACAAAATCTGAAAAGAGTCTCTTTACTTGTTTCATAATTTAATATTGCAACGAAAACATCGCCTGCAGTTTTCGGCAAATCAAAGAAATACATTACGCAAACTTTTTTACGATTATTTCGGATATTCGATGTGGTCTATTGTAACACCAAAAATTTATAACATAACGCAGAGGAAACCGGGATAAAATAGGATCCTCAAAGAAAAAAACGCAATTACAATAATTTGAACAAATACGTTATCCTATTGCTTATTTCTTATGTATATAAGACAATCCGCGTTCGATAGGCTCATTTCTTTAGATAAATTACTGTGTATAAGTTGATATCGATTAAAGCACAGTTTATTCCCTTTATTTCAGATTTATAGATACGCCAAATTACCACCATCACTCCTATAACCGGAGCACGGATTTATTTCGCTAGTTTTCTACAAATTATCAAATTAGAGAATAATAGTCCATTTCGTGTTCATTTTTTTGAATATTGCCGCCGGTTATCGACGAGGTTTCAGACTTTCTTGTAGCAGAAGCTGTCCAATTCCGTTGTCCAATTTTTCTGGACAAATTTCTGATGGAAAAGGGAACTTCATTTCTTGGCGAATCACAGTGATCAAAGACCCTGACCAAAGTGTACCTAGAGTGTGATCTAGTGATTTTTGCATCGAAAATGATTTCCATTGTTGCCAACGTGATAGTCTTCTCACCAGAACTAGTCATTTTCTATTGACGTATTCTGGCTAGTGATATTTCTGGTTACGTAACAACGATAATTCGAGATATCGATACCGAATCGCGATATGAATCGAGGATCGACTGATATCATCACATAGTTAATCACAGTCGTATACATTGAACTAATGAATCGCATTTGAATGTAAAAAACCTATCAATAGTCTTCAGTACGTATAATTATCATTCTCAAACAGGTATAATCGTGTTCCACTGCTAATCAATGAGTGAACAATTAGCTACGTTCGGTGAGCAATTGATTAAAATTGGGTCGGATTTATTTTGAGGTTATACTAGCAGCCCGACACAAAATATAATCCGTTGAAACTGAAATAATATGACAGAATCCGTAGGATACGATACACCTGCAGATGGTAAGGACATGTATGATATTACACGTATTTTCGTATTATTGCTTTGTCGCACGTTCCTACATAACTAAATACATTATCACGTGAACAATTGCGATATCGGTACATACATCTGATTGTTTGCTTAAAATTTTGTAAGGTTTTTTAAAAACTGTTCGAAAAGTGCCTATTCTAAAAAGATTCTCAGAATCGGAATACATTTTGAGTATTATTAGTGCTTTTGCAAAAAATTTCTTAGATATTTTTTAAGCTTCACGGAAAAAAAATTTGTTCATTTTTCAGAATATGTCCGAAAATCTTCGGAATTTTTATTTCATTGCCGCCAGAAATTTAGCTATATTGAAACAACCCACATCTCGATTTGAGTGAAATAATTTCCACTATTTTTGAAAAAATATTTATAAACATTTCCGGAAGAACTTGAATGAATCTACAAAATGGTATTTTTTTTTCTTTGCAATTTTAGTGAAATCCAATGAAAAGTGTCTGAAATTACTTTGCCTAGTCAGTAATAATGCTCATTAAACGTGTTACAATTTCGAGAATCTCTTTCGAGTCCAGTTTGAGACATAATCGGATCTTATGGGACTTTTTACAGAGTATTTCAGTTTTAAAGATTTCAGAATTATACAAAAATCTTTGAAGAAAATAATCAAAAATATATTCTACAAATTGGTACCTCTGACACATAAGACGAGCTAATAATCAAAATCAATCGTAAATGCCAAATTACTGAAATGCCTGACCTGAGTGTCCACACATAGCATAAATCCTTTTCCTATTTCATTAGACAAGAAAGAAACATGTATAATCCGTCTCAATCTCTTGCATGCAAAGATCGAAAGAATATTCTATACTGTTTAATTTCGTATCTGAACCCATTACTGTCTTCATTTATCAAATAATGTTCTCACGGAATGAGCTTTTATTTGGAATAGGTACATGAAAGAGCCACTTGTAATCACGATATCGCATGTCTGCAAGATGCCCTGCATAACGTTATAATTACTAGTAAACACTGAAAATTGCACAAACAATTGAGATTGATGATTATTGCAATGATGTATACCTCCATTCAGTGTTAGAGAGTCCTAGCATGAAGGCACACAAAAACACATTGATTTTACTCCTTTTTCCGAGATTTATTTGAAGACTATTTGATACAGGCTTGCATTGGTGAAGTTTATTCGATAATTAAACGCAAACGATTTACAGGAATATTTTCGATGTGTCTATACCTGTCTTTCGCTCAAAATTTTTGTAAATACTTCTCCATACACACTCCTGGTTAAATTAAGTTCAATCACTAAATTAATAACATGTATACCATCAAGTACTAAGGTTTCCCCCTGAAAACCTCGTTTCGGCAATTCGGCATGTTCTTTGTTTCAACTTTTTTCTGAGTAGTATGACCATGGTATGTGCAAATATTGGACTGCTGCAGTGCTTGTGACTCATTACTATCTATTTTCAATTACCTATCTATGATATGAAATATATAAAAATAATGCATTGCAGTATTATTTTTTGATGTATATATCATAAATAACTTTATCTATAAATTATTTTGCTACCCGTTAATCGTACTCATAATAGTGATTATCGAGTAGCGGTGAAAATCCTTGAGTATAAGAAGACCGAAAAATTCAAACGAAATAACATTCAAGAAGCTACTAATCACACATCCATCGTGATGAAAAGTCGAAGTATAGAAAAAAATCGTCACAATCTACTCCGCATTCTGGTGCATGGAGGAAAAATATCCGAGAAGTCATAGCGCTGTATAGAACCCGTTAAAAAAATAATACAAACCATGCACTGCCAGGTCCTTGCGCCTCACAGGATCACAGTTGAATGCCAATGATTATTAATAAAATTACGACCAGCTGAAATATCAAGTCGTTACGGATCGTAAACACATTGAATAATACCGATGAACGTTGTTGCGCACGATAACAACGAACGGGTACTATCCGATCAGTCCTCACCTCGCTCGTGAGAGCCCAAGTACTTCGATTCAATTTACCGGTACTTCAAAATATGCCCAAGATATTGTACATACAGGTACTTAAATTTTTTAGTTTAATCCGATAACCCCGCCCACCCTTATCGCCTATTTGAAACTGAACACATGGGCCGTCATTAGGCAGGTAGGTACGTGTCACGTTATCACAAATGTGCGACGAAAAAACTTGGGAGCTTCATCGCGTACGATACCTGCTGAAGAATACAAATAATCCAAACATTTTGCATCGCTAGGCTCAAATATTTTTCAGTCATAAGATTCGAACTCTCGAATAACTTCAAAAGTCAACGTGCACTGGTCGGAAGCAGATCGGACCGAACCGAAATTTTATACCATATGCTTTCTGGTGGGTTTGGACGCACCACTTGGAACCGAACCGAAGTGAAACACGGTGAACCGATGCGGAAATCGCGAAATTTTACGGTGAAAATATTTGTCCGTTCGCGGTGCTTCGCTTCGTTTCGCTTTTGGATAGAGTGTGTCCACGTAGGTCGGCAGAAGGCCGTCGAAGCATGCGAACATGAATTATCTATACTTGAATCAATTGCATCGTTTTTCGATACACAAATTTGTGTTTTTTGGATACGGCTTCGTATTCATTAGTTGAATGATTCTGAGTACATTTATCAACTTACTAAGCACAGACGAAGTTCTAGTAGAAATATCAGATGTAGACCTGTGGAGAGCTATTCATAGTGATTTATAATTAATAATATATACCTACTAAATGAATTTTTTGTATGGATTTTGTTTATTGCTGAACTGAAAATTAGTACAGTAGTTGATTATAACGATTTGTTGTTGAGATTAAATTCTACGGTGAAGGAAAATGGTCCGTAAGAAATATAGTTCGATTTTGTTTGCAATTATGTTAAAGTCAGTGAATGTGCACCGGCGCAGATTAATAGGCCGCAAAGTTTATTGAACTGTATTTTGATGAAAAAATTTCAAACTTCGTCAGTCATCAGTCATTGATACACGAATTTTATTCTAATGTATCTTGCTAACATGGATAACCTTTTTCCATTCATATGGTGATCTGTGAGTTCATATCGTTATCGATACTTGTTGATCATTTTCGTATGTGAAAAATTTATACTAGACATTACACCATACGAGATTCTACTATTTTGATATCTTAATAACGCATATTTCGACACGGAAACAAATTATTAACATTATTTCCGGCCGCTGTCCCCCACAATAGATAATTGCAACGTAATTTGTAGTTTATATTGTCAACTTTCCGCAAATTATTCACCGTTTTTCAACAATAATTGTTGTGTAATGTATGTAATTTTCAAAATTTTATGAATACTTAAACCAGTCCACATCCGTGACTCTAACGTCTGTCCATATTGCCAGAACGTACACGAAGTCGTGGATTGTAGATTTCAGCTTTTGTTTGAACAGAGGAAAAAAAAACGGAGCAATTGCATGCGGATTTAAAAAATCTTATAGCGTCAAAATATTGAAAACCGAATTTTTGAATACATGCAGTGGTCCATATTCACTTACTTTACTGACACATTCAAACTCCCATATTAAACAAGAATTAGATAAGTGGATCAAATCTCATTGTATCTTGTTGAAAGCCTGCTGTTGGAAATTACTGCAGACTTAAGAATATATTGATACCCATGTGCGAAATAATCATTTAATGTTATTCTCTTGATTTATGATCACGAGGTACAATTTATTTATTGTAAAATTATTCAAAATTAATAAATATTCTATACTATATCATTGTTTCACTTTATATGTTGTTTTCGATCATATTTTACATAAAATAGAACCTGAAATTTTTCGTACGACATGCGGAAGTACTGAGAAAACTTGTCACTCTTTCGCATAAGTTCGCAGTCTATCAACTTTTTCACAAAGAAGCGCTACTATAAACGCGTCTTCGTCGGTGCTATCCATTATATGAATTCAAAAACTGACTGGGAAGAGGTTTGTAATCACGTATTTATAGTGAGTAACTATAAAACGAAATCCGTCAATACTTACAAAAAAGAGCTGCATTGCATAAAACTCAGTGCATCTTGACTCGTAATTTTCGCTTCCGTCTGGTGCACGTTGGCCTCAACAAAGTCTATTTGTTAATTATACAAAAGTCTAAAAATTCCATAGAAGTGATATGGACTTTGGCAAGCCTCACAACGTTTTGAGAAATCACCAGCAGTTTCGGCACCACTATATTAGATTACATTATGTTAGATTGTTAAAGTAAAGAATGATATGAATTGTAAGCGAGGTTTCTATTGCTATATTGCTTTACCTGCAGTGACGAAGCTGTTTGTTCTGCTTCATTTGTGTTAAATGTTATACATCTTCGATCCAATTAATCGCTCTATTAGATTTTCATACATTTATCCAGCCCAGAGTACTCTAAGCCATCAAAATCATATCATTATCAAGGACCGTTTGTGACAATAACTCAATAAATCCTGGTTCATCGGTGAAGTATAACTTTGCATGGATTTTTTAGAAATTCGCAGCGTTCTAAAGTTTCTTCATACCACCAGCTCTTCAAAATTTCTATTTGGAATCCTAACTGTAAGAAACCGAATGGTAAGAAAATTTTGAATCACCTGGTTTCAATCGTCTCAACCCATGCAGTGACATGATGAGATTCTGAAAAACGAATATTGGTTCTCGAGTAATCATATTTACGTATCAAAGTCACAGGTACTACACATTGCTATCTTGTTGACATGTTACCTCATTAATAATGATTTATAATAGCCATCGCGACACTAGATGAATATCCAATTACTGATCCTACCAGATAACTTATTAGAATAGAGATCAGGCAGCGATATTTCTAATACCTTAAGCCAAAAATCCAATCAACCCTTACATAGCGCAATTTTATTTAAGTTGCGTAGAAATTACACCTTTGGGGTCCTGACTGGTAGCCCAAACCTCGAAGGTTGCTGTATAATGTCACGAAAATTGATGTCTGGAGGTTCAGGAGATCGCTTGTTCCGAATCTGACTTCGAAATGATATAAATAAAAACAGCGGAGGTCAGATTCGAAATCAGTGACTCGAGAATCCCTCGAAACACAATTTGAGGAAATAGAGAACTTCGGTCCGCATCAATCACCCATCGTGTTAGGTTTACCATTTCAAATTTCATAATTATAATAAATTATATTAAAAATAGTTTCCAAAATAACGTGAAGTAGTTTTATGAGGATACCATATTCTCGGAATATTAAGACTTCGGAGACTAATAATACAACCATATTACAAGTTAATCGCTCTGGCCTTCATCTATAGGTATTTTGGAATATCTATTCCGGAAATATCAGATATTACAAAATGTTGATGGTACCCGAATGTGCCGGTACGAGCCTTATCAATCCTTTCAAGCCCCGGGTGTGCGGTGATGAGGTGATTAACTGAATCCGTAAAGACCAAGGTGATTTATTCCTCTTGATTGACGGACGGTAAATTCTAGGAATAAACAGTAATTACACTGTATAATAGAGCTACCAAGACGCCTTCGTTTTGCCCTTCGATTTGGGTTCTTTTTTATTAGAAGTTTGCAAAACAAACGACTAAAGATAAAACCAATATCTGAGATAACGTGACCATGAAAATAAATACTTTCGAATCCAGTTCACAAAATGAACGTTGATATTGCAAAATACCGAAACGGATTTCTTGACGCACGGAAAAACAAAGTATGAAAAATTGACATAATTTCACGGCTACAACGAACCCAAAAATATTTTCCAGCCAGGTTAACAGCGTTTCCTGCAGGAAGTGAGTATTATCCGAAAAGATAAATTGTCGCGATTTGAGTCAACGGAAACGGTACCACTTGAGTTATACAGCCGGGATAACGACGTCCAAGCATAAACGTAAGAAAAAATAAGAAGAAGATCGTTGACAGAAATGTCGTAAAACAGGAGTTACATTAATCTAACAACAGATTGATACAGTTGATTGTATGAATACTTTATCACAAGAATACAAGATCATTTTTCATTCGAATGAGCAATTATTTTTGCAGTTGTTGTAACCCCCAGAAAAGAATTTTTTTTATATACCGAAAGATATACGTATTCTCCGAATTCCCAAAGAGTTTGACATTTTCAAATTATTGCCCTGTGTAAATACCAGAAGGCCTTATTCTACACCCATCGGTAGTTATTGCCTATTGCTTATAACTTGAGCTATCGATACAATTAAATCCACTAGCAATCAAAATCGATTTTAATCGAATAACTCCGTTATAAATGTCATCAGATTATTTACAAGACCCGGTCGTAAAACCCCACTCACAGTTACAGTTGTCTGACATGCAGAAACAGAAACGTACGTCCGGGGTACCAAACCATTGAATACCTACTCTACTCCCTGATATTCACTTCCCAGAACCTTTTTCTAGTGCCCTAATGCATTTTACGAATGAGCGTGTTATATGAATGTTGAACTAGCATCGTTTGGCACTACATTACTCCACCATTTTCATTCTTCAACTGCTTGATATTTTTGACCTAGCGGAATCTATGAAATGTGCCCTTTTCTCTGCAAAATGAGTACATACACATCATTGCATGAATAGTCACGCCTTTATGAGTTGCAAATAACTCAATACCGGATGTATAATACAGTACAACTTTCAGCATCGTACAGAATTTACGCCAGTATATCCTTTGCTGTTCTCCTGTTGGGGGTTGGTGTACCATTATGGTGGCACACGACGGCTGTACCGAGGGTGACACTTCCGTACGATGGAATAGCACGATTGAGTGATTTGGACATCAAGATCAGCACGAAGGTTTTGGTGGCAGCCTTATCTGAGAATCGTGCCAAATTATTGGTCGAGGAAATACACCAAGGTTTCGAATCAGCTGGTAAGTCTATACATTACGTGTAACGAACCTAATTCTCAGAAAATTTGCTAATTTTTATCTAGTTTTCGGAGAGTCTTAATTAGACGTTGTATTCTTATCCACGTGACATTGATATTGATCTGTAGAGGCAATTTAACTCTGACTTCTCAATGATAACACAGGTCTGCGATGGAAAAGTTGTTTATATAATTATATATGTTTCACATAGATTTACGTGTACTGAATCCGAAAATAAATGTCTTTTTCCCGTATCACATCACATTTCATTAAGATATTAGGGATGTGAGATGGAGATATCAAGGACGTTGGGATATCAATATGATGGCAGATTATTGTTGGATGATGCACAAAGATGCGCCAGAACTGACAGGCCACTAGACGTTGTTTTAAATTTAAAAAAAAACAAAGATACCACTGATTATGGACTCAATTTAAAACTCTATCTCTAAATACATTTTTTTTAAATGAATCTAGCATTTATCAAACATCCAAAGTAATATAAATTTTATATTGCAGTTATTAGAAAATTGTTTTATCTACCGTACTATATATTTATAACACTTGATTTACTTATTCAGAAAAAACAAAACTATTCTTATAGATATTTCGACATTCTGATGTGATACAATTTTTTGAGGTACCTTTTTTATTGTATTTGTCTGCTCTAATAAAAGAACAACTTGCTCATACAAACAACTTTTTATGTATATTTTTTTCCACAGGCTTGTGTAATTAAAACTTTGAATATAGATAGATGTATTCCATTTAAACGTCAATATTTACACTTATTTTCATTTGATTTACAAAATTATCTAAATCTGCTAATTGTGGATATCATGAAAAAATCGTTCTACATTACATTCATTACTGTTATTACGATTATTAACAATTCAGTAGAAAAACTTTCCAGAGGGTTTGATTTCGCAGACTTGTGTTTACCAATTCGAAAAATTGACCGATTCGATCAAATCATGAGTACTTCCCTATTGACGCATATCTGTTATATCGACAGAATTGACACTTAATACCGCCAGGATAACATATGTGTCCAGATATTTTATCCATCACAGATCATCTGACCATTAACTTTTATATATAATCGATGATAACACTAAAACTTGATCGATGTGTGCGTACATATTAAAAAAATCACAGATCATATCTGATCTTGACGCAATTCCGCTGTCCGCACACGAATACATAGTGAGATTTCGCTCAAAGATTAATCCAACTGGTTACTTCTATATATCTGCACAGATAAACAAAATCAGCAAAATTTTTAGTTACAGTAAAAAGGATTTTTGCAATGCAGCCACAGTCATTGCTAGCCCTGCGAATCAGTTTTATTGCCCCCGCTAGATGCTTTCTAGCTAACTTTTTTCTTCCATGGGGTTGAAAAGACCGATCAGATATTATACAGTATTATCGAATGTGTTGCAAAAAAAGATACGACAAAAATTACCTTTTCTATCTTATTCTATCATGTTCTTGCGCTATATTTTAAAATATTTCATAATCTACTCGCCAGGCCATTTTATTTTACTGCTGCTGCTAGACGAAAGTTCTTTTTCATTCTGAGATTCACTTCGCAATTTGACATTTGAAAGGCCTCATCGAAGGCGTAAGAATTTTATTTTTCGGAGTCTGATTGTGTGTTGTTCATGGCTGAAAAGCCCCATGGAATGATTATCGAATATGATAACCCCAATATTTGAGTAACCGATTCATTGTTTCCCGTATAGCATTGTCAAGAGCTTATCTCACATGTAAGTGGTATATGTGCAGAGAAGATTCAACTGATAATGGCAACAAGTGTTTATTTTATTTGTATAGGCATTTGCGAGGTGATCCGCGTTAATCTGAACGTGGAAAGTATGGTCTAAAGAAGTATTGGCTTTATATTATCAACATCTGTGTTATTCCTTCGCTTATACGCGTTGCCACTTTGTCACTTAACAATGCAGCTTATCGAATGAAGTAATCATACAGCGAGCGAATACGACTTGACTTCTGATACGGTAGTCCTAGTTTCACAAATGCTTGTCTCATCCGACCTCAATAATTTCAACGTCAAGTGCACCTAAGCTTAACGAATTATTGAATTCATTGAATACTAGTGATAGCACTTACTCAGCTATTCATTCATTGATTGTTTCACGAAACTGTATCGACCATTATAAATCGCATCAGGGTATTCGCAAACGCATAGGTCAAAGCTCGGACTTGATTAGAAAAAAAAAATATGTATGACTGAGAAATCGTAGAAACGTTCAAGAAGGTGGAGTTTAGGATATAAAAAAATAAAAAATCATAATGCATAATCAGATTTACGTTAATCTTCCCGGACACAAATTCTTCGGCTCTCGCGGGATAAAGCTGTATATATTATACACGGATTGATTAAAAGGATAACACTGTTGGTTACCAAGAAAACGCTAATTTGTAAATTTGACCAAAGAATCATAAACCGTGCTCAAAGAAGTTGTGGCGATTACGAATACTGCAAGAAGTCTTTCAAGAAGGGATAGGTACACGTATATTTCACAAATGCAACTATCTGAGGTCAGTTAATATTTTTCGAAAATACATTAACAGTCCATGTCGTGAGCTTAGGAAATATAATCTTAAGCACTACTACGACCTCACAGCAAGTATACGTAGTGAAGTTGAACCTCACTGTTTTGTGTAATGATATTGAATAATCAATTCGAGCTACCTGCTTTGCGAGTACATTC
Organism: Tenthredo distinguenda; assembly: GCA_947538915.1. Taxonomy (NCBI): domain Eukaryota; kingdom Metazoa; phylum Arthropoda; class Insecta; order Hymenoptera; family Tenthredinidae; genus Tenthredo; species Tenthredo distinguenda. Next base: position 15,998,789 of record OX384534.1, read on the forward strand.
CTTTTTCCTATTTTGCCCGCTCTTCTCATATGTATCATTCTATAAAACCAATCTCGTAGCTTTTGAAATGATTTCTAGATATCGATATACGAAAAAGCTAGATCCGACATCGTGACGTATACTTGTCTGGAAAATATAGTGCTCAAGTAAACAGATGAATAGATAAGTTAATGACAGATAATTCTCAGCTGGGTTTCTCCGGTCGGAAGGTACTCGGCGGCGATTCGATAGCGCGAATCTAGACGTTTGAATCTCGCTCAATTACTGCAAATTTGAATGATAATCATGTTAGCCTGCGTCATTGATAACATTAACTCGATGCCCGATACGAATAAGAGCACGTTTCAAATTCCGGGTGAAAAAGAGCACGTTTCAGATGCCGGGGAAAAAAAAACACATTTCAGATCGACTCGAATATTAGCGAGTTTTCGAAACGTGCTGTGATTCGTATCGGGCGTCGAACTATGCTTCGCGTCTGTACGATTGTACGCATTTTACCTGGTTTTCATACCCGCTGAAATGTGAATGATTTAGTACCTAATATCATCGTCATTATTATTTTCATAAGCCTCAAAAATTTTGAACTACTATTGATTATCTACTTGTTTTCAGAACTCTACAATCTTCAGGTATCTTATGAGGTGATTTCAAAAAATTTGATATCATCAGCACTCACTCCATATGAGCTTGAAAAAGTTGCAAACACCTTCGACCTCAAAGTTGGCGAAATACTTCTACTCGAATCACCAAATCTCACCGATCGTGTTCTTGCAGGGTCTCATAGAACAATATTTTTTTCTCCCGAAGCTAGTGAGTATGACTATGATTCGAGACAGTTCGATTCTAAATATCCATTCCTTAATTATTATATAATTTTTGCCATTACGTAATCGCTATTTTGAACCTGATAAATAATTATATCCGCCGTATCTTCTACATACTAACATTTCAGATCTTCGATATACTATCAGATTCAATATTCACGCTACAAAAGTGCAGAATTGACTCAAATTTGTCAAAATTTTGTTAATCATCAGTTGGTTTCGAATATACACAGTATTTTGTTCAAGATTCAAATTCGTGAAAGAATTCGATCATATTGATCCTCTACACTTGCGATATTCGGCAAAATATTCAAGTAGATTGTAATTATAATTGAAAATCCTGATTTTCCACCAATTTATAGGTGGAGTAAAGCTGACCCAAGTACTATCGGATTGGATCTTATTGGATAAATCAGTCGCTTTGACTAGAAACGCGTTGGCGGAGCCCACGCAATTTAGTTTGGACAAAAAAAATCGGAGACGATTTCCTGCTAGTTCAGCCTATGACGTTCTGCTCACACTGGTTAATCCATACCCGGATAGACTGACAGTCGATTGGCATTTACCCACAGTAATAGAAGGTACATCAATAAATTATCCAACTGTGACAATCAGCATGATAACGAACGTTCATCAGGGTGGTAGATTGGCTGGTAATAAAAGGAACCCTCTTTTTCGAGTAACTGTAATAAAATAACACCACTATATGGGTGATTCCATTCTAACAGTGTTTATTAATGTTCTGTACTGTTTGCTCTCACTGGTTATCCATTAACAATCTATTCATAAAATTTTTGTATCAATACGATCCTCATGAACATATTTCATCACTTCTTTCGTATAATATAACTTGCAGTCCAGAGAAAACTTACAGTTTTAATCACTCCAGTGCCAGTACCATGTCATGCCCATTTCTAGAATTTACCAATGAATTCATTATTTTTCTTCGTTGCAATAAATGATCCAAACTAATTAATCCATAAACCTAATTAATGTTATAATACAATTCATAATAATTTTTCTGAAGAATGTCTACCAAATTTATTTTATGTCAGTACTGTGGATGAATGAGTCGGTACCGTGGCACGGAAAGTTTGAAATTTGATTCTCATTCTCGATATTTTCAAGTTGTAGCGAAATCCTCTTGGACTTTCATTTTTACAATAAAATAGAGTAATAATATGCATTGAAAAATTGAAAACAGAATCACCGATATACCATAAAACATGGCGACTTTTCATTTGTTATTGATATCTGAGAAAAAACATGTGATATCACACGTATTTCGTTAATCAAACAGATGGCCTCAAGGCTCAATAAAGAATTTAAACAGTGGACAGATTTTTTCCATTCCTGCAACTGATATTGTAATCCAAATTCCATCAAATTAATCAAACGTACTTTGTTCTTGTATAAATATGCGTTATATTGTCCAGAATACATCGAACCGTTCCTGGATGAGCTTTCAGTCGTGGCAAACTTCTCAGTAAAATCGCAATGGCTATACCTTATGCCTTTAGAAGTCACGCCAAAACAGATTCCTGACAGTAGTCTGCTTGGCAGACACTACGCATTGCCGGAGGACGTGTTACCACAAATTATAACTCCATTGGAAAAGAAACTAGGTGGGTTTCAAGTGAATGGAAAAAATGCAAGTTATTTAATCCATTAGGTATATGACGAGAATAAAATTCACTGCAGCTCTCATTACTGTTAAATATAACTACTGAATTATCTAAATTGAATTTTACCATACTGAAATGGGCTATTGTTCTGATATGAGAATTCACTTGAATTTCAGCATCGCAGGTCAGTCTCAATCCGTGTATCAATTTAGTGACGTACACACCACCTTGTGATAAAGCACCACTTCATATTTACACCCGTAATGGACACCGACCAAAACCAACGAGTAACATCGAGGCTTTTCTTTCCCCGAGGTACAACATCTTCTCTTGAACTTTGAAATTATCAGATTGATTATTAAGTGACACAATTATATTTTCAGGTGGGGCGGTGTTGTGATAGCTAATCCTCCGATCGAAAGTTGTAAGGAAAAGGAAGACCATGAAATGGTCACAGTCATCCCAGACGCATCCAGCATTATGGGTGTTTTTATTGCCCATCTTCGACTACTATTAGGAATCCCAGATTTGGTAAAACTATAATACAATCTTTACAATGAACAATGAACTAAAATATAAGATCGAAGTAGATTCCAAGAACAATAATGAATCTAGATAACAAGTCATACATATTTCTTTCAATCCCTTTGTCTAGGACGATGATACCTTCGAATTGAATATCATCACAGATAATTTAGTTTTTAGCTGATCTATCACAAAGAATTCATTATTTTGATAAAACTTGCACAGATCGTGAATGATTGAAAACTGAATTACAAATTACCGGGGAGCCTTATGACTTGTGAATGAATGAAAATGATTGTATTTCAAGGAGCCTATATCTGGGGCATCGCTAGTTCAATTGGATAGTTCAAAGCCACGTGAATGGGAATTAGACGCTTTGCTTAGAATTCGAGCAGTGGAGCAACTCACCTCGGCCAAACTTACTCTACAATCTTTGGCACAGTTGTTAGAAGAAATCAGCAACATTGTAATCACAGATACAGTTGGCGATAGGATAAACGGGGCTCTCAAATTAGTTGAAGATTCTGCGGAGAAGTTGAGCCATGGAGAACTACTAGACGGATTTGCATTGAGCAAGGAAGCTTTTGTTACTGCCGAAACTGCATTTACCGATCCATCGCTATTGGCTTTATTATATTTTCCAGATGACCAAAAGTAAGAATATCACGCAACACGATTTTTATTGGTTCCATTCTCGTATTTGCATTACGGCAATTGGAAATCTTTCAGTTATCTAACTAGAAATTTCGAAAAGTAATGAGTTCAAACATTTTGCATCATTTGGAACAACGGAATTACTAAAAAGTCACTTTTTTAGTGAAGCAATTACTGAATTGTAAACTGCTACATCACTTTTTTCTATAGTGCATCTAATATAGAATTCATCAGTGATACATATTTTGATGACATTTCAGATATGCAGTGTACATTCCATTGTTTCTACCTGTGATGATACCTGTTCTACTGTCTCTGAGAAACATATGGAGATATTTTTTCTCGAAGAACAATGATACCGAAATCAACAAGGTCGACTGCGATCAAAGAACTGAAGAGATTGAAAAACCAAAGACTGACTAATTACTTGTACCACAGCTAATGATAATACTAAATCAGTGATTCAAATGACGGTGCGCAATGACCACTGCTTTTGAACATATGTAGGATTGGAAACATGGTTCGAAGCTATGGAATAAAACGACGTGTGAATTCGAACTTATTTTTCCTTAAACATAGGTGAAATTTTCAATTCTGTCCCAGACTCACGAAACTGACACCAAAATTGAATTGTATATAAATCAGCATTCTAACGAACGTATAATTACGATTTTAATTATTCCGGAAATGTTTTGAATCTACATATATCATCTGTCGAAAAGGAGTATTTCTTAAAAATACGTGTATAATTATTCCATCTAACTATGTAATTACCATTGATGCATTGTGCACACATTCCGTTATAAATGATCAAATATTGATATATTTATTATATGATCTTAATCGAGAGAGTACATAGGTATTTTAATGCCAAAAATGTACACCATCATTCGTCGGTTGATTAAACTTACTTGAAAATTATATGCAACATAGATATAATATGGATCATTCAAAAGACCATGATTTTAAATCGAAAACTATCATATACACTTGTTTGTACATATTTAGGATATTATTCCCCATTATTTTAAATATCATCGAAGTTATGGAATAATGATGAAAAACTATGTACAAAAGAGCAGTAATAAATATCTATTACGAATAATGAATTATTGTTTCAATCAATTGTATCATCTAAACACACATTATTTACTATGCAACTGAAACATAGTACGAGTTAAGGTCTTTTTCTAGAAATTGGTTGGAAGTGTTATACCTCTCGCTTTTTTTTAGCCGGATTTAGGATAACTGGCTCATTCAAAAAAGAGTTTTTAAATTCTATACTGACATTCCACTAAATGACTTATTTACTTTCACGGCTTAGTGAACGTGAAATTAGGAAACTTGTTGGTTTAGGGCAAAAATTTCTTCACTTGACGAAATAGTCACTAAATTTGAAGATTGATTTATTGAAATTTCTTATAGTATACAGTTTTGTGCAAATTGATAGCTGTTGTTATAGAATTATTATACATGTCGGGTGATTATATATAGGTATATATATAAAAATAGGGCTTTCATCCATCATTGCCCACATTTGACCTCGACATTTTTTTTTCACCTAATTTTATCATATGTGTAGTACCATATTGAAAGATCGTCATTGATTATTTTTTAAATTTTGTAGGGAACTATTTTCTTTTTATAAATAATAAAAACTTCGAAAAGAATACATCCTTCGATAATTTTGAAAACAATTCACCGATATTCTACGTCCAAAACTTGAATTTTTGAGACTTGTCCGATCATAGACGGTTGAGATTTTTTCTTTTTTTTCCTTTTTTTTTTATTTTTCGTGTCGGTCGTTTGCTGGTGATTGTGGATGAGTGGAATCGGTTTTTGGATTACAGTTTTTTTTTTTTTATCAAAAATAAATGGTTGCATAAAGGCGATTTTTAATTTTCAATTTATCGCGCTCGTCAGAGGACCAAATTGATGCATTTTTTTTTTTTCTCTTTCTAAATAGAAGATCTCAATCGTCCACGATCGGACACGTCTCAAAACTTCAAGTCTTGAACGTAGAATATCGGTGAATTTTTTTTCAAAATTTTCTAATGATGTATTCTTTTCAGTTTGTATTATTTATTAAAAAAAAAACGGTTCGCTACAAATTCAAAAAAAAATCACAAACGCTCTTTTAATGTAATAACACAACATATGAAAGAATTAGGAAAAAATAATGGCGAGGTCAAATGTGGGCGACAATGAATGGAAAACCCTATATGTAATTAGGGTGGTCCTTATTTCAATCATTTTCAAAATTTGTGTTATGCACCCCCTAGATACCTTCCAAATATATAGAAAAAAAATTTCTGTACATTTTGACCTCTTAATTTTAACATTAACACGTGCCCCAAACTTTCGAAAGTTTTAAATAGAAAATACATGTAATCGGAGTTATACAAAAAAAGTAACTGATTAAAAAAACTACATGTATTTTCCATTTAAAACTTTCGAAATTTTGGGGCACGTGTTAACGTTAAAAGTAAGAGCTCCAAATGTACAGAAATTTTTTTCTATATATTTGGAAGGTATCTAGGGGGTGCATAACACAAATTTCGAAAATCATTGAAATAAGGACCACCCTAATATATTATATTAGGGTAACAATATTCTTTCGACTTTTTTTTTTAAAGCTCACATGAGAATTTGTTAGTATTATGCATTCTCAGAGCCCTCACCCAACTTCAGCGCAATTGGCAAATTTTTAAAGGTTGCTCAAGAATTCTGAAAATTTGAAAACTCGAAAAAAAATCGATTTTTTTTGTTGTTATTCCTCAGTTTGTCACAAATTTAATCTTTTTTATGTAGGTTGTAGAGGAACATACTGAAATTTCGAGTCAAAATATTGATATTCAAAGGTCGCTCGATCATTCAAAAAAACATTCTAATGAGCCGTCAATGGTTTTGGGCGACCTTTAAATATTAATATTAAGACTTGATCTCTTTAATATTTCGACTTGAAATTCCAGTATGTTCCTCTACAGTATGCAAGAAAAGATTGAATTAGTGCGAAACTGAAGGATGAAAAAAAAGACATTCGATTTCTTTGAATTTTGAAATTTTCAACATTCTTACGCGACCTCTAAAAATGTTTGAAATGAGCTGAACTTTGAAGAGGGCTCTTAAAATACATAAAACTAACAAATTTTCATCTGAGCTTGAAAAAAAAAAACGAAAAAATATTGCCAGCCTAATATACATATATATTTTTGTTTTGTTTTATGTTTTCTGTTATTAAATACTTTCGGGATATCAAACATTTAAAATTGCACACACAAATGATTTAAATAGCGTTATAACTATAATGTAGATTATGTATTATGTATCTATGTAAAAGGTAGCATCCTTTTGTTTACATGTTTAGAGTAAAAGTTATGAACTACAGTGAACTATTCTACTTTTGTATTTTCATTTAATTTTTTTATATTAAAAAAAAAGTCAGTCTCCTTTTCTTAGGGTCCTAACAGTGTGGGACTTCTTCTTATTAATTGATTCCTTGACGAACTTCCTCATTACTCTGTCCGTTGCGATCAGCTTGTGGAAAAATCTCTTTCACGAAAAAAAAAAAGAAGAAAAAAATATATAAGTTAGTAAAAATCATAGAACAGTATATTATAAAAGAAAAATGCATGGATGCAATAGAATATTTAGATAGTTTATATCAAACTTCGAATAGTAAAATTGTTTATGAATTGAATAGTTCAAAGTACTTTCAATTGATATGCAATCAATGAATATGTAAACACAGGTATAGCTGATTATGCATACTATCAAGCCATCTTCGTATAAGAGCTTTTCCTGAATTCAAAGTTAAATAAGTAAGTAGAAAAGGTAAATTTATAATAAATTCGAGATACATTAGGGCAGAAGATTTACCTATCTGCAATTCGTAAATCATAACTAAGATTTACACAATTTTTGTTCAGCCTACCGAAAACTGACTGTCAACGCAATTCATTAAAAGACAATCGAATAGCCAGGGGTTGCACGTGGGAGACATTCTCCATGTTTTGATGCCCAATAATAACGCTTCATTTGGAAAAATGGTGAAAATTAAACGCTATTTATCTGAGTTTTTCGGATGTGAAAGCAAAAAGTTAGTTATATATTCTGCGACTATAATTGAAATGTTGTTATATGATACATGAAGGTGAACAATGCTCAAAAGTATACTGTAAACGACAGAAAAATAAAAAGAAATCAAAGAAGAAGTTTCAAGAATTCAATGTGTCAAAAGTGCCGACTGTTACTGTTTGTTTTTGTCTTTTTTCAAACTCACAAGTGGCCAACATCTAGGAAAGCCTGATAGTAACGCACATGATGACCATTCAAAAATGATACCAGTTATGGGAGATTCGGTAGTATAATGAAAATTCATAGCTAAAAAAAGCAATACTGTTATTAATGAATTTCTGTACTTTTAGATGGCTTTGTGAATGATAGCGATAAGATATTGAGAAAGAATATACCTATAGTTATAATTATTATGTCTATTATTTGTGAATAATATATAATAACTCAGCATTAGAGAAATAAAGTAAAATTCTAGATTCATTCCATCCGTTAATGCGAATCGAGTTTGAAATGTACTATTATTAGGAGTATGAAATAACATCGGCATATGCGTTCATAGTTTATTACAAATTTATCAGAGTACCAACAGTTTTCAAGAATTTATATTCTAATATAGTTAATATAGGTATATGTATATTTCTTTTGCATTCTCTACTCTAGACTTAAGGTGAAAAGAGAAAGCTATCATCGTCTATTTTATTCTGAATTTGTATCTCTGTATTGCTGTAGTTGATAAGACAAAGTACCAATTTCGTTCCAAAAGAACTTCATCAATTAAACGGTGTTTATAGATTTTCCACAAGTCTAATTGACGACCCATTATTTACAATTATATATCAAATTTAGGCTTCTAATAGTAACAAATCTGGATGCCAATCCGTCAGTAATTGTAATTGTTCGATATATTCGCAAATTTATAACATGTGCCAATAGACATTTGAACACATGCGGAATTCATACTCTTTCCTTCTCAGTCAAACAACTTTCGGTATATTTCTTTCAACATACAGTTACTCCTTGTACGTTTAGTTGCAATACAGCAAAGAGAATTATAATAAACGCAGCAGACCAAGAGTCAATGCACAAATGCATAACTCATTTGTAAAAAGGTAACATACAGCGTTAAATCTTACGTTTAACACAAGATGAGTCAATCATTCATACCGAATGACTTGTTTAACACAATTTGGAGATTTGGCAATGCTGAAGAAACAGCCAATTATTTCTATTTTAATTATAAAAAATGTAATAAATAATATCATAGAAATAAAAAGCAATTGATATTCTTCAGTGTTCATTTATTATGCTTATTCCTGATTATATAGAACTGAATTTCATTCATACCGATTGCCTAAACCTGATGAATTTTAAAATATAAATAACTCTAATGCAGTGAGGTATTATTATGTTTTTGTTTTTATGTTCATTGCATTGAAAAATGTTTATTATAATATAGCAACAGTCGATTCAAATTAGCACTTACATGCACAAATACTTCTTATACTAAACGGTTGGACACACTTTATTAGAAATGACACACAACAAAACAGAACTAAAATTTGAATATTGATCTGGAATTAGCTATTAAAATTAAACTAAGAAATACTCTGTATATTTTCTTCCTCGATATGCTGAGCTCTTAGAATTCTGTGTGGAATTGGAAAAGAGAAAAAAAATAAATCATATTAAACCATTTAATTATTGAAGAGCAGCTGCGTGATGATCAAATATTAAGATTAACTAGATATCATGGAAACGGCACATGGCTTATCAATTTATGTATATACCCTTCGACTACCTATCATGGCAATACCATCTTATATACTAACTTGATTAAAACTTGATGCTTAAGGTCGGTGAAATTTAAAAGGAAATTTACAACAAACAACATTCTTCATCAATAAACGCTAAAACTTGAACAATTATTAAATTGTCTTGAACCAGGGCTTAATGACCTTATGACAATTGATTATTAATATAAATAGAATGCCATAGCAAACCTAAACTGGTTACGTTAGATATTCTGTTCTAGCTCGTCACCAGAAATGTGGTTGCACGTAGCCTCCGCCCATTCCTATAGGATTGAACCGATGAGGGTGGATCTTCTCCATTCGCATAGCACCAGGCCCTCCGCCAATGAAGCCCCCTGTATGGTGTCCACCTCTTGGCCCAAAGCTACCACCTCCTCCTCCTCTGCCTAGCATTCCTGGTCCATTAGATCCGGTCGTTGTGCCTGTCCCGCCACCACCTCTTCCGCCTCGACCGCCACCTGAAAACCAACGAACACACCCTACTCGTACACAAAAAAAAAAAATCAAATGCTATATGTGGAGTTATATTACTCATAACTCCAAACTTTCAACAAGATGACATCCAAATCTTTAAAGAATACGCCTGAAAATAATTCCGAGTACTTTTTATCAAATATAGTCTGTTGTCATGCCTTGGAAAAAAATGGAATTGACAATCCCGATCGGAAGAATTTTTTCAAGCCTATTCTTTCAGATTGGAAAGACAAAATTTCAATAATTATGGGACCCCACTGTAAAAACATATAAATTAGTCTGACCCGATTGATCTACGACTAAATAATGATGTCTGATTTGTTTTCACTCGAAACTATCTCATCTTAAATTAGTTACGAATACTCTCAAGTTTAGTGTGCCAAGTTTGCATTTATCAACATTTAATTTAATCATTCATCATCGATACATGATATTTAATGGTCATGCTTATCTTGTATATTTTTACAGGCAAGGTACACTTTACGTCAAGCACCTATTGTTTCACCCTATGTCAAGTAGCCTGAAATGAACTGAAGATTAAAAATCTGAATTATGAGGTACAGTGGGACGCCGCTAAGTAATCAGGCTGGGAACTCTGAAGACTGAGAATTCCTGGAAACCGATTACTTAAGTGGTAACAATCAAAATATAAGAGTCAGCCAGACATTGCTCTTTGACAAATTTTCAGAATTTGTTTGAGAAAACTGGAAACGAACTTGCGCTAATGTTCTATCTATTGTCTGGCGAATCTTGCTCATTCAGCAAGGCGGTACGCAGTTAGCGAGGTTCCACTGTATACACATTACGGTGAATTAACAACTTATCAACTATGATTCCTTAGTTTAGGTCTTGTTTTTTATTAATATCCTGAAACATGAAGATGGATATTACGATACAATAGTGAACAAACAAAGTAATGAATTATGTATTTAATATTAAATTGTAGTAATTTCTTGTAGGATGTATGAAGTACTTAATAAATTACGTTTGAATATATTATAATAATGAATTTCAGTAATACCTCCAAAGCAGAGTGTGAAAGAACAGATTTGAATGAAAATAAAATTCGAATCATTACTGACTTCAGTCATTGTTTAAATTCTCTTTGTGAACTTAGCAATGCGTTCTATATTGACGTCATATTTAAATTAAACCTAATTATTATCAAAGCAGAGAGTAACTCTAACAAATCCAAGCTGCGAGATAATTATTGCGAAAACATGGAACGCCAATTGTACCGAAGTCAGCCGTGACAACAAGGTCTTGTGCTAGGTTGATGAATAAATACAAATGTATTCCCGACAATAGAAATGAGGAAGAAAAATTAAAGAGACATATAAGATTTCTATACATAAAAAATGACACAACGGTGCAACCCAAAAGCGTCGGGACATCGGGTTATAGATAAAGCGGTGTTCTATTTTTAATAGTTTAATTAAAGAGAAATAAGTAACACGATACACGTTTTTTTTTTCTTCTTCTTAACAATAAGAAAGTTACAAATTTAAAAAACGCGCTGCTTATTATTCTAAAAGAAAATTTCTTTCTGTCCTGGCAATTTTACAGAAAAAAAAAAATTAACTAGCAACAGGTAACATTTAAAGAAATAAAATATTTACTCTCAGTATATTTTGACCTATATAAGATCGAAATGGAAAAAAATGCTTGAAAATCGCCAGCACAAATTATTACAAATAACAATTGTGGAGATGGATGGAAAAGGATGATAAATCAACTCAGGGTATTTCCATTTCCCCAAGAGATTGCCTTATGGATTCTCTTTCCATATATTATACATTATCGATTTATCGGAGAAATAGTAACACAAAGCGTTGAGGGTGAAAGATGGGGTAGTATGTGCAAAAAGGGACTCTGTCTATTCATTTTCTAATCATTTCAAATACCCTTCAACACAAGACTTGAGTCCACTACACCGCAAATATACCTATCATGAAAATAAGCAATGTTAATGCATTTATTCCACATAGTATACCATAAATTCCATGATATTTGGAAATAGGGTATAAGTCTGAGCTTTAGGTCGCTGTTATATTCTCCGTAAACAAGAATGTTAAGTAACAAACATATTTTTCAGCTCAAACATCACCCTTAGAAAGTAATTGAAGATTTTTACAAAAGAACCTCAACTAAGTTTTTTGACTTAGTCCCTCTTTCTACCCATCTCCTCAATCATACTTAACACTCAACAACATGTAAATATATAAACAATTGCATAATTAATTATGAATAACCAGTTAACATTCCGTCAATATATTAATATCTATAATGGTTTTCAATATTTATTTTAGATATAAGTTTAGATAAGTTTTATTTCATGAAAGATAAAGAAATGTTGAATGTATTATTGGGAATGTCAGGCATTTTTCTCTATATTCATTATTTTAACTTATCCACTTTGTTCTTTATTCTTTTTTTATTTTTAACGATATAACACGTCCAAGAATTGATAATGAATTTCTCTTCCAAATTAATGAATACACCATATAATCACTGGCTTAAAAATGTTGAAATGATCAAAGTTGTGAAAAATAAATAGATGTTTTGCAGAAATTAGGAACTAACAAAGACCTTCGTGACAAGAAGAATGTATAACATTCCGTTGTGCTTGAGTTTCAGGGTATTCTTCCATTAATTAGTAACGGATTGGTGCCAGTGAACAAGTACATCCAGTAAGCCAATAAATGAAGATCCAATCGCTGATAAATTTACACGAATGTAGGTCGCAGGCACAAAACACGCTTGCTTTACGTGATATAGAGATTATTAGCATACAAATCTATTTTGAAGTTAATTAATCCTTTGAGGGTGATAAAATTTGACTGCTATAGTCTGTGCATTCTATGACTTAGATCTTATTTTGTTTATTGAACAAAACGAAGAACTATTCATTGTGGTCAGTATTATACACTGATTTCTGTGGTATTATGGAAAGATTCTTTGCGATATTGCTTTCCTAGTATTCTTACATTTTTCAAGTCACAGTTTAGATAAACTTAAAATCATTTATGAAACAAATCAACTAGCTCAAATTAATGAAACTCTAACTAAGAGTGCTACTTGATGAATGAATTGATGTACCCCATTTTTAGGCCAGTGAATTTCTCTCCTCGCTTGAAATAATGAAAAACTATCCTTATCACAGCCATTGTTAGCACTACAGACTTCAGGGTTGCTTCCATTCGCCGTATCCAGTCTTCAAGACCTCAATTATTTCAGCCTTACATCACTATGTATGTAACATTATTTTTTAATTTGACACCCTATTTACAATAACCACTTGATTGGCAATACTGTGTGAGATGCGTTTAACTAACAGAGAAACAGCGAAATATAAGTCATTGTCAATTAGGATCGTCAGAAGTAAATAATTATATTCGATTTTGCTCTGAGATGCATCAATATTCAATATTCAAGAATTACAAACAGAGATATTTGTGTAATGGCTCGAAAACGTGTTAATGAATATTAATTTTCAGTCGCTTGATAAGAGGTGTGAGGGAGTTTTTCTTGTTAGTTAATACGCATTGAAAGCAACACTGCCACGTAAAATATTTGAAAATTTAATTAATTTCTTATCAGATAAAAGATAGACATGTCACGATGAAGTATTTCCATAAACTTATTAACTAAATCAGTTCTTCCCCAACATTGCTAGGCTCTCTTTAGCTCAAACTATACTAATAACGACGTATTTAATTTTGAGCACCAATTTTCTTTATTATTATTATACTGATTATGTTAAGATAGGCAAAATACCCAAAAACATTCGCAATATTAGATTCCTAGATATTTTTATTTACCTCTCTAAGCAACACCTATGAATCTAAAATGCTATGGGTGAGTAAACAAGGTGGATCTAAAAAATATTTTTTGCATTTTGCACATGAAACACTAAATCTTTTCCAAACTACTGCAAAAGAGCGATAGCATGCAATTTTGTAATCTATATTTCTCCATACCGTCGGTACCGTTTAGGTGAGAATAGATGGAATGATAACGTTGCATATGTTGACTCTACGTACTTTAAGCAGAAAGATTGAAAAAGTAAATTCATCGAGAATTTTAGCAATAATGAAATTCTAGCTAATCCACCTTGTGTATCAGAAAACCTTAGCGATAAATATTTTATTTTTAGTTAAAAGGGCGAAATATTGTAACAATGAAAAATACTGCCCGGTGATCTAAAACAAGCTAGGCCAACAGCCTCTTCTTGTGCGCTGTGAAGCTTTTTAATATAATTTTAAGATTAAATACTAAAGATTCAATCAAACTCTTTTAAATTAATTATTATTGAATAATAGTCTGATTATCGTTGATTTCTTTGTTTTTTTTTTTTTTTTGTTAAATTATTATTATTATTCATTTTAAACATTTCATTAAGTTTCTGTAAGTAGAGATAGAATGAACAATAATGAGTAAATAGGATAGAATTGTGTTCATAACGTATTTTGGTAGATCATAAATATTCATTTTGATTTCCAATTTGTACCACACATTGCAACCAAACCTGGTGCACTCGGATTTCTTATTATTTCTTATTATTTTTTGATTGTTACTCTGCAATATCTTTTCTCAAGTTGACGGTAAGGGTATTCATTTTATTTTTTATATACTATATTAATATTTGGACATGTACCCTGTTCGCACAAAGCTATTGACGGGAGGTGACGCGTATATCAATTAATAGATTCCACTTTATCAATTGTTTCAAAATAAAACAAATAACATATGAAAATATATGAAAAATCTGTATAAAGAGAACATTTCAGAACCAACGCAATTATACAGTAACTGTGGCTAAGGTATTTTTTGAAAGTTATAAGAACGCCCAGTTGATATGGAAATCAGCAAAAGGCCCCAAAATTATAGAAAAGGCGCTTTGTGAAAAAAAATAAGTGCCCCAAAATACTCGAATCCCGCTAGCAAAAGACTACTTGAATTCCAACTATGATATTTTAAAAGATGCTATCAGTTTACAATTTTCCAAAATTGAATAACGCAAGTAGTAAATGTAAATAACTGGTTTGAATTTTTACAAAGCATTAGATAATCACGACCACATGGTCTGTTATATCGTCAATATTGCTTGCTTTCAAATTGTGCTAATTATGTGATCAAAAACCGTGAAGACGCATATTAAAATTCACAAATTCACCACAGGAGTGATAACATCTTAACGTTAATGGATTATGATTCAATATTTCACGCAATGTGATACTGCAAAATTCTTTAGCAATCATATCACAAGCTTTGTCAAGATTTTTCCATCATAAATTAATTCGTCTTGCTGGAATTTTTTATTCAAAAGATGAAATAGACTCAACTTTCATAGTATACCGAGATTGTGACTGTTCCATCAATAGCACGAAATTTTTGCTAGGTGAAACAGATATTTTCATATTTTTCTAAGCAAGGGTCTAAATTCGATTTATTCATCGAGGATATAAAATATTTCTCAGATTTATGTTATATATCAGTCAAGAATTAGTCTCGATTTGAATTATTAATTATAAATTTGTAACTTGTACAGACATTTTAGAAACAGTTGAGTAATTCTGTAGTAGGCAATTACCTAGAGTGACAACAGATTTGACAAAAAGATTAAATAATAATAATAATAACTATCTAATTGTCTATACAGTTTCATTTCGATTTGAGTCCAGGATTATTGAAATAGGTTTCGAATTTTGTTGGTATAAAAGTTGATGCATATCAGTCACAGAAAGAAGAGTCACAATATTCATGATAAATTCGATCGTAGGTAATATCAGTAAAAGTACCAAGAAGTTAGTTATATCTGTACACGTATTTATTTATGACAGAAAAAGCAGAATCTTCAAAGTTTAGAAACTTGATTTGGTAGTGTAATTCGATAAACATACATACTCGCAAGCACCTTAATTAATGAAGAAATCAAAAAAATAAATAAAAATTATTTTTTAGTCCATCTTAAAAAAGAAATTAACATTTGATGTATAAACTACGACAGTTAATACTGATATGCCTTTTTCTTGGCGGCATACAAACATTCTCCTTTGGTAGGCATTAAACAGAAATGCTAATTTAGTTTCAAGTCAATTATTTACTGCGATGAAGCAGACAGCCATGCACATGAAACTGAAGGGTCTTTAAAACTAATAATAACGGTCAGAAACGAATATAGATATTTGATCTTTACAAAACATTGTATCTGTTATTGTATTGAAAATGATAGATCATTGAATAGATTATCCTAAAGGAAAAGGTAAAAATTAGAAGCCTATGTAGTAATTAGGTAAAGTATATTTCAAATATGAAAGTAGATACAATACCAAATATATATATTTAATACCTAATATACTAGATGTATTGTGATTGCATCATAAGCAAAAGAAATCACCGTTACAATTGTGTATTGTAACAAGTACTGATAAATACAAACAAAAAAAAAATCAAATAACTTGGTCTAACCATTTTAAAATTAGTCGAACAAAATTTAATTGATGTATCATGGTTGATAATGCACACAAACACAACACTTTTTATTAATAATATATTTTAGAAAAATATTTCGCTGAACTTCCTGAATAGATATATACGGTATATATATTTTGGGCAAAATGCAGTTGCTCGAAGTTTGTTTTTGTTTTTTTTTTCTCGTCAACTTTGAACTACATACTTGTTGTATATTGTATTTCACTGTATTAATAATTCGCGAGTAATGAAAAAAAAAGGAGAAAAAAAAAAGAAGAAACCACTTGAATGAAAAGAAAAAAGAAATATCGCGAGAGGTTCGTCAAGCAGCTGCATGAAAATGCACAACCCAAAAACTAAATGAAGAGGGTTTAATCTAAAAGCGAGTGCGAGAAGCCATTAGAGTCCGACCTTGAGGCGGTCATGTTATCTGGCAAAACAGTTAATTGTTAGAAAACTGTTTATTGCAAATAGACATTGTACAATGCGGTGAGACAATCTTCTACACATCCATAGCTACGCATGTAATAATCATGCTAATGATATGGACGAATAATAATAATCAAACAATTAAATTAAAAAATAAAATAAACGTAACTAATTTCGAAGTTGAAAAATTATAAAAACGAAAACGCAGTCATAAAAATGAAACAAAGCGAAGAACCTACTACCGACCGTGAATAATAAAATAACGAAATAGACAGAGAAAGAAGAAGATAAGAAAAAAAAACAACATAAATATGAGAAAAACACATGAAAGAAAAATAAGATACGGATAAATGAACTGGAATAATAATTCGCTTATCAAATAACTGATGAATCGTGTTTATTCTACATCCGAGAGTAAAGATGATTATATCTGAGCAAAAGTTACTCTAATGTTTATTATTTAATTTGTAAATTAGTCAAAAATTGAGTCAACTCTCAAGTTTAATAACATTTTTTTTCAACTCTCAGATGCAGACACAGGAACAATTAATACCAATTGGTTTAAAATTTTTCACTTACCCCGACTTTGGTTGTAGCCTGCTTGCCACCCAGCATAATAGGCTGCCTTCTGTTTCCCATGTTCCTCTGCAATCTTAACACTGAGTGG
Organism: Tenthredo distinguenda; assembly: GCA_947538915.1. NCBI lineage: Eukaryota > Metazoa > Arthropoda > Insecta > Hymenoptera > Tenthredinidae > Tenthredo > Tenthredo distinguenda. Next base: position 16,016,349 of record OX384534.1, read on the forward strand.
TTCCGATCCTCCTTCGGGTATTGTCCCATGTAGGCCGTTTATCGCTTCCTGGGCTTCTTCGCGTTTATCAAATCTTTGAAAATCAAATTTTGTTATAATGGAGTTCAAAGTAAGAAAAAAATTCAGAAAGCGGGTTGAAAGCTAACTTTGAATTGTAAAATAAAACGTTTACACGAAAAGGACAATTTTTAATCATAAATAGGTCAGTCGCTAGAAATACAAATTGAAATTACGTAACGAACACCTCAAAGCGCAGAAATACTTTGGCAGTAACTCTGTGAGTGAAATAAACTGATTTCCAGCCAGTATTACGTAACATTGCATTTACTATAATCATCCACACCTGTTTCTACCGCAGTGAAATACGGCCAAGAGTTTTACTTCAAACTCTGAGATCGCCTTACAACAATTCATCATATGTTTAAAACACGGTAAATTATCGCAGACTATTACTTCGATAAAAAATATTATTAATAAAATGATTAAGGATAAATTTAGATCAAATTTCACGTGATACCAGGACCTCAATAATTAAAATAGCATAGAATATTATCAACAATGTAGCCAAGTAGAACCAGATTATAAAACAGAAAGTAATATTTGTTTGCCGACGAACCGTCTGATAAGAATTAGGCAAAATTAATCCTGAAGAATATAATCAGTATAAATGAAAACTAGATCTGGCAATATTTACACCACCCTATGCCAAGACCATTATTAAAGAACTGTGACAGTATAACGATTGTGGAAAATTTTGCAAGAGCCAAAAACTAAATTTAGTTTCAGTACTCATTTCCGTTGAAGTAGAGTTGAAAATAGGAAAGCAACAAATTTGGAACTTATTATTCAAAATTTCTATTTCACAAAAAAAAACTAAGATGAGCAATGATTTTTCTTACCTCACAAACGCTACTCCGCGTGGCAAGCCCGTTAGCTTATCCTTAAGGATATTCTTCTGAACGATCTGCCCGTACTTGTTGAATATATTGTCAATCTGACCCTCGGTAATATTTCTGAAACGAAAATATGCAGTAGAAGATTAATCTCTGTTGCATGAAAACTTAAATTTATCGAATATAATTTGCAAAAAAATAGGAAACATAGTATTTGCTGGTAGCTATGTATCACATTATGATATTTTGAATACCTTGGAAGATTTGTGACGTAAAGATTGGTCTCTTTTATTTCTTCCCCAGAAGGACGGGCGAAGGAAACTTTTAGTCGTTTATTTTGAACTTGTAGGCCGTTTAAAGTTGAAATTGCAGTCGCTGCGTCATCGGCTTTAGCATAATTTACAAACCCAAAGCCATAGCTGTACCCGGTCTATAAAAACAGTAAACAAAAGTATTAATCAAAGGATCATTTTGATTTTATAAAAATCAAAACATGATCAATGGCTGATGAATAAAAAAAATCAATTACAGTTAGAGTTTAGCAATTATCATGAAAACAAAATTACTTTGAGGACAGTGGGTGTTTCATTATTGAAGGGTATAAATATAAGATAATTTTTGAGTTTCTGTTACCTTGTAGTCCTTCATGACTCTACAAGATTCGACGGGTCCAATGGTGACGAACATACTGTAGAGTTCTTTTTCACTCATACTTTGTGGTAGATAATTAATAATAAGATTAGTTCGCGGTTCTTCGCATTTAGGCTGATCAAAGTCTGTCATTTTGCGATATCTTGCGAAATCACGCCCAGCTGCAGTCGAGTGATTTGTTGTAGTATTTTGCAACGCCGTTTGGGAGGAGGCTAGCGATTGATGGTGTTGAGTAGGTTGACCGTTGACTGAGGGCTGCGAGGTCCAACTGATATCGCCGATCGATACCATCAGCAAATACAAAAAATAAAAACAAATTTGTTACTACCTCTGTACCTCGCAAAGCCATGACAGTAGTTCGTTCTGTTACTTTTTTTTCTCTTTTTTTTTTTTTTTCTTTAATAAATATTAAAACAAATATAAAATAAATATTCAACGACATGTCGATGCACACCTGTGTGAAAACAAATGAAGAAAATAAGGATAACTTAACGAATGTAAATGTTACGGAAATAATAATAATTATAATTATAATCATAATAATAATAATATTAACAATAATAATAAAAAAAACTAAATGAAACCATTGTAAAATGATAACCGACCTATAATCTAACCACGAAAAATAAGTAAACCAAAATTGCTAAGTCACTTTAAAATATTAAAGTTATATATGTATATATATCTGTCAGAACAAAGAAGAAGTGACATACCTCCTCTTACGCGTGGGGTAAGTGATAAATCACAGTGTTAATAATAATAATAAAAAAGAAAACCAGATTAAAAGTGGTTTTAATTAGTATTTATGTAATTATATACCGGCGTATGTGAATTGTGGATAATTTTAAATGTTTTATTATATTATGTAATACTGAGTGTGGTAATTAGAGACTGAATCGCGAAGTTGCACTAAACTAATAACTTCACTGAGAACGCGGAGCCAGAAGGATAGCGTCAATCGAACCTCACTCGCCGGGTGCTCACACAGAAATGCGAAATGTTCGGCTACCAAAACTCTAATGATCAAGCTCCCCCTCTCTAATCGGTCGTACACCCTCTTACGACGAAATATTGGAAATTATTTTTAAAATTAAACGGCGATGAACAGAATGACGCGACGGGGTTGTGAACAGAAATCAACAACTAATAGTCATGTCGACACACTGGAACAAGAGCGGTAAGCCGGGAACTTGGCGCACGCTACCACTACGAACTCGTCTCTGCGTTCCCGGCTCCCCACCCTTCCGATATTCTATAGATATACAACACTGGTGTATGTACGGCAGAGGGAACTGCAGCAACGCCGAGTACCGTGAATTTGTGACGCTATCGCGCAGCGTAGCTGGGAACGCGGCGAAACGCAACGCCCGACCGCCGATCCAATAAATAATCAATTTTAATCACCGGCTGAACAGCAGCCCGGTGCATATACTGTATACCTTGCGTTCCAAGGGAAAGCAACGAACATTGCAGGGTCACTCGCGATTTACTTTTTTAATATTTATTATATTGTATATGGTATATAATATGATACGCAACGCACCTTTCCGGTGAATATTTTTTCTTGTTGTACGAAACGAAACTGCGTTTATGCACAACAGTAAACTGTAGCTACGTGCGTTTATCAATTTTTTGTTTTATTATTCTTTTATTTTATTTTTCCCTGTTTCTACGAAGCGGCAGGATTACAACGAATGAAAACAACCCAGTACACATTTCTACATTTAATTTGATCAAGTTATTTATTTAAAAAGAAAACTTTACCAATCACATCTACCGGAGGATGAAAGTTAACCGTAGATTCAAATTTTAGTTTTATACGACGATAAAAAGGACCGGTAATAATCACTTCAGCCTACCTTGTATGTTGGTTTACGTAGTCGTCCGAATTCTGCTTTTGGTAGAACCCGTCCATTTTGAATTTCCGCTGCACATAATCATTTGCCGCAGTGTCGTATTCTTTTTGCTTTATCTGGTTCCCTAGTGGCACAGTTTTCGGGCGGGGTACTGCATCTGGATTATCTGCGACTGCTCGGGAACCTCGGAATTTAGTTCGCTGAATCTCTGCACTTCGCACACATGCAACTCTGTATAGTTAATACCCTGAACGGCGGTAGAATCAAACTGCAGTTGCCAACGGATTGTGGTTTGATATCGAGGTGCATCGAATGCAACGATCAAACGATATGCCCGTATCAACGCGGCTTTTTATCTTTTATCGATTACATTTATTTATTTATTCTTTTTTTTCATTTTCATTTTGCATGCGACTGGCTACACTGCATTTCCAGGTTTTACTGTTTACATAAACACCGCACGCCGGTAATCCGGCTCGTTACTTCATCGCTTCGTAACCATTCATAAAATTGTTTTTGTAATTAAATACTCGATAGATTTAAACCGGAAAAAAAACGTCAGCACTGAATAGGCTTCTTAGCGTAAATAACCTCGTTCTTTGTTATTGATACATCTATGTTTTCTCAATTTGATAATAGCTTCTTAACGCTTTTATGTATGTCGTACTACCTTATAAGTTATAATCCGCATCCCTTACTCGCGTATGTTTCTTTAGACGATATAAAAAAAAAAAAATTCGACCATCTAGTAGAAGGAAATGAAAAACAGTGATTCATTACATGTTACTCTCTATTTACTAAAATTTGTAGGTTAGACACGGGCACGGCGGCATCAGACTTTGGCTTTGAACAATGTGTCGGTGCTGAAAAATATCTACCCGAAACTGATCACTGATGAATTTTGGCTGATTTTAATCATGCTTATTTTGAGTATAGGAACAAAATAATGGATTTTTATCAATTATTAAATGTTAAATGTTTTTAATTATCAAGGTTTTCAATAGAACAAGGCTCACAAATTAGGTTTTTAGAATAACGAATTTCACCTAATTTCTTTATAAAATCCGGACTGTATCATGTGTGACGGATATATATAAAATAAAAAAATATTGATAATAAGCAAATTGATTCATCTTGAGTACCTGTTATGTGTTTATTTACTTCAATCTATCTATACTAGACAATAAAATTAGTTGGATCAAATAAATTGTTTCGTTATTAATACAAGTTAATAATTGTAATTTTAGAAGTTGAGTAAAAGAATTTTCTAAGGCATAATAATGGGAGTCGATTTATACAACTGAAGTTGAAATCAAGTTAAAATCAAGTTCCAAATAAAAATGAAATAAAATGAAACTGTATGCGATCAAGAATCTCATATTCAAGTTTATCCTCAAAAAAAGGGTCAGATAAATTACAGGCAATTTACCAAAGGGTAATAGAGTTATTTATTAGGATCAAAAAGCAATATCTTATAAAATTACAATGTTATTTATTTAAGCATAAAGAGAGGTTGGCGAATAACTGATAACTATAAGAAGAGTATGTGAAACTCACATACTGATTGTGCTCAATATTTATTTACAAAATTCAATAAAATCCAAAGCTAAACACGAAAATGTTTCTAGCTGCCATTTTATCGTGTAAATTAAGGCAACTTATATAATTATAATATCTCATAGTCTTGTTCATTAATCAGATCAATATCCCTCCATTTTTTTTTTTTTTTTTTTTTAAACATCACAAATGAAATTCACAAGGAAGTCTTTTACTTGAAAAAAAAATTCACCCCAGTGAAAAACAGGTTCACAAACTAACAATTCCGAATCTACATTCAATAGGACATATGGATTACATTAAATTCGTCAAAAAATCAGAATAAAATAAAGTTTCAGATAAACTACGTCATGGTTTATTGTTTGGACCGTTTTCGTTAACTTACTCGTCTAATTTGACATTTAAAAAGCTAATTATCATCAGAGATTCAATTTCACAAGTCATGATCGCCAACACTTTGCTCCAAATATTTTAGGTACAATTCAGTCTTTTTAGGTACAACAATGTTACGGACGTGAGTTAATATCTCTACGTAAGAATGCTTCTGTTTTCGAGTTAACGTTGGCCGCAACCCAAGGGACGACTGTGTTAACAGGAATAAAACCGCAGATAAAGCAAGAACCAGAAAAAACATGTTCCATTGTTGACTCGCAGGGACGACTGACCACAATACTCTCACAGGACTCTGAAAAAACAAATTCATATGAGACTTAGAATAACAACTAATTATTATTATCATTTCGCATATCCAAAAAAATAATTCAGTGATGATAATAAAAGCTGAAAACATCACAAGGCAGAATTATAAAATTTTCCTTTGTCATTTGTTACTTTGTCTAACAGCTTCGCCTAATTTCCCGTTCTGACTTAATCATTTTTTATGCAAGTTTTTAGATGATCATTCTAATCTTGGTCGCTAGATATTCTGCGAAGTTAACTTCTGATCCGATAATTTTATATTGAATACTGATCGTCATTTAATATCTAACTGAGTAATAATAATAAAAATAGTAATATATTTACCAAAAAATTGTAGAAAGTTTGTGTTAGGTCTTTGCCATATACTGAGTGCATAAACTCCGTCCCCACGGCAGATATAAAAAGGTGAAGGCAGAGCAGAACAGGTATAATAGCGGCTGCGCTGCCCATCATTACAATGCGTAAAATCGTCTTGTAATTATAATTTCTGTTAATCTCATCGGTGTCGAGTTGTTGTTGAATAATCTTCGTGATATTATCACAGTCTTTTTCTAAAGTGTTTAATGTGTTTTGGATAGTCTTATTGATCGTCTTTTCAATATCAAGGCAAATTTCGTCAATTTGATTCGTACATTTCGTCGGCTTATTCAATTCGGGTATAAAAATTGTCGGCATATCAAATCCTGTTCTGTTCAATCCTGGTCTCTTGCAAAGTTCTTGAACGATCTGCATCATGACTCTGAAATGACAGGAATGATTCGGATTTAAATTCTGTTTTCTTGTTTCTCACTTTTGAATAAAACTCTGCTAAATCTCTATATGCTAAAATTCTTTAGTTACAAAGAGAAACGATCTAATATTCTTGGAATTAAAAATTCCAAATGCATACCTTTGTCTGTCAGATTCGTTCCCAGCATCGTCTGCCTTAGACAAATAGAATCTCATTTTCTCTGCATTAGTTGTATTCAGTTTTTCTACCAAATTCAAAGTCCTTTTGCAGAGTGCCTGGCCGATGGGATCGAAGAATACAAATATAAGATCCGCCATTCCACCGAGCCACATAATAGTTTCGTTTACATCGAAGAGATACTGCATATCTCCATCGACCAAGCCTGGAGTGTCGACAAACGTAATAAGGCTGAATTTCTTCTGATTTGAAGTCGAGACTTCAGTTGTCAAGAAATCCAGCACTCCTGTAACACAAAGTTAAAGTAATTAGAATCTTGCTCCCTGAGGCTAAGAAATTATCATATTTTCGATTGTGAGGATCCTCTGGCGCATGGACAGATTAATATACAATATAACTTAACAAATCCGATAAGGGATTTATACGAAGTTAGTTCACAGCTTATAATTACAAGATTGTTAGTCAATTAATTATACAAATTATATCGGTGTTGATTGTAACTGACCACAATGTTGCCCTTCACTAGGCAGCTTGCATTTAAAATAGCAAAGTGCCCGATGATGAGCCGCACCGTAGTCAATTTTGACTCATTCGACTTCTTTGGAGTAATTATAGTTATATTGTATTTATAGTTACATAATGGGCTTTTGAAGTAAATATAAGAAAATGTCAGTGTGATCTTATTAACTAATGCAGAGTTTGTTTAACAGCATTATAGAGAAAGCCATTAGAACATAAATGTAAAGAAAATAAGATACGATGTATAATAATTGGTAATTTTTAATGAAATACAATGAAACTTCATACCATTTCAAGTAATTCCAATATCAGTCAGGAAGTGGATGCACGTTTTGAGCTCCATTATTGTTTGGCTAAGACTGACTTTACGTAAAGCTTAGAATCCAGCCAAGGCTCTACTCACTTTGAGCAACAGTCTAAATCTGAGGACTTTGTGGAAAATGAACCGACTTATAAGAGAATCTGTGCTCCACCCACAGGAAACCGAGTTTAACCTCAGCAAGGAAACAGGAAGGGGCGGTGATCACACAAACCGAGATACCCTGAGCTTAGCTCGTTTCTCCCGTCGTCGTAGCAGTGCACAACATATTTTCAGTTTTTCGTCAGATATTCTGATACGGTATTCCTGTTTTTTTTTTTATAAGTAAATTGGATTAAATACTGACTATTTTTACCATAAAGCTTACGTTTCTGGTTGATAAATATATATGGAATATTTTAGCTCTTTGCTTTAAGCAAAAAATATTTCTTGGTAATATGAGAAGATAAAAGATTCTCGTAATTTATAAACTTGGAAATAGAGATATTTATTATTTTATATAATTATTTTATAATTATCAAAATTCGGATTTCTCAAAAATGTCATTATCGACTCTGATTAATTTTTGATAGTCTGTACAGCAAAACAAAAACTCTGGGCCATTTTGTAATTTGCTCGGACTACATTTTTCGAAATTTTGAATTTTTCAAGTGTTCGCATAAATTATTATTCGATGTTAATAATTATGATTCTCATTTTACGTAGTCTTAAATAGGTATATCAGAAAATATGATTATTGTGTATTTAACAAATTGATAAGAATATAATAGTGACTTCAATTTTTGTCTCCAATCTACAGAATTTTGGGTCAAAAATTCATCCCAATCGATTGGAGCGCTTTTCAGAAAATCCAGATTTACAGTTTCTAAACAATATGAAAGTTGACCAGGATATAGGTGTAAAATTTGTCATCGAATTCGAGTAGGTTGAAAAAAAAAACGAACTTGAAATATAGACAATCTCGAATTTCAACAAATTTAGATCTTCAGACTTCAACGAATTCGAAAATGAAGGACTCAAATTCGCAGAAATATTTACACTTCTGGTGGTAATTTTGTAAAAAAAAAAAAAAAACTACATTTTCAATAATATCAACACAATGGCGGTTTCCTTTACTCAATTCTTAATCGGACAAAACGGGATACCACATGTAGAACGGAATTAGGAAAAAGTATGGACGATGAGACAAGGACTGCCGACGATAATTAATGTCGAATTCGTTGTATAAAACGGAAATAAAAATATCGCGAAGTCTACTTTGACGATTTTGAATGCGATTTTTTACTTCAACGATTCTATACCAATTAATGATTTCTCTATCATTCTCGTCTTGGTCGATATTCTTGTGCCGATGTAAATATAAATGAAAAACTTTTACTGAACCTAGTGCATTGAATAATGAATAACAAAAATTAAGGAAAAAAATTTGAGCAAGTAGGGAAAGTATAGAATTTTTATAATAATCGCAGCTGGTCGTTAAAGGAATCACAATCTTCTGGTTGTACGATATAATAATAACTTTATCAAACCACAAGCTAAAAAAAATTTAACAACGAACAACAGTAGCTACGTTAAAACAATATATACTTTTTTTCTTCAATTTTTCACTATATTTTACCTGGTAATTTTTGAAGAGGCTTGAAATGTGGGTAAAGATGTAATGTCGCATTTCCCATAAGCGATTCTCGCTTTTTACCCGATGTCACGAGGCAGATTCCTTGCGTTTCAATTGCAACCCCAGTCTTTTGTACATGCTCTTCAACATACCTATAAATGAAAGAAAAAAAATACCTTTATTTGATTATGGCAACAGATTTAACGACTATTTCAAATCCGATAATTTATATCTCGTGTAAGCACACATTATCGCCTTATCTACATATTTTCACATCAGTATCATAGAAGAGACAAGCGTTATTAATTATGGTAAATATGGCTGTACCTATAAATAATACATGTTATTTCTAAACTTTAATATAATAAATAACACTGGTCTGCAAAAAAAAAATTTTTTTCCTTCCTTCTTATTATTATGCATGATTATTATAGATTTGATACTTCTGGATAGAAATATAGTATCAAAAATCATGTATCACGTATATATTTTTTTTAATGCAATTTTTAAATAACACGCTTTTTTCGCTTCAATATCGTTATCTCTCTTTCTACCAGTGCGAACCGTTTTTGTCTGTACAAATACGATCTAAACTGAATAAAGTAGCGTCAACACAAGAACAAAAGACAAAAAATACAGAATTTTGAGCCATCAAAAAAAAACATTAAAAAAAAATATATACGTGATAGCAAAAAATGGAAAGCAGATCTAGATTCAGCATGTTAGACTCTTCATATTCATCATATTTTTATTTAAAGGAGGATTTCGTTGCAGACCAGTGTAATCGAATCGATTTATTTCGTGTTTCGAATCAGAATTTTGACTTTTTTAATTCGATCATACAAATTATTAAAATTATTTTTATTGCAAAATATGACTTTACATCGGGAACGACCAAAAGGAAAAATGCATTCGGAATGGGAGTTTGGTATAAAGTAATCGCTACACAAGTCACGTGGATGAGATAAGTGCCCGAAATAACTTGCTAATTTTTTTAGTACAATTAGAATTTTTATAATTCCCGAAAACGTACGGCGACTTGATTATGGCAACCGCGTCGCATCGTGTTCAACTATAAAACGAATAAAGAAACATAATATTTAACATTTTTCGTGACCTATTCGTAAATCTAAATTTTTCTTACGAAATTTTCTCACCACTTGTTGAATACGTAATTCGATAAGTAATAATCATTAATAAATTAATTGACTCGATTCAGTTATACCGGTGTTCACGCATCAGTGCGAAGTTCTGCACAGACCTATTTGAAGACTATAATAATGAGTTATGAATTGAATTATCAATCTTTTGATAGATTAATAATTATCATAAGACGTGACGTTGAAATAGAAAGAATAATAATAAAAATAAAGAACTAATCTCGGTGTAATTATTTAGTTCAAAAAATGTAAAACATCAGTAGAATAATAATCGCGTATGAAATGTTGATTCGTTTGTTAGACTCGTTATCTTTTTAGTATACGTACAGCCAGCCTATACCGCATTGGCATTTATCGCTGCGGTTGAACTGCCGCGAACGGGATCCGGGAAACATGCGGTGGATTTCGACGTTTCGTAATCTCACATCGTTACTTGTATAAATAATGTTAAATAAGGTAAATAACAGTCTCAATGCGTTTATTGAGGATCGTATCAATCCATGTACGTTTTCGATTCCGAGTAACCAGATTAGGCTATTGATTTTACTATTAATCTGTCAAGTATATTTATGAATATATCTCTGTCTAAATTCACGGTGAAAATTGACAATATACGTACACACAAAGAATCGCTTTGTATTAGTATTATCGATTCGTCATTGTAACAACGATAAGAAAGGGAAAAAAAAAGGAAAACGAAATTATATTTCTAACTATTTATGTATTCTTTCGAATGATTCATAAAACGATTACCGAGAAATTCGGTGAATTGTTTATCACTCGGCGAAAATTGTGCAACAAAGTATTCTGCCTGTATGTTGAAACGCAATTGTGGAGTAAATTTCACTGAAATCGATCCGACAGTTATAGAGTTTTATATGCCGCAATTGGAATTTCGAAACTAAATGTGCCTCAAGAAGTAGCTAACAACTAAATAAATGTCATCGAAATCGTTCTTCTCCTGATTTCCATTCCCAAACTCATCTGACCAATTTTGTACAAATTGTAATTTGCACAAACTGTGTCAAAAAAAATTGATCGAAGTGAGCCAAATTGAAAGACACTAAAAATCGAATCATATATTGGCGAATGTCAGGCTTTTTCGAATTCTCGAATTCGATCCGATTCTTCGAATGGGAATTAAATTCTGTGACCATGAGAAGACTGAATAATTCTGATAATTTGGTGAAAATGAAAGACTGAGATGAAAAGATGTTCAGTCAAAATCACGCCACTCAGGTCCAACCGAGTGAATCTTTCTTGGAGTAAAAATCGCGTCACCTCGAATTCATAAATTTATGGAGAAGCGCGTAGAGAAATTCGACAGCACTTTGGAGTGACTGCACCGTTATGAATAATCGTACAACACTGCGGACAAACGTTCTTAATTAGTTATATAAAAAAAAAAAATGATTATGCATAGTATAGCATTTGAATACGAGGAAACTACGTTCATTTATCTGTACGGTATAAGTATATAGCCATGTGTCAGACTAGGCTTCAAATAACAACTACCCGTATCTGTACTAAAAACATGAACTTGTTAACAAGCATAGGTATCATTTCTCGAATTTAGCAATCCCGTATTTAGGTGTATACGTATATGTATTTATATACTTATGTATCTGACATCGATGAAACATTTTTTTAGTTTGTTTCAATTGTATCTTTCTATTGTTCTTAGGCTCCAGATAACCGGGATTCCGGGATCATTAAGTAAATGCTAATATACGTATATTATAAAAGCATCGCTAAATATGACTATATGAGAATTGGAGCTTTGGCTCCGTTCCTTGTGGAATGATGGATTTAAACCAATACCTATATAACAAATAGGAAAATATACGAGGAGGCATGACTGATTAGCATTTCAAGAAGGGTTCCCATGAAGATTCTCGGTAACGATGTTATGGACGCGTTTCTTGCGCCACCAGATGTGGGCAACCTTTCGAGGCTGAAACGATCGCAGCGTGTCTGCTGCCGTTGCAGTAGCTTATACAGTAATACCTCATACCTAGACCTAACGAATAAATATAGTGTTGTAAACCCCGACTAAACCCTAGAGAAACGGTTTATTTTTTCAATATTTCCCGAAGGACCGAGGTCTCCCCTCTTATATAGGTTTTAAACGTTGCTTCAGGCTGCAGCAGTTGACTAATGTGCCAAGACTCAGGGGGTTGAAAACCGAATCGTAAATCAACGTTATTTCAAAACCTTGACTAGTTTTTTTATTTTCATTTATTCTCACTGTCAACTTACTTAATGGAAAAAGGATGCCAGTTGACCGTCACTGGATTTATTCAGATACCTAGATACACGTAATTTTAAAGTATAATAGGAAATGTTTAGCTGCGGTGTATACCGAATGTATTATTAAAAAAAAAAAAACGAAAAAATGAAGAAACTCGACAGATTGTCTACTAGAATCTTGCACCAAAATTTCCTGAGAATTCAAATATCTCCCAGGTCTTTCCAGGTACTAGGCACTCCGCTCAATGAGATCGTATAATCATGCACCCTAGTGAAATCTCGCGGTTAATTTAAAATCGTCGTTTTGGTTTAACGCGGAATTATCATACATGCCTACATAGTTTGGTGAAAAAATAAAATAAAATTAGACGAACATTTATATAGCAAGCTATATCTGCAACGGGTGACATATATAAATAAACTAGCTTGCGAGCCGTTGGATAGACATTTACAATGTTAATGTTGACCTGTATAAGCAGACGAGAAACAACATGTAACGTCACGTACGTGTCGCGGTTATTGCGATGCATTCAAACGTTGAAAAAATCGTCGAGATTACCGTCCGGGTCCGTCTTATTCGCCTACCGAAAGCCCGCCAGGCTATTATATCCGCGTGTCCCGAATAGGTCCATTCACATTTCTATAGAAACTCTGAAATTCTAACCATAGGTACGAAAGGTACGAACTGCAGCTTTCCTCGAACTCTTTGTTCGGATTTATGCTGCACGCCAAGATCCGATCGGCAATGTAAAGATTCACGAATAGTAAGTAAATGGTACGTTTTACTGTTCTCCTGCAACGTAGGTATAATATAAATTATTTCAAACTACTGCGAACTGTGAGTTTATTCATTTTCCAATTATACCGATTTAAAGAATAGGGTCTATCATATATGCTTGATAAAAGGTTCATCACTAGGTTTTTGGGATCTTGCGGCCGGGTCAGACGAGATATAGCAAAGCTTTAAGGATCTGATTATGAGTCGATTAACGCTTAGCATATAAAACGTTCATTTTTTGAAGTTCAATCTTTATTCAAGCCTTGAATTTTCGGTTAAATTCTCTCTTGAACGACGATCTTTAGTGCCCACAGCACACCTGGACATTATTTTCAAACGCCGAGATAGAACGGGTGAATTGTAATCGATGAATTCGTTTTTTTTGGTATATAAATACTGACTGTTTTTATTTATTTATGCGTTCTTTCTATGCTTCTACATCTATCGTCGATATCGTGACACGAGATTTTCATAGTATAGTCTTTGACCAGTCTACGCGGTCCTCAGCTATTGGTTCATAAAAGTCAGAGTTTCGCGTGTAGTTTCGGCCGATTTTCAAAGTATACGTGTGGATATACGTGCAGATAAAAGTTCTCCGTTTTTGTCACCGAGCCGCTTCTAACTCTGCATTCGTTCGATTGCCCACAAAACGATTATTGATCAGATTTCCATTCGGAGAAAAAAAAAAAAAAAACGTGAGAAAACAAAATCATTAGAATTATTGCAATAATAATCTAGTTTTCGCGGATGATACATCGAAAGACTGAAAAAAAAAAGAAGGGAGGTGGTATTATTCAAAGTCTGAAGGCTGAGTTGAATTATTCTATCAACGCGCGTAACTGGTGTTGTTTCGTTTTCCATATACTTTACCCGCATATTGTAATCTGTAAAAAAAGTTTGACGTTCTATATGACGAAAGAGTATATACCTATATGTATATATATCATATATATATATATGTATTGTGACCGCGATTAGACAAAACCCCAAAGATATTCGTTTGACTGTTATCAAAGTGGTTTTTTAAATATTTATAATAAAGTAAAAAGAATTGAATAAAATTATATATATATTATTATTAGTATATACATCATTGCGGTAACTTACTCCAAAGATATACAATAATGAGTCACAAAATCACTGTGTAGAAAAAAAATCACTCGGTATGTGGTGAACTACGCACACAAGGCGCAAGGGGCCGCTTCGAACTTGATTTTCTCATTACTGTATGTATGTGAATACGCGTTAGATTGGGTTACGTTCAAAAAATGTCCGACTGCTTGATAAATTTGAAATAAAACCGATAATGATCCGTTATTTTCTCCATACGCTCGTCTAACGCGTACATCGCGCAGCGTCAAGCGACGCGGATGGCGTCCAAGACAAAACTGAGTTGAATCTCTGGGCCCTAGGCTCGGGGGCGATACAAACGCTACACCAAACACGTGGTAATACTGTATTCAGGGTTTCTGTACCCTATTATATAGATGGAGGGGGTCGCTCACCTTCCCGCGCTTTTTAAGGGCTCCCCTCTCGAAAAGGTGTTAATACGCGTTGCAGCAGCGACCGTATAAGCTGCGAAAATATCTCCTCATACGAGGTGAGAAGGAAATTCATTTCTCAAACAAAATTCTATCGCAGAACACGACGTTTGATTTATCAAGCCGTTTTATAACGCAGACGATATAATATTTTCTAAAAGTCTGGCCGAATGGATAAAAGCACAAAGTATACGTATGCCAACGGATGTGGGATATCCACGGACTCCATGGGCTCGACAGATAAGACCCCCAAGGTTTCTGAGAGTCGATATCGTAATTTAGTATGGTCCAACCTACTCATTAATATAATCTCTACGTCAGTTTTAGTTTCTTGTAAACGTTCGGACTTTTATCTCGTTCGAATACCTCCCGCCGTACGTTAACGTCTGTATACACACGATAATTACCCACAGCTGATACATATCTTATTGAATAAACGTTAAATGTCTTTCCCGTTTGCTATACCCAGACTAACGATATTTACTAGCCAATAGCGCAACTGTACGTGACAGTTGACGGTTCTACTTTCCACGTCTTACCCCTGTCAAGATCTAAACTCCTGATTACGTACTGTTCTTAGTCCTTATACTCTCGACTATGAGATAAGCTCGAAGTTTGCTTTCCCCGATAGATAGACAAGAATAGTAACTAATTGCCTCGAAGATAGTGAATTTTCGTAATAAATATATGCAAGAGCTGATTTTAAAACAGTAATAATCATTTTTGATCGAGTTTCCCGAGGCTGTAAAATATGTTAAAGGATGGGTATGGCCGTTGGAATCGAACGCCGGATCGTGGCAGACCCTAGGAATCAGGTTTTAGTCAAAAAAGGATAGGGTCAGAGGGCAGACGAAAGACTCAACGTATTTGCATTTCCTGTTCGATGAATATGCTAACCCTTCTCTACACGTAAATCTTAACGCTTTGTTGTAAGGTTTACTCTGTTGTACTGTCGTAGTGTCTTAAAACTAGAAATTAAATTGGAGACGTCAGCTATATACGGGAATTAAATATGTAGATATGTAGTTATAAGCGGTAAACCCATTTACGGATACCGGTGAAGTGGCGGTTTTCCTTAAACCAACGAAGAAAATATTGCAAAATAATTATAGCTTAGTGTTAAGAAACAAACAGTACGATATGAAAACCACAATTTTACCGGTCAGATACCTCTTGTGTCGCGAGAGAAGCACAAGTCTTGAATTTTGTGGAAGCTATATGGAATCGGCGAATAAAAATATGACTAGGATTCAGAGGATTATCGATGGGGCTCTTAATCGCATATATGAGAACAAACAAAGGGAATAGAGAATACTCGAATGATGAATCGTTCGAACTTGAAAAACGTTTCAAGTCCCGAGGACATAGGAAGCTAAATAAAACGTTTATCGTCACAGCTGTTGTCGACGATTCTAAACGCTTTACGTAGTGTAGAACTCGCGTATTTAATTCGCCTTTCATTCACGATTCTAATTAGAAATCAGGTCGGCCATAAGCGATCAGAAAAATTCGAGGTCTTATCCATAAACACGATTTACCCTTGACGAAGGTATGGCGCATATTCAGGTGCGCGTATAGTCGCAATTAACAATAAGACAGGAATGATTCAATGAGCGGATATTTAAAAATTGTTGTAATTATATGTTGAGTCGGTTACGCGATTGAACCGCCTGTAGTAGTATAATAATTGCGAGCTTTGAAATGGAATTCGGTTGTAAATTATACAGCTGCGGAGTCATAATGTAGGAATGCAATACCGATGCTCCTCGTTTTATCCTGCAGGGTTAATTTTTTGCCGATGCTTCTGCTCCGTGCTGGGAACTATTTCGAGTTTGGAGAATTCCGAACAAAATTGTCAGACTACTGTTGATATTATAAATCTATTCTAATAATGGAGTAAGCTCGTGAAATCAGTCATAGTTTCATCATCAGATAAATGAAATCACGAAGATTAGTCAATTTCGTCAACCCTCTATAGGTTTAGCCTTGACCGTTAACGTTAATTCATTAGATCGTTCCGTTCTAACTCCTAATTTCGAGATATGGCTTCTCAATGCTGCAGCCTAGAACATATTTGGTTACCGCCTATCAGACATGTAAGAAACTCATTGGCACTGCAGCTAATTCCTTTTTCGTTTTTAATTATCGTCATTATTGGCGGGAACTGAATATTCATTTTTTCTAATGCGATAAAAGAATTTGAATATTTAGGAAGTCGCAGCTGTTTTCTAATCCATCAATAACGGTTTAAACAAATTTGAGATAATGCTAATGCTAATGCTAATGCTAATGCTAAAGCCAAAGCTAAAGCCAAAGCCCCTCGTCCCCCCAATAGACCGATTCTGGGGACCACTAAAGTATGAGTATGAGATAAGCTTAGAAAAGGGATACAGACACTTGACTGGAGCAAAAAACTAGCAAAGCATCTGGGCATCGGGCTATAACTAACGGCAGTGAGGTACAAAAACTGTTTATACTCCCCATGTGTGGGAGTTTTTCTTTGTGTGAAGAGATTTTTAAAAGTGTTTCCTGATGAGTCGAGCGAAGATATTAACTGGAGGTAATACTAACTTTGTCTCCATTTATTTGTAAATCTTATGAATTTATCGAGCAATTATTATCCGAATGAAAAATCATTTGAGAATGTTGTACTCGAAATCCAAGAAATCGGCGAAGATTAGGTGTATCTCGTGAATATAAGAATAAAACTAAAATAAAAATTAAATTAGATGTATTCAAAATACAAAACAAGAGATTAATTCGAAATCGTATTTTTAAACATGCCAAATAATCAGCGAGTCTCGAAATTCGGAATCCTGGGAAGAGACCCGCTTCTGATGAGCAGTCATTGTGAAAAATTAAATAATTTTCGACACAGTTTATCGCTGTGAATTATTGTTCTCATATCTTTTACATAGAGAATAAAATCTGCAGTGAGAATCTAACCACACAGTATACGTGACCGCAAAATTCTTGAAATTTCCCTACTCCTCAGCATAAGAATAGAAATAGGAATTTTCCAGCTTATCGTCAGTCCTCGTTCGGGACAAGTGTTTCTTACATGCAACATCCAGAAAAATGATTATTTTGAATTGTCTAATAGATCCAGATTCAAATAACTGATTTTTCCAGGTGAGGAGGCAAGAAACTTGTAGAAAATGAGCACCGGTGTTGATCAGAAGCTTTTGTATTTCTTTGCTCTAATTTGATTTATACATTGCAAGATAAAACCATTCGAATATGGTGTAGATGGTAATATAGTTGGCCAGCCTTCATCATTTTTTGGGTAAACAGGGTAATCACAAATCGCAATTAGTAGAATTAACATTCTTAAAACTCCTTACCAGTTGATGAACGACGATTTTCCAGCAGAGTGGTTACCAATTAGTAGAACTATTATTTTTTTTCTTGGAGCCAGTAATTTCAGTCCGAAATTACTTGCGATTTGAATGAGACCTGGAATCAGTATAAATAAACTCCATTAATTAATATCACATCAAAATAGATTTATTATAGAAATGTAGACATTATTTTACCATTTGGAGTTTCTAAGATTATCGAATGAAGACCATTGTTCTCCGGGTTCTACTTTCTACTATTCAACCTCGCATAAAGCAGATATATACCAATGAATACTTCTTATATTGATCATCGAAGACTTTGAACAAAAATCACAAAGAAGTAATGGGATAATGACCTACGAAGTGTTTCTGTATTATCTTCTTACAGATCAATTCTCAAGCATTCAATAGCTTCAATAAGAAATTCGACAATAAGAAGCAATGTTTAAAAAATTTTCAACTCTAGACTTTGAATTTCTCATGAAAATTCTCCGCTAATGGACAAACGAGGTTGACCATGTTAGTCCATTAGAGTAGATGATCAGAATGCCAGACAGAATTTTGAGCTCCGTATTATGAGCCAAATAGAATAACAGCAGCGACTATTTACTAGCAGTCCGTTATTTAAATCTATTTTATACCTTTCTCAGGATTTATATAGAGGTTGTGACATTCTTTCAGAATTTTTTCATTCACGCAGAGATCTTCCTTCCTTGGCGGGTTGGCTGTGTCCAGTGACTTGACCATGTTGGACATTGCTGTAATAAGAGAAGGTGAGAGTGAGAGAGAAAATATGGAGCTCAACTAGCTTATGGATTACAAAGGCGGCAGGGCAGAGTTAAAAACTTTAAATAACATAACAACTTACTTTACTGTTGTAATATAGAGTGGAAAAACGTGAGAATTTGAATTTAATTCGAAAGTTTTATTTTGAAGAATATAAATACTTAATCATGAGAAGGAGTCTGTATGACACTAAGAAATATGCGGAATTGACCTTTCGATTTCAATGGCTTGGCATTGAGAGGTTTGCGTTTTGTCTACCTCTTAATCTATTTGAATCGCTCGTCCTAAAAATACATCAGGCTAGACATATAATTAGCGATTAAAATGATCGCACGGAGGTATTATTTACCGTGCCGAATTCCTAACCTATTAGATATTATTATCTTGGATGCAATTGCTAGGTTAATAAAATGCGGGCATATTGTCAGGTAAAGAATTATTGAGAAAAAATTATCGGCTCGATAAATTTTTTTCTCATATTTGATAACTCAGTTTTTGATTCAAAATACATACAACAAAGTTTTTAAAACAATGCATACCGAACCTGCCGAATTCAACCAGTGGTACCAACAAACGGGGGAACCAAAAGTCGAACTGTTTTTAGACATAAAATTTGGAATAACCAGATGCTCATCTCCACCAACTCATTCTAGGATTGAACGAATGAACTCGATTATCGAGATGCATCGAAGTCTCTAAACCGCTTCATGAAAACCGTCAAATTTATCATCCGCCAGACTCTGTTAAATATCAAGTCTAATCTCCAATGGGCGGCAATAGAACGCACATATGCCATCGTCTGATGCAATAAAATGGACCAATAAAATGGCGTCATCTGTCGATGTGTAATCCGTGTTGGGAAGCACTTTCTTCAGTGCAAAGACGAGTGATGGCAGCACAGTCTGAGTCCAAAATAAACTAATTCGTGGTTTCATCATTTTCACTGAACATTTTGGTATAAGATCGAAAGCAGCTTCGATAGTCACTCCTACTTCGATAAGTAATCCAAATCTAGTATGTAAAATACCACCTCGATGGTAATAAGACGCATTTTATATACTTATCGTATTTATTTTACTTTTCAAACGCGATATAATACCTAGTTAATATTTCTTATCGACTGTATATCGCCTGCTAGTTGATCCTAAATTATTACGCATAACCTAACTCATTCAATTTTTTACATTATTATAGATGCTTTGCGGAAAAATATTGCAAAGAAATTGCAACCCAACCTCTGTCAGTTTCATTTTTAAGGCTAAGTATTCTCGACGAAGTCAAAAGAATACAAGTACATACAAGGTCGTCAAATCAAACAACGAACCTCTCGAAGGTAAAGAGCTCGATTTACATTTATAAGTATTACTTTAATCAAGGCTTACCCATTGAATAAAAATAACGCAAATCATCGACGATTTGGCAATATATAATATCTCGAACTGTTTTTTACATTACGTTCAAGCAATTTGATAGTTTAATCATTTTTTTTATCACCTACAATGTCAGAAGCTGATTTTATTGCATCACTCATGCTCTCGGTTATGCAAATAGCAAATTAAGGAGAGACAGTTAGAATTAAGTATATAACACCTTGACCTTTATTTATGGAATTTGAATACAGAATACTTGCCTTCTGTATGTTTCAAGATGTGGAGAATACTGTGTTTGGTGCTAATCCAAACTGGGAGTTACTGGCGCCCAGAGGATTCAGGTTTTATATGCCAGGAAGCGTCGGTCCCGGCTGGTTAGACGCAACGACAACGGCCCAAGTTGAAACTCGTTCTATATTATTGGACGATGATAATAGCATCGAGAATTTGATGGAATCTAGTAATTCTTTAGCAAAAAAGTCTAGCGCGCAGATGACCGAGGCGAAAAAAATTGAGGTTGATAATTGCGAGTCTAGTAGACCAATTTTACATTGTCTGGCACAAGAGTGTCCAATGTTGTTGAGAAAAGGAATTGTAGAATTATTCCCTGGGTGTATGGAACTAAACTCTCCTCAATTAACTATAGTCACTATCAGTCAGAAACCGAATCCGAAAACAATGAAATGGAGCAAAGAAGTGGAAACAGAGAAATTGGCTAAATACGTAGGTATCATGAAATCAAAACGGCGCAATTCCCTGCATTCATTGAATTTAAAGTAAATTTATTCACACGAAATTATTTTCTCACGAATGTAACTCGTATGCCATTTGTTTATTTATTTATTTATTTATTTATTCTTATAGTTCCTTTTGGCAGCTTCTGATATCTGTTCTAAGCTTAAAATGGTTGGCTACTGGGCTGACTTTGTGAATCCATTTAGCGGACAGCCGTACTTGAATCCCCATAAAAATGGGACTCTTTATAAGACAGACGAGCGATTCCGATGCCTAGGATTTAAAATCGAACAGAAAAAATACTGCAAGATCATCTCCACCGATAGCGACCCAAAGAACTTTGTTGGTGAGCATTTAAATCAACGAAAATTTGTACAATATAACAGTATTTCAATCTATTCGATTCAAAAATCGAAATGGACGCATGGTCGGAAATGTTTTTTTTTTCATCCAAATTGCCTAGAAAGTGAATGAATAGCAGGATATGAAATATTATTCTGTAGCTTTCGATTGATGATACAAATTTCGCTAGTATAATGCGATACTAACAAAAAAATGTCTAAAAGTTAGAAAATATTGATAAAGAAAACTGTTTATACTCCTGAACTAGTATCTATTTCATCAATCATTTATGTAAACTTCTGACACTCTGATGTTTTATTTGTTTTATAGGGAGTCTTTATACCACAGCACCTCCTAGCACCGAGTTTTTAAGGGAGCTTTTGAATGATCTGAACGGGCAATAATATCCATCTATTTAGCGATATTTAAAAAGAATATAAAATCATGAATGTAATATTGCCAAATAGTCGTTGAATTAAATGAAAATTAAATTTTATCTGTCTCGGTAGTTATAGTATTGATTGATTACTAATCACCCGAGAGTTAGTTTCTTTTTTGTTTTTATTATATCAATGAGAATTAAATGAACCATCTAACGGTGTCTGAAAAACACTGAGAAAACCGTACTTTGTTTTGCGATTAGACAGATATAAATACGTAGCGAAATAGACACTAATATCAAGTTTTAAATCTCTAAGATTTATTTTCGTACCTTGATTATAAATAAAATTACTCAAATCTACGAATATTTGTAAAATAAATATTCAGAATAATCAGTTTATCGAATAAACAGATAAATGAATTGGAATTCATGTATGGGAAGGTGAAAAAGCATATGAGGAAATACACGAGCAACCTATGTAAAATACCTTCATAATTCGTGAATTTTTTGTATAGGCTTAGCTCAAACATGTAACAGAAATTGTGAATACTTGACTATCAAGAAATTGAAGACGATGACCGTATTTGTAATTCCTAATTTGCTGTAGGTCTCCCTTGTATTGCAAGGATACGTTATTTATATATGAAACTATCAAAAATAAACAAATTATAGAAAAAAAAATGCATGTGCGTTAGTCGATTATTACATCATGTGTATAACAGCATAGAAATATCAATCTTATTTGGTGTTTCCAATAAACTGTAGGCGATAAAGTATTTTCTTGATTATCGAGTTAATTTTTAATCGAAGTATGTTCGTGTCTGAGATAAAGAGATAAAGAGAGAGACGAAACAGTGTACAATGGTAAATTACAATGTAGCATATACATAAATATCGTGTTTTTTTAGTATTAGGAATATGTATAATGCGATTTAGTACATAAATACGATGCATTTTCGGGTATGGAATGAGTAATGATACATCAAGTTACACTACACGAAGTATATAAGTCTGAGATTCATAACTACATGTATGTATAAATATATAGGTATGTACGTAATATAATATACATATTGTATGGTGTAGGACGTACAGCAAAGAAAGTAATTCGATTTTATTCATATCTGATGTACAAAGTGCTCTAAAAAAAAAAAACAACAGCAACATTACTTCGTTTCTTCTTTCACACCGATACAGAGTATAAAAAGGGCTCAATCTCTATACACACACGTTTATTATAAGCCAAATTTACTTCAATCTATAGACACACTTCATTATCATTCTTCTACAAATCTACGATAATCTACACATTGGTTTCGGATTCTTTGAAATATTACAATATTTGCAAGATCAATTCTTCTGCATTTCGGTTATCATTTCTTTATATATTATTAAAAAAAGGAGAGACAATCACAGGTATAATAAGATTGGCAGTTATCGTAATAGTAACAATCGCTTGTTTGCATACGACTGGGCTCTGAACTTCGAAATTTCGAAACTTTATTAATATTTATAAAATTAACGAGAATATAGGGCATCAAGGAATTCAAAGTCCAAAGATAATATACGCAGCTGAAATAATTCTCATCGTGCAAACCAAAATCTCAATTTTATATTGAGCGCTCGTGTCAATCGTGAAGCAACTCTAAAGTACATACATCTACAATCTGCCCCTTGATTGGCGGCATCTGTCTTTACGTGTAGGTATATGTTTAGTCATATACAAGGTGAATGTGTATTTGTTCTTGAATTTTAATTACGATTTACGGTCGACCGGAAAGTTTTAATATATTGCAGAGCTTACACAATTTTATCATCGCCGTCTGTATTAATTATTATACCTATACACGTGGAAAAAGCAACAACTTTTCGGAAGCAAAATACTAATTGCTGAACGCGCGTGCCTTTAACTAGATAGATACATCACATGATGGGTGTTTTATACATGTCGTTACATCATTTTTACATTTTCAATTTCATACGATAATCCTCGTTCACAAATTTGGTGAGATAGACATTTTTCTGCAATCTATAGACGGAGTACACCCTGGTGAAAATAATTCCACCAATTTTTACGAATTATTCGGGGAATTCGAACATCTCGTAGTTTATCATAAGAAATTCCAGTTACTTTCAGTTTCATTGTTAAAAACAACGAATTTTTCTGAAAGACTACGAAAATTAAAAAAATTTTATGACAAACTATGAAGTCTGCAATCTTTTTACGGAAAACTACGTTCAAATATTCAAAGTTCCCTAGAAATTAGTGGGACTGGGCTAGGAAATTGTTCTTAGATGACGTCAAGCTAAATATTATTAAATTTAAAATTTCGACCCAAATCACGGAAGTAATGCGATCCACCCGGAAATTCAATCAGGAAGAAAATCCCAATCTGTATACGGAAATAGCTAGTGCGGTGCGTCAGGCGACGTAAAATATATGCCGGGAGAAAAGCCGTTGCTGATTTATTATTTGCGGTATAGTGGTTAATAATAAATTGTGTATTTATCAGCAAACAAGCGATTGGTACTACCTATAGTTCTCGCGGTGATATATTATTGGAGAATTTATTAAAACTTGGAATACAATCTTTTATACCTACTCTTGCTGTACCACCCCTCCCACGAGACATGATATACTGGATGATAAATCATTTAATAATTATAAATAAAGGAATAGATATACGGGTAGGTAGATAGGTAGGTAGGTAGGCATATATCGAAGATATAGTACAAATACAATACATTTATTTATTAAATATTAAGATAAGAAATTTGATTGGTTTGGTTGATCCAACATTATAATTATTATAATATTATAATATACAGCGAACATCAATTAAAAAAAATGCCTATTCGCTAGGCTATGGTCCGCAAATATCTGTTTCTTACACATATACGATCTTAAAATTCTAAGTTATTTTACAGGTAAAATAATTTATTCATTATACTTTATTATTTATTGAAGACATTGGCTGTCTACTTATATATGGGCTCATGGAATTCGCTTTTGAATAGCCTTGAAATATTTGAATTTTTTTTCAAGATTCGTGCGTGAGCGCACACGACGGTACGTATTTGTGTTTTCTTGAATACACAGTTTTTGGTATAGGTATAATATCCGTATAGGTTTACAATGAATATTTTATTTGTTATTATTCTATGGAAATATTTAATGGAAATATACGAAATACACGAGTCTTTCTTCTCCTGCCGAGATAAAAAATTATAACATTCGCATAATTAAGAATCGATATAGTATCTTCTTTTCTTCTCTAGTTTCATTGGATAATTTAACATTTTTCGTCAATTATCACATTATATATTGTACGTTTCATTCACAATCCTCACCTGTTGTAATACATACGTCTTGTCCCAATCTTTATCCAAAATTATTCAAATTTTCTATCCATCATTATAAAATCCGTGTTACGTAAGTGAAGTGAAAAATTCAAGCTTTCATATTGAGGGTACGAGACGATATATTACCATGAAAAAATTCAAATAATAATAATAATAAAGAAGGATAAACAACCAAATAAAACCACAATCGTAGACAGCTTGCACGACACGATAAAAATCTCACGCGATGTTGGTCAGACACATCTACGTCGCTAAATACAATTCGAATCAGTCGATTCGAGTATAATTTCATAATTTCGAACCTTTTTTAACCCTTCACAGCCACACTGGGTGGAATCGACCCGGTGTGACTGCCGTGATATTTTTCGGTAGTGTGACTGTGAAGGGTCAACAGTATAATGTATCGTGAATTCGCTTTAGATCCGCCCTGAACGTATTTTAGTATTACAGCAGCTATAGATCAAAATTTAGAGCTCTTAAAAGGCACGGGGATGATAATCTATAGCGTATATCAGTAAAAAGGGAAACCAATAAAAAAAAACTTATCAATCTTTACATCTACGCGTATGGCGAACACTCGAAACTCTTGTACGCGCGATCCAATACCCTTGGATACGAAACATCGCACTACTGTTTTTATTAAGTACCTACCCGTTTAATGCGTCGTGGATTATACGTGACTCGTTTAGGTACAGAGTATGTTCATGTATGAATCAGTTAATTCCAGAGTGTATAGGTATAGGTACGAGGATATCGGTCCGCGTAGATCAGATTAGGAAATAGACCACCTTGGGTAAAGTGGACCCGGGTTATGGGTTACGGGTATCACGCGTAAAAGCTGATATTAATGTTAGCGTGCGTCAAACAAACGAGGAAACCATCTAACGATGTTGGTATAAGCGAATTATTTCAACACGCGATATATTGCCTATAGTCTAACCATGATTCGATGCTATACAGCATATTATTATAGCGCGGGTTATGTCATTCCGAGCAAGATCAGATACACTTTACAAATCTAATACACGAATCCTGCAGAAACCACTTCGAGAAGTATGTCTATACTTATATTGATAGATACAGATATAACTTCAACATTTCGTCATCCCAAATACCGAATGAAAGAATTGAAACGGGGAAAAGTTCTGTTTTCTCAGGTCAGCAGTTCGGCGTTACAAAACAACATCTGTGGAATTTACGAATCAATACAATTTTTCAAATTCAAGTATTACATAACATATGTATATAGACATTTATCAGTTCGCCATAAGTGGGATTTGCATAATCGAAAGCTAAGCAGAAATATGAAGTTTCATCAATGAATTTTTCACCAATACTGTAAAATAATTTTCACTGTGAGCCACCATGAACCGATTTTGGAAAGTCTGCGCGAATCTCTTCTAATTATATCCAACTCAATATTTAAAATATAATCAGAATGCTTCTTGCATCACGGATGTCGAATTTTATAATTCAAACTTTTCCGGCTCATTCGTAAATGCGATTCACAGAGATTCACGTAGCTTTTCTTATAATCGGAAGCTTTATTCCCACGGTAAAAATTATTCTGCTCCATATACCCCTTTCGATGGAGTTTGGCAATTTTTTCAATTTATTTCATCGTCAACCTACTCATTAGGTTTCGAATGTATTTTCTATCGACCTACGAACGTATGTCTGTACCGAAGTGAATCCAAAAGGTGGATTATCTTATTGTTAGACAAGCATTCTGCAGACCTGACCCAATATAGGGTATTATGTACTTACTGAGTAGTATCGCGCTTATACCTATATATCTGATTTGTCAATGTACAGTGGACCAATATAGGCGGTATATATGTTTAATCAATCAATCGAAAATTTGCGAGAAGCGCTTGTGCTGTTTGCGCGTCGGGAAGTATCGCAGGGTATTTATTTTGACCGATCCAACGAGAGGTGCTCGTGTTTGCTAATTACCTTCACTAACAACCTACACAGTTGTTGTATTCAATTAAGTATCAACCTCGAGATATTATAGAGTTATAGTTATACCTCTGTGCGACCGCGACGTAGTGTATTTAGGTTTCATCACATTATCATGGGCCAAGTATCCTAGTCAATTAGAACGAGTTGGTCAATTTAGTTTTCGAAGATTTCGTCTCGGAATGAATTCTTTTTTATTCGATTTAATCAATAACCCTCGAATTATTCGACTCAGCAATTGGTTATATGATTATTGAAATCAAAGATTCAAATCTCGCTGAAAGAATACCATTGTACTTCATTGATTCGTATTTATGTACGAAGCATGTTCCGTGCAGATTATAAAGTAGTACATATTTACGTATCAAATGGTAGGTTTACGGAATCGATAAAGCATCGGCGAGTGAGTTGTTCTTTGCGTTTCTAGCGCTGTGAGTAATGCAATACGGTATAATTATTCGGTACTTTGGCGAACAAAAATGCTGTCATTTTAATCCGCAGGATCTAGGGCGCGGTCGTATGTCTATTCTCAATAATGAGAAAATGTCGTTTCAATATACCTAAAAGCAAATATAGGTAAAAAAAAAACATGGTTTCGGACATTTCCTAGGGGAATCATGAATTAGAGGCCCAGGAGCTTCATGATCATCGGAATTAATGAAACTGACTTATAATAATTGGCGACGGAATGGGAAGTTCTTTAGTCATTTTCGCGGATCGATGATCGGAATGAAAAAATAAAAAATGTATCGGTGAAATAATTTCAGGGTTCGTAACCGTCTGAATATAAATCGTGACGTAACGGCTCGTTAATACTTGACTGATTAGAATTTCGGTGCGGTGCGGGAGGGACGTCGATTTAACCGGTAAACTATAGAGAAGTTCAAAAGTTAAATCGAGTTGAAGTAATTTCCCGGTAACTCGGCAATTACAAAGGCTGCAGAGGGTTTCGTTTTGTTGTATTGATTTTTTTTTTTCAACCCTCGAACCGTTGCTGTAGACGCGGGGTAATCGCCAGTATATTTACAATATAAATGAATTCAAAGATGATAATGATTGAGAAAAATTTAACGAAATTTATATAAATACATCGCCGTTAGTACGAAGGCCCGATCGATCTTCCTCGACTTAGTTAAAATCCTCGTAACCCTCGCGTCGCAAGTCACCCTTCCTAATTGCCCGGTAAGGCACTCCCAGCATCCCTTAAGCCAAATTTCTACTGCCGAGTGACAGGTAGGGGTCAGCGTCATCGCTTCAAAGATCAAAATCACTCCCGATCTTGAAAGATTATAATTAGTATTAAGATTTTCGACTCTTTGTTAATTTTATAACGGGAAATCGTTAGGGGTAGCTTTTAAGCCTCTCGGTACCGTTTGTAGGGTTTAAAAAAAAGAATCGTTCGATGGCCGCGTTTTACCAATCATCACAATTCGGGTTATCAACTAAGTACAGCAAAAAAGGGAACAAATTGCTCACGATCAATTATTTTCTGGCTAGATATTCAGCTGGAATCTTGCCAGAGCACATTCGGAGCTCTCAATCCACACGGGCATTGGATTTTTTGGTGCTGCCAATAAAAGCAGACTTAGGTATAGCAACGTTGCTACGATTACGTGGCAGACAATTCGGACTGTTGTATTGGGGAAGGAGCCTAGATTTCATAAATACAGGACGTAATACATTCTCTATAATTTTAGGAAATTACTCGACAACGATGGTGTTTTTTTTTTTCATGTTTTAACACCCCCTACATTATTTTTTATTTTGATCTCAAACGAGATCCATCCGACGAGGGGAGATTCGTGTGAAGTAAACTGCACAGGGGGACATAATCGAGTATTCTGAAAAGACAAACTTTTTCACTCTTTGAGTGAAAAGTCGAAATTTTTCAATAAATATTTAAATATCGTTTTGATTTCGGAAGGGGTTTTGTTTGCGATGAAAATAACTTGGAACGGGGGTTGTATCGAGAAAAAAATAAAAAGACGAGTCATCTTCGCTGTCATCCTAACGCGCGAGCTTCCCTATTTCGTAGATTTATTTCTTGGTTTTTTTTTTTATGAAGCGTCATCACTCGCCCAGATATAGATGACAGGGACATACCATTGTGTTCCATTAACAATTACATACCTACGTAGGTTTTTCTTTAGAAAAGATACGTGTGTTTAGAGCATCCCTATACTGGCTCGTTGCCAAACGGAGAAAAGACTCGACCTATATAGCCTGTACCTAGGTATATCAGGGCTGTGTCTCTCGCAATCAGTTTCATTCACCCTATGGTCTATTCTCTATACTATAGTCTGCACCCAAACCACCCCCACGGTTCCGAACTCCAGTTTATAGATTCCATTAGTCCCGGCTTTGTCCTTATTAGATATACCGAATATCATGTTAGAACAGTTAAGACGCCTT
The DNA here is from genome assembly GCA_947538915.1 of Tenthredo distinguenda. NCBI lineage: Eukaryota > Metazoa > Arthropoda > Insecta > Hymenoptera > Tenthredinidae > Tenthredo > Tenthredo distinguenda. The sequence continues at coordinate 16,045,787 of OX384534.1, forward strand.
GTTCGTGTCGATCATGAAATGGATCGATCTATCCTTGCATGATGTACCAAAATCTACATATTGCCGTCATGAAGTTACAATTTGAAAATCTGATGATCTTTATCGCGCACCGAGGGGCCATTCCCTGAGTAAATGATTCAATCATCTTGTATGAAATCGAGAATTAAATCAATGTAATCGTTTGAAATTATCTATTCCGAACTCACATTTTGAAATGACAGAAAATCACTCGACATCATTCAACGAGAAACCATTCTGAAATCAGTCGAGAAATCGATTACAATTGAAATCATTTTTCCTACTGATCAGTATAGGGGGAGTGAATAGCCCCTCGTTGTGCGCTGATTGTGATATTTACACATCGGATAAGCGGAAGTTGCCTTTTGCAAACAGTCACGATGATAAAAGCTGCAAGATATGAGTTTCCTACACCAAATCAAGATTACTATTGTATGTTCGACTCAGGAAGACAAACACGTTCAGGGATTCCAAGTTTTCTCATTTTTTGTTTCCGTTTTTATCATCTTAGTATACGGATAACGGATTATGATTGTTTCACCAAAGTAACATGTGGTACAGTGGTACACCTACTAGTTGAACAGCGATTATGCGATTAGGGTAGGAAAAAAACTTGGTTTGTCTTGGGATCAATTAGGAAAGGCAACACTAGAGTTGGCGGTAAGTGAAAGATGGTCGAATAAATATGGGGTAGGTCGCCTTGATCCCTTGGGATACAAACACGACATAGACGGCCGCCTGCAGGAAACTCGAAGGCCAGACGAATCTGGATCCGGGTCGACGAACTCGCCGCTTTTACAGCTTTTGACCAAAAACCAATAGCCCGCGTACCTACAACCCGCAACCTAAAATTTTTCACTGTTATTTTTGCATATGTAAATTGAAAATATATACTATACTATAATTAAAAATTCTGACAAATTGATATATGTATACAAGAGGGGTGAAATTTTCAAAAATGTAGTTCTACCAAAAAGATATGGAGCGATCGAAATAACGGGTTAAGAATAACTTTCATCAAAATAATGGGGTAGGTATAGATTTTTTGACGGTAAAAGTGGAAAGTTACTTCTTCAAGAAATACCCTGCAGCTAGGGTAACTGTATTGAGTATTTAGGCTGACATCGACGAAAGCCCACTATGTAAACGATGAAAAGTTCGGGAGGGTGTGCCGAGCAAATTTAGTCGTAAATTACATAGGCCTAAGCACGCGATTGGGGTGAAAGAAAAATATTGACCGAAGAGTAGGAAATTAGTAAAAGCTGAAATTGGTTTCTTTTTTCTCCGCGTCGCGGACTTGGAATTGTTCGGATCGGTAGCCATCGAATTTTTCTTGATCTCCGCTTGACTTTACCAGCGAAGTTCTTTAGGGCTTCGATTTGCAATAAATTGGATTCAGGGAATAAAGATCACTAGAGACATTCTACCAAGAGAAAGGGGTATGCGGACTATCGTCGTGAAACCGTGTTCGCTTTGCAGCGAAGTCAAGTCTTCGGATAAGCCGAATTGCATATCTTCCTCCATGGAAAATCTTGCATATAAAAAGGAGCAAGGAACAGACTGCAATAACACGGTTTCATAATCTAGGCAAAGTAGTTTTTGCCTCCTATGTTTGCAGGGCATAATAATTATATTCTGCTGAAACACGGCTGAAAAAGAAGTTGCAGAATCTGAAAAGTGGGCTGGCAGTGTTTGAAGTTTACTTTTAATCAGCAGGTAGGTCAAAACTTCTCGGTAGCACAGCCACAATTCTGTCGTGGACGAGTTAATTAAATAATTACACCTTCCGGCACGAATGTGTACCGAGAACAAGTACCTTTTTCAATACCTCATCTGCGACGTCTAATTAATTACAGTCTCAAACTTCGTGCTGCACATAAACAGGATTACCGAGTTATTCCAATCGTGAACTTCTAGGAATAGTTTCATAATAATAAAACCGTTTTTGATCTAATTTTCTGCGGATAGTAGCTGTCAAAGTTTGATAATTATTACAACTGAACTTCTTACGAAAAGGAACAACAAAGTCTTTTTTAGAGCGGTGATACGAAGTACGCGGTACAAGGCAAGGGTGAAGTACTGTGTTCCTCACAGCGGTATGTTTTCCTTCCTTATAAAAGATGAAAATAATTTATCCCAGGAAAACAAGCCAGGAATTATCAGAGCTAACATTTACCACAGTGAAACTGAACTGGAACATCGATCTCTACGATCTGTGGGTAGATATATTTTTCGTTATCCATGTACACCGTATCAACGGTACTTTTTACGATTCCTGTATCTACCTGGTTGAATCAATAGTGATTCGATATAAAATCATAGAAAAGCTCCGAATTCTTGTTTCTCACAATAATTGAATTCCTTTACGACAAAACGGCGGTCGATATTTCGCGATTAATTTTCATTTCCGTATCTTAGGAAACAGAAATCGTCAATTGTCGTTTGGTTTCGGAATTTGACGCGATTAGCTCGAACAAGATGAAAAAATTGCAAACCGCGAAATAGTCAGAAAATATAACTGCGGTATTATAAGGCCGTCGTATTGCCTGCGTCTCTCCTCTGATTCCGGAATCTAGATCAAGACGGAGAGAAGATAGGGTTCCCGTAAGTCGTCGGAGGTATAAGGCATGAGGGTTGGAAAAGACTTGAACCACGTCCCGTTATACTGGCGTGTATCAAGTGAGCGGTTCAGCGACCGCCCGCGGTTCATCCTAAACGGGATCGATATCCTGGCCAAAGGATAAAACGGTCTCTTCACCTCACCTCCGCCTCTCTGCCGTGCTCTCCCAGTCTTAAAACCCAGACGTATTCTCCCCTTGTCCGCGAGATGCGATCCCGGAAGAGAAAGGGAGAGTATGAGACGAGAGACTAAGGAAGGATGAGGGATAAGGGATGAGGGATGAGGGATGAGGGATGAGGGATGAGGGGTGAGGGATGAGGGGTGAGGGATGAGGGGTGAGCCCGGGTACTTGAATGCGAGGCAGGAGGTGGAGGCGAGAGCTAACAGCCGGCGGGGAAGCCCCTAGTTTTGTCTCTATACAGCCGTGAAACTAACGGGTATACGAAGCGGAGGTTTGGCTCGCTAAACCGACACCCAATTGACCCGTTTGACCCCATTGACTTGAATCCTTGAATTGACATCGCGCTGAGTCCACGACATACGCAGACAGCTCTCATAGGTATTGCTAAAAACGCGGATTGCCAAAAACAGAATCACTTTGGAAGTTGTGAGCTGATAATAACGCTGACGATTTTTACACCGATCGATTCTTCCGCCGAATGATAATCGCAGATTTTCTGCGAAGGTAGCTAGACGGAACTTTCAGAGATGGAACGATTCCTTGGTCGATCGGTTGAGGTGAACTACCGGTAATATAAACTTCTCGGAGATTCCGTGCTTCTGACTCTAGCCACTCAACGATTCTCGTCTCTCTTCTCAATCGTTCCAATCGTCTTCACGATTGCATCGGGGACTCCGTTTCCTATTATCTCAGTTTCAACTTGAACCTTGAGAAATGAAACCTGGTTTTAGACGAACTTCGTCCAGAGTCCGACAGGCATTCATCTCCCATTTATTACTCTGCATTATACAATGGGATTCAGGAGTTAATGGGATGAACTGGTCTGGTGTGCCGTGGAGTTGTGGCCCTCAGAATTTATTAATCAAGCTCGTATTTTCGGGAATAGGTGAAAAGTGTATTTCTCAATGAATCGGTTGTCCAAAAGTGAATTTCAACCAATTATTAATTTTCAATAACATCGTTTTCCGTCTTTGCAACGGCATATGCTTAATCGGTAACACCAAGTGATACAAATACAGTTTATTCAGATAGAAGAAATACTTTTTTACTCTAACGGGTGAAACTTGAACGTGTTTTTCACTTTGTTCCGAAGGGAAGCTTTCAGCAACCTCAAAAGGGCAAAAATCCTCAGATACTGTTCATGCAATTCAAATAAATTTTGCATATTTTGCATTTTAACCACCTCCATCTTTGCAATAATCTTGGCATGGTTCGAGGAAAGTATTGAATCCTTTGAAAAAGCTTCCGGCAGTCTAGAGGTTGAGGATGTTTGTACACCAGGGTGGTCCAAAGAGGGCAATATTTTGATATTTAATTGGCGATTGCTTTCCTTGTAACTTTTCCGTTGAAAACAGTTGGAAAGCGAGATTTTACACCTGTGCGCTAATATTTGCCATTACCGTATCGATATTAATACTTTCGAAGATGCCATTCTCAGATTTTCAAATTTCCAGCTATTTGATGCATCGGTCTTAAAGTTTTTGAAAAACTAAAATGTGATATCTTATTGCTCGTTGATTGTCGACTGTAATTTACCAAAAGAAAAAAAAACAGTTTATGGTAAAGCCAAAAGCTTAGCAGCGTGATACAAAATGTCGAGATCGATGCGTCATTTCTAAATATAATCGACCAGGCCTCAGGAAAGCTTTGCACAACCTATTTTCCAGCACAAAGAAACGAGAAGATCGATGAGCGCTGAGACATCAGAACCGAAAAGCGTATTAAAATCGGCTAAAATATTATCGCAGAACGGTTCAAATTTTCGCGAGTTATTTTCCAGAGAAAATGCAAAAGAAAATCTCCAAGTAATTGAATAAACAAGCTGTGTATATCCGGAAAAGTTAGCGAGCCTTAATCTTTTTGGTACACACACCGCCCTAAGCTGTGACCTTTTCATTTTATCGTTAAATAACACGAATCTGATTCGCGCCTGAAATAACTCTCATCACTTGTAGATACCAAACCGAGGCGTTCGTTAGAACGATCCATTCACGGATGGATGGCAAAATTTACGCGAAATTGTTTGACTATTCAAAATACTGTCGCGCTATAACGCGAAACCCCGTGGGGCAGACGTAATCACTTGTTTTCGCGGGTTCTATCGTACTTGTACTCGTAGTACAACAGGTTTGCGAGGGTTTATATCGGTGAATGTGGACTCCTTCGACAAAAGAGATTACATGAAACATTGACATAACCGAAAACTGAGTTGTATTTAATTATCGTGATCGTGGGTCGCGTGAATCGAAATTATCCAATAAAAGTTTTGCGAGATAGACCGAAGAGTCTATTTTCAATCCGCGGATTTTCATATGCCTTACAGTTCATTGTTTTACTATTCTTCTAAGCTTCTGATAAAATTTTTCACCGATCAAATATTCATTCAGTTTAATCAGCTATACAATTTACGAGGTACCGTGTCGCGAGGCAATTAAATAAACTGACTGAGTTTTTGAGTTATTTTCTTTCACCCTCAGCTGTTTTTAGATCATTTCTGTGCCCGGTGGCGTATCTATCCATCTCTCCATTTGTCGTTGGCGTAATTAATAAATTTTTGATGGACTCGACCGAAGGCTGGCTGAAAGAGAGTTATGGAGAAAAGGAGAAAGAGAAAAATAGGAAATGTGGGTCAATCTGCATTGACAATCGCATTAGTAGTTTTAGTTTGAAACTGAAGCCAGTTAGAATGCGTGATAAGCCGGGTTGTAGTCCTTGACTCAGATACAGATAAACACAGATAAAATTTGAAAACCCTATATCTGTTTTTATGCACGCAATAAAGAGCAGTTGTTCCTCGCGTTTTGTGTCGTAAAGCGGAACACACAGCGTACGAAAAAGTCCGTGTGGATAATAAATTGTGAATAATGACCCTGTTGCACATCGCGGATAAAATGAATTTTCTATGGGGGTCGTCTGCTTGTCAGAGTAATTAAAATATCGGATAGTAATAAAGTAGGATTTTCGCCGTTGCACAATGTCATATCATTCGATTTTTTTCTCGATTAAATAAAATATGGCCTATCGGATTTATTGACGTGTATCCGACTCAATATTTCATTTGTTTGACTCAGATGTAGCTTTCAGAATCACTGACATGTAATTTTACGAATCGTCAGATCCTGCTCCTGTCCCACTTTGAGAAGGAATAAAAATTTCATCATCGAATTGTCGAATTATTCCGGAATACTGCATTCCAATAACACTGTGAATAATACCAAACGAGAGTTCAGTTTAAATCAATTTCGAAAACTATAAGTCAGCCAGGAAATTCCCAGCTTATTTTATCCCATACATATTCGATACTCTGACAGGTTATCAAAACTCATTTATTCGCTCAGCGCTAGCAATATCTAAACATCGTTCGAAAGTTCAAACAGTTGCTATTATTTTGAAAGTTGGAATCGTCACATTTGTAATTAATTCTACTAGGCGATAATCGCACATTGAATGTCAGATCCATTCACTCGTAAACTACGACAGCTCCCCTACAAATATCCGGAAGAAAAATCTAAACATTATTAACAAATGCTCTGAGATTGATGTTAGATTTCAAATCGTTTTGAAATGAAGAAAAATCTAGTAGATTCGCACGGTTTCGTTCTACATCAGCTCTTTTAGTTCAGAAAACTATTCCCTACAATTTCACCGTGACACAATTTTTTTTCTCCTAGTTGTCAGTCAATTATTGCTATTTGTTGCTCAGAACCGATATCGATGTAATCTTATAAAATTAGAGATTATACAAAACTTTGTCAGGGTGAAGTCGCAGGTAATATATTTCTGAACAAAATAAGCAGACCTAGAATGATTCTTCTTTTTTTCATTAACATTCGTTAGACATTTGTTAATAATTTTGAGATTTTGTCTGTGAAAATTTCCAGGGAAGTTGTTGTAGATTAAACATAATTAAATGTGATTATTATTCAATGCGCGATTATCGGCCAATAAAATGAATAGCAAGTGTACTTGTTTCATTCGGATGGGAGTTGGGGATGGCTGCAAGTAGCAAGACTCGTGTTTAGTCGGCCACAAGAAGTCTGACTTTGAAACAAGGCAGAAGCGAAAGCTCTCTAGTATACTGGTGCGGCATTTCTGTTTGCTTAAGTGGAGTTAGGTCTTCACTATAGATACAATAATTTGGAATGCGATTTTGATATCAGAGGGTTGTTGAAACTTCTGCTTTTAAGTCAGGATTAATATGATTAAGTTCCAACGCCATGAGTTCGGAGTGAGAATAACTTTTCCCCTTAATTTATTCGTAGGCGGATAAAGTTGGCACGAAATATCGTAAGGGATCCTATCTCGTAAACGTCTTCACTTCAGAACAGCGGACATTTCCTGAAATTAATCCCTTAGGTGGCAAGCACGCAGCTCCGTTCGGTCACGCGAATATATAGAACTTTAATAAGTAGCGGTTTCACGTTCTAGATTCCCAGGTTATGCCAAGTTTCTCACACTGTTGACTGTTCAACCCCCGGCAAATTGCCCGAAAGTTTTCACTCTTCAAAACTGAGTTACCGCCTAGATTACATATTGAATTCGCGACACGTCAGTTTCGCAGTACGTGCGCTGCGTATTAAAAGAAAAAAACGGTAAAAGAAGAAAGAAAAAAAAAAAAAAAAAACAAGCCAAATACGTGAATACGTTTTTTCTGACTCTAACTTTAACTGCAGCAATGCCCGAATATTTTTCAATATTTTTTGGGAGAAATGCCCTCAAAAATTGTGTACGTGTGGATTATATATGAGCCGCAGTTTCAGATTTAGTCTCTGCAACGTTACTCGGAATTCATTGGTTTTTCATCAAGAGCGAATGGCTGCGTTTTGATAAACTAGTTAACCCCCGTATACAGTTCTGCAACCCCGCATCGAGGGAGTATATATCGAAACTTTCCGATAACCAATTATTTTACGAACACCTCGGGGTAATTTTCTCAATTTATCTGATATTGGCTGACATTTTTTGATACATTTTACTATAAAGTGTACAGTAACAATAAATTGGAAGCTCTCAAAGTGACGTAGTCATATTTTTGACTATCGCGAAGATTTTATGTCCAAGTGAATGAATTTGTGGAAAACCCTTGAATGCTTTGCGGTTGCATACCACAGATCAGATTCGTCTAGACGATCACTGGCTCTTGGTGTCTTGTTTCAGATATCATTTACTGTTCATGCGATTCGCGTTGGCAATATGATGCGAATAGCTGGTTCTCTAGCTCGTTGTAAACCGTTTTCAAAAACCTCTTCACTATTCGGTTTCGCATTACGTATCGACACTCGATACTGGCTCGAGAACCGGAATCAATTTGAATCGCGAAAATAGTACAAACTGAAAATATTCCCTCGCCGCTGAAAAATCCGTCAGAATATTTGACCCGACGAAAATGATTCATTGATTCGGTATTAGTAATATTGTAGACATTAGTTCAAGAACCTATTGGTCTGCTAACATATGTGTACACTAATTCTTTTCTATCAAGCTCATATCGCGAGAGTCTCCAGACCGAAATCGAATAACGAATCCTAAATTTCGCCGAAGATTCCTAATTTTTCGTCAGTGGATAGCCAATTCTGAACTGTGATGCCCATGGATGTAATTTCTCATACCGTGGTAGCGATTGATATTCATGTATTTGAGATCGTTGAGATAATATTTGGGCGGAATTTCATATCCCGGAAGAATCATAAGCCTTTCAATACGGATATTGAACAGAAGCTGCGCTAAATAAGGTTATATCGATACACTCAATTATCCCTTAAAGTTAGCTGGCATTTAATCCAGCCTTTAGTTCCGGCATGCAGCCTTGTAATTACGAGATTGCCAAAGAGCTCAGTCGTTTTTCAACCTTTTTCGTCGAATCAATTACGTACGTTGAGCACGTTGATCCCGGGCTCGAAACGGGTCGGAATTTTCGGATATTTCCGGATGATTGGCAATGCCGATACATCGGGCTATTATGGAATATCGTATTCTCTCGCATTCGGCATCTGATCGTTACGAGGCGTAAGGGAAAATGCGATATTTTTTAAAACGCGGGTATAAAGTGCCTACCTACGATCATTGATGCGAGTAGTGAGCACCTTGCGCTTAGTTCGTTAAAAATTTTATGTTATATCTCATTAGTATCTCATCCCATTAGTGGCCAGCCGTTATAAGCGTACCGTGTCCGTCTATGTTAACTTTTACAAACTACTACGAACTATATAGGGCAATTTCAAGCTAAAACACGACTTCTGACGTAGCACGAAAAATTCATGAATTAATCCATCCCGGGCTTGCGCCAAATTCTGAGGAGTTAAAATCCGCTTTTTTAAACGATATCTGCGTACAAATTATTTATTTAGCTGTTGATGACGGAAAGCTTTTTATGGAAGGAAAGACATTGCGACTTTATAAAATTTCTGATAATAATATCGCGATTAGAATCGTGGACCTAAAAATTAATCTATATGGGAAAGTGTAGCCTCGAAGCTTATCTTATCTTCGTAATTATCGGAGGCTGAAATACTTGGCTGTATACGAGGTATCCTTATACCACGGTAGATGGTAAAAGTTTGTTATTGTACTTTCGTCAAGATTCTTTTTGTTCTAGTTAAAAATAATATAAAAGTAAAATAAAGAATAATGCGAAGGCCCAATGCTTCGTAAGATCAACGAAGCTGTCGTAAAGGACGAGTAAAAAAAGTTTTAGAAGAATGTTTCTAGGTTCTATATACCTGTATACCCAAAGGAATTTAAATGGTGTTTAAAAAGGTTATGAGAAAAATATGTTTAGGATTTTTTTTCTCCTTCTTTTCTTTTTTCTCTCACAATTCAACGTCAATGAAACATTACAGGTATAAGTTCAACCGCGCGGCAACCGAAACGCTTTGTTGAAACTGCTAAACTTGCTCGTGTTCTTTTCTTCGATTTTTCTTTTTCTATCGTCAGAAGTTAAAATAGAATCTCGGAGTTTAAACGATCATCGCAAAATGACGGGGAAAGGAAGGAATTCAGTCGCAAGATGGTCTAGACTGTGTCTACCGTTTCTTTTCCTACTATCTTCGTCGCGAAAGAAATTCCGCGAATTAAAATTGAAATGAAAAGAAAAGATAAAACTCTACGATCGCAAAGCTAGATTCCCCGTTTTTCACAAAGCCAACGTTTATGGAATTGGATTGACCGCACAAAACCGAGTATCGCTCGAGGGTGAATTTCTTTGGTGATTGAAACGGCTCTGCCTGGGATACTAAAAAAAAAAGATCTACCATTCGCAGACTTTTACCCGCATAAAGTCCTGCCTTTTATTGTACACCCTTTGATTTATTTATCTCCCTCTTAAAAAATAAATATGCATACGTATATCTACTTCTTTCAGATTGATAAGCTCCGCACGAAATTGGTAACCCAAGAATATTCATTATTTTGAATCAGACAATTATACAAGCGAACCACAACAGGTGGTTCAGAAGGACAGGTGACCACATTACTTTCCGAAGTGATGTTTATGCATGCTGGTGACATTGCATCCTGCAGCTAATTTCCGAGTCAAGTATTCGACCGCATTAATTAACAAGCAATCAAGCGCATGCCTTCGGTGTGGACATTTTTTTTGTATAATTCTTCTAATTCTGGAATCCATCCAAATTCGTTGAAATGAATCGCGTACCCTTTTTATAAAAAATACACCCGCACACACATTCACGTTCACAAAAGATGTGCACACGCGTCCATTCATTCAACAGACATACCTTCCACTCACAGCTTTTACTGATTTTTCTGGGACTGGCACGAAGTGCTTTTCACCGAGATTCGGTACAAAGAGTTCTCCCGAAAATGGCGTGGCTCTTTGATAAGAGAAAAGTCACGAGATGTATGCATAGTCTGTAAAAAGCTTTAGCATTCGTTTCGAGAAGATTATACAGTTGTGTACGCAGTTGTGTTGATGGAGGGGTTCAAAAAAAAAGAAAAAAAAAAAAAACTCTTTATAAATAAATGAAGGATTTTATTATGAAAAAATATAGGACCTTTTTCCGCACCTGACCGTAAAAACTAACGAATACTTCACTGTTATATTTGTCTTCGGGACGATTACATTTTTACAGCAAATTATTTATAATAATACTCATTTGGGAAGTATATGTTACACGAAAACGTCTCTCGAACGTACCGATTTTATTACACATAGCTGTCGAAAAATAATCTCAGCTTTTCACGTAATGAGAATATTCCGAGTGTTGGAGTATACATGTATTGTATACAGCGGAGCTGTTAAACGAACCGAATCAAATTGTTCGTATTCAAACGAGTTCTAACGAGAACATATTTGCTTTGTACCAATCTCGTGCTGTTTATTATTATTTTAAGAAATTTTACATAGGTATGTTGTTGTACAACAACGAGATGTATTCTATTTTTCTTTTTCATTCAAACCGTTATATACGCGTTTATTTTTCTCAGTTACACTTCTCTTGGATGAACGTCGAAGTAATACACATTTTTATAAGAGCAGCCAATTCCAACGTGATCGGGCACTTATAGATTTCAATAAATATTTCTAGCGAACATAATATTTCCTATACATATTTATTATTTGATGAATTATTTTATGGAAGATTCTGCGTTTTCACCCCGGGTCATTAATTTCGGACTCGTATAACATACCTTGAATTATTTCTTCTTTTTTTCCCTAGTCTCTTGTAATTCGTGTTACTGTACATACCTTTTAATCAATGTGATGTACCGTCTCTACCCTTTGTTTCACTAATCCATTGTCTCAAATTTTCGTGTTAAAAAAAACAACAGAAAAGATAAAGTTTTTTCAAAAAGTGTGCAAAGGCAACGATCATATATTACACGTCCAGAACTACGTTTGTCAAACCTTTCTTTGTTTTTGTTTTTTTATACTCTTTCCAAATATCCAAATTCGTACATTTATAATCCCCTTGCGTTTCAGAACTTAAGCACTTGCCCATCTTCCATTCAACCCTTCGTTCTGTACGCTACGATGGGAAGAAAAGAGATACACGGTGAACAAAGTAGTAAAAAAAAAGGGGCCGGAGAAGCAGTCATTTCCCTCGATCTTCCTTTCTTTCTTTCATTCTTTTTTTTTCTCGCCGAATATTGTACGACAACTCCGAGCTCCCCACGCGGTGACGTTGATGACCCAAAGGGTTGGTGGTTGACAACGTCAAGTGTTCCGCAAGTTGAAAGCATTACTTTAAGAGAGAGAGGTGCGGGAATAAGAAAAATATGGCAGTATCACTTTACTATTGTAAGCAATTCGCGATGCGTGACTTAGGTAACGAATCTATCGTACCTTTTACTATTGTAATCATACTTAATTCCAATTTTGATCAACGGTTTGGTATATAGGCTTATCGAATGAAAAATGTTAATCTTACCTTATTCCACGGTGAAATTTTGCTCATCACTTTCAATTAAGGTTTCGCCTTTCGGTATAAAGAATATAGCTTACATATTTATTAGGGTGATTAAAAAAAAACGAAATTTTTTTTTTTTCTTCCAAACAGGTTCAAAAGTTTCATTTAGGTATGAGCTCTTAATATTAATATTAAGAGGTGGCGCATCGCGAATTTCTATTTCCCATTTAAATAACACGGGTAAATTTGTTTTCGCTCCTTCTGATTTTTATAACTAGCCAACGATTCGTCATACAGAAAATCTACGAACATATTTTTGTAGGGAATCGAATGCTCTACAAAAAAGGTCTCCTACACTTTTTCGATAAACTCAGCCATTCAAATGATATTCGAGTTCAAAGAACCACCTTTCTGACAAAAAATGAGTTTCTAAAATAAGTTTATCAAAAAAGTGCAAGAGACCTTTTTTGTAGAGCATTGAATTCTCTGCAAAAATATGTTTGTAGATTTTCCGTATGACGCATCGTTAGCTAGTTATAAAAATCAGAAGAAGCAGAAACAAATTTTCCCGTGTTATATAAATGGGAAATAGAAATTCGCGATGCGCCACCTCTTAATATTAATATTAGGAGCTCAAATTTTAACAGGCGTATCTTCATAACTGAATGAAACTTTTGAACCTGTTTGTAAAACAAAAAAAAAAAATTTTTTTTTGAATCACCCTCATACTTATAAATATGCGAATATCTCTACGTACCTATGCTTCTCGCTTTCGTAGAGACACACGGAGCTGCAACGAGAGAGATTTGTATCATCATTTCGACGGTATTGTATACAAGAATGTTCCTTGTTTCGAGGAAATAAAAAAGGGCCAAGGGACTGGCCGTTAAATTTTCATGATCATATGCATAGGTACCGTATCCGAGGTAATAAAAGGTTCTGAGATTTTCTTGTATTCAAATCGTTCTTTGCCCTCGATCCGCATGGCAGCTAGGTTCATTGTTCGATTTTTCTCTCGTCATTCGTGATTTGAATAGGATAAGGAAGTGCGAAAAGTTGAAAGATTGATGGGTCGAATAAAAGTTTTCAATTTCTTGCGTCGTGGCTTGAGTCGCTGGGTCCAGGGAATGACTCGCGGCAAAAATTCTGGTTATTACTTAAACACTGATTGACTAGGCTAACAAGTAGATCGTGAAATATTGAATAAATTCTGTAGCTATTGGATTCAAAAAGCGATCGCTTAGACATACATTTTCTAAACGACAATAGATACCCTATATTATCTATTAAAATATTCAAATGGCGCCATAATAATTCAACTATATCGTTTTCTTTACTTATCAGCTAATGGACCGCATACACGCACCGAATTTAATATTCATCTAAAATTGCTTTTTTCAAATCATTTCTTCTATTTATTTATCTTTTGTTTCTTTTATATCGCTAAGACTCATTTATATACTTTATATATATAGTATATATGTCGCGTGACTAATGGCAAAAGGTCGTAAGCGACACTCTTACGCCCTTTTGTAATTCTTAAAAGCAGAAGGGCGTATGAAAAAAAAAATTCCGTCAATCGACTAGAAAACCTTTGAAACGGAAGAAAACATCGAAATTGAAAACTGAAAAAAATTAGAAGCAAAAGGATGTAAACGCCGGAGGTAGGCCCCTAGCTGTTTAAAAAAAGTAGATAAGCTAATGCCAAAAGGACGTATCCGCCAAAAATGTTGAATTATTTTTCAAACTTTGATTTTGGCGGATACGTCCTTTTGGCATTAACTTAAAGAAAAAAATCACGTCAGCTAATGCCAGAGGGGCGTATTCGCCAAAAATGTTTAATTCTTTTTTAAACTTTAATTTTGGCCGATACGTCCTTTTGACATTAACTTTACGGAAAAAAATATGTCAGCTAATGCCAGAAGGGCGTATCCGCCAAAAATATTTAATGATGATGGTGATGATGATGATCATACGCATACAGGGTGATTCAGTTCGACCGGGCCACTTTGACAGGGTGGATTCTTCAATGAATTCTAAGACCAAAAGTCCTTTACCAAAAAACCGTTGGACCTCTAGTTTTCGTCGTCCAGGTCGTAACGTTCTTAGTTTTCGTCATCCAGGTCGGTAGCTTCGTAGTTTTCGTCGGCAAGGTCATCCGCATCGTAGTCTTCGTCGTCCACGTCGTTAGCTTTGCAGTTTTTTTTGCTAAAATCATTCCGAGGACATTTCGATCTTTCTACTATAACTTACCAGTCGAAGACGGTGATTTTCTTATAAACTCTTCATAACAGGAACGCAAAATTTATTAATTATTCTCATCCATATTGTTTTCAATTTGTAGATGTCGATGACACAAGCGTACGGGATGGTCGGTTCACTCATCAATAAAAATCGATGAAATAGAATATTTCCGATAAGTATATGAGGTAATTCCGGTGAAGATGGCCGTACGGGAGCGATGGCCAGCATTCATATTTCTTACATAAAACAATTTCGTTGCTTCAATAAATAATGCTTTGCTATAGTGTAATCAAACATTCTTATTTTTTTTAAGCGGTAGAATATGTTGACGTTCACACAAGACACAAACCTTGAGTTTTGCCGGATACGTCCTTCTGGCATTAGCTGACATAATTTTTTCCGTAAAGTTAATGCCAAAAGGACGTATCCGCTAAAATTAAAGTTTAAAAAAAGAATTGAACATTTTTGGCGAATACGCCCTTCTGGCATTAGCTGACATGATTCTTTCCGTAAAGTTAATGCCGAAAGGGCGTATCCGCCAAAATTGAAGTTTAAAAAAGATTTCAACATTTTTGGCGGATAAGCCCATCTGACATTAGCTGACATGATTTTTTCGGTAAAGTTAATACCAAAAGGGCGTATCAACCAAAAATATTCAATTCTTCGATATACTTTAATTTTGGTGATACGCCTTTTTGGTATTAGTCCGAAAATTGGTTAATGGCAGAAGAGCGTATCGGCGGCGCTTGTGCCCTTCTGCCTTTAGGTTTTTAGCTTGAAAAAAAACAGCGGCTTTTTTCGTTTTGACAGTTTTCTGATCGAATGGCAAAAAAAAAAAAAAATATACGCCCTTTTGCCACTTAAATCGCCCTTTTCGTCGCTTACGACCTTTTGCCATTAGTCACGCGATGTATATATGTAGTATATAAGTGTGTAGGTATATATCGTAGTATTATTATAATACGCATTAGCCGTTATGCTTTTTTTTTAACCTCACTTCGCTTAGTCTTAACAAATTATTAACTTCGTCAAAGTACAAAAATCGTAATGTAAAAAATTGTGTAAATTCATGTTATTATGGTTAAATGTTGGATTGTAAAAGTTTCTCTAAGGGTATATATAAGGGGTATATAATATAGGAATTGCTACGCGTAACTCTGGATCTTCTTGACGCCAATTCGTACTTTCAAATCGCTATATATTGTAATATTTTCAAATGTATTCGACCTAAAGTACTTTTTTCAGACTTTACGTGCCAATAACGAAAAATTTTATCGTCATTGCACAGATGATCGGTGCGTAATTTTAGTTAATCGAAATTTCGACTTCGGAATCGTAGGTCACACATTTGCTTGAAAATCCAGAACTCCGTGTAACAGCTCCAATCAATTTTGGGCGTCGATTAATTACTAATTGATTAATAATCGATTCAGAGCCACCTAATTCAAGCGTATTTAAATTTCAATGTGAATTGGGTTAAAAAATACTGCGGGATTTATTTTTGTGCAGCGGTGGGCGTGCTTTTCTTTCTCTTCTCTTCTTCTCTTTTCCGTTCTTTTCTTTTCTTTTCTTATCTTAACTTATCTTCTGTTTACTTTACTTAACTTTTATTTTCCTTCTCATTTCCATTCAATGCAATACTTTACCGTTGCCTATTATACTGGAAATAGTCTTCTTTCGTGCATACCATTTTTGTGGATTCATATTGTCCTTGCCAACGATGCGATCTTCCGATTCTCGAGATCAAACGATCGTTTCTTTTGTATACGTACAGGCCTTCGATAATTGTCAAGGATTTGTCAGAAATTGTTCGTCCGTTATCAGCAACTGCCTAATGCCTAGTATAAACTCCTTTAACAAGCTCGAAGGAAGATTTCAAGGAGGGAAATTTTTTTCGTTTGCTATACAATTGAGAAATCTACTGCACCTGCTAGGTAAATTCCGAATCTTTGATTCAAAGAGTACGCAGAGAAAATAATGAAAATTCTTGGACCTAAAGAAGGAACCGTCACATCCTTTACACTTATCGAAGTACCGATATTACATCCTGTATCGTTATCACTAACAGAGTTTTTCGTTGAATTTGTTAGCTCACCATAATCATATCTCCTCCTTTTTCTATAAACCCCATTTCTTCAGTCTTCGTCTACAATACGTGGAGGTTTTCGCAACTTTTCGACTTGCTGTCACGGGCCCATACCTTTCCCAGTAGAGTTCTCACCTTCAAACTGGCGCTAGTTCTGCTCCCTCTATATTTCTTTGGCGAATTGTTCTCCGAACAGGAACCCAGCGGTGATCGATTTCGATTTTTCCTAGATCTTTTGCGAAAAATGTCACGCGTGTGTTCAGGATTTTCCAATTTCAAACGTATTTGAGTTAGAAGACCGACCAGGAGTTCGTCCACGTTATGATTGATGACCACCGAAGTTTCGATAAATTTGCAGTCGTATGAAGTCGCCATGGATTTACCCTCTGAAACATGAATGCGAAGATTTACCCACGTGCTCAATGATCGTACCACAGAATTTGAAACTTCCGAGTTTTAGGCAACGTAAACGTAAAACGGGAACGCGGTTAAACACAAATGCAAATTAGTTATTGATCTTGACAAAATTTAGCACGCGAGTCCGGAATTCCCATTGTTATAAATCACTGCTCCCACGAAGCTCGCCTATACGTACACATGGAATCGAGAGTGTATATGGAGTCTCGACAGTTATATTAGGCATTTAATTCACACAGCAAACTCTCAATTTTTATAATTATTCCTTAGGCTACTTGGCCACTCTGATACTAAAGGTGCGAATTGTAGGTACTTGTTTAGGGTTGTAAAATAAACCGACGATATATGACTCGCTGTTATGAAATTCCGTGTCAAATCGACCAGCCGCTGACCCTGACCGTTTTCTATTTCATTCAATTTTTTATTTTCGAATTTTTACCTAAGTGAATGAATTCTTGAAGAGTTATTGACCCGATACAGGTCAATAAAATGTGAAATGGTTACATGGTATCTTGCAATTTATACCATTATTAAAATCGTCGTAAACTGTATATAAATTCCGAGTATAGATAGATCTTAGAAATATTGTGTTCAAATTACTCGTACGCTTTGAAGAGATATTCTACTGACTCGGTTTTTTCACAGCTGATTACTCGGGTCGTGTGACATAATTCGAAGCTATTTAAGATTTTATAGACTTTCTTCTCATACAGATTGAGCCGACCAAAGAAAAAGTAGAGTACGAGTCACGTCGTTTGTCAAAACTTTCTGAAATTTAGAGAAGATATTTTGAAATCATGTTGTTTCGGAGCAAACTAATAATATGAAGGGATAAGGTCTTCTATCATTATGAGCACGTAACACACTCTTTATTATCTCAATGTTTACAAAAAAAAATGGTTTAAAGTCAAAAAATTTCGGATTTGCAAATGAAATTCGTCAAATATCACCAATGTGCCCCACAAAAAAAAAAAAAAAAAAAAAAAAAAAACACGAGTTTAGTGTATTCCCTTCAAATTTGGAAAAAGTTTCGATGTACGATGCGACGTGAAAACTTATTTCCAAGGTGTACCCACCTATACATCCTCTCAAATTATTCCTACTCACAATCAGATAGTATCAGTAATTTTATCTACATCTGCGTACGCTTATTTATTGTCAGATGGGCGAAATTCAATCGCACAACTCGACTATTAGTGAAAGTGTTTTTTGAACACGACCCCCTTCACATTTTCGCTGATGAAAATCTTCCTAAAAAATCTTCCTAAAAAATCTTCTCGGTTTTCATACATAAAAGATTTAGAGTCGGGTGCTCGCTGGATCTTCTGACGATGCGCGATGGCCGGAGACCCGAGAGTGAGAATATTTAACGAGAATTTCGCGCTGCTGGTAAACAAGTAAAAAAGCGCTAAAAAAATGGTAAAACAGAAAAAACAAAAGAACAAGAAATACCGTTGAGACAACGACCGTAAGACGCGTTCGTATCAAAGTAGACGAATTTCACCGAACATATGAAGGTATCGAAATATAAAAGTGTATGTGCATGAATCCTACGAACGACGTGCATGAGGGCGATACTTGAACTTTTGAAGGTTGTAAAAAACGACGCACCGATCGTTCGACGATCTAATATTCCGAGGAATTTTTGTTGCAGAACGACCCCTTTAGACCTCGCACTTTTGTTAAAGCATAAAATTTATTCACCGCACACTTTGTGTACATACGTTGAACGAAAAAATACAATATTTATCGAGTTTCGCTCGTATATTCTACAGGGTAACGCGAAAAGTGTGCTGGTACAGCATGCGTAACTACTTGCATCCTAACTTCATGCAATTATAAAAATTCTACGTTCGGTTCGAGTCGCCGGAAACGATCTTTCACTGTAACGATCTGGGTGACTACATGAATCAGTATAACACTGGAAAAAGTGATATTCTCTTTGTTTACTCTGCGATAAAGTAACCCGCGGAATGCATGTAACCACAACGACATGAATTCAATGTGTGGTATAGCGGTATTCGTCATATTTTCGACAGAAGAGCTAACTAGCAGCGTTATAATTTATTTCGGAATGTAAAAGTAGAAGACTTGCTTTTTTTGGTACTTTATGATTGGAGTTTTGATCGTTTTTGATCCGAATTGGTAAATTAGATTCCCCCTTAGTATATTTACGACTGTAAATGTCGGTTTCTACCGAACCCCTGTTTCCATGAGATATTGTGCGTACAATATCTGATTTGACTTTTCGGTGATGAGTCACGTCTTGGCGAATTATACTGACGAAGAAAACGAGGAATTAATAAGCAGAGACAGTCGTTAATGGAGCTCTCAAGGTATTGAGATGAAAACGATGATTCAATTCCAAATCCGGAGACGCCAGATTATAATTTGGGATGAAACGGAAAACATTTTCGACGTTCGGGTGTAATTGCTGATCTGTGTATGGCGTGAACATATTTTGAAGGTTGCCATTTTTAAGTAGAAGTAGAAATAGAAGTAGAAGGGAAGTACATTTTTCAGGAGAGATAAAAACCGTTCCGATTTTATCATTCCTGAAGTTATGCTGTCAAATTACCTCTTGTTTTGTACGACAAGTTACAAAGTGAAGGTAGGTTTACCCGCGAATTCAGGGAACGAGTCGCGAGATTAAAGCGTAGGTCTTATATTTGGCGTGAGAATGACTGAAAATAAATGAATGGTTTATTCCTGACGAAAACGTTGTTTGGATCTGTAGCAAAAGAAATTCCGTTGAGTCGGTGATTCCGATGGATTCGTACGTATTTCTCACTGGTACGATCCAACGTTGCAAAATTTTTAATGGAAATTTGGTCGGACTCAATAACGACAGGCTCAAGGTACTTACATCAAAGCAATTTGTCAATCTTCGAAACATCTGCGTATCAATAATGTATTTCACTTCCTACTTTACATATTTACTTCACATTTCATTACCATCCAAAATTTGGTCGTGTGTCAGCTGTGAAGAACTAACGCACGATCACAGCCCTTGATACTGAGCAGTGTCGAAGAAGACACCTCGTATAGAATTCTAAATGTCGAGAAAATATATTTCGGATAATCTTCGAAGGGAACCGTGACGATTTTCTTGGACTAGATGACTTTACCAATGCTGTAAAATATTCTTACCCGATTAAACGGATTTTAAAAAGGCTACGTCAATTTCTTCGAATTATATCCACAAATGAGCCAGAAAAGTTCAAACGGAAGAGCTTAACATTTGTGGTACAAGGAGCCTTTTGGAACCCCAATATTTGAAATATAACCAAAAGGCTCTTTCAATTCAAACTTTTCCGCCTCGTTTACAGACGTACTTTTAGGCGATTCGCATAGCATTTTTAAATTCGAAAGCCTGACTCCCATAGTACAAATTATTTTGCAATTTTGCTACCTCACAATGGCTAATACTTTTTATCCCTAGAATGGGAAAGCTGGATAAAATGAGACGAGATGGGTAACTCCCTCGTGGTTTTGCCATTTCATTTGCTTAGGATCTCATCTTAAGTGCAAAAAAAAAACAGAAATCAACAGCGCATCATTACCCTATTTCACCTCGTGACTTCGTCTCGTCCCAGTTTCCCTTATAGTGTTGGTTTTCAATTGCGGGGTATCTCGTATTCAGGAAAATAATACCTGCGATGGCTCCCTCTCTCTAGACGTTCTTTTTATTTTCTCGGATCTCGTTATTCCTATCTTGTTAAAATTTTTTTCACGGATCTATTGCTCGAATCAATCACTCATTACTGGTCATATTTCCTATCGCATCGGCCCACGTAATTTCTTTTTCATACACCAATTATGCGGAGGCTTATGGTAGACAGGAGTTTGCATCGACGGATCCCCTCGAATAAATTTGATTATAGAAATTATATTTTCATCGAAAAATTGAATGAGGAGGGTGCTTAAATACTTTTTCAAGGACCTCATTTCGACGAAGCTTATGCGTTTAGGAGAGAAATTTCTTCATCTCTTCTGTCCATTTTCCGGGGTTTTGTGGAGTTAGATCGTGGGAACTCGTTTCCTCGAATGGGCCACTTGGTATCCTTGATTGAACTACCCAAACATTGAATGAAGAACAAATTCATACGGCAAAATCTCCGCTCAATTATGAAAAGGGTGATAGAAAATTGATTTACACAATTGTTTACCGTATCATAAAGATCTGTTCAATGGTGGACACATGTGTGCCGAACGGAAACAATTCCTAAGAAACATTTTGACAATGTAATATCGAATAAGAATTCTCGTTCAATTACACGCATACATTAGGATGGTTCAAAAAAATTTATTAATTTTTTTTTAACTCTTATCCTCCTAAATGTTTCTGTTTGATGAGAAAAAAATCCTCGCAAAAGAAGGGCACTGTAGGTCAACTCTAAGAGGTCGCTATTTTTATTTTAGTTTCCTATTCATTTAATATCCGAATTTTTGTTTTTTCATTAAAATTGAAATTACACCTGATCATTACGATTTTTTGCAAATAACCATTATATATTCAGAAAGCTGACTCCTTGAGCTTTCCAAAACTCTATAATAACGCATGATTATGATAATTAGAAGACCAGTTACAGCCATCTGAAAATTACTAAATTCTTCGTAGTCAGACATTTAGTCAGAAATTTAGTAATTTTCAGATGGCTGTAACTGGTCTTCTAATTATCATAATCATGCGTTATTATAGAGTTTTGGAAAGCTCAAGGAGTCAGCTTTCTGAATATATAATGGTTATTTGCAAAAAATCGTAATGATCAGGTGAAATTTCAATTTTAATGAAAAAACAAAAATTCCCATGTTAAATGAATAGGAAACTAAAATAAAAATAGCGACCTCTTAGAGTTGAGCTACAGCGCCCCTCTTTTGTGAGGATTTTTTTCTCATCAAACAGAAACATTCGGGAGGCTAAGAGTTAAAAAAAAAAAAAATTAATAAATTTTTTTGAACCACCCTAGTATGCATTCTTACGAATGAAAAAAAAAAAGAAAAAAATCAAAGAAAGACATGGAAACTGTTACCAAAAACGATATAACTTTCACAGAAGCCTATTCAACTTTCTAAGACGGTTTTTCTCATGTTTTCTCCCAAGCTATACATAAACTGCCTTTCTTCGCCTCTTATTTTTTAAGTCTCGTAAAGATCGAAGATTTAATCTTATCACTCTCACGGATCGATTCTCGCGTATAAAAGAGTACCGAGTTTCTCTCTGGTACTGGAAAACTTCGCCAAGGCTTATCAAGTTCGGTTCAGCTAGGGGTGTTTCCAATGAGACAAGTGAGTCGAGTATTAGATATCCGGTGGTGCTAGCGGCCATATCCCAAAAGTATTTTTCAAATTCCCGTTCAAGTAGCGACGTTCTCGCGTGTACCAAGATTTCCGGAAACGTTTCACTCTGATCGAATATAAACCAGCGTATCTGATCATAAAGGCCGAAATTGATTCGATCTAGAGGTTCACCGAGACAGCAAAGGTTTGTTCTGGGTATGAGCTTGAACAAAGCCAGAGCCAAATTTGACTAATAATAAATTTGAAAATGATTGACCCCGGTCGTATCGACTTGCGAATAAAATTGTATGGAAAAATATATGCGTCTGTGTCGAGTCGAATATCGGTACTCCGATGAACTGAAAATATCGCGACGTCTGTGGACTACAATTTCAATGTCCAATAAATGATCCTTCCGAGTCACGGTGAAATAGGTCGAAAATGAAGAGGTTCGTAAATTCCTTTGCCCGGCCTTCGCGTTTCGAGGGATGTACATACCTCGTAGTTATAACTCCTGAATTGCATCTAACATAGTCGGAATTCTCGTTTCGCGTAAGAGCGCAAAATTATTCACGTGTGAAACACCGTCAACGTGCGAGCTATAAGGCACGCTGACGTTAGACACTTGCTTTTAATAATTCACCCCTGTGAATGCGGGGCGACAACCGCCTACCCACTGTTCTCGGTTCTGCTCAGTTCTCATTCACTCGGTTCTAAAGACTGAGAAACGACCGTAATAATCGAGGAAAAACTATACACGCGCTGATAAACTGAATATCAGGGGGCCGTTCGTGTAATCAGCTAAAAAATAATTAAGATCAATTCTTACCCTCGGCTGAGACGAGTGTACCTCTCACCAGGTCAACCTTGTTCCCAACGAGTATGACGGCTCTTGAAGAGACGTGATCGTTTCGCCATAAAGTTTGCAGAACTTTTTCGGCCACATGTACCGAGCTACTATCGATGGTCGAATAAACAACGCAGTAAGCATGAGGCTCGTAGGTGGCTATGCAGTCCTCGGGCTGAAACAGAAAAAAACGTACAAAAGGGTAAATTAAACAATCGCTTGCTTTTTTTAAATCTTTTTTCGCTCTGTTTTCGGGGGGTAGGCAGCTGCGTTGATTTTCCCATATTACAGGTATTCCTCCTTTTCACATTTCGCTTCATATACGGATATGTATATGTATGTACCACGTTATAGACATAGACGAACCTCGCAGCTTGAGAGTCGTATTTATTTACTGCGAAAAATTTCGACGGGAACAAACGCCCCGTTGAAAAACGAAAATCAGTGATGCAAATATCTGCCCGTTTGAGCGTTATATTTTTATTTCTCGTCACAATATCTCTGCGAAATTTTTAGGCAAGGGTGTGCCAAGGGTGCTGTTGACTGGACTTGATGCTCAAGTTAGTAGGAAATTGGGTTGCCGCCTGTCCATTTTCTGAAAGGGCAACCTTTCCTTATCCGGTCTGTCTGTCACGTTTCCTTATCGGCATCGTATATGATATAGTTATCCTATCTTTTTTCTATTCATATTATCTTTCCCGTTTCGTTGTGCTATTTACTGTATTATTCTCAGCTATTCTGGAAGGAATCAATTTTATAGTAAACTTCCAAGTTTACTCAAAAACTGATATAGGTATTCACTCTCGAGAATATTCGATTACATTTCTTAGCTTCTTTCATACGCCTCTGCTTTCATCGATGGGGTTTTCTCGGGGATGAAAATGAAGTAGAAAGTTGCAAGGGGTGCATCAAAACTTAAAAAAAAACAAAAAATTTAAAAAAACAAACAGATAGATACATGCTAAAAATTTGGAAATCTGAGATCGAAATAAGTAGACCGAAGCCAACTTTTCCGGGCTATCGTTTCCGTGGTTTGGGATTTCGCTGTATAAATTCAGAAGGAAGAGCTGTCGTAGAATTGAGATCTATCGAGTGCCCGACTCAGCTAAGAGCTTACTCTAAGTTACGGACTGTGAAAAGTCTTGTAAATGTGACGTGGAATTGGGAGACAGTATTTTTTCCGACATACCCACATTTTCAGAGAATTTTTCATACGCTTTTACAACCGCCGTATGAGGTGTTGAATAGTTTCCAAGCGAGATAGAATAACAGGGTGCATTTACAAGTACATTTTGTAGCAGTATATGACTGAGCACGCATTCGCCTGTTTTCTCTAATTTACATTAGAATAATTAATCAAGCTTTACGTCAATTAGGTTAATTAGAGCGTCTGGATTCTCGGGAAAAGTTACACCATATACCTATATAAATCCAAGCGATAAATTAGTTGCTATGAAACTTAACAAAAGGGAATCTTTCTCCATGGGTAAACGTAGAATTAAAATTTTCGGCAAACAACCTGACAAATAATTGGCAACATCTAAGGGTTATCTCATTCATCTCGGGTCATTATTCCGATATGACTTTACTCCGTTGTCGAGAGAACCTCATAGGGGATGATTCCCACAGAACGCAAAATCGTGTGCATTCGCACGTACGAGGGTGGCGAGCATTTCACCCTTAGCTTATCCGCTATATTTTTAGGGGGTTAATTAAACCGACCACCTAGATACAGGGTCACGGTTGACGAATACAAATGAC
This sequence comes from Tenthredo distinguenda, assembly GCA_947538915.1. Lineage (NCBI taxonomy): Eukaryota > Metazoa > Arthropoda > Insecta > Hymenoptera > Tenthredinidae > Tenthredo > Tenthredo distinguenda. Next base: position 16,070,606 of record OX384534.1, read on the forward strand.
TCAATTACAAGGTTTCCACCAGGTAGTCCCTGGGCAGGACTAACGAGTCGTATGCCGTGGACACCGTTTGATTATTAAATCAATCTTGATTTTTCATCAAGTTAAAGAAACTTGGAAATTCGTTCTCATTTGCTTAGCCTTCTCCTCCCGCAGACTCCCCTTTCACTCATCCCTCTATTCACCCTAACTTAAGTTCACAGGGGTGGTCTATTTTTATACTTTATCAAAGAATGATCGAGTCCGGAATAATCAGCCGCATTTCGCCAGGCCTTTACAGTCGGACACCCTGAGCTGAAATCCTAATTCGCAGCTCTAGAATTTCGGGCGAAAAAAAGTACCCTAAAAATGTGAAAAAATAGTGTTTTTGACGTTCAACTCATCCGGGGGGGAGGCCGGGATCAGGCTCTTTATCACAGGGGTAAATTTCCGCAATGCTTATAACGGTGGCAAGTCTTGCGGCATATGGCGCTAGTATTAAATTCCAGAAGGCAATTTTAGGCGCAACTTTTATCGCCAAGTGAAATTTAAAATTTTATCAAACCTTCATAATCTATTTCATAAATTCGTAAGATGACTGACATTAATCTAATGAATATTTTGAATTTCGATTTGCGATAAATTTTCCACGAGGCACGACACCTGTCGCTATTTTTGCTGCGGGCTAGTCGTTGGCACGTATATGCTTTGAAGTTAAAAATAATTTAACAGCTTGTTAAAAGACGGAAAAATTTACTAAGGGTTGGGGTAATCGGGTGTGGTCATCACAGGGGTTCGTTGTCGCAACGTTTATTGTATAACAGGAACAAGGAGAGACAAAACAACTACTCCGAGTTCGTTAATTGCTATGTTCTGGGGAATTGGTTGTGTTGAACAGTGACTACCTGCTCACTCGCGTCAGCCGAAGTGGTGGACGAATTAGTTTTCGAGCAAACGCTAAATCATAACGAGTTCTTGGCTGAGAGAGTATCCCACCCTTGTAAAGCAAACATTAAAACATCCTATTTTCGAATTTGTTTATGCAAAACCGACGAGAGGCACAGGATGGCGATTTCGCAATCTTTTCATTGCATAATGAGGCGTATTCGAGAAAAAACGATGTTTTATAAGATTCCGGGGAAATAGAAAGTGTTGAACTAAGAACCGATCGGTTTTACAGTCGTGAAAGCAATTCTTCAAAAACGAATTTGAAGAATGAACTGAGAAATAACTGGGTAGATACCAAAAGGTGTTGAGGTTCGTTCGTTATGGGATAAAAGTAATTCTGAATCGAGTTTGCGACGTATTAATTAGAGGCGTGAAAACTTATGACACCATTACAACGACGGCGGAATATCTGACGCAGCTTTTCGATTTCACGTTCTCCGGTACTTCGATTCTGCAAATTCAGCGTACGGGTGAAATTTATTAGTTCTATAACAATCCTGAATAAAATTACTAAAACCTCGGGCCAATTCAGCAATTTCAATTTCAGCTTAACAGAATTTATCCAAATTCCAAATCCCGTAAGTTAATTATAATAAAAAAATAAAGAATTTATACAGTAGATATATGTGTTTAATAGATCACAATCCTATAGGTTTAGAAATAAATGTCAAGCACCGCGAGGACCCATAACAAAAGCGTAATGTTTTTACAAGCTCTACGAGCAGTACGACTGCTTCAAATATGGCCTTTGCACAACTCGTAGGGCAATTATTACGGTACCCAGGGGAAGCAGGTCGACTCGTGTATACTACGTTGGTTATGGGTGTCACTGTAACAAGCATCTACGATCATCTAGCGTAAGCTCGGAGGTACGCCGTGACGGAGTTTGCGATACGTTACGTTTCCCCTGAGTCTAACAACCCTAAAAATTGAATACTTCTAGCGGGTCGTATAGACGCGATGTGTTAAAAAATTAATTCTCGGATTCGAAAGCTCTTTTTACATTCGTATACCGTCGATCCAGCGTAACATGTGCGAATATACCTCCATGACCGTCAGAGGCTTGAGTAAGCTTCGTAAAATCCGGGTTCTTACGAGGAAAATAAATAAGCCGGAAATTGTTCGGTAACTAAAAGCTTCCTCGGGGCTGTTCCCTGTAGAATTGTTATACGGGCAGTTTATAGTGTGGCGAGTATTCGCAGGCAGCGATACTCATATGCAAAATATTTATAACTTCAAATTTTTAATCAATTTGTGAAGGGAGCCCAATGGATGAACTGGACATCGCCTTGTAAAACCTTGTAGGGACGATCTGAAAAGCTCGAGAGCTGAAGAGACTCGTTTGTACTCTGTAACAGCGCATTTTCCACTTGGATTTACCGAGATGGGTATCAATTTGGAAAGCATGAGATATGATATTGTACATTCTAGCATAAATTAATTTGCCAACTTAAACAGCCTCATTCAATGTACGCCAATATATTACACAGGTTAGAAACTTGTTCAAAGTTTGTAGCTTCTAATCATCTCGTGAAAGATTCCTATAGGTATATACGTGTGGGAATGCCAGCTGTTAACCACGAGAAGAGCGAATAAAGAAATGTCAATAATTTATTTTGTTGTCTCGAGTAAGACGCTAGGAAAATCCAAGTATGCGCATCTGGGCTTAATATATCAAACTTAAAATTGAAATTCCCACTAAAAACTCCTGAGATCAATTTTTGCAATCCTTTGATGGCCACCATGCCTCTGAACTCATCAAAAAGAGAGAATTCTTTTTCTTTGTATATAATTAGATCTAATTAAAATGGATTATAATTAGGCATTCTCCTCGTACCCAACGTGGACGTGCTTTCATCTTTTCACTTTCCTCATTTCATGCCTTATTATACTCCGCGACTGTTGATACTCTTGAATCGCAATAGTTGTCGTACTCGGCCGAGTGAACTTATCGAGTAACTAAACTAAGCTCAATCAGAATAGATAATTATTATTACATCACAGACGGAAACTCGGAGGTGTCAGAGTCGTATTACACCTTGCAAACGAGCGGATTTCGATCCTCACCTCACACCAAAAGTTACTGCAAATAATAGCTTTACGTACCTATCTAGCGCGGATTGAAATATCTTATTATATCTTCGTTGTTTCATTTAAACCGTACTATCTAACAAATGGAATGACTACGTCCTGACAATTTAATTACGCAAAACAGCGAGACCGGAGCTGAGGCGCGGCTCTAATAGCTGACAGAAAGAAGACGTACATAGCGGCGACACGAAGAGCATTCCGAGGCAGGCAAAAGAGACATCAGGAAGGAAATAGTCAGCGAATTTCGCGAGGAAAAGACCCAGCGAGTCTTGAGGACGAGATACGAGATACGAGATATAGAGGAATGCGATATGGATATCGCCGAATATTAGATGCATGAGAAACGAGAGGAATCTCTTCTATTTCAAATTTGGAGGTCCCCCCGTTTCGAGGGAAGAGGATTATTCGACTCTGTTGGAGAAATATTTAAGGGATGGGAGAGCGGGATATACTGTTGAACTAGCGTTTCCCTTTGCAGTTGCAAGCAATACCTAAACCTAAATGGATTCTCCCAGCTCTGCGTCAGCACTATGAAGATAATTAAACATCAAGAAAATAAAGAAGTTTCCCTTCATTTGATACAATTTAAAGATATATTCCGAGCAGATTACGATTTACTTTACTGCCGGGAAAAAAGCTACCCGGACTCTTTTTGGATCTGAAATCAACGGGGACGCAACGGACAGATCGAAGTTTTGGGGCTTTACGAACCTACATATCATAGCTGTATACAATAGTATGAACGGTCACATGGATATAATACGTACTACTTGTATATGCAAGTACACAAATAATATGATAATACGATGCGAAAAGTTGGAATGAAAACCTTAACATATCTAGAGAATGAGGGTTGAAGAATGTTGTAATGAAATTCGTGACTCGCGAGGAAACTCATGAACGGCTGCAGGCTGGCCTTCCGTTACTTTCTAAGAAGGTACGCTCGCCAGGTTTAATCGCAAAATTTTCCCTCCTTGCTACAAGTTTTCAAGCAATAGTTTAAATTCCGTCCATATTTTTTCACCACTCAGTTTGGAAATCTTATTAGAAAAGCTCCGCGGGTCTGAGTTCTTTCTTCTTATTCTTTTCGGGGACCATCGTCAGCTGGAGAGGTGAACATTTGTAAGTGCAAGGCCAACGGAGGCAGGATGGGAGATCAACTCTGTGTAAATAATTAATTGTAATATAAGACTCGGACGGGTGCTGGGAGAAACGCAAAGATGAGATTTCGTAGAAAGCTGGGGGGAACGAAGGTTTGGATTATCCAGACGGAGACCCTAGCGTTTCGAGAATAAAAGTTGCTTAGTGGACAATGAGAGCGCATCTCAATAAGCGCTTCCAGAAGTTGTATCTAGCTCGTACAGAGCCTCTTGTCGACCAAAGGAAAATACGACTTATTTTTATACTATTAGACATCAAAGGGTGAATTTGCTCCGGAAAGGAACTGACACTTTCGAGTAGATGAATGCGCGAACTGCAATATTCTTGACGCTGTGAAGAGTCGGTGAAGCGATGTCAGAAAGAGCTGTTTGCACGCGGTAATATGACTATGATATACCTGCACGTAAGTCTTGTGCCCCCAGAGGGAAGGATCATCTTCTCAATCCTGGAACCGAACACTTCATAATCGATGACGAAATGGAATGAAAATTGGTACACAAATCATAGAAGGGTATGAATAATCCGGATTTATAGCATGGAAACTTCACTCAAGCTTCCACCCTGATAAGAAATATGGTCGGAGTTCGTTTCACGCGTTTTACTCAACGTGTAATTCCTGAAAATGTTGGTCGAATAACAAGGACCACGGTATTGTCGTTTGCGTCAGGTCCAAGATGAGAAACCTCTTCGGAAAGATTTTCACACTAAATATGTATACACGCGAAGTGGTATTGGTAGAGAAACAATATAATCCAAAACAAAGAGCACAAGCTTGTGGCAGTAGGCCGAGATGTACACACAAAGGCGTCCTCCACGGAGCTTGACATTGGCAACGAAATATTTCAATAGAACCGTGGTAGACCGACATTCCTAAAAATTTCTTATCCACATTCCCAACGATGTCCAGTACACCGGTGAAATTTGATTCTCCGTTTTGCAATTCATGTCAAGGTGAACTCTGCTTGACCGAGTATATTGTGTTTCGAGACAAAATTCGGAATTATTCAAGATTTTATGGAACTCGCCTCATATAGAACAAGTCTACTAAAGAAAAAGTGATTTTCATAGGGTACAGATGAGAAATTTTCGTATGCATAATTAAACTCATCGAATATCGTCGGTCTGACCCAAAACCACACCAATGTAGAATATTCCCTCCAAATTTGAAGAAGTTTCGATAAGTAAAGTACAATCCATGCAGAACGAAGTCTACATAGAATGTGGAATAATTTTGACGTATGTCTTAAAACTCGCCTTCGAACAATAACTAAAATGCACCGCTTTTCCACAATATTTCATATTTATTTAGGTATCGTTATCGCACTGGCTATTAGGGTGACTAATTTGATCACACAAGGATTCACCTCTTCTTAATTGTATTCTGAAATTTGAATAAACCTGTGTACACGAGGCGAGGGGTGAGTGAATTTATGAAGTTAAATTTTCTAACGAGAAATGAATCGGTGGTTTTCAGTCTTGATCGTGGGTTTCCTTAATTCGCGTCGGGCATAATTTATAGGGGCTTCTGCGGCGCGGGTACTCCAGCCTCGTTCCTCCCTCCCAAAAAACGACCGTCCTCAACGCAGATTGTTAATTTACATTTATTTGCATCTTTGCCCACGAACCTTTAGTTTACGCCTTTAGAATTCGTCGGGGCCGGTTGATGTTCGTCCATATTCTCCAAGGGCACGGCTAACAATCAGTTTCGATTATCTTCAAGCCCGGAAAGCTCTACGGCGGTATATAGTCATCCCGTGATCCAATCATTGATCCTACGAGATTATTCTTGCCTTGATGGTGTTAGCGATCGCTCAGTTTACGAGTAATTTGTCATTTTACGAGTTATTCGACCAGGGCCGACAGTTTGCTCGTAAAATATAAAACCCTCCGTGCAACGACGCGGCGTGGCGGTTGGCCTGGCAATTTGCCCGCTAAATACTCGGTCAGTGTTTGCTTTCGGACGGCGCCATGAATCTACCCCTAAAAACCGACAGCTTTTTGACGAGTCAAGTATTCTCATTGGTCAAGCTTTTACTACGAGATATTGGGATTAATATCTATCATATCTTACAGAGTAGTGAAAAACGTTTACTTAGCCCTCCCCATACTCCTTCACCCAACTGCCATCATGGTCGATGATTAAATTTCAGAAAATATTGAGAGTCTTTCCGCAGCAGTTGTGCCATTTGGTCGTGTTTGGGGATAACGGATTCGCGAATTGATTACAGGAAACGAAACATCATTAGTAATTGAGGCTTGATTGGAGTATCGGTCCCATGATTATTAACAATTTAATGAAACTGTAATTTTTAATTGAACCGCTTCTGGCGATTTGAAATTCGCAGCAATTTTACTAGTAATTGATTAATTAGAGAACGAGCTGAAAATTGCTTGTTTCGAAAATTACAGACCTTCGTAAAACTGATTTAAACCATCCAATTAACACGGAAATTTATTTCCGATACTATGATACATGTATATCATATAATTAATTATATCTGAACATAATGCATGCGTGCACATGCCTAGGGGCGCTTCTCCTCTCGAGATAACATGACGGAAGTGTAACTTTCTATACCAGAAGTTGAAGGTTTGTTAGATAAAAGTTTTGGCAAAAGTCGGACTAGATTTATCGTTACATCACGAATTTCAACCAGACTTGACTCAGTTGCAAGCTAACAGTTTCCCCCTAGTTTATGAACAATCGAAACTTTGATTTCAGTCTATTGCTTATTGAATTTTCAACGAAGTGTACGAATCATATGATATATGCAGATGCATAACTAGCTCCGGTTTATTCAAGTTAACAGATCGAATGCAAAAATGGAAGAACGGGAAAGAAATAAGAAAAAAATTTTAAAAATTAATATGATAGCTCCTGAAGCTTAACCTCCTGCGTAACGTTTCAAGATAATTAAAAAAAGAAACGCGGCATTCATTCTGTCATCGATATTTCGAAGTGATTTTTTTTTTTCAGATATGCTTCGTCACGGTATCAACTGGATCTTATATCGACTGCAGAAGCAAATATAACTGATTGAGCTCAACAAATTCATGAAATACGAGCTATATCCTCTTATTGTGCGCAAATGCATAGAAATATAACATTCGACGTCCAATATCTTAGAACATCATATAGCTGCTGATATTCACGAAGAATAACGCATCGCAAATCCAAACACTGGCATATTTCTGAATTCTACGAGTCAAAATTTTGGGAAATCGTATAGTAATAAATCTCAGAAATCAGGTGCAAAATAACTATGTGTTAATGTTCAATCGGGCTTTACGTGTGTTTCCAGACCAATTCATCGAAACGCATACTAACTACAGATCGTAGCGTTTATTATATGCCCTTCAAGGTGCTCTCATTGCACCGAGCCCCTGAATCAAAAAGTACATTTGCACTGGCGGAGACGTGCGTGCGAAAAGAAAAACTCTTTTCTACAGACATACTGTGTACATATACCATAACAAATAGAGAAAGTTCTGACAGACGTTTTGAAAAATGGACCCAACGAATTGTATCTTCTTCTCCTTATTCTGTCTCTCGCAGACGCGCATTGCTCGCTCATTCGTAGAAACTTAGGTACTTGTAGGTATTTCATTTCGAAGTTGGATGGAACGATTATGGAAGACACGCAACCTCGGGGATAATCCAGGTGTACGATTCACACACAGGCAAATACCGTATCTACCTGCAAGCTCTGGGAAAGCTTCGCTTCAGTTACGTAACGAAGCGTTCCGAGTTACCAACTAACCAATCAGCCAGCCATCCAGCCAGGCAGGCAGCCAAGCAACCAGGCAAGCAAGCATTGCCAACCATTCAGCCATATGCTCTGCTGGGCCGTGTGACAAACCCCTATATTTAATACACATCGCCAAGGATAGACGTGCTTCAAAGTTAGTCCTCCAGATGCTGTCTCGTTGTCCGTACCACACAACGGCTGGATATCTACCCACACAACCTATGCACATATCTTGCAGATTTATACGTATACGCACTTGACTACGTATCCATGTGAGATAGGTACTCGAACAAAGGGTGTCTCATGTTTTGTAAGTGAAGATGTGTATATGTAAACGTGGATTAGAGGCATGCCTGTGTGCGTTAGAAGCTTGTTAATTTAAGGCGATCAAGAGGAGAAGGAGACAAACATACATGTAGTGCTTGATGATGTCATTATCGTGTATCAAATTCCGATAGGATACCTGGATCTGTCTAGCTCAATGGACCTAGTATATCGGAGAGGAAACGTTCGCATTATTCCTCAACGGAGATTCGATTGTAATGGGTTTATGGCGATAGAAAGCTTCTATACTCATACTATCGATCTGGGCTAGTAACATTCGTCAGAAAGAAGTTTTGGTTATAGATTAAAACATTCTCTGAACTCCTATACTGCTTTGTTCAAACTTTGAAACCGCTTCGTTAAATGAGTTTTGCGAGCATTACAGTACAAGTGTGTACCATGTACCTACTTACTCACGTTGTTATACACCATGCATCAACCTGCCAGGGTCAATAATTTATACTTTTTTTTTGGTCTCGGTTAAATGCGAGTCCATTTCGGTAGTGGCGATTTAATCTAGTGGAAAATTGACCCAAGGATTTCGGGAGATATACAAGCTCCGAAGAAGAGAACAAACAGCGAGAAGTAGTATAGGATCAAGAATGGCAAGCCGGAGTGAATTTTCTCGAATCACGTTCTGCTTGGTATTTTTTTTTTTTTTTTTAATGGTAACCGTTTCCTTTTGCCGAAAGTGGTTCCTCTCTGTCTTAGCACGTCGTTAATGTTGCGTAAACTATAGAGATACCGGAATTGCATAACGATGTGAAAACTTAAGATTGTACGCAAATAAAACCGCTCTACACTCAAAGGGTTCAGTTCTTGTTCTGCACCCCCCTATACCCGATGACTAGAAAATCATTGCCGAATCAATTACACCGTCATTTTTTAAACCTGGTTTAATTTCTAATCCAGGAATTTTGGTATCGTCAGAAAAACACGTCCATTGTTTCATTTTAATCGAGACATCAATCCACCCTCGCAAACCGTGCGTATAACGTGCAGGGTGAAAATCGGTTATGTGCGATGGGCAGGCATGTGTCCAGAAAGCATAGTTTCTAGTTCCAAACTGCAATATGCACCCGCACGTTTATTGAATATTTAAACGCAACTTGACCCGCGGGAGTTATCGAGCTGGCAAAATGATAACGCGTTTTACCGTTTTGCGTGGAGGCAGACGTGGTCACGGTGGGCGTAAGTGAATAACTTTCACGTATAATTACGCCCGATAATCATACCCTGTCAATATGATATTAATAGACCTTCCATAATATATCGGCTGGAATAAATATATACGACAAGAATTTCGCGACCCTGAGGGTGTAGATAAAAGAACGTAATAAATTAACGTTTATTTCGGGATAATTTGACGTTGCGATTTATCCCCGAAAACGTGTGACGCTTATAATCCACGAGTACGAGTGGAGGATTCCGAACGTCGCTCTCGACTTTAAAAGTTGTGATAACCAAGCAGAATTGTACGAAAGGGTTGACAACTCCCTGTTGTATCCTAAAAAGTAATTGAGGCAACAGGAACGAGCGAGACAATAGAGACAATGAAATTAGTTAGGACCACAAACTTTGAATTGCACCAGTCGCTGTTAAGTTGTGTAACCGGGTTGTGCGTTCGTCTGCAAGATACGGTACAACGATCGACTTTTAAAGCCTATGGAATTTTATGGGGCTCGAATTCCGGGATTTAAGGGCATGAATGCACTTTACCGTTGTCCCATCAAAAATCAGACGATCTTAACGGCGACATAGGAGCCATTCTGTTCTCTTCGATGATGAAGACGTTCGAAAATTCATTGAAATTGGGAATGAAGTTCGTGCCACGATCGTTGAGAGGATAGTAGTTACAGTTTAAAGAAAATAAAGCCGCAAGTTCGCTGTTTGACCTCATCGGTTAGCCCCCGGATCAGAGTGCGGTGAACTAGCTAAGTGAAAACTAACGTTTGGACATGAATATAATATAATTTCAATCTCGTTGATTCTATAGGAGTTATAGAGCGCCGACGAATTATGGATCAGCTGAACGAACTTGAGGGAGTGAAGTGGAACGTAAATTATCGATTTTTTAAAATCCGTCGACCCTTCGGGCTTGAGAAACAAGAGAATTTCACCCTGTCACGTACGTCTATAGAGCCCGGCATGAAATCACTTTTTGTCTTTTTTTGAATTTATTTATACATTTTTACGTAAAACGTCTGGTGCAGGCGTACCGTAATCTACATTTTCTCTTTCAACAGAATTTCCGCGCGTTATGCCTCGCGTCGCAGAGCCTCGATCTACAGGATCTACTCTACCTATACCCGTGTAATACGTGTTTTCAGAATATCGAGGTATATAAATAAATCCGTGATGCATCAGCGCTTGCAACGTGCACTTCGTACCTGCAACGTTGCACTTATAGGGCCACACTACAGAATATATTGAATTTTCGGTTAAACGAAGTACTAGTAGACGCGGTGTTTCAACACGGTTCAGGACCTCGTGCAGAACTCGAACGAAACTGAGGAAATAGCCTCCGAATTTTAAAAAGCTATGCGAATCTCTCCAAATCTCATCCACGAATGTACCGTAAAAGTTTAAATTGAAAAACTGAATGTCTATGATGCAGACAGTTATTTTGAGTTCTTCAGTTTAAACTTTTCCAGCTAATTTGTGGCTGTAAGTTATCTTTGTAGGACCCCATTGACGGATATATCTATGAGTAGAGCTTTTTACACAGAGCTTTGATTACTCGAAAGAACTGACCACTCAAATATTCAACAACCGGAATATTGGAATAGTGCAACGCGTTTGACGGATCATAAATTTTTAATCCTACAGTCGATGCCTGGATGCCAATGGCTACGTGTCTGTAACGGGGCGTACATTCAATGGTACATGATATAGGTCAGGATAAACGTCAATCAGTATAGTTACTGTGGAGTGCGCATACCTACATGCTTCAAACTAATCACTTCTTTATTTGAACTCAACATGCGTATTCCGCGGCGTAGTCATGCTACTAAATATCCGGTATATTCGCTCTCGAATTGCCGAGAAATGTAGTTCGGACAGATATTGAGCTCCAGAGTGATGGAACAAGGTGCGATTAGCAGTGGAAGCGAACGTGAACCCACATGGTTACCGATCTCGTTATAAAAAAATTGAGGAGTCCTTCCGGGCGAATTAATCATCACTCGTTAATATTTCTTATCGATGAAAGCAGGTTTCACTGACTTTTCTCTCAGCTTGCAGCAGTGTCTGTTCTAATGATTCGGCAATGGGAAACTCATGAGTGAAACTGCAGTTGTGTGCAATGCCGATTTCCGATTCGCGAAAAAACGATTCCAAATTAGACCAAGGAATGTTGTTGCGATTGATGGGGGACAGGGAGCTCTGGACATTGTCTCGTATCACCAAAAGTGGCGTAGTTTACTTTTGTGAACGTGTTGAAATCGTGTTGACTTCACCGCGACATTATTTTTTTTTTCAGATACCTATAGATATTCTCTTTCTCCGTTAATCCCGTAGGAAAAAAAAAACTGATCGATTGATACCAGTAGCAGTGGTCATGCGCAAGCAGAACATAAACCGCTAGAAATGTGTACGAGCGAGTTATGGTCAATATTGCAGGTTTAAAAGAAAAATTGACGGGATTATTATTAAAAATCTGCAAGTGACGCCATGTGAAATTTGTTATTATAGCTATGGAAAGCGAAGTGCTGAATGGTGGGATGAAATGCAGGTCGAGTGTTATTCGTAGCCCTTAGGGTAAGAGAAATCAGAGGCATTGAGATGCGAAAAATGTGTACGACGTGACGAAGGAGGGCGCGAAATCTGCGAACGACTACAAAAGGAATCGTCAGGCTTAGGATTAACCGGGTTTAACGGAAAAGCAAAGTTTTTAGCAAAAGAACAGAGGAGGTCTACACAAAAGGGTGCGGACGGCTGGCCGTAGCTATTATCCAGTTCTACGATCAAAGATAGGGGTTTGAAGATGGGAGGTGGGAGATGGGAGTGGGCCCACACCCTTCAGGGAAAACAAACGAGGAACAATCGACAATAGCCCCCTCGTTTGATATCAGCTTTGATGAATTCCCGGTATTTCCTAAAAAATGGCAAGTCATCGAATGATGATTACTAAGCGGAAAGAATAAGAGCGCGGAAGCTAGAACCGATATCTCGATCGATATCTCGTCCGAAGCTTGGAAAAAATGAAAGCTCATTCGATATGATTTGAACAACTTTCGTGTCTCCTTCGAATATTTATATCCAGCCACTGCGAATAGGTTAGCACTTACCATACCAGAATGAGGTCTGAAAAGCTCCAGCTTGTGAGCTTGATGTGTGGATGGTGTATAAAATGAGGAACGAGAAGACTCCGAAGATGGTACTATTCAGGCAGAATTGCTTTGGCGAATTTCAAAAACCATATAGTAAAAGGCTTCCGAAGGTTTTCAGGATGAAAGGACGGAGAACGTACACCATGGTTAACACCGGATCGTTTTCAACTCAGCGTTTTCTTTTGTCAACAGTTTTTGTGCTTCGCACACGTTTCGTGAAATAATGTCTATAGAAATAAGTATACATATGGTAACTTATGCGAATAAAAGCCAGTCGATCTGGATTCAGATTCATCGCGAATGGCATAACAGTTTCGTTGGAAATAGTCAAAACCCATCGACTAAAACGTCCCATGGCAACCGAATACATCGGGCAATGGTTTTGCGTTCCACATGAAAAAAAATGCGAACGATTCCCTACAACTTTAAGTCAAATTCAATGCGACCGAGTATTTTCTTCGCATCATTCCGTATCCTCAATTGCTTTTGAAAAAAGCGTCGATTCATATCCTCCGAAAATCGAAGGTTTATTATGGGGACGTTGTATTATCAGTCATCTTGAATGTTTCACCATCAAAGTTTGACCTCATAGCACAGATGGGGCTCGGTTGGGAATGAATTTCCGAGGTAATTATGTAGTCCAGAGGCTAATAACAAGGGATGAATATATTCAGGGAAAGTATCCGAACCTCCGATGGCAGGCCAACATCCGCAATAAATCATTCACTCGACGGTATAACTGCGTAGCTGTAGAATATACTAGACTAGTAGAGTGTAATTAAACTCCGACTACATAATATCACAGGATTTACGCAAGGTCTATCCGAGCGACACCCGAACGATTAACATCTCGATATCTTAGAGCCTCAGAGACTATCGTAACGAGCTCTGAGGCCGAGAAACTGTTGAAAAGCTCCGGATCTGTTCGAACATTTGGTACAGAGATTCTCCTCACGGTCCATCAACGTCGTCTCGACGTATACAACGCAACCTTAACTGCTCGGGTTGCGTCGCACCTGTTTTGGACGTCTTGGGAGTTATCAGACGACTTGGAGAATGCAGGCAGGTATCCATCCCTCCGAGAAGAAGGTATTGCCCCCACGGTGTCTTAACTCAAGTTTTACGATCGACAATATATTTCTTTAGCGAACGCCGCCGATAGCGCTGAGCTCTTATTAGACACGGGGTGAGATACTAGTGGGTTACACACCTACACATTCTGCGTGGCGTCGATCGGCCCTAGTATGGCACGTGCCCTTCCGACGGGGTTGTTCTTATTGCTTTCTCTTCGTCGAAACCCGGTGCGGTGGTTCTAACTCCCGCAGCTTAGACCCGGGGTGAACGAGTGGCGTGCCCGAAACGATGGGGGTCGAACAAGTCGAATGAAGTGGCTCACATTCGCCACCCTTTTCTCAGACACATCCCCCAGGAGGCCTTGGAGCCAACGACAACGACAATGACAACGACGACTACGATGAGATAAAATTCGTCGCCGAAGCCTCGGGCGGTGGGCAATTTTGTATCTTCAAGTTTGTGTCTGTTTGTCTGTTTGTCTGTCTATTTGTCCCCTTTATCAGCGGGTGACGCGACTCACGAGACAATTCATTGCCACCGGGACGCGTCTTCAATAAGAAGGCGAAAAATAGAGGCCTTTAATTTCCGGTAATCGATTGGACTTCTATAGAACAGCAAAAGATTTATTTGAATATAAAACTGACGTGTACACCGTCATCTTGGGAATAAATTTATTTTCGAATCACTGGTACGCTTTGAAGAATATTCTGTTGACTCAGTTCATCTACAGACTTTGAGACATCATTCGAGGTTGTTTGAGATTTTACGGAATTCGACTTATATAGATTGAGTCTATCGAGGAAAAGTGGTTGTCGCTGAGTATAGGTCGCATCGTTCATCGAGACCTTCTGAAATTTGGAGGAAATATTCTGAAATGATGTTATTTCGGGGTGGACCCGAAATGATATATAGAGAGATAAGGTCAGTCTTCTATTGCTGTGAGCTCAGCTGTTCCAACATACTTTTTCTTCTTGACGTCTACAGAAAAAAAAGAGAATGGCAAAAAATGACAAAATCATCGTATATGAAAATGAAATTCCTCGAATATCGTTGGTTTGCTCTGAAATTACAACAATGTAGAATATTCCCTCGAAATTTAAAGAAGTTCCGATTTCCTAATTGCAATTATTTTATCTAAGATGAAGTCTACAAAATCTGAAATAATTTTAAAACAAATTTACTAATTTAATTTCACAACAAATTTACGTATGAGATTAATTTGAATGCTTCGCCTTCAGCAATCAAGATGCGAGGTTTGTAATTAGAAGAGCTGCTATTTGGAAAGCTACAGCAATTATAAGTCATAGACGAATGTCTAATTTGGCTCATTTATCGAAGTATTTTTTCGTGTCGATTTCCATACGTATAAGGAATCATTACGATCTATGGAAAACTGATACCGTCTTGGTCATCTCACTGAATTCCCAAAGTGTATTACGGAAAAGAGGAATCGTTGGATTTTCGTCACTGCTGAGTCGCATACGGGATGAGAGCGATTTTCCGTGCGAGAAGTTAGGAACTACCGCAAAATTTGCAGCAGGAATAACAATTGACCTCTGGTGAGAACTTTTGTATGACAAAAGCACCAGTAATATGTACTAAGTTATTTCTACCACAATTACAGTATGATTCTATTGAATTATTCCCGTCCTTCCGAACGCTACGGGATACTGAAGTGAGTGCAATATTCCTGTCGGATGCTTAATACTAAAATTTGTTAAATAGTCACAACGTACGATTTAGGAATTCAAATTGCTCGCGAGCTTTTTGCCAATTTCATTACCGGAATTGAACTAGTGAAATTTGTTTAAATAAATTTAAAGCGCCTTGTATAAAGCGACGAGACGCTGCGATGCAGTAAACGCGCGAGCTTTGGTTGGAAAAGTTATTTCAACCGTATCAAATATGTTCCCTAGACGCCTCGAGCGCATACATGTGTAAAATAAATGTAAAGAAAAGTGACCAGCAGTTTCGCGAGAAGCAAAAATATATTTCAGCATGAAAAATATCGTACTCAAATGTACGAGAATTAGTTTAATTGAAAAAAATCATGTTTCACGCGATGGAAACTTAGGGATTTCAAGAAAGCCATTCATTTTCATCTCCATCTTCATATTCGCATATGAGATTCTATCTTCATCAAATAATGCAATGAGACATATCGGATATCTGTTCTCTGAGATAACGTGGAGACGTGGGAGTTGAATTTTTTTGTTCGACTATATTCCGATTCCAAAGACTCCATTTTACGCATATTCTGACCGTTTGTACATGATCCTCATGCTTATTGTTTGAAAAGAGGCTAATCAAATGTTCTCGCCAATTAATCGCAAGCCTCCGTAGCAGAAGAATTCAGAACTGCTGAGGGTTGCAGATGAATGTAGATAAACAAACTTGTATAAATATGCAAATACATGTATATAGATATATTTTTTTGGTTCTGCAGCTAAGGTAGGTAGGTAAAATTGAATAAAATGAATAAGATTCGTTCTACAGTTTCTCAGCCAGACTTTGAGTATCCCCTTGTGCTCCCTTTTTCAACGCCCACAACTATCTTGGATTCTATTTTAATATTCGAGTGATCGAAGTTGAACAATTAAATTTTATTTCAATCTCGCTTGAGAAAGTTCAAAGAATTTTAGAACTGCAAAAGATATAATTTACTGCCGAATTACTCCGACAATTCGACCTGGTTTCCATCCCTGCTGGAATAATTATCATCAAAAACAAATCAAGTCTCAAAATTCAAGTCACCTAATTTACTGACACATATATTTCTCTCGTGCGCTAGGTTATTCTCGTCGCCGTAAGTACCGCGATATTTAGTGGCTCAGTAACATAATACGATTCATTAAGCTCCTGACTCGGCTCATAATTAGAGAATTAGCCTTATGCCGTGTCTCCCTCGCGGTAGTATATAGAAATACACGTCCAACTACTAGTGTAATCGTTGGGAACAACCACTTGCTAGTATTAGGTGGCGGTCGGGACGATATTTTTCACGATCAGTTGTGAAATTTGCTTTTTAATTAATACAGCATTGTGAGCAAGTAATGAAACTAGGCATCCTATTGTTTTAGCAGATCTAAAATTGCATGTAGGTGCAGTTCGTTTTATTACTCAGAGAAAATGTTCTCAGAGGTAATTGGAAGACATGCTGCGATATGTAGTTAGCGCCGACCAAGAAAATGCTGCTCAGAACCCGGAATAATCAGGGAAAACCCGCACCCGTACTAATAAGACATCTTCTATTACCGTTTCTGACAACAAAAGGCTTTTAACACGATTGCCGGGGCCTGGGGGTTTAATGGATGGATAAATATTAAATGGTACACCTACGTTACGCTAGGTAATAAAATCCGTTCGAATTCGTCTTTGAACTTCTTTAGATATTGAAAGCGAAACCAGCCCCTATATTTTTGTCTGATGTTCCAGAGCTCTCGGTTCTTAACAAACTGTATATTAATTAGGGTGTCTCGAAGTAAGATCGACATTTTATTTTGTTCACTTCACAACCCTGAACGTTAGGTTTTGAACAAAGTAAGACAAATCCTCCCTCAAAGGAGCTTCAAATCTCAACTCCAAGCGGTGCCACGAGCCATTCTCCCTGCACTTTTCCTTAGATGCGAATTTTTGGAAATTCACTTAGTAGGGGCTTTTGGATTACTTATTCCGGATCTAAAGTCAGAATACGGAAATTCGAAATAGTAAGCCCCTTATGGCGAGGCTAAATTATGAAAAGTAAACCGAGTTACATCGAAATCAGTACTCGATGGTCACGAGGGTCGCCTGTTGCTGATCTCAAGTCGAAATACAAAAATTCAAAACGGTGGATCGGAATTGTAGAAAGTCGTCTAAAATAAGTTGCACGAAAATTGCTACTCAGGGTCTTTGCTGTGCGTCAATGTGAATTTGATAATTTTTTAAGTTAGATTCAAAATTGGACCTCCGATTACCAATTTTGACGCGAAAATGTACACTTTTTACAATTTCGGTAGACTATATTGAACCTCGCATTTCAAATTTCTGTATTTCGACTTGCGATCTGAAATCAGCGAGCTCAAAAACCTCTCCCGAGTAAGTTTCGAAACAGGTCGAATTTCAGGAAACGTGTAGGCTTCAAAAAATGAAATAAACATATAAAAATGGTTTGCGCTACCTCCTAGAGTTTAAATACAGAGCGAATCTTATCGAAGGCTTCGCTTTGTGTAAAAAACTAACTTTTTTTTCAGACACCCTGATATTAATAGTCTATTCTTCACTCCAAGGAGTCCTGATCGCGCTTTAACAAACAAATTTACATAGCGATATGACGCAGGTGCTGTGGCTCTCACAGTCACAAACCGGGGCCTAGTACCTATCCGTAACTCTGTAGTCTTCCGTGAGCACACTGGCGCGGTTTCACTCCTGTTATTATCACGGATGTTTGTACCTTGTACATGCAGTGTGATATTATAATCTACAACGAACCTCGCCTATTGTCTAACGAGGCTTTACAAGCGTCCTTGTCCTTTAGGACGAGACCTGATGATTCATGCAAGGGTCAAATGGGCGACGGAAAATTATATATATATACCTGTGTACTTTCTGCAAGAAATTTGAATCAAGAATTGTGGGTAGATTTTATAGGCAGAAATTGTGAGAAAGGTGGCTGCCCCGGCAATCAGATATTCAAATTTCATGATTGAAGAGTAAACCCGTTAAAAGCACCCAGAAGTTTCTCATGCGCTGTGTAAGGTTCCAACCGAGAACTCGTGAAAACAGACCCTAATTACGACTCTTGTTAAAAGATTAAAGATCATTCTCGTCCGTGAATCAGCGGTATGAAATAAGGCGGTGAAATAATTGTGAAAGATTTTATGTAAATTTGAGGTCAAGTTATGTCTAGACATGGTAGCTGGATTGGATTGTCAGGGATCAAATTGCGGTTCAAAATATCCCCGACTTTTTATAACCCTCGGTTTTATTATTTGGTGAAAATTTATGGGAAGGTAACGCAGCCTTGAGGATAAGTACGATATGTGGAGATTGATGCTGCGATATACCTATACGCACCAACGACCTGACCCTACGATAAAAAATTGAAAACTGAAAACAAAAAATCCCCTCGTATGTAATGAGGCGGGTAATAATTTTGGGAAACGTTCAACGACGCTTTTAGCCCCGAACCAGAATGCAATACTACGTGACAAGGTTAAATTTAGGAGGCTCCGTCAATCCCCGGAATAAAATGAATAAGAACCGATTTTTTGTAATCGATTTCGGTCGAAATTTTGATGAGGAAAATCAATTTTCGTTTCTTCCAAAAGAACAACAGGACCGATATTCCAAAGTTTAGTGTTCTGCGAACCACCCTAAGGCAGACATGTCCTGCAAGCATAATTATTGACGCATTTCGAAACCCTCTACCATTCTGAAAGCGAATTTTGTGTCGCAGAAAGAGTAGCGGTGAGTTTTGGCGATTTTACATACCTGCAGTATATGTACAGCGATGCATATATTCGGCAAACCCACGTGTTTGCATAATTATGGCAGCAAATGATTCGCACAAATATAGTGTCTGCACACGGAATCAAAACTTTCCATATTTCATGCAAATTAACCCCCGCGAATAATTAAGCGCAAGCACTATCCTGAACTGGTCAAAGCACGTCGGACGTGTGTTTATGGATGGTTATTTTATAATCAACACATGTTCTGTTTAGTTGTACGACATTTCATACGACACAACGATGTTTGGTTCACCGAATATCTCTATTTGCGTCTGGGCTATGTTCGCGAACCGATCAGTCCAACAGAACCAACGCTTCAGCTGACCGGACCATTCTTTTACCATAGATTTTTGAGGGTGAACACCTGTGCAGAACCTCCATCAGGCTAATCGTAAGCTGCCTGCCAAAGACAAAGCTCTCCCCGGTATAAACTGCCCTCGGCATCCGACGAGGGTTGAATTGTTATCTGGGTGTAGGTATCTGCTGATACGTGTGCCTCTCCTTTAATGCTTGATGTTTGAAGAGAAGTGATAAAGATTGGTTGTAATATTGATTAATACATTTTTTCTTCGGAGATAAAAGCTTGGAAATAGTATTTTAATTTTTCTTATAAAAATTAAGGATCAAGGTTTGAATTATGCGAGCTACGGTGATTAAAGAAGCTAACGCGGTGGAGAGCCTCGGTTAGTATGAACGGCTTGAGTATAAGAATTATGAATTGTGTCTTGAGCCCGAAATTACTCAGAAAACAATAGCCTTGGTAAAGTATATAATCGTGTACACTTGTGCCCACTTGTACCGCTTGAATCTCATTGTGTGTATATTTTAAATTAGGAAAAAAACACAGAAAGTAAGAGTAGCTCAGCATTAAGATTAAGCGCTAAATTGTGAATAAGAACGGGGAGTTTAAAGCTGAGAGAAATAATGTTATATTTTATCCCTCATCAAAAGAAGAAGAAGAAGAAGAAGAAGAATAAAAAGCAGAAGACTGAAAAATAAGGAATAGAAGATAAATACGCAAAAAACTAAAGTAGAAAAATCACCCCTTAGATTTGATAACGTCGACAGCAATAGAGTTTCTTGCTTCGCGTATTCTTCACGGATTATGATTTCGAAAGCTTCATTTGACGGCGAGACGATGAAATTTGTTCGAATGGTTTTTGTCACAGTTCGCAATGAAAGGAAAGGAATAAATAATCGCCTGATCTTTTTCTCGCCAAATAAATTTTCCGCCCTTCACAAGCCCGCGTAGTTCTTATATCTACCGATTCTCTTATCCCAAATGATTGGCATCTCGCGATATTTTGACGAACTGGAAAATTCTGAGGATCGTTGGTCTCAACGCGATTCGTTCTTTCTAAAATCTTGGAAATACGGTAGGCATACGCCTGAGTATATAAGCATATATAGAGGTGTACTGACGTCTATATCTCCGGCACACCGTGCCCTCTTATGTACTTATTACGGTGATTCAAAAAAAAAATTTTTTTTTTTTTTTCTTCCAAACAGGTTCAAAAGTTTCATCTAGTTATAAAGATACGCCTGTTAAAATTTGAGCCCTTAATATTAATATTAAAAGGTGGCGCATCGCGAATTTCTATTTCCCATTTAAATAACATGGCAAAATTTGTTTCTGTTTCTTCTGGTTTTTATAACTAGCTAACAATGCGTCGTACAGAAAATCTACAAACATATTTTTGTAGAGAATTAAATGTTCTACAAAAAAAGTCTGTTGAATTTTTTTGATAAACTTATTTTAGAAACTCATTTTTTGTCAGAAAGGTGGTTATTTGAACTCGAATACCATTTGAATGGCTAAGTTTATCAAAAAAGTATAAGAGACCTTTTTTGTAGAGCATTCAATTCCCTACAAAAATATATTTGTAGATTTTCTATATGACGCATCGTTAGATAGTTATA
Organism: Tenthredo distinguenda; assembly: GCA_947538915.1. Taxonomy (NCBI): domain Eukaryota; kingdom Metazoa; phylum Arthropoda; class Insecta; order Hymenoptera; family Tenthredinidae; genus Tenthredo; species Tenthredo distinguenda. The sequence continues at coordinate 16,091,672 of OX384534.1, forward strand.
AAAATCAGAAGGAGCAAAAACAAATTTTCCCGTGTTATTTAAATGAGAAATAGAAATTCGCGATGCGCCACCTCTTAATATTAATATTAAGAACTCAAATTTTAACAGGCGTATTTTTATACCTAAATGAAACTTTTGAACCTGTTTGGAAGAAAAAAAAAATTTCGTTTTTTTTTTAATCACCCTAGTACTTATACCTATATCTAGATGAATAAATTTATCCCACTTTGATTACCATAAATTTCGATTCGTTTTTTTCGTCGTTTGTATAATAACAGCGCCAAGTAAATGGAAATTTGTTTGTCAACGATTCTTTGATATCTGAAATGGTCTGAATCATATCTTTGATCGCACATTCGACGATTGCCTATCAATCGTTTTTCAGACTCCTTCAATACGTCGATAGTGAATTTCCAGATGTTATTATGAACGTATGTTGCATTTAGTTGATGGTGAATTTTTTTACAGTCACTTGAATATAACATTCTTGACTCGCCACCTAGTCGATCAATGAATCACATCACTTGTTAAAACTTGACAAAATCAGGCTCTTCGATATTTCTATTGGCGATAAAATTGTTAACAAATATGTTTCCCAAAAGCACAAAATAGTCTCTGAAATCTGGTTTATCTCGTTACGTTACAAGCGACGATTGTCAATTTCTGATCCTAAATTCGGAGTAACGAAAATGAAGTCAGTATCGAATTTCCGTAAAAGAAATCACGTTTTCTGGTGTGTAAAATTGTGACATATAATAGAAACTAGGGTGCCAGCAATCACTTCGATTCCCATTTTAGGACGGGGGTGAAACAGCCGTGTTTGTATACCCAGGCGGTTTGGCATGAAGGTGTAGACACGGTTGATGGAACACGTAAAGAAATTAGGTCGATATTAACGTTAGGATTGGTCGGTCGCTGCTAGGCACTATGTGCTCCTGCCACATAAACCCGCATGTGTGTGTACGTATGTACAATCAAGTAAAGCACCAGGTCGTTGCGATTTTACTTGCTAATAAAGCTAATTGTTCTCATTGATGCGATTTTTGCAATTCCAATCTAAACCAGCCCCGGTTATACCTGATATCAGCCAATAAGTTCGAACTACCTTTATCCCGCAGTCGTTGAACATCCATTCATACCTCGCTATTTATCAATTTTATAAAGCTTCGAATTCGAAAACGAGCCGCTAAAACTCCGTCTTCCTAAAGGCTTGGCTAAAAGTCGTCCTTTGTGACTGACTTGACGTAAAAGGATTGCATTCTGTGGACGAAACCAGCCAAGACGGATAGGATACTCTCGCTTCCCAAGGGAGGAGCACTCAGATTCGGGACCTGGTACATGCTGTGTCACGAGCGTTAACGATCACATGAATATAACTGGCATGAAATTAGCACTGGTACAGTAATCAGGACTCGAATGGTCGAAGGTCTATTTAAATAAACTCAATTGGTGCCAAAATTAAGGCCGAAATCATTGTCTGGTATTACAAAGTATAAGATTTTCATGATCATTTGACAGCGTGGATATAATTAACGTCACGAGGTTCTTCATCGCGCTTTACAACCGTTGAAAAACATGAAAACCAGATTTTATGACATTTCGAAAATTGAACTATACGCGAATAGGCTGCAGCTGTTATTTATGAACGAGGTAATCCTTCGGAAAGTTTAGCAAACTCATTGTAAAAGCGTAGAAGCAAAATGTGAAAAACAGTTTCGCATCCCTCCGAGAGATTGTCGGAAAAATCTAATCAGAGTCGAACTACGTCCCCGGGGAAGCCCCGATTCCATTTGGCTCCATCAGGTTTCTTGTTTCGATGACTATTCCGGGGGTGTACAACTTCAGCTGTATTTTTACTACCTCGAGTAATTGACCCACTAGAATCGTCACGATGGTGTCGTGCCTGTCGCCTCACATAGAATTGCAGCTGGCAAATGGAATTTGAAAATGATGAAGACACGTATTTGTTTAATGAGAGTAGGACAGATATTAGTATGTATAGAGAGCATATATATACACAGTTTCCACGGCAGAGAGCCTGGACCTTTAATTCTTGATTTCAGTTCCAGCGAAGTGCTGCAGAAGAATATTTAATTATCTACTCGTTATTTATTCAGGCGCATCGTAAGCCCGGCTCTTGTAACCTCGCTAAGTCCTTGCAAAAACCGTAAATCCAACATCTAGGGATGACAAGATAATATTTTTATTCATTTAATTAGGGCTATCTATTTAGGAAGGGTATTGAATAAAGTCTGAGGTCGATTACTACTCGTTCGTGAATAAAATAACAACGAAACAGCGATGTTAACTGGCCTGAAATGGTTTATTACTGATCCTCCTTATAGGGGATGTAAATTATTCTTTAACGTTGAAATATTGTTTAATTTTTTAGAAAATCCTACCGGTATCTGCGGTACCGGATTATAAGTTGGGTTGGTTTCACACTTGGTGCAATTACCTCATAACTTTATATGATAACTAAACACTGTTTTACTCTCACCAATTTAACCAACTTTAACTACCCCGATTCCCAGCTTTGCGAGTAGCTAACTATGGTGTTTCGACACGCTTCTAATGAGCGAGAATTTCACGCTTCGGTACCTGGTGCCCCTCACTTGCTTCTATTCGAATCTCCCTACGGCTGATATAGTATTTCATTTGTAATTGAAATTCTAATAAGATAATCCGAAAATCGATTCACCCGAGTTTCATCAAGACACCATAATTTTGGTAGGTGATTATATAGGGCAGCTCTTAGCTCTCCTACGTTATGGCCTCCGCAGAACTCACGATATACGGCGTGATATCGGCGTATCGAGAACACTTTGAATTTTCAGCAGCGGTATTTTGAGGAAAGAAATCGACGTTGAAGGAAGCAGTGATTGCATTACATGGATATCGTTCTTATTTCTTACCTTTTCGATATAATTTGGCTAGACAATAGTCGTTATATCGGTCCCAGAGGTTTTTAGAGAATCTTCGAAGGAAGAGAAAGGATTCACAGGAGAGTAAGGTATAAGGCATAAGTAATTCGAAGTCAGAATAGCCTCCGGGCAGAGCGGAAAGTCTTGGAGAAGAAAATTCATTGGGATCCATAAAATCGCGAGAGCGAATATCGGGCGAGATATTTTGACATAATATCCAAGTTCCAATTTACTTGCGGTGTGGTATATAGAGGGTGGAGAAACGACCGCCGCTCAATGTTGAAATTGGTGATTTCAATGTCCGATTAAACACTATTCCGAGGTAAATGAAGCGATCATTGAGAGCTCTCTTGCAGGCTTGTAAAAAAAAAAAGAAAAAAAGAAGAAAAACAAAATCAAATCCAATCATCACAGAAAAGTTTCCGATCACAAATGGGTCTCTGAACCATCGTTTATCACGGCTGCTTATTACCCGCCAGTGAATTTTTCTCTCGAACCAATCCTTCGGTGAGTTTGTAATTTTTCCATCGTTTCAATCGAATATACATTGAGAAATATGTTCAAGACACACACACCATGGTTGCGGATAGATGTATAGCTCGAAATTGGATTATGCTTCACAATATGTGGCACAAGCCGAAGCCTCGCGGTCTTCGGCGATGATAAACTCTCGGTACAGGGAAATTTGTTCCATCACGTAGCCGTAGAATGAGCATACCACCGGATCCTAATTTGCAATATGTGGTGTACAACGAGGGTAATAATAAATTTAATAACGAACGTATTTTTCATCGAATTGATGTCATATATGCTCGTAAATTGAATCGCTTTACCTATGATGAGACCATCGGTTTTCTTTGATATTAAACATTGAATTTACCTTTCGCTCGGTAGTCGACGCTTTGTTCGATGCTCGGTACCCGATATTACTAGCCGTTTAATATAATACGTACCTACACATGCAGCCTTTGTGATAAAGCGGTTTCCACGTAACATACGTACGAAAGCTTTGCTGTTTTAGCTTTTATTGTTATTAACATTAATGGTAAATTATTATCGTTGTATACGTACAACCGCGTATAATATAATACCCCCGGTTTATGAAAGCCGGAAGATTATAACGGCGGTTGTAGCCGTTACTACATTATACTAATGCAATAGATATTACCCTGTACGTGTAATGGCAGGAGTTTTCTGGACCTGAATAATTATAGTATCCACTTTTGTAAAGGTTACCTGCTTCAATTTGTTGAGCTTTAAATTTCAAACTTCATTTAGGAGGAGGATGCAACGACTCGTTTCGATTATCCTAAACATTTTTAAAAGTACTGAGTATAAAGACGAAGTCTAGTTGCCGTTATCAGGGATTAGCGGCTTCAGTGAAAGAACTTTTCGCATGCATTTCGCATATACATATGTATGTAGGTTTCGGTATATTAGCGTGATTGAAACCAGACCCGGAGTCCGCGTTCCGGTACATAGCTTGACTTGAACTTTTTAATCCACTTTGGTATTCGCTCATCTATCCCGTACCCCCGCAAGTTGGTTCCTCACTAACTTCTATGTCAGGCTCATCGTACGCGGTATAACTCGATGATTCCTAGATAAAAGCCTCTACACAGATAAGTTCGAAAGCTTTTCTACCGCCTTTTTGATAGCTTGACAAATGCCCGCTTTACTCCAGGACCAAAAACCGTTCCTTGAAGCTAACAAAACGCCCCGGGAACGCTTCCAGAAGTTAGAACGTTTCGCAAAACGTGTACAGATCAGAGATATGAATTTCTTGCTTCAACCTCTCGCGTTCTTATCATCTCAGAGCCGACTCGGCACTGTCTTGATGAAAAATTCAAACCGAATCGTTCAGGCTATACTTTGCTCATATAATTCATACGCGTAAGTATTTATGGATGTACCACGCAATATCGAGTATGCAGTGTCTCGTCAAATTCACTTCTCAGACTCTGCTGCATTATTTCTTAACCCTGCAGACTGACTCGTATCGGATCAAGCTTGGGCTTGCCTAAAGGAGCATTAATGAACTTTCGGTCCGTGACGAAGTTAAAATCTTCCAAGATCAGGGGAAAAAGTAGTTGGAAAGCCAATCCGGTGAGTACGATTAGTATCAATGGTGAAATTGATCAGTTGTATAAGCTTTGGGTGTGCAATTTCACAGCGCTACGCTAATCTAATTAAACGGCACGGAGATGGAGACTCATGAAGTTGCTATTTGGATCAATAAGAATTGCCCCGAGCCAATACAGTATATGGGCAGATATCTCAATCTTCATGAATTTCCACGCGAGTCGAAACTTTTCAGAACTTCACTTTCTTCTTTGCCTTACGGGCCAATTGTCGAGTATTTAATTCCACCCCTGTGAATTTAAATGCGGCGATAGATTGGCATGACTTTTCGACTCGGATTAGAAATTCTAGTTTTATTCTACTAGTTTTCAACGCGCAAACTAGAATTTGGGGGTAGGATTGTACATTAGACTGGTCGCTAAAAATTAAATTTTTTCCAACGCCCCCTAAAAAGCTTCCTTTTGATAAAAACACGCGAGGCAAATTTTTTTTTTTCATTAAAAACAACACGTGCCGCAAGACGATCTAAGATCATTTTTTGGTAAAATCATGTTTTTTTTGGAAATTTCTTATCACAAATAGTATTTTTCCTGAAATATAAACAATTTTGGAACTCAAATGAATAAGATTTCGAATTTTTTTTTCATTTGATGTTGTCTAGTTGATAAAAAATGAAGGATATTTCAATTAATAATTTTATTTTAAATCTAAATTAGTACAAACTTATTTTTTACAAGCAGATTTATTAATTTCAAGGCTCAAGTAAACTTTCTTTAGTATTTTTTATAGGTACTTTTACTTCTGTAGTGTTTTTCAAAAAAAAAAAAACATGATTTTACCAAAAAATGAACTTAGATCGTCTTGCGGCACGTGTTGTTTTTAATTGGAAAAAAAAAAATTTCCTCGCGTTTTTACATCCAGAGGAAGCTTTTTGGGGGGCGTCGGAAAAAATTTAATTTTTGACGACCAGTCTATTCTACATATAATGAAATTCTGATTCAAACCTCTGGATCCTTACATAGGACACGATTCTACTGAATCAGAATCATATTTTTGTCACGCAAACTAAACAACGAAGAAATTGAGATTCTAGAGGTTCGAACTAGAAATTCTATTCCGACTTGGATCGATACCATATATTTCTCAGTGAGTGAAAAACTAGTTTATTCGATACAAGAACAACCCAGATGAGAATATGTGATCGTAACAGTGACCGTGGGAACACAAGGCAGCCTCATGATTGGTGGAGAACATGTTTTCGTCTAATCAGCAGGGCCTGGTTCGAGCTCCCACGATCAGTCTCTCGGCGTTAATAGCGACTGCTGAATAGTGTGTTTCCGCGTGGATCAGCCACTGATTGCGAGAGATCAGTAGAATCAGCTCAAACACGCGGCAGTAGATCAAGTCGAGAATAGTCAGACGCGTCTGCAGCCACACGGATACTACCGCGTATGCCAACTGGCCGAAATTGCAGTTTGATGCAAAAATATCACATCAAGCTTATGTACCCTCATTGCATTAATCTGAATCTTTCAAAATCTGACTCGTAAAATCCAAAAATATCCCAGCGTTTGAATTTGTGACAATATAGCAGTTCTTTGGTTTTCTAACGTATCGGACGTCTAATACATATTGTATTTCTATAGACTTTTTTGCCATAAGGGCATATAGCTCATATATCAACAATTTATTTTGCTGAATCGGTGATATCTACTTTTCAGTCGAAATAAGGTCAGCTAGTTCGTAGCGTGACGGAGCAGCCCTAAAAAATAGATCACGACAAAATATCCACCGCTGTTTGAACGGTGTGATATATACTGACTAAATCGTGATGATTTACTGTATGCCCTACTGTATGCGCTTATTGTATTTATCTGATTCGTTTCTGCCGGGATGGGATTTCATTTGGATAATTCTATTCAATGGCAAAAGATCAAAGCGTAATTATAAATTATACCCCGGCTATTGATGGTAGTGTGCATAGCTGTACCGTTAGTTGAATGCAGATTACTGGCAAAACAATAGCTGCAGCGCGGGTTTGGATAACCGCACGATTTAATTTTCCTCAAGAGACTGCGCTTGATTAGCTTTCGATCATGACCACGATATTTGAAATAACCAAAATAACGTTATAGGCCGAATTAAACCGCTCAAAGAGCCGCTGGAAATTAAACGAAATTTTGAGCTTCGGTATTTGAGTTTTGTTGCATATCAATACCCAATTTTTGTTTAATATGAAGCAACTCACTCGTAACAATAAGCTATCGGAAATTTACATCTATGGGCCAAGGCGGACCGCGCTGCTTGGACGATCGGCCCACATCTGGCAGACAATACCGTTGCTGGCGAAACTACGACCCTAAGAAATACAAGTATTTTGGAACAATAGCCGAACAGTCGATGGAGTCGTACGTGACTTCTGGCGCAGGTTTTTCAGCCCTTTTATGACCTGTGAAAATATGCCTGGTTTACAAGCGCTAGTTTGTCGGCAAATGTGGACATTGTATTACCCAGGCAGCGAAAGCGCGAGGACGCGGAAAGGGCCACGTATTGTTTGCCTGCAAGAAGTACGTGGCTCCCCTCTTGCCTCCTCTCTATGTATACCAGTTCTTCGATTCTCCCATTTTTTTCTATGTACGGACTTTCCGATTTCCTACTTTCTTCTGTGTACGTTTACGCATCCGATCAACTCGACTGGCATATCCTTGACGACTCGTCTACGCCCTTCCAAACATTTCCAAAAGTGTTCAAAAATCTCGCTTGAAGCACACACCAAAAAAGAAAACAGCAGATCAAGTCCTTCACCCATCAACAAGTATCGATTCCTAACAAGCAACCCTTCTCCACAAAATCTAACAAACAACAAGTAGCCTGAACTTAATTTCCAAACAATAGATTCTGAATAATAGATTATTGATAATAAGCTGAACTTTTAAAATAACAAAAGTGAATATATATCTATATCGTAAATATACTTGAAATTTGTTCACACTCGACTCAACAATTCATTTCTAAAACAAATACCCTCCCAAGTCTTGAAAGTGTCCAAAATTCAGATCGGCCAACAGAGGCGCTTTGAGGAAGTACTAATTGCTCGTTTGCGTGGACAGAAGTTGCGGAAAAAGGCCCACATCCTACCATTGGGATTCGACACTGTGACTCGGATAGTAAACAGCATGAATGTGTGCCAAATAAATGAACATTCTCGACCCTAATTATTGCTAAACAATTTTAGCAAGAAAAACATGCTCTGAACTGGATATTCTGTGTTCAAATATAATAATTCACTCATCTGTATAAAAAAAAGCCCGTTTTCCTTCTCTCCGAGTACTTAATGTTGTTGAAGCAAATACAAAATTTATGACAAACGTGAACGTCGTAATTTGACGCATAAAAGGTCTCTCATAATGTTTGAATCCTTTGATCATGAAATAGACAACATACGGTTAATTAAAAACCATCAATAGACTGGCCATCAATATTTTTTGGAACCAAAATGCTCTGTCAGATGAGCAGCCAAGTTATGCAGCACGTGAGAAGCTAATGCATCAAACATATCATGAACTCGAAAATTGGACAACATCAATTAGTTTCCGAACTTCTATCCTCACAATCAGATATTTATTTGCGAATCAGAATGAAGCCCGTTGCCTAAAATATATTCACCGAAAATGTTACGAAATCTGAGACTGTGGTTTGATGCTGGTAACCCAAAGCCAGCCTTTGCTACTACCCTCGAACTGAACGGATGTAGATGTGGCATTGTTCGTTACTTTGATATGGGTTGTGATGTGGTTCGATATGCGGCCTTTCAAAGATTCTTTATGACCCGCTGAGATTAGGTATTCCATCTTTGTTCAGACTTTGGGAATTTGAATTTTAATCAAAACGCCTCATTAGTGGCGAGCGCTCTGCTACAATTTCTCTTCACTTTTATTGAAATGTAGAGTTGCAGGAGATGCTTTGAGTAGGTATGTCGGTATGTGTATGTAAGTACCTTGTGTCAGTAGAAAGATCTAATTAGATAATTAGGAAATGTTTCCAGTCACTCACCCGGGAAAAAGCTAAAATACGTTAGCATATTTGAAATGGGTAGAGAAACGTTTGAAAAAGGGAGAATATATGTATACATGCATCGGATTAATTCCCTCTCATCTTTTTCTATCGCCTGACTATATTACACCAGCGTGAAGTTGGCACAGCAATTAACATGCATGCGGAAAAGTAGGTACCGGCCAGGCTGCAGATCTTCCGTACGGGGGAATTAATTACTTCCGGCGTCACATTTGCATGTTTGGTCTTTACGCTCACTAAAATGCGACAGTCAACCTAGTCCGGCTCTATACCGCTGATGACGTCCAGGGGCTAGTTTCCGTGAGACATATATAACCACCGGGTAAATTGGATCATTCTAGTTTGGTCATTTCGCGAGAGACTATTTCCTGAAGCTGGAGATTCGAAAAATAGGTATAATTTGTATTCGAAATAGTCAAATTATTCCTATTTTCACAATTTTCAGCATTATCGCTTTTATGTGGCACATTTCGCACATATATATGCCTGATGATATGGTTTAAAGATTTCATAGATGCCTATCGCACACCCGATTGTATTACACACATTGAATTTTAAAATCCTACCCTGCTTCATCGCCTTCGAGGTTTGACATTTACTTTTACTTTATACCTATGCTTCAGGTGTTTTTCTAAGGTGAAACTGTAAGCGGTCCATTTCTCCTCGGTCTAGAGAAGAGATGGGCCACTCCACACCTGCCTAAAAAATGCAGACGTAGTATCTCTTCTAGGTTTTGTTTCACTTTGTTACAATTCTAGAAGAAAAAAGTTTGGACATTGTTAAAATTTGTTGAAAACTACCGAATCCTTTTATTCTCCGAGCGAGGAAACCCGAACTATGTATCCATCGTACGATTTTTGAAAAACTATTTTCTGAAAATTCAGAATTCATGCACCTCAATTCAGGCATTACTCAATATCATGGACTGTAGTTATGTCCGCAGTACCTACTTCTTCGATCGAGACGAAAAGGTGGCATCTAAATTAGCGTTCAAAATACGGTGACCATACGATCAAAGACTGGTTCGTCAGAAATTTAATACGCTACATATGTGTGTATGCGTATAATATTAACACACATCGTCGTTTCGCCGTGTATAACATCAGTGTGTGAGATTGCTGCCTTTCCATCGAGGTAATAGGCAGCTTGCCTACCCAGCAGCAACGATCGACTCGGTGTACATGTTACATGTATGGGCACAACATATGTCTTCTCTTTGCCTCTGAGACGGGCGCACAAAGTGCAAAGCCATTTGTGTTCAATTCTCAGAACTGTCAATGACAAATAGTCTAGAGTAACGGAGTCAACCGGCCCCGCTTTTCCAGGCTCTACGTTTTGCTAGAGTGAACTTGCAAAGACAAAGCCACCATCAAATTGCTCGACAGGCATATGCAGCGGTAAACTAGCATAGGTACAACAACTCTAGTACGTTTCGACTGTGCTTGGATGTGATGTCGCGAAAATTTTATCTCAGTCTTATTTTGTTTTCAAATTAAATTACGACCTTTTCCTAATTGAAGTACTAATGCGAAAACTGTATTTGCTGTATTAAACGCTGCGTTATGGCAGTTGAAGAATTTGATGCAATCAGGGAACATTGAGCGCATCGCATCTATTCGAGTCCGAAAAACACTGCGAAATTAGCAGAGACTGCGATATTCGCGAGAGGGGCATGAAATTAACACCACGATAGACTAATGCCAAATGAAAATCAATGGTTGGTATGTATTTCGATGAATTGGTTTGAAAACATATGCGAGGTAGGTAGGTATAACGATAGCACAATATTTGTTTTGCACCTAATTTCTGAGCTCTATTACTATACGATCTCCCAAAATTTGACTTGTGAAATTGAAAAATATGCCAGTGTTTGAATTCGCGATGCGCTATCCTTCGTGAATAGTAACAATTCTATGATTTTCGAACGTACTGAACACCGAATGTTTTATTTCTGTAAAATTTTTCGCAATACAGGCATATAGTTCATATTTCAACAATTTATTTAGCTCAATCAGTGATATTTGCTCTTGCAGCCAACGAAAGGTCTGCTTGGTATCACGAGGGTGCATGCCTGAAAAAGAGATTGCTTCGAAATATCTATACCTAAATGAATGGCGTGTTTCTCTCAATTATCTCGGAACGTCATAACCCGCTATCCGCCCTTCTTGCTTCCGACTCCTCAACTGATGATGGAAAAATCGAAATTGTATAACTGTAGCCACTTTGGCGTGCGCGACACTTATCACTCACGGCAAATTTCGCAAGCTCCGGGTGCCGGGTGTATCACTAATTGAATTTCCTTCGAGAGAACAAAGCCAGACGTTTGGAACGCCATGGAGTCTGCATTATATGTATATTCTTAGCACATATATACTAAATACAACGTAGACGGGGTATTCCATCTCCGCTCAACGTGCCTCCAGACTTTGACAATTTCGATATCGCTCATTTTTTTTTTCTACACGAAATACCAAAAGATGCCACTTGCCATGGCTTTTAGTGACGAGTCCCATCGTTTCAACGGGGCAGAATGTTGAAATTTCGAAGTTTTCGTCGAGAAGAAGTTTCCAAATGCGTATAACTCGAAATCAGTCAATTTTCTCGAAAAAATTACTGTGTCAAAATTGCGTGTACGTTGAATGTACTATTTGAAAATAATATTTTTCTTTTTAAATACTTGAGCCTCTGTATCGTGTGTTAACTGCGAATGAAAATTGAAAAGCTGGTTTTCGAAGAATGGACCACCTTCGATTTTATTGAAATTTTGACACGATATTTTACGAAAAATTACGTAAATTTCAAGACCTCGTGGCACTTGGCAAGTCTTTTGGTTCGGAAGTTACAACTATTTAAAAATCAGCGAAAGTCAGAAACGAAACAAAACGTCCTAAAAATGGAACGATAAAAGGATTGTGAATCATAATAGTTATTCAGGTATTTAAATGAATTCTGCATTTTGTTTTTGAATAAAATATGATTTGTATTCGAGTCACGTATTTCCAATATCAGCCAATCGAGAAGAAGAAAGAGAATCCATCATATTAAGGGAGGACATTGCTTTATTGACATGGCCGATATCGAAAATAGACGACTCAAATAGAAACTATATTGTGTTCAAGAATGAAATACAGAATTTATTCGAATACCTATGGCTATTTGGATTCCAAATCCGTTTATCGTTTCATTACAGTCGTTTCGTTTACTTTTTGGCTTTCTCAAATTTTTAAATGATTGTAACTTCTGAACCAAAAGACTTGCCATCTGCTACAAGGTCTTAAAATTGACAGAATTCCACGTCGAATATCGTTTAAAATTTGTAATAAAATCGAAGGTGGCCGATCCCTCCAAAACCAGCTTACCAATTTTTACCCGCTAATAACACATGATACAGGGGTATAAGAACGCCGAAGAAATCATTCGCGAATCGTATATTCAAAGCACAATAAATTTGTACCTATTGATTTTTCCGAGAGGACTAACAAATTTCGAGTTATACTCGTTTGGAAACTTCTTGTCGACGAAAACTTCGAAATTTCAATATTAGGCCCCGTCGAAAAGATAAGACTGATCGCCAAAAGAAGTGGTATGAGCGAGCATCTTTCGGTACTCCACGTACAAAAGAAAAACAAAACGATAGGCGAGATTGAAATTGTCAAAGACTGGGCGCACGTCGAGTTCAGATGGAATAGCCCATATATGTATGTAGCTCGTATATGTAAATATGTGAGAACATAGCAGGCACATAGAAAATAGTAGATAATAAAATCAATATACGTATGCACTGTATACATAACTATATAGGTATATGTGTATACATATCGGTATATGTATACGTATAGAAAACATAAAATGTACAGCATGGAAAGCTGATGAAACTTTTTTGTGAGCCATATAGCCGTGAAGTTTTCAAGTTATTTTCAGTGGAAATATTCGTGTCACCAAACTTGAATTTTATACGAAACCTTTGAAGCGTTGGTTTATGGTTGGTTTTGACAACAATAAAAGCTCTCGGAAGTTCGTTGCTGCATTCAGTTTAGTTACCTCCCCCCCATCGTTTTGTTAACTTTGGTAAGCTTAATACTATAGCATAGAACCCTACGCGTATATAACACGTCAGACAAACTGTTCGAACCACTCCGAAAGTTCTTCCATTCCCCTTTTCGGGGTGAAACGCGAGGATACGACGAAATTAGCAGGCAAGACCTCTCCCGTCTAAGAGAAGCGTACGACCGGGCGTAATTAGATTAATTCTTTTAATTAGTCTGGATGGAACGAGATCTCTTGCCTCTCTAACCTTGCGAAAAAGGAAGATCGCCATTCGCCCACAGGCTAAGAGGAACGAAAATATACGATACCATTATTTTTTCCTATCAAAAAGTTTTATCGTTAGTTCATCCATCATCACTACTCAAGAGTTTATCCATTTTTTTCATTTTTTTTTCCGTTTCGTGTTTTTTTTTTTATTGGAATGAAAACCGAAAAGGTAAAACCGCGGTGACGAGCGTTATTCGAGCTGTGACTACTTGTCGTCCAGAGAGTGATTCCGGTAGTTCACTGGGACACGGTATGGCTCTGAAATTTATAATTCATTTATACAACGTACTGGTGGCACGCGGTGCCATGGCATGACGCGGGTATAGCCAACCTAATGGATGTGTTCAGGCAAAGTCGTCGGTGATAAATATGCCCTGGTGTTCGGCGTGATTGCAGCCCTAACTGCATTAACGCTGTCGGAAAATGAAATCACGTCCACTGCTTTTGACAGGGTAACAAAATGAACCATAAAGGAAATTGCCTACGTATTAAACTTGACTATAAGGTTTCCTAGCTTCAACCATTTCACCCACACACGTCAACCTCGCGACTGACGTTTCGTGTATACGTATAAGGGTGCAGGTTCACGCAACGTGACCAGCATCCCAATCGGTGGATATATCCCATCGTTGATGGTGAAGATACAGGGTAACAATCCGAAGAATGATATCAAACGATTTCACGCGGTCCATTGCACAGATATAATCATCCCAGGGTAGAGCTGAACTATTTTTCTTTGTAAACAAGAACTGTCAGTTTCCGAAGGAGTCAGCAGTCCTAAAATTTTTCATCTTGGATATTTTATCCTGGATTAGCCTTGCGACCGTTGAATAGAAGAAATTTGATGATGTTTTATAAAAGGAGGGGAAAATCGTAAGTGAAGTTGATAACTCGATGAGAAATAGTGCCCGGATTCCTCAGAGCAGAATATATGATCGTCTGGGGAAATTAGCATGGTACACGGGCGATATATCCATGCAATATCTATTGTATATCCGTAAAAACCTAAAACACATAAATACCCAGGTATGCAAAGCCTTCGCGCCGTCATGGGAGGTTTACTTGGCTCTTGGTAAAATGCACCATGAATATTTCAATGCGTTTCTGGGATCTGTTACTGAAAATGTCGCCCTACTGAATTTATCCATCCACCTTGAGCTTTTTGGAGAAAATCCAAAACAAAAAAAAAAAAAAACAGAAATAATAAAACACCTCTGTCTCTCGCCTGGATTTCTTTCGTATCAGGGTTTATACTTTCTATGTGAATACCTACGTGGGTACTGGGGAAAATTCTGAATCGTAAGAAAGTCTAGAATTCGTTTCATAGCTTCAGCCACGACTATGAGAAAAGTTTTAAGAGGGAGCGAATCTCTTGGAAGATTAAAATTATTCCAAGATCGGAGCTGGGCACAGTTAAGTTTAATTCAAAATACATTTCTGCTTGAAAATACAAGTTACACTTATAACATGTTATTGAATAAAAATACTTACCGTCATGTCGGCACAGGACTGATCGATAAAAGTGAGTTCGGATTCCTCGCCTGCCAGAAGAACGCTGACAGTTTTTTCCCCGGATTCATCATCTGTAACACACACCGCTACTCACAATCCAACCACTCTTAGCTACACTCACCCTGACTAATTTATGCTCTACATATACTACTTTACTAAAATTCTACGTGAGAAGGGTACATACACACTTTGGAAATAAGGTTTTTTCGAATGACTGATAAGCTGTGAAAAAATATTATATTGACTCAGTCTTTTCACACCTTATTACGAGTATTTTGGAGCATAATTCAAAATTATTTGAAGTTTTAGGTACTTCGTCTTACGCAGATTGATCGCATCGAAGGAAAAGTGGTTGTGGTAGGGTACAGGTAGCATCGTTCACAGAAACTCCTTCAAGTTCGGAGGGAATGTTCTACATTGATGTGATTTCGGGGTAAGCCAACGATATTCGATGAATTCAATTTTTAGATACGAATATTTTTCGTTTCGAGCCATTTTCTCGTAAACGTTGAGAACAAAAATGTTTCGCATGCCCACGGCGATAGAAAACTGGCTTTAACTTCGTCATATCAATTCGATTTGCCTCGAAAGAAAATAGTTTTTTAATGTTTCCTAAAAATTTCAAAAGGCTTCGATGAACGATGCGACTCGTAGTACCTAATGACAACCACTTTTTCTTCGGTAGACTCAATCTATGTAAGCGAATCTAAGTAATCAGCTATGAAAAAACTTAATATTTTTTTCGAAGCCCGCCAATAGTTTGAAGAAAACCATTTATACACTAAATAAATAATGATTGAAAAATAAAACTGTGGCACTCGATGTGTGACTAGCATGCATTATGCATCATTATACGCCGAGCTTGTAAGCCTGAAAATTTTATAGCTTCAGAGTTTATAAAGATGGCGTGTTTCTTGCGTGTTTAAAAGCCAGTTTATATGCATCCGACTTCTCATTCTGTAACTAAATGCACAGAGCATTTAAAACTGGGTCAAAATGATGAGAATTTTTATTCTTTTCCTTTTTCTTCTGTTCTTTTTTTTTTTCAAATTCAAGCAGTCCCTAGCCAGGGATCAGAACAAACGTGAAGTAACTCTGCCTTCCTTATAGCTGCGGAAGTTACAGCCGTGGAAGTTGTGCGATATCTTTTTTGTCTTCGTTTCTTTTTCCGTATATCTAGCGTAAACCAACTCTCGTCTTGTTCTGCTTGCCATTTCTATCCTCCTCTACTGCGTGTAAAGGATAACGACGTTGCTGTAGTATAGAGAGTCGAGACTCGGGCGAGGCTTAAACTTCAGCTCGACTTCGAAACTTTCTTTACACCATGTATGCGTGTATATGTACCTATGTGTGTACAAACGACACGTTGCGCTTAAACTTAGCGGAAAATACAAGTGCCTCAAAGCAGACACCAAAATACCTCGGTGTTTCAAAGTCTGTACCGTACCGTCTAGCTTCCACTCGTTACCTCCCAAATTACAGCTTTGAAGTATATCATTCAGAATCCATTGATTTGGATTGAATTCCAATTAGTCTCTATGCCTACGACGAAGCACTCAGATTCGAATGAGCGGAAGCAAAAAATTCACACAAGGGCTTCACAATTGGTGATTGTAATTTCAAGGAGATTCGCACTTTCTGACATCAAGTCCGCAGTTTTGATTCGATTTTTCATACGAAATTCGCAGAATTACAAAAGAGGTGACAAAAATCGTGGCAACTACGTAAATATACATTGGAATTCTGTGAAAGTTATCAAGATACGAAGATTCAGAAATCTGAATTGGACGGTGAAACCCATAGGAGTAATTGAAACGGGGCAATCGGCAGTCTTCCAAATAACAATTTTTCACAACCAAACAGGCCATTCCAAAATAAAATTTCATATCTCGCGCATGTGAGCTTGGTTTCGGCTATAGCATTTAATCATCACGTTTTTCATTCGTTTCTATTGGATTCCGGATTGCGGCAATTTTCTCGAGTTGCTACAGGGTCGTCGGGCTCAAAATACGTCTAAACACCAAAGCAGGGTGTCTCGTTGAATAAAAATTCAATATCGCAATCGTTTTCGATCGATTTTTCTCAAACCCCGTATCAAATTCACAGATTTATTGTCCCGCGTATTGTGCGTTTAATTTTGCTAAAATCGGTTGGCTCGATCGAAATTATTCAACCCGAAGGACTTCTAAGCAAGTGTCCCGTTTCCTTGGTAGCATGAAAGTACTTCGTAGCTAGATGTATAACTCCTGTAGTCAATATCGACACATCGAAGAGACCATTTGCTACAGAAGATCATTGTACAGTGTTCGAATAAAAGGTGGATAACAAATTGCCCTGACGAGAAGTCCTAGTGACTAAAAGTCCAAAGAGGACGTTTTCGATTTCTAAGCTCGAGAATCCATTTCTGAGAGACTTTTTTTACCTTCGAATGAAGGGTCCGTGGTAGGTACTCACCGTTACGTCTGGCGTACCTTAACTCGACTCAAGTTTCGTCCGTTAAGCCAGTTTTCTAAGTTTGAGTTGGTAAGATGGAAAAAAAAAGGAAACACCAAACTCGCAAGCCCTATTATACTCCAGGGATTTCTATGGATTATCTCTAATACCAAAAATGAAATCGACGATTATTTCAATCGAAGTTACGACCCTTCGACAAGTAGCCCAAAATTTCGGAGTATAAAACGTAGATTGGTTATCGTCTCTTAGCTCGGATAACTTATTTCCACCGCAAACTAAGCATTTCATGTTATCTCATAGTTTTAACGCAACATATCGATTAGAGGGTATTTTTTTTCTCTGCTGTACTTCACTTAGCACTTGAATTTTTATTCGAAATTTCCAAGGGATATTGAATCTACACGATTATCTTCGAGTGATGTGAGATAAATCTAAACGACATTTTAAGCGCATGAATTTCTCCTTGGGTATCCTGTGACTTATATGGTTCTTGAACGAGCCGATAGCACGTAACAAGAATCACCAATCACCTAGGTCCTCACTTAATGTTCATCCCTGCTGATATCAGGAGACATTGATCTTGATTAGTTATTGAACGCGGCTTGATGGTGGGCTCATTAGGCACCCAACTTCGCTAGCCAAAGTGCACGGCTATAAGAAGCAAGTGATATTTTGCCATAAAGCGATTCACAGAGTTTACAATGTTTCCAGCTTTATTCATCGAAAAATGGTAACGGTTTTATTTCATTTATTCAAATTTATGGGATTTTATCATCCTTTTCATTACCTATGGAACTAAATGAATATGTGTTGTACTTTCCAGAATCTAGGAGTCTGTAAAATCGGAATTTATTAAATGCAGTTTGAACTTAAGCTAGGAAAAGTAAGCTTCTCAAAGTAGACATATCGTAATAGTATCCCGGCGAGTTTATTCAAGAGATAAATTTCACCTTTCAACATTTTCTCGGCACTCTTCGGACAGCTTGCATAAAATATGCAGGTGAACATCGAGCTTTTAATTACATAGTGTGAAAAGCTGCACGGCGTGTAATGAGATTGAAAACAGTTACGGTATACACCGCAATTAACAAGCGCGCTTTTGGTATGAATAATATTTCACACAATTTCGAGATACGGCAATGCTTCGAACCTTTCGTCTCTGGTCCTTCAAGTTTACACAAAGCGTGACAAAAAAAAAAAAATAAAATAAAAAAAAGAAAGAAGAAAAAAAAAAGGAAAAAACTATACATGAAATAAGTAGCGATATCGAATATCTGAGATCAAATTTATCGTGTAGATTCCACGACGTTCTATAAGATTTGACACTATTGTAGAAAAAAAGTATCTGCAGATATTTGCGAAAAAATTTGACTATAAGGTATAAATTCGTTTATGGGTAAGTTCCGCGCTTTCAGAGTCTGATTGCAGCAATTGCTCTCCATTCAGCCAAACTTGAACCCCCTAGAGCTGTGTTCGACGCGGGAATGTTTATTCGAGGTCAACCTGACGGCTATACAAACACCAGGTCGAGTGCCATAACGTTGTACGTCTAACTCAAACAAGTATATTGACTAGATTTTCGGAATATGAAGCCACAGATATCTCGCGTTTTCACCGGGTTGCTACGGTACGCGGATAAACTACGTAAATATTGGTCGGAGAATAATGAACGAAGAACATGAAAGAACAAATTAATAAAGCAGTAAAACCACACGGAACTCGGGTAAGGACACCAGTTGTGGATCCTGAGGAAATTTCATCCTCGCATCCTCAATTTTTGTAATTGGATGAAGAATACCATCGGTTTCAATTAGGCGCCGGATACCCATTAAGGATTCCTTCTCCCTACACCCGTTTGATCACTTAAACACGCTTATTTACGTTGAATAACTTTTCCACCGAACTTCATCGCGTCAAAAGTTTTCCCAAAAAACCATTGTACCTCGTTACGGTTATCGGAACTCGAAAGGTTCAATCATTCGCTGAAAATGAATTGTGATCCTGAACAACTGATGCAGTTACCCGATGTGTTCTATACCATGCAGGGAGACAGCACATCCGATATACCCATGCTTAAAGATAAAAATGCTTAATCATGAGCGCAGATTAGGATGGTTCAAAAAAATTTATTAATTTTTTTTTTTTTTTAACTCTTACCCTCCCAAATGTTTCTGTTTGATGATAAAGAAAATCCTCACAAAAGAGGGGCGCTGTAGCTCAACTCTAAGAGATCGCCATTTTTATTTTAGTTTCCTATTCATTTAACATGGCAATTTTTGTTTTTTCATTAAAATTGGAATGACACCTGATCATTAAAATTTTTTGCAAATAACCATTATGTATTCAGAAAGCTGACTCTTTGAGCTTTTCCAAACTCTATAATAATGCATGATTATGATAACTAGAAGACCATTTACAGCCATCTGAAAATTACTAAATTTCTTCGTAGTCAGAATTTTAGTAATTTTCAGATGGCTGTAACTGGTCTTCTAATTATCATAATCATGCGTTATTATAGAGTTTTGAAAAGCTCAAAGAGTCAGCTTTTTGAATATATAATGGTTATTTGCAAAAAATTTTAATGATCAGGTGTAATTCCAATTTTAATGAAAAAACAAAAATTCGGATGTTGAATGAATAGGAAACTAAAATAAAAATAGCGACCTCTTAGAGTTGAGCTACAGCGCCCCTCTTTTGTGAGGATTTTTTCCTCATCAAACAGAAAAATTTGGGAGGGTAAGAGTTAAAAAAAAAAAAAATTAATAAATTTTTTTGAACCACCCTAGATTGCAGCCCTACCAAAGGAAGAGATAGAAACAACGAACTCACCTATAGACGTGTCGTAGGCGTGGAGATATTCGGATGTCATAAATTGGGATACCAGAGAGCTTTTTCCAACGGCTGGTGCACCCAGCATCAAAACTCTGTACGGAGCCGGGCCTTGTGAGGCACTACTCTCACGTGAACTTGCCAAAGATCCTGCAGCCGACGTTCGTGCCGAGCCTGGATAAGACGCTGTCAAATGTTCCGTACTAGAAGCATAATTAATTTTCGGATAAAGCGATCATCCGTTACGCCATCAGCTGCAAATAGTTGTTAATAGTTTCCCGTGATAATTAGTCGTTTTTTTGTTTTTTTTTGGTCTTGACTTCTGCAGAACAGAGAAAAGTGCAGAAGCTATTTAACACATTAGTAATTTGCCATATCAAAGACTCTCGTGAAATTCACTTGAGCTTTTCAAGTGGCTGTTTCTGTTTCTGGTTTCCTTAGAAATTATGCGCGGCTGGAGTCGACTTGGCCATTACTATGGTTTCACTTGACATACTTCAACTTGCACACATGACCGGCGAAGTGCACCACTGACAATTAGTACAGCAGAAAAGCCGCTGTTCTGTATGAGAACCATATTCGATGTTTAAACTAGCTCATCTATTTTTGAAAAATAAACTGAAAGCTACTTCGATACTAATTATTGTAAGCGGGATGTAATCTAATTATGGAGCGGGATTGGTGTTCTAATTCCTAAAAATTGCGAACCGTAAAAATTCCGAATTCGTTTGAGACGATTCCGCAATTATTGCTAATTTCATCAAAATTCCAAACGGTTGGAATACAGACAGCTCAATACTCCGAAAGTTCAGGCCCCCGAAAGCCCAAAGATCAAAAAATTTCGGTCTATTTCTCAGGATCCGGAGACAAAAAATGGTTCATTTTAATCGAGACTCTCCTCACGGAAATCCATTCCATCTACCTCGATCGAGGCAACTTTGATGTCATGAATAATTGATAGGGTTTTGTTTTCGAAAAGTTGATCTCAAGACGATTAATTTAACCCCTTATTGGTTTCGATGCGATCAATACAGCCCGAGTTATTAAACACTGAATGAATACATGCGTAAGTTTCAAGTTTCGGAGCTTCAACCTTTCGGATCTTTAGCTTTCGGAATTACGAACCTCCAGGGTTCTTCGTTTCAAAGTTTTCGAAATTGGCTATCTAGACCTCCGGGAAAATACCCTGTCTAGAAACCGTGAGTCGGTGATCTTCGAATCCGGAATTTTTACGGTTTAGAACTTTGAAAATTCGGAACTTCAGCCCAGCCCCGTGATTATCACCGCTAAGTTCAGTCCCGGAATAAGTTACACCTGACAGAAGCTCCCCTTCATCGTTCTATAACTCTAAATCAGTGCTCTGTACTTATTACCTACCAAAGTATAACGTTGAATAACGATCGATTACCTCGGCTTATCTTTTTCATTTTAACACAATCGATTGCTTTTCACACATACTTGCACCTCGCAGTTCGACGAGTCACTGATCCTATTTTATTCATATGCTTTGAAAATACATGAATTAGCTCATTTTCTCTCCTAATAGAAGCTAGTTCAGAGTCAAATTCAATAAGCCTGTGCCTGAGGCATAAATTTTGCGACCGAATCAAAGTACAATCAACATTCACAGAGTATTTAACTCCTGCAGTGATTGTGTCGTGTAAAAGCAAGGAAAAAAAATCGTAGTGCTTAAGGCAGATGATTAACCATACGCGTATCCGTACCTATATACATAAACGAGTACGTATAACTATTGCTAGGCTTTTCTAATATGGGGAAAAATGTGATTTCCCGCTGAGCCAGAGCGGGTATTCCTCTAATCCCATTGCGTTAGGTGGAATTAACCCTTCGAAGCACGTTTTGGTGTAGCGCTAAAGCCACCCTTTCGCAAACATCGGCTCACACTGGATTTGAATTTTCATTTTTTACTCCAGGCTCGTGAGTTCTTGCTTAATTAAATGCACAGAATTTTTTCTCGTTGTAAAAAGGACGCGTGGAGCTTTTAGTCGCTAATTGAGGAGTCGGGTGCAGCACGTACAGCTAGTGATAGGACGTACAGTGATTTATCACGTTTTCAGATAATTGAGAAAAATGCACCATCCATTCACTTATGGATATCTCAAAGTGATCGTTTTTTCAGCCGTACTAACTGGACCTTATGTCGACTGCAGAAGCAAATTTCACCGATTGAAAAAAAAAACAAATCTTTGGAATATGAGCTGTACGTCCTTATCGCGAAAAAAATTGCATAGAAATCCAACATTTGGCGTTCAACACGTTGAAAAATCATAGAACTGCAATTATCCCCGAGTCAAAACCGATTCATCGAAACGCGTACTGACTTCTATATGTTTTTATTGGGTATGAGTCTCGCCTTTCTTGCTCATATTGCAGTAAAGGCTCGTTTCAGAGTCGTCTTGCGAATCATCCTTCAGATTGATGCAAATATAGGCTCAAGGTGCCCTTATTGCATTCAACGCCTCGATTGATCCAAGACGGAATCGATTGCGCGGTACAGTTGTGGGAAGAAATTCTCACGACTCACATTCGCAGGGTTGATATTTCAACGTCACCTCAAATCGCAGATAAATATTGCAAAAGATGTACGCAATTAGATTTGAAAAAGCGTTGAAAACTCGTTCGCATCTAATGTACCCGATTCTCCTCTCCTCTCTTCTCTTTTCTTCTCTCACCGAGTTGATATCGGCGAGTCCACGAAGCCCAAGCGAGATAGATCACAGCTCCCTCTGAACTAAAAAACTACCGACCCGTGTAATTTAATTACGAAAATATAGATCGCTCACCGCAGGCTGCAGTGGTCCGCAAAGAAAATTGTTTTGGGGTGGGAATATCGGCGGAACAGAATCGCGAGTAACGCAGGAAAGCGCGGGGCTTCCGTCGACCGGAAGTTTCTCTTCTGTTTTTTGTTTCGCCTCACTATGCTACGGCATGGCATGGCACGACATCGTCGACCGTGAGTCCGCTTTGGAGTATCGGAAATCCGCTCGAGGTGATCCACCTAACTGAAACTTCCTTTTCCTTTAAAGGTGGCTCTAGCCTCGTAGTCATAACCACCGAGACATCGAGCTTCGATGAATAAATGTGGCTGAAAAATCCTACAGAAAAAGCGACGAGATCTTCGCGCAGCTATTTTCGAACAGATCTTCATGTCGCTGTTTGATTTGCTTATTTTTTTTTTGGCTTTTTTTTTAGCTAGAGAAATTTTCCAGCGACGTTGATCTCGCTCTTGGCACTATTTCGTCCAGGGGATTAGGTCGCTGTGCCGATTTCCGCATAGATTGCCAGCCTGGGATCTGGGATTGGGAAAGATACAGAAAGGTCGAGAATGACAACGCGAAGTCGTACCTACTTTCTTTTCGAATTACGTATACGTACGCGACACAGTGCACTCGACGGTATTGATCCCCCTACAAACACGACTAGCTCTTGTATTAGACAGACACTGGGGAACGAACGTGACGAACCAATCAAAAGCTTCCTCTTCCATCGCTAGTCCCGACCCCTCTCAACTTTACCTTATCCTACCTTCGCTTGGTGAAACTGAGCCAGTTTATATGTACCTATACACCCAACCTACACCTACATCCTGTACCTACATCGAAAGCACGTTAGTCTCTACCTCTTAGAATAATGAAGTACGCCTGCAGATATATGCCACAACTTAGCTATCGTAGAACGAGAAGTCGGAATACTAAATCCGACGATGAGTTGATCGAATGAATTTTCAAACCTTGGACTTATGTGGATGAACGTGGGGCACAGCGGGCCCCTGCCCCCAAGAACGGAATGAATTTTCAAAAATAAGTGTTTGATGAAAATTGCGATTCTTTATGTATCAATTAAACCGAAAATTCGTTTCCCACATCCCGTTCGATTTTGCTCAAACTTGGCGAGGCTGGAGGTTTGGTTGGGAGTTAAATCATCCTGGATCATTAAAATTGCATCTTCCACAGGACCGCGAGGATAAAAAATTAACGAAAAAGTTTCCTGACTTCCGAAGTTTTATAGTTTTCAATGGCGGTATAATGTGTCGAAGTCTATGGTGAATTCTATGCGTCAAAAGTAGTCGAAAAACGGTCGAAATTTTGAATAAAAGAGGTTTCAGGAACGGACTGAAAACAGCGTTCCTTGATTGGTTTTCCAGTTTTTGAAGTAGAGAATTTTTCACAGATTTTGTTATACGCAGATACTAACGTGACATGTCTTTTTTTTTGGAGATACCCACAGAGATTTGAAACGAATAAAGGAAAAATTTTCGAATCGTTGTTTCTCGTGGCCTATGAGAAATTGGATTTTTATAATTTAGTGGAATCTGCTTCTTGAAGATGAACCTTGAACCTAAGTCGAAGAAACATCTGAGAGAGTGTGGATAACGGATTTCCAGCTTGATATGGAACTGCCGAAATGTACGTTACTCGCTAAGCTCGTATATTTTCATTTCATTAACTTTATACGGGTACGTCCCCGCGGGTCTTTCAAATTCCATGAAATCAACAAAGCTTTCATCGAAATTCACTGGCAAAAGCATTTCATTCCAAAAAAATACCCGATACATCGTGCATCGACAAACGAAGAAGCTTATAGGTATATTTTTTCAACGTATAGATAGATATATCCATATAATTTACGTTCTAAATTCACAGTAGACGTATCATCAAATATGTGCGATCTGCACAGCTTAGACAAAAATATAAAACAAGTAGACGAGTTTATTTCGCAAACTCCATTTAGGAAGGGTAATCTCGAGCAAGCTCATGCACGAGACCTTATTTTCTCCAAGGCGACGTAGAGATAAGAGGAACATAAATAATAGAGAAAAAGGTAGACGTGCATTTACGTTTTTTGACTAAATCTGGGAGTGGATATGCGCCGTACGAATAAACCGTTTTGAAAACCTGATATAGGTACGTTCCTCATTGAACAGAAAATCCCATTGCTGTCGGATTACTCCTAAAAATGTCTCCGTCGAAATTTGATGAACCAGGCGACACTCTAAGGTCCAACACGTGTGTCTACGTTGCTAAGTGTCACACGTAAACTCACGCGTTCGATTTAGAGTTTCGTCAGTTTTTTGGAAGTCGATGTAAGTGTCTGCTCCATGTCTTCTGGCGTCGTAGAACTTCCGGAGAACCTTTTACCCTGTGAATTACTGCTGATAATTTCCTCGAAAACTATTCGGAAAAGCAAGAATTCGTGTCGAACGAAAAAATGAAAATAGAATCAGCTGACTCATAAGTCGATCAATATCGCATCGATTCAGCTAACGACTTGTGGAAATTGAGATGCGATGCTTGCACCGACGATGTTAATTAAAACTTTAAAATTGCTTCTCAAATCAGGGCTTTCGTGTTATAAAAATATAATATCTGTGGTTTTGGCACTAAAATCGATAGTTCCTTTCCTCGAGACTAGTTACCTTTCATCCGTGTGTATAGAAGAGCATTTTTCGAAGCACAGGGCATCAAAGATGTTGAAAAAGTGTTAATCTCCTTAACTTCTGTTTGAATCGAATAACTGCAAGTTAAAGT
Source organism: Tenthredo distinguenda (assembly GCA_947538915.1). NCBI lineage: Eukaryota > Metazoa > Arthropoda > Insecta > Hymenoptera > Tenthredinidae > Tenthredo > Tenthredo distinguenda. The sequence continues at coordinate 16,117,410 of OX384534.1, forward strand.
TAAAAATAGTCTCTGAATTTCTTGTCTCTGATGTTAGCGGCGAGTGAAAAGTTTCCAGAAGGAGTTCAGAATGAAAAAATTAATTGGTCTAAGTTTCGAGCATGAGTAAACTGCTTTTGATGCAACGGGACTGAAATAACGAATGCCAAAGTATTTCAATAAGCCGAAGACAGCCTTTGGCTACCTCAGACCCGAAGCGAATTGAATATTACCAGGTTTGAAAAAAATTTCCACGTTTGCGAATCCCATTTTGGATCGACAGCTGTCAAAGATGGGAGAAAAGTTGAGTAAAAGAAAAATTAGTATGCCTGACACGATTCAAATTTTGTAATCAAGATCGCGAATTGGACGGACTGATCTGCGTATAAATTTCACAGAATATCCACGCGCTAAAGTCTCCGATGAGAATGAGATCGAAAAATGCAATTTTTTCTTTCAATTTTTCTTCAACTTTGAAAAAAAACCAGTGACTCGCCTCTCTCAGAAATTTTCCAACCCTTTTCCTCAAATAACTGACATTAGTTACCGTATGGTAAAAACTTGATAAATTTCTCGTACAGCCACGCAATCTGACAAGTAATCTTGCCTCGCGTGATCGAGGCCTTAGTTTTAATCAAACGCAAATATCCGGGAGAGTTATACAGCCTATACCATACTGCACTGGTACTAAACTATATACCTACACTCCCTGATTCAATATTGTACTATAAAACTCACTGATTGCACGCACTGCACTTGCTTCTGGCACCGTCGAGAGCACCAGGCTTTCCATCATATCTCGGTGTATACATATATTACCTATAGTCTATTACCATACATATAACCACGAGGCAAATTTTCGATGTGGTTGTGAGCGAGGGTAATAGAATTTTCCCATCGGAATAATTAACTCTGAATTTTCCTTTGTCTCTAGTTTTCTATTTCCGTTTTTTTATTTTTTTTATTTTTGACGAGCAACCAACTACTCTTTGTGATATTAAATTTATCTCACTCCCGCCGGTTGAATGCCTATCAAATCCATGGAATACGTTGTTCCGAAAATTTGTGTAGGTACGCCCGCAAAATCCCTGTTATCTAATACCTACCCGCCTAACTTTGGTATTTCAGGCTTAAGCCTTGTATTATTTAAATTAGTTTAATCCAATATCCTCATAAATCCTTCAATAATTCTCATCTCGGAAATTCCAGAAGTGGCTTTTGTGCAACTTATATCGATCGGAACTTTACCAATGCTACAACTGCTCTCCAAGTCGTTATCAGTTAAATAAGACATTCCAGTAATGGCAAGAGGAGCACATGGCAGCGATACCTTGTGTCTCTATACCTTAAGATCAGGTTGCAAGCTCCCAAAGATCTCGTGGACGGTCGTTGGTCCAGGAGGCCCTATCTGTGAATAATTAATAGCCCGAAACGAGCATGGCTAATGGAATACTCGATAGTTATAGAATTTCTATGATGTGACAGATATTCGGTGTGATTCACATTCCGAAATTCGGGAGTGTGCAGCGATTTCGAATTCAACGTAATTCCTATCTCGAGTTTTAATCTAAAATAATTTATCTGGAACCAGATGAGGAATAAATAATTTTTTTACAAAGCTTTAGCTGACTGGTTTGAGTACCGGAAGAAAAAGAAAGAAAAAAAAAGTCCCAAAGATGCTGTGCCAAGGATAACGTCAGTGCCAACCGGCGAATCTTTCTTACAGGGATTTTTTTTTCATCTCTTGAGATGAGAATATCGTAGCATTAATCTTCCTGTCCGATAACCGTTACGCCTCGAGGTGGATATTCGGGGGTAGCTATAACAGCAAGTGTTTTATAGTTTGTTGGCTCAATTCCAACGCGGTCTCAATTCGTTTGTGAAATTTTCCAACCCACGAATGTGTCTTCTTTGGTGCCCTTATTTCGTCGTCGGGTAAATAAATTTGACTAAAACCAATAAACTACAGACTCTGTACCCTTTTGTCAGACTTTTCCAGAACAGCGGATTATTTCCACTTATTTTATCCCGTAAAGTTTACTTGTTGTTTCGACAAAGGTGTTCATCGACACTTTGCTAACTAGACGTGCATCCGCTCCGTTTAACAAATAAATTGACGGTCCGACTAAATTGCATGGAATTTACTTCACGAAGAATCGGAGGAAAGTGTGAGTGAATATTTGATCCAATCGAAAAAACCGTTTTTCTCTGACCCTTTGAATCTTCAAGTCGCGATTCTTTCCTCTCTTGGCTTAGGTCCAAACTGGCCATCAGATATTGACTCAGGGCTTCGCCTGTTACACGAGAAATGGGTGTAATAATTAATGGATATGAACTTACCTCGAATTACTCGAAGCGACGCTGTTGTTAGATCGGGATCTCCGGCTCTTCAGAGAGTCTCCTCTATTCACGATGCCTTTTCCAGTTATACTGAAATGTCTCAGTCTGTAGTATTCCTCCTCGACACCGGTATTCGGCATGCTAGCTACTCGCGAACGCTGCTGAGGTAGGCACAGGTAATTCGGACGTCCCGAAGCCCGGCTGCCCGGTGTCTTGACCGATTGCGACCTGCTGTGATGAGGACTCCCGTATCTGGAATCAAGAATAGAAGATGGACGTTGAGACGTAGTTACAGTTTCAATATTTAATCTAAAAGTATGTCGAACTGAGTGAGCAGAAGTCGATACTCCAGACCTTATCGCACCTGGATCCAGAATTCTGTATCAAAGTCAAATTCAGCTCGTAACGGAGACTAAAATATCCTTTGGTCTGCTTCGCGTACTAAACTTCCGAATTGACAGTCCGACAAATTCTATTCATGGCTACGACACGTGAACCTTAGCTAAATTTGGTCAGGTAATCAAGCGATGTTCACCAGCGAGGTCTTCTAATTAGATCAAAATTAGGACGCAATATTTGCATAAATGTCCGTACAGCAGTGCCTACCGTGGTTTGAAAAAGTGACGTCTTTTTATTTTTCTTTCATTTTTTGGTGACTGTTTGCGAACATTTAAAAGAATAAAATTTCTCGGTGCCAAAAGCCTGAGGCATTTGATATTTTACGATAGGGTTCTACGTGACGACGCACGGTTAGCTCAATGTCGTCCCAAAACGGGATCAAACAATTTTATCATTCACAGTCCGTGCCATAATCGTGGTATAATATTTGCACCGCCACTTTATTTTTTACTATCGATTGAATTCCGAAAGTAAGAACGAGACGAAATAGACCATTTATAAACGGTTCCAGTCTGTTCCTAAGTGGTACACGGTCGACGATCGAGTATTCCGGTCACGAGGGTGTCGGGGGTGGAAGAAGAACAAATAAAGTTGTACGCGAGGAGGTAGAAAACTTGAAATTAGTTTCCTGACAGGGTTTACAGTAATTTCTATCGAACCTGTAAAATATACACCGAGAAAACCGAGATGGCCAATTTTTGTAAACCGATTAAAACGGCTTTACTCGAACTATTATAAAAGTAATTCCTTCGACTCCGAGGAGACGTCGTGACGTCGTGACGTCTAGCTACCCTGGTGCCTAAACTCAAATGCCTAAACTCTATCTCGAGGTTCTCCTAAGCTGTGAAGCCACGTGGGTTGCCTTCGGGGCTCTCGCTATTATTCCAATGACGACTGGGGCTGCGGAGTGATCACCAAATCCCAAACGGTCCCTCGGGAATCACCCCCTCGTCTACTCTGTCAGCCTCAGCAAACCTTATCCCGTTTGCGTGTATACCGTTCGAGAAAGATAAGGATAGCCGCGATACTACTGCAGCCATAAGTCTAGTGAGCTTTGCAGGAATCTCCCGGCGAGAATTGAAGGGGAAATTCCACACTCGAATGGCCATAAAGCTGCATGGTACTACGGAGCCGAGTACCGAGCGTGAGGTAGTCCCCATGAATCCGAATAAGCGGTCGTATATTCTTCAGGACTTTCGAATTTAGTCCGAATTACGTGGGTAGCCCGAACTTCGAAAGGTGACTGTCGTCCGCTCGACCCTTGTCCGATAAATGTGTATAAATCAGAGCTAGTATCTCTTGATTGAAATGCGCAGCTGATTGTGAGAATAGGAACAAGCCAGGGGTTGCAGGGTGTCACGAACGGCCAAAGACAAACTTAACTTCGACTGGTGGGCGAGAAATCCGGGCTGTGTCAAAAGCAGCTAGCTTTGGGTCGGCCCTAAGACCTCAAGAACACAATTAACAGGGGTTCGTCGAGAAGCTCATCAACGAGATCTCCACCCAGCTGCTTTTCGTTTTACTCCCCAATTCATAATAGCGATAGTCCTCATCCCCCTCTATGACTTTTGTGCTTGTGTTCGATCTCGGGTCACTTGCTATCATCGAAATTCGAACCAGAAAAACGTGACGTTTCCAAAAAGCTCCGTGATCCCGGTCCTATAAGGCGTCTGGCCAAAGCTTTTACCGTGTAAGCATTATTATCAGCTTCGGCGCGCCGTCGTAGGGGTAGAAAAGCTTTAGGCACACGCATTTCAATGGGAATTGATGGACGCTTTTGTTATCTTTACCATAATGTATATATGCCTGTGAGCTCAACCGCCTACACAGGCAATTATCTATAGGTTTTTTTATTTTTTCCTTAAATGATGATCTCTTTGACAGTAGAAGTCAGGCTGTTTCCTTATTTTTCTTATACCTTGACAGTGAAATCCTTCGCCAAATGCCGCAGGCCAATATCAGGCTTCATATTTCCGCCTTTAATTAGGCCGCACACTAATCCATAAGATGTTGGATTAGTGTGAGGGCTTCGTATTGACCTTTGACATAAAAAAATCGGGACTCCGTCACCTTTGATCCTCATTTTTCACGCCTGTCTCATTACGCGCAATACTGAACTATTCATTATGGAACAGAGTTGATTTTATTTTTCACAGAAGCGATACTCTATACTTTCTCACACCATTTCCTTAGATTTGAATTCGAATTTATGCGACAGCCTCTTTTCGTCCAGAAGATTGAATGAATAGTTGCGCAGTATTCAATACGTGCTAGAAGTTCCTTGAAAGCAAAGAGCGCGCGGTAATTTATTATGAAAATGATGAAAATTCAGAAACATGGAAATTGACTCGAAAGCGGAATAAATTCATAGCAGGCACATAGAATTACCATTTTAGTAAAAAACCCAGTAAAACTAAAATCCCAGTTCAAAATACCAGCTGGTAACATCAGTGATGAAGTTACGGCTGGAGAATGAAACAAGGTAGAAACCCAGCAAGCCCTATGTTTGTGGAGAATATTATGGGGGGCATACTAACTGTAAGCCCCTGGGCTATCTCTTGCTATTTTACACTTTAACTTCGCAATAAATACAAATTCCTAGGATCAGGTTTTGCGTGTGTCGGATAGTAGGTATGCTTCGGTGTACCACGATCTAAATACACGTTTTGTAAGGCGATTCAAAAAATTTTGAAACCCTAAAGTAGAAAGTGAATAATTTTTCTCAATTATTCTACGCGAAATCTACCGAACTTTTGAAACGCAATTAGGTACCAACAATTTTTTATAAGCTCGTGCATGGATATCGACTCTATAATATATCGAAATAACACAAGGCTATGAGGCTATGCTGATGAAAGCCTTGGGTGCAATATTCATGAAAGAGAGAAGCGGCTCTTTTAAGATTTATACCTTATATTTTCCTCACCATAAATCGGAAACATTATCGGATGTTTCTGTACCATGAATGAGCTACTACTTTGCTTCGTCCTCATGAGTTGCTATGGAATCAATTGCACGTATCAGATTCTTTAAAGGATTCAATTAATTCATCGAAATCAAATGGTGCAATGGTACATTTGTAGGAAAAGGATTTATATGTATTATTGGGGCTATTCATTTATTTGTCCATATTTTTTAATTTGCGCTCGCACCCGTGAAAAAGTGAGTGTATGAGGTCAGCATCAATACGTATCAATACGCCCGCTGTGCGATTTTTTTGGCGTGGCCCATCGCAAAATTATTTTTCCCATTTGATTAACATGGGAACATCGCTCTTCTTCGATTTGATCTTATTTTACAGCATCGAAAATTGCTGCATCGTTGTGAGGTCTTGTTGAATATGTACAATAGATGTCAATAAACGAGTAGCAAAGGAAAAACAATTTTTCTATCGAATGCCAGTGAACGAGAATAGTGACGAATCGTGACGATTTGTGACTATTCTCGTTCACTGGCATTCGATAAAAAAATTGTTTTTCCTTTGCTACTCGTTCATTGACATCTATTGTACGTACATATTCAACAAGACCTCACAACGATGCAGCAATTTTCGAAGCTGTAAAATAAGATCAAATCGAAGAAAAACGATGTTCCCGTGTTAATCAAATGGGAAAAATACTTTGGCGATGGGCCACGCAAAAAAAAATCGCACCGTGGGCGTATTGATACGTATTTTGTTTTGCGAGCGCAAATTAAAAAATATGGACAAATAAATGAATAGCCTTAATACACATATACCCACAAAAATGAAAAAATGAACGTACTCTTTGAATTGGATCAAGTTCTCGACCCAATTTTCGCGCTCACATTTCGGAACCCGAAAATCCGAATGACCTGTTTTTGCACCACGTTCATATACGGAAAAGAACAGTACTGCATCGCATGTACCAAACTTTCCGAACTCGCTGGTAGGATTCCTAAACCCTCCGTCGAAATTTTTCGCTTTTAACCACACTTTCATTCCATAAATTTTTACGTAGCTTCCGGTCTTTTCTTCTGATACCCGAGGTAGCTAAGCTCACGAGTCACGTCCGGACGAAGAAGCTATTCCGCAGGTTCCTTGACATTTTATACAAGCTGAATTTAATCTTGAATCACGTTACAATTGTTATCATTATTGCCAGCATTCGTTTTTTCACTATCATAATTATCACGATTTTCATTATTATTAATTATTTCTTATTTTGTCAAACGGACATTAAATCTCAGACTCATGGGTGCTGTACCTATACGTGTATAGTGACTCGCGCAATATCTTCAGCACGGAATGTATTCAGCTTGCGCACGCAATGAAACGTAATAAAAGTTTCCCCGAGGAGCTGACGCAGCATACTACCTACCCCTTCTGTGTACTTGAAAATAGAAGAAAGTTACGGTATACAGCTAAGACTAAACAAATTCCTTTACCTCGTATTAGACGGGATAGAAAATATGGTCTGAATTTAAATTCGCACAATCATTAGTAAAATTATTTCAACGCGTCAACGACGGTCGAAATGTTGAATGAGACCGTTTGTGGGTTAAATTCATCCGGTTATTAGATACGCTCGAAAAAATACGTAGGAATCGACGTAGAATGAATGTATTTCCTCTTTATAGCGTGTACGGGCTTTGTTAACTCGATGGAAACACGTGCATACGATACCCGCCGGTATAAACGAAAAATACTGGTATAGTCGTTTGACGAATTTTTTTCAACCGACGAGTATCAGAAAATTGAACTTAATTTAGTTATTATTTTCCTGAGAAAGGCACCAGCTAGACTCTAGTCTCTCTTGCCGAGTGTGCTGTCGAGCTGTCAACTGCAGTGACACCATATTCATAAAAAGTAACAAGAAACACGGTCACGGAACGAAATTTTCGAGGAAAAAACATAAAGAGAAATTTATCTTCCCCAAACCTTAGACCCTAGCACAACCAACCCTCCCCCAGCCCCCACCACGTTTCACGAACCCTCTCATCATCTCGGCTGGGCTCTTGCAAATGGTAATTTCCGGAAGGGAGTCTTTCTTCGTTGGTATGCCTCTACATTCCTACACACACTCACTACACTACATATAAATATATATATATATATATATATGTATATTACGACACGCAGAAAGGTTATAGCGAGCTAGCGGGGTAGGTACTTCTTCTGCGGTGGCATAACTCGTGTCTTACATTGTAGAAATCTTTAATTTCCGGCCAATTATGGTGAAAGTCAACCGATGTGGACTAATGGTTTGGTTTCGCGAGCCCTTTTTTCCTCGTCATTCCCGGCTTGGGGGTGGTAGAAAAATCTTCGACACAAAATCAGACCTCTTTCGGTTAATCGAAGATCTAGCCCACTGATTTGATCGATCGATAATTGAGAAGTCGTATCAGAAAAACGCGGTTTCATTCAGTTTTGGATATTTCGAACTAGACCTTTTGTTCTCATCGCATCGAACTCTTCGATCATCATCCCCCTTGGTGATAATTTGGTTCACAGTTGATCATCTTCATTGTGATGTAAGACGATTATTTTGTTTCAATATATTGGCGAAGGTCTCATAGCGAGAGTTTTCGCAGACGACGCCGAATATCTTTTGTGCTGTTTTGAAAGTGATACTATTCAGCGGAGAAACGTTTCTGAACGAGTACAATGCTTTCGGATGAAATATATCCCCGTAAGAAACTCGAGAATTTTGCAAAAGTGTTCGCGACTACGACCAAAGACATCGTAATTTGGCATTTCCAATGGTATACAATGATCCGGCGTCCCTCCTTGGCTTTAATTACTTCAGCGCCTGTTTGTCCCCTTGTGAAGTTCAATACCGACTTCCTCCGCACGTGAATTCGAGGGTCCTCGATTTCGATCTACTCCTTCATGCCGAAAATGTGATCGAGTATTCGATAGGATGTAATCGAAATAACGTCGAAAAATAATGTCTTCCGATTTAGTAGCAATTACATCACCGTGTTCCTATCCGCTGAATTGAGTGCAAGGCTATCGATCTTTACGCTAAATACCGTTTCGCGTGCCAAGTAAGGATATACGGTATGATTTAGCTCTAACTCGCGGCCCGAGATATCTTACAATTAGAATTTCGATCCTCAGTGCAAACTGTTGGAAATGTCTCCAATTAACGCCAAAGTCTTGGTCGATTTCGACGAACTAAGTGCCTCCAAACATCCCAGCAAGAACATTTGGTTCGATAGCATAATTCAATTTATACATGAATCTAGATTTTCCAATTAATTTCTACCTAATACGTACGTTTCTATCAAATTTATCCGTGTCATACGAAATGTAGCTTTAGTGTCTCCCGAAATTGTCGATTTTTATAGAATTCCAGCGCTTGTTTTTACACAGAGCTAAATTCGTCATAACCGCCGCAGTATTCTTGAGAAAATGAGAAAAATTACATTGCAGGAGGTGAGAACATGGCGAAATGGGGTACCTGGGAAAAAAAGGGGAATCTTGACAATTTCATAGATGTTTTCCTATGGCTTTTCGCTTGTAATTAAAACTAATATCAATTTTATATTTCACTGCTTTTACGTGAGCCTATCAAACGCAGGATTCACTCGAACCATTGGCTCAATTTTTGAAATTAAGTGTGAGAAAATGTTCAATCAAGCGGAATGAACATTCTCGCGTTCTTACTTAGGTTGAGAAATTGAAAAATTGATGAAGTCGGAGTTGCGTTCAATAGGCTGATCTATATTTCGATCAATTGCTTCACATTGGAGTATAGAATTTCAAGTTGACATCGATTAAGATACGCCTTATCAGATTTTTTTTCAAAATTTCTTCTGATTTTGCTATCGATTCCTTTGACGCCAAATTTTTGATCGCGAAATAGCAGATAATTATCGATTCTTGGACTCAGCATACTTGGCGATATTGGCAGATTCATTTGAAATGGATTTACATAGGGGGCATCTCGGTTAGAAATCATTCAACTCCCAAACAAGGTTCACCCTTGTGTACACACATACGTCTTGATGAAAGATTCAATCTCGCGATTCTGTGTATATTTGTTTGTCACAAGGAACACTCGAGTCGGAATAGAAATTTTTGTTTAATCCTCGAAAGGCTCGATTCCTTCAATCTTCAGTTTTGCGGAAAAAAATATAATTCCGTTCTAGCAGAATTATACGTCCCACGTAAATCAGAATTCCTTCCGAAATTTCAAATTCTCCTTACGACCCCAAAAGTCTGCCGAAACCGCCGCAACTCAACTTAATATTTTAAGATCTACTGGTCCAAACTAGAAGTCTAATTTGCCCCTAAATTTTCTCGAAACGAAAATAACTCGCACTTTCAGGTGCAAATCAGAATTTCATTCCATGTGTACAATCTTACCCTCAAATTCCAGTTTGCAAAATGAAACTTGAATTTCTATTACGACTCGAGCAAATCAGAGTAAATCGTGTCTAAGTAACTCCGTCAACTGGTATGCGAATTGGGTATCCACATTTTTCAATGTAAACGCTTGCGCTCACGATCAGTGGTCAATTTTTCGGCGATGGTCCGAAATAGGGATGACTCTGTTGTCAAGCGGTGGCGTGAATCTATGTTATAGCCGTGTACGCGAAATGCCATTTTTCTAGAGGAATCATATTTCGCGCGGGTTGTTTCGGGCCTGTCGGCAATTTATTAAATCTGTCTTACGCCGGAGAGAACGGCTAATAATATTGCTTCCTATGAATGGTAGCACGCGTATTATACTTGCGACGTATTTCGGGTGCGACGATGACGAATTGCGATCCGTCCAAGCGATAGTCGCGGGCGGTCGGCGTCGGCGTCGGTGTCAGCGTCGCCGTTAGCGTCGCGTGTTCGCAAACTCGAGCGTAAAATAGTGTAATTTAGAGCCAACTCAACCCCCTGAACCTTTCCTGCTCCGGAACGTGTTGCTAGGAACGATACGCTGCTCTAAGCGGTTACCTTAATTGATCCGAGTTAACAAAAGCTTAATCTCGACCTGTCAATCACGCTCACGGAATTATTAATTCCACATTTTATGACTCGCACACCCCGGATCTGCTATAATAATCTTACGTATACCCATACGGTTTTTGATTAATTACATGGGGTAGTTATCCCGGTTCTAAACTTCCGTAAAACTGTTATACCTGGTTTTTAATTGGTCATATAAGAAGTCGTTAAACCAGCCAGTACGGAAGGTAATTAGCTCGATTAATACAGTTTTTTTTATACTCTATATACGTGTGTTTATGGTAACAAAAAAAAATGGCTTCTCTCAACTTCCCGTTTAAAAAAAAAGGCCAGTCGTTATAATCACCCCGAAGATTAGAGGTTCAACTTCGCGTTTTAAGGTCTGGAGAATCACCTCCGACGATTTTCTTCCCCGACGATATCTCAAGAACGAATCAACGGATTTAATTCTTCCTTGTATCAATCGGCGCGGCGCTGCTTAACTCAGAACTGATTAGATTTTGGATTCGATCAGCCCAGTAGTTTCCGAGTTATTCAAAAAAAAAATGTTTGGACGATGATATCTAGAGAACTGATCAACGGATTTCTAAGGTTTTGGTCTCAATCGATAAGGTTTGCTCCAGCCTGAATCTGCCCGAATTTCAGAATCAGTTGATGCACTATATTTTCTGTTGGAAGAAGAAAATGACCTCTTCGCTAGTGAAACATTGCTATTTGTTTCATGAAAAATTTTACCCACGGAATACTATCATTTTAGCTTGAAAAATCCGCACAGGAAGTTGTGGGGCTGGTTGATCGAGGTCAGCTGATTCCCCGGCTTGTTTATGTTAGATTACACCCCTCATCCTCATTCATTTTTATTAGAAATAAAACCCTTTCGAATTTCCGTCTGAGGTGTGAATATTTCGCGTGATTAATGCCACAAGGTCGTAAGTGATATTATACGACGTTTTGGCATTGTGAAGCCAAAAAGCAGTTCTTTTTGCTTGTCTTCGTGCAGAAGACATAAAAATACGTTCAGGAACATTGAAATTCAATAATTGATAAATTGGAGGCGTTTTCAATTTTTCAATTTCGGTTTATTTTCGTGTTTTCATCCGTTTTCGAGCGAATGAGAATGATAAAAAATTATGCCTCGTTTTGGCGTTAAAATCGCCTGTTTGTCGGTTAACACCTTATGGCATTAGTCGCGCGTTGTTTGTTTATTAACTCGTCTTGGTTTATAGGATGTTCTTTTCACAAAAGAAGGATTTTTCACTTAAAAATAATTACAATAAACCTTTGTTCAAGAATCTAAATCGCGGCATTATTATTTACGTCTTTAGACACAGTCTCGATCTTTGAGTACGGTTGGCTTTGTTCTGACAAGGTTAAATACGGATAAACTAGTAGAAATTTTGATTAGTATAACCTTTGACAATCCTCCTCGATATTCGTATGTTGCGGTTTTCTATATCCTAATCATATACGTGTTCGTACGGATTTTTTTTTTTTTTTTTCTTTGGCAACAAAGTCTTTAGGGTCCAAAAGTAGACTGCAGTCCATCTATTTTAGTTAAGTACTCCATTCATCTATTTCGTATTTCAACTCGGTGAAATATTACCCTAGCTGCTAGTGAATGAAACGGAGTTTCTTTTGATTACCAGGTGTCTGATTGTATAGTGCTTGCATGATTTTTAAAACTGCAAAGTTCGTTGCAATTTCTGTAGAGGTTCTCGCCCTGATTCATGCCTTTTGTGATAATCTGCGGAATCCGGATACATTTTTCCAAGATAGAGATATTCCCGAACTTTAGATCTAGTCGTCACCTACCAATATGCAAAAATTTGCGTATAATTCACCCTTATGGAAAATCAGGGCCATGGATCTATTTCTGGCTTCTAAGAGCCTATTATGCTCTGGGTTGAATTAGCGAATGTATAATATCATCTGCGTATGATTAATGAAATGAAAAATAGCAAAAATAAAATAAAAAATGATGGAAATCACTGCCGAAAATTGCGAATAGCAAAGAGCTCTCTTCGCGACGTTTTATTGGAATCTAAAGTGCCGTGTCGAGTGTAAACGGAAACCTCAGCAATGTCGTGTAAATTTTTGCAAATTATAATGAATCTGGAGTGGAAATCAAGTTTGAATAATTTCGGTAAAAAGCAGAGAATGCTTCACGGAGTGAAAAGCTTGAGAAAAAAAATCTCTCAACATAGGGCTGGTGAATCTTCTACCTTTCTTTCAGGTCGATACAGTTGTGTCATTGTGGCAAGGCATTTGGCGTAAGAATGATCTCGATACATCCTAATCTGGTGTAAAGCTCATAACGAAATTCCGTAATGGCTCGATCTCATTTTTTCAAAAACTTCGACGATGCAATTTCCCGGAATGATTCATCGGCCATGAAAGGGTTAATTTATTTCTTCCTTTTTATTTTGAGTGAAACACTGAGGCGTTGATATTGAACTAGGAGTGTGGGACCTCTTCTTCCGTAATAATTTTGTTAAAGAGGCACTCCGAGTCAAGCAGCCACTTACTTTCGAGATGTTTGAAAAATTCTCTATCAATTCTCTTCCGTACCTCGTCGCTGTTTCATTTCAACATTTACGTACACTGTGTGTGATTACTCATTGCGTTATCGCAACTTCACAGAAAAGTTTGTATGAAATCGTACAGATGCGGGAAATTTCATCGAAAATTTGTCATTTTTCTATGTGTACCCAAAAACGATGATGACGGGTCTCAAAATTATTTCAAGAACTTTATTCGGGGGAAAAAAAATTACACTTTCGATGAAAATACTACATGGCCCAGTCCATATGAATTCACCGATGATTTTTGGCCAAAACTTCCGATTCATTTGTAACTTTGGCATATCAATTTTCATGCGATTTCATGAGATACGTGTTTCTGCGTTTTGGCGAAAAACTATTTTTTACCTCTGTGGCGCCATTTTGAAATTTTCATGAAAATAGGGGTTTTCCGAGAGTAAAAAATCCATGTTTTTTTCAAATTGCCGCCATTTCGTCACCAATCATCCAATCGCAACGATTTTTTTGTCAAATATGCGCAATTTCATAAGCTTTAACTCGTTTTTGGCCAATTGTGATTCAGTGCAAGGTTTTTGAGATAGAGGAGGAAAACTCAAAAAAGTCAATTCTAGGAAAAATTGATTTTCTCAAAAACACCATCTTCGATTTTCGCGAAAATTTTATATGTTTTTCAAAACCCAAAAAGCCATCTTTCTGAAGTGACAACATGCCATTTTTTCAATACGTGAGTTATGGCCTCGCGATGAAAAATGCGATTTATTCACGTTCTAGCGTTATATAGGTAACGTTCAAACTTGAATGTAGGTTTCAACGATCATTTCAATCTTGAAGTCCCCGAAATCATAAATTAGAATGTATACATGGAAGATAGAAATTAAAATATATGTATGTGAAAATGGCATGTTGCCACTTGGCAAAAAAATGGCTTTTTGGGTGCTGAAAAACATATAAAATTTTCGCGAAAATCGAAGATGGTGTTTTTGAGAAAATCAATTTTTCCTAAAATTGACTTTCTTCATTTTTCCTTCTCTATCTCGAAAACCTTGCACTGAATCACAATTGGCCAAAAACGAGCTTAAAGCTTATGAAATTGCGCACATTTACAAGAAAAAATCGTCGCGATTGGATGATTGGTGACGAAATGGCGGCAATTTGAAAAAAACATGGATTTTTTATTCTTGGAAAAACCCTATCTTCACGAAAATTTCAAAATGGCCAAACAGAGGTAAAACATCGTTTTTCGCCGAAACGCAGAAACACGTGTCTAATGAAATCGCATGAAAATTGATATACCAAAGTTATAAATGAATCGAAAGTGGTGGCCAAAAATCATCGGTGAATCCATATGGACTGGGCCACATGCATTCAAGTTTGTGTCTTCAGCAGGGAAGTATTATTACAATAATTGTGCCATTGATCGCAATTAATGGAATTCGTATCGAAGATATATTGCCCTGTCTGTATTCCACTAATTGTGCTTTTAAAAATCTTCAAATTGCGGCAATTAGTAACCGTTTCCATCATTGTTTGTTCTTTTTTTTTTGTTTTCTGTACGGTGATCCGTCTCCAATTCTATGAATTTGTTTTCAGAGCAGACTCTCCTAAAAAGCGACGTTTGTGTCTCACTCTCGCCTTTATGTCCAATTTCGTACTTCGTGGTGGAGAGAAAGAGAGCAGTCTCGTTAAACGAGAATGTACCATAATTATACATATTTCAATTTTTTGTCGACCAATTTATCAAAGTAAGTAAAATCGTGTTTTTTAAATTCTCTTAACGCACGTTGTATTTAGAGTTTAGCGAATTCTGTCTCCTAATCGACCATGTTTTTATTTTTCGCTTTCACATCCTCGCTGTCCGGGCTTCTGTTTCAATAACGTCAATTTAATTTTCACTCAATCGATCTATCGTTTCGTAAAACTACGAAACTGATTAGCATTTATGATATGTAGTTTATTTTTCATCATCGTTTCACTCGACTTTAAAAGCTGTTTGTTTAGTTCGCTCACCTCTTTCAGGAGCTCATTTGCAATCTAGAACTTTTAGCGACTTGCTCCATTCTGTCTGTGAGAGTTTTCGCGTTCTTTTGAAGACTTTCGTAATTGTCTTCTCGTTCAGATCTTGACTTTTCATCCAGTCAATGTCCTTTTGAATTTTGGCGTTTGGGTTTTCATTGACTTGAGGGTCTCAATTTCACTTAGAATTTGATCTAAACTTTTTCATTCATCAATCATTGTAGAATATTACAGTTGAACCAAATTTGCCCGGCTTAATGTAAGGGTAAATTTACCGAAACAAAGGTATTAACCAAGCGTAATGTAAACGCTCACAAATTTTGCCTAATTATTAATTATACGAGGCTGAATGTTACGAAATCGATCCAGAGTCTGGTTCGAGCCCTAAATCCACACAGGATTCACATTTTCGTTGATTAAAAATATTGCTGAAATATTGCGAATGCTGCGCACTGAAAGCAGACATATATGGGAAATTCTATGCCAACTCAACCTGCTGCGAAAATTTACATTTTTGATTCGGCTGAAACTTGACTATCTTCTTGCATTCAGTGAAAAAAGGTTCCTTGATTTTTTTCAATTTTTTTTGTCAAACCGTTCATGAGATGAACTTTTGAAAATTTTAATAGTTTTTTTTTTCAATTGCTTATAACTTTTTCAGAAATACATCGATTTGAATTTTTTTTTGTAAAATGGTGTGTTTTTAGATGTACTTTTCGAAAATGCAATGCAAATGAATATCAAAAGCTTTTTTACTCAAGTTTCTTTTACTCTTAGGTTAAAATCTTGTTTTTGAACTTGAGTATATCGATCGATATTTTTTTGTTGAATTCTCAAAAATACTGCTGTCTATTCCACAAATTTTAAGCCTAGCCTCATCGTGGTGAAACGATTGTTTCTAATTTGATTTCATTTTTTTGAATTTTTGAAATTGATGAAATTTTTGTTTTTAATTTACAACTTTAAATATTACTTTAAAATGTCCTATGCGATGTCTCATTGAATATATTGACAGTTACTTGGAGTTATTAATACGGGCGTCAAGTATTTGCTTGTATATACATTTTATATACAATTTCCAAAATTCAAAAAAAAAAAAAAAATTAGAAGAAATCGTTTCCCCGCGATGAGACCAGCCTTAAAATTTGTGGAATAGGCAGCAGTATTTTCGAGAATTTAACAAAAAAAATCTATCGATACACTCAAGTTTAAAAACAAGATTTTAACCTAAAAGTCAAACAAACTTGAGTAAAAAATCTTTCGATATTCATTTGCATGGCATTTTCGAAAAATACATTTAAAAACACACAATTTGAAAAAAAAAAAATCAGATCGATGTATTTTTGAAAAAGTTATAAGCATTCGAAAAAAAAAACTATTAAAGTTTTCAAAAATTTGAAAAAAATCAAGGAACCTTTTTTCACTGAATGCAAAAAGATAGTCAAGTTTCAGTCAAATCAAAAATATCAATTTTCGCAGTAGGTTGAGTTGGCATGGAATGCCCCATATATAACAACGTTCCTGTAGCGTTGCAGCAACGCTGCAACAACATTCTGCTACAAAACCGCAATTTTTCAGCGTCAGCGTAAAACCGCGGTCAAGTCACAACGATATTGCAGTCCTGTATGAAATGGAACTTGAGCGAGACTTGGGAAGGAAACGTAAGTATATTTATTCTCGATAATTTTCGTTAGAGAATTACTTCGTAAGGCGAAAGAAATATTTCTTGTCAATAATTAATTTTCATGAAATTATTTTCCTTTGAACGAAATGAGAAAACGATTTCAAGTTAGCACAAAGCTCTACTCATTGACGTGTACCGGAGAGGTTCTTGCTGGCAATTTTTATCACAGGTAATTTCTTTCGAATTTTTTCCCGAACCGTAAGTCTAAGTAATGGGCTTCTTCTCCCGTCGGTTTGTTATTTCAAAAATTCAAGTAGGGAACTGTCTTCAACTCACAACTCATTATTCTCTCTCGAAATGCGAACTGAGGTTGCGCGTGAGACTTAGGTGCTCGTTCTTCAGGCTCGCTATCCGGAAAAAGTTTCCAAAGAAATTGCCCAAAAATGATATCGCTAGCGAGAAACCCTCCGTGCACTGGAAGCCACAACGAAAATTCGATAATAAGTCGGTTTATCCGACTGAAAATTACTTCGTAATTTTGTTCAGAAGAAAAACTTATTCTGAACAAACCAAAGTATAAAAAATCATTTTTACTCCGTTGAATTTTTTTTGTTATTATTAATTACCGGAAATCATAACTTTCTGACTCCATGCCGTTGATCTTCATCGAAAACCATGCGAGAAGAAAAAATCGCCTATAATTTTATCCCTATTAGGACAAACCTTCGTTAGGGGTAGTGTGATATCCCCTTAAAGTCAGGGTCTGTTCTACCAAATATTCAATTCAGGCTGCTATTCGTGGTCCACTAAGACAGGGTATAATTTGAAGTATGGCGGAAGCAGGAAGTACTCGTCATTACCTCAAAAATCTAACAAATACTACCATTTTTTAAATATTATATCTGTCACAACTATGGAATATGGTTTTTTCCTCCAACTATCAATCATTCGATCATTTTCGAATTTTAATGCTCCGGTGGGCCAGGATGTCTCGAAATATATACAAAAAAAATGTAGCCAAAACCCCAGGTTCCTATCTCAATTCAATTCGATTTGTGACATTTCGCGGTTAATTTTTTTTCTTCTTATCGCAGCTCCAAAAAATCTCAAACCTGGTACACTTCTTACCAGTAGTAGTAGGTATATCATGAAAAATCGACAGATTTTCGACGATATAATTTTCGAAGCTAGAGCGCACCAAAAAAAATTTCTTATTTCCAAATGGGGATGAATAAAATTTTGTCGATAAAGATCTATAAATTTTTCACGGATGCCTACCACCGTAGGTGAGAAGCGTACGGAGATTCAGATCATTCGAAGCGATAATACGATCGATCAATTTTTTTATCGACGGAGGCGCAACGCGAGTAAATCGCGATCATCGATGCGTAATGGTAGAAGAGAAAGGAGTAAAACGAACTCACCGCATTTCGAAATCGTGGATCTCTTGCATAGTGAGGGTATTAGCGACGTCGAGTAGCTGTCTCATGTTGTCTTCGCGACGCCTGGCGTCCGCGTCGGGGCGAAGGAGTATCGTTGCCGCCGGGGCGTCCAACGAGAGGGACGGTTGTTGGACAACAATAGTCGCTTGAGTGGTCCTTTTGTTGCTAGCTCCACTTCCGCCTTTAATCAAATAACCGGAGTTAATACAATCCGTGCTCAAGTACCGCGCGCATCGGGATCAACCACCCTCCAAATCACTGGCACATCCCTAGGGTTTCGGGGTCGTCCTTCGGCGCGCGGATCACCATACCGTTTCCTAATTTCCGACAATTAAACCCAAGACAACCTCGCCAAAAAGCCAAATTTCTTGCGTACGAATGTATTGTGCGGAACACACTGCGCGCAGACACATGCCAGCCGTGATTTTCAGCCCGCGACGCGCATAGAGCCAGCCGATTTTACACCGAAAGCACAACGCGAATTTCCTCCTACCAAAGGAGACATTACCTGCAGTAATAACCATGCTTGGTTACATACTAATACGGGTATCTACACTTTGTAGGACATTGCATGTACCAAAGGCGTTTTTACCGGACGTTAAATTATACCCGTACATACGTGTACGTACACACAGTGCCGAGCCCTTGACGAGAACGTTTTTATACCCATACGTATACCACTGACGTGACTACAGGAAATTCTAGCCTCTACTCGATGTTTTACGTACTGAAAAACCGATTCTCATTTGCTGTGAAAATTTTCAGATGTAATCAAGAATTTATGTACCTTGTAACGAGCAGTATGTCCCTTGCAAAGGACTGAAGATTTTTTTACTTATTTACTTACATCAGGATTCGATCGTGCGATAGTTACGCCAGTGCTATGTACCGATGTTGCGATTCAGTTACTTTACAGGGGTTGGAAATAATTTTTCTCAGATCGGAAATATTTTGTTGACTCAGTTTTTTCGTACCGGATTACTCGGATTGTGAGACATGATTAGAAATTATTTCAGATTTTACGGACTTCGTCTTTCGCAGATTCAGGCTAGCGACGAAAAGTGGTTCTCGCTGGGTACAGGTCGCATCGTTCATCGAATCTTTTTGAAATTTCAGAAATATATTGAAAAATGATGTCATTTACGGGGAAACCGATAATATACATATAGAGATTTGGTCGGTATTCTATTGTTGTGGGCAAGTAACGCAAAAAAAAAAAAAAAAAAATGGGTTAAGATCGAAAATTTACGTATCCAAAAATCAAATTCATCGAATATCACTGGTTTGCCCAGAAATGACATGAATGTAGAATATTAATTCCAAATTTAAAGAATTTCGCGATCAACAATGCGACCTGTGCCCTACGACAACCGCTTTGTCTTATAAATTGATAAAAACTGAAATAATTTTGAATCGTGTCTCAGAATACTAGTAATCAACTATGAAAATACTGAGTGGGTTGAGTATTTTTTCAGAGCGTACGAGTGATTTGAAAAAAAAGATTTCCAATCCTTGAACCGATCCATTTCATATTATTGTTAAGAATTTATTTATCGAAAAATGAAAATCTGCCTTGATAACTAAATTTCTGAAATTTATGAGCGTTTGACGTGGGCATAACTTGGCTAATGTAAAACTGTTGGTCAAAGATGTTCGGGCAAAAGGAAATAAAAAACGGAAAGCCATAGCATGAAGTATAAAGAACGTTTGTGAGCTTGTGAGTGCGAACGGGTAGAAAAATAAACTGTGAATTGTTCGGCACATGTGATAGACGAACAGATATAAGGTAGAATGAGAAAGAGTAAAAGAGAGAAAGATAAAAAGAGAGAAATGTGTGAGATGTGATACGTGAGGTGAGATGTGAACAGAAAAAGAAATTCGTAACTCGTGCCGCGTCAGCTGGTACCGGACGAAGACAGTGTACTGTTCGCACACCACGAGAAGAACTCTGAGGCGATACTACGATACCCGTGATGAACAAATGGATAAAGAAGTAGAAGAAAAAAAAGAAGAAGAAGAAGAAGAAGAGGAAGACTAAGAAGAAGAAGAAGAAGAAGAAGAAGAAATAGTAGATGAAGAAGTACGGGTTTCAGCGATCTTCTCGTAGCTAGCGGACTATACCTATGGCGCAAAACGGGAAAAAGAGCCTGACCCATGAATGAATGGCTGAAACGAGGGGATGGCATTCTGAAAGAAAGAATATCAATTCATTGTTTTGTTATCTTGAATTCACTGTACCACAAGTATAAGTATCATAGTCATCACTTCAAGGTGGCTTATACTTGTAGATGCTACCGGAGCTTGAGCAAACGATATAAAAACGCGAAATTAATGCATAACACAGAAAAATCATGCAGAGTCGTTGAAGAATAAAAATACTAAGATAATAATTAAGTGTACGTCTTCACATCGGGAGAAATTTGCTATCTGTTATCACGAATAAAATCTTGACTAAGAATTATCACCGCGAGAATTATTACATTGCAACCCAATTCAGAAAAAAAAATTCAAAATTGAATGTCTTCCTCGCAGCATTTGAAATTTAATGTTCTAGGATACACAGGGCATGATTGTGTTAGATAAGGTGGATGTTTCTCGTTTGGGGATAATTGTACATTCTTTGGTAAAGAATTTTGAAGAATTTCGCAGATACCAGGGAATGAACTTTAAACATTTGTAAGCAGGTACAGGGGTTCTGCTTAATTACGAGTCCATCGAGAATCTGGATTTATAAATTTTTTATTTTCTAGCTGGGAATACCGGAGAAACTTTTCGAAGCAAACTTATGTGTTTAAATATATTACTAACTTATCCGAGTTTGTTTAAAGGGTGACTATATACTCAAACGGAGACACAGGATCAAGTCTACGAAACGTGTTGCCCTGAGAATTTCAAAAAACTTATAGCAGCTTATCTACACAGCATCAGTATTTCTCCGATGTGACACGTCTCCGAGTAAAAACAACTATTCGGAAAGTTTATCATCCCCACGAATCCCTCTTTTTCTCAGCTCTTCGATTTTCATTATTTTTTTTACAAGAAGTTATTCGTCGCGGATATTTTGACCGAAGTATTACCGCCATTGCATAAATCACGAACGCGAGTATTGCAGAAGTGTTCTCGACAAAATATGCTACATCGAGGCTTTGACGCGATAGGGAAATTGGGAAGTTGGTAAAAAGAGAGGAAACGGGGGAGAGAATTCGGCGAGCCATAGATCGACGTTGATTTATTGCTTTCAGCCTTTTTTATTTTTGTTTTTGGGTCCGCCTAGACCTACCAATTTGTACATCATCAATGCATCCTAAAAACCCCGTATCGAACAAAGCGAAATAATATCGGACTAACGGCCGTCCCTATAAGCATGAATAGCGAATAATTAATCAAACTCATATTCGACGTAGATCAATAATTACCTGGCGTTCTGCCTCGAACTCTACTTCCGGTCGAGCCTTGGGCACAAGATGGCGTCTGTCCAACACACAAAGAAATGTCTAAGGGATTTGTCGTCACGTTGATATTGGCTTTGACCACTTTTTGATTCCCTTTTCCAGATTCACTAGGATTTTTATCGCCCTCCACACGCTGCGAGTTTTTCACAACGCTGTTATTACCGGCCGTTGAATTTTTCCTTTCTTTTGCGGCAACCAGTGACAGCAAGGAGTTGATCTGATTAGGGTCGGGCTGGCCAGCATCGACGGATCCTCTCACCGCAGTACTAAGTGCAAATAAAAAAAAAATTGAAAAAAAAACACGCCAAACAGTTTAGTTCACTAGAGAGAATCATTTTATTTGCAAAAATGCAGTTGCGACTTCGATGAAAGAATTTTTTTTTCAGTCGCGATTCTACCTGAAAAAAAACACTGAATATCTTACGTTTTGGTACCAGAAACGAATTATGTTCACCGAGGATTTTCGGTATAACCATCACCGGATGTTCATTCGAAACTTGAAATTCGAATTCGTTATTTGTAATCGGAAACAATGGAATTTCATTCCTGATAAAAAGAACGACAATTTCGCAGACTTGGATGATGTGTTTTGCGACGAAAATCGTATTTTCGCGCAAGAAGCGATTCCCGAAATCTCAGATGAAAGTGAAATCAAGGACGGAGAAATTCGAGAAAGAAATGAAATACGTACACATTCTTGATCAGTCATCCGAGAACTAAATTGCCAAAAGGGTGAATGCGTGACGAATCTTTTCATGTGTTCATACATTCTTTGCTTTTGATAAACTGTTATTCTTATTATTTGATTCTCGTACACAAAATTTCGCGAGACATCATTTCTTGCTCATACGTTGTAATTAGCTCTGAGGAGAAGAAAAATTAGCAAAGTTCCCTGATTTTTTAAAATTTTTTCGAAATAACGAAAATCCAAACTGATCTGCACTACCGTAACTGCGTCCGCGTATAAAATTCATGCACATTTTTTGGAGTGATTATTCACAGCATTTCGATGTTGTATTTTCGTCGGAAATCAATCTCGCCGTTGCACGATATCACGTTTTTCATTATTCTCCACAAACAGTTATTGCATAGCTTTTCACGGTAACGAGAGATCAAAGTGAGAGCCCAATATTAGTACATATAAACGATTCTGGTTACCAACGTGTGATGTAAACGATCATATTACATTCCAAATCGAACAGGTACCCATACATTATAGCGGTTAAATAATTGCTTACGAATTACTTTACAATCTAATTCATTAGTAGACCAATTAACATGAGCGATAAAGTCTCGATACATGTTGATTTGATAAATAAGTATAATTATTGGCAAATTAAAGTCCCAATTCATGTCATTTCATAGTTATGGCAAACACTTCGTGACAGGATATTACATAGATAAATAGATAGACGGAAAAATAGCTAACAATTAACAAACATCGAAGTTGTTTTCGAACTCGTTCTGTACAAGTGATTTTTCGAAGAAATAATTATTGTCAGGTAGAAATTAGAAATCGTGAAATAACAGCACGGATGATTAAAAATTGAGTAGAAATTTTCAGGCCGTCCGGAAACTGAGTTGATTTCCTGTAGCGCTTGATACGTTGCCCGAGTGAGTGACATCAGGTTATCAAAGTTTCGTAGCGTGTTTTTTCATGGGAAAAACACGAGCTTGAGTTTCGCCGAAAAATCAATAGGCCAACGCGCGATAGCGCGAGCGAAAAATGTAGAATTTTTTTTGTAAATTGAGTGAAAATTTCGATAGGGGCTGCACCTCCGCGATTCTATCATTTCGGAATCGTTGCTTGCGATCGCGAAGGAACGAAGATATTTTCTGATTCGCAAACTCCTCGGCTGATAAGCTCAGTGCTTCTTTACTTTTCCGGAAAAGTCGAGAATACCTATCCAACCAGAAGGCATCATCCAACGTCGGCCCATTTTCCGCTATCTTTACTCTCTGCCATCTGTGGACCTGCCAGTTTCCACAAGATATAAAAGACAACAGACCGCGGTAGAGGTGAATATGCCAGAGATTATTACGAGAAGGAATAATGTCAACTATGACGATGATAACATTATACTACAAGCATGGCTGAGACGAGGAAAAACGGATTCTGTATACCTACACAGGGGAAAGTGGGATGAAATGGTCAACTGTTGTATTTCGGACTCGGAGTGCTTCCACTTAGAGTGTTACGTGAAAAGCTCGTTCTGCACTAGAAATGAGCTACTTGGTGAGGAGCTTTTGTGCTGCAATAAGCGTTTTGCGAAAAAAGTCGACTTTTTCATCATCTTTCTGCCCGCGCTATCAAAAATTGTGAAATATATTGAAATCGATGATTACGACTCGATATTCTGTAGATAATTACCTCAGATTCAAGCCCTGACTCAAGTTTTTAGGATATTTTCTATAGAAATATATCCTGATGATTATAAAACCGAGAACTACATTCTGGGGTAATTTAACCGGCTGTTTTTCCGGTAGCTTTTTTGTTAGTTAAAATCAATTCTTGTATACGTGATTAAATACGAAGGTTTCCTGTTACCTAACCCTCGTTCAGAGTGTTTTGAGTTACGTTGAATCAAATTGCGTCACAAAGTTTAATGCCAATTTTCGATCAACAAAAATATTGGTACAATTATGGAAAGAGTGTCTTATTTACGAAAGCACTGCGTTACCTATTGTCATTCGTTTTCGCATTGACTTGAATAGATGACCATTCCAACCCATTGAAATATCGGTGTTCATACTCATTTAACAACGTTTCCTTCGTACGACAGGGTAATAAAAAACGTTTTTTTTATTTAGATTAATGTGGCAAATTCACTCAACTCTTCCCTACACATAGGATTCATGCATGCATGGATCTACTACAAATGTAAGCACAGGACAAAAAGTCACGAGCTCCGTGCGGATGTACTCTGATATATTAACATCCATATCGTGGCCTTTGATGATCAGTAAAGTACTTTTCCATGCAAAAATTTGCACTTTCAATATTTCGTCTCTCCTGCTTTACCTACTCTCCTCTTTTTTCCACATCTCGACATGTTATCGATACTGAAATCATCTTTTAATGACACAAATTGTTTCAGTATGTGACAAAATTTCTTCGAAACAGAAGTATAAAGCTCATGGAGTCATTATCCTTGCGCAATTTCCTTAACGTGTCAATTTTGCCTCGGACTCCCCTATCCGTATGAATCCAATACTGCACTCAGTAATTACAGCTCGGTGATTATAAGTTTCTCTATTTCCTAGAATATCCTTTCCTCGATATTGGCCACTAATGTCTCACTTCTCAGAGTATCATTATCAAAGATCAATAAGCCAGCTGTTTCGACTCTTTCATCGTTTCAACGCCGATTATTTACCTCTCACACTTCCCTAACTGATCTCAAACTGTCAACCCGCGTTTCGAGGTTGCTTCAAGTTAAACAGAGTGCGACAGAAGGTGACGGGGTTCCGGCAAACTTACCTAAAAAAGTCTGTTACTCGGAGATCAGGCAACGGGGGTGTTCTACCACTGACGAAGGTGAATCTGGACTCCTGGTGAGACCCGACGAGTGGCGTGGGCGGAGGTGCCCTCGGTGATTCCGTCGAATTATTCAAATTTTGGATCTGGTTTGTCGCAACAGATATTGGGGTGGATATGGGTGGGGATGTCGGGGCATTCTGGGCATTGTGTAAGTTGGTTGTACTCACGGAGTGATTAGCACCTGCGTAAGCGGTGTAAGGTAGATCAGAACTCTGGGATCTGGATTGGGATTGGGATTGGGATTTGGACTGGCCGTTTACTGGAGGAGGGGACATTTCCGGGGTTCCATCCTGATAATCCAAACTATCGTCCGGCTGCTCACCATCTGTAGTCGTGATCTAGAACACATTTCGAAACAGAATTTTCGAATGAGGAAGAAGAATGAATCAGGTTATCTGGTTCGCGAGTAATTCACTCTGCCCTGCAACTGCACGTCCGTTAAACAGTTCGACCTGGAAAGAATAGATTGCAGTATCGATGTATCGGTTACTACGTCGGAATCTGATCTAGTTATCTAGTTTTATCTCGAAGAGCCTAAAAGCATGAAATTGTGCTCCGATGTATGAAAAATCCTTTCAAGAGAATTCCGGTAAACTCGAAAGGTTAAACCCCCTCGAACCCGCCCTGAAATCAATCAATTCCTTGAATCGGAGGATCAACCAATCTCGGAACTTTGACATAGTCTTACTCCAACAAAAAACTTCTCTTTTCTGGTTTTCACTACCCAGAAAACATTCCCTGGTATCATACCGGTCAAGCAAACATTTTTCCATCTGAACGTCGTCACAGTTCACGATATAAAAATAGTAGAAAAGTTTCCCGATTGAACCACAAAAGTCCATTCTACGTAACATGTATCAGATGATCGAAGTGATTAGTGATTACTTTCCACTAGAATGCGGGCTTTCGAACAATGGTTAAGCAGACAGCGGACACGTTCAGACTCGAGGTGTTGCTCAAGCAATTTGTATGCGGAATTGATCCTCAACGTCGTTCGCCCTACATAACACTTTTTTTATCATGTATATAATTTCTATCGATCACCCGGAAATACTATGTCCTAGAATAAGGTGAGTGAATATGGACCAACGCGGACTGACGTACCACGGAGTTTCTTCTATCCTGCTTGATGAAGAAATTTGGTACGATGTAAGAATGTTTTATCTTTACCCAAAGACCCAAAGCTACAGCATTTCGCCGATTCGAACGACTCGCAAAATTCAACCATGGGTCCTGAAAAATACTTGACGGAGTTCCGGTATTCTTGATTCTTGGTTCGTCAAACAGTTCAGGAATTACGACCGAGTCAATTCTCACATCTCGTTTCGCCTAATACTTTTTTTCTTCTTTGACAAATCTCGAAGAAATTTCATGGCAAGATTTTTCATTTTGGAGCAACGAACCGGTAAGAAAAGGGTCGAAATTTAGTGGTCCACCTATATTCACTCAGTATGCCCTCTAGATGGCAATCACCAGTTCTTTCCGAGGCATATAAGATATGGTCTGGGATCTGAGAGTGCCGATAAGGCGAAAGTGATCCTGATTCTGTATACCATGAAGACTTAATGCACCTACCATGGTGACCATGGTGCTAGCACTGTCCGTGCTTGTGTTGATGGTGGTTTCCGACGCGGTACTACTTCCCATAACGACCACCTTGGGTACAGTACGACTACAGCTACGACTCCCTCCGGCTGATTTGAAATGAAGTCTTCTCAAGGCGGAAGCCGCATGGGCCAGTAAGTCCCCGTCCAATGCGTTGGACACGACACTCTGGTGGCTGCGCGACGGCGACGACTGCGGCCCTCTCGAATTAGACCCACTCCCATTTCCACTACTTCCTCCACTGGCCTTGGCTGCAGAAGACTTACCCGGGGAGTCTCGGCTATCCGAACATCCCTGAAAAAACGAAAGAAGAAAAGAACAAAAATTATCGTCGGATTTTATTTCCTTATTTTTTCTTTCATTTTTATTTCTCTCTCTCTCTCTCTCTCTCTCTCTCTCTCTCTCTCGCTTTTCAAATTTATAACGATCCGAACTTTGACGTTATTGGCAAAAGCGCCCGAGGCGACTGCTACGGTAACGGCGACGCGACGTCGCGGCGCGCGGGTTGTAAGAAAGTGAAATTTGTCTCATCGGATTTCACGACCCCTACGCTTAGTTTGGCGCGAGGGGTTATGCGTTACCGCGACTAAGTTAAATGTAGCATCAAGACGGCTTCGTAAGCTTTTTTCACAAAGCACTGCCGCCCAACCCACGAATACCCTGCATTATTTCACTTTCATTTTTCTTACCCCTTAATATTTCATAAATATGTAAAAGTCAACGATCGAGGGTTATTATAGTAAAAGGCTCAAAATTCCCGATTGAGATGGTGCTTCGTTTCAAACTTTCAACAGCCCCAGACACGCTGACGTAAAAATTATTCTTTCATCCTAACAAATTGACCATATATGCCTTTATTACAATAATCTGAAGGATGATTCACAAGATCGCAACGCACCGAAGAACAATCTGAAATCGTCGAAAGAAGGGCATATAATGAATAACACGATAGACTAATTTCCGATATAAATATATACTTAATATTCATTTCGATGAATTGGTTCGAAAACATGTACAATGCCCAATTAAACGACATATCTGCTATTTCTATTCAATTTATTCCGTCGTCACTTCTTGCAAAAGCTTATATAGAGGTTTATCTTCAGTCAATCTTTGTTCCACTCGACACAGCGTTGATTATAAGCAACTAGAATGTCGAGTTTGCTATTCAAAATGAATATTTATTCTTTATCTTGCGTCTCATGAATCACCAAGTTTTATCAGACGATCAAAGAGAGTTCGAACGGAATCGAGACAGAAGATTTGTAAATATTTGAGCTAGATATATACCTAGATATGTGTACAGCAATTTCGCGTTACGAGTGAATTCGTCGAATGCCTATCAAGAAGTATTTCAAGCTTCAAGGATAAAAAAAGGTTTCACCTTTCATCAATCTCACAAATGTCAACCGAGTAGTGACTGAAATTCTTATTTAGGTCTTTCTGATCGAAATTCAACGTTCGGACCGATAATAACGTACGATATAACAGAACGATAAATCTATATTGTCCATATCGTATTATACCCCGTTATAATCCATCAAAAAGCAGTATAGGTCGTAGGTACGCGATCCACGCAAATATATGTGCAACGTGCAGTGCATGAGAAATAATGCCTGTCCAGCGTTCGACACGTACGCGTACGAACTTTGGAGAAAAAGTGTAAAATCTGTTCGGGAGTTCATCTCTGGAACCAAATCTCATTTGGAAACGCAAATTGTATATTTCAAGGAGGAATCGTCGGCACAGGATGGAGTTGTGCATTAGAGTGATTGAAAAAAAACGAATTTTTGTTATTTTCCTTCCAAACAGGTTCAAAAGTTTCATTTAGGTATAAAAATACGCCTGTTAAAATTTGAGCTCCCAATATTGATATTAAGAGGCAGCGCATCGCGAATTTCTATTTCCATTTAAATAACACGGAAAAATTTGTTTTTGCTCCTTCTGGTTTTTATAACTAGCTAACGATGCGTCATATAGAAAATCTATAAACATATTTTTGTAGGGAATTGAATGCTCTACAAAAAAGGTCTCTTGCACTTTTTTGATAAACTTAGCCATTCAAATGATATTCGAGTTCAAAGAACCACCTTTCTGACAAAAAATGAGTTTCTAAAATAAGTTTATCAAAAAAGTGCAAGAGACCTTTTCTGTAGCGCATTTAATTCTCTACAAAAATACGTTTGTAGATTTTCTGTACGACGCATCGTTAGCTAGTTATGACAATCAGAAGAAGCAGAAACAAATTTTCCCATGTTATTTAAATGGGAAATAAAAATTCGCGATGCGCCACCTCTTAATATTAATATTAAGAGCTCAAATTTTAACAGGCGTATCTTTATAACTAAATGAAACTTTTGAATCTGCTTGGAAAAAAAAAAAAAAAAATTTTGAATCACCCTATTGTGCATACTAGAGAAACTGCAGGTTCCAGTTTCCCTAATCGTCAGATTTGTTTCAATTATGAAATCCACGCAAAGTGCAGCGCTTTGCGAATGCTTACGCCGCACGAAAACAGCCTCGGATATCAACTAGAACACGAAGTGAAGCTATAAGATCAGTGAGCAATGAAGAACAAGCGATTCCGTCGGCTCTTCCAATCACACCTAAGATTTTCATTTCTGATTTCGATATTCTTTACGGACCATTGTGTGTCATTAGCTTTAGTAGCCTCATTCTCCAGTTGATGGCTTGAAGAGGTCACGGATTTATCATCACATCCGAATCCCAGTCTTCGGGCAAAATGCTGAACAGTCCTTTTGATTATGTTTCGGCAAAACTTTAGTCGAGTAAAACGACGAAAAACTTTATTCCGACGATGGAATATCTTGTTTTTGGTAGAACGGTAGAGTGTATTGAAGTTTGGCCCGGTGCAGCAGCGCTGGTGCTTTTGCAGGGAAATAACCTGGGAGGCAGCTAATTCAACTGACGAGTTTACAACAATGAAACGAGCAGACAATGGTGTTGGCATCAAGCGAAACTGCCACGTTTTCAATTTGAGATTAATCACCAGCTTACCAATTAAGAATTCCAATACTGAACGAGCGACTGGCACCCGCTAACTGCAATACCCTGGAATCCTGATCGGTATCTACGTCGTTCAAAAAACGATTCGACCAATTTATAATATGGTATTGTTGCCGGATTGAACTCTCTTCCGATCCCGATTGACGAATACGAGAATCGAGATGAACGAATATCTCTGAAACGGGTGAATAGTCATCCCCGGCAAGAGGTTGAAAATAGAATTCTGAACGAACGGATTCCCTCAAGCCTTAAAGCAGGAAGCTTGACACGTGCCGAGTCGTGCGATTTGCACGGGTGAAATATGCAGGAGTAGAATATAAGGTATTCCTCTGGAGACTCGGTGAATCTCCATATTGTGTTAAGGTGCATTCGCGCCACAAACCTCAATGCCTTTCGGCCCTTTCCTATCTCGCTAATCACAGTCCCCGGGATCTTGAGTCACGAGTCGAGAAGATTTTGATTGGATTCAACGCTCGTACCAGATGGCCAATATTTCACGAAACTTTTACTGAGAAGCACCGAGAAGAATAAGACGGAAAATGAGAGGGAGAATAATGATCGTAACGGCAACCCAATAAGTGTTAAATGAGAACGAGTTTATTAATTACTTTGGAAATTATTAACGTATAATTAATTATGCACTTCTATACAACGTCGAATGGAGTTGAAAATTTTCTTGTACTTCGCGAAGTAGGTAACTAGACACTTTTAAACTCTCAAGGAGTTTCTCACCTTATTGTTAATTGTTAAGATTAAGAAAGGATTTAGCTTAATCATTTCTCATGGCGAGAAAGGGATTAATTATACAGTATGGACTTTGGCTTAGGTATAGAAAGCCGATTTCTCAACAAAATCTCCACCAAAGTTAAATGGTACGAAGGGGTCTACCCGCTCTTCAACAGACATCAAAGTTACCCTCGATTTCTAACATCGAGTTTCGTCATTTTTCCTCTCCCCCATTTCTTGGCTCGCTTGGAAAAATACACGCGCAGAAGAAACATCGATGTACGCAAGAGAATCTTGATTATATTTGAATCGACGTTAATGAACCGACAGTAGTTTTACAATGTAGGTTTTATCTTCCGTTAACATACCCTCATGAAAAAACGCAGTCTTGGTGAAAAAGATAATTGGCCGATGACAAATAAAAGGAATTCCCAGACTGCCGGAGGCTTTTACATAGATACACAGGCCTCGCGATAGCAGTATCACTTCGGGCAATCAACCGGCTCGGATTTATATCGTCTGTGTAGACTATTTCTAAAAATATCAATTCCGATGTAAAAAAGTGCGCGAAGTGGAGGTTCAGTATGGGAATTAACGGACGCCTTGCAGAAAGGTGATTTCAAATTTTTTGATGATTTTTACCGATATTAACAGTATAACGTTATGATCGATATTTACGAATCAATTCCTTACGAATTCATGAGGTGGATGAAAACGATAGGTTTTCGTTGGGAAATGCCCGACATCTCCCGAAGGCAAGTATTTGTTGAGGATGGCTTTGCCAATACTGTGAAATAATTTATACCATGCGAAGCATGAACCGATTTCACGAATCTCTTCAAATTATATCCACGAACGAGTTAGAAGAGTTTAAACAAGAAAATTTCAAACTTTTACCAGCAACGAGTTTTTGGAACCTCGATATTTGAAATATAATCAAAATGCTGCTCGTATCACAGATATCGAGTTTTTCAATTCAAACTTCTCTGGCTGATTTGTAGATGCGATTTTGAGAGATTCACCAAGCTTTTCCGAATTCAAAAGCTTCATTTCCATGGCGAAAGTTATCTCGCGATTCGTGTCAAACAATCTATGTACATTGGGGTGGTTCAAAAATGACCTGCTCATCCGTGAATATGTTGTTTTTGATTTTTTAAAAATATTCCATTTTTTTTAGCTCTATAGGACAATATTTACTCCTGCATCATCGAGGTTGAAATTTCGAAATTTTACAATTTTCAGAAATTTCAAAGTTTTCAGATCAAAGTGCTAATCCGGCTACCTCTAGATTCTTATTCAATGAGCATTTTGGTTCAAGACGAGACTTGAAGATAATATTTAGTACTGCCTGAGAGACATTGACGTTTTTTCACTATTTAGCGGTTTTTCTAGAGATTCGATCGCCAGGTGTTGCTCATGACACAGTTTTTTCTTCCCGTTATAAGAAAGAAACACAAGCAAATTGCAGTCTGTGGGACCATTTTCACTACTGCCTCATCAGGGGACAACTTTCCTTCAAGTTAAATTATGCCCCGATGAGGCAGTAGTGAAAATGGTCCCACAGACTGCAAATTGCTTGTGTTTCTTCCTTATAACGGGAAGAAGAAAGTGTCTCATGAGAGACACCTGGCGATTGAATCTCTAGAAAAACCGCTGAATAGTGAAAAAGCGTCAATGTCTCTGAGGCAGTACTAAATATTATCGTACGAGTCTCGTCTTGAGCCAAAATGCTCATTGAATAAGAATCTAGAGGTAGCCGGACGAGCACTTTGATCTGAGAACTTTGAAATTTCTGAAAATTGTAAAATTTTGAAATTCCAACTTCGATGATGCAGTAGTAAATATTGTCCTATAGGGCTCAAAAAAATGGAATATTTTTTAAAAATCAAAAACAACATATTCACGGATGAGCAGCAACATCTGAGCACTTAGGTCATTTTTGAACCGCCCCAATGTACATCCCATTGAATGCATAATGCAGCTTCCTTGACATCATTTAACTTATTCATCCGAACCATTTTGTCGTACTACCTGAAATATATGTCAAACGCAAATCGAACACGCTGGTATGGAATTCCGAGAGAATTTCAAAGCCGAATATCTACTAGACGGGATTGTGACAAACCATACGTACAGCTGGTATATACCTGGGGAAACTCTATCGCCCATGTGTGCACCATGCGTTAACTAAATGTCCGGTATTATTCATTGGTCAAACGGATTTCGTGCGCTTTGTGGGCCAGGAGCAAACCTAGATATATAGTTCACTTGATAAATACGTATCCCGCGTAGCACAGACGTTTGACAAAGAATTGTTTAAAATGTTAACAGTATCGTTTAATCTAGCTCAACGAATCTACCGTACCTATATATATATATAGAGAGAGAGAGAGAGAGAAAGAGAAAAAAAAATGGCTTTGGGTTAAATTCACACAGCGGTAAACATTTTTTCACTTGACTTTAATCATTCCGACTTATATTTGGTGGCATTGTTCTCTCCAGAGAAATGTACGTAGTAATACTTGTTATCCCGTCTATTGTCCGCGATTTCTCTCACTTATAAACTTTCCACCCGTTAACGATGTTCAGATTTGAATATTATAGTGCACAGTATATATTATATATATTTATTAGGGTGCTTTTTTTTGGGGCTATTTTTTTTTTTCGCTCCCGGCCTGAAATTTTGTTGGAAATGCTAAAAAAGAAATTCCCTCAAAATATAAGCCCTTAATATTAATATTAAGTACCCTCCCAGAACGTGAAATGATTTCTCATTTAAATTACATAGAAATTGAAATTATTGTTTTTCAAAATGCTATAACTCGGTGGCATTTTATGATATTGTATCGCCCAAACTTGCAAATTACTCAGCATTGAGCGCTCTACAAAAGTGCCCATCGCGACTTAACTGTAATTCACACTAAAGTCAAATTTTGTAGAAATTTCTTGTATTTTGAGTGACCTGTACTGCCTCACGGGTGTGAGTTACAGTAAAGTCGCAATGGACACTTTTGTAGAGCGCTTAATGCTGAGTAATTTGCAAGTTTGGGCGATATAATAGCATAAAATGCCACCGAGTTATAGCATTTTGAAAAAAAATAATTTCAATTTCCATGTAATTTAAATGAGAAATCATTTCACGTTCTGGGAGAGTACTTAATATTAATATTAAGGGCTTATATTTTGAGGGAATTTCTTTTTTAGCATTTCCAACAAAATTTCAGGCCGGGAGCGAAAAAAAAAATAGTCCCAAAAAAAAGCACCCTAACATTTATATATATACTACTCGACTATGCAAAGTCCTTTGCACTAAGAGCGTTGGAAGCTGTTCGGTTTATACTCAAATTCTATACCTATGCGTATGTAAGGTTGTGCAAAAACAAATGAACCTTTTTTTCGCGAATTCTCACCGCAAAAATCTCTGTGATTACGTCAAATAATCAACCCCCGAAAAGGGCAGAGCTATGATTAAAGTCCTCAATCGATAATAAGCTCTTCCATTTGATCAACGCGCCAGACCCTACATTCTGGTACTGACGTTCATATAACTAAGTGTTACGAAGGTCTGTCTTAGCGCTCGGGGTTTTCTTTGGGTCGCTTATTGCGAATCTGAGGTCTGACAGTGAAATTCCGAATTCAGAATAGCGAATGAATGTTGGGAATTTTGAATTTTAGACCTCAGATTCGAAATCAGCGACCCAAAAAGCTCCCGGGTGCCAACACAGATTTTCGTACTACTTGCTCTGATGAAGTTACGTAAAAATTAGTAAGACGATGTAAGGTTTTGCGTGTTAATCAAACGGGAAACTTTATTGTCAGTTGGAGAACAGCTTGGAATTTAATGACAGTAATTTTGAAGATTTTATTCAGTGAGAGCTCGAAAAAAAAGATATGGGTTTGTTTTGGCACACGCTGATATACATTTTCTTTGACCCACGGAACACAAAGAGGAAAATTTGACACACCTCAGTTCAAACACTCGTCTTATCAAATAACGAAGATTTCCCCGCGGGATGAGGGTGGTATGAATCAAATTATAAAGTTAATCGGGGAAGAAAAAAAAAACAAATTTAAATAACTGAAATAGGTATAATAAATTGCTGATATCCCATGGGTTGGTGTTGGTTGGTGGGAGCGAGGTAAGGTAATCAATTATCTATCTCTGGGTGACTTCACCCCACCGTGAAAAAGCATCGGTGTAATTAATCATCCCTTGAGATTATTAAGGAGCGATGAGACTAACTCGACAATACCATTAGAAGCTGGGTTGTAAAGAAATATTCCGTGCAAGAATCCAAAAGTATGATGGATACAAAATGAGCTACAATTAAAATGGTCATGTTCGAATTTCTTCGCTCCCAGGAGCTGCAAATAAATAAAAAACGAAGTAGTCAAAATCCTGGCCTCCTAAGTCCATCCTAAATACCTTCTCAAGGTATCCCGAATTCTCCATTTGCTTAACACGGGACTTTTGACTTTTTGCGGTTAATTTTTGTTTCTGATCGCTGTGTCGCTGCCAAAAATCTGAAACTTGGCGAATATCTTACCTACAGCAGTAGGTGTTCCGCGAAATTTGTAGAGATTTTTCGCGACATTATTTTTCGAGCTACGGCTCGATAAAGAGAGTTTTTTTCAATTTTCTAGAAATGTATATATTTTTGTGAAATTCCCGTCATCTTTCGCGAGAAATCTGGAAAAATTTCACGGAACACCTGCTATTGTAGGGCAGATATTCGCCAAGTTTCAGATTTTCGACAGCAACGCAGCGATCAGAAACAAAAATTAACCGCAAAAAGTCAAAAGTCCCGTGTTAATCAGATGGAAAATTCGGGATGCTTTGATGAGGAGTTTAGAACCGACTTAGGAGGCCGGGGTTTTTATTACTTAATTTTTTATTTATTTAAAGCTGTTTTAGCCCATGGGAGCGAAGAAATTCGAACACGACTATTTTAAGGACCACCCCTAATATCCATACAGTTTCACAATAAAAATAAGTTGCAGTGATACAATTATTCTTCAACCGTAGACCTTATTAGCGAATGGTATTGAAGATCGTGTGCCGTTGAATAAAAATTAGAGATAAGGTATAACATTTGAAAAAGGTAGATAAGGTGTAAATTGGATCCTGCCTAATCGTAAGGCGAAAATAAAAAGCTGTGAAATTGATTTCCAGCGCGAATTTTGCTTTTTATTCAAGAAGGTTTAGGGGAAATATAATAACCGTATGAGCCCTCCCTTTTAGAGGGAGAGGCCCTAAGTGATCCAAGAAAATTCCGTGAACGGTTGAGGGCTGTGGCGATATCTCTCGCCAAACAGACATTTTCGTCGCTCGCGTTTTATTTTATTCTTGCAAAGTATTTCCCGTTATAGGTATATACGAAGGATGGTATACGTATACAGTATTCTCCACGAGCTGCCACGTAGCTTTGCCAAAGCTTTTAATTGGCTGGGAATTTCTTATTCAACCCGCAAGTGGATTCCTAATTGAAAAATAAAAATTTCTCTCTCTTCCTGGCAACCTTAGTGAAGATAGTTTATTCATCAGTCTCAGGAGTTCCGATTGATCTGATTGTCCGGCAAAATCTACTCGGCAATGTTAAACAAACAGATAAAGTTAAAGAAAAATTAATTCGCTCCGTTTCTGCGCGCAGCTCTTAAAGTACATGGAAATTGGTACTGTTATTGCTTCCGCCACTTTGACTTGCTGATACGAAGACATCGCTTAATATTCTTCAATATTCTTATGGCACACTCCGACCTCTTTCGCCCCTAACCTCAGTGGCAACTCCACTTCATCTCTATCTCAACGTCAATGGTTCACTGGAGATGAGTTTATGAAAATGGGACTAAGACCTAAAGTCTCGGGGGAAAAGTGATCCGGTATTTCCTGATTTGGATATGCAACTCCTGCCCTCACCATCCCCTATGCAAGCACGCGGATAAAATAAATTTAAAACCAGCTGCACCCATGCCTTAAGAGACGTCGATATCTCTCATGGTACCTAGACTCTTCTTAATTCAATCACCAATTTTTGGACCACATACTCTTCTTAGGTCGCCGTGTGCAAGGCGATGAAAAGTCAAAAAGCAGAACAATCCCCGAAGCAGGGCTCCCCGGTGACCTGGAGAAGCTTATCCCTTCGAAAGACTGGTTTACTTGGGCCGACGAAGTAAATCCTGATCTTCAGAAAGACACTTACCTTCCCGTGAGCGTGGTACAGCAAGAAATCGAGATCAATTTCGTTATTAATCCACTCTGAAAGCCGGCTCGAGCCGAGATTCCGGGAGTCATAACATTCGGGTGAATTTATCGCGGCCAAAACAGGGTTGTAAATTTTTTTAAACCGAGTAAAGTCATCTTTCCTTCTCATTCTCACTGCGTCGCGGTCGCCTCGTTCTCCCTCAACGTCAACCCCCATTTATTTTCTAAACTCAAGCACGCGGTATACAGGGTGATTCATTTTAATCGCCCGGGGCCGATATTTCCGAAACTAAGCAAGATACAAAGAAAAGTTTCAAATAAAATATTCAGGGTTCAGAGGGGGACAGAACTTGGTGGTATCAGTATTTCCGTAAGTGGAGCCACTGAGGGTGGGTGAAGGTCAACTTCGTTTTTTTAAATGGAATGACATATTTTTTTCTCCAGAATCTCAAAGAGCGTCAAATTCTGGACCAAAAAGTACTCACATACATATGGCCTAAGGTCAATGAGCAACGAGGTAGAGCCGGTCAAAACAATACACGTGCGGCCGCGCCTCGCGGTCGCGGTGCAGCGCCCGCCAGCGTACCAATCTACAGATATCTTGTCGGTATTGTAAAGAGACTTGAGTATCCATGTTTTGAGGGATATGAAGGGAGCAGATTATTTTTCACGTGGAGCTGCTAAGGGTAAATGAAGTGTAACTAGTTGATTTTGATTTTGTTTCGTTTATTAATCATAGACAAATTTTTGTTGGGCATTATTTCATTGCGTTTTGTATTTCTTATTTTTTATTTCCACCTTAAATTTTTAATGCTTATTTGTTTGTTTTGTTATTATCGTGATTCTTTATCGACTATTCTTCGAAAGTACCTCGTTAGCGTGAAACCGTGACCTTGTGTTCGTATACGATTTCGCCTGCGAAGTAATGTGTTTTATCAAAACAAACCCCAGTGTCTTTTTATCTAAGAATGGAACAATTGAAAATCACAACATTGATAACGATAACCTGCTCATTCAGTATACCGCTCATAGCAGAGGTAAGCGTACGTCCTGTAATAAATACATTGATTTGATATCAAAACTAAAATAAAGATAGAATAATGTCAGACTATTTACCCAACGAAATCGTGGATATCATTATGATGTATGGTGCAACTGACGGAAACGGTGCAGCAGCAGCGCGTCAGTATGCCGAAAGATACCCAAATCGGCGACATCCCGATCGTAAACTAATAAGTAGAGTGGTGCAACGAGCGCGTGGCGGGGAACTCAAGCGTAAACGACCGAAGAAATCACGCGAAAATGTGGATGATGCTTTATTAATAACAGTGTTGGGAATGTTAGCGGTAGATCCTCACATCAGTCAACGGCAAATAAGTCGAGAATTGGACATATCACAAGCCACAGTTCACCGGATTCTGAAAGCGAATCATTATCATCCATACCGTGTTTCTCTTCATCAAGAGCTTTCAGACGCCGATAAAATTCAGCGCATTAACTTTTGCAGATGGGCATTGGACCAGATAGAGCGGGACCCTACGTTTTTCCATCGGGTCATGTTCAGTGACGAAGCCACATTCCAGAATACAGGAGAATTGAATCGACATAATTGTCATTATTACTCCGTCGTGAATCCTCGCTGGGTCCGTCATGTTGACAACCAACACCGTTGGAAGCTGAACGTGTGGTGTGGCATTTTGGACGGTCACCTCATAGGGCCGTATTTTTTTGACGGCAATGTCAATGGCGCTATTTATCGCAATCTTTTAGAGAGAGAACTGCCGCGAATGTTGCAAGGAGTGAACCCGGATACCATTCGGCGAATGTGGATACAGCAGGACGGTGCAGGTCCGCACTATGCCCGGCTTGTGACTGATTTTTTGAATTTGAATTATGCGGAGCGCTGGATGGGAAGGAATGGCCATGTGCGTTGGCCCGCGCGTTCACCGGATTTGACATCGCCAGATTTTTTCCTATGGGGCTACCTTAAAGGTGTGGTTTATTCGAAAAAGCCAACGACTGCAGATGACTTGAAAGAACGGATCATCAGAGCGTGCGTGCAGATCCCCAACGAGGTTCTTCGGAAAACAATAGATGGGTTCCGACGAAGACTTCAATTATGCATTGACGCTAACGGAGGAACTTTCGAAGAATAGTCGATAAAGAATCACGATAATAACAAAACAAACAAATAAGCATTAAAAATTTAAGGTGGAAATAAAAAATAAGAAATACAAAACGCAATGAAATAATGCCCAACAAAAATTTGTCTATGATTAATAAACGAAACAAAATCAAAATCAACTAGTTACACTTCATTTACCCTTAGCAGCTCCACGTGAAAAATAATCTGCTCCCTTCATATCCCTCAAAACATGGATACTCAAGTCTCTTTACAATACCGACAAGATATCTGTAGATTGGTACGCTGGCGGGCGCTGCACCGCGACCGCGAGGCGCGGCCGCACGTGTATTGTTTTGACCGGCTCTACCTCGTTGCTCATTGACCTTAGGCCATATGTATGTGAGTACTTTTTGGTCCAGAATTTGACGCTCTTTGAGATTCTGGAGAAAAAAATATGTCATTCCATTTAAAAAAACGAAGTTGACCTTCACCCACCCTCAGTGGCTCCACTTACGGAAATACTGATACCACCAAGTTCTGTCCCCCTCTGAACCCTGAATATTTTATTTGAAACTTTTCTTTGTATCTTGCTTAGTTTCGGAAATATCGGCCCCGGGCGATTAAAATGAATCACCCTGTATAAACTCGAGTACATAGATATACATATGTATGTATGCATGTTTCTGTACTGTGTACATCTATATACGTAGGTAAAATTTTAATTGGGGAACGTTGAAATTGGTTTAACCATCGCGGAGCTGCCTAATTAACAAGGGTTTTACGTCACTTGCAACTTTTAGTAAACGCCCGGTACACGGGGTAACCTAATAATTGTGAGGTAATGTTGACGTAGCCGTCGGTTCCCGAACGATGAATCAATCACGTTTGTGTACTTTGAGTTTATTTCCGCCATTTCGCCTTCGTTACCCTGCGCAGGTATTGAATTAAAAAGAATCATTCGTTTTCGCAGCATGCCTTGAATGACACATCGGACTGTACGAGAAGATCCTTTGTCTTAATCCTTAGCGGCCACATGGGGTAACTCGTTACCCCACGCTGAAAAACCTAGTTGTACAAGACATATAGGTGTTCTAAGACTTCTAACCGATTGTTTCATGTTTGTTGAAGAGTTATTCAACATTTCTAATGATTTTTATCGGTCAATTTATAGATGGCGTTCTAAAAGCTAGTCATATATGAAAATTCAGCGAAAATGGCTTTTTTCAGAAAAAAATTCATTACATCGCCATTTTTCAATATTAAGGGCTAAAATTTTAGGATCGTACGCACAACATATACCACTACCATAAAAAAATAACAGTATCCGCCGATCATTCAAAAAGTATATTCATTTTGCAAAATTACTGGAGGGAAAAATGAAAAAAATTACAAATCATAAAATTTGCTACTAATTTGTTACTTGTCTCAATTTTAAAGGTTTTAGACCTCTAATTTCACTTTTTCTGAGCCTGGGGTAACTAGTCACCCCGTGTGGCCGCTAAGGGTTATTTCTGCGGCCCCTAGGAGTGGGACTTCTTCCTTATTCTACCATCGAGGCATGTGTTTTATACGATTAATCGTGGATCCTTCTTCAAATCTATTTAATTACTCGTTACGCACCTAACACGGTAGTTAATTAGGTCCAGTCGTTTTTTGATGCAAATCGAAACAAGTGGGAATGTGAAAGTGAATATTCCGGTTTATAAAATATAAGTTAAATTAGTATTTGACGAGGAATTTGAAACTTGAAACAACGACCTGTTTACCCAAGTCGGAATAGAAATCCCGGTTTGGTCCTCTGGAAACTCAATTCCTCTGTTCTTAAGTTTTGCCGAGTGAAATATAATTCTGTTTCAAAAGTAGGATATAAAGGTGTAAATGGGAGTTAGCGCTTGCAATTGAAATTCTGATCTTCGACTCGGAAATTCATTCGTCAATCGGTTCACAAAACGTTTTATTAAACATTGAGACTATAGGTCGAAGCCGAAATCACGAAGCCTCTCTGGATTCTAGGATCTAGGGGCTAAACTGGAATTTCAAAAGTCTAGTTTGCCCCTAAACTTGCTCAAAACGGACATATAACTCTCACTTTCAGGCGCAAATCAGAATTTTATTACATGCGCAATACTACCCTAGAATTCTACTTCACACCTCCAAGTCTTCGGGGAGAATGTCCGCAATGAAACAGGAGTTTCTATTCCGACTCTGATATGTTAATTTTTAACGTATAATAATAAGTCGCGTTTTTATTCGTTGATTGTATCGGAGTTTTGAGCTCATACTGCGGTACATGTTTGTGGTAGCATTGTCCGACTGAGAAATATGTTCCACCTCGCTAATACCTGTGTATAATAATTTGCATGCAATTAAAATATATCAACGATATTACATAATTTTTTAAATCTCAGAATTTTTATTACTCCTCAAAGGTTAGGGATGAAAAATATGTGTTACGTTAAAGTTCGAGGGCTTTCTCCAAGACTGAGGGACCCCCAAAATTTGATTGTCCATAATATACCTATATGGCCTATTCTATCAAAATCCAACAGAAGTTTGGACCTCATACAGGAACTGTTTCTTCCGTAACTTTAGGATAAGGTCTTTTACCAGGAGATATCACCCTCTAAATTTGTATGAATTTTTTTACTGATCCGTTTGGCTATAAAAAAGTAACCGTATATTTTTTATATCCAAGCAAAGGAGTTAGACCTAATATATTTTCGCGGACACAGAAATTCGCGATGAAAGGATTCTCAGCTTTTCTAGAAAAATACTGCCGATTCAGTAGAAGCTCGATGAAGCATTTGAAAACATGATTTTTGGGAAAAAATTAATTTCCAAGCACGAGTCTGCCACCCGATAGTATTCTCAACATTTTTATAAAAATCCTCAGAGTTAACTACATAAAAATATGATTTTTTTTGCAAAGCAAGATTTCGATTATTCGAGCCATAATAGAATCGAATATAATTGAGAAGTTCGTCAATTTTTATTGCCTATTGGGTTCAAGTGTTGATTCAATTGTTCAAACTTGACATTCCATATTCTGTTCCATGGAGGGATGATTTTCAGAAATTTGATAACTGAGGCTGACCGCAAAATGTCTAAAAATAGAGCTAAAGTTCTATTCTAGGTTTTGACGAGCCCTCAATCCAGAAGGCTAGAGGGTCGCGCAGCTTTGTGAAAAGTACCATATGGGGTCAGGTGCTTTTGCCCCTACATTATTTAACAGCTGTAAACGAGAACAACAAATATCGAGTTTTCACCCGTCAGATATACTTACGCTTTCGAGAAACCGGATTTATCTCGAGATACGAGAGAGTGTATAAATTGGTAGGTATTCGATATTTGCTCGAATGTCAATGACAGTCGTAATGCGAGTAAATAATCGTGTATATGAGCCTCGGTACAAATCGGCTTTCGTGACGAGTGTATCGCTTATCAGGCGTCGTCAATTTACATATGCAAATACGAATTATAAATGTATGATGGCGTTGGTTCGAGCTCTCGTTTTGTAGCGTATAATTTTCATCACTTTTCAAACATGGACTTCGGTCGAAATCGCATTACCGATAATTCCGATGTTTCCGCAACACCCGGCGCTGTTCAGCGGCACGAGTGTACAGGCACCCTGCACGATCCGGCGGTTCCACTTTTGGCAATCTCATTTTCCGGATAAACGAATTAGAACTATTGCTCAGCAAACGTATGATATTTGCATAAGAATCGCAGCTTGTTATCGCGCAGGAAAATAGGAACGACGCGACGCGAGCGTTTCTCGCGTTGCCAGGATGCTAAAACCAGATTTGCAGAAATAGAAAATAGAGATATCATCAGCGGAAGCGGCACGCGTCGGACTACCAATTCGCGGATAATATAAGTTACAGATTTATGTCTCAACTCGAATTTTCCTTGCGCGAAATTACCGAACATTTGTTTCCTTCCACCGCTACAGTATCAATTCTTCGATAGATTCCTGCGCACCCGTTTCTTAAGGTAAGTGATTTACAATCCGGGAATTCGTTAGACTATGCAAATCCGACTTGATCTCAATCTTAACAGATTGTGGTCCGGTACTCTTGTCTGACTACACCCTTGGCTCGACCAACGTTTTACATGGATAAGCCGGGTCAAGGGTAAATTTTACCGGCAAATATTTTCCTTTGCAACATTTCTCCGAGCATTTCTTTTATTTATACCTATATACTTAAAGCATATACGAAAAACCTCCAATAATTAATTACCTCCTTGCATAATTCACGGATAATTTCATTTCATTTTTTTTTCTGCTCACAACTTTCACCCGCGAGGCCGTTGTATTTATTCTAAACTCGTGGAAATAAACCGGACTATTTCATAAAAATTTCTAAAATTAATGGAAGCCAGGTATACCTGATACAAGATGCAAAACACAATTAAAACTTTTTTCTGACTGAAAGAGGTTGGAATTAAATTTGAAACTAATAAGCTAGAGTAATCCTTGATTCTTAATTTTTATAAATTACCTTTTTTTTTCGTTTTTTTTTTCAACCTCGCTTCTACCCTCTTCATATGTTAATTCGGAAATCAGTTCGAGTAGGACGAGCGCGCAAGTAGTACGAGCCGCTTTTACGGGCGGGCAGTAGTAACGAGCGTAGAGTCAGACAACTACAAGTAGTAGTTCCCAGTTATAGGGGAGCCAGCCGCCAAGACGTCTACTACTTGTATTTTATCTGATGTAGTTCTGGCGCCGATCCTACGCCGACGTAGCGTCTACGTTCGTGCGTATATCCCATTTCACGCGAATCTTATACGGTCTTAGTAAATAAAGAATTCGGAACTGATTGAATGGAAATTGGGAATAAAAGTCAGTCCGATCCGAGTGACGTTAATTGAGGAGTTGGATACAATAAGGACACACGTATTCAGCCCATACGCTCTTATTTCATCAATCTGAAGGATGATTCATGAGAATGCATCACACCCCCTCGAGTCCGAAAACACTCTGAAATTAGCCCTTATTGCGATGTTCGCAACGAGGGGGTATAATTAACGCTAAGAAATAGACTAATGCCCAATAAAACGATAACAAAATGATAATTCTGTGCCTAATTTCTGAGATCTAGTGTTATAAGACCTCTCAAAATCTGAATCGTGAGATTCAAAAATATCCCAGTGTTTGAATTTGTGACAGTAGCGGTTTCCTGGTCTTCTATAA
The DNA here is from genome assembly GCA_947538915.1 of Tenthredo distinguenda. Taxonomy (NCBI): domain Eukaryota; kingdom Metazoa; phylum Arthropoda; class Insecta; order Hymenoptera; family Tenthredinidae; genus Tenthredo; species Tenthredo distinguenda. Next base: position 16,161,549 of record OX384534.1, read on the forward strand.
CGTTTCGGACGTCAAATATTGTGTTTCTGTGAAATTTTTCGTCATAGGGGCATGTAGCTCATATATTAATGATTCATTTTATACTTGATCGGTGATATTTTCTTTTGGAGTTAATATAAGGTTTAGTTAGTTTTTTTGCTTCAGATTTTTGCCCCAATCGCATTCCATTTCAAACACAGGTTCAAAATCTGGCTAAGTTTACGGGTGTTCGAAGGTCTAAGAATTTTACATATGCGAAGTCGTAAATTAAGCGCTTTTATACCGGCCAAAAACGAACAATGGAAATTTCATGGAAATTGGTTCGCATAAATTCGGATCTCGAGCTGTGGAAGGCTGGCCGATTCAGCGCTGACGTGTAATCTAGTTTTCACATGAAACTAACAAGGTTGCACCAAAAATAATGCTATCAGAATGGCAATAAAAATAAGGAGAGCGATATTTCACGAATCGACTCGGGAGCCAAGAGTGCAAAAAAGTATAGCTTATCCTGAAGCAAACTGCGGAGGGTATGAGGTAGTTTTCCCAACTTGCCATTTGGCGATTAAATTTGCTTCAAAACTTTTCTACGTCTACATTTTTCAACGGATCAGTTCTGCTTCGTATAACTCTTATACGTAAGCGCCCAAAAGCCTTTCTTTGACGCATCGAACGCGTCTCTCCATTCCCGACTGAATTAAGCTAGCCGCTTTTCTGTGCGAATTATATCAACTAGCAGATTTTCTGCAAACCATTTTTAATCACTGGCTTCATGATTGTAATATCGACGATATCCGCTATTGAATAAATCCGAAAAAGTTAACGCGAATTCTGCTCGCGGATATATCGGTGATTCCGTTCTAACTGTTACTTTTTTAATTAAACATTTTTTGATTCTATGATTAAACTTTTTTAGTTTTATAATGCATATTATTACTCTTATTTTATTGTAAAAATGAAAGTCCGAGAGGATTTCGCTACAACTTCGAAATATCGAGAATGAGAATCAAATTTCAAATTTTCCGTGCCACGGTACCGACTCGTTCATCCGCGGTACTGACATAAAATAAATTTGGTAGACATTCTTCGGAAAAATTATTACGAATTGTATTATAATTTATTTATGAATTGTATTATAACATCAATTAGGTTTATGGATTAATTAGTTTGGAACATTTATTGCGACAAAGAAATAATGAATTCATAGGTAAATTCTAGAAATGGACGTGACACGGTACTGACATTTAAGTGATTTAAACCGCAAGTTTTCTCTGGACTGCAAGTTATGTTATACCAAAGAAGCGATGAAATATGTTCATGAGGATCGTATTGATACAAAAATTTTATGAATAGATTGTTAATGAATGACCAATGAAAGCAACAGTACAGGACAATAATAGACACGGTTAGAACGGAATCACCGATATAGAAATCTCGATATATGTTAATTCCCTGGAAAAGTCTGCAACACTGTTTTAAGGTATTCTTCGCAAGTTGTACCACATCGTAAAGACGACCTAGTTTTCATATCTTGTTCCTTTTTACGGTTACCTTTTTTTCTACACACTCAGACGTCTTCCGTTTTGTTTTCCAAAAATGTTAAACAGAAAAACGTACTTCGTCGAACTATATACGCATCAATTTCAAAGGTATGAATATCACGCTTCGAATCCGTCAAGAACATGTCAAAATAAAAGCTGGAGTGTTTTCTCCCCCGCCGAAACGAACCCTCAGATATTTCGTAACAAAAAATCGAATGATGGTTAATTGAATTAACTGTTCATCAAAATGACGCTTCGTATATCCGCGGGTGAACAAAAACCATCTTACGTAACGCAGAAAGAGAGATTTCGCGGATTTAACGAATCAATCAGACTCCGAAATCAGAGTCAGATTGGAAAAAAAAAAAAAAAAAATACTCGAGTACAGGGTATAGAATCAGTGGTTTATATTCACTCACGTGCGTTTTGTGTTCCGGGGTTGAGGGTGCATTTGGGGAGTTGGGCAGCGAACTACCCGAGCAGTGCCGCAGCCGCGCCAGGGCTGTGCGAAGCCCCTCCGTCACGAGGCCCTTTTATTAATCCGTATCAATGTTTTCACTTTTTCTCCTAAAGCTCTCTGACGGTCCTCCTCCTCCACGAGACGCTCGATTTCGCGGTACCGAGCGACCCATCACGTCAGACCACAGCTATCAGAGCATAATTTATTTTCGGCACTTTCGACGTTTATGTATTTTTTTATTACGTGAAGTTTTATTTTTCTTTTTTTTTCTTTTGACTTTTTACTTTCGTTATTATCGCAAAATTATACAGTCGAGATGTCGAACAGCGATTTTTTAAGGGTTGGAACGGAATTCTTGTTTTTTCCACTTGAAATTAATTTTTTACTATCAAAAACCGGTTCTAATTTATATCTATGACATGAACCTCACATGGAGCTTTTTATTCGAACCACACGTGTACAGCGACGCTTCACGCACGAACATATTCATTCTGCATACAAAGTTTATCGATTTTTCACCATTTTACATTTATTCACAAAGGTATTTCTCTTTATTTCTCGCTCTTCTTCTTCTTTATTTTTTCTTTTTCTATATGCTTTATCCAATCACGCTTCAGTCCCCGATTTTCTTTGAACAGAATCGTGTAACACACTTTTATTGATTGGACAGAAAGTTATTTCCTTTTGAAGGCTGCACGCGCTCACTAGCTGCCGGCTATCAGAAACTGGATTTCTGAAACAAAGCATAAGAAAGCCTTTAGGAGATTAATCGTTTTGGAACTAAGGAAGAAAGAAAAAAAGAAAGAAAAAAAAACAGAACAAGTGTGTCGATGATTATTTTATTACGACAAGCTGAAATCGTCATTTTCTCGCGATTCATAGACCCTCGTCGTCGCTAAATCTACGGATTGAATAAAATTCTCTCGTCTCAAATTCATCCATCACGAGTCATCCAATGTTTCGTCCGCTATATTTAATCAGAGTGAATGACCCGTGGTCAAGGTTTCAGGTCAGAATTATAATTCGAGATAAATATTTAGAAGATTTATACTAAACGCGAGGACTTTTCTTTTACTCAAATAAAACGATAAAAGGATAACGAAATTTTCTAAATAGAGGAAAAATCGATGTGACCTACTTTCTGAATCCGAAAAAGGTGATAAATCGTAAAATTTCTTTAATACTAGTCGTTTTTGAAACTCGTACTGATCTCGACGTTCTCGGCGCCGGTGGGTATACGGAGTGCAGAACCAGACCCGAGAAGAAGCGTCTTCAGTTAGGGTGAATGACCTGAGTCGCGAGACGCGCTCGCGCACCCAATTCACCACTCGGCTCACCTACCCCTGCATTTCAGATTAAAACTGACTGAACGAAACTCGCTTGTAACCTACTGCGAAGTAGGTACGTACCAATCAATATTCAAGGACTTCGCAGCTACTATACTCACACCAGACCAAACCACGTGGTTATTTAATCATTTCACGTTTTTTTTCGTTTCGAGGAACGCTGGGATTATTTCGTCGTTCCGTTTTTTATTAACAGAAAGAGAAAATAAAAAACGGTGATACGAGCCCAAAAGTCGAATCCTATTTATTATTACACGTCCTTTGAGCCGAAGATCAATAACCGAAGTTGTTATATCGCGTTTGAAAATGTCAAGCTAAACTTGGATATGTATTAAAGGTCCGTGCGCAACAAGCTCTCGCAATTTTCTGGTATATGAAATTTCCAACGATATCACAAAGGTGATATAACGAGGGACAAACGTTGGTCTTCAAACTAGCGGGGGAATCGATTTCTAGGCAACTATACACCCTCTCCTACACCGTGATACCTATACCAGACCTAAAATACCCCGGATCGGTGCCATGTGCTCACCGAGATAGCTACCTACACATTTCCTTTCCTTTCCGTCCACCAAATCTCTAATTTATCTCATCCTCAAGAATATTACGGTTTATTGCCGTTAAAAGCATTAAATCCGCGGCGAGGCACGTTCGTGACAACAATGCGTACCTCCTTGCGAAAACGGGCGAAATTTGACAAAGACAAAGTAGTCTGCTCTGGGTTACGCTGTCGCTGGTATTACGGTAAGTGTTACTACATCTATAGATATATGGTATACCTACACATAATATAGTGGCGTGTGAATTACGCGAGAAAACGTAGCGGCAGGTAAACCGGAGAAAATGAAAGACCGAATGAAGATATACGCGATCGCGGTGTGCGACGTAATGTAGGAGGAACTTGATGAGAGTGTAATAAGGTGCAAAGAGGCCAAGTGCAAACAGTCAGGTACCTACTTTCTCGCCTGGAAAGTACTACAAGCTCCGGGTATAGCCTAGATCAAGATTCGCGGCAGCGAATCGCCGCCAAGTACCAAGCCCCAAAGTTTTTTTTTATTTTGAAGTTAGGCGAGCGCAGCCAAGAATTATTTTCCCGAGGCAACGGTTTATACCTGTAAACATACCGTTATATCTCCCGAATGCGTGAATATTATCGGATGAAATTTACGAGATTATGAGTCCCAGTCCAAATGAGTTCGTTGTCCAAATTCGAACAGAATCGGTCGTTTGGTTCCAGAGATATTAACTGTTAAAGTTGATGAAAAAACACAATCTTCTTCTTCTTCTTCTTCTTCTTCTTCTTCTTCGCCCCATTTTTCGCTAGACGCTTGCTAGGGACCACGATATCAATGGAACGGCTGTATGTATCGACTTGAAATTTAAAACGTAGCTGTTCTCCATCGAAATCTAGCTCCCTATTGTTTTTGGTGCGAATTGGTACTCACACTCGGTCAGGAGATTTTAATAAAGTCACAAAGCGCTTAGTACGGCAAAATGGCCGCCCGAGGGCGTTAATTAAATTTATATATTTTTTATTACAGGGTAATTCAGGCTGGACGCACCACCTCAGGTGGGTGTATTCCTCCTGAAAAGTAATAATTTCTTTTACCGAAACTTCGAGACACCAATAGTTTCGGAGCTACACGAGACCTTACATTAGTGGACTGATCACAAAGTTTATGAGTGAGCAAGAGTGCAAGTCGAGCAGTGCCCGCGGAGGATCGATTTTTATTGTACGACGTTTCAGTTAGATTAGATTCCTAGATGAGTATGACGGCGTCGTCTCCTGGAGATGCCTTCGTACGGCATTCACCTCCGTCTCGTCGTCCTCATCCTCTGATTCATACTTCCAGATCCCCCACCCAGTGATTCTCGTACTAGATCCTCAAAATCGTAGTCTCATTTGTCCAGATCCTCGGCTTTGTAGCTTGCGTAGTCCAGGTCCTCCGCTCCGTAGTTTGAATCGTCCAGGTCCTTCGCTCCGTAGTTTCAGTCGTCTAGGTCCTTCGATCCATAGTTTCAGTCGTCCAGGTCCTGTGCTTCGTAGTTTCAGTCGTCCAGGTCCTTCGCTCCGTAGTTTGAGTCGTCCAGGTCTTGCGCTCCGTAGTTTTAGTCGTCCAGGTCCTTCGATCCATAGTTTCAGTCGTCCAGGTCCTGCACTTCGTAGTTTCAGTCGTCCAGGTCCTTCGCTCCGTAGTTTGAGTCGTCCAGGTCTTGCGCTCCGTAGTTTCAGTCGTCCAGGTCCTTCGATCCATAGTTTCAGTCGTCCAGGTCCTGCACTTCGTAGTTTCAGTCGTCCAGGTCCTTCGCTCCGTAGTTTGAGTCGTCCAGGTCTTGCGCTCCGTAGTTTCAGTCGTCCAGGTCCTTCGCTCCGTAGTTTGAGTCGTCCAGGTCCTTCGCTCCGTAGTTTGAGTCGTCCAGGTCCTTCGCTCCGTAGTTTCAGTCGTCCAGGTCCTTCGCTCCGTATTTTGAGTCGTCCAGGTCCTTCGCTCCGTAGTTTGAGTCTTCCAGGTCCTGCGCTTGGTAGTTTCAGTCGTCCAGGTCCTTCGCTCCGTAGTTTCAGTCGTCCAGGTCCTGTGCTTCGTAGTTTCAGTCGTCCAGGTCCTTCGCTCCGTAGTTTGAGTCGTCCAGGTCTTGCGCTCCGTAGTTTCAGTCGTCCAGGTCCTTCGATCCATAGTTTCAGTCGTCCAGGTCCTGCACTTCGTAGTTTCAGTCGTCCAGGTCCTTCGCTCCGTAGTTTGAGTCGTCTAGGTCTTGCGCTCCGTAGTTTCAGTCGTCCAGGTCCTTCGCTCCGTAGTTTGAGTCGTCCAGGTCCTTCGCTCCGTAGTTTGAGTCGTCCAGGTCTTGCGCTCCGTTGTTTCAGTCGTCCAGGTCCTTCGCTTCGTAGTTTCAGTCGTCCAGGTCCTTCGTTCCGTAGTTTGAGTCGTCCAGGTCCTTTGCTCCGTAGTTTCAGTCGTCCAGGTCCTGCGACTACGAGAACTACGAAACGCAGGATCTGGACGACTGAAACTACGGAGAACAGTACCTGGACGACTCAAATTGGAGTGCGAAGGACCTGAACTACGAGAACTATAAGTCGAAGGACCTGGACGACTAAAACTACGAAGTGGAGGACCTGGACGACTGAAACTATGAATCAGAGGAACAGGACGACGAGAACGGAGGTGAATGGCGTATGAAGACATCTCCAGGAGGCGACGCCGTCATACTAATCTAGAAATCGAACTGAAACTTCGTACAGTAAAAATCGAACCGCCGCGGGTACTGCTCGACTTACACTCTTGAACCGGCCCTGTCTTGGTCACTCATAAGCCCTGTGATTGGTCAACTAAGATCTTCCGTAGCTCCGAAACCGTTAGTCCCTCGAAGTTTTGGTAAAAAAAATTTAGTCTTAGATTTACAGGAGGACCCACGTAAGGTGGTGCGCCCAACCTGAATCACCCTTATATAACAGCGATATCAATATTCTATACTTGCAAAAAGGAGTGAAATCCCACGGAAAAACATCGTAGATGTAAAAAAAGCCGCCAAGTACTTACACAGAAATCACAATTGCCTTATAAGCAGAACGTTTCGCCAGGCTCTGTCGTGAAATCAAGAAAAAGGCCAAGCACCGAACGTACCCCTGCGATCTCTCAGCAAGTCTACGTCGTGAAGGCGAGTTTCGTGTAAGGATATCGAAACATCATTCCAAGAGCTACGTACTTGGCGGGCACATTCGGTTTTTTACAGCTATACGGACAACTCGCTTCGTTTTACTCGAAAATTGAGTTTTCAATCCAATAGCAATGAAATACACTGGAAAAATAGTTATTCCAACCAATCATCGTATCAAAATATACTTCTACGTGTCCTTAATTATCTGTATAACTTCACAGACATAAATACCTTGTATAATAAATAAAAATCGTGGTCGGTCCACTGTCATTGAATTATCTGATCAGACTTGATACTCTGGAATCACGTACCTTACTATGGAAGACAATGAATTAAGTATGTAGTATTAATTTTTAGGGAATAAACTTATTCACTTGCAAAACTGTCGAATCGAGAAAATCTACTTTGCTATTTCGGCATAAAACCTAAAACGCGCAGCTACGGTATACGTGTATGCATACGTAGTACGTAGAGTATGACGGTTTAATATAATGATAAATATGAAATTCAGTTGATGAATAGTTTAGTGTACCTATACTACTATGTCATACAATCTTGCTCGCGATGCATGCGGATGCGGTGCACAAGTGTATACACGTAGTGGGAAGAATCGATTACTGCAGTAGTACCTCGATAATCCGAACCAATTCGGACCGGGCCGGGCCCAGTTCGGATTAGTGAAAGTTCGGATAATCGAACGGTAATGTTGGGTGAAGCGATGTTTCAATAGTGGGAAATATCTAAGACACATGTAATACACACACGTATGCTATGATATATATACATATATATATATATAATATATATAACATAAAATTCTGAAATTTATATGATGGTTCGGATGAAGCGAGTTGCGGTTCGGATAACAGAAGTTCGGATTATCGAGGTTCCACTGTACAATACTTGCAACTCTCCCTCGTAACAGTTCGGCGTCACTTTATTGCAAAAATATTTTGTTGCTCATTCGTTTGTGAAAAATAATCATTCGCAACTATACTATACACATTAGTACAAGAAGATGAGCGCGTGCGAGTTTACGGAAGTGCTGTAGTGCGGGCGCCCGAAGGCGCCCGCACGCAAGCACTGACGTCAACTCGCACACGCTTATCTTCCAACTGCCACGACGAGGTCGTGCCACGAGATCGAAGGATGCATTTTGAATGAGTGTGTATGGAACCAATGTTATCTGCGAATCAGATATTCGTCAGTCGATGCAAGATTCACGACGTGTAGGTACACATATATCTAGCGACCGGAAACATAGTACTTTGAGACATCCATCAGCTGCCGAGTACCGATACTAGCAACTGTTCACAGTTCGGAATAACTGTTAGACAAACAGCCAAATACAGAATGAAACTGCAAGAAGTCGCGTTCTATTAATCTCTAGATTTTGGATGCCAGATTTGATGAATAAACAATATGAAAAAAGCAGTCGTAAAAAAATAATTCACAAGATACGCGAAAGTACTATCAATCCAAAGCAGAAAAAACAAACACAAAGAAAAAAAAACCGAATGTGCCCGCCAAGTACGTAGCTCTTGGAATGATGTTTCGATATCCTTACACGAAACTCGCCTTCACGACGTAGACTTGCTGAGAGATCGCAGGGGTACGTTCGGTGCTTGGCCTTTTTCTTGATTTCACGACAGAGCCTGGCGAAACGTTCTGCTTATAAGGCAATTGTGATTTCTGTGTAAGTACTTGGCGGCTTTTTTTACATCTACGATGTTTTTCCGTGGGATCTAATTCAGTCTAACAAACGGGACGATAGTTCGTCTAGCAAGGAAGAAGTATCACCCTGATGATCCCTCGAACGGAACATAGGGGTATTTTTCTGCGTTGCGGGATACTCGCGAAACTGGTCTGTCTTATTTCACCCACTTTTCGATATATTACTCCTGCAGGTATTATCAACACCTCCGAATTAAATTTAGGTTCTAACGCATACGATCCTTACTTGATATTTCATTTCCACGATACACTCGCGAGGATATCGCGCGCGGTTCATCAGGAATTACCGGTATCAACACTGTGCACCAGTTACCGTGTATCTGCTTTTCAATTTCACTCGATATTCCCGCAGGAGCTGAGCCCAATTCATTCGGAAAAAATCGAAAAGGACTGAATTCTTGGCTCAGACACGAGTTTGCTGTAAACCGAAAACTGAATGCGACTCGTCAATGACGACTCCGACAGCAAGTTAAACCGAGATTTTTATGCAATAGAAAAGGGAGCACTAATCTCGATAGATCCTAGAGAGTTATTAGGCTTACGATTATAGTCAAGGTGCTGGTAATTCGTTAGAAGAAAATTGTTAGAAGTTTTTTTTTTTTTTTTGTTACAAAGAAGATGTAGTATTTATGTTTCGGAGCTGCAAGCTCTGTAGACTTTATCGGTAAGAGGTCGAAGACAGCACTGGCCGGCGTGCCTCGTTGACATCGTGCGGTTGGCACACTGGGGCGGCATTCTGGGGCAACAATAAGCGCAGGCGTCCTGGCACCCTGGCGCCCCGACGCCCGACTTTTCAAAGCCCTAAAAACACCCGCCTGCAACCAGCTCACCGGTCTGCTCTGCCTCTCCGGAGCTCGCTGGTTGTGGAACACATATGTGCCCTACAAATTGATTGCTTCTCAGGGCAGAGATAAAGACAAATACCTACTTTTATTCCGGATAACAATGAGACTGGTATTTTTTCTTCTTAACCATCAATACCTGTCGATTACGAATATCTGTAGGTGCTATGATACGCGGGAGACAGGGAGACACTGATGTCCGGTTGACCCGAGGCTCGAGAAAGCTGTGGTAGTTTTCTCAGAAGCAAATATGTAGCCCGAAAATAAAGGTTTTGGATTTAAAACTGTATACGTGTGTGAAAAAATGTACAAACAACGTAGACCTTCCCGCTCGGATGTATCAAGCTCGAGGAATAGTATTCTATGAGTGAGGAGTTCAATTGATAGAAAAACAAATGTATTATGAGCTAAAAGCTGACTTTTTCGTTTCGGGCACGAAAACTACTAGATCATTTGATTCCTAAATGTAGTCAGATTTAGGTTGGAACAAATGCCATCGATTGAGACCAAAAACATGAAAATCCGTTGATCGGTTCTCGAGATATTATCGGTTGAATCTTTTTCTATCAAAATTTTGCTCTTTGAGTAACTCGGAAACTACTGGACCGATCGAATCCAAAATCTGATCAGCTCTAAGGTAGGAAGAACTGCATCGATTGACATGAAGAAGGATGAATTCCGTGGATTCATTTCCAAGATGTCGTCGAACGAAAAATTGATCCATTTGAAAATGGTCGGAGGTGATTCTCTGGGCTTTAAATCGTGGAAATATGGTGAAAGCTGAAATTTTCAATTCTGAAGCGATTATGATAACTTATCTTACTCTAAAACAGGTAGTTGGAAATGGTAGGTATTTATAGAGCGTTTCAAAACTATTAAAAACGTTGAAATTCGACGGCGGTATTCGCCGAGTGAATGCAGACATTCTGGACATCGACCCAACGATTTTCATCAGCAATGGCGTTTCGCCAATGGTAATTAATCGATGGTATTCTAGTGGCTGCGAATACAAACCGTCATTGAATTCTTTAGAGGAAAACGGTTTTTTAACCGATTTTCAGTCTTTGGAGTGCCGTCAAATGGATTATTCTCATATTTTGAAAAAGACAGAAACTGATCATTCCAATTAGGTTTTTAGCTTATCTTGCAGGCAGCCTTTTGCTGTGCCACTACGATTGCTGATCATAAGTGATAGCAGCTGCAGTAATAGCGGAGGGCTCATAAAAAGCCAAAGTTATCAATTGATTGAATGTAATTCATGAAAAATAAACTTGAATAAATAGACCTGACGTGAAAGAACAGAAAATAATAATGCCATCACAGAGAAAACTGAAACTTGATTAATTATGTCACCGAAAAAACATCGCTGGACTATCCGTGTAGCTAAAAACTTTCGAATCAGGTAAATACTCGGTGTAGTATAAGTGAAGCGAGAATATTTTTTCTTCACATCGATACGTGTAGGTAGCCGAAAAGTTATAGGTGTTATTTTTAAGCTCCGTTGACCTTTTGCCGTGTATACATATATAACCGAAAGGGGTGCTATACGCTGGACAAATTTATCACGTTTAAGGGAGGTCTGTACAGATGATTAGACCAAAATCGTAAAACAACTTTTACGTACTGTGGGGAAAAACTTTTGAATTTGAAAAAGCTACGTGATTCTCTTTAAATCAGTTCTACAAACGAGCCCGAGATGTTTCAATTGGAATACCTGATATCTGCGATGCGAGGAGGAATTTTCATTACATTTCGAATATTGAATTTTCAAAAAGCTGTTTCCATCACAAATTTTGGAATCTTTATTTTCAACCGTTCCAGCTCACTTGCGGTGGATATAATTTTGCGAGATTCGCGTAGCTTTTTTGAGACGAGGTTCCCGCTTTCTCATACCGAAAATTATTTCACAGTTTTGAAAACGTCATCTTTATAGACCCCACCCCTCAAGTCTCGAATATTAATAGTGAAGTTTCGTCTATCAGTCGTTAGACTTGACTCGTTGTTCATAGGATCAACGAATTATATCTCCACCTCGTTGGAATTTCCTTTGATGAACGAGAACCGCAGCGTGGTAATATTTGGGAATTTCATCACAACGTTAAGGTGGATGAAAGGAGTGACGACCGTTATCGTTAAATTATTTAAATCGACCCTATTTTTTCCTCTTCTTATCTTCCTCCACGCTGCCATTGTATCCGGAAAAAAGAAAAATTCCGTGATTGCTTGGGTTTTGAGACGTAATTAGAAATTATTCGAAATTTCGTAAGAGAATTTTATAAGAAATGCTCGTCGCGGGGAACAGGTCGCGTCGTTCGTCGAAACTTTTTGAAATTTGGAGGGAATATTCTAAGATGACGTCATTCCGGGGCAAACTAATGATACGCGGAGATAAAGTCGGTCTTCTATCGTCGTGAGTACACAGCACACTTCTTTTCTCAACATTTACAAGAGAAATATTCCTCCGGAGCGTACCAGTGATTTGAGAAACCGATTTCCGAGGTGTATATAAACTCTCGAGCGAAGTGGCTGTCTCAAGTCCGTAAAATTTTCAACCCTTCTCGCAATTTTTGAATCTATATCCCTAGATTACAGCTTGTGAAAGAGAAATGAATAAAACTGTCGTCGATCTATGTATTTCGTACACCCGGGTTGTTAAAAATCGGTTAAAACCGTCTGTCGTATCGATTGCGGGATACGCGAGCGGCACTTTGTTTTCACGCTCGTTGGACAGCGCGAGTTCTCTCACGTCAATACGACAGCTCCTCTTTAATTTCAGACCAGTGCGGCGGCGTCTGTTCTTTTTCCGCTTGAACGGAGGAGCTCGAGGGCCGAGATGTGCGGCTTCAGTCCCCGTTTTCGTATATTCGCACTTACGTGCCTATCTATGTACCTATATACAGTATATATACACGTAGGGTGGTATGGCGGATATATACACGTATATAGATGATATGCGCGATAGTATAGAGTTGTGCATTGATTATAACCTCGAACGTATAGTTGAAGACGGTGATCGAGCCTTATCGCAGTTTGCGCAGGGTCGTTGTTCGGGCAAGATCGCCTTGTTCTTATTTGTAATCCTAATAGCGTATAGAACCGGAAGCCAATACACTCGCGAGTCACTATCTTACCTTGAATTTCCAATTTAAACAATTTCACGGAACCTGCCGCGCCTTAGAATTCCACAAACGTGTGAGTGGGAGATACATACACGGTCTCAATCGTATGTATATATATATCTAGGTGTACACACGTATAAAAAAAATATCTCTATACTTAGATACGCGCCGTTAGGCGAGGAACATTTCTTCGTAGCGATATAGAAGCCAATTCAATTTCCCGCGCGCGGAAAGACCCGCGGTTTTCCGGGAGAGATTGCTATCTCTAAGGCTGATTGAGGAGTATCTTTCGAAAGTTGGTTTGTTTGTCGCTTGTTTCGGGCTATTTCGAGGCAAGGATTAAGAGCGTGGAGAGACCGGAATAGAAAGATAGAGAGGGAGAAAATGGTAAACAGTAAGGACGAGGGGATCTCGACGAAGCTTCGAGCCGAACGGTTCAGAGGGTATATAATTACACCTTCGTTAAAATAATTCTTTTCAAATCAATATTCTATTGACTCAGTTTCTTCGGGACTAATTACTAGTATTTTCAGACACGGTTCAAAATTATTTCACATTTTATGGACTTCGTCTTGCATAGATTGATAATGCCCTTATCTCTATATATTGTCGATTTGCCTCGAAATGACATCATTTTAGAACACTGTCTCCAGATTTCAAAAAGTTTTGGGAAACGATGCGACCTGCACCCTGCGAAAACCGCTTTTTCTCCGGTGGACTCGATCTACGTAAGACGAAGTAATAAATAAAATTTGAAATAATTTCTAGTCATGTCTAAAAATATGAGTCACCAGTTGCGATAAAGCTGATGTTTCTTCAAAGTGTACCTACCAGTGATTTAGAAAAAATTATCGTATATCCCCATAAGCGCTTCGCGGATATAGAATAGATTATAAATTATAAACACCATTCTTTGGTTTTTCTATTCAACTCGAATGTATTCAAATTAAATTACCCGGATAAGGTAATTTCTTATTTTAATGGACTTGATTCGGATTGATGCTACCTCACAGGCGGTCAATCGATCAATCAATTAAGAAGACGTCGTGTGTATACCTCGATAATAACTTAACACGCACACCATTCTTCGATCGTAGAATTCTCTCTTTTTATACACATACGTAATGGCTTTCCGGAGTCTAGGCCCAAGTCGAATATCGCAGTTTTTAGAAAAACTAGCAAAACACGCGGAAGCTGACTTCGTATGCAATCCACAAGCTTAAACCTCCCGAGAAAATTTGCGAGAATATCTTACACCCTGGTTTCCAAATCGGAAGTTAAAAATTGAATATGGCCAAATATCTTTTTCAGCTTTGGGTTTCAGTAGAAGCAAATGCGCGTTGTCTTTATAACCCGAGTGTTTCAATTTTCAAAATAAAATTCAATTTGAAATTTGGAATTTTTTTTTATCAAATCGTCTGCGTTTTCTTCGGGCGATTTTTCCCTGAATTTAAACCGTCGAAACTGGGATTTGTATTGCGCTTTGGAAAATAGAATCGTAAGTAAATTCCTTATTCTGTCTATATACGGAATTCACTAATATACCTACGCGTTATCTTTCTTCCATATACTCGATTGCTTCCAATATACAAGACTATATATTTTCTCAGATAGAAATCTCTCTAACCAAATCCAGAATAGCGCCTGACGTGACTGTAATGATCCGCAATCGACCAACCACGTAATTTATGCCCCGACGTAAATTGGTTCCAATTCAGAAAGCACATCTTTAAAATCGTTATATCTTTATATAAATGCTCCATAAATGACAAGAGTACATATATGTAAATCACTCGATAAACTAGCGCTCCTGGCTACCCTTGCAGGATCTCACGAGATCAAGGACGAGCCTTTACCAAGGGTGGTAAATTAATCTAGTAGTTTTTTGCTATCGCTTTACTTAACGGGGTGGTTCATCGGCGTGGCTTCGCCTTTGCAGCTTCTATTACAGAGTTGTATACATTGAAGAGATGCTGTACCCTGGCCGAGACATTTGAGATGATAGGGGACAGGGTGCGTCACGCAAAACATGGCTGTGTGTAGTGATAAGTGGCTACAGGTTTTCGGGATTATTACACAGAGAATTTAAGCCGCGGAAGGGTGGAATTTTTTTTTTTAAGCCTGTCTAATTAATCGCTTTTCTCCAGGCCGGGCTAAATTACTAATAACTTAACCGCAATCAAGGCGAGCTGCCAGACGTAATTTTTTTTCCACATATAAACGCCGTGCTTGACATTCACTTGAATTGGGGTAAAACGTATAGAGCGAGAATAACATTCCGGGATCCGTAGGTTTTCACAAATTTACACCGTTCCTCCGGTGAAACAGTGTTCTCCAATTTCTTCCCCACTCCCATCACTGGAAAGGGTGAAAAGGGAGTGAAACTTAAATTTATAAAGTTTGCTCTCCGATGATTGTATCCGGGCTGCTACCGCGTGCTGACTATCACGCAACTTTAATACCACAGATAACACGAGTTCACCCTATAGCCTATCCTACCTTCGCTTCGCTTTGGTTCTACACAGTGAGTTTACCCCATCAACTGACTATCACGTGTAACATTAAAATTATTATCAAGGAAATAAGTTCATAACTACTTTTCTGGGTGAGATGGGTATTTTATTTTCTCGTCAGAATGAGGAAGCATTCTTACTATAAAAAAAATTACAACTTGGTTAAAAATCGAGATATTCAATTCGTTTTGGGCTTTTTTTCAGGGGGAAAAATTGAGGTATTTATACAAATATTTATTTTTGTTTTACACATATTGTAATACAAAATATTATGCTTTGTTTCAAGATAAAGCTTGACGAGTTACGGGATAGCCTGGAAAGAGGTAGTGCATGGTTCAGGGTGCAAAAATATTCGAAGCTTTAACCCCAAGCCCACTTATTTTTTTTTTCAAATACTTCAATCCTCTCCCTTCGATATGAGCGTAAAACTGACTGGGTATCTTTACTTTTAACCAAGTTATAATTTTTTTTAGTAAAAATGTTTCTTTTTTCCGTGTTAATTACATGGGAAATAGGAATCCCGTTTGCGCGAGTACTTAAAATTCAGCTACAGGCCTCTAATTGCAGGTAAAGCTCCTTTACATCAGCAGCGAGAAGAGAAATTTGATACACACGCTTCTCGTTTCGTCAAAATATGCTGGAGGCTACCATTTTCATTTCTACGTATAGAAATAACTATTTTACCGGTGTTCTCCTCGGCTTCTACCCCTCAACGAAATTTCTGACACATTTTGGCGGGGCTTCAGTTTGTAGTACAATTGGCCTATATATTGTTAGCGTGCCAGCTGGCATTACATGCTCATACATAATGTCGGCAAGCTAGACATTAGAAATAAAGAATCAGCGTATGTCGCCAGGAGAGGGAAAAGAATAACGATTTAAATTGCAACTGCGGATTCCCCAACCCCTAGAGAGAGGTAAAATTAGGGTGCGCTCACAAAGGGCGCAAATTCTGAAGTTTTGACTTTTTGAAGTACCTACTACCGCCACAAAAACTACGATTTTCTAAAAAAAATTCGGAAAATCAGAACCTTTAGTAGTTATTCGTGAAAAATTGTAGATTTTAGTAGTTTTTCTAAAAAATTCGTTGTTTTTGTCGATCAAACTTACAAAAAAAGTTTGAATTTCCTTAATAAGTTGTAGAAATTCGTATAGAATTATTTTCACCAGGGATGGCTAGCCCTGCCTGAACCCCAAATGTGTTTTTATACGACCTTCATAATAGGGTGTCAAGTAGCCGATCGTGGCCAGAAAAATTGGAAAGATAGAGATCTGAGAGATGATCGTAGATACGAATGGAAAAAATAAAGTCAAAGTGTTCGAAAGCTGTGGAACGAAACGGGCAAGCTTGTGTAGTATACCCACCCTCTAGTCCGTTGTAATTGAGTTCAAATAATACGAGCTGTTATACGCTGTTTGTTTAGCCAATTGATTTCCCGGAAATAATACGCCCGGAGCGTCGAAAAATTCCGTGAACTAAACCGAAATGTGATTTATGATTGTACGAGGACCTATGCGGTAACCGCGGAGAACACCAAAGTCGTGTCCCCCATCTGTATTACAATTTCAGATGAAAAAGCCTGTTTCAACGTTCACTGAGCCTGTTTCAGTCACAGCTACTGCTTACAGATAACGCCGTCATCACCCATCAGCTTAAATTTTTGTTTTCATTCAAGGATCTATCGAACTACGTGAAGAGACCGTCAACACCAGCTACTTTGCTCCATCGGAGTCGCAGAGGTTAAAATGCGGGTGGTAAGCCTGATTGCTCACAGCGGTTAAACGAATGATAAGAAATTTATGAAGTTGAGTATTTGCGGTATGGCATCTATGGTATGTAAGCTCTCAGGTACATCACGAACGAAGCAAGATATCGAAAAATATTTGAAACGAATCAAAATTGAAGAAAGTAAATAAAAAAATTTACACAAGTAAGCTAAGTGACCCCTCTATCGGCCAGGCCTCCTCTATCGGCCACTTTATCGAAAAATTACTTTAACTACGTCTCGAGTACGAACGCTTCAGTAAAAAGTTTTTAAAAAAAAGTTGAATCTATAAAGTACAGTATAAATATACTTCAATTATTTTTAATATTTATTTTAGAATAAAAATGATTTCTTGTCAGGTGGGTTAAGATTTCCTTTTTTTTCAACAAGCTATTATATTTCGAAAATAACAACAATAGTTCAATTTTTTCTTTCTAACTCAATTAGCATAACTCAAAATAATTTTAGAAATCAATAAATTGATGATTTTTAATTAATTTATATTGAAAAACAGGGTGGCCAAGCATGGGGACAAGAAAATCATCTCTGTGTGTATTATTGGCCAGCCTATCGTCGTTTATTCAGAGGTTATAAGTATTTGTACACAAAATATCCACTTTCATTTCTCAATGTCTATCAATTAAATTCTATACAAAATTTTGAACTGTTGTATTACTTTATTTAGAAAAAATGAATAAATAAATTTTTTTTAAATATTTCTTTTTTCATTTTATATTGTAGTTTCCAATAATAATAATTAACTTTTTTAGATAAATTTGAGCTTATATTTATTTACTTTTTCATTTATGGATTTTCTAAATAAGGTGGCCGATATAGGGGACACAGCTAGGCCGATAGAGAGGACGTCAGGAATTGGAGCTATTTTCACTTATTATTTAATTTCTAATGAATACTTTGCAATTTTTTGTTTTTCATTTGAAGCTAATTAATGTACAAGCTTCAAGATAATATCACAGTTTTATACATATATTGGTTTTTTATATACAAAATATTTATTTGAAAAAAAAAGTTTACTTAACTGGCCGATAGAGGGGTCACTTACCTTATAAGTTTATTATTGGGCTGTGATAATAATGATCGGGAACTTACTAAATTTTTTGAAGTGAAAATCGCGCAACTCTTGACTCCGCTCAAAAAAAGAATAGATTCCGCTGTTGAGGAGCGAATTCTCACTCTTTTAGATTCTTGCGAATTCTTCCACGAGTTTTTTGTTTGATCTTATTTTTGTACCCGTCATTGTTCTTTCTGGTATCAAAGGGTCAGTAAAGAAACAGAATGTTATTTTGGGGTGACGCTTCCGTCCTCTTTAGATCGCTGAAATAATTTTTTAGGCAAACAAAAAATAACAAAAAAAGAATTTCTTTTACTTTTCAATCCGAACTTTTACTATACAATCAGCAGCTCCATGCCTGTCCCAATAATAAGAATAAGATAAGAATACGTATGTATACCTTGATCTGTAAAGAGGAAAAAATAATTCAAAAATCGTTCAAACTCGGTTCTAATTTACCACTGTACAAATCCGATCACGTCTCGATATTGATGAATATTTTTGGCTCCGAAGTGAAATTCTATACGTACCTTGATATACATATTTAGAGTCAGTTAAGGTAAGGCCTAAGGCAACGTCGCGGGGTATTGGGTACCTGGTAAGTATAAATCGTGGAATCCATGTACAAGTGGGCTATCATTTTCGTGTTAAAAAAAGATTCCATATAGGTGTAATAGGTACCCGCCTTTATTACCGTAGGGAATAAAAAATTCTTTCCCGAGGCGATCGCCTCGTCGTAAATAAATTTTAGATAGATTTTATATTCCGCCGCTTTATCAGGACAGAAATTTGAAAAGAAACGCACCCATTTCACCAGAAAAGTGCAACTCTATCCGGACGGAGAGAACGATTACGATTTTATACCCGCAATTGCGGAAAAAAAACTGTCAGACCGCCATGCGCGCGATAAAAACGTAGAGCCGAGCTAACTAAGGGTTGCGATTACATATTCATGCGTAGAAATTGAAACCAAATATATGCAAGTGGAACATTCGCCTTCTGGTATCGATGCCTGCCGTGGCCTACCTTTCATTGCCGTTCTTCCCACACTCGTTGTACACGTATTCGTATTTGTTACGCCTGCGCGATTTTGATACGACTAATAGCAGAGCTATAGGAAAATATACATGGGTAGGTAAAACGTATCTACACGTAGGTACGTATTACTATAGCTGATATAAGTACCGCGGCATTAAAAATATTCAAAAGAAGTTAGAAATGGCTCGGCATATCATGTGCCCACATTCGCCTTGACCTAAACCTAAACAGGGTTACTGTGGCTAGGGCTATCAACCCCATTACACACGCTCTTCTCCCGATATCTTGGACAAACAAGACAGGTACACGCAAACGTGTAAGCATATAGTGTACCGATGCATGAGTGTGTGTATAACGTATGTATTTGTAACGTGTACGTATAAATGTAACGAAAAGTTGGTCACGCGACGTCAGAATAAAATAATGTGATGAAAAACAAAAAAAAAAAAGAAACAACGCACGGTGGGAGAGAATTTCTTCAATTTTTCTCTTTCCTTTTTCTCTTTGAGAAAAAGATATTAAAGGTCTACCTGGAATCGACTTAATGTCAAGACATGAATCTCATTGGCGTCACAGTCACGGATATTAGACGAACAAAGGGTGTCCGTGCGCGAATAAAATTGGACGTACCTATCCTATACAAGAAGTGAGATGAAAGACTCGCTTCTCTGTGTCTCTAAGTGCTTTCTTCACCCTCTTCCGGAGGGCGAGAAGAAAATATTATATACTGCGTACGTTGAGAAATGGTTGCGATGTATTTTCAAGTAAAAATTGTCATTTTCTGATTTTTTACACTCGCTCCCTTCGATAACAAAAATTTTCTGATTAATTCGTTCTATTTCTGTATCGACCATCGAAGTGAGTCGAATATCCACGAACTTTTTCAGGATTTCGTATATATATCTCTTATTGGCTAACAAATTTCGACAATTCTTCGCAATGTATAGCTCGTGTCGCGGAAAACAAGTAGGGGAGACCGGAGTAAAGTAGGACGCTGGGGCAAAGTGGGACACCGAAAAAAGTGGGACAGTCTCTTTGAAAAATAAAAAAATTAAATTTCTTGTGAAAAAAACAGTTACTGATTACATGTTCATGTTTTTATTGCGCCTATGCCTAATTTAGGTAAAACATAATGCTCGAATGATTAATATTATTATCAAACGACTATAGATAATTGAAATTAAAATTATAGGGGAACCCGGGGCAAAACGGTGTCTCATTTCGGTAACCGTTTTTCAAAAGAAATTTGTTTTTTATTTTTTTAAAAAAGACTGTCCCACTTTGAATTTATTCCAATTGAATGGTAGAATTTTTATTGATCAAAAGGACATCTTCTCCGATTGTTAATTTCAAGAGTAGCTGATTTTTATACCGTGTTCGGAACACTGCGTTTCGGACCCCTGGATTTGTTCGAAAATCTAATTTTCCAAAATTTCTTTAAAAATATTCAATTCACTTTAAGCTTTGACAAGGTTACGTCTCGGGAAAAAGAAATTCCACAAAAAATTCACCAACTTTTTTGCCATCGATATTTTATAGGGCTTATTGTAGTCGGCCAGCTCCTCCTCAATAATCGATTTTAATAAACTTTAAAATGCTCCTAAAAATCAAGAGAAATTTCAGCCTTGACTGACTACGAATCTAAATTTTTTTCGTCAGCAGCGGAATATTCAAAATTTGTTTTTTGCGAAAATTAAGACAAGCATGTTTCACAAAATTCGAGTTTTATACTAATCAATCGACAAAAATGTTTCTAAGCGGACAATTTATTCCACTTCTTTCCTCATAATAGATTTTACGGAATGCAAGAAACGATGAATTTTTTTAAATTTACCAGACATTGAGGGGGTCTGATGAAAAATTCTGAGAAAAATACACCGATCCAGCGAGGGTCAAGAGCTGCACGATTTTCCATGAAATACCCCACACCTGTACACAGTGATAGCGTGTCTGGGGAATTAAGGCGAGTAGGCGACACCCTCGGGCGCCAATTTGGAAGGGCTTCCACTACGTCGTCCCTGTATTTTTCCTCCGTTGACAAACATTTTCGCACAATTTCTAAAACCGGAATAAAATTAGGACCTTAGATTACTGATTCGTACCTCAATAATTCCGTGTCAGAGAGAAAAGAAAAAAGACGAAAAGACGAAAATAAAATCTATTACCAACGCCGAAGCGTCTTCGACCCCGGTATTATCAAGTTCAGCGACCCGGCAGAGTGGTAATATCTTCATCCTGATCCTGGTCCTTGATAATTGACAAATATCCCGTTTTAAGATTGTAAATAAATTCGAGGGACGACGTTTGACGCTTAGGGTTTTACTCGAGTTCCAAAATCTCTTGCCTGCTGAACATTTATCATCTCGGATCCTTCGTGAAAGCTAAGCTCAAAATGTTAGATGATACGATAATGCACGTTGATGCGTTATGTACAAACAAACCCTCGGGCACTTTTAGCCGTAGCCAACAAAATTTAGGTAAATTTGCCCGGGGGGAAAAAAAGGTTTATTCGCTGACGTACGATTTCATTATTTCATATCTCATACGAGACTCTGCTCTCATGCTCCAGAATAAAAATTCCTGACTCTTATCCTTCACCTCGATACGTCCACGGGGATTCCTTGACATAAATTCAAGTGAAAACTCCAAAGTACCTTATTGTATACGTGTGCAAATATTTACCTACTGTATTACACACATTTTCAGCTGATAAATTCCTAGTCTTACAATTATCACTCAACCAATTCCCTCGAGTCGTATTTGTCGATTCTCTGGGTTACATTCTACTCTGGGGATAATGAATATCGATAAAACGCATCTGAGTCAGGACCTCATGATTCACGTTACCCGGAACAACATTCGTACGAAGATACCGATCGTAGTGATAGTTCATACTCCGAGTGGAATCGTAGATAACAAAAAGAAACCCGGTACTTTGGGTCCTAATTTTTTTTCAAAGGCTCTTTTGCGAGCTCCAGATAAGTTAATGACTGTCAAGTGATGGAGAGGATTTTTCATTGGCAATTTGTATACGCAGACATCATTAATCGTATTGTGAAAAATGAAACGAAGTGACTTTTTCCGGCTTCTTGCGGCGAGCATCCGCAATTCATATTGTTTTTTCAGAGCGTGTTTCGTCACGTTGTAGATGATCTTTTCGAGTTTTAGAATCCACCAAGTTTTTTTGTTCCAAATTTCCCGTTTTGCTGGAATCATGTACACTAGGCTGTGTCTAAAAAAAGCAAGTTTTTTTTTCGTGGCATCGTTAAAAAAAATTCGTTTTTGGTCTGAAAAGAATCTGTGTTCAAGGAGGGGGCTGTAGGGCCATTGGAAGTGGTGCCTCATTAGTGTTTTTGATTACGGCTGGATGGGGTAATGCTTCCCACGGCCATCGATCATATATTTTTTGTACTTTTTCAACTAAAAGAAAAAGTTAAAATAGTTGATACCCGGAAAAAATAACGGAAAATGGAACGAAATTATTTCCATATCTCGATAAATATCTAGTCAAACAAAATCTCGCTCGCTTAATCAAAAACACTCACGAGGCACCACTTCCAATGGTCCCACAGCCCCCTCCTTGAACACAGATTCTTTTTAGACCAAAACCTATATTTTTCTAATGATGCCACTTTTTGGACTCAGCCTGAATTGTACACCGTTAACAGAAATGGGAAATTTTCAGCCTTCACAACTCTGCTAATGGGAAGAAATTTTCAACTTTTTTTGTTCGTGATCTTTATACAATAACGAAAAACATTATACACCGAACGGAAATTTTCTATGACCTTCTATTTTCTTTGAACTCACATTGAAAAGAATGCGTTTGACAACCCACCATCCTCCTTGATCAATTTTCCAATCCTGTGTAGAAATAGAGGAAAATTGAATCATGATCTTGGAGACGGTGGGGAAAGATGTATCTTCACAAAGGTATCACTATCTCGTAAGTAGATATGTCAGACCTACTTTAGATTTACTACATGAAGAAATTCTGTCTCACCATAACCAACTGCACAAAGTTCGATCGAAAATATGTTTTCTTCGAATCGCAGTAACGCGAAATGATATTCATGCGATTTTGAGCGAGGGGTATTTCATATTTTATACAAAAATGAAAACAGCTTTCGCACTGTCCTTCGACTCGGTGATCGAGGCGTATAGCAGAGATATACAGTACCTAGTTAGCTCGGCTGATGCGCATCGAAACCGCGAGGAAATGCGGTGGTTTTCCGTTGATGGTGCCGGGTGGAAATACCCGGCAACATACCCCAGGACCATGACGGCTTGATGTATTTCAGGTTTGGTATTGCACTCCTTGTAGGTAGTAAGTGTAAAGCAGTGCTGGTTGAGATAACTTCAGTTTAAAAATATGTGCGTGTACCCTATACCCTGTAAAGAAAACGCACTTACGACACATATGAGAGGTATATGACGCCACAGGTATACGAAGGGTGCATCGTAAAGATTGCCACAACTTTAAACTGCCGTGTATCCCAACCGTGAGATACTTCTAAGGTGATCCATCCTATTTTCGAAAGGTATAAGCTTTGACCTACGTTACGAAAAGCAGAAGCTGACAGTGACATATAAGCTCTCGATATATCTACCTATACCCCATGACAATCCTGTGACACTTGATCCAAGCAGGTATCTTCACTTTTCACATTTTTGTTCATTTAGTTGCTTTTCGAGGCTTCTAGCATCGAATGAACTATGCAATTTAAAGACAAATTTAGAGCAACAAGAACGAAAATCGTCTGAGACTGTGCATTGATCATGTGCCTGATGTTGACACGAATTGCATTTTGATTGAAGCATGAATAAATTCCGTCGCAAAATGAGCACTTTTCTCTCCGGATTGGATGATTGCTGGGTAATGACGCTTTTCATTGTTGAATTATGTTTTTCATGTTCTTTTTCGATACATTTTCGTGAAATTTTCGGATCTTTTAATTTTTCAGGAGTCCATCAAGCCTCCCTTCCTCGAAATCTTGAACTGAACGCGTACAATGCTCGGCATCTATCTTGTTATCATTTTTAGGATTAGATGCAAAGATTTATCAATCTACATCCACATTTCGAAGCATTTTTTTTCTGAGGGGCCTATTTTGCCCACTCTTACACTGCGGGATGTTTAACATGACACTTTTCCGGTGGGACGATTCCCAATACATCGACTATTGTACGCAGAAATATCGAACGTTTTGTGCTTCACGAACAAACGTAATTCTTATACCCTGGGGTATGGGTTTATTACGTCGACTTGAAATTGCACAAGAAATGTCGCAATCGTCGATACAATCGCAGTTTCAACCTGCAGGTGACATTAAAAGTAGCGAGAGGAAACCAATCCCGGTATATACTAGTCGATAAAAATATGATAGGTGTAATCGTACAACCGAAGCTATTGTGTATTTCTTGCATCGGCTTATCACAGACTGTGCAGATTGATGGCAGTAGTTATTAGTTATCGTTTCCATCGGTCACTACTTGGGTGATAACGAGCTTTCAGGTCTAGTGAAGGATAGACACGAGTAGCTACTTTGAGTAGATATGACGAGGTTACAGAGGAACATGCTTTGTCATATATGAACTTCGGGAGTTTGCCGGACTATAGCCGATGTTTTGGGCACTCGCAAATGAGATATTCATCATAGTATTGTGTGACAACAAAAGTTAACGTCTATAGCATCTGCGGGCACAGCTCGATCGACAACCATTCACTGTGGTCTAGAATACAAAGGAATAAGTTTCGATTGAGTAGTTTAGAACAGTTTGATCCAACTTGACCTACGAAATTGCCACGTATACGGATTTCCTTCCGATATCCATGAGTCCTAGACGAATGAAGAATATATCAAAGATGACAATGATCTTCAAGCTTGACGAATCTCATTTTATGTCACCAGTTTATTATGTCGATTGCGCGTGGTATTGAAAATTTTGAACGTTTTTGAATAAGCTGCTTCCTTTTGCCTAGTCTTTTTATATTCATTGGAATAACGAGATATAGAACTATCTGTCAGTAAAATCCTCAGGTATGTCGAATAAGGAGAATTTCGAGTAGTTTTTCGATTGTGGAAAAGCGGAAAACAGAAATATTAGAAGAAGCAAGCGATCTCGTACATTATTTCGACCTGCACGACGGAACTGACGAAAAATACAAAGAAATATACATCCTGCAGTCAAAAAATATTCGCGACTCTCGAAGTGGTGGAATTTGACGGTGAAAATATACGGAAAAACACGTCACACGAGGAACGCGTAAAAGAAGGTATAATTTATAGCTTTTCCTAGATGAATTATATAAATTGCTTTCGGAAGACATGATGGATCAATTGCCCTCATAAGTTATGACCCAGCCAACCACCATACGCTTTGGCTAACATTATTCCAAGGCAGGAAGAGACGAAATTCGTTAATGAAAATGAAGTATAATGTACCATTCTTAGAGGTGATGATCATTTCATGCACAGATTAAAGAAGAATCCAGTCTTATGATAGGAAAACATAATTCCAAGCCTCGTCATATATTTCCTACCTTTATCAGTAGTATTTTGGTCACCCAGGTAGCGATACCATCTCACCGATTCCATGGATTATAAAGGCTTTGGCTGACCTGACCGCCTTTTAGAGTCTAGAACTCTGGATAACATAATGAAATTCTTTGTTAGCGATGTACCTTATCCTTGAGCGTCCTTCTGCAATATCCAATTACATTTTGTCATTACCGAAGGCACCGAAATCATATTACTCGTATACCAGTGATAATTAAACTAACAATAAGCTTTTAGAACAAAAAGCTTGGACCCCATAGTCGCCGATTTTTCTGTGACCTCAGGAAGTTTCTTACTTTTCGTAATTTCATTTCGTACCATGAGTTATCACCCCACAAACTTTCATGGATTTCATCGTATGAAGTTATAAAACGAAGCTTTCAACACGTATACGAATCTTTGTTGAAAAAACTTCTCAGTTTTTCAATAAAAGTATGAGTTCGAGAAAGATTTTGAAGAAACTGCAGAAATTATTGAATGAAAATTATTATTTTTCATATTTTTATTGAAACCCTCAGAATCATTCAAACAACTCAGTTATTTCAACTGTTACAAAATAATTTCATATAATTGAAATTTTTTTCGCCTATCGGATTGCGGTGATGATTTGATTATGTGAACTTGAAAACTTTCTGTATTAATAAAATCGAGGCGATTTATTGGTTGATGAATTTGTATGGATGGAATATTTGTTCGTTGATTCGGGAATTGCGCCCGAGTCCAACCGTTCACCTTAGCTTTTGCATTGACCTGAATTCGCATATCAATATTGAAGGGTGACAGCTATCCATTGCCTGATGAAATCAATAGCAAATTAATAACGCCATTGACCACGACTACGTGGGATATACCACGTTATAACAGATTTAATTTGCAAAAACTGGGCCTTTATTGCAAGCGACGAAGGTACCGTGTACACAATTTATAAACAGTTCTCTCTTTTCCTAATATTCGTATTCAATTAAATCGTTTTTTCTCTGTCCACCATTATTGGAAACAAGTTCTTTTTTCTTCAAACGTTTCTGTCGCCAAAAATGGCTTGAAATCAGAAAAATTCGTATCTTAAAATTGCATTCATCGTTGTAGAATATGTAGAGCGCAGCTCATAGAACGTGAAATAATTTTGAATTGTGTTTGAACATACTAGTAATCAGCTGCAAAAAAAATACTGAGTCGGTAGAATATTTCTTCACAGCGAACCAGTGATTTGAAGAAACTTATTTCCAAAGTGTATACCGCTATACCCTTCAGCTCCGCAGAAACGTAAATGTCGTTCGTAATTGTTTCCCCTCGGCATTTATTTCGCGGTTCCAGTATGCACCCACTAAACCCTTAACACATACACCCGTCAGTCATAAATTTAAAAGATAAGCCCCTGCGCGTATACGTGTGTAAAACAAGTCGGAAACAGATACGTCTAGCACATATTCAAAGGTGCCTATAACAGCGATAATTAGTATTGGAAAACCGAAAGCGCAGATGTGGCAGTGGGGCTAAAGGTAATACCTAACAGAGGTGGTTGGCTTATATGGCGAGTTGACCCCTCGCGGGTTGAGCGACCTCCGGGGGACAACACTGCATTATCGATTCGACGTACACGTGGTCTTTGGCTGCATAGTTTTCCGTATGCGGTGCGCATCCCTCAGGAAAGCGGGTCGCAGGCTCGCGCGCCGGAAATTATTCGGAGAAGCACGTGCTCCCAAAATGTGGTTTGAGTATTGCGTCCTTTTTCGATCCATGTCGAATGAAATCCTGTAAAATCTTCGGATATATATTCGCTCGGGAATATCCTCCGCTATTGAATAACGATAAACACCGAAGGCGAAGAGTCCCCGAATGGAGCTCAGGGTGTAAAGAGTCACTGTGAGCGAGAATTCTTCCGCGAAAGAATCTCGCGGAATTTTCACCTCGATGAAAGCCGATCCAAGCTAAACCTGCGAGGGCGAATACAACGGACCAATACTTATCCGAAACCGCGACTCAATCGGGACGGAGTGTATCAACGCCTTCCCTGTTTCCTTAAGCTTTATCTTCTTCACTCTTTTCCAGACGCCTCAAAGCTCTGCCTCGTTGTGTCTAAGAGCCAAGAGGCGGACGTCCGCGTAGCTAGGTAAATAAATCTTCGTCTATTCTTATATATACTATAGAAAGTCACGACATAGGCTTGGCCGCTCGTCAATCTAGCGATGCGGAAAATTATCCCTGACGGGTAGACATTTTTCACAAATCTACGTCATCTATCCATTTTAAACGCATGCATTTTTCCTCACACTGCAGTCAGTCCTGTAAGTGTTTCTAAAATCATCCTAACAAGAGCGAATATCGGGAAGGTAACATGTGCCCCAGATACATGTAGATTAGAGAACGTAAGTTGATTCGCGGCAGCAATACCGTCGACTGTTCTGTTCTACGATGACAGTCATGTCCAGGGGTTGGTTAGCCCAGTGGAGAAATCGGGTCATGGGCCTCCTCGCCCACTTGTTCGTTTGTTCCTTGGCCGTTAGCGTCGTACCGGAAGCGACTAATCAGGCTGACACATGACCCAGTTCCGAAATCGAAGTATATTACACCAAGTGAGGGAGACTTCGCGTTAGAAGTTAGGTCCGTAAAGCGAATAATTAAACGTCTTTGATTAACAGTCGTGACCAGAATTTTAAATCCCACGATTAGCTCTCGAAGAGATCCTAAGACACACTTACCTCCACCACAGCTTTGATAATCGGTTCAACTCTGACGAAATGGAATCGATAATTCGCCAAAGTTTCGGGAGCTTGGGGTGGTGCCTTCACCATCGTAATACTCTTGCAATGCTCCAAGAACTTCGGTAGGTATTACTTATTTAAATCCGATTGCGAGCTCGAACCTTCAACCTTCGATTAAAACTGTATGGAATGAACTCTCTCTCTCTTTCGTGGAACATTATACGATTTTCACGTAAACGATACCTTGTTGTTGTTCCTTTCCCCTGGCAGATGAAATGTATACCGAAGAATGGTCGAGATACTCGCATTTTTCGGACAATGAAGAAGTTATACGACCCGAATTAGGGGTAGTACTACCGTAATAGGTTCTGAGTTCTTTCGGTCTTAAGGTCGCTTCACAGAAGAATAGTACGACAGCTTAGAAGATGAACTACGCCCAATATGATCCCAATAATATTCTCTATCCAGCTGTAAAAGTGGCAGCCATGATTTTCATCGGTTCCAATAATTCTGAGGAATAATCCCTGAGTTAGCGATGTTCTTAGGGAAGCCTGCAAGTTCGGTTTCCAATGCTTGCCTGAAAATGTGCTTCCGATCCTGGTACGTGGCGGATTGTGTGAGTCAACCTTAAACCCAGTGAAGTAAGGGAAAAGCTGACCATTCTCCGCAGGCTCATTCGATCGAAACTACTTTCACCCGAAAGGAATCAATGTCACGGCAGGACGCCCACGCGCACTGTTTGGGGAGCTTTACCTTTGGTGACGTCATTGTTCCGCCTCATCACCGTCAAGAGGTTAATTATGGCCTCGTTAACGTCATCACTGTAGGGGTTGTCACATTTCTGTATTATCACTACCCGGTCGAAGATGAACCGTATTCCTCATTTGTCGAAGTGAATGATACGTTCCACTTGGTCCTTCGGTATTCCCATTGCATTGGAATAACGATACGGAACGTCACATCGCCCCTAACAATATTCGAATAAATTTAATCCACATGATATTGTGAATATATAATCTCATAAGACAGTATATAAGCTTGATCAGTTCGAAGTTAGAAATTCCGTGAAGTTTCGTCCTGTGAAACATATTGGGAAATATGTCACGTGTGATATACAAGAGTCAGTCAATCCCAATGATGAAATTTTGGTAGTATACTAGCTTAATGAGACTAACTTTGACTCTCGCGAGATTAAATCAACAGAATTACCTCGTTATACTATGTATACAAGACGAAATGAAGCTAACACAAAGGCTCACGGTACACATCCTTCAATAAGAATTCATTCCGGTTCATCACCGTCGATGCAAAATTGGTTTACGATTTCAGTACCATTTTTTATTTCACCATGGTCCGTGTGATTTGATATTCATCAAGATTTGAGATTTGGATCGATTTCCTCTTCCCTCATTACCCAATAAACACACTCATGCTGTCGCAATGTTGCTAATTCATCATTGCATGCGATATCTACGTATTACTTGCTACTTCCCTGCACCCAAGCTATTAACCCATTATACAACATTTCTAGAGCTCATTGGTCACTGATATCATGTAGATACAGCTATTATATCGATCTTAAATAGAACACACCTGGATATCCCATACCCACATCACACGTATTATCTACGACGTGCATGGCGTATTAAGCACCTGCGAATGGCTGCAGATATATGGAGCGATCCGCCGCAGAAGCAAATAGATAATTAGACGTATACTAATACTCATATTGTTACCTGAGACAGGGCAAAGCGATCGTATTCTTGCCTTACAGGAATTGGTTATTGCAGTAAGTGGTATATCGATACTGATACTCCGTTGGAAATACATTTACGTCGAAGATCAGAATGTGGGATGCAGAATTCAGGATGAAACGCAATTTTTCGGGATATTATCTGAACATACTGATTCTCGGCTAGCAAAGAATAGCTGTTATCCTCTCATTTGCTTGGCTTCAGAATCTTTCCGGTATTTGGTAGCATCGTCAATTGCGGCCGTTGCATTATAAAATCAGTGAAAAGATGATACGAAAATATCTAATAGATCCTATAATGTATTAGCTCATCTCTAATTAATCATAGGCGAATGATTTGCACTTGAAGAAAGGAGAACACAGAAAGCTGTATGTATTTTGAGTGCGATTTCTATCCAACTTGAAGGCAAATTACAGGAGAATAGATACGATATGATAGATATGACAGAACCACCTGAGATGGGTTGAGGCAACTGATTGAACGTCTATTTCGACCTGCACAAGACACCCATCCGAGGAAATTCCATGGATAAAATCTCTTAAATCTTTTTCATGTCTTATTTTTATTGGATATTCAATTAAGGAGGCGGCGCAATCTTTTGTCTTATACATGCGACACTAAATCAATAAAATTTTTACACGATTCACGACACAATTGGTAGACATGACATGTACTTGACGTGTGTTCCTGATCTCTACTCTTGATCCTGATTTCGTTTCAGGCCCCTGCTACTATAAGCTAATACTGAATGAATGAAAAAGCCACCTGATCCGTGTATAAGCGCTGTCAGCTTCCAGCATCTGCAACCTCAGGATGCTCCAGTTTCGTGAAAACTCTTATATTTCATGAGCGTTAAACGAGATTCCTAAATTTTATCAAATTTTTAGTGTCATGAATTATTGTTGGAATTTCAACGCCATTTTGAAACGAATTATTCCGTTATCAGCAACAAATTATGAGACTAGATTCTGTTGGCCTGAGAGATGGCAGAATTATTATTATTGAATAGTATATCTTTCGCTGTCTTAATTGAACTCAACTTTTGTTTTCAATCTACTGAATTATGTAATCTAATGTATTTTCTGAAACTGCCTGGCACCCTGGTCGAAATAATTATCCCACGCGTTTCTACAAATTATTACGGGAGTTCTAACTTATAGCGTAGTTTTTCACAAGAAATTGTAGACCTTTTTTTCTAGTTTGATTGACAACAACAACAAATCTTCATGGAAAACTATGAAAACTTTGAATTTCTTCGATAATTCGTAGAAATTGATAGAATTATTTTCACCAGGGTACTCCATTAGGTGTTATACTCATCCTCGACAAAAATCCCATGAATACATCTATCGGACGTTGAATAGGGATCGATAAATCCTAATTATCAGATTCCATCCGTTCACCTAGAATTTTCCTAGCAGGGAAATCCAAGCATGTTGACCACAATTAACCATTCATGTATCGAGTTGGCAAATATTCGAAATGTCAAAATGACATTATAATTGAATCCATCAAAAATTGCACAGACTTCTGTAAATAGTATCTAATTATATTTGCATGATATTTAATGAGCTGAAAATTCCATGTACATACTATACCTTCCCTTAAATTGGATGTATCGTATATCTATTGGCTCGTTTGCTAAATGATGATAATATGATATAATAAATAAGACACCAAAATGAATGTATGGTGAATATTTTACGATAGATTTTTGAGATCCTTTATTCGTCAGGTGAACATACAAAATACGTATGTAATTTAATGCGTATGTGTTTCAACAACACTAATTAATAAAATGAATAATTTGTTTTCAATTGTTAGTACAGTAATTTAATTACCTATTGTAGGGATAAAAAATTTAAAAAAAGAAACAAAAACAGAAAGACTAAATATGAAGCCTCCAGTTGTCGCTGAGGTTTCAGATAGCAAAAATCTTATTATTATTTCTATACACAGATGAGTCATACAACACAAATCTGTTAAAATGAATAAAGCAGAATCATATAACAATGCCATAGAGATGATATTACTTTTAATTAAACGTGTGACGAGGTCGATATCGTGTCGAAATTTTTCATCTCGTAGTTCTACAATTATAAATTATTATATTATATTATAATCTTATAATGACGCGGAAAAGTTTATCGCGACAATCATAGATTATAACGTTATTACTACACCCTAATCAAATCAAAACATTCAAATTTAGAAAAAATATATTATATAGAAGTCGTTTATTATTTTGAGTAAAATAAATAAGTCTAAAGTATAAAAATTAATATACCTATATGATTTTTCGTCTAATAAATTGGATATGTCTTGACTTGCTTTCGTTTGTTTGTTTGTTGGTTTGTTTGTTTTTTTTCTTTGTTTTCCCTTCTTTTTCTCCTCCTTTCTTTTTCTAAATACGTAGTACATACAATACATGTAAGAAATATAACATTAAATGTCCATAAAATCGTACAATCTCAGGGAACAATGAACAATTGTAAGCTAGGGGATGATGCTCAGAATCTCGAAAAAATCAGAAAAAAAAAAAAAGAAACCTCTAATTATCTATAATGGCAATATATTCACACATAATTAGCGATATATATAAAACCCATATATGGAATTATATTCATTTTATTTCGATGCCGATTTCGGCAACGTTATCATGTAGGTATATTGATCCGATATACACATTTTTGGATGAAAAAAAAAGAAGACTCAAAACAAATAAATTTCGGTCTATAATTTGTAAACTTTTATAGGCAGCTACCGGTAATTAAGGTAGGTATGGAAATTATTCACATACTAGTAGGTATACCTATAATATTTTAGTTACGGAGGTATTGTATTTTTTCGCGATTTAATGCGATGAATATTTAGTTCAGGTTGCAGTTAATCACAAAAACAAAATACATTTTCTTTAATTAGATCTAGGTATTGTGTATAATTAAAAATTTCTCGTTTAGGAGAACTCGAACATGCGTTGATCTTAATATCCGATGATTCTATTCCAACATCGAAATGTGTTGTTTTTTGTTCATTTTTTCAAATTCATTAAAACTTTGGCTCTAATTGAACACGACGCATTTTTTTCTTCAACTTAAACAAAAAAGCCTAAAAATACAGGTTGTGATAAATGTGCTGCATGCATCGGTTGAAACGGTTAATTAATAGTGTTCACTTAATTTCTGGTCCTCTTTCTTCGTGAATTTACGTTCGTTTTTTGTTACTTTTTCATTATTATTAGTATTAATATTTTTTGTATTAATTATAAATGTGATCTTACAATGAGAAAAGTTATTTGTTTTTTTTTCTAAATACGTTATACACATCTAATTCTCCTTATTATTTTCATTGCTAGGACAAAAAGTTATTGTCTTACTATGATATAGAAAAAAAAAACGAACTCAGTGAATTATTCAATACGGAATTAATAAAGAATTGAAAATCGCGCTAGCTAAATTAAATTTCATCACAAAGCTGCGTCATTTGCGGCAAATCTAGCGTTTCTACCATTTATTATTATCATTATTTTTTTCTTTTCTTTTCCTTTATTTTATTTTACTTTTCGTTTTTTTCACTCCTTTTCCATTTTTTATTATTTTTTTCCTTAATCCACACGTTAGAAAAATTCAGTTATGAAAATTAAATATTAACATTACAAGTTATAATTATCATTCATAATTATTTCTTATAACTTTTCACTATTACCTATCTATCCAAATTTTCATTACTTTCTAATTTTTATGCTTTTTTTCATTTTTATTTCTTTTCGTTAGGACAGGGGGTCGGAGGCGGGGGGGGGGGGGGGGGGGGGGGGGGGCACGGGGTTTTTGATTTACCTTACGTAATTCATTACCAAGTATTATTCATAATATATCGATAACGATTATTACTCGACATCTTGTACTAAAACTATTATGTAGAATAGATTTTTCAGCCGTACAGATTGTAAGATTATATTCAGGTAAAGAGATGTATAAGATAATTAAAAATTGGGAACTTGGTTAAAAGAATTGTATTTTTTCAACACCTGGCTTTTAACTACGTAGAGCCAATCCAGGGTGATATTATTGTACAATTTGAGCAAAATTAAAACAGCCATTTACAGCACCGATAAAAGTTCCACTGACTATTAGCCGGACCATCCTGTTAAATGAGTTTGAATTTAATAAAATGTACCGTAGCTATATCATATACAATCAAGAAATGAATCTTTTTTTCAATCTGTTCTCTCTCTTTCTTTTTTCTCCTTTCTCCCATTATACATAATAATTTTGTATCAACGCCGTGCAAGTAAATCTACTTATAGATTCGTCACTATCTATTCAGAAATTTACGGACAAAATATATTTCATAATCTATGAATGAATGGTCTCATTATATCCGCTTTTTGTGTTTATGTGAAAAACTGTCGTTAGGTATGCACGTGCAATTATTGCTACGTATTTATAATTGGCAGAATCGAATATTTGGAACCGAGGTCTTATTTCTAAGGGTGTAAAACAGATTTCATTATATAAATCGAACGACAATTCATCAATGAGAATTATACCCCCATACTATCTCGCAGATAATTTCAAGATAGATTGTCTATCTTATTATTTTTTTACTAGTGACATTTCGCTCTATTCAATGCATTCCGCGAGATAATCACTTTCTTGTCATACCAATATTAACACTATGGTTCTCTATCCTGCATTGGTAATACCGTAATGTTCCGAATATGAGTCGAGACGAGAATTTTGTGTCCTGGATATGACTCGATAAAATCGTACTCGACTTACATTCGAGGTCGCGAATATATGCAATCTTTAAGAGAAAAATGATTAAAATTGAGTCTCAATATTATGGGTAGACTTATATTCAGAACAATACAGTAATAATAATTTTTCACATAAACTATTACATACTTACGACATAGACTTAAAATGATTATTTTTTTTGTCATTTTCGTTATCTTTTCTTGTTTTTAATTTATCATAATATATATATTTTTTTTTCATCATCACAAATTCAATGAGAAAGGGGCAAAAACTTATTGCAAGAATATTATTATTTACTAGGGTCACGCAGCCTCGTATAAAGTAACGCTGGCGATGTGCTGATTAGCCATTACTTCGACGATCGCGTCCCGTACACCGTAACAAAATGTACAACCAAATGGATTTGTCGTGTTTGTTGAAGAGGCACGATTTAATACAACAGGTCGTGCACTTGCCTTCAGTTGCTCACTTACTCTGTCCCATTTGGTATAGGCAGTGATCTGAAATACAGAAGATTTTCATTAGGCAAAATACTTTATCAAACTAGCGTAGGACTTATATTCATCAACTCACCGTAACTGGGGATGGAGAAACGTCAATTAGTTTACTGGAATCAGAATTAGCACTGATTTCCGGGGGTAGATTTAAAGTGAATTCACAACGGTGGTACATATTAAAATTATAATGCCCTGGATAATTCGTATGCAATACGAATTTCTTGACCCACTGTGTCTTGGCGTCGAACAGAACGTCCTGGACAAAATATTAAGCTTTATTTAAAACCTTTAACAACATTTTTATGGAACATCTCGTATCAAAAAGATATTTTTTAACGATCGGTTTGTCCAAAAATTAGTCTTTCGAAATATAATCAGATAAAAGTCAGGATTGAGTCATAGTCTAGTCATAGTTAGACATACTCAAATAAAGAACAGTGATCTTCAGGCTTAGATGAGATTTCAGACTATTTTTATCCCTCTATTCAATCAGGAGATAAAACTGTATCGGATGAATGAACCATTTTTCCATTGACATTGTAAGAATTACTCAAGTGATAGGTCCCTTTCTACAAAATTTTGAAATTGACAAGCCATTTTGCGTCTATTTTTAATTTTTTTAAAACAAGAAGCAATAATCTGACGAAGGTTTATTTGCCAGACCATTGGCATCAGAAAATCTGAGATCCAAGTATTATAAGAAAGGATCTGAGTCCTTTCAATTTGACTGCATTCTCTTGTGAAAGAAAACGGTTCAAGAATGTTAACTTCTACCTAATCATAAGTCAAAAGTCTAGTGCAATCAAAGTTGAATAATGATTTTCTACTAATGATACGATAAATCCCAGAGCACCATTCCAAAACTTATTACTAATATGTTATTCATGATCATTGCTCAATATTCAATAAAAATATACCAATCCGAGGGTGAAGTAATTGTAGAAGAAGTCAGAACGTCTTGTTTTGTCCCGTTTGTGTGCATGGGGGCTGTGGATTCGCATTTTGTCTTCTGCTTTGAAAAAGACTCGCGAAGGTGCCCCGAGAGCACTAAGAACATCCTCGCACGAGTCCCCGAACCACACCTTTAATAAAATTTGCAGTAATAATTATCTCAATATCGCAGTGAAAAATCTGTATCACACCACTGTGTATATGAATACCTCTTTGGTAAAACGATGTTTTTTGGGCTCAAGTAGAACCCTAGTGGCTGAACTTCCCTCAGTAAAAAGGTGCAATCTCAGTCCACGTGTATGAATTTTATCTCTAACAACCTCCGCCTTTTCCAAATACAAATTGTTGTGGTAGCAGACCTGAGAAGAGTGATAAAATGTTATCAATTCCAAATTTAATTTGAAAAAAAACTAATTTTAACGAAAATAGGAGAATACAAACGAGAGGTAATGGGGGTGGTGGGCTCTTAAGACTGTGCTCTTCTCCTCCTGCGGTAGTTCCTGTGGCTATGTTATTCCCAACGTAAATAGCAGTTTTAGCGACCAATGGCGAGGCTCCATTAGAAAATTGTAGAGACCCCAAGCCATGCGCGTATCCTGGCTGGAATTTTGAATCTATTGGGAAGTAAAAGGACAGGCCTCTGAAGTTCAGGACAAATACCTAGAATGAAGAATTTATGGTAGTTTTTATCCTCTTGCAATATTAAAAGACGGAAGACAAAAACGGACGAATGCATGATGTTGATCAGACCTGTTTGTCACTATCATAGACGCCAGGATGAGTAGCCCCAAAAGAATGTTCTATTTGTTCAATAGACGGGAGTACCTCTGGGGAATTAAAGGGCAGACCGCAATATTTGAGTTTCACTAACTTCATATTATAAATCTCAATAATCTTCAACCTCTGAGCAACTGGATCAAATATCAGTCGCACCCCGTCGTGCGGTAAATTTATTACTAAGTCTACTTCTAATGGATTCTGAAAAAGAGAAAAATTTACATTCATACTACTGACTCAAATTCTACTAGTATCTAGCCAATAGTTACAATTCATACATCATTGCAAATATAAAGACAAAGATATTATACGTAAATGTTCGAAATTCGAATTGTAGAAATAAAAAAACATGGCGTCCGTGAAACAATGCACCTCGCGACTTCAGACTACGCGTTTAGTTGACCAACCGATGAATTCGCGATGATATAGCCATTAGTCACTTCAATAATTACTGCAGAGTTGAAACTAGTATTTATCTTCTGTTTGCAAAGAGTTAAATGACCATTAATCGCAAGGGAAGTTTCCTCGCGTTTACGACAAGCCCTTCTTGACCGACCGAGACAGATTTTTTTTCTTGATTTTAATAAGTGTATAATTTTTAAGCGATTCTGAAAACTCATCATCGAGTATGAGAGCATGATCGGTTCATTATCATGGAGTTCAGTTGGTTCATAAGGAAATGCTTATAAGTGTCGGTTTGATGTCGGTACATATGTTAATTAACAGATGTCACTAGTTCAGACTCAAAAAGCCCATCCCACTGTTTACACTCTTCAAATCCTGTCGACATTCTCTCATCATATTATTGATAGTGAAATGGAAATACTTACAGTATCACTGTATAGAACTTGCACTCCCCTTATAATGCCCACTTGTGATTGTATTATTGCTACAGATTGAGAGAAATGCATTCCTGTAAATAAATAATATAGAAAACGTCACATTATTATATTACACACAATCATAACACGTACGATAGTGCAGGTGCAGATGATGATTATTATTCGAGTTGCAATAAACGTAAATACGTGAACGTGTGTATATAGGGAAGATGAAGAGAGAGAGAGAGAGAGGTAGAGAGAGAAGAAAAAGAAGAGAAAAAAAAAAGAAAAAGTAAAGTGTAAGAACCTTGAAAACAATCTCCTAGTTATCAACAACTATTGAATAAATAAGGTTGTTATACATGTTATAATGATATATTCCTTTGTTACAACAATGCCAAAATCTTGAGGTGACAAATAGGTATTATAAAAAGATACGAATTATATAATATGTGGATTCGTAATGCGTTGGTAAGATGAGTGTACGTATACCAAAGCTAGTGTTTACTAACGCAGCGATAACTTTGTTTACGTGCAATTGTCAAAATAATTGTTTACAAGATTGATATTATAATAGGTGATTGTAATATCGTACGGTTACCAACGGAGTATGACAACCGATTGAGATCAGGCGAAATGCAACGTAATTACATGGAAAAATGTATAAAAAGTATAAGATTTTAGGTTTCAGACAATTTCTACGTAATATAGTAATGAAGTTGTAACCGTTTCGTCACTTGCCTAAAATAAATTCCCACTGCTCGCAGCCGAGGGACCTCTCGGGCACCACCTCAAGCTCCAGCATCCTACGATATAGTCCCACGCCTATCAGTCACAGAAAATCAACGAAAACCTCACTACGCGCCCGTTATTTTTCTGTAAACTGCGCTGTTTCTTTGTCTGCGACGTACGATTTGTGCTTAGCAAGCGGCCATGTTGACTTTCCTGTCCCACACCATCTCCCACCGCGGCTGGCAAGCTGTCACCGAACAGCTGATCCCGCGCGCTTCCCCACTCTCGAGCTCAGGGACATACATACCATACATGGAGCCCCGTGCATGCTGCGCTTTACCAAAACTTCATCTCGTCTGACATTCGGATTGAAAGGATTCATTTTTGTGCAAATTAGTTTCTTAGGTTAGAATCGCTACTGTATTGAATAAAAAACGGTTGTTCAGTCCGAGTTGATGTTTCCTGTAAATTTAATTATGTAACCAGTTTTCAGTTTTTCTTTTGCTAGAATAAAAAGATTCTAAAAATACAAGTCGCAATAGTTATTATTACCCTATTTTTTGTGCCATTTTTAAATTTTCGTTATGTTACGTTTGTCTTTCAGTGAATTTTGATTGCTTAGGATTGACGTTACTTCGTCTGTGCGCTCGGAAAGTTTATAAATAATATGCCAACGTATTAGCATATTATTAGAAAAATAGACTTTCAGCATCAGAGCCGCGCCCTTCTCTTTGGACTCATAATTGATAATGGCGATTCCAAACAAACTGGGATGCACTGGCTGCACTCAGCATATATCCATATTTTCATTCGTCTATTTTTTTTAATGTTTCTTGTCTTTATCTCTGTGCTATAATGATGTTAGATTGCATCAATTGAGAATGGGCTCGCAATCGATGCAATCCGATAAAAAACGCTAATACTCATAATTTATATCATGTTACGAGAAACTCATTCAAACGCGTCTCTTTTATACGTATTGAGCGAATTCGTCTCTCGGTAATAATGAAACCCTAATGCAAATGCCGATAGTCGGTAAATGCATATTTTATAGGTTCCTTGAAGCTTAAATACGGACGAGTGTCCGTGGAGACCCAATATCTATTTATACGATATCAATCATGCAGATTTGGAATCTATTTTAGCAGTGATCCCAAGAAATGGTATAGGAGGTAGCTGCAGATATAATATTGCGCCCGCGATGTCGCTGAAGCATTCCCACAAACAATTTTAGTAAAATCTCCTCGGTGGTAATCGATCTAAATGGTCGGTATGTAGTACAGCAGTTATTCCCCCGGAGAACTTACTCTCCGTTTCTAAGTACGTAGGGTAGAGGTCTCTGTCGAACAAGTAAACTCAGGGTCATAACAACGCTACCCTGTGCTTTGGGACTAGAAAGTTTTTCAAACGGAGACAAAGAAATCGAATTTGAATTGAAGAATGAATATGGGGTATTTCACGTCAACTTTTAGTCATTCTTATTATCGGTGTTCAACATTCGAAAAAAAAACCGCGTTTTTTGAATCAATTATTGCTTTTATTTTTAGGAAAGTAAGTCTAAAATATTTTCGAGTCCTCAAATTGTCCAGTATCTACAAATTTCCCCTAATCTTTGCATAATATTCTGCGAGAAAATAAACAAATTTCTGAGAAAATTAATTTGAAAATATTTAATGCGTGTACCTTCATTTTCGCAGTAGTATTTGGCCTCGTATCGCGCGAAATTTTTTTAAAGAAATCAACAAGTGACGTGAAATGCCCCATACATGTATAGATACACACACGTACATCATGAGCTACAATATTGACGTCAAGTGCAAAATTACATCCAATTATTCGGTTTATTTTTGCCATTCTGTTTATACATATGTGATTTAGAATTTGTCAACAATCATAGATTGATTGCTCAACTCTGTTATGAATTACATTACACCTACTTCAGCTAATTCTTGTGGCATACGAACTCAGTCTAGTAAACAAAATGATATAAAAGTACATTCAGATGCGATTGATGAATTTGTATTCCTTCAATCTTCGGATCATAATTTTCAATTCTCTCGAATATTCTATTTTTTTTAAATACACTACAACGGATTAATTCTCCGTCGTTCCTTATTCCACCGAATTCCCTAGTTGGAGAAATAATTAGATTCAATTATCGTCACTTTTTCAATTCGTATTATTCAAAAATTACAATTTCTCAAACGTCATGTTTTGGATTTTTCAATTCTATATCCAGAATTTTTCTCTATCATTTATTTAATTATCTACATCTTAGATGGCTAAGCTATATAGAGTATGAATAAGCTATATTTAGGCGGAACAAAAATGCATCTGAAAAATGCAATCGCCCAATTTTTCAATATAATCATTACTTCAAATCTAGTTATTTTTTCATGTAAATGGCGATAATGCCCCAACAAACAAGAATGGATTAGTTATACCATTTTTAGAAATTTGAAATTCTGGTTACATTCTCTGATTTCACGACAAGAATTCGTAATATGTTCTTCTTTTCGGAACAACATCATCACGATGCTTATATATGGGGCGAAGGATTTGAAAAAAATGGAGTTCCCATTCTAAAAAAAAATTCATAGTCAAAATCGAAAAGGGTCCGGCCGATGACCCCGTGATTCGAGCTGGAATGCCGCATATACAAACCATTTTTTATTCAGCAAAACTTTTTCACAGAATCCTAATATTCTTGCTGAAATATCATGAAGACGATTATGAATTCAATTTAATTGAAAAAAATGCATCATTATCTCACCTTGTTTCACCACCAATTATTGAGTTGCTGAGCAAGTTGATAGAAAAAATATGAAAATGCCACGAAAATTATGGCTCGCGTCTACCCGCACGTAGGAATCACGTTTTTGCCAATAACTTTGCGCACTGAAAAATTGAGACAAACTAGGTAATCGCGGGACTTGAATTTGCAGCATCATTGTTTGCTGCAATACCGTTATCAATACCTATAGTACGTATACTATGCCATATGGTATAACAGATTCAATTGGCAATCTATACAGCGAGAATAATTCATAGAACAAAACAGGCTCCCAAGTCCGCGTATGATGAAATCGCGAAATAACGTGTATATCGGTATATGAGTTGACGTCAGCCAATGCTACGTCACTTGGGGGCTCGACTCATGACATATATAGCTGATTCGATGTTAATAAATAACTATTAACACATATGCAAGAATACTGGTTCTGCGTCTCGCACGTATTCATCGATTTCCCTATACCTATATATGTGTAGAAATAATAACGGAGGCTGTAAATCGCAGGCAAATATCAGGACAGCGTTGCGTTATACCTATCGCTCATATTTCCAGTACATAACATAATATACGGCTTTCATAATAATCTACCAAAAATACAAAAAAGGTGTCATTATATGTTATTACGTTATTTAGATTCAACGAACACGCAGAAGCGTCAACCGATATAAGAGCAAAGGCTAAACTTGCGCAATGATTCTTGGTGCTATTGCCACCACGAAGAGTCGCGACCCCCTGCGAATGATTACCTCTTTCTCCCCAACCCGCGACGATTTCGCATTTTGAAAACAATCCGCGATAATGCATTGACCTTCGACACAGCGTCTATATATTTCGCCGGAGACAAGCCTTTCGTGTTCTCATCGTCGATAGGATTCGATTTCGCAATAGCGGTTATCGTTCCGCTTTTATACTCACCCACACAACAGTCTTCTATATCGGTAATTAACTGTTAGCGACTTTAATTTCGGTGATTTCCAGTTTCTTCATCCACTATCGTATAAAGGGGTGTGTAACGCGCGGTCAGTGATAGCCGAATTAAACAGGCCACCTTATCTGGACATACATATACGGTTTGGCAATATTCTTATCATATTTTTGCACAGCTGGTGCAGGATAAACCAATCGACAAAATCTCTACGTGCAGAGATTTCGAGTACGATAATTGCAGTATACGCACCTCTAGGAGGCGTGAATACCTGATCGAGGTTTAAAAAAAAGGTAGAAAAGTCTGTACAGCAGATTATGCAATTCGTAACGGCATAGAAAGGCGAATGGTTCAAGCTACTGCCTATAGAATACCAGTTAGAATAGTGCGTGGACTAATTTATGAACAAATCAAGATGGCGAAGTTGTTTACTCGTTAAAAAATCTGCGAAAACTTGTTATCATTTCAGTCTCTCATCAGTTTCGCGATAACTGGTTTCGACTTGGTCCAAAAGTCCACAGGCCACGATTCCAAGATCCAATTAATTTACCCAAGTAAATAACAGCGGTTATTGGTATCTTTCGACTCCCGCTATAA
Organism: Tenthredo distinguenda; assembly: GCA_947538915.1. Classification (NCBI taxonomy): domain Eukaryota; kingdom Metazoa; phylum Arthropoda; class Insecta; order Hymenoptera; family Tenthredinidae; genus Tenthredo; species Tenthredo distinguenda. The sequence continues at coordinate 16,204,483 of OX384534.1, forward strand.
AACGAGAAATTCAAATATACATGCACAGGTAGGTATATCGAGGCATTCAAAACCGAAAAATAGCTCCCAGAGAACCAAACACGAACTTGTTATACAGGCGGTATAAGTTGTATATGCCATGCTTATAGAGCGATAGCAAACATTGAATTGGATCTAACCGGTTCAACGGCGGTTTCCGTTGCTGACACAGAAATGCAGGCTTTGTGATGATATATAGCTGTGTACCCAGCCACGATGACAATAAAAATTCCATTAAAATTTAAATTTTAGCGGGAAAACGAAGTATCCGTTAATCGAATATCCAGATCAGAATGGGACTGCGAAACAGTAAGGCTACTTCCAAAAGGCTCCGTATGGCACGCGTGTATCGATAGCTTGGAAAATTTTGTTCTTAGTTAATTTTAGGGTAGAGTAAATCAACAAACGGTTTGGTAAACATGTTTGATGTAATCTGTTGTAGTATACTTGTCAATGCAACATTACGATATATTGGGACCAGAGTCCAGAATATATAATCAGTCGAAAATTGACGATATGAGATAAACGCTGTAAGTAGGTACAGAGTCTGTTACGATCTGCAATTATTATCTTTGCCGCGAAATAATTTCACCGCGAGCCTATCGCGTGACTATGTAATAAACTAATACCTTGTACCTATGCTAGTTTAAAGTATAACAAAGGTAGGCTGTTTAAACTTAACATTTCAGTCTAGGAGATATCTATGTATGTATACATATTTATACCCCGTTTATTTGCGTAAATAAAGCATACGTGATATACACCTTCCTATGTATACTTTGTTCCTTGCTTGCTGCCGACTTATGTTAACAAAAGCACACTCAACTCTATGTCATGAGACACTTGGCGCAAGACTCGACATAATTACATAATATAGTCTATAAATAATGATTCAATGTGATCCCTCCACAGTGACGCGACATCTAGACCGTGATTAGTAAAATAGACGAAATTAAATGAGGCTATCTCCTTTTGTAAACAGGATTCACATCGGTACATACCTACTTACATGCTCTTCCGAGTAATTCAGTCTCTTGTCTGAACTTTGATAGACATAAATTTTGGGGGATTCTCATAGTACATTAGGTATGTTATAATGAGTTCATGTTTGGAGCGCGGGTTGAATTCTAGTTTGGTCCTCTGAAAGATCGGTATCTTTGATCTTTAGCTTTACTGACAGAAGTATAATTCTGTCTTACAATTAGAAGAATCCTACTAAAATTTCAAATTCAACTCACAACCTGAAAAGTCTGCGAAAAATCAACTCAATGATCGATTTCATTTTCGACTTGGAATTTACTCGTCAATCGGTTCACTGGACGTTTCATTAAAGATCGAGGGCTATCGGTCGAAACCAGAATCACGAAGCCTCTCTGAATTATAGGATCTAGAGGTCTAAACTAGAATTCCAAAAGTCTAGTTCGCGCTTAAACTTTCTCAAACGGGCTTGACTCGCACTGTTAGGGTGCAAATGGGATTTTCATTACTTGCACAATCCTACCCTTGAATTCTAGCTTGCACCCTCAAGTCTTTAGTGATAAGTTGTAGAATGAGACTAGGAATTCTAATCATCAAATTGAGACATACGTATATTGAAACCGTGATATTCCGTTGACCTTTTGACAAAATTTCTCTACTGTACAAATTGGATCAATTCAGAGATTACCCAATCGTGATTTATATTCACCGCCCGGAGAACTTTGACTCCGAAATCTCCGGTAGAAAATTATTGAGATCCGTAAAGAATGTGGGAAAATTGCAGACCAGACTAAATGATATACTCAAGAAATAAGAAAAGACAGCATGGAAGTTAGATCACCCTGAAATTTTACTCAATTCGACAAAATTTTGAATTATTATAAAAAAAGAAACGTTAAATATACTTTTTTCTTTCCTTAAGCCAGTTCTTGGTATACTTTACTATAACAGCGTGTTGATTGACTTGCGAATATCTATATATATTGTTGATTAGCCGCATATGCAATAAAACGATCGAAGTTACCGAAGTCCAAGCGATAACCAATCAGAATAAGCGAAAGTGCCAAGCCCCCGATAGATATCGCCAGCTGAAGTTGCCGATGTCCTCTTTTTTTAAAAGCTGTCATTTAACGAGCATTTTATCATTTCGCAAGCTATAGATACTCAATTTACCGTTGCTATACGCTGCCTCGAACTTCCATTCAGCCTTGAACGGAGCAAAATTTGCAAAACACTCTCGGTCTCTATATAGACCACAGCCTCTAGTGTTTGTTACTCAATTTCAGCAACCACCTGCTTGATATCGACTGATTTAACAACAAATTGACCTAAAAAATAACTTACTCGCATAATTTATTACATAAATCTTCAAGTAGGCACTCAAACATTTTTTTGTACAAAAGAAAATATTTATCGATTATAAAAATTTAATAATCAATTTTCACCTATGTAGAATAAAAGTGTCAGTATCCCATAGGTAAGTTCACATGTGTATGACTAATTGATAATAATTTTGGATGTCTTCTCTGAGTGAATTTCTTTGCTTCTAATTTTCGTTGGTGAACGCGGTGATTGAACTGTACAAGGATAGTGAGAATTATACGTACGGCGATGTTTGGTTTATACTGGAAATCCACGCGACCAAACCGCGTAGTGTACTGTATGTAAATATACATGTATGATGATGTGTTGCAACATTTAGCGAACCGTTTGACCACCGAAGCGTGCAATGTCCAGTTTAATCCGGAATACCAAAGCAGTTCAGGTTATGCGAGGGCAGGAATGACTATAAACCAGAAACTGGAAATCTGGCATTTCAAGTGTGACGTAGTCTTGCTTCGAGTTATCTACCTCCACTATAATGGCCTTTAAGTTCTATAGACTCATTTATTTCTTTATCTATTTATTTAGGGATTTCCAGTATAAATTAATTCTGAAATGAAGTAATAGTTTAGCCAAGAACGTGCAATTAAAAAGTTATGGAAATTTGGTGAATTTGATGATAATTTAGAGCCACTTGTTTACGCGAATTGAATTAATTCGTTTTTTCTTTCCTTGAGTTATGATACTCATATCACGTTTATAGACTATCGGTTCAAAGACCAAGATTACATAAATATTAATCATTCGACGTTTCCTTGTTATACCATAATTAGAAGACAAACTGCGCGCTGTTTTCATTAATGTTTTTGTCTTTATTCGATCATTGGTATATAGATATAAAAACTCATTATACGTTATATAGAGTGATTGAATTAGGCCTGATTTCTGGGCTCTAGGCGATAGTTGACGGCCCGATCAAGGTACACGTGTGGTCATATATTCACGAAAGAGAATTTTGACCTCAGAAATATACTGCGACGCAGACAGATCGAATCGAGACATTGGCCTATTTGGAGGAAACGCTGATTAGATTCGACGCATCTGGATCGGCTTATCAACGTTTCCTCGTTTCAACTCATTTGAGATGAATACTTTCGGAATTAGGTAACGCCTGACTGACTGTCTGACACTTAAGGGATCTCACAAAATTATTAAACATTTTATTCACTTCGCATCGGATAGACTGATTGGAAAAATGTCAAAAAAGATTCGATAAACGATTCGAACTCTGAACCCTGCGACAACCACTTTTTCTTCAGTAAATTCAATCCATGTAAGGCGAAGTCCATAAAATCTCAAATAATTTTTAATCACGTCTGAAAATTCGATCAAACAGCTGAGAAAAACCGAGCTAGTAGAATAATTCTCGAAAGCGTTTCAGTGATATGAAGAAAAAGAAAAAAGTCTTTGCAGTAATCGTCGTTATATTTATAACGGTGAAAGTTTTCCGATATGCAACCTTCGAGCTGACCTATTCAGTCTTGAATATTTTCCGGTATCATAGTGGTATATAATAAAAAATAGTGATATATAAGTGATGTTGCAAAATTGAGCACTGAATGATAATGTGGATACAATATTTAGGATCAATTATTTTATTTTCTAAATACCGGAATACTTGAATCTATTCAATAAAGGAACTCGAATCCCAGTATAGAAAGTAGTTTAATGAGTTAGTGCGAGGAATTTCGTAATCTATTATTTCAATGAGCGTCACACGTCACTTTACCATAAGTAACGTATGAACTCCCACCTCGTTGTTAGTCGAGTAAGACAGTGATTGGAATAAAGACAATTCAAGGAAATCTGTGTAGGTACTCCAAAGCTGACAAGAAAAAAAATCTTTATCACTCCATTTTTGAATCATATTATATAGGAATGGGTGACGAATTTTATAACATTATCGCATACATCCGGTGAATATTTCCGGTAAGCCTTAGGAAATAACGAGTGGAAAAATTTCCACAAAAGATACTATAGCGTAGACCGTGATCATAATTGGAGTAGTAATTAGGAGGGACTTTCTAAGCCCTTGCCAGCCACCGTTTAATGAGGCCCGTTGATATCTGATATCCAAAAGTCTTGAACAAACTAGGCATTATTTATTACAGATGAATGGAATTCTACATCCCTTTAGACTCAGCGACGCCTCTGAAGACAAAATAACAGAATCTTGTATCGGTACTTATTTACCGTCTAAAAAACTGTGAGATATGGCTCCGACTCACATTCATTACATAAAATTGGCACGTGCCTTTGCCCAACACGACGCGATCTGTGCTTGACTCGTGTCGACACAGTACGAATCATATACATTATCTGGGGAGGCATGTCAAACGATTCGAACTTGGCCTTTGATATATCGACGATTCCAATTAAATCAAGGTCAATCTTCGAGTTCAAAATTTATCAGCAATTTTATTCCTGGCTGGTCCCTCCAGAATCAATACCGAAGATGGTAGAAATTTGAACAAATTTTTAAATATTTGAACTAATTCATATGAAAGAAAAATTCCGAAACCACGAGGAAATCTTGCCTTTCATTTTTGGCCATCAGTATTTGTCTTTTCTCTGCTCAATCCGAAGGTTATTCGTAATGTGGCTAATGATCAAGCAGAGCCCATATCTCTCGAATCTCCGAGTATATTATGAAATGTAATTAGATTTTGGTTACATCATATAAAATCATACACAGCTCTCTGTTATCACTGCCAGACAGTATTTGGACTACGAACTTCCAGAGTAGTTTGGGGCTAAGTTTGTGTTTCCCGCGAGTGGGTGGAAGAGAGGGAGTTGGAATTAACTCGAAGACTTCGCTCGCGTTATCTTGGGAAATTTATATTTTTCTGGTAATCGTGAAGTGCAAAGAAAACATGCAGAATTATACGAATCACGCCCGTCACACCGCGAATTATTTGCAATAATTGCGCGAGGGAAAGATTCTCCCTTTGGTCAATGAACGTAACGATAACGTGACGATATTTGTTAGAATTCAACGGACTTGTCGGAAAAACCGTTTCTACATACCAGCAATTTTTATAACTATAGTCATTCGCATATTATTTAAACTTTTTATCCGAGAACTTCCTGGAAAGCTATTTGTTGTTGTAAGATTGTCGACTTGAGTCGCAGTTGAGGCAAGACAATGTTTAGACTTTCGACCGAAAGAAAAACTTCAAGTGCCGAAAGCACACCTTTAAGCCGAAGCGATAACCCCGAATCCACACTCTGCTGTTTGAGCAACAGTTCAAAGTATTCCGCACATCGGTTCTTGTGATTATCCATCTGATATGGTGTTGCAAATCAAATTAGTTTCGTCGAGACGTTACGGGTTCAAAGATAATTGATAGCGAGCCTGACAAGCCTCTATATATTAAAACGAATGTTGAGGATGATGAAAACAAACAAATGATTACAAACTCAGCGAAGCTTACGCGGAGGAAAATAATTTACGATCCTAGAATATCAAAGCTACAACGTTTATTGCTGCGTTAAGAAATCTGATTTTGCTCGTCTTACGCTGTATGTATGTACATATTATTTACTTAACAATATCATTGCTAAATATAGCATCAAACTAGTCGAGTAAACAACAAACTTTGCAGGTTTATATAGGACAACATATTGATTAATGATTTCACATTTGTTGATGCACCATTAGCTGAGTATACTCTGATCTTTGGAGAAATGACGAAAGAGTAAAGCAGAGATTCTAGCATCTCAAGCATCTAATCTTGTCAGAATCCCATTCCTATCCTGTATACCTGAAAATGTAATTATTCTTTCTTATCCCGACGTTATGCACCGTATCCTTCGTTCAGGAAAACTCAGACCTCGTGGTCTGCTGCAAAAATCTTTTCGACTATCTGCAGATGGTCCGCATTACTGGGATCTGTCCGTTCACGGATTTGGTGTTACTGTCCAAAACTGTAGACAGTTTGTTATCACGGGTAAGTTTCCGAACGCGATAAGAGTTCGGACGTCTCTCGAGGAACCTTAGTTCGACAGAACAATGGTCTTGTGTATCCGTAAATTGCCACTGCGAGCAGCTCTTCGAGTTTAAGCGTTTTCAATTGGTGTGCATAACAACCGAAGTGGTGATTAACTTTCCACGTAACATATGCTGCATCCCATTACTGACGTTAATGCTGGATGCTGGTTGGAGTAAACACTCGAAGGTTAAAAATAATCACGTGTGTAAAGAAATTTTCCGAATTTTTCCCTGTTTATTCAGTTCGTGGAATTAGTTGGCAAAGATTCTGGACAGGCAAGTCAGAAACTCCAGTGTCATAAGTCACGGTTTGTATCGCACACAATATACTATAGAATGGCTACTGTCTGGAAGATAATATGACACCCCATCTGAAATGGAGAATCATTCTAATAATGAACGTGATGAATCAGTGAAGAATATGCTGAGCTAATCGAGTGCGTTTATTTTTATAATCAAATCAGAACTTCGCGACTAATTCAACTTTCCTAAAGTTCAAGGGAATATCGTCTGTCTTGTAATTTTTTTTTCGAGAACTGCATCATTTTTATTGACATTCATTACCACTAAATTTTGATTTGTGATCACTGTCGAGGCTCTCTCGAAATACAATTCTCACAGGTACGAATTTCTGTTTGAGCTGAATTCGTTCGATAATACAATTATTGCTACCGCTCATATTGCGACAATCGATTTTCTGAATCCGAATAAGAAAATAATCGTGGCATTAACATCAATTTTTAATCTCGTTGCCATTATTCGATAAGATAATATAATCAAGGGCAATTGAATGCTATTGGCAATCATTCGTCTATAAATTACCTTATTTCGTCCGCAGCGTTCCAGCTGTGAATATACATACAATTCGAGTATCAAGTGACAGAATTTATGCGAATACAAAAATTGTCTGCACATCAACATACCAAGGTTTCCAATTAAAAGCACCGTGCAATAAGGCGATACAGATTGCACACAGGTAAGAATAATTTGTCTAGTATAACATTTCTTTTCAATTTTATTAGCTGTTCGGCAAATTCGGCAGATAGTTTTCTTGAGATCTCAGTAATAGTCGTGATTCAATTCTCTCTTTTTTTTTTCAAATCAAAGAGCCGAAAATCAGTCGCATCTTCCATGCAAAATTTTTGTCCCAAAGCAATCGCAGAATGATCGAACGAAACCTTGAGGAATTTTAATGAAGAAGACGGTCGAAAAAGTTTACGAAGGAAATTTTCCTCTTCTATACTACAACTTTCAGTTACTCGCTTAAGTAACTATCAATTTCCAATATATATAAGTGAAAAAGAGACAGAGTGCGTAGGGTAAGGAGTAGTGGGGTTGAGGAGAGTGGAAGAGTTTCTAAATTCCGATATAACCTGTCGTTAGCTATCCTATCTCTGCAGGTCTACTGAGTCCGGCAATCGGGGCCTATCTGTGAGGCCCGACAGACTCGCGGTCAAGTTTTCCATGGAATATTCCACCCTTATTCTCGCGGTCTCTTTACTTGACGTGAAAGTTTCTACCCCTTGGTTCTAATCGATATTTTTTACCGTCTGAACGTACGATAGTCAATAACTGTACAATATGGTAGCAAGAAGAAACTAATTTGATATTGAAATCCGCGGTAATCATTCCATAGAAAAAAATAAACAAATTTCACTCGAATCAAAGCATTAATGGATTTACTGTTATTGTGACGTGTCAAGGATCTCTGCACGTAAGTGTTTTAATTTTTTGATTACCCGCAGACCGCGTATCTCTCGATTCGCCAATATCGCACGATGATCAAGTCCGAATAGTTTGATATGATCAACAGTGGACTCGAAATTATCGATATAATCAACGCAAATTTGAATACAAGAGCTCTCAGTGCGAGATCAATTCGCGAAAGGCTACGCTGCTAAATATCTAACAGCATTTCGGACGTAGTTCGATTATTTACAAGGCTGCGAATTACGTAAAGTAGGGGTTACCAGGGGGCTTTCTAAGTTTTGCAATCTACGAGAATAACAAGATCGAAATTTGGCCATAAATAATAACGAAAATAAAATAAAAAAAGTGAGCGAATGTTTGCATCGCGGAATGACTTGACGCTCTAGTTGTTGAATACGTGTGAATCTGTACCAGAGTCAGCATTATCTAATGCTAGCTAAGGCTACAAAGAAGACAACAAGTGGTTGTTACAAAATATCAATACTGATAAAAGGGGGACTCTGAGCAAAGCTGGACATTGGCTAGCTGTTAACAACAATAAATAACTGAGCTGAAGATATCGCGTGGAGAATAAAAAAGAACCGTCGTGCATTTAAAAAACGAAAAACAAAACTTTTCCTCTATAAAGTACGCGCAACGCGACGCGGTCCTTACATCAGTGTAGAGTGAACGCGTGTTCACTTACTCGCAAAGTAACCTTATAACACCTCGCCCCCACTACAATAAAATTTTTATTGCTTGTCCAATCAGCGTCTAGAAACGTGGGGCTTGTCAACTATTCTTGCCGCTGGAACTATATATAAGCCTGCTTGGCATCAGGCAACATGTCAACGTTCAGGTGTACTACGCCCGGGTTACTAATTGCCCGGAACTTAGTTCGCTCCAAGCACTTTTCAACATTCAACAACTATTCTTCACGCATCTTATATCCGAGTTTGAGACTGAATCTCCAATGTCAGAGGAAGACGATTTGTACTAGAGATTTTTCAACGATTGGAAGAAAGGCTACCATCCTCCGACAAGGCTTCATCTCTTCGTCGATATCAACCAGAAATTATTCCGAACAAGTTTCCAAGATGCCTGACGCAGTCGATAAATACTACCCACGGTAAGTCCACCGATTTCGATTCTTCGTTTCAGTTTTCTAAAAAACTGCATAATTTTCATTTCGCACAGTGGCATAATCCTAACTTTGAAAGCTTGGACCGTCGTTTAAATTTCATGCTTGCCATAGTTCCTGACATATTTTTAGGCCTCTCATCGTTAAAGCTGACTTTATCAAGCCGGATGTTATCGTCCCGCATGATTATATGGGGCACAAGGATTTTTAATTAACAATGTGAAGTAGGTTTTCCTTAAAAGAGTCACGCATAGCGACCATATCTGTGTACAAGCCAGACTTTGGAATTGAATTTTCCGTCCGATAAATTGATAACGAATGTGTAGTTTAAAGGCTAGCTTCTACTGTGGCATGGCGTTTGTATGCCTATAATGCCTGAAGTGTACGAGTTTAGCAGTTAATTATCACTTCATTAATTACCCTTTACCGCATATGTCTATAGAGCGAGAAGCCTTGTGTTCGAGTCCAATCGGAAATTGCAAAGCCTTACAAAGAGTCCGTTTCTTTTCTATTGATCGTTGCCACAGTTAGTGTGTTTTCTAGGGATCGAAAAACCGGCGAAACTATTCGTGCCTCATTATATCAGTCGAGTCGCGTCGATGTGTCCGTATCAGAAAGTTTGGTTCCTTATTTTAACCAAGTCTGACGTATGTATTCATTCTTTAATCTCATCTGCTCAGAGTGACGAACGTGGTGACCCATGCCTCGAAGACTACAACGTCTGTCGGCGGTGTCCAAGATCATATCAAGAACGTCCCTGTGGTAAGCAAGCTCGCAAGGCCCCTTGCACCAAGAATCCGTGCTTATCTTGAAGAGTGCGTCGCTCTTTGCCGTCCCGAAAATGTCTACATATGCGATGGAAGTGAGAACGAGAACATGGAACTCCTGAAACTGCTCGAGAAGAAAGGGACCATCAGAGCTTTACCTAAATATGAAAATTGGTGAGTTTTATTGTCCGTCGTCTACAGTTGTACTTCGTTCTCGGTTTTTTTCTTTCTTCGTTAGTTCGCGTTCTGATTCATGTGGCAATCGATGCCCGAACAAGATACTAGAGTGAATTTCTGTACTTTGCTCTGTCTCAGTCAGCTGCAGCCTATGACCGCTTATCTCAGTAGCTGGTGTAGTGGTTGTGTCACCAAACATGAGACAGCTATTCCGTTCCGGTGTTAATCTCTAATTAAATTGTATCAACACGATTTTTTCAAAGCGAATGTACACACTGATGAATTGCTGATCTAAAATTATTGAAAACAAGCTTGACTGGGAGATGATTCGCAATTCTTAATCCAATTATAGCTGGCTTGCGAAAACAAATCCCGCCGACGTCGCTCGCGTCGAAAGTCGCACGTATATAAGCACTGACAAGAAAAGCGACACCGTTCCAACCCCTCGCGATGGGGTCAAGGGGTCGCTAGGGAATTGGATATCTCCCGAAGACATGAACAAAGCAGTCCTCGAGCGTTTCCCAGACTGCATGAAGGGTACATATAGATACTTGTATTTCGCTAGAATTAATTGATCAGCGAATGAATGTATAGGTACTACATTTCGTTTCCAATTTTTAGGTCGCACAATGTACGTTGTACCCTTCAGCATGGGTCCAGTTGGTTCATCCTTGTCGAAGGTCGGTATTGAGATCACGGATTCAGCCTACGTCGTCTGCTCCATGAGAATCATGACCAGAATGGGAGCACCGGTTCTGGACGCCCTGGGGAATGGCGAGTTCGTGAAGTGTCTGCATTCCGTTGGTACACCAGCCACAGATGCCACACACCCCGTTATGCCCTCGTGGCCTTGTGACCCAGAGAGGACTATAATCCTTCACAGACCTTCCACGAATGATATTGTGTCATATGGCAGTGGCTACGGAGGAAACTCTTTGCTTGGAAAGAAGTGCTTTGCTCTGAGGATCGGCTCAACGATAGCCAGGGATGAGGGATGGCTTGCCGAACACATGCTGGTGAGTTGGGTTCCGATTGATCGGAAGCGTCCAAATTGTGACCACGTTTGCTGGCGATAAAGGGTTTCTAACTCTTCTTTGTGGTCTCGCATAGATCTTGGGAATCACAAATCCCGAGGGTAAGAAGCGGTACATTGCAGCCGCTTTTCCTAGCGCCTGTGGAAAGACGAATTTGGCAATGATGCAGCCAACACTACCCGGGTACAAGGTCGAATGCGTAGGAGACGATATTGCATGGATGAAATTCGACAAGGAGGGAAAATTGAGAGCAATTAATCCCGAGAATGGGTTCTTTGGGGTCGCACCAGGCACTAGTACTCTCAGTAACCCCAACGCGATGAAGACCATCTTCAAGAACACCATCTTCACTAACGTTGCCACCACCAGTGATGGCGGTGTATTTTGGGAAGGGATGGAAAACGAGCTGGGAAAAGACGTCGAGGTAAGTCTAGCCTAGAATATCGCCTCGACGTCGAGACTTGAGTGTAAAAATCGAGAAACCTTCAAGATTTTAACTTCTCGCGTGTTACAGATCGAAGATTGGTTGAGCAACAAGTGGATGAAGGACTCGAAGACTCCGGCAGCTCATCCTAACTCCAGGTTTTGCTCGCCTGCTGTCCAGTGTCCAATAATCGACCCAGCCTGGGAAGATCCTGAGGGGGTACCGATCGATGCTATATTGTTCGGTGGTCGCAGACCAGAGGGTGTTCCCCTTGTGTACCAAGCAAGAAATTGGCAACACGGAGTCTTCATCGGTGCTACAATGCGGTCTGAGGCGACTGCCGCAGCGGAACATAAAGTAAGTTCAACCAAGAAATAAATGGAAGTTTCTCAACTACCGGCTGAAGAAAATCACGAAGTTCGATAGTTCTGTGCCTCATGGAATGATCTTCAAATTTGATGCTCGAGCTAATTCGAAATTCTCTTTGTTTTAGGCCAAAGTCATAATGAATGACCCGTTCGCTATGCGTCCTTTCTTCGGTTACAATTTCGGCCACTACCTCAAACACTGGCTGAGTATGGCGGATGTACCGAACGCAAAACTGCCTGAAATATTCCACGTGAATTGGTTCAGGAAAAGTTCCGATGGAAAGTTCCTTTGGCCAGGATTCGGCGAGAATTCACGCGTCCTTGACTGGATTTTAAGGCGAATCGACGGCGCCGATGTAGCCGTTGAATCACCTATCGGTCTTCTTCCTAGACCCGGTACACTAAATTTGGAGGGTCTGAAGACCCCGGTCGACACAAAAGAGCTGTTTCACGTTCCTCAGGAGTTTTGGCAGCGCGAAGCTGCCGAGATAAGGGAATACCTCGAGGGTCAGGTCGGCGCTGATCTTCCCGAAGAAATTCAAACAGAACTTGACATCCTTTCAGGAAAGGTTGCCAACATCTAAGCCATTATATCATAGCTGTCATTAAGTTATATTATTTATAAATCGAATAGCTGACATGAGCTGAGAGCGTTTCTCGTCGTGGACTTTTTATCCATTATTTTGATTTTTACTTTTCATTTTCAACAGACTAAACAGAATAATTCTGAAACCTTAGCAGCTTTTCGTCTGTTTTCATGTAAACTCTGATCACCACGAATGACGATGGTTTCAATCAGGTATTTTTTTATTACCATTAATCCACCATGAAATGTCCGATCGATTTGATCCTTACAACGAAGTGTATCTGAGACCCAATCAGAAAATTATGTATTTCGAGACCGGTCCTTTATGAACCGTTGCAACGAAGTCTTTGGGATAATGCAATTTCTGGATGAATTTATAATTCATTCTGAAGTGTAATAAAGATATTTGCCCACTCGCTCACAGATTACTTTTCACTTGCTTCGGAGCACCCTTTCGAGTGCAATGTGCAAAAATTGCAAGGCTGTTACCTTTTTGAAATTTACCGCGCTGTTGGTGTATTCAAATCGATTGTATTATTTGAAAGACTATTTTAATGACGTTGAGAGTAATTGCTCCTAAATTGGACAGAAAGCAACGTTTTTCGATAACTTGAATGCTTGAAGAGATCAAATTTTCGGTACAGCTCATTCTTCCAGCTATGCACGATATTGTGATAACAAAAGTGTTAATATGTATAAATGAATATCTTATAAATGTGTAAATAGTATAGTTATAAGATGATTTTAATTTTAAGCTATATGATAAAAAGACGATTTATGCAGATTATGTATTTTATTATTCGGTTTGTTCGTTTCTTTATTTATATATGTTGAAAAATTATTTTTATAAGAATAAAACTAATCAAAATATAATTATCTCTGTCTGCAATTTCACGACACCGTTTTTACAATAAAATTTCCAATCGACTCTACTGCTACGACATACGAAAAATAGATTGTTACTTCCAACAACAACGAAAAAAAGTTGGCACAGAATTATTATTCAATAGATAGAACATTGTTCTAATATTAATAATACATTACTATAAAGAGTGGCTGTGAACTAAGTGCTTCAATTTCAGAGTATAATCGGGGGAGGTCTATCTTCGTACCCCACCGTTCGAAATAGTGGTCTCCGTTGCGGCGTCTGTAAGATACAGATCATTTAAAAAGTCACGCCAACGCCTGCGTATAAGCAGCCAACTACACAGAGGCGAGCTGTGGACTGTCTGGTTTTATGCGCACGCAACCGCTGAAGAAGTCATAACGCTTTTCCGTTAGAAGAATCACAAGAATTGGTCACGGACTGCGTCAAGTAACTCTTTGGTATGCTGTCTTCGTCCGCCAGTAGCGTAATCCAGTGATTTTTGAACTGGAAAAACATTGTCACTCGTTTCACCAATCGTGTGCACCTGAAACCAGATAACCCACTGTTCACCTCCGTATAGTTGGTTGACTACACACAGGCGCCAACGTGATTTTCTAAGAGGCTTGTATCTCACAGAAGCCACAACGGAGATGATTGTTTGAACCGGCAGGGTAACAAGCTCGACCTCTTCAATCATCGCCCAAAATCAGCGCAGTCTATTCGCGTCTACCCTGTTGAGGTACGCTTTAATTGATCCACTTGTTGCAAAAAGAAGCCTGTGTCACTTGCAAAGCATTTTGAGAAAATTTGAAGAAAAAAGAACCCGTACTATTTTCACATATTTGGTAAGAGAATATCTTGCGATAAATTCAGGAGTTGTTTGATTAGGTACATTAGAGCATGAATTGCGGTATCTTCGACTTGTCAAAAAAAATTCCAAATATATTTCTGAAGATAATGACAGACATTTTTTTGACTTGGATCCCTTGCAGAAATATAATTTCAGATAGCTGTTATTTGTCATAAAATAAATGACAAGAACGAAAGAAGAATGATCATTTTTATCGAATAAAATGAAATTTACAATCACCACTGAATCTTTTTACACATTTTTCAATGCGACTTGCCTTCGAGCAATTCCTATCAGATTTGAAAAAAAGATGTGTTTATACTATACTTCCCGATTCTACACTCTTTCATTTATCCTACGGGGTTACCTGTGATCGATAATCGAGAATACCTATACCTCAGCTGCCGTTCATCTGGAAATCGAAACCCGTTCACAGTTCGAAGTTTCGTAGTTCCATAACGACTACTTCATTATTTGATCAAGTAGTAAGTATATCCTGGAACCTAAGGAGATACGATACTTATTGGTAGAAGTACTAAAACGACTGATCCGGATTAAAAATGAATTAATCGTCTGTTTTTTTATCACTCTTCAATCGTTTATATTATATTTAAAAATAAAGGATGAATTTCCTTATCCTCTGTAGTACAACTGAAGTTTCTCTGAAATTTGATCAATTTTTACGGGGAAAGTACAGTAAGTATACCTCAGAAAAAAATATCGCTGATTTTTCACAATCGGATAGTTTGAATAGGTCGATGAGAGGGGCTCTACGAACAGAGAATTTCGAATATAAATATTTCGACGATTATCAAGCCAGAACTCTACATCGCCGACTATTGAATGGGCTGAGAGAACTGCAATGCCGAAGAACTGCAATATTGCCGACAGCCGGTAATGGCATTACCATCAGCAGGAATTCATGAATAATGACGACAACGTTGGATGGCGTGTTCGAAACTACTCGATTTTAAACATCTAATTAAACATAGAATTAAGTATTCGTTATCAATTCTAGAACTTCGAATAGAAGCATATTTTCAAGTGAGGAAGTTTTCGAGGCTATTCGCTGGAAAAACGATAAATTTATCGTATAGAAGTTTAGGAACGAAACGATAAAACAGGAAGACAAAAAATGAGTGAAAATCTCCTATTTTCAATGAAAATGAATAATTTTCAATAAATTTTACGTATTTCGAAGAAGATTTTGAAATCTCGTTAGGAAATTTGAAACCTACAATTATAATGGGCTCGTGGTTTGCGTGTCGCGACGCCACTTTGTATTTTATCAAAGCAAAAAGGTAAACATAAAAAATACAACACCCCGGTCTTTAGATACCCTTGCAATCTCCTAATTAACCACTACTCTTAATTAACCCTACCAAGTAATTGCAACGCGTCGGTTTCGCATTGCAAAACAAACTACACGGTGGCAAAGAAAAAAGAAAATCTCGAGTGAGCTGTGCTCAAAATCCACAACATCCGGCCATACTGTCTCAGTAAATAAAATAAGAAAACCACTACGCCGTCCACTCACACATATACCTGCTCTGCAACGTATCCATACGTGAAAAGCAACGACATAGGAGAAATAAGGCGCGTAGATAACGATAAGTGACCTACTATTGTATATGAATGGAGATTCGATTCTCTATTTCAAAGACGCAAATTATATTCTATACATATATACCCTATACCTCGCGAAGAAAGACCATCGCGGCTATTTCAGATTCTACTTATATTATAGTCCCGAAACTAGATCGATGGATCATTTCCTCAGCTCCCTCGGTCCCTTTTATACTTCGTAACTTCCTTCGCTAACACATGTGGGCAATAGGTCGCCGCTGGTACATAAGGTGTGTCTCGAATACAATCGAGCAGTTTTACCCACACACACATATATATATAAGCGAGTGTATCCAGCTAGCTTCGATTGAATCGCACACTCGCGCGAACTGGCTCTGTTTAATTTCCATAGACCGAATTAAGTCCCCGCAAAGAAATGAGTTCCCTACTCTTCGCAGACGTGTCTCCATATTTTTCCTCCTTCGTCCAGCTCCTGATTCACCGACATCATCACTCTGGACTCTGGGCTCAGTTCGCCTCACCTGCACCGGGAAATGGTTAACATTCAGCTCGAGGTGCATCGCGCTGTGAGCCAGATTGGTATTTACGATTCAAGAGAAATCCTTCTCGGCCAAGAGCCTCTTCGTCCGTTTGTCCGTTCGTCCGTTATAATTTCTCCGCTAATAGAATCCGAGATTTCGTAGGCGATCGTGCGTCGCATCCATAAGCCCCGATCCTCCGTTTCCTCAACATGCTCCGGCCGAGCTATCTTCGTCGTACTCGCTATAAACCAGAACTCCGAACTCCCGGATGGATTAAACAACTATTACTAAATCTCCGCTGTTACGCGAGAGCTTTTCGCCTCGAACATACCTATGATCCTGATTTTTCAACTATACAGCTACAGACATTCTGACGTTTAACGACCCCAGTCGGAATGGAAATTCTAGTTCTATTCTAAAAGTTTTCACCAAAGACTTGGAGGTACGAGCTAGAATTTGAGGGTAGGATTGCGAATGTGATGAAATTCCGATTTTCATCTAGAAGTGGGAGTTGGGTCCGTTTTGAGCGAGTTTAAGCGCAAACTAGATTTTTGAAATTCTAGTTCGGACCTCTAGATCCTAGAATTCAGAGAGGCTTCGTGATTCTGGCTATGAAACGTTTTGTGTACCGATTGACGGATAAATTCCAAGATTTGTTGCAGCCGTCTTGGGTTGTAAGTAGAATTTGAAAATTTCGTAGAATGTAAAGATGCTAATCGGAATTCAAGCAGTTGATTCTAATTTACACTTCTGAATCCTCACGTAGGATATAATTCTACTAAAACAGAATTATGACTGGAATCATGAACAGAATTTAGACCCTGATGGTTTTGGTCGACTATTTTCTACCGATGAGCATTTGGCCCGTTCAATAAATAAAGAGAAAACCACATGATCTTCCGAACGCCGTATTTGAGCGCCACTTTGTGAGTAACAGGCGCATGCCTTACGTTTTTCACATTCTCCTATGTTCCACTTGACACAGAAAACGCGAGGGCAACATAAAGTGCACCTATGCTCACTACCTTGATCTAGACTGCACCTGATACTGCGATAGGTAATTATAGTTAGATACAAATGCAGTTATGTGATTCAAAAATTCATCGCCATGAATATATTAAATACAGAATAGGTTTTCATACTTCGTATCTATAGATGGCACGCATCCACATACGTCATCCACGGACAAGTACGGGCACACTATCATTAGTTACGTGGTAAATGAATTCTGAGCAAGCACACGCGACAGAATGATAACAAAAATAGCGTACGATTGAAACATGGGAATAAATTTATAATTTTTTTTCGAATAGATTTGTCGGGTATTCGGAAAAGCGAGTGATTCAGATCGATTGACAATTATATCATTTGGAATGGATGCGATAGCATTAGGCTACTCATCTTAGAAATTCAGAGATTCTGAATACAGTATCTTAGGAAGTATTGAATTTCATGGAGGATACCGCGATGCTAAATTCTCGGTGATAAGCTTTTCGATTTCAGGCTAACGCATCCTGGATTCGCTTTGCGGAAAGAATAAATGACCGATACTCTAACCACAGAGATGACTTATTCCGAGTCGCGTGAGCGTACGATTCTTCAAAATACCATGTTAAGAAGCAGAAGAAGCTAGCATTACCCGCCTCTTGTATATGTAACAATATCCTGGATATCTCTGGATGCAACAAAAGCTTTGCTCAATTATTGTCAGAAGGTATTTTCAAACGAATGAATTTTACTCAAATTTTTTATATACCTATATCATAGAGATATTTTTACTGAAAATAGGAATTCATTTTACGAAACGATTCGTCTAGTTGTGAAGGAAAAAATTTGAATAAAGAAGTATCATCGCGTTTGAAGGTATCTGATGTAATATTTTAACCGATTGTATAGGTAGCTCGATTAATCTTGTCCCCAATCGATCAGGACGAATCTTGAATAAGTTTGGTAATACGAAAACTGTCGGTGAGCTGTCAGCCTGAACGGTGAATGACGTTAACTTCGAATGGCAGGGGAGTGATAAATTTTTGTTCAAAATTTATTTAACAATTATTAATAAAGAGGCTCATTCGTGTAATGATTTATTTATAGCGATCATTAAAGCGATAATATGTTGTAGACAAAACCAGTTCCATATTGCCAGCCTTATTCTGAATTTGTCCAGATTGACCGTAATGAAAATCTACCGCGATTAGTATAGGATCTTCACACGTATATATTTTTCCTTTTTTTTTTTTGCTAATTTATATGGCTATCTATAATATCTCATACGCCATACTCAATATCCGGGCCTGTAGTATTACTTAACATTTAATTAACAGTGAGAATAAAAGTGAATTCCAAAATGGATTTCGCGTCTATGAGCATTAGGGTGCTCCAAAAAAAAAAGTTTTTTTCCTATCGTCTCAAAAGTTTCTAGTAGGTATAAAAAAAATTCTCCCATAAGAACAGCTCGATATTTTGATTCTACGTGACGCTCAACGGTTTTCCGTTTTCTCATATGAATAACACGTAAGAAAATTTTTTTTTTGTATTTTTCAAATAAGACTACTAAAAATTTTTTTTTACAATTTTGATGGACATATTCTTGTAGGAAATTGAATTGTCTACAAAAAAGCTCTGATATGATTTTCTCGTAAACCTAACGGGTAAAACGTTATCAGACTTTGAATACTCGATACTAAGTGGATATAGTTTGAAATTTTTTATTTCCAAAAAGAAATTCGACTGCAATATGAGCTAATATTGAGACTTATATGTCTCTTTTCAACCACCGAGTAATTATTCGCAGTGTAAAAACAATATAAATCGTACAGTAACATCCGTTGAAATACAAAATGCGTTCTAAAATCATACACGGTTAGATTTAACTTGGTTGCGAGTATTCAAAGTCTGATAACGTTTTACCCGTTAGGTTTACGAGAAAATCACATCAGAGCTTTTTTCTAGACAATTTATTTTCCTACAAGAACATATGTATCAAAATTGTAAAAAAAAAATTTTTTCAGTAGTTTTATTTGAAAAATACGAAAAAAAAATTTTTGTACGTGTTATTTTTATGGGAAAACGGGAATCCCTTGAGCGTCACGTAGAATCAAAATATCGAGCTGTCCTTGGAGAGAATTTTTTTTATACCTACTAGCAACTTTTGAGATGATAGGACTTGAAAAAAAAAAAAAAATGTTTTTTTGGAGCACCCTAATGAGCATACGTCTGAATCTCATTCCGATCTATGACTGAAACACACCATACAGTATAATTGATATCCACATAGAACTATAGACAATGAAATTGTATGGAGATACGCGTACATACATACACGCGTATTAATAATGCCTTTTGGTAACATGGGGTATCATTGTTATTCCGAGGCTAACGAGACAGAGAGATCATCCTGTCATCCTGTTTGCGGCGTCTCTAGGCCTTATCGGCTCAGCAGCTACATGAAAAACCTCGATTTATGGTTCGGTTATCGGCCGTCTACTGAGTATGGAGAGTAATAGCCTTCTTATTGACTAGCAAATGCTTATTGCCCATTATCTCCGGTTCTCAAACGCGACAATCCGCGAACCTTATTGGAGAGAAGTTCGCGTGGATATAGAGTCGTCACGTCCTTAAACTGGCTGTCGCAGTTGTGCGAACGGTGCCTCATCTTCGAGGTGAGCCCGTATTTGGCAGTACCACCCACGTTCGATGCCAGCCGCATTCGAAACAGCTCTTCACCAAGAAGTTGATTCAGAGATTGAATTACCACAAGAATTGCTGGACATTTTGAATGAGGAAAAAACTATCAAGTGATCGCTATTCCGAAGCGGAATAGAAATTCTAGTTCCATTTTACAAGTTCTCACCGAAGACCCGGAGGTGCGAACTAAAATCTAGGGGTAGGATTGTGCGCTGATCCTGATTTACGCCTCAGAATCTTCACGTAGGACATAATTCTACTGAAACAGAATTCTGTCGTTAAAAATGAAGAACTAAGGATTGAGCTTTCAGAGGATAAACCTAAATTTCTATACCGACTCGGGTGTTCCCTATATAAAAATCAGTCTGATGGAATCGACCCTGGAGGGTTGAAAGACGCATCGACGTATTTCGCACGATTATGCGATACGCGTGATCCCGAAGTAAAAGATTAAGTTTTCAAGGCGCGAACCGCATCGCGTTATACCGGACACAGTTGGCCGTTGTTTGTTACCATCTAGGGAAGTCCCCGGGTAGGTAGTATACCTACAAGCGAAGATTTGGCAGCTAGTAGGTATATGAGTGTTTAGCTTATTGCTAGCGGTAAATCTCGACACTCTTAGGTTTCGTATACACGCACCATGCCAGCTCACCCATCGATACCTCATACCATAGACCGATGTCCTGTACGGACGTGAAATACCCACACATTCGTGAACGATGTTCATGGCGTTGAACACCGGAGCTAACGACACGACCGACGAACCGTCCAGGTCCCAAGAACCGAAGATGTGACGTGCGTGCCTACGGGAGAGACGCGTGAGTCGAATGCGATACGACAACCACAGGGTCTGATGGGTCGGACCACCTCATCCAAGAAGACCCCCGGACCTAATCTCTTCAAATGTTATGCATGGGTCTTCCGTGCCAAGCGGGGCTCACGCCGCTGACCGGAGCCTCGTCCACGCGGAAGCCAGCCAGCTCTGCCTCTCGTTCCTCCGGCCGTCTCCTCGGAGGAGACACGTAGCCGAGTCGTGTCCTCGTACACGTCTCGTCGGCTATAGGCGTGTACGCACGCCGTATCGACATACGCAGGATGCTAGCTGGCGCGTGTATTTTGGTAAAAGTGTAGAGGTAGGTGTCTACCTAGATACGCGATACGTTATAAGAGTTCTTAAGTCGTGGATACGAGCGAAGAGATCTATCGAATCGTCTTGGCTAATCACAAGCACGTCCTCAAGTATGATACTACTCTCAATTTCGGGTCGCTCCTTCATCAAGGGAGTGAACGATTCATTCAGACCCTAATTCCGCGGAATTAGATCTACGATATGATAATCGGTAACGCTGCGATACATTATCCTGCACACGTCACTCTTCCGAGGATTCTCGATCGACTCATTGTCAAAGTAAATTGATCGTCTGACGAGGTTCTAAATATTTTCGGTGTATTTAATGCCCAGAAAAGTCTCGTGATTGGAGAGTATTGTTTCTCTCATTAATGGCGTGAAGCATCTGTAGGTACGAGCGGAATGTTTAATTGTTATAAATGTGGCACAACACCCTAGATGTCTCGAGAAATGTGTTCTCCATTCGCCTACGATGGATAGCGGATCAGACTTAGTCAAGCATCATCAGAAGTCAGCTTGGTCAGCTCGCTGTGTGTATAGCCTGGTTTTATCGTCCCTAGCCGATGGCTGCAGCTCCTCTCTTACTCGTCACCCTCTCTTTGCCACGAACCGATCCTAGGGACGCATAAAAATGCACGGCGTGTCCACGGAATAACTGTTCAGATACATAGGTATAACATACGAGCATCTACGATGTAGAATTAATACGAATGGCGTCACTGATTGTGAGAGGTAAAAACAATACACCCATCTAGGAGTCACCGGATATTTATCTATTCCTGGCAGCCGGTATTCGCTCGATTTTCATACAGACACGCGTTCAAAGTTTGGTTTTATCTCTCTTCGTTCAGGTCCAGGATCTAAAATCACATCAAACTTGCGACGTAAATGTCTCCAGTGATTTTGTGACTGAAGAAACGAATTGATAGATCTATTTTGGTTCCCTTGGACATTTAGTCACTCATCCATGTAAACCCTCGCCCCTTAATCCTATCATTGACTGCCTAGTAAATATTTTGGCCAATTGACCAGAGCAAGCTAATACTCTCTGTATCACTTCCAAGATATCTATATGTATATTACTCTAAGCCCATTGTCAGCCCAGGAAGTACGAGATTATCCTCACGCTTCTATGATCTCATGCCATGCACGAAATTACGATAAAAAGTTCAGTTTTCGTGGAAAGATGACCGCCTCGAGTTCTGCAGCGCCAGAAATGATGATGATGATTGTAAAAATGAATGGGGACATGCAATAAATTTCTTTCCTACCGACAACGAAGGATTTTCTAGTTATCTCATACAGCTCAAAATCTAGACGTTATCCATTGCAATCTACCTGGTATAGAGAATAATTAAGATGATAATGGATGATAGTGGATGGAATGGAAAATAGGAGCTACTGACCGCAGATAATTTCCAATAGAATCGATTATTCTTAGAGTACAGGGATGAAATATTCGAAAATTAAGATGAAGAAATAAGATTACGACTTTTATATTCGGATATGGAAACCAGGTGTAACCGTTAAGTGTTTCATCTTTTTTCTCCTCGTGAGTTTCTGCGCAGTAATTTACACTTTCACAGAGACCTTGATACGAATATAACGTGTTCGATAATTGTCTCTTTCTGCAGAAGCAGTTGGGGCTGGTTTCGGTTTCAGCTTTTCAAGGAACGGTGCGACGGTGGTAGGTGGTAGGTCTTTGTGCTCTGTAATTACCTCTGATCTCCTGGCCCTGAGGAGCAGCTGGACCGTGACTTTTTTACCTCCACTGTATCACCACGTATACTTCGATACATGACGCGTGTATATACATATATGTGTGAATTTCAGCCACACGAAGGCATGTGGGTTGTTCGTTATACGTGTAACGTGCACCTACACACTCATACCTAACTCACGTATCCGTGGATACGTGTGTCCCGAATAGAGTGGCGCGTGCTGCCTCGGAGAGAAGATCATTAAATCTCGCAGACAGCATCTTGCTCGCCAGCTGTTATACCCGAAAACATCGCTGCTATGTATATTATGTATAAGACAAGGTGCCCGGGATTGGGTTTGGTAATATTGCGAAGGATCAAATGTTCGGGGAGCTATACGCTACACGTGAAGTCCGAATTACGAAGGATGCTAGGATGAATTTCAACACCACTTATGCTAATTGTCATATTTTGTATAGATTTTCATTTGATATTCACGGTAAGTATATACGCACGGGGTGAGGTTAACGTTTCTGTTCAAACGCATAGATGCGGTCGCAAGTGACGATTAGCTTTGGGAAATTCTTACCTGAGTCATAGATATCTATACGTTATTTGCGGACCACGGTATACGGGATAATCATGGGAGATTTGTGAACGAAACGATGCGTCATTTCGTAAAGGGCGTGAAACAATAGGCGCATAATCTTCCTTGGAACAAATAACGACCCATATTAGTTTTCCACGAGATATCCGAGTCGTTATTCACACCTTTACCGTCAACACAGCGACAGACAGCTGAGGCCCTTCGGTCAGGATAAAGAAATGAACCATTCCGTCTACTCGTCGACGTTTTTCTACGCTTGTAACACATTACTGTAATTTAAACACGGTGACAGTTTCTGACCCATTATTTCAGTCTGCTTATTCTCCGACTCAAACGCGTCAGAGTATCGGGATCAGAAAGCCCTGTGAGTTGCAAGTACAGTCACATACCATAAATCACACCCGCGATGAATGCGAATTTTTTCGTTAAATAAGTCCGATGGGCACATCAATTTTTATGAACAGATACCATGAGATGAAACGAGTGGCGTAAGAACCACGGAGTAATAATGATTGGGGAATACAGCTGCTCCGCTGCTCACGTAAGAAATCTAGGGAAAGTGTTCGATCCAGAATTTTTGTGTGCGTTTAAATCTTGCGCAGACAATCCATTTCACTGAATATTCAACACGTCACTAGAAATCACGTAAGCACGTTATTTTCCAATCGAGACTCGGACTTATTTTCAATTTTATATTCCCGCTCGGTCGATGTATGGATCCTACGTTCTGTTTCCGAGCGAAACATCGCGAAGCGTTGTGATTTAATACGCGCCTATATAGCTGACCTGAAATTGAGTGCGAAACTTAACGTATTGTGGATTTAAAGGGACTCGACGGAGTCAGGCACTGAGGAGTCGCGTTCATGTGTGGTTCTTCGAAGTGGCGGTGATCAAGACCCAAGAGAAGCTCGATCGACAGTCTAGGCATGCACACGCTGAATTCTTATGCTAATGCGAGAAAGGACCCAAGAAGACAATACATCCATGCTGCCGTGTTCCATCCACTGTCCGGCGTCCAATGTCCACTGAATTAATACACGAACGTGGAGACAGTTGTTAGGCTCTGATTTTAGATGCGGAGAGAGATCGTGATCCCAACTCAACATCGCCAACGACTTACGACGAGCCTAATTCCTACACGAATGACCTCCTGATAATCCCTAATTCGAAGTCAGTTCTATTTACTTGAGGCACATAGTTTTCATTATCAAAGGTGAACTGTGACGAGTATGGCGAGACATTGAAATAAATGGATTTATCCGTAAAACTAACAATTCAACTCACCAATGTAGCTCACTTTTTACGACAGAGATACACACTTTTCCGATATTACATGTGTTCGATCATAACGTTAATCCGGGTGGATGATTAGATCAGATTAGAACAGATTATGACGAGTATTTATAGTACTGTGGGACAGGCCCTTGAAGGGCAATGCTTTGGAACGCGATTTTTAACGCGATACAAACTCGATAAGAGGCGAATATATTCATTGAAAGAAAATAAGATGACAAATTTCCAATCAAGCAACATGTACCTACCCGAGTGGGAATAGAAATTCCAGTTTGATTCTCAAAGACCTCGATTCCTTCGTTCTTTAGTTTTGCTGGCAGGAATATAATTCCATGTTAGAATAATTATTTCCTACCTGAGGATTCAGAGGTGTAAATCAGAATCGGCTCTACGTTCCACTGGACTTAAAAATTCTACTTACAACCTCGAAAGCCTGCGGAAAATCAACTCGATGATCAATTTTATTTTCGACTTGGAATTCATTCGAAAATCAGTTCGCGAGACGTTTTATCAAAGATTGAGGGCTATAGGTCAAAACCAGAATCACGAAGCCTCTCGGAATTATAAGAATAAGAGATCAAACTGGAATTTCAAAAGTGTAGTATCGCTCTCACTCTTAGGTATAAATCGGAATGGCCTCACGTGCACAATCCTACCCTCAATTGCTAATTTCCACCTCTGAGTCTTTAGCGAGAACTTATGAAACGGAATTCGAATTTTTATTCCGACTCGAGTAAGCTATTAAACTCTTAGAAGATGGTCAGATAAATTTCCGGGAATATACTTAGGTGGATATCTAATGCAAGTATAGATTAGTGAGAAATAGAAGTCAAAAATAGTCGTAGGTATTGAATGGACGGTCAGAAAAGTACAAATAGGAGCTAGAACTACACTTTCAGTGTTTTCAAGCTGAGAGATGATAATTAAGGAGTTGAAGTTTAAAAACAGGTCAGGACGTAATCAAGTTAATGTGACTGGAAGAGCTATTCTACAGATAGGCCACCGAGGTCGCAAATAACCTTTGATAGATGCCAGTTCTACGAGCAGGAATAACAAGGCCGTTCCCTTGATCCCTTAACACACGTTCTTGAACGACAGCCTGTGAAGTAAACAGATCGAAGACATATTCCATTGTATGATCAGTCTTATCGTTAGACAATTGAAGTGCAGAAATTACCCCGAGGATAAGAAATATTTTCGGCTTTATTTGACCCTCGACCATACAGTTTTGTGATTATGGATTGGCGGATGGCAAAATAAGAAAATATCGTATTTCAAAGGCTGTGATACACATAGTTACACGTTTGTGACCTTACAGCGAGAGAAATGAATATATGTACCTAGTCGCGTTCTCTGGAAGACATAGTATTTTATTTGCGAATATGTAAGCAATAGCTAGCTAATTGGAGTGGTTGATGAATTACGTCAGCGGTTGTGACAGCGATCGATGATCTGAAGATTTCAACGGAATTATTTACTTCGAACAAATCTGATAGCGACTGAATCGATATCATTTGCATCTCTGGCGGGCTGGATTGATACGTTCTATTTATTACACGAAACATGTTATTTCTATTTTATCTTCGGGATGTGCCGGCCTGGAAAATTATGTGAGCTCGTAAGCCATCTTCTCGAGTTAGCGAAGGGGATATTAATCTCACGAAGTCCCCTGTTCCCCTTGGGCTGGTATAAATTTAGACGTAATTTGTCGCGTACCTAGATCTCCGCGAACTGATCGATGAACTGTTTTATATCCTTCGAACAAATTGATTTGAGAATCTCTTCTTTTATCCTACTTTTTCCACGATCAGAATTACCGTATGTCTGTTAAATAAAATATGAGCCGTTTATCTTCGAGAGTTTCTTCGTTGATAAAAGGCTCTGGTAAATCCATAATGACCACGCTTGTCTCTTCTATGACCACTACATGCACAAGCACCGATCTTACGATCGTAGGAGTCGCGTATGGAACGTAGAAACTTTCACCCGAAAAAGAAATACGGCTATTTAGAATCGGGCAACCTTCACAGACGGATGCCCATTGTGTGTTTGACTCGAAACGTTGAAAATCAAACGTCATAAGAATAGATAGTCAGTCGTTTCGATCCGATGTGCATAAATGATGGGGTGTACCACCGGTGTGCGACTTGATGCGTCACAGTCCATGAGCGAAAGATCAGATTCACCTCGGGACGAACTAATAATTCATAATCTGCAATTATCCTGCTGGGATCTCTATTTGCATGGACAATTGTCTTTCTCTACGCTATTTTGCATGCCTAGCGCGCGCACAACACACACATACCAGAATTTATGGTATTCTCATATATCTAGCCATACACATACCTTCCATATAAAATTATGAACGTATATATATACATATATGTGTATAATCTATCTTTATTCCCGTTGCGATATGCCAGCGTCCGTTTGTTCACCTACACCGACACCGACACTAAATCCGATTCAATCGACCACAAATACGCGTAATTCACTGACCGTCCACTGGCCATTACTCATCGATTAGAATTCACGGGCTTTCGCAATTGCTTTTTGTTTCGACGTCGGCGCCTATACCGCTAATGCGATTGCGGCAACCCTGAGATGTCATGGCAGTCTTTCGTGTCACGAATCTGATTTTTTTTAATTTTCTTCAACGTATACACCTATATGGCAATCATTCGGGTTTGTATCGTCAGTTTTTTCCAATGATTGAAAAAACTCATCGAGAAGCCCTTCGCGAAGGAGATGCGAGATAAAAGACTCGTCAAACAAGGGCTATTAATTATTCCAAAGTGTTGGTGTTTTAGGTTCTAGGTAAATTCACAGTTACCAGTGGATATCGAAAGAGAAATTTCGTACAAAATTAATTCTCTATCCACTTATAACGAAATTCAACTACTCAAGTAGTCATACAGAGTATTGCAGATCTCAATCCTTCGCGATAGATAATTTACTCTTGATCTACATAGATATAACGGTTAAAAAATCTCGAATCTCAACCATTTTCTCGCATGGAAAAATACAAAAAACTCGCTTCCTGCAAATAAATCTGAATGAGCCAGGCTGTTACACATCTCACCAATACCTGAGTCGAAATAGAAAATTCTTGTTTGATCTTCTGAAAGCTCAATTCTTTGGTTCTTCATTTTTGCCAAAAGATATATAATTCTGTTGTAACATAATTATATCCTAAGTGAAAATGCAGAGGTCTTGAGAGGCAGTGTCTTTGTATACTACTAAATTTTTAAATTCTACTTACGACCCATAAAAGTCTGCAAAAAAATCAACTCAATGATCAATTTCACTTTCGACTTGGAATATATTCGTCAATAATTTCACAAGACGTTTCATTAATGATCGAGGGTATAAATCGAAACCAGAATCGCGAAGCCTCGCTGAATTCTAGCATCTAGAGGTCCAAACTAGAATCTCAAAAGTCTATTTCGCGCTCAAGCTTTCTCAAAACGGATGGCTCTCACTCTTAGATGCAATTCAGAATTGTATCACACGCACAATCCCACCCTAAGATTATAATTTGCACTTCCGAGTCTCCAGTGAGAACTTGAATGAAACTAGAATTTCGATTCAGATTCGGGTGAGTACATAGATACCCACCCTCGATCCTGCAGAAGCAATCCAATGCACAAACATGGGGTACAGATTTCACCAATTCCTGTATATCTGAACAGATCAGCTTGGGTAAAATTTCGTCTACGAAAAAAGGTCTAAAATTTCTAAGACGTTGGAAGTTATCATCACCGATGTTAGCATGGTGAAATGACGCTTAGCGCGGGTGTCTGTAATCTGTCGGCATGGGTATATGTGCGTTGCATATATGCATACATACATGCGTCGAAGTAAGCAAGAGAAATGTTGGATAATAATAATATGGGATAATTTGAGACGTATGTACGATAAGAGAGCAAGTTACAGTAGCGAAGTTAACGGTCGTTCTGCCTGGCCACTAGAGATGAGTGCAGCGTTTCTCGCATCGTGTCTCTCGCGACCAACCGAACAGAAATTCACCCATCCACGTCAACGCACGCGAGCACTATATATCACGTACGTGACACACGCGCGATCATACGGGGAGTGGTATCTCGCTAAAATTACATACCCTCCGCAACTCTTTGCCTATCGCGTTATATACATATATCTGCGTAGATAGATACGTACTTGGGTATCTGTGGAAAATTATGAGTTACGTCTCGTACGACTGTACCTGTATAGATACCACACATAGCGAATGACAACGTGAAATTTAGTGGAGCATGTATAATGCTCCGTGCAAAAATATGAAATCGGTTTTTATCGTTACGTATGTGTCGCGAAGAATACAAGCCATGAAAATCGTCGGTGCAGGTAGACCTCGGAAATAAGTTTTTTCAAATCACTGGTAGACTTCAAAGAAATATTGTATTGATTCAGTTCTTTCACAGCTAATTACTTGGATTTTGAGACAAGAGTAGAAATTATTTCGGATTTCATGATCTTCGCCCTACGTAGATCGAGGTACAGATCGCAGCGTTTATCGAAACTTTTTTAAATTCAAAAAGAATCTTCTGCAATGATGTAATTCTGGGAAAAATCATCAAACTTCAACAATTTTGAATCATACCTATATGCATATATCCAAAATCGAAGTAATCAACTGTGAAAAAATATTTCTTCACATCGTACCAGCGATTTGAAAATAATTATTCACAAGGTGTGTAAACCTCCTTAAGGAATTCGTGTTATATCATCTGGCCTGAAGAGACAGACTCAAGTCTCGCAGGTCAGTTGACTCTGTGGCACGCGACAAGACCACGACAACCCTACCGACACCGTTGGTGAGTTGTGGTGAGCGGTAACTATTCTGTTGTTGACGTTGTTGTCCCACTATATTATTATACACCTTTCTTTCGACCGAGAGTTAGGTAGTACCTAGGTAAGTACGTATCGCTTGTCCGGCTTGTCTACTACGTCTTCTTCTCTAATATCAAGCTTCTCGCAGCCAGCTATAGGATCCAGACAGTCGTACGAAATGAAAAGGATCAAACTTCTCCGGATATAATCAATGGATGTGATGTTAGATTATTTTAGTTCGTTTTTGACGATTTTCAACTATTCAATTTACCAAATTAGCAATACTGGTTTCTGATTAAAGAAGTTTAGGAAAAAAAAAGGAAAATAAACTGGGATTCGGTCATGTTCTTATCAAGCGGTGACCGCGGCGAGATTACTGACGTATATTAAAATGAGTCATGGTTCTGGTGCACGGTAACGATTTCGTACGTACATTTAGTTGGACCGAACAGTGACTCCGAAGAACCAGTGACTCATACCTTGCCAGACGATGAAACGTCCGTTGACCATGCAAATACTTCTGGTTTTCGCAAATTACGCGATGATCAAATGCTGGAATGTTTTCCTGTGATCGTTCGATTCTGTTTTTCCGTTTTCAATTTTTTTTCTAATCAGTTATTCAACGGTGATAGAACTGATTACATAGATATAAGGTATAAGAACTTACCTCTGGATTACACGTATCTAGGAGCGTGTAGAATAAAGTTGAGCAAAAAGAATTGCGCATATATAAAACACGCATACCTACATATTGAATTGGCAAGAATCGTGCAAGCAATAATAAAGCCTTCTTCCATCTCTCTATTTGTTTTATACATTTATATAATTTCCAGTTACCTAAGATCGTGTGTATACATAAAAAAAGCGAAGAAAGTACTTGCTCTCTTCTATTAGCAATCTCCGTATCGGGATAGGTACTCATATCACACACATATACACCCATTTCAATACACACCTTCATCTCTATGCGCAAGATATTCATATAGTGCTACGAGTCACTGATTAACTAGCTCTTCCCTCTATACAATATACATATATATTTGTACATGTATAAATTACAGATTTATATACATATTCTTCTTTTTATTTCGCGCAATAAATTATATTCAGATATATGTATATGTTCACATACACATATATATATATATATATATATATATATATATATATCCAGGGTATTCTCTCTCTCTCTCTCTCTCTCTCTCTCTCGGTTCTCACTCTCTTCCTCGCCTCGGAGGGAGGCAAGCGACTGAGTGTAATGTAGAGGCTGAGGATTGAGAGATACGGCTAGAGGAGACGCAGAGAGGTAGAGAGAGGTAATTCCCGGCTGGGAGTCTCGCAGAGGTTTCCCACCTTGTACGGTTTCCCTTCTCCCAACGAACATACGCCCGTCCATCCGTCAGTCAGTCAGTCAGTCAGTCACTCGCGGGGGATGATGCGTCCGGGCTATTACCACGGGAAAACATCTCGTATACGAATCACCGAAATTTGACTAATTCTTTTAGTTTTTCTCTATCTTCGAAGGGTCCAGGTCAGCCGAGCCCCGAGGTTCTTATGGTTTTGAAAAATGACGAGGAAATCGAACTCGAATACAGAAAATTGTATGAGATATTCCGTCCTAATTTTACCGCAGGGTCTGATTCCTAGTCTCGATCTACTTGGAATGGAAATCCGTAAAGATCTGATCTAGATCTTTGAAACGCGGAAGGTTTTCAAGGTTACGTAGGTATAGCAGTCCGGTAATTGGATTTCCAGCATTAAAAGGGGCCCGCATAGATTAACCTGGTATGACGCGATGTAAAATTATAGTTTAAAATCGATTTTTGGCTTAGAATTAATGAAAATTAATCAAAGCTCGATCTGGCGAGTGCTGTATCGCGATATTCTATATGAATCGGGTAAGCGTGTAAACTGATGAGGATCGGAGGAATATCCGGAAACCCCGGAAGACCTGGCGTGTATATATAGCTATATATATTATTACTTGGAATGTCGTACGTTTTACGTAACCGCAAACTTGCATGCGAGAATCTCTCGGCCGACGCGTGATCGCGGCTATTGTCTTTCATTTTCTTTCGAATAAACGAACGTCAGCGGTGGCATAACAGCCTGCGGAAAAGTCGGCTGTTTACACAGACTTTCCTTCGAAGAACGCGCCAGGCGGCTTATACTCCCTAAGGCGTCGTGTCACCGCCGAAACTCACTACTTCATCGTTCTATCACCCAAATATAGAATTTAATCCTTCGATAGTTAGGACACGAGTGCATTCATCGATTCGAAGAGCTGCGTCGGAATGAAATTTCAAACGAAAGAAAATATCCAGTTATCAGTTTAGGTAGAAGATTTATTCTATACCTCCATATGTTGGAAATAAAAATTTGGTAGTAAATATAATTTGCATTTATTTTAAATCAAGTCTCCCTTCCTCTTATTATACACTGCGTGCTGCGATCAGCTTGCACGCCACGTTATACCTGCCCAGATCACTCGGAGGTATCCTCCTCCGACCTCCTTAGACTTTAAGAGGATGCACAGTCTACCGATCTCGTCATCTGATTATACCCTCCCGCCGTCGTGCCGCATCCCGACGCCACGACGCTCTACCTGAGCTCCTGCACGGGTCGTCTGAGCCCAAGAGGATGACGGCGGAGGTCACGTGGCTACTTTTAATTCACTATTACAACTTCGTCCATACGCGCACGTACTTACCCACCGAAGAATACTGGCTGGAAAATTTATCAAGATGAACAACGGATTTGTCATTTTTTTGCGAGATTGAAAATCAATTGGATCTCGTATCGATTGACGAGGAAATATGATTGAGATATGACGAGCGTATTGTAATTTGTATGGAAAGGATCTGTTTTAGTTCGAAATGTGAAACGTAATGAAAGGTATAGATATAGGTGGATGTGATAAGTTGAGAGGCACCTTGTGACACGTGAGAGTCGAGTTAATTCGAGCGGGAAACCCAGGGGTTGTAGCGCAGAGGCAGGAATCGATGCCGCGACAAAACGAATTTCCAAGGGTAATTTTCTATCAAATTATACTAACGAGTTACCTACCCGCTGCCTGCATCACCGTCAAGCGAATGTTTAGCAGGTGGTACCTATGTAACCCTCAACACAGAACTTATACCTATACCATATACGTCCGGCAACGACCGCTACGGCGGACCTCTTAACGTTATGCAGGTGATACAGACGAACGGACGAATGTACGGGAGCACGAACGTAGGTACGAACTACGTACAAACTCACGCACCGAAGGGTGTAGGTATATATCTACACGCCACATGTATATATATTATATATATACATATACATACATACATACATACATATATATGTATATACATGATGCGTGGCTTGTAGCTCATGGACATACGGCGGCACGGCGCCACGGACGTGCAGACCTGTGGCCGCGAGGGGACAACGGACCGACAAAGATAGCTAGAGCACTTCCGGGCAGAAGGGGAGAACTTTCGTATCTGTTGCTGCCAGCGGCGCGAGTCACGGCCGAGTGCGCACACTTCCTCTGTTCTCTCCTGCGGGTCTCTACGGCCTCTCCCGTCTCCGCTGGTCTCAACGATTGGTCTCGCGGTCTTCCTGCTGCAGAATTACATGCGATGTATCTAGTCCCTTGGATAAGACGGAGTAGGTATTTTGTCGATAATTGACACAATTCCAAATTTTTAGTCTCGTCTTTTATTCGTGGAAAGAATGAAAAATAGAGGAGAGCTTCCTGATCCTGGAAATACAATATGAGGTCGACGTGTTGAAGAATTGAAGAAGGAACTTTTTCCACTCGTAGATGATCAGCGAAATAATCGTGGAATTAAATTATGCGGAGTTTTGTGGACTAGGTTGTAATCAATAGTGGTCGAACGGTCACGAGGTGATTAAATATATCATCCGTGGATGATTTGATGTCTGAAAATTTTCCTGGATTATAACGAATGACGTTTCAAATATCGATAAATGAACACGCTGACTACGATTTCGGAGAAATTTGAATAAATGAGGCAGTCGCAGGTGGGGAACGAGATCATTATATGAGAAAACTGGCCGTTGGCTACATTACGTAAAGATGAATGTGAAATTTGATGGAATTGTATATTTCATCCGCCGAGCAGAACGCCTTCAATTAGTCTCGCCGGGGTCGGGAGCATCGTCAACGATCCTATTTATTTACCCACCCGTTACGTGGCGAATGACGTCAATTGAAGTCCCTCCGCAGATCAGCATTAAACTCAAAAGCCAAGGTCACCTTATTCCGCTATGATCCGAGAGAAAAGTCTATCCAATTATCGGAGCTTGTTTTTTCCTTTCATTCCTTCTTGTTTTTGTCGGATCACATTAGCCTCGCCGGAAACCTCCATCCTCCGGCCTCCATATTTCACCTTAAATCAAACCACAGATCAGAGATAAGAGTATCTTAAGGTTTTGTTTTTAAGACGGCAAACAACTCGGGATTCTGATAAGAAATATATTCTCAAACTACTTCACCCGCCGGAAGTGGGGATCTAAGTGGTTACTATGGTCAGATGTTGACATCCGGTTTAACCTGAACCACCAACTCCTCCTTACGGCTCGAAAAATCATACAGCTTCGATACCGGACTACGCTAGACCCAGAATTCTATCGCGGATTCCGACCAATTATAATTAATCCGATTGATCGACGAGTCGTTGATCCTTGCCAAGGTTGATCCACTCGTTTCCCTCACCGTGAACGAGAAACGAGCGGTTGGTAGCCGCGGCAAGGATGTAACGTCGGTTTAAGCCAAAGTCAGTAAGTTTCAGTCAGCTGCCAGGATGTCTCCCCCATCTTTGGGAACAGAGGCACCCATGTGAGACACCTTCTCCTCTGCGTACGCGGGTCTCTCTCTCTCTCTCCTTTTTTCTTTCTCATTCCGGCCGTTTTCTTTCTCTCCGTGTCTCAGGTGGTGGTAGTGGACCCTCTTCCGCACGCATAAAGCAACCGATGGTGGCTGGTCGTCGCTCAGCCTTACTCTGTAATCAGTAAAGTCACTTAGGTTAGCCGGGCGGGCAGCGCACCCATTTCCTCTGAACGTTGTCCGTTTATCTGGCGTGTCCACGATCGCGTACGAGGCTCCGTTCCCGTCTTCGACCATGGAAAGACCATAAGCCCCGAATCCCCTTTTCATAGTCAACGGCCACCGCCGCGATTCCCGATTTCTATGATCCAGCTTTCGACGAGCTAAGAGAGGGTCGTGACGTCACAGATTGGTAGGCCAGGTGCCGCGGGTCAAAAACCACGGACGGAGTAGCTATACCGCACCACGCGTGCACAGGCATTCCGTGAGAAACGGGTAAACGATCTCCCAATTCGTTACCTTGAAACAGACACAATATCCCGTGGGTTTCTCTACGATTTCAGGTTCGGAGCAATTGGACACTTGCAATCACGGAGACGATGCTCGAGCTGCGTAACACGATACCTCGCGATTCCAACGTTCCCCGGAAGTCGGCAGAGCTTCGGAATGAAACAACGGAGACGAAGGTAGAGGATTGATCAAGCCTTCAAGAAATCTCCATCGATCGATCTTTCTTCGGTTTCTTCATACGAGGCTACTACGGGTTTACCTGACTGCATAAATTTCCGATCCAGTGCAGATCCATGAGAGAAATTGAAAGAAAAATTCTTGCGTGCTTTGGGCACATCGGTTTAGGTAACGTGTGGCAGTTGAGGATGGGACGCCGTATGGACAGGGGGACAGAGGGAGAAAAGGGGGACAAGTGCAGTCAGCAGCATTTTGAGTTCAACGATCTTCGATGCGGGGCGTGATGCGAGGAAGCGGCGGGTCGGGGGCATCTAGCTTACAAAGCTATGGAAATGGGACTCCGCTGCAGAGTCGAGGTATATTTTTCTCGGAATTTCAAACTTTACGAGAAAACTGAGCGACATTCGTCGCGAAAGATGTTCAACGGTTCGAAGTCTCGCGCTGTTATCAGATTCGCGACTCTTACACCTTTATCGGTGAATCGTATCATCTCACATACGATACCACCGTACATCGACATTTGTTTGATTCATTGAAAGTGTGGCCTCTGACTATAGAGGTACGAAGAACGTAATAATGAAGTATTAATGATCAGACGTGCACCCATCGACGACAAACTATCATAATAAATGTATGTACACACGTATGCATACGTGGGTGTAGATAAATATAAGCGTTACAAAGAATGCACTTAAATTGAATTGGTCTGGTTGTGATGGCAACGAGGTCAGCGTCGACGGGAACAAGGAGGTAGTCGCGGGTCTTATTGTATACGAGATACAACGAGTTTACAGAAACACGAGGTACTCCGAATGGGAGCAGATCATACTCAGGAATATTTCCTTTCAGATTATGTAGATGTACAAAATTCAAGGTACTAACGTAATCAATGCTATTCTGCCTCGACGTTGAACCACCGCAACTGAAGAAATCAATTTTTAATAAATCGTCTTGTGAACCGATTGACGACTAAATTCCAAGTCGAAAATAAAATCGATCGTCGAGTCGAGTCTTCGCAGACTTTCGAGGTTGTAAGCAAAATTCTAAAATTCCAAGCGCTGATTCTGACGCACACCTCTGAACCCTCATATAGGACGTAATTCTAGTGAAACAGAATCATATTTCCGTACACAAAACTCGAGGGTAAAGTAATGGTCAATGATACTTTCCTACCGTTGTACAGTATTCGAGATACAGTTCTTACTCCTGACTTAGGTAATGTCGTAACGAGCCTCGGATAAGCCTGCCAATAAGTGTACCGTCAGTTCAATCCCGTTACTGAAAAGCCACCTCGTCAAAGGTATGAGGTAGGAAAAAATATTCGTGAAAACTCTCTCTTCGAGGTATCGGTCAAAATTGTTGGGAAACGTGTGGCGGGTACATACCTTCTGTGCTTATTAGAGAGTTGGCGATATACCTACCTCATCGTACCGTAGTATCTTAGCGATGGTCGAAGAGATTTGTATGCATGGGTATGCTGACTGCACCACTGATTACAGGAGTGCGTCGATAAGATCGGCTCATTAGAGGAAAATGGTACCACCTTGGCTGACGAAAATGAACCATTTTCCACGAGATATCCGATCATCGGCGTAAAGGCAATTTCCACTGAGAGTCATTAACGGTGCCTGGTCCGGTCAGACTTCAGGCCAATACCCATTCGGAAATAATTTAACGAGACGGCTCTGTAGGGCTCGGCGCCGTGGACGAGCCCGCTGCTGCTTTCTAAATATCGTTTCAAAAATAGTTCCGATTTGCCGAGATAAGGACGCTACACGTGAATATGCATGTACCTACTACATTGTACACACATACGTACGTAATAGACGTTGGGGATGAAAATTGTTGACTATTACGCAGCGGCCCCTAAAGTCGTGACATTGTTTAGCCGCGATGTAATCCAAGGCTCGAACTACCCTCTCGAAGAATTAGTAATAATTGAAGGAACGAATATTGTTGAGAGGTTCGGTTTGATATTGCGTGCAAACGGTGGTTAACGGTACAGCCGAGCGTATCGCTGATTGTGAGTGAGTCAGCGCCGGTATACCTACATCGCGGTGGATGTGTATAGGAAATACGCGCGAGAGGGTAAAATGAAATGGGCCAAGGGATGGGGTTTCGTTCGGGGCTCGCTACGACCGGAGAGTATGAGAAGGGAGGAAAAGGAGAGTTTTGTGAAACTAGGTTCCAGGCTTCGCGTATTACACCTATAGTACCGCCCCGGGTGGAGGCGGGTGTTTCCAGGAAGCCGTGACGGGCGAGAGGACGCGGGAGGGTTGTGCAGAGAAGCTCCGGTGACGCTGGTAGACCGTGCAGAGGTGAACCAGCACCGGCCCCAGGTATTGACCCGTCGTAGTGTGCCGGGGAGGCACTGTGTCGTCGCTTGGCAACCGTTTGTGGCCAACACACGTACAGAAACCTTGAGATCTGCGGCAAGCTCCCCAGAAAAAGATGGCGGCGACGATATCATCCCTTTTCTCGAGGGATGGCGAACAGAGAATATCCCCGATTCCTCAATCTCCGATTCTTCTCGAAATCATTCGCACATCCGAAGTGCGAAGTATCATTGCACGTGGAGTGAACGAAGAGGAAGACATCGGAACCACTGACAGATGGTGTAACGGGTGCATGAGGACATACACCTGCCCGCGTCATTGGTAATGAAGAATTCGGTGATCATGGAGCGTGGCTGATGGGCCTGGACAGCCGTGCATAGAATAGTTTCCCGCTTTCTCGTAAATAATAAATTTTCTTTGGCGAGCGTGTCGCGGTGGATGTATAGGATGTATCTATAGGATCCCGCGATATGACATAGAGGTATGGAGGTAGAGGGTAGTGGCTGGAAACAGACCGTTGCTCGGCAACGAGAACACCACCTATATGAGGTACGACGCGACACACGCTCTCTCTCCGTCTCTCCGTCGAGCAGTTCACGAACACCCGGGAGTAACGACGAAATCAATCCTAGTTTGAATGTACGTGTAGACCAGGTGGAAGACTGTGTGCAGCTCGGACTCGCGCCAACATCAGCCATGATCCTCCTCCGTAGGAGCGGAGCGGGTCCGATCAATACCACGAGCCAACGACGCCCCCGCCGACTCACCTAGTCACTCATTCACGCCGGGGTTTCTTCCTATCTTCGGTGAAGAGCTACGATTCCTTATTCCCATCCCTCAAGGTGGACCTCGAATTCTTATGTGGCCGGAAAATTAGAACTTTTCAGTTCGTTCGTAACGGATCTTCTTTCGTTCGATGATGATCGGCGGAACGAGAGGAGGCTGGCATTAATTTCATCCTCCCTTGGTCCATCGTCGTTCAAAGTAATCGGAAACGGAAATTTTCGTATTTCATATTGTCCAGCGAATTCAAAACCTAATGGTATTCACTTTCTTTGATTAGAAACAGAGATAGAGACTTCTTCGTATTCTCTACTCATTGTGGGCTTAATAACGGGCTGAATATGCACAGGGGAACTCTGATCATCTCGACTGCACCGAGGCGAAACGGAGACAGTGCAGTTCTCTGTTAATGTCCAGAGTTCAAACTAATTCTGCTAACCTGTCCGACTTCTGTCAAGGTAGAACCAGACTGGTTCCCACGATACGGAAAGCTCTGGTGAAAAAATCAGACGTACCGTTTCGCAGATAAATATATGATTCGCAATGGCAAAGTCTGGAAGATTCTTTCATCCGGTAAGCATTTAGTTTAAGCCCCTTGAGGTCAGGAACGATGAAAAATGGTGATCGAAGCGATTCGATTGAGATAGAAAAATCGAGGACAAGAAACAATTTTCCTACACCTAATTATTGGCTACAATAAATTCTCGAACGGGTAGCGCGAAGCGCAGCCCCAGAGCCATCATTAGCGACATTCCGCGTCGGCTGAGTCATCAAGCATATACCTCTTAGCCTCCAGAACTCTAAATAACTCGAAGCGTAAGTTTGCAGTAATTCCTTGTCCTTTTCTCCATCGGTTATTCTCTGCCTCGCTCTCTCCCTCCACGAGACGTACCACGTATGTAGTAATTATGAATTATACTTGTACATGAGATACACGTCGGCGGATAGATACGTGTGTATGAATTTATGTCACATATGCACAATCCACGCGGCATAATTGAAGAATAAGGAGAAGGTGTCGCAACGATTGGCGACCGTCAGCGGTGGGGGAGACAATGAGGAATACACAGCCGATCGAAATCTCAAATCATCCGGTAAAAATGATAACAATTTTGCGATTTTTATCGGGAACTCGATACTCGATCGTCCGCACATGAAGCGTACTGTTATACGTATGCGTACGTGTATCCTGCTGTTATTCGACTGCGAATGAAATAACAGGACACACGCGATGCCCCATAAACATCCTACCGACTGACGTGGAGACGGCATCTTCCCCGGCCTTATTTTCTCGCCGTACCGAACGTTCTCTCCGTCGTACTTATCATACATATAGGTGTTGTTCGCAAGTACGCGGTCAGCCTCGTTATCGACCACAAAACCGAGGCGACGCGGCGCAGACGGATGGACAGTGCGTTACGTGTAGCAAAAATTCTAGCTCCGAACCAGCACGGAGAAAAGAACTAGTACAAGCCCGTAATCGCGTATACCTCTACCCGGACTGTTACGCCGTTACTGATAACGAGCCGTTGCAGGGGGCAGCGAAGTGAAACCGATACCGTCTAGCGTACATCGCGAAGTCATATGCATTGGAATTTTTATTAAATTAGCCGGAAATTTAGGCATGTAATAGGGTATTTATGAGATGATATATTCATACGTACGGATAGTGAGAAAATCGTAGAATAAATGAAGAAATCGAAGCGACGATGAGATGTGGAAAAAAAAAATTGTAATCTCTATTATTACGGTAATTTTTTCCGCTCGGTTTACGCGAGAGAACATTATTGATTGTTTTTAGCGCGCACGAGTAGCTAGCTGATACCCTTGAGAAGGCGGGGGTAAGAGTAGACAGATTAAATTCAACTCTAGGTAAATGTCAACTTCGTTGACCCCCTTTTTCTCTCTATACTTCACCCCGATCACCCGCGCCGTAGCAACGGGACGATAATAGAGAACAATGTAGAATGGGTTTTCGGTTCGGTATCGAAGGGGGTCCATGGGGGTTGCGTGAGACGTATAGCCAGTTAGTATCATCATCGTTATACATTATTATCATTGTTATTAACACAAGGCATTAGAGGGATGCTGGCACATGACATTTGGCTCCGTGGCATTTAACGCTTTTTAGGGGGTCCCGACGACCTCGCCTTTGCTACCCGGCCCAGCCCATCCAATTTCCTATCTTCCATCCCGTTCCGTCACGGGATAGTATTATTAAGAGAGATCATCAGCTCCCGCCTTCCCGGATGACATAACGTTGTCAGATCCCCTGTGTGCTCTTCCCACGTCCCGGTAAACGCGGTGAAACACGAGATGGATCCGTGGTGGCAACACGAGTCAAATATTTACCATTGTTATACTAATGTACGGTGGCGCAGAACCACCCTCTTTAGACTCTGGACCTACACTCCCGTTCTACATATGTTTACACCCGAGTAATACAATTATCATTGATCAATACACGTATACCCAGAAGTATACGTCACATTATGAATTGGGTTTCTACGGTTCCTTTTTCGTCGGTCTACTACCTATGCCTTTGCAATACGAATGCGGATCGCTCTGGAATCCGGCACGATTTCTCATCACGTCGAAATCTGTCGTCGCGGTGAAAGTTCCCTGTAAATCGTGACCGAAGGATCGGGGCCCCTCTTCCACTGGCAGCCGATTAAGGGCACGTTTCTGTACCATGGGCAAATATTCTCTTCTTTTTCTTCTATTTTTTTTCTTCTTTTTTTTTCCATTCAATTTGCTGAATCTCAACTGCCTCGATTAATCGTTGTCAAATTATTCCACGTACCTCCATCGTCTAGGTATTTAATGATTAATTTATTGTAGAGATCCGAACCTCCTTTCGTGCCAAACGTCGCTGCTTGAATTAACTGTTTTCTTCATTCACGTGTCTTTATCGTGATATAAGCGTTCCTTGTACTTCATGGCGTGCTTATACTGGTTTCTTATTGTTCCAGATCACGATAATGCGATATCGGTCACACCGCGCGCTCTCCGTACTTCTCATATGTCAGCTGTAGCTACACACGACGCACACACACACACATATGTACATTATATGTTGCACATATCTGTATATTCTACACACCTATACCTTTTCGCTCCAAGATAATAATAATAAATGCCCATTATTACCCGGTGGTCGAGGGGAAAGACTTATCACATCTCCGTGGCCGAGGCAGATGACGCCGAGTCAAGATACAGCTGCTATACTAACCCGCTTCACGAATCGGAAAGGCGAAACTCAACTCTCCGAGGAACCTCATGATCGGCCACGAAAACTCACCTTGAAATATAATCAACCGTCGCGAAATCTTTCGACATCCTTTTTCTGGAAAATCATAATTCTCTTCAAGTTCCTTAATTGCGGTCAAATTTTAGTAAATAGAGAAACGAAGCGGTGTCTTGGACCCGGTGAACAAATCGACGTCTCAGCGGATCCCGAACCGTTTTTGTTCTCGGAATGTCGAACAAGTGTCTCTTTCAATATCATGTCCGAAACGAGAGAGGATGTCGTATCCCTAAATAGCAAGATGCGTACCGCAGGTGAATCGAGCTAAAAAACAGCCTCTCGGTTTCCTCGTCACTCGTTCTTCTCGGTCTTTTTCTTATTCTTATTCTTCTTCGCCTTCTTCTTTGACGAGAAAGAGGAGTAGGACCATGCAGGTCGGTGGCACGTGCGAGCTGTCGACTCGCGCGAGTATAGTACGGCAGGTGCCATTGAACGGTGTCGCTACGGTCGTATGTGTGAGTGAATTCTTTATATCTAGGTTCGAGTAAAAGTGTGTGTAAGTTCGTTGCCCACTAGCTCGTCGGTATGTATACAACTGCAGCGGCTCTCGAGCTACTGCAAGAGACAAGATGGTGTGCGGGATCGAGCCGCACCGACTAACAGACGCTGAAGATCTCGCGGCGCGTATCTCCTGCACCCGGACGGCGCAAGGTGCGTCCGTACCAGATGGAGGCAGCAGCAGCAGCAGCAGCTGTTACGTCGCGTTGCTCGGCGCGTGCCATCGGGTACGTATAGAGAAAAGAAGAAGAAGAGGAAGGAGAAGAAAAAAAATGGGAATAACAGGGGAACGAAAAAGAAAACAAACAAAAAAAAAAAACATTAGACGTGTAATATGTATCAAAAAAAAGTATAGATAATTTCTTAGTACACGCCGATCACCGCGTGCTACCGGCGTGTGTGTACATGGGGATTCAGACTGTTTGAAGAACTTCGAAGGGCAGCAGGCGGTGTATCCTTCTTTCTCAAAAATACGTTATGCCAGTTGCCGTGGAGGCGGAAGGAAGCCTTTGTCTCGTGGATTATATGTTCAGGGC
Organism: Tenthredo distinguenda; assembly: GCA_947538915.1. NCBI lineage: Eukaryota > Metazoa > Arthropoda > Insecta > Hymenoptera > Tenthredinidae > Tenthredo > Tenthredo distinguenda. The sequence continues at coordinate 16,247,119 of OX384534.1, forward strand.
ACTATCGATCCGGCACTGGTGTTCGCAGATCTGGATTTAGCGCTTTAGATAATACGAACGTAGCTCCTATTTTCTTTTTGGAATTATTCATTAATGAAAAAGGTGTACTGAATTTTATTTCAAAATTGTATGAGAATATTCAAAAAGTTCGAAGATTTCGTGATTGGAAAAAGGAAGGAGGTTGAGGTGAAGATCATGGCTATTTTCATTCGAAAGAATAGTCCATTCGCTAGAAGAACGGACTCTTCGATCTCCTACGCCTCCAGAGTACAACAAATCGATAAGAATTCTGTCGGCCATATTTCCAAACGATATCCTCATTTCTTAGGTCTTCGAAGACTGGACAGAAGACAGAAGACTAAAAAATCTATCGAAAATTGTAAAACATTCGAAAAAATCAATAACGTCGAGTTTAGAGGAAGACCGTATCTCCCTACCTCGGCTCCGTACGACTTGGCCAATCCAGAAGTCTTTGCCCTCGATATCCACCTGGTGTTATGCATTATACGGACGATAGTGTATATTCTCTTTGACCGCGACAGCAACGCGATTCTATCTCTTTCCTCCGTCGCTTTCGAAATAATTCGGTACCTAAGGAAACTCTCGTGGTTCACAGTCGGATCTTACCTCTTGATGTTGTATCTACCTCAGCAGACTCCCCATTATACACGTGCCGAAGAGCTTCCCGCCCCGGCACGAGTATCAAGGCCAGCTATATCATCTACGGGGAGTGGCGCGGATGCGGTTAGCGTGAGCCGTCGACGTCCAGGCTCAGCATCTGCCTCTCACGTTCGATCCGTCGTTGCTGACGAGCCGGGATACCAGAGATTGTAAGAGGGAGAAAAAGACTCGCTCCCTACCTTATATAATAATAAAAATAAACACAGTAATAATAATCTATACGCCCGCTCTCCCACCCGACGAACCGCAACCCTGGCTCACCCGACAACTCGGATTAATTATCTAATACCACGACAACATCTGTCATCGTATACCGCGCCGAGCTGCTCAGGGCGCAGCTTTGCCCAGTCATCATCCTGGCTTGCCTGACTTACAGCTTCTCGATTTTAGGACACAAATTTACTTAAAAGTTTTACAATAGCTGTTCTAGTAGCTCAGTTTTTTTTTTTATTTCTAGAGCTGATTACTCGGATTGTTGGACATCGTTCGTCAAAACTGTTCGAAATTTGAAGGAAATATTCTAGAATTATGTAATTTCGGGACAAACTGATGAAAAAAGTTTAGTCGATTGAATATTTCTCAAAGAGTGAAGTAAAATTCAGTGAAGTTGGAGAAAAATGAAGTTCCCGAGGGAATCGAATATTTATACTGTTTCAGGCGAGGCGAATATCCACAATCTGAGGATAAAAGTTCGCTTTGTTATCTCTAATCGTAAGTCCGAACCCAATGTGGCTTCCGGACTCCGATACGTTGACGTATCCGAAATCTCGATATCGCGGTTGAGCGATTTGCTCGTAGCGACAAGTAAGTTTCGCCATGAGACCACCTACTTAGATAAAAGCCCCTAAGAAGATACGAGGCATAATTAATCAGTCGCCAGTTTGGGACCGAGACTCAAAGGACGGTTAGTTTCGTAGGAGGACATTAGATGAACAAATTTGCAATATTGTCACGCGCATCCTGTCCCGAGGTCCGAACACTCTCTAACGCGAGACATACTTGGCCGTATTTCCCATTAGGCCGGGTCGATCGAGAGGCAAGACCCGAGTCCTAGCCTCATGGCAAACGAATTAAAGCTGGGCGAAGCAAGAGGCAAGATCGGCCTTTAAATCCCGTTAAATTTCCTAGCCGTACGTCTCGGCAGCGACGAACTTACGAAGAAGTGTCGACGCGTGCCGAGCTCCGATGACGACGATGAGCAACAAAAAGGCGACGACCGCAAAGCGTCATGTTTCTTCTTTTTAAACCAACGCCAACGTTTCGATTCTTCTTTACCACGGCGAACCGAGCTGTCGAGACGTGTGGGCTCATGGCTACCTACGAGGCCAGGTCCGAGTTGGGCAGGTGCTCGACGATGCTGCCGCGGGCCACGAACAGCTGCCCCGATGCAGGCGCACGCGCCAACCGCACCCACGATTCGAACGAGATCTTTGGTACGAATTTTTATCCTTCGGCGAGAAGACCGCGAAATTTTTTGCGCGAGTTGGAAATAATGTGTCAGAGAATCAATTTAGTCGGGGAAGAAAAGATTTTTAGGAATTGAAATATCGAGGATCCTGGGATTCGATTCCTGGCTAGTATGGGTTAGGGAAGATGAACGCGTTTTTTTAGGCCATTGTTTCGACCTTCACTTTCGGGGGAATTGCTAATTAAAACCTTGCGCGAAACAGAGAGACGTTGATTATACAGCTCGGACACCAAAAGCAGCGGAAAAAACAGCGGAAACTATTTAGCGGGCGCAATATAGTGGAACATGTATTCGTCATTACGTTTTTAAACATGGACCGGAGACTTGTGATGGCTCCGTCAGCGAAAATAAAAAAAATTGTGAGAGAAGCCAGTAATCGTGAAGAAAACATTCAGAAAATAATCCAGAAAGGTGTCACGTTTGCTAGATTCTCATTTTATCTCGATACAGATGAGCCAATCTAGTTTTTTGTTTTTTTCTTTATTGCCGTTATCAAATAATTGACAATCGAGATCCAATCGGTCTTACCAGTCAAATCTGTTTGGTTGTCTCCATCGGCAATAATTGTAAATTATTTTTAAACCCACGGAGTCTGATTCTCGAAGACCTAATTGTCTGACGTATGTTACACACATACGTATACACCAACGGGTAATCGCCTCGTGGATTTCACAAACCACATTTGTCTTCGGAGTAGAATCCACCTTATCTTCCTTTCGTGTACATAGTGAGGCATAATTATTTACACACTTTCTTTGAAAATAAAAGTTTTTCCTCGTCGCAGGATCCGTACAGCTGTTCAACTAGACCCTCCCTCCATATAGATGAAGTCATGAACGCCTTATTAGGCGCCTATGCATCATACCTATCGTCGAAACTTCGTTCGACTGCCTGGCTGAAGACATCTGAGAAAATTTTTGACACTCGGTTTCTTCAACAAATTTCAAATATTCCTTCATTCATACTGAATTCCGAATGGTGCGATGCCAAATCGTATAGGCAAACGTCTTTCCGGAACCAGTTCACGATGAGCTTCGCAGTATCATTTATGACTAAAAATCCACAACTTGACTTGAATTTCGCGGTAAATTCCAATTTTCCATGAAAGAAGTTAATTATCATAATCATTCGACGCGACCTCTTCGCAGCTTCTTGCTTCCAAATTGAAACCGAGCACGACACCGTCAAAAAATAAATCCGAAAAATTTCTCCAATGAAATATGTAAATAATATTTTTAAACAAGTTTTATTCTTTTACAGATATTGATTATAGCTATACAATTACAATTTTCGTTTCTTTGTTCTTCTTTTGTTCTTCAGCACAAAGATTGGATCTTCCCTATCGTGTGATAAGACACATCGAACTGTACATTTGGTTGAATTTTTTATCCGATTTTCTTGTTGATTCTCCGAGTTTTTAATGCGGTTAGTATTCGTGTCTACATCGCGAAATACGAAGGAAACAAGAAGAATTAAATTCGAACGTAAATAATCATCACAATCTCTCGATTGAGTTTTGAGATAAGAGATCTTTCCGTCAACGTTATCAGCTGCGCTCAGTACGTGACTGATTCTATAAACTGGATATATCCAGCAGTCCAGCATCTATAACGTCACCCATTACCTGACCAGTCCTGAGTAACGTAATTCGAAGAAACGTATAGGCACCGACTCCGTGCCGTCCTCCCTGGACGTTTCTCGAATAACCTAATCGATACAGGTATAATATAACGCTGCAGAGTTATATACGGACTATAAGAAGAGCCTTATAGTATGGAATATTTCCAATGCGAATTTCAACGCTACTTGGTCGACTCCGTAAGGACCGAGGGAACGTTTGAGCTTCCGTAAATACATTAACCACTTTATCCGCCGTGCGAAGAGTTGAGACTTGTTTTCTACAGTCGAAAACCGCAACGGTATCATTTTTCGTATATTTTATATCACAGTCATAGAAGCGGAATCAAGAAAAATATAAACATCCGACCGCAGTCTGAATCGGGGTCAATTAGCTTTATCAAATCGGCTCCGACGACCTTGGACGACGAGTATACCACATAACGATGATGAGCGTCCTTACGGCCTCCATAGAAATCACGGGGCGTCCCCTATTCCTTGTTCGACTATTTTAGGTCCAGAGGTACTTGAATTTACGAAGGGCGGCGTAGGCGTCGGTTTCAGCGTCGGCGTCGACGTAGGCACACAGCCCGACGTTCCCATTGGTCGAAAAGCACCCAGATCTCGCCACGGTGGTCCAGATCAATTGAAGCTCCCTACTTGCTGGGCTGGAATGCTTATTGGTCGATGAAGTAATCTGCGCCCACAATGGAAGAGACGCTTTCGTATGCCGTCGAAGTGGTGATTCGATTTCGGTGGTTCCCCGAGTCGGGATACAGAAATCCCAGTTTTAAACCTCGATTTCTTTCGTTCCTTGGTTCTACCGAAAGATATATAATTCGATTTCAGTAGAATCATTTCGTACGTGAGGATTCAGAGGTGTGAATCATAATAAGCGCTTGCAATTGAAATTCTGATCAGCTTCTCTACATCCTACCCACTAAATTTTCAAATTCTACATACGACACAAAAAGTCTGCGAAAAATAAACTCAATGATCAATTTTATTTCGACTTGGTATTCATTCGTCAGCCAGTCCACGAGACTCGCTATCAAAGATCGAGGGCTATAAATCGAAGCCAGAATCACGACGCCTCTCTGAATTCTAGACTCTCAAAAGTCCAGTTTGTGCCTGATCTTGCCCGAAACGGACACCACTCTCACTTTTAGGTGCAAATGGGAATATCATCGTATGCACAATCCTTCCCTCGAATTCTAGTTCGCAGCTCCAAGTCTAGAATCTCTATTCCGACTTGGGTTATCCTGAGAATGAAAGGAAAGGGCCAATTATAATATTCGAGTAATTATATCTTATTACGATAAGATTTATTCCCGTTCTGTTTTGACAGGGCCGCGGTTCTGGTTGCGGTTTGCCTGTCCAGTCGTGTTGAAATTTGCGAACAGCAGATAATCTATGTGAGCGACGAAGTCATATTATGCTTTAATGGTATCATTGAAATATCAATACATATGCGACCTTCGATACCGATAACGCGGCTGAGAAATTTGTATTCATTCTCATTGCATGATCTTACGCCATAAAATCATTTGATTGTAATTATATGTAGCCGCCTATCGACAGAAAGATAAAATGTTCGTATTCGCGATGTAATACTTTTCTTATCGGTATTTTTGTTTCTTCAAATCTTCATCCCTACTCCGAGACGTGCAGACTTGATCTCGTATAGGGAGAAAACGTCTCACGACCACTATACGCCGGGCAATCATGATAAAAGAATTCATTCCAATGACCGGGCAATTTTTGTTTATCGCGGCTGACATGACGTAACCCGACTGTATAATCAAGAAATTTATTACTCCAACTTTGCCTGGTAAGTTTACGGTCCTAGTTGATATACATCTGGCCCATGAACGATCGATAACAACTATTTCCAAGGTCAGACGGTCAGCCACCTAATAACTAAAAAACGGCTGAATCCATCGCAAAGGAAAGTGTTCAAAGATGGATTCAGCGAAATTGGAATATTCATTGGTCTGTGCGAAAGGCAACAACGATAAGCGTTTATGCAAGTAAGTCGGTATAGTCGTGAAAGAGCGGGAAAAGGCCGAGTCAGCCGTCATGCAGAGGGCCGATAAGACCGCCGTACGTTCTTATCAAGAAACATTTCTTCACTTCTCTATCTCGCCGGCTCACGTCCACCCGAGAACCCGGTGGAACCCTCGCTGCCAAAGTCGTCAAACGAGAAGCGACGGTAGTCTCGAGGCTCGCAAGCACCGGATAGATAAAACCCGTCACCTAGCTAGTCGCGTACCGAGTATTAAGTAAACGCAAACGGAAAACGATACCCACGTATGTATATCCGAGTCCAACGGCCTGCTGCAACCTGAAGGAAATTTCTGAAGAGTTTCCAAACGTCATAAAAAAAGTATAAAGCGAATCCGAATCCCTCTCAGAATCAGATCCCTGGAAAAGTTCGATCGAACGAATGCGCAGTTAAATTTGCATAGTATCACGTAACCGTTTCTATCCTCCGGTGCTCGAGCGTTCTTTATTCCATACTACGTACATCGAGGTGAGTGGGATCACGCGTATCGGCGTTTACGCGTTCCCCTGGGCCCCGGGGTGAACGGGTGATTGATTCCCATGGGGAAAGGAATACCCGGGTCGTCAATCCTGCCGAATAAACGGTCAGAGTGATTTTCTGTTGTGGCGATGATCGCGATGGCAACCAGCACGGTATCCCTGACAACGGGGTTCGCTCATTCGGGGTCTAATTCACGGACACCGGGACAGAGGGGCAGATAGACAGACGGAGGGACAGACAGAGGGACAGAGGGACGCGAACGCCTCTGCAGCGTTTGGGGGACGAGATAGCGCCAGCCGTGAGCAGGTGAGAGGGACAGGGAAGGAGAGAAGCTCGCTCCGTTCGCGAGTTCGTATGTTTCTCTATAGGTATCCATGGCAACGTTTCAACTTTTGTGGTGGCATTGTAGAAATGGCTCGTGAGGTCCGTCCGCACGTTTGTCCGTTTGTCCATCCGTCCGTCTGGCTGTTTCCCCGTTCCTCGTTCGCACAGAGCTGCGTGGGTGTCGGTGTATCCCACGCTCGACGGAGAAAAAGAGAGAGAAAAAAAAAGAAACGAGAGAGATATAGAGATACGAGGAGAAAGACGCACACCTGCTGTTACAGCGATTAGCTCGCGAAAAAATTATCCGAATCGTGCGAGAGCTCCGACTCTTCGTTATCGATAATTATGCTCGACTGGCCAACGACCACTCGACTATCTAGCCATTTGAACAGCGGCGCAATCCGCGTCTTTCCGAAAGGGCAATGCCGTAGTTTTTAACAAGCTGAATTCGCTCAGAGATGATTTAGTTTGAGACCGTGAAAACTATACCTTGACCACGATTCAAATTTTCGGGCTAACCGTAGAACAGGATTCGGGACGTACCGTGATCTGAGAAAAGAGCGACTGCATCTCTGCAGGGTGATTGATCGATGTCCGAGTATTTGATCAATATTATAATATTTTATAAACGTATGATGCGCAGGTATGGTTATTGTCGGGAGATGATAATGCAAACGACAACAAGACCGCTTGTTTTCAGAATTTTTTATAACGGTACATATCCACGATCACGTTAGTGCTTATCACTATTTCAAACTCGGTTTATACATAATTACAAAGACAACAACTCGGTTACTCAAGGAGTTTTCATGTCCGCAAAGTGCACTCTGGTAAACTAATAATCTACTCAACTTACACGTTATAAGATGTTCCTCGGTAGTAAAAAGTGTGAAAATTTATGCGAACGTACGCACAATTTTGGAGTAATGATTCGAAATAATTATTGAGAAAATTCCGATTCATCAATCGCTGTATATCTTTGAAATGAATCGATTTTGAGTCGATCCATCAACTGTTTTTTGTTTTTTGTTTGTTTTTTTTTGTGTGTGGGATGGGATGAAATTTTTTGTTGGGTCCATAGACGATCGAATCGTAACGCTGTTTGAATATTCTGGATAGTGACGATCTAAGCAACCTGCGGATGGGTGAACGAGTGCTCGTTGTCAACGAGCCAGTAGATAAGTATATACCCGTAGTTCCCACACGTGGAATTGTTCGCGGTGACCTCCGACCCGATCCCGTGCGCACGTCGCTATACGTTCACGCAAACAAACGACCATTGCGACCCGGAGACCGTCGACGAGGTGCCGCTGTGCTCTTCCTCTCTACCCGGCCTGGCCTGGCCTCGTATGAATATGCAGAAGTGTTTAATATCGATCATTCATTGATCCCAAGGCCCAAGGGGCATCGGGGTGACCTGGTCCCCGCGTCCACCCTCTGCGTACGGACTTCTCTCGCCTCGTTTTATTTCCGTCTCGATCGATTTCATTTCACAACACTATCTTTCGCGAAGCTGAACAGGGATTTCACGTTCGTTCTACAATCTCCAACTGAAAACTTGGAACCGCGAAATAGGATTTTAGGGTAGGATTGTCCGTGCGATGAAATTCCGATTTGCACCTAAAAGCGAGAGTTACATCCGTTTTGAGGAAGTTTCCACGCAAACTAGACCTTCGACAGTCTAGTTTTTCATCTCTGGATCCTGAAATTCAGAGAGGCCTCGACTTAGAGCTCTCAATCTTTATCAAATCGAATTTATCAGAATGTAGAGACGCTCGTTAGAATTTCATGCACAAGCGTTAATTCTGATTCAAAACTCTGGATCGTCACATATGACAAAATTCTCTTAAAACAGAAATATATTCCTGCACAGAGGAATTGAGGTTTCAGAGGCCCGAACCAAAATTTCTATTCCGCCTCAGAAATGCACGAATCGTTCATTATGAATCGTAGACCAAACGATCTAAGAATCAATCTGCGAGAACCGCGGGAAGCTTTCCTTCTGATCATTCCCTATATTTTGTCATCTGTAACCATATAGGATCTCAGCGACGATACGCCTTTATTAAATTACTATTTCATACGGGCGTGCTATAATTTGCGAGAAATTTTTCTTCCGAGAGTCGATGTGTAGACTTCGTGCATCAGGTTGTAATAGAGTAAATAGAACGTGAAGTATTCCTGCGAATTGAGACATATCGTACCTAGTGTTTATCGCGTGCGTCTGTGCGCGACCGAAGACGTAAAAATTGCTGAACAATAAAGTGAAATAACGTTTTCTTGATAAATTTATCGGTGAGTTTAGTCGAGACTTCGATCGCACACTCGGCGAGGTAATATCGAGCCAAGTTGATGGGCAGAGACACCGAGTGCGGGCAGGTAAGTAGATAAGACAATGAGACCATCCACAGGGATCAAGTGTATGCAAAGCAGGCGGTTACCACGCAGATAGCCAGTCGCCTCGTCCGTTCGTCCGTCCGTTTGTTTGTTTGTCGGTGAAACCATCGGGCTCCGCGGCGAGACCGGACGTTTTGTCTGTAAATTTATGCTAATCGTGATGTATCAGTAGCTCTGGAAGCGCAAACCGCTGCTTTGTCAAACTCCGAACCAAACCGATAAAATTTTCAGTATAGGTATAGGTATAAGTATTTTAAGATGGCCAAAGACAAAAGAGTAAATAAAAATAAATAAAAAACTGCACATATGTGTACCTAGCTGTATAAAATTTCCATTATCAACGATCCTGAGAACAACCGGAAATAGGCTCTGAAAATTTGGTAGTGAAATGAATTATCATTTTTTTGGTAAGCTGCATTGAATTCAGCTCGATGATTGTTTTTTTTTTTTTTTTTTCTTTTTTCTCTCTTTTTTCTTAATTCGGAGTGCATTTTACTCCTGCGTGTCTGTTGATTGACCTCCTGCCATAAATATCATGATGAATGTATATATATACATTATACACCAGAAACTTGCAGATTTGAATGTTTAACATCGACGAAATGTGCAGCGTATAAAATCGAAATGTTTCACTGGAAAACAGCGTTGAATAAATTCTACGTAAACGATGATCCTCGCGTGAGGTCATTGTTGAAAGAAGAATATAATTGGAGAAAAAATTGTCGTCTTATCCCGCGACATATCCTACCGCAATCGTCGGGATTATACAGCGGCGATTTTGAGGAAAAGTTTAATAATTTTCATCGTCTAGTACTGCCAGTGTTTAGTCATTCTATTGTGCAATGGAGATTCTAAACCCCCTGACATCGAAGTTCTTAGAATTGTGAAAATGAGCGAAATTCGGAAAATATGTATTCCTATACGTATAGCCATAACGCATTCATCGCAATGTATGGTGGCGTCGTTTTAAGCGTTGATCTGAACCAGGCGCACAATAACTAAACGGAATTGCAGCTGAGGATGCGTGTGCCATTTGCGTCAGGTAAGATTCGCAGAATTGTACGCACCGTCAGCAAACTCGGTGCACCGACTCGATGCACAATTTGCATTTCATGAGGACAGCTGAGTTGAAATACACAATTCATGAACGCCTTCGGTGCGCGTTAGAAAATCAATTTTATGACCAGACGTTCGAGAACGATAATCAATTACTCGACCAGCTTTACAGGGGAAGACTTTTCGACGGAGTAGGTGCATACATCGTCACTCGAGTATATCGCGGCGTTGACATTTCATTTTTTAATTTAACAACTTCCCTCCTAGTACCGGGAAAAATTCCGGAAGCTTGCGGTTGGATTACAATGAATCCCAAGCGTTTATGACACGGAAATACGTACGTGGACATCATCGGCTTGTCTCTGAGAGCTGGTATTCCCTAAATATTTCTGATGACGTTATGCTGGAGAGAATTGATATTCACAAAAAACGAACACTTGCGATTATTTCGCCGATGTGAGCATGAGCGAAATTCGGTTGAATTTTCGACGGCCATTGAGCCACTTCTAATTTATTCTGCCTCTTCGCAAGTCCATGTTATAATACACGGCGTTTCACATGCCAAATCGTATAGGTAGTATAATAAACGCCATGGACTTGCTCCACATTCCCATGGTGAAACGTAACAATATTTTTAACGGTTTCGGGTCCGAATTTAAATGAAACTGGGACTTAAGACCCACGTAAGAAACGGACAGAGGACCTCTGGTCATTCATCCCTTGCTTGCACGGTGGACCTTCGGTAGGAAAACGGATCAGAAACGGTCAGATATCTACCTGACCCAATTGAAACGGGGGTGAACTCCGGATCCCGGAAGGGTGAACTGATATTATAATTCACAAATTAAGACCGAGGCTGGCAGAATGGTCAGCGAACGCCGTGAGTTCCCATGGCCAACCTGGTGCGCGCAGCTACCTGATGCGAATGTGTAACAAACCCGGATCGTCCGATATTACCTGAGGACGACCACTGACCGCGGTCAAAGTAGAGTAGCCATTGTTGGTCGGAAGGCCCTGTTTAAATTAGACCGAAAAAATACGTTGGTCGGTCTTGGTGCTCCTATTTCGTCGATGACCGTTCCCTGGGAAACGAAGAACGGATTTGGAACACCTTCGAGAACGGTCGCTGGCTGCGGCCTGCCCACACCTGGCCGTCGTGGCTGTCGCGGGTCAGACGATTTTCTTCCCCCGGTTTAATCGCCATCTACTAGAACGCGGCAACGGATCTTCGTTCCGACCGAAGACCGGACGACTAACGTCAACTGTGGAATACGAGGTGAGGAAGCGGATGGGCCAATGATATTCAGTTTTTCATTCCAGCCTTTCAACGGTCGCTCTAATCAGTCATTGTGCTCGACAGGACGAGAGAGGAATACACACTTGATCGAAAATACCTGCGGCGCAAGTTTCCTCGTGTGTTACCGCCAACTCGATGTGTTCGCAAAGATGGCATGTATCGGTGATTCCGTTCTAACTGTGTTTATTAATGTCCTGTACTGTTGCTCTCACTGGTCATCCGTTAACAATCTATTCATAAAATTTTTGTATCGATACGATCCTCGTGAACATATTTCATCGCTTCTTTCGTATAATATAACTTGCAGTCCGGAGAAAACTTACGGTTTAAATCACTTGAATGTCAGTACCGTGTCACGTCCATTTCTAGAATTTACCTATGAATTCATTATTTCTTTGTCGCAATAAATGTTCCAAACTAATTAATCCATAAATCTAATTGATGTTATAATACAATTCATAAATAAATTATAATACAATTCGTAATAATTTTTCCGAAGAATGTCTACCAAATTTATTTTATGTCAGTACCGTGGATGAACGAGTCAGTACCGTGGCACGAAAAATTTGAAATTTGATTCTCATTCTCGATATTTTGAAGTTGTAGCGAAATCCTCTCGGACTTTCATTTTTACAATAAAATAGAGTAATAATATGCAATACGAAACTAAAAAAGTTCAATTATAGAATCGAAAAATGTTTAATCTAAAAAGTAACAGTTAGAACAGAATCACCGATACGCTTCCACATACCTGAATTACGACACGGCGTTGCGGCATTAGCATTGAAAGCAAACAATTTTCTCGTTCTTCTTATCGTCGCGATAAGACCGGTACATTATTAATTGGTATACTTCGATGTATAGAACTTACGTAAAGTACATCGAAGAACTTATTGTGAATAGAAAAGGTAATAATTCTAGTTTCCCCGGCGACTATGGCCATGCATGACGTTTGCCAAGCTGCAGCGTCCCTGAAGCTATTATGTTAGTTTAGTATCAAAACTGGAGCGATTAATCAAGTTTTTTGTCGAATTTATCTCCCAAAGACAATTGGCCGAGGGCAAACACCTTTGGTCTAATAGATCATCGAGTTCTTTGTCCGCTAAGAAACGTCCAACGGCTATTCGGCCCAACCGTGCGCCTTGAAGGAATAAGGCCCTGGCCGGAGACCCGGGGAGACCCCGGAAGGTCCGCGACGGACTAGGACCATCCATCCGCCCCTTCGGACGCGGTCGTTTGGTCCCAAATTGAAAATCGAGCATTTAAATGGACCCCGGAAGGGTTATCTACCTGCCTGACCCATGCGCCCTTGTAAAATTCACCCCTGTACACCCAGCGACCTGCAGCGGGCCCCCTTCGAACCCCCTCATCCCTCACGAATCTCGTTTTCAGCACACGATGGCCCCGTAAGATCGTGCGCAGGTATACATGACCCCTGACCGAAACACCCGGTGAACAGATAACCTTTTCCTAAAAGATCCCGCGGGGTCCCCTATTCGAACTCGCGCGCGTGCTTCGAGTCCGTTGGCCGTCCCACCGGACCCGGGGCACCCGTTCGAGGTTTTTTCATCCGGCCGGACGGGCGCGGACAGAACGGAAAGCGCGATAGTTTGATCCCGACAAAAAATATATTCCGGTGTCGGGTACTCGGGCTTTTTTTACACGAATTTCCGGCCCTCGATTAACTGACCGACTCGCTCGCTCTCCCGTCTTTCCGCCTCGAACGAATCGCACCCTTACCTTAACCGAGTAAAAAACTGATAGACATTTCGTTAGCGCGTCTTCTCCATCCTTTATCATCTTTTGTATCGACGTACCTCCCTTTCGTGCTATTCGTTCTCAAGTCACGGTCTCGATCGTTTCGTGAGCCCGAAGAATATCTGGCGATACGTGAAATCGACCGAACCTAAGGACTTCGCCTAAATTCTACGTCAGCATCCGGATCTAGTCGAATTTCTAACGGACGGTGAAAGAGATCGGTTTTTGTTCTCGCGTTACCAGGGTGCAAGACCCAGACTTGCGTGGGACAGCTTATAACGAAGCCTGGCGATTGGCCTCTCTTCGTTGGCCAATGAGGGCTCGACTGTAACCCGCCCACAGATTATAACCGGCTGCTGGTCCAGCCTTTCGCCTCTTAGGGTCTAGATGCTGGACCCTATGATTACGCGTTATATACTCGAGACGAGAAAAAGGTCTCCAGCAACCGGAGAGAAGGCCTTCGCAGCCTCGGTCGAACCATTGGTCTCAAGATTCTCGACAGATCGATCTTTCGGCAAAACGCCTCTAATCCCGAAGAGCATTCGCTATGGTTTAAACGGAATATCGAACTTGGTAAAGTACGTCGCGATTTGTGACTTCGGGATTCGGCATGCTAGAAATTGGCCAATAACTCCGAAGACGATACTCAATGGTCGAAATTCATTGCCGGTATGGATCTGAGAAAGTAGGATAAGGTTAGAAAGCTATGTATGGGATAATTTCGAACGAGTGAAATGCGAGAATGTCATATACTCTGTTGTTCGGCGAGCTAATTAGGCGGACGTTTGAGACTGAGATCTCGAATGCCGATATTGATATTTGTCTTCGCTTGGTAACGGAAACTTTGCGTTGTACCTGAATCGCCTTGGCTTCTAAACGATAGTCGACGAGGCATTCAGGTATATAGAAGCATTGCTGAACCGTGCAACTAGCTTCATTCTTGGTAACTTTATCACCTTGCAAATAACCAGTCACCTATCGGGACTAACGTATAGATACTTACATACGCCACTATGGCAAATTGAAGAAAACTGCAAACATAACAACCCGTCGACTATATAGCTCAACGAGACTAGTTGGGTGATAAAAACTATACAGCACCGATTAAACGGAAGGTAATTTACTATTTTTTTTTTTATTTTAATGTCTTTTTTGCGACGGAGGTAAAAATTTCCGTTATTCTTCCCATCTTTTTGGCAACATTGTCGGGTGGCTGTGCGGTTCGGGGTGTCGAAAGTGGGACGTAGTTCTCTCGAAAGGGGATGTTCGGTACAACCCTCGTTGAATCTACTCGAGAATTGAATACCCCAAGGTTTTGCTCTGATTGGTGGTTAAACTGGAGCAACGTAGAAAGGGGGGTTGGTCTTTGGGATCAAGTTATTCGAGATTAATCATACAGCCGTTCTGGCTCGCAGCTTCTGACTATCTAATCTCGACGGGTTCAGATCCTCTCGAGCCGTCGAAGGGCACGGAGAGATCTTTGACGGTTGGTAAACTCCGCTGTCTCGGAAACTTCGACTTCGCGAGTGTTTCGGTTGTGATTTTGGACCACTGGACCCTAAACTTTCCAGTGTCGGAATCAGGGTGAGTGATTTCACGAATTTCTTGATCCTGCATACCTGCGTATAGAGGAAACTGGTTCTAGCTTAACATTTCTGGAGCAAAACAGCGTCGAAACCGTATGAAACTACCTGCCGTTCGAAAAGAGTAACGTTTCTTTTTTTTTTACTCCGTTTCTTTATTTTCGTTCTTCCTTGTTTTCTGTAAACTCCGCGCGAAAACAACTACTTTAATGTATAGCCGACTATAGGTGTCATTAGTTGGAACGGTGAGCTGATAGCCTGAATGATAAAAATGAAGGTCCAACGCTTCTAATCTGCCGCTAAGTATACAAACATACGAACTCGCTCGCATGAGTAGTATTTTTGATTGTGTGCATACGTCCATGCACCGGTACCTGTCACGGTAGAGTCACGCGTGCGGCGTGTCAGCCTGCATGCGACACACGGAGAATTTCCGGCGAGATAACTCATTGCCAGATGAGATGGGGGAACGACTTTTATGCCGAGCCTGTTTGATAGCGAAACTCCCAGGTATTCGCTGCGAATACACATCGGAATGATTATAGTAGGTAATACAGCCTCGCATCGCCGATCCTTCCTACGATAACGCGTCGGCAAAAGTCGTAAAAAGATCGCGATACCTTTCGGGACTTACCCTGAATGATTTCGAATGGATGTTCGAATTATTCGCTGTAACTCGACCGATACTTTTTAATTCCGGTAAAAAGTTAGGTTAGAATGTTGCCGAGTTATGTTAGACTACCTCAACGATTGAAATGAGCCTTTGAATCGGAATTCCTGCGAGTGATTTGAGAGAAACTGTTTATCTTTGACTCTTGCCATTTTGTGGGATGATTCTAGCCGATCATTAGCAGATATCGGTAAGCAAATAGAAAAATTAGGATCAAGAGTCGCTATTATAGTCCGTGAGTCACACAAAAGCCAATGCGTGCGGCCACGCACTCCGGAAGACCCGTGAATCACCCGACTTCTCGGTGCAACGGCAACAATATCTTTTCCTCCGATGATACTCCGAGCCTGTGGTATCGATCAGGTGTGCCAATTCGTACATCCACATGACACGCCACGACGATCTGAAAGCCCCGTTACTCACGATCGGTTCAACAGGCGGTGTAAACCGACCAACGAAGTAACCGAACGGATAGATTTTTCGTCTAATTAATGCGCAGACTTCGTGGAATCGATTATTTCTCACCATTGTCCATACGCCGAATTTGTCAGAAGGATTTCACGGTGAAACGCGCACCAGCTTACGAGGCACATGCAAATTATACGGCGTCGTTACACGATCGTATATACGTATGTCTTCTTTACGGTCTCTATGTGGATGGATACGGGTACGTGGAAATAAAGATGCATATCATTGCGCCATCGCGCCTTTTCGGAAACGAAACTATCACCGACGAGTATATATACCTCTTTCAAATTTTAATCCCGTCTTATTGAGACAAGACCGTGACCATTACCTCTCTATCGACTATTGGACAAAGGGGGGATATTTGACCGCAGGTACGTCCGATTGGTCCCATCGATTTCCAAGAGGCGTTTATACACGGACGTTTCACGCACATTCGTACAAGTATATAGGTACATCTATACCTAGAAACCGAGCATACATTCAAGCGTGAGTTTCTTTATACCTACACGATATCTTGATACATAGGTATAATAAGAATAGCTGGCGTAGAGCACACGCCGTAATGGAAACGTGACACGGGACATTCTTCGGCACGCGTGGCTCGTAGAAGTCTTGAGGTGAGGTTGGGGAAGAGGAGATGTGGCAACGGCACGCAGCAGCAGCAGCAGCAGCAGCAGCTATGATACACATTGAGATAAGAACGGAGATGAGACACCGCGAGCAAAAGAACAAAAGGAAGTACAGCCTAACAGCTAGCTGCCTCTAGCTAGTTCACTTTGAAAGCTGTGAGGATGTATAGTGCAGCTCCAGCTGCGCGTACGTAGTACGTTCCTACGCCTCCCGATTCTCTTCTTCGTTCGCTAGTAGCCAGCTTGTCAACTTATAGCGCGTGTTCTCGCGACGCAGGTTTTAACCTGGAGGACACACAGTGGCGCTGGGGTTATCTTTAAAGAGGATCGGGTGACCGCGGTGACCGGAGTGCCCAACGACTCTCGGTTGCTTGAGCCACCGCCTCTCCTTTCCTCCTGCAATTGTCCGAGTAGATATGTACTCTGTACTGTATAACACCGCGTCATGCTCGGATGCCACCTTATCTTTAATGCCATACTGGCCTGTGCTCATCCACGGGCTTGCGTGTGTGAATGTAGTACGTTTTTACGTTGAATACCTGTATGTTCACCGGGATACTAGACCCGTGCGTTCGGAGTCTAGACTCTAGAGTATGACCGGACAAATACACATTTTACGACCCGTACGAAGCCCAAAACGAGGCGTTGTGAAGCAAGTCCGGAGCCGCTTAATAGGCCTGGTTCCGTTCGGAAGAGTTCCTTCGGCGTGACGGTCGTCAACTCTCTTTCGAAACAAGCCCGACCCGGGCTAACGCCCTGGCTCGAACGAAGTTATCCCTAGATGCAGGGAAATCCTTGGTTCAAGTTTAAAAACCGATAATACGGATGACTTTACCGATACTGATTTCGAAAAGACTACGTCAATACCTTCGAATCGTATCTACGAATGTACTGGAAAAGTTGGAACTGACGAACTCAAAATTTGAGACCCGAATTAATTTTTTTAAACCTCAATCGAAACGCTCAAGTTCTTTGAGTCATACTTTTCTGGCTCATTTTTTGATGTGATAAACAAATGCGCGCGGTTTTTTCGAAATCAAAGGCTGTATTCCCAGAGTACTAACTCTTCTACAGATCCGCTGAAAATAAGATTTCTCCTTTCGATCGCCTGCAACGTGTCTCGAAAAAATTTGTCGATCGCCAAATTTTATCACAACGGCTCACTAATTTTCTGAAATATAATTAGGTAAAAGACAGATTTTTTTTCAACGTAGTCATATGCGGTCAAAGCAAAAGTTTCGCTTCAATAATTTCCGGTCATCAATTGTTCAGAAGAAAAGGGTCGATCAGATAAAGAAAACATTGAAAATTGAATAACAAGTGAAGTCTATTATCTGTATGATATTATGCAGAAGAAAAACGAATCGCTCGGGTCATTTTTGGAGCATCAAAATTAAGCTTTAGGTTTATCCGATGAAGGCTCGTGCTCTGCAGAATTAAAGACTAAGTATTCTAAAATCTAATCAGTGGTCGATCCGAGTCGTTGTGCGACAGCTGCTTTCTTTGTTTCGGCTTCATCCAACTGCCACGTCACTCACAAATCCTGACTTTTACCTGATGATACCAGCTTCAAACTACTGCGATAGATAATTTACGTTCCTGGTAAATTATTTTCGGACACACCCCCTCATTCGGGTTATACAGCGTTAAAATGTTGTATAAATATCCAATTCCGGCTCAAGCTATTCAAAGTGGTGAATTTCGTGAGTCAGAAGGACTCACGATAAAGTACGTACGCTAATCTTTTCACCGTTCCTTCGATTCAGCCTTAGTTTCGAACACATTCGTTCAGCTGGTACATGTACAGGTAAACGTAGGCATCGTACGAACTAGCATCCGTCAAAAAGTCGATTTCATCATGTTTTTTCAAATTCTGTCAAGTTTCAGTCAACTTTCGCTGTATAACTCTTCAGGTACGTATTGCCTGAAGAAAACAATCTTATCGAAGCTGGTTATGGATTAGACTGATTCTTTTCTCTTTCCTCGCGGAACGATCCTTTATAATAATAATGAGAATTAAAATCGTGATTGCATTTTCACGAAAAATGAGAATACTTGTCATTTACCTGCAGTAACGCGATTACATTGAATTTGAATCGACGAAAGAAAGCTATCTCGTCGATCTCGTATCTCGTATCGGAATCGAGTCTAGTTCCTATATAGCTTCCTCGAGAAATCGACATACTGCGTGTCAGCAATTAAAGCGGCACTGCAACAGGTTGGTGTATTAACTGGAAGCGAAGTATTTTGAGTCACTTAAAGTGTCAAGCAAGCATTCGCATTGCGTATGCATGCACGAACGATGCAGAGCTTGGCATAGGAGTGACACCGCATATTTTTGGATGACGTAATTGAAGCTGACCTCGCAATCGAGGCGCATCGGATTTCGAACGTGTTTTTTGCGAAGAGTCGCTTTTTGAAGAAGAAATAAAATCTCTTACCTTATCGCGTTCAACGAACGGTATGGAACGGAGCTAAAAATCATAACGGAGATGTCAGGAAATGTTCAAGCAAACCTCCGCGGCTATCGATCTTCCCTATTTGTCTCCGGATAAATTTCACGAGTCCTGTCGAGACTTAATCAGCGATTTCATCAATTCTGAGCCCGTAAATTCGTGCCTATTTATTTATTGCTCAAACTCGATCCTAATCCCGTTGAATATCATCGCCACGATTTCGGCGCATGTCGAAGAGATCAGAGGGTAAGAATTTTCATTGCTCGAGGGGTAAGCCATCCCGAATGAGTCAGGGGACTGAGAGCAGGAACGAGCCCCTGGAAAAACCTGATATTTTCGAAACGTCTACCGCCTCTCGAGTAGCTCCTGTTAGATAGATTTGAGCTCGTGTCAGGGTGACAGGGAGACTCGTGGCCTGGACACCGTGTCCATCCGGTCACCTCGGTCACCCTGGTCATCCGGCCGTTGTTAAATTGCAATGTTACGATCTGCTAGCCCCTTCGGGACGCGTGGTCGCGGAGCAAACGCCTCGAATCGTCCCTTTCTTAGGGTCAACGGTCATCCCGAAGGATCGACGGGCCACATTCGCATCGTCCGTTTGTCCATCCCTATTTGTAAGGATGACGATTCTTACCTGCTAACTATACCCGCGGTGTACTTACTCCATTGCTTTCTTTTATTATTTCCAGCTAGCTTCGAATTTACGATCTCTGCGTCAGAGTCCTCACCCTGCACCTAGCTAGGGTCGAATATGGTATGATTCATCCATTTTCCAACCGTATTATGGTACTCCGTCGTCTTGTTATACCCCGGTTTTCTTCGCTGACAATACTCATTGCCATTCGCAGTCAAAGTTCTCGAATAATACTGCGGAGACGTACTACACGTATGGATGTTAGACAGCAATCTGAACCTTTCTCCGCAAGATATCATCATAACAGTTTCCACGCTTCCATATCGCGTTTCCCGGGACGTCTGGAGGATATAAAAGGCTCTGAGCAATTTGGTCATTTGCATCAAACCCATACCTTCCTTTTTTAAAATCAAGCTTTGTGATATTTTCGTTTTCATTAAAACGAAATCGATTATCCGAAACGAATCGAGAAATTCACACGATTATTCGGCTCGGAATACGCGATGAATTTGAAAGTGAGGTGAGCAAGAAATCATCGGTATCGGTTGACCGGAAGCCACATGAAACCACGATAAATATTTTCCTGATTTTCTCCAAGTTTCTGACCGTTTATGGATTAATTTATCGGCATCTTCCGGTTGTATACGTAGTTGATTAAATTTCGAGTTTAAAATCTTGCCGCGTGGCTAACTCCCATGTGAAAATAATAATTGGCTGTTATCGCGGGTGTTGGCAAGGCGTGATGTAGGAAGCGAGTGCTTCTAGCTTACGCGTTTTCACATTTACAAACGTACCTCGTCTAATAATTCTCTCTCCTCGGTGTATTATACCTCCGACGCATGTACCTATATCGTGGTATAGCTATGTGCGAAGAGATATATACACGCGCGAGTGAACAACATGAATACGTGCTATCCGTGTCCAGCCAGTTACGTAAAGAGGGCTCCTTTATTGCACACCTTTTGCACACCGTCCACGGCGCTAATTAACGCGGGAGAAACCGGCAGTCAGCCAGCCGAGATACGACAAAACCCGCAAGGGATGCTTGCCGGCGAGTTTCACCTTCCTCATTCTTAATTCATCGTTCTTTCCTCTTATCTATGGCTTTTTCAAATTTACGAATATCATCACCGCGGCGCGACTGTTTCTTTTTTGGACGCGAATCGCGAACGCGATGTCTCTCGTTTACTGCTCATTAATGAAACCAGTTTACCGTTTTTCACGGCAGAAAAACATCGGGCTGAAACCTTAGGCGTAAATGTATAGACAGGTGTGAATGTACCTTTACGGATGTTAGGCAGTAGATTTGTGTTTGAATAAATTCCGTTACAGCGACGAGCGGCTGAACCAAGGCCAAAATTCTTAAATCGTAATCCCTGAGCGCGAGAATTTGTCAGTTTAATCTAGTCGCGAATCGGGAGATGATAACAACTTCGGAGAACGAGACTTGCGACGTGGCGGAGTGACGCATCGCCAATATACCGCCCAATGAGTCCGAAACGATCGGTGTCTCGTGAAACTCTTCCTCGAGTAGGTGCGCGTTTATCATTTCCTAGATTTCTTTATCCGACTGCAATCGAGGCTCCCATAACGATGTATGATGTAACAAAGAGATATCGCTGACGAGTCGGACGCAGCTACTCGGTTGAAGATGTTTCTCAGCGAAATTGGAAGCCGCTGCAAGGTCATACGGACGTTATGAGATCTGGACCGTAAAGCGCATGACGAGAAGCGGAGTTACACCGCGCATTGCACATCTAGCTAGGATTTTAATACCCGCGAATCATCGTACCAGAACGAGAACTGCGCTACGCAAAGCGTTAATCGCGACAGGATGAACTCGCAGATAATACGAGTCTTATCTCCAGTCATCTCCGAGCGACTCTTTGCTTGCAAAGACTTGAGACACTGTACGCGGTAACGGTAATAATTATCCAACTGTTTCCCCTCCCGCGTACCATTTTCTTTTCTTTTCTTTTCGTTCTTTCGAGTCCTTGCATCACCGTGCAGCAACGTTCAGAAAGAAATCCGCCGCGTACTCCGTGCACCGGATTTTTTGCATCTTTGTGTCCCGACGAAGGCGCGATGTTGCAATCGTAACGGGTAACGAGAAAATCTGGAGAAAAAAATCGTGAACGAGTCTGAAACTATTCAGTCCCACGACCCAAGGTCTGACACCGTTGGTCCCGGCTAAGACTCGGCAAGACGTCGAGACGCTCATCGCGTCGTGTGACGAGTACCGGAGTAGGTAGGTAGGTACCTTTGCCACGACGGAGGTGGCAGATCAAGTGTCCCGGACACGTTTCCTCTGTGGCAGGCATAACGCAACGATAAAGTCGCAGGATCTAGCACAGCCGAGGTTCATCGTTGAAATGATTACCTGAAGTCTGCCTGCCTGATAGAATGCATTGTCGGTCAGAATTTCCGGAAAAATCTCCGAGGTGTTCGTTCGTGATCGCAGCATGTAGGTATATAAGCTAACTCGGTCAACGTCGAGTGAGAAATTCCCGTGACATAGGCAACGGTACTGACCGGAGTAGGCAGCTTGCATAGGTCAGAGTTTACGCGCCCTTTTTACGAGCAGCGGTCCTCTACGACTCCTTGATTATCGCCGTTGCAACACCGAGCTGAGGAACGGTTACGCGTACTCAGGCCTGATGAAACGACACGTGCGCCACCGCATCCAAGCCAGACTTCCGGTCACTATCCGTGCCTCTTCTTCTTCGGGCTGACCGCTGACGGAACGTCTTCGTAAAAGGGGAAGACGAGGTGGAGGAGGAGGAGGTGGAGGAGGTGGACGAGGAGGAAACGAGAATCGATAATGCCGTCTGCATGTATCTCGTAACCTCAGCTCACCTACTGCAATATTAATGGCGTTTCGTTGCTGGCCACGTGCGCTCTACCTTACCTATCGAGGCGGCGATAGGAAGAAGAACAAGGATGAGTACAAGAGTTGGGAATCGATCTTCCGCTCGGCCACTGCAGTGCCTTAATCCGAGTTTCGAGGTATCAGAGGGGAACCCCGGGGCCATTGGTTTGACGCATGGAATCTCCACAGCGTAGAGATTATAGCGGATGATTACGGAATTTAGAAAACTGACTACAGCTCCCCCTCAATTTTATCGTCAAATCTTCTGGCAGGATACAAGCGTCCAATGCGTGTAGTATGTTAGCCCGTTAGCAGTTGCGGGATATTAAATTAATTTTCAAATATGGTGAAATCGATCCTATATACCTAGCTGTTTGTTTTGTATCAGTACTAACGGAGCATCGACGACCGCGGCGCCCAATTAGCTGAAAACGCAAACTACCATCCACCGCTATATAGAGTTGTTGAATTAATTAGGTGTTGATACGCTATAATTACGATTTAATACACATATGTATATTAAATATCCATACCCTATACCAAACCTAGAAATATATTACCGTACCCGCACATACCTATACGTACATATATCCTTCGGAACCAGACTCTTGCACCTCTCTCCACATAAGCTCAACGTCGCGTTTTCTCCAGTTGCACAAGTTCGCCTTCTTTTTCTCTCTCTCTCTCTCTCTCTCAGTCTCTCAAATTCGCTTATCTTCGAGTACGCGAGTCGCGCTACGTGCACTCGGCAAACCTCACACATGTATAACCCGGGTTCGACGTGTATGTGAGACGGAGACATCCCGGTCGCGCACCCGGTGCTCGAATGACAAGGTGAAGCACCTCTCCGGAAGCAGATCTATTTTTGTCTTTATCAACGAAACGTGACACTTACAGCATCTAATGTTCTCCCGTCGCCCTCAACTACAACCTCGGACACCATAACCATCGCCGCGCCGGAGTAGAGTAGAACATATGCAATTACCGCCCGACTACATACCTCTGAGGTCTTTCTCGCAGCTGGTGTCACCTTTTTAAGGTCATGCCATTCCGCCGGTCGCAAAAACGCTCCTCGATCGCCGCTGCGGTTTTTATGGACCGGAAGAGCAAACGGTGAAGGAATTCGCTTATGGTGATCTATTAATTAACGATTGTATAATAGGAGCATATCGTACGACTAAACTTTGGCACGCGCGCTGTGCGGTTTCTCTATGCCAAGTAACTTTCCTTATTTACTTATTCTTATTGGTCTACGATTAAACTCAATCGCTGGAGTCTGGTTGTCTTGATTTGGAATTAACAACTCGCAGAACTCATTCCGAGGAATTGTTCTAACATTTTACGTAACTCAGCGTAACTCAGCGTTATAACGCATATATATACATATAGATGGAACCATATATACATATATCGTATAGTTGAGTCCGCACGGATGCGTTCCTCCTCTTATGTTCCTTTCTCTCCGACAACTAGATGATATGGTGTGTACTTTTATATCATGTGTGTAGGCAGCATGTAGGTACTATTATGCCCGGTGTGGAGCAACGCTAATTAATCTTAGAAATTCGTCGAGGTCTTGATGTATCGCGTTTAATTATTACTAGCTTCTGATCATCAAACGGAGCCCATTACATAGGATTTTTTAACAACATATCGGAAAATAATGTGTACTGCGTATGCGAGAAAAATTTATCTGATTATAGCAATTTTGGGTGATCGCAAACAATTTTCAAAACGATTTTGATCCGTCATAAAATCTCATCGTTTCTCTTGGGCATAGCGTGGGCTGGATTTCATCGGTTTCAAACGGTGTTATGAGTATTTAGGTGTTTTATCAGGCTTCATATGTCGCCACGTACGTCTGTGAACGCTCATTCGATGCAGCGTAAACTGCAGACTGCACAAACACTTACTTTACATCGTTGGGCCCGAGAATTGTCAGAACTTCATACCAGAGAAAACGAAATCGATACGGAAAGGTGAACAATAATAGATTTCTCTGTAGGATGTATTTCGAAGGCAGATCATCGGCGGACATAGAAAACTGCTTTTCAGATCCATTCTAATCCTCCCAATCTTCTTAGATGCGAAGACTCGGAGTAAAACTAACGACCGTGTGTCTTTTCATTTCTGATCCAAAACGCCAAGGTCACTTCATCAGACTTAGACGCGAAATGCCAATACAACACGTGTGGGTCCGTCCCCTCTCTCATGTCAGAATATCGCCTCACACGTTATCTCTCTCCTTCTCTCTCTCTCTGTATCTCTCTCTCTCGTTTTCTTTCTCCGTCTCTCGCTGCTCTCTTTATCTCTCGTTACTGAGTTCATCACTGACGAGGCGCAAATAGACATGCGATAGAGGAGTGGTGAGATGCGAGTAAGAATCTGAACGCTCATCAACCGTAGAACGGAATTTGTTCTACCGTGAACGCATCTTGGGAGAGCAGTTGTATATAGCTGCGGCCAGTGGTCAGTGGTCAGTGGCCGGTTATAGCTTATGAGAATATATACGGGATACAGGAAACGCAAAACTATAAGGCTATACCTTATACCTCTCGGCTCCGGACTCACCGGCTCATACGAGCACAAATTATTATATCTTCACAGTCTGGTGATTCGCCAGCTGTGCCCCCGTTGGTGTAACGCTAGGCGACCATGCAGTACGAACAACTAACTCCACGAGCTCTTAATACAGAGCTCTTTCGTCAAACTGGTACTTTTCCGGCATCGCATACATCCGTTTGGCATTTGCTTTGACTCGCCTTGATTTCTCCATCGATTTACGATGGAAGAGAAAAACTAATTCCGTTCTGCTTCATCCGCGATATCAAAATTATAAGGAATAAAGATAATTCGATCGTGCTTAATTATGTTTTAAGACACCGCGATGGGTCAGAGCGTGTATATGCTTGCTTTTCAACGCCCAGCATCTGCGCAATCCTCCGACGTCGCACCTGTGTACACGAGGCGAATAATCTCCCGTGGTAAGAGAAGCCACCTTTGTGTTTGTCGCCGGTCTCGTAGTGTACCGTATGAGCTTGAGAATTTCTCGTTTCTTGTTACACATATACTGGGAGCAGATCTGTGTATATGTAAGATGACTTTATGCCCAATAAAAATGAAAAATATGAGAGAAAAGAAAAAAGGAAAGAAACACACGAAACTCTGATCCCCAGAGATGGCGATAATTCATTTCCTAGTATCGCTGCAGCACCAACACAATTTGAACCGCGTCCGCGAGCCTGCTCAGATAAGATACATCTCCCCTGCGCTCCGCGAACCAGACCAGGTCTTAATCTCGGCTATAAGGTGTGTCTGTCCGATATTAGGTATAGAGCCGTTTCTACCACAGCGTTGCTCAATCGTTATAGAAAACGTTTCCACGCGTGTAGATATTACCGAATTTCATCGTTTTTGATAACCCGTACAGGGTCGAAAATCCACAAGGAATAATAAATTATCTCATGATGTTTTAGCTTCGTACCATCTGCATCCTCCTGCACTCGATTCATTGACGTGCTGCACGCGAAAGAGATCTCGCGTATTGTTCCCCTCGCATGCGTATACACAATTCTAGACGGAGTATACAGGGATGGGTGTGGGTGTGTGAATACTGTACCGCGAGATGCACACTCGCGGAAACTCTCTCGGTTCTGTGTATCTCGCCCTGAACACTTCTGCGTACCCCGCAAGAGATAGCCAGCCGAGATATAGCTGCATACATATATTTATATATATATATACAGTACATAGGTGAATGTAGTGGTCGTGTGATATCAAATCTCTCGCCTCTGCGTATACACGGATCCCCGATCGAACCGGTAGCGTTTTAGTTGGAACGAAATATCATCGCGAGATGATGATCCGGTGTTATCCCGAATCGGAACGGAAATTTTAGTTCTATTCTACGAATTCTCACCGAAGACGTAGAGGCGCGAAATAAAATTCAAGGATAGGATTGCGTACAGGAAATGAAATTTCGATCAGCACAGCTAATATAGGTGTTGCGAAAACTGTCGTTTCTATTCGAACTCGGGATCTTCCCGAGTCATAGGAGAACGAGCATCAATTCGAAATCCTTAGAGAATTTAAGTAATTCGGTAATTTTCGTCGAGGTAGACGACGAGAAGGAAGCCCCGCCGAGCGGACGCGATGTAGTCAGGTCAGGTTGGCTTTAGCTATTCGAAAGGCCTCCGCGCGCGGAGAGGAAGACTCACCCACGCGCGGTAACTGGCCCGAGGGGGGATGTGGGACGAGGAGGGGCAGGGTGGAAGTGAGAAGAAGGTATAGAGCCGGCAGAGAGGTGAATAAGAGGGGGAACAGCCGGGCTGAAAGAAGCCAACGCCAGGCACCACCAGGAGCACCAGCATCATACATAACAATATCACATCCCGACTGGCACAATGGCTCGGCGACCGGAAGTACGCTACCTGTCTCCCACGTCAGCCGCACGTCCGTGCCTCGCAGCCTCCCAACGTCCCTGACTCGTCGTCGAGACTATCCCACAGCCATTTAACCCTCTGTATTTGTATAGGTGCCGGTGTATCTTTATCCGTCTAGGTATATATCGCTTTACTACCACGATATATACGTATATATGCGATATACTATACGTATATGCGTACCATGTGTGTATATGGGACGTGTGTCGCGCTCGTACAATAGTTATTATAGATGGATGTATGTGTGTCGGGGTGTAGTTGGACTTGGAGCGGAGACATTGGTAGGTGCGAGCGAGAGCCGTCCGCGTTTCTTAGGAGTGAACGTTGCGCCGGTGTGTAGGTTAGGTGGGTACGTAGATAATATGAGATGTGTGAGGTGGTAGCTCTGCAGGTATGTATATCTCCGTGTATACGGAAGACGGGAGAGTATAGATAAACGCGTTTCTTTATGCTCTTCGTGTTTCCAAACTGTCTTTCATCTCTTTCGTCCCAATCTTTCGAGAGGAGCGCGGGTTGATTACGAATGAGCTACGCGGGTGTCGCGATGGTACACTACAGATTTTTTTCTCCAACGTAAATAAAACTCACTTCAACTTTAAACTCTCTGGCTCAAAACTCGAGTGATATATATTACGTTTGTAATTTATTCAACTTATTCTATTTTCATTTCTGTTAAGAAACAAATTCCTGAAAGATCTTTCACGATATGGAATACAAAATTCAGTCGCTTTTATATCAATTATTCATTTCTCGAGGATAAAAGACAGGAAATTCTGGGATACTCGCAGAATATTCTGATAATATGTAGCGCCAGCTATTGACTCGATCCAACTAATACGTAAACAATTGGCAAACATGTCGCGAGAAAATTGCCAAAGATCGATATCACTTCTCTGACCGCCCATCCCCCGAGTTTAATCTAACTGCGAGATTGCACATCGCAGAATTTCATTTCCGGCATAAACTTGTACGAATTGGTCCTGATAAGGAACAAAAGGCCTGATTACATATAGAGAAGTATTGTCAAATCAATTTCTGAATTTTTCAACCAAATAACCCAAACACTTGAAACAACAAGCATTTTTCGATGTTACGTTACTCCGTGACGAAAAAAAGGTGATGAAAATCGGTAAAAATGGGGTAGCTTCGAATTGACCCTTTAGGACGATTCTTGTCTATTTTTCCGTAGGGGGTACTCATTACTTGGTCACTCCTTCTAATCCAGTTCTAGCCACGGCTAATGATCCTTAAAAGAAGCCTGAGTCCCAAATTTCACATTTTAAACGAGCCAAATTATTTTAAAAGCCGAGGGGATAGGCTTTTGGACGCTTTGCAATAGGCATATCTATTCAAAGCCCCAGTACGTCGGGTAGTCGAAATTAAATCGAATAAATTAGAAGTGGTTCTTATAACCGTTTATTCAAACTCGTTTTGGGAATTATACCTAAGTAGTCGTATTTTTGGAAAATCATAAAGTCGTTCGTGAAACACAAAATTGAGGAGAAAAATTGGTCTGTCTGTAAAAAAAGATAGATACGTTTCGTATTAATTCTGACAATTTAAGTTCAACTTCCTCAAACAAGGCTAAAAAATCCTAGGAAATTTTATTCCGGATATTCAATTGGTTTAGATTTTATGATTTCTGAATCGTCAGTGATGCTACGATCAGCTCGATTTTTATAGATTGCAAGTCACACAGCTGAGAATGAGTCATTCCAAATCGTAAATACTTACAAATACACTCGGAGATTAATATTTTGAAAAAATAACATGAGAAAATGAAATTCAGAAGTAAGCGAATAAAGTCTTAATATTTCGTGTATAATTTTCGAAAATTTCGCACAATGTCATCGGATTCGAATTTCAGCGGAAGTGTCAAAGTTTTACGAAGTTGAGTCAAACTTTCAGAATCGAAAAAAAGAAACATTTTCGCACCGATTTCGACCCAATTTTGATCACCGATATCGTGTTTCGCCCATGACGCAATGGCCTTCTAGAAAACTCGATTCACTTCGCTTTCCTATTTCTTACGATACCTGCGACTGCTGAGAGTTTAGGAATGACGCGATCTCCTCAAGTCTTATCATACCTGTACCTATATGTACATACATATGTGTATATGGGTGCGCGGGCGCGTGTGTGCGTGCGTATACGAAGAATATATAGATACGAGTTGATCACGACTCGGTACCTCGTGTCTGAACTAAGATTGTCAAGTCTTTGAACGTCGAGAGATAAAACTCCGCGGGAGTTCCGGCCCGAAGTCATGAGACACTGTATAGCCTCGCAACGTTTCTGCTCCCCGGTTCCCAGTCTTCGTTGATGAGGATATAATTGTTACGGGTCCGGACGGGAAACAGGTATCTATCTCCACCTTTACCCACGTATCTATATACCTAGAGACATCTGTTTCGGATCTCATCGACGCTCGTCGTTATATTCGTCGACGCCGACACCCCAATAACCGCGCTTAGGTCAAACAAAGTAATTCAACGTCGACATACGGCGGGCGTCAAACTCCTGCAGAGATCGGTTGTCGAATGAATTCCTATTTAACCTCTTCGCCAAGAGTAATTAAACAGGTGGCTCGTGCTTTTTTTCATTTTTTATTTTTATATCCATGTTTTTTTCTCTTCTTTTTGTTTTTCTCTCGTTAACAATAAGACTACCTAATTAATTAAACGATCCGCATTAAACCTGGGATCGTAAGACAGACAATTTTGGACACGTGTAAGTGGCATACATGCAGCCAACTGCAGTGAGAGATGTATCCTTGATGTTTTATTAATAATAATAAAAAATACGATAACATGTACGACTTGTTGTTAAAAAAAGTTTTTCAAACGTGTATTAAAGTACGACTGTATCCAGGTACGATGTATACACGTTGGAACTAATAAGTACGAACCTCAGCATGAATAAACCGTAAGTATTGTATTTAGAAGTGCGGAAGAGAGTTGAGTATACGAAATGCGTTGGTATACAGAGGTATAACGAAGCAAGAGATAGCCTAAATTCTCCTACATATATATACCTGCGCGTAGTTAGCCTCTGTATCTATTTTGTATGCAAGATTTGTAATGCCATCTATCTGTCCCCCGGCGCCACCTTGGGCTAGTACTCGTATTGTAGTATCTTCTACCTGCTATAAGCCGGTGCTATGAGGGTGAACGTGTGTTCAAATAACACATTCAACGTACGGATGGAGTTCCGACACAAAGAGGCAGAGGGTAAATAGAAAATTGAATGGAAAATTGAGAGAGAGGCGAAGACTCGCGACGACTACGATCTAACGCTAATCGTTCTCACATACACACGCTCATATATGTAAACGCTTGCGTAATTGAAGACCACTCACACGAGATTGTGACTAATTGTTCGTGTGCGTTTGCGTCTATAAGCACGTTCTTGGTGGAGGTCTGATGCTCCTATGGAAGATGACCGTTCGTCGACTCCTGGTCGAGTATCGTGACAGTTCGTTGCGGACAACTATGATCATAAATATACCGTACGAGACCCGAGGAAACGATCGCTTCCGTTCGGGACCCAGTTCTGACAAAAGTCGGGATTTCTGAGCCGTCTTCTTCTCTCGTGGTTGGATGAAGTGGATTGAAATCAGAACGGCACATACTTATACGTTAATCAACTTTTCTGCTTGTTTTTCAATTTCATAGAACTAATAGGTTCAGATTCGCAGGAATTCACTCGAGACCCATATGTGTATGTACCCCAAAGTTCGATTTTTTCATTCGATGATAAAAATCTAGTTGACCTTTTCTTCGTAACGTCAGGTCGTCGTGGATAGAAGAATAGCGGAGGATCCCTGAAATAAATCCGAAGCAAAATTCGTAAGCGTCTGCGCCGTGAGCGGATAAACCAGCTAAAATCGGAAACCTTAAAGTTTGGCAGTCTGTAGTTTCCGTCTGTTAGATCCTTGGGGATATTCGTAACGTAACACCTCATCGGATTATTTCTTCTCGAAATTCCCGAGCCTTTGAAATCTCGGAGAAATCGATCATCCAAAAATGGACACCAATCTATTACGACAAATGTATGTATGTACACGATCCAAGAATTTCTCAACATTCGGCGCGTTTATCTATCGAAAGACTTTGGACCAGCCGCCCGTGCATGGCCGGATGGACCAATGACTACGCCATAGTACAAACATGGGCGAGGAGGCAAACAGCCTCGATCTAATCGCGTTTCAGTTATCACTTGGAAACTCTCTTAGCTATTTACACAGCATCGCGACGCTCGCATTGCCTCAGATTTCTTCCCGGTCTCATATCATTCGTATACCTTTCATAAAACACGTGGGATCGAAGTCGGTGGATTACTGTGCGTAGAATCGACGCACGAAGCTACATTTTACGAGTGACATTGGAAATATGGTTCATTGTTTACTCAATCTGGTTATAATATGCCTGTACTTCGGTCGAGGGCGGACCACTCGTACCCTATGTAGGACCAGAGGCGACAAAGCCACCCTTACCCCCCGTTGGGACAAACTTAAAAGCTACTAAGTGACCTGACTCTCGAAAGCCGTCACACATCAAGCGGACGTTGTAGTACAGTGCACAACAACATGGACAGCCACGGACGGATTAGGACCCCATGGCACACCGTTTAAACGGTATTCATTGCCTGCTATTATTCTTCAAATAAACAGTTTTGGCCATAATAGGGCAAACAGCCCCAGGGGATCGGTTCGAGGAATCCTATGGGACGTCATCGACTGTCTATACTTCAGGGATGCTACGAGCTAGTGATTTCGTTCGTAGGGTTTCGCCTCATACCCGCAAAGTCCGTGATACTCGCATTGTCTCAGCAGTCTTGTCTCTTAACCCATGCCCCGTGGAAATATTCGAGTTTTTATCAATTCTTGCTGCAACAAGCACCCAAGTATGTATTTGATTGTGAAACTAGGTAACGAAGATTTAGAGCCATAGTTTTTGACCGAGAATTTTCAAGAATCCAAATTTTATTCCACAGTTTCGTTTTACTGGAAAGAAAATTTTGTGACCATTACGGAAACTATTTCTCTATTTATTATGCGAAGTTTACCAGACAATCTTCTTGCGCTATAAATTACCTGCCGTAATGCGTAATGCCTATGCAGGTGGACACACGTACGTACGTACATATAGTCGAAGTTTGATAAGAGAATGATATTTTCATGTCAGAAAATTCGCACCAATCGGTTTGAGTAATTAGTTGCTTAGCCAGGTGCGTTAATTATCTGAACGTTACTGTACCTACCTACCGACTGAAGCGAAACGCAATATAATCAGGCAATATAATATATTTTTATAATATTTTCTTACCGATGTTTTTAACTTTTATTTTCAATGAAACGAGTCTGTCCATTATTTATTTTTAGCTCAACTTTCATTATCGTATTGCATTATCGTACGTACGCTGCAGGTATATACGTACGAATATGGTGCTACGGAAATGGCACCATGCCTCTGCAGTGAAAAATCATACATACATTTTTTTCGTCAATTTTAATACAACCTTGTAGATTTTTTGAGAAGGTTAATTCTCGGCTTCGCACATATTCCATCGGGATTAATGCCCCGAAGCAATAAACATGTTTTCGGAAGATAAAGTGGTTATATATA
Source organism: Tenthredo distinguenda (assembly GCA_947538915.1). Lineage (NCBI taxonomy): Eukaryota > Metazoa > Arthropoda > Insecta > Hymenoptera > Tenthredinidae > Tenthredo > Tenthredo distinguenda. The sequence goes on from OX384534.1 coordinate 16,279,640, forward strand.
GATATATACATATATATTTATAAAGATAGATATATATATATTAGGGTGCTCCAAAAAAAAAACATTTTTTTTTTTCAGGGCCTATCGTCTCAAAAGTTTCTAGTAGGTATAAAAAAAATTCTCCCACAAGGACAGCTCGATATTCTGATTATACGTGATGCTCACCGGTTTTCCATTTTCCCATATAAATAACATGTAAAAAAAAATTTTTCTGTATTTTTCAAATAAAACTACTAAAAATTTTTTTTTTAAATTTCGATGGGCATGTTCTTGTAGGAAATTAAATTGTCTACAAAAAAGCTCTGATATGATTTTCTCGTAAACCTAACGGGTAAAACGTTATCAGACTTTGAATACTCGCAACTAAGTGGATATAGTTTGAATTTTTATTTCCAAAAAAAAATTCGACTGCAATATGAGCTAGTATTGAGACTTATATGTCTTTTTTTAACCACTGGGTAATTATTTGCAGTATAAAAACAATATAAATCATACGGTAACATCCGGTGAAATACAAAATGCGTTCTAAAATCATATACGGTTAGATTTAACTTGGTTGCGAGTATTCAAAGTCTGATAACGTTTCACCCGTTAGGTTTACGAGAAAATCATATCAGAGATTTTTTCTAGACAATTTAATTTCCTAGAAGAATATGTTCATCAAAATTGCGAAAAAAAATTTTTTAGTAGTTTTATTTGAAAAATACAAAAAAAAATTTTTTTTAGGTTTTATTTATATGGGAAAACGGAAAGCCGTTGAGCGTCACGTAGAATCAAACTTTTGAGATAATAGGAAAAAAACTTTTCTTTTTTGGAGCACCCTAATATATATGTATTTAGGTACCGAGTACCTCTAAGCGGTTATTCAAAAATCGAGAGATCATGGCTGATTCGATGTCTCGTCTTAAGGACCGTGGTGGCGTCACAAGACTCTACCATATTCCTCGTCGTTGACGTCTTTCAGGGTACCTACTTTCAAACAATTTCACTAAGTGTAATTAACTACTGCATAATCGTTCCGAGTAAAGCAATTATCTGTCGTCGTCTAGCCGGAAGACGATCCGACAGAAACAGAACAAAGCGATAGGATCGCCGGACATCGAGTCCCCAAAAATATGGCGTCTCCTCCGGGGGTGAAATTATCGTAGCTATACTCGACGCGAAGTTTTCCATGAATGAGATACATGAAGATTTACCGACGTTTCCATAAGCCGCTAAAAATTGAGACGCGATATGTAACCGATAGAAAAGACAAAGCTGTCTTCGTCCGAGCCTTTGAAATTTCCGTGGAAATTGCCCCCGAAGAACAGGCATCAGTCGAGGATAAAAATCTAATTTGTATTCAAAACTGAAAATCGTCAGACTCCAAAAGTGCGGCTGAAGTAGAAAATCTGCTATTTGCCAGACTGTGCCGTATTGTTGAAGTCAGCATGGGGTCTGATGGTTTTCTGTGGACCTTATATTTCGTTATGGTATGCCCGCAATAAAAGAGATTACCGAGTGACTGGCTGCAGCGGCCGACTACTCCCAACTTTGGGCCCCGGTGAACAAGTCAGGCTTTCCAAAAGGGCAGTTCTAATCCGCAATCGTGTTGTTAACTTAAGTTGTCGTAAAAGAAAGTCCAACGGCGTTGTACCATGGCTCAGAGGGTGGGGCAATTGGAGGAGAGAAGAAACCGGGGTTGTGCAGCCTTAACGGGATCGAAAGACTCCAGGAAGGCCTCTGGACGTCGCATTAAGTTCCGAAAACTGGAGGGCAGGGAAGTTCGGAATTGAATCGCGGAACTTTTGCAGGCGATGATTAACGACGATCTTCTTTACGTGACGGTCATCGCATCCGTTAATTATTAGAACCGAACGTGCCAGATGACATTGACGAGTCACTGTATCAACACAACGTCACACTGCATGGACAGAATTGAAACGTCTAATGGGACCCGGTTTCTCTAACCGCCGTAAACGGATACTGAAATTTATTTTCTATATTAGTATACCGGGCAGAGCATTCTCCGACAATGACTTTAGAAACGTGAAATCTTTTACGTCAAAACGTTAATCGATTAAAAATAGTCAACTATTTACGGAAGAATAAAAAAAGTCATTTTTCGTGGCCGAAAAACGGTGGAAGATTTTTGTGAGACCGATATGCCGATGAGGGCTTCAGGTATAATTTCCAACGGCTAAACTCCAACTGACTTTACTCCCGTAGGATAAAAGAGGTGAAAAAAAGCCACAATTCTAATTATGCACAACACTTCTGGCCGTCCTTGCAGTCCTCTGTCCGAAGGGTATCCACTGGTCCATGGTGTTACATTGTACCATCACAGCCTCGGATGACTATGAATTAATAACGCGTGAATCTCAGGTAGCTGAATTAGCATATACCTGGGGCATTGGACCCGCGTATAGCCAGGCTCATAGTTAGTCGGCCGAAAGTCCATCCGTGACTTTCCCAAGCCTATTGTTCTTACTTAAGGCAGAGATGACTTTTGTTCAGTTATAGGTATATGTATATGCCCATAGTATCTATACCTACGCCGAAATCTGGGATTCCCAAATATGTTTACCCCGAGATTCGGCGCAGGGGTAGCCGAAGGGGCTGAGCCTGAGCCATCTTCTACTATTCAGCGTAGGTACACATGGGTTCTAACTCATAGGTGGGGGTAAGTCAACGGTAAGTTGAAGTCATTAGTGATTCGATGCTGGCCAGCCCACACCTGTGTAAGAATCAAATACGGAGAATCTATAGACGAACTCAAGGAGCTCCGGCATCGACACCTGGGGCGATTGTCTCCCGTAGTTGGTATGTACCTAAGTATCTATACGTCAAAAAATAATTGTGCTCGCACAACACGGAAATACCTAAGTCTAAGTTCCTGCGCAGGGATCGAGGTAGGTAGGTAAATAGACGTGGTTTGCTCTTGCCTGTTGATTGTCAATTCGTTTGTTTATTGCGTTTTAAGAACGTCAATCGGTCACACGGTAGTGACTACACACAAGCAAGTGATGAACGTCCGAGGAGAATCGTAATTAGTTGAATGCTTCCGAAGAATAGGATGAGAAAGTATTTCTCGTGTGTAAAATGTTTTCGAAATCGCTTTCCTTATCCAATCACGACCAGGATGAACATCTTGTTTTCCTCATCACATCTCTCGAATAACGTAATTCGTTGGAGGAATCGACAGCCCATTCTTTCCTTGATTCATTAGATACACTAATATTTGGTATACTATATGAATGACTAAAAATAACAGAAAATCATTCGTATGTCAATTATTGCGGCAAGGTCGTAGGAATATTTATAGATTATTATGGGAAAACCCGGGCGAAATGGATTATCTTTTTTACAATAGCATAGATAGACCATTTAATAACTCGTAATGATTTTCGTCGAAAATGTTATATGCCGTGCAATAACGATCGTATTGCGTGAAAAATGTATCTCCTGTACTTATCAGCGAGACAGAATTTTCATCCTCTAAAGAAATAGCCTCCGCGTCACTTCGCAGGCGCTCAATCTTTCTCTCTATACTTCTCGCAAATTTCCTCGTGTGTGTATGGAACATATGAGATAAAGCATTCTCGCTCACCTACACAACTCGATATTGCAAACGCGTGGCGCACGATGCCCCCCTCGTGTAGGCGGGTACACATACATGTCTATATTTTCACTTCTAATCCGATTTATTGGAATTTGATGATAAGAAATCTGTATACCAACGCGCCTCTGCATATTGCGCGATCACTGAATGAGCGACGTGAAATTAGAAAGATTCGTAAACGTCATTGAGATATGTGCGTCTGATTTCGATCTCATTCAACGTTCTATAATTATTCTGTCATTGTAAGACATAAATAAACGAATAATGAACAGAGACAGAAAGAGAACAAAGTTCTTATTCGGGTACACAGATTGACAGTCTCATCAATTGCGTAGGTATAACGTTCTCGAAAACAAATTTTCTCATCACATGCTAGATTCGGAGCAAACGAAACGTTCGAAAGAAAGAAGGAGAAGAAAAGTAAAAAGTTTCGAGCATAAACATCGGTTGTTTTTATTCTGTTACTCGTTTATGGCCCCTAAAGATTTACCGAGCTTGTGTATAAGTATATACATGTACTGCACACCATATACCGCATATTAGTCATTGTGTCTAGGCATCATTTATTTATTTATCTTCTTTCCTCTTTATTTTCCTCTTCGGCGCGCAGCACGTATACCGGAAGTCGACGCCAGTCTACGATCGGGTTTTTATTTACTTCGAAACATTGCAATACAGAATCATTACCGCGTACGAGAAAAACCCGATCTATATGTTAATCCATATCATTAAATCACTTTTTTTTGCTCCGCTATATTTAAAGACCTATATACCTGTACGGTCCAAAGATCACAACATATATACGCAGTCTCGAATCGAAAGGTAACATAAATCATGCATATCCTCAGGGCAGCGCACAACGTTAGTAAAAAAGTAGAAAAGGGGATTCCCTCGGAAGTACCTGATCCCGCATTATCCTATTCGGAGCGGCATGTCGCGGGGGGAGTTCGAAGGGAAGGGAGAGAGACCAGAACACCTTCGGAACGGTATCAACGCGCTTGTGTCGCCTTTATCAACGCTTTCCGGAACGGCAATGCGTGGTGGGGTCGTAGGGGGAGGCGGGAGGGCGGGAGGGAGCACTGGTCGATCGCCACAGCGACAGACACGTGAAGCATCGCTGCAGGGGGATGTGAAGGGAAGGCAGGAATGAACCTCCCCTTCCCCCTCTGCCGTCAACGACCCCTCCAGCCCCTAGAGCGCTCTCATGCCACCTTCCTCGTGCCCCTTAGTCGTCGCGGCCGCCGCCGACGCCGCCAACAACGACATCGTCCCGTTTGCGTTGACTAGGGGTGGGGGAAACCCGAGAGAGAGAGAGAGGGGGGCGGGGAGGAGGAGGAGCAGTAGCAACGGAGAGCAGAAGAAGGGCGCGAGTGAGAGATCGCAATGGTGGGGATAGGCTCCGGGCCGAGTTAACGAGCGCGACAAAGACGGAGAGAGATGAGCCACTCCGGCACAGGTTGAGAGAAATTCTACAAGAGCCAAGAGTCACTCCTCTCCGGGACACGAGCCCGATGACACGTGCGTTAGCTAGTCAAAAAATTTTACTCCTTTTTTATTATTATATTATTCCGTTCTTCTTCTACTTACCCGAACGTCAACATCTATCGGAGAGATAAAGTTGTTTATTATATACGACTGGACTGTTCGGGTGCGGGTGTTGTTATACATTGTACTGTGGATCCAGAAGAAGGATAATTTCACGTCATTAATTATTACTATTAATATTAACATTATCATGTACGGTAGCTGAAATATTTTCGTGGATAATACCTACGAACGATATTATTTAGGGATATAAAATTTATGCGGTCACGGACGATTAATTGTTATTACATACAGTGACCGATAAACCAAAGTGACTTTTTGAGTTTAAACAAACTTCGTAGAGCTATAATCGTCGAGTACAATATATAAAGTGACTTTGTGTGAACTTCTGACAGTGTCAAGTTGTCTTGTGAAGGATTTTAATGGTCTTGGGATTCCCCATAAACGACCGCTGCAGCCCAATTGCTATGGATTATTCACAGAAAGGTACGCCAACGATTAGCCGTTATTTATATTCATATTCCGATCTAAATATACTTGAAATATTTCTCTACTGAGATATAAACGAAGACTTGTGTCTCCAAATCATGATTGAGCAAACTTTTATCAAGAATTTCTCATTACATATATATATAAATATATATAATATACCTACTGCTCATGTAAGCATGATACACGTCTTGCTATATTTGAAAGATTAGATCCTAGCGTACCAGAGTCAATCTTATTGGCTAATCGCGATCTAGCTAGCTAGCCTAGCGGTGAAATTGTTTGTATATCGCGCATCTTCATTCGACACAATATACCTATATACCTCTACACAACGAGCGGTTTTTCCCAGCGACGCGACGACGCGGCCGTGATTAAAGAAGTGATTGATGCTTAATTTTTTTTTTTTTTTTGTTTTTTTTTTCACGTCTAAGCTATTGCCGACGATCGATAAACCAATCACAACAAGGCGTACCTCGTACTCACGGTTGTCGAGACGCGCGGATCTCACTGTGTACACAAATATATTTTCTTATACTTTGGTCTTCGCCGCGGCCAATAAGATTGTCGCACTGATTTTGCAGCTCTCTGCTTCTTTATACTTACACACGATCTCAATGTTATCTGACGGTCGAATAGTCGTCAATTTTTATTCGGTTATGCTAAGAGTAGGTTTATTGTGTATGTGAGTACTAAATTACGTTCTGGTAATATATTAAACATTCGCCATCCCGGTATTTCCTCGATTGATGAAAGAACACGCACTCGTCCGCGAGAGGTGCTCCCTTTCGTTTCAGCATCTTAAGACAGAAATTGTATCGTATTGTATGCGGACTCGAGCAGGACAGCCTAGTAGGCTGGTGCAGTGAAGCCTGTAAGAACAAGGTTTCGTCGAATGACGTGTCTGAATGGTAATCTCCTAACGGTTATTGGAAATGGAGTAAACAGTAGCTGGAGTCCACCGAGATAAGGACCTTTTGTGTCCCATTTTATCTAAGCAATTCCGAAATATTTTCGTCGTTGGAGTAAAATGTATATATACGGACTTTTGCTCTTACTCCAAAAATGTTTTTCAATAGTCATATAATGATGATGATGACATAATTTTCTACGACGATCATCATTTTTTCTTTTATTCCAATGTTACAGAAACTTAAAAACTAGTCATCCGAATGATATCGAGATAATTGTCATTAGCGATATTATCGTAAAGTACGCCTTTTTTTTCTTGCTACATCCGTCCCGCGCACGCAATACCGTTTTTCCCCCTGTATAAGCGAGTCAATTTACTTCCTCATCCCCCGCAGTGAGGTTGCGTTCATAGATTAATTCGCAATCGCGCGCGGTTCTTTGCCTTCAGATTATTTCAAATCAGGGCGTGGCTCTGAGAGCAACCCCTATACGCCGCGACCCTCGATGAACGTCTATGTATGTACTACAACCATACATACATACACGTACATCAACCGTATTATATTACTATTACCTGGTTCCTATAGTCGGCATATATCTATGATATTCCCTCCAACTTAACGAAACTCGGAAACTGCACTACATCCAATCTAAGGGTTCTCGAAAACATTCTGATCAATTTTCAAAGATATATATGTAAATCCACCCTACACACCTGCGTACCAAAACGTCAACGCGATTACCTACACAAAACTCTTGTATGCATATGTACAGGTAGAAACGAGTATTATTCTATTATTCCGAGAATCACACAGCCTTCGGCGACCACAACGTATAGGTATATATAGGTATATAGTGGATAGATGTATAGATTAACGGAAATTCGTTTCGATTTCATAAGGGATGCAGTTACCAGTGGAGGGACGACATGCGGTTGTATCCGGTTGGGCCACGTAATCTGCGATATCTTTAGCGTGGCAATGGGACACGGGTCGGGGTGCGGGAGGGGGGGAGGGGATACAGTGTGAAGTTGGCTTTAGAACCAGGTTGCACCACTTCCCCTCTAGCTTACTCCCCTACCTTTACCTCATTACTTTACGAACTCACGCCATCACCTGCACCCGCTGTCCTCCACCCCTATAGCTAACTGTTATACATAGATATATATATACACATATATATACATATATATAGTAGGTATAGATCACTCCTAACACCGAACATCGCGTTGCTTGGCAACCACCTTCAAACACCGAAAGACGCGCGCGCTTTCCCCGCAAAATAAACTACACGTATATATAGTATGTCATACGCTTATCATATACTCAATCGAAAAGTTTTATAAATGATCGTGTATAGTAAGGACCTTATTTGAAATTCTCTATCGGATTCTATCGATCGTGTTTATCGTGAAGTGTAAGGGGGTAGGTATTAAATATGCAGACCGAGATGAATGTGACTCTTGAATTGACAACCTTTTGATATGCGATTGATCGAGTAATTGTATATCAGCGAGATCAAGGCGAGGGTAGAGAGATGCAAGTTCATCATCATCGCGTCTATAGAGTGGTTGCTAACCTATAAGGTATAAGTATAATCCTCTTACGTAACCAGGGTGGGTACTACCGTGGGGTTGCCAAGGCAGCAGCTCTCGCAACACGCAAAGCCTGTCCGCCATCTTTGCTCTAGTGGCGCGTGGGAGTCGGGTCGACAGAGGACGGCTCCGCTGCAGAGGGGGAAGAGAGAGAAAAGGAGATAAAAGTCAGAGAGATCCGAGTTAAACCAATGACGTTGTAGGATGCGTAAAAGGGACACGCCTTCTCTTTCCACGGGATACAGCGCAGCATCCCTGATTCGATCTCGCCATTCGAACACTATATCCCCCCTCCGCCCCTGCCCTGACCAACGATCGGTTCTCAAAAATAAACTTTCCGTTGTTTGAAACCGCGATTCACCTACGTGCAGCCTGACAAATCTCGTAAGGCAAACTTTCACGGAATTCTTTCCACCAGTGTGGAAATTCACGTTAAACGCTTGAAAAGCCAGTCGATTTCTCTCTTACGCGGTTATCGACGCTTCAGTCGCGATCTTATTGTATAGCGAGCTAATAATGAAGATCGCGGTGGCTCCCGGCCGCGTGGAATTTTATTTTCGATTCATTTTCGAGGACGTCTCCCGCTCTGGTGACGATCGTGTGCTGTTTCAAAATAATAATAAAGATACTGATAATAACGACATAGCTCGTTAAGTCCCATGGACGTGTCCCTCGGGTCCTGGCATAGCCGATCTTCTTACGTCGCAAACACGCTCTCGGCGAAGGTTTCATCCGAAAGTATAAACACCCATTTATACATACCTGTAGGTATATCTATAGAAATCGGGCAATTATACGCATACACATCTTCGCTATGGTACGTAAAGCGTATAACCGATGCGCGGGACACGGATACACCTCTGCACCGCACGATGTGTGTGGGTATATCTAAGTAATTCCCGGAAAACACCTGCAGCGCGTTCTCCGGCGATGGACCGTACGAAAAAAGCCAGCAGTGTGCACTCGAGATTATAATGTTGACGTTAGCCGACCTCGTACAATATAGAACATGGTCAACCAGAAATGTGTATACAAGTATACACATACATAGTTGTATACTCTGATCTCGGATATTGTAAAGTTCCAAAATGATCCTGAAATTGCACTATGCTGTATCCGATAGTTGCTTTGGTGCCTAACGCCGCTGTACGTAGAATCCCTTAATCCCTGGTCACTAACAGGTATGATATACAAGGTCCCCGGTCCGTCCTAGAATTACAAGGGGGGACGGAACTCCAATATAGTTACACCTGCAGTCGGGTGCAGTCGGGTCGGGGTCAAGAACGAGGGTCGAGTTTTCGCCCAGGAAAAGAGTCACCGCATGTGTAGGTATTAAATTATGGTATAACAGGTACACGGAGAGTATCATTGTGTCGAAATAACCTGTTAACGGCCGTCGAGTGTACGAAGTGTCGGTGTGGAATAGGTGTACGGTGGACCGACCTTTTTCGAGTTTTACGTAACCGGTGGCAGTGAGAGACCATCCTGCCCAGCAAAGAAGCTTATACAATTGAATTCTATAGAGTTTTAGGCATAGAGATACACAATGAGTACTTATACTCGGTATCTATACATATTAATATATATTGAAACGAAAATAGCTGCTTATGGCTCGCCCATCTCATATTCTGTATAGGTACGTGGGTACACCGTGGACTCGGAGATATACACACCCATGTATAGTGGTAAACTGCTTATCGATTTCTCTCAGCTCTTATACACAGAATCTATATTGTATCTGAACGAAGAGACGTCTCATGGTACTATACGGACTCGGGAAGACGCGTTATATATTCATTGTTCGATACCCGTATATGTGAGAAGATAATGTACTAATAAAGCGTAAAGAACGAGACAGTAAACAATTGGCGCCAACGTGATGTACGGTCCAATTATAGTGACCGTCATCCATACGTTATTTGGGAGAGCAGAGTCCAGCTTACATGCATTGTAATACGTCCGAGCGAAGATGACCGCAGGTACCCGTAACCTGAGTAACAGAGAAGAAGTGTAATAACAAGGCGAGGAGAGATGTTTTGTCTTCATCTCTGTCACCCGTATATCACGAAGTCCGTCCGGGGATTAGACCAAACATCGAAAACAAATCTTCCTATCATATCGCGTGACGGTATCCAGATAGACAGAGCCATAATCTCGATATTAAAGAAAATGAAGAAGTTGATTTGTCCCCAAATTTTTTAAACAGTATATACGCTCACCGTACAATCGATCTGTTAAAATAATAGCGATCTCTTACCTTACGGTCGTATTTTAGAGGTGTAAATGTTTACGCGCGGTACAAAACGTTACGAAAATTTAGGTTGACCGTGTAGGTGGGGGCGTTAAGACCTTGTAACAAATACGAGTCTGCACGAGCGTGTTGGCGACAATCGGCTGTAACTTCGAGGAAACGGTGACGCGCCTCTCCGAGAAATCTCGAACCGCTGATCTTCGATTCTCGCATATAAAGCTATTGTAATGTATTTCTTGATCGCTCCGGCGAATAACGTTCCGAGATAATCACGTATGTACCTATCCCAGGTTTCATTTTCTCAATCTTCGAGTTGTCATGAATAAATCGCTATAACATATATCATACAATAAATTATGAGTAGTCTATAAATCCTTTACACTGATACGCTGATATTCGCCGAGAAACTGTGCGTTGTATGTATGTAGGTATATGCGGTTAGAGATTTACGCGTTCGTTGTCCTGGATTCTCCGCATCTCCGGTTAGGCTGTACCAACTTCCTGAACACGTCAGATCTTCTTTATTTTCCATCTATGCAACCGTTGCTCCGGTATTCCCTACCGGAGGCAACAGAGTTCATTTCTCCATGCGCCTTGGTACGTAATGCGATATAACGAAATCAAGTTTCGAGAAATTATACACCCGCGAATCATTGACGCGGTTGGATTGATCCTACAGCGCTGTGTCGAATCATTTTCCGCTTAATCGGCTCGCCTTTTATTACCATGATTAATTCCGGCATAAGAAAAAGGCTTCACGTAATTTCTTTTCTTTTTATAATCGTATGTTCCTCTTACGTTTAAGAAGCCTGAAGAAACTACACGATTTTTCCCAATCATTTCATTTCATCATTATTATACTTTGTTACAGATTTGTGACAGGCAGATTCCAAGGGACTGCAGAAGAGCTGCCCCCTCGCTAGACACATGGCCTGTCTCGCAGGTGCCATCGCCCCTGTGCCAGCCGCCCCACGTTCAGGTGAGTCCGATGTTACGAATTAATCTCAATTTCTCGCTAATCATTCATATCATTAAATCACGTATACGTATGGGCACATTAATGGAGTCAATTTGCTCTGAAATGAAGTCATTATCGATCATACATGTATTATACCTATAGCAGTCAACTTCGCGGGATATATTGATCTCGATACCAATAGGAATAATAGCTAAGTTCGTTGGGATTGCCACTCGTAGATGGTGATGTCAAACTTTGTATAGTCCGGGAAAATGGCGGTTAACAAGACGCGCTTAGAGTCTCGGAAAATATATGGATTTCGTAAACCGGAGCTAGCTACGGGACAAAGACTAGTCATGATTACGTCGTATATAGGAAGAGTTGCGGCGAGCTAAGATAACCGGAGACCGCAGAGCATCCTTCCTGATTCAGAGCCCAGCTTCGACTTCAATGACTAATGTAATGTTGAACTGATTCGGTGCATCTAGTCTCGCGGATATGAGCGGACGCGTGTGTCTCGCGGGTCAACTTATATTTTATCTAATTCTTCGTTCACGAACATCTCGATAATATTTCTATCGCATGCTGAGTCGGAACTGATAAAATTTTCTAGATTAAGAACCAACTCACGGCCGTCTAGTCCAGTCATCCCAATCTTAATCTCTATCCCAGCTATGACGCAGATATATGTATAATACAATAACCGGCGGAATAACAATCGTATAAAAGCGATACGGTGAAAAAGAAATAAAGTTATATTCCATATCGCCGCCTTTGTGATTACAGTTACCACAGACAGCGGACTGGACCAACGTCAGAATAGTGAGACGCAGACGGACACAGATACGTCAGCTTCGGTAAGTCGATCGCTTATAACGTCATATACCTACCTACCTCTAATATAATTTACATTACGGGTATACCGATCGATGTGAGACGCGCGGTTATAAAGAAAGAGGACAAAAGCTTATCGCGATAAGTCTAGTGGTGCCATCTTCACAATAAAATTCACAGCTGTACGCTTCTTAGTCGTTAATTTTTTTCATTTTTATTTTCGTACTTTTTCGTCCGTCACTGCTCTCGGAACGATGATTAGTCTTGGTTCGCCTTGCCCGTATCCTGTGTCGCAAATCATTAGCCCCCCCGATCGGGAGTTGAATTTCTTTTAACAATCCTCGCTCGAGTATTGGTTTTATCTTGTTGTATTCATCCGCGGAGCGATCGCGACGAGGTGAAAATATTGATAAAACTGTCTTTTGTTCTGTAAAAGTTTGTTTGCGGAGTATAAGAACGCCGCGGTTGTAATATACGTGTACCTAATACCCTATACCGATCGCGGGAATTGCATACCTATTCTGAAAAGCGATTATTATCAACCGGCAGCTATACCGACTACGTTCTTTTGTTTCAAGGTCGACCAATCCCGCTCAGCCCTCGTTTGTCCGGCTTGCTCGTTAGTACTACCGAATACTCGTGAATTGACAAATCACATACGAGATCACAACTCGCCTCGTAGCAGCGACGGAAGTGCCGCCGAGGACGAGTGCTCCTGTAAAGTTTGCGGCAAGGTTCTCAGCTCGGCTAGTTCCTTGGACCGTCATATCCTGGTCCACTCGGGAGAGCGACCCTTCAAGTGCCGACTCTGCGGACTCGCTTTTACAACAAACGGGAATATGCACCGTCACATAAGGACTGCCCACGGTGGCAGCTCGCCGAACAGTTCTACGGATTCGGACGGTAGTAGCGACTCGGAAATGCCAATAACAAAGCGGAGAAGAATAGAGGAGTTCAACAACAATAATAATAACAACAATAACGTTTCGAAGAGAAAATCACCCGAGTGCGTCGAGGAGATCGATCAAGGACAACGAAAGCACAAGAGTCTTTTGAACAACAACTCGAGAACGGAGGCAAAGAACGATCAGGTCCAGACGCGGAAGACCCACAACTACCCCGTGTGCGGGAGACAGAATTTCGAGACGAACGCCCTTCCCGAGGAACACCTCGAACGCACTCAGCCGACACATCCAGCAAAATGCGACACCTGCAACCTAAACTTCAAGGACGAGCGGGTGCTCAAGCATCATCGTTCGATGGGTCATCATTCCGATCGTTCGATCGACAGCCCGACGAGAAACCTCCGCAACTCGGTTGTTGGCTTCGACGATTTGACTTTTGTCGATTTTTCGTCCGGTAAATTCCCAACCATTGCTCGCGCCGTTTGCGAAAAATCACTTCACCGACCCGCGTCTGGGGAAGTTGCCAGATTCCAGTGCTGCAAGTGCCTCAGAGCCTTCCCGTGCAGGACTGCTCTAGACTCGCACGAAACTGACTGCGGGAATCAGAGCTCGCAGCCGAGAAGCATCACCGACGATCAATCCAAGAGAAACGACTTCTTCGCGGGACTAGATCTACAAAATAAGGCCGCTATCGCCGAAGCGAAGGAAGGAAAGGACTTGGCCGACATTCAGAGTATCATTTCGTTGACCTCCGGACCGATACTGCAAAATTTTTCGAGATCCGACGCCAGCACTCCAGACAACGTTATAAAGGTCGGGTCAAGCATCGGCTCTTCCGGTTCCTCCGGAACCACGTTCGCCGAAAACCACGAAGAGGAGGTGCAGGATGCGTTTTCAGCCGAGTTTCGTAGGATGAAACTTCGCGGTGAATTTCCCTGTCGACTTTGCACCGCTGTTTTTCCAAATCTACGCGCTCTGAAGGGGCATAATCGGGCACACATGGGGGTCAGTCCGGGAACACCGTACCCCTGCAACATGTGCCCATACACGAGCACTGACAAAACCGCTCTGGTCAGACACCTCCGATCCCACAACGGCGATCGTCCTTACGAATGCTCGTTGTGCAATTACGCGTTCACCACGAAAGCCAACTGCGAACGTCACCTTCGGAACCGCCACGCCAAGCTAACCCGCGAAGATGTTAAGCGATCTATCATCTATCATTCCAGCGAGGACCCGCTTTACGATCACGGAGAAGCTCCGCCGCGAGGGGTGCGAGATGACACACGTAGAATCCTCGTCTACCCGACCGAACGGGAGGATGGTAGTCAACAAAGAGCCAGTACCGGGTCTGACGCGAAGTCTGAGATCAGGGTGATCGATGAGGCGAAACTTTTGCAACCGGATCTTACAGCGCGAAACGCTCCGTTGTTGGGTCACTTCGATACGACGGAGATCTTTCACAAAACGCCACCTACTCAACCGCTCGAAATGCTCCCGAGGCACACCGAGAGTCTTATGGAAATTGAAAAACCGCAGGATTTGGTAGCCAAGCAATCCTTCACCAAGAACACTGACGACCAGGACGACGACTCCTCGGACGAAAGTGTATCACCTCTAGTCACCGAAGCCAAACCAGCGATGCACCAAAGACTACTGGATGTTAGAATGGACCTTGAGACAACCGGTGGTCCCGATAGCTGCGGTGAAGACGCGCCTTTGGACTTGTCCATGGACGCTTTAGACCTGAGCAAAAAGTCGAAGGTTACGGAAACCGAAGCGGTCGTCGCACCCGAAGAAGTTCACAGGAGCGAGAAAGATTTTTACAATGTAACGAATCACCTGCTCCTGACGCAAGCCCTACTTAAGAGTGGTCAAAACTCGCAATCTCCCTCCTTGCAGGAGGCACTGCAGTACGCCAACGCTCACCTACTCTGCCGCAACTTTGGAACATTCCCCCCTGTAATTGGGGCCGGACTGATGTCGTCCTATTTTATAAACCCGAACTTGTTTAGTCAAGACTTCAACATGAAGAGCAGATTGCAGAAGGACTTGTTCAAAGGTCTGCAGTGCAGTGGTGGTGGCATGGTTGAACCTCAAATTTCCAGGGGCGAGTTCGGATCCCCGTTTTCTCAAAATAGAGACGCTTCATGCCACTCGGCGAGTGAAGATGCGGACTACTCCCCGAAGCTTATGTCCCCGAAGTTATCGAGCAAAGTGACAGCCTCCCGTGAAAAGCTTGAAAATTCACCCTCGTCAAATTCCGTGAAGATGGTCATCAAGAACGGAGTTCTAATGCCGAAGCAAAAACAACGGAGATACAGAACGGAGCGACCATTTGCCTGCGAACATTGCTCGGCTAGGTTCACCCTGAGAAGCAACATGGAGAGGCACGTAAAACAACAGCATCCGCAACACTGGAGCCAAAGACAACGCGGTGGACACTCGACCAGAGGACGACCTCCCACGAATCCACCAACGCTACTGCAGAGTTTGGGACAACCCGCATCGCAATCGATGTCACAACACTACTCGAACATTCTACCCAAAATTGACCATTCCAGCTCAGTCCAGAATTACGGCAAACACGCCATCCCGGATCACGTTAAGTACGCGATTCTGGCCCAGCAATTGAAGGGCAATAATAAAGCAGAAGAGAATGACTCTGAAGAGGAGTTGGTCATCGACGAGGAACCCACTGAAGATGAAGCATCGGAATCTCGGGCACAGAATGACGAGCAGCAACCGTCGAGTCTGCTGAGAGGGAAACTAGAAGATCGGAGCGATTTCAACAAGGATAACATCATGAACCAGCACGTCAACGATTTTTCTAAAGAGTACCTGGTGCAGCTACAGGAGCAACATCTCGAGAGAATGAAACGGTACGAGAACGCAAAGTTATACGAGGCTAACGCGGACGAAAATTCCGACAAAGATGTCAAGGATGAACAGGAGGAAGAAGCCTCGAACGAGCAGAAGAAATCGGATGCCGAAGAACGCGCGGAAACTGAAGAAGAGACAGAGAAAACTGAGGACGGTGCTGTCGATCTTGCGAGCGTCTCCAGGCTGCTCGACAACGCCTCGCAACAATACCAGCAGTTTCAACCTCAGTATCTCAGCGACGAGGAAGAGGGGCTAGTCGCCTCAACTAGCGAAGGGAACAACTCCGGAAGCGACGAGAAGTCGGACTCCGGTAACTCCGAGTCTGTTCCCGGTAAGAAAAAGTCCGCTTACTCGTTGGCACCGAACAGAGTCTCGTGCCCGTACTGTCACAGGAAATTCCCATGGACGTCTTCGCTGAGGAGACACATCTTGACCCACACAGGTCAAAAACCTTACAAATGCACCTACTGCCCGCTGCTCTTCACAACTAAGTCAAACTGCGATCGTCATCTATTGCGAAAGCACGTGAACGCCAGCGCCAATAGCCAAGCTCAATCGTCCACCGCATCGTCATCGCCTGAGACCTCGACCGCTTTGGTAAACAGCAACGCATTCGCGATGAGAAACGTTCCGGAAAGACCCTACAAGTGCAACCAATGTCCAAGCTCGACATTTTCGACCTTGGGGAACCTGAAGAAGCATCTCTCCTCGAAACACACGACTGGCGAACTGAACTCCAGGTCGCACAGTCCGCTCAGCGATCTCCAAAACAGTCCTAACGAATCTTTGAAACAAAATGATCAGAGTGGCTACGAAAGTCCTTCATCGAGCGTCGAAGAACCCGCACGTATCTCGCCAAGCATTACCGAAGATAACCACAAGGCCACACCCAACACCTCGACCAGCGCCGATACACCGCAATCTCTGAAGACATCCCCGGAGTCCGGATCCACCGTGTCTTCGTGCTCCTCCGAGTTACCTTTCAAATGTCACCTTTGCGATGGCAGTTTCGCCGACAGACAGGACTGCCTCGAGCACATCAAACACGATCACAGATCAGAGTACAAACTCCTGCTGACAAAAGGCGCCCTAGACATGGCCGCTGAGACAGAGACCCACCCCGAAGAGCAACAACAACCACCGCAACAACACTGCGACGATGGAGAAGGTCAGCGTGGCAAGTTCCCGGATTACGCCAACAGAAAGGTGAGTTATCCGCACTCGAATACGTTCAAGTCACGTTAGTTTCAACGATATGTTCGTTCGACTAATGGGAGACCATATTTTATCGTTTCAGGTAGTGTGCGCGTTCTGTATGCGGCGATTTTGGTCAGCCGAAGACCTCCGGCGACACATGCGAACGCATACGGGCGAGAGACCGTTCTCCTGTGATATTTGCCATCGGAAGTTTACCCTGAAGCACAGCATGCTGCGACACCGTAAAAAGCACGGTTCTATCCGTTCATCGATTTACACTGGGACTAGCGGTGACGAGGAAGCCTCTCCGACGACGCCTATGAACAACAATAACAACAATAATAACAACAACAACACCGTCAAGACGCAAGAGATGGGAAACCTCCCCGGTACGGCACCGGGGGAAGGAACTCCCGTAAGATTTGGAGCGCATGACAAACTTGCCAGTCTTTCCGGGAAGCTTGCGAGCCTTCAGAATAACAACAATAACGTCGAGGGTGAGGGAGACATCGATTTGATCTCAAATCTTTTGGACATTAGAGACAAAACCTTTATCGATAGGATTCTGCAAGCGTCACCTGACGACGCGGCCAAACTACTTGGCGTTCAAAGAGGCAACGAATAGAGTTATATTCATATTTATTCGTAACGTAATTTAGAGTAGGTAATCTTTTATTCCCTATATCCTCGGAAGAATTTCATTTCCGTTTCTTTATCATCTCCTCTATTTCACTCTGCAGGGCGTATTGTTTTCTGAATATCAAGAATCCTCTTAAAACTCATTCAATTTTGGTTCTCATTCACAATCGTGCCTTACATAGATTGTACTCGCTTCTTTACTACTATAGTTCGCATTCAATTATCGTTTCTTACCGTTCCTTTCTTCGTTCTTTCTTCGTTACCTCTTCGTATAATATCGTAAGTGTTTGCCTCCCGAATGAGAAATTCTAATGCAGATTTAAACGCGTCGGGATTAAGGACTACGGTTGATACATGCGTGTCTGTCTCTCTTTCACATATATACCTTATAAGCGGTCCCGTGAAGGAGGACCCTAAATATGGCGTATGGTAAATATATACATGTATAAATAATTATTTAATTCAAACAAAACGCTTCTACAGCGCAGCTTGACGAATACCTTTTCTATGTACAGATTTTTCGCAATACAATATCATTATACACACACACACACATATATATATATATAATATATATATTATATATATTATACATTATACATACACTTATTATACGTAACGATTGGGCGTGCGTCTTCTACTACAACTACTCCTACTACTACTGTTACGACATCAACAACAACAACAACTACTCCTACTACTATTATACCATTGCACTGCTATTTAATTACGATTAACTATTAGTGTGCCACTATTGAGGGTGTCATGTAGAGAAACTCGCAGACTGTCTGGTGGCAGGTTTTAAAAGATCGTTGAGAAACTATACGGCCTTAAAATAAAGGCTCGATAAAATGTGCACACGGGGCTTTTGTGCAGGTGGAAATGTTTTTTCTCTCGACCGGTTGTGCTTGCGTCAATCAATTATCATATACACATATATATACATATATAGGAATTTATAAATATTCTTGAAATATCTCTATTATACATATCTCAATATCGTAACATATATATATATATTATTATCATAGGTATTATAGAATAAGTATAGGTTTTAGAATATAATATTATAGGAATCAGTGGTCTTGCCGCCATGGAACGTCAACCATAAATAATGAGATTCAAGTTGAATGAAACGGTGTAGTTTCAATTGAATTTGATTAGGATGACGTTGCATAGCGAATCGCTAAGCCGCGGTTTTGATCCAAAGAAACAATTTTAAGCAACGAATTAGGGAAGCCATATTTAAGTTTTATTTAAGTATCAGCCAACATATTGACGTCTGTTGCGTCAAGGTATATGTGGGTGCATTTTAGAGTGCCTTCTCCAGCCAAGATATCTTTGATAAAGGAATCGGATTAACTTGGCTTAATATTTTCGTTAGTAAAGAATAATAAGAAAAAAAAAAAAAAGAAAGAAAGAGAAAGCAACTCCGTCTTATTGTAATGTACGTTAAATATTTTATTTGTTCTTTTTTTTTTTCCTTTTTTAAAGTAACAAGATACTTTCTAGTTAAGCGTTGTATACTCGATATCTCATAGATTATTTTTTATTATCGTTTCAATTTGAGCGTAATAATGTAATTCTTATTATACATATACATATATATAGATAAAGCAATTTTTAAATATGATTTCTGATCGGAGTTGAAAAGTCGGTAAGTGACGTATTATTTTTAAAGAAATCTTGAAGCAATCAACGAAGTATGATCTTCATTAAAAAATAAAATGAATTAAAATAAAATAAGATAAATAAAATAAAATAAATAAATAAATGAATGAATAAAACTAAAGAGCAATATAAGTAAATCATTTTATCACATTTAATCGATATATATTTTATTGTCTAAGCGTTAATAATAACGTGAATATTATTGATAGTCTATTTTAAATGCCGGAAAAATAATATGTGGCATTTAAAATGCAATGAAACCAAATAGAGGCTAAACGAGGTATCCGCGTGTTCTGAGACGTTCGCGTATAACTGACGGCCTGCGATCTCAGAGTGGTCGAGCCTCGAGCCGAAATAACTTAAAGTTATTAAAATTAAATTTATCAACATTAATAGGTTATTAATTATTAAGTAAATATCAACTTGTCCATCTCTTTATTATTGACCTAAGATATTTATTCCGTTTGCATTAGACATGGCTGTAAAACTATTCTGTAAACACTTTATCCCGAGGGCTTTGACTTCTGCAGGCCTTCGGGTTAAAGACTCTATATAATATATACTATATATTATATATATTATATATATAATATATATACTATAGTTTGACGAATGTAGTAGTGGTTTAAAATTTATTCTTCAACTCGAGTTTAAATGCGGCTACCACACATACAACATATCACTCGCTACGTATTAAAACGTTATATCTTGAATATAATAAGTACTTAAATTAAAACTTAAAAAAAAAATACAAAAAAAAAACAAAAAAAAATAAACATTATTTATTAAAATGTCTGTATGTGGCTTGTGCGATTTTCTCTGATAAAAATACGAAATTATCATTGTACTACTGTTGTAGATGATTGCCTTGTACTTTTTCTCTTGTTTGACTATTAGCCAAATATACGGATATGTACTGTCAATAATTCGTACATTTTTTTTCTCTCTAATTTCCAGACATCCCTATCCTTCATACGGATTCCTCTTGCTCTTAAATTTCGACATAAGTAGCCTAGACCCACTTTTCTAAATTCTGGTGAGATAGCGCATGCTTCTCATATCTTACCATCGATTACCTCGAATATATTGTCGACTAGCTTACAGTACCGATAATCTCATGAGAAAGTTCATTCGACACGGGTATATGAACAATACGTGAGATTCGATCGTACAGATGTTTATATACATATACGGCAGATTTTTTGATAGCTGCGCGAAAAACTGCGGAATTAGCATTGCCGCGAGCGATGAATAAGCTATTTTATTTACAGTGATTTTTTATCTTACAGACATGTCGCATGTCGGCGAATCTCCGAGTAACAATTAACTGATTCAAGTCAAAGATAAAAGATAACTGGAGATATCTTCAAGCCGGCTGTGGAACGTGAAATAAAAATAATCGAATAAAAATTGAGCAACGAGAAAAATAAGATAATCTCACTGCATCGGTGAATCAAAAATGAAGTCACTGGTTTGGCACGCAAAATCATAGTATTTTCATTAGATATTTTTTATTCGTACGATAATGAAATTTACTTTCATAGAGTGATCGTTTTCAAATCTGTCTATCATAACTTCCAAAATTCTGAATTATTTTCATCAAATTTTCGAAAATATTTTATTGTGGCTCCTGGATTCTTAACCATGCCATTAGCCTGATTGCTGAGAATTCTCTGACCAACTCGGTTCACATACGCAGGTAAGGATTAAGAATTCTAATTAATCTAGCTCTCGCAGTAGATCAGCACTTTTTAAACCTTGATGTTAATCTTTACATATTGAATGGAAAATATCGCGAATTCGTCTTCGCTGGTATTTGCCCTTTGCTCGGCGAAATTGTTTTTCAAATTTTCTTATAAAATAGAAATTTTGATTAATGAATTAATCTTTCGATTAATATTTAAGAAATGCAAATAATGCTGGTATTAAGCAATGAGAATTGCAGGGTATCGGAAGTGAAAACTGTTCACACATCAATATTATGCGGTTCGGTATAAGCCCTGACGGATGCTGGTGTTAACAGAGTAAACGAGCGTGTCAAGATCCGTATTAGATGCAATGAGACATCCGTTCGACTCTTTTCCTCGTGAAAATTAATGCGAACGTGGAATACGCCAGCTCATACAACGAAGAAAGTGGCCCTCCGCGTTCCGCTGAAACCAACGTCGAAGCAAAACCCCAACCGGAGATGGAGGGTTAGCTATTCTTAACTTAGTCTCGACACAAACCTCAGGAGATAATAAAATACGCATTTTATAATTCGCATCATTTCTGACTCAACATTGAAGGAAGAAGCATCATTTACAGCCAACCTGACGTAACGTATGTTGCTGAATACGTCAAGAACAGACTCTACTTTGTGACCTTAGCAGCAGGTCGTAGAGAGGCGCGGAGCACGCCGAATATACACTTCTTCAGCATCGACAACGAGCTGGTCTACAATAATTTTTACGATGACTTTGGCCCCTTGAATTTGGCTTGTCTCTACAAGTAAGAAATTATAGCCGCGCATTTGTCTCGAATAATAGTCGCGTATTTGTCAATTTTGCCGATCACCCCCGGTTAAGAAACGTGCACTGATTAACAGATACTGCAGCAAGCTAAATGAAAAGTTGGAAAACCCAAGCAATAGACAAAAACAAATCGTTCACTATACGTCGCATAATCAGCAAAAGAGGGCAAATGCCGCCTACCTAATTGCTTCCTACGCGATTCTGTATCTGAAGAAGTCACCCAAGGATGCCTTCAAGCCGCTAATAGCGCCCAATGGGCATCCGTTAAGACCCTTTCAAGACGCTTCAATGCGTGTCTCAATTTACAACATCAAACTTTTAGGTACCACAGACTCATTTTCACCAAGTAATTTGGTCAGTATTCAGCGAACGGTCCTCCCACAAGCCTTCAATGAGTGATTATGAAGGGTTTTGTTTGAGCAGTTTTGGGATAACGATAGGAATCATTAAGGCTACTTACGCTAATGCGCACAGCACGACGTTGCTAATTGTAATTTAATATTTTGATTTCGTACAGACTGTCTAAATGCCATTCACAAGGCGGCAGCATTCGGTTTCTTCAACTTCGAAGACTTTGACTTAGTCGAATATGAGAAATACGAACAAATGCGTAACGGAGATCTTAACTGGATGGTACCGGAAAAGTTCTTGGCATTTGTTGGACCCAGCACAGAACTTGGCTCGGTCTACCATCCGCCTGAACGCTACCTTGAATACTTTCAGAAAAATAATGTCGTGGCTGTTGTGAGGCTGAACAACAAATCATACGAGGCATCCAGGTATGGCGAGTCTTTATTGCATCTGAAAAACTTTCTGAACGTGTAGATACTTGACGAAAATTTTATATCACTCCAGGTTCACTAGAGCCGGTATCACGCATTACGACATGTTTATGCCGGACGGTAGCGTACCTCCAGAAAGAGTACTGGACCATTTTCTGCAGTTAGCTGAAACTACTACTGGACCGATCGCTGTACATTGCAAAGTATGTAGCCCAGAATGTCTATTCGGGAAGTGTAACTGATATCACACCCTTATAACTATAGCGATAAGTAAATGGCTAAATGTCATAATTCGATGAAGCAGCCAAATTGGGATACAGCCCGCATTCAATTTTTTATTCTCATTTCCGACTCGCGTTCGTTAGTATCACTTCCTGAATCTAGAATCAAGAAACTCATTGCAGGAGCACCAGTTATGAGGAAGAGCCATTCGTTTGCTGGCCAGTAGAATATAGCGTATCAAAGGATATACTAAAGTATTGAAAATGATTAGGCAGGTTTGGGTAGAACTGGATCCCTGATCGCAGCTTACTTGGTTAAACATTATCGAATGTCAGCGAGAGAAGCCATCGCCTGGATGAGAATATGTCGACCTGGGTCTGTTATCGGACACCAACAAGCTTGGCTGGAAGATATGCAGAATACACTTTGGCACGAAGGACAACAGTATAGGTATTCATCCTCATACAGGTCCACACAAGATTGTACCGGGTTTCAAGAAGCTGCCGAAAAATCTTGTTCTGTCGTAGTAACCTATAGTCGCAGGCGAATTGTTATCGCGATTCATTTTCAATTCTCGGGTATTTGATTCAAAAAAGTCTAGCTTACTCGATGAGAATATCTTTGCGTTGCGAATGGGTTTAATACTCTTGATCATACAACAGGTTGAAGTATCACGGTGATGGGGATATGATATTACATCATAAGAGAGGAATTTACTCAGTGGCCAGTAAACTCGAGAGGAAGCTTGACCAGACTCTTAAAAATGAGCGACTCGATGCCGTTCATTTCAGCAACAACTCAGGCAAGTCATCATTAATGCAGTACAGTAGCAATGAATGCGAATAGTTGGAATTTTAGATTATCTGAACATCTCAATCATGTTTGGCTATAGACAATGTTAATTGAATACATAAACTTCTATGCAACGAAGTTGCAACTACTTAATTATCATTTTTAATCAAAAAATAACAAAGGAGGCGCAGCAGACTTGGATCAGCAACCAGATATAGTAGAACTGCGGAGACAGAACGTAGTACCTCATACCAGAAAAATAAAACCTGGCTTGGCTAGTATACTAGGTAGTAAAGTACTTTTAGAATCCTTTCAATTTCTGATGTGCGTTCCATTGCGTTGAAATGTACAGCTACGTATTGTACTGCGTTGTAATGATTTATGGTCATAAAACACAAGGTTCAATATTTACAGGGAAATTGCGTACAGTGGGAGGTAGCGTCTCGTCGAATTCTGAGCAGATCTCAGGAGTGCGCCGAAAAGCTACTACGGATGCGACGAAATTTAAACCGACACAGGGAGACCGACTGAACGAAATCAAGATCAACCGTAACAAACTCTCGGTTAATTCTTTGCTATTATCCAGAAACAACGTCGTGACCACGCCGCAATCTATATCGACAAAAAGATTACAGAGAAGAAAGTGATTTTTACAATCAGGGTATTCAATATTTATAAAAATTACTTTAGTAGTGTCGATGTCACAAACATCCAAATAAATTCTTCTAATATACAATAAATGGGATTGCTCGCAAATAACTTGTAACTCGGGTGCCTGTAGCGAGGCTTATCCACACGTTTAGTCGCTAGCCACGATTTCTACGATTTTTTACGAAAGGTGAACCAATATTTGAAACGCAGCATCTCTCTTTACCGATAGATAGCTAGTTACTGATAATGAATTCGAAGAAATTGAACAGAAGAAAAGAATTGAATTACCGAAATGGCAAAAATTCATAGATCAGCTTTCAAAACGCGAATAATAATATTGTTTTATTGATTCAGCCTCATTCTCTTCTATTATATTTTTAAAACAACTTATTGTTATTAAATTCATTTGTTCTTCATTATGTAGTTCAAACTCCAAAGGGATTGAACCGAGATCGGGACTGGTGGGTAATTATCAACAGACGATAATTTCTTTATCATTGCCTCTGATCACCGTATACCACAATTAACAACTGTTGATAAAATGCCCTAGCAAGTCTTTCTCTTTTCACCAACCGATCACTGAAGTCGCGCCTGACATGTGGTACTAATTCTGGCACAACGGTGGCGCTAACACTTCTTGCCATATATCGTGCTAAACACTGGAGAACGCTGTCATCTGGTAGAAGCTATAGCAACTTAAACTTTGCTGTACCTCGTATTTGCTCGTATTCGTCGTGTACCCGGTTGTCGACGTAGCGGCATGGGAGGAAAAATAAATTTATTCCATAATTGACATTACAGTTGGCAATGATTCTTCGCTATCGGTTTTTCCACAAATCATAATTCGTAAATAATAAGATACTAAAACCTCAAAGACATCGCTTTTGAAAGTATAATATTAAATATAGCTGGAACCTGAGTGTAAACTGACATTTCGAAAATGAACAACTTTCTCAGAAGCTTGGCGTTGATCGTCCTAATTATCTCCATAACAAATGCAAGCGATTCAAAATCCAAAGAGAAACCAAGTTGGGCCAAGAAGGATATTCGTGATTACACGGATGCCGATATGGAAAGATTATTGGACCAGTGGGAGGTTAGGTTCTTAAATCTTATCAAAAACAACATCATCGAAATCGTATCTTCCGCAATAATAAACATAATTTATTTTTAAAAACAGAACCTCTTTAAACAATTGCAGTTCTATTTCATATAAATAATTCATATGAATATAAATTCACAGGAAGGAGACGATCCCTTAGAACCCGATGAACTTCCAGAACATCTTCGTCCCAGTCCGAAAATTGACTTATCTCAGGTTAAACTAAATATGGGAATAGCGACCCACAATCAACTTCCAGAGCCAAAGGATTCAGACACTAATCATATTCCACATCTTACAGCTCGATACAACCAACCCTGATAGCATTATCAGGGCAACTAAAAAGGGCAAAGGTCTGATGATGTTTGTCGGTTTGAAGAAAGAGTTTTCTCGCGATCAATCGGACACTATTACCCAATTGTGGCAGACTGGCCTTCACAATAATCACATCATTGCAGAGAGGTGATAACTTGGCGTCAATTATAGGAATTGGAAAATTATTTCATCCAAAAAGTTTAATTATAGCTAATAATCAACCCTTGTATTGTTCAGATATATGATTGATGACAATCGAGCAATATTCATGTTCCGCGATGGCGCTCAAGTTATCGACGCTAAAGTATTTCTTTTAGAGCAGCCGGAATTGACCGAAATAACATTCGAAGGACAGACCTTCTACGGAAAACATAATACTGAGGTAGAGAAATGAATAAATAAAAAATTGATATTATCTGTATATGAACTTGTAAGATGAGCAAACAGATCTTGAGTTACTGTAGACTTGTTGAATGATTTCTATTGTGTTGATTGCGGGATTGAAAAGCAGCGTTAGGGAACTCAAAAGATATGATGAGGTGAACTGATATAATAGCTGGTTTTTATTCCAGGGTAAGGGAGAAGATGAGAAGAAAGGATCGAAACAGGAAACAAAGAAGAAAAATGCTAAATCTATACCTGAAGAAGGACGTAAGAAAGGGAACAAGAAACAAGAACTGTAACTGTAACTGTGTGAGTTATGTGAGGAAAGATGTTCAAATGCCAATCATTTTTCAAGAATACAGCCTTGTTGCATCTATGTAAATTAATATCAATCAATTATCATGATGATTCTCGTATAAATTTGTCTTGTAAATTTCACCCTTTCATGCGCACTTACGTTTTAAATACAACTTCAATATTTAATAGAAAGGTGCATGGAAGGGTCGAAGGTATTTCAGAGAATACTGTATGCTCATAAATGAAGTAACTATTTTTTTATCTTAATATTAAGATGCAAGTGTTTATTTATAAGCAGTTTTCTGCATTTTGCTTTTGTATTATTGTTTTTTTTTTTTGACATTCCGCATTTCACTACTGAATACATTACCAAGGGTCTTCCAAGTTCAACATCTACGCTGCGTAACAAACTGAAAAACACTGTTCATAATCGATGCTAGTAGTCGATGTTAAAACTTGGCTTCTCATCACCCTTTTTCTCCACTATACCTGCTATCATCCGGGATGAAATAGCGTATAAAGATAAAATAAACCAAATTGTCTGTGCTCAAATCATGTAAGTTTATTCTTCCAGATAAGATTCTGCAATCCCATCCCACATTATTATCCAATTTATAAATTTTAATAACTATCCAAAGTCATTATATTTATTCTGTATAAAAACTAAAAGATAAACAGATCAAATTCATTACGATTAAACT
This sequence comes from Tenthredo distinguenda, assembly GCA_947538915.1. Classification (NCBI taxonomy): domain Eukaryota; kingdom Metazoa; phylum Arthropoda; class Insecta; order Hymenoptera; family Tenthredinidae; genus Tenthredo; species Tenthredo distinguenda. The sequence goes on from OX384534.1 coordinate 16,306,878, forward strand.
TAGTGTATCACTGAATTTACAAACGTGAACATCATTACTTATTTAAACTTGTCTTGCTAGGAGCAGAATCTGACTGCATATTACCCAAAACCTTGACTTCCCTCTGTAATTCTTTAACAACAGTTGCTAGCGCCTGTGGGTTTACCCCATTTTCACAAAGCCTTATGCAAATGCTCAATGTCGAAGGGTCGAGATTAGTGTTCAACAATTTTGATATTTGATGAAGGGTCTGGAACGTCTTGCGAGCTGCATTCACCTGGTGGTTCACAGGTTCCGGCATGCTGGCTCGATTCAGTTCTTTACTAGAAAAAACAAAGAAGAACGTACCCAAAGTAGATAAAAAGAGAAGACAATAATTTTTAAATACATATATTGGAATTCTTCGACAGGAAGCAATAAGGTCTGACGAAATGAATTTCATACTGCTGTGAGTGATTATTAAATTCCAGAAGTATCTAAGTAATTGAATCTCTGTAGATTTGAAGATCTTGTTTGTTGTCCTCTTGGTTGTTTTCAAGCAATAAATAGAATATTTTAGCAAAAGAATATACAACGCCTAATAAATATGAAATTAATTTGGACAATTGAGGCCAATATCTGCTAATTTAAGGTTTGACAATCTTATTTCGGCACTGTGACTCGTCGGTTCTAGCCAAAGTTCTGATTGTGAGATGCTCAGTCCTATTGGGAAATCTGCCAGAGCATGAGGGTGTTCTACGAAATATATTCTATAAAAAATTGTTGAAAAAAAAAATAGTCTCTTTGGTAAAAACTTAACGAAGATTGTAATAACGAATGGTTTATAAACAGCCGATCCTAAGCTCTGAGATGTGTGTTACGGTGCACAAGTTACATATTGTACGCATGATGAAATCTAGGAGCTTGATATAACTTGGTCTATATTCTATGTATATAAATGAAATTTTACTCTTTTTCTTTTTTATACCAAAACTTCATTCGCTGCCGGAGATATTTTTATTATTGGCTAGTGCTATATATAATATCGTGAATAGATATAGTGAATACTGCGTGTTTAAAATAGTTAAGAGTTTCGGAGCTTCGTTTTATTCGGTCGACCGAGTCGACGATGTGTAATACTACTTCTATTAGCATACCTAACAAAAAATGTAAATGAAATATTGCGAGCTAAGTTATGCGGGTTAACAGGGTCTAAGCAGGCATGGGACCGCGTGGCTAATTGTTTTATTTAGTCTGATCATTAGTGGAATGGTTATCGCCTACGCGTTATACGACCGAAGAAACATCTAACAAGTAACAAAACTCACTCTCCGGTGTTAGACAGCTTTGGGCATCCGGCCAGTCAGCGTCTAAAAAGAAAACTTTACTGCAGTCAATAACACCGCACTCATCAATTTTTCAAAACATTTACTTCGGGGAGTTATTGCTATTTTGGATAAATTCACGGAGATGTCGAAGCCACAAGGTCCACCAGCCGGGAAAAGGCACGTAGTACAAGAGGAGACCCCTGTGCAATCAGAAAGTAAGTTGAATCGAGTTCGTAGAAACCCTTATACCTAATTCTATCGAAAACATACGCTTAAAAAATATTCTTTGATATTCCTGATCTGTTTCTCAAATTTATTCACCAATATCTTCGGGTTTATAACATTTATAACCTGATATATAAAAAAGTTGATAAACACGTGCCAGAACCCTTCGCTAGATTCATCCCTGAGAATTATTGAAGGAATAAACGCAGCCTAAAAAGGTGGGCGTGACGTTCAGTCAGTCAGCTGACTGGCGTGAACAGTTTTGGATCATCAGCGAAGATTTTCTTCTTCGATCCTTCAGTCTACGTTTTCGCATAATAAAAAAAAAAGAACTCTGATTAAAAATGACTCTTCATTCCGCAGGGAAGGGAAAACTGCTTGCAGTTATTGGAGATGAGGTAAGAATTCCTCCGATGTTTATACCCTACGCTTTATTATTTCACCTGATTATTAAAAAATTGGTACGTTTCATACTTCTGCAGGATACCTGTGTCGGATTTCTTCTCGGAGGCGTTGGTGAAATCAACAAGAATCGTCAGCCCAACTTTATGGTCGTAGACAAGAGTATGTTGAAACAAACATTTTTGATCAATCATTATAATTAACCTCTACAGCCCGATTCTCTTCATCTCATTCACATTGTGCTATAAAGATTGTGTAACATACTCAAAGATATCCTTCACTTCCTTTTTGCAGCACTTTCCTTCATCCTTTGAATTATCTCACAGTTTAAACAAATTTAAAAAAATATCTCGATCATTTTACATTTTGAGAATAAAGAAAATATGTGTGTCAATGTCTTCCGCTGCTATGGTTCTATGGTATGAAAAATTCCAGAAAGATAATTAGAAAAGGGAAATTGTCAACCGTAGACACTTGTTTCTTGTAAACACTGATTAGCACTTCTACTTTCTGTTTTCAGACACTGCTGTAAGTGAAATTGAAGATACTTTCAAGCGCTTCATCAAACGTGATGATATCGACATTATCCTCATCAACCAAAACGTAAGACGACAAAAAGATAGATGCCCTTAGGAAAGCTACTATTATATAAAGTCTTATCAAAGCCTTGAGCACTTCAGTGAGCACTGATACAAAGTGGTAGTATAGTCTTGAACAGTCGAGCTTCAACTTTTTTCAATGACCATTATACATATTACCGAATAGGCCAAGGCTGTAAATAATAGGCTATTTTATGACTCTAGTGACATTGACACCGGGTCAGATGATTATCGTATTTATGTAAAATTGATTGTTGATTAATATTGAAAATTTCTGTTAGGTTGCAGAGATGATCCGGCACGTAATTGATGGTCATACTCAACCTGTGCCATCCGTTTTGGAGATTCCCAGTAAGGATCACCCTTACGACGCGAGCAAGGATTCTATTTTACGACGTGCCAGAGTGAGTAGTTTTTTTGTTTTTACAACGGTGAACACAAAGTTAGCCGAGAGAAACATGTTTTTATTGTCGATTTGTTATCATCGAAATACACATACTCAGAGAACTAAGAAATATAACAATATTTTTCAACACTGATTGAGAAATCAGATCAGATATTATGAAATATCGAATGTAAACCATGAGAACAGTGAAAATGTATCCCGTATCAGGTTTTTGGTTCCCATTGTATAATATAATTATACAATAATAAACATAATAAACTAATTGATATTTTGACTATGAACGGTTTGAACTAGAAATGTTGGTTTATATAATTTCCTTCTTTCTCTCGTACCACTCGCATGTAATGAAATATTTTATTTTTATTATTGCAGGGTATGTTCAATCCGGAAGATATCCACTAATGTACATAACTTTCACTCAAATTGGACCGCCAATATTAACTGTGTATAATAAAAGTATTATCAATTAAATATTATTTATTAGTTTAATTATTACTACATATTAGATACTAGATACTATCGAAGTTGAAAAAGTTTTTAACTGTGTTGCAAATGTAAGAGATAATCATTCAATAGAATCCGTTACATTCCATTATCTGGTTTTCGGTTCATTGTGTGCAAATCTTACCCAAAATTAAACGAAACTCAAGAAATAAAATCGGCTTCAATACTCTCCAAAATATTTTGAGAAAAGATTAAGAAATATGTTCTACGTTAATTTCAATGATTGAACGACAATGATTTAACATTCGTTATAGGTATGCAGTGAAATTTTCTTTTATTGTGAACATGTACAAACCACTCTCAACATGTGAATTATACAAATTTATTTCAATTACGAAATATTTCAATGAGATGAAATTAGCAGTGTGAAATTCCAACACTGGATACATTGCATTTTTTGGTAAATGTGAAATCACATAACACTAAAATATAATAAAATACAATACTGAGATAAATATTATACATACATATATAACGATTCCGTAGACAAGTCATTTTAAATCAGTACTTAATAAATAGAAATACAGTGAATTTTTGGTATAATTTTAGTCAATAAATACTATGCCAGAAATCGAACTCTTCCGAGATTCTAAATAGATACTTTTCTTTCATACTTACGAAGCTCAACATTCGCATTTTAATTCAGGAAAGCCAAGAACGGTTTTTATCTTGTCTTGTAAGATGAGATAAAAAAGCGAACATATTCTCGTTTGCGAATAATTAGCTTACAAAGATGTAGCCTAGACTGGCAAAAAAAGTAGCATGTCAGGCATCTTTTATAAAAGTTCATTATTTTATGTTTTGTACTAAAATTTTCTCAGTTACATTATTGAGTAATTTCACAAGCACACAAATATAGAGCTCCGCCTGTAAACACTTATAATCAATTTTTTCTTCTCTACTGGTATAAAGATCAACGCCCAAGCAGATTAGTACTGCGAATCACGTTTCGAAATGAACGCAATACAGGTGTTATGTAATAATTTTCTTAACTAATATATTATTTTTTAATCTATTTTATCCAATATAACAGATACTTTCTCAACAGATCCAGAACGTAGCAATAGCAAATATAAATTTATGTAGCTCGCGTAGTTCTTGAATTCTTATCATATAATATGACATAACGTCTTTCCATGATCAACACGAAAATTTCAATATGTGTTCCTAACAATTGCATACAGTATGATATTGACAAATATCCAAAGAATATAACTACCATTCATATTTGATATGATCATCCGAGACTAAAGCAAAAGAATTCGCTAAACAATTATCGGTACTTTGTTATTCGAACCGAACTTATTCGATGGATTATTTTCATCCAGATATAATTATTCGACAACGTAACGAATAAATAAATATCAAACAACAAAGAGATTTCGTGTGATTGTGTTGTGAAATTCTCCAATTTTCAATCTGACTTATTTAGAAATATTAAATTATGGCATGTAAAGTGCCCAACTCCAATTTTATATACCATAAACCGTCCTAACGCAATACTCGGAAAATTAATACGAGTTTTGAACATAATAATATAATTACAACACCGTTGTTAATAACGAAAAAATAAAAGGTTTTCTTAGATCGAAAATTTCCATCACCGTATCGACAGAAATATTTAGATTCAGTATTGTCGAGCTGAAGATGTAGTTATTTAAATTCTTGTGACCATTAAATGCTTCACAGAATAAAACTACTTTAAAAGATCAGTCATCCTTTTCCTCCCTTGCAGATAGAAACAACTTTTGTACTGTGCGTGTTACTTGATCTGAAAGAAGTGGACAATCGAATTACAAGTAAACTCATGATCTATTATAATGAATCTGTTACATCAAAGCCGTATTATTTTACGATAATCGGATCTTTCACTTATTAGAATCAAAGATGAAACACGTTTTTCAAATACTAATGAGAAGATTTGTTGTGAGGATATTGCACTTACTATTAAGACGAAGAAATGATTTTGGTTTATTCTGCCATACAACTCCTAGGAAATAAGCAGGGATTCCAGACAGGGTGATCAAAATGCCCATGCCGACTTCATATGGTGCTTCGTAAACGGATACCAGGATAAGGAAAGCACATATTATCACAAATGTAACAGGTACCATAAATGACACCTAACAAAAAAAAAACATGTTATGCATTGGAATTGATGAATTGAAGGAACGAAACAGATCATTTTTCTACTTCATAATACAAGGTGATTTTCAGAAGCGATAACACCGCAGACGCACCTTAATTGGTCGCTCCATATCTGGCCTCTTATACCTCAGCCATAGAATACCAGCAACAGAGAGCATGATGAAGAACGTTTCCACAATACTGCAGTATGTGATGAGCACAAAGACATCAGTCGTGCAAAGCATACATAGAGACAAAATGCACTGAAATTTATTTGAAAAAAGAGAAAAAAAGATTTTTAATATTCTGCAAGAACAATTTCAATACGAAGGGTTGTATAGCCCGAAGCTTCCTATTTCATTGATTGGTCGAGTATTCAATACTCCAGGTCAAAGTCATAAATACCTAATGATCCTGTTTTCTTATGAATAATACACATAATATACATAACATGAATTGCATGATAAAACATACCAGAAATACTAGCGCTGGGGTAGGAGTGAACTTTGCAATATTAATGTGACTCAACATAGCTGGAAAATGTCCATTCCGAGCTCCGACGAAACACATTCTAGACGAAGTCATGATGTGTACACTCAGGCCACCAAAAGCAGAAATTGCCACCATCACAGGTATGGTCCAGGACATTACTCCCAATATTTGGTCTCCAAATGTCTGAAATTAATGGAATCATCAGCACTGAGATAAACAGATCTAATTATGAACATCCTTGCGTGTTCAGAATCATGTATGTTCTAATCTAGACTTACCACAGCAATAGCATTGGAGGAGATCATAGCATTTGGTGTCAGGACGGCTAAGTACGCCACGTTAGCAAATACATAAATCGTAGTAACTAATGGCAGAGATATGTAGATGGCACGAGGTAAATTCCTAAAGATAGAGAGATTAACAACCACTTTAAAACTTGCTTCTATTATTATCAATGTCCGCTAGCGATACTCTATGACTGAACTTACACATATGGATTTGTTAGTTCTTCAGTCATGAAATTTAAATAGTTCCATCCGGAATAAGAAAATATACCAGCGCAAAAGGCCACTGCAATCTTTCCCGGATCCTTAGTAGTATCTTTGAATGGTGTATCGAAATTTTCGTTATGGCCTAATGGACAGAAATGTTCATATTAAAACAACTGCATAAATTAAGTAAGTTGTATTTTTACCAGTTAAGTACCTGAAACTTACCGAGCGCTAACCAAGTAAATCCAGTGATAATAATAATGACTAATGCTGCGACTTTGGCAAACATGAACACATTCTGCATGACCGAAGTCTCTTTAACATCGTAGCAATTGATGAAGGTCAGCAAACCTAGAGAAATAGTATCAGCATATTGATAGTTATCATTAGCTTTAGGTTTTAGTATATTTGAATGCATTAAATTTAACTTACATATAGTGAGAGCAGCTATGAGTCTCACACCACCATCGGGGATCTCGCAATTGGGAAAGAACGGTTGTAGAACATATTGAGCAAATGTGATACTCATAATGGCGTTTGTTGTAGGCCTGAGAAATCGAAGGGAAAATATGATTTTTTATGTAACATTGAAATTATTGAATTAGATGTGGCCAACAATTTTGTTCTGTGCATAGGAATAACTTTAAATCCTTCTCCTTACTTACACAAATATCAAATTCGCTGCCCAGAGATATAAAAATGATGGTAACGCACCAAAGGCTTCATGAATGTAAGCGTAATCACCACCACTCAGAGGTATGCTTGTACCCAATTCTGCGTAACATAAGGCACCGATCATAGATAGCAGTCCACAAAATACCCAAATTATTAGAGACAATCCTACACTGCCTACTTCTTGGATGACCCCCTTTGGTGATACAAAAATCCCTGAAAAAATCATAAATCATGTGGTAAAGATAATGTTGGATGAAATACACCCCTGGAGAGGAACTCTGGTCTGGTAAGTCTTTCATTCAATTGATTTAATCACCGAGATCTGTTCTCCCATCAAAATGAAGAGTTGAAGATGGAATCTCACACTTAAATATTGGAGGGATACTAAATAGGAAAATTTACCAGAACCAAATATGATTCCCAGAATGATGGCCACCCCTTCCATAAGACCGAGTTGTTTCTTCATTTGTACTTTCTCAGTATCAGGATCCGGCCCACCTGGGAGAGCCTTTCCATCTTCTGTAGGTGTCATTAATTGCATTTCACTGGGAGACACGGGTGTTGTACGTTTCACCATATTGGCTGTTTTGGATTAATGTAATATGAGGTAAGTCAACTCTGTATTGAATTTCAACTTTCAATATTATAAATAATCGCATTTAATTGAACGCTTCTATAACATTCGACTCTGAGTTTTTAAATCACATCTTGGATGGCAAAGTGAAACAAAGAAGTTTGTTGTTCACTTATTTTTTCATTGAACCTTTTATCCGTAAAATTAAATGATATAATTATAACGCACTGTTAATTGATAGTTGCAAAAAAGCCCAGCTTTTCAACATCGGATTGCGAAAATTTGCTTATGGTAAAAAACTACGTCATTTCATAGGTGAAAAATTGATTGAATACACAGTTTTCAGTGAACAACAAACTTCATTATTTGACATTATCTTTCCCAAACATGACTTTGAAATCAGAGTTTTAGATGGAAAGACAAATCTGTCCTGAGTCATGGTTACAGTTAATGTTGAATATTTGAATATGACCGATTATTAAGAGAGTTTCATGTTATTAGAATTTCCGTTGACTAAAGTTGATAACAAGTTACTGTTCTAATCTCAATAGATTTAGAAAGTTCGTTTGTAAGTGAGTAAAATGCAAAGCTTGTCTTGCAGATGAAGAAGATTCAGACCCCTCATAACATTTAGACAAGTTTCCTAAAGTTCTTGAAATTTTTATGGTGGTTTTCACTCAATGTTGTTCAGAAGACACAGGCTTTATTTTGTTGGTCAATAAACATTTCAACTATTCTCAAAGAGATGCTTTCATCTCATTAGATTCAAGTTTCATTTCCGATCTATCAAGTTATACAAGCAATCGCATTTCTGAAATAGAATTAGTCGATTGAACTCCCTCAAGATCTAAGATATGTGAAAGCATCTTAAGCAGCTACATTAATTAAAGGATAATTACTTTAACAAGGGTCAATTACAGAACGTTTAAGCCACCATTACAGAAGATGACACGTTGTTATACTTCCAGATAAATATTACTATAATCGTCGATAATGACACAACTTCCAAGAGTTATCAAATAACTGTATGAAAAACTAAAAAAAGTTATTTAGAATTAGGAGAAGAAGCCTAATTTATTTCAGTACCTAAAATCCACAAAATAAAATCGAATCTCAGTAAGCGACCAGCTAAATAGCACCAGTTATCATTTAAATATATTGATATCATTAATTTCTGTATTATGATTAACTGTGTCATATGTTCATCATACAGGGTGCATTCCTAACGTCCGTCTACCAAGAGTCGTGTTGAGGTAGCCGAGAGTCGAAATCGGCAATTGTTTCAGTGGTTACCAAGTCCTTAATTGCCCGGCTAATAGCAAACAATTGCTAATTTCGACTCTCAGCTACCTCAACACGACTCTTGGTGGATGGATGTTAGGAATTTACTCTGTATAGCATAATACCTTGTTTGATTAAGCTGTGAGAAACAATGGAAGATTGACTGGCACCAATGGAGACCTTCAATGATGATTCACTCAACTTCTACTAAATACAGTTGTAAGCAACGTTGTGTCTTTGAGGATAGAATCTGCTGACTGAAATAGAGCCTACTTTGCTGGCGGTCCACCTCATAAACATTCTCTGTAACAGAGTAGTAGGAGGAAAAGAAAGAAATGAGAAAAACCGTTGTTAAGTACAGTCTATACAGATATCTACATGGTCGGCTCATCATGATGTTAAATGCGTATTAAAATTGCAATTTTGCGAACATGTGGTATCAGTAGTTACCGAGCTAACCTCAACAAGATTTGTCTAAGAAGGTAGAATATCAATGACAGAGGACACAAATCTTCTGGAAAAATGTTCAAAGTATGGAGGATACATTGACCTCTTTGACTAATATAGATTTTTTTATAAATACCTAAAAAATTAATTTCGTTATTGATATACGATCGTAAAAGATCTTAAATTGTAGGCCGGGGAGCACGTGTAGCGAACAGAAAAGGGTTTACGTACATCGTAACACCAGGCGCACCAGGTATTCCACTGCCCATGTGCTACGTCACATCTGACCCAGGTAGATTTTAACCAATGAAATCAATGCATCGAGTAGTACTGTTTCCTGCATGCGCTTCGACCATTTTTAGCTGTGGCGCAGCATGTGACGTCATCAGATGCTGCTTGTGTTGTTATGTTATGGAAATAGTTTAATTTTTCTCTCGATTGGGTTTGAAGTTATTTAGAGTGTTCGTTAAATTACCATGAGTTAGTATTTTCATTATTTAATTGACACTCTTTACACACCGAGAAACGATAAGTTGTATAATTTACTATCCGTGCTATCTCGACGAATAAATTAACATTATTTTCATATCCTAACCCCCAAACGGATTCCATTAAATGAATATCGGAATTTTCATCTGTTCAATTGTCTCATAGATATTTTATTATAATCCTCGAAATACGTTAGCGAATTTTCAACATATTATTGCCATTACTATCATCAGTATTGTGAAAATATACTCTTCCTAATTCCGTTCGTTTACGCAATCTGATTTTACAGTTCAACACAGAAGAAACTACCTAACCTATAATCATAAATGAAAATGATTTAACGGAAAGACACAGCTGTGACCCACAATAATAATGTCTCTGAATTCTGAAAGAGACATGTATCAAAATATGGTAGAATCCGGAATGGAGCACAAGGAAAACTTTTTAGACTGTGAAAAATCATCAGATTATTTATTACTATCAAACGATGAAAAAAACGTCGAAGAACCCATGGTGATTTTATATACTATATTGTAAAATTTCGAAATAAATAATCGTACTACAGGCTTTATTTTTAAGTAACATCACTGTCACTATGCATGCGTCTATTTCCTTGTCTACAGATAGAAGGAAAAATTGAGTTGGAAGATGACATTGATATCGATGAGGGCGAAGTCGGCAGAATACGTAAAACTGAAGAAGATGAACCCCAAGTTTACTTCGAAGAGGCTCTCGGAACTTGCGAAGAAGTAACCGTTGATTATAATGAATCTTCTATGTCTATTCCACTTTCACCTCCCATCTCTCCCCGATCCCCGCATGCTCGTTTTAAAATTAAACGAGAGTGGCCTCACGCAAACGACGAAGAAAGATTATCCATGGTAATGATATGTCTTATCGAAAGCTGAATTCATCGGCTTAAATAGCCAGGGATTTACAGGGTTGTTACAAAACTAAGAAAACTGATTAAAGTTGCAGAATTTCACCAGAAGACTTAAAAAAAATATTGCCTCAAATATAATCCTCGGGTATTTATTTGGAAAAAAAAAAAGAAAATTTGAAAAGTTAAAGTTTGTAACAATCCTGAGTGATCGCCACTTAGGAATAAGTTTTTCTTGCAACACCTGAACCAATTTGCATACAGATTTGCATAGAAAGAAAGTTATGTTTCATAGAATATTTTTTTGGCCTTGGTCCCAAGAAACTTGATTATATTTATTGATCTTTTTATAACATATTAGCTTCATTTTTATTCAATATAGCATCTAGATTGCGATGAAGAGAAAGGATATTATGCCGAGGAAAGGGAAGAAGTAAGAGACATTAACGACGAGGATGAGGAAACTATAGCAACATTTGTAACAGCTGCGGGACAGCAACTTGCTCTTTATGCAGTTGAAGATTCAGAAGATGTATTTGCAGTTGCTGTTTATGATGAGTCCGGAGAACCACCTACAAACTTTCAATTCCTTATGAAGTAACTGAAATTAACACATTTTTTAGTATACAATAATTGTGAATATTCGTTTCGTTTAGAAATTATCTCCATCCATGATTGAATTATAGGTATTTTTACCAAAAATTTCTTCATTTCAGATCTGATGTGGAAAGATTAATAGGTGAGGGTGCGGTGAGAACGGTGAAAAAGCCTAGTCAAATAAAGAGGCAACTACTTACTACGCAGCCCCCGGTATTCTCGTCCAAACAACGGCGAGCTCCGTGTACTCAAAACAACCACGGACTTGTATCTGACGTTAAATCCAAACCACAAAAAACTCCTGATAAAGCTTGGAGCAATAATACAATAGTTAATCAAAACTGCCAAGCAATATTGGATACGAACACCGCTGGTAAAGTCAATTATTCTACTGACAAACCATCAAACAGTGTTACATATCTGATGATGAATGAGGCAACAATGGGGATTGGTAAGTTCATCTGATAAAAAATATTCTAATGTTTATTTTAACACTGCAAAGTTGGACCACTTTAGTTAACGGGTCAATATATTCATGTATATATTTTTTTTAAAGTGCTTTATCAATTAATAATTAATTAATAATAAATAAACAAATAATAAATATTTTCATCAGTTGGGCAGTCGGAAGGCAGTCAAGAGTCGCTTGGAAGTGAGAATGAAATAGTCGAACAGTCTACAGTTCAGTACATCCTTTTGGACGGTGATCAGTCTGATTCCGAGTTGACCTTTGATGAGATTCAGGCTACACTTCAGGGTTTAAAATTCCCATCAAATAGGTTGCCAAAAAAAAAGATACTGAATTACAGAGCAACGCTGGATCAAGAAAGTGTAACAATTCGTAACGCAAATGATATAACAGCTGACAAAACTGAAGCACTATCAGTCATCAATGCATCCAAAAATTCCCTAAATACATCACAGCTCGATATCTGCTCCGAATCACCGGACACAGAAATTAGAATAAGTGAAGACTTCATCGGTGTTGAAGAAAACCATTTGAGGACAACAGAACAACGTGGTTTATCAGAAGGTAGGACTGGTGTAAAGGAAAATTTAACTGATAAATCATCTGAAAATATTCCCAACTCATCTATCGATCCCAGAATGAAATCTAATGGTATTGACGGGAAACAACATCCGATAAATACGCTGAGACCGAATACATCTGATGGACATACTGAAATACTTCCGAAAATAAAAAGGTCGCGAAAACAGCAGCTTACATCGGTCAATCGCGGCGACTCAGAGATAATAATACAGCCTGCGTTAATCGGGGCGGAAGAAGACAGTAGTAATAAAAAACGAGGAAGACGAAAAAAGAAGCCAGTACCGGACCCGGATTATAACCCGAGACCTGTCAGGTCGAAGAAATCTAAGAAAGTGTCTAAGAATCCCAAAGTAGAAATTATCGAAATTGATATCGACGAAGAACAAAGCGTTTCGCAGATAAGGAAAGACGTTATTGAAATCACCATCGATGATAGCAAAGAAAAAGGATCAAGCGATAAGGAAAACGAGATCATTATGGTCGGGGATTCTGATGACGAATCTGAAGAAGCTCAGGCTAAACCAATTCCACCTGCCATGCAGTGTATACATTGTTCAAGGAATTTCAGACAGAAAAGGGCGCTGGATACGCACTCAAGAGTCTGTCCGAAATTGCGAAATAATATAGAGAAGGAAAGTATCAGGACACGCGAAACTAGTTCTGGCCCATCGAGCAAAAACAATTTTGAGGACAAACAAGGCGGTAACAAAGAGTATACGTGCAAAGTATGCAATGCAAAGTTTGACGCTGTTGTTGTATTGGCGAGGCATGCGAGAACGGAACATCAAAAAAAGTATAGAAACAAAGGAGGTAAGCCTTGTATGGAGGCTAAATCAGTAGAAACAAAAATAGTCGCAGCGAAGGAATCTTCCAATGAGAGAAGAATGACTCGTGTAAGTCAAAAAAAAAAAGGCCAAAGCTCAAATCAATTGTGGAAATCGAAGAAATTGAATTGCAATGATTGCGGGAGATGGTTTCCAAGCACGGCTATATTAGTCGCTCATTGTTTACAACATGCTACCAAAAATTCTGGTGAGTCGGCTTCAAAGGTTCTATTATTTTTTATGTAGTGGGATTAATGAATGAGAGATCTTGGTGTTTATTGCGTTTAATGTAACAGGAGTTATTCATTTTTCAGAAAAGCAAATCCGCCGATGTCATGTATGCAAGAAATTGACAAAAACACGTTCGCTTTACATTCAGCATATGAAAACACATGGTAGAGCGACAAGAAATACGAAAACACCGTTGACCGTACTCCATAAAAAATTGCGACAGACCAGGCAAGTCACGAGTAAATTAACGTCTGCTAAAAAACGAGGGAGACCCAGGAAACTTTGATTTATATTTTAAAGTTACAAAGTTTATGTGTTTTTGAAAATAAGAGATACGTAACGATACTAGAAGACGCTGAAGGAATTATCATACTGAATTTATTAATTACATTAAACATCAATCTTTAATAAATGAAATTCTACGTATGTACAAAAATATATAGATATAATAATTTATAAATTCGAATTATTTGATAACTAATAAAATGGCCGGATATAGTTGTCCCGCAATTTGTCTGTTGAAAATCTTGTTTTATACGTTACTATTATTAAAGTATATGTACATTAATATTAGGTATATTAGCACCTTGAAATCAAATCTATCAAAATCCGCTCAAATTTAGTGCAGCATTATATCTATTTCAGATTGAATTCACATTGCCAACTATTACGGGCCACTAAATTGAATAATTAGTGAATTAACTTATCTCAAAGTGGTACAGATTGGCTTTTAATCAATGAATCTGATCAGCATCTACATTGTATGTACTACAAAAATGCTGTGACTTCTGGGCTCTATACTTTGATAAAATAAAATCAAACTTTATTTTCTGTATATTTACATTGACAGAGCTACTTGTCACTTTCAATAGTTCAAATTGCATAATTATTCATTGTTCGATGCGACTCATAACTTATGCTCAAAGAAGTGTTGTGGGTTGATGTTTCTTTTTTTAAAGTGAAATTCTACGCGTTGCAGAATTATGTTTTTTACACAAGAATTACTGTGCGAAATTAAATATAAAATGTACAACATAAAGAGAGATTTTATTATTATCAACTGCATCTAGTCATATCAATGTAGATACGCAATTTTCATGTTGTCAAATTAGTAATTCGTAAAAGCAACAATCATATATGTATAGGAATAACATACTTTAATCTCTTCAAGGGTAATTAGTGCACATTTTTCATTTATAAACTGTTGAAATTATAGTTATGTATCTCTAGTATGAAAAAACATTTTATTGAGATAATATTTTTTAGACCGTTTCTAACTATAATTTCATCTATCATAGATTTCTAGCATATATCTATTTAGTTTACTTCACTATACTATACATATATATATACATATATATATATATATATTATACATATATATATTAATAAATATTGTAAATATTCTCTCACGTATGATGAAATTAGGTTTTCAAATTATAGTTTCGTGTTGATTATGGAAAACAGAATAGCGTAAGAAGAAAATACAATAAGTTTTATGCAATATTTTGAATATAGAAGAATATAAAAAAATGGTTCAGTATAGATCAAGTATCTATAAACAATATAAGTAAGTATAAGTTGTAAATGATGCTATTATTTTCATACGATCTTCGATATATATCATATATATACCTATATATGTACGTGTATGTATATATATGTGTATGTATGTGTATATATACGCGCACTGAAATATAGATATTAATAAAGCTTGACTTGCTGAAACGTTTGCAAATTTATTAAAATACCCTGCTAATAATGAATTTTTAGGTATAATTAACTTTTGTTATACTTATTTTAAACTGATTACTAACATGTTTGAACGTAAACTGATAGAAGATCTAATGAAATTAAAAGTAATGCTGTTGAAAATGATTGATTCGTTATTTTTAAAATAATTTCATACGTAATTATGCTACTAAAAAAATAACACAGGCCCACAAAACAAAAAAAGTGTCTGAACTCGGCATGCGAAACATGTTTTCTTACGTATTTTTTATCGCTGAACCCGGATCTGAAGTCAGAATGGGGGGTCCTCCGGGCCGATTTTCAGTAAATGGCTGTTGAAAGTAAAAAAATAGTGATACACAGTCGTATGAGTTTTCGTAATTTATTTATTATAGCTATACGTTTTTGGGGTCGCCGAATTCGAATCCGGGGTCCGTTGGTTCCCATCAGGTCAAAATCAAGGTCATTTCAAGGTGACCTGATAGGGTTAAACGGACCCCAGATTTGAATTCAGCGACCCCAAAAACGGATAGTTATAATGAATGAATTTCGAAAACTCATACGACTGTGTATCACTATTTTTTTACTTTCAACAGCCATTTACTGAAAATCGGCCCGGAGGACCCCCCATTCTGACTTCAGATCCGGGTTCAGCGATAAAAAATACGTAAGAAAACATGTTTCGCATGCCGAGTTCAGACACTTTTTTTTGTGGGCCTGTGTAATCGAACATTTTGCAGGGCATGAAGTATCACGAAATCAAAACATGATTAACATTCGGCTCCAAAATTTGACCATCAATTAAAAGTATACATTCAAAATTCGAAAATACCGCGAAAACTATTATGATATCAGTGAATATGTATTTCTCTTCGAAGGTTCCCACTATCTATGAGAATGAATTAAAATATCTAATGAAGTTACTTAATTTTACTTCATTCACTGCAATGTATACATACCGCAGCCACTCATATCACTACCCAGAAACGTGATCCTACACGAATTACAGTTGTATGCTGCTGATTTGATTACGGGAAATAATTGCAGTTCAAGTCATTGAATTACAGCGTTTAGTATATTGCAAAAATATGATGAAGTATTAATACGAGTCCAAATTGCCAATTGAAATTATTTATGTTTTTACCTTTTACTCCCCTACACATTGCTGTACTTGACTACTTGCTGATGAACTTTACACTCGTTTATCGGTACAGATTTATTGACAAACTGCGGAAAGTTGACAGAATATTCTTGGCAATCATCAGCAATTGCTCATGTCTAGGAGCTTGGCCATTCGAGCTGGAATAATGTAGCCTCGTGAATCAAAAGCCACGATTACCATTGTGGAAATTTAGAACATACTTACTCCCGCATGTCGCTAATATATTGTGAAGAGATGTTACATACAAGGAAGTTTTCTGGAAATGCAACCCTTGACCAATCAGCCTGCACAGAGGCAACCCAACTATCGTATCGTCTAATCTTGCTTAAATTTACTCAAGCCTGCGCCCGGGAATACAATTGGCCGATTTTTCAGATAAAATAAATTCTTCAGTCGATTAATTACCTAATTGTTGATAATTTTTTATGATTGATCGATGAGCGACCGTTATTTGTACTCAGCGTTTGCGGAAGACTTTCCCAGATTTTCAGTGGGAAGAAATAACAAATATTCCATACCAAAGAATAGAGAATTGCAAAATAAATGTAATGGGCTTCTGTAACGAACCCTATTAGTCATACAAGCTTACTGATGGGATTACTACTTGCAGGTATTGTCAAGGCTTCTCATAAAGCAAAATTATATGTATGTATACATATACATATGTTATGTAGTTGCAAAGTTGCGCGTCATGCGAATATTGGGGGGGGGGGGGGGGGGGGGGGGGGCTGTAAACGTTATTTACAATAGGGGTGAACCGAACTACTGAGATTTTCTTTCATATTATGTATATCATACCCTCACAAGTGCGCGAAGGCAAAAACGCGTACATTCCAGTTTAATATGGATTGTATAAGCATTTCATAGCTCGTTGGACTGAATCGATGTGAATGGACAGTATACTCCACCTACTAAATTACCCGGGATGCCATCACGATGTCTACTGCAGTGATTGGAGTGCTGAACGTGGGAGAATAATATCAAGTTCTTTATAAATACTTATAGTAAGCGAAAACGTAATTAGACTTGAGACACTGCAGACAATGAGAGAAACGAACATGTTAAGGGGACACAGGCAAATTAAACTTTCAGAGAATCGATTTATATTACTTTTCTCTTATAGACATGCAGAAAGACAAGTTCCGTAATTGCAGGTACTATTAATATTCTCAAGATATCTCTGTATTAACTTGCGAAAAATTAATTCCTTCTGGTTAAAGCGGAGCAACGAAAAATTGTCAGGGATCACGCAACATTGGTAACGGTTATATAAATACAGACTTCGATTTTATCTAATCTGTTCTCGCTAATTGTATAAGTTACTCCCAAGAAACACTTTCAGTTATTTATACATCGCTCACTGCTAAATTGACGAATGTCAGTACTGGCAAGTCTATAACTAAGCTCTATTCGTATCGTACACTCGAAGTTGATTTCGAGGAAATGGAAGTGGAAAATCTATATTTCTCATGGAATTCGGAACTGACATTCAACTGGATACCCTGTTTGAGTTGATCAGACATAAAATAATTGAGGTATTTTCGATTATCTTTCTGTTCTCCGGTAATAGAATATCACGAAGCTTTCTGGCTCGAGGGATTAATCTGTTGTGTTGTGGTCTTTATACTAGCCGGAAAATATTACTCACTCAAACGACGTATTTAAGTGAGTTCATTGCACAATGATGATTACTTGATAATTGCTTATGATGACAAACAAATATTTCGTTATTATCGTTCTATTCCAAACGGACAGGGGACACATCATTTGGCTTGGATATATCTATACCGAGAAGTTCAGTGGAAACTTACCATGCCCTATAGTGGGCAACTCGTGTTTTTGACAAATTGACAACGCCGTGGTGCGATCATACCTACAGACAATGTAGCGGTAGCTGTCATTCTGTGGCTGTCTATGGATGTCGTACGACACAGTTGGCAATTTCTCGAAAACACGAGTTGCCTACCATAGTTATACATAATAACATATTTCTTTCGGAACTGTTTCCAAATATAAATAAAAATGGGTCAATTCTAGATGAACGTTGAATCGTCCGAGAAGTGGTTCATCAGAAACGAAATAGCCCATCTACAATTACCTTTCTACCTATGCAGTTGCAGAACCTCTATATAAATTGCGGAGTCAAAGCTGAAAGTTATGTAGGCAGTGGATAATAAATTGTATATGCATAGCTGCAGTGTTTCATACCGTTCTTCGAATATAAAATCGGATCAGCTATAAAATCAAGTAGAAGACGTTCAATATTTCCATATAATTACAGAATTGGCTTACGCTGTTACACGATACTGCCTTTGCGCTCTCATTCTGCAAGGAAATTATACGAGGATTCATTTAAATTTTCCCAAGCCTACCTATATTCATAATAGATGAAAATCGCGCACGGGGTGGGAAGTATGATATCAAATTCAGGGCCTAGTATCGATCAAACAAACGACTTGGAAACGAAGAACGCAAGATAAAAGTGATGGACGCGTGTTTCACTGCTTTCGACAAAGATGAGGACGGATTCCTCTCCCTTTCTGAATTCGAACTCATTTGCCGTGCTCTCTTCCGTAACGATCGAGGGAAGATCTACGGTCTCGAAGAAAACCAATTGAAGGAGATCTACGCTGTGTTCGACACGAATGGGGACGGACTCATCGACAGAGAAGAGTTCGAGGTCTGTGTGTGTTCGCGATCAGCGAGTGATACGAATATAGGGCAATTATTTCTTCCCTCTCCGACAAATTATTCCTCGAATCAGAGATATTCAGAGCACAATACGGAACGGACGAACTGCAATAGTTTTATTTGTTGCTGCGCACTGATCAGCTACCACATAGAGTTTACCACTTCATTTGTACCCATCCACTTGTGAGGGTCTGTGTCTATAGTTGCCGTCTATTCATCCCATCTGATAAGGGATCATGAATTCCAGTATTAAAAAATAGATTGCATCTTATTCTCCTCCAATGTGTAGATACGAATTGTGAAAAGGCGAGGGAGATGTTCTGTTTTTTACTTGCGTACGTAGGTATACATAATCAACCGTTTTTACAGATATGTTGGAATCGCTGGATCAAAGTGTGCACGAGACCAAGATCCGCGTTTCTGATTGTGGATGTCCAGAATGACTTCATATCCGGATCTCTTAACATCACAAAGTGTGCCGCTCAGCACGACGGTTCCGAAGTGATAGAGCCGATCAATCGACTTTTGAAATCTGTACCATTCGATGCTGTATTCTATTCTCTTGACTGGCATCCCGTGGATCATGTTTCGTTTATCGACAATCTTCCTCTGCGGTAAGGATCGACTTTGCTACAGTACACCTTCATCTATCGTTTCTTTTTCTTTCTCTCTCTCTCTTTTACATTGCGATCGTTTAGGGATGTGGACCCGTCCAGTGGCGTGTCGAAGGAAGATGCGAAGGTTTATGATACGGTAACATTCGCTGGACCACCTCCCTTGAAACAGAGGCTATGGCCGCGTCATTGTGTCCAGGATTCCTGGGGTGCTGAACTTCACAAAGATCTTACGGTCGCGAGTAACGCCGTTAAGATTTACAAGGGAACGAATCCCGAGGTTGACTCCTACTCCGTATTTTGGGACAACAAGAAGCTGACTGAGACGACGCTATTCTCACAACTGCAGAACAAGGGCGCAACTGACATTTACATATGCGGATTGGCCTATGACGTTTGTGTTGGAGCGACCGCTGTCGATGCTTTGGGAAATGGTTTTCGTACCATTTTGATCGATGATTGCAGTCGTGGTGTGGATCTTGTTGATATTGAGAAGACAAAGGCGACAGTGATTGGCAATAACGGTGTTATCGTTAATTCGAGTCAAGTCAAAGCTATGGTCGAAGGTAGAGACCGCAGGCCTGAATTAGGGTACAAACTGGCTCTCGAAATTAAACAAAATATTCGCGCCGTTAGAGAGAGTAGTAATTGATTTGAGAAGTTGTATAAGAATGTGCAGTATCTATAGTACTAATTGTGTAATATAAACAAAATCAATAATCAATCTGCATGCAAATAAATTAATATTAGCCAATTATTAGGAAAGTTCAATTTCTTTCGCTATTATAGGCTATTCTGACCCAGACTCCTAATAAAAGGATCTACGGTAACAAAATTCGGAAGATTCTTGCCTGTATTCAACATCTACGAACATTAATGGCGTCCGAGCTGTTCCATGTGGAAAGTGTGATGATTTTATCATCGATAACTTAATTTCAAATAATTTAGCGGATTATTTTTAAAAATAACGCCGAAAGATGGTATTTGCCAATACATGTACGATTCTTCGCGTTTAACTTTTTAAATTGAAAATTTTTAATTATACACATACAAATTGTACAACTTTCTCGCATTGAAATCTCATTTTTAGCACTTACGATCACCTGTAGAAGTCGGCTGGGAAGTTGGATTTCTGAAAGTGTATTTCAATGATAAGACAATTATAGTAGATACGCAGCGTATATTTTAAAACGGAAGTACTGTTGGGGAGTATTGCAGACAAATAGACAAATATTATAAATTCTGTGCTCGATCATTATCGCGAGTATCACTTTTCTTTTAGATAGGATTAGTTTTCTTGTTCTCTTGTAACAAGTAAAGAGCGTGCAGGAACGCCCTGTAGTCGAACTCCAAACGGCCACCTCGCTCCATACCGAAACACTTGTGTACTGTTTCAAGTTCGACACTGCTTATCAGGTGCAGCATGTTCCTCGCAGACAAAACCTTTGTCAAACGGTCTCCAGAGACAGAGCCGATGTTCTCTTTGTCAAAGTCCTGAAAGATACGAGCGATAATGATCACTATGATGATCACTGGACGAGGTAGTGGCTCGAACAAGAAGTCACGATATAATTAGAAACCCCTCAACTGGATAGTGAATACTTCGTTACCCAATGAACCAAAAAAGATTGGAAGGAATTGAAAATAGTGCAAATCCGATTCGCATGCAAGTGTAATTTGTGTATAAATTATAATTTTGATCGCTGAATTGTAAATCACGAATTGAAACGATAGTTCGACACGGTATTTGATTTCTTAACGAGATTCCGTTGGACTGAGATACAACAGAGAGTTGATTTGCTAGAACAGATTCAACAGAATCGACATCCGCGATTGACGAGCCTGAAAATTTCTAGAAACACAGATTCGTACATTTCAAAACGAATCCGTTCCAATTCTGTTCCATAACTTTTCGTTTATTGGGACGACTATACCGATGTGGCTGATCAAACAAATTCTTATTCGCGAGAAACCTTTGTGTGATAAGACCAGGACGTAAAAGAATCGAAACTGTGAATAAACACACATTAGGCGGCATACGGGTTACAATTCAACTTCTGGCTCACCGTAAATATCTCTTCCATATTCATATTCTTGCGGACGCATAACTTGTCCATGGCCTGTGCTAGAATCCGGCGTTCATCGAAGTTGAGGAAGGTTCTTGTGCAGGATGTCGACGGTAAGTGCTGCACAGGAACCAGGAGTGGAGCACGTTCCAGGGAACCGGTGGCTACAGCCTCCTCTACTGCTTCAGTGAATCTTGTGTACTCGATGAATTGAGGTCTGTTGCAATATATGCAAATCCTTTAATCACCTCGTACATCATCCACAGTTACGCAGGCATTGAATGGAAGACAAGTTAACGTAAGAACGTGAAATTAAATATAGAATAAGGAAACGATATAGTAATCAACGGCTTGTAAATACAGGGACAAAAAGAGGAGAGAGGGTAAAGGAGTGTAAAAAAAGGTGCACGGAATTTTTTCCTCGGATCAAAACCACGTTTAACTTCTTCATGACCACATGACCACATCAAAGCTACGAAACAAGATGTACGATAAAAATGTGGTCTGGTTTGGTGGGAACTGGACTTGATTATCCGGTCTGGCAATCATCCAGCTTCTGGGTGAAATATACGTTACACCGTTATTCCATTATTGCCTATATCACGTTATAATACCTGAATCAGAAATCTGGATACGTACCTGAAAGGTGCTTTATAGACTTCCAGAATTGTCTCGATTTCTCGGCAGGTCAGGTTGCAACGAAGCTGGTCCAACCCTCGTATAAACTCTGACCTTCGTATAATCAACTCTCTACGCGGATCAAATGGCGTGAGAAATTCCGTGACCTGGTGAAACAACGCATTTATTTATATGGAAAGTTATGTGAAAGATAATATCAATGAATTCACACTCCTCCCGAACTTGACAAGTCATCACGAACTCGACCTGCTGCAGGAGTATCAATCACAGTTAATTCTGATACGTGCAACCCGTGCCAGAATATGCGTACGGTACGCAGATGAATAATGTCAGAAAAGCGCGTGGGTAGTCAGGAATTGGCATTCTCACAAAATACCGTTGGACGTACCCTGATTCGTTCGCGAACAACCTTAGCCTTGATCTTGGCAAGAACTAGCACAATATTCTTTTCATCGCTAGTGGCATCGGTTGGACGCTTTTCGGCGTTGAGTATCTTCTTTTCTTCCAACATTGCATGGTACAGTGGTACTTCCGGCGGAAGTGATTCCATTTCCTCGATGAACCAGGCATAGTTAAATCCCAGTTCGTCGTTGTAACGTTGTTCCAAAGCGTATACCTCCTCGCGGGACAAAAGAATACAAGCGGTAGTCATGGTCTGTCGGAGCTGACTTCTGGTCACGTGACCGTGATTGTGTCTGCCACAAAAAAAATCGAGGCACGGTCAAGAATTCATTCCCATTCGATTCCCGACTCCGAAAAATAAAAGAGCGTAACGTCCTCACGTATCGTAAGCTTTGAAAAAGGGCTTCAGGGGGATTCCTCTTTCCTCAGTTCTTCGCCTAACGCGATGCAGAGCTGATTCACACAGCTCTCTCATAGAAGGGGTCTCGGATTGCCACTCCTTTTGTCCCTTTCGACATAATTCGGCTATCTCTGATGGAGGAGGATCGATGCGAAGGGTTGGCAACTTGTCCAGTTCCTTGACCGTGAATACTACACACGTATTCATATGTGTATACCATACATGTGATGTATCATAATCATAATTACGAAAATTTGCTGTGATTTAGGATCATGAAGTTGGGAAACTCGATTCGTCACATTTCCGTTTCTTTTTCAATTTACGGCTAATTCAAATGAAAATCTTTCCCCTCGTACTGACACCGGTGATCTTTTCCCTTAGTGCAGCAGGTATAAATTCTAATTTCACCACACATGGAGACTATATGGGTCACATATATACACAGATCTCACCTTGGTCCAAGTCATCTTCAAAGGTCCTCCAGTTGACTCTGTCCGGGTCATTGCAGTCTGTATACAATGCGATAATGGCGTCGATTTCCGGTTCTGCCAGATACAGACGTGCTATAGCTGATATTTGTATTCCGTCTAAAGC
The DNA here is from genome assembly GCA_947538915.1 of Tenthredo distinguenda. Taxonomy (NCBI): domain Eukaryota; kingdom Metazoa; phylum Arthropoda; class Insecta; order Hymenoptera; family Tenthredinidae; genus Tenthredo; species Tenthredo distinguenda. The sequence continues at coordinate 16,330,758 of OX384534.1, forward strand.
CCTTCGAAATTGCGATACCGTTACCCGACCGCAGTTCAATGAATCAAAATCCTATACATTTTGGAGAATAGCGGTCGATGTGTGAAATAATATGTGCATTCCTAGTTACTAGCCAGTAATTTCACCTCGTGATCGTTTAGTCGATCTTAAAATCAGGGAAAAATTTGACCATCATATACCCTAAAGAACTCGTTTATGCGAATACGATGTTCCAAGATATGCCGTTGAACTCTCTGCATGACTTCCATGAGTGGCATAAGCTCTCTAGGTTTTTCCATTACGGGATGAAAGACAGATTGTCGTCCAAATACTTCGCCTGGTAATACGCGGCCTATCTCTGGTCTCGGGAGTTTTGGCAATTCCGCAGTAATAATTCTCCCCGGAAATTGATCCAATAAATTCTGTGGGCCAATTGCGTGAATACATAGTTTGGTACGAATTCAATAGCATCCACAGGGCTCAAGATCCTCGAGTTATTTATGCGACTTTGGGAATTCCGAACAACGAAATGAAAACGTACACCTCCCAATCCCAGCATCCCGTGCTGATCCATATAATTCTGAGCATCCTCAATGGCTTTGACAAAAGCTACGTAATTCACGGTGTAGCTATCCTTAACGAACCTCTTAACCAGCAAATTGAACTCACTCGCAGCTAGCACAATGCCCAGGAAGTTCAAGACCCTGGCAAAATGAGCCACGGTCACTGTTCCGGCATTCTTTGCCACCTACAAGAAGCGATAACAGCTCAGAAAAATTCCGATCAAAGGGAAAAGTGAAGTTAAAATCCCTCGATAACTTTGCCGATGTTTTTCTCGGTGCAAAGCTTCCGGCTTACCAATTCGTAATCCTGAAAGTACGGTCGTAGCACCAATTTCCATTTGTTTATAAGGACTGCGATTTGGGTAATGATGAGAGAGAGTCTTCTGTGTTCGGTACCACTGATTCGATTCACGTGCAGAGGATCTTCCCATTCCAATCCCGTCACTAACGGTTTGTTATTTCCAAACTCAGGAACTGCAATGGTCAGCTCGATATGTTATCCGTATGGGAAGTATAACGACTGACTATAAATTTGTAAACATACTCGTACATAGAATGAATACAATGTGAAGTACTACATGCGTACGAAAGGTCAGTTTACGCGCAACGCTGCTTGGAAATACACGAGATCGAGTTACGCTGATTCGGAGGAACAGCTCGATAACGTGATACGTGTTTGTTTACAATAGGAAGACAGAGGCACATTGATTTGTGCGAGTAAGATACAAATATCCTCGAAGGCGGTTCAAGGAAGAGTTGTACTCGTACATCACTGCGTAAGAGAGACAAATGTGTTTCGCTTCGGATTATAACGTATAATCCGTTCATTGATCCGTTATACTGTTAGAGTTAATTCATCTCAAGGTCTTATTCAATTTACGAGTTAAATTCTACCTGTTCCTTCGCGAAAAGCAGGCCTTGATTTGAATTGCATGTCATTTTGTCCACGCGCTATATAATAGACTCCTTATACCTCTAATATTTCATAACGTCAGCTGGCAAACGCAGCTTCTGTACTATTCTACCTGGAGCAGATGTGGAGAACGCGTTACAAATTCCAACTTGACTATAGCTTTCATATATTAAATTTTACTAGGTGACAGATTGTCCAGAAAAAATTACGTTCCACTTGCCGATCAGATCAGTCATTACAAATTCGCGAACAACTTATTCGCGGGATTGCAATTCCATAAGCGGTGGTACTTTCAGCTTGGAATGCTCACTCTTTGAAAAACGACTTATTTTTATAATTTTGTATGCAACTATACGATACTTTATATCAATATAAGATAAGTGAATGAATGAAGGTATATTTGAACAGAAGTACCCAATTATATAAATCGTTGAACGACATTAGCTCGTATACCGAACCGTCCGAATGTCTGACCAGGCGAAGCATTGCGTGTCTGGTCCTTATCGATAGTTTGTTCATGCCTAATATGCGTGTCTGGAAGGCGGTCTCGAGTTGCACGAAGAGCGATCGAAAGATAACCGTTTGGAATTTTTTCGGACACATGTATATCTATATATAATAATCTAAGCTATGCTTTTTTGTATAAGGTGAAATATACTTCATCCTAATTTTTTTGAATTTGCTCTCCGGTGAGTCATCACTCGTGTAAGATGACGAATTATCGTTTTCACGACTTTACTCGAGATTTCTTAAAATAAAACTTTCCGAAAAATTTCAACATTTGGAATGTACCACTGCTTCGATAGATCTTTATCTTTTCGCAAGCTAACCGCCAGATTTTTATATGAAGCGAGTCCTCTGGTAAAGTAATAGTAAAAATGAGCAGGCGTCATACCACTCTCGTGAATAACTTCACAGAATTGTGTATAAAAGATCCTCCCATCTTGAATCCTGAAATAGTCAGCCAAGTCGCCAATTTCTTGATCCGAGAGACCGATAGGACCTCGAAGAGGTCCTGCCAGGATCGATACAAACTTCGACTCTGTAGAAAGTTTTACATAGAAAACGAAATGCACCTGATGTTATATAAGTAGTTTCGCGAAATTATAGAGTACAATTCAATCAAATATCAACGCTGCAGTGTTTTCAACATCAAGCCATAAGATGCTGTATTTGCATCTGCAATGCATGTATGTACTATGACGTACAGCCGTTATCATAGCGATGAAATACCTTTTGGTAATTTGATATATACACCTAGTCAGCCAAACGTAATCTACGGCACGAATTGCAAGAATTATACATCAGAAAGTTGCAGTTTAAGCCAGAATTGACTGCAGAAGTAAGTATGAATAACGGATTGACTTATACATATACTAATGTGGAATGCCGGGAAAAATTGACAATGAAAAACGGGCACCTGCGTTTCTGTGATTTTGGCTATTTCTCTCTAGCACATTGCTGTATACGATGCTCGTTTATTATATGCATTTACGATTCGCTTAAAATTTGCACATAGTTGCTATAGCATATTCCCGAAAGTTTGTTTCGATGGTAAAGTTGCTTCATCGCTTACATATCATTCATTTACACCGTTAGCATTAAGAGCAAGAAGCACCATTGTATTCCGTGAATCCTAAATCTAAACGAATGCTTCCATGAATCAAACGGTAAATACGAAAAGCAGTCGCAGGTATAAGTACCTATGTATATACAAAGGAGGCTCGAAATTTCTGACTTCAGATTTATTATTAAATAATGTTGTCTATAATGAATCTTGTAATGCGCGACACTTCGATAACAGACTTTACGACTATTATATCAGTCTTGAAGAATGATATTGTAAAAACTCTTTAATGAATTCATGTAAATAGTATAAGTTTCGAATAGGACACCTTGTAGAAAAATGTACTTTAGAAATTATAGTGAGAAGTGGAGGAGGTTTTCCCAATGCCCTCAGCCGCTTCTATGTGCCGATATTATACCTGAGACGAGGCTATTATTGTTAGGGTCCAACGGTTTGTAGTAATCCCAAAGGTTTAGCCCTACCCGGAATATTGCAGCCCTAATTTTATTGCACGTTCGCCAAACGTCCCGCAATTTTAAGTCCTGTAATAAATAATTTTCTTAATATCCCTATACCACGTTGCTTGCAATTTGCATCGTTAACCCTGCGCGGATCATATGATTTCTTCTAGCACGGGATCATATGGGTCGCTTGGGTCAAAAATGACCCATATGATCCGCGCAGGGTTAACCCGCTATACTTTATTTCGTATGAAATATGAATTATTTTCGAAATTAAGAAACTCATCAGATGACAATAGTGATAATAAGTCGCAGAAAATATATCGAGAAACACAATACCTTCTTTCCCTCAGGCATTTTGATATACTGATATTTTTATTCAACCAAGTTTGAAAATTTTTGTAAATCTACGAAATTTGACACTAATTTTTCCCGGCTGGAGATTTTTAGACAAGAAAACACGTGGGAAATTATTCAAAACAATTCGCATCGCCAACATCCTATTTACGCATACAGTGTTTATTAGTTAAATATCCAGTAATTGCAGAAGTCTGAAGGCGTTGTGTAATTTTATTCAGTTGCTATTTTATCCTATAATTATAGTTCGTCAGTTAACGAATACTATAGAAACAAACTAAGGTGCGCTACGATCATTTTGAAAACCCGTACAAGTAGGCGGGTCGTTTAGTTATTGTAGTTTTTTTATAAATACAAATTTGTAAACAATATAATGTACCTATTGTTCTATAAATGATTGTGCGTGCCAGCACTGAGAGTGAAAGTACACGTTTTAAAAAATGTCTTTTTTCTGCGACCTATACGTGAAGCTTACATAATTCTTTCGACGCTATACCGTAGTATAGCCGGCCGGCCGCTGAACCGGCAGCCGGAAATGGACACGCGTGATCCATATCAAAGACAAATAAACAAGCTAGTGTTTTGAGCGAGACTTATTTAAATGGCAATGAAGCAGTGTTCCGCCTTTAGAGGAAGAAGCGCGTCAGAATCATGATATTCTCGTCTGTTTTCGTTACGATATCTACGCTCCACCTGAGTAAATACGATATACGATAAAAAAGCAAAAAAGATTCATCGCGCGGGAGATGGGCCACGCTGTATTGATTTCCCGCTTGGCGCGCGGTGGCATGCGCGGGAATCCTGGGAAATGACGCTACCACTCGGCTCTGGTCGTCGAGCAATCTGATTCGCTCGCGTATCTGAGCTTCTCCCCACTTCTTTGCCACATCTCAGTTTACCGGTGAGTATCGACCAGTTATTCCGCAGGCAAGTTCTATAGGAGCGACCCGATTGGCTGACAGAAGGCCAAAAATTACCCATAATACCTTGCGCGTAGCGTATGACGCACGACCTCCATTTCCCTGTCCCCTAGCTCTGTCTTCTCCATTCGGCAGCCAAGCGGTGCGGACGTGAAGTGGTGTTAGCTCGCATAGTTCATAAGTAATAATCAACGTTCAAGTTAAATATTAATAAATAATAAATAATACACAATGGCTGACGAGGGGAACAAGGACTTCAGCGAGGACATCGCAGACCAGAGCTTTGAACAGAATGGTGACACTGAAAACGGCGGCGGTGACGCTACAGAAAATGGCCAAGAATCCCAGGAGGACAGGTAAATTTTCGAAAAATATACACAACACAGTAGGTACAGAGGAACACATGATGTTTATTTTTCTTGCAAACGTAAATCTGTGCTGCAACTGTTGATCAATTATTACCGTTAGTTGTATGGTCAATTAGAGGCCTGCTATCGTTCTTATTTCGTGATTGATAAAAAGCAAAATGGAGGGAAGTTCCAGGCTGTACGACGCTGTTAAAAAAATATCCAGTCGCATCTTCATTATATGAGCATTTCCCTACAAACTTGTGCATACCTCTTGACGGTCTATTGTTTACAGAATGTTTCTCGGTGTATATTTTTAAACACTTACAAATAAATTACGTTCTAAATGTAAAATGAAAAAAAATAATGGAGTCGCCGGCTAAAGCCGCGGACGCGCCCGCACACTTAAAATGGCGGGGAGAGTTGGCTTGGGTTTCCTTTGTTGCGAACAACTATATACGTCAATTTTTGCGACAAACTCGCACTTACCTTTAAATACATAACCTAGTATATTGTTTACATAATTGTAACACGTAATGAACCTTTCTTTGTTAAATTAGTCTGTAAGAATATCAATTTGCGGCGTAACTTTTACATTTTCAGCGTAACGGGACCTTGAGCAGGATGATTTCCAGCACTTGTTAGCGGTAAAATTATTGCGCGCGATGATTTCTGTAAATAAATTGTTATATATATTTTTTTTTCTTTAAACTTTCATCATATTTTGAAGGTTATTTATTGGGCCTTAGGCTCAATATTCTCTTATATCCCCTACAGCTTTGGATTCACAAGTCATAATGATAAAGTTTTTGGTACGTTTGCACAATGGGTAAGCATTCTATATTCTAACCTAATTGACAAAATTTTATGCACAGGCAAAGAACTTGTAACTCTCCAACACTTAGCATCATTCTAGATAATTGAATTCATTTTCACCTTTCAAAATTTACACCATGTATTCCGGTTAACCAAGCCAATACAAATTTCAGAAATCCGTTATGCATCTAATGATTATTTAGATTCTATTTTCCTAACTACACAGATATTGTTGATTGTCTCTGGATACTTTTTAGTGTGAGTGTGATTTATCGAAAGAATAAGTAACCGGAATTGTCAATTCGTCGTGAATTATTGAAAAAGCAAGGATTTTTGAAAAAGGGGCAAAACATTTTGTTGTTGGGTCACAATCTCTTGCCTGTGCGTTTGAACGAACGGTGAAAGTCGAAGGGACGCGAGTAAAGTATTATTTAAATGCAAGAGTAATAAAAAAAAACCTAAATAAAATGGCTGAAGGCCGGCGCTCCAAATTGTATTGTGTAGAAAAAGATTTTTAAAAGATTAAAAATTTCAAAATGAATCAAGGTAACTATAAAATATGATGATACTGAATATTGATAATTTATTAGTTGATAATTGTGCTTTTTTACGAGGTTTACTATTGTATGGAAAAAAAATTGTAACTTTGTGTAAATTCTAATTTTTCTCCTCCTATTGTTAATGATTGTACTTAATTATAATTAATAAGAATCTGTAATTTGTTTGTTACTAAATTTGTAAATGGATATTTTTAATTGTGATATTTCTTCTATAGTGTAAACTTTGTTTGATTACATTATTGTTTTGGCCAGCTGAGAGAATCTCGTCAATTTTGTCGCAGCGCTATTCAGATTGGTCAATTATTAACAATTGACCAGTATCCTTACCTCTGGGATCTGTGAACGAAGCCTTGAGAATTGAATTCTATCAATTATTGCGAGAAGTCAGCGTCAAGTTCAAGTCCATCAGCACAAGCACTGGAAGTCGAGTTGTGTCGAGTCGAGTCAAATTGAATCAGAGTCACACACACTTGTCTGCTGGGTCACGCGTAGAGTCAATTATGATCTGATGTCAATTTCAACGAGTCCGATGTCAATTCCAAATACAGTTTGGGCGTGACCAAAGCACAGAGTCACTAGGGAAAATGTCAACATCTACTCCGATAGGTCGAAATGCCATTAACCCAGTTTATCTGGCTTGGTCTGCAGGTGGCAATCGACCGAGTGCAATTATGGCGGGCGGCTCGCAACTGGCTAACCGTGACCCGACCAACAACTGAGTACCGGCGAGTGACTGGTGCCCACGGTATTTATCACCAGCCCTAGATGATATAAACAAAATCTCAAATACAGATAATCAACACACAGAGAGAGAGATATTATATAAAATATCACAACTTTAATTTGAATAAAGAGAGAAAAATATATCACGACTCAAATAACAAATAATAATTTAAAATAATAAAAACAATTTTTTTAGCTTTTCAATCGAGTTGCAGTACCTATCTACCAATTGCCAATTTATTTGGGCTAATCAGCGGTCAGTCCAACTTGGAAAAGTTGAATCTTGTTTCCTTTAGGCGCAGCTGTATGTCAACTGGAGTTGTAACTGTATTGCTCGGGTTTCACTGACTGTTGTGAAAGTTTCGCTCAACGCACTATTTTCCATGTGTTTATTTTTTTATCGACTTTTTTCGTCATTTCGGCTAAGAGTTTTTTTTTCCTTTTTTTCTTTTTCTTTATTTTTTGTTCCTCATAGACGTTTCACGATTGGCATAATGCACATGTGAAATTTTTTAATGCGTCTATATATTTGACATTTTTATCTCATTGTTCTTTTTTTTTTTTTTTCCTTAACAAATGCATACAACTTTATCCTTTACATGCGAGGGTCGTTTCTTAGAGCCTTAGGAACTGTTTGTATATATATATATATATATAGATATATATATATTTTTTTCTTTCATTCTTTCCTTTTGCCAACACATACCTTTTCAAAATTTAGGTATATATAGAGTTATATAGGTTGTCTTTATACTAACATTAGAATAATATATATAACTATATATATATATATATATATACATAGTTTTTCTTTCTTTTTTTAACATGATATATATATATATATATATATATATATATATATGTAATAAATTTTCTATTCCATTGTATTGTTTTGAAGAATTTGCCCGTTACCCCATTTCCGATAATAGCCCTATGCAGCAAATTTGTATATTATGTAACTAGTACTTGGTAAAACTAAAAATAAAGAATTTAACATTTTTACAGTTATTCTAGATACTTCCAGGGGTTTATTACGTTAGTCGAAGCATTTCTTTTAATATCAAGTCATTTTTCAATCTTAGATATTGGAAATACAATACAAATTCTTTGCTTCATTTTAGTCTAGTATACCTACAAATTGAAAATTCATTTAGTAAAATAAAATCATTGAATTGCTTTGCAGGTCGGGTGGAGCGAACCAGGAGTCTCTCAATGATAGGTACATAGAAACTTTTTATTATTTTTACTGTATTCACAAAATTTGTAGCTTAAAAAAAAAAAAATAAAAATAAAAAAATAAAAAAATTGGTCAACACTAAAGAAAGAAAAAACAAAGAAATTCACTTTTTGGGGGAAAAATATACTACGACATGTATTGTATGAAAAAAAAATTTGTATCGCGATAATTAAGTTACATATCCAGGTGGTACGCGGCTTTTGATATTAATCGATCAATTATTTGTTGGTGATAGAAATATTTATAAAAAAGAAAAAAAAAAAAAAAACAATATGAATGTTGCTATGCCTACGTACCTTTCATCATTTTTATATATTGCAGATCTTTTTTTATTGCACAGTATGCGGAGACATTTGAATTTGCTGACATCAAAATATCACACAAGCTTGAGATAATTTTATTTGTAAAATATTCACTGTAAAGTTAAATTCCTTAGCCGTTTATAATGCTTAGGAATGAATTGGACCCTGATGTCTATGTATTAATTTTTATTAATTTAGATGTTTTTTCTCTGTTTTTGTCATTCGTAGGAAGTTGTTCGTCGGAGGACTCAGCTGGGAAACTACTGACAGTGAGTGCATTTCTTATAAAAATTTATCACTTTGTCATAACTACATTTGCTCACAACACCAAACAATAATTTTCTAAAGCAACTTAAATACAAAGTAATGTATCTCAGAGTACAAAAGAAATCCAATTGTTGGCAATGATGTTATATCTTAGGACACCTTCGGATAACAGAAATATATCTGTTATGTGAGACGTATAGAAAAATACTGAGCAAATACATAAAGAGTTTTCAATTATGTGTTAGAATCAACATACCTGAATTTTAATTCTTATCTTTAAACACATTTTTCTCATTTTTTTTTCCAGAGGAGCTAAGAGATCATTTTGGTTCATACGGCGACATTGAAAGCATCAATGTCAAGACAGATCCGAACACCGGACGTTCGCGAGGATTTGCATTCATTGTATTTGCCAGAGCTGAATCGCTGGACAGGGTAATGAATCCATTCATTATGAATATAAGTCTGCATAAATTATCTTTGAAAACTTGGAGTTGGAAATGAATAGTTTTTGTGATGATATCAAAATGTCAGTTCTGCTACCGAGTGCAAGTGACGACAACCTTGACAACTGAGGATTTATTATTTCAAACATATAATTATTATTTTATCAATCTACATTTTTTCTCATACCAAAGTCTTCTTGCATTTGTTTACAGATCATGGCTGCTGGCGACCATATCATAAACAGCAAGAAAGTTGATCCAAAAAAAGCAAAGGCCCGTCATGGTAAAATCTTCGTTGGAGGTCTTTCAACAGAACTGACTGACGACGACATCAAAAACTTCTTTTCCCAATTCGGTTCTGTAAGTATAGTTGATAGGTACTACTAAAAATAGTTTTCAAACACTTATGAAGATATTTTCTAGTTATTGCGACTTTGATATAGGTATCAATGCTATATTAAATAATTTTACTTTTCATGATGAAACAAAATTTTAGTCAGTTCTGCTACTGAGTGCGAGTGACGATTACTTCTAAACCTGATGATGGACTATATTGTTGAGATTTTATTCTAAGGAATGCTATAAACTTGCGAATTGAAAAATTTCTTCAACTTTCATTACAGATTGTTGAAGTAGAGATGCCGTTCGACAAGACAAAGAACCAGAGGAAAGGGTTCTGTTTCATCACATTTGAATCGGAACAAGTAGTCAATGAGCTGCTCAAAACACCAAAACAAACTATCAACGGAAAAGAGGTATTTGAAATGTTCACTTGATTCCCTTGCATTATTCGTTCCCCCATTCCTTTATAGTTAATGAAATCATCAACTCGTTAAGCTTTCTCGGATTATTCTATCTTATCTTTTATTTGATCACTTGATACCCGATTGTCAACATTATAAACCACGAAGTTAATGTAAGCAATGATGTTATACATCTTAGGACACCTTCAGATGGCAGAATGGCACTGTTATGTGAGATGAGTTAAGAATCTGAGCTTACATATACATAATAAGAATGATGATTCCTTTCGAAATTTTTTTGAGTCACATTTTCCAATATCCAAAAAAAAATTGCGACTCTATAAAATGTTCTACTCTGAACTTACCCGTCCGTTTCTAATCTCTATAGGTTGACGTGAAGAAAGCAACGCCAAAACCCGACGGAATGGGCGGTATGCGCGGTAGTGGTGCCGGCGGCCGTGGAGGACGTGGAGGTCGCGGTGGCAGAGGGCGAGGATTTGGCGGTCAGGGCGGATGGGGTCAAGGTGGTTATGGCGGCGGTTACGGCGGTGGCTATGGCCAGGGAGGATATGGAGGTGGCTATGATGGTTACGGAGGTGGATACGACTATTATGGCGGTGGTTATGGCGGTTATGGGGGATACGACTACAGCGGATACGGTAATATTGACTATTGAATTATTAATAAACATACGTGGTTCCTTACCAAGTACCTATATTATTTATTTATTTATTTATTTTCCTTCTCACAACTGACAGGCCAGTAATTGAAGCACTAGATACGCGGCAGACGCGATTGTTGATCAAATTTTTAAGGCGAAGGAAACTTGTATATTAAGACGACTTTAAACAGGGTGATTCTATGTATACAGATTCAAATATAGCGTTTACGCAAGCTTTCCGAATTTGATTTGATTTTTTTTTCTTTTCTACGTGTCTATATCACGTAACTTCTCTTTCACTTTTTATTTTCATTTTTATTATTTTTATTCTCGTTTCGGTTCTCACGTCTATGAAAACCATGTAACTTATGTTCTGCTGTATTGATCATTTACATAGAACAACATCCTGTTTCTAAGAATCGGTGAATCTATTTTTATGTGAGATGGTGGTGGAACAACATGGCTGATGCGTCTGCTCTGTATATAGTGCTCTTCGAAACAGGCAAATGGTTTTGGGTTTCGAATGACTATGTTATAGTGAACAAGGAGTTGGGGTATTTATATTAAATAAGAAAATAACTCCTTGTGAAACCGAGACACTATTCAAGTTAGCGATGTTCTAAATAATGTTGAAAGTGTACTTGTTTTGCCATAGTTTCGAGTATCCCATCTTAGCACAAAGCCTTTTAATAATCGAAGATTCAAATCAGCTTTACCACAAAAATCCCGTTCATGTGAAAACTTTGGGTTGTGTTCGTAAGTTTTTTGCGAATATATATTTAAATATATATGAATTGAAAAAAAATTAAGTTTTTCAATCGTAAAGAGACTTGCAGTTTTTTTTTCTTTTTTTTTCATGGTTTTTTTTTCATCTTTCTATACACCCAATTGAATATCTATGTATTTGATATACTTAAAGAGATTGGAGCAGAGAACATAACTTAAACAATTTAATGTACTTCTCTGGTATCAGCCATCGTGTTACGCTGTGGCCAACTAACTTATCTTATATACGTTATATTCTTTGATGCCTTGTTATAATATATTTAATAATATGCTATAAATGAATGAATATATAACTTATTAACAATATTTTAGGGGAATATAATATGTAACAGTGAAAGTGTGAAGGCAGATGAGCTGTAACTATTTTGATATCAGTTTAAGATAGTTTTGAGCTATAACGGATAAAATTTCGAATCTTTTATTATACGTTTTGATCATGTCTGTCGGAAAGGCAAAAAAAATGATGAAAATGATGTATACTTTGATCATCATCAATTTACTCCTGAAGGATAGAACTAACGTTTGATTTAAAAAAAAATTGCATTTAATTTTTTTGTTTTATAATTTTCGATCTTTCATACGTTCACTGATTGATGTCAGTGGATAAGTAGAATTTATTGTTTTATAAAAATTTTGTTCTTTAAATTCTGCAGACTCACTGACTTCAATTCCACGCAATCACTGTAACATAATTATATATAAAACCAAATATGTGGTAAATATAAAAGGAAAGTGTACAGGATAACACGGAGTACGAAATCGTATATATATTATACCCCCTCGTTCCTGCTTTTCAGTCCTGTCATGATCCCATAATGCATGTTTTTTGTTTGGAAATTATACATCTCATCTCATTTCATAGAAAAAATAATAATTAGTCACATACATGCTTTGTCTTAGAATAATCATAGCGCGATGCTTTCAATTCAAAAATCTATTGGTACATGAGCCGAGTGTGTATTTGGATTGTCTGAAACTTATCCCAACAATAACAAAATTTTGCAAGGAATCAAATTGATTAAATATCCTCAAAATGAAGTCCAAAAATTTCAGATCCCTTTATAATCAATAAAATACGAAACCAAACTTAATTATAGTTTTCAACTTCAAAGAATTGATAGTTTGAATGCAAAGAGAACCTACCAGCACACCACAACACAGCACTTGAGAAGAATTCTCATTTGAAAATTTGTTTATATAAATTAGTGATGAATTATGATCAAAGTTCTTTTTAAGTACGTACACAGTATTATATATACTTTGAAACACTAAAAGTTGGTGTTACCATTGAGTCTCATCTGTTGATTGATTGTCAATGAGCGTCTGTTTGTCTGCTTCGTTATTAGGCTCTAACTTGGCTGGTTCATTATCTTGATGATTCAAGTCATATTTGTTTCACTTCAGCACTATAGATGTAGAGTATAACAATTAACTTGTAAATACATCACAAATAACTTTGACATTGTTTCTGAAATTGGAAACGATTGCGTAATGAAGGACTGGTCATCTCCATGAATAAATTTGGTGCACCGCACTCAGCCATGAAAATATCCCTGCGATTAAGTCAAAGGTTCATTACGTTCGTTCAATTTTTTTCGCCTCTTGATTCTCGGTCTGAACTTCATACAATAGAAAATTTGTCTACAATTCTTACGCACTTATTGAAAGTGAAAGAAATTATGTAAATATCAGAGGGGAAGGTCACAGTTTGTAGAAAATTTTGAATTCTAGTTAGAAATTGCAATACAGTTGATCGATCGGCATAGTACAGTTATCTTTTACTCTACGAAATACAAATCGAAATAGCTGAAACAAAATATCAGTTCTTCCAAGTAATGAATAATTTCCTTCTAAACTGATTCATAACTTAGTAAAAAATCTGCAATTACGTAATCGTTATCTATGAAAAGAGTGCATTAGAAGTAGCTTTGAGACGTACAGTACGGTGATACTAACTGCATTACTGATACCATGTGTTCCATGAAATGCAGATGGCTATGGCTATGGCGGTGGTAGTTACGATGGTGGCTACAGTGGTGGGCGCGGTGGTGCACGCGGGAAAGGTACGCAATAGCGTTCCTTTTTTTTTTCTCTTCTGTTGGTTGGTTTAAAGTCCTCTATTCCGTTCAGACATTCATTAATTTCCTCGCTCCGTCTCTTTGTGCCTGCTAAGATTGACAATGAGTAGATTTTCAATATCACACAATTTTTCCAAATCTAAATACTCATTACATAAGCATTTACCCACGACTGCAAAGAACATTAGAAACTGTTCAACTACTAAGATCAACAATGGTCAGCGTAACTGCTTCAGCATTCCAAGACTATTACAAACATACTTTATTTGTGGCGCTGATGTAATTTATTTTTCTATACAGTGGAGATTGCTTCCTGAGAAGTAGGGAAAAAAAAGATTTATGGCCATGCTCTCCTCTTGTTGATGAGTAACTTATTAACAGTAATTAGAGTGGTCCTAAATTTACAATGATTGGGCCTTCTTTTTTTTTTTTTTTTTTTTTATATAAAGCAAAATCTTAAACTATTTTCCCTATAGGCTTTGAATATTGTTGACTACTATGTGGAATTTATCACTATTCGAATTGCTAGTGGTATTTTGTGTCGCACCTGTACCTTGCTTGGTTCCCAACTAAAGAATTACAATTCCACAAACTAGCTCAACATGAACTACTGTTTGCTAATTTTGCTATGCATTTAAACAGATACTCATACCTTAAATACCTATACATATTATACATTCGAGTATGCAGGAGCCATCATAGCGATATCCTATTATTATTACATTTGAGAGGAGAAAACATTTTTATGACAACCATTGCTGCATGAAGGATTTTTGTTTTACTACCATGTTTCATATACACAATAAAATGCTACATGCTATTACATTGGATAGGAATACAGGTGAAATAAAAACTGATATGTGAATAATAAACCTAACAGTACAAAAGTCTGCAGGTGATGTCTTCATCGTCATTGACAAAATTCTATTCACATTGAATTGGGATTTCGTTTTTGAGATTTTAAATGGATCGTGAATTTTGTGCATTCGATTTCACGATTTGCTCATGCATTTTGAGAAATAAAAGTTGGTATAAATTTGCTTCTTGCAATTTTACACTTAGATTTCGTGCCATTTTTGCGAGGATTGTATCTCAGGATTGAAATCCACATTTGTTCAGTATGGAACAATACTTTTCATTTACCGGTTTACAAACATACAGCTCTGAGGTATACAAAATACATGTGCTTGGGATATTTTCATGAGATAATTCACAGTTTTCATATTAATACATATTATACAATTTAAGCTATTCTATACCCTCTAAGCTGTGTTCCAATTTAACTTGAGCTACCCAATTTCAACGTTTCTGGTCTTTTCAGTATGAATAATATAAACATTGGTATTAATATCTATAGAAGGTTCACGGGCTTTCCCTAGAGTCCTTGATCGTTATTGGATTGAGTAATATCGATGATTTACGATTTAGTGCATCACCAATACATTTTTTGAATGTCAAGAGTTCATTCGAATTTCCAGCACAATGATGCCTTGTTTCATAGTCATATTCAAAATTATTGCATCTACCTTTCTCTCACGTCTGTATATAGAGAAAGATTGAAAGAGCTGAATAATTCTGAATATGCCCAAACAATGTCTTCATCATTGGAAGACACCCCCTGAAACAAGCGAACCTGTACACTTGGGAGCTTCTTCTGCCCAATCACCAGTAAAGGAAACCATAACAAACTACAAGATGAACATTAATTTCGACGACAAATCGGAATTTCGAATAATTTATCACTATCTGCAAACTGCTCTCTATTACTGAAATAATTACTCGGCGTGATCCACTCTCTGGAATTAGGAGAGCCACATGCCAAATGATTAAAAACATTCGGGATGAATTACCGAAGGAATTCCGATTTGTGGTATAAACTTGAAGTTTATTTCAGTTTACCAATTTAGGCCAGAATTGATAAAAGTGGGATAAGATTCTCACTCGAATAGGAACACAGCCGAAAGCTTACTACCTTAGCCTGTAGCCTCTATGTAGTATTTCTATTGCCTTTATTATCATCGTGCTAGCCTCTTTCGTAATGATTATTATTTTAGTTTAACTGGTTGTCACTGTGTGCGTGTGGTAGAGTTAACCAGATTCTTGTTGGATAGATTTGTTTTAAATATCTGAGATCGGTGGAAGGATTGAGGGGTTCCAATCACGTGGGCTAACAGTGCGCCGTGCGTGTGTTTCAGGAGGCTCAGGCTACGGCGGCAAGCAGAGGGGTGGCGGTCGCCAGAACCAAAGGCACCAACCTTACTAAGGAAATCTTAAGTTGCAACGACAGTACAGAAATTGTATTGTAACCGCTGGTGAGTGTTCTTTATTCGCACATTACAATTTGACGCCCTCATTTCGATATTCAAGGGGTCAAGAATTTATTCCTGAATCACACTTTTGATTCAATTTCTATCAAAACATACTCCCAGTCATTGCCATTTCGTATTCATTCAAAACTACGTCATATGAACTTCTGCATAATAAGTTCAGAGTTTGATATGCACGGAATATTTCCGTTGTTTGTGGTTCATTTTGTGAATAAAACTAGTTCTCATCCTAATATATAATGTTAGTTTTAATGTTGCAACTTATTTTTCAAATTCTCTTCCTTTTTATTGGTTTGGTGCTGCCAGAATAACCGTGGTGAAATTAGACCAACGGTTATACTGGCATTTGATGCTAATGACAATCACAGAACGCCTGCTTCAAAGCATACGAATTATTGTTAAAACAAAAAAAATCAAGAACATATTTAATAATTCAAGAAAGTTCGGTAATGGGTTTCACAGTCGGACGTGTTTTAAGTCTTCTTAGCTTAGAGAAAAATTGTATTGGAGACAAAACGTTCAACTCTTATCGATTGTATGGATAATATTTCGGATTTATCTCTTCTTGGAGCTGATAATTTTCTAAATATAAGAATTTTAAATTGTTATTGTTTCATGTGTTTCAGATTTCCTGCCCTATAACAAATCTCACAACTCGACGAATCATCATTCCATTAAACCCCGTCAACAACAGCGCAAACAACCCATCAAAAACAGTCAACAGCAATAGTTTCTCATTTGCGTTCATCCATATTAACATAATATACAGCAGTACATAAAACCATTAAAATAACATAACATAGCCCAGCTCTTGTGTATAAATTTGTATTTCACTTAATAATAATAATGATAATAATAATAATATTATTTAATAAAAAATAGTTGACAAGACAAAAAAAAAATAAAAGCGACGCGCGAACAAACCGCTTGAACGGTGCAGTTGAATTTCTCTACACGTGTTAAGTATTATAGTAAATAGAGTTGTGTGCTATCGCTGATTTCGCATATCCTCAAAAAGTAATTTTTCTTTTTTTTTGTTTTTTTTTCGAATTTTTTAAGAGTACAGTTTGATATCATATATCAATTAAAGTATTCTTAGCTTAGTGCAGTTTGGCTGTTGTATGTGACAATTAAATTGAAACTGCAAATTGTATACTGAAGGTAATATGTCGAACATGAGATAATTATTATACAGAGGCTTGGGTCATAATCAATCGTATTGATGCTGTTGAATGGGATTCACATGCTCTACTAGAGCAGTCCTATTTGACAGCAGAACAAAACGGAACAGAAAGAAAACAAAAAAAAAATAGAGCAGACAGAAAACTGAGAAAGTTGTATTTCAACAGAAGTTCAGATCGACTACAGATTAAATAATCATGACGGAAGAGTTCGTACATTCCGATTCCGGATAATTTTGTGTGTGTGCACAATCAGCAAATAGACACACTGTGTAAAACTGGTTTAATTATGGGAATTGATGATAAATAATGATCGATAAAACAAGCCAATGAAGACTGTGAAATAAACTGCATTTTGTACAAAAAAGAAATTGATTTAAAACAAGAATAGGTTGGCTCCCCGTTCTTTAGCTGGAGAGCATACAGACATGTTGCAATCAACCATGTCCAACAATTTTAACAATAAGATTATTTTAATTTTGTCTATAACTAAACTTAAAATGCTACGATAGCAAGGTAAGCAGGCAATGTACTTTTTACACTGGAAAAAAATACTGTTACTATGGTACGTGAGGTAGAGTTGTAAAAAGATGATTGCTTCCTTATTATTAATAAAAAAAAAAATAAAAAAAAAATATAGGATTAAATAAAAACTCATTTTGTGTACATAAATTGTCTTTGTTTTTATTGAACCTTTCTATTCCAATAATGTCGCCTTCAGTTCTATCAAGAGGACTCGGTCAACGTTGCTTCTTGGTTTTGATTCATTTGCATTATATGTGTAGGTCATGCCTAATTGCTTCCTGGAAAAAAAAAGAAAATTTCATGAATTATATCATCTCACCTGCGAAAAATCGTACTTTCCCTAAAGCATTCCATCAGGGTTCGTTTGGGTTTGATTTGACCCGTTGGAAGCAGTTGTACGTGAACAAAAAATTTCCGCTTGGCGGCAGGGGAACGAGGATACGGCGTCCATACAGCTGTTGAAACTCACGTTTGTTTGTTGCCTGTTGAGGTAGTGATTTGTATACTTTCATAGACGGCTGATGAATTTATTGATGTGCCTGGCTCTTCGGCAGCAAAGGTGAACCCAGATTCGCTTCACAGTGAAGTGTCGTAAGTGCGATTAAAAAATGCACTTGTGATTTGTAAGCAGCTGTTACTCCGGAACAATCTCATCGCGTCAGAATCTTCTGCAGTGATTAATGAAGAATCTATTTCAAATCGCAGAAGAGATGTACCGCTCAACGTTACAAATGTTAGCAAAAAAGAAATTCATTGCAGACGACGATCTTATTTCGCTTGAAGAACTTGACGAAGAAGGCGTCTTCGAAGAACTCGAACGTTCCGATTCAAAATCAGGAGGCGATTACGAGCCCGATCAAAAAAAAAAACGAAATCAAATCCCGATCATCTTCCGTTAGATTACAAAATTAGAGTTGTGACTTTGGCAAAAGAACACCCAAAATGGAGCGTGAGGAATCTGCAAAGAAAGGGAGCAGCCCGTCTGAAAAGTATGAAAGATTTGAAAAGATGGGAGAAGCATATTCAAAATGGTGGGACCAGAAAGAATGAATACAGTACAATCGATTCTTGGACTTATGATCGTTTCTTTGACGCTCGAGCATACAGACAACAGGTCACGACAAGAACTTTGCAGCAATGGGCTCTATCTACTGCTAGCCAATTCCCGGATTCGGAATCCAAAGCCTCTGACGCATGGGTCAAACTATTGAAAAAAAGACATCGAATTCGCCAAAAGGAAAATAACGAAACTAGATTGGAGAGAGAAACCGCTACAGTAGAGGAAACTCTTGCTGCGGCAGAAAACTTTAGAATCCATACTCGGCTGTCATACCGAATTATGACAAGGATTTTGTCATTGATACTGACCAAATAGGTATGTGAATGAGGAGTCTCATTCTTTGATATCAATGGATTAACAATTTTATGTAGAAAACACGGTACTTATTTTTGAACCATTTTTTTTTAGAATGCCAATACCAATTGACTTACGACCGAACTTCCGACGAGCAAGCTTCGAGATGGTTCTTATTGAGCGGAAAGATATGAATAAGATGACGCACTCATACACGGTACAATATTCTATTAGCCTATCCGGAAAACTACTACCAACCGTTCTTGTTTGTTTGCAAGAGTCTACTGGCTCTTTTGGACCGAGAGGGTTTCGTTACATCGTCAAAGTCCGGCAAGCTCACAACAGCTTTGTATAACAAATATTTAACCGCTGTCTTGAAGCCACACGTGGAAATTAAGAAAAATGATTTTGCCCATTGACTCTGGGGAAGGGCAAACGAACCCCGGTTCGTACGATGAGATTTTCCAAGATGAGCAAGATGTGCCAACATGTAGTATCAAAGTGATTCCTCCGAAGTGCACTCTGTTAGTGCGGCCCTGCGAAGTCTATTTCTACCGGTAGGTGTTGAACTTGATAAAAAAGGCTCCAGTATTCTGCCTACTTTATCGAGAATGAAAGAGAAATGACTTTTAGAGAAGATTATATCGAAATACAATCAATCGTGCAACACCAGTTATCCGCACCGATATTCCGTGACATGCTACAATATGGTTTGCTGCTAAACTGTGCAATAGCAGAGTATCGTTCATAAACGTAAACCAAATTTGCTTCTTGGTGCACATTTTGAAAAGCATCTGAGCATGCAGAAACACGAAATTCATTAGGTGTGCTAGATGCCGTGAAAATTACTGGTTCCCTTGTTTTTACGATCAGTATCACCTCAGTTTGTGTAGTATTCGACGGCTGGATTACCACAAGTATAGAAAATAATCATTAATAAAAATACTATCCAATATCATGTTTGACTATAACATCGTATAATAACAATTTGTAGTTCTAAACTGTTTCTCCATGCGGTCTCCATTGCCATTGACATAATTAATTTTAAAAAATAAAAAATAAAAATTTACTCTAATTTATAGCTTCTGAATAATAATAAAAAAAAAAGGAACTGATTACATTAAAGAAGCGTCGAAAATGAGCTCATCACAGGCGAGTCGAATAGATTTTTTTATACCGCATCTAGAGTTTTAAATATTTGAAACGGTTTGAAAGTGCCTAAAGCGAATAAAAAAAGACGTTACACATTTTTTTGAAATCTTGACTTGCTTATGCTATCCGATTATTCAAACGACTAATCTTGATAGTAATTTGAAAACTGAAAGTTATCTTAACAATTAATAACCGTCTTTAAACGACGTTTCAATTATTGAAGAATCTCTAAAATCGATTTCTCCTAATTCCAAAGTGACAGCAAAGTATTGGAAGCCACAGGAACCATTCCTTTTCGGCCATAGCATTCATTAATTCAGAGGGTCATCGTCGGCGTTTTACGCGAATTCGCAGCCATATTTATCGTCAGGCCAATCAAGCCATTCGACCCTCCCGGGTTTGCGATTCCCAGGGTCTACACGACCGAGAACACGGATAGCCTCGAAGCAGAGGCTCTGAGCCTTTGGGTTCGAAGTCTCATCGGATCGCGCACGCGCATGCAGTGCATGTGCTGACACCACGGTACTCTGAGGGCTCCACACTGAACTGTTTTTATAATTAACATTATTGTGAACTGTTATTATTCATACTAAACCTTGTTTCCTCAAAGTTTTTCCAATTTAACACCACTCTATAACTTAAGTGTAACTGAACGCATCAATATCTTTAAAGGTGAGCATTTAATGAGCCCAATAATCCCCTCATATCTCGCTAAGAGCGGACCAGAATCTAAAGAGACCTTGCACAGAGGGATTTTCGGCGTGGTTTCACATGCCATAGCCCCACATGCCGGCTTTGTGGTCTGAATTAGGCATAGCGTTACATTCTTAGCTATAACCTAACACTCTCTGTTTTTCACTGTTAGCAAAGTTTTCTCCACGGGCACGTGGTTTTTTCTTTCTTTTTTTTAACCTTTTTATTTTTGAAATTTTTACAAAATGTCTACGGAATTTAATCGCCATGCCTGTCTACCATGGCATGAAGCGCCGTTCTCACGACGCTGCTTTTGTTCCTCATCCGCCCAAATTTTATATACCTTGCCAAGTATTTAAGTCGGATATTTTCTACTCCGACCGATCTGTACCAAGAAACTTAATCTTTAGCGAAAGATTCCGTTCACGTTTATTGCGATTTAATCATTTCCAACACTAGTCACAATCCACGAGGTGTTTTCCTTTGTGTTTATCACAACCACCACATAAACGTAACTGAATTCTTCATACATCTTTTCTTAGATTGTTGAAAATTCAGTATTCGCATCTAGTTTCCGATCAGACTCTGCTTTTGATCCGTCACACCGATACGTAGTAATTTGTCTATTCCATAATTTATAGCTTTTGTCGGAACTTTGCTATTCTGTCAAGGTTGTTGCGGCTCAAATTCTACACACTCCGTAGTCCTGAGCGGACCTTTATTCTTTGTAATATCTCTTTCCTACTTATTCACTCCAAACTTTGAAGTATCGTTGGAAAAATTCCAAACTTAGACCTTAATAATGTCTAGGAAATAGATTACATCAGTGATTATGTGCTAGAAGACTTTCATAAACATCACCTATAGCTTGTAGCTATAGGAAATTTCAAACGTAGATATTTATTGACGAGATGATGTGTAGACCCAGATCCTATGTTGTTTATTAATTTTTGACTCTTCGAATTCCAAGTGATTTAGAACCCTTGACCTTGTGTTTCAGAAAACCTGCCTTAATATTTATAAGACTTGTCAATCATCACCAACATCTCATTAGCTAAACAAGTTAGATATCTGCCTTTGTAACAATTATCAAAGTTGTTATACACATTAAATATAAAGAAAATACAAAAACACTAAGAAAAATTTGAAGACGAAAGATAGTGTCAAGGAGTGGGACAGGAAATGGTCATGGAGGCATCCCCCTCGCCCCAGTCTGTCGGCCGCGAGTTCGTCCGACAATACTACACCTTGCTCAACAAGGCTCCCTCTCATCTTCATAGGTAATATTCATTTTTCCAAACAGTGGATGGGTTTATTTGCTACAAAAACACGATGTTTGTATCAAGTATAAATTCCAAGGTGTTTGGACATGACCTTGAAGTTTAAGCCTCTATTCTTTCCTCAAGGTTCTACAACAATCAATCTTCGTTCGTTCACGGAGGATTGGACGCTCCGAACAGAGAAACCAATCCGGCAATTGGACAGAAGCAAATCCATCAGAAAATTCAACAGCTAAATTTCCGCGACTGTCATGCCAAGATCAGCCAAGTTGACTCACAGGCAACACTCGGAAATGGCGTTGTCGTACAGGTACACACATGATCCGATACGATCATCAAAATTTGAATAACTATTTCCAAACTCTATTCTACTAATATTTTAATTACTGCAGGTGACAGGAGAGCTTTCTAATGCGGGTCAGCCGATGCGACGCTTCACACAGACTTTCGTACTGGCAGCGCAAGCTCCCAAAACATACTACGTTCACAATGATATCTTTCGTTATCAAGACCTTGGCTTTCCCGACGAGGAGGAAGGTGACGTTGAAGGTGGCGATGGAGGCTTAGGTGAAGGTGTTGGCGAAAGAGAACCCGAAGAAGGAGTGCGTTCAGAACCCGAAGAAGATGAACAATCTAATCAAGGACATCAGTTACCTCCTGCAACTGCTCCGCCAGAGCCGCAAGGACCACCTTCTCTTATCCCAAGCCAACAACCGCAATTGCACCAACATGTTTACTATGCCGCGGCGCCTCAACAACCTGTAAGATACATTCGAATATTGGTCAAACGCTATTAGCTGAAAAGAAAATTTTTGATTAGATAATATTCCCAGGTCGATCGCAGGCTTCAAATATTCGAATTTTTATGCTATTTGTGGTCAATTAAACACAAGATTTATGAGATCATAAAAGGGATTTAACGTCACTGTTTAAGGTTGTTTAGGGGTTGGGGATAAAACTTAACTGTTTGGGAAAAATCATAGAATGCATAAATGTGAACGCGGGTTTCTTAAAACTGAAACAGCTAATATGCCTACTGAATATTGTCCGATATTAATGGTTATTCCTTTTTAGTTTTGGTACTGAGAACAAAGCTTTCAAAATTTCAAATTTTCTCATTTGCCCACACCTCTGAGGCATATTATAGTGAAATTCTTGGTGGAATTTGTGACAACAGTAAATAAATAAATAAAAGTATAGGAAAACAAGTTAACTGACGCTTAGGCAGGTATACCTCGTTACTTTGATGGTAAAAATAAGAGAAATATTATTGGATAATGCTTAGGTGCATCCGGTGATGCAACCAGTGGCAATAAATGGTTCTGTTCATGATGAATCACCTCTGATAAATCAACAGCAGCATGCCCACACGTACATTTCTGAGACTGGAACTCAGGAACAATTTGTTCAGGAACCAGAGCCAGAAGTGGTTCCTGAACAACAGCAACAGGTCGAAGAGGAGACTCAAATAAAAATCGAAGAGTCACAGGAACAGCCTGAAGCAGAAATGGAACACTCAATTACAGAACCACAACCAGAAGTCCCAGTGCCAATTCAAACCACCAATAACAGTGGGCCTATTTCTTATGCAAATTTAGTAAAATCCTTTGCTACAGCTACTGGATCTACTAGCCCCCAAGCGCCTAAGCCTTCCATGTCGCCTGTAAGTCCTAATATAATTGTGAGACAAATCGTTGTAAATTTAATTAACACAGAATTCTTACCTTGTATGATATGTGTTACAGCCACCCGTCACACATCAACGTCTCGACGATCGAATGCCAGTACCTGCCGTTAATTCTGGACCTATTCTATCATCTCCTTCGAACATTAATTCCAGTCAACAACAGGTCCATAGAGGAATAGGAGGCAACCAACAGCAGCAACAACATCAGCAACAAAGAGCCCCGCGAGGAGGACCAGTTCAACGAGGTATGGGCAGGGGACCTCCCCGCCCTCCCTTCCCCTCCGATGACAACGGCTGGGGTGATTATAATTACAAATTATAGATATTTATTCAATTTTACATTCACATTCATTCATCCATGTCGTGCTAGTTGCTATCTTGGTTTTTTGCGAGAGTTGGGCGTTTTATTCGAACATAGGTTCGAACAATTGTTTTTTAGTAAATACTATATTGTCAATGTTGAATTTTTATCAGATGGTGATCGTCGTGGAGGTCGTCAAGTCCAGTACGGAGATTCCCATCAATTGTTTTTGGGAAATTTGCCGTTGGATGCCTCAGAGGATCAATTGCGTACATTATTCGAGCAGTATGGCCCGGTAGCTGAGCTACGTGTTCACAGCAAACAGAATGAGAGAGGGAAAGCACCTCATGGAGCGTCCAATACTAGCAGAGTACCCAACTATGGGTTTATCACGTTTGAGGATCACGCCTCTGTTTTGAACGTTCTGCAACATTTGGTAGGAGTAATTTTTGATTTTTTCTTGACAATTCACTTGCTGGTTTACAACGGAACGGAGATATACAATTTTCACTCGTTTACTTACAGCCAATCCATTTTCCTGACGAAAATCATACAAAGCTTAACGTTGAAGAGAAGAAAGTTAGACCAAGGATGTCAATGGAAGGAGGAGGCGGTAGGACATCTACAGGAGATGGTTCGGTACGTCCAATGGGTGGTCAACAGCAACGTGGACCAGGTAATTTAGATTTTCTTTGCATTCATCAATGTGAAGACGCCAATTGATCTTACATTTCACAAATCGTTTAAAATATTCAATATTATCATTAAACATTTGAACTGAAGTACCTGTATAATGAATAGAAATGATGGATAAAATTGATTTTCTATTATAGTTGACACTCCGTACTCGTAAATTACGTTTAGTGAGGTGATATTACGATTTATGTGCATTAAAAATCGACTTTGTAAATTTCCTACGAAAAGCTGTACCCAATTTCCATTACACAATAATGAATCAAGAAAACTTTCTCACTATTCCAAGAGCTTAATGCTACTAGTTCAGGTAAAGCTTTCAAAGTTTTCCACTAAAATAAACTACAACTTGATTCACAGGAGGTCCAGGAGGTGTGATGAGAGGTAGCGGGCAACCAGGCGCTCGAGGTGGTCGTGGAAGCTTTTCACGTGGTGGTGACGGTGGCCGAGGTGGCGGCATGCGACAACCAGGAAATCACAGCTATCAAAACCGCCGTTAAGTGTTCCCAAGCTGTAAGTGCACCCTGATAAACTTCGACCTTACACTAAACATGAATATTAAGCAGTGTGTGTGTGTTTATTGGTCGTTTATCGATACATAAGGATATTTATTATGTAAGATGTGTATATTAAATTAATCAGACGCCGATACGTCTTGATTTTCGATCACGCAAAGCTCCAAATTATAAAATGCGTAATAATTTCTTTATTTTATTTTTATGTTGAAAGTTGGAACATTATACACGTTTTCATTCATTGATGAACAAAGTGGTTTATTCTTATTATTTAAATCTCTCCCCAGCTGAATGAATGTCTAAATATATGTGTTGTGGCTATTAATTTGAACAGTTTCTATAATCATGTTATGATTCATTACTTCCAGATTAATCATTAGTATCTATGATCTACTGATACTACAATAACAAATTTGTCTATGATTGCAAGAGTTCCAAAATGATACACGGATAACACAAGCTGTTGATAACATGAGGCTGATATTCTGAAAGCAATCCATACTGGAAATTAAATTCAGTATTTAGATAATTACACTAAGAATCATAAGAACTGCGATTACGTGATATTTTGTTCACATTATCTGCAATGACACTATACGCGCTCTATTACTGAAATATGATCGCAATTGATAAGATTGCATCTATCTTGATTCCCTTAAAGATTAATTATACTAATTTCTATGAATTTTATTGGTAAATGGAACTTCGGAACATGATAAAGAGAATTTGAATTCAGGAGAACCAAAGGACGTAGTGTAGATAAGTGGATCCATCCAGACTTCTGATAAAGTACTGTAGTCAATATCTCCTCGAGCTATTTTTATCAACTGTTTTATCATCTCTTGACACTTTTTGATTATGCATGAATTAGGAAAATTGCGAGCTCTCAGAGTTTTCAAGTGCCAGCCAAACTGAGAAACATTTATATCTGGTTGAAAGCCATAAGTAAAGAGTTTCGAAAACAATTCCCTTTTATCCAAGGAGGGAATACACCCGTAGACGGATTTTTTAGGCAAAATTTTCAGACTCATTTTCTGTTTTATGTATATCTTCTCGCTATTTGTATGCTGTTCAAGTTACGGGGTAAAAAAAGAAGGAAATAGATGGCCCACATTCGAAAAGTAATCTTCATGAACGATTCTTATCAACTTCTCTTGAATAACTTATTCGGTGTATAAATGTTCGGACAGAATGACCGAATATCTTGTCGTAGTTAGATCACGCATATCGTAGGTGCATGTTTTACATTATAACTGAATACTACGATGCCAAAGTTGTGCAATAAATTATTATCAACTTTGTTTAACGTTTATCACTTCATCCCATATCGACAATTATTTACCAAGCATTTACTTCCAACACACAAGACAGTAATCTGCATATTTCACAAACATATCCGGTTCAGTCAGTTGGAATCATGATACGTACCTTGGAGTCTAAGAATACATATATAAATATATACCTATATATATATATTTCTATGTCGATTCGGCTACCTTCCAGACCTCACCGACTCCGATTTGATTCGTGATTTTTTGTGTTATTATCCTACCTCTAAAACAATTTTCTGAATTTTTTTCAGATTTTCTCAAACAACCCTTTTTGAGTTATGAATTTGTTTGTCTTCAAAATTTGAACCATTTTGTAAAATCTGCAAAGATTCACCAAAATCCAGTAGATAACGTAGAACAGCTACCCGTATTAGAAAATGTGGAGAGAATTTTTGTTCAATCTTTTTTTTTTTCAGTTAATTAAAAATTGTATTCAAGAAAACGCTGCAACGACTTTTATCATTCCGCAACTGTGGGATAGGGCCATCCAACTAAACTTGACTATCCTCCTGATGCAAAAACTTTTCTTTCAAAATTGCGCCATTTGGATTTTAAGACGTTTTTTCATTCATGTTCGCTAGTTAAAGCCAACCATATTGCCGCATTTACGGAACCATGGAAGTCGTTGGTGCAGCCTTTTCTGGAAAACAATGTTTGATTAAGTGAAAAAAAAGATTCTCCACATTTTTCAAGTCACTTACTGGTTTTTTGTGAATTTTTTCAGATTCTACGAGATGGTCCGAATTTTGAAGACAAAAAAGTTCATAACTCAAACGGGATTGGTTTAAAAAATCTCAAATAATTCAGAAAAATGTTTTAAAGGTAGGGCAATAACACGAATAATCACGGATCAAATCGGAGTCTGTGAGGTCTAGAGGGTAGCCGAATTAACGTGGACAGCCCCATATATATGTATATACATATATATTTTTTCTGAGGCCGTACCCTGTGATAACGTTAAAGCCTAGCCATATTTAATTCATTTAGTCGTTCCGCGGCATATTTCGGGATTATTTCAGGACTAGTTTGGTCGAATTAACTTGTTCATTCGCAGAGAATGATGCATTTCAAGTGTGGCTCACGAAATACTTCTCTATTCGTTTTCTGCAAGATCCTGGATCTTCTTCATACTAAAGAATTAGTAATTGTTTCCATATTTATTTTATACAAAAATGATATATAAATCTATAATTTATAAGTCTTTACTGCATAACGAGTTAGAAGAATGGAAAAAGTTACAGATTCCTACATCTATTTAGTACACTCTGAAGGCCCATATATGAAGAAGATTCACACTTTATGATATAATTTTCCGTTAAGCCGTTCGACTGGGATCTTGCACAGAACGACTAAAAAAGCATTCTGCGGGCCTAAACGAGCTAATATAATTAACTAGATTTGAAGTAATCCCGACACAAGCCGCAAAGTGACGAAATAAATTCAATATGTCTAGACTTTCCCATCATCACTAGGTACGGGGTGGGAATATATCAATATTTTCAGACATATTTCCAAGGTGCGTATACCTTCGTTAAGCCCATGGGTTGAGTATCGAATACCCAATTATTCACTAATACTCAAAAGAGCTCTACAAACACGCGTTTTAATAAAGAAGGGTACATACCCGAAATTCCTATTATCTGCTGGTGATTGTTCAATACCGAGTAGCTCAAAATTAAACACGTCGAGTGCATAATTATCGGAAGTTCCGATTGCCTATGAATTCAACGGTTTATACGCTAAATATTGGTTATTCTGGACGGCCTCAAGGCATTTTATTAAATCAAGACCACAGTAGGATTTTCATCAATAATCCGTTCAGTATGATGGTCCATATTCAATTCCCGTTGGAGCGCTAAATTATTATTGTTAACATAGAATGGATGCAGTGTGAACCCGAAGATTAAACTTGGTTCAAAAAATCATCAAAAGTCCACGTGATTTGTGTAAATGTCGATACAGCAGCGCGAAAGAAAACATTAATTGAATGCTTGATTTTTATTTAAAAACTGTAAGTTGTTTCAGCAATTGAGATACAGATTTGTTTTCGGATTATGTTTCAGTTAATGTATTTTTCATTCTCATTCAAATGCCAAGTCACACATCGAAAACTGGCCATAAGTTCGTGAACATGATAGTATTCTCTTGATATCACTAATTGAATTGATTTAAAGCGATTTGAAAGCTCTGTGACGATTTATTTATAAATTGGAACGATTTACAATCAGAAATAGATGGTTCCTGTGAATAAGAATGCCACGCTTTTGGAATCTTCAGCAATTTATAATTGATAGGTACTGTGAATTGAGAGATGAAGCGAATGGTGATTTTATAGAGTGTAGAATAATTTTCAAAACCCTAACATTGAATATTTATAAATGGATTTAGGTTTTAATCCTGAATATTTTGAACTGATTTCATGGTAGAGACTGGGGCTGGCAAAGAAGGGATCCGGCGTGGAAATGGATTGGCAAACATCTCGTTAACCGGAGACTAATAAACAAAAAACAAAAAAAAAGAAATTCATAAATGACGACAAGTTGCTGCAATTCTAAGGCTGAGAGTGAATAAAGAAAACAATAAGTTGTTCTCCATTCTTACTATAAATTAATAGTCCTTAAGGACTGATCTTATTACTATTATTAGAGATACCGTTAATATGCGTATAACTGTAATGAAAATGGCATGATAACAGAGAATGATTAGGTATAAAAATTGATAATAATTGAACGTACAATCCAGTGAATATCGTACTAAAATTGTGAATAATTTCATCATAGATTTATTAATATTTAAAACAAAAAAGAAAAAAGAAAAACTAACTCATATTTCTACAGGATGAACAGGAAAGTGTATGTCCTTAATCATTCATGGCTCTGTGTATGCTTCGTTCGCTTTATCGTTTAGGTGTATACATAAAAACAGCATCCCTATTACAGTAAGCGAGACACCTAGAGATGATGACTTGTATATTCGCATAGTAGGCCAGTTGCACGAACATTCGGTTAGGATTAATCTCTTGAACTAGAACAATACTTGAAATGAAAGAAGGATGTAGAAAAATAAAAAAAAAATAAACAAAAAAAAACAAAGAAACGACAAAACAAAAAATTCCATGTTTGACCAGAGATCACGGCCTAACCGACGTTGAGGAGCCTTTTTGTATTGGGCCCTGTAATAAAAATAGTAAAGGTAATTGTTTGTAGCAGAGGCTGAAAAAATGAGCATCGAATTATCCAAGGCTGTATTTTGTCTGTATATTCTTCTTTCATCTTGTTAAACTAAAATTAATCAGCAAAATTTTTATATTGTGCTTAATTGATGGACTGATAAATCAGTTTCACGTAACCCAGGCAAGCCTGCAACTCTAATATACCTGTTTAGGGGCTCGAAGCATTTTTCTTAATTTTCCTTAGTTCATCTGAATAGTAAAAGTATGCTCAGTAGTGTGGTTTTGAGTTGACCAAACAGTCTATGGGGTAATCTGGTGTTACATGAAACTGCAGTCAAGCCTCGGCACAGTAAACTTTCTTTCTTCCTTTATTTTTTCTTTTATTCTTATTTTCATTTCATCATTATTATCTTTTTTTTTTTTTTAATAAAATATACTTATAGTAAAATTGATGTTGACCTATAGTTACTTCATAATAATAATGATAATCATAAACCGATTTGTAAATTACGCTAAATAACCTGACATGAAAAAATTATCATCGCGTTATTCCAACTTTTCGTGGATATGGTGATTTTTTTTTTCCAATAGGAATGAAAGAGACTAGAATATTTCTCTGTGAACAAAGAAGAAAGAAAAAGAAGAAAAATAAAAAAAAAATCGCAAAACTATATGATGCAAGCTCGGAGTATGTCAATTTACGTGTGATCGAGGTGGTGGTGTGGTTTTGTATTAAACAAAAGCGGGTGAGCTTGTTTGACCTCAAAAAATCGTAGGAAACCAGGTTGTTCCGTTGAAGAAAATGTCTGGATTTGCTTAAAACCCTAAGGTCGTTCTTATATCAATGTTCGAAAACAAGAAAAAAAAAAACAAAATTAAACCACTGTTACATAAAAGCACCTGTACGTATATCACCTCTTTGCAACAAAGAAAAAAAAAAAAAAAGAAAAAAGAAAAAAAAATTTTTTTAGTGTGAATGTTTTTTTAAAAAGAAATTAACTATTATAAAAAAAAATCAATATAAAAATAATAATAATTATTATAAACATAATATAGAGGATGGCGTAATTAAGTTGTGAACAAAAAAAAACAAAAAAAAAAACAAAAAAAAAACATCTTGTAGCGTACCTTTTTATTTCGACCTCTTTGGGTCAGTTTGTGTGTACAACGTGGACATGTTACTGCGATAAAAGAAAAAGAGAAAAAAAAAACAAAAAAATAAATAATAATAATATCAAAAGAACAAAAAAAAATGTTTAAAAACAAACATGAAATGTATTGTAATCTTTTGCATTTAGTATAATATACCTTGCTACCAACTTACAATAGTTTATTTATATATCGTTGGCTAATAAGGAAGATTAATGGATGAGACAGACAGACAGACAGAAGATTTGTCAACAGTTATTCCATTTATTAATTTTACGGATTTATCGAATACATTATATATACAATATACATACATACATACATACATACATGCTCGGTTTAAGAACTGGGATACGCGCGCCCAATGACTGTCTTATTTAATAATCTACCGCACATACTACGTATGCATATTTAAGTAAATAAATTTTTAATTTTCATCGCTCGCGCGAAATCACTGCCGTATTAAGAAAATAGAAAACAGAAAATAAAAATAAAAATATTCAGCAATTGGTTTACTCTTTCTGATGTTCAGTTGGACTAAGCCGTACGAGAAGTATTCTGCATAATTTTTTTTTTATACATAATTGTGCATATTTAAACCTATTTACCTATATATAAACCTGGAGGCTGAGAGCCTGTGGCTTTCCCCTCTCGCATTGTCTATATAGTAACTTGTCTATTTTCCATTGACATAATACATACATAATTATATTGTAATCAGTTAATGTATAATAACCGTGCAAAGACTATAGAAATTATGTGCAGTCTCCTCTCGTAGAATATTATTTTTAGATAGCGTCAGACGTTCAGAAATGAAAAAAAAAGAAGAGAAAAAAAAACACAAAACCATCTACTTATAATTTCTTTAGTATTGCGAAGCCTCCTACTCACTGTGTGATATTATTTAATTACATAATCGAATAAATATTAATTAAAACAAATATCTCAATTATAATTCATCATGTAACATTTTATGCCTGCTTGTCTAAAAATAGTACGTCAAGTACTTAAGATAATTATGAAGAACAATAATTTTCGAGATCATGTATTATTATAATTCATTTATTTAATTTTTGGAAAACGAACTGAACAATAATAACCAATTGTTATTACTCTGCGAATGGTTTTGCCCATACCTACTAGATTTTCACATTTCACGCGATAGAATACTTGGTTTTATTTTCCAGAAATCGAAACATAAGTTCGGATATAACATATTGGCATCACGCATATCGAAACGTTTCACTGGATGTTATTATCTTTACAAAGACTTTAAATGACAATAAATTATAACGCTACGCAATTGCCCTTTCATATTGAACTCAATAATTTATGCCCTATAATTTTATCTATCATCTCGCGTAGAAGAGGTATACACGAAGCAAGAAGGGAGACGACTTGAGAAACGTTCCGATTTCTGGCCTCGTAATTATTTACGTAATGCGTGCGCGATCGCGTAGGGCAAAAAATACAGCCCGTATGCTAATGGGATCAAATGAGAGACGAGGGTATGTCCAGAAGGCGGCATGAAATCATCTCAGATTGCTGCAGAAGGTTCGAACGAGCTGTCAGTCGTCGTTGGTCCAGCGAGCCGATAGGACAACTTTTCTGAGATACTTATATTCCGGTCAAGGTACGCATTACTCCCACAGTCTTACACTTATGTTTAAGAGTTTTGATTTTAAATGGAAACTCTTCTAGTTTCCTACACTACTCGGCGCATTAGAATCACTGATTTGTTAGTATGACCGCGGATTGCTCCCATTTCGATATGGACCATATCGCAATGGTTTTTTGACTGGGGCAGCAAGATGTAATTTCACCGAAAAAAAAGATGTTTCCAATTCATCTCTTTTGAAATTTGCGCATCTGATCAAATTGAATTCTGTTATATGTAGTTACATCTACTAAACTCGTTCAAAATTATAATTTTAGTTACCGTTCATTTGGAGCAGGGATTATATTAAAAGATATTATATCTAAAACTGTAATGAAACGCGTAAGTTTTGAATTACGTCATTTATTTTTCATATCTGTAATTCTACTCGTCGATGACGTAACGGTTCTTTCGGTTCAGAGCTCTCATGCCAGGCGACTCGCAATTCTGAAATTGCAAGTAAGAGCACACTGCATCTTCCAATTACGGTATAAGTCTCATTTATCTATTGACCATTTCCCAAGAAATTTGTACTTGATTGTATTTGATATATGCTACTCTCAAAAGGTTCATATTATAGATTCAAAGGCCGGGCAGTCTGGTGCGTGATCAGGATTGTAAATCTGTTCTTTCAAATTTTAGTTATAACTTTTTGGTCAAATAATTCAAAATAATTTGTCCCAAGAATTTGGGCATGGTTTATAACTGGATGTCATGAAGCACTTGCTTATTGTACGAACTGATTCTACGGAGAATTTAGCTGAAATAGATTCAACAGTTATGAAGCTATGTCATAATGAAATTTCGAACTGTCGTCTCTCCCACGTTTGATTCACAAATTATTTTATATCAGACCAAAAGACTCGCTGCTTCAAGAAGTATAAAAAAAAAGTTTCATCTAAATCGCACGAACGATTACAGAGATATTGATACTCTGTAAAAACACATTTTTCCCGCCGCTTCTCAAACCTCTTGAATGATTTGTCTACAATTCAATACCCAAAGTAAAAATCATCCGGGGTATTTGCACACCAAATTTCGTCAGAAACTTATTCAACGAATAGACAAACGGGCGAACAGCGAGAAGAACTTATTGTGTCTCACTTTCTTGGATTAAGATATATACCCAAGTATCGTTCCAACTACATATTATTGAATATTTAGGAAATATTAGTGAAGGTCTGTCAATCATATTACCGGAAAATAATTATAGGTTTGTCAAACATTTATTTCCAAAAACGACGTCTTTCCACGGAGGTAAATATGTATATTCGCGACAGGTGAACCAGACGCTTGACAAATTCACCACAGGGAAGATAGGTTGTAGTCAATTCCTATTTCTCCTAAATAGAACAATGTTTGGAATAATAGAACATTAATAACTGAATTCTATTGTCTGACTTTCAAATACCTTCCTGCGCTGGACACATCGCGCGTCTAAATCAAGCCGTTAACTGTAACGAACTTATCGTATAACCTGATCGAATTTGTGTTTTAGTTCATGACATATTTAAGCTCATAGAATGCGAGCATATGAAGGATGCAATTTGGCCTTTGAAATTAGTTCGAGACTTGCATTGTCCTGCGAAACGGACGTACGTATAGTTCCTTCGAAAATGCGGCGCATCTGTTATCTGGAATACTACCCGCTACACGGCTATCGGAGTTTGCTTATCATCGCCTCGCTCTCGATTGTATTTCGTGTCAACTTGCGGCTCAAATAGTATAGAGTTTGAAGATAATTTAAATTTCGCTGTATATCTCCGACACATTATTGCGTTATGTTCAAATATCCAAGGATCAATTAATTCCGTGTAAGACTATTGCAGTTTTTTACACCGCGCGAAGCCGTTTTATCTGTTCGACCTCGTCAAATATTTGTTGCTAAGTAAAAAGCGCGTTTTTCGTATGAAGTAGAGATAAGCCTGACCAGGTCACGATTCGGCTGCTATAACGATAAAGTATAATAAGACATGAGCCACAAAGGCTCGGCGTATGAGTGAAAGACTGGTCATAAACGCGTGGTTGCATAGTCCGCTGCCCACGTTAGCCTGAAAACGATAATGCCTAGGCAACAATAACAATAATTAAGAAAAAAAGAGAGAAAAATTATCTCGAGTCTTCTGCGATTCAACGGTCTAAACTAACATGTGTAGGGGTACGCATTACACTGCCGCAGCGGCGTATTAACTTGGAGTGGTTTCCGACCGACCGACCGCCACGATGCGTGCGACAGTTAAACTTTGCCCTTAATTGCCAGAGCAAGTCTTTATTTGCCATTTTTAGTTCTGCTGCGTTGCGGTATCCTACGAGGAAATGGTAATTGCATATAATAAGATCACAGATTCCCTATTACTTGTATCACTCCGCCGCTCGTGATATGTATCTCGATTTCCATAGACCGGTCCGAGTCCGCTACGCGTCTTCGCGCCCGCGTCCAACTCAGCTAGTGTTCATGCGCACCGATGAGTTAATTCTTCTCAGAATGAGAGGGGAACAAGTCTCCTCAATTCTCGCTCGCGTCTGACGCTTCTCGTATCAGTGTGCACCCCCCTGCCACTCGCACTCGCTGCTTCTCTCTCTCTTTTGTCAGCGTATCTGCATTGGTCACTAAGATTTCTTTAAGGAACACGTGGCGTGCAGCTCAGAGTGGATGTTCCGAGCTCCGCGCCGAACCAAGCCAAGCCGTATGGTCCGTAAAAGGACATCTGCTTCGAGCAGTATAATATATAGGTATATGCGTTATATTCGAAAGTCGAATCCCGCGCAAATTGAATACATTTTTCTTTGCTCTTCTTGCCCACTCTCGGATATTGCTTTATCAAGTTTGAAATTATGTTATAAACTATAACATATTATGCAATTTACAAATATTCACCGTCCTGTATGAATGTTATACAACAAAATAAATCATCTATGCAGAAATTAATTGTAATTGTAGTCAATAATTATACTTCTTCGTAGCGGTTATCAGTATATCACAAATCTTCGTATGCATATTGGTTATGCGGATGCAGGAAGCCTGCTCTATATATACATATGTATGTATAATGCAACTGCTGATTGGCTGATAACAATCCATTTGAATTTTCTATGTTGGAAATTAATGAACATACAGCCTGCGTTTATAGTGGCTATTCTAGAATTTTCATGACGGTTGAAATGTTGATCATTACTATGGCTGGAGTCGCGAATCGATTTTCGGTGTATCGTTTGGCCGAAGCTAGTGGTAGAAAAAGTAAACATTATATTTGGAACTCGGACGAATAAATTTACGTATTACATGCATATCACTGGCTAAGATGATAAAAATTCTAATTAAAGAATATCTCCGTATGTTTCGATACAGGAATTGGGTTATCACCATAAAACTGCGAATAATATATAATGATCTCAGAATGTTAATTATCAGTCTTTACATTGACCCAAGATGCCACGAAGATATATGCACGTTCCATTTTATTAATGGCGTATGATCTAATTTTGTCAATATCGTGACAATATACTCAGCGCGACGAGAGGAAGAATCGAGACTAATTAATGGCGGTAAATATCGAGCTGGCAATGGTAACGAATGCAAAGCTCACAATTGCAACAATTAATTATAGGTCTCGCGTTCCGGCTCAATTGCCTATAATAATAGATATGTATACTGTACATGCAATTCGTTATATTCATACTTGTTGGTAATAATAATCTGCAGTTATGCCTGCAGTCATTGACACAGTTTACAAATTAATAAGAGAAACGAATATCGTTCGTTCGTAAATCGTACGAGCCCAGTTTCAGACGATTATCAGTGTTGTATGGATGTATATCCCGGCAACTATGTTGAACGATAATTTCCAAGTTTTGTAGCCACGATTTGATGATGGGATAGTAGCCCACGGGTCGCAAGAAACAGCGAGTCAAAATTCTACGTTTTCTCTTTCTGAGATCGACAAAAAGACATGTCGCATAGTAAAAATGATAAATAATTAAAAAACATGGTTTGGAGTTCGTTTCCCGTATTTTTTACGGGCTCATATTTTCACCATCAATAAAACAATATTCATACCGAAACTTATACCCAAATGCGAAAAAATCCATGATTTTTTGAAGTCGTTACGCGCTCCTTAAAATCTCACACGCCGTAAAATACTCAGCGTATATTGTTTCTCGGGTCCTTTGATTTTAACCATTTCAAGAAAGATCCGTACAGGGATGAACTTCATAACAATATACTTGCAACATTTGGGCGACCGAAATTGTATACGGTTTCTGCTTTTTCTACTGAATGCTTCGAGCAAAAATTGCAATCCGAGATATACCATAATTGCGGGAATTAGTGCTTACGAGGTCGCAAAATGTGATAATACCTTTCATACAGTGGCGTACGATAGATGTAATATATCGTAAATTTCGTGTGGGTAATAGAATTGCATCGAATGTTACAGAGGTTGACAGGATGAGGGTGAGGACGCAGTTACTTCTGGTGACATTCTGCGTCGGCGTTCTTCTGATCGCAGATGTTTCCGGAGAGGTAAGGAAATTCGCTTCTTCATTAATCTCTATACACTCGCATACTCTGGTGGCGAGGTATTACAAACGAATTCCAAGGTCTAAATCCTTCTTTTCTTTTTCATGAACTTGAACGTGTAATCAAGTTCTGCTTGATCCTAACGATGAAGGATATTATATTTCTGAAAATTTTCAGCACAACAAGAAGCGTCATCGTCACCGGTCCCATTCAACCACAGAAGCAGTACTCGATATTGAAGATGCAGTTCAGAACGAACTGTTAAACGAAGAAATGGAAGTCGTTCAAAAGAATGAGCGTTTGCAGTACGACCCTTGCATGGACAAACATTGCAGTCCTGGACGCATGTGTCAGGTAAACGCGCACATAGTTTTATAAACTTTTTAATGTCATACGTTATCTATGCTTTTTGCCTCCAGAAGTGGATTTTATTGACTTGTTTTTCGACCTACCTACCTACCTCTCATGCTTACTTTCTAGTAAGAATTACGCACAGTATCAAAATACCCGATCTATCGATCCCGGATATCAACGTTAACGTAATCTTGTTGCTAACATTAAAACCGCGAGACCACGCCTTGATATCGGGCATGAAACTGAACATAAAATAGTCGTCGGACATTGTTATCGAAGAAAATAGCACGAACGACAATCGTATAACTGTACATTACAGGCCGACGAGGAGGGTGTTGCCCAGTGCGTGTGCATAGAGATGTGTGAAACTGAGCTAGATCCTCGCCGCAAGGTATGCACAAATTTAAACGAGACATGGCCAAGCGATTGCGAAGTTTACCAGACACAGTGCTTCTGCAAAACAGGTGACCCTAGATGCACTGATCCCGAGTACAGACATGTGCACATAGAATACTATGGGGAGTGCCGAGAAATGCCGGTAAGTTTAATCGTCGAGTTTCCGTGCAATTTCTTTGATATGGTAATTATGAACATTCAAAGGCGGGAATAGATGTGTTGGGTCCTGATTAACTTGATCTTTTCGGTACTGGTGTAGGAATGTACCAAGGACGATATGTCCGATTTCCCAAGACGTATGCGTGACTGGCTCTTCAACATTATGCGCGACCTTGCCGACCGCCAGGAACTTCCGGAGTATTACATAAAAATGCAACGGGCAGCAGAAACGAACTTAACCCTTCGCTGGTCAAGCGCAGCTGTGTGGAAATGGTGTGATCTTGACGGAAGTCCTCACGATAGAACAGTATCGAGACACGAACTTTTCCCAATTCGGGCACCCTTGATGGCTCTTGAACACTGCATCGCTCCCTTCCTTGACTCATGCGACGTCGACAACAACCACAAAATCACTTTAGCCGAGTGGGGAAAGTGCCTGGAACTGGACGTGGTAAGTCATTTCATAAATTTTGGTCAATCGAATTTTACGCCGCAAAGGAAAAGCAGAAATAATTTATATCGAGGGGATCTTTTATTTATCACTGAGACAAATGGATGGTTTAGCAATTATTCCGGACTCTGTGCGATGAGCAAAGAAATAATTTCGCTCAACTGTTTGACAAAATTTTGCAAATTTAGTATAGATGAAACTTATTTTCATGCTTATCATAAGGCCATATAAATCCTTAGATAGACTTTGGCATCCTGGGTTATAACGCCAAATTCCATGACTTTCGGTATACCAGCTACTTACGACGAGAATATTATACCTGTGCGGGTACGAATTCAGCGAACGTCCTCCTTGGAAATATAATCAGAAACTATAAATGATATTATGGTTGGGCTGGGATCATATATTATATACCCATTGCTAATTGCAGTATATTCAAATCCTTGATTCTATTGTCAACTTCACTGTACCTTTGCACCGGGCCTTTTGTTTCCCTCGGGAGTTCGATGTTGGACTCGCGAGACACGAGTTTTTTCATGAGAACAAACGTATTCCAAGCCATTAGTTTAGCACCTAAATTTTTAAGAGTTGAACCTTTGATCCGAATCGAGCATCGGGTTAAAAACTCTCCCCGTATATCCCTTGCAAAGTTTTCATTGTTTCCTTTAAACCAGGATGCCGACCGCAAAGACACTAAGAAGTTAAGTTATTCACAGGATTTGGATTCAGCAGGAAGCCCACAATCGCGCAAACTATGAACTCTCAGTTATTTGAATTTTTTGCTATTTCTTCCAGTCTATGGAAGTAAAACTTTCTGAAATAAGCTTCTTTTCGGTAGATTAAACTAATTTCTGGTAAGATAACCAAGAAACCTCAACATCCGTAGTTAGTGCGATAGAGGAATAATGTATGAATAGATCCCGTAAATTTCATTCAATTATCTCAAACCATTCTGAAAAAACGTTGGCTACAATACTGAGAAATGTAGTTGTGCGAAAGTAAAAATATAGTGTACGGCGCAATGCCTGATACTTTCGCTTTCTCACGCCAGAAGTTTTCGAATTTCTCTATGAACTCAACGAGTCGCGGAACTTTGTACTAACATACATAGTATATATGGATATTCAGAATGAATAGTGAATTAAGAAAAGACAATAAAATACGCGAAGGTTTGTTCAACTTTTATTTCAGTCCCCTCGAAATATTGTGGAGTGAAAGATAATACGAGCGGATGTACTGGTCTTGCAGTATGGTAATAATTAATCTTGAATAATTCTTTGTTTCCAGGATACTTTAGACTCCAAGTGCGGCGAACTGGCTGAAATAGCTTTAGAGCAGCAGGAATAATAAACAAAATGTAACGCATAAGACGACGTCTCGATGTAAACAAGTTTCAGGGGAAATAATCACAGGGATTTCGTCGTTCCAAGTAACAACTGGAAGTGATTTCGGAGTGGTGAAACATAAGCGCGGGAAAGATGGCCTCTGGAGTTAAACCGCGCGTCGCGTCATCGCGCACACCCATTTATCCTCGGTTCGTCGTCCGTACGTTCGGCGACACGAAACTCGTCGATATTTCCTCGCAGCGAATTTGCATCGAAGCCTAGAATTATTTTTATGCATAATGTAAGAAAAAAAAAAAGAACGAAGAAACGTTACCGTACTACTAATTGACAACATACTCCTTTATGTATAAGAAATATATATATATTTTTTTTCCATTATATATAGATATACAACGTATGTTATATGTATACATGTTACAGAACGTATCTATATTAACGCAATGTATCCTAGCTATTATAAATCAGTTGCAGAAAAAAGTATATCGAATAATGTGATTATACTTATATAGGTATATGTGCAAGTTGGCCATCGGCTGCCTTTGTAATGAATTTTCTGTTATGGTAAAATGACAACGAAATAAATCACTGCCTCAATTTCACCTTAGTCTGTACGTATATATGTTCTTACGTGATGTAATTCGACGAATATTCTGTTTGAAATTCGTTTGATATATCTACTGCTAGAATCAAGCTACGCTACGCGCTAACTTACGGCGCCGCCAGGAATATTTGAATAATTACTCGCCTATCAAGACGAATCATTATTATGCATTCGAAAATTTGATAGACTTTTTCGGTTTGAATTTAAATATGAAATTTGAAAGGAAAAATTCTTGCAGAATCGTGAGAGTTTATATTCGAGTTGATTTGGACGTTGGAAATGATAACTAAAATGCCTGTAGTAAAAACTCCCGATCCGAATGCTCGAGTTATTATGACAATAATAGCAACGCTAGTTTGTACTACTTTGTATCGTTGACTGAATTAACGTTTGTGTCAACGACACGATAGCCCTGGACTCATTTTGACTCTTGCGGTAGATTCTGAACAGAACATTGTCAAAGATGCTCGTTTTATAATGAATATTACATGTGAATCTCAGCTGTGTTCTCGTATAGGTTGTCTAACGTCGAAGAACTGAATTTTTTCGAAACTGTACGTTAGAGATTTAGTTATATAAGCCGTTAGGAGTTTTGAATTATCAAATTTCAAAAATTGAGACGCACAATAAACAACCGTCTGGAGTTCAGCTAACCTGCAACGATTAAACGTCGTCACTAGGACTATTATTTGTCTGCTAAGTTATTCGTGCCTTTAATGAACGCTTTAAATGTTTGAACACATTTGTGTTAATCACCGAACCATTCAGGCATAACTCAATTTAAAAAAAAACTTCACAAGCCGTAGCAGTCTAGAGCGAATGATCATTATTTGAACAACGAAGCACCGTGTAATCGTCGCGTTGATATATACTGCCGAACTATGATAAAGCTTTAAAGTAAGGCTTTAGTGATCAAATCTCAAATTAAAGCGTACGTTTTTGGTACAGATTAGTAATCCATTTACGGTATAATAATTCGTTAACTTGAAAGTGGCTAAAAGTGCGAGAAGTTGCAGGGCCGCATGTCCATCTAATATAATATTGAATACCGAATAGTAACGAAACGAGTACACAGAGAGACGGATTCCAATATTCAGTAAAAATGTCATACACATATCGCTACGAATGGCTTTCTTCAGCCAAATTCCTTGTAGAAATACAATTCCCATAGATTTCTCAAAAATAATACGAATCTATCGTAACGCTAGGAGCGTCCCTGAACGTTTTAGCTTCCAACTGAATCGATAGATAGCGCGCCAGACGGAAAGAGTAATCGAAATGTGCCCCGTGATTGGCCGCTCGTGGTCACGTGGCGTAGTTTACAGGACGCATCAGCAGCGCCAAGCGCGTTTGGCGGGACGGCGATTAGACGGTGGCGTCTGTGGTCTGCGAGGCTATCTTGTAGTAGTGAACAGTGAAAGCTCCCGTCGAACAATGGTGAGTATCCGCAAGTTTGCGCTAGATATTTTGGCCATCCGTGGACGAAAATGGCATTATCGCAAAGCCGGATGTCTGGTGATTGTGCTGACAAAGTTTGGTGGTCGTATCTTGAAAATTAACCTTGATTTTCTTCTACGAATAGGCTGGTGGTAAAGCGGGCAAGGACTCTGGCAAAGCGAAGGCGAAGGCTGTGTCCCGTTCCGCACGGGCTGGCTTGCAGGTGAGTTTATCCGGCTTGTTTATACCGTGGGATTAACGGAATAGTTTTAAAATGAAGCAGTGACATTTAGGATAGCTAAGAAAATTCTAAACCTCCAAATCATCGCATATTATTGGCTTGTTTTCAATTTATAAAACTGCTGATGCCCCGACCGTTTGATATTTTCAGATCAGATGCTAGTGGTAAAGTGTAATCCGAAAACATTGACCCTATTCGGTATCGATGCGTAACGTTAGTTAGTTAGTTATTCTTTTTTCCCCGCAGTTTCCAGTCGGCAGAATCCACAGGCACTTGAAAAACAGAACCACGAGCCACGGACGTGTGGGCGCTACGGCCGCCGTATACAGCGCGGCTATTCTTGAGTACCTGACTGCCGAGGTGAGTTAAATACAACTAAGCTACCGTTCTTGGCGACGCCGCTAACATGGCTGCCGTTTTCCCGCCTTTACCTGAAACCTATTTATTCAACAAGAATCGAAACAGACTTGATTATAGAATACCAAAATTATTACCAAAATGCGATGAAATATACGTAAAGCCAATTTTGACAGGTGCAATTCACACTGTTTGTATTCACATCATGTTGCTGTCTTATGATAACGGTGCACAACATCGCGCGGCTGTTTTTTTGTGACGTAATTTAGGCGGGAAAGTGCATCATCACAAAGGGCAGTGGTTTTCAATGCGTCTTATTTATGTTATCCATCATTATTCGTTGCTGCATTTTATATTTACCTTTGAACAAATAAAATAAATAACATATTTAGAGTATATGTTTTGTAATAAAAGGTTGCAACAATTGCGTCAAGATATGGTAATCTGCTTGCCGCTCTTCTCGCAGATTATTATACAAATCAAATTCTATATCTTTATATTTATCATTTAGTTTATATGACAACTACGTTATTTTTCATTAGATAATTAAACAGGCTACAGTTTCATTATTCCATCATCATTCTAGCAAGCAATTTATTAGGAAATTTAAGGAATTT
The DNA here is from genome assembly GCA_947538915.1 of Tenthredo distinguenda. Taxonomy (NCBI): domain Eukaryota; kingdom Metazoa; phylum Arthropoda; class Insecta; order Hymenoptera; family Tenthredinidae; genus Tenthredo; species Tenthredo distinguenda. Next base: position 16,373,979 of record OX384534.1, read on the forward strand.
AAGGTAATCGTAAAAAGTACAAATGTCTCGTTCGTACTGTTTTTTCAATTTTTATAGTCATTATTCAGAATACGTTATGTAATTCTTTCTATTTTTGTCGCTAAACAGCAATACCAAAGACCGTTAATACTTTGGAAATTTATTCATCCAGGTATTGGAGTTGGCGGGAAATGCGTCTAAAGATTTGAAGGTGAAACGTATCACCCCAAGACATTTACAGCTTGCAATTCGTGGTGACGAAGAGTTGGACAGTCTCATTAAGGCAACAATTGCAGGAGGAGGTAAGCATGCTATTACTTATCTTATTCTGTTCTCCTATGTCGTTAATGATCCAGTACATTTGCTTGGATCTTCTTAAATCGAACCTTTTGAGTAAAGAGTAGATCTTGAAAACCTGGAATCAACTATTTATACCAGTTGTGGTTGTCTTTGATTATATACAATAGTTTTTCTGCAGTAAAGATTGAGTCAAGGTATTTACTTGACTAATAAATTAGTCTCAATAAATTTCTACATTTTTCTCTGTCTATATTTCAGGTGTCATTCCACATATCCACAAATCGCTTATTGGGAAGAAGGGATCGCAAAAACCAGCATAAATTACCTAGTTACTAGATTACATGTTTAAAAAGAAACAAAAAAAAAAAAAAAACATCAACAAAAAAAGTAAAAAAAAAAAAACAGTGACTGTTTGAGACAAAGTGTACCTACGTTACTGTACTGATGGAGAGACAGGCGTGATATATATAAATAAAAAATATTGATATAATTTAAACTAGGTAATGATGAGAAGGTGGAAGGTGAAAGAATACTAAGTATGATGAGTAAGCAGAAAAAAGAAAAAAAAAAAGAGAAATCACAGCAGCAACCGTGGTGGGTTAGCGGGCGATGTGTTGTAGCATGGCTCGCTTATAATATTGCAGCCATTTAGTGTTTCTTCGACCTCAGAATATTTAATATAGAGTAGCTTCGAATTATTTTCTACGTATCTGAATCAAACTAGTATTTGATGTTTCGTATTAATCATATAGTCTCCCCCTTATTCGTTGTTGAAAACTTTTCTGTTCTCGTACAAATAACTTTTCTGCCAATCATTATTTAATCCAATGAAAACCCAAAGCGATTGGTTTACTTTTAAACAGTATACCACGAGCTTAATTTTCAGTAATATTAATCACTGCTTATCTTATATTATTAAACTGATTGCATTGTAAGAAGATGTGTTAAGTGCATCGGAAAAATAATTTTCTTTTAATTTTGTTATCTATTTCGCTAGTTGTGTTATCGCTCTTGTTAAATAATCTGAGCTTTACTAAGGAATTTTGGGTGAAAAATACAGAAAACAAAGTAGAATAACAATTTTTAATTTCCGACAATACTTTTCAAAATCTATTATGACCACCCGGATGATTACAGTTATTTTCAAGGCTGGCGTTACGGTTGCAAATAGCAGTTTGAAACTAACTATGGCTATTATACTTTGGTTTATGTAGATCTACATATACTTAGAATTAATAGCATAGTTTTCATAAGATCTTGAACACTATAAAAGTGGGGAAAAAAAAACGAACAAATGCTTTAGCTGTAATGTCGTTACGAAAATTGAGTTGTCTTAACCATCGGGGCTAAAAGTGAGCTAATTTATTGAAGGTATTTGAATTTAAAATGAGCAGATGATTGTTCCTTAGTAAAAACAAATATATATAGTGTATATTACTGGTTCAGACGACTCTTGAATTTTTTTTTAGTGGTACTTCAATGGTTCTGTGATAAAGGTTTGTAAAGCCTTGATCTCTTGTTTTTGTCGTACCTGTTTTAAAACAGAGTTCATTCCGTCTGGCTGAAGGTGTTTTACTACGTTTGTCATTAGAACCACGAGTACAAGTTATAAATGACGAATATTGTTGTTCGGGTAATAGTTGGGAGTTATTTTAAAAAAAAAGTGGAATAAGCTTCTGAACCAGACAACAATGAACGATATATATATAGATATTCAATTTATGCTAATAAACTTGTAGTGAGTATTAGAATGTTTAGTTATTTTGAATATAAACAGTGAAAATGCGGTTACGTGAATGTGCGGTTACGTGAATGTGCGTAAATGACCTTGAGCTGTTCAAAGTTTACAAGTAATTCACTATTTTTGGTCTTTCTCTTATCGATTTATTTTACTATTGATATGATTATAATTGTTACATTAAAGTAACTTAGCCTAATTTCCACTAATATTACACACAATACCAGCCATATGTAAAACATTCATTTTCACAATAAAAAATAGATTTTACTATTGCATTCTAATTCTTTTCTCGTTGATAGTCATGTAGTATTCAGCAGTTGACTCCTACCTTAAGGTACGAGTTTTAGGAAAACCCGAGAAAAACTAACAGTGAATTTACATCCTAATTGAAAACAAGAGTTTTCAGCCACCTTTCACTTGGTAGAAACTCCAATTTCGCGCCATTATTCTCTGACATTTCCAAGCATTCGCCCGCCTGTAAAATGGCAACCAACTCACAGTCGTGTAACGCTAGTTGTATCCTGAAGCATGAACAATATGCTAAGCGCCCAGCAGGCACCTCCAATATTCACAACACGTGAAATTGATAATTTAATTTAAATTCACATTCAAGAAAATGTCTAGGCATCGTTGGGCAAGTGGAGTCTGAAAATTGGGATTGAACGTAGTGCCTTAAAACGATCATATTTTAGCTAGGTCTTCATAGAGCTAACGCCCCTCCTGAAATCCCAAATACCGAGACCAGTTGAAATGGAAGTAGTTATGGAATAAATGTTAGAGTTTTGTTATAAAATGTTTATTTCTATTCTTCATTCCATTTCAGAAAGACTATGCGGAGAGGAGTGGAAAAGTACCTCACACAACTATATTTTTGTCCAGAAATTGTTAAAAACTTTTAACTTTACGTTTGCATGAAACAAATTGAAATATCGGTTTCATTGTTGAACTTAAGTTATCCGCAGAGTGAAATCATCACTGACTTCGGAAGAAACAATTGAAACGAGTTATTCTGGAATTAAAATTGCATTTGTGTGGTTTGATGGAATCACTATTATATTCTGTGTGGTTTTGAATGATAAGTTTTACACGTCTATACTTTATTCAAACATGCACATGATGCATGCGGTGAGTTCATCTGTATTTTAATAATCATTCTATATTTCGCGTGTGGTGTTCATAAAAACAAGATTTATTCTCGGACTTGTGTGGGTTTCATAGAAAAACTGACTCTTTAATGTCACTTTTCGATAGTATCTCGTGGGTTTGGAATGACAAACCGTCACGATTCGAATTCGTTTTAGTCTAATAAATCTTATCAAAAATAAAAGAATTTGATAAAATGCGGACGTGTGTGATTTATTCCAGTTTGCTTGTATCGACCTGTGCGTTGTATGCAGTTTCAATTTATAATTATTGATTTACTGAGACTGAAGTATTTGAAATTTAACTACACCGAATTTTCTAAATAGGGAAAAAAGACCTCAGTATTTTCGTATCAAAAATTAGAATAATGTATACCTATCTTTTAGAATTCTCTCGGCGTAAGTAGGCACTTCATAAATGTTAAATTTGATAGTTCGTTGGATTTCTTAATCCGATATCGTTCATCGTCAGTGCATTACCGCAATTCGCAAACATTAACAACAAACAACTGATTGCCCGGGGACCATTAGCGCGAGTAATTGCCTATAATAAGGCGCGTTGCTGCAATGGATTAGGCTGCAAATTTCCCAGTCTTTTCATGCTCCTCAATTGGGCTTGTTCCACCAGGCTAACTAACAATAAGTGGGGTTTCGCTACAAGTTTTAAAGATTCGGGAATCGTGGTATAAGTAATTTCCCTCTTATTAATGAAGCATGTGCTCATTTATTCCTCACCCAATCGCATATTGTAAGATCATGTGTTACGTATAGTTCAAACCTATTTGAACCTCGATTGTAAAGCTGATGCGTCAATTGCTTGCATTTTCCGTACATGATTCTATGACTATATTAATCCTTTGATCCATGCCTGCTTATCTAAGTCTGATATGTGACTCGTTCTATACAAATCTACACTTCTCTAAATAGAATGCATTGCGAAAAGTGTAAGAGTCTTGATAATTTGAAAAGATTTTTAGTACCACACCTACCACGGTTTATAGTCTTAGTATTTTATTCCTAAAATTACAAAGAACGAGGTATAACGGATCTACATTCTACACTAATGTGCCTTGTAGTCTGTAGCGAGCGTAGAAGCAATGAGCTGACTTTATTTGTACAGATGTGTCTAGACTCTCGTATAGGAATATTCACGTGTATGTACAATATTCACGTGTTTACCTACAGTCGAAACCTTTTCTATTCCATTACTTTTGCATCACAACGCTGTGATTTCGCCAACATAAAAATTTTAGTACTTCGCTTCTTCGGTCTTCGATTTATCTCGTAGAACTCTTGCTTTGTTATTTCGACACTTGATTATAGTTATTACAGAATTCATTAGCACAAAACGCGGTTTATAATTTACTGGATAGGTAGTTCAGTGAAATCTACCTTTTTGCCAGAAAAAAAATGTACAGCACATAACTCCATGTTTTGCAAAAAATTGTTCAAACGAAAAGCCGCAGGCTGTTTCACGTATGCCTTTTGCAAAACATTATTAGCATTCCATTGAAACCATATAATTAATAATCCAATATGAGTAAAGTTTGACGGAATTTAATGTGCTACCTATGCAGTATTGGAAAACGTAACAATTCCCGAATACGTCAATGATTAAAGTAATATTAACTGAAATTTCAAGTCACAGTCTAATATTTATAACTCGTTTAAATATTGCAATTGTTTTTTTTTTTAATTCCAAGTTTCCTCAAGACGTTTTTTTAATTATATCGACTTCTTGAACTAAATTAGGGCAAAGATCTGGAAAAAAAATCATGAATACTGTTTCAAGTAAACTGCAATAAAATAAAATAAATAACTCAATAATCCGCCAAATTAAAAACGGTCGGTTGTCATGAAACGCCTCCAATAAAAGGCTTACATGTTTCATATTGTCTCTAAAAACATAAGTTAATCGATGTATGAGTTGATTTATCGTTAGTTAAAAGAATGAAATAATCGCAGAGACCAGCTACCACGCGCCAGACATCTCCTTCGCGCGTAGATTCATATAACGAGCGAAAATCGAGATAAATGATCTCGGCATAGAAATAATCGAAATAAAAATTCGTATGAATAAATATGAATGTTCTAATCATTCTTGGATTAAAATTCGCCATCGCAATACGCTCCTGGTTATACACGACTGCTCCTGCATCTAGGCATCTTACGGTGGGTAACAGAGGGAGAAGTCTGGACGAGGAGTGAGCGGAGCAACGGTGGCGGTACATACATACCGCCGGCGACGAAGTAGCGACGAAGTAAAGGAGCGGCGGTTTGGGGGAACCTTTCCAATCCCACGGACTGCAGCCAGTTCTCGAGCCCTCCCTCGCTCGAGCAGTGCGCGCAGCTGCGAGGCCGCGTTCCCCGGGCGTCCCTAGTGTCTCTGTCGCGCGTCGTCCCTTCGGCCGGTTGATTTCGCATTTGCCCATGGTGGCGTGAGCACTCCTCTTTTGAAGGCTCCACCTAAACTCTGCTCTGTTCGTCGGTTTTTTTTTGACAGGTTGTTTACAGCGCTATTCTCGACCTGCTGATATACGGACAGATTTTTGAATACCGAGATACAAATACCTGTTCGTCGCCACCTGTTCTGATTGCATGTGATCATTTGTTCCTCGATATATCGTGACAGTGAATACCTTTGTGGTGTTTAACAATTAATAATTGTTGTTACATCCACGGCTCGCATATTGTATTTATTATATTGGTGTTTCTAAAGTGACGATATCTAACGTGTTGCTATACTGCAATTGAACAGAATCATGATAAGTCATAAATACTGAGTTCATTAGTATCACCGAAGTGTGAAACCGGCAGTATGTCGCGTCTGGGTGAAATGTGCGCTACGACAGCTCACGCGGGCAGGTAAGGAAAAATAATTACATTTTTATATACACAGTGCTTATAATTCCTTTTATCTTCACCGTTATTTCATTAGCATAGTAACCCGCAGGATGGATACAAAGGCGAATTCTTGAAGCGTGTCGTCCGAAGTTTCTTATCCTAACAAAAATATATCATATCTAATTTTGTTATTGTTTATTCAAGAAAGTTCTCACGTTAACAATTGAAAATCGTGGTCTAGTTCTCGTATATTAATTATCTTCTGTGTTTGGAGAAATTTCGTGTATTTGAATCTGAGGTTTCGTCATTAAACTTGGTAGCTACATAGTTTCCTCAATAACGCATGACGCGTCATGAAGAAAAAAATTATGAATCAAAGACGAAAAAAAAAGAAACCCAGTAGAGGAATAATCCACACGTAATGCCGAGCTCTCACATCCTTCAAAGATTATTGAACACGTATAGGTGTGTATAAGTATTTTAGCAGAGTTTAGTTGGTCCAAGTTAACCGGCGTATATAGATATATAGATATTTTATACTTTCACCTCCTCTGGTAGCGCGGAGGCTGACGTCTACGACCTTGCGGCGGAAATATTTCTCCGACTACTCACAGTATCTACTGGTAATAAGAATAATAATATTAATAATAACAATAATAATAGTAGTAGTAGTATACGAATAATAACGACAGTACTAGGAAAGTATAGCGACTTGTTAACATATTATATTCCATAGGCACGGGGAATGAACCGCTATATAAGAATCTGTCTAGCGCTGCAGGAGATCCTCGTGGTTATTCGGAATGTTTAGACCCGTAATATTATGCTCAGATATTTCAATGTACAGCTATCCTATCCTGTGCTATGTGTGTAATATCTGCGGGCTGATTTCTCACCGTAGAATTTATTTACGGTGAACGGGCGATACATCATACTATATACGTGAACGTATAGGTATACGTATGCCTGCAGACTACCTACCGTGTAGACATTCGATCGGACAGCGTACGTGCTCAATGAGCTAAACGGAGAACTCGGCTGTGTCTATTGGCGGCCGCGAAACCAATGCTAGTCTGTTCTAACGTTATTTACGAGGATGAGGGTAGTAGATACGTCGAGCGAAGGTATAGAGAAGAGAGAGAGGAGCTTTTAGGCGGTTATAGACGTGGGTTGAGGTATTGTAATCTGATTACGAAGATTGGGAAAGGTGGAGCCGGTGATTATTCGAATCCCTTTCTCTTCTCTTTTCCCCTCTCTTCTTCTTCTCTGCCTGCGTGGTGTTTAGTTAGTGTTGAAATTGCTTTGACAATGTGTACGTAGTGTTAAGGAGATTAAAAGAGGAAAAAAACGAATAGAAGGTAAATTGGAGGTATTTTCTTCTACCTTTTTCACTACTGAAAATTAACTCTCGCGGCGAAACCTTCGCAGGAGCGGTATGTGCGATAATTTTTACCACTGCGACGCATCGATCGCGGAATTGGGTCTCGTTAGGGTGATTTTTAGCGGGTTTTTTTTTATGACGTTCAGGTTTCAGAGTGCTCGGTGATTTTCTTGTTATTTTTAACTGGATAATGAGTTCAGTAAACACTGCGATCTGTGTATGGTTATATTTCGCAGTGCTGCCTCGATATCGAACTTTTTAAAGATAAAATTCCTAGATATTCAACCGTTCATCTATTTCCTCGTTTCTTTTCACTCGAAAATACCAGGAAAACGCTAAGCAATAAACCATCTCAATATATCGAACAATTCAAGTGATTATAAAAATGTTTCGAGATATCGTGGATGCGATAGAACTTGAACCCCGCGGTAAATTCGCTAATTATTTCACTCTCGTATTATCATATGTGACATATATTTATTCATAATTGCAGAATTACAGAAAAATAGTCCAGGGATTTTCATTTTTATCATCATCATCATTATTATTATTATTATTATTATTATTATTGTAATAATATACGTTCCTTATACGAAGCCTGATAAAAATCACAATTCGTTGTTATAATATTGTTGGAACCTAGTTGAACTTTTTTTACATGTATATTAAAATTGAAGCATAGGTACAGGAAATACTGAGCAAAGTTATACGTTGACGAACAATAAAAATGAATGATGAGACCCGGACGTAACAGTCTCTTGTCCTTCGTTACGGAAGTTTGGTCCTAATAACGTTGGATGGAAATCATTCTGTTTCTGTCGCTGTATCCATAGATACTGTCCGCTCGCTCTTCCTTCTTATACATATGTATAATAGAATTGGAAATATTTCATCCGATTTTATTGTTTCTTCAATAATTAAGATATAGAATGTAATTATTACAGGGTGCAGTCTACCAGTCCTGGAAATCCTTGAAATCCTGGAATTGTCCTAGAATAACAATGAGTTCCTGCCAAAATCCTGGAACTAATGATCCACTTTTACTTCTTCTGATTATCCTGAGATTTTCGAGTACATAATGACTTGTAAACAAGTTTCCTACTAATGGGAAACATAAAAATCAATTATCTTTTTTTCACAAAGTAAAAAAAAAAAATGAAGGAACGAGAAAATCTTTTAAAAAACATGTAATCAACATCCTATTTTGATAATTAAATTCACATCCTGGAAAATTTTCTAAACCTGTTCCGAAAATCCTGCGGAACTCTCCTGGAATGACAAATCCCTGTATCAGGATCGCTTTAGGGTCAAGGTATAATAAAATCGGCAAAGAGTTGAGAATAATCCCCCGTGAAATTCAGGTGAGACGTAATGTACTCAATATAGAAATAATGACGATGATGTGACACGTAGATCCATTATATTTGATTTTATTATTCTATATTCAAAAAACGTACCTATATCGCGTCTCGAGTTAATTTGCCGACTGGATTCAAAATGGCGGTTAACTCACCTGTCGTTCCGTTACCTGGGTCATCGACCACTCGCACTTGGTCATACCTTGACCATATATATACCTACAATATGAGCGAAAGAACGTGTCTCTAGTGTGATCGCTATACCTTTAAAACTCACTTGCATGGGATTGCTGGTTCCTTATATACCCACCGAAGATTGAAATCTTTCCATCTATATCTAGCCGCTTATCAGAAATTTGAAAATCGGGTTAGCAGTTCAGTCGGACGAAATGATTCGATCATATAACTATAAGGGTAAATATAATGAACAAAATGAAGGTAGAATTCATCATCAGAGAAATCTTTGTTTAAATAAAACAAATTCTTGCATTCTCTTCAAATTTTTTCAGAGGAAAAGTAAGCCACTCCGAACCGATGGGGTGAAAATTCACTCCAATTGTTTTTGGTGTGTAATCAATAAGAATCAAACGATTGCCTTAAATTGACCGAACTTATCTCGATTTGAGTGTATACCTGGTTATGAACGCACGAAAGGTCGTACCTACTGTTATTTCAACTTACGCTATTCACGTTTATAAACGATCGGTTGTTCAAAGATAGCCTCATGGTCTCGGAGCTCAACCTGCGGCCAAGACTGACTTAACGGCACTTGTTGCCATACCGGGTTGTGATATTGCGTGATGTAGAGAGCCTGCCGTAACGTTATAAATATATTTATACACAAATACTGGAAGCAGGGAGTTTTCAAGTGTTGAAATTATTAATGAAAACAAATGAATTTGAAAAAATGGTAATCAAAATATATTAATATGCAAGTGTAAAGAGATTATTTTTATCCCTTCGATTTATATTACATATTCTTCTTTTTCATATCATTTTTATTTTTAGGAGTCATAAAAATCGTTTAACGATCTTTTGAGAAATATATAAAAATAATAAAAAAGTATGTCACTGATTCGACCGGTTATTAATTTTCCTTCTTCATCTTTATTATATACATATACACATATATACACATATACTATATGGTATATGTCAGCGACATAACCGACGAGTCGCAAATTCCTTCGGATTCACCAAAAGATGGAGCGGTTGCGTTGCCCTTTACAGGCTGGAGACTGTATTCAACAACGAACTTGCCGAGCTTCAGGACTCATTCAAGTCGGAGATTGATGGCTCCGTAATGGTTCTCTCACCACTTTCTGTTTCCCTCCCCATTCTGTTTGCTTCGTCTCTTCCTATATACTACTCCTCTCTTCTCTCGTTTCCACGATGTATACTGTACAGAACTTAGCAGTATGACTGTAAGTCTGTATATCTGTAACACAGATTCCAAATGAAACAGAAAACAAATATCCTTCGCGCATCATTGGGTTTACCATAGATCGTTGGCGTGATTTTTCAGACTAACTCTAAGTAGATACAAATTTAAAAGACGTGTTCAATACTCGAATATTTATCCAATAAAATGAAAGTAATAAATTTTATTAATTGATATAATTGAAATCAAAGATAATTTAATAAATTTATGGAACATAAGAGTTGTGAAAAGAAAAAAAACTTGGATTATTCAGGTTGAGTTCATATTTCGAGGATAAATTCCTCGTGATATTCTAAGTCCAAATAGTCTTTACCGAAAATTCGAGGGCCCGATAGTTCTCGAGCTACGGAAGATCGTAGTTGACCAATCACAGAACTTATAGGTGACGCAGGCTGGCCATGAGCGGAAGTTGAGCGGTGCCCTAGCCATGTGACCTATATGCTCTGTGATTGGTCAACTAAGATCTTCCGTAGCTCGGAAACTATTAGCCTCTCGAATTTTCGGTGAAGGAAAATTAGTTTTAGATTTTCACGGAGAATCTACCCTCAAAATGTGGTACCTGTATGATATAATGGGGTAGGAGGACGTCACAGAGAGTCTTGAATCTTTTTAACGCTTTCTCTTATCATTATATCTATCACACACACACATTTCATCGAATAATTTGGAAACAGGAAAAGGAGCCTGATTCGAATGAATGGAAGAAAATACCCTCGTTTTTCCCAACCCCGATTATTTCGCTCGAACGAAAATAAGGGGAGCAGAATGACTAGTTGAAAAAAATAAAAAATTTTAATGCATTTCTTCTTGCTTTAATTAGCAGTTGATTTGAACGACTTTTAAGGAGGTGGCTCGAGAATGAGAGATTATTATCCCCTGGTGCAGATGTACGGTGGATTTCCGAGAATTGTATAAACGTGGGCGGAGGTACGAGGGAGGGGATACACGCCTAGTACGAACGGTATAGCCCTGGGCGAAACGGGAAAGCCGCTAATTAGGAGTAATTTCTGGATATAATAATACACAAGTTAATTGCGTAACGCGAAAACCAGGTCGACTGGTTCTCCAGGAGTGTCTACACTCCTTCTCGGCAGCCAGTTCAACTTCGACGTGTTTAGCGTCCTCTTACTACTCCTTCTTGATGCAGCACGAGCCGTAAAGTGGACGTCCATTGTTCCCAACTACAATCCAGTCTCATCGGATTAATAATAATTCTTATTTACTTCCTCAGAGGTAAATCCTGAGCCGTATACCTATATTATTGCATTTCATTCTCGTATACGCCTTGCGTGAATGTTTTCCCGATTTCTCAAAACATCAGTTCCGAGTAGTTTCCTAACTGCTTTTGATCTCTGAGTTTCTGATCACTTTAGACCGTGCATACCCCAGTTATCACTGATGACAAATGAGCTAATTAATTTTTTCGAAATTCAGCTTGATCCTTACACGATTCGCTGATATACTCTGCGTGGCGAGAGCACTTTATTTATCTCTGATTAACTGATCGGCTTCGCTTTCATTCTAAGCACGATTTTCTCGCCTATACCTACCTCAAAATTCACGACGTTGCTGTTTTAATTTCTGTACTTATAAATAAAATATTTCCTCGCTCCAGCTGGTTATTCAATAAATTAATTACCCGCGGCACTGCTGCCTTCTTTTTTTACGTACTACGTCTTAATTTTATAACACTTCCTATTAAAAATAATGAGCCCAGCGCTAGTCTTGTTCCTGAAACAATGCGATTTATCATCAGCCGGTAAGAAATGGCCGTTTGGAAATAATCTTTTTCTTTTTATTTCAAATTACTGGCACGTTGCGAAGAAATATTCTATCGACTCAGTATTCTCAAAACTAATTCGAATAGTTGATGAAATCTGAAATAATTTCTGATTACATCTGTCGATTAAAGATTTCTTCATGGTGTGCCGGTGATTCGAAAAAAGTTATTTCTCTTTTTTTTTTTTTCTTTTCCGTTTCTTTTGGAAGACTGAGTTTTATACAGAAATTATATGATATTATAGTATAATATAAAATTAATTGCGGGCTTGCATCTTGATCAGAAGTCAAATATCCGTGTCCCGGTTGTGGTCTCCATCGGTCACCAGGGCCAACTTTACGAGCCGTAAAGCGTCGCGGAGTGGAGTGGAGTGGAGTTCAAGTTAAATTAGGGTGTCGGTACCACGAGCAGTTTGTAAGCTCGTAGACATCCGAGGCTCTAGCTGGGAAGGTTTTGCCTTCTATACGCGTGCAATTAAGTCCCTCGTCGAGCTCTGTGAATTTGTACGAACATACGAACACCTACAGGTATAAATACACCGACGTATACTAAGTACATACGCCTATGTATGTATTAAGTATCTATGTACACTCGATATATATATATATATATATAAATATATATATATATCATACATGTATATGGGTACGTGAGGTTAAGCAGGTTGAAGGTGGCCCTTAGAGGACGCGTAACCTTCCACTTCCACTTCCACTTCCTGCAGGAACGGGAATCGGCTTACCTTGGTCCCTACAAGATCGATGTTGGCATCCAGCAAATACTTGGTCGAGAATTTCACCTTCGAAGTCTTTCGAAGAGGGCAAAGGGCGGAGAGCGGAGGGTGAAAGGCTGAGGGCCGACTGATATTTTCCTTATATCTTCGAGAAGAGGTTTCTTTCAAATGGTCAAACGAAAAGTTCGACGATCAGAGTCTCCAGATGTCTTATTAATATTTAATGGAAATCGCTGGAGAGCGATGTGTACTTATATTGAGGAACGAAAGATCAGAACGAGACAGCTTCACTTTTAATTAGATTTTTTTTCACCTCGTTGATGAGAAGAAGAGTCTTGGTTTCAGGAGAGAAGTGACCTTTGATCATTTCAACGATTCTTGACGTTTGTGCGGGCCCCTACCTAGTAATCGAAAAATAGAACGAAAGAAGCTCGCTGACTGATCCGAGAAACAGCGAGATGAAAAAATTGCAATTTATAGGATCTTACATGCAGATGATGAGCATAAACTATTGCCATATCTCGTTCAATTTGAACTATTGTTTCCAAAAGAAAAGAATTCGACTTTTAACGCTTACCTTTCCACTTTTTGTCATTTCGACAAAACGGACTTACGCCACTTTCATTTCAACGGCTCTATGTATGGGACGATTCGTGTTGAAATACTCGTTTAATCCTTTCACTGATCGTTAGTGAACAAAAGGACCTCTGCGACGTCTTATGGTATAATAGGTATATATGCGTATTAATAACGTCAATAGACTTCATTCAGCGATGAAATTGTACCTCTAAATTCTAAAACGTTGTCCTATATGTATAATTGTATATACTAGGGTGGCAATATTTTTTCGACTTATTTTTTTTTCGAAACTCACATGAAGATCCGTTGGTTTTATGCATTTCAAAAGCCCTCTCCGAATTTCAGCTCAATGACAAATTTTTTAGAGGTCGCTCAAGAATTTTGAAAATTTCATAATTAAAAAATATCGACTTTTTTCTTATTCTGCAGTTTCTCACTAATTCATTTTTTTCTATGTAGATTGTAGAGGAACGTACTAAAACTTCAAGTCAAAATATTAATACTTAAAGGTCGCTCAATCATTTTTACAAAAATTCTAATAAACCGTCCATAGTTTTGAGCAACCTTTAAATATTAATATTAAGACTTGATCTCTTTGATATTTTGCCTTGAAATTTCAGTATGTTCCTCTATAATCTACATAGAACAGATTGAATCAGTGAGAAGCTGAAATATTTTTAAAAAAAGTCGATTTTTTTGACATTCAAAATTTTTTTAAATTCCTGAGCGACCTCTACAACTTTTTTAATTGAGCTGAAATTTGGAGAGGGCTCTCATAATGCATAAGACTAACAAATTCTCATGTGCGATTGGAAAAAAAAAATTCGAAAAAATATTGTCACCGTAGTATATACATACATATACTATACATAGGTATATACCTATAACCTTGTAGCTTGCCTAAGGACCTTATACCACGTGAAGAGTAGGTACGAAGCTTTGTGCTCAAGTCTTTCGTGAAAACTTCCGCTCCAAGAGTTCGACGTCACTCGAAATTAGTACGTGTATAACGGCTAATAAAGTCGACACGGTATGTTCAGCTCAAACTGAGAGGGCGAGAACTAACGAGTAAAGAATCACTTAACAAAGTCATCAGGACTCACCCCAGGGGGTAACTAATTATCGTCGTCAGCTTTACTCAACGTTAGAAACAACTGGTTATAAACATCTCGGGAATCGAATATTATCAGCAGACGATCCGATGTCAAAGAATGAATTTTTACGCCCGTCAAGAGACAAAAGCCCTGAGATTTTCAGAGTCCTATGATCTTTAGCTTTCAAGGAAATCGGCTGTCCAAAGCATTGGGTCTTTTTTTTTTTGCTTAATCAAGAGTACAGTATGAGGGGTGAAAATAACCATTTTAGGTCGAAGACTCTGTACATTAGGATAAAATTGGTTTTCGTCGAAAAATGACTTTCGCTAACTTCAACGGACCTTCACGTTTTGAGGACTAAAGTATTCGAAAAATAGCTCGATCGCTGAATGATCTCAAAAGCGACGAGATGAAAAAATGTTGAATTCAAAGGATTCCGGATTGGAATTATGGACTCAAAAAATATTCATATCTTGTTCAATTTGAACGTTCGCTTCTACCGGAAAAAAAAATTCGACTTTCAATTTCTGAAAGACAGCCTATTCCTTTCTCTCCTTCAAAATATATAAGATCATGTATTCCCGAGTTGGAAGCGGCAATATATTATTTTTTCATCGCTTTTTGAAAGGTACAAAATTAAAATGACCGAATGATCTCGAAAACGACTAGATGAAAAATCTGAAATCACAGGATTGCACATCGATTACGTCTCTATAAATTTGAACGTTTGGTCCTTCGAAAAAAAATTGGACCTTTGATTTTTGACTGATAATTTAAATTCTTCGCACACTCGATAATATTTCCGGTGGTTACAAGGTGTTGAAAAGTATCGTGAAAAATTAGTACCGATACAGAAATGAAAGAAAAATTGATTTTCCGAAGACCGACTATATATGTGCCGATAATAAGTAATTCCTCTACTTACAATTAGTGGAATGCTCCATATACACATACATTTCACAACCCAAATCCCATACTATAATTTTCAGAAGGCTCGTTTAATTCTAACCACCAGCGTACACCAGGGGCATTGCAATCGATATCTCGTTGTGTACCTACCTCGCAAAGATGGCCCAAAATTTAGCCATGCATGCGTTGAGTAGGGAAATCCTCTCAGACCCAAGACTAAGACTTGTAGGTATATTATTGCATAGTCATGAATCTCTAAAAGGCTGACCCTGGTAAACAAGTATGTAATATAGTTACGCACGGCGTGGGAGTGTATAGAAATGGGTTCATGATGTATGGAGGTACTCGCGAACGTCGTTGGAATATAATCTAATTATACTAATTAGCGATTAGACTGGAATATGAAGAAAAGAGCTTCAACGTTAGTCGAGTCTCTATAGTCCTGCAGCACTTTTACTTTTAAACTAGGTAAGTGCCCAGGGCGATGAACCACTCGTCTATACCCATATTACGGGCTATTGGCCACGAACCGGTAATAGAAGGCCCGGTTAACTTCGACGGTCAATATCTGACCGGTAAATAGATTTCACGGTATGTGGAAGAGAAGAAAGAAAGCCGAGTAAAATAGTTATCCGCAAGGCTCTCACGCTACCTTATCCCGGTGTATAACTCGAGACACTTCTTCCTACACTGGAATGTATGTACATACGTACCTACTAAAGTTTGCGTAATCGAATTTCATTTATATGACGTATTATATTCGCTAACGTGAGATTCTTATAAGAGTTTCTCACATAGTGAGCGAACGTTCGTATAGTAGAGAAGAGAATAGCTGAATTCCATTGTGTTTTATTCCTTCGCGTTTCTCGTCTTATATTTGACAATGCTGTACCTCACCTCTTTTCCCGACTTTTGGCTTTCTCTTTTCTTAACCCGCACTATTGTCTTTTCTCCTAATTATTTTTCGCGCACTAGTGCCTAGAGGCATTAGGTACTCTTAGTCGTAGATCTTTCAAGCTGAAGACCTGCGATTCGAAAGAGAATAAAAAAAAAATTATTGTCTCTGTGGATAATACAAGAGAGTCGAGTGAAAAGGCGATAGAGGAATTCACAAATTGAAATAAAATTTTGACAATTCGGCATCTCATCGGATATTAATATCGACGAAAGTTTTTTTATAATTCGCAACAGGAGGGAGTATGATAAATTTTTCACAACGTTTTATTTTTTTTTGAACAATTCTGTTTGCGTTGAACCTTGTGTAAATAGAATTAGAGTTAATAACCGTATGTTTATTAAATGTTAATTAACTTTAGAATTTGGTCCCGACAAAAGTTTCTACGTGTATAGAATCAGCGACAAGGAAACTTTAGGTGAACGCATAAAACCGTGTTCATTATTTCATGCTAAATGTGGTTAGTCCCCAGCTGTGGCCCCTCGGTGAACTGAGTGGATTTCCTCTATTCGGTGAGGAGGTTTTCCTCGCGTACCTAAATGCAAACCGTTCCTATACTAGGTAGGTAGGCACACCAGATTGTATATGCATATAAATATATTTCCGGGTGTACATGAACTACTATACAGAAACGTAGATACACAGACTTAAGTCCTAAGTAAACTAGACTGGTTTAAATTTCATTACACCGATTACCGTCGCGCTAATCCGTAAGCCTCAAAGAATAAGATGACAACCGCAGCCAGGAGGCGCGATATGTACCGGGTTCTACTTCATGCACACGCCATAAGGTTCCCACGAGGATGTTCAACGCTCGGATACTTCTCTTTCATTAAATTCTATTCAATTTAATTTATATTACACTTTTTGTTCAAGAAAGACGTATACGCGCCTTAAAAAGACGCCGATTTTTAACGATTGCTTTCTCCCAGATGAATTTTCTTACGTCGCCAATTTTTTTCCGCATGAGCAGCCTCTTTTTTCGTAAAATCTAAAGATTTTCGAACAAGCTGTAATTAATTGTTGAGTAATAAAACCTCCGCCGTTACAATTGAGTAGTTGAATGCAATGAGGGCACATGTATGGCGAAATAATTCAGAAAAACGCACCATTCATTCAGTTATGGATATTTCGAAGCTATCTTTCTTACAGGCATGCTTCGTCACTGGCATATACCTATTCTTGAATTTCACGAGTCAGATTTTGGGAATTCGTATAGTAATATAATTCAAAAATAAGGTGCAAAATAAATATTGTGGCATCATTTAATTGGACATTGCATATATTTTTGAACCAATTCATAGAAATGCGTACTGACTATAGCTTTTTATCTTTCTTACGAAGATCGTAGTAAAACCTACTTTCAGAGCGTTCTTTTGATTCTAGTAGGTCCGTTTGCGATTTTGTGAATCATTCTTTAGATTGACGGAAGAAGGGAATATCTTAGGAATCCCGAAACGAATTGAAAACTATGAGTTGACGGGATGAGATTAACTCGGTTTAGTTTCAGAAATTCAATCGTAAGATTATTCAACAAAAGAGGTAGTGCGAGAAAAGATCATGAAAGTAAGTTAGTCGGTAGAGAAAGAAAGCTGTACGTGGAAGGATGATTGTAACGTATAGCTGTTTCTCTCTTAGACGACTGTAACTCAGTCCAGTCGTTTTCTGAAACAGTTGAAACTTCAGAATAGTTTTCTTTTTATCTTAAACGACAAGGCAGAACAGTCGTATCCTTCACTACGAAAATGTCCGTTGTTTTCGCGAACTACGGAGCGTTTGTCAATAGTTTTTGCGACTGGGATACGAGCAAGAATTTTCCGAATACATTCATTCACTCGCCATTCTTACACTGAACTTTGCTTTCTTGTAACGTAACGACTCCTATATGTTTAAAGTTGTGACTCCTAGAATTGTCACAATAAACGAGCCTGAGACTTATTCTGTTTTTTTATTTTCTTATTTTCAAGAAAATTAAACTCTGTACTACAATAATATCCATTGAAATTCTTGACGAAATAAAAACCACAAACATGCCAGACGTTGCGTAAATCTTTGTTCCAAAGAAAAAATAAACTGGAAGCGCATTTTTAATCATGAAATATTTTTTATTCGATCAAATTTTGTGAATGAAAATCAATTCTCACGATGATCGTAATAGAGAATTGTTTGAAGACAAAAGTCTGAGACTGGGTCTTAAGCAATTGAATCGGCCTAACGATAGTCCTTGAATCTTGCGCAAAGTGACCCAAAACAAATCTTCAAGGATGAGATTTTGAGGATCTAGACATGCTTATGCTTATACTTTCGTTTCTCAATGTAATAACTTTTCACAAATTAGGGAGGAATTGAATATTCTATTGATTCGGTTTATTTAAAGCTGATTCCTAGTAGTCTGAGACATAATTCAAAAGTTTTTGGCATTAGAAAGGGTAATTGCAGTGAAGAAAAATTGCTTGTCGTGGGGTACAGCTCGCATGTTTCATCAAAGCTCCTTCAAATTTGTATAAAATATCCTAAATTGATGTTAATTTGAGGCAAATCAATGATATTCGATGGATTTCATTTTCAGATTTTATGATTGTAAGCCGATTACTTTGTGAATGTGGAGAAAAAAAGTGTGCAACATGCTTACAACGATAGAAAACTAACCTTGTCTCTATATGTATATTATTGGTGTGCCCTGAAATTGCGCAAGCAATCAGCTGTGAAAATACCGAGATAATGGAACATTTCTTGAAAGCGTATCAGTGATATGAAAAAAAAAAAAAATCATTTCCAAGGTGGATACCTACCCCCTTAAGACGTATCATATTACGTCTTTCCGTCTTTTCACGTTCAGGTTTCTCACCATTTGGGAATTACAAGTTCCGTTAGATGAGTTTCCTCGCACGTGATCATGCGGTGTTCGAGGAAAGCGGTTCGAGTTCTAATTGAAATTAGACCTTACTGAAAACGCTACTGGTTCATACCCCCACGTACTACATATCCTCGCGCGAAATGCTCGAATGCTTACGAATGGATCTTATTAATCATTGATTTAATCTAAACAGTGAACATGTACGGAATACACGTACATGAACGTACAAACACCTGTACGCGTATATCTACGTGCCCGTTCCTCGCGTGTAAGACAATCGACGTTTACGCTGGATCAGGCATTTAAATGCATTGGCGCCTAAAACCATCTGATCCGTGAAAAAGGGCTTCAGAGATTCCGGCAGCAACCTGGCCTAAGCCTCCCTCGGTGCTGGTTCAACCGTGAGCGTTAACAGTGAACATTGTTCACCAAAAGGTGAACAGAGGATACTCTATGCCTATACCCGCCGTTGTATTAAGTAAAGTGGGCATTGAGCAGAAAACAATGAAAAATAGCTTTTGCCTGCACACCTACTGAAGATAGCTTAGAATTCCACGCTCGAAAAATCTTTAAGTATTATAACTACTGATCGGTCTTCTTCATTAGTTCCTTTTTTTTTCATTTATTTAGCTGTGAATTAATTTGTTCGATAGATTTTTTGCGGACAAATTCAATTTGATCGAATTTAAGTTCGAAATAGATGATCAAAGAATGTTGATGTGATTTTTGGAAAGAGCCGTTCCATTGAAATGAGGTAACAATACGGAACGTAATGGTGGCGACACGTACAATGCTGGCAAAATACGGTGCAGGTAAATTCGGTTTGTTTGAAATTGACAAAAAATTTATTCGAGC
Source organism: Tenthredo distinguenda (assembly GCA_947538915.1). Classification (NCBI taxonomy): domain Eukaryota; kingdom Metazoa; phylum Arthropoda; class Insecta; order Hymenoptera; family Tenthredinidae; genus Tenthredo; species Tenthredo distinguenda. Next base: position 16,393,924 of record OX384534.1, read on the forward strand.
TGACATGGCAAGCTTTTGAATCGGACTACTCATGTTTATATCAAAGGAAAATTGACAACGCGGAGGTTTCGCTAATTGAAGGTCGATCCAATTCAAAGTAGATTATCCAGTGTCTGTGATGGACCACGCCCCATGCCCAGCGTTCACTCTACCCTTTTTCTGTACCGGACATCAAACTCTGTAGAAATTTTTACCAATATTCCCATTCGTGGCCAGAATTATATGCTAGCGGAACCAACTTCATGGGAAATCGTACAGAGTAGCGTCATGGATCAATACTTACTCGTTCGACATTAAAAAAGCGGGAATTTTCAGACATGTAATTGCTAATCGACGTTCTTGTGTCTTCTTGACCAAAACTAGGCTTACGCGATACCTCGGGGTCTTTGCGATTATTTTGACTTCTTGCCGCATTGATCGCGAGATGTTGTGTGATTGTATCATTTTTGTGACGTTCAGGTGTCGAAGTGCTCGACGATTCTCTTCTTACTTTCAACTGGAAAACAAGTTGAGCGTGAACTCAGACCTGGGTGTTATAATATTTCGCACTGCTGCATCGCTAGCAAACTTTCAAAAGACACAATTTTTAGATATTTGGCCGCTCGTCTACTCCCTCGTTTCTTTCCACTTCGAAACACTAGGAAGATGCTGAGCAATAAACCATCTCAATATGTTACAAAATTCAAGCGATCAGAGAATTGTTTAGATCGATGCGGTAGTGCGAAATGTTATTTTGGATCCAACCGTCGAACATCTGAAAATTGTTTGATCGGAAAATCACGTTTTTAACAAGTTCGATATCGACGTTGCAGTGCCAAATATTATCGCACAGGTCTCAGCTTTCATGAAGATTCGGATGTGCGAACAAAAATGACTTCCAAATCGCTCCAATGTCGGTTGGTTTGTTTTTCTGTTTTTTTCATTACCTTTTCGGAGATAACAACGAACGATTCGATTCGGACGATAATTGTGAATAAAAAAAGTACGGATTCGAGTTGGATTTACATGTGGGTTGAATTCTAATGGAACGTTGAAATTGGATCAAAGGTTAAGAAGGTTTCGTCGATTGAGTCCCGCGGATGTTATATCCTGGTTAAAATGCTGCGGGCTTTCGAGATTCTCCTCCCTAGTTGCGGTACCGACTGCAGGATTGACTCTCGTGCCAGTCACTCGCTCGCGACTCATTGAACAACCTGAACCATCGACCTCGTGGCTTCCGAGGTTACCTAGTTACCTCAGGTCTCGTCTGCTGGTAGAAAGAGAAGAATCGGAGAACTCGGGATGGAGGTGGTTAGGCAGGGAGGTCAGAAAGGAAGATTTCATCCCGGGGCTTCTGCTCCTCATCCTCCTCCTCTTCCTCCTCCTCCAGGAACAGACTTCTTTCGCGAATTTCGCGAGCGGGTTTCACGGATGGTATAAATGAGAATGAGAATGAAAATGGGGTGATCAAAGAGGAGGGCAGCTCAACGATTCCGAGACACGGTGGTAGGTGAGACTCAAGACGTTAACAAAAGAGGAGGAGGATTAGGAAAAGGATTATGGTCTGGTGCACGAGTCGAGACTGCGTGTAGGCAGAAGCTGGTGCCTCGATATACTCCCTCTGTTTAAAGGGCAAAGAATAATAGACGAAGAATAAGAGGACGAGAAGAAGAGCCACCGATATAACTTCCGTCTCATCGAACCGGGGAAACTCGTGCTTTTCTTCCCATAGGCTCTCGATATACCAAAGTATATTCATCCACCTATTTTTATCCAAATATTTACAGTCTCAATACACGGGTGGGTGTATCCTCGGAATCGCTCATTAAGAGAACAAGAACCGATCTGGAAGGATAATTACTCTGCTTGGAGTAGAGAATCGCCTTGTCTTCTCAATTTCCTGTTTTACTTCTCCGAACGCAGCTCACTTTCCCATCGCTTAAGGCAGCTAGGCTACTATTTTCTATTTCCTTTTAAACTCGCTTGGATCCAGATTCACGATTTCGAATCCATTTTCGCATGAAATTTTCTTCGCGCCGGAGTTATCTGCACTAATACGGAAAGTCCATTTTATCCCAACTATATGGGTGCAGCCTTGACTTCAGCAGATGAACCTGTTCAATCATTCATATCGTAATAACCCGTTGCGAGTAAAATTTAATATAATTCAAGTAAATAATTCGATCGGGGATCTCGAGCCTCTCTGAACTCTATCATCCATCGTAGATAGGTTGTAGTATCGACGTCTACTTAGCGAACACCCCGGTTTTCATCCCTCTATTGAGTGGCGTCGTTGCTACGTCTGGTACCCCGATATCTAAGATCGTACAGGTGACACACACTGAATCGAACCAGTTTGCGAACCGGGTTGGGTAGTAGTTCACTTCGTCACGTTCGCGGCACCTCTATTCCACCAGCCTTTATTCTTATCCCTTGTCCCACCGTTCGCCCCCTTCAACTTCGATCTATCTAGAACAGAGGCAATATCTTACAGAATATACGTGCTGTGGAAGAAAAGAATGAGTCGAGTATCTGTCTCTGAGTAGCCGAGCGAATAATGACCGATAGAGGGAGAAAAAAGAAAACAGTCATTTAGAGAGGGTTTATTTTCGCAGGTTTTCACAAGAGATTGCATATACTTCATCGCAGATAATGAGACAAGTAGCTTTCAAGAATCAACGGTATGATTTTTTTCGAATCACCGATACGCTGTGAAGAAATATTCTATTCACTCAGTTTTTTTGAGACACGATTCAAAATTATTTCGGATATTAAGGACTTGCTTTGACTTACATAGATCGATGATTGCCCCGAAGCAAAAGTCGTTGTCGCAGGGTACAGGTCGCATCGTACATCTGAACTTCTTCGAATTTGGAGGAAATATTCTACATTGATGTAATTTCGATGAATTCATGTTTAGATACGAAAATTTCTGATTTTAAACCATTATTTTTTTTTCTCACACGTTGAGAGACAAAGTTTGTTACGTATTTACGGCGATAGAAGTCTGACCTTATCTCTATGGATTCCAAAAAGTTCCGAGGAACGATGCGACTGGCACCCCGCGATAACCACTTTTTTTTCATTAGACTCAATTTATGTAAGTCTAAGTCCATAAAACCTGAAATAATTTGTAATTAGCTCTCCGAATATGTTTCTTAATGTGAGCCTAAATGGACCGATTTTCAGCTTCGTGAATTATTGTTTACTGCAGATATCATATAAATATTAAATCGCTACGTTCTTTTCACCATTGCGGTGTATATGAGGATATATAGGATGACTCGATTCGATTGCAGGATGCCGTTGAAACCGCAGCTACACAATGGGCAATATCGTAAAATAACAGTGGAAATATTTGAAGGAGAGAGAAGTGGTCAGAAACACATGAAATATTTCTTGAAATACTTATTTTGCGGATCTTTTGAAATATGGTTTTTCAAGTTTGCAGTATTTGCAGTTCGCGACACAATTAGGAATAATCATTTTCCTTTTCATCCCAGTGACGATTCATGCGTTGATTTATAACATACGTACTCATTTTTGGGAGAAAGGTATATTTAAAAAATGGCATCCAAGTACACAAGAATTCAATTTGTTTAAAAATAAAATCACCACCATTTCGGACGTGAATTTATTTACGTAATAATCCTAGTTCCACGGATAGCTCCCAGTATCCTGAACAACCCCTGCAAATTTCAGACTGATCGGACCGACCATCTCAGAGGAGATATCATCTGGACCAGGATCCCTGGTCAATTTGCTTGCACTCTTCTACTCGTTCTTAGATTCAACAAATCTTAAAAAATACAGAACATGTGTCGGTTACAATTTTTAATAATTTTCAGTCCGTCAGCCAAAAAATCGTGGTAAAATTCCTTTCTCTTTTTTCATTGCGGATGTATATCAAGCGAGGGACTTTGTTTGCGCGGATGAGGTTGTTATCAAACGGGGTATATTATTCTTGTAATTCTATACCCACGTTCGTTAAAGTTTGATAATTGTATCTACCAATCTATTGTGGTTATACCGGCTCATGCGTGTGCGCAGGATTTATATCTCCCTTTGTCAATTAGCGAAGGGATCTGAATTAGTTTGTAATATAATTATTTGCTGTCGCGGGGTAGGGTGTATTAATTGACAAAGGGATCAAAAACATTATTTTATAATTAATAGATCATCAGATTTTGATTAGCGTCCGATACGCGGATTCAATAGCAGCCTACGTATCTTTCAGAATTACGAGAACTGAATCATCAACGTATACATGAAAACTTTTCAAAAACAGGTGCAAATCGCATTTTTACGTCTGACGGAAGAAATCTTTCCGCATATTTTTTCCCTTTGATAAAATCATTCGATTTCTACGGTTTCCGGCGGATCTTTCTATCCATTTTTAATTAATTTTTTGTTTGAATCTGGATTTATCGACGAAATGGCGATCATGAAACTCTGATGATGCTGGGCGTCGCTTCGTATCTGTCCATTGCAGACCGATTATCCCCCCTGAAAGCATCGTGCCGGTAAACGAACACATAGAAGTCGAGGTAGAGAGATCTTCATCGAAGGATGAACAAGCCCAGCTTTGCGATATCATGGCTTCGGTATACATGTAGTACATACGTATACGTATCTCGATATCTATCCACTTACGTAGTACATACATACACGGGAGTGTCGAGGCAGAGTTCGTTGTGCACGAATAAGTAAAAGTACATAGAAACAAAAGCGTAGGCGTCGACTGCTGGACGTACATGTACGAGTACCTTCCTTCAGAAATCTAGATACGTTCTTGTGTTTTCACCCACGTCTTCGCGAAAGTCTCGATACACATATACCTATACATACTGAAATGTTTTTCGAAGAGTTTACCAACGCTTCTTCTCCCTCTACCTACTCCTATACCCATTATCTCCATGGACAAGGTTTTGGTCTCAACCCAGTAGCCCAAAAACTATACCAGCTCTTGTCAAAGTATACAGTGAAAGCAAAATCTACTTTCGGTTCGCAGTTTCGGTGCTCTCAAACCGATATAACTGAAATCGTGATAGTCATCCCCAGCTCTAGAGGTTATTCGGTAGAGATACATTGAATTGTGGAAACCGCAAAAACTACCGGAGCGACGAATGCCGGAATTTATCCAGACTTAAGTCGAAGAGAATCCTCTCGATCGAGACTGGCGTAAGATCATGAAAATCGATCGACATTTTTCTTTCTTCAAAATTTGGTTCTATGAATAGCTCGAAAACCACTTGGCCGGATGGATCCAAAATCTTATCAGTTCTAAGTTGGAAGAACCCGCATTGATCGGTACAAAAAAGGGTGAAATCCGTTCATTCGTTCTCGAGATATCGTCGGACCAAAAATTTTTTTTTTTAACTACAAGTTAAAAGTTACGTTTTTAGATCTCAGTAGCGATATCGTGTTATAAATCGGACCAAAATCATTGAACTTGTGTTGAAATCTCGTAGAATCGAACATTCAGATGATGGAGTATGTCGCGCATTCAAATTCAAATGAATACGTCGAAAGGTTTTGGCGTGCATGTCCGAGTGACAATTTCGCTAATGTATTTTCCATCCGAATGTCAAACGTTCGTTATAGGTAGCCGTTGATTGAATTCATCTATTTCGTATAGCAATGGGTATAACCAGCTATATATATTATACGAGGATGGGCGAACGAGCCGGGCTACACAGGCAGAGCCACTGCTTATGGATTCAACACCTCGCTACCCCCTGGCCACCGTGGAGAACCCCCATCGCACGTTAAATTTGCCTTACAAATTTATGAACACTTTTCTTGCCTAAAGACATTACTCAGACCGATCTAACGAAAACTGGTAATGGAGGCCACTTTGTCGCGAGGGAGTACCAGCAGCCGTTGGTATTCTGGAATAAATTAGTATCCTCAGCCTGAAAGGCGTTTAATTTTACCAAATGAATAATAAATTAGTACCTACTTTTGTTTTTACCAGAAATGACAAAAGAAACAGAACAATTTCAAAAAAATTTACACATTTATTAACCATGTGTCACGGCTGGAAAAAGTTGGACCACAATTTTTGTCGTATGGTCGGAGCTTTTGGACTTCAGATCGATGGAAATACACTCCTGTTACTGCGAGTTTAATTAATCACGTTCGACATGCGTCGTTTCACTAATTTTCATGTCACCGATTGTCAAGAGCATTGGTCCTGATCACCGAACACCCGTTGAGTAGAGGAATATATTCTTCTACTCATCAGAGATTTATTGTCGCTTTTTCCGTCTCTGGAGGGTACTAACATTTAGACGATAAAGTTAAGTGACGATTAATCCGTCCGAACCCCCTTCCAATTATAGACAAGTACTTTACGCGGCAGAAAACGGACATGATAACGTCTTCCACTTTGCAATAAGCATCGAAGGTTTTCAAATTGAGTAGTCGAAACTGTAGCAGGGTTTTACTTCACCTTATATTTGTAGTTCCACCATTTCTTACATTTCGAATCACCCAGTTTTATAAGAGAAGTCAAAGTTAAGAGTTGTGAGTCATCGGGTCTCAGAATTAGATCAGAGAAAACCGAAGCACCGATTGATACAAATCCTGGCATTAAGTGATTTGACGTTGACTGCATCTTACTCTGAGACCCGCCGGCTCACAACTCCTGAATTTTACCTAATTATGCTTCAAAAGACGAGCGAACTTTTGTAATAAAACTGGTTGATTGAAGAACAATTTGTACGCATATCGTTTCTTTGAAAATACCCTTAAGAAAATGTATCACAGCATGAAAGTTAAAAAGTTATTGTTTTCGATATGAGAACGAAATAGCTTTTCTCTTTAGGTTAATTTAAGTGCATGAAATTTTTCAATATTGGAATTGAGATCCATCCGCTCTCTCCGCTCCTCCGCCGTTTAATAATATAATAAAAATATCGAATTACAGCTCTATACAACTTCGTAATGAAGGGCATCAACTTGGCGCCGTTACGCCAAGCCTTGAGTGATGTTACGATTATACAACGCGCCTTCGCGAAATCGAGACCGATAATATACCAGCACACACAATTTTGCCGATAAATTCGTTCCATTAGTGGAAGTCGATGTGAATATATATTATATATATAGAAACGCGGATGAATTTTTTTCTACACGTGAAAAAAGGAACAACATAAGCTACCCCGAACCGGCCCATCTTTTATGATGAAAATCAGTTCGATCTACCAAAAAATGTTCATTTATTTTCATGCGGATATTTTGCATCGTAATTGAGGTAATTTTTGTTGACTTAGTGCGAAAATTGTGACGAGAATAAAATGCGAATATATCCTCGTGTATGAGAGCTGGTGTTTATGCAGAGAACGTGCTTCTTTTTCTTCTTTCTCTTCTTTCTTTTCTTTTTCTTCTTCTTCATTGTCAAGTTGGTCGCTGTGACTTTGCGGAGGACAATCACTAGACAAAACGGATTATGAAATCTGGGCGTGTCTCGCCCGTCGACTAGCGTAACTAAATTATAGGGGTTGTCGCATTTCCACGGACTGAGGGAAAGTCACAACTTCATCCTCGGCGTTAGAGAACGCGAGGAGATTCGCTCGTGCGTTATTCATTTCTATATACGTCGTCCCGTTTCTCGCAGTCTCTTGTTTTCCACCGATATATGTATAGGTATACATGCGTATGTAACGTAACTATGTATGCATACATACATACCTACGAAATCATCAATTCATCATATATATTTCATCCTTTCACATATCCCCGTGGCACATATTATATACTATAAATTCTCTATACCAACCAACCCATACGGTATGGCCACGAACTAAGTGCTTCAATTTTGGGGGATGATTGGCGGGGTCTGGCTTGTTACCCTGCCGTTCGGAATAGTGATCTCCGTTGCGGCGCGTCTGTGAGATATAGACCATTTAAAAAGTCGCGCTTGCGCCTGCATCAAGGCAGCCAACTACAGAGAGGCGATTAGTGAACTGTCTGGTTTTAGGCACGCACGACCGCTGAAGCAAGTCACAACACTTTTCCAGTTCGGGAATCACTGTGGCGACTATGCCGTTGACGGACGAGAACAGCGTACTGAAGAATTAGTTAACGCAGCCCGTGAATGATTTTTGCGATTCTTGAACTGGAAAAACGTTGTTACTCCTTCAACTGATCGGTAGTATATAGTTGGCTGCCTAAACGCAGGCACCGGTGCGACTTTTGTAATAACCAGTATCTCATAGACGCCATGATTACTTGGAAAAAATAAATCCTCTAAATAAACTGATACATCGAATCGTAGCAAGCGATCAGCTGTTCGGAATAAATCTCAACGGTTCTTTCGGAACATCAAGTTTCAATCCCAACGATAAAAGCTTTCCAAGCCTTTCCGAATCACTACCGCAATTCATTGGGATCTTAACCTCAAAAGTTCGTTTCAATTGCATCGGTGCCAAAAACAAAATTTGACAGCTAAAACTCGGGATGGCCAGCCTGCTTCAGCAGACGACGAAACTCGCGCATGCGCAACCGACTGTATAGTTTCAAGATTTCCTCTCGGTGTATATTAGGTGTCTAATGAAAATTGGTATTTTACTTTTTGCACTTCTGCTATTCTAAACATTAGTTTTTGACACAAAACAAATCCTCCTGTGGAGTGAGCTCTATATCTTAATTCTAAGCGGTGGTATAGCCATCTTCTTCATGTTCTTTCGACATTTTGCAGCCTCCACTTTTTCTTACGCGACTGTTTTGAAACGCGCTCAAAGAAAGGAGTTTTTCGGTTGCTCATTCCGGATCTGAAGTCAGAACTCAGAAATTCAAAATGGTGGGCCACTTCTGACGGAGAAAAATTATAAAAAGTAGACTGATTTACATGAAAATTAGTACTCTCGGTTCTTGGAGTCGCTTATTTCCAATCTGGAGTCAAGATCCGAAATTTCAAAATGCTGGATCGAAATTGTAGACCGTAATCATGAAAATTGCTACTCAGGATTTTTAGTGTTCATCAATGAGAATTTTGTCATTTTTAAAAATTCAGATCCAAAATTAGCGGTTCCAAAAACCTTCGATTAACAAATTCGATGCAAGACTGTCTACTCTTTACAATTCCGGTACATCATATCACATCGCTATTTTGAATTTCTGTATATCGACTTCAGATCTGGAATCAGCGACCCAAAAAGTCCGTTCTCAGAGAGTTTTAAGAAGATTGGATATCAGGGAAAGTGTAGGCTTCAAAAAGTGAAATAAACATAGAAAAATTGCACGCGCCACCTCTTAGAGACAAGATATGGTGCTCGTCTTGTGGGGGGATTTGTTTTGTGTAAAAAACTAACGTCTAGAATGGTGGCAGTGGAAAAATGAACCTTCGATTTTTTTTAGACACTCTAATATCCATTCCTCTAACCTTTGAATAGATTCCTAAAATTTCATTCAATCCTTAATACCCATACCCTCAAATCTATAAATAGCCTCTTTTCACGAATTTATTGTAATATAAATTTGATCTTAATTCGTTGAACGGTCTTTCTATAACTGCAGATATGAGATGTAGTAACAGTTTTCTAGCTATTGCAACGATCTTGAATCGAACAGTTATAACCAAGATATCAGAATACGATTTAATTTCAGAGAATTCCAGAAATGTATATAAAATGAGCAGGAACGGTGCTAAAAAAAGCACGTTAATACAAATTGGCGTTCTAACAGGCGACGAACGTCTAGCACGTTGAAAGAGTACCTCGGGTTCCCCACAGGTTTAGTACTAGTTTGTTTGTTTTTCGAATGCATTTTTCATCCTGGTTGAAGCTCGGGGTTCTCCTCTGTTTGATCGTTCGTTCATGTATTGCTCGTGATGGTGAGCAGGGGTGTAGATACGTATGTAGATGGCAACTAACGGGCGTGAACGTTGGAGAGTTTTCAAACGTAAAATTTTCGAAAGTTTCAAGAGAAAAACTACGGTTTCGAATTGGGGAGTCGTCTACTTCTGACTGTATGAATGATGCGGGCTGAGGAGCTCTCCCTGAATTCAATTTCAACAACTGTCCTCATGCCAGAGAGAAAGTAGAAAATAATGAAAGGCATACGAGTCTTATAGAAAAAAGTCTTATCGTTAGGGATCGCTGAATAATCTGAAAAACAGAGTTATCAAAAGATCTGAAATTTAATTTCCCCGCATCTTTATCAATTTTGATGTATACCTCCGTGAGAATCTATATTCTTCCCATACTTGACAGTGTTTCCGTTGATCACATGGGCTTTTAAGGTGATAAAAAGCGCCATGAAAAATACTGTTTTTACGTAGTGCCTTCGTTTGCAATGGAATGGTATTTAAAAATAGAATAGCGATGTGTGCTGTTGAATGAATATTTGATTCAATTTTTTAACGATTTGATAATAATGCCCAATTTTTTACCGATCCCTGATAATAATAATTGTAGCCAATTAATGACCTATGAAACTGTACGCACATGAATTTTCAATTGGCGATATCAGAGGTAGAAATTTCCTGCATTGCAGTGAGTATAACGTCGTTTTGGAAAATTTAACGATTCCAGTAGTAAAATATCAGTTATGCGAGAATAGAATTGCGCTTTTAAATTTTATTGTGAAAAGTACGAGTTCTCGTTATATTCGGCAAGGTAGAGGCACCTATACCTACTCCTTTTAGAATCCGTTAGTTTTGACGTACGTACCTATCGCTGGTTAGTAATGCAGCAGGCAGTTCGCGTAACACGCTACTGGCGAATTATAATTCATTGATTTTTTCCAATTATCTCGTTTAACAATCTTTTTAGGCCGCCGTTCCGCGGGCTGAATATTCATGGATCGTTAGCTCCTGCAGTTTAAGGTCGAAAAATTTGATCCTTCAAAGAACCCGGAGTTCGAATAACGGAATAAACCGTATCATCCAGGTATACGAAGATATTCGATGACGTATTTCTCATCCCTAAATGACAGGGTGATAACCGCACCTTAACGCCATGACAGGAGAGAACCAAGCCACTCAAATTGCTGTTTGCTCCTTTTAGTGGGGATTGAAGCGCGCGCGTGAAGCTTGTAGGCAAACATTTAATTTCTGTTCTCGCGGCAGCAGCCTGGGTTTTGCTATATAGGATGGGGTGGTTCCTGGTTTGGGGAGGGCTGCTTTCTCGTGGGAAATTCGCCAAAGGGCCATGGCCAAGAAAGGAGATGGGAAAATAGGGGGAAAGGTTAAAGGAGACGGATGACGCTTCTGGATAATTATTGCGTGTCCGCCGCCACGTCATGTCACTCGAAATCCCATGCGAATACGCGTGCAGAAGACTCGGTCTTGAATAATGCCATCACCTCGCCAAGACGAATATCTTGCCGCACTGCCAAAAATAGATGAAAACATGCCAGGACATTCGCCAAAAATTTGAAAACGTTATTCGGACGGAAAATATCAACAAGACGAACCAAAAGTTACGCAATTTATCGAAAAGGAAAAGGATTTGTTCTTCACCGTGACGGGGACTGGTGGGGATGTTCAAATTTGAGGTAGGACTCTCTTATCACGTTGGGAAAAGTGCGGGAGGACTCCGCAGTGGAACAAATTGGTACACTCAATTATTCACGTATGCGCCCATAGTATATTTAGTCCGACTGTGTGTATGTGGTAGATTTACGTACAAAGAATGGTTTCACCTCAGTTTTCGCACAACAGGACATGTTTCAGGCTTTGTTATCACAGAGAGAAAAGTGTCCAGCAGCCACCACTGCTCTAAATTCTGCTGTCTAACCCATCACGAATGATCCTGTATTCCCATAGCGAAATTACCGTAGAGTAAGAGAGTCGATTCTCTTTGTCTGATAGTTGAAATGAAATTCTATCATTTTTTGCATAGCGTGTTCAGGCGATCGGAAAAATGACTGGGAATCGAGTGAAATGTGCGGACGGATGTGTCTGGCTTGTGTTAGGTAGACGAAATTATTGAACAGCAAATTTGGAGCAGTCACGAAATCGCAAGTTATTCTTGACTCGACCGCATCTTTCGTCGAGCCACCACCCAGGAACATACTGAAGGACCAGCTCAATACCAGACCCACTCTGCAAACTATTCGTGCGCCAGAAGTCTTCCGGACCGTCTGCATGTGGAAGTTTAATCTGAAAGAGCGTTGGGATGGGGTAAAATAGAGTAAATTTTCAGTTTGATAATTGAATGGAAGAACAGCAGAAAATCTACGTTATATGGATATTGGTTGACGATATCTGTACATTACGATACTTTTCTGATCTCAGATAAGAGGATAAATTTCGAGCGAACGAGACCCACGCAGTTTTCAATAAATTTCTGGCATAGTGGGATTCCGTGTCGCCACTTATCTTCCGTCAAAGACTTGTAGGTACTTACGCCGCCTACGGGTAGCTTGAAGATTGAATTAGGTGAATAGTAGTTTGTTGAATTATGATCGAAATTGAGGAGTTTGAAATATCACCGAATGAGCATCGGGGATTGGGCGCAGAATAAATATCGCGTCTTCGTTTGATCGGGCTTTACATATGTTTTCAGAAAAATTCCTCCGAATGCATGCTAACCATATATTTATACTGAGAATTCGTCTATCGCAATGGTAATCATACGCCCTTCTCCAGAAGATCGTAGTAAAGGCTAGTTTCAGAGTATTGGCGTGAAGCATCCTTCAGGTTATTTCAATGAGTGCATATCTGCTTGACCTGTCCTCATCGCAATCAACTCTCCAATTAATACTGCACAGTAATTCACCATAAATTGTGATAAAATGTTCGATGATCGTTAGGAAATAAAGGGAGGAAAAATCGCTCGCATAACGAACCATCATCTATCATCACAATCAGTTACAGCTACTAACGAGGCCAACAGCCAATCAATCCGTTGAATGATTACTCACTGAAATCTGCAGCCTATAATAGGCACCCGTTGGCATTTGTAAAAGCGTTATTAATAAATTCGAATCTTTCACTTGATTAATGCCCATCGGTACGTCTACGTGTATCGAAAAATATAGCTCCACTGATTCTATAAATGTCGATCCTATTCTCATTGATTGGTAATTGGGCACCTACACGAATGATATGAGTGAGGCTGCGGCAATTCTCGTACACAATATCCATCGAATAAGGGGAAAAAGAAGAATTTATTTAATTAACTTGAGGTCGAATTTGGTCGCGATTTAAGTACGAGCTTTATACTACTTATCGACCCTTTAATTGGTATTGAATGAGGCCGGAATTATGTCTCATGAACGTGAATTTATTTTCAAGCCCGTTTATTCCAATCGATGATTTAAGATTTTACGTAAAACGTCGAAATTATTGAGTTTCGAAAATCGAGTGTCGATGAGACGTTGAATTTACTTTTTTATTGCTATAATCGATGGTATATGGCGTTTTGTATGAACGTAGAGAAAAAGAAACTTTTTTAACTTCGTTCTTTACATCTCGCACTATGATACAACTGGAAGTTATAACTTGTTTTATGTGCAATAAAAACCCATATTTTTCATGTTTTATTATACACATGGGTAATTTCGACTCCATTCTAACATTTTTCAAACCCATATTTCAATATAATAGTTCAAATTTAATGGGCTTTCTTTCTCGCGAAAAGTAAAAGAAAACATAAAGAAACCGACTTTGCAATACGGAAATTTTATTTGTTTATTATTCTTGATCAATTTTCATTCTTATTTTTATTTTATTCTTCTACTCACTACGAGTCACGAGATTTTCAGTAACACTGCACACTCTCGCTTCGCATTACCCACACTCCCCGATATTCAGACAAAAAGAAACTACATTTGCAATTCATCGTGACTTGATCTTTGCCTTTCATCGATTTCTCTGAATAAATTCATCGATATATCGTTCTTCGAAGGAGATGATCACCCTCAGTCTCGGCTGACTTATGTTCCATCTTAGAAATGGATAAAACATCCCGGGGGCGTGCAAGTTCATGAGATACTCGCCCATGCCCCATGTATTATATCTATTCGTAGCAAAACATCTTTGGATGACGTTGACGTTTCTCGTAGTTCAGTTTTGGCAGCCATGTTTAACTTCCAGGGTATCAGGGTTCGTGTCCTGATGAGGGTGGTGGCTCGGATAGGTATGGCTACTACAGCTTCGCATGTACCTACCTTCCCGGTTTGTTGGAATTATTGATTGGATTTACTCTGTGAATCTTGTGATTTACCGCAGCGAAGGATTTCAGGATTTCCGGATTATATTACAGAAGAGCTTAAGATTTATGACTCGGATTTATGCATTTGGATATTACAGGCACCGGATAACCACGGTTATCTACACCTATACCCGAGTTCTTTCACATCCCTTTACAAGTGCTAATTTTTTAAACCCAACCGAAACACAATGCCAGGCAAAATGGTGCATCGATCGATTCCCCAATCTTTAATCCCGTGGCTTTCGGATACATGCATTAGGCTCTGCTCCGAAATCTCTGGAATTACGTCAAATAATCAACCTTCCGAAAGGACAGCGTTGTCACTAAAGTCTTGAGTGACAATAAGGTTTTCCATTCCGTCAACACGTAAAACCTTACATCGTGTTACTAATGTCCGTATAACTTGACCGAAGCGAGTAGTACGAAAGTCTGTCTTGGTGCTCAGTGGTTTTTTGGCTCCCCGAATCCGAATTTGAGATTCAAAATTCCAATGGAAATTGGGAATTATTATTTTTACGTAATTTCAGAGATTTTTGTGCTGGAACCTCGAGAAAAATTAGTTGTCGATTTGTTTTTGCAAACCCTAATAGGTTTATATAAATTTCGCGATGATGAGAGCTATAGTTATATACCAGGTCAAATTACCTCCATATATTTGGGTTACAAGACATGATTGAATTTCGCGAAATTTGCTTCTAAGGAAAGTTCAAATTACATCGAACCGTTTCGCGGCAAGTGAAAATTGAACCTAACCAGACAGTTTCAATTTTCACGTTTCCAAATACTCTCGAGTGACTCAAACACCGTTAAAGTAACCGGAATTCAAAGTTTACCATATTTTTTGCTATTAATTTTCGTTTCTTTTTTGCGCACGGGGTCAACTCGTGAAGCTATGCAGTCGATGAAGATAGAATTCAATCGAAAAATTGTAGCATGACCCGGGGTTCACAGTCCCAAATGACCCATCTGCCAATTGTTCGCGTAGATACCGATTGCAGACGTTAAAGTAACGAAATTTAAAAAGGAGATGACGAAATACGAGTATAATAATGATTTATAATTGAAACTGAAAGGTTATTACCCGCAGTGAATCAATATTTGAGATCTAGCAGACTTCCAAGCTTATGAGTACGATGAAAGCCCGGTTCAGACGTAGGTATATACGTAGGGGGCAAAGCTATTGAAGTTCAAAAGATAGATATAGAGGACTAATGTAAGCTGACTTTGGGCGATCTTGTCAAGCAGAACAAATATAACGGGAGTTAGATTCAACATCGAAGTTTCAACTTTGAGTAACTGGAATAGAGATTGTAGAGAGCTGTTACAACGTGACCTTATATCTTGAAATCTCAACGTTTCTAAAGACAGAGTTGAGCGTTGAACACAGTGGGCTTAAACTCTTCGGTTTAAGGATTATATAGCAAAGCCACTGCGTCGCCGAAGAAGCCTTACGCTAAAGCCACGATTACACGGGGGGCGGGAGCGTCCCTTTCCTTGGCATTTCAAATTTTAAATCTAATTTTGTCTAACTTTTTCGCTCAAAAAAGTTTTAAATATTCAACGAAACTAAGCAAGGCGCAAAAATGACGAGAAAGAGACGAGAAAATAAAACAAAACGAATGAATTTGTTTTTAACGGTTTTTGAATAAATTCGAATCGTACCAAGATGCATTACGTCGCATGTAGCATGATATACGACCCGAAGTACTAGCTGACTTATAGGTACGAACAGATATCTGCAAGTATGATGTATTCGCATAGAAATTCGTTTTCGTTTTAAGAAAACGATAACGATAGTTGGCAGAGCTCGCATGTCGATTTTTTCTGTTTGTATTTATTCCTCTTCTTTAATGCAACGAAATTCTCTCGCGAAGGAAGTGAGAAATTGATCTTTTAACGATGGCACCGCATCGATCTGATTGCGCGAATAAATATGTCGAATTTATAGGTCTGAAATAAGAGGTGTTCTAACAGCAGCTTGATTCCGTGGGATCTGGCTAAGTGATTCTGTTATGTCTAATTTAGGGTGCTCGGAATTTAGGCTAATTTGAAACTGTAGGTATAGGAAGGTACAAGGTCTTAGTCGAGGGTAAAGTTAATGAGAGGTAGCGACGCAACAAATTAGATGAAACCGTTTGGCAATTTTCTGAAAAGGCGAAATATCTTTGAAGCGATCTAATCAAATTTTCTAATAACGTAGACATTTTCCCCGACTCGAAATTGAACTGTCCCCAACTAAAGTGTCGATTCCCCGAAAGAGTCGAGTTTCTCTTTTTTGCAGCGGTAACAAAAAAAATAAAAATTTGAATTTTAAAGCAGGACACCCTCATCGTCCTCGTCCCCTCGACCCCTCGATCCGACTTCCTCTTCTTCACGTATATAATATACAATATAACATACCTAGGGGAGTATAAGATGTACGGTTATAAATTAGGCTTTACTATCAAGATATTTCAACAACCATCAACCGTTATAATGCTACACGAGAATAACCCCGAAACATTTATGTAACTTGGGCACATCTACTCGCATAGTCAAAGTATAAGGGAAATTCGGTATTCAATTCAGGCACGAATTCAAGGTCCCTGCTTCAAAGGACACGCGAATTTCCCTCAACATTCCTGCCTTTACTCCATACCTCTATAGTAACGTACCTACCTATATTATACTTGACTAGGCACGTATCGCCATTGAATATGCATTAGATTACGTATCAGAATACACGAAGACCTCCAAACCGAAGAAAATTATAAATTTCGTCTTATTTCTGTTTCAGGTAAGCGAAGGATGAACGGAAACACATGAGCGGGCGTAAAGTTACTCCTAACGTTCATCTTCGAAGGATTTTTCCCGACAATCGTAGGAATTAGGTTGCAATGATGTAGTATAAAAGAAATATCGGCGAGGCGAAGAACTGAGCCCCGCTCTATAGTCCGCGAGTCGAGGAAGCTGGAGGAGAATTCTTTGGAGACCTTTTGAGATGAACTAGGTCTGCAATCACGACCGGAAGTGGTTTCACCCCGCATTGCGATCGCAGTAGTTCACTTCCGGCGATGAGAAATCCCAGCGTTCCACAAAGCGCCTCAGCAGCTCACAGTTTATCGATAAGCCAAGAAGCGGCACCTTGTACTATACTTTTCACCAGGCTTGCGGAAAGAGGCTGTACACACGTGCACAATGTATTACCTTCTTACACACGTAGAGAGGAACAGCTACGCCGAAGTTTTCGAACCTGCACAATGTGTACATCGACAAATGTGCATAAAGTGGTCGGAAAAATCTCGTACCCCAACATCCTCGATGATGCAAAGCCATTCCGTAAAATAATCCCATCACGGGTTCAAAAAAAAGAAAAGAAAGAAGCTATATGAGTTTTTTCTGACGCTACTTTAGAACATGCTTTTCTCCTTTGGTCAATATTTGGGTAAAATTTTTAGCGAACTAGGTACACTAATATCTCGAAACATGCCTTCGGCTTGGCTCCGTTGCTCCAAAAATTCTGGCTTCTGAGGATGGCTCTTGCTTCCAGATTATAATATAATGGGTTTCCCCTAACTCCCGGCGTGTATAAACCTATATTGGGCACAGCCCACGTGCCGCGAAAGCCTCGCTTAGCATACATACTTAATATACAAGGGATCTCCTCAGGTTGTTGTAACTTCTACCTTACAAATGGGGAAGGGCTGCCTCCTGCTTCCTAAAAAGAAACTTAGTAAAAAATATATAAATTACGGCTGAAAATGTATACACCGCAGGTAGGTATATCACGTTTTCGTCAATATCCCGTCATATCATTCAATTCGTCGTTCTATTCACTAGTTTTATTAATAAATTCTTCTTTATATCGATATTGGATAAATTTTCCATTCAATACTATACTGTGCCGAAATCAATACCTGAAGATGCATAATGTGCAGAAAATTTTTTTGTTGTTGCTGTTAGGGCAGTAAATGTCACATATCTGATATACCGGCCATAAAACTACCACAAATATTGGCCTCGCCACCATAGATCAAGCTGCTAACTTAGATTCACGATAACTGCGTCAGGTGTATAAACCTTAGAGGTAAAACCTCTAACGGTTTTCGGTGTATGTAGGTATAAGGTGTATCCATAAGCGACAGCTTCCCTTGTATCCTCTTCCTTTACGTCTTATTTTAATGGCCAATTTATATCCACCCTATTTTCCGATTAAATTTTCTTCGCGAATTTGTGCGCGGCTTATATTTCTCTGCCTCTTTTATCTTCATTTTACGAAGTTTTATTTGCTTCTCAGATATAATATTCCCGTGCAAAGATGATTCGAGGGTGAATCTCGACTGAAGCTGATTCATTTTTTGCTATAGGTATCGCAATTTGTTGCGATATAAATTCAGGGATCGAATGCATGAATTCCATCAATCCGAAGAATGATTCACAATGTCGCGATATTCGCAATGAGGGTATATTTTAACAATTTATTTTGCTCAGTCGTTGTCATTTGCTTTTGCAATCGACATAAGATCGCTTCGAAATATCCATAGCTCAATGAATGGTGTGTTTTTCTCAATCATTTCGAAAGGCATTCAACTCCTGAATTCCGCAATGCAACATTAGGTTGTCGTATCGCGAAATGGATGATGGGTTTCTCGCAATGTTCTTCCGTCTTCCGTTTTTTTTTTAGTTACCTTGAGAATCTGGTGTCAAGCCAGTGGGATATTGAAACGAAAATAATTTCGATGCCGTAATATTTATTCAGGAATATAACTTTCAGCATAAACTTGAAATAGTAGTGAGTCGAATCCTCGTTCCGCTTATTATACACCTACCTAAGTACTACTATAGACGGCGTACTCCGTGCTACGGTGAATATTAGCAAACTGCTGCACTGGTTTCACTATATACTTTCTCTTCGTCGAGGCGGAAACTCTTCCTTTGTTTTAATTGCGAGAAAATTTTTGTTGGGATAAAAATAATGGTAGAAGAAAATAAAAAGCGCGTGGAAGTAGAAAACTGGGTATATACGTGTATTATATACTATAGATGTATATACATATACTTTCTGCAGCGTTGGAATTGGAAATAGCAAAAGTTAAAGTAGCCCCTATATATATATAGTACCTAATCAGAATTTAATTCAGAGTGAATACAGGAAGGGCAAGACTTACGAGGCCGTTTATCACGACTCTAGTGCAGGCCGAGGCAACCTGAACATTGGTTACTTAATTTTCCATTATAACTTTGCTAACAGGCAGTAGCAGGCGTTCGAGGTATAGCGCGTCAGCATCGTCAACGGCATCACCCATTATACGTTTTAATTGCATCTATTAACGGTCCCATTGTCTTGAACATGTTACGCGCCGCCTGCAAGCCCTAGGGAATCAGTCCGGCTTATGCCTCTGCACATGCGTCAAATATCTCTGACTAACAGACAAAGAGATGTATTAGGGTATGCCGCGAAACAGATCCACATTTTCTCTTCCGATTTCTGTCGCCAAAATCTCTAAATCTGCGTTGACGCGCAGAACCATACATCGTGTCACGAATGTTCGTATAATTTGACCGGAACAAGTAGTACGAAAGTTTTTGGGTCGTTGATTCCGAAACCGAGATCTAAAATTCGAAATTCAAAATGGCGGATTCTAAATATTTGAATTATTGCATATATGTTTGGAATTCGGGATGTTGGATCTCAGATTCGGTATCAGCGATCCAAAAAACTCCCGCGCACCAAGACAGACTTTCGTACTACTTGTTCCGGGGAAATTATACGAACATTAGTAACACGATGTAAGGTTTTGCGTGTTAATGGAATGGAAAACCTTATCGTCGATTCATGCACCACTTAGACTTTAATGACAGCGCCGTGTTTCTGTCGAGGTTGATTATTTGACGTAATTGTAGAGATTTTCGCGGTGGTAGTTCGGAAACTAAAAAATGTCGATTAGTTCTGGCACACCCCACCGCGGCACCGTAGTAAATCTATAGATATGTTACGGTATTCCTTAATACGATCATTCTGGATTTTTGATGCTCTCACTCTTCAGAATGATTCAGTATGTATATAAAAAAATCGGTGTCAAATTGCAGACATCTACTACATGATTAACCCGTGCCACCGAGCAATTGAAATTTCCTATCCGAATAACATTACATTTTTTTGAATATATCAATTTAATTTTGTTCCGAAGGTTTTCTTTTTGCTCAGAAGTTTTACTCCAATGGAGCATGTGGTCATCGCATTTGAAAAAGTAATCAATTTAAAAAAATAACATTCAATTTGACTAAATGATAATCAAATTTCAATTGCTCGATGGCACGGGTTAATGATGTAGTAAAGGTCTTCAATTTGGCTCAGATTTTTTTTTTATATCCACTGAATCGTTTTAGAGGATGAGAGCATTGAGAATCCAAAATGACCATAGTGAGGGACACCCTGAGGCATATGTGTGTATAACACAAAATATGCTTAATATCTCGCGAATCTCCATAAATCTAGCATAAATTATACAGAGACTTAAGGGTGGGGAGAGATACGCGAGTCGAGTGAGCATCATTTGTTTAAATGCATCATGGCTTCTTGGCGGGAACAACTACAGCCTCCGCCTTTTGTTCCATCGGATTAAACATTTCAAGGGAAGATGAATTTCTTAGGGAGATATTTCCTCCTCTTGTTTTGTCTCCTGTGTATAGCTTATACCTACCCTTGGGTTAACGGTTGTGAGTGTGCTCCAAAGTACATGCATATATCTACTCGAAGAAGGGTTTTGGCATAACATGTGTGTATACTATGCATGTACTCCGTTGAAGAGATCAGGATTAATTGCGTTGCTGGACGTTTTTTTTCTTTTTTTGAGAAAAATTTATGCATGAGTAGCACACAGTACTCATGAATACAAATCGAGTTTCACGTTGCTTGAAGCAGTATCAAATGTGATCAAACATGCCGTGAAACTTGATTGATTGTAAATCTACCAGGACATGCGAACGTGTAATTTCAAAGCATGAAACTTAGTTCACTATACATTTTCTTTGATATTATACGTACGTATGTACATACTACACCTTCCTCTATCGCGTGAGCAATCAGAGAGTAAAAGTATGAGAAAGAGAGAGAGAAATAAGGAGAGAGGTGTTTCCAGTCCAGAAACCATTAGATAATTAACTACCCTTTGTTAGTTAACTGCTGAATGCCCATTGATTCAATTTCGAGCATCAGATAAGAGCCTTCGCGTGATTGAGATAGAATCCGAAGGTACCAAAGCAATTACATTTGATTCAAAGCTGAAGTTAGTGAATAGCTTGGGTGCAGGTTGTCATAACTTGCGACAGGACCAGAAAACGGCAACGTTTGCCATTGTGACGACAGTAGTCGAGTCTTTCGACCCGACAGTTGGGCTTTCGTACGTTCATAGTGGGTTGTGGATATAATATCAATATACACAAGTATTCATGAATGGTTAGAGCAAATTATACCGTATTGTTAGAAAGTTATACCATTATCTGTATGTAGACATAAGTTTTGTTCGCCCAAACCTCAGGAGCGTAGTAGGCACTCCTTCTTATCTTACGTTGTGTACTATTTACACGATCGCACGCGACACGAAATTTTGTCTCATTAAATTATGACTGATGATCCTTTTGTACAGAACGCAGAACAAGTAATGCTCATCAAATAACAGTGCGAATACATTGCCGGTAGACATCCACACACATTCAGCACATTCGGCAGATATGCAATAAACTCAAGGACAATTCACAAAAACCAATCAACACTGCGACAGACTAATTTTCAATGAAAATATATTAGTTAGCATACATTTCGATGAATTGGTTTTTTCTGCACCCAATTTCTGACCTCAATCACTGTACGATCTCCCAAAATCTGACTCGTGAAATTGAAGAATATTGCGGTGTCTGGATTTGCGATGCGTTATTCTTCGCGAATAGTAGCAGTTTTATGATTTTCTAACGTACTGGATGCTGAATGTTGTATTTCTGTGCAATTTTACACAATGATGGTATACAGCTAATATTTCAAAAATTCATTTCGCTCAATCGGTGATAATCGATTTCGCAACTAGCATAAAGTCCCGTGGGTATCTTCAGGAAGCATTCCTGACCAAAAGATCGCTTCGAAATATCCACAACTGAACGAATGGCTTTTCTCAATCATCTCGGAACGTGACATTTCGGTATATGCCAACTCTCTTTTTGATAATTATCGTATATTCCGCGATGAAACACTTGCGATTCGGGTGAGGCTGGAACAGTACGCGAATCGGGTTCTGCATATTAGTCGACGCCAGGTCACCCGATATATCCGATATGCCATCCCGAACAGTACATAATGTTTTGTGCCAACTTGTCAAGTAATAAGATGCTTACGTTTCTGGCATGGTTGGCACTAGATCTACCAGCAACGTTGCAGTCGAATGGAATGGCGGGTTAGGCTTCTTGGCTTTGCTATAGAGGAAACCCTATTCGTGGTTTGAAACCAAGAAACTTTGGCACGCAGACATCGTAGGCAGCATCTGGTCCCTGCAGTCCTTATAGAATTTCATGTCCTATGCTGCAATTTCAGCTAAATATCATTTCAAACTAGCGAGAATTACATTTCCAGAATTTCAGTTCAAGATAAAAGATAATATCATACCGCATCGAATTCTCGTGAGACTTAACTCGGTCTTCATGATCTTGTCTTCACTTTCAAACATCTTTTCCTCTTATTAAAGAATCTTCAGGTTCTTGAAGGCAATATGGAAGGTCTGTTCGACAAACTCAGAAACAGCTGGTTGAAAAAATTTCAAATTCACGGGATTTCACACCCAGATAATGGGCATGAAAAATTCCCACATCCCTAGCAGTTTGAACGTTTGTTTCTACGAGATAAAAATTCGACTTTTGATTCTTTGCTGGCAATCTATATTCTCGATATACTTGTCAGTATTTCCGGTGACTACATAGGTCTCTAAGATGATGAAAGCTACCGTACAAAAAAAAAATTGTTCTTTCGTCTAGCATCTTCTGCTTCAATTCTACATCGAATTCGCAATTCCACGTATATAGCGAAGCATAAGGGATGAAGATATGTATTGTGGGGGTGGAAGCAGACTTTATCTATCGTTGTGGGATTAGTTGTATTGATTGTAGATTTTCTATAATCTTCACGAACGGACGGTGATCCCATCGTCAAAGAATGTAGGACGCGTTAAGTCCTGTAGCGCTTGGGATCCTGAAAGCTCGAAGCAAACTCGCAGAAGCTTAGAATTTATCAAGAATGCTGCCCCTTCCATGGTATACATCTTCTTCGTCGTCAATGTGGAGCGAGCTTTTAAAATGGCCCCCAACAATTACGACCTTCTCTTAGAGCTACGCCATATTTCCTCATGAGCAATTTCAAATATTTTCTACCTTAAATTTATGCTCAACGGTCGGTAGTATCCACCTCTCCGTTCTCTCCTTATTCTACGCAATTCGCCGTTTCGCACAGCACGTAATAACGGAATTTTCTTAAAAGTATACAAGAAAAAGGAGAAGTGGATGAAGAAAAAAAAATTACATCCCTGAGCTTAAATATTATACCCTCATCCCGATGGACAATGGAAACCCCTATACTTTCATTACCTTTTGTTTCACAAAACTCTTCCAGAGATTTAATGGAAACAGGAGTGGCTCCGTGGCAGACTTACGCCAATTCGTGCGAATCAGAAGCACGTTCCCTCTAAAAACGTTGCGAAAGCTGTTCGCATCAAGAAACCGCTGGTCGCTAAAATTTCGATCAGAAATTCAGAACATTGAGAGATATGTCCTTAAATGAAAATATTTTTGCAACAGAATTTTCAATGAACTGGGATTCGGCCTGTCGATTTATAGAATAACCGATAACGTACTATCCAGCTGTAAAAAAGCACAAAAATAAAAGTCTGCATGTTACTTCCGGAGACAAACCACTCCTAGAGTGATTCGAGGCCACTTGCAGCTGCGCTTAACGGTGCATGGCGGAGATCCTCAGCAGGATACTATATCCTCTCAACCCATCTTCAGGATCCGATCAATGCTTCTGGAAATTTGGTGCATCCGCATATATATACAGAGTAAAGTGAGTGAATATGGACCGGCGAGGATTGAAGGACCACGTGGTAGTATATTCTATTCATACTCGACGAAAAAATTCCTAACTTCGTGAGTTATTGGTATTTGATGTAACGTACTAGACAAAAAAAAAGTTCAATAGGTTCTGATATTTCAAACCAAAGCATATTTCGTCGATTCAAACGATGCCAAAGATTCAGGCATGGGTCCTTCGAGTGTCCATTCCTCCTTCTTATCAATCCACATCCTTATAATGAATTACCTCATCGATCGAGAGTTTCAGGAAAATAAATCTATAGAACGAATGAACGTAGTTCCATATTTTGATGAATTAACAACTTATGGCATGTACATCAAAGGGTTCGAACTCGATACATCTGCGCTTTTCACGCACGTATTCACACTGTTCAGGATTCCCTAGGGCCTGCCAAGGCTTGCCGCTTGATTTACCAAAAATATTTCAGCTGCGTCAGCGAGCGGCTTTAAGCATAGGAGAGGAATAGTTCGTTCTGCAGATAGTACAATTTCGGAAGTTATAAGCAAACTTCTGATGAGTCTGCAAAGCCTGAAAGGTACCCCTGTTCGCGAAATTTCGTATTTCGTTAGCAGACATTTTTATCCGACGATGCTCTTCGCAGAAGAACTTTGGTATACTTATATCCGCAATGTGGCGTGTGACTCGAGCAATTTTCCTAACATAATCGTAAGAATTCCTTCGGAATAGTAACAGATCCGCGTTGGATATCGTCGCGTTCGAAACGAGCAGCGACGTTGTGTATTAAATAATATATAGCGATGAGTTACCGACCTGAGTGCCAAGTTTTATACGTCAGATATGCGCAAGTCGTAGTTTCACAAACTTCTCAGCAAATAATCACCAACCAGATGGCGAAACTGTTACTAGACGCGATGGTATGAACATACAACGCTTTTGCGGAACTTTGATCATTTACATTTCGTCGAAACTCTCGGCTTTATACACCTTGGAAATATTTTTTGCCAAAACTGATTATTAGTATTTTTTAGACGTAATTCAAAATTGTTTGCAATTTTATGGACTTCGTCTTACATAGATTATCGACATCGTAGGGTACAGGTCGCATCGTTCATCGAAACTTCTTCAAATTTGGAGGGAATATTCTACATTCACCTAATGTCCGGGGTAAACCAATAATATTTCATGAATCTCATTTCAGAACACGAAATTTTCTGATCTTCAAGCTATTTTTTTTCAAACGTTCAATGATAGAAGACTGGCCTTATCTTTATGTATATTATTCGCTAGACTCAATCTATATCAGGCGAAGTCCATGAAATCCTAAATAATTCCGAACTGTGACTCAAAATACGAGTAATCAGTCGTGATAAAACTGAATCAATGGAATATCTCGGTGATTCTGTTCTAACCGTTACTTTTTTGATTAAACATTTTTTGATTCTATAATTAAACTTTTTTAATTTTTTAATGCATATTATTACTCTATTTTATTGTGAAAATGAAAGTCCGAGAGGATTTCGCTACAACTTCGAAATATCGAGAATGAGAATCAAATTTTAAATCTTCCGTGCCACGGTACCGACTCATTCATCGACGGTACTGACATAAAATAAATTTGGTAGACATTCTTCAGAAAAATTATTACGAATTGTATTATAATTTATTTATGAATTGTATCATAACATTAATTAGATTTATGGATTAATTAGTTTGGATCATTTATTGCGACAAAGAGAATAACGAATTCATAGGTAAATTCTAGAAACGGTCATGACACGGTACTGACATTTAAGTGATTTAAACTGTAAGTTTTCTCCGGACTGCAAGTTATATTGTACGAAAGAAGCGATGAAATATGTTCATAAGGATCGTATTGATACAAAAATATTATGAATAGATTGTTAATGGATGACCAGTGAGAGCAAACAGTACAGGACATTGATAAACACTGTTGGAATGGAATCACCCATCTCCTAAAAATTTGGAAAATATTATTTCGATTATTTTCGCTCTTCAGATTTCAACATCGAGTGAATGAATCAGGAATACTATCCGAACTAAATGTGGAAAGATTTCGTCAAACCTAGATCCCAAGGACTAATTAAGCAAGAAAGTCCTCCTTTATGCAACAATGAGAAGAATAATGCCCACTGATTCCGAGATAACGTGTAACGGTCTGATTCTCTTGCGATGTCGAAATGGTCGTGGGATGGACTAGTACAGCCGGCGAAATAAATCGGAAATCCGTCAACTCGGATTCGGAAATATCCCTCTTAGACGGGTAGCAAAAGGCAGCGATGAGATCGGGTTTCCTATGCGGATGTCTCGATGGGTCCTGTCAGAGTCTGTCTTCTGCAGTTGACAGCGGTCAGCCCGTCCGCCTGCCTATAGTGTCTTTTCGACGAATTACGAATCGGCCACGATACACACATATAGCTATATCCTCTCTTCTATTTCACTGGCTGCTGTCGATGACATACGTTCCGGAAATTTACCAAGACTTTCTGAAAATTCGAATCAGGAAAGCCAGCGGCTGGTTCACGCGAATAAAATCGAAACTTTCAACGAGACCGCGGCATATCGCATTCTTTTGATTAAAGCTTTGAAGGGTCAAACAATCGTCCTTCTCATTATCGCGTTTCGGAGTCGACCGGCGTGGGCTGACAATGAGCTTATCATCAGAGAAGAAGAGAAGGGAAAGAGAGAGAGGTAAAGGATGTGTAAAAAAGATTATGACTACAGTGGTATTAATTCGAGCACTGCATAATTGCGAGGTCTTTTTTTATTTCTCATTGCGCTCACTTCATTTTCCTCCTCGAAGTGTTCCCTCTTTCCTTTTTCCTGTTTCGTGTATCTTTCGGCTTATATACCGCGGCCAGTAATCCTCTTCCTCCGTTCATCCTATCCTCGACAAAACGCTCGGAAGCTTTATGAAAAATGCACCTGCTCGTCCGCTTTCGTGTTTCCGAAAAGCTTGACCAACTCATGGGACCATGAACTCTAATGCTGTAGTTCTCACTGGATTAAAATTCGATAAAGTTAGCAGATATAATGTCGAATCGTCGTGCGGTAGAACTAAAAAATTTCTTCATATAAAACAAAGCGCTGTTCGTTTCCCGGTTAAATGAAATGTCAGCTTGCGATTTTTCCCATACAGCATAGTGACAATTGTCAATTTAAGTTCCACCGTGACTTCTCGGATATGAAAACTCGAGTTACGTGAAAACTGAAACGAGTTTTGTCTCTCTTTACGACCCGAGGTCAGCGCGTTTAAACTCATTCAAAGTCTATCGTTGAGCTTATATTTTCATCACGTCGTGTCCACTTTCACGTACTTTTTCTCGCTCGCTGGGAACACGGATTTTTCCAACGTTTAAGTATTTTCCTCGCCTTGACGCTCACTGACATGAAACGGAGATAGCTGATGCAACATTCCCCAGAAAAATTCTATTCTTCCTCACCCCCTCATTTCTTCTTCTTGCAGACATTCTTCGTTCCCGTCAGATTCTGATAAATAATATCAAGTATCTGAAAAGATGGTGTCTGCGAAAGTTTCGCGGAATATTTCTATGAATAATTTTAGTCCAAAAAACGGATAAATTTCGATTTTCAATTCAGTTTTGTAATTGCACAGAGCTTCAGAGTTACCCTGCAGTTGAAATTTCAGTTGCCCTGCAGTTTTCACGGGTCCCTTCATAGTCCTGGGCGAAGCTTAAGGAATTCATCAAAGTTTGAGTCCGCCTCGGCTCTCGGATTCCTATTTATTATCTTTCTTTACCCCGTCGAGTATTTCGGATTAATAAAGTTTTCTCTGCACGTTCTTGCCGCTCCACTAAAATAGCTTGTTTACTGTCGCGATAACTCTAAAATGGCAATAAGTAATTAACTAAATTTATGGCCTCGAACTTTCTGGAGCCTTAGTTCCCCGGGTACTTAGAATTGAACGGCTTCTTGTTTCTCAGAAAGCAATTACATTCCGCGATATACTAGAAGTTTGAACGAAGAGGATCGAGGTGGCTTCAAGTTTATACAAAGAATACGCAGGTGAGTCGGATCCAGAAGGAACAAGCATTGCACGTAGAAATTTACTCCTCATTCCATATGCTTACGAAGTGATTTGGATTCATCCGGTGATTTATGAGGCAGTCCGTGTCATTTCGCTTCTGCAACCAATTTTTTTCTATGTTCATTGAGCCATGACGAGTGTTCGGTATTTTTTTCAAAATTTTACGTCTCATAGATATCCAGATCCGAATTTCCAAATATTGCAAAAAAATTTAGCAGATCCCGAAATTGGAATTGTTGATATCTTCAGCTCTATATTGGCTAAATGATCAAAAGTAAAAACATCAAACTATCCGTCTTGAAACGTACCTCTTTTTAACATTAAATACACAGGTCAACAAAAAAACATTTTTTTTTTTTTTGGGTTTATGTTTTCATGCATAACTTCTAATTCTATGCATCGAAAAGAACCCAAATTTTCACTTTTGACTTATAAAGTTTGCTTTTGTCTGTTTTACGTGGATAAGTAAGTTTTGAAGTTTTTGGTTGATTGGATAAACAGCAGCAATTTTTTTGCATTTGTAGTCTATTATTAATCATTATTTTTAAATAAAAGTGACTTAAATGTATATCAAAAATTTGTTTAATAGTAATCTACGATAAAATTATGGGAAAATAGGTAATTTTTCTTAAAATTGAAAATATTGCTCTGGTTTCTACAAAAGCAAACTTCAACCAAAGAAACTATTTTTTCTTTTATTAGTTACGTAACAGAAATCAGAATTTGATATTTAGAACTCAGACCCAAAAATTTTGTTGACCGGTGATATCGATGACAGTTTTGAAGAGTCAATTTTTTTTTTTCGAATTTCTGACGAGAACACAGATTTCGAGCCTCGTTTTATCTTGGGACGATGATTCAGTCAATAGGGTTGGAAGTGATACCAACTGCAATTCTGACGGGGTCTGGAAAATCGGTGAATATTTGAAAATTCATATCTGGAAATGTGAGAGAAATAAAAATCTGAAGAATATTGGCGACGGAATCCGAGTTTCGA
Source organism: Tenthredo distinguenda (assembly GCA_947538915.1). Taxonomy (NCBI): domain Eukaryota; kingdom Metazoa; phylum Arthropoda; class Insecta; order Hymenoptera; family Tenthredinidae; genus Tenthredo; species Tenthredo distinguenda. The sequence goes on from OX384534.1 coordinate 16,423,203, forward strand.
ATGGCTCATGGAATAATCTCATATTATATAGGTATATATATACTCGAGTTTACCCACGAGCGTGAAAATTGGTGAAGAAAAATAAACAAGAAAAAAAACAATATCAAACACGAACCCGCAGACAAAGATGGTGTGAAGGGTGGTCGCCGTGGTTGTTCCATAAATCAAAAAGAATTCCAAAAACGTCGAGACCAAAAGGCGAGGAGCCATTAGAGTCACGTGATGCAACATAAATTTGCATTCGTTTAAAGGCAAAAGCCCGAAAGCCCGAGCCTTTCCTCATAATTCACAATCAAAAACGACTGAAACGTGCGAAACGCCAGTGCCGTGCCAAAGTGGAGCCTCACAGGGCCGTTACTTGCACGCTTTGCGCATAAAACGAGCATTAGCGGATATACTTGCACTTGTGAACCTTTCCTCTAGATGCCTTCAACTTATTTGCCGCTTATTTCTCCTCTTACCGTTTGAAACCACTCGTAATTTATCAGCGTGACATTACGAGCTGTAAAATTGTGATAAGATTTCACTTAATTGTACTTATAATTACTATGAAGTGGAAATTGCAATTCCACGGACTCGGGTGCGAGAATAAATGAACCCTATCGCAGAACCGGTATCGAGTCAATATTTTATACCCTTCTCGACTCTTTGGTGAATATCATTTGATTTCGCCTTCGAATCGCGTGTTCCTCCCTCAGATCTTTCATGCGTATAAAATCGCGCAAGCGTACATTGCGGGCCAGACGAATTTCTGAACGAGTCGGCTGACCAGGTCAAGGGCTTTTACCGTTTTACATCCATATACCGAAATTCATCGACTAATAGAATATTTTCTTTCAGCACGTTTCACCAAAATCGCAATATGATTCCCACGATGGAAATAAATGTTCTAAATTTTGAAAATCATCCAAAGAAGCAACAGAGATTGATTTCTGAAGCGTGTAAATCACTCATCCTATTTTTCGAAGGGGCATTTAATCAATTTATTCGTTCATTTCCCCATACTTCACCGGTGTATGTATTTCCTATGACACGTTCCATTCGCTTGTTGGCTTTCAATCACATCAGCCAATTGCTCGGTTTATCAGCTGCACGCATAGGCCTTTCCACCTCTGACACGTGGCTAAAGTACCCAGAAAAAAAATAATGATATATATGAGAATATAAACGGTGGATAGGTATAACCAAAGTGGCATTCGCTCTGTGAGTTTTACAACCCTGAAACCATTTGGCTCGGTGGAGTATGTGATCGGGCAAGGATCACGGAGTGGTAATGATCCGCAGCCACGAAGCTTATCCCCAGGTGGCGACAGCCCCGGGGGATCATCTCCGTCCGGTGGTTATGTTACTTTTGTCCTCAGCAGGCACATTGAGGGCTACAATAACACCAGTCACCAAGCCTTGAATGTCGACGTTTGAACCTTGCCTCGGACAGGGAGAAAATGAAGTTGAATTTCGAGTGCAGGTATAGAGGGGTTCAATTATCATTCTGGAAACAAAGAGAGGTAAGAAGAAAGGAGAGTCACTTGATGTTCGACGCCGTGAAATTGCAGTAGAGAATTTTGTACTTTCGAAAAATATCATTGTCGAATTTCCCGCAGAAAAGTGAAACTTCATTCAATTTTTTGGACGAAATGATAAGAGAGGAGAGAAAAAGTGAGATATGATTGTAATTCGTGTACAAAATCACCGATCAAAGATCCGCGAAGACTTGTGGGAACGTCAAGCTTATCGGGTCTTGTACTCCGTCGTACACCACCGAATTTCGTTACAGCTCAAAGTGCAACTTGAGAGACGAGACAGGACGGTTCTAAGGGTAGCAAGTATGCGTGTGCTGCTGGTTGCTGATAAGCCCGACCACCCTTTTGCCTTGTCGCAGCCAAGGTCCGTTGGAAACATTTCACACAAGCGTTTCCGGGATTATAATCGTTGCGCGGACTCAGCACGACTCGTTCCACCCCATTTGATAACTAATACAATCCCTTGCCTTGCTCAGGATAAGCGGACGTTTCTGACCATCGGTTATCTTTATCTCTCTCTCGTATAGTACGTACATGTATAGCCGTATACATATATATTACTTTATATGGCAAAACAAGTAGACATTTTCTTTCCGAGCTTCAACGGGAAAAATTTCTAAAGTTACGTCAAATAATGAACCTCCCAAAGGGTGACGTTGTCGTTGAAGTTTCAATCGACGATAAGGTTGTCCATTTGAATAACACGCAGACCTTACACGGGGTTATTGATGTTCGTACATGTAACTTAGCCGGAACAAGTAGTACGAAAGTCTGTCTCGGTGCTGGAGGGTTTCTCGGGTCATTGATTCCGAGTCTGAGGTGTGAAGTTCCAAATTCAAAAAGACGGGTTTGATCTAAGTATTCGAAATATCTCGAATATTCGCGATATTATAGTCGCATAAATGTTTGGAATTCGGAATCAGCGAGGTAGTTGGTTATTTGACACAGTTCTAGAGATTGATGGAGTGGAAGTTCGCGAGAAAAAAGATCGTTGGTTAATTTTGCCACACCGTAATGCATATCGAACTTTCGACCAAAATGAAAAGAAAAAACAAACAGCAGGGAATGTAAAATGAAAAAAAGAAAATTACGCAGGCATCAAAGTATCTTCCGCGCTGGCGAATTCTATCGCGTTTAGCGATCCGAACCGTATAGATGTATTATATATATATATATATATATATATATAGAGAGAGGGAGAGAGAGAGATACGTAGATTTAGCGAGATTGGGTGTGGAAAGTATTTGTTGGTTTGGTCCCCGCGTTTAACCCTCTGGGAAAATGTGCAGAGAGAGAAAGAGACCCGGGTTGGTATAACGGTGAGGTTTTTAATCGGTTATCTCTTTGCCCCTTGGGACAATTCTGTGTATGTATATGCACCTATCTCTCTCTCCCTCCCTCTCCTCTCTCTCTCTCTCTCTCCACATACATATACATATATGTATAGATATAGGTATAGGTAGCGTCGCGACGCGGGCGTCGAAACTTGGTTTCTCCATAGTGTTCGAATCTGCACGGTCGTTAGGGACACACGCGCTTGTCCGATCGGTTAGGTACCCCTACGAATGGATAGCGGTGAGTTGTCCGCGTGGATCGAACGCACCCAATTGCTATTCAGCTACCCTCTGACGACAGCCGTGCTCTACGATTTTCATTTGTTTGCGGCATTCGCGAAGAGGGAATGGAATGGAAAGGGTTGAGGTTTGGGGGTCGGGGGTTGGGCTCGGTCTCGGGCTCGGGCTTGGGGTTGGACCAGAGTAGACAGAGAGAGTTGGTATCGCCGAAGGTTCATCCGCGAATTTAATACAAGTAGAGTAACCGGGGGTTGTCGAGGACCGTAGGAGTGAAAATATAGGGGGACGGTATAAAGTCCGCAAGAATCAATTCCCGTATGGTGAATTTTATCGAATTCGCCCGAAAACCCTTTTTCGCTTTTCTTTCTTCACCTCGTTTCATTCAACTTCCTAAATACAAATACTTTCGCTCGCACGTCGTTCAAACTTCAAGGCGAGAAATAGACTCGGTGATGAAGAAGTTGAAGCATAAGTTTGGATAGGTGATATTAGACCGACTGTGTATACCCATCTACGTAGGCAACTAACAAACTCTTACTTTCGCGGAAAAACTCTCGCGAAGTGTAGTTAACGTTTGAATTTGTTCTGTATAGCTAGATGAATTATTTTATAGTTCGTACCCTCCACCGCCATTATGAACTAAAATATACATCCACCCACTTTACCGGCATCCAAAGTTTTCGTGCAAACTAACAGATGCGATTGCCGCATGTAATATAATGCATTACAGTTATACGTTTGGCTTCATAATCCTCTCTTGATAGTTCTCTCGTTACAATATCGAGAGGGAGAGAGAGGGGGTGAGAGAGGGATGGAGTTTATGCAGTAGGTAGGTATATACCTGCGTCAATTTTCGAATTACCTTGATATATATCGCGTAACGGGTTTCTATATTGCAATCAGTGATAATAAATAACCAGAATTACGAACGACGCACTGAGGCAATTAAAACAACGATAAATTATTCAAGTCAACGCGCGTGAAAAATCGCGGCCGAGTTTGGCAATCCCATACCCCAAACCCCAAACCCCGTACCCCATATACCTACCTACCTACCCCCGTGCCGGCGGAAAAAGGGCCGATGAGGCAATTTGTTAGAGGATAGAGATAGGTGAAAGTAACATACCTGCAGGAAACCCGTCTATAATCAATGTAGCAAAGACCCGGGAGGATTTATTCCTATAGGGGTTTTAGCTTTAATTCCTCGTTTTCCGAAAATTATTGTACAGAACGTAGTACATATTATCGCAGTAGGTATCGGTATTTCATCGTTACGGTGCCAATATGGTAATCCCAGTATCAATTCAGCTCCGCTTTAGTGTTTAATTATACATATTTCGACTACGTGTTGCAGATTTTTCTTCGTTTTTTTTTTTTGGTAAGGAATTGAAATTAATTTTACAGCTCGGTCTTCACGTGGATTATATCGCCCTGTTGAATTTTTAACGAGAGGACCCTTGTGGTATTTTTCTTTCTGTCTCTGTCTCTCTCTCTTTCTCTCTCGGTTTATGAATTAACGGTGTAACTTTAATTTGGAAGAACAGTATATTTTGCATTCGGTGTTAACGGCTCCATCCATCAGAGCGTGTACCACCGCAGGCACTCTCCCGCACATGCGACTCGCTGTCCAGCTTCAAATGCGAATCTGATACGAGGCGAAATAGCGAATTCACCGTTCACCGTTCACCGTTCACCGTTCTCCCAATTCCAACAACTCACGGCTCGTCAATCTACCCTATCTAAATCCAGACTCGACCGATGCCTGTAGGTACCTACTAGGTACGATAAAGGACCTCGCGACGTACCAGAATTTCGTGTTATACTCCAGGATCTCACCCAATTAAACAGCGAAACGTTTTAATCCGAAGACAGGTCTATTATACTTTTTTCTCGACTGTTTTTTTTTGTTGTTTTCATTTTCTTCTTCGTTTTTTCGCCCACTGATCAAATTCGCAACGTTCCATTGTAGCAATTTTTCGATATTGAAAGAAATCCTAACGGTTCTTTTATACCCGCTTCTTCAAAAACGATTATTTTTGCGGTTTCCGCGGTGTTTAAGCCTCGGAGCCTAAGCACGTCTGGAAGGAACAAGTTTTTAGTCGTTCGACCAATAAGACACGGAAACTCCCACGCAGAGTGTGGGCGTGGATGGTGTTAGGGTGTTTCGTGTCTGGCACTAGAATCGAAAAGGAGGGTAAGATTTTCCTGAAAAATTAGCAGACGACGAGGAAGAGGGAACCGAGAGAGCGAAAATAATCTCCATTTTATACATCAAGCCGAATAGAAAATTGCAGCAGTCTTTCCCTTTTCAGAATCGGGGGAAACCCCTACCGCCGAGATCTGTACCCGACTTTTTGATTTATCGCGGTCGCTGCTGCAGCCGCTGATTAGCTAAGCAAATTTCACCTTTTTCTGGGTATTAGGTAAATCTACCTAGCCAAAGGATTTTTCTTCGAGTGTACCTTTTTTATTTTTATTTCTCCACGGGGTTTTTAGTCACCGAATAAAAAGCCGCGAATTTGAGCCTTTGTGTACTTTCACAACCGCAACTGGAATTAGGCTTTTTTTATTCGTCAGTCAATGATCGGGATTACTTCTGATTCGATTCCATATAGCGTCACGTTTTTATGAATATGAGTAAAAACTTGTCTTCTGGACTAAAAGCATTTCTTATCGTCCGAAGAAACGGACCGTTTGCTCAGCTGCTTCCCTCGACGCCGATTTGAAAATCAGAGATAATTGCAGCGGAGCCCGGAAATCTAAGCGACAGTATAAATAGCGGAAATCCGTATTTTATTCCCGGTTTAAAGCTCGGAAATTCGAAACTGTTTAACTGTTGTCTTATGGTTTAATTGGAAAAGCTCCTGTTCATTAGAACGATATGAAAAGAGAGAAAAAGCTTCTATTTACCTCGTAAACCTTGGATTCGGTAGTTCAAACATTTTATGTTACCTTAATAAAATCCTTTATAAAATGGCGTTAGATATTAAAACAAATCCGAAGCAAAGTCCTCGTCGTCAACCGAATGGTCCGATTAATTAACGCTGTCTCTATAATTGGGAGCATAGTGTTACCAAAAAGACTTGTATTTCGGTAATTTAGATGCAGAAGGGACAGTTAGGAAGCTGTGAATCTAATCTATACGAAGAATGAACAAAAAGTAAAAAAGATTTGAGATTTATGCATAATAAGATCGGATTTTTTCCTTTTCTTTTCTTTTTTTTTTTTTCTTTCAAAAGATGGAAAACGTTATTAAATTTTCGGTCAACGTTCGACGATGCAGCGCGATTCTTTCCGAAGGAATTTTTATTTTATCCACATTTTTAGGACACGGACAAAGAACTATTTATCCTCGTATAACGATCGAGGGAATACGGTACTAGGGGGGATTTAAAGCGAACCTAAGGCGAATTCCGAGAAAGACAAAGGCGATTTAAATTAAACGCAGCCATTTCTTGGGCTCGTTTTCTTTTTTTGTTCACTCTCTTTCTTCACCCCCCCCCCCCCCCCCCCCCCTCCTTTTTTTTCCCCTCTTCAACTTAGGTACCTTTTTCTTATTTTTCTTATTTTTTTTTTCCTGTTTTTTGTTTTCGTTTTTATCGTCTTAGCCAGCGGTTCTATAAGACCGGGTGCTGCGAATCGTCTTCCTCCGTTAGCTCGCTCTTCTCCGCCGCCTCATCAATCCCCGTAGTCTTTCATTACAACCTGCAGCAGCTAGGCACGGGGAAAGTTCTCTCATCCACATTGTCTGAACCATAGAAATCCAGGAAATGTTGTAAATGATAAGATTCTCAGCTTCGGAAATTTCGCTTTGACAAACGCGGGATGGTATAACTCCTGTACCATCCATCGATAGTTTTCGGAATCAGAGAGAAATTTGAGAGTTGGATGCAACGAGGGTATACATGTATGGGTGATTCCATTCTAACAGTGTTTATCAATGTCCTGTACTGTTTGCTCTCACTGGTCATCCATTAACAATCTATTCATAACATTTTTGTATCAATACGATCCTCACGAACATATTACATCGCTTCTTTCGTATAATATAACTTGCAGTCCAGAGAAAACTTACAGTTTAAATCCCTTAAATGTCAGTACCGTGTCACGTCCATTTCTAGAATTTACCTATGAATTCATTATTCTCTTTGTCGCAATAAATGAACCAAACTAATTAATCCATAAATTTGATTGATGTTATAATACAATTCATAAATAAATTATAATACAATTCGTAATAATTTTTCTGAAGAATGTCTACCAAATTTATTTTACGTCGGTACCGTGGATGAACGAGTCGGTACCGTGACACGGAAAATTTGAAATTTGATTCTCATTCTCGATATTTCGAAGTTGTAGCGAAATCCTCTCGGACTTTCATTTTTACAATAAAATAGGGTAATAATATGCATTAAAAAATTAAAAAAGTTTAATTATAGAATCAAAAAATGTTTAATCAAAAAAGTAACAGTTAGAACAGAATCACCGATGTAGCGAAATATCACGTTTTGACATAACCGAGAAAAGCGCACCGCATTCGTTCAGTTATGGATGTTTCCAAGCGATATCTTTGTCAGGTGTGTTCCGTCACGATACCAACGAGATCATACGGTAATTGCAAAAGCAACTATCGCCAATCTTTCAAAATAAATTGTTGAAATACGAGCTGATTCCTCTTCGGCAAAAAATTGCCCATAAATACAAAATTTGGCGTCTAATAGTTCCTGCGAATCATCCTTCGGATTATTTAGCATGCTCTCACGCCATCCAACTTCTAATTTTTTTCCTTTATCTCTCGTACTTTGTCAGTCGTCGACGTTCGATAATTTTTCACGGTTAGGGGATATCGGGTTTTTTCGCCGTCTCGAAAGGCCCGGGTGCCTTTGGGTGGAATAAAATAGGGCTGAAAAAAAATGTGTACCTACTCACAAAGGCCTTCGCAAGGTAGAGAATTGTATAGTTAGCAATAAAAATGCCATGAAACTTTCTGCGGCAAGATTGTCCCAGGTGGAGAAGGGACTTACCAATTTGTCATTCTCGACGGCCACGGGTACTACATCAATACTTATGTATATATGTATGGAGTTTAGGGCTTAGGTTTAGGTCGGGGTTTAACCGGGTTTCAATGGGCTAAACATGCGCTGGCAAATTACTGCAATACGTATTATACTGCTTCGACACTCAGCCCCTCAGGTGCAGCTAGGAAAGAGGCGTTATCACCACGAGGTGGATTATAGTTATGTCCCATAAAATCAATGGAAATGGAAATTTTACTAACTCCGTTCTCGGAGGGTGGAGTGAAAAACACTTTACCATTATTGCGGGGTACTTGAGCGTTCACGAAACGGTGCCAAAAGAAGGGCCTACTCGCATGAACGACCCTTGTGAAAAAAGGACGTTTAAGAGATGAACAAATTCTTACCATTTGCTCGTAGCTATGGCGTATTCACACCTAGAGTCATGTGGGGCGAGAGTGCGCATTTTTCATTTGAATTATTATAAAGTTGGAAATTTTAAGTGGAATGGAATAAAACAAAGTCATTCATTTTAAGCCTTCATTAATTCACAATTCACGAAAATCAGCATCGAACTCACTTACTTGTAATTCTGGAAAAAAAAGAAAATAAAACCTTGTCAAAATGCGTACTTTTACCCCAATATAGGGGCAAGTGTGCGCAGTAGTGCGGGTAAGTGTACGCAGTTGTAGTGACCAAAACTTGAATGTATTTAAATATAGTTCAACTATATATTTGATGACATAAATATTATTATTTATCCATACATTCATCTTTTATCATTCATATATCATATACCTATATATAGATATATATTATTTCATCTACATTATTTATCTATATTTATATCGTTATTACTTAGAGATCAAGATTTCTAAAATCTGAAAAAGATTAATATGAGATCAATTCGAACTAACGATAACAAAATCTCATTCATCGGTGCATATATCACGTACCTATAAAAATACACTTTTGATAGCAATAGTACGCATGCAAATATGCGCATTTTTACCCGACAAGCTTATGCGCACGCTTACCCCTAACTGTCCGAACGGAATTCACTCAAAATTATTCATAATCGCGTCATTTTATCGAGCTTTGTAATGGTACACATCAAACTAGATAGCATAACGTGCACGTTCGTATATGATAAGTAATAAACACCGCAACACAAGTACGAAAGTTTTTGAATCGAAAATGAAAAAATATCGTAAGATTTTTAACGAAAAATTTTACTGACCAATATTGACAAAAGTGCGGAACCACGCCGGACAAGACTCGAGACTTCTGTCCAACATCGAAGTAAGTACTGGAGAGAGTTGGTTCTCTTTCTCTAATTTTAACGGTTTCTGAAATAACGAATCTGCGGACTCTTACCCGCTGCGCACTTTTGCCCCACGCGAGTCTATATGTGATGTTTTGCATTGGCTGTTAAATAAAGTATAAGCTATACATGTAATCGAGTTTCGTGACGACGATGACACCCCAGAAGCTTATTAATTAATAGGAACACCCTGTAGCGACGGACGCGTCGCGACGCAGCGCTACGGCGTAAGTTTAAAAGCACCACGCGTCGGGAGCATCTGCGCCGCGACGTCGAGTTAATCACGAGCCACTAGTGCACGTGCCCGTCTGCCGATGACAGTTAGTGTTCATAAACACACGTGTAGCAGTATAGCCGAGGGCTGAGAGTCGGATGGGTATGGGATCTGGATTCTGGACCACGTCGTTTCGGGAACGAACGTAGGCTTTGATATCGGCGCCAGATGTCGCCCGAAAATTAGCAGCCCTTGCCAAATATCTCGGGGAACCTTAAATTTCCGCAAACCTATGGGGTGGGTGAAGGAGCGGAATTCATTTCTGACATTCCGCTTTTTGAACGGACGAATTTCGATACTTTTTGTACAATCAACCAATTTCTTCGGCCGTGAACCCGTTTGCTGATTCCAACGAACAATTGTCTACACCTTCGCTCGATATTCCGACCAGGTATTTGATATACACCCTCGGAAAGGCTATTTTCTAGAGACCGACGTGTCCCGGAAGAATTTCCACGGCTTACAGTCCGCTCAAACCGAGAAAAATGGGTAAAACAAGCGGCAAAGATGTTAATTATGGCTTACTTTTGTAGATCTATATCGATAGTCGTGAACTCGAAGTGCAGTGCTTGGAGGAAAGGTGCTCGAAACCAGTTTTTCGACGATATCTCGGGAACCGTCAATGATATCGAAATAAAGGTGAATATCAAAAATAAAGTTGACTAAATTTTCTATGAAAAATGATCAATATACTTTTCCTGTATCTTTATTGGTTTCGCTGTATCTTGAGGCCGGATATTTAAATAATTGGTTACACATACCACGTCAAAATACAGCGAAACTAATGAAGATACAGGAAAAATCTATTCCACTTTTTCCTAGAGAATTTAGTCAGCTTCATTTTTGATATGTATCTTCATTTCGATATCATTCACGGTTCCCAAGATATCATCGAAAAGCTGGTTCAGAGCATCTTTCTTCGAGTCCAAGATTTTCAATATGTTATAAATCAGGCTGTAGTGATGAACATCTCTGCCAAGTTACAACTTTTCGCCGGTTACTTTTTCTGTTAGACAAAATTTTTTCTAATTTGACTGGTCTATTATCAGTATTTTAAACTATCGTCAGGTAAAAGTCAGGATTCATCACCATTAGCCTCTCATAGTTATCAACGCAGTCGATATCAAAGTACCTGTCGCAGGGAGCAGGACGAATAGCTTCTTAATTTTTCGTAGTAATAAACTATTCGATGCTAAATCAGAGGCAAGTGAATAAAAATGCATCAGGATGTACCTGCAGATTTTACCGCATATTCATGAGATATGATTGATCTCACAGGATGCGTTTAATGATCAGTTAGCGCGAGGTAAGATCGGCGTATTGAACTACAAGACAATAAGGTTAATAACGTTAATAAAAGTTAGAACTCTACCTTCACGAGTTGAGCGCTGTAATCAAGGTCTAATTGGGGGTGGAAGTTAGTTTGTTGTTAGCCCAACATGCAGCTCTTTGTGTATTACACCGTCTCAGATGAGCGAGTCAGCCAACCAACCCCATTATCCGGTGTCCTTTGCTACGTGATATTACTGTTTCATGTACTCTAAGATCCTTCGATCTTACGTCACCGGTATAATTTACAAAGTGACGACGAAAAGCTCGGGGAAGATGACAACCTTCCAGCAATAAAAATTGAGAAGGACTTTTTTCCAGCCTTCATTGTCGCCCTGATCTGAATGATAATTGACAAGAACACACTGAAATTAGCCTAAAACAATTACCGATTTCGACTTTCGGTCGCCCTAATGCGACCCCTAGCGGACGTACGTTAGAAATTCACCCTGTATATGCCCTCAATGCGGCATCCAACTCCTCAATTGTCACGAAATGGTAAACTAGTGAATAACGGGAATCATCTCAGGCTTCGGCAGTTCGCCCTGGCGCAGTGTTGCGAGGAAATAAGTGAACACTTCCGGCACATTGACTGGAAATACCATACGCAGCATGAAGGGTGCGAACGGCGGCACAGGGAGCTACAGGGGCAGGAAGAGGGCGGCGTTACTCCGTACGTGCTTCGTATAAGGAAAACTTGTACTCTGGTATATCTATAAATGGCAGTCACGTGGAGGTGCACTCTTCGGCAGCACGTGACGATCGAAAATCATTCAATTCTCCATTAGCGACACGTATATATATATATGTACACATATACACGTATATAGCGATGTGTTTTCACTCTTATAACCGGCACACCCTGCTTCTCGATTTTTTTACCCAATCATTTTTACCTTGATTAGAAAATCAGACTCATTTTTTTTCGTTTTGTTACAGGCTTGACCGTTCCTCCGCACGGAAGTCATCGCTCTACTCACTTCAACTGTAAGTATAATAAATAACGTTACGAGACGAATTGAATCACATTGAGTATTATAATGAAATGGTTAGACTTTCGCATCATTTTTGTACGATAAAGTGTAAAATAGTCAACTATGTGACTGTGAGCGATCGTCGGTCAGTTCGGTAAACAAAAATTACAGTTCGTGACATCAGTTGTAAGATTACATACTGGCCAGTGCCCTATGGGTAACACGTGATAGTATAATCATAACTCGAATCTTTATGCTTTCTATACGCGTGAACGAAAAGTTATTTCGCGTGTTGCGAAATCTACCCACCTATCTGCCTTGTTCGATATCGACTTAATTCGAGGATTCACGCGATCTGACTATAATAAACGTGTATGTATGTATAAGGTGGGTATACGAAAGTTCTAATATCAGAAATATTATCTTGGCGATTTTGGGCGAGAGTCAAAGAGCTGAAGATAAGCTCAATTATAATTAAACATTACTGCTCGTTGCGGGAACAATTTTTCCTCTTTTTCTACCTTCGATAAAGTTTGGCGAAGGAGAGGACCGACGTGAACCAGAGAAGGACTTGAGACCAGGTATAGTAGGTAACTCGACGCCAGGGTACGAAATTGCAAAAAGTTAATAACTCTTGCACTGGTATATATGAAGAGGTCGAGTCTTGGCTACAAGGAAAAGTTTTGTAATAACAGACGATGGGACTAGAACTCGGGACGCCATTTTGGAACAAATATACCTTCCAGCCTGAGACCACACTCGTGCACCAACACACTCCTACCTACCACCAATACATATAGAAGTATATCTATGTATAATATATATACCCATATATGTATATGTATATATATATACACTGTACTTCTTTCGATCAGTCTTGCAAGCTTAGCTCACCCAGTTTGCCCCGCCGCAGCCCTTCAAAACAGAACTTTCGTATCTCGGAGTTTGAAAAATTACCTTGACAACGAAGTTAACGAGTACAGTGGGTAATTTTTTCTGTATATGTGTACATCGTCTTGTTCCTTACGTAGATGCAAAAAAACCGGGGAAGAAAAAAAAAAAAGAATAACGATGCTCCTCAGAGATAATGATTTTTTGATTTTCTACCAGAAAGAAGAAACATATATACTTACGAGAAATGAGAGATGGACAGAGAATGTGATATAAGAGGTTCTTCTGATCTTTACCAAGCGGCGTACGGCACAGGGTGTTTTTCCACCGAAGCTTTTACTACTCTGCTCGGCCATTTCATGTGTTGCGACGAATAGTATGGGATAGGTAACCGGGAATCTTTGTCCTGTTATGTTACCGGTCGTCGAATGATCTGAGATAAGAATATTCGAACGATTAAAACCTGATGGAAACTGTTATGGTCGTTTTAGGTCTATTAAAGCCGTGGCACGAGGAGAGAAGGTTTGGGATAGTATACGTGTATAAGTTGTAAAGCGGAAAACTTGAATCCATAAAATTGTTCGGGGCAGGAAAAAAAAGAAGAAGAAGTCTAATAGTTAAAAGAAGAGGAAAAATAAAACCAGTTTCATATAACGACGGGCGGTTTCTTGGCGTTCATAAAGTCGAGTGTAGGCGCTACTTACCTCTGGGCGAAGGATCCCATAAGCCTGAGAGCCTCCTAGCTGCGTGCCTTACAGGATGAGAGAAAAAGGAAGCCGTTATCTGCTACCCGAAGAAAATAATAACGTAACAACGTGGTGGTTCTGGTCCCGCAGGCGGTTATTCACGGGTCAGTGCAGACCCCTTGACTCGTGGTCAAGATACGGGTATAACCCTTTTTAACCCTTTCGTCTCATACGTCTCTGACGTCTACCGAGTCTCCAAAGTCTCCCCAACCAGTGCAGCTTCAGCTAACCTTTCAACTATTTCCTCCAGGACGTGAGTCGAAATATACACCGAAATCTTCTCTCGATCTAGTCTATCCTCAATTTTCCGTCAACGGGGGACGAAACTTTACCGCAATAATAGTCATTTGTACTCCCCCGGTAGTTACGTGCTGCTCCACCCTTATAAGTATAGGTACAGTTATACGAAGCTCGCGGATTCATGTTTTCTGAAAACATCTCGGTGTACGGTATCCGAAAAACAGGTCGAAAGATGGATGAAAAAATTTCAAACTTGCAGGATTTTACATTCGAATGACGGGCACGACAAATTTCCACGTCTCCATGCATTTGGACGTGTGCTTGTACGCGAAAGCAACTCGAATTTCAATTTTTTACCGATAATCTATATTCCCCACATATTCGATAGTATTCCCAGTAATTACATGGATTTTTAAGGTCGTGAAAAGTACCGCGAAAAATACAACAAGTGTTCGAGAACGTGCCATGCGAGAACCCGAAGAGCTTCCAAAGGGGATCGTAGGTTCAATGGTTATACATCGTTACACAGGTGTCGCTTCATAAAATATAAGTGATATATTTTATAGTAATATGAAGCTCGCTTGCTGGGTAGATACGTTGAATTAAAAAAAAGAAACAGTTTTTAAAGAGGCTGACATATACTTTGGAAAATTTTACGGCGCAGTAAAATTGTGTTAACGTGTGCTGCACGCGGCTGTGCTGTACGTATATACGTACCTGTAATGGTGCAGTACTCTGTACCAAGAGGAAAAACTCCCGTACTGATGGGTATACGGTTATGATAGATCTAACTTTTTCAAAAACTTTACCTCCGTGGTAAAAGTTTCGAGGTTTCGTCCGACGCGGACTTTAGCGACGTCAATGTGTTTCTTGGCGAGGGTTGCTTTGGCGTTAAAAGGCGCCGATTGAAACGTTTGAGATGAAAATTACTGGTTCCAAATTTCAACGGACTGATAGACTTTCGAATTCGTTATCTCCGTTTCATCTTCAGAGCTTTGAACTGCTTACGATCAGCGGAGTGGATTCCCGTTCGGTTTGCATTCAGGGGAGCGAGCACCGAGGTCATTGTTATTGCCAGAAAGTGTATGAACTTTGGCAACGCGAAGTAAGGGTATTGATCCGTTCGATTTCGAATTTCGGGACACGTTCGATGAACACGCTTTTCAAATTGCCAACCACCATCGACGCTATGGTCAAGTGGACGGAGTAAATCTACTCTGTCGTCCTGTTCGCGTCATTGGGCGAACTCAATGTGCCTGATTGACAGTGGACACTCGCTGTCACCCTCGTCGTAAGCCATAAAACGGCGGCCGATGTGACCGTCTCCAAGGAAACGTGGCATCCTTTCCTTTCCTTTCCTTTCCTTTCCTCGATCTCATCTCGGCCTCTCCGGAAATACTAGAGGTATAGTGTCTCGTTCTCGATCTAACATATAAGTAGTCGACCCAGGGAGACCTTCATCACGTTACGCTTCAACAATTTCGGTTTCAGTCGAATCACGAATAAATTGATCTAATAATGTGGAATCAAACGTTTCCGATCATGAATTCAGTGTAATCTTCCTACATTCTCGGATGTTCAACGTCCTCGCACCCTGGTGGTACTGGATGCTGGATAAACTCGGTTTTTACTTTCAGGCATCCTGAAATGTAAGAAATATCGACATTCTTGCCTCGATAGTCAAAATGATCCAGTTTTTGATTTGTCGAGACGTTATCTGGCAAAAATGGAGTCGCGTCGAAGGGAACGAAGAATCTATCACTTGGTTCGTCTGGAATTCGAGCAAACATTGCAAACCTGAGTTCCGCGGATCAGGAAAATCATTAGTCAGAAGTTACCAGCCCACCGATACAACACTTCGGCACAGTTTTGCTGAAATATTCATTAGGGCAACGCTCGGACGAAGAGAAAAAGAAAGAACCGAGCTCCTTCTCCGATGCTCTGGCGGAGTGAAAGAAAGTGAATAATTGAGACGAAAACTCCACCACACGTCCATGGTATCAGTTACGTATTCTCCCGCCGATGTGTAGACGGACGTTAACTCCTGGTGACCCTTCAGATTCGCTGTAAAGAGATACCTTTGACCGATGCGTTAAGGCATGAGGGAATGAGATTGACGTAGTTTAGGTGGTTTCATGGAACGAGACAGCCAACTCCGGTCGTGACCAATGACCAGGACAAATTGTGGCAACCACGAAATGGAATGACGTCAGAGGACAGTCGAGGTAGCGGGGACAGAGCTACCTTATGGCTGGTACCTTGGTGGTTACGTACGTCACAGGGATGTTATTAATGAAGCATGGAGATGTTCGGGATGTTATACGGTCAGGATTTATGGCTAGCTTGGCCAGCATCCTGTCTTCTCCGAATGTCACTCCAGTGCCTCCTTCGTCGGTACGACTAGCTTGTTCGTTTTCATGATGAAAATTTTCCCAAGGAGACTATCGACTGACCGAAAGGGAACACGTAGTCAAAATACACGAACGCGATGATCGCATCATGATTATTGATCGACTCAGTCTTTTTACTTTCAGTTTTTTTCGGTAGATTCAATTTATGTACGGCGAAGTTCGTAAAATCCGAAATAATTTTCAATCATGTCGGAAGATAGTGAATATCAGCTGTGAAAAAACTGAGTCGCTAGAGTATTCTGTGATTTGAAGAAAGTCATCACCGAGGTGGTTGGAACCCTCGTAATGCAATCTTGGGACGAAATTATAAGCCGAACTATTCGCGATATTCGTTTTTTTTTCTCCCCGAAAAGCTTATCCTTCTGAAAGCGCGGCGTGCGCGCAAGACGATAAAATGACGGGGTAGGGGCCGAGAAATCTGACCGGCTTGAGTCCCTGGATCAGCAAAAATTCTGTGTCCCTCAATAAAATTTCTCTCGTCCGCAAGCGTCAAGTTTGAGCTGGGTGTGGGTTATGCGCCATTTTCGTTCAGATATGGGGTCGTTTCGCGTGAAATAGGAATCATTGATGTTTCATAACCCGAAATTCCCTGCTCGAATTCTTTGTTGGTCATAACACCTTCTTCCCCTTGAAATTTCCAGGCTTAAAATTTTTCGCCCAGCTTCTGTCGCATCGTCGTCATTGTATTTCAACGATGAACAAAATTTAGAAAAAGAACTGAGTGTCTTTTTTTTAATTCCTACCTCAATTAAAATTCACTTTCGGTTCTCGGCTCCAGCTACGACACCGCTTGACCGTTACCACGGAATGTGTCACTAGCCGCGTGGCGAATTCCACCTTCTCCGCGGTCCGCAACAATTCAATTAACAAATTTTGGTCGAGTCAACTTACTAGATATACTGCATGTGAGTTGCAAACATTCCGGCTTCCACGCCCCAACAAAGCCTTGCATTTACCCAGATGGAGATAAACTTGAAGCTAAATGTCATAAAGCACGTTCAGTACACTTAACCACAGTCCAACATCAAGATCTCTGACGTTAGTCCGGAATCCTACCCGTTCTCAATCCCTTCCGCAGGATGCATATACATATACATATACGTACATAGATACGTATATATGTATACATATATATATATGTATGTATGTATATAGATATATATTATATATCTATTATCTGGCCCTATCGGTAGGGTCTAAATTGATCACTGGTTCCAACCCTTAGCGGTTAATTAATACCCGGCACTTTCCGCTCTGTTCTATCTCCGCCTTTCTCTGATCCATTCGACGGACCTAATAAGAGCTAGAAGATACAAAAAATACGAGACCACGCCGAGCAGCACGTAGGTACGATTTAATAAAACGAGGAAATCGATCATCTTAATGAGAGCAGTAATTAGTGGAACCAGTCCGCTCCTTTGAAATCGTATTAATTACCTCCTCGTTATTTATGGATGATAAATTCCGAGAATACTCAAACACTTTGTCTAGTTTTAAGTACAGATCGTTCTCAAGGGTTCATGGATTATCCTTGTATATCAAATGACGTAGATGTCCGCGGCTTCTAATGAATGCTTTGAATCGGGTCATTGGGCAGCCATATCCTGACAGAGTACTCCTGTGGGCAGAACAGTATCCCGCTATCCTTCTTTTAAATCTCTAGCTCCAGATCTTTCCTTTTCTTCCCTTCCTTGCTTTCTTTCTTTCTTTTTTCCTCTCTTCCTTCCCGCTTTTGTTTCACCGTTATCGCTCTCTCCCTTTACCGTCTTTACTTTCTTCGTCAGATAAGTTCTGACCAGCTGCAGGATGATCCACTCTTAAGGAAAGATCTAATCAGCGAACGAGGCGGGTCCTCGCCGCTGTTTGCCGAGAGTAAGCGATCTTCATATTGATAACGAGCTCCGGATCGAGATAGGTCAAAATAGAACGAAATCCAAACGAGAAATAGTCCGGACACTAGGTTTATAGCCATCATTACCGCACTGATTGGATCCTACCGACGACGTTCATATTTCAAAGCTTTAAACACGATTAGCTAATTCTGGGATCCCTTACCTCTTCATTTGGTATTCTCTTTGCCGTCCCATGCATACACGACACGTGTATCATCAGCAACGACAAGATAGATGACAAGATTATAAGTTTTTGACGAGTAAATTTCGGCCCAGAAGCTGAGCCAAGAGCGTAACTAACTATTTGGTCATTTTGATATCCTTACATCTTGGTCGGAGGTCAAAAACATAGAATTAACTTTCTGAACGCGTGCTTTACAGTCCGCATTCAATCCTAAATTACCCTCAAAGAGCTGATAGCCATGACGTATTAATTACAGTTTAAAGCCGGCCCCGGTGGGCCAGCACGAGTAGATTTAGTGCTTGGAGATAAGGGGTGACTGAGTCGGCATTTCAAGCTTTTCCTCCTTCCATCTAGTCCTCACACTCCTCTTCAATCTCTAAAGGGCCTCTGGAAAATCCAAATCGTTTATTCTCCGAGACGAACAGCGCTTATTCGAAAACTCAATGAACCCTCCGAGCTTTAATTACGCCCTCAAATGGCCCTTGAATTCGAGAGCCGTGGTCAGGGGTGGAGAAGGATGAGCACGAGTATTAAGACACTTCCTTTACGGACGAAAACCTCATTCTTCTCCGTCTACTTGACCGCGTATTGACCGTAGTGCGTACGTATAACTTCGTTACGTTATACGAGCTCGAGCCTGATACCTACAGGACATTTCAAAATTCGTTCGGAAGGTCCTCTGAAACCCGAATTCCTTTTTGCTTCAGTTCTGTTTACAGAAATATAATTCTGTATCGGTAGAATTCCGTCCTGTGTGAAGATTCAGAGGTGTGGATCAGAATTAGCGTTTCTACATCCGATTAGATTTTCAAATTCTACTTACTACATCGAAAGTGTGCAGAAAATCAACTCAACGATCAATTTTATTCAAGACTCGGAATCCATTCGTCGATCAGTTCACAAAATACTTTATTGAAGATCGGGGCTACAGGTCGGAACCCAGAATCACGGAGTCTCTCTGGATTCTAGGATCTAGAGGTGCGAACTAGAATCTCAAAAGTCTAGTTTGCGCCTAGACTTGCTCTAAACGGACATAATTACTCTCATTCTTAGGTGCAAATCGGAATTTCATTACATGCCCAATCCTACCGTCAGGTCCTACTTTGCACCTCCGAGCCTTCGGCGAGAACTTGTAGAATAATACTAGAATTTCTGTTCCGACTTGGGTCCCGATGCAATGTAGATTCTCTCTGTATTACTAGACGAGGAGACAGGTAATATCAACAAGAAATAGCAACAGGGAAAATAATTCCGCGATCACCATACTTGCTATTCCGATGCTGGCATAATTAAGATCGCGTTATTATTCGAGCAAAGAAATTATTCAGTAGCATACACAAATAGCTTTAGCATCCCACCTCTGAGAGCGTGTTCGAGTACTTTGAATCGAGTGTTTCGCATCGAATCTCTGTTTTAATTCGTCATGTAATCTTCACGATGTTCAAAATATTTATAAGTTTACCGAAAGAAGCGATTAACTCCGACGTGCGAAGACGGAAATCGTTAGCTATTCGACTGACAGTAAGAGGATTTTAGAGCGAGCAAATTCAGGCTAAGTAGGTATATGCTTTCGGTCCTTGTTGTCGGGAGAAACACCCTACTGGCAAAACAATGAGCGAAATAAATCCGTGAAATTTAGACGGTGTTAAATCTGCACAAATATACGGAAACCTTTAGAGAACTGAGGCGTTTCACGTGAGATCATTAGATTCTTTTTAATTGTGTATCGATGCACGGCCTCGTTAACGATATGAAATGAAATTATGGCGTCGTCGCATCTGTCAGCAAATTTTACTCAATTTCGTATACTTGCATAATTAATTAGTAATCAAAAAACGATTTCATGGAATAATGCTTCAGCCGTTGAAGCAATTTTTCAAGAATATGAATCTTATGACTTACGATTAAGAAAGTTTCCCAGCAGCCATTTAATTGTACGGCAATCAAACCATGGCTTGATTATTGTACCTTGGCAGGCTGGTTTCGATAGGCTGTGATTTTAATATCATGTTTTGCATCTGGCGTACACGGATCGACTTTGATTACTCTTTCAACACACGTAGTGCTCGCGGTGTTCTCACTAGACATTGATTTTTCCGAAAAACCACTACATCAACAAAACCCAAGGCCTGTCACATCCGCGTATGGAGATTTGGTACTCATTCGCGGATGAGATTCGCATCTGCTCGCCAAGTTCGATCGAAGATCGCTTCAATTTCATCGGTAAAAATCATCGATAGAATGAAGAGAATCGAATCGGGAAAAACGGTAAAAGTACGTATATCTGCGGGACTAAGAAAATGTTGATTATTGACAAAGAACAACTCGATTATTCGCATTACATGGTAACGCGCCCTTGTTCAACCGGAGCCCGCTTACCCCCGCGTAACTCAGCTCAACAACGGTTCTCGACCTCTCTGACCCGCTTACTTTGAAGTTGAATCTAACTTGAAACGATAAAGGATCCGCTGTGTTGGTTCAAGATTTATACTTGTTTAGACGAAGTCAAACGTTCCCGACATCCTGCGGGAAGAGTCGAGTGTTCAACTAAAGGTTCGAGCGTACGATGATTCGACTCCTTGATAAACCGCGAGGCATCTATACTGACCACTGGCCACGAGACTTGACCGAATACTTCAACGTTTAATTGGAGCGTTTCTTCCCTTCATGTTATTTTTTATAAATTATTTCAATTGCAGCAAGGCTTTGTTTTATTCGAACTCGTGCGATGTATGTTGAATTATTTGGGAAAAGCGATGAAACCGCATAATTTTTCGCAGGTATCAAGAGTTCGGGGAACTTTCTACCTGAAATGTCATTTGATTCTATGTTGCAATAAGAAAAACTTGTCGTAGATTCTATACCTTCATGTAAGTATATACGTATGCGATACTCGCGTATGTTGAGCCAATTAAAACTTTCTCGGATTCATTTCATTTTTTTTTATTTCTCCCCCTTTGCTACCGATGATAGAGAAGAAAACTTTGCGCTGGACCTTCGACGTTGGGAAAACTCGCTATTCTGAAATAAAAAATTGAATTCTTTTATTTTTTCATTTCGAAACCGATGAACAAATCCTCGAATTAATTGCCTGCTCACGAATTATTCATCGTATCTGGTTAGGTAATTATTTTATTTAGAAAAATGAACTCGCTGTTTACTTAGGTAAATAACTAATTAAAAAGATAGACTTTGTTCACAAGTTGCTCTGAGACCCGATGGAAATCTCTTACCTATTCTACGCGGATGATTGGATCGAGATAAAACAACTATTTTTCCCGCACCGTTTTCTCATTAAAGTAAGCGATTCGTGCTCGCCTTATGCACGTAATTGATTAAAATAAACTAATTGTTGAAGTTGGACTGTGTTCTATCTCGAACAGAAATGCTGTGAGGTTATTTCAATGAGAAATAAAGGAGTCTTCACCGTTTGCGAATAATACATTTATAAATAAGTTGAATTATGATAGTCAAAGTTATGGTATATAGCCACTTCGTCGAGCCTGCAGCAGGCAATTATTAATTAATTCATGTAACTAGATTCTGAAATCGAATGAAATTAAAGGCTGTAAGTATTACAGGGAGAGAATAACGGGCTTAGGGAGGCAAAAATTATTATAGAAGGGTAGAGCAATGAGAGTGAAATTGAACATAACGTTAATGGAATAAAAGAGCTGGAGATGATATTTAATTAAAGATATCACTCAGAGAGAAATATGATTAGAATTTATATTCATTACGAATCTCTCTGTCGCGATAATATATTGGTACAGCTGTACCTTATATATCTATACCAAAAGCCAATATTTCATGTAAAATATTCTTCAATTATATGCTCGCAAAATAAGACGAGAAATTTTCTATCTCTAGTTCCGATTCCCAGTCATTCGTAATCGAGGTAAAAAAAAAATAAAAATAAATATAGATAAAATAATATATTCCTAGCCGGATCAGTTATTGGTAGAATGCCATGTCGCTAAACGACATACCGACATTACATTTACGGGGAAAAAGCCGGCTTAATTGCGCCAGTTTGCAGCCGTGTTATATAGGTATAGTAACTAAATTCGAGGCACAGGTTTTTCTCCCGGAATATTATATTTTTGCATGTATGGATCCATTCCGGGTCGACTACCACTTCCAAAGTTTCAATTTCGTTGCCGATTTTTTTTTCTTTTTTTTTTAACGTATTCAATGAGTGATACGGATCTTTTAGTATTTTTATAAAATTTTTCATCTCTAATTGGACTCGGGTTTTGGATTTTTTATTATTCACTCATTTTTTAGATCCAAACGTTTCAATTTGTAATAACTCGAACCAAATTATTCGTCTTGAAACTCATAGTTTCGAAATTTTGTTTTTAAAAACTGTATCTTGACTCGTTGACGACAATAAAATTTCAGTTTATGGATGAAAACGTTGGCTTTCGTTGGAAGAAACAGCCCTAATTCTGATAAGTCAATTCCTGTTCAAAACACAATCATGTCAATTCACTATATTTTTTGAATTCCCGTTTTTTTTTACAAAAGGCAAGTTATTTTATAATCACTCCGAAAAAGGCAAAGTTGAGTTTTCACCAGGTCTCCACGGTTTTAGGTGCAGAGAAACACGTCCGATCATTTTCAGACGGAAGTTCGGTGTGTCATATATGCGATCAATATTTTGTCCGTCGATATCTCGAGAACGAATGAACGGATTTAATTCTTTCTCACATGAATCGATGCGATTTATTCTAACTCATAACTGACTAAATTTTGGGTTCATTCGATCTAGTAATTTTTTAGTTATTCCAAGAACAAAATTTTGAATAAAAAAATTCCAATTGATGATATCTCGAGAACTAATCAACGGACTTTAATGATTTTCGTCTCAATCGATAGGCCTTGCTTCAATTGAAATCTAGTTAAATTTCTAAATCAATCGACCCCGTAGTTTTTGTGTTGGAAAAGAAAAAACGAACTTTTCGCTCGTAATACATTTTTCGAGCTTGAAAGATCCGAACTAGAGGTTCTCGAGCTGGTCTATCGAATTCTGCTGACCTACCTGCTCGTCTTTTTTCTACATATGCCAGATTTCACTTATTTTTCTTTGATTTCAGGCTTACGCTATCGAACGTCTTCGCAGTCCTGCTCGTCTCCGCTTCTGCCGGTAAGTTTATTAAATTGACTTTAACCAACTTCTAATCGCCCGGTATGTTACACGGCTGACCCCACAAGTAAATTCGGAATGATTCCGCGGTTATTGACAAGGCTGAACTCTGACTTGTCACTCAGGCGCCACTAGCTACTTGTTACAATGTGCAAAGTATGACGTTGACGCTCTCCTCCTTCCTGTCCGATCCATAAGGCCCAATTTCCCTAGTAGTATATTAGACGTAAAATCAATATCAGTCGTGAAAAACGTCGTAAAATTTGTCACCCGTCACCCGATTCCGAGCTTCATACCACCGGCAAAAGATAACGTGGAAAAAAAAAACGAGAAAGAAGTAGAAAAAGACAAAAAAAGAAGCAGGGGCATGGAAGAAGAGTCTGAAGAGATGGTTCTGCCTTTATCGGTACCCGTTCACACCGCCTCAATGAATTTGTTCAAATTTGATTGACGGCTTGCGAAAATGCAATTCCCTGTCGTAACGATATCGCTGAAATCGATAAAGTTAACACAACGGTTTCCGGCTGCATTTTGAAGGCCTTTTTTCTGCTCGAGCACGGCTGTACCAAAGCTTTGAATTTTTTTCAGCATCAGGGTGGCGCGCGAATATTTCAATACTCGCATCACCACCCGCCGTTATAAAAGCGTATAAGCAAATATAAGAATATTGATAAATCGATAAAGATGTATATCCACTTTCCGTGCACGCGTGGCTAAAAAGCCTCGAATTTCGTCCCGCAGGGCCTTTTCTATATCATTCTCACCTCACATCTCGTTAGGTGCGTGAAAGCGGCCAGGTGCGTTTGGCACCTTAGGCATCCCCTGTATTTCTCCCTATCTATCTATCCCCACGCCTTCCGCTCGTCTCCCTTATACCTTCAGGATCAGATACGTTTAGGTAAAGTCTCATTTGGCACTCGCGGCGTCGGAATAATAATTGACAAACTTACTTCGATTATACTTGTAGATTAAATCGATGAATTTATTCTGCGTCGTTCCGACTTCCGAGGTAGAGATTATTTCTTCTTCGTTGTTTTCAGCGAAGGGTAGTTTCTGCATAGATGAAATAACGACTTCTGTATGCATCCTGTTTTCGATAATGGGTTCCTTAATTCCGGATTGAGAGAATATACCGATGAATTTTACAGTATAATCCGAGTGCCCGATAATTGATTTGCAAACGAGAAAAACGATTCAATTTAACCCCCTCTATTTTTTATTCGAGGGAGTTCTGCCCCGAATGCCACATTTTTAATTGCATAAATATCTGCCGATACTCCGAATACGACAGTTGCGATTTACGATACCTAAATTTACACGACCAGCTGTGCCCGAATCAGGCAATAAGTAATAAAGTATATAGCAATGTATCGAACTACAGCTCGAAGAACGATTTTCATTGGTTCATATTCATGGATTCTTTTTTTTATGACTGTATGGCTGCATGCGAACATTCCTCGATATTTCAGGACCTGGACACCGATTGGTGTTTTTATCCTGACTCAATTCTGTCAGCGCCACGTAAAAAACAGTCTAACTAGGATCTGCAGAATAGTGACGATGATTAGAACCCCTCTATCCCAATCCTACTTTTAAATCGGTTTTCAGGGTTTGAGGAATATTTAATAGTCAAGAGTTGGGATTATGTCGAAAATCCGTATTCCGAGGATTTGAAAGTAGGGTAATGGCGTTGAATTATCGGCGAGACAATGACGCGAAGTTTTTGTTTCTTATCACAGTTCAAATTTGACTTGTAAACTTCTTTCTGACAGATATTATGTTTCGATAATGCTTCTCGCTTCGCCAAGTTTTTCAATCAAAAACGTAAAATAAGAATAGCAGCCCATTTTCTATGGAATAAAGTTTAGTTGGCCAGTGGCAGTGGGCGTAGAAGTAAAAGCAGTGGCAGAAGCAAAAGTCGTTGCAAGGTTCTTGCTGTGAAAAACTTTACCGATTTCTCGGGTTGGTATACAGCACGGTGCATAGGCAAAATATTCAAGAATATTCATGATATTCGCCCAAACTTTCCCCGAAGATGATCGAATACACAGAGAAAAGATGAGAAGGAGAGAAACGCGGGGAAGAGTGATAAATACATTCGATATATATTCAATTTCGAGCTGCAGATTTCGGGCTCCCAACCATCATTATAAAAATAAAATGATAAGAAAACTGTTGCGAATTCGCTGCGATTTGATACAAGCGGATTCTTCTCTTATACGGTTACGTTATTCGGGTATTTACCACACGGTTTATATGATATTGATTTTGGAACCGGCGAGGGTGAAATTTGTCGAGAAAATTTGCGAAATCGTTCATACATCTTGGAAATCATTTCTTTTTCGAATCACCGTACGCTGCGAAGCAATATTCTATCGAGAAAGTTTTTTTCA
The DNA here is from genome assembly GCA_947538915.1 of Tenthredo distinguenda. Lineage (NCBI taxonomy): Eukaryota > Metazoa > Arthropoda > Insecta > Hymenoptera > Tenthredinidae > Tenthredo > Tenthredo distinguenda. Next base: position 16,449,119 of record OX384534.1, read on the forward strand.
CAGTTGACAGCTGGCATTTTTTGACATAATTCAGAATTATTTGACATCTTATAGACCTCGCCTTACGCAGATTGATTACACGGAAGAAAAAGTGGTTCTCGTAGGTTGGAGGTCGTATTGCACATCGAGAGTTCTTCAAATTTTGAGGGAATATTCTACATCGATGTTATTTCGTTATTTCATTTTTAGATACGAAAATTTTTCGTTTTGAATCATTTTTGTTTTGTTTTTGTAAAAGGTAGTTGAGAAAAAGGTGTGTTGCGTGCTCACGATAATGGAAGACTGGCCTTATCTCTATATTTTATTGGTTCGCCCCGGAATGACATAATTTTTGAACATTCGCTCAAATTTCAAAAAGTTTCGATGAACACGCGTCGTGTACCCGCGACTACCACTTTTTCTTCGGTAGACTAAACGCTACGCAAGGCGAAGTCCATAAAATCTGAAATATTTTCTAATTATGTCTCAAGGCCTAAGGAATGAGCTGTAAAAATCTGAATCGCTAGAATATTTCTTTGAAGCTTACCGGATATTTGAAAAAAACTTATTTCCAAGGTAGGTAGATGCTGGATATTCTTCAATGCATAATTTTCAATCTCACTATTCAATATCAGAAATTCTTGACCCAAGTAATGATCGACGAAACATTTCGACGTGACGTTATATCCGGAGGTATTTTTGGCGGATAACGAAAGGGAAGCTCCGCCAAAATTCTCCATGCAAATGAAAACCCATTTTCTCTATGGACCGGATCTATCTCAAATAACGATTCTCGGTCCTCGGCTTTTCCCTTGCCTTTTGTTATTCCGCGGATGGTTGGAACTGTTGATACGCCGCGAATTTCATATCGTTTCATTGTGTACAACCTCTTCTTTCTCGGGTTTATTCTTATGTATCGGTTTCGCCTTATTCTCAATGTGTTTGCCATCGAGAACAAAATGCCTCCAGGTCGTCCCCGATTTATTAATCGGAAATTTATTTTTCAGTATCCTATTTCTCAGAAAAATTGAGTTCCCCGCTCTAATCAATGATAATTGAAATGCTGGATGAATTAATTGACTAACAAGCTTTGTGACCAAAACAAAAATCATCAAAAAATCCTGAAGATTTCGAATAAGATTCTTTTAACAAATTGCGAAAATGTCAGATTGATAAATACCCGGCTCTTACGATACATTGAGTGAGTGTATAAAATACAAAGTCGCGGGACAGACACAAAGCGGTTTTGTTCCTCTGTGAAACAAACGTCGAGTCCTCCGCCTCCTCCTCTGTCTCGAGAACTCTCGGGAGTGATTTGTCAAATACGTATACCAAAAGAGGTGCAGATTGTTTCTCACAGACTTCCTTTTTTCATTCCTCCTTATTTTATTTTCTGTTACGCAGGTCTGTCTCATTGACTTGACAAAGTATACCCACCTAAATTCGAAGAAGGAAACGAGTAAAGAAAAAATAAATTCGATTTTTAGTCCGATGAAAGGGAGATTATAGGAAAAGATAAAAAAATCGAGGGTGGGTCTTCCCTCCGAAACTTTCTGTTGCAAAACTCAACTTTTCGACTCAAAAAGAAACTTTTAACACGGCGTATATAGATTCTTGATACTTATTATATTCCTTGAGTCTTTATCAACATACCTCTTCGAATGTATTCGACTTCCCACTTTCGTTTCTCAGGGGTACCTTTTGCGTCTGACATTTAAAGAATGAGATAAATTCGACCGGTCCGAAGCCGCGCTATAGCCATTCGCGTGTTCACGCAAACAGTGAATTACCATTGGCACTAGACTTTGACGTGACCGGAACACTTCGTGGTCAAAGTACTGTAAGGAGTCAGGAAGAACTTTGCCCAAAGTAAGTAGACACGGAAGTTCCGTCCGCGTCGTAGAAGGTGGATACGAGTTCCACGAGTTGTCGAAAGTCAAGAGCATAGTGGTATAACGAGCAGCTCTATACCAGGAGAATGTGTGAATAGAATTCGCGCAAATATTCTCGAATCCTAGCTGAAACGAGTTCTTCAACCGAAGGAAGGGACGCGAATAGGAAGAATATCGCCGCGAGTATTCCGTCTAATTCTAAGCACCAAAACCAAAGCTTTTGATCAGACCTTGCGGTTGGTCAAAATGCGAAGAATTCATGCTATTCGTAGGTCGGAAGGTCCCCGGAGGGTTTTTATTTCTCGTGGTGTACGGGGGAAAACTATTTTGGAAGACCGTCGACAGGTCCACCCCTAACATTTTGTCGCATCATACCTTGCCTCACGTACCTGCTACCTACTCCTATTGTCCTCTATTCGCCGTTCCTGGTTACCCCCTTCATCTCATTCGTATCCTATGCTCACCTTACAGGCTTTTATTCGCGACCACAGGAGCATCTCCTTTCACCGTAGGATCGGGCTATTCATCCGTTGAATTCTCACGTGTGAGCCTCTACCCATATATATATATATACATATATAAGTGGTCTTGGTTTTTTGGGACGGAGAAAGACGGCGAACGAGTTCCTTTTCCGTACAGCAGTGTGACTTTTACCAATATAACTGTAGATAACGTAAACGCTTGAGGCGGATGATACTTGAGCCCATAGTACATCTCTAGGCCATGGTGGACGTGTATAGGTGGGTATATTCCTCGGTAGAAAAGATTTCAGAATCTTTTTCGTCGACGGGAACAAATATTTGCTTGGAAACCATCACACAGAGAGAATTCGATGTGCGGATGCAGAGCTGAGGAATTCTGATGGAAGAAGAAACGAAGTAAAATAGAAAATAAAAGTAGAAGCCACGCTGAACCGCGCGATGCAGAAGTCGCTTCTACGTTCGGCGGTTCTAGGATACACGAGGTTCTCTATAGGACCTCGACTTTGAGCTTGCGAAGAAAAAGAGATGAAAAAAAATTAAAAAATAAAAAGAATAAAAAAAGCTTTCGAAAGAAACTTTTTACGGTGGCTCCGAGCTTGGAGAGAAATGGTCGCGGTACTCCGAAACTTAGTTTCCTTTTGTCTTCGGATTTGCTTTACGCTTTTGACGGGCTCACGAATCTTAACACCGGATCACGCCGGCTATACGGTTTCCTTGGCGAATCTTTTTTCGTCACTACGTTTAGAGTTCGAAACCTAGCGCCTCATAATTCAAACAGCGAAGAGCCTCTTCAATTTTGGATATGATTCCTCGGAATTCGTCAAACCTTTTTTGCCACCGAAACAAAAGGAGCTGAGACGAATTTCTCATACACGGAGAAGACGGACAAAAGAGGGAGCCGCCACTCTTGATGATTCGGTTTTTGGTGATCGTAGACCCTGAATCTGGAATGAAAGCCTCCCGGGTCGATTTTGAGGAGAATTTGTTCCCTCTTTGATAGAATAACTCTTTAAAAGTGTCGTGGACTGGTTCCCGGCGATTTTCGACCGCGGGGTTACGGCTTTTGGGAAAAAACATAAAAAGAAATAAAGAAGAGAAAAATCCGACGACAAACGGACGGTCCGAATTAGATTTTTAGGAGAAAACCCTCACCTTGAAGCGTGACGGCTGTCGGTTCCATTGGCAATCACTTCCGCTATCGAGATACTTCCAAGGGACTGCCTCTGAGCCTCATGTCCTCGGCGAAAGAAGGCGTCCCATTTGCCAAGACGGGGAAAAAAGAGAAGGTAAAAAGTCGAGAACTGAAAGATACATCCTCATTGAATAACACATCAAATCCAATAGGTAAGTCATACATAATTCCCAAAGCTTATATAGGCACATATGGATATAGCTACGACCGCATCCCTAGCTTCCGTCCTTTTGCGACTTCGTCTTACGTCCGATAAGACTACCGACTCATACACGAGGAATCGGGAAAAGGAGGTATACCCACACACGGAGGGAAAAATTGGATTATCCTCGAATTCGTTATGATTTTCTTAACGGATTTTCAAAAATCGAATAAAATATATATGTGATAAATCTTTGCTCGGTGAGAATAGTCAAAGAACGGCTAATCGCATATATATGTGTGTTTACGATTCGAGGACTCTGGGTGGATTCAATACGCTACTTTTTCCGTTTAGAGAATTTCTTGTAGTATTGTTTGTAAGAAAGAAACGCCTTTTTGACACAACTGACGGCTGACGAAGGAAGGGAAGATTGTTTTCACCGAAAAGAACGGGAGGGCCGATGACGCGTGGGCTTCCAGAACCAGCTCTCCTTCTCATCCCACTACGGACAAGCTGATTTATCAAATCCGCTTTCCGGCTTTGTTCCCGTCGCTCCGCTTATAAGGATTCGGCGAAATCATGCGGACGTAACAACAAGAGCAGTGCCTGACGGACATGACAGGGTTGAAAAGATTAAGGGTCTTTTTTCAGGATGACGCTTCTCCCCCCAATCAATCTACCCTCAGCTCTCGGAACTGGATAAAGTAATTAATATCTTCTAATTACTTGGCGTCGTCACTCACCGCTGCTACGACACGATTATTACCCTTTTCCTATTCCTTTTCCTTTGATACATGTATGTGTACATACAATGTACATATGTATACATTAGGGTGATTCAAAAAAAAATGTTTTTTTTCCTTCCAAACAGGTCCAAAAGTTTCATTTAGTTATAAAGATACGCCTGTTAGAATTTGAGCTCTTAATATTAATATTAAGAGGTGGCTCATCGCGAATTTCTATTTCCCATTTAAATAACATGGGAATAGTAGTTTACGACACAAGTGCGCAAAGTACGTGATTTTCACACGAATGTTAGCTTGTCGCCCGAGCGAAGCGAGGGAGACAAGAACACGAGTGTGAACCTAATCACGTACGCGCACGCGTATCGTACAATACTTTTTGCAACTCAGTGCGCAAAGTTCGACTTTTGATGCCTATTTTGCGTGCGCAAAGTACCCGTTTTGCGCACTAGTGCGCAAAGTGCCCACTTTGCCCACTTTGCGCACTGAGTTGCAAAAAGTATTGTACGATACGCGTGCGCGTACGTGATTAGGTTCACACTCGTGTTCTTGTCTCCCTCGCTTCGCTCGGGCGACAAGCTAACACTCGTGTGAAAATCACGTACTTCGCGCACTTGTATCGTAAACTACTATTATCGATTTTACGACTTGAAATTCTAATTTTCAGTAAGTATTACTTACTTACGGTATGACATCCTCAATTTTTCTCCATGTAGTAGTACACGTACCTGATACTTTCACATAGTTTAGAATTTTTCGAATTAAAATTAGCTTCACAGTGAATTTTCGAATTGAGATCCATAAAAATGCATGTGTTTTACATGGGAAACCTTGAGACCTTACCGGCACGGGTTAATTTCATTTCAAAAACCTCGCTCTGGGGCCAAAATTTTTTTCTATCTTTTGTCTATAAACTGTGGGGCTTCACTCCTCAAGATGGTATTTAACGTCCACCCAGGCCCATCTTTCCGCATGGGCTTGCTGGGCTTGAGCCCAGGGCCCCGCGATTTATAGGGCCGCCTAGCCCCGGCGACAACAGATCAACCGATAAACAATTTTTGGACCAATAAAAGATCCCATTACCATTACAAGCTAGTTCAGTCTAGGCTAAACTGTAATAGATTGTTTTCTCTAGTCTACTTCCCCAATAATAACTAAATTGCTTAGCTGTTATTTGGTAATTAATCAGAGAATTTTTTTTGACCGTTGGTTCATGTTAACATAATATTGGTAACTCTGTCTGGCTACCTAGAAAAGCACCTTTTGTGACAGTATAGATTTTTTAAGTATTTTCGCATTCGTTTGTAACTTTTTAAATATAAAAATAACAATTATAGGTAGGCATATTCCTGTTGATTATCCAAATTTCTGTTGGGGCCCCATATATTCTAAAGTGCCATGAGCCTCCACTTGGCTTAAGACGGCCCTGCGTCGACCCTAACATACATATATGAGGGTGATCCGTAATTCGGTCATATCCAAATTTCAATTTTCCCATGGCCCGAAACGTCTCCAAATATATACAAAAAAAATGTAGTTAAAACCGCAGGTTCCTGACACAATTCTAAGGACTGCCACAAAGCCTTCGAACTTTTCCATTTAAATAACACGCGAATTTTAGTACTTCGGGGTTATGTTTTACTTCCTATCGCATTATCGCTTCGAATAATCTGAAACTCGGCAGACTTCTTACCTATAGTATTAGGTATCCGGGAAAAATGTACAGATTTTTAACGACAAATTTTTTACTCATCACAATTTGGAGATAAGAAATTTTTTTTTGGTGCGCTGTAGCTTCGAAAATTACATCGTTGGAAATCCGTCGAATTTTCATGAAATACCTACCGCTACAGGTAAGGAGTGTACCAAGTTTGAGATTTTTCGGAGCTATACTGCAATAGGAAGAAAAAAAATTAGCCGCGAGATGTCACAAATCGTGTTTCATTCAAATGGAAAGTTCGAAGGTTTCGGGGCGGTACTTAGAATTGAGATAGGAACCTGGGGCTTCGGCTACATTTTTTTGTGTATATTTAGAGATGTCCTGGCCCATGGGAGCATTGAAATTCAAAAATGATCAAATTAAGGACCACCCTCATGTACATATAGAATTCAGCGGAATTCAGGGTGTCCCTTATATGGCTATTCTGGATTTTCGATGCTCTCACCCTCCAGAATGATTCAATGTATATAAAAAAAAATCAGCGTCAAATTGCAGACCTTTACTACATGATTAACCCGTGCCACCGAGCAATGGAAATTTCCTATCCGAATAACGTTACATTTCTCGATAATTTCAATTTAATTTTGATTCGAAGGTTTTTTTTCTTGCGCAGAATTTTTACCCCAATAGAGCATGTGGTCATCGCATTTGTAAAAGTGATATAGACAGATTCATCTCGTTCTGCTGAAATCAACTTTAAAAAAATTAAAAAAATAACGTTATAAATGATAATTGAATTTAAATTGCACAGTGGCACGGGTTAATCATGTACATACCTAGTAGAGGTCTGAAATTTGGGTCAAATCTTTTTTTATATATATATATTGAATCGTGCCAGAGGATGAGAAGATTAGAAATCCAAAATGACCATATTAAGGCACACCCTATATACATACCTATACCTATACCTATATAATGTACCAGGTGTTCTTTGACGAGAATAAATGTAAAATATGAAAAAAAAAAAGAAAAAAAAACCCAAAAAAAATAGGGCCACCCGTTTCATACTTTCGGTAACGTAAGCAGGAATACGTGCCCGCAGAAACGTTGCCCAAAGTTCCTCTCGGGTTAGCGTTGGTTAGTATTTTATCGGGCATAGCGACCTTTATTCAAGCCCCGTGAAGAGGGCTACGCATTATGCTTTTCCATACTCTACATATAACGATATATGTGTGTAAGGGATGAAGGACGGAGGATGGAGGGTGGGGTTTACCTATGTGCCATACAGGTATAATAATGTGAGGAAAAAGTAGCTGTAGGTTGTCAGAGTCTGGTAGGATATAGCCAGGAATATCTAATGTCCGTAAGATTGTGATATCAATATTGGAAAACTGGTGAATGCAGCTTGTATAGAGATACGAATTCCGAGAGGTCCGAGGGAGCTGGAAAAAGAATGAAAAAGAAAAGAGAAAAATCGAGGGAAGGTATAGCCGAAGATTATAGGTATGACCGTAACTGGCCTCGGCTTGATACGTATGTAAGTATAGGTATCATCTGAGTAGATGAAACTGAATACCGCAGAGACGAAACGGTGAAAAGACGAGAAGATGAAAAGATGAAAAGATGAGGGTATGAGAAAAGTGAGGTAAAAAGTGTCGAAGAAACTGTCTGGCAGGAAGGTACTTAACGGAAAATCCGAAAGAAGAGCGTGTATTTCGTAGAAGAAGATCGGAATAATATCGAGATCTTCTTAAAGAAGAGTTGACTTCTTCACTGCTATGCAGAGAAAGTTTCACTTTGTCTTAGTACTTTGATGATAGCTGAGAGCAAATACTTAGCCGCGGGGTCCTCTCTGGCTTAACTCCGAGCTGAAGGCAGTAACTTGTTATACTAGCGTTAGATCAAAGTGCTGCTAGCAGCGAATAGAGTTGAATTTCTTTACCGAGAGACGTATATCGTCTGTGTTATATTTAAGTATGTGAATATATGCGACGGGAATCAGGGGATTCAATGAAAATCAAAAATACTGACTCTGCAAGCTGTGGTACAGCCATTTTTTAATCATTGTACAACTTTTCACAGCCTGCGCTTGTCCTTGGATAGAAATTTTCGGAAACTCGCTCAGAAGGAGTTTTTCGGGTTACTCAGTCCGGGTCTAAAGTCGAAATACAGAAATTCAAAACGGCGGAGATGAATTATGAAGAGTAGACTGATTCACGTAGGAAATGAGTACTCGGCAGTTTTCGGGGTCGCTTAATGTTTCCAATCTGAAGTCAAGATACGAACATCCCGAATCATGGAACGAAATTGTAGAAAGTAGGCTAAGTCGCGTATGAAAATTGCTACTCAGGTTTTTGAGCGTCCATCAGATGTGAATTTGGCAATTTTTTCAAGTCAGATTTGAAATCGAACCTTCGATTATCGATTTTGATGCAAAACTGTCTACTTTTTGCAATTTCTATAGACCATATCGGACCTGACGTTTCGAATTTCTGTATTTGGACTCCAGATCTGAAACGAGCGATTCAAAAAACCTTTTCTGGTTGAATTTCGGAAAGATCGAATATCAGGAAAAGTGAAGGTTCCAAAAAATTGAAAAAAAAACAAAAACAGAAAAACGACTAACTCTCAGAGTCAAGATATAGAGCTAATCTTGTGGACAGAACTTTGTTTTGTGTAAAAAACTAACGTTTAGAGTAGTGGATGCATAGAAAATTAAATTTAAATTTTTCTTTTTCTTTTTGACACATCCACTGAGTTGTATACCTTCACGACTTATTATTGAACAGAGTTCAGTTCTTCGAGTGGTGTTGAACGGGTTCTGATTCGGCATCGATGGATAATAGTCGACTGGGTGGGTGAGCACTATTTTATTTGAAATTTCTTTGGATTCTTTTGTGTTTGTGTGGGTGTGTATCGGAAGAAAAGTACACACCTATACACCCCGATATACAGAGAATACACGGAACAGAGAGTACACCGTGCCACGTAAGACCACTAAAGTGAATTTTCGTGTTCTTACTTGGCAATATCGAAGTCGAGGCTTTTACAGATTGCTTTCACAATCGATCGGGACATATTCCAACTTGAGCTTTATAATTTGCCGTACTGCGCTAGCGAATTGAAATTGAATTCCATTGAAATCTTTTCCAAGGCTTTTTAGGAGAATTTTGCGCCTCTCCTCCAGAGTTATGACAAATAGACCGGATATATACGAGAGAGACTACCGCGACTGCTGTTTGTTGTTGTGCCTTGGGCGCTTTTTAACCCCGATTTGTTCATGTCTTTGAAGGATATTCGGGGTGGGAGTAAATACACCACGATTACGCAAACCGCATACGATACAGGACCAACATTTATATCATCATTTTAATCCGCAAAGTTCACAGTCTCAATATTACTGCAGGGCAAACAATTTCCCCCCAAGATCTGTTAGTCACCGTTAATTTCGACTTCAATTACAATTTCAATTTCGATTCCAATTTCGAATTCGAATTCAGGATAGTGTCGGGAGTCCGTTGCAGAACGATGGTTGCAATGTGGATGAAGATAACTAAATTAATGAGGAGAAAAAAAGAGGGAAAGAAGGAAATATGAATAGTAGCCAGAAGCAAAGTGGCTGCACCTTCCTCGTCAAAGCTCTTTTGAACTCGGTACTACCTCAAAGCTAGCCATTAACTACTTCAAACTGAATTACTGAACGACGCGTAGACGTGACTTTGCGTTAGTCAAGCCAGACGGAAGAATCCTACGCTCCGTATTATTATGACATTGAAAAATAAGAAATAACAAAATAAAGAATTACATGGTGTACGAGCAGACTGCGCCTCTACCACTGTCGCAATTACACCATACGCTCACTCCAGAAGTTCTACCATTTTCACCTCCGAATCGCTGCAGGGGTGACGATGTATTTTTCACGGAAGTTAATCTAATGAGTTTTTTCACCCAGTCTCAGTGAGATAAAGTTAATTCATCCTGTAGGCGAAAATTATGACGGTATTCTCAGAGATGACGATAATAAACGTTCAACCATCGCTTTTCTCTATTCCGTTTCGCTAAATATCGGCTTCAAACGATTGTAGAACCCATACAATTCCGTTTTTGAGGATTATGTTATACCGGTGTACGCCTTTTCTCCCTTTTCTTCATTTCCAGCCGTAAAAGTTCAGCAGACCGCTGCTGAGGTACCTATACCGCGCCTACCTCTAAAAGCAATTCTCTTTTATCGCGTAGTTTTCTAGCTGTAGTAGTTTTTTGGGTAGATCGTACAATTTTATTTTCAGGCTTACCACATAGCCGCTGAAATTTTCCAGCTTCCGCGCCTGCAAAGTTGAGATATACGCTCAGCCAGTTTATTCAGTCATAAATCAAAGTTACACAGGCTCTTTTTTTTCTGACAATTTTTTCACAAATCGTCAAACTTGGATCTGAACCTTTCCCGAATTGAACCGCGGATACAAAAATTCGGAAACTCCAGCCCAGACCGAAAACCCAACGTACAGCATCCCTGCGATCCATTTCGCATCCGTCCAGCCGACCGCCAGTTCCCGCTGTCGATCCGACATCCATCCGAACAGTTTCTCTGGGCTGGAATGGCGCCACCAATTTCCGGTTTTTGCCGATTTCCGGCGTCTGCTATACCTCTGCCATATACCAAACTCGAATTTCCACTATAGATTGTTCCAGAGTGTACTGTACAGGTTGATCCTATTTCGCTCGGTTCGTTAGTCGCACACCAAGCGTCCCGGCGCTCATACCAGACTGGCCAGTACATATATCGCGTTGCCACGAAGCCCGCGACCTCCGCTTTGTCTAGATTCTCGAAAATTCCTTTCAACTAGTGCAAAACGTTTCGGTGTACCGGAATACGATTGGCCTGACACGAGCGTACCTATACGCCATTCCAAAAGTCTAGGTAAACTTTTGGCACTATCGCTTTGTTTCGAGAATCGAGCAGGAATTCTCGAGGCTGTTAGAGTCATCGGCGAAAATGTAGCTTCTAAACGCGTCGTACATAAATTATAAACAAAGTTAGCGGCGCTCATGGTCCTCGATAGTTTATAAACTTCGTACCTGGTCTTTTCCCGAACTCAAATCCTCAGGCTTGAATTCATCAGACCATATCCTCAAGCTCGGTCGTTCCCTTCAACGATAACTAAGTGTCGATAGAATGGCATGAATTCGGAATGAATCTGCGTAAGTTTCAGATCCGAGGAGCAGTCGTGGTTTTCTCCTAACTGACGCGGCTCTAAATTGTTTATCCGAGCTTCGGCTTAAGCGCAGTTGGAGGTAAGCATCGGTCTGGTATTTGTTACGAGCCAGTTCGCAAGCTAGTGCAGGGAGCTTATTGTTAGACGGTTGTACCTACGAACCCTGAGCCAACGTCGCTGCTGCTTCAGGGAATTCTCGGCACCCTGTGCACCGAACTGTGATACCCTCTAAGCGTGTGCGGTTCGCCAATGTCAAGTGTGTAACCTATGATCCCGAAATTATCGGATCTAACAAGGATATTAAGCCTAGGATTCTACAACGTGAGGTGAACGGTTCAATTGCGTAGTGCGATCGTAGATCAATGACGATGAGTCATCGAGTGAAAAGTTTGGGAAAAAGTTGATGTCGTAAAGGTTCTGGCAGTGGTATGGAACGAACTCTGGTTACTGTCGAATGAGAAGTCAATTATGCAGAGATTTTAGGAGTGAGAGTTACTGAAAACTTTACTCCGGAGTCTGACTGACTTCCGGTAACGCTATAGGCAAGAAAACCCTACGGGACTTTACAGTAGTTGCGCGACCTTAATCTCAAAGTTTAGTAGCAGAGTTCTCTTCGTGAATATTCGACCAAAAATATCCTGGGGGTCGTATACACCTGCCCGATAGCAAGGATCGCTTTTCAACTCCGGTTAACCGAAAGGTTCAAGATTATAATTTAACGGGTTTACCCGGTCGGACCGCCGGAGAACAGGTACATCTTGGCGAATTTTTCACGACCAAAGCAGGTAGTGGATTTTATTGAGCTTTGGATGGTGATTACATCATATCATTTCATATTGAGAAAAATTTACTTGATGAAAATAAACTCAGTCGTTCGAAAGTTATCGCCATTTTCCCGAAACTCTGCGCTTTTCGCACGACCAAACGGTGGGCATTTTATGGACGAAATCCCGTATTGGAAATTCGAAATTCAAAATTTCTCTTATCATACAAGACAATAGCTATTTTTGAAATAGGATAAAATTTCAGAGAAGTTACGATTTGAAGAAAATAATCAATTTTTGGCCGAAAAAGATCGTCTCGTATTTTCATTGGTATTAAAAAACGGTGAATCGGAAGGAAAAAAATCCTACGTGAACAGATGCGGAATCATAAAAGGAATGTGTGTGACTAATTAGAAGTTCATTCGTCGGACGGTGTTCGAGTTATCACGCCCATTGTGTCGGGAAATGTAGTTTCGAGATAAACGCATTCAAAGTTTTTACCGATTCTGAGCCCGCGCAGTGTTCCACTAAAGAGCTCATAGCTCCCTCAATTTTTGGAATTTCGACGTCGGCTTTGCTTCAAAATATTCTTAGAATATCTATCTGAGATAACGTTTTTTTAAAAAATCGAAAATTCTGTCAATCCGAAAAATTATTCCTCGTCGATTTTTGGATTTATTATTTTCCTCAGTCCTATCCTGTACAATTATTTCGAGCCTTAGTAATATAGAAAATTTGACAAAATCGGACTTCAGGAAACCGACTGAGAAGGCAGTGGGGATAAAAAAGGTTCATTGAATAGCGCAAGAATCGAATCCGATTGATAAGTGCAGATGCAATTGAGTGTAACGCGCTCTTGGAATCAGATGAAGATCCGATCAATTTTTTCAACCTTGTCCACATGATTTCTCCGAAGCCACTTGACCTATCATCTCGAAATTGGCAGAGCGTCTTCTTATCACGTCGGCCTATCGGGTCATCCATGAAAAAGTTGATCCGACCTACCGGTCGGTGTATAAAAAATGATTGTGTCCAGGACTCCGATGAATTTTGAAAAACTTGAAAAGCACATCCGTGGACGACGCTTAGGCGTTTTGTTTCAATGGTTCTGATGAACCGTTCGCTGTGAAAGTACCGTACCATCGAAATACAGGGTTTTGCACTTGCGATCTTATAACTCTAACCGCGACTTATAAAAATTGAAGTTACAAATTATTTTTCCATAATGTTTCTAGTATACTCTTACAAGAAACACTATAGTTATAAGATGTTACGAAATTATTAATTGGTCACAACTTCTCTTTGTACTTATTTTACAATAAATATACTGGAACGTTATTTATTAATTAACGCAATGTTCAATTCGATTCATTTTATTCTATCTGTCAATATCTTTGATTCTTTTGATTCTTTATTCAGCGATGCTGTCTCGGAGTTACTTGAGTGAACCGGTATGACTTCTTATTAAATTTATTAATGATTCTTATTCTTTACACTGCTGTAGATTGAAAATCGTTAGTAGGTGTCATGATTTAATTAATTGATATTGATTGATTGCTGTATCTTTCAAGAAGAGAGAAAATTTCATTAATTGCAACCTCGGAGTTAACTCTTTCGTGGTAATTAACATAGTATAATTTCTTAATAACGACCGCGAGAGATTTCACCGGTTGGCTTTCGATTTGGTGATTGATAAATTACTTACGCTTTTATATAATTTTTTTTTTTTTGAATATATGATTGGGTTTATCTTTTTCTCTTTCTTTCCCATTTGATATATATATATAATATGTATTTACCTTGGTTATATATGATTATGAAACATATCAATATCGTTTCAATACATAAGTTAGTGAAATTCATCACTTCCGTCGAATATTTGAGTCCCAAGAATTGGGATGAATCTTTCTGAATTTCGTTCCCCGTCGTAGGACGAATTCTTCTTCGGTCTAATTATTCATACACACAGGCCCGAAGATATATCCCCGCGGATAAATAACACTCGAAAAAAGGTTCCAAATACCTTTTCGCCAATATTTTTCTCCGAAACTTGTCAATATTCCAATTCAATGCGTGATATAGAATTTAATTTGCGGGGAAATTCAATTCAATATCGCAAGCCCACCAAAACCCGAAGTAATTTGCGGCTGGTTCTGCGAAGTCCTTTACCCTACCCTGGGCAAAGGATATAAACAGCTTGCCTGGAGATTCACTCTCATTCTCGCTATTAACCCAATAAGATACCGTATGCACTACCATGCAGCTAAACCCACGATTTAACCGTCATAAGTGTTAATTTACACGAGTATGAATTAATCGCCTCATGCAGAATAATTCCGGACATTCCCAACATTTCCAAATCATGGTTTTCATCGATGGACAATAAGTCTTTTCGCTTATCTCATTCCTAGACATATTTCAACGCAAAGGTTGACTTGTTTGTATCGATAGACCTTTCGCACCCATCGCTTTAACCATCAACCTGATGTATACGGTCGAACAATCTCAGTTGTCGCTGTCTCGTTGTGAGCCCTTCGTTTCAATCACGAGGATGGCAACACCTCGACGGTACTGTGCGGTAGGCACGTATACCTACCTACCTACCTACGCATCAATACGCAATTTCCCTTTGTACGAGAATCCATACGATCAACGGCTTTCCAGGAGGGTCACTACCTCCGGTAACCACACGACCCGGTATACCTTGAACTTCATTCGTTTAGTTAGTTTTTACGTTGGGAAGGAAATTTTCGAAAAGTTCAATATGGACGTGGCTTCGATTCAGAGGGATTGCCGCTTCATTAGTTGGTCTGGATGCGATATTTTATCAATTTTTTCACGATACACACCGGGGTGTCTGAGAAAGGATCGAGATTTTATGTTTTTTAATTTCGCAAAACAAATCCCTCCGCAAAATGAGCTTCATATCTCAACTCTGAGTAAGAGGTGGTGCAAGCCATTTTTTATGTAGATCTAACTTCTTGCAATCTGCATTTTTTCTTACCTGCGAATTTTTTTCAACTCATTGTCAGAGTTACTTATTCCGGGTCTAAAGTCAGAATGCGGGAGTTAAAAATGCTGGTCCTATTATGGCGGGAGAAAATTAGTACTTTTTACAATTTCGGTAGACTATTTCGGAGCTGCGATTTCGATTTGTGTATTTCGACTTCAGATTTGGAATCAGCGACCCAAAAAACCTCTTCTGAGTGAGTTTCGAAAAGATCGTATGTCAGGAAAAGTGTAGGCTTCAAAAAGTGAGAGAAACGTAGAAAAATGACTCGCGCTACCTCTTACAGTTGAGATATAGATCTCATCTGCGAAAGGATTTGTTTCTTGTAAAAAACAAACGTCGAGAGTGATGGGAGTGGAGAAAAAGAGTGCGTCGATTTTTTTCCGGATACCCCAATACACACGTGTGTGTCCATTCGAATCGCAATTCCTTTCTAACCGCATGCGGAGTTTAAACTGCGTGGTAAATTCGAGACGGAACGAATTATCCTGCCGCATGAATTTTAATCCATCGAGGAGACAATTAGCTGGGAAATCGATGACCAGACGGCCGGACAATGCGGTGGAGTATTAGAACGGATGGACGATATATGTATCCTACCCGTGAGAGTGCACCAAACAAAGCTCTCACGTGGTGAAGTGCCCGTCGTGTCTTGTCGAACGATGCATCGTAATTCGGTGCATTGGTTATGCACATATTCCTAGTCGAGGTCGAACATTCTGGCCATTAGTCTGTTCAAAGTTGATGACAATTTTCGGAAGTATTTTTGATAAAGTGAGTGAATGTAGGAATCGCGCGGAGTTTTTTCCATCTTGCTCGATGGAAAAATTTGAAACTTCGTGGGTATTTCGCATAACGCACCAGAGAAAATGAATTCAATCGATCCTGATATTTCAGATGGAAGTCACAGCGCTTTGTCGATTCAAACGATTTCCAAAATTCAAGCATTTATTGGTCTCAAAAGATTCGAGACTGGGTTCATTTTTCGTTCGGTACCAGAAAATCGGAAATTTTACGAGGAACGAAATATCGCCGGAGGCCGAGCGAAATAACATTCCTACAAAATTGTAAAATATTGTTTCCAACAGATGAGAAAAAAAAACCGCAGAAATTTCATCGGAAGAATCTCCATTTCGGAGCAGTGAAACATCAGGAAAAAATATCCGATACTCGGCGGTCCATCTTCGCTCAACCCTATATCGGTCCGGTTATCTCAATATTCTGAGATCAATGAAGTAAGGGATTAGGATATCAGTGAAGGATATTTCATCGAGAGCAACTGACTTAATTAAAAGTCGAGTAATGCCGTCTAGTTCAGGAATTAATACGATAGTTCCACGAACACAATAGAAACAAGTGTTAATGGAAATCTCGACTAGCACAGAGTTATTTCATTTTGCAGGTATTTCATCTCAATATCTCGTAAGTAATTACCAAATGCTCCAATTATTTCGATTATGTTGTAAACGGTATTACCCGGTTCCGTAATGAATTTGCTTGAAACTACTGCAGGAATATTGCCGTACCCATTACGCGGAAGCTGTGAGTACCTCTTCATCTCGTAATTGCCTATGGCATCGTGCAGAACGTAACTAAGATGAAATTTCGATGAAAAAATCGAAGGAATGCGATTTGCGAAAAATGTCTCAGTGCAGGCAAACCGTTCGTTCATTCGATCGGTTCGTGTGAATCGGTACGTGTCGCTAAGGGAGGCAAGCAATCGGACAAGAACCAGAAAACTCGTAACTCACGCGTCGTGTCAGTATGTCTGTCGCTTCGTGCCGCAGTGGTCTGACTTGGCTAAGTTTGGGTTTTTCGATCGATCGTGTACCTAGAGCTCGTACGCGACGGGGATCTACGATCAATCGAAGTCGCTAAATTTAATCCAACCACTTACGAAAATTCTATCGCGTGCTTTCGTTTCTACCAATAGTACTAAATATCCGGTTGTCGTAAATCGGCGGCCACGAATCTCACTCACGGCCGCGGCAACATTTTTCTTTCGACCTTTTTACCCCGTACCGGAATTAAGTATACACCTATATCCGCGTGCGGCAGCGGCCGAGAAAGTTACGTGAGTATTTTCAATTACTGAGAAGCTCTTAATTATTAAAATCCCAGGATGACAATAAATTCTACCGTTTGGGGATTATCCCGATACCCTGCAAGCCAAGACTTTGCCTTATACGCGAGAAATCCCTGGCTGGTATACCCACATTCATATACCTACTCAGGCACTGGCTTATCAGGATGTCGAACAAAGAATTCGACATTTTATTTTCGTTATTTTCACCACCCTGACCGATACTTTTCGGAACAGGACAAATCCTCTCCGAAAATGAGCTCTGTATCGCAACTCTGAAAACTGACGCCAGTCATTTTTTGAACATTTATTTAATTTTCTGCAGCCACGGCTCTTCCTCGCATGCGACTTTCTCGAAACTCATTTTTACATCATAATTAGTACTCGTAAGTTTTCGGGGTCGTCTGTTTCCAATCTGAAGTCGAGATACGAAGATTCGAAATGATGGAACGAAATTGTAGAAAGTAGGCTAACTCCTATGAAAATTAACCCTCCGCGTGTACACTGTATTTTTCGAGAAACTTGGTCTTTTAGGGAACAGTCGGGTTTTCAAGGTTTTTTAGGCCTTCGGAAAATCTGAAAAAATTTAGAAATTTCGACTGTTCCTCTAAAGACTCAGTGTACAAACGCAGGATTAATATTTAGGGTCTTTAGCGTCCATCGACGTGAATTAGGTAATTTTTTTTAGTTAGATTACAAATCGGACCTTCGATTGCCAGATTTGAGGCAAAACTGTCTACTTTTTACAATTTTTGGTAGACCATCAAGGATGAGCCGTCTCGAATTTCTATATTTCGACTCCAGATCTGGAATCAGCAGCTCAAGAACTGCCTTCTGGGTGAGTTTCGAAATAACTAGATGTCAGTAACAGTGTAGGTTTCAAAAATTTAGATGAACATAGAAAAATGGCTGGTGCCAGCTCTTAGAGTTGAATTATAGAGCTCATCTTGTGGGAGGATCTGCTTTCTGTTAAAAACTAACGTTTCGAGTGGCAGGAGTCGAAAAAATAGAATTTTGATTTTTTTTAGACACCTTAATGCTTATACCCCCGAGATAAAGATCCGAATCATTTATTTATCCCTACCGACGATACTAGGTAATTTGTTATTCTAAACTCGAGGACAATATATTCATGGATATTGCTTCCGACAGGAAAATTCGATACCTTCCTTCGTGTCACGACAGATTAACCAATAATTGGAAAATCTATTGTGGTATAGGAAAGCTACTACGGTTGATGGTGCAGCGGACAATATGATGAAAATTATTCACATAGCACAAGAATATCATTAATTATTTTAATTACGATCGATAAAATCAACCAACTGAGCGAGTTTTCCAAACTTTCGTAAAAAGTCGATGACTGCTAGACGATGATAGAAGTTATAGTAAATTATAAGTAATAAATTACGACGAAACTTATACTGCAGTGTAGGTACTGAATAATTATTTCATTCAGACCGACGGCTGGATACGGAAAGTTCGATTCAAAATTCATATTCAGATATTCTTTAGTTTATGCCACGTAGTTAGGGGCTTAGAACCACTTATGCGGTACCGTCGTATACCGACTATGATACAAACTCGAGAAGTAAGTATGTGGAGAAGTCAATTCTTGAGGAAAATGGCTTAAGACTTACTAAAATTAATTAGACCAAGTTTGTCCCCATTGAACGGTAACTTGTGTTCGTCTTAAAACACTCGATGGTGAGAAATTAGTCAAATTTTCTACGGCAATTTGTGCAAACTGCGATTCAGAATTCACAAGTCATATGCAAATTTATCTTAATTCAATTACATTCGCAGTCATAGATAAAAAATACAGAGTTTCACATTTGCAGCAATTGAGGAGGTGGATGCAATCAGGACACATTGAGCAGATATTCCTTTCTTGGATTACTTTGAAGAATGGTTCACAAAAATACTTCAAAACAAGCCTTTACGGCGATCTTCGCAAGAAGGATATACAATTAACAGTGCAATGGACGAATCCTCAATAGAAATATATGATTAGCATGCATTTCGATGAATCGGTTTGAAAACATATGCAATGCCAAATTAAACGATGCCACAACATTGATTCTGCATCCAAGTTTCGAGCTCTATTTCTATTCGATCTCCGGAAATCTGACCCATAAGATTCAAAAATATACCAGCGTTTGGCTTTGTGACTTGCTATTCTTCGCGAATAGTAGCCGTTCTGTGATTTTCTCACCTATCGAACGCCGAATGTTGTATTTCTATGCAATTTTTCGCACTGAGGGCATACAGCTGATATTTCAACAATTTATTTTGCTCAATCGGTGATATTTGCTTTTGCAGTCGACATAAGGTCCAGTTGGCATCCATACGGAGTGTGCTTGAAACCAGGTCGCTTCGAGATATCTATACCTGAATGAATGGTGTGTGTTTCTCAATTATTTCGAAACGTGACAATTCACTCACTGCATCCAACTCCTCGATTCATTCAATCTGATTTCAATGTAAGATGTATGAGACGCAATTCCAGTTTCATTGTTATTCCCAAAATTGAATAACGATATTGGTCGATGCAATCGGTCGTCCCACTAGACTTCCAGTTTTTGACAAAATTTCACCATCGTAATGACAAAACTTGATGTGGAAAAAAATGAAGAAGATACCATGCGACCATACCCCATCATATGGGCTCAGAAGATAGCCTCGGGTGTTTTTGGAGCACGAAGCTTACCATCCTGCGTTTGCAATCGTCATTAGAGATAAGCGCACGTGTAGATGGAGCGTCATCAACGTCGCCAGCATCATCAGCATCATCGATCACCCGTATCCGGCTGCTGGTACGGCAGTACCACGTCATTGTCCCGTTGCAACGGATGGTGAACTTGTAATTGGAATTCTGAGGGACCAAATCCCGATTTTGATTCAACGTGACAATTACATCGACTTGTTTTGCACCTGGTACACTTTCGGTCCGATCAACCACATTCATCGATCTTTCTCCAACGTGAAACTCGTTAATAGTTCATCCCTTATCCTCATTTCACAGTGACCGACACCGTATCTAGATATTCCCTAATGTAATCACCATAGGTTCAAACTGGCGACTACAAACATTCAGAGATCGCAAAAATCTCAAAAAACAGCCACGAAAATCGCCTCCTTTTGCATCGTACCTACAGTTACATGATTTGTGGCGTTACGAATTTTTCAGGGGGTGAAGTTTACCCTTTGACTGCAGGAAACGCATTGCACAGTTTTTGTAAGCGAATCTGCAGCAGCAAACGTCAGACTATTTTCACACGCGAAAGGGAATCTCGTGGTTACGAATGCTCAACTATTTGATGATGGTACTGTGATAAAATATACGAGACTCAAAGGGATAGATTTTTTAGCGAAAAACAGTGCTCGGATTCAGAGCAGTGGTCTGATCAAACGCGAGGGCTTATTGGGTACACCGGTAAAAGACCAAAAAGTATTTAACCAGAAAATAGTCACTTCGTAGTTAAATTACAGTCAATGGATATTGAAAAAGAGGAGCTGGCTACCTCTATTTGCCACGTCGAATGTGACCACTGAACAATTCGAGAGATTCCAATTGTATTTCACAGTTAGTTTGTCCTTTGTATATAAATACCTACCAGGATTTTTTTGCGCATGCATTTGCCTGAAATCCTACTATTTTTTCTTCCATTTCGCAATATCAAGGAAATCTATGTCATGAGAGAAAAGGAAACTACATGAATAAACTTTTTCAAAATCGTCAAAACTCTGGTATTATAATTGAGTTAGTGGTTGTTGGGTTTCTGCACATGTGGATATAGAAAGTGACAAGAACCTGACAAAGACTTGAAAGCTTGTATCGGCGGTGAGGTACGGGTAGAACTTGCGAATAACTTTTTTTTATTTCCACTCGAATGAGTTTCTTCGTACTTTTGCCTAAACCGAATACAGGAAAGCAGGGATTTGCGTCGCATTTAAGCGCTAACCAGCCATTTGGCCATGATTTCAACCACTTCGCTGACTCTCGAACCCATTTGGATCCACGCGAGCGCGGCCCTTTTGTTCTCCAATAATATAACTCTGAATGGGAGCCTTGACGTGACACACAAGTTCTAATTGTCACAAAAGCCTGCCTGAATATGTAGCTTAAGCCTTTCGGGTATAAGCAACAAATTGAAAATCTCTCCGTCCTTCGCTCTCTCCATGGAACATTCTGACACTTCCATTCCGAACATCTTGATTAACTGCACAGTACCAAAGGGACAACTTTCTTGATCAACGTCTCGTCTTCTTACGTTCTTCTCTTGACTCATACCAGAATATACATATATATAGATCATACCTTGAATATACACACATTATATACCCAAGAATGTCTACTTCGCAGAGGAAACGAAGCTCTGGCATTAGGGTGTCTCGAAAAAGATCGACATTTTATTTTGTCTGCTTCCACTACTTCGAACGTTAGTTTTTTTACACCCAGGAGATTAGCTCTCTATCTCAACTCTAAGAAATGGCGCATGCCATTTTCCTGACATCTGATTTTTTCGAAACTAACTCGGAAGAGCTTTTTTGAGTCGCTGATTTCAGATCTGAAATTCGGAATGGTAGATCCAATATGGTCTACCGGAATTGCAAAAAGTAGAAAGTTTTGCATTGAGATTGGCAATCAAAGGTCGAATTTCAAATGTAACTCAAAATAATGGACACTAAAAACCCTGAATAGCAGGTTTCATGCGACTCGGCCTACGTTCTACAATTTCGGTCCATCATTTCGAAAAAGTTGAATAAACGTTCAAAAAATGGCTTCTGCCACTTTTTAGAGTTGACAACGAGATACAGAGCGCATTTCGTGGAAGGATCTATTTTTTGTGAAAAACTAATGTTTAGAGTGGTACGAAAAAATGTCCGTTCTTTTTTAGAGACCCTACCGTGTCATATTAGGATGGAGAAGATTCCCTACTCTCGTAGTGGTAACATCAATGTACGAATCCGTCGTAATGGTCGTCGGAATGTAGTAGTAGGTACGTTATCGGAAAAAACCTGTCGGACATTTCGTGGACACGATTCAGTCGTTATACGTTAGCGTGTCCTGTTTGTTGAACATTTCCACGTATCATCGGACGTGAGGGACGTCGCTATGGAAATGGAAAATTTCAACCACCGCATCCTCAGGACGGTTTGTTCTCACGATCAATTTGCCTCGAACCTCGGACTGTCTTCTTATGCTAGTCGCAATATCAGCTTCATCGCTCACGCTAAAGGACCATGAGACCATAAAATGATGACACGGCACACATCCCGCACTAAACTACGTATATATTGCAAATACAGAGATACAGATATCTCTGGACTGGCACAGTGTTTTCAGGAAACAGAATGCTTCCGTTCTCCGATTAGACCGCGACCACGAGAGGTTTCAGATTCCTAAGCGGATGTTAGCAGAAGGGAAGACCTTCGATCACAGGCTGACCAGTGTCGATTAACGTTGGGCAACTGATCGCGATCAGTTGACCCATCAATCACCTGACTTTCAGAGTGGACGGGACATCGCCCCGTTAGGATTTCGTAGCTGTGCTTTTGAATGATGGCTCGTAGCTAGCCGCGGTGTGGAGTTTATGGTAATAACGGACGGTGCATTATGAATTCCACAATCAGGGGTAAATGAACTCACGCTACGAGCACATGTCGTATACGTGCTCGAAACTATAATTATCGTTACTTTTTTTGCTTCTCCTGGATTCTGCCCATTTTAGGAGTATACCCGCGAGGTAGAAGTGCGGTGTTCCAGCCCAGGGTATGCTGGTTCATAACGTACTGTTATTAAATACCTCAGATCGCAGGGTAAAGGTAGCTAGCTGACAGAAACTCCTGTGACTTGAATTCCTAGATACCGCAACGTTGAAGCTACGCCATTTAGTCCCATGCTGATACTTGTTTCCAAGAATCCACCAAATATTTTGGGTCTAGGTATCCACTAGGAACGCTTCTCGAAACAGGGGCGCCGATATAGTTCGCATGGTTTCGAAGTATGCAAAGAAATCACGCCTGAGTAACTGAAAATATAACCATATTTCGACACTGCGATGATCGGTTTTCATTCAGACTTCAGGCTTCTACTAATACCCGGGAGCTCACCGGCAATGAGTCTTATCACCATGATACCACACTAAATTATAGGGTACTAAATGTTGGCTAGGTAGTGCAGAAACTGAAAATGAAAGCTCTTTTCCCAATAATTTTTCGCCTTTTTTGACACACTTCTTTGATCAGTCTCACTTTTAGTGTCTAAACTTCGGAAAAACAGCAGGGATACTTTTATATTAAAATATTTCAAGTCCGGGGGATAGTTTTTGAGTTTTTTTTTTTTTTTTTTACGTTTTTGCAGAAAACTTTTTATCCGAGTATAGAAGCTGTGAACAACAAGCGATATAAAATCTTGAGAGGTGCTTGTGTATCAGTTGCGCTAGTCGATACCGAGGGCAGGTCGTGTTTTATGGTGGTTCTTGGTTGTTTATTCCAAAGTCTGGTAGTCGACGGAAATCTGTAACAAAGTACTTTGAGTGAACTGTGAAAGAACAAACAGAGAATGTCAGTTCGGAATAATGCGATTGTGGGTTGCAAACCGCGTCCTGATAATCGACGCAGTTGCAGAATCGTTCGTACCATTAGGAGAACTAAAGAGACAAAAAGATGGAGGAAAGGAAGAAAGATGAAAGAAAACAGTCCATGGGATGAAAAAGCTCGAATATCGCTACTATATAAATTTCTAGTAGACGATAAAACGGGAAAGAGGAAGAAGAAGAAGAGAGAAAAAACAGAAAACATAAAACAGAAAAGGGAATAAAAGGAAATACAAGGCGGTACACCGTCACCGCGAAGACAACCTGACGCTGCTAACAAATGACGGTGATGGTGCCGGAAGATATAAAACCAAGTCGCTATGTTCTCTTCCTAGTTTTTCTTTCGCGACAGCACAATACAAAGAGAAAGACGGAAGGGAGGAAACGCAGAAGTAGAAGTAGAAGAGAAATAGTAAGCTTTACCCCGAATCCGCTATAGGTTGGTACGTGGTAGATGAATCCATCAAAATCCCAATACTCCCTTCAGATACAAAACCGCTCGCGTTGTACCCACGTTCGTCCATTTTCTCTTCCCCGAGTTCCTTTTATTGCGACGAAAATGCTTTTCACTTTTGCCTTGAAAAATTTTGCCGTTCCACATCCGCGTTCGAACCCGAATCCCAATCCCGCGGAGCACATTCTGCACGAAAATTCAAGCCGTAGAAATGTATAATCAGAAATTTACGTATGCGGAGACATATCGTACACATGTGTGGGAACTGGTCCGTATAATTAGTGCGACTATCCCGATCGTTAATAATTTACGCGCCATACTTGCGAGCAAAGTCCAATTGCGAGAGGTGTATGATGATAGTAGCTGGGCTCATTTCACCCTTCTCTTCTCGTGACCCCGTCGCCGAATGTCGTTTCAAATTAGTCCAATTCCTATACACACACACGTATGTTCATTACCATTACGTGTACGAGTTTGTGTATGGACATTGGTACGTATGTACACACAGCATGAATAGGTACAGGAAGTAATACCCTATCGGAGTCTCTGATGTTCGCACCCCCCTCCTGAATTTCATGTTAATATAGAGTTGGAGTTTCAATGCGTCAACCAACATCATATACCAAATAGCCTATTGCAATTAGGCGTAATGCAACCGGTTACTAATTCATAATAGTTTAGAATCTGGCTCCCGGTTGTTCCGGACAACACGTAACGCTGCAGGATGGCTCTGTGCCTTGTTATAGATAGATATATATGTACAGACTTCTGATCGTATATCTATATAATACCAGTGTTCCTGGTGTACCTCGTGTTTCTCGGGTAGAATAGCAAGTTACACGACCAGCCCCCTGGGGAAGATCGATGGCTTCGAATACTGAAATTGATCTTCGTCGGTGCTGAAGCCGAAGCCGAAGCCAATGCGGAAATGCATCGTATGCAAACGTTATTTTGCATAATGTATATTCGCTCCGTGCAGCTCGGGTCTCTTGACGCGGGTATAAATAGTTTGGTGTTGATCCTAGAGTCAAATCAGAATTG
Organism: Tenthredo distinguenda; assembly: GCA_947538915.1. Classification (NCBI taxonomy): domain Eukaryota; kingdom Metazoa; phylum Arthropoda; class Insecta; order Hymenoptera; family Tenthredinidae; genus Tenthredo; species Tenthredo distinguenda. Next base: position 16,474,376 of record OX384534.1, read on the forward strand.
ATTGATATTGTAAGCTCTCTCTCTCTCTCGCTCTCTCGCTAAACAAGACTGCGGGCTCATGCAAAATTTCACCTGATATTATAATATGTTTTAAATCCAATACACAGATACATCTCATCCGCTTGTGCAAACAAAAACATTCCGCAAAGTTTCAAACACAGATCAATTATTCATTATCTTATACTGCGAGCTCCGGATACTCGTGCTTTTCCTCTGACTCGTGAAGGAATCAATTATCGTCAGATATAATTAACAATATTGACAGAGGATTGAACGAGGACCATATGCGATGCATCGAGCAGAAATGCCCTTATCGCAATAATCTGGAGAATGATTCATAAGAACGATCTGAAATGACGAATTTCCAATAGAAATATATAGTTAGCACGTATTCCAATGAATTGGTTTGAAAACGTATGCAATGCCCAATTAAACGATAACACAACATCGATCCTGCATCTAATTTCCGCGCTCTATTTCTATTCGATCTACCAAAAATATTCCAGTGTTTTGATTCGCGATGCGCTATTCTTCGTGAATAGTAGCAGTTCTGTGATTCACGTATTGGACGCCGAATCTTGTATTTCCATGCAATTTTTTCCCACTGAGGGCATACAGCTGATATTTCAACAACTTATTTCGCTCGATCGGCGACATTTGCTTTCGCAGTCGACGGAAGGTCTAGTTGGCGTCGTGACGCGGAGCATGCCTGAAAAAAGATCGTTTCAAAAAATCCGTAACCGAATGAATGCTGCGTTTTTCTCAATTATCTCGAAACGTGATGATCATTGACGGAAGCCATGATCGTTCCGGCATCTAAGAATCATCGCAAAAAGGAAGATAGATGACCATGATTCGTCAATTGTGCGACGACGAAAGATTGCGGATATTCTGCGGAAGTGTATGTTAGAAGTGCGTCCATTGATCGGTAAGCAATTCTTACATGGTTTCATTACGCCGGTCAGCAGGAAGGAACCTCAGCTAACTGCTCGCGGCATCTATTTGAGATTGGATTTATCCTTCAGTGGTATTTTCCCTCTTTTGTACGAATCGAAGATCGACCTGAACAGCGAATCGGCAGGGACGATTTCCTCGAATCCTTTTAGCGCTGATTAAAACCGTGCAGAGGAGATTCACGTTATTCATTTGAGAATAGAACCGAATCATGGACAGAGTAGAATACATAGCTCAAAGTGCTTTGACACTTTACATTATTTACCGTTATTTTCGATCAACAGAACACCGAGGCGCCGGTTCATACGGAGTTACACAAGTTCACATTATTTCCATTCGGAGCGCGTTTTCATACTTTATTACCATCCGTACTGCAGAAACTGGCACTTTTAAAGCTACAGCTACGTGTCCGTACCCGGAGAGAGTTACTTTCGGAACAGGGCGCACGTACCGCAAGCAGCGATAAGGGTTAACTCCGACTTTCAAAAATACCTTTACTTTATTTCATAGTCCGGCAAAGAACCGATTCTCCCTCGATTTATTCCCTTCTTTTATCTTTTCCAGCGCATTTTTTTTTTTTTAATTTTTTTTCGTTTTTGTTTTCGGATATCACCATACGCTACGTTTCAGCTATTTTGAGAATCCACAAAAGAATCGTTCAAACTGGCTCCGGATGAATCCAAGAAAATGTTTCGAGTTTTCACAACTCGCTCACCTTTCGATACATTTACATCCGATTCGCGGATCATTTGCGTCGATAAGTTCCCCGTACGTCATAAGTAAAGAAATTTTTTCCATCCGATAACTACAGCAAAAAAATTCGTTTTTAATTTGCATTGTTTTCCAACCGCTTCTGCAGGGCTGCGTACCAACAACCCCTTAAATTTCAGGGGTAATTTTCCTCAGAATAATACAATCAAAATTGCACCTGACAAGCTCCACACGTACCGTGGCGTACGGTGCGTTACACTTTTAATGATAAAAAAACATCGGAAAAAAGATTGCCCTCGAGATATATTTTCATAAAGTTTTTCATACGAGGTCGTTCGTTGATTTTTAATAGAGAGAACCCGCGATGAGAATATCCGGCTAATAACATCAGCTACGTAATAATTTGTTTATCTTCCAAACGACCATTGCATTGCACCTGTTTCAAACAGGATTGCACAGTTCAGTGCAGAACACCAGTTTCATTCAAGCGGTTCCCTGAGACGATTAGATGTAACGATTATTACCTGCCTTTCGTTTCTCTTCCCATCCGCGTCGCTATAGCTAGACGACGATGGTGCTTATAACTTGAAACTAGCCACTAATTCTCGTCCTAATAGTTTACCGGTAAGTTCAGAGCCGGGTGCGACTAGGTATATAGTGTTATAACTTCCCGTACTTTCGGTAGATAATTTCAATCTACATGTATACACCATATCCTAGATAGAAATTTGCTATCTGGAACTGCTAACAACTGACGAAGAACAGAGTTCTATGGATCGACAAATTTATCAACGTATTTGTTCTTTTACAAAGAAAGGGAATTACGAAGTCGGGAAACCATGAATTTGCTAGAAAATCTTCTGTTCGTTACATAGAAGCTTGCTTCTTTAATAACGACGAAGACAGTTACTTTCGGTTCATTGCTTGTATTTTGAGGTATGATTAGAAATTATGTAGCGTCGTTCATCGAAACTATTTGAAATTTGAAACTAAAAACGAACTTCGTCAAATATCGTTAGTTTACCCAGATATTACGTCGATGTAGGATATTTCCTCCAGATTCGAAGAAGTTTCGATGAACGATGCGACCTGTACCCTATGACGATCACTCTTTCTTTGGAGCAATTAATCCATCTAAAGCGCAGTCTATAAAATCTCGAATAATTCCGAACGATGTTTGAAACACTGGTAATCATCTGTGAAAAAACTGAGTCAATGGAATATTTCTTCACAGTGTGCCATAGCGATTTGATGAACATTATTTCCGGCTTCTACTCGATTACATGCTTCGAGAGACTGAAGAGCTTTTCTAATCAGCCCGAGGTATCGTTAGCTCAGTTCTTAAGTCCACGTTTGCTCGTTTTCCGGAAAGCTATCGTATCAGATCGATCCTGACAATAGCCATGGCTCCCCTGTATACACGCGCGTTACATTTACGTTGCATTTGCTGTATCGGATCATATTGCGCTTGATTGACGGAAGTGTGCTTACGGACGATATCGTCGGCTAGTTTACAGCTGGTTGTAGAAGGTATCAAACTCAAACAGAGATCAGAGTTTGGGTAAATTTCCCATCCAGGTTCGTACGGACCTCTTACTATGTACTTGAAACCGTTGGAGCTAATCTATTAGCATCAGATTATCAAACTCGATCAAGTTTCATGGGGAATATATCATGCCCTCCTGTTTCCATAGTGAAAGACTGAAATCGAATGGGTTTATTAGTTCAGGTAAGTAATTGGATTGTTTGATTGAATCTACCGATGTTTACCGGCGTGTACGTAGTTAGTGCCATATTTGCACTACGAATTTCGGGGCTGACGAGTAAACTGGAAGAGTTCAACCGGGCGGAAAAACAAAAACAAAAATCCATCAGGGAAATCAAACGGATCGTACCTGTAACATTTATTCAAGCAGTAGGTATGCCGTTGCACGACGGGAAACGCGAAGACACAATTAATTAAGCCGAGTTATTTATTAAGCAAAGAGGATTCGAGAGGGAATAGAATGAAATAGGAAAACTGGAGGAGTTCGGAACTGCCGACGCGACGCCTCGATTAAACTCGATTAATTCAGTAGGGATTATTGAAATTTCAACAACGAGATAAGAATCCGAAGATCCGGTGTACATTAATTTGAGAACATCCTCCGTTAGAAATGATTTCAGATTTTATGAACTCGTCTTATACATGGATTGATAGCGTCGAGGAAAAAGCGGTTTCCGTAACTTCGCCAAATGTCTCGAAATCCTGGTGAAAACAATTCTGCGAATTTCTACGAACTATCGGAGAAAATCGGAACCTTTCGTAATTTTTCATAAGAAATCGTAGAGTTTTTTTTAACTCGATTGAGGAAAAAAACGAATCGCTCGCTGAAAGACTTCATTTTTTATGATAAACTATGTATGAAAAGTTCCAGATTTCCTAAAGATTCGTAGAGATTCATGAAAGTATAAATTTCTGGCAAGAATCAGCCGCGGTAAAGCTGAGCCGATGGAATATTTCTCTAAATAATTTTCGAGGTGTATCCCTATACGGCGTTAATTGGTCGCATAGTTTTATTCGAACGTATAGGGGGAACGACGAAGCCTCCTATCAGTGTTCCTAGACAAGCCAATTCCCTCAAAATCCAGTGTAAACTAAATTAATTCATAGACACTAGGGCAGCGCTGCCCGAATAGGCAGGTGGCTGCTAATGGTAATGCCGCACGAAATACACGCAGTACATGGTACGTCGTATATTAATTAACCGACAATTAAGAGCTGGTTAACATCCTCTATTTCTCCGTAACGATCTGAACGATTTGTGGGAAGAGTGTCACGTTGATTCAAGCTATTAAAATCCAATTTATACAAACTCGTACACGTGGAATTGACGTCGATCCAACTATTGCCAATTCCGAAATGCTGCATATTGAAAGCTCGGTATTTATTTCGTTGACGAATATTTTCGCAAAGTAATTCAATCCCGTTGTTTCTAGCTGGCAAACAACTCGACAACGATATTGCGTGGCTTTTTCGTATCATTATTCTGTTATTAAAAAAAGCACCAATAATTCCGGCCTTTATTTAATTACCCGTGTTTAATTGGGTACCGTGACTTAAAAATTCATCAACCTTGAAGCCGTGGAAGCCGAAAGGAAAGGACGGAACGAAAATCACGGTAAACAACATTATACAACAAAGAACGCGAAAAGAATTTTCAATTTGCTTTAGCCTACTCTTAATTTTCAACCTATTATATACGATGTTTAATTTATCTCGTGATATTCCCCTTATGATTTTACTACTCTCTGAGAATTTCGAGGCTTTTTATCAGAAAAATAATTCAGTTATCTCATATTTCGCTTAAACCTTATTACATTTTACTCGCGATATCAGCTTTCGGAAAGAATAACTCTCTTCTATATACCTATATGTATGTAAAAGATTAAGCTGCCATCGTTTCCTCTAGCCGTTCTCATCCAGGACAGAACCGAGCCAAATAGCTAGAAACCAAAATACCTATATATACCATATCCACCACCCGTTGTCGTCGACATGGCAATTCTTACAAACAGACCGGAGTTACCCCATTGGTGAAAACGTCGTAAATCCAATAGACTTGTTTACCTGTCCCAGACACGGTTTCCCCGTTCAAGTTATTTCATTTGCGATTCGCACCGGTTATGGATTGTCCTATACATGTATATTATGTATTGAACCTATTGAATGGGGTAAAAATTGCGCACCCTTCCTTTCTTTTTCTCTATATTTTGTACAAATAAAGGAAAAAAAATGAATTTTCACCTTTTCATCGGATTAAAGTAAATTTCTTTCTTGCTTCGTAGTAATAATTTAATTTTTCATTCCTTCGAAGTTCATAAAACCTCAAATAATTTCGAACCATGTTTCAAAATACTGTTAATCATATTTGAAAAAAGATTGTGTATCCTAATTTTAATATTCATGTTTATGTATTTCAGGTAAGTTTTGGACTGTGTTTCTCTCCGACGTCGGACGAAATTTTGGTGACGTATTAATTGACATATTATTATTTTGTAACCTTGGGCAGGTACGGATATAGTTAGGATTATATTATTATTGAGAACTGGTGTTTGAACAAAGTTAATAACGACGTTAACAAAGATATCTCCGTCATATTCGGTCAGAGTTTGAAATGTACAGATTAATTCAACAGCACGAGTGTACCTATCGAAATGTGAAATTCTAAGCGACTGAATCATCAGTCTATAGCCGGCGAACTCGAGAGAGTGACAGATTAATTCTGCGGGCGAGAGAGCGAAAAGCAATAGAGCCAGAAAGTTATCGAGTCGCGTAATTATGGTCCACAGCGGTTGGTTTGAGGTCACAAAATGCGCGCCGGAGATTCAACGGAGATTGGAAGAATTATTATTATTGGCCGAGTGAGAGGAGAGAAGAGAGAAGAGAGAGGAGAGGAGAGAGAAGAGAGGAGAGAGGAGAGTTCAGTCGAGTTCAGTTCTTTTATTCGATTGAAAATAGAAGCTCTTTCGGCTTTTCTCTCCAACTTCTTACCCACGCGAGTAATAACTTCCATAAAGTACTAAATCGATCCTCCGCACCGCATTTTCCGCGAAAAATTTATCTCTACTTTCATAATAATTCTCACCCTTGTAAAAAATCAACTCTTTGTTGAAAAAAAAAAAAAAGAAAGAAAAAACGCGGAGAGAAAGGAGAAAAAAAAAAAAATTATCAAGGAGGAGAAGAAGAAGAAGAAGGAGAAGAATAAACTTGACACAATCATTTCCAAGACGTGAGGATTGTTTGATCAAGCGGAAAATTACTCGTGATGAGAAAAAAAAAGGAAAAAAGAAAAAAGAAAAAAGCTCAGAAATTTTGATAGGCTATAAAATTATGAAGCAAAGAATAAGGAAGTAAATGATCGGTTTTACTTATGAAATATGAAATTTAAAGCTGCGAAATAAATGAGTTTGTTGAGACGAAGAAAAAAAAAAAAAAAAAAATGATCATTATTGGAAAGTATTAATTTCTTTTTGTCTTTCATGAAAATAAATCGGTTAAGAGCTTCTCCTGGTGCAGAGTCGAGCTACACAACCCTAACCGTGCAACCTCATCCCGCTGAGCTTTATTCGGTCGTAAATATCGTTTATATCCTAGTTATTTTTAGCCCCCGTTTGTTTTTAACGAATTAACCCCCGAATTTATGTATATATGTATATACATGTATGTATATACGTATATACATCCGCGATAAAGCCGTAACACTAGCTAGTATCTCTCTTTTTCTCCCTCTCTCTCCCTCTCTCTCGTAGATGGAAGAACGAGGGACCGAGTGACCCTCTGGCGTATTCAATTAACGTCGTTATCGTCCCCCCGAAAAGCGTGAGGGACGCATTAAATGATATTGTCTACGACCTGGCCGATCTAACTTTCGAGTTGAGATTGGTCAACACTTCTACCGGTGGTAATTATTGAGTGAAAAGTTTCGTTGAAAAGGTCGGACTTGAAAATGCTCAGCTTTTCACCCTCGAAAAAATTTCGAGTTCCGGTAGCTTCGACATTCCTCTCAATAATAGTGCCAATTACACCAGCATTGGCATCGATAGCTCTTTCGTCAACGGGCACAAAACGGTCCGAGTCAGGTTTTATTCAACAAGTTCTCACTGTACGAACCAGAAAATTTTAGGGTAGGATTTTGCATCTGATGAAATTCTCATTTGCACCCAAAAGTTAGAATTAGGTCCGTTTCGGACAAGCTTAAGCGTAAACTAGACCTTGAAAGTTTAAAGCCGTCGATCTTTGACAAACCGTTTTGTAATCATATTGACGAATTAATTCCGAGTCGAAAATAAAATTGAGCATTAATTTGGTTTTTCAGAGATTTTTGAGATTGTGGATAAAAATTAAAAATTTAGCAACACGCAGAGACGCTGGTTGGAAATTCAAGTGCAAACGCTAATTCTGATTCACACCTATGAATCCGGTGGACGTGGGACATAATTCTACTAAAAACTGAAGGGGCAGAGGAATCGAGGTTTCGAGGGATCAAACTAGAATTTCTATTCCGATTCGGGAGTCTCGCGAGTTGCCTGGTAAACTGAGGAGGGAAGGGGTAGCCTTGAACTTTGACTTTAAGCTGGATTTGGCGAAATTCAGCACGCCTCTTTTATTGTCAGGGCTATACCTAGCTACCGTGTAGCCTAGTAGAGGAGTGTTTTCCCGGGGATAAACAAAAAGAGGTTAAGATAAAACTGTCGAGCTTTATCCTGCGAGGGCCTCTTATTCCCTCTTGTTCCTTTCACACTCAGCCCGAGAGAGATTGGCTGACTGAGAAGCGGTAAAGAGTAAGATCTGCGATGCCAAGATTACAAAATCGTAAATCAGGGAAGGCTGCAGGGAGAAGTTGTTCGAGAAGCGAAAAACCAGCTCCGCCGAACCAGGAGCTTGGAACTTGGAAGTTGAATCTCGCTGTAAACTCTAATGAAGAGGTTTTAATTCGCGGTAATGACCGAACTCTCAGCCCAGACCCCGACGACAGTTACGAACGTGTTTTGAATTTATTCCTCCTAGCGGGAAGAACTGGGCGCGAGGAACGATAGGAGGAACGAGAGGCACGGGAAATGATATCTACTAAAGTTACCCGTTAGTTTCCCAGAGGTTTTAATCTCCTTTCGGAAGTGAGGGTTACGAAAATGCGCCGGCTACTACGAGGGGAGCAAATTAAGTTCTAACTTAGCTGCTAATTCATTTTTCAGACTACAACCAGCCTGCGATCACGTACCCGATAAACTGATTTTCAATGAAAACACCAGTTTCGATTTTGCATTCGTTCCAATCGGACGAAATTTACGAATACAGCGTAAACTGAGCGAATATCCATCGCCTAGTTTCCAAAATGAAAAATCTCCAACGTTCAACAAAAATAATATATTGCCATTTCATAAAAACATTTTTTCTATTCAATCTGACGTGGCCCATTGATCCGCGATTTTTTTCTACATCGTTTGAATTGGCGAAGTATCGTAATGTCGGTTTAGAATATCAGTATCGATCGAATTATTTTTCTTCTACCATCTACGTTCTACCAGACACCGATAACTCGCGAATTCTTTTAAAAAATTTCGGCAAGTACGATAGAAGAAGCTCCGCGGCCCGTCGATCCGCGCTGGTCATATTCCCTCACTTTAGGCTATCCATAAATCGAACCCGAACTTTTAGAACGCTCGTCATGTCCTGTAATACGCGAATTTCTACAAATACTCTATAATACGTATGCGCCGGTGTATGAAATAAATTCGCGAAGCGAGTGTATCCTCGAATTTTCCAAATCCCTGATTCGAAAGAAGCTTAGCATATAAAGCCAAGGTAAACATCGTCGTTGAAAAAAATAAGGCGAATAATATCAGCCGTAAAGTGGAGGAAAATATTTTCGTTCGTTCTGCACACAAACCTTATATTCTCTGCGTGGCATAAAATATTCGACGTTTCTTATACGAGGCTATTTTTATAAAGAAATTCTAAATCGGTATGAATCTAACGTAGGAGAATCTCCTATACGATCGATAAACGTGCACTAGATGCAAACCGTGTCCCTCATTCAGCAATAAAATTCTGATTCAATCCCAATAAACATCGAATAGATGGAAAACGATCCCGTCCAAAGTCGATAAAAAGTGTCGTGCAGCTCAAACCGCATAAAAATTACCATATGATCGTCGAAAAACGTTGCACAGTCATGCAGTTATGCACAAAACTGCGTTATACATATTGTATGCTCAGAAAACTGCATAACAATTAATTACATCGACACAAAACCACAATATGAATACGTAGAATTCTTCTTTTTCAAAACCACTGGTACCCTGTGAAAAAATATTCTATTGCTCCAGTTTTCTTAAAGCGAATCTCTAATATTTTGAAACACAATTCAAAATCGTTTCAGATCTCATGGACTTCGTCTTACATTAATTGAGTCTACTAATTTCTTCGAAGCATACCAGTGATTTAAAAAAAATTATCTACCCTCTCAAATGAAATCGAATTCAATTATGAAAGCCTCGATATATTTAGCCGGAGATTCGAAGTCCTATGAGACGGTATGTCATGAGATAGAAACCGAATTGCCAGTCCTGAAATACATGAGAGGACAAATAATGAGCACGTTGGCAGACTGAACTCATTATTTCGTATTCAATGAACGGGGTATTGGGCTTTTTCAAATATGTAAAAAAGAGTTGTGATTAAATGTGAGAGAATACCTCCTCTATATATTTCCGTATTGATCGAAGCTCGAGGTTTTATAATTGAGAGTCGGAAAACCATCTCAGCAGCACAGGAACTCGTCAGAAATCCGAACCTAGGTAGGTATTAAAAAAACGGTGTATAACGTCTCGAAAACTTGAGGATCCACGGGTCATGAACCATTCGACTCTACCCGGTCGATTCGAACTTTTATTTTTCGTTCAATTTCGAGCGAGTACCCATTAGCTCAAAAGGCTTCGGGTATGATTGAGTCCTGCAGCACGTATACCTATATATGTATATATATACATTTCTCGTATTTGAGTAAAGCTGATATATTATACACGCCTGACGTGAATCCCCTGTGGCGATAAATGAAAGGAGGATATATGTATATGATATATATATATATATATGTATATGTATTAATGTGGTAAATTCAGGCTTTTCAAAAATAGAACTAATAAACTGCCATGCCCAGGGCAGAAAGCTCCTTTCATTCCTGAGAGAGCGCGTTTCGATGTTTATGACTGGAAAACTTTCCGGTACTTAATTACTTTCCGTACCATCTTCAATGGATCCAGTTCTTCCCGAATGCAGAGAGAAAAAGAGGAGAAGAGATGAGGAAAGATAAAAATTGAAGCGAGATGGGTAGGGGTACTTTTGAATCGAACAAATTTCCGCTAATTGGCGCAATCGAACGGGGATTGGTTTTGGCTGGAATCAGTGAGATTCTGAACGGAATCGAATTCAATCGAACTAAATAAGTGAGACGATTGGAGCCCGGGGTATTGCAACGGTTTACACAGCTCGAGGAGCTCACCCCTTGCAGTATATATGGTCTCGCCCGCACCCGACGTAGTAACTACGTCATTGAGGGAGACAATGGGCTTGGGTTGGCTGTCAAGCTCTCGAAAGCTAGACTTCTATACTACTAACTTTTAGCCTCGGTATAAGAATCCTGCCGCGCCGGTGTGGCGTCAGCCCGGAGAGACAGGGAAAAGCCTATAAAATGAATTTATACCCGGTGAATGGAGTAGCCGACGGAATAACAACCATCTAACGATTTATCGGTCGCGGAGAGGTGCAGTGATTGACGAGAGGACGGAAAATGAGAAAATTAATACCCTTTTGTATTCAGTTCAGGAAAAAAAAGTTCACCTTCGAGCTTACGATTTAATGATCGAATTACACCGAGAGATATTTTACATCGAAGAACCTCGCTCGACGAATCCCTGCTGTCGTATTGTACATCGTATCGATTGTCATCTTCGATTCAAAATTTTCCTATTAATATATTATGAGGAAATCCGGATTGGAATGGAAATTCTGGTTGAAGGTAGGAATCTACGCGTAATGAAATTCTGGTTTGCACCTGAAAGTGAGACTCATGTCCGTTTTGAGAATGTTTAAGCTCAGACTAGACTTTGGGAATTCTAGTTCGGGCCTTTCGATCCTAGAATTCAGAGAGGCTTCGTGATTCTGGTTTCGACCTATAGTCCTCGATCTTTAAAGAAACGTCTTGTGAACCGATCGACGCATAAATTCCAAGTGAAAAAATGAAATTGACCATTGAGTCCATATTTGGCAGACTTTCGAGGTTGTAAGCAGAACTTGAAAATATAGCGGATGTAGAAACGCTAATAAGAATTTCAAGTGCATGCGCTAATCCTGATTTACACTTATGAGTCCTCATAGGACAGAATTCTACTGAAACAGAATTGAACTTCTGTCGCTGAAACTGAAAGACAAAGTAATTGAGGTCTCAGAGGATCAGCCCGGAATTTTTATTCAGAGGCATAAACCTAATTCCTTCACTGAAAGTCCGAAAGAATCTTTACCCCCATCGGGTGCGAAAATTCTGGAAGGATGTCTTAAAATAGAAAGTACCTACGACCACGTACTTTTCCTTTATCCATAATACGCACTGAGTCTTTTACGTTCTGGACTCCAATGTATGTACTGACCTTTGTGATGTAATAGAGTTGAAACCGTGAATGAGATTTCAATTTCAATTTGGATTTCGATTACGATTTCAATTTCAATTGCCTTGATAAGGTTGAAAGTTGTCACCTAAGTTTTAATCTAACGACATAACGGATTGAACGAACTGGAAATATGTATTTGTATGTCGAACAGAGTATCACAGAGTACAGGGTAGATATATCTAGCGATAAGATCTCTGGATCCAAAACAATTCCAAGTAAAGTACGGTAAACCCGGACGTGTCTCGCGTGCCACGAAAAATACACAACGGTGCAGAGGAAACGTAGGAAAAACTGTTCGGGCAGAATAGTGACGGTGGAATAAGGTAGGAATCGAAATGGACCAGTAAATAGCGAAAGGAGATTGCTGGGTCTGTTTTCCATTAAGATTAGGTCGGTCTTATAAAACCTTTTTCCCATTTCCGACAACAAAAACGTTCCAACGAACGAAATATCTAGATTATGCTTTCCCAGATAGTTCGAACAGTTAGAAAACGAAACTCTAGCCAAGGTTTCTTTCCCGATTTATAAAAGCATCAAAAGATTTCCTGTAATAAATCCGCCGGGTGAAGATTTCTGAAAATTTGATGCCATACCCACCGCTGTACTATCGCGTAAACTTCATTTGGCGCGCATGGACCGCGCGTGGCACCGTAGTACACAGAGTTAAGTAAATTTCTGAAAGATTAAGTGGCGACACGAACAATGGGACTTTAACTACCACTTAATGTAATTTCGGTAGGTTAAAGTCGCATATTAAATCCAACAATAGATAATAGGTGCCTATCTAAGCTCAGAAGTAGGATCTACGTTAACGAGAATCGCTGGCTAAACGAACCGAACGATTATCCCCTTTGATACAATTTTCAAAGTCGATTAAAAACTTTCGGATCATTATGTCAAGAGGATTTCCCGTCTTTCAAAAGTTCCCTGTATAGTTATCACAGACGGACACAATAACCTGATCAACTATTCCTCTACGAACGAAATCTGCGGATATGGATTACCTCCAGCCCCGGGGGGTATAGTCCTTGTTTGTACAAAACTTTGCGCACAGCCCACTTGTGTATGTATTTACGTACCTATTTGCGGAGAGCGGGGGCGTTCATTTACTAATTCATAATTCATCTATCCAACTGTAATCCGAATTAATTTCTATACACGAGCGTAGAATGGATGTGACAAAATAGTTTGACGCTTGAGAAATAAAGTATGATAAAAGGGTAAGGGAGAATAGACGTGGACCGCCAAAAATATCATCAACCCGCCCGTTCCCAGCGGATGACGGCAAGACCGTGACACAGGGGGTGAAGGAAAGGCGGTAATAGAAAAACCCCAAGAAGTGTCAGTGTCAACAAAGACCAACTTCAGGAACACGGTCAGGGTGGTAAAGGCCGGGGTGAAAAGGCTCCTCATATATATACTATACTTTGTACTTTTCAATCAGACATCCACCGAGTGGGCAGCACGAAAGCTGTAGCGAGGGTGACGTAAAAGCAAGAAATGTCTATGTATGTATATGTATACAGTGTCGCCTAGAAGCTGGAAATCCCTCGCATATTTATATATGCAACGATAGAAATTATTCATCTGTTTGAAAAATTCGAAAACACCATGTATTATGAAGTAATCGAAGCGATTCGTTTTATCTTCGAGTTTGAGATACGAATTGTACATTTGATGATGATATTTCATTCGTGGGTTCGGAGGAGAGAGAGTGGGGTAAGGTAATTTATGCATAAACAGTTTTGCAAACATTTACCACCGCGGGATGAGGAATTGATAAAGTAAATTTTGCAAAATTCACAAAACTTATTCAATTTGCTTCGCACACAGTAGACGCGTAGCTATTTGCACTGATTCCCGCAATTAATCCCCGGCACGACCATCTCTGTTTTGAAAGGTCTAATTCTTCCGTTAGAATTTCACTCGCAGACCGGAAAAGCAAGGTAGCAGGGGGAACGTCACTTCCACGGTTATGGAACAAAAGGAGGCAGCCCGATGAATTAATAAAACGTCAAGATTACATTTCGCGAAGTTCGCAGCACAGTGAGCCTTTCATCGCGTTTACCAATAATCTTTTACTCTCGGGATCTGCCGGACCTATATCGGCGAGTGAACTTCTTCCTTCCTATTCTCCTTTGTTCTTAATTTATATCGATTGCGACTCGTGTGTCAAACTTCAAACTTCATCGTTGATCGATGGGCACGAAAATGGAAGCAACGTTTAGTTGATTGATCAATCACTTCCAGCGATCGGTCGTTCGAATCGATCGGCTCAAACCTGGGACCAGAAGCTCAATACCTACTCATCGGATATAGTCCTTCAACTTCAACCATAGCCTGCAGTGAATACATATCCTCTTCGTGGTAAGCGCACGAAGAGAAGAGTAGCAGTTCTCTGAAACGGAGAGGAAACCTCAGGCCGTGATTTAGCCACTCGGCATCTTTCCAGTAATGGTGTGATTATCCGTTAACGGCGACTGGCTGTTCGTCGGAGCCCAGGGCAACCGAGTATCACATCCATGTACGTATTCGTGGGCGAATCCCGAGTGGAGAACGAATAGCAGAAGCGCGAGGCTCCGGGATACGTTAGTGCATCCTGTAATCTCGTCGGAATTGAAACGCGGATAAAAACCGTCTGCGTGTTACACTACAGGGTAACAAGGCGTAAGGCGGGTGTATAGAAATGTCGTGGGAAGGTGGAGCGGAAGGAAAGAAGGTGGAGAATCCGAGGCAGAAGAAACAAGAGAGATGTGAGTATCGAAGCTTAAGAGGGCAGGAGCTAGACAGATGTAAAGGTGGCACGCCTGGCACATGGCTGCCAACCAGCTAGTAGGAGCCAGTCGATCACTGCTCAAGCTCACTGATACCAATCTTAATGGATCCCATCGTAACCCATCCCATTCTGCACCGCCAGCCGTTAGAACCGTTCGTTCATTTGACTCTCTCATGCACACGAAAAGCCCAACGCGTGTCCTGCCATTCCTTGTACCTTATTCCCTCGATTCTTGTCATCCTTCCACTACGTTGCTTCCCTCGACGAACTCGATGATTCCGTTTATGTTTATCCTTTTCCCTTTGTCTCAGAGTTTCCCGATAGCTGTGAGACGCCAAGGTAGCATCTGACTCTGAACTGCGCCTACAACGAGATACCGAAAACGCCACCTTGGTCAAAATTAATCGCCGGAAACTATCAGGTCCGATACAGCTAGCCCTATCTGTACGGATATATATTTATCGGAATTCAAGTACTACCCGAAGAGGTAGAGATTATCAGGGCTTACACAGCGCAGCTAATAACTCTCAGGGCTTAGGAACTCTTTCAGTTACTTTATATCCGCTGAACGAAACAGGCTGTCTTTCCGTCAGTGGAATTAAGTCTTCGTCAATTAGATTCTCAATCCATTATCTTATCAGGTAATTAATGGAACAAGGTACACCACTGGGTCTGAGGATATTTCCCGGTTTAAACGAAGACGTGATATGGTGTAGCTGGTCTAACGTGGCAGGATTTTCCAAAAGTGTATTTCCGAAATCAGATTGATTTATCTTTGAATTTCCTGGCGGCAAGTTTTACGTCAGGGTCTTGACTCGGAGTTGAAATTGGAGTTGGAGTTGGGCAGGAAAAGGTTCGCCTCGTCAACCACCTCCGTCCACTTCCATTTCTACCTTTACTACCAGCTCCACCCTGCACCCATCGCCATCTCTATCGCCATCGCCACAATACTCCAGGTTTTCCGCCTTCCCTTTTTGAGGACGTACGCGTAAAACTTTTCATTTCCGAGCTGATTATTGGAAACGCTGGTAGAAAGCTGCGATGGGACCCCATGACGCGGGGGACGGTAAAAGGTAGGGACTGGTAGAGGAAGAGGGCGAGGGCGAGGGCGAGGGCGAGGGTAAGGGCAAGGGAAAAGGAGAATAAGATGGAAACGGATGTGAGCGAGAGAAAAATTGCGAGGCGGAGAAGAAAACAAAGAGAGAAAAAAGAAGAAGAAGAAGAAAGGGGAAAGAGTTTGAAAGAACAAGAGGCCAAGGTGGAGCACGACAGAGGTAGGAGGAAGGGTGAAATGGGGTGAGGTAGATGTGTGTCTTGAATGAGAACAAGTACCTAGTTTCCATGACTTCCATTCTGGTCAGGGGCGGTCAGGGCGCAGGGAGAGAAGAGGGATGAATGAATATGGGGCTCTGTATGACACAGGGTCGATCACCAAAGAGTTTATGGAAAGCAGCTTCCAGAACCGGGGGCTGGTTTTACCTTAGGCCGAACTTTTAACTGTGGCTCCTCCGTGGTACGTGGGGGATCTTCTCTATCAAATTGCCGTACCGTTCTCTTTGCAACGAAAAACCGAAAAAAAAAAAAAACAGAGAAATAAAAAATTCTGATTATGAAACTAGTTCGAGTTGGAAAATATTAATTTCTTGTACATGTCTGCGACTTGTGTCCAAACTTTTATCTATGGCTTTGTGCTTGGGGCGGGTCGAAGAAGATTTCAGAATTTAATTTAGATATATTAAAACATGAGGTATTCATAATTTAATATAGCTAACAGCGAGAAACAGCTAGCTTCGTGAAAATTTTCTCCCTTCAATCAAAAGCAATTTAAAAAGGTCTTGCGAAACGCTCGAGATTCTTATTCCTCCTAAACCGCGTGCAGATGATGGAATCTTTTGATCAGCTTGCTTCTAATTAACCTATAGCGAGTATTGGAATTATCGGTCCGTTCAATTTGACGAAGATTCATTTAATTCGAACAGCTTTTGTCCCACGACAAAATTATCGAAGATTGAGATAACCCAGGTGTATATTCAACTCGTTCATCGACTATTTCGAAAACTAACACTACGTAAAGTAAAATATACGTGTGCGAAATTATTTGAATAATTACTTCACAGATCTATGAATTAATCGTTCGGGATATTCCTGGCACATTAATATATTCGTTTCATCCGCGACTCCGTATAGCCTGGTGTGCATAAACTTTATTTCTCTTCATTTCTTATATGCGAATCGATATATTCGAGAAAATGATAATACAGATATTCTCGTGCCGAGAAAGGGATTGTCCGCGAGTTCAGAATCGCAGTAAGAATTTTTTACATTTCTTCGCGAAGCTCCTCGTTTCGACGATAAAGAAAATTTGTGTTTTGTCAGCGAGAAATCCATTTTTTTTTCTTCCTTCTTCCTTTCTATTTTTTTTTTCTTTTTTATCTTTTCTTTTACCCTTCGCCTTCGCTTCGCCTTAGACTTCGCGCGTTTCAAAGGTGCCGTTTTTATCGGTATTTTTATAGCTTGGTGACACGTGTACGCCAGGGTTGACCGGCTAGCAACCCTTACGCGAGGGTTGTTTTTATGTCGTTGTCGGAAATGAGACGACCAACTTTTACTCTCGTCTTCGCACCACACTTTCGAGTCTTCTCAACCAACCTGCAAAACCCAACTGAATATCATATCATATCACATCATATCGCATCATATCACGTCACGTGCTTTCAACGCCATACAAATTAACTGAATTTATAATATGATATTTGTCAGTTATGTACTTTAATACTTAGAGCTCTCACGTTCGCCTCGGCTTGCACTAATTGCATTCGCGTTGCGTTGTACTTTTATTAAGAAGAGTTTCGTTTCATCGAAGTCAGAACACGCGTAGTACGAGTTAATTAAAGGCTGCAAGTTCCTTCATTTCATTTTCATCTCCGGACGAACTATACACCACTTCTTTCTAACACTGCTATCGGTCAGCAGAGACTGAAGCGAGTCTGAATAAATTGTGTGTTGCAGTCTCTACTTCGATCGGGAAGTTTGGGAGTAGATAGGGTGAGGTGAGTGAATATGGACCACTGAGTTCCGAAAATTTGTCCTCAACGTTTCGCTGCTCGAAAATGGAGAATCTCCCCATGAATATTTCTTTATTTTTTCGTCCTCTTTTCCAGGAAAAAAAGAAGCATATCGCGATTTTTGGAAACCATTTTCCGATTCATTTTCATATTCTACAAACGGTCCAATAGCACGGACCGACTAGGATAGTCAATATAGATCAATTGGAAAATGATTCATATTACAAATTAGACACGTTACGCGATGATTATTCATAAAAAATGATAAATTATTGCAGCAAAATGAAGACAAAATTAGTTTCCAATTTCGGTTCTTGTAGCAGACAGAAAATTTCACTAGAATTTTTTTTTACAGAAAATGTGACTATTCTGAGGCGTTAAACGATTGACATACATGGATCTTCGTATATGGTCGGCATGTTGTCCCTCGTGAAATTTCCGATCTTCTGATACCATAAGCGGAAATTTGAAGAACGAAGAACTGACTCGTTCGCGAATTTTCTCAGGACCCAAACTTGAATTTTTTAGATACATCGTTTGAATCGTCGAAATGCCGTAACTTTGGTTTCTAATTTCAAAGTCGATAGAATCCTTTCCTTCGGAAGGTTGTACCAAACACCATTCGCTCACCAAGTTGAAAATTTTCTCATCAAGTACGATAGAAGAAACTCCGCGGCCGGTGGAAATTCACTCACTTCACCCTACCTAACAAACTAGATTACGATATCCCCGGATTCGATGATCCAAATTGCCACTCGTTAGCCTAATCTTAATCCTCGCTTCAGTCCCGAGGATTAAAACTCATCGGATTTCATTACAAGCCCAAAGATCACCTTGTGATACATAATCCGGTAAAATATAAAGAGCGCAAAGTAATTCAAAATTGTTCTACACGCTCTAGGTTCGAAATCTAACAAGTTTTGTCGAACGCCGGATAACAGGTTGTAATTTCAAACGGCATATCTCACCCAGTGCTTTTAATATACATACAGCCTTTGACCCTGACCCCTCTGGATTTTTTTCATATTTTTTCCTGATATTCGGTAGACTGAAAGAAGTGCTCGTGATTTTTTTCAAATTTTTATCTCAATTGATTTTCGATTTACATATTTTTGAAAATTTTCAATTCCTGACGATCGTAAAATGTTTAAACGCCTATATTTCTGGATCTATCAGTCGGATTACAGAATATGACTATATGAAATGAATCGAAAAGAAGTGTACTTTTCAAAAAAAGTATGTCGGGATAATTGTGCCTCGTCCTTCATAGTGAATTGTTCGTTTAAACATGTAAAATCGATTTTTCTCAAAGTATGACATGATTCGTAATTTTCAAAAAATTCTCAAAAACACTTCGAGAAAAAACAAACATTTTGAGCTATGGCCGATCGTGGCTTTCTCTTGACTTCTAGACTTTTTTTCGGATTTAAATAATTTTCAACGCCAAAAACCGCTCGTACAAGATCGCTAAGCTTATTTTTAATTGCAGGATTACATAAGTAAACTTTTTTAGTAAGTGTGGAACTTGTGGATTCATTTCATATAGTCATATTTTGTAATCCGACTGATATATCCAGAAATATAGGCGTTTAACCCTTTCAGTCACGCAATTCGATTTTATTTGGCATTAAAGTGTAAATATACATTTTCGAAGTATTTTTCAACGCTGAATCCGAACCCGATGTTCAAAATACAAAAAACTGAAGAACAGCCCCTGAAATGGGGTAAAAACTACCCCTTTTGCCAGGAAATAGAATTATTCCGAACAGATTAACACAGAAATACATTTCCAATGTTTTTTTTCTTCGCCGAATCCGAATGCGATATTGAAAATACAATAATCATGCAATCTACCCCTAAAATGGGGTAAAAACTACCCTTTTAGTCACGAAATCAAATCATTTTCGACAAATCACTGCAGATATAAGTTTCTGATGTATTTTTCAACGCTGAATTCGAGTCCGATGTCGAAAACAACATATACTCAAAAGCAACCCCTAAAATGGGATAAAAAGGGGCGTAAACGTACCCCTTTGGTAACGCAAAAAAAAATATAGAAAATTTAGATTTCGTAAAAAAAAGAGGTAGTTTCCACCTCACCTCAGGTATTTTTTTTTGTTTATGATTTTTTTGACGTGGAATTCGAATGCAGTGTCGAAAAAGACATTGGATACGTATATCGCCACTAATCTGTCGACAATAATATGGCTTCGTAACAAAACGGGTAGTTTTCACCCCATTTTAGGGGTTGTTTTTATATTTATTATATTTTTGACATCGAAACGAATATCTGCATTAGTCTGCCGAAAACAATTCGATTTCGTGACAAAAGGGATAGTTTTCACACGATTTTAGGGGTTGTAGTCACGTTTACTGTGATTTCGACATTGGATTCGGATTCAGCGTCAAAAAAAAACATTGGAAACATATATTTACTCTTCCGTGTAAAAAAAAATTGAATTGTGAGACTGAAAACAAAATGACGCCACTATAGTGCCGTCTGTGACGGAAAGGGTTACCTATTAAACATTTGACGATCGTCAGGAATTGTAAATTTTCAAAAATATGTAACTCGAAAATTAATTGAGATAAAAATTCGAAAAAAATCACGAGCACTTCTTTCAGTCTACCGAATATCAGGAAAAAATATGAAAAAAATCGAGACGGGTCAAGGTCAGAGGCTGTCCCGGTGGCGTGGAACTCCCCATATACTGCATGTACACGTATGAACATGAACGCATCAATGGCCGTGGGTTCCGTTCGCTTCGTTGTACCGAGACGGGATGGGGTAGGTATATGGCAGCAGATTTGTTTTAAGATTTTCTCTTTAGCTTGATACTTCTTTATTCGGAGATAGGGCGAGGATAAGCGAAACGAAAGCCGAGGACTACGCTGGAATAGTCAATTCATTTGAGACAATCTGCCAGAGTGCCTCCCATTTCCGTCGACCTCCTCACCCGTCTTTACCGCCATTCCTGTCGCCCGCAATGATTCGAGGAAGAGGCTGCAGAGCACCGGAGCTCGAGGATAAGCGGAGGATTTTTTTGGTCCTACGAGTTTATATTTATATATACGATGTACCCGACGACAGCGTTGTCATCTTGTAACGCGAAATAAGGAGGACAAGAAAGAAGAAGAAAAAATAAATAAAAATACGTTGAAAAACAAGGAGAAGAAGGGGAACAGCGTTAAAAAAAAATAGAGCAAGTGTTGTGCCTGATGCTTCCGCAATTTTTAACTTCGAGGTAATGTGAAACGACTGGAAAATATGCATTCAGATTTTATTTCCTGGATTGCACATACGATTTTATCCTCAACTGAACTCCTGATATTTAGAATCTACAAACGAACAGGTATTCGTAGAAATTTTAGTTTCATTCTACAAGTTTCTTAGCGAAGCATTTGGAGGTGCAAACGCGAATTTGAGGGTAGGGTTCCGCATGCGATGGAATTCCGACTCGCGTCTTGAGGTGAGAATTAGGTCCGTTTTGAGAGAGTTTAGGCGCCAACTAGACTTCGAAATCCTAGTTTGGACTTCTAGATCCTAGAATTTATAGAGACTTTTACCGATTTTAGGTAAAACCTTGGACCTTTCCAAGTCAAAGATAAAAATGATCATTGAGTTGATTTTTCACAGAGTTTTAAGGCTGTAGGTAGATCAGAATTTCAAGTGCAAGTCCTAATTCTGATTCGCACCTCTGAACCCTCACGTAGGACATGATTCTGCTGAAAGAGAATTATATTTCTGTCGTAGAAACTAAAGAGCAAAGAAATTGACGTTTTAGTTGAACAAATCAGCCACCTTCAATTCCGACTCGGAAACTGGTGACTGGATGTAAGATATTTCCTGCTGTCGTGAATCCAGCCGATTCTTTCATGGTAATGGTTTATATTCCGATGGTTTTTCTGTCACAAAATCATCCGAGTTTCCGGAAGACTGAATTCGAGGCTGATGGGCTGATTCGTCGAGGTCGGTGTTCATTTCGCGAATAACGACTGACGACAAATTATTGAGCGTTATGGGGTTCGCAGAAACGCGCGCAATAGGTGATATTTAGAGATTGGATTTTGGATAATTCGATTCTTCATCATCGCGAATATCATTTTTACAAATTACGGCCACTGTGTCTATTTAATCTGAAACCCTCCACTCGATTATTCATGAACCTAAAACCAATTCTGTTTACAATGCGAAAATCGGCGGCCTGCAGTGCCCCAAATTTTCCTGTGACAAAAGCAATTACATTTGTGAGAAAACCACAAAGCGGGATTCGATTGAAAACGCATGTCCTCTTGCATAGATTTTTATGTATTCTATGATTACGGATACCACACGGATGCGATATTGATTATACTGCGTCAAATATATTGCAGGATATTATTCTTTGTCCAAATATACTAATTATTCAAAATATACCGCAGGAAATGCAATTAATTTTGCTATATCGATCCGTTCTATTAAAAAATAAATATTTGTCTATGAATCAGAAGAGGAAGAAAAAAAAACAAAACGCTAGTATGCTACTGGTCTGGGCGGAAACAGGCAATATAGGAAAATATTTGAAATATCGTATCTGGTGCATTATTGAAACGAGAGATTTTAATAAAACATACGCGCGTTGACCGGAAAGGCGCAGGAAAACCTGCCGGACGGAGGAGCGTTGGTCAAAACCAATAATCCAGGCACCTCTACATATTCCCGTATAATAACGTGAACAGAGGAGCCAGTGACGAACGAAAGCGCGTCGCGTTAACCAGCACATATACGAGACGAAAATTTAATACAATATATTTAAATGCAAAGCCTGCGGGAACCCAGAGCGAAAAGACTTTCGACTATATTTTACAATTTAGCTTCTTCTCTTTGAGCCAACTTTCGTATAGATTGAACTTCTTTACTCGATAAAGCTGGTGCAGACGGTAGCCATAGTCGAAAAACATGGAATAATGTAGACATCCTACAGGATACTTACAAGCACCTGTCGTGACTTCATTTTGATGAAAAATAACATTCAAAAATACGTAGGTATAGGTACTACATACTTTATCATCATTCAGACCCAAGGCCTTTGATATACAACACATGCCAACCGATGTTGCGTGCTAATACGAATTTTTGGACAGAGAAATTGATTGAAGAATATATTGTAGAATATGTATTGAACGAATGAGCTTAAACTAAAGACCTAAGAAACTGGAAAACCTGATGAGACAGTATGTCAATCGTTAATCCCAATCAGAGGAATTAGTTAGATTCAATTATCGGGAATTGAACTTTCGAAGATGCAATCACAAAATCAACAAAATGATAGATTTTAATAGTGCTCATTGTCAGTCAAATAACCCAATACCTGAATATCGAAAACAAAGATGATTGAATTTCCAATGAAAAAGATTCGAAACATTTTTCCTGTTTCTCAATTGGTTTTGCTGTATTTTGTGGCTGAATATTTGAACATTCCCACTCATTGTACAGCCGAAAATTAAATTTTAGAAGGGCCTGGAATAAACGTGATAACTAGTCACACCTTCCGTGTTGGAACACAGCCAAACCAATGGAGATAGAGGAAAAATGTATTCTATCTTTTTTATAGAGAATTTAATTCGCTTTATTTTTGATGCCCACCTTCATCTTGATATCATTAACGGTTTCGGAGATATCGTCAAAAAACTAGTTCCGAACACCTTCGTTCCAAGACGGTGCCTCAAGCGCTACATTTCGAGTTCAGGATTTCTATGTTCAAAATCAAGCCATAACGAATATCTTCACCAATAGCTACGGCTTTTTACCGGTCGTTTGTTTCATTCGATGGAATTTGTTCCAATTCGACTGGACCACGACGTGTTAAATTAAAAATTCGCCGGAACTGACATATCAAAGATATAGAATTTTCCGCAAACTTTTCTACGCGGGAACGAAACGGCTTGTGCGTATCAGGAGAGTTTGTCAGGCTTTTAGAGGTACCTACATAAATATATAATTATATATCTAGAAGATTTAAATTATCTCACGACTTATGGACCCGGCCAGCTAGCCAGCAGCTGGCTGTTGGTCGTTAACGAATACTACGAATTAGCAGTGCTGGTGACCAAGCCAACGAGATACACAATTATGGTAGGAAGTTTTAACCCGAACGTGCCCGTATATATTTAAATTTCACGGACTGGCTCTATCTCTGACTACGTGATACGAAATGCGTTGACCAAATGTGCACGGCCCGTGTATAAGGTATAACACTACCTTCCACATACGTTCAGCCGAAAATTGCGTGGATACGATATCCAGTAAAAATTTGACCACGTGTTAGAGGATTCAGCCAGCTGGCAGAAGCCAAAATCCTAAAATAGGATATAAAACGGTGGATTTCATTAACCATTTTTCACTTTTCGGCTGCCACTTTGATTCCACTCCAACGAACGTACGATTTTTTTATATTGGCTGACCTATCAGTTTCAGTATTCGGTGCGTTTGTTCCGTGGTGCTGATCATTCGGTGGTTTATAATCTAAAATCGCTTTTATTCGGGTGGGTATCGTCAAAATGAGAACTACATGATTCCATAGTGTGTATATAGGTAAAGTCGACACCGTAGATTCTGAACGGAGTTAAGGGGGTTGAGCGCGAAATAGTTTGGCGTCACAAGTTTCTAATTTGAAAAGGGATACCTCATTAAGGTTACAGTTTGGTGAGACGCAGTGTATAAACGTTGTTGTATGCTTTGGTACCTCGTTAGCATATTGTTTCGAGAATATCCTTTGTCCTTTGTAAATTAACAAGATTATTATGGCTTTAATTTTCATCGAACTCCTAATTGGAAATCGATGACAATTATTAATGAATTTCTCTGTTCCATTTTTTTCCAGACTTAATCAAAGGAAAAGTTATTTCTATTTCGTATAATGATTAAGGCGATGGGATTCACGATACGCGTCCTTTACGGGAGAATATTATTTTCGTAATTGATAATTCGGTTAATGAATCGCCAAATTCAACTCATTAAGGGGGCGTGTTAATCTGGAAAATTATCATTTGGTAGCTTCTTTTTATCACGTTAATTTCACCTACCAATCGGTAGACAACAAATAATCATGTCCAGAAATTGAATGGATTTTGAAAAATTTGAAAAGCACATCCGTGGACGACATTTAGACGTTTTGTTTTAATGGTTCTGATGAAAGTCACAATCATCTTTTAATCATTTTTCAAGTACCCTTAATGAAAACACCAGTTATGAGATGTTACGGGATTATTAACTGATCGAAATCTCTTTTTGTACTTGATATACCGAGAGGAAATCTTGAAACTATACAGTCGACCGCGCATGCGCCAAATAATTCAATTTTATTGGTCGGTGAGATCGTTCCGCGATGATATTTTAACCTACGAGCCACGGGTGCCAACTTGCAAACAGCTGTCAAACTCTCGCCCATCCCTTTGATTGAAGGAACATAATTAAGGCAAAAGTTAATCAAGAATTGGAGAATTATGTAGGTGGGACAAAAAGATCTTGCGGCCACCGCAAAGTTTTTACTTGAAATCGATTTTCTTCTCCTTCACAAAGTACACTCGGAGAGGTTGGTGATTCTGTCGAGTTCGATTTGAACAAATCTCCAATGAACGTTAGATTTACAACCTCATTCGAGATCTCTACAAATCGAGGTTGCCAGACGACAGAATCAACCTCACCGAGTCTAAATTTACGGAAAATTAAACTCAAAGTTATAACGAAGAATATCAATATTATATCGATCAAAGATCAAGATAATCGATAGTTTCACTCATTGTCAGATATAGATGATAGATAAACTTGGAAATCATTTTTTTCAAGGCACTGGTACGCTGTTAAGAAATATTCTATCGACTCAGTTTTTTCACAGATGATTACCCGTACTTCGAGACATAATTTGAAATTATTTCAGATTTTATGGACTTCGCCTTACATAGATTGATCGTATCGAAGAAAAAGTGAGAAATTTCTTCAAATTCTGAGAGAATATTCTATATGGATATAATTTCGGGGCAAACCAATGATATTCGATGAATTTCACTTTTAGATACACAAATTCTTTATCTCAAGTCATTTTTGTGTAAGCGTAGAGAAAAAAAGTGCGTTGCGTGCTCACGATAATAAAAGACTGACCTTATTTCTACATATTATTCGTTTGCCCGAAATGACATCATATTTGAAAATATTTCCTCCAAATTCGAAAAAGAAGACCATGAAATCTCAAGTAATTTTTGATAATGTCGTGGAACACCATATTCCTTCAAAGCATACACCGGTAATTTGAACAAAGTTATTTCCAAAGCGTGTTATATACCGAGAGGAAATCTTGAAACTGTACAGTCGACTGCGCATGCGCCAAATAATTCAATTTTATTTGTCGATGAAATCGGCCCGCAATGATATTTTAACCTACGAGACACGGGTGCCAACTTGCAAGAAACGAAGCGAAGCTGTCAAACTCTCGCGCGTAAAGTAGTCGATCGAGGTTATGTTGTTTTTTATTTTTATTTAATTTCTACTGTATTAAATTAACACGATTGAATAAACTGTTCCCGCCTAGCTGCTTTGTTTCTTCCAAGCACCCATCATTCACAATTAAACCTCTGGTTTTCGATTGTAATTGGAAAAAACAAATCCTCTAAATGAACCGATACATCGAATCGTAGCAAGCGATCAGCTGTTCGGAATAAATTTCGACGGTCCTTTCGGAACATCAAGTTTAAATCTCAACGATAAAAGCTTTCCAAGCCTCTCCGAATCAATACCGCAATTCATTGAGATCTTAACCTCAAAAGTTCGTATCAATTGCATCGGTGCCAGAAACAAAATTTCACGGCTAAAACTCGGGATGGCCAGCCTGCTTCAGCAGACGAAACTCGCGCATGCGCAGCCGACTGTACAGTTTCAAGATTTCCTCTCGGTATGGATATTCTATGTGTCTCACAATTCTCAATAAACTCACCTCTTCAGTTAGATCAGCGATATTGATCATATTCTACAATCGCGTCTAGCCACACTTGAACTTTTCGAATTTCATACACTACTTCGTTCGGGTACCTTAAAATCCGATACCCAATATTTTCCGTTAGTAAATCCCACTCCTGATTTCTAGAACAGAGTACAACATAATCTGGTTCATTATTTTCAGGCTTTGTAAATCCTCGCTCAAAAACTCTTCAGTCCCGCTTATTTCTTGACTGGTATATAATTTTCCGACATTTATCTCTACAATCAGAGCAAATTCATGAATAAAAGAATAATTACTGACCGTCTTCGTTCAAGTTGGGAAAAAAAAACCCATGAAAAACGAGTTTCGATTCTGCCAGCTAGCATATAACTAGTCTAACTTGATCAAAGGTTGAATCAATACAGTAAAAATATGCTGACTAGCATCGATATATATTGCACCTCGGATTCGCAACGCTTCCTTCATCACTGCTACTCCAGACAACGTGTTTGCATTGAGTTATCTATTTCCGCCCTGCAGCTCAAAATGGGACTGAATTTTCCATCGAACTTTCGTAGATGGGATTCATCATGGATGGTTCGCCCCGGTGAAAGGCAACCTTCTATGAATTCATCCACAGCTATTCACGCCCGGATTAGTCGCCACGGATATTTAAGTTTAAAGTAATTCAAGACCCTCTTTTCTCGCCAATTTCTCTATATCGAGAGCTTACCACCAGACATAGTTTATCTGTGGGTGAAAACTATTTTCCCGACTTTGGCAATTTGAATTTTGTTTGTAATTCTAACGTTTAGTAACAGTGAATTACATTCATGATCGTCGCTCGCTTCTTCATCTGAATTCATAACCGAATACTGCAGGGTACGCTGAAAAAATATTTTCTACAATTTGGAATTTTCGTGGCCAACCAGGTCGGCTGACAAATATTCTTTCCACCTTTCCACGTATTCACGAGAACGTAGGAGTATGTAATATTTTATGAGGCATATACGTGGAACATTTTTACGGGTGTCACGCGTCACAGATCAGTTATCAAGAGAAACTCGTACGAGCCAGGAAGGAGAGAGAAAAAAGCACCGTGTCACTTGCAGATTGTCTGGTTCAGTTGTGACATGAAACTGGAAAAATCTACATGTATGTATGCATGTACCTACCTACGGACCGGCTCGTACATAGAATCGTAGGTACCAGGGTACAGAGGTAGGGGACGAATACCGTTTTACGATATTTTTACACCGTGTTATATAGGTTTTATCTTCATCACGTCGCCGTTTAGATATAACAAATAATTTATTGCAGTCGATGAACTGAGAGGAAAGATTTTCATTAGTTGTAAAACTGACGTATGAATTGAGTCATTACTCGAGCGGTAATTCTGGGTAGAATTTTTCCCGAAATTGGTGAAACGCAAGGTCTGAACGTGTGCTGAAAAAAAATCCGAAGTCTGTTTATCAGAAATATCCGTCCGGCATTAGCATTGCAACAAAAGTCGACCCTCCGGTCCTTCAAAAAGTTTCAAACTCATTTTAAACTATTTACGCCGAGGCGTTTTATCCGCGCCATCCATAACTCCGAACTCTCAAACTGTTGGAAAATCGGATTGCGAAATAATGAATCTTCCGCTAAAGCGTTCGCGTCAACGCCCCGGCTGCTGCGGGATATGCCCAGAAACAGATCGGGCGATTTTCACCTACCGAGATAAACCTTACGTTTGAATTAATCTACGGGGGCCAAACGGACGTCGAAAGAAGCAAAACCGATGCATGTACAAAGCGACGAGAAGCCGCAGAACCACCAATTTGAATATAGACGAGTTTAACGACCGAGCGAAGCGTAAAACGCGAAATGATGGAAGAACGGAAATGAAACAGGGTGTAATTCTGGCTTTTAGGTAATACGAGCATCCATCCCGACCTAGGTACACATACTCTGAAGTCTACGATGGTAACGCACATCAAAGAGACGCAGTGACGTCTGGATGGGGTCACGGGATGGAACGAAGCCAGTGTGAAATGCGAAAATGTTTACAGATTTGAGTTATGATGTTATATAGAAACAGAAATGAGATTGAGGGAAGGTCGGCGTGTGCAGGGCAAGGGCATACCCTCAGAGGAGACAGCAGCTACCCCGCATGCCGCGGGAGAATCTTAATATGAAAATACCTTGAATAGTACATGCCTCGTGCCCCTTATAGCTGCAGGTAGATGTCTTAATACGCGGAAACTTTACTTTTCGCTGGGATTCCGGTTGATGGAAATATCCCCCAAAGTTAAATTCCATTCGGGCGAAACCGCGAAGTCGGCTGAATTAGAACCGCTGAAAGTCAATCAAGAATATATTGGTGTACGTACGTCGGGGGGATGTATACTTATCTGTCATATATGCCGAGAAGACCGTCGACAGCTTTCCAAAAGTTTGCCTAAAATACGAGTCACTCGTACGAAGTTGGGCTTAATCATGAAATAGATATCGACCTTTGATAATCAAGAGATTGACTCAGATCCTGGAGGTTCAAGGGCCCAACCACTTTCCTGATGTTCCGCGGTTTGCGGTATGGGGAGGGAAATTGCTGTAGGGACGAGGCTGGCAAAACGCAGGCAATATTGTCTCTGGGAATAGACGCTGTGAGGAAATTTTCCGTACCTGAAATATATATGTATCTACTTTTGGGGAAGAAGCGGCATTGGGTTCAGAGACACGGCTGCGCCTGCACATGGTACAGGATTTTCTTTGATTAATGTGTTTTCTAGTAGTTGAAGAACTTTATACCACCAGATGTTAGCAAATTTCTTTAACCAAGGTGCCCCATCCGTTCCACTCGGGCTTCTTAAAGTCGTTTTTATAACTTCATGCCTCTGCAACCTCTGTTCATAGTTCTTAAAAAAAAAATATTGCGACAAGTAAGATTTGTCTCGAAGCGATATCTCTTCGAAACATGCTTCATGGAGATACCAACTATAGACCTTGTGTTCAATGCAGAAGCAAATGTCACCGATCGAGCAAAATAAATTGTTGAAATATAAGCTGTATGCCATTATTACGAATAATTGCATAGAAATACGACATTCGGGGTAGAATACGTTGGGAAATTATATAACTGCTATTATTCACGAAGAATAGCGGTATCATAAATCCAAACACTGGCATATGTTTGAATTTCACAAATCAGATTTTGGGCGATCGTATAGTGATAGAGCTCGGAAATTGGGTGCGGAATAAATATTCTGCCATCGTTTAATTTGGGCGTTGCAAATATTCAATCTATCGTAGTATTAATTATATATATTCTCTCCTTGAAAAGATCGGAGTAAAGGCTCATTTCAGAGTATTTTTTGAACTCTTGCAGGCGTGCTGCTTCCTCGTGAATCATCCTCCTGATCATTGAAATCAATGTTGAGAAAAATTTGAAGTGGCCCGTACAACTTACAAGTTATATTTATCATTTATAATTAAACCGAAACCAATTAGAAGACACTTCCGTAATTTGTAATCAAATTGAAATCGATTAAAAAATACACGTGTAATTTCTGACTCTCATCACGATTTTGTAATATTGGCTTAGGTTTGCAAACACAAATTACAATTGTATTTTGCAATTGATTTTTGGTTCCATCACAAATTAAAAATGTACTTTGTAACTGATGGTACGATTACAAATGCCATATGTATTTTTGAATTGATTTCGTCCGGATTAAACATTCCAGATGTAATTTCTATTGAAAATGTAATGAATTATGAATCGCGAATTATGAATTGTGATTGATGGTGCCAACCACTGATTCGAGTTGAGGGCATATCTACTAAATGTACTCTCATTGTATTCAACTCCTACATTACCTGACTCGATTAAACAAACGCGCGTATCGAACCATTAAAAATCTGTAGGTGTCGAAAATTGAATAAACATCGACGTTTGATATTCAAACAAAACCTGACCCGATTCAACGCGTTTTATTTTCTGTATTGTATTATATTTACGCGGCCTCGCAACCGGCTATAGGTCAGCTTCGGCGAGTGATGGATTGGGTTGACTGACTCTGTGAAGGTAGAAAGAGTGAGGGGAAAGGGGAAAATGGTAAAGGGAAAAGGTAAAAGGGAAAAGGGAAAAGGGAAAAGGGAAACTCGTAGTGTTCTCAGTAGAAAAACTCACCCCGACACAACGAGGGCCGACACTTCCGACACGCCCGACACGCCCGACACCCGGGACGCTCGAAATGCCGCACCACATCGTACCGCACCGCACCGCGACGCAAAATTATGAATACAAATGGAGCCATCGCTTTATTTGCTCCCGGGGAATAACGGGATTAAACGAGCTTCCAAACTTTCCTGAATTTACAGGATTCTAATCTGTATATGTACTCGAATCGATATCGGGAAAGGCCAGGCGTGAATTTACCACCTACCTTTATATTATACGTATAGTACGGGGTGACGGTGGGAAAATAAAATGGAATTTTCATTTTTATTTTTACGCATACCTACCCCTTATTCTTCTTCATTTTATTCTCACACAGAACCACCCCAAAAGTTTCCACTTTTCTGAAAAAAGAATAAAAAATAAAAAATAAAATGAATAATTCGCTTTTCAGAATACTGGATTACACACCCTAGTTCCTCCCTTCATATAAATCTCGTATTGGGTTGACCAGAATTTTAATTACGGATCGCCAAATACGTTGATAAGAGTTTAAACGGATTTTTTCACCTTTTCAACTTATAACCGATTTCAATTCTTAGGGATCTTGTTTCGCAGCTGAGAGAATGAAATTCAAGGGTGTAGCACAAATTTTGATAAATATCGTACGGTAAAAAAATTTGTACAGAATTTGAACGACAAGTGAATGGAAAAATGTTAGACTGAAATTTTGGCGACTTGAATTTGAGAGAAAAGTGAGAAAACTGAGGGATGTAATCGAGTATTCTTACGAGTTAGGTTTTTAGTTTTTTAGAAAAGCCGGAATTTTCGAACGCGTTGAGTGATTGGTAAATATTTGAATAGGTACCGGACTTAAATTTTTGGGATTTCGTATGAGTTGAAAACAAAGAAGAATATAGGTTGGAGAATACTTTGAAAATCCATTTCTGCTGTCACCAGTTGATCGCTATTTAGGTTTTTTTGTTTGCTAATAGTATTGATATTGAAAAATATAAATATCAATGAGTTCTACTTCCGTATGAGCATTTTTGAATGAATTCATTCGTCCAATTTTAATTTACCAAATGGTATACATACCTTAAACACTTGTTGCAAATTGCAATTTCTAATAGTAATTGATACGAACGCGAAGCCGCAGTATATGCCGATTAATTACTAGTGAATGACCATTGGAAATATGAATGTGTACCTAATAGAATTTTGTGAATTTTCCCTATACCATAATTTTTTTCAATTTCATTTGCCCTTAATCCATCTACACAATAAAAAATGTTGACGAAAATTAACATGCATGAAATTCAAAAAGCTTCGATTAGAAATTCATTATTAAAAAGACATGAACTTTCATTGCACACCGAGGGCTGTAAAGCCAAAAACATTGCCCCCTAGATTTTTCCACTGATTTTTAATACGATAGTTCTTGGCCCAAAACACGTATCTGAATTTTTCCAAATTTTTGTATCCAGCCGTTTTTGAGTTGTGAATTTTCGAAAACTGAAAATAGCGCCGTGATCGATATGTTTGGATGCATTTTTCGGAAATCAAAAAAAGTGGTCAGATTTTTCTTTCTATTTTTTTCTATTTTTTTTTGTTTTTTAATTTTCTATTTTTTTTTGTTTTTTGTCCTCACAAACATTCTTTCTTTCAAACCTTCAATTGATGATTTATTTGAGATACGAATCAGCGCCAGAAAACGAAAATCAGTTCATTTATGACACAAAATTGTGTGCATTCATTTCTATCGTTTAAATAATTTTCTGTCCTACACGCTTTTTTATGAACAGAACACTTCTTTTCAATAAAATATGATTTACTTTTTAGGCAAACGGCAGAGCTGGTACAAAATTATTTTCCGGACAGGAAAAAAGTAAATCATATTTTATTGAAAAGAAGATCACTCATAAAAAAAGTGTATGACAGAAAATTATTTAAACCAGAAATGACTGCACACAATTTTGTGTCCTAAATGAACTGATTTTCGTTTTCTGGCGCTGGTTCCTATCTTAAATAAATCATCAATTGAAGGTTTGACAAAAAGAATGTTTGCGATGACAAAAAAAAAAAAAATCTAAAAAAAAATAGGAAGAAATAATTAAAAAATTGGAAAAAATAGAAAAAAAAATAGAAAGAAAAATCTGACCACTTTTTTTTTAAACCGAAAAATGTTCGTCGTAGGTCATAGTATTTTTGAGAATTCATCCAAAAAAATCGATCACAGCGCTAATTTCAGTTTTCGAAAATTCACAACTCAAGAACGACTGGATACAAAGATTTGAAAAAAATCAGATACGTGTTTCAGACCAAGAACTATCATATGAAAAATCAGTGGAAAAATCTAAGAGGGTCGTTGTTTTTGGCTTGTCGAAGTGACGTAGGATTCCCCATATCCAAAAGCTGCCCCATTTCTACACGAATGAAAAACTAAATAATTATTAGATATTTTATCGAATTTAGGATTCAGCTGTGAAATAACCTTCATCGTATCACAGATATTGAGATTCGATTGAAATTTTCAGAAATTTCAATCCGCTTGTACCAGTTAGTATTAGTTACTCAGGTAAATGAAAAGTCTGTAATCTAGTCAGTGACCACAGTAATAAATTATTGTTCTGATATTGAATGGAATGAATTAGACATACCTATCACTTCCGCATACCTATTACTTCCGTCATGGAACTATCCTTTGAAATTTTCGGAAAAATTTCTATACAGCGTCTCAAAATTGCCTGTCAGTCGAGACACTTTAGTATTTCGTGTAAGAAGACAGACGTCGTTCGTCTGTCACTTTTAGCAATTCAATTTGCAGATATAAATCAGAAAAATGTTTTCTCCGGTCGTAGCTTCTATATATCGTGTAAAAAGGTATAACATAAACTTATTAGTGATAGCGTTATCATTCAATGGGGTATATATGGGGCATTCCACGCCAAATCGACCACTTTTGACCCCGACCCCTTTCGATTTGGCTGAAACCTTTTCATCTTTTTCTACCCCACTGAAAACGTTTCTCAGAATTTTTTCAAATTTTTTTTACCCAATCGAAAAAAATGGCTCTTTTTTTTCAAATAGCCATAACTTTTTCAAAAATTGACTTATCGAAACGTTTTTTTTTTTAAGTTGTTGGTTTTTAAATGTCGTTTCATAAAAAAAATAATAAAAAATAGAAAAAAATTATTCAGACCTATCTTCAAGGTTTTTTTCTTACATTTTCGGAAAAAAAACGAAAATTTCTCGATGCTTACCATTTTTAATTTTTTGTTTTCTTTTTCTTAGAAAAAACTTTGACATCTGCAGATTCTCTGAAATTGGCAGAATGGTGTTTTCTCGTTTTCTATTTTTCTTAATCAATTGAAAAAAAATTTTTAATACCATTCTGGGGATTTTTAAGGATGTACAAAGAACCTTAAACTTTGAAGAAAAAATAATAATAATAATAATTGAAAGTAGTAATCATCGAAAAAATTTCAATTTTTTTGTTTCAATTGATTAAATAAAAATAGAAAACGAAAGAACACCACTCTGCCAATTTCAGAGAATTTGCAGAAAATGTCAAAGTTTTTTCTAAAAAAAAGAAAAAAAAATCAAAATGGTAATCATCGAGAAATTTTCGTTTTTTTCCGAAAATCTAAAAACAAACGTTGAAGATAACTTTGTATAATTTTTTTCTATTTTTTTTTTAAAGTACATTTAAAAACCAACAATTTTCAAAAAAAAACGTCCCGATAACTCAATTTTTGAGAAGGTTATGGCTATTTGAAAACAAAGAGCCATTTTTTAAAACTTTTCTTCGTTTGGGTAAAAAAATTTGAAAAAACTCTGAGAAACGTTTTCAGTGGGGTAGAAAAAGATAAAAAAGTTTCAGCCAAATCGAACGGGGTCGGGGTCAAAAGTGGTCGATTTGGCGTGGAATGCCCCATATATAACTCGCTTCGGAAATAACTTTTTCCAAATTACCGGTATATTCTTTGAAGAAATATGGTGTTCCAAGACATGATTAGAAATTACTTGAGATTTCGTGGTCTTCGCCTTACGTAGGTTGAGTCTACCGAAAAGGAAGTCGTTGTCGCAGGGTACAGGTCGCATCGTTCATTGAAACTTTTTGGAATTTGGAGGAAATATTTTTAAATATGATGTCATTTCGGGATAATATGTAGAAATAAGGTCATTCTTTCATTATCGTGAGCACGCAACGCACTTTTTTTCTCAACGCTTACACAAAAATGACTTTAGATAAAGAATTTGTGTATCTAAAAGTGAAATTCATCGAATATCATTGGTTTGCCCCGAAATTATATCCATATAGAATATTTCCTCAATATTTGAAGAAATTTCTCACTTTTTCTTCGATACGATCAATCTATGTAAGGCGAAGTCCATAAAATCTGAAATAATTTCAAATTATGTCTCGAAGTACGGGTAATCATCTGTGAAAAAACTGAGTCGATAGAATATTTCTTAACAGCGTACCAGTGCCTTGAAAAAACTTATTTCCAAGTTTATCTATCATCTATATCTGAGTGAAACTATCGATTATCTTCATCTTTGATCGATATAATACTGATATTCTTCGTTATAACTTTGAGTTTAATTTTCCGTACATTCAGACTCGGCGAGGTTGATTCTGTCGTCTGGCAACCTCGATTTGTAGAGATCTCGAATGAGGTTGTAAATCTAACGTTCATTGGAGATTTGTTCAAATCGAACTCGACAGAATTACCAACCTCGCCGAGTGTACTTTGTGAAGGAGAAGAAATCGATTTCAAGTAAAAACTTTGCGGTGACCGCAAGATCTTTTTATCTCACCTACAAAAATTTTTCAATTCTTGATGAACTTTTGCCCTCATTATGTTCCTTTAATCAAGGGAATGGGGAAAAACGGGAGATTAATCGACTTGTGTACCATTTTCTTTTTCTTATAGAATGCCTCAAACATTGTGTTCCCGGGTATTAGAAATATCGTGTAATTGGAGAAATTGTAAGGTGAAACGTCGAGGGTGAACCGTAGGGTAGTATTTCGAAAAAGGAACCCGAGTCGATTTATTTTCTGATTGTTTCAAAGGCTTTAACATACAGGACTCAAGCCCGCCACTGCGATGAAAATATAGCACCGTTTTCTTCATACGGTTTGTATAATGATCGTCTGAAGTGTCGTCATTAAAGGCTCAGGACTTCGTACTACCATCAAACTAAACTATTTCGCTAAATTTTCACGGAGCTTGAAGCTAGCAGCCAGAGTTATAGCAGCCAAACGTAGTAATCATAATAAAAATAAAGCATGGAAAACCAATAATCAAAATTCGATATCCTATTATCCAATGTGGTAGAAGGTCAACGCATTTAGCTGATAACTTTAGCTGCTAGCTTCGGCTTCGTTAAATTCTCGACATTAAAATACCCCGATATTTTGAAAATAGCACCTACATGAGTCCGAGTTATATACCTTCCATACTTTTTATCTTCAGAATATATCACATGACAAACACACAAAGGGTTCGGCTCAAACGTCTTCCTCCGAAGTATCTCGCGATATTTAATGCCTATCGACTGTGTTCGAACCACTTTTTGATATCTCGAGGCGGAAAGATTGTCGTGTCGCAGCGCTTCCGCTTCGTCGTCTTCAATTTCATCATTTCGAATTCGAATATAATTAACGAAATAATGAGGTCTAGTTCCATAAGAATCACCGTCCTCTAGGTACCAAGAAGGCTAATTGCACTGTGATGTCAGAAGTTATAATGGCTCTGACCTTCTCAATTTTGCTTTAATGGCAGAACATATTTGCGCATCATCAAATTATCATAGTCTTGTAATTTACACGTACTTCTCACAAGTTGGTCTTCTCCTTAGTCTGCTGTTTCGCAAGGGACACACTCAGCAGATTGCATGATAGAAATAATCCCGTTAGACCCTGTGTACATGTTTATATCACGAAAGGACGTCGATTCGTCCCAAAAGGTGAGACATAGATTGAGAAACTCTTGCGAAGCATGACCTCACTGTGGGAGGTTGGGTTTCTTTACTGTAGGACCTCCCTAACCCTGGGGGACCTGGGGGATGATTTCGGGAAAGGCTCTAGAGGTCGAACTTTCCTCTCGCGACGAATATAGGGTGTACATCTACCCCCCTGCGCGGTTATACTCGGAATCTAAAACAGATGTGTGTGTGTGTGCTCTTAGAGATCGAATGGAAATTGTATAATTAATTAACATAAATCCAGTGGAATCTGCAGTGGGGTAGTTGGCCGGATTTTAGCCACCATTAATAACGCGTTGGGTAGGCAGAGGATCTGAGCCCACCTCGATCGGCAGAGATATAACTTTCGGCTGGAAGATTAGCCAAAGTATAACGGACCGATTGTTAATACAAATTAACGTTGATCCTATGCTGACCGCGTTCCAGCTTTTGGGCACTCGAAATCCCCGCAGAGTGCTATTCCACCCTCGATAGCCACACTCGGCGATAGCCAGGGTTTTCTTTGCCTTGTATTTTTATCGGCACTCGTGATATCCCGATCTCAGGATAAGCTGCGTAAAAATGATGCATGCTTTTCCGAACGGGGGATGAAACAAGGTCGATAGAACAAACAAGCCGAAAAATACCCAGGGGCGTTTCGGAAAAAGTATTAATAAATAACATCGCGATTCGTAGAGTTTAGGAGTTTAGGAGGCTGGGATGCAGAGGGTGGCCCACATACCTAGATATAATGCTTAATCAATAATCGCTGAGGATATCCATGAGTCGACTGCCACTCCTCGTTCGAACATCACCCACAAACGTACAGAAGCTGAGCTCTAACTTTCTTCAAGATTACTTAACGTATCTCGAAAGTAACAATTGCTAATACAAATTGACGCTGATCTTGACGTCCAGTCCACGTTCCGATACTCCGACCAGTCTGGCTTTCTATCTTTTCACCTGTGCGGAATGTGTTGAAGAAAATTAATGTTCCTGGAAGCGGGAATCGAGTTGGAAATAATTTTCACATGAAATTTGGTAATTTAATGATGAACAATTGAGACTGCGAGGTAGCGTTGGGTAAGGTTGATTCGGAAAGGGTTTTAATTAGTCGACTTCTGTTTGTCGAAACCGTTGAAATAGCGCCGTTCAGTTGCGGGTTCGATTAATTAACGAATTTAATGAAGTTACTCCGGACTGCAATTCCTTGTTGGGTTGGTATTGATTACCGAAGTAATGTATACCTATTAGAATTAACACTTTCTCGCTCTAGGTACGCAGAGGTAAACGGTGAATAATAATTTCGAACTGACGTTGATCAAATAAATCCGCTCCAGCGCGCAGGCCAACTTCAATTGACGAGTTGAATGCAGTAAGGGCATATCGCGAAAAATCACCTTTCGAGATGATCGATTAGAGCGTCCCATTCATTCGGTCATAGATATTTCGAAACGATCTTTTTTGCAGGCATGCTCCGTCACGATGCCAACGAGACCTCACGTCCATTGCAGAAGCAGATATAACCGATTGGCAAAATAAATTTTTGAAATATTAGCTGAACGGCCTCATTGCGAAATATTGCATAGAAATACAACGTTTGGATTTCAATAGGTCAGAAAATTATAGAACTGCTATCTTGAAAAATTTTTGAATTTTACGAGTCAGATTTTGGGAGATCGGAGCTCGGAGATTAAAGTGAAGGCTAATTTCAGAGTGTTCTTGCTAATCGTCCTTCGAATTATCGCAATAAGGCCACAATGGCTCTACGTGACCTTATTGCATCCAACTCCTCAATTAAAATCGTGAATCTATCGACCGCGACAGAGAATAGGTAAACAGTTGACCAAATCGAATAATCAGCGATAATTGGTGGTACGTAGAATCTCTTCCCTGACGATCAATTCGGTTAAGTATATTACGTCGAACATAATGCGTTTGTGAAACTGTCGAGTGAAAATCAAATGTGAAAGAGACGGTCTGATACACCGATTAGACCAAGAATTCACAGTCCTGAAATCAGTCCCGGGAATACTAGGCGACGAATAAGGCACGTAATTCCTTCACGAATCCGACGAATTCCCAAAAGTTCCTTCAGAGACGCAGTAACGTTGGAGTGAGTGTCTATCGTCGAACTTTGCTCGGCAAGAACAGTCGTTTGTCACGATAATTTATTCACGACCAAAACTCAACCTCGTTGTCTGGTTGTACGACTTCTGGATGAACTATATCCCACTTTTCCCTCTACATATTCAAAAGCTGGGCCATTTAGTATAATCCTCTCCCAAAGCCGGTGGCAAAATAATAAAATGAACCGTCACATCAAAAGCCTTACTCGTACGCGAACAGTAAATAGCAGTTTTTA
The DNA here is from genome assembly GCA_947538915.1 of Tenthredo distinguenda. Taxonomy (NCBI): domain Eukaryota; kingdom Metazoa; phylum Arthropoda; class Insecta; order Hymenoptera; family Tenthredinidae; genus Tenthredo; species Tenthredo distinguenda. The sequence continues at coordinate 16,513,542 of OX384534.1, forward strand.
ATTCTCGGTATAAGTACAGTCACGTTTTATTTGCGATAGACGCTAACGTACGATATGGGTGATTCTGGCAATTATTAAGCAGCCGTAGGTCGAAGTTCTTTTAACCTTATTGTTAGACACCCCTTATTCCAGTCACAAGGGCCGAAAATAGTATATTGTGCACCAAGGAGGCAAAGTAGGTCCTTTTACGCTGGGCGTGAGTTTGAAATACGAGTCGTGGACGAGTCGAAGACGAGTATTGCAAATACGCGATGCGTAAAAAGACCTTGCCTCCATGGTCCACGCGATACTTTATACAACAGAAGCATGTTTTACGAGTCTTTTTGTAAAGAGGTTATGTTGACATCGTACGGAGTACAACACACGCACGGGCCAAGAGCGAACGCGCATGTGCAGAGTACGAATTTAGGGACTTTTAAGTCCTGGGAGCTAAAAGTGCTGCCCGCGTACCCTCCACCATTAGTTTACCTCACAGTCGATAAAACGTTTACTTTACCTACCAAACACACGCATGAAAAAGCGAGGAAACATGGTGCGTTGTATAAATACATTTTTTAGATATTTTTTTCTCGTGATACTTGTGATTTTTCTGAAGACCGACTTCTTCGATAATTCGTACACATTATTAGCGGGGAAAAACCAAGACAAGGATAAATTTTCAGGCAAAAATTTCCGCTCTTTCGAACGGAAATATTTAGAATTTTTTCAGATGTTTCGAAATTCTTGAAAATGTCACTTTTCACGGAACTTTCATCAGCGGTCTGATGATTCCGTTTCGATAAATTTCACCCAAAACTCTCAGGGACTTTCTCATGTAACTTTCAAATTAGGATCTAATTTTTTCAGAATCAATCGAAGAATGTTAAAGTCTTTGCGACCTTAGGCGAAAATCTGAAATGTTGGGACCCCAAACCTGGCTAATGATCGGCAGCAGAATCACCCATATATATCTCGTGTATATACATTACAGCTTGTGCACATTTGGCGTGAGGTACAAGGCATTATTATAACCCGCAGCACTCGGTCTTATTTATCGCGGCTAGTTTGAAACGTCCCTCTGGTTTTCGTTTCCCTCTCTACGCGGCCGTTCGTCCTCCGGCCTCTTCTTCCTTATTTTTATATTTTTTTGGTATTTTTCTTCTCCTTTTTTCTCTCTCGCTCTTATTTTCTCTGGTTCATAATTTTTTCGTCGTTTCGTCTCTCGCTCTGCGGCATCTGTCGGCTTTACTCTACAGCAAAGTTTCAAACTCCATCCCTTCCGCCACTTCTTCTTCTTCTTCTTCTTCTTCTTCTTATCCATCCCCTACTCTTCTCTCTCCTTCCTCTATCACCGAGGCATGACTAAGTATCACCTTTTAGGGGAATTACATTAACAAGTCTAAAATAAGCGGGAGAACCAAGCGAGATGGGAGATTGTTCGGAGCCAACCTCAAGCCGCTGGTAGGTACTGATCCATCCGTTCCCTCTCGGATATCTTCTTTATTTCATTCTTGTTTTTCGCTAAATTCTAGAGACGTTTCCCTTTTTTGCAATCCTCTCAACGAGCCCGGAGTCCTCGATTTCGCCAATTTCTTATTCCGAAGTTCCCAAAAATTGAACGTATATCACACGCATGTGAACATATCTTCTTCGCGATATTAGTTACGGCTGCAGTACGGAGCGAAAAAGGATTTCTGCAAGTTAGGCATCGCATGCATACACGTATTCAACCGGATTTCGTCTTCTTGAAAAGTATATTGCGATAAAACCTTCGAAACACTTTCACGCAAATTACTTTCGTCGTTGAGCGTATCTAGCTTTTTTTCTTTTAGTTTTTTTTTTAGCGACCTTATTTTGCATTTTAACAACGAAACATGAATATCAACAAGTAGGTCGTCTAAACTCTGAGGCAGTTTTTTCAAACTACATCAAATTAGCATTCCAGAATAAAATGCAAATAGAGTAGGCCTATTTACCATTCCCTTTTACTTTTCTTTCGTTTTTTTTTCCTCATCTTCTTTTTACTCGAAAAAGAAGATGAAATTTATCCAAAAACTCAACACTTTATTCATTCATTTCAAGCTGTAACAAGCAGATTACTATCATGCTCATTTGCAATTATTACCAATTCAATCGTTTACCATTCTTGCGGAAATGGTACTCTCCAATTTAATTAGCCCGCTAGGTGAAGTACCACCAACTCATCGCGGGTAGTAATTACCTCGATTATATCTCGCAATCAATTTAACGCGTTTGACATTAAACTAGGCGAATGGCTATGAAATTCCATAGAGAAACGGTCTTTTCTATTTTTATGCCAATAAGTTGCCTCAGCTTTCTACGTTCGACCAATCTCACAGTAATTAAGGAGTTGGATGTAGTAATGGCATAATATAAGGAAATTCGAAATGAAAAGCCAATATCACCGATTGAGCGAAATAAATTATGCAAATAATTGTATAGAAATACATTCGGCGTCCGATACGTTAGAAAATCATAGAACTGCTACTATTCGGGAAGAATATCGCATCACAAATCCAAACACTGGCATATTTTCGAACCTCACGAGTCAAATTTGGAGAGATCGTATAGTAAATAATAGAGCTCAGAAATTAGGGGCACGATAAATATTATAGTGTTAATATCTGCTCAATGTGTTCTTATGGCAACGAATTCTTTAATCGAACTGAAATACGTTGGACAGAACTTTTGTCTTCAATGTTATCGAGATCAGGTAAATGGAACTAATTGGCTCGGTATAGGTATACGAAAAGACTGAAATGAATAATACAAACTATACTGTAAGACGCCTTTAAACCCTACGTTGCTACTCATTGCCAATTCAGGAAAGTTCGAGTCCAACTTTTGCCACTTTTGAGCTCCTTGTACGTAACGGTTTGAATAATAAATAAAATGATGATAATATAAGCCGAATGCATTTCGTATTTCTCGAAACGCCATTCCACCCTGTACTATTCTGCTTTTGACCGGTTACACGCGTCTCGATAAACGAGACAATCGAATGTATGTTAAAAATTCTATGGCAACGTAATGCATCCGAAAATAACATTCGTCATCTTTCATCTTGAGATATGTGGAAAAGAATTGATGCGCTGCGCCTATCAAGACGTATACGCGTACATAGGACGTTTTATACCTTTCCTTCTTTATGTATGTAGATTACTATGTACGTACCTAACGTATATACGTAGGTATATATCCGCGAACGAGATCCGCGAAGGAAACTATGGTAATTCTTTCTTTCACCCTGTTCCACCCCTATCCGCCTCCTTCATCACGCTTCAGCCCCTGGTAGACTAGTTGGAAATGACAACGGAAAAATTACGCTTTAAACTTTTTCTCAACAAGTTTTAATTATACGGATCCGCGAGCTGCTTAACCAGCTGTCCATCATAATCGGCGCATATATTAGGGGCCTGAAAATTTGGAGATTATTTATAGGTACTATTGGACAGTGACGCAGCCGACGCGACCGCGACGCAACGAACCGACGAACCGACGAGCCGCGAAGGCTGAGCTTTTTCCATTTGATTCGACTGTGCGATGGAAATGAAATTTTTTTACTCCTATATCGCTACGGATTTGATGAAAATGAAACGAGAAATTTGTCCAGAAAGCATGATGATCAGTCGTGTGCAAATTTGCGTACAAATGAAAGACCGATAACTCCGAACGACTTTTCCGAACAAAATATTTCAAACCAAATGTACAGTTTTTTTGCGACTTTTGTGAACAAAATATTTCAAACCAAAAGCCCATGCTCGGGGTTTTTTGGGTCGCGATTCAAATACTCAAGATATTAGTTGCATAAATTTTTGGAATTTTTAATTTTTAATTTTGCATGTCAGTTGAGTGGACAACCTTGTCGTCGATTGCGGTATACGACTTGTACTTTGACGAAAGCGCTCTTCTTTTCGAATATTGATCACTCGACGTTATTCCAGAGACTTTTGCGGCGGAAGGTGATAAAAAAAATCGTCGATTTGTTTTGGCACACGGTAATGTACGTTATTATAGTGGCTCGAGGATACGGATGAGCAGAGATATCAATGCGAGTGGGATATCGGCCAAAGTGGTTCCAAGCCGTCGGGTTGTCGCTGGCTATATAATACGTAGATTACATTATACACAAGGTAGGTATATGGGTATATATCTATATTCCGGGTAGAATTTAGCTGGCAGATACCGGACCAGAGTTCCGGCCAACTATTGCGGCCAACAATGCTAATGTCTGCATCCGAGGGTAATTTTTCTTCCTGGTGACATACACAAGAGTGTTTTCTCTCCGGCGAAACTCGAATACCTACCAAGACTGTGAGCTTGGCCAACGTAATAAAGCAAAAGTTTTCTCGCCGGTCTTCTACCTACGTATGTCTCTTATCAGTTGGTAAAACTTTTGACAACGTATCGTTTCCTCGAAGGGATAATTCAGGAAATATATATGCGTATATATATGTAGATGTATATGTACACGTATATCTTTGCACATCTGCGAATTATACGGGGTTTTGTCTGCTGTATAACCGGTAGACCGTTGTTTCGGAATTGAGATGAACTACGTCGACCCTCCGGTAGTTAGAATTATTTTTTCCTTTTACTTTTTGCCTCCTTCTTAGGTTGCACCACCTCTGAGATAGATGCAAATGGCCACTAAAACGTGGCGGTGAATTAATTATTTTTTACTCATACTTCGCGCCTCGAGCACGAGGACTAAGGGTTCTTGGAAAAAGACGTTTCTCCCCGCGAATGAACTTTCTTTTAGTCGAGGAACGGATTTATCCTCTGAAATGGTACCCATGAGAAGAGAGCTCGCTTTATTTGCCAACCTTGTGCCCGTTGCGCGCTGCACGCCTATGCAAATCCGCTAACGAACGCCTCCATATTCCCATTAAACTCTAACTTTTTCTTATTCCATATAGATTCAAGAAGTCATTTCAGAACATTTATAAGACTTATCCTTTATAATCACACGTAATATGGTCCCTCTCATAGAGGCGATTCGGATTCTCGATCTCCGTGCCATCATCCCCTAAAAAATTCGGTACATCGCTACCGAATTATCCCATTCCTATCGAGTTACCGATCAATCAAAATTCAAAAAGTTTATAAAAATGTGTGAAGAATCCGATAAGTTCGCTCTAATTAAACGGAATCGCTGTACCGTCTGCGTGGTTACGCGATAGAATTAAGCGCAGGATCACTTTGCTCGATCTCTATGGATAATGCGATACGATAATACCAAAGCTCGAAGATTCTCTGTGTACGATATGTAGGTATACGTGGCAAGTAGGTACCGAAGTGAAGCATTTAGGTAAACTCAGTTAGCCAGAGCTACCTGCATACTTGGACCTGGACCTAGCGGCAGCTTGCGTCTGACTCTGTCCGTCGAAATGCTCCGAGCGCACTTGATAACGTAGCTTTAATTAAAACTGCATGCCTACTCGCCTATTTTGTTCTTATTTATTTCTTCACAGTCCGTTTACTTGGTAAATACGGTAACGAATTATTTCGTACGTTAGAAGTCCCCGATTACATCCTGCGGAGAGATTTCTTACTCCTCAGATGTATGGTCGCACAATTTTTCGCCCGGATATTGATTCTGATAATTCCGTATCAATTTTGGGGGGTGAAAAATCGCTTAGGGTCATGATTCACCTACACGCAGATGATATCCGATATTGCAAATTTAGGGCTCGGCTTTCGGCTGATTTTCACTCATCTCTGTGCACCTCTGACTCTCTTCTTTTCGTTTTTTAAATATTAAAATCGCTATAGCTTAGGGTATAAGATACAAGATATATCAATCACGCCAGTGTAGATTTTATACGTGGGCATTATGATAATGTAAAGTTGAGCCCGGCGCAGAAGACGCCCTGATGATCAGTCTTGACGGCGGAAGGGCTTTTGCCCACCGCGAAGTATATTGCTTTTCAGATAACGGAATATATCGCGAAGAAAAATTGAGAGTAAATACAGAAATGCAAAGTAGAATGAAGACGGATGTGTCTGGAATACTTTGCCATTTTTTCTTTTTTTTTTTAATTTTTTTTGGGGGTGAGGGGGGGCTTTTTTTATTCCCGGTGGACTTTTGGGCGCGACACTCGAATAAGAATAGAAAAAAGAGAAACAAAAAAAACGAAAATACACGTTTGAAAGTCACCTTTAGAATGCGAAACGAGTAGCGGGCTGGTATCAGCTCAAACGGAAGGACTTTCTGGGTTCCTTTTTCTTTGATAATTTTAAAAATTCAGGGGTGTGATATTCGTTTTGGGACTATGCCACACGCTGCCTCGATATCTGTGATATTCCACCGATACGTGTTGGGCTTTTGTAAATAATTTATAGTTAAACGTGATTGGAACGCGCGTATGCTCATACTGATTATCAAATTTGGGGTAAACATATCAAGTAAGCATATACTATGCATGGATATACGTATACATCGATATATGTACGACAAAACTTCTCGTTAACCATGAATATGCGCGAGCTTGGTATTTTACACCGATAATGATCAAGATATAGGGTAAGCCACATCATTACATCGGTTTATGCTCATTATTGTTCTCCTCCTTCCACTACAGCCCAACGATCTAATGATAGGCACACAAATGAGCGGGGAATTGAAAACCATGCGAGTGAAAATTTCAATTTGAGTTTACCAATTTAATTGTAAATTTCAGATAGGTAAATCTGCAGAGCTTCGCGACGGTTCAACGTTATCATTAATATTTCAAAGTATTGGATTACTTAGACCGATATCCTACGAGATATATAAAAGCTATCGGTATTATCTAGAATGAACGTTATTCTTCATGCATTCATATCCGCTCAATGATTTCAAACGGTCTTTGAGTCTGGAAAATTAGTATCTGTCGACTTTTGGTTGCATTTTTCTTCCTCGAAGACTTATCTTTTACGATTATTTTAAACTATTGCGAGCTAGAAGATTTCCCTAGCTAAGGCTTTAGTGGAATATTATGTGAAACGGCGCGTATGTAGACTAACAATAAGTAAGGGCACACGTGGCTCAAAATCGAACCACCGATGAATGAAAGGGAAGCTGAGAAGGCAGTAAGAGATGAAAAGGTTCATTATATGCCGTAAAAATCGAATTTTATTAGTAAGTGTAATCGCGAGTGAGTGCGACACGCTTTTGGAATGATATAAATGTCTGAGCCGTCTTATTCGAAAACATTTTTTTTCTTAGGAACTACTTGACCTAGGAAATTGAAATTTGCAGAGCTTTTTCTCATCACGTTCGACTATCGAGCCATCGGCGGACAAGCTGATCTGACCTAGTAATCGGTAGACAAAAAATAATTGTGTCCAATATTAGGATAAATTTTGACAAGTTTCACTCGCGACCTGATAATTCAGCGCATAAAAATTGAAGTTAAACTCATTTTTTGATACTCTCAGGTCCGTTTTGAGAGAATACTAGTTCTAAGATGTTTCGAAATTATTAATTGACCGATCGTCACCTCCCTTCGTACTTGATACTCATTTCATGTACCTCATCTTTATCACGTACCATGTCCCTAAAGATATTTGAAAATTGAGTACTCAGAGTTGACCAAAGATATCCAATACCGTCGACTTCGGCGAGGTCAATTGAGGGCGTGACTTTTAATGTTTGTATAAAACAAACCGAAAAGTGAAGCACACACTCCATACTTCTTCAGACTCTAGAATCACCGTTACAAACCTGCAACTCTCATCTAAAAATAAAATGAGAAATAAAAGTTAGAAAATGAGATTGTCTAGATGCAGTCAGTTCCACGAGTTCGTGGAGCTGGTAAAGGGTCCTTGTATAGTACCCTGCACCAAGTACATGCGGCTTGGCACAGTCAGACGTCCAGACTAGTTCTGTATGCATATTACTGCACTATATACCGCTGCATACGTCTGACACCTAAGTAGTTAGACACGGTGTATAGTCAGCCACAAAAGTACCTTATCGTCAAAGTCTTTCCTTGATTATCTTGATATACTTTTTTCATTATTTTTTAAACCCATACCATCAAAATTTTTAGGACAAGATTTTGACAACAAAAATAACGATTATTTACTATTTTTGGAAATTAAGGTAGAAATAAAATTTGGAGGTAAGGGTGAGCTCCGCGTGGGGATGTCGTTTACTTCGCCTTGGGTCGAAAGAAGTTGATAAGACGTCGGATCGACAGACCCGGATAATATGGTCGTTCTTAATCTTTTATCTTTAACGTTCTTATCGAAGCTTATAATTTCTATCGTTGGGTCGACTTCGTATATAACGAGACCTTTTCGTCCCCCGTTCGTCGGCATGGCGTCGTAGATGGTCACGGCGTCGTAATATAAAGAGGCGTCGCTGTTCGGGGAGGAAAATATAAAATGGAAAGGTCGTTGAAAGGTATAGAGATAAGAAGAAATAAGGCACCACCACCACCACCACCGTCGCCACCATCACCATCAGAGACCCTCGCGGTGTTCATTACTGTCGATTTTGTCTTTGCTAATCGCTTCTGATTCGTAGATAGGGCTGCCATTTGGTCACTGAGATACTATATACCACCCTCCAATAACAGGATTTTTATTTCATGAAATAAAAATTTATCGAGCCCGAAAAATAAAGGGAAACTACCTCCTTCGAGTATAACTGTGCGATCTAGGTATAACGTATTATGTAATAAATATACGAATATATCTATACATACATATACATTTCAGAGATTTCCCTTTTCTTTCCTTCTATTACTATATTCCGAGCGCTTTTCCGGTTTCAAACTGAATTAGAAACGAATAAAAGAATACTGTTCAGGGCTCAATCTTCCTTTTTTTCTTTCGGAGGGGCAGGGGGGGAGGAATGGTCCATTATCTCCGCTTGTTGGAAGATAACCTTAGGCCCAGGCTACTAACAATAATTCTACTTTAGGACCAGCAAATAGCGAGGTCTAATACGAGTCGTAAAAAGTGAAATGAACGTTATGCCCGTATTTTGGCAGAGGAACAAACTAGGACATGAAAAGCTCGTCTGAATCTAATTTAAGTTTGTCATACCCGTGTTTATATACATTTAGAAATTTTAGTATTTTCGATCGAACCACAGGGCGCGGGGGTACGATCGTCACCTGAAATACACGGCTCGCCAAACTTTTGTACTCTGATCAAGCCGCTCGTCAAAGAACGCGAGAGAGTGGCGGGATAATTACTACGAGCTCTATCGCAGAATGACTAAGATTCGTGGAAGAGACAAGGAGGGATTCGCGATCTTCGACTCGTCAAAGGATGAACCGAGACGAACGCGACTTCGCACTTTCTACGTCTTATATAACCATTGCTGTTCCGTTTCGCAACTGGATTTAATTCATCCGAAACTCATGAATGTCTATCCAGCTAACGTAATCAGCAGAGTTAATGAACTCGCGATATCACTCACCCATTAATTCACACGTTAATATTTTTCCGAATATTGTCCTTGCAATTGAAAATAGACAAAACAAAAGTTACACACCTGTAGATTGATTCCACCTAAGAAAAAGCGGTTCTCCTGGGGTACAAGTCGCATCGTTCATCGAAAGTTCTGAAGAGGACTGACCTTGTCTCTATTTGTGATTAGTTTCCCCGGAAATTACATCGTTTTAGAATATTTCCTCGTTTTGAAAAGTTTCGACGAACGATGCGACCTGTGCCCTACCCTAGTAACCGAATGACCTTTGGGAGAGGTTTTTTTCTCACCACGTATAATTTTTGCCAATTCTCTGATTCCATTATTCTTTATTTTTTCAGTCGGGAGCAACGTAAACGAACCACCAGTATTGGAAGCCGGTGGATACCCGACTGGCCTCCCTCTGTCCGAGGCAACGCTGGTAGGGTCTACGGTTTTTACATTAAAAGGTCATGACCCGGAAAATTCACCGGTAAAATATGGAATTCAACTAACCGATAAGTTTGCCGTCGATCCAAGAACGGGAACCATGACACTCGCGAAGCCTCTGGACCGCGAGGTAAGTTTCGAATCTAATTATGTATATATATAGTATATATGAGGATTTGGCCAAAAATATTCCTCGATGTTTCTGATTCTTTTGAAATTTTTTTTTCCATATTCTCTGGGTAAAATCATTTCATGGAACATTTCTTTTTTTTTTTTTTTGAACTTCAATGGTTCAGAAGCTACAAGGGGTTGAATTTTCTGAAAAAAACGACCAAAAAACGGAATCGCGCTCTCCTTTAAACGTTAATATCTCCGGTTCCCTTTTTTTGTCGTACAAACGCCAACGAAAACTCAATTCAAAGCTCTCGAATTGTACTTCCATCACATTCATTTTAAATCCATCGAATAAACAGTTTTTCAATTGTTATGAATAATTGTATGTTTTAAACGCGATTTTCGAAATGATAACCCCCTTTCTGCAATACTCAAAAATTCTGCAAAAGAAAAATACGAACGTGTTCCTTGATTAATTCCCTGAAAAACCTTTCAGTTTCAAAATGGAACTCCGATGTAAACTAGATTTTTTTAAAAAATCACGACAGTTTTCAAAGCACGTGCGGTCAAAAAGGTGTCTCGCTTGATGTGGAACGACTCGTATATTTCTATACCTATATATGCAGACTTGTCATCAACTTCTCGCTTCAAAAGGACGAAAATTATTGTAATCGAACCGGAAAACCAAAGGTTGAATTTTCACTATATCTCAACGTATCGAGGTCCAGAAAACCACCTCCAACGATCTTGAGATGAACGTCTGGATGCACGTGATCCATTCTATGTCCGACGGTATTTCGAGAATGAATAAACGGATTTGAACCTTTGTTAGATGAATCGATACGGTTTTATACCGAGAGGAAATCTTGAAACTATACAGTCGACTGCGCATGCGCCAAATAATTCAATTTTATTGGTCGGTGAGATCGTCCCGCGATGATATTTTAACCGACGAGGCACGGGTGCCAACTTGCGAGAAACGAAGCGAAGCTGTCAAACTCTCGCGCGTAAAGTATTCGATCGAGGTTATGTTGTTTTTTATTTTAATTTAATTTCTACTGTATTAAATTAACACGATTGAATAAACTGTTCCCACCTAGCTGCTTTGTTTCTTCCAAGCACCCATCATTCACAATTAGACCTCTGGTTTTCGATTGTAATTGGAAAAAACAAATCCTCTAAATAAACCGATACATCGAATCGTAGCAAGCGATCAGCTGTTCGGAATAAATCTCGACGATTCTTTCGGAACATCAAGTTTCAATCTCAACGATAAAAGCTTTCCAAGCCTCTCCGAATCACTACCGCAATTCATTGAGATTTTAACCTCAAAAGTTCGTATCAATTTCATCGGTGCCAGAAACAAAATTTCACGGCTAAAACTCGGGATGGCCAGCCTGCTTCAGCGGACGACGAAACTCGCGCATGCGCAGCCGACTGTATAGTTTCAAGATTTCCTCTCGGTATATCTCAAAACCTATTGAATTTTGAATTCGATGGGCCCAGTATTAGTTTTTAGAATGTTTGAAAACAAAAAGATCAATTTCGGTTTTTTCAATCAATAGGATTTGATCGAACTTGAACCTTATCAAAGTTCGGGATTAATCGATTTGGCAATTATTCAGTTGAAAAAAGCAGTCTTTTCTTCTCTTCGAACTGATTATCTAGCTGGAATTGGTCGGTTCGGTAATTTTTTATCTGACAAAGACTAACGGTATTCAGATTTTTACGCACGCAGAATACTATTTTTCGAGCTTGATGAATCCGAGCGGGAAAAGTTCCGGGGTATAATTACCACTTTGTTTCTAAAAAATAAACACCTGCACTCTCGGTATTATATGTGTACAGTGTACTCATCAAATATCTTATAAGGGCGAAGGGAAGGGTGTACGGGGGTGACCTTGACTGTGAATGATGTACGTATAACTCTTGAAAGTTGGCGCGTTTATTCAGCCCCAGGCAGTATTTTCTCAAATGAGAAACTCCGGAATCACCCTACCGGTTCAAGCAGACTTCATTAAACGCGAGTACATCCGACAGACTCGCTAAAGGATCGAGCTTCAAGGTTCAACGTCATCAAATCAGTGATACGTGGTCGCAAAATGTCGAGTCTGATAGCACCTAGGTCCCTCTCTCATATTAACAAGCTCTTCAACACAGAAACCAGACAGGTAGAAGGTCTTCACAATGCTAAAGGACCTTCCACGATAATTGTCTTCTCGTATATCTATCCATATATATATATATATACATGCATAGATATGCGACGAAACTATCAAGCTTTCGTGACGTTTGTTATAACTCTGCTTCATGCTGACTCGGTCATTTGAACTGAGGTGTAATGTAGGTCGGAGGCCGTTCGGAAATAGGTTCGTAAAGAAGGGAATGAAGAAGTGGAGGTAGAAACTTGACCGAGACTTAGGTATAGGTATGAAAGTGGAATAACATTTCGTCGAAGCAAAAGACGAAGAGTATCCATTTATCTATCGCATACTATGAATTCTTACTAGTCTCGATGTTTCAAGTGACTTATGTGGGTATCGTGACAACGAGACGTGAAGGCACGTCAATCCGCCTGTCTGATTGTGTCTTGTGTGGGTAGCACAGCTTCCGTTTCCAACGAAATCCGTATAGATTTGCCGAATATCCCGGTACCATTCTTTGAAAATGACTAAACGTCGGAAAAACTATCCCGGCATAGATAATCGTTTAGAAATTCCGGATTCTCGTGGCTACTAAAGCTTCGCAATATTGGCAGACCAGTTAGTCAGGGGTGTACGTATACCTATATGTTCAGGATGTAAAATTCAGACACATGTCAGGGGATCGTGACGACTAAAGTAACCGATGCAGAGGTATCCTGGTTCAGGTCTTTATTCCACGTCATATCACCTACAAATCTTGGTGTTAACCTTAGAACTCATGACCGGGGTGTATTGTAACATTATACTATGCTCCTGAGCTAGCTAGCGATATGACTGACCTCAGGTCTTGACCATAATTTAATTTGAAGGTCTAAGAGTAGCGTCACGTTGGTCGCGACTTCAATTGATCTTTGGCAGCGATACAGTTCAAGTCCAAACCGTGCGTGGGGTGTACATCTACCCCAGTCGTGAGTTGGCGTTCGGCTTTCGTGGCGATAAGCTGATTTTATATTCCGAATCAAATAAATATATTTGATATGTTATTACGTAATTTGGGTAAAATAGTCACAAATATTATTTAGGGTTGGACGAAAAAAAAAAAAAAAAATTTGCAGTGAAAATATCTCCTGCAGCCGACTAAATTTCCCTCGGCTCTTAATTCCGTTCGATCGGTTCGACGTTTTTTGTACGAAATAAAAACAAAAATATACTTCAAATACAATTTTTCATGACTTTTTCATTGCTTTTGGTCATTTCTCAATTTTTGAATTTTCGTAATTTTCAATGACCCAAATAAATATACTTTTCTAGCTAAGCATAGTGATAGTAATTTTTTTCGGATAGTCTGATGTGTCTTCTCCAAAACCCCGTTTAAAATTTGAAAATCGGCGCAACGGTTTAAAAGATAGAAATTTTTATTCAAAAAATGAGATTTCTGCTGATTTTTTCCGTTTTTCAGTATTTAAATGGATTTCTCACTAATTCAACAGCAATTAAATCGAATGTCTCGTACACCATTCTCTTCCCTGTGGAAAGACGAAGAAATTCATGTATGATTGAGTCCATTTATCCCTGTAAGATCATTTTTACGATCAAGAAAAGCGTGGGGTGCATATATACCCCAGTCATGCGTTTAAAGGTAAGGAAAATGGGTCATGAGTTCTAGGGTTAAAGACCATCGCATCTTATGTCATGTGGTCATCAGCATAGATTCAAGTAATCTCTGTGAAAGTCGCGTAGGTTGACTATTGACTTAATTTCGAGATCAATTTTAGTTCAAACTGAATCCGGCTTCGTGAGACGAATCAATATAAACGTAATTCCAGCATAAACTAGTATTAACAGAAAATATTCAATTTTCCGTACATTTTCAGATATTTAAAGTCCGTGTACTGAGAAATACCGAATTTTCAAATTTCTCGATTTTTTGCAGTAAAACGCACAAGTATTTTCAAAAATGTCTAGTTCATGCCAGAACTGCGTGTGATAACTGCGTTAGCAAGAAATCACGAGTTTGTGGGACTAACGGTTAGTTAGTTATCAAGTACACAGATATCCGTGTATCGTATACCTTAGTCGCCACAATCGCCGGAAATGTACCACATTTTTATATTTTTAACATATCTTTGCTCCCGTGAAAAACGAAATGTGAATAAATTATTTCCGTCTTGAGTTCTGCGAGTATGGGGCATAATATCGTACCGATCTAATTCTAAAATACATTCCAGTATCGATACGAGAGAATACCTACTGTATGAAATAAAATATTCCCTATTGAGTGATACAGGTCAAGTTATATGGTACGTTTGATAAGGATTCGATTGCGAACCATATATATTGCTATCCAGAATCTATGTTCAATTCGTATATATATTCCCATGTTCGATACGATATTAGGAAAGAATGTGAATAATCCCGGTTTAAAGGACATAACTTTATGTAACATCGATTTATACACGTAATATGGGCATAAATTTGTGATTTCCGAAAGCTTCTTTGTCGGAAATATTCCTCCATATTTTCTGTACGACGCACGGCTGTCGATCTACTATTTTATTTTATTTTATTTTATTTTATTTTATTTTATTTGATTTGATCTTCATGCATCGGTAAACCCGAAAGTAGATTCGAATTTCTCCCCTTTTTTTTTATATTTACATATACCTTTATTTTATTTTATTTTATTTTTTCCTTGGAAATAACCATCCCCTGCCAAGGTTTTGGTCTCTCAACGAATCATTCCTTGTGTCGTGAAAATAGGGAGGCGCTCGTCTCTCTGTTTGAGCGAGAAAATCCAGATATTCAATACACAGCCGAAAGAAAGATGAATTTTTCTCATCTCATATCGATGTATCAGAATAGTTCTTGACGAATATTTCTACTCGACAAGTAGGAAAGAAACCTTCCCTCTCTTTTTCTCTTATCGAAATTGAAAGCCAGGTAGGCGAACTAAGGGTGCAGGCTATTTGATTTTTACAACTCAACATTCAAGTTAACTTTCGTGGATTGGAACGAACGTGACCTCGTATAGGGTGAAATAACGAGGTCACGAAATAACTGATCTTGTCAGGATAGAACGAAGCACAATGGCCTGGCATAGAATACATATTAGCTACACACGGATATCAAAAGTCTGCTCGTGCGTTCGCGTATAAATGTGCTGCATCAACATGCGAGCGAATATGAGCCAATACATGATACAACAGTTTTTCTCTCTATTTCGTACGTCATAAGAACACCCTTAGCCTCAGATACGTGCACCCTGATCCAGGAGTTGGTTCAAGGCAGCCACGAGTTAAGCTCATTACACGCCACAAAAACTCGAGAGACCCCCGAGCCACAAAAACGGGCAACTGTGGCGACCAAGCCTGCGAGTTTACACACGCGTATTATCTAGGGTCACGCATTGGATCGGTCACGTATCAAGCGTAAAGCATAAAACGCGTTAGGCTATCTCAAATTTTCAGATTTCTCCCTGTTTTTTTTTCTTCTTCAAATATGAAGATTATCTATATACGGTATTCACAGCGGATGAAAATTTCTCTCGAAGTTTCGTGTATCTACTGCGAAAAACGAGAAAACGACGTCTGAACCCATCGAGCTAATAATCCGATGTAAATCGCATAATTCCAAGTTTCCTTATCGCAGAATGTATAACGGAAACGAATAGCCCGATGAGATTGATTCCAAATTCGACGGGTATTAGTTGCAACGGAATGCAGACCATTTTAAGCAACGCGAAAGTGTGGCGAAACGATCGATTCCGAGCCTTGATCGCACCTGTATTAATTGCCGACTACTGGGAAAGGATTTCGTACAGAATAATTAACGAAATACCACAAAATCCCATCGTGAATACGACCGCAAATAGCGATGATACATGTCACGCACGTATGAACAGCGGGTTTAATAGTGAACAGCTCTATACCTGTGCGTATCGATTGTTAGAAAAAATAATTAGCTCACCTCTTTAGGGCATAGCTATAATATTATTGCGAATTCAATTCAATTTTATTTCATTTTGTATCGAATAAGCTCGAATACCTCTCGCACCTAGAATAAAGTAGCTATACTAGATCACAACATATGCGGTGAACCCAAACCTATCGTAAACTATTTTCGATCCGTTGTTAAGAAGCGTCGTCAAGAAAAATGGAATTCGAATGACCGTTACACCCATGAATTTTTCTTTCTTGTACACCGCCACGGTCAAGAAACTTATCGCTGTCGCTGATAATTAGTTAAATTTGTATGTTTTTTGGATTTCCTACAAAGAGGTTTACGAATTATCGAGGTTCTCGAGAGCATACGAAGGTAGAGACGTGAGAAATATGGATATACAGCTGTTTCAAGATCTACTTTAATCTCTATGCGATGAAATGGGATTCCGCTAGATCGTGGAAGACGAAAAGCTCGATGATCGCACATATCATGTCTACATATACGTGTATAGTTTTTCAGAACGTTTTGAAAATACTAGGGAGTATTTCTCGTATGGGCTTGTTGCGATCTGTCAGAAAGTTATCGCATTGTTTCTTTTTATTTTTTCATTCGTTTTATATTTTGTTTTTCTTTATTCCTCGCTTTTTCAAACCGTCTGCTGTTTCCTGGTGGCGTGTAGCAGGCGGTTTGGAGGTGGAGAAAGCATGGAGAGTGAGTGAGAGAAAGAGAAAGGGAGAGAGAAGTATCGTGCTTTGTAAGGCCACCATCTGCGGCGGACAGGAAGTCGAAGGATAAAGCGAATTATCTGAAAAGTGGAAAGAAAAGAAAATCGCATTGCGTGATACCCTTCGAAGGTTCCCTGCGGAGACGTTATTACCGGGGTCGCCATAAGAACAAGAACTTATACCCCGCGTTTAAACGCGATAAACTTTAGCGAAGAAGAAGAAGAAGAAGAAGAACGAGGAGAAGTAAAGTGAGAAGAAGAATAGGAAGAAGAAGAAGAGCTACTCGATCGGTTATTCCCAGGAAATAACTGCGTGTGCCAAACTGGTTGTAATTAATTATTTAAAATACGACTTCCTCCATATTGCCACGCGGACCGGAACTTTACTCATCATTTTTACTCTAGTTACGACCAAAATTCTTCCCTGTTCTTTTTTTACCCGCCCCAGCATGAGGGAGAAATATGTATACCTATATCGCGTGAAATAAAAACTTGGCACTCTGCCTTCTCCGTGACTTGAAAAGTATAATTGTACGACGCAAGAGGTCGCGCTATTGGTCCTGGATTTAACCAAGATTACTTTAATGATGATTGCCATACAAAAGACACTTCTAGTCTGTCCTCGACAATACGACGCTAACGAGTCACTCTCGACGGTATCAACTTCTCGCTCGATGGTAAGTACCGAGCACTAGGTATACGTCCAACTCCACTAATGCACCTCCGATTCAATCTTACGACCGATATGCTGGCTTTTAATAGCAGCTTCATCTCTTTCCCGCTGATCGAACGTCTTTGCAAAAACTTTCTGCGATCGGTATAAGCGAAAATAATTTTCACTCGTGGACAAAGAAATCATTTCCACGGACCGGCATGTGTCTAAATTGTTCTTTGATCGATCGGTTTAGTTACGGTAGTTCACAGGTATTATCGAGCAAGATCAAGTAAAAGATCAGCCACTGCTTTGGTTTCAGATATTAGGTCTCTAATTGTTCGGAAAATAAACCTCTATCAGTTGAACCGACAGCTTTTTGATTCGTTCATTTTTGTTACAGGAAATTAAACAGCAGGAAAAACAAGCGTGTAAGCTTGATAATTTGAGAGTGAAAAATTGATTGCTCGAATCACATTTTTGCTATCGAAAACTTATCTGTTCGTCGCAATTGAAAATCTAAGCATCGGTTGATCCAAATCCCTCCATCGAGTGTTTTTACTTTGACTGCGTATAACTCTGCGATATAACTCCGTATAACCCAATGGCTCATAGATTCCGAATTTCACTTGATTTCGCTTCAAAATATTGGCGAACTGCGCCTATTCGAGTGGTATGTACCCCGTTAACCCATCTTGACCCGGATGATTGAATGGAAGATAATTAACAAACTAAAATGATTGGCACGATATCTGTGCGATGGCACGGAAGTAGATTTCGGTTCCCATACATCGTGATTCGTAAAGGCTTTGATTAGACGCTGACTCCAGTTGAGGAGAGGGAATCAAAGCCGGCGGAATTTCGAGTGAGCGATTAATTTGAAGAGTAATCGCGCGTTAAACCTCGTTAAAACGCGAGGCTCTGATTATTTTTTATTTTATTGACAGAATTGGGTGCCGTTTGTCAATTATTAGAACGGAGCATTATACACGTCGCGTACCGAGGGTGGTTTACAAAGAGGAACTGAAGAGCGACGCCGCAAACTGGGAACAAAAACTCCAGAGCCATGCGGCTTTTCATCTTCTTTTTGTTCTTCGCTTTTTGCTTCTTGTTTTTCGGCTTTGGGTCTTTACCACCCCATTGACCGGAGGTATTCATCCACCGGCGAAAACTAAACGCACTAGTGCCTAGTTCTTGCACCGAGAAAATATCATCTAAGTTCTTGCACCGCGGTGGTAAAACTGCAGCACATGGTATGTGACTGCCGAGGATGTGGACGTAAGAAATTAAAGCGAAGTTTTTCGTGTTATTTATAACGCTCGAGAATCAAGCTAAACTTGGGAGTTAACTAACATCGGTAGTTCGGTACCAGGTTGAAATGAAACTTATATCTAACTGTCAAGACAATCCTAGCCGGGCGTTTCGGAACGAAGCGCACTTCGAAATCTGAGTCCGATTAAGCGAGTGTCGCTTCGGACGCGAAAGTTCTTTCAAAAGATGAAATCTGAGGAAGTTTGAAATAGATAAGCCGGAACTAGGTCCCAGGTACTTACTTCTGCGTCTATAGTATAATATACTCGGCACATATATCTATATCTGAGGGTGCCTAAATACTAATGCGATATACCAAGGGCGAATCGATTGTTCTTGCAAACTGTACTAGCGAATCAAGTCGGATAGCTTTTGGACCAACTGATAACTAGCTTAATAGCGGAAAAGCCCGTTTTCTCTCTCTTTGCTGCCATTAAAGGGGTACGAGGATATTTCCGAAGGAGCGGTGTGTTCCGAATGTTTTTTTTTTTTCAAAAGTCGACATTTTTAAGCCATTGCTTCTTATGGTCAGTTGCAGTCGACTTATGAAAAAACAAAAAAACAGATTTCGCAGGTACCTACATCAATCACCGGTTTCATTCCACATTCGTTCGTGGTCTTCAACTATTCCGAAAATAACCTTTATAGCATGAATGGACAGCTCGTTGATATCCCTATTTCTCAGTTCTAGAAAGTCGAGGAGGGAGAACAAAAATGTGTACCAATTGTGGAGTTTGCTCGAAAAGAATGACTCGAGTCATTGTTTCAGTATTAGAAGGATTGGAAAATTTGAAGTTCGAGTGCAGTGGTTGATCTGAAAATTAATATTCATGACTTCTAGCTGATCATACTTCGGAATACTACAGTGAATTGCTGCAATGGAACCCGGGTATTGCGAAAATCCTTTTTTCGACACACTCGTTCTATACAAAAATAACCCTTTCGGGGTCGTCTGTAGTACCTCATTCATCTCAGTGCACTGTAACGAAACAGCCAACAGGGGTATGTGACATGGGTACCCATTTCCCGAGTCAAAACATTCGGAAAGGGTTCGCCCAATCCCATCCTCGCATCATTCATTAGCGTCACAGAATTCACGGGAAATAAGTGAAATCTTGTTAGAGGCAAAGGCACGAAAGCATCAGGGTATGCCGAAACAAATCCACATTTCTCTTTCCGACCTCCCACCGCGAAAATCTCTAGAATTAGATAATTCCGAATTCCAAATATCTACGCAACTGTTACCCTAAACATTCGAATAGTTGAAATATTTGTATTGGATTCGCCATTTTGAATTTCGAACTTTAGACCGCAGATTCAGAATCAGCGACCCAACAAACCCCCGAGCACCAACACAGAATTTCGCGCTACTTGTTCCAGGCAAGTTACATGAACATTAGTTACACGATGTAGGGTTTTGCATGTCAATCAAACGGAAAACCTGAGCGTCGATTGAGGCACCACTTAGACTTCGATGACATTTTACGTGATTCCAGAGATTTTCGCCACGGGAGATCGAAAAGCAGATGTCGATTTGATTCGGCATACCTCATCACGGGTCACTTTTTTAATGAAATGCGATTACAACTAGGATGCTTCGGAATATTGTATCGAAAGCTATTCAGCTGCAATAATAATTGTTGTAGAAGAAGAAATAGTCTGGTTAGTGCGGCCGAATTAATGAAACGAACTCGCGCAGTTCACGTAATGGTTAGGTTCTACATCCGAAAGCTCAGACTTGGATTTTTCCTTCTTTGTCATTTCCTGAGGGTGAATTCTGACCTCGTCGTTTGTTCGTTATTTTGAAAATTACGGTCTCTCGTAGCCGAAAACGGAAGTCCAAAAGAGAACGGATACGGGGTACGCGAAACGGCGGGGGACGTAAGCGCGACAGGCAGACAGACGGACGTGAATTGTACGCCCAGTGGCACGCGGGGAATTTCAGAGTCAGGATTCTGAAGTTTCCTTGTTGAGAACAGAAACCCCCTATTTCCTTGCTTTTCCACGCTATTTCTCGTCGGTATACATATAAGCCAGACCTCAGACACTCAGACGCCCAGCCACCAACCGTTTCACTGTCCGTTCGTCTCATTCCTTCGAGTTTCAAGACATAATTACGAGAAATACCTGGGGACGTATTTATTCGAATATATTGCACCACCGTAAGCTTAAGATGTCCTTCTTCACCCCAGCTGGAACCCACAGTGCAAGAGTAGCCATACTTTGTAATGAAATTGACTACTTCATGCTACAAGCATCGAATACCTGTCGAATTACATTTCCACATAGTTTTTCGAATAATTAAATGAGAAGGGTCTGTACAAACGATTCGACAATATCGCACAATGATTCTCATCATGGGAACAAAGCTCCAGTTTCCGAAAAAATGACGCGAATCTTTTTAAACTACATCTACAAATGAGCCTGGAAAGTCGAATTGAAAAATTTTGATTTCATTTTAAATACTGGGGCTCCCAACAGATCCTTGCGCCACAAATTTTAAGTTCTCCAATTCGCACTTTTCTAGTTCATTTGAGGATATAATTTGAGAAGAGTTTCGCGTAGCTTTTTTGAGATCAGTTCACGCTCTGTCACAGTAAAATCTATTTCACGGTATAGGCGAAGCTCGATTTTCGTTTCGGAATTGCGTTTTGTGCGGACAAAAAGATCGGTCCCGTGAGAAGCAAATTCCTGAAGCAAAGACCTGCGGAAAACTGTTTCCCTTTCCATCCACCGATTTTCTTAGATTCAATACTGGTTCCAACGCGTACCAAATTCTCATGAATCTGAGTTCGGTCTTCCGAAATTTCTCCAATGGATGGGATGGAAGGACCTAATTCTTACACATTTTCTAGTTCGCTTTCTTGATGCATTTGAATCAGTAGCAAGCTTTGATCTCGTTTCCCTCGAGGTCTGCTCTTCCTTCGGTTCCAATGACACAATTAACAGGATCTTCAACGTAGGTACGCGCTACTCGACTTCGGATCTATTCAGTGTCGTGCTCAGTTCACTACAAGGTGATTAAATTTTTCGGTACATTGTGCCCCGGAGAGAGTTGATTGCGTGATTGTTTGCAGTCTTTGACACTAGCCAGATGAGTTACTCATCCACGATGGAGTTGCGTTTGATGTTGGAAAGGGACTTAAAGACTTGATGAAATCTTCCGCGGGAATATGTCTTTCCCTTTGTTTCATTGCCGTCTCCTCTCACTATCCGAAGTGTATGTAGTACATACATACCTACGTACTGGTACCTAGTATCTAGCTACGGCTAAAAGTTCCCGAGGAATCGAGAGGTCGAAATTGAAATGCCAGGACCGTTGGAATCTCCCGAGGAAATATCCCTGGGAAGCGAACCTTGCGAAACCCGTGAACCGAAAGCTTAGGATGTGTTGTTCAATTTTGTGGAAAGTTTTTGGCAACGCGAAGGAATAGGTTTGACGTGTATGAGTTATTGCACGACTTCTGTTACTGTACCACTCCGCACTATACCGGAGTAGAATCCGACCTGGAGTAGGTAGCCACGATCTCGACTCCACGATAATGATTCTCATTCACAATGAACCCGCTCAGCGATGTAGGTATTAGGCTTGGGAAAAGCTAACGAATATAATTTATCAAGGAGAAAATATATGATCGGATTACGGAATGACCCGCGTCCCGGTGGAAAGAAGGAAGAAAGATAAGTGGATTTTATCGGCAAAACATGTTTACTACGTTCCTACTTTAGCATGGGAACCGATAGATTCAATTTTCTTCGCTGAATTTGCCGCTCTAGGCTACACCTCTTCATCCACTCTTCCGAACACCCGATTCTGCAGCTTGGAATAACTCATTTCTCATAATTGGTCCTAACATGGCAACGCGGCAAAGGATAGGCCTGGATGGCTAGGAAAAACATAATCCAAACGTTGAAGGAGCACGTTATCAATTATACCTCGTCATATCTGGGGAGGACGTGTTTCGAGGAACAAATAATTGCGAATGATTAATTAGCAGCCTTGTCGGGCTCGCGGTGTACATCTCACGTTGTGAATTCGGCTCTGATGGAAACTCGTCGAGGAGAGAAAAATTTTACGAGTTAATGCTATTGTCGAGTTGAGCAGGGTATTGCGCTGCAGTCCGCAGCGATAAGGTTAATAATTAATTACCGTACGAGCAACTCCGGACTGATTTTTGTACAGAAATACGCGTATTTTATAGGGACGTGAATTACGTGAGATGGGTTCGTGCGTACCTTCCCTGAGTTTGGTATATTTCAAATTTGTTTTGCGTTATACCTCTACTGAACATATAATAGAAAATGCGCATACGATTGAGAAGAACGGCTGAATAAGCGACATATTTATGTGTTTGTTCGCGCATCGGGCTGGATCGAAGATGAATGTCTTTTTCATTTCTCCGATGCTTCTTTTCTTATTTATTTTCATTTTCTCTCTTTATTCTTGGTCTTTGAAAATTGTGAATTGATTCGCTGGGTGGACCAAATTTTTGGAACGATAAATCATTTCACTCTGGTTTGTATATGATTCCGACAATTTTTCTCCGCTGTTACTCTAGCTATAGGTATACATATGTATATGTGGAATTCATATCACGGTATGTAAGCAATTTATTCAGAGGTACGGCGGCAACGACGAGTGTACGTTCGTTGAGTTGAAATATTCAATTTCCAAACATTGCTTCCGCTATCATTAATTAAAAGGTTTTTCATCGTATACGGCCACACCGCCGCGGGTCAAAGTTTCGGTCAAAGAACTTTTATTTGAACTTTTTCTCGACCCTTCACGATTCGAGAGTTATTTACCCGCAAAGAGCCGCCTCATGTGTTCATTGCCTGGAGTCTTCAACCGCAGAGGAGTTTCGTTGAAATCATTAAATAATGAACTAACACAACGTTTAGGAATACATCTTGGAACTAAATTTTTTCGAATCACTGCAAGTATAAACTCTGCATTTTCACAGCAATTATTTGTGTTTTTAGGGACTTCGCCCTTCATAGATCAAACGAGGAAGGATACAATTAATCAGCTGTGAAAACACTGAGTCGATAGAACATTTCTTCAAAACGGAACAGCGAAGTGAAAAAAAATTATTTCCAAGGTGCATGTATACTGGAGTGTCTCAAAAAAACCGACTATTTTTATTTTTTCGAAGAACATTGAAAAATCGTCAGAGTATCCCTAGAAAAAGACCCTGTGAAAGTTAGAGCTCTTAATATTAATATTTAGAGGTGGCGATTCGTAATTTTCTATTTTTCATTTAGATAACGAATTTTTGTTTCAAACCTTGGAATTTTTTACCTTAATAACGAATCACTTTACAAGTATGACAAAGGGACGTTGTTATAGAAAATTTAATGCTCTACAAAAAAGGTCTCTTGCACTTTTTTGATAAACTTATTTTAGAAACTCATTTTTTGTCAGAAAGGTGGTTCTTTGAACTCGAATATCATTCGAATGGCTAAGTTTATCAAAAAAGTGTAGGAGACCTTTTTTGTAGAGCATTCAATTCCCTGCAAAAATATGTTTGTAGATTTTCTGTATGACGCATCGTCAGCTAGTTATAAAAATCCGAAGGAGCAAAAACAAATTTTCCCGTGTTATTTAAATGGAAAATAGAAAATTACGAATCGCCACCTCTAAATATCAATATTAAGAGCTCTAATTTTCAAAGGGTCTTTTTCTCGGGATGCTCTGACGATTTTTCAATGTTCTTCGAAAAAATAAAAATCGTCGGTTTTTTTGAGACACTCTAAATTGTATACTCCCTTAATAGGTCTAGATAGAAGATAAGTACCTGGCACAAAGAAAAGCAGCGATCTTTGTCAGCATAGGTAAAATAATTGGAAAACGAAGTAAAATAAATCCCCAGTATTTTTCAATGTTCCATATTCGCGAGTAAGTCGCATCATTAAAAGGCTGCAGTATACCAACAGTCAGAAAATACCCGAGAAAACCTTGTGACACTTTCTCAGAAAAAGGTTCGGTGTTACCGTAGTAAATTGAGTTGCAGACTGTGGATTATACTGTGAGATTATCCAGAGAATTAGGGCTGACAACCGCGAGTTCTTTTACGTAAATTTTCCAATTTTTTCTTTTTTTTTTTTCACCATCGCACAGAACAGGATTTCAGACCTATTCTACTGCAAATTAATGGAGAAAGCCGAGGCACCTTTCCCGAGAATTTATACATATATGTATGAAATCTATCGCACGATAGCCATATCAAGAAATGGTTAAGTTTTCAATGAAACGATTCGCGATTTCACGGCATTCTTTGTTATTTTACTTATAGGAATAATCCCGCAATAGAAAATGTCCTTGCGAAATGTTCGGCAAGGAAAAAAGCTTCCAGACTGTAGATTATATCTCTGTGGTTAGGTTGAGAATTAGGGGCGACAACCGCGAGTTCTTTTGTTTAAAATTCTGGATTTCCTCTCGGGACGGTAAAGAACAGGATGTCAGCCTGATCCCCGGTGCAAATGAGAGTACCTCTCGGGAAAAGAGCCGCAGAATTTTCTTCGGATTTATTCAGGATGGAGAAACATGGTTGTTATACCTAGGTCTCGTTACTTTTCGGCGACGGGAGGTCGCTCCGTAAGGGATGCTCGGTGGACCCGCTAATCTAATCCGGAAGTAATCCCGGTAACTTTTCTACGGTGGAAAAGGTTCTTTGTCAAGGGCAATCTTCGTCTTCTGTAGCTTTCTCGGGTCTGTCTGTTTTTATATACCGTATACCTACGTACGGAATCTCTACACAAAATACCTTTCAGCTAATTCCCTCTAAGCGCTGTCTATTCTCCTTTCCGATCCGCATTGAACAATTCGGAAAAAATTCTTTTCTCGTCGATTACATTCCGAAGAGTTTCTTCGAACTTGAAATGAAGAGATTTCAGCGGGTGAAAATTTTCAAGATATCTACAATACATATCAGTTGTCAGTGCATTCGTCTCGCTCTCTTCACTTCGCGTATGAGTCTCCAATTCCGAGGGAGGCGTGGAAATTATTCTTTAAATAATTCGCTGGCAAATCCGAACTGGGTTATGTACATTTTCTTTTGAAATCCTCTTCAGCTTCGGCGTTAGTAAGATCGTGGAAAAGTTCTTTGAAGCAAGTATAAGCTTCGGGCCGAGTATGGCTGCATAAAACTTGATTAAATGTTAGCAAAGTCAATAGAAACGATACGACCTGTGTCCCTTTGAGGCTGACTAGCCTAGCAAGTGCAATTTTCATAAAGTAAACAGAATTTTCTGTAACGTATGAATAGTAAAGAAGTCTGCAGGTGTATTTACATGCACATATATTCACGAACGGGGTGGGTATAGATGGGTAGATTTTTCAACGAGCCTTTGCCAAGAAAATTACCCACAATGTTATTGCGGGCTGAAAAAGAAAAAATGAGAATAACGCGAAATAATTTTTCTTCCAACCAAAAGGGTTGATTTTATTAGAGGCTTTCGGCTCTATAACGAAACGAAAGGAAATGCTCAAGGGTAGCTGAGAGAAAAAAAAATTTCAGTGATATATCTGGAAGAAATATATATAGGTATGAGAAACGGAAAAGGGGCAAAGCAGGGTAATACCTATACCCGCCTATGATTCAAATAAAGAAAAACATAAAAAGAAATAGTCTCGAACGAATTTTTCTGTTGACACGAGACACCCTCGTCCCTCGAGTTGTGGAAAACTCGAAATTGTCACGTAATTCTGATATGCAAATACGGAGAAGAAAAAAGTGTAGTCGATTTTAGGTGAAAATTTTCGAATTGCGAGAGGAAAGATTTTCACAAAAATTCATTTCCCTTGATAAAACATGTTTCAACGTTTATTTGAGGATGAATGAAAGGCAGTCCGTTTATGCCGAGGCTGGAAAAAATTCAATTTGTAAACTGTGGAGTGGTCATGAATATAATGAATAAGACGTTGTACCTCTGTTGTAGGAGAATGATACCGTACGGTTCCGAGTCACGCTGGAAGATGAAGTACCTGAGGGGCAACAACCCAACATCGTTGGTGTTGACGCCTACGTAATCGTTCTGGACGAGAACGACAATCCTCCTCGTTTCCTGGGAGTTCCCTACGAAGCTGTGGCTGCTGAGGATACCCCTCCAGGATCTACCATTCTCCCGGGTATAAGAATCACCGACCCGGACTTATTGGGAGAAAACATCGAGCTGTCATGCATACCTCAGCCACAAGTACGATAAGTTAGCCATTTGTTGAGTTCAAATTTCAATAATACTCATTGCGGCCGTCCGCAGGATGGAATTTCAATTTCGGTTGCGATTCTACGATATTAAGTGAGCGAATATGGATCGGAAGAAAAAATGTCAGACTCCCTGAGCCATTGGCATTTGGTCAAACATACCGGAGAAAAAAAATTCAATCGACTCTGATATTTCAGACCAAAGTTACAGCATTTCGACAATTCAAAGGATGTTAAAAAAATCGCGGAACCATTCTCTTTATCCAGTTTTGATTTTCCCTCAATACGTTGCTGAAAGCGGTAAGATATGTTCCCGGCGCGGTTAATGATCGCAATTTTTCGTCCATAACGAAATCCGCTGATACGTTCCTAGGAGAAAGTACGAACGGCCACATAACAAGATGAGATATAATCAGATTTTGATATTTCAAAAAACGGCTCGCGTTATCGTTTTTTTACGGTCCACCATGGGGCAGGGGACCACGACCCACGCCCGTGAACCGTATTTTCGAAACTCAATTTACAGTTAATCTCGACAGTTATACCGAGCTTCGAACGTTTACTAGTGACATATGTTTCGCATATGCGAGTCGCGTGGTACGGTTACGCACATTTATATGTAATATATATGTATGAGCGAAAACTGTGGTAGATGTATAGTTCGCGGATATACATATGCCTTCGTTCTGCATCCTCCCAGCTGGCAGCTATACCTGAATTCGAACCTATGTACCTAAACGTACCGTATGCATATATAGGCGCCCATGTATGTATAGTTGACCGATAAATTTCGCTCCATACAAAATGGCCGATAAAATTGTGAAACCTTTTAACTAATGGCGCTCCAGGTTTATCGCGGCGAACTTTAATGCCGTTACACGTGGACCTCTCCCGAACACAATGCAGGGTCATTAAACGTAACTAATGCGTCTGTACCGGCATCCCTATATTTCCTTCTTCCTATATAATCACTGTAGTCGCTGGCCAGGAGAACCATAGGGCGGTATGGCCGAGGACCGGCCGGAGACCCCGGAGGCTTCTTGAATCGAAATTCCCCTTCGATTCAATCCGTTAACTTCATTTTCCGAAGGGTTCCGTACCCACCCACCGCGGTGTGTAATCCAGGTAATTGGGGTACCTTAGCGGAATGACCGATCTCATACTTGACCACAGAATCTGCACTGTACGTCATTTGTATGCTGTATGGAACAGGCGAAGTCCGGGGATTATTCTATCTGAAATGTCATCGGCCGAGGTATGATCTTGGGAAATAATTAATCGGGAGGAGAGAACGAAGAAAGGAAAATGAAATGGGAAGAGGAAGCAGCCGCGGGTGAAGATGAGAGAGAAAAGAGAGAGCGATTCGATTCGAAGTTCGATCAAGAAGTCCTGATTAATTGTCCGCCTCCGAATCCATACCATGCTCTTCATTTCCCTTGGGAGATTTTGATTCCCACAAACAAAAGCGGGTCTGGCCCACCCATCCATCCGTACGTCCCGTACTCCCGACCGTTTTCTCGTGGGTTCCTTATCGGCTTGCCTTCCGGTAGCTTCATCTCGTTCCTGCTCATCTCCCCTATAGTTTCTCTCTTAGGAGATTTTCTCGCTTTGCGCCGCAGAGGGGTGCAGAGAGATCAGGCTAACAATGAGGCTCGTGAACAGATACGAACTCCAATACGTCATCCACGAACGGTTGAGCTTCTTTTTCTTCTCCTTTTTTCGTCTTTTTTTTTTTTTTTTGCTTTTTTACTGAGACTTGTCTTCATAATATTGAAGACTTATTTTTTTCTCTCTCTTTCTTCATCCTTTTCCGAGCTGGTAGCAGGTGGAATAATAGAAAACCATAGGAAGAAACGAAAAAAGGAAAGAAAAAAGAAAAAAAAAGAACCATCACCTACCTCGTATTGTACTGTAGAGTCAGAAGCTGCAATTAAGCACGTCGACGTTAAGTAAAAGCGAGAGTTTTATGCTGGTAAGAGTTGAGGCGGTTAAACCGGGTCGAGTACGTGAAATGGCCTTAACTGTTTGACGCAGATTGCAGTAAAGCTTTGTAGAACCTCCGGCTCCTGTGAGCACCAGCGTGTGCCAGTTAGAGAAACGCATAAAGAATAAAACTTCTACCCTTATACACTCGACTCGGTAAAGAAGATAGGGGAGAAATATTGCAGAGTAACTTTAATAGAATACAACAATATATCAGGGAAAACCACCAAGAGGTGTTCGTATTTCATGAAAAATGCTTTCCCGAAGTACTTGTATACTTTTTAGGGAGTACCAAACGGTCTTTTTGCTACTGAAAAAATCCGCTAAATGGTATTATTCGCGGGATACATTTTGAAAATGGTAACTGCCTCGGTAAAGCACCTCGCCTCACGTTTCCAAGAGGTTCAATTTCCGCCTTCGGAACGCCCTGAGTACGCTGAATAATTGCACACCTGGTTCACTCCAACGAATTATAAAACGGTGTATGAAATTTCTCTCAATTTCTTCGTGTGCTCGTTAAAATTCCTTCGAAACTTTGACCGATATTACGTTTACAGTTTCCTGATGCTTGCGAAAAATTCGCAATAGTGGACGTGGAAAAAAGCGAGAACGCCTACGTCGGTGCCTTGGTTTTGCAACAGCCTTTGGACTACAGGGAAAGACCTTTCTACCAGCTGCTTCTAATGGCCAGCGTAAGTTTTCTCAAAACGTGCCAGGTTGTATTGATTTTTTTTTTTTTCTTCTTCTTTTCTCGTCTTTTCCTACTTTTTCTTTCGAAGTTGTGTATGACGCATGAGAAAACGCGGTTACCAGTATCGAGAGGGTGACGGAATCATTTTTTTCTCAAACCACGGGTACGCTGTGAAGAAATATATCATTGACAGCATTTTCACACCTGATCGGTAGTTTTTTGAGTTCACTTTAGATTCTATAGACTTCGGGTTAGATGCATTGACTGCACCGAAGAAAAAGTGGTTTTCGTATAGGGTACAGGTCGCATCGTTCATTAAAACTTATTCAAATTGAGAGGAAATATTCTACATTGATGTAAGATTCGGGGTGAACCAATGATATTCAACGAATTTGATTTTCAGATACGAAATTTTTTGATTTGCAAGCTATTTTCTTGTAAACGTTGAAAAAAAAGTTTGTTGCGCGCTCACAGCAATAGAAAATTTATCTAATCTCTATATATTATTGGTTTGCTCCGAAATGATATCATTTCAGAAGATTTCCGTCCAAATTTCAAATGTTTCGATGAACAATGCGACTTGTACCCTGCGACGACTTCTTCTCCCGTAGACTCGATCGACGTAAGACGAAGTCCACAACATCTCAAATAATTTGCAATTGTGTCTCAAGGAACAAGTGAACATAATTCGGATAGAAAACGAATGATATTTTTCATCGGCAAGATTTTCCATCGGAAAAGTGAAAATTTCTTCGATATAATATCGCGAGTAGAGCTTATTTGGTGTTGGTTTTAATGTCGAGGTGCGGTTTCCGTTTTAGGTTGAAACAAAGTTTTTATACAAGTTAAAAGTAGGTGATGAAAACCTAATTAGGGAAGTTAGGAACTCGGATTCACGCGGAGTGTGTTTTCAGTGTTCCAACTGGTCGACACGACCCATGGGACAGAAATTTTGTGCTAAATTATTCATAATTAATCACTTGTATAGAAGTTTAAGACCATCGGAAATTTATCATAACGTTAATTAAAGTTAGCAACCCCGCCGCGAACACTAACGTAATAATGGTAAAGCGGCAAGCCGGGTAAGAGTACCTCTTGAGACTGATTCAGAATGGAAATGTCTAAGAAGAGTCAACAATTTGCATGCCAGAAAAACAACAAACTTTTAAACTAATATGAAAGGTGACACAGTTATCGATTCAATTTTCCTATAAATATTTATATGCGGATTTGAAAAATTCTCCTCTATTTTATATGACGTAACGGCGACAAAGATGGATCAGTTCTGAAAGTTCGAACCCGCGATTTCTCCGAAGATATTCAATGAAAATATCTGAAATTTTCCACAATATTTACATTTTATGCCGACTTAATTATACTGAAAACATTCCAACGACTTCGTGTCATTTCTAAGATTTTGAATGATTTCATACGATTAATCGAGGGATTTCTGAGATTTCTAAGGATTTCCAATGATTTAAACAATTTCACATCACTTGTTCTCAAAAGATTCCACGAAGCGGTGTAAGTAAGCGATATTTCCAGAGTGGTTGGCCCCTGGGGTCCATCTTCGGACGCTTTACCCCAATATGAATTGGTTGGTGCATAGATATTATATGACGAGTTACTGACTTATTAAACCGATTAAAAAGACTAAAAAAATGTCGATAGGATGGCAAAAATAACAGCACAACGGGGGTGGAGATAAAAGTAGCGGACATTCAAAACAGCCCACCGGAATTTCTCGACTCACTGACCGGAGTCGTACAAGAAGATGACCCTATCGGGACTCTCGTTATGACCGTAAAAGCCAGAGATGGCGATCGAGGAATGCCAAGGAAGGTCATCTATGAGCTGGTCACCAGTGAGTTTTCAGATATATACACAATATCCCATGATATGCGTGGGCGATACGTAAAATTTACGAAGCGTTGATATTGCTGCACTTGAGTTGAGTAAGTTTTTGGAGTACCGGTCGTTTCAGATCCATTCGACTATTTTCTGCTGGATGCTGATACCGGTGAACTGAGAACAGCAAAACCGTTGGATCGAGAAGCACTCGCGGATTCGACCGGAGTCCTAACTTTGATAGTTAAAGCTCGTGAAGTAATTGACGGAGTTCCAGGATCTGATAATTTAACAGTTTCAACTGCCGAGGCTACCGTCACAATCAAAGATGTAAATGATGAACCACCGTCGTTTAATCGAAGAGAGTATAACATAGAAATCCCCGAGAATGTTCCTGACGGTACTCCACTGCCGCATCTTGATATGACTGTCAAGGATCCTGACGTGGTATGTGCGCACAAAGGAAAATAAACAAGACTTTGGGAATATTGGATATTTTTAGCGTTTTTATAAATTAAATTGAAAAATTTCAGGGTCTGAACTCGGTGTTTTCGCTCAGACTGGAAGATATAACTGGAGCTTTTACCGTTGAACCAGCAATGGCGACAGGAAGCACTGCTGTCAATATTCGAGTAACAAATGGATCCCTTGATTACGAAAATCCTAATCAACGGAAATTTATCATCCTGGTAAGTGCGAATCGGAATATGATAAATTGAAGAAATTAGTCGGAGGAAAATGAACTGAGAATTATTTCAGAAAGTTGATTATGACGCCACTAATTCGCCTTAATTTACGGTATGCTTAACTATAGTGAATATTAGGGTGATTAAAAAAAAAAAAAATTTTTTTTTCTTCCAAACAGGTTCGAAAGTTTCATTTAGTTATAAAGATACGCCTGTTGAGCTCTTAATATTAATATTAAGAGACGGCGCATCGCGAATTTCTATTTCCCATTTAAATAACATGGGAAAATTTGTTTCTGCTTCTTCTGATTTTTATAACTAGCTAACGATGCGTCATACGGAAAATCTACAAACATATTTTTGTAGAGAATCAAATGCTCTACAAAAAACGTCTCTTGCACTTTTTTGATAAACTTATTTTAAAAACTCATTTTTTGTCAGAAAGGTGGTTCTTTGAACTCGAATATCATTCGAATGGCTAAGTTTATCAAAAAAGTGTAAGAGACCTTTTTTGTAGAGCATTCAATTCCCTACAAAAACATGTTTGTAGATTTTCTATATGACGCATCGTTAGCTAGTTATAGAAATCAGAAGGAGCAAAAACAAACTTTCCCGTGTTATTTAAATGGGAAATAGAAATTCGCGATGCGCCACCTCTTAATATTAATATTAAGAGCTCAAATTTTAACAGACGTATTTTTATACCCAAATGAAACTTTTGAACCTGTTTGGAGAAAAGAAAAAAAAATTTCGTTTTTTTTAATCACCCTAGTGAATATCGCATACATTCATGTAACAAAAATTAAACCTTATAGGTAATTGCCGAAGAAGTACACACTGAACCGAAACTGACATCAACAGCCACAGTGACAGTCAGCATTACAGATGCTAACGATAATGCACCGTCATTCAACAGCCCTACGTACACAGCTCTAGTTTCTGAGACAGCTATTCCCGGCACACCGGTAACAACTATAACGGCTAAAGACCGCGACAGTGGACAGTACGTATGAAGATATAGTAACCCGTCGATCTCGCATCTCAGCGTTTTCAAGAAGAGGTTTTGTTTTCAGTGTAAAAGTAAAACTGGATCGATTTTTAATTACGTAGCATAAAGAGCCGCGTCATGGCTTCTGAAATTTTAAGTTGAATGTATAGCTAATTGATTACCCCGTCGAGAATAACAAGTTTTTGTTAATAAAGCTCACTAAATTCCGAGCACAAGAATACCGGATGATTAAAAAGCGGTAATTAGCTGAAAACTTCCGAACACGAAGAATGCTTTTCCATTATGTTTTCACACAGGTTTGGTACAGCGGGAATAGTTTATCAACTTCTTGGACAGGGTGCTGAACATTTTTCCGTTGATAATAAAACCGGCGCTATCACAGTCGCGCTATGCCCCACTGCTGGAACAGCACCGTGTTTGGATTACGAGACGCAAACGGAATACTTCCTCACATATAAGGTACAAACTTTCACAAACTGCGTACTTTCAAGTCTTTTTGCCAACAAACTGACTTATACCAAATACTATAATGGTTCTGCCGCTGTTAGGCAACCGACGACGATGGAAAAGGCCAGACAACAAGTGTTTCTTTGCGGGTCGGCTTGACTGATGCCAATGATAGCCCACCGCAATTTCTTCAGCCGAAATATCGGGCGGTTATAGACGAAGGAGCCGAAAAATTCGAGCCAGAGCTCAAAGTGCAAGTAAGAAGCCGGCAGAATTCGATTTTATTAGCTCATCCAGAGTAAGAAAAAGAAATCTAGTCGATTTGAATTTTATATTCGTACTTGACGTGATGCGGTTAATAACGATTCCAGGCACGCGATAAGGACAAGACCTCGAAGATAAGCTATGCCATAGTGGCAGGCAATGAGAATGACTTATTCGCCATCGATCCAGATACGGGAGAAATAGCTATCGCTAATAAAGGACCTCTCGATGTCACCAATACAACGCATGACTGGATAGCACTTACGGTTCAAGCGAGCGATAGCACATTCACAGACACAGCAATCGTCAATATCACGGTTCGTGATGTGAACAATAATGCTCCCCAATTTGCTCAGGATTTATACACGGCTAGCATACCGGAAATTTCACCAATAGGTATGATGGATTATAATAAGTGTTTTAGAATCCCTATGAACGAAATTTAACACGTAGAAATTGGGCATGATGCAGAGA
This sequence comes from Tenthredo distinguenda, assembly GCA_947538915.1. Taxonomy (NCBI): domain Eukaryota; kingdom Metazoa; phylum Arthropoda; class Insecta; order Hymenoptera; family Tenthredinidae; genus Tenthredo; species Tenthredo distinguenda. Next base: position 16,547,894 of record OX384534.1, read on the forward strand.
CTTGCTGTTGAGTATTGATTTAATTGTTTTTTTTTTTTTTTCTCAGGGACTGTAATTGATGAAATGATAGCTACAGACGGAGATAGTGGCATCAATGCGGAGTTGGTTTATAGAATTCAAAAAGGCGCCTTCGATGATTTTTCAATCAGCAACACAACTGGGGTAGTTACTGTGTCAAAGAAACTAGACTTTGACAAACGAAACACCTACCACATTGAAATAATTGCTCTGGATAAAGGTTTGCTATAGTTTACCGTAAAATTTGACGTCAAAATTTTCCATGATAAATTAAATGTTGTATTAATATCCCGCATGTGTTTAGAGCTAATTATGATAATTATGATTCATAAAGATCTGTTGTGAAAAGAGGGGTCTTCATTTGTGATACTAGAAGGCATTATACCGAGTATTGAAATGTTAAATCCTTCCAGGCACGCCGAGTTTGACTGGCACAACAACGTTGATGGTGAATGTTGAGAACAGCAACGATAAACCACCGTATTTTACCCCAGAATCTCAAAGAGCAGAAGTAACGGAAGATACAGCGATAGGAACAGTCTTTGCAACGCTGAAGGCTCACGATCCTGACAGTGGTGAAGTAGACGCACTGAATTTTGCTGCTTCGGAACCAATCACTGCGATCGATAGAAACGGCCAGCAAGTGCCTGATAATACGACCTTCAAGGTAGGCAGTCCGTGAGATTTCGTTACCATTGAATGCCAGAATATCCTTCAATCAATGTCCCCCCGTCATCTTCTTCTTCATTGCAGGAGTTCTTTGCTATTGATAGAAGGACCGGGCAAGTATCAGTGGTCAGACCACTAGATCGCGATGTAGCAGCGACTGTTAGCATTACCGTGATCGTGACAGACACAACAGCACCATCTTTACAACAGGGCAAAGGTAGGTCATCGTTACATCGTATCTATGTACATACCTACTGAATTTAGTGTTGATTCAATCCATAGAGTCGAGAATTTAGTGATCAGTTACACCGAGAGACTGACGAATAAATAATTACTCCATAGGCACACTTGTCATCACAATTATCGACGTGAATCACCTGGCTCCTGAGTTTGCAAGACCATGGACTAAGGAGAACCCGCAATACACCGTTGAAATGCAAGAGGAACAACCAACTGGTTCAATAGTTGGTGCATTCACGGCTACAGATGCAGACAGCAATATTGCCGGCTATGCTATTGAGCCCCCGAGTCCTTACTTTACAATTAACAACGTTACTGGTATGTGTCTTTTCGATGTGATTAGTTTGCCTGCAATGAATTAGTTAACGAATCTATAATGTTCTAATACCGTTCTATGTATTCCAGGTATAGTAAGAACTACTCAAATAATTGACTATGAGGAAACGAAGCAATTAAACTTCACAGTTGTGGCCTACGATTCCGGTGTACCGCAGCTTTCTGCATCCGCGAAAGTTATCGTAACAATAATAAACGTCAACGATCAAGATCCTAAATTCGAGAAGGACTTTTACAGCACTTCTATAAAAGAAAATTCACCACCTGGTACTCACGTCACTGTTGTTAAAGCAACTGACGGTGATGAAGGATTGTTCGGCGAAGTCAGCTACAGTTTAGTCGGTGATCACGCTGCCGATTTTAACATTGGTATGCTAGAAATAAGTCAAAAATTATTTATCTATACGAAATATTGCTTTAAGAGGACGCTATAGGCGGTCTTTACCGACCACCATATCATTTTTCGAATAACTCCGAAACAGAAATATGAAACGATATGAAATTGATTTATTCGATCATTCGTGAAGAGAAGGTTCGATCCAGCACGCACAATTCACCAAAATCGAAGTTATTTGAGAAATTATATCTCTGTCGGTAAAGAGAGACAATAGGATCCTTCCGATTCTGATTTTAAAATGACATTGTAAACCATTTTAGTGCGGACGCTTATTGTTAAATTCGCGGCGAATAATTGATCGTATATTTCTTTGAAAACATTAAGACATTCAATATGTGCGCAGGTCATGAAACTGGAGAAATTACTGTGGGTAGTGCGACAGTTCTGGATCGTGAAATGACACCAGAAATTACTATAAGAGTAATGGCGAGTGATGGTGCTCCGTTGAATACTAGAAGAACAGCGTCTGTTCCAGTCCACATAAAACTTCTGGATATAAACGATAATAGACCAATATTCTCACAGCATGCTTACAGAGCATCTGTGGCTGAAAATTTGCCCGTCAATCCACCTGCTCCAATTCTACAGGTACGAACTTGTCAGTGAAAGTTTCTTTTCAGATAATTCGAATTTTCAGTCACAAATTTGTTTAAAGTTTGTACCTTTTTGTGTAAATATATCACTCTTCCTACTGGATGACATCGGGCACATAGTCTTTAATAGATTATCATAATAATTATGTTGCAGGTCAGAGCAGCGGATTCGGACGAAGGAGAAAACGGCGAGGTGTTTTACACGATAATAAACGGGAATGAGAATAATTCGTTTGTCTTAAACCCAGAAACTGGAATTTTGTATCCAGCAGCAGCTTTACTAGGGAGGGCAGGGTCTTATAGGATCGAAGTTGAGGCCAGAGATGGGGCTGGACACGGTCCACATAGCGATCGATGCTACATAGATGTTAGAGTCATTCCGGTCAATCAACATAAACCAGAATTCATTATGCCTGAATTGCCTAATGCTACAGTCGAGGTGCCGGAAGTAAGTTCGTCTTTGTCAGGCCTTTCCACAATACAAATAATGTATTCAACTTATCAATTCTTTTATAATCACGCTTAAAACCATTCACTCCAGAACGCAGGCGTGCCAAATTACCTAGTCATGACTGTAAAAGCGTCTGACAGAGACCCTGGTGAGAATGGAAGGGTCAGTTACCACCTGAAAGTTGGTAACAAGAACGTCCAGGAGACTGAGGAATTCGCGATCGATCAAGAAACCGGAGAGCTAAGAGCTAAGATTATTCTGGATCGAGAAGTGAAGAATAAATTTGAGGTAACCAGAGTACCTGTGCTACCTAGATACATAGTTGTAATCAATTTATGGCATTTGTTTAATGTTTTCAAATTCCAGCTTGTACTTGTGGCAGCTGATCACGGCAGCCCAACAACGTACGAAACCTTAAGACTTCTGACGGTGCTATTGGTCGACACAAATGACAACGTGCCAGAATTCTCCGATGATAATAATTACAATTTTCAAATAATTGAAAATCGTCCGAAAGACTATCTGATTGGAAAAGTCGTAGCTGATGATAAAGACGAAGGGAGACATGCAAGAGTTTATTATTACATTCTATCAGGTGAACTGAGCAATACGTGGTTTTATACTCAATCTTTTAATGTCTGAAAATTAACTTTCAAATTTCCTTCCAGGAAACGAAGGAAACGCCTTTTATATGGACAAATCCGACGGTAGCATATATTCAAATAAATCATTTGACAGAGAAAAGAGGGACAATTATGTATTGTCGATTCTTGCTGCAAACGATCCCGACATATATGCCGGGCCGCAAGAGGCTGTTCATTTAATGACACACCCTGCATATGGCCACGTAAATGTGACCATAACAATACTTGATGAAAATGACAACCCGCCAGTATTTGAGAGGGAAAATTACTACGCGGGGATCAACACGATGGCTAACATAAACGATTTTGTGGCCAAAGTTACAGCCTCAGATCCTGACTTGGGAGAAAATGGAACCTTGCTTTATTATATCGCTAGTGCAAATTTGTACAAATTTGGCTCTGACAAACCAAGCGGATCAATCGTTCCGAGTCCATTCAATGTGACACAGGATGGAAAGGTTGTTACTAGCGGATATATGGCCGAATATAATCAAGATAGATTTATCGTCGAAGTTATAGCTAAAGAGACTACTGCGCCAGAGAGATATGCACGAACCAGAGTCCACGTGAGTCATTTATAATTATATGCACGGATAATTTAAATGAAAGTTTAATATATGAGGAATCAACTTGGTGCTCAATGCTCATCATTTTATTCTCTATGATTCAGGTATGGGTCTTTGAACCAGCACAGCTCATCCGAGTGATTCTCTCAAGACCTCCAGAGGAAGTTAATCGAGAAAAGGATGAGATTGTGGCTCAATTATCTAACGCAACTCAAAGCAGAGTCGTAGTTGACGACATAAAATATCATGTTGATGCGTCTGGCCATATTCGCAGAGAATGGTAGGAAAACTGGTTTAGTAACTCTATTAGATAGAAAAAGGCATTCCTGGAGTTTAATTCTCCATCCCCTGATGTTAAATTTTTGAATTTATACACCAAAAGGCATTCAGGAACTCTAAAAGCTTGATCAAAATCAAGCTAAATGCCTCTCATCATTTTCATTTCAACTATTTCAGGTGTGACATGTACTTGCATGTGGTGGACACAACACAAGGTATAGCTGCTATCCCAGATGTATTGAAAGTTATTGATGCAAAGTACGATTCTCTACAAGAATATTATGCTGGTTTCGCGATCGAAAACGTTGTGGTAAATTATTTACATTATATTTCAAACATTTGCCTTGGAAAAACCAATATACAGAGAGATTCTGAGTAAACTTGACATGCCTGTGGTAGGCAGTTCAATTTTTTCCGAAACTGACAACGCTGTCGTACGAACATATCTACAGACGACATAACAGCCACAGAATGACAGCTGCCGCTACGTCATATGTAGATATGGTCGTACCATAGCGTCATCAGTTTCGAAAAAAAACGAATTGCCTACCGCAGGCGTGTCAAGTTTACTCAGAATCTCTCTGTATATGTTTTGCATAAGAATAGAATGTAATTTAACTCCGTGTCATATGCAATTTCAGCCCGCATATGTCGGAATACAAGACGAACCATTTGATCCGGCCTTAGCTGCTCTGATTGCTTTGTTAGTTGTTCTTCTAGTTGGAGCTGTTACCGTAATTGTTGTATGCTGCTGCTTAAGACACTGGTGAGTTTTGTAATTTCTGTTCAATATCTTTATTTTTCAATAGCATTAGTAACCTAAGGTATTTACCAGCCAAAGTTACTGAACTTAATCTACTGCTTTAATTTCAGGGTAATCACTGTGCCAAATGATCTACGTAAGAAAGATGCTCTGATCAAAAAACAGATTATCGATGAATTGAATACGACCGAAAACCCATTATGGATAGAACAGTAAGTTCGAGTATTCAGTAAAATGCGAGATTAGGAGCTATTCAAGGATCGCTTATTGAAATAGATATGAAAGTTACGTATCTAAGAGAATAGCACTAAATGATTCACCAGCGCAGCATTATATAGAATAAACGAGTATATGCACTGAATAAATTTTGATTTTCCGAAATATAACAGAAAACTGAAGCTGTACGAAGAACAAGAGCTAACGATGCAAGTATTCAGTGAACCAGAAGGTGGGTTGGGTACAGAAAGGCGGGGAAGCGGAGTTAGTGTAGGAATGGGAGACACATCCCAGGACAACACCTATGCTACCATTCAACATCCGTTGCCACCCAACAGACATCGACCTACTACACCAGACTACACAACTCTACCTGGTAATCATAATGTGAGTAAGCTTATACTTGATTGATGAAAATTTGAAGTAAAATAGTAACATTGAGGTGCCACAAACTGCCGTCAGTTCAGAAGTTTTGGATAGATATGTGCCATACCGAGACGTCGAATACGAGGAATTTCGTCCACATATTTAGTTTTGTTTACGGAATGCAGACAGGTGAAATAAGTCTTTCTGGGACGAGTGTGTGCTTCCGCAGGGCATGTACTTCCTAGATTGAGTGAAAGACGTTCTTGTATCGTAGAATCGGTGGAAATACAAGAAACGCCGTCATGATGGATATTGTTCACAGCGGACGACCGCAGTGATATAATCTCCATTTAATCGTAATTTGAACTTCAATAAAAAAAATTAATCTCATGAAATTCATGTCATGGTTCAGGTTCAATTTGCGAACAAAACTTGCTCAACTTTGGCGTCATTAAATATATATAGTATAGGCATAGGAAACCCCAGTTTTGTGGCACCTTGAGTATTTTGTAAAAAAAAATATGTTGATTAGGAATTTGTAACTGTCGTAGTTGTATGAGTCGGCAATGGGATTCCAAGGCTCGACATTTCAACCACCAGCAACTCCACAATTGACGTTAGATCGCGACGGACAACCACAGTTCGTATCAGGACTAATGTAAACTGAATTATACACTTTCACCGACCCTTCCCATCCTTTTCCATCCAATATAAGAATCTGATTAAGTTTCAATATTACATGCTTTTCAAGTACATAATTTTGACAATAACTGGTTAGTATAATATCATGTATTTACATATATAAGGGTTGTGTAAACAATTAGGCACAACAGCTGTAAACTCTTAAAAGTGTCTTCTACCGACGGTACTTATAAGGAGAGCATTTTGTCAAATATTAATGAAACTGAAGGAAGTTTAATATCCTGTATCGAGTATCGAGTATTGAATTTACGGAGGATTTTTACGGTGCAAACAGTTCTTTATTTCAATCTTTCTAGGTAATTTCAGGTGCCATAAAACTGCAGTTTCCTATATAACTATGCGATATTGAATAACGCCAGAAGCAAGTCTTAAACAAAGACACAAATTTCACGAGAATGATTTTTCTTTCGACGTTCAAATTACAAATAAATAAAAATCACATTACTGCTGGTGCCCGCTATGAACAATATTCATTATGGCAGCCTTAGAACCGGCTTCTTGTATTTTTATCGATTCCATGATACCGGAACATCTTTCAGTTAAACACTGGTTTCAAATGAAGCTCAATTTATCGCCAAAATTCCTTGTATTTGATGTCGCAGTATGACATATCGAAAGCTTCTAAACATACGACAGTTCTGTGACACCTTGAAGTGGAAATATCGAATCCTTTGAGTTTCATTCGGAAAAGCCTCTTCGAAGTTTACACATGGTGTAGTTGAAAATCGCATAAAATATCGAAACTATTCAGACAGTCGTATAAATATACCTACATAAGATATTAATGGCTGAACATTAAATATAGCCGGTGTGTGCATGTATATATGTGTGTTGCCAACCTGGGGTCTGATCTGATTTGATTTTATCATAAGGGGAAAAGAAAACAAAGAAGAAAAATATAAAAATAAATAAATAAATTTCTAGGTAGCTACTGTGAAATAGCTTTTCGACTGAAGCTTGGCACGACAGATATATGTATATAATTCAGTGTGTAGATTCCGTCCAGCCCAATTTTATTGTTACATCAACACGTTATTTATTTATTTTTTTCTCTTTGTTTTTATTTAAATTATGTAACTGTACCTTGTTGCGATCTTGGCTGTGTTATTTAACGTCGATGAAGTTCGACATTGGAAATATACTTTTAGTCAATATTTATTCATATCCATTAAATGACAATGGAATAAAAATGTTTCCGTAGCTCATTTGCTTTGCACAACTTGATATAGTAAACATATATATATACGTATGTACGTTATCAAATTATTAGCAAGTAATTTATTTCATACTTTGTCTAATCAACATCCGCACTCTCGTTGCTACAGTTATTGAAGGTGTAATATTTTTTTTACTTCTGTCATATCTTTTCTATCTGTTATATGGTACACGTGATTTTGAATTGCTATTACATTGAATGTTCAATCGGTATGTATGTAAATTTCCATGAAATGTTAATTGAGCTTGATGAGTATGACTAGAAATGTTTGTTTGTTTACACTTAATGTTATGGCATTTTGGTTCAGTTATACTCTGGGCAAAATAGTCGCAGGCAATTCTAATTTGCGTCCATTAATTAATAATAATACTATTAGTGCTCCAGATCAATATTAACTCTCTGTGCTTTTAAAAGATTTATTATCAATATACCATGAGCAAGTTGAGAAACTGTTTAAGAATATTTTATAAATATTATAAAGTAATTGAATATACTTTATAATTTAAGGAATAATTGAATAATTGATAACATTCCAGTATTATAATAATTTGATCGCAGCGAGGTCCATTTATACATATGTTGAATCTTGTAATCGAGTGAATGAATGGTGGGCGATGGACGGACATAGTCATATCATAATTAAACGGAATGAGAGACCATTTGTAATAATATGTAAAGCTTATAACTAAACTGAAAAGTTCCACAATAAATAAAGACGAGAGAATCGTCAAGCCAATTTTTTACGTTTACCATATTTTATATAGTATGATTGTTTCGTGGAACAGAATATATTCCTATAAGCTTTATAACTTGTTACATATTTCTCAAAATGTATCTCATACTCGAAAATTAAGAAAAGCAAAAAAGAAAAAAGAAAAAAAAAATAAAAAATAAATAAATAAAAAAATCACTTAAATCTCATAAGTTATTACCAAGAATGTTTAATAAAATATTATTAAGATAATATTATTGATTAAAATATTGTTAGAACGTTTATGATTACTCTAGTTAGTCAGGAACTGTCTGTTTATCGATTGTAAACTGATTGTAATATTGTAACATATTTTACGTAAGTGATTAATAAGAAATATTCGTACTTGTAAAACTGTTTTCACCTTTCATTACTCTACACTCCAATTCATAAAAAAATTCATAAGCATTCACAATGCTCCTGAACATAATTAATTTAATATTCTTACTCAATTAACGGCAAAAATTATTAACGCTCTGGTCTACACTATTTTCCGTCGCCACGTTGAAATACACCCTGGGTCACCAGTAACCCAGAAAGTTCTATGCTTCATAAACTAATTCAGAGCGTTTGTTTTCAAGGTGTTAGCAAAATCAAATCGTCAGAATGCCCTGTATAAGGATAAGGATATGCAAAACGGAATACGATATCTTTATTCTGTGAAAAGTTACTTAAGCGTATTGGCCGTGCCGCGAGAAAGTTTCCCTTCGCAGGAACGTAATTTGCAGAGTGCCAGGTGTAGACCAGAGGGTTAATCTTACATATGTACACGTTTTTTTAAATACTACAAACTAATCTATAACCACATTACATTCACTCTTTGAATCCTTATCTAGTTTTATAACATCGCCCTCATGAAAATTTACATTCGTTTCTTCAGCACAAGAGCTATTCTCTTCATTCTGTACAGAAATTTGATTACTGGTCAAAGTTTTACAATTCACTAATAAAGGACTTGACTTCGTAGACTCAGTGCATCCCTCTTTTTTTTCGTCTCCATGCAAAGGTCCCACTTCTTTTGGCTTAGGTGTGTAGTCGAAAAATTCAACTAAAGCCTCTGGTTCTTCAGCCCACAACTTATGTCCCCTTTTAGTAGGGAACTTCTTAGTCGCATTACATGTGAGGCAAGTCCATTTCACCATTTTTGTCGGTTTTGAAGCCAACCGCACTCTGGCTGTTTCTCCAGGAATCAACGGCGACTGACAAGATTTGCAAACCGTTCTTTTCACATCTGAATTCCTGGAATATTGTTGAAATCTATAGTGAATTAACATATCCTTCTTACTTTTTACATTATGATTGAATATTATACGAAATATGACCTCACATTCTGAGAACAGCTTTTTTGGCGCATCCGACCATGATGTTACCGTAATAGGAAGCAGCAACTGCATTTTTGGATCGCATTGCCATCAAATGACTTGCCTTCAACAGGAAAATTGAGTTATCTATTTTTTAATGATGCCTCTATACCCTGATAAAAATTTCTACGAATTTCTAGAGAAATTGGACCATTTCAAAGTAGATATTCCATAAAAAATCGCAGTTTTTCCGGAAAATTCGTTGCTACTGGCGAACAAAGTAGAAGAAGTTACAATTTCTCGTGAAAAGATACGAACAGTTCTAATTTTCGTGATAAATCGTAGAAATTCGTGGAATTATTTTCACCAGGGTAGATAAGTAAAGGTGAGGTAAAGAGTCAAAATTGTCTACACTGATGTAAATCGAGTTTATCTATTCGACAGGAATTTCTATGTTGAAACGAAACTCGAGTTGGCTCTACCTGATAAAGATAGTTCATTCTTTCCAAGACGTCTTTTCCTTGGCACAGCTTCATGTTGACTGCTGTGAATTATGATGTGTACAAAAGTGAGGTTAGTTCAGTACTCTCATTATCAGAATGCGCGTATTTCATGACTAGAAATATTTTTCAGTAAGTATTTAATAGACTAGACGCATTTAGTTTGGTCAATTACCAATACGCAGTATTGACAATACAATATTACCACTCTTTTTTGACGTCATTTGTCAACGGCTGTGTCTGGTCACTGTTGTGTCACTGATGGTCACGTGGTCGCCTATTAGCCACGTGCGTTGAGTCTGTTTTGTGATTACAAAGTTTCTCTCGAAAGCGATTTTGAGTCGAAACAGAGAATACAATATGGCTTATCATTTGGAAACACAGGTGCAATGATTATTTATTTTTTTATTTATTCATATAATTTGTGTATTTATAACATATTATGTTATATGTACTGTTATTCGGAACTCAACTCCTCTTATTGATTGGAGTTTACCCACAGCCGAGCTGTTATCGGCCGTGCCAAGGTTTCCTGCAAGGTCGATGAAATTGACCTCGACATCGTAAAATTGAGAGCCTGTCCTCCATAGAGGCCGCGGCCAAGGTCTGGCCATGAAACTTGGGGAGTCCTTCGGCGTTTCGATGTCGCGCAAAGTCCAAGGCATTTAATCTGTCCTTGGCTCATGGCGGTTGTGTATGTGTATACACATGGATGTAGCTCACATCAGCCCTCGTGGCCTGATGACGTAGAACTATTTGCTCGTTCTAAACGGATTACCGAATCACGTGTACGCTTAGAGTCTTTTTCGTCCCGCATGCTATATCTTTGAAAATATTTATCGAAATCTTGATGGAGTCAACATACTTATCAGACAGAATTTGCAGATGGAGTATTTTTTATTTCCAATCGAATTAAACAGGCCCGCGCTTCGCGCGGGTTCAACCAATTTCAAATACTTTAAATCACTGATTAACTACATTTTCATACTTTTATATTTCTATACAATCTTGGAGAAGAACTTGCACAGATATCTGCAAACAGTCAGTCAACGCTGCAAATATCGAAATTCCACCCTTCCTTATACGCGATGGTACGCGCATAATTCAAAATCTATACAGCCAGATCTTAGAACCGTTTAGCGCGTTTAGTCTCTGCAGTTTGCCGCTATCAAGATTCGAATAGTTTGTCCTATCATTAAAATTTGGTTATTATCGTTAAACAGATGGTCGAAAATAGCATCGCCAAATATATAATACGGCAATATATAGATTACCAATAATTATTTCAATAGGTTATTGAATAAGTGATAGTTGCAATAAATAATCTTCGAAGAATCAAGTTAGGAGATCATCGTATTATTAACAAATCTTGAAGTATCCAAATCGACAAATCTCAATGTGAAGATAAAATCAATAAGTAATCAACATTGATCAATCCATTAATTTCAAAGAATTTTTATAAATATGCGAGAAATTTGAATCACCGCGCACCGTAATAGTCGACCAATCAGCATGCAAAGGAGCTGTTACGCGATTCGATGGAACATCTCGCAAAACGAGAGATTCGAGCTACGACAGTAGGGCCCCAATTTGCCGCTAGAGCTATTTCTATGATATTGTTTCTCGCGGGAAAAAACGCCTGCCACCAAGTATTTACCAGCGATAGTTGCGATCGTCAAATTGTGGGGACATACCAGTGCGTCGAGCTGTAAGCTTGATTGTACCGAACCTAACCTAACCTTTGGAGAGGAAGAAAGGTTTTTTTGCTCTCTTTTTTTAACCTGAAAAAAAAGGGTTATTCCGTCCCCACCCCCACAAATCAATTCATAAAATAATGACTTCAGTACGGTTATCACATTCGTTCGATGCTTTGATTCATGTGATGTTCGGGAATAAACGTATGGAGAGTCGGGCATCTCGCGTATACGTAATAGGTGGGAGGAAAATAGGATATATTTCTAGCCAAGTCTCAGAAAATCTCAAATCTCCCGATTATTTATCGAGAGAATTACACTTCTGTAAGTCATGAATCGAGAATCGGGCCCGCCTGTCTTGACTTCCGTCTACCGGTAGGTGGTCGTTATAACTAAAATCAATGGAACTCAGCCTATAGATCAAAAATGTGTTAAGTGCGTAATAATTAGAAGTTACTGTTTATAATTTCAACGAGAGGTATGATACATGCTGCAGGTAAAGAAAATGTAGAACCTGTTGTAACGCAGACGATGAAAGTCCTCCGATAAGCATTATAATAATGCAGTTTTCTTCAGATTTTGTAACTGTTAAACAAGCTTCCTAAATTTCATGATATTTCATAATGAATTTATGAAACTGACATCATTTGATGTCAGTTTTTTAAAGAGGTTTTTTATGAATTTCGAATCAATTTCTGAATCAATTGGTTGATTATTAGTAAGGATAATCAATTCACTTGATTCTGTTGATTGAAAAACGTATAAACCATCACAGGAGATATCTCTTTATATCATAAGACGGGAGTTTCGTTCTCAAACTCTTGAATGACACGAGCAAGTGTATTTCTGAAACCACTTGTAGACGAACTTCATGGAATCATCTTGGGTACAAATTATCTATTGGGGCAATACTTTCTGCCGTACCCGCGTCATCGCTCCTTGTGAGAGACTCGATGTCAACTACTGAAATTTTAGATGTGTATTATACATACAAGAATATCAATTTATAACTAACTTATCAGATTCCAACCGAAATAACTCGATTTTCTGAATGCGACTCAATTAAGGCTGCACAGAACGTCAAAGACGAAACGTGTTTGAAATAACCGTCATATTGAATGTTAACGTGTCTCAAGATTTACGATTTTTTCCCATAAGCTACCGCGACGAGTAGCCAGCATACTCGATAATATCGTTAAAACAACTTTTTTTTTTAAAGATTTGAGAAACTCTCAACGAAAGTACCACATGTGGAAGCTGTTAGTTTACATTCGTAGAAACTTTTTCACAAACAGGTGAATAAATTTTCTTATTATCCAAATGCTATGACCCTTTCGTCGTCGCATGAGATTAATATCATCAACCGGAGTACAAGTGTTTCGACTGACATGAGTAATAAAAGATTTCCTTCATCTCAAAATGTTCGATTCTTATATGATTAAATTACTCTAATTACTTTCATTTCCACAAAAGTCAGCAATTAGAATGAATGTTGATAAATATATCTATACTCCATTGTTAATTTTCCGGGTTACTTAGAAACATCTTGTTAGTCGAATAACTTCAAAGTTCCTGACCGCTTTGGCGTAATAAATAATAAGCACCTGTATGAGAGTCTGAAAAGAAAGAAGAAAAAGGTCGGTTAGATTGCCTCAGCATAAGCAGTAGAGGGAAAAGTGTCATCCTCCGGCCCCACCGCGTTCTCCAGACTAAAACCATCTCTGTGTATACTGTACCCGTCAGTAAAAGCTCAGGATTCAAGCAAGATCGGCACAGACAGCATCATGCATTTGGTGAGTACGAAACGCTCATCCGCAATCTTGGTTTCTATTAAATTGCTGATCGTATTCGCGTTGGTGGGTATTGTGGAATTTGTCGAGACTAATACGATATGATGGTGGTTGGTGTGCAGTGATAGTGCGTGGATCAGGATACCTAATGTATAAGTTAAGGGATTCGTTGGAAAACTAACTCGGAGTACAATCTTCAGTGCGATTCTTTGGCTGTAACATACTCTACTTCGTTTTGTCTATACTAACTCGAAATGATTTGGAACTGATATTCGTCAATTTCTAACAATAGTCACGATAGATCGTTTGCTCTTTCGATAGAAGTGCGAATGCTTACGTCAGTAATCGATCAGAAGAGTATAATGTACTTGTCAAAAGAAACGTCAAAGGTTAACGTATAGAATTGCGGGACCTTCGTATAAAATTGCGGTTTATCCACACTTTTTGGTATCGCTCTGTAAATCTTCGAAAATTTTAATACTTTTATATATTGTAGTTTCATTAAAGGAGAATTTTAATCTGGTGTTTTTCGATACATTGAACTTCAGTCTATGGCAAGATCGGGAGATAGAGCTGTCAATAATTCGAGACAAAATGCCTTAGTCAAGTTCAATCGACACATGCATGACTTAAACGATATCGAAGACTGTACCATGCGATTCCTTATTCTCTTTCTCTAAATTCGGGAAATGAAGACGCGAGATTAACTCGGTCAATGTAAAATGAGAGCAAAATCCATTAATGTATGGGTATATGCGAGCGGAGAAATGAGTGTAAAACGAGTGTTGATATAGTACGTCATAACTCCTCGCGTCTGAGATTGGAGAGTTTCGTAGAATTTTCACTTTGGATAACGGAACCCAGCGGAGTTGTTGATATTTATAGTAAATATTGTAACCTGCACATACATATACACGCGTGAAACAGGTAGAGTTGTCTTTCGACTAGCTTCTTTCAGGTGCTGGGAACTTGTTCACATGTAAGGATATAGATAGGTAGATAGGTGTACCTGCGTACGCGGAACTTTTTACGCGAACATCTGCCGAGTGGGTTTTAATTACGCGAGTGTGTGCGTGCTTGGATGGAAAAAGAAAGTTGTCCCCTCGAAACGATGATACAGGGTAGCCATAATATCTCTTGATATTTCCATCGTTACCTCGTTTCACGCTTCCTGACACATCTCAAACTTGGAAACTGTCGCCTATAAACCTATTCGATTTTCAACAACTCACCATCTCTTACATTAACAAAATATACCTCGATCCAAACACAGGCTACTTTTGGAAACCACTTAGAAATACTTTGCGCTATAAACTATAAATTTTCATGATTCAGTTTGTCGTTCTTTATCAAAAAAAATCTGCTCATCATTTGTGCAATTTTCCATCGGTCCACTTCCCAATTTTGATTAACTCTGTCCTGAAATTAACATATCAATATACATACAAGCACTTTGGTAAGTAGGTAGCCAAGAAGCCAGATCTTTAGTGCTCTAATTCTCATGTAGGATGGTACTTTCGTGGTGGAAATAATTGCTGATCGGTAATCAGTACGCGATATCCGGTCTCCGTTCTTTCAAATATTGATATCTCTCACAAGAAAGAAGGGTTCTGTCTTTTATCCCAGAGTAAAAAAGGAAACGTGTCAATATAGTCATCGCCAACATACCTTGCTTGATTAGCTATTGTCTTATATGTAGTACTTATACATGCCTATGGGAGCGATTCTCGTTAAACTTTTCAGTAAGTTTCTCTTTCTGTTTATTTCTCTCTAGTTTAAAAGCCGTTTCCATGCCTGTCACGTATCTGACAATAACTAAGAAGACATTCATCTATAAATCTCAAACTAGATCTGCGTGGTTCGTGAGCGTAACTCGTATTTCGCGTAACTCAAATTATTATGAAGTCACTCGCTGGTTTACCCATTTCCTGCGGTATACAAAGGAGCGTAATCGGTATGCCTCGGGCGAGAAATCTGGGCGTTGGTCCTCGCAAACTCTGTTGCGAGTCGCATAAAATTGTACGAAATTTTATCGCAATCGCATGTCATTATTCGTCTATAACGGCAACCACGATTACGATAGGAACGGGAACAATAGAATCATGGTAAATATGGACAGGAGTACCGAATAGCAAAAAATCATACTCTTGCCAGACATGGTAAGATCATGGGAATAGCGCGGGAAGCAGGTATAAATATGGGAGTGGCTTTTTACCTAGTCGTCTTCACTTTCCCCGTGACAGAAGGTAAGGAGTAAATTCCGCGGGTCACAGTTCTAGGAACCGTTTTGATTGCGGGATCGTAAAGGTCAAGCGAAACCTTCCTCACAATTATATAAGAGGAAAAAAGTGAACAAACAAATAACTAACGACTTAGCGAAATATAACCAGCTTCGTACAGTTGCCAATTGCCAGGTCCTCTTGCGTAAATGCATCATGTATAGGTATAAACAATCCCTCTCAAGCGGTTAAGAACTTGTTGTAGCGGTCAAGGCGATTCGAGTTTCTCGATATAAGTCGCAAGCCAATTCACAACTTGGCGTGACCACGTGTTATACCGATTCCGGCATTCGACACCGACTTTTCGACTTCCATTCATCTATCAGTAATCTTCGTTTCTACCCAATAATTGGGATATTTTGTGCATAGAGAGATCACAGGCTATCGAAATCTTGCAATTTTTTTCCGGGTCGATTTTTGTGGGGAACGATGTAATATCGTAATTTTCACGTACACCGATAATAAATAGATCAATGAATACAGAGCTTGTACAACACGTGTCCTTTGCTCGCGGCAATGATCGCTTCACTTCTCGGTTTCCGAAAGCCTCTTCGCTTTCTCCGCTGGCTGAGAATTTGCGCAGTGTAACGCGATGGAGTGCAACCGTAAATTATTCTGCAGCAAGGCCGTTGTATGCATCCCACATACGTATATCCATGGTATAATACCATTCCAAAGACGAAGAGATTATCTCGTGTATAATTAAGGGACTACGACATAGGCCGATACGACATATAGGACCACGAACTGCAGGCCAGTGCAAATGGCTAAATTCTGGACGAATCACGATAGCGCAGAAGTAATATAGTCCTGAATCAGAACATATCGTGAATAAATGAATAAACAAACTATACACGGATGTTACCTCGTGTTCCTACGTCTTAGGCCTGAAATAACGGACTCCACTTTCACCCGGCAGCTGCCGTTTTATATACTGTTGTATTGAAGACTCTGATACACGTTCGTATGTGTCGTAGGTATATGAGCAGCACGAACTTGGGCTTCATTGCGAGTCAACTGGGTTCATATTCATTGCAAGTAGATCGTTGACTCTAGAATCTATGCCAAATAGGTTCAGCTCTATACTCGAGACATAGCTTGCCGATCTGCTGAATAAAGACGGCAAACCACTTTCATAGAAAATCTTCTCAAATTAACCAACCGACAATATTTCTCGATTCAGATGCCTTATGCTACTGCGAGTAATCCTAACGTGGAGAGATATCAAGTTCTTCCATGTTTTCCAGTTCACTATTATGAACTCTTGCGATTACGGTGCAATAATATGAAGAAACTGTCGCTTGGCAGCTGTTAGTACGCGTTAGAAAAGTTATTACTTACTATTCATCGGGAATAGGCATATTCATTCTCATATATGGGTATCCAATCGAATAACTCTTCGATGTATCCTGTACCGTATCTTGGTGTGAATTTAACACTCTTCGAGGTTTTTCTACACCATTTGATGCCAAATTCTTCAATTGTCCGCAAGTGTGGTTTAGCAAATTAAATGACCGCACGCTTTCATCTAGATCGACCACACGTTTGCCTTTGGCATTTCATTTTCATGTATAAGAATCAGAAGTTGAGTGCGATGCAGTTGGTTAAAACTGGTCGGTGTATCTCTGTGTAAAATTCTTCGTATGTTTCACAGGAATCGTTACCACGGTCATTACGTACTATACGCGGAGTTCAAGGAAAGTGGTTTCCGGAAATATCTAGGATGACCTGTCGTTAAACGAAAAGGTTTTGCGTTACTAGAGATCGTAATTTTGCTCAGCGTATCGTTTAGTCTGCTTGAAAATAGAAAATAGAAAATAGAGTATGGTAAAAGTTCATGATATGAGTCGTCGTATTGATGAGAAGAAAGATTGATTTTGTACAAGTGTATTATATTTGAAGTGTTGTAAGTGGTAAATTAACTATCCATATATCTTAATGAATGACTGACATTAAATTTTAGAGTGTTCATGTTGACGGTTATTGGCCGATTTCTTACTGACTAAATATGAAATTTGAAATAGATGAATCCGGGATTACTGGAAATCGATGGAATTGATTTGAGAAATTGTAAGATTTCCGAAAGTTTGAACACGTGTGAACTAATCGGCACAGATCAGCTCGTGGCAAGTTTCGAGAGTTTGATAAAACGAAAATAAATTCTTCGGACAGGTGTCGAGCATATGTGTCATTACACCTTATCGTTACTTGATTAGCATTCCTCCGTACGCCCTCCTAGTCTGAAAGCATTGCAAACACACACGTGGCAACGTGCCGGAGCATCAATTCTCAGCATTTACATTTTTGAACCAGCAGCAGCGAATTTCGCGCGCAAACGACACGCACCAATCTATGTACACAAGTATATTTTGCTCATCAATACAGGTATACACGAGTATATTTATCACAATCTGTACACGTGTATTCGTGTGTGTACGTAGGTATATTATAGAGGCACGTAATCCGTGAGAGAGATCGAGTGAAACGTCTTGCGCCTCGAGCCAATCGGGATATTATCAACCGCGACGATGAATTCTCGAAACTATCGGCATTTCTCATTCATCTCTGTAAAACAAGTTCGGGAAACTTTCTAAAGCGATTCGATTTCATTACCACCAAATCTCATATCAAATTTTACTTTCAAGGCCGACCGCGGTTACAGATCTTAAAAGCCGCAGCGGTTCATCAATTCGCAACATTTGCAAAACTTGTAACAGCACATATCTGAACCTATATTCCCATCAATCGTTCAACTAGTCGCTTGGTGATCAACTCGCAAGTATCTATACCTTGGGGAGCCTCTTCAACAAACTTTCCCACGTTGCGAATAGTTTGCAGGAGTTGTAAACAAGGAAAGTGTTAATAACGCACACGGCCTAAAATTGTTCTGAAAAGGCTTGTGCAATGCACATCTAGCACCCATATAGTATCTATGGTGTTGCAACAGTTTCACGTCGAATGCTGCGGCAACGACTGTAAGAAAATCAGTGAGCCTGATTGATCTGATAAGAGTTAATTTGCAGTTGATTAATGGGAATTTTCACTAATGACGCGGTGGATCGTGGGTAATTTAATTCATTCAGTCAGAGTTTGTAAAACAATAAATATCTTGAATTTGTATCAAGCATGGTTGCCACGCTGTAGCCTAATGTACTCGAGGTGTCCAACATACCGTAAAACTAACCGCATGTGAATTATATTCAATTAGTCAGTAATTTAGAATGACATTAGTATTCAGCACACGCAGGTGCGTAGGCTATGAAATCAGCATTTCTACAAAGACGCGAGCTCCTCCCAATATTTACAAGCTGGTAGGCTGTTTGCTTGACACTTTCATCCCGAGGAGAAATTTTCGTAAAATCTCCGGAAGATTCGTGGTTCAGAAATCAGTGGCCTTAAATATTCAGAAAAAATAAGCGGTGTGATAATAATTTACATTTCTCTGCAAGCTGCGCTGAACCAAATCTCGTATTACTCTCCAATTTATTTATATACTCTATCGATTATTGACCCGAATTGAAATTAATAGCTATCTGTTGTGGGTTGATCGAAATATGAATTATTATATTTAAGTCGATTGCTAATCTTTTTTCAATTTAGATCGATGGTTAGATACGTATCAAGGAACCCCATCGACCTACACATACTTAGTAATTTATAACGTACCACGCGGAATAGCAGACTTCATGAGTACTTTCGAAAGATACATACACGTGTCATGTATGGATCATAAAATAATGACGTCAACGAAAAATGAATTCATCGGTACTGGGTGGGTCACTGAGAGTGGAAACGACTCCAATTATTCGTGCAACATGCAATTGCCCAATTTTTCCTGTACATTATTCTATCTGCAGTTGAAATGTATGAATGTCATTGAGAGTATGGCCTCATTCGTATACCATTATAGGAAAAATTCGCCATGCACCATCGGCGCATATTATAGCTTTCCAGCTTTCATGAGCGGTCGCAACCGAGTGTTCTTTGAACAAATAGTGATGTTTTTCATGCGGGATAAATCTCCGTTATGTTAATACGTGGCATTCAGTCATTACCGCTGGCGTACTTTTGTTTACTAAAAATATAAAAGACTAGCTCGGAGATGGGCTTATGTTAGAAAGTTTAAAGAACACAGCAATCATCTCGTGCCGGCTACACCTTTTGAACCTATTACTAAAACTTGACTCTGGTGTTGTTATACTAACAGGTATACCTATGCAGATAATAGAAACCTGAGAGACACTAACATATGAATGACCTGCATGGGTACATTTCGCAATTATTCAATGATTAACGGCTAACCGTTGAAAATAAGATTCTCAGTTACGAATAAGCCGTAAATGAGACCTTATATTATTGTGCTACTATACACCATGCTCCGTGATATGTGATACGTCGTAGTACGGAGAGAAAATTATACGTTTATTAGAGTCTTCGAGTTAGAGATGAATAATTTGTCTGTAGGTTTATACGTACGATATAGTAAACGTATATACCTATATATGTATATACCTATCTACGTGTGTGATTTGCTTGTATATTTGTTTCGAGGGATGAGCTTTGAGTGGATTTTAAAACCTTAAAGGATCGTATGCGTACTTCTCATGTGCGTCATTTCCTTTTCATGTATCAATTGATTGATAAATATATAAGCAGCATGTGCTGGTGGGATACGAAAATTTTATCCACGCACCATTCCTAAATACTGAGACACGCCCGAGGCTTAAAAAGACTTTCTAGTTGATGGATGAATCTCAACAACCTATTAATCCTTAAGACAACTGTAGATACCTTCACAAGCCCACATATACGTACCCCGTAATGGTTACTAAATAATAACTTTCGGATGGTTTCACTTTCAAGAATTTTCGCCTGCAAAATCCGAGATTTATGGTTCATTATTACGCTATCTTATTTTTTTCATGCATTCCTACGTTGCGGACGGTTAACTATTTGTCGTGATAATTAGTCGAGCGACTCGAAGGCCCAGTTACCTACTAGCGATCACGTGATAACCGATTGCTCAAATATACTGTAGACATATGCTAATTAAATCTAATGTGCGTTGACACAAGAAAGTTTAACAACCGTGTACTCTCTCTCTCTCTCTCTCTCTCTCTCTCTCTCTCTCTGGACTGCAGATGTTCATGAATTCTAACATTTCGGAAGAAAGCTCACTGTTCTTATTCCTGTTTTCAGCGATCAACATTAGTCTTTTTGGCAATGGTGGCTGCCGTGGTGGCTGGTGTGGTAGCTGCCAACGACGAAGTCCCAATAGCGGATAATGACCGGACAGAACAGCCGATAAAAATTGATAAAAATCTTCGACGCGCACTTCTGAAAGCACTTGCCGATCTGGAGGAAGAGTCTGCGGAACAAAGAAAGAACAACGAGGGAGAGGATGACATTGAAGAGGCAACCCCGGCCGAAAGTATAGTCACTACGCTACCTGAAGCGGTTAAGAATGAATTCAACCCAAATATTTCCAATAATGAAAAGAGGACGTTTTCATTCAACGGTTTTCTGGGAGACGGAGAAGTACCGAATGAAGAAAAACTCCAAAACTCAAGCTTCGTGGAAATCGATAAGTACATGTTCTCGTCACCGCCGAGTCAGACGGCTTCAAACCACGTGTCTACAACCCATCAGGAACTGAAGTCCTCCCAGGTCCACGACCTCGTTACGGCCGAAAAGTCTTCCGCCCTTTATTTAAAAGGTCCGCTATTCGTCAACGACAACATTGGCAAGGATTACCAGGGAACACGAAGCATCAAAGACGCGATTCCTTCCGTTAACACCGTGCAACTGGTTTCATCAAAGCCCACAACCCAGCTGGCCGACAATGAGAGTTTGAGTCGCAGCGCATCCAGCAATATCGCCGCTGCAGGAAATTCTTTGATTCCTCCAAAACCGACTGCGTCCAGTCTGACAGTTAAGTCGAAATCGAAGACTGGTTCCTCGTCAATCTCATCAACAAAAGTCGAAGTGTCGAAGGAAAAACTTCAGGATAATCCAGAGGTCAAGATATTCCAAGCTCCGCTAGTCGCCGCGTTTACAGTACAACAAGATGAACGTGGTGTGCCGAAGAGTGTCGTTCCTATTTACAGGGCCACTGGCGATAGACAAGCCTTGACTCTCCAAGAACAGCTCGAGTTTAAGCAGCAGCAGCTGGAGCAACAGCTTGCCGAGCTACAGAGACAACAATTGCAACAAACTCAATTTTTGGCCCGGCAACAGCAGCTTTACGAAGAACAACTGCGTTTCAAACAACAGCAGCAACAACAGATCTACCTCAGGGAACAAGCCAGATTGAAACAGCTCGAAGAACAGAGGATTTATCAACAGCAAATACAACAGCAGCAGCAACAACAACGTTTGCAACAGGCCTCCTTCGAACAAAATAGTCTGATCAATGTGCAGTCTCCTTTTGATAAGCCAATCGTTCAGTTTGACCCAAGTATCTCTCTTCAGCTTCCAAGTGCCGTTAATCCACCGTCGTTCCAGGCCAACTATCGGGACCAAATTCGTATTCAACAATTACAACAGCAACAGCAGCTACAACAACAACAGCAACAACAACAGCAGCAGCAAAGACAACGACAACAGCAGCAGCAACAACAACTACGACAACAACAACAGCAACAACAGAAAAGCCAACAGCAGCAGCAGCAGCAGCAGCAGCAGCTGCTACTACAACAACAACAGCAGAGACTGCAACAAAGCTTTGGAGCCTTTCCAATTACAGAATTTCAGAGCCCCGTTGTAGAAGCTTCGAGATTCAACCGGCAAGAGGTCTTCGGGTCAACTGGCAACTTCGGTTTTAATGACAACAACAGCAACAACTTCAATGGCAGGGGCAACTTCGGGGGCAATCAATTCAACGCTCCTTCAAGAAACAGTCAGAGCCTTGGCTTCGATAGGTTTAATCAATTCAGGCAGACCAGACCTCAGACACCTGCGAGGCAGATTCAGCATTTACTTTATCAGTCTGGAGTTGCATCCGATTTGGGGACAGTTCGAGGATCTGGGGGTGCCGAGGACTTGAACATTGTCTCCAAGGTGCTTGCCCTGAACGTAGGTGCCGTTCCGTCGAACAGCTTGCAATTTGGTGCATCACAACGAGTGTCTAGTTTTGCGAGACCACCCAACGTCGCGTGATTTGGATCTGCAGTGACCAATTCGCTCTCAGGAACTTCATAACGAGTAACGAGTCATGGAGATTGGAAATGTATGAGCAAAATTATATATTGACACGGTGAAATCGAGTTCTCTAATATTCGCATAGTAATAATATATGCCTATGCTTAACTTAGAATTGCACGATTCTCGCTAAGTAAAGATATGTAACTCGTTACTGACAAAATTATTGCCAGCAGGTGTGTGCGTGTGAGGTTCTAAGACGCGGCATTCGAACAGTTATCATTCATATTTCTTATACTATTAATTTAGTATTCATGTACAGTATTCAGAAACAACTACCAATTACTAGGTAGTTAGTAATTGTCTCCCATTTATGGCCCGTATAGCTAACAGATTGCGCATACATGCAAGGTGTACCAAGTTCCTTGTAGGGTATAGCGTAAGGGAACCAGAGAAACTTGCAAAGCCATGTCTTGACAACCTCGTTCGTAACACACAGCGGATTATTGCATCACAAGCTTCATTGTGTACATACATAATATATATTTCCAGTCATAAGAATCTTCTATTTGCTGCTTGCCGTCACTGCCAACGTAACCTGAGAAATGTTCAAATAAGAATTCAAAAAATTTAGAATTCCGATACTTCATAACTCCCTGCTATTTCACTGTAACGATATTAGTAAATTACGCTTTCGTCCGTATTCTCCTTCCCGATCACTTCAGTGCAGTAGGATATGAGATAAGAAATCTTGGCCTCTTATCTCTTTATCATTTTCATAGGGTAGCAGTACGTGGAAAGAGGATAAAAAAGGAAGCGGGCAACGTCTCCCTCATACCCCTGCAATACTATTCCCTACGTTCTAGCTTGGCAAATGTTCCGAAGTAACAGGAATTCAGAAAGGTTCACGCTACCGTACATTGCATTACATGTCAGATAATGTAAATGTTTTCATCACAGAATTGTATCGTAATCAGAAATATTCACACCTTGTATACATCATTCCTACACACGTCGATCAAAGTATGACGGCTCCGCGTGATTCTCGTAGTTGGGCCATTAATTAGGGAACCTCACTTCTACCATTGATTACCGAGAAGATCGATTAACAGAATTAACTTTTTGACAGGTTTTAGTATCTCAGGTACATTCGGTGTAGAAACGGAATGCCATCGATGATAAATATACACTTTCGCCTAGAAGGCAGCGTTTGTATACAATGCGAAGTGACTCCCGGGATCCCATGATGTGTGGATAATCCTCCTCTTCATGTCCTCAATTTCACAAATGTTTGGCATGGATTTCAGTTTCCGATTTCTCTCGAGGTAGCTGACTCAACGTTAGATATATTTTACCAATAATATTTGAATTAATGATTTGACAATTACGAGCAATTGAACGATAAACGACAAACGATTTGAACGATACAATGTCCAGGTCTGTATACCACTGCAGCAGATGCTATAGCAATGTTCTAATTATCGAATAATTTCTCGGAACTTGAAAATACAAGTTCCTTAATTTTACGTTACACTTCTAAGAATATATTAGTCCTAAGAATCGGGATTAGATACGATTATTAATAATAAGTTGTAGAAATTCATGCTTATAATTTATCCTTCCGCTAATATTTTTACGTATTTCTGTATAAATGCCAATAAATATCAATTTACTGAAACGACCTTATTCATCTCGCAATAACCGTATGATACATATGTATAAATATGAAGTTGATATCCCTGACTAGGATTCAAACTGTAGATAAATGTAATATTTGTCATCACTTCGAATACCTCAATTTTATACGCAGTTTTTATCTTAATTGCTAATCGGCAACTGCAAGTCATCATAATCCTCGAAAGTATTATTGAAAGCAATCATCAATCAATAAAGAGTGGCTAAGAAGATTGATGTATGAATATATAGGTATATAAATTACACGAAGATCGACGGCTGAAAAATATTGCAATAATCAAGAAAAAAATTGCGGAGAAAGTACGGCACAGTAAATCAATTAAACATTCCACTCAACCACTTCAACCTTCCTCAATTCAATCGTCGAAATAAATAAAAAGTATATGACTCAGTCCACCAATTCTCACCGAGCAATCCGAAATCAGAAATTCGATTTGTCTGCTATTCTCATATCTTATTCAATGGGATGAGAGGCGATGATGTGTAAAATATTAACGCCGTAACTCTACAAGCCTTCGAAAAAAAAAAATTATTCTTTTTATCTATGTATAGCAGTATAGACTTTTTTCAATTAATTATTAGACCTACAGGTAGCTCAAACAAAAATATAAAAACGTTGTTCGATGTAGAAAAGTCCAAATTTTCTGAAAAAGTATTATTTTTCTCCAGGGGGAGTGGCTCTCACCCCTAAACAATCATGCATTTCCAGGTTTCACAAAACAAAAATTCATCTTCATGCTTTGCCTTGTATGGTCGTGTCTTTACTTCAGAGAAACAGATAATCTCGTTGAGTGGGATTCAAATTAAGGGATGACTATCAGATAAATTTTTCAATTAGTTTTTGAGTTTTTTTTCTTTTTATCCAGTATTCTTTCTCTCGAACTTCACCTCAGTTATGGTATATTGAATATGGAATAGGTCCCATAGCAATAATAACTACAACCGATAGTTTCTCAGTTATGGACTTTTAAATATTAGCTTGTTTCTCTGCATCTCATGTGAGAGTTTACAGAATTTGTACCTCGGAAACTATACGTCGTAAGCGTACTTATCAAGAAAAAAGTTTCCTGTTAATTTGGCTGAAATTTCAGGGAAAGATACTGAGGATAAAAACAATGATAACTTATTTCAATTCATCATTTTTTATCAGTCTTTGATTCCGACCGGTATAAAGTTGCAGACGAATGTGTGCGCAATTCAATTGTATTACATACATACAAGTTTTTCAACCTACTGACACCGCTACACGCGTGTAACAGCGGTTGTAGTACGTCAGGCGTCTTGGTTGCTATAGTCACGCAGACGCTTGACATTTGTGACAATACTTCACTTCACAGGATACGAGCATGGCGGATGACAAGGTCGGCTTACTCGAGGAGGAAGCATTCAAAAGAAAAGAACGCTTACAAGCATTGAAGAGAAAGAATGAAGAACACAAAGAGCAGGAAGCGGTAGAAGCTTCGAATTTGCCAAAGTAAGTAATAGTGTTACGTTTCGTCATACGCCGGGAATTGAACGAGTTTTTGAATCCTAACCTCACCGAAGCCTAACCTATAAAATTCTTTACTCGGAGAGAAATCCATGTATTTTCTTCTCACTTACATTTTTTAGGCCCAAGTTTCGTAGCTACAAACCTCAAGACGATGGTTTAAAAGAAAAAGTATTGGACGACGCCAAGCCAGGGGATATCGAGAGCGAAGTTAAGGAGCAATTGAATGCCGCTAATTCAAAAGTTGTTATTGAGGAATTGGTAAATAAAATTCTTCTAGATGTGTTAAACGATTTTTATTATCTAATTTTTAATGGATTTGAGTTTGATTTGATTTTTCAATTTTATTATCCAAATATTATTTGTCTCATGAATTTAATTGAGTAGTTTGGGTTAAAACATTGATTTCTAGGGTCAAAAATATCAAATTTACGTCGAACAATTTTTTTGGATATTTTTTAAAATATATTAGTTACTTATTATTATTTTTTTTTTGTATTCAATTCGTATAATTCTAAAAGAACTTAGAAAAAAAAGAATTTGAAATTTCTTCATTTTTTTTCTCTTAGAATTAGGTCAAAGTAACTGAAAATATTAAAAACAAAATGAATGAAAAATAAGCGAGGTGATTGGAAACTGATTACACAAATTAAAGTGGTTCTGAATTATTTCACAGGATATAAGCAGCTTGGCTCCCCGCAAGCCAGACTGGGATTTAAAGAGAGATGTTGCTAAGAAACTAGAGAAACTTGAAAGGCGAACTCAAAAGGCGATAGCTGAGTTGATACGCGAACGATTGAAGCAGGGTCAGGAGAACCTGGCTTCGATAGTTAACATGGCACCAATTAACTCTTCTAAACTAATAGATAAATCTCAACTGAATGAAGAGGAATAGGAATTGCACATGAACCAAAATCATTGACTAACAAATAAAGTGATTTTATTAATCGCTAGTTCTAATATTCCAGAAAACTAGACCAGATCAATAATCAAGCTCAAAAAGTACAAACGTTGTGAGAGAATTTTTTTTTCAAGTCATTTTTCAGCTGTTCTTGTTTCATTTCGGGGCCAGGCATATATTCTTTTCAGTCACATATGAGCCTGATAAATGATCAATGACAACTTATTCCAGAAACTCGATTTTCCTTTATATATTCGGAATCCTTTGAGTTGATCTCATTCACATGAGCCTGTGAGAGTGTGAAAAACAATTTAGTAAATTAATCAATAAAAATATGCCTATCTTTATATGTAGGGTTCAATATAACGAGTAATCTTTTATTGTGACCTTGATATTATGGAATTTTATCCTCTACGAATTGTACAAAGCATCGATATTCAGATAGCCGCTGTTTACTCTCCACTAAATAAAATTATAGGATGTAAATAAAACTCGTGAAAGAATAAATACTATGATTGATTGTAAAAAAAAGTTATTATTCATTCATTTAAACCATATTACAATAAATATATTACAAACATACTTACAATAGTGATTACTATAAATGTTTACACCCGTAAAAGTATTGGTAGTAGACTATAATCTTGTATACACTTTGTGTTTGTTAATAATCCGATTTTCTGTCTATTGTTTACCTTAAACTTATCAAATATACTTTCTATTATTACGTATTTATATATGATACAGTATAAAACTGAGCGCAATGAAACTCCTATTGCAAAACCAACTACTTGCGTCGAATGAGATCCCACGATCTGTTTCTCAAAGCAAGAAAATCACATCTTATCAAATATTTCGCTCCACGTCTTTGAACCCGATTTATGAGACTGCCACCCTAAATCTATAAGTTTCATCTACTAATGCGGTTCAATATCGTGAAATCATTCTCGTTTTTGACAACATTGTGTTAAGCAGTATAGAATATAACACAGAGCATGCCAAATAACGATAATAATAGTGAAGAAAAAGAGTTTCATTCTTTCTCAGTTCTACGAGTGCCAGGAGCTGCAATATTTTATATAACTAATTTCACGATTCTCAAACCTAATTAAGTCTACACGTATCGTGAGATTTAGATCATAGTTTGAAATTCATCAGAGTTGTCTTTTTTTTCCTGTTCGGCCGCGCAAAATCCAGAAAACATTACCTATTGCTGACCTTATTGAATAGAAAAGAGATTATCTTACACAAATCTGGATTGAGTCATCCAGAGGCTTCCCTTCTAACAATATAAGTAAAAATAATCCAACATCGCAGAATAAAATCACATTCAGTTATATCTAGAATTTTGAAGTGCGAATTAAATATCATCTAGGTTTAGTGAAAAAAATTAACTTTCGAGATACCGTAACGTGCTTATTGCAGATTACGAATTGATGATAGCGCCAAGAAATGATTTTTCGCACATATGCTTGCACCTCATAATATGTTATCGATATTGAATGACGTATTTGATAAAAATGAAATGGCACAACAGCCTATTTATAGATTTCCTAAAAAGGCCGCGTTATCGATGCAAAACGCTAAGCATCGAAGCGATAACTATTGGTATGGAAACTTTGCTGGTAAATTGCCCAGAACTATGTTCTAGATGATGATGATGATGATGATTCGAGTGATCATGATCGCGGTAATGCTTCACTTCGGGTATATTTAGATATACTATTCTATCTTCTAACGGTTGCACTGGCCGGAAGTTATGCGTCACTATTTCCCCTTCGGCACTGCGAATACGACGGAAAGCCGCGATCTGTAAGACACAATATAATATGTAAAATAATCAT
Source organism: Tenthredo distinguenda (assembly GCA_947538915.1). Taxonomy (NCBI): domain Eukaryota; kingdom Metazoa; phylum Arthropoda; class Insecta; order Hymenoptera; family Tenthredinidae; genus Tenthredo; species Tenthredo distinguenda. Next base: position 16,576,734 of record OX384534.1, read on the forward strand.
TGTATTATAGATCCTGATCTTATCGTGCGTCAACTGTAGGTATAATTACACGACGACTAATCTTCTGCAATTATTCTGTCACCGCATTAATCTTATTTTTTTCATTGCTTTGTTAAATAATTCTACGAATTTTCACGAGTCATTAGGAAAATTCGAACTTTTTGTAGTTTCCCATGAAAAATTGGATTTTTTTCTAGTTTTATCGACAAAAACAACGAATTTTTCTGATAAACTACGAAAATCTACAATCTTCGACGAAAAACATGAAATGTCCGCTAAAAATTCGTAGCAATTCCAGACGGTACTTATACAACCAGTAACAGGTAAATATATTACCACGCCGAAGAAATGGAGTGATCTATTTTATCCCCAAAGAATCAACTCGGTGGACGTTATAGCACTGAGGATAATTATACAGTATACATATAGGTTTCATAGGAGAGAAGCAATAATAATTATGTCCAACTGTTCATAAAGTACTGTATTCTTCCGCGCTATGTTTAATTTCTCGTTTCAAATAGCAAGAAAGCTTTTATTGATTATCCCTCACCTGTTCGTGGGCAAGTATATGCGGCTTTTTGAAGTCTATCCACGTTACGACCTCGGAACATGGTGGCGTTGTGAGTGATCCATTGTAGGTGAAATAGTTTTGTATCGGTTCACGATCCGACATCAGAATAGAGTCGAGATGGAGCTCTTCAGGCATTGTATATTTGTTACCAACCTTCTCGATGTTTGGCAAAGCCGTTATTAACTCGTTATAATTAGAGTCCGATTCTTCACCAGCCTGAAAATGTATTTGAATTTAAGTTTTTCGGGCCGGTATACTAGAATGAAAGTGGAAACTGTATACCGTTAATTATGCAATAATGATATTGAAATTTCAAATATTACCGCCAAAAAATATGCCAACACTGTGAGTCCGTCGGGATGTTTCATTGCGTTTTCTACCGATCCGTATGACGATTTATAAAATACGGCATGTAGCTCCATGGCGAAGGATTGGTTATTTATTTTATCCTCCGAACCTTCCCAGTCGTTTTCTCCCCAATGAAAGTGAAGCTGTTCAAATGTGTAGTCTGTAGCCAGAGGACCTCCGGCCAGAATAGCACCCTTGGCTCCTTCGGTTTTGAGGAGTACTTTAAAGATAAATTGATTACTGTGATACGTCTGCTCATACAGAGAATAGATAGTTGAAAAATACCATCCTTGTATAATTATAACTTAAATGATACCAAATCGCGGATGTCACTGCAGCGTTGTGAAATTTGATCTGTCTATAGTGTCGCGTGCACGTAACTCGTTATTTGATAAACACTCTTACTACAGGCACCGGAGTCCCCCGGATATACATAAAGTCGTACGGCACGGGGGTCTCGGCCAACATGCATAATAAATTAGTAATTGTATCTCATCAAGGTCTACTTTGACGAGATGCGTTACGTAAATTGATTCTCATTTCCTTCGGATTAGCCTAAGCCTCGGCGAATCACGCAATGCTATGAAATCCTTATTTTATTCTTTTTTTAAATTTACTCCCGAATGCATGCGATATATCTAGTCAGTTCTATTCATTAATGACATAGTTCCCCTAACTCTTGGGAATTCCAATTCATTCTACTTGTGATGAGATCACTTTTCGATTCTACGATACGCCGATTCGGCTCATATCAAGATGGGAAATTCATATCACCATTGTATTGATAATTCTATATGTATAATATATGAGTTGATATATTCTAATAAATTTGTATGTATGTACGTAAATGATTTCCATTTCTGTTCAAAGTTAAACATTTTCACAGTTGATAAAAGGTGGATAAGTTTTTTCTTACAAAGGGCGAGAATATGTACTACCTGTATGACCGTTGTTGTTCAGCGTGGCTATTCTTGGTAGCTCAAAACCGGAAAACCGCAAAGGCGGAAGTCTGACAGTCCGGACTTGATGTTCGTCGATGTTGATCGGGGACTGGTGCTTCCCTACACAAGTCTGATATTTCTGTCCCCAGTATTCAGGACCTTTTCATTTCAGGAAACGAAAAAAAAAGGATTATATTGAAGTCTACCTCGAAATAAAGTCAGCGATCAGTTTCTAGGCGCTAAAGTCACCAAGAAGTAGAAATATACTTCAAGGATTCAACAAGGTACAAATACGCAGAAATTCCAATGAAAAAACTGCTTTATTTATCACCATTAATCACTTTATACCTCATAGCGATTTTCTTTCTAGTTTCTTATTATGCTTACACGTGTATTTAGGCAAACACATCTGTAAAATTTAATCATGCTTCTATGTACGTTAAAGTATATCCGTCATTGAATATACGCTGTGAATGACGCAAAGTGTTTTCGCTTACCATCATTTCCTTCGTAGGAGAAATCTTGAGCCCAAACAGTATCTGAAAAATGAACATAGGCATAAATTTATACGAACATTTTTGTCACGTTACTGAATGGAGCTGGCAAATAGCTATATAGCTGGTATAAACAGAAAATATGTAACTACGCCACCAGCCATGGCGCTTTGACATATACAGGGTGGTCCATATAAGTTGGCACAGCAGAATATCTTCAAAACAACGTATTTTCGAGAAACATGTTTGGAATAAAAGTTTCATGGTTCGGAAGGGGCAAAACACTGTGCTATAGTACTTTTCATTCGATGGAGGTTTAAAAGGTCATTCGGAGGTCAACATTGTTTTTTTCAATGGGAACGTATACTTTTTTTTTACATATTTGTATTTCGCACAAAAAAATACAAAACTATTATCCCAAGTTGTTTTTTCTACGACGTCAATTTTTCAAGATATTTTAAAATTAATAAAATAGGTAGCAGGAAGATATGGCGACCTAGCAGAGCAATGTATAGTGATCCGCCTATGTTTTTGTTTTCATTCCATGAGGGTCACTCTACTCTTATGGAGTGTAAATCCGATTTTCGGGACAATCTCTGAAGGGTGATTATTTTATTTTTTAAATAACTCGCTTATTTTCAACTTTAAAGCGAAAATAATAGAAACACTTCGGTTACAGGAAAGTTCGGTTACAGGAAAGTTCGGTTACAGAAAAGTTGCAGAAAATAATTAAATTAATATAATAACAATAATTAAATTTTATTTCCTGCAACTTTGGTTACAGGAAAGATGCAGGAAATTTTAACTGATTGTTCCCTACCATTTTTACGATACAGTTGATAATAAACGAGTTGGCGTTTAACTCTGTAAATATCGATCCTAGAGTAAAAATGATAAGGGCCAAACTTGTAAGAAATACATTTCTACACATTTTTTGTTTCAATCATTTTCGCTTAAATTATTTAAATTATTAAATTAAATTAAAGTTGAAAATAAGCGAGTTATTTGAAAAACAAAAAAATCACCCTTCAGAGTTTGTCCCGAAAATCGGGATTTGCACTCCATAAGAGTAGATTGACCCTCATGGAATGAAAACAAAAACATGGCATCTTCCTGCTACCTATTTTATCAATTTTCAAATATCTTGAAAAATTGATGTCGTAGAAAAAACAACTCGGGATAAAAGTTTTGTATTTTTTTGTGCGAAATGCACATCTCTGAAAAAAAGTATACGTTCCCGTTGAAAAAAACAATATTGACCTCCGAATGACCTTTTAAACCTCCACCGAATGAAAAGTACGATAACACAGTGTTTTGATCCCTCCGAACCATGAAACTTTTATTTCGAATATCTTTCTCTAAAATACGTTGTCCTCAAGATATTCTGCTGTGACAACTTGAATGGACCACCCTCTATATAATAATATCAGACGATAATTGTATATGTTCACAAAAAATCGTAATTTAAGTACCACATAGGTATAATATGTTGTAAAATACTTAGATGTATGTATATAAATGTGCGGTGGGAAGTTTAGGTGTTAATTATTGTGGTCCGGCTTTGCCGTAGACCTCCGGACGCTAAGATAATTCTTAGAGAGAAAATTCTTACTCTTGTAAAGCTGAGCGGTCGTTAAAAGTCGAAGAGTGAATTGACGAAAGAAACATTCTTCTTTAGTCTTCAATATTACGATTTACGGTTTGTTTTCGATCAATTAAACTTTCTACCTCGTCAACTTTGAGAAAAATTGGAAGGAGTGAGGATGACCAGTTTTCTGTTTCGAACGGAACTGATCCGCATATGAATATTGGCGTCTTACTCAAGATAAAAAAAGGCAAGTGTGCAATATGCATTATAAAAGTCAGTGACGTAATTTGAACCATATTTCAATCTTCCCTAGTTTACATCTTGGTCAGAATTGTTATCTGTCGAAAAATCGATTCATTTTGTCTATCAATAACGGCTTACCCGCCTAAAACATCAGTAACCAATGTCAGAAATAAATTATCGTATAAATATAGTCTTCCGAAGAAGCGATCAACTGGAGCATGAATTAATGTTGTCTATGCCAGATCAAAAGCTCTATAGCTCCACGTATGCTTGAAGCTGAATGTACGGATAAATTTCCATATGATAATAGGCTTTGGTGAATGAAACTCGATGATATAGACGTCGTGATGAATGAAACACGAATCTGCAATTATTGAACTTCAGTTTTTCCATCGTTGGGGATCAAAAAACGCTGAATGCCTATTTATATAATAAGTGAAGGATCATGAGTTGTAACCCATCAAGTCATCACGTGCGGTTGATTATTTGTCCAATTACCTATACCCAGGCTATTAAGTGACTTATAGTGTCATATACAAGGCATAATTTATTATTGGATACCTGGAAGCAAAACGTGTTCCATGATATTATCGATCGGACAGTAGTATTATCATATTCTTGAAATTTTTTAGTTTATCTTATATGTATAGTGACTCAAGCGTATAATGGTTCCGACAAACGTTATCATTCGCAATAGTTCTGTGATCTATAATCATGACCACTTTCTAATCAAATATTCACATCGTTTCTTGTAATGGTGACTTCCAATACTACGTATAGTTTAATTTCTAATTGCAGAATAGGCAAGTCGAAGCAGCACGGTATCCTATTATCTATTCGATCGTAGGTATATCGCGGTAATTATATCTTTCATATTCTCTTGATTTTCTAGTTTATCTTTGTACCATGGCATAAGCATATGTATTATCCGGATCCTGAAAATTTTATTATTTGCGATTGCCCTCAAAGGCAGTGATTATTTCTTTACAGAAAAATTCCGCAATTACAGAATTACAATATAAGTAGGATGAATATTCATAGACGTTATACTGACTGTGAGCGGAAAAATCCAGTCTGATAGCAAATACATAAGTTACGTAAAAAGTGTCTATTTAGAACAAATAAAGTCTTATAAAAACCGTAAACATAGCTATAGCAATATTTGTCTCAAGTATATAAATTTATTCAATGAACACTTATACGGCGTGCTGATCGATTCAATTATAAATACCAGTATTTTTTGCTGATCTATGTAATTTCGATATCTATTCAGATGAAGTCAGCTTTGACACTGTAATGGACATTTCTTATTCGTTACAGAAGCAGAGAGAAACTTTGTTTAAAGCCTCCAAATTGCATGTATTGCGAGAAATTTCAATAAAACATGAGTCAGAAACTTTTGGCACAAAATTCAAGTATTTCAGCCAATTGATTTCATGTACTTGGTAGTAAATAAGTTAGGGCATTTACTGCGGGTTAGATAACCTGTGGACCTGGTACATACGACGAGTAAGATTCCTGAAGTGAAAGTCCCGGAAGAGTGAGTAACCGCAATAGATTATGAAGATCTGGTATAGTTCTCTATAAGTTTGCCATTGTCTTATGGTTGGTAATTAACGGGATGAATACGCGGAATTGAGTCTGCTGGTTTTCAGAAGAAATCTAGGCTACGGTTCTTTTTTTTTCTTCTCTCTTTGTCGTGAAAGGAAAAAAATTATACGCTCAGATCCTTTTGGGTACTGCAACTATTATTCACCGGCGCTAATAGTAGGCAAGAATAAAAACCCAGCGTACAAATATAAAGGAGTATCAATGATACGGTTGTATTCGTACAGAAAGTTCCGCAAGGTCGATATGGTACAAAGGTGTACAAAGAATATCTATACCCAAACTAATTGTAAGTTAACACCTGTGTTCCCATAAAAACACTGAAAACGGGTCGTTTAATCAATTTCAAGCCTGTATCCTCGTTCTAGAATCATTTCTTTACCGGTGGATTATAATACCTATAATGCGATGGTAGAATATGTGAATAAATCAGCGCATTTTCCATACGAAAATAGGAAACGTGACATTGGGGAGCGCACTTGTTATGAACGGAGTACAATCACCTTGGACAAAATGCGCGGCGAGCACTTGAATATCTTTGACCCATATCATATCATTAGAAATTTAATCAAATAGAAAAAATATAAGAAAATAAATAGTATTGTATATACGAAATGCACTCGACAATATATTTGTATCAAGCGATTGACGTAGTCGAGTGGCAACGTTGAAATTTAATCTCTATCAGACAGCTATATCCGTATATCATAAGCTTGAACAAATTAATTAAAGATATTAATTACATATAAAACGTCAAGTGTAGAGCAGGGAAGAGCGAGAGTACATATATCTCGACGATTATAATCATGTGCCCTCGGCTTTGATTGAAGTTATATATCAGCACAGATTTTTATTGAGCTTATACAGAGCATGTGTAGTGCAGGTGGAGCAATGCGAAAGTATGCGTATAGTCATTTGCAATTGCTGTAATGTAAGCTCGCAAACTTCCAGGGTTCCGAGGTTCCGGGGTCGCTGGTACAGCGGCTGGAAGACGAGAAATGCGACAAAAATGCATCGCGAGGATGCAACCACAAGGTCAACGAATGAACTAAAGCCAATAATAAACCGAGTCAAGTCAAGAACCTACGTACAGGATATGGTCATTTTCATGGTCAACGACATTGGTATCTTTACAGACTTTAGTCCTCGGTATTGGATGTAGATTCTGTTGTTCATTTTTGCAGACGTTCGGGAACTCGATATTAGTTCGGACCTTCATACCAGTTAATATTTTATTTTCGCCAGGGTATAGGTACGGAGGGCCATTTTTCGCCAATGACGATAAGTAATAATAGAATAAATAGGTGTGGTCTCGATAATACTGTGGTTAATGCACATGTAGTATACCGTGGATAATGCTTGAAGTAGATAATGCACTCGGAGTATTGTTACGAAGCTGATATCGTTATCAGCTACTGACTGGCTATAGCGATCACTAGTTTTTTGCAATAACACTTATGTCTGTGTTATTTTCTTTAAAACAGCTCCTTTGGGAACGCGTAGATAGAAAAAATTCATTCGCACATTATTGAAATTAGTTGAAAACTTATCTTTGTGTATCCATTAAACTTGTGGTGGAAATTTTGCACAGCTCTGAAAACATTTCACATTATATAATCGCTTGGTACATAAAGAGCAACACTACGGTCTGGGGACGTATTATGTCAGAAATATAGGTAGAAGACTCTATACATATGTAAGGCATGTACGCTACGCAAGATACGTAATTTCCAGACAATCAGTTCAACAGGTAAATTTGCAAACACGAATGTTACACCTAAGACATTTCTTCCTTTGGATAAGATAAAATCGATGAAAATCCTGTGACGGTTTCACGACTTGACAATTGTTGTAATCAATCGATTATTGTTCACTCTGTCTTTAGAGTTATGAGAAATCGTGGATTTTTCCTTGCAGTTTTTCCGATGATGAATCAATATCATCGTTAGAAGTTTTGTGCGATAAGTTGGAATTCGGAGTTTAGATAGAAAATTGTACCTATAAACATGTGCGAGTAAAATTTCATATTTAACACGTGCAGTAAGTAGAGATATGCTAGGAAAAAAAAAAATAAAGTAATAATTAGCACGATGGTGTTGAGAATCTATATTTACTCATTCGTATAGATATTGCAGTGAAATAGACGCTCGAAAACGGGACAATATGTTTAAAATAACTTAAAAAACACAACGTTTAGATGCGAAGGTGCACATATCTATATGACTATGAAATTAGCAAGTCTTTACTTGCAATATACCATACAGAAAACGTCTACGACACAAATAGTACTTGTTATTATAACGCATTCAATGGGAATAATGAGGAAGAGCGTCGTTGAACGATAGATGGTTAGTATTTACCTACTCTTTCGCATTACATACTTGATTTATCGCCGGTTCATTGGCCTGATCCGTTTTCACGATTACAATCAGCAGAATTTTTACTTACGACGATATTGTAAACTACGACAACTTTCCTACAAATTGGCGAAGCAAAAAAGCTCTGTTTCATTTCAAAACGCTTCAAAGTAAAGATAAATCTATCTTCGATTCGGTCGATTTCATTCTGCGTTTACTTTAGAAAACTATTCTCAACCATTTCGCCATGCAATTTCTTTTCGCCTCTATTAGTTAGTGGAATATTGCTATTTCTTGTTCGAAATCGATATCGATGAAATCTTATAAGATTGAAAACTCGACAATAAACATTAAAAAAAAATTTTGTCGCGATTAACTTGTAGATAATTGCAGGTTTCTGAACAAAATAAGCCGATGTAGAATGAAATCGACCTAATCTAATAGATTCTTCTCTACTTCAAAGAGCTTTGCGATGAAACATTAACATCTAAGCATTTATTTATAATTTGAAGATTTTTTGTTCGGGTATTTCTAGGGGAGCTATTTTAGTTTGCAAGTAATTGAATGTGATTAATATTCATTGTGCTTTCATCGCTTTCAATAAAATTAATTAAAAATATACTGATATCCATTTCAGGTTGCATTTACGTAAAATAAAATACCAAGCATTTAATAAAACTAACAATAGTTGACTAGAATTGAAATAGTGGCGATTGAATGACTTGCTGTGGGAAGCTAAATGCTTTCCAATGAAATTGTGGAAACCAAGACAAAACCTACATCATTCGTTTAAGTTTGGCAGTTGGTTAGTTTTGAAATCTTTAACCCAACTTGAGCCCTAATTTGACTTGATCTTCTTTGCCCCGTATTCATATTTTGAATTGGATTGTCAGATCGTTTGGTCGTGCGAAATCAGACAAGGATTAGGTCCGTGACTGTAGCATGCAAGATTCGAATCAGAGTAATATTTGATGTTTTATAAACGATAAAAGCAATCAACACGTATATCAATTGGAATCCATTACCCACTCTAATATAGTGATCGCATATGCAGATATCATTGACCATAGACTTAGAACCATTTCTCTGTACTTTTTTTAAACTGCAATAAAAATTCGCCAAGAATAAATTCTGTAAGCACTTCAGTTCATTTTATTGGTATAAGGTTCTGACCGTCACCGCAGGAGACACTGGATACGCTGACGAATACAACAGCTTCCGAAGGAGCGATATAATACGAGTGTCAAAATCAGAGCTAGGAACAACTAAAAACTTAAAACAACGCTCAAAGTTTACTTACAAATCGTAAAGAAATGAAAAATCGCGAAGATCATCGTCTTCATGTTGAATGTTCGGTGGTGTCCTGCACTGTCCACTATTACTGTCACCCTTTCAACTCGAATAATGGCAGTATAGAATTATATGAATTCCGTAAAGGAAGCGAAGAATCGTATTCAGTCTACGGGATCAATTGTGGTCGACAGAGAACTGAACGCATTCGGAGTGTACAGCCATATTAAATACGACCGCAGCCTTTAGCTCTAAGAAAATCTTGCCGGCACATTGAACGGCGTAAGTCCACTGCGACAGGATGCGTTGGCCGTTGAGAGCCCAGAAGTGTACCTGGGAGGGTCGCCCCGACCGCGACGTCAGGTTCGATGAATTCTGAGAAACGGTGATGGTGGGGCGTCGCATCGCATCGCAAGCTACCGTAACATACAGCATAGACTCATGTCCGGTTTTTCATTACGCTTATCAAGAAAATTTCCGATTGAACTTCCGGTTAAATTTTTCTGTAGTTTCCTCTGAGTACCACACTATCAACCGGCACCAGGAATCTTATTATATTCCACTCTGACTGGGAGAAGAATCAATTCGTATAGGCGCACGTTCACAGAACAACTTCAAAGACTCAGGACACATCAGCGCGAACCTCGAGTGACTAGCGGCCACGGAATGATGATGCCAATTGCCAATTCCTGTGTTTATGTTCGTACAGTGGGAATAAGATGTTAGAATAGATCTGAACACTGTGTATGCTAGGTATAGCAGTTTACGCTGATATATTGTCCTTTCTGTTCGTAACAGGAGTTCGCAAGATGGCATATATGAGATTGGGCTTTGTCGAATGACAAAGAGGAGAATTTGCAACGGACGCTGGGAAAAACTTTGTTTATTCTACCGTAAAACTGCATGGTATTTTTTGTTTTGGCAACATTCTGTATCTGTATGCATAACAAATGCGTGTATATACCTAGGGATATTTAGTGCACGTCCTCATATTGTTATTAGTGTCAGATTGTGGTTCTTGCCCGGTTTTTTCTTCAGCCTTTGGCGAGTCTGAGTTTGTACTAGTTTAGGTATTGCGTCGAGGGCTGATCTTCCCTCGTGATAACACTGATAACTACACTCGTATGTATGTAATATATACATAGCTAATTGAAACTTCGTCACCCAAGAAATATCTAATTTTATGAGCGGTGGCACTGGGAGTTTACCTATACGCGCGTTCTATTTATGTTTCGATCTTTCTTTGAATAGATGTTCAGGACTGCAGCGCTCAAAGTTATTAACTCTAGAATGTATACAAGATATTACTATAAAGATATGGAAATATTTAAAGCTATTCAAACGTTCTTGAGTATGCTGCACACTGCAGCCTGCTGCCAACTTGCAGTTTGAATCGCATAGCAGAAGCAGATCTCATGGTTGGTGCACGTGATATTACTGTAAGTAGTAAACCTATACATTTTTTTCACTACATTCACTGTATTCCGGGTCAAAAACCTAACGGCACTGCAGAAGACATCGTCTTTCGTACTTTTGTGAAGTGAAGCTACAAATTTGTTTCTCAAATTAACGAAAGTGTACCTGTAGCATTCCACATCAGCTTAACGCAACCTCAGACCTCGACGTTTCTCGTCGAGCTAATTTTTTGTTTATATGTAACACTGGCGAATAAAACTACGTATAGATCTTTCGTTTTTTAGATCTGTCTCACAGTTTGGACGTTTGAGAATTTGGAAATTTCCAACTTGTCATTGACCACAAGTTTTTCGAAGGCTGTGAGTGCTATCGATTGAATGAATGTCGTGTACAATTTTCAATAACATCGAAGGTGGCCTAGTTTTCGGAAAATAGATTTTTAACTTTATCACTTATAACTTACTTTATTATTTATAGATAGATAGATCTCTCATCATGCCCATGGCGATGTAGGGAACAGAGAGAAACAAACATAAACAAAAAGAATATCAGGACGATCGTCGGCTTTGGGGTGAAAATTAGTGGAAAATGAAAAAAAAGAACGAAATACGTACTACCGAAGGGGATCAGAATAACATGGTCAAGAAGAATAGCGAAGACAGAAAACGAAATTACTGAGCAGAATAGCGAAATTGGATGGGCTCACTAACAAAGACAAAATTACAAGAGTCAATTGGAAAGATGCAGCAGAAGAAGGGAGCGAGAAGAAGAGGGGAACAGCCGAACGGGACGTTCAATGAGCAAAATGTGGACGACACGATAGATTTTTGAATACAAACATTCATGATATTGTTTGTGTGATGAAGCGATTAATCTATGCTAAACAAATCAAGAAGTTTAGTAGAAAAAATAAAAAAAATTGTAAAAGTGAAATGCTCAAACAATAAAAATACGATAATTATTATATTAAAAAAATGTTAAAGAACTTTATTACATACATTTAGCATAGTTGCAAAATTCTGTACATACGATTTTTTAATAGTAAATTCCAGCACCGACTTTTAGTCTTTTAGTAATCATTTTTCATTTGAATCATTTGACTCACTAGAGATATCGAGATAGGCGCCTTTGAACGGTTATACCAGTAATACGTATAAATAAAAAAATTAGCTTCACTAGACACGTCACGTTTTGAGACACGCTGTGGTCAGGTGGAATTGCCTCTAGATAATTGCAGGTACAGCGATGACCTGTGCAGCCTGTTATTCTTCTATCGCAGCTACTTATATCGTCGGCTATAAAACAAAGTTAATCAGATTAAAACGGCTTATGTTTTAGCCGATTCTGCAACACTACTTTACTTAAGAGCTTATGTGTCAATGATGGGATTTGGCGCGTAGATTGCTATCTGATTTATTCAGCACGTGACTGATTAAAGTATTCAGCGGATTTGTGGTATTATTCTTCGTATTGGCCCTGCTGACGAGTTTGTGTTTCTTGTCTCACTTTATTCGGGTAGACTGACCTTTTACGGATAATTTAACAAGATTAATGTTGCAGATTTGATCCGGAAAAATATGAACCTAAACTCTATCGATAATTCCTCTATATCCCCGCATGCGTACCAACGTCTATATCAAATATTATCGTATCTTACATCTATGTCTTTACTGATTGTTGAGAAATCGATGGTCACGTGCTAACCACATCCAACTAATCGCCACTAACCGCTTTTGCCTTCTAAGTTGGTGAAGTGGTCACTAATCGTAATGTGAGTTAAACTCAGAGCGCAGTATACACTAGTCTCCATGTTTACTGCATAATTATTAGCAAGTTATAAATATCAATCGTAACATCCAATGATTTCGCTACTTTGGTCTGATAATAGCGCGCCAGAAAAAGAAACAAAAAAAAAATACACTTGATACGCCTAGTTGATGCAAGGTAAAACGGGAAAGCGGATGACGCAAAAACAGCTCCATTTATAATGCAAGGTCGACACGTCCAATTTTTTATTTATCCCTTGACGTACCAAACTATATAGCAACTTGTTATTGATAATAATCGCAAACAGAATTGCGCTGCTTTACATTCAATAATAATTGTATTGATCCTACGCCTGTGGAAGCGCGGTTATCAAACTGGATGATGATCTAATTGTAAGATACTCAATCTGCAGGTCCTCGTGTATCTGTCACTTTGAAATTGATTTGTACCGACATGACGAGTGTCGGAACGAAACCGGCTCATTCTACTGTCCCAATTTTTGGTAAATCTTAAAAAAAGAACCATAGGCTTGCTGATCCTCGAGAAAATGAATCACTAAAAGGACCTCTCTACGATATTTTTGATGTTGTTTATCGAACTTCAGCACTTAGTAACCCTCTACTATATTTAATGTTGCATTAACCAGTTTTTATCGGAATTTAAAAAAATTCTCACATTTTAGAATCGAAATTCAACATGGCGATGCAGACAGCCAATGCCGCGCCGTCAGTGTGGGCCAAATAAATCTATTTTTCTTTAAGATAAATATATTTCTACTTATGTGTTAGCACGAAATTTTTCTCTTAGTGTATATATGTGTATATACATAAAAACGGACCAGCTTCTGGGCTTCATGATTTTGGGCCTCTTCGTAACTCTATGAGGATATCCCGTGCCTATGATATATCATATTATAAGGTCGTAAGCAGTATTAAACGACCTTTTGGCTTCGCTGAAGCATTGCTGTAGAGAAAAGGTCGTATAATTTCTTCTGTTGGATTTATACACAGGGAAAAAATAAGAATACGTTCACAGACGTCAAAATTTATTAATTGATCGATTAAAGATGAAAGGTCGTCAATGCTAGCAGACACGAACTTTTAGCGTAAGGTTTGAAACAAAAATCACGTAAACTGAGTGATTCCGCATAAAATCGTATGTACTGAACATCATTGCATACAGATGTTTTACACCTAAAATGATTTGTGTAGAATTACTCTGGTATCGATCATTTGTAACAAACCAAATTTTACATGAATATTCTAGACCGGGTAATGTCTGCCGAGTGAACTGTGGAAATCGCATTACATTAATGGAAAATTTATATTTCTTTTCAAGATTCACGTCATTTTTCACAATTATCACGTTTACCAATCTCATCTTTGCACGTACCACAAAACTTTCTCGACCGATTTCAATATCAGTTTGTACTCCGTGCGAAAATGTGTTCCACTTCGTGTATAAGTATCAGTCTTTATGTAATCCTTCAGAAAGTACCAAAATAAGCTGATTCGCAGATGAATGAAATGTTTGTTGCAAAAAGAAAAAAATCACCGAAAAGTTGATTTCACAAAAGGAATGCCTTTTTTTGGCATCACAATAGCGTTTTTTGGTGAATACGACATATTATGGCATTAGTCACGCGATATCCGACAGTTACGTGTGTCAGATTTCAAAAGAATCACCTATATGTAGGACAATATTGGCATATCATATTTATCCTAATGAACCAATATATTGGCGTTTCGCATGCATGCGCAACGCGGCGGCCGACTACTGAATGAATCAGAGTAAGGGATTTCGAATCAGTAAGATTTACTCGCAAAAAATGTTCGTGTCCTGTTTGGTTTTCTAGATGCATCATCAAATTGCTCTACGGATTTCGCTTGCCACATGAGATGGCTGTGTCGACAGCAGAAAGTTTGTAGTTCATACAGTCTTCGCCTTCGACCTCTTCTCTTGAAAGACCATGCAGAAATAGTGGTATACTATGTACTGCACTGTGCATATTAGCACTGCGGACTACTTCCGCACTCATCCTTACACTACAAGGCAATGTATACCTATATATGTTGTAGAAATGTCAACGATGTTGGCCAACAATAGTTGTCGGTGTGACCGCAGCATAAGATGTATAGCTACTCTGCATATAGGTATGTATAGTATAGTAGCGGCTTGATTTTGTGGGATGATCGGAGGGAGGCTTGTTACCCTGACGTTCGAAGTAGTGATCTCCGTTGCGGCGTCGGTGAGATACAGCTATTCAAAAGTTGCGAGGCGCCTGCGTTTGGGCAGCCAACTATACAGAAGCGAATATTAAGCTGTCTGGTTCTAGACGCGCACGGCCGCTGTTTCAACAATTTCTTATTGGCATTCACTGTGTAATTATTAACAGGCAGATAACGGTTTAACTCCATCAAATACTTAATAACTTGAACTAATTATTTCACTGAGTGAAATGATGTGTTTATTTTCATTTCATTTATCTAGAATAATATCGCGAAGCCAGATTATTTATTCTCAATAAATCTTTACTTGTGTAGGGATTTAAACAGATAATTTATTGTACATCAAATAAGAACTTTTCCCCACCAGATTTCGTCAAATACAATCTTTCAGCTTCCCTGAATCAAACAAGTGACGCATAAGCAATACTATATCCACGTGCAAGTCGGCTGCAGTTTCGGCAATGCAAGCCATGCATGCAATTAAAATAAAAAAATTGATCGAGAATTAAATTTTTATTGTCGAAAAACCATTTGCAGGATTACTGTTATATTGCGATATTGTTGAAGTTAAATGGCAAGGTTGTACAGATATGAATAAATAATTCTTGGAATGCTAGCGGGAAACGAAATTTATTCAAATCAAATAAATATTTTCCTTTGCGGTCTTAAGCCGGGATTTCTGAAGATCACGCATCTGTCATGTTCTGATACGACATGAGTGATTACGCATTAGCTACCCTTTCTTCCAGCGTTAAGCATCCCGATCCGTTGAGTGGGGACGCTCAATTTCCAGGCACTGCGCCAACTTTGAGGATTTACGCTTCAAAAATGAGGTCAAACGCAGGTGTCAAATTAATTTCCAAGCTGTAAGATTCTTCGACTGTCAAATCATATTTTGTCAAATTATTTGAGCGGCCAGAAAAATTATATTCTCAGGCTACGTGAAAAATTAATTGATAAAAATACAAAAAGGATTCAAGACGGAGATTTAATGTACCTGATTGTAATTATGCGATTTGACAATCGAAAGGTGTAGTCGATTGAAAATGTATGCTAATCAACAAGAATCGGCAGTATTGGAAAATTCATTTCGCGTAAAGTATATTTGTTATAAAAATTTGAAAAAAATATACTTTGTATCGTTTTCATCCCAGGAAATGTGATAAAAAATTCTCTATGCGTGTATCTTTTCAATAAATATTCCATTGATATTCCTCGGTTATCACACGTTAGTTGGGATATTGGGTTTGTTCAACAATGATAATTCATATCATAAAAAACACTCATTATAATAGAGTAATTCGCAACGAAATATTATTCAAATTTTATTTGTCACCTTATTTCTCTTCGCATAATAAGCTATAAAAAATTGAACAGTTACGGACATTCGTTGAACATCTACACCAGTGATAGCAGTTCGAGCCGATCTATAAATTTTCAAACTCTTGAAACTCGAAATATGAACATATATGGATTCGAAATTGCGGGTCCACGTGGAAATCACCGAAGCTTAGTTCAAGCCTTCGCTACTAGGTCGTGCACTTAGTCAGCCGCTGGCGTTCGTATTCCGTGTCGATATACAAGTCTAGTGTATATATTTTGTTCCAGGCTTTTGGTAACCCTGCTGGCACAGGTCCGTTAGCTAAAAAGAGCAGCTCGCACGGTCGGCGGTTGGGAACAAGCGCGTATCTGACTCATGAGTTTGCGCATTCCGCGTTTGGAGTAGCACGGTTGATTGTGATTTGCTTGACGGTTCTGGGTTTGTGGAAAATTGGAAATTCATTATTGAAAGTCGTACTATTCGCCTAGAAATTATATGCCTAGTTGAACTTTTGGTATTCGTAAGTATTTTGGTATTAACCAAAGTAAAGGCAGTATCTAAGGGTTACGCGGAAGTAACGAGGGTCGTAAAAATGTCGCTGGAAACAGCAACGCAGATGCAGTGATCATTTTCTGTTTGGGGTAAGGAGAGCTCCGACCATTTTTGAACCAACTTATGTATGTATGTCGTGTATGTATGTACGTATGTACCTACGCGTAGATTATCTTTTTGTAACATAATCTTCTCGTTGCGCGGGTTTTTTTTGAAAATCAACACAACGTAGCTTTCTATATTAAACATCAACGTCTTAACAAATATATAGATTCAATATTTCTGTTTATTTAAACTCAGGACTAATCTTACGATAAATATGTGGCACTTTTATGGCGGTAAAAGCTAATAGTTGAAAGTCGCGTATCTGTTGTATTTTCGTGCATGCTGTATCGTATTTCAACAGGCATCGAGAATAACAATAATCAATTATCGTCATGTCCGAGAAAATATTTAACAACAAAGAATATTAACAACACGTATAGGTACGGATAGTTTGAAGAAGAGGCGACTCGTCGTTACAGTTTAATTGCAACAATTACACCTTCGTAAATAACAATAATATTTCTAAAAAAAAGTATGTCTATCAATATTGTCGTCTGATTATAAATATAAACGAACGTATTAAATTACCGATACTTATGTAACAAGTGTTTAACAAATAAATTAGTTCAGAATGCAAATCAATAAATTACATAAAAATTATTTTCTCTCTCTCCATTCACCCTGTTCAATAACTCAACACTTTAAGCCACTGAATATTTCATTTATCTTCGCAAAATTCGTTGCTCATCAATTAGCTAGCTTCTGGTACATAAATTGAAATAACTTTTATACCAATGAAGTGACCTATATATTATGCTGACCGAAAGTAATCAAAAAAAACTACGACTTGCATGAATTTATAATAATTATATGAAGAAGAAAAGAAAGGAAGGAATAGCTCTCAATTTTTTTTTCCTATTACTTCACTGGTTTTTTGCTTGGACAGATGTGTAATATCTAAAAGTGAAAAAATTAATACTGTAATAGAATGTTCGTTTATTTGCGGCGGCTTCTTTACTTCTCACAGACTTGCAGATGATAAAATATGCCCTTAGCAATGCAGTTACCATACTTTTGACTGGATCTTGGGTCATGCTTACTAAATTAAAAATGAATAATACTAAACAAGCAGCTCTTCCAATCTCACTAACAATAAGAACACCTTTTATTCTATATCTAAAGCTTAATCCCATTTGAAACAAGATTCGTTTGTCTACTTCAAAATTTTCCATAGAATTAGATAAAGCAAATTCTCTATTAGCACATGTTTGCTAGATCTACTGTTCGAAATAAATCCATCCGAAGATCAATCTTTTCTATGGAAATATTGGTAAAGCCTTTTCACAACTTGCACAGACTTTTTCGTTGAAATGTAAAAAGGAAGGACGGAGTTTGATCCAAATTCTGTATGCTTTTGTTGTTTTCTATGGAAAAATTTTAGGCAGAGAGTTAGTATTGGCATTGATTTCATTACTAATTAGGATTGCTCATACCATTGGGATGCATCTCACTTCCCCGCTTAAAACATGTAGTTTAATGTCAAGAAGACATTTGATGTGGTAATTTTAATCTTGAGATATGTTTAATTGATATAATATCACGGGTGATAACGAAACTAATATAATACAGTATTGATGACTGGAGGTAAGAAAATTATTTATAGGAAGAAGCGAGGAAGCTGAAACGGCAAGAAATTTATGCAGGAAGATTAAACAAGCTGCCTGCGTGGCATTGACGCCTGAAAATATTAGCCAAGGTGGCATAGATCTCAAGAAGCTATGGCTACTGCTGCTAAGGGACGAATTCGCCAAGTCTTTGCCTGGCAGAAATCATCCAGATGGAACTTATAGTAAATCAGAACTGCTTATTAGTTTACATAGTATATGGAAACACAAATAATTACATTGATGCTACTTTCTTAAAATGGGACCAGCTTGCGATTCTCCATTTTTTTTCGTTTTTTTTTTCGTTTTTTCTTCCAAATCTTGAGACGGCAACTCAAATCCTTAGATTTTATTAAGGATTCAGTAATTCCCTGCAGTAAAGTGAATAACACTTTCACAATTGTATGAATGAGGTAAATTTTGGGTCCAAAAAACAGGAAGAAGTCGGGGAATTATGGAATTGGAAGTTTGTCACAACCCTGTGTCTCCACTAATTACACTTCAATGAACGTTTACGAATGATTGATATAAATGGAAGGTTTTTTTGCGTTCGCTTGGCTCATATGCGCAGTTGTTTGAGTAGCGAGTGCCTAAAAGTGGAATAGACGACGCTATAATATTTTTGTACAGACTGGTGAAAGCAGAAAATATATCGTCTAAAAATATTCCATAAAACTTGCATCTGAATTCAAATTATCCATATTTTGAATATTTAGTTTTTAACTAGATTAGAAAAAATCGTAATAACTTGCATCTTCGATTAAATCAGCGAGTATCCGCTAAAAACATGAAATCAGTAGAGGATAGAATACGTCCTTTTTCGCTGTGGCTTTCCATGTGCGTTAAAAAATCCTCAAGCGATGCGAAAAATCAAGTCAAGTTGAGACCTAATTGATTCGAATTGAAAATAATTACATAAGCATTCTGTTATTTGTTCGAAAGGCAATGGACGAGATGATTTTGTATTCTTGATAACCAACACCAATCTGCTGTGAATACAGCTTCTAATTTTCTGTGCAACAGAATTGATGTATAGAAATTTTTTCAAGGTAGCTGAACAAGCGCGCAATTTCACGGTAGAAAAAATGGTGTCTACTCGTCAGATGAGCAGTGTAGGCAGTAGTAACAGTGGAGGAGCTGTTGGCGACGGTGTTGGAGATGCTGGAACAACCCGTAGGCATCAAGTCCAGGCGCAACCAGGACCGTCAAGCACCGTTCCAATTCCTGAAACTGCTTCTGTTCGAACTGTCAATCTTTTAGATCTGCCTGTTGAGATTCAGGAGAAAATTTTTGGCTACATGGACTTCAACACCATTGCCCACTTGCGTCCCGTACGTATTTACTTGCTAAAAAGTACATTTTATACCTTCAACTTGAGTAATGAAACATTGAACAGCAAATAACGAATTTAGTTGCATTTTTCAATCCCGAAAATTCAAGAATCGGGTTCAAGGGGTAAATATCTGATCATTCATGGTAATGAACAGTTTTTTGTGGCCTTATTTGTTTCAGGTTTGCCACCAGATGGACCGAGTGTGCGGTTCTATTCTTAGCTCAACTTTTCAGCGTCTTCAAACGCAAATGCTGTGTCGTTTTCAAGCGATTAAAGCCCAAATGCCAAGGCGTGAGTCTGCTAGACGCAATCATCCATTGGCTTGCGAATCTGATATAATAGAGACGCTGCACATGCGACTCACTCTGCTCCAGATGAGCTTTGGAAAACACATAGAACGAAAACATTGCTGTTTCTTTCCAGGAGAGGTAATACTGAAATAAGAATCAGAGGTGGCATATAATACCCAAATATAAATGCTTCAGTGATTTTCTGTAATGAAACCGAATCAACAGTCTGTTTAATACACAATCATCACATGATTCTTTCATCTAAATACTTTTTTATTTCAGACATGAAGCCACGGCTATATTTTCTGCGGAATATCCCTTCTGACACATTATTCCACACTATACAAAGAAAAAAATTACAATATATCTGAACTACATCGAATTATTTTCTCACAGATTCTGGACGAGGTCTATCGCATCTTATTGTACATACGGGTCACTCCAAAGCTGGCTCGGCCTTACAAGGTGACTGACGAATTATTTGATCTTAGTACAATGGCCATGGAATATTTCAAGGAACGCTTAGAGCCAACTCTTCCTGAAATTCCATACTTTGGAACTGATTTCCTTGATCTCGCAGGCACTTTCTCTTGTAAGTGATTTATTCCAGACTGATAATTGTAAGAATATGTTAATGTGTGCCCATCGGTATATTTCTCATTTTATAATGCAATTACAGCGCCTAGTAATGTGAGCAAACCCTTCATGTGCCTCGATTCTGCACCTTTGAGCGTAGGAGGAGGTAAAGGCGGTGGTAGTAGCGGAGGGGAAGGTTCACCACCTCATTCTTCGGACGATCCAGGATTGTTAGAGTCTAATGTTGCACCTCCACAGTCTAACATGGTCTTGCGAAAACGTATACGGAAAATAAAACAAGGAATGAAACGTTATAACAGTCAACTAACGCTGATGCGCAGGGACCTGCGTGGATGCAAGGCGAAAATAGCGGAGCAACAAAAACAAATTGTAGAATATGCCAGCAGACTTGACGATAATGATAAGAAGAACGAAGAAACCTCTCGCAAGTTTAGCACTCTTCTTCAGGTATGGTAGCACAACTATCACCTTCAAAATATACTCCATCAAACAAAATAAAGAATTCTTATTCGGACTCGAGTATTTGGACAAAAGTAATGACTGTTTCGCATTTCTACGTGAAAGCATATGGTCAAGGAAGATTTCAAGCCTGGGAAAAGATGTTTATGAGAACTGTGATGCTTGTTCTCAGTGGAAATTGACTAAATTTGAATATTCACTGTGGAATTGGTACTCCATGGTGGAATTGGACACTCAATAAGTATGGCCATACAAATAAAAGCTCATGTACTATTCTCCAAGATATTTTCTAAAAAGCCCATTTTCTAAAATTAACCAACATATTGGAACTTATGGGAAAGAAGATGCTTTTTTCTATAAAATATTGCTCTTTTCCAGGCAAACATAATCCTTCCAAAATTTACAGCAAAACTGTTGAGTTTCAGAAACAAACTTTTATATGAAAATTGTGGTCCTCATTTAATTGCTTCATTCATATCGTACGAACCACCAGTGCAATTGATGGTTTTCGAAAAAAAATTCATGTTATTTATCAAAAATAGTTCTTCAAGATTGATAACGATATTGTGCATCAACAATTCCATTTTCACAGTGGAAAATGAAGTTTAGAATGTTTGCTTTGGTATCTCTATTGTTTAGCGAGTATATTTAGTAGCTATATGAAATTTGAACGACAGTTTCAAGATTTTATGTAAACCCTTGTGGTAGAAATAAGTAAAGGTCTTTCAATTTGTGAACTAATTCTGCTGATGCACAATACGATTTCGGAACTTGAAGAACCAGTTCCGAAAAACGAAAAAACTGCATACATGAAATTGTATTTTTATCAAAAACTACTATCTTTGCAGCAATAATGCAAAGGATATAAATTATGTATTCAAAGTAATACTATGTATAGCTTTTATTTTTAAGTTTTTCCTCTAAACTCAATAGTTTCACCGTGAATTCAAGAAGATTTTTTGCTCTTTGAAGTAAGCTGTCTAAAAAAATTGACATACCATTGAAAAACGCAAGTTTCTTATTTCATAAGTATCAACGTTTCTATAAATTTTGAGATACGGGAATAGCTTCGAAAATGGTGAAAGAGGCTAGAAAAAACAAAAACTTTCAGTGTTATGACCTGAATTAGGTCCTAAATTACGACAGAGATCAGCAAAATCATGCTGGTCTTATTCAACCTACAGTTCTGCTATATGGTGTGCATTTTTACGACTTTTCCAGCAGAACTGGAAATTTCACAGCTAACATTCCAATTCAGTGCATTTTCATTGAACACAAGCCATAAGAGGGCAAAAATTCGAAAGTACTGCAGTTTTCATAACAAGCTCGTCCTCGACCTGAAGTTTTCCATGATCTTGTACCTTTGCATGTCGATAGGAGACAAAATTTAAAAAAATTGTTTGGTCCGAAGCTCTGAATGAATTTGCATGCAATTAGCCAGAGATAGTACAACATGGATTTTGTGGTTCACAACAATTTGATCACTGGAGCTTTTAATGCCTACTAAACACCAGTAATTCTAGTTGAAAAATCTGCTGTGAAAATGTTGTTCTGTCTCTAGATGTGACCTTTCATAGTATGTATCGAAATCAGAAATTCTGTGTCAAATCTCTTGTGTTAATCGGATTTGGAAAAAATTATCTCACTTCTCATCTCGCTGTTTTTTCTTTCAATATTATTACAATGGTATATATGTTTTACGAGAAAAAAAAGTCTCATCTTTGAAACCATGATATTAATCTATGGATTCATTAATCAAAGGCCCTGTCTTCTCAAGACCTGACAAATATTGAACTTTTCAAAAAATCGAAATTTAAAAAATTACGGAATCCTAATGTTGAGCTCAAATCTTTCGTCTCTCAAAAACGGTGAGCTCTTAAAGCTTGAAAAGCGTGAAAGAGGTAAACAATCAAAGGCAAATCAGACTTCTAGCTCCAAATACTTTCCTGAAGAAGACCCATGGATTTCCCCATGATTTATATTCTCAATATTAGAAGCACAATAGAGTCTGCTATTACAAAACATGGTATATACAGCAAGTACAATAGGAAACAATTATGATCTAATTTCGCAATTACCGAAAACATGAAAAAATATTCATAAATATACAAAAAATCTATATTCTATCATGATATTCGATTGATAAAGTAAATTCTGCTACATTTGATTACCAAAGTTACTTTTCGTAAGCCTGAAATTTCTCAGGATCATCATCTCTGTCACGTGAATATTCTACAGGAACTGAACAAGTGTAAAACAGAGCTACAATATTGGCGTTCCAAATCACCGGCGATTCCTGCTTGCGTTGGTTGTGGACAATCGATGCCTTTACCAACGGAGGATTTGCAAGCGTTGGCTAATCAGGGCGTCCTTCCTGAGGCGTTGGGAGAGAGCTTGGATTTTGTCCCAATAGCAGATCCTCAGAGCCCGACAGAAATGAATCCTCCATTGATTGCGACTCAACCAGGACTTACGGAAATGGCTCCACCCAAGGCTCCAGCACCTTCTGGATTATCGAAACGAAAATCTTCCATCGATGACTTGCCCAGCGAGTCGTATAAGAAGCCACGACGTTCGTCTAAATCTCGTCAGGCTAAACGCTCAAAAATATAAACCAATCCTGATCATGGTACAAATATGTCTAACTAATACCTATCTTGTTTATAATGGACCTGCAGCAACGAAGAATCTATACAACATTATGCGGCCATAAGACCAATTGAAATTTTTTAATTCAAGCATCTCAGTCAATAACTTGGCAGAGGTTTAATTCATTACCGAATCACAAAGATATGAACTGAAAAGTAATCTGAGCTTTCGGAATATTTTCTCCAATAATATCTTGGGGCATTTTGTGTATCAGATTGAATGCTGTTACAACATAATGTGTACATACTTTGTTTGGGTCCTCTTTAAAGCTAAGAATATTATTATCAAGGCACCTAATGGA
Organism: Tenthredo distinguenda; assembly: GCA_947538915.1. Classification (NCBI taxonomy): domain Eukaryota; kingdom Metazoa; phylum Arthropoda; class Insecta; order Hymenoptera; family Tenthredinidae; genus Tenthredo; species Tenthredo distinguenda. The sequence continues at coordinate 16,600,796 of OX384534.1, forward strand.
AATAGAAGAATATTAATTATCGACGAAAGATTTAGATTTACTTATCGTTTTGGGTGAATTATAGCATTCAGGAACTTCAAGTTTTCCAATTGCTGATAATATTATCGAACATTTAACATTTATTGTCTAAGCTAAGTTAGTTGTGGAATGGATTTCATTTTAACGGAGAAATGAGAATTGCAAATTTTTTCACTCTATTATAAATCTTCTATTTTCTTTGGAGAGTTTAAAGGCACCGGTTTTCACTTGATTTTCAGTGTGGTATATTTTTTCATAGAATTTAGAACGAGCCTTTAACTCGAATAAGTTTTATTAAACACTCAGGACAATACGGAAACGGCCATATGAGCAAAATTAATGTGAGAGCCTTGTTCAAACATACATGATCATGTATAAAAATTTCTACGAAAGTTAAATATTCATGAATTTATTTTTAACAAAATTGATGCAACAGCATTAATTGTTGCTTTGAGTTTGAAAAATGTTTCATTGCTGCAACTTCAAAACGTAGTTTTTATCATAAAACTCGCCTTAATCTTATAGCAGAGAAAAAAAAAATTAATATTACTGTATATTATTTTGTTGTCAAAAAACTATGATTTAACAAAATAATGTTTTAGAATGTTTCAATCTCAAAATCTTGTAGGAATTTTTATACAGAAACAATATTGTCTTATTATTTTATCGCCGATAAGGTTGTCAAGAACTTGTATTTTTTTTTTTTTTTAAGCAATGATCTGTACCTGAGGGGTTGAGTGACACTGATTGATGCAGGTACTTCAATGGAATCGACAACCATATCAATCCATTCTTAAATGCTTTGGTGAAAAAAAAAAATTAGTTTTAATCATAATCCAACATTAGCATGGATACGAACAAAGAATTGATATGCCCACATAGCACTTGGTTTTACGAAAAATAACGTCTTATTGGGAGATGCATAAATATCTACATGACGTCGAAAGTTCGAAAGATAACTTTCAGATATCTGTAGACCAAAAAACACTAACAGGTGTCATAAGACAGCCTACAGATGTCTTTTGGTGTTATATCAGAGATTCTCGCTATCTGAGATAAGTACTGCAAGTTTTATTTACGTCTAGCAATTAAAGCATCTAGAATGAGATCTTGGATACAAAATGACGCGTACCGACCGACTGGAAATAGAATATCAAGCACTTGAACAGTTTAAAATTGAGTTCAACTCTGTAGGTACAATAAATAGAACTAGTCTGAAATTAATCTTGAAGTGCTTTTGGTTCAGATTGATTATCGATGAATGTTGTTAATACTTAATGAAAGTAATTTCAGACCGACATTGACATTCGCATAATGTCCTGTTTTCCGAATTCATCGAATCATCAATTTTACCAAAAGTTCTATGTGGTGTCAAGAGAATTGTATAAAATCAAAATATTTTAAAGTACTGAAATCTTAGCAAATTATAATATCAACAGTCTCAATGGTACGATCTGAGCATATGTCGCAAGAGGGGTGCTAGATATTACTGTGAACGTTTTCATATAATTCTATTGTCAAAAGACATTATTGATAAATTGTTATTGGCTGCTGGGAATTTGAATTTTCTCACTTAGAAATGTCTCAAACGTTCTTTGATATTTAGCACTCGTTTTTTGCACTTACTCTGAATGTACGAAAATATAGAACAGTTAATTATTTAAATATTTGTCTATTTTGCACTGATCACCCACGGTAATTAATCTCAAATAAATAAATACAAATAAATAAATAAATAAATAAAATACAAAAACACAAAAACTAAAAAAAAAAAAACACAATATAGCTAGTGATTGTGAGTTATTATTATTATTGATCATTACAATAAGATACATTGAATATTGATAATAAATAATGATAAAGATACTTTATGTATGTATATATTTATATATATATATATGTATGTATATATATATATATATATATATATATATATATATATATATATACACACACATGTACTATAGATGGTGCCTGCTACAAAAGGCCATGAAGCATTTTAGTTTAAAATCTAATGGAACAATAAGATATAATAATTAATAATAAAAATAATTATCGAAATATATAATTTTTTATCTATGTCAAACGAGAAATAATACAAAAGGTAAAAAAAAGCAAAAAAATAAAATAAAAATTATGAAGGTAATGAAATTTTATTACTATATGTGATGCTTTATCGATTAAATCGCGGGAAAGTGACCTTTATTCAGATAAATTCTGCACAGAGCGTTTCTGACTACAATATGTGTGAATTTTACCTAATATTTCATATAAAAAAAAAGATCTCAGAGACCCGTAATGAATAATCACCAAATCAAATGACTGCACAGCGATTTCGTAAATTCATATTATTTCATTGAATTTATCTGAAAATCATACCAAACTTTTTAAGCCTTTAATTTCATTTTACCAATAAGACTATAATTTACGATTTTATCAATTGAATAATTTTCTGTTCCAAGTGAATTGATCTAGTTTATCACTCCTGGTACATAATTCATAATAGTAGATGAATCGCTTGGTATTTGAATCAGCCTTAAATTTATTACCTTGTAGATCCTGGTCTGGACATTCTAAGTGGTAATTAGATAATTAGTATAATTGTATAACGTGAAAATATTTTCGTTCTCTTAAATGATGTTTTGATATTTCGATTCAACAAACTCTCATTCCCACTAAAAATTCGTTTTCTTTTCTAATACATACATGTAAATATGTTACGTTATCTTATGTTATTTAATATCCGTACTAAATATCTTTACTTTTTGGTGTTTGTTCAATGCTGGTTTCTGAATCCGTTGAAGTAGCAACGTATACAGTATATATATTATACCTACCAATAGCATATGAGATGTATTTGAAATAAGAATACAATAAATAAATCGAAATTAGCGGGAAATCAGGCTGTGCAGCGTCACTGGAGAGCACACAACAAAGTTTTCCTTGCAATCAGGCGTTGTCTCTATTAATAAGAGATCACAAGCTTGTGTATTCGCGTCAAGGTTGAAATATACTATTGTTGCCTATTCTACATGATTGTGTCGAGCAATAGCAAGCCCGTTGACCAAAGGGTGTTAGATATCGGACTTTGAGAACTCGCTGATTTAGTGAATGCCACCATCTGTCTGCTGGAGACAATTCCTTTATAAGAAAAAACAAAAAACAAAAAAAAAACAAACAAAAATAAATATAAAAAATACACGAGCTACACACTCATGTCACATAATTTTACACGAAGTAATGATATGTTTAAATTGAATTGAATTAAATGAATAAATAAGTAAATGAATAAATAAATAAAACAAATGCTAGTAGCACACAAATAAATAATAACTGTGTTGCTAAAAAGTATAATTAGTATATTATCATATTTGTTTTATGTGTATTAAAGCGAATGTAAATATATATATTAGATACACCATATAATAAACATTAATTTAACGTATAATCGTCTACTTATTTCTCTATCACTTATAAAATTACATGACATAAATTTGGATCAATATCTATAGTATAGTATGTATCAAGTTTAAACTAATTGGTTAAATTAATATTTTTCAATATTCCGATTCAAATATTTAAATCCAGAAGACTTCATTTACAATCAGGATAAAACTTCTTCAACTATTTTCAGTCCATTTTAATCCGAAATCTTTGACAACCAAATTGACCGATTCTTTTTAGCATTTTGGGTATCCCATTGCATCCTAAACTATTATTCAATCAAATCCTTTTTTTTCAGCGATATAATTATCGGTGTCACTATGAAGCTTTAATGCACATAATAAGGGAAAAAGGAATCAGAAATTTCGTTACATCGCAGTCGATTTACGCATAAACCATTCCATCATTATGAAATGTATTCGACATCTCAAGTCTATATTACATGAAGTTGAATTAATGGCATTGCAATTTTGAATCAGCCGTTACATGAAAGGTTGGGTTCAATGTATACATTCAATCCTGTATAGTAATCGAATTTATTATAATATTTGCTCTCTAGCGGGTTTCATTCATTCTATACTGAGAACAATGACGAACTAATAAACGCTGACCACATGACGCGACGTTCCCAACGGCACATACTCCAATTCAAATTGCATGGAATGTGCAACCGAAGGCAGTATATGCATGCAGTGTCCTGTCATTTTCGTCTGCTAGTCGAGCACGTGGTTTTGTTTGACAGTTCATAGAGTGAACATTCCAAAATCATGGTCCACACTTCGATAGTCCGTGCGTTTATTCCCGACGAAAGCTTTTGCATTGAAATATGGCGTGTTTCCGTGCGGGTCTGGTCGACGATATTTGTTTAAAAAGCAAGTAATACATGATTTTTAAATAAATTTCGTATTATTTTTTCACCAAAATCTTTTATATCAACTAACTCTACAAATTTTATATCTATTTATAACATTAGTCCTGTTTTTCATACGAGGTATACACTCTTCGATATAAATCACAAGCAAAATAGGGACTATATTACACACTCGCTTACCAAGTGCGTATGCAGTACTTATTTCGTAAACACGATGGCCGATCCACCGTACAAAGACGGATACGAACCGCGTAAGTATAATCACATTACAATATATTATTTCTTATGAAATTAATATGAAAAATCGTCTCTCGTCTCAAGGTTATTAACTCAAGAGATTATCTTATCCACACATCTGCGCACATAACGTATCGTATCTGCTGTTATAACATAAACACGTATGTACGCGATAGCAGAGATAAAAGTCACGTTATACTTTATCCTCAGTATTCGTCTTTAGTGTATTCAAATATTATTTGTCAAATATCGTATCAAATGGATCTGCTTATCCCCTCTGACAAAGGTATACATTATACACATACATACGTAGAGAATATTCGCATTAGTTTCATAATTTTATTATAAATAATTTCTTCAATTTTTTTTATCATCATACGTACAATTTATCTTTCTAAATGAAAATATCTTACCTTGAAAATTTTTTCCTAAATTCATCACCATTATAGAGGGAATGGCGATGCGCAGCAGCGGGGGATCCGACGGAGATCTAAAACTTGAACCGTCTAGTCCTACAGAGAGATATACCTTTTCTCGATGCAGTAGTACTGGATCTATCAACACGCCTTCTTCGTCAGCTCATAATACTGGTAATAGGATATACAGAGAGATCTGAGTAAGCTTGATACACCTGTGGTAGGCAATTCGTTTTTTTCCGAAACTGACAACTCTGTGGTACGACCATATCTGTACACGACGTAGTGGCAGCTGTGATTCTGTGACTGTCATGTCGTCTGCAGATATATTCGTACGACAGCGTTGTGTAGTTTCGGAAAGAACCGAATTGCCTACCGCAGGAGTGTCAAGTCTACTGAGAATCCTTCTGCATAAATATTGATTAACAATGGAAACCTTTTTTTTATACAAAGTCTTGTATTTTTTATTTTATTTTAATCACTGAATACATAAATGGTATTTGAAATGAATGAAACACATGTGTTGCAGAGGATGAAGATAGTGATAATAAAAATTCTACTATAAGCTACAAAGAGCGACGTAGAGAGGCCCATACGCAGGCAGAACAAAAGCGAAGAGATGCGATAAAGAAAGGATACGATTCGCTCCAAGACTTAGTGCCCACTTGTCAACACACAGATTCTTCTGGTTACAAACTTTCGAAAGCCACAGTTTTACAGAAGTCTATTGACTATATACAGTTCCTTTTACAACAGAAGAAGAAACAAGAAGAAGAGCGCAATGCTCTTCGAAAGGAGGTTGTTGCACTGAGAATAATGCAAGCTAATTATGAACAAATCGTTAAGGCTCATCAAACGCAGCCTGGACATGCCGAGGCTCGAGTATCCGACGAAGCTAAATTTCAAGTGGTAATTAACAGTCTATGGGTGCCGTTTGCAGAGAGATATAATAGATTCTTATTTTACATTTGTATTCACAGTTTCAGGCAATTATGGACCAGCTGTTTCAAACCTTCAGCAACATCTCTGTTGCCAATTTTGCCGAATTATCAGCTTGTGTGTTTAGCTGGCTGGAGGAACATTGTAAACCGCAGGTAAGATCGTGAACACGACAAGTTCATGCGAAAAAAGCTTTGGTGTTTCTGCAACCGTTAACTTCCAACCGATACCTGAAAGCCGTTTCATTGAGCTAGATAAAATCTGGGTTTGATATGTGCTCTTCGATTCTGAGAAACTCGACAAAAACAATATTTGAGAAAGTACAAGAAAATATGATTCTTCTTCATGTTTTGTGAATTCGCTTTATTCTTATTTACATGTTGCTTCAAATTCTGAGACTTGAGATGTTCAAAGAAACCAAAGATGTTTATTCAATTGTGTACATAATAAAGATGAAAAATTTTCGCTTACAGACGCTGCGGGAAGTGGTAATATCTGTCCTACAGCAGTTCAACAACCCTATCAGCTAGTCAACGGTGCAACGTAACTTTAAATTATATTTATGCTTCCACTTGTGAATTAACGATCTCGAAGTATTGTTGCAATTTATAAAGAAGCTATTCCAATGAACTTCTGTGATCGCTAATGGAAGCTTGATTAAAAAAAATTACCTCTCAGTTACCAGATTATATACTATTGTGTCACTATATTATTTACTTTCAAGTAATGGGACGTATTTTGTGATTCTGATCCGTGTGATAAATAATCATTCATCATTCATGCATAATAATTAACCAGTCGCAATTAATATGCATATACTATGGGCTTAATATATTTTCGGACTGTATATTGTATATGCAAAATGACAATTTCCGTCTTATCTCTCGTTACAATTACAATTGAATCAAGATTCAAATTTGACCTATCGGTTTAAAAAATGATGAATAAATTTCCCTTTGCTTGATAGTGATATTATTACATTATTATTTATAGGATAGGGGTTACATTGAAAAAAAAAGAAATAAAATAAATATGTATACAAATATGAGAGGTTTAAATCTGTGCCGCTTAGTGTACGGAGAGGCATCTCTATATGGATCTATTATATATACTATATATGGGTAGTTAAGAAAGCCTGTATGATCGATTAAGTTTTGAAATCAGTTGTAAAGTCTAAGCAAAGAATATTTAAGAAAAAAAAACAGAGATGCATCATGGTCATCCAAAGATCGCGATTAATTCGCCTTTATTGTAAAATAATATTTCAAAGAAGTTTACATAGTTGCCAATATAATGTAGAAAATGTACAGTCTTTTAGATAGCGCATTATGTGTACTACCTAATACATTTATAGATGATTCCACACATTTCCAGAGATTCTTCTTTTATTACATGGTATAAATTATTACGTATTGTACCTACGTTGTAACTGTATATAAATACGCATGGGGATAGTTGTGCTATTCTTCATTTCGGTCAAAAATAAGTAAAAAGAAAAAAATATATTCGACTAAAATATAATATATCTAATTATTTTTATTTTGGTGGTTCGAGAACTAACAAATTTTAGATGCTTAATTAATCATTTAATTCCGTGGTACTTTTTCACTGGAAAATGAGGATAGGTTGTTGTGATGAACCTGAGTCCTTTATGATTATAATATTTAGTATTGTCGCCTTGATTTGAAAATTTTTGTACAGCTAAAATTTTGGATATTCAATATTTATTGAGATATTTGATTACTCATCGTTTACCTAGTATTTTTAGGTGAACAAAATCAGAGGTGTCGATAAGCGATCTAGTATTTGAAAATAGTTGTGAATATTATCCGGCACAGGCTTCAGATGCCGGATGAGTTATTTTTTTAGTCAAAAAAATATGAACATTCAATGAGTAACCAGATGTATGAAATTTGCCTCGTTTTGAACCACTCCAATGTATCATGGTGTCCAACGATCCTGCAGGTCTTGGAGGTCCCGAAAATATCCTGATATTATTGTCCTCCTTTAAATAGTATGAAATTACCCGGAAAAGCTACGAATTTTAGCGCTCACGTATTTAATTCGGCATGTGAACTATTCACTGCAAAAGCAATATTCTGAATTAGTAAGCGTTTTGACCTTGTTGAAAGCGATGGAAAATACACTAATATAACGGCTCTCATGAAAGTACGTATTCTCTCGTTCACTTTTTCATCTGCCGAAAAATCACTTGACAAAATTATCCTCAGGGCACAATCTTTTAGTCCTGAAAAAATTGATACTTTAATTTTGCTGCAGACACCATGTGTATATCCTGTTTACTATATGATCATGTTTTTGAGACACTCAAAACAGAGCGAAGAAGTGAATTATATTTTTAAATTTGCTGTTCCGAAATTGGGACATTCGCCACTATCTGAGTTCGAAGGTAACGAAAGTGGCACAAATTTGAATGGTATGGTTCAAAACCATGATAGCATTTTGCTAACGAGTTTTTGTGTGCCTTGTCACATCCGGGACGTCTATCTGACATCTATTCAAAAACGTCGATATAATATCTTCTATTTTTACTTTTCATCACCTTGTTAATTTGCGAAAAGTATTGGTTCCGGCCGAATAATGACTTTGGCTAACTTCGGGCCTTCAGCATATGAAAAACTGATTAACAAACGCCTAAAAATTCGCGGAAGTTTACTGGACTTTACATTTCCCGTAATCCGAATGTCCGTTTCTACCGGAAAAAAATTCAACTTCAAATTTTTGACTGAGAATCTTTTTTTTCCCTTTCGAATATAGAAATCAATTTACTAGAGTTCAGAACAGAAGGATTTAGTAAGTTTCTTAATCGTAGGATACTTTTCGCCGACTTTTGAAATTTATAAATTCGGATTCGCCGAATGATTTAGGAAACTGCTGGATAAAGGAAATCTGAAGTTCACAGGATTTCATATGGGCATGAAAAATTGCCAAATCTCGTTCAAATTGAATGACTGCTTCTACGAGCAGAAAAATTCGATTATGTTTGAATCTCAACCTATATTCATGATCATGTTCATGCTAGTGGCAATTCTGCCAGTTGGATGGGTTTGTGCGGCGTGACGGAAAGTATACCGTGAAAAAACGTATCACCTTGTTGTTCTTTGGGAACAAATGAATATGCAATTTCGAAAAGGGCACATGTCTGAATATTCAAACTTTTCAGGAAATGAAAAAACTAATTATTTTCTAAAGAAGTATAATATTTAAAAAAATATATTTTTGAGTTACATTTTGGGGCCAATTAGTAATCGAAAGTTACAGAAATATTTTGATGTTAACGTTATTATACAATATGTATATTTAGATATTTTAAATTTATAAGATATGCCCTTTTCGAAGTTTACGGTATTGGGTTCACATAATTTAAAGGAAAAAATCATATAAATTTGGCGAAAATTTCATTTTAGGTATCTAAAATTGAACATAACACTCAAATTAAAGATAATGAATAGACTTTTTTAAAAATCTTCTGGAGGCTTTCTTGCGTTTGTAGTTGGCCATTGCAGTATTTCGGCATAGAATTCTGTAAATTCTGCCGTGCAATATCTGCAATTTTCAGATAATTAATGGGTACTTTGCCATTATAAGCTCGATCAGCTTGACTTGTTAAGTTACTGCAAATACCAGAGATGTTCCTTTTTCTACCACAATAGTTACAGGGAAGCATTTAGAACACATTGATATGAAAAAACGTATTTGTGAAAAAATGCGAGATGTGCCCTTTTCGAAATTGCATATTCAAATATTGTGGTCTCATTTGTAATTCTAGCATTAGCTCGCATGCCCCCAGATGTTCTTCTTTTCATTCGTGTCAATGGAGCGTTCCAATGCTGATTTTTCAATGAATGAGAAAATAGACGAAGCTATATAACTCAAAAAATTCTACGTATAGAAAACGGTACTAGATCAATCCTTCAATGCACTTCTTTCTTTGATAAAGTGCGTAGATACACGGTTCGCGAAATGGGAATCCACCCTGCATGCAGGGTGCTGTTCTTTCGGGTGTCATAGTTGTAAACGAGGGGTCAACCACTATCATGCACAACATATTTCAAGATTCCAAATATTTCACTTGTTATGTAATCGAGAATATTTCAGAAATTCCAAAGATTACGCAAAACTTCATGCATAGGTGTACACCAGATTCTAAGAGTGGTTATCCCCTGGGTTGGGAAGTTATCTAAGTCTCTGAATGATAAAAAAGTAAATAGAAAAATGTCATACAATACTGAGACAGTAAATTCGACATCCATCTTTGACTGACTAGTCGGCCTAATAGTTTTCCGCGTTGTACACTGTCGGACGAGCGAGGGGTGACCCAAACAGTACCCGTAATGCTGTCAATATCTTCCTTGAGTCTTTTTTACAATAACTCTTCGAACTGCAGGCTTCCATTTACTTTTAAGCACATTTCGGCACCTTGGGTACAACGGTATATGTATAAAGGTAAGGGTGTGTCGGAAATAAACTTGTTCTTCATTCCAGATGATAGATTTTGATGTCAAATAGCCCCTCTCCAAAGAAGAGGGTTGTAGTGGGATTTCTATTTACATATAACTAACACAGGAACAGACCGTATTTTCACTAAAAACAATTATAACTTTGTTAAAAAATAAGATATTGATTTCGTTTCGGGCTCATGACGAAGGGAAAGGACTGAGGTATTTATATAAAAATAAATTTGTTTCAAGAGATAAAGCTTGATGAGTTACGCGATGGCCTGAAGGAGGGATTATTTTAGTGTGCAAAAGTATTTGAAGCTTTATCTTGAAGCCTACCTACTCTCTTCATAAATACCTCAATTCTTTCCCTTGAAAATGAGCCCAAACGGAACTTTATATCTTAATTTTTCACCAAGTTTTAATTTTTTTTTTAGTATAAACGCTCTTTTTTCCTGAGTTAATTGCATGAACAATAGAAATCCCGTTAGCAGCAAAAAAATAAGGAAAACGTTTATTTTCGACACACCCCGATGTGAATACCTTCAGATATACACGACCCCGCGAGGGTTTTGTGAAAATAAAGAAGCAGCACATAGACAGAAGTGGTATAAGCAGTGTTTGGTCAGCCAGATTCGGTCGGTTCGCATTCAATGGCGCGTAAAGCGATCTTCGAATTTGGAATCTATCCATCGTACGATATTTTACCGTTTACGTTTTTACTCACAATCAGTTTGACCTCGATACTAATAGCCCACTAGTCACAGAAAACCTTGGAGAAGACGTAACGGCTGCGATAAATCATTGCCGTACTGTTATGAGGTTGTTTACAGTTTACACAGTGCATGGCTATACGTCGCTGCAGTGTTAACAAGCTCACGTTACTTGGTATTGTAACTATATCGATTACAAATCGCTTCTACATAAATGCGTTCCAAACTTTATTTTTTTTTATATTGAAAACCACCGCTGTGACGCATATGGCCCGTGAGTTTCGTCGTGCTTTTTGAATCATTCACCGAGCGATACGAACAGTTTTCACCTTCGAATATTATTCAAATGTAAAGCGTATGGATTTACAAAATGGGGATAGGGTAGGTATTCAAAAAAAAGAATGGAATCTACATACATTTATATTTCTCTTTATCTGTCATAGTTTTAATGAGGCGTATCCGCAATGTGGAAGCTTCCAACCTTGTTTTACGTTCACATGAGTAGGTATACGTGAGATGAGCTCATGAAGAAATTCATTTATCTGATATTTTCAAACTTCCTTCTTCCCTTGTCCTTAATACATGCCATAGCAGAAACTCCAGTATTGCAATTAGCATAGTACAAAATTGCAATGAGATTTGCAAAATCTATTTTCAAGTTAAGATATACCCATCCAATAAGAATTCGTGTGACATGAAGATGTCATGCCTTTACTTTAATTACAACGACAAAATTAACTCAGCGCTGCCCCAAGGGAATTGAGACACTGCGGTACTCTGAAAAGCACTGCCCTATATACTATAGCATTAAAGTGATGATGCATTATTTTCTCTTAAAAAAAATTTTTTATACACCAACTATGAATGGTAGCCAAAAAAAAGTGTCGGCAAAAATAATTCAATTGGCCGTGAATGACTTTTGGAATTAAATTGGAGAAATATATGTTATTTGAGATAAAAGATAAAAAAAGCGTTTCTATATGCTACAAGGTCCCAAATCAATATATCAAATATTCACGGTTATAAATAATTCGCAAAACAGGGGTTTGTTTTTTTACACGAATTGCGAAATCTCTGCAACGGTATCTTGATGTACACAAACAGCTGCTCTTTTTCCTTTAAAAAGACGAACGTTCACATGGTGGTTACAGTCTCTAACCATGTCGTAGCAGCCCGCTGCTTAATTTCCAAGCACATAATTATGAACATATTGTTTTCTTATTTCAGGCTGCTCGTGCTGCTTACTCCATTATATGATAACGGACTTAACATTCACCATTCGTTGTTTGATTGAACAAAAATTTCTCCCGCTGTTGGAAAAGTTTTTTTCGAATAAGCCTATATTGTGGCTTAAATTTCTATCGTAATCGATATCGGTAAGAATTTCAAGCATTGTACAAAGTGCATGCACTGTAAATTTCTTGACGTTCATCGTTGATCATATCTACTCGCAATTGCTAAAATCGCGAGGAAATTCTAGTTACACTTTCTCAGACTCTGTCGGCATGCTCTCTCCCTGGGTGATATCATTCAACGGTATCGTGTCTAGACGGGGTCTGCAGGTTCCGCCTGAACCTTGCATAGGACTTCGAGGACTTCCTCTTCGTCTTTTGGAGCGTTCACCACGACGGCAGCATAAGTCCCGGAATACACAGGCGTAACATGCGAGAAGAGCCGTCATAAGTACCCCTCCAACCGCCAGCGTCACAACGAGGAGAATCGAAGCCTCGTCGTCCATTTCTTCGAATTATTTGAAATTCAATTATTTATGGCTCCAAATCTGTAACAATCGATTAATTGAGATTGAAGACACTCTTGCTTGAGGCAATTTCATTAGTTGAATGCAAGAAAAAAAAAACGTGGTCAGGGAAAATTATCGCAGAAAGTAGCACAGAAGTGCCATTCATACTCGAGTGCCCACCGTTAATTGAAATCATACATACAAAGAGCGATTTGCCTTGAACTTTCTTATTCTAAATTTCCACACTTCTGCACTTCGTCTCATTGATTTTATTGGTAATGAGAAAATTTCAATTTCTATATTCGATGTGCCTAATGAGGTAGCTAATTATACGTTCCTGATGATCCGGTGCTCAAAGGCTGTCGACTTAAGCTCTCAGAGAAGCAGGCTAATAATTTATTCTACCTTTTGACAATTCTGATTATTGAATTCCGGCGATTCGATGCAAGATCGTCTATAAAGGGTGTTAAGAATAGATGCGTATAGAAGACCAAATGTCATGCAGCAATTGCGGAAGCTCAGTTATGAATTCCCGATTATAACCATCATCTGCGAGCCCAGTCTCATCGCCTCCAGTATGACCAAAGTTACATTTGGAGTAGAGCCACCATCAGCTTTTTCCTGAATTGGGTGTCTACCTCGATTCGACGTGATTAATTCAACGTCTTTTTCAGTGAAATTATTCTGCTTGTCTGATAAATGAATTGGATCAAAGGAAGAACCTAATTGAATAGAAGAAAATTCCGATCTGAAAAAAAGTATGAATATTACTCGACGCAGTTAGGCTTGACGCGTGAAAGGAACGATTCTACAGAATGGAATAATTTCAGGCTCTGTGAATGCGAATGTCGTTAATAAGACCGCCTGTCGAAGATCACGAAGGCCAAGGGTGAGGAAGAATATTTCTCTTGGTATCTGACGGACTATATACAATTTGTGGATCGATAACCTAGGACTTTGTTCGCTGGTACAGGACGTCGTCATAGCCCGGTGATTTTAGAGAGCGGATGCGTGTGTGTTCGTATGCCAAATTTTATCATGCGTAAGCGTTCAATGTCACGTGTGACAAGCTGTATACGGAAATTTCCGTCCTTCCGGTGAAAATATTTGGTGATCGACGGAGGCAAATAACGTACACCCTTCTAATAGTCCGACAAGAAAATCTGACTGGATGAAAATGGGACGGTGTAGTGTGTATATCTCTCGCTTGGTAGATACTGTTAAGAGGGCAAATATATCAAATTTCTCTCTTCAAATTAGGATGGAATGTTTCAGTAGGGGGTATGAAAGCATGAAGCACCTAACACCTACATTTTTTCATTCCGGTATCATCACAATTTTGCCGAAATAGTTATTTTCGTACCATGGGCTGCGCGGCCCTCGAACGCGTTCGATCACCCAAGGGTGTACAGCTGTACGCCCGCGGTGCGAACGTTATTTTTTGTCATGGTGGCGTAGAGGACGCCATCAAGGTCGAAGGAAAGGTCATTTGGCAGAATATCAATGTTAAAACGTATGTGAATGGACAGAAGAAAAAAGGCGGTGAACATGGGGAGGGGAAGGGGGTCCAGGGGCGCAGCAATTAATTGATATTTCTATTGATATCAATCAATAACCTTAGAAAATGTAACGTTATTAATCACCGATATTTGCATCGTTATTAACTGATACATGATAAAGTATACTTTCATTTAATGATACGAATTTTCATTTTATTCTCTTATGATGATTTTTTTTTATTATCAACAATGTTTTTCTTATAGACGGGGTTTGCAGACTGAGCGGTACTATAACTTTATCGCGCGGTGCGCGTACTCTGAGGAGAGTCTCTGTGGTGGTCACAAGATAGCGTTATATTGTGAGAAATCATTCAACTCGTGTCGAATTACACATTTTTTTGAATTTTCAACTTCTCGCCTAGTAGACGTGAAGTCTGAATTCGAGCCCGTGAAACAAGACCAAAAAAGCGTACCCTACGCCTACTATGACGAAAATATATTCCATGGTCCCGAGCAACGAAGCCACTGGCGCATTAAGTTCACGATATAGGCTTATTGTTGCTGCTTACGGGATAGGAACAATAGCTTCGGTAGATTTATACCGTTTTTGCGAACAAAAACCTTTTGAAGGACCGCGTTGCTTAATCACTGCTAATTTTCCGCTGTCCCGAAAGTTAACGACGCCTTAGGTATTGTCTACCCTCGAAACTGCTTTGTCACAATTCCAATTTTTTGCTCTCCATACTACTCCGAGGCTTATCATGCGAACTTTTTGTTTTCACATAGTTAGAAAGTTGCATCGTATTTTTCAAAATCATATAGCAAATCAGTGCGGTCTGTTTTCAAAAATTATTAACCAGCATATCTCTCAACGAAATGAGTGTTATGGCACGTATCACGATGTACCATGCATATTATTTGAATGCAATGTTCGATCGATTAGATAATGAGATAAAAATTGATCGAGTAGGTCGAATTACTGGGGTAATGCGCAAACGCATGAACGAATGGTCTACTAGTCTTGTAATGGCTTCCAGCCAGTCATCCAATTGGTCGTGACGATTAATTGGCCAGTTTGCCCGCTTTCGAGGTCGATCATTTCGATTAAGCTGATTGACCTGAGTAACATCCCTTTTGTCCTAATCTACTCTTTGATACCTGATGTAGTACATGGTTCATATAGGCGTCGATGGATAATACCTATGTTGGCATGTCTAACTATCGATGGGCCGTAATTATACAGATACTTAATTATCTACATATAGGTATGTGGGAGATTATACGCCCCGTTATTCCACAAATTGGGTGTCATTGAATTCTTCTAATCACAAGCCGAATTGAATCATATTTAATAAAAGAAGTAAAAATTGGTTCATCCCGGTGGAACAGAAGCAAGTAATTACGAAAAATTGAGTATGTAATTATTGGCGATGTAGATTCTCTTCTGAACTGTCTAGCCGTTGTAAAAAAACATTCTTCGCGTTCTGATTATCTTCGGGATAAATCATCCGAAGCACCAATTAATTTGGTTCATCCTGTGTACATATATTTTATACATGGGTATATATATAAATGCCCATATACCTAAGGGAAATCATGGGGTAAGTCCCTTTATGATGTACTAATTTCCAACAGACTGCTTTTATTCATATTCGACGGTCCTTGCTGGCGCCTTTTGGACTGTATAACATCACCATCATTCTCGCTCAATCTATCCTACCCTTACAAAACGATAACGGTAAAATACACGCAGAATGATTACGTTGATAACAATTGAAACCGACCGTGGATCTGACAGGGAGAAGATCCCCTATACATGAGAACGGTCCAGCCGGCTATGGTAGATACTCTTCCTACGATAGATAATTATCGGATTTCACCGTCGTTTCATAATATAGCCTTTGAAATAGTCCTTCGCTTGAAAGAAAATAAAGATTGGAATCCAACCAGGGATTTTTTTATTCCACGTTTCTATTCCAACGTGACACTGCATGAACCCTAAGACCTGCACTTACTTCTGACTATTCCATTCTCCTCTTCTTTTACGATTCGCTTGGTTTATTCGAGCCATATAATAAAAGATGTCTATCCGTGAGTGTAATTTGTTTTTTATTACAGCAAAGGTTGACAATACGTTTACGAAATGAGTAATGCTTCCGCATTGGGTGGTACGTATTATCCGCATATGCCATTACCTATTTATACACACATATACACATATATGTTGTTTGCCTATTCACCGCATGTCATAGATACGTATGGACGTATGTAAAGCTATGTAGAGTCAGTAAGTGTCGATTATCTCAAAGGGGTACACACATGTTCAGGATCTAAGAATTAGACACATTTCCGGGAATTGTGGCGACTTAGGTGAATACTGCACGGATATCCTGTTCTAGGTTTTTATTGTGTGTAATGTCACCTACAAACTTTTCTATTGAAAACCCTCGCATCTTACATTATGTGGTCACAAGCATAGATTGGAGTGAGCTCCGTAAAAATTACAGATGTGAATTGTTGACTTAATAGCTAACTAACCATTAGTTCGATCAATTTATAAATTTTCTTATATATAGTCCTGACATGTAGTTCCCGCGTGGACTAGAGATTCGACGGAATATCTGTTTGTTTTGCTGCGAAAAATTCAAGAGAGCTAAAAATTTTTTATTTATCAGTATACGGATTTCAAAAGTCTGAAAATGTCCGAAAAAATGGAATATTTTGTGGTAATTCTAGTCTACGCCAGAATTACATCAGTATTAAGTGGGTTTACGAAGTTGGACCCAGTTTCGACCAAAATTGATCACGAAATAAGGTCAACAGTTAACCTATGTCATTTTTCAAACCACATGATGTAAGATGCGAGGGTCCTCGACATGAAGATTGGTAGGTGACATTATGTAGGATAAAGGCCTGAAAGAGAATCTTCGTAGCTTATTTATCTTAGTCGCCAAAACCCCCGAAGGTGTGTCTGATTTGTTTAAAACAAGCTATATTTCCACTGTTGATTAAAAGTGTTTTTTGAGTTTCTCTAATTACTGTAATATGAAATGATCATTTCAGCCTTTAACCGAGCGGCATAACTGTTTCGGCTTACAATATAATTGAAAAGGAGTTGTTCCAGTTATTCGTAACATAATAATTCTTCAAGAATTATTTCCTCCAAAGTAAAATACAACAGGGCTACTTCTCCCTCCAGGACGATATACCTGAAATAGGTTTCGTAAAAGGAAACTTGTGTTGTGCCACTGTCGGCAGCTGAAAGTATTTACTAACAAAAGCTTTCATCAGTTACACATAAAACCATGCAACATCACGACATTCACCTCCCATTATCAAGGCCTATTTTTTTTTCACTGCGTAACCGTTAGGGTTAGATTATATGCATATATGTATAAAGACAGTTCCATGTCAATTATACCGTATCTGTTCCCCGTAGGTAGCGATTTTACAGAATTTTGGTGATCATGTAGATTTGTTGAAATCAAAATTTCTGGCCGAAGGATTCTGCGAAATTCCAAAATCTATAGGAGTTGCCGAACTCGAAGCTTTTTGATCGTCAATTTGTCAAAAATTCATATCTTGGCAACCACTAATCGTAATCCAAATTTTCTTCCACAGGTCGAGACATGAAAGTGTGAAGTTTTAATAAAAAAAAAAACGGTATTCATACGAGTCGAAAAATAAGAGCGCATTACGCAATACAATGTCGAAAACTTTAATATCACACAGACTAAACGTAACACCAAATTTCACGATGGGTGAAATTGAAGATGAGACTGAAAGGAGTAGTGTAGCGTAGTGTAGTTGTTTCATATTTCAGAAACCAAGAAAACGCGACTGGAAAAACGCTTTTCGACATTGTATTGCATAATGCAATCCTTTGGCCAAAAATTGTTTCCATATCAAACCTACATAATTACGAAATTTCAGTGCAATCGCTGATTATGGGAGACAGGTGCGATACAGTTGGCGTGGAACCACCCGTAAGTTCTTATAGTTCAAGGTGAGTCTTTAATATTTATTTTTCATCCCTGTTCAATCCATATTAAAAAATAACTGAATGATTACGTGCCACCCCGTTCGTTTCGAGTCAAGAGTCGATCGTGGTCGAGGCTTTAAGGGTGATCGATCTTTGAAGCTGTCCCGCAGCTTTTTCATACGACTATGAGGTTCGAGGTGTCTGTATAAAAAACCCTTTCGCCTCTAGGCACAAAGATCTAAAAAGTACAGTTCGTGGCTGTCAAAGGAGATGTAGAACATTATTTGTGCAAGTTCCTCCGAGGCTGCGATTCGGTGATAAGTCAGAGTCGTTTCTATCTCGCTAATGAAACCTCTGAAATTTCCTAACGTATAGTTTATAGACTGCTTAAGATTCATGCGATCCATTTAATCCGAGAAATTCGCTGGCTTAATGAGAGGTATACCAAAGTAATTACTATACGAATCAAATCCTCCCCATATATAATGTACGTTCAATCGGTTTGTGTTATATTGCAAAGTAATTACGCAACGCGTACACGCGCACCTAGGGTGTCAGCACTGAGATGAAGCCGTCTCGGTTTGAACAAAGTTGCCACAACGAACTAATTACCTCTCCAGCTCTTAACCGTAGGAAAGTTTTTCACAATTAACTAAAAATAAATTTTATGAAAATTTATTCCCGCGGAATGGTAGCTTGTGCTTAAAACCGAAATTAAAACCGTTTTTGTATCTATTATAAACTGTTTCAGAGTTTAGTTATTTCAAACTACTACCGAAGAATCCCGGAACTATGGAGGTTTATTTTTTGAGTACTGGAAGCGATGATCGAAAAGCGATTAATTTCCGTTAAAGTAATGCTGTTATATCGTTTAAAAAAAACAAACAAGTGGAAAAATCCAATTAGTTTAAGCGATGCGATGAATAGCGCTTCGTTCATGCTCGAGAGAATAATTATTCCTGATATTATAACTGCGCCGTTGTAATTTCTCAAAGGGAGTGGGAAATACCTTTGAAAAGTTTCAGTGTAAAAGAAGCCTGTTCGGTTACGCTCAGCATTTAATTTGATTCATGTAAAACGCTTTCGGTTCGGTGGTTGACTGCACGAGTCAATAGAACAGTTGATTATTTACGTAGTGAAAATTGAAATCTAATTAAAATGAATATACATACATATATATATATTCTATTGCGAGCTCTTGATTATACTCCAATAATTGAATATCAGGCTGCAGCGAATAACTTTTACATCGGCAAATAATTTTCAGAAATGTCAAGGAGCTGTTACAGCCTTATGATAAAGAGATAATGCGAAGCGGTTCAGAGAGCTTTTTTTTCCATCACGAATAAAATTGTTGATGTAAAAATGATCCCTGGGGTATAGAATGATTTGAAACTAATACCAGCGAGTCTCCCGAAGCCCAATTCAATCAGAAATGCGGAAGATATTCATAACAATCTCATTTCCGCCGCTCTCAACATTTTTTAGGGGTTGCCGATAAATTATGAAATATCCATTTTCGTGATATATTTTACCACGAAAACAAAAAATTATGCAGCATCTAACGTTTGCATACACTAGTAAATTATTAGATAATAAATCTTCCCTGAAGAGTTTTGAATCATTTTACATAACAATATTCCGTTTCACGAAGATGATGCCTGGATACCTAATGGGCCTTTACGAATTTGCGGTTGCCTGTCACATATTTAAATTGACTCTCTCCTTTTTCGCAAACCACTTCGCGTTGGTTAACCACGCGATTCGATTCCAGCCATGATACCACCAGACATCTGACGTCATTTAGTTGATTTGCGATTCATCTAGATTCAAAACCACCAGTTTATTAATTGTTTAGCGAAATTCGAACGTTTCATAGTCCACCCGGCGTACATTCCGATATGAAATCTTTTCGCAAATCACATCAACTATAGCACTTCTACCTTTTATCGGACCAGCTAATTGCAATTTTAGTCAATCGATTGCGATATAAAGGGTCGTAGTAAGGTCTCCCACAGAACACAGAATGTTTCAGATAGGTTTCTTAAACGTTAGACTGGAATCTTGGTGCGGGATTTGAGAAACATAACGGCTCCTTACTGTTGCAGATCTCATGTCAGAAATGTATCGGGTGAGTGAAAATGCCCACCTTTATAACATAAAGTTTGGAATGTGTGTGGGGTATAATCCTGATACTTAACTGAAACATTCCATACGTCTTATTGTCAGTTACATTTAAGATATATTCCGGTTGTGTTGCATAAAACTGACTCGGCGAGATCTGATGATGGGTGATGCTTTTTGAATCTATATTTAGTATTCACCCTGTATCTATACTTTACGCATTACACATCTTAAACCAACCCAGCAATCGGGTGTATCTGGCACAAAAATATTGCACACTGATGAATGAAAGGCCGTACGAGTATCTAGTACTTAGGCAGCATATTTCTACTTTCGGGAGACCCTCGCGCTCAACTTGCACCTAGCGGTGAGCGTAGAACTACTCCGTGGGTGAGGCGACCCTTTTGAAACGTTTTTGCAGCATTTCTGTTATATCTCTTGAAATATAATTCGAGAAGATTCATGATGTAAGATTCCCGATAGATGACGTTACAGGGTACTAACAAGCGTAAAATAACTAAAACGTTACTTTTCGAACATTGAGATACGTTGTGAAATTGAAAGCTGGCAACGTTTCTGATATCTATAATTGAGCCGTTCTGTGCCGTGTGGATTCAGACTCGGAGACAAATGCCAGTATGTATCTTTCTATCAATGGTGTACAATGATCCCGATATCTAACCCGACGTTTACATTCTATCAGTAGAAAAAGTTTTTAAACGACTAGAGGTTCTAAGGTCTAGAAAGAATCCATATTTTATATAAAGTGTCAGGTTCAAGGGGCTCTACGATTTCACTTCCCAAGGGTGTGGCGGGCTCAGACAGCTGATGATTGAGGATTCCGAGTCAACTATCACCCTGCACCTACACATCGCGTGACTAATGCCATAAGGTTGTAAGTGACATTATACGGCATTGTTAAGCCGAAAGGCCCTTTTTTTTTCTTCTTATATTCATGCAGAAAACATAAAATTATGTACAGAAACATTGAAATTCAATAATTGGTAAATTGAAGGCAGATACGACCTATGTGAATTTTCTAAGAATTAAAGTCAAAAGGTCGTATTTGCCAACGACAGATGCGACCTCTTGGCTTTAATTGTCTTCAAATTTTAATTTCTTAAAGCCAAAATGTGGTATCTGTTGTTGGCAGATACATCCTTCTAGCTTTAATAAATATGAATTTTCAACAACTTAAAGCCAGAAAGTCGTATCTACCAACACATACGACTTTTGCTCTTAGGTTTTTAATTTTTCAATTTCGGGTCATTTTTGTGTTTTCATCCGTTTTTGAGCGAATGAGAATTAGAAAAAATTATACGACGAATTTTCGTATTAAAATCGCCTTTTTTATCGGTTACGACCTTATGGCATTAGTCACACGACATGGTCCCAATAAATAATGCAAAGCGGGAATAAATATGTTTAGGACATCTGAGTTAGTTATTTAATCGATTGAACCGACATGGAAAATCCTCCTCGCAATTACCTGGGAATCTAATGAGTGGATTGCAGCAGCTTATACAATGATATGAATAGCCGAATGTCATTATAATGAACCGGTGGATAATTATGATGTTTGACGGTGGTCGTTGGGGTACGTCGGGCCATTATGAACCGTCGATTTTCATCTGTGAATAAAATATATTCTGGACATAAATTTGTACGTGCAAATATACTCCATATGAGGCTGTAGCGTATACATATTGCTATGAAAATTGAAATCGAAGTATTCATGAGATGGTCCATCTCGCAAATATTTTCATACACGTTCCGCAAAGTGTTGGCAAGATGGATTTTGGCAAAACTGATCGGAATCGATCTTGAAGCATCTAAGAACTTTTAATTGCAGGAAATAGACGATAAGAAATATATTTATGTTACCCTTGATGATAAATAAGCAATTTTGAATCGAACAAACTTATTGTTAATCTTCTGGAACATTTTCGACATAATGATTTCCATAAACTAGTAAACAATTTTCATGAAGCCACCTGTCACAACGTATAAAATGAATTTTGTCGTTTCTTTCAAAGTGGTTTTCATATATACTTATTTTTTAAACGAGTGCGGTGATTGGAGAAAACGGTTTTTACTGTTAGTAAGTGTTTTGAATTTTCTATCATTGATCCATAGCAGCTTGCGGCAATTGAGGAGGATCAGAAATAATCTCATCGCGTGTAGGTATCAGTCTTAGAAACTAATGATTACAAGTATAACTGGGGTATTCCATACCAACTCGACCAACGTTTTATAGCCTGACGATCTCGGATTTATTTCATATTTTTTTCATATCATTGGTCCAACTCTGAGAGCCAAAAAAAGGGTTTTTCTTTGCAGTGTGTGTAAAATCTGTTTTTACACCTCGATTTTCAGGGGGTAGAAGACATTTGTCGACACAGTGGGTGTAAAATTCTCTTTTACGCCCTGGAGGTGTAAAATGAAAAATCGCGAAATTTCCTCCCTTTTTTACCGTAATTACTTCTAGTACATTTTCTTTTTCTTTTTCAAAATGGAACAGTGGACTGTAGAATCACCCTAATGACAGACACATAGTATATATATGTACATGTATTATACACCACTTCTTCATACCCCCTCCATTTTCACAAAACCTTAAACTCGCCATGCAATTTCCAAACTATGTGCCGAATCAGTGCCGCTTCATGAGTCATAAGTTATGACATAACGAATCTAAGAAATTGATCATTTCCGCAGTCTGATAAAAAAGTTGATGTTGGTTTCATTCCTCATTATCAATATAAATAATAGCCGCTAAGTTACTAAATCACAAGAACAAAAAAAAAATTATGTTCAGAATATTATAAATATCGAATTTTATTCTTTTGAAATATTCGTAACAAATATACTTATAACAATAAAAAAAATTTAATAATTCATTGGTTTATATGATTAATTATAAAATTTTATTTATATCAATTTTTTTTTAATTTTATTTTATATCGATTTTTTTCGATATTTTTTTCATATTCTGAACCCGTCCTTTCACCTACACTTTCTCGTATCTTCTTTTCCATTTTCATTGTGTACTTTAAAATGCATGCTCTACAGTCTACACCATGCGCACCCACCAATTCCCAATACGTAATATGTGAACGAATTTTCCACACACTGCAAAGAAAAATATCGTATGCGCCACGGGCGTACCATTTCGGCCCTCGTGTGATCGTCGCGACCCTCAGGCCGGCTTTGCTGGTCCGAGGGAGCGCCATCGCACCCCAGGGCCGAAAAGGTCTTTTACGCTCTAGGCAGATAATATACTATTCATATTTTTCCCACAGACGGTTATTTGTTTCTGAATCTTTGAGACTGAACTAAAGTCGCCCATTTTGTTTTCTCTGAATAAAATCTCACAAATTCTTTAGTCCACGACGACAATTTTCAGCCATATCCAAACATGAAACTTATTTGTTGTATATTTATTTCATCGGTTTTAAGGAATATTCACGAATGGAAAATATTATCAACACAAATCTTATATGAAGGAATACCAAGGGAATAAACAGATCCACTAATGCTGGTAAAAAACTGGTGTGAAGATTAACATTTCTTTTGTCTTGTCGATAAGAGTGTAACTAATTATCAGTAAAACCTTGAAATCGATCAAACAAATAGAATGAAAATTCAACAACCGAAAATGTCGACGCATCGTTGGCAAAAAAATAAACAAGAAGACGGCATTTTTTTAATTCACGTCAATCGTAAAAAACTGAGCCAAAAATTCACCTCAAATATACTTGATATCAACGAATGTCCTCTAAAATGTCAAATAGATTTGACATTTTAGATTGGCAGATGATCTTGTTTTTATTTTGACTGTTTACCGTCATCTGAAAGCCTGATAGGGGTTGACGTCAACCGTTCCCTGTAACATGACATTTCAGAGGACATTCACGCGCTTCCAGTCAGCACATGATGAACTATTGGCTCGTATTATGCCAATTGCCATTTGGCATGAAAAAGTCTAGTCAATTTTCTGCCGACATTCAGTAAAGACAAAGTCAACAGTCAACTACTTGGGAAGGATTAGACCTTGGCCAAGTTGGCATGACATACCTCAAATATAACATCCTGCCGTATATAAAAAAATTGCCCGGGCCATATTACCGTTTTTACACCGAATGATGAATTCCCTTGTCATTGACAAACCTTATGTAATGACATTAATCTTTCCTGATAGATTTATGTACTTGTGAGTAATCCATCATCCTTAAAAAGGGGTTTATTTGATTTTAAATTAGTTATGAAACTCAAGCTTCACTCTCCGAGGAAACACACTTTCTGATATCTTGAGTTTGTTCAACGTAAATTAATTTTATGGAACTTTTAAGCACTGATTTTCTCACTAGCATTGTAATGGAGAGATTTAGAAGCGTAAAAATAACTCAGGTGACTCGATCTCATACAAATCAAGTAATTCATCTCGCAAAAGTGGTCCTCGAAGATGTCAGATAGTTTAGTTTGAATATCTTTTAGATCTTGAAAAGAATGTTGAATTCTCAAGTCTGGAGTATGAGTGCAGTGAATATTGAGACAAGATATCGTTGCATAAATAGCGATGCTTAGGGGAGAAATCTGTGTTCGATGTTTTGAGAGTTAATGCACTATGTCTTGCACATAGGGGGATAAAAGATGCGATAAAATCCTTTGGCAAGGTATGTATCTCCAAGAATGAATGTGTTTCATATGCAAATGAATTCCTCCAAGATTATATTTAGATTTACAGATTTCAGAGGTTCGTAAATTTACGTAGCTTTAAAGTTTCGTCCTCGAGCTGTACGGATTACCTCAAAGTCCTAAATTACCATACGATGTCGATATTGCTTCTACACATACATACAATTTCAGAATATCTTTCGCTTCATTTCATTTCATGCTGTTTTTGCAATTCAGAACTAAACGTCTCATCTATATCTTTGGTGGGATCTGAATTCTCAACAAAAATATAGACTTATTACAGCCATGTTTCATAAGGCTCAAAATCCTCGGGGTCTAGACTTCTGCAGTAAATCTATCACAGTCCGAAATAAAGAAAGAACCAACGAAGAAGAGAGACGAACCAAAGAATGGCTGACTTAAATTTACTTTCTCACCAGCTTAAACAAACAACAACTTGCCACGTTTCGTTCTTGGATCCTTAAGAGCTATAATTTTTTTCGAATCACTGATACGTTTTGAAGATATATTCCATTGGATCAGTCTTCTCACATCCGATTACTTGGATTTTGAGATATAATTAGAAATTATTTGGGGTTTTATAGAGTTAGATTTACATAGATTGGGCCTACCGAAGAAAAAGTATTTGTGGCATACAGAGGGCAGGTCGCATCGTTCCCCGAAACTTTTGGGAATTTGGAGGTCATGTTCTAAGATGATGTAATTTTGGGGCGAATCACTAATACATAAAGATAAGTTCAGTCTTCTATAGTTGTGCGCTCGTAACACACTTTTGTTCTCAACGTTTACAAAAAATGGCTTAAAATCAAAACTTTGCGTATATATAAAAATTGAATTCACCTAATATCATTGGTTTGGCCTGAAATTAAATCAATGTACAATATTTTCTCCGAATTTCGAGAAGTTTCGAAAGACGATGTGACCTGAACCTTACGAAAACCACTTTTCATTCGGTGCAATCGATCTATGTCCAGCGAGGTCCATAAAAATGTCAATGTTGACTCATGTCTCGGAATACTATTGTAATCAACTGTGAAAAGACTGATTAATTTTATAATTCTTATCAAACTGCGCTTGCAAATATGTCTGACCTCACATGGTTTGAGTAACAGCATTCAAACGAGGAAATTAACATCCGTTAATGAAACAGATTACGTTTAAAAGGCAAATTACGCTCGAGGCATAAGATAGAACGAGGCAGAACTTTCCGGAGCAAATCTGCTCATGATATTATAAAGATGAATTACAAAAACATATCAGTATAGAATATTCGCTCCATACTTGAAGATATTTCGAGACGTTTCGATGCGACCTGTACCCTACGACAGCCACTTTTTCTTCGATGCAATAAATCTGTCAATGTCAAATAATTTTGAATTTTCAATATTTTCCTAGTGATGCAGTTAATGGGCTCTAACAATGCGAGAGAAGGGTATATGCGTCTGTGTAAATATTTTAGTGCCTGAAAAGAAAGAAGAAAATAAAAAGGAATTAAAAGATAAAACGTTACGAACTTGGCGTAGCACTGATAACACACGAGCCATATCGCAATGAGATTTACGATAGCCACCGAAGAAAGCTTATATAACTACATAAAGCAGACTCCAGCTTTTTCTCTATACCACAGTGTCCTGCTAAGAAAGTCACGAAAAATTGCGCTGAATAGAGTGCAACCCGTCGTTGATATGGTGTTCCTGATTGTAAGCCACTACCACATATCTATATATTTATATATCTCCGCCAGTCTACGACAATCCCATCCTCCCCTGGGAATTTCAAGGCAGGGAAGCAGAATCCTTCGGGCTTCTTCAAGCCACGCGAAGAAAGCGGTCAGGCAAGGCAAAAGAAGATGGAAGGCAACCCGAGTGATTTCTTAGCTAGCACCTAGGTGGTGGTGATGCGACGCTTAACCGAACTCGAGATCAATTTGTGTTCTCCTGAACACCGGTGCAGTTTATCCAGGATCAATGATCTTTCGGGGAGTTGGTGAGCTAATCCCGATTGATAATATCTTTGATGCAGTAGGGAAGTAATATCGTGTGATAGTCAAAAGGAGGTATCTTTGAAGGATCGGTCTGATTCACGAAACATTTTAATAACTCAGTCCTTCCAAATATATTGGGGTTGTGAAAAGTGGGGTAAAACCTGCCGCTTTACAGTCCTAGGTATATCAGAAGTTTATACACGTCACTCTCGTTCCATTTTGTCGAAAGATGTGAAGTAGCGTGATTTGTCCAAAGGGCTGATTTTGCCCCACTTTATCCAGGAGTGCGACGTGGCCCGTTTTGCCCCGGGGGCCGGTTTTATCCCACTTTCCCCCACAAACATGATTTCCACAAAAATGTTATTCTGTGGTCGGCTGAGTTGTCCTGAAAGCTGGTCAAGTTGGCTGATATACCCAAACCTTGGAAATCGTTGAGCGTTTATCCCAAAATTCGGGTCCGATCTTCTATCGGGGAGTTTTTTTCTTCATGGCCGGAAATATCCTAAGTAGTGGAGATCATTTAATGTAAATGGTAATGGAGTCTGTATAAATCCCATTTGGTATCTCATAGACTGACATTAGGTGATCCAGTTTCCGAATTTCATTGTCAGCCTCTCGAAGTATCTGCAGTAGCTCCAAACTGCTGTATAATTCGATTCTATTGCATTTAGTTCAATTATTGGTCCCATCGATCTTGTAGACTAATTGCGTCTAAATTATACTTCAAAGGAGTACTAAACTACTCTGATGGAAACATATAATTAAAAAGTTTCCTGGAGACGTGCCAGTCGTTTAAAAATACCCTTCCATAAGGTGCGTGCGTTTATACCTCGTATCCCCTTAATCTAGAAATAATTGGAGGCCTGTAGTAACCCTTACTCCCCTAATTCTGAGGCATTTGTCGTTGATTGCGGTAATTGCAAAGTGTGAGGTAATAAAAAATTTCTAGTCAAAAATCGACGCTGAATGAAAGATTGCTCGCGAAAAATTGGAGCCAGTGAGCGGAATGTAAATGTTATTGGAAAACGATTACCCGCTGTGATTTATGCTCGTTAAAGTTGCCCGTGTCGGCCGCTATGAATCATCTTTACGATATAGTAGATATTCCATTTTTTCTATAATAGTCACCTACATATCCCCACGAACAAAAAATCGGGAAACAGTTTTTCGCGCTATTTACTCCCATACTCATTCACGTTTCTAGAAAGAAATGGAATTGACGTTTGTTTTCTTCTCACTCCCACTACTCTGAACGTTAGTTTTGACGCAAGACAAATCCTCGCGTAAAATAAGCTCTAGATCTTACCTCTAAAGGTCCAAACCATTTTTTCATGTTCATTTAACTTTTTGCAACATGGACTTTGACTTACAAGCGACTTTTCTGAAACTCAGATGGTTCTTTTTGGGTTACTCATTGCGAATTTAACGTCAGAATTCTGGAATTCAAAATAGTGGGCCCATTATGGCAAAATTACAAAAAGTAGACTGATTTGCATCAAAACTGGTACACGACTGAAGTAAAGATACGAAGATTCGAAATAGAGGATCGAAATCGGAGTAAGGAGGCTGAGACGCATGGAAATTGCTACTCAGGGTTGTTAGTGTCCATTAATGTGAAATTGGTCATTGATTTAATCAAGATTTGAAATTGGCGGCCCCAAAAACTTTCGATTGCCAATTTTGATGCAAGATTATCTACGTTTTACAATTCCGGTACGCCGTATTGGACTCGCAATCTGGATTTCCCTATTTCAACTTCAGATCCGGGATCAACGATCCAAATACAACCTTTTCAGTGAGTTTCGGAAAGATCGGATGTCCGGAAAAGTATAGGATTAAAAAAGTTTTATTAATATGTAGAAAAATAGCTTGCGAAACCTCTTAGAGTTGAGATATAGAGCTGATCTTGTGGAGGGATTGATTCTCTGTCAAAAACTACCGTTCAGACTGGTCGGGGTAGTAAAAATAAAATGTCGATTTTTTTTGAGACACCCTAATCTCTATAAAGAAGTATAAAACTTTCTTGATACAGAGTCGTAAATATGTTTGTGCCCTTTTTATACAAAGACCTAATTGGATCGTGAATGAAAAATGCGACGTACCCTATAAACCCACGAACACACATACAGACTCAATTCGCCGAGGTCATCGAATAGTGTTCTAGTAAAAACGGATCGTCTTCATACCATGCCCTATGGTCTTCGTTCGTATATCCGGTAAAATAGTATACGAAAAAGCAGATAGCACGGAATAAGATTTAGCTCTGGTCGTATAATACACGTGGTTCGGTCCAAGCCAGGGTAAGTTTAGCAAAGGATTCCAATGCGGCGCACGTTCCGACAGTAATCATGAACCACCGTGTTAAGCTTATTCGGAGGACACGATGCTGGGATCAGCGTCCAATTGGCTGAAAATAGCCTCCAAACTTTACGAAATATTGAGTCAAGTTCCGACCATTGAAAGAGCCAGTTTTCGTCTCTTTGGAAACACCCGAACGCCCTTTTTCTAACTATTCCTTTAGCTTTATTTTGGAACCGATTGTTCGATGAATGAATCTTTTCTCTGTGTGTTTTTTAATTGAAAAGCCCGAAAGATTGATGCACATGTCTCGCACGGTATCAAGACCCACGGATTGCGTGGTTACACGAAGTTTATTGGGTATGAGGAACATTAATTTTGTTTTTTTCATAAAAACGAATATTCTGTGTAATTTTTCGCAAACAATCTAATTGAAACTCGGTACAACTTTTTTGCTTTCTGGTATTTTACCTGCAGAAATAAAGGCCTGCAGGGGTTTCAGAAAAATGAATAAATACGCTTATTGTACTTTTTTCAGCTTTCAACGCTTTTCTAGTACGCCTCATATATATATACCGATACATACAGGGTGGCCGCGAACTAAGCGCTTTGATTTAAGGAGATGATTGGGGTTCTAGCTTGGTACCATGCTGTTAGAAATAGTGGTCTTGGTTGTAACATCTGTAGGATACATCAGGTCATTCAAAAATCACGTTAGCGCCTGCATTTAGACAGCCAACTACACAGCAGCGCACAATGGGCTGTCTGATTTCAGGCGCGCAGGACCGCTGACTGAGTCATAGGGCCTTTCTAGTTCAAGAATCACAAAAATCATTCACGCACTGTGTTCACTGACTCTTCGGTATACTGTCTTTGTCCGTTAATGTCGTAGAACAGTAATTTTTGAACTGGAAAAATATTGTTAGCGCTTCAGCGGTTAGGGGCGCCTTAAATCAGACAGCTCAATGTTCGCCTCTGTGTAGTTGGCTGCCCAAATGCAGGCGGTGACGCGACTTTTTAAATGGCCTATATCTGACGGACGCTACAACGGAGATCACTATTTCGAACGGCAGGGTAACAAGCTAGCCCCCCCTCCCGCCCCTTCACGGCGCCCCGATTATTCCTCAAAATTAAAATACTTCGTTCGCGGCCACTCTGTATACCTATGAAGGACAATAAGCTGTGCATTACGTGATGTCGATCATAGAACGGATTCTTCCCTAACGTAAGCACGTTGCACGGGTTATGTTTCGTACGAAGTCAGCCTCCGACGTTCTTTGTTATCGATTTAACCCAACCGTCACAGAAATTTCGCGATGGTATTGAGCAGCTCTAGCATCTGAGTACGCACATGTCTAGGCAGTACGTGTTATGTGCGTGTAATATACATAGATTTGCCTAAATGCCATTTTCACATACATAGGTACACTCCTCCCCGTACTTAGGTAGTATCATATTATACGAATTGCTGGAAGTGATTGTAACCGAATGAAATTTTGGACCATATTCGCCAAGTCAAATAAAAGAAGAGAAAAGAAGAGTAGAGAATAGAAATGTGTTCATCAAATGTCTGGGGATGCGGGGATCTTTTAAAGATATTGTTAAATAAATTGGGTTAAGGGAGATAGTCGGGTTGTGAAATTTCGAAAAAATCGGTTTTCACTTTTCGCCATTGCCATATAGCTGTATATTTCTGCGTATTTTGAATTTACAGTTTCCCAAGAACTATACGTTTTTATAAGTGGTGAACATGATGTCTCGAGGAATAGTGCACCGATGTTTATTTTTTCTTCTTCACATACGTAAAAAACAAAAAATAGCTGACAAGTGGTGGTGCGAATTCTTGATTATGTGATTCGGTTAAACAGATATCAACAATTATATTGTGAAGACTAGGAAAAAGTAATTTTTTTTTGTTTTTTTTGTGGCTAAAATCCGCAAATTTTTTTTTTTTTTTTTTTAGAAAAATCTGCTTCATCATATTGTAAATAATGTTTTCCAGTTTCACAATCTACCGGGTTCTTCCGTTTCAAACTTGTACTTCTGTTGGAATCATGTTTGCCGGTGACAAAAGTACGAATGTTTCAGCCTCCTTAATTCCGCCGAATAAGAGAATGGGAATTTCGCAGCCTCCACAACTCCGCCAATTTGAAAAATTCGTCAAATTTGTCTTCATAATCTTTGAAAAACTACAAATAATGTAATATACTAAACAGACATTTTCTATGAATTTTTACTTTCGTTCAAACCCAGTTTGACAAAAACGCGTTTCACAACCCTGGCAGCTGTACGGATGATCGGACCGAAATCGTCAAATAATTCGTATTATTGGAACAAAGCTAAGTCAAAATTTTCGATCCAACACCCTAATATCGGCGATGCAAGGACCATTTTATTAAAGTTTCCGAAAGCTTTTTACGTCCCAAATTTCAAGTTCTTCAGTGTCAACTTCCCGGGCTTATTTGTGGATATAATTTGAAGAGATTCGCGTAGATGTTTGAAATCGGATTCGTGCTTTCTCAAAGTAAAAATTATTTCACTGTAGCGGTAGAATTACCTTGGATAACAGATTTCCCTGTCATTTCTGACAGTTATATGTATAGTCATTCATTCCGCAGCCAGTCATGATGAGTAGTACAGTCGGGAGTTGCCGAAGGTTAGGCAGTGGCCGTAACAATATATTGTGTGAGGGTGAAACAGAGCAATTCGTGAAATTTAAAGAGAGATAGAGCGAGCAGGGAGAAGGGTTCTGGATTTCTCTGGCAAAATTTGACCTTGAACTCCATCCTCGGTCACCCTTGACTTGCGGACGGATCAGAGACTTCATTTTCGTGGCTCTCAAGTCGACTGCCAGGTCTAAACTCTGATTAGATCGCCACGTGATAAGGCTTGGAAGCCTGGCAGTGAGCCTATTCTGACTGTTTTGTCATAAGGAATAAATTTCAGTTTTCTTTCAGATCTAGGCTCTAAATGAAGGCTTTAATAACATGAATGACGCATCAGCCACAAGGCGTTTCTAAGAGATGCTGCATTGGTCGTGTAAACTCTCTTATATATAGGTACTCTGCTTTATATTATATCACAATAATATTTAACCAGTGTGCAAGGAAGTTCCATTTGCCCTCGCGTCGTAAACATCGCTGAAACTCTACGCAATTTTCCTTCGGTTTTTCCAAACGATTGAGTTCCCCGAATGCAGCGTTAAGATATTTCCCATAATTTGCTGATTGGTTTTCTCGAATATCGGTCATATCCTACTACAGATCTGATGTTCTTTTATGCACAACTATTCCGAAAAGTGTGATTTTATTCTTCTTCTTTCAAGAGTTTTCGCTTCGCCTGAATGCGCCACACTTTCTCGAAAATTGAAGCTTCACAATCCCTTACAGTAATGATCATTCCTATAGATTTGAGCATATCGGTATGAGAATACAGATAAAAGAAGATAGAATCCTTTTGTTCGAATTCTGTTTTAGAAAAGCTGTTAATTCATTAGCAGTCATGAAAATGATTCGTTTATTTAGCAGGGCTCACCTACTCATGGAGCAATAAGTTGCTTGTGATTTTTTTGGGTTTTCACCTGAAAGCATTCACCACTCAAAACGATATTTACATCAGTAGTTTCTCACAATTTCTACATCGTTAACAATGTGTTGTTGAAGTACTTCATCTACCGAGAAACTTCATTTCGAGGTTATCTCATTCATCATGACCTCATTCGATGCGATGCTCTGATATCAAGACAGAACTAATCATCTACAGCAAATATGTAAGCCCTTCGATAAAGTTCTGCTACAGCTACTGGAGTTCGTTGATAGGATTTCAATAGCGAGAACTACTCTCTATTTGCATTGATTGAAGTAGCAGACTCTCCCAAGCTCTTATGCATTACTAGCCATCTTAGGAATGCAATTTTTATAAAATCCTGAGCGTTATTTCAATCGCTTTACCATAGCAATTCGAGTGGTAGGGTACGCGGCTGCTTCATTCAGCAAATAAGTTTGCATGTGTTCTGGTCATAATCATGCTTAAGTTTTGTGGTTGGATAAATAAAAAAATCCGATAGATACTATTTCGCATATCATTATTACGTATCTGAATCTCAAACCATATAAATTCGTGGCACAAAACCCATGGTGACCTTTCGTGGCCTCAACGTACCTACACCTACTCCTAAATTTGTTGAATTTCGCCTGCGATCGATCTCATTTCAACATGAAAGCACCTGCTGTAGTAACGAGGCACAACTAAAGGTGTTTACCGTTCCATCAAGCTTTCTCGTAAACAACTTCTGCGTAATAGAGTGGAAGGGAAAATACTCGTTGGGCACATTTCTCATATACCTACTCACATCGTTCACATCTTGCGATACGTAGAATATTATCATCACTGGAAGATTTCATGGCTCTCATGAAATTACATGTGAAAAATGCGAATAACGTAAGTAGATATTATATTACTTTCTAAACTAGATTACCGTAAATTTCGTGAATATTTCTGTAATGGTTTCTATAAGTTATGGTTAGTACCGAGGTTCTGATTGCAAATTCGTTCACACTCACTACTGTTTCGCGTCACCCGTGTGTACACTTGACGTGTTTGATTCTGACCGGTATGAACTTGGCACTACAGTCTTCTGTCTTCTTCTATCGTTCATGGCTAGATAGAGAAGGAAAGAGACAGAAGACTGTGGGGCCAACTTAATACCGATCAGAATCAAATACGCTTGGTGTACATATAAAACCGCGCAGAAGAGTTTGGGGAGCCAGAAACTTCAAAGTATTCATGAGAGCCGGCTATATGAAGAAAAAAAATTTCACAAATTGGCTGCAAAGTTATTTCTATCCAAAAGTGATTGAGTATTACACAGCAAATTTGTCACAGCCTTGTATAACTTGATCAATATTGTAATGTAAGACTGATTTTGAGAGCAAAGACCACAGGCGAAGACAAATTTCCAGATAATGGGGAAAAACGCACTGTTTATTCAGTTATGAATATTTCAAAGTGATATTCTTTTCAGGCATGCTCCGTCATGATACCAACTAGACCTCGTGTTGACTGCAAAAGCATATATCGTGTTTTATATGTATATTAGGCTGTGTCTAAAAAAAAGCAAAAGTTTTTTTTTTCGTGGCGTCATTAAAAAATGTAGCTTCTGGTCTAAAAAGAATCTGTGTTCAAGGAGGGGGCTGTAGGACCATTGGAAGTGGTGCCTCATTAGTGATTCTGATTACGGCTGGATGGGATAATGCTTCCCAAGGCCATCGGGAATCATATATTTTCCGTACTTTTTCAATTAAAAGAAAATGTTAAAATGGTTGATACCCGGAAAAAATAACGAAGAATGGAACGAAATTGTTCCCATATCTCGATAAATATCTAGTCAAACAAAATCTCGCTCGCTTAATCAGAAACACTGATGAGGCACCACTTCCAATGGTCCTACAGCCCCCTCCTTGAACACAGATTCTTTTTAGACCAAAACCTATATTTTTTGAATGATGCCACTTTTTAGACACAGCCTATTGTATATACCAGGGTGGCAATATTTTTTCGACTTTTTTCTTTGCTTAAAAGCTTACGTGAAAATTTGTAAGTTTTATGCATTTTGAGAGCCCTCTCCAAATTTTAGCTCAACTACAAATTTATTAGAGGTCGCTGAAGAATTTTGAAAATTTCCAAATTCAAAGAAATCGAATGTTTTTCTATGTTTATTCTTCAGTTTCTCACTAATTCAATCTTCTTTATGAAGATTGTAGAGGAACATACTAAAATTTCAAGACAGAATATTGAAAAGATCAAGCCTTAATATTCATATTTGAAGGGCGCTCAAAACTATTGACGGTTTATTAGAATTTTTTTCAAATGATCGAGCGACCTTTAAATATTAATATTTTGATATGAAATTTTAGTATGCTCCTCTACAATCTACATAGAAAAGGCTAAATTAGTGAGAAACTGAAGAATCAAAGAAAAAAAGTCGATTTTTTGGAATTTTTAAATTTTTTAAATTCTTGAGCGACCGTTGAAGAATGTTTTATTCAGCTGAAATTTGGAGAGGATTCTTGAAATGCACGAAACTAACAAATTTTCATGTGAGCTTAAGAAAAGAAAAAAATCGATAAAATATTGCCACCCTAATATATGTAGGGGCATTTTCTGTCAAACCGAGAACAGTTTAACCGATGGATCTCCGATTTTTTCCAAATTTATTTTCTTGTTCTATTTCAGCGCCTAAACCTTCATGTCAAAGCATTTTTTAATTAGAGCTTTGGTTTTTCATTCATGGATTTCTGAAAATTAGCTTCTTTTAAAAATGTGAAAATTTCTATGTTTTTGTTCTCAGTGACAGCTTATTCTAGGAAGAAAATATATGGGACAAGGGATGTTCGATTTGAAATGTACTTTTCACGAAAATTTTTATTGAATTTTTTTCATCAACGGATTAGAAGTGATTGCGAAAATAAATATAAGATTTCGATTTTTGAAAAAAGTACACCTTCGATTTTTTGTGTTCGAGAAAAACTGCCGGAAATGATGAAATTTTGAGGACCAGAATCATAGTGGGCCGACAATTCTATAATTTTTTATGAATTTTTGAATTTGATAAATTATATTTTTCTACCTGAAATGGTGGATTTCAAGTTCGTGCGCGTTTGAGTTTTTGCAATAAATGTGTACCCCAGATTTTTCAATTACAAATCATCATACTGATTGGAGACAAGAACATTCGAAAGAAACGATATTCATTTGCCACAAAATCAGATGCTTGTAAAATCTTGAGAATAAAAAAAAAAAATTAATATACGTCACGATTCGTTGAATATTTATTTCCTCCTATATTATTCAAATTTATTATTAGAAAATGATTTCACAGCCCAAAATAATGAAAATAAGAGCGAAAAATGATTTTATTTATTTATTTATAGCAAAAAGATAAAATTTTAAGATTCATAAAAAATTGTAGAATCGCCGGCGCATTATGATTCTGATCCTCAAAATTTCGTCATTTCCGACAGTTTTGCTGTGAAAAAAACAGAAAAAATTAAAAATGTATTTTCATTTTCAAAAATAGAAATTTCATATCTATTTTCTCAATCACTTCAAATCCGTTGACGCCAAAAATTCAATAAAAATTTTCGTGAAAAGTACATTTCAAATCGAACATTTCGTGTCTCATATATTTTCTTCCTAGAATAAGCCATCCCTGAGAAAAAAAATATTGAAATTTTCACAATCTTAGAGGAAGCAAATTTTCAGAAATCCGTCAATGACAAACCAAAGCTCTAATTGAAAAAATGCTTTGGTATGTAGCCTTTGGTCCTGAATTAAAAGGAGAAAAAAAATTTGGAAGAAAATCGGAACCCATCGGTTAAACCGTTCTCGTTTTGACACAGAATGCCCCCGCGATACATATATACATATGTTTTCGAATCAATCCATCGAAATGCATACTGACTACATATTTTTATTTGGTATTATCGCGTTCTTCAGACTCAACTGTATTGTGTTCTTGCGAACACAGCGTCCTTCAGATTAATGCAGTAAGGGCATATCTGTTCAATGTGCCCGCGATAGATGATTATGATACGGGCAGTTTGATGTCTGCATTTGTATACAATTTGAGTATTTCGTATTTGTAAATGGTGTGAAAAAACGGTCAATACTTAACAGGCATGGTGGTGTGACTCGCAATTTAGTCAGGCACATTTCTCGCCCTCGTGCAGAGCTTTTGAGCGAAACAATTGTGAATCGCAAGGGTAAATTATAAATGAATTTAGTCTCTCCACTTTTCGTCTTGTTCAAAGGACAATTTCTATATACCACTTTTATTATACTCTCTCTCTTTTGAGACCCTGATTACCACTCGTGATAAATCGTGGAAGTGAATACTTATACGATACGCCGTTTATTAAAAGTAGCAATTCATTCGAATCATTCAACGTCACTGTATAGATTCTAAAAACACGCTATCTCTTCGCATATTATCAACCTTTTAACAAATATTGATGCAACTCGTTTCCCTCCGATGAATCTCACTGCGCACTGCAGTATATCACGGATGTCGGCGACGCGTCGCGACGCGACGTCGAGCGATGCTCTCTAGGGAGATATCTTGTGATCGGTGAAATCGAACAGTGACGCGTCTTTATGGAATGCAGTGTTGCTTCTACTCGATAACATAAATGAAATCCACAAGATTTTATCGCATCCAACTTTATGCGGAATTTACGGATCTGATGTTGACAGTCTGACAGATCGATAAAGTTTCATCGACCTCCGGTCTGTTCAAATCGAATCTACAATTCGGGAAGCTGGATGCATTAAGGGCACATCAACCCTATATGTGCTCTCATTGCAATAATCTGAAGCATAATAATAAAACATAATAAGGTCACTGTGTGGCAATAGAATATCCGAATAATACCAAGGATCAACGCTCAAGATTGAATTCCTTTCTTAATTTCGTGTTTACCCGTGCAAAGCATATATTCAGACTCCGGAATTCGGCAGGGAAAACTAAGAGCATGCCGTACATCGGTCCTGGTACTTCCTAACCCCTTGGAAATAATTTTTTTGAATTACTGAGCCGCTGTGAAGAAATATTCTATTCACTTGATTTCTTCACATCTGATTACCTCCATCTCGGGATATAATTCAAAATTATTCGTGATTTCATGGACTACGCGTTGCATAGATTCATTACACTGAAAGAAAAGTTGAAACTTTTTCAAATTCGGGGGGCATATTTTACATTGATGTAATCTCGGGGTGAACCAACGTATTCGATGAATTTAATGGTTGGATACGAAACTTTTTGATTTTCAGCTATTTTTTGTGAACGTTGAGGGAAACAGTGTGTTACGTACTCACGACTGTAGAAGACTGACCTTATCTCTATACTATATTATCGCTTTACCCCGGAATATTCCCGCCTTTTAAAAAGTTTCGACAAACAACGCGACTTGTACCTTCCGATAACCACCTCCTCTTCGGTAGACTTAATCTACTTAAGGCAGAGTCCATAAAATCTGTAATAATTTCTAATTATGTCCTAAAATCCAAGTAATCGGCTGACAAAAAACTGAGTGAATAGAATATTTCTCCGAAACGTACGAGTGATTTGAAAAAAATTACAATACATTCTCTGAGTATTAACAATAAACAGATTTTAATCTGTAAATTCCAGATCATGAATGGAGAGCCGTGAAATAGCTTTACAGAAGACACCCCCTTGGGTCTTGGTGGCTTTCGGTATAGGTATACGTATCAAGAGTTCACTCGATGACTACGGCTCGAATGACGGCGTCCAATTCGTACGGTAACCTTTCGGAGGTAGGTATATGAGACAACCAATCTCTCCGCAATCGTGAACGAGAGGATGAGAGTGCGGGAAGTTCTCATCTCTTCCAATTCGTGTATCACTCAAACACTACTGCATACTCGCGAGGTCGAAGCAATCCTCTAGACTGATTTGATTTTGATGCGCTCGCGCTCCACCAACGCAGACCAGGACTCTCGGGGCTGTTGACATTTCATTAATCCAAGGGGTAGGTACATTGCTACCGCTATAGCATGACCCACGGAGTGCCCGCAATCAGTCGGGATTTTAAAATTACTGTCCAAGAGGTTACGAGAGAAAATTAATAAGATTTTCAAAGATCAAACTGTCTAAAACTCTTTAATTAAAATTTAACTAATTTTGGGCTTGAAAATTGTTACAATTTTACAGCTGTCTAGTATAAATGCTCGCTCTCCGAACACTTGAAAGATTAACGGAAGTATTCGGATTTCGTGAAGAAGAACCTACACTTGAAGGGTGTTAATGTAAAATCTGTCTAGAGCGAAATGAATTTTTGTTAACAGAGCAAAGAAATTGTGCTTCTTCGAATTCGGTTGGACGCATAAATTTTGACAGCCCAAAAACGATGCCACAAAATCATTTTGTTGGGGTTTTTAGCCAATATTTTCTTTCCTATCGATATTACGGCTATAAGGTACGCTTGTAAAAAAACAAATAGCGAAAATTTGTCTACAGAAAAGGCGAAATAAAGTTTATTGATAAAACCAATAGTTTTCGCGTCATCTGGCGTTGAAACTCCAATCAAACATTTTTATGGATATTGAATTATACGTAATTATAAAAAGTTAAGTTTTCCGTACTTCATCTTTTTATCCTGACATTTTTACATATACATTTTTGAGTATAAAAAATGAGTTTTAATTTTCTTTGTCTCCTTATTCCAACATTATCTAGATATTCAGGTCTACAAAACCAAAAAATTGAAGGTTGTTCATTTACTTCTACTTATAGCTAATTTCCTTTCATCCTCCGCTTCTTTTTATTATTCGCCACAGTTTTCCCACTTGACTGGCGGAAAATACCGAGATTGTTTGATATGATTAATAGGATCCTGGCGAATATTCGATTGCGGTAGCATTCGGACAAGATTTCCTATGACAATTGCTGCACATTGATGAGCAATAGAGTCCTAACTTACAACAGCCACAGCCTTTCGAACAATTGGAAAAATCATGTTTAAAAGACATTTCGGAGCAGGATGTCGTAACAATCGTCCGCTGGAAGTGAAATCGAAGGCTCAGGATGAAATACAGTTGAAGTTTCGTATAAAACTGTCTCTTGGTACGATGGACACAAACCCAAGCTCCATAAAATTTGTACCAGACGTTTTGACGCAAACTGCCTGTACAAATAAACAGAGAGTCCAATCTGAAAAGGCGACAGAAATAATCGCGGACGAACTGCAGACATGACAGCATGGCTAATGGTGGTACACTTCTGTTCCAGTAGCTCCAATTTACCTGTTCTATTTTTAAGAATAACCTCTCCTCTGAAAGAAAGT
Source organism: Tenthredo distinguenda (assembly GCA_947538915.1). NCBI lineage: Eukaryota > Metazoa > Arthropoda > Insecta > Hymenoptera > Tenthredinidae > Tenthredo > Tenthredo distinguenda. The sequence continues at coordinate 16,641,088 of OX384534.1, forward strand.
AAAGATTTTGGAACAGAACCATTAACATCGTCATATATACTGGTGCTTGGAGGATAATGGTCCGTTTCACAGACTACAGAACGTATTTCCAGTCGAAGAATTGCTGCAGCTGCTGTTAAAACTGGCTAACGTTCTTCCTCGACAATCGGTTTTTTGCTTTCGTACCATGTTTGATTGAGAATATTATATCGCGTGTCTTGAAAACAAACAATGGACGGCCCTATGCATTTGGTCGTAATAGCAATTCTATCCCCGTAACGTTCCTGAAGTTTTCTTCCTATGGTTTCATCATCTGCTCGGAAATCTTCGAACGCCCTTTCAATTCAGTGAAAGTAAATTGGCAGTCGTCATTATTTCTTATATAGGAAAAAACATATTCCATTACTGCGTTAATTGGTTCATCCAGAGGGCGACCTGTTTTCTTTCCGGTGTCTGGTGAAAGAAAATCGACGAAGCAATTATCGTGATATTTGGTTTCGTTCTTGACAGCTTGTGCCAATTCATCTTGTCTTTCTTTGACCATCTGCATACTGTTTTCTTTGAATCCGATTGTCGAAACGTTTCTGATCTTTTTGCGTAGGTCCTCACGTATTTTCTCTTCTTCCTCCGCATCAGCCCTGTTTCCGCAAGAAATATAAAATTTCTTAAAATCGAAAGAAGGTGCGGATGATCGCATCCTGCTTCTTCGAGCGCTACATTTCGACGCGCTAGCAGCATCCTCGATGGAACGCTTCCCCTTCGGAAGCGTTAATACTGGACTGACGAATATAGTCTTTACGGCAGGCCACGTGCACTTCGATAGATCTTACATCACTAAACGATGCTAATTTCGCATCGTTTCTTTCACCACTCGCAGACTGCAATTTATCTATCCAGCGCTCAACTGTTACAGAAGCTCCACTTGCGAGAGTTTTGCCACAAATAATGCACAAATGTTCCATTGTTTAGTCATTGCCTGTTATAACGCTGAAAAACGTCCGCTGAGTACTAAGAACGATTTAGAACTGTGCATTTACCACATCTGGCCAGCAGAAACGGGAGAAGCAGGTATAGACCCAATCCAACTTACGATCCAACGTGACATACAGACGACGAGCCCACAGAGACCACTACGGCAGGGTAAATACGCCTGTGCGTTGGTACATCTTCATGTTCCATATATATAGTATATTAGGGTGGTCCTTAATTTGGGGTTGGAAGAATTTTTATCCAGACGCCCCTCTAACCTGTTCCGAATAATTGAAAAAGAATGTGTGCAACGTTTCAATCCCCTACATCAATGGGAAAATGTGCGCCAGCAAGATTGGAATTCCGATTCTAGTAACGAAAAATTTCACCTTGGAAGTTGATTTTCGGGTAAGAAAAAACAACTTCTGGTGTAAAACAATATTTTGTTGTTAAGAAATTCAAATAAATTATTTGAAACTATAAAAAATTCGCAACTCAATAAAATTTGTCCATTGACCATCGTATTCTTCGGAAAAAAACTAATTAAAAACTATGTGAAAAAAAAATTTGGGTGGCAAATTGTTTATATTTTCAAATAAACAATTGGAATTTGGCAACAAAACATTGTTTTTTTCATCATAGTCTATTTTTTTACTCGGAACTAACCCCCGAGGTCAAATTTTTTTTCACCTCAATAAGAATTCCAAGCTTGCCGGTGCACGTGTTCCCATTGATGTAGAGGATTGAAACTTTGCACACATTTTTTTTCAATCATTTGGAACAGGTTAGGGGAGCGTCTCAATGAAAATTCGTCCAACCCCAGTTTAAGAGCCACCCTAACATATACTATATACAGGGTGTATATTTTAACTCTGCAGAGACTTCTAGGGTGTGTAGGGGCTGCTGAAACAAGCATTTTGAGGTAATACACCCATGGTCGGAAACTCATCGTAACGACTCTGAAAAGCTTTGAAGGTTTGGTACCGCGCGCTAGTTCGTAGTGTAATGAATCAGATGTGATCACTTTTCACCAAATTTTTTATTCAGCCGTAGACAACATTACAGAGTCCTTGTGTGAAATCAATAAAACGACAAACTTTGCAATGAAAAAAAATAACAAAACTTTTTCCAGTGTTACTAAACAGGATTTAACAAAGTTTTGGTTTTTTTTTTCATTGCAAAGTTTGTCGTTTTGTTGATTTCACAAAAGGACTCTGTAATGTTGTCTACGGCTGAATAAATATTGGGTGAAAAGTGATCACATCTGATTCATTACACTACGAACAAGCGCGTAGTACCAAATCTTTCAAAGCCTTTCAGAGCCGTTACGATGAGTTTCCGACCATGGTTATATTACCTCAAAATGCTTGTTTAAGCAGCCCCTACACACCCTAGAAGTCTCTGCAGAGTTAAAATATACACCCTGTATATACATATATGTATACTAAAGTGGTTCTTGATTTGATTATTTTTGAATTTCAATGCTCCCATGGGCCAGGAAGTCTCCAAATATGTTCAAAAAAATGAACCCAAAACTTCAGGTTCCTATTTCAATTCTAAGTACCGCTCCGAAGCCTTCGTACTTTCCCATTTGAATGAAACACGATTTGTGACATTTCGCGGTTAATCTTTTTTCCTCCTGTTGCAGTATAGTTCCAAAAAATTCCAAACTTGGTACACTCCTTACCTGTAGTGTTAGATATTTCATAAAAATTCGACAGATTTTCAACGATGTAATTTTCGAAGCTACAGCGCACCAAAACAAATATCTCATCTCCGAATTGTGATGAATAAAATTTTGTCGTTGAAAATCTATAAATTTTTCACGGATACCTACTACTATAGGTAAGAAGTGTGCAGAGTTTCAGATTATTCGAAACGATAATGCGATAGGAAGTAAAAAATAACCCCGAAGTACTAAAAATCGTGTGTTATTTAAATGGGAAAGTTTGAAGGCTTTGGTCAGTACTTAGAATTGTGATAGGAACCTCGAGTTTTGACTACATTTTTTTGTATATATTTGGAGACGTCCTGGCCCATGGAAGCATTGAGAATCGAATATGACCCAATTAAGAACCACCCTAATACATACATAGGTATGTTTAAGTCGGAGTGACCGTGTAAGTACGGTAGTACTACATACGCATTATATACTACGTATCGCAGTAAAGCGGAGCTCGGAAAGAGCTAGAGGGGAGACGCGGCAACTACAAAACTCAATCTTTTATTTCACACCCTCTTTCCGTGAAAACTATTGGTTCTATCAATAAACTTTGTTTGACCTTTCCTGTAGAAAAATTTTCGCTCTTTTTTTATAGGCATACCTTATAGCCGTAAGATTGATAGGAACGAAGATATTGGCGAAGAACCCCCCGAAAAAAGATTTTTTGCACCGTTTTTGAGCTGTCAAAAGTTATGCGTACAACCGAACCTTGGGGACTTTTGACAGCTCATTTGGAGAGCCAAAACGTAAGTGCATACCAATTTATAGCTCTCTTGGAATTTTTCCGAAGTCGCGCCCAATTTTCGCCTCAAGTTCCTGGAATTTAATGAAAGTCAAAGAGTTGCTGTAAATTTGTGAAAAAGAGAAAAATCGAGAGGACAAATCCAAAAACCGTTACACTAGGTAATAAAAAGACTTCGGAAATAGGTAAGAAGACCGATAGAGGCACAAAAACCTTGTCCATACAATGCTGAATAATGTCCAATCGTAGAGGCGTGCAAAAATGATATTTTATCAATAAAAATAACAAGAAGATGTGTGTTTCTCGCTGTTCTACCAGAATACGCGTGAGAATCACATTTAAAACATGATATTGTTCGAATTTTCTTTAATTTTCTTTAATTCCTTGCCAAAAGCTATTTTGTAAGATTTGTAAGTGAAAAAATTGAACATTTGTTCTCATTCAGACGATGGATCAATTTTTAAATAAAAATCGTATTCCGAATCGAAAAACTTTTCCGGAGTGTATGAGTATAATGTATGTGTGTAAACTGGGGTATGCTTCAAGACGAGACGTCCCTAACAGGAAAAGTAGTCCAGCTATTTTCAAGACGTTTTCCATCAGATATTCATACCGCGAAAACAAAACCTCATAGCAAACTCCAGTATTTTGGGGATGAGATGACAACTATGGGCGAAACTTGAATAAAAAATTTAATCAAAATCTGTGTGATATCTGTAATATAGTAGCTGTTTATACCGCTGGCTAGATTCCGGTGGAATGACTATATCTTGAAGAATAATATACAATTCTCCAAAATAGGTTCAGAAGTAGGAAAAAGTATACGATATGATTCATCATTTTTGCAAGAGTAGAGTACCACTCTGATGGAGATTGCATATAATCGAGAGTCAAGGAGCACTTTATTTTTGTTATCTTCATTCTGCGGTTAGTGTCACGAGAAGGAAGATGAGCGAGTTATGCATGAATTAGCATGTTTTAGTAAAGTTGCTTTTAAGGGACCCTCTTATTAGTTGAAGATTACGTGGGGCATAAGGGACGTTATAACCGCGACTAACCGAAGGATTCGAAGTTCCTTTAATCCAAAGAACAGAATCAAAATCGCTGTTAGCATTATTTCATGACGCAGGGGCAGCTTTAGTCCTGATATCGAACGCGAGAACAATTCCAATAATTTAATAACATCTTTCACAAGCAATTGATTGCTCATCGTTAATCATTGCCTACGTGCCGGAACGGCTAATATATGCCAATAATCGGCACAAAATCGAAATTGGCGAAAATGCGGTAAAGAAAATTAAAGAAAAAGGTGGACAACATTTTTTCGGACACATTCCCTGAGCTTGGACCTTGTTGAATTGAATGAACCAAACTTGAAGACCATTATGTAGGCTATAATTTATCATATAGGTAATCGGATGAATTACATTTTCTAGTTGCTAAAACTTTCCAGCGTGCATGTTAGGGTGTCTCGAAAGAAATAAGAATCTTATTTCTTCTCCTCCCGCCACTGTGAACGTCAGATTTTGACACAAAACAAACCTTTTATAATATGAGCTCTATATCTAGACTCTAAGAGGTAGTTCAAGTGATTTCTCTATGTTTATTTAACTTCTTGAAGCCTATACTTTTCCTGACATTTGATCTTTTCGAAACTTACTCGAAAGTGATTTTATGGGTTGACGATTCCGGATCTGAAGTGGAAGTACAGAAATTCGAAAGGGTTGGTCCAATATGGCTTACCGAAATTGTAAAAAGTAGACAGCTTTTTTTCAAAGTTGGTTATCTGAGGTTTTTGGGGCCGCTAATTTTAAATGTCAATTGAAAAAACCTTGAGTATCAATTTTCGCGCGACTTAGCCTACTTTTTACAATTTCGATAAATTATTTTGGATTTTCGTATCTTGGCTTGAAATTGGGACCCCGAAAATCTTCGAGTAACAGTTTTGATTCAACCCAGTCTCCTTTTTATAGCTTTGCTTCGCCGTAATGGGATGACCATTGCGAATCTCTGTATCCTGACTTTGGATCCAGAACGACCAAAGAATCCCTTCGGAGTGAATTCCAAAAAGGTTGCATGTGAGGAAAGGCGCAGGCTGTGAAAACTTGAATAAGCGTAGAAAAATGGCTTGCGCCTCCTCTTAGAGTCGAAATATAGAGCTTACTTTTTGGCAGGATTTATCTTGCGCAGAAGACTATCGTAAATACCCTAATGCACACAGGCGTCTGTGTGAAAAAACATTCGATCGGACAAAACGTTAATTATTTATAATTCTTCGAAGTTCGGAAGACGCGATAATTAGCAGTTTTCCTGACCGTTACGTAACCTAACTTTTCACACCCCTACCTCATACAAATCGGGAGTCAGAGACTGAAAATAATCCCATTTCTCTCTGTCTTCCCACAGAGCTGAATATCGGTAGATGGTGCAAGCGTACAGATATAACATTATGATATATATGGAGGTGTACGCTTGCGCAGATCGGCATGATTTTGAGGTTGGTATAGTTGTAGTTTTTTACGACCCGAACTGCTGACCCCTTTGATATTCATTTCGATTGAAAAGGGGAAGCGAATTGCAATCAAATAACCGGCAACACTGGGAGGGTAGATGAAATTCTGTTTTTATAGTTTAGTAATCCGGTAACGGACTACTGGAAGAATTGTACGAGGTTTATAAGGCCGTAACTTTTTTTATCTACTATTAATCTCTTACTAATTTCCCGTGCCCGCTATTAACCGAAGATTATTGGTTAGATCTTGGGCAACGCTAGAGTCTAACGGCGAAGCATAAAACTCTATCTATTTTGGTTAACCGCGGATACGCTGCTCATTCCTATTTCAAATCTCATTTACAGAAGTGACCTTCGCCGAGAAATTGACTCGGGATCCGCGTCTGACCTGTTCGGAAGCTTTTTAATCAGCACGAAAATCAAGGGTCTATCGTTTTATCTTTTCACCTTTTCATATCACGTTTAGGTACCTACGCGTCGTTGAGAAATGGTGCGCTGGTCTCGTATCTCGCATTCAGCCTCACCTCCAGCGATTTTTATCTCGAATCGACCCTTCCGACGGTCTCAATGTATTATACACATACGAACACCCCGGAAAACCAACAAGCAGAAGAAATTCAATCGGAGAATTCTTTTTTCAGAAATTTCAGTCGCCGATAAGCCCCGTCAGATTCTCACATCGTTGGGTTTAGCTATTTTTGGCGCGCTTCGGATCTTATTGCAAACAATGAGTTGAAGTAGATATCTCAAGGAACCCACACGTGGCGAGTCTCGAATCTATGTACGTATGTATACATACAAATCGTTTTGTTTGCACTAGGAACTGGAATTGAGTCATTTCAAAGAGTATCTACGCACTAAAGTTGGAATTCGCTATTTCAGGGTACATCATGGTACGCGAGTTACGACTAGACAGTACCTCATCTGGACCTATGAGACAAACACTGAATCCAGCTCGCCCTGAATATTCCATAGACTGTAAATTCATCGTTAATCGACAAGGACTCTTGCGGGGTTGCAATTAGATTATTCGGAGCAATTTGACGTTACATCGGCACGGCAGGCGCGTTGTCCGGAAGATGGGGACCATGCGCTGTGATTGATAATTCGATTCCGAGTAAACAGATTCCTATCAAGAGTTATCGATTATTACAAATTGATTTACCGAACGCAACAACGTGGCTTTAATCATAAACGAAAGGCATAGTTGTTGGCGATGAAATGAATGAAAGGCAGCAGCAGTCGAGGGGGAAACATATGTTCAACACATTTTACAGGCAAAGTGAATGGAGATTCTTTCGGTTTACAACACGGACTTCATTTTGAGTGAAAAAATCGTGCAGAGCTGCACAGGCGACGAAGTGCCAGACTTATGTCACAGCCCGGGAGTCCCTAAACTGCCGTAATAAAGCATGTAACGTATACGTATATGTTTATAGCCGCCTTTTTAAGGATGCGTGTAAAAATTGAATGATAAAGGGTCTTACGCTCGAACATTCCCGCTTCATCCTCGGCTCACAAAACCTCGAAGCTTCCCTTCGGAATTACGGTAAAAAATTTAAAAAAATTGAGAACGTATCACATTCTCGGTGTAAAATCGAATCGACGTGTTGATTCATGTGCTTCGCGTACAACCACTTGAATTGCGATTTAAATTTAAGGGTGCTAACAGCCGTAGTAACCATCCTTCTAATTCCCCGATAGATTTCCAATGTTTCGTGCAATTTTTTCAAATCACGGAAGATTTCTCGTATCTGCCATTAACGCATTGGCAAATTTCCTCGTCGACTCGTATCAAGTTTATCCGTCGATGACTATAAACCTCGTGCAATTATCAGATCGATTTTAATCAGATTTTTGAAGAGCTTCATTTTTTTTTTTACGACGTGGATGAAAGTGTTTGGAATATATTCATCAGTCACGACGGTGATTCACTTGTTTGACCACTAATTATCTTTCGAGTAGACAAATGGCAAATTACGATAATAAAAAAAAGACTGAAAACACTCTCGCCTGACGTCAAACGGACGTTGGCAATTATTCTTTGGCGATAGTTACTGAAAATGCATTCATTATAGTTTATTAATTTATTCACTTGGAATTAATTTCACCAAACACTTGTGATGATTCGAGAATTTGCATCCAAGTTTTCTTCCACTTGGTCACTGTTTAAATTGGTCTGCACTCTCTGAAATCCGGGCTTTGACATAATTCGCCGAACTCTAAATTTCTCATCCTCAACCTATTCGATTTTTGAAACAACCCGACGGTACTTTTCTATACTGTTTCGGAAAAAAGAAAAAAGTTTTTCCGCTACTTTCGACAAGACTTTGCGCACGTGGCTGTCTGGCTGGATGGCCGCGTGTAGACTGCTGTCACGCGCTGACCGCGACGCTCACGATCACCGCCTTCGCATCCTGCGCCCGCGAGAGCGTCGCGACGCCTGCTTACTAAATTGCTGTACCTACATCTACGACGCACGCCTCATTGACTTTAGTAGAGTGGTAGTTCATTAGAACTAAGTTTTTTACTGCCTCATATCATGATGATAATTTTGGAAATAAGTTATCAGACAATACTGAACGGGCTTCGAAGCACCGATGAAAATTTCTTTCACAATCCGCAGAGCCGAAAAAGTTCATGGGGTATTCACCCGGCCCCCGTTTTTGGCCTACGCTTCCACTTTCCTGGCACTAAAAGTGAAATCAGAATCATCGTATTCGTAGAATGGGAAATTTTGAAGAACTTATCGGATCAAAGTCGACCCTTATGTAGTTGAACTCAAAGTCGAAGTGAGCACGTAAATTGAGTTGCTTTCATTTGGAAACAACTGTGCATGTGTATGAGAAACATCAAACAAATCAAGGATATCAATGGGTTCAAAAGGATTAGAAGCAAAGAATCGATGACATTGATGCAAACATGTTTTAGCCTCCTTTTCCCTTCTTTGACGTTTGAGAACGGTGAGCAAGTGCGTATTCTTGTTCTCAACTGAAGTGCTCGCTCTAATCTCTTAGAGTATGCTCCGAGTATTCGTTGAGTATTTATTCTCTTAAAGTCTCGAAATGAGCCATACCCGGAGGTCTGAGAAACTCGGCAGGGTTCAGAGAGGTGGCCTGAATTCAAAAGAGGGAAAACAAACGAGACAAGGCAAGCTCAATTTCAGACAATTGCCCTCGGGGCGCTCAGTCTCGTCCAGAACAAGATGGATAGGAGGGCGAGGCTCGGGTGTAGCCTTGACTGTATATCGAGAGAAATTTCCCAAAAATTTGTCTCCAGAGTCACCCTGTCGTCTCGTTATGTTAGAGTGACAAACGATATCGTTAGGCGAGTCGTATCCTGGAAGTACTAACACCAGGTAACCTGCAGCTGGGATCATGTTGAAATTTTGAGGGCTCATAATAAGAGTAGGAGCTAATTTTTAACCCTGGAATTCGATCCCTATGGGGCTAACTAGCCCCTAGATCATGAGAATCTCGGCCGACATGAGCTACAAGAGCCTTAATCCTTTGCAAGCTGTACCCATCCGATATTATTTACCTTTCCGTCCGCAGAGGGGTGTTTACCTTTCTTCGCAGATACCTATACGTGAAAATGGACCAATTTAACTCACGGAACGAAAATCTTGCTTAGGTTATTGAAGTTGCTCTTGAAGTTTCAGAGGAAATAAGATATCTTCTGTGTCAATTCGTGGAGATTCGCTTATCCCAAGGGACTCCGGGGTCACTAATACCACCTGCCGCTCTTCTGTGAGGTAGGCCGATATCCGACCTGTGATTCACCGTCCTGAGTTTTTCGAGTCGAAACGCTTTCATGAAGGTATAGAGCTTTTTCGAGCTGTCAGATCCCTTGCAGGGGTAGATATTGAGCGATGACCGTATTCGATGGGATATGCATGTACACGACACAATTCGTAGGAATTTGACGTTATCGAAATGCGGATCGAAATTCTTCTGAGCATTATTAGTTTAGGAATTGAATGCAACGAGGGCACATTAAGCAGGTGTGCCATTATTGCAATCAATAATCTGAACACTCGCAAAATCACCCATAACATATGTAATGCCCAATGAAATGATGACGCAATATTTATTCTCTACCTAATTTTTGAACTTCATTACTATACAATACCCTGGTCGTTAAAAATTAAATTTTTTCCGACGCCCCCTAAAACGCTTCCTTTTGATGAAAAACGCGAGGTAAATTTTTTTTTTTCTTTGATTGAAAACGACACGTGTCGCAAGACGATTTCAGCTCACTTTTTGGTAAAATCATGTTTTTTTGGAAATTCCTTATCACAAATAGTATTTTTCCTGAAATATAAACAATTTCGTTCATTTGATGTTGTCTAGTTAATAAAAAATGAAGGATATTTAAATTAACAATTTTATTTCAAAACTAAATTAGTACAAACTTATTTTTTATAGCAGATTCATTGATTTTGAGGCTCAAGTAAACTTTCTTCAGTATTTTTTATACTTTTACTTCTGTAATGTTTTTCCAAAAAAAAACATGATTTTACCAAAAAATGAATTTAGATCGTCTAAAAATTTCCTCGCGTTTTTTCATCAAAAGGAAGCTTTTTAGGGGGCGTCGGAAAAAATGTAATTTTTGACGACCAGTCTACTATACAATCTCCGAAACTTTTATTCGTAAAATTGAAAAATATACCAGTGTTTGGATTTGTGATGCACTATTCTTCGCGAATAGTACCAGTACTATGATCTTACAACGTATTGGGTGACAAATGTTGTATTTCTATGCAATTTTTCGCCATAAGGGCATATCTCAACAATTTATTTTGCTTACATAGGATCTCGCTGGTAGATACCGTGATGGAGATGTCTGAAAAAAATGATCGCTTCAGAATATCCAGAACTGAATGAATGGTGCCTTTCTTCGCAATTATCCCGCAACGTGCTGTATCGCTGGTTGCCCTCATTCCATCCAACTCCTCAATTTTGATTTATTTACGTTTAACTACATCTGAAATACTTTAGCCTTGGTAACTCAAAACACTCTGGGAGATTTCGCGTAGCGATATACTCGTACCCCGCTCAACTTAATATCGTAAGTTTAATTCAAGTCGATGATAATCGACTTAATTGTCGGAGTTATTCCGGGGTGAATCAAAGTGGTAAGATCGCTAAGCGGTCCAAAAGTTTTCTCCCCGCAGTCGTAATAATATGTTCTCAAATTTTCCCAACTCGCAGCCTATATATTCAGTCCCATATAATAAATTTTCAACTTCTTCAACTGTGTTTGACATATCTTTTGTCAGGAGTTTCTGCCATGCACTCTACGACATTCAGGTATGAAGAAGTATTTATAAATTCTCATAGGTGCTTGGTAACGGTAATCTGAATTGTTCAGCTGTAAACGGGGCACGCGCATTTCTTTCGAAAAGCTGAAAGTGCTAAAAGCTTCGGGAAAGGCTCTAACGAAGTGGAGGCATCGACTAGCGAGCTTCGGCGAGGCTTTCTGAGAGAAATTTAATAATAATAATACGACAAATCATGAATTTCGATGCCACGTGGGTCGAGTTGAAAGAAATTCGCGTAGGTATCGAAGAGCTCGAGAAAACCAAATGGAAAAATGTTACCTGTCATCACCAACAGACGGGATAAATTTGAAACGCGACCAACAGCCTGAAAGATCTTTTAGATTCTGTCTTGTCTCTTTCTGATCCGTAAGAACGCGCCGGAAGCTGGCGAGAGACGTTTACCAACGAATTTCTTACAACTGAGAAAAATATCCTGTGATAATTTAACAGATTGTGGAACAAAGAATGGCATTCACTGGACATTCTTGTGATGCCTTTGATATATTAAATCGCAAACCTGGTTCCGCGAGTCCATAGGCAGCGCTGGTCGATAGTATTGTCAATATAGTATATCCATGTAATACATATGTCTCTATGTAATCGCATGTGGGAAACATGGGAGGGTACTGATGATATCGATAGTCCGATATGATCTGTTGATACTCTGATATTACTGATAATGTTATGTCATTCATATTGGAACATTGTGGATCTTGCGATTATAGATATTTCGCCATGGGTGATATTTTGAAATGATTGCTTGATCGTCATTATTTCAGCATGAAGAAGAGGAGCACCCCAATTCAGTGCTATATTGAAAATCTGAGTTATTGACTTGGATATTAATTTCTAGAGCGTCAATAATGCCTAAAAACAGTCATTGAATTTCCATATATTGAAATTTCAATATCAAGCAGCCCTCGTCTATCCTTGAATCTTAATTAAGTCTCGCAATTGTGCCCGAAGCAATCAGGATCTCTCCAATTTAGAGGAGATCGCGGTTACTGTGTATACACCAATACCTTCAATATTCGTTCGTATTACTTCGCCCAGAAAAGCAAGAAAATTAATTATAACAACATCGAAATTTTACTCGTCAGCCAATTCTCCGAAGGTACTTTATACGGTGAAATGATAGTCGCATAAGTAGTAAAGCCAAGAAGCGGGAGCACAGAGCTCTAATCACGTTAATTTCGAATCACTCGCAGCTGAGCCCATAACAGTTAACAAACCTCGTGCCTTTGTACATAATCCGGCAATGGATTTAACTTGATCGATGAATTTATTCGATTGTTTCTACTTATGATAAAATCTATGAAATGGCTAGGTCTTACGTGTAACGCGAGTCGTCAAAATATTGGCTCGATGCACACACTAGAGAACGGAAAACCACCGGGAATATGGGATACCATAGCCTCGCCATATGGTCAGATTACTGTTTGATGAGTTCTGCAAACAACACTGCTGATACAACTTGTCACAGCGTAGGTACCGATATTTCTATGTGTTTCCGTTCGATATCGAGCAGCTGTATGATATCGCCTCTCTAAAACTCTATGGCGAATCTATAACATTCGGTAGTTAGTTTTTTATTATCTTTAGTGTCAACGTGGTCGTGTATACTATCTCAAATTTTCATATCACGCACTTCTGCGAAATCAAAGTAATACAAGATTCGCATCGAATCATGGAAATGAATCAGCATCCTATTTTAAATCTCGAGTTTAATTTGACCCGGTTATAGTTCCACTTTGATCGGGTGTAAACGTTAAGGTATTAGAGTTAGTGACGTACGTCAGACTTGCGCAAAAGGGAACACGGTCAGCCTGAGAAATGTGGCACGGTACATTGGCGGGAATTGGTTCTCTGAAGTCTGAACGTAGGAAATTCACTGCTGTCAGCAGGTATTACTAGTTATATCGTATTCTTATATGTACGACGTGTATTTTACCCGTGTCATTTGTTCCCTGCAGACGTCAGCTTGTACCTGATCGTTTGAGAGAGAGACGAGATAACAAACATGAATGACATCCAATTGAACGGTGGGTATAGGTAAAATATATATATATGTATATGGGGTATCACATATGTTATTTTATGTGCTAAACCTTGTTGTGATAAACTTTGCAATAGGTATAAGGCATGGTGAGCTTACACCTCTGAAGTCCAAACTCGATTGTATACCGAGAGGAAATCTTGAAAGTATACAGTCGACTGCGCATGCGCCAAATAATTGAATTTTATTGGTCGGTGAGATCGTCCCGCGCTGATATTTTAACCTACGAGGCATGGGTGCCAACTTGCAAGAAATGAAGCGAGAGCTGTCGAACTCTCGCGCCTAAAGTAGTCAATCGAGGTTATGTTGTTTTTTATTTTAATTTAATTTCTACTGTATCAAATTAACACGATTAAATAAACTGTTCCCACCTAGCTGCTTCGTTTCTTCCAAGCACCCATCATTTACAGTTAGACCCCAGACTAGATCTAGTTTTTGATTGTAATTGGAAGAAAACAAATCCTCTATAAATAAACCAATACCATCGAATCGAAACAAACATTCAGCTGTTCGGAATAAATCTCGACGGCTCTTTCAGAACATCAGGTCTCAATCGCAACAATAGAAGCTTTCCAAACCTTTCCGAATCACTACCGCAATTCATTGGGATCCTAACCTCAAAAGTTCGTATCAATTATGGGGATGGCCAGGGATGGCCAGCCTGCTTCAGCAGACGACAAAACTTGCGCATGCGCAGTCGACTGTATACTTTCAAGATTTCCTCTCGGTATGCGTATTGGGGTCCTTTTTTTTGAGACTAATTTTTTTTTTCGCTCCCGGCCTGAAATTTTGTTGGAAATGCTAAAAGAGAAATTCCCTCAAAATATAAGCCTTCAATATTAATATTACGTACTCTCCTAGAACGTGAAATGATTTCTCATTTAAATTACATGGAAATTAAAATTATTTTTTTTCGACATTCTATAACTCGGTGGCATTTTGTGCTATTATATCGCCCTAACTCGCAAATTACTCAGCATTGAGCGCTCTACAAAAGTGCCCATTGCGACTTAACTGTAACTCACACTAAAGTCAAATTTTGTAGAAATTTCTTGTATTTTTAGTGACCTGTACTGCCTCACCGGTGTGAGTTACAGTTAAGTCGCAATGGATACTTTTGTAGAGCGCTCAATGCTGAGTAATTCGCAACTTTGGGCGATATAATAGCATAAAATGCCACCGAGTTATAGAATTTTGAAAAAAAATTATTTTAATTTCCATGTAATTTGAATGAGAAATCATTTCACGTTCTGGGAGAGTACTTTATATTAATGTTAAGGGCTCATATTTTTGGGGGAATTTTGTTTTTAGCATTTCCAACAAAATATCAGGCCGGGAGCGAAAAAAAAAACAGTCCCAAAAAAAAGCACCCTATTATACGTCGATATTTCCAATCACGCGATAAGGGTTTTCATTTGATTACCATATTGATGACCACACGGCTCTCATAGACAATGCGCAATATTTTTATTCCAGGTATATGCGATTGCTCGGTTGGTTCAAGGTGTACAATGAGTAGAATAATAGAAACAGGGTAAGTACGCATTCGAAAAGCTTCATCAGTTAGTTTTATGGAACACAACCGGAATATATCTGAAGTGTAACTTCAGGGTTATATTTTCGACACGATTCAAATGTGTGATTGTGAAGGTCGATATTTTCACCTGTCCAATACATTTTCAAACGGCAACAGCAAGTAACGGTTATGTTTCTGAATCCGTAGAAAGATTTCAGTGCAATGTTTCCGAAACCTGTCTTAAAGTTAAACGTTCTGTATGCGCGTGAGTGTCTCGAATGGCTTTTGACCTCCTGTTAATTCTGTTTTGTGCTTTACTGTACCAAGCATGAATTAATGAAAAGTTATGTGCCTCTATTTTATTGAATCAAAAGTTTGAAGCAATCATTAACTTCTTTCCACCCTAATTCCGTTCCCTGGGGGCTATTAAGCAGTCTCCTAACAAGTTTCAACTCTGGGGTTAATTTTCCGTGTAAGGATTTACCCGAATCTTGCGTTAGTTAATCCGTGAGATGCGCCCCAATATAACGTTGGGTAGTTTCCTAGATATTTTAATAGAATTATCTAGAAAACGAAACCGACGACGTGGATCTGAGGACGAATACTTTATATCCAGCAATCAGCTATCTCTAGGAAATCTTACTGCATACAGACCTCCCTTTGCAATTTGGAAATGTATATATAATCCAATGGCAGACTAACCGTGACCGTCTGTAGAATTTGCAATTCAAATCTATCCGTCTATTCCTTCAACTCCGGATTGATTCTATTGAATGCTAAACTTGTGTGATTTCAAATCCAAGTACGCGACTCAATCCGGACGGATTAAAATATTGACGAAACTGATGGGGAATCTTTATTGACAAGAAATTTATAGTGCTTCTATTATTTTTCTATATACATACCTATATTCTCCTTTGGCCATTCCATTTCCTCTTGACAAAAACGTATGGATTCTGTCCACTGACACCACAAACTTTGACATAGAACAGAGCGTACAATGCAATATCAGTTGCATTTGAATGCATCCCGAGTCGGAATAGAAATATTAGTTTTATTCTAAAAGTTTTCACTGAAGACTTGAAGGTGCAAACTAGAAGTTGAAAATAAGATTGTGCATGTGATAAAATTCTGATTTGCACCTAAAAGTGAGAGTCATGTCCGTTTTGGGTAAGTTTAGGCGCAAGCTGGAATTCCAAAAGGCTTCGTGATTCTGGGTTCGACCCATAATTCGTCGATCTTTAATAAAAATTCTTGTGAACTGATTGACGCATAAATTCCAAGTCGAAAACAAAATTGATCATCGATTTGATTTTGCGCAGACTATTGAGGTTGTTAATAGGATTTGAAAATTCAGTAGGATGTAGAGACGCTAATCAGAATTTCAAATGCGAGTGCTAATTCTGATTTACACCTCTAAATCCTCACGTAGGACATAATTCCACTAAAAGAGAATTATATTTCTGTCGGCAATAATAAAGACTAACGAAAGGTAAGTTTTAGAAGATCAAACTAGAAAATTTATTCTGACTCGGTACGTCTCAATGCCTGTCGCAGGAAAATGTAGCTTCTTTCCTCAGGGACACTCGAGAATGGGTTGCTGTCCGCGAAGGAGGATGCTTTTTGAAAAAAAGCCTCTCTCGCAGATATTTTTCTTCGAGGTAAACAACGATATACTACTAATAGAATACTAATTGATTGTGTTTTAAATGAAAAAAGTTTTCGGAGTTTAGGGATTCCAGGGGAAGTTAAAAACACTCCTGTTTCTACTCCGCACCCTCTCTGCCGTCAATGAAGATAAAGATAAATGGTTCAAGGTTTCTGGAGTTGAAACAAAAAAGTTCCTCCAAGTTATACAAGGCTTTACACCAAAGCCACCACAGCTACAGGGTAGGTATAACCTACGAAAATGATAGAGATTTATTCGAACCTCGTGCTGAACTGTTAAAAATCTTGCGGTGTCAAACGGTTCGATGATCGTTGTCAAAAAATTCGGTGTCGATTTTGACACCAGCTACAAGGTAAAAAAAACACCGGTACATGTTGTTAATTTAAAACCTAGTGTTATTTTTATCAGCACCACACCGTTTCTAGTCACTGCAAAAATGTATCACCTATTTGGAACATATTGTCACCAAAGACAATGATGCTCTACAGGTACACCGTTAGGGGTCTTTTAATCTTGCAACATTTGGTGTAACTTTATTATGGCACCGTATTATGCGAGTTAGTTATCTTTTATGGTGTTCGAAATCCCCCTATTTATCTTTGCCACCGGGTCCGGTGCTAAAGTTGCATCGAGCGGCGTCATTGAATGTAAAAACGATCGGCAGCGACTTGAAGTAACTAGAAGCGACACTCCAGCCGAATCAGTTGCAAATGAATCACGTGCCGGTTCAGACGCCTTAGCGTCAAGTTAAGTCAATCAAACTTCAAAATATCGAGAATGAGAATCAAATTTCAAATTTTCCGTGCCACGGTACTGACTCGTTCATCCACGGTACTGTTATAAAATAAGTTTGGTAGACATTCTTCAGAAAAATTATTATGAATTGTATTATAATTTATTTATGAATTGTATTATACCATTAATTAGATTTATGGATTAATTAGTTTGGATCATTTATTTCGACAAAGAAAATAATGAATTCATAGGTAAATTCTAGAAACGGTCATGACACGGTACTGACATTTAAGTGATTTGAACTGTAAGTTTTCTCTGGACTGCAAGTTATATTATACGAAGGAAGCGATGAAATATGTTCATGAGGATCGTATTGATACAAAAATTGTATGAATAGATTGTCAATGGATGACCAGTGAGAGCAAACAGTACAGGACATTAATGAACACTGTTAGAATGGAATCACCCACATATATATATTTGTTTTATATAATTATAGTATTTAGAGATTTGTAAATAAAGCTTTATGTAACTCGCATAAATGTTGATGAATTCATTTATACATTTATAGATCCATAGAGGAGAGGCGGGCAAAACGGGGACGCTAAGGAAATAATGGAGTTTCGTGAACTCAGTGGGGAACTCAGTCTCAGTGGGGTACCCCGTTTTACCCGCCTCTTCCCTCTGTATATGCATATTCCTATTCCAATTTTTTTTCTCGTAACACCTGTCGGTGCACTATTTTAACACAGGTCTGGTGCGACCGTAAATAACCTCTTCAGACTACTATAGCACCTTATTGGTGTTATTCTAATTCAATACTGATCAGTGCTACCGAAGGATGCTGTTCTAGGTGTTAAAATCCGGTGTTGTCCGTTTACACCGTGGTTTTAGCCACTCCTGTTAACACCAAAATCGGTGTGAACTTCTATAGAATGCTCGGCGGTGTTGAAACGGTGTTGAATTCGACACCGCTTTTTTAACAGTGATACTGTTTCTTTGATGTAGCTGGCCGGTTTCTCTCTTCATTTCTCACGGTTTCGGGTAAAAATTTTCAATCGAAGACTTTTATCGCATGATTGCTCGAGAATAAGGGTGTTCCAGAAGCCCATATGATACGAGCTTGGAATATCCATATCTTCGATTGCATTTCCATTGTGATAGACTAGAATAATAGGAATATAATATTTGCCTTGGAACTTCCTATAGATATTTGCAACTCGATACACCCGCGGCCACTATCGAGTTATTATTCGGCTTTAAGGTAGGCAAACAGGCAGCATACCTACATTATCCAAAGAACGTGCCGAGAATGTTGAGACAAAGTTGAAACTTATAACGAAGACAACATAATCAGATATTTTTTATGGATGTAATTACTAAATTACACAGTAAAAACGAGATGATCCGAGGTAGAAGACCGTGTCGTTTCCTTGGACCATTTGTAGTCTGATCATAGTGCAAAATTGATTTGACAATATGAAATCATAAAGCAGAAAAAGTGGACACCTGGAGGTCTAATATTATATTCTGTTTGGCAGAAAAGTAGAAATCACAATTTAGGAGAATTTACAACTCAGTGTTCTTATATTATAACATTTATGTAGCACTTATGTCGAAATGTTTGAATTTCAATATTTCAAAAATATCATCAAATCTCGCAATCGTAATATTTTTTTGCTAATAAAAACGTTGGAACTGTTGATTAGAGGACGCTCTTTCCTTGGGGATGGTAGTGTGTAATGCGTTTTGTAGATATCTCTTACAGGGTAGGTTTCTATAACGTTTGGCTATCATGAAATTGATTCCAATTAGGAACTGGATTGGTCGGATCCCTTTTCAAAATACAGAAATTACATAAACGTTGCAAATGTGACTTTTTCAAGAGGATATATTCGAATTTTTTTATATTGTTACAGACATAATACAGAACTCTCACTAAAAGACGTCACAATGCACAAAACGTTCAAATTATGACGATCCTGAAAGGTTTGCGTTACGTTTCATGCTATCTGCGGAGTGACATATTGGGGTGCGTTGAGAATACACTTTTTTCAATTTTTCCGCTGCTGACACTGGAACGAACTCGATATTCCAATTTTTAGCCAAGTTATAATCTCGTTAATAAAAATAATTTTTATTTCTTGTGTTAATTTTATGAGGAATAGAAATCCCGTTTGAGTAAGTACTTAAAATCGAGCTACAGGCCTCTTCCTTGTACTTCGCATCAAAACCTATCATCTGGAATGTCAGTAGTGAGCAAATAAAAAATAGATTTATTCTCCACACATGAGAAGATCAACTTGATGTCAAATATCGTATCGATTTCAATACCTATAGCGAATATTTTTCAGTGAGACATCCCTCTGCGCCTTTACAAGAGCGTGGCTCCCATGCATGGAAAGTATTTCCCCGGGAGCTCTATACTTCAATATTCATAACGCGGGACTACTAGCCGAATTCTTTCAAACATATGATTCAGAAAGCTTTCTCGAAAAAGCTCCGCAGAATCGCATGAGGGGATAGAGCGAGCTACTCTCGAAAGGAAAGAAAGGACCGTTGGAAAATTTCTTCGTTAAAGCGGTCCAATGCTCTACCGGACCAGTCTCTGCAGGGATGCTCATAGTATTTCAATCCGGCTCTCATTAATCTTCTTTGCGCCCTCTTAAGATTAAGACTTACCACAATCCGCATTCTGACATGGAAATTTATTCTGTCAAAATATTTTTCGCCGATTTGATCCGATTAATTAGATATTGAACGCGCCCATTACCGATCTAATTAGTCATCCCACCTCAAAGTTGGACTCATTTTGTGATCGCAAGTGACAGATTGAATTTGAAAAGGATAACATCGAGCTGATTCGCTGATGCAAAGGAGAATCAAGATCGACTGTACTTGTAGAATGTTGAAGCTTCGGTTGAGCACGCGCCTAACAGCTTTGGCTGATATGTACCAATGAAGCGTGAGATCGAAAGTGAACGGTTTCTTCGATTGGAAACCATTTTCTACATGTCTACTTTGGTGGGCAGCAAGATGAGCACAACTTTTCAACGTCGATAATAGCTTTTGTACGACAGACGAGATATTGGGTTCTGCCTCTGTATATAAACGTAGGGCAGCGATTTTCAACGTTTTCTTCACTGAACCAGATGAAATTGGAGGCCATATTTTGATTATCGGGCCACATGAATCGAACGTTTGATTAAATGATCGTGAACTGATTAATGAAAGTCCGGCTTATTGCTTCGATCTTGGAGAGGTCCCGAAATCAATGAAGAGAAATGACAACCTAGGTAATCCCGAATTTTGAAAATCTTACGTTACGCTAGAATATGATCAGATATTCAAATATTTCTCGCAGTCGAATCAGCTTCCATATTTTTATATACAATCTCCACGAGAACTGAATCGTCGTCTGCTTTCCTTTGGCGTTCCTCTCGAGGTTTATGCACGCATTTCACGTCATCCGGTCCTACAATCACCGCGGTCTGAAAATAACAACATTCCGCGAAAATAGCTGAAATTCCATCGCTCCAGGAGTCCGCAACGAAGCCACACTTAATTTCGCTCATGGCTTCGCGTCGGCGTGTCAAGTGCATGCATCCTGAAAATTCATATACATTTGCCGAGTGCAGAGGTCACGTCTTTCGAAATTCGGTACTGTAATCAAGGAGTTGGATGCAACGAGGGCATATCGTCAATTAACAGGATTCGAGAAAATTCATGAAAACGGACGATTCAGCTGTGAATATTTCGAAGCGATCTTTTTTTCCGGCATGCTCTGTCAAGACACCAACTAAATCCTGTGTGTCTTCAAGAGCGAAGATCACGGATTGAGCAAAATAAATTGTTAAAACATGCGGAAAGTTGCATAGAAATACAATATTTGGCGTCCGATACGTTGGAAAATCATAGAACTGCTACTATTTACGAAGGTTTAAATTTAAATTAGGTTGTTCAATTAAGTCTGCTATTCGGCTTTGATTTGTGATCCAAGGCGAACAACCTGTACTAATTTGAGCTTGGATTTTCAACCCCTCGGCTGGATCGATTACACCATTTTGTGCAGTAAGTACAGCTGTGAAGTGAAATCGACTAATGAACTGAAAATACATTGTAGAGAGTTTTACTCTTTGAAACCAATTTATTTTCTAATGAAAAACAGTCACTTTTCGTTTCTCCAAGATTCGGTATTTTGGAAAATGTTATTTCTTTTTTCACAGGTAATCGAATGATTTTTTTGATGAATTTCTCTTCTGATCCTGTAAGTGACAAATGAGTTCACGAAATACCTCATAATATTAAGATGACGATCATCGGATGTAACGAGAAAGCGATTACTTGCAAATGAAGCTCGGTCTACTTCCTTTTCAATTTTAATCCGTTATTTAGAGTGCTTTCTGCGAAAGTGCGCAGGTTCCGAAATAATTGCGTTAACCAGAAATGACGTTAATTCTGCACCCCTACTTCGAACGCCTTTGATCTCAACCCAACATTCCCGCCACTTTACTTCTCTCTTTGTTACAAGAAGATTACCCGGTAGGTCCCCGTTCAACCCTCCAACTATATCCAGTCGGGCAGCCATCCGCATCGGTGTGAAAACCAAGAGGCAACCTTGACAGTAGGACATTTACTTTTATAACCCCCTAGCCACACGGGCAGCCCGCCCTCTATAAAGATACACTCTCTACCCTCGCACTGCTCCTGTGTCAACCATTTGCCATCCCCTAGTCTTAGGAACCCTATGGTGACCGAACCCGGGACGTCAGACCATATTTCTTATCTTTAAAAACGCTGGGAAGTGTAGCCAAGAGGGAAAGACGTTCTCTATCAGCACTATGTGCGGTTTTGCGAGCTTCTTAGTTTTATTTTTATTTCTATTGTTTTTCAGGACTATATCGGTAGCGATGTGTTACGCAGGATACGTGCGATTGATGCATGTATTGTACCTGAGCCAGTCGGTGAAAGATTCTTGTTGGAAATGAATATCCTTAGCATATATATGATTCTTTATGACAAAATAAGACGCCACCTATTTTAGGGTAGCTATTCCGACCGGTCATTTTAAGGGCTTGTTTTATCCAAGCCTTACGCATACGCGGTAGTGAGTATGCATAATTTCTACGGATTATTCAAATCGGTAGAATATTTTTTCAGGGACTTATCCTAAGAGGGTGGGATTCAGTACCTTGCCCTCGTAAATCGCATAATCAGAGTGTAAATTGGTGGTGAATCGTGAGATTGAGCGGTAACGTGGAAGACTCAATAATTAATTTTTTGTGGTCTGCCGCTCAGTTCCACCATTCATGAATACCTTCGGTATTAAAAACGTGAGAAAGTAATCTAGTTCTGGAAAAAAAGAAACATACGTATTTCTTTTTTTCTTTTTTAATATAAAATCGTAAGAAATATAACAACAATTAATTCGGTAGATTCATATTGCCACGATTCGAGCCAAGCTATTTGATTATCAGATGTATCATCAGGTCACGTTGAATTAATCTCTGAATTGCGATTCCCGCGAAGGGAATTTAATTTATTCCTATTATCCCGGTGATAGAATATTTAATATGCCCTAGGGAATCTCTACATTATTGTAGAGTGCTACAAGCTCGTACACAAGATCCACGATAGCTCGAAATGGATGGCTCGAAAAGTACATCCATGGACAACATTAGGGCGTTCTGTCTTGATGGTTCTGGCGAAGCGTTGGCTGTGGAGATCCCGTACCATCGAAATGCAGAGTTTCACTCCCGGCTTTGTAACTCTAATTACGAATTATAAAATTTTGGAGTGACAATTGTTTTTCAACAATTCTTCAAGCACCTTTACAGAAAATACTAATTGTAAGATGTCCCGAAATTGTTAACACGGTCGTAAGCTCTCTTTGTGCCTAATTGATGCTTATTTCATACGCCTCAAAAGTCACACTGTCATGCCCTCTGAACTTTGGATGAACAACCCACTGTATCGAAAAATGCGAATTCGTATAAAAAAAAAGATTTTCAGCCTAGATGGCAATCTGTCATCATCTGAAATATATTCATATTCGCCGTCTCTCGGCTTTGCCAGTAGTGAATTTCGGGTGTGGTCAGATAGGTCGAAGTTCGCATTCATAGAATTATTGCTCCAGTTAACTGGACTGCCAAGTCGAAAAGCCAATGGTGTACCTAAACTAGACGATATTTTTTACCGTGCGTTGAGTCCAGGGTGATTTATTGTCGGTCTGTAATATAGATAGAATCGGTAACCGTGGGTGTTCGGAGTCACATTATGGCCATTTTAAAAACTACCCTCTGCCGGAAGATTAGACGCGCGGCCGTGACCCCTAAATATAGCGAATCGCTTCACTTCTCAGGATTAAGCACAGCACGAGTGCGTCATCTGTTACAGATCCTCGACCTTAGGTCATTACACAAGGCCGGTTAACAGGACGTTTATACCAGCGAGCTCTTCGTTGCGATTTAGAATGGCGATAGGTGTTCGAGATTCTTCGAGCGTGAAGCTCGCATGGATTTCGTCTGCACTGCTCGAATGTAAGTTTCATGGTTTCATGGTTTCTAAAAATTTTTTTAGAAATTACAGGATCTGTTTCAGAAGTTGTGATAACTTCACTGAGAAAAAAATGTTATTGGATCTATCATATTTGGATTTATTTGATGCAATGAAATCCGCTACATTCAATTAAATGGTATTCAACCCAAATAAATTCTATATCTGTTCAAAGAAATAACAAATAATTTATTTGGACCAACCGCACCCTAGTTGATTCGAAAAAATGAATCGTATGGGGAGTCGCGACGAAACATTCGTTCTGGAAAATTTTGTCAATTTAATTCGATCAACCAAAATTTGTTCATTTCAACAAAAATTTTATAGGCGAAGTTGAATATTTAATTTCAATGAATGAATTTTAGGAAGAAAGTTGATCAAACATTTCGTCACGACTCCCCATACGATTCATTTTTTCGAATCAACTAAGGTGCGGTTGGTCCAAATAAATTATTTGCTATTTCTTTGAACAGATATAGAATTTATTTGGGTTGAATAACATTTAGTTGAATGTAGCGGATTTCATTGGATCAAATAAATCCAAATATGATAGATCCAATAACATTTTTTTCTGAGTGTAGAAAGAACCGCATAAGGATATTCGTACTTACGGGAAAGGACCTCATTCCGTGATATGTTCGTATGTTTCTGACGTCGCACATAAATTTCTGGATTTCTGTAGCGTTGTAAATTTTACTTGGTAACTTGAACAGGTTCGGGTTTGATTAAATTTGGAATGCTTTACTAGTTTTGGCATATAATTAGTTTGTCGAGTTCTCCGTATTACCTATTTCAACTGGCACAGTTATCGCAACCATTTCTCCTATGAAACAATAATAATTCGAGCCTCAACCATCATTTCCCGTCAAATTTTCTTACGATTTCTTTGTATTTTCTTTTCAAATACGTCATACATATGTTTTTATTAATCCTTCGTAACGAGGACCGGGTCATACCCAAATTTGACAAGCATAGTTATATTTGGCAGATACCTCACAATAACAGCATGCCATGAATAATGTATTGATTTAGGAAGATGAAAGTTGGCTATTATCGGCGATTTATTCCGGGAGCGGAACAAACTCTTGCCTTTTCTGTCCTGCTGGTGCTAAAAGCACCTCTATACCTTCAAGGTAAATTAATGCCTTGATATTAAGGAATTGTTTCAGGATGATCCAAGGGCTTCGCGGAAAAGACTTTTCAGCTCGACAAGCTCCTTCTGTAGGGGGTTCACTTCCGTTCTCTCTAATTCAGTTTCTTTTTTCCTGAAATAACGCTGAACCAGCTGACTCATGACAATAGGAAAGTCCTGTTTATCGTCTGCCCCGATGTATTCCTGAAATATTAAGAGCCTGCGCCTACAGATACGATCGGTCGTAAAATAAAAGTTTTCCATTCAAAATGCCGCTCGCCACTCACATAACACGAATTATTAAGGTACTGCCATTAGTAGAGTAGCGCAGGTTCTATACTCGGTTACTTTTTGAAAAGCATCAAAATATCCGCGGTTCCGACAATTCTTATTGATACTAGCTGTTACTCTGCTCCGCTCTAGACCCCGGAGTTCGAAATACCATTCCATTTTTATTACGAGGGTAGTAAAGTAATCTTATATGAAGAGGGGTGCACGAATTATGTGGAATCGTGAGAACCACGGAAGAGAATTGCAGATTATTCGCGGATCTAACATCAAAATACACGAACCACGTAGCAGCAATGGTTGAGGCTCCATCGAGCTTTTTTCTCCGATGTTGGACTGACCAGTGCCTTGACGAATTCGACGACCTCGCTGAAGGCTGCTGCCGTTGGAATTAAGTTGAACGGTGCTGGTAGGGATGTTTGTGTCATAAACTCGACGTATACCTTGAATTTTTCGAATAAGACGCTTACTAAAGTGAACCAAAAAGGTGCACGTGAGAAAAAGAAAGAAAAATAGCGAAGGGCGAGTCGTTCGTCTTGATTCCCCCATTTCGCTGTACCAGCACCAGCGGAGAAATAAGAATGGTCACAGTAATTCTATCGATTCGTCTCTCGCTCTCGAGGCCTAGAATTTATCGTGGGTGTGTCAAAGATGAGAATCTTACCTAATTCACTGTCGTGAGTTCTCTCACTCTTTTTCAAGAAAAATAGGACTGGTGGTCAATTGATTCACCGAGAATAATCAATCGAAGTAATTTTATGACCACAAGATTGAAGTCAACAGTCGTATATCCCTAGCTCTTACCTCGCTTCGGCCAAATGTCCATTCGACGGCAACGTTGTCCGTTATTTTAATGAACGTGTTCGACATGCAAGCAATTAGCATGTTCAACGCGACGATCACAGATATAAATTGGAATGCTGAAAGTGAAGGACGCTATTAGATATGTTTTACGAATACGGGGAAGAGTGATTGATGTAATTAGTTTACTCTAGCGGAAGAGAGTAATACCAGCCGATTTTTCTCATTTACACGATGAACGAATCAATCTTTGTGTAGCGTATGCAGTTATTCGAATAAATACTAAGTGACTAGCCTGCGAATGCGATGTAACCAATAACTTCGGTGAATTCGTGATGGTTGATTATAGTTTCCGACTCCGAATCACCCGGCAAGTTTTCTATAACGACGTCGGCACTTTCTATGGGGCTCATACAGAATATCGCCCAGAAGAGCGTTTTTAATGTGGATGAGAAATTCACAAACGAGTCACTCTGCTGTGTCTTCAACTTCGTTTGATCGTCGGCCTGCGTCATTCCTTCATAGTATTGATACAGCTTGACTAACCCTAGAATCGGAAGGTATAAAATCATGTGTACCTACATTCCGTATCTGTTAGTTGATTCGCACTAGAAACTGTGAATAATGGAATCCTAGAATTCAGTTGATTGGTTTACTGTCTTTCAATCATCGAATTGAGAGTTAAAAACCGCCAGGCAAAACGGGGGTTTTACTGTAAAGTCGGATAGCTCGATTTTCGGTTTTCAGATAGGGAAAAACGTTCTTTGGTTTGTCCTCAGCGCTTTTACAGCTCAGCAAGCGGTAGGTGTACCATTTTTTTCCGGGTTCTACTCGACAAAAAATCTCGACGTATTTTTACAAAACTTCAAACACACGGATAGAGTGAGCGAGAGAAAAAGCGAGGGATCATCTAAGTATACCAATGCGTGAAATATGCAGAAGGGCAATAAAGGCAGCGATAGAGAGCGGGAAAAGGTAAAGATAACCGGAATGTATCGAAAAAGAAGTTTAGACGACAACGGATTTCTGGATCCATTTCAAATCATGCCGGCTCCTCTGAACAGAAATTCAGAAGTATTTACAAATTGGATATTATATCGATCTTTGGTATATTTTACGAGACACGAATTTCAGGATTTCATTTTAAAAAAATTCTGGGGCTGGTGCACCCGTTCTGATTGTTTCAAATTTTTGAATTACAATATATTTTCAAACAGGCATAGCTATTGGAGGAATGATCGGAATGGGGTGATTTTTTTCATAACTGTGCGAAATTTTATAAGCTTTTCAAAAATTCTACATTTATTGAGATCGGTCAATAATCGGCGGAACTATTCCCGATGTCTATAAAAATGCAAACAATTCGAATCGAATTCACATTAACAGTGTGTGTTTTTGGAAAAAAATTCCAGACACTTCGGTACGCCTAAATACCTTTTTTTCACCTAGTCAGACATGACAATTTTCGGTTAAATTAGGATATGATTTTCGGAAAAAAACTCTTGTTTTGCCATATCTACCAATTTATGCACCATTCCATGATTTCAAGTGGATTCAAGCGGGTTTTTCTTGCGGAACACAGATAAAATAATATGCATGAAACATGGACTAATATATCAATACCGAACGCGAAAAATTGGAAGAATCAAAAATCGAGCTATCACAGTTTTCGGTACCACTCGATTTTTACTTAGCGATTTTTGACTTCTGATGCTATAGTAGAGAGTCGATTTGAGTCAAAATTCGGATTCTCGAAACTGGGCTCCTGAAAATGTCAGCTCTACTCGCGTCAAATGAGTTATTCGCAAGTCTGGGGACTGGCCTTTTTTAGTTATAATGCAATTCGAACAGAGTTCGATAGGCTTACCAGCTGTGAATGACATAATGATAATGCCAAAGATTACGATGAATTTAGTCACATCATTTGTCATTTTCCCGAGAGACATTTGAAGAGGACCAAGACTAGGATCTAATTGGCAGATGAATAGCAGCTTGAAAAAAGCCATGATCGTCGCAATGCACAGGGTGCCTTCAGCGATTAAAGTCGGATCGTATTGATGCCAATACTTCCGTTCAAGATCCCTCTGTCCGTTTTGCCTGACGTCGATTAAGGCAGCACCCCAAAATAAAAAAGTGAGCCCAAACAGAGACAGCATTATGACCTCGTACCTGGAACAAGACCCAGCCGATTAGCCGTGACAGAGGCATCGTTATCGCCGTGAAGATAAAAAAATCGGTTACCAGTTCCACGGTATGTTGAAAAATCGCCTGGAACCGTGAATCATACATAATCTGAAGGAACCCCAAATATAAGCCATGACGTATATCACTAGGATTATCTCGTACCCTGGGTAGAATACGTTTTCGGTTGAAAGAGTGTCAACGTCGCATTTCGCGGAGAAAAAAATAATGAAAAAAAAGAAAGGTAACAAATAATCCAATCACGCACCGCTGTCCGGAGGTCCTCGTAGCTGATTAGTTTTGTCTATGTTAGACTCCAAGTAGACAAATATCAAGAAAACTGTATAGCTTGCTGTGAATGATAGGAACTTATTGACAGGAATTGACCAGTGCTTTGACCTAGAAGAGTTCGGCGCTAACAGTATCCAAAATACGATTATTGGCATCATCACGATTCGTGGAGGCACCGAGAGCACCTTCATTATCGTGGACCTTAGCTTCCACTCGTACCAATCACCTTGCCATTTGAATTCTATGAGCTGTGAAAATATGATGAGCCATCTGATCAGAGGTTTGGTGGTTGATTCTTCGTATTTACCTGCTGTATGTTTGCGTTAGCGACGAAAGACTTCATTTTCAAGTCCAAAGCTAGAATTAGTCTAGGGTATGGGAATTTTGATGATATATTTAACTTTGACGATTGCTTGAGAATTATTTCAACCTCTTCGGTCGTACGCGCACATTCCATCAATTCTGTTGCGAAATTCGCCACTGCCTGTACAAGGATAATGATATTTTGTGTTACCAGATAACGAAGAAGCGGTATATTGCTGCAAAACAAATTCGTGTGAAGAAATAGTTGAGTTTTGGTTGTGAACCGGAATTTAAAACGGTACATACGCCTCGAACAGGGGTATGTTTGTAGAACTGGCATGTGTCCAAATTGTCCTCTGATCACCTAGTTTTATTACAGTAGTTCGCCAATGTTGTGACGCAAAATCAAATGTAAGTGAAGAGTTGTGGGTCATCGGGTCGCAGAGTTAGATGCAGTCAAAGTAAAAGCTTCTGCTGCAAGGATTTGGATCAACGGTACTTCGATTTTAGATATTCGGGTTTCTAGTTGCTCAGAAAACAAAGCTCCGCCCGATGAACAGATAACTTTTTGGTACTGAGAAACGTGGCTCCAGTAAAAAAAATTTTACTGCCAAATATTCAAGCGAATGAACTGTTTTTCTCTGTTTTTCAATTCTCTAGAACAAAAATCAACGCATCAAGAACTTGTCTGTGTCATCGGGAGAAGTTCGTCATCTGAAAAATTAGAAACACAAATGTCTAAAATCAAAGCAGTGGTTCATCCAAGTTCTTACATTAAGTGCTTTTACTTTGACTGCATCTGACTCTGAGACCTGATGACTCACAACTTTCAACTTCTACTTTATTATGCTTCAATAGACTACCAAACTTCTGTAGTCAAACTGGTCGTAAAAAAAAAAAAAAAAAAGAGTGCAGATGCCAGTCTTTCAAAAATAATAAATGTGTTTAGGGTGTCGCACTAGTCATGAGAAAATTTGAACCTCAACAATTGGGATGAGTTCACGAACCCATGGCCTAATGCTAGTGATTGAAATATGTACAGCTTACATCCGCAAGCTCTTGATAAGGTGTGTAAAATTCACGTTCGTAATCAGCTGCCTTGTTTAGTTCTCTGGCCAGTTCAAAAGCTTCGAGAATCGGATCCTCCGTAGTCAGACAAATATATGCAGGATTTGCAATAGCTTTGTAGAGGAACAGTCGCATTTTGTCTATGATCAGTGCGTCTTCGTTCGCTCGTTGAGGTCTGTGATACAGAATTTCAATTTGTGTTAGTTCAATGGTTTATGTAAATTTCGATCAGAATTTACTGCTAATTTGAACCAGACGTTGTAAAAAGCTGGTAAAAATGGCTGTCGTTATTCTGGCCGGTCTAATATGAGGGAATTTGCACTCCCGTGGAACACGCTATGATGATTCAATTTTATTTTTCAATTTACTCAATTTCCCATTTTTAGAGCTATCCATTACGATCAATAAAATTTACATATCTACGTGTACATACTCCCGACTCCGTATAGTCCTTCTTAGTTTTAATACGAGAAGAGAACCTGAGTAACAATATAAGTTCTAGTTTCATTCTACAGGTTCTCACTGGAGACTCCGAGGTGTAAACTAGAATTTCAGGGTAGGATGGTGCATGGAATGAAATTCTGGTTTTCACCTAAAAGCGAGACTGAGGTCGGTTTTGAGCGCGTTTGGGCGCAAAGCAGACTTCTGAAATGCTGGTTTGGACCTTTAAATTCTAGAATTCAGAGATGGTACATGATTCTAGTTCAGATTTGTAGCTCTCCAATCTTTGACGAATAAACTCTAACGATACTAAGTCCGAAATGAAATTGATCATTAAGTTGACTCAATTTTACGTAGACTTTTCAAGTTGTGAGTAGAATTGGAAAATTTCGTGGGATGTGGAGAAACCGGTCAGAATTTCAAGTACAAGCATTGATTCCGACTTACACCACTGAATCCTTACGTAGGACATAATTCTATTGAAACAGAATCATAATAAAGAACAAAGGAATTGGGATGCTAGATGGTCAAACTATAACTTCTATTTTGACTCGGAAAATACGGCAGATGAAATTACTTGCAGACTTCTTCGCAATAGCAGCTCGGTGGATGTGGTCTGTTAAGAGTGTGTCGTCGATCCAGAAGGAGTCTAATGAGCTCGTAGTGTCCATAATAAGCTGCAACCCCCAGGGGTGTTGTTTCATCGAGAAAGTCCGAGCTGTGCGTGGCACCGGCAAATTCCAGACCAAGGGATGTCTCCTGCATGTGATCCAGGATCATCACAGCTATTTGTTGCTCATTTTCTCTGACCGCGTATAAAACTGTATCATTGACTTCTAGGTTTGGCTGCGATAACAGGAACTCCACCATTTGCAAGTTTCTTGCCCGAACCGCGATGTGCAAGGCGGAAATTCCCTGAAAATAATGAACATTATCAGAAATAGATGGCGTTACAGTCACATCATCTTTTTGGCAATTTGCCTCTCAGGAGTTTAGATATCACAGACATTTTGAATAGGAAGCAACGTCCACTTCTTTTCCATTCATTCGTCTGTGCAATTCTTCAGTAGTAGTTCTAGCTGATGTCAGATATCTAATTCAAAAATAGACGAGAGCTACCTGACCATCGCCAAAACACAATTTCAAGTTTCGACAGTGTTTCTTATATGAGAGAAAAAGTTACTGACAAATAAACTCACTGCTTACTTTGTAATTTCCTTCGGATAACTTGACTCTGCAATTACGCCGTGTTTGATGTAGTATCTAATTGTTTGATGTAGGCCTAAGTCTGGTTAAAGCTGAAGTTCAATTAGTCCCAGAGAATTCGGATATTAATTAATCCCTCGATACCGTAAAATGATTGCGACTTTAATCCGAAAGCCAGCGTGCAAGATGCACATTAATGTATTCGTATTTAAATAGCCATCATTTATGTACATTAGACCAGTTCAAAAAAATCGACTATTTTTTTTTTTCAAACCACCACTGAAATACTTTCAGAGGGATGAGAAAAGACGCCTGTTAAAAGCGGAGCTCTTAATATTAATATCTAGAGGTCGCTCATCGCGGATTTCTATTTCCCATTTAAATAACATAGGAAATTTTTTTTTAGAATTTTGTAGCTCATACACCAATGGACGTATCCAAAGGATACATACATATTTTTGTAGGAAATTGAACAATCCATAAAAAATGTTTTGTATCATTTTTTGATAAATTGACTCCTTCCAAAATTATTCAAGCTCAAAATTTTATTCATAGTAAATTTAACTATTTTTTTTTTAATTTCTGCCAAATTGGTAAATTTTATTACTAGTTATTACTAAATATCATCAATCTTTCTGAAAAGTTATATAGTCTGTGAGTTGCTATGAGAAAACAAGTCCGTTAACAATTTTTGATTTAGAAAATTTAACAATTTGGCAGAAATTCAAAAAAAATAGTTAAATTCACTATGAATGAAATTTTGAGCTTGAATAACTTTGGAAGAAGTCAATTTATCAAAAAATGATAAGAAACATTTTTTTTAGATTGTTCAATTTCCTACAAAAAAATGTATGTGTCCTTTGGATACGTTCATTGGTGTATGAACTACAAAATTCTAGAATTTTTTTTTTTTTTTTCCTATGTTATTTATAAATGGGAAACAGAAATCCGCGATGAGCGACCTCTGAATATTAATATTAAGAGCTCCGCTTTTAACAGGCGTCTTTTCTCATCCCTCTGAAAGCATTTCAGTGGTAGTTTTGAAAAAAAAAAATAGTCGATTTTTTTGAACTGGTCTAATGTATACATGGATTATCAGTGAAATCAGTTCCTTTCTACATTTATGATCGGTGAAACATTATTCTTTTACAAAGTGATCCAAACTGGGTGACAGGGTGCGGGCTTAGTACCACCATTTTTTGTTATACTGACGCTTTATCTCAGCAATAGCTATTGGGGTGTGAATTAATCAGAGGACCAGAAATTCTGCTGTAGAATGACGCAGGTCTGTTAATGGAAAAACTATAATACGATCTCGAGATTAAAGCAACAATGATAAACGATTGAAGCAAGGAAATATGAACGGCAGCAGCTGGGCCAACATATCGTTTTATAGTTTATGGAATAATTACAACGACAGGATATCAGGATTCTTGAGGCGAAATTTTTTCCCTGTAAAACCGCTCATAGAACACTAGCTCAAATTTTATGAAAAATGAACAAGGACCTTTTTTCTTTTCCATCCTCACTTATACTTTCGGTCTTGACGCATCAGCGGTTACACAACCTTTTGTATTCCTGTTCACGCTTCATCTTGGCGAATATCAAGTAGCCACAGAGACTGTGACGTAACCGGAATAAGTTAGCTGCATGAATAAGTAATAAAGCGAATTCAAACCAACCGAATAGAATTCGAAAACGAGGCGTCAAAGGGATGAACGTGAAATGGGTATTTGTCCCGAAAACGAGGCGGAAAAGACCAGCGAAGGTAACCGGGTTGGGTAACTCATAGTAATTCTGGGTGGCCTATAGCCATTCTAAAATCGAATGAAGAAAACCTGGCGGTATTTACAATCAAAGAACCCAAGTTATATCGTAAACGCTTGACCGAATATTTTGATCAACTGATGCTTCGATTCCAGATTCTTTCTTTCACAATCGTTTAGAAAATGAACCTTTATCAGATAAACCGGGGGCATTAGAATACTTTCATTCTTATTCCAGAAAATTGAGGAATAAGTAAAATCAGTTTATCTTTTTATAGCATCAAAATCTGCAATAGTTCATCTGAGTCTCCTAGTCGAATAGAAATTCTAGTTCGAACCTCAAAAACCTCAATTCCTTTGTCATTCAGTTTCGCCTACGGAAACATAATTCACTTTCAATAGAATTATAGACTGTTAAATTTTCAAATTCTACTCTCAATATCAAAAATCTGCAAAAATCAACTCAATGATCAATTTCATTTTAGACTTAGAATTTATTCGCGAATCAGTTTACAAAATGTTTTACCGAAGAACGCAGAGCTTTAGGTTGAATTCATAATCACTAAGCCTTTTCGAATTTTAAGATCTAGAGGTCCAAACTAGAACTTTTAGGTGAAAATCGTAATTTCATTCGATACACAATCCTAACCGCAAATTCTAGGTTGCACGTCTAAGTCTTCAGTGAAAACTTGTAGAATAGAACAACAATTTCTATTCTGGACTCGGATTCTTACGAAAACTTCATTTACTTTGATTACCGCTATGACACTGGATTATTGGAAAATTCTTTGGGACCCATGAGGAATACACAGGTCCGTCCAGTTTGGCGTGATGGATAATGTATCATGTATTGATGCCATTCTGTAGAATATAAACTTTCCGGGTCAGACCTCGCGAAATAGTCTTATCTCGCTGTCATGCGGAGGTGCCATTCGATAAATAGTATCATTAGGAACGTTTAACGTGACAACGGATTAGATCAAGAGACGGCATCGGGTCCCTGCCAATGGACCGTAAGCGGTAAGGCCCACCTACATGGAGGACCGTAGGAACGCATGTAGCCATTTGTCGGCGCGGTGAGAGTCGTATGTTCACCGAAGAGACACAATGCGTCGCACGCTGAGCTGGGACCCACGGGGCCTTGCGAGGACCAAGAGGACCGACTGGCCCACGACAATCACGGCGGGAGAACGACAGACGCATGGACGGACGGGCAACGGAGGACGCCCGCGGTGGTTTATAGGCCACTTAAAGCTCAACCACACAATCAGACGGGCCGACACACATCCGGAGGTGTTCATGGGAGGAATGGGTCACCTTTTGAGCGAAGAATTTGAGAAGCTCGCGATTATGGATACCACAAACAAACCAGTTGCGAAAATAGTTTCGAAACCCATCGTTGCCTTCAATATCCCAATTGTTTGAAGTCCTACATTCTCCTGGCTTCGCCAATTCAAAATGTGAAGTCGGCGAAGCAACCTCCGTTAAAGTAGCTTCCTTGGCGATACTTCGCGAGCTTTGTTCGTTGGCCACTTGTTCATGACCGATTGGTACTTGCAGTCGTCGCTGGCTTTCCCATCAGGAGGCATTTTACGCTATTCTTGCCCAACTCTTTCATCGGTCCCGACGGGACGTTGGCGTTGGCGTCAGCCAATAGTGTGGTTGTCTGACGCCGGGCGTTGGGATGCATCTACGGCACGCAACACAAGCGCATTGTCCGCAGCTCCGACAATAAGCGGTCCATTCAAACTTCCAGTCACAATATCTCGATGGACCACCTCAATATTGACGGACCTACAATGGCCGCCAGCTGCCGGTCCGTAGTATCCCATTCTCGACCGAGTGACTGCAGCGAACGAGGGCATGTTTCGTAAAAATTAGGAAACGTCCGTGACAATTTTTGATCTGATATTTTTGATGGCGACGATTCCGGAATCAAGTCCTGAGAGATTTGAAGTTTCAGTGAATTATTTATTGCTGTCAAAGTTCTAAAAGATATGTATTCAGTGGGCGGATTTATTCACCAGGTAACGGTATTAGTCGTTAACAAGTATTCGAGGGGGTTCTCGATTGTTGTCAGTATCTAAAAAAGCGTGTAAACGGTCCAACTGAACAGCTGGAAGTACAAGTACGAACAATATCTCTTACGAAAGCGTTCTTGAACTAGTTTCAGAACCTCCGGATCCCCGTGGCGAAGGGACCGCCTTCGTAAATCCTTGAGTGACATTAACTTATGTCATCTGGTCTGGAATAATTCACCAGGCTCCTTCGTCTCGACTGTGAGCTCGTTCGGGCGCACCCGTTTCAAAGTATGTTTCATGCAAGAAGCGGGCGGGTCTTTAAGAAATTAGAAAATCGAATTTCTGCACTTGTTCTTCGGTGAAACACCACAAGTACCGGAAAACCGTTCGTTATGCTTGACCGTTGATAGCGGAACATATGAAAGCTCGAAGGCCAGAAGGCCCAAAGGGTCCAAATAGGAGCATCGAGCACTGGCAGCAGTGGCCCGGATTCCTCGTGGAATTTACAACGCCGTCATTTGAATAATTTTTATCGCCGCTGGTTGAAACCATTGTCTTGTAAACCGCGGGCTGAAATATAGCCGGAGATACTTCGGTCGAGGACACGAACGAGGGCGGCCTCACCGGGTCTGACTGGGTCTCTTTGTCGCACGGCGACGAGTCAAAGGGGGTTCGGGAAGGGGGACATTCCACGGGGGGTACGTGTAAGGCCCGAGACCAGGGTGAGATCTCAGATAAGGAAGACCCACTTGGTCGTACGCGAGAATTCACTG
This sequence comes from Tenthredo distinguenda, assembly GCA_947538915.1. Lineage (NCBI taxonomy): Eukaryota > Metazoa > Arthropoda > Insecta > Hymenoptera > Tenthredinidae > Tenthredo > Tenthredo distinguenda. Next base: position 16,677,138 of record OX384534.1, read on the forward strand.
GTGCGCTGCCCCGCTGCTACGTCGGTCGATTGTCTTTGAATCCGATCGTCTGCAGGGTTTTAGGGTCCTGGGCCGGGTCTCAGGATCTCGGCTTCCAAGGGTATATACACGTCGTTCCGTTATCCAATAGCAAATCGCTCTCCTTCTCAAAAAACTTTTACCTCTTCCCGATCGGAATTGACCGCTCGAAGTCTATCGGTTAGTTTTGCACCGCAGTTAGACTTTCTCTGACCAAAACCTCGCCATTCATGCTGTTTACCGTTCTGTTCACCATTCCGCTTGCATCTTTTACCGCTCGCTGCTCTTTCTTTGAAATATACTTTACTCCCGTCCTTCACAATGGACAGTTTCTAAACTTCCGAGGATCGGCCGTTATTTGCGGCCGTGACCATTACCTCGGTATTCTAACGAAATTCTTGACTTATTCTAACCCGGCGAGAAAGAAGAAGAATATAATGAACAGCTAAACGCTGTTAGAGCTCACCTGGAAGTTTATGCAATTTATGTTGAAATCGCTGAGTCCATCCAGGAAATTTCTGACCTCCGAGACGTTCCCTGCTGCAACGATATCAAAGAATTGTTTTTCTTGCTCTTCGAGTTGCGGCAGCACCACGCTGGGCCTCTACAAACAGACATAGCCGAGTGAGAATAATTCTGTTAGGATTCAATAATTTCGGCCTTGTTTTAATTAGGTTTTACTCTTCGAGAACGATTATTGCCCCAGGCGGCACCAATTAGTCGAAGAAATTTGGAGCTAGCGATGTACACTGGAATTAATATTGTACCATTTGGGAAGAGGCTGGAGACGAGAGATACGTACGTATAAATGTACCGTTACAAATATATTACAGGTAAAACGAGACCGACAAAAAAGTTCTACTCCTACAACGCGCATTGGACCTCTGACCTTAGTTTAACCGCCGTTTTATATACCGATTGGAATCACGCCGGTTGAAATTGTTTCAGTAAACCCATAAGGTCAAATTGGTTTGAGCCCACGGACCAGCGAACCCTACAGGCAGCAAACTGGCTCAGTTATTCCTTCCTCAGACCTTAACCTAGACTCACCCTCTCAAGTTCGTCCTCGGACAGAAAATCGGGCTCAGCTTTAGCCATAAGTTGTAGTTTATTATAACCTTCCGAAATACGCGGAAACGAGCTCACTTCCGGGCGTTCTTTACCGCCTTAAATTTTGTCGAGTATAATTCTGTCGAAAAGATTCATATTATTTCATTGACAGTTTACCAATGCTTCAGCAAGTTCCATAAGCTATGCGAAATAGCTCGAAGAACAATGGAACAATGATATACATCATGTTGCTATAATATTTGTCGCTCCATAAAGCGTAGTCACGTATTACGAGAAATAAAGCACATCACGTTTGAATTTTCAGTACAAGAACCAGCGACGGGTGCTCATAAGCATTAAACAAATGGCTTAGTGTTTCGTGCGATGTAACCACAGACCGAAGGATTATTGCGTGGTATGTATGTACATACCATACATACACTACATGCGTGACCGGGATTTCTAGTTTCTCTATAATATAAAATACGGTTTGTTCTAGAGTATAATCTGTGACGAATAAATCTACTCGGCAGCCCGAGTCGGAATAGAAATTCTCGATCGATCCTCTGAAACCTCAATTTCTCTATTCGAAAGAAATATAATTATGTCCTACGTGAGGATTCAGAGGTATAAAACCAGAATCAGCGCTCGCACTTGATTTTCCGATTACCGCCTCTACGTCTTACTAAATTTTCAAATTCTACTTACAACCCCGAAAGTCTGCGAAAAATCAACTTAATGATCAATTTTATTTCAGACTTACAATTCATTCGACAATCAGTTCACAAATCGTTTTATTAGAGATTGTAAAGCCTCTGTGAACTCTAGGATCTAGAGGTCAGAACTAGAATTCCAAGAGTCTAGTCTGTGCCTGAACTCCACCGAAACGGACATATCTCTCACTTCTAGATGTAAATCAGAATTTCACTTCATGCACAATCCTATCCTAAAATTCTAGTTTGGACCTCCGCAAGCCTTAAGCGAGAACTTGTAGGATAAAGTTGATATAACAGAGAGGAATAATTTGTGTGGTTCAAATGAGTACATCGATTAATTCATATGTTCAATAATATGATCAATTTATCAATAATATATATATACATAATTTATAATTTGTTCTCGCTACGTACAAATAATAATATTATTTAATAATATATAATATTTCAGTATAACTTAATAGTCAATAAAATAATAATTATGTTAATAAAATATTAATAATACGTGATGGGCCTACGCAATAATACATACCTATATATTGTATACTATACAACGAGAATCGATAATCAGAGCTATCAGAAGAAATAATCCACTACGAATAATCATTGTGATAAAAATAATTATAATAATAATAACCATAATTGTGAGTAAAATTATAATCGTAGTGACAATAATAGTAGAAATAATAATAATAATAATAATAATAATAATATTAATGATAATATTAATAATAATAATAATAATAATAATAATAATAATAATAATAATAATAATAATAATAATAATAATAATAATAATAATAATAATAATAATAATGATAATGATAATAATAATAATAATAATAATAATAATAATAATAATAATAATAATAATAATAATAATAATAATAATAATAATAATAATAATAATAATAGTTACAAATAGTCGATAAATACGGTAAATAAAATAAAGTAACGCGTGGATAGCTACGATGAACCGGGGTACTAGGAATGGGATAGGGAATTACATACAGGTTTGGCAGGGAATTAGATGATCTATTTACAATAATCGTTTTAATTTTGGGGCCACTGAGGAGACGTAACAGACCATATATGAATCTTGTCAAGACAGAACCGCAGGATAGAGTAGCGTGAATGCTGTGGTCATTAAGTAAATTATTTTGTGTTATACAATATATTTCCGTATACGCAATAGAGAAAAATTTATGCAAGGATTAGCAATTTCTATTCTAGCATTAACAATTCATTCAATTTTCTATTGTATTCCTGTCATATTCAGAGTCGGTTCCAATATCTTGCGAATTTTTATCCCGCGGTTTGTCTGTGTAGGAAATTGAACTGGAATCAATCGAAGTCCATTCTATTGGTTTTTGTGGGGAATGAATTTAGCATTGAATAATTTCAGGGAATATGAAACACTGGAACGCTACGAGGCGGTAAAAATTAGAAGAAATCTCAATCGTCTCGTTGAACTCCATTGAATTATCTACGTATTTATTTACGCATAGGAACGTCTTTTTTTTTTTTTTTATTTTCTCCTGTGATTATACCAATTACGTACGAAATTTACAGGCCCGTTAATTAAATATTCTTCCACGCGTTACCTACACGTTTATCGCGGGCACTGGCCATCCCAACCCCCTCAATTTAAATAGTTGCTTAATTGATACAACGCGACGCTAATACGTTCCAATTCTAATAATATAGGTACAGATAGAATGGTAATAAGTACATTATTAATATAATACGATACATTATAGTTACGATAAATTATACGATACAGACCGTAATCAATTTCGAGAACAGCTCTTTCGAGCTGGATTACTATGAGTATCGTTTTTACGAACTTTACTCGAAGCTGCGCACAGCTGAAATATTCCGATGTGATCCAAAGGTGCACCAGGCAAATTATACCCAAATAAAGAAGATTGAATATTCAAATAGTATATATTGTGCCGAGAAAAGTAACCTCGTTTCTCTGTACAACAGTTTTGCATATAAAAAACATGTAGTACCTGTTTACCAGATAGAATGGAAATCCAACTTTGACCGGGGTTCTCCCGTAATGCAATAACGGATCACATAGGGCGAAATTGAGTAACACTGATTTCAATCTGTTACTGGCAACCAGTTTCGAATCGATTCGTCATTATCGCCGACGAATACGCGAAAGTGGTTTTTTCAGTTTTTTGCACATCACACGCGGTCACAGAGATCTCTGATCCTAGCTTATCGTGGCACCGTGCAGGGGGTACTCGCAGTTGCGTTTTCTATGAAGAGGATCCGAGTTGTGCGTTCAAAGATGTGCGGCGGAAGTACGTACAATGGGGACAAATCCTTGATTCTTGTTCGCCGAGGGTCACCGAGGGTCGATTATCATCCTGCAGATACGATTTTTCAAGAATTCTGATAAATTAGTACAGCATATCTGCCGGAAGTACGTAGGACGAAAAGGTGTACAACATCGAGGCGTACCAATGAACGCCTCTCGGTTGATACCCCGTTGCATTGACCGCACTCATTTCGGTTCCCTTAGCTGTGTCGTTATCAATTCCTTGCCGGATTTCCATCCGGGTTGACGAAGGGCCGACGAAGATTTTGGCGATCCTGTGAATCCCGGATTTGAAATTCGTCCAGACCCTCATCGGGAGAAAAGCGTAGTGAGCAACGACTTGGCTGTCGACTACGGCGTAGCATGATGCCACAACGTCGTCGACGAGGACTGTCCCCTCGACAGTTAATGGCGCATAAATTCCCTCATCAAGTACGAGACTCGTCGCCACTACTCTGTCCCATCTGAGAACTGCATCCCGATTACCGTCGTGGACAAGGATCTGATTGCCGACGCGAACTTTGGCAGCGAATTCCGTTGTACTACCAGATTCCATGGATACAGGGACGAGATGAGAAGGTGTCAAGGTCAGGGCGCGACCAGATTGCGTAGTTAATCGGACAAACTGCCTCCTCTCTTCCGGAGAACGGTCTAGGAATGCGATTACCTCGCTGTAGACCATAGTCCCCGTTGAATCGACGGCGGCAATGCGTTCTCCGAGTTGTAGCTGGTCGAGGCTTTTGTCCAGACCGTCCTCTGTCCTCACGATACTTTTTCCTGGGAAACATCCTCCGGATTTACCAGCTGATGATGATTCTGTAATCATAAATCGAACAGGTTTCGTTACTGAATATGATCGCCGTAATCGAAAGGTGGTCTCGGGGCTCATGCCAAATGGGATTTAGCGGATGGACGAGCGGTCGATGATGGGATCCTTCGATTAACGGCTTGCCCCGAGCGACTATTTTGGTATATCAACGAACGAAGTTAAGCTCGTTGGTGATCGAGTAATTGGATCTGACATGCGTCGTCAAAACCGTGTGAGTTGCGGCGTTAACTTGAGCGGACGTCCGGTGCTGTGGGAAATGGTGAGCCTATTTCACGGGAAGTGGCCAGGACGCGGATTTTGACCATGGTCTAATCCGGGAACGTCATTAGCCTCCGATTAGCGGTAGATTCGAAATCAGTATAGATAGTGAATGTTCGATTCATCCCATTCCGTTAATGACCGCGAACATATCGATGGACCTTTCATATTCGTCTAATTCATCGTGTATACACAGTCTCGAACTTCCATTTCAGTCGAGTGGACCGGCCTCCATTTACCGGTATTTGTTTTGAAATCCGATCCGAGTGGGATTGCGAATATCTGAAGCGAGCACGCGATTCAAGGCTCGAAGATTATACGCCGAGGCTGGGTATAAAATTAGAACCACCGTGCAGACCGGTCCCTAATTCTTATCAACATTTTGTCACGAATTTAATTAAACTTTCCCAGTACCAGCAGAGTCGCTTAAGGAGTGCTTAAACCGAGAGGGATAACTGTTGAACTTCAAACTTGCAGACACCTATTCAAAGGAGAACGACCACACGAATGCTATCGGGAATAAATTCCCAGAAATAATCTCATATGATCCGTAAAATGAAATATAAAATAAATATATAAAAATTCATTGATGTAAGGGTCTCTCGATACGCGGTCGGTGCGTATTCTAGGTATATGGGTAACTATCGTAAGCTAACATGAGAGTCAAGTATTCCGGGTAGAGTGAAACACTTTATCCGGTGCCGAGACAAGAGACGTTCATCCGGACTTCGGAGGCTTCAGTGATTTCCTTTTGAGCAAACAGCGCTGATGTCTTTCTAGTGTTTACGTTCCAAAGTGGTTCTACTAAAGGTGTCTGCTCCTTCATTCCCTTTGGGTATTTTTACCGCGCTTACACCATACTTCGATATATTTTCTAATGCCCGGATATTTAAGGGGGTACGAGAAATAAGCGTCAAGTACAAAGAGAGGTTACGGCCAGTCGGAAATTTCGGAACGTCTTATAACTTTTATTTTCTTGAAGGGCCCTCGAGGCATTATTGAAAAATAATCGTAACTTTAGTTATCATAAAGTCGTATTTAGAGTTGGAAGGCCGTAAGGGAAACTCCGCATTTCGATGGTATACGGAACTTCCACAGCAAACGGTTCATTATACCGACAAAAACAAAACGGCTTAGTGTTGTCCATGGACGTGTCCTTCGAGCCAACCACCGATAAATTTGAGCGAGTTGATTTACCAAAACAAAAAAAAACAGATTCTCAAAATTCTGCGAAATTCGGGACATAATTATTCCTTATCTCCCGATTGGTGAGTATGATTAACTTGTCCGCGGATTGTAAGATAGTCAAACATGATGAGAAACAGCCCCACGAATTGCAAGATCATAGGTCAAGTGGTTCCGGAGAAATCGCGCAGGCAACGTTAAAAAAATTTATTTCGAAAAAAACGGCGTAAATCTTCATCCGGTTCCAAGAGCGTGTTGCACCCAACTTACTAATCAAATTTGATTCATGTCATCTTTCTAATGCCCACTGCCTTCTCAGCCTCTTTTCGATTGAATTATTCTCGCGAGTTCGCGCCACGCGATCACTGGCTTAGTCTACGTACGCGGCGTATCACACTGAAGTACCATTTTGGCAAATCGTCCAACTAACTATAGCTCAAAATAATCGCAAAAGATCGCGAAAGCTTCAAGTAAAAATGAATAAAACAAAAATAGGTAAATAATCATCTTCAAGTCCAGTTACGGAATATCTTCTCGGATTCAGTTGTAAATCCTCAAGAATCCGTCTGACCGTTTATTTATATCTGGAATTGCCGACGATTCGTGAAACCGAAACAGCCGACAACGTCTACTGCATCTTGACCCCAAGCTGGCGATGATTTTAAGCCGCGAGGTTGGTAAAGCAGAGAGTAGCGGACTCGAGTTAACTAGTGGTGCCACAGCCGTAGGGCTGCTGAACCAATAGACCAGTGGTTTTCAATTTCGAAACTAATGTATTTCGCGACATCGATTGAGTAGTGTGTACAGGTTACAGGTATAAAGTAATAGTTTTTTTTTCTTTTTTTTTTTTCTTTCACAGCAGTGTGTAAGAATTTTTAAACACGAAGATCCACCGATCTATAAAAATGTTCAATAATACAAACATGGTATCGTATCGTTATGTAAATAAAATTCTCGGATGCATCTCTCATTCGTTTGGTGAGACGAATTTTATCTGAAAATTCATCAATCAGGATAATGCAAAGTCTTTGAAAACACGTATCAATCAATTGATATCGATTTGGATGCTTTTGAGTTACCGATAAGCTCTGGATCCTGATCTAAAAGTACCGCGCGTTAGGAACCGAAGTCACCTACTTATTTCGAGCTTGATAAATAGTTTGATGGATGCGGTTGTCATATTTCAGGACTATCAATTACGAATTTTCATAAACGCTTATCTCAATGAATTCAATGACCAATAGGGATTCAATCTCAAGATAATAAAGATACCGAAGGGTTAGAAATTTTACAGAAATTTCCGAGGTGAAATCGATCCTCCTGAATTAACTTCATCCAATTTGTATAATACGTCTGAAACTATAACTTCAAGCCCATGGGCGACTCTTCTCTATATGCAACGGATCCTAGCTGAGGGATGATTGAGGAAAGAGTCGTTCCTATAACTTGAAATCTATCGGCTTCACTGAACTCAAAAAGGCCGAAAAGAGCTCGGAAATATCAAATTACAAGTCAATGTGAAAGGAACCAACGATTAAGTCAGCGATCGACTGGCTTTCTCGGTAATTGAAACGTGCAGATTGTTCCTGGAGACTGAAAACTTTATACCAAATGTATAGGCATATACGGCACATGCATATATAGTGGGTAACTTTAAATCTTGTTGAATTTAGGGCCTGCGAAGGCTTGTAACTGACGTATGCGTCTTAGCGTTGCGACGGGTCGTAGGAATGAATGGGATGTTAGCCAAAGAAGGCCCGCCGTGCCGCACCGCACGGCTGCAGGGTCTGGGTCTGTTAACTCTCTGATTTAGTGGGCGGAAAACTCTTGGACGGAAACGGGACGTAAATAAGGCCCCAGGCGTCAACATCGGAGATGCCTATCGATGGAATAAATTCTAATTACATTTTGTTAATTCGTTAATAATTTAGTGATATAAATCTTTAACCATTGTAACGACGTCGTAGAATATAAACTGTCGGGTCTAACTTCTTGCCTTGTGACAGTGGTTCTCAGAGAAATAGTCTTTCTTTGTGATAAAAATGACTGCAAGCTTCAACACTATACATGCCTACTTCAGGTTCTTTTATAATCCTCGCCGCGGTAAACACATTCGATTTATTTACCACAGTATCACGTAGCTGCTTGTACGCCCTCCTGCGTTAGAATTCGGTTACCCTTTGATCTTCATCAACGAATTACACTCATGCGAGCTCGAAGGATGTGGAAATTCATAACGAGGCAGCAGCGTATAGTTTCGACCGGCGAAAAACTACTGAGAAATTGTCGAATACGTCGTAAAGTTATCGCTTATCTCATTGCAAACACCGAATGATATATAATCTGAAATCGATGTGACAAGTACATTCTACAAATAACTATACTCGAACTGGCTTACGAGATTATCCATTCGTCATTGAAATTTGAAACTGTATCACTTTCCTTGACTAGATGCTAAGTTGGGTGGTTTTAGTTGATTCAAGCTCAAGATAATTCGTTGAATAAACAACTCCGAAAAGCATATACAGTGTATTCAAATTCGGGATTAAAAGATCGGAAGATGTAATGAGGATCGAGCCGTTGATCCCAAAAATTTCTTCGTCATGGTTATGCGACGATTTCGATCCGAGATTCAGTAAAACTTAACCGCTGGACTAGTGGCCTTCTAGTTTCTAGGAAAACTATGTCTGGAAGTTACTTTGAACAAGAAATGTGCCACCCATGGCCATAGAGACCGAAAAACTAACGAAGGATATTATATTATGCGTGTATCTACACTATTGCAAATTTGAAGGTAAGTTGAGACCAGGATACTGACCAGACTTTACAGAACAGTGAATGTGTGATCGAGACTCATAGTAGACCCAGTCGAAGCCAGCCTCGACCGCAAGACGTGCAAGCATCCCGTACTTGGAACGATCTCTGTCACTTGTTGTCACATCTACAGCCCTACCCTCATAGTGAAGGGAGTCCGTTGCATGTTTGTCCTGTTCATCCCAGCCCTCAGTGACCCTTAGCTTAACCTCGGGCCACTGGTTCATAACGGATATCGCCAGGGTATTTAGTTTCTCCTTGCACCTCTGAAACAATAACGATTACAGTCTATTAGCAAGATATGTGGGAAATTTTTATCCTTCTTTCGCATCTTTTGAGCACGGCGATTTTCGCTCTGTGGGATCGTAGATGCGTTACGGTAGGCAAAAAAAAAAATGCGTACAGTGAGTAACGAGTGTGATATAGAGGTTCATTCTACTTTTGAAAGATTTTTGAGGAATGTAGGTATATACAAGGTGGTGTTTGGACCGAATTGACAGACGGACTTGCGTTTGCCGTAGCGAATCAAGGGACAAACAGAGAAGAAGAAGAAGAAGGATAAGAAGAAGAGCAAATGAGATGGAACGGAACAAGACCGACACGGCAATCAACCGAATATTTTCCTTTTTAAACACTCAGACTTTTCAGCTCCCCTGAGTTACCTGCTCGGCACGTCAACCTGGTCGCAGACCCGATACCTACACCATATTTCCTTGTCCTGTTATACCTTCACCACGCTCTTTTACCTTTATACTTTGCAGTATATACGTGTATACTTGTATATCTATACGAAGGAAAAGGCAACCCGAGCTAATCAGCTCGGCTACGGGTACCTTTAAGCCGGGGATGACGAGTAATCCGTAACGCATATCCGCCACTCCGGGGATAGTAAAGGCAAAAAGGAAGATTTTCTTGTTCAGGATCTGTACGGTATACGAAAGAGAACCGAGACGGCTAACGGTAGAAGGGCGCGGGTTCTTCTTGACTTTGGCATTGTCCGTTCTCACTTATATTCCAATTCCTGAACAATATTTATATTTTCAAATAGGCGTATATAATCGTGGCTTCGACTCGCGGCTTTTGACTAGCCTTTCAGGTCTCCTCGACCGTTCCTGCAGGATTTGCAACTCTCAAAAGAAGAAGGGTAAGCTCGTATCGACACACACCAACGGGTGCACCCCCAGAGAACTAAACCTTCGCAAGGTTAGTTCGCAGAGCAGTTCCGTAAAATGTCAAAATCTACTCTGCTCAATAGCTGGAGAATAAAACACGAGGCAAAGATGAAATGACTCAAAAAACTGTTCATCCATTGATATTCATTCAAACTTCTAGCTCTCAGTGACGTTTCAGAATGACTATAACCGGTGTCACGCCTTGTCGCCTCTTTTTTTATACACAACATCAGTTTGTCCCTCACTGTCGGCAATTAGCCTCTATTGACTCGGCACGGTCCCAAAGGGGCCTCTCAATCCTTTGGGAAATGCGGTGAAAGATACTAGCGAAACCCCCCTCAACCATGCCAACTGTTTGCTAATAGCATTTTCATTGTACCTTATCCACCCTCGACACGTTGCAACTATTTTCTGATTGGCACATAAATAAGGGTCATTACGGTTGCCACACCGGTATGGGCATCCCGTTTCAATGGGTCTTGAATAGGTACCTTTAGCCGGCACACACCACCCGATATGTTGTGTGTATAACTATACCCAAGCTGCACCAACAGTGAACAACGAATATCGTATCAGCGAGTTTCTCGGCACTTTGAACAGATCCGCAACACAAACGGTCCAGTCCCACGAGTCCAATCGATTTAAAAAAAAATCTACAGTCGGTTATGCTCAAGTCTCTTGGGAGTTCCTCAGAACACATCTGCTCGCAAAGATTTATCACCATTTCTCTGTGCGTTTACGTGTAGTTGTACAAAACATGTATCACTGGTGAGCCATGTGTACCATTTTTGTACACACGCTACAGCAGCCAACGACATTTATCGGGAGAGTGATGGGACGGCTTACCTTTGCATCTTATTGTGAAAATTCTCAGCGATTCTAGCGACATTTCGCGATTATCTACCATGCCGCGATTGTTTAACCTTGGTTACGAATACGGTGTCGATTGATTAGTAGCTTTTGAGGATTCTCTTGTATTTGATTCAAAATTGGCCAGATAAAAAAGCGAACTAGTCAAAAAATGCTTGCCACTGCAACGAACCGAAGTTCATTCTCAGATTCGTATGATTCGTATAATTTACAGGGTGACCACGGAGGCCCGCTTCACATCGCTGGCACGTTTTGTGCTATCGTGTAAAATTTGAAACTATCGGCTGAATTTTTTTGAATGGAAACTTACTCCTTAAAAGTGGACTTTTGGTTCCATTCCAAAAAATAATAGGACTTCACTTTTGAGAAGAGTTGCACGATTTTCGCTCAAAAAAATACAGAGAGATGCTATTTGGAAACGACGAGGTACAGCACTCCCACATCGTATACGTAGCTGAAGTTACATAACGGAGGATCGAAGATCGATTCGAAGATTGTATGCAAAAGTAAGCTGGAACCTCAAGGTTTCAGCTTTGACTAATACCGCGTGGTTTCGCGTTGTTGGTCTATGAATCGGGAGGATGGTTGTCGACGTTTGTTGGTTTCCTCGTGGGAACAGCGATGGACGGGACGGTATAAAGGATATAGAGGGCGAATAATGGGCAGAGCGTCCGAATGGTGGGCCACCGCGGGGTGCCGTGTCCTCGCGACGGGGATTCCCAGGCCCCTCCCAAAGTTTACATCTATTTACAAACATTTGGCGGAGGCGAAAAAAAATGTTGGCCAACTGAAGGAATGCGTGTCGAGAGAGCCAAATGAAAATCCATTTCGAATGAGAAATGGCCCGCTGGTAATCCATTAGGAAAAATAGACAGGCAGCCGCCAACGACCACTTGGTAGAGTCGGTGGTGTTGCTTGCAACGAGGCAACGAGCCAACGAGGCAACGAAAACTTTACGGACTTACATCACGCGGCCATTCAAACTTGAAAGAGCCCGCCGCGAACCTTGCGCCATTATACCAACGAGGCCCCTATACCCGCGAGCGAGTCAAGACTTTTAATCCTCGAAACGTGTGAAGCCGATAAGAAACGACTCTCCGTCTCTGGATCCTTGCAGCCTCGCAAGCTACCTCGGATTTTATCCGCGAAAATAAAATAACGAAAGCCAATCTCGGAACCAACCTTCTTTATGTACGCCTGGCGTGTTTGATTCTGACCGGTATGAGGTTGGACCCACATTCATCCGTCTCTTTCTTTCCTCCATGGTGATAGGGAGAAGAAAAACGACAGAAGACCGTGGGGCGAACTTCATACCGGTCAGAATCGAACACGCTTAGTGTAGATCCGAATACAGATAAAGAAATAAAAATAAAAATATGGACAATTTAGTCACCAGTGTCACATTTCTTATATTTCTCGTTTTGAGGTTCGCAATTAGGGTCGTAGTCGAGAGATTCTTCAGGAAGTTGCGAACTTCGCATAACATGACTAACAGCTATCTGCTGTGAAACTGGTAATCTAAAAGTCGAGGTTTCGGATGAAACCCAGAGATTTTCACCATCAAGTACCACGAGCACTGAGGTTATAATTCTCCAAAGGTTATTTTTCCGGAAAGTTAACATTCGGTACGATAATCTAAGGAAGCCAGGGGGTTCATCCAACGACGTATCTCTGTGCCGAAGCGATTTCCGATATAATTTCACATTCTGACGTCGCTATTATTCATGCAACTATACATAGACGTAATTTTGCAGCACTCCGAGCTAACGTGTATTCCGTACAAGTATGATAATGGAGTTTGGAATTAAAACCGAGGCTTCGTATTCGCTCGAGTCGCCCGCATACTCGCAACCGGTTACCAACTCGATTTAATTACCTATTACGAGTAACGAGCTCCGATCGCCTCCTCAGGAATACCGTAGAAATGACAATCGTGCGTTCGGAACAAGCTCTTGCTCCGTAGAAAATTGCGTCTTCATTTGTTGAAACGTTTGACCGCCTGCTTGATTACAGCAAAATTTTAAGCCGGATTTTCGACCTGCAATTATTTTCCCAAAACGACTATTTGTAAGTTCTCCGATAAGTATAAGGGAACGGAAACAACAGCCGCGAAAGAACACGTAGAGAACTGAAGATGGACCGAGTGCGAAGGGGTTGGCTTGTTGGATCGACGAGATTGACCGGATTGAGGAGATGAAGAGGGACAGAAAAACGAGATATGCCCGTCGGCTCGTGGGTCCGTCGCGGCATTCGGAGATGGAGCTCCGCCCCCGCTGGCTTTGGTCCATTCCTACTCTTCCTTTTCCTCCATATTATTATTTCTTCTTTCTTTCTCTCCGTCCTTTCATTCTCCTTCTTATTCTTTAATTCTTATTCGTCCTCTCTCATGCAGGACTCGTGGCGACTGGCCCACTCCGATCGCCCAGTCCTATCGTGCCTGCGTTCCATTCACTCCGGTACGATTCGAGCTGCCGATCGGCATGTGATCGGCTAATCCCTGACATTGGCGCCGCCATTACAAATTCCTTATGCTCATCGTCCTAGTGTCGAATTATGCTCGTTTACAAATATCTGAAACGCAAATGCGGAATCGTTGACAGTCTGCGCCGACTCGAATATTCGATTACCTGCCTGCCTGCAGGTTATAGTTTCCTTTTTTTTTATTTCAATTCTTTTTTTTTTTCATTTTCCCCGGGAGGAATTTATTATCCAATAATTAAGTGTGTAATGGCACGTTGGGAAAATACAGCTAGCCGTATATAAAAGCAGGAATTGCCACTTCGCGAAGCTACGTACGCGAGATTCAGAGGAGTCAGGGTAAAGTACTCGACGGGAGAATGATGCAGCAACAAAGAGAGGGCATGAGAGAAGAACGAGAAGCGGAGAACAGAAGACCGCAAGAAAGAAGTCGAGTGTTTGTTGAGCTCTCTAGCAAAGTCAGCGACAGGCGTGTGAGGATTCCCTCTTCCCTCTTCCCTCTTCCCTCTTCCCTCTTCCCTCTTCCCGGTTACCACTTCCCTCTTTCCTTATACTGTTAGCATATAGCCAGGTGAGCTATCTCACGGCTTGATCTCCACTGTGCCTATTCCCACTTGAGTATTAAGGAATAACGCGTAAAAACAACAACAATAATACCTGAGTAATGATAATTCATAACAAATATCATGGCTCGCTGCACGCTCCCGGAACAAGTGGATATATAACAATGTACCGGCAATCTGCGCATATTCACAGTTCGAGCCGCAATCGACGGCTAATCTTGAACAAAGGATCCTTCTGTTTCTTGACGTGGGATCCAGGAGCTGTGAGCCACGGGAATTCGGGAAGCCGAGACGACGAGGAACTCCGGAGAGAATCGGGCGCACGGTCGCCGAGTCTGAGAAGGCGAATAAATGTTCAGTTATCTTTTGCGAGAAAATGATAGTGTAAATTTATCCGTGAAAGAATTGGGCGACAGAGGTTGTCTGAAGGATGGTCGACGTGAAACGGGACGACGCATGAAAAAGGTTTGGAGTAACCAGAGACTGTTGGGTGATACTTCTTGTCACCCTCGTGTGAACTGAAACGAATGAGTGAACGAGAATCGCGATGAAATACAAATGAAGGAATAAGAAGCGAGAAGAAATCGCCGCGGTTCTCTCGCGAAATACTTGACTCTGTCTCGGACTCAACTACCTCTCCTCGTCTTCATGGGCTCCAAGGGGTTCCTGGAACTCGCCAGGTTGATCACGACTCTCGTCAAACCCGTGTCCTCGTGTCCCAGCATCTCAAGTTACATCCTTATTATCGTCGAAACAACTGGACCCTGACGAAGATCCGAGGCGACGGGCTCCGAATTTCTTTTGTCTGGAGGAATGGATTATGGACAATGTTGCCAGGGGCCCGTCACTCCCATCAACGAAATTGTCCGTCAATCCGGGTGACGACGCTACGTCGTCTCCGGTAAGCGTACGGATCGTCGCGTCCTCGACTATGCCTCGAGACTTTCTTTCGAAAGTGAACTCTGCCTTAAAGCAAATCCAGTTAGCTGAATGGCTCCATGGTATATCGTCGCTTACGTAATTGAGGCATCCCACACCTTGCGACTGCACCTGTATATATTAAGACTGACTGCGTCAAGATTGTGCAGATAGCGTGAAGAAGACATTGGAACAAACTTTACGAGTATTCAATATATTTAGCACTCGGTTCAACGATTTGTCCGCATTTCTCAATTGCGTTATTTATTATGATCGAGCAGTGATTTCCAAACCTGAGAATATACTTCAGGGGTATTTGAAAGTTATCGATTTGATCGAAATCGTAGAGTGATCTGTACCATGAGACTTAAATTGAATCTCTTCAAGTTACATCTACAAATGAGCCGGAAAAGTTTGAATTGAAAAACTCAATATCCCTGATGCGAGGAGCATGCTAATTATATTTCGAATTTCGGTTTCAAAAAGCTCCTTGCGTCACGAACTTCGAGTGTTTGAGTTTAAACTTTTATAGCTTATTTGTAGATATAATTCGAAGGGATCCCCGCAGCTCTTTTCACATCAGCTCGTGCTTCCTCGTAGTGGAGATCATTTCACAGCATTGTTCAATCACTGCAGGCTTGTCCACTGCGAATATCTATTAATGCTAACGTCAAAACGAGATCTGGCAGGGATATTAATTTTACGAAAACTTCGAGAAAGAAAATTCACAATTTTCAGACTGCAAATCAGTGCAAGAAATGCGAAACGAAGGAGCCAAGTCTTTGTCTTACAATAAATGAGACGCACTTGCCACCTGAAGCAGCATGGTGAACGTACCAGCCCATAATTATAACAGTGTGTGATTCGAACGATGACAATCACCGATATCTTAGTTTGGATAGAACGCGATATGTCGATTAAATCCTCGTTTGAACGGCACAACGGCCATTAAAAACATTCCGAAACGGCTCGAGATTCAAGTTCGAACGGCCGATAGGACCGGCTCCGTATACCTAATCTGGCCACTTTGGGATTTGGGCTTTTGGGTAGCCGTGTTTTGCTCGAGGATCGTGTTAAGGGGATTTACATTCATTTCGATCCTAATAACCCGATCCTTGATCCTGGGTGATTTGGAACACGATATATCGAGCCTTCCTACCTCTTACGAACCGATCTTCACCCGATCCTTGAGCGAACCTGAGGCGAACCTGAGGCGAACCCTTTCACGAAGGATTTAAAAATATCTTGTATTTTGCTACGATGATGAACAAGTATTAAGCTCAAACTTGGACACAAATTTGGCGGACAAATTTATACCTGATTCTGAAAACCGGCGAATTGAACATAGTCTGAACGTTTCCTCAAATGGTAATGGCAAATGCGCAATTGTTTGTTCACACCAATTTCTTTAATTGGTAACGACTAATGAGTAATTTCGACGGTTATAATTCGGCTTCTGATTGTACAGAATCTATATTTGTGAATCCTTGAGCAAGTGCCGCACTTCAGAAAACGCACACATGCGAGTATATACAAACGGCGACTTCTGTATCCCGTTTGCAGATGCTGTCTGTGGACCCGGACATATTTTATAAATATATATATACCTATATATATATATATATATATTTATACACATATGGATACTTATCTCTCTCCTGACCCTAGAATCTCTTTCAATCTCAATGGCGGTCTGTCCACTCTTGAAATGTCCACGACGCAAACTGATCCGTTGGTAAGACCAGCGATCCCGGTAAGACTCATGGTTTTACGTATGCATTAATACACGCACACTCAGATATTTACCGGAATGTATGCGTGTGTGTGCGTGTGTGTGTATGTATAGCTGAACGAAAAGCAACCGGTGACAAGCGGGCAGAGAGATCGTTAATTCAATTGAATGGCATACGCACACATATATAACGCAAAGTTACCCTGCACCTCATGTGTTTATTGTTTTATCTTTACGACGTGTGAGAACTAGTTGTGTGCTGTAAACTGTTGCTAATTGTAAATAATTGCTTCGCTGATTTACAGTATTCTTATTTAAACGTTGCCACGTTGGATCGCTAAAGTGCGTTGTAAGCTGTATAATGGAAACGATCAATTTCGAGCCGGGATTCATGGAATTCTGCAAATTGTTCACTGCGATTCTTCTCCTCTCTCATTTACCCGCTGCCTACTGCTTCTTCCTCGCGTTAGTCGTTTCTCTGAATCAAGTCAACTACAAATTAAGTAGGAGCGAGCCGAGCTACCGTAATTATTTAATTAGCCATTAATTCCATACAACCTGAACACTACCATCAGTGAAAACCACATGCATATATAAGAGATTATCACTTCTTGCTTCTAGCACGTGCTTACAAACGACTTGCGGACTCGGAGTTCAAACAAACACTCGACGATAACGGTTAATCTCTTTTTATTTTCAACTGTAAGACAATATAGATAAACCATTGAGTCAGTTCTTTAAAGACACTCGGTCATCGTTTAAAATCTCGTTTTATAAGCATTCGCTTGGCTTATGGAATCCGACGTGGGTGGATTGAAACTACAGCGAGTACGGATTTAGGGATTCGAGAAAAACTATTACCGGAAGTCCACGAATGACGGGGGATTTTTTTCAAATAAATAATCAAAATTTTCTGTCAAAATAAACCTAGAGCTGTTTCGGAATGTAGCGGCGATATACAGGTCTTTGAATGAATAAGCTATTGACACTAATTGTTTTCATGATCTTGTTACCATCAATTTTAAAGATAAAAATTCCCATTTCGACGAACGACTCGTGGTTTCCGAACCTAACGTATACTTCAAAAGTATAAATATTGAGTTGTTTAAATTATACATTGCGTTGGTATCATATTTGAGCTGGGGGAATTTTTTTTCAAATGCGTCATAAAAACTAAGGTCGCAGCATGATTCCTAAATAATCGTTCCTAAAATAATCTGACCCGAAATATGGATCGTCGACGTACACCTACGTATAATACGCTGCAATTTTCGTGATTCGAAAAATTGGTTAAAACCGTCGACGTGGAATCAAATGATTTGTTATCTCACTTTCGATACGAGACTTTGAATAATAACCAATTATTTGAAATGCTATTTTCTCAGAAATGAAACGTTCGACGTGTACAAAATTATAGTAGAAGACATGAATGATTCAACAATTTCTTGGGAAAAACAATTTTCTCGATACCTGTAATAATTATTTCTGTTTGTTGTTCGTGTCTTACCGTCACGGATGATTGCAAGCCGAGTTTTATGCTCTTTTTCCTGGCAAACAGCCAATCGTGCACACATCGTATACCTTCATACTATTGACCAACGAATTAAATATTAACTAAAAAATCACTTGGCAAGTGCGTAAATTACTCGTTTATACAGTTTGACGAGTACACATATAGGTATATGCATAATACGACGGACACGATTGTTTTTAGATATAATTTACAGGATATGACAATATTACTAGTGTCAATAAAAAGCGATAACCTTTTCCTAAGAAAAACTATACAACCACGCTAAAGACATTTCTCGGTTTCTCGGCGAAATTCAATCTTATACAAGGTTCTACAGAGAGGTTCAAGGCAAAGTTGACACGCCTGCGGTAGGCAATTCGGGTTTTTCCAAAACTGACGACGCTGTTCTGTGGCTGCCATGTCGTCTGTAGATATTTTCGTAAAAAAACCGAATTGCCCACGGCAGGCGTGTCAACTTTGCTTTGAACCTCTCTGTATACAGAGTTTGTGACAGTTTTTCCTTTACCTTCGACCAAAATAAGTAGTTTTCACAGACCAGAGAAATGGTCAGGAATGAATGGAAACAATTGTATATTGTATCGGACCTCACCAGCCATGAATATCAGGTCTTTCTTCTTCTTGTTCTTGGATTGGCTATCGGAACCAAATTGAATCCATGTGCCGCTGAATATCGGGTTACCGAGAACACTCGATTTTCTGATTCTAAAATGCGACTTATCTCTGTCAAACAGTGAAATCAACCAATTTTGACTCATTCCGCTGACCCTATCGTAATAACAGCGATGTTCTGACGATCTCACCGATATTGAATGATTCATAACTTATGAACGAATGGTTAATCCAAAGTACGCAATATCGTAACATTTCTGGATTTCAGTCACAAATTTTGTGAAATTATACCTTAATAAATGAATGAGTCCGAAGATTGTGTCTCGAAGAATCATAGCGGCGAAAACTTTATGGAGTGGTATAGAGTATTTGTTAGTTATACCAAATATCGCGGTAGTTTGGTGGGCGGGGATTCTTGAAAACAAGAATTGCACAATATTGCGTACATACGTCTTTAATATGCGACACATGAATAGCCTCAGCAAATACAATTAGGTGAAACGAACAACTTATCAAAGTATTCAATATTTTAGTAGTGTGTGCAAGCTCCATCCGATTTATAATCTCAAATATTCTATTGGGTAGCGATTCGTACAATGTTTTAATTAATTCTTTTGGTATATTGGACCAGGCTTGTTCGATGGCATGTATAAGTTCGTTTCGCGAATTATATTGTTTTCCTTCGCCATAAATTTGACGAGATAACCACCCCCAAACATTTTCAATAATATTGATGTCTGGGAAAAGTGCAGGCCAGGGTAAAAGTTCAATGTTCTTACGCCGAAACCAGTCATTTATGGCTTTAGCGGAATGAATGGGGGCATTATCCTGCTGGAAAATCCATTCGGAGCTTCCCATCGCTTCTCTTATTCTGAATGTTTCTGTTTTTAAAAGGTTTAGGTAAGATTGAGCATTTTGACGACCATCAAGTATCTTAAAACTAATTGGCCCGTGGATACAAATAGCTCCCCATATCATCACCGACTGTTGCACATGTTGTCGCTTGGATAAAATAAGTGGATCTTTCCTTAGATCATGAAAATAGTAATGAAAACCATCTGGCCCATCGATATTGAATTTTTTCTCGTCAGTAAATATAACAGATTTCCATTTCTCAGACCACGTCATATGTATGCGAGCAAATTCAAGACGTGATGTCTTGTGATGATTCTTTAGGGCCGGTTTTGTTTTAATTTTCATTCGCCGGATGTGTTGGGAATCTTTTATAATTCTTTGCACTGTTCGTACACTGCAGGGAACTGCTAGAATCCTAGCAATTTGGGCAGCAGATTGTGTCGAATTTGAAGCCTCTCTCAAGACCGCACGATGTTCTCGGTTGTTTAAAGCCTTTTTCACCCTCCCTTTATATTTTCGACCATAATTTCTTCTTCTTCTTCTTCTTCTTCTTCACTTCTTCTTCTTCAAGACTTCTATGCAGTTTTTTTGCAATTGCCCGATTAAAAAGACCCACTTCCTTGTACGCTTGTATTTGTCCCATCTCTTCCTCAGTAAGTGATTTTCCTCGACCCATTCTGCTTATATAATCAAATATGATACGATCCAACACTCACTGATATTAAATGACCAATTTGGATAGTACGAATATCCGAAATGAACCGGTGAGGCTATTCATGTGTCGCATATTAAATACGTATTTACGCAATATTGTGCAATTCTTGTTTTCAAAAATTCCCGCCCACCAAACTACCGCGATAATTGGTATAACCAACAAATACTCTATACCACTCCATAAAGTTTTCGCCGCTATGATTCTTCGAAACACAAGAAACTGCCATATCTAGGGTGAGGCTATTCAAGTGTCGCGCAGTGTAGTTGTTTCGAAAAAAGCGGATTCTGAAAAATCATTGACATTGAATTGAGCTGGAATTCCTCACATGTAAGCCAGTATAGTATGAGTAATAAGTATACGATTGAAATATGGGTAATTCCATTCTAACAGTGTCTATTAATATCCTGCACTGTTTGCTCTCACTGGTCATCCATTAACAATCTATTCATAAAATTTTTGTATCAATACGATCCTCGTGAACATATTTCATCACTTCTTTCGTATAATATAATTTGCAGTCCAGAGAAAACTTACAGTTTAAATGACTTAAATGTCAGTACCGTGTCATGACCGTTTCTAGAATTTACCTATGAATTCATTATTTTCTTTGTCGCAATAAATGATCCAAACTAATTAGTCCATAAATCTAATTAATGCTTTAATACAATTCATAATAATTTTTCGGAAGAATATCTACCAAATTTATTTTATGTGAGTACCGTGGCCCGGAAAATTTGAAATTTGATTCTCATTCTCGACATTTTGAAGCTGTAGCGAAATCCCCTCGGACTTTCATTTTTACAATAAAATAGAGTAATAATATGCAATTAAAAATTAAAAAAGTCTAATTATAGAATCAAAAAATGTTTAATCAAAAAAGTAACAGTTAGAACAGAATCACCGATATATCTTAGAAACAGTTTACTTGTCCATGACCATAATTATGTTAAGTTTCGGATTAGTTGAGTCAACTTGAAAAGTCACTTTCAGTCGGTTAGGTTCCGCGTGACACGAGATCCGGATGTATTAGGTAAGTAGGTATACTGTAACGAGTTAGGTAAGAATCGCCTCGGTCAATTAGTACTAATAATTATTGTGGTTTTTGTTGTCAGACCGAGATTGATTTAGTTGACAGTAAAATAGAACCGGCACGCCGCAACACGAGGCAAAACGTCAAGAGGAAACCAACTTTGCGTTGCATCTGGTGTCTGAGTAATTGCACTATAGGAAAAATAAATATACCCGACCCACGCTTGACACGGTCGACATTACATAACTGTTCTCTAACTGCCTATGAGGCGTGTGATTTACTACAGATTTAATGGCCGATTAATCTAAGCAATTAATTAAAATCTGGCATCAATTACGGAGTGTATCCTTGCATTCACAAGTGTGCCACGGGTAATACTGACAGTAATCGTACGACCAACGTCTTAATTGCTCTCTGACTTTTGTACTGCCGTTTTTTTCAATCCTTATTTGTTTTTCCTTGCATTAATTTGCATTCGTACTTGAGGTTGAACTTTTTCAATCAGTAAAATTGCAAGTAATTCCATTAGGCGATAATCGCATATCGGAGATCAATCACATTCGATTTCCCGATCAAAAAATCTTGAAATTATAAACAAATGCTTAGGTATTAATGTTTTATTAAGGAAGTGAAATCTATCAGATTTGGTCAATTTTATTCTACGTCCGCTGATTTTGTCAGAAACCTTTACCTACCACATCACTGTGATAAAATTTTGTTATAATGCTTTATTGTTGAGTATTTAATTTCGCAAGATTACATCGATATCGATTTTGTGCAACAAATAGCAATATTTAACGGACTATTAAAAAAAAAAAAAATTGCGACACGGTGAAATTATAGGAAATAGTTTTCTGGACTAAAGGAGCCAACGTAGAATGAAATCGTCCGAATCTAAAAGATTTTGCGTCAGCTCAAAGCGCTGCGAAACGAAACATCGATATCTCAGTATTTGTTAATAATTTCTAGATTCTTGTCGTCGGAAATTTTTAGGGAAGCTGTCGAACTTTACGAGTACAGATATTCATTGTACCATTACCGCCTAATAATTAGTCACAAATGTATACTGATTTGAACGGTCAAACCTCGTAGATAATACGGTAAAGCATGGGTAAAGCGAGGACTTCATTCATTCAGCTTTTTCGTTATCGTTATTGAAGTCAAAATAAAATCAGCAGTATGAAACCTCGCTCTTATAGGCCTATGCAAAGTGATCGAAATGTAAATAAAGCGGTCATAATCTAGTTGAAGTAATCATTTCTCTGCTTATCTATAAAGTGACGCTGAGCCGAGAAGTTTCGGTCAATACGATACCAGTACGTGACGGAATGCAAAACTTATTTAAACTCAACCACGAGTAACCAGAAACAGTCGTCCATCATGCACGCCATTCATATACCTAACGCAGAAGCTCAAGCTACATTGGTTTATCGATAAAATGACCTAAGGGTGACTGAAGCCGGAAGCGGTCACAAGAGAAGACGATGATGTACCCACTGTGTGATTTTTTGGCACTTCAGCATCTCATGTCGTCGTTACTTAGACAGCAGAAAATTTCGAAATACATCCATAACATGTCCATAAGACGTCCATTTAAGTCCACACCTGATTTTGCCTCATACCTTGTCTCATGACTTCTCGCCTCATCACGGTATATATCGTATGACCATTGACCAGTGAACATTTTCAAGCCTCACAGCTGTTACCTTCGCAGTTGTGCATGTCATTGACTACAGGAATGGAAGAAAAATAGTTGGAAATTTTATCTTGGAGGTTTTTGAAAAGGGGATCTATCTCCGGTCCCGCCCTCGAGATGTTGGCTTGCCGGAGCGGATTGGGTATCCTTAGACGTTAAGGGGCGCCGACGTGGTTGTCCAACTCTCTAGTCCTGAATTAGTTAATCTATAACCGTGTCGGTCTTTGCGTCACCTTCCATTACGTAAACACAAACAGACGCTGAACGTCGGGACTCTGGGTTCAGGGTGGATTATAGGGAACGGCTGGGTGTTCGGTCCCCGGTTGCAGTTAAGCCGAGAATAAAGGAGTCTGGTGTAATGCACCAGGTAGATACATAGATATCTACTCATGTGCATGTATTCGCCTTGTACCTATACCTACGTTGAGGTATATTGTAATATGCATGCACAGGTATGAAAGCGCGTAACGTGATCCCAGTCCGGCGTAATTAAGGTCTTCAATCACCGTTATCTGGGTCATCAGGGGACGTCAGTTTTCGTCACCCGGGAGCTTCCCACGAGGCATCGCGCTATGCCGCGGAGATTTCAGATCTCTGAGGTCATTTCGTGTAATAACCTTAAATACGAGCGAAGAACGTTGATATATACTCTTTCCATTCGCCTTTATACCTTCGAAGGGTATAGTCTTACCGGATCACGTGAGCTGTCCAATAGAAATTGGAATTGCGATAAAAAAGGAACAAAAACTCATTCAAATTCGCACGTAAGCCTCGCGTTCTTCTCGTCGTCCGAGAGAAATAACTCAAGCTTGCATGAGAAGGAAAAAAATGCGAGAAAAATAGAATAAGAATAAGAAGAAGAAGAAGAAGAAGAAGAATCGATGGTGGCTGCGGTATATAATCCATATAGGATACCGTCCGTTGATATACGCAACACACGCAAAGAGATACAGGCTCGAAAGCAAGGCCGAGTCGAGGGAGACGAATGAACCGGATTCTTGGTCCAAGGGTAGAGAATAGATGCTGGACAGCGATACCCGGCTACTTAACCCTTATACGGCGGTAACCCGCGCCTCTCGGGCACGCAGTTTAGATCGGGTCGAGTCCTCCTAGTCTCATGCACGGTGTGGGCTCCTCTTCGGGCCACACACCCAACGGAAGACTAATAGTTGGACAGATAACACTCTTAAACACTTTGCCAGGCCGATGTTTCTTTACAACCTGTCCCGTGTCTTGAACCCGGCTGGCTACCTTAGCCGACGATAACACAATCCCTATACCCTAATCCTTGTCGAGGGCGTTTCTTGTTACTTATGTATACTACCGCTTATTTTACTGCAGCCTTATCCTTTTGCACTTCACTATTTGCTCTTCGTATAATCCTCATAGCATCTATGGTTCCCGTTCTGGTATACCGTAGAACCTATTAATTTATAGAAAATTGGAGAACCCGCATAGATCGACAACTCTGAGGTAGAAAACTTTGAACAATTTTATGACCAGGTATTCTGTGAAGAACTGCGGTGTTCTAGGCTAGGAATGCACCGTCGAGGATAGGTATACAATGCCATTTGTAGTTTCCGTTTCACATTACTCTGTGCTTGGATAATAGCTGGGAGCTATCGGAGTATTGCCGCACACACAACCAACATTTGCCGTAACATTTCGACCGTGTAACGTTATGGTATGAATTTTTAACGAATATCAACTGCTCGTCATGATGCAATTTATGATAAAACGTTTGAGTATATATAATTGGTTTGGGACGATATTTGAAAATACAGGCTGCCAATACTTTATGAAACTTTGTTAAAATAAATCGGTACTTCTGTAACTAATTTTATTGGGCGATAATCGCGCATTATATATTCATCACATTCATTTACTCATAAGTTACGATACCTTCCCTAGAAATTTCCGAGAACAAAAATCTAAAAATTGAAACCAAATGCTCCGATATATCGATGTTCTATTTCGAAGCGGTTTACAATTTTAGAAAATCTACGAGATTCGGTCTGTTTCATTCTACGACAGTTTCTTTTTACTCGCAAAACTATTCTCTGCAATTTCACAGTGAGAAAATTCTTTTTTTTCAATAGCCAGTCAAATATTGCTATTCGTTGCTCACAATCGATATCGATGTAATCTTATAAGATTGAAACAATCAACAATAAAAAGTTATGAAATAAAATCGTCACGGTGAAGTTGCAGGCGACAGGTTTCTGAAGAAAATAAGCAGACCTAGAACGAAATCGATCGAACCTAACAGATTTTTCTCTATTTGAAAGCGCTTTGAAATGAAACGTCGATATCCAAGCATTTGTTAATAATTTTGAGATTTTTCGTTCAGCAATTCCCAGGGCCAGTTGCTTACGAGTGAATTAATGCGATTGTCGCCTAATAAAATTATTGAAAAATCTACCGATTCCAAAATCCTAACCGCCTGAAAGACTGATGGAAGATGTTCAGATTCGTAGATATCTACGTGGCAGTACTTGTCAGATACACCTATGTAATAAACTTGAGAAAAGAACTAGTTCCAGTGTCCGAGCAGAATAGCAATAAATCGGTAATAGCTCGTAACTCTGCGCGTGGCAGGGTAATTCAGTGAAATAGATGGTTACTGTAATTATTATCACAGTTATCACTCGTTCCAACCTTGGGATGGTGGTAATCTCCGATCTAACTTCTATCGCTGTGACCTCACGCGTGGAGAAGCAGACTAAAGGTCTCGAAGGTTCTGAAGGTCGATGGCAGACAGCCTTGGTGGAATTCGTGGGGGCGACCATTACGGGCGCATCATGAATAAAAATGAATATCTAAATGGTCCAAGAGTGCAGCACACCACCTGTCGCCTTTGTATACCTAATGCTCTAAAGTTGCGCAAGATGCATATCTTCCGTGTGTAAGTTCAAGTTCGTCAGAGAAGTATCGAGGTATACCTAAAGAAAGGCGGAGGTAGAAATAGAAAGGCGCTGCTTCTTGAGGTGCGAGCGTCAAGCCACATTACCAAACCTATGAAGGGTTCCGCACTATTCTTGGATGAAACTACCCTGTGGGACGAGCAGTCTTCCAGGTGGGAAAATTTCACATCGCTTTAATTCCATGAGAAATAGTGTTTGGTGTTTGCCACCGGAAGTTACGTGGACATTACATCGAGGCATGAACTTATCAAAACAATTGACACTCTACTCGCTGATTACTCATTCAACTATTCGGCATTTGAACGATCGCAACGCACGCCGGTGAACAGCGCTACGGGTGGTTCCCGTAAGTACGCATGCATTATGGTGCCTAAAGCCCAAGACACGCACCCAGGGCCCGTGTCCCGACTCCCGAATGTCCCCCGATTAATATTTGATAATATTAAGTCGCTGCCACTTCGGTGAGCACGCCCCGTCACACTTAATATTATTATTATTATTATTAGGCCCTAGTCACAACGGCCATCCGCTCTAAGCGTGATAAATTCCAGTAATGGTGGCTATCAATCTGACGGAATTATATGTGCCTCCTAAATGGTCACAGTCGTAGGTAACCTAGCTACTACCTTGTAAAACCCCTTTCAGTTTATTCGATGAAAATTACATGTCGATAAAATAGAAAGGAAAAATGTATACCGAAAAAATAACCACTCGCGCGTGCAGCTCTACGGATGATCCTTACACCAAATAGTCATTCTTATTACGATCAATGGCACACGATTTATCGACTAAAGATGACTATATCGTTAGGATGTCAGCGTCGTCATTTGTCGGTCAGCATCCTCCGCTTACTACTGATGTTGACACGTACCCCTATCATTCAAGTGTTCATCTATAAACTACGTGTAGTAGGGCAAGCTTGAAGTTATACAGGCTACATGTTAGCCGCCCCTGTTATGTACTCTAGACTTTTGTTGCATGTAATTCGAGCGTGTAGTTTGAAAATTTGTTTCCTGGTGTTGTTCTTCACTTTGCTTCTCTTCTCTTCTCTTCTCGTCAGTCTCGCTAACCAGATTGAATTTACACCGTGGCGCTACTCCGAGAACTGGTCGGTTGAGCGATTACGAGCCGATGACGAGCCGAGGGTTTTTGCTAGGCAGGCAACCCATCACAATAAAATAAGGACGGTTATGGTAGCTGTAAAACCCTACAGCGATCATAACGTAATCATGACGAATACAACACCGGTTTATTATCTATTCTCTTCTTATCTAGAGGGAATATATAACGTACCAGCCAGGCCTCTAGGAATTAACATCTCTTCTTGTGCCCCGCATTGCGGAGAATGATCAAAATATCGCTTTTGTTCCACGCCGATCGCGTTCGCCGAAAAGGCCTCGCGGGGTCGCCGCTATGGCTCCTTACACCTACGAAAAGGTGTATAGCATGCCATCCCCGAGCAAGCCACCGATAACAAAACTTTATGAGCTTTACAAGGAACTTCCTATACATATATGTGTATATATGTGTATATATTTACGATACACCCGTAGGTATATTCAACTGCAGCCTCTTCCCATTGTGAATTACTTTTGAATGGCGTCTGTTTGCAGACAGGTTCAGGTGTTCATTGTACGTGGCTTGCAGGGGGTGCTATCTCATCTTCGGGATCCTTTCAGCTTCCGTTTAGCCGCGCTTCGCCTTGCCGTACTTCCACTCGTATTTTGCCTTTTCACTTTATACCGCTCTTTGTTCAGTGTTGACCAGTCGATACAAAAACACCCCGTCCTCACCAGCTCCCAGTAAATCACTCGGTACCGATTAGCCACGGCAAAAACAATGACGACACTGCCGAGCACATAATCGCGTTGAAAGGTACCTCCAGGGACTGGCCTAGGGGTCTTGCTCAACCTGCCTCCAAAATAGAACAAACTAACCTAAAGTCAACTGGCCTCGGAATTTGGGACTCGGACCAACCCAAGCAACCCCTCTGTGACGATTTTCCGAATCCTTCACGCCCTTTTCGCGTTAGACATGGAACCCCTGGTCGGATCTTCTACGAGACTCCGAATTATTTTTTGGGAGTATGTATCTGCACCTCCGGAGGCAATCTGAGATAGTATATTTCTTATCATAGTCATAATATTCGCAGAGTCTTCAGGTACGATGTTTGCTCATGGGTTCTAACGCACCGATTCCATGACCAAATTCATTGGCAATTATCCGCTGAGGGTTGTATTTGAGAAGCGATTGTAAAAATGAAGGTGTAAAATAAATTCGTATCCGGCTGACAATGACGATGATAATGATGAAAAAAAGGAGCATTGAAGAATTGAAGCGAGCCGCGCACGAGCGAGAATTGCCGGAGGCTTAAAATTTCTTCGTATTGTGTCATTGTAGTCCAATTCCGGCATATAATAGAGTGGAGTGGCTTTGATGCTTCTTTGCATTCTTGTAAAGAGGGACGCGAAGGACCGTGTGAGTTCGCGTGAAGCGTTAACGAGACGGGCAAACACGAAGACTACGGAACGATGGTGCTTTTCAAGGCAAGGTGTGAATTCCCTCTCCTCACAGGGCTATTCACTATCTTGTTTTAACGCGTTGCAGCTTTCTAGTCAGCTGTACCTTTTTTTTTTCTTCATAGTTCACACCGATTCCGGCACGCACCGCGTCTCTCACGCTTTTTCTACTAGGCTCTTCGCTACAGCTCCAGAAGCTTGGACCAGAATTTCAAAGTTGGGATTTGAAAAATAATCAGTCAAATAATTGAAGTCCGAAATCTTTTGACGATTGTAGTCTAAATAATTTGCACCTTCGAACCTGACCTGCCTTCATATATATTTATGCATATATATATGTGTGATGCAGGTGTATTCGAAGCGAGTCTCGGATCTCTTGTGTCAAGGAACTGTTTTAATTCAACTTCTTCAAATGTGTTATTGTTTGGTCTCACTGCCGCGCTGTTCGGCTTGTATAATAATGATAATTATCAGCAATGCGGCTATTGTTAGGCAAATGGAAACATAATCCGTTGTCGCGCCAACGCATACACGGTATCGATTCGCTCGGCATGTTTAACGGGAAACCATTAGCTAAGTTGTTTAAACAATGAACCGCATCGATGCGGTAGCTGAAAGGACCGCACAGGTGTTCACTCGCGTATCATACCCTTTATGCCAACGAGACATTCACCCCGATAAACGAACGGTTTCGAAATTACGAATTCTTTTTTACAATCGATGAAGAGCTCCGATCAGATTTTTTTGTCTTCGAACGTATCCATAAAATATATAAATGGATCGTGAGACTCAATGGCCCATGAGACATTTTCGAACATCGAAAGATCGATATTTTTGGTAACACATTTTCTTAATTTACTGGAGTTCGCGATATTGAGAGTACGCTGTGATATGATGATGTGATGATATAACGACGTCGTTCTTCAAGATCGCTGATCCGATGGTGGAGTTGACGGAGCCCTGCACTAACCACTAGGTAGTGATTCTAGATCTCTTAAAAGTAGATAAAATCGTTCTTATCAAATTAGTGGGCACGGTGGAGGCGACATCGGCCGTCAAAGGTACAAGAAAACCATTAGCAGCCGCCATCGCCGTGGCAAGAAGTTAAATTAATTACCGAGCTGGTCCTCGGAGATGCAGGAATTAAATGGAAGTGCGTGCCAAGCGAATGCCACAGCATCGTGTGGCCAGCCGGTGACGTTTTAAATTAGGCTGATAAATAAAACACTTTTGAACCTTGCGAGGATCGAGGGTAGTTTTTCTCGGTCATTTCTTTCGGCACACCTCTGAAGGAATTTCGTTTCTTTTCACATACGTCTTATACCAACTGACCAGTTCCGTTCTCGATGATCGCTGCGAATCGCTTCTCTCTGCGGATCGTACCACGAAAAATACGTCGAGTTTTTAGAAACCTTTTCGACTCCGGTTCACTTCCACTCAAGTTCTGCAGGCTTTTGCACCAATTAAAGATCCAACGACCGTCCAAAGTTACATAGCCATTTCCTTCCCCCGGCTTAACCTTCGCTCGATCGAAAATCTTGTTATTGCAGCTATGGAAGATTTCCGTTTGAATCGAGTTTTACGCTAGCTACTGAAGTTAGCCGCAACACTTTTCATA
Organism: Tenthredo distinguenda; assembly: GCA_947538915.1. NCBI lineage: Eukaryota > Metazoa > Arthropoda > Insecta > Hymenoptera > Tenthredinidae > Tenthredo > Tenthredo distinguenda. Next base: position 16,707,573 of record OX384534.1, read on the forward strand.
CAGTTCAGAAAAGTTGAGAATCTCTGACCGCTTACTCGCGTGCATCTCAAGATCTCAAGTTCTTACACCGTGTGCCAGCAGCCTCGAGAAGTTGCGCTACCCAAGATGAAGACAGAGACAAATAGATGGAAAGATAAAGAGCGCGAGATACTTGGAGAACATGGGTTAAGGCTGCAGAATCAAAGGATCGTACGTCGCAGGGCGCCGTGTTAATTATACTTAACGTTCAACGGATAAATGAGCTCGAGACAAAGCAGCGAGGAGATGAACTTGCATTGTGAGAAATATATATTTTCTTTGGGTATAAAAACGACCTCGTAAGAATATTATTACGACTCATAAAATTCCCGTATGTTTCTTTTTATAACCGTTTATCATCGTTCCAAAATAAAGTATCGATCGTATTTTTACTAAAGAGCAGAAAAAGAAAAATCATGAGAAAAACATTAAACAGGATATGTATAGAAATTTATTGCAAACAAATGTCATTCAATTTTTTCTAAACATCCTTATAACCACGAGATAGCTTTTATCGTCGACTCGAAAATGTCTATCCATGAATTGCTCACGAGCTATAAGTTTATTTTCTTCTAGCTGTAACAATAGTGGCTGAATACCGACTCACGCCAAGATGGGAAACGAAAATACGAACACTTGAGTGTCCATGTCAATCGACGATATCTAAAAAGAAAAAAATATTCACACCTGGTGTGTATATAGCTACATTTTTAACTTTCGTTTGTATAACCGATATTAGATCCGGCTGGTTACGCTTTGCCACGTCACTCAAATCTTTCAGCTGAACTCGACACGAAGATATAAGCAAAAGTTTTGTATCGCCGAACTTGTCAAGATTTAAATTCGAAAATCAAGTTTGTTGTAACCTACCTATACCTACCCGAAGCTTGTACTATTCGTCAAGATACACAAGATAAGTAGAATCGTTTACGTTAAGGGGGTACATACACCTAAATTAGGGGTATTTCTTGCATGTGTCCAAACTTTTTCCTCAAACGACCGATTTCGGTACAGGAGTTCGCTAGTCTTTTGAAGCATAATCAAGACGAAGCAAGGAGTTGTAAGTCATCGGGTTTCAGAGTTCGATGCAGTCAAAGTAGAAGCACTCGAGGCAAGGACTTGGATCAACCGCTGCTTCGATCTTGGATACTTACAATCAGGTCTCAAACTGTTCAGAAAACAAACCGCTTCCCGAGGAACAGACAACTTTTTCATGTTCATTATTGTTCTAGAAAAATGAAAAACAGTGAAAGAAAATTTGTGGATTTGAAAATTTGGCAGTAAATAATTGATTGCTCGAATCACGTTTGCAGTATCAAATAGTTGTCTCTTTATCGGACAGAGCTTTGTTTCCTGAACAATCAGACACCTAAATATCTGAAATCACAGCACCGGTTCATCCAAATTCTCGCATTAAGTGTTTTTACTCTGACCGCATCTAACTCTGAGATCCGATGACTCACAACATCTAACTTGCACTCGATTCTGCAAAAGAATCGGCGACCTATTGTAATAAAACTGGTTGATTGAAGAGCAATTTGGACACGTGCCAATCCTCAAAAAATACCCTTATCCAAGTTGTAAGTACCCCGAGGGGTTATTCACTCGAACTCTCAATGCAGGAGTGATATCGTGACTTCGGTTAATTTCACACGATTTCAGCTGATTTCGAGTGATTATTTTACATAGAATACAGTGTCATGCGATTTCATTCCGATTTCCAAAGACATCCAACTGATTTCCAACTGGATTGTAGAGATGATGTCAGGAGTGAACGGCCCCTTGATGTACCACATTAAAACAAGCGTCAATTTGTAATTGCCCAAAATATTAGTTTCTCGCAATAAAAAAAAAAAAGAAATGGTATTTATCTTATTGCCCAGTTGATCTGAGATAAAAGTCCGAACGCCTCTGACGTTATAGTCGATCGATTCATATATACAATATATAGGTATACGTTGGTGTAAAATGTGATTGTAGAGAAAAAGAAATTTAAAGTTGACACCGATTACGGTGTAATAGATGTAATAAGTGATTAAACTCCGTATTTGAGCCGTAATATGCAGTAACTGGTCGGTGATTCGGAGAATCGTTGGACCACTGCAGACATTCATGTATGGAAGGTACAAACGGAAAGCGATCTGTACCCTTGGACCAGCGAATGGTTTTGCGGGTGGAGGAGGGAACTCGGAACTGTTCGTGCAGACGTACCCATCGGTGGTTGTGGTGGTGGTGGCTGTAAGGTTCGGAAAGATGGAGAGAAGAAAAGAGGAAAGAGGAAAGAGCGAAGAGGGAAAGAGGGGGCGAAGGGGCGAAGGGAGGCAGGCACCTAATTAACAGGGCGGCAACCAACCGCTTCCCCTGCGAACGTATCCATTCCCCCACCCCCTAGTTGGTTCCTTTTCATCTCTTTCTGATTCTCGTTCTTTCATTTTCTCCATCTCTCTCGTTCTTTCTCTCTTGTACCATTTACCACCATCTTTAATCTTCACATCTATATTTCGCCTCTCTTATGTTCGTCTCCGCACCATCTCGCCCTATTCTCATATTCTATACCAGTTCTATTTTATTATCAATTAATTTGTCAACTATCCGGCCAATTTTTCGGCTCCCATTAACCGGCCGTCTAACGATATCTCGCGTTTAGTTCCGCGCCATAAAGGACGGCTTAAGAATCGATCGACTATCTCAAATCAACGCTACTTCCGTTCGGATAAAATTTTAGTCCCAGAATTCTCTGAAGGTCACGGGAAGGGTCAATGTCACGGAGATTTGAAGCGTTCACACCGTGGACACTCTACCTGGCATAAAATATACAGTAATATACATTTCTAACACCTCTTGACTGAACCTGACGAAGAATAAGACTCGACAACCAGGGGCTGAGTGGGTACCTTACATCTCGATGTCTATCTATAGTCAATTAACGAGTCGTAAGCTCGTCCTTGATATATAAGTATATATGTGGTACACATGTGTGTATAGGAATAGTAAGTGATCCTTGACTGTAGCTATATATAGGTATATATATGATCGAACAGGAAAGGAAACTCACCTGCTGTTACATATACTTGTATATCTATATAGGTATGGTGCTCGACTTATCCTCTCGCATTGAATCGCGGTTAACCGTAAACCTAAGCCTCAAACTATAGACATCAAACCTTAAGCCAGATTTTATTATATAACGGAGGAAAGAATTTCACTGAGATAGGTGGGCACTACATACGTACGTATTCGGGTGTTCCGCAGGTATATCCGTGGGAACTGCGGCCAACTTATGGTTAATCATTTTTACACACGAGGAGAGACTGACCGCGGATTGCAATAGTGTCTATTTTCACACATGTGTTTGATTGATCGAAGCAATTTCGCAAATTGGTATAGCTGATATCTCGGCTTTCTTTGGTAATGAGTACAGAAGATAGAATAAATAATTACCGGGACAACTCTGAACTGGCGTGCACATAGAGGGTCCTTAATTTGATCATTTTCGAATTTCAATGCTCCTATGGGCCAGGACGTACCCGAATATGTACGAATAAAATGTAACCGAAACCCCAGGTTCCTATCTCAATTCTGAGTACCGCCCCAAGGCCTTTGAAGTTTCCCATTTGAATAAAACAGGATTTGTGACATTTCGCGGTTAATTTTTGTTATTTTTATTGCAGTATATCTTCGAAAAATCTAAAACTTGGTACACCCTTACCCGAAGTAGTAGGTATTTCATGAAAATTCGACAGATTTTCAACGATGTAATTTTCGAAGCTACAGCGAACCAAAAAATGTCTTATCTCCAAATTGTGATGAATAAAATTTTGTCGTTAAAAATCTGTGAATTTTTCACGGATACCTACTACCATAGATAAGAAGCCATAATGCGATAGGAAGTAAAAAATAACCCCGAAGTACTAAAAATCGTATGTATCGTTCAAACGGGAAAATTCGAAGGCTTTGGGGCAGTACTTAGAATTGTGATAGGAACCTGGGGTTTCGACGACATTTAAAAAAAATATATTTGGAGACGTTCTGGCACATGGAAGCATTTAAATTCGAATACGACCGAATTAAGGACCACCCTAGTGCCCATAGGTAAATTGATCGAAAATTGCAATCCAAGTTTGTAATTGCGGGTTGGTTGTGCCTCAAGCCTTGCTGGGCAGACTGGACCGAAATTAATTGAGAATTTCAATTAAAATGAAAGCCGTTTCGATTCAGTGCGAGTGCGTGGTGAACGGTGCGTTTCGATCGCGGTTGTTTCACTCGCAGGATATACGTCCACCTTCTACTGGGCTATAAATAAATAAACAAGCCGTTGGATAAGTTCTGCCCCGGGTTGTAGCTCGCTGCGCAGAGTCCAAAAGCAGTCGTAATATCTACCTGTACAGTGAATGTATACCTGGAGGAGTGCAGTAGGTACAGCTACCACTAGCACACCGAACACTACCCCGCAACCCAAGAGGCGTAGGTGGGTAGTAGGAACAACCAGCGAACAGTGTGCTTATTCAAATAAATTCAATTAATTTCCATAGCACAAACAATGGGGTCTGTCTGTATATGTATACGTGATACCGTATTGCTTTCTTGCACGCACACATTGCAGGCATCGCATCATGCCTCGGTAAATTTCTATGCGAGCTTGATGCCGAGGCCAGCGTGCTATCGTTACGTCGCGAAGGCACCTCTGATCTGAAAGGTCTTCGAAATATTTATACACATTGGATATCAATTTTCCTTCGAACCACTGGTACGCTGCGAAGAAGCATTTTGTTCACTCGGTCTTTTCACAGGTGATTGCTTTGATTTTAGGACATAATTGGAAATTATTTCAGACTTTTTGGACCCTCTATTGAAGAAAAAGTACTTGTCGCAGGTTACAAGCAGCATTGTCCATCGAACTTTTCTCAAATCTGGCTTAAATTCAAAAAATTTCGTACCAAAATATTAAATGCATCGGATATGATTGATTTGCCCCTAAATTACATTAATGCAGGATATTCCCTCAAAATTTGAGGAAATTTCGATGGACGATGCGACCTGTACCGTACGAAAAACACTTTTTCTTCGGTGGAATTAACCTACGTAAGCCGAAGTGAATCAAATATAAAATAATTCCGAATTACGTTTCAAAATATTGGTAATCAGCTGTGGATAAACCGAGTCAGTAGAATATTTCTTCAGCGTGGCAGTGATTTGAAAAAAATGATTTCCAAACTAGAAAAGACGATCACTCTTACTGGAAGGACTGTGGAACCACGTGCAGGTAGGTACCTATCTACTTATAGTGTATATAGATATACAACTGTGAGAAATCGCTCGGAGGGTTACCTGGCTTCTGTAACGAGGAATTTTGCAGCACTGGCGTTGAAGAGGAATCGCATAATTATCTTTTACTACCTCGTCTCGCACTGGTGTCCTAGCTGCTGCTTCAGCAGCGCAAATTAACATACAGAAGAGATTTCTCCCACATCGCGGACACGGTGCGTTCATAATTCGCAAAGTGTATATAAACTTGTTTATTTGCGGTTAAAAAAACCAGAGCCCCTTTAATTAAGGGTACCGATAAGTCTCAATTCTTTTGTCGTTATTGATTAATAGCGCAGAAAAGTTTTCTATGTATATTTATATATATATATATCCATCCATTGCCGCCCACATTTGACCTCGAAATTTTTTTTCGCTTAAGGGGGAATATACACCTGGATGCGAAAAATGAAAGGTAAATTTCGGGATTTTTTTTAGGGAAACTATTGCAATGATCGGATCGTTTTTTTTTTGTTAAAAATATACACTTTGAAGAATGTTGTCAATTTTCTTTATTCCAAAATGTTGCAAGCTCACGGAGTACTGGAGTCGTCTACGTAGTGCTGTGAAAGAATCTGCTAACACGGTACCCAGTGGCGATTCGTCGAAAAAAATCAAACAGAATATTAAAATCGATACTACTATCTTGTCTTTGTCATAGCGGATTGAAAAAATATCGATTTTTAACAAAATGGCGGACGCTTGAACTCAACGTAGCGATTTTCAAGAAAAAATTCGTTCGTATTTTACCAGAAAAAAAAACAAACTGAGAATCGCAACAAAAAAAATCCTATGATGAGTTCTAGATAATTATATACAATACCACAAAAAATTTCAAGTTAATCGGTTCAGTAGTTTTCGAGATATTTTGGGTACCAGTTTTAAAAACGTTGTGTTGAGAAAAACGCGTTTGAAAATGTTCCGAATCATGAAATTTGTTCAACTTACACAGAGTCATCGATACCAGCTTCCCCGGAATTTTTTAAATTTTCACCTCAACATATTAAACTTTGAGAAAATCTGAAAATTTAAAAATCGATTTTTCGGACCCTCTTAGGTGTATATTTCCCCTGAATTTTCTCATATGTGTAGTACCATATCGAAAGATCGTCTGTGATTTTTTTTTTTTTAATTCTTGAGCGAACCATTTTTTTTTTTTTATAAATAATACAAACTTCGAAAAGAATACATCCTTCGAATTACCAACAGAATTAGAGTTGGACTCAGGTAGTGCTACGGAAATTTACCTACTCGATAAAGCTGTGTTATGATTTTTTCAAACATGAATACCTATAATCTAGCCCCTAGTCACTCACAAGGATACTTATGCTCTGACGAGCACAAAAAATTGAAAATTGAAAATCGCCTTTATGCAACCATTCATTTTTGATAAAAAAAAAAAAAAAACTACAATTCAACAAACGATTTCACTCATCCAACAATCGCCAACGAACTACCGACAACACATAGAAAATTAAAAAATTAAAAAATGTAGAAAAAGTAAAAAGATTGAAGATCTCAACCGTCCACGGTCGAACAGGTCTCAAAAGTTCAAGTCTTGGACGTAGAATATCGGTGAATTTTTTCAAAATTTTCGAAGCATGTATTTTTTTCGAAGTTTGCATTATTTATATAAAAAGGAATGGTTCGCTGAAATTTTTTTTTTTTTTCTAATCACAGACGACTTTCAACATAATACTATAACATATGAAAAAATTGGGCGAAAAAAATGTCGAGGTCAGATACTCAGATCTGAGCGATAATGGACAGAGAGCCCCATATATACATGCATTCACCGTGTCGCGTTGAACTACGTGAACCGTGTATAAAATGATACATAGAACATATCCGTACATAAGTCAGGCACGTATAATCGTTTGGTGATAACTGTCACCAAGGGTTTCCATTATCTGTGTATTTTAGCTCTCCGAAGGGACGCCGCGCCGCGCCGGTGTCTATACTGCAGGTAGTACCTATACTAGTTTAAAAACTAAAAAGCGAAAATAAGTATTTTAAAGAAAATTCCAAAGCTACAAGGTATACGGGGTATATGTATGGGTGTACACGCGCGCACGCACACACGCACATATATATATATATATATATATATATATATATGTACATATATAGCGACGGAAGGCGGTACCCGAACGCGTCTTATACTATATACGACAAGCATAATATCTGAGCCTTAGTTCGTCTTGTTTTATTACATGTATTTTAAGGCTAGACGCCGCGCGATGACATGTCCAAGGCGGGCTTCCATATGCATAACTTTTAAATAATATAGCAACAATAGCAACTGTCACAACGGCGTACTTGTGCCGTACGCGATAAACCTACATAGATATAGGTATACTACCGAAAGACCGGTACGTTACAATGCACAATGGAATCCATGAATTTATACAGGTATTTATTAACAAGTTATGATGCTCGTATTTAAATCACTAACAAGGCCCTTAGAATGAGCCGGATTTAGTAGTGACGGATGCGAGCTAACCTTACAGATTTTTATCCGCGTTTATAAAGATTAGATCTCACACGGCGAGAAAATCTATCGGCGATATAGCGAATAATTATACAGTGTAATGAAGTTTATTCTTGTTTACCTACTTCCTCAAGGTACGTACAGGTGATGATCGAGACGCGAGAGGATTAATTTACCCGTTCAAACGATCAAGCGGAGATTAATCATTAAACGAACGAGATCGTTATAAGGCGCGTCGTTAATTGTGCATATAAACGTGTAACGACGATCGTCTCGTTTATCGCGCGATAGTATTATCGTAATAACTTAAAACCTCGGGTTATTCGAATTTACATTATAATCACTCTTATCGTGAGGTGTGCGATAGAATTATAGCGAGTTATGCAGAAGATAAACGGCGCCGATTATATTCAGGCCGCGGTGATCGCTTTAACAAAAATTACCATCGACGAGGGGCAGAGTCAATTTAAACACCTTTTTTATTCATTTTCTTTTTCTGTTTTTTTTCTTTTTTTTTGTCACGCTATATTGATCGCGTACGAATCTGTTCACATCCATCGCTAGGCGAAATAAATATCGTTGCAGTGGGTATGTAACTACGTTTATCTTGCGTGGGTTCCGTCTGTCTCTAACTGTTCAAGATGTTAATGCTTTGCGTAACGCATGAATTTGAATATAGAAATTCAGTTGAACCGTGAAATCGAAGAATTCGTAGACGAAAATTCTTGAATGAATGAAATCTATTGGCTAAGAACGTTTTCACAGTCAGTTTGACTCGTTATTACCACGGTTTTATATCCTTAACCTCACTCGAACTCTCACGTACCTGCGTACTCATTTTTATTGATGTTGTACCATATTTCCGGCTCTTTTATCTAACTCACACCTCGTCCCACGTAAAAATATAATCATACGTATCATTATGTTCACAAACAGCGTTGAAACGGCTATGAAATATTTCGGCAAACTTATAATGGCTTCGGACGGCTATGGAAGGTCTTTGGATCCTTATCCCTTGGGCTATATTTAACGTGTCCAAAGAAGACAGGCTGGCGATTGACTCTCCACAATTTGGAGGTTGAACTAAACTAACGGTCAATAAATCCTGTAAAATGGCGTTTTAAAAGTATATCCGATCGCGTCAGAGCAATCTTATAAGAAATTGAGCGTTAGTGACGTCATCCGGATGTCGGGGATCGGTAACACGCGCTCACGTGAAAGTCGAACCTGACGGAACGTTAACCACGAAAGGTTTCCGTTTCCCAACTGCGTATTGCGTCTGATTAAACCATAATATCCTGTCCATAATGTCGTGCGGGAGAGAAAAGTAAATTCGAAAATTTCCTAAAGCTAGAAGAAAAGTGAATCGATTTCCGTCAATTTCCAGAGTACAAATCTCTATAGTCATTCTCGGTCCCTATCTAGGTGCGAGTACAATTCGATTATCACGATTATCGTCGTGTGATCGGTCCCTCGAGCCCGGGGTGACCAAGAAGCTAGTGAAAAGTTCCCACGTCGATCGGTGCCGACCTCAAACTAGACATCGGATCCGCCGTCTCTGAAGGAAGGAAGTGGTCACTGAGATCGTCTTACAACGATAGCTATCCCATATTTGCGAAACTTTCTTTTGTTACAAAAGTCGCGGCGACACCGACTCCGGGCAAAGGTGCCGCGATATCGAATCATTTCAACTGTTAAACAAACGGCTGCACATTAATTACGAATGCTCGAAGGGCGCGCTTATCAATGATAGAACATTGTCCATCTCTACCAGGGACTCTCGGGATCGAGCAGACATCGAGAAAGCATGAGAATGCACAGGAGAATGGACTGCATACAGGTATTTTCAGTACCTATACGCGTGTATATACATATGTATGTGTGAGAGGTAGGCGCCCATGCCGCCATCGCCATGGTGATCTTTTGACCCGTTTGACCTCACGCACACTTCTCATCGTCCATGATGGCTGCGCGTCTCACCATGGCCAACACACCATCCAACCATCCAGCCAGCCGGGGTGTGCTCGGTCGCTTCGCGTTCCCTCCAAGCCAGGTCACGTGGTCTTCTATATCATCTCGTCCGTCATTTGCTATATCATCTCGCACACATCGAGCGATCGGAGAAATAATCGAAGGTTATTTGGGATGAGCTATGGCACCCAGTACAGCCCTTGCTCTGCCCTCAAGGTGAATCTTCTTTCCCTGCACGTTTTAACGTCTACCGGACGTCGCGAAAGAGGATCCGAGACGCAGAGAGTGAGAAACGTAGGATATAACGTACGCTCGGAAGTACGAGAAGTTTGAATAAGGTTCACAACGGCGAAGGAACGCCGTCTTCGAGGTGTCGAACCAAAAAAAAATGGATTACGTCGAAGTGTTTGACGAGGATGAGACGCGCGACAAAATTTACAATTCGGTTACCGTGTTGTTTTCATCCGTCGGTTAGACGGGTAAACGATCTATTTTGAGGACAGACGATCATTCTGATCGGTTTAGGAGACTGAGAATCGATAAATTCGCTCGAAACATTTTCTATTCTGAGATAAGCCCGGGTTGCCTCTGGCAAGCTGAGTTACGTTCCTCTTTTCAGTAATTTACCACCATGATCGGCGCCGTTCGTACGTATAGCATCATGCCATGATACGTTGGGCGCTGAACTCTCTAAAACGGTGGGTATACGTGTATCCTAGGTCGACTAAATTTCTTAGATATTTTCAGACCGATCGAACACTTCGAAGTGCTTTTGCGTTTCCTCCGTCTGAGAGGGAAACTGCTGATCTCAGGTAACAGGTCATGCCACCATATAAGACCATATCGACCCTAAAACTGTACCTGGCGACCCATAAGCGTAATTAGCGAAAGCGCGGCGGATATACAAAGGAAGTACGATTAACTATACGGCCTTAACCCCCATTTAGTTAAGTAGAATTAGACAGCCGTTATATAGTTGATTCCTGAAGCCACCATCTATTTATAACCGTGTTATAAGAGCGTATATCTGTTTATATATACATATATAGGTGGATGAACAGAAATGGTTGGTGAGACGGGTGAAGAAACGATTACACAGCGATATGGAACAATGAAGTTTGATAATTGCTTGTCGCGCGGATCGTTGACGACCTGGTAGATCACTATATATAGTGGAAGGTAACCAAGACCCGTCTGCGGAAACGCGACACCGAAGTTTATTCATACGCTCAAGGCTGTACACCGCGATGACTGTCTACAAGAGCTGAAACACGGTTAGATGAAATTCCCCCGAGCATGAAAATATGGGCAAAAGCAAGGGGCTCGATTAAGATTGAAATTAAACCCTTTGAAGAATGGTATTGCCAAGATGACAGATGCGAATCAAGAGATAAAATTGCGATTGGGTAGAAGATTGAAACTTCAAACGAACCTAAATCTGCTAATTGCATTCGTTTCACGCTGCAGCAATATAATTTAACGAACGATAAACCTTTGCGGTAAGGTGTGAAATGTATTTACGATATTGTAACCTGCGAGAGAGGCTGTAGCATATGTCGTCTCAATTTATACGAACATACAATTTTACCGATTCAAATACTGTTTCGCTTTCTGTACGTACAACATGTAACGTACTTAGGAAACGCAGCTTCCTCATTCCATTAAATTCTTTTGCCAATACTTGGATTCCTTAATTTTTTCTCGTAACGGGACATTCATCATTGTCAATTGGATCAGCATGAATTGTAACAGCGTCGAGCAACCATTGCAATTTGTGCGGAAAAAGATTACCAGAATTTTCGAGAATCCCGGATCCAATAATGTAAGAAAGAAGTGGTGCGTGCGGGCTGAAGTTCGCGTAGGTTTATTCGGTCGGTCGTTCAGTTGGCGATTAAAGTGCGGTGGCAAAGTGTGACACCGTATCCCAGTGTCTAATGTAACAAGTGGCGTCTAGTAATTGTATTAAACCACGTGCCAAGTGGCAAGGAGCGACAAGCGCCAAGCGATAAGCGACACCTAATACTGACCACGCAGCGATGACACATTCGATATCATCTCGGTATACGCAGGTGAGGGCCTGCGCTAAGTCCAAGGGGGGAATAGAGGTCTCGCAATTAAAAGACCATAAGTTACACATCGTGACGAAGAATATTTTAAAAGGATCGTGTAACCTGTCAGGTGACACTTTCGCCTGACGGTGACGCATTTACGTATAAATCTGAGGCTTCGCGTCTATCTAAGACCTCTGAAGTGAAGCGATATTAGCGGGGAATTGTACATTTTTCAGCAAGGAATTTCATCGCGTTCAAATTGTTTCCCGTGAATCTCCTTCCGCTTGTGAGAAAAACGGAAACGGTATTCGATCCAAACGACAAAATATGGCGTAGCCGTGATCTCGCGCCGTTCCTTGGTGAAAGAAGCTTCTCGCGACTAATCAAAGAAAGAAAAGGACGAAACCATTAAGTTTATTTGCCGTAATTGGAGGAGCCTTAACGCGCTAAACCAAACACTGGTTATGGCTGCCATAAACCTTCCCACAATCACTTAGGACGCACTACAGTTTTTACCCTTATTAATTCCCGAGCGTGCGATCTTCAGCTCTCTTGCCTCATCTGGATATTTAAGTTTGGCTGCAGGCTTAGCTCTTGGTCCAGCTAGGCTAACTTCGGCTGGGTTAAGCCAACCTAGGTTGACCTAGGCCCGCCTTACTCGCTATCAGCACATATGGAAACTAGACCTCGTGCCTCGCGGTATAGCGATAAAAATCATAACCGGTACACCAATATCACTACCAATCAATATTTGCCGATACTTTGAATAGATTTTAAAAAAATCCGCTGCAACACTTCCATGAAAAACCAACGACAGTAATAGAATATTCCAGAAGTTATGATCATACGAACACGCAATCCGCAGAGAAAATGGAACGACTTGTGGCTAGGTATGGATTTGAAAAAAGAAAGTTGGAAATCGAACGATTTTCAGAAAAGAGGAATCAGTTGCGGAAAATTTTCGGATAAGAGATAAAAACTATGGCGTGCAAATTTTTAGATCAACCTTAAACTTTTGTCGAGTAATCGCGATCAGCGACGTTTCGTATCGAAGTTTTCGACGAGACAAGCGTGAATTTTTGAGGGACAATCGTACACAAAATAGTCAATATTTGTTCGACCAGTCCCGCATGAAAGAGACACGGTTGGCGCCGGTCAATGGTCATCTGCTTGACAGCAAATACCTTTGCGAAACAAAGCAAACATCACTCCCGCACCACACAAACGCGGCTTCTCGTGGTTACGTAGACATCTGATATCTGTTCGCTGCAGTGATGCGAGTATGTCAAACAGCGGCCAATAACTGCCTGGCATATGAGTTAAACGTCGGATCTTACGTCGCCTCGACGTGGACCACGTGTGGGAATATATACTGTTTAAGCCGAATCATTAAAACTGGTTTTACTAGAATTATCGAGGCAAACGCATGGCGAAAATTCGGCCAACACGTGTCTCTGTATACCTATGCTATATGTATACAGTTTGTATAGCCAACGCCGTTGGCGTCAAAGCGTGTTGTCACATAAATAATTATACGTTTGAACAATCTTGCAGCCGGTCGCGTGTTTCTGTCGAGAAAAAAAACGTGCGCTGATTCTAAGATCACTCGTTCAACGAATATGACGTCAAGAGACATGCGTATCTAAATATATACGTGTAATTTGCTGTGAATATTCACCCGAGTCATCAGGCGATCCGCACCAGTGCCCTCTTCGTCCTTGAAGATGATGTCCTGGTTGTAGTTGGGTACCAGATCGCGGAATCTGGCGTCGTGCCTGGAAACGCGACCCTCGCTAAGTCCACTCGCAGGTAAAGTGTTCTCACTGACGTTAGGCACATGTTGTTTGAATACAAGTGGCGTCAACTTTCGCGGGTTACGTCTTCGGCCGCTACCCCTTCCGGGGCCGCAACCCTCCGCGAGACCGGTACCCAAGGAGGGAAGCCAAAACGATAGCAGTATCAGGAACACCAATATCCAACGCGTCTCGAATCTTCTCCTCGCGATCTTAGCGTTCACCATAATATCTGCCCGACCCGGTGCGATAGGGTCAGTCCGTCGTTGGTGCGACCCAGCTTCGGTACGATCCCGACCCAGTCCGCCTCTTTCTTCTCGCCTCACTGCGTAGTAGCCATAACCAGGGCATCACACCCTGCGTCTCGTGTACGTCGCGAATCGAGCAACCGGTAACCGGGACACCAAACTAACACCGCGATCAGCCCCAGAGGGTGGACGGCGGCAGGGAGAGGGAAGGTGTAACACACTGTTTATCAGAAAACACTGGTCACACCTGTCACTTGAACAATAAATCACGTGTTCTTCTCACCCTGGTCGCAACCAATTACGTCGTCACGAACCGATCGTCTGCCATTGATATCGCTTGGCAACTATCTAGACTATAACGCGATATTCGGAACTCGAGGGGCAGAGGGGGATCAATTGACACCACGGCACTATTACTCCCGATTATAATTAGTCGATTGAATCTTTTTCTCTTATTCTTGTGATTCTTGCGATCGATTCAGAGCAAGAGTCAGAGTCGCGTCGGATAGCGTCGATTTATCGATCCGATCGGTTAGAGGGTGGAAGATAAAAAAAAAAAAAAAATAACAAGGAAGAAATTGAATCCCGAATGATTAACTTAGCAAAGTATCTTCAACGATTTCGATGAATATGCAGATATCGAAAATTTGTATATAGATTAGCAAAGGCCGTCAGAAATGTCAAAACTGTGACAACGTGAATCTGGGGTCCTGAATTGACTGCCGCTTTCCCGACGAACCGTGGTGGGAAATGTCCCGTGGTGCGTTTGGTGTTCCTTGGGTGCCACGAACGGACCAAACCGGGTTCTCGCCTCCTCCCCCACCCTGCCGCCGGCGACCGGCGACGTCGCTGACTCCTGGTGGACTTCCCCCTTCTACCCGCTCTTCACGATCGCCAGGTGTGACGTCACGCCCGTGGTTGCTCCGCTATTGGCCGGGGCGGGGCGAGCCAGGTAAACGAGGACAGGTGTACAGCAGGAATATACACTGGGAAACGGTGCGCGCTCCTCTCTGGGTTCGCGCCGGTCTCGCGGTCCCTCCGTACCGAGAGTGTTCTCCTGGGTTCGTCCTCCTCTGGAGTCCCGCGTGTCACCTGGACTCTCGTGTATCTCCGTCTCTACTTTCCTTTCCTTTCCTTTCTTTTCCTCTCCTCTACTCTCCTCTCCTCTTCTCGCCGCTCCACTCTGCTCCGCTCCTTTCCCGGTCCTTAACTCTGCTCAACGATCCTCGCCGCTCGACAACTCGCAAGTCTCAACCCCCCAGAGAACGAAACACCGAAGAAAATCACCGGCTATCGTCTCTATCGATATACCCGACCGACCGACCGACCGACCGACCAGGCAACCGTTTGTTGTCACCGATATCCCTCGCGAACAGCTGAGTCCTTAAAGAGGTTTGGTTTTACCTTACGACCCTCATCCTAATGTCTTTCGACGAAGCTAGTTTATTTTTATTTATTTTTTTATCAATCTCAAGTTCCTCCACACATCAAACACCAGCTCATCGCTTTTGATCTCACTCTCATTTCAATAAACGATCATAAATTTCGTCCGGCATTTGTTTTTCCATCATCGTAATGTATAGAATGAATCGTATACACATTTCTTCGGAATGACTACGAAGCAGAAATAAAAATTTGACCAACGAGTTGTAATAATAAGATTTTTTATTTTTCTTTTCTGCATAAATTTGTAGGCAGTAAAAAACTACTTCATGTACGTATACATATTCAATTTCCACAATGATGTTTTTATCACAAAACTTATTGTGCGATTGTCTCGCACACTACCTGTTGCAGGCGACTAGCTATCGTCCAACTGATATAGCCAGAAGAAAGACCTCGTTGTCAGCGCGATCGTCAGTGCTAAAGTATAGAAATTCAGTGCGCCACCGCTGGCAGTCTCACAGCTACTGATGCTTCTGATAGCTCTGGCTTGCTAAGCGCGCCGTAAGCATCGCCGCGTCTTGGGTTCACTGATAATAAACACCGTTCCAATCGCCACGATTTATTCCTCTACCAGACTACCCTAGTCGCTACAAGCTGAACCACGTTGTATATGCATAACGTCGTCGTTGTACTACGATTACTTCATAATCTAGGCTTGACATACGAGTATAACTGCAAACATACCGTCTGACTAACATTGCAGGAGCAATATGCACGTAGTGGGAACTTTTGGCGGCTCAGAATACGATTTACGTCGGTGTTATCTTTATATTCGTCCCAACGTCTTATCAGCTAGACCTTACGGTTATGGTCTTTCTATGGTATGACGTCATGGGACGCAGTGATGCTACCGTGATGGCGAACAGGTCGGCACTTGATTCCGTTTAGGAACGAAGCGGAAAGAAGGGCGAAAGTTTTTTGGTCGCACTGGGAAGATCCTTATCCTCTTTGCTGACGTGTTATTAAGGTATTGTTCGAAACCAACGGAGTTCAGAGGTGGTTCGTGGCAAATTATTCAACTTCAGAATGAATAATGAACATTTACAGG
Source organism: Tenthredo distinguenda (assembly GCA_947538915.1). Taxonomy (NCBI): domain Eukaryota; kingdom Metazoa; phylum Arthropoda; class Insecta; order Hymenoptera; family Tenthredinidae; genus Tenthredo; species Tenthredo distinguenda. The sequence continues at coordinate 16,723,943 of OX384534.1, forward strand.
TTCTAGACGGAAGAAGTGCAGGTCGAGGAAAATTTCACACGAATTCAACTCTGTTTGATCTAGTGATTTAGACTACGCTTCGACATTGCCCGGCTGTGGTTTACAGCTGTGAACATTCTATGAGCAAATGCTTATACACGGGCGATGATTTACGTGCGGAACTTCGAGGAAATTGAACAGGCGGGGAATTCTCGAGATTGGTGGGCTCGACACTCGCGGATAAACGAATGCTGCAGCAAACTCATGTCGATGCAAGATACAGTCTAAAATCGGTTCCCAATGATGGATTCCGACTTACAACAAATTGACACAAGAACTATCTATACATCTTTGAGAAGCTTGCGAAGAATGAGACAAGTCGAATGGTGGGTACCGTGGTTTGTGAGGAAATTTGAACGGGCACCAGGTATTGGACACCGAGTATTCGGTATGGGTAACCCGATACAGCGCGATGTGCGGGGGGAAAAGGGCCCGACACGTAATGGACGAAGTAAATATTTATCATTCAGGGCGTAATTTAAGGTGCGTTTAGCAAACGGAAGATGTAGGGGAAAACAAATAGAGTGAGAGAGGACCGGCAGAAGAGAGGTAGAGAGAGGCAGAAGGAGGTCGCTCAAAGGGGCCGCCACGGGGCCCGCTGAGGGGCCCAAAGGCCCTGTGAGAAGGCACAAACCCCAATAATAGCACCAGAATTTATATACCTGCACGAACTTGGTGCAATGGGCCGCGTTCGGACTGAGAAACGCAGGGCCGATTACTGCGCGGGTGCTGAAAGCGCAGCTGTACAATATCACTACGCTTCTTAAGTCTAACGTGGATCTTCGCACTCGGTTAGGAACTATGTATAGCCGGCATGTGCGTAATGCGAGTGCAATAATCGATTCGGAATTTGCTCTTCATGGGGATTGTCCGGATCACGCAACAGCTTTGATACTTCACCTCCGATTATCTATTATATTTCGATAACGGCTACGTTTCCGAGTTTCATACTCATTGTTTCTCGAATTACTCGTATTTCTGCGTATATTTCACTCAGGGTCGTGATTTATGCGTACACGAAATAGAAAATACCGGTATAATAATTAAGATCGGAGGACCTCACAAACAGAATCTCATTAGCACTTCGTCTATGGGAACCACGTAGATATATACCGTGAATGATCTCTTGGGAAATCGAACGTGTGGGTAGCATATATCACGCTCTTTTGTCAACCGCAAGTTTATTTAAAAGGCTATTAAATTCCCAGATTCCCTCATTCGATCTGACGTGCAATCGAATCCGTGTCGGATTAACAGCAAGGATTTCGGAATCATCAACAGACAAATATACCAGCTAATGTGCCGTAAATAACTATCCAATTATACATTACGCTGTAAAGAAGCGCAATTACTCTCACTGATATAATCGAGGTCAAACGAATAACTATAAAATACATATTATGCAGATAAACATTGGGAAATACGGTAAAACGGTTGCCGAGAAAAAAGGGGCAACCGAATGGGAAGTTGCCCGTTCAAATCTATACGGCCCTGAGACTGGAGCAGAGACTAGAGAGGATACAGTAGGATAGCAAGCCATCCATCACTCAAGGCTCAAAACAATATCCACCGACTGAAGCCGCCGCAGTGTAGGCCGCGAAACTGCACCCAAATATTGTGAAAGGTCCAGAAAAGGTAGAAATATAAAATAAATTTAGTTGAAGAAACGAAGCTGGGAGCTGAAGAGGTTTCGGCGCGTGTATTTGGTCCTGGTACGATGAAACATGGTGCAGCATGGTTGTGTGTGCGTTGGGTTGTGCCGTTGCTCCGTCTCTTTAGCGTCGGCAGGCGGTTCTTTTGAACCGCCTGCCGTTGAGCACGAACGCAAATCCATTTACATTTAACATGCGAAAATGCATTTTATAGTCAGGACAATTATTACGAGCGCCACATCGTCGACGACGCCCACCACCTCTTAACCGCGGCTTACAGACGCGTCATCAACATTTGCCACAGCCGAACACTTAAACTCGACAGCGCGGGTAGGTACCTGCTTGGCAAATTACATTTGCACGAACCCAACTTAACAGCAGCCTCCAGCGATCCGCGCCCCACCTATATACGACACAAGTCGTAAGGTAACATGTACAGCGGACACCAAACATAACCTATAATTTCGTCCTCAACCCGCAATTAATCCATTCAGCGCTATTCGCGCATCGACGACGTCCTTCAACGACAATCAGTTTTTACAAATTTAGGTTTCTGATCAGGAAATGAAATTCATAACAAATATAATATACGTGTCAAGGTAAATATGAATGATAACTAGATCGGTGAATTGAACAAGGAACGATAGAGGAAGAAGAAACGAGAAGATGAGGCCCATCCGAGCTAGAAGGCCCAGGCCGTCGGATTGTAAGTTAGCACGTGGTCGCGGTGAGACGCGAGTCCCTTTCACGGGACTCCACCACCACAACTACTAACACGTAATCCTCATGTACGCAGGAGCCAAGCAGCCTTCGCGAGGAGTCCGCGCAAGTTCTCTATATATATACTACACATGGTAGTTGCGAGTCGAGCTACGGAACGAAGAGCAAGAGAGTACGGAATAACAGGAGAGCAGAAGCCCAAAGGCCCAGGAGTCGGTCGGCGGGACTTGGGACTCGGGAGAGTCTCCCTGTGGACCACACAGGATGTGGCACGCGCGCTCTCTACCGGGTGGCCAGCACACGTCCGCTTCGGGTGCACTCGGTGAGGGTCGGCAGAGCTCGGACGTGGTCGGTTCGTCTCGGTAGTCGAGGCCACACAGAGCGCGCACGCGCGAACGCTTCCTGGGTGGCATTCGGCAAGGTAGCCTTATATACCATCTCTACAACCTGTTAGGCCTCCTTACGCGCTGCTCGCTCACCTCCACCTCGTCCGGCACACCGCACGACCTTCTAATAAGATTCCAATTTGTCAATTAGGGGGAGGACTGGCCCCTTGACACCTTGCGTGATCTCGACGAGGTGACACTTCGCCCTTCCCTTTCAATCTCCAATTGACTACACTCTACAAAGACCAAGTCTTATGCCCAATCTCTAGTTACTCGCAGGCCCATCTGCACGGGTCATAGAGTGCCAAATAAATTGTGAATTATCAAGAAACAATGGTGAGGTCCGAATTTCAGCGGATATGCTACTAATTAATCGAATGAGGGCCGAGAACTGACAAATGGTCTTCTATAGCTTTATAGTAACGAAAGCCGAGTATGAAGCTGATTATTGAAGCAGATTAAATGAGGCCACGGTTAATTATTTCACGAGTCGATAGATGAAAATATCATGCCATAGCTATAACTACTCAGTAGCTGCATATTCAAGCTTTGATCTTCCTTACTCCAGGATCCACACAGGTTTTTTTCCAAACTTTGGACTTACTTATCGCTTGACATAGATTCCTCTAGCTTCTATCAGATTGTGAAATTTTATCCACGAATGAAAATTTCCGAGGTATAGTAGTAATGTAATTTCGCGTAGTTGGAGGAATAAAAAGATCGACTAATTCGAAGAGACGAAAAGTTGATAGGAATACATGCTGTAACAAAGGATAATGATTGCGTGATTTGGTGAGGGTCAATCACCGAGACACCCCGTATATCAAGAGAATGGCGAATACAGAATAGCCTCGACGCATTCGGCATTCGTAGGGATTCTTTCTTTTTTCAGCAAAAATTCGAATTCCATTGTCTGCTCCTATTAGCGTCGTTTTTGTCGACGTGCGGAGCTCCGTTTCGTTATTTATGTTTCAGATTTTTCGCATTCCAAAATATAGTATGGAACCTGTGCTCGTTAGGCAAAAGATGAACGTAATTTTCAGTGCGGTGCGAGAAAATTGCAGAGTATAATAAAGTTACAAATAGCCGGAAGGCTCCCATTCTACTCGCTAGATTTTATAGACAATACTTGTCGTAATATCGAAGAGGAGCTGAGCCTCAAGGGCTTCAAGGATTAATTCAAATTCGATATCCTGAAAATTCGATTTCGATATTCGAACAATTTGAGGACATGCTTTCTCCGAATCATCCCTCAATTTCAATTCGGTTGATAGCATATCTCACCAGACGAAGGTTGTACGAAGCTTTCGTGGCATGAGTAAGTTCGAGGTGCAAGCATGAGAAGTTTATCACTCGCGATTTCAACCGCTTGAGAGTATATACTGGGTCGGTCTGTTGGTTTGTCGGTCGGTAATCCCGACTAGGTATCTCAGCGAGCCGATGTGAAGGCTATAAAGTTTGGTGGTGCCGGTTGCTCAGCGAGTGTCTCTAAATTAGCAATAAAGCAGCGATACAAGGCCCATATAATATCTGCTCGTTTTTTGTTTACTCATCCGAACAGGTTTCCTTGTCCCAACGCATGGCCGCCTGGCAGCCGTGCAGCTTTCGGGGTATACGCAAATACCAAATATCCGATAGTATATTACACGCAACGTACAGGTTTCATCTTTCATAGATATCCGTATACAGGTATGATAATTATCTGCAATACCTTTCCAAAACTCCTGTCTTCACCCTTATAGATCTTACAGTTATGTGCTAATCGTCGCATACTCATACGTACCTACACACACATTAAGCGTATGTATGTATATACGGTATAGCGAGGGAACGTGTGACGTAGTACATACGTATTTCGTATATACATACATAGGTATACATGCAGTACTTGTCGTGTGCACATGGATATATAATACTTACGTGTAAGGTACGGGTATGGTATATATTGGGACTCGTAGGTGTATACATATACCTATATGATCTAGGTCCCCGTTCGGAGACAAAGGAATGCTTTCCCTGCCCCCATCCCTCCCGCGCCACGTACCACCACACCAAAGAAAGAAGAATAAGAAAAGTCGACCGGAGGAATAGCCCATTCCACTTATACGCTCCTCGGATTCAATTAACTCTCCTCCTGCGCTGCTTCTCATCTCGCAGCGCGCGGTTATGCCTGCCTACCTATATTATACAGGGTGTCCTGGTTTTCTTTACGCTTTATCACACTCCCCTTCCTCATAACCTAACACTTTAACAATTTCCGATTCCACTTCAACATCGCAGCCCCACCTACCTCCCGACGGGTACGCCCGCGGGGGAACCCGCTCGCGTGAAATACTCGCTTCTGTGAAGGTATGCTAAGAACCTATCGGAAACATAACCAGAACCAGACGCAGGTTCGCTAGAATAAGTTTTAGTCATTTTTTCACCTCAGGGACTTTGACTTCGAGGATTTAGCCTGTGGCGTCACTCGGAGGATATAGGATCTTTCGCGCTGACCGTTGCGGTACCGCGGGCGAAATTGTCGCCGCTGTTCTTTTGCGGGGCTGTGATTTACACAGATCATTTTCACCGTCTTATATTCGAAAAAGTATACATTGTAATATCTTGTTGTATGGGCTGTGAGTTGACCTTGGGAATTTCAGCACTTCACTAAGCGTTACAGCCGAAACCCCCTCACGCCTGAACGCCTTGCACAACTTGTAGAGCCCCGGGTCTTGCACGGCGCACTCACCGACAAAGACTTTCTGAAGAACGTGATCTGACAGGCGCGAGAGTTTCTGTTGAATCTGTTGAAACCTAAATCGAAAGATTTTCTTACCTCGTTATACACACATAATCCGCAAGTGCCCACGTCAGAGTTAAACCTTACACTGCCGGTATACCTGATGTTTGGATATAATATGATGATCAATTTGCACGGCTGTATTTATAGGTGGGTACACAATGTTTTATAGCTTAAGAATTTGCATATTGGCTTAAATGTCGGTGTGGAGAAAGTTTGCGAGATTCATCTCCCCATTATTGAAACCTGCAAGACCTCGGGTGGAAAGAAATCTTCGTATTCAATTTCAGACCACAGTGTCTCTGACACTTAAGGTCAAACGCTCATCCGCGGAAGATTCCTTTGGATTTCACGCTCCATCTAGGTGCCGTAACGTCTCGGATTCTCTTGATTTTTCTCCAAGAGAGTTACTACAATTATCAGAAATATGTCGAAGCAGATAAAGAAAAATGTTTCGTTGGTTCGATCGTACGAGATTGATATTGGCGAAGGTAGCTACATGTATCAGCTAGTATATAATTTTGTACATTTGTAATTTCGTATATCGTGAATCAGAAATCTGCATATATTTCACATATTTCAGCAAAATAATGGAAGATACTCAAGTGTTCTGTTTCGTCCTTTTGGTGGACAGTATCCATGCAATTATCCCGATGATTGTCGGTTCTCCTCGGTCTTTAATTTTCTGTTAGCATTGGGCGTTGAGTATCGGTGGCGAAAGTGTAAATATAGAAATTGCACGGTCACGGTATGAGAGGGAGAAAAAGACGGAGACCAGCTGAGCAAGAATATTGGCTCGGGTGTCACTAACGCGATAAAAATCTGATAAAACCGATAGGTTCGCAGAAAATGTAAAAGTTTCGTTACTGACAGAGGTTTAGCTTTCATGAGGCTAAAGTTAGGTTGTGCGGTGCTGGGTAGGCACCTCCGCAGAATATACTCGAGTGCGATCAACCGTAAAGCTAGATTCACAGTCTTTGACGACGCGTTGTCTCGCGAACAATTATTCAAATCACTCGTTGACTCCGTTCGCTAACGGATTATCCTAGGTATCCACCGGAGTGACCGGGACATGTCCCAGGCGTCGACGTATCGGCCTATCATTAGTGGGAATAACGAAGGGACAAATAGGGCAGGACGTGTAAACTATATACAGCATCAAAATAGCGGATAGAATGGATGAAAGTGAAGGACGTTAACCTCGATCCTTATCCACGAACAATCTTCAAACCTACGCTAATGAGGTATGTATACATAAATCTATTTCAGGATCGGAATCGCAGAATCACCAACGTCAAGTGACGAGGTGAATCGAGAGAAATGTTGAGAATCCGTTTTGTGCTTCATTGGTCATCAGATACGCCGAAATGTCTCCTTTTTATTTCTTATCGTTGACAAAGTCTGTCTCTATACGAGATGAGCCATACGTCCGCGTTATATAGACCGCTTCTTTGCCTACGTGCGGATCGGGGCCCGGGGGTGTTGCAGGGTTGTAGCCATCGGCGTCTGGCACCCTGTCGTCGAAGCGGTGTCGCATGTCCGATACAATATGCCCTCGGCAAGACGATGCACGAGCTGGGGACGACGCCTTAGAGTTTATACCTTAAGTTCTGCGTCTCTCTCGCCGAGGCGATCTCTCATCTCTTTCTCTTTGGTTTCCCACGAGAACCACCGCCGCCGCCGCCTTCTGGAATGTCGCTCCCCCTCCCCTCCCCCGTCTTGCCCTCTTCCACAGCCCGTATGGACCCCTCGGTCCTCCCTCTTACTCCCTCTTCACCACTTTCCCCACGATCTCATCTCTTCTCTCAGTCGCGCCTTAAGACTCTGCAACGAGGTTCCCGATGGCGTCCTCTCCTTCTCGCGGCACTCTTAAGACTTAACGGGGTGCACCAGGAATATCATTGAAACTTGCAAGGGAGTCGATAGCACGAAAATAGTATTTCACCATTACAAGAAGAACACCAGCACCAAATTCTCGTCGCATCTCTTGCAGGCGACCTAATTCGATCCTCTAGTTGTTGTATGGATGTGTAGATAACTGTATAGCTACAACTTTAGTTGCTATTGGGTATCATAGTGGTAGGTGCAGTTGAAACTGGCTACAGTGCAGCAGGAGTTGATGATTTCACGGAGTACAGTGCAAAGATGTGAATCCTTCGACTCTTTTTGCATTCTATCGGAGATCTTGCGTTGGTAATTAATTTGTGTGATCGTAAAACCAATGGGTTCGGTTCTCACCTGCTATTTAGCGAATCATCGTTAAGTATTTAACCGACGATTGGATGTAGCTGCTAATTCGTCGGCGTATAGCTGCAGCACGGGTTTTCTTGCGTCATTCATTCACCGGGCAGTTATATGATTAGGGATGTGATTCTGTGACACATTGCAAAATTCGCAGCCGTCCATGGGCATACGTATGCGTGTATGTATGACATACGTATATGTACATACTTCTCTCTACACTCATTCGGCATTGATAAATCATACTTTTCACGGAACTCACGCTGACGGTGAATTATACAGAAGATTGCAATTCGTTTCGCTTCCCAATTTTTTGCCACACAATTCGCACGCCAAGTGTGTGGGGAGGAAGGTATAACTATAGGTATGTACGGTTGTCTGCACTTACGTGGAAACACGACTCCCACTGCACTTCATGGCTAGCCGTGGGGGCGGACGACTGTTTGACACTCATTACAGAGAATAAGTCATTGGGTTTCCGAGTACTTCGGTATTCGAGAAGAGGAAAGAATCCCGAGTGCAACTTTGCATGGGCATAATCGTGCTGCAGAAAAACAATGTAGTAGTAACACGATGACTATAGATATTAATTTTCATTCTACCGAATTATTCATGTTTCGTTTTTTCTAAGTTCTGTTCGTTTTTGTTTTGCGTTTCGCGGTATCTTATGATGCAGAATAGATGTTTGAGATTACTTCAGAAGAAAATATAATCAAGCTGTACCACTCAACATATGGTTCTTCATGTCATGAGCACACCCAGGTGAAAATGCCTCTAGTTTATAGTCTGATCCAGAAGCTTGGGGCTTAACGACTTTGGGCAAAAATGCAATTCCACTCAAGATTGTTGCGTGCTTCCTTTTGTGAACCTAAATCCAGGCCCCGTAACGTGTCTAGCTAATAATAATGATGGTTTACACTTAGCTACCTATGTTTGCATCGCACACCCGTAATAAGACGAGGGCTTACAGGCAAGGCGCGTTCGTGTGTGTTGATCGCCACACAACGGGTGTTCAAATTTCAAATCCAGTTTAAAAACTGGGAGCGTTATCGCACCGGCTCGACCATCATCGTCATTTTGCAAATATTAATCGACGTTTATCTCGGCTCGGACATCTCTCGATTTTCAAAGTTGTGCAATGGCAGTGTATCGAAGAATTTCGTTTGAAAAACACATGTGATAATTTCTTATTATAGTGTTCGAAAGAATCTTCAGACCGCGACAGACTACCGATTGTTATGGGTGCAAGTGAACCGCGACGTCGCGACGGACCTCTTCTGACCCAGGCAGTCCGAAGCTGCGTCGATGAAGCGAAGGAAAACTGGGAGGAGAGATTTCTGAGGCTAAGAGAGACACGGAACGAACCAGACCTGCGAAGGATTACATTTCGGGCGTGTCACCCGATGTGCAGTACCGTGTCGTAGCAGGCCCAGACGTAACCAGAAGCCTAGAGAGCTATACGAGGCGGCCACGCGGCTACTACGGCCACTTACAACGCCAATGGTTCACACGAGCGAGCGTAATATGCCACAGTTAGCGAATCTGTCGTCTCCTGTGACTAACGACCAACTGACTGACTTGCTAATGGGCACATGACTGTAATCCGTTGTAGCACGGTGGAAGGATCAAGAAGCGTGGATGTAGCACGTTGTTCGTCGCTTCTCACCCACTTGAACCGGAAATTTTCTGGTAACGAGTCAGAAACTGGTTTCGGCTTATTATCGACGTCTCTTTACCGGCCCTTACGGTTAGCAGCGCCCGTATCTTATCTCGCTAACTTATATAGATATGGTAACTATACAGCCCTTTATGATCCGTTAAGACATAGTGTCGTCGCAGCCTTGCATGAAATGCAATGTTTTTAATGAATGTAAAATAGAAAGATTTTCGAATGCTTCATAAGCTGTATTCGCAAGGTTCCAAGCCGTTAAATGTTCTCGAATTTGACATGAAATCATTGATTACACTGAGAATACACCATCACTTATGATCCCTCGTGCAAATTCGATGTGATATCTACCATCGTGCTCTGAGACTGATTTTATATCGATTGAGAACCTTGGATTCTACTTCACCAACGGAGTCGTTGCAGTGTCTACGCACGATAACTATTACATACCAGAGAAGCTCGATGTGGCTTTGAAAGCGTTTATAGCTTCCTTCTTTATCAAGTCGATGTAGGAACTGACGACGCCTGTCTTACCAACTGTTGGCAAGCTGCCGCTAGTCAAATTTTCGAATAGACGCTACCACAGGTAGACAGGAGGCTGGAATATTATCTTTTTATGAGATTTTTTGTCCAATCTAGTAGCAGAATTTGCTTGTTGAACTGGGTTTTTGATAAAATGTTAGTTATGTGGTTAGAAATTATCTGATTGATCATTTTTAACAGCGGGTATTACACGCATGTACTGTATACGTATAAATGTTATGATTTGCAATACTTGGGAATGAAACTTTGTTCTAATGTTCCAATGCTATAAAACGGGCATTTATAAACAGATATAGGTCGTTCTGTTCTCAAAAGGATGTCTGACGTTGCCCGTGGAGGTCAGGTACCAATATAACATAATAACAGTATTTTTAGTTTAGCGAGGGCTGCTTATATCCTACAGTAAACTGAAAAAACGGTTCGGATTAAAACGAATTGATAAGAGTTCAAAATGAATTCCTTTCATCCAATTTCAATCGAAAAAATTTGAAAACTAAATTGACCAATCCAGTCGAGTCTATTGGGATTGTCTTCCGAAATTTCTGAAATAAAATTCATTCGGTAGTTAATTATGCGCACTATCAGAATATACGAATGTAAGATATATAAATGTACGCATTTGTTCGACTAGGATATAGTCGAACATTCTGCGCAACGTAGAACTGACTACACCTGTTCACAAATTCCTGTTTCACAACAGCACGGAACTATAAGGATGAAAGTTTATTTTCACGTGTTACAAATTCAAACAGTATACGTTGTATACTTTAGATAATATACACAGCGAAAATAGCCAATGATGCCATTTGTTGCACGTCAAAGTACGATTCTCTAAAAAAAAAGACGTGACCTGATTTATACTAATTCTTCGAATAGACTTATGTTCAATGTCGAAAAATCCGCAAGGATTTCGCTTCGATTACTTTGCTAGGTTTTGTAGAATCAGAATTCAATTCTTCATCTCATTATTTTCTGATGAGAATTGTCCGTGAATTAATAAACTGGGAAGGGTAGAAAGTTTAACGTAATGAAACTTATTGATGTTCTCCTTTCTCGGTTTTGTAGTATATGCGTCATGTAAATAGAAACCTCCGAAAAATTTCTGGATTTTTATAGACTCCAAAAATTTTATGGTATTTACAGGTTTTCAGATTTTTCGGCCACCCAGCCAGACTCCCGCTCCATGGGCTGACACAGCCCAAATTCTCAGAGTTATTCGGGCAGACAGTATAACTGCTTTTGATATCTGCGGCGGATTTTTCATTAGAGAATAAACGGCATTTCTGAAAAAATAAAAGAAGTCACACTCACAGCAATTGAAAGCAATATCTGTCAGGTGTTGGAAAAGAGTATAGAAAAAAACCTCCCCAAAAATGTACCCAAATGTTTTCGTCGCAAAAAGTTCGGGAAGCGATTTTTTGGTATAAAAGTGGGACCAAATTTATTTTGTCTGAGGAGTATTCTTTACTTTCTTTGACATCAGATATCTTCGCCGAATTCAGAGATATCCTAACTTTTTCCCATCAATGTGCCTCACATTCCAAATAAAAGAATGCTAACGTAGCAAATTTATGCCTTTGATCATTTTTTCACCAATGAATTTTAGAAACAAGCCGTTCTCCGCTCTTGAGAACGCCAGAATGATCTAATCGTGAGTCGATTTAGGACGCAGCAAGTGCCGAATGGCGTCAGTGAGCCTACAGAGTACTGCCATCCATGCAGATCAACGGAACACTAGTATACTTAGGTTATTATCGTGTATGGTCTAATTTTAGTGCATTAAAAAAATAAATCGCTATTTACTTTCTGCCTATTCATTATTGCAGTAGTCAATTGAAATTTGCTGGGGCTACGTGAAATATGTGTGAAATTCTGGCGCAATGGATGTGTTCATTTTTATCAACTTCTTACCTTATTCATAATGTCAATGATTGATGCAAACTCTTAACGACTGCGTAGACAATAAATCTTCAGGGTCAAAAGTAATAAAACGTCGATTTTTTCTACAAGGATGATCCAAGCCACTGCACCCATATTTTGTTGTTCAAAAATTAAAAAAAATATATAAATTGAAAAGCAAGGTGAGTTTCTCGTTCTTGGAGGATCGACTTTCAAAATGAGCTGGCGAAGGCAAAAGGCGTCTGTGCGATCTCATCCTTCGATTTCATTCAATTTTTCAACGTTGAAGATCTCAGTGCCGGTACCCAAGTTGACTTAAATGGTTATTTCGCGCCAAGTACTCAATTTCACTTCGAATTCGGTCAATAAATGTGGTTCAGTATGGCCTGAGTGTAATCATTTCACTGAATAAAACCCTAAGTACATTTTGTGACAGCGAGATAGCGAATTACCTAATGTACCATGTGACGTACGATTCTTACGGTAGTATCGGATGATGTTGATGATTATTGAAAACTCCGATTGCTGAATACCGATTACTAATTCCTCGGGTGTTCAAGTTACATGGAAAAAAAGGAACAGCGAAAATCACAGTGTAAACTGCACAAAAAACAGGGCGACCTATTTGATTTTAGAGTGCAACAGAGTAATTTAGGTCCTTTCCTAGAAAAATGACGACTTTTCCTGTGCACACTGTATTTTAGGCGGTGTATTTCAGTAAATATCGCTGCGCATAGATGAGATGTAATCGTGGAAAAAGAGTTATGCCGTTTATCAGAATAATATAGATAGCATATGAGGGTGTGAATATGAATGAATGAGGGTATGAATACGATATGAATTATTTATAAACTCGTTCACTTTTGGATCTTGCGCGGGGTCTGTGATTTCTTTCCAACTTCCGGACATGAGAACACGAACACTGGATTTTTTTTCAGATTTTGCAACTAATCCGTTTTGGTATGGCACGCACTTCAATTTTTTTTTGAAATTTTTAAAAATCTTGTCGAAACCGATTTTTTTTTTACGAGGTAAAAAATAAATATTAAAATATTGCTGAATGTACTTTTCAATGGAATTATCGCTGATTCTATCAAAGTTCAGGATACGACGATAGAACATGAGTTTGTCGAAGAATACCTCATAAAAAAAATGTTTCAGAGTCATTTTTTGTGATTCCTATATATTATAAAGCAACAATTTTTCTTTGACGCATGTTTTCATATCCTACAGTTGTATGAAAATCAGAGCTCTCAAGGTGACCAAAAGTGTTCCAGTTAATAAAGAATTGTCCACGAGTAATAAACTACATTATTATCTTATTAATTCGGTTATTTCTTGAGAGGCAACGTTTTATTGGCAAGATTTACGATGAGGAATATGGAAAGACTGAGTAAAGAATTTATTCTGGGTAATAATCGACACGAGAATGAGAGTACAACGGAAATAAAAAGTACAATCTACACAAATTATCTGAAATTAAACCGAATAATCAAGAATTGGTAGGTATGGCTTGCATCACACTGGGGCGAGTTCGGTTAAGCCTTCTTCTTCTTAGTCTTCTTGGGTGATTTCGTGACCTTGCTCGTTTTCGGACTCTGTCCCCTGGACGGTTTTCCGGCTTTCTTAGCATATTTCTCGACTAGAGAATCAAAGAAGTTGTTGGCTTCTTTCGCCCTCGATGCAGCTCTGTTCTGAATCGCTAAGGCAAGGCCATTCGTCGCCGCGTTTTCTTCGTTTTCAATCTTCAGCATTTTCTCTAGCCTCTCAGCTTCCTCTGCTTCCTTGGCCCACTAAAACCACAACATAATTTACATTTATATATATACATATATATCGATACGAAATTAGAATCGAGCTAAGGTATGCGAAAAATTGGACCACCTCTGTTTGTTTTCGTTAAATCATAGTTAACATTCGACTGGATTAAACAAGCCTTTTCATTCTATTCAAAATTTTCTTCAAAGTTCGATTATTCTAATTTCAAATAAAAATTGTTATTACAGTAGGGGATAGAGGGGTGAAATGGGGTACCTATTGAAAATCTATTTATTAGGCAATTTATAGGTTATATCGGAATTTATTGTCTCATTTGTATTAATTAGGATGAATTACTTTATCTGAAGCCTTGAATTTTAGTTGACACGATTTAGAAACGTTTAAAGAAAAATTTAATTTTGTCAAATTTTTCGGGACGCCAATTTTGCTCTTGGGTGTCGAGTTTCAGATTGTTCTATAATATTGAATTGATGTGATTCAAAAGCACATTGAATTTTCTTTTTTTTTCAAATTTTCAAGGTACCTCTGGTCTCCTGTATCATATCTCAACTCCAGTCTCAAACTACAACTTTTTTAAAAATAATTTCATGTGCGGGCTAAATTTATCTATACTAAACTACGCGCACTTCAAGGAAGGGAGGGCCGGCCATATAGGACGTACTTATAGATTTCTATTTCCAATTTATCAACATCACATACCTTTGGCGATAGCTCCCATATATAGAATGGAACGTGTCTAGAAAGATATATCGCGGGTGTATATACCGATACGTGCGTGATTTTGCCAAATATCAACCAGGTTTGGGGTCTCACCGTCTCCTAACTTCAGACAACCCTCATCCTAGTGACAAAGAGTCGGAATATACATTTTTTAACATTCTTCTAGATTCCATGTGAAATTTGTGACTCTTCTGGAAACTGATTGAAAAAAAAAAAAAAATTATTTTCGAGCTGATTTTGTCTGTAATAAAGGATATTTAAAATAAGAAGGGAATCGCAGAAGATGAGACCCTCCGGCCTGGTTAATATTTGGCAGAGTCACCCGTGTATACGGTATTATTAAATGTCAGCTCATGACGTCCCTGAGTAGGAAGTAGCAAGGTGAAAAGTTTATTGTAATCATCACGTAGGCAATTTGGAGAAAAAAATCTGTTGTTAAAATGGTGCCGTTCAGGATACAAATTACAAAACTATAAACTGATCTGATTTTCTGGCCTACTCAAAGATTCTGTTATTTATGTTAACCGAAACGTTGGCAGCTGAATTACGCTGTTCACGTATATTTATAATTTTGGCAGGTTTCCTAAAGCATCCTCTAATGTTAGCCATTACACAACTCGACCCCTACAGCGGGCCTGTGTTATGGGTGTATTTCCTTGATCCATCAATTGCTCGATCTTATGGTATGATAAGCGGAACTTATCAAGAAGCTGCATGGTCCGCATGTACTGAAATTATCCACATATCTACTACTCTGCAGCGGACGTTAAACCGATCTGCAAGTATGCGGTGATTTTTTGTTCTTTTGTTGGAGTGAAATTTTTGATTTCAATATTATAGTTTATAATTACATAAGATCTCCAGTCCGTGAGACTGAAGAGTGTCCACGAGGAATCCTTCGGCCAAATCTTACTATTGTGTCATCATAAGCCCAACAGATGCCTTCTAGTGTTTTGATCTCACCGAAGATACTAATTAGAGAAATGAGACGCACAGTGAAACGTTGCCAATATTTTCTGGCTGCTTTTTAGCTCGTAGCTTGAAATTTCTAAGAGTGTGCAGAGCGCGTCATTGCATTGACCTTCGTAGAAATTATTTCACCTATTTATGACGCTCAACACGCGAAGGCCGAGCACTTGGCTACTTCTCATACTGAATCGTGAAAATGAGAAATTATAAAGCTGCTATTTGATCAACAGTATTATAATATTTCATAAATAGCATATCACACATGAGGATTCATAGAATTGTTAGAATATGATACATCAAAAATCCATTAATAATTAGAGTCAGAAATGAAGTGACACGTTATAGAGATGAGTCGAGAGATTGGTGTGTTGGGATAGAAGTGCAGACAAACAATGCAGTCACCCAATTTACTGAAAAGGAATTTCCTCGGTTAGTCAAAGATCAAGAATTTTGAAATGATGTAACTTTTCGTCGCAATCGACCAGGAAGCAGCTAACTTTTTTGTTCTCGGGAGAGGGGGGAAGAGTGAACCACGGTACGTTGCATATACCACGTGCGCCCTAATTGAAATGACGGTGACCTACCGAAATATCTCATCCCAGATAACCTCTTGCGTTTTTCTAATTATTCCAAGTTCGTTTTTACTGAATATTAAGAAACTGGTATAGAAATATCCATATGTGGGAGTCGGGAACGTGATTCATTACACAGTACCACCATTCTGTGGTGTTCAGTGCACTCGGGAGTCGCTCGATGTAATTCAATTCAAAAGACGGATAGTGAAATCGTTTTTTAATAAAGATCCGTTCATTCAGCGGCGGATATTGCGACACAGACATTGCTGCACAAACAATGCGGGGCACGAGGCGCACCGTCGGAATTCCACGCGATTGGACAATCCTGTGAATTAATCGGCCTCAAAGCTTATATTAATACAACATACAGGAAAAAAAAGAGACAAAAAGAAAAGAAAAAAACTTCAGAGAACTACAACGACCGTAAATAGTGCAAGAATTGTTTCAAAAGCGATTCAAGGCTGTCGAGTTGCCGCAGTAATTAAATTAACATTCATTCCGCAGTTACTCAACATGAAATATGATACTTGGCGTATTTAATTGGTAATTGTATCGGTGTGAAGGTTTGTCAACGAACGCCTTATCATCAGAACTATTCACGATCTTCAAACTTCCGCCGGAAGAATTCGGCACTGGACTTCAAAGATATAGCATTCACCGAGGAGCTCTTCCGTCTGCAGTACAGAGAAAGCTCTGTTAAGCAATCTACACGTGCGCTTATAGTATGTGAGAATCGGGTTCCACGTCGTTAGCGCAAGCTCACTTGGTCACTTTGCTCATGCACGCGGTATATTAATTCTCATATGTTTCAGCTGCAAAAACGACAGAGTTAGAAGTAGAGCTTTGAAAGCGACAGGAAATCGTTAATGATTAAAACGATCAACACCTCGTTGTTTCTGCCCAGTGCACGGAAATGAGGATAATGGTATTTTAACCGGAAACTATCTTCAACTTGACATTGAAACTGGCGGTGTATTTCAGTTCGGTGACAAGAAACGTGCTTGGCAAGAGTCGAACTTGGTTATATATAAACACATGCTGTAGTGTTCACGTGAATTGAACTATTAAAGGACGAGTAAAACTTCTCCGTCGACAAAATCTAAACGGTATGACGCGGACGCACGAAACATGACTCTGATTCTCTCAATTTCCGATTACCAAAAGAAAAGGAAGGTATTATAATCAACCCGACAATGACAAGTTGAGTTTGCGCCAGATCTTCACGTTTTAGGGTTCAGAGAATCACCTATGACCATTTTCCGACGGACGCTGGGTGTCTGTGTGTGTGATCAATTTTTCGTCCGACAATATCTCGAGAGTGAATAAATGCATTCCAACCTTTATGCATCCTTTATGTATCAATTGCTGCGGTTCTTCCTATTTTGGAAAACAACGATTTGAGAAGAACAAAATTTTAATTGGCGATATCTCGAGAACTGATCAACGGATTCTGACGATTTTCGACTCAATCTATATAGAATTTGCTTCTATATAAATGTAGTTGTATTTCGAAACTAATCGATTCGAACCTTTTGTGTGGGAAAAAAAATTCATTCACGGAACATACTATTCTCTGACAATGAGTTTAAAAAATTCATACGAGAATTTCCACGACGGCCCATCGAGGTCAGCTGACTTTTCTGCTTGTTTACCATACGTATTAGGCAATATATCGAGGTGAGCTAACTTTCCTCAAATGGAACCATGTGTTTTTTGTTCAAATGTATTATAGCAGATATTGAAACGAATCCCAAGAGGTATAATAACACGATACTACTCTCATAGATTATTCGAGGAATATCAAAGTACAAAAGTTTCAGGGTATAACAACTTGATTAACAATCTGATTACACGCGACTGCAGGGGTATTTTAAATTTTAGCTACTTCAATCTCAGAGGTACGTGAAAATATTTGAATATCGGATGAAAACCCACGTGGGCGGGTGTATCAAGAAAAAGAAACCAATGGTAACTTTTGACCAGAACTGCGACCAATTATTATTTATCTGTGAAAGCTTGGGTCAGTGTTTATATACGATAAGTTTCGAATACGATCAATTATACCTACCATTAGTTGTTTCGGATCAACGCTCTTATCTGTCTTTCTTCAAATCAATGCAGCGAATTGTTAACTCCTTATATATAGTGTCGACTTGATTACGTTAGTGTGTGTCGTCGGAATATATTAATGGATTGGATAACGCGTCGTTATAGTTCACGAGGCACATAGATTACTGTTGAAACTTCTTAAACGTTCTTATATTCGACGTCTATGTATCATAGTTATGGCATTCTCTCTTCAAAAATCAAAAAATATCTTGACGTATTAAATATACAAAGGTTGGGTAGTGGGTATAATAAATGCGTGGTTTAGGTTGTCTAAAGCTAATTTTTTCTCGTTTTGTTATGAGTGCAGTATAGTTACACGATTCACTTATCCGTTTTTCACATATTTTCCCTTATTTGTCTGGTGCACAAAATTCATTAAACGTTGTATAATCAATTGGAAACGACGGTGCAGTAAGCATTCAAAGATCCGTTACTCAGTTGACAAAGTAACCCGCTACGATGCACTTAAAAATATTTATTACTAGGTAAACATCGGACGCAGCCAATCCCGCAGTTCATTTATTTGTCGTTTCGTTAATTACTCTATGAAAAATTTCATCTCACAAAAAACTGCACCAAAACGTGGCGACGAGAATTCCAAACAAATATCCGTTCACTCGAGGTCCATTATCCTGCGAATTGTGACTTTCAGCAGCATGAATCTCCCCTGGTGCATTATTCGACGAACGGTTATCAAGAGGTATGACCCCAAGCGGTTGTTCACCAGGTGTTGGCAATACTTCGGGCCCTTGTACTGAGGGAGGCGGTGGTAACGGCGTGTAGAAAATCTCAGTTATCTTCTGCGGGGAGACTTCGATCGGTGCTAAGGTCGTGTCCAGTATTTGGACTTCGTTCTGTTGTATGATCGCTGGTATTATAGCTGTGGCGTTCACGTGATGTTCCTGAGGTACCGGGGTTACCGCAATAATCGGTGCATCGGTGGTATTGGGTTGTTCTGATTGAGCAGGTGAGATCGTCACGTCTAGTGGACGATTAGTTTCAGTTGAATAGTTACCCGGAATCAGAGACAGCGAATTTGTTGTCAGTACTGCGGAGATGTCGACCTCTTCTGTTATAACTTTTGGCGCCAAAGTTTCTCCTAATTTAGGAATCTCGATGGGCTGGGGTCTTGTAGTGTGGGGAAACGGGGTTGTGTGGATGGGAAGTGTGGTGTAGTTTGAGGAGGGAAGTTCTTTCGGGAGCTCAGTAGCCGTAAGCATATTTGTTTGCAAGAATGCATTCTCCACGTCCAATGAAATAGCGTCCCAATTCTCGTCTTTTTTCAAAGCAATTTTACGCGCATTCAGAAACTTAGAAACGGTTCGTGGACACTTGAACGTTTGTATTTCAGTCAGGTCAATCGTTCCCAAGTATTTCAAATTGGACAAGGCTTCAGTGTCGATGCAATCGATGCGATTACCCGAAAGTCTCAACTCAGTGACGTGAGTAATATGGCCATAAACGTCCTTTTCGATATCCTTGATTTCATTGTAGCTCAGGTCTAGATAATTCAAACTAGCGAGTCCCCGGAACCAATCTGCTTTAACGCTAGTCAGGCGATTATTGTTTAAAATTAATTGCTGCAAAGAGTGGAGTGCCTGGAACGCGTTAGGGTCAATGTCTTCTATGCCACAATCCGAGCATTTAAATCTTGCCAGAGAATTGCCGAATCGTGTGAGCGCATTTGCGGGTAATTTCGTAACTTTCATCCCGTCAATAAGAATGATCCTTGTACCAGTCGGGATTTTATCCAAATCAGAAAGCTGTCCGCCAGTGCACGAGTAAGACGGCGAACGCCTTGAACGTACACACTCCGCATTACTTTTCGATATGCCAGCCACTAGCAGTATGAACAGCGAGAACACAAGTTGCTTCTTCATTTTATTGAAATTTTTTTAAATATATTTCCGGGCTGAAGCTTCGTCCGGAATTGAACTTGGTGCGAATAATTAGTAATCAAATGATTAGGTTCAATTTTTATTTTCGATTTACTAATCCGAGCCGCGAAATTCGTTTAACACATCGCATTGATTTAAGTCGTCGAAAATAAATTTAAGGAAAAAACATCTTTTATCACCATGTAATTATGGAATTGAAATTTTCAGCAATTTCTGAGTAAAGCGAAACTCCAAAAGCCTCAGATTGTTTTTAAACAGTATCGAAGTTGCCGTTCATTGGAATTTTGAATAATAAGGAATTTAGACGCTTGGCATTTTTGTCATATTCAATTTCAACAATTTCGAACTATTTGGCCGACATTACCAACCCGATTGTTTCCAGCAACTGAAGAGTGCCGTTCTGATGACGGGATATTTATTTACTAGTAGCCGACCGCCCCACTCTACGTTTAATCGTCAAGTGGCTGTCCATCGGTAAAAATAGGACAGCGTGAAAATAGAACGAACGTAGTCTGATTCAGGCGGGAAATATAGCAAAGGCAGGATCTTAACCTGAATCGACAAAATAAGATAATCCAATTGGGTCACAGATGACATTTCCGTATACTCATTGCATCAAGGGCGCGTCTGTTCTTATGTCGTCCACTTTTAAAGCCAATATCTTGCGGCACGGTAGCTCAACGGAGGAATAAGATATTGATATATCTTTGGATTACGTAAATCATCCCCGTTGCTACAGAGTTAGGTATGATGTAAGCACGTGCATTTCGGCTCGATTTTATTTTTCACTTCGACATTATTAGAATTTCGTCATTTCTCTCTCGTTCAACCTTATAAGTTAACGGACTTTGCCAGCTTTTATCATTTTAGCGATAGAATTTGCCTGGTAACAAACCGGCTTTAAATGTAAAATGCGAAATCGATGACAAATTTTAATTTATGGTTCTGATTCTTCGCACCTCTTTTTACAGATCCTATTGGTAAAAAGAAGAGGATCGGTCTCCCCGCGTATCCCTTTTTCTCAATATTTTGGAAGTTACACGAAAGAGAAATTTCAGTGACAGCATCAAAAATCGGCTACGCGCTCTATTTAAAACGTTCATATCTTTAGTCCTATCTATGCTTATTGTATACTTCGAAGGGATCTTATTTTAAAGTCTGTGACACAGACTTTCATAAGGTCCTCAATAAATTAAACGGCAACCAAAATTTCTATTTGTTGTGAGCAATTCAATCTTCAAATGCGATATTCAATATCAGTCCACACCTATAAAATTCTGAGAAAATATGAGTGCATTCGTTGATCAATTCTACACAAAACTGGTAAGTTCGAAAATAGAAATTCGATGGGTTATGTCTGAAAAAAACGGTTGAGTCTGCCGTAGAGGTAGAGGCGGGTGGATCATGATGCTGCGAGCTGTGTACGAGGGCAGAGTCGCGGGGCATCCGCAAAATTTTGATTATCGTTGAATTGATTAGATACTAAATGAAAGGACGTTTTACAGGCGTTGAAATGAGATCCGTTTGAAGTATGTAGCGTGAATGGAACCGAAGATATGAACGTTTGAAATAAAACGTGTGACCGATGCTAGAGACTGATGTGTGAGTAACCGTAATCGTATTCGAATATCACCAAGTTTTTTACAAATTGTGAGACTGATATCGGTGGACCTTGAATAGGAAATATACCTAATTTATTTTAACAATCTTTTTTCTTGAAGCGCTGATGTCTGAGGTGAAGTTGAGAGACCACAAAAAAAATTTCGATGAATTGCGACATCGAACGCGATTCGAAAATACACGTTGTGGGATAGGAGACAGATGAGGCAAATATGAAAATCGTAAATGTCCATTAGGGTGGGTCGAATATCCGCTTAAAAAAAAAAAATGAATTCGGTAATAGCAAAAATATTAATCTTTGCGATGAAACAAAATTGTGTGCAGAGGGAAAAAATTTTCGGTCAACATCTCAGGCTCGCCAATTGCAGTTAAAGTTTAGTGACGCAATAATTTTGTTTTCCACACTATCGTATAGGTCCGCAAAAAAGGTCCTGAGCAATTGTCGCGTAAATATTGTAGTTTCAGAGATAATCGTAATTTCATCTCAAAATTATCATTTTTGGCCCTATGTCATACACCTGTGTAGTATACAACAATGTTTGTCAAAGTTAGGTTAGCTTTGAGTCAAATGTTTGTATACAAGTTAATACGATTAAAGAAAAATTAGAAGTGCCCTCTACTGGCGATGTGTTAAAACTCAGTAGTGATTAATGGAGTACTGAGATTTATTGATGAATAGTCAAGTTTTCAACAAAATTAAATGAAACATGTTTTTTTAACTCATGAAATAACTAAGTTTGTCCTAGAAATGAACGAAATTTTTTTTTCCTCAGCACACAATTTTGTTTCATCGCAAAGATTAATATTTTTGTTATTAAAGAATTCATTTTAAAAAATAGCGGATATTCGACCCACCCTAATGTCCATATATTCTCATTTGATAGGAGAAAGAATACAAACTCACCTTTCGTTTCCTACGTTGTTTTTTCTTACTATCCTCTTGGGTGAAGGTCGTGAATTCTGGTACATCACCCGTTTCAATTAATTTTTGAATAATATCATGTAACCGTGGTTCTTCAGCACAGTTTGTGAACGGAACAGCTTCAAGAATATAGTCCATATCTCCTTTGCCTGAAAATACCTTTATCGCTTAGCCGTGATAACAATTGAAATATGAAATTATTTTCCAGTTTGTAATTCGTACCACTATTTTAATTCGTCTACCTTTTCAGAGAGGATTTCATTATACTTAATTTCATCGCTGTATCGTTTCGGGGGTAAAAAAAAACGTTTTATCTCTTTCACTCTCACCGCTCTAATCGTTAGTCTTTGACACAAAACAAAACCTCCGACGAGATGAGCTCTACATCTCAACTTCAAGAGGTGGAGCAAGCCATTTCTTGATATCTATTTAACTTTTTGCAGTGTATACTGTCTTAGACATGCGACTTTTTTGGAATTTGCTCAGAAGGGTTTTTTCGGCTACTCATTCCGGATCTAACGTCAGTATACAGAAATTTAATATATAATAATGTATCAAATTTTTATATTTTATGATACAATCATATGTCATCTGGATTATATTAAATCCTATCTATATATCCCACGCAGCACTTAATATCACAGAATATCTATAAAATTTTGTAAGAAAAATTCTACTATTTACTGAATATTGTCCCAGATTCTTGGGTAATAAAAATATTTTGTGCCTATATTAATTGAATTTTTACAATCAATATTTTAGGACAATATTAATAGAATATCAATTGATATTTGTGCAGCATAATAAGAATAAATCTCAAAATATATGCATAATATTTTTCAAATATTTTTGTCAAAAATTTTGTGAACCTTGAACGTAAGTATTTATCATTATCATTATGATTATTTATTCATATTACTTATTTATTATTATGACACCGTTTCCGAAGAAGTTGGTTCGCTGATTTCGGTCCACCATTTGGGATTTCTTGATTTCGTATTCAGATTCAGAATCAGCGACGCCGAAAACCCTGGGATATCGAACCTGAAGCTATTTGCACCATTTCGACAGAAGTTGGTCCGCCATTTTGGTCAGCCATTTTTAATTCTTCAATTTCATCTTCAGATTCGAAATCAGCGATTCCAGAAACTCCGAGATGCCAAAACTGAAGGGCCTTGCATTATATTTGAGGAACTTGGTTTGCCATTTTGAGTATGCCATTTTAGAACTGTCATTGTCCGTTCGCCATTTTCAATTTTACAATTTTTACCTTAGATTCAAAATCAGCGCCCCCAAGAACCCCGACACACCAAATCTCATGCAATTGGCACCATTTTTGAGGGAGTTAGTCCGCCATTTTGAATTTTGAATTTTAACTTCGGATTTGAAATCAGCGACCCCGAAGGCCCCTAGTGTCGCTCTGTTGGCTAAAAAGCTTCGTATGGATGCTTTTCGGGAGCTCTCGAATAGCGAAAATCTGGAAAATTTGGCATTGTCAGGGGATGATTACACCCCCTTAGGTTGGAATTGCGACGATATGAAAATATACGTGTCGAATACTGTCACCCCCTCTACAAAATCCCAAAGTCTCGTTGAAATCGAAATGGTACACGAGGCGAGGTTCCCTTGCTAGAGTTGAGATATAGAACTCATATGGGATGATCCGTCTTGTGTCAAAAACAAAGTTTAGAGTAGTGGGAGTACAGAAAGTAGAGTGTCGATTTTCTTTCAGGCACCCCAGTATTGGTGTGCTAATGATTTTATTAACGAAAATCAAACCGTTAATTTAAGGGGAGGTTACCGTTCATGACGATGAAAAATTCGATTTTTGTTTTTACATAATTTGCATCCTGAAAGTATTTAGAACAGGAAGAAGAAGGGCCTCTGTATATTGCTGGAATAGCTGATTATTTGAATGTAAGTTGTCAAAGATTGTTTATATCGTTAAACTTTAAATGCGTTTTTCTGGAAACAGCATTTTTCAGCGCGCGGGGCGCTCTAGAGCTTCAACGGATGAACCGATTTGCATGAATCTTTGCGCAATTGAAAGGAGATTCAATTTGCGGGGCCATCACGAAGCGATTTTTGTCACAAATTGATGGGGAAATATTTTTTTCGTCCGTTGAAGCAAAAAAAAACAGGGCAAAAAATTTGTTTTTTTTTCAAACGGCTGCCATTTTGTTATCCAGGGGTTTTTCAGAAAACAAAAACCGATAAGGCCCCCTAAATTCAGTCTAGTTTGATGATTTTCAACCCGTTTTTGTTTCAAATGAACTGGCCAGGCTGTGGAGTGCCCCGAGCAGACCAAAACACGCCGTGCACGGTTTCATTTGACGGCAGCTGGAGCCACCATTTTAGATTTTTTTTTTATAAATGAAATTGGAATTTACTCTCCATTGATAGAAGAATAAAATACGTTGAAACTCATTTTCAAAAGTATTGATTTTATATAAAAAAAAAATTCCCGAAGTTCACGTATTTTTCATGCCGCTCGACGGTAACCTCGTCTTAAAAGCCCTATGGTGTGTAAAAAAGGTTATATTTCAAGGTAGCAAACGCGTGATTGTGATGTCAAAGAGCTGATGTCGGCCGTATAATTAAATATTTAAATTGATATGTAACTTGAGAACCCAGTATTAGGTTCAGCAAATTCCAGTAAAACAACTGAAGGCTTCATACAGTTTGGAACTCACATTAGTTGATATCCAAATGACACACAGTATTCTTATAGATATTTCCGAGATTAACAAAAATGTTTGAAACTCATCCTAAAGCGGGGTTTCTGCGATTTATGTTTTTTGTTGCTAGTTGACCGGAAAAAACTTAAGCTAATCTGATTTGAAGTACGTCTTCAATTTTTTTCATCTACGGAGTGCCTCCTCGAAGAGGAAGAAACGATTCATTGAATTAATCAAATATATTCGGTTGAGAAAAACAGATGTGTTGAATTATTGGTCATTCGAGGTGTATTTGGAAGTATTATCAGGGTTCTTACCAACTTCGATGTTTCTTAGTCTCTGATTTTGTTCATTCATATCATGTGACAAAAGTTTTTCTTCTAAATAAAATTCGCAAATGATAGATTCTCCGGTTGTCTAATTTTAGGGTAATATAGACTCATCTGCGAATCATGTAGCGATAAAAGTCTAGCGCTGAGGACCGAGTGGAAAAAACCACTACACATACAAGTTGAGTCATTATTTAAAAATATATCATTACTAAGTTATAAATTCTACTTTTTCAATCAAATTTCCCGGTCTTTTTCAGTCACTTAAGCATTCCCTGAAGTTTGATGGCTAAATGATGTCTTATAATTTAATTATAGAAATACGGCAATGTCGTGCCGATGCCTATAACTTGTTATTGTAAAATCAGATATAAAATACGAGAATACATCCCAAAATCATAGCTCATTGTCAGATGTTTATAAATAAGAAATTCCAATTTGTGCTATACCACTCTGTTGAAGTTTAGTCAAGCAGATGTAAGGATTCTGAAGCTCTCGTTCCTCACAGTTAGATGCAGTCAAAGTAAAATCAATCCTTTCAAGAAATGAGATTCCTAGATTTTTTGGTCTTTTCTATTTAGAAAGTAAACCCATTTCAAATTTCTAATATATTAATTCTTTTGTCTTCAAACATTGAAGAATGAGTCAAACCGAGAAAGAAATAAGTAGAAAAAATCCATTCAATGTGACCTGGTTTGTTTTATCTCATAAAGCTTTCTTTTCTGATCGATTAAAGACCAGAAAATTCTAAGATTCTACCATCAGTTGATCCGAATCCTTACCAAAACTATTTTTACTTTGTCTGCCGCCAACCATGAGAGGTAATAGCTGCGAAATCTTGATTTCTTAAGCCAATTATTATACCTGAAAACACTGGTAAACTGCTCTGATTAAACCGTCGAGCTGAAGCCGGCATCCAGAGTTCATCAAAACTAATGCAAAACCGATACTTTGATAAAATCATAGGCATAAAACTGTAATTCACTCAATTTGAAAGAAGTTTAGCGCATTTGGCTGGTCGCTTCAGCTTCGTGATTAAACTCAGGCATTGAAAAATTGTTCTAGGAGAAACCGTACCTCTCTTAAATCATATGATTCACAGTGTATACTCTTCGTTGTGAAGTTAGCAGTAAAATAACGGTATGGTAAAGTAAGTGCGAGTTCTTACTGTCGATATAAGCTCGTTTAAGATCTTTTATCTCGGTGTCCGACCCCTTGTAGGTTTTCTCATAGTTGTTAATATCCTCGAAAGTGATCTCCTTGAATAGAGAGCGCCAGTAATCGGCCCAGTTACGCATGACGACCTCTTCGCTTTCCTCGTCAAATTGGCCTGATTCATCGTATATCTTTCTTTTATCATTGTCGCTGAGAATTGAATGAATTCTTCCAAGTACTTTGAACTTTTCTGTTGCCTCTGCCTTCACTTCCTCCTCGACACGATCCGGATGCACAAGGAGTGAGAGCTTGTGATATGCCTTTTTAACTGTGAAAAACGGAAGATATGTCAAAACTACATCAAACACAGAATAAACCTATGTGGTATACAGAGGTTGGATAATAGTACAGATGTTTGACAGAATTCTAAAATTACAACACATATTGGAAAGTGTCGAGTTTACAAGATTATTAGTGTCAAGATTCGTGAAAAAATAGATATAAGATTTAGAGGTTAGGTTTCCGAGTGTAAACTGTGATGTTTGTTACTTACCTTGTTTTTCATCAGCGGTTGTTGGAATTTTTAAGACATCGTAAAAGTCTCGGGCGCCAAAATATTTTTCGCACAAATCTAACAGGCCTGCCATTTAAACGTATTTGATGTTAAGCTTTAATTTGACATTGATTTTTGTTATTCGTAAAATAAATGACATTAGGCGGTAACAACCATTCGCGCGAATATCATTCAGCTGCGCGCGCAGCACGAAGGTATACTGGCTAGTCAATAATGTATGTTCGGTTGTCTATCGTAAGGTGTGTAACATCAAGTCACAGCCATATATTTCAGTGGTCACAGCAAGCAAGGCTGTTTCTGCCTGACACCGCCATAGTAGGCTCATTCATAAATTTAAAAAGTCGGTTAAAAACTCTTTGCAAATCGTAGACGGTCAAATTGTCAACCTAGGTATCTGCACTAAATTCATTAGATGTTTATGTAACTACTTTTCTATTACGATTCAATAAGGACTTTTATTTTATGAACTTCTTTCTTGAAATTTTGAATGTATCAATAGGTTTCTCGAAACGAAACATTTAATTTACTTTCTCAGCACTTTGGTATCTACAGTGAAATTCGTGACCCACGAAGTAATATTGGAAGAATTCGTCGGGGAGGGTCAGAGGAGAACGTTTTTCTTTGGGAAGCGACGTTTGGTATCGTCAATTTTTTCCAAAATCATCTTGAACGATTAAAGCCTGACTTGTTCACTCCGAGAACTTGAAAGAACAAAATTGTATACTAGTCCAAGAGCCAAGTACTTCTTTGCTGCATTAAATCTACGCGCGCGATTTATTTTTCGGTAATGATTAAGGGGTGCTCCCTGAGTGTAAATACAGGGGGGCGGGTTCAGCCGCCATATTGGAAAATCGTTTTTCTCAAACATCTCGTAAACGGTGTATCCTACTATAATCTTTTTTTTTTTGCAGAATCAATAATTTAGGAGTTACTGCGTGGCAAACGTTGAATTAACACGTAATTACTGGGAATACTTCAACACATTGCATTTGATAATATCGTAGGATACTTTCTGATACCAAATAATAATATAAAGCAAATGAGGTGGGAATAACGACACTCGGACTGAGAAAAGATTACGTATGGAATGAAATTTATTAATCGCCCACGTTACCGCGACTCCTAACTATTATAGCTCCTAAACTATTAAGTCTGCAAAAAAAGTTTATTATAAACGTTCCAAAGAAATTTTATGCTCTACAATTTTTTGTAAATTATGTATCTATAATTTGTTTGTAATAATGGAATATTGAATTTTGTTTATTAATAAATTTAACTCCATACATGTTCTCTCCTCAATGCGAGCGAACATCAATCCCACCTCATTTGCTTCGTAGAACATTGAGTATCAGAAAGTTACCTACTATATTATTGCATGCAATGTGATAAAGCATATCCATGTCAATTACGCCTCAATTTAGCGATTGCCGCGCTGTAACTCCTAAACTATTGATTCTGTAAAAAAAAGTTTAATACACATTTTTAGAAAATTTCATGTTCTACAAGTTTGATTATAATTATTTTCACGGTTCGATCAACCGTTGACAAAATATTTCATAAAAACCATCTTAACAACATTTTGGCGCGCTGTAACCCAAAGAGTATGAGTTCTACCGGAAAAAACCGCACACTGAAAAAACGTTGAGGAAAAAGAGAAAATGTTTTTCGAATATCCTATAATTCAATACATGCATACAAAAATTATTTGGATACTTGCAAGTTCCTGTCGCGAATTCAGACATTAATTCCCAGAATCCTATAAGAATTTTCGAGCCTCATTTTTGGATTCAGCGCATGAAAACACGTCGGAGAACCGTATGCTCAGTCCTCAATGACATTTTGGTCCCAAAATTTTGTTGCACAGGGTTATGTTGAGAAGTTAAATGAAATAGGAGCACATTGAGCAGATATATGCTTTCATCGCGATAATCTGAAGAATGGCACACAAAAGTACAAGACACCTAGCTAGAGTCCAGATCAACAGTCTGAAATGAGTTACTGCAACCTTCGCAAGAACGTATAATTAACACTATGTTAGGATAATATAAAATAAAAATCCAAGGTTAGTATGGATTTCGATGAATTAGTTTGAAAACATATACATATATAACGTTCAATTAAAAAATAACGAGAAAATATTCATTCTGCATCTAATTTCTAAGCCCGAAATCTCACTCGTGAAATTAAATAATGGTACCGAATTGTGACGCGCTATTCTTTATGAATATAGTAGTAGTTCCATGATTTTTTAACGTTTCGGAGGTTGTATTTTTATATAATTGATTTAGCTCAGTCGGTGACATTTGCTTTTGCAGTTAACACAAGGTCTGGTTGGAAAGCATGCTTGAAAAAAATATCGGTTCGAAATATCCATAACTGAGTGAATAGTGCGCTTTACTCAATAATTTCGAAACGTGATACTTCGCTGCATGCCCTTATTGCATCCGACTCCTCAACTAGTTCTGCTGCGTTGGGTGGCCAATTAAATGGATAATCATCATTATTGCAGCTGTGTTTTGATATTTCTCAAAATCGCACTAGAATGTATAATCAATATACCAATATATCCAACTTGTTTTCTATAATTCATTGTCAAATGTCAGCGTAGTTGAAAAAAAATGCCGATAATTTTGAAATTAAAGTTGCATCACCGTCATCGGAGTAGATTTGTTCATCCCGGAATAAACTGGTAACAATGAAAGTCCGACGACAAGGTTATCAAAAGTAAGTTTGAACGTAAGCAGAATGCGCGCATATGTTCAACCAGTTTCATGCAACATGGCTTTAATAATTAGATTAATACGGTTCGTAAATTTTTAATTCATTTATTTAACAGCATTTTATATTACTATTGGTATTTGGTATTATGTTTTCAATCAGTAACTATTGTTTTAAAAGGCATGCGAAGGAGTTATCAAGGTGAAGCAAAAGTAATGACGTTTGGTCGTAAAATAAAATTGAAAATATAGACCGTAGCGATTGCGTTAACGACGTGCAGATACGGTTAGAGAAACGATGCTCGGCTCAAAATCAGCTCTGCTCGGCAAGGGCATATCGTGACCTTTGAAGTCCGAGCACTCGTCTGAAATTGTCTTCGCTTTCTTTGATGATTATTACTAACGCCATTATCATTACATTTACAATTATTTTTATTATTATTTAATTTGTAGGATGCCTCTTTTTCAGTGCTAGTTTTGTTTCCTCTTTCTCTCTATATGTATACTACTTCATGAAGACACAAGTTTGCATGTACGCTTAATGTCGGGTAATAAACACTTAGTACTGTCACTGCATTTATTGCCTTCAGTATCTGCATCCATTGCGACATTAAAACTGAGTGCTGTTGTTATCCGCCTCATCAATTACAACGTTTCTCGACACTAAATATCCAGCTAATTGTCTAGACAATAGACCCCGCTTTTGGTGTGGCCTCGTATCCAGTTCAGGTAGTCCGAATTCTTCACGTAAATGCCCGGCATTCCACGCTTAGCACATCCTATTCCCCAAGAAACAACTCCTACACAGATAAATGATGACCGATTTCCGAATTAGTTATATCGATTAAATCACCGCGCTGCAGCTGATAATGCGAACCACGGAATAGTTATCCCACACGACATAGCACGTATCAGATAGGTTCCGGAAACGTTGCACTGCTATCTAGTTACGATCTCAGAAACATAACAGTCAATTACTCTTGCATTTTAGGAATGAATCGGACGAGTGAAAGTTCACCAGTATTACATGTCGTTAAAACGTGTATGGAATGTAACCCTTCAGTTACATTTCAGATATATTCCGGTCATGTTTCATAGAACTTATTCGGCGAGATCTGATGATGCTTTTTGAATCCGTAATTGCCCATATTTTAGTTATTGTACTAACCAGCCCAGTAATTGCGTATATCTGACATGGAATTATTGTCCACTGACGAATAAAAGGTTGTACGAGTATCTGATCAATGTTAGTTTGAGCCTAGCCTAGAAGATAACTGTCTGCAACGTTTTATGGTAACGAGCGCAATGTAACTGAGACGTGACTTTTCGTAGATCAAAACTCGTGTGACGTTTCTGATATCTAACTGAAACACTGTTCCGTGTGGGTACTTATAGGTATGAAAACGTATAATGTGATCTCAAATACGAGTAGCAGTGACTTACCAATGGTCTCGTACTTTCCGGTCGCTCTTTCAAAGAGTAAGGGGCCGCCGCTATCACCCTGATAAGTGTACACATGAATTTAGCAGGAAATCGATTGAGCCACTGGTTATTCAGTGCCGCTTGATAAGTACCTGACAAGCGTCTGTGTCGTCGTTGTACGCACAGAGCATAGACGTAGTAAGATGAGCGCCAAATGATGTATTCCTACACGTCGAATATGGCATAACTTTGAGGTCTGCTTGACGAAGATACCTAGATGCACCTCCGTTAGTGGTGACTTTACCCCATCCGGTAACTCTCACTTTATGACCCGTGTAGTCAGATCCTGTACGCACGTGATTTTTGTAACCCAGGATTAGTCCCGGTTTCAGGATGAATTTTGTAAAATTGATGGGGCGTTTATCCTACCTTTATTCGGTAGACAAACTGGTCTCACATTTTCGTTATACTGTACGGGATACCTAAGCTTGATCAAGGCAATGTCGTTCGTGTCATGCAGATAGTCGCTCTCAAAGCCGTTGTGGAGAATCACCTGTGCAATTGGTGTCACAAATCCTTCTTTCCGATTCTCGATGTCGTGCATCCCAAGACCTATCGATAAGTCACTGGGATTTGTCCTGAGAAAGCAGAGAAGAGCTTCAGAGAAATCGCTGTGAAGTTATCGAGATTTAGATCAAGTTGATGAAATACCATTTAACGCAATGGCCTGCAGTAAGGATGTATCGGTCATTGATCAGAGTTCCCCCACAGTGCAGAGTTCCCCTATTGAAAATAGCTGCCACCCAAGGGAAAATGTGTGGCGGCGAGATAATGCCGCCAACGATACGATTGGAAACACCTTCACCGGATATTCCGCACTCTGCAGGTGACATAAATGTGGAAGAAATTAGATTTCGCATTTCAAAATTCGTTCAGCATAGTAGCAATGAGGTAATTAAATTCACCACAGTTTGGATTGACCAGGCGTTCGAGCTGATGAATGCTGTAGGACTCGACGACCTGGAACAATAACTTGATTTTATCATAGTATTACACCACTAATTGTGAAACTCTTCGGAAAGGTGATTAGGACGACAATTTCAACAAACGTCATGTATCAGAAGAGCTCCAATCGCGAACAGCGTTACTCTCATGTTCATAGTGCGAATTTTGCGAATAACTCCACCGGGGCGACAACTCTCGCTAATCCACAGAAGCTACTGAGCTCTCCGTACCACATACCTTGATCTATATGGCAAATTATATGCGATTCACTTTGCCAACCCCCGTAAGGCTGGCTAGTTTTCGTCGCCTTACCTCGCATTCATCTTGGTCCATCCCCTCTCCAGGTTACTTCGCTTCATTACACTTCACCTTGCATTGAACGGTGCCTATAGGCAAAGCTTCATCGTTCGTCGTACCGATTTGAAAATCAAACACATTGGGTTCTGATTATGAGCGTATAATATACGAGTTGCGCAGTAGCAACAGCTGCTCTTCGCAGCCAAGCTAGTAGCTATTGACTATTTCGGAATCGGTTCAGTTGGTGTAAAATCTAGATTATACCCCTTATATACGATTGTCTTCGCAGATTCGTTCTTGAACTCATAGCCAACGGGCTCATCATCGAGGATAGTTTGTAAGGCTGTTGGTTCGTTGGTTGAATCTATATTCGGCGTCCTTCTTATGATGCAACTTTTTGTTTGATCGTTTAGAGCTTTGACAGCAGCAGAATATTGTTAATATCAAATAATAGCAGACTTCTATCAGGGTTCGAGTCGGTTCGCAAACTTCATTCAATCGGACTGGTGTAACTAAATTTGGCGTTGAACCCAGTTTCAAAGAACTGATGGGAATCGCTATAACGAAGTCTGTCTATAAACCTATATGTAATTAATATGATTTCTCGAAATATGAATTTCCTTCAATAAATTTAATAAAGTTGAATATCTAGAATTGGACTCTGTAATGGGCCAATTTGAAACTTCGAAAAATACGGATTCACAATCTGCATGATAAATGAATTTTGATTCTTTTTTCTATTTACTAGCTCATGACAGAATTCCTTGATTGTTATTGAAACGGATATGGCGGGTTATGAAATGTCGGAAAAATCAATTTCACTTTTCGGCATTTTTGTTTGGATGTATATTTTAAGTGTAAATCAAGGGGTCATTCTGGTTTGGAACACGCCAAATCATGGAAAAATGGTCCATGGATTTTTTCTTTAATGAGGAAAATAATCAGCCTCTGTTAATTATAATAAACTCTGTTTTTTTTTTACCACTTATTATTCAGCTCGTGAAAAATTAAAAATATTTGTGGCGATTAAAAATTATTAGTTACCAGCGGAATAGGATGATTGTAATTCCAATGAGAGCCAATGATGTATAGAACATGCTTCAAAAATTTCAACGCGATCGACTGGGACTTTATTTTATAGCACTGCAAGTTGAAAAAAACGTGTTTCGAGAAGAACGTGTTTAAAATTTTGACTGTGAGTATCATAGAACACATATACGAAGCGTTTTTCACTAAACCAGCCACTTTTTTTTCGTGACTTTCCCCGCTATTTTCGAAACTTTGCCAGTTTGTAGGACCAGTTAAAGAGACTTTCAGTAAATTATTTCAGATTTTTAAATATAACCGTTTTTTTTCAGGCCGTCGATGGGTGCCTGACAGGCCTATCTGCGGCTTATGCCAAGGGCCTAGCGGAGGGCTGGACGGACCGCCGGTTCAAGGAGCTCTGGGTACGGGCACCTGGCATGGCTTACACGAGGGCCCTCACGCGAGCTAGGTGCCATACTAACTAACCTGGACAGAACCAGTCTCAGGGTCCTGATAGTACTCGTCACCGGTTACTGGTTCACAGGCAAGCACCTGGTGCATATGGGGCTCAGAACCGAGCCTCACTGTACCAGGTGCGGGGATGAGCAGGAAAGCCCGCTCCACCTGATCGCACGCTGCAAGAGCCTCGAGGGACCTCAGAAGGAGGCCCTCGGTGTGACCTACAGCGTAGGCACGAAGATTGAGGAGATTGGGGTGGGTGGGCTGCTGCGATCCGCCAAGCTAGCCAACCTGACTTCAACTCCTACGAACTAGGGTGCCCTCACGGGCTCGGGCACAATGGTCCGAACGGACTGGGCGCCCGGTAAGTACTCAATACAAACAAACAACAGCAGGAAAAAAGATTGAAGGTACAAGTTGTATTTTTCCATCATTTTTTCAATGAAATTCGTGTCATAAATCGTCCTTGTAAACTAGATTTTTCACTAAAAAAGGTAAAAAATATTTTCTTTCTTCAAGAAACACGACTTTTATTTTGCTGCGAAATTTACTAATTCTTTGGGCACATGTGCAGACTCATTGTTAGTGAAAAAATCGCCAGAATGGGACCGTCAAGGATTCTGGACTGACATGAGGAGAGAAACAAATCCTGTATTTCAATCTTCATTCCGAGTTTCTGCGATCGATATTCACGGCAAAATCGCATTTCCTCATTTGTTTAAATTCAAGATTTTTGTCTTGTTGAACGGTTCACTGGCCACTCATTGTTACTTCAAGAGATTTAGGCTCTTATTTATAGTACTTGTTTTTTTTTTTTTATTACCGTTCAGAACCATTGTCGGTCGCATTCTGGCAATTTTCGCACTGAATCTACACATGTGCCCAAAGATTTCATAAATTTGGCAGCAGAATGAGAGGCGTGTTTCTTGAAGAAAAAAATATTATTCACCTTTTTTAGTGAGAAATTTAGTTTAGAAGGACGATAAAATTATAACATAAAGAGCATAGCCGAATAAGCATACTAAAATTGCCCCCGACGAGATTCCAGATGACACTTGGTCTATACTATCTCCACCAAACCAAGAACATTGGCTGAAATTTTCAGACCCTCAACCTTATTAATTTTCGAGTAATGAGAAAAAATGTGATTCTTAGTTTTTAATTTTTTTCTACACTAATAATTAGGATTTAATCGATTGTTTTTAAAATACTGATCAACAAGACGTTGGTAATTTAATTTTTTCATGAACTTCGAAGTAATAATCGATTCAAAGAAAAAAAACGAAAATTAAAGTTCGCGGTTTCAATGTGTTCGTACAATTATTAAATTTACAAAAAATACTCCTCATTCAAGTCCCTTTCTCCTCAATTTTTTTCATTTATTTCCATTTGGTGCAACATTCCGAAAATAATTAAAAACATTTTTTTTCGAATTTTTGGCAACAGATATTTATGAATTTTTTTTTCTTATCCTCTTTTCGTCGTCGTTAAATGTATTCTACCTAAATAATAACAAAATAAACCAGTTTTCAATGTATTTGCGTACGCACATATTTTAATGGTTATGAATTTTTAGAAAAAAAAAACAAACAAAAATATATGTTCCAGTACATCAATCAGTATTTTCCATTATTATAAAAGAATTCAAGACACCTGTGAAATAAAAAAAACAAATATCTCCTCAAGATTGAAGTTAGATCCCGGCCCATTAAAGCGACGACGTATCGATGTTGCATTAATTATCGTTCTAATGTAATTGGCATTTCTGGAATCTCGAGATATTCCTGTGAGTGTGCGAATCGCAGGCAGACTGCTGCTCTCGCGTAGCCGCAGTCATTTATTATTTAGCTCATGCTAGATATTTAGAGAAAATTATAAGACCAGCAGAAATTTCGTGTCGGCTTTTCACCGCAAATGGCAACGTTGTTGTTCTTCAAGAAGACAGCGACGAAGATTAGTAAAAAATTAACAATTTTTATTACGTTTGTAAAACACCATTACGAAATGACTAAAGAGATGAGTGTTTTTTCTCAAAACCATTCCTTCATTGCTCATTTTGTTCGCTTTATTATATTATCTGTAAAAAAAATCTACCAATTCTCAAAGAAATATCTATTGTCAAAAAATCGAAAAAAATGTTTTTAATTATTTTCGGAATGTTGCACCAAATGGAAAATAATGAAAAAGATTGCAACGGTGGGGACTTGAATGAAAAGTATTTTGTATAAATTTAATAATTGTACCTCTTAAGGAACATATTGAAATTATAATTTTTGGTTTCTATTTTTTTTTTTTTTTGAATCGAGTTTCACTAGGAGGTTCATGAAAAAATTTAATTACGTGTCTTCCGTTAATAAGTATTTGCAAAAAAAATCGATAAAATCCTATCATAAATGTCAGTGTAGAAAAAAAATAAAAACTAACAATCACAGTTCTTCTCATTACTCAAAAATTAATAAGGTTGAGGGTCTGAAATTTTCAGCCAATGTTCTTTGTTTGGTGGAGATACAATAGACCAAGTGTCATCTGGAATCTCGTCGGGGCAATTTCGGTACGCTTATCCGGCCATGCTCTTTCATTGAAACGATGATGGAAGACTACAACTTTTACCTTGAATCTTCATTTTTTTGCGATATACATATATTCTTAGAGATGTTCACTTGAGTAAAATATAGTATTTTCATAACGGTTAGATTAAAAAATCTGAAATAATTCACTGAAAGTCTCTCTAACTATAGTTTTACAAACTACTACTAGTTCGAAAATTTCGGGGAGGGTCACGAAAAAAAGGGGCTGGTTTGGTGGAGCATACTTACATACAATACCTATATACATATACAATACCTACATTACGATCAATCGGTGATACCAGCTCCATAGAAGGCTGTGGTGGGCGAAATATTCAAGATTTTTCTCACAATGTGAACCTTGTGCGGCCTCCAAAAATCGACTTTTTGCATTTTTTCACCCTCGAAAAAATTGCAAAAGTTTTGCAAATAGGGCAGATAGCTAAGTTTACTGACAATGAGTAATGACGATATTTAAATTTGCAACCACACCCGAAATGCGGAAATATATTTTTCACCACACCTGCACCGAAAGTGCGACTTTCGGCCCCTCGCGTGAACGGAAAGTCGTACTTTCCGATGCAGGGGGTGGTGAAAAATAGTATACGTCACACTGGAGTAAAAGAGGCCATCCCAAACTGCGTTTTTGTCAATCTCACACGCAGTTTGGAATGGCTTACTTTTACTCCCTAGGTGTGTAATGTACTATTAGTCATATTCACGCAATATATCATATTAGTTCAGAATTTTCCATCATTTACGTCACCGGGTACAGGCCCGAACGGCCCACGCCGCTGCGCGTAGACCATACAAACAAATGCGAAGTTCCCTACGTTACTATGTTAACCGAGTCAGAGTTACACTGCCATGCCGTTACCATCAGTTGAGTTAGCTAGTATATTTTGATTGAAAACCTCTTGCGTTCCATC
This sequence comes from Tenthredo distinguenda, assembly GCA_947538915.1. Classification (NCBI taxonomy): domain Eukaryota; kingdom Metazoa; phylum Arthropoda; class Insecta; order Hymenoptera; family Tenthredinidae; genus Tenthredo; species Tenthredo distinguenda. Next base: position 16,761,624 of record OX384534.1, read on the forward strand.
GCTCCATCGTGATACTTTTCATGATGCAGGCAGTGTACCTACTAACTGTTTCATTTGTGATAAAGATTTATCTGATGAAAATGTGCGTACGGTCAGGGGAAAAAGGGATCGCTACCCTAATAATCTGCAGTGAAAAAAGATGCTCTCATTACATTACAAGCTTTTTAATGTTATTGAAATATGTCTTCGCACATCCGGTGAGGTTGCGATTTCGTTTACCGACCTTAATCTTAAAATAAAACCATCCGCTCGATTTGCGAAACTTTTGCAATTTTTTCGAAGGTGAAAAAATGCGAAAAGTAGATTTTTGCAAATCGCACAAGGTTCCGGATCGCGTGCGAGGTTGAAAATTTGTAAATACATTACAATAGATGTTCTTAGCATTTGCAACCAAAACTCAGAACTATTGGAATTACTCCGAGACAAGCTTGCGCGAAAAAATGACTACTGATGAAGAAAAATGATAAATAAATATGTTCCGGTCAACGCAAAAGGTTGCAAATTTATGCAACTGTTAAGGACATTATTTTGATGCACCATTCAAGTTTGCAGAACTTGTGAGATTTTCTTAGTCAGTTTATCACAGAAAAACATTAATTTCGAATAAAAAAAAAACTTCTGCACTTTTAACATGGTTGCAAATTTGATGCCCGATATAAAATAACAGATTTAACTCTAGTCCAAGTTTGCAGAACTTTTGGAATTTTTTTCTGGAAAGTGGCGCAAAATTCCAGTTATTTTCAATTTTTACAATGTTCCGGACTTTTGAAATGGTTGCAAAATGAGTTTTATTCTATTCTCGATGTACCATTTATGTCTCCTATTTTAAGACTCGTATCACAACCCACCGTGCCCCTTGAAAACTGTTGAAAACGATGGTCGACTATGGGTTAAATAATTCGAACCCAAACAATTTGTTTACTTTGAAGAATATATATTTTTTTAACCAACTGAGCCGATTTGTTTTATGAACCAAATTATCAGTCGAAACAAATATTCGTTTGATTTGAATAAATAAATAAACGAACAATTACTTCGAATGTAATAAACATTTTTTTGACTGTGTGGCAATGCAAGAATCTGTTTGATTCAAACAAAATTTGTTCGAAACCAACAAGCCTTTTTTTATTTGTACTTCAATTGTTTGAAAGACGGATGTCAAAGATTTTCAGAGTATTATTCAGTATTATTATATGTCTCATGATAATAATGAAGAGCAGCATTATACTGATATACATTTGGTGAATGTATTTCCTATTTAGTTGGCTTCATGTAATTTGATTCAAAAACTGTGTATCCGATTAAAACAGATTCTATACAACTTTTCGGTTCAAAGAAGGTTATTCCAAAATCAATGAAGTCTTTTCACGTCATAATCTGTAGTAACTCGACTCAGAAACTCGTAAAGCTATAAGCTTATACATCAATACTGATATAGCAATAAGGCAATTTAACCTCGGGCTATCTATTGGGAGTTGGGGATCATTTATATACTGAAACAATGTGTAGCTTCGGGCAGATGAGTTGGGGAAATTTGAGGCGCTGAATCGCGATTCATGTTGGGCAATTAGCGTCAATAATTCAATTTTAGTCTTCAATGACTCGAAGAATTTGTTCTTGCTCTTGAAAAATAAAGCAGCAACAGGACGAATCATTCACAAATCCCCTCAAACCGGTGATGCCCTTTACATGGTGCCTAATTGCGTTACTTTGGTTTACAAATTTGAGGAAGTATTCGAGTGTAGGTATTGCATATCGTTTATCGATCAAATTCACCTTGGCTAAATGACTCAATCAAAAGCAACTATTTTCGTCCTCGCTGCAGGGTTTTTATATCCTTGCAGCGTTGATACACGATATTATCGTCTTGATATTGATCCCCGGCAAATTGCTTCGGAATAAGAAAAGTTGGAGAAAAAAGTTAACGGAGAGGCTGAAGTTCCGTATAATAAAATCTATGATTTGACTTCTTCAGAGTATTCTTCATCGGTGAACAGCATATTGTACAGATACATACATCGACTATTAGCATGAATCATTGGGGATATTGGGTGAAATGCGTGAATATGGACCATCATGTTTTAAACAGTTTTTCTTAATGTTTCGCTGTTTCGAAATAAAAAATATCTGTATAAATTTTTCTCCGTATTTCCATACCCTATTCCAAAAAACAAATACTACAATACTCTAGAAACATTTAATATAGACGGGGTGTGGAAATGGCCTCAGCCGTAGTTTGTGAATGGTTTGATAAATCAAAATGAGTTCGGCGTCATTTTGTTCCTGATAAAATTTTAGAGCTGTCCACATGAGAGTAAATTTTGAGAGTCACTCTCGAGAGTACTCTCACGACTGCCTCCACGTGAGAGTATTTTTCCGTGACTTTTACTTTCGCGAGCAGTTCAGATAGTAGCCAGAGAGTTACTGTCGCCAATTACTCTCTGGACCATGTCCACTGGAGAGCGTCTGTAGCTCGCAAGCAATGATAGTTGCAGTCGAAATTCAAAAAGAAAAAAAAAAACATAAAAGGAGCTGCTGGGTTAAACCCTGGGTATCACGGAGACTGCAACTCGGTGTTACTAATAATCTTGTGCGCGAATTGGAAATAGAGGACGCGTGTCAATTTCGGAATTTCATCCGAATGACTGCAATTCGATTAGAAGAATTAATAGAATTGCGATATTCTTCGCATTTTATATCCCAAGCATAGGTTTTGTCACGTATTCTCCGATTAACGCACACGTGCCTTCTTTCGTCCAAATGCATCGTGCCATGGTCATAGTTTGGAGAGTGCTGTCACAATTCGAACTAGGTTCGAACTTTTGTGAGTAACTATCCGATAGCGTGTTTGACCTTGTCCACTTAAGAGCAAGCTATCACGAGTCTACTATCGGTGAGATTGACGTCACTGCCTGCGCGTCACTCTCAGGAGCGTGTCCACGGGCGAGTACTGCCCTCGAGAGCCACTATCGAGAGTTTTACTCTCATGTGGATAGGCACCTTTAGGAATTTTTCAGGACCTATGCTCCAATTATAAATATCTTCTGAATTGGCGAAATGCAGGACTTTGATTTGAAATGTTAGAATAGGATATTTTGATATACTTGCGAATGAAGCTGCTAAATTGTGCACTAAATCATATTTTAAATAAGTTAAAATAAATACAGCGATGTATTTTGTTTCCAGCTTTTACTTCAAATGTTAATCGATCAATACACCCATCAATTTTGATTCCGACGTACACGTAGCTAAAGTACAGAGTGTCTAACTGTCAAACAAACGATTTTCGATTAACGCCAGCAGTACATGGAGTCTCGGGACGTAACTTCAAGGATCCATGGCAAAACTCGAGGAACGTCTGTATAAAGTCCCGGAAAATCCCGGTCGCCGCATCCAATACCATTAGATACAATACCTGTAATCAATCATCTTTACAATCAATCCTGATACCAGTCATTGGACATTTCCACTGCGCTTTTATGCTTGAGGATCAGAGAAAATATTCAATATAAACGCGCATTCTATTTAGTATCTATATTGAGAGCAATAAAATTTGTATTGGAATATTAAATGCAAAGAAAATAAGTGATCAATAATTAAAATACTAGGATCCTAAAAATTTGTGAATATATTTCGCTGAAATCTGAGAAAGATACTGAATACTCATTATTGCTAAAGAAATATGTGATGAAAAAAAAAACCGAATCTAGACGAAATTCAAGTTTCAAGTGGCTGATCGTAAGTTTACGTGGATTGCCCCGTGTTATGTGGATTGAATCGAAACTTATATTGTTAGCTTTTGCATTTCATTTTTATAAGATCAGGAGCAGGTTTTCTTTGAGGAGTGCTGTATTTAGAATATGATAAACGCTTTCTATCTTACACCTTGAACGTAATTTGCCTTTCAAACAGAATCTGCCTGCGGCAACAAACTTATCGATTAAATTTTACGATGTTAATCTCGTTGGTTGAATGTTAGTCAGATCATGTGAGGTCAGACATATTGGTAAGCGTAGGTTGACGAAAATGATAAAATTAATCTACGTAGGTTCTTTGCAGGTCGAATGTATGGCGATGACAGTCGATGTTGTTTTAAGGGTGATATCGACGGCAGTATGGAAGAACGTGCAATCGCAAATTATGTATGGAGAACGTGCAATCTCGATGAGGGGATAAAATTCCATTGATACGGTACTGGTATTCGGGGTGCCTGCAGTGTACAGAGCACTTCTTCTAATAAATTGAATGAATCTGTAAATTCGAAAAAAATATAAAATAACATCAAATGATAATTGAATTTCAATTTGTCTATGCTGATTGATCATTATTTATCATTATTTATTGGATTATTAAAAATATATCATTTACCAGATTGTCTAAATATATTAAAAATATATCGCAACTATATAGTTATTTTATATTTTCTTAAATTAATCTCAACAGAACTAGATGAATCTATCTATATCACCTTTTCAAACGCGATGACCACATGATCTGTTAGAGTGAAAATTCTGAGCCAAAAAAACCTTCGAAACAAAATGAAATTGAAATAATCGAAAAAAGATAATACTATTCAAATAGAAATTTCAATCGCTCGGTGGCGTAAGTAAATGATATGGTAGAAGTCTACAATTTGGCCCAGACTTTTTTTTATATGTATTGAATCCCTCTAGAGGATGAGAGCATTAAGGATCCAAAATGACCATATCAACCCTAGTCACTTACTAGGGGTCTAGATGACTCCAACCCCGACTTCCGATCAAACTTACGAATAGACGATACTCGAATCCGAACTTTAGGCGCCATCCGTTATGGATTGGAGCTATACGTTGGATGTGTAGAATTGTGATCAAGCGTCAGTCTTGCTACCGCGCAGTCGAAATTCAAAGTTGTGCTTTTTCTCTAAGTACAATATCTCTAGAATATCCAATTAAAATTTTAGCCAAAAATATTAAAAATTGTAATAGTTATGATTTTTTCAGTGAAACAACTGACTTTTTGTGGGTTCTTCGATTTGACAATTTTTTACAAGGTTCGAACTTAATTTTGTTTCAAATAACTAATTAGGATCCATTATTGTGATGCTGAGGTACTCCTAGGAATTTTTTCATGATGAAACTTACAATAGAATTAGTGTGACAACTTTGCAAAGTTGGCTGGGGTCAGAGTGACCCCGTGTAAGTAATGTGCAAGTTATTATTAAAATAGTATTTACGTCAATAAAATGAATTGAAATCTAAAACATTGTGTTAATTTCTCTGCTTCACTACATAAAGCTTAATAAGTGCTCGAATTTACAGAATATTTCAATTTATTAGAAGAAGTGCTCTACATACTTCAGGCACCACGAATATCAGTGTCGTATCAATGGAATTTCATCCCCTCATCGAGATTGCACGTTCTTCATTCCCAATTTGCGATTGTACATTCTTCAGACACAGTTTGAAATAGCACGTTCTTCTTTACTGCTGTCGTTGGAAATAATTTTTTTCAAATCAATGCTATGCTGTGAAGAAATATTCTATTCACTCAGTCTTTTCACAGTTAATTATAGTATTCTGAGATATTGTTCAACATTGTTTGATATTTTATGTAATTTGGCTTATCATAGATTGATTGCTTCAAATTTGGAGGAAATATTGTACATTGAGTTAATTTCGGGACGAACCAATGATATTCGATGTATCTAATTCTTGGATACGAACATTTTTGATATTCAGCCATTTTTTTTTTGTTAACGTTGAGAAAAAAAAGTTTGTCACGTGCTCACTACAATAGAAGACTGGCCTTATCTATATATTTTATTGGTTTGTTCCGAAATGACATCATTTTACAATGTTCCTTACAAATTTCCAAAAGTTTCGATGAACTACTTCTACTTTGCGACACCCATTTTTTCTTCGGTCGACTCAATCTACGTAAGACGCAGTCCAGAAAATCTCATATATAGTATCTGATTATGTCTCAAAATACAAATAATGGGCTGTGAAAAAAATCAGACAGTAAAATATTTTTTTAAAGCATACCAGTAATCTTTGAAAAATATATTTCCAATATCAGGGTAGTGAAAATGTAAAAAAAATCGTAGTCATAAGTTAAAGAACTTACCAATTAATTCAAATTTTTTATTCTCATTCAGAATCTGTAGCGGTCCACCACTGTCTCCCTGAAAGTCGAATATGAGAAATTATGAGTCACGATTTTACGAATTTTTAAAATATAATACGTCAGATAATTCCATACAACGCTCTTAATGTATTCGAATATTCGTAGAATCACTCAGGCTTGATGCATTGTTTATCTCATTCACCCATTCTATAATTAAATTGCACCTGACAGGCGTCATGTCCGTCCGTACGAGACCCGGCGCAAATTAGCGTTGATATCTTGGTAGGGCAAAATTGCGACTCATATATTTCCAAAGTAACAATCCTTAAAACGCAGACTTCTGCGACTCGGTCAGCACGGCCCCAGCCCAGGGCCCAAGCAAGTTGTCTACCAAATCGAGACGCCGTGCTTCGTTGCGGCGCTGGAAATGAATGTAAATAAAAGTTTGTCGATGTTTTTCTGCCGTGTACCGTTAAGATCCTAATTAATTATACTCATTATCAGAGACACTCAGAAGCTGCAATTGCACTGCAAAAAAGTGTGGTAACCATTCAATTAGACACTGTTTTCTTTTTTTTTTCGACGTCATTCTATTCGTTTAGCAGTGACTGATCATTCAAGACAGTTTCAGATTCTGTCCGTCAGTTAATGAGGCGATGATCATAAAGTTTCAAATGACAACCTACCCACCGAGCGCCCGTGGTTATACCGACGCCTAACTGGAATCCGCTGCTATTTCCATTTCTGATTGCAAACCATTCTACCTCAAGTTCTGTATACAAATAATATCTATGTCGAGTTCCGCCTGCAGCAAATTATGGTATATCGAGTTCTCTTTCAAAAGCATGTTATTTTAACTTACAACAGAAAAGTGTGCTCGGTATATCTCGAGAGAGAATTTCTTTCGTAATAATTTGCAGTGGTAATATTACTTAGTACACTAATGAGCATTCTCGCTTATGAATCTGTAATATACGGTCGACAAGCTGTCGCTTAATAATTAATTAGTGGTTTTTGGTACACCATGCGGCTCTAAACGTGTTAAACTTGGATTGGTTTGAATTGTACTTCATCCAGTTCGACTCACTTATTTTCGGTAAACATATCGGCCTGATAAATTCGTTGAATGTGATTCGCATGTTCAGTCGGATCAGCATTACGTCGGCGTGGTTTGTGCTTTCCTGGAAATGGGGATGAGGGTGAAATTTTTCCACGGATAGCATCACCATCTGTGAATTCTCCGTGCATCGATCATATTCTCCCAGCACCACCTTCGTTTCCGCTTTTCTAAAACTTTGGAATCAAATTGTAACTAACTTTGCACGGTCTTAATAGATTCACTTATACATATATTGATGGGAAGTGCAATTTAGCTGATAATTGAATTACTATAGCAACCTGGGAGCCCGAGGGTTCACTTTTAGCAGTGCCAGTCAATTTATTAGAATTGATTCAATGAATTAGCGAAAAAACTCCCGGCTGCTTTTACAGTTAAGGAAGTTAGGAAGCACTTCCATTTAACTCTGCAGTTAATAATCGTGAATACCTGCTGCTCTTTGACATTACGAAACAATTGTAACACATCATAAAAAATGACTTCGTGGTGCCCACGTAGCATAGAAAGTTTCAGTTATATATAAAAAATTTTACTATGGCTTTGATTTTCACAACATTTCTCAATGAATTTCGAGAAGTTACGCTACGGTTAAATACGTTGCAAACAGTTATCTTTCCAAAAAATAACAGGATGCAAGTTCGGCGTGAGGATCTCTCAGAAGTAGAAACATATCGCTTGAATACCACACGCTTTCGGCTGTGCTCAAAGCCACATTTACTAGATACTCGTACGACGTTTTATCTATTAGTGTACATTAAGTAAAACATGCTAAATTGCAGATCCAAAAAGGACTATCAGATCTCGTCGAGTCGGTTTTATGAAAGACAACCGAAATATTTCTGACATGCAACTGAGTCTATAAAATGTTTCAGACAGTTTTGAGGGTTATATTTCAGTCACGTTTCAAATGTTATATTATGAAGGCGAACATCCTCATGTGTGCGATATAGTTCTCAGTGGAACATTTCAGAAATATATTTGAAACGTTTTGTGTTGTGTGGGTGATATTATGAAGATTTTATCTAATCAGTTTTCAAGTATTTTTTTCTTTCGCAGATGATTTATTAAAATATCCTTCGAACTAGGTATTCATGAAACGTAGCTCGCTGCCAGTGAAGTATGGCACGATACCTGCCTAATTACTTGAAGTAAGAGGATCTCTACGGCAAGGATAATTAATATTAAAAAAAAAAATGATTTTTTACCCTAAAGCGAGACAATGTGCTGCTGCGAGGACGTAGCGATCATTTATTAGGGTACCGCCGCAGACGAGATTGGAACCATTAGCTACGACCATCGCCATCCACGGAAATTCGTTTGGTAATGTTTCGACACCCCCAACGACTCTCGTGTAACCTATTGACTGCAGTTTGGGCGAATTTGATCTTCCGCATTCTGCGTGAAAGAGTAAAAAATTTGCATTTCAAGTCTATAACCAAATTTTGTTCGTTCGTCCTTTCATATCTTTCTTAACCATCTTACCGCAGTGCTTATAGGTGGGACTCCCGTAGGAATTATCTAGTTGCCTCGACGATCGATGAAAACTTTTTAAAGGTGAGTTTGAACCAGGCACAATGCAGAGTAAGCAGAGTGACAGTAGCAAAACAAGCTTCACTAGTCTCATTTTTTATTAGTATTGAGAAACAACTGTTTGATTTATAAGTTGAGAGCTCTGTAGCTTCTAGAATGTAAGAATTTGTTAAAAAGTTTATTAATTGGTGCGCAAAAGCCGATTCAATGATGAATGTAGTTTCTACTCTGGTGACTTATCGTTTCCGAGTACTATGATGGTATATTAATGAATTCAAATAGGTTGTATATTGCAGAGGTTACCCGCATTTAGGAGGATATAATCTACACCTAATAAAAAATTCAGGCTGACTTTCAACACGAGGCTCACCGAATAGCGATAATGCATATTGCGCGAGTAAAGTAAAAGGAATATACCGACTTTCTCCATATTTAGACTTCAAAGACATAATTGCAGTGTGGTAGTCTTGATTTATGAAGCTGGTTCGGTCGTTCTTATTTTCACTGTACGTCTTACTCACTGATATATGAGTAATATGATTGTGAAATAATGAATGATACAAGTACCATGAAAGCTCACATTGAAAAATAAAAGTACTCTGGCATGGTATAATGTATATATTTATGGGTCTCAAACACTATATATTATAATTTTAGTACGTAGTAAGATGTATTGTATGCAGGCGTATGTACCTACATACATAATATATTAGCATAAAACCGCATATTTTAGGGGAGATAAAAGAACGCGCAGAAAGATACTTTATTAGGTGAACTTTACTGGAAATAGAACAATATTGGTATTCATCTGATTATTACTCGTACCAGAATATTTGATTGAAGCATTTGATTGATAGGTAGATTGTAAGCTTTAGTGCAAAGTGCTCACAATTGTCCATTATTTTGTGCAATAACACGCTTCTTTCGTCTGCTGCAGAATCCAGTCAAGATGTGGTCCAACTCGGGTGAAAACAGCAGCAGCTGGTTTGTCGCCGCATTTATTTACGTCCGACATGATACCTGAGGAAAATTGAAATGAGTACGTGTTGAAAAATTAGTTACCGATCGCACGCGTCTGATTTATTCACTTTCTATATTATTTGGAACTTACCGATAAGATCGTAGACACCAGCGTATGATCTATAAAGAATGGATGAGCCAACGTCGTTCTAAAAACGACACAAATAAATCGGTAATAGTTTCATACCCTCCGAATGGTAAAGGATGCGGTTGGCTACCGGTGTTAACTGATTCTGAGCAAAACTTTGGTCGCAGCGAGCCACACAACCAACATAGCTACTCCAATAACATACAATGACTTGCACACACTTATAACGAATATGTACTCGTGAGGGTGACCATAGTGATTGCTTGGCTCGCTGGTATCACTTGGAATAGTTTTGCGCAGCCAACCCGAATGTTACTTCTTGCAGTTATCAGCTTACTTCACATACGAGCGAATTCCCGCCAATTATACCAATGCATCCAGAATCATCGTGGAAGTTTTCTTGATTCACTCCGGACTTCAGGCACTCGTTATATCCTAAGACTGGAAGCCCTAATTTCCTGGGACGACAGGTTCTTGATTCGGCAGAATACTCAGCCTTGCCTTCTGTCCAGCCGGACAAAGTTCCTACTTGTCCCAAATAAGTGGAGCCTGTGAAAATTGAGAGAATTTCGGCGAAGGATGTTCTTGGTGAAATATTTCAGACCAACTGATTAGTCATAAAAATACGGCAAAATTTTCTAGCAACCTACTCGGATTAGGAAGGCAAACGGGCGAAATTCTCCGTTCAAATTTCGTAGGCTGACTGAGGCGAAGAAGGGCCAGGTCGTGGGTCCGGGACTCGGAATTAAATTCTGGGAACGGCATAACCGTTTCAACGCTTACATTTGTTGAAGAAACGTCCAGGTGGCAGCGGTCGTATTCTCCAAGGGAAACTTTTATCTCTGGTGCTGTGGCTCTAGATGGGTGCACAGAGTATACTAATCATAAAAGTTATTCATAACATATGAACGCCTGTCGCAACCTCTTTCGCCAGCATCAAGAAATCTGAATTTTCCATTTCATTATTGCTAAAAAGGTTCTGAGGTTCAATTGAGCAACAGATGAGTTTGGCGAAGGGATGCAAATTTTTTGAGGATCATTGTGCGAAGACACCAATATCACGATCTGGAATAATTAAAAGAATGTCCAGAGTGTAAAATAAATGAGCTCACGCAATTAGTTGACTGGCGGCTGTCAAAACGTATCGATCATTGATTAACACCCCGCTGACAACTATTTTGGATTTCACATGGACGTTGGCAAGCCACGGAAATTCATGAGTGTTCGTAAACTCGCCACCCAGAATTCGAGCCCCATTGCGATTCGGTCGACCACATTCTGAAAATTTATAATTCATAAATGGAAGGTTGAAAATACCGTGACTATAAGTTTGATTAAAATACACACGACATCCACCGCATGACTTGAATCCTCCAAACAAGAAATCCAATACCCCGCGAGTCTCTCGAACCTTGTCAACTTCCTCTGGATTCTACGGAAATTAAGAGTCATTAATCAAATGAGGGCAGTCCCACCCCTAAATCTTTCAAGGTTTACATGCTGTGACGCAAAAGTTAATTGTCTGCCATTTCTTCGCTTCAGATCAGACGTTTGATTTTCAGTGAAGCGAAGAGTTGAGTAATTCCCAGTACGGCTCAGGTATTTCTTTTCGATGTTCGATGTACGTCGCATGAGCACCGGATTCGATCCCCGACGTTGATATTGGTCGTAACTTGGTTCCTACCTCAGAGAATTCCTTGCATGATATTTCCGTGAAAGTAGAAAAAGCTATTCGCGATGTCTCGTAAGTGATCAGGGAATCAAAGAAACAGTATAGCTGTGACCAATAACTGTCGTTGTAGCTGTCTTCTTCCCGGCTTACTTAGTTTACTACAGCGACGAGCTATCACCTGGAAATTTTTATTTCGGGCAAATTAGACTTACTTCGAGATGAGACGTGTCTGTAGAATGTACAGTGGGAGTTGCCAGGATCACGGCGGAGATGAAGAATAGGAATTTCAAGTATCCCTGCAGAAGACTCATGATTACGCTTGGAGATTCAATGTAGAACTGCACAGTAACCTGTATCGAGCATCCGAAGGTAGTGGTACTAACAACCCGCATTGCCCTCCCTTTCCGTACCAACAAGTGTAAATCTGATAAATTCTGTGTATTACCCGTGGCTGGTTTTCACCTGAAGGTCCAATGCACAGTCGCTGGCCGGCGGAAAACGAGTACTGTTATTCGGCAGAGTTTGGACGATGAGTTGGTCCCGTGACCTGCGCCTGTTAACTTTTAAGTTAATCCTACACGTATCTCATCGGAAGAAAATTATCATTTCCTATTTCTATATCATTGTAAATAGAGATTGATATTGCAATGACAAACTGCTATTGATACGCCTTCCAGGGGGAGGACGGACTGCGAAACACGTTTTTTTCAAAGTTAGTTTGAAAGAGATAAAAAAAGATATGGAAAATTTCAATTTAGCTTGATATTTCATTTTATTTAAAGTTTTATAAAAATCATAAAGATAAAAGTGAAAAAAAAACCGTTAGATTGACAGATTCGGGGAGGCTGCCAAATTTAAATTTTTGTTGATGGCAAGCATGATTCCAACAAAGCGGCAAGCTGGAAACAAAGAACTCGGCAGATTCTGAAACTCGAGAACATTATCTAAGAGTGATGTGATGAGCGGAAAAATAGTATATTGTGCAACGAGTGGGCAAAAATGACGATTCTGAGTGAGTGTGAAGTTATCCGCACGAGCCGAAGGCGAGTGCGGATATCACACGAACTCAGAATCGTCATTGCCCACGAGTTCCACATACTATTTTTCCCAACAAAAATGTAAAATAAGGCGATTGGTCGCCTGCTGGAAATGAACAAAACACACTCCATAAATGACGTGCGCGTTGGGAAATGGCGAACCATTTCTCCACTAGTGGGCAAAAACTGTTTTTGCCCACTAGTGGAGAAATGGTTCGCCATTTCCCAACGCGCACGTCATCCATTGAGGAATAGCGTGTTTTGTTCATTTTCAGCAGGTGACAAAATCGCCTGTTTTTACGTTTGAGTTGGGAAAAAAAATTTCTGGTTTAAACCGCGAAAAGAATCACTTTTTTCTGTTTCTCAGAATGTAATTTTTGATTTCTGGTTAACCTAATTTCTCACCCAAAAGCTGCTCCATCACTCGCTGGATATTGAATGTAAAGAAAAAAAAAAAATCAAATCGGTGAAGTGGTCTCCGAGATATCATGTTCACCACGTAGAAAAACGCAATTATTGAGAAACACAGTTTGAAATACGCAGAAAGTATACAGCTACAGAAAAATGCTAAAAAGTGGAAATCGAATGTTGCGACATCACACAACCCAGCATCCTCCTCGAAGAGAGTTTACCCGTTACGGGTCGTTTCAGAGATATGTTTGTTGCGTAATTCAATTGACTGGAAACAAAACTTGAACTTAGGACGTCTATTGTGATGGTGAGATCATTTTTTAGTAAAAAAATCAGTGCAATTGGTTTTTCAATTATAATTAACTAAACATTACTATTGGACAATATCAGTATTATAAAGTCACTGTAAAAATTTCGAGGGAACGAAAACTCGTTTACCAATTGAAAAAGAAGAACTGCATATATTCTTGTGGGAGGGGTCCTTCTTCGATGGTATGATAACGAGTTTTTAATTTCATTCATATGCAGAGGCGAACTTCCCGAATATCGCAAAGGTTTTACAGTAAGTTCTTACCGTTCAAATTGGTGGACGGAAATTTTTAAAAACATTCACCGAAAAGAGTTGTCATTGAAATTCTGTTTTTTAAATTCAGAACGTTGACCTTAGCCTTGAAGTGTTAGCTCACTTATTATTTGTCTTTCATTAACGATAGTGAACTGTCGTTACTGCCCGGAGGTGGATTATAATATAAACTTCTTTCTCTCTTGTTCTCTACGATAGCGATTGGATTGAAATTTCTTTTCTGTAGTGTGCATTTTTGTGGAAAGGCCCCACAGACAAATTATACAACATAAGACTTAATGTGTTAATTAACAGCCTAAAAACCTGTTCAATTTAATTCGCTTATAAGGCCTTTCCACAAACATTCACTTACGAGTTATAAATATTTGGGGAATTCCATGCCAACGCAGCCAGCATCTGACGCGAATGATATTCTCGGATTTGATCCACGTTTTGTTTTTAATTATTGTTCCTACTCTCAAATGCATTCACATTTTTTCAGATTTCGTGCTCAGATGGTTACTAATACTCGTGAACTTTTCAAGCTGGAAGAAAAGAATTTGGCAACCTTGTAAACCCTTTGAGAAGAGTACTCAACTGATTCATGTTTTCGCAAGTTTAAAGATATTGAAAAATTTCGATTACCCATTGTATGGGATAATAAAATTTTCGACCATGAATACAATGATTTTACCATTGTTCACTCATTTCTGTCAAAAATACCATTTCTTGACAATTCATCCATATACCAAAGGAAACTGTAGGTGAAATTATTTATACTCCGTTTATTGGATAACGTCTTTTGAAATCGGTTGTATGTTCATGTACAAGTAATTTGATACTAATGTAACAAATATTGTTTCCCTTACGATTTTTAATCAATTATTTCTGTGGCACATGAAAATCAACAACGAAAGAAAATTTCAATTATACTTTTTTATATTTTCACATGACTGATTTGCATTTCATAACGCCAAATGTCATTTTTCCCTTGAATTTCTATCCCTCAGCAATGAATTTAGTGAAATAAAAAAAAAAACAAAAATCAAAAGCTCGTTGGGGCACGTGTTCTCATTGAAATAAAGAATTTTTAATTTAACTTATTTTTTTCTCATTATTTGGAACCGTTTTGGGGGGCGTTTCGATTAAAATTCGTCCGACCCCCAAATAAGGACCACCCTAGTGTGCACAGGAAAAGTCGTAATTTTTCTAGGAAAGGACCTAAATTACTCTGTTGCAAAATCAAATATAGAGTACCAAGAATGTATTAATAAATTAGGTAAGTATTAAAAAGAGTTAAGTTATCAAAAAATTATAGGAGACCTTTTTTGTAGAGGATTCAATTCTTTATAAAAATATGTAATGGGCTTGTCTGTACAATATGCCATTACCGAGGTATAAAATTCCAAACAAAACAAAAAATTTTCCTATGTTATTTAAATAGGAAATAGAAATTCGCGATGAGCCACCTCTTAATATTAATATTAAGAGCTCAAATTTTAACAGGCTCCTTATTTTACCTTCCTGGAAGTGTACACCTGTTTTCAAGTTGGAAAAAAACGTTGCCCCAAAATGACACACCCTTAAATATTCGATTTTTTTAATTATTGTATATTCTGAAAAGATACATAATATTGCAGATTTACAAAAACTATATAAGAAGCAATCTCAATTGATTTATTCTAACAGATATATTGTAGAGATATTGTTATAAAAATAAATAATAAACAAATAAATGACATTGTTGATTTGCAAATCTGCAGGTAATAACGACTGCGTGATACCAATCACTTTTCGAATATATATATAATATATATATATATATATATATTTAAAAAAAAATAACAAATATAAGCTGTCCTATAAAAACAGTCGTAAAATAATTTTATACAGCCAAAATTAGTGTATAATATAGGTACTTATGTAGGTGTCACGGTCATGCGATAGCTGACCAGTATCTTTCAAGTAAAAATAACGAGAAAAAAAGAAAAAAAAGATTGGAACAAAATAAAAATCAAATGTTCGAACTTTTACAAAAAAAGTTTAGCTGTCCGTTATAGCTCGATGAACTGATAGATAAAGGTCATCGGCCATCGGCTTGTGGTTATCATGCAAGTCGGGTTCTCAGTCTTGACAGAAGCATCCTTCTTTTGAGTTTTCAAGAATCCAGTCTAGATAACGCGTTACGCGGGTATAAACGCCGGGATATCCTGGACGCGCGCACCCATTCCCCCAGGATACGACACCGATCAATTCATATCTTTTGTCTTCACGTTCAGCAGTAAGAGGTCCACCACTGTCACCCTGGAAGAAATATATTCCTGCTTGAGTACGGCAGTCAGTGATCGCGTGAAGCAGTTTTATGCTCGTAACTCTGATTTCAACTAGGCGTTAAGATTGTGAAATTTCATATCCGATTAATAATAAAACTACAATCGCTGCAGTAGATCGTTGTTACGATCTTTGACTGAAATTGCAATTAGCTGTACAGGGTGTCCAAAAAAATCGGTGTTTTACTTACGACTTTTACCACTCAAATGTTATTTTTTGATACAGAACAAATCCTCACATAAAATGCTTTCTATATCCCAGCTCCGAGAGGTGGCGCTTATTCAACTTTTTGCAGCCTGCACTTTTCCTTGCATACGACCTTTCGAAAACTAACTTCGAAGAGGTGCTTTTGCTTACTTACTCTAGATATAGAGTCAGAATACAGAAATTCATAATGGTGGTACCATTATGGCAAAAAAAACGTATAAAAAGTAGACTGATTCACATAAAGATTAGTACTCGACGGTTTTTGGGATCACTTATTTCCAATCTAAAGTCAAGATGATAGATCGAAATTGTAGAAAGTACGCATAAAAAAAGCTACTCAGGGTTTTTCGTGTTCATCAAAGTGAATTTGATAGTGTTTTCAATTTAGATTTGAAATTAGCGGCCCATAAAACCTTCGATTAACCAATTTCGCTGCGAAACTATCAACTTTTTACAATTCCGGTACGCTATACTGGACCCGCTATTTTGAATGTCTGCATTTCGACTTCAGAATTGTAAGCAGCGACCCAAATTCACTTTCTGAGGGAGTTTTAGAGAAGATCAGATGTCAGGAAACGTTTATACTCCAACAGGTTCAACGCACATAGAAAAATAGCTTGCGCCATCTCTTAAATTGGAGAAACATAGCTATCTTGTTAGACGATTTGTGTTCTGTTCAAAACTAGCGTCTAGAGTGGGAGAAGTAGAAGAAATTAAAATGTCGATTTTTTCAGCCATTCTTATAAATACAATCGTTATGGACAAAAACCGATACATCAATATACATTTAAGCAATGCTTTTAACTGCGTCAAGTTTTTGAATGTCATTCTCTTGATTTTCTACTTTATATTTAACAGTTCACATCGTTCGAATTGAAAAACAAAAACTCTAGTGGGCTGACGCCTGAATACCAGTTTTGTTGTTCATTTTCGAATGTAATGTCGCGCAGGTTCGTAACGATACACAAGGTCTTTCATCTTGGCGGACTCCGATGAGCGGATACGAGTAGATTATCATCAAACTTGAATCTGATTCTATTTACACTAACGGTTGGAATGAAATAGAGAAGAATCCATCTATAGAGTGTTGCTGGTATAATTACCTGACAGGAATCCTTCAGACCCTCACGGTAACCGGCACAAAGCATGTTGTCGGATATCATACGTGGATTATAACTCATGTTTCTACAGTCTGACAAACTCATAACCGGGACTTCGACCTCCTGAAGTAAACACGACGGAGTTCCATCCTCCTTCAGCGTACCCCAGCCAGCCGCAATTGCTTTCGTGCCCACGTAATGGTTATCTGTTTCAATGAGTACCCGTATATTATTGAACCTTATAATACACTACTGCAACGGTAAATACTGGATCCCACTAGGCCCACGTCACACCATGCTTGAAATGTGGCCCGATATCGACGAACTTTCGTGGTATTGTAATAATTTTTGCAAAATATCGTATATATAATATTTAAGCTAATATAGAGGAGGAGAATAATACCCTTTATTGATTTCAGAAAACATCAAGAAAGTGGTCCCATCATATGGCGTGGGTCTAGTGGGTCTAGTGAGTCTTCAAACAAGTTGCAATTCCGTAAGCCATACATACATGCATCAAGACGGTTTCAAATGGATAATTATCCCGTCGAAATGTACCTATTACTACATGCATGAAAATATATATGGGATATTCCATGCCAACTGGACCAATGTCTGACCCTGACCATCTTGGATTTGATTCATGCTTTTTTATATCATTCTTCCAACTCTAAGAGGCACTCCGAAATTCTTCCAGATTTTTTCCACAAATCGTTATTCATTTTTGAATCTCTCAGACTAAAACTGAAGCGCTTATTTTGATTCTTTTGGGTAAATTCCCAAAGATTATGTGTTCCACAACGATAATTTTCAGCCGAATCTGAACGTGGAACTAATCTTTCGTATATCCGTTTAATCGATTTTAGAGAATATTATCGAATAGAGGATATCATTACCATAATTCTTATACGTATAAAGAAATACCAAGTGAATGAAAAGATCCGCTGATGCTGGTGAAAAACTGATGCGGAAATTGCAGTTCTTTCGTCTGGTCAATAGTATATATCGGTTAAAATCAGCGTGTCTGATTAGTAATAAACCAATCAAATCGATGAAATAAATAAAATAAAAATTATAGATTCACTTTCGGATATGGGTGGAAATGATCGCGTGGAACACCACATTTTTAAGATTTTATTAAAATCAAAATCGAAATGGGAGTTCTTTTTTCTAACTTAAGAAATTGAGGAATAAATACCGGTTTATATAAAAAATCTGTATCTATTCAAGTTGAAACACTGACATAAAAAAACATGAATTCAATCGGAGATGGTCACGGTCAGACGTTGGCCGAATTAGCGTGGAAACACTTCATATGAAGCAGATGTATGCTGCTTCAGCAATCAATTCAAAGTTGCTTGAGTCACGCCATAAGTAAGTAGATTATTTGATTAATTAACCCTGATGGAATTGCTGCAGTAATTATCAGGTCAAATTACGCAAATAAATTATTTTCGCACCGTGAGATAATTTCCCGTCAAATTACCCGTATTCTTATTGGGTAATATAATGAGGGTTGTCAATCTGCCGATGCAATACTCGGATAGACACTGCATGTGGGTTGTTTGCAAACTTGCGTAGCAAGTGTCATGCGATTGAGAAGGATTCGCTCTGCAGGTTGATAAAACAAGCATTGAATAAAATTTCTCTTATTTGATTCAGCTGATTTTCAGTATAGAAGAGACTGTTCAAACATTAATGTGATGTTCAGTTTTGATGACAATTTTGAACTCGTTACGTGATGTAACATACGTAGGCAAATAAGTTGATAAGAATGAAAGAAATTGCATGTCGAACACGATTATTTCATGGGGGCAGTAATTATCTATAATTTCACCGTCTCATAAATCATAAACTGGGGAATCAGCTTGCGGGTGAAATAATCGTGGCTGCAGGTTCCAGTTCAGTGGTACTAATTTGATTTGGAATTCTCTAACCCGCTATCAACATGATATAAACACGTGAGGCAAAAGCCAGATTTGAAACCAGTTAAACAAGTTCGATTGTGGAAGCTAATTAGTTGGGTATCATCTGACTTGTCCATATGACAGACGCAGATATACATATGTGTATGCATATACGCAATTAAGAACCGTACGTCATGCTTGTATATACACACGCGCGCATACATTCTTGCATGAATTTTATCAAAATCTAGTATGCATATCCAGGTTGTTGCAATATTATCGACAACCTATAACATTCCTCAATGATCCATAGTAGGTACAGAGTGGTCCAAAAGAAGCCGGCCCCATTTAAAACCCGAATAAAATCTGAACACATTCATCAATCTTATGATTTGCACTTGAAAATCGAGTTTTCAAAAAGTGGTTGCGGGGAAATTCGGAAATCGAGTATTTGAACGAAATGAATGAGTCTTCGAAGCATGGAAATTAAGTTGATCATTTGTGAATATTATTTCCATTTAATCTCCCAGTGACTTTTCGAAAACTGTTTTTTCAAGTGCGTGCATCTCTGTAACGGTTGAAGACTGTTCAAACCTTCAAATGCAAAATGAAAGGATTCATTCTTATAGTTTCCAGAAAAACAAGATTCTTGAAGATCGATTAATCCGTTCAGATTTTATTCAGGTTCTAAACTGGGCCGGATTTTCTTTGAGCCACCATGTATAAAGTGTATTAATTACTACGATTAATAACTTTATTTTCGAAGATGGTTTTCAACGAATTCGACTGATTCGAGGTAATGGGTTTTCAAATTTTTCACAAGCTTACCTGTCACCGTTGGCAGGCAAATGGGTCGAATCGTATTTGTGAGCGGTACTCTTTCGTTCAGACGTAATAGTGCAATGTCGTTATCGAAATTCAAGAAACTGAATTCACCGGAGATAGCTCTGACCACAAACTTCGTATCCGGTTTGTTCTTCTCGTCGCATCTGTCGTGCTCACCAAACGTTACTTTGATCATAAACCACATGAATCTGAAAATCCAGCTAGATAATTTGATAAATTTTCCTTCACCACTTTTTCAAGAGGAAAGTTTACTATCAGTTCCTCAGAAATCTTACATATATTTGTGTAATTCATAATACCTCGAAATCATGTAGCTATTGCCCCCTTATCAAAGTTTATTCTGGCACAAGTCTCTAATTTTGTTAATTAATAGGGATTTAATGAGGGTGACTGAATTGCGTCATGTCAGATGTTGCGGGGTAGTTACTTGGAATGGATTAGTAGGTAGGTCCCGAAGGTAACATTATAAACTAAAGATCTAACCCTTTGATACAGTGAGCAGCTGTCAGTACATAGCGGTCATTGATCAGGGTACCTCCGCAATAGAATTTGTTTAGATACGAAAGCCTGGCAATCCAGGGAAACTCGTTCTTTAGCGTCGTTTGACCTCCTACAATCCGACCCTCCTCATTCCGTAGACCGCAGCCTGGTTTATTCAAAATTTTTAGTACATCGCCTCGATCATTAGAATAATGAATTCATTCCAAATGGTATTTTTGATAAATGATTCATGCTCTCAAAGATATCGTTAAGTTCAATCTCCGTCAATTCAATTGATTTTGGTGGCTTGAAGCACTCTTAACTTCATATATATGCAGATTAACTCACTGCAGTAACATCGCTCTGGGGGTTCGTCGGATTCAGGTGGCTTATTGCCGAAAAATCCGAAGAAATTTTTTCCTCGATTATCTTCTTGCTTTCCCTGTAATTGTCAAGTGAATGCTCGTTAGTTGTGGTATCGATTCACGCAAATCACATTCGCTCTTTCAAACATGCACCCATTGACGTTATAAGGTGTGTAGGTACATCAATATGGCATGCACACACGTGAGCTGTGAAATTGGACAGATAAATCACCGGTACGGATCAGCAATTCGAATATAAATTACAGTCAAGAATGGACGGCTGACGAGGCGAAATAACAGTATTAACATCGGTCTAAATGTGTTCCTTTGAAATTGCGTAATCTTGAGTGCTGGATCAGCTTCAAAGGCTTATAGATCACAATCTGTTAGACTTCATTTCAAATACCATGTAAAATGGGAAAATTTATACGCCTCTTCACGTGGGAATTGAAAACTTATCTTGACTATTCAAGTCTCGTTGAATGCATATTATTAGAGTTTCAACTTACCGGTGTCTCGTGAACATGGACCGTCAACATCACGATCACTATCAAGCCGTATGACCTCACCAAGATATTCATATTTACTGATTAACGGTTATTTTGCAAATTCGAATTTTTCTAATCAAGGATTGAATGTTTACGCAATGTATTAATCGACTATGTATTTTTCACGGACATGGTCAAGGGGACAGCGCAAACATATTCCTATACCGGTCACCAGGTAGTTGATCGTAGTAGCGTCTTGCCCAGACTGACGACGTCCTAGTGGTGCTTAATATTCCATAAGGAAAAGAGGACAGGGACTTGGTACCCGACCGTTCAAATGTCCACACCTCCGAGCAATGGCTGACCGACCACCGACCACCGTTCAGGTTCACATTCACGTTCACGAACAAACCTGACCGCTGTCACTGACCGCCAGCTGCACAATTAACGAACGATTTTCGGGTTGGTCTTCGTCGCTGGAATTTATTGTAGCTTATCAGCGTAGGTATGCGAATAATATGCAAATGACGGAGAAGATCGGTTGTGCGAATTGCATTTATTACACGGCGTTGCAGCAGGCGACCAAACCAATAATCATTTTTATCGGGGATATTCACCTCACCGACATACCTACCACGATATAAACAACGTTAGGGTTGAATGACTTTCGTGAATATCTGAAGACGAAATATCCACACTATAGGTTAATGCCATATGTATGGATATTTGTCAGTAAGCTTGCCGTTCGACGATCTGGTGCATATTGGCGAGCCCAGAGTTTATTGTGGAATGAGTATGATGAATAATTTCTTGTACAAAAAATAAGCGTAATAATTAATAGAACTTATTTATGCATGGATATTTGTGGGATGAGTTGACGCTGGTCCTGAATCCAATACTACACCCTTAGTAAAGGCACATGACGTTACCAATACTGTAAAATCATTTCTACCATCAGAAAGTATAAAATGATTTTTAAAAGGCTACTTGAATCTCTCAGAATTATATCCAGAAGTGAGCTTGAAAGGTTCGAATTGAAGAACTTGGAAGTTATATCGCGAGGAGCTTCTTGAAACCACAATATTTGAACTAGAATTAAAATGCTCGTTACATCAGGGATATTGAGTTTTTCAATTCAAACTTTTCTGACTCATTTGTGAATGTGATTCGATGAGATTTGCATAGGCTTTTATAATTCAGGAGCTTAGTTTTCACACTAATAATTATTTTGCGATTTTGGTCAAATCTGAAATTCAGTACTATACAAACGAGTAATTTCCGGTTTTAATTTCTGACCTAGATTCTATATTTGACACTTAGACACATGATAATGTGATTCGATGATTGTTTTTTTTTTCAGCTCACGAGCCGGTCTCATGTTATTCAAATGATAGCCGGAATTCAAACTCCCGTTGGCTTTAGATACATTTGAATATCCTGGAATAATTTAGTTCATTCAATTAGTTGTCGATGAGGTTTTGTAGTTGTCGACCGAATAGGTGATTTATGGGGTCACTTTAGTTTCTTACACGTTATTCGTTATAATATATCGGAGGAACGTTATAATATATCGGAGACATATGACATATCTGCTTATTCTTCAGCACGTATAGTTCAAGTTGCAGTTACGTATATTTAGGTCGACGTTTCTCGATAAGGTCGAGGTAGATATTTAGCTGTACAGTACAGTACATGCACTCCCCCCCCCCCCCCCCCCCCCAACGTTTACAGGGTGTGGCAGTATGTACAGACAGCCTTTGGTTTGACAATGAACCGTTATTGAAGATATAGTCTTATTGTTCAATATCCTGCGTATAACATAGGTATATACGCCGCGTTTCGGTTAAACCTTCTTCGAAATACTTACGTCGAGAAATACAGGTAGATCATAAAGTATTTCGGGGATAATGACGCAAACGGTAGGAATCCCGTTGTATAGGGATATATTTGCAGTAATACTTTGCATAAACCGGCCGGCGGGCAAAGTGCAAATTAGGATTTTTTTCCAACCTGAAAGGCAGGACATGACTTTATAAAAGGTAGTGGAAATACTTATTATATTAACAAACTCGTTTGAGAATATGTAACTACTCTTCCATGTGTCACAGATCGCTCCGACCATAATGTACTTCAGCAATCGATAATATAATTCTAAGGACAAGTTTGTGTCGCGGAGAGAAGAGCGTTGTTTTGGAATATTAGTCTAGTTGCTAGTGTCACGTGTTTCTTTATTGACGCCTGGATCGGTGATTCACACCGTGGGATTCACAGCCCTGAAATTTACATCTATGGTTGGCCAAAATTTGTGTGTTTTATAATGTCTGTTTACGCGTTGAGAATGAGAATTCGTAGTTTTCATCCCAGGGTGTCTGAAAACAGTCGAAATTTGACTTTTTGTACTCCCTGCACTCTGAACATTAGTTTTTGACAACAAATCCTCCCACAAAATTATAAGAGGCCACTTTTCGATGTTTATTCAACTTTTTGCAGCCTAAACTTTTACTTAAGTGCTACTTTTTTGAAAATCACTTGGAAGAAGCTTCCTGGGTCACTTATTTTGGATCTAAAATCAGAATACGGAAATTCAAGAAAGTGAGCATATTATGGCGAAGTAAAATTATGAAGAGTAGACCGATTTACATCGACATTAGTACACAACGGTTTCGGTGGTCGTTTATTTCCAATCTGAAGTCAAGATACGAAAATTCAAGATTGGATCGAAATTGTCGAAAGTAGGCTGAATCACATAAAAATTGTTACTCAGGGATTTTAGTATCGATCAATGTGAAGTCGGGAATTTTTTTAATTTGGATTCGAAATTAGAGGCTTCAGAAATTTTAGATTATCTATTTTGATGCAAAACCCGATGATTGGACCCGTTTCGAGTGAGTTTCGAGAAGATCGGATGTCAGGAAAAATGTAGGCTTCAAAAAGTTAAATAAATACAGAAAAATGACTTGCGCCTGCTCTTACAATTAGAGAAGATATAGGTAGATGTCATCTTGTAGGACGATTTGTTTTGTGTAAAAAAGTAACGTTTAGAGTGGTGGCAGAGTAAAAAACGAATTTCAATTCATAAGCAAAAACAAGTTCTTGTTTCAATAAAATATACCCTATACATTAATAAATATTACATACAGACATTTGTCTAGATATCATTTATGTTCGTAAGTAATCATAAGTATTTTGAATCTTATGGTAAAAGAGTGGAATATTATTACTCCATATTATACTATAAATATAGGTATATGTATAATCGTATGAAATCTAGATCAGAGCGTAACAAAAAATAATTTTTATACATTCCAATAAAATTGAATTGAGAAAATTACAAGTAGCTACATGATTTCAATACATTGTACGAGCGTCTACAAGATTGACTATGTTGTTTTTTTGATGGCTGTGCCATTACAATTCATAAAGATGAACACTTCGGATTAATTAACGATATGGTTAGATTATTAAGCGGTTGAATCAGGTAATGATATCACTATGTATTGTACGATAATTCGTGGCCAATCTTTCCAAGTTTTCATCTAAGGTGAGCGATCAATAATCATGATGGGCCTTGCTGCAAAGTGGCTAATCACGGGGATCTAAATAAATCTATTTTTTTGGTAACAGGTACTCCGTGTTTGGAAAGGTCACTGTGAAGCGATTAATAACTGAAATCAAATCATGAAACTTGTATCTTTAGGAACGAAGAGCTGTTACACCGAGTATCTCGGAAAAGTCATATTGGGAAGTTAAAAACGTAATTAAATCTGACTCAGGAATACCCTCAGGATGTACTTCGTCTGACAGATAGGTAGTGCAATTGGTGATTCGTCATCGAGATTATTAATCTCCTTCGTGTTATTTGACAGAATATTTTCATAGCTGTCATGTTGACATTATCTTGAACTCATAAAACCTGAGTCTGAATTGTCCTACCTTGTATGCTTATCAATTCTCGGCCATTCCCGTTGCATTGACTTATTTGTAAAAATATATCACATACAGTAGCTGACATAGTGAAAAGTCTATGACACGAGCCATGATTGCACTTCAGCTTTTGACTTCGATGAAATTCACATATGTATACGTCGTTTTTCTGGTTTGTAAAAGTTCGATTGACCAATCCGACCCGTTCAGTCAGTTCTTCTTCTTTCTCCTTCACTTGTCCCTTTTCACTTAACACAAATGCACGAGCCCTTCATGTTGGTGCGAATCCAGTTCAGATATCGTGCTACTCTCGTGTAAACGCCGGGGTATCCGGGTCGACCGCATCCCACACCCCAGGAGACGATTCCTAACAAGTAATTATACAATCCAATTATACTGCGGTTGAAAGATGACTTGAATAATGATCGACAACTCATAGTTCAGCAGAAGTTTTCGAGGTGCCTAGCCTCTCTCTTGCCGTGAAAAGAATGAATTACGCACATCATGATCGAATTGGCGGGTACGTAGATAACTTGTAAATTATTCAATGCTATTATGTTTCGTTTAACAAACTTAGTAAGCGTAAGTGTGCGTAATAATTTGGATGCATAATTTCGGCTGGTATACACAGTTCCAACGATGACGTACCAGCTATCTCTTGCTTATCTCCATTTTGGACTAGAAGAGGACCTCCACTGTCCCCCTGGCAAGAATCCTGTGCCCCACGACCAGCGCAGAGCATGTTGTTCGTGATTCGGCTAGCTCTATATTTCATTTGACGACACTGAGTTAGAGTCAAGATTGGAACTTGAACTTCGTTTGCTTGACCTGGGAGTATGCCACCCTCTGTTGTTCTACCCCATCCAACTACCGTCCCCAGTTTACCCGCGGGATCAGAACCTGTTTCAAAAAATAATTTCAGAGTTCATCTTCTCGGCACCCTGTTAAACTTTATTGGACGTTTATGGTTCGCTGAGGCTTACCGAGGGCAATGTAACTTCTTGCGGGAAACCGTAAAATGATTCAAACACGCTTTGTCACTTACCAAGTTTTAAAATTGAATTTATACTCCGCCTCGTGTTTTTTTCGACAATATTGAGATTGAATTGTAAAAGTTGAAATCATGTTTTAGGCCATGTGAATGAGTAGCTATCGTAATTTTATAACTGCACATTAAAAACAACCTTATTCCTATTTCCCGAAAATCTAGCATTAGGTACACTGACGACGCGCGATATAAGCGAACTGTAAAGTTAATCTGAGCACGTTTTCATAGCTGTATGATGCTAGATTTCACACTTTCACGCTTCAACTTTCCCGTTAAAAACGACCTCAAGTTTTCTCAGCGTACACACGCTGCACAACTTCCATTCAAATTTGAGTCACCTAGTAAAATCCACAATCTTCAAAGTTTCTGTATGAAAAAAAGCATTGACTTACCTGGCTGTGGTAAGCATACGGGAGTAACTGTCTTGGAAAATTCAACAGGACGACGAAGCTTGAGCAGTGCTACATCGTGGTTATAGGAATTCGTGTCAAAGTTCCTGTGCCGTATAATCGCACTAACTGCTCGCATTACGGCGACACCGTCCGTAGTAACGTACTGATCATAGTCGCCAAGGACAACCCGGATTTTAGATCTCTTCAGGCTGACAAGAAATGTAAAAATCAGTAAATTACCATTTCGTGATTCGTTAACAAATTATGAACGCTTATTTTTATGTATCTCACAATCAGAGGCTATCAAGCGAGATTTAGAATCTGAGCTGATCCAGTAATCATACGGTAATATAATTTTGCTTTCTATTGTACTATGTTCAAAAGTAAATTCGCTTAAATTTCACCATCTGTTTCCTACCACGTTGGACAGTCTTAATAACTTAGGCAGATTCCGTTTCACGAAAATAATTAATTAATTCGGAATTAAGACGGATTAAATTGTACAAGTGATAGTTTGAACTACCCCTGTAGTTTGGGTTGCGGTGGTTTAATTTCTTGTGGATTCTGTATCTGGAGATCCGAACTAATCCGAATTATTTCGGTGCATACTTCAGTGTTTAAAATTAGTCACATTCCTTAGGAGGATTCCGCAGTTAACTTTGGTTACATTTATTCATCTGGATAGATCTTCCAGTTTCCGAGCACGATATCTCTGGGGCAGTTTAATTCACAGCACCCCAATTTTCGGAGGGTATTTGTCTTATTTTTTCACCTCGAAATACTCAACAACTTTGACTACAGGCTGTCGGGTTGCTAGATACAATACAACATATTCCACAAAAGAGCTGACAATGTTGATAACTGTTCAAAATGACTATTTTTTTTTTCACAATGGACGATATAATATCGTATGAACAAAAGCGGTTGAAACTACATTTTCTCAAGTATCATGATCTACGCGATAATCTGTTGTAATTTGGTAGTATATTTTCCCTCAATTTGTCTGAAAATAAAGAAATTATTTGAATATCTGCAGAACGGAGTTCGTAGTCGTAGTAAAAAGCATGCTGGGATCAATAGTATTACTTTCGAAATTCGTCATGCTACTCCGATCGATCGAAACTCTCTCACAGCGCATATAATCACAATAACGTACCTCATCAATTTCATACAAATATTGAGGTAGTTGAGTTAGAGCTCGACTGTTTCCTATCAAGCAAACACTGGAGCCAAATCATAAAAATGAAAATGGTAGGGACTAAAATAAAGTGCCAAATTCAATACGGTATGTACTGAGTTCTGAGATTCCTGTATTCGTTAAATCGTGATATCGCTAAAACCGTTATTTCTCTCAGATGTTACCAACGATTTGGAAGGACCGTGGCCCAAATGGTGATTCGGGTTCAGAATCTTTTATATCCAGAAGCAGGGAATCAGGAAAGAAGGAAATTTGATATCCAACGCATTGTCATTGATACCTTGACGTAATAGCTGAAAATTACCGGTAATAGGGTGGCGAGATTGAACTGAAACCTTCAAAGGGTGGCAAACCGATGCAACGTCAATCAATTCGAAGTGGTTTTATTTCAAAGCAGTACATATACCTTGAATAGGGGTATTTTTTGAATAATGGTATATGGTCAAATTGTTCTTTGATCAACTAGTTTTATTACAGTAGTTCGCCAATCTTTCGAAGCATAACCAAGTAAAAGTTAGGAATTGTGATTCATAGTGTCTCAGAGTTAAGGATGCAGTCAGAGTAAAGGCACGTAATGCAAGGACTCGGATCAACCGTTGCCCTAATGTTATATATTCTGGTTTTCAATTGTTTAAAAAACAGACCTCTATCCGAGGAACAGACAACTTTTAGATACGTTGGATTTGTTCTAGAAATTTGTATAAAATAGTAAAAAAAAAGGTTTGTAAACTTGAAAATTTGGCGACAAATAATTTATTACTCGAGTCACCTTTCTGAACCATTAGAGATCCGAATATCTGAAATTGAAACAGCAGTTGATCGGAACTCTTGCATTGAGTGTTTGTATTCATTCCAATGAAAGTGGTCGGTTAAAGAACAATTTCGATACATGCCAGTACTTTGAAAATACCCCCATTCAAGGTAGGTGCACTTGCGTAAAATAAAACCACTTCGAATCGATTGACGTAATTGGGTACATCGGTTTACCACCCTTCGAAGGTTTCAATGCAATGTTGCTATTCTGCTACCGGCCATTTTGAGCTATTGTTCCAAGGTATTACTGACAATGCAGTGGATATAAAATTTCCGCTTCAGGGTTCCGGGTATACCTCACCGAACAAACGGTCCTACGGTTTTTGCTTCTAGATATACAAGATTCTCAGAGATGGTATGTCACCATCGACTCTGATAATTATTAATTGCAATTAAGGTGAAGCTGAGTTGAAGTATAATTTTTGCCGTCATTGAACTGGGCGATTGTCCTTGGCACTTGAAGAATTTCGGGGTTTCCAAAGGCTGGTGTCAAGGTATGGCAACTACTACTTTATATTTTAATTCCGTGAATATTAATCATGGGGCATTGGTCACAGTCTAATTTTTTTTTTTAGCGCAGACGTAGGTGTAGCGTTTCTCCTGTAAAAACGCGAGAGGCGGACAAATAAACGCGATTTATATCTACCTTATTATAAGCATAGTTATGTTTTATTATTTATACTTGCGGACGCAATGGGCGGCTGTAAGAACGTAGTCGTTCGTCACAAGGCTTGCGCCGCAATGAAATTGTCCATCATATACGAGCCGGGCCACCCACGGGTATTTGTTCGGTCCAGTAGGTCTACCACCTACAATTCGATTCTCCTGATTCGAAACACCACATTCTGAAAAATAATGATCCATATTCAAGGTAGAATAGATGACCCAATTACCATGCTTTCAGTTCGTGTGACATGAAACATAAAAAGAACAGTCTAAGAATCGTGCATGATAAATTGGTTGCTTCTTTTGTACTTATAAAATTTAGATACGGTAATTTTCACTGTTTTAAGGGTGAATCTCTCATAATTTCCTATGTTTTACAATAGCGAGTACTGCTTGCAAAGTGCTTTCTGCTCTTTTTTTCTTTCCGTGTATTATAGTTCTTTTGGATGAAGGTGAGAAACAGTAGCTAAGTAAATGCCGATAAATTAATTGTACATGTAAAAATATTTTGCAAGTCAATAGAGAAATAATATTCCATAAGATAACCAGGTAAGTTATTCGATTTGATGGGCCAGCCTTAGAACTTCCAGTCTCGATTTTTCGAGCTTAAGAATTTTAACTGACTAGCACATTCTATGAGTAAGAAGTTTATTCAAAAAGAAAAGAAGTGTAAGTGTGCAAACTACTAGATCGATCGATCCCGGAATTCAACCAGATTTGAGTTGGCACGAATCCAATCGGTTGAAATGAAAATCATCAGAATCCGTTGATGAGTTCTCGTGATATCGTGTATTGCAATTTTTTCCCCAAAATGTTGTTCTTTGAATAACTATTTTACCGATCGAATCCAAAATCTAATCAATTCTAAGTTAGAAAGAACCGCATCAATTGATACAAAGAAAGATGAAATCCGTTCACTCGATCTCGAGGTACCGTCGGATAAAAAATTGATCACACACACAGACTCAGCGTCCATCTAAAAATGGTCGGAGGTGATTCCTTGGACTCCAAAATGCGGAGACCTGATGAAACTCGACTTTTCATTTTCGGGGTGATTATAACAACTCCCCTTCTTTAAGCGAGAAGTTAAAAAAAAAGTAAGATATTCAATCTGGAAAGTTTTTCTTCAACGATAATAATAAAATCCGTAATTAGCACGAACTACTTTCTGGCTCGTTTCTACCGCGGTGTCCGATGATTGCCGCAACATTTTTTGTTTTTCTTTCGGAAATATCCGTAATTAGGACTCCGTATTTGAAACATCATAACTGTGGACAGCGCTCCGAATTTAATTCAACACACTTTTGGTAAGCACGATAGTGGGGTCACATAGACTCCGTTTCTTTTCTCAAGCAATTTATAATTAATCATTAACATTCTGATAAACATAAAAATTGTTCTGATTATTCTCAACGAATAACAAGGACATACCCATAGACTGTCTTATTCTCACTAATAGAACGAATAAACTTACGGGTAACCTGAAGACGCCCGACTATATAAAACCATGTTAATTGGGTCACGTAACCTAGCCAAATAAAGACGGAGCATAAAAATGAGTAGAGATAACGGCATAACGTTGCGTGGGTGAGTTGAATAATAACTGACTAGCGGAAATACAACTCGATACTGTACGTAGGTTCTTTAACTCGAGTTACACTGTTATAGTTCTCTTACCGCATGTGCAGTTCCTAAGTCTTTCTTCGTCGTCAATTTCTATCCCTGACACATCGATCCCAAAGATCTCGTCAAACAGGAATCTCGCTGACCGATGCCCATTAGTTTGCTGAAAGATAGATACATAGTTGTGTACAGGCTAATTACTGTCCATTGAATAACTAACATTGATTAACTAAAGATAGAATGTTTTACGGAGATAGGAAATTACTCAAAACTTATATCTGGCATGAGTTTAAACCGCGTGGTACCTATGGTTCGCAATCGTTAAATCAAACACAACGTGACCCGAAAAGTAAAATTAACATAGTCCAGCAAACGGGTCCTTGGTAACAGCTGTCGAGATGTAGTATACCGTGTAAATGTGTACCCGCCTCAAGAAGCTGAGGTCTAATGAGTGATCATTGGTAGAGAAAGTGTCCATCATTAAAAGTATGGGTCAAGGTCAAATTGGTGAATTTAAAATTTGCGATACGAATTGCATGTGTATGTACTGGCCTCCGGTTGACGGGAGAGTATGTGTATTTTCGGCGCGAAAGTTTATTCATACTGTGAGGATTTGGCTTACCTTTGAGATAGCTGGATGCTGTCGAGGTATCGCATTTAACTCTACTAGTAATCCCGCTGCAGTTGTAACCATTACGAAATTTAATAGCAGTGTCAACTTGAATCCGTCCCCGAATGGTTTCATTTTACGAATTTATTTTCGGAAAATTGTATTATGGTTCAAAGTCACTGATTATCGAGCTCGTTCAAGATGAGGAGAACCGATCAGACGCTCTTCCACTAAGGTACACTGAACACTCAACGTCTTGAGGAGATAACCCTGGAGTCAGCAACACTTGCATTATAATTAGTTTCCCTTTCTGTTTGATTCGTTTACCGTGTTATTCGAAAGCCCGGCGAATACGTAGATATACGCTAAATTACGAACGGAACTGGGGAACGGATCACACACAAGACCCAAGTCGAGATATCCGATCGCCGCAGCTTTCACCGACTCCATAAACACGAGGAACTAACCCGAACCAAAGCTACGTCGTTCCTGGCTGCTTGCGGATGGCGTGCTCCTCGCAGTTAAAGAAAGTTCTTTCTCTCCACGCGAGTACTACCGTTCTGTCCGTGTGCCGATCTCTTCGACTTTTTGTCACTGACTTGAATGATCGCACTAAGTAAGAGATGAACGGTATAGGACCGAAAACAAAAATTTGCGAGAATTCTAGTATCGATTACGACACGGCGTCTTGGTCTCGGATTCTCTCAGATGCCTTGCACCTTTTCAAAGGGTGTACTGCCAATAAGCAGCAAAAGGAGTTGCTTTCTGAGCTCATCTAGTCGCTATTTCTAATATTTGGATGCTTGTTGCATCGTAAGGCCAGATGTTATTCTGGTCTTCGACGAATATGTATCGAGATATTTGTGCACCTGGTATTAACAAGGAATTGAATCATCACAGCTGCAAAGACGTTCGCAAACCGACACCTTTTACCGACCATTATGTTAATCTGAATTCAAAAAGTTTATCGTCATCTTCATTGACTTGAGAGTTAGCAAATATATCATTTGTTTTTTGAAAACTGTCAATAGGCTTGGGAAAAATTCGGGAAAATTCGAGTCATATGCATTGCAAGAAAGTTTTTATTTTAAGAAGCCGATGAGAATTTTCCTTGAGTGCAGTGCATTTATTTATAAATGTAAAGAAGCTGATCATCTGATGAGATTAACTATACCGGTTCGCGTATGGAACGAATTTATTAAAAGCGCACTCAGCCTAGCGAGAATACATGTGTGGTTCTCGTTGATTTGAATTGAATGAGGGTCAAGGTCAAAGCGTGCGAGGGCAACCTATATAGAAAGGAAGGTAGAATGAGGTGCAATGTTTTATTTATATTATAGGAGAAATATTCTTTTTCGGTGAATGTCGAAAGTCGGTGAAAAAGAAGATATATACCTATTTCTAAATAATATTGAATGGGTTTTACCAACTGCTTGAGCACAAGGTGGTCTCTCTTCTTATTTTTCTTCGAACTTGAATGAGGTAACTATAATTGTTTCCGTGTCTTATCTCAGTCAGTCAGACTATAATCCTTCCCATATAAATTGAATCGCATTGGTACTGCTGCAGCTACAGCACGCCGATTAAGTTGATAAGTAGTTATAAATCCGCTCCTTCATTTATGGAACAGCTTAAGCCGTTGCAATCAAGACTCCTCCTCTTATCGCTGATTCATTTAACTAAAAGATTCGTGGCGATCGACTTTCTTTTGCGAAAGGCAGCTGATTCTTGGAAAGAAACTTGTCTTTCAAGACCCATATTAATACCTATACGTATACGTACACAGCCTGGCGTTCACGATGCAAAATTAATTAATCACCATTACAATATCAACGTTCACTTTAAAATCGGCTCTTCCATGCGGTTATATTCCCTTATTAGATAGTTCGAGGCCCCATAGGAGGTCGAAAAATTATACGGTAATTTGAAGCACGATGAATCGAGAAGTAAATAACAAGTAGGTATGTAGGTAATCGCAGAATAAGAGGAATCAACGACGACGATATGTCACGCGCTTATATGTACAGGGTAGTATACGCTGACGGAGGTGAGGGAAATGTATGGCTTACTTAATGAAATGCGCGCGCGTTGAGATGGAATCGGGGTCAGAACGGGTCTGTAGCGTTTTGCTTTCAACGATCGAATGTGGGTTAGTGAAACCACCGAACCGTTACAAACAATGCTCTTCCACTACCGATTTGGAGTAGAAGTGAATTACAAGGGCAAACTTGTAGTCAGGTAGCGATGCAACACTTTCATTTCTATTAGGATAAGAATACGTCGTGGGGTATGGTCAATGCGGAATTGAGAATGAGAAATAATAAGCTATACAATTCAGGTGATTTTCCTATAACATTTTTTAGGTCACGGGTCGATCGGACATATTAATTTTTGGGAACGCTTCTGATGAAAAACAGCAATGCCAGTACCAAGAGCATAACGCGAAGAAAGGCATAGAAAAACAATGCAACCAAATACATGAAATGTTGTATGTCACCGATCACTCAGACAGCACGAAACGTTTCAGTTAGGTGTCAGAAACGTTACAAGCTTTCATCCTTCCAACGTTTCTTAATGTTCGAAGATTTACATTTCAGTTATATTGAACTTGTTACTTTTCGGAAATGTAATACGAAACTTTTGAAACTATATTTCAAGAGATGTAGCAGAAACGTTGCAGGAAGATTTCAAAGAGTTACGTTATCCATGGAGTAGTTCCGTGATCGCCGCTAGGTGAAAGTTCAGCGCGAGGGTTTCTCGTGGATATATGCCGCCTGAGTACAATCCGCGCTCGGTCGGGCTCAAACCAACATTCCATTAGATCAGGGTTTCCCAACCTTTTTTGTGTCGAGCTTCCCCGGATTATAAATAGTATTTTCATAGCCCCTTTTAATTGTTTACAACAGAAGACCAGAGACCGACTGTATCAAAGAATGTGTTATTATATTATGATGTTATATCTACGCGTTAAATTGCCTTTTTTTTTCGAAAATGCCAAGCATTCCGCGCCCCCTCGCCATCTCTCTACGCCTCCCTAGGGAGGCGCGCCCCACTAGTTGGGAAGTCCTGCACTAGATACTCGTATGATCTTTTAACCATCAGTGTACAATATTTCCGTGTCAGATATAGAATGAGTAAAATATCAGTTTGTGGGGACTCACATACTTCACTACGCCTAGCTGCATCCCTCTCGCTAGCATTAGGATAGACACTCGGTTCGTATATATACCGATTCCAACCCACACCTAACGTCTACTACCGGACAAGCCGCATCTAGGGCAGGGTACGTTCGGCATTAGCCCTACTGACGAGTTCGGCCGAACTACCCAGGACGAAACGCACACACACGAAGCTCGAATCCGTCGCAGCTTTTAGAGTTCCCCAAATGTCAAAAGGTTCGATCCTTCCAACAAACACGGAGAGTAGCATTCACACTCACTTACACGAGGGTTTGAATCCTCCAGGTTATTATAGACTCAAAAAGCATCATCACATCCCGTCAAGGCAGTTTCACGAAATACAACCGGAATATATCCGAAATGTAACTGACATGAGACGTATGAGATACGTTTCACATACGTTTCAGGGGTATATTCTAGAAGCGATTCAAATGTGAGATTATGAAGGGGAATATTTGTACTTGTCCGATACATTTCTGAAATGCAACAGTAAGTATTTGTTATGTTTCTGAAATCACAACAAGATTTCAGCACAAGTTTCTGGAACGTTCTCTGCTTTATGGACATTTACTGCAAAACGCATAATCCTGACAATGATAAAGCAGAACTGCAAATCTCCTACTCCAAACTAAGACTTTCAACTAACGTGAAGCGTATTCCGCTATTAAACTTCCTAAGACAGAGGCATAGACAACAGTTAGCTCGCCTTCAGATTTTGCCAGATCGAATATTT
This sequence comes from Tenthredo distinguenda, assembly GCA_947538915.1. Lineage (NCBI taxonomy): Eukaryota > Metazoa > Arthropoda > Insecta > Hymenoptera > Tenthredinidae > Tenthredo > Tenthredo distinguenda. Next base: position 16,797,079 of record OX384534.1, read on the forward strand.
GTTCGGGTCAAGTTTATCCAATTCTGCATAAAATGGGCCATCTTGAACGTGACTGTGAGGTTTATGATGAGAAAAATGTATACAAATCTCGACTTGACTCAGTTTACTTGCAAGAATCATTACTTTATTGGTTAATCGAATAATAATTATAAATAAAGAAACTAACATCACATTACCTCGTAGAGGCTTACTTATATGTATAACAGACTAGATTAGATCAATTATTATATCCTATTCATCCAGAAAACGAGACTTGCATTTAGTCCTGAATTAAATGCCTTCTCATTTGCAAAGATGTAATAAATACGGTATTCGATTAAGAGAATTGCAGCTGTGATCAGTTGACCTAATGACGAGTCCTGGATATTGTAGTGGGTGGTGGACAAACACATTCACCACCAAGATGATCTCGTAGCCAGCCAAAGTAATTGGTCAGTTTTGTGAAGATCCCAGGGAATCGTGGCCTGGCACAGCCTCTGCCCCACGAAACGATACCTGAGAACAATGAAATAGGGTGATTAGGTGACCGATTCATTGCTTCTTCACTCTCTAAATTTCGTCGAGTGAAAATCGTATGCAACTCTTAACAAGAGTGAAAAGAAGAGTGAAATCTCATTCTTTTTTAGCGTGGAATTAAGAGTGGCACGATTTTCACTCTTAAGGTGTAGATTCCGACTTAAACAAATCTAGAGGCTATAGTCTCAAATTCCGCACAACAGCACAAAACATACCCACAATTTCCAAGTGACCATACGTTCCAACGATGTGAAGTGGGCCACCGCTGTCACCCTGTGAATTATACAGAATTAAGGATGAAATTCGGTTCGCTGCAGTGGCGAGTATTATTTAGGTAGCTCGTTTTTTATTTGACCACTTTTGGATCAAGTACAAGAAAATATAAAAAATCTACTAATTAATCGAGACCGTACTTCAAATTCGCGGCAAGTAATTTCGAAAATACTTGGCAGTCTGCAAAACAGCTGCAGAAATCTCTTGACTACTGACCGTTTTTCTCAAGAACTGTTATGCACGATAGCAGCAGAGTTTGATAAACGTCTTTCGACCAAAGATGTAGGCCTGTAAGAAGTAGCTGTGTATGTCGTAGATACACTTGGTCTTCTGTATTACCCGTAGGTATACTGGTACAATGGTTATTTAGACAGTAGTTCGGCCAAAACTTTTTTTTTTAAACTCCATGAAAATACAAATACAAAAACATGTTACTCGTATTGCTCAAAATGTTGTCACTGTACAGAATCTAGGCAGCGTCATCCTCTGGTGGTTTTCCACACTACAAGAAGATGCAGTCTGTATGTTACAGGCTTGTCTTCGATTGTTTTGTCCTCAAGCGATTTGTCAGGAGATATCTGTCGCGTTTCAAAGATTAACGAACTAGAAGCAGCACTCACAGTTGTAGCGCCCATTGTATGGCTCAAGCTTGAACTTAAGCCAGTGACCCTAACAACCTTCTTCCAAGCGAAGAAAACATTTATCTGTCAAATCAATACCTGGCAAGCATCCCGTTGTCCATCGAGATAACCGGCGCAAAACATATTCGGGGTGAGTCGCTTCTTGTCATAGCCAGCCATGCGACATTCCTCATCAGATAGAATAGGAAGGTCGACCTTCCGGAGCGCGTCGCTGGTAGGTTCGTGTTCACCAGTATGCCCCCATCCGGCCGCAACTGCCATAGCTCCGGCATAGTCAATGCCCCCTTAATCAGTCAAATTCAAGGCCAATTACTTAACCAGTCGTGTTTATTATCATTGCCAATCTTCCTCGAACTGTTTTCGTTTGACTATCTTTATTGACGAACTTTACACATTGGGAGGTATAGCTACAAATTAATTGGACTTCATTTATTTAACCCTCCGTCAGCACCTTTGCACTCGAGGCCTTTCTCGCACGAGCGAACCATGGCCACTCGGGACGATTTCAGCTATATTAGGGAAGCGTTTTACAGGTACTTTAACACTTTGCGGACGCGTGTCGGCAAATAGCCGCCCAAGTGAGTCATACATGAACATAACAAACTATAGTATATTGTGTACCAAGGGCGTAAAGTGGGTTTTTTTAGATCGAGTGTGGAGTTTGCAGTACGAGTCTGTATGAGCCGAAGACGAGTACTGCAATCACACGAGGTCAAAAAGCCCACTTAGCCCTTGGCGCACACTATATTTTTTGTAGCGCATGTAATGATTTTTTCGTAACACATGCACGATTTTCGCGTTTTTTTGACCTAAAAATCGGGCGTAAAGTGAACGTTTTTGTACCGGCGGGCAAAAAAATCAGTAGCGGGCGATAAAAAACTTTTTTATCGCCCGCTAACGGCGAGCAGCGGGCGCAAAAGAACTTTTATCGCCCGCTAACGGCGAGCAGCGGGCGATAATGAACTTTTATCGCCCGCTACCTCCGTACCGCTTATAAGCACGCAAAACGCAAAAATCAATACATGCGTTACAAAAAATATGGTGTGCACCAAGGGCTAGTGGGCTTTTTGACCTCGTGTGGTTGCAGTACTCCGGCTCGCAGACGCACTCGCCTTCGGCTCGTACTAGCCCGCCTCCGACTCGTACTGCAAACTCCACACTCGGTCTAAAAAAGCCCACTTTACGAACTTGGTACACAATATACTATTGCGTTTTCTCTGCTCATAAGCGGCACAGACGTAGCGGACGATACAAGTTCATTATCGCCCGCTGCTCACCGTTAGCGAACGAAAAAAGTTCATTATCGCCCGCTTCTCACCATTAGCGGGCGAAAAAAGTTCATTATCGCCCGCTACTGACTTTTTTTGCCCGCCGATACAAAAACGTTCGCTTTACACCCGATTTTTATGTCAAAAAAACGCGAAAATCGTGCATGTGTTACAAAAAATATGTTGTCTTGGATGTTGACAAAAAATGTTGTCGCTTAAATAAAGTTTTAGTTTTTATAACGCAAACGTTCAACGTGTATATTTTCTCGACTGCGCGCACCAATACCTCTCGTCTACAGCGACTCTCGCTCATTGGGCAACTCCGTCCGTGAAGGGTTAAAATCATTTTATACTCAACCGCCCTGGCGCCGTAGCGGCGCCGCTCGAGTGCAAAGGGTTAATTTCAAATTTTTTACTAAATGGATTTTAGAAAATAGTTTCGGAACATTTGACTTCAACAACTATCGGATAATGTAGTAGACACTTTGGAAAGTGGTCTCGATTTCTACCCGATTTTTCGAAAGCCCGGAACACTTCTAAAACCTGGACTGGAAATCAAATCCAAACAAGTGTACTCTACGGTGCATTAAAAGTCATTCCCGGTACCTATTTGTGTCTATCGGTATTACATTGTTTCTGATCACCGCTGGGAAAACCAATACTGCTCTTTTCACCAGTCCAACATAATTTTAGAACAACTCCTGTTATTTTCATTAATAAAATTTGATGCTCTTGTCATTATTTAGTATAGAAACTTGTTGTTTTGTTCAATACCGTACGCCTATATTATAGGTTCGTGCTTCTGTAATCAATTTTCCAGATTGACTAATTCCAGAAATTATTGTGTAGTCCATTTGAGAAATTCGCAAGGAAAATATTTCTCAGTTTTCTGATACCCGCTTGCCATTCAAGGGACGGAAATGGGAGCCACCATAAATATAGATTCAAATTAAAAAGGTTAACCTAGTAGTTGATTCTTGTGAAAAAAAAAGCATTCTTCTATCGGACGTATCATAATGCGATAATGTTTTCTATATTTTCTGTAAGCATGATAATTTTCGTTTGAAGAAAAGCTCGGGCCACAGGTTATTTTTGATAATGAGAAAAATTAATCATGTACCTTGAAACACAAATCTTATTTTCTAAAATTCAGTTACTTGAATGCATCCTCATAGTGCTTTCTATTTATAAATATCCGAACCAACTGGAAATACTACGACGCGAATTGTTGTAATAATAACAAAATCGTTCGAAGAAGATACTGTAAAAGTGAGAGGTATGTAGATTGCGGATGACCTTCGTTGAGAAAACTAACGAAAAAGTTCCCGTCTTCAATAAAATAAAAAATTGAAGAATCGACTTGGTAAAAAAAAAAATTACTAAATTTTCATTCACTCCTTTGAAAACACATTAGAGCCACGCTTATAGATCTTTGTATCGGAAAGATGCTCAGTCTTGAATCCAGACTTCCAATTCTATGGTAGATTATACCTAGTGCTACTTACGGTCTTCGGGTAGACAAGCGGGACGAATTATGCTGTTGTATTGCACCGGAGTATCCAATTCGATGATAGCGATATCATTGTTGAAAGAGTGAGGGTCGAAATTTTCGTGAAGATGAGCCGATTTTATCCTCCGACGAACCACGGTCTCATCGCGAGCGGCCCGATCATGATCTCCCAAAACGATTCTTATATCTCTCACGTTGAATCTGAAATATAAAATATGCATTCAGCAAGTCTCATATACCGAGTGATCCGCAAAATTAGAATTCATCTCAAGGGGCATTCTGTTTATTCTAATGGAATTGTGTCATATCATTTTTTCAAAATGAATCTAATTTTTCATTCAAAAGGAATGTCGTCAAAAAAGTCTCTCAGAATTTGTTCTCAGCAGCCTTCTAATGAATCGTTTACGTTGCGCGAGAAAATCGATTATTATTCGAATGATCCTGTATAAGGATACCATCATAAGGTACCGTCGGAAGATACATTTGGTTAGAAACAGTGCAATTAACCTAAGCAATTTGCTTGTAGGACCCCCGCTAGGTTTGGTAAAATGCGAACCTGGTTTAAATGATGTAAGTGAGACAACGAATTTCGAATTTTGAAAGAGTGCAATTAGCGTAAAACTTATTTTTTGTAAAGTCAAGGAATTCAGGATAAGGTCGGGCAAAAGGTTAGTAGGTGAAATTCCAAAGCACAGCTGATTTTTGGTAAATGGTCAACTTTTTTACGTAACACCCGAAAACATTATACTAAGATAACTGTATTAGTGCTGTCGTCTTGTGATGAAACTGTCCACTATGACGAGCGAACACACTTGTCCAGCGACTACCAGTATTATAATTTTTGAAAACAACATTGCCAAAAGTTCAGCGAAATAGTTATTTTGGGCGGTAGATCAACCTTTGGAATTTATACTCAACGGCCTTAGGTAACGATAAAAATTGTCAACGATTATTGAGACGTAAATACACTATACCCCTGCATCTGTAAAGATATGGTACTTGACTGACGGACAAGGGTAGTCTTCATTTCACGAAAGTGGGAATTCTTCGAGTCTCGTCCTCTCAAATTATTCCATCTGACCAAAACTGAAAAAATCTACGTAAAACTCCGGCCAGATTAAATGAAGTTAGCCCGTGCCTCAAAGAAATCGAAATCCAACACTGTTTTCAAATGAGAGAAAATAAGAATTCGAGATTTTGTGTTGCGGCTTTACTGCTCGCAGAATCTTTAACCGCGATTATTGTGCATCGAACAAGCCCAGAAAAAACTGGAATAAAACAAAAAAAAAAGAAAAAATCTGGCACTGAGTTATCGGAAGATTTATACTGGAAATTATCATTGAAAAAAATGCTCGAATCTCTACCCGATCGAGCTCGTTCTTCTTATCTCCGTAACCTTGACTTTCTCAGTGAAAATGTTTCATCGGGCATAAAAAGATACGTATTCAATGTGTCGTGCATTTTCGCACTAAAAACAATATCTTCGATATAATAATGTCGTTTCTTTATTGAATAAAAGAATAAAATGACTGATTGATTTTTTTTAAATCATCACCTACGAGCGCACATCAATGGACTCAATTTATTTGATTTAGATAAATTATATTAGTCTCGAAAAATATTTCTTTTAGCGTGAAAATTGATGAGACGTAACATACGGATTTCGTTATGGCCTATGATATCGGCTGAGCATTTTTTCTGACAAAGTTGAGGTTAATAGAAGCAAAAAACTAGATAGGACAGAAATTTTTTAATCACAAAAAAACTAAAAAATTTCTGTATGAATCTTCTGATAACTCAGTTTCGGAATTACTTCTTCGACGTACAAAAACTGCGGTTTAAGATCCTGTACGGTTATTTTCTGTAGAAAAGAAAGGGAAGTCTCGAACTGTTATCTTTTACCATTAAGGATCAATCCAAATTAAATCTTAAGTGATGTGTCAGATAGAATGAATCCAGGGGTTGAGATGAAAAGAATTCCAACTTTTGAAAAACAAGGACCACCCTACTGACGTACCCTTCCAAGCAGTGAGCTGCAGTGAGAACGTGTTTTTTGGTAATAAGACTGCCTGCACAGTAGAATTTTCCTTGCTTAGTGAAGCTGGCGATCCAAGGAAATTCGTGAACTTCTGTTACATTTCCACCCACGATTCGCATCTTCCTATTGCTGATCCCGCACACTAAGAATGGAAAAGATTAATCTAGGGGTGAGTCGACTATGACTAAACTTTTACGAATAACTGAACATTTTTATCTACATATAGCAAGGGTTCAGCGAATATTTATTTGAAGAAACTGAAAAATTATACCAGTACGTTGTGAATTGTTCTCGCAATAACTTTCACTCGGTAAATATGCACAGATGATACTAAACACTTTCGTTATAAAATCCCACGTCAATTTCAGCGAACTCTTATCGGTGCAGTAGCTCTCTATTCACTTTTGTTTATTTTTTGTAAAAACTAGTTATAAACTGCCAAGTATTTACCACAGTCGTTGCAAACGTTTGGTCGTTCCTTTGATACGATCAGAGCAGGAGGATCGTAGTCGATGAAAGATTCTTCGGATATTACTGCAGTCTCTGCACCATTTCGTGGTACCTGTAACACGCGAGTGATTTTTAAACGATTCCTAATTTCCTATGCAATTGGATTTCTTCAATGGAATTATACCTGCAGATTCGCAACGCAGTATCTGCAGGTGCTTATACACGTAAATACTTACCATACGTGGAATCGCATGCACGCAACTGATCAACCACACGGCAATAAGGCGCGCGATGATTTGTTTGGTATCCATGGTGGGCACTGATTGTTAATTTGTCCGAGTACGTTGAGTACGGAGGTAAGGATTGCGAGCGTTTTGCTGTTTTATAGTAAATTATCACTATTAAAAGACTGTGGTGGGGCGTCGTCACCTTGGGCAGTGCGTTTGCATTGGCAGATGTGTCGACGGCTTGTAAATCACCTTCATGCTCTATGTTGCGAGGTATGCGTTGTCTGTATGTCGCAATCGACGATCACCTCGGACAACCCAATATCACCCGATTATGAATATATTTAATCCAGGTTTACGCCTGACGGATTCTGGGCACTCGTTTCCATACTCGATCAACCCTCGATGTCTGCTTTAATGCCAATTAAAGCTCAACAATTTTTGGGGTGGAAAAGGAACAGTTCTGATGCCTGCAGTAGTCACCATCTGACACCGATCATGTTCATCAGGTCCAGAACCTTCACACTCCTTCTTCCCATCCTGTTCTTCCTCCCACCTTCCAGCTCGGGCCGGGACCTGCTGCCCATTACTTGAAACTGTTACCATAATCATTTGCCACAAGACACTAAAATTCATATAAATGGCAAGCCATTCACAGAAAACTGGATCGCACCATTTAAGATAATGAACGATGGTGAACAGACTGGAATACAGACTTTTGGAAAACAATAGCGAGGGCTGAATGAAATAGGGATATGCCGCCCGTGCCACCCCGGGCCTAAGTCCGCCGCTTACGTTAGCGAACATTGGGTGATTATTTGAAGCTGTTGAATGGTGTATACCTATCTATGTACATGGCACTGCGCGAGAACTTGTTTATCCTCTAGGAAAACCGACGCCCTTTTCGGCGGACCATTGAGCGTTGGTCAATTTGAGAAAAGAAGACATAAATATTATGTCCAGGTTCCTGATAGTTGTTTCATTTAGCATCGTTATATCCTCTAAAATTTCCAGAGAGAAAATTTTTCCGGGGATTGAGAAATCTCGCCATTCGTTGTAGATTGTTGTGTAAGAATAAGAGAAACATCGACTGCATATAGTGCTTTCGAAAAAAACTGAGTTTTCAAATTAATTCCTTTTTGTTCTTGATTGGATGTCAAGGAAACATACTTCGCTATCTCGTTTCTGAAGATTTTGCACTCTTGTTTTATTCCAAAGGATTCGTATTTTAGAAAAATTCGAAAACTTATACTTTTGCCTCATGGCATTAAAAATATCCAACCATTTGAAAAAAGTCTACCGTTGGAGAATGGCAAATTATAAGTCGACCTGAAATGCCTCATATATTGGCAAGGATTCGAAAACTTGATTACGGAAGATATACAATAGTATTCCCTCGTGGCACTTGTACTCTTCTCAGAAGTTCTACAAATTCCCTATAATAATAAGCATAATCCAGTGTACTTCGTTAATAATCTGCCTTTATAAAGTGTACTTTAATTGTTTGATTGATTCGGTTTTTACTAGCATTTGTGCTACTCTCCATTCCTTCCATGCTTACAATACATTTTCCATTCCTAACAACTTAATCTACACTGGCGTCTCGAAACGCCATACTGCCACTGACATTAATAAACGCACATACCAATACATTCATTATCCATGCTTATTTGTATATTTTGCTACAGCTGTTTTCAAATTCGCAATATTCGCTATGCCTTGAATTTTCATTGGTAACCCATTTAACATGTGGAATCCTCTGTAGATTATGGTTTTTTGTGCGGTCAATGTACGTGTTCTTCCTATTGCTATATTCCTGCTACTCCTCGTGTTGTACTTATGTCTATCGTTTATCATTCTTACTTCACCCGTTAAATTTTCTGGGACCATATTGTTTTTCATTTTATACACAAACATACACATATTGTACTCTATTCTTTGTCTGACATCCATAAAACATAGCGCTTGTAGCCTACATTCAATTGCTGTATACCTATTTATATTTGGAATTATTCTCATTGCACAGTTTTGCGTTTTCTGCAGCATTTTTTAACTTAGATCTGGTAAAAAAAAAGAAATAAAAAAAAAGTCTTCTCGGATGTCATGAGAAATGCCTATAGAAACAAATACGGTTTGGATAATGACAAAAAGAAACGGAGTTCACAATATCATATGAAAAACAACCAATTCGACAGTTGAGCAGAACAACATCGTTTCTCAGCATTCGGTCCGACAACGTCGTATGTCAGGGTTTGATTCAACAACATCGTTTCTCAGAATTTGGCTCTAGAACCATCTGTATAAGACATAGAAGATGCGATGTTCTTGAACTGAATTCTAAGATGCGATGTGTTTGAATCAATTTCTGAGATATAATGATCTTGAACCAAATTCTGAGATACGGTGATATTGAATCAAATCCTGACATATGATGTTGTTGAACCATACGCTGAGGTACGATATTGTTCTGCTCAGCCTTCGAATCGAAGAGAAAATTTATATTTGTCTTCTTCGAATTGGCCACAAGAAGATAATCCCTATAGTCAGTATACTGACGCACATTAAGATCCTATTCCTAAAAAGAGGGTAGGAGATATCTTGAAAACTTTCTTGAACGCAAGGTCAATAAGCGTTCTGAGTTTATCCAGCTTAAGGTAAAGCTTGCGGTTTCGGAAGATCATGTTGTGGTTATGTTAGCGATGAAATTGGGCCACTAGTCCAGGGTCTGATCTGTGTCAACTGAAGTTTCAAGGGCTGCTTATATATAGCAAAAGCTTAAGGGCTTTGCTGGTTTCATCACAGTTTCAAATAAAAGTTTCGATCTCCCACAAAGCCTGCGAATAAGGTAAATAACCTCTCTTTCCTGTTGACTCGTATCGTGGCAATGACACACCTGCTGAGACTTTGAAAAAAAGTTACAACCGCCGAGATAAACGTATAAGCAGAGCAATGTCTCACCTATCGTTTCGATGTGGTAATTCGATGATTTATTCTTACAGCGCGTCAAATTCTAGCCTTGGTTCTATCCGCTTACTGATGTCTTTCAACTTGAATCGACCATATTTAACAAAATTTATACGCCAATAGTGCACCTCATAGGTTCAAGTGATAATACATATTCTGCACGCACAGTGATGATCCGTTTAAAAAAAGAGAACACCAGACTTATCCCCAGCGTGAAAAGATGAGAGGTTATGATATGGGAGACACCGATCACTAAAAATTCAAAAGCTATTTGAATTAGTATTAACATGAAGAAGCTGCTTCATCATTTGCAGCTCGACTCAATGGGGTCAGTGCACAAGTCTAGAATACATTTTCTGACTCATTGTTAGTTTTTATATTGTTTGACGAACTGCGGCATATCTTATGTGCGATTGTGGAGTTTTTTTTTTGGACTTTGGAAAATCGTATTCTTCGAATACTACTGTAAAATTCTAAACCAGTCATTGATTGGCTGTCGTTTAATTAATGATCATATCGATGCTGCTGCCATCTCCAAGTATCAGGCGGACGCACGTTTGCAACGCACGTATTGTACGGATCCAATTATTCAAATAGATTCTTTCATTTCTTATTTCTAAACACAACGGAAGGCCGGAGAATTTTCACATTCAACTGATTAAAAGTTCGCCCCGACAGAAGTCGAATTCAGATTGGAGGACTTGATCAGAGAGCTTTTGAAATGCACGAAACAAATAGCATCATCGGACTATGAAATTGCAAGTGACTTATGGTATAAGATAAGGTTTCGTGATTGGGCATGAGTGTGGTTGATGATGCTAAGAAATTACGTAACACATCTGTCTGCTAATTTTGTATGTAAATACAGGAGTTGAGTGCAATTGAATTTAAAAACAAGTATCTTGACTCATCGCATACCATTAAAATAGGCCAACTTATTTCAAGGTTCAGAGCACAGTTCGATGTTATTTTAGCCAGATCTATTCATCTACAAGCCTTTGTATATACGCATCGTCGAAGATTCTGTGGCTTTGCGAAACTAGGTAATGAGAATTGCTTTACGTAATATAATGATGTTTCTCTTATCCGACGAGACATAACACGGGAGCCACTAATCATGCGAAATCTGTAATTCTCCTGCATTATGCATTAATACTATGTTGGCCACGTACTTATTAAAACTAAGGCAAGGTTTCTGATAAAAAACAGCATCGACAACGGGCTCCAACGATCAACAAATGAAACCGATTCAAGCGAGACGATTTGATGTAGTGCGAACTGTGCAGCATCAGCCGAACCCGCATGAGGGCACCGTGGCACAGATACCTTGACCCACTGCACTGTTACGAGTCGAGTGTGTTCCTAGACCACCGTATCTCGTTTACACGGTAATTAACCGATCCCAAACAAAGCAGAGCCAGCCGAGAGGAGCGTGCCGAGTGTCAAGACCTCAGAGCAGTTTCTTAGTAGTGATAAACTTCCACGAAGTGTAGCGGTCTTGTTTGATTATGAGAGTCAACAAATTCAATGTTTGCCAATCGAGCCTTTTCGCTGATATAAATATGTTACGTATATTTTTGCTGTGGGTGGCTGCTTGATATTATAGGTTTTGGCCATAGTGACTTTAAGGGGAAACATACTCACATATGTGTTAAAATTAATTTTTTTGGCATCTTTATTTTTGGAAATTCTTGTAGCGTAGACTACTGCGAACGTTTTGCCACGTTATTGGGGAAAAAATCATTTGAAAAATTGTGCCTGTCGGAATCGAAAATATCTAGTGATGCAAAGTGCTGCAGATCAAAGCTGAATTCCTAAAAACTACATTCATAGATCATTTTTATTTGATAACTAACAAACCATTAGTTCGATCGATCTTTAATCTTTCATACGCAGTCCTCATACGTAGCGTGGGCGTGAACTAGAAACTCTTAAAATTATTTGTTCGTTCGAAAATTCAAATTCAGGTGGTCGTCAGTATACGGATTCAAAGAATTTGAAAGTTTATGAAAAATGAAATATTTGTTGATAACTCTAGCTTACGCCAGATTTACATCAGCATTGAGTGGGCCCGCGATGCTGCACCCAATTTGGACTAAATCAAATGCCTATGTTATTTTTACATAGCTCACTTTAGTCAATGCTGGTGGCCACAATATGTAAGATACGAGGGTTTTCAATACCAGAATCGGTATGTTACATCATGCAGATTCAAGGCCGAAAACAGGATATGTATGCACTATTTACCCTAGTCATCATAATCCCCGAAAATGAACATGATTTGTTTCGCGATATACTTTATGCCGGTATTCAAGTTGAATTTTAATTCAATCTATTTGCGACGCGATCCAAATTTTCTGCTTTAAACATGTCTCCAAGAAACAAATTCATCACTCCATAGTCACTACTGTATACTGACTGCATGTCAATTGTAAATATATTTGGATGTCCTAAATCCTGTACAATGTTCGAACGCCTCCAAGGTGAAGAGAAATTGTCCTTGTTCGACCTGTGTTCTGTATAGTTAGCCAGGATAAAATTCACTCTTTTTTCAGATACATACGATTACGAAATTTTTATGAGGTAAAAGATATATGCTAGAATGAAGCTCCTGAATAATAAATCAATGTGCTAGTAGATTTATCACAGTGGATGCTCGAATCTTCATTGAAATAACAGCAATTGTCAAGGCAGGCCTATACAGGTGACTTTACTAGTATTGTGAAATAATTTGTGTTATGCGACAGCACGAACTGATTTAAAAAAATCTATTTTATAAAAAATAATCTAAATTAATCTTTTCACATTATATCCACGAGTGAATTAGAAAAATTTGAACTGAAGAACTTGAAATCCGTGAACCAAGGATCTTTTTGAAACTTCAATATCTGATATACATATAATCAAAATTCTCCTCGCATCACAGATATTAAGTTTGTTTCTCGCTCATTTGCAGACATGATCTGAAGAGGTTGTCGTAGCTTCCTGTTTAGAGGCTTCATTCCCATAGTACAAATTGTTTTGCGATTTTGGTGGAACATCAGTATGCCTACTTGAAGTAGCACAGTTTTATTAGAGAGATACACCAGCTGCTTGACGCATAATAAAATGAGTATCAGAATATATGAGTCGTTGCTTCTCATCGTTGGATGCAGCTGAAGCAAGAGCCATTCTAAGGGCTTAGATCAAGCTTGGCGGTTTGGATTTTAGATATGTTGGCCCGTTATTGTTCAGAAAATGATCTGTTATCGCATATGAAACGATAACCTTATGATGTGTCGATTAGTAGTCACATAATTCGAAAAAATTTCTCAATATCAAAAAGTTATTCATTTCGAGTTTTCTTCGAGCAATGGCTGGTGCGTGTCCTTACGAAAATTGTTTTTACTTCGACTGCATTTAACTCTGATTGTGAGAGGTGATGACTAACGTATCTTAATTTCCAGGTGATTATGGTGCAAAAGACTATCGAAGTTGTGTGAAACAATAGGTTTCATTGGGATACACCACTCTTTCGGAAACACCCCTTCGTAAAATTAAATATACCCTTCAAATTCATATGGCTTAGGGTGGTCCTTAAAATGGTCATGTCGAATTTCTTTCCTCCCAGGAGCTAAAACAGCTTCGAATAAATAATAAATTAAGTAGTCAAAACCCCGGCCTCCTAAGTCTACCTAAATACCTTCTCAAAGCATCCCGAATTTCTCATTTGATTAACACGGGACCTTTGACTTTTTGCGGTTAATTTTTGTTTCGGATCGCTGTGTTGCTGCCAAGAATCCGAAACTTGGCGAATATCTTACCTACAGTAGTAGGTGTTCCGTGAATTTTTTGGAGATTTTTCGCGAAATTTTTTTTATATTAGATGACGGGAATTTCACAAAAATATACATTTCCTGAAAATTAAAAAGAACTTTCTTCATCCAGCCGTAGCTCGGACAATAATGTCGCGAAAAACCTCTAAAAATTTTACGAACACCTACTACCGTAGGTAAGATATTCGCCAAGTTTCAGATTTTTGGCAGCAGCACAGCGATCAGAAACGAAAATCAACCGCAAAAAGTCAAAAGTCCCGTGTTAAGCAAATGGAGAATTCGGGATGCTTTGAGGGCGTATTTAGGATGGACTCAGGAGGCCGGGGTTTTGACTACTTCATTTTTTATTTATGTGAAGCGGTTTTAGTTCCTGGGAGCGAAGAAATTCGAACATGACCACTTTAAGGACCACCCTAATGTGGCTAGACGAGCGGGCTACTATGCTGCAGTGCTCAGATCACAGTAAAGTTTCGCGGGCTAAATTTCCTCCGAGCTGATTACGGCTATGGTAAAGAATTCAATTGGAAATTTTGTCGACGGGTAAAAACGGGATGCAGGAGTAGAATGATATAAGAAATTGTGAGATTAGCGGAAAGAGGATCTTCTACGAGCCTTTCTGTTTTATCGAAGAAAAGTTTGATCTGTAATAAAATTGTAACTTTGGCATTGACCTGCGAATCCTGTCTAAGAATAACGAGAAATTTATGTGATTGTATAAGATCACTGGAAAAATCGAGTAATTCATACAAATAAATTGCCTGCGCAGATACAAGATAAAACACATCGGATTATGAGATTCGGCTCAAAAATTTATGAAGGTAGTGACTAAAACGAGGAAGTGGATGGAATAAGAAGCTAAACTTCTACATTGATTAGTTTCAGTGAGCTCATGTATTTTCTCAATTTTCGTTGGCATCTATGAATTTTGTTTATTCGCAAATTCCAAGGTTTCTATGTCTTCATAAAATTTGGCTTCTTAGTTGCCGAACAAGCTCTCCAAAAATACTGTTATCGGGCTCAACGAAATTCGAACGGAAATCAATCATATACTCGTGAATGTCTCACAAATTGCAAATTTATTTATAGTATAAGGTATAGTATAAGGTATAAGGTCGTATAATTTTCTTTTCTCTTCGGCATTCGGTATGAAAATATTTCAATTGTATAGATTTATTGAAATTAGCCGAAAAAAACCAAAGGTCAAAGGTCGCATCTTAGGCGAATACGTCCTTTCAGCACTAACTTTTTTTTTATTCCACTTGTTAACGCGATGTCTTTAAATTAAAGCAGGTTTCGCTTCTATGTACGGTTAGGTGTATCCATCTACCTATGACTATTCTAGATACTTAATTACCTGTCATATCACAGCGATTTATCCTCATTCACCAATCCCGTTTTATTGAAAAAAATATTTACTTACCGATTTCCCATTACCTTCCAATTTTGTACGATGATTAATAAAACATTTGAGAACGCTTCGTCTTACGAATTGAGCGCTGAATTTTCAACGGCATTTTTTTATTTTGCTAATTTATTACTCCACAGAATTCAATATTTTAATCTCAATTTACGCCAACGGAAGAAAAAAAATACATAAATTGACACACATTATTCTATGTTGCCGAAAACGTCAATAATTTCACAAAGTACAATTTGCAGAATGAGTTATAAAATCGTTTGTCAGAACGGTATTGAAAAGATCTCTATGGCAGAGAATAGAGCAATGAACTTGGTCTAAATTATGTAATGCTCATTAATATCAATATCATTAGGTATGGAATGCCCCGCAATGATTTAATTAACCAACGGCGATTTGCTTGACTATTAACCGGATAAGCTTTCTCTAAATACGTGTGTCTGTATGCGTAATGAGGTCATTCATTTTTCTGAAAAATTTCAGAGCGCAACTTCAGTGCGGCTCTGGTCTCCAGTCAAAACGTAGATAAGCGCAACCTCTTTTGATAACTCATCGCATCGATTTCGCGTGACTGTTTGCGAAGAATTAACATACGTAGAACCTAAATTTTCACCAATGGTTCCCGCCAGTCGAGTAGTTTCGTATAAATAAAGATGCGACACGGAATCAAAGCCTGTGTGAAAGTGTCCGTGCCGTTAGTAGCAAGTGAGAAATAGAATTAAATTGATTGCAACGTCTGGCCGTACGTGTAGTCTCTTGCGAGTAGTCACAGTGAGGAGTCCAAGAATCATGCTCAACGTAGTCACCTTCTTCGGCATCACTGCCATGGCCCTGGCCGTCAGTATTCCCATTGACAATCAGGTGTGTACTACGAACCTTGAATTATTATTCAATTTCTTTCGCGTTATCCTTGTTGCATACCTTATGCAGAAATAAATTTACCGGCTCGTAATTACTCAACGAATTCCAATGGTGATTGTGTGGATGGCAGATGAGCACATTTTTAAAAGTAATCTTCATTTTCATTTGATTCTTTCATTAGGTCTAAATATTTCATGTATCGCAATATTTCGACACTAACTGATACGCTTTTGCAAGCATTTTTATGAGTCAAGTGAGTCGTCAATTGAGAGGCTATTAGCTGGTGGAAAAATAATTCCGCGGAAACCTATCTCTGGTAACTTGGATCGAACTCATATCTATTCTTAGTGAATTGAGATGTTTGATTCTTCTATGCATTTGCCAAGGCAGGACATATAAATCGGATTTGTTACCTATTGGACAAAACCAGTTACTTCCTTCGAGTACATATCAGGATCACTCTGCCAGTTATATAGATATATTTATTACTGACACCGTTTGGTTAATCGTCGGCATTAAATTCGGAGATTGCTTTTCTGAGACACGCTCCTCACCGCAAGCTGTACTAACCGAGTGCAGCACTTTCATGTCGAATGTCATTAAATCCGTCGAATCGTTGGAAGGTGAAATAAATAATAATATCCGGAAGAATTGTCGAACATTCGAATGAGTTCATGGCTTCTCTGCAGCGGTTCGTTTCAGCTCTTTGTGCAACTTTTATATTGGCCTGCCCGCAATTAAGATCTACGAGAGATATTAGCCAGAGAGAACCCAACTTTGGAAACTTTTTATTGGACTACCTATGATAGTCTATCAATATCACAATCAACGTAGTTACTGTCGATGGAAAAATGTGTAAAATAATATTCACCAAAAGAGTTTTTATTGTTGAAAAACATCGTTACCCTGGAGTGCAGATGAAAGAGCTGTATCGTAATATCAGTTATAGGTCCCATTCCCGCTCTGGTTCAGCATACTGTCTTCGTTCTAACGAACAGAAACGTGTTTATATTCGTGAAAACGATACATAGTATATCATTCATGAAATAAATGTTCAAGTTTCTCTATGCTATCTATCGATAGGCGAATGGCACAGTTTTCGTCGTAGTGTTATGCATCGGTGGTAAATCGTTTCTATCCAAATTCTAATGTTATGCTCAATGCCAAAGACTAAATCTTATGAGAAACAAAAACCGAGTCAGAATAGAAATTCTAGTTTTATTCTAGAAGTTCTCACTGAAGACTTGTAGGTGCAAACTAGAATTTGGGGGTAGGATTGTTAGTGTAATGAAATTCTGATTCGTAGCAAAAAGTGAGAGATATGTCTGTTTTGAGCAATTTCAGGCGCAAACTAGACTTTTTGAATTCTAGTTTGGAGCTCTTGATCCTAGAATTCAGAGAGGCGTATTGATTTTGATTTTAACCGATAACTCTGCGATCTTTGATAAAACGTGTTGTGAACCGATTGGCAAATTTCAAGTACAGGCGCTAATTCTGATATACACCTCTGAATCCTCAAACGTAGGATTTAGGTTTTGCAATTTCCATAGCCTACCAGAGACTAGTTCCTATTTGATTAGACAGCTCGTGATATTTGGAGGTCCGACTACCTGAATATTTGCACGATAATTTACTTTTTCTCTCATAAAGTCGCACTTTCTCTACCGTTTATTGCCATAATACGTCACTACCATTCCAACCCATAAAGTCGTCACAAACGAGAAGCGAGCGACTGTTGCATATTGTATATGATATGGAGAAACGCGCATATCTCCCTTACAAATATGAATGGACCTGTATCACATAAGACACGTTAAGATTCATCTGATTATGTTAATTTGATCGAGATTCTGTTTGACAGACGCAGTCGTCCGCCACACAAGGATTGCAAGTATCGAATCCGACGGGTGCTAATCTGAATGACTCACAACCGAACAAGGGATTTTGGGAATGGCTCGCTAGCGCGATATCTGGTAGCACAAATGCGACCTCAACCGAATCCTCACAGGGTGGCTCACTCCAAAATCCGAAAATTTGTCCACAGTGCAGTACGTATAAAACCAAAGTGCATTTGTACCCTATCACGCAGAGAAAAGTTTATTTAATTTAAAAAAATTTCGTTCGAATCAAATCAATATTCGTTTGAACTAATCACTGATTCGCTGGATAAATCGGATTGATTGGTAAAAACAAAAATGTTGTTCAGAGTAAACGAATTATTTTGCTTCTTTCAAAGATATAGTGTTCAAGAATAAACTTGAACTAATTGAATACATCGACTTGATTAAATCGACAAAATATTTAGCTACATTAACCGAATACCATCGAATAACAAAAATGAATACATTATATTTTATGAAATCCAACAAATTTTAAATCAACTTGATCACATTTTTATATTGGATTTAAAAAAATCGTGTCAATCAGAATCATTGGCTGAAATTGAGAAAACTTTTCTCTGCGTCCACATTATAGTTCTGGATTTAGTCGATAGTCTGGGTATTATATACATTTTTACTTGACATAGTATATATACATATATTACCCATTTTAATTCTATTTCCTGATTATTGAACGGTCACTACCAGTCCTAACAACTAAGAATTTGTCACATGAGACAATTCCAATTTTTTCGGCTAATATATCATTTAGCAATGAAACAGTCTAGTAAGTTATCATATATGACCCTCAAAATCTTTAACACGACAGTAATCGTAGTAGATTTTTGATAATCATAACTTTGAATATGGTACGTGGAATTTTAAGCTTAGGAATGTTGTGTTATTTTTTTCTCGAAAGAAGAATCACGTAATACCGTGGTTCTCCACCTGCCCTTAGGTCGAATTTCTAAAATTCATTTCATATCGATTATTCATAATGTTAGTCTAGGATACAAATTTTTTTGTAATGATACAAGCAAATATACGTGAGGAAAAGGATGGGGAATACTGTGTATGCAGTCAGAATGGATATAAAATAATAAAATTGACCGGTGAGAAATTCTTGGCAAATTTACCGGATCTAGTTTATCCAAGATTATTGTTTGTCAATTTTCATTTTTATTTTCTACAGAATGCGGCTTGACAAACAAACACAATAGAATCGTTGGAGGACAGGAAACTCAGGTGAACCAGTATCCTTGGATGGTTGTACTCCTTTATCACAATAGATTCTATTGCGGTGGATCGGTCATAACTTCCTCTCACGTTTTAACCGCAGCTCATTGCACCGAAGGGTGAGTAGATTTCACCTATAGGCATTTATTTTAGAATCTAGATTATGAAAGAGCAAGTTCGATCCGGAACTCAATGGATATCTCGGAGTGAAAATTGTGTGACTTTTAACAAAGAGTGGAAATTCGCTCCCCAAGACTGAAATCTCATTCTATTTTTGACTCCAAAAAAGATGGAGAGAACATTTACTGTCACGAGCACTCATCTAATAGTGATTTTCCGCTCGATTATCATTGAGTGTTATTATATTCATATTAGATGTCAATCAGTTGTTTCAGGTCATGATAGAATGTCATTAATTCTTATATAGGTCCTTTTTTATATTGATACTAATTTCTATGGTGAATTCTCAAAATTTTGATTGATTACCAGAACTGCCTCTCTTTCAGCAAAAATAAGATTGATGTTTACAAAATGTTAAATTATAACGAAAGCTTTCAAATCATATAAAAATATACACTTTTTCCGTTGAGCGAATCAAAAGTTAGGAGACATTCGAGAGAATTGCGGTCGGCATGATTTTTGCAATTATTTCAAAATATTTATAGCTCATTAGGTACTTCAAAAATACTCATCCTAGGGTAAAAAAAGCTGAGCATTTTGAGGCAATAGAGAGCAGTGAGCGGGTAACAGTTTACTTATTCTGTTGGAGCGGATATTTCATGAAAATCATAATCATTCATCAGTCCTTTTGTAATTATAGGTTCGAAAAGAAGTTCATGAAAGTACGCCTGATGGTGCACGACAGAAACTCCACCGATGATAGCGCAGCTCAAGATTATGCAGTACAACAAATAATCAGGCACAGCGGGTATTCGATTTTTAATTATAATAATGATATTGCTCTCCTCAAACTGATCGCCGAAATCCCGTTCGGAGGGCCGATGAGACCTGTGTGCTTACCAGAGCTGAGTAAGTCCTCACACTTTATTTGTTGATAGATTAACATTTCATGAAAGGTTTCTGAAGACTATTTATATCAACATGATGGCTGTTGTGGTTAGCAACTTCTATATGCATTTTTTCCGGTTAAATGGCGTATAGAAATTGTAAGCAAAAAAAAAAAAATAACAAAATATGCTAAGGCATGGATTTTTTTAGCGATTCAACATGCCTGTCGTGTTATCGGACAAAAATTTCTCTAAAGCGTTTGCAAAAATGTTCAAAAATTATCAAGTTACGGCTATTTGAATTTGTCGAAACTACTGTCGAATACTTTTGGGATTGAGAATTCATATCTCAGGAAGTACTCCTTGATGTTGAAGTGTACACCCGCACAGCACTGAACATTTCAGTTAGATATCCGGAATTCTGATAGGAAGCTTCCAAAATTATTCTCCATTATATGTAACAGAAACATTGCAGAACCATTTCTGAAGGGTCGCCTTATCAATTGAGTAGTTCCACGCTCGCCGCCAGGTGGAATATCGGCGTGTGGGTCTTTCGAAAGTGGAAACATGTCGGTTGTGTGCAAACCGCGCTGTGCTGTGCTCTAGTCAACACTCGATGGATACTCGTACGACCGTCAGGCTATCAATGTACAATATTTATTTGCCAAATATACGCGATTTTCGGGTTGGTTTGAGTTGTGTAGCGGGTGGAATATGGTTAATTACAGGTTCAAAAGCATTATCAGATTTCGCCAACTCAGTTTTATGAAAGACGGCCGGTATATGTCCAAAATGTAATTGAGCTATATGAAATATTTCAGATAAGTTTCAGGGTTATACTCCCGACACGCTTCAAATGTTACGTCACGAAGGCGGACATTTTCATGTATTCGATAGATTTTTAAAATGAAGCAGTAAGTAACTGTTATGTTTTGGGAATCGTAAGACACTACAACGTTTCAGAAACCTATGTGAATCGGTCTGTGTAGTGTGGAAGGATGCAAGAGCTATGCTATTGAAATACGAACGAGCCCAATTATATAAATCCCGAGCTGTTCGGATCGGGTCCGAGTTACCGTAATTAATTGCATTCGTATGTGAAGAAGCTATAAATCTTTTTACAGTTCCCCAACCCCGTTATATGGCCCTATTTCATGTAAAGTAGCAAAAAAGTATCTCGGATTGCCAATAAAAGTCTTCGAAGTGGAATGCCGTGTTGATGACATTAATTTTGTTCTATTTCTTGAATTGCGAAGCTACACTGACCGCGTAATTAATATTTATTACAAAGCTGAAATGTCTCAACTGCTCGCCATCATGACTTGTTTTATTCTCACCTTGATAGTGTATGCGGCTGTCGTTGGACTGAAGTAATTCCATAGGTGTATGGCATTTTACAAATAATCGTTATATAAAACTCAGCAACGGTTAGGTTCATAAAAAATTTCAGTACACGGATTTGTAGGGAAAGGAAGAAAAAACTTGGGTGAATTATTTCCAAAAATTGGATCGCACCCTTTAGCAATATCGTCTGAATTAATGAAACGTTTGATTGAAGATAGTTTCTGAACAATTAGTTTATAAAACATTATTGTTCCTTCGAGAAGATTGATCCTACACGGACAGAATAAAAGAGATTATTACTTTGAGAAAATTAAATCTGCGACTGCAGTTTTTAACATTTTTGAGAATGCTATGGTACATATGGAGAATTTTTATAGGTATGCTATTTCACGTGGAACTGCTGAAATTTGTTCTTTCGTAAACTTAATCCAATAATTTTGGCATAGCCAAGACATTCGCTGGCGAAAAAGGAATCGTCACTGGGTGGGGAGCTACGGGGGAGAGTGGACCAATATCCAACACACTCCGAGAGGTGACCGTGCCAATTCTTAGCAATACGGCGTGCAGAGCCACTAAGTACCCATCGCGAAGAATAACGGACAATATGTTGTGCGCTGGATACACGGAAGGAGGCAAGGACTCATGTCAGGTAATTGTAACGAGCGGCAGTAATAACTTTCTGCGTGAAACGAATCTAGTGAAATTATTTCCAGCCATTCGCCTTCATATCTTGATCATCAGTAATTACAGCCTGACAAATTCCGTTCATTAGCCCAAATTAGAATATCTATCATTCGTGAAGTCTGATCTGAACACATTTGCCTCCGCTTTCTACATTATTTCGGTTGACCTTAACGAATACCTGGAATCTAATTTGTTGATCGATTCGTCGGAGCGGAGATGAGGCCTTGTCCCCACGTTGATTATAGTGCGCGGCAAATAGATTCATTTTAAGTCGGTTAAGGTTGCAATACTTCGAACAATAGCACAGTCGCGAAAGTACAGCAGGATGAACGATAAATATTGCTATATTTCAGCTGTTAAAACGATGATCTGATTCTGTTCCACAGGGTGACAGCGGCGGTCCTCTCCACGTGGTCAATAATTCAATACATAGTGTTGTTGGTAAGTTCGATAAAATTCCAATGGAATTGATACATACCGATCCTTGTGAACTCGGGCTGGTAATTTTCGGAGCTGCTACTATTTTTCTCATTGTTCCAGGAGTCGTTTCATGGGGCGAGGGATGTGCGGCACCGGATTATCCTGGAGTTTACGCTAGAGTAAACCGTTTCATAACTTGGATACAGCGCAATACTCAAGACGCTTGTTACTGCTGATTTCACGAGTAATATATGAATATTGTTGAATTCGAAATAGGCATTTCATGATACAAAGCTAATGTGTCACGTAGTACTCACGTAGCTACATTGCTGGTACTGCTAGTATTTATTTCATAATTATTATTCTAGAGGTTGGTTCGATCTGTTCAAGTCAATAATGTGTGAAAACCTATGTAAATTAGAGGCAATGGTCTTCGATGCATTATTCTTGAGTTCGATTTCAAACGTTGAACGAAGGGACAGACCTTTATAGGGATAAGTACTATATTCGTAGCCATGCCACCAACTTTATGAGTTACAAAACATTCTTCCTGCGGCACTAAATCCTTAGATTTCACATTCTCTTCTGCATACCTACTGAGACTTGATTTATAACACTATTTAGCCTCATTCACGATCCTTGACAAAACGGAAACAAAGATCTAATACTGGTCACTGCAGTATTGGCTTCGTGTTTTTTGTCGGAGTGATTGCCTCCATTGATTTGATTGAAATTTTGAATCAGATGCAGATCAGAGTGCTGGTAGTAAAAAGTCTCACAACGATGCTTAGCATGTCAAGTAACGATTAGGGAAAACTTATTTGGCGTTGAAATTGCCAACAGATTTTTAATTGAGAGTGAAAGAGTTTGAAAGAAATATAAACGAGGTGCGATATCACTTGCAACGATTATAAGTCAAGAATCTCCAATAGATTCACGAATCCATCTCTTCGAAGAAGTTGTGCAATTGTTTCGTCGCAGAAACATGGATATGGTGACGGCATTTCTGGAGAGCAATTTGCAGCACTGTGAACTGCGACACAAATATTAATATTATTATGAATGGTACTATAATCTAGTCAAATAAAAGCCGATATAATGATGAAATTTCATGTAATCACGTTTATTTAAATAAATATAAACTGCTTATTTCAATATTCGTGGGTTCACATCACAAACTCAAATTTATTCTAATATTTTAAAGAATTCATTCAAATATCGAATCGCTCGTTGACGTAATAGTCTAGACCGAGATCCTTACTTCACATGCTTGATTATTCTAAGATATATTTTCCAGGAGTTTGTGATCTTTCAAAAACGAATTACGCCAAGAATTTCGAGCGTTGAATATGGACTGAATGAAAAACAACTAGTCCTTCTATCGGACATTCATAACCTTCGATCATGTGAAGTAATTCTGATTTCGAGACACTCGATAAGTACCAGTAGCTCTTGATATTATATACAATACGTTACAATAGTCTGTACATTTCTGTCGATCGAAAACGCTATAAATGTTCAAGTTATTGACTATGGCACCTTGCTCTTTCGGCGCAACTAATCGTCGAAGCAATAATCAGCATTGAGGTAAAACCAATGTGACAAGTCTGTAATTGAAATTGAAATCTTTAACACGTGAGATTAAGAAAGTATCGATCACTTGAAAGATTAACTAAGAAACGAAAGCGCCGTATGCCCTCTCATACACTAGTGACCAGAACGCCACCAGAGTTGGTTACATCTCCGTTGGTAGAATCTTGCTTGTCGAACAACCAAAATGTCTCCATGTCTCCTTTACCCTGAGAAATTATTGTCGGAATAAATTGATGAGCGTGTAATGGTGGTGTAAATAATTAATTTGCGTAAGTATACAGGTATTCATCAGAAAATCGGGAATGTTCGATGGAAAGAACTTTGCGTAAAGACGTCGAAAAAAATAGGAATGTTTAATGGTAGTTCTGTTATTTGTCATCCATATAAGTAAATTTATGTGTTATTCGCGCTTAATTATTTCTTTAGAAAGAATTCACACGCTTTTAATAATAGGCTTAAATAATAGAAGAAGTGATACATGAAGGTAATTTAGGGTTTAATTAATGAAATAACAATTATTTTTTGCTTGTGAGACCGCGGAGTTTACAAACGACACTAATTCGTCGATACTGGAAAACCTATAACCCCTGAACAAACACTTTTTTTTGTACAATTCCAGGTTTGTGTACTGCGGAAATGCTGACTTTATACAGCACGAAATATTACTTCAAATCAGCTACAGGTGGAGTCACGGAGTTTACCCCAATAAAAATACGCGAAATATTTTTACATTTTTTCACTTGTCCACGAAGCATGATGTAAAAACCCCCACGAAGTTTACATCTTTACTACTCAACGGTCTGTATCGTATCAATGAGTTGAAATAATCTCTATATTGGTACAAATAATAATAAACACCGTTACTTACAACAGATTGATGCGGTTCTTCGACTTCACTAATACGGTGTTAGTTAGCAGGTTAATGAAAAAATCAAATTGCGTGACTGATGCCATAAGGTCGTACCTCTTTTTTTGTATTCCCGCAGAAGACATGAAAGTACGTTGAGAACCATCGAAATATAACGATTGATCAATTGAAGGCAGAATATTGCAAGTACTGGTAGATACGATCTTTTCAATTTTTCCCTCATTTTGAATCATGGAGACTCGATGATTTTATAACTTTGTATCTCCTGAATCATTATTTTATAATCGATAACTTCGTTTTCCAATTATTCGACGGATACGACCTGTTGGCTGTAACAGTAATGTGATGTTTTAAAAATTGAAGTCAAAGGGTCGTATCTGCCGAATGTTGTAAATTGAAGTTATCGATGATAAAATAAGTATTTGGCAGATACGACCTTTTGTTGTTCACAAATCTAAAATTTCAAAAAATTAACGCCAAAAGGTGGTATCCGCCAACTACAGATTCGATTTTGGATTTTAAGAAATGTGAATTTTCGACAAATTAAAGCCAAAAGGTTTTATCTGCTAACGTATTAAACCTTTTGCTTTTGAGTTCATAATTTTCTAATTTTTCGTTTATTTTCTGCGTGTTTAACCGTTTTCAAGCAAATGAGACCATAAGAAAAATCATACGACCTTCTGGTTTCAATTACGATCTCATGGCATTAGTCCACACGAAATGTTACCTATTTTCTGATAAGTACCCATCCTATAGTATGTGTATTGAAATTATGGAATGAAAACTCACTTTTACCCAAACACTGCCTCGCGATTCAATTTTATAACTATCTGATGGCAAAAGTGCTTTCGTATCAGGTGAAATGTGTACTCTGCCAGGCTGTAAGTATACAGTAAATGGTTATAACTTTCTTAAACTTGACACAGTAATACCGCTGCAAGGCGGCAAAACGTGTTCTTCTAGAAAGCAGTAGCTTTTATAACCCGTTGACTCGAGTTGTACAGCTTTCCTATCATCGTTCAAACTTTTTTCATTAAGGTATAATCACCAGCGGTTATCTGTGTAGTCAACAAGCACTTTCCAAGTTGCAAAGTATATATATATAATATGTATATGTACATATGTATATACAGGGTGTTCATTTCAAAACTTTTCACCTTAATATCTCGAGGACTAGAAAAGATTTTCGAACGCGGTTTACGGGAGGTTAAAAGGTATTGAAGGGGAACCGTATCTCTGTATTCGGTGATAGTGGCCACCCCGTCGCCCCCAGCTACCCCAACTTCGAAATTCCAAATAGCACCCCACCCATTGTGACACATAAAATTGAAGCCCTTAAAAAATGCTATCTTTTGGTGCAAAGTAAATCAAAATCGATCGATTCGTGTTTGCGCAATCACTCAATAAGTATTTCCATAACGTGAAAAATTCATATAGGTATATATGTATTAGACTGGTCGTTAAAAATTAAATTTTTAACGCCGCCCCCTAAAAAGCTTCCTTTTGATGAAAAAACGCCAGGGATTTTTTTTTTATATCAACAACAACACGTGCCGCAGAACGATCTAAGTTCATTTTTTGGTAAAATCATGTTTTTTTTTTGGAAAAACATTACAGAAGTAAAAGTATAAAAAATACTAAAGAAAGTTTACTTGAGCTTTGGAATCAATAAATCTGCTCATAAAAAATAAGTGTGTACTAATTCATTTTTTAAATAAAATTATTAATTCAAATATCCTTCATTTTTTATTAACTAGACAACATCAAATGAAAAAAATTTCGAAATTTTATTCATTTGAGTTCCAAAATTGTTTATATTTCGGGAAAAATACTATTTGTGATAAGAAGTTTCCGAAAAATATGATTTTACCAAAAAATGAACTTAGATCGTCCTGCGGCACGTGTTATTGTTAATATTTAAAAAAAAAAATCCCTGGCGTTTTTTCATCAAAAGGAAGCTTTTTAGGGGGCGGCGTTAAAAATTTAATTTTTAACGACCAGTCTAATATGTATACATGTATACACACGATAAGTGTTCAAATTAAATGATTCTAACAGAAAAGTGTGTTATAATCCATGAATACCGTATAGTACTTAATAGTCTAAAGATTCGCGCAAAGTATTTTCAACTGTAAAACGCTTCCCAGGTAAGAATTTTCTTTTTGTTAAACCCAAGGAAGAAAATCTTAGGCTGAACATTGGTTGCAGACTGTGACATACAAATCTATATCTAGATGTATGGGAAATTAAGAGAAAAAATTTAAACGTTCGCAGCCCTTACCTAGATCGATTTCCTCATTCGTTTTTGATTTTGTGACCCTAGACTTCGTAATATGGTTGATAATTTTTTCAGAATTATCACTACTCTAGTTTCGCGTTACACTATTTCATGAGTCGTTTGTTTCTCAAACACTTTGAGTTCGCAGCCCAGATATTGTAGGTATATGTTATAATAGTACGTTACAACTCAACATGTAGGTCTTCGAACCTATTCCAAGATGAAAATATCTGTCAAGTTTTTCAGACACCAGAACTATGGAATGTTCGATTGATATGTAATTGAAACTTTTGAATACCGAGTTAGAATCGGCATTATTGATTCTTCTGAAATCATAAATACACCAAATTTTGTAAGAAAAAACAATAGTTTTAAGGTATTATGGAAGTGTGGCCTGCATCGGGTTCAGGACAATTTTTTCGAAAAAATCATTGGTTCGTCATTATCGGTTCATTCCAAATGGAGAAGTCATTTGAAAATCGATTCAGGGTGAGAGCTTGCGGTCATTTAAAAAATTTTTTAGAGCGCCAAAGCACCAATTTCGGACTATGAAATTTCACTCACTTGGCTAGTCGTCTGCATTCTGGATGCTGTGTTCACGGTGTCTCCGAAAAAGCAATACCGCGGGACTTTAATCCCCACGACTCCAGCAACCGCGGGGCCTGAATGAATACCTATACAAAATCGGAACAATAAAATATATTGATTGTATAATTGAAGTCATGAAATGCGATAAAAAATTATTTAAGGAAGGGCCGACCTATTCGAACATGTATATCGAAGCCAGATGGTAGCTTCAGTGAACGCACGTGTGTTATTAACTGAAGTGAGACATCGGCGACGTTTCTGGCGTGGGTATCAGTTCTATCAGGAGCTCCGCTCGCTGCCATATAAACACGACCCACCGTTTCCACCTGTCAAAAATTGACGTTACACGTCTGAATGAATATAGACATGCGTTTGTTCAACGCCGTGGATACGTAAAGAACAAGTTTTGATGAGAATCTAGGGCTGAATTGTATTAATATCGATTTCGGACAATTTTTTTGTCCTGTTTTTCCAAATTTGTTGACATTACCTTGTAGACGTTGAACTTGTCCATCAAGGAGTCAAAGCAAGAGAAGACTGCATTCATGGATGATACCACATCCATGGCTCCTTCGATAGTGGAATAATCGAAGTCACAAAGTTCGCAGAATAAAACGGTTATCGAGTCGAACGACTGTAATAATTTTATGCAGTAGGGAAATGCGTATGCATTCGAATAGACTACCCATATAACACAGGACATTTCAGTCAGGTTTCTGCAACGTCGCACTAAAATCTGGTTATGATCTCAGAAACATGGCAGTTACTCACTGTCGCATTTTAGAAATGTGTCAATTGAATGAAAATGTCCACATCATAACATAACGTTTGAAATGTGTCTGTAATATAACTCCAGAACTGATCTAAAACATTTCATACATCTCAGTCCATTTCCGATATATTCCGGTCGTCTTGCATAAAACTGAAGGCCGAGATCTTACGATGCTTTTTGGATTTGTAATTACCCATATTTTACTTATTATACATTTCAAACTAACCTCGTCATCGCGTGTATGAGTAATTCCATATCAAGTGGGACACCTTTTTAACATTCATTTCTTCGATCGTCTCGTAACTTTTTTTACAGGTTGAACATGAACTTTTTCTACATGGATGGAAAAAGAGGATCTGTCTGTCCATAGATGTATGTTTTTTCAATATTTCGGAAGTTACACGAAATTACAATATTGTAGTCGAATCATCAAAAATCAGTCATATTTATATCTTCGGTTTTAATTATGCTACTGACTTTAAACAGATCTCATTTTAGAACCTGTGAAATGTACCTTTATTTGGTATCTCATTAATTTAATGGCGACTGACATTTCTATTTGTTATAAACAATTAAATCTTCAAATGCAATTTTCAATATCAGCTTACACCTTGAAAGTTCTGGAGAAAAATCTGAGTATATTCATTGATCGATTCCCTACAAAACTGATGAGTCTCAAAATAGAAATTCGATCGGTTTCATCCGAAAACAACAGTTGCGTCTAGCACAGGGGCGTGCGCGGGTGAATCTTGACGCTGCGAGCTGTGTACGAGGGCAGTCTCATCGTCGTTTTCAGATAGAACGCATGGTATGTTTATGCCAAATCCTGCCGATTGACATGAAATTACTCATGTGTTGCTCTGAGCTCATGTCAGCCGGACGCGTCTTGTACTCAGGCGGCATATTTCTATGTCTGAGAGACCCTCGCGCGCAACTTGCACCTAGCGGCAAGCGCGACACTATTTCATGGGTTAAGTGACCTATTCGAAATGTTTTGTAATGTTTCTGTTACATCTCTTGGAATAAAATTTCAACAGCTGCTTGTTACATTCCCGAAGGATAACTGGTTGCAAACTCTCATAGCAGTAGCCAGTAGCCATTGCACTATAACTGGAGCGTCACTTTTTGAACGTTAAAAAACGTGGTCAAAATGAAAGCTGTTAAAGTTTCTGATATCTAACTGAAGTGGTCTGTGCTGTGTGGGTAGTGTTTAATGGGCAAGATAATTTGTGAGGTCTACCTCACAAGTGCTGAGTGGACTAGTACCAGATCTGAGGCGATCGGCAACTGTTTGTGGTATCATAGAATAGAGTAATTCGTCGCTTTTGTTTTTCCAACGGTCCAGAAGCATATAACTGTGTTCTAGTTCCGCTGATCTTTGCTCCGCCCTTTCGCACATCATCTCTAATCTAAAATCAATCGACGTTAGCTTTGAAGGGGCTTAGGTGCAATCTGTGGAAGATATTTTTGGAGTTTAATACATTCTTCAATTACCTTCCGCAGTGCTGCCAACCTTTAAACACCATTTCTCGACTCATACCGTGGGGATTTAAATCGTTTAGGAACAACCCCATGTTCGGGAGTTCGTCTAAGCTGTTGATCCTATAGGAACATCGAATTGAATAAATTTTCTTAGATCGTAGAATCCGTTTCGCTAGATCAAAGAGTATTTACAATGGACTACAGAGGAAAATTATGGCCTTGATTTCTTCGATGTACCGCATCTGGCCCTTCAGAAGGATGCTGCGTGCTCCTTGACTGCCTCTCCGGCCCAAACCAGTGCTCGAGTCAGGCGTTTCGCTCGAAATAGTTGAGACTGGTCCTTTGAATTGGTTTTCAGCCGATCGAATTAGTTCTAACTCGAAAAGCACCCAACGCAGGTAAATGACCTGCAAAAAACGAACGATCTGTTTCTCTGCTTTCTTGATTGTCAGTGTTGGGGTTAAATGATGGAACGAGAATCGGCTGGAAATAATGCTGACCTTGACAGTCTTGCAATAATTTCACAGAATTTTATTTCCGGGCTTAAAGCTGTCGAGGGGGTCCCATGATGAGGGTAACGGCACATACACATGTGCACACCTACGAGTGAATTTCGCACGCTAAATTGTCGAGGATAAAGAATTATTTCGAGAATCTGATATGTGCGAAATGTTCCTCGATTAAAATTGTTTTCGATGAAATAGTGGAGGTTAGCCACAAATGATATTTAGATCACAAAGAATATTCTCGTGACAGCGCACATGGATACACACATTGACACAGTAAACATAGCTGCCGCGTGAGACGAATGACATCTAATTTGAGCGATATAATGATTTCTTGCACTCAACTAGTACTGAGCACTATTTCACCCATAACAATATTACAGTAAAAATAATTCAATCACCATCCCAAGTCACAAAGCTATCTACACTCGAGGAATTTAGCGTGCGAAAATTTCTAGCCAATAGATGGCGTCACTATTGACTCGTTGACTCAAGCTGTCGGAACCCATAGTCGAATACAAAGTTCTGAGGGCCCCGTCAGTTTCACTTACACAATCACACACATTTCGATCTTATACAAAACGCACACTATACTGGCTCAAAACAGTGCGCTATGTGAATATGAGTCAATCCACGTCAAATCGGACAAAATAAATCGAAAATTGACCTCGATGTTTCCGATTTCGTTCTAATTTCTTTGACCGGTTTTTTGGAACAAATAAATTCATCAAACAATTTTTTTTTTCCACGCCTGTTTTTCAAGTTACACGGGGGTGAAATTCACGAAAAAGAGCCAAAAATCGGAAACATACTCCCCTTCAAACGGTCATATCTTTGGCTGTGTTCATCTTAGAGACTTCGTCCAAAAACCATTTTGAAGCTATTGAATGGCACTATTATTATATATTTAATGAATTCTACGATAACGAGCGATTTCATTTATTATCAACAAATATATTATTCAATCGTGGTTTTCTAGGCGAGAACCACGCTTAAAATGTCCCAAAAAATATGAACGTATTCTTTGACCAATTCCCTACAAAACTGTTAAGTTATAGAATGAAACTCAGATGGAAACTATGTTAAGACGATTTATTTATAAGCGACGGCGCGCGCTGCCGCTGAGAGACCTGGCTCGAGTGAGTGTAGCTCGCGTAAGGAAATTAAAAGAATTGACCATGTCAGAAAACAATGTATATCATATCAGCTTATTAAATATCTAACTAACAATAATTAAATCATGATCCTAAATTGCAAAATTCGTGGTTAAATTACATTATGCTTCAAAACAAGGCCAACTGATGTTCTGCTACAACGTATGAAGGAGCTCAGGAAGCGTCCCCCTCCAGTAGGGGAACCACGTCGAACTGCACGTGAAAATGATTACTGTATGACTCAATTCATTAAGTAACCGTACTTGCGATCGATTTACCGGTTACGGATTTGAATTGATTTCTTTTGCTAGAAAATTTTAGAACTCATCACTTTCGGCTCACGGTACTAGCGGCCAAGATGACCACTCCGCCGATTATTGCCTGATGTACCCGTCATGGTTTCCAACATTTTGAAATTTTGAAAACGGCATACTACGCATGAGATTCTGAGGAAGACGTGGGAATTATTTCAAATTTTCAATATTATTATGAACGAAATGGCGTCGAGTTGAAGTCGAGCTACGGATAAAAGTACGCAGAAAACGCGAAGGAATTATACTGGACTCGTGAGATTGTCACCCTCGCTTCGCACGCGTGCCAAAATCACCATCTTTGCGCACTAGTTGCATAATGTACTCTTTTTGCACGGGCTAAACTATTGACCACTGTGATAACTGAGGTGTTCTGCTCCGGATCAGTCAACGTGATAATTATATTGACGTGACTGTTGTATGCATTCTTGGATTTCAAATGTCTTAACCCTTTGTTGTTAACCCTTTAAAAAAGGTATCAGGGTAACTATTGTCTCGTAATTAAGTTCTTACAACGTTCAAATTATCCGTGTGAAACTTACAATGAGATAAAGATATAGCTCCGTCAACCAAGTTAAACACCATTCCTCTACCGGAAGACGTTGGTTTACGCCACCAATTAGCAATTATCGCGTTGAAATCATTATGGACTACATGGACATCTAAAATGCTAGTCCTGCGATGATTTTCTAGTTCATGTGTGAACTGAAGGCGATCTCGATAACTATTAAAAATGTTCACCACGCGGTAGATAATTCGTCTCGGTATGCACATGGTGATGTCATCCACATATCAGCAGTAAAATAGTGATTTTAAATTCAGTCTTGATAAACAATCACGTTCTGAATCTACTATTACTATGTCCGTCAGGATAGGGGATACAGGGGACCCCATGGGAGTACTGAAAATTGGTTTTTAGAATTGGTTATATATAAAATGAGAAATGCTATCAAGACTTACGGTTGCCCAACTGAAAGCGATGCCCTTCGGCCTTCTCAGCTTGAAGAGTTCCGTGACTGGTTTGTTAAGAACACTACTCTTGCCACCCCAAGCTTGTAGAAGCTTTTCACCGGCGCCCATTATGCACATGTCTTTGTTCAGAAGAACACCAAAAGGAAATAAACGGAGAAGTACCGTGCAAGGAATTGGTGGAAGTTGTCGACCTATCGGAGCTTTCGTCTTTTGATGAGATGCTATCTATAGTGATAAAAATATCTCGGATTTATTCGAGTACCTATATGAATCGATGATTGCCATGAATATTTTAACCAGAAACCGGCATGCCCACTAGGGGTGTCTAAATAGGAATCGACATTCTTTTTTCTCTACTCCGACCACTCTAAGTGCGGGTTTTCTACACAAAATAAAGCCTCCCACAAGATGAGCTCTATATCTCAACCCTAAGAGGTAGCGCAAGCCATTTTTCTATATTTCTTCAACTTCATGGAACTTACACTTTTCTTGACATTTGATTATTCTGAAACTCACCCAGAAAAGGTTTCTTGCGTCGCTGATTCCAGACATGAAACTTTTCATAAAAATTGACAATCAAAGGTTTCTAGAGACGCTAATTTCGAATCTACGTTGAAAACATCACCAAATCTAGATTGGTGAACACGAACAATCCTTAGTAGCCATCTTCAGCGACTCAGCCTTCTTTCTGCAATTTCGATTCACCATTTTGAATTGACTTATCTTGACGTCAGATAGGAAATGAGCGACCCCAAAAACCATCGAATACTAACTTTGATCTATATCAGTTCACTTTTTATAATTTTTCTTCGTCATGATAGGCTCACGATTTTTATTTTTTTGTATTTTGATTTTAGATCCGGAATGAAAAATCCGAAAAATACTGTTTGAGTGAGTTTCGAAAAAGTCGCATGCAAGGAAGAGCGCAGGCAGAGAAATTTGAATAAACATAACAGAATTGCGTTTGCCACCTGTTAGAGTTGCGATATGGAGCTTTTTTTGTCGAAGGATTTGTTTTATGTCAAAAACTAACATTCAGAGTGGTAGGAGTAAAAATAAAATTTACTTTGAAATAGGTCGTTCACGAAAAATTCGAATTGAAGTTTATCAGTTGTAGCTGTGAAGTTAGTCAGTTGAAATTAAGATCCAAGTCTTGTTATCAAAATAGAAAATCTGACGGCTAATCACGAATGAATTAAGTGATGAACCCTGTTCAGTCAAACTGACAATACGATGCATGAAATGATATGGTTTCATTTACATTTGCCTTTTGGTTTCTACTATGCATAATATGTTCCTACAGTATCTGAATAAATAATAGTCTGTTGACAGAGTTTCCAATAACCTTCTGCAAAAATTTCGAACCGGTTTTGCTGTGAAATTGAGTAAATACCTGCAGCACGAAGAGAAGGGTGAGCAAACAAGAGGTCTCGTAAATTTGATCAATTTCATTAATTCGATTTTGAAAGCAGGTAAACATTTACCGTGTGTAAATACTTCCTCTCATCCTCCTTCCTCATGCAAACACGACTTGTGAAAGTGATTAGGTATATCCCAAATTTTTAGCTTTGTAAAACTAGTTTTTAAACCAAATACACTGATGTGACTGATATTATATCGGTACAGTAACAATTGTTAGAAATACGATTCCTCATTGTATCCCATCACGATCTGAAAGACCGAATCATTTCAGCTCAGACTCAGAAATATTTCCCCACAAGTAATTTGGTAGGCAGCAAATCCATGTGAAAATAGAAAATGCGGTGAAGACGGTCTCGAATTACAAGCTGCGCGCGTTCTTCGATCGTTTCATATTTGTCAACTCCTCTAGGGATACGTTATTCTAAACATGCCTGGAGCAGGTTAATTGTTTCTCGAAATCGATCAAAGTATTGTACAGCATATTAAGTGGAACATGAACCCTCGACTGTTTGTCCCCGGAAAAGGAGCATTCGCCTAAATTACAGTGATCGATATTCCGAAACTTCGACAGATCGGTAACTCACGTATTCTCGGTTGTCGAAGTCGATGCGATATTTGATAAGGACATTACGCGATCCTGGTATGGTGGTTGAGCTTTCCAGTACCTTGATGTCAAGCTTTGTTTCATAGACGTCCTCTGCTATCTGAAATAACTGACCTGCCGGGGCCAAACTGTTGATTTAATACGTCAATATCGGGATTTAAAGTTGAATGCACAAGTTAGTGAAAATTAGTAGAGCAGCTGGGTAAGCTGCTCTAAAACTAATCGAATAGGTATTATAGTAGAAATAACTTTACCCATAAAGTAGTGGGTGAA
Source organism: Tenthredo distinguenda (assembly GCA_947538915.1). Classification (NCBI taxonomy): domain Eukaryota; kingdom Metazoa; phylum Arthropoda; class Insecta; order Hymenoptera; family Tenthredinidae; genus Tenthredo; species Tenthredo distinguenda. The sequence continues at coordinate 16,832,453 of OX384534.1, forward strand.
ACCTTGTCGGGTACTTCTATAAACAAGTACAACTCCCTGGGTATCTTCGTGAGTGATGTACATAGACGGACTCTTCATCTTGGGATAGGTGAATCGCATCTGCATATGAATGTTATCCACGCTTTGAAGAAAGTCGCAAAAATATCTACCTGTTGCTTTTATTGTGCAGTCGTACCTGGTACAAAAAAGAAAGCATTTACAGCCGAAGAATCACGCCTCTTCATCGAAAATATCGTGTCAGTGCATATAAATTATGATGAAATGAGACCAAGATTTATTACGGTATAGTTCGCCAATCTTTTGAAGCATAATCAAGTGAAGGTGAGAAATTTTGTGTCCTTGAGTCTCAGAGTTAGACATAGTCAAAGTGAAAGCACTTAATGCAAGAATTTGGATCTCGCGGTACTTCTATTCAAGGTATTTGGATTTGTAATTGTTCGGAAAACAAAGCTTCGTCCGATGAACAGATAACTTTGTGATACTGCAAACGTGACATGTGTGATCAATATTTCACTGACAAATTTCCAAGGTCAGAGACTTTTTTTTTACTATTTTCGAATTTTTTCGATTAAAAATCGGTTCATCGGATGAAGGTATGTTTTGTGAATAATTAGAGACCCATATATCTATAATCAAAGCGGTGTTGATTCAAATCCTTTGAGTCCTTCCACTTTGACTACATCTAACTTGAGACCCGATGACTTGGAACTTCTAACAATTACTTGATTACATGCTTCAAAACACGAGCGAACTTCTGTAATAAAACTGGTTGTTAAAAAAAATTTGAATTCAATCCAGTCCTTCAAAAATACTCCTTACCCCTTTAAGTCTACAGTCTTATCTAACCCTTAGAGTGCACAGGAGGTCATTCTGTTCACACCATTTTTTTTTTGCTTCGCGCAGCTTTAACTTTAAGCGCGATTTTCGATAACTAAATTTTTTTTAGAGGAACATTCAACTATGCGGCCTTGAAATTTAATGAACGTATTACAAAAAACATCTGAACATTATTTCCAAAACAGTGCTTAGTTTTCGAAATATCCCAAGTCGAAAATCACTTGGGGTCAATTTGACCTCATGTGCACTTTGGGATTCATTACGGAGGTGTGCACTCGGAGGATTAGGAAATGATCCTCGAAGGCTGTTTCATCCATAGAGGCAACGGAAATCCAAATCCAAATTGCAAGCTTCGGCGTGTTTTTTCATATTCAACTTATTAAAGACTTGAAAAGGTGAATTGTGTGTAAAAGTGTATTCTATATCTACATATAACGAGAAACTAGGTATGATTCATCAGGCGTTGAAACGTAATTTGAGTATGTTAAGCGAGGTATTTGTATTGTATTCTAAATCGTAGTCTTGTACACAACGTGAATTCATTCAGAGTTCCTACAATCTGAGGTTTTACATATGTAAGCGATGAAAGTTGAATTCAGAGGTATAGTCATTAATAAATATGTGTATGTATCTAAACAACAATTCATAAAATATGAAACTGTAAGTTTTTAGCTGACCCAAAGTTGACTCGGTTCCTATAGCGCCCCACCCCAAAACGATAAGTTTTTTTTTTTTTCGAGAGAAGAATCAATAAACCGTATAAAAATAGGTACGGCTCAAGTAGCCAATAATTGGGTCCAGAGGAACGTCGTATCCAATTTCAAAGATTCCGGATTTTAATAAATTAGAAAGAATTGAAATTCATATTGATGTAAATTTCTTTCAATTGGTTTCAATCGGGAATTTAAAAAAAAGTGGTATTCACTAATCCATTTTCATTTACTCAGATAACAGACCAATTCACGAATCTCTCGCCACTAAAGTAAGATGATTATATGATATTAAAACCGTATCGAACAAGAAACAATAGCTTTGCAACAGTTTGTTTTCATTTTTTTTTCTAATCAATCCTGAGCAGGAAAGATGATCGATGGCTGATGATCCTTTTACCTATAGATTTGAAAGGGGGAATAATATTATCCGATCTCTAAACCTAGCGCTGGTGTGAAAGCGGGTACAAAAAATGCCGCTTTTACCAAAAAAGTTGCGTAATCTTCCGGATAAATCTTACTCTTATACCAGGGTAGTGAATAACCCTCCGTTGATTGGCACCGTGGGGATCGTGAACGTGTCTAGCATACGTGAGCCGACGAATATGATAGGTGCTCGTCTTTCAAAATGATTTGTTAGCTTATATTATCCCAGGAATTTCTTTTTTCTTGACAGCAAAAATATTTCTCGATTATGGAATTAGGTTTAAGTATATGGCTCTACATTCACAAATTCACGAATAATTCCTTTTCATGGTTGGATTTATTCAGCGGCGGAAATATTTTGAAACATGTTTGGCGAAAATAGAATGCTATTAGATGATTAATCGGCCATAAAGTCTGTCTATGAAATAACTATTCGTTGGTAAACAGAAATCATCGGGCTGTTTACAAAATTAAAGGTCTAATTGATTCGGCACGTAGATATTGTTGGCTGAAAGCCCACTTTAACGTTAATTCCGATGAAAGTTAAGCTCCGATTGTGCTAAATGTGGATATCAAATAAAGTAACGATAAAAAAAAAAAATACGAGGGACTAATGGATTAGTGTAAGGTGAGTTTTAAGTACGCTCAACTTACATGGTTTTGGCGACTAATGTTTGGGAATAAATTTCCATTTCGACAGCTTGGGACAGTGATGACGTAACTTTAAAAGTAAAACAAGCCCATCAGCATTTTAATTAGTTTGCTACTGTAATTAAACATTACGATCCATGCGGAAGGGTAGAGTTAATCGAATATCTAGTAATTGGTTATCCTCTCGAGTAATTACACACCAATTAATTGTTATCGAACCGAAGTCTACACCAAGCACTTGTAGGTGATTCAACGTAGTCTGCTCTACAATTAATGTTGTATCACTCATTACTGATGTGATAAACAATAACTCTGGACTCAAGCGAAAATGACATTTCCACAGGAGGGATAAGTTAAGCTGTTGGTACTTTGAAGAGCTTTAGAGGAAACGTCATCAACTTAATAGAAGACTAACAAGACTTGTCAAAGTAATGAATGAAAAATGTGACGAAAAGCAATTATTGATAATGTGGTTATAGTTACTGTCGTCCATGAATTCACACCAACGAAATCGGAAATTCCTCAAAAACTGTTGGGCTCGTGATCTACCAGTTTTTGGTTCGAAATACCTGACTAAAGGTGCACAATTTTCAATAGATATATGACACGCGGATAAATATTTTTGCCTTATTTTTTTATAAGCAATTTTCAACAGATACAGAGAAAAGTGACAGCTCGTCGTCGTGTCAACTGCAATATATATTTATGAGTTGCGATGGCCATAACTTGTTCATATGGATTCAAAACATCGGATACTGCCAAATCGGGTGACGCATCGATTTGGACTGACAAATACAGATCGCTGTTAAAAATCAGCTCAATTCTAATACAATTCATGGTTAATCGGATGTCCTGCTTTCCAAAGTTGGCTTAAGCATTAAATAGTGTATTTATAATTAGGAATGTTCGCCTACCCAAGATTGCTGAAAAATCGTACGAAGCATTTTCCGAAAAAATGCATCACGGAGTCCACAGATTGGTCAGTATATGTGGCTAGAGCAGCCGCCAAATCCGTCATTAGGTTGTCCGGATAAATCTGGCGAGTATTGAAGACAGAGTACCTGGCACCAGCAGCCTCGACAATATGGTTCCATACTTCCTCACCGTACTCTAACTGAAAAATAAATTTCCACTTTGATTAAATTTTCTAGTCGGTTACATGTGGGAGATATGATCAAATTAAACTCGCTGCTACGTGCCGTGAGGACACGCAAAAGTACTTCTCAACTAATGTCGGATAGTAAATAAAATGCAAGAATATACTTGGGTGAATTTTTTGTGGATCTGGGAAGAGTAGTTATTATATTAACTCCAACGAAATTATATACAGACAAATTATTTATAGTCATGAGTTTTCGGAAACGTGCCAAATGAAAATCAAATGGCTCTGATCTATCCCACGTCGGAATAAAAATTTCGGTGTGATCCTCTAAAATCTTATCACCTTATTGTTCATTAGTTTTGTCGAAAGAAATACAATGCTTCTTTGAGTAGAATTATGTCCTACGTAAGAACTCGGAGATGTAAATCCAAATTGGCGTTTGTACTTGAAATTCTGATCAACGTCTTTGCACCCTACTAAATTTTTAAACTCTATTTACGACCTCAGAAATCTGCAATAATAGTAGATTGTGTACCAAGGAGGCAAAGTAGGTCTTTTTACGCTGAGCGTGAGTTTGCAATACGAGTCGTAGACGAGATGCAACTACGTAGACGTATGCAAATACGCGATGCGTAAAAAGACCTTGCCTTCATAGTGCACATTTTATTTTATATAACAAAAGCATGTTTTACGAGATTTTTCATAAAGAGGTTATGTTGACATCGTATGGAGTACGATAATACGCACGGGCCGAGAGCGAATGCGCATGTGCAGAGTACGTATTCGGGCACTTTTTCGTCCTGGGAGTGAAATAGTAGTTTACGACACAAGTGCGCGAAGTACGTGATTTTCACACGAGTGTTAGTTTGTCGCCCGAGCGAAGCGAGGGAGACAAGAACACGAGTGTGAACCTAATCACGTACGCGCACGCGTATCGTACACTACTTTGCGCACTAGTGCGCGAAACGGGTACTTTGCGCACGCAAAATAGGCATCAAAAGTCGAACTTTGCGCACTGTGTTGGAAAAAGTAACTTTTCTTGTACAGTTTCTCACCCCCCACCACTGATTGACTGCCGCAGTCGCGAAAACGGCTACTTTCGGTACCGAAAACAGGTATGAAAAACCGCGTAAAACATGCTTGCGTTATATAAATCAATTAAATGATCAATTCTATTTTAGAGTCACAAATTATCCATCAATCAGTTCATAAAACGTTTGATCAACGACTGAGGACCTATAAATCGAGGTCAGAATCACGAAGCCTCTCTGAATTCTAAGGACCAAAGGTCCAAGCTAGAATTTCAGAAGTCTAGTTTGCGCCTAAACTTGCTCAAAACAGACACCAGTCTCAGTTTTAGTTACAAATCAGAATTTAATAACATGGACAATCCTACCCTGGAATTTTAGTTTGCACCTCCAAATCTTCAGTGAGAACTTGTAGATTGAAACTAGAATTTCTATTGCGACTTGGGATCCCTGATATTCTCTCAACTTCAATAGTGCTTTGGTTACATGGTGGGAAGTGCAGAATGTAAATGCTATATTCTATACAAAGCCAGACCGTGATAGCAAAATTCGTCTTCTCTCCTTATTAGACTCCGCAAGCCAATGAAAACACATAAGAAATCCTATACTATACTGGTGTGGTTGAACATGACGAAAATTTGCGGTTTCCTTCGACAAACTGCATGGAATCCTATCAAGTAATATTCGGAACAACTGGAAAATAACTTGGCGAGAGAAAATACATGATAAAAAGCTGAATAAGATGTAATCAAAACTGTAAACGTTCCAAAACTCACCTCGGCTCTATTCTAATCGCAAGAGGGATTGAATTAATGTGTGTCAGGATTCGATTTCATTAGCTAGTTAGATTAAGACGGTCTAGACGTTGCTTTAATTTGGAAAGTGGTTTTGAATAGCGACAATTCAGCTAATTTGAAAACATATCTAACGGAATAATCGAAGAAACTTAAATTGAGCACGATCAGAACGAGGTGTTATTCTACATTGTTCTTCGATTTGTGGGACATGTAGGAATGGGCCCAGCGGACAATAATCGCGCCTTCTCGGAATGAAATACCGAATCATTATGTTTGCATGTTTGTAGCTTGTATACCTAGGCTTTATCGATTATTGTTGGACCAAACTACGTTCAACGACACAGCATTGAAAATACACGTGGCAGATCAAACGAACTGCAACCGGGCGTTTGCGGTGCTGGACAACCCAATTTTTTTGATAGCCTCGCGTGATTACAGGAATGTCAAATTAGTCTGTATTCAGTCAGTGTGAAATTGATTTTCTCTCTTAATCGTATAATTATCTCTGACAAATTACAGGAAAACTCTTGAGGTGAATAGTACGAAATTGTTGAACGAGCAAAGTGCTGTTCTCGTCGTTAATATGGTAGCCGTTAATTACTTCTCATGCTTGTTATTAAAGTGTGCTCTATTCAAACGACTAATTACTGGTTGCACTAGAAATGGACACATAATGGTTAAACGTTCCGCAAACAACAGGTAACTAGCCATAGTCACGAAATGGAATAATCGTAAAAATAATTGATACGTTAATAACGGAGGCAGCCAAAAGATACAATTGTTACGACTACGACGAAGCGACACGCTAATTCTTAGCCTTATTTCATTACGAAGAATCATTCATTTCGCGAAGATGCAATGACGGTCATGTAATATATTAATGAAATCATCTGCTAATTAGTTATTATAGTCACCCGAATCGATCGTTTGTGATTTTCTAATTTGCAATACAGAATAGATAATGTAATACGAAATCATATCGTGCAGAATGATACAATGCGAAATTACAATGAAGTAATGGTCATAATGACTACCTGCAATCATTGGCAATAGTGAATCACTTATTCCTTGACATTTCCACTTCAATGAAAAATTAATTCCGTTTTATAACGGTGATTATTTACTATTACATACATACTGTGTTCGAACATTATTATATTCAAGATGAATTTCACAAAGAATAATAAACGACTTCTGCTACCGGAAATTGAAGCAATTTATCACGGATCACAATTGCGCACATCACAGAAGATAGTTGCATCTTGTGTTTACATATTTTTTGAACATCGATATTAGGTTATGAAAAAAATAATCAGAATTTTCTAAGGAACACCTAAATTTTGCTTGAAAAAATGACCAAATTTTCTTTAGAGAAATTTGATCCAAAATCATTTTGAAACTTTGTATGTCTTTTTTGAGATGACTTTTGGGAAATTACCTTAACTGATTTTCGTTTCAAGTCATGCTTTTCTAAAGTGGAAAGAGAAAATTCACCAAATAGTTTTCATAGTTTGGCGGCACGCACGGACCATGTAATTTTGTTTTCTAAATGCCGAGACAACTGAGTCGAAGCTCGAAAAGTTAGCTTCGAAATCGTCTTTAATTGGCTTCATACGATCTTTTTTTACGGAGTTATCCAACTTTCGAGCAAAAACATGGGAATATTCAGTAGTGCCAAGCCAACGGATTTTGTTGAAAAAATGCCTGGGTAATATTCAAATGAGGTGCAGCTGTGCAAGTGATGCTACACACGCGGAGGTAAAAATTCAATGGAGCAAGTTCCATTGGTTAACATTGATTTCGAAAGTTCTCTATGATTTATGAAGTTGAATAACTCGCGTTACAAAAAACAAGTCATAGCATAAAAATCGAAACAGCATTTTCCAGAGTATGTTCAAATCTTTCGAATTCCAACTGGAGTCAATTTGGGCATCCTGTGACACTCCAAAGTGCACGATTTGTTTACGGAAATTTCAAAATTACGCTGAAACTAAAATCAGGTACCCTACCTCACTCATAGAGAAAAGTGGAGATTTGGAGCCTCAATGTTTTTTTTTGTTCTCCCTTTTTTAAAATGATCTGGTTGTCTGTGCCGTCCAATTAAAGTTTTCAGGGACTATTAGATTAAAAGCTAGATAACTCCTTGAAAAAAAATAGTACAGAGCTAGATAACAAATAATTTGAAAGAAGACGCTTCAAGCTTCAGATTGATTATTCTGGAATTCATGAAACAGAATTTCCGTCGTTCGTGCACGTCGCCAAGCTTTAAGGAACATCAGGAAAATTTTATTTTTCACTTTAAACGGACGTCATTTGAGGAGAAAATTATCGAATTCAATTTTCCAAATGGTATCTTGACATAGACATTCGAACCTTAAAAATGATTTCATTTTCGAATCTATAAGTTTTTTCTTCATGAAGATATAATGTTTTAAATTCAATCATTTTTTTAAGCAGAAGGTGTTCCTTAAAAAGCTTTAAGAAGTGTACGATTGAAAAGTTAACTTTGTGCGAATATTTTTTTTCTCAAGCCATCAAACATTTTCTTTGTGCAATAAATGAAGGACGTTCACTTCTCGTTGGACGCACCATTGCTATAAATTTACCCGATAAAAAGAACGTTGCACGAAATTGTTATCATAGATTAGAGCTTCGAAAATATTCGAATCCTGCAACGTCTGTTGGCTGGAAGATTCAGCTCTCAAAATTCAACCGGTTTATGGAAATCGCTTACCCAAAATACAATCGAGTTTTTAAAAATTCATCTCCCCAAAACAACTGACTAATTCGCCTCAAATGGCGTGACGTAAAATGAAATTCTGGGAGCATCACAATAATTCAATTAACCAGATCGAAAACGCAGACGAATCACTAGACAATAGAAGACAGAGCATTAAAGGGTTTTTGAGATATTAGAATTTCAATCCATTCGCATAGATATGAAGGACTCAGTGTCAGGCCTATTTGCTTACGTTATTATTATCAGTTAGCAATTTAGACCCGGCTTGACAAAATTGATGCTAAGGCTTCAAGCATTATTGATTAACTGCCAAATAATTTTGTATGGCTAGACTCCGACGAAGGGTGAAAAGGCATCAGGCTTCTTGTAAAAGCAGCTGCGTATCTCGGCACGCTCTGATTGAAACCGTTTCGTCTCGTTATTCAACGATTTCGAGCTATACTACCATTTCATGACTGGTAGCAGAATGAGTTGCTTCTGTGTTGCTCTATCCTTTACTGATGCTTCATGTCAAAATGCCGGGAGGCCGTGAAACCGACGGATAATTCAACATATGATACGAGGTCGTATCGTAAGCCGATTTCATATTAGGTTTGTTCTCGTTGCCTACTATTTCTGGACTTTTGCGAAAAGTGTAGGATATGATCTATTGGTTCGAATTACTGACCACTGAGATCCTGCAATTTTTGCACAAGCGTATAGAAAGTATGGGCAGCGAGAACAAACCTAGTAACTCAAATTCTATACACTCAGAAAAAGGTTTGGTCACTTAAGGCAAAGCATTTTGCTTGAATCAGTTTATTTAATTCGAAAAAAAATGTGATCAAGTTAATCCGGATTAATTTCATAAAATACGATGAATGCATTTATTTTCCTCAAAATAAGTATTTAGTTTTTGGTTTGGGTTAATTTAGCAAAATAGTTTGTTGATTCAACTAAGTCGATGTGTTGAACTAATCCAATATAGTTTTTGAACACTATATCTTTGAATGAAACAAATAATTTGTTGACTCTAAAGAATATTTATGTTATGACCAATCGAGCCGATTAATCCGATACACCATTGTCTGGTTCAAACAAATATTCGTTTGATTTAGGTGAAAAAAACAAACGAAGAATTACTTCGAATGAAACAAACATTTTTTTGACTGTGTGGCAATGCAAGAATTTCGTCGAATCAAGCGAATTTTTCTCTGAGTATATATTCTTTTTTTTTTTAAATTGTATGTCCTATTTTCACACCGATATTTTACGACTTAACATTTTTTCATATAAACGGTGTAGGGATCAATTCCAATTTAAATTTTCGAAATGATAGTTTTTATACAATTCCAAGATTAGTATAAAAATCAGTATAAAAATATGAAAAACCTTGTTCAACTCTGGAGGGCGTGAAACTTCATTAAATCGAAGACCGAATATTTACACGTTTTAGTCAGAAATCGAGTGAGGCCTCTGGGAGATGGGTCTGACAAGAAAAGGTACTTTAGTGTCCCACTCCGATTTCGATAAATTTTTCATATATTGTAGCCCATCGAAAAATAAGAGACACGTATTGTTTTATATCGACCCAAAAGTGGTTTTAAGGGGTGAAATCAACCCTCAAAGTTGGGCATGTTTTGTAGCTGGTACATTGTTTCATATCGACGCCCGATACGAATAAGAGCACGTTTCAAATTCCGAATGGAAAAGAGTACGTTTCAAATTCCGGGTGAAAAGGAGCACATTTCAAATTCCGGGCGAAAAAGAGCACGTTTCGGATGCCGGGGGAAAAAAAGCACATTTCAGGTTAACTCGAATACTAGCACGTTTCGGGTTGACTCGAGTATTCGAGTATTCCCGAAACGTGCTAGTATTCGAGTCAACCTGAAATGTGCTCTTTTTCCCCTGGCATCCGAAACGTGCTCTTTTTCGCCCGGAATTTGAAAACATGTGCTCCTTTTCACCCGGAATTTGAAACGTGCTCTTTTTCGCCCGGAATTTGAAAACATGTGCTCCTTTTCACCCAGAATTTGAAACGTGCTCTTTTCCATCCGGAATTTGAAACGTGCTCTTATTCGTATCGGGCGTCGATATAGAAGCGCCTAACCAATCGAAACAAAACCAAATGTAAAATGTTCCTCACGTCAAATAACCTATTTGACATGTCCAACTTCTTATGCACGGTCATTGCAGGGGGGTGAACCATCCGCTAATATTCACAAATCGTTTGTATAAAAAAAAATTATCATCCGATTTTGATAAAACAAACACCATCCTGAAGAGCAAAAAAAAATAAAGTTGACGTGTCTTTGGATTTTCCCCAGAAACGAAATTAAGGGGGTAAACACCCCTAAAATCCTAAATTTAATTTTAAGCACCGAAATATTTAAAAAAAAAAATTAAATTGTTTTATTACCATTGTATGATGACTTATGTGCTAAAAAATATTTATTTCGCATGTACATCAGCTGTTACCATAATTATATTGAGAATTCAATACTCCTACAATTTTCGAATGGCTTTACCGATATAAATACGTAATCCATGATTCGAGATTCAAATATCTTTAATTTTACACAACATTACATAATTCAAAAATTTATTGGACTTCAACATAGGCGATAGAATCTTCGTATAGTAATAATCGATCTCAATTCATTTTTCCATTTCAATTATCATTCAAAAATTTATTGATGATATTTTGAATAGTAATGATATTCGTCGAAGAAATGTTTCAAACAAAGTGATTTTTTACACCATGAATATCTTACTACAGCTACATTTGTGCAGCCTTCAATTTCACAATGCGTTTGGGATGACATGCCAAAAGCAAATTCAACGGGGTTTCCAAAATTCTCAGGTCGTTCTTCAATGTAACCACTTTTGAACCAGGCATATAGAAATAAATTTTCGTATCTTGGGGATGATAATTGGTTATGTACCAGAGACTGCAATTTGATTATATTTATTATTTCTCAAATGCAAACTTATATCATAATCAAGTAACCCGACACTGTCTGAAAAATGTGACATCATTTTTTCAAATTCTAAATCTGAAGACATCGAGTGGCTGGATGTTTCCTGTCGTCTCTTTTGGTATAATCATTGTAACAACTTCTTTATTACGCGGTGTAACTTCGCTGACAGCTCTGGGGCAATGTCCACTCCATGAGTCTATCAAAAGGACACTTTTTTCACCGACGCTTGGGAAAAACACTTCTTCAAGCCATAGTTTGAAGTGTTCCATACATGAATACGTGTTGAATAAATAGCAGATCCATTTTTTATAATCGAAATATCATATACCAATGTACCTGATGTAGCTTTGCCAGATTTCGAAACACTTATAAAGACATTAGGAGGTCGAAAAATGGTTTGTTCCACTATTGGCCCCAACCGTCCAGATGGTTCTTTTAAAATTATCGAAAGAGGTGACAGCAATTTTCCTTCTGCTGATATTGTTGGCTGAATGGTGTAACTATGAGTTGTCGCTGAAACAGATTGTACAAGACGTTCTACTTGTTTTGTGCCTTCTTCTGTTAAAGTTCGTCCTGAATGTATTTCTAATTGAAAACCACTTCGATCGGAATTATAAATATTTTTCAAGCCATATTCCTCAATTTTTAGTTGAACTTCAGAGACAAATTTATGAGCATCGTTTTGTAATATGTTCTTTGATTCGAGGGTCTTCCTTGTTACGAATTTATTAATTTTTCTACTTGTTATTCGATGCACTTTAAAAAAAAATTTTATCCATGTTGGCGAAGCACAGAAACGCATACCTATCTTCATGTCCAATCAATCTTTGGGCCTGTAACGCCCCCACCTTCGAAGATCGACATCGTGCACAATGAGTCTATGGCGCTTTTGAGATTATTAATTGTATATTCAGAAATGCGCGACAATTTCTCCATGTAAGTTCCGCTTTTATTTATCTGGTGAGCCCAGCGTCTTAATGGCCGCACAGACTTAACATGTTTAAAACGGTGTTGGATTGTTTTTATTTTCCTATTTTGTTTCATTTTTGCACTTCTCCAGTATTCGATTGCTCTTTGTTTGTAGTCGTAGCTCAAACCTTCTTCATCGTCGGTACATGTTTCAGGGCTTAATAGAGCTTCTCCAAGACCCCATTCAACGTCATTATCTTCTACAGCTTCTACTATGACATCTCTAAACGGTTCTTGAAAATCTAATGTCGTATCTTCGACGATTTCCAAATTGTTGAATTGTGTCATAGAATCTTTTAAAACTCTCTCGAAACTGTCTTTTGATTCTACTTCATTATTGTTAATAGGGCTGTCAGGAATATGCATTGCCTCGAGTGTGAGAAGCAAGAGTCTTATTACGTTCATTGGATTGACAGACATGTTAATAACGATACGTTACTCACGATAGCCGATACGAAAATGATAGTTCAACAGTCGAAGAGCAACTGAACTTTTGAAGTAATATAAAGTCAGGTTTGGCTTATTGTTCTTTTCATGAATGGTCTAAAATAGAAATTTATCATGAACATTGTTGAAAGGCCTTATGATATATAAATGCGTCGTTGGTTCAACTGCGCAGGATGTGCGTTTTAATTATATTTTTGAACGTTACAATGGCATGTAAAATGCAGAGAAATATGTAATGATCAAAGTGTTACTACGTATTTATTGTGCTCATTATGCGGTAATAACATTGCAAAACATTTGATGAAAGAGCGAACACGAACTCTTCGGTATAAACGTAAAGGATGTAGGAGTATTGAATTCTTAATATAATTATGATAACACCTGATTTACATGCGAAATAAATATTTTTTAGCATATAAGTCGTCATACAATGGTAATAAAGCAATTAAAATTTGTTTGGAAATATTTCGGTGCTTAAAATTAAATTTAGGATTTTAGGGGTGTTTCTTTTCTGGGGACAATCCAAAGACACGTCAACTTTATTTTTTTTTTACTCTTTAAGATGGTGTTTGTTTTATCAAAACTGGATGGCAGTTTTCAAGGGTTGTACCATCGCAGGAGAAATCCTAAATCAAAATCAATAATGTCATTGTCGATCGTTTAATGGATTGGGATAGAATACCCTATATGTAGGGGGATAATTTCGTTGATCATGAAGTGATCAGCTATGCTTGTCAATATCCAACAAGGAACAACGCTGCAATGATCGTAATTTGTCCGCTTGTAGTTTTATGAGATATATCCGATTATTGGCCATCATAAAATCTGTAGGAAAGAATAACGTTTTATCACCTATATACCTATATATATATATATATATATATGGGGCATTCCACGCCAAATCGACCAGTTTTGACCCCGGCCCCTTTCGATTTGGCTAAAACTTTTTCATCTTTTTCTACCCCACTAAAAACGCGTCTCAGAATTTTTTCCAATTTTTTTACGGAACCGAAAAAAACGGCTCTTTTTTTTTCAAATAGCCATAAGTTTTTCAAAAATTGACTTACCGGGGCGTTTTTGGTTCTGAAAATTTTTGTTTTTGAATGTACTTGAAAAAAAAAATAGAAAAAAATTATTCAGACCTATCTTCAACGTTTTTTCTTTAGATTTTCGGAAAAAAAGGAAAATTTCTCGATGATTACCATTTTTAATTTTTTTTTCTTATTAGAAAAAATTTTGACATCTTCTGCAAATTCTCTGAAATTGGCAGAGTGGTGTTTCTTCGTTTCCTATTTTTTTTAATCGATTGTAAAAAAAAATTGAGATTTTTTCGATGATTACTACTTCAATTATTATTATTATTATTATTATTTCTTCAAAGTTTAAGGTTCTTTGTAGATCCTTAAAAATCCCCAGAATGGTATTATAGGAAATAAGCTAAGTTAAAAAAAGCCTCCTCAGGCAAGATATTTTTCAAAAAGGTAAAGGTTATTTTTGTAGTAACTTTCAACGAGGAATTCAATGGTGACCATGATTTTAACCCTGACGATAACCTTCAAGGTTATTTCCAGGTCAACTTTTTTATTTTTTTTATTTTTATCAATATCTACTTAGGTCATAGGTACATTTCGACCTTGAAGGTCTCTATTCAAATTCTTTCTCGACCAAAGTTATTAATTTCAATAAGGCGCATTCAGTAGTGACCTCGATCATGAAGCGGACGATGACCTTCAAGGTGATTTCAGGGTTAACTGTTTTTTAAATAGAAACTTGTATTTTTAAGTTCTAAAATCAATAGAACATACAGTTTTACATTTAAATGTAATGATGGAATGATTGAAATGATTCGGAAAAGAGCAATTATTTTTTTTGGAATAAGTTTGATTTACTTCTAGCATTATCCAGGAACAACGCCGTGGACGTAGTAAATTCTGTTCCCTTTGGGGTGCTTGATTAGCGTGAGTCCCCTTGCCCCTCACGTTTCCTTTCAAAACCTTCAAAATTTAGTGCAGATGTTCAAACTGAATACCTTGAGCTACTTGACAAAAAGCTAAATATCTCTGGTCCCGAGCCCGTAAAATAGGCGGGGTCCAAGTGTAATAATAAAGTTTAAAATTTGACATGGTAATCAACCTCTTATTGATTTTCGAAAAAAAATGTACTCTATCGATTGCCGATGTCAAAAGTATAGGTTTCTATTTGTTTAAAAGTTGACCTTGAAATTAACTCGAAGTTCATTGTCAAGGTCATGATCGAGGTCACTACTAAATGCGCCTTGTTGAAATTAATAACTGGTCGTTACGAAAGAATTTGAATAGAGACCTTCAAGGTCAAAATGTACCTATGACCTAAGTAAGTAAGTAAGCCGATGTCAAAAGAAGGGGTTTATGTGTAAAAAAAAAGTTGACCTGGAAATAACCTTGAAGGTGATCGTCAAGGCCAAAATCAAGGTTACCATTGAATTCCTCGTTGAAAGTTACTACAAGATTACCTTACCTTTTTGAAAAATGTCTTGCCTGAGAGAATATTAAGCAAAAAAACCGGCTTTTTTTCGAGTCTCATATGAAAATATGTGAGTTTATCGTGTTTTAAGAGCTTTCTTAAAAAATCAGCTCGATTAAAATTTTTTTAAAGGTCGCTCATGATTTTTGAAAATTCCAAAAACAGTCAAAATTCGATTTTTTTTTATTTTCTAATTTTTTTCCTCGTTACGGTAAACTTCTGTACACGGGGAAAAAATAAGTTTCTCAAAGTTTCAGCTAAAAATATTTATTTTTAAAGGTCGGTCATGATTTTTAAAAATTTTGCAAATGCATTGCTTTTGATGTTTTCGAGCGACCTTTAAATATTCATATCAAGTTAAAATTTATATTTTTACTTTCAATTAGTATCATAACGAATGAGAATACACTGCGAGAGGACAAAAAAATTCAACCCGACATCGAAAGTATGATTTTCTAATTCATCTATATTATAGATATACTATTATTAGGGTGAGTCATTTTGCGGCAAATTTTTTTTTTTCACCTTGGAAACAGGTTGTACACTTGCATGAAGGTAAAATAAGAAGCCTGTTAAAATTTGAGCTCTGAATATTAATATTGAGAGGTGCCTCATCGCGAATTTCTATTTCCCATTTAAATAACATGGGATTTTTTTTTTTTGTTTGGAGTTTCATAACTCGGTAATGGCATATTGCACAGACAAGCCCATGACATATTTTTATAGAGAAATGAATGCTCTACTAAAAATGTCTCTTATAATTTTTGGATAACTCAACTCTTTTTAATACTCACCTAATTTATTAATACGTTCTTGGTACTCTAGGTAAGTATTAAAAAAAGTTGAGTTACCAGAAAATTACAAGATACTTTTTTTGCAGAGCATTCATTTCTCTATAAAAATATGTCATGGGCTTGTCTGTGCAATATGCCATTACCGAGTTATAAAATTCAGAAAAAAAAAAAAAAAATTTCCCATGTTATTTAAACGGGAAATAGAAATTCACGATGAGGCATCTCTTAATATTAATATTAAGAGCTCAAATTTTAACAGGCGTCTTATTTTACCTTCATGCAAGTATACAATATGTTTCAAGTTGAAAAAAAAGTTGCCCCAAAATGACACACCCTAACATACACTGCCGGCCAAAAGTTTGGGTACACCAGTCGAAATTTCTTGCCGCACTAAAAGTTAGATAGCGGATTTAAAAATTAAGATAATCAAATTTCCCAACCGGCGTTCTGAAAAGGATACATTTACCTTCGTTTTGCTTTTTTAGAATATTCTCAACCATTTTTTTTTTTTGGCCCCGGTACGTATTTTTGAACATGGCCGTTTTTCAGCTATTTTTTAACCGCCGAAAATTAACCCCCAAACTCAGGGGGAAATTTTTCTTCAGTTCTTTTTACGGTAAACTTGAAAAGGATATCATTTGGAATTAAAAAAAAAAAATGAATGAATAAAATCATTTCAGAAAAAATTCGGAAAAAATTGTAATGAATTAAGAATGAAGAAGTAAACAAATTTTCTTTCTTGATATATTGTCCTAAACCCCATAATTCCCAAATGGAGCATTTCCACCCATCAGAGTCCCGACCAAAACTCGTGAAAGAAAAACAATTTCCAAAAAAAATTATGAAAAAATTCTAGCTACTCCAGTGTAAGCCTATGCAACTTTTTGTCCTCTTAACATTTCCTCTGAAACGCCATAGTTATTGGATTACGCCTCTTTTTCTAATACGTGTCATTTTTAGCTAAAAATGCAATACCGGGGCGAAAAAAAATCGTACGAAACTTTCTAAAGAACGAAAATGTAGGTTTTGATATCATTTTCAAGTTTACCGTAGGAAGAATCGAAGAAAAATTTTTCCCTGAGTTTGGGGGTTAATTTTCGGCGGTTAAAAAATAGCTGAAAAACGGCCATGTTCAAAAATACGTACCGGGGCCAAAAAAAAAAATGGTTGAGAATATTCTAAAAAAGCAAAACGAAGGTGAATGTATCCTTTTCAGAACGCCGGTTGGGAAATTTGATTATCTTCATTTTTGAATCCGCTATCTAACTTTTAGTGCGGCAAGAAATTTCGATTGGTGTACCCAAACTTTTGGCCGACAGTGTATATCTATAATATAGATGAATTAGAAAATCATACTTTCGATGTTGGGTATAATTTTTTTTTTCATCTCGCGGTGTATTCTCATACGTTATGATACTAATTGCAAGTAAAAATATAAATTGAACCTTAAGGGCTTTTGAGCGAGCCCTGACAACTCCTCATCCGTTGAGCGCCTCTAGCGGCCCAGCTCAGGAACCCTATTGCAGTAACCACTTTTATAAGACAGTTTCTGCATGTGTTCGTGTCGAACTAGCCTGTCACTTCGAATTTTAGTCCACGCCTTATACTGCTCCTGCTTTTCTGATCTTGCTCGGAATAATATCAGAAGATTGCTAACATTAGCCTGTACGGCGCGCTGGTTGTCCCGACACCGATTTTTCATTGAAAGTGCAGAAAATAATGTTAATATTTTACAGTATCCGTGTATCGGCGATGTAGTAGTGTCAGCTGATTTCACAGCTCCGTATAAATAAATTTATCATTAATTGGAAATACAATAATTTACTTTTCGGATACCAGCGCGCGCTAGCTAATAATCTAAGAATTATCCCTACGGAAGCTGATAGTGATTAGTGAACCGATAGAGACGTGATCCGTGGACTAAATAGCGGTCGTGACGACTGGCCGAAAATGCATACTCCGTCGGTCAAACAGACGATCGCTCAAAAGCCCTTAATATAAATATTTAAAGGTCGCTCGATAACATCAAGAGCAATGCATTTAAAAATTAAAAAAAATCATGAGCAACCTTTAAAAATTAATATTTTCAGCTGAAACTTTAAGAAACTTATTTTTTTTTCGTATACAAAAGTTTACCGTAACGAGGGAAAAAATCAAAAAATAAAAAAAATTCGAATTTTGACTATTTTCGGAATTTTCCAAATTCATGAGCGACCTTTAAAAAACGTTGAATCGAGCTGTTTTCTGGAAAGAGCTCTTGAAAGATGATAAACCAACATATTTTCATAGGAGACTCGAGAAAAAAAAATAGTCGGTTTTTTTGCACCACCCTAACATACAGGGTGTCTGGAAATTCGCGCACCATCGGCATACTGGCGGATTCCTTGCGAAAAATTGAGATGAAAATTACCTATGCAAAAAAGTCCGCGAGGACTTAGTTTTCGTCTGAAAGCATTTAATAACGGTCCAATCAGCGTTGGGCTTTAACGAGACAATAATGTGTGGCGTTCCCCGCTTCGCTCAGGAATGGGGCAGACGGCTATGCAATGTTCTAACCATTCTTTCCTAAAGCCGAACGCTGATTGGTTCGTTATTAAATGATTTTACAGGAAAACTAAGCCGTTGCGGACTTTTTTCCATTGCTAACTTTCGTCCCAAGTTTTCGCAAGGAATCCGCCAGTATGCCGATGGTGTGCGAATTTCCAGACACCCTGTATATATATGGGGCATTCCATGACGTCTCGATCAAGATTTTAAGTCGATGTCTCTGATCGGCTTTATAATTTTTTGTATGAAAGTACACGACGAACAACGCAATCGCAATTTTTTCAGAATTTTCCGACCCAGCGTATCTGACCTATAATTTAAAAACTTGAAAAAAATACCCCCATTTTCTAAAATCTGAAAAAATTCACAAAAATCTTATGAAATATAACAAAATTTTTGACGCCTATTAGAAGATGGAGATTTCATCACATTGAAAAATAAATAACGAAAACTAAAAAAAAAAAAAAAATCATTATTGGATTGCATTTTTGACATAAGAATGAATATAAAAGCTCATTGTAATATGTTATAATTGTACTATATATATTAGGGTGGTTCAAAAAAAAATTTTAATTTTTTTTTTTGACTCTTACCCTCCCAAATGTTTCTGTTTGATAAGAGAGAAATCCTCACAAAAGAGGGGCGCTGTAGCTCAACTCTAAGAGGTCGCTATTTTGATTTTAGTTTCCTATTCATTTAATATGGGAATTTTTGATTTTTCATTAAAATTGAAATTACACCTGATCATTAAAATTTTTTGCAAATAACCATTATATATTCAGAAAGCTGACTCTTTGAGCTTTTCAAAACTCTATAATAACGCATGATTATGATAGTTAGAAGACCAGCTACAGCCATCTGAAAATTACTAAATTTCTTCTTCAGATGGCTGTAACTGGTCTTCTAATTATCATAATCATGCGTTATTATAGAGTTTTGAAAAGCTCAAAGAGTCAGCTTTCTGAATATATAATGGTTTTTTGCAAAAAATTTGAATGATCAGGTGTAATTTCAGTTTTAATGAAAAAACAAAAATTCCCATGTTAAATGAATGGGAAACTAAAATCAAAATAGCGACCTCTTAGAGTTGAGCTACAGCGCCCCTCTTTTGTGAGGATTTCTCTCTTATCAAACAGAAAAATTTGGGAGGGTAAGAGTTGAAAAAAAAAATTAAAATTTTTTTTTGAACCACCCTAATATACAGGGTGAATCTTTTCAAAGGTCTCAAATGGGTGGGACTACTTGCGGCGAATACACGCTTATTTAGCCAATCAGGTAAACAATTATCCGGGTGGGGATAGTGAAGCAATGCTTAATTACAAACTTGACATATCACAATACATCTTTGCATGCCTTCGCCGCAAGTAAGCCCCACCCATTTGAGACCTTTGAAAAGATTCACCCTGTATATACTATACTATATTGTACTATATATATATATACATATATTAGGGTGGACGTTAAATCCCATCTCGAGGAGTGAGGCCCCACAGTTTATAGACAAAAAATAGAAAAAAATGTTGGCCCCAGTGCGAGGTCTTTAAAATGAAATTAACTCGTGCCGGTAAGGTCGCAAAGTTTCCCGTGTAAAACACATGCAATTTTACGGATCTCAATTCAAAAATTCACTGTGAGGCTAATTTTAATTCAAAAAATTCTAAACTGTGTGAAAGTATCAGGTATGTGTACTACTACATGGAGAAAAATCAAGGATATCATACCGTAAGTAAGTAATACTTACTGAAAATCAGAATTTTGGGCCGTAAAATCGATAAAGAGAATTTTAGTTTGGAGTGGAATCATGAGTAGATTCAACGGTATGACATCCTCGACTTTTCTCCATGTAGTAATACACATACTCGATACTTTCACACAGTTTAGAATTTTTTGAATTAAAATTAGCCTCACAGTGAATTTTTGAATTGAGATCCGTAAAATTGCATGTGCTTTACATGGGAAACTTTGCGACCTTACCGGCACGGGTTAATTTCATTTTGAAAACCTCGCACTGGGGCCAAAATTTTTTTCTATTTTTTGTCTATAAACTGTGGGGCTTCACTCAAGATGGTATTTAACGTCACCGTATATATATGGGGCATTCCACGCCAACTCGACCAGTGTTAAACCCCGACCATCTCGAAATTGTTTCAGGTTTTTTTACAACATTCTACTTAGTGAAAAATGCGTCCAGATTTTTTTTCAGATTTTTTTACTGAGCCGTTTAATTTTTATACATTTTTGAAGTTGATTGAGAAAGCCTATTTTCAAAGTCTGAAAAAATTCTCAAAAATCCAGTGGATGATATAGAACAGGCCCCCGTTATCAAAAATGTGGAAAGAATTTTTGTTCTATTTTTTTTTCACTCAATTCGGAATTTGGAAATTTTGTAAACTGAAATCGACCGTGTCACAGAGATAAATTTGGGTAATGTCGTATGGGAAAAATCATTATCGATAAATAAGGGTCAATTTATTTGTGAATTCTGTGTTTCACCAAATTCATCAAGTATTTCGTTTTAGTTCGATAATGCGCCAGTCTTGTTGATAAAAGATAATATCCACTATTACCGAGAGAGTGCAACAGATTTCATTATTTATATTAATTACACTGATATACTGTATTTTCGATCGAGGAATCATGGATAGAGTATCTTTTGAGATCACTACCGGTTTGCCACAATTTTTCTTTGACCTTTACATACATTATGAATAGCCGCTATTAAATTCGGAAACAACACAATTTTTTCTTGTAAGAATATTTATAAGAAATGAGAAGTACCGGAATAATGAGATTTTCTTCATTCTTTTGTCTTCAGAATCAGTGTTTTTAATATTTTAAAAAATTGTGGTGTATTTATTGGTTTCTGCAAGGATTCCAGACTTGCTAGTCTTTGAAGGGCTCCTCCTAAGTCACTTAGAGAAAAATAAATTAATGCGACTAACAAAAAATGAATTAATAGGCAAGAGATACTCTGATGCCGAAAAGTCAATAGAGGCCGTTAAACCACTAATTGTAAGCAAATATAACGGCTTCCAGGTATTATATATGATATAATGTGACTAGGGGATCTTTATGTCAGATTTAGGATCATGATTCACTTATTGTTGGTTAGATATTCAATAAACTAATATGATATACATTGTTTTCTTACATGGTCAATTTTTTAAATATATATCTACATGCCCATCATTTCTTCCTTACGCGAGCTACACGTACCCGAGCCAGGTCTCTCAGCGCCAGCGCGCACCGTCGCTGATAAATAAATCGTTCTAACATATTTCCCATCAGAGTTCCATTCCATAACTGACTAGTTTTGTAGGGAAATGATCAAGGAATACGCTCATATTTTTTGGGGAATTTCAAAGCATGGTTCTCGCCTAGAAAACCACGTTTAAATAATATATTTGTTTATAACACATGAAATCGCTCTTTATCACAAAATTAAATCAATATAAAATAATAGTGCCATTCAATAGCTTCAAAATGGTTTTTGAAAGAAGTCTCTAGGACAAACACAGGCGAAGATATGACCGTTTGAAGAGGAGTATGTTTTCGATTTTTGGCCGTTTTTCGTGAATTTCATCCCCGTGTAACTTGGAAAATAGGGGCGAAAAAAAAAAAACAAAAAATTGTTTGATAAATTTATTTGTTTCAAAGAACCCGTTAAAAAAATTAAAACGAAATCGGAAACATCGAGGTCAATTTTTGAATTATTTTGTCCGGTTTGACGCGGAATGACTTATATACATATTTATATACCTATATATATATATATATACATACATAATATTAGACTGTGTCGAAAAAAGACTTTTTTTTCTGGGCTTCACCAGAAATCGGTAGAATATGTCAAAACAAAAATTCTGTTACAAGATGGGCTCTTAACTTCAAGTTTTGAAGGTATTCGCATTTTTCAATTTCCCGTTTAAATAACATGGGAAACATTTCTTTTGCCTCTTCTGAATTTTTTCACTCGTTAACGGCAAAACATACGGCATTGACCAAGATATATTTTTATAGAGAATTTCATGCTCTACAAAAATATTGATTTCCTTTTTTTCAAATAACTACTCCTCTATAAGTTATTTGAGGTCAAAGTCAAAATTACTGTAAATTTCACGGTTTTTTTACTTTTTTGGTCAATGAAAATTGGACGATGGAAAAAACAATTTTTTGAAATTGGAAATGTTTGTGAGTGATTTTCACTGATTCAAATTGAGAGAGTAATATGAATAAAAGTATATTATTGTTATCATTAAAAAACTATTTTTGTTATAAAAAAATAATTTGTAATAATTTACTCAATAGAAATTGAATGAATTTTGTAAAAAAAATTGTTTTTTTCCACCGTCGAATTTTCATTGGCCGAAAAAGTCCAAAAACGGTGAAATTTACAGTAATTTTGATTTTAACCTCGAATCACTTGTAGAGGAGTAGTTATTTGAAAAAAAGTAGAGCGTGAAATTCTCTACAAAAATATGGTACTCGTGTTTTTGCGAAATTGACAACTGTGTCGTACGAACATCCAAAGAACAGCCACAGAATGACAGCTATCGCTACATTGTCTGTACGTTGTCCATTTAGCAAATACACGAGTTGCCTACCATGGGGCGTGATAAGTTTCCAGTGAACCTTTCTGTATATCGACGCCCGATACGAATGAGAGCACGTTTCAAATTCCCGGTGAAAAAGAGCACATTTAAAATTCCGAGTGAAAAGAGCACGTTTCAGATTCCGGGGGAAAAAGAGCACATTTCAGATAGACTCGAATACTAGCACAATTCAGGTCGACGCGAATATTAGCAAGTTTTAGATAGGTTAATTATACGTTGAGAATTTATCATTCTCCATAAAAATACGATATTATCGATATTATAGAGTTTTTTGGAGTTTTTTTTTTTTGAGAGAGAATTATGAATTTCCAACGTTAGAATTAACCTATCTAAGACTTGCTGATATTCGGGTCGACCTGAATTGTGCTAGTATTCGAGTTAACCTGAACTGTGCTCTTTTTCCACCGGAATCTAAAATGTGCTCTTTTTCACCGGGAATTTGAAATGTGCTCTTTTTCCACCGGAATCTAAAATGTGCTCTTTTTCACCGGGAATTTGAAATGTGCTCTTTTTTACCGGAAATTTGAAACGTGCTCTTATTCGTATCGGGCGTCGATATGAGCCCTAAAATTTCTCTTAGCATTCCGATGCAAAAGATAACGCAAAAATACAAAAATCTATAGCTATAGCCACCTAACGGACACGATCATACATGCACTCATGTCGAGTGAGCACAATCCTCGAGGTATCCGTAGCAACGGTTATGCGCTCGTAATTAGATAGCGGCTTAAAATATAGTAACCTGCAGTGTTCCGAGTGGAAGGGATTATTTATCCCGCGAGTTTGGCTCAGCTCATCTACAACTATAATTGCCTTTGTAAATAATCCTATAAACAAGTATAGCAAGACTCCTGTATACATTTGTGTTAATTCTATGCTATAGACTTGATCAGAAACCATGTTGACAGTGCTCCATTTTATAGCTGAAAACAAGTCTCATTCCTATGCTAAAGTTCATTATCACCCGCTGCTCACCGTTGGCGGGCGAAAAAAGTTCATTATTGCCCGCTGCTCACCGGTACTGGGCGATAAAAGTTCATTATTGCCCACTACTGACTTTTTTTGCCCGCTGGTACGAAAACGTCCACTTTACTTACTAGGAGTCGACCAGACCTCCGGGTCATGGATCTGGCCCAAACTTGTAGGGATGTTTTCTTGTACCAAAATATGAAGTACCTGCTAAATAACTCTCCGGAATGGGCCTTTATTTGATCAATCTACCACAATATACAATACTAGCTCACTCGCGCGCTTCGCGCGCGTCATTAACTGATTTTCTGAGCTTGCCAATAATATTAGGGTATTGATTGACTAAATTTTGTCCGGTCGACACTACTATCCAAAAATATAGGTTTCTAGAAAGATGTCGGTTTGTCTGTCTGCGTTGCTCCGCCTGAAAAATTCGCAGAATGATTTCGTAGTAGACTTGATGTAAAAATTTCAAATTCACTGAGGCATAGAGACGAATAGAACTTCGACTTACAATTTTCTATTAACGACACATTTCTTTGGCTTGAATCCATGCTTGCGCGAATATCTCGTAAACGGTGGTACGCGACAAAATGACAGATGTCAATGTACAGATTACGGATGACACGCATACAAATTACGCGCGCTTGACAACACGACCGATCGAAGCTGCGCTGCGATTATCTCGAACCTCGCACCTCGAAAACAAACGCCCAATCAGAACACGAATAAAATGCTGACGGGATTTCGATTCCTTCTCCTTTTTAATAACGGACAAGTCGGCGGAACATGGGTTTTGCAAATTGTCCTGAAATAACCAGGTTTTGCTCGGCGTCATGAGATTTTACATTGCGGTGAATATTTTTATATTGAACACAGTGGTTACTGTACATCAGATCCTTCAAATTTATTATGCTATTTATAGAGAATTATTTTATTCTTCGTCTACAATGCTTCTCGTCATTCATCGTACAGCATTCATTTGGTGAATTTGAAGACCTCTTCCCACTTGAAAGATGTTGAATATATAGTCAGTTTCAATACTAACACCGGCAGCCTAAAAATCCTATAAATTACCACATAACATCAATTTCGCCACAGTACTATAGTTGATATTTCAGAAGAATATACCTATATGTATTATACTCATTTAATGGAACGGCGTTAGGTCAGAATAAGTGAGGTTAGTTTGTACGATTATACATTCTTAGGCTACTGCCTAATTTTGAATCGAACTTCTGTATAAAATTTTTCCATAATAAGACTTGGCAAACACTTTTCGTTACATATTATTGTCTGGGTTTTTTTGGTCCTCTCTCTCTTCCTTCTTTTCACTATGGGTTGCTATTCGATCAAATGACAATCCGCATGGATTAAAGTATTGACGTCGATCGTCCCGCGTCGCATGTGTTCTAAACGCCTTCATAAAAGCGTCGTCTGCTGTAGTACAGTTGCTGCTCTAGTAGTACACGAATTTCCAACTAATAATCTATAAGACGGCGTTCTGTGACGGCCGAGAGCGTTACCTTACCGACACGACTTGTTGTCGTTTATCGTCTTTGGTTCATCGATCAAGATCTGTCAAACGTGTAGTCTACAGATATATGCTTGTCGGTTGTAAACCGTGCAAAAATAATTCGAACCAGACAGTAATATGTAACGAAAAGTGTTTGCCAAGTCTTATTACGGAAGAATTTTATGCAGAAGTTCGATTACAAATTGGGCAGTAGCCTAAGAATGTATAATCGTACGAACTAACCTCACTTATTCTGACCGAACGTCGTTCCATTAGATGAGTATAATATAGGTATATTCTTCTGAAATATCAACTATAGTACTGTGGCAAAATTGATGTTATGTGGTAATTTACAGGATTTTTAGGCTGCCGGTGTTAGTATTGAAACGGACTATATATTCAACATCTTTCAAGTGGGAAGAGGTCTTCAAATTCACCAAATGAATACTGTACGATGAATGACGAGAAGCATTGTAGACGAAGAATAAAATAATTCTCTATAAATAGGATAATAAATTTGTAGGATCTGATGTAGTACAATAACCACTGTGTTCAATATATAAATATTCACTGCAATGTAAAATTTCATGACGCCAAGCGAAAACTGGTTATTTCAGGACAATTTGTAAAACCCATGTTCTGCCGAATTGTATTGTATATTGTAGTAGATTGATAAAATAAAGGTCCATTTTGGAGACTTATTTAGCAGGTACTTCATATTTTGGTACAAGAAAACATCCCTACAAGTTTGGGCCAGATCCATGCTCGGAGGACTGGTAGACTCCTAGTTAGTATATCGTGTACCAAGGGCGTAAAGTGGGCTTTAAGAATATACCGACGCTGCTTACGAAAAGTAGCACGTTTCAAATTTCTTACGAAAACTAGCATGTTTCGGTTTTCACCATGAAAACTAGCACGTTTCGATATTCACCGCGAAAACTAGCATGTTTCGATAAAACTAGCATGTTTCGGTTTTCACCACGAAAACTGATAATATCAAAACGTGCTAGTTTTTGTGGTGAAAGCCGAAACATGCTAGTCTTCGCGGTTAATATCAAAACGTGCTAGTCTTCGCGGCGAAAACCGAAACATGCTAGTTTTCGCGGTGAATATCGAAACGTGCTAGTTTTCGTGGATAGTCGAAATGTGCTAGTTTTCGTAAGAAATTTGAAACGTGCTACTTTTCGTAAGCGGCGTCGATACTGTCTTGTAACACATGCACGATTTTCGTGTTTTTTTTTTACCTAAAAATCGGGCGTAAAGTGGACGTTTTTGTACCAGCGGGCAAAAAAAGTCAGTAGTTTGCTAATGGGGGGATAATGAACTTTTATCGCCCGCTATCTCAGTACCACTTATAGGCGCAGAAAACGCAAAAATCAATACATGCGTTATAAAAAATATGGTGTGCACCAAGAGCTAAGTGGGCTTTTTGTGTGCTAAAAAGCGCACTTTACGCCCTTGGTACACAATATTCTATTTTTCTTCTTTGTCGACTATTTTGGAATGGTATTTTCATTTATGACAGCACTCAGCTTTTATTAGAAAATCAATTACGAATACGGTCGCTTGAGATGAATAATTGATTGCAAACTTCATACGGAATTTTATATTCAAACTATTTCATCTGCGCTTTTGGAGGCAGAGCTTTTCATATGCACATGTCGATGTAAAAATAATTCTCTGTAGACTATTTCGGACCGCAAGGTGAAATTATAAAAGACAACCTTGTTCTTTGAATGTGGAGAACCGACTCGAAAATCATCTACTCTCAATGATCGCACAATAATGTTTGCGATGGACCTTCTGTAGTCTTGCAATAAACAGTACAGATTGAAAAACTCTATTAGGAGTTCGTTCAAGCCGTAAAGGCCCACTCAGAGTGATACTTCGATTCTAGTATTGGAAGTTCGAGAACGTTCAAATAATAGCAAGGAGCTACCGTTCGCTGCTGTGTGCACTTTGTTCAAGCTGGAAAATCAAAGTATTCGAAAAGCCCCAGTTTACTCGAATCGTGTTTTCAGACCATGAGGCATTACCATTTTGATGTTAGTTGTGGGACAGTCATTCGTGGGAGAATAATATATGGTATATGAAGGATTCTTCATGAATTGAGCCGCTTTCTTTTCTACACTAGCCGACATTCATAAAAATTGGCCAGATTTTGGTTATACTACTTGAGAGTACATTCTGTACTTGTTTCGCACATTTCGTATCCACCTATTTCAGAGTTGTATTTTTTTTTTGCATATTTCCAGATCTAGAAAGGATTGAATACGAAAAAAAAGTTTTTTTTTTTTAACCCTCGAACGAGAAATGATTCATATCTTTTTTCTCATAGACTATATGCCGATTTTAGCGAAAAAAAGAGAATATTTGTTTCTTCGTCCAATATAACGCACTTTCTACTTTGCTGTCATTTTACACGTGTTTGGAACATATACAGGATCGACATCATGGGCATCATCGTAGTTCACAAATAAACATTATTATATTCTTACAAAAACACTACCTTCATCTGAAAAAATATATTAAAACCAGATCTCATGGCCAAGTACGTGACATTAATATGACAGTAATAATTACATATCGTATCAAATAAACGAATCCCTAATTGACATATAAATTGAAAAGTTGAGAGTAAACGTTACGTGGCGGGCCCTAATAATTTTCACTCCTAACCCGAATTCCTGATAAGTAATACTCAAATCTGGCCAATCATCAGAAATATCGACGAAGGTAAAAGAAGAAGTAGCTAAGTTATCATGGAGAATCCTTCATATATGAATGGTATAAAGTACTGTGCTTTCGAATATAAAAATCGATAATTATTCAAACGTGATTGGCATTTGGTTCTATTTATAAACCGCGTAGACGTCAGTGTATGTGTAATTAAGTCAGTAACAGAATACTCGTGACTTTGAAAGGAAGTATTTATTGTCTACAGCCATCCGCATTCAGTAGAAGATCTTTAATGCGCGTGGCGAACCGTTTCATTCTGAATGGACGTGACAATTATTTCAAATGGCCCATTGATGCCAATAATATTGTGCAATAAATTAAGAAATGAAAAATTAATTGACACCATGACTCTCTCATACGTGGAGTATAGAATTATGGACTATGGTAGAGAAGCAAAAGTGTATTTCCACTTTTCTGACCCAATCATTTAATCTATTATTGCGACGAAAATGAGAATTGTAAACACGGGACCAGTCCTACCTATGCAAATGTGATTTGCGGAAGTATGAAAGGATAAACTTCCGCGAACGCCTGTTGAAAAGTAATATCGCCGAAACGTAATATGTATAGTAAAACGAGGTGTCACTGGATATTAGCGTTTTTTTTTTTCTCCTCATTTACGAATCTCTGATGTTGCTCATTTTGGTCATACTTTACAGACACTGGAGTGCAAGTAACCGAAATTTAGTAATTCATAATGAATGCCAAG
The DNA here is from genome assembly GCA_947538915.1 of Tenthredo distinguenda. NCBI lineage: Eukaryota > Metazoa > Arthropoda > Insecta > Hymenoptera > Tenthredinidae > Tenthredo > Tenthredo distinguenda. The sequence continues at coordinate 16,861,509 of OX384534.1, forward strand.
AATTGTACGGATATGTAATAGCGGCAGAGCGTAGTCGTAATTCACGAGAAAATGCATAGTTTCAAAAGCAGCTCAGCAGGAATACCACCATAGTTTATTAGACGCTGAGTTGTCTGTCAGAACATCAATTTCCAAGGAACGGTTCAGAAAATCATAGGGACTCAGAATTTCATTCAATTCCAACATCGGATGATTGAAGGTATAGTTATAGCAAGAATCCGAGGTTATTGAACTAATGAAATTCTTTCGGAGATACAGAATGAAGTGGCGATTAGTGGATCAGTGAATCAGTAACTTTAAACCGAGTTTTTAATCAAGGAAAATAGCCTTGCATGAGGAATTATTTGATACTGTTTTATTGGAGGGGAATAATTTCTGTAAGTATACTGGGGTACAAAAAAGATCGACATTTTATTTTTCTACTCCCACTACTCCAAGCGTTAGTATTTGGCACAAAACAAATCCTCCCACAAGGTGAGCTCCAAACCTCAATTGCGAGAGGTGGCATAAGCCATTTTTCTATGTTTATTTACCTCTTCGAAGCCTACACTTTTTTTGATATCAGATCTTTATGGAACTCACCCGGAAAGGGTTTCTTGACTTGCCGATTCCAAATCTAAAGTCGAAATCACGGAACCAATATGATGTACCGAAATTGTGAAATGTAGACGATTTTGCATCAAAATTGGTAATAGAAAGTTTTTAGGGCCGCTACTTTACAATCTAAATCAAAAAAATTGTCAAATCCACATTGATGGGTAGTAAAATCTCTGAAAAGCAATTTTTATGCGACTTAGCCTACTTTTTGTTATTTCGCTATTAGATTTGAAATTTCCGTATCTTCACTTCTGAATGAAAATGAGCGACTCCAAAGACCGCTGGGTATTAATTTTGATGCAAATCAGTCTACTTTTTGTAACTTTGCTCCGCTATGATGGGCCCACCATTTCAACTTTCTGTATTTTGACTTTAGATCCGGAATGAGTAACTCAAAAAACCCGTTCTAAGTGAGTTTTGAAAGAGTCGCCTATAATAAACAATGCAGGTTGCAGAAAGTTAAATAAACATAAAAAATGGCGTGCGCCACCGCTTGAAGTTGACATATGAGGCTCATTTTATGGGAGGATTTGTTTTGTGACAAAAACTATCGTTTAGAGTTCTAGAAGTGAAAAAAAATAAGATCACTCTCGGCACCCTAGCGTGTATTATACATGTATTTCCTGCAATTTTGCCGACGTCCACGTGTAGTATTATCATAGACTATCAATATCATGTATAGTTTATTGGCATTGAAACGTCGCAGAAATAAATTATTTAACCAAATAATTTAGTTTTCTGACAACGTATTCTTTAATGATACATAGTAAACCATTGGCGTGCTACTGCTATAAATAATGTTAGTAACAAAATTAGTAGCTGTATGTTTCAGCGTTAGGAAATTGCCTCCACTTGAAAGGCTTGTGAAGTATTGTAGCTAAGACCTGAGGAGAATTTTCATCATTGAAATACAATTCTTCCATTTTCACTGGCTAGAGCTGTACAGCACCATTGCGGACGAGCAATGCATGTATTCAATAGATCTGGCGCTTTGAAAGCGCAGAAAAATCCAATAAAAAGTACTGGTATTAACTCGCGAACTCGTGTCAAGAAAGTTGAATTGCCGCGGATTTTAATATTGGATTTAACACCGAGCTGTGATATTAGGTCATGATAGGAATAACGATTTCCAATTCCATAAGGAGGACCTTACAGCTAACCATACATAGTAGGTACCACGTAATGTGCGATTCATATTTAAAAAATTTGACAATGACCACTTGTCCTACGAAGAAATGATGAGAGCGTAATACTGATGATTTGATAGGAATATGATTTTCTGGGCAAACACCGATTTGTATTCAGTTTCCAATGTCAGGCAAATTACTTTCAATGAAATCCATCCTTCGTCGTGACTTCGTAGATCAAATCACACTGAATTTACGAACTATCGTCAAGTGCGTTTTCGATTACGTGTCCTGATAAAGTCCTAGAAACTTTACCATATGCTTTTACAAATTTGAGTATCATATCACGCTGTTTCAGAAGACTTTGTATCGTCTCTTCATTTTCGGTTCACTTTGTGCCTTCAATCGCATTCAATGCTCAAATGCTACATCCCTCACTATTGAAGTGACCTTTTACAGATCCGAAGACGATGAATGATGGGAAATGAGTTAGATAACTAGGGGATGATGAGTCCTCGAATTCGTTTTGATGTTTCTGTCATGCATTTGATGTGACAGCCATATAAACAGAGAAAGGGAACCGTCGAGAGGTCTCATTTCCAAAAATGAACGACATTGGAATGATCTATATTAGGGTGGACGTTAAATGCCATCTTAAGGAGTGAAGCCCCATAGTTTATAGACAAAAGATAGAAAAAAATTTTGGCCCCAGTGCGAGGTTTTCAAAATGAAATTAACCCGTGCCGGTAAGGTCGCAAAGTTTCTCGTGTAAAACACACGCATTTTTACGGATCCCAATTCAAAAATTCACTGTGAGGCTAATATTTATTCGAAAAATTCTAAACTATGTGAAAGTATCAGGTATGTGTATTACTGCATAGAGAAAAATCGAGGATGTCATACCGTTGAATCTTCTCATGATTCCACTCCAAACTAAAATTCTCTTTATCGATTTTACGGCCTAGAATTCTAATTTTCAGTAAAGTCTTACGTACTTACGGTATGATATCCTCGATTTTTCTCCATGTAGTAGTACACGTACCTGATACTTTCACATAGTTTAGGATTTTTTGAATTAAAATTAGCCTTACAGTGAATTTTTGAATTGAGATCCGTAAAAATGCATGTGTTTTACATGGGAAACTTTGAGACCTTACCGGCACGGGTTAATTTCATTTTAAAAACCTCGCTCTGGAGACAAAATTTTTTTCTATTTTTTGTCTATAAACTGTGGAGCTTCACTCCTCAAGATGGTATTTAACGTCCACCCTAATCTATATAAATATAAACAATGAAGATAACGGTCCACAAATTTTCTCGTGGAAAACAAGTATTGATTTATAATCCGTAAATTGCTGTTTGACGATATGATTACATGGATGTAAGAAACGTAAAGGCTTTATGTTTATTTAGACATCTTTTTATAAATTGAACGTGTTCAAACATAGCGACTACAAAAGCATAATAGAAATAATTACATGCAGAGAAACAAAGGACTCGTTAAATTATCCCTTTCAGTCACGCAATTCGATTTTATTTGGCATTAAAGTGTAAATATACATTTTCGAAGTATTTTTGAACGCTGAATCCGTACCTGATGTTCAAAATACAAAAAAACTGAAGAATAGCCCTTGAAATGGGGTAAAAACTCCCCCTTTTGTCAGGAAATAGAATTATTCTGAACAGATTAATGCAGAAATACATTTCCAATGTTTTTTTTTGTTCGTCGAATACGAATGCGATGTTGAAAATACAATAATCATGCAATCTACCCCTAAAATAAGGTAAAAACTACCCTTTTAGTCACGAAATAAAATCATTTTCGACAAATCACTGCAGATATAGGTTTCTGATGTATTTTTCAACGCTGAATTCGATTCCCATGTCGAAAACAACATATACTCAAAAGCAACCCCTGAAATGGGATAAAAAGGGGCGTAAACCTACCCATTTAGTCACGTAAAAAAAAATATAGAAAATTTAGATTTCATAAAAAGAGAGGTAGTTTTCACCTCACCTCAGGTGTTTTTTTTTGTTTATGATTTTTTTGACGTGGAATTCGAATGCAGTGTCGAAAAAGACATTGGATACGTATATCGACACTAATCTGTCGACAATAATTTGACTTCGTAACGAAACGGCTAGTTTTTACCCCATTTTAGGGGTTGTTTTTATATTTATTATATTTTTGACATCGGATTCGGAATCAGCGTCGAAAAATACATTAGAAACGAATATCTGCATTAGTCTACCGAAAACAATTTGATTTTGTGACAAAAGGGATAGCTTTCACCCCATTTTAGGGGTTGTAGTCACGTTTACTGTAATTTCGACATTGGATTCGGATCCAGCGTAAAAAAAAACATTGGAAACATATATTTACTCTCGCATGTAAAGAAAAATTAAATTGTGAGACTGAAAATAAAATGACGTCACTAAATATGTATTTAGTCGAGAAAATCAGTTGAGTTCAAGTATTTCTTATTTTGTTCAATTAAATTGCTTTCAGTCTGATAACAACGAATAAATAGTGCACGCAAGTATTTGTGCATCCCAATCCTCATGCAATCGAAACAAGAAAAGGTTCATTCACCATATTTGATGGCCGGATCAGGCCTAGTCAAATATATTTTACTCGGTTCAGCAAATCCTTTCTCTCTGTTCACATACCCCTCAAAACCGTGCGGAAATTCAAAAGAGTATTTTATTCCTTTTTCATCTATGCACATAACAGTCAGGCCAATTTTTCTCACGTAATATTCTATGTAGAATAATTGCATAGAATTAACGTGTAAATATTATTTAAAACCTTGGAAGGTATCTCACGAGTTCTATCAAGTTCCCGAACGAGAAATCTCAAAGTTATAAATAAATGCTTAAATATTAATGTTTCATTTCAAAGTGCTTTAAAATAATGAACAATCTATTAGATTCGGTCGTTTTCCTCCTACGTCTGTTCATCTTGTCCACAAATCTGTTACCTATTATTTCATTTTTATAATGTTCTGCCGTTGAGTATTCGATGCCATGAGATTGAATCGATATTAATATTTTGCAACAAATAGCAATACTTAATTGACTGCTAGTGAAAAAAAAAACTTTCTTACGACTGAATTGTAAAGCGTCATTTAAAAGGAAACATGGATATCTGAGCTTTGTCCGTAATTTTCAGATGTTTTATTTCAAAAATTACTAAAGAAGTTGTCGTAGTTTACTAGTCAACGAATGTAATAAATATTCAATGTGCAATTATCGCTTAATCGAATTAATTGCAAATTTACTGACTCAAACGGTCCAACCTCCTCATTAACGTACACATAAGCAAGTTACGCGGATGAAGGATGCTTTATCACGAGACTTAACTGACTGTCGAGTTTCTTTATTGTTGACATAAGCGAGATAAGCAGGCCACGGTTTGAAAATTGATACAGCAACTTGTGGGTGATTGACGAGAAACGCGAATGCACAAGTGCGTTGTATAAACGACAGAGAACAATTCTCTTCCATAGAGAGACATGTAGATTAGAGTAAACATGGTGTAGCGTTGATTGTCGTGTAATGTCTGATTGTTAGTCTTTTTTCTTATGGACGATACGAACCTGAACAAAGTGTTGAACACTCTCCAAGAGCATACCATACATGTTTGGTGGATTTCCCCTTCACTTTTGTTGAATACTGTGATATTTCGTAGCGTCGCTATAGCTGTTGAATCACGTCGGAGAAAAGTCGCGGATGAAACTAGAGTTACTGCAATTATCTCTAACCACCAAGCTTTTATTGAACTAACGATAATGAAACTAACATTCGCGGCGCGCGTGACATTGTGACAGGAATACACTCAAGACTTCATGACTTTGGGTCAATGGGCAGCAAGTGGTACCCGCCTAGTTAATCGTTGACTTAGAGCTACCGAGGAGAGGGAGGTTCGCACGGCTCGGAGTCACGCGGAAGTTTGGACTCGCGGGCGATGCCAAGGGTGCTCCGCGCGTCCCAGAGGGAGCCGAATATCCTCTGTGAATCTTGAGTCTGCGCGTTAACACGGCAAAAGAATCTGCACTCGCATGATAATTCCCCATATGTTCATTTCCACAAAGACAACTTCCATACGGCACACAAGGTTTCAGTTGTATATCAGAAACTTTACCAGCTATCATTTTCACAACGTTACTTAACATTTGAAAAGTTACGTTTCTGTTACAATGCGCTTGTAACTACCATAGAACCAGTGGCGGATTTACACATTTTCCAAGTATAGGCTGTTAAATTTTGGCCGCCCTTACCTCTACAATTGTCAGTTCCTAGATTATTTTGACAATCCAACAATTTGGTTGAAATTGCACTACAAATAGATTTGGATATATTTCTGAGCTAATCATAGTTCAATCATGTACGACTAATAAGGCGGGGTAATGTATGCTACTTGCACAATAATGTACATTCGGTGTATTGGTGATGGGGTATATAAATAATTGTTTTTATGCAGTGGATTTAACAATATTAATTTTCTTTATTTAATTTGTATGCACGAAGAAGATACGTCTATGCTCAATGAGAAACTGTAGGAGACTAATAAGTGGTCTCAAGGACCAAACGAATATCTTCACCATAGGGATAAAGAACCCTCAGTTCTTTCTCCCTATGAAATCATTGTATATGTTACGGCACTCTATATGTCGATTCGTTTTTGAACTTCTAATCTATTCTAAATAATTCTCCAAATATGAAGCTATATATCCAATACGCCTCCTCAAAAATTAATCGACTATTCTTTAATTTAATGTGCTATTAACTGTGTATCAAACTTTAAACTGATTCTTAACTTAATTACATTTTATCCTTATTACTATTGTACTTATGACAGACCTTCCTCGCGCTTTCTTTATATCTCTGGGGCTAGTACAAAAGGTCCAACATTCGTTGCATAGGATTGGGGAAACCCAGACAAAACCCGATCAGACCATTAAAAACTCTTATTACACAAAACAAACGAAATAATTGTTAGAGCGAAAAACAGCTATTCCAGGCCTATTCCTGCTCTGAACTCCAGGAACTTTATTACTGGCAGTGGCTTTGTCAGTCCGTCAGCCAGTTGACAACCTGTGGAAATGAATTCAAGTTTTATTACACCTTTCTCGACTTGTTCTCTCGAGACGTGATACTTTATATCAATATGTTTTGATCGTTTATGACTGCTCGGATTATTCGCTATACTTATACATCCAGTATTGTCTTCGTAAATAATAATCGGATCTGAAATATATGCATTAATACTAATTGCCAATGACTTTAACCAAAGTGCCTCTTTTACAGCTTCATGCAGAGCCATGTACTCTGCTTCTGTAGAAGAGCTTGCTACCGTTGCTTGTTTCTTCGTTCCAACAGATCGTGCATCGTTCATATAATTTAAACAATAAACCCTTTGTGCTTTTTCGATCCGTTCCATCACTTCCACCCCAATCCGAATCAACATAACCGCTTAAGAGATTTTCATAATTATTTTTAACATAAGTCAGTTTAATATTGGCTGACCCTTTTAGATATCTTAGAACCCTATTGTGGGGACTCACATAATTCCTCATACGCCCGCTACGCGGCTACGCCTAGCTACATCTCTCTCGATAGTGCTAGAACAAACACTCGGTTCGCATATATACCGATTTCTAACAATCTCTAACGTCCACTACCGGACACACCGCGTCTAGGGCAGGGTACAGTGGCGCAGCCCTACTGACGAGTCTGTCACTGTACCCAAGACGAAACGCATACCTGAAGGTTCGACTCCTTCACACACAGACTCAAGAGTTCCCAACATGTTAGAAGGTTCGAATCCTCCAACAAAGTCAACGGAGCCAACACACTCACACACCCGAGGGTTCGATTCCTTCACTGTTTAGATTTTGCCAAAGTTCTTTGTTATTTTTATTTGCATATCGACTCAAAATATTTACTGCTGCACTCAAATCGGGTCTTGTACAAATCATTATATACATCAAACATCCAATTAAACTTCGACAAGGTGCTTCATATTTTTCATCAGAGTCTAAAGCTACATAATCTAATTTACTAGGGAGAGGTGTACTGACAGATTTACAATCGCGCATATTGAACTTGTCTAGAACTATTTTAATATATGCATTTTGATCCAATGTCAATTTTCCATTGTTTCTTTCAACTTTGATTCCCAAAAATAATTTGATATCTTTCAAGTCTGTCATACGAAATTTGTTCGTTAAGTAATCTTTAAATCTTTCCATTGTCTTAATGTTCGAAGTTGCGATCACAAGATCGTCCACATATAGTACTACATAAATATTCTGTGATATATTTCCTTTATCTAGAATGTAGATACAACGATCACTTAATGAATTTCGGAAACCATTTTCTATAAGAGCCTTTTCAAACATTTCAAACCAACATCTTGCAGCTTGTTTCAGACCGTACAAAGCTTTATTTAATTTGCAAACTTGATTTCCATTGATCTTTACTCGTTCTGGAATTTCCATATAAATTTCCTCTTTTAATATACCATTTAAAAATGCCGTTTTTACATCCATGTGATGAATTAACAAATTATTCTGATTTGAAAAAGCAACTATAAATCTAAAACTCGAAATTCTTGCAACCGGTGCATATGTCTCATCATAATCTATTAAATACTCTTGAGTGAAACCTCGAGCAACAAGACGAGCTTTGTATTTTTGTGGATTCCCAAATTCATCATTTTTAATCGCAAATACCCATTTACAGTCCACAAAGTTTTTATCTCTTGACTTTGATACTAAGGTCCAAGTTTTATTTGTTATAAGAGAATTTATTTCTTCATCAATGGCTCTTTCCCATTTAATTCTGTCATCCCTTGTTTTTATTTCCTCGAACGAGGTAGGTATTTTACAAACAACTGATTGAGCGCACATGAGATAATCATTGTATATATTTTCATCATATGAAATAGGAGGGCGTTGTTTAATCCTATCACTCCTTCTAGTCTCGACTTTATTTTCTATTTTCTCTTGACTATTTTCGGGTACTCTATCATCGCGTATATCTGTTTCAATTACAGATCTATTTGTCTTTTGCATTACTTTTATATCAATCGGCAACAGTGTATCTGATTTACCAATACCGGATTTACTTCTCATCAACCTATCTGATTTATCAATATGAGATTTATTTTTCACCAAACTATCTGATTTATCAATATTAGATTTATTTTTAACCAAACTATCTGATTTATCAATATCAGATTTATTTTTCACCAAACTATCTGATTTATCAATATCAGATTTATTTCTCACCAAACTATCTGATTTATCAATATTAGATTTATTATGCTTTTCTACTGATTTTGACAATATGTCAGATGCATCAGTTTTGCCAGAGGCTTTTAGCTTTACCTCTTTTATCACTGGCCGAGATTTCAAGTAATTTATTTCATCAACAATTACGTCCCTCACTATAGCAAATTTTTCAGTCTCTACATCCCAAACTTTATACCCGTTTGATTCAAAACCTACTAATATGCCTTTCCAGGATTTTTCTTCGAACTTTCTCTTCCTGGTTTTATTATGTACATAAACTGTGGAGCCGAAAACCTTTAAATATTTCAATTTAGGCTTTTTACCGTGCCACAGTTCAAATGGGGTTTTATCTAATTTTATAGCTTTTGTTGGAGTTAAATTTATTAAATACGTAGCAGTTAGAACTGCTTCTCCCAAAAACTCTTTTCCTAAACCTGCACCGTTCACCATCGCGCGTGCTCTTTCAGTTATTGTTCGATTCATGCGTTCCGCGACTCTATTTAACTGAGGAGTGTATGGGACAGTCAAGTGATAGCTGATCCCTTTTTGTACGCAATAATCTTACATTTCATTCGATAAATATTCCCTACCATTATCACAATACAATTTTACCATTTTTAAATTGAAATGAGCTTCGCTCTTTGCTACATAATCTTTGAAAACAGAGAAAACGTCGGACTTATGCGTAACCAAATATGTAACACAATAATGAGTAAATTCATCGACAAATGATACATAATAATTTTTATCGTTAATAGTCGAAGGAATGATTGGACCACATACGTCTGTATGAACCATAAATAATGGTCGCTTTATGTGACTCTTATCTTTTTCTTTCTCAAATGGTAATCGTGCTTGCTTACCATTTATACAAGCTTCACACAAATCATCGGTTGGGATAACTTTTTCGAGATGGCTTATGTCTACGACCATTTGTTTATTTTTCAATTCTATAAACTTTGCCTTACCCATATGGCCTAAACGTTGATGCCACAGTTCATAATTATTACTGGTTGCATTATATATATGAGAACTATGTAAGTTTACACTCTTTGCAACTTCAAAATCAACAGCTATTAGATTATTTGTGGGCTTACCATACATTACCATTTTACCATATTTGCTTATCTGAACTCCTCTCTCATCGAAGGTGATGCTCAACCCTGCCTGTTGCATTTTCCTGACAGATAATAAGTTATATGGAACTTCAGGGCTGTATAGAACGTTTTCAAGGACGCCTTGAATTCCTGTATTGGTCATTACCTACTTGAATATTCCCTTTCTTCGTTGCTGTAATGAATTCCTTATTCTTCGCCACGAAGATTTTCATCGGTGGATGTAGCTCAACCACACTTGAAAACACTTTATCTGTTTTAATAAGGTGGTCCGATGCTCTTGAGTCCACCAAGAATGTTAACTTGTTACTTTCGTTAGCTTGATACTCTCCAGTCATGAAAGCAAAGTTCGATGTATCGCTTCCCGACTCCATTTGCGTCGTCTGGACTGTGTGAACTGTTTTATTCTGTTCCGCTCTGTGTTGTTGATTCTTCTTATAGTAATAACAGTCAATCATTTTATGGCCCATTCGTCCACACTGATGACATTTTCCATAGGATGGATTTTTGTAAGACCTGAACCCTCTAGAAAGATGAGAACCTCTGCCTCTTCTATTTTGGCCTCTGCGATTTCCTCTGTAGCCTCTTGAACTGTTATTGTTGTTATAATTTTTATTTCCCTTCGGAGTTTTTGTTTCAACTTGCAACACTTTCGCACTCGTATCTTCACCTCCATTTTTCACTTTCGTTTCATGGTCCAGGAGTCTTGTTTTCACAAAATCCAACGTGATCTTATCTTCTGCCATTGTCTCAATTAGTGTTGAATGTTGATACAATTTCATACGTTGCAGGAAGACTAGTTAACAGATACGAAACTTTTTGACTCTCGCTCACTGACACGCCAGCCGCTGCTAGTTCTGTGATTAAATCATCAAAAATTTCAAGATGGTCTTTTAATTGTGAATCACTCTTCATTTTCAGTCGGCTTAACCGATTACGAACAGACACTTCAGTGGCAGCACTTTTTCTTTCGTAAATCGCATCCAAACTGGTTAGAATGCATTTTGCAGTACTACCCGGTGTATCGTATTTGAGGAATGCGTCAGATAAATACTCAACGATAACACATTTGGCAACTCTTTCGGCTTTCTTCCACTTCCTATTTACTGGATCAGGAGATTCCTCGTCAATGACGTGAAGCACATCAAGTTCATGAAGTAAATTGCGTATTCTGTGTTTCCATGCAATATATTTATTGCCAATTAATGGCTCTATATTTCTCCTGTCCTTTGATTTATTCATCTTCACTTTCACTGAGAACTGTACACTTAAACACCTTCAATTTTCACAGTTTAAATACACTAAATTATTCTGAAAATACACAGTTAATGCACAATGTGATCTGGGCCCATAACCTATTGGTGATGGGGTATATAAATAATTGTTTTTATGCAGTGGATTTAACAATATTAATTTTCTTTATTTAATTTGTATGCACGAGGAAGATACGTCTGTGCTCAATGAGAAACTGTAGGAGACTAATAAGTGGTCTCAAGGACCAAACGAATATCTTCACCATAGGGATAAAGAACCCTCAGTTCTTTCTCCCTATGAGATCATTGTATATGTTACGGCACTCTATATGTCGATTCGTTTTTGAACTTCTAATCTATTTTAAACAATTCTCCAAATATGAAGCTATATATCCAATACGGTGAATGTAATTAACTACTCTTTATTGCGCTGACAACAGTTAAAAAATAATGAATTCAATGAACTTATGAAAATTTCTTGCAATATCTTTTTGCGCGATTTTTTGTTGGCAAAATCATCGATGATATTGTCATAAGTAATCTTGTTCATTAATTCCGACTCTTTGCACAAAAGAGCTAAAGCGTTTAGCAAGTTCTGCAAGACATCAGAAAACCGTCTTACAGAAATCTTTTTGATTTCCGTAAGACGGCTAAAAAAAAAAAAATCGGTCCCCAAATTTTCCGCCCGTAAAATCTGCCGCCCTAGGCTCAAGCCTACTCAGCCTGCTGGTAAATCCGCCACTGCATAGAACGTTGCAAGCAGTTATCCTTCGGAAATAAACAGGAAGCTCTTAAAATTATACTTCGAGAGATGTAACAGAGATATTGTTGCGTATCACTACTCCATTTCTATTCAATATAGACTAACTTAATCATAACGATAACCGAGCGTAAGCATATATCGATTTATATTAACTTTCCTATGACTGAGATCCTCCACGATGGGTAAGTCCCAGGTCAGGTCAACGCGAAACGCGCTGCCTGGGCGATCGGCCCGCATCTGGCAAGACAATACCGTGCTGAGGCAACGACGACCCTAAGTAATTAAGTAATCCAACCTAAGTAAGTAATTCAAGTATTTTGGAACAATAGCTAAATAGTCAATGAAATCGTACGTGACTTCTAGCACGTGTTTTTCAACCTTTTTATGGCCAACGGGCATATGCCAGGTTTAAAACCGTCAGTTGGTCGCCAAATGTGGACATTATATTACCCAGGCAGCGGAAGCGCGAGGACGCAACAAGGGCCCCATATTGTTTAACGGCAAGAAGTACCTGGTTCCCCTTTTACCTTCTCTCTATATAACAGTTCTCCGAATTTCCCACCGGTTCTCTATGTACGAAATTTCCAATTTCCTACTTTCTTCTATGTACATTTCCTCATCCAATCAACTCAACTGACATATCCTTGACCACTGCTCTACGCCCTTCCACATTTCCAAAAAATGTTCCAAATCTTATTTGAATCACTCACCAAAAAATCAGTATACAGATCAAGTCCTTCAACCATCAACAACCATCAACTCTTAACAAGTAATTTTTTTTCAACAAATATCAACAAACTACAAGTAATCTGAATCTAACTTCTAAATCGCTATTTCAAAATAATAGACTGTTGTTAATAAATTCAACTTGTAAAATGAGAAACTGAATACATCTCTATTGTAAAAATGCATAATGTTTTTTACATTAGATTCAACAATTGATTTCTAAAAAAAAATACCTTCACTCCGCCAACTTGTCGTGCGGGACAAAACAAACATTGCAAAACAAAAGGGTCGCCTCACGTATAAAGTAGTTCCGCGCTCGCTGCTGAGTGCAAGTTTGGCGCAAGGGTTTTTCAAAATAGAAATATGCCGTTCAAGCACATCCTGCACCCGGCTCGGCTGACACCAACGTCCACTGACAACTTGTACGACCTTTTATCTATCAGTGTACAATATATCTATGCCAGATATACGCAATTGGTGGATTTGTTTGAGTTCTATGATAAGTAAAATATGGGCAATTACAGATTCAAAAAGCATCATCAGATCTCGCCAAGTCAGTTTCATGCAACTCGACCGAAATATATCTGAACTGTAACTGAAACGTATGAAATGTTTCAGATACGTTTTGCGCTATCCGTGAGGTACCGGTATGTGTATGTGGAAATGACCGATTGTATAGACTACTAAGTCGATGTATTAATACAGGAGGTCAGTCCTTCTCGAACCACCAAAGGAGAAATACCAAATAAAGGCTCTAAATATATACACTACGAAAGATCTCTTTCACCTACCCAAATCCCGCAATCCTACAGTGGCGACGAGGATATTGGAAATAAATTAATTGCATGTGAAATAAATGATCAATACAAAAGCAGTGTCCGCCGCGGAAATTAACGGGTGCATATTCGCTGACCGATATACGTCGAAATAAAGGCAAACGGATCGGGCATAAATGAGTGGACTGAAAGATGGAGATATGAAGAAGAAAATTGAATTCGGATTAACAAAGTGGGTGTACGAACTAAATAAAGAGTCATTGCTAAAAATTTGTGCACAATATGGACTAGAGGGATCAAGTACAACTTCCATTGATGAGTTAAGGAAGACGTTAGCTACGTTCGTGAAATCGAAACAGCCTTCGAAGAAAGACGTAAGCGAAAGTTCAAAAATTACCGTAGCTGAAAATACAGAAAACGAGGGAAAATCAAAAATCGAAAAGAAGAACAACAAAATGGCAGGGTTTTTAAGTCAAATAGAACCGTTTCAAAAAGGTGGTAATTGGTCGTTATTCGACGAACAGCTCGACGCCTTCATCGAACTAAATGATGTAGCTGAAGAAAAGAAAACACCTTTGCTCTTGACAAGGTTGTCGACAGCTGTGTTTGAGGATTTGAGAGCGCTGTGTGATCAAAAACCGTTATCTATGAAATACAAGGACTTAGTACGAAAGCTACGAGACCACTACATACAAGTAAACGAACACTTGCATCGTTACGCGTTTCGGGAACGTAAACAAAAACCCGGGGAGACGATCCAAAATTATGTTGTCTCACTGAGAACTATGGCACACAAATGCAAATTTGCCAGCACGGAGATAGAAAGTCATATCAAAGATCAACTAATCTCGGGCGTGAACAGCCAATTGATGCAATATGAGTTACTGAAATCATCGAAATCATCACTGGCAGAGTTGGTCGAACTGGCTAAAACGATCGAGATTGCGGACGCTAAGGTCAGTGGAGCGGGACGAAGCGTCATGACGCACGCTCAACCACCAGACGAAAACAGTCTACATGTGATCTTCGGGGGCCAAAGTAAGGACACGTCGAGAAATACACAAAAGTTCGGCAACCGCACATCAACGCAGAATAAACAAGGTATCGCTAGTACTAAAAAAGGCTGTTACTACTGCGGAAAGGACAATCACGTGAGATCAGAATGTTCATTAAAAGATAAATTTTGTAGCGAATGCGGCCAAAAAGGGCACATATATGAAGTGTGTAGAAATTATAAGAGTAGAGTCACTTCGCAAAATTTTGTAAACGTTGATAATGAAGATTCAGATCAATCCGACCAATCTGAGCAATCCGATGATTCCGAATTATCGAGATTCACCAGCGACTCACTGCAAAGTGCAGTGAATATTATAAATAATGTAAGCGTAGAAACGCCGGAGATGGTAGAACCCCACACGGAAACACTATTTGGGCAATTCCACCTCAAATCGGCCGAGAAATGACCTCGTATTTTTTAAATCGCTTTAAACTTTTTTTACGTGAAATCTACCTCAAAAAAGTAGACCCGTATTTTTTCGTTGGTCCAAAATATTTTTTTTACGCTAGTTATGAATTATCGCATTTTACTGTTAATGTAACGCGCGGGCGGCTTCGAGAATTAATATCTCGGGTCCCCTTCACCCTAGAGAGATGTTCCAAAACGCGTCTTGAAGGTGATGAAAGACACTCTTCGATAAAATTTTCCAAATTGTCAAACCATATAGTTTTGTTGGTCTTATGAGCAATCAAAATGTTTATCGATTTTTTTCACAAACTGAAGCCATTTTTAAAATTCTGAAAAAATATGGTTGCATTCCTTATTCAATTCTGAAGATGGCGAAATTTTGAAATTGACGGAGCGATTTTTCTAAATATTTTTTTTACAATTATTTGTCCGGCGCTGCGTCAGGTAGCTGCGCCGCGCGCCTAGCGACTACCGCGTCGTACGGGGTTCGGCAATTAATGTGTGGCGCGCGTCTTTCCATATATAGTCGCTAGGCGCGCGTCGCGGCTACTTGACGCAGCGCCGGACAAATAATTGTAAAAAAAATATTTAGAAAAATCGCTCCGTCAATTTCAAAATTTCGCCATCTTCAGAATTGAATAAGGAATGCAACCATATTTTTTTCAGAATTTTAAAAATGGCTTCAGTTTGTGAAAAAAATCGATAAACATTTTGACTGCTCATAAGACCAACAAAACTATATTTTATGACAATTTGGAAAATTTTATCGAAAAGTGTCTTTCATCACCTTTAAGACGCGTTTTGGAACATCTCTCTACGGTGAAGGAGACCCGAGATATTAATTCTCGAAGCCGCCCGCGCGTTACATTAACAATAAAATGCGATAATTAATAACTAGCGTAGAAAAAATATTTGGGACCAACAAAAAAATACGGGTCTATTTTTTTGAGGTAGATTTCACGTAAAAAAAAGTTTAAAGCGATTTAAAAAATACGAGGTCAAAAAACGTCAAAAATTGGCCGATTTGAGGTGGAATTACCCATTTATAAATGATAAACAATTGAAAATGCAAGTAGACACCGGTGCGGCAATTTCAGCCATCTGCGAAGCGTGGTATAAAAAATATTTTGCTAAGGTATCACTTGAACCGACAGGGATTCTCCTCCAATCTTATGACAAACAAGAAATTCCCGCCAAGGGCATAATTGGAGTATACGTAAAAAAGGGACCGAACGCAGAACCGCGGAAACTGAGTCTGTATGTAATTAAAGGAGGAGGATGCCCTCTTCTAGGTCAAAATTGGTTGCAAAAATTAGGCATGTGGCCTATAAAGTTTGAAAATTTTGAAAAACAAAAGATTAACGTAAATCATATGTCAGAGCCGGAACCGAATGTTGAAAAAGAAATTGCAAAACTAAAAAATGCGTTTCCAGGAGTTTTTGCGCCCGGATTTGGAGCTTTTACGGAAGGTAATTTGAAATTAAAATTACAGCCAGGCACACAACCTAAATTTTTGCAACCACGTAAAATTCCGTTAGCGATAAAAGGCAAAGTTGAAAAGGAAATTGAGCGATTGGTTGATAATAAAATAATCGGCCCCGTCGAATATAGTGAATGGGGCACACCCGTCGTACCGATCTTAAAAGCAAAGGCGCGATACGCTTGTGTGGAGATTTCAAAGTCACCTTGAATAAATATTTGTGCGTAGATCATTTTCCTCTGCCCCGTATAGAGTGGGTATTTGAGATCCTTAGAGGAGGTGCCCAGTTCACTGAGCTGGACTTACGAGAAGCGTACCAGCAATTGCCTCCCCAATCAACACATCTGTCTAAAATAGCTCTTATAAGAACTCTTGTTTAAGATCTAAAAAAGAGTCCTTTCAAAGAGTTCTGTTGGAAGTCTATTAGAAGTCGACATTCCGATTTCTGTTCAGAGAGTTCCAAAAGAGGTTTAGAATCCGACTCCAGTGAAGAGGCTCTGAAAGAAGTCAAACAAGAGCTCGTGTTTCATAAGTTACGTGCGTAAACGTAAAAGCGCGGTGAAATAAGGAACTGCGGCAGTGAAATAACTATAAGTGAAATAAGCTATATCGCATCGCTATAAACATCAAAAGTAAGTATTCAACAAACTAAATTGTCACTTTCATCATATATCGAGGTAGATAATACCAATCCATTCCTTGAAATTGTTAGAAAACATAATGATGTAAAGTTCACCATGCGTCAGACGCGGATCAATTAAACATAACCTCACTTTTTTTTATAAAATATATCTCTTCTTGCACTTGATTACGAAGTATACTTACAATTATACAAACTTCCCACTCATGCAGGAAACTAAAATTAGACTCTTGGGTGGGACTAATGGAGACGCCCATTTAAAAAATGTGTTGAAATTATGTATCACCAATACACTAGCATATGACGTGACTTGGACTGGTCCTCAAAGTCGAATACGGGACAAAGATAAATCGACGGAGACACTGACTTTGAAATCCACAAAATTTGCTGATATTATTCTCAGTGAGTATATTTTGAGAACAGTTGTACAGTCATGTTCATTGATGGGTTCGCAGTGACGAACTGTTTTTTTCTGACTTTTTCGGATACAATAGAATAAAATAATATCATATTACTTTTATAAGGGGTCATAATTATTAATATTCAAATTTCGGCTATGGGCACATGAAATACGACTAAAATAGCGTCTCGTTTCCGAAAAAGTCAGAAAAAAAAGTTAGCCATCGCGAATCTATTGATTGAACATAACTGTACACTATGAATGAAAGAGGTAATGCTACTATAACTGTATAATATATATATATATATCTATCTATATGGCGATTATTCTTTGATGAATTACAGCAACAGTGGCTTGCGAACACACTAAAAGTACATTGAGTGACTTGGGGCACAGTTTCATGACCTGGTTGCAGCATGCAGGTGATCGTTGGCGATACATAGCAAATAAAAGGAGTACATAATTTGTAGCGCGATACAAGAAACCTTCAACCCTTCGTACTCACCTGGGGTCAAATTGACCAGCAAAAACTATAGGGGACGTCTTTCGAAATTCATCATAATTCGATACCCACGTTCTAATATGTCGTAACCCACATTTGGAAAATTGTTCAGGAGGCCATGAAAACGCTTCACTATTACCATTGAGAAGATAGGATTTTACAGATTAGAATATTTATTTAAAAATAGTAAATCAACGATTTGACCGCTAAAACTTAAACATAAGCTGCCCATCATTATTATCATTCAATTTTAAAAAAAATTCAATTTCTGAAATTTTGTGGGTTACGACATATTAGAACGTTGGTATCGCTATATTCAATAATTTGTTTATATTTGATTTCTTACACAGCCACCTTTATTCCAACGTTGAAAGTGTGTTTCATATATTTTTTTGATCTGAAGGGATAGAGTATTAATTAAAAAATCAGTCGGTTCAATTTGACCCAGTTTGAATACGATGGGTTGAAGATGTATTATAGGTATATACGTAAGAAATACATACACATAATAAATGGTAAGGTGAGTCATTTCATAGCTCCAAAATGGGAGGTGCCTGGTTGGTGAATTCACATTGATGATAAACACGATTGCCGGTGCAGTTCCTATTGTCATTTCTTATTACTATTTGATACTCACAGAGCCTGGGATATTATAACTGGCCTATAAGAGAAGCTCATTTGCTGGATAGGCTTCTCCCATTCTAGAGGTTTGAAACAACTCACCATATATATGTATAAATGTATATTCCGTCCAAACTCAACTCACAGTATATATATATATCATATTATCATTATCCAATAGCTCATATTATCATTATCCAATGTTGACACCGAATATGTAATGAAGAAATGAATGTTTTACATAAATCATCACAGCCATTACACTAGTTCATGTATTTAATTATTCCAAGCAAAAACTTGCAATAGGATTTCTTATGTTCATCAACGTTCTACGAATAGACACATTTGGAAAGACCAAATCAGTTTGTTTGGGGCATTTTGATAAACCTAGGAAATACTATTGCAAAAATCCCTAAAAATATTTCCACAATATTAGGAACCTTATAATACCGTCTCCAAGGCCTCGCGAAAACCTCTCAATGATTTCTCAAAATATTCTTGTAAACGACTTCTGAAAGAGGTCTCATTTTTGAGCTGTCGGACTATGTTCTAAAAGGACTCTTTTATGGTCGTTTCTGAGCTTCTTAAAAGAGTCCGAAAAGATTGCATAAGAAGTCTTTAAGACTTATTTAAGAGCACTTATCGATACCTGAAAGAGAGCTCCATCAAGATTTCAGGAGCTCCTCAGGATGTCTTTAAGAAGACATTTGGTTGATTGGGTCTGGACGAAGAATCTCAGAAATGCGTGGTTATAAGCACGCATGTGGGACTGTCTAAGTATCTGCGATTGCCGTACGGCATTTCAACGGGTCCAGGTTCGTTCCAACGAAAAATGCAACAATTGCTGTTGGGAATAGAGGGGGTTGTTATTTTTATCGATGACATATTAATAACAGCGTCAGAGTTCAAAGAGCATCTTGCGAGACTGCACGAAGTTTTGAGACGCTTAAATGACGCTGGTCTCCGAATCAAGTTTGAAAAATGTCAATTTCTGCAGCCAGAAGTTAAGTACTTAGGGTTTAAAATCGATAAAAATGGAATTAATCCGTTAGAAGACAAACTTGAAAGCGTCAGAAATGCATCGCGTCCGCAGGATGTCTCACAACTTCGCAGCTTTATCGGTTCCATAAACTACTACGCACGATTTATCGAAAACTTAGCGGTCAAACTGCATCCTTTGTATAACAGCTTGGAAAAAGGAAAGTTTGAGTGGACTTTTGAGTGTGAAGAGGCATTCAATAACATCAAACGGGAATTAACGTCAGACAAAGTGTTGATGCATTTTGACCCAGAAAAACCGATAGTAGTAACCACAGATGCATCACCATATGGTATAAGTGCCGTACTTTCGCACACGACGGACGATGACTTGGATCGACCAGTCTGTTTTGCAAGTCGAACGTTAACTGCTTGCGAGAAAAACTACTCACAGCTGGACAAAGAAGGTTTGGCAATAATTTTCGGGATAAAAAAATTCTTTGAATTTTTGTACGGGTTTGAATTTACGTTACAAACAGATAATCTAGCAATCGCGCGAATACTAGATGCAAATAAGCAAATACCCGAAATTGCCGCCGCACGCCTTCAGAGATGGGCAGTTTTTCTCTCCACTTTTCGTTATACGATAAGGTACATTCGAGGTAAAAACAATTACGCCGATTGGTTGAGCCGCCTTCCAGTTGAAAATGCTAAAACAAAAGAAAACAAAGAAAAAGAACATATTTCTGAAAAAGTGAATTACACGTACTTGAATCAAATAAAAGAATATGATTTTGCGACGCTTAACTGGAAGGTGGTACAACGAGAGACCAAGAAAGAGGCTCTACTGAATAACGCGGTTCGTGGTTGCCTAGACGGATGGCCTGAGAAGCCTCCCGAGGACGATAAAATGCGCCCATTTTGGGAAAAGAGAGATGCGCTATCGGTCGATAAAAATTGTTTATTGTGGGGTGATCGAATAGTAATACCAACGTCAATTAGACCAATAGTCTTACACGAGCTGCATCACAGCCATTTTGGTACTACCAAAATGAAGGCTTTGGTCAGATCGTTTGTTTGGTGGCCGGGATTGGACCGCGAAATAGAGGAAATAACACAAAAATGTCTGCCCTGTTTAGAATCAAGAAAAAAAAACTCCAAGATACCATTAACGCCTTGGGCATGGCCAACGACACCGTGGCATAGAATCCACGCCGATTTTTTAGGTCCCATCCTCGACCAAACGGTACTAGTAATCTTGGACAGTCACTCCAAGTGGCCGGAAGCTTTCGTTATGAAAAACATGAGTGAAACCGCGACAATAGCCGTTTTTGAAGATATTTTTACGCGTTTTGGGCTTCCGGCACACTTAGTGTCGGACAATTTTGCAACTTTCACGGGCAACGCGTTCAAGCAATTTGTTCAAAAACGAGGCATAAGACATAGTACCTCAGCCCCTCACCATCTTGCAACAAACGGCAAACGGGGCGGCTGAAAATTTTGTCGATACGTTCAAACGTAAAGTTAAATGCATCGCTAAATCGGGAGCCACGATACACGAAGCAATCCGCATATTTTTATTTGATTATCGAACCACCCCACACGCGGCCACCCAACAAACGCCGGCTAAATTAATTTTTGGCAGAGAATTAAGAACTCGATTTTCGCTACTGAGACCACCGCTAACAAGCGAAATCATTCATACGTACCAAACACGACAGACCAAAAACCATCGTGGGGCTCGTGTAGTCGAGTTCAGGGTAGGAGACGCGGTTATGGCTGAAGATTACAGGGGAGGGAAGGAGACGTCGACACCCGGAGTAATTGTAAACGAGCTTACTCCAGGTGTAACGTATGATGTACAGATAGGAGATCAAACCTGGAAAAGACATGCTAATCAAATATTAGCGCGTAGCTCGCAATTAGAGAAACAGCTACCAGCTGATAAACCAATCATACCCGCAGACATTGTTCTCCGCAGATCTGAGCGTATTCGAGAACGCAATAACAAGTAGATTATAAGAATAGAATAGCGATATAGAAAATAAGTTACTATGTACGAATAACGAAAATCAAATAAAGGAGGCAAAAACACACATTCACATATATACCTATATACGGGGTGAATTTTCTCCGGGGTCTGATCTGGGAGGAGCTTCAACGTGCTAAAGTGCTGAGGTGTGCTATACGTGTGGATGTAAACAAATTTGGAGATAAGGGTATCTGCTTGATAATCGCACACTATTATTCTGATGCGAACGATTTTGAATAGAAGAAGGCGGAGCTCCAGCACGTTGAAGCTCCTTCCAGATTAGACCCCGGAGAAAACTCACCCTGTATATATATTAGGGTGGTTCAAAAAAAAAATTTAATTTTTTTTTTTTGACTCTTACCCTCCCAAATGTTTCTGTTTCATAAGAGAAAAATCCTCGCAAAAGAGGGGCGCTGTAGCTCAACTCTAAGAGGTCGCTATTTTGATTTTAGTTTCCTATTCATTTAACATGGGAATTTTTGTTTTTTCATTAAAATTGAAATTACACCTGATCATGAAAATTTTTTGCAAATAACCATTATATATTCAGAAAGCTGACTCTTTGAGCTTTTCAAAACTCTATAATAACGCATGATTATGATAATTAGAAGACCAGCTACAGCCATCTGGAAATTACTAAATTTCTTCTTCAGATGGCTGTAACTGGTCTTCTAATTATCATAATCATGCGTTATTATAGAGTTTTGAAAAGCTCAAGGAGTCAGCTTTCTGAATATATAATGGTTCTTTGCAAAAAATTTGAATGATCAGGTGTAATTTCAGTTTTAATGAAAAAACAAAAATTCCCATGTTAAATGAATGGGAAACTAAAATCAAAATAGCGACCTCTTAGAGTTGAGCTACAGCGCCCCTCTTTTGTGAGTATTTTTCTCTTATCAATCAGAAACATTTGGGAGGGTAAGAGTTGAAATTTTAATTTTTTTTTGAACCACCCTAATATATATATTGTAACTTTTTGGGGGTTGCTCGGATCGCGGCACTGAAGGTGATGCGATCCGGTAGTTACTTGTAAGTTCTTTATCTTGAAATTATAATCAGGACCTCCCGAAATAGGTATATGTTAGACCCTAATACAGACTAGGGCGGAGCGAATCTCGCCGTAGCTGCCTCCCTCAGACCTGGATGCGGTAATCCGCACCAAGGCTGTATCAGACTTGGATCGGCGTTATCTCACCAAGACAGTACCCTGACTTGGATGCAGCTAGTGCACCAAAGCAGGCATCTGATCTGGGCAGCGTTTGCCTGACCGAAGCTGTATGTTAGCTATGGATTGATTAGTAGAATAAAGGAAAGAAAGATGTTCTGAGATGGATTTTAGTTGTTCAGTTAAATAATAATTTAATCTATGAAGAATATGAGTAAAAATATTACAAAAAGAAAATTATTACAAAAAAAAAGTATTAACCTAAAGAGTTAAATAATAAGAGAAACCTAAGTTTTTAAAGTGTTTTGTGTTTTCGGCTAAGCCACGAAATTATCGTTATGAATGTGTAAAATTTATAGCGAATGTGTTGAATGGTTGGAATATGAAATTGAAATCGAATAATTAGATAAGTTGACTCTACACGTAAGCCCCTGCTATAGGTGACTCCGTCTTGCAAAAATGATTCTAAAAGGTACCTGGGCGCTATGCCTGTCAGGTCCTGGCTAATTAGTAGTGAGTCGCACCGGTGCTATACCTGGAATGCGCTGCTCTACCGAGCAGCACCGCTCATTTTATAGCGTTTTGTGACGTCAGTTGTTATGCGTGAAGAGGGATGCGCGGTTGTCTCATGTATTCGTATCAGGCATAACGCCTGATACGTTACATTGCCCCCTTCAATCATCTGTTCTTCGGATGACGCTTGCTGTCTGATGTTCGGACGATGATTGACCAATCTTCAATAGTGAGTGAACTCTATAATCGTTTTAATCCTAGAGGATCGGTGACGTCGATATCGGTAGGTATTTCTATTTCCTCACGTCGTGGTTCTTTGGCCGGTGTTGTTGGTGTCTCATCATCAGATAAGTCTAGGGTCCGAAAAAGTCGCAGCATTGATATTTTCCTTCGATGCTCCTTTTTTTGCATTTTGGTCCATTCTGGTACATCAATTGGAGTTAATTTCCATGGAAGGTAAGTAGTTACTGTACCCGTCTTTATTGTCTCATCCGTGTTGTTATTGTTTGGTATATTCGTCATATTCGGTTGTTTTGTTTCAGGTCTAGGTAATTTCGTCAACTCCAATGGGATTCTGATCGGTAGTGAAAATTTAATTGGTACCTCTTTTTCCACGATCTTCGGCTGTTCCTCCATCTCAGGTGGTCGATTGTTACCGGCGAGTCTTCCAATAATATTTCCGTGCTACCAGGTAATCCAGGCAGAGTATGTTTTGTTTTATCATGCCTTAGTCTTCTGTTGTTAGCTGCCGTCTGTATTCCTCTCCCTTTCACGTATCTTCCTTTTCCCGACAGAAATTTCCCGTTTGACTTGAGTATTTTATACTGATTGTTGTTTTCGTCTGAATTTTCTAGGTTCTCCGTTTGGGTTCCTTCATCCTGCACACTGGTGTACTCATATCGGAAAGAACTCATTTTGGCGAATACTTTCTGTGTTTCGGAGTGACTTTATTTATAGTCAACAAATGACATGTGTGACATCGGTGAGTATTCTTTTTTCATTTCGTGTTTTGTGTCGTCAAATCGATTCGTTTTGATTGTGTGTTCTTTACTTGCCGTTTCTATTCTTCTCTCGAAGGTTCCAGATATTTCTTGAACATGTTTACATGGAATCTTCCACGCTCTTGCCCAGTAATCGGATTTTCTAGTATAAACGTTGCTTCCCCTATTCTGGTTTTTAATTTATATGGACCCTCATACAAAGTAAAGAATTTGGCTAATTTTTTGTTTTTTGTATCTGATACGTTTAACGCTCGTACTAAAACCATATCTCCTACATGAAACTTAATTATTCTATGTGTTTTATTAAATCTAGCGGCTCGCTTTAGCCCTTTACGCAATATATTACGTCTAACTAAACCTAGCTTTACTTCTTGTGATATCCTACTTTTATTTTTTATCAACCACTCTTCCCAAAATCTGGTTGGTGGTGTGCCTAGTTGGATTTCGCACGGACAGAATCCAGTCGTGTCATGGTACACTTCGTTTACGCAGCACTCGATTACTTGGATCCAGTTTATCCATTGGGTGTGTTCACCTGTGAGAAAAGTTCTAAAAAATCTCCCTATTTCGCGATTGACTCGCTCAACGATATTGCCTTGAGGATGACGGATGGATGAGAAAACTGGAGTAATCCCTTCTTCCTCTAATTTGTTCAACCACTTTGCCGAGGTAAACTGTGTACCATGGTCGAACTGGATCCTGTCCGGCTTTCCTAATTCTGGTATGTATTTTTCAAATATGCACCGAATAGTGGACTCCGCGTTCGCCGTTCTCATAGGGTATATTCGCACAAACTTGCTAAATGCATCGCATGCAACTAATATCCATCGATAATTTCCGCGACTCGCAGGTAACGGTCCAAAGAAATCTATAGAGACTAGGTCTCCTACGCCTTCCGGAACTATGTTCTGCATACTTGCATAACTATACGAATTAGGTACCTTACACCGTTGACATCGATCGCACCTCGCTAATTCCTGTCTAATTACTCGTGCAAATTTCGGTATGTAAAAGCTTTCTCTCAAGATGTGGTAGCATTTATTTGCTCCCGTATGTCCGTATATTTCATGACATTCTTTTATTAGAGTTTTTATCAAGGTATTGGGTACGTAAGCCTGCATGCGGCCCCCTGGTTCTATGTGATATAAAACCCCGTTAATTAATTTAAACCGTTTTTTGATTTTAATGTCATCTGAGTTGATAATGTCGCTGATCTTATTATCCTGTCTTTGTAATTCACCCAGTGACTCTAGTTAGTCTTTAACTCGTCTGTCACCTCTTTGGCTAATGGTGCTATAATTACGATCTGATTTACCGACGCAGTACTTTCTTCTGTTTCAGGAGGATATCGACTCAGTATATCGGCAACTATATTATCCTTTCCCTTGATGTACTCAATATCAAATTCATAAGTTTGAATAAATAATATCCATCTAGTCAATCTTGAACTTAATAACCTACACGTGTACAAGAATGTTAAAGCTTTGTGGTCGGTACGTATTGTCAATTTAGCTCCAAGTATGAACGTTCTAAATTTTCCCAGCGCGAAAACAATTGCTAAGAGTTCTTTTTCAGATGTAAAATAATTTAACTCCGCTCCTTTTAATGTCCTGCTTGCAAAACCGACAATGCGTTCCTCCTGTTGCTCTGATAGCTGGTATAAAACTGCACCGATTGCATAATTACTAGCATCGCATTGTAAATAATATCTATGCTTCGGGTTCGGGTGGTGTATTACCATGCTGTTGCAAAATAAATTTTTTACTATTGTGAAATGCGCCATCATATCTTCATTCCATTCCCATCTAGATCCTTTCCTCACTAATTTCAAAAGTGGCGCGGTTGCCTCAGAATATTCTTTTGTGAATTTACTATAATAGTTGGTTAAACCCAAGAAAGCTTTTAACTGTTTTACGTTTTTCGGTACTGGGAAATTTTGTATTGCTTCAACCTTATTAGGCTGCGGACTAATCCCATGCTTGGTTATTCGGTGACCAAGAAAGTCTATTTCTTTTCGAAAGAACGTTGATTTGTTAAAATTTACAGTTAAATTATATTTTCTGAATGTTTCAAATAGTGATTTTAAGTGGTCTAGATGCGACTGGAACGAATCAGATAGACACAAAATGTCGTCTACAAAATTAATTGTAAATAACTCATTTTCTTTTAATATCAAGTCTAGTGTTCTAATTAAACTGGCTAAGCTCGTGCTTAATCCATATGGTGTTACCGTGAACTGGTAGGTTTTCCCCTCGTGCATGAACGCAGTGAATTTCCTTGAATCTTTGTGCAATGGCACTTGCCAGAAACTAGCTGTTAAATCTAAGCTGGACATTACTGATGCATTCCCGCACTTCTGGAATAAAACCTCAGTTGATTGCGCACAATCATGGTCAGGTACTATAAGTCGATTTATGAATCTTGCATCCAAAACGAGACGAATATCACCTGATTTCTTTGCTACGACCACAACTGGATTGACGTATTCACTGTACGACCTTTCGATTACTCCAAGTTTCAGCATTTTTTGTATTTCTTGATTTACTTTATCACGATACATAATCGGTATTGGATAGGATCTTTTAACGAATGGTCTATCTTCGTATATCTTGATCTTATGCTCGTAAACCGTGACTCGACCTGGGACTTTCTGAAACACGTCTCGGTACTCCAGGATAAGATTCTCAAAAGATTTTAACTCATCGACTCCTAGTACCTGACATTCAGATAGCTTGCACATGATCTCCTCATCGGTTACACCAAAATTGTTCTCCTCTGAGCTTATATTTGCAATTTTTAACGCTACAGCTCTGTTTTCTTGCTTGTGACTAGGTCCGTAAATTTCAATGCTGTGTTTTTTACTGTTTATTTCTATGTTCAGTCTACCAAGTTTCAAATCAATATCCGTTTTCCAGCGATGGAATATATCAATTCCTAATATGACCTCATGTTTTAATCCAGGCACGACGAGAAAACCCACCAGATCGTTGGTAATTCCAATCTTTACGCTAGCTAGGAACTGTTCCTTGATTTTTATCGGTTTGCCCCCTGCTGCTCCGGTAATCTGAAAGTTTACGACCGGTAGTTTTTCGCAATTTGTAAGCTGTTCACGAAATTTGTTATACCAACTATCCGAGACGCAGGTTACCTGACTGCCCGTATCCATCAAGGCTTTTACCTCTATGTCCTCGACCCTAATCGCTACTTCCGGACATGTGTTTGAATTCGTCGTTTCGTTGGATTCTTCCTCGGTCAAGTATTCTTTCGGATCTTCAAAAATATTTGAATTTGAACCGTTTATCGCAAGAACTTTCATTGTACGCTGTGTCGGTACCGGTGTTATTGTGACCGGCACAGCGACATCTAGTTTTCCGATTCCGCGCTTGTTTCTACCGAATTTTGTTCGTCTATTGTCTCCTCACAATCTATCGAGTTTACATGACGACTTGTCCAGTTATTCGGTCTTGGACTCTGTGTTTACGTACTTGGCTTATTGTTTTCAACCGAGTCACCTAGCTTAGGTGTTATGCTATTGTAATCTGTCCGCCATGACACCTGTTTATCACCCGTTTCGCCAGCACGATAGTTTGTTGGTGTTTGTCTGTTTGTGATTGTGATTCGACTTCGTGGAGCGTTTGATCGTCCACCGAATTGCATTTCATCAAGAAACGAGAGAAACGAATCGATGTCTCGGATGTTACGGCACCTAGCTGCTTCGACAACATTTTCGTTGAAATGTCGGGTAAGACTACGTACGATTTCACATTCCGGCATACGCGGAACTAAACCCGTGGCTAATGCAAATTTACGGTTGGCGTATTCTGACCATGTTACTTTCGAGTCTTGGTTATAAAATCCGAATTCTATATCTTTTCTTAATTCTCTTTGCGTTTCTTCTCCCCAATATCTATTTAGGAACCGGATCTTAAAAGAATCCCATGTGTTGATCACGTCGCGACGCGCAGTCCACCAGTCTTTCGCATCGTGACTTAGACTTTGGCCTACAAACTTTAAACATAGATCATCGCTGTCTGCGCCTATAACGGTAAAGTATTCTTCTAGTTCTTTAATAAATAAAGCAGGTCTTTCCCACGCTTTTCCGCTATAATTCGGCATTCTAATATGTTTGCTTATGATGCTATTATAGTCGCTAGCTTGTCCATTGTTTCGAGTTCGATTTCGCCTAACCTCTAAATCAAAGTTTGTTTTCAAACTATCTTGTTTGTTTTCAATCTCTACAAACCTATCGATGTTAGCCTGATAGTTTTCTCTTACTTTATTATTTAGTTTATTCAAACTACCATTAAACTCGCTTCTTATATCTAGTTGACATGTGGTTAACTGTTCCTGATATAATATTAATTCCGAACAGTACTTTTCTTCTATTCCTTTGACGTTATTTTCTACTGCTTCTATTTGTTTTTGATTAACTTGCTGTTGATCCTCTATTTTTCTAGTGATTCTAGTTTCGAATTTTGAATTATCTTTTTCTACGTCTGATTTAAATATCATCATTTTACGTTCAACTGAAGCAAATTTCTCATCTAGTTTTTTGTTTATTTGTTCTAGGATTTGAAGCATCATCGAATCGTTTGGACTTGCGGCTATTTTCTTTTCAGAGCTACTATCGGTCGGTTTATCAATAAACGCTTTATCTAACTCAAACATGCCTCTGTCTTTGTCACGCCTACCTACGTTCTTATCCGTACTTTTCATGCTAAAATCCTTTTCTGAACCCTTTTTGGACATTGCTCCAGAATTTTGACTTTCCATTTTAGTTTTGAAGTTAACTTTACGATATTAATGATTCTAAAATTTTCTATTCCGACAAGGAGTCGTACGTTGGCTCTAACTTTTACTTTTTTAACAAAGGAGGCCCCACGTTGGGCGCCAAATGTAACTTTTTGGGGGTTGCTCGGATCGCGGCACTGAAGGTGATGCGATCCGGTAGTTACTTGTAAGTTCTTTATCTTGAAATTATAATCAGGACCTCCCGAAATAGGTATATGTTAGACCCTAATACAGACTAGGGCGGAGCGAATCTCGCCGTAGCTGCCTCCCTCAGACCTGGATGCGGTAATCCGCACCAAGGCTGTATCAGACTTGGATCGGCGTTATCTCACCAAGACAGTACCCTGACTTGGATGCAGCTAGTGCACCAAAGCAGGCATCTGATCTGGGCAGCGTTTGCCTGACCGAAGCTGTATGTTAGCTATGGATTGATTAGTAGAATAAAGGAAAGAAAGATGTTCTGAGATGGATTTTAGTTGTTCAGTTAAATAATAATTTAATCTATGAAGAATATGAGTAAAAATATTACAAAAAGAAAATTATTACAAAAGAAAAGTATTAACCTAAAGAGTTAAATAATAAGAGAAACCTAAGTTTTTAAAGTGTTTTGTGTTTTCGGCTAAGCCACGAAATTATCGTTATGAATGTGTAAAATTTATAGCGAATGTGTTGAATGGTTGGAATATGAAATTGAAATCGAATAATTAGATAAGTTGACTCTACACGTAAGCCCCTGCTATAGGTGACTCCGTCTTGCAAAAATGATTCTAAAAGGTACCTGGGCGCTATGCCTGTCAGGTCCTGGCTAATTAGTAGTGAGTCGCACCGGTGCTATACCTGGAATGCGCTGCTCTGCCGAGCAGCACCGCTCATTTTATAGCGCTTTGTGACGTCAGTTGTTATGCGTGAAGAGGGATGCGCGGTTGTCTCATGTATTCGTATCAGGCATAACGCCTGATACGTTACAATATATGTTGTAACGGATCGGGTGATTTAAGCCCGAAACAATACGTCACAACGCGCACCATCAACCGCGCACAACAAGTGACGTCAATCGATGACTATATAAGCGCAGCGCTAACATGGCACCGGCAGCAGTGTTAGGCAAAACGCCACGCTGACTCACACCCTCGATTTTCCTGAGACCAGACAGGCAAAGCGCCCTGGTACTCTTTAGCTTCACTTTGTTTGAGACGGAAGCAACCATAGTGGTGCTTTACGTAGTAGATTCTATTTTTTTTTTGATATATAATTTTGATTTATTCCTTGATTTCTTATTTCTAATTGATGATTGTTTTTCGACCTAATTAAATAACTTGTATAACGACTGTAGGATCGTAGCGTAGCTAAACCTATAATTTCTGACTGAATTTATGTAATTTAATTTATAGAATATTTACCGGTTGCAACTATTTCACAAAAGATGAATTATTTTGTTTGATTAAAGTTTATGTTAATCGGGACGGTTTCCTTTTCTTTAAAACCTTTTTCTCAGTAGGCTGACCTGACCTGACTAACATCTTTATCCTACTAGCTAATATACAGCTTCGGTGACGACTGCACTGCAAAGATCCGATACTCGCTTCGGTGCGCTTGGCGTACCCAAGTCGAGATACGGTCTCGGCAAGTGCGTCGAATCCCAAGTCTGATACAGCCTCGGTGCTGCTTGCAGCATCCAGGTCTGAGGAAGGCAGCTACGGTGTGATTCGCTCCACCCTAGTCTGTATCAGGGACTAACAAAGATCTTATCTCTACCAAGGAGCCCTAGAAATTAATCTAGAGTAAAGACACTCACAAGTAACTAGCCATACGCGACACAGAAGGTAAAACGTAAAGCACCCGAAAAGTTACAATATACATATAAATATATCTATTGTTTACTTTCGGGACAGGGGTTATAGAAATTTAGTTATTCAACACATACTTTGGGGACACCAGTATACTTTGGGGACTGTCCTCAAACTATCTATGTATCTAATGCATAGTTTGAGGACAATTCCACAAAATACGGTCCTGAGATCCGTCAAAAAACAAAAACCACAACACACACCTCAGTGCGAGGACGAACCCGAGTGTTATCATAGACCGACTATAGGCAGTATCGTAATTAGGCGCCCAAAAAGTCGACATCCCCAAAACATGCTTTTTACATGATTATATATATATATATGTATATATACAGACTAGCATATGATTAAGCAAGGGTGGATGCGCTATCCGTGAGGTATCGGTATGTGTATGTGGAAATGACCGATTGTATAGACTACTAAGTCGATGTATTACTACAGGAGGTCAGTCCTTTTCGAACCACCAAAGGAGAAATACCAAATAAAGGCTCTAAATATATACACTACGAAAGATCTCTTTCACCTACCCAAATCCCGCAATCCTACACGTTTCATATGTGAGTTTATAAAGGCAGACACCTTCACTTATTTGCTATATTTCTGGAATGCAACAATAATGTAAATCAAGAGACTCGGTAGAGTCTCGCGCCTAGTTATGTGAAAAAAAAAAAAAATTTTTTTTGTATGCGCCGCGCGAGACTTGACTGAGTCTATATACCCGAACGAGAGCTGAGCGGCCGTTACGGCAATTTATGATCGTTAATTTCTTCCGTCTCACTATAAATACGGAATTGCAATATTTATCGCAGGATGTGGCCGAGCAGAGCTTTCATTTAAGCCCTATTTCGATTAAATCGGTGAACGTAGAGCTGAGATATGATTATTCGACGTTTTAAATTCGAGTAAATCATATTTGTTTTCGTCGAGTGTTCATCTTCTTCTTCTTCTTCTTCTCCTTTAAGGGCTTATATCCTCACGGAAAGTAGCCAACGAGTGTTCATCTCCTTCAGTCAGTGTGGCACTAAACCTATGTGTATAAAAATTAGCATAGAGTGACCTTTGCTAGGCTATGTAGAAAGAAGAGACCTACCAAGTACGGACGTCAGTAGCCAGATGGCGCTTTGGTTAGCTCTTTATTTTCACGAACTAGTTTTTTTTTTTTGGATCCTTTTTAATGGCTTATATCTGATAAGGAATTTAGCCGAACCACCAACTATAGTACGGTATCATATCCCATCATGCGGGGTATGATTTATTATGTCAATTTATTTTTGGTCGTAATATTATGTGTATAATTCAGCAAACGATCATGTAGGGTATGGTACGATTTATTTTCCATGAGATAAATTGAAATTTTTTTTTTTCCTCGGAATCAAGTTTAAAAGTTTCGTTTAGGTACTGAAATAGGCCTGTTAAAATATAAGCTCTAAATATTAATATCAAGATGGCCCGCATCGCACTTTTCGATTTCCCGTAAGAATAACACAGGAACAACTACTTTTCTTCGTTCTGATTTTTGTAACTAACGAACGATACGTCGTACAGTAAAGTTCTTGGCATGTTTTTCCAGAGAATTAAACGCTCTACAAAAAAGGTCTCAAGTCATTTTTTGGTAAGTCAACTCGGTCAACAGTTATTCAAGGAAAAGTTATTAATTTTGACCTCCGTTATGCCATTTTAACATAAATAATATCAATGAATAGAGATTATTATTATCGATACTCGTATACCAAGATTCATGAGTAAATGTATAGATATCATTATGCGAAGGCAATAAACACTATATAATTTCTACGAGATACTTTTCTCATGTGGAAACTAACCTTTTGCTCAAATTTTGATTCGACGCAATAAGCTGTGATAATATTACATTTGCTTAATTCATGTCGCACTAATTTGGAAATTTCCCATGCGTTACAATCACAGGGCGATTGACTTTTCATACGAGGGATCCAGTAGACAATAGAACGCCAGTAGAGGCACGAAATTCTCTCTCTACACAGGGGAGGGTGGGGCAAAATGGACCGGTAAAAAAAAAAACTGGTTGATTGAAAAACTTGAGTATAAATAAGAACTTTATTGATACAATTGATGTGGAATTGAAGAAAACTCGAAGAACATTCAATATCAGTGTGATTATTGTGTGCAAACTAGAAAGCCATAATGAATTATGTTGCTATTTTTCTTTATTTTACTTTTTTTAGTCTTTAGTTTATTTTTTTTACGTCCTACATTTTTCGTCAATTTCACATCAATTGAGTTCATATTCATACTCGAATTTTGCAACCATTTTTTTTTTCTTTTTTAGCGGTCCATTTCGCCCCACCCGCCCCTATATATAAATATAGTATATATATTTCATATAGAGAGTGGTCGACAATTTATGCAATTTATTACGGATACGAGAATAATTATACTTAATTAATCAAATTCTACAAAAAGTAGTGATATCCCCATAAAAAGCACCTTTGGTGCAAAAACCTTTCGCCTAGTTATATAAATGTTATAGTTATATACAAAAGTTCTTTCCTCATAAAAAAACAATTCGAAATCAGATGCTATTGCCTAGTTGCCTAGTACCGACATCACGTTGATTTTTTTTCGAATTGACAATTAGGCTTTTCATAACATGGTATTGATAGCCTTCTTGTCTTGCCACATAGAAACATGGAGGTAACGATAGGCGATTGACGCCTCCATTTGTTCAAACAGAAAACATACAAAAAAAAATAATTAAAAAAAAAAAATTTGAAGGTAGTGGTACTAGGCAGGCCTTTTCTATACAAGTACAAGTAAACGACGATTGAACCACGTCAATAATCCTAATATAATATTACGAAATATTGGCCCGCCTAGTACCACGTACTCGAATTTTTTTTTTTTTTAATCATTTTTTTTTTGTATGTTTTCTGTTTGAACAAATGGAGGCGTCAATCGCCTATCATTACCACCATGTTTCTATGTGGCAAGACAAGAAGGCTGTCAATACCATGTTATGAAAAGCCTAATTGTCAATTCGAAAAAAAATCAACGTGATGTCGCTACTAGGCAACTATAGGCAATAGCATCTGATTTCGAATTGTTTTTTTATGAGGAAGGAATTTTTGTATATAACTATAACATTTATATAACGAGGCGAAAGGTTTTTGCACCAAAGGTGCTTTTTATGGGTGTTATGCTTCTGAAATTGTAACAAGATTTCATTGCCACGTTTTAGAAACCTATCCGTATTGTATGGGCTGATTAGGATACTATTTTAGAAGAATGGAACTGATTCAGCGACGATCAGAGATAGGTGAGCGACTAATTCCTCTGTGACTCTGTTGCTTCGATCGCTGGCTTGTTTCTTGATCAAGGATCTGCGAAAGGTCTGAGATATTAATTTTCCTCATTTTTTAGCTCCACTTGTTGGAGAGTTTTATTATAAGCCTATGGATTCTCAGGGGTATAGTATTTCTATAATACTTCCAAACTTAATTTGTTCTCAATGTGAAATCTATTTTTTAATTACTTAATCGTTTGTGACATAATTGCTTACGCTATAGAACATACGAAACAATTTTCGACCATTCAAAAACTATTTCTGAAATATGTCATTCTTATACCATCTTCATCGCCAATTTATCGGTGCCTTTCGGATGGTGTAAAGGTAATGTAACCTATCGGGAGGAGCATAAATTTTAATACCTACATCGGAAGAACAACTACCGCTGACTACCTCTTCCACCCTCGCAGAACGTAAGCACAAGTGAGTATTACGCTCTCTGAATGTCGAAACAGCTGTATGCATGAAATTCCGAGGAATGCTTGAATGATTTGGATGAAATTTTTTTACATACCCATACATAAAAAATCAATATCTGTATCAGATGTTAGTTCAGAATTTCGAAAGAATCTGTATCAAGAGACTCGGTAGAGTCTCGCGCCAAGTACATTAAAAAGAATTTTTAACGTGCAGCGCGAGACTCAACCGATCAAGAGACTCGGTAGAGTTTCGCGCCAAGTACATTAAAAAGAATTTGTAACGTGCAGCGCGAGACTCAACCGAGTCTCTTTACCCGAACGGCAGCTCTTCGGCGGAGTGGGGGAACATGTTTCTTATTTTTCAAGCGTTATTGAAGTCGCTTTCAGGATAAACGCCTGATTTTCGGAATCAGGGCCGATTCAGTTTTAATTTAAGACCAAAATCAATACAATCGATGCACGGATAGCCGATTACTGATGATTCACAAAATCGAGCAGGCCAGTTTCACGACGAAATTTTGGTCGCGTCCGTCTCCGTCGTCGACATGACGTTATCAAAAGTTGTATGGGCATAAAACTACATAGAGAGTACCTCGATGAGACGAAAATTACATAGGTCTCAATTCAGGAGGAGTATGCCGCTCTAGAGGTACATTATGCCTTGTACATATTCTATGATCTATGGAGTAGACGGTCTGAAACTTGCACACGTACTATGGCACGCCCGTAGCTGAGAATCATTATTAGGAGTATCCCAAAACTTTTGAAAATAATAATGTCTGATATAAAAGCG
This sequence comes from Tenthredo distinguenda, assembly GCA_947538915.1. Classification (NCBI taxonomy): domain Eukaryota; kingdom Metazoa; phylum Arthropoda; class Insecta; order Hymenoptera; family Tenthredinidae; genus Tenthredo; species Tenthredo distinguenda. The sequence goes on from OX384534.1 coordinate 16,897,136, forward strand.
AGCATTGATGAGATGTAAAATATTGTTATTGTCAATTTTTGCCCCAACGTCTAAGAGAGGAATAATGAATATTGGTGATTTGATTTAATTAATCGTTTATCTTACGAAGCTGAAATTTTGGAGGTTATGTAAATCATCTGTCACATTGATGCTGATTTCATCAATGTTGCTGTTTTTATAATATCTGGTTTGCGTCGTAGACTATTTTGCATCAATTTTCATTTCTGCAATCATCTCAAACTTCTAGACAAGTGGTAATGAATGCTAATAGGCCATTATATTATATGATTGAACGAACTTACCTAAGTGATGTTCAATCAGGATTGTATGAGCGCCTCTTCCGAAGTGATCAACTGTAGTACCCTCAACTTACACCGATGTCGCCACCATTGTTTAAAGTGAAAATTTCCGTTGGCTGCCTGTCTAGGCATTACGTTAGCTCATTCTCTTTAAAGCTATGCTGTAACTTTTTAGGGATCCTAAGAGCGTTTAGGATTGGGAATTATAGGGTGGGATTTGATCACTTCGGAAGAGGCGCTCATACAATCCTGATTGAACATCACTTAGGTAAGTTCGTTCAATCATATAATTGTATTTCACGCCTCTTCCTCATGATCAACTGTAGATGTTTAAAGCTAGTTACAGCATAAAAGACTATAATAAAGTAAGAAAAACTTTATTATCAAGGACACGTATTGTGCCTTTACAATGGACTTGAAGTATCCAACTGGACCTTCTGACCCTAAGTGTTAAGATAATATATGAATAAAGGCCCAAGGCCAAGGTTTTGCTTATTCTAATATGGCATTTGCAAAGGTGGAACTATCTGCTATAATCTTTCTGTCATAAAACTTAGCAAACGTTGCTGATGACTCTGTCCAACCAGCAGTTTTTCTAATAAGACCTATATCTACTCCTCTCCGTTTTGCTGCTGACGTAGCAGCATGTCGCGTACTATAAGCAGTAAACACGTTAGTATCCACGCCGCCTCTGCTTATAGTTTCCTTAACCCAGCGACTTAGAGTTTGACTTGAAATCGCTCGAAAGGGTTTCTTTAGAGAGATGAAAAGTTTAGTTATGCTACCACGTAACCATTTCGTTTTTTCCAAATAAGTTTTTAAAGTGGATGCTACGCAAATCTTTCTATTAATATTGTATGTAGGTAAAAACAGGCATGGTTGTTTTTTGTTTGGTCCGGACGTCTTAATTCTATCAGGAATTTTGATTTCGATAACCTCTGGAGTCTCACGAATATTTCTAATGTCTATTAGTGAAAATGTCTGTAATCTGTGACCCGTAACCAGAGCAAGAAGTGTTATGAGTTTCATAGAGAGGTCCTTTTGGCTCATTTGATCATCTGCCGGCCATGACAAGAAAAGATCTAAGACGGTTTTAGGATCCCAAGTTGACTCATACCGAGGTCTTGATGGTCTCAAGTTATAAATTCCTTTAAAAAACCGTCTGAGCTTAGGATCATTTGATATGTCGGTATCAATTATTAGAGAGATCGCGGATCGAAGACAATTTAACGATCCATGCGATGCTCCCTTCTCAAATTCTTCTGTTAAGCACGTAAGAATGTCAGGAACTGACTTAGTAAAATGGTTGATCCCTCTCTCCTTACAAAACGTCCACCATTTCTTCAGAGAAGAATTATACTGCTTTAGGGATGATTCGCTTAATGAAGAAATCATCACCTCGATTGATGATTCAGGAATATTCTTTAATTCGTACGATTTCCTGATAATCTGCCTCCCACCAGGGTAAGACTCCGCCAAAGGGGATGTGGTTCTCTATTACAAGAAATTAGCAGGTTATAGTCAGGATTAAAATAAATAGGTTCAGAAACGAGCATCGAATGGAAAAGCGGAAACCAGGGTTGGGCAGGCCATTTGGGGACCACTACAATTCCCTCGGCCTTTTCATCTCTAATTTTTTGTAGCACTTTCAGAATAATCGCGAATGGTGGGAAAGCGTAGAAATAAAAGGGTTTCCACGAGATTGTAAATGCATCCGAAGCCAGGGCATCTGGGTCTTTGTACCAAGATATATATCTTTTGCACTTTGTATTGACCCTACTTGCAAACAAGTCAATTTCAGGACTTCCGAAAACTCGTATGATTTTTTCGAAAGCCGTATCCGCTATTTCGAATTCTGTCTCTGGCTTAACCCTCCGAGATTCTGCATCTGCTTCAGAATTTTCGATAGAGCTTATATATGACGCGAAAATCCATAAACCTCGATCCTCACACCATCTCCAAATCTCTTTGGTGATTTGGTTCAGTTTTACAAATTGGATGCCACCCATTCTATTTATGTACGAAATAGCCGTGGTATTATCTATTCGTAGTAATACATCGCAATTTCGTAATGAGTTAGCAAACCATTTTAACCCGAGAAAGGCTGCTTTTAGCTCTAAATAATTAATGTGGTGTGTGCGTTCGTCCTCATGCCAATGACCATGAGTCTTTTCTTTACCACAAACAGCGCCCCAACCGGACAGTGATGCGTCTGTAAAAATTTCTATACAAAAATGAATATTTTTGATATGATTGAAAGATGATACTATGGATGATCTCCACCAACGGAGATCCGCTTGCAATTTATCGCTCAGTGGCATTACTTTACCGTAATCGTCCCGATTTTTTTTGAGAGCCAAATACTTTTCTCTTTCAAATATCTTTGTATGACTCCATCCGTATCTCACCGCAGGGCAGCAAGATACCAATAGGCCAACCAGACTTGCAAATTCCCTTATTTTACACCTTTCTAGAGAGCTAAACTTCTCTATCTGTTTTCTTATTTGATCTCTTTTCTTTTGGGGCAGTTCAATTATCATTCGATTTGAGTCAAAGACAAAACCCAGAAATTTACACTTCATCGATGGAGTAACTTGGCTTTTTTCATCATTAACTATGAATCCGAGACTATGTAAAAATTGTCGAGTCTTTGTAACATTAGCTAAACATTCTTTATACGATTTTCCCAGTAACAAAAAATCATCCAAGTAGACTACTGAAAGATAACCCAAACTTCTTAATGAAGTTGCCACTGGCTTCAGAAGCTTGGTAAAGACAAAAGGAGCCGTGCAAAGTCCAAAAGGTAGGCAAGTAAATTCAAATAAACTATTTTCAAATCTGAATCTTAAGTATTTCCTATCAGACTCAGCAATTGGTATCAAATAATAAGCGTCTTTTAGATCTAACGTCGCCATATACCATTTCTCGTTAATTAAATTTATCGCTGTCCTGTAGTCTTCTAATTTGAAATGTTGAGTCTGAATGAAATTGTTTAATTTTTTAAGATTCAAAATCAGTCTACTAGTCCCATCAGGCTTTGGAACTAGAAATATATTTGAGATATATTGGTCTTGGCATGGGTTGCATTGTACTATTGCCCCCTTTTCTAGTAAAGCAGAGATTTGTAAGTGAATTTGACATCTTTCCTCTTTCGACCAGGTTGGGCATTTAGGGGGTATCAATTGCACCACTTTAGATGCAAAAGGTATTTTATACCCTTGAATCCAGGACATAATCTTTGGATCGGGTGTGAGGCTTTTCCATTCTCTCTTGAACAACCTTAGTCTACCCGCTATTTGGCTTACAGGACTTAGTATCGTTTCTTTCCGTAATTGGAGTTGTCCTTCCGCTGCGGTGTTCTCTGAAAGTGTTGTGGGCGCGATGCCCTGCCTGAAGTTGGTGTTGGATATTTTTGCCCGCTCGTTGTGGCCTGCGGATTTTTGGGTCGTTGCTGACGGAGCGGGCCCTTCCAGTTTTTTGACTGCTTAAATGTCTGGGGCTTTCCTGCCGGTTTGAAATCCTTAGCTGAGTTTTCGATTAGCTTTGCTGCCTTAACATTCTCTGCTAATTCTTTACCAAACAGCCACTCATCTATTGGCGTGGCACTGAGTGTATTCTTCAGATTTGTATTGATGTTTGACAACAATAAACTCCTCCTGATGACAGTTTCATCATGCTGTAAATCCGCCAAGAGGCGGCTTGTATCGCCCAAACATTCAATCAAAAGCAGATTTTCTTCGCTATATCCATTTTTGAAAAGTATGGAAAGCGTTTTCCCAATTGCCCCCAGGCATGCTGTCAACTTTTCTTGTTTTGATAAAATACGTCCGTCTCTTTTTAAAATTGCTTCCTGTAATGAAGACTTGACCTCTAAATTGAGCTTCGGTGGGTCGATTAAGGTACAGTTACTCGGGGGTGGGTATTTTTTGATAATGGCCATCCTGTCTTCTGATGGCAGTCCAAGCTTAAGGATTTCCTCCCATCTAGATGCCATATCTTTATGAATGGCTGGAGCAAGGACTCTACCCTCTGCGAAGCGCTTTCCTATAGCATTCAAAACTTCCTCTCCCAGTGGGTCATCAACTGGCTCGGAAGATTTTTCCCCAGCAGGTTGAGCTTCTTTTGGATTAGCGTCCAACAAGGCTTGCGCCTGGATTGTTTCACTTGTCTTGTTATTCTCATCTCCACCATGACTACCTATAATTATCAGAATAACCCTATGAAGAACCATTTCTACTTGATTTAACTGAGTAAAACAAGTCCAACTGTGAGCATTTCTGATAGGTTAGGTCTGAACAAGTCAAAAATTTCTCTCTCAGGTTAGAGCCCGATTGAGTGTTCCAGAAAATCGAATAACGATTTTAGCATTACAGGTTAGAGCCTGAACAATCCGAACAGATTAGTGTCTGTCGAACAAACAACTACTAGCGCCATTCGGCACTCAGCAGCCACGTGGCGAGGGACGCATATCCCTAGTACCGGTTAGAGCTGGTACACATATATACCACTATTCTTTAATGACTTACGTATTTGACTAGTTTCATGCCTCGAAACCTCTTCAGAATCCGACAATGAATGCATACGAAGTTGTCGTTGATTAGTGTCAGACGACAACGAATTCGATGGCGTGTAATCATGGCGTCCTTGTTTGTCGATCACTATCGAAGATTCAGAATCTGATGAATGTTTACGACGATGCTGTCTTTTCTTCTTATGCTTGAGCTTTCTCTCCAGTCTTCGAATCCTCTTTATTATTGCAGATTCCTTATTTTCTTTATCTGAGCTATCACTGTGTGAACTGTGTCTTCTTTTTCGTCCCATTTCTTCACGTTGTGGTCTCATCGGCACCAAGAAGAAGAATGGGCTAACGTAATGCCTAGACAGGCAGCCAACGGAAATTTTTACTTTAAACAATGGTGGCGACATCGGTGTAAGTTGAGGGTACTACAGTTGATCATGAGGAAGAGGCGCGAAATACAATCACTATAGAACATTATCCTTCGTGGAATGTGTTTTAGTGTTCCGTATAAAATAAGAATCATTATACCACAACATTCGTTAATACTGTACTTACAATTAGAGTGCATCGACAGGACCAAGAGAATACCACCGAGTTCAATTATTACCTGAGCAAAATCCGTAATTAGGGCATTTTGGAAGATTCAGACCACGCTGATACATTTATTCCAAGACTGCAAACTAGATTTTTCACAACGGAATTTATATTTTCTTGAAATTCACAGCATAGCCTTATGATGACGGAAACCAAGTTTCACACAAAATATTATTGAGCTACAGCAATCACATCATATTCTTCAAGTCAAAGCTACAGTTATAGGTGTTTTGTTTGATCTACTTCTAAATAATAATTTTGTAAAGATGTTCACGATGTGAAAGAATTAGCATTTGATCTCCTAAGTACAAACAACTATCGGATGCAGCTGCGAAAATTATGAGGGAACAACTCGGAAATGCTGTACTCATTATTATCGATAAAGTCTCGATGATTTCCAATATTAAAAATATTTAATACCACAGACTGCGAAGATGATTGGTTCGGTGAAGAACATATTCTGCTTTTTGGTGATTTGTTACAACTCCCACCTGTTTGCGAAGGGCCTATTTTTGTACAACTATCGAGTGCTCGTACGGATAAATTCCTAGGGTCAATAGAAAGTGTTAATCTTTGGTCCAATTTGTTTAGTTATGATGAACTAACGATTAATATGTGGCAACAAAACGATCAATCGTACCGCGAAATGCTTACGAGAATACGTCTCGGGGTCGTTACCGGTTCAGATACAACTAAATTAGACTCAAGAAAACTACAGTTCAACACATTGGAGTTCACAAATAGGCTAATTGTAAGCGAATTATGTGATTATATGAAGAATCTATCAAATGACACAGTTTGTCTATTTCCCACTTGTCGCATGTGTGATGTTCTCAACGAAGCTATGTTGAATGAAATCCCAACTGAAGAAAGATAATTGTTAGCTCACGGCACAATCGACTGTCTTCTGTATTTCAAAAGAAAGGTGCAGAAGATGTTGAATACAGATGGCGAGGTTAGTTCTTGAACTGCGGGTCTAGCAAAAATGGTCACTATGATCAGACGAAACATAGACGTTGGGTCTTGCTGATGATAAAATTGGTACAATTAATTCAATATCCTAAACTATTAATACTAATGACATAGAAACAGTGCGGGTAGTTTTAGCGAGCGGAGTCGAACATTACAAAGCAGAAATGGCTGAGAAGTGCTCAAGATGCATATATGTTCTTCTTACGGCAGATCTAATCACAGTAAAGAAATCGATAGACAATTATGACGTGCCGAAAGGATACCAGGAACTATAACACGGCTGCTTGAAAGTAATTCTCTTGTTGCCAATTACATCCCTGGATTGAAAATAAGGGTTGCACGTAGGGTTACATGTTGGGAACATCTGTTTATAATTCACTACAAATAAGAATAATTATCAACCGAAATGGTAAAAAAAGTAGTGAAATCCCCCCAAAAGCACCTGCCGTGCAAAAACCTTGCGCCAAGTACATTAACGTGGGCACTCTATCTGAAAACATTCGCCCATTCTAAAAAGTATCGTAAGCATTTAACAAAATACTTTGTTCCTCATACAAAAAAGTATTGAAATCAGATATTACTGCCAAGTACATCGTCAGATTTAATTTATCTCCAGTATATAATTAGACCAAACGAAGAAAAAAAAATTGGAAAAAAAAATTAGAGGAAGTGGTACTTGGCGGGCTTTTTTAAAAACAATCACAAATTCTGCGTCACAAATTCTGCGTGAATAAATGTTTCGATAGTAATTATAAAAATTTCAAAATATCAGCCCGCCAAGTACCACTTCCTCCCATTTTTTTTTTCTGATTTTTTTTTCTTCGTTTGGTCTAATTATATACTGGAGATGAATTAAATCTGACGATGTACCTGGCAGTAATATCTGATTTCAATACCTTTTTGTATGAGGAACGAAGTATTATGTTAAATGCTTACGATACTTTTTAGAATGGGCGAATGTTTTCAGATAGAGTGCCCACGTTAATGTACTTGGCGCAAGGTTTTTGCACGGCATAACAATGAATAATGAGTACAGATTTATTGCTCTTCATCGATAATTACGTATATTGATAAGAAGATTGATGGAGAATTGATTTGTGGTTTTCGTCTGATTTTGTAAAACAACTTACTCAGATTAGGATAACTTTGATATTTGGTACTTATGGAGTTCATTGTTCCCTTGTAAGCTGAGATAGAGAGAGACACAACCATTGAGATCTTACAAGAGAACGAGAGAGACACGTATTGAACTCCTAGAGCGATACCAACCAATGCCCTTACAGCTAACATATATTTCTATATGCGAGAATGATAGGTGATAGATGCTAGTTTGATCTATAATGAAAACTTTGCCCCTTAGGCCAACACATACTGTGATGTGCAAGAGTGAGAGTGATAACTTTGCCCTTTAGGCCAGCACATATTGCTATATGCGAGATTGATAACAGTGCCCTACAGACCAGCACATATTGCTATGTGCGAGATTGATAATTTCCTTAGTCTTGAGAGCGTACCTTTTGTCTGATGATTGCGACTGATGACGTACCTCGCCAAGCCAGCACACCGAGCGGAGAGCGATCAGAACCAGGGGGTTCCCCACGATCCGAATCGATTGGTATCGAATAATTCATTACTCACAGTGATAGATTTTATTGCCGTATAGGTAGTCTAGTGCGCTTAGGGAGATCGATTTATCGAACGCCCCAGAGTGCACCCAACTCTCGATTATACTTGTTCAGATGGCGTGGGTGACAGCGTAATAATACACATTGATGCGACCTATTCAATATTGAGTCAGAGGAGGCAGAGATCAAAATTATAGTTATTTATAGTAGGTTTTATTGGAGCCGTTTGTTTTTCAAACAGAAGGAAAGTGTTTATTTTGTGCCCAAGAGATAACAGCGGAATTGATGATGCGTGAGAGCAAGAAACCAGTTGGAAAGCGAATTCCAGTTTTCAAAATTCGCAATGCTAACACGAATGAAGGCATCATCAAAACTGCTCAACAAGACGACGATTGGAGTGAGGAGGTAATAATCAAATATTCATAGTCGTGACAATATAAATAAATATATTACAGATGGTATATTAGTTAAGCAATTAGTTGTAACTGCGAAAATACCCTAGACAGGAATGAAAAATCGAGAAAAAACGTTCAGTAGTACAAGATTTCACAAAAGCTTATGGAATATTACAGTAAGTGACCAGAAAAACACAAGGAAAGACAATAAAATACGCAAAATACGGAAATATAAAATAAATACAAGAAAATATAAAAAGTACTGAAAATTTCATTGTTTCGCAATGTTTCGTAAGTAGTATTTATAAGAGAGTTCTGGCCCGAGCCTTCTTTACCAGCCATCAAGCAATCGGTAACGTATCGACTGTGATGATGTAAGTTACCTGCCGCGATGGTAATGATTTCGGATCATGCTTACCGATTTAGTTACCGACAATCTGATGGTTGCAATTTTCCGTCACGCGATGACACCACTACCGATTCGCTTTCGGATCATGGTAACGATTACCGATCTTTTTCCCTTACCGACAATCGAATCGAATTCTTAGCTTATATACGAATTATACTAGCTGAAATGCTCGAAGCGTGACAGGGTGTTGTAAGCAATGACGCGAATCATCTGATAATACATGTTTTGTTTTATTCAATATTTTTTATTTTTAACCAATTCTAAAAGTAACAATTGTCTTATTCGCTATTTCTTAAGTCTAACCTATTCTAAAGTAACAATTTTCTCAAAACTAACTAAAACTCTGTATATTTAACTTGGACTTAAACTATATTTACAACGATATGGTGGCGATCATGCCACGCGTATCTGAAACATACAGGTATTGCAATAATCGAACGGTATGTGATAAAAATGATATTAACTCACCGGGTGACGAGTCGAGGTGTCACTCAGGGTCGGTAATGTACCCAAAATCCTCCCACCACCTCACCAACAGCGCTGCCGTTCCTCGTACGCCTCCCTAGCGTCGGCGAGGTCTCATTCATTGTCGGGCTCCTCACCCTCCTCGGCATGCGCCACCACAGACTCTTCCCCAACAGAGGGTCTTCTTGCATCACCACCGCTTCCTCCTCCACCTCCTCCACCTCCTCCACCTCCTCCACCTCCTCCACCTCCTCCACCTCCTCCACCTCCTCCACCTCCTCCACCTCCTCCACCTCCTCCACCTCCTCCACCTCCTCCACCGCCTCCTCCTTCACCTCCTCCACCTCCTCCACCTCCTCCTCCTCCACCTCCTCCTCCTCTACCTCCACCTCCTCCCCATACAACTCCTCATACGCACTCTCACATCCATCATCCCGCTCGTCATCGTCCCACCCCTGCCAACGCTCGTCGTCAAACTCATACATATTGTTGTTCATGCCTGCAATGCGAAATATTAATTACAAAACTATATTCATTATAAAAACTATATTCATCATGAAAACTATAATATCAAAGAATAACGATACTTACTTCCTACTCTTGTACTTCCTACACTTAAATCGGTGTCTTGGTGGTTTCACGGTTTCTTGCTCCGGCAGGTTGCAGAATGTGTAAAACTCTATGCAAACTAGCACTTTTATATCCAACCAGAAACCCGAAACACCCACCCAATATTGGTAGGGCTGCCCAATGGCAAACTTTGATAATATTTTTCTCGTATAATGATGCGAAAAGGTCCAAACCCCACCAGGTACAAAACCTCTGAACTATGGTTGGAAACGATTGAATTTTCATGGTATTTGAATGGTAGAGGGTGGGGGTGGGCGCGCACATATAAAACCCCAAAGCCCTCGGCGGGAGTGAACATTCGTATGATGTGAGTTCGAATGCAGAGCTGTAAAATTCATTGAAAAAAATGGACAACGTTGGGTATATGAATCTCGTTGAGATGATGGAAGATGCATACGAGTTGCTGGGTACACTACCCCCAGAACCATCAAATGAAGATATTTTCATTCACTGGCGTGATATCGCGATTGAAAATGTTCGATTCTTGAACGGCATTTTGACACAACCAAAACTGCGTGTGAGTGAAAAACAACAACTGCAACATATAATTTCACTCCTCCAATCGTGGGTGGTGAAATCTGAACGACACCATGCGGGTATTGTTGGCGGTAATATTGGCGATGATATTCATAATCGTGTTCGATGGAATGATATGAGGACTGCCTTCAACTGTCGTATACGCACCGGAGCCGTGACAAATCTCCAACACAAGGATTTGGCGAGATTTTTGGCCGACGCTCCGGTGATAACTATGGAACGCTTGAAAAATGCGCTACGCGAAGTGGGTGGTATTGAGGTGAATGTGGGGGTTTCATGTAGATTTGAGAACGTCAAAAACGATGAGATCAGTCTGGACTCAAAGAACTTATACAGGCAACGCCACTATTTTCCCATCGATAGATCTGGAAACCTGGTGCAACGATAATGTAATGAATCCTCTGTTAACCATGGTGGAGGATTTTGAACAACGAGATTCCGGTTGGAGCATGATCGAGATCATTAATGCGGTGATCCGCATCAACCGATACGTGCCTCTTTGCGGTGGACTTTCGGCATTCACACGGCTACCTGAGGACATTCGACGAAAGAAGGCGGTGGTCAACGTGCAGAACAGTGATGATCGATGTTTGTTGTGGTCCGTCGCCGCAGCTCTCCACCCCACAGGCGTCAAGACAACCAGAATACACAGCTATCAACGATACATCTCAGAGCTAGATTGCGCAGGTATCAAATTCCCCGCAACCCTGCGTAGTGTAGAAAAACTTGAAAAAGCAAATAATTTGAGAGTGAATGTATATGGAATTGAAAATGAAACTTTCTCGTATGCGGAATCAAAACAGAGCATTATCACCCCTCTTTATCTTACAATTAGTAGAAATTCAACAAATCCTTGCGAAAAGACAATTCACCTACTTATGGTTGAGTGTAACCCTGAAATAGACTGCGACAATGATGATCGCCATGATGATAATGATGACTTGAATAATTTCGAAGCCAGATTTCACTTTGCTTGGATCAAAAATCTTTCACGGCTGGTTAGCAGGCAATCATCAAACCATAACGGCAAACAATTTTTGTGCGATAGATGCTTGTGTCACTTCAGCATACACAGCTAGCATGAAAGGCACAGGCAAAATTGCATTAGAATGAATAGGATCTGAATGGAATTTCCGGAGGAAAATTTTTTGGAATTTTCTGATTTTCAGAATAAGGGAACTGTGCCATTCGTCGTTTACGCGGATCTTGAGTGTATATTGAAAACGGCTGCAAATGAATCTCAAGAGCATATCCCTCACATCGGAATATAGGAACAAACGCGGGCCCGATTGTGTTGAATGGTTCATCAAGCAGCTTCGCGAATTATCCATTAAGGGGAGGGACCAGACGATTTTTACCGACCCATCTAATTTCCCGAATATCTCCGAAACGGGGCTATCAATCGGATTGTCCTTTTGGCAGCCGATGTTTGACGAGGAATGAGTTCGAGCTAGCTCCCAAAATTCAATGAAATCGAAATTTTTTTTTAAATTTTAATCGCAGAATGTGGGCGTGTCACTTATTTCGACTAATATCAGAGCCCACGCATCATTGACGCGAAAATAACTGTGTAAGCGCCATTCTACACGGCATGACAAACACTCCTATTCAAAAACATCTTTGTTTCATGCAGGAATAAAGTCTCTATGTGAAAACTCGCAATTCGTTGTAATTAGCGATTGTAAATTGTTGGGGAGCCATGATAATCCTTAGTTCCCGTAATGCCCGAGAGAGAGAGCTCAGCGCACGAATCGTGCATCGGTATTACTGCCGGCCAGCGCAGGGCCGACTATTATATTTGGCATAGAGTGACGTGACGAATATTTTTTGGAGGTTTTTCGATTAATGGAATTTATATATATTGTAACGAGGCAAAAATATTTGCCTCGTAATAGAACAATCGACTCCTCCTCAGACGAAAGCGACCCCGCGAAAAATAGAAATAAATCGACACAAGGAGTCCCCAGCTCAGGTTCCGAAGGTCCCCTAATTTAATTTCTATCATTTATAATCCTTTGTTTTTCCTGCCCCTCTTTAATACTGTACGTGCCGTCTCGACCGGATCAACGAGGGAGATCATCCCTCAATCCCACTACGCCTGGCAGGTCACCTGGAAGCCTCAGAGTCAGTAGCCGGGGCGGCCAAGATCATCATATCCTGAGATACGCCTGGAAGTGCGCTGCATCAAGATCTTCCCATCTCCAAGAATATCCCGCTCCCCTCCCCATCTGTCTCGTACCGGCCTGGTCCACCGGTCCACATGCAGATATTTCCGCCTTCTAGGGTATCGCGAAACCTGAGATGCCATCTATCAACCCCCTGGCAAAAGCTCTGAGTGCCAAAGGCCCTGTCAGGCCCGCCACCTCGTCATCGAAGAAAGAAGAGAAAAACCGTCCACCAATTAAATGCATCGCATGCATTTGTCTTACCCCCTCCCCTCCCCCCTCCGCCCCTCCCACTAATTTTCAATTTGGGTAGTAACAGGCGGAAACACGCCACTTCTTGTTTGGATACCGTTGAAGATGGAGCGTTTCTTGTTGATTTTCGTAAAACCTTTTTTTCCATTCATCAAGACCTTGTTGCTTTTTTTTTTTGTGTTTCATTTCGATTTTGTTTGTTTTATTTCTGTTGCCCATAATTTTGTGTGTGTTTATTTTCTTTTTATTTGTTCGTTTCGTTTCCCTTTTTTTTGTTGTGTGAATTTAAAAAAAAAACTATTTATTTTGTGTTTGTGTCGCCGAGGCGGTTTTCCCTAAGGTAAGCTTCCCATTCTAAACGACCTTCCGATAATATCCAAATCAAATTGTCCGATTTTAGCTTCCCTTAAAATCGAATCGAATTGTTGTGTTTCGGTTTGCCCTTATTCTTTGTAATTCCCCGAAAATTAACATATGTGTACTTGTGTATCGTTAGATCGTTTTTTCTAGAAAGCCTTTGGCCCCAAAATATCGCGTCGTTTCTATTCCTGCATTGAAAGCTTGGGTTTTGTTCTTTGTTATTGTTTGTATCGTTACCTAGCCACGTGTCTCTAGAAAGATCGACTAACACATCCTAGATAAGCTTCTCCCTAAATTTGCATAAATCCCTCCCATCCTGAGTAGAAATCCCCTAAAGACCCTTCGAGACTCTGAGCTGGTTTATTTCAGATTTTTGGGTAGCATTATTTATAGTCCCTTCTTGTAATTTCTTTATTCATTAAATATTACAGTGTGTTGCCCTACGGCATAGCGTGCTTTGTGTGATTGTATTCGTGCATGTCCGCGAAAGTTCGTACGGGTTCGCCCAGACGCACTACACTTTTCGGTTAATTGTTCTACATTATCGACGCCTTTAATTGATTTTTAATAGTTCCAAAAAGTATCGACCCTAGCTCCCCCAGATCCCCCTATGTTATCGACCTAGCCTTATTCTTTTCTTTGTACCCTATGATTAATTCCTACTCTACCCTAAGGTAGTTTTTTTCTTTGTTTTGTGAATTGTTCTATGTTACCCTAACTGTTACCTCCTTACTTGTGACCCATATATCTCGTAGTCTATCAGCTGTTTGCCAGTTATAGCCAGTATATAGGTTGTTTCTCTTTTAATTGAATTGTGGGTTTGTGACATGGCAAGTCACAAACCCCCCAAACCACGCGGAAATTAACGAAAATAGCCGAGGCCGATCGGCAGCGAGAGCCGATCGGCACTCTCTTGAGAGACCGACTGCGTGATAGAAGCCTTTTCTAAAGTGCGAGAACCCTTTTTGGAGATCCAGCGTTAATTGTCAAAGGTCAGTACCTTTTTAGAAAATACTCTTAGCAACCGACACCCACACCTACACCCACACACACTCGACACCCCCCATGTACGTAGAGCGTAAGGCCCAGCAATTAATAGTTGTATTAATCGTGAGTTCCACGAGTCTTTACTGCCCCGTACGCCCTCCCTACAGTTCCCGTAGTAACGAGCTAACAACCCGTTACAAATTGGCGCCCAACGTAAAAATTCACGAATTTCCCAGTAACACAGGACATCAAACAATTCACAAAACACATTAAAACACGAGAAAACAGGGTACAAAGTAGAAAAGTAGAACGGTTTTACACGAGGCGAGTACGAAAAACACGGTACAGAAATTCAAATACGAAACGGTCAAACACACAGACACATAATGTCACTAAGCGGCCAAGCGAACCGGCGTTGCCAAGCGACACACAGAGGCACGGGCCTGTACGTGCGCACTTTATAAACAACACGCTGGACATAGATCCCATAAACACACAAGGTACACACACACACTTCCGACCACGCATGCAAGTACACGAACCATACAGAGACGATAGGACGCACAACACTCGGCACCTGCTAGACGAACCGATCACACTTGACAGGGAAGTGCAACACACGTTGCATAGCACGCACATACAAAACACACAACCAACACGCTTCGAATCAGCGGAGTACACACACACTATACAACCGAGCCCCAATCACGCAAACACATACGGGCAGACATTTTTCGACGACCGGCGAAGACAAGAAACAACAGGCGCGGAAACGTTTTTAGGCACTAATACGCGAAACATACAACACATACGTAACCTGATAGACCTGGACCCACCACAAACACAGCCGATAACGTATGACACACATACGATACAACCACACACACCCAGTACCTTAATAACAGTTATGCACAAAAATCGACGATACCAATTAAAGAGATTCAAGGGTGGAACATAAAATACTCGGGAGAAACAGGCGAGGACTTATACGAGTTCTTACAAAGCCTCCGCGATTTACAGTTAGGTTACGAGTTACAAGACAAACAGCTAATCGACAACCTCATACCGGTATTAGACGGAACAGCGAAACAATGGTATAGATTACACAGAGGAAAATGGAACACATGGCAAGAATTTACAGCACATATACAACATGCATTTTTAGACACACGCCGTAGAGACAAAATAGAAGAGGACATAAGAAACTGCGTACAACAGGAAACACAGACAATTACGGAATTTTTAATAAGAATAAGAACACTCTTCACTCTGCTAAACCCGCCATACACACCGACACAAGAGATAGAAATCACATACAGAAACCTTAGACTAGAATACAAACAATACATAAGGCCACACGAATTTAGATCGTTCGAACAGTTAGAAAGCGCAGGAAAACAATGGGAAACAAACATCGCATGGGAGGAGGCGAGACAAAAGACGAAGAACACCCAGTTAACACAGCAACCTAGGACATACACGCAATACACCCCACAAACACAATCACGTAGATTCCTATTACCAACACCAGACATCCAGCCACCGTACACAAACACAACACAAACACACCCACAGCTTCAATCAACACAACGCCCCGCGATCACATACACATCACCGACATACACATCACAGCCAAACACGCAGACGGGTACAACAGTACGCCGCTGCTATAACTGCAACGAACCAGGCCACATGAGATGGCAGTGCACAAAACCTCAACAATCGGGAAACGAATAAGGGAATGCCCAGAACGGGTGGAGGCAATTCCCGAAACGCACAATACACATACACCCGAACACGCAACATACACAATCACACATAACCCACGCGACCCAAGATTCCACATAAAAATAGAAATGGACGGGTTAGAATTCAATGCACTGATAGACACGGGATCAACACATTCATACCTAGGACAGAAAATAGGAGAAATTTTAAAAGACAGACACACACAAATGCAGGAGACACCGAACACAACAGTCTTAGTAGCGAACGGTACAAGAGCCGGAATATCGGGCATAACAACACGAACGATTCAAATAGCACACACAACTAGGGAAATAGAATTAGGCATTATACCCACACTCGCGTGGACATGCATCATCGGCATCGACGCCATAAGACAATTTGGTATGCAACTAGACTTTGCACAAAACACTTGGACACTAAGCGAAAAACCAAACCAGACATACAGAATGGAACGATGGCCACAGACAACCCCAATACCATTACAGACACCGAGGCAAAACCCCAGTAAACAGTCAGAAAACACAGAACAGGAAACAAATACACATCATAAGGAAACTAGGGAACAAGAAACACAGACACACACTAAACAAGCAAAGGCAGCAGCATTGCAGGAAAAGAGAGCGAGAGAAGCACTCACAAAAAACTCAAAAATAGAGGGACCCGAACAAACACAAACAGACACTCCACCAAGAAAAAAGCCACTATTACCCACCCCAAAAATTCCACCCAATCCGAACCTATACAAACCTACAGATAATCAAAACACAGACATAGGAAAACACACACAAACGGAGAGACCCATACGAAAGGTATTGCTACCAACACCAAATATCCCACCAAATCCAAACCTATACCCCCGACACAGTACACCGCCACCGCGAATCTGCAGCGGAATACAACAACTCACAGACACACAACACACGGAACTGCAAACACTTCTATCAAACAAAATCACATCACTCCCAGGACAGTTAGGACTAACACACCTAATATCACACAAAATCGACACACAAGGACACACCCCCATCAAACAACGCTATTACATGGTATCACCAAAAATAAGAGACGCGATATACACGGAAGTAGACAAGATGATCGAGGAAGAGGTAATCGAACCATCAGAAAGCGAGTGGTCAAGCCCAATAGTAATGATAAAAAAGCCCAACGGCACATACCGATTCTGTTTAGATTTTAGGAAGGTAAACTCGGTATCACGGAAAGATGCATACCCCCTCCCATACATGACAGCAATACTCGATAAATTAGGCGCAGCACAATACATATCTAAACTCGACCTCAGTCAAGCATACTTTCAAATACCACTACACGAAGACAGCAGACACATAACAGCATTCACAGTACCGGGAAAAGGATTATACCAATTTAAAAGGATGCCATACGGCTTAACAGGAGCACCGGCCACCTTCCAAAGATTGCTAGACAAATTAATAGGACCCGAATCAGAACCATACGCATTCGCATACCTAGACGACATAATAATCGTAACACAAACATTCGAAGAACACTTACACTGGCTAGGAAAAATACTACATAAAATTACACACGCAGGACTCACAATTAACCCAGACAAATGCGAATTCGGCTGCGCACAAGTTAAATACTTAGGATACATAGTAGATAAACACGGATTACACGTAGACCCAGAAAAAATACAACCACTGACAGACTATCCGGAACCGAAAACATTAAAACAATTGAGACGATTAATCGGAATGGCCTCATGGTATAGAAGATTTATCCCAAATTTCGCACACATAACAGAACCACTAACACGACTACTAAAGAAAGATCAGAAATGGACCTGGGGAGCGGAACAACAACACGCAACGAACACAATCAAACAAATCCTCACAACACCACCCACACTCACATGCCCCGATCACACACTACCATTCCAAGTACAAACAGACGCGAGCGGAACAGGCATAGGTGCAGTACTAACACAAACAAAGAATGAAGAAGAACACGTAATAGCATACGCCAGCCGTGCACTTAGCGAGGCGGAGAGAAAATACACAACAACGGAACAGGAATGCCTCGCGGTAATTTGGGCAATATACAAATTCAGACCGTACTTGGAGGGGTACCATTTCACAGTAATTACAGATCACAGCGCACTCAAATGGTTACACAATTTAAAAAATCCAACAGGCAGACTAGCAAGATGGGCACTAGAATTGTTAGAATACGATTTCGAAATTATACACAGAAAAGGCACAGCATACCAAGTACCAGACGCACTATCACGATTACACGAACACGAAGAACAATTACAATTAGGCGCGATAGAAAACACCTCAGATAAATGGTACACATACAAAAAAACACAAGTTCAAACACGACCAGAAAAGAACGAATCATGGAGACTACGCGACACACACCTATACTTCCATAGACCCGATCCACTACACTCCAACCTATTACCGGACACAAACCCATGGAAATTAGTTATCCCCAAAGAACAAATCACACAAATATTACACGAAAATCACGACACAACACAAGCAGGACACCTAGGCATAGAAAAAACATATCAAAGGATAGCGAAGGAATATTACTGGCCCGGGATGTACAGAGACACAGTAGAATACGTACGAAAATGCAAAATTTGCCAAAAAACAAAAATAGAACAAAGACAACCAGCAGGCCTAATGGGACATGGAATAATCGAGGAACCATGGACAGTAGTAGCATCAGACATAATGGGACCACTCCCTAGCTCAAAAACACGACACCAATACATAATAGTTTTCCAAGACCTATACACGAAATGGGCAGAAATCATACCATTAAAGAAAGCGACAGCACAGACAGTAGAACACGCATTACACAAACACGTCATATCACGATGGGGTACACCACGCGTAATACTCACAGATAACGGCACACCATACATAAACAAATTAATTCGCGAACTCACACAAAAATTTGGCATCAGACACACAACAATCCCACCATACCACGCCCAGGCAAACCCGGTAGAACGAATAAACAGAACAATAAAAACAATGATACAAGCGTACGTAGAAAAAGACCACAGGGAATGGGACATACACTTACAAGACCTGCAATTTGCACTAAACACAAGCACACACACATCCACAAAACACACACCCGCATTCCTAAACCTCGGGAGAGAACTACACCCGACACAATGCTTGCGGAACAACATCGAGAACGAAGGCGACATAGAACGGCAAGACACGGACAAATGGACAGACCACCTACGTAGACTACAAATAATTAGGGAAGAAGTGCAGAGACACCTGACAGAAGCAAACGAGAGACAGGCACACTATTACAATTTAAGACGGAGAAACACGGAGTACAAGGTGGGAGATAGGGTTCTTAAGAAAAACCACATGTTGTCATCAAAACCAGACCATATAGCAGCAAAACTAACACATAAGTATACCGGACCATATATAATAACAAACAAAATTTCACCCACAGTATACGAACTAACAACGGAAACTGGAAAAAAAAACGGGAAAATGGCACATAGACAATTTCAAACTGTACATATAAATAACTAATGAATGCAATTCGACTTTAACAGATACAAAGATGGACAGAGCAACAAGGACACCAACACGAACTCCACTACTACCGACACCACGACAGACAACATACCCGGACCGATACAGGACAGAAGACACACTGCAGATCGACAGACAGATACAACGACAATACAACATACACCCGCACACACCAGCCCGACGCACACTACTACAAACACCACAACAATATACACTACCCACGACACCACCAACAAAAATACCACTGCTACAAACACCCGGACTCGCACCACACACACACAGATACCCCAACCCACCCTCCACCAACACGACACCGACAACCACACAAAAACATCCAACCCCAGCTACTAAAACACCAACTACAGACACACACGATGACATAGAACAATTAGCACACAGAATCGACGAACAAATACAAATAATGGAGGACGTAGAAAGACACAACGCACAAAGATACAAGAACATACGAATACACGAACCAACACCCACACAACCACTACTCATAGACCTAGACAACCTACCACCATACGAACCACCACCAAACCCAGAAAACACAGTTACAATCACACAAACATCACTAAAACCCGTAACCAGACACCTCAGACGCACACGCACAAGAACACACCCACCATTCCCCAAAAACTACCACATAACACCGAAAGAACACACACAAAACACAACCCCCACACAAAACACACAAGACACAGACTCGGACACATATGAGACAGCGGAGGAGATGGACACGGACACGGAGACAGACACAGACACACTGATTATAGAAATAGACGACACAGACACAATATCAACTACAGAAAAAGAGGGAGGAGGAGGAGGAACAAAAAGAACACGGAGCGACGGAACAGGACGGAAACGCCACCAGACAAAAAGACACACAGAAAACACGGAGAAGAGGGACAGGACACAGGAACGACACGAGACAAGAAGACAACAGGAAGACACAACGACAAACAGTACGAAATAAAAGATAGGATAGAAATAGGAACAACACAAAATACTTAGGTAAATAAGGATAACGCAAAATAGATAAGAACATAGAAATAAGGACACAGTAAACAAAAGGAAAAACACAAAATCACACAACACATAGGCTCACCCTATAGGCTTCACCCCGCGTGGGGAGGGGGGAGTTGTGACATGGCAAGTCACAAACCCCCCAAACCACGCGGAAATTAACGAAAATAGCCGAGGCCGAGCCGAGCCGAGACCGACTGCGTGATAGAAGCCTTTTCTAAAGTGCGAGAACCCTTTTTGGAGATCCAGCGTTAATTGTCAAAGGTCAGTACCTTTTTAGAAAATACTCTTAGCAACCGACACCCACACCTACACCCACACACACTCGACACCCCCCATGTACGTAGAGCGTAAGGCCCAGCAATAAATAGTTGTATTAATCGTGAGTTCCACGAGTCTTTACTGCCCCGTACGCCCTCCCTACAGTTCCCGTAGTAACGAGCTAACAACCCGTTACAGGTTAATTACTCCAATGAATATGAATGTTATTTTATTATTTAACGATAAATAAATTTAGTTTCTTTGTGATTTTTCCATAAACCTTAATGGTGCCGCTTCGCCTATATTATTGGCCCCCACGTTCCCCTCACCCTGAACTCGCCGAGTAGTCTCGTCTGATGTTATCGGATTAATGAAGTTAGTTGAATTTCCAAAACCCCATTTCATTTTTTTTTTTTTTAAATTATTTTATTCCTTTGTGTTACCGCGGTACCCGACGTACCTGGCGCCCAACCTTCTATTGTACGCAGATTTTGTTTGTTGAATAATTAGTTATTAACGGTAAAATCTCAAGTTACCAAACGGTGGGACCGCCTGGTTTTGTGCACGTAGCTAACCTCGATAACAAACCCCCCCCCCCCAATCGTCGGTCTTGCCCGTCACAATATATATATATATATATATATATATACAATATATACAATATATATATATATATATATATATATATATATTGTAACTTTATATGGTTATGCTTCACCAGCAGAAGGCTGGTGAAGTTAACCTAGTTCGCGTGTGTTCTTTG
Organism: Tenthredo distinguenda; assembly: GCA_947538915.1. Lineage (NCBI taxonomy): Eukaryota > Metazoa > Arthropoda > Insecta > Hymenoptera > Tenthredinidae > Tenthredo > Tenthredo distinguenda. The sequence goes on from OX384534.1 coordinate 16,918,710, forward strand.
TCACGGGTTATGATATTTGGAGCTCCTCTGGGAAAAATGTAAAAAACCCTTAATTTACCCTAATACAGACTCGGATAGATTTTTCACTACCAGAGCTGCCTCCCTACAGACTTGGGATATCCCAGGCTCAACAGACTAGGATAGGATTTTACCTCTACCGTAGCTGCCTAGAGTCCAGGTCACCGAAGCTGCCTAATTACAGACTTGGGATATGTGTGTTCTCAGACTAGGGTACCAATTATAGCTATACCGTAGCTGTCCAACACACTCACCGAAGCTGCCTTTTAGCTAAACAATGAATTTAAGTTTTATTTAATCAAAACGAAGTGTTTCTGAAAGAAATGATGAAAAATGAGGTTAATTAGCGAATTGAAAACAAAAATCAAATTTCTGATAATTTTATGATCGATTGATCATATTTGGGTTTATTTTATATGTTGCGATCGTTTCTCGCGCAAACTATTTACAAACAAAAGGGATATTAATAATGGTTGAACAAAAATTATGAATGAATGAAATCAATGATTGATGCCTTATTTTAATTTAATACTACGCTCTTTCTTTTGCTTTCAATGGTCAGACTTTCGTTTTGTTTTCTCTATTTTTGTGAATCTAATTTCTTTTATTGCAATGCTATTTTAGCTAAATACAAATTTCTATAAGTTTGTTTTTCTTTATTTGAACTGCCGCTTTGGCTAGAACGATTCTATTTAATTGAATTGAATTATTTGATCAAAAAGCAATTTTAGCTCGATTGAATTTACGCTCGATTTTAGGTTAGGAATTATGAATTTGAATACTACGTTCGAGTCGGTCGGCCGCTTTGGCTCAAGTCCGCTCTATAGAAGAATATTATTGTGAGTCGGTCGGCCGCTTTGGCTCAAGTCCGCTCTATAGAAGAATATTATTGTGAGTCGGTCGGCCGCTTTGGCTCAAGTCCGCTCTATACAAGAATATTATTATGAGTCGGTCGGCCGCTTTGGCTCAAGTCGGCTCTATAGAAGAATATTATTATGAGTCGGTCGGCCGCTTTGGCTCAAGTCCGCTAATTTGCGTCTCAGCGGTGCTCCTTATATATGACTTGTGACGTCATTAGGTGTCACCCCACCTGCGCGACGCGTATGTGCTGTGTACGACTATACCAGTATAGGCTGGTATAGCCGTACACGTTACAATATATATATATATATATATATTGTAAGTTTTCGGGTGCTTTACGCGACACAGAAGGTGTCGCGTATGGCTAGTTACTTGTGAGTGTCTTTACTCTAGATTAATTTCTAGGGCTCCTTGGTAGAGGTAATCAATTTGTTAGTCCCTAATACAGACTAGGGTGGAGCGAATCACACCGTAGCTGCCTCCCTCAGACCTGGATGCTGCAAGCAGCACCGAAGCTGTATCAGACTTGGGATTCGACGCACCTGCCGAGACAGTATCTCGACTTGGATGCGCAAAGCGCACCGAAGCGAGTATCTGATCTGTGCAGTGCAGTCGTCACCGAAGCTGTATATTAGCTAATTAAATGCAAGATGTTAGTCAGGTCAGCTCAGCCTACGGAGAAAAAGGTTTTAAAGAAAAGGAAACCGTCCCGATTAACAAAAAGTTTAATTAATCAAATAAAGTCATTATTTGTAAATGGTTGCAACCGATAAATTATTCTATAAATTAAATTACATAAGTTCAATCAAAAGTTCATAGGTTTAGCTACGCAACGATCCTATATTCGTTTAAATTTTAATTATATTTGAAATTTAATATTGAGTAATTGAAATATGAATTATAATGAGCAAAGAAAAACAAAGATAATATTCGACTCTAAACGTAAAACGCCGCTATGGCCGTTTCCGTAATCAAGAAAATGAAGCTATAGAGTACCAGGGCGCTTTGCCTGTCTGGCCTCGGAGAATATCTAGGTGAGTCAGTGTGACGCTTTGCCTAACACTGCTGCTTATTAGTATAGTGATCTGGTTAATCCCCAGTATCGAGAGCAAGATGTGAGTCAGTGTGGCGCTTTGCCTAGCACTGCTAAATTAGCCGTGTTAGCGCTGCGCTTATATAGTCGCCGATTGACGTCACTTGTTGTGCGCGGTTGATGGTGCGCGTTGTGACGTATTGTCTCGGGCTTTAGATCACCCGATCCGTTACAATATATATATATATATATATATATATATATATATATATATATATATATATAATATATATATGTATATTTTTTTTTTTCATTCTGTCTAAAGTGTAGACTAAGTTATGTTCTGAATAATAATTCTATTCATTGTATTTCGCGCCTCTTCCTCGAGATCATAGATGTAGTACCCCCCACTTCCCACAGGTGTCGCCACAATTTTTAAAGTTAAAGAGAAATTTTTCTATATTATGCGGCCCTCTGTACACGCCTGCGTACGCCATGCCCGACTCGCGTCCATCTTGAACCTTCATTCTTTCGCTTTGTGCACGTGTCGTCACATCAGGATTGCCCAAACGTATAAATAATTTACTATTATGGGCAAGAAAGGGAAGAAAAGGAGTTCGTATGATGAAGAAGAGGAGGACAATCGACGGATAAGAAGAAAGATAAAACGTTTAGAGAAGAAATTGGACCGAAAAAAGAACAAGCGTCGTAAGTATAGGTTTAACCTCTCTCTTTTTTGTTTGACAAAAAGAGGAGGCTATCAGCTCATGCAGGCCGTCTAAACCAGCGCAGTGGCTACACGCAAGCGATTTTATCGTTGTGCGTCGTACTTTTGGCTCTTACCAAAATGTACGCCTCTCGTTTTACGGAGGAAAACGGTACTATCAGACGACCGACGATTGAGGCTGACTCGGATAGCGCATGCCATACAATGTTGCTGGCATTGCTACTCCCCCCTTGGGGGAGTTAAACTGGAAAGGTCAACCAAGAACAATCGATTTACAGGTAAGCGCTCGTCGTCTTGGAATTCATCGACGTCACAGAGTTCGACCGGAAGATCGCGATCGCACGTGCCGACTCGGCATCGGGCGGGACGCTCACAAACTCGAAGTTCAACACGCTCTCGATCAGGTCGCTCTCAGTTTCGAGGACGTTCTCAGTTTCGAAGACGCTCCCAGACTCGACGCTCAACAACTCGATCTGGATCGAGACGCTCACCGTCTAGAAGCCGCTTAGGCAAGGCCCTTGCAGGGGACGCGCTGACCCGGAGCGCACCACATCGAATAGACTCGCGGAGCCCCATGCCGACCTCGGATGTCGGGGACGACATCCGCACAGAGGTCAATGGGAATACTGAAACGATACCATCCGCAGTCACTCCCGCAAATAGTCTTGCGCAGGAGGATGTAACCGTGACCGAAAAGGCAGACGAACCGTCATCGGAGACTCCGGAACACGAAATTGAGCTGCAGCAAGAGGTTTTGGAAGTTCTCAGACCGCGCCTTGAGTCGGAGACGATAGCCGGTGCCGTGATTCACAAAGATATAGCTCTCCGTTGGTCGGAAATTGTGAGGAAAGGACTCCCGGCAGACGAAGTGAAGACCTTGCTAGATAAATAACCAGCCCCGGAGAATTGTAAGTTTATCATAGTACCAAAGTTGAACGCGGAAATTACCGCTGCAGTTCAAGAAACCGCATTGAAGAGGGACAAACGTATCGTTGAGAAGCAAGAACGGATTGCGGCGTGTCTTGCAGCATTGGGCAAGGCAATTACAAGTGCTCTTAAAATCGATAATCCAGAAAAGATAGGATTACTCGAAAAATTGAGTGATGGAAGTAGGCTTCTCGCCTCAATTCACCGGGAAGAATCCCTGGCGAGGAAAGGACTTATTCTAGCCAACCTAAACTCGTCATTGAAGACCACATTGTCAAACACGTCGGTCGACGAATGGTTATTCGGGGGAGATTTGGACGAGAAATTGAAGATCGCTAAGAATTGAGAAAAAACATCGAGCGATCTCAAGGCACCAACGAAACCCGTACAGCAATCAACCGCCCAGAAGAACACAAAAAACTCGAAGGGCCCGCCTCGACATTTTTCGTACAAGAATCGATCAACAATGTCGGGCGGGCGTCGGCAGTACAACAACAACCGCAACAACAAGAAAAACTACAGCAGCAGCCAGAACAACAACTCGGATTCGCAAAAGACGCGGGATCGCCGAGAATCGCTCCGATCCTACAGGAAACATCGATAAACGAAACGGAAAATGTAGGTAAACCAGCAGGCCGGCTGGCTTTATTCGTTGACGCATGGTCAAAAGTAACCAATGATTCGGTAATATTAAAATGGGTGCGAGGTTACAAAATACCATTTTCATCGCATCCATTTCAAGATCGTCCCCCGGTAGAACATACGTGGACGGATCAGGAGGACTCACTAATTATCAGTCAAATCAATAAGCTAATGTCTAAAGGCGCCATTGAAAAATGTTCGTGGTCTAAAGGCCAATTTGTGTCAAATATATTCTTAGTTCCGAAATCAGATAAGTCGTATCGATTGATATTGAATCTTAAAAAACTAAACGAGTTTATTACCACGGAACATTTTAAGATTGAAGACTGGAAAGTAGCAAAAAAATTGATTAGATCGCAGGATTTTATGGCTACATTAGACCTAAAGGACGCTTATTACCTCGTTGCCATAGAAAAACAGAGTAGAAAGTGGTTGAGATTTTTGTATAAGGGCGAGTTGTATGAGTTCACGTGTCTACCGTTCGGTCTCAGCGTTGCACCTTATGTTTTCACGAAACTATTGAAACCAATAGCGGCATGTTTAAGAAAGAGCGGCCTAGCTTCTGTTTTCTATCTCGACGACATTCTTGTCATCGATAGGTCGTATGAGAGTTGCGTTCGTAATGTTCAGGAAACAACTGCATTGTTGCAAAAGCTAGGGTTCATTATAAATAAAGAAAAAAGTCTTACAATACCTACACAACGGTGCAAATACTTAGGATTGATTTTTGATTCCAATAAAATGAGTATAGAACTACCAGAGGATAAAATTCAAAGGACCCTCGAATTATTGTGTAAATTCGGTAAACTCAACCATTGCACAATAAGAGAATTTGCAAGCCTCGTCGGTACCCTAGTCTCCCGGTGTCCAGCCGTAAAGTACGGAATGATTTATGTGAGAGGTTTTGAGAAAGAAAGAACTTTAGCGCTCGAAGCCAACCGCAATGATTTCGATGCAATAATGCACCTGCCAAGAAGTCTGGCTGAAGATTTTGCTTGGTGGAAAAAGAATATCGTTTTCGCTAGGGCGCCGATGAGTGAACCAGTTTTCGAGCTTGAAATTTTTTCCAACGCATCGCGTACCGGCTGGGGCATTTTTTGTAAAAATCATAGAGACCACGGGTTTTGGAACAAAGAAGATTTAGCGCTACACATAAACGAATTAGAGTTAAAAGCGGCCTTCTTCGGATTAAAATGTTTCGCAAAAGAGATACGACATAGTAACATTTTATTGCGCATAGATAACACGACCGCAATTGCATACATAAACCGAATGAGAGACAGTCAATACGAGAGGCTCAGCTCCCTGGCCAAAGAAATTTGGCAGTGGTGTGAGAGGAGAGATATATGGATCTCAGCGTCGTATATCCGATCCTGTGAGAACGTCGAGGCCGATCGAGAATCGCGAAGATTACAGCCTGAGACAGAATTTGAGCTCTCGGATAGAGCATTTCAAATAATAGAAAAGACCTTGGGCAAACCGGAAATTGATTTATTCGCGTCGCGGGCAAATAATAAATGCAGTGATTATGTTTCATGGCATAGAGACCCCGAATCCATAGCAATCGATGCTTTCACGATTGAGTGGAAACGTTGGTTTTTCTATGCTTTTCCCCCCTTCTCTGTTATTCTGAGAACACTCAAGAAAATCGAGAGTGAGAAATCTTGCGGTATAATAGTCGTGCCGTACTGGGAAGCTCAACCGTGGTTCCCCTTATTTTTATCTTTGCTTGATACCGAACCAGTTATTTTCAGACCAGATGTTAATTTGATTCAATCTTCCTGCAGAGAGGCACACCCCTTGTGGCACCACCTTACGCTGGTTGCCGCCAGGTTATCCGGGAAGCGTTCATCAGAAGGGAGATTCCGGTGGAATCAGTGGATATTTCAATAGCATCCTTATCGATATCATCGCTTCGTCAGTATGATTGCGGTTTGAAAAAATGGTGGCTCTTTTGTGCTGGCAAGAAACTCGACCCGTGTAGCATCTCCGAAAAGGAGGTTTTATTGTTCCTCACGGAGGAATTCGAAAGAGGAGCTTCATACAGTTCGCTAAACTGCTATAGATCCGCGATTTCGCTAATTGAAGGACCCGAGTTGGGGAAAAACGACAAAATTCAACGTTTCTTTAAGGGCATAGCAAAGCTGAGACCGGCGGCTCCCAGATACGATTCGACCTGGGACCCCAAGGTTGTTCTAAGATATTTATCAACTTTCTATCCAAACGAAGAGATCAGTTTGGAAAACTTGACCTTGAAGCTAGTGACCTTGTTGGCATTATCTACGGGGCATCGAATGCAGACACTGTCTCTTATTGATACGAGAAATATTTACCGAGCAACCGAAAGTATATTGGAAATAAAAATTCCTGATTCAATTAAAACTTCAGGTCCAAAGAAAAAACAGCCGATTCTACGATTACCGTTTTTCACCCACGACAAACCAATTTGCGTGGCCTCAGTACTGTTGACTTATTTAGAAAAAACCAAAGATTTGCGAGGTTCAGAGGTTAAATTGTTTATTTCTTTTAAAAAACCGTATAAAGTCGTAGGAACTCAGACTCTGAGTCGGTGGATAAAGTTAGTTTTGTCTAAAAGTGGCATTAACACCAACGTGTTCTCGGCGTATAGCACTCGTCACGCGGCAACATCAGCGGCAAAACGACAGGGAATTAACATTGACGTAATCCGAAAAACGGCCGGCTGGTCAAAAGACTCAGAGACGTTTGCGCGTTTTTATGATAGATGTATTCCCATGGAAAACAGGGAATTTGCAGAAGCGGTGTTAGAAACCTAAGTACAAACTAATGATTCAGAACTCAAATATGACACTACCGTTATTTTCGAGATGGGCCTTTTTTATTTTTTATGGCTAATCCTAACATCGTGTAACCTGAAAAAAAAAAAAAAAAAAAATTAAAATAAAAATGGCATACAACAAATACATATATCTGCCGTAACTATCTTTAAACAACTACATCTATGATCTCGAGGAAGAGGCGCGAAATACAATTAACGATTAAACGAACTTACCTAAGTGAAGTTCAATCGTGATTGTATGAAGCGCCTCTTCCGAAGAGATCAGTCCCTCCCGCCCTTTTATCTCTAAGGAAATACCCGTTTGTTAAGTTACGGCAGTGGCTTTGCAAAATGAAGGTTCAAGATGGACGCGAGTCGGGCATGGCGTACGCAGGCGTGTACAGAGGGCCGCATAATATAGAAAAATTTCTCTTTAACTTTAAAAATTGTGGCGACACCTGTGGGAAGTGGGGGGTACTACATCTATGATCTCTTCGGAAGAGGCGCTTCATACAATCACGATTGAACTTCACTTAGGTAAGTTCGTTTAATCGTTAATTATATCGCCTTCTATCAATTAGTTACCCATTCGCTTGTCGAACCGGCCATAAGTTGAAACAAATATAATATGCAAGAACATGCATCAAATACGAAATGGTCAGGGTCAGATGACGGTCGAGTTGACACGTAATGTCCCATGTATGAATAATTAAAAAATAGTCTAGTGCAATGAAAGAAGCCTCACCATACATATAATATAGTTCTCAAATTGGAAAATTAATGACAAATTAGTGACTGAAGTCTACTCTTCAGAATCATTTTCAAATATCAGATGTTTTTCACTGTGTTATTCAATTTTTAGTAACGTCAGTCATATGTATGCTGAAACAGTCTGATTCGCGGACTCATTCCACTGCCACATACACAGTAGTGACGCTACTCAATAATGAATAATTTGGTGAGGATAAATCGGAAAATCTAAAAGTGAATGCACTCCACAGAAGGAACTTTATGCTTGAAAACCATCACTCTCGGGATTTCCTGTTTTTTTTCACACCACAGACAACTTTTGAAACTAATTTTATACGAGCAAACAATCTTCTTTTTTCATTATTATTTCGTCAGATTATTATCAACAGAACATACATGTTCAAGCATTTTTTCAAGATAAAAATGTTCATATTCTCCGTACGTTTTCGACAGTCCCAGGCAACAAGTCGGCCCTGCGCTGGCCGGCAGTAATACCGATGCACGATTCGCGCGCTGGGCTCTCTCTCTCGGGCATTACGGGAACGAAGGATTATCATGGCTCCCCAACAATTTACAATCGCTAATTACAACGAATTGCGAGTTTTCACATAGAGACTTTATTCCTGCATGAAACAAAGATGTTTTTGAATAGGAGTGTTTGTCATGCCGTGTAGAATGGCGCTTACACAGTTATTTTCGCGTCAATGATGCGTGGGCTCTGATATTAGTCGAAATAAGTGACACGCCCACATTCTGCGATTAAAATTTAAAAAAAAATTTCGATTTCATTGAATTTTGGGAGCTAGCTCGAACTCATTCCTCGTCAAACATCAGCTGCCAAAAGGACAATCCGATTGATAGCCCCGATTGAAATTAGATAGGTCGGTAAAAATCGTCTGGTCCCTCCCCTTAAAGTAGAATCGCGCATAAAAAATATAATTCCGATAAACAAAAATTTCATGATCACTGCCATTTCCCGGGTAAATATCGCGGTGCCGCCCATAATCGGTGTAACTTGAATTTCAAAGAGAAACACACAATTCCGGCAGTGTTCCACAAATTGTCGGGCTATGATTCGCATTTCTTAATTAAATCTTTAGCTTCAAATTTTTCGGGTCAAATCACACTATTGCCTATTAATAAGGAAAAGTATATATCGTTTACCCAGAGGGTTGATGGCACTACGATGAGCTTGAGATTCATAGATTCGATTCGATTTATGGCTAGCAGCATCGACAAATTGGCATCATACGTGTGCAATGCGGATAAAAAAATAACCCGGAATTTTTACGGTGATCAGGGAAAATTTGATTTGTTGATTCGCAAAGGTGTATTCCCCTATGAATACATCGATTCCTGGGAAAAACTTGATGAACCAGAATTACCAATTAAAAAAGATGTTTATTCAAGGCTCAGTGATTCCCATATTTCCGATGGGGATTATGAACATGCGAAAAATGTTTGGGCCAAGTTCGAGCTGAAAACTCTGGGTGAATATTCCGATTTGTACCTGGAAACCGATGTACTTTTATTAGCCGATATATTTCAAAATTTTCGGGATAGCTGCTTCAAAACGTACAACTTGGACCCTCTGCATTATTACACCGCGCCTGGGCTTGCTTTTGATGCTATGTTAAAGCAGACAAAAATTAATCTCCAACTCTTAGACGATCCGGAAATGATATTATTCATGGAGAAAAGCATAAGGGGCGGTGTGGCACAGTGCTCAAATCGCTATGCAAGAGCAAATAATCGATTCATGGGTGAAGATTTTGATCCTGGCAAGGCAGAATCATATTTAATGTATTTCGATGTAAACAATCTCTATGATGCAGCTTTGAGCGAGCATTTGCCGAGTGGGTCGTTCGAGTGGCAAAATAATGCCATTGATGTATTGTCCCATCCCGATAATTTATCAACCGGTTATATTCTAGAGGTAGATTTAGATTATCCGGTAGAGTTCCATAAACAGCATGCGGACTTACCTCTCTGCCCCGAGCATTTCACATCGCCCGGTAGTAAAATCAGAAAACTAGCAACAATGCTTTTACCGAAAAAAAAAAAAATGTATTCCACTATCGTAATTTGAAACAGTGCATTAAATTTGGTTTGAAGCTGGTGAAAGTGCATAGAATTCTAAGGTTCGCACAATCACTATGCTTAAAGTCATACATCGATCTTAATACGAATATGCAAAAACAGTCGAAAAATAAGTTCGAAAGAAATTTCTACGAGCCTATGAATAATGCAGTATTTGGCAGGACCATGGAGAATGTGCGTAACCATAAGAACGTGAAACTAATCACGAAATGGGAGGGTCGGGGTGGTGCGCGTGCTCTCGTTGCAAGACCCACATTTCACAGCTGCACCATATTCGATGAAGATATGGTGATCATTGAGCTAAATCGCACCATGGTACATTTCAATAAACCTATATACATTGGTGCTGCAGTTCTCGATCTTTCGAAAATATTCCTATACAATTCCACTATGATTATGTCAAAAATAATTCTTCAAGTAGTGAAGCAAAACTCATGTATACCGATACGGAAAGCTTGATATACCGATTCACTGTACCAAATATATACGAAATCATCAAGCGTGATGTTGTGACAATGTTTGATACATCGGACTACCCTCTGGATAATGCCTACGGCATCCCCCTGTTGAATAAAAAACGCCTCGGCCTGATGAAGGACGAGAATAATGGTAAAATGATGACTGAATTTATCGGACTGCGAGCAAAACTCTACACGTCCAGAACTCGCAGCGATACCAATAAGAAACGTGCAAAGGGTGTAAAGGGATCCACATTAAAATCCATCACGTTTGATGATTACAAACGATGCATTATTGATTATAAAAATTTAGTTGAGAAACAGTGTATGATAAAAAGTCGTCGACATACAGTTAGCACTATAGTACAGAATAAGTTAGCTCTAAGCTGGTGTGCTGATAAGCGGAAATTGATACCCGGTAAAACTCATACTTTACCCTGGGGTTATCAAGATTCCGCAAACTAACAAATTTCTCAAATATTTGCGAAGAGTTTTTCTCACATTTTCTCACATTTTCTCACATTTTAAAAGTTTTTCTCACATTTGGAAAAAGTTTTCTAAAATAGGATAAAATAATTTCCCATTCACTTTACATGTAAATGTGAGAAAAACTTTTCAAATCTGAGAAAATGTGAAAAAATGAGGGAAAAATTTATTTAATGTGTGAGGGGTGGGGGGAGGGGGTGAAGAAAAAAATGTAAATATGTTGATAATAAAATTTATTAAAATTGTCACAAAGCAGATTTATTTATCCAACTATTGGTTGGTATGTGAGCTGTCAAATCCCAACCATTTTACATAGAGTTGATCACCACGCCTTCGCAAGACCTTTCCTACAAGATAACCGTCTGGATATTGCACCCTGCTGAGCTCCTCCTCATAAAATCCACCCGCGATGGGTTGGTTCAGGTAGTCGGTGAGTTTGTATGTTGAAGGGTTGGCATTTTTCACCACATCAACTGTAAATATTTCCGTTGTCCAATTCGGTGTACAGCCCTTTTCGAATACATTTTTATATTTACTAATTCCAACTTTACCGCCAACTTTAAATTTGCGCTTCCGTTGGCTTCTTTTGATCTGACGCGGTTTGTACACACTTCGATATATTTGTTTTTCAATGACCGTAGTTACATTTTTTGGTTTCATTCTGATCGTACGATGTTTGGTGTTATTATATTGCGTGCCTCTTCCTCAAGATCAACATGCAGTACCCCTACTATGTACTGATGTCGCCACACGTTTACAGTATAAAATTGAACCTTCTTCCGGTTCGGTTCTGTGGTCACCCGGGGAATTCCCTCATTCCTTTATTTTGTGCCGACAAAATCACACGTGTCTTCAGAATTTCAAAAGAAAAAATGGGAAAGAAAAGAAGCAGAGAAGATTCACCGAGGAATACAGGAGCAGAGGAAGATCTCCGTAGACGAATCGAATGATTGGAGAAAGAATGAAGAATAAAGAGGAAAAAGAAATCGCGTAGTAGTAAGTATATGAGATGGCATCATTACGATGTTGAAACACAAAGAGCCAAAGCAGCCGTGCAAGGGGTGAGGGTCTTGGTCCAACCAATTCCCTAGCAAATTATTGCCACTGGCAATTTTTCAACCTCTAATGAAACTAAGAACGATATTTGAGGTTATGTTGGCAATCGGCTCCCAATGCCTATCCGCATCTCGATTCAATCAACTTGCGTTGAAACACTAACCTCATAACGAACTATATATCAGCACAAGGTTCAACCTAGTGTGATAAGCTGTAGAGACAGAGCAAGAATGACCAAGTGCTCAAGTGGTTGTTTTTCTTCCATCTCTTACAATAGGTGACCGTAGCCATGGCCAGTCAAAGGGTTCCTCTTCTAGACGAAGTCGATCTCCAAGAAGACAGAGGCAGGAGAGCTGGCGTACAAGAGAAAAATATCTTGACGAGACCTCATATCAAGGCAGAAGCTCACCGGAGGGTGATCATGATGATTCAGATTATGATGCTTCATTACTTGGTGGAGACAGCTCAGTACAGGCAGGTGCTTCCTTGGAGCAAAACATAATATCAGTTTCTGAAATGCCCTCAATACAAAGAGGTAAAACTAATCCAATAGCGACCACGCTTCAGCAGGAAGTGAGGCCAGAAAAAAGTACAGAGCCGTCAGCAACACCCCAAGTTGTCGATTCACAACTCCCACTAGACCATGAGGCACAGTAAGAGGCAGAGGTCTTGGAAATTTTTGGGGAGCGTCTTATATCGGAGAGAGTATTAGCCCCGGCAATTCATAAAGATGTAGCAGTCAGGTGGGAAGAAATTATAAGAAACGGACTTCCATCAGAGGAACGAAAATCATTATTAAAGAAATATCCTTCACCAATCAACTGCACCGCCATTGACCCGTCGAACAGTGGCGTAGCTACCGTGGAGCAGTTGGAGCAGGATGCTCCGGGCGCTCGGCCGCGAGGGGCGCACGGTTCCAAGGGTAGGGCACTGCGGTGGAGTGCTCTGTGCCCAGCGACCGAATGCTGAAGTTTACCGCTAGGCGGCGGCGCTTCGTAATTTCACACACAAGTGAAGTATGACCGGGCGAATACTTAAGTTCGAATGCTCACGCTGTTCATATCAGCTATTCGTACGATATTGAAGTTATAAATATTATTGCTTAGTTAGTCATTTGGGCTATAGTCGATACCTTCTGATACCAACCAAAATAGTCTTTTAGTCAATGATACGCATTCAAATAGTTACGAGATCATGTCAGATTCGAAAAAACTTAGCGGCGCTGCTTTTTAAAGAAAGAGATTAGAAAAGGAAGCGGCCGAAAATAAGGCCTTGAAAAAATGTGTTAAAATAACGTCATTTTTTGAAGGTTCGTCCACGTCTTCTGCGACTAATAAAACTGCCAGTAGTGATGCTTCTTCTGGTCTAGTACCATCACAAAATACTGCTTTAGGGCTCATTTCCACACCAAATGAAAAATCAGATCAACATGATCTACCAGTACCTGCAAACACAGATTCAATATCAAATCCGGTTATTGAACAACTTCATGCGAATTTTGACGGCAACATATTTGCGGCAACGACGATATCATATTTTCATCAGATAGAGCTAATTCTCCCGATGTTCTGACATCTGAACAAAAACGACTAATTATCAAACTCGGTCCGTGTCAACCAATGGGTAGTTTTGTTGAAGACACGACTGGTCGTAACAAGAATAGAGGGTTCAGCGCGAATTTTTACACAGGTAAAGGGCCGATGAAGATCAAAAGACAATGGTTATGTTATTCGATGACAAAAAATATTTGTCATTGCCAGCCATGTTGGCTTTTCGATCATTCGAGTTCAGATCCGAAATTTGTAAAAGGGACAGCAGACTGGGCTCATTTAGTTCGCGACATTGATTTACATGAGGAATCGAAGCAACACGGTATTTCTTGTGAAATTTACTATCTTGGCAGACTGGCTCAACTGTCGATGCGATTGACCAGCGAGCGATCGAAAACGCAGCGAATTATTGGCGTAAAGTACTGCGGCGCATTATTGATGTAACCATTAGATTAGCTACAAATAATTTACCCTTCCGAAGTCATAGAGTTACGAGCCCGCAGAATAACTCAAATTCACAAGGGAATTTCCTAGAAGTAATACATTTACTTTCTCGGTACGATGAAGTATTGGCAGATTTATTAGCGCGTCCTAAAGGCACGGTCAATGACCTAAGTCCTGACATACAGAACGAGGTAATCAACTTGATAGCCAATCAGATCAATGTTGGCATCAAAAATAAATTAGAAGAGGCTGCATTCGTGACTATCATATTAGATACAACCCAGGATATTCGCAAAAATTGACCAACTCAGTACTGTTTTCCGCTATGTATTGATACAAAAAGATGAAAATGATGGGCCACGTAAGCTTGAGGTACAAGAAACCTTCTGTGGCTTCACGCGAATCAGTGATCAAACTGCTGGAGGATTAGAAGCAACCGTTTTGCAAATTACTGAAGAGTTTACAATTATTTCAAAATTACGTGGTCAAGCCTGTGACGGTGCTGCAAATATGAGTGGTATTTATTCCGGACTTCAAGCTCGTATTAAAAACAGGAATTCAGCTGCTGAATTTGTACACTGTTGCTCTCACAACTTGAACTTGGTAATTAACGACAGTGTTTCTAATATTCAGGAAGTCAGAGAATTCTATGAGCAGTTACAAAATATTTATGTTTTTTTCAGCTCTGTCAGAAGATGGGCTATGTTAATGGATTCGAATCAAACCAATTTGGTTAAGACATTAAAGAAGGTTTGTCCAACGCGATGGTCGTCTCGTATTCAAGCGCTCGATGCATTACGCTCTCGTTATTTCGATATTATCAAATTGTTGACATATCTGTCATTAAACGGTAAGAATTCCGAGGAACAACGGGAAGCTAGAAGTTTAATTAAATATTTCGAAATATTTCCAACCGTCATTTTGATAGTCGTGCAAACCAAAATACTAGAAATAATCAATTCAGTGTCTAAGCTGCTGCAAGGAACTGATGAAGACATAGAGAAATCAGTTGAGATACTTTCCTCACTCATTATTCAGTTCAAGAATATGAGAAATGATTGGGACTCTGCAAAGGCTGATGCGATTGAGTCATCAAATACATGGAAAATTGAGCCCACTTTTCCCGAAAAGCGAGTACGACGTATTCGGCGGTTTTTCAATGAGTTGCAAGAAAATGAATGTATTTCTAACAAAGAGAAGCGTTTCAAAGTCTCTGAGGTCTTTTATAGAATGCTCGATGTAACAACTACCCAACTTGATACCAGGTTTCAGTCTGTTATTCGGTTGAATGCGACATTCAAGTATCTATCGCCTACATTTTTATTGCAATCATTTGATGGAACTATTCTGACTGCATCAGATGTACTATCATCTACGTACCCAACAGATTTGTCATCAAACTTATGTTCACAACTGCTCCGCTTTAAATCGTGCTTTTATAGTCATCTTTCAAAATTAACTTCCATCCGCGGAGTAGCGGAACTGCTTTTGATTCACAGCCCTGCATCAAGTAGCTTCACTGATATAATTACAGCATGCGTGATTTTTTTAACCTTGCCAGTGACTACAGCATCGTGCGAAAGGAGGTTTTCTGTTTTAAAACTTGATTAAAAGCTATCTGAGGAGTAGTATGGCCCAACATCGCTTAAGTTCTTTGGCAACGTTGTTAATTGAAAGAGAAAGAGTACGTCAACTTGACCTCGACAAAATAATCGACCAATTTGCTGAAGCAAAGGCTCGAAAAAAAGTGTTTTAGACTGTTTGACTCATGACTATCGGTGGTAAGGGGCGCATTTGATGAATACCGCTCCAAGGCACTGAAAGTCTAGCTACGCCACTGCCGCCGAAGCTCAATTTAGAGGTAAAAGCAGCTCTAGACAGTTCTATTCTGAAAAGAGATGAACGAATAGTAGAGAAACAAGAAAAAATTGGATCAGCAATAGCCAGTATTGGCAAATTGTTAACTCTGACCCTTAAGATTAAATCTTCGGATAAGATTGCTCAGTTGGAATCGCTTAACGGGGCCGCAAGACTATTGGCTGACCTTCAGCACGAGGAGACAGCGATTCGTAGAAGTTTAATTCTAAAGAATATCAAGGCATCTTTTAGAGACAACCTTGAGGATTCGAAACCAGATGACTGGTTGTTTAGAGTGGATTTGGCGGAGAGACTAAAGGCAGCAAAAGTTCTATATCAATCCACTAAGGATCTGAAAGTGGTTAGTAAGAGCCAAGCAGAAACAGACAAGATTCCAAAAAACTTCGAGAGCCCGGCTCACCAGAAGCAAATCAGGTCATACACCAATGCGAGGGGAGGCGGGCAAAGACAGGGCCAGAGTCACAGAATCAAGCCATCATATCACAACCGCAGCCAGTATCAGAAGCAAGACCAAAGGAGGACAAAAAAGTACAACTAGAAGTAGAGTTGCAGGAAGATTAGCACAGTTTAAGGACGTATGGAAGGGAATAACATCGGATTAGACAATCCTGAGCTGGGTTTCTGGATACAGGATACCCTTCGCGTTAAAAGTAGAACAAATGGTACCACCAAATGAGCCAAACTGGTCGACTCAGGAAAGAATCCTTATTCGTAAACAGATTTCTATGTTATTGGGCAAACAAGTCATTCAGAGCTGCAAAGTTGCAACAAACCAATTTATTTCAAAAATTTTTTTAGTGCCTAAACCCAATGGATCTTATCGTCTGTGTTGAACCTGAAGCAATTGAATGCATTTATAGAAGGCGAACATTTTAAGCTAGCAGATAGTAAGACCGTTAAACCAATGCTAACCCAGGATTGGTTTATGGCATCTATAGATTTGAAAGACGCATATTATTTAATCAATCTTGCTCTGTCAGATAGAAAATTCTTACGATTCTTCTTTGAAAATAATTTGTATGAGTTTACATGCTTACGCTTCGGGCTTAGTACTGCACCTTCACAAAGATTATGAAACCAGTAGTAGGGTATTTACGAAACCAAGGTTATTTGTCAGTTTTATATCTGGACGATTTTTTATTGATGGCCGCTACTTACAATCAATGTCTGAGAAATATTGTAGAGACATGTCAAATGCTAGAATCCCTGGGTTTTAATATAAATAAAGAAAAAAGCCGACTTATTCCGTCGACTAGATGTAAGTTTCTAGGATTCATGTATAATTCTCATGAAATGACTATCGAACTACCGTTAGATAAGAGAGAAAAAACTCTAAAGTTAATTAAAAAAATTAGCTTGACAAAAAAATGCTCGATTCGCGAATTTGCTGCTTTTGTGGGACCCTTCGTTCATGTTTCCCAGTATTGAAATATGGCTGGGTACACATGAAGGATCTTGAACAAAATAAAATTCAAACGCTTAGGGAAAATGAGGATGAGTTCGATGCATACATGCAACCGTCAACAGAGCTACAGGAAGATTTCAAATGGTGGAGCGGTCATATTTTGCAGGCCAAGAATTTTATAAAAAGTTTTAATCCAGTACTAGAAATTTTCTCAGATGCTTCCTGCTCAGGCTGGGGAGCATACTGTACAAATGATAGAACACATGGTCATTGGAATGTTGAGGAACGGAAGAATCACATTAATATTTTAGAATTACTAGCAGCGTTTTTTGGACTAAAATGTTTCGCGGAAAAGTTAAGAGACTGCGATATATTATTAAGAGTAGATAACACCACGACCATCGCTTATATTAATAAGATGGGTGGGGTAAGGTTCAAAAAACTAAGCAAGCTGGCTAAGCAGATCTGGAAATGGTGTGAGGGAAGGAATATATGGATAATGGCATCATATATACCTTCCAAAGAGAATGTGGAGGCTGATTTTGAGTCTCGACGATTAGAACCGGAAACGGAATATTCACTATCAGATAGAGCTTTCCGTACTATAGTAATCATGTTCGGTCAGCCGAACATTGATTTATTTGCTTCACGAATCAATACAAAATGTAAACGCTATGTTTCTTGGGTGAGAGATCCGAGTTCATTCGCAGTCGATGCATTTACCATTTATTGGGGTCAGTATTTTTTTCACACTTTTCCACCATTTGCAATCATTCTACGAGTTTTGCAAAAGATTAAATGCGAGGGCAGTAAGGGCATTGTGGTGGTGCCATATTGGCCAGCTCAGGCTTGGTTCCCAATGTTTTTGGAAATGCTAGATGACGAGCCAGTTTATTTTAATCCTACTAATAATTTAATACGGTCCTTGAATAGACAACCACACCCAATCTGGAAAAAGATTACCCTGCTGGCAGGCACATTATCAGGGAGACATGGAAAAGAAGAGGAGTACCAGAAGAAGCAATAAACATTATGTTGTCTTCCTTAACACTATCATCTCTCAAGCAATATGATAGCAACCTTGAAAAATGGTGGAAATTTTGTTGTATCAACGAAGTGGATCCGTATGGAGCCGGGATACCACAAGTTATTAAGTTTCTCTCGCGAGAATTTCAAGATACTGCGTCGTATGGTACATTGAATACCTGTAGATCAGCTGTTGCGCTAATACATAGCTCTGGGTTGGGAGAAGATCCACAGATCAAGAGATTATTTAAGGGGTTTGCAAACCTACGACCCGGAAAACCTAAATACAGTAGAACCTCGATTATCCGAACCTCTGTTATCCGAACCCTCTGTTATCCGAACCACGATCGCTTTAACCGAACCCTCTATTATCCGAACTTCAACTGGCTGTTTCTTTTTTTTTATGCGCGCGTTCTTCGTGTTTTCTTACACAGCATGTATCTATTTGAACGACGACGCGAAGTTGACCGAAATTACGTATACACGTTGATGGACCGCGCGCAATTACAATGTTGCAAACAAAGCGTTTGGTCAAACGTGTTCAAGCTTGCTTCGCCTGTCAGGACATTAGTGGGTTCGCATATCCATTCTTACCGGTAGTCTTTATTTAACTCCAGGAATACTCAGTTGAATATATTGTCGACATTCTTTCATAGTTCTTTATATGCATACGCGTTATCGCTTCGACGTCGAGTTCTTCCGCCTCCAAACGGAAACGTAATGTTCTGTCATTGCAACAAAAATTGGATGTAATTTCCAAGTTAGATAAAGGTGAAAGTGGCGTATCTCTGGCGCGTTCATATAATGTCGGCAAAGCAACGATCACTGGTATCAAGAACAATCGAGAGAGTCTCATGTCGTTTGCGTCCACAATGGACAGTGAGGAAGGAGTCAAAATACGAAAAGCGATGAAAAGCGCGCATAATAAAGATCTAGATGATGCAGTTTCCAAGTGGTTCGTACAGAGACGAAGCTTGGGGGAACCAATTTCGGGTCCACTTTTGTGTGAGAAAGCTCTTGATTTGAATAAGAAGCTCGAGGGGCCATCAGATTTTAAGGCCAGTTCTGGTTGGCTTCAAAAGTTCCAAAATCGTCATGGGATACGTGAGTTGCAGGTTCATGGAGAAGCTTTATCACCAAATTCCAACGCGGCCGAAACATTTAAGAAGACATTCCAGACCTTTTTGGATGCGGAAGGATTTTCTAGAGATGACGTTTATAACGGAGACGAGACCGGACTCAATTGGAAAGCTTTACCGCGAAAATCTCTTGCATCTCGACAAGAACATGCAGCGCGTGGCTTTAAAGTTTATAAAGAAAGGGTGACTGGTATGACGTGTGCTAATGCTGCTGGCACACACAGTTTGCCCTTGCTGCTCATCGGAAAAGCTAAAAAGCCACGATGTTTTAAAAACATTACGAGTTCACCAGTAACCTACAAAGCACAGAAAAACGCTTGGATGGACTCGAAGTTGTTCTGTGATTGGTATAAAAATGAGTTTGTACCAATTGTAAAAAAATGGCGTCAAGCTAAATCGAAAACTGGTAAAGTACTGCTGTTGTTGGATAACGCGCCATCTCATCCATCCGCTGAAGTTCTAAATGCCTTTGACCCGGACTTCGTCGTTATGTATCTTCCGCCAAACGTCACATCGTTGATCCAACCTATGGACCAGGGTGTGATCGAAAAACTGAAACGCATGTACCGTAAGCAAATGCTGCGAAGGCTGTTACTGGCGGAAGACAACACTGAAGATGGCGTTGTTTCATTTTCGAAGGCACTGAACTTGAAACATTGTTCCTACATGCCAGCAGATGCTTCGGATTCTCTAACGGAAGAAAATTTGAAAAATTCCTGGAATAAGTTGTGGCCTCCTTCGGCAGAGCCAGAACAAGAGATTGTTGAAGAGGTTCCCCAGGCTGATCGCCCTGAATTCGTCGAGTTATTCAACAGTATCCCGGGATTTACGGATTGTAACGAAGAAGATGCTATAGATTGGATAAACAACGACGCGAACGATCCAGGTTATCAGCTTCTAGATGATGACGAAATTGTATCTTCGTTAACGAACCCCGGCGAAGAGAATGATAATGACGACAGCAGTAGCGACGAAGATTTGGGTACGTGCAAGAAACCTTCAAATGCCGAAGCGTTTGCAGCTTTAGAGACGGCTCTTGAGTGGTATGAACAACAAGAAGAATGTTGCCCAACACAGCTTCTGCTTCTCAAACGTTTGCGAGATTTAGCCGCAAAAAAACGAGTAACAAACATACGGCAACCAAAAATTTTGGATTTTTTTATGAAGAAGCCTTGAACTTTAGCCGTTTAATGTGCATTATGTAACGAGATCTCATTCTTTTGTACTGTTTTCCTACTGTTCTGCTTTTCAAGAATTACATGACATACACATTTATATATTTAATTATTTGTTATTTAGTCACTTGACACTTAAAAAAAACTTTAAATAATATGTTAAATATTCATAAATTCTATTAAATAATATATATATAATAACATATATATGATGACGGATGGTTTCAATGGAAGAGGCGATCGATCAGGGTTTGTCTAACAGCAAAGCCCTCTCCTGGCTGCCAATGTGGTAGTTCAGCAGGAATTTCTTCTTCCTCTTCGTGGGGCTCATGTTCAGGAAGGATATCATCTAAAATGAGTGATAAATTGTGCAGAACAGCACACGCTACGACTATTGTCGTGCTGCATAATAGTTTTGTTCCTAGTCCTTTCGATAGGCAAGGAAATCTCCGTTTCCATATTCCAAAAGTCCTCTCAACAATACCTCGTGTTTTTCTTTGTACCATATTGTACCTGCACGTTAGAACAAAGACTTTAATGGTGTATTTCCTTATTGCTAGAAAGCATCGAATAGATTCTCATAATATTTTTTCAATACCTCTCATGTGCTGCTGTAACTGGATTCCCCAACGGAGTAAGTAGAAACGGAAGGCAGAGATAGCCACTATCTCCAACGAGAGTTCCATTCAGTTGCCTCTGATGATATCGTGTATAGATTCGCGAATTTTGAAAAATTCGACTATCGTGCTGACTTCCGGGCCATTCTGGTACAATATCCAAAAACTCCATTTGAGGTCCTACGACTGCCTGGAGTGCGATAAATCCATATAATAATGAGGACTTTTATCGTTAATGATACCATCAGTTTATTTAGTAGTAATAGACAATTAGAACTAACATACCTGAACATTTAGTGAAAAATACCCCTTCCGATTTCTATACACCTCTGCTAAGTTTTGGAATTTTGTATGGGACAAACGTACGTGGGTGCAGTCAATAGCGCCATCCACTCCAGGAAGACCAATTCCGTCCCCGCCTGCCCCAAGTCGCCTGAATTTGTCCCTGTTAGAAAGTCGATCTTCTTCCGTAGCAGGCATTTTAATAATCTCGTACATTTGAGCCGCAATTAGCGTTGATACTCTAAGGATTACTCTTGAAATCGTAGACTGTGAGAGACATATCAAACCGCCATTTACGAGCTGTAAATAACAGCCACTATCAACAAGATTGTACAGTAACTTGACAAAATAGATTAGTTATGTTAAATCATTTTAACAATGCTTGGATTGCTTGACCATATAGTTGTTATATCGTACGAAACTTCTCAAATTAAAGCGGTACTCACTTGATAATTAGCAGTAGCGTAAAATCGTAGACAAACTAACAATTGCATCACCGGTGCAATTGGTAAGCCACGATTATTCACTTTGACTAATCCATGTTGAATTCTGGGTAATAGCCCATGCATTACACTATCTTTTGAAAATCGGAATCGTCGTTTGAATTCGGTGTCTATATAAAACTCGAAAGGATTCTGTCCATCACGAATGTATCTTTTAGGTGCACGCAGATTCCGCTCATCATCGTCTTCGGAAGAATCATCCGAAGAAGCATCTGTATCCATGTTATCCATATTGTCCATATCGTAGAGATTCACCAAATCATCAAAATGCGCCATTGTCACAGAATTTCCGTTTAACTTCACTGGTCACAATTTTACACGTGATTTTCCAAACCTCATTCACCGCTTCAACCGTCACTATCGGAAATGCCCCTAACCTATTACCAAGGATACCCAATAACACGAATATCGGGTACCTGCAGCAATCTCTTTTGTTGTAGCCGGGCAATTACTCAGAAGGACAATACTCAAAATTCAATAGTTAATAGTGAACTAATATTTAATTATTTAATAGTGCAATCAATGATTTGTTTTATTTAAAATTAACGCAATGTTGAACGCAAATATATTTTTTTGGATAAAGCATTTGCTTAAGTAGTCTCGGGACCCGACTTGTTGAAGATCGTCTTATTACCCAAATAAGATCGTATTATTACTCGAATGAGACCGCGTTAATTGATTATGAAACATCGTGATTCGAGACAATGCTTATTTATAGTAAGATAAGACTATGAAACTAGTTAAGTTTTGTCTCCAATAAGACAGTCTTCGTAAAGACAGACTTATTAGTCAAGTCTTGAGATCGTCTTATTTGACGATTATGCATCTAGACAACATCTTAAGACCGTTCTTAAGACAGTCTCAGATATAAGATCTGACTCTGAATACCGCCCTATATTTCGATTTAATCGTTATTGCTTTGCAATTTGTGGAGGCAGAACGATTGGGGGACTGGGAACTACATTTGCAGAGTGTGAACAGAATGTTACCAGTATTCCACGCAGCAGGCCACTTACCTTATGCAAAAAGTGCACAGCTGTACCTGCAAGATATGGTGGATCTAGAAGTTGGTCCGAAAGATGCGCCGGAGGAGGCAATGGAGCCTGACGAATATGATTCATTTACAAAAGACGGTCTCTTCACTGTTCGGAGGTCAGATAAAGCTTGGGCTGGAGTTTGGACCGACATGACGATTGAACAAACATTGAATCGTTATTTTGGAACAGATCTAAAGCACGGAAGAGGAGTTTCACCAGGGGTAGTTGCTCGATATCTCTTGACAATGCCATCGACATTCAGTATTATGGAATGTGTTGAAGAGTTCTTTCGCGTCACAACATCATCGAGTGAGCAGCACACGGATATTGGTCCTTCCAGGCTAAAAAGAGACGAACTTGATGTCGCGAAGTTTCTGTTTTGGATAAATAAACATCAACCGTTCAAACCGCGGACGTCTTTAGTTTCGTTATCCACAGGAATCGTCGGCGGCCCTGAAATCAACTGCCACTTGGCGATAGAGGTTGGCAAAAGGCTAATGAGCACGATGGTTGGGCGAAATGCTAAAGATATATCCCTGTTAATGTCGAACAGAGTGAAGACGTTAGAATCAGCGAAGACAAGCCTCCACATAGGTGGCACTTCACATATTACTGTAGATTCGGCATTACTATTTCAGCGGATATCACTGTTACTTGAGAGCAATTCCATTGAAAAGAAAAAAGCCTTCGAGTATGAACTATCACCATTTCCGTTAGCGCTGTTCGATGAGAAAGGGTTCATGCGAAAAACACAAAAAGCTGAGCTGTATAAAATCTTTAAGACGCACAAATCTACGGTTGATAGTGAGACATTTTTGCTAAACTTCACTTTCGTAATTGATGGTGGCTTTTTATTACACAGCGGACGTTGGCCTCACGGGTCGACTTTTCGAGACCTTTTTGAAACGTGCCTCCAACAGATTGTGACTCATTACCGATTCAACGCGTGGGTAGTATTTGATGGGTACAAGAATGAGTGTATCGGTCTTAAATCGTACGAGAGATATCGTCGTCAAGAAAAGAATTTTGCTGCAGACATCGACATCAATGAAAACATGCTCGTCACGTTGACTCAAGCAAGGTTTCTGTCAAATGTCGCAAACAAGTATAAATTTGTTCGTCTTTTGTCTGAGTATTTATGTAAGAACGGAATAAATGTCAAAGTTGCTGATGAAGACGCATATTCGATGATTGTGAACACGGCAATACAGGCGAATGAATTAGTGGAGGGTCCAGTTGCAGTAGTCGGTAACGATGTCGATTTATTTGTGCTACTCATCGGTTTGACTAACGAAAGAAGGACCATGTTTTATTATAAAATAGTTCCAAATGCAAGAACAAGACAATTGTATTCAACAGCCGATCACGAACATTTACGAGAATTTATATTGTTTGCGCATGCCTTCGTCGGGTGCGATACGACAAGTGCCCTATATTCGAAAGGCAAACGGACATTATTGAAAATCTTAGAACAAAAAGAAGAGTTGCGTCAACTTTGCAAAGTCTTCTACAACCCCGAAGCAACGGCTGATTCATTGTTAAGTGCAGCGGAGAAATTCATTTTACATTTGTATGGAGTTGGAAATGATGAAATCACACTTGGCGCAGCTCGATTTCAGAAGTACGAATCGTTAACATTCGCTCAGTCGACTGCAGTTCGCCTGGCTTCACTACCACCGACCGCAGCTTCATTACAGGAACACGCAAAGCGCGTCTATTTACAAATGCAAATTTGGCTGGGTAAAAACTTAAAACCAGAAGATTGGGGGTGGGTTAGATCTTCAATCATCCTTCTGCCGATTATGACCGCAAAAGATGCAGCTCCGCCTGAACTTCTTCATATGGTAAGACAATTTAACGAATCAACAATTGATAATAATAATCAAAAAGACAAAGGTTCTCTAAATGTTTAAGAATATTTAAACAGGAGTTTACATTTTAATTTACATTCGATATGCATTGTATGATCATTCTGTTCACAGGTCTCCTGTGGCGGTACGACTGACTGTCGGAGCGCTCGTTGCAGTTGCCGAAAGGCTGGTATGAAATGCTCACGGTTTTGCAAACACTGTGAAGGTGTAAGCTGTAAAAATGCCCCCGACATGAGGCCAGATTTTTCGGTTGAAAACGATGTAGACGAGCTACCGGTTGAATTCAACAACATTGAGGGTGAATTGCCTCCCGATGAAGAGTACGAAGTACCAGCCGAAGAAATATATGATTTCGGAACATCGGAGGATGAAATTGAATTAGAATATTAGAGCTTCTTAAAATTATAACGTGCAATGAAAAATTAAAATTCTAGTCATTTATTACAGTATTGTATATGCGAATAATCTAAAAAAAAATAATTTTTGTACCTTGCTTAATTCTTTTTCGAATTTTGATTTATTATATAATTGCGTAAAGAAAAATCACAAAATATGCTTATTTTTGACACTGCATTCTCAAAATCTGCATACCCCACGCCATTAATTACCATTTGAAAAGTTGATAATAAGATTTATGAAAAAAGCATATCTCCTAATTTGTTGACTGAAAGTTAATAGCAATGGTGTTAATACGTTATTATTGGAGGTAGGAGAGGGGATGGAGGGAGGGGGGGCCACCCGCTCACCCACTTCCCCCCCTTCCTCCAGGGGGTTACTTGGACTAAGTCCACTGCTCGAGTTCTTCTTCATCTCGACGTTTCGGGCGCTAAAATCTGCTCCCGTCCTCAGGATGGTAGTCTGGCGACTTCCCATGGCAGAGTGATCAAATTCCGTGCTCCCACCGGTATACAGGGTGATTCAGAATGAGGTATTTTCCTTCTACCAGTAGATTCCTCGTGAAAATCTAAGACGAAAATTATCAATGATAAAATGTCGAGGGTGAAGCCGTTTTCGGACAAGAGTCGTTCAAAGTTAGCCAATGTGAGAGCAGATACGAAACTGTCTCAGGGCTGCACCGCCGGCCTGGCGGTCCTCGCGACGCGTCACCGGCTACCGCGATCTCGCCAACTGACAAAACGACGATCGCGGCCCTGAGGTAGTTTCGTATCTGTTCTCGTATTCGCTAACTTTGAACGGCTTTTATGTAAAAACGGCTTCACCCTCGACATTTTAGCATTGATAATTTTCGTCTTAGATTTTCACGAAGAATCCACTGGTAGAAGGAAAATACCTCATTCTGGATCACCCTGTATATAGGTTCGTTGTCGGTGGCGCCAGCTATGACTGGTGGCGCCGCCTTGGCTTGCTCATGGCCTCCCTCACCTCATCCCTGTACAAGGGTAACCAGAGTTTGTTAAGTTCTATGCTGGGTTGACTTACAGCATTTGGTGTGACTGCTATGCAGGCTGACTCCTTCAATTTTCGTTCGATAGGATAGGTCCTTCAACAATATCCGGGCATCATCCCATTGGAAGTGGTGTTCATTCTCAACAAACTCTGGTTACCCTTGTACAGGGATGAGGTGAGGGAGGCCATGAGCAAGCCAAGGCGGCGCCACCGACAACGAACCTATATATACCGGTGGGAGCACGGAATTTGATCACTCTGCCATGGGAAGTCGCCAGACTACCATCCTGAGGACGGGAGCAGATTTTAGCGCCCGAAACGTCGAGATGAAGAAGAACTCGAGCAGTGGACTTAGTCCAAGTAACCCCCTGGAGGAAGGGGGGGAAGTGGGTGAGCGGGTGGCCCCCCCTCCCTCCATCCCCTCTCCTACCTCCAATAATAACATATCTCATAATGTTTTCAATATTGATTGAGAATCTGCAGCGTTTCGAAGTTGTTACAAAAGTAGTTATAACTTCCTTGGTCGTTGTAAACTGGTTTTTTACAGTACAAAAAAATATATTACTCATTTTGTAAAATCTCAATTCACGACTCAATATGACACGTTGGATACAATTTTCTTAGCTTGCAATTGAAAATTATGGACAATAACAGAACCTCACTTTCATTTCATATGAGTTGTATTCCGAAACATTTACGATATTATATTTATTTATTCTCGACTCCTATCAACAATCGAGCATATGTACCGATCTTGGGCGAGAGGAGAGGTACCGCGCAAGGGGCTGCGTACCCTACCCTCACCACCGGCACGCAATGCTTTCTTCACGTTTGCCTGTCGCCCCACTCCTTCATTTCTGTTAACCCTATTTAAAATCGTAAATTCGTTCCACTGGCTCACCTATTGATTTTGGAGAAAAAAAGGTTGATTGTTTTTTACGCGACTTTGTTTTTATCTACAACTCTTGTCCGAAACTTTTTTTCAATTTCTTCGTCGTTGGCGCAATATTGCAGTTTAAATTTTCAAATTTTTTTTTTAACCCTTTCCTCAAAACTTAGTGCGAAAATTCTTGCACCATTGGATTCCGGACGTCGAAAACTATAAGAAAAATGCTAACGCATACTGTTATGGCAAAATCGCATGTATGTGAAGGTATCTCAACTGGATTAAATGCAAACAAACATTAATTACAAGAATCCAAGCGGCACAACGCAACAATGGAGGCGATTGCTTTGGAAAAAGGCTTATACCTGAAACCATACAGGAACGGTATGGGGCTGTATTTGAAGCCGGCAAAAAACTAATAAAGCTACCACACCGAGCCCTCACAGATGCTGATTTGCTCAACTCTGCAAGAGCTATGGAAATTCCATATTTTCGAGGTGTTTTTATGCGGAATGATTTACCCAGTTCAGGGCCTAGAAAGCGTGAATCTGCAATTATCAATCTCGATGATAAAAACGGTCCGGGGACGCATCGGGTCGCGTACACGAAAAATGGCAACGATGCGGTGTATTTCGATAGTTTGGTGATTTACAACCACCTAGAGATCTAATGAAATATCTCGGTGTTGGTAGCGTGAAATATAATCATAAGGGATATCAAGAATATAACAATAATTTGCGGTCACTTATGCCTCAAGTTTCTCAGCGGACAACTATAAAATGTATGCGAATCACTGATGTGATATTAGTCATGGCTGATTCGTTCACGTTGACACTCTCTGGGGAATCGTCGGTATTGAGGACTCAATATTTTCCTCCTATCGAGCTATCACCGACAAAGACGTATGTTCTCGGACTTATAGAGCTCTTGACATTCAACGCAATCCCCAATATAGATGAGGGGTGTAATAAGTGTTATGTTGGAAATACGAAGTATTTAAACCCCGCGCCTCACATAAACAAATCCTGGCATCACTAGAGCTGGCCTTCGACCGGATCAACTTTGCTGGCTAAGTCGACCAGTATGTTGATAATCGCTTCACGCGAACGGTCGTCTTTTCTTTTAAACTCTGGCCGATATTTGTATACCTGATAATAATATAACCTAATAAATTGATAGTAACATTATAATGTCAGCTATTTAATGTGCCTAACCCTTACCCTTTCAACAGGTTATGGGCCCAGGTTCGCGAATCGGTATCGGTAAAACACGCAAGTGAAAAACTTGTGACAGAGTGATCGCGTGATAAGCGAACCGGCGGGAAAACCGCTATAAGAGAACAGTTGAGCTGAAACACAAGAAGTGTGTGCGTGGAGTAAGTGTTTTTCAGAGACGTTATTTTTTTTTTTTTTTCGTGAAAGAAATCGAAGTGAGGATGTCAAATACGTCAATACGGATAGACCCGCTAACGGCGGACAATTATGATACGTGGAAAATTCATATGAGAGCGATACTCATAAAAAACGATTTGTGGGGATACGTCAACGGCACAGACGTAAAGCCGGTAAGTGATGGCACATTGATTGCACAGTGGGTGAAAAACGACAATAAAGCGCAAGCAGACATCATATTAGCAATAAGCGCGCCTGAAGTGAGGGCTGTTGACAGCATGGAAACATCCGCAGAGATATGGCGAAAGCTCGAGTCGTTATACCAATCAAGTGGACCGGCACGCAAGGCATCGTTGCTGAAGAAGCTGGTGCTAACTCGCATGCAGGAGAGTGACGACCTGAGGAAGCATATGACAGATTTTTTTGACGCTGTGAAAAAACTAAAAGAGATTGGGCTGATAGTAATTGACGAGTTACTGTCAATTCTGCTGCTATACAGCCTACCAGAGTCATATGATACATTCCGAATTGCGGTTGAGTCGCGGGATGATTTGCCCAACCCGGAAATTTTAAAAGTGAAGATCGTTGAGGAATACGAGGCGCGCAAGTCGAGAGAAACCAACACCGGCCAAGGTGCCATGTATGTGAAGAACAATAGACACCAACACACACGGGCTCCACAAAGTGAGAAGGTCGAGAGGTCTGAGGGACCAAGAAGTAAACCCGAGTGTTTTCGTTGTGGTGGTGTTGGCCATATTGCGCGATACTGTCGATCAAGGTATCCGTCAAAATCAAAACAAAGTGCGCGACAAGTTGAGGACAGAGATAGTAGATCGGTGTGCTCTTCGCGAGCGCCCGAAGAAGATGTAATGTTTAGTACTACTGAAGAAGTTATGTACAGCCGCGGAAGCGGTACCGAGTGGTGCATCGACAGCGGATCCACCGGGCATATGTGTAACGTGAAAGACATTTTTACGAACTTTATGCCGCTTGATACCGAATTAAATTTGGCAAACAGTGAGAGTACCAGGATCACTGAAACGGGAAGTGTACGCCTACCAGTAAACACGGGAGACCGCGAAAGAGTCATAAACATCGAAAAGGTATTTTACGTATCGGATTTGCGTACGAACTTGTTGTCGGTGTCAAAGATGACAGATCGGAGTTTCGAAGTACGGTTTCGGAAGAGAGACGCGACCGTTATTGATAAACACAACAATGTGTTAATCCGCGCGGACCGGGTAGGAAACTTATATTACGTGAGAAAGAGCAAAGACTCCGTGAATATAGTGGAAAATAAAAACAAAAGTGAGATAGACATATGGCATGAAAAGTTGGGACATTTAAATGAACACGATTTAAAAGAAATGGCCAGAAATGGGAGTGTACATGGACTCAGTTTCAAAAGTGACGCAAAATTGTCGGAGTGCGAAGTGTGCATCCGTGAAAAACTAACACGTTCTCCATTCCCGAAAAGCGATGTAGAACGTACAGAAGACCTGCTTGAAATAATTCACACCGACGTGTGTGGCCCAATGAGGTACGCATCTCACAAAGGGTACAGATTTTTCGTAACATTCATCGACGATAAATCGCGTTGGTGCGAAGTGTATTTCGTGAAACATAAATCTGAAGTCTTGGACGTTTTTAAGAAATTCAAAGCAGAAGTTGAGAAATTCACGGGTAAGCAAATAAAAGCACTCCAGTCGGACAATGGAAGAGAATATTGCAATGGCGAGTTCGACCACTTCCTCAAAATTCACGGGATCCAAAGGCGTTTAACGGTGCCCTATACACCGCAACAGAACGGCGTGGCTGAGAGGAAGAATAGAACATTATTAGAGATGGCTCGATGCATGATGCGTCAGTCAGGCGTTCCTCCAGCATTTTGGGCCGAAGCGATCAACACTGCGTGTTACGTGCGAAATCGGTGCCCAACGTCCGCATTGAAAGGGCAAATACCATTCAAAAGGTGGAAGGGGAAAGCCCCCACCGTACTTTACATGCAAGTGTTTGGAGCGAAAGTCTATGCATTAGACAAAAGCACAAACAAGGGGAAATTTGACTCACGTTCGGAACAGTGCATCTTCATGGGTTACTCAGTGGAGTCAAAAGCCTATCGTGTCTATTCACCGAAAAACAAGAAAATCATTGTGACTCGGGACGTAAAATTCTTGGAGGGATCTGCGTTTGGAAACGAATATCAAGAAATACACGACAGCGTAGAAGATGATAGCCAAATATCAGTCGAAATCACTGATCGAGAGAGCTCCGAGGATCACCATAAGACACCAAAAGAAATCCAGGCCGAACCTGAACGTCCAAATAAGCGAAAGGCCCCAGTTACATGGGAATCGCTGCTTCAAACTTCCAAACGTGGGAGAGGGCGTCCGAGAATCGTGCGCACTGGGTCGGTTGGAAGACCACGGAAAACTTATCAACCAGCCAGCATCGAAGTCGAGGACGGCGAGAGTAGCAGCGACGAAGGGGACACACGCAAAGGACAACAAGAAACAGAAGAAGATGGAGAAGTTTTTACTGAACACGCAAATCTGCTGATGACACAGGATCCGTTGACGTGGCAGCAAGCCAAAGAAACCGAAGATACGGACGCCTGGAGGATAGCGTTGGAAGACGAGTACTTAGCGCAGATTCGTAACGGTACGTGGGAAATAGTTACACGACCAAAGAATCGTAAGGTAATTGGTAGCAGATTTGTGTTCTGCACGAAAAACAGCGGCACAACTGAAAAGAAAAAGGTGCGACTTGTCGCAAAGGGTTGCTCCCAACGACCAGGGGAGGATTTCCAGGAAACCTTTTCACCGGTCGTGAGATCAACTTCCATACGACTAATGGCCGCGTTGGCTGCAGAACTCGAGCTTGAAATACATCAGATGGACGTCATCGCCGCATATCTAAACGGAGAACTTGAGGAAGACGTGTACATGGAAGTGCCGGAACAATTACGCGAAGTGATAAATAAACTAAAATCTGGTGAACGAGTCGGTTCAAGTGATAAGATCGTGCACGAGAGCGCCGTGAGAAAAACAGCTGATCGGTGGCATAGTGAACTTAATACGAACAATGACAATGTGTGCCTGCTGAAGAAATCGCTCTACGGATTACGCCAATCCGGCTTACAGTGGCACCGAAAGTTGGTAAACAAATTACGTAGACTGGGCCTAGAGGCAATGCCGCAGGACCCATGCATGTTCGTGTCGCGAAACAAAAATCGCATAATGCTAATCGCGGTTTACGTGGACGACATCCTGATTGCGACAGACGATTCAAAGTGGTTACGCGAAATAAAACAATCGTTGTCGGAATCGTTCGAAATGAAAGACCTCGGTAAGGTCGATCAGTGTCTCGGGATCGAATTTTCACGCGATAAGCAGCTGCAAGTTTACTTAAAACAACGCCGCTATGCTGAAACGATTTTAGAACGGTTTGGGATGACAGACTGTAAACCGGTATCGACACCGATGGAATCGGGCTGCAAATTGATGAAACCAGTAAACGTGAGTGACAGCGAAATGAGACAGTATCCGTATCAGAGCCTCATCGGTGCGTTAATGTATTTATCAGTGACGACTAGACCGGATATTACGTATACGGTGAACTACCTAAGCCAGTTCAATAATAGCTACAACGCTGAACATTGGAAAGCTGCAAAAAGAGTGCTACGTTACTTAAAAGGCACTCTAGAGTACGGGCTTGTGTATAAGAAGACGGGACTACCGTTGTTCGGTGTAGTTGACGCAGATTGGGGTGCGAATACCCTAGATCGCCGATCATATTCCGGGTACGCGTTCGTCCTAGCCGGTGCTGCGATATGTTGGGAGGCCCGTAAGCAGCGAACTGTGGCCCTATCAAGCACAGAAGCTGAGTACATGGCCTTATCAGAGGCAACCAAGGAAGCCATGTATCTGCAAGGTATCTTGGAAAACGTAAACATGTCGAGTGACTGCGTAACGCTGTTCAGCGACAATCTAGGCGCTCAGGCGCTGGCAGAAAGCAACGCCTATCATTCGCGAACCAAGCACATCGACGTGCGACACCATTTTGTCCGAAACGTCGTCGAAAAAGGGCGAGTCTACCTACAATACTTGTCCACGGAGGAGATGCCAGCGGACGTATTAACCAAAGGACTCAGTGGACCAAAACATCGGGAATGCCTCATCAATATAGGCATGATTAACGTTCATGATTAGTGAGGCTTGAGCTCATGACTTCGAGGGGGGGTGTTGGAAATACGAAGTATTTAAACCCCGCGCCTCACATAAACAAATCCTGGCATCACTAGAACTGGCCTTCGACCGGATCAACTTTGCTGGCTAAGTCGACCAGTATGTTGATAATCGCTATTACCCACAAATCCGAGTTACCCGTTCGCATACTTAAAGTCAACGCCTTGCGGGTTGAGTGTAATATTACCACGGGTGCGTATATCAATGAGCATCGAGTACATACGATTCACCAATTTTTTCCAACCGTACCACCCGGATATGAGATCGTGGAAGTGCCGACAAATGTCATTTACCATCCAATCACCGTACGGTCAATACACGATATACAGTTGAGAATAGTCGATCAGGACGGAAAATTGATCAGTTTTCAAGGTGAAACTGCAACTATACGATTACATGTGAAATCTTTGAGATAATATGGGCATTGTGTTTGAGAGGACAAGAAAATCTGGCGGTAGTTATAAAAGCCTGATAACATGTCCGAACATCATCAGTCATCGAGCAGCTCCGATTCGAGTAACACATCAGAACGTTTAGTTTCTCCAGAGCCTCGGACTCCAACTTCGTTGTGGTGGAGGTGGAAAATAAGAATTCGCTGCTCTTTCTGCATATGTCCATCACGAAAATGATAAAAATCCAAACACCCGTGACCTTCGACGAGTCGATTGCCCACTGTGAAATACATGCACATCAACCGTATGCTGCATCTACATTCAAAAATAACGATGAGATCCGCATAGCTGTGCAGAATCAAGATGCGTGTGTATTACCCAGTAAAAGTTTGATCCACATCTACGGTCGGCTCACGAAATCAGATGGTACCGCTGTTGGTGTAGGCACGGAATTGGCCAATATGGCCGTGTGTCACATGTTTGGCGATATGCGTTATGAGTTGAATGGTCACGAGATTGATCAGAATAAGAATGTCAGCATCACGAGTATTATGAAGGGATACTTGTCATTCACCCCAGGACAACAACATCTTCTGGGAAACGCCGGATGGTTGGTGAATAATGAAGATAAACTAACCAATGTCGATGGATACTTTGATGTTGTTATACCGCTGAATTTTTTACCCGGATTTGCCGAGGACTATAATCGAATCATTGTCAATGCGAAGCATGAGCTAATTTTGACGCGATCAAACAATGATTTAAATGCCATACATCAAACCACTGTGGCGGGTATCAAAATTTCGATCGAAAAAATTGAATGGTTGTTGCCATACATCAGGCTATATCAGATCCTGCAAAGATTAAGATGCTCAATTATATCGCCAAAGATCCGGCTGTATCTATGAGTTTTCGCACGTGGGAAATGTACGAGTACCCAATATTGCCTGCAACAACAAGACATGTATGGGTTGTCAAGACATCTACACAGCTGGAGTAACCAAGACACGTCATACTAGGATTCCAAACCGAACGACGAAACGATCAGTAGAAAAATTCCAGTCAATTTGATCATTGTATGATTAGAGATGTGAAACTTTTCCTAAACTCGCAATGCTATCCCTATGGAAATCTGAATCTTGATATTACGCGCAATCAATGCACCATTCTCTACGATATGTATACAAACTCTCAAATTTCATACTACGATAAGGAATCCGAGCTTCTTTTGACAAAGAGTGATTTTTTGGAGAGAGCTCCGCTCATTACTATTGACTGTTCCAAGCAAAATGAATCGTTAAAGAGTGGACCTGTGGATATTCGTTTGGAATTTGAAACTAGCGTTGCATTTCCAGCAAATACTTCAGCCTACTGTATGATTATACACGATCGCGTTGTTAAATACAACCTGATCAGCGGTACTGTCAAAAATTAGCCACATTTTAAGGATTCTGCATGCTTAAAAACTATAGATTGAGCTTATTCTAACTCACTGAAGGAACAATAAATAAATAAATATGATTGCAATTTCTTGTTATTTATTCAACCCTAACCCATTCCTATTACATATTGTAACGTGGTGGACTCCCAGTCCGCCACTGATCAGCCTTCCCTGCACCCCGGCACGATGCGCGACTCCTAATGCTAATTATGTCAGCAGGTTAAGGCGACGCTGGACTGCGAGGGACTACGGTGGAAGACGACCGCGAAGATCGGCGGGGAGGGACGCTGCAGAGCCGCCCGATAGTACCTGTGCCTCGGACTGACAATACCGGACAACAGCGCACCAGCCAGCTGGTCGGGAGAGGGCTGACCGTCGCAGCCTCAGGCCACCGCTCCTTCCTGTGTTACCTCCCGAGCCGGCCCTAGCTCCCCCATGACGTCACCGCACCGAGGTACGGCGAAATCGGCGGGTGCCGAGCGGCTACCTCCCTCGCCGTTATCAGCGACGCCGGCTTGAACTTCCGCCGGCGAAGAAGAGGACCTTCATCTTACCTTCTCGCGCCTTGAAAGTTCGCTGCCGTCTACCGTACCGCTTTCTTGTTTTCTCGCTTATCTTCCTTTTTTTTGCGCACTACCTTCTTCTCTTTAGTTATCTGCTTCATCTTTTCGTTTTACTTTCTTTTGGTTCGATTAATTCCTGCGTTAGTGCTGTAGTTTCCTTTAGATTTAGCTTATGTAGTGTAGTTCGTTCGGCTTAACCGACACCCGCTGTTTGTGAGTGTGTGGAGTGCTGCTGCCGTCCCGTGCCGTGCCGCAGGAGTGGTTGCTGGAGAGCGAGGTAGGCTTCTCACCGGACTACCGACCAACCGTCTCGCGCGGCTGGGCGACTTCTTTATAGTCCAGTAAAATGTGTCGAAAGTGAGAAATTTTTTCCGTAGAATTAGAATTTTTGACTGAAGCTAGATGGTTGGATACTAAAAGTAACCCCAATGAAATTTTGTTCCTCAACCTGCCCTTACCCCCCGAAATAGGGGTTGAAAAATTGAAAATCGCTATATCTCGAAAACTAATGGCCCGATTGAAAAATATTTCAAATGAAAGTTGTTCGGGATAATAAAATACATATAAAGTTATTTGACCTCCAACCTCCTATCTTTGAAAATAAGGGCACGAAAACGATATGGAAATTCCAGTGTAACTGAAAATGTATCCTCGTCCTCGTATCTGTTTGAGAACCTTTGACACGAGTGAGACGGAGCGATACTCTGCTCGCACCTGGCGGCGTGCGTAGGCAGGCGCGCACTACGCGTCGTCGTTTTTCTCTCTCTGAAATTCTAGCGCGTCCTTTTCCTCGCAGTTTCTGCAACCGTTCGTCTACAACGCTGTTCTGTCAAACCGTCATCCACGCTGTTTATTGGAAAATTGGAGAAATACAACCCAATAAACACTGCATGGTCGGAGAGACGTTTATTTCACGGAATAGAGGTTTAAATATGGTATAGGTATAATTAAAAAACGTTCATATACAAACGTATAATATTCGATTAGTATGAGATGTAATGTATATACGTATTTACATTGTTGCGTTTCATCAAAACGTTTTTATTGCATCAACCTATCGTAATCTCATTCGTTCAAAACAAGTATTTTCTTCCACGTATATTTTATTGGTGCAAAAACCTTTTGCCTAGTTATATAAATGTGATACTTACCCACAGAAAATACATTTTCATGCCAAGAAATCATTATACAGTTATTATTTTATACAAAAATTCCTTCCTAGTAAAAAAACAATTTGAAATAAGGTGCTATTGCCTAGTTGCCTAGTACCGACATCACGTTGATTATTTTTTGAATAGACAATTAGGCTTTTCATAACACGGTATTGACAGCCTTCTTGTCTTGCCACGTAAAACCATAGAGGTAACGATAGGCGATTGACGCATCCATTGGTTCAAACAGAAAACATTAAAAAAAAAAAATTTGGAGTACGTGGTACTAGGCGGGCCAAGATTTCGTATTATATTAGGATTGTTGACATTGTTCAATCGCCGTTTACTTGTATTTGTATAGAAAAGGCCCGCCTAGTACCACTACCACCAAATTTTTTTTTTTTATGTTTTCTGTTTGAACCAATGGATGCGTCAATAGCCTATCGTTACCTCTATGGTTTTACGTGGCAAGGCAAGAAGGCTGTCAATACCGTGTTATGAAAAGCCTAATTGTCTATTCAAAAAATAATCAACGTGATGTCGGTACTAGGCAACTAGGCAATAGCACCTTATTTCGAATTGTTTTTTTACTAGGAAGGAATTTTTGTATAAAATAATAACTGTATAATGATTTCTTGGCATGAAAATGTATTTTTTGTGGGTAAGTATCACATTTATATAACTAGGCGAAAGGTTTTTGCACCAAAGGTGCTTTTTGCGGGGATATCACTACTTTTTGTAGAATTCGATTAATGTAGTATAATCATTCTCGTATTCGTAACAAATTGCATAAATTGTCGACCACTCTCTATATGAAATATATATACTATATTAATTTCGTGCCTCTTCTGACGTTCTATTATCTTCTGGATCCCTTGTATGAAAAGTCAATCGCCCTGTGATTGTAACGCGTGGGAAATTTCCAAGTTAGTGCGACATGAATTAAGCAAATGTAATATTATCACAGCTTATTGCGTCGAATCAAAATTTGAGCAAAAGTTTAGTTTCCACATGAGAAAAGTATGCGTAGAAATTATATAGTGTTTATTGCCTTTGCGTAAAGATATCTATACATTTACTCATGAATCTTGGTATACGAGTATCGATAAAAATAATCTCTATTCATTGATACTATTTATGTTAAAATGGCATGCAAGAACCAAAGATGTTCACGACTATTGCAACGTTTAACCCTGCGTACAGCCCTCCTCCTTTCTCATCCGGGCTTGGGACCGGCAATGGCGGAGTTACTTGCACGCAGGGTTATATAGTTGCTACTCATAAAATAATTATAACGTTCGATTATATGATTATAATTCCGTAGTTTTGTATGACATCAGGTTCGCTGCAAGAAGAATATGTATGCATTCCTTGCATTTTTAATCCAGCTTTGCTTGTTAATTTTATTATCATCGACATGTTGCCAGGCAGAAGTTCCATCTCGTAGCATGCAAGTATAATGACCTTCCTGAATATTCGGACCATGGTGGAATATTGCACTAATCACCTTGTATTTTTTCGTGCAAAGTAATGGTCTATCCGTAGGTACTGATTTAATATTGTAATCAGTAATTTTTTTAATCTGCCCATCCTGTACGTAGGTCAATCTTAACTGTACGATTAAACAGCTGCTTGTCGATGATACATCCGTTTTCATTAAGATATTTTTTGACCCGCAAGTTTCACAGGATAATTCATTGACAGTTTGCCATCGCGAAAAATTGTGATTAATTATGTCTACCAAAGTTATATTTTTTTTACCTGGTGGGGGCAACGCGAGTAACAAAATGTAACCGGCTTCCGTTGTCGTACTGGTGAAGCCATAGTCTTTGCAACGCCTGATAGAGGTTAACTCGTGTTTTACGACGTTCCTTAAGTCATCGTATTTCCAAAGTGTACTATTTAAAAATTCGGGTGCATCTTACTGAACATTTAACGTGAACTCTTTACCCGCTAATCTCCTGGCATGAAAAACATTTCCTGGTGATTCTAAGTTTATGTAATTTTGAATTAAGATATTCATGACATCATCATTTTGTTGATTCAAGAAACAGTTTCTAATAGGTGTACAATGAAATAAACACTGTATTACAGCGTTAGCGTAACAAGAAACACCATCTGCGTTCTGAAGACCTTTTACTCGCCACGCGTGGCTTGATATCTTTTCTTCAATTATTGGTACCTGACATGTAGATACATCTTTTGAGACAGACCATCTACGATCTTGTACTTTTCGTGGACGTATTCCTGGAACAGTCATCGCCATGAGGTCCGGTCGATATTGTTTTCTCAACCTATTGTACTCTAAGATAGCAGATTCATCCGCTAATACCGCGTGCGGATCGTAATTAATCAAGCGGAGTCCTTCTAATGAAGTTACCCGTGAAAGGGCAACGTACACTTGTCCGCTCGCAAATACAGAATTACCTGCATCAATAACGGCATTCTTTAAACTAAGACCCTGGCTTTTATGTATCGTAATTCCGTAACTCAGGCAAATTGGAAACTGTCTTCGTATAACAAAAGCCCCTTCCATTGCCTCAAACTTAACGTCGACGCGCTCTATAACATGTTCGACGCCTGTCGCTAAGACAATTCGTACTGCTTCTACATCACTCGTATCAACAGCTCGTGATACTGACGTGATTTTACCAATTGTGCCATTCACCAGTCCTAAGGTAACATCGATATTTCGTCTAATCATTACTTTCGCACCAATTTTAACAGTAATTAATTTCGCAAGGCCCGCAGTTCGTGAACAATCCTCGTCCGCCATATTCAAAATTTTATGTACTTTTTTTTTATATTCTTGGGGCAGTCAACTGTATCATGAGCTATCAATTCTATCTCTTCGCTTTGTATCCCGCAAAGCATTGCTTCATTAAAAACTTCACACATCCGAATCGTGGGAAGTAGACAGACAACATCGTTCGATAAATTATTTATGTAATCGCAGAGTTCACGCACCCTTTTATCAAAGGTTGAAGTTGTGAAGTTTGTAAAGCGGATTTTCCGGGATGCTAAGATCGCCGTGTCCGAATCGGTAGCAACTCCAATGCGGATTCTCGATAGTATTTCACGATAAGACTGATCGTTTTTTTGTCTCATGTTAATCGTCAATTCATCGTAGCTGAATAAGTTGCTCCACAGATCAACGCTACCCATCGAACCTAAAAGTTTATTCGAAACTTCGCTGGGCAGTCTCGTGAACGCCGGACTTTCGCGAACGGGTGGGAGTTGTAACAAATCGCCGAACATTAGAATATGTTTTTTACCGAACCAACCATCCTCGCAGTCGATGGTATCAAATATTTTACTTAATCGAAGGTGTATATACATGAACGTCACATTCGAAATCATCGAGACCTCGTCAATGATAACGAATGCAACATTTCTAAGTTGCTATCGAATTACTTTTAAGGCTGCATCGGAGAGTTGTTTGTATTTGGGAGTGACCCCGTGTTCAACAGGCAGTTGAAACAGTCTATGAATAGTCAAACCATTCACATTGAATGCTGCTATTCCAGTTGGCGCTGTTACGGCGGTATCTTTACCAGTATGCTGCTTGATTGACCATACGAGCGCTTCGATGAGATGACTCTTACCAGTTCCACCCTCTCCACTGACGTAATGTCGGAGAATTCTATCGTTTGAACTCACGGCAGCCATAGTTGTATCGGAAACTCGTTTCTGATCAATATTCAAACTTCTAATTATCTGTGAATCGTTTGTCGTATGTAATTTTTCCACACGGGCTTGAAATTCCTTCATTGCTCCTTCTGCTTCGATTGGCCCACAGCCTAATGGTACCGAATCAGAAATATCGCTCTGTTGTGATTGAGCTTTTTCTTTCATACGTTTTTCGATTGTATCTTTGATATGCTCAATACCTTTTTGTATTTCTGCTATGCGTTCGTGATACTGTAACGCATCTTCGAGCTTCAGTCGGACTGATTCGAAAGCTTCCGCATACGTATCACATCCATTTCGCAATTCATCTGTGTCCCTCCATGGTTGAAAAAGTAATAATAGCGCAAAGTAATATCGTTCAGGCTGATTATTCACATTATTTTTATAATGATTGATTAGGCAACCACGCTTCCTTTTTTTAAAGTACAGAGTTTTCCCAATCTTATAAAATTCAACGTCTTGTACTTTAGGTTCTACTCTAGTTACCTCGTACCATTTGACAAAGTCGTACAGGCAGGTTGATTCCAATTCCTGCGGGCGAGCTGGGTAATGTGTATCGACTACAGAGTCACAGAAAATATCAGTCGAATCTGCATCGAGCGCTCCGATTTCTTTACGACTTTTGACTTTTCTGTTTCTAATTATATTCACATCTATCCATTTAATCGTCGTTTGCGGATCTGTGCCGTGCAAGGGAATACCTATTAAAGTATCAGCGGCCTCTAACGCTCCACATTCTCTGTGATTTAACATACGTTGAGCAAAACTCCACAAACGACTGCAAAGCGATTTTGTCGAATTGATTGCTGCGATGTCTTTATCCGTATTGCTTTTCTCACATTTTGACAGATACTTTGTTACATACCACATGAGTATAGCCGAAATCTCGCCAATGAACTGTATATCCATATTGCCTTCCCAAGCACTGAGAATTGCTGGGTTGTAATCATTAATATCAACCTCATTTTGATTCCGAGGTAGATCGTACAGTCTACTTCTGGACTTGAGCTTGCGTCTGCCTATTATTG
Organism: Tenthredo distinguenda; assembly: GCA_947538915.1. NCBI lineage: Eukaryota > Metazoa > Arthropoda > Insecta > Hymenoptera > Tenthredinidae > Tenthredo > Tenthredo distinguenda. Next base: position 16,959,688 of record OX384534.1, read on the forward strand.
AAACAGCCACATCTCTAATAACAATATTGTCTGTTACGGGACGGGGAAACCCGAATCGACATACTTTGGACGAACCATGATTTTTGTTCCTCTTATCACGCAAGCAATAGGAATTGTGCTTATGTCGTTGATGTGTATTAACTCGACGATACAATTCAGGCGAAACGTATTTCGGTGGCATTTTGCAAGTCACATATGTCCTAATAAAACTTGCAATTTCTTTGTTCGAAGATTTCCCAATCACGGGAGCATCTTTTATCCAAATTAATAGGTGAAAATGCTGCATTCCCCTGCCTTGATACTCGCGCCTCCAGAAATAATGGGTCACTTCTCCGATAGGATGATCGGGAGAACATATGAAATCTAGCATAGCATGGAACTTATTGTCAATAAATCTTGATGTAGACACTGGATCAGCCGCGACCAATTGATTCGGCGACATCGTAGCGGCAGCAGGGCCACCTACTTCGCGAAGGTATTCCGTCATGTCTGACCATAACCATTCGCTTGGTCTTAGCGTAAGAAACCATGTAGCCGGACCGTAATGATGTATCATACAAGATACATCATTTCTCGGCCGACTCCAATACTGCTCTGTGTTGCGCAGCCTTGCAAATGTTGCGTTTAAATTCCCTTCCAATTCCTCTCTAGAGAGCTTTTCCAGATAGCTCGCTGCGGTAAATCGTTCGCTCGGATTGGTGATATTCAGTTTGTAATATATCCCACTACGCACTTGGCGAATATTGGCGTCATTCAAAAGGTAGAATAGGTATTGTTGATCTAGCCGGTATTGCGAATGCTTCGACATGAGTTTTGATTTAATAAATTCTGCATGCGTTAGGCGCGTAGATCTATCCTCCTGCTGACCATTCCGACCATACGGATACAAATGCGGAAAGCATTGTAAATCTAGAGTTTTATTACGGTTATCTAACGGTACATCGTTGATTTTCAACATTTGGTAGAGATCTGTCGCAGTCTCATTAGGTCTTTTGGCATACATCGGATGTATCGTGAATTGTTCGTAAATTTCATCCGATTGTGAAACTTGCGTCAATAGCGCTGCACGCCTGTTCGCATTAATATCATCTCGACCTTCACATGCCTCCAAGTTGCCGTACTCATTATTTTCACTTCTAATCACTGTTTCAACATTATGAATAATTTCTAGTTCCTTCAACTTGTCGTCTTCGTTATTTTCATTTTCAATTTCTTCATCCTCAACTTGAAATTCGGTGTCTTTTATATCAGCCAACAGGGTTTCAGCTGACTCTGGCAACTTAATTTCAGAATAGTGAGGATTGTTCGCCTTAAGCCACATCAAGGCGTCACATACTTTATATATATTCACCAGTTGTTCCCATACCAATTTTGATTTGGTTGGGATTCCGCGAACTAGTATGTATAGCTCGTGGTCAAGATTAATCGGATCCATGGGTGGGCAAATTTTCTGTAAAGTTTCTTCCGTAGGTAGGGGTAAATGAAACGTTCTGCCCTTCACTTTTTGCACCATATCTCTGTGCGGTAAATTTTTGTTTACCACGGTACCCATTCTCTGAACAGTTTGAAACGCTTTAGCTCGTTGTATTAAAATGCGTTCGTAGTCGTTCAATGATGATATAATTTTCGGTACTGGTTCGGTAATTAGATTGTTTAGAATGCATCTAGGTGGCATGGTGTTTTGTCGAAGCTTAGGAAGACAATAGTTACAAACATATTTGCAATCATAGCCTTCAGATTTGACGCGTTCCATCAAATCTGCCCAAATTTTTGTCGTGATTGGTTTTCTGAACTTGTCGATGTTCGTAATCTCTCTTTTGAAACACAGTTTTTCGCATGATAGACAGATCAAACGGGGTATATCCATCGAGCGTTTCGTCAGAGCATGAAATGCACTTTGATACTTCTTTTTGATTTCTTCTTCGTTCAAGTCAATATCATTATTGACATCATCTCCTACATTATTAGCGTTCTGCTGAGCAGTTTCTGAAATTAGTTTTAATTTTTCGAGATCGCCGTCGTTTAAGGCTTTGTCGATAACGGAAATTCTTGTATAACAATTTTCTAATTTATATACAAGCCTTTGTATACGCCGAACTAGCGGGAAATGTGCAGATAAAATTTGCACGGGTAAGAAAATTGATCTACACGACGCGTTACCCATGTAGCAAATTTGGGAGTGCCCTAGTTTCTCTTTGGCGTGCTCTGCTGTACACTTCAAGTGTATTACAAATTTGTGAAAATTTTTCAACGTGCACATTGATACTATTTTCAAAAATTCAACGTATTTCTCTAGTAATGATATATCTGTTATTTTACAACTTCGATCGCAAGACCAACCTTTGCATTTGCTTTTTCGAGTCTTATTATTATTTTCAACTAACGGTAAAATATTAACAGCTTGCCCTTTGGGGTTTACAACAATTGATTCATAAAATGGAACGTACTTGTACGCAACTTTCGCAAAGTATGGTTCAGCTGAGGCAATATGTTTCGAAGAACCACACAGTACGTTCAATTTATCTCCTATGTTCGCGTTTGAAAGTTTTGCAAACTTCGTTAGACAAACCTCTGCTTTATTCTTGACGCTTACTAAGTTTTTTCTCATGATGTTTATTTCCAACTGTCTATCACGAATACACCATTTTATAATCGACTCGGCTTTCATTCTTCTAATAACTTCAGTTTGCTCCTCAATCATCAGCGAAATCTTCGATCTATATTTTTCTTTCGATTGCATTAGTGCTATGGTATTCAAATTTCGAACAGATTCATACTTTGTTAGAATCTTTTTGGCAGTAGTTTTTTTTCGCTTTGCTATTTCGTTTTCTGTTTTGTGTATACTATATATCTTACACCTACGATCGCGTTCACGAATCAACTGATATCTGATTCGTCTCAAAGCTCGCCGCTTGTCAACGTTCAAACGATAATGTCTGCGCATTCTCTCACGCGATTTTTCAGCGTTCAAACTATAATATCTGCGCATTATCTTACACGTTTTTTCAGCGTTCAAACTATGATATCTACGCATAATTTCACGCGATTTTTCAGCGTTCAAACGATAATATCTGCGCATTCTCTCACGCGATGTTTCAGCGTTTAAATGATGATATTTGCGCTTTCTCGATCTTTGGTTTGCAGCGTTCAAAGAATAGATTTCCCGTGCTCTAACGCGTAGCTTATCAGCCTTGGAAAAGTAATAATTCCGGTTCTTTATTCGCTTCACATCTATATCACAATGATTCGACCTTTTGTCACATATATTGAATGTACATTTGCCCGTTGCAAGTTGACCAGATTTTATGACTGGTTTCGAATTTGTCACCAAAACTTCCACGGTCTCGTCGTCTAACGGTTCGCAATTATCGACATAAGGTGTAACATCAACAATAGATTCTTGACTTAGATTAACTATCGAAACTCGTATTTCCTGACTAAGTGCTTGATTACATTCAGTTGTTACAGCTACCTGAGTGATCTTGCTACACCAACGTATTTGCGACTGATGTGTAACATCTATTTCTGTTTCGGCAGTTTCATATTGAGTTCCCACGTGTGATGTGTGCTTATTAATTATCACGGCTCTTTGTTCAACTGAGGTGGGAAGTGGCCTCCTTTTTTGATTTTGCTGCAAATTTAGATGCTCAACGCTTGTAGATAACAGTTTACGTTTACAAGGATAATTATTTCTTCTTGTTCTCATACGCTGCCTTACATTAACACGAGGAAATTCATCGATTACGTTATTTTCGAACAATGTCAATAGATGTGCTCGCATACGAGGAACGTCATATATTTATATCCAAATAACGTGCTTTCATATTATAGTTTTTTTTTAACGAACTGTGATCAGTTTTTCAGTCAAACAAGGGTCTAATTAATGTATTATATTAAGTCAGTATCATTTATCATTATTATTATGGATATACGAGTATTGAATACTCGTTCGAGTTGCTCGCAGTTCCTAACTTTCATGTGAGATTAAAAGTTTCGAAGTCTATTTGAAGAAAGGCCGATTTATAAGATAAGAGCAATATTACTTTTTTATATAGGTATTATTTAATTTTATTTGCATATTATACTACTATACATATAACCAAATAACGTACTTTCATACGTATGGTTTTTTTTTAACGAACTGTGATTAGTTTTTCAGTCAAACAAGGGTCTAATGTATTATATTAAGTCAGTATCATTTATCATTATTATTATGGATAAACGAGTATTAAATACTTGTTCAAGTTGCTTGCAGTTTTTAACTTTTATGTGAGATTAAAAGTTCCGAAGTCTATTTAAAGAAAGGCCGATTTTCAAGATAAGAGCAATATTACTTTTTTATATAAGTATTACTCAATTTTATATGAATATCATCGAGTTATTACAGTATAAAAAAATATGAAAGCATACCCTCACCATTTTAAACTTGGAGAGACAAATATTACAAAGGCAACGTGTGTAAGTTTCCTATTTATAAAATAAACGATCGATTAAATGACATGATTGACACGAATTCGTATATGTTTCTTTCCTGGGTGTACGGTAGTACGCGTGGCTAAGGTAGGGACAAAAAGGATTTACAACCGAAAGGAATTATCAGAAAATAACTTGTTGGATTGGCAGAAAATGTGCTTGATTGAAATGATTGAAGTATATTTTGGAAATTGATTCCCCTACCGCTACTTCAGCATTAAGGTACACTAGATTACCGAATATGCTGTCACTTTCTGTTACCTCCATAAATTATTATTACTTTTCTTTTTCGTAGAGGAATACCTCAATTTTATCCTAGTATTTTATCATTTTGATCCTGATTTGAAAACGAAGAAACTTAGAAAATATTCAACAACATAGGGGTTTCAGTTATTTAAAGTCGAGTGAGTGTTTTAAATTTGTACCCCGTGTCTAGGATCCCACTTACTGGCGGCGTAACTGGTGACGTGGAAAACAGATTCATTTCTATGAATTAATCTTCCGGGCGAATCAATTTCCTTAATCTAAAATTTGGATTTAATGTCGTTATTGAAAAAAGGGAAAGACGTTTCAATTTTGGCTACCTAGAGCCAAGCGCTATTGTGTTTTCCTGAAACCTACCATTGTAAATTAATTTCTTCTTATCAATCTGCATTTCTGCGATTTCACGTGCTGGTGGACGAATTGGTGCCCTGGAAAACAGATATAAGTTACTGCACATATTAGTCTAAGAGCCAGCGACAGATTTGACTTAACATCTTCAATAACGCTATATAATTGTCAAACACTAGATATATTATGGGACTGGTATTTTGAAAACCGTATTATCAGATGCATCTGATTCAGACAGGTATAGAATGATATTCTAAAAACTTACCATTATACGAGTCAATAATTGCTGGTCCATGATCTGCAGTTGCCGCGGCATATTCTTCGGCAACGCTTCTTCAAAATCTCACTATATTTCACCTTTTCCTTGATTTTGATATGAAATTTTCGTTCTGGTAATGCTCTGCACGTAGTTGAATCCATCGACGTGATCTACCCTACATCAGGCTCCGAAGGCTTATACACGTTGCAAGGTTCATTGGTAAATCGTAGTGCAAACGTATAATATACGTATCGAATTGATTGTACGTTCGGACGACGTAATATCGACGATTTTTATACGCGTTTAGTCGACCTCACTTTCATACGGATCATACACGTTACAAGGAATCGTAGTGCGAACGTATAATGTACGTGTCGAATTGATTGTACGTTCGGACGACGTAATATCGACGATTTTTATACGCGTTTAGTCGACCTCACTTTCATACGGATCATACACGTTACAAGGAATCGTAGTGCGAACGTATAATGTACGTGTCGAATTGATTGTACGTTCGGACGACGTAATATCGACGATTTTTATACGCGTTTAGTCGACCTCACTTTCATACGGCTCATACACGTTACAAGAAATCGTAGTGCGGACGTATAATGTAAGTGTCGAATTGATTGTACGTTCGGACGACGTAATATCGACGATTTTTATACGCGTTTAGTCGACCTCACTTTCGTACGGCTCATACACGTTACAAGGTTCGTTGGTAAATCGTAGTGCCAACGTATAATATACGTGTCGAATTGATTGTATGTACGTTCGGACGACGTAATATCGACGATGTTATATGCGATCATTCGACAACAGTTTCAGTCGATCTTTAAACGTTATGAACGTTCGTTGATAAAAAGTGGTACAGACGTGCAATGACGTATAATTCATGTGGTTGTGCGCCGGTATACGTATAATACCCGGCAAAAACATCGTAAATGTAAAAAATTACAGCCAAGTTCTAAAATGGTTTCGCCGGCTAAAAAATCCGAAACCTTATACTCTTTTTCAGCGATAGATTACAAACATCATTTCGTTACACAACATAGTACAAAATAATACGTGAAATCAGGTAGCGAAGCCGAGCGTTCCCTCAGTTAATTTTAATACTTCAAATTATGTTTTTCTAATGCTAATCGATGGAAGTAAACGGAAAACCAATAGAATCATTCGTTACCTTTGACAGAACAGCATATTGGCGACAGGAAATATTGCTGAAAGAAGTTAGCTCGTATGATGATACGAACTCGGCGGGCATAGATTGTTCTGAAAATTATCAATTGCAATTTTCTTTTTATTTATTTTTTCTAGCCACTCCGTAACGATCGCACCCAGAAAATTGTTTTGAGCATGATCTATTGTAGACTGAAACTGCGATATAATAGTTTTTTATATGACAAGGGCGCGAAAAAACCTCGTCTTCGGATCGTGCGGCACTTTCACACTCGTCACGAAGTCCCTCTATCTGCCTGTGCCCTACGTCCTATATTTTCTTCCAGATATGAAAATTATGAACATTTTCCATGCACTGGTGCTGGGAAAGCCCAACGAAAATCGTTTTTCTCACAAGAGGTAGTGCATAAATAAATAAATGAAACGAGTGAGTAATACGTTGGAAATTGAAGTTGAATTAAGCACATACCTACAATATGTTAAGAACAAGAAATAATAAGTCCAGGCACGATGATCTTAGTAATTTAAATTCAAATTCGTGTTTTAAAGAAGAATCCAATTTTATTGTGCATCTATCGTTTACCAACATTCGCCCATGGTTATAACGCCACGCTATAAACATGCCACAGCCATGAAACGATACATATCCATCCTAGACGTACCCATCATCGGTACACTTGGGTAATGCTTTTCTAACGTCGCCCTTCCTGTTCGACTTACACACAGTAGATACACATCGAAGCGAAAGTATATTCTACATTCGAAGATACACTCATTGTTGATCGTATTACCTCACACTTCAGCAATTGATAATTTTCAGAACAATCTATGCCCGCCGAGTTCGTATCATCATACGAGCTAACTTCTTTCAGCAATATTTCCTGTCGCCAATATGCTGTTCTGTCAAAGGTAACGAATGATTCTATTGGTTTTCCGTTTACTTTCATCGATTAGCATTAGAAAAACATAATTTGAAGTATCAAGATTCGCGGCAGCGAATCGCCGCCAAGTACCCGTAGGCAGGCGAGAGCTAGCCGGGAATATTTTCTCGGAGGAACTAGTTATACCTGTGAGCACGGTGTTATAACCCCGGAACGCGTCAATATTTTTTGATGAAATTCACAGGTCAGAAAGTCCCTTCCCACATGATCTCGCTGTATAAATTTGACTGAAATCGGTCTACTGGTTAACGAGATATTGGTCTCGAAAGTTGATGAAAAAACGTCTTCTTCTCCTCCTCCTCCTCCCCATCCGTCCTTTTCGCTAAACGCTGGCTATCGACATCGATTCCGAACAAACGGTTGTATCGAATGACTTCAAATTTGGACTGTGGGTTTGTGTCATGGAAATCTCGCCCCCTATTGATTTGAGGCGAAATCCATTGATGCTAACGGTGTTTTTTTATTTATTACAACGATTTATTGTTGTTACAACGATATTTGTGGAACGGTCTAACATATGTTCTTGAAATTTGGACTGTGAGGTGTTTACATGTCAATATTGACCTAATTTGATTTTCGTCAAAATCGATTAATAACAACACTTATTTTCCTCCTCCTCCTTCTCCTCCGTCGTTTTCGCTAGACGCTGGCTATCGACATCGATTCCGAACGAACGGTTGTATCGAATGACTTCAAATTTGGACTGTGGGTTTGTGTCATAGAAATCTCGCCCCCTATTGATTTGAGGCGAAATCCATTGATGCTAACGGTGTTTTTTCATTTATTACAACGATTTATTGTTGTTACAACCATATTTGTGGAACGGCCTAACATATGTTCTTGAAATTTGGACTGTGAGGTGTTTACATGTCAATATTGACTTAATTTAATTTTCGTCAAAATTGATAACAACACTTATTCGGGTTATATCTTTCGAATGAGTTGATATTATTCAATGATTCGGGCTATATCTTGTGACGAGGATTTTGTTAACCCGCGGATCTGGACCGGATAACCAGCCTCCGGGGTCAATCCCACGTACACACAGCTATACTCAAAAACTCGAATTTTAAAATGTTTTTGGGCGCCAGGCGAACTATCTTCGCCACGAAACTGAAAATTAGGAAAAACCACGAAGCCTCAAGAATATGTACCAGCGGCGGCTAGCTTCAGTACCGCGGAGAGGGGTCGGGATTATGCGAGGGATTAGCTAGGACAATAACGACTCGAGATATTTAAAATTAAACAAAATAATAAAGAATTTATTCAAATAAAAAAAATTAAATAAAGAAGAAAATAATAATTCTAACAATACTTGCTCACCTCGGGGGTGCTTTACATTAAATAATACTCCAAAAACTAAACTTCCACGTGGGATAGCAATAACCGGCAAAAAGAACAAAACAAAAAAAAAAAGGGAAAACAACTAATTAGCTCGAAAAAAAAATCGAAGCCATGCGGCCCATTATAACTAGTTCACGACTAAACTCAGCAATTCTTAAAACTACTCGGTAGTGGTAGCGCAAATTCTAAATAACAAAAAGAAAGATAAAAGAAATAATAGAAACGACTCAAAAATTTATCCCACGGCTGTTGCTAGGCAGCAACCGCGACGACGAGAGGATAGGCCTCTGCGTTACCGACCACCTATTTTCTTTCAATTCTTACTTAACTAACTTATTCTAACTCTGCCTCGGCGGCAACAAAAAGAAATAAATGGGAATCTGAATTTCGCCAACCGTTCGTACAATAAAATAAACAATAACCAACTTCTGGGTGACTCAAAACCGCCTTAGTCTAGCCTAACGGCTGACTCTCCTCGTGGGAGTGAGAGAGAGAGAGAGCGACGGTGACCGATTCTGTCTCTGTCGCACTCGTGTGCGGAGATATTCGACTCTACAAAAATCGTATATTTGACTCAAAATGTTGGTCCAACTAAAATTTGACTCGAAATCACTTTTTCCCTGGGACCCTGGTGACGGCCTACCGACTCGGAGATCGGTTTAACTTGATCCCAAAATCTAATGAGCCTCGTAGCTGCGAACAAGGCAGTATGGCTGATGGCCGTTGCCGGATTCAAATCATTCGTGGGCTAAGTGAGCTATCGCTTACCGTTGGCCAGCCACCTGATGAAATAGTCTCCTTCGCGGGAGAAATCCCAAATCAATCCCTCGGGGGTCCTCAAAAATCCACAACTTTCCCCCGTGGGGTCTCACAAACTCAATATTCTTCTGGACTCGAAACTCAATCGCCAAACAAATTCGCTAAACACTAATCTAAGGTCTAGCCTAAGGCAGAGCCTACGGCAGAGTGTCCTCCGATCGCAAGGTACCGGTCGTTAGCACCCTCGTTAGACGATCGATTGTTAGATCGCCTAACACCTGGCGGCGTATTGTCGTGCCGCGCGAAAACTCAAAATTCGCATCGACGTTGGAAGTCTTCATAGTAGGCCCACGGTTCGCCGGCTCTTGGGGGTGGCGGGAATTTCTTCCACCACCGATTTCCCTCGTTGCTGAGTGCCCTCGGCACTCCCCCGTGTCCTTGACCGTAGGTGAGAAGGCTTCCGTAGTCCGGTGTCATAAAAAAAACGTAGTCCGCGGGGCTCTCGTGCCAACCCGCGGTTAGTTCAGCGAGTCATTCGTCCGTCAATCGTCAGGTATTGGGAATCTCCACCAAACGTTTGGCCGTGCCTCCCACATATCAGAGAAAAAGTGCAAAAAGAAACAAAAGAATAAGTCTTAACTCAACAATCTAAGATCGGTCACGGTCGCCTCTCGGAGTGAAAATTAGCGTCGTGGCTATCCTAACGCATTCACACGGCTGCGCAGGCATTCGTTACCCCCTTAACTAAGGTCGTCTAAAGGAAGGTGAGCGTATTGTAACATGCAATGTTACAATCTTTTGAATGAGTTGATATTATTCAATGGAAATTGTAGGGATTTATCTCTCAGACTTCCCGAGTTTGCGATCCAAATTTGAGCGGAATCAGTTAATCAGTTTCTGAGATATTCACCACCAAAGTTGTATGAATCGAGTTGCGAAATGAGCTTTATTACAATATGGCCGCTCGACAGCAGTGTTGGATAGCATCAAATTATAATCTGTAATTCATCATAATTACAGCTGTAATTTATAATTAAAAATAAATCAATCACAAATTACTTCAGTATAAATTGTAATTTGTATTTAAACCGAATTCCATTATCAATTACAATTGTATTTGTAATTAAAACGAAATCTATTACCCATTACAGTTGTAATTTTAATCAAACTGAGATTCATCACAATTGTCATTCGCAATTGAAAAAAAAAACGATCACTATTTCTAAATGTAATCGGAATCTTTTTTCGAATCAATTTGAATTGTAAAATATTCAACTTTCCATGAATGTGAATGCGGATGATTTTGTATACGTTCAAAATCATATATAACTAGAGGTATATACGAGAATAAAAATTTGAGTGAAAGAAAGTATCATTATATGTGTGTTGATTCCGTCAATACGGACAGTCATATACTGTGGAGTATTGCAATAAATTACATCTCAGTAATATGTGTGGAAAATACCACATTGGCTCTTCCGTGAAGTCGAGGCTTAGTATAATATCCAGGATTGTTACAAAATTGAGGTCCCTGAATTCCGTGACTTTTTCAGGCTTTCCAGGGGAAACTTGTACTTTTTCCATACGATTCTGAAATTATGTATGTATATTAGGGTGCTTTTTTTTGGGACTATTTTTTTTTTCGCTCCCGGCCTGAAATTTTGTTGGAAATGCTAAAAAAGAAATTCCCTCAAAATATAAGCCCTTAATATTAATATTAAGTTTTCTCGCAGAACGTGAAATGATTTCTCATTTAAATTACATGGAAATTGAAATTTTTTTTTTTCAAACCATAACTCGGTGGCATTTTATGCTATTATATCGCCCAAACTTGCAAATTACTCAGCATTAAGCGCTCTACAAAAGTGTCCATTGCGACTTAACTGTAACTCACGCCGGCGAGGCAGTACAGGTCACTCAAAATACAAGAAATTTCTACAAAATTTGACTTTAGTGTGAGTTACAGTTAAGTTGCGATGGGCACTTTTGTAGAGCGCCAATGCTGAGTAATTTGCAAGTTTGGGCGATATAATAGCATAAAATGCCACCGAGTTATAGAATTTTGAAAAAAAATAATTTTAATTTCCATGTAATTTAAATGAGAAATCATTTCACGTTCTGGGAGAGTACTTAATATTAATATTAAGGGCTTATCTTTTGGGGGAATTTCTTTTTCAGCATTTCCAACAAAATTTCAGGCCGGGAGCGAAAAAAAAAGAATTGTTCCAAAAAAAGCACCCTAATGTATATACCCTAATTTTAATTTCAGTGTGATTACTTCAGAGTTCAAACTCTTCAGAAATGACATTCTCCAATCGAACAAAGTTTCATACCGAACAAAAGTGCGTTATAGGTTGTAACGTGTTTCCTAAAAAGAAAGGAATAGAGGGTGACTTCTCACGTAACCCTACGGCGCGGTTTCTAATTTCTATCAATAGTTTCAAAAAGAATTAATTTGTTTAAATATATCTACGGTGTGCCACAATGTAACGGATCGGGTGATCTAAGCCCGAAACAATACGTCACACCGCGCACCGTCAACCGCGCACAACAAGTGACGTCAATCGGTGACTATATAAGCGCAGCGCTAACATGGCTCGAGCAGCAGTGTTAGGCAAAGCGCCACACTGTCTCAACTCAACCATTTTCCGAGGCCAGACAGGCAAAGCGCCCTGGTACTCTTTAGATTCATATTTTTTATACGGAAACGGCCATAGCGGCGTTTTACGTCTTCGAGTCAAATATTTTCTTTGTTTTCCATTCTTCATTCTAACTTACATTTCAATTGATTTATATCCCATTCCACAATATCACTGAAATTAAAATATAAACGAATATAGGATCGTTGCGTAGCTAAACCTATGAATTTTTGATGAACTTATGTAATTTAATTTATAGAATAATTTATCGGTTGCAACCATTTACAAATAATGACTTTATTTGATTAATTAAACTTTTTGTTAATCGGGACGGTTTCCTTTTCTTTAAAACCTTTTTCTCCGTAGGCTGAGCTGACCTGACTAACATCTTGTATTAATTAGCTAATATACAGCTTCGGTGACGACTGCACTGCACAGATCAGATACTCGCTTCGGTGCGCTTTGCGCATCCAAGTCGAGATACTGTCTCGGCAGGTGCGTCGAATCCCAAGTCTGATACAGCCTCGGTGCTGCTTGCAGCATCCAGGTCTGAGGGAGGCAGCTACGGTGTGATTCGCTCCACCCTAGTCTGTATTAGGGACTAACAAATTGATTACCTCTACCAAGGAGCCCTAGAAATTAATCTAGAGTAAAGACACTCACAAGTAACTAGCCATACGCGACACCTTCCGTGTCGCGTAAAGCACCCGAAAAGTTACATTTGGCGTCCAACGTGGGGCTCCTTGTTAGTTAGAGGTAAACCTTCTGTTTACCTGTAAAATCAGTAAAATCATTGCTTAGAGTCATTTGTTTAAATTCGAGTCATTGCTTAATTTAGAGTCTTTTGTTAACTTAGAGTCATTTGTCAATTTCAAAATGGAAGGTCACAGTTCAGCCTCGAGAAAAGGTGCGGAAAAGGAAACCGGCTCGAAACTTACAGATAAAAATGTAGGTAGGCGTGATAAAGACAAAGGCACTACTGAGTTTGACAAAACTTTTATTGATAGACCAACAGAAGTAGGAACATCAAGTAAATTCGCGGATCCGACGCAATCCATGATGATGGAGATCCTAGAACAAATAAACAAAAAATTAGATGAAAAATTTGCTGTCGTAGAACGTAGGATGATGGTATTTAAAACTGATACAGAAAAAGAATATTCAAAGTTCGAAAACAGAATATCCAAAAAAGTAGATGATCAACAGCAAATAAATCGAAAGCAAATAGAGTCTGTAGAAGCGAATTTACATGATCTAGACGAAAAATATAATTCCGAAGTGATAGGTTTGCAAGAGCAATTGACAACTTGCCAAGTAGACATCAGAAGCGAGTTTAACGGAAATTTAAATAAACTCAATACAAAGGTTAGGGAGAACTATCAATTTAGTGTTGACAAATTCACTGAGTTAGAGAACAAACATGAGAGTTTGAAAACAAACATCGACACAGAGGTTAGGAAAATTAGATTCAGAAACTCTGGTAACAACAGTGAATGTCATAACGTAATAGCTAAGCATATCAAAATGCCAACTTATTCTGGAAAAGCATGGGAAAGACCTGCTAACTTTATTAAAGAATTGGAAGAATACTTTACCTTTGTAGGAGCTGATTGCGATGAATTAGGTTTAAAACTCATAGGCCAATGTCTTAATCAGGATGCAAAAGATTGGTGGACTGCGCGTCGTGACGTGATCAATTCCTGGAACTCGTTCAAAAATAGATTTCTAAATAGATACTGGGGAGAAGAAACACAGAGGGAGATCAGAAAAGATATAGAGTTCGGCTTTTATAATAACGATACGAAGGTAACGTGGTCAGAATACGCAAACAGAAAATTCGCGTCAGCCGCAGGCTTGTCTCCACGCATGGACGAGAAAGAAGTAGTTCGTTGCCTTACCCGTCATTTTAACGAATCCGTAGTAGAAGCAGCTAGGTGCCGTGACATCCGCGACATCGATGCGCTCCTCGCATTCTTGGACGAATTGCAATTTGGGGGTAGATCAAATGCAACTCGAAGTAAGTTCACTAACACGAACAAACAAAATTCACCGGGTTATCGAACGACAGAGACGCGAGATAAACAAGTGTCATGGCGGACTGAGAACGTTAATCCTGGTCCGAAACAAAGCGACGCGAACCAAAATATTAGGCCAAGTACTCAATATTACAGTCCAAAACAAAACTGGACAAATCACCAGATAAACGCGATCGACTGTGACGACACAACGGATGATCCGATTACAATGGAACCTAGTAACAGTTCGGAAAACTAGAAATCGCTGTGCCGGTCACACCGATAAACATACCGACACAGCACGAAGTAAATGTTTTCGCGGCAAATCTCGTTGATTTAACTACGTTTGAAGATCCGTACGAATTTTTAATTGCAGAAGAAATAAATGAGAAACCTGTAGATAACAAATGTCCGGAACTAAGTCTCCGAATCGAAAAAATAGAGATGAAAGCTTTGGTAGATACAGGTAGCCAAATAACCTGTGTTTCGGATGACTGGTATCTCAAACATAAAGACAACTTATCACAATGCGAAAGGTTACCGGTTGTAAATTTTCAAGTACAGGGTGTAACAGGGGGCAGACCAGCCCGAGTAAAAGAACAGTTTCTCGCGGAAGTCAAGGTCGGTTTGGCAGTCGATGAGGTAGGTTTTCTCGTCGTGCCTGGATTAAAACACGATGTAATTCTCGGTATCGACACGCTGCGAAAATGGAGAGCTGATCTAGATTTGCAAATAAACAGACTAGAAATCCAGATAAGAGAGAAAACGTATTTTATTGAATTGTATAGCCCAAGCGAAAAACAAAATAGATCGGATCCAACGGCTGGAATCTCTAGCTTAAAAACAACTGAGGACCGAGGAAATAAATATCACATAACCGATGATGAGGTAGAGAGCAAGCTAACCGAATGTCAGGTACTACGAGCCGATGAAGTTAGAGCTTTCTCAGACCTAATCAAAAATTATCGAGATGTTTTTCAAAAAATTCCGGGTAGAGTCACCGTGTATGAGCATAAGATCAAAGTTTACGAAGATAGACCGTTCGTCAAACGATCATATCCCATTTCAATGATACATAGAGATAAAGTCAATGATGAAATACAAAAAATGTTAGACCTTAGAGTGATCGAAAGATCTTATAGTGAATATGTGAATCCACTGGTAGTTGTTGCTAAAAAATCTGGCGAGATCAGGTTAGTCTTAGATGCGAGATACATCAATCGGCTTATAGTACCTGATCACGATTGCGCGCAATCTACTGAGGTTTTGTTCCAGAAGTGCGGAAATGCAACCGTAATGTCGAGTCTAGACCTAACAGCTAGTTTTTGGCAAGTGCCATTACATAAAGATTCGCGGAAATATACAGCATTCATACACGAAGGGAAAACCTACCAATTCACTGTCACACCCTATGGGTTAAGTACAAGTCTAGCCAGCCTGATTAGAACTTTAGATCTAGTGTTAAAAGACACAGATCAATTCACGGTAAATTTCGTAGACGACATATTGTGTGTATCTGACTCGATCCAATCACATTTAGAGCACCTGGAATTGTTGTTTAAAGTATTCAGGAAATACAATATGACGATAAATTTTAGTAAATCAAAATTCTTCCGAGAAGAAATCGATTTTTTAGGCCACAAAATAACGAAAGAAGGCATACGGCCGCAATCAGAGAAGATTGAAGCAATTCAGAATTTTCCGAAGCCGAAAAATGTTAAACAACTAAAAGGATTTTTGGGCCTAACAAACTATTATAGCAAATTTACGAAATCTTATTCCGAGGCAACAGCACCAGTATTAGCGTTGGTAAAAAAGGACTCTAAATGGGATTGGACCGAGGAGATGATAGCACATTTTACAACAGTAAAGAAGTTGTTCTGTGACAACATGATAATACACCATCCTGATCCTAAACGTAGATATTATTTGCAGTGCGATGCAAGCAATTATGCTATCGGAGCCGTATTATACCAGCTTTCAGATCAAAATGAAGAATTAATTGTCGGTTTTGCGAGTAGAACATTAAAAGGAGCGGAGTTGAATTACTTCACTACCGAAAAAGAATTGTTAGCAGTAGTGTTCGCCTTAGGAAAGTTTCGGACATTTGTGGCAGGAGCTCAATTAACAATTCGGACGGATCATAAAGCATTAAAATTTTTATTCGCATGCAGACTATTAAGTTCAAGGCTAACCCGATGGATCTTGTTTGTTCAAACGTATAACTTCGAGATCGAGTACGTCAAGGGAAAAGATAATGTTGTCGCAGACACACTGAGCAGATATCTTCCTGAAAAGAAAGAAAAAATAGCATTAATAGAGCAGATAATAATATTAGCACCTTTGGCTAAAGAAATAACGGATGAATTAAGAGTTAATTTAGAATCACTAGCTAACCATCAAAGACAGGATGAGAGAATTTTATCGATCCTGGATTCAGACGAAATTCAGTCAGAAAAACGATATAAAGTCATAAACGACGTACTATACCATGTAGAGCCAGGGGGCGGTTTAAAAGCCTACGTGCCTGATTCATTAATTAAAAAGATAATTAAGGAATGCCATGAGATATATGGGCATACTGGATCGAGCAAATGCTATCGGATATTAAAAGAAGGATTCTATTACCCTAAATTTGCACGAATAATCCGACAGGAACTAGCGCGATGCGATAGATGTCAAAGATGCAAGGTACCTAGCTCCTATAGCTATGCAAGCATGCAGAACATCGTTCCGCGGGGGGTAGGCGATTTAGTATCCATCGATTTTCTGGGACCGTTACCTTCTAGCAGGGGAAATTATAAATGGATCTTGGTAACTTGCGATGCATTTAGTAAATTTGTACGAATGTATCCCTTGAGAACGGCAAACGCGGAGTCCATCATCAAATGCATCTTTGATAAATATATACCGGAACTTGGAAAGCCGAGCAGAATCCAGTTTGATCATGGTACGCAATTTACGTCAGCTAGGTGGTTGAATAAATTAGAGGAAGAGGGCATAACCCCAATTTTTTCATCAATCCGTCACCCACAAGGGAACATCGTTGAGAGAGTAAACCGAGAAATAGGAAGGTTTTTTA
Source organism: Tenthredo distinguenda (assembly GCA_947538915.1). NCBI lineage: Eukaryota > Metazoa > Arthropoda > Insecta > Hymenoptera > Tenthredinidae > Tenthredo > Tenthredo distinguenda. The sequence goes on from OX384534.1 coordinate 16,976,991, forward strand.
GGACATTCCTCACGGAGGAACATACCGCATGGATCAATTGGATCTCAGTGATTGAGTGTTGCATAAATGAGGTGTACCATGATTCAACTGGATTCTGCCCGTGCGAAATCCAACTAGGAGAACCTCCATCTAGATTCTGGGAGGAATGGCTCGTAAAAAATAGGGACAATATACCTAGAGACGCGAAGCTAGGATTAGTTCGACGGAATATAATAAAACACGGATTAAAACGAACCGAACGTTTTAATCGAACACACAGGCTAGTAAAATTTAATGTTGGAGATCTGGTACTAGTTAGAGCTTTGAACGTATCAGATACTAAAAATAAAAAGATGGGAAAGTTTTTCACCCTTTACGAAGGACCTTATAGATTAAAAACTAGAATTGGCGAAGCCACATTTATTTTAGAACACCTGAATAATGGTTTAGAAAGAGGCAGATTCCATACTAATATGTTCAAGCTATATCTAGAACCTTCTCGAGAAATATAGAAAAACATTTTGAATACACACAGACAAAACGTTTAGACTTGGTGACATAGGATTATAGTCGAAAAAAAGTACTCACCTATATTACACACCTGTAATTAGGCATCTATAAAAGCAGAGCAGCAAGGAAGACACCAGCAGTTTTCGGCAAGATGACCTCGTTCAATTACGGTTACACGAGTGTACAGGACAAGGAAACGCAAACTGAGTCACAACCATACCTGGATGGAAATAACAACGAATTAAAAATTTTATTCCCGAATAAAACATTTATCCCGGGGAAAGGAAGGTTTGTGAAAGGGAGAGCAATCCAAACGGCTGCAGTAGAAAAGAAAATAAGAAGAGGAAGGAGGATTGCAGATAAGGGTATTGAAATAGAAGAGATTAATAATAAAAAATCACTTACAAGAACACGACCTGATCCTACGATGGAGCCTGAAGCAATGAAAGGGGATCAGATAGGCAATACGATTAAAAAACTCACCCTACCTATACAGATCGACATAGCCAATCTCAACGTCGCTATACCTGAAAAACAAGACAAAGAAACAACACCGATTATGACAAAAAATTTACCGATTGTAACGAATACTTTACCGATTCAGACATATGAAACTAAGGAAACAGAAAAAAAGAAGACAACAGAGACATACTTACCATGGAAGCTGATACCAATGGAGATACCGGAGGATTGGAAATTACAACGAAAAGAACACCGAAAGAAAATCTCGATGCTCAAGTTGTTTGGATCCCTTGATATTTCGGACGACGACGAAAAAACACCTGCGCCGTCTAGCAAACACCACAAACGCGAAGAGATTGAGATACCGGTATTGTTCGACCCTAGTGATCCTCTGGGTCTGAAGAGGCTGTAGATGCAACCCGGTACTATGTCAATCATCGTCCGACCAGCTGACAAATCATCCGAAGATCCGATGATTGAAGGGGGCAATGTAACGGATCGGGTGATCTAAGCCCGAAACAATACGTCACACCGCGCACCGTCAACCGCGCACAACAAGTGACGTCAATCGGTGACTATATAAGCGCAGCGCTAACATGGCTCGAGCAGCAGTGTTAGGCAAAGCGCCACACTGTCTCAACTCAACCATTTTCCGAGGCCAGACAGGCAAAGCGCCCTGGTACTCTTTAGATTCATATTTTTTATACGGAAACGGCCATAGCGGCGTTTTACGTCTTCGAGTCAAATATTTTCTTTGTTTTCCATTCTTCATTCTAACTTACATTTCAATTGATTTATATCCCATTCCACAATATCACTGAAATTAAAATATAAACGAATATAGGATCGTTGCGTAGCTAAACCTATGAATTTTTGATGAACTTATGTAATTTAATTTATAGAATAATTTATCGGTTGCAACCATTTACAAATAATGACTTTATTTGATTAATTAAACTTTTTGTTAATCGGGACGGTTTCCTTTTCTTTAAAACCTTTTTCTCCGTAGGCTGAGCTGACCTGACTAACATCTTGTATTAATTAGCTAATATACAGCTTCGGTGACGACTGCACTGCACAGATCAGATACTCGCTTCGGTGCGCTTTGCGCATCCAAGTCGAGATACTGTCTCGGCAGGTGCGTCGAATCCCAAGTCTGATACAGCCTCGGTGCTGCTTGCAGCATCCAGGTCTGAGGGAGGCAGCTACGGTGTGATTCGCTCCACCCTAGTCTGCATTAGGGACTAACAAATTGATTACCTGTACCAAGGAGCCCTAGAAATTAATCTAGAGTAAAGACACTCACAAGTAACTAGCCATACGCGACACCTTCCGTGTCGCGTCAAGCACCCGAAAAGTTACAATATCAGTGGGTGTCAATCAAAGAATAATCAACTAGATCAGATGCAATCAGAGACTCATGACGGATGAGCTCGGCTAACACAGAATAAAGACTAAAAGAATACGGTACAGGGGATGGATTCGACGGATCAAACTATTAAAAAACAAAGTTATCCTTCAATGGGATGAGTTTTCCATATGTTTTTAGATTCACGTGATTGAACAAGTTCAACTTCAGAATTCAAGATATTATTCAACATTCCGCAGAATTTATGAACGGCCAACTTGAGCGGGATAAATAAAAGTAACTAATCAAGAAACAAAGGTTTAACAACAGCAAATGGTGTGATTAGACTCGATAAAAGGCTAGTATATACGCTGTTATCAGATTAAAATTCAGAGAAATGACTCGAATATAAAAACGGTTAGACTTTGCTCAGTCTACCGGGAAAATACTCAAAATTAATAGCAGCGCAATATTCGCAATTATGAAAAGTCATCAAATATCGGGAGGAAGGCGGTTCATTAACGAATCAAGAAAATAAACCTAATAATAACTTGAACTTTAGGCTACAACTATGCTCGCTTCTCCAGGGTTTCACTCGACAGATCACATAAAAAGTAAAATAGCAAAAGTTGAATAACCAGAGTGATGATAATAATATTCAAAATGAACGGGAAATATCAAAGAAGTCAAAGAAAACTAGATAAATCGGGTGAATAACAGAGCCACGACAAGTATCCTGAAACACACAATCAGATATCAGAGAATTACCATGAAAATAATAGTAGTAATTAACACAGATTTCGACAAAATGTAGTGAGAATGATAAGATAAGAAATACGCCGTAGTACTAAATAGAACCGTAGAACTAAATTTACCTAGTGATCCGTGGTGAGCTTCTACCCTGTAGCTATCTGCTGTCACTTTATTTGGGTACAGATCAAAACCCCATGGCTGCTTGCGAAATGCAACGTCACAGTTTATAATAAGTAATTCAATTGAATTTTTCGATTGAACACGCTCTTAGTTTTACTACACTCGGAAATTGTGACTGATGCGAGAAAAGACTTCAATTACACTTACAATTAGAAGTAGTAATTTATTTTTTCAAATTACATATGACAATTGTAATGGCTAATGGATTTCGGTTTAATTACAAATTACAATTGTAATGGGGTAATTGATTTCGGTTTAATTAAGTTCTACTCAATAAATTATTTATGTTCGTCACAGTTAACGGTTAAAGCGAAGGTATTTTTTTCACTGAATGTTTCTCCCCCTAATCCACTTCCGAAAGTATTTCATGAGATAATACTACAATAACGTATATAAAATTGGTATAACTGGTACGGAAATCTGATCAAAATCATTCCTATAAGTCGGATCGTTATGATCTAGGGACAACGACTGTGCCACGCCTAGGATGCGCGGAATAGGCCGCCGACGATACCCTCATAAGAAATAGCACGAGGTGCATCGTCGGTCGCCTATTTCGCGGTACCTAGGCGCGGCAGAGTAACCTTATACGGAAATACATAACTTCTGTAAATACAACATGTCTTCTGAATGATCGGGGGTTTGTTAGGATTGTCGGTTGAATGGGATAGCGATGTCAAAGATGCGTACTTGCAAAAAGTAGTGAAATCCCACGCAAAAACATCGTAGATGTAAAAAAAGCCGCCAAGTACCCACACAAAAATCATAATTGATTTATAAGTAGAACGTTTCGCCAGTCTCCGTCGTGAAATCAAGAAAATAGCCAAGCACCGAACGTACCCCTGCGATCTTTCAGCAAGTCTACGTCGTGAAGTCGGAGTTTCGAATGAGGATATCGAAACATCATTCCAAGAGCTACGTACTTGGCGGGCACATTCGGTTCCTCAGAGCTATACAGACAACCGCTTAGTTTTACGCGAAAATTGAGTTTTTCATGCGATAGCGATGACGTACAGTGGAAAACTAGTTATTCCAACCAATAATCGGAGCAGAAAATACTCCTGTCCTTAAGCATACGTATAACTTTACAGACGTGAATACCTTGTATAATGAATAATAATCTGGGTCGTTTCACCGTCATTCAATTATCAGATCAGACTCGGAACTCTGGAATCACGTGCCTTACGATGGAGCCAATGAGCGATGTACATGTTAGTTTTCCTATGATAGGTAACATACCGTAGAGCTCATGCATGTAGTATCAACTATGGAAGAACAAACTTATTCATTTGCAAAACTGTCGAATCAAGAAAACTCTACTTTGCTATTTCAGCATAAAATCTAAAACTCGCAGCTACGAATATACGTGTACGCTTTAAGTCGCATAGAGTATGACAATTTGATATAATGATGAATACAAAATTCAGTTGATGATTGGTTTGGTGTACCTATTGTACTATGTCATACAATCTTGCTCACGATGCATGTGTGTGTGGTGTACGAGCGTATACACGTAGTGGGAAGAGCCGATTACAATGCCTGGAACCCATCGTCGTAACAGTTCGGCCTCACTCGATTGCAAAAATATTTTGCTGCTCATTCGCTTGTGAGGAATAATCATTCGCAACTAGACATTAGTGCAAGAAGATTAGCGCGTGCGAGTTTACGGAAGTGCTGTAGTGCGGGCGCCTTTAGGCGCCCGCGCGCAAGCACGGACGTAAACTCGCACGCGCTAATCTTTCAACTGCTCCGACAAAGTCATCCCACAAGATCGGTAGATGCATTTTAAATGAGTGTGTTTGGAACCGAACCAATGTTATCTGCCAATCGGACATTCGTCAGTCGATGCAAGATTCATGACGTGTATATATCCATCGACCGGAAACATAGTACTTGTCGTGTCCTATTAATCGATAGCTTTTGGATGCCAGATTTGATAGATAAACAATATGGAAAATGGTTGTAGAAAAATGGTTCGCAAGATACTATGAGTGAAAGTACTATCAATCCAAAGCCAACACGAAAAAGAAAAACCGAATGTGCCCGCCAAGTACGTAGCTCTTGGAATGATGTTTCGATATCCTCATTCGAAACTCCGACTTCACGACGTAGACTTGCTGAAAGATCGCAGGGGTACGTTCGGTGCTTGGCTATTTTCTTGATTTCACGACGGAGACTGGCGAAACGTTCTACTTATAAATCAATTATGATTTTTGTGTGGGTACTTGGCGGCTTTTTTTACATCTACGATGTTTTTGCGTGGGATTAAAATTAACTGAGCCAACGCTCGGCTTCGCTACCTGATTTCAGGTATTATTTTGTACTATGTTGTGTAACGAAATGATGTTTGTAATCTATCGCTGAAAAGGAGTATAAGGTTTCGGATTTTTTAGCCGGCGAAACCATTTTAGAACTCGGCTGTAATTTTTTACATTTACGAGGTTTTTGCCGGGTATTTCATTACTTTTTGTATGTGTAAACAGGCCTGCACTGAACTAATCTCAATGTATTTTACACATTACAAATTGCAACGGTGCACTTTTACGGGAAGGGTTACCCGGGAACCGCGCACTTCGGCGTCAACGTTTATTTAATAGAAAACTAATAAGAAAACTGATAGTTGGGCGCCAGACGTTTTCACGTCACTCGACAGACTATAAAATAATAGAGTTTGACGGCGGAAATTGCCAGATAGCTCAGAATATACTAGTACCTAAACGGTAGAGGGGCAGGGTGCCAATTAATAGTCCATACCAATTATATTTTCGACTGACTTATTCAGAAGTACTGAATCGGTACGGGAAAAACTAAAGCACAATCCGCAATAATTACGGGAATGAGTAATACAATATTTACAAAATTATATTCTGTGATTCAGACAAATTCGGGAATTTACGGGAACAAACTAATAATCAAATATCCAAAATATATGACACAATATAACAAAATATAAGAGAAATTCACAGTAGTCGTCTCGATACAAGATTAATCAAATTACACGGGACTTAAAGAAGACGATATGAAAAATATATCAGCCAAATAATTACTAACTAAGAACTAAAAACTAAATAACAATGCTTGCTTCTACGCTCGCTAGCTCCAGGAAATAGTACGTTAACAGGTCGTTTGTGATCGATAAATTGCATAAGAAAGAAGACAGAGAAAAAGAAGAAAATCTAACAGAATCTACCGCATGCTAAAGCATAGAGAAAAAGCCACAAATAGTCACTAATCACGAGTCGACTCGAGAATCCGTTTTTAACAAGACTAAATATAATAAAATATAACCGGAACGAAGTCGAAGGACTTAACGAACCATAATCGTGGCCTGCGCCACACGAAATATAACCTACTAAATAACTAAACGGGATTCATGAGCGACCTCGTGGTTTTACAGAAAATAGGTCTTACCTTATCGGCGATCAATCGGCTTCGCACAAAACGGGAATAATAAAAAAACAATATAACAATAAATTAGAACTCTAAACTTTAACAAAATAACAATAATATAAACGTGAACCAAATCTTTAACACTATCTTTAACGATAACGGGACTGAAATTAACGGGAACTCGGGATGATGTCGGTATTCTTGACGTGAGGATGGCTGAGCGCAGAAGTAGGCCGAGTCCTGCGTTACCCCACATTTTCTAGCTGCGGGATCCCCTAGCTGCTAGGCGATTTGAATCGTCGTACTTGGATTTTCCGTCAAAATCTTAGTCGTCAGACTCAGCAGTTAGTTGGCCGCGTTGGCGTGAGTTTCGGGACGTGCAGTCCGGGACGCTCTAGTCGTAGGAGTTTGTCCAAGTGTTCATCCAACATGGCGGTACGGCGGGATGTTTTGAATGTGGTATAGCGGGACTCGTACGGGATTTCGTGCATACGTCTTCTTCTCCAACCTCGGTTCTCGTCGCGGGACTCCTCGGGATTATCGTCGGGACGAAGTGCACCCTGGCTGCGTTTTAACAAGAAAAACGGACCAGTCAGAGGATCTGGCGGAAGTTCTGATGCCCCAATACCCGGATCTGCATCCAGAATTCCCCATGAGCGATGTGGAAGGCTTACGGACAGGCCTGCCTCACATGGTTGCAGTTCTACTACCGGGACTTTTCGGGAGTAACGCCGGTAGCGAGACGATACCGGGAAAGCCGATGACGAAGTCTAGCTCGACTCCAGGTCGATAAGTCATTGGCAACGGGAAGCTTCGTTGGGTTACTTGGGGTTTCGCCCTGCTCTATTCAACCATTGCCTAGACGTCTAGAATTGGTTGACGGGAAGTGGTTCAGCACCAGGCTGATCAGTCTGCGGGAACGGGAGGGTTTGACTCCGGGAGTCATCCTTATTCGACCGCTCCTGCGGCATCCACGACCGGGAGTTGGAAAAGAAAGACGTGCTGACCGGGAACTGTAGTTCGGGAAGGACCTCGGTTTCAGACGTCGGATGCAGTCCCTCGACGTCCTGGCGTTGTCCTCCCGAGCTCCGCTATTATAGAGACTCGATATAAAGAAAAAGGGGGGTTATATAATAAATCAGGTTAACCGTACTAATAATCAAACTATCGATAGAAATAATAATCAAATTAATCAGCAAATTAGTAATCAAGCTATTTTACGACCTGTGCTACTTCTCTGGAGCTGTCCATCCTCACGTCAACCTGCCACTCGTGCGCGGTATTGTGACGGTTGCAAAATGCAACGTCACAAAATATATGAAGACCAATTCTTAGTCATTCGTAATGTAATTGAATGTTATGTGCTACAATCCAGAAATTTATTTTGGAACCTGCGCTGAAGATACGAGATATTTTATTCGACCAAGAAATCTCATTTTCAAAATCATACAATAGCTTGTAGTGATCATAGTTCATGCTACCCATGATCCCATTTTATTCAAACAGTGCCACATATTTAGATGTATGTTATTTCACGTGAAGAAAAAACATTTGTAGGTTTTGTCGGATCAAATATTTGAATAATTAATGATAGATCGCTTGAAGTTGAGCTGAAGTTGACCCTTTCCGCGAATTTTCTATATAAAAAATAACTTTAGAGCAGGTAATACACTGAGGAAAAAGTTCATTGGAGCTTGTTTAATGTTGACAAATCTTTTTTGGATATGGCGAAATGAAGATTTAGTTGTTATCACTAAATTTTAGTTGAGCCGAATGATATTTGTTATTATTACCATCTTTGTTATTATTACCAAATATTATTTCGATATATTTTGGCTGAATTATCTCGTCTTTGGTTCAATTGAAATTTAGTGATAACAACTAAATCTTCATTTCGCCGAATTCAAAAAAAGATTTGTTAGCATTGAATAAACTCTCCTTTCAGTGTATCCACGGAAAAAAAAATGAAAAAAAAGAACACCCAATTACCCATAGGGCACGAATGCACAATTGCATCATAGTTCGCAGACACTCAAGTATATATGATCTCTTTAAGGGGAGGGACCAGACGATTTTTACCGACCTATCTAATTCACCGAACATCTGCGAAACGGGGCTATCAATCTGATTGTCCTTTTGGCAGCCGATGTTTGACGAGAAATGAGTTCGAGCTAGCTCCCAAAATTCAATGAAATCGAAATTTTTTTAAAAATTTTAAACGCAGAATGTGGGCGTGTCACTTATTTCGACTAATATCAGAGCCCACGCGTCATTGACGTGAAAATAACTGTGTAAGCGCCATTCTACACGGCATGACATACACTCCTATTCAAAAACATCTTCGTTTCATGCAGGAATGAAGTCTCTATGTGAAAACTCGCAATTCGTTGTAATTAGCGATTGTAAATTGTTGGGAAGCCATGATAATCCTTAGTTCCCGTAATGCCCGAGAGAGAGAGAGCTCAGCGCGCGAATCGTACATCGGTATTACTGCCGGCCAGCGCAGGGCCGACTATTATATTGGGCATAAAGTGACGTGACGAATATTTTTTGGAGGTTTTTTGATTCATGGAATTTGTATATATTGTATATATATATTGTAACTTCATGGGGGTTGCTCGGATCGCGGCACTGAAGGTGATGCGATCCGGAAGTTACGTGTAAGTTCTTTATCTTGAATTAATAAGCAGGACCTCCCGAAATAGCTATATGTTAGACCCTAATACAGACTAGGGCGGAGCGAATCTCGCCGTAGCTGCCTCCCTCAGACCTGGATGCGGTGATCCGCACCAAGGCTGTATCAGACTTGGATCGGCGTTATCTCACCAAGACAGTACCCTGACTTGGATGCAGCTAGTGCACCAAAGCAGGCATCTGATCTGGGCAGCGTTTGCCTGACCGAAGCTGTATGTTAGCTATGGTTTGATTAGTAGAATAAAGGAAAGAATGATGTTCTGAGATGGATTTTAGCTGTTTAGTTAAATAATAATTTAATCTATAAAAATTATGAGAAAAATATTACAAAAAGAAAATTATTACAAAAGTAAAGGATTAACCTAAAGAGTTAAATAATAAGAATAACCTAAGTTTATAAAGTGTTTTGAGTTTTCGGCTAAGCCACGATAATACCGTTATAAATGTGAGAAATTATAGATGATGTATCGAATGGTTGGAATTTGAGAGTGAAATGGAATAAATTGATAAGTTGACTCTATACGCAAGCCCCTGCTATAGGTGACTCCGTCTTGCAAAATGACTCTAAAAGGCACCTGGGCTCTATGCCTGTCAGGTCCTGGCTAATTAGTAGTGAGTCGCACCGGTGCTATACCTGGAATGCGCTGCTCTGCCGAGCAGCACCGCTCATTTTATAGCGCTTTGTGACGTCAGTTGTTATGCGTGAAGGGGGATGCGCGGCTGTCTCATGTATTCGTATCAGGCATAACGCCTGATACGTTACAATATATATATACAGGGTGTATATTTTAACTCTGCAGGGACTTCTAGGGTGTGTAGGGGCTGCTTAAACGAGCATTTTGAGGTAATACATCCATGGTCGGAAACTCATCGTAACGGCTCTGAAAATCTTTGAAGGATTTGGTACCGCGCGCTTGTTCGTAGTGTAATGAATAAGATGTGATCACTTTTCACCCAATTTTTTATTTAGCCGTAGACGACGTTACAGAGTCCTTGCGTGAAATCAGCAAAACGATAAACTTTGCAATGAAAAAAAATAACAAAACTTTTTCCAGTGCTACTAAACAGGATTTGAAAAAGTTTTGTTATTTTTTTTCCATTGCAAAGTTTATCGTTTTGCTGATTTCACGCAAGGACTCTGTAACGTCGTCTACGGCTGAATAAAAAATTGGGTGAAAAGTGATCACATCTGATTCATTACACTGCGAACAAGCGCGCAGTACCAAATCTTTCAAAGCTTTTCAGAGCCGTTACGATGAGTTTCCGACCATGGGTGTGTTACCTCAAAATGCTTGTTCAAGCAGCCCCTACACACCCTAGAAGTCTCTGCAGAGTTAAAATATACACCCTGTATATTAGGGTGTGCCAGAAAAAACTTCTTTTTTTTTTTTTGAATCTCCCACATTAAAAATCAGAGTGGTTTTATGAAATACGAAGCCTCGATGAAGGAGGGAACTGAGAAAAAATGCGAAGTGGTGTCTCAGTCGACTAGGCATTAACACTGATGAGGCACCTTTTAAACTTGATTATCAGCATCTTCCTTTCGGCAATTGAGATATTACATGACAGTCAGGTGTTTTAGCAGGTTTTATAATAAGTAGAAAATAAAAAAATTTTGGCAAAAATTAAGCTATTAGCATTTACTTTTTTTTGCTCCCCACTGCAGATACGTACGTATTTGTGAATAATAACGACCCTCGTGAAAGAGAGCATCAGACGATCAATGCTAACAGGTGCCTCATCGCCAATATTGCGATAAGGTAACTGATGCTAGCTTCTAATGTCCAAAACTCCCTTTAGCGAAAAGAATCTTTGTTCAATTTTGTATAACACCTTGGAATATTGTTTATTTTCGTGTATAATTGATCCTCACGAAAGGGAGTTCCGAACAGACAAGTTCAAGAGGTGTCTCATCAGCGTTGTAGTTTAGTCGATCGAGACACCTCTTAGAATTTTTGTTCAGAGCCCTCCTTCAATGACGTTCTTTATAATATTCAAATACGCAAATTCCCGCGGGGGAAAGTGGGGAAAAAAAATAATTTTTTTTTTCACAATTGTTCTCAAAACAAAATTACTTATTAGTCTATTCCCTATACCACCTTGTGATTTTATTCAATTTGCTGTGAAATTTCACCTCGCGAAAGGGGGCTTCGGTCAATTAAGCCTAGCAGGTGCCTCATTATTATGATTTGTGTTCGACTGAGGCACCATTGAACATTTTTTGTCAGAGCCCCCCTTTGACAACGTTTCTTATAATACATGAAACCACTCATTCTTTATATGGGGAATGATAAAAAAAAAAAAAATTTTGGCACACCCTAATATACATATTCGGGTTCCCCAAGCTCTATAAACCGAGCAAGGGAAACGTGGGCTGAGCTCCGACCGAGCGCGTCTCCAGGTGGCGGATAGGAGAGGGCCAGGGAGAGGCGCGGCACCTGCGGTCTCGGAGACCGGGGTGCCGGCTGGCAACAGAAAACTGAGCCCGCTGGCTGCGGGTCCCCGGGTCTGTTGGTGGCTATACGTAACCCGGCCGGCGTAACAACTGGCCCAGGGGAACTAAGGCCCCGACCGCGGACCCATAGCTTCTCAAGCCAAGGTGTAAGCTATCGTGCTGAGGGCTGAATGGCACTGGAGTACAGTGTCGATAACGATGCCCTTAGGGTACTGGGCGACCCCCCATTATATCTAGCCTTACCCCCACACGGTAGGCTCGGTGGGGGAGGACCTTTTATTTCCTGCATACTCGTGGGATCATAATGGATCAAAACAAAAACAAGACAGAAAACGTAAGCGCGGAGGACGCGACAGAGCTGGGTTCGCGCGATGAGGCTGCCTCAATGGAGGTGGACTCACCGGCAGGTCAGGGCTCCGGGAAAAGTGGGCTGGCTGTGGACATGGAGGCACTCGTCTCCATGACACGCGGCGGCCCGTCGGTCTCGGGGACCAGTCCGACCCCGACTCAGTCGACAAGGGTGGAAGGGGGCTCGGTACCCACCGGGACCTCGGACGCCACAAGCGAAAGGGCCAAGAGGGCAAACCGCTCGGGAGCGGCGAAGAGGAAGGCGAGGAAGGCCAAGCAGGCCGCCGCGGCTTCCCCAGAGCCGAGCCTGGGCGGGATCCCCCAGGCCAGCACGGCAGAGCGCGCCGAAGCGGGGGGCCCAGCCAGTAGGCGACCCGTGGATGGCGCGCCTACCAGCACCACACCGGTGTGGGCGGGAGGCTCGGGCACGAAGAGGCCCAGGCCCTTGGATAGTACCCCGCCAGAGGTGTATTCGGCGCCCAAGAGGGGTAGATGGGCTCACCCGAAACCGATGAGCTACAAGGAGGCGGTGGAGGGAGGCACTGTGGTGGTAATCGCACCCTCCGGCTATCCCGAGGTCACCCTTGGCTCTGGGGAGGGAGACCTGGTGGTTCAGGCGCTGTGCGCGGCGATGGACTCCATCCCGGAAGGGAAGGGGGTACCTTGCTTCGAGCAGTACCGATGCGACCAGGGCATCCTGTGGGTGACCTGCTCAGAAGAGAAGGCTCTGGACTGGCTGAGGTCCACAGTTCCGACGCTGGAGCCCTGGGGGGGCCTCTCTCCAACTATTGGAGAAGGAGCAACTACCCAGGCTCACCAGGATGGTTTCGGTCTTCTCTGGTATCCCACAGAAAAATGAGGTCATCCTTAAAAGGCTTAGACGCCAAGACGTCGGGTTCCAGATCCACCTGTGGAGGGTCTGGGACAGGAAGGAGGGCCAGAAGTCGGTCCAGCTTGTGCTGGGGGTGGACGCCACCTCCAGGGACGCGCTGAGGACGGGGGGCCACCTGGCCCACTACGGTCTCGGGAGGGTCTTCTTCAGGGAGGCCCACCAGAGGCCGAGTGAGGGACGGGAGGCTCCCGGTCCATCGGGGCAGAGGGTGACCCCAAGGGAGGCCCCGACACCGGAAACGGTGAAGGGACCCTCCGAGGGCACAACCCCGCAAGCGGCCGCAGGGAACGAGGGGCAGGGCCCGTCGACCCGAGGGAACCAAGAGGCAACTCTGGGACCACCGGGTAGGATGGGCTCCCCCTATAGCAGAGGCGGCAAAGCCGGCAGGGGCGGCGGACCCAGCAGGCTTAGAGGCCGTCCCTCAAGAGCCTCCGAGATAAGGAGGACCGGGAGGGAGAGCGTCAGGACTGGGGTCCAAACGACCCTGACCGGTGAAGCGTCGAGGGCGAGAACACCCGGGCAGGAGCTCTCCCAGCGGCGGCTCATGCACCGGCGACCGGGGAGAATTAGAGGGCTCGGTAAACGGGCTCCCCGACTCTCTCCGAGCTACGGGGGTAAGCAAGTCTAGTCCCACAGCCGTGGATGGACTCGCTTTATCACAAATAAACTTGCGCCACTGCAAGGCGGCCTCGGCAATACACAGCCGGTGGCGGTGGAAACAACAGACATATCACTAATACAGGAACCCTAGGTAGTCGGGGGGCGGATTAGGGGCATCGACTCCAGCCTTGGGGCGCTAGTGTACGCGGAGGGAGGGGCGGGCCTCAGAGCCTACGTCTTCGTCAGCAAGAAGCACTGCGCCACCAGGCTGAGCCAGTTGTGCTGCAGGGACCTGGCAGCGGTCTCCATCAGGGTGAGGTTAGCCAGAAGCGGCACAACCGACGTGGTTGTCTGCTCGGCGTACCTGCCCTACGACTCTGAGGCATCCCCACCGACGGAGAAACTCAGGGCGCTGGTGGAGCACTGCAGCAACAAGGGACTCAACCTGCTTATCGGATGCGACGCTAACTCGCACCACGAAGTATGGGGCAGCTCGAACACGAACAAAAGAGGCGGTGCACTGCTAGAGTACCTCTCCTCAACGGGACTCGAGATTCTCAACAGAGGATCGAGACCCACCTTCGTCACCTCGCACAGGCAGCAGGTGATAGACATCACACTCTGCACGTCCAGACTTGCCAGTCTGGTCAAGGACTGGCGGGTGCGGAGCGAGGACACCCTCTCAGACCACGCATCTCACTTGTCCTGGATGCGAACGCGTCGTGGAAACGGACGGAGGAATACAGAAACCCTAGGGCAATCGACTGGACCTCCTATAAAGAGGGGCTAGAAGGAAAGCTTGGGGGACCCCGCAGCTGGCCGAGGACTGAGGGAATAGTAGAGAAAGAGGTAACCCACCTACAGGCAACCATCACAGAAGCTTACGAGGCTGCGTGCCCCGTAAAGCAAAGAAAAGCGAAAAAGAAGGTGCCCTGGTGGAGCAGAGAGCTAGACAAGAGCAGAACTAGCTCTCGCAAACTGTTCAACAGGGCCCTCAGGACGCAACTCGAGACGGACTGGACGGCCTACAGGGAAGCTCAGAAGGTCTACAAGAAGCTGATTAAAAGATCCAAGAACGAGGCCTGCAGGGGATTCTGCGAACAGACTGAGGCTCTAAAGGTAGTGGCCAAGCTCCGCAAGGTCTTCGCTTCCGGGCCCCCAATCAAGCTGGACAGCCTCATGCTCCCTGACGGTAGCATGGCAGAGAGTCAGACGGATATACTGTCGCACATGCTGAGTACCCACTTCCCGGGTTCCACGCCAGCCACACAGCGACCTCCCTAGAGGGAGGTCTCTGGCAGACAGGGGTCAGGGGACTGGAAAACAGCGGCAGAGATAATCACGCCGTCAAGGATAAGATGGGCGATTGACACTTTCGACAGTTACAAGAGCACAGGCACGGACGGTATGTTCCCGGCCCTCCTCCAGAGGGGAGGGGAGAACCACGTCGCCAAACTGAACGCGATCTTCAGGGCCTGCCTAGCTTCCCGCTACATACCCAGGAACTGGAGGGAGGTCAGAGTGGTCTTTATACCTAAGCCGGGCAAAGGATGCTATGACCGCGCGAAGTCATGGAGACCCATCAGCCTCATGTCCTTCATGCTGAAAACCATGGAGAGACTGGTGGATAGGTACATCAGGGACTATGTCCTGTTTGAGAGACCAGTCTCACGGGCCCAACACGCATACCAGGCCGGCAAATCTACGGAGACAGCGCTCCACCACCTCGTTCGCGAGATCGAGGGGCCGCTCCTCCGGCACAGAGTGGCGCTGTGCATGTTTATGGACGTGGAGGGGGCGTTCGATAACACCTCCTTCAACTCGATATATGATGCCGCTGTTCAATTCGGCATCAACACCACGGTGGTGGACTGGATCAAGCAGATGCTTCAATCCAGGACGGTCACCGCGGAGCTTCGAGAGTCGGTTGCTAGGGCTCAGGTCAACAGGGGCTGCCCGCAAGGGGGGGTTCTCTCCCCCCTGCTGTGGACTCTGGTCGTAGATAGGCTCCTGGCGGAGCTTGACAAGCTAGGGGTGACGGCCGTAGGCTACGCCGATGACGTGGCCCTGGTCGTCGCGGGCGACCACCCACATCACATGACGAGCAGGATGCAAAAAGCACTGAACATCGTACAGAACTGGTGCACCACTCAGTCACTGAGGATCAACCCCAGCAAGACCGAGATGGTGATCTTCACCAAGAAACGACGCTTCGAGGTAGGACCCGTTGAGGTCTTCGGGTCGAAGCTAGTACCATCCGCCACAGTGCGCTACCTGGGGGTCACCCTGGATAGCAAACTGTCTTGGAAAGCCCACGTCACCAAGCAGGCACAGAAGGCCACGGCCACATACTGGGCCTGCAAGAGAATGGTGGGACAAACCTGGGGACTCAAGCCAAAAGTGGTCAAGTGGATATACACAGCCATCCTCTTGCCCCAGATGTCATACGCCTCCGTAGTGTGGTGGCCAGCAATGGACAAAGACACGCTCCGCAGGACACTAGACCGGGTGTACAGGTTAGCGGGCCTAGGAATAACGGGGGCGCTCAGAACTTCGCCTACGCTCGCTATAGGGGCACTCCTGAACCTTCCGCCCCCTCATCTCACGGTGGAGGCTGAGGCATGGAGGGCCGCTTTGCGCCTGTGGCAACAGGGCCACTGGAAGAGGACGGGTGTGGGGCACACGACGATACTGCTGAGGGAGGGGGCACCCCAGGTAGACCTATCCCAAGGCGGGGATCGCTGCCCCAACCGTTACCAGTTCGACCCGTTATACATGGTGGAGGCACCGAGCAGGCACTCATGGACGAACGACCGGGACAACCTGCTCAAACCACAAGGGCTCGTCTGGTACACAGACGGGTCCAAGACGAATACAGGGGCTGGGGCCGGTGTGTGGAGTGACGGACCCAGGACGCGCATTTCGTTCGCTTTGGGGCCCACGGCCTCAGTCCTTCAAGCTGAGGTGTTCGCCATATGGACCTGTGCCAGGACTATCCTGGCTCACAACCCCAAGGGCAAACACATATACATCTGCAGTGACAGTTGGGCGGCGCTCAGGTCAATACGCAACTGCGTCATAAGATCCGGGCTCGTCAGCGACTGTGCAGAACTGCTAACACAGATCTCACGTGGAAACCGCGTGAAGCTCCTATGGGTGCCGGGTCACAGCGGCATACAGGGAAACGAGATGGCACACAACCTGGCCAGGGCAGGTGCCGCACGCAAAGAAGCCGACAACGGGTGCCGGATAGGCCTAACCTCGGCTCAGGCCAAGGGCCCAGCAGAGGGCTGGATGGACCGCCGCTTCAAGGAGCTCTGGGCGCGGGCACCTGGCATGACTCACACGAGGGCCCTCTTCCGGGGGCCTTCACGCGAGCTGGGTGCCACATTAATCAATCTGGACAGAACCAGTCTCAGGGCCCTGGTAGGACTTGTCACCGGCCACTGGTTCACAGGTAAGCACCTGGTTCATATGGGGCTCAGAACCGGGCCTCTCTGCACTAGGTGCAGGGTGGAGCAGGAAACCCCGCTCCATCTGATTGCGCGGTGTAGGGGCCTCGAGGGACCTCGGAAGGTGGCCCTCGGAGGAACCTACAGCGAAGGCATGAAGATGGAGGAGATCGGGGTGGGTGGGCTGATGCGATTCGCCAGGATGGCCAACCTGACCTCGACTCCTACAATATAGGGTGCCCTCACAGGCTCGGGCACAATGGTCCGCATGGACTGAGCGCCCGGTAAGAGCTCAGAAATACAATACAATATATATATATACCGAGAGGAAATCTTGAAAGTATACAGACGACTGCGCATGCGCGAGTTTTGTCGTCTGCTGAAGCAGGCTGGCCATCCCGTGTTTCAGCTGTCAAATTTTGTTTTTGGCCCCGATATAATTGATACGCACTTTTGAGGTTAGGATCTCAATGAAATGCGGTAGTGATTCGGAAAGGCTTGGAAAGCTTTTATTGTTGAGATTGAAACCTGAGGTACTAAAAGAGCCGTCGAGATTTATTCCGAACAGCTGCAGATTGCTTGTTTCGATTCGATGGTATTGGTTTATTTATAGAGGATTTGTTTTCTTCCAATTACACTTAAAAACTAGAGGTCAAACTGCAAATAATGGGTGCTTGGAAGAAACGAAGCAGCTAGGTGGGAACAGTTTATTCAATCGTGTTAATTTGATACAGTAGAAATTAAATTAAAATAAAAAACAACATAACCTCGATTGACCACTTTACGCGCGAGAGTTCGACAGCTCTCGCTTCATTTCTTGCAAGTTGGCACTCATGCCTCGTAGGTTAAAATATCAGCGCGGGACGATCTCACCGACCAATAAAATTCAATTATTTGGCGCATGCGCAGTCGGCTGTATACTTTCAAGATTTCCTCTCAGTACATATATTTATTAATTTAAAAAATATTATTCATTTTATTTCAAATAATAAATGTAATATTATTAATAATATATTTAATAATTTTTTAAGATTTAATTTAATTCGTTATAAATTATACTGACGAAAATTTTGTACACAACTCCAAAATAAATCGAAATAAAATTTACCAAATTACCAACATTTTTCATGTTGTATGGCGGAAGCAATGAATTGGGCTTCGCAAATCTTCATTTTGTTATTTTTGTAGACATTTTTCATCTCTTAACTACAGGTACGCCCGTCAAAAAGATGAAATCTAGTTAACGTAGGAATACAATATTACAACCTTTCGGTATGTCCGAATGGTCTCCAAAGACATAACGACGATTACAGATACAGAAGAGAACAATATGGAAATTAAGAAGTAGATACAAACGTCTACAGAAACGTAAAAGACATATTGAATGTAAGCAGGCTTTACCTAATCTACTTGAAAATTACTCTTCTGGTTTACCAAAAGCAACCAAAGTATTGCTAAGAGCACAGCTTCGCTTAGGAGATATTAATAAATATGGAAGACGATACGACAATGGTTTGAAAGACTCAGCTCTTTCCATATACTACCATTCACCCAAAGCTTACAAATTTTTAAAATCATTTTTAACTTTACCTACAATTAGAACCCTTCGGACCTATTAGAATACTTGTCATGTCAAAGCTGGGATTCATCAACAAGTGCTAATAAATTTGCAAGAAAAATTTGCAACTGAAAAAATCGAAAATAAAGTAGTATCACTCCTTTTTGACGAAATAAAGTTAGAACCGGAAATTCATTTCAGTCCATCACATGATGAATTCATCGGTCTCGCTGATGACGGTACACAGAAAGAAAATCGAGTAGCAAAATCGGCCTTAGTTTGTGTAATGACATGGATTAACATGAATGCTAAACAAATAATTGGCCATTGATTTTTACCAAGTACAGGGTGCTCCGAGAACATGCATAGTATTATAATATCAAGCGTGAAAACAGTATTCAATATTGGACTAATTGTAGAAACAATTATTTTTGATTAAGGTCCACGAAATATGGATTTTTTAAAAAAATTTGACATTTCTATTCGAAAACCATATTTGGAAATGGGCGATCATAAAATATTCGTCATTTTTGATCCACCTCACTTATTGAAATCACTCCGTAACAATTTAAAGAACCGGCCACTTATTTATTGTGGAGTGCCCGTTGATTGAAATGATATTGTATTAATCTATAATTTGAGTAAAAATCATGAGATAAACTTGTTGAGAATCTAAGTAAATTTAAGATACGCCGATTTCTTATATGTATAAGTGTGTGATGCGCACGCATGACCGTCAGTCGAACGCTTCTTCTCTATAAGAAAGGAACACGATGTATCTCTGTTAAATAAAGTAGACAAGATAAAGTGAATATTATAATTTTACCAAAACTCCAACAACTCTAACATGGTAGCAGAGCGTGGTTGCGAAAAGTAAACATGATCTGTGGTTTGAAAATGGAACAAAAATTGAAAAGGAACGAAGTGTTAAACGTGGATTCGTATTAGCGAGGTTATGCTAACACGTGGTTGTAATTCGAAAAATGTTTCTAAATAAAGCGGTTGAACAAAAAGTGAGAATCAAGCCGTCAGTCAAAGTAGAAAAAAATAAGCGAAGAGAATTTGTAAAGGAGTTTTAGAAAATTGCAAGGGAAAGTCCTGATTTTGAAGAATTTGATATTTGGTGGTCAAGAACGTTCGAAAGGAGAAGAAATCGGAGAAGACAACATGGCTGATGAGGTAAAGGTATTATTACCCGTATTTGATGGAAAGGATTACAGCACGTGGAAAAAAAGAATACTGGTGTTTCTAAAATTGAAGAAGTGTGATAAAGTGGTTGAAAGTGAGAGGGGACAAAATGATAGTGAAACGGCATGGAATGAAACAGAACTGAGAGCAACTAATTATATATATAGTGCACTGTCAAATAGACAAATGGAATTTATTGATGAAGAACAAACACCATATAGCATCATGAAGAAACTAGATCAGATGTATTTGAGAGAATCTACCTGGAGAGGAGCGCGAGGAGGCGCACGCAACCAGTCGTTTTCGCAACAGCGAAATTTCAATTTAAACTGGGGAGGAGGCCGAGGTTAGAATCAGCGTGGACGTAGTGGCAGCTGGCAACAACGAGGAGGGCAGCACATGGCACCACATTCCAATGGTAGTGGACACGGCGAAAGCAACACGTTTTGTACAGAAGTAGACTATAAATTGGATAATAGTGAGGTATACAATTGCGAAAATGAAGTTGAATGGGTATTAGATAGCGGGTGTTCGGACCATATTATCAATAATGAAAATTATTATATACAATCAAAGAAGTTACAGGAACCTATAAATGTTGAAGTAGGTGATGTAAGAATTTATCTACACTAAAGTAGGTGAAGTAATTAGTAATTTCATAGTAAATGGAAAGCAGGTAGAGGTAAAAATGAAAAATGTACTTCTTGTTACAGAGATGGATAGAAATCTGATCAGTTTTGGTAAAGTAACAGACTCAAATAAAATAATATCAGTGAGAAATACATAAAAAATATTAAATGAAAATAACGAGTTAATTGCAGTGGCAAATAAAGTAAATAATTTATATAAGATAAATGGTTTTGTCAACGTAAAACAAAGTTATACGTGTAACAGGATGAAAGAAAATATGACCTTGAAAGAAAAATTCCACAGAATACTAGGACATGCAAACTTCAAGTATTTAGATATATTATGCAAAAACAAATTAGTTGACGGGATACCAAACGAACTCGAAAATGATTACTTAAAGTGTGGTACTTGCGTACAAAATAAGATGCATAATTTAGGCTTCGAGAATAACAGACATAGAGCCAAAGATATACTTGAAATTATTCATGCCGATTTAAATGGACCTCATAGTACAGTAGGATTTATGGGCAAAAAATGTTTCTTAACGATAATAGATGATTTCAGTAAAGTCGGTAAAGTCTATACTATAAAAGCAAAAAATGAAGTCTACAATTGTTTTGTACGTTGTAATCGGGATCCTGAGATCCTTCAGACAACTACAATTTATTTATTTAGGAGGTTCGTGTTGAGTTAAGAGTTCGAACTCAATCGTACAATCAAGTGAATAGTTTATTAAATAACAATTAATATCTTTACAAAGGTTTCTGATTATTCTGATATCTGATTTACTGTGACTGACTACTGGTCTTGATGGTCTGACCTGGAGCGCCTTGTCTTTCCGTCCTTTATGAACTTTAGGAGCTGCATCCGCGAATTCTCTAGCATAGCGCAACGTACGGTTCATTAACCTGCTGAGTTGCGCTTGCACATTCCGTTGTATTGCGAAAGGCTATTGGGCTTACAACATCCCTTCCCCTTTGGAAAGAAAAGCCTTCGGGTTTTCTCTGAAATCAATCAAATTTGCTGGCTTGCGTCGCCGTGCGTACGCTTGCCTATTATGCTATATCTAGGTTAGTAGTTTACATAATGTATCCCGTTAACATATTTTTCATATAATCGTTTCTTAGGCTAGGTTAGTATAATTAATTTTTCCTGACTTATTATTTGATGAGAATATTACAAAATGATTAGCTTTTATTCGATAAAATGCTTTAAACGATTTACATGTACTCTAAGAGTTTTCTTTTTTACCTTTATGGTACAGTTTACTTCTGAATTCACCTCTAAGATTGTGTAAGGACCGATCCAATGAGATAACAGCTTCTTTGATCGCCCTCTGCGTATAGTTTCGTCGTATAGGAGTACCTTATCGCCAACCTTGAACCCTGTTTGCTTGGTTCGTCGGTCGTACTCAATTTTTGACCTCTCCTTGGCTTGTTGCAGATTTTCTTTGGCTATGAGATTGCTGGCCCGCAATCTCTCTCGTAATTCTCGCGCGTAGTCGTCATAGGTGTACGTTGGTTCTGGATTCTTCTTCAGCGATGTTGGTAGTTCAGCTGGGTGCCCATACACCAGCTCGAATGGCGTAAATTGTGTTGCAGTATGGGGTGTCGTGTTATATGCAAACATAGCATATGGTAACCATTCGTCCCAGTTGCTCTGTTCCTCGTTCACGTAGTGTCTCAGGTATTCTGCTAACGTCCTATGTGAACGTTCTAAGGCTCCATTGGATTCAGGGTGATACGCCGTCGTCTGGATCTTGTCGATCTTTACCAATTTACAGGTATTTTTAAAAACGTTACTCAAAAAGTTCGTACCTTGATCGGTGAGTATTCTCTGTGGTATTCCGTGTTCACATACGATCTTGGTCGCGAATTCCTTGGCTACAGTGTTGGCTTCCTGATTCGGGATGGGTATTGCTTTACTGTATTTAGTTAGACAATCTTGAAATGTTAGGATATATTTGTTTCCTTGTTCTGTTTCTGTCAGTGGTCCTACGATGTCTAATGCACATTTCTCAAACGGTTGATTTGGAGTGTCGGTTATGATCATTGGTGCCTTCGTCTTCCTGCTGAGTTTGTTCTTCTGGCAATTCTCGCATCTCGAGATGTGTTCTTCAACGTCCTTCCGTAATCCCGGCCAATCGTGCTTCAATCGAATTCGTTCAATCGTTCGGTTTACTCCTTGATGTGCTCCTAATGGCGTGTCGTGGTATTCATAGATGATCCTATTTCGGTCGTCTTCCGAGTATTCTAATTCTCTCAGAGAGTTTTCATCTTTCTGCTGACTTCTGGTCGCTGCGTACATGCGACTCAAGGCATCTGCGTTGGTGTTTGCCTTGCCCGCCTTGTACTCGATCTCATAGTCGTACTCTTCCAGCTTCAGTCGCCATCTCATAAGTCGTGATCCTGGGTCTTTGACTCCGAATAACCATGTGAGTGGTTTGTGATCTGTAACAATCTTAAATCTGGTACCATACACATACGGTCTGAAATGATTTACTGCCCAAACTATTGCCAGTAGTTCTTTCTCTGTAGTGCTATAATTGCTTTCTGCCGAATTTAGAGTTCTACTTGCGTATGCTATCGGCAAATCTGTTCCTACTGCGCCTTGTGATAGTATTGCTCCGATGGCTTTGTCAGATGCGTCTGTTGTCACGATGAACGGTTGCTCGAAATCTGGATACTGTAGAATTGGCGCTGTCAACGTCTTCTTCAAATTCTCAAAAGCCTCCTGTTCCCTCGAAGTCCATCCAAATTTTACCTCTTTCTTCAGCAAGTGTGTTAGCGGTTTTGCTAAACTCGAGAAATTCTGTATGAATCGTCTGTAGTATCCGGCCAAACCCAGAAATCCTTGAATATCTTTTATAGTCTTCGGAATGGGAAACTCTTCTACTGCTCGTATCTTCTCTGGATCTGCTTTGATTCCGTCTCTCGTAATGACATGTCCCAAGAAATTGACCTCTTTTCTCAGAAATTCGCACTTGTCTGGTTGTAGCTTCAATGAGTTTTGTCGTAGGCGTTCCAGTACCTCTTCCAATCGTTTGTTGTGTTCCTGCAAACTAGAAGCATGTATGACAATATCGTCAAGATAGACATAACATCTAAGTCCTTGTATTCCTGAAAGTACAGTATTCATTAACCGTTGAAACGTAGCGGGTGCGTTCTTTAATCCAAAAGGCATGCGATTGTATGCGTAGTGACCGTGTGGGGTGGAAAATGCGGTCTTACACTTATCCTCCTTTTCCATGGGAATCTGGTGAAATCCTGATGCTAAATCTAATGTAGAAAAATACTTCGCCTTACCCAACTGGTCCAATATTTTGGTGATATGAGGCAGTGGAAAGGAGTCTCCTACAGTCACGTCATTCACCTTACGGAAGTCTACTACGACTCTCATCTTCGTTTTTCCTGATGCGTCCGCCTTCATTGGTACCACCAGCAGTGGCGCGTTCCATTGGCTTTTGCTTGGCCTGACTACACCGTCAGCAAGCATCTTGTTTACCTGCTCATTTATCTCCTGCTTGTGTTTCTCTGGAAGTCTATAAGGTCTTACACTTATCGGTGCGATATCTGAATTCGTTGTAATCTTGTGAGTAGCCGTGTTCGTATGACCTAGATGGTCTCCCTCCAAATGAAATACATCGTGAAATCTTTCGCATACGTCTAACAAACTCTTCCTTTCTTCTCGATTTAGGTGACTGGTTGTCAAGTTGTCTCTCAGCTGTTGCATTCTGCTCGCGTTACTCGGTGTCATCGTCCGACATGCATAAACTTGCGTAGTCTCAGCGTTTTCTTGACCTAGTGCCACGATTCGCACACTCGGCCGCTCCAATTCTACTTCATAATCGTTAGTGTTCAAAATGCTGACTTTGCACTCACCGTCGACTGCGTTGGTGATGCAACTCCCCATGTATACTCCTGGATGTAACTCGATCCCTTCGACAATGCCTTCCGCATCATCGATCGTCTTTGCGTAAATTATCTTCTCACTTCTTGATTCAAGCGAAATGCGAGCTCCTGTAGCTCCTAAGCTCCAAGTTGTTCCGTACAACTTCGCGTATTTCCCGGATCCAAGCGCGACGTCATGCTTCTCGAGGAAGTCGCCTCCTAAGAGACCGTCTGCTTCTAGTGGAAAATCGTCTTTAACGGCGTAACAAGGGTGCGATATGTGTCTATCACCAACCCTTATATTTAACCTGACCTTACACAAGGTCGTAACTGGTGTTCCGCATATTCCTCTGAGCGTGATCACACCATCTTCAGCCATCACCTCGCCGTCAATTCTTCCGACTTTTACTAAGCTTACCTCAGCTCCTGAATCTAATAACATAGTCCCGTGCCTCGTCTTGAATTCATCTGCCTTGATCGTTGCGTGATTCTTTTGTCCGGCTCCATTTACTAGGCAATTTACTGGTACGACGCGATACGGTTGCCTTTCCGCCGCGCCTGCTCCTCGTTTCCCGAAGTCTCGTCGTCCCGCCTGTTAGCGTCTCTGGACGGACCTGTTTGAGCACATCCTGTTTCCCTAGGATGCCTCTGATCACCTTCGAAACATTGTCTGTTCTCGCTGGCTAAGCGTTTTCTGCAATCTCGAAATAAATGTCCTGGCTTCTTACAATAATGGCAAATTACTTGAATTTTTCTTACGTATTTACTCGGTGCCGGTAATCGTTGTCGACTCTGTGCACCGGTGTTTCCTGATCGACAGTCGCGTGCTAGGTGTCCTGGCTTCCCACAGTTATAGCAATTATTTCCTTTGTTACCTTCCTTGTTCCATGGTCGTTGCTGTCCTCGGTCTGGACCACGAATAGGACCTAGATCGCGTTCCTCTTCTATCGCAGTGGATATCGCTTCCCTGAGCTTCTCACATCGTTGACTCTTGACTAATATCTTCAGCCTGTCATTTAACCCTCGTACAAAAATATTAACAGCTTGCTTTCTGACCTGACGTTCCAGCGTCGATTTCGAATCTTCGGCTGCCGCTTCTCTCATCGTTAACTCGACTACCTGTTCGGTGAGTTGTTTGACTCGTAATCCGTATGACTTCGCGTCTTCGTTTGGTCGTTGTCTACAGCTGTCAAACTCCATTTGTAACGAAGCTAGTGTTCATGTATCGATGCTCATCAACTTGAGCTCTTCCTCCAGTGCATTCCAGGTGTCAATTGATTTGTATTCTAAAGCTCGTGCCGGAGCACCTTTAATCCGAGTGCTCAAAACAGCCCTTAGTAGGTTTTGCGTATCCGTAGGTCGTATTAT
Source organism: Tenthredo distinguenda (assembly GCA_947538915.1). Lineage (NCBI taxonomy): Eukaryota > Metazoa > Arthropoda > Insecta > Hymenoptera > Tenthredinidae > Tenthredo > Tenthredo distinguenda. The sequence continues at coordinate 17,002,688 of OX384534.1, forward strand.
CTCACGTGCATATTTACAAGAGCTTATAAAATCACAAACTTTTCCTCGGTCACTGCTATCGAGGATCTCGATGTCCTTCAGCACTTGTCTCGCGGTGGGGGTGTCTTCTGCCATGTCTGTTGGAGATTGATTCTGACGGGGTGCTGCAAGTTCTTGAGTCTGATTCTTAACAAAGTCGCGCAGTTCTGCACGAAGTTCGTCAACCGTATTTTCTTCGTTCACGTTTATGCGAAGGTGCTCACAGGTTTGGAGAAGATGATCTCTTCGTAATTCTTGGATCCACGCGGTTTTACCTTCTGCGATACGTTGTTTCACCAAATCCCAGTTCAGTGGCATTTGCTGTTCTCTCGAAGCTTCCTGTGCTGTTGCAGCCAGTGATAAATGCAACGCGTGCCTCTGGCTGGGAGGAAGTACACCAAACAACGGTGAATTATCCCCAAAACTTACTTCTTCCTCTAATTTAGGTGTAGTTGGAGACTACGGATGCTGATCGTTCGATTCTCTGCGACATATGATAGGTAGACACTGTAAAACGTTCGTTGTGTTCTCTTAGGATTTCTTCTCCCCAATGTAAATGCTTCCAGTCTTCTTTCTTCTCACTGATTCTTCACTCGTTTTTACGACTCAACGAATCTCACTCGCTGCCACCAGTTGTTGAAATCAGGATTCTGAGATCCTTCAGACAACTACAATTTATTTATTTAGGAGGTTCGTGTTGAGTTAAGAGTTGGAACTCAATCGTACAATCAAGTGAATAGTTTATTAAATAACAATTAATATCTTTACAAAGGTTTCTGATTATTCTGATATCTGATTTACTGTGACTGACTACTGGTCTTGATGGTCTGACCCGGAGCGCCTTGTCTTTCCGTCCTTTATGAACTTTAGGAGCTGCATCCGCAAATTCTCTAGCATAGCGCAACGTACGGTTCATTAACCTGCTGAGTTGCGCTTGCACATTCCGTTGTATTGCGAAAGGCTATTGGGCTTACAACATGTAGAATATATTAACCTAGTTGAAAATTTGACAGGAAAAAGGATTAAAAAGTTGAGGTGTGATAATGGGAGAGAATTTTTAAATAATGAGATGTATAAACTCGCCAAAGAAAAAGGAATTTATATCGAGCCTTGTCCACCGTATGTTCATGAACTGAACGGAACAGCTGAAAGGTACAATAGCTCAGTAATGGATACTCCCCGGTGTTTATTGTCTGATGCTAAAATAAACAGAAGATTTTGGCCCGAAGTAGTTAAAACAGCTGTATACTTAAAAAATAGAACACTAGCAAACACTATTGAGAAAAAGACTCCCTATGAAATTTTGATAGGAGATAAACCGGATATTAAATATTTAAAACTATATGGGAGTAGAGTTTTTGTAAGAGTCCCTGAGAGTCAAAGAAGAAATAAATGGGAACGGAAGGCTGACCTAGGGGTATTAGTGGGTTATAAAAATGTCGGCTACAGGGTTTTGATTAATAACAAGGTAATTGTCGCTAGACATGTAGACATAATTGAAGAAAATGTAAAACTCGTAGGCCTTAACGGAAATGAGGATAATTATCAAAATTTTGAAAATGAAAATGATAATGAAAATTCTGAAAATCAAAATGAAGAGACCGAGCAGTTAAATGAAAATATTGATAGTAGAATTGGAGAAGGAACTTCAAAACAAAACAAACAAATAACACCTGAGCTCAGAAGGACTACTCGCATTAGTAAACAACCAGATAGATATGCTGACCATACGTCTCAAGCGAATGTACACTATATTTATGTAAATTACGTTAGTGCAGAAAATCCAGAGAATTATAATGAGGCAATAAATAGTAGCGATTCTAAAGAATGGCAAGATGCTATGAATAAAAAAAAGGAATGTTTGGTTAAAAATGAAACTTGGGAACTCGTGAATAACCCAAAAGATAAGAAAATAATTGATTTAAAGTGGATTTTTATAAAAAAGGCAAACGATAAATTTAAAGCTAGACTAGTAGCTAGAGGTTTTCAGCAAACAGAAGTGTTGAATGATTTGTACTCTCCAGTGGCAAAAATGCAAACATTAAAATTACTATTAGTGTACTGTGTGCAATATGGTTTACTTATAAATCAAATGGATGTCGAATCTGCTTTTCTGAATGGTAAGGTGATGTCCGAAGTATATGTAAAGCAGCCACTAGGTTTTGAAGATGGCACTGATAAAGTTTATAAATTGAACAAAGCACTATATGGTTTACGAGAGAGTCCACGAGCCTGGTATGAGTGCTTAGACAACTATCTTAGAAAATTAGGCTTCACGCGTAGTGAACATGACTACTGTTTATACTTTATGAATAATAAGACTGATAGAATCTATTTAATAATGTTCGTAGATGACTTACTTATCTGCTGTGAAAATAAAGAAATGCTGAACTACGTTAAATATCTATTGACAGAAAGATTTGAAATGAAGGACATGGGTGAAGTTGAAACGTATCTAGGTATAAAAATTGAATATGACTGTGAAAGAAAAATTATGAATCTAGATCAACAAAAGTATATTGAATCGTTAGCTAAAAGGTATGCAATACAAAATGCCAAACTGTACGCTACTCCAATGGAACAACATTTGAAGTGTGAACCTGCACAATCACTATCTGAAAATATAAATTATAGAAATTTAATTGGAGCACTTTTATATATAAGCTCAGGAACAAGACCTGATATAAGTTATAGTGTAAATTACTTAAGTAGATTCCAAAACAGCTATGATCAAAGTCACTATAAGTATGCGTTAAGAATTTTGAAATACTTATATCAAACCAAAAATTTAAAATTAACGTTCGAAAAAAAACAAGAAACTGATGTATTAGATTGCTTTGTTGATGCCGACTGGGCAGGAGATAGTGTTAACAGAAGGTCTACAACTGGCTACGTGATAAGGATGTTCGGAAATGTAATTGATTGGAAGTCAAAAAAACAGAGTAGCGTGGCAAAATCCTCAACTGGTGCTGAATACGTAGCTTTGTCAGAATCGGTAAGCGAGTTAATAGTTCTAAGAGATTTATTGAAGGATTTTGAAATAGGCATTAACAGACCTATAAATATTTATGAAGATAATTCAGGAGTAATTGATATAAGTCACCTTCGAAATTTTACAAAAAAGTCCAAATATATTGAAGTACATTATCACTTTGTAAATGAAAATTATCTGGCAGGACTTATTGATGTTAAGAAAATAGATTCAGAAGAAAATATTGCCGACATATTTACAAAGTCATTAGGAAGAAACAAGTTTGAATATTTCCGAGAAAAGTTAAATTCGATTTAAAAAGAAAAATAATTTTTTGTTACTACGGTTTTTGTTTATGAAAATAACCTTTTTTGTTTGTATCTTAAATTTAAGGAGGCGTGTTGAGAATCTAAGTAAATTTAAGATACGCCGATTTCTTATATGTATAAGTGTGTGATGCGCACGCATTACCGTCAGCCGAACGCTTCTTCTCTATAAGAAAGGAACACGATGTATCTCTGTTAAATAAAGTAGACAAGATAAAGTGAATATTGTAATTTTACCAAAACTCCAGTTCAGAGACTTGTGTCGATTTTTTAATGGAAGGCTGTAACGAAATTAAGAAACGCTTCAACTTTTCCGATCCTGTTTTGAAACTGGTCACAAACCTTAATCCCCCGAAAGCAGTGTTGAGAAAGACGAGAGATGTTATGCCAAGTTTGCTGCCGTTGATGGAGGCTTTGCCTCGTATTACATCGAGTGATAAACATCAAATAATCGATGACGAGTGGCGTCAATTACGATCTTTTGAGCTCCCGACACATATTGACGTTAAAGCTCCAATTGATATATTTTGGGCAAATTTGATGGATTGCGGAGAAGGCGACCAGGGACAGGGAATGACTTTCAAAAACCTATCCAAATTTGTGTTGGATGTAATTTCACTTCCGCATTCGAATGCCGACAGTGAACGCATATTTAGCCACATCAATTTAATTAAAACTAAAATTCGCAATAAAATGGTGATTCCGACTGTAAACGGTGTGCTCTTAGCCAAACAAAGAATAAAAAATAAGAACGCTGATTGCACAACATACGAACCATCGCAGAGCGAATACAGTCGCATGAATAAAGTTTTAATGTACAAAAAGAAAACCACATCGGAATCCACTGACAACAAAATTTGCGATTTGTATGGTGACACGGATGTGAATGAGTTTTGTCATATATGTGTGTATTGGCGATTATGTGTACATTTCGGGTGTAAGCAATGTGACATGTAGATTAGATCTCAGTACGAGTACGACGTGCTCAGTGTAAACACGTTCGAAATAAATAGAAATCATATTGCGTACTTCAAGCCTTCTTTCTTATAACTCCTCGAACCTATACCCTACGATTAAACATAACAGTGGCGACGAGGACGGTTACAGGAGTTTGTTCTACGTTTGAGCGTGATTTCAAAAAACCTTTTCCCAAAGTACGGAGCGTTGATTACATAGTGCGTGAACCACTACAGATGTGAAAAGTGCACGCAGGGAAAACTCGTTTCCGAAGTTCAAGTATGTCGTAGTATTACAGCCAAATACATTTCAATTACGTGTTCAAGGAGAAGGCTGTGTACCGTTTCGCTAGCGCAAAAACAAATTATCGTTACAGTACCGAACGTTCAAGTTGATTTTCGTCATGGATACAAGTGTGTTTTTGGAATTTTTCGATCCCAATACAATGCCATGGAAAAGGTGGATACAAAGATTCGAGGGTGCAATGCTTATGCACGGAAAGAAAAGTGAGGACAGAGTTCCGTTTCTGTTGCATCACTTGGGTGTTGCTAATTACGCGAAGTTGTGCGATTTTTATGACGACGCAGACGTCTACAAACTCAAATATGCGGAATTGGTCGCAAAGGGTATAGCAGAATAAGCATGTCATAATTGCCCTGTCACCGAATTTCTCCGGGACGATTGCATTTCATCCGTCTGCGAAAAAGACTAATTCCCCCCAAGTTTCAGCTTCACGGACCGCAACGACGGGTCATAACTTCAAAAAACCGCGTTTTTCAGTTTTTTCCAATTTTCTCCGCGGCTATTCGACCAATTGTCACGAGTCTAGTCTTAATCGAAAGGTCTCGTAAAAATACATACAGCTAGATCATTTTCAGATTTCTCGGTCACAAACTGGAGCTTAGGCATCGATTTGAACGTTTCGAACTGAGATATCAATAGATTCCCTGCGTGGCACCAACTTGGAAATATTTTTTTATTGTCACCCCTCAACATCTATTCCACAAGCCATGATGCAAAAAAATCTTAAAATGTGGGGTCCCTATGAAAAAAAATAAAATAAGAGTTTTTAATTTTTTTTACTGTGAATTTTCGGCCAAAACAATGCAAAACAATTTTACTTCGTTCCTTCATACCTTCTTCTACGCTCATGAATATTTGTCACCCAACAAAATCGATACGAATGTGTAAGAGCGTTGAAAAATGGCATTTTCATTCATTTTCATTTGAATTTCCCGCCAAAGTGAAGGTGCTATTTCATACACGAATAATCCTTTAGAGTATATTTGACGCTGCTTTTTGATGCTAATTTCGTTTTCATGGGCAAACGCGAAAACAGCTACTACAGTGGTCATACGACTCTAATTCGCTCGGTTTTTGCTCGATTCGCGGCGACTAAGCCGCGCATGAAAAGGCAACTGGATGCAGCAAATATACAGTAGTTTTATCAAATACTCACGATATAAATAAATAACTTTTAGGTTCGCTTTAATATAATTCACTTTATTACAGGGGTACTTTTGTATTCTGACATTACATTCGACGTTCACGAAAATCTGTTGTTTAGAAATGAGACGTAATTTGAATAAACGGGTATGAATTATGATATTATTATACTTTAATTCGATGAAAAGTTGTTACACATATTTCTTTTAAATTCCTTTGTATTTAGTCTAATATGTTTCTGGTCGACAACACACTAATCATCAACGTCACTATCTTCGTTGATGCTGACAACGATCCCATCATTGATGAAAAGTTTCGATAGGATTTCTCCAGGTCTCAGTATCCTATCTTCGTATCGGCCGTTTGAAAGATAATAAATAACAGCTGCCACGTGCGCACAGCAACCTACAGTACGCTTACCATTGGGGCATTCACAGCAGAAACGTAGTATACTTGCATATCCGATACCATTTGGCGTGTATTCAATATAACATTTATAGGCTCTACTGTTTATGTGACGAGAACGTACCAATACTCTTATTAGATTATCACGTTCTTTATGGTAGCTGACTTTCAAATTGTTTCTCTCGTCAAGCATTTCGGCTAGATATGAAATTGTTTGCTTCAATTGATAAGTGCCAGAGAACAGAATCGTCAAATCTTTTTTCGTAAGTTCTGGAAAATCCAATAAATCATTCGATGATATATCTTGAAATTGAGTTTTGCGTCTGCTCCACCGATTCTCCTCGGTTTCATTGGCTAAAGTATTATCATTGTGACGCCGAGATTTCATTGCGGATACTATCTCATCACTCATGTTGACGTCCGAATCGAGGCGTTTACCGTACATATTATTGATACAAGAGGCGATACGGCAATATGATCCAGTTTTGGGAAGCATTTTATTATCGAGTTTATGATCTAGTAAACTGTATTTTTGTTTGAGGATCCCGTGTACAGCTTCCACAACCCATCTCAGTTTTGTAACAAACCGTCAATCGTTGGACTCTTCTGTACTTAATTGCGGTCTTTTACCTTTCAGTGCAGGCATCAAGACTTCGTAACCATTTTCTTTTAAATACGGAACCACGTCACGAAATCCTCTGTCAAGAATAAAAATGTTTCCTTTCTGACAAAGCTGTCTCATATCATCTGACGTAGTCATAACATTGTGAAGTATGCTTGCATCGTTTTTATTTGCTAAACAAGGACCGAGCATATCCACAACATAGCCATCAGTTGTACACACGGTAAACGGCTTACACAATGGTACTTTCTTCTGGCCAGAGAATGATTTTCTTTGATAATTGTTGTTGGAACTTTTTTGATGTCGTATATATGTACCGTCACAGATGAGCACCAATTTGTTGTCAACATTATATAATTTCTTTGTCATTGCGGATGTGTGGTTCGCAATGAGAGTCTCACGCGTTTGACTCTTCAAACCAAAATGTAGTGGAAGTACATCCTCTTCAAAAGACTTGAATACTGATTTTTTCATTTCCGACACTTGCTGTTCATATTCAATACCAAGAATTGATCAGGGCTGGGTAACATTTGAAATGGTTCCATTTAAAATAGGCATTTGAAATGTAAAATGGCATTTTGTATTTTCATTTCAAATAGTATTCCCAAAAGCATTTTCATTTTATATTTAAAATGGTAAACTCGACCCATTTAGCCATTTATAAAATGCTAAACGGTTTTTCCGGATGCGACGGAAAAACTTTCTGCCGACGTTTTGGATTCAATGGCAAATTCAAGATTGTCAAATTGGAAAATGAAAACGTGCAAGCAACATATACGCAATGCAATCGCACAATCAAGAGCCGAATCGATGTAACGACGAATTTTTGAAATCATCTCCAAGTAGGGATCCTAACTTTTAACCTGTGGATGAATATTATATCTCTCTTTGAGAAGGGTAAAATCGAATTTTAATGTCTACACCCCTCAAATTGGTTCGAAATATTTCTAAAGAAATGTCCATTTTTTTTTCAATTTTTTTCGTCCATATTTATCCACCTCTAGAAAGCCTTACTTTTTCCCATAAGAAAAGCATTGATTTTTCGTGGTGTTTAATCTGTTTCTTTGCCGTTAGCGTAATTATCAGCTAAAAAATCGAAAAACGCTGAAGGATGATGCTACGTTTGAGACGCAGTTACTGCTTAAGGTAACGCATTATTAAAACATTGAAACTTGAGAATCGATGTAAATAACTAAGATTTCGTTGTTGGAAAATATCATTATTTTCAGGAAACTATTTTGCATTTAATTATCCATTTCAAATACCTATTTTCCATTTTCCATTTCAAATGTATTTCGTAAAACCATTTCCATTTTGCATTTCAAATACATTTTTTGAACCATTTTCCATTTTCTATTTCAAATAGATTCGAGATACCATTTTACCCAGCCCTGGAATTGATGCGATCAATTTGTTAGAGTTGCCACTCCTCAATTTAAATAAAAAAATGATCAGCGCCTGAGTTACTGATCTCACCTCAGAATTTCTCATTGTGACTAACATTGTTCGTAATTCAATGATTTGGTCCCAAGATAACCCAGTAAAAACTCGAAGACGCTCCTCTGGAAAATGGAAGTCTCCTAGCTGATGCATCAATGTTTTATCCGCCGAAATTGCTAATTGTGACATGAATAGAGATATTTCTGTAACATCCATCAAACTTCTGGTAGAATGAATACGCAGTCCCTCGATCTCGTTATTATAAAAACGTTTTTTAATTAAATGGTGTTTGCAACACCTATTTCCGTTTGGAATATACATACGCCTTTTTACAAACGCTTGGAGACGAGCATCTGCCGGGACTGTAACTAAATTGGTCCGACACTCATATCCACAAATGAAGCAATAATTGTGAGTAGACACAACACGATTGAACGGCATCTCAACAAACTCCCTTGTTTCAATGGATGGATTTTTATCTGGAATACGAATAGATGGATCATTTGCTGAGGAATCAGTCAATTGACTTGAAGATTGCGTTGATAATAGTGTGTTGGTATCCTCAGAGCCGATATTTGTATCCTGAGACTCAATACTTGTTTCTTGAGACCCGATGTTCGTATCTTGAGAGCCGATATTTGTGTCTTGAGACCCAATATTTGATTCTTGAGATCCGATATTCGTATCTTGAGAGCCAATTTTTGCATCTTGCGGCCTGACACTTGTACCCTTAGACCCGATAATTATATCTTCAAGCTCCACCAGTTGAGATGATTCACTTTTTGCCGGACTCAGAATAATCTTGTACATCTTTAATCTGCATGAATTGCATATGGCATCATCTCTCTGTACAGATTGGCTTCCACTCAAAGCCCGAGCTTTCAATACATCGATATCCGAAGAAAGTATTTTTCTTCTTTTATTCGGCATATGTCTAAAATAAACATTGCAAACAGCACATTCCGAGTTATCCCGTGAATGTTTCTTAGAATGAGGAGTAGTATCGTCATCCTCGGAGGACATAGTTTTTTGGTCACAATATATGTGAACGCAAAACTGAGAGCTGTAATAAGTCAGAAATCGAAAATATATATATATTACGTGCATATCTATTTCAATGAATGAGATTATAATATAATTAGTTACCTTGGATATACTGTGAGCTATTAATTCTATATCAAATCGATGATTATTTATACGTTAATTCCACGTGTGTACACCAAATGTTCTGCTAGATTGACTTTCACAGACCGCTGACTAGATGCATAAAAAAATGTACGTTAAGAGATCGTAAACCGACAAAGTAAAACTCTTCGCACTATTTTGAGCGGGGGATTCAAAATAAACAAAATCGAAATACCGTCAAGCACTTATGACGACTTGTATCTTTTTTCGAGTAACGAAGACTCCTGGCACAAGAAAAAGTAGACGCGACGGAGGTCAATTATTTTGCATTATTTGGGCGGGAAATTCAAATGAAAATGAATGAAAATGCCATTTTTCAACGCTCTTACACATTCGTATCGATTTTGTTGGGTGACAAATATTCATGAGCGTAGAAGAAGGTATGAAGGAACGAAGTAAAATTGTTTTGCATTGTTTTGGCCGAAAATTCACAGTAAAAAAAATTAAAAACTCTTATTTTATTTTTTTTCATAGGGACCCCACATTTTAAGATTTTTTTGCATCATGGCTTGTGGAATAGATGTTGAGGGGTGACAATAAAAAAATATTTCCAAGTTGGTGCCACGCAGGGAATCTATTGATATCTCAGTTCAAAACGTTCAAATCGATGCCTAAGCTCCAGTTTGTGACCGAGAAATCTGAAAACGATCTAGCTGTATGTATTTTTACGAGACCTTTCGATTAAGACTAGACTCGTGACAATTGGTCGAATAGCCGCGGAGAAAATTGGAAAAAACTGAAAAACGCGGTTTTTTGAAGTTATGACCCGTCGTTGCGGTCCGTGAAGCTGAAACTTCGGGGGAATTAGTCTTTTTCGCAGACGGATGAAATGCAATCGTCCCGGAGAAATTCGGTGACAGGGCAATTATGACATGCTTATTCTGCTATACCCTTTGGAGTCGTTATTTCAAGCAAAAGTTGTCGAAGTGGCCGAATGCTACAAGTTTCATTGCAGAAAGCAAGACCAAGGAGAAGCGGTTAAAGACTACGTTACGGATTTGAAGAAGCTGTCACAAACGTGCGGGTTTGGAAATTTCGTTCAAACGGCAGTGCGAAATCAATTTGTATACGGGCTGGAAAATCCGGCCATTAGGCAACGTCTGCTGGAAACAGACAATTTAACTCTGGAAAAAGCTATAAACATTGCTTCGTCTATGGAACTGTCTAGAAAAGAGAACGAAGGGCTTAGCAGAAGGGAGCACCCGATTCAATACGTTTCGGAAAGAAGGCCGAGGGGTTCAAATTACAACGACCGAGATAGGTTTCAACGAAATTCAGGGAATTCAAATTTCCAACATGGCGGGAAACAGCACAGCAGTCGGCGTGGACGCGGCGGTAGAGGCGGTAGAAGTTTCTGTTACCGTTGCGGCGCAGGCGACCATGTGGCAACGAAGTGTAAGTTGGACCGTAATATAAAGTGTAAATCGTGTGGCGTGAAAGGCCATATACAGAAAGTGTGTTTTAAAAACAAAGAAAATCGAGTCGGTATCGTCGATTCGGAGCATAACGAAGATGACGATGTGTTGAATGTTGTTGAAGTGTTCGTGGTGGAATACCCGGACATGCGCGAAAAAATTACAGTAAATTTGAATGTGAACGGTCGCACTATTACATTCGATCACGATACCGGAGCTGCGTTTACACTAATGAACGTCGATCAGGCTAAGGCTGCATTCAAATCGGGAGTCGTGTATAAGACTAAGTTGTGTGCAATTTCGTACTGTAATACGCCAATGCAGGTGAAGGGGTTTATGATTGTAAACGTTCAGTATAAACATACAAATTTCAAATTAAATTTGTATTTAACAGATATTGTGCGTTCCCCGTTGCTCGGTCGTGAGTGGATGCGCCAATTGGGAATGTTCCCTTTCGGTGTTTCAAAAATAGATAACTGTATAAATGTTATTGAAGATGTCGATAAAAAAACCGAAATCGATAAATTATTCAATAAATATCCTAATTTGCTGAAAGAGGACATGAGTCCTATACGGGAATTCAAAGCTACCTTAACTTTAAAAGAAGGCGCTAAACCGGTATTTATTAAAGCAAGACGCGTCCCGTTCAAACTTATTCCGTTAGTAGAGGCAGAGCTTGATTCTTTAGAGAGTAAAGATATAATAGAAAAAGTCAATACGTCAAAGTTTGCGACCCCTATAGTGCCAGTCTTAAAAAAGAATAATACGGTTCGTATCTGTGGGGATTTCAGTGTTACAATTAACCCTCAGTTAATTGTGGATGAGTATCATTTGCCAACTACAGATGAACTTTTAACTGATATGGCAGGGTGCAAAATCTTTGCAAAGATTGACTTGTCGCAAGCTTACCTGCAGTTGTGTTTAGATGAAAAAAGCTCTGAATTAGTAGTGTTAAATACGCATCGCGGGCTATACAAATGCAAGCGTTTATGGTACGGTTTAGCGTCAGCTGTCGCTATCTGGCAACGTTTCATTGAGAGTATCTTAGCCGGGTTAAAAGGAGTTTCGGTTTTTATCGACGACATCAAGATGGGTGCATCGAGCGCCAGCATGTTAATTAAGACGATTGACGCTGCGTTGTCACGTCTTAATGAATACAACGTTCATATATGTAAAGATAAGTGTACATTCTTCGAAAAGTCTATTGTTTATTGTGGATTAGTTTTAAGCGAACAAGGTATACGTAAAATGCCGGAAAAGATGTTAGCGATAGAAAACATGCCTCGACCCACAAGCACTCGCGAATTACAGTGTTTTATTGGGATGATAAATTATTACAACAGATTCATCCCTAACGTGAGTTCTATCTTGCATCCGTTTTTTACGATACTCCGTGGTGAAAAGAAATTTACGTGGAATACGGAATGTGAAGCCGCTTTTCGGGAGGCTAAGGACGTTTTTCAAAGTGACACTTGTTTAGCTTATTTTGACTCAAACTTGAAATTAGTGTTAGCAACGGATGCGTCCCCCACGGGTTGTGGCGGAGTTCTGTCACACATTTTTCCGGATGGCACTGAGAGGCCGATTATTTTTATTTCGGCTACGTTCAATTCTACGCAGTGCAAATGGGCTCAAGTTGATAAAGAGGCTTACGCCATTGTTTGGGCAGTTAAGCGATTGTATCAATACGTGTACGGTAGAAAATTCGAGCTAGTCACAGACAACAGAGCCATTCAACAAATTTTTTCGCCGGAAAAAAGTTTACCTGTTTTCAGTGCCATGCGAATGCAACATTACGCAATTTTTTTGAGAGCATTTACGTATGCCATTAGATTTAAGAAAGCGGAGCTGAACGCAAACGCTGATTGCCTCTCGCATTTGCCGGCACCCGGTTGCGAAGAGAGTATTGATGCATTGAATATTTATTACATGGATGTGGTATCCACCATACCAGTTACATTTAAAGAAATTAAAAAGGCTATCGATGATGAACAAGATGCTGAATTATGCAAAGTTATGAAACTGATTGAGGTAGGTAAAGCGTTAAGCGCTAAAACTATTTGGAATTGCAACCCTCTCGAATTTACATTGGAATCTGGTATACTGCTAAAGGGACACCAAGTCGTCATTCCGTGCGCACTTAGGAAAAGAATACTTTGTCAATTACATGTAGGCCATTTTGGTATAGTCAAGATGAAGAACTTGGCTCGGGGTTTTTGCTGGTGGCCAAATATGAACCATGATATAGAAAAACTGGTGCAAGATTGTTACGAATGTAATTTGCATAGCAGAAATCCTCCTGCAAATAAGTTGCATATTTGGGAGCCAGCGACCGCACCTTTTGAGAGAGTACATTGTGATTTTGCTGAGCCGTTCCTGGGTAAAATGTTCTTTCTTTACATCGATTCTTTTTCTAAGTGGCCAGAAGTACATGTGGTAAAAAACATACCTATACGATTATTGCGAAGTGCCGAGAAATTTTTTCTATTTTTGGACTGCCCAAAAATATAGTTTCAGATAACGGTAAAACGTTCGATTCCATAATGTTCAAGGAATTTTTGAGGTCAAATGGCATTTTGCAGCGATTTTCTGCCCCCTACAACCCACAAACGAATGGTCAGGCGGAAATTTACGTCAACACAATAAAGCAATCACTAAAAAAAATGTGTGAAAAAGTGTCTGATGTGAACGAAGCCTTGCTACAAGTACTTACCCAATATCGCATCATGCCACATCAGGCTACCGGAAAAACTCCTTCAGAGCTTATTTTCGGTAAAAAAATGCGATGTTCGTTAGACTTACTGAAACCGGAACCAACTCAACGTAAAGCAGTGGAACATAATAATCAAATCTCAGTCAGAATTTTCAAATTAAATGACCGAGTCAGTTGTAGAAATTATTCAGATAAGAAGAAATGGATTTTTGGAAGGATTCATGAGGTTTTGGGTAAATTGCATTATTTAATTAAATTAGACGATAATCGAATTTGGAAAAGGCACGTAAACCAAATACGGAAAATAGGAGAAGGTGTTGAAAATCGAAGCACGCCTGATTTCGATTACTATGTTCCACCAGAAGACCAGTTGAAATTTTATACAAAATATACTGTACCTGTAGACATTGTAAACAAAGAAAATGTCTCAACTAAAGAGAAACCAAAGCTGCGAGCAGTTAGAAAACGTCAAAAGCCTAGTAGATTGCAAGATTTTATTTGTGATATCCCAACAAAAAGACATAAAGAGACGTGAACCGTAGTTGTGTCCTACGATATTCACAAATAGTTAGAAAAAAAAAAAAAAACCGAATTTGAATTTTTTTTTTCCCCTTTTCGAGGGGGAGTGTCATATATGTGTGTATTGGCGAGTATGTGTACATTTCGGGTGTAAGCAATGTGACATGTAGATTAGATCTCAGTACGAGTACGACGTGCTCAGTGTAAACACGTTCGAAATAAATAGAAATCATATTGCGTACTTCAAGCCTTCTTTCTTATAACTCCTCGAACCTATACCCTACGATTAAACATAACAAGTTTAATAGCATTTTAATGCCAAAATGAGTTTTAAGTGAGAAAAAAGAGATGATCTGAAGTGAATACCAATGATAGGTTTAAGATTCAAAGAGAAAACCCTATGTTACATACTTTGTTCCTTTATTACCTGAAGATTATATGTAAACTGTTAGTTACATGGATATTTATATTTTTTGTTCCCGAGAATATAGAATATTATATATTGACATAAAATGAAAAAGTCCTTGGTTTTATTTGTCACTAACCTACTATCCTTTCATATTCATTTTTTTTTTTTTCATAAATTCGAAATGTTAGCACGCTGGATCTTGGGAACAGTACAGTTTTTCCGAACGAATTTAAAATGTTGGCGCCACTATTAATCTTAAAGTGGAGGGGGAATTGGTTCAGGTCTGTGCCAACTGCCATACGTAAAACATAGGTATAGTTGAAATAGGTTCTTTTAATTTCAAAACGGTAGTTTACAAGTGATAAACTATGAAGCATTTGCAAAAATATCAATATTACGTTTAATATGATTTATTTATTCATTATAGACATTATTTTGGTAAGTACGATAATTCTGGTCCGTGTACGATAATTCTACGCTGCTGGTACGATAGTTGCCTCGCTTCAGGTTGTGAACACTGTACTGGGTACGGCTCATTTGTAGGGGACCAATAGAGGAACGGTGGAATTTAAATAAAAAAGAAATTTTGCTTATATTATAAATAAATCATTCTGATTTCAAGATACTTCTAGAAACTTATTAAAAAAAAATTAACCGAAAAGTTTTTTTTATACACTTTTTACAAGCTTAAGATCATCGACTGATTTCTTAACAAAACCATTAAGGAACCTGGATAAGTCGTACATCTGAGACTACTGCTGTATTTGACAATTTTTTTTTTATACATTGGATATACTTTCAACTTGCATTTATATATGTTATATAAATGAAAGATCAAGGAATCAAATAAATAAAAATTCTAAAAATTCCATCGCGTACGAGATTAAATATAAATTATTGAGTGTCAAATCGTTCCGGTACTGGGTCCGTTACCTTATACATATATATATATTTTTTTTTTCTGTCTAAAGTGCAGCACGTAACGGTAAGTACAACTAAGTTATGTTCTGAATAATAATTCTATTCATTATATCGCCTTCTATCAATTAGTTACCCATTCGCTTGTCGAACCGGCCATAAGTTGAAACAAATATAATATGCAAGAACATGCATTAAATACGAAATGGCCAGGGTCAGATGACGGCCGAGTTGACACGTAATGTCCCATGTATGAATAATTAGAAAATAGTCTAGTGCAATGAAAGAAGCCTCACCATACATATAATATAGATCTCAGATTGGAAAATTAATGACAAATTAGTGACTGAAGTCTACTCTTCAAAATCATTTTCAAATATCAGATGTTTTTCACTGTGTTATTCAATTTTTAGTAACGTCAGTCATGTGTATGCTGAAACGATCTGATTCGCGGACTCATTCCACTGCCACATACACAGTAGTGACGCTACTCAATAATGAATAATTTGGTGAGGATAAATCGGAAAATCTAAAAGTGAATGCACTCCACAGAAGGAACTTTATGCTTGAAAACCATCACTGTCAGAATTTTCTGTTTTTTTTTCACACCACCGACAACTTTTAAAAATAATTTTATACGAGCAAACAATCTTCTTTTTCCATTATTATTTCGTCGGATTATTACCAACAGAACATACATGTTCAAGCATTTTTTCAAGATAATAATGTTCATATTCCACGTACGTTTTCGACAGTCCCAGGCAACAAGTCAGCCCTGCGCTGGCCGGCAGTAATACCGATGCACGATTCGCGCGCTGAGCTCTCTCTCGGGCATTACGGGAACTAAGGATTATCATGGCTTCCCAACAATTTACAATCGCTAATTACAACGAATTGCGAGTTTTCACATAGAGACTTCATTCCTGCATGAAACGAAGATGTTTTTGAATAGGAGTGTATGTCATGCCGTGTAGAATGGTACTTACACATTTATTTTCGCGTCAATGATGCGTGGGCTCTGATATTAGTCGAAATAAGTGACACGCCCACATTCTGCGATTAAAATTTAAAAAAAAATTTCGATTTCATTGAATTTTGGGAGCTAGCTCGAACTCATTCCTCGTCAAACATCGGCTGCCAAAAGGACAATCCGATTGATAGCCCCGTTTCGGAGATATTCGGGAAATTAGATAGGTCGGTAAAAATCGTCTGGTCCCTCCCCTTTAAAATACTAGTTTATGTAACACAAATTTTGAAGATTCAGTATTATCTACAAATATGTTTTTTTAATAAACAATTTATCTGATTGACGTTATTTGTTCTAGTTGTTTTTCATTCCACTCCAAATTTGTGTATAACTGTGCGTCTGACGCTGAGACAATTACATTTGTAGATAAGATCAGAATTTTTTTAATCTAATTCTACCTTCATATTACGATGCTTACTTTCATATCTTTGCATATACCTACATTCATAGGGTATAGGAGATTTTGAAAATGTAAGCTCGTAATATAACAGGATATACGCATTTCAGAGCGTATATGCGCATTTGTCGGTTTGAAACAACCGCCAGAATCGGGGTAGGGGTAAATTGATTTTCCTCTGAACCACCAGAGGATGCTGAAAATCGAGGTACGTTTCTACACATTGGCTTTTATGGGACCTTCCTCTCTATCCTATACTTTTTGGTGTAAGCCTTCGGCTATCCGCCGTCTGTGTGAGTGTGTGTGAGCGTGAGCGCCAGTGGCACGAGTGTCGCCGACGACGCGCCGCATAGGTGTGTGAGCGCGTCAGCTAAGAGCGATAACACACACAGCGGTTTGTGCCGACTCGGTCGCCGAGTCGGCACATATGTCTGCGTTTTCAAATCATGCCAAACACACACTGCGGCAAGCGTTGCCTGGCGGCTGAAGAGCCGTCTCGACACGTCGTCTACTGGAAGAAACGCGCGCGGTTTTATTGCTGGAGCGGCGCTGGTTTACATTGTTTTGTATGAGCGCTGACACACACATCGGTTTATCCCGCGTTTTTCCACAATTGCAGCTACACAATTATAGATATTCAGCATCGAATATGACTTCGCAACAAGCGTTGCAGTTCATAGAGGCGAATCTCGATATAGAGAAATTAATAAGCGAAGTACAGCATCGTCCAGCATCATGGGACATGACCCAAAAAGACTTCAGTGATAGAATTCAAAGAAAACACTGCTGGGAAGAAATTACAGAGCTTTTTAGTTCTGCTAGTGATCTGCGTTCAGATGATAAAATGAAATTGGGTAAGTAAGATTTTTTATTATCAGATACAAGAGCAGTAATATTTAAATCGAACATAATATAGTCATTTGTTTGAAAAATAGTGTGCATATTTATCTCTGGCTGACAGTGCCCTGGCATTTCCTCTATTGCGCGTATGAGGTTGTAAACGTTCCATACCATGGATTTATGGTATATTTGTGTGACAAAATGATTCTTCACGCGTTTCATCTCTTGTTCTTACAAAATTATGTAGCACACTGCACACAGGCAGCTTTGATTATACTATCGACAAAATCGATGTGAACATCTATAGGTCGATGAAATATTCGCCATTTGTTTGCTAAAATCCCAAATGTACATTCAATGTATCGTCGGGCAATGGATAATCGGTTATTGAAAGTTTGTTTCTCCTCTAATAATTGTTTTCCGCCGTACGGTCTCAGCAAGTTTTCAGACAAGGGAAAAGCTTCATCGCCCAAAATTACATACAGAAACTTTTCAGTCCAATTTGGCAAAGAACGTGGTGGTGGGATTCCAAGCGAATTGTCACATAACTTATCGAAAAGTATGAAATTTCTGAAAATTCCAGCATCACTCGATTTGCCGTAAAATCCCACTTCTACGTATGTGAAGCAGTAATTGGCGTCGCACATGGCAAATAACAATGTAGAAAAATACCCTTTGTAATTAAAATACATGGAACCGCTATAAGGTGGCTGTTTAATTCGAATATGCTTTCCATCAATAGCGCCAATGACATTAGGAAAATTTGCACATTTTTCGAATCCTGCTGATATGTTTAAGAATTTCTGAGTAGTTAGTGAAGGTATAGTAGCTTCAACAAGAGAAAACCATATCGCTTCACAAACTTCTTTAATAATACAACTGGCAGTTGACCGTCCTACTTGAAATTTGTAGTGTAGTTCAGTTAGCGAACACCCGATAGCCAGATATCTGAAATAAATAACTAATGTTACATATGTGGGTCAAAATCAAGGAAATAAGTACTTTCAGTTTTCAGTTTAAAAAAAAAATGTTTTCTGCATAATTAACCCAATATAACGCTTTGTATTTACAGGAGACATATTATATAAAAAATGGAAAAACATAAGAGATCGGTTTACAAGGGACGCTCAAGAGCGAAAAGGCAAGTCTGGAGACGGAGCTCGTAAAAAAGTTCCCTACATGTATTCAGGGCAAATCGAATTTCTAAGGGACACTGTGACACCAAAAAGAACAGTCAGTTCGTTAGAACGAACAAGCGCCAAATCCGCATCAGTTCAAGAAGAACGTGAAGAAGAAGAACATGAAGATGACTAAGAAGAAGACGAACTCCAGGAAGCTACATCTACGTCTTCCACCCGTTCTTCTACACCAAACGTTTTACGTAAACATGTAAGACAGGTGGGCAAAAAAAAACTACACCCTGTTGAAGAGAAGATTTTACATTCATTGGAGATGTGCGAAAAGAGAGCAAAAATGGACAAAGAGAAATAAAAGGTTGAAGACAATGATAATCGGCACTTTTTGCTGTCTTTGGTGCAGAGTCTTGCATCATTACCACGACATTTGAATACAAGTTGCAGAATTGAAATTATGCAATGCATTAACAAGTACGAAATTATGAGCCGGGAGCACCAGCAACCATCAACATATCTACCAACAACTCACTCATATCCACGCACTCACCCTCAGCAACAGCATCAATCGCAACAGTTACACCACTTCGAACCAACACACCACACACAAATGTACGTCCCAAATCAACTGCAATTATCATCATATACTTCAAATGAACAGCGATCTGAATCATAACAGTATCCATCTGAAACATTTGTGACTCCGAGGGCAACACCATCTCCAGCCGAATCCGCTGCATCCTATGTGTCTAATTTTACCGACGAATATGATTCACAACTGAGTAATTTATAATTGTTACCAAATTATTTTCGACAGTTTATTTTTGGCGTGTAATCCATTATTTTCCATTTGTTTGGGTTGATTAACACTTTTTATTTTTGCAATACGCATTATCTTTCTCGCGTTTTTCCTTTCTCTGTTTGCGAAAAAATCACAACAATAAAAAATCTGTTATATTTTTCTTGGAAAACCATATTTTTATTTCATGTAATGAGATTACCCAATAAATTATTTTTAATTCAGTGTAATGAGATTCCCTAGAAATACCTATTGCATAACTACCTACATATAATAATATCAAAAATGAAAATAACTTATAAGTCATGTTTTTTTTTTACCTGAGAGTAATAACCAATTTTTCTTCTGGTAGAATACAATTTCTCATGCGAGTGTTTTTCTTGGTTATTCTTTCTTTTATACAGCCAAGTAGTTCTTCAAAAGAAGCCATTGACATACGAGTATAATTAAAGAATTTTTCTTCATCTTCTTGTACTTCAGCAAATAGAGTATAAAAATGTCCTCTGGTTAGGCGGTCACTTGCAATTGGATGCACCCACATTCGTCGATTCTTCTTGATTTTTCTTTTCCAACGCAAATATTGCAAGCCCAAAAGTATCACGTACTCTAGATTTTCGTCCATTTTGTCACTTAGGCAGACACACTCGTTCTGCCATAGTGTTGTGCACTTTTCAAGCAAAGAAAAAGAAAATTGGTGAACGAACGCAGTGACTTAGCTTTGGTCGACTTGGCCTTCCGTCAAACGGCTGGAGAAAGGGTGGAGATTTGCGCTGCCCTCACCTTCGTAGCAACCTCGTCGATTTGTCGTTGAACCACAAATGCGTCACGTTAATTTAGAACGAGTCTATGAAAGATCTAATTTGTTTTAAAAAATGTCCGAAGGATAGTCTAGTAAAGTGTCTTTTGTCGAAACGAAGTATTTATGCAATGAATTTAGATTGAGGAAGAGTTTATAGCAAATCAATTTAGTTTGAGAGAATTACGATAAACTATGCAATGAGACTGTTATTATTAAAGTATTACGAGTGGATGTGGAATTAACGGTGATCTTGATGATTTTAGAATATCTTAAATTTACATACAACCCTTAGTGAGCGTATGGTGCGAACAGAAATTTGAATTAAAACTATTAAATGAAATATGTGTCCTTGCACTGAATTTAAAGCTAATAGACGGATCACTAAACTTTTAGATTCTATCACGCCTATATAATGGTTGACGAGTACTGAGTCCTTTGTGCTACCACTAGACTTTGAAAAAGTAAAGTTCGAACACAACTCTTGGCTCTATTAGCACACGGCTCTTTACATCCACGCACCTCGCGATTTGCCAGAAAAAAGACGCCAGTTCAAGTTCAAAGGCGACGAGGTCCCCGCAATTGCAAAGATGCAAGTATTACTCCGCGCATTGACTTGACCAATTAGCGACTTGCTTATTTTCTATGCGCCCATTGATTGGAGGGGGCCCTAGCTTTAGTCAGCGTAGGCGGAGGGTCCTCTTTGCGCTGCACGGTCCTCAACCGTTCGACGGCTCACCTATAGTCGACTCACACTAGCTTAGATGTATTATATTTAATTCCATTTACAACTCAATCTTATAATGGAATTTCACACACATTCATTCATTCATTAATTTAGAATAGTTCTATATAATTGTTTAAAATAATTAATTAATAATTAACCATATTTTTCATAGCTTTTGTATAATTTGAGAGAGAGAGAAGATGCTTTTACTTATGGGTATTAGTGTGGTAGTAAGGGGCAGCAACAGTTGGGGGTTTCCCAGGATTGCCTCTCCTTACTCCACTGTCCTTTTTAGGTGATGCTATGCAGGCTTCAATACCAGTGCCTACGTGACGGTTATTGTATATGGGAGGTCTAAATTGTTTTTGAAAGATAGTATCGAGTGAGAAGAAAAATATTGAATTTGGCTTTCAGCTATCGTTCCCTATGTAACTTAAGAAATATAGGGTTGATAATTAGCACTTCGAAGAATAAATGCGATAGTTTAAATAATTATTGATTTCGAAGAATAAATGAAATAATTATTAATTTTGAAAAATATTCAGTTACGCACGTAACACGCACGAGTATAGTATCCCGTTGTTCGCTGGATCGAGTCCTACCGATGAACTTTTTTTTTTTTTTTTTTGTCTGCAACTCTTTCAACACCTATACCCACATCACTTACAGGAAAAATTCGTCAAATTTATGCTAGTTAACAGGTATTTCAAGTTCCTCAAATTAGAAACGCAGGTATATTATACCTCTAGCTCACCTCTCCTTTTTCCCTCGTGCCGTTGAGTTTCTGTGGTTTGGGTCGACCGACCATTTCCTGGAATCAAGTACCTGCTTGACGCAGCTGCACTCCACAAAAGATTTCCGCGGACCCTTACGGCCAGAGGGGCGAAGAGGACGTATCGTGAAACGGACGGTTGTACAAACTAGCATTTGCCCGTGAGCTCTTCGATAAGTCAGACGTGTTTAGAAACATAGTATATCAAAGAGAATTTCAATGTCGAATATCGAATCGGTTGATGTGCCTGGCCCTTCGACGGTAGAAGAAGAAGAAGACGTTGCAGAAGATAGTATGTGTAGTGAATCTTCAAAATTACGCATGGAAGATGCCTTTCTGTATTACCAGCACCTCCTTGAGCGAAATAATCTCATGGCAGCACAATCTTCAGGGCAAATTAATGATGAAGCAATGCTGCTGGCAGAAGACATTTATGAGTTCACGATACAAACACAACATGAGAAGAAGTTTATAACGGACGATGAATTGATTATGTTTGGTGAAATCGACGAGGAAAACGCTTACCAAGAAATTCCAAGAAATTCTTCTGACGACGATGATTACGAACCGGAAGACAAAAGAACAAAAAGGTCGAATGAATACATTTCACTAGACTATAAAATAAAAGCTGTTAACATAGCCAAAGCTCACCCAGGTTGGAGCCTCAAAAGTCTGCAGAGCAAAGGGTGCCATCGCTTAAAACGTTACCAGGATTTGGCGAAATGGGAACAGCACATCAAGAAGGGTGGAACGCTGTTTGATAAATATGCAGTCGTTGATTCTTGGACCTCCGATCGCTTCCAAGAAGCTCGGGAAATCAACCAGCAGGTCACTACCCGCAACTTGCAGCAGTGGGCTTTAGCTGCTGCAAGTCAATTCAAAGACTTCGACTTCAAAGCTTCCGAGCCGTGGGTTGCGAAATTCAAAAGGATCCATAGAATACGCCAACGAAAAATTACCAAATTCGTAACAGAACGAGAAACCACAACGATAGAAGAAACGTTGGCTGCCGCCGAAGACTTCAGAATCCAAACTCGTCACCTGATATCCAATTTCGACCGCGATTTCGTAATTAATACAGACCAAACAGGTATTTAAAAAATACCTTTGATAGAACTCCTCCGACCAAGGGATCAAAGGTAGTTCTTGTGAAGAGAAAGAATATGAATAAGGCGACGCATTCATATACGGCGCAACACGCAGTCACTTGATCTGACAAATTATTACCCCTTGTGTTCATATGCCTACAAGAGCCAACCGGTTCATTCGGGCCCAGGGTACAAAAAACGGTGGACGAGTATCTCCAAAAATATAAAAACGTCGTCGTCACCTCATCGAAGTCCGGAAAGTTGACAACAAAGCTTTACATGGATTTTTTAGAAAACGTATTAAAGCCGTACGTCGGAGAGGAAAAGTTTCTCTTACTTATTGATTCTTGGGGAGGACAGACAAATACCGCGATGTACGATGAAATTTTTAAAGACGAAGCTCGTCTGCCCACGTGCACCGTAAAGATTATCCCTCCAAAGTGCACCCCTTTGGTCCAGCCGTGTGATGTATATTTTTTTCGGCAGGTGAAAAATTTTATAAAGCGTTTGCAGAACTGCGCCTACCTAATTGAACGGGAACGCGAAATTAACTCTAGAGAGGATTGCTTGAAAATTCATTCTATCGTACATCACCAGCTGTCCTCCCCAATCTTTGGCAACATGATCCGGTACGCATGGCACGCCAGTATACTCATTGACGACAAGGAAATTTTTATGAACGTGAACGAAGTTTGTTTTCCGGTGGAGATTTTGAAAAAAAAAATGTAGCTGCAACAATTCATCTTTCATACAGTGTGCAAGGTGCTGTAAAACGTTTTGCTTTCCTTGCTTATATGACGAATATCATCCGGGCTCCTGTGAAACTTTGGAGCAAGAGTAAATGGTTACGTGATTGTGAGAAAAATTATAATGTAATTTAAAAAAAAATGAACACCATACATGTAACGATCATTTTTGTACTGTAAGTTAGTTAGAATTAAGGAGAAATATACAATAAACGGATTTCTTACATTACATTTTTGATTTTCGTACAAAAAAGTTCATTCGTTATAAACATTCTCATGTAAGTGATGTGGGTATAGGTGTTAAAAGAGTTGCAGACAAAAAAGAAAAAAAAAAAAAGTTCATCGGTGGGACTCGATCCAGCGAACTACGGGTCCTAAACTCGTGCACTACCCGGTGAGCCACGAGCCTGGTTATCAAGTGTTTTCACTTCAGCGTATAATATGCCTCACTAGTAATTTTCTACAGTTTTCAAAATTCTTTTTTCCGAAAACTTCTGACATCTAGCCCTATGGCTTTGGGGATTTGTTATTGGGGTCCGGACCTTTCTGTACTATAAATATAAAAAATTACAAAAATGCGTCGACCGTATAGTCTCCTTGTAAGCCGGCAGCGTGCGAGTGTGCCTTCCCTCCCCCTGCCGTCCCGTAACGCGTGGCGAACCGACCAGCCGTAGCTCGCAGTACAGCTGAGCCTACTACCCGGCTCGCTAACGTTCTGTATCCTCTCTGCCGTCTTGTGTAAGACCCGTCGCGACTACCTTGATCGCGCTCCACCGCTCTACCGGTCGCGAGTTCGATCCCGACGTGCGTCGTCTAGCATTTATTTATCGTTTTGTTTTATTTACCTACGCTTATCTCTTTTGTAATTTTATTCAAGTTGTCATTTCGCCGCCCCCACGTTCCCCTCTCCCACTAACTAGCCGGTTACCTGCTAGGTTTAGAATTTGATTGTGGCTTAGTTTGATTCCCTTCTCCCTTGCCGTTTCGCTTTCTCTCATCTGGCACATTCGTATGCCTGGCGCCCAACAACCCTCTCTTTCTCTAACTCTTTCTTGAGGGTGGATCACGTTGGTGCCTTTTGTGCGAGGCCTAGTTTCTCATACGCTTCCCCCGGAAAGGGAAATTGCTCGTTACAATATATGTACACATTTGTGTGTGTGTGTGTGTGTGTGTGTTTAGATTTTGCCGCAGGATTCATAGATATTTGTGTGACGAGTGCGGTATAGTTGCCAATAACGCACGCGGGCGCGTTGGGCACACGAGCGCAGCGAGTGTGCCATGTCGCCTAAGTGTCGCTATTGGCAACTACACCGCACTCACACAATATTTTTTATCATAAGTGCGCGGAAAATGCACCGTGAGGCGCAGCGTGCGTACTGAAGCGTGCGTTTTTTTTTTAATGTAACGCTTCAGCGTGCGTTATTGTGATTACGCACGCTGCCGAGTGTGTTATAGGAAATAACGCTTGCAGTGTGCAATTGGTCATTCAGCGTACGCAAAACCCCCACGCAATATGGCATTTTCCAAGCACGTATGATAAAATAGTAGTTTACGACACACGTGCGCAAAGTACGTGATTTTCACACGAGTGTTAGCTTGTCGCCCGAGCGAAGCGAGGGAGACAAGGACACGAGTGTGAACCTAATCACGTACGCGCACGCGTATCGTACAATACTTTTTGCAACTCAGTGCGCAAAGTGAGCACTTTGCGCACTAGTGCGCGAAACGGGTACTTTGCGCACGCAAAAGAGGCATCAAAAGTCGAACTTTGCGCACTAGTGCGTAAAGTGATCACTTTGCGCACTAGTGCGAGAAACGGGTACTTTGCGCACGCAAAATAGGCATCAAAAGTCGAACTTTGCGCACTGAGTTGCAAAAAATTTATTGTATGGTCCTCCAAGATAGAGTATCTGCAAACGTTTCTGATTCGCCTCGTTGTTCAGCTGATCCAACTGGGTGAAATCATTCTCTAGAAGCTTTTCGACTCTCGCAGGCAGGAACACGATGTATTCGTTGGCAATCGTGGCGATGATTCTACTACCTCAGTTTTGTGATGTCATACTTTTGTCCGATCTCCAGCTCCGACATCTTTTTCGTTCGCACATCATCATTATCCATACGGCTGGTGCTGTTTAGGCTGCTGAAGTCCATCTGCAGGAAAAATGAATAATTCGGAATCAGTTTTGATATTACAATTGAATATGATTATCGTATAATGGGATTCTTACCGTGTTCGAAAGAGTTTGAGGATTCGAATATACGTGAAAGACGTGTTAATGGCGCCAAGTTGGGATGCACGAATGCGGTTCCCTGCGAGCTCTTGACTTTTAAACCATCATCCCCCGCTCTGGAGACATGTGGGGAGGGGTTTTTATGACCCTCTTCCGAATACCAGTTCTTCAACCGCTGAACGTTCTCGAAGGCACAATGGTAGCCCCCAGGTACATTGCCATGACAGTCTCCATGCCAATGAAATACATGCGATTCTCGTCGTAGTATTTGAAGATTCGGACACCCCATCTCATCCAAATCAATCACCGGTTTCGAGTCGTCATTGAGGATTTTTTCAATCCAGCGTTTCTTCTCCATCCCCTCCACATAAATGTAACTCGCATCTTGTATAAATTTTCTCACAGTTTTCACCACATCTTTATGCGGTGTTTCCCCCAGCATTCCAGGGTATTCCATGATGGAATCGTGTTAGTCACGAATTGAGATTTTAATACTCGCTTGAGAGAGTCACCCAGGAACATGGCGCTTTGAAGAGGATGCGTGTAATACCCTGCTTATATTCCTCATGCGCGCGAATGCTTATTGCGGCCAGCTCTTTTATCACAAATTTATCGCAGAATCGCCCAAAACCTTGTAGATCCAATATGAGCTCCATATTGACAGTCACGTGTGCGGTCTCAAGTACAGTCGGAAATTGACTGAGCTAATGATTTATTACGTGGGATCGGTATGCACGCAGCTGTACAGGTGGCACCGTGTGAATGAATGCGGGAAAACCATATTTTCTTATTGCAATGTTTATGTTTGACAAATTTGTCTGAACGATGTACGGATTGGCGGCTGTGCACCGACCACCCACAGATTAATAAGATTCTCGCGTTTTTTGAGCGGCGAAAATCACATAATTGATTTATAGCGTAGGATTGGTATGCACGCAGCTGTGCAAGCGGTGGTATCGTGTGAACGAATGCGGAAAAGCCTATCTTCTTATTGCAATGTTTATGTTTGTCATTATCGAGCAGTGAAAAAATCACATTGGTTTATTGCTCGAGCCTTTGAGACTGACCGACTTTATGGCGTGGGTGGAGGTCTTTGAGAGCTGTTCTCCGGTTGGTTGGGCTTGATTTTATTTTGAGGGGTGGTATGCAGCCAATGGGATGCAACCCAACCCTCCTCGGCAGGTCAGTTTGAGAAGAAGACAGTTTCCAGTTTGAAAGATCGGTGAATAGCGAAAGTTCATAGAATCGAAGTGAAAAGGCGTCAAGAAGAAGAAAACAAAGAAAAAGAGGAATTTCTTGTGTGATCAATCCAGATGAATTCGACTTATGGGAGAGTTGCAGGGCGGGCGGCTCAACTGCGACGAAGGGCTGAGTTGAGGGTGCGATATCTTCAGAATGCACAGGTGGTGTTGCGCATTTTGCGTGACAGCCATATAGATCAGAACTTTGTAGACGAAACCGCAAACATTTACTATGAGATGATGGAAAACATTACCCGTCAATATCAAATCAACGACCATCGGGCGATGCGCGCAGCCACCGCCACTGAAAACGTCGCAGCATCAGCCATCCAATGCACGGATATTACATCTTTCATGTCGGAAGATGCAAGTGGTTCGGATGCGGAGACGACACACATAAAGAGAGAGAGAGAACGATCACCATCGCCCGGTTCGGTTTCATCGGTGTATTCCCGATCGAGTCCGAGCTCGCCATCATCGTCGAGATCATCATCCCCCGACATACCGCCACCGCAGCCGAGAGTGATTCCACTCGAACGGCAATATGGGTGACCCAGAACCCCCGCACCACCTTGAATAGGCGGGTTCCTTATCGAATTCTAAGACGAATGTTCCTTTATGAAAACTCTCCAAGGCCAACGGTTTTCGAGTTATTCAAAATCGCGATTGACGAATCAGAGCGTTTTTTATTATCGTAATAGTGCCGGCTCAAAAGCAAGCCATGGGCAGAGCCCGTGGTATCTTTCTTATTAGCTTGGACAACCGCTATTTTTATTATTATTCAATTCAATTTGTAGTTTCGGTCGTCCAGGTCGATTGCACCGTAGTTCCTGAGGCCCAGGTCGATCGCATCATGGTCTTCGCCGTCTGGGTTTCATCCGGCGTAGTTTACGTGGATCGCTCCATAGTTTCAGCGGTCCAGGTCGTCCGCTCCATATTTTTTTGCCGTCTACGTCAACCGCCCCATATTTTCAGCGGTCCAGGTCATTCGCTCCATAGTTCTCGGCCGTCTAGGTCAACCGTTCCATAGTTTCAGCGGTCCAGGTAGTCCGCTCCATAGTTTTTTGCTGTTTACGTCAATCGCTCTATATTTTCAGCGGTCCAGGTAATTCGCTCCATAGTTTTAGCCGTCCAGGTCATCCGTTTCATAGTTCTCGGCCGTCTAAGTCAACCGCTTCATAGTTTTAACCATCCAGGTAATTCGCTCACTACTTTTTGTCGGCCGGGCCGTCCGCTTCATAGTTTCAGGACGTCTGGGTACTAGAGCTATTTGCTACGAATCATATCAATATCAAGAGTTACTTTTTATCCATCTTCCCAAAGAACCATGAAATATAAAACTTGGCTTCCGGGATGGAGCCGCGTTGGTAACGGTTGGTTGCCGACGATTCGTAAACATTACAGTTCACTTCATCAGGGCGAGAGTCAACCTGATACTGGTTGCTCCCATACACGTGTCCCTATTTATCCAGAACTGGAGTCGTTGTTGTGTGACGTTCCAGTTGAGTGGAGTTGACCAATCGGGTGGCGTTTTTAATTGATTGCCCAATCGCCCAATCAATAAAAAAAAAAAAAAAAAATCGGGAGGATGGCATTCCAAATTGGGTTGGTTTGGTATCCGGATTCCCTATTGATGTTGTTGGGATGTTTGTGGATCTCAAGTGCTTCTCTGTACTTCCGTGGGAAATACTGTTTCGTGTTAGCCAGAATGGTGGTTTGATCGAACGGGATTTGGTGGCCCGTTTCTATTTGATGTTCCGCCAGGGCATCTTATGTGTTCTTTGAGGCGCGTGCTGATCTTCCTCCCGGCTTCTCCCATGTAGACTTTTCCACAGGAACAAGGCATCCTGTATACCCCTGACGAGCTGAGGGAAGGGAGTTGGTCTTTTGGAGAGTTTAGGGACTAACCGATTTTTTGGGGTGGTTTGAAAATCGGTTCGATTTTTTTTTCCTGAGGATTCTTCCTATGGAGTCAGTTACCCCTTGGACGTAGAGGAGGAAGGCCGTTCTTGTCGTGTTTTCAGTAGGTACGTCCGAGTTCCAGTCTGGAGGTTTTTGGAGTTTCTTGATGTTTCGATTGATCTGTTGGGCCGGGTATCCGTTCGATCGGAGGGTCTGGTGTAGGTGGGATAATTCCTGGTTGAGGTTGGTTGAGTCCGATACTGTCAGTGCCCTGTGTGCCAGGGAACTGATCACAGATTCTTTTTGTGAAGGGTGGTGGTGTGAATCTGCGTGCAGGTACCTGTTTGTGTATGTAGGTTTACGGTACACCCCGTGCCCTAGTTTTCCATCGGATTTTCTGGTGACTAAAACATCCAAGAAGGGAAGTTGCTTGTTGTGTTCAGTTTCCATCGTACAGCGTATGTCGGGGTGACGTGCATTGAGGAAAGAAAGGAAGGCCGGGAAGTGTTCTTCTCCATGGCGCCAGATGACGAAAGTGTCATCGACATATCTTAGCCATAGTTCAGGTTTCTGTGGGGCTTGGGCGAGTGCTAGTTTTCCAAAGTGCTGCATGAATATGTCTGCTATAATCGGGGAGATCGGGGATCCCATCGCGGCACCGGAGATTTGTTCATAAAATTGATCTTGGTAGAGAAAGTAGGTGGAAGTGAGGCAGTATTCAATGGGGGGAGAAGGTGTCGGGGTACCTTTTTGGAAGATTTGATGATTTCCAAAGTGTCTGGTATGGGAACTTTGGTGAACAGGGATTCTACGTCGAAGCTGACCAGTATGTCTTTCGGATGGAGTTGGATCTGCTGGATTCTCTCGACGAAGTCTTTTGAGTTGAGGATGCGTGAGCCGGAGTTGCTTATGAGGGGTTTGAGTTCGGTTGCTAAGTATCTTGAGAGCCGATATGTGGGTGACTTGATTGCGCTGACTATCGGTCTTAAGGGTACATTGGTTTTATGGATTTTGGGTAGACCGTATAGTCTATGGGGGTGGGATTCCTTGGGTGCAAGTGATTTCTTGATGGGGTCTGAGAGGTTGCTTTCTTTGATCAGTAAAGTTGTGCGTCTTTCTAACTTCGCTGTAGGGTCTTTTGGGATTTGGTGGTGGGTGGAGTTATCTAGGAGTGCTAGGATTTTGGTTTGGTAATCAATTTTGCTAGGGACGACCGTGGCATTGCCCTCATCGGCTAGCAGAATGATGATGTTTGGGTCGCTGTTCGGTTGGCCAATTAATTAAAAACGCCAGCCGATTGGTCAACTCCACTCAACTAGAACATCACATAACAACGACTCCAGTTCTGGATAAATAGGGACACCCTGTATGGGAGCAACCAGTATCAGTTTGACTCTCGCCCTGATGAAGTAAACTGTAATGCTTACGAAACGTCGGAAACTAACCGTTAACCAACGCGGCTCCATCCCAGAAGCCAAGTCTTATTCAAAAACTGACCGCGGAAGCCTTAAGAACCTTAACCATGAAATAATCTACAAATTGGGGGCTCACCTGGAATCGGGAAAACGTGATTGAAAAGTACACAGCGGGTCCGAATCAAACGAAGCGCAGTTATCTGCAACCACAGTTAAGACGAATCCGAATCGACGGTTAGGACGAATTTGAAACGACGCCAGGACGTGTGACGCGGTGACGAACTTGTGTAGTGTTTATTTTCGTTGTGTGACGTACGATGACGACGGTACGGTGTGCTGACGATTTTACGGTACCCGAATTGAAAGAAATTATGAAGTCGATGGGACAAAGTGCAACAGGTACGAAAGCCGAATTGATAAGTAGGCTAATGGCGGAGATCCCAGCGGTGATTGGATTCATGCCGCTGACGAAGAAGACGGGCAGCGTAATGGCGACGATCGAAATATCTCTGAAGCTGCGAAGACGAGGCAACGCTCGAACGAAGAGCTCCAACGAGAGGTGGAATTTCATCGGAGAAAGAACGAATTAGCAGAACGCGAAGCGGAACTGGCACGGCGGGAAATCGAGTTTCTTCGCCGATTAAACGACGCAAATAACACGACGCCAAATAGATCGATGACGCAAGATACTTTTCAGACGGTTAATGTAAACGGTAGATCATACGGTAAATGGGAAGCCCAGGTGAAGTTGCTGCAAACAACGTATAGATTAGATCAGAAAACTACAAAAATCCTTATTGGAACACGGCTAAAAGGCAGAGCATTAGACTGGTTCCATTCCAGGCCTGAGCATATCGAGATGGTGGTTGAAGAGCTGCTCAAGGAACTAAAGACGATGTTTTCGCATAGGGAAAGCAGGATAGCTATGAGGAAACAGTTTGAGGAGCATGTTTGGAGGAAAGAAGAAGCCTTCAACGACTACTTTCATGAAAAGATCATTTTAGCAAATCGTGTTCCAGTTAACGATGATGGAATAGTTGATTACATCATCGATGGCATCTCAGATTTAACTTTGAGGGATCAGGCTCGAATCCAACGCTTCAGCACAACTGCCGTTCTTTTGGAAGCATTCGAGAAGGTCACGCTTCGAACAAAAGGACCGACGAACAGCAACACCGGCGCGAAATTCGACGAGCAGCCGCCCAAACATCAGAAGAACGAAGAAAAGGACACGACGAGAACAGGGCGACGCTGCTATAACTGTGGGCAACATGGTCATGTGAGCGTGAAGTGTCCGTCTAGGCATAAAGGATTAAAGTGTTTTGGATATGGCGATCATAGACACGTGGCAGCTAGATGTCCGAAAAGGCGAGACGAGACCAAGGAAACAAATGCGTTACAATATCATAGCCTTTTTAATCGTTTTCAAAAGACATTTGTTAAAGATGTTTCTATCGCCGGCCACGATGTAAAAGCGCTAATAGATATCGGAAGCGATATAAGCTTGATGCGCGCAGACCAGTATATCAAAATAGGATCGCCCCCGTTAAAGTACAATGAAGTAAGTTTTCGGATCTGACAACAACAAAACGTTGGGAATTTTAGATGTAAATGTTTTAATTGACGAAGGCTCATTCATAATTAAGGCACACATAGTTACCGACACACTCATTCCGTACGGATTGCTAATTGGCGCGGATTTCTTAGACACCGTGGAAAAGCACGCGAAAAATAATAAAATTACCATTTCTAAGCTCAGTAACGATTGCTCTTCCAATATTGACGTACCAGAAATATCTCTGATAGACGAGATACGTGAGGTAAATATAGTTGACGTATCGTGCGCACCGAATGAGTATCAAGGTGAAGTAAGACGAAATGTTTCTAGTTATACGGTTGACAAGACGTGTGATACTAATGTAAGAATGCACTTAGTTTTAAAGGATGATGAACCTGTATACCAAAGACCGAGACGATTAGCGGTATTAGAAAAAGAATTAGTTAATGCACAAATTGAAGAATGCATGCAGCAAGGAATAATTCAGCCATCCCCATCAGAATACGCCAGCCCTATTGTTTTACAGGGGGAGGCTACGTACTTGCCCTCACCGATTCGGTTCATTTTCATCGCTTGAGTGGGACATGGCTAGGACTTCAACAGGTGTAAATGGCAAGGCGCACTATGCAGACGATTCCGAGAAAATCGAGTTTTAAAAATTCAGGCCTGCTTATATGTATATGCAGGCTTGAATTTTTCAAACTCGATTTTCTCGAAATCGTCTGCATAGTGTGCCTTGCCATTTACACCTCTTGAAGTCCTAACCATGTCCTACTCAAGCGATGAAAATGAACCGAATCGGTGAGGGTAAGTACGTAGCCTCCCCTTGTTAGTGAAGAAAAAAAATGGATCGACGAGGTTATGTGTTGACTATAGGCTATTAAATAAAAAAATCGTGAAGGATCGCTATCCATTGCCGCTAATAGAGGACCAATTAGACGCGTTGCAGGGAGCAGGAGTTTTCAGCACTCTCGACTTGAAAAATGGATTTTTCCATGTTGCAGTAGACGAAAATAGTAGAAAATATACGGCCTTTGTCATTCCAGACGGACAGTACGAGTTCCTGAAGGTCCCTTTTGGATTGTGCAATTCTCCTTCAGTATTTCAGAAATTGATAAATGTTGTGTTTAGAGATCTAGTAGCTGCCAAGGTTGTACTAATTTACATGGACGATCTCATTATTCCGTCAACTGACTTGACGAGTGGGCTGAAAAATCTTAAATTGGTTTTGAGTGTGGCGTGCAAGTATGGGTTATGTATTAATTGGAATGAGTGTTGCTTTTTGCAAACCGAAGTAGAGTATCTTGTCATGAGGTTTCCGAGCCCCAATGACGTTAAGCAGGTCCAAAGCTTTTTGGGACTGACTGGATGCTTTCGTAAGTTTATATCACAGTATTCTATAATCGCGCGGCCTTTGTCTAACTTGCTAAGGGCGAACGTCAAATTCGAATAGAATGAAGATCAGGCAAATGCGTTCGAACGGTTGAGAACGATTCTGAGTGACAAGCCTGTTTTGCAGCTCTATAATGTAAAGGCCGAGACCGAGTTGCATACAGACGCCAGCATGCATGGGTATGGCGTGATGTTACTTCAACGGGATAGCGAAGACGGTGGTATGCAGTCCGTGTATTACGCGAGTGGAAAGACGAGCGAAAGTGAATCGTGTTATACCAGCTACGAGCTGGAAGTGCTAGCAATAATCAAGGCGCTCAAAAAATTTCGTGTGTGTTTGTTAGGAATAGATTTTAAGATAGTTACGGATTGCCAGGCTTTTGCCATGAATAAAAGAGACTTATGTGTGCGGGTCGCTAGATGGGCCCTGTTATTAAAAAAATTTCGATACTCTATCGAGCATCGTCCGGGCAAAAGCATATGTCACGTTGATGCTTTGAGCCGGAATCCCCTTTCTTCATGCTTGGTGATAAACGAATGTGAAACTGGCCTTATCGCCCGATTATGAAAAGCGCAATGTGACGACGATAGTGTAAAGAAGATCATTGATCTTGCGCAATATCAGCAAGTAGAAAACTTTATCCTAAAAAATGGACTATTATTTAAGCAGTGTGATGACGATGTGCGCATAGTAGTGCCAAAGGCGATGCAACCGCAAGTGATCAGGCGGGTGCATGAGAACGGTCACTTCGGTATTACCAAGACGGAGACGCTCTTGAAGCGGGACTACTGGTTTCAAGACATGCGGCGTAAGATAGAAAAGGTGATACGTAACTGTTTAAGTTGTATTTTAGCTGAAAAAAGCAGGGTAAGCAGGACGGCTTCCCGCACCCCATTGACAAGAGCGACGTGCCGCTAGACACATACCATATCGATCATCCGGGGTCGTTGCCTTCTACGAAGAAACGTTACTGTTATATTTTTGTTGTTATAGACGCTTTTTCGAAGTTTGTATGGCTCTATGCGACGCGGACGACGAATACCGCCGAGGTACTCGATCGTTTACGGAAGCAGGCGACGATCTTCGGGAATCCGCGCAGAATTATTTCGGACAGAGGATCAGCTTTCACATCCGGTGAATTCGAAAACTTTTGCAAAGACGAAGGTATCCAACATATACTAATTACTACTGACGTTCCAAGAGCAAATGGCCAGGTCGAACGCGTCAACCGTACATTAAAGCCACTTCTAACCAAGCTAGCTGCACCGAACAAAGAAGTGTGGCATAAGTACCTGGAGGTTGCACAACAATACCTTGATGCCATCCCAAGCCGAAGCACCACCGTAGCGCCGTTCGATCTATTATTTGGAACTTAAATTAGAATGAAAAGTGATCCGACGATTGGAGACCCAGTAGAAACCGAGTGGGCAGCTATGTTCCAAGAAGACCATGACGAGCTTCGAAAACAAGCCAAAGAGAAAATAGCAAAAATTCGAGAGAAAAAAAGAAAAGGATACAATAGGAAAAGAATGGAAGCGACTCAATATGAAGCTGACGAACTGGTAGCTATGAAGCGAACACAGATCGCACCCGGTTTAAAGTTAGCAGCGAAGTACCTTGGCCCTTATCAAATCACAAAGGGCCTGAGAAATGACAGATATGTCGTACGGAAAGTGGGAGAACATGAGGAGCCTAAGCAGACGACGACAACGGTGGAATATATGAAGCCATGGTCGAACTACGACAGCGACGAGTCGCTCATCAACGAAGGCACCTGAGGACAGATGCCGGTCAGGACGGCCGATTGTAGAATGTGTATACGACATTCATCGTATTTGCGTGTCATGTTGTGAGTGAGTGTGAGTGTTGACCAAAGGTCCCTTAGGTATGTTGTGTGAATGTGTAACGATGTGAGTATGGGCAGTAAGACGCCGGACACCGTCGTAAGAGGACGAGAAAATATAGAATAAACACCTATTGCTACGAATCATATCAATATCAAGAGTTACTTTTTATCCATCTTCCTAAAGAACCATAAAATAATCTACAATTATATTGTTGATGTGTAAACATCTAAGCTAGCGACCCTACCAACATTTCGTATTTCGTACTGCAGTAATCTTAGAAAAAGAAAAGTCCCCGCACTGTAATTCTTGATGTCGGGGTCATCCTCTACTAGATGTCCAAGTTCTCCACTCCGTAGTTTTCGGTATCCAGGTCCTTCGCATCGTAGTTTTCGGTATCCAGGTCCTTCGTTCCGTAGGTTTCGGTGTCCAGGTCCTCCGCTCCGTAGTTTTCGGCGTCCAGGTCCTCCACTCCGTAGTTTTCGGTGTCGAAATCTCTTCGTAAGTCGAAAGGTTTTGGTAATCAATCTTCTTCTTCTGTACAATCTGTCTATCTATAATAATTCCACCACCGCTTCCACACACAACGATACTAATTTCCCATTCTATGTATAATCTTAGCCGCAATTTACAAAAAATAATGAAATACCCCGCAAAAACATTTACAATGTAAAAAGTACCGCCAAGTACAAAAATAATCCCACTGGGCAAAACATACAAAAAGCTATCGCCAATCTCTGTTGTGAAATCAAGAAAAATGCCAAGCACTACGCCCTCCCTGCAACATATACCTCGGAAAGTCGGACCTCGATGATTCGTGTAGTGATATCAAAAAATAATTTCCAGAGCTACATACTTGGCGGGCACATTCCTTTCTCCCGCTCTATTTTCTTCGTCAATCTACTTAGTATAAACAAGAAATGTGTGAAAATGTTTAAGTTACTTTATACTAATAATGACGAATGAATATATACAGTGTATGATGGCACGAACAAATGCAAAATTATGGATTGCATAATCATCCAACGTTCTGTTCTCTATCATAATAGTTCAGAGTCTATTGACAATATGGAGGTTTTCGAGCTCCATTATTCCACTTTGCATATATAGGTATACAACATGAGGGTGGATCGATTCTACAGAAGGTCGTTTCTACAGAGCTGACAAATCTGAGAAATCTTCACAAATAGCATTCCCCGATTCATTTTGGTTTACTGGGTCGGTACGACCTGATACAGAGAAATCATAACTGCATTACACCAAAGCAAGCATCACTCTTTTCGGCGTAGACTATCCTGATCTTGAGTAATGTAATGCTAACCTAACCCGAGGACATTTCAAACTCAAATTTAATTGGAAATTCTTCAATTGACTTACTTTCCACAAACAATTTCTACCTAAGTACATTGTTTACTCTGGTAAATGCAGACTGAAAGAAGGTATGCGATGAAAAGCAGGTAGATTATGGCAGAGTGGGAGAAAGGAATGTGTCCGCCAAGTATGTAGCTCTGGAAGTGATTTTCCGATATCACTACACGAATCATCGAGGTCCGACTTTCCGAGGTATTGTAACGTGGCGAAACGTTAGGACCTTCTCCTTTCCAGACTAACGAACGCACCGAGCGTCGCGCACCAATTTCGCTAATTAAATCCTTGCTGCCTTCCTTTAGCGTAGCCCTTTTGACCGTGCGTCGCTGTTCGCAGCTGACCGGCAATGATTAGCGCTCGCAGGACGAACGCCGAAGATAGGTACTAGTGATAACGGCAGCCAACCTCAATCTATTTTGGAGTTCTGTGGCGAGTGCTTCGGGCACGTTACGGACCGCGAAATAGATAGAGCGAGAGATAGATATTCTTTATTTCATCCATTACAATGTTGGACGAGCCTACCCTGCATTTACAATACAGTATGCAGGGTAGGCGGAGAGATAGCTTAACCTAACTTAGAACTAGGTAGAGAGAGGGAGGAGAGTACATAGCTGTACGAGCAAGGAGACAGGTTGTATATATAGGTATATAAATATACCTACATATATAGAAACACCCGCATTCGCACGAGGGACAAGGGAAACCGCCGAAAAACCTTGTCCAGGTGTAGCCGGATCCAAGCTCAAACCACCGTGAGTCAAGACGGCGCCTGAACGGCGTGACCCGTCTTACATTTTTGCAGGCTGCCGCTCAGGCTTCCTTGACTCGCTTGGGGATTTGAACTCAGGTCCTCCCGCTCTGTAGTCTCGAGTGCTAGCACTACGCTACTACTGTCGGTAGTCGGTAGAGAGAGAGAGAGAGAGAGAGAGAGAAATGCATTTTATTTCGCCCTGGGATATAAAATCCCCTAAGGACGCCAAAAGAACAGAAAATAGTGAGAGAATACAAAAAGCGAAAACATATAACAATACAGAAAAGATAATAGTAAAATATAGTACAAAAAAAAAAAAAAAAAAAGAAGAAAGAAATAGAAAAAAGAACAAAACAAAAAACAAAAAAGAATACATAACTGAGAAAAAGGGCTAGAAAGAAGCGTAACATTTCGGTGTCTATTCCAATCATAGCAGACTTAAACTACTTAACTACTTAAATGCACTTAGAATTACTTAACTAAGAACAGTAGCAGTTTCGCCTTGAATGCCGCCACTGACCTCGCCTGCCGAGCAGCAGGGGGCAGCGAGTTCCACAAGACACAAGCGCGAACAATTATGGAATTTTGGAACGTTGACGTCCTCGCCAGAGGTACAATAAGCGAGTCAGGGGGAACCCGCGTATCCCTATGCTGCTCATTATCCCGGAAACGCAGCCGCGAGAACAGGTAAGCAGGTTGCCTACTGCGAATAACTTCGAAGATGAACACGCCCAACCAGTACTGCCGCCTCATCCCCACCCTTAACCAACCCAGGAAATCGTAGAAGGGCGAGATGTGCTCATGCTTCGCGACATCAAAAATAAAACGAACACTAGAGTTCATCGCGCGTTCAAGTTTAGTATTTAGCTCATCTGAGAGGTCACTGTAAACGAGGCAGCAGTACTCCAGGTGCGGGAGAACCAAGGCACTAACAAGTTGCTTCCTCAAACGGGTGCCAAGTAGCTCCTTTCTCGCTTTGAGCTGCCAGAGCGTACTAAACACTCTGTTTGAGACGACTAGCACATGGTCTCTCCATCACATGGTATTTGAGATAGTTACGCCGAGATACTTAATAGATATGCTATACGGCACTGAATGACCAAGAACACTCACACGCGGGATAAGGCTGAGATCAATGCCGTTTATGTATCGAGCACTCCCAACTAACATGGCAGCCGTTTTTGTAGCATTCAGCGAGAGCCGATTCGCCGCGACCCACGTGGCGATAGAATTGATATCGCGGTTTACCCTCTCAACACCCACAGCAATTTCAGACGGTGGAAAATGCAAATAAATGAGCAGGTCGTCGGCATAGAGCATATAAGAACAGAAACGGAGCACCGACGGCAAATCATTAATGAAAACCGAAAACAGAAGTGGGCCCAACACCGTACCTTGAGGCACACCAGAGCAGACGGGCTCCTCCGAAGACACGTCGGGGGCATTCCCACGAACTGCCTGCCTGCGACCCGACAAATAGGTAGCAAACCAATTCATGCTTGTCGCGGAAAGATGCATGTTCTTTAGTTTCAGGAGCAGTAACGCGTGATCAACCGAGTCAAAAGCCTTCTTGAGATCCAGCGAGACGAGAAGCGTACAAGCACGGTTGTCCACAGCACGCCTGATGTCGTCCGTTACACAAATGAGCGCCGATTGCGTGCTAATTCCCCTCCGGAAACCAGACTGCCGAGCGTCAAGATAACCTTTATCATTAAGAAAGTCGGTTAGTTGACAAGAAACGATCTTTTCGAGAATCTTTGAGGCAGCGCAAAGCAAGCTAATAGGGCGAAACTGTTCATACTCGGAGGCGTTCACGGTTTTCTCCAGCGGACGAACCAGCATGCTCCCCCATAACGAAGGAAAAACACCATGCGTGAGCGAGTAATTAAAGATATGCGCGAGAACTTCAGACACAACGGGTTCAGCAAGCTTCAGGTAACTCACAGGAATGTCATCTACACCCTTAGCGTTTGTTTTAAATGATTTTAACAGCCCGAGTATGCTAGTAGGGGTAACATGCCGAAAATGGAAAAACGCGTCGTCGAAAGCCACGACCACAGGAGTAGACACTCCTAGCGCAGACAACCTAGAATTTGAAAGAGGCACGATTGAGGACCCAGAATCGCGTTGGAACACCGATGCAAAATATTTATTAAACCCCTCGGCCGTGAGATGAGAGGACAGATCACGCGATTTATTTTTAACCAGGCCCAGAGTACCAAGCATCCTCCAGGTAGACTTAGAGTCTCTGAGGCCACGAAACTTCTGCAAATAAAAAGACGCCATGGCGGCCCTGATCTCAGCCTTAACCCGATTACGCAGATCCCTAAAGAGAGCGCGAGTCGCAAGAGTCCTTTCACGCATCCATACTCTACGCGCAGAGTCCCTTTGTTTCATAAGAAACCTAACTTCACTACCCAGCCACGGTGCTGGCGCTCGCTTGAGGCGTACATGTTTTAGCGGCGCATGACTGTCAATTGCACCAAGCAGAGTAGCGTTAAAATGCTCTACCATCTCATCTACAGAGTTACCGGAAAAAATAATTGACCAGTCCGAATTGGAGAGATCAGCCAGGAAGTGATCAATATCTATGGCATTTAAGTCCCTGTAAACAAACTCGCGCGGCCCGCGTCGCGGCTGAACAAATCTAAATGAGAAGCCCACCAAATCGTGCGACGAAAGAAACGCGACGGGCTGTTGATGATAATTCGATACTTTAGACACGTCGTCAACTATACATAGATCGATCCAGGTGTGACTGGACGCAGTATGGTGAGTGGGCTGAGAGGGGACAACGGATAGATTAAGACTACGGACAAGATTACGAATATACTGGCTATCAAAGGACTCAGCGCAGAGGTTGATGTTAAAATCTCCGGTAATTATAATATTGGAGTACTTATGACAGAGCCGTAAAAATTCCTCCTCGAAACCGCTCAGCCCGCCCACCTTAGGGGGTCTATAGACCACGTTAACCATTAAATTATCCCGACAAAACCCAGGGTAGGACACATCAACACTGAGGAACTCGGGGCGCCCCCTATAGACATTATCCGACGACGCGATCACACAGATTTTGAAGCAAGAAGAGACATACAGGGCTACCCCGCCTCCATTCTTCCCCACCCTGTCACACCTGAATAGATTGAAACCGGGTAAGGCAACAAACTCCCCGCAAATATGGGGCTTCAACCAAGATTCCGAGACCGCGATAATATCGTACGGATGCACACGAGAATACTCGCGGAACTCCTCGATGTGTGCCGGGAGCGATTGCGCATTCACCTGACAAATCCTAATACCAGATACCGAAGATCGAAGAGGCTGGCGGTGCAAGGCCCGGGTTCCCGTGCCGACAGGTGCCGAGGGTGACGGTTCGGCGGTGGACGATCTAGGCGGTCAGAGATCACTCCCACGGTCATCCCCGACCGAGGAGGAGCGAGATGACGCAGGGGCATGACCAGTCCACCTAACACCGCCATCCGAACTGCTAGATGCAGCTCCCGGTGCAGCTGTGCTGAGCAGCGACAGGTCCGCCTCGCAGCGAATAGTTAGGGGCACAGAGGAAGAGTCACGCTTCGCGAGAATCGTCCCATTTCTCGTCCACACATAGCTAAAACCGCATCTCTTAGCGATGGTTCTTGTTTTCTTCAGCAGAGAAGCCATCGCCGGGAGAGAGAGAGAGAGAGAGAATGAATGAATGAATAGTTTTTATTATGCCCTGAAAAATTTTGCGTAGGCAAAAAAGAACATAACGGCGCAATACAAAACAGGAAGGAAGATTGATTGATTGATTAGTTTATTAATATGCCCTGGGACACCTTGGGGCAAATAGAGAAAAAGTACATAATCAACAGGTAAAAAAGAAAGAAAGAAAAGAAAAAGTAATAGACGTAAAAATAGCAGAAGAATAGGTAATACAGCAGCAGATACACATAGAGATAAAAAAATATAGGAGTAAGATAGAAAACAGAGTAGTACTTAGAATAAAATAAAAAATAAGCAGAGTGCAATAATAAAAATAAGAATAAATAAGTAAGATTGAGTTAAATTGTTTTGTTTTTCTGAGTTCTTCCCGGGCGCTCAGTCCATGTGGACCATTGTGCCCGAGCCCGTCAGGGCACCCTATATTGTAGGAGCCGAGGTCAGGTTGGCCATCCTGGCGAATCGCATCAGCCCACCCACCCCGATCTCCTCGATCTTCATGCCTTCGCTGTAGGTTCCTCCGAGGGTTGCCTTCCGAGGTCCCTCGAGGCCCCTACACCGCGCAATCAGATGAAGCGGGGTTTCCTACTCCACCCCGCACCTGGTGCAGAGAGGCCCGGTTCTGAGCCCCATGTGCACCAGGTGCTTACCTGTGTACCAGTGACCGGTGACAAGTCCTATCAGGGCCCTGAGACTGGTTCTGTCCAGATTGATTAGTGTGGCACCTAGCTCGCGCGAAGGCTTCCGGAAGAGGGCCCTCGTGTGAGTCATGCCAGGTGCCCGCGCCCAGAGCTCCTTGAGGTTAGGCCTATTCGGCACCCGTCGTTGGCTTCTTTGCGTGCGGCACCTGCCCTGGCCAGACTGTGTGCCATCTCGTTTCCCTGTATGCCGCTGTGACCCGGCACCCATAGAAGCTTCACGCGGTTTCCACGTGAGATCTGTGTTAGCAGTTCTGCACAGTCGCTGACGAGCCCGGATCTTATTACGCAGTTGCGTATTGACCTGAGCGCCGCCCGACTGTCACTGTAGATGTATATGTGTTTGCCCTTGGGGTTGTGAGCCAGGATAGTTCTGGCACAGGTCCATATGGCGAACACCTCAGCTTGAAGGACTGAGGCCGTAGGCCCCAGGGCGAGCGAGATGCGCGTCCTGGGTCCCTCGCTCCACACGCCGTCCCCAGCCCCTGTGTTCGTCTTGGACCCGTCTGTGTACCAGACGAGCCCTTGTGGTTTGAGCAGGTTGTCCTGGTCGTTCGTCCATGACTGCCTGCTCAGTGCCTCCACCGTGTATAACGGGTCGAACTGGTGACGGTTGGGGCGGCGATCCCCGCCTTGGAATGGGTCTACCTGAGGTGCCCCCTCCCGCAGCAGTATCGTCGTATGCCCCACGCTCGTCCTCTTCCAGTGGCCCTGTTACCTTAGGCGCAAAGCGGCCCTCCATGCCTCAGCCTCCACCGTGAGATGAGGGGGCGGAAGGTTCAGGAGTGCCCCTATAGCGAGCGTAGGCGAGGTTCTGAGCGCCCCCGTTATTCCTAGGCCCGCTAACCTGTACACCCGGTCCAGTGTCCTGCGGAGCGTGCTTTTGTCCATTGCTGGCCACCACACAACGGAAGCGTATGACAGCTGGGGCAAGATGGCTGTGTAAATCCACTTGACCACTCTTGGCTTGAGTCCCCAGGTTTGTCCCACCATTCTCTCGCAAACCCAGTATGTGGCCGTGGCCTTCTGTGCCTGCTTGGTGACGTGGGCTTTCCACGACAGTTTGCTATCCAGGGTGACCCCCAGGTAGCGCACTGTGGTGGATGGTACTAGCTTCGACCCGAAGACCTCTACGGGTCCTACCTCGAAGCGGCGTTTCTTGGTGAAGATCACCATCTCGGTCTTGCTGGGTTTGATCCTCAGTGACTGAGTGGTGCACCAGTCCTGTGCGACGTTCAGTGCTTTTTGCATCCTGCTCATCATGTACTGTGGGTGGTCGCCCGCGACGACCAGGGCCACGTCATCGACGTAGCCCACGGCCGTCACCCCTAGCCTGTCGAGCTCTGCCAGGAGCCCATCAACGACCAGAGTCCACAGCAGGGGGGAGAGAACCCCCCCCTGCGGGCAGCCCCTGTCGACCTGAGCCCTAGCAACCGACTCTCCAAGCTCCGCGGTGACCGTCCTGGATTGAAGCATCTGCTTGATCCAGTCCACCACCGTGGTGCTGATGCCGAATCGTACAGCGGCATCGCATATCGAGTCGAAGGAGGTGTTATCAAAGGCCCCATCCACGTCCATGAACACGCACAGCGCCGCTCTCCGCCGGAGGAGCGGCCCCTCAATCTCGCGCACGAGGTGGTGGAGCGCTGTCTCCGTAGATTTGCCGGCCTGGTATGCGTGTTGGGCCCGTGAGACTGGTCTTTCGACCAGGACACAGTCCCTGATGTACCTATCTACCAGTCTCTCCATGGTTTCCAATATGAAGGACATGAGGCTGATGGGTCTCCATGATTTCGCGCGGTCATAGCATCCTTTGCCCGGCTTGGGTATAAAGACCACTCTGACCTCCCTCCAGTTCCTGGGTATGTAGCGGAGAGCTAAGCAGGCCCTGAAGATCGCGTTCAGTTTGGCAACGAGGTTCTCCCCTCCCCTCTGGAGGAGGGCCGGGAAGATACCGTCTGTGCCTGGGCTCTTGTAACTGTCGAAAGTGTCAATCGCCCATCTTATCCTTGACGGCGTGATTATCTCTGCCGCTGTTTTCCAGTCCCCTGACCCCTGTCTGCCAGAGACCTCCCTCTAGGGAGGTCGCTGTGTGGCTGGCGTGGAACCCGGGAAGTGGGTACT
Organism: Tenthredo distinguenda; assembly: GCA_947538915.1. Classification (NCBI taxonomy): domain Eukaryota; kingdom Metazoa; phylum Arthropoda; class Insecta; order Hymenoptera; family Tenthredinidae; genus Tenthredo; species Tenthredo distinguenda. The sequence goes on from OX384534.1 coordinate 17,046,587, forward strand.
CAGCATGTGCGACAGTATATCCGTCTGACTCTCTGCCATGCTACCGTCAGGGAGCATGAGGCTGTCCAGCTTGATTGGGGGCCCGGAAGCGAAGACCTTGCGGAGCTTGGCCACTACCTTTAGAGCCTCAGTCTGCTCGCAGAATCCCCTGCAGGCCTCGTTCTTGGATCTTTTAATCAGCTTCTTGTAGACCTTCTGAGCTTCCCTGTAGGCCGTCCAGTCCGTCTCGAGTTGCGTCCTGAGGGCCCTGTTGAACAGTTTGCGAGAGCTAGTTCTGCTCTTGTCTAGCTCTCTGCTCCACCAGGGCACCTTCTTTTTCGCTTTTCTCTGCTTTACGGGGCACGCGGCCTCGTAAGCTTCTGTGATGGTTGCCTAAAGGTGGGCTACCTCTATCTCCACCATTCCCTCAGTCGTCGGCCGGTTGCTGGGTCCCCCAAGCTTCCCTTCTAGCCTCTCTTTATAGGAGGTCCAGTCGGTTGTCCTCGGGTTCCTGTATTCCTCCGTCTGTTCCCACGTCGCGTTCGCATCCAGGACGAGCGAAATGCGTCTGTGGTCTGAGAGAGTATCCTCGCTCCGCACCCGCCAGTCCTTGACCAGACTGGTAAGTCTGGGCTCGCAGAGTGTGATGTCTATCACCTCCTGCCTATGCAGGGTGACGAAGGTGGGTCTCGATCCTCTGTTAAGAATCTCGAGTCCCGTTGAGGAGAGGTACTCTAGCAGTGCCCCGCCTCTTTTGTTCGTGTTCGAGCTGCCCCATATTTCGTGGTGCGAGTTGGCGTCGCATCCGATCAGCAGGTTGAGTCCCTTGTTGCTGCAGTGCTCCATCAGCGCCCTGAGTTCCTCCGTCGGTGGGGGTGCCTCAGAGTCGTAGGGCAGGTACGCCGAGCAGACAACCACGTCGGTTGTGCCGCCGCTGGCTAACCTCATCCTGATGGAGACCGCTGCCAGGTCCCTGCAGCAGAACTGGCTCAGCCTGGTGGCGCAGTGCTTCTTGCTGACGAAGACGCAGGCCCTGGGGCCCGTCCCTCCCTCCGCGTACACCAGCGCACCAAGGCTGGAATCGATACCCCTAATCCGCCCCCCGACTACCCAGGGTTCCTGTATTAGTGATATGTCTGTTGTTTCCACCGCCAGGTCACGGCTGTGTATAGCCGAGGCTGCCTTGCAGTAGCGCAAGTTCATTTGCGATAAGTCGCGTCCGTCTACGGCTGTGGGACTAGACTTGCTTACCCCTGTAGCACGGAGAGAGTAGCGGAGCCCGTTTTACCGAGCCCTCTAGTTCTCCCTGGTCGCCGGTGCATGAGTCCCCGCTGGGGGGAGCTCCTGCCCGGGTGTTCTTGCCCTCGGCGCTTCACCGGTCAGGGTCATTTGGACCCCAGCCCTGACGCCCTCCCTCCCGGTCCTCCATAATTTGGAGGCCCTTGAGGGACGGCCTCTGGGCCTGCTGGGTTCGCCTCCCCTGCCGGCTCCGCCGCCTCTGCTATGAGGGGGGCCCGTCCTGCCCGGTGGTCCCAGAGTTGCCTCTTGGTCCCCTCGGGTCGACGAGCCCTGCCCCTCGTACCCTGCGGCCGCTTGCGGGGCTTTGCCCTCGGAGGGCCCCACCACCGTTTCCGGTGTCAGGGTCTCCCTCGGGGTCACCCTCCGCACCGGTGGACCGGGAGCCTCCCGTCCCTCCCTCGGCCCCTGGTGGGCCTCCCTGAAGAGGACCCTCCCGAGACCGTAGTGGGCCAGGTGGCCCCCCGTCCTCAGTGCGTCCCTGGAGGTGGCGTCCACCCCCAGCACAAGCTGCACCGACTTTTGGCCCTCCTTCCTGTCCCAGACCCTCCACAGGTGGGTCTGGAACCCGGCGTTTTGGCGTCTGAGCCTTTTGAGGAAGACCTCGTTCTTCTCCAGGATACCAGTGTTACGTTCCCTATACCTCTCACTCTCAATACTTGATACCCAACATCCTGCATGCATCTTATCCCATGACCCTTAATCAAAGGAAGTCTCAACCTCACGATTCGGAGAACCATCATCCCTACCTAAATACCTATAAACTGCAAACCTTGCAGTTTAACACGCTTACGCCCAAGAGACAAAGAACTCGCTCTCAAAACTGACACCATACTTATTATTAGCGCAACACTCTTCAATTAGCCATCGAGCTATCAACACATCAATTAACTCTCGAACAATCAACTCTCAAACACGCAAATCCTACATCTAAATAGTCAATACCTAACTCTAGGAGATTACAGTCAACGCATACTTGTTTTCAACCATCAATATAACTACGTATCAATAAATAATTCTAATTGCAATCATATCAACGAGCACACATTATTCACTTCAACAATCCGCACGTAATCCGGTTACCCTCAGGTGTAAAAACGAGGTACGAACTCAACGATCTCAACAGAACTCACAACATCCACAACCATAATCATAACATTGGTGGCAGCGGAACCCCTCGTTTACTGAATTATAGTGCTAAAAGTAAGTGAATTCTACATCATTACATATACGCGACAAAGTGATCCGCAATTTCTGAATACACATTTCTTCATGGAAAACTTTCCATACTCCAGATCATTGTGACAAGTCGTAAAAACCTACCGACAGTAATTATACTACTCCGAAAGCCATAAATTCGAACACAGGAATACTGAACGAAGACACAAACTACGAATATACAAATCTACATAATACAAAGTGCATATATACATATATCAAAGTGAAAATATAACAAAATCACAGAAAATATCTCAGCAATAAAATCAAAGTTGCTAAAAAGAAGTGCCAACAACATCCTCAAAGGTATCTCGCCCCACAAAGATTCACCTGAATTCACCGATTAGCAACCTCGCTACAACGAAGTCCGTACTCACCAGCTGACGGCAAGACATCTTAACTCATCATGACATCCTAGATCCAACGCAGTTCTACACAACAACTCCACCCCCGAAAAACACTGACACAGATTCGTATCCAAAATGAAAATCATTCTAATTTTGATCATCAGCCTGTAAGTTACTTTTAATTTTACACTAAGCAAATAGTTTTAGATCGAAATAATCCAACACACAAATCGCCAAAATGACGGACAATGAATCCTCATCCGGAACGCAAACAGAAGTTCCATATTGGTCTCTTAAAGACATATTAGATACGATTCCATACTTTGACGGTCGAAACGTAAATATAAATAACTTCATTGGAAGCTGCGAAAATGCGAAACCTCTTGTCAAACCATCACAAAGTCCGATATTAACGCGAATGGTACGAACTAAAGTTTACGGAACCGCAGAATCTTATTTAGGTAGTAAGGAATATAATACACTTGACGAAATTTTAGCAGTTCTAAAGAGAGCATTTTTACCTAAAAAGACCATATTCGAATGGCAAACCGAGTTGAACAGTGTTAAACAAAAGAGCGACCAACGTGTTTTGGATTACAGCACTAAAGTCGAAGATATCTTGTGCAACACAATACAAGCCATCAACAATTCAAGACAACGTATTAAAATGCTTCGTTAGAGGCCTAATTCCCGATATAGAGTTCAGAGTGGCTGGTACGCACCCGACCACTTTGACACAGACGATTCAACAACCACCCTCAAAATTCATCAACTCCTCGGAATCCAAGCCAACGACCCGAACCTAATCAAAATCCTGTAACTTGTACTTACTGTAACCGCAGAGGTCACACAGAAGACATTTGTTATACCCAAGCCCGCGATATAAAACAAGCTAAATACTGTACTGTAACTTTTTAGACGTTGTTTGCGTCACGGGAGTGGCAGGTTTGAATTTATGAACTTAAAACTGAATCTATAATTACAAGTACGAGACTTGGCAAAAACTGAACTGAATAATTATTTTTTTTGACGAGTACTGAGTCCCTTGGGTCACCACTTTGTTAAAGATTGAACACCAACTCTAGGCTCTAACTAGCACCCGGTTCTCTGCATCCACGCGCCTCGCGATTTACCAGAAGAAAGACACAAAAGGATGATCCCTACCTCGCTCGTAATCAGCCGTCAAGACTTTGGGGACTTAAGTCCCAAGAAGTGCACGCGTCAGCCGTCCGCACCCACATAGTCGGTTCACCGTAGTAATTAATTTATACTTATGCTAGATTCTTAAAGTTAGCTAGATACAATCACTCCATGCATAACACACATCCCAATTCTTTAATTTAGAATTTCCTAGGTCTTATGGTTTACCCTGTCTATACTAGGATAATTAGGGTTTTATTAGAAAGAGTTATAACGATGCGACTATAGGTGCTAGGTCAACAGAAACTGCTACGTTGTAAGCGTTAATCCTAGATATTCTATATTATACGTGACTTCTTCGACATTAAGGAGGTAATGAATCTTTTCTAAATAACAAAGCGAATCGTGACAAAATGCACGTTTTAATAATTCTCCTTCTCGAGTATCCAAAAAGAAGAGTAACGACTAGGGTTTCCTCGAATGCTGATGTCTTTGTCTGATCTCAACTCAAATTTATTGATTATTATAAATTTTTAGGGAAAGCGTAAAGTTGGTACGTAACACCCCACGCTTAAGCAATTCTACCGGCGCAATCATTCATTTCATACCACAAAAATTCCAAATATTACGAGGAATTTCGGTCAAATTACCAGAAGCCTGCAATCTGAATGAGTACGAGCTCATCACCTACGCAAAAAATAGTATAGTCGGAGCTACTATAAAATATATAATCCCTAGCACCTCACAAGTATTCTACCACTCAATAATTATGGAAACATATTACAGTGACACAGACGATATAATGATTACAAAAACACTCGATGCCCTAAAAAACCATCTACTAACGCAAAACACAAAATCAATCTCAATTCCTGACCTATCTGACGAACTAGGCAAACAAAAATGGGATAACATTTTGAAAATAATAACCTCAACCTTCAATAACACAAATATTACAGTAAAAATCTACGATACTAAATCTCATAACCCAACTCAGGATACGCACGAAAAACTAAACGTGTTAACAATAAACGACACAATTGAACCTAACGCTACTATAACTGCCAATAATAATAACAACAAACCCGAAAGATTAACGATCCTTAAAAACTTGATGCATCTGGATCACCTAAACAACGAAGAAAAAGAATCCATACTCGCACTTACAACAGAATTCAACCACCTATTTTTCCTACCAGGCGACAAATTATCACATACGCCCTTAGCAAAACATTCAATTCCAACCACAGACAACACCCCGATCAACGTAAAACAATATCGATATCCAACCATCCACAAAGACGAGATACAGAAACAAGTTTCCGACTTATTAGACCAAAATATCATCAAACCATCATCCTCTCCTTATAACTCCCCCGTGTGGATCGTACCTAAAAAACCAGGTGCGGAAGGTAACAAAAGATGGAGAATGGTTATAGATTTCAGAAACCTCAACGAAAAAACCATAGGCGACGCGTATCCCCTGCCAAACATAAACGACATACTCGACCAGTTAGGAAACGCTAAATATTTCTCAACCTTCGATCTCGCTTCAGGCTTTCACCAAATCCCCATGGACCCAATTGACGCCCATAAAACAGCTTTTTCAACTCCACATGCCCATTACGAATTTAATGACATGCCGTACGGACTCAAAAACGCCCCGGCGACATTTCAAAGACTGATGAACCAAGTTCTATCCGGTCTAGAAGGAAACATTGCATTCGTATATTTAGACGATATCGTTATCTACGCACACTCCATAGAAGAACACGAAACAAAATTCCGAAAACTAGCCAATCGACTACAATCTGCAAACCTAAGTCTACAAATTGGAAAATGCGAATTCCTAAGAAAAGAAGTAGTCTACTTAGGACACATTATTACAGAAAACGGTGTAAAACCAGACCCTAAGAAAATAATAGCAGTCAAATCATATCCAGTTCCTAAAACAGCCAGACAAATCAAACAATTCCTCGGTCTAGTCGGCTATTACAGACGCTTTATCGAAAACTTTTCAAAAATATCGAGACCATTAACTACACTACTCAAAAAGAACGTGAAATTCCTCTGGACATCCGAACACCAAATGGCCTTCGAAACCTTACGAGACTTGATATGTATATCCCCTATATTACAATATCCTAAATTCGATCAACCATTTATCTTAATAACTGACGCGCCAACTATCAAACATACGCCTAGACAAAAACGTTTCAAACAAATATGAAGAATACCTCCAAGAAATAATAACCCGACTCAAAGAAACTAGACAAGACGCTACAAACAATCTAAAAAACGTAAAATCAAAATCAAAATTGAGATACGATAAACACATAAACGCGCACAGCTTCCAACCAGGACAATATGTCTATTTGATCAACGAAACAAAAAAGAAACTGGACGACCACTATAAAGGCCCATACAAAATAATTCGCATAATTAACAACATTAACGCAGAAATTCAAATAAACGACAACAAAACGAAAATAATTCACATAAATAAAATCAAACTAGCCAAATAATAATTAATTAATAGAAATATAAACCTATAAACAAACATAAAAAGGAAAAATAACAATACCAAAACAGTCTCCATATTCCGAATAAACCAATACTTAACATTTATTAATATAAAACACAATAAGCGAACTCAAAATTGAAATTAATTACTTAATCTTAACTTATTTATTAATCTTACTTAACATATAAACAACAACTTAACTAAAAGAAGGAAAAAAAAAAATACAAATATAATCATAAACAAAAAATAATAATATATGTATATATACCGTGAGAATCAGGTGAAACCGAATGGTCCATCCGCCCAGACGGTGAATATTTGGTATTTTTATAGGGATAGCCACTCGTTGCACTGAAAATCCCTAGGGTGATTTTGGCACGCAGAGTTGCATCGACCGCGCGCCAGGATCACCCTAGGGATTTTTCAGCGCAACGAGTGGTTATCCCCCTAACAATACCAAATATTCACCGTCTGGGCGGATGGACCATTCGGTTTCACCAGATTCTCACGGTATATATATCCACAATCAAACACTACCAAACAACGGAAACCCACTCTTAGGCACCGAAATTCAATTTAAATATCTCAGACTTCTATAACCCATCCGAAAACTAAGATCCCAAGAATTTATCCCTTATCCCTATAGCAACACTCAATAAGACCCCATACCTTAACTCTAAAAATTTAACTTCAAACGGCTTGACACTCGACGATATCATCAAACAAACAAACGAAATAACTAAACATAAAGAATCCACGGATAACGAAAACCGTATCGAAAGCATATTATATTACATTTCTTCTTTATTCGGATCATTATCATTAATGTACATCGCAAACAAATTCTCGATACTAAGCAAACTACTGAAAATTTTTACAACAATTCGAACCCTCTGTCAACGAAACGAACCAAATAATCAAATAGTTAGCTACCGTGGAAATCAGGATCAAACCGAACCAGATAACCCACCAGAAATACAAGAAATAGCTACACGACCACGAACACCTGACACGCAAATCATCATCCAGCAGACCAAACCCCAACAACTACTACTACTCCCATCACACCAAACGTAGAAATTATCGAAACACCAACCAAACCAAAGCTAACTAAAAAATTAAAATAAAGCTCAGTCGGCGTGGCGACTAGGTCGATCCAGTGTCACGCGCAAAGAGAAACTCAAAGAGCCTACGTTTGAATACCGCCAACGAAGAGGATTCGACGATCTCCGCAGGTAGCGAGTTCCAAAAGATTTTGGATAGCTCACTAAGATTCGCGACAGGGCGGGTATCGGAAGGAGACCGCGGGGGATTGACCTTCAAAAGAGGGCGGATGAAGGCGAGTTTCCAGCAAGAGGGAAAGTGGCCGTGATTCAGACAGCTATTGAACAGGGCGGCCAGCAGAAATGAGAGATGCGGTAGAGCCTCATGAATGATGAATAAAGAAATCCCATCCGGGCCCGACGCGTGCGACGGCCTGGTAGTAGACTTAATAAGTAAAGAAACTTGTTCGGCACTAACAAGTGAGAAATGAAATGAAGAGGAGACAGTAGGAGAGGCATCAGAGGTGGGAAAGAGATGTACGAAGGCATCCCAGGAGCATCCAGGATAGGTGTTGGAGACAGCTGCGAACGCTTCATTCAGCTCGTCCGCGGTGAAAAAAGTAAGCGGGGAAGTTAGACGAGGCCGAACGAGCCCCAGGTTGGCAAGCTGAATCCACAACTTGGAGCAATCCGTAATGGCCGATAGCGTACTCCTAGCGTAATCCCAGCTATAAACGGACAGTCGGATTTATAAAATTTACAAATATTATCGGCATTATTTACAATAAAAACATCTAGCCAAGAGTCCGAAGTCGCGGTGTGATAGGTGGCTTGTGACTCGACGATATGCAGCGCATGTGCCCAGACAAGCTCGCGTAAATACGTCGCCTCCACATTGGTGCTCAACAGATTGCAGTTTAGGTCACCACGGATAACAATATTTTCATAAGCGACCGTAAATCCAGTAGAAATTTGCATAAAATCATTAAAAAGAAGACCTTTGGGCCTCCTGTACATAGCCGCAAAAAGTAGTGGGCGAGCGTTGCCGTGTCGTAAGTCGAGAATTAGAAACTCCGGAGCGTTCGAGAAAAGGCTGGCGGAAGTAGCTAAGACCTTGACCTTTAAAGAGTCGTGTATGTAGCAGGCTACGCCTCCACCCTGCTTACCCTCTCTGTCAATGCGCACCAAAGTATAATTATTAAGCTCAACTAAACTGTCCGGTACATGCGCGTGAAGCCAGGTCTCGGAGATAGAAATCACATGGTAGAAGTTGGAGGCAAGATGAGCTTTAACTAAATTAAGGTGACCTAAAAGAGAATTGGCATTAAAGTGAGCCAATTTGATGTGAGGTTGCAATGGTGCAAGGGGGATGGCGCGCGAAGGTGGAAGTCAGATGAGCTTGGTTAAGTCATCTTCAGATTTAATGATTATAACAGGCCCACCATCCATTTTTCGAACGCGGATTACACCCGACCTAACGCAGACGTACTTATAGCTAAGGTTGGCAGCTCTGGCCTTAGTCCGACGCAACAGCGCGTGAGTCGCAGGAGGGAGGAACTCATTGACAAAGACTTTCGTTCCCGAATGAGCAGTGAGAGAGAAAACGTCGCTAGCTAACAGGGTGGGCTTGGCGCGCTTCGCGGAGATGACGCGGTCCCGTACCAGGGATTTAAGGACCACGATGTATGATTTGAAGCTAGTGGGGAGCGAAGAACTTGCAGAAGAGGATGAAGGCGCAGAAGGCTCAGGGCACGGTACGGTACGGTACGGTATGGCACGGTACGGTACGGTACGGTACGGCACGGCACGGTATTGATTGAAATTGATTGATTGAAAGGTTTATTATGCCCTTGCTCAGCTGGGGCAAATATGAAAATAACACAATAACAATATCCAAAGTATACATAAAGTAAAAATAAAAAATAAAAAATAACAAATAAGAATAGACTCTAAAACAAGAGTTAAAGTAATTAAACTGAATAAAATGAAACGAAGACTAATAAAATAAAAATACAAAAATCTTAATCTATACAAAAGAAAGTAACACATAAACGATGCACAAAATATACATAAATAAAAATAAGAATATACTCTAAAGCATGAGTTAAACCAGTTAAACTGAATAAAATGGAACGAAAATAATTAAAAATAAAAATAAAAATAAAAATATAACACTACTCTGAAACATGAGTTGAACCAGTTAAACTGAATAAAATGGAACGAAAATAATAAAAATATAAAAATAAAAATAAAAATACAAAATAAAAATATAAAAATATAAAAATCTTGATCTAGACAAAAGCACTCAACAGGACAAGTAAAATTAACAAAATAACCTAGAAGCTAGCTACTAGCCTGGTGCTCACCCTAACGCAATGGCCCTATAAATGGGCCTGTAACTATAAGCAGCACTCAAGCGACAATCAGACCGAGCCAGTGTCACGTTCAAGGAGGTACGCAAAGAGATTAGTTCGAAAGGTGCTATCCGCCGCGCACGAGACTACCTCAATGGGCAAGGAATGCCAAAAGTAAATTGACGCAAGGTAGAACGAGTTCCAGAGAACGGAACGGAATATGAAAGACGTTCCTGACCTGCCGCGTGTGAAGCCCCATAGCCGGCCTAGAGCGAGCGAAGAGGTCAGTTAGGAAGGCAGGTGCACGACCATGCACAATGTTAAAAACAAACAAGCCCAAAAAGTATAGGCGTCTAGCTCTAACAGTAAGCCAACCAAGCTGTCGACGGAACGGCGTGACGTGGTCGTCGCGACGGAGGTTAAAGATAAACCTTATGCAGCTATTGAGCAAACGCTGCAGCAAGAGATTGAGTTCAGCCGATAGGTCGTTGTACACGAGACAACAGTAATCTAGCTGGGGAAATATCAGCGAGGCAACAAGTTTAGCCTTGAGCTCTTGTGAAAGGGCGTTCCTATTGAATTTCAGGCGATAGAGAGAAAAATTAACTTTTTTTCGAAATGTGCATCACATGCCCCCGCCATGACAAGTTCGACTGCATGATAACACCGAGATTACGAACCTCGTTAACATATGGCAGTACCGTGCCATTTACCAGAATGGGAGTTAAACTGCCCAGATCAATACGATTCATAAGCGTAGCGCTACCTGTTACTAATACTTTTGATTTACTTAGGTTGAGTTTCAGATTGTTAGCCACCGCGTAGTCAGCTATGACGCCTACATCATGAGCAATTTTCGCTAGACCTTCATCTAGTTTTGAGGGGTGGCAAGTGAGATAAATCTGAGTGTCATCAGCGAAGATAATGTGTTTAGTAAAGGCAAGCCCAGCTCCAATATCGTTGATAAATAGCGAGAATAGTAAAGGCCCAAGGACCGATCCCTGCGGTACGCCAGACGAAGTTGACTGCCAAAACGAACAGGTACCGTCATGCCCTACAACAGCCTGGGAACGATCTGTTAGGTACGCGAAAAACCAGCGCAACGCACCATCAGAAAACCCTAAATGCCTAAGCTTGGACAGTAAGAGGAAATGATTCACCATATCGAACGCTTTGCTAAAGTCAAAGAGCACAATTACCGTTATGTGCCCCAGATCGACTCCATGCCTAATTGCATGACACAGTTGAAGAAGAGCGGATTGTGTACTGTGCCTTTTTCGGTAGCCAAACTGACACTCATCTAAAATATTGTGCGTGTCAAGGTAGTCGAGGATTTGCGCATGAACCACCCGCTCAAAAATCTTAGACAACTCACACAGATTAGCGATAGGTCTGGCGTCAGCAGGTGACTGAGGTGGATTAATTTTAAGCAGAGGTCTGATAAACGCACGTTTCCATTGTGATGGAAAAAACCATGCACAAGGCAGTGATTATTATAGAGCGGCAAGTCTATCAGCTAGAAGAGGTGATGATTGATGTAATATGAAAAGAGAGACCTCATCTGGTCCAGCTGAACGCGATGCAGATGGCGTGAGACGAATGAGGTACGGTACGGTACGGCACGGTACGGTACGGTACGGTACGGTACGGTACGGTACGGTACGGTACGGTACGGTACGGCACGGTACCCCGTGTAGAAATTTGAACTCGCCGCTACCTAGCCACTATCCAGCCTCGGCTAGATCTATCTAGCCGTTTTCGACTAGTCGCCATCTAGTAATGTAACGCCTGGGCCATATGGTAGCTGTCTAGCTGAGGCTAGACAGTGGCTACCAAGCCGAAACTAGACAGTGGCTACCAAACCGAAACTAGACAGTGACTACCACGCCGAGGCTAGGTCTATTTAGCCGCGTTTTCGACTAGTGACCATCTAGTAATGTAACGCTTGGGCCATGTGGTAGCTGCCTAGCCAGGGTTAGACAGCCACCACTCAGCTGAGGCTAGACAGTGGCTACCCAGCCGAGGCTACACCACAGCTAGATTCAAAAAATAAATGGTGATTGGAATTTTTTTTTTCTTTCTCGTTTTCTTTGTTTTTTTTTTTGGTTTCTCTGGACTTTCATGCTGCTGAATTCATCACCTGGAACACGTTTCGATTAGTGGAATGTTTACAAATGGTGTAAGTTGAGTGCATGAAAATTTGCTTACCTTTGTGGAGATTTGATCCCTGAACCTTCGGATGATGAGCCCGTAACGTTGTTCACTGCGTCACTGCCACTTGATTAACACAGAACACTTTGTTTCCATTTATCAATTTTATCACAGATAATTTTGCAATTGCAATTTTATATTCATAACGCAACATTATAGTATAACTTATAGTTAATTCATTTTGTATGAACCGTGAAAAATGAATTATCCAAAATTACTTGACAACGCAACTCAAAACGGCTAGATAGCTACTGTCTAGTGGCTAGATTCGTTTCCCCACAATATTATAGCGCCATCTGAGTCGAGTGATGCATGATCGCGCGGGCAGGTTCGTGCCTGTATTTCTGCAACTATGTCTCCCTAAAGTCTCTGTTAGTTGCGATAGATCAGCCAGCTAGTCGATAACATTGCGATAAGTGCAGCGTTTGTTTCTTGTGTGCCATTCTGACTATTCTGAAAAATTGTACCACCTGGAGGTACGTTTTTCATGAACAACCTTATATTAATTGAACAAGCTTGAAGGCCTTAGCTTTGAATATTTTCTAATTGATAATACAACAACAGTGAATGTATTCTTATCATATTCTATATTATGAGATTCGTTACCATGCCTTTAACATAATTAAAATATTTCTTATCTAGATGTCGACTAAAAAAAGGCACGACTATCGGATTATTCTTTTTATTGACCATAATAAAAATGAAAGAACAAGCTATAGATTGTGTGCCATCCCACTGGATTTCACTAGATCCAGAGACATTGAAACTAGTTACTAAATTCATGCCATCTCCGTATACTATTAAAAAATCGCGATGGCTACACAAGTTGGTCAAAGGAAAAGAATTATATCTTGTATACGTCTGCAAATTTGAGCCAACGGCTTATTACCCGTACGCAGAGATTTCCAAATGGATCCTAAGTGACTTTCGAATGGAAATGCAGATATATCATTCAGTGTGCAATTATTTTTTTGAACATCATCAGCAAGATGCAAAAGGTAGTGTGCATTCAGTACATGAGATGTTTCACCGTAAAATTTGGGTGGATATCCGAAATATGTTTCCAAATATGATTGGGCATGATTATTATAATTTTGTGCAAAATCTTTCATACACGAAATTCTGAATGAAAAAAATGATGATTGTGAGGTTCAAATAACGCGCTAAGACTATCTGACTCAATTCGTACGAACTACGTGAAGCGTACAATACATAATTTTGAAATCCGCTTAACGGAGAAGGAGGAGAGGACTCTGCGAGAAGACGTCGACTTAGACACACGCTTTTATATTTCCTTGTAGAAGTCAAAAATTACAAGTCTTTTCTTCACACATTTATACTATTCATATACTAGTACAAATTTCACATTTTCTAATCACAAACAGTTTTCACAGTATAATTACCAAATGTTAATAAGAATAGTTATTTTAACTAATTACGAAAATGAACTACGATTGAGCGAGAAGTCTGACGAGACATCATTGCCATTATTGAAATAATACGACTACGGAACCAGCATGGTCAAAGAATAAGATAAGTTACGAATTGAGGTCAATATTTAAAGTCAAAATTGTGTTGATTGTGATTAGACATTTCAAAAACCTAAAACAACATTTTCGTAGATAGACTTGACGAATAACAAAATAGAAAAGCAAAAGCGACGTTTTATTTTATACAAATGTTTTAATGGTATGAATGAATTGAGTGAATGGGAATATTTATTAAACATGATTTTCTTTTGAACAATAATCAAACTTCTTGTTAGATCAATAAATAATGACTGAAAGTTTACATACATAATTTTATTATACATGATTTTTTTTGTTTTTTTTCCTTTTTAAATCGAAGCTATTTGGACCGATAATAAACTACATATCCGATAATAACGAAAATTAATAAAATTGTCACATTGGCGCCCAACGTTTTAAAGCTCGGCATCTCAAGACTCTGTAGTTAGATTATAAGTATAATACGTATCATCTATGCCGAATAAAGTTATTCATACACCTATTCAAACCAGGTCTAAAAATCAAAGTCAACAAAAATCGCAAGGGGCGATTCCGAAAACACCGATAAATTTGAAAATTAGTCGTGGTAACGGACAAAAGATGGAGGAGGAGAGGAAACGATTAGAGGAGGAAAGAAAGAAAATAGACGAAGAACGTGCGGAGCTAGAGAGAATCATGCGGCATAAACAGGCGAACGATGATCTAACGGCCGAAGTAAACAGATTACGATTTGAAAATGAAGAACAAAGACGTTTAGTAGAGAGAACTCAAGCTCAACACGTATTACAACAACAAGGTGATGTAGAGGGTAGATTTGTTAGTGGGTTGATAAATCGCTTACAAAATTTTAATATTGATATAAAGATGCCTAAATTTTCTGGAGAGGATAGTACAAATCCACGTGAATTTTTGAGTGACTTGGAAAAATATTTTATTGTAAAAAATGTACCGGAAGAACAAAAGATTTGGGTTGTACACAGTACGTTAGAGGGTAGAGCAAAGATATGGATTGATGGTCGAAGAAGTAGAATTAATAACTATACTATTTTTAAAACAGCTTTTATTCAAGAGTTTTATTCATTGGCAATTCAAATCAGAGAAAAAAACAGATGGTCGCAACGTAGATATAGGCAAAATGACGGTAATTTGCGAACTTATTATCTCAAACAAGTAAAAGAGGCACAGTACTTTGAACCGAAAATGTCAGATTATGAAGTTAACTATAGTATCATACAGCAGATGCCATATCGTATCAAAGAATCAATGATTGCAATAGATTTTTCTAAAACAACCGTAATTGAAGCAGCCTTATCACAATTAGACGCGATACAAGAAGAAAAAGATAATGATCAGAAAAGGAGACAGATTGCTAGTAATAGAGATAACGATTCGAGTGCTAAAACAGTAGTACTTGGTAATAAACAAAATTATCCGAATCAGCAGGGATATAACGTTCAACAACAGACATCAAATAGTTATCAACATCCTAACAGTTACCAAAACAGTACCAGCAATTTTTCTAATTTTAATTTTCCAAACGTAAATGTACCACCGCCTTCTTTTAATTATAGCAATAATGGTAATAGATATTTACAAACTAGCCAAAGCAGTAACTGGAATTCACAACCGTTAAGTAGTAGTTCTTCACAATCATCAAATAACATACGAAGTAATTCTTTAAACTGAATATCGATGCGATGGGAACAGGTCTGACACCGCATCGTAATCCTTTTGATTTTGTTGAGGACCTAGCTTATGATTTAAATGATAAAAACGTAAATAACTTTGATCCAAAGATTTCAACTCCTGTATGTCCACATCTTGCAGTAACCGTAATGGGAGGTTGTTTTCAAGCATTAATTGATACTGGAAGTCAAGTTACAGCAATTTCAGAAGAATTGTGCAATCAATTAGAATCAAAAAATAGATTATATACATTGCCAGTTAGTAATGTGATAGTCATCCCAGCTATAGGTAAAAAAGCGACTACAGTCAAAAAACAGATTCTTTTGGAGATGGTAATAGATAATCAGAAATTGGAATACCCTTGTTTGGTCATACCTCATTTAGCAAATCAAATTATACTAGGTAACGATTGGTTGTTGCGTAATAATGTAATAATTAACTATAATAATCGATCTATCGAAGTAAACGGCATTAGAGTTTGTAAGTCAAAGGTGTCGTTCGAATGGGAAACTTTGAATAAATTAGTATCTTCTACTGGTAATAACGTGATGGTAATTCAAATAATTAATACGAAAGTTAGTGATTTGCTTTTCGAACAAAACATCATTAAGAAATTGAATGAAACTAATAATTTAAATAATTTGGAAGTTTGTAACAGAAAAGAAAATAATTCAGAGGATCAGATGATGAACTTGGAAGTGACAAATAATAATAATGTGCTATGTGAAAACATAACAGCTGAGATGGTTTCTGATGATCAAGTTGCATTAGAAATTGAAAATATTGAACTTGAGAGAAACTATCCAAATGATTTGAGTATACGTGAAATTCCTGAAATCGTTACAGAAATATCATTAAATTTTGAAGAACGTGTTCAAGCTGATTGTTCAGAAATAGTTGTTAATTTGTCCGAAGTTGATAATATAATTCAAACCCAAGAACTTTCTAGTAACGAAGTAAATTCAAGATCTAAAGAATTAACAGGAATGAAGGATCAAGGGGAGGATCATAACTTTTTCAAGGAACTCTCATCGGTCGCGGTTAACCTAACGGCACTAGATGATACAGAGGCTCAATTAATGTTAGCGTTGCTTAAAAAATATAAAGCATTATTTTCCAACAAGCCAGGGTGTGCTGACGTATATGAGCATAAAATTAGGTTGACGAAACAAAATCCATATATCAGAAAATCTTATCCGGTACCAATCGCACTAAAAGAACTTGTTGACAAAGAAATTGAATACATGCTTGATTTAGGTATAATTGAACGATCAATAAGTCCGTATTGCAACCCGTTAAGAATTGTAAAGAAAAAGAAAAAACAAATACGTGTTTGTCTAGATGCTAGATTTTTGAACGACGTAGTCGAAGGTGACAATGAATCGCCACCAAACATTCCAGATTTATTACAAAAACATTATGGAGTAAAATATATGTCTACAATTGACTTGACTCACGGATATTGGCAAATATTATTAGCGCCTGAATCTCGACCATTAACAGCATTTTTACACGGATCAAGTCTGTATCAATTTTGTAGAGTCCCGTTTGGCTTAAAAACAGCGGGTAGTGCCTTTATCAGAGCTTTAAATTTAGCATTAGGAAATGAGTATTCATCATTTTTAACGTGTTACGTAGACGATTTATTAATAACATCACCAGATTTTGAAACACACCTTTCACATCTAGAACTTGTATTTAAAAGATTGCTTGAACATAATTTCACATTACGGTTGGAAAAATCGAAATTCTGTAGAGAGTCGGTGATCTTTTTAGGATTTTTATTAACACCACAAGGAATTACACCCGATCCAGAAAAGCTTGCTATAATAAGAAATTTTCAAGAACCAAAGAATCAGTTAGACTTACAGAGAATCCTTGGAATCTGTAATTTTTATAGACAATTTAGTATACAACACTCACAATATCTATATCCTTTTAGAGAATTGTTAAAAAAAGATACTGTTTGGAACTGGACTGAAGATCATTCTAAAGCGTATAAATTATTGAAAGAAAATTTTATGAAAAGCGTAACTTTGAGTCACATTATACCTAATTGTCCATTTAAAATTCAAACTGACGCCAGTAATAAGGGAATTTGTGGGATTCTTTATCAAACAGATGACAAGGGAGATGATTATCTGATTTCAATAGTAAGTAGATGCTTAACAGCGCCAGAGATGAATTATACTACGACTGAAAAAGAGCTACTTGCCATCATGTACGCTGTCCAGAAGTTTAGAATGTTTATTGCCGAAACTCAGTTCACAATAATTACAGATCATAAAAGCTTAACGTTTCTTAAAAACAGTACTTTTCACAATGGACGATTGATACGATGGTGTTTGTTGTTGAATGAATATTCTTTTATTGTGAAATATTGTCGTGGTACCGATAACAAAATAGCTGACTTTTTCAGCAGGAATCCTGAAGGAAAATTCGAAATTGCCAGTGAACAAAAACCATTAATAATATCAAAAATTGAATCGTTTGTTAAGGTATCTGATGACACAAATTATTCACAAATTGGAAATTTAATTCTGAGTTTAGTTATGGACAGAGATTTAAGAGATCAATTCAAAAAGTTAGTAGAACTACAACAAAATGATGAAAATATAATGAAACAGAAAGAACAACTAGTTAATAATGACGATGGAAATCTTTATTTTCAAATATATAACGATATTTTGTTTCATCAAGATCAAACGACAAAGTTATGGCAAATTGTAGTACCTATTTGTTTGAAAGAATCTTTAGTAAAATTTGTGCATTCGAAACTAGGTCACCCAGGACAGTATAAAACATTGCAATATCTAAAAACTAATTATTATTGGAAAGGAATGGCGAAGGATGTAAAGAAATTTGTTATTAATTGTGATTTGTGCCAAAGAGTTAAATATTTATCAATTAACATGGAAGGATATTACGATATGGTAAAAGCTGATGAGCCAGGAGAATTAGTAACTGTTGATTTTTATGGTCCATTACCGAAATCAGTTGGGGGTGTACAACACATTTTTGTGATGATCGATGCTTTTTCTAAGTATGTTAGCCTGTATCCAATAAAAAAAGCTACCACTCATGTCAGTTTAAAAAAGATCTTAGATTGTTATATTCCAAAACTAGGTAAGCCGAAGAAAATATTATCTGATCACGGAACACAATTTACAGCTCATGCTTGGAAAAATACCTTAGAAAAAGAAGATATTAAAGTTTGTTATTCGAGTATTCGTCATCCACAGTCAAACCCAACAGAAAGGGTCATGCGAGAACTAGGTAGACTTTTTAGAACTTTTTGCGCAGATCAACATACTAAATGGGCTAAGTTTATACCTGAAATAGAAAATCTTTTAAATATTACGACACACTTTAGTACTGGATATACGCCATACGAATTACATTTTGGTGAAATGCCTATGGATCAGATAAGAAAAATGATTAAATATCCTGATGCAGTACTAATTGACCATCAAACCAAGATCTTATTAGCGAGAGAAAACCTGAAACGAAGTTTTGAAAAACGTAAAAACAATCAAAAGATTAAACGAGTCGTTGAATTAAAGGTAAATGATTTAGTGTTGTTGAAAGTTCCAATACCATCTAACGCACAAGACAAAGTGACTCACAAATTTTTCCATATCTATCAAGGACCATATAAAATAATAAAAGTAATTGGACGAAACGCGTTTGTACTATCTGATCCACAAGATTTGGAGAATATTAAAGGTACATACAATCGAACTAATCTGCGAAAATATCAACACACATAACGGTTTACTGTCTCGTCATGAATCCAATTGTTTCCACTCCTCGCTACATTGTTTATTGTATTATTGATTATTAGTAATTAAAATTGTTATAATTTAACAAGTATGAATGACGATGGATGTATAATTATACTAAGTTTTAAAATAATTTATGATCAAACAAATTCTGACGTGATTTAGAAAAAAAAAAAAAATCGAAATGACAAATGTGATAAAAGATAGTAGACAATGTACAAAATCATAGTATTAAGAAGTATGATTCGTCAGTGTACAGCAAGAACAACAACGAAGAGGAAAACATATGAATATAGAAATTAAGAGAAAAATTAAGACTGATAAACTAATATAAAGATAAAGTGATGAAGAATGAGTGATGAATGAATGATAATGACTTTTATTTGTTAGATAAACAACCAAATAGAAGTCAGGGGGGGCAATGTGAGGTTCAAATAACGCGCTAAGACTATCTGACTCAATTCGTACGAACTACGTGAAGCGTACAATACATAATTTTGAAATCCGCTTAACGGAGAAGGAGGAGAGGACTCTGCGAGAAGACGTCGACTTAGACACACGCTTTTATATTTCCTTGCAGAAGTCAAAAATTACAAGTCTTTTCTTCACACATTTATACTATTCATATACTAGTACAAATTTCACATTTTCTAATCACAAACAGTTTTCACAGTATAATTACCAAATGTTAATAAGAATAGTTATTTTAACTAATTACGAAAATGAACTACGATTGAGCGAGAAGTCTGACGAGACATCATTGCCATTATTGAAATAATACGACTACGGAACCAGCATGGTCAAAGAATAAGATAAGTTACGAATTGAGGTCAATATTTAAAGTCAAAATTGTGTTGATTGTGATTAGACATTTCAAAAACCTAAAACAACATTTTCGTGGATAGACTTGACGAATAACAAAATAGAAAAGCAAAAGCGACGTTTTATTTTATACAAATGTTTTAATGGTATGAATGAATTGAGTGAATGGGAATATTTATTAAACATGATTTTCTTTTGAACAATAATCAAACTTCTTGTTAGATCAATAAATAATGACTGAAAGTTTACATACATAATTTTATTATACATGATTTTTTTTGTTTTTTTTCCTTTTTAAATCGAAGCTATTTGGACCGATAATAAACTACATATCCGATAATAACGAAAATTAATAAAATTGTCACATGATATAGTTCGGTTTCCAAAATATCCTTATATACAATAGGTGCTGCGTATAATAACATGAAGCGATGTTCTGATGCTTTCAAATTTACTACATGAGGTCGAGGTTTGCGTTGAAATTCACAAGGAATAAAAGATCTCAAGTAAATGATCCGATCGAATAATTGTTGGCGAAGTTGTGAGTTTAGTTTCACAGGAGTTTTGTTAAATATTAAATCCATTACATAAAACTTTTTAAAGACTCCTAGATAGCCAAGGTGCATGTGATCTAAAGAAAATGCGTATATCATATTAATGGGCGGACTAATGGTTAACAGTGGCGATTCACCCGTATGGTGATCAGGATTTTTTTTATCTCTGAATGATTGATTAGATCGTTTATCACTATCAACATTAGGATAAATAACACGTTTATTTGGAGAGCCTACACGTTTTCCATGAACAGTACAACGTTCGCACGCTTCGTAACCGCCATGTCCTTTTATTTGTTCAAGAAATGCTCTAGCCTGAGTATCACATATGATGTGTTCTAACTTTACAGCGTATTTTTTCCCATTAATGCACATACCATTTACCTGCAACGAATTAATTTCTGTGATAAAGTCTTCCATGTACTTATTTACATCACCAGGTTTCGAAGTTCCATAAAATAGCGCAACCGGGAAAGGTGAATATATATCTGGATTGAAAATAACCTTACACAATATAAGCCACAACTGTTTTGTACTGGATTTATATGGAGACACTCCATCAACGTTAGCTTGCAGCAATATGATCTTATCCGTATGTGTGTTAGGGTCGATGCATCGTTGAAGATTTCTTTCTATTCCGAGATAAACATATTCGCCATCCTTATCATCAGCTCCCTTCATTGATTGCAGAGTATAATCAACTTGTGAGGTATTTAAGAACGTTTTCCCCGTTTTCAGCAAGTTAGGTAGAAGTCTTTCACGTAAAATTTGTAGAAGAGCATCCACATGTACTAATGGTACATTATATGTGACAACCCAATTTTTTAACTCTTCGATTTCAGGATTCATCTTATCATTTTCGCAAGTAGCAAAATCTTCATTATGATTGGAACTATAGCTATTGCTAGTGCTATCTTCATTTTCGGACTGATCATCACTTAAATAGCATTCTTCATTATCTTGGCCATCTTCACTGACATCTTGTCGCAGGACATCACTATTGAATGTGGGATGACTAAACTTTCTTGGTTCACCTTGTATGCCTGAAGACGTACTAGGTTCAGGATCATCAGCATCGCCTATTTCATATGAATTTAGAACATTTTTGGTAGATCAAAAAACTAATGTGAGAGTTTAATATCGTTCTCATGAATTAATTTTTATTTTTCACTGTGTAATTTCAAAAGAGATGCATAGAAATTATAAAAACACTAACATTATAAAAATGTATTTTTCAAATAGTTCAGATAAATTGTAACATTGCAGTTTGTGACTGCCGTTACAATTCGCCCCAAACCCTTGACAGGCTTAATTAAGGGAGCGAAAGAGTGAGAGGACCACCGAGGTCCAGTGTGAATGCACCCACAGTTAGGGTTATCTAACTCCGAGAGGCGACCGTGACCGACTTAGACTTTTGATTTGAGTCTTATTTTTTTTGTTTGTTCTTTTCCATACTCTCTGTTATGTACGCGGGGAGCCTAAAGTTTCCCAGATCGAGGACTTGGCTGCGAATCCCGACACGAGGGGTAAAAAGCGACGTTCGAAGCAAGTCTGGGACGGTGATTCAACCTGGAGGAACGCGGAGGAGTGCCTAGGGTACTCAGCAACGTGGGAAATCGGCGGTGGAGGAGATTCCCGCCGCCACCAAGAGCCTGCGAGCCGCGTTCCCTGCTTTCCCGAAGGATTTTCTACGAAAATCGGCGAGGGACAACTAGACACACGACGAGCGCCTAACGTCGCGCAACCCCCCCGATCAATTTTGAGGATCAACGGTCGATATTGCGCAAATTGAGAGCGCAATGACTCGAGCGATTTACGAGGAAGACACTCTGCCGTAGGCCTGCTTAGCAGGCAGAGCGTCGAGCTCTAACTTGAGTCCATAATTTTGGTTAAGCCGCGAGGCTAGTTTTGCGACTCCCCTACGTGGGCATACTTTTTTGAGTTAAGTTTGAGTCTAGCGTGTGCTTGAGTGCAGTTTCGGGTCTATCGCCACGAGGCACTACTTCTGTACGTGAGGTGGCTGGATTACGGTAAGCGGCAACTTATCTAGTCCCAAGGTTTTCGAACTCGGCAAACGGCCATTCGCCATATTGCCTTTGATCTGTGCCACGAGGCGAATTAACACTTTTGAGGGTCGATTAAGCCGTACTGCGAGTCGGTAGGCCGTAGCCAGTGTTTTAGAAGAATTTTCGCGTTCGAGAAATTTGGTTTTAGGCCCAAAAAGTGGCCATTTAGTAGTCAAACTGTAGCTGTACCGAGGCTCGCCTATGAGAGCGAGTGAGAAAGTCTAAGTCAGTCGCTGTCTCTCTCTATCTCGCGTAGAAATTCAAATCCAATCAGTTAGTGTCGAGTCGAGTTTGGTTTTGTTTTGGAAATCTCGAGTCAAGGTCCTGTGGACTTGCCTACGAGGCAGAGTTAGGATTAAGTTATTGTTAGTGTTTATTGTAAAAATTTGGAAAATTATTTATTATCACCTCGCGGTGGTGATTCCGCCTAGGACCCGCTATCATGGTTCCGCGAGGCACTAATTCGTTAAGCTCTTGATTATTTTTATTTTGGTATTGTTTTTTTTGTTATCGCGTTCCCACGTGGAAACTGGTATTTTTGTCAAATTTGTGAAACGTGGCGAGACCGCCTATACACGGTCCTCGGCCACAACTAACCCGCGGGGGAGTACCCCCGGGTACACGATTACTCTTTACTTATTTTATCTTAATTTGTTTTTCTTTACATTTTTTTTATTGAATAAATTCGTTATATTTCTTTGTTAAATTTAACTCCACGAGTCGTTATTTAACGCCTAGCTGATCCTCAATCTTAATCCCGACCCCTCTCCGCGGTACTGTTGCTAGCCGCCGCTTAGGTTACCGTTAGTCTTTTGTTTTGTTGTGGAAATTTTGAAAGTGGCGAAGATAGTTCGCCTGGCGCCCAAACCAATTTGAATTTTTGAAGTATAGCTGTGTGCACCGTTGGATCGACCCCGGAGTCTAGCTATCCGGTCCAGATCCGAGGGTCTAACAAAAATCCACGTCACAAAATATATAGAAAGTGGCAAATAACATTATTATGAATAAAATGTACATTTTGGAATTGAATATAAAAGAAATGATTTAAAATGAAAATAGTATACTGTAACGTGTACGGCTATACCAGCCTATACTGGTATAGTCGTACACAGCACATACGCGCCGCGCAGGTGGGGTGACGCCTAATGACGTCACAAGTCATATATAAGGAGCACCGCTGAGACGCAAATTAGCGGACTTGAGCCAAAGCGGCCGACCGACTCGAACGTAATATTCAAATTCATAATTCCTAACCTAAAATCGAGCGTAAATTCAATCGAGCTAAAATTGCTTTTTGATCAAATAATTCAATTCAAATAAATAGAATCGTTCTAGCCAAAGCGGCAGTTCAAATAAAGAAAAACAAACATATAGAAATTTGTACTTAGCTAAAATAGCATTACAATAAAAGAAGTTAGAGTCACAAAATTAGAGGAAACAAAATAACACGAAAGTCCGACCGTTGAAAGCAAAAGAAAGAGCGTAATATTAAGTTAAATTAGGAAACAATCATTCATTTCATTCATTCATAGTTTTTTCAACCATTATAAGTATCTTTTTGTTTGTAAATAGTTTGCGCGAGAAACAACCGCAACATATTAAATAAACCCGACATGATCAATCGATCATAAAATTATCAGAAATTTGATTTTTGTTTTCAATTCACTAATTAACCTCATTTTTCTTTCAGAAACACTTCGTTTTGATTAAATAAAACTTAAATTCATTGTTAGCTAAAAGGCAGCTTCGGTGAGTGTGTTGGACAGCTACGGTATAGCTATAATTGGTACCCTAGTCTGAGAACACACATATCCCAAGTCTGTAATTAGGCAGCTTCGGTGACCTGGACTCTAGGCAGCTACGGTAGAGGTAAAATCCTATCCTAGTCTGTTGAGTCTGGGATATCCCAAGTCTGTAGGGAGGCAGCTCTGGTAGTGAAAAATCTATCCGAGTCTGTATTAGGGTAATTTAAGGGTTTTTTAGATTTTTCCCAGAGGAGCTCCAAATATCATAACCCGTGACAAAGAACACACGCGAACTAGGTTAACTTCACCAGCCTTCTGCTGGTGAAGCATAACCATATAAAGTTACAATACGTACAAACAATATTTCTAAGTGGTGAATTGTCTGCCAATAATAAAGATTTGATATAACGATGTTTTCTAACACGTTCGCGCGTTTTTTCATTTTTTCCCATATTTTTTTACTTACGCGTGCTAATAAAAAAAGTTTCAAGTTAAAAATGATTCAAAAATAATTAATAACATAACCTCAACTTGTTATCTGCATTCAAGTACAGCTGGTCAACGGTGATAGAATATGCCAAATTGACATAACCTTACTTAGTTATCTCTATTTGGTAACGATTATCCAGCGGCTA
Organism: Tenthredo distinguenda; assembly: GCA_947538915.1. Taxonomy (NCBI): domain Eukaryota; kingdom Metazoa; phylum Arthropoda; class Insecta; order Hymenoptera; family Tenthredinidae; genus Tenthredo; species Tenthredo distinguenda. The sequence goes on from OX384534.1 coordinate 17,071,497, forward strand.
GACAGCCACTGGATAAACATCCTATGTAGCCAAGGCTATCCAATCACTAGCTAGTCACTAGTTGCGGCTAGATTGATTTCTACGCGGCACGGCACGGCACGGCACGGCACGGTAGGGTTTGGGGACGGAGTTCGAGACGGTACGGTAGGGTTTGGGGACGGAGTTCGAGACGGTACGATAAGTTTTCGAGACGGTACGACAGGATTTCGAGACGGTACGATAGGGTTTCGAGACGGTACGGTAGGGGTTCGAGACGGTACGATAGGGATTGATTGATTGATTGATTGATTATTTAATATTATGCCCTGGAAACATCTTGGGGCAAATGAGGAACCAGTACAACAAAATAACACAAAGAAGAGTAAATAGACTAAGGCAGAATACAAAAGATAAAAAATTACAAAATAAATACAGCAGCACTAGTGTAAAAGGAAGCTCACTAGAGCGAAGAACTAAACTAAGAGTGAGACAAGTTCAGACAGCATAGATAATATGACTAGACATGAATTGCTGTAAGGTAGCGTACATGCGATAAAAATAGCCAGGACTAAGAACACGATGATAAAAAATATGGCGCACAGAATAGTAATGAAGTAACCAATAAAGCAAAATAGTAAAAGTAGTAGTGAGTAAAGATGATGAAGTAGTAGAGGATGAAACATAAGACTAAAAGTAGCGAGAAAATAAAAATCATACAAGTAATAGTGAGTAAAACGATGAAGTAGTAAGGATTAAAAAGTAAGACAAAAGTAGCCATAAAAATAAAATCATGCAAAATAAAAATAGTTAAAAATAATAAAGCAGTAAGGGTAAGAAATAAGACTAAAGTAAAAGTACAGGTACATAAAAAGTAAAGAATAAAAAGTATGTGATACAAAGGAATAGGTACTAGCGAGTAAAATGTTGAAGTAGTAAAGGGTAAAAAGTAAGACTGAAAGTAGCAATAAAAATAAAAATCATACAAAATAAAGATAGTTAAAAATAATAAAGCAGTAAGCGGTAAAAAGTAAGACTAAAAGTAAAAGCACAGGTACATAAAAATAAAAAATAAAAATAAAAGTAAGTAGCACAAGGATTAGATACTTGAGATAGAACTAGATAAAAAATTGAGACTAGCCCGAAAGCCAAATAAGGGTGAGACTAGACCGAATCAGTGTCGCGCGCAAAAAGAAAAGCAAAGAGTCTACTCTTGAGCACCCCAATAGTCGATGACGTAACGATCTCAGCGGGCAACGAGTTCCAGAAATAAATCGCCGAAAGATAAAACGAGTTACGATACGTGACTGTACGGTGTGCAGGTACTCGGAAAAACCCAAGAGATCCAGGACGTAGAGAACGCCCTTCAGGAGGCACAGCCCAATCGAATAAGTCAGACAGGTAAGCTGGGGCAGTGCCCTGATTAATGTTAAATATCATGATGCCCAGAAAATAAAGTCGCCTGGATCTCACCGTCAGCCAGCCTAGCTGCCTGCGAAACGGAGTAATGTGGTCGTCCCTGCGCAGATTGAAAATAAACCTGATGGCCAGGTTTATGAGACGCTGTAGGACCACGTTGAGCTCACTCGTCAAATCATTAAATACCAAGCAACAATAATCAATTATATAGAAAAGATGAGAGACTGTTAAGTTTATTAGGGTGCATATAATTGTAGACTGGTATTCTTCATATTTATAATGCTTTATTTATAAGGCCTCGTGGCACACGTCTTTTACTCAAACCGGAAGGGGCCCAAGAGAGAGAGACGTTCCGCTCGTCGCTCATAGAGGAGACGACCGAGGTAAGACGGAAACAGCCGATAATAGCCGAATCCAACAATATGCGTGTATACCTGATTTCCAACACTCCCTCCCATTCATGCATTTATTATTAAATAATTTGTTAATTTCAACAGGCGTACATGGGTTTGTATATATTTTGTTTTTCTTTTACTTTTGTTCCTTCATTCCTTGTTTGTGCATCTCATCGTAATAGGCAGGACCTAGGAGGTTCAAGCAGATTTATTTCCTGTAACAGAATTAAAATGTTCATTAAGCTGACAGAGTTTATTTTAGACGTCTTTATTTGAGATCAATTTGTTTCCATTTCATTTATTATTTCGTTTACTAGTCGTTTATGATTTTCAAATGAAAGAGCTTTCGTAAATATGTCGGCGATTTGGTTTTTAGATGATATCCAGTTTATCATTATGAAATTTCGTTTGACACATTCCTTGACATAGTGCTCTCTTACTTCAGTCATGTGTCTGAGTTTATTTCCACCGTTCGTTTTGGCACTGGCTTCGGCGGCTTTATTGTCGCACCAAAGTTTCATGGGATAAAGCCTGTTATTCAGCATTAGTCTTACTGATCTTTCTAATCCAACTAATTCCTGGCTCGCCTCGCTCATTGCTACATATTCAGCCTGACAAGTTGATAACGCTACGTATGGTTGTTTGTGCGTTCTCCATGCAATTGCATCGCCAAATAGTTGGATGATATATCCATACGTCGTTAAGGAATCCTTACAATCTGCGAAACTTGCATCTGAAAATGCTTGTAAGTCATCTTGCTTTCCCCGATAATTTAAATACAAGTTCTTAGTCCATTTCAAATACCCGAACACTCGTTTAACCATGTCTCCAGTTGTGGGATTTATTTGGTGTCTACTAAGGACATTTACTGCATATGTTATATCAGGGCGAGTTGCACCCGCCAAATATAGCAAGTTACCTATTGCTTCTCTATATGGAATATTTTCTTTCGTTTCTGTTTTCGTAAGGGTGATTGAGTCGCATGGCGCTTCTCGTAATTTTCGCTCATGATTAGCCACTTGCGCGGTGACCATTGGCGTTCTTTGAGGATACATTTCGTTGAATTTAAATCGTTCCAAGATTTTGTCAATGTAATCTTCTTGGCTCAGAGTGATTATCTTATTTTCCTTGTCTCGTTTTATCGTTATACCAAGAAATCCTTTTGGTTCACCCAAGTTTGTTATTTCAGATTCGTTTTGTGGTTGGGTTATTACTTCCTTTAATTTTTTTGAGTCATTGCTGGCTATTAGCATATCGTCAACATATAGTAGCAATATTAGGAATCGTTTTCCTTCTCTCCAAATAAATGGACAAGGTTCTTGTTCGTTAGTTTTCAGACCAATTTTCAAAGCTACTTTTGTGAATTTGTCGTTCCATCGTTTGGGGCTTATGCGTAACCCGTACAAAGCTCGTTCTAGTTTGCATACTTTCGTTCGTTTCGTTTGTTCTGAATAATGAGCGCCCTCAGGAATTTCCATGTGAATTTCTTCTTCAATCGTGCCATTAAGAAAAGCCGTTTTAACGTCAAGTTGAAAGACTTCTAAATTGTATTCATTTATTATGGCAAGTACACATCTTACTAGTGGTAGACGAGATACTGGAGCATAGGTTCCGAGCAGGTCATAATTGTTTCTGTCTTTAAAACCCCTAATCACCAGTCGGGCTTTATGTTTTTCGTGACCATCATTATCTATCTTTCGTTTAAAAACCCATTTCGAATCTATTATATTTGCTTCATTTCCATTTGACATTCTCAATGGTCTATTGACAATTTTCCAAACCTTATTTTCGTTCATCGAACTTAATTCGTTATTTATTGCATTTTTCCACATGACTCGTTCTTTAGTTTGCATTGCTTCTTCATATGACGTCGGATCTCTGTTAATCTGCGCTAAAAGCGCCTGATCTCCTTCAGCTTCTAGGTTTTCCAAGCCTTTTTCTACTTCGTTACTGATTTCGAAGGTGAACAATGCCTTCCATTTGGCATGAACCATTTGGCGATGATTCAGACAAACTTGAATCGTTTGTTTTGTTGTTACTTCGTTGGGAATCGTCTTTATCTTTCCTTAGTCTTTTCTCTTCGTTGTAAGATGAATTTTTTCTTGGTCTACCCCGTTTTCTTTCTGGTTCTCCCTCCGGTCTTAAATTTTCATCGTTTCTTACTTGCAATTCGCTTCCGAATTCTATAAACCATTTATTTTTCTCTATTTCATCGTGGACATTTGGCTAGTCTTTTATACTATCTTTCTCATATTTATCGCCGTAAACCAACTTTTCGTGAACCTAGCATCTCTACTCTCGTAATATTTTCCTTCTTCCGGCTTCAAGAATTGGTACCCAGATGGAGTGTATCCTACCAGAATTACTCTTCGTCCTTCATACCTGAACTTGGGTCCTGTTTTTCTTTGAACCTTGATGTATGCCACACATCCAAATCGTTTAATTTGATTCATATCGTAGCTATGATTAGGAGGATATCGTTTGATTTGTGGGGAGTCCTATTGTAAGCATACACGGCTGCACCTAAGGCTATATCCCACATATTCTCCGGAAGCTTCGAGTCGTACATATAGGCTCTAACCTTCTTTTGGATTGTCTAGTTAAATTGTTCTGACACGCCGTTGTGTTCTGGCGTGTCTGGACATGAGAATTGTTGCTCAGTTCCTACTTTCTTCAAGACTTCTACTGTATAGCCACCCGTGTATTCAGTGCCTTGATCTGATCGTAAATAGGAAACTTTTGCATCTCGGCCTAGCAGGTTTCGTGCACTTCGTACGGCTTCTAGACAATGTCCGGTTTCACTCTTCGCCTTCATTGGATAAGCCATAGCAAGTCGTGAATAATTGTTAATGAATACGGAGATGAATCTATAGTGTTTTGGGTAGGTAAGAGGATTTATAATGCCCATCGTATCTGAGTGGATAATTTGCGATGCTTCTGTGGCTCTTCTTCGTGTTGAGTTAAAAGGTAATCTTCGAATTTTTGCTATCATACACACCTCACAATCCAAAATCGAGTCGTCAAAGACTGTGTCTTGCAACTGTTTGTTTTGTGGGAATTGTTTTTGCAGAGCCTTTAAATAAGCTACTGAGGCGTGTCCCATTCGCACATGCCAGAGCATTGCTTTGTTGTTTTTGATGAATTTACTGTATCTTCTGTTGGATGGGTCTTCGTTTTCTGATTGTTCAACGATCGGTAGTTCGTCTAGGTCATCAAACTTCCTATCCCAGATTGTCGTATCGAAGTTTGAGTGCTCATATGTGATTTTTCTTTCGGATAGAGCAATTTCGGACCCATCGTTGTTTATCTGTTCATCTTTGTTCAAGGAGTGCTCTTCGTTTTCAACACCTATACCTGAATTCGCATCGTTTTGTTCTTCATTTGAGTCTTCCTTCTTTTCCAATTCCTTATTTGGATTTTCATTTCGTTTAATTTTTTCCTGTGCTGTTACACTTCGTGTATGATATCTTGGTTCTTCGTCTTTTTCCCCGATCGTTAGATTTACAAGAATTCGTTTTATTTTATCCTTATTCCTAATATTTTCCACATCGTTTTTATTTACCTCAAATTCTATTATCCAGAATGGTTTATTGTAGATTCCTGAGATAAACAGCTCGTTGGAAATTGGATCAAATATGTCTATTTTCTTATTGTCTAAATAAATACCTAAACCTAATTCAGCGAATTTTCTAAGAGATAACAAATTTTCAGAGAGAGACTTTGCACATATTACATTATCTAGCTCAAGGAATCTATCGTCGTTGAGGTTTAAGTGAATTGATCCTGCTCCCTCCGTTTTCAGGTCTCATGCAGAATTTTTGTTTGCACATTTGATCTTTCCCCTGTCAGATTGATCAAAGGTTTTAAAAATAATTTTTGAATTCGTTAAGTGTTTAGTTGCACCAGAGTCTCCTAGGAATTTAATAAATAATTTTTCCCTCCTATTTATCCCTACTTGCTCTCGTATTATCAATACCCTTTTTGTATTCTGTGTCTTCTGGTGCATCATGAATTTCACAATTTATAGAATAAAAATTCTCATCTTTATATTTACGTTGGTTCGTTGTGTTATCCTGCTCTGAGTCTCCTCTCATCGTTTGGTTATTAGGTTCATTTTCTTTGTTATTTTTATTATAGGTGTACGAGCCACCCTTATTTTTGTTTGTTGAGAATCTCGTTCTTTTGAATCCGTTCCCTGTATCGTTTTCATTATCCTTTCGTTTTTGTCTCCGGTACCTATTATTAGTTCCTCTCGTATGTTGAAATCTTTGTTTGTAGTTGTTGTTCCTATAGTCATTGTTTCTTTTGAAACCCCTATTTCCATTTGTTTCTTCCTTTCTCAATCGTTCTATTCTGAGTGGGCATTGAGCAGCTTTGTGGTTAACAAATTCGTTACACTCGTAGCATTTGTTTACACCTTTTCCGTTATGTGGACAATTTTGTATAATGTATCCATAATCACCACACTCATAGCACCTGTCCTTGGGATCACGTCGCCGGATGTTCATAGCCGCTCTGTTAGGGTTTTGTCCGCTTTGTAGCTTATCTGCCTCAGTCTGTATAATGAAAGTTTTAAGCTGATCATACGTCAGACCTTTTCCTGTAGAGTTTCTCGTCATGAATTCTACAGCTTGCACTCCCGGTACTGTGGGCATGATGGCGTTGTAGAAAGCATCGCGTTTTTCTTCTTCAGTTAGGGAATTTGTATTGGGCAGGTTTTCATAATTTCTCACTATTTCTTCAAACTTATCCCAGAACTCTGAGGCCTTTTCTTTGCCCGGAATATACTGCATACTGTAAAGTTGTTTTCTTATTGTTACTGAAGTTAGGTTCGTTTCACATCGTTTGAGTTCCTTAATTTTGTTCAAGATTTCTATAGGATCTTTAATCCCTACTACCTTTGAGTGGTAGTTCTGATCTAGGCGGTTAATTAATATGTCTCTTAATTTAAATCTATGCCTCTCTTTTGTATTTTCATCGAGAGTGTTACTAGGACTGATATTTGAATCAATAGTGTATAACAAATCATTGGTTCTGAGTTCAGACGTAAAATAATCATAGAAGTGTTCAAATTTCGTTTGTGGAGTGAGTTTGTAATCACGTTTTGTCCCCGATTCTTTATTTATGATCTCGAATTTTATTGTCTCTTTTACTTCGTTTGTTAGAGATTTTGTTGAATTCTCCTTATTGTTGCTGGTATTTTTGAAATTTTCCAGTTTCAATTTTACTATTTTCGAGATTTGTTTTTCCATTTCTGTTTCGTCTTGGGGTATATTTGTTTGTTCATCATTTTTCACCTCATCTTCATACTCATCGTCATCGGGTTCGTTTCTTTCAATTAAATTATTCATCAACTTATTGAACTCATTTATTTGATCACTCATCATCTCCCGGACCTTACGGCTTTCCTCTTGCATGATTTTTCTATGTTCATTACTCTCCCTCTGTATTGTTTCTTGGACCATATTTGTGTTTTTCTTTATTTCTGTCATGGTGTTTACCATGCCAATATTCGTTTTTATAGCTGAGTTTATAAGTTCGAGGCACCTTTTGTTCAATGACATAGTCTCATTGTAACTCGTTTCTCCTGAAGCATCGGACACATATTGTTCAGGTTCGTTCGTTTTAGCCTTTGCTTTCGTTTCGTCACTTATCGTTACGTTACTTTGAGGGTTCATCTTGTTTGTTTGGACATGCCATAAGAAGAACCGCGTCACTAGTTTCTGACCTTGTGATCCATTAGTCAGTTTATCTTCCAAGTTTTGATACTCTAAATTAACCTTTTCAACTTTCAAGATTTTAGGTAGCTCATTACCTATTTTCATGGGATTGGTTTGTACCACTTCTTCGTTTGTTTCTTTATCATGTCTCACTTTGTCTAGATCGTTTTCCTTTTCAGGGAGTCTCTCCTCATCGTTCAGCAATATCTCCTATAGCTCCTGCGAAGTTTCCTCCACGTGCTTCTTTTCCCGTTGGATTTGCGCCTCTGATACTTCCAGCACAGTACCATCTCGTTCGCATCTTTCGATTGAATCAATTATCAGTTTGCATTCGTCCTCGTCCATCGTTACTTTGGCTGTAAAATATTAATATTTCCGTTCTTGTGGCTTGTCTGTGAAGTTATCGTTTGGGGCTGTGCTCCTAACCCGGCTGACCGAACACAAGTCATACCAAATTGGAACTGTGAAGACTTTCGTATCTGAACACAAGGTTACATCTGAATTCACCCTAGTCCCCGATACAATGGGCAACGCACTGCGCTGAGTACTATATCGGTGAACCAACTAGGAAGTTTTGTGTCCGAATTACTTAAATTGGTCTTAGGCCACTTTTAAGAAGCCCAAGCTTGATCAAGTCTATTGGTACCGTAATTATGTATATTTCTGAAATGATACTTCAATTTCTTTGTGCACACCTGCTTTGTATTCAATTCCTGTTTCTGTTGTGAACAGAATGTTGTCGTCTTGTGTCGTTATCGTAATCTTTTCGTTTGGGTGATTTTCCATCAGATGCAAAATTTCACTATACTTCTCCACGAAGCTTTGTAGCAATTCGTGTTCGTTTTCTAGAGTTAAGAAATAGAGATTGGTTAAAACACGTGTAAAATCGATCGATTTTTTTTTTCTCTCATCATTTCGTTTCATTTCGGTTTCGCATTTGTTTTGTTATGGTTTTGTTATAGGGGCCGCGTCGAGCCTATCTCCGGAAGATGCCGCCCGCAGCGGCGACATCTCGTGGCTGAACTCGCGTCGACTCGCTTATGACATGCTTCGACGAAACCGACCTCAGCACCGCTTTTCTCTTTTTACAGGCTCGAAGTTCCAGTACTTACAGTTTATCTGAGACTTTTCGCAATTTTGTTTCTTTACTCACTCTTCTCGGATTTCGTAGTGGACATCTTCGTGTCCTTCATGGTTTCGTGCACTGATGCATGATGGTTTAATCCACTATCAAGCTCCGACGGCGGGCATGTAAGATAAATTTGGGTGTCATCGGCGAAAATAAGGTGTTGCGTGTGCAACAGATCAGCTCCAATATCATTGATGAGAAGAGAAAAGAGTAATGGACCGAGAACCGAGCCCTGAGGAACCCCCGAAGATGTACTCAACCAGGTGGAGCAGTCACCACGATCATTCACCACGGCCTGTGTGCGGCCAGAGAGATAGGAGAAAATACAGCGCAACACTACTTCTGCAAAGCCCAGCTTTCTGAGTTTAACAAGGAGTCGATGATGACTCACAGTATCGAACGCCTTGCTGAAGTCAAATAACACCAGGATAGTAACATGTCTATTATCTACACCTTGCCTCACATCATGACATGGCCGTAGTAGCGCTGTCTGAGTGCTAAAGCCCTCCCTGTAACCCGACTGATGCGAATCAAAGATGTCATTAGCCTTGACAAAATCCATAATCTGAGTGTGAACCACACGCTCAAAGACCTTTGACAGTTCACAAAGATTCGCAATGGGGCCAGTGTCAGAAGGGGAGCGAGGTGGATTGCTCTTTAGGAGAGGTCGGATAAAGGCCCGTTTCCAGCAAGATGGAAAATACCCATGCAGTAAACAGTGGTTGAACAAAATCGCGAGTGCAACAGAGAGGCACGGTAGAGCCAGATGAATGATAAACAGGGATATCCCGTCTGGGCCAGCAGCATGCGAAGGCTTGGTGGTCGACCTGATAAGATGAGAGACATGCTCAGCACTGACTCGAGAGAATTGGAATGAGGTTCTAGTCAATGGTAGGCTATCCTCTGAAGTTAAAAGATCCGCAAAATCATCCGAAGTGCAGCTGCGGGTGGCGTTACAAATCGCCACGAACGCGACGTTTAGCTCATCGCTAGAGAAAAAAGTGAGCGGGGAGGTTAGGCGAGGTCGAACAAGTCCTAAGTTAGCCAGCTCCACCCAAAGCTTGGAGCTGCTAGACACGGCGGATAGTCTAAGGCGAGTGTAGTTATCTGCAGCACAACGCATGTCACCAGCGAGACGATCACGGTACTGTCTATAGATGGCAAAGCCCAGCACACATCCCGAGCGCTTGGCCTGTTTTTATAAAGAGTTCCTCTCACGAATGCGCAATCTCAGCTCTGGAGTTAACCAGGGGGCATAGGATTTGGTAACGCGAAACGTCTGCATTGGCGCGTGATGTTCAGTAGCAGTAGTAATAGAGCCAATTACGAAATCAGCGAGGCTGTCTATGCAAGCGGTCTCAACACCATGAACCGGTAAATCAAAGTCGCCAGCCCCGAGCCTGTGAGCAAGCTCGTCGAGGAAACCTGCCTCGTTGAAGTTTTTAAAATTGCGACGAGATATGGTTCTGTTTCGGGGGCAAACGACACTAAGCCTGAAGGAGAGCTCAATTAAGTCATGTCCAGCAATGAATGGGGCATCGGTCTTAGGAAAACTGCAAACTTTATCCGCACTATCCGTAATGAAGACATCCAGCCAAGAGTCCGAAGTCGATGTGTGATGCGTAGCTGGTGATTCTACGATATGCAACGCATGAGACGCGACGAGCTCCCGCAGGTACGTTGCTTCAACATTAGCGCCAAGTAGGTTGCAATTCAAGTCCCCACTTATAATAATGTTTTCATACGCGAAAACAAGCCTTCCAAGGGCTAGCATAAAATCATTAAAAAGTAAGCCTTTAGGCCTTCTATACACAGACGAGAATAAAAGTGGCCTCTCATTGCCATACCGTAAATCTAGAATTAAAAACTCAGGTGGTTGAAAATCCCGCCTGCTCTGTTTCGGACAACTCACAAATAAAGGCAGCACCTACTGACCAAGCCTTACTCTTTGCTTCTCACTTGACAACAACCCCGCCTTTGTCTCTCTTCTCATACCAGTTATCTTTTGGCAAACAGTAGAGTTAGCTAATATACTTTGCGGTTCCTCAATCTTTTCTCAATCTAGTATTTTCTCACTGTACTTCTCAAATCTTGTGAATCTCATTATAACTGCTTAGACCTTTCTCATTACAGACAATCTCACTTTAACTGCTCTCCTCAATCTTGAAAACAGCTCAACTTAATTTAACTCAACGTTTTGCGCTTAGCCGCGTGTTACCTTGTAGTGCTCCAATCTATTCTATAAATTGACAACAGATTTAAAATAAAAATATACGTCGTGACTCTTGAATCTATGGTGGCTTTCTCATTTAGTGCAATTCAATCCTCAACTGTTCAACCTGTAATCCACTCACTCTCTTCCTCATTAATCCAGGAATGTATAGTAACGTTTCAACACAGGTGCATTGGAAAAGTGACTAGGAGACGTGGCTAAGACCTTGACTCTTGAAGAGTTATGTTTATAGCAAGCTACACCGCCCCCCTGTCTGCCCTCCCTATCATTCCTAATGAGCACGTAGTTATCTAGCTCCACCAAACCATCCGGCACATGCGAGTGAAGCCAGGTCTCGGAAATGTAGATAACATGATAAAATTTAGTGGACAGGCGAGCCTTGGCCAAATTAAAATGTGCCAACAAAGAGTTAGCGTTAAACTGAGCTATCTTGATACTAGCTTGCGAAGATGCATCGGGATAATTACACGCAGATGAGAGTCATATGAGCTTGGCTAGATCATCTTCAGAATTGATGGTAATAACCGGAGTGCCGTCTGCCTTGCGAACACGAATAACGGTTGATTTAACCCAGACATATTTATAGTTCAATTCAGTAGCCCTGGTCTTAGCCCGACAAAGCAACGCATAAGTCGCAGATGGGAGAAACTCGTTGACAAATACTTTTTTCCCCGGATGGCGATTAGTAGAGAAGACGTCGTTGACCAGTAAGACAGGCTTCGCACGCTTCATAGAGATGACGTGATCACGCACCATAGACGATCTGAAAACTACGATTAACGATTCGAAATTGGCAGGGGCCGACGTAGACGCAGACGCAGAGGTGGAGGTAGACGCTACCGGGTGATCTCCTACCGTAGACGCAGTTTTCCTGGTCAAAGGACGAATATCCAGAACATCCCCGATTAGCTCAGGGATGCCTAGCGCAGAAAAAACCTTCTGAACTACTGATCTAGGCACATCCGTTACCGAGAGTGGGATGCCAGCCAAGATAATTTCTGCTGAGTCGTGAGAAGGTTGTGAGGACGATGATGCCTTGATAATTTCCAAATCGTGCATGATTTGAGCGTTACTCGACACCAGGCGAGCAATCATATCGTCATGCTTGTCTACCTTCGCGACCAGCTCTGGCAAGCAACTTAGTTTGTCAGCTAAGCTACTGTTTATTTCAGTCTGACGCGCGATGACCGCAGCTAGCTCCTTATTGATATTATTTGATCGATTGATGGCATCGACCATCTTATCAATCGTACCTTTATCCATAATTGACGACGCGAGATCGCTATGATCACCTATTTCTTGGCACGCTAAGCCTCCTTTGCAACACGGATTAACAGTTTTGTAGGCTAGATAGGCAGTACTGCAGCCCGGATGGAACTCACGCTTGCAGATGGTACAGGAGAGCGAATCGCCAGCAATCACACGGTGACATCTGTAGCATTTTCGAGACATGCGACTGTTGAAGTTCTCGCGCCGCGCTGATGTAAACACGCGTAGCAGTCAGTTGAAGCAAGGCCACACCAAGTGACGTAACTAGTAGAGAGACCTAGGGCGTGAGAAGCGCATGCGCAGGCAGAGGTGACTAGCCAGATCCAGAGTGACAAGAGACATCCAAAATGAGGTTAGGACCGGGGCAAAAAGGTGAAAACCACTCCACAGGCAATATCCACAGCAATCCGCCACGAAACGTCAATAAGAAGTAAGAATGCAACTAGTGGCGTGCATAGATCTGCAATAACAGAAGGCCCGAGGGCACTTTGCGGCAGAAAAGACCAAAGATGGGTAGAGCGAACAGATACGTGACAGGCAGTACTCACAGAGAGAGAAAAGAGGGTTTCGAGACGGTACGGTAGGGCTTCGAGACGGTACGGTAGGGTTTCGAGACGGTACGGTAGGGTTCCGAGACGGTACGGTAGGGTTTCGAGACGGTATGATAGGGTCTTTTGGGAGAGTTGTCTGGTCTTCTCTCGAGGAACCCGGTTTTTCACGATGTATCCCGGGGTTTTCCAGAGCTGCGGTACTGAAAGGTTCTCCTTGTCGAGTCAAAAAGGGCGTTTCTGTCGAGTTGGGACTACTCCACCAGTGGGTTTGAAAATTAGTTGTTACGTTAAAGGCATTGGCAAAATCCATTCCCAGGATTCCCTCATATTCGAAAGAGGGAGCAAAACGCACGACAAGGTCCCTCCGATAACCTTCAAAATGAACTGGAAGAGCTAATTCCCCGTGAGTTGTATCGACGGTCCCATTTGGGTAAACGATCTCGGATCGATGATTCCGAGAAGCAATTTCCCGTGCTTCAGTGAAACGATCTAGCGATAGCCGACCGATATACGATACACAGGCTCCTGGATCGAAAAGGGCTCTAACCGGCTGATTGTCTATTAATACCTCTAAATAATACCGAGTATCACAGGAGAGGGCCGCTACGATGGGACTATAATTTATCAGCGGGTTAGTCGATGGGGTTGTTTTATTTTGGGGGGTACAAGAGGATACCCTTTACCTTAGTTCCCGGAGGGGTTTTCGGTGCGAGATCCGGCACAATTTTTCCACGCTGGTACCGCGTGTGCCCGTAAAATAAAGGTTCCACCGCCGAACGATATTATGTAAATCGCGAGGGGTCTCGGTTCTCGATCGGTGATTTGACCGCTCATTACTATCCCGGTGAGTCGAAAAATATCCAAATTTGTGACGGGCACGACCGACGATTGGGGGGGGGGGTGTGTTGTATACTCGGGGTCGGCTGCGTTCACAAAACAGGCGATCCCACCGTTTGGTAAATCGAGATTTTACTGTTAATAAATAATTATTCAACAACGAAATCTGTATAAAATATAAGGTTGGGCGCCAGGTACCTAGGGTACCGCGATAACGAAAAGAATAAAATAATAAAATGAAATGTAGTTTTCAAAATTTGAATAAATCAATCAATCCGATAACGTTAGACGAGACTACTCGGCGAGTGCAGGGTGAGGGAAACGTGAGGGCGAATAATATAGGCGAAGCGAGACAATTAGGGTTTATGGAAAAGTCACGAAGAAACCAAATTTACTTATCGTAAAATAATAATGTAACATTCATGTCAAATTGCGTAATTAACCCACAGCTAACCCCACAATTAAATTAAAAGATAAACAAAATCTATCGTTAAAAACAATCGAACAGGGAGGCCGTGACTCAATGACCGAGATTGGCAAACAGCTGATAGACTACGAGATATATGGGTCACAAGCAAGGAGGTAACAGTTAGGGTAACATAGAACAATTCACGAAACAAAGAAAAGAACTACCTTAGGGTACAGTAGGAATTAATCATACGATACAAAGAAAAGAATAAGACTAGGTCGATAACATAGGGGGATTTGGGGGAACTAGGTTCGATACTTTTGGAACTATTAAAAATCAATTAGTAGTGTCGATAATGTAGAACAATTAACCGAAAAGTGTAGTGCGTCGCGGCGAACCCGTAAAAACTTTCACGGACATGCACGAATACAACTACACAAAGCACGCCATGCCATGATGCAACACATTATAATTATGAATACAGAGATTAGGATAAGGGACTATAAATAATGCTACCCGAAAATCTTAAATAAACCAGCTCAAAGTCTCGAAGGGTTTTTAAGGGGTTTCTAATCAGGATGGGAGGGATTTATACAAGTTTGGGAAAGAATCTTATCGGGAATGCGTTGGTCCATCTTTCTAGAGACACGTGGCTAGGTAACGATTCAAACAATAACAAAGGACAAAACCCAAGCTCGCAATGCCGAGATAGAAACGACGCTATCTTTTGGGGCCAAAGGCTTTCTATAAAAATCGATCTAACGATACACAATTACAGATACGATAATATTCAGGGAATTACAAATAATCGACATACAACAAAATCAAAACACAACAATTAGATAAGATTTTAAGGGAATCTAAATTCGGATAATTTAATTCGGATATTGTCGGAAAGTCGTTTAGAGTGGGAAGCTTACCTTAGGTACCAAGACTCGGCGACACAAACATCCAACAACAACACAAAAGTACAAAGTTCAAAAAAAAAATAAAAAATAAATAGAACCAACGAACCAATGGAAAAAAATATTTAACACACACAAAAAAAAACAAGATTACGTTACGAATAATAAAATAAAGACAAAGGTAAGAAAAATCAAAAATTAAACACAAACGCTCTCTAGAAAGAAATAATCGGTTACAAGAATCACGCTGTCTCTATTACGATATCCAAACAAGAAGTGGCGTGTTTCCGCCTGTTACTAACCAAATCAAAAAGCAGCGGGAGGGGGGAAAGACAAAGTGCATGCGATGCATTCAATTGGTGGACGGTTTCGTTCTTCTTGCTTCTTCGACGAGGTGGCGGGCCTGACAGGGCCTTTGGCACTCAGAGCTTTTGTCAGGGGGTTGACAGATGGCATCTCAGGTTTTCGCGATACCCTGGAAGGCGAAGAAATCTGCATATGGACCGGTGGACCAGGCCGGTACGAGACAGGTGGGAAGGGGATCGGGATATCTTTGGCGATAGGGAGATCTTTATGCAGCGCGCTTCCATGCGTATCTCAGGATATGATGAGCTTGGCCGCCCCGGCTACTGACTCTGAAGCTTCCAGGTGACCTGCCAGGTATAGTGGGATTGAGGGATGATCTCCCTCGTTGATCCGGTCAAGACGACACGTACGATATTAGAAAGGGACGGGAAAGACAATAGATTATAACTGATCGGGATTACAATAAGGGACCTTCAGAACTTGAGCTTCGGACTTCTTGTTTCGATTTATATGTATTTTGCGCGGGGTCACTTTCGTCGGAGGAGGAGTCGATTGTTCCATTACGAGGCAAATAATTTGCCTCGTTACACAATGTACTGACAGAAATGTTAGAGTCTCACCTCAAATCAAAAAAATACACGATATCGGCAGCAAAAATGCTCTGCTTAGTTAGAAATTTAAGTATGATAATTGGCCATTTGGTACCGTACGAAAATCGTCATTGGCAATTAATATTATCTTTAAAAAGAATTGCGCAAATTTTGACTGCAAAATTATGCCAATATGAGTGGTGCGATTATCTGGACTGTCTGATCACCGAGCATTTGATTTTGTTAAATGGAATATTTCCGAATTCTCTCCAACCGAAACATCATTTCCTCCTCCATTACGGTCATACTATGAGATTGATGGGTCCGTTGTGGAATATGTCATCCATGAGATTCGAGAGCAGAAATAGAGAAGCGAAGATTACTTCACACGTTTCAATTTCTCGTGTCAATATCTACCACATTATAGCACTATAGAGCATCAACTGAAATTCAGTTATCGATTGTTAGAACCTCGAAAATACGTAGAGTTTGAAAGTGGTCCTGGAAAAAGGATGCTACTGAGTTCAATCTGCAACTATACCGAGTTTGGCTCCGCATTGCCAGATGGTTTTAATGATAAGCACGTTTTTCAAACAAAATGGATAGATTATTTGGGTCATCGGATAAAACCAAAATCTATTATAATAATCCCTCAAGAAAAAGGGCTGTCATTTTATGCTGTCGACAATCTATTATTAGAAGAAACATACACGGTTATAGCGATTGCGTGTCGTTTAAATTGCTACTATAACGCGCATTTCGAAGCGTTCAAGGTAGTAGACAGTAGCGATAAACTATATACGTGTTTGACATGGATAAAACTACGCGAAAGTTCGATAAGTTATCAAACTCGATTGGGTGATGGAGAGAAATACGTTGCCAAAAACTTTGTATAAATTATATTTTCTTACATAATAGTTGTAACTAATAATAATAATAATGAATAAATAATAATAATCATATCAAGATATTCAGAATTTCCTGTCTTTCTTTCGCGTTATATATGTATATGCTAGAATAGTTATATTTATTCCACGTGACCATAAATCGAAAATGTATATCTATATTTATCAGTTTTAAGCTAAGACACAGGGTTATCTTCTACAAATGCATAACTTTGACCAATATATATTTTCTGAATATATTGTAATAAATGCGTCCCTGTAAAAAGAGTGTTGTGTTTATCGCGAAATCGACTTTTCAACGTACAAATATAGTAACGTGTTGAAAAATCAATTTCATGATAAACATTACTCTTTGCACAGGCACGTATTTATTACAATATATTCAGAAAACATATATTGGTCAAAATTGTACACTTGTGAAAGGTAGCAGTGTATCTTAGCTTAAAGTATGATGCTAGATACATTTTTCGTCAATACCCCTACAGCATCCACTGCAATCAGCATTATTTCTATTACTTTTCGTTTTGTCTGATTTTTACTATACACATAGTGTTAAATCCAAGCCAACAATACGGAGAATGCTTATAAAGAAATAGTTTCAATTGTAACACGAGATGCATAATTTTTACGATATAATACTGTAGGGATCGCGACTATGTTAGAATGTTTCCAGTTGTAATGTGCATTGAATTATTTTTGCTATAAAACATAAGAATCACGCCTACAGAGAAACGCTTCTGGTTGACTATGAGATACATACTTTTTACTATACGATATGGGAATCATTTTTGTATGTGAATAACAACCAGAGGTAGAAATCGAAGCTGGCAGTAAAATGCTATACGATTCTAGGACTGAATATACAGATTTCTGCGAGTTGTTATTAGAATTTGAGGCCCTCGTTTTCTCTGTGTACTTTGGCTGATTGAGAGATTTTGAATAGACGTATACATTCTCAAATCGTAGACCATTAGCATAAGTAAGCAGCGTGAGGAGGGCATTAGTTTTACCGCAATTCGAAGGCCCGCAGAAAACAGCCGTCACACTATTCGGTAGTAGAGTCCCATGCCGCTTCCCCTTCTTCTTTTTCCGCTCGACCAATTTATCGAAGTTGGCTATAGGTAGTTTAATCGCTTGATCCTGAAATTCCATGATGTCGGGTAGACGCCACGATGAGAACTAATATATTCGTGTAGAAAATGCCTGCTTTTATAGAATTTGCGCTAGTTCATTGTTAACAATGGTTGGAGGCACACGTAAGCGAAAGAGTGGTTGCGGCTTGATAAATAAAATCATCAACAATCTCCCAGTTGAATCACATGTTCCGGGCTATCAGTACTGTGGACCTGGTACAAAATTGGCAAAGAGGTTAGTTTGCGGTGATCGAGGCGTCAATGCTGCAAAGGAACACGACTCGCATACTCAAACAATCACAATCATATTGCGGAGCGTAATAAGGCTGATGAAGTGCTAGCAGAGAGGGCTTGGAGTCGGGTTTTGGCTCAAGACGCGGGTGTGGGTGAAAAAGCCGACGCCTGGGCGGTCGCTAACACCATGAAAGCAAAATCTAAACTAGGTATGGGCATGGGGGAGAGTAAGTCGCAAACATCGCTCAAAAACAAGACAAGAACATTGAAATCTATTATACGAGCGGCGAAGAAATCTATGAAACCCGGCGCCAGGGCTATTGAGTCGGCGTTGGAGGGTACTCGCTCAGCCGTAGCTAAAGGGAAGGTGCGCGTACCTCGTATTTGACCTGTCCCAAAAAAAAATCGGTGGTTTATTACCGTTTCTTATACCAATATTTGCAGCCCTCAGTGCCTACCGGCGCTCTAGCGGGCGGTGCGGCAGGTATAGCAGAAGTCGTTAACGAGGCTAATGCCAACAAGCAGCAATTACAAGAGGCTAAACGGCGTAATGCATCGATGGAGGCGATTGCTTCGGGAAAGGGTTTATATCTGAAGCCATATAAGAAGGGTATAGGACTGTATTTGAAACTAGCAAAAAACTAATAAAGCTACCACACCGAGCCCTAACCGATGCCGATTTGCTTAACTATGCCGGAGCTATGAAAATTCCACATTTTCGGGGCGTTTTTATGCGAAATGACTTACCCCGTTCGGGGCCTAGAAAGCGTGAATCTCCAATTATCAATCTTGATGATAAAAACGGCCCGGGGACGCATTGGGTTGCATACACGAAAAACGACGATGATGCGGTGTATTTCGACCGTTTTGGCAATTTACAACCACCTAGAGATCTTACGAAATATCTTGGTGTTGAGAGCGTAAAATACAACCATAAGAGATATCAGGACTATAACACGGTAATTTGCGGACACTTGTGTCGCAAGTTTCTCAGAGGGCAGCTATAAAATGGTTGCGTATTGCGGATATAATATTAGTCATGGCTGATTCGTTCACGTTGACACTCTCCGGAGAATCATCGGTGTTGAGGATTCAAGATTTTCCACCTATTGAGTTATTACGACAAAGAGCTCTTGACATTCAATTCAATTCCCAATATCAATGAGGGATGGAATAAGTTTCATATATCACACCCCAAGCAATCAGGGAATGACGTCGCAATACCTAACACAATAATTACAATACCCACCGGGAGCTATGAAATTCAGGATATTGGAAATTATTTGAAAAGAGCACTTCCCAAGGATATAAATATCAGTCTGAAAGCCAATAACAATGAGTTAATCAGTGAAATTAAATGCAGTCGTGCGGTGAACTTTCAATTCAAAGACTCTATTAGTCGTTTGCTCGGTTTTACCCCCAATGTCTTCGCGGGTGGTGTTACCCATAGGTCCAAGTTACCCGTTCGTATAATCAAAGTCAACGCATTGCGAGTTGAGTGTAATGTCACCACGGGTGCATACATAAACGAGCATCGAGTGCGCACGAGTCATCAATTTTTTCCAACCGTTCCACCCGGATATAAGATTGTGGAAGTACCGACAAACGCCATTTATCACCCAATCACCGTGCGGTCAATACATGATATCCAATCGAGAATAGTCGATCAGGACGGAAAATTGGTCAATTTTCGCGGTGAAACCATAATTATACAATTACACATGAAAACTTTGTAATAATAATAATTTGGGTATAGTATTTGAGAGGACAAGGAAATCTGGTGGTGGCTATAAAAGCTCGATAACATGTCCAAGCATCATCAGTCATCGAACACCTCCGATTAGAGTGACACATCAGAACGCTCAGTTTCTCCAGAGCTTAGGACTTCGACTTCGCGGTGGAAAATAAGAATTCGCTGTTATATCTGCATATTCCCATGCCGAAAATGATAAAAATCCAAACACCCGTGGCCTTTGATGAGTCGATTGCCCACTGTGAAATACACGCACATCAATCGTATGCATCATCCGCCTTCAAAAATAACGATGAGATTCGCATCATTGTGCAGAATCAAGACTCGTGTGTATTACCCAGCAAAAGTTCGCTCCACATTTTCGGTAGGATTACGAAAGCGGATGGCAGTATTGTTGGCGCGACTACGAAAATGGTCAATATAGCGATATGTCATATGTTTGGTGAGACGCGTTACGAGTTGAATGGGCATGAGATTGATCAGAATAAGAATGTGGGCATCACGAGTGTCATGAAGGGATACTTATCACTCACCCTGGGGTAGCAACATCTCTTCGAAAACACAGGCTGGCTGATGAATGATAATGAACTAACCAACGATTCCGGATACTTCGATGTTGTTATACCGCTGAATTTTTTATTTGGATTTGCCGAGGATTATAATCGGATCATTGTCAATGCAAAGCATGAGCTGATTTTGACGCGATCAAACAATGATTTGAATGTCATACACCAAACTGCTGTGGAGGGAATTAAAATTTCGCTCGAGAAAATTGAATGGTTATTACCATACATCAGACTGTCGGATCCTGTAAAGATTAAGATGCTCAACTATATCGCCAAAGATCCGGCTGTATCTATGAGTTTTCGCTTGTGGAAAATCTACGAGTATCCGATGCTACCTGCAACAGCGAGACATGTGTAGGTGGTCAAGACATCGACGCAACTGGAGAAGCCGAGACATGTTATACTCGGATTCCAAACTGCACGACGAAACGATGCGAAGAAGAATACCAGCGAATTCGATCATTGTATGATTAGAGATGTGAAACTTTTCCTCAACTCACAGTGCTATCCATATGGAAATTTGAATCTTGATATTGCCCACAATCAATATACCATTCTCTACGATATGTACACCAACTTTCAAGCTTCATACTACGATAAACAACCCTAGCCTCTTCTGTCAAATAGTAATTTTCTGAAAAGTGCCCCACTTATTGCCATAGAATGCTCCAAGCAAAACGAATCGCTGAAGAGTGGACTGGTAGATATTCGTTTAGAATTTGAAACTAGCATCGCATTTCCGGCAAACACTTCGGCCCACTGTATGATTATACATGATCGTATTGTTGAATATAACCCCATCAGCGGTAACGTTAGAAAATTAGCCACATTTTAAGCATGCTTGTATGTGTGAACTAGAATAAGCTTATTGTAAAACTAGAGGATCAATAAATAAAAGAATGTATTAACAATTTCACTGTTATTTATGCAAGCCAACCCATCGGATTACATTTTTGAGAACTTATTCAGATTTTTTGCTACAAAATTCGTCTTTCAGCAACCTCACAGCCGCATTCATAGACATTTAGTAGCCTACTAACTTTTTTTCAGTCGGCTACTTAATGCGACTCATGAAATATTGTATTCATAGTCGTTGTTCAGGTTAACCATTAATAGTAAGTTACTAATTAAGTAGCTGACTAACCCTTGAAAATTAAACACCGGCATTGCCTTGTTTAATCAAATAATAATGGAGAATTGTTATTTGGTTAATAACAGACCGAGATTATTATAAACTAGTAATGCCAAGCGATTTCTAATGATTCTTTGAAAACTATGGACGCAGCTATAGAAATAGATAATGTAGATGAAGTGCGAGATGTAAGGGAAATTGAAGGTAGAGGTATAAAAGTGTATTTTGCAAGATTAGACTTATTCGAAAGATTCCGTGATCGTGAATTTAAGAAGAGATACTGATTCTCGAAGGCCGGAGTTGAAAATATCATTCAATTAATTGGTGCAGAGTTGGGATATCCAAATAATAATAGAGGTCTTCCAGTTCAGCCTGAGCTGCAAATTCTGACGGCACTACGAATTTATAATAAGGGGTTTTATCAACTGGAGGATGGTGATGTACATGGTTTGAGTCAACCAACTGTCTGTAGAGTATTGCGAAATGTCTCAGTGGCATTATCGCGAATGCGAAGACAGATCATAAAGTTTCCTACCACAATTCAGAAGCAAAGGCAAGAAATGCTGGCTTTTAATAGAATCAGCGGATTTCCACGAGTGATTGGATGCGTTGATGGTACGCATATACGTATTCCTAATCCTGGTGGCCCTTACGCGCAGACGTATATAAATAGAAAAGGCCTCTATAGTCTTAACGTACAAGTAAGTGAATTATAATCACATCTATAATAATCTTCCATGATAATCTTCCATTTTGTAAGCAACACAACAAATAATTCCGCAAATTGGCAACGGTACCGAACGTATTTGTCGATTAGCGCTTCAGAAAAAAAAATGATTCAGGTGGTGTGAATGTCAATTACGATTACAGGTCGTGTGTGGAGCAGATCTCCGCATAACAAATATAGTAGCCCGATGGAGAGGTAGCGTTCATGATGCAAGAATTTTTCGTGAATGCCAATTACAGGAACGATTTACAAACGGCGAATTCGCAGGTTTGCTGCTGGGCGACAGTGGATATCCTTCCCTGACTTATCTACTGACTCCAGTACTTAATCCACGAGGCATAGCGGAAGAAGCTTATAATCATGCCCACATCAGAACTCGTAATACCGTAGAACGAACTATCGGACTCTGGAAAATGGTATTTCGTTCATTGCACCGTGGACTGACAACAACTCTGCACAACTCAAAGGCTATGATAGTTGCCATGGCGGTGTTACACAACCTCCGCATTGAGTATCGTCGGAATGACGATGAATCCAGCGATTCGGATGAAGATTTGGATAATGTCGATATTGAGCGACATATAATTCATGATGCAGTAGCATTAAATAGGCAAGGAAACGATTTTCGCACGAATTTCATTCATGCGCATTTCCAAAGGCAATAGTAATGCACAATATAACTGTATTTCCACAAAAATACAATAAATAAATTCGATACTTATATGACTTTCTTATTTTGCTATGAACTTATAAACTGAAAAACGAAATGGTATATTATACCGAGAGTTTTCCCGACGGCGGAACACAAGTTATCAAAATACACAAACATTTGGCGGATTTCTTACAATCCTTCATAGGATGAGCATTTGAATTTAGTAATTATATCTTCATTACTTCTTCTAGACCTCCAGTATAGAGTTTCCTCTTCTAGGACTTGTAATTGCTTCCGGTGCCGTTCCTCTTCGAATCTCATCTGTTGAGTGATGCGTTTTGAATGCAACGCCAATAGACTTGATTCATATGCTGTCATATTTCCTCTAGCACAACCTATTTGCTTCTTAGATCTTTTTGAACTGTAAAAAATAACAAACACCAATAAGGCAATAATCTATGATAGTCATTGCATAACATGCATGTACCCATAGACCATCAATGAGATAAGAGTCGCTCATCAGAATAAGTCTTTTGTTATGCTCTTTATAGCATTTCTATGTACGTTACTTAATGAACCTCACACTTCAACAAAGTTTCCATTGATAGGCTGCTGCACTTTCGGGCCGGTTGTCTCAATTTCATCAACGTCGTCGTCATAAACTACCGTTGGCCTTTTATTTCTGATGCTACTGGTGTCTATAGTTGGTCTGTTACAATTGGTTTCAATATCAGAGCTTCCTACGATTGATTTCAGGTTCTGCAGATTCGGATCAGTATTTTCATCATCAACAACTACAACCTCTGAAACTACACCTTGGGCACACACATCTTTTGCATTTGAGACATCATCGATTAAAATCATAATATTTTCATCCAAATCAAGCACGCTATTGGCGTTGTGTTCCTTTTCAAGAAAAACAGATTACATCAGTGAACAGCAATTTATTAACGTCCTAATGCTTCATATAAATTGTATTAAACAATTTCACCTCTTGTAGATCTTCTGTTCCGTCGTCGTCAAATTCATTATCATCCTTCAAAAACTCATTCGGCACAAGATCTTTGATCTCCCAATCTATATTTGATGGACCGCCCTGACGCGAAGGTGCTGGACCTCCCCCAGTGCCTTTCTGATTCGTCTTATGCTGGAATAGTATTTTTTTCAACAAGTGCGTAGAATGAAATTTTTAAATTCTACGCACAAGTTGTAAATACATTGCTAACAAAAACATTGTACATTGCTAATGAAAAGCTGAGAATTTTTTTTATGTACACTTACCTTCGATATATTACTTTTTGAAGTAAATTTCATTCTTCGCCATTGTTCTTTCAACCGATTCAGATCTCTTTTACCGTGCTCAGCCGCAAATTCATCGGAAATTGCATTCCAAGCATTAGCTTTCATTTTGATGAATTTTCCGTCGCCAGATTTGTTTTCAATAATACTTATTCGGCCTTTCACCAGCTCTGGTAAACATTTTTTTTCAGCCTCATCCCAGTTTGCAGCTCGTTCTCTTTTTACTTTAGACATCGTGATAAAATTATAAATTTGAAAAAATTAACCTCAAGCGGTTAATTACGGCGCGTCACAACTTCAAAGTGAGAAAAAAACAAACAAGGATGCTTGGATCGCGGATCGATGATTATCGAAATTACAGCATTGCCAAATCGATGAGGGCATTATTAAAATGTAGTACGCAACTAGGTAGTCGCCCGTAGTATGTGACTAGTATTTAATAACCATCGATTATGAATACGCATATTTAGTAAATCTTAATAACCATTACTTGAGTTAACTACGTAGTGGACCTTAATCATGTCGGACAACGCTCCAACTATGAATACGGCTGTCAGTGTTTAGCTGGTCCAGCTGCGCAGGATTCTTCTCCAAGGCCTTTCCGATTCTCGCAGGCAGAAATGTGTTATATTCACCGTCTATTGTTGCTATAATTCTTGCGCCAAATTTGGTCTTCACAGGCTTCAGTCCAGTGATTTTATATTTCTGACCAATCTGCAGCTCTGACATCTTTTTCGTAAGCATATCAGTTTCTAGTCTGCTGGTGCTATTCAGTTTGCTGAAGTCCATCTGCGGAAAATGAATAATTTGGAATTAGTTTCTTTATATTATGATTGAATATGATTATCACACGATAATATTCTTACCTTGCTCAAAAAAGGTTGCGGGTTTGGCGATATGTGGAAGATGTGTCAATGGTGAGGAGCCAAGATGCACGAATGCAGCTTCCCGCGAGCTCTGGACTTTTAACCCATCATCCCCACGCCATGTTTTATGGTTCTCCAAATACCAGTTTTTCAATCGCTGAACGTTCTCGAAGGCACAATGGTAGCCTCCAGGTACATACATCGCCATGATAGTCTCCATGCCCATGAAATACACGCGATTCTAAGCGCAATAATCGAAAATTTGGATACCCCAGCTCGTCTAAATCAATCACCGGCTTCGACTCGTCACTAACGATTTTGTCCACCCAATGCTTCTTCTCCAAGCCCTTCACATAAATGCAACTAGCATCTTGCACAACTTTTCTCACAATTGTCGCTGCATCTCTATATGGTGTTTCTACAGCATTCCATGGTACTCCATGATAAAATCGTGTTAGCCACGTATTGAGATTGTTATACTCGCTTGAGAAAGTCACCCAGGAGCGTGGTGCTTTGAAGAGGATGCGTGTAATACCCTGCTTATATTTTTCATGCCCGCGAATACTTATCGCAGCCAGCCCTTTTATCACAAAATTATCACTGAATCGCCCGAAACCTTGTAGATCCAATATGAGCTCCATATTGACAAACCACGTGTGTGGTCTCGAGTATAGACAAGGATTGACCGAGCCGACCGTCGATTGCGTGCAACCGGTACGCATGCAGGTGTGCAGACGGCGCCTTGCGAAAAATTTGGAAAAAATTTTGGCGTTCTGAACGATATTTCATTGTTCTAGCCATAAGCCGATTTTATCTAACAGTGATATCTTAATTAATGGCGGCATGGACCACACAGAGATACGCAAAATTCTAGCGTTTCGAATTACGAAAGAATGTGAAGAAAACTTTGAGTGACATTTATTACTCTATGCATCAAGACTGACCGATTTTTATCTGGGTGACATATTGGCGGCGGTATGCATCACACACATAGATGCACAGGCTGCGTTCCACAAAATTCAAGCGTTTCGAATCATTTCTCATGGTGGGCGGTATTTTAAGGGCTGTTTTCGGATTGGCTAGACCTTATTTCTTGGGCGTGTTGTGCAGTTTATAGGATGCAGCCCCCGGTCAGTTCAGTTTGAAAAGAAGAAGACAATTTTCAGTTTTGAAAACTGGTGAATAGTTAAAGTTCATAGAATCAGTGGAAAAATTGTGAAACGTGATGGCTCGCAATTATGCAAACATACGCTACCGTAAGTATAGCCCAATGTCTTGATAAAATCTCATTTTACATTTAGTTGGTTAACATTCTCTTTTCATCGTAGATTTCTATGCACGGTTTGATTGGGCGTATCCAGTGGAGTGGAGATCTGTTCGAGCTCATATGGACGATTTGGTTGTCGAGCTGCTGCGTCCATATAGGGACAGACCTAGCGGAGCGCTGGGTGCTCGTATAACAATAAACAACACCACCGCGATAGTTGAACTGAACTGCGAGATTTTCTGCTGGTGGTTCAGAAAAGTAGCTGATGATCGGTATTACCCGGATTTTGAAGAATATTCAATGGGTGATGACCTTCGGAGTCGAATAGAGGAGAGCCTGGAGAATGAGAGCGACGATGAAGCTGAAGATGTAGCTATGGACGATGAAGCTGCAGATGATGAGCTTGACGAGGGTTTCAGCGAGGAATGGTGTGTATGGTTTTTATGATTGAGGAACCGCAATGATATACCTAACTTTGTTTTTCTCTTCTCTGTTTCAGATCTCAATATCATCATTATTATTATTATCATTATTATTAATTATTATCGTTATTATCGTTATTATCGTTATTATTATTATTTTTATTATCATTATTATATAAAGTTTATTTTCCTTTTGTGCGCCTTTTGGCGTTACAAAAATAATACATACATAGTACCATCTCCTCACTCTCTACATACTTGTGTAAACAGGCTTTATTCTCCTATGGCTTAATCCCTATGTTCTCCTACTGATATCTATTCTTTCCAGTGACTCGAGCACCCAAAACAACACCCTATACAGGGTGGTCCATTTATCTCTGGCACCCCGAATAACTTGGTTATTATTGATTTTACCGAAAAGTGTCATATGGAAAAGTTGTTATATTTGAAGGGGGAAAATGAGTTCTGGAAGTGAATGTCATCTAAAGGTCATATCTTATGAGATTTCGGTGGTCGCGATGTTTTTTTAAATGGGACTACCTATTTTCTTGCTCACTACAAGAAAGCTGACATCGAAACGCATCCAACCACGTGCAACAACATGACCTTCGAATGACCTTCGGCTCCCAAATTCATGATTAAGTAATGGAGGTGGGAATTCAAGGAGAATGAATTGTATCGGCACATTCAATACTTCTTTCACGTAATTTATTTCATTAAGTGCTCAAAATGTTGTCCATCAACCTGAATGGACTTGTCAATACGCATAATGAAGGATTCCCTAGCTCTGCTTATCATTTCCGGAGTAATAACGCATTAATGATACGTTCCTTCATATTCTCCCGTGTTGTTGGGACGAAGCAGCACAAGTTTGTTGACCCGCTCGTTCTCCTGACTCAACACCTCTTGATTTCTTTCTCTGGGGAATGATCAAGGATATTGTGTACCGAGACGTCCCAACAACACGGGAGAATATGAAGGAACGTATCATTAATGCGTGTGCAAGTATTACTCCGGAAATGATAAGCAGAGCTAGGGAATCCTTCATTATGCGTATTGACAAGTGCATTCAGGTTGATGGACAACATTTTGAGCACTTAATGAAATAAATTACGTGAAAGAAGTATTGAATGTGCCGATACAATTCATTCTCCTTGAATTCCCACCTCCATTACTTAATCATGAATTTGGGAGCCGAAGGTCATTCGAAGCTCTGCCCTTATCCCCCTCGGCTCCTCCTCCACTTCTCGCTTCCACTTTCCTTCCTCTTTTCCTTCCATCTTGCGCTTGTCGTTTTCTACTGAAGTTACTTCTGCGAAGTCTCTACTTTCCTTCAGCCTTACTATTATACTGCTGTCTAGTCTCCACGACCCCCCCCCCCCCCCCCCCACGCTCCTTCTCGCGGCTCTTCTCTCTTAGTTCTTCTTCTCTACTGGCAGATCGCGCCACCTCCTCCTTGTTCCTTCTACCTTTCCTGTTTTCTGCTGTTACCTTGTTGCTCATTGTCTCTGAGCTTCTCTTCCCTTTGGTACCGGCTTGACCGATCTCTAGCTTTTCCATTGTTCTCTTTCTTTCCTTGCCACTTCTTCTCTCCTTTTTCTAAGTTCCTTTCCCCACCTTAGCCCTCCACCATCTGCTCCTGTTATCTCTTCGATTTTCCCTGTTACGCCTCCCATTACTCTGCAGCTTCCCGTTAGATGCTCTAGTGTTTCCTCTTCTTCTCTGCACATCCTGCATCTCCTATCCTCTTCTTTCAACCAGAATTTCGTTCCTCTTTCTTCATTTCCGCATCCAATCCTTGCTACTATCTTTACGTCCTCTCCCCTTCTTTTTCTTTTGCCTTTTGTGTACCTCGGCACTTCCACCTCTCTCATCTCTGTATATCTCGGTACGCTCCTTGATCTCCATATCTGGTCCATTCTCTCCTGCTCTTGCACTTCTTTGTCTCTGTGTACTGCCTTTTCTTCTATTGAGCCTTCGAGCCTTCTGTACCTCTCTACACCTTCTGCTCCCATCCCACACCTCCATAAGTACTTTTTTCTCTCCACCCCCCATCTATCTTCTTCTCCGTTTTCTTCCATCTTCCTTCTTTCTTCCCAGCATTCTCTTACTAGTTTCCTCTTTTCTTCTGTTCTTATCTTTTCCTCGTATCTAATCGCTCTTCTTCCTGTTCCTATTCTTATCTTGTTTTTCTTCAGCTCTTCTCTTACTATATACCCCGGTGTCGTCTTGTCTAGTCCTAACACTCACCTTATATACCTCTCTTGTAGTCTCTCTAGCTCCTCCTTCTCCTCCCATCCCCAGATTTCCGCTCCATACAGGATTATTCCCCCCGCCACTGCATCAAATACTTTCATTCTCCATCCTGTGTCTTCCTTAAACTTTTTTTCTCCTATTCCCCATAGCGCTCCGATCACTTTCCTTGCTTTCCCTAGTCTTTCTTTTATGTGTGGTCTTTCACTGTTGTTTCTGCTCAGTGTATATCCCAGGTATTTTATTTCGTCCACTTCCTCCATCTCTTCCTCACCCCAGGACCACTTCAACCTTTTTCTCCTTCCTTTTCCTTTGCTGCACACCATAATCTTTGTCTTCTCCTTGTTTACTTCCAGTGTCCTCTTTTTGAAGTACCTATCTGCTCTTTCTATCATCTGCCTCATCCCTTTTTCATCTTCTACGATCAGCACTACGTCGTCCGCATACCCTGTAACCGTCCAGGCAATGCCGTGGAGAACAACGCGCACCACAAACCGCGCAAGGCAGAAGATCACGCGATGACGTCACAACAATTATATATACCGTGCGGCAACAAGGCTAGAGGAACGATTCGTGGCAAAGCGCCTGTCGATTCCACATAACCTATAACCTCGTAGATCAAATTGCTCAAATTGAATTTGTATCAGCTTCATATAAATTTCAACTCGGGATTGTCTAAAACTGCTTTCCGCGAACCTTGATTAACTTGTTTTCCAAATTCTTTACTTATCACAAAATATAAAGTCATTCATAGACGCAATTATAAACTCTAATTCGCGTAAAACTTAAATCACAAAATTTGAAATAAATAGAGTCACACTGAATCTTTTCGGTATATCTTTCCCCCTTACGAGGAGAAGACATAGCGTTAGGAATAAGTTTAAGTTTACCTTATTTTTGTTTAATTTCTTTTATTTTTGTTTGTTACTTATATTCCTTAGAATTTCATCATATATTAATTTCTGTATTAACTTCATACCGTGGTTGCAACCAAATTCAAAATACATAAGCGATATTATTTAATTCGGAAGGAGGTTGTTCCTATTTTGCCACACTTCACTTTCCTTTTCAGGTCACAACAACTTTAGTTAGCTAGAGACAGCTTCGGCCGACGTACCACCGACAGCACTTGTAGAGTGTTGTATAGGCTTTATTACTGTAGCCTACTGCGTTAGTAATTCGGAGGGTCGGCGTCTTCCCAGAGGTGAGGTAAAGGTTTCACTTTGAGTCGCGCCGACGAAACTTGATTTTATTAATGAAATACAAAGAATGATACAAAAGGTAAAAGGTTCTAGTCGTAGGTTGAGCACTTGCTCACGTTCGAGTTCTTGAGTATTCCGGGATTACTACCCAGCTCCAAAAGATTCTGCTCAAGACTGGCGCGCCGGGGGTCGGCGCCTAATTTATGCCTAAACGATGCATGGTCAGCTTTCCCAAGTATTTAGGTCGATGCTGAACCAGTACATTTTCTTTATTGCTTAACTATAACCATCTGACAAATAAGCTATTTGTTAATTCAGCTAATTAATGAGGTTAGCTTACAACATCCCTCCCATCGCAGAAGAATAGGCCTCCGGACTATAGTGCCCGTCTGTATCGTATTTCGCTAAGCTTGTGTCTTTCTGTTTATGGGTTATGCCTGCCACCGGACTACCATTTCTGTGCCAATGCTTTATTTGAGGTAGGTCCGATTGGCTTACATTTCAGGGTTATTGCTTTCGAGTTAGTTCCTTGATGGCTATAGTTAGTATTAGGTACAGTTAACTATTCTATGTAAACCCGTGTGTTCCCGATATTTTGTGTAATCTTAAAACTAACTTATACAGTACAAGTGATAGGCGAATTTCTCTTAAAAAAGAATCTGCCGGTAGGCAGTTTCCGCTCCCGTGGCCGTGGTGGTTCCATGGCAGGGGCCCGAGTGTCACCTCCTGTGACTCTTCGCTTGCTTATATACCTATACACTATGAATCCCATGGATGATAATACAGGCGCGGATCCAGACTTCTGATTGGGGGGGGGGGGGGGGGGGGGGGGGTCATGGTCATATCAGAGTACAGGTCACAGGTGAAAATCAGTACTGTATCTTGAAAATTGGGGGGATGATATCACGCGATGAGTTTCCAATGGGGGGGGTCATGACCCCCATGACCCCCCCCCCCCTGGATCCGCGCCTGTGATAATACTAATACACTGCTTATCGAGTAGGAAGTGGCGGTATGCGCTAGATGCGTTACATAATTAGTTTGCCTATTTTCCATCTCGTCATGCAGATCGCTCAATCTAGACCCTAAAGAGTTGAGTTCGACGGCATCGTGTAGTACGTTTTTTAGCGCCACTTTCCTACTGACATTCCCTACCCTGGGGATCACTTGTATATGAGTCATTCCACGTCAAACCGGACACCTTTTTGACCTAGATGTTTCCGATTTCGTTCTAATTTTTTTAACGGGTTCTTTGGAACAAATAAATTGATCAAACAATTTTTCGTTTTTTTTTTCCGCCCCTATTTTCCAAGTTACACGGGGGTGAAATTCACGAAAAACGGCCAAAAATCGAAAACATACTCCTCTTCAAACGGTCATATCTTTGGCTGTGTTCGTCCTAGAGTCTTCTTTTGAGAACTATTTTGAAGCTATTAAATGGCACTATTATTATATATTTATTGAATTCTGCGACAAAGAGCGATTCCATTTGTTATAAACAAATATATTATTCAAACGTGGTTTTCTAGGTGAGAACCACGCTTTAAAATTCCCAAAAAAACATGAGCGTATTCCTTGATCAATTTCCTATAAAATTGGTAAGTTATAGAATGGAACTCCGATGGAAACTATATTAAAACGATTTATTTATAAGCGACGGCGCGCGCTGCCGCTGAGAGACCTGGCTCGGGTACGTGTAGCTCGCGTAAGGAAGAAATGGTGGGCATGTAGATCTATATTAAAAAAATTCACCATGTCAGAAAACAATGTATATCATATTAGTTTATTGAATATCTAACTAACGATAAGTAAATCATGATCCTAAATCTGACATAAAGATCCCATAGTCACATTATATTATACCTATATGTATAATACCTGAATTGATGAATACACTATAATTAATTGGATAGAAGTTTGGTTTATTCATATAATTGCTTCCATAACTGTTGAAGTTAAAGCAAAAATATAAATAATTATATTATTGTTAAAGTTAGTTGAAAGAAATAACGGGGCAATTTTTTGTCAAATTAAGAAAATAAAGCAATTAAATTAGGAAAGATTGTTAAAAATTTTAGGGTGGTTTATTTGGAAACAACGGCCTGCACTGACTTTTCGGTATCAGAGTATCCCTTACATTAGTTATTAATTTATTTTTCGTTTGTGGCAGAATACAATGAAATGTCAGTGTACCATGAACTAATTTAGCTTTCCCGAAACGAGGCTGCAATGCAGTTCAGTGGAAAATTCTAAATCAGTATTTTTAATATTTTTGATATTCTGCACCCATAGAAAAAAAAAAATTGTGGTGTATTTATTGGTTCCTGCAAGGATTCCAGACTTGCTCTAGCTGCTAGTCTTCAGAGGGCTCCTCCTAAGCCAATAACAAAAAAATAAATTAATGCGACTAACAAAGAATGAATTATTAGACAAGAGATACTCTGATGCCGAAAAGTCAGTAGAGGCCGTTGTTCCTAAATAAACCACTAATTATAAGCAAATATAACGACTTCCAGGTATTATATATGGTATAATGTGACTAGGGGATCCTTATGTCAGATTTAGGATCATGATTTACTTATCGTTAGTTAGATATTCAATAAACTAATATGATAAACATTGTTTTCTGACATGGTGAATTTTTTTAATATAGATCTACATGCCCACCATTTCTTCCTTACGCGAGCTACACGTACCCGAGCCAGGTCTTTCAGCGGCAGCGCGCGCCGTCGCTTATGAATAAATCGTTTTAATATAGTTTCCATCGGAGTTCCATTCTATAACTTACCAGTTTTATAGGAAATTGATCAAGGAATACGCTCATATTTTTTTGGGAATTTTAAAGCGTGGTTCTCACCTAGAAAACCACGTTTGAATAATATATTTGTTTATAACAAATGGAATCGCTCTTTGTCGCAGAATTCAATAAATATATAATAATAGTGCCATTTAATAGCTTCAAAATAGTTCTCAAAAGAAGACTCTAGGACGAACACAGCCAAAGATATGACCGTTTGAAGAGGAGTATGTTTTCGATTTTTGGCCGTTTTTCGTGAATTTCACCCCCGTGTAACTTGGAAAATAGGGGCGGAAAAAAAAAACGAAAAATTGTTTGATCAATTTATTTGTTCCAAAGAACCCGTTAAAAAAATTAGAACGAAATCGGAAACATCGAGGTCAATTTTTGATTTATTTTGTCCGGTTTGACGTGGAATGACTCATATCGTTCTCGTGGAGGCTAAGGTTAAATGGCGGTAAGTAGTTGTACTTCTGCGTTTGTTGGTATCGTCGTAGTGTTTCCAGACGGAAATCTTTTGCAGTTACAGTACATTTCCCGTTGAGAGTTAACGTGCCAGTCCCTAATAATGTTTCGTGCTGCGCAGGGTAACCGTCACACGTTATCGCGACAGTATCGGGTTTTGGAACAATAAATATCCACGCTCCTTCCCGGTGTAACCTAATTATTACTGTCCTGTCTAGCTTCATTATCCTTTTGGGACACTCCGCTAAGGGCGTGTCAGCCTTTGCGAAAATTGAAAGTTCGCAAGGTATTCCGTCGCGAATCACGTTCGTGGGATGCCGGGGGTCACACAGGTAGTGTGATCCGAAATGTTTGCAGGATTCTAAATCAACCTGCCGCATACGTACAAAATTCCGGTATTCCTGGTCTACTACGGCTAGTTCTTCTGCGGTTTCTAGACAACAATAGGTATCGTTCTGTACATGCAGGGGAAGTGGATATATTTTGCTAACACTATACTCCTCATTCCCGACTAGAGGTATCTCTATCACGGTTACTATACCGTCCTGGCGTCCGTAGGATTTTACGTCAGCTGTCGCCATTAGTGCTGGGATACCTGAGCGTGTCAAGGGTATAGGGAAGCTATGCCCTTGAGGTAAATGCGGTAGTGCTGACTCAAGGTATTCCAATATTTTTGCGGGCGGAAGTACTTTCGGATTGACCGCTCCCTTGCCTATATCGCTCAGATAGTCTACGAGATCTTTTACGTCGTTCAACAATACTTCTACTATTAAACCTATTGATTCAATGTGCTCGTCGAGATTTTGTCTTGCGGAATTCTTCTCGATGGCATTGGTTAGACTTAACTCTAAATGTCTGTTAACCTCGAGTAATGCCTTTTCGTTAGCCTCTATGTTCTTCATGGAGCTATTAAATATTTCTAAGGAAGAGGAAACAATCTGTATCTGTTTATTCATTACTGTCTTCAAATTAGTCTGATCGCTTCGGAGAGCATCTATTTCTTCGTCTATTCTTGCTGCGTCCGCTGCGTCCATGGTCCCGAATAATGACTTTGCTATCGAGCCTAAACCGTCGACTAAACCTCGTCGTTTCCGCGTTTCTGTGCCTACTATATCGTGTAATAAATCTAGGTCTTTTTCCACTTTACCTAACATACTACTCACTTCGTCGCTGAGCGTCTCACACAGTATTGAGTTCGCGTTGGTTGGTTTCTTACATGTTTTGCCTATGTTTGCTAAATGCGTCTTTACGTTCATTTCGCGTTTGAAAAGGCTACTCAAGTCCATATTCACTACTAAGCTCCACTTATTTTTGTAGATTTGTAGTGTGCCTATCTTCTCAAAATAAATCCCTGGATTGTGATCGAACTTGACTACCTCGTATGGCGTTCCTTCTACTGCGCCGTTGGTGCCTATAACCACGAACAATCTGAAATCCCGACAAAAAGGTATTACTATCTAGATCCCCTCCCTCCTGTTGAAAGCGATAAAGGGTTAGGATGGGGTAGGAAAATTTTTTTTTTTTTTTTTGACGTTGACGACTACCGATTAGTGCTCCACGAACAGTTTTAACCGGTTGACGTGCACTTTCACCTCCTTTCTACCCTTTTTGATGGTGTAGTTGACTTCCGAATTCCTCTCTAGGATAACATAGGGTCCTATGTATTTCGGTGTGAGTTTTTTCGACCTGCCTCTTCTAACTGTTTCGTCCGGTAACAAAACTTTATCCCCTGGATTGAATATCGTTGTTTCAGTTTTCTTATCGTAATATGCCTTTGCTTTTTTCTTGAACGCATCTAAATTTTGTTTCGCTGTAAGATTGGTTGTCCTGAGTCTTTCGCGTAGCTCTTGTACGTAGTCATCGTATGCATACGTCAGCCTTGGTGCCTGCTTCATCGATGAGGGTATCTCGGCGGTGTGTCCGAAAACTAGTTCGAATGGCGTG
Source organism: Tenthredo distinguenda (assembly GCA_947538915.1). Taxonomy (NCBI): domain Eukaryota; kingdom Metazoa; phylum Arthropoda; class Insecta; order Hymenoptera; family Tenthredinidae; genus Tenthredo; species Tenthredo distinguenda. Next base: position 17,106,853 of record OX384534.1, read on the forward strand.
AAGCCCGTCGACGTATGAGGCGTCGTGTTGTAGGTGAACATTGCGTAAGGTAACCACTCATCCCAGTCGCCTTGGTCCTTATCGATGTAATTTTTTAAGTACTCGGCTAATGTCACGTGGGATCGCTCTAGTGCTCCGTTTGATTCTGGATGGTATGCCGTCGTTTGGATTTTTTGTATTTTCAAGAGTTTACACACGTTTTTAAATACTTCTCCAACAAAATTCGTCCCCTGATCTGTGAGTATGACTTTGGGGGTTCCGTATTCACATACCATGTTTTTCACGAATTCTTTGGCAACTGTTGTAGCTTCCTGATTGCTTAATGGCATGGCTTTACTGAATTTTGTTAGTGCGTCTTGAAAAGTGAGCACATACTTGTGCCCTCTTTGTGTTTCAGGCAAAGGACCTACAATATCCAGAGCACATTTTTCGAATGCCTGCTCAGGCGTATCTGTCACTATCATCGGTGCTTTGCGCATTTTTTGCGTTTTATTCGCTTGACATTTTGCACACTTGCTAATATAGTTTTCTACAGCTTTTCGCATGTGGGGCCACTCGTGTTCCATTTTGATTCGTTTTAGAGTTCGTGATGTTTCTTGATGACCTCCCATGGGGGCGTCATGGTATTCGTATAATATTTTTTCCGTTTCTGCCTCTGTGTAATTTTGTTCCGAATCTTCGGCTTCGCTTATCTCTGTTTCCTCTTCTGAAGCTACCTCTTCCTCGAGCTCCTGAAGATGCGAGTGTATAATGTAGATTCTGCTCAATGCATCCGCATTGGTATTCAATCTTCCTGGCTTGTAAACTACGTCATATTCATATTCGGCGAGTTTGATCCTCATTCTCAATAACCGCGAACCAGGATCTTCGATTTTAAAGATCCATTTTAGGGGAAGGTGATCCGTGATCACAGTAAAATGTGTTCCGTACACATACGGGCGAAACTGCTTGGTTCCAAAAACGATTGCCAGCATTTCCCTCTCGGTCGTTGAGTAGTTTCTTTCGGCCTTGTTTAGGGTTCGGCTCGCGTATGCTATCGGCAAGTCCTGACCTATTTGTCCTTGAGATAGAACAGCTCCTATCGCTTTGTCGGAGGCGTCTGTAGTTATTAGAAATGGTTTCGCGAAGTCTGGGTACTGTGAGATGGGTGCACTAATCAGCTTGTTTTTTAATATCTCGAACGCGTTCTCCTCCTCCTGCGTCCATTGGAATGTCACTTCTTTCTTCGTCAGCTGCGTTAGTGGTCGTGCTATGCGCGAGAATCCTTCTATGAACTTCCTGTAATAGCCTGCTAGGCCTATGAATGATTGTACTTGCTTGACGCTGGTCGGGCTGTTAAATTTTTTAACATCCTCAATTTTCGAGGGATCTGGCAGTATACCATCAGCAGTAATTACATGCCCTAGATAACTAGTTTCTTTTCGCAGGAACCGACATTTTTCTGGTTGAAGTGTCAAATTACTTTCCCTAAGCCGTTTTAAAACTTCGATGAGCCTGTCGTTATGTTCCTTCAGCGTTGCACCATGGATGACGATGTCGTCCAGGTAAACGTAGCATTTTGAAGCCTGCAATCCCGCTAGTACTGTGTTCATTATACGTTGAAACGTCGCGGGAGCATTCTTGAGCCCGAATGGCATCGAATTATATTCGTAATGTCCGTGCGCTGTTGAAAAAGCGGTTTTCTCCTTATCCTCTTCGGCCATTGGGATCTGGTGGAATCCTGATGCGAGATCTAGCGTAGTAAAATACTTTGCTTTTCCTAATTGGTCCAGGATTTCTGTTATATTGGGTAGGGGGTACGAGTCTCCCACCGTTATCTCGTTCAGTTTTCTATAATCAACTACTATCCTGAATCTCTGTTTTCCCGAAGCGTCGGGTTTTTTGGGTACCACTAAGAGTGGTGCGTTCCATTGGCTCCTACTTGGACGTATCACGCCGTTCTCAAGCATCGTCTCTACTTGTTTCGTCACTTCCTGTTTCTGCGTTTCTGGTAGTCGGTAAGGACGAACATTTATGGGTTTTCCACCCTCCACAAGCGTTATGCTATGCTCCGCCGCATTAGCTATACCTAACTTGTCCCCAGGGAAATAAAACGTTTCGCTATAGTTTTGACATATTTCTAGCAAGGCTGCCTTTTCTTCCTCGTTGAGGTGATCTGTGTCGATGGTATCAAGCAACAATTTAAATCTCTGATTTCCCGTCTCTTTGGTCAGTAAACCAATGTAGGCTGTCTCTTCTTTCTGTGCCTCGTCGTCTGCTTCTCCTAATTCCTCCAATTCCACGGTTGGGGTATCTAGTAATACTTCGTAATCGTTGAGGTTCATTATGTCGACGACGCATTCCTGGTTTACTGGCCTGGTTACGCAACTTCCCAAGTATACCTTGTCAGCGAGTTCTCTTTTTTCTACAATGCCAATGTACTGGCTGTTTGTTTTCACGCTAACCTTCGTTATTGATCGTGGTTCTAAACTTATTTTCCTCACTCTCGGTTGTCTTAATATGTTTAAACGTTCCCCGTACAAGAAGAGTGCGCTGGCGCCTTTCCCTATAGCGGCTCCATGGTTCTCTATGAAATCTATTCCTAGTATTCCGTCGGTATCTAGGTTAAAGTCGTCTCCTACGACAAGAAACGTATGCTGGATAATTCGATTTTTTAGTCGAATTTCTAGTACGGCTTTATATAGTGCTTTTATCGCACCTTGTCCTATCCCTGTGATACTTGTCGCCTCATCTATGACTGGTAAATCGTCTGCTAGCATACTTACTTTAATAATGCTGACATCCGCTCCGGAGTCTACTAACATGGCTAATCTCTCTTTGGTTGTTCCGTTAGCTGTTAATTCAATTCTATTTCGACTTGTTCTTTCAGAATTTGCAACGTTCACAGATTTATACGAGCTAGCGGTCTTTGTACCTTGATTTGGTCCCGTGTTTTTATTTCCTGAAGAGTTCTGTTGGCCAGTAGTATTCTTCCGGTTTTCCCTAGGTTCCTCATCGTTATTTTTAGTCCGTCGCTCATCGCGGCGCATTCTATCACGGCAGTCTTTGTATAGGTGTCCTTTACGTTTACAGAAATTACAATGTAGCTCTATTCGATTTATCGTTTTATTCGAGCCTCCTCTAGCCTGTGTCTGACCATCAGATTTCTGAGTACAATCTCGTGCGATGTGCCCTATTCGATTACATTTTAAACACCTTACGCCTAGTCCGTTTCTATCCCCAGTGTAGTTTGCTCGGCGGTTTATTGCGTTCGTACCGTTCTGAGATTTTTCTTCTTCTTCTGCGCCTCTAATGGATGCAGCTAGATCCGTATAGTGATATGATTTCACCAGTGTTCTCAGGTTGACCCTCAACCCGTTTTCGAAGATGGCTAGTGTTTGGTATCTAAGTAGATCCTCTATGACTTTTCGTTCACTAACTACCTCTGTTCTAGCTCCGCATGATCTAATCAAATCCATCATGAGTTGGGTTACTCTCTTTCCATAATCGTGCACATTTTCGTTTGTGCCTTGCTTGCTTGAGAATAGGTCAACTAGCATCGCGGGAGTCGAACTTTTCGCCCCGTATAACATTAAAAGCTCATCTTTTAAATTTTCAAACGAGTTTATCTTCTTGTATCTAAGTTCCATAGCTGCTTCACCCTGGATTTTTGTCTTCACGATTAATTCTAATACATCTGCCCTCTGTGCTGGGTTCACCTTGTCAATTGCATATTCTGCCGTCTGCAGCAGATCGTCTACTTTGCGCGGATTGCTACCGTCGAAAACGTCGATCATTTGTCGCGCCTCTTTTAATGTCAGATAGTCCGTCATTTTGGTTGGTCCCTCACTTTCCGGCTTTTTACTCGACCTTTCCGAAACGCTTGGAGGTACGGTTGAAAAAGGGGAAGAGGGTTGTACAAAGGGTGATGGTGAGGAGGTTGGAGGGATTAAAGAGTGTGCTGTATTTCTAACGAAATTGCGTAGGACTCTACGAATATCCTCGATACTATCTGCCTCTGATACTGCTATCTCGTAAAGTTCGCAAATTAGGATTAGTTTTTCTTTACTTAGATCTTGGATCCACGAAGTACGGCCTGAAGCAATAAGCTCTTCGATCTTGGCTTGGCTACTAGACATTTGTTCTAATACCTGTACGGCTATTTTAATACGTAACTCTGACGCATTTCCTTTTTCAATTTTCTGGCAGTTAGACTCTCAATAACAATGTTTCTGGCTTAATGGTTAGGTACTGCAAAAGATTGACTTACAGTAGGACGATCATCTTCTTCCTTTTCCTCTCTGCGATAGCTGAATGGCTGTGGACTTCCGGCTGGCCCGTGTTGTCCTCTACTGCTACTGATTACGGCTACGACTGCGTGTTGTGCTTGTGCGCTTGCACTCTCGATCTTCGAGCTTCCTTTCCTTGGATATCACTCTCGCTTCGTCTTGCGACCTCTGACACATCCACTGACTCGATAAAAAAAACCGCTGCCACCAATGTTGTATAGGCTTTATTACTGTAGCCTACTGCGTTAGTAATTCGGAGGGTCGGCGTCTTCCCAGAGGTGAGGTAAAGGTTTCACTTTGAGTCGCGTCGACGAAACTTGATTTTATTAATGAAATACAAAGAATGATACAAAAGGTAAAAGGTTCTAGTCGTAGGTTGAGCACTTGCTCACGTTCGAGTTCTTGAGTATTCCGGGATTACTACCCAGCTCCAAAAGATTCTGCTCAAGACTGGCGCGCCGGGGGTCGGCGCCTAATTTATGCCTAAACGATGCATGGTCAGCTTTCCCAAGTATTTAGGTCGATGCTGAACCAGTACATTTTCTTTATTGCTTAACTATAACCATCTGACAAATAAGCTATTTGTTAATTCAGCTAATTAATGAGGTTAGCTTACAACAAGAGCGATAATTGCTACACGTGTCTGAGTGGTAGTGTCGTTCCCAAGTCTGATAGGCAGACACGGCCGCGTAGGCGTCCCTGTTCTGTAGGTGGCGGTTCTGGTGGAGGTGTAATTCCCATCCGAATCCGCAACATAGGAAGGTGGCTTCACTGGAGGTCTGATACCTAGTCAAGTCCACGTTATAGGGGATACGTTTCTTTTTTTCGCATCGTTAGAGGAGCTCCGAGTCCCATCAGGACAAAGAATTCACACTAACTAGGGTTTTTCTTCGTTCCGTCTTTCTGACTGCCTCAGAAAAAACCCATAAGAGTTATAACCCTAAGGTCCATACTTTTTCTCTCCCTATCACCACCCCTCCGTCCTGCCCTTTCCTCATCGTTTCTTCCAGATCTGCTACATATGTGTTGAATAGAGTGGGACTCAGCGGACACCCTTGTCTTACACCCTTGTCTACTCAAAATTCTTTCGAAGTCATGCTACCCACCCTTATTTTACATCTGGTTTCTTTGTATATTTGCTTCACTCTCCTTATCATCTCTCTGCTTATGCCTCTCTTCTTCATCGCCCCCCATAGTGTCTTTCTGTCTAGTTTGTCAAATGCTGCCTTCAGGTCCACGAACGTCATACATATTTTCCCTCTCTACTCTCTTAACTTCTTTCCTAATACATGTTTTATTATGTATATGTTATCAATCCCTCCTCTTCCTCCTCTGAATCCTGTCTGTGTTTCATCTAGTCCTCCTTTTTCTTCTAGCTCTTTTATTATCTTGTCATTTATTATCATTGTATATATCTTGTATGCCGTTTGTGTCAGTGTTACCCCTCTGTAGTTCTTCACCTCTTCCGTGCTTCCCCTTTTATGTACTGGGACCACTATTCCGCTTCTCCATTCCTCTATATACCCCTTTCCTATTCAGGTCTTCCATATGATCTCTCCTAACTTTTGCTTTATACACTTCCCCCCTGCTATCCACGCCTCGTTTTTTATTCCGTCCCCTCCCTCTGCTTTTCCTGTTTTCAACTTTTCAATTTTCTTCTTCACTTCTTCTTTTATCTCTTTCTCCTCCTCTTCTTTTGCTTTTTCACTCACTCTCTCCCCTTCTACCTCCTCCTCCTCGTTTTCTTCCCCTTCACTTTCTTCTCTGCATTTGTCCTCTTTCCCTCCCAGTAGCTCCATAAAGTGTTTCGTCCACTCCTCCATTTTTATCTTGTCACTCACCCCCACTCGTTTCTTCCTATTCTTGTTTATGTATTTCCACATCTCCCCCTCTTCCTTTATTGCTTCTATTTCCTTATCTTCTCTCTCCCTCCATGCTTGTTTCTTCTGTTTGCATATTCTCTTGTATACTCCCGTTTCTTCTCTGAACTGCTCCATGCCGCTTTTCCCCCCCTCTGCTCTTGTTTATACTTTCTTCCATGCTCTTTGTACTTTCTTCTTTTGCTTTCTGCACTCTCCGTCCCACCATTCCTTCTTCCCTATCCTCCACCTGTTCGTGATCTTCCTTTTGGTTGTAAGTTCCCTCACCCTGTCTGTGAGTTCTTTCCACCCCTCTTCTAGCTCTTCTTTTTGCCACTTTATTTCTTCTGTTCTTTTCTTGAATTCTCTCATTCCTTTCTTTCCCCATACTTGTTTCTCCCTTTCTTCTTCCCCTCTGTTCCCCACCTTCCATTTTTCTCCTTTTATTGTGACTGTCAATGGTTGGTGGACCGACTCTATCCTTCTTTCTATCTCCATCTTCTCTATCTCTTCCCATGTCTCTTCATTCACTATACAGTAATCAATTGTCGTCTCTACCTCGTTTCTCCTGTACGTCGTCTCCCCATTCTCGTCCCCTTTCACGTTCCCGTTCAATATTGTCCACCTTCTCCTTCTTGCAACTTCGATTACTTGTTCTCCTTCTTTGTTTACTTGTTTGTCCTTAGTCTTCCTTTTTTCTTCTCTCCTTGCCTCTCCTTCCTCTCTTATCCCTTTTTCTCCTATTCTTGCATTGAAGTCCCCTCCTATTAGGAGTTTCCCTTCCTCTTGCTCTTCGCCTACTATTTCTTCGAGTCTTCTCAGTTTCTCGCTCTCTCCGCCTCTGTTGTATATCGTTATGATTCTCCAAATTCTGCGTTCTATCTTGGCCTTTCTTTCTTGTATCCCTTCTTCGTCTCTTCCTCTTTCTTCTATCGTTGCGATTTCTTTTCTTACCCCTGTTATCATTCTTCCTTTTGCTCTTCCTTTCTTTTCTATTCTTACTGCTCCCTGATATTCCCACTTTCATCCACCTGGTAGCAGCTTCTTCCACTTCTCCCACTCACTTTCTTCAAGCCAAGTTTCTGTTATCCCTACTATATCGAATCCTTTGATATACTCCCAGAAATCTTCGTCTTTTCCTTTGACTCCCGCTACGTTCCAGAATAGCACCTTCGCTCCCATTTCTCCTTCGCTATCCTACCCCCTCCCTTTCCAGCTCAAGGCCAGCAGAGATTCCCTTAGCACGCGATTGCGTACGTTGCTTGTCACAGCACTGATTCACCCGCATCTTGAATACTGTTGCCTCGTCTATTGTGACCTAACTGTGGAACTCAGCACAAAACTGCAACGCGCGTTGAACTCTTGCATTCGTTTCATTTTTGATATTAAGAAATCTGAACACATCACGCCCTTCTATAACTTTTTGGGGTGGCTAAAGATTGACGGCAGGCGGCAGTACTCGCTAGGCATTTTTATCTACCAACTTTTGCATGTAAAGCAGCCATCCTACCTCTACTCTCGGTTAAGTTTTCGGTCTGACGAGCAGCGTGGAATCCTGCGAGGCCCCCCGGATGCACTTCTTATCCCGCATACTAGGACCACCACCTATCAGAATTCGGTACTTATCCGCGCCTGCACGCTGTGGAATTCGCTACCCGCCGCTGCTCGGCAGTCCGAGTCACTATATGTTTTTGAAGCGCAGCTATTGTCTCTGCTGTGCTCGTAATCTGCAGTTTTTTCGTTGCGGTGCTATTGCATTGCTATTTCTTCTATCTCACCCTATTCATTTTATTCATTTTATCTTCCCGCACTATTCTGTTTCACTCTCTATTATCACGCTATCTTATTGTTTACTTATTTTACCTATTTTATTTATTCTTATCTCTATTCATAGCCATATTTTTTATCTATATTTATATTTTTTATGTATGCCTTTTTTATTTCTTCATTTATTTATTTATTTCTTAATTTATGTATTTATTTATTTATTTATTTTATTTTTTCCTACTCTTTTACCATTTCATTTTATCCCGCCGAGTCGTTTTATTCTATTCTATTTTTACCGCTGTTACCGAATTATTTTCATTTTATTTTCCATCTGTACGCTACTTTATTTTCTCCTTCTTATGTGCTACGTTTTAGACTATGTCTAATTCATCTTTATATGTAACCGGAATATTTCTTCTAATTTTTAGTCACTTAAGTTTAGTAATACCTATTATGTTTATCTACTTCCACGCTGTAGTCCTTAGGGGATCTTGTATCCCAGGACCTAATAAATGCTTTTCGCTCTCTCTCTCTCTCTCTCCCTATTCCTCTCCCCTTCCCCTTCCTCCCCCTCTCTATACGTTCTCCCTCATCTTATCGGCTTCTCTTATCTCCTCCCTTTCTTTGTCCCACACCCATAGAGCTTTCCCAATCCACATCTTTTGGAATGCTACTCTCACTCTCTCTCCCCTTTCTCTTTCTACCCTGGCCCTGTCCAGCAGTTCCTTTTGGGCCTCTCTCTCCTTTCTTGTTAGGTCTTCGTCTATGTATATTCTGCTTCCCTTCAGCTTTTCTTCCATCGACATTACCTTCCTCTTTCCCTCCCAATTCATGATCGTTACCAGTATTGCTTTTTTCTCTTTTCCCAGCCCTACCGCCTCTTTTATCCCTGCACTCTGTTCTATTACCCTCTCTACTATCTCTCTTGCGGCTCTTTCAAGCCCTCGTTCTGTGTTCACTTCGTCTCCTCTGATTATGAGGTTATTCCTTCTTTCTTGTTTGTCTTTTCTTTCCCATGAGTCCTCCAGATCTTTTACTCTTCCTTCCTGTGCCCTTTCTCTCCTTTTTTCCCTTTCACTTGCTTCTTCTATCAGGCTTCTCATTCTTTCTTCCCCTTCTCTGATCTCTTTTTCTCTTCTCTCTTCTTCTTTAGTCTTCTTCCTCCTCCACTCTTCTTCTAGTTCTTCAATTCTCGCTTTCATTCTTTCCCTTTCTTCTCTCCCTTGTTTTATTGTTTCTTCTAATTCTCTTCTGAGGCTTGTCACTTCCTCTCTCGTTTCTTTTCTCCCTATTCTTCTATTCCTCTATTCTTCTATTCCCTCTCTTGTTCTATTTCCTCTCTCATTTTCCTCATTTCCTCCGTCATTGTTTTGGTTCCCTCCGCCATCTGTTCTATTATCATTTTCATCCAGTCCTCCAGCCCCCCTTCCGTCCCTTTTTTCCGGCCCTCTGGCTCTTTTTCTGTTTTCCTGGGGTTGCTCATTTCTCCTTCTTCCAACCTGCAGTCCTCTTTTCTTTCTTCTTTCTTTTCCCCCGGAGACCTTACTATCTTTGTGCTCCTTTTGAATACTCTCTCCTCTGCTCCTCCTTCCCCCTTTTCTGCTTTTCTCTTCTTGAAGTATTCTATCAGCGATCCGTCCGATGCTGCCCTCTCTCTGCTCCAGATTTCAGCTTTGAGCGGTCTCCCTCTCTTTAGGTCTCTTTAGGTTGACTGTCTGTACTAAAATGTTTAAGAAAATCTTTTGTTATTTCTTTTTTTTCTCTGTATTCTCTAATTTGCCCTTTGGCCTGCATGGGCCCCGGCATAATAAACATTATTCTATTCTATTCTATTCTCTTTATCGACTCGACCGAGCCTCTCGGCGTTCCCCACTCCTCTGTATGCTCCTCTTCACTCTTTTCCCTCCCCTCTCCTCCTATCTTCGACTCACGTAGTCCGTCTTTACCCATTCGCGCCTGCGCTCTTCTCCCCCCGTCACTTTAGCTTTTAAGGTTAGGGACTCGGCTTATTCGCCTTATCTCACTACACTTACTTCCTACTTTCCTTTTTCTTTTTCTTCCTAACTTCCCTTCTAGTCCACTTCCTTCCTGTTTCCTTCCTGTTGCGTCTTCTGTGACTGATTCTCGTAATCTTCGATCACTTCGTTACCTACTGTCACTACCGACCTAACTCCTCCGAGCTCTCAACAGGAAGTCTCATTATTATTATTGTTATTGTTGTTGTTGTTGTTGTTGTTGTTGTTGTTGTTGTTGTTGTTGTTGTTGTTGTTGTTGTTGTTGTTATTGTTATTATTGTTATTATTATTGTTATTATTATTATTATTATTATTATTATTATTATTATTATTATTATTATTATTATTATTATTATTATTCCACAGTGGGAGGTGATACCCATACGTGGCGCGTGCTCAAGTGGTGGATAGAGGGACGCTTGCTGTCTGTGGAGACACAGGCAGAGGGCAGGAGTGAAATACAATAACTCCCGCGAACCAAACACTAGGGGAAGGAACCCCGAAATAAAACCAAATATGAGTAGTGTGTTCAAAAACCAACTACCCCAAGTGAGTACCCTAGCGGAGGGGAATCTCACCGCCGATTCCGATCGGGTGAAAGCCCCGGTGGTCGGTGCTGGCCTAATGGATTTGGGGAAGGCCAATCGCACAAATCATACGAAAAAACAAGAAAACGACAACGACAAGGAAAAAGAAAACCAGGTACAGCCAACAAATAACCGCTGTCCCCCACCGATTGCTATGCTGGTGAACATTGGACCAGAAACGAGCTTCCCAGACCCTTTTGCGCGGCAATCAAAACTTGCAAAGACGCCACCACAAACTCAAACCACGAAAGTGACCGAGCAAGCGCCGGGCGCAGGAAAATACGACAAGGAAAGCACTGGAGAAGACATAAACTTCACCAGGAGGAGCTTGATGACGCAAGGAGCCCCTGAGGCTGCAAAAAAAAAATGAGAGCCTAGCTTCAACACATGATGGAAATTCAATGTCTGAAAAAGCGCGAGACGACGAAGGCCAACAACTCGAAAGGTGCCGAGAAGCGCTCAGGAGAATGAAGGCGGCCACGAACCGACAGAGAAATGTCAGCAATGATATAAAAAACGGGCTGCTTGAGTTGGAAGACGCAGTGGACGTGCTCACCTACCTCAAGGCTGCAAGGGAGACGGCCGAGGCCCAGAAGAATGTGCCCGAAAGGGACAAAGAATGCACGACGCCAGAAGGGGGAAAGAAGAGGGCAGCCTCAAGCCCTCTAGAACAAGAGGCCGAGAAGAAAAAGAGAGAGGCAAGGGCCGCGAGGGAAAAGACTCCGGAAGATGCCCGAGACGGGGGCGACAGGCCCTGGGTCGAGGTAAAGAGGAAGATCCTGAAAAAAAAGGAAAGGATAAGGAAAACCCCGCAGAGACCACGAGCCCGAAGGAGAACCAGAGCAACGACAACGGCAATAGTAGTAGCAGCAGCAGCAATAGCAACAACAACAACAGCAGCGGCAGCAGCGGCAGCAGCAGCAACAACAGCGGCAACGGCACCAACAGCAACAACAATAACAACACGAACAGAAATAAGGAGGTCAGAAAAAGGGCGCCAAAAGCCCGCCGCGATGCTATCTGCATAAAGCCGGGAAAAAATAAGACCTACGCGGACATCCTGAAAAACATTAAGGAAAAGGTGGTCCCAGGGGAGGTCGGTGCGGAAATAAGAACCATCTGCCAGACTCGAAATGGAAACGTCCTACTGGAGCTTGGAAACAGCACGAAAGACCCAGAAAGACTCAGCACCGCTCTCTCGACTGCCCTAGGTGGAACTGGTTCTGTAAGGAGCCTAGTCCCGAAGATGTCGGTGGAGATTAGGGACCTTGACTGCCTCACGGAGGTGCGGGACATAGAGGAGGCCCTGAAACGGGACCTTCCCGAAATCGGGGACCACAGAGTGCACTTAGCAGTGCCAAACGCGCGAGGACAACGGATGGCTGTCGTAGAAATGAGAGCCGAGGCAGCAACGCAGCTCCTCTTCCAGCGAGCCCGGATAAAAATCGGATGGGTCAACTGCAGGGTCAGGCAGAGGGTAGAGGTACCCCGATGCTACAAGTGCCTCGGCTACGGGCACACAACTAGGACCTGCAACGGCCCCGACAGAAGCGGGGCGTGTTTCACGTGCGGAACAGACGAGCACAAGGCGAACAAGTGCAATGCCCCGAAGCGCTGCGTGCTATGCGCGGACAAGGGCCTGGAGCAACTGGTCCACACCCCTGGAACGGGCCAATGCAAGGTTTTTAGAGAAGCCCTGGAGGAGGCTAGGAAAAAATTAAAGTGATTCGCATCCTACAAGGTAACCTCAACAGGAGCAAGACGGCGAACGACCTGCTGTACCAACTGGTCCACGAAACGAAAGCCGACGTGCTGCTGATTAGCGAGCAGTACAAAAACCGGGAATCACCGTCTTGGTTTTCCGACGTATCCAGTACCGCCGCAATCTGGATACCGGACCCGGGCAAACTACCAGTGAAGAGTCACGGCAAGGGAAGAGGCTATGTCTGGGTCAAACACGAAAGGGTGACGTTTTTCAGCTGCTACCTTACGCCCAACGAGACGATCCAGGACTGCCAGGCCAAACTGGATAACCTGGAGGACGAGGTCCGCAACACTATCGGGGACGTCATCGTGGCCGGCGACTTTAACGCCAAGGCGCTCGAATGGGGTATGCCCCACCCAGACACCCGAGGTGGACGAGTACTGGAGATGGCGGGCAGAACGGATCTTCTCGTCTTAAACGTGGGCAAAGCCACGACCTTCCGACGCCCCGGGTACAATGGGACGATACCGGACGCATCATTCGCCTCCGAACACCTGGTGCCGCGAATCGCGAAATGGGCGGTGACAGAAAGATACACCGAGGACCGAAACTCGACGTAAAAAACGCGGTTAACTCGGCCAAATAGAGCGATATACTGAAGGCGCTGGAGTCCGATTTCCACGTTCCGAATTATCTCCAACGGATTATCCGGAACTACTTCAAAGACCGTATATTAGTCTACGACACCAAGGACGGGCAGCGAAGGACGGCGGTAACAGCGGGAGCGGCTCAAGGGTCCATCCTAGGACCGGATCTCTGGAACGTGGCCTACGATAAACTGCTGCGAATAGAAGTACCGGAGGAGACAAACCTGGTTGGATACGCCGACGACGTAGCGGCTCTCATCTCAGCCCGCAGCATCGAACACGCCCAACTCAAGCTGAACCAGGTAATGCGAAGCGTCAACAGCTGGATGACGATACACGGACTGGAACTGGCGCTGAAAAAAACAGAAATAGTCATCCTCAGTAAAAAGAGAATCCCCACGATTATACCAATGAGAGTAGGCGAAGAAGTCGTAGTGACCAAACCAGCTGCGAAATACCTAGGGGTCCTCGTGGACAACAAGCTGAGCTTCTTCGAGCAAATCAGAAGCGCCGCAGACAAGGCGGCCAAAGGGGTGACAGCGCTCAGTAAACTGATGGCCAACGTCAGCGGGCCGAAGTCCAGTAAGCGACGACTGCTCATGTCTGCGGTACAATCCGTCCTCCTGTACGGTGCCGAGGTGTGGGCGGACTCGCTCAACAGAGAAAGCTACCGGAAGCGACTGAGCCAAGTGCAACGGAGATCCGCGCTCAGAGTCGCCTCCACATAACAGTCTCCGAACCGGCTAACTTGGTCATTGCTGGAGTCATTCCTGTCGCACTCCTCGCAAAGGAGCGCAAGGTGGTGCACCAGAGAAAAGCCGAAGCAGGGAAATAGAATAGAATAGAATAGAATAGAATTTATTCAAATGCCCATGGCAATGTTGGGCAACAGTGGAGTACAGGACAAGTATGAAGCGAGTGAGACATTAAAGAATAACACAGAGCGATCGTGAGTAAGACAGAGTAAATAAAATAAAAATAGGATAACAGTAAAAATAAAAATAAAAGTAAGAAATAAAATAAAGTAAAATTAAGACAGCGCAAAAGAAGAAAAGAAAATTAACAAAATAGAATACAGAGAGAGATAGACACAGAGTAAGTACAAAAGTAAGCACAGAGAGAAGAGTACAGAGAAAATTACAGAGAAACTTAGAGCTAATCTTAGAGCTAATCTTATCTTATCTTACGCGCTAGAGAAAGCGAAACGGACAAACAACTACGGACGCAGAGAGGCGGGTCAGGAGCGGGCACCCTCAGTGCGAAATAGATAGTCGTGCAGGCCACGCTTGAAGGCCGGGAGCGTTCTAGCTGCTCTGAGATCGGCAGGCAGCGCATCCCACTGGCGGATGGCCACGGCGGAGAACGACCTAGCTAGAGCCTCAGTTCGCGGACGCGGAGGGAGAAACTCGCCTCGAGGAATTCGAGCCGAGCGAACGGCTGCGGGATCACGATCAACGAACAACTCGCGGAGGTAGGCTGGACGCCCAGAGCGTATAGTGACGAAAAACACGGAGAGCAAAAAATAGAGCCGCCTATCACTAACAGTAAGCCAGCCTAACCCACGTCGATGAGGCGAGATGTGCTCATCCCTAGCGACACCGCAGACGAAGCGCACACAATTATTGAGGAGACGCTGCAGCTTGGTGTTGAGGACACCCGAGATATCGCTATAGACGACGCAGCAATAGTCGAAGAGAGGAAACAGCAGAGTGACCACAAGAGATCTACGAAGTGGCAGAGAGAGAAGGCGACGAGACGCTGCAAGCTGGCGGAGACTGCCATGCAAGCGAGCGGAGATGGCAGCAACCTGCGCCGACCAAGAGAGGGTGCTATCAAGAACCAGCCCGAGATCACGGACGGACTGGGAAAAAGCCAGCGGGGCACCATCCAGGAGAAGCGGAGGAAGCGAGGCCAGGTCCAGCCGAGAGACGTAAGGCGAGCTACCAAAGACGCACGCGACGGTCTTAGCGACGTTTAGACGGAGAGAACAGCTGTTCGCCCAAGAGAGAACGGCTCTGGCATCCTCGTTAACCCTTTCCAGGCAGTCAAGCAGATCGCCCGGGGCGCACTGACGATAGATCTGCAAGTCGTCGGCGTAGACTAGGTGATCGGTGTAACGCAGCACCCTGGAGATGTCGTTGACGAACGCGGAGAAGAGCAGAGGCCCAAGTACCGAGCCCTGAGGGACTCCTAGGTCAAGCGAGGCCCAAGAAGATAGAGAGCCATCGTGGCCGACCACCGCCTGAACCCTACCCTGAAGATAGCTAGCAATCCAACGGAGCACGTGCTGCGACATACCAAGTGCGAGGAGCTTACCAAGCAAGATGGCATGAGGGATCGTATCGAAGGCTTTACTAAAATCGAATAATACTAAGATGGTAAGTTTACGATTGTCAATGCCCTTCCGAATATCCTCAGTAAGACGCAGGAGAGCAGACTGAGTGTTAAAGCCCGGACGGAAGCCAGACTGCCTCGGGTCAAGTTTCGCAGAGTCTTCAAGGTAGCTTGACAGCTGAACGAGGACGACGCGTTCCAGAATTTTCGAAAGTAAGCAGAGATTAGAGATTGGTCGAACCTGCTGCAGAGAAGTCGGCGACTTAACTTTAGGTAGAGGGCGCACGCGTGCACGCTTCCAGCGATCCGGAAAAGTGGCTGAGCCAAGCGAGCGATTAAAGAGGTCGAGTAGGAAAGGAAAGATAGCCGGAAGGGCGTCACAGACGTTGCGCAGTGAGATGCCGTCAACACCACAGGACTGCGAGCGGAAGTGGTCAATCGCACTCTGAAGAGCGTTCGGAGAGATGTCCTTAAAATAGAACAGTGAGTCACTGTAAGCCGGGGGAGGAAGCTCAGAAAAGAACTCCGATACCTCAGAGGCAGACAAGGGGCGCTGCGAGACAGCAACAAAGTGCCGATTAAGGTCCTCTACCGAGAAGTTTCCGTAGTTACTGGACGGAGCAGGTGCAATGCCAAGAGCTCGGAGCTCCCTCCAAAGCAGACGCGAATCAGACAGGCCTGCAAGGCGGGCGGCGTAGAATTCGGACCGACAATCCGAAATGCGACGATGGAGGATATCACGCGCCTCACGATAACGCTGCAGCAGAGAGATGGAGCGACTACGCTTGAAGGCACGATAGAGCACATCCCTGGCTCGTAGTTCGACACGAAGAGCTGGTGTAACCCAGGGTGCGACTTTGTTACGACGACGCCGAGTCACAACGGGTGCATGCACGTCCAGTGCCGAAGAAAGATTACCCTCCAGGCAGGCGAGGAGCCCATTTAAGTCAGTGGCATCAGGAGACATGAAGGCGGTCCAGTCGCTATCTGCTAGCTCACGAAGAAACCCGTCGACGGTGAAGTTGGCGTAAGACCGCGACCGAAAAGATGTATTAACGGGAGGCGCACGGAGTAGCAGCTTGACTGAAATCATGTCATGCCCGGCAATGAAAGGAGTGTCGGACTGATGGAAGGAGTGCAAGACGGCAGGATCACTTAACAGGCACAGGTCAAGGAGCGTATCAGAGGTTGCGGTGTGACAGGTGGGAGAGAAAGGAACAACGTGCAGAGCATGGGAGGAGCAGAAACCGCGCACATCATCAGCATCGTAGGTAGAGCCAAGCAGATTGGAGTTGAAGTCACCAAAAATGACCGAAAGCGCGTAGTTAGAGCAGTGCAGATCGAAGTCACGCTCAAAGCACGAGAGATTGGCGGTTTTGGGAGGCCGGTAGACTACAGCCACGACGAAGGCAGGCGCATACCGAGGCTGAATTTCGGCAATAAGAAACTCTGGGCTAGCAGAGTACGGTGAGGGCGAGCAAGCCAGCACCCTAACGCGCAATGCCTCATGGACATATAAGGCAACGCCACCACCTATCTTCCCCAGACGATCATTACGGTAGAGAGCATAGCCAGGTAAGTTGACCGAGGAGTCCGAAATCAGCGGGTGGAGCCATGTCTCACTGACCGCAACAATATGAGCACTGTCAGGCGCATGAGATCAATGTGGCCTCTGAGGGAGTTCGCATCGGAAAGAGCAGGCGAACAAGGAGGAAAGGATCCGCACGCTCTGCGCCTGGCAGACGGCATGGGAGGAAGAAGCGAGAGGACGGTGGACTGCAAGGCTGATACACAGGGTCGAAGAATGGATCGAACGAGAACACCGAGGGGTCGATTACTATCTGACGCAACTGCTATCAGGGCACGGGTACTTCCGATCCTACCTTCATAGAATGGGAAAGGCTAGAACCCCGAAGTGCATCTACTGCCCTGAAGCGAAGGACGACGCGGAACACACGTTCTTCACCTGCGAACGATGGGCGCACGAACGAAGATGCCTAGAAACGGAGCCCGAGGCACAGCAGAGCCCTGAAACATAATCGGGACAATGCTCAGCAAGAACGAACATTGGACGCGAGTGTCACGCTACGCCCAATACATCCTCCGACGGAAAAAGAGCGATTTGGATCGAAATGAAGATGAAGAACGGAGCTAGGAGTGAGCCTGAAGGGCAAAAAATAGAGTAAAAAAAGAGAAACAGAAATAGGAGAGAGCCCGACGGGCGTAGACAAGAAGGACTTACCTTGAAGTAATGTGGAAAACGGTTCCGAGGTAGTGTCCTGGAGCGAGAGGGAGGAGTTTGAGGCGGTAGTCCGAGTATGGGAGCCCGTCACACCGTGCGTTAATGCATTTCTCCTCCCTTCTAAGAGAAAAAAAAAAATTATTGTCGTCGTCGTCGTCGTCGTCGTCGTCGTCGTCGTCGTCGTCGTCGTCGTCGTCGTCGTCGTCGTCGTCGTCGTCGTCGTCGTCGTCGTCGTCGTCGTCGTCGTCGTCGTCGTCGTCGTCGTCGTCGTCGTCGTCGTCGTCGTCGTCGTCGTCGTCGTCGTCGTCGTCGTCGTCGTCGTCGTCGTCGTCGTCGTCGTCGTCGTCGTCGTCGTCGTCGTCGTCGTCGTCGTCGTCGTCGTCGTCGTCGTCGTCGTCGTCGTCGTCGTCGTCGTCGTCGTCGTCGTCGTCGTCGTCGTCGTCGTCGTCGTCGTCGTCGTCGTCGTCGTCGTCGTCGTCGTCGTCGTCGTCGTCGTCGTCGTCGTCGTCGTCGTCGTCGTCGTCGTCGTCGTCGTCGTCGTCGTCGTCGTCGTCGTCGTCGTCGTCGTCGTCGTCGTCGTCGTCGTCGTCGTCGTCGTCGTCGTCGTCGTCGTCGTCGTCGTCGTCGTCGTCGTCGTCGTCGTCGTCGTCGTCGTCGTCGTCGTCGTCGTCGTCGTCGTCGTCGTCGTCGTCGTCGTCGTCGTCGTCGTCGTCGTCGTCGTCGTCGTCGTCGTCGTCGTCGTCGTCGTCGTCGTCGTCGTCGTCGTCGTCGTCGTCGTCGTCGTCGTCGTCGTCGTCGTCGTCGTCGTCGTCGTCGTCGTCGTCGTCGTCGTCGTCGTCGTCGTCGTCGTCGTCGTCGTCGTCGTCGTCGTCGTCGTCGTCGTCGTCGTCGTCGTCGTCGTCGTCGTCGTCGTCGTCGTCGTCGTCGTCGTCGTCGTCGTCGTCGTCGTCGTCGTCGTCGTCGTCGTCGTCGTCGTCGTCGTCGTCGTCGTCGTCGTCGTCGTCGTCGTCGTCGTCGTCGTCGTCGTCGTCGTCGTCGTCGTCGTCGTCGTCGTCGTCGTCGTCGTCGTCGTCGTCGTCGTCGTCGTCGTCGTCGTCGTCGTCGTCGTCGTCGTCGTCGTCGTCGTCGTCGTCGTCGTCGTCGTCGTCGTCGTCGTCGTCGTCGTCGTCGTCGTCGTCGTCGTCGTCGTCGTCGTCGTCGTCGTCGTCGTCGTCGTCGTCGTCGTCGTCGTCGTCGTCGTCGTCGTCGTCGTCGTCGTCGTCGTCGTCGTCGTCGTCGTCGTCGTCGTCGTCGTCGTCGTCGTCGTCGTCGTCGTCGTCGTCGTCGTCGTCGTCGTCGTCGTCGTCGTCGTCGTCGTCGTCGTCGTCGTCGTCGTCGTCGTCGTCGTCGTCGTCGTCGTCGTCGTCGTCGTCGTCGTCGTCGTCGTCGTCGTCGTCGTCGTCGTCGTCGTCGTCGTCGTCGTCGTCGTCGTCGTCGTCGTCGTCGTCGTCGTCGTCGTCATTATTATGCCATGCGCGTAGTGGTAACCGCGTAGATGGCGCGCCCCCCGGGTGACGGATGGGGGAGGCCCGCTGGTCACCTAAGCAGTGACCAGAGAGCTTGAGGGAAATAAAATACCTCTCGTGGACCGACTACCACACCTCGGATCAGGAAACCCCACCACATCTGAGCATGTCCCTAGGCCTCGCAGTCTAGGGAACGGCCAGCAGATATGTTGGCCAATTGCTAAATAAGCATCACTGCTCAACCCCTCTCAATCTAGCAGTGATGACGAATAAGCAATCGTGGCGGTAAATTGGGCAGAGAGGTCTCATACCTCAAATAATCAGTATGGCGTGCACACTTTCCCCTCAACTACCCCAGGGAGCAGACTCCGAAAAAGGAGATAATCTCTACGACAGTTCCGATCGAGTGAAAGCCTTGGTGGCTGCCGGTGACGCAAGGATTCTGGGGGCGTCAAAAGAGTGCAATACCAACAAAGATAAAACAACGACAGGGGTTGGAACCCCGCATGCAACATCCCAACCTGAAAAGCCGTCTCATTCAGAGACGTTTATAACGCAGGCGAACAACCTACAAGGACCAGACAACGAACTCTGGCAGAATGTTGCTGGAGTCCTACGAAGGCTGCAGCGGGCACAGAAAGAGAGAGACATAATCCTGCAAGAAGTCCTGAACAAGCTGGACACGGCTAATGGGGCGATTAGACCGAATTACGTTGTGCAAATAAAGAAGGGCGTACCCACAGCTCTAAAAATGGTTAAAGAGCTCAGCGACGAGATCAAAAGAGAAGAGAAGCAGAAGGAGAAACTCGGCGAGTTACTCTTGGGGAAACTAGTGGAAAGACCGACAGATACTATGCAACAGAGGGATAATAGAGCAACAAGTCGAGAAGCAGGCAAAAGAAAGCCCACAAGCCCACCAGGAGGAAACTTGCAGCGGAACAAGATCGGCAGGACCACAAAGGGCCCCCATCTACAAGTAAGCCCCTCTAGAGAAAGATCAGCAAGTGCGACGTCGGCCTATTCCCAAGAGGGAAAAGGAGCCTCGATCTCCAACATCCTCTAGATTCGCGGACTCAGAGGATAGCGCGTGGGAACTTAACCCAAGTGACCGACGCAAGCGTCATCAGCTCCTAAGGCGAGCGCAGAAAAACAGCGCCAACCTTGAAAGCTTAACGACACAGGGAACAGCACCAAGAGAACATGACCAGGAAAGAATGAAGACAAGAAAGAAGAAGAAGAAGAGAAAGAGAAGACCGAGACCTCCACAAGATGCGGTAATCATCAAACCGGCACCAGGAAAATCTTTTGCAGACATCCTGAAAAACATTAATGAGACAACGATGCCCAATGATGGACCAAAGATAGTGAAGCACACCAAGACACGGAAGGGAGACCTGCTGAATAAGTTCAAAGGGAAGAAAGGCGACACCTCGGCTGTAGCGACCGCTTTATTACAAGCAGTAAAAGATACCGGCGAATTACAGAGCCTGCTAGCCATGACCACAGTTAGGGTCTTCGACCTAAACAGCGGAACCACAAAAAAACAAGTCCAGACAGCCGTTAAGAAAGCCATGCCGGAATTGACCGCCGACCCCATAGTTGCACTCTCGCATCCAAATCAGAGAGAGCAAGTGATAGCCTTTGTCGCATTACCCGCTAGGAATGCTGCGACTTTTGCTAAGACAAAATATCTTCCGATCGGCCCCTTTAGCTGTCGAATAAGGCACTACAATCCAGTAAGAAGGTGTTATACATGCCTCGGATACGGGCACACCTCCTATACCTGCAAAGGCCCAGATAGAACGAATCACTGCTATAAATGCGCTGAGAAGGGGCACAAGGCGTCAGACTGCACGAACGAAGAGAAATGCATTGCTTGCAAGGAGGCAGGAAGACCAGAAGAGGACATCAAGCACCGCCTGGGAACAGGAAAGTGCATGACCTATCGGGAGGCATGGGGGATGCCCAACACCAGCACAAGAAAATGACCAAAGTACTCCAAGCAAATATCCGACGTGGCCCAGAGACTTTCGCACTCTTACAGGTGATGGCCAAAGAAAAGAAAGCAGACATCGGATTCATAAGCGAAATCGGCCAAGTAAAAGTAGACGGATCTAACTGGGTTGCGGACAATCTCCAGAAAGCCGCGGTCTGGGTCCTAGAACCAGGAAAAATATCTATTGACAAAAGTGGCAAGGGAAATGGATTCGCATGGATCAGAAGCGGTAACATCACCTATGTCAGCTGCTACTTCCGACCCGTCACCCCCGGTGAGCCAGACAGCATCAATCTCTATCTTGACGGACTGGAGGATGCATTACAAAACACGCAAGGTAGTATCATCCTCGGAGGAGACTTCAATTCCAGAGCTCTTGATTGGGGTTCTGAGAAGACTGACCCGAGAGGGCAAAAGATCCTAGATATGGCATCCAGACTCGGACTAGAGATATTAAACGATGGCACAACGACCTTGAGAAGAGATGACCAAAAAGAGACGGTGCCAGACATCTCCCTTGCCTCCGAGGACATAGCAGGAAGTATAAATGACTGGGAAGTCCTAGATGAAGTCAATCCCAGTGATCACGAATACATTATGTTTTCCACTGGTCACTCACAGCAAACGCGCAAACAACAGCGCACCCGGAGATGGAATCTAGCAAAACTGGACAGGAAAAAATTTGAACTCACCATGCAACAAGGAGAAAGAGCTGTAGAGGAACTCTCGACGGAGAATGCAGAAGACGCGGAGCAACTAGTAGAGGCAACCATGAAACTCATTGAGAACACATGCGCAACATCAATGCCAAGAAAGACGGATAAAAAAGGGAGATCTCCTGCCTATTGGTGGAATGACGAAATCGCGGACCTCAGAAGAGAGTGTCAACGCCTGCGAAGAAGAACGCAAAGAGCAAGGAAGAGAAACAACGGGACTGAAACAGATAGACGTAAAGATGAAGAACGAGCAACAAGAAAGCATCTCAGTCTAGCCATCAAAAAGAGCAAAACATCGCACTGGAGAGCACTCTGCGCCGAAGTGGATAACGACCCGTGGGGACTAGGGTACAAAATTGTACTAAAACAACTCGGCAAGTATGCAAAACCACCGCCTCGCGACGCTGAGGTGATGGAGGGAATAGTCGCAGCACTATTTCCGGATCACGAGGAGAGACAAATTCAGCAAATAGACGTCCTTGCTGACGAGATACCTCTGTTCACTGAAAAAGAAATGGTGACAGCAGTGAAATCTATGAAGAACCAGAAAGCGCCAGGGCCAGATGGTATCCCTTCAGAAATCCTTAAGCTAGTGGCAGAAATAGCCCCCTCAGTACTACTTCGCATGTATAACACATGCCTGAAAACTGGGACTTTCCCAAAAAGATGAAAAAGGCAGAAACTAGTCTTTATAGACAAAGGAAAAGGAGACCCAAACAGTGCATCCGGAAATCGGCCTCTGTGCATGCTAGACACTGCGGAAAAAGTGCTAGAAAAGCTCATAAGACCGAGGCTTCAAACAGCGGTGAAGGCTGGGGGCGACCTATCCGATAAGCAGTTCGGGTTCCGAAGGGGCAAATCAGCTGCCGATGCGGTCTCAGTAGTAAGAGAGACTTTCCAGACAGAACAAGAAAAGAATCAACACTCGAAGGAGGTTATTCTGCTTGCAACCATCGACGTCAAGAATGCTTTCAACTCGGTTGGTTGGGAAAATATGGTGAACCTGCTAAGAGATAAGCACAATGTCCCCCCTTACTTACTCCGCATGGTGGAAGATTACCTCAGCAATAGACAGCTCTTATATGAAACCAAGGATGGCCTAAGAACTAAGAAAGTATCCGCAGGAGCCGCACAAGGGTCAATCCTAGGACCGGAACTTTGGAACATATCTTATGACGATATCCTCAGACTAGAGTTGCCCGATGGATGCTACCTCATAGGCTATGCCGATGACATAGCGATCGTCATCACTGGAAGGAACAAAGAGGAGATCCAAGAGGGATCCTGAGAAGATGGCTCGACGACCATGGACTAGCGCTTGCGGCGGAAAAGACCGATCTGATATTCTTGACCAAGAAGCAAAAGGCAAGTTTCAACAACATCCAAGCGATGCACATTGAGGACCTCGTCACTGAGACAAAAGAGTCCATCAATTATTTGGGGTTCACCCTAGACCTAAAGATGAGCTTTGGAGAACACATTAGAAAAGGGGCAGATAAAGCATCGGCGGTCACACAATCGCTCAGCCGACTGATGAGAAATATTGGTGGCCCGAGGGCTAGCAAGAGAAAACTGCTGATGTCAATCACCAACTCCATACTTCTGTACGGCACAGAAATATGGGGAGAGACTCCGCAAAAAAAGTTCCATCGAAAAAGAATAGCCAGGGTCCAGCGCAGGGCTGCTCTTAGAGTATGCAGTGCATACCGTTCTATATCAGAGCCGGCTGTACTAGCCATTGCGGGAACGATCCCAGTAGATCTGCTAGCACTTGAACGAAAGACAATCTACGAGAGAAGACGTAACGCTGAAAGGGACGGTGAAGTCATCGGCAGAGCCAGGATCGCGGACGAAGAAAGGGCTGTGACCATGGACCAGTGGCAACAGAGGTATGATGCGGTTCGACGTGGTAAATGGACTGCGCGCCTCTTACCAAAGGTGAAAGGCTGGATAGAGAGGAGTCACGGGGAGGTAAACTATTATCTGACCCAACTGCTGTCTGGACACGGTTACTTCCGATCCTACCTGTTCAAACAGGGAAAAGTAGGAAACCCGACATGTCTCGCCTGCGGACAAGCTGTAGACAATGCAGAACACACACTGTTCATATGCAGCCAATGGAACCTACAACAAGGAGTACTGAGAGAAAAGATCGGAGAATTTACTCCCGAAAACATATTAGAGCTTATGATGAAGAAAGAAGAGAACTGGAACGCCGTAGCAAAGTACATGGAAACGGTTTTACGGACGAAGAAACTAAACGGTTTGGTTCACGACCAAACCTCGTGAAGCAACAGCTGTGCTCTCTGCGTTTAGCCTCTCCGGGCCTAGGAAAAAGCTACGAAATGTGTAGAGATCAAAGCGCGGAAAGACCGAGCCTTAGTATGGGGCTGACAACCCTAGCTCGACCACGCTTGGACGAGCAGCTCCTGACGCGCCATACAAAGGGTGAAGACGGAAGAAAGAAGAGACCACGTAAGCCTGGAGGCGGGCGTGGTACACCAACGAGGAATCTCTCAAGAGATCACAGAACGATAAACAGAACAGAGCAAACGCCAATCCGGCGAAGAACGGCCATCTTGTGTAATGCTTACGCGGGTCCAGGGTGGAAACCTCAACGAGGTTTAGGTAAAAGAGGAAGGGTTTTAGTGGGTCGTACAGGTGAGGTACAGCCCCATACTCCGGTCGGTCTCGCACGGCCACTGATGGTGCGGTTGCGCATTTCCCCCCTCTAATATTAAAAAAAATAAAATATTATTATTATTATTATTATTATTATTATTATTATTATTATTATTATTATTATTATTTAAAAAAACAAATATGGACGGTTTCCAACGAACAAACCTTACGGTGCAGGGGGTCGGATCCCCAGTACCGGCGGCCGACGGGGGTGTGCAAGCGGGCCCCGCGTCGTCGAGATCCAACGACCGCAGCTCTCCACTGGTGGACCACTTGGCGAGTGGAGGGTCTAAAGCTACAAGCGAACACTCAGAGATGAACCCTTTCCAAAGAAGCTCTCTCATCATGCGAAGCCCACCAAAGGCAGGCGAAACGGAAGGAAAGGGAGAGGAACTCCTATAAATGGAAGCAGGGACGGCGCCTGTTGCAGCGGGTCCACGCGGAGCGGTAGGCGAGGCTGAGGCGGCTAAACAAAAAATGGAATCGGAGCTACAAAAGTGCAGAGATATAATCAGAAGGATGAAGGCGACGACAGAGAGGCAAAGAAACATCAGTATGGACATAAAAAATGGACTTACCGAGCTGGAGGAGTCGATCGACATCGTAGACTCGCTGAAAAGTATCTGCCAGGCCGCCCCGCAGAGACCGCAAGCCCACAAGCAGGGACCGGCATCCGAGAACCCGGGCCGAACTACTCTGGCCGACCCTGAGTCGAAGAAGAGATGCCCAATAGATAAAGAACCTGAAAAGAGAAAGAAAACTAATGAAAACGCCGAAGGATGGGCGCAAGTTGCGAGGAGACGACGCGACCGCCTCTAGCCAGCAAAAACGGAAGAAAAAAGTCCAGAAACGCTCGGAGGCCTTGCTAATAAAACCAGCAGCGGGGAAAACGTACGCAGACGTACTCCGAACCATGAAAGAGCAAATCAAACCCGAGGAGCTCAAAGCGGACATTAGAGCCATCCGCAAAACGAAGGCTGGAGACGTGCTCCTTGAGATGGGAAAGAACATGGAGGATCGAGAAGGAATAACCGACACGATAAGCAGCGCCATCGGTCGAGCCGGGAAAATTCAACATCTCGTACCGAAAACAACGGTCGAGATCAGGGACCTCGACTCCCTCACGGAAGAGGATGACGTACGGGACGCAATCGCCCGCGCCCTGCCAAACAGCAAGTCCGAGAAGAAGGTCACTGTCACGAAGGCAAATATCAGAGGCCTCAGGATGGCCATTGTCACGCTCAACGACGCGGAAGCCAACGCGATGCTGAGGAACGCTAGGATCAAGGTCGGGTACATAAACTGCAGGATCAGGCGAAGAACCGAAGTCCTCCGCTGCTGAAGGTGCCTCAGTTACGGGCATCACACCAAAACCTGCCACAACCCGGACAGACACGACCTGTGCTACAAGTGCGGCACTAAAGGACACAAGCTGAAAGACTGCCAGAAGGAGGTAAACTGCTTCCTGTGCAGCGACTCGGGCATAGCTGACGTGAACACGAAACACATGAGTGGGTCAGGGAGTTGCACTGTCTTCCGGCGCGCCTTAGAAGAAAAAAGAACTCAAGAACATGGCTAAGCGAATTCTACAAGGCAACATAGATAGGGGAGGGCTGGCAAACGATCTGCTGTCGCAACTGCTATACGAGCTAAAAGCCGACGTGATCTTTATCAGCGAACAATACAAGGACAGAGAAGAACCGACGTGGATCCCCGACAAACTAGGCACCACAGCTATCTGGGTACCAGACAGACGTCTGACCATAGAAAGCCACGGCTCCGGTAACGGGTACGCGTGGGCAAGGATAGCAGACATCACGTATGTCAGCTGCTACTTCACGCCAAACGAACCGATCGGAAACTTCCGCGCAAAGATGGACGAACTAGAAGATACTCTACGAAACATGAACGGAGATTACATCGTAGCCGGCGACTTCAACGCCAAGGCGGTAGAATGGGGAGCCGACTTACCAGACTCTAGAGGAAAACGCGTGGTGGAAATGACAGCTAGACTAGGCCTCACCATTCTAAACAATGGAAAAACGACTACCTTCAGGCGCCCAGGGTGCCGTGAAACAATCATCGACATCTCATTAGCGTCGGACAGGCTAGCAGCGAGAATCCGAGACTGGCAAGTGATCGAGGATTACACAGGCAGCTACCATCAGTACATCACGTTTACCATCGACCCGCGGAGCAACACGGGACACCCCACCGTCGCACCCAAAAGACCGAGGTGGAACCTTGAAAAGATGGACATGGAAAAACTCTCGTCCACCCTACAGGGAAACCAACAGGAGCTGGGCAGAGCTCTGGAGGAGCCGCCCAGCCGAGAGAGCGCGGAGGCGGTAGTGGACGCAGCAATGCGGCTCATTACCCGTGCCTGCAGAGAAGCGATCCCACAGAAAGTTGCCCGACGCAATCACAAAATACTGGCGTACTGGTGGTCCGGAAAGATAGCCGCCCTGCGAAGAAGGTGCCTTCGCACAAGACGCCTGGCGCAACGCGCAAGAAGAAGGGGCATCGCCGCAGCCCTCGGGGAGACGGAAGAAAGCAAGACGGCTCACAAGGAACTGCGCAAGGCCATCAAAAGAAGCCAGGCCCGGGCCTGGGAAGCCCTTTGGGAGGAACTGAACACGGACCCCTGGGGCCTCGGCTACAAAATCGCGATGAGAAAACTAGGCGCAATGGCAACCGGAGGACAACTCGACGCCGATCAAATGAAAAATATCGTGAACGATCTCTTTCCAACGCACCCCGCCAGAACAAAAGCCGAACTGGAAATAGCGCCACACGACATACCGCTGTTCACCGAGAAAGAGCTACGGACTGCCGTTAACTCGCTTCAAAACAAGAAGGCGCCGGGCCCGGACGGAATCCCTGCGGAAGTACTCAAAGCGGTATCTATATGCCACCCGCACATACTCCTCAAGATGTACAACCACTGCCTCAGCGCCGGGGTTTTTTGCGCGCGCTGGAAAAAGGCAAAGCTCGTGCTCATCAGCAAAGGAAAGAGAAGAGCGGACTCCACGTCCTCGTATCGCCCCCTATGCATGTTAGATACTGCCGGCAAGCTTCTAGAGAAGCTGATCAAGCCGCGACTGCTAGCAGCAATTCAGGAAGCGGGGGACCTCTCAAACCGGCAGTTCGGCTTCAGAAAAGGAAAATCGACCATCGATGTTATCAACATGATAGTAGCAGCCGCTAAATCAACCGAACGAGGAAACCACCACTTGCGGCCGGTGTGTCTTCTGGTAACGCTGGACGTCAAAAACGCCTCCAACACGGCCAAATAGAGCGACATGCTAGAAGCCCTGAGAAAAACGTTCAAAGTCCCCGACTACCTTCTTCGCATGATAGAAGACTACCTGGACGATAAGCTGCTAGAGTTCGACTCAAGCGACGGACCCGGACGAAAAGTGGTGAGCGCTGGCGCCGCTCAAGGATCAATCCTTGGACCGGACCTTTGGAACGCCTGCTACGACAGCATCCTGACAATGGAAATGCCCACAGGCACTTTCCTAGTAGGATACGCGGACGACATCGCAGCGGTCATTATAGCGAGAGACCAAGCGCTAGCACAGCTCAAACTAAACCAAGTCATGCAGCGAGTGAACAAATGGATGGAGGACCACGGTCTTAAGCTAGCAGTAGAGAAAACCAAAATCCTACTCATCACGAAAAGACTCGCACCTACAAACCCGGAAATGCTGGTAGGCGAAAACCAAATAGCCGTCAGAAGCTCTGTAAAATACCTCGGAGTCATGATCGACAAGAAACTTACCTTCTGGGAACAGATAAGAAAAGCAGCGGACAAAGCGGCAAGCGTCACAGCTCGGCTGGGCAGGCTTATGGCGAACATCGGTGGACCCAGGCCATGCAAGCGCAAGCTGCTGATGTCCATCACACATTCGATCATGCTGTACGGCGCGGAGATCTGGGCAGACGCGCTGAAAATAGAAAAATACCGAAAACGCACGGCATCAGTGCAAAAGATGGGCGCTCTGAGAGTTGCCTGTTCGTACCGTACCGTATCAGAAGCAGCAGTCCTCGTGATAGCAGGGATAATAACAATCGACCTTCTAGCTTTTGAAAAGAAACAGATCGGAGCACGGAAAGACGAACCCGACAAAGCACGGGTCAAAACAGAGGCCCGGACGTCAACGATGGCGAAATGGCAAGAAAGGTGGCTCAGCGACACGACAGGGAGATGGACGGCAAGGCTCATCAGCGACCTGAAAAAATGGACAAGCCGTGCACACGGCGAAGTCAGTTACTACGTGACGCAATTCCTGTCCGGGCACGGCCTATTCTAGACTTACCTACATAGGATGGGAAAAGTACAAAGCCCGACCTGCCTACACTGCCGGAAGAGCAACGACGACGCCCTGCACACCTTCTTCATCTGCGACAAATGGAAAGAAGGACGAACCGCATTACAGAACACCACCGGGCCCCTCAACCCGGACAACGTTGTCGACAAGATGCTCGAAAACACCGAGAACTGGAACGCCGTCGCAGAGTATGTGGAAACAACGCTGCGAAAGAAAAAAGATGATGAAGAACGGTGAGCCCGAAACGGGCAAGCCTTACCTGGAACCGCATAGCCGTAGCTACCCAGTGTCGAACCTCCGAAGGTGACCCAGAACAGAAAATCCCGAACGCAGACCTGAAAGAAAAAAATAAGATGAAAAACGCCTGAAAAGGCGAAACGAGGCCAACACTCTGAAGCATTGTGAAAAACTTAGTACCAGAGTGGAACCATCGCCCGAGCGGAGATGGAGTTTAGTGGGTATACCATATCCGGGGAGTCCCACACACGAAGGAGCTGACGCACGCCGCTCCTTTATGGTGCGTAACGCATTCTCCACCTACCTAAAAATTATTATTATTATTATTATTATTATTATTATTAGTATTATTATTATTATTATTAGTATTATTATTAAGAATATTGTATCTTAGAATAGGCTAGAGTTAAGTTATATTGAATAAACGTTAGATATTTTTAAAAGATTCGTGTCATTGCTTGCATATAATACCCAGTCACTCTTCAAACACATTTCAGCTAATATTTAAGCTAAGAGTTTAATATTTCAGAGCAGCTATCTTGGATTTTTTGCAGTTTAAAAAAATCACACCGCCATCTTAGATTTTAATTCCTTGAAAAAGGGGGTCATACTTGGGGGAGATAGGCAATGACATCGTTGCATAACGGGAAAAAATCGAAATAACATAACACCGAAATGCAGATCGGTAGTGACGCTGCTGCTGCATAGCAGAAAATCGGATAATAACATACCCGCTCGTCAGCCGGCAAGATACGCTGTCGTCTAAATGCAGATCGGTAGTGGCGATGTTGCATGGCAGGAAAATCAGATGGTAATATCTAAATGCAGATTGGTAGTGGCGCTGTTGCATGGCAGAAAATCGAATCATAACATATCCACCCCGGTGATCGGTAGTGGCGGAAAATCGGATGGTAACATAAACAATCGGCGATCGGCGAGTTACCGACGGTTGGTAATAGACCGCGGCGCCTCTGGTGGCAGCGCAAGGAAAGAAATCCAGAACCGCTATATTATATCTACTGACGGAGAAAATGAAGTCGCCTTTAAATTATTTGGAAACGATATAAAGTCTGGTACTTACCCATCGTTGCTGACCATTCAGCGTATTTGCAGTCAATATCCATGTTTGGCGCACCGATCACCGACCGTTATTAAAACATGGATATCAAATAAAATTAAAAAATCCCGGCTGTAGCTGAATTATTGAAGGAATTGATGGCAAAAACTGAAACAAATACAGGTCTCTTTAGACATACATGTGGAGTATCAGACCTCCGTATAACGAGTTGGGATTAAATTGCTAGGGGCCTTTACTTGGGCTAGAAGATGCGATCGATCATGTTCCATTCCATCTGATGCAGCCTCCGTTCTCTTGGCGAGCCCCAAGTTACAGTCTCAGTGAACGATAGCCGAATATACAACGAAAGCCATAATACTTTGAACTCTCAGAAATTGGTCATCACTCAAATATGCTATCATATAATCAAAATGTGAGTTATCTTGCTGAAAATCATATATTTCACAGGCATAAAGAGCTCAAAATACATTATTTGTGTGTACGTGCTAGCAAGATTGATAAAATTGTATGAGGATAAGAACATAATCCTACTATTCAATTTTTGAGAAGAATTCAAAGTTATTGTAACCTCCGTTGAATATTCTGCTATCGCTCAGAACAGCTTTGGGCTCGCCAAGAGAGCAAAAGCTCATTGGATGGAATGGAACATGATGGGTCTAATCTATTGGTTCAAGTAAACACCTCCAGCAGTTTGATTCAAATGCGTTACCCAGAGATTTAATAATCTCCTTGTAAGTGCCACTAATTCTTGAAAATTAATCCTTTGGTAGTTCATCTTTACACAGTTTCACGAAAATTTACCACACATAAATTCGTATACGACTAACGTGACCTGAATTATCATTCTGTTAACTGCTGTTGACTAATTTTTTTACACCAACATTAGTGTTTTTTTTTTCTGCGTTCGTTTCGTGATCTCAGATTTCAGTTTACGACATGATGACTTAATAGACTTGCCGTATTATATCAAAAAGCATTAAGGAATAAGATAAATATAAGTTATTCTGAAAAATTTCATATACAGGATGAATTCCCATCGTCCGCTGAACTCTACTCCGAGTGAGCGGACGATAAGAACCCTGTATATGAAATGAGATTTCACATATTATCATATAAGAGCTCGGAAATAACTAATCCCAAATCCCCCGGTGTAATGAGAATGACAAAATTACAACAGGATAAGCCAAATCTTACTTCTTAATTCTTCCAAATAAGATTCTAGTCCTTCACACATTACACGGCTAATTATGTGTATTCTGTGGTTTGATATTCGATGCAAATAGAAAGTTTAATTCAATCTTTCTATAACTTCACAATTCTTGGCAACGGTGTCAATGACCTGATTCTTATTGATTAAACTTGAGACAGATCAAGTTCAAAGTTTAAGTACAAAGTTTGAAGTTTGAAAGTTGAAAGTTTATAGTATTCTATGGCCAAGTTCCTATTAGTGAAACATTTATATCAAGAATAAGATTAATGATAAAAGTTTGAGTTCATCATTATTATTATTATTACTATTACTATTATTATTATTTTGTTAATTGTATTTTACTTTATTGTTTTTTGCATGGAAGACTACTAAAATTGTGACGAAAGCCAGTTTTTCCGTTTTCACGAACCACTGAAATAGGTTCAACTAAAAAACTCAGTGATCATATTGAGGTTTCTCCGTTGGAAATTCTTCGTTCTATTCAATTATCTGAGTTGAAAGTGTTAATGCTGGAAGTATTTTGCTCAAGGTGGCCTGTAGGTGATTCCAAACGACTTCCGGCACTGGCATTATCATCGCAGAAAGATTAAGAAAATTTCCAGCACACATACTACTACAATCTAGAAGTTCAGGTGCGCGTGTTCCAATTGGATCTTTTTTAGACGTCTGACGAGGGAGAAACTGGTTTGCGTCACAATTTTGGTAGACTCTTTCGTTAATGTAAACGATATATATATTGTGACGTGGGTTTTTGTTGATCCGCGAAGCTGGACCGGATAGCCAGCCTCCGGGGTCAATCCAACGTGCACACAGCCATATTTTTGAAATTTAAATTGGTTGGGCGCCAGGCGAACTATCTTCGCCACGTTCGAAATCCTCTAAACAAAACAAAGCCTAACGGAATCTTATGCGGCGGCTAGCTTCAGTACCGCGGAGAGGGGTGGGGATCAGATTAAGGGTGAGCTCGGCGTTAAATAACTACTCGTGGAATTTAGTGTAACAAAAATATAAAAATTTATTGAATAAAATGTAAAACAGCGGATTTAAAAATAATAACAATAATCGTGCTTACCCGGGGGTACTCCCCCTCGGGTACTAGTCGGCTGCAGGCCGTGTAAAGGCGGCCTCGCCTCGATTTGCGAGTTTTACTACAACAATAGAAAAACTAAAGCTTCCACGGAGGACAGCAATAACAGAATCATAAAGAACTAACAAGGAACTCGGCAAATCGGTACCTCGCGGAACAATATCACAATTGACCAATAGAATAATCACCACGAGGTGCTCATAAATAATTACCTAAAATCTAATAAATTAATCGGAACAACACAAAAAAAACTGACTCGGCCGTCGGTCGTGTATAGGCGACCGGCGAGCCTACGGGAGGCTAGGCCTCCTCGTTAATTGACTATTTACAAAATTGGAACTTAACACTAACTTAACCTAACTCGGCCTTCTTAGGCTAACGGAAATTTGAAGTTATAATAACCAGAGAGACGCAAAAACCAAACAGGCTCACGCCTGAGCTCAACGACTGAGTCTCCTCGCAGGTGGAAGAGAGACGGCGACAGGGCCGAACTAAGAATGTCCTTCTCGCAATCGTGTGCGGCAGGACGTAACGCGACAAAATTACCCATTTCGACGCGAAAAATCGTACTTAACAGACAACGCGAAAATTCTCTATTAAGGTGAGGACACTGGTGACGGCCTACCGACTCGGGGGTCGTCTGTATTTGAATCCCAAAATTACGAAAGAGCCTCGTGGGTTGACTGGGGGCAAGATGGCAGACAGCCGTTGCCGGATTCAAATCAGAAAATGGGTAAAGTTCGCTGACGCTTGCCGCTTTCCAGCCACCTTAGAAAATCTTGTGCCTCGTAGGCAAAATCCATCCTCTCGTACGGTTATAATCTCCCTCGCGGGCTCCCACACGCACAACAATCCAAACTCAACCGAACTCAACAAAAAAAAAAAAAACAATGCAACGAAAGCTCTCTCTATAACTGGCTATAACGCCGGCCTAACGCAGAGTGATCTAGCGAGACCGCATGGCGCCGGTGTCGCGCACCCTCGACAGTCAGGCAATTATCGATTTGCCTATCGACTGCTAGATCGTAACTATGGCGGTTTGGCCGCCCTACGCGCGAAACTTCAAATTCGTGAAGGGGGATCCTCGAGGATTCGTCTGGCGGAACGCGGTTCGCTGGCTCTTGGGGGTGGCGGGAATCACCTCCATCACCGGTTTCTCTCGTCGCTGAGTCCCCTCGGCACTCCCCCGCGTTCTCGCCGGCTCTTTCGTTGCTCGACGTAGGATTAGGCCCCCAGGGGCATAGCGGCTTGAAGTTTAGGTGGGCCTCATACGGTCTGGATCGTCCACGTAAGTGTGTGTCGGTCGTGTCAAGTCGTACTCCACCAACACTTTGGCCATGTCTCCCACATAATAGAGAGAGTGTAAAAAAAAAAACAAGCAGAATTAGAAATACAGTCTATAGTCTCAGTACAGTCACGGTCGCCTCTCGGATAGTATGTCCTAGCCTCGCGGCTGCTCTAACGCATTCGTGCTTCCCACATCCACGCGACATTCCTTAATTACGGTCGTCTAAGGGTTCGGGAGCTGATTGTAACGGCAGGTGCACCTTGCAATGTTACAATATATATTGTAACGAGGCAAAATATTTGCCTCGTAATGGAACAATCGATTCCTCCTCAGACGAAAGCGACCCCGCGAAAAATAGAAATAAATCAAACAAGGAGTCCCCAGCTCAGGTTCCGAAGGTCCCCTAATTTAATTTCTATCGTTTGTAATCCTGTATTTTTCCCGTCCTTCTCTATTATCGTACGTGCCGTCTCGACCGGATCAACGAGGGAGATCATCCCTCAATCCCACTATGCCTGGCAGGTCACCTGGAAGCCTCAGAGTCAGTAGCCGGGGCGGCCAAGATCATCGTATCCTGAGATACGCCTGGAAGCGCGCTGCATTACGATCTGCCTCTCGCCAAGAATATCCCGCTCCCCTCCCCATCTGTCTCCTACCGGCCTGGTCCACCGGTCCACATGCAGATATTTCCGCCTTCCAGGGTATCGCGAAAACCTGAGATGCCATCTATCAACCCCCTGGCAAAAGCTCTGAGTGCCAAAGGCCCTGTCAGGCCCGCCACCTCGTCATCAAAGAAAGAAGAGAAAAACCGTCCACCAATTAACTGCATCGCATGCATTTGTCTCTACCCCCCTCCCCCCCCCCCCCCCCTCCCACTAATTTTTAATTTGGGTAGTAACAGGCGGAAACACGCCACTTCTTGTTTGGATACCGTCCTAGATAGAAAGCGTTGTGGCATTTTGAGATACCTTTTTTTTTCCTTCTTGTGAATTGTTTCCAAACTTAGAGCCCTTTTCCTCTTATTTTTTTGCGTGTTTGATTTCAATCTTTGGTTTTCTTTTTACGTTCGTTTCGTTTTGCTTTCTTTTTTTGTGTTTAATTGTTTTGACCAATCTGTTTATTCTGTTATATTTTTTTTTTTGTTGAATTGTTGTTTGTGTTGTGTGCCGTTGAGTCCATATATCTAAGGTAAGCTCTCATCCTAATCGAAACTACCCAAATTAATTTGCCTGATTTTAACTTCTCTCAAAATCTTATCGAATTGTTGCGTTTTAGTTTTCCTTATCCTTAGTAAATCCCCTCAAAATCATTATATTTATAAATTGTGTATCGTTAGATCGATTTTTCTACGAAGCCTGTGCCCTCAAGATATAGCGTCTTTTCTATCCTTGCATTAAAAGCTTGGGTTTAGTCTTTTATTATTGTTTGAGCCGTTACCTAGCCACGTGTCTCTAGAAAGATCGACCAACGCCTTCTCGATAAGATTCTTCCCCAAACTTGTATACATCCGTCTCATCCTGAGTAGAAATCCCCTAAAAAAATCCCTTGAAAATCTGAGCTCGTTTATTTAAGATTTTTTAGATAGTATTATTTTTAGTCCCTTCTTGTGAATTTCCTTAATTATTAATTGTTATCGTGTGTTGTCTCATGGCATGGCGTACCTTGTGTAGTTGTATTCGTGCATGTTCGTGAGAGTTCGTACGGGTTCGCCCCGACGCATTAGATTTTTCGGTTAATTGTTCTACTTTATCGACACTTTTAACTGATTTTCAATAGTTCCAAAAAGTATCGACCCTAGCTCCCCCAGATCCCCCTATGTTATCGACCTAGTCTTATTCTTTGCTTTGTATCCCATGATTAATTCCTACTGTACCCTAAGATAGTTCTTTTCTTTGTTTTGTGAATTGTTCTATATTACCCTAACTGTTACCTCCTTGCTTGTGACCCACATACTTCGTAAACTATCAGTTGTTTGTCAACTTCGGTCATTGGGTCACAGCCCCCCTGTTTGATTATATTTAACGTTAAATAAATTTTTGGGTTTCTTTGTGATTTTTCCATAAACCTTAATTGTCTCGCTTCGCCTATATTATTCGCCCCCACGTTCCCCTCACCCTGAACTCGCCGAGTAGTCCCGTCTGGTGTTATCAAATCGATTGAGTTATTTAAATTTTGAAAATCCCATTTCATTTTTATTATTTTATTCTTTTCGTTACCGCGGTACCCTAGGTACCTGGCGCCCAACCTTCTATTGTACGCAGATTTTGTCTGTTGAATAATTAGTTATTAACTGTCAAATCTCAAATTTACCAAACGGTGGGATCGCCTAGTTCTGTGCACGTAGCTGACCTCGATAACACCCCCCCCCCCCCCCCCCCCCCCCCAATCGTCGGTCTTGCCCGTCACAATATATATATATGTATATATGTAAGGGTATTTCCTTTTTTATTGGTTAGGATTGACAAAAATGTAGACTGTATTGTGTTGCTCTGAAAACAAAGTTTCCTTTTATTAATTACCGATTCTAATTTTCGTTATTTACAGAAACTCTCACCTGAAAACAAAGAAACGACATTTAAGTCTTTTGTTTAGTTCGTCAATTCCCTTTTTCCTAACTATTGTTACTGTTCCTTCCACACGTGGTTATCTTTTTGATCTCTCCGTCGTGTCAGGCGGTTCCTACTTTACTTGCACGAAGTGCGGCAAAATTCAACTTAAGAAACTATATTTTCTTTACATCTCCCCCCTTTGGGGAGAAAATTTACGGTAAAATTTTCGCTAGTCCTAATATCTTCCTCTTCTTTCTCCTTCTTCGTCTTCTATTTCTTCTTCTTCTTCTTCTATTTCTTCTTCAGGGGTCGGGATCAGTTTTGTGATGTGGAAAATGTTCGATTCTGATTTTCTGTGGTCTGTATTAATTCTGTATATCGAGTTTGATATTTTTTCCACAATTTCGTATGGTCCAATCTTAAGTTCATCCAATTTTCTTCTGTTCAGTTTGTTTCCATTTTCCACGTACACCCTATCTCCTACGTTAAATTCATAGTTTCTCCGATTTTTATCAAAAATTTTTTTGTTGTAATTATGTGATTTTATTGTATTCTCGAGTGCTATTTCCCTGTCTTTAAGCCAATCCTCTTCTGATTTTTTCTGCTTTAGTTCCTTTGGTAAGACCGTAACATCTGTGCCATCTAATAGATATCTTGGTGCAAAGCCAGTGACTGAGTGTTCAATGTCATTATATTTATTTACACATTCTTGAGCTATTGTAGTCCAAGCTATCTTATTTTCTTTCTCATTTATTTTACATCTGATTTTATTCACAAGTGTTTGATTTAATCTTTCATTCAGGCCGTTTGAGAATGGTGCATTTACTGCCGTGAAAACCATTGGGATTAACTTTTCATTTCAAAATTCCTTGAATTCTTTTGAATTTATTCCTGGGTATTGATCCGTGAGAAGCAAGCCAATTCCATTTGGTTCCGATATGTTATTGACCAGTTTTACGAAGTCATTTGCACTCTGTGTTTTTGAGGTTAAAATATATACATATCTCGTGAAATGATCCACTAGTAGGTGTAAATATCTTTTTGTGGACCTCGAACCTCCAAAACCTCCGATCGTGTCTATCGAGATTATTTCGAAAGGTTTTGTGGCCGGACCTAAGTGAGACATCAGCCCAAATTTTTCTTGTCCTCTTGATTTATTTTTTATACATATCTCGCAGCTTCTGCAAACTTCTTTTATGTTTTTTGTCAAATTTTCCGCTGTGTATAATGGACCAATCTTCTTTAGCATTTGTTTTATACCTATATGGCACAGGTTTCTGTGTATGTCTTTCATGAGTTTAATGCTGAACCCTTCTGATAGAATGATTTTTTCTTTTTTTCTAACCTTTTGAAAGTATATTTTGTGTTTCTCTATTAATTTACTCTTTTTCTTTTGTATCTCTTCATTTTTTTCTTGATCTGCCTGAATATCCTCCAGTTTTATTAAGTTTACAATTTTTAATTGTTCTTCATTATTTTCACCTGGTCCCAATACTGGATTTCTGCTTAGACAATCCGCTTCTAAATTCTCTTTTCCCGGGGCATACTTGATTTTAAAATCATATTGTGCCAGATAATATGTTAAATCTCCTAGCTCTTCATCGGTCCTAGATTTGATGTTCATGTTCTCTAAAGGTTTGTGGTCTGAATATACTGTAAATGATTTGCCTATAAGCCAGTATTGCCAGTATCTTACTGCTTCTTTGATAGCTAAACATTCCAAATATATTGCTTTTTTCCTCTTCTGGACTTCGTTTAGTTTTTTTGAGAAGTATGCCACCGGTTTTTCTTTTCCATTAGGCCGCGTCTGTTTCAAGATAGCTCCAACGCCTTCCAGAGATGCATCCGTGTAAATGTTAATTGGTAAATCTTGATCAAATATTTCCAGCACCGGTTGTGAACACAGCAGTTCCTTTATTTTTTCAAACGATTTTTGACATTCCTCTGACCAAATGAATTTTTGGTTTTCCCTGAGCAAATTATGGAGTGGGTTTTGGGTTATTGCACTCTTCGGAATGTATTCATGGTAAAAATTGATTTTTCCTAGAAATTGCCTGATGTTTTTCTGCGTTTTTGGAACCGGGAATTCCTTTATTGAAATTAGATTATCTTTCACTGGCCTAATTGAATTATTTTGTATTATATGACCGAGATATCTCACTAAGTCTGATGCAAATGTGCATTTCGGAAATTTTAATCGGAAACCTTCTTTTTTTATTGCTTCTAGTGATTGTGTCAAATGGTTTATGTGGTCAGAAAAAGATTTAGAAAATATCAGTATATCATCTATATAGTTAACTGCAAAATCAGTAAGTTTATACTTCCTTAATATGTTACTTAGTATTCTTTGAAAAATCGCTGGTGAGGTTTTCAGTCCAAAAGGTAGGCAAGTCCATTGGAAATGTCCTTCTTGTGTTGTGAATGCAGTTTTTCTTCTATCTTCAATTCGCAGAGGAATTGACCAAAATGCAGAATTTATATCCAATGATGAGAAAAATTTGCAGTTCCTTGTCTTTATCATTAGGTCTTCAATCACTGGAAACGGCTGAGCTTGAGGCATCACTATTTTATTCAGATCTCTGAAATCTATACATAGTCTGGATCTTTTGTTGTCTTCCTTTTTAAATGCCAAAGTTACTGGTGCAGCAAATGGGCTGTAGGATTCTTCTATGAGTTTTTTTTCTAATAATTTTGATATTTGTTGTTCTATCTCTTTTTTATCTTCCACAGTGCACCTGTAAGGCCTTTTACTACAGTATTTGTCAACTAATAA
Organism: Tenthredo distinguenda; assembly: GCA_947538915.1. NCBI lineage: Eukaryota > Metazoa > Arthropoda > Insecta > Hymenoptera > Tenthredinidae > Tenthredo > Tenthredo distinguenda. The sequence goes on from OX384534.1 coordinate 17,145,732, forward strand.
GTCTATTCGTGCTTCATATTCTTTTACCGTGCCGACATCATATTTGTCCTTCGCAAAAACTGATTTATATTTGTCAATCAGTTTTTCTATTTCAGACTTTTGATGATGATTTAATTGCCCTACTTTTATTTCAAAGTTTTTCTCTTCTACGTGTTCATTAAAATTTATTAAGTATTTTTCTGTACTATTACTTTCATTTTCCCTACTTCTTAATTCAGAATTTATTTTTTTATTTGTAGAGATTTCCTCTACTTTATGTTTTTCTTGTAGATTTAAGCTCTCGTTCTGAGTTATTTTCAAATCTTCATTTTGAATTAAACCGAACTTTTTTATCATGTCTAATCCAATCAAAAAGTCATATTTGAAATTTTCTTTATCAATAATGTATACATCAACTCTTTTTTCTGTTTTAAAAATTTTAATTTTTAAAGTTGTCAAACCCTTTGTTTTTTTAACACCATTAATTGTCACTAAATCTGCATTAGTCGAACTTTTTCCTGTTCCTTTTAATTTCAATAACTTAGAATTAATTAAAGAAACATTTGAACCTGAATCATAAACTCCGAATATCTCTAATTTGTCATCCACTAATAGTTTGACGGTTATTGATGGTGTTACTACTCGTTTTTTTGATCTGTTGCGTTTAACTCAGCTTCTATCACTGAGTTGTTTACATGTTTTATAAAACTTCTTTTTCCTTTATCATCTTTTTTTGCTTTAAACCAGCATGTTGCTTCAGGGTGATAACGAGTACCTTTGTTCATTTTTTCACAAATTGTGCATGGCTTGTGATCCTCATTTCTACCTTTAGTGTTCACATTTGTATCCTTTTGTTTTCCAGGAATTTTTTTTCCATTTACCATGTGTTCATATTTGCTAACTTCATTGAACAAATCCACTGTATCTTTTAATGTTTCTCTATCGATTTTATTGAGTATAAACTCCGGTAATCCAGCTGCAACAAGATCCACCAAGGTGCTTGAGTCGATTGATCTTCTCATATCCAATAAAAGTTTTTCTTTTTTCATTGCATAGTCTAATAGTAATCCATCTTTGTATTTGTATGATAGTGCATAAGTAACTGGACTCCATCCCTTGTTCGCAAATGATTCACAAAATTTGCTTTTCCATGTTGACCATTCCGAGTCTGTTGTTAATTTTATAATCATTGAGCTGTACTAATCTGCACATGATTTTTCCATAAATAATCTGAGTATTTCAATTTTCTTTTCGTCTTCTGTCACATTAAAGCGTGTGCATTCTTTTTCAAAAGTATCAATCCATTGGCTAGCGTTCGGATTTTTGCTTGTAAATTTTTCAATTACAAATTTTTCTGCTATGTTTTTTAAGCTTTTCTGTCCATTCGCCTGTGTACTCTCTACTAATTTTTCCAAAATCCTTTCCCAAGTATTTGTTTCATTTGGATTAACAGCAGCAAGTCGTTGTTTATCTTGATCAATTTCTTCTAAAAATTGATCTGCACATTGTATATTCCCATCTTCATCTATGTAAGCTTTTGCTAGTTCTTCTGTCAGTGTTATCCAGACTCTCCTAATTTGGCGCCTTTTCTTTAAGCTATTCTTTACTTTATTATAAGCTGTTGTTTTTGTTATCTCTTTGTGGAAACCAACTGATTGTAGCTCTTCTGGTACTGCATAAACTTTATTATCCTCCGTGGCAATTGAGGTTATGGCGTATATGTTTGACTTTCCATCACTTGCTGGTTTTATTGTAAACTCGAAACGTAGTTTTTCCATTTTTTTTTTTTTTTGTTTTTGTATTTTATAACCAGAAATGTCGTTTTGTAAGGGTATTTCCCTTTTTATTGGTTAGGATTGACAAAAATGTAGACTGTATTGCGTTGCTCTGGAAACAAAGTTTCCTTTTATTAATTACCGATTCTAATTTTCGTTATTTACAGAAACTCTCACCTGAAAACAAAGAAACGACATTTAAGTCTTTTGTTTAGTTTGTCAATTCCCTTTTTCCTAACTATTGTTACTGTTCCTTCCACACGTGGTTATCTTTTCGATCTCTCCGTCGTGTCAGGCGGTTCCTACTTTACTTGCACGAAGTGCGGCAAAATTCAACTTAAGAAACTATATTTTCTTTACATATATATTGTAACTTTTTGGGTGCTTTACGCGACACGGAAGGTGACCTTCCGTGTCGCGTATGGCTAGTTACTTGTGAGTGTCTTTACTCTAGATTAATTTCTAGGGCTCCTTGGAAGAGGTAATCAATTTGTTAGTCCCTAATACAGACTAGGGTGGAGCGAATCACACCGTAGCTGCCTCCCTCAGACCTGGATGCTGCAAGCAGCACCGAGGCTGTATCAGACTTGGGATTCAACGCACTTGCCGAGACCGTATCTTGACTTGGGTACGCCTAGCGCACCGAAGCGAGTATCGGATCTGGGCAGCGCAGTCGTCACCGAAGCTGTATATTAGCTAATTAAATGCAAAGTGTTAGTCAGGTCAGTTCAGCCTACGGAGAAAAAGGTTGTAAAGAAAAGGAAACCGTCCCGATTAACAAAATGTTTAATTAGTCAAACAATTCATAATCAATTGAAGTGGTTGCAACCGGAAAATTATACTATAAATTATATTACTAAAGTTTAATCTAACGTCGTAGGTTTAGCTATGCAACGATCCTACATTCGTTTAGTTTAAATTTTCGTTATTTTAGAAATTCGATATAATGTGATTGAATTGAGAATTATAATGAAAAAAAAAAGGAAAACAAGTATAATATTCGACTCTAAACGTAAAACGCCGCTATGGTCGTTTCCGTAGCTAAATGACTCTATAGAGTACCAGGGCGCTTTGCCTGTCTGGCCTCAGAAAGGATATATTTGTGAGACAGCGTGGCGCTTTGCCTAACACTGCTGTCGAGCCATGTTAGCGCTGCGCTTATATAGTCACTGTTTGACGTCACTTGTTGTGCGCGGTTGACTGTGCGCGTAGTGACATATTGTTTCGGGCTTAGATCACCCGATCCGTTACAATATATATATATGTTGTAACTTTTTCTGGTTATGCTTCACCAGCAGAAGGCTGGTGAAGTTAACCTAGTCTGCGTGGTTCTTTGTCACGGGTGAAAATGTGATTTTTTTGGAGCTCCTCTAAGGGGAAAATTGAAAAAACCCTGAAACCCTAATACAGACTCGGATAGATGTTACTCTACCAGAGCTGCCTCCCTACAGACTTGGGATATGTTTGACTCACAGACTAGGGTACCAATTATAGCTATACCGTAGCTGCCTTGAGTCAAACTCACCGAAGCTGCCTGTTACAGACTTGGGATATGTGTGTTCTCAAACTAGGGTACCAATTATAGCTATACCGTAGCTGTCCAACACACTCACTGAAGCTGCCTTTTAGCTAAACAAAGTGAATCTAAGTTGCTGAAAATGAATTAAATTTTTAATTAGTAAACAGGAATCTTTGAAAATGAAATGATAAGGATCAGATTTCTAGATAAGTTTAATATTTGGTATTATTTGCATTGCACGCCAATAATACTGATTTTTGTTAAATCTGGATTTTACACAAAAAAAATATAACAGGAATTATACATGGTGCAATGAAAATTAAATCATAAAGAAAAACAAAATAAAATAAAACATAGTTTTGCGATCTCAAATTGAAGGAAAATCAAAAAGAACAAAAGATAAATTAAATCTAAATCAACCTAATTCTCATAACGACTCGCGCTTGCTTTGTCTCTGATTCCTTTTTAGTTTAAATTTGAGTTTGATAATTTCATGATTTCCGTACAAATGCTGCTTTTAGCCAAATGTCGAATTTTGAAGTGAATTGATTCCATTAGGCCGCTTTGGCACAAAGAGAAAGAAAATTTAAGTTGAGGTTATGTGAGTCGAAAAGTTAAATTGAGGTTAAGTGAGAAGAAAGAATTGATATGAGTCGGTTGGCCGCTTTGGCTCAAATCCGCTCTAGTGAAGAGAAATTAATATAGTGAGTCGGTCGGCCGCTTTGGCTCAAATCCGCTGATTGCCGTCTCAGCGTTCCTCCTTATAGGTATATCGTTAGTGATGTCATCAGGTGTCACCCCACCTGCGCGATGCGTATGTGCTGTGTACGGCTATACCAGCCTATACTATACATATATATATTGTAACGTGGTATTTTGATAATCCTCGTTACAAGGGAACTCTACCGAAAAATACGGCGATACGTAGCGCAGACAAGGTCTCCAGGAAAAGACGAAATAGGGAAAAATATTAGGCTAAACTAATGCAGTATTTTATTTTTTGTAAAACTATGTAACTCGAACTACATCTTCTACGAGGCATCCACCGTCGTGGAAACTACCGGAAAAACTATGGCTCATCCTGAAACAACAACACCTACAGTCATTATCGACGTCTCGATCGGCGCGCAAACCTTTGTTTCGCCAAGAAAGCGGCAAGGTCAGCGCCTCCTCTCGAACAGGACGATCTGCTGCTCTCAACGATTCGGACTGGCGGCGTATAGGGATGTGCGAGAAGCACCTAAAATCCTCCCGACATCCGACGAAGCTACCGTCCACAACAACTGCGCTACTGAAATGAGGGTGGAGTACAAGGTCATGTGAGAAGAGTCTCGCAGCCTCCTATCTGATGAGTTATCAGCTGTCGCAGGTATCGAACATCTAAACTGTCTCTGAAACCGTTATCGCGGCCGGGTTGGTCCAGAAAACCCTCGGTACAGCGTTTCTACCGGAAGAATTCTATCGTGAGCGAGGCCCTAGTATGCCCAGCACGAGGTTATTAATTAACTTCTTAAGGATTGACTTTCATGTAAGGCCTAGGAGAAATAATGAATAGCTCTGGCGAGCGAAATTTCTTGTGGATCCAGCGCCAGGGAGTTCCAACGGAAGGCGGCAGGAAGAGGGGTAAGAAGCAATGGCAAGGGTACGCTAGAATCGCCTGTAGATCGCACCAACAGCTAACGTCCGTCGAAACTACCGAAAATGACGACAACCAATTAGGAAGGTGATGAGCCACGTGACCCATCAGAAGTCGGTACGAGCAAAAATAAGGACTATATAAGGATGATACGTAGGCTAATCGACCTACTCTTCGCTCCGTCTGCGCTACACCTCGTATATCGTTCATCGAATATCGTACCTCGTGTATCGTACGTCGTGTATCAAATATCGTACCACCTATCGCTCTAGTATCGCTGATTATCGAGTTTATTTAAAATAGTGTTGTGTTCCATCTGAGGCAAACTAAGGTAAGGTCTTGATTTTGTTACGTGAGGGTAAAGCCCGAGCGGATGTTAAATAAGTTCACGTAGCAAAGAGATAATTATTTATTTGACTTATCGCTAAATAAGTCGGTGTATGGGATCTTACTCGCCTAGCTCTATACAGAACCGTACGTTCTGTTTAATTACTTAATAAGTGAGGCCAATTATATATAATATTATGGGGATGTGGTTAAATGAGGGTGATAAATGAATGAGTAATGATAAATTAATAGGTAAAAACTGAAATATATTCTGAAAGCGATTCTGTTTAAATGTGCGCCAGCAATGAAATATTAATTAATGACTAAACAATATGACGTTATGAACATAAAGGTTTATATATGTCTATGTGGAACAGGTTCTGAGAAATAAAAGGGATTTCTGATCGGTCGATGAAGCTGTGCAATCTCGCTCTGTCTTTACTATTGGCTATTATATGTGAAACGAATAATTTCTTATAACTAAATCGGAGAATAATACTATAGCGGGTGATTCTCTAGGTAAGGACCAATTCACGCATGAAAGACTTATGCGCGAATCAACCTTCTTATCACTCGTAGGTGATTTCCTAGCGAAGATAGATTTGCATACGAAAGACTTATACACAAATATATCTTGCGATCACTGCCTGTTTTCGGCAAGCGATTTGGTTGAAACAGATAAAACTTAGCTTTGCTGCACGACTGTAGTGATGCAGGGTCCCGTCGGATGATGTCTAGATCTGTCCCAAAGTATGCTAGGCCAGGGCGTCTCACCTGACGACAACCACGGTATCGGAGCACCACAATCTATCACTATGTTTTGTGTCTAATTTTGTAACTGACCGGAATTATGGAAAGAAACTGAAGCTAATGGTTCGAAAGTTAATGAAAGAATGAGAGTTCGGTTAAAACGTGAATGATTTTAAAACTAAATGTTTGGTAAAACTGGAATTAATCTATGAAAGTATTAAATGTATTTATAAGGTAGGTTGAGTTGAATTTGGATTTAATGAAAAATGTGTCCTTGCACTAATTGTAGGTTTCGTTTAAGAGATTTTATATTTATGTTTTACGAGCGAAATGAGTCCTTAGGTTGTCACTTAGAAAGATTTTCAATCACTAACTATTGCTCAATTTATGATACTCGGGGCAAACGTCCACGCGGTTCGCGACTTGATAGACGAAAGACACTGCATTAGATTTAGGTGCAGCCACGAAACCGCGGTTGTGACAAAGTGTGTATTACTGCGCCCAGGTAATTAGCCTATCAGGAGTCTCCTTTATTCCGCGGATGAGGATTCACCTCGCTCCTGGACACTTTACCTAAGACAGTGTTATGCGGTCCCAACCTCACTACAGTCGATTCGCAATAACATTATAATTTCGCGCATTCGATACTTTAACAAAATCTATTACATATACATCCATGCATCGCTTCAATCACTCTACTTTAATCTAGGGTTCCTATTCTTATCGGTTACCTCTGTTTATTCCTGAATAATTGTGTTAATGATCAGAGGAGTTACATCGAACCGACCGTACGATGTGGGGTCAGCAAAAACCCTCAACACCGTATCTTTTACGTTATGACTAAGGTTTAGGTTTCGCGACGTGACTTCGTGATCTTTAAGCCGAGGGGGTTTTGATAAACTTTGAGAAATAGTGATTATAATTTACTGCATTTGAAGTATTCTCACGGGTTTTATTTGAAGTTCCCACGGAAACCCGTGGTGTTGACTATCATTTCCGATAAATAGGTATTATCTTAAAATACAAATTTTGAATAATGTGAAGCGGTACGTAACAATTTCTTTATGTGAAGGCACGAGGTCGTTCGTATAAAAGTCTGTTTTTGGTATAGTTTGTTCTTGAGCTAAGAAGCTCGTCTTTTGGTTAATTTATCGAACAACCTCGAGTCTGGCTGAATTCGTAGACTTGCTATTGCTTTCTGGCTATTATTGATGATATATTGCTTTTTGGCTGATTTCCTATCGTATGGCTTTCATATTTAGTATGTTAAGGATTTATAGTGCATGAAATCTGTAGAAAGTACTTTTCCTGGAGAACCTGAGCGAAGATAGCCGCGAGTGGCCTTAGGCCTCGCGTTACAGTAATATGTAGTAATAATTCTGTTTAATTCTGGTCATAATTGACGATTTTGTTATAATTTATTATTAAAACCGTTCTGTTTAACGTAAAGTCATTCTGTAAAGTTGAGTATCGTTTTTGGATAATTTGGTATCGTTAATATCATTACCGTATCGTCAGGGCCGAATTTAGGTATAAGCTATACAAGCTTCAGCTTGGGGCCTCGCGTCGAGGTGGGGCCTCGCACAATATGAAAAAATGATAGTTTTGAAATTTCTACATTTTCACAGACAAGTGAATATAGCATGAAATGTTTTAAATAGAAATGAAAGAATCAATTAATTAAATTAAAATAATTCAAAACATTTTTTTCCCGTAATTATCATCTACGAATCGTTAGCCAATTTAGAAGTAGTTCGCTTGCTGAAAAAACATTGTGTGCTGCTATCTTTTGAGCTCTTGCAATAGTAAAAATATTATATATTATTGTATACAATAGTTCAGTCATTCTGATTTCTAATGCAACAGAGCGCGCACGTAAAGGCGAATACGAATTGAATATACAGATACATTGTAAACTTAAACTCGATTGTGGGGTATTGACGAGCTCGAAAAGATTTGCATCCTATAATAATAGTGAAGCAGTATCTTTTCACATCTTGTAATAAGGGTAAGTATTGTTATTGTTATATAAATGAAACTATCACTGTTTACTCTTGTCGCTTATTTGGTCAATATTCCGTGAAAAATAACTCACTTGCGATGATATTAGATGCTTAAACCACATATAATTTAGGAAAGATTAAAAATGAAGAGAACATTTGAATCTGGATGTCAAAAGAGAAAGAAAAAGCAGGCGTTAGAGTCTCAGGTATCAAGTCTGCCTAAAATCGATAGTTATTTTACTATTGTGAAAAAAACTTCATCCACCGAGGGTGAAAACGATAATAATCTGCTTGACCAGCAGCAACAGCCTCAAGCATCCACATCATCAACTTCGGTAAATGAAACAAACTTGATTGAGAGTGCACCTGATGTTGATATTATTGCAGAGGTCGAAATAGAACAGCAACAAAAAACTACAAATAGATACTCTGATGATGTTGGTCTTTGGACGACTTTAACTAATGAAGACATTTCATTTTGGATTGAAAAAGGGCCTTCTGCTTGTCAACATTGGGAGGGACCGTTCGAAAAATCCAAGCAGATATTTAAAAATCAAGCAAGATATTGCTCCCCTGGTCTTTTTCAATCTACCAAAGTAAATGGCGAAAAATATAATAGAGAGTGGCTAGTATATTCTCCAACAACTGGCTATGTGTATTGTTTTGTCTGTAAGCTTTTCTCCACATCTACTTCATCATCAGGTTTAGCCAATAATGGATTTAATGATTGGCGAAATCCTAAATTAATTCAGTCACGAAAATTCGGAAAATCATAGAACAGCTTTGCTTACATACTTAACAAGAAAACGGGGATTCACGTTGGATTCGAAATTAGAAGATCAAATTAAAAAAGAACAGGAGTATTGGAGACAAGTTCTTCAACGTGTGGTCAGCGTTATATGCACATTGTCGGAACGGGGATTGCCATTTAGGGGGGATATCGAAAAATTCAATTCACCAAGAAACGGAAATTATCTGGGATCATTAGAACTTATTGCTAAATTTGATCCATTTCTCGCCGATCATATTGAACGCTATGGAAATTCTGGATCTGGAAAGCCATCTTATTTATCTAAAACAATATGTGACGAACTCATTGACCTTATGGCAAAAAAAGTAAGAAAATCTATTTTGGATGATTTGCGCCAAGCCGATTACTTCAGTTTGTCCGTGGATTCTACACCAGATCTCTCACATGTTGATCAGCTAACTGTGATTGTAAGATACGTATCTCCACATGACGGCCATCCTATCGAACGTTTTTTAACATTCCTTCTATTGCAAAACCATTCTGGAGAAAATTTAGCTAAGGTACTTGATTATCTTGTTAATGAATGCAGAATTAATTTTAATAAGTGTAGAGGTCAGTCCTATGATAATGCAGCAAACATGTCCGGGAAATATAAAGGTATGCAGCAAAAAATTTTGGATATAAATAAATATGCCGTCTATATTCCTTGTGCTGGGCATTCTCTCAACCTCATAGGCCGGGCTGCGGTTGATTGCTGTGTAGACGCAGTAAATTTTTTCGCTGTTATACAGCAAATTTATACATTCTTCTCTGCTTCAACCAAACGGTGGGCTACACTGAAATCGTATTTGGGTTCTGAATCTGCGGTACCGAAACGTCTGTCAGATACCAGATGGGAAGCACATGCTAAAGCTACTGCAGCCATCATCGATAATTATGATTTGATAAATGATGCATTAGATCAAATTCAAAACGATAAAAATGAAAATGGAGAAACCAAGAGAGAAGCTGGCATCATTCAGGACAAGATGGAAGAATTCGAATTTATGTTCATGCTTGTGCTATAGAATTATATATTGAAACAGTTTCACAGAACTAGCAAAACTTTACAAGATACGCAAATGTCATTGAGTACACGTGCAAAATTGTACGCATCATTATCTTTCTTCTTGCGTGAAACCAGGAATAGTTTCGATAGTTTCGAAAAGAAGGCCGAGGAAAAACTGCCAAATGTGGACTACAAATGTGTCAATAAAAGAAGAAGAATCAGAAAAAAACAAGTCAATGACGGAAATGCATCTGACATCACTACTCAACTCACCCCAAGAGAAAACTTCCGAATAAAATCATTTATTCCGATAATTGATTCCTTGGAAACTAATTTACAAAGAAGGGCAGAAGTATATATGAGAATATTTCACGGAGATTTTCATTTCTTTTGAATTTCGACCAATCAAGCGAAGATCTTGAAAAGAATGTGAAATGTCTCATGAAAGATTACCCTGAAGATATTGATGATAACTTTTACGGCGAAATTAAACATTTCCATGTATACATGAAACAGAACTATTCAGGAAAAAAAAATCCTACTTATCAAGATGTATATAATATATTAATAACTGAAGATAAAGTGCAGGCTGCATTTCCTAATGTCGAAGCTATATTTCGTTTATTTCTGAGTCTGATGGTAACAAATTGCTCAGGGGAGAGGTCATTTAGTAGATTGAAGAGAATTAAAAATGAAAACCGCACAACTATGCTCCAAGGCAAACCCTCTTCCCTCAGTATCTTGTGCATCGAGAGTGACAAGCTACGAAGTTTATCCTTCGATGACATCATTTCGGATTTTTCTGCCATCAAGTCGCGAAGACAGATGTTTTGAATATCTCGTTTCATACAGACAAGTAATGTTTGTTTCACGTATTTTGTGTATTTCATACATGTTTAAGTATTTTGAGTTTATTTCTACTGTTCAATAAAAACCAAAGACTATGTCCAAAGAATATAAGTTATTAAAAAGAATATCCGCCAACGGAACTTGCATTTTTGGCCAGTTTTCACTGAATGAATTTCACATTTATTATGACTTGATAAGGAAAAAGGGGCCTCATTTTTTTGTAGCTTGGGGTCACAACAACTTCAAATCCGGCCCTGCGTATCGTACAGAATCTGGTTGTGAACCACCCTATCGCTTACAGTTAATTTGTTATCGCTGCTCTAAGTAACTCTTATTTTGATTGACTACGGTCCCTATCTTAGGATATTTCTCGGAATATCGTAATTATAAAGCCTAGCGAACCGCTACGTTAACAACTGTATCGTTTGTTATCGAGCTTTGTCGGCTAAAACAGAAAATAAATTATCGGCTTAGGCGGCGTTTAGAAAGAATAATTTTGCATTCGGGTATGAAGTATCGCTCTGTGATACCAAGTCTGGAGTCTAGTGAATTGTTTTATATCGAGTCACCTCTAACGCGCCTATGACTGACCTTGCGTGATAAAACTCGTTAATTCTGTTGCGACAAGCAATAGATCTATCGTAGCAAGCTGATATTTTCTGTCCAATTCTGTTATCGATCTCGAATAATTATCGACTTTCATTGAATAAAAATAATTGATTGATGTTACCTCAAATACTATCGTTGCATTAATATTTTGTGTATGGTGTACCCTGCCCCTCTATCTAAGGCTATCGTTACCGAGTTAGTTGAGTTATCGCTCATCGCATTCTCGCGAATTTTGGCTTATTGTTTTTGGTCTATGGTATCGTAATTCTGTTAAAGAAACGACGCATCGGCGTCTGGCGCCCAACATTCAAGTAAGTTTTCCGTAAGTAACCCGAGTAAGCGTCGAATCGTAGCGTAGTAGTGGTTTTCCTCTGCCTAATAAGAAGACTGCGTTACAATATATATATATTGTAACTTTTCTGGGGTTGCTCGGATCGCGGCACTGAAGGTGATGCGATCCGGTAGTTACTTGTAAGTTCTTTATCTTGAATTTTTAATCAGGACTTCCCGAAATCGTAGATGTTAGACCCTAATACAGACTAGGGCGGAGCGAATCTCGCCGTAGCTGCCTCCCTCAGACCTGGATGCGGTAATCCGCACCAAGGCTGTATCAGACTTGGATCGGCGTTATCTCACCAAGACAGTACCCTGACTTGGATGCAGCTAGTGCATCAAAGCAGGCATCTGATCCGGGCAGCGTTTGCCTGACCGAAGCTGTATGTTAGCTATGGATTGATTAGTAGAATAAAGGAAAGAAAGATGTACTGAGATGGATTTTAGCTGATCAGTTAAATTATAATTTAATCTATAAAAATTACGAGCAAAAATAATACAAAAAGAAAATCGTTACAAAAGAAAAATATTAACCTAAGAGTTAAGTGCTAGGGAAATCTAAGTTTTTACAGTATTTTGTGTTTCGGCTAAGCCACGCAATAATCGTTATGAATGTATAAGTAAATAGTCAAGATGATGAAGGATAGAATACTAAATTTGAATTGAATAAATTGATTCTAGACGTAAGTTCCTGCTGTAGGATACTCCGTTTCGCAAAGTGATTCTAATAAGGCACCTGGGCTCTATGCCTGTCAGGTCCTGGCTAAGAGAAGAGTAGTGAGTCGCACCGGTGCTATACCTGGAATGCGCTGCGCTGTCGAGCAGCACCGCTCATTATATAGCGCCTTGTGACGTCAGTTGTTATGCGTGAAGGGGGATGCGCGATCGTCTCATGTATTCGTATCAGGCATAACGCCTGATACGTTACATTGCCCCCTTCAATCATCAGTTCTTCGGATGACGCTTGCAGTCAGATGTTCGGACGATGATTGACCAATTTTCAATAGTGAGTGAACTCTATAATCGTTTTAATCCGAGAGGATCGGTGACGTCGATGTCGGTTGGTATCTCTATTTCCTCGCGTCGGGGTTCTTTGGCCGGTGGTGTTGGTGTCTCATCATCAGATAAGTCCAGTGTCCCAAAAAGTCGCAGCATGGATATTTTCCTACGATGCTCCTTTTTTTGCATTTTGGTCCATTCCGGTACATCAATTGGAGTCAATTTCCATGGAAGGTAAGTAGTTACTGTACCCGTCTTTATTGTCTCATCCGTGTTGCTATTGTCTGGTATATCCGTCATATTTGGTTGTTTTGTTTCAGGTCTAGGTAAATTCGTCATATTCAATGGGATGCTGATCGGCAGTGAAAATTTAACTGGTATCGGCTGTTCCTCCATTTCCATTGCATTTATCAGGTGGTCGATTGTTACCGGCGAGTTTTCCAATAATAATTCCGTGCTACCAGATACTCCAGGCAGAGTAAGTTTAGTTTTATCATGCCTTAGTCTTCTGTTGTTAGTTGCCGTCTGTATTCCTCTCCCTTTCACGTACCTTCCTTTTCCTGATAGAAATTTCCCGTTTGACGTGAGTATTTTATACTGATTGTTGTTTTCGTCAGAGTTTTCCAGGTTCTCCGTCTGGGTATCTTTATCCTGCACACTGGTGTACTCATACCGGAAAGAACTCATTTTGGCGAATACTTTCTGTGCTTCGGGGTGACTTTATTTATAGTCAACCAATGACATGTGTGACATCGGTGAATCTTCTTTTTCAATTCGTGTTTAGTGTCGTCAAATCGGTTCGTTTTGATTGTGTGTTCTTTACTTGCCGTTTCTATTCTTCTCTCGAAGGTTCCAGATATTTCTTGAACATGTTTACATGGAATCTTCCACGCTCTTGCCCAGTAATCGGATTTTCTAGTATGAACGTTGCTTCCCCTATTCTGGTTTTTAATTTATATGGACCCTCATACAAAGTAAAGAATTTGGCTAGTTTTTTGTTTTTTGTATCTGATACGTTTAAAGCTCGTACTAAAACCATATCTCCTACATGAAACTTAATTATTCTATGTGTTTTATTAAATCTAGCGGCTCGCTTTAGCCCTTTACGCAATATATTACGTCTAACTAAACCTAGCTTTACTTCTTGTGATATCCTACTTTTATTTTTTATCAACCACTCTTCCCAAAATCTGGTTGGTGGTGTGCCTAGTTGGATTTCGCACGGACAGAATCCAGTCGTGTCATGGTACACTTCGTTTACGCAACACTCGATTACCTGGATCCAGTTTATCCATTGGGTGTGTTCACCTGTGAGAAAAGTTCTGAAAAATCTCCCTATTTCGCGATTGACTCGCTCAACGATATTGCCTTGAGGATGGCGGATGGATGAGAAAACTGGAGTAATCCCTTCCTCCTCTAATTTGTTCAACCACTTTGCCGAGGTAAACTGGGTACCATGGTCGAACTGGATCCTGTCCGGCTTCCCTAATTCTGGTATGTATTTTTCAAATATGCACCGAATAGTGGACTCCGCGTTCGCCGTTCTCATAGGGTATATTCGCACAAATTTGCTAAATGCATCGCATGCAACTAATATCCATCGATAATTTCCGCGACTCGCAGGTAACGGTCCAAAGAAATCTATAGAGACTAGGTCTCCTACGCCTTCCGGAACTATGTTCTGCATACTTGCATAACTATACGAATTAGGTACCTTACACCGTTGACATCGATCGCACCTCGCTAATTCCTGTCTAATTACTCGTGCAAATTTCGGTATGTAAAAGCTTTCTCTCAAGATGTGGTAGCATTTATTTGCTCCCGTATGTCCGTATATTTCATGACATTCTTTTATTAGAGTTTTTATCAAGGTATTGGGTACGTAAGCCTGCATCCGGCCCCCTGGTTCCATGTGATATAAAACCCCGTTAATTAATTTAAACCGTTTTTTGATTTTAATGTCCTCTGAGTTGATAATGTCGCTGATCTTATTATCCTGTCTTTGTAATACACCCAGTGACTCTAAGTTTGTCTTTAACTCGTCTGTCACCTCTTTAGCTAATGGTGCTATAATTACGATCTGATTTACCGACGCAGTACTTTCTTCTGTTTCAGGAGGATATCGACTCAGTATATCGGCAACTATATTATCCTTTCCCTTGATGTACTCAATATCAAATTCATAGGTTTGAATAAATAATATCCATCTAGTCAATCTTGAACTTAATAACCTACACGTATACAAGAATGTTAAAGCTTTGTGGTCGGTACGTATTGTCAATTTAGCTCCAAGTATGAACGTTCTAAATTTTCCCAACGCGAAAACAATAGCTAAGAGTTCTTTTTCGGATGTAAAATAATTCAATTCTGCTCCTTTTAATGTCCTGCTTGCAAAACCGACAATGCGTTCCTCCTGTTGCTCTGATAGCTGGTATAAAACTGCACCAATTGCATAATTACTAGCATCGCATTGTAAATAATATCTATGCTTCGGGTTTGGGTGGTGTATTACCATGCTGTTGCAAAATAAATTTTTTACTATTGTGAAATGCGCCATCATATCTTCATTCCACTCCCATCTAGATCCTTTCCTCACTAATTTCAAAAGTGGCGCGGTTGCCTCAGAATATTCTTTTGTAAATTTACTATAATAGTTGGTTAAACCCAAGAAAGCTTTTAACTGTTTTACGTTTTTCGGTACTGGGAAATTCTGTATTGCTTCAACCTTATCAGGTTGCGGACTAATCCCATGCTTGGTTATTCGGTGACCAAGAAAGTCTATTTCTTCTCGAAAGAATGTTGATTTGTTAAAATTTACAGTTAAATTATATTTTCTGAATGTTTCAAATAGTGATTTTAAGTGATCTAGATGCGACTGGAACGAATCAGATAGACACAAAATGTCGTCTACAAAATTAATTGTAAATAACTCATTTTCTTTTAATATCAAGTCTAGTGTTCTAATTAAACTGGCCAAGCTCGTGCTTAATCCATATGGTGTTACCGTAAACTGGTAGGTTTTCCCCTCGTGCATGAACGCAGTGAATTTCCTTGAATCTTTGTGCAATGGCACTTGCCAGAAACTAGCTGTTAAATCTAAGCTGGACATTACTGATGCATTCCCGCACTTCTGGAATAAAACCTCAGTTGATTGCGCACAATCATGGTCAGGTACTATAAGTCGATTTATGAATCTTGCATCTAAAACGAGACGTATATCACCTGATTTCTTTGCTACGACTACAACTGGATTGACATATTCACTGTACGACCTTTCGATTACTCCAAGTTTCAGCATTTTTTGAATTTCTTGATTGACTTTATCACGGTACATAATCGGTATTGGATAGGATCTTTTCACGAATGGTCTATCTTCGTATATCTTGATCTTATGCTCGTAAACCGTGACTCGACCTGGGACTTTCTGAAATACGTCTCGGTACTCCAGGATAAGATTCTCAAAAGATTTTAACTCATCGACTCCTAGTACCTGACATTCAGATAGCTTGCACATGATCTCCTCATCGGTTATACCAAAATTGTCCTCCTCTGAGCTTATATTTGCAATTTTTAATGCTACAGCTCTGTTTTCTTGCTTGTGACTAGGTCCGTAAAGTTCAATGCTGTGTTTTTTACTGTTTATCTCGATGTTCAGTCTACCAAGTTTCAAATCAATATCCGTTTTCCATCGGTGGAAAATATCAATTCCTAATATGACCTCATGTTTTAATCCAGGCACGACGAGAAACCCCACCAGATCGTTGGTAATTCCAATTTTTACGCTAGCTAGGAACTGTTCCTTGATTTTTATCGGTTTGCCCCCTGCCGCTCCGGTAATCTGAAAGTTTACGACCGGTAGTTTTTCGCAATTTGCAAGCTGTTCACGAAATTTGTTATACCAACTATCCGAGACGCAGGTTACCTGACTGCCCGTATCGATCAAGGCTTTTACCTCTATGTCCTCGACCCTAATCGCTACTTCCGGACATGTGTTTGAATCCGTCGTTTCGTTGGATCCTTCCTCCGACAAGTATTCTTTCGGATCTTCAAAAGTATTTGAATTTAAACCGTTTATCGCAAAAACTTTCATAGTGCGCTGTGTCGGTACCGGTGTTATTGTGACCGGCACAGCGACATCTAGTTTTCCGATTCCGCGTTTGTTTCTACCGAATTTTGTTCGTCTATTGTCTCCTCACAATCTATCGAGTTTACATGACGACTTGTCCAGTTATTCGGTCTTGGACTCTGTGTTTGCGTACTTGGCTTATTGTTTTCGACCGTGTCGCCTAGCTTAGGTGTTATGCTATTGTAATCCGTTCGCCATGACACCTGTTTATCACGCGCTTCGCCACCTCGATAGTTTGATGGTGTTTGTCTGTTTGTGACCGTGATTCGACTTCGTGGAGCGTTTGATCGTCCACCAAATTGCAATTCATCAAGGAACGAGAGTAACGAATCGATGTCTTGGATGTTACGGCACCTAGCTGCTTCGACTACATTTTCGTTGAAATGTCGGGTAAGACTACGTACGATTTCACATTCTGGCATCCGCGGAACTAAACCCGTGGCTGATGCAAACTTACGGTTGGCGTATTCCGACCATGTTACTTTCGAGTCTTGGTTATAAAATCCGAATTCTATATCTTTTCTTAATTCTCTTTGCGTTTCTTCCCCCCAATATCTATTTAGGAACCGGGTCTTAAAAGAATCCCATGTGTTGATCACGTCGCGACGCGCAGTCCACCAGTCTTTCGCATCGTGACTTAGACTTTGGCCTACAAACTTTAAACATAGATCATCGCTGTCTGCGCCTATAACGGTAAAGTATTCTTCTAGTTCTTTAATAAATAAAGCAGGTCTCTCCCACGCTTTTCCACTATAATTTGGCATTCTGATATGTTTGCTTATGATGCTATTATAGTCGCTAGCTTGTCCATTGTTTCGAGTTCGAATTCGCCTAACCTCTAAATCAAAGTTTGTTTTCAAACTATCTTGTTTGTTTTCAATCTCTACAAACCTATCGATGTTAGCCTGATAGTTTTCTTTTACTTTATTATTTAGTTTATTCAAACTACCATTAAATTCGCTTCTTATATCTAGTTGACATGTTGTTAACTGTTCCTGATATAATATTAATTCTGAACAGTACTTTTCTTCTATTCCTTTGATGTTATTTTCTACTGATTCTATTTGTCTTTGATTAGATTGCTGTTGATCTTCTAATTTTCTTGTGATTCTAGTTTCGAACTTCGAATTTTCTTTTTCTACGTCTGACTTAAATATCATCATTTTACGTTCAACTGAAGCAAATTTCTCATCTAATTTTTTGTTTATCTGTTCTAGGATTTGAAGCATCATCGAATCGTTTGGACTTGCGGCTATTTTCTTTTCAGAGCTACTATCGGTCGGTTTATCAATAAACGCTTTGTCTAACTCAAACATGCCTCTGTCTTTGTCACGCCTACCTACGTTCTTATCCGTACTTTTCATGCTAAAATCCTTCTCTGAACCCTTTTTGGACATTGCTCCAGAATTTTGGCTTTCCATTTTAGTTTTGAAGTTAACTTTAAGATATTAATGATTCTAAATTTTTCTATTTTGACAAGGAGTCGTGCGTTGGCTCTAACTTTTACTTTTTAACAAAGGAAGCCCCACGTTGGGCGCCAAATGTAACATTTCTGGGGTTGCTCGGATCGCGGCACTGAAGGTGATGCGATCCGGTAGTTACTTGTAAGTTCTTTATCTTGAATTTTTAATCAGGACTTCCCGAAATCGTAGATGTTAGACCCTAATACAGACTAGGGCGGAGCGAATCTCGCCGTAGCTGCCTCCCTCAGACCTGGATGCGGTAATCCGCACCAAGGCTGTATCAGACTTGGATCGGCGTTATCTCACCAAGACAGTACCCTGACTTGGATGCAGCTAGTGCATCAAAGCAGGCATCTGATCCGGGCAGCGTTTGCCTGACCGAAGCTGTATGTTAGCTATGGATTGATTAGTAGAATAAAGGAAAGAAAGATGTACTGAGATGGATTTTAGCTGATCAGTTAAATTATAATTTAATCTATAAAAATTACGAGCAAAAATAATACAAAAAGAAAATCGTTACAAAAGAAAAATATTAACCTAAGAGTTAAGTGCTAGGGAAATCTAAGTTTTTACAGTATTTTGTGTTTCGGCTAAGCCACGCAATAATCGTTATGAATGTATAAGTAAATAGTCAAGATGATGAAGGATAGAATACTAAATTTGAATTGAATAAATTGATTCTAGACGTAAGTTCCTGCTGTAGGATACTCCGTTTCGCAAAGTGATTCTAATAAGGCACCTGGGCTCTATGCCTGTCAGGTCCTGGCTAAGAGAAGAGTAGTGAGTCGCACCGGTGCTATACCTGGAATGCGCTGCGCTGTCGAGCAGCACCGCTCATTATATAGCGCCTTGTGACGTCAGTTGTTATGCGTGAAGGGGGATGCGCGATCGTCTCATGTATTCGTATCAGGCATAACGCCTGATACGTTACAATATATATTATATATACTATACAGGGTGATCCAGAATGAGGTATTTTCCTTCTACCAGTAGATTCGTCGTGAAAATCTAAGACGAAAATTATCAATGATAAAATGTCGAGGGTGAAGCCGTTTTCGGACAAGAGCCGTTCAAAGTTAGCCAATGTGAGAGCAGATACGAAACTGTCTCAGGGCCGCACCGCCGGCCTGGCGGTCCTCGCGACGCGTCACCGGCCACCGCGATCTCGCCAACTGACAAAACGACGATCGCGGCCCTGAGGTAGCTTCGTATCTGTTCTCGTATTCGCTAACTTTGAACGGCTCTTATCTAAAAACGGCTTCACCCTCGACATTTTAGCATTGATAATTTTCGTCTTAGATTTTAACGAAGAATCCACTGGTAGAAGGAAAATACCTCATTCTGGATCACCCTGTATATATATTAGGGTGCTCCAAAAAAAACATTTTTTGTTTTTTTTTCAAGTGCTATCATCTCAAAAGTTTCTAGTAGGTATAAAAAAAATTCTCCCACAAGGACAGCTCGATATTTTGATTCTACGTGACGCGCAATGGTTTTTCGTTTTCCCATATAAATAATACGTAAGAAAATTTTTTTTTTGTATTTCTCAAATAAAACTACTAAAAAATTTTTTTTTTCAATTTTGATGGACATGTTCTTATAGGAAATTAAATTGTCTACAAAAAAGCTCTGATATGATTTTCTCGTAAGCCTAACGGGTAAAACGTTATCAGACTTTGAATACCCGCAACCAAGTTAAATCTAACCATATATGTTAGATATAGAATAAGTATAATCAAATACTAATGATTGGCGACATCTGTCAGACACAGATGAAGTTTAGAATAGCGGAAATCGTGTATACTACTTAAGTGGATCTCTCGTTCCGGTGTCTCTCTGTATAATTGAAAGATGTACGCTACAATTGAAAGTAATTAAATCTAATAAGAAATAACGCATCCTTCATTTCTTGTACCTGAATTCTAACAGGTTATGGGCCCAGAAAAATTCTGCACCATGTAAAACATAAAGTCAAGAGACATTCGATACTCTGTGATTATTTCCTTTCTCCTTCAAGTGACAGTATTTTTGAGGTTAGCCGGTCTCGTGGCGTAAACGTGTTTCCTTTGTGACCTACTTAAGTCAAGTGTTAAGTGAACGGACAATTTGAGTAAAAATGGCACAAGCACAACAAGCGCCAATCATAGTTGGAGGCAGTGGGCCAATAATGGATAAATTGGAAGGAACGTCAAACTATAATGACTGGAAATTCACAATGAGAATGACATTAATCATGGATGGACTTTGGAACTGTGTACTTGGAACGGACGGTGATTCAGGACGAGACCAAAGGGCCTTGGCAAAAATTTGTTTAAGTGTCAAATCCTCGTGTTACGCTCACGTCAGAGAAGCAACAACGTCTAAGGCAGCTTGGGACAACCTCCAAAAAGCCTTTGAGAATAAGGGGCTCTGTCGACGACTCAGCCTTCTACGACGTTTGCTTCGAACCAAGTACGAAGATTTCGAAAGCATGGGAGATTATGTGAGTGGCTTAATGTCACTAGTACAGCAACTTGCAGACATCGGTCACGCAGTTGACGATGAGGAGGTTGCGATGCTTCTATTGGGTGGACTTCCAATTGAATTTGATCCACTTGTAATGGGTATTGAAGCAACAAACACAGAAATTTCAAGCGAAATGATAAAAGCAAGGCTATTGCAAGAGGACTATCGAAGAGCCGAAGCCGTGTCGGGAAACTCGAATGATGCTGCGCTTGCGACAAAAAGTTCAACAAAAAAGACTATAATATGTCACAATTGCAACAAAGCAGGTCACGTTAAACCGAGATGCCCTGAGTTGAGAAAGAAGAAGAAGCAAGATGAGAAGACGCAAAAGAACGTGCCGAAGAGGGACAATGAGAACGTTTTGCTGACCACTGCTCTAGCGACGACTACTTTCAACAACGAAGATTGGTTTATTGACTCTGGTTGCACTGCTCACATGAGCATGCGCAAAGACTGGTTCTCGAAATATTCGAATGACCAAACAAAAAAGGTTACTGTTGCTAATAAACAAATGTTGAATAGCGAAGGTACGGGTGAGGTCAAAGTTACTCTTAAAAACAATGCTCAAAGAACAATTACTGATGTTATGTATATACCTAATTTTGCAGCAAATTTACTATCAGTCAGTGAGATGACTGAAAAGGGTCTGGTAGTGGTGTTTGATGATAAGAAATGTAGCATTTACAACAAGACTGAATGTAAAATGAAAGGCAAATGTAAAGTTTCAGCGTCTAATATTGGAGGAGTTTATAGTGTAACGTTTCGGCTGTGCTGGCTCCGCCAGTGCAGCCGGGCCGCGTCCATTGCGCACCTCGCGACGCGCATCACGCGGAGATCGCGTGATCGCGCCGCGACGTGTATAAAAAGGGGGCCGCTAAGCCGCGGAGCACCGATTGTGTGGCAAAGCGCCCGTCGAGTCACTTGTATTATTATTCTTTCGGCCGATCTGAGGCAAAGCGCCCAGCGAGCCACATAGCTTCCTTTTTACCTGGCACGTAGCTAAAATTGTGCGTGACCATCAATTCAATTTTCGAGTCGTGGTACTTCACCGGCTAAAACTGCGGTAGAGAGATACGCGATATTGAAATTCTATTTAAATCAAAATACTCTTTCACTTCAATAAATTGAAAAACACCTTAAATTCACACGAATTAATTTAAAATATCAAAGTCGCAGATAATTGCCTTTGCTGCGCAAATCTTGAATCCAGAATCTGAAAGCGCGATAGTTTTAAGTTAATTTCTTTTATTAGTTACTTTTGTTTTTCTTATTCTTGCAATTGTCACTTAGTTTATTATTTCATATTGTTTTGTTATTGAAGCCGGCAGTCCGGCCACGCAACATAGTTGCATTAATATTAAATTAAACCTAATTTATCTTTTGTGAAGCTGCATTTTTTCTTTCTATTTCCTTACTTCTCTAATTAATTTTCTTATTCCAAATTTCAGCTTCAAATCTAACATCGGTGATTAGCTAGAGGCAGCTACGGTGCGGTTCTTCTGATCGCTAGCAACGGTGGAGTTCACACTCCATCCGAGTCTAGATTTACAGAGAATCAATCCCTAGTCTGTTAGGCAGGCTCGGTGCGCCTACGCGAACCCCAGCTCTGTAAGGCAGCTTCGGCTAGATTCACTGGCTCGCAGCACTGGCTAAACACCCGTGTCTGCAATTCTTACCAGTGTCTCGACACCCAAGTCTGCGCTCGGGCTCGGCTAGCGCGGCATATCCCAGCTCTGCAGGGAGGCGGCTCTGGTGTATCTTGCATACATCCGAGTCCGTGCAATAGGGACAATTTCGTGGTTTTTCACTTTTTCCACAAGAGGAGCTCCAACCTTGTCCGTAGGACAAAGAATTCACAATAACGGTGGTATTTGCGGCACCTTCCGTGCCGCAAACAACCACAGAAAGTTACAATAGATTAGATAAATCTACAACAGCATCATCCAAGTCTGAAGTGGAAACTACTGCGGTGGCGACCGAAGAGCCTACTGCAACGACGATGGCTGCCATATCTCAAGAAGTCTGGCACCGACGCCTTGGACATTTAAGTCAAAGGAGTATGGTCATGCTAAGGAAAGGGCTCGTCAGCGGCATTAATTTCCAAGAAGAAAAAGGGACACTGGACAATTGTATTCCGTGTATCGAGGGAAAACAACGAAGAGATTCCTTTCCTCGAGGAAGAGCCAAGAGAGCCAAAGAGAAATTGGAACTAATACATTCTGATCTCTGTGGTCCTATGTCGGAGAATGCATGGGATGGATCTCGGTATATGCTGACCTTTACGGACGATTTTACGAGGAAAAGTTTCGGTTATACGCTTAAATCAAAAACACAGGTACTGCAAACATTTATTGAGTTTAAAACATTGGTTGAAAATCAAACGGATTCGAAAATTAAGAGGATAAGGACAGACAATGGGTCAGAATACTGTAATCAAGCGTTTGACAAATTTCTCAAGGAAAATGGTATAATCCATGAAACCACCGTGCCATACACTCCGGAGCAAAATGGTGTAGCTGAAAGATTAAATCGTACCATAATTGAAAAAGCTAGGTCTATGTTACAGGATTCGGGTTTGAACAAACGTTACTGGGGTGAAGCTGTAAGAACGGCGATATATCTAAAAAATCGTAGCCCAACCGTTGCCGTTCCTGGAGCGACTCCTGAAGAAGCCTGGTCGGGTCACAAAGTTGATTTGAGTAATCTGCGAATATTTGGCTGTACAGCTTATGCTCACGTACCGCAAGAACTTAGAAAGAAGTTAGATTCCCATTCAAAAGAATGTATCATGGTTGGATATTGTGAAGAAACTAAGGGGTATAGACTTGCGGATCCTAAACACTTAGGAAAGATAAGAAAAAGTCGCACAGTTAGATTCCTCGAAAATGTTATCGTAGATAAACCTGTGAAAACTGTCAAAGAAGTTGAAACAGTTTGTATTAATGACAGGAACATTATAAACGCGGCTCCAATCCCAGAAGTTGATGTCGAAGTTGTAGACGATAATCACGACGATGAAGATGAGGATGCGAGTCAGCATTCAGGGGAAGATTCCAGCTCTGAAACTGGATCGGATGAATATGAACCTGATGGGGACAGTTCAGACAGTCTCGTCACAGCCGACGAATTTGATGATGTCATTGACACACAGGTTGTACCGAACGAACCTGAAATAGACCAACTTAGGAGATCAACGCGAGAGCGTCGCCCATCGAAGTGGTCAGGAGACTACGGTATGGCTGCTGTATCCTTTCTGACTACGTCTCCAAATGATGAACCATTGACATTTCACGATGCGATGTCGAGTTCAAATAGGGAGGAGTGAAAGAACGCTATGCAAATAGAATATAAGTCACTGATTAATAATAAAGTATGGAAATTAGTAGATCGCCCGAAGGACATGAATGTGATAAGATCTAAGTGGGTATATAAGATTAAAAAGAATGCATCTGGTGAATTTGAAAAGTTTAAAGCGCGCCTAGTTGCATGTGGGTATAGTCAGAAGTATGGGATAGATTTTGATGAAACTTTTTCACCCGTAGTAAGGCACTCCACGATTAGATTACTGCTCAGTATCGCAAACGAAACTGACCTAGATATAGACCACTTAGATGTTACTACAGCCTTCCTAAATGGCGAGATAGAAGAGGAAATATATATGGAGCAACCTCTAGGTTTTCAAGTAGGGGATTCCAATAAAGTATGTTTGCTAAATAAAAGTATTTATGGGTTAAAGCAAGCTAGCAAGGCCTGGAATCAGAAAATTAACAAAGTTCTGACCAGCATTGGATATGTTAAATCAAAATGCGAACCCTGTATACATATATATAAGGAAAACCAAAAACAAGCTAGTCATAATTGCACTGTATGTAGATGATTTTTTCGTGTTTAGCAATTGCAAGAATGAAAAAGAAAGGCTAGTCGATACACTTAAAAATGAATTTGATATAAAATCGCTTGGTCCGATCAAAAACTGTCTAGGAATGAAAGTGATTCGTGATAGAGTAAATAAGACTATAAGCTTAAGTCAGAGTGAATATATAAAAGATTTACTTATCAGGTTTGGAATGACTGATGCAAAAGCAGTTCAAACTCCAATGGCTTTGAATTTAAAGTTGGAAAAGGCTACTGGGAATGTTTCAAAGTATCCGTACCAACAATTGATTGGAGCTCTACTATACTTAGCTGTAAGCACGCGCCCAGACATAGGATATGCTAGTAGTCTGTTAAGTCAATTCAATACATGCCACAATGACACACATTGGATTGCAGCAAAAAGAATATTGAGGTATCTCGCCGGTACAATTAATTACGGGCTTGTATACAAGAAAGAAGGAAGAAACATTGAAGCATTTGTAGATGCTGACTGGGCAAGCGACTGTGTAGACAGAAAATCGTATACGGGTTTAGTCACAAAATTAGGAGGATGTGCTGTGAGCTGGGAATGTAGAAAACAAAAAACTATAGCTCTCTCAAGCACAGAAGCGGAGTACCTAGGTTTGAGCGATGCAGCAAAAGAAGCTATTTTTATGCGAAATTTATTAAGAGAGATAAATAATAGAACAGAAAAGATTGTTATATACAATGACAGTCAGAGCGCACAAAAGATTGCAAACAATTGTCAACATCATCGCAGGACTAAACATATAGATGTAAGACATCATTTCATAAGAGATGCTGTGGAAAAAGGTATCATTGATATTAAATATAAACCAACTACAGAGATGGTAGCAGATGTACTTACAAAACCCTTAGCTGCAAATAAACATTTGATGTACGTTAAGGAATTAGGATTGTCAAGCGTACAAAAGGGTAGAATATTTGATTAAGGGGAAGTGTTAGATATAGAATAAGTATAATCAAATACTAATGATTGGCGACATCTGTCAGACACAGATGAAGTTTAGAATAGCGGAAACCGTGTATACTACTTAAGTGGATCTCTCGTTCCGGTGCACTGAACTCTATATAATACTGGAACGAGCGCAGCCTATGTATCCCTTAAGCGAGAGGCGGTGAGAGAGAGATAGTTGTGCTTGGAGTTGGTACACTCTTGTCGCACTCATAGCGACTTCCCGCGACTATCTCGTATAAAAACGTTGACCGCCAGGCAACTGCAGACGTTGTTTCGGTTGTGTTATGGAGTGACATTACGTAAATTGTGTACACTGAACTCTATAATAATACCATAGAGTTCGATGGTTTTATACCGCAGTGACTGTGTCCGGGATAAAATTCGATAATGGTTAAATTATGTAGCATTATTTCTTGCAAAAGCCAGTATACTCCTGGCTGTGGCATAACCTATCATTCGTAAGTAAAATTGACTCAAGTATTGTAACTTTTGGGGTGCTTTACGCGACACGGAAGGTGTCGCGTATGGCTAGTTACTTGTGAGTGTCTTTACTCTAGATTAATTTCTAGGGCTCCTTGGTAGAGGCAATCAATTTGTTAGTCCCTAATACAGACTAGGGTGGAGCGAATCACACCGTAGCTGCCTCCCTCAGACCTGGATGCTGCAAGCAGCACCGAGGCTGTATCAGACTTGGGATTCAACGCACTTGCCGAGACCGTATCTCGACTTGGGTACGCCTAGCGCACCGAAGCGAGTATCGGATCTGTGCAGTGCAGTCGTCACCGAAGCTGTATATTAGCTAATTAAATGCAAGATGTTAGTCAGGTCAGCTCAGCCTACGGAGAAGAAGGTTTTAAAGAAAAGGAAACCGTCCCGATTAACAAAATGTTTAATTAATCAAATGAAATCATTATTCGTAAATGGTTGCAACCGAGAAATTATTCTATAATTAAATTACATAAGTTTAATCTAAATTTCATAGGTTTAGCTATGCAACGGTCCTACGTTCGTTTAGTTTAAATTTTAATTATATTATGAAGTTGAATATAAGTCAAATGATAAGTTAGTTAGAATGAATGAAGAATAGCAAAGTAATTAGTTGATTCTAAGACGTAAAACGCCGCTATGGCCGTTTCCGTATTCAAGAAAAATGAAGCTAGAGAGTACCAGGGCGCTTTGCCTGTCTGGCCTCGGGAATTAAAGTGAGAGTGAGTCAGCGTGGCGCTTTGCCTAACACTGCTGCTTATTAGTATAGTGATCTGGTTATTTTCTAGTATCGAGAGCAAGATGTGAGTCAGCGTGGCGCTTTGCCTAACACTGCTGCTTATTAGTATAGTGATCTGGTTATTTTCTAGTATCGAGAGCAAGATGTGAGTCAGTGTGGCGCTTTGCCTAGCACTGCTAAATTAGCCGTGTTAGCGCTGCGCTTATATAGTCACCGATTGACGTCACTTGTTGTGCGCGGTTGATGGTGCGCGTTGTGACGTATTGTCTCGGGCTTAGATCACCCGATCCGTTACAGTATACAAAGCAGTTTCAATGAATTCTCTGAGGTTTTAGGGCACATGAAATTTTCTGATGACAATTGAGTAAATAAAATTCTTTTAAAAAATAAACATTTATTTTCATAGATTTCCACCAAAGGATATAGAGCGGAAGAAGTGGCTCGATTCAATTCCAGCTGATCTAATAAATGAAGTGACAGCCACGTTTGTATGCAGCCTGCACTTTAGAGCAGAAAATTATCACAATACTCCAACAGGGAGAAATTGCCTGAAAAGAGATGCTGTCCCGACATGCTTCAAACTATTACCAATAATGGAGCAATTAGCGGAAGGAAATCTAAATCATGTGGAGAGTATTGATTCTGAAAATAAGGTATGTATAAAAAACATAGCATAATGTGTCATACGTATATATTAGGGTGGTCCTTATTTCGATGAATTTCGCAAAAAAATCGGGACGCCCCCTGGATACCTTGCAAATAAATAGAAAAAAATCCTCAAATTTTTCTGCGAAATTCATGGAAATAAGGACCACCCTAGTATATACATATATACGTATTCAAAGTATATGAGATATAGTTATCGGAGATGTATGATTAATAAATGTGTCATTATATTCCTAATTGCAGGGAAATATGCCATCCGAGTCCAATCTAAACAAAGTGGATGCTGCGACTCAAGTTTCACCAAAGCGCTTGAAACCATCTCCCAGAGAAGAGACGCTGATGTCGAAAGTAGATATGCTGCAGAAGCGTTTGAAGCGTAGGGATACAAAAATCCAATCATTCGAGGGAGCTATCGAATCCTTGAAGGAAACCTCATCCTATTCTGAAGGTATAGAGGCTATTTTAAAAAGGCATTTTTCAGATACGAAATTGCAGTTGCTGCTGAATGAGATTAGAAATAATAATGTTACACCGAATCATAGACAGTACCCCGAAGAAATTAGGCAGTTGGCATTGACGATTTATTTCTATTCGCCTAAAGCTTATGAGGTCCTACGTCAATATTTATATTTGCCTCATAGTGCTACCATCAGAAAATGGATGTCGTCATATGATTGTGAGCCGGGTTTATTAACCGAAGTTTTTAATTACTTAGAGGCAGAAACCAAGAAATCACCTTCTTTAAGGAATGTATCTTTAGTCTTCGATGCAATGTCAATACGTGCAGAGACTGCTTATGATGTAGCTAAAGACAAGTATTCTGGCTTTGTCAATTATGGTGACCTTATTGAGGGAGAATCCGATAAGTTCGCATCACAAGCCTTGGTTTTCCAGATCGTATCATTCACAGAAAAATTTAAATGCCCCATAGCTTACGTTTTTTCCACTGGAGCATCTGCCCAGGTACAAGCGGAACTGTTGAAAAAAATTATCATCAAATTGTACGATGTAGGAGTAATAGTGAGGTCCATAACTTGCGATGGTACAAAAGCAAATTTTTCAACCTACAAATATTTGGGATGTGATTTTTCTTCAAATAATTTAGATAAACTAAAAACAAGCTTCTGTCATCCGTGTCAAC
This sequence comes from Tenthredo distinguenda, assembly GCA_947538915.1. Classification (NCBI taxonomy): domain Eukaryota; kingdom Metazoa; phylum Arthropoda; class Insecta; order Hymenoptera; family Tenthredinidae; genus Tenthredo; species Tenthredo distinguenda. The sequence goes on from OX384534.1 coordinate 17,174,291, forward strand.
AAACTGAAATCCACTGTATTCTTGATCCCTGTCATTTGGCCAAGTTATGTAGAAATACAGCGGGCGATAAAGACGATATCGAGTCAATTTTAGGCACGATTTCTTTTAAATTCATAAGGGCATTGCATGTCCTTCAGGAGAAAGAAGATCTCACTTTGGCAAATAAATGATCATCAGCCCATTTGCTTTACAAAAGAAAAAAGATGAAAGTAAATCTCGCAGTCCAAACACTTAGTTCTGGGGTAGCTGACGCTATAGATTATTTGAGGGCATGTATGGTACCGGATTTTGAAAAGAGTGAGCCGACCACTGAATTCATTCGCTATTTTGACAGATTATTTGACATGATGAATTCAAGGAATGTTTGGGGCAAGGGAATCAAGTCTTCTATGAGGCCAGGAAATTTGCAATATTTCCAAGATGTGTATGCTGAAACCCGTTGTTATATATCAAATCTTAAAATCGAAGGTGTCCCTGCGATACAACATCCAAGAAACACGTTTGCATTAGGTTATGTAATAAATACACGTAGCTTCATCAATCTTGCCAGAGATCTGTTCAATTTGGCAGAAAACGCATTGAAATACTTTATTGCGTATAAGTGTTCGCAAGACCACATCGAACTAACTTTCTGTTGTATCCGTTCGCGTGGGGGATGGAATAATAATCCGAGTTGCCTGCAATTCAAATGGGCTCTACGTCAGTTGCTGTTCAAAAATAAAGTTGAGCCAAGTATTAATGCAAATTGTGTAGGAGATACTACTGACATTACACCAATTTTAGACTTCCGCAGCAAAAAAAGGTCTCTCACAAATGCCACATCAGTTTCTGATTCCGATGATGAAGAAATACAAGATCGTCTATTGTCGGCATTAGATAGTATTGAACTATCATCGCTTCAAAAAAATATACTACATTACATCACTGGATTTATTATTCGTGGTATAATTGATAAAATCACATGCGATGATTGTAAAACCATTCTAATCAACAAAAAGAACCAAACCGATCATTGCTACACTAACGACATAAATAGTCATTCTTCTTTTACAACATTTGTATCAAGAGGTAAATTAGTCTTTCCATCCGATGCTGCATTTCATATAATAACAAACGCAGAAAAAGCTTTCCAAGCAGAATTGCGAGTCGGTGTCGGTTTGATGGGTAAGGCTAATTTTAAAAAAAATTTGATTACAACAGTTATCCAGAAACTGATGGCCACAAATAATGTGTTTTCTAATCAACAACACCCGATGACTAGTATTTCACAAGATGAAGAACTACACGAACTTCAACTTATAAAATTATTAGTATCCTCCTATGCTAATATGAGAATCAAAAGCTACGCTAAAAAAATGACACAGCGACACCTGGGTCAGCGTATTAATGATCGGCAGCATCCGCATAATACCATACTTTTTTACAATATCTGATTTACTCATTTCTATTACACTCGTCCTGTACCTTACGAGCTTTGATGTGTTTTTTCAATTATGTGTTATTCAGTGTTATGATGTTTATTAACTTTTTTTTCCTTCTTCTGCGATGCGTCGGGCATGCCTATCATTTCATATTTTAACCGAATGATTTACTTATTTCTGTTATATGCGTTCCAATGTGATATTTTATTATGTGTTACTTTAGTAGATAACTTTATTTAATCATTTTTCCTTGTTCTGTAATGCACCTCGATTGGCAATCATTACATACTTTGACCAACTGATCTCCTGTTTATTAACAAAATTCCTTATCCTTCCATCCATTCCCCTTCCAGATAGTACAGAATTAAATGATATCTTAGAAATGTTGGCCCAATTCTGGGACATCCGTAAGCTTTTCGACATATTTAAAAATTCATTGAGTTCTGTACTGCTGGGTGAGCTTCACTTTTGTACACATACATACATGCATGCATGCATCAATAATTTATTTTCATGATTTAAATTCCATCAATATCCACCTCCGACCAGTCACTTGCAAGTATACTTGAATTGTAGATTTCCTACTTATCTCGTATTTTGTCTGGGCTAATATTTATATCACATAAAACTGAATTTTGGCCCACCCTGAACTAAACAGTTTTGATTTTCATTTATTTCAGATACAGCAGGAGCATGAAGCAAAATTGTAATTTCTAAATCAATTGGTAATCGCAAATGACAGTTATACTTGTCACGACCATAATCTACCTCATGAATTGTGACGTTAGGTCTGGCTCAATCTGAGGATCACATCATTTTGGTGGTGTTCTCCAACTGACATATTGAATGGAAAAATCAAGCGGAAACAATCTATTTATACAAAAATGTAATTTACTTCTCAATCAGTTTTATCAAGCAGGATCAATCTATATTTTATTATTATACATTCAATTGACATTTGAATAAAACGAATAAATAGAGACAGAAAATGAAGAATATTTCAGCGTGTCTACACATATAACCTTACCTGACCAACTGTCAAAATCTTAGCTGACCGATATTTGTGCTCGGTTAGTAGATATTGTGTGCGACAAGTGCGTACCAACTTCAAACACAACTATCTTTGTCTGACGCGTTCAACCGCCCCCCACTACCGTAGCGCTCGTTCCAGTATTATATAGAGTTCAGTGTTCCGGTGTCTCTCTGTATAATTGAAAGATGTACGCTACAATTGAAAGTAATTAAATCTAATAAGAAATAACGCATCCTTCATTTCTTGTACCTGAATTCTAACAATATATGATTTTAGAACGCATTTTGTATTTCACCAGATGTTACTGTATGATTTATATCGTTTTTACACTGCGAATAATCACTCAGTGGTTGAAAAGAGACACATAAGTCTCAATACTAGCTCATATTGCAGTCAAATTTCTTTTTGGAAATAAAAAAAATTCAACCTATATCCACTTAGTTGTGAGTATTCAAAGTCTGATAACGTTTGACTCGTCAGGTTTACGAGGAAATCATATCAGACCTTTTTTGTAGACAATTTAATTTCCTACAAGAACATGTCCATCAAAATTGTAAAAAAAATTTTTTAGTAGTTTTATTTGAGAAATACAAAAAAAAATTTCTTACGTGTTATTTATATAGGAAAACGAGAAACCGTTGCGCGTCACGTAGTATCAAAATATCGAGCTGTCCTTGTGGGAGAATTTTTTTTATACATACTAGAAACTTTTGAGATGATAGCCAAAAAACTTTTTTTTATTTAAGCACCCTAATATATATGTTGGCGTCCCTTCGTGCGGAGAGACTCCCGTCCCTAGGTTAGAACCGGGGAGGGGATTGGGGGGTTTAGGTGGCTGGTCAGGAGACCAGCCGAGAAAAATATGGGTGGTGCCGGGTTAAGGCGCTGCGGTGTCGGTCCGGACCGTCGTGGCGCGACGCCTTGGGGCCCTGGGTCGGACGAAAGGCTGATACGGCGGTAGCAGCGGAGGTGGCGGCTCAATCTCGCTAGGCAGCTGCTGGACGGGAGTTCCGGCGAAGGTCCGAACTACGCACGTCCGTGGTTTGGCCGGGGAGAACCGGACTCGCTTGGAGGGTCCCTCCGTCTGAGTCCCGCTCTCTGCGGGCTGGGTACGGGGTACCGGCCGTGTAATCCTGGAACCCGGGGCGGTCTGGGTCCCTTGGGTCCGGGAGTCCGGCTTGGTAGACCACGCTAGACGGGGGCTTCCTTGGTGCGACGGGCTTCCTCGGTGCAGCGGGCCGCGTAGCGTTGGGCGAGGGCGAGCCGTCGGATATCGTCGGAAGTCAACGCTAGACACTGGGAGAATAGATCGTTCGCGACCATTCGTCGGCGTGGCAGAGGTAGTCGGGGAGTTAAATAACTGAGCCACCGTATTTGTGCGAAAGTACGAGACACCGTCTCTTTATTAGGGTTAGCAAGGCTTTACTGACAAGCGTTCGGTCGAGTATTACGTCGACTTGGCAACTGTCGTAGCTAAGCTGATTTTACATGAAAAATCGACGGAGCTTAATTAATAGGAGTCTTACTTCTATAGTGAGAGAGGTGTTTAGGCGGTGCGCTACGGCGCCCGCCGGCCCACCCCCCCGGAGTCCGATCGCGCGCAAGAGATAGGCATGCGGGTTGCCGGGTTGCCGGCGTAGGCGGGCAACATATACACATATTAGGGTGGACGTTAAACTCTTCCCTGCCACTGTTCCATATTTGGAACAAGAATTTTTTAAAATTCTATCCCGCGAATATGTATAGTAGAAGCCTGTTGTACCCGCATTTCCTATTCTTTGGGGTTCGCATGGTAAGATGAAAATGTAGCGCCGTCTGTGAATACGATTTATTACTGCGTTCTGTTGATACCCAGTACGATTTCGCGGGAAGCGACAGGTTGGCCCTCTGGACACTATTTGAATACCCTGCACTTCTCCGGTTGGAATCTTACAACTACGAAATAATTCGTGGGTGTATATGTAATCCCTGTAAGTAGGAAAAATCGTCAGTCCCGCTAAAACCCGACGTTCAAAGTGATATTTCAATAAAAGAAAGGATTGTTCGAAATTCGGAACAACGGCGCATCAAGGTTAGTACAATACGAATTCTGTTTATAATATTTTTCGCTTGAAAAATGTTCAAAAATAATTACATGACATATATTTTCACTAAATTATGATGATACAACTGAATAAAAAGTTCCACGTCAAATATACTTCAGTTTTTTGTTGCATTTATTCAGATCATGCAACCAATTCGAAGGGTTACTCGAGCAAGTACAAAGGCTATTCAAATCCCACCTGAAGATTCGGAAAACAGTGATTCTGAAAACAGTGACGACGATTATTCAGATGAGACCCAAAGAAAAAACGATTGTTCCACCTCAGGTACGATAAACAATTCGCAGCGTGTGAGTGCTGCATTTCATAATAATATTGATCCATGAAGTAGAAAACACGAAGCAAAGTGGACCTTTCTGCCTAAAATTGATGAAACATAAAATAATATTCTTTTCGACATGTCTATGTTATCTCCGAATTTTTTCTCCTTGTAATTTTTCTGAGAATTTTATGTTTGCTCAAAAATTGCGTTTCTTCATGAAAAAATAGAGAACTGATTGCGTGTCAATATTCAGCTGAAGGCAAATTTCGCCGCGGTTTTTTCCGTCCATGCGGTCTTACCGGTAATTTTAATTGAGTATCAGCAATCGTCAAGATAGTTATAGACGTTTTTTTCTAAAACGAATACGCTGTATCAAAAAACCATTTTCAAACCTTTTTTTTTTAGGTGAGGAAGATTCCGATGATTATAATAGTCAACAGGACGAGCCCGAAGATCACGATTGTAACAACAATTCCCAAAGCACGAGTAAGAGGTCTCAAGCAGCGATACCCAAATGGAGACTAGTGCATCCAGAAAAAAGTGAAGCAGAGGTGCCCGCTTTGATACCAGACAGAGCTATGTTGAGTAATGTCGAAGAACCAGTTGACTACTTCAGACACTTTTTTGACAAACAGTTGCTCCAAAATATTGTTGATCAATCTAATCTATATGCGAATCAAAAAGATCCGACAAATTCACTGAACACCAACCTGAATGAAATTGAACAATTCATTGATACTTGTTTGTTCATGTCGGTATATCGTTTGCCCCAAACTAATATGTTTTGGAATAATGAGACGCGCGTTGATCAAGTAGTCAATATATTTTCTCGTAACCGATGGAGAGAACTAAAAAAAAAACCTTCACTTCAATGATAACAGTGAGATGCCACGGCAAACAGACCCGAATCGGGATCGTTTATTCAAAATACGCCCATTCGTCGATGCACTTCTAATCAAATTTCAAAATCTCTCAAAACCACAAATGTTATGCGTTGACGAACAGATCGTTCCAACTAAAGCAAGGTCAATGCTGAAACAATATAACCCACAAAAGCCTCATAAATGGGGATTCAAAATATTCGTCTTGTGCGATGCAAATGGGATTGCACACAACTTCGAAATATACTGTGGGAAATCCGCGACAGCTGTAAACATTCTTGGTTTAGGAACAAGTTCCAGTGTTGTAATGCGATTGGGCGAGGTTATACCGCGAAACGATAATCGTTTATTATACTTTGATAATTGGTTCGGATCGATAGGATTGTTTGTAAAACTGAAAGAGTTAGGTATCGGTGCTCTTGGAACTATCAGGATGAATCGTTTTCCAGGCCTGATTTTTTCTGCTGATAAAGAATTGAAAAAACGTGGTCGAGGTTCTTACGAAGAGAAAAAATGTAGAATAAACGGTGTAACAGTCAGAGCAGTGAAAGGGTTCGACAATAGATGTGTTGCACTCAACATTTGAAAGTGCTCAGCCTGTTGAAGACGTTCGGCGATTCAATCGCGAAAAAAAAGAAAGAATAAGCATTGCTTGTCCTAGAATGGTAAGAATTTATAATCGGTATATGGGAGGTGTAGACCTCTTGGACAGACTTATCGCACATTATCGAATCCGCATCAAGTCGAGTAAATATTACTTGCGGTTTTTTTTTTCACTTCATCGACATGGCTATCGTGAACGCTTGGCTTCTGTACCGAAATGTTTGTAACACCAAACAAATCAACAAAAAAGATCAGCTGACTCTTATCAAATTCCGAATGGCAGTGGCACAAGCGTTAAGCTTGCAAAATAAAAATGTTCCGAGAAAAAGGGGTAGGCCTAAAGCAAGTGAAACCCAAAATAATAAGAGAAGACGTCATACAACTCCAGCTCCAGAAATGTCTGCGCGTCTTGACGCACTAGGTCATTGGCCAAAAATTAAAAATGAAAGGCTAAGGTGTAAGATTTGTGCTTTTCAAGCACAAGTTTACTGCCAGAAATGTAATGTACACTTATGCCTAAATCAGAACAGAAATTGCTTCGTCAATTTCCATACGTAACTCCGGATCAGTGACAAGTCGGTATGAAAACTGTTTTTTTTTTTTCATTGCCTTGAAGTGGTAATCAATTATCTTAGGCGCCCAATCAAATTGAAAATTGTTTTTCATCTCTATTGATATATTGTATATAGTATATTGTGTACCAAGGGCGTAAAGTGGGCCTTTTTAGACCGAGTGTGGAGTTTGCAGTACGAGTCGGAGGCGAGCTAGCACGAGCCGAAGATGAGTACTGCAACCACACGAGGTCAAAAAGCCCACTAGCCCTTGGTGCACACCATATTTTTCGTAACGCATGTATCGATTTTTGCGTTTTGCCTGCTTATAAGCGGCACGGAGCTAGCGAGCGATAAAGTTCTTTTTCGCCCGCTGCTCGCCGTTAGCGGGCGATAAAAGTTTTTTATCGCCCGCTACTGATTTTTTTGCCCGCCGGTACAAAAACTTTCACTTTACGCCCGATTTTTAGGTCAAAAAAACGTGAAAATCGTGCATGTGTTACGAAAAATATTTATTATTCTTACAGCTGTTGAAATAATCACAAATAAACGTTGGGTTAACTGATTCTAACTGAGTTTGATTTTTTTTAATGTTCTAATCCTTATCAGCCATTGTTCCAAATTTGTAACAAATTTTTTTTTGGTCCAAAAAATCTGAAAAAAATTAGATCACTATTCTATAAGTTTTTTTACAGATTTCCGTAGAAATTTTCCAGAAACGATTTTTTTTCACGGAGCTACAAAATTTGGCCGGGAAGAGGTTTACCATTTCGAGAAGTGAAGCCCCACAGTTTATAGACAAAAAATAGAAGAAAATTTTGGCCTCAGTGTGAGGTTCTTAAAATGAAATTAACCCGTACCGGTAAGGTCGCAAAGTTTCCCATGTAAAACAGATACATTTTTACGGATCTCAATTCGAAAATTTACTGTGAGGCTAATTTTAATTCCAGAAATTCTAAACTATGTGAAAGTATCAGGTACTACATGGGGAAAGATCGAGGATGTCATACCGTTGAATCTGCTCGTGATTCCACTCCAAACTAAAATTCTCTTTATCGATTTTACGGCTCAAAATTCTAATCTTCAGTAAGTATTACTTACTTACGGTATGATATCCTCGATTTTTCACCATGTAGCAGTACACATACCTGATACTTTCACACAGTTTAGAATTTTTTGAATTAAAATTAGCCTAGCAGTGAATTTTTGAATTGAGATCCGTAAAAATGCATGTGTTTTACGTGGGAAACTTTGCGACCTTACCAGCACGGGTTAATTTCATTTTAAAAACCTCGCTCTGCGGCCAAAATTTTTTTTCTATTTTTAGTCTATAAACTGTGGGGCTTCACTTCTCAAGATGGTGTTCAACGTCCACCCTAATACATATATATATATATATATATATATATATATAACTTTTTTGAGGTTGTTTGCGTCACGGGAGTAGCGCAAACAAGAAGTTATCGTAAGTTTTTTATCTAATAAGGTTTAGAGCCGCTCTACCGAATTTAGTCTGACGAGTTTCTAATGCGGACTTGGGAGTAAAAGACTCCGAAGCCGCCAGTGCATACCTGGGTGTGCAGATGCACGCCAAGGATGCCAAGTTTCCCTGGTCGCGGACTTGGGAGTGAAAGACTCCAAAGCCGCCTTCACATACCTGGATGTGCAACTGCACACCAAGGATGCCTTGATCTTCTAATCGCGGACTTGGGAGTAGAAAACTCCGAAGCCGCCTCCCTCAGACCTGGGTGTGCTTGACACACACCAAGGCTGTCGCAGACTTGGGCGAGTTAAACTCGCCAAAGCTGTCTTCTAGCTAAGGTGGAAATAAGCCGCGATATACAATAAGGAAAAATAATAATAATAATAATAATAAAAAAAATAATAAATAATAATAATTGTATAAGGAAAAAAAATAAATAATAAATAATAAAAAAAATAAAATAATAAATAATAATAATTGTATAAGGAAAACTCGGGGTAAGAAAGCCTGCGTCGTTATGTTTTAACTTAGATTTTACTGCAGAACCATATGAAATAACAAAAGGAAAGATATGAAAATAGGTATAATGAAATAACGTGAAATAATAATATAAAAGTGTAACCTGAGGTTGCAACCGAATTATCCTAAAACTAAATATAAAGCTAATATAAACAGTGTTGTTTGTTTTGAGTTTAGGTTTGAATTTCATGTATTGATTATGTTTGAAGTATGTAAAATGTTTGAGAAATTGAGCGAAAACAGAACAAAATTCTAAATTTAACAAAGTGACTCGACCGAAAATAATATAATTTTAACTATTATTCCAAAAATTGAATGATTCTAATAGTTCTCCGGGCGCTTTGCCTCGGAGACTCGTGACTGAAGAGAGAGTGAGCCAATCAGGCGCTATGCGGTGTATTGCTGCTGATCTGAGTGGCGTCGGGACTTATATATCCGTCGTGACGTCACTCAGGCCAGCGTAGTTGTTGACAGTGTGGTGCCGTGTGCACGCTCGCGTCGGTTTGAATTGTAACGGCACAGGACCCCTATTCAGTAACTCCGAATACGCTCGTTTCGACGAGTTTACGATCGAATGTGACGTCAGATCGATTCGTTTGTCCTAAAGTGCGATTCAGTCGGATACAGAACCACAGCATATCTTAGAACACCAGAAGAAAGATTCATTAACCGAAAAACTACGAATTTGGGCTGTAGAATGTAATATTCAGCAAAATCATTTAGACAAACTATTAGCTATACTACGAAACGAATTGCAACTCAACTTGCCTAAATCATCTAAAACCATTCCTCGGAACAGCTGAAGCTGAGTATAAACTAATTGACATGGATGATTGTGATACCATAAATACAAATGGTCAATTTGTATATTTTGGTATGGAAAAAGTGCTTAAACAAATAATTAATCCTGAATTTCATCAAGAAGATGTTGAACTACTAATAAATATAGACGGCATGCCTGTAACTGCTTCCGGAAGCAAATCTTTCTGGCCGATTTTGTGTAAAGTTTACCATCATCCAGATGTATATAAGCCTTTTACTGTGGGTATCGATTGCGGCAAAAGTAAGCCCAAATTTCTTGATAAATATCTCGAAGAGTTCGTAAACGAAATAAATCATTTGCAACAGAATGGAATAACGGTAGATGAACACCGTTATAAAGTGAAATTGAAGGCATTCGTTGCAGATACACCAACCCGGGCCTACTTGAAATGTATAAAAGGTCATGGTGGATACCATGCCTGCGAACGATGCACAGTTAATGGAGAGCTAGTAAAAGTGGGCAACGGTTCAACAGTAGTTTATCCAGGAATACATCATACAAAGCGCACCAAATTGTCATTCGTTACACAAGAAGATTCTGGTCACCATACTGGTGTTTCGCCGTTACTCCGTATAAGACCAGAAATAGATATGATAATTATATTTATTTTGGATATTATGCATTTATTTTTCAATGGCGTTATGAAGATGTAACGTCTGTAGCGTGACGTTACCTTATTCGAGGTCTTGCCCCTGTTCGATTACTATGGGTATAACTAAAGGAGAACAAACTGAGTCTTCAGCTGATACGTTGTTTATTATATTATTGTATGGTGGTTGGGAAGAGTTGCTCTGTGTGTTCGGTTAGAAGGTTGGTTTTGAAGTGAGTGAATGTGAAAAGGTAAAGAGAGGGTAAAAGGATTAGCTGACTCGTTGCATTTGGCGGTGCCGTGTGCAACGAGCATCTTAGAGTTAGTGAGAGAATAGGATAGGTTTCGGGTTAAAGATAAGAGTAGAAGAGGAGAGGACCGTGTGAATGTTTAGAGGATTGAGGTGGAGGTAAAAGTGGGGATGTGATGAAGGGGGAAACGTACGGGGTGATACCCGGACGTAACACCCCCCCCGTTAGAGGAAACATATCTCTCGAATTTGAGAGATATGTTTCCTGTTAACGTAGTTATTGTTACAAATACAGTTTACAATTAGGTGTGGCTTAAAATCTATCTTACGCTAGTTAAGTTTATATAAGTAATATTAAGGTTCACTGAGGTACAGTTTACAAATAGGTATGATTCAAAATTTATATAATTATATATAAGTATATAAGTAAATGGTTTTCACGTAATAATGTTATTATTAAAGTTAAATGAGCGTATAACCAACAAGGGAAAACGAAGAAAAAGAAGGTTAGATAAGGTACAGTTTACAAATGGGTATGACTTAGAATCTATCTTACGTTATTTAAGTTTATATAAGTATATAGGTAAATGATTTTTCATGTAATAATGGTAACATTGAAGTTAAATGACCGTAGCGACAACCCCTGTTGAGTTCAATTCATGTATTTAGTCATAGTATTTTATTGGTGCTAGCGGGTGTGACTTCGTCGCTGTCCTGCGTAGGTGGTCGGGTTTTTGATTTTTTGTTGCGTGTATAGTCGGGTTTATTGGCGGGAGTGGGGGTGGTATTTTCTTTTGGGGAGTGTTGTATACTGGCTTGTGGTTGTCTTCGTTCAGGTGAGGGTGAATAATGCTCAATTGAATTGGTTTTTCGTACGTGGGTGTTTTTAGGCGCCTGTTACCGCGCCTTGTCTTCTTTAGGCAACGGAAGATCGTTGCTATTTTTCCAAATAGTGAGAATTTATATATTACGAATAAAGCTGCTATAATTCCTAGGCCAGCCGTGGCGTAAAAAAAACCGGTCGTTAGACTGTCGGTGCTTTGCTGCGCGCGTTTGTGTGTACTAATTTCTTTTGCCTGTTTTATTATATCTTCCAGTGCTAAGGTATTAGATTTTATGTCATCAGCGTCTAGAAGCGTGGTTTTGTATCGGTTGAATGTGGGGATTGTGGATAGGTTCACAGTATGATTTTTATTCAAGTCTTGATATATATTGGTTAGGTTCAGAGTAAATTCCGGGACGTAAGAGTGTGTTTCCGTCGACGTCATAGTGCTAGAGGTGCTGAGGCTTACAATTTCTGAGCGTCCTGAACACCCGCTTTTTAGCTTTAGTAACCCGGAGTTGGAAAGGCTGACACGTGTAGTAGGCGTGTTTGGGCACAGGATATGGATAGTTTCTGGTTTTGGCAAGGAGTAGATCCAGGAATTGGGTGTTCTTAGTTTAGTCCAATATGATCCACCGAATGAGTTTATCCTAATGTTACATGTTTCTAGTTGGTTAGGCATACTACCTAGGAATAGTTGCATTTCGCATGATTTGTGATTATTGTTGTGGTAAATTGGTTGAGTTTGTTTACAGATGTATGAGTTCTGCGAGAATTTGCATTCTGTGAATTCTGTTTTTGATAGATGAAAATAGGAACTTCTGTCTATTGATATTGCAATGTAGTCGCTGCTGGGGGCTATACAAGCGACAGCATTCGTTTTTCTATCGAAATTTCGTTTAACTGGGATTGGGAGTAAATGATACAAGTTAAATGTGTCATCACCTAGTAGCGGGATTGACAGGGCATAGATTATGTTTGGTTCGTTGTAGATAACATCGAGTTCTGATAGTCTGATCAATTCTTCGGCGTATTTATTTCTCAAGGGGGTAGGAAATTGGATAAGTGGTTCTAGGGTTTGTACGTATTGCAGGCTGATGATCAATTGTTTGGGTGATAATAGTTTGGGGTGTACAACTCCTTGCTTTGCGAATAAAATGGCATCGATTACACTGTTTAAGTCTAGTTCGTATTCATTTAGCATTTTGTCTAGTTTGTTGAGATGATGCAGAAATGTTATGGTCATTGTGTTACGTGTCAGGTATTTTGTCATGTTTGACATAGTAAAAGTGAAGGATACTATTTGGTTGTCTAGTTCCATGATGTGTTTTTCTATATTGTTAATTTCTTTCTGCTGCATGCTCAGCATTGATTGCATGATGTGCGTTTGATTCGCTAACAATGTGGCTATATGGTTTGTATCATTAAATAGTCTATCGATTTGTGTGTTTATGTAATCACCGTCTGCTTCTGTCAGCGTTCCGTAGAGTTTTTTGTGAATACTGCCAATGAAGTTAAACCATCCTCGTTTGACGCGTGCATGGGTTAGTTCGGCTAGATTCTCGTGCAGTCTATCCGTTTCTTGATATCCTACTAGGTCTTCTATTTGGTTTTGATATTCTCTTATGGTTAATAGTCGGTTCTTTGATAGGTTTATTGTGTCTTGTACTATGCATTCCGTTCCTGTCGTATTACAACTTTTATCAATTAGGTCGCAGTATCTTCCTAGTTTGTCGGATATGTCTATAAACTGTTTTATATTAAAGAAGTTTATTAATTTCCATTTGTTATTTGATGTTCGTAAGTCTTCCAGTTGTTCGTAGTAAATTCCAGGGTTTATTGTGAACGGTATCGAGGTGTATGGGTGGTTTCCATCATCGTTCTCGCGTGCCGTGCCGTATCTGTAATTGTTTGACTTGTTAGTCCCGTGTGTGTGCTAATTTTAATTTGTTTAGGTGAACTATTTTTGTTTTGTTCGGTGTGCCGTAAATTTCTGCGTTTATGTTGTCAAGTATTTGTTTAATAATGTAGGGTCCTTTGTAGTGGTCACTGAATTTCGTGCGCGTCTCGTTTAGTAGGAAAACCGTTTGTCCTGTTTCGAAAAGTTTTTCGTTGATATTTCTATCGTAGTAAGTTTTTGATTTTAGTTTTGCCTCTTTTAAATTTTGTACAGCTCGTCTACGAATATCTGTGAGGTTTGTCAGTAAGTCAAGGATGAATGTGTTATAAGTACTGGTCATCGCGATTGTTGGAGTCACATCTGATGGTGATCGTGCTTCTTGACCAAAGATTAACTGATGTGGAGTAAAGCCAGTGCTTTCGTGTTTAGCAGTATTGTAACAGAATATTGCGAATCGTATGTATTCGTCCCAGTCATTACCGTTCTTTGTATAATGTTTGATGTGTTCTATGAGTACAAGATGGCTCCTTTCTAAGGATCCATTTGATTGTGGGTGGTAGGCAGTTGTTCGGACTTGTATAATCTTGAAAAGTCTGCTAATTTGTTTGATTGTGTTACTCATAAAATTTTGACCCTGGTCGGTTAGTATTGTTCGCGGTGTTCCGTAGCGCGTAATATAATCTTTAGCGAAGGCTGTACCTATTGTTTGGGCCGTCGCATTTGGAAGTGGTATAGCGTCAAGAAATTTGGTCAGATTGCACTGAATAGTAAGGAGGTATTGATTATTTGATTTTGTAAGGGGAAGTGGTCCTACGATATCAAGTGCGACCTTGTCAAACGCATTTGCGGGAGTGTCTGTGATCGCCATTGGTAATTTGGTCTTAACTCGAACTAGTTTCTTTCTCTGACAGCTATCACAAGTCCTAATGAAGTTTTGGATTTGACTTTTCAAATTTGGCCAGTAATATTTTTCTCTAATTCGGTTGTATGTCTTCGTAACACCTTGATGACCACCTATTAATGATTCATGATATTCCCTTATTATTTCCTCGTGTAATGACTCGTTGGGTGTGATGATTTCATTAGTGCACATCTTAACTTTGATGTTGGTGTTTCTAAAGATCGCGTAAAATAGTTTCTTCACGGTAGACCACTCTAGGGTGTCTAATCCTGGGTTGTCTTTTGTGAATGAGAATGAATTGACTTTATACTTCAACAAAATTTGTTTTAGCCTAACGATCAGGCGGTGAAGATCTTCCAATTTCATTCTATCCGTGGGTTTATCTCTAGGTACGAGGGAGATTATGTATTTCTGTCTATATTTTGTGACAGCTATTTCGCTTTTTGTCGGTTTTTGGGTGGTACATTAGCCGTAGGTGTTATAGTTTCCAGGTTGGCTATGAACTCCTCAAAGCTGGGTGTATTCTCGTCTTCGTCAAATTTCGGCATGAGGTTTCATCTGTGCTCTTGCATCGGAGTGTCGGGGTCGGATGAATTGATGTCGGAGGTTTGATCGGGATTAGTATTTTGTTCGTCCGACGAGTTTACAGTATTTTGCGAATGGTTATTTACTTCGGTAACACGAGAATTATGGGGATCGGTTGGCGTGTCAGAATCGTTATCTGATGTTGTTAGGACAGCTGAAGGAACGTCGCGAGTGTGGCTTCGGCTTTCTGTGTTTAGTTTAGTAGTTCTGCGCGTCCTAGCTACTGGGTACGCAGGCGGTGGCATGGTGAGTGAAATCGGATCTTCACTAGCTTCAGGTGTAGATGGTTCGTATGTTGATGGGTAATTGTAGTTACAAATAGTGATTTTGATGTTTGTGTCTTTAAATATGTAGTGGATCATACGGTTGACCATGTCCCAATTGAGTTTATCTATACCACATCCTAATCTTGGTATCGATAAGGATTGTACTCCGTCTTGTATCAACGCTGATTTCAATTTAGCTAGTGTTTTATACATTGTCTCGTTTGTCGGTTTGTTGAAATAGTGTTGTTTCGTAATTAGGTTATAGATTATACGCCGCGGGTATTTAACTGTAATTATGTCCGTCACTACAGGGTCCGTTGACCGCAAACGCTTACGTTGTATAAGTCCGCGTCTTACCATTTGGTCTGCTACACCTTCTGAAGCCTTGCAGTCAGCTGAGATGCAATGTGCGAGATTATCTTTTTGTTTCAATAAGTCTGCTTCGATTTCTCGAATATACCTGTTATTGGTAAATGGCAGAAAATCTAGATCTACGAGAAATTGACCGTATGGGGGTGTAGTTCCCGGATGTTTGTCGGTTGATGTACCTGCTTGTATGTTACGTGAGGTATTTTGTAGTTTTTCCATAGGTTCAACATGTTTTTCCGAAGTGTTGAGGTCTAACGTGGAATCTGCAATAGGCTCTTTATTTGAGCTATCATGTTTCTTATAGGCAGGTAACTTTTTCCGTGGCTTTGAATTGCCAGATGTTTCTGTCTCGCGGACGCGTTTGGGTGATCTTACTTTAGTCTGAATAGTTTCTGTATTTGAATCTTCTGTCAGATCTGTAATTGGGTCTGGTAGTTTAGCTTGTATCTTTCGTGGTCTTGTGTTACCAGAAGATTCCGTACTTCTATATCGTTTAGTTTGATTCGTTGGATATGGTAAAGGGTTAATCGTTTTACCGGGGTTAGTGTTTTTAGATTTTTCGAAGGTTGTTTCAACGTCAGAGCTGTCCGAGCTAGACAAAGTCGTGATAATGCGCTTACGACGGGTATGTACCTGAATGTCTGATTGTGAGTCATCTGTAGAGTCTGAGTGATTATCTACGTTCGGCTTGTTCCGTGGTGCCGGGTTACCTGAAGATTGTGTTTCGCGATAACGTTTATTCGGTTTCCTAACGCTCGGGTAGGTTTTTGGGGAGTTTGTTCCTGTATTTTCGGGTAGGTGGGTTGCCTCTTTCTTTCGCGGGGCAGGGTTACTAGAGGACTCAGTAGTCCTTTGTCTTTTAGAGGGTTCAGGTTTTTTATGAATAATTTCAATATCTGAACTGCTCGAGGGCGTTGACGTTGTCATTGTTGATGTTCGTTGCGCCTTAGTTTTCTTTGTTGGGGCAGGATTATTAGATTCGTCGGTGTTGCGTAGTCGTTTATTGTTTATTGGTAGGATCTGGACTGTTTCGCGGGGTGGGTTTCTTGACAGTGCATCTGCGTTCGTGTTTGTTGTGCCCTTTTTATAAACTACGTCATAATTATACTCATCGAGGGTTAGTCGCCAGCGTAGTAGTCGTGACGTCGGGTCTTTAACGTTATTTAGCCACACAAGTGGTCTATGGTCCGTTACTAGTGTGAAGCTGCGTCCGTATAAGTACGGCCTAAAATGTTTTGTTGCGAAAACGATTGCCAGGAGTTCTTTATCGATCGTTGAGTAGTTGAGTTCTGCCTTCTCAAGGGATCTCGAGGCGTATGCGATGGGTAGATCTTCGCCGATTTTGCCTTGGCTGAGAATTGCACCCACAGCGCAGTTTGAGGCATCGGTCGTCAAAACGAATGGTTTTTCGAAGTTCGGGTACTGTAGGATAGGTTCCTTACAAAGGCTATTACGCAGGGTCTCGAACGCGAATTGGTGCTCAGACGTCCAAAGGAACGGGGTGTTTTTCTTGAGTAAGTTGTTTATAGGCTTAGCGATTTTCGATAGGTTAGGTATGAATCTGCGGTAGTAACCCATCAGTCCGAGGAATTGTTTAATTTGTTTAGGGTTTGTAGGAACAGGGTAGTTTTTGACGGCTGATATTTTTTCTGGGTCCGGTCTTACTCCGTCCTTCATGATTACATGTCCTAGATATGCTACCTCTTTACGCAGGAATTCACATTTATCCGGTTGGAGGGTCAGTTCGGCAGTAGCTAGTCGCTCCATGAGTTTTTTGAATTTAATTGCATGTTCCTCTATCGATCTCGCGTAGATCACTATGTCGTCTAAATAGACGAAGACCTCGTTGCCTAGAAGACCAGAGAGTACTTGGTCCATTAGGCGTTGGAACGTGGAGGGCGCGTTTTTTAGTCCGAATGGCATTCTGTTGTATTCATAGTGGCCATGTGGCGTTGAGAAAGCCGTCTTTGGACTATGATCCGGGTGCATTGGTATCTGGTGAAAACCCGACGCTAGATCAAATTTAGAAAAATACTTGGCCGATCCTAGTTGGTCTAGAATGTCTGTTACATTAGGTAGAGGATAGGCGTCTCCGATGGTTTTTTCGTTTAATTTCCGAAAATCGATCACCATACGCCATTTCTTATTACCGGCGGTGTCCGTTTTTTTGGGTACTATCCACACCGGGGAGTTGTATGGAGAAGAAGAGTGCTTGATGATATCTTGGTCAAGGAGTTTGTTTACTTGTTTATTTATCTCTTCTTTGTGAATCTGGGGGTATCTATACTGCTTCGTGTGGATTGGAATGTCGTCTGTGGTAGGGATTGTGTGGTTAACTAGTTGTGTATGTTTTAATTTGTCGCCTGGTAGGGAGAAAAGGTGGTTGAATTCTGTAACAAGGTCAGTTATCGACTGTTTTTCTTCGTCGTTCAAATGGTTTAATCGGAGGTTTTCCATGAGAGTATGAAGACGATCCGAGTCATGGTTAGGGGAGAAGCAAAGCGTACGGGAATCTTTGTTAGTATTAGTGCTACGAGCCTTGGTTAGTAGGATTGACTGAACGTTGGTGAGTTTTGCGTCCGTCAGTTGGGGTCTTGTTTCCTTGAGTTCGTCGACTTCTTTTAAGGTTACTACCGGCCTTCTTATCTCCACAGCTGTTTCACCGGAGTTAATCGCGTAGGCATATGCTAAGCCCTGTCTGTTTGTGACTACGGCCTTGCCGAGAAAAATATCGGGACCCAGGTTTAAGTTGTCAATGACTCCTGTTTTCACCGTCGGGTTGGCGACTTTCATTGATATTACCATACCAGTTCGGGGTGGAATAGATATAATATTTTCGTCTAGCATTTTTAGTGGTTTACAGTTATCCGTTGTCACTGTACCTGTTCCGAACGAGATCGTGGCGTTTTCATTGTATAGGAATTTCATTCCCAAAATACCGTCCTCTTTTATTGGGAAGGAATCATCGACTAAATGAAATACGTGCCAACTGTTGCCGATTTGTAAGTTGAGGCTTCCGAGAGTTTCGATGGTACCATCCGTTATGCCGGTTATCTGGGTCTTGTCTGTCAGGGTACAGTGTGTGTTCGGTTTGACTGTGTTAAGTTTTATTATGTTTATGTTAGCTCCGGTGTCAACCAAGAGCGTATTTATCTGTTCTTCAAGTTGAGGTGTGTGTATATGAATTTTAGGTGTTTGTGTTATCGACGTTGTGAGAATGCGAGATGTATTTATATTATTATTCGAGGATTTGTAAAGAAGTGGAATAATGCCTGTATTTCGGGAATGGAGTTGGTTGTTTTTAAAACAGATTGTTGCTTTCTCGAGTTGTAGAAGATACCGTCTTCTTGGATAGGGAATTCATCACTTACTAAGTGGAATTTGTGGCAAGTACCGGCAAATTCTAGATCAATGCTACCTAGTGTTTCCGTGAACCCTTTCGTTATTCCTGAGATACAACGTTTGTCCCTCGGTTCAAGACGAGTGTTCGAGGTGATACTCTTTTCTTTAATTAGGTTTAGGTTTGCACCGGTGTCTACTATTAGTGTTCCGGTTTTGCCGATGATTTGTGGTGATTGGATTGTAATAGTCGGTGATTCTAAAAGGTTCTGTTTTACGTATTTGGACGCTTCTCTAGAGTTCGGGATAGCGGCGCGTCCGTGTGGTGATCCCGTTACTCGTTTAAAGGTTGCGATTCTAATGGAAAGCCGTAGGATTGCTCATGATTTTCTTGGGAATTGTTGGTATTCGGGAAATTCGTGTTTGTGTAATTGACGCGTGCATATCTTGGCTGTTCGAAGTTTGGGTTATTTTGGTTTTCGTTGTTAGGTCGGTTCGGACGCTGGTCAGGGTTATGTTGAGGTCTGTTCTGTGCTTGAGGTTGTTGGACGTAATTTGCAGTGTTTGCTTGGTGAAATGAAGGATCTTGGGGTGTCTGTTGGTTTTGGTAGTGTCGCGTGCGACACCTTTCGACTGTATGACCTTTACGTTTACAATATGTACAAGATAGATTGTCGGTACGCTCTCGTAATCTACAGTTATCTATTGAGTGCCCAACACGCTTGCAAAACCTACAGTTTAGCGACGGGTCGTGAGACGGTGTTTGTTTCGAGCCGTTATTATTACTATTGTTTCGAGCTAGTTCATTCGTTTTTGAGCTGTTTCGGTCCTGTTTCGTGTCGTTTGGTGTAGGTGCCCTTAGTTTTTGTCTTTCTAATACTATTCTTTCCGCGCTCACCGCCTTATCGACCGCCACTCGCAGCGTATTTGGCTTCTCGTTTAGCACCCTTTGTTCTAGCGCGTCACACAGACCTTTTATGAAAGCGCGTAAGGCGTTTTCTTCAACATTTTTTATTAGTATAGTTGCATGTTCGGCGGTTTCGTTTGAATCTATGATGTCGATAGCTGTATCTACAAGTTCTTCTATCCTAGTTCCGTACTCTAACGCGGTCTCGTTTTTTTCTCGACGTGCACACGCTATAACGCATTGTACGTCTGATAGTCTTTGTTTTGGTTCAAATGTGCGTTTCAAGTTGTCTATAATAGATTGTAATGTCTGGAGGTTATCTCGCGAGAGTGCTCTTTCTGCACGGCCTTCGATTTTTGATCGTACGAGTGCTACGAATAGGAGCGTATCTCGTGGATCTATTAATAATCTTGCGTTTTCGACTTTCCTAAGGAAAGATTTTACTGTAATATCCGTGCCATCAAAAGTTGGGATTAGTGTAGCCGCAACCTTCAATGGTAGGAATGTCATTTCTGAGTTAGACATGATTTTAGGCAGAGTTAACTTATCTTAAATGGTATACGTATCTTAAGTGAGCTTACTTTCTGGAAATTATGGTGAGTACAATAAGAGTGAGTATTCTCAGCATATTCCTAACGTGGTGATTGTTGGTGTAGAGATGGTGAATCTGGATCTGTCAGTTGGGCGATAGCGTTGGTGATGTCGGTGCAGTCTTGAAGTCGTCACCGGGTTTCGTCGTTGGAGCGAGTTCGCTTTTTGTGGGGCTCAGATGAGCCTTTGTGGGGCGAGGTGCCTTTGAGGTTCGACGGCTGCTATTAGTTTTAGCAGGTTTCGTGATTACTAATTATCGTCAATTTGGTAATAGTGGAATGGTAGTTTACACAACTTGTTTTACACATTGGTTCATTTATGGTTCACTGTTCGATGTCACAATTTGTTTATTTAGTAGTGTTATTTGTTCCGTTGTTTACTTTCCCCCTTTTTTTTTTTATATATATATATTCCCTTAGTAACAGGGGACCACCGCTGCCACCAGTGTAACGTCTGTAGCGTGACGTTACCTTATTCGAGGTCTTGCCCCTGTTCGATTACTATGGGTATAACTAAAGGAGAACAAACTGAGTCTTCAGCTGATACGTTGTTTATTATATTATTGTATGGTGGTTGGGAAGAGTTGCTCTGTGTGTTCGGTTAGAAGGTTGATTTTGAAGTAAGTGACTGTGAAAAGGTAAAGAGAGGGTAAAAGGATTAGCTGACTCGTTGCATTTGGCGGTGCCGTGTGCAACGAGCATCTTAGAGTTAGTGAGAGAATAGGATAGGTTTCGGGTTAAAGATAAGAGTAGAAGAGGAGAGGACCGTGTGAATGTTTAGAGGATTGAGGTGGAGGTAAAAGTGGGGATGTGATGAAGGGGGAAACGTACGGGGTGATACCCGGACGTAACAAAGAAGTTATTTCAACTTTTGATATGTGGTCCTTTGAAAGTAAGACTGAGTCGATCACAGAAAATTGAAATTTCTCGCAAGCTTCTGCGTATGAAAAAACATATACCGACCGAATTTCAGCGAAAACCAAGATCTATTTTCGAATACCTGAGGTGGAAAGCTACAGAATTTCGATTTTTTCTACTTTATTGTGGTCCGATAGCTTTGAAACATATCCTTCCAGTGCAATTGTTCAATCACTTCCTGCTGCTTCATGTTGCGTGTAGAATTCTGTGTAGTGAGAAACTTGCTCTAACTCATACTGATCTTGCAAAAAAATACTTGAAAAAGTTTATTCTCGCCTTGCCATACTTGTACGGGCGCCAATCTTTGGTTATAAATATGCACAATTTGTTACATGTAATTGATGACGTAAGAAATTTTAATTGTCCATTGAGTCGAATAAGCTGCTTTCCATTTGAAAACATGCTTGGCAAAATTAAACGCACTCTGCGTACTTCGAATAAGCCTTTATCACAATTGTGTCGCAGGTTACACGAACAAAATATGTTAATACACAAAAGAGCTGAATTGCCTGTCAACCGAATACTAAAAAAAAAAATCATTAACAAAAAGGTTTGCATATGTTACGTACCAACTATACTCTTTCCCTAAAAATTTATAATAATCAATAAATTTGAGTTGAGATCAGACAAAGACATCAGCATTCGAGGAAACCCTAGTCGTTACTCTTCTTTTTGGATACTCGAGAAGGAGAAGTATTAAAACGTGCATTTGGTCACGATTCGCTTTGTTATTTAGAAAAGATTCATTACCTCCTTAATGTCGAAGAAGTCACGTATAATATAGAATATCTAGGATTAACGATTACAACGTAGCAGTTTCTGTTGACCTAGCACCTATAGTCGCATCGTTATAACTCTTTCTAATAAAACCATAATTATCCTAGTATAGACAAGGTAAACCATAAGACCTAGGAAACTCTA
The DNA here is from genome assembly GCA_947538915.1 of Tenthredo distinguenda. Lineage (NCBI taxonomy): Eukaryota > Metazoa > Arthropoda > Insecta > Hymenoptera > Tenthredinidae > Tenthredo > Tenthredo distinguenda. The sequence goes on from OX384534.1 coordinate 17,196,327, forward strand.
AATTAAAGAATTGAGATGTGTGTTATGCATGGAGTGATTGTATCTAGCTAACTTTAAGAATCTAGCATAAGTATAATTTAATTACTACGGTGAACCGACTATGTGGGTGCAGACGGCTGACGCGTGCACTTCTTGGGACTTAAGTCCCCAAAGTCTTGACGGCTGATTACGAGCGAGGTAGCGATCATCCTTTTGTGTCTTTCTTCTGGTAAATCGCGAGGCGCGTGGATGCAGAGAACCGGGTGCTAGTTAGAGCCTAGAGTTGGTGTTCAATCTTTAACAAAGTGGTGACCCAAGGGACTCAGTACTCGTCAAAAAAAATAATTATTAAGTTCAGTTTTGCCAAGTCTCGTACTTGTAATTATAGATTCAGTTTTAAGTTCATAAATTCAAACCTTACGTTCCATTATAATCAAAACCTAGTGATAGACATTTTTCAAATTCAGGACCTTATTAATTTCATCAAAAATATTCAAAATTCGAGTCAGTGTACAGATACTTTATTAAAAACCGAGACTGTTCAAAAAAAAAAACCACGTCGATAGTGCAAAGTTTGGAGTTAGAAGATACTAAAGGTGAGGACCCGCAAAATCAAGGGTGCGACGCGACATCCAGCCCTCCATGGTCGGTTCTACTAAAGCTAAGTGTCGACGATCGTTATCCATGTACTATCATTCATGCTAAATTCCATCTTTACTATCAAATTGTTCCCAGTATTCTCACAAGTATACTAGTTATACTTGCAATTACACTATATTTTGTCATTATCCTGTTACCTATATCTATTATCTATGCTTGCTATGATAATTGGTTTAAGAAAGCCCATAGACCTTGCCTAAAGCTAGTGCAAAGACACTTCGGGGAAAACCCTCAGCTTTAAGCAAGTTCGCGACGTCTCCAACTTGTCGAGCATGGCTATATAATCTTAAGCAATATAATATTAGTATAACCATAAGGAATTGCAACGAAAGAGTTATAAGGAGTTACTAGGTTGCAAAGATTTATCAACCCAAACATTAAAATCCGAGCGACATCATATTCACACATTATATTATTTTATCACTACCCAGGGTGTCAACGCGAGAATCGAGAAGGGCATATTTTTGTTTGGTACCTATCTAAAGGTTTCTTTTAAAGTAAGCTCTCTTCACGAACCCGCGTCGACACACACATCATTACCCTTGTATTAGCCATACACGATATTCATTTATGTTCAACAGTACGTTTTACTTCAAATAATCGTTCAAGAATATAATCTATTTCTATCAATTAATTTTCCTTATCATTTTACCCGACCTAATACATCCCTGACAAGACAATTAGGCCCTTCTGTTTAAATAATTAATGCGAGACCTGTATAGGACTAGACGGCGTAGAATCCAAAAATCGATCTATTGAGAGATAGGTCAAAATTATTTTTATTTGTTATCATAGATAACGGGCGGTTATACTTAGACGCTACGCGGTTAGGCATAGTCGGACAACCCATGTGACGTTCGTCACACATACAAAGTATTTATTGGAATTCCACGACTATTAGCTGCAAAATTCCAGATAACATGGTGTTCTTGAGCAACAATATTATCATGGAAATCTCAGCAATAAACATTGAAAATGACTCATTTCCATCTATTAAAATTGAAGGAAAAATTTGGAGAAAAGCTAAATCCGTATATAGTTATCCGTGTAGATCAAGATTGTTGAAAACATGGCAAATTTCTTCAAAACCACAAGGTATTGCCACATATCCGCTCACGAGTGTTTCATACAAATTAGTCAGACTGCCAGTGGGAAAGAATAAATCTGTCGTTATGCCTTTACTTCACTCGTAACAGTGTCGAATCCAGATGTTATTATTCTCGTTCAGGGAGGACCCTACTAAAATTTTGGCGAAAAATAGTTTTTATTTACATATTTAAATGACTAATAATATTACTCTTGCTGTTAAAGTTGCTGTTACATTGAAAAACACAGGTGGTTTGGGTTCAACAAATGATAGAGATCTAACCTCAAAAAATTTGAATTATTTTGCACATGAATAGAAGAGTCATTATTATGCATAATATATAGATTACTAGCTGATAATTGTGCTCGTTCGCTCGCTTCGCTCGCTCACTCGTTTGATTTGCGTTGTCCCTCACTCGCTACGCTCGCTCGGTTGTTAGTGGTTTTCCAATTGGTCAGAAAATATGTTGTCACAAGTTACATGAAATATTCTGTTTAATTCTTTTCACACCCATTCAGTGCACGGAAGAATCGGCAAAACTCATACATTAAAATAGAAGCGTTCTTGATAATGATATCATATCATATATAGTAGTCAAGTCCGAAATCGGATAGCGCGGCAGGTACAAATTTCATCACACTCTGTACTTCTTCATACCTAATAATGGAACGAATTCTCCCCCCTTAATTGAGACGACTATGAATTAACCAAGACATCATGCCGTTTAGGCGCGACACGTTTTGACACCGGACGTATTGGCACCGGAAAATTCACAGCGTTTTGTCAGTGGATCAGTGAGGTGGCCTTTTCAGTCTTTCGAGAACCACAACCACCGACTGGGTAGTTCGCGCGCGCGCGCGCGTGTGCGTGCGTGCGTGTGTGTGTCTATTCAGTGTGAAGTTCGAAAACGGATAACGCACTAAGAAGAAATGTCATCGCACTCTCAGCCGATAGTACTTCTTTATACTTGATAGAAAAGGTTTTCTAACTTAAATCTGAAATCATCAGTACACGTATCATTGGTCATAGAAGTACTATCGCTCAATGGAAACCGACTAGAAGGTGGTGCGGTTTCTTCCATCGGGAAGTCCGGAATTAGGAGGGGAATGGTTAATGATATGTTTGGATAGAATAATGGTTTCAAACTATTTCAATATCAAACTATCTCGGGCAAATAAAAATTCTTTCCGGAGTCAAATCGATGAGAGATAATTTTATTATTACGATGAAATGAATGCTTATCAGCAGCAAATTGTGTAGCGCTCAGCCACGTGAGACTTTAGCGGCTAATTTTGTAGCGCTTAGCCAAACAAGACTTCAGCAGCTAATTTCGAGCGCTGAACCACAAGAGGCTTCAGCAGCTAATAACTTTTGTAGCGCTTAGCGACACAAAGTGTCGAGCCGCTAATAATTTTTGTAGCGCCGAGCCACACAGGTCGTTGGCAGCTAATTTTTTTAGCGCTGATACCTACATAAGGCATAAGCAGCTAATTGTTCCGACCGTTGATCTGACATCATTGTAGGTAAGCAACTGAATTTTTGGAAAAGTCAGTAACATCAAATACTGCATTTCCGATAGAATATTATTAAGAAAGTAATTGATTATTACAGTTCCACAGTATTCAGTACAATTCGAAATAGCAATGTGAATGTAACAGTGCATGTACATGTATTGTGAACTTTGCATTTTCGACACAGAATATTTTTCCTAGTGCTGGCATAAATATACAATTGTAGCTATGAATTATTTAATTCACTCAGCACCTAGTATTTCTTTGTAGACAATGTTTCTTGTACATAATTTATGAGTCGAATTTTTACTGGTAGTTATGACAGATTTGTCTGTTAACAAAACTTTCAAATTGTTTTTAGACTTAACTCTGGACAAGGCAACATACAGTTGACCATGACTAAATACTGGATTTGGTAAATACACACCGACACTGTCGAAAGATTGACCTTGCGACTTGTTAATTGTCATCGCACAACCTAATCTGACGGGAAATTGTCTTCTTACCATCTTGAATGGCATCTCCTCCTCGGACGGTGATAAATCTATCCGGGGTATCAATACTGTTTCTCCAGCGCAATTTCCACCGATAATTTCAGTACAAATCAAATACTGGTTCAACTTTTTAACAACCAGTCTGGTACCATTACATAATCCTTGTGATAAATTTAGATTACGTAGCAGGATAACAATGCACTCTACTTTCAACGTCAATTTATGCGGTGGAAGCCCATTCGGCGTCAATGAATTCATGAATTCCATCGAAAGTATATTTTTGATGTCTATATTATCTTCATCTTCACCTGAATCTACACTCAGATAATCTACACCGACACCTTCAATTTTCGACAATATTTTGTCATTAATGGCGATAACATCGACGTTTGTCGGAGCTAATATAACTTTGCCATAATTCGACGGATCTTGAGGATCGACACTTTCTCCAAATATTTCTTGTACAATATTTCCATTCGAGAGAATGTCAGAAGGGATGGTTACAACTTCGTTATCACGTTCAAAGGAATCAGATAATACCCCATCACCAACCTTCAGAAGCCATTTCTTAAAATCCGTTTGTCCATCACAAATACGAATGTTACCCTTCAATGACATATATGTGAATTTACTCCATAGGCTGCTTCTTTTGACACAGGCTTCTAAAATTTGTGTTCTATTTCCATGTCGTACAACAGGTAAGGTTTGCCGAAAATCACCAGAAACTATGACAATTTTACCACCAAAGGGTTCGTTACAATCACACAAGTCTCTTAACATACGATCAACAGCCTCCAGTGCATATGAGTCATTCCACGTCAAACCGGACACCTTTTTGACCTAGATGTTTCCGATTTCGTTCTAATTTTTTTAACGGGTTCTTTGGAACAAATAAATTAATCAAACAATTTTTCGTTTTTTTTTTCCGCCCCTATTTTCCAAGTTACACGGGGGTGAAATTCACGAAAAACGGCCAAAAATCGAAAACATACTCCTCTTCAAACGGTCATATCTTTGGCTGTGTTCGTCCTAGAGTCTTCTTTTGAGAACTATTTTGAAGCTATTAAATGGCACTATTATTATATATTTATTGAATTCTGCGACAAAGAGCGATTCCATTTGTTATAAACAAATATATTATTCAAACGTGGTTTTCTAGGTGAGAACCACGCTTTAAAATTCCCAAAAAAATATGAGCGTATTCCTTGATCAATTTCCTATAAAATTGGTAAGTTATAGAATGGAACTCCGATGGAAACTATATTAAAACGATTTATTTATAAGCGACGGCGCGCGCTGCCGCTGAGAGACCTGGCTCGGGTACGTGTAGCTCGCGTAAGGAAGAAATGGTGGGCATGTAGATCTATATTAAAAAAATTCACCATGTCAGAAAACAATGTATATCATATTAGTTTATTGAATATCTAACTAACGATAAGTAAATCATGATCCTAAATCTGACATAAAGATCCCATAGTCACATTATATTATACCTATATGTATAATACCTGAATTGATGAATACACTATAATTAATTGGATAGAAGTTTGGTTTATTCATATAATTGCTTCCATAACTGTTGAAGTTAAAGCAAAAATATAAATAATTATATTATTGTTAAAGTTAGTTGAAAGAAATAACGGGGCAATTTTTTGTCAAATTAAGAAAATAAAGCAATTAAATTAGGAAAGATTGTTAAAAATTTTAGGGTGGTTTATTTGGAAACAACGGCCTGCACTGACTTTTCGGTATCAGAGTATCCCTTACATTAGTTATTAATTTATTTTTCGTTTGTGGCAGAATACAATGAAATGTCAGTGTACCATGAACTAATTTAGCTTTCCCGAAACGAGGCTGCAATGCAGTTCAGTGGAAAATTCTAAATCAGTATTTTTAATATTTTTGATATTCTGCACCCATAGAAAAAAAAAAATTGTGGTGTATTTATTGGTTCCTGCAAGGATTCCAGACTTGCTCTAGCTGCTAGTCTTCAGAGGGCTCCTCCTAAGCCAATAACAAAAAAATAAATTAATGCGACTAACAAAGAATGAATTATTAGACAAGAGATACTCTGATGCCGAAAAGTCAGTAGAGGCCGTTGTTCCTAAATAAACCACTAATTATAAGCAAATATAACGACTTCCAGGTATTATATATGGTATAATGTGACTAGGGGATCCTTATGTCAGATTTAGGATCATGATTTACTTATCGTTAGTTAGATATTCAATAAACTAATATGATAAACATTGTTTTCTGACATGGTGAATTTTTTTAATATAGATCTACATGCCCACCATTTCTTCCTTACGCGAGCTACACGTACCCGAGCCAGGTCTTTCAGCGGCAGCGCGCGCCGTCGCTTATGAATAAATCGTTTTAATATAGTTTCCATCGGAGTTCCATTCTATAACTTACCAGTTTTATAGGAAATTGATCACGGAATACGCTCATATTTTTTTGGGAATTTTAAAGCGTGGTTCTCACCTAGAAAACCACGTTTGAATAATATATTTGTTTATAACAAATGGAATCGCTCTTTGTCGCAGAATTCAATAAATATATAATAATAGTGCCATTTAATAGCTTCAAAATAGTTCTCAAAAGAAGACTCTAGGACGAACACAGCCAAAGATATGACCGTTTGAAGAGGAGTATGTTTTCGATTTTTGGCCGTTTTTCGTGAATTTCACCCCCGTGTAACTTGGAAAATAGGGGCGGAAAAAAAAAACGAAAAATTGTTTGATTAATTTATTTGTTCCAAAGAACCCGTTAAAAAAATTAGAACGAAATCGGAAACATCGAGGTCAATTTTTGATTTATTTTGTCCGGTTTGACGTGGAATGACTCATATCGTTCTCGTGGAGGCTAAGGTTAAATGGCGGTAAGTAGTTGTACTTCTGCGTTTGTTGGTATCGTCGTAGTGTTTCCAGACGGAAATCTTTTGCAGTTACAGTACATTTCCCGTTGAGAGTTAACGTGCCAGTCCCTAATAATGTTTCGTGCTGCGCAGGGTAACCGTCACACGTTATCGCGACAGTATCGGGTTTTGGAACAATAAATATCCACGCTCCTTCCCGGTGTAACCTAATTATTACTGTCCTGTCTAGCTTCATTATCCTTTTGGGACACTCCGCTAAGGGCGTGTCAGCCTTTGCGAAAATTGAAAGTTCGCAAGGTATTCCGTCGCGAATCACGTTCGTGGGATGCCGGGGGTCACACAGGTAGTGTGATCCGAAATGTTTGCAGGATTCTAAATCAACCTGCCGCATACGTACAAAATTCCGGTATTCCTGGTCTACTACGGCTAGTTCTTCTGCGGTTTCTAGACAACAATAGGTATCGTTCTGTACATGCAGGGGAAGTGGATATATTTTGCTAACACTATACTCCTCATTCCCGACTAGAGGTATCTCTATCACGGTTACTATACCGTCCTGGCGTCCGTAGGATTTTACGTCAGCTGTCGCCATTAGTGCTGGGATACCTGAGCGTGTCAAGGGTATAGGGAAGCTATGCCCTTGAGGTAAATGCGGTAGTGCTGACTCAAGGTATTCCAATATTTTTGCGGGCGGAAGTACTTTCGGATTGACCGCTCCCTTGCCTATATCGCTCAGATAGTCTACGAGATCTTTTACGTCGTTCAACAATACTTCTACTATTAAACCTATTGATTCAATGTGCTCGTCGAGATTCTGTCTTGCGGAATTCTTCTCGATGGCATTGGTTAGACTTAACTCTAAATGTCTGTTAACCTCGAGTAATGCCTTTTCGTTAGCCTCTATGTTCTTCATGGAGCTATTAAATATTTCTAAGGAAGAGGAAACAATCTGTATCTGTTTATTCATTACTGTCTTCAAATTAGTCTGATCGCTTCGGAGAGCATCTATTTCTTCGTCTATTCTTGCTGCGTCCGCTGCGTCCATGGTCCCGAATAATGACTTTGCTATCGAGCCTAAACCGTCGACTAAACCTCGTCGTTTCCGCGTTTCTGTGCCTACTATATCGTGTAATAAATCTAGGTCTTTTTCCACTTTACCTAACATACTACTCACTTCGTCGCTGAGCGTCTCACACAGTATTGAGTTCGCGTTGGTTGGTTTCTTACATGTTTTGCCTATGTTTGCTAAATGCGTCTTTACGTTCATTTCGCGTTTGAAAAGGCTACTCAAGTCCATATTCACTACTAAGCTCCACTTATTTTTGTAGATTTGTAGTGTGCCTATCTTCTCAAAATAAATCCCTGGATTGTGATCGAACTTGACTACCTCGTATGGCGTTCCTTCTACTGCGCCGTTGGTGCCTATAACCACGAACAATCTGAAATCCCGACAAAAAGGTATTACTATCTAGATCCCCTCCCTCCTGTTGAAAGCGATAAAGGGTTAGGATGGGGTAGGAAAATTTTTTTTTTTTTTTTTGACGTTGACGACTACCGATTAGTGCTCCACGAACAGTTTTAACCGGTTGACGTGCACTTTCACCTCCTTTCTACCCTTTTTGATGGTGTAGTTGACTTCCGAATTCCTCTCTAGGATAACATAGGGTCCTATGTATTTCGGTGTGAGTTTTTTCGACCTGCCTCTTCTAACTGTTTCGTCCGGTAACAAAACTTTATCCCCTGGATTGAATATCGTTGTTTCAGTTTTCTTATCGTAATATGCCTTTGCTTTTTTCTTGAACGCATCTAAATTTTGTTTCGCTGTAAGATTGGTTGTCCTGAGTCTTTCGCGTAGCTCTTGTACGTAGTCATCGTATGCATACGTCAGCCTTGGTGCCTGCTTCATCGATGAGGGTATCTCGGCGGTGTGTCCGAAAACTAGTTCGAATGGCGTGAAGCCCGTCGACGTATGAGGCGTCGTGTTGTAGGTGAACATTGCGTAAGGTAACCACTCATCCCAGTCGCCTTGGTCCTTATCGATGTAATTTTTTAAGTACTCGGCTAATGTCACGTGGGATCGCTCTAGTGCTCCGTTTGATTCTGGATGGTATGCCGTCGTTTGGATTTTTTGTATTTTCAAGAGTTTACACACGTTTTTAAATACTTCTCCAACAAAATTCGTCCCCTGATCTGTGAGTATGACTTTGGGGGTTCCGTATTCACATACCATGTTTTTCACGAATTCTTTGGCAACTGTTGTAGCTTCCTGATTGCTTAATGGCATGGCTTTACTGAATTTTGTTAGTGCGTCTTGAAAAGTGAGCACATACTTGTGCCCTCTTTGTGTTTCAGGCAAAGGACCTACAATATCCAGAGCACATTTTTCGAATGCCTGCTCAGGCGTATCTGTCACTATCATCGGTGCTTTGCGCATTTTTTGCGTTTTATTCGCTTGACATTTTGCACACTTGCTAATATAGTTTTCTACAGCTTTTCGCATGTGGGGCCACTCGTGTTCCATTTTGATTCGTTTTAGAGTTCGTGATGTTTCTTGATGACCTCCCATGGGGGCGTCATGGTATTCGTATAATATTTTTTCCGTTTCTGCCTCTGTGTAATTTTGTTCCGAATCTTCGGCTTCGCTTATCTCTGTTTCCTCTTCTGAAGCTACCTCTTCCTCGAGCTCCTGAAGATGCGAGTGTATAATGTAGATTCTGCTCAATGCATCCGCATTGGTATTCAATCTTCCTGGCTTGTAAACTACGTCATATTCATATTCGGCGAGTTTGATCCTCATTCTCAATAACCGCGAACCAGGATCTTCGATTTTAAAGATCCATTTTAGGGGAAGGTGATCCGTGATCACAGTAAAATGTGTTCCGTACACATACGGGCGAAACTGCTTGGTTCCAAAAACGATTGCCAGCATTTCCCTCTCGGTCGTTGAGTAGTTTCTTTCGGCCTTGTTTAGGGTTCGGCTCGCGTATGCTATCGGCAAGTCCTGACCTATTTGTCCTTGAGATAGAACAGCTCCTATCGCTTTGTCGGAGGCGTCTGTAGTTATTAGAAATGGTTTCGCGAAGTCTGGGTACTGTGAGATGGGTGCACTAATCAGCTTGTTTTTTAATATCTCGAACGCGTTCTCCTCCTCCTGCGTCCATTGGAATGTCACTTCTTTCTTCGTCAGCTGCGTTAGTGGTCGTGCTATGCGCGAGAATCCTTCTATGAACTTCCTGTAATAGCCTGCTAGGCCTATGAATGATTGTACTTGCTTGACGCTGGTCGGGCTGTTAAATTTTTTAACATCCTCAATTTTCGAGGGATCTGGCAGTATACCATCAGCAGTAATTACATGCCCTAGATAACTAGTTTCTTTTCGCAGGAACCGACATTTTTCTGGTTGAAGTGTCAAATTACTTTCCCTAAGCCGTTTTAAAACTTCGATGAGCCTGTCGTTATGTTCCTTCAGCGTTGCACCATGGATGACGATGTCGTCCAGGTAAACGTAGCATTTTGAAGCCTGCAATCCCGCTAGTACTGTGTTCATTATACGTTGAAACGTCGCGGGAGCATTCTTGAGCCCGAATGGCATCGAATTATATTCGTAATGTCCGTGCGCTGTTGAAAAAGCGGTTTTCTCCTTATCCTCTTCGGCCATTGGGATCTGGTGGAATCCTGATGCGAGATCTAGCGTAGTAAAATACTTTGCTTTTCCTAATTGGTCCAGGATTTCTGTTATATTGGGTAGGGGGTACGAGTCTCCCACCGTTATCTCGTTCAGTTTTCTATAATCAACTACTATCCTGAATCTCTGTTTTCCCGAAGCGTCGGGTTTTTTGGGTACCACTAAGAGTGGTGCGTTCCATTGGCTCCTACTTGGACGTATCACGCCGTTCTCAAGCATCGTCTCTACTTGTTTCGTCACTTCCTGTTTCTGCGTTTCTGGTAGTCGGTAAGGACGAACATTTATGGGTTTTCCACCCTCCACAAGCGTTATGCTATGCTCCGCCGCATTAGCTATACCTAACTTGTCCCCAGGGAAATAAAACGTTTCGCTATAGTTTTGACATATTTCTAGCAAGGCTGCCTTTTCTTCCTCGTTGAGGTGATCTGTGTCGATGGTATCAAGCAACAATTTAAATCTCTGATTTCCCGTCTCTTTGGTCAGTAAACCAATGTAGGCTGTCTCTTCTTTCTGTGCCTCGTCGTCTGCTTCTCCTAATTCCTCCAATTCCACGGTTGGGGTATCTAGTAATACTTCGTAATCGTTGAGGTTCATTATGTCGACGACGCATTCCTGGTTTACTGGCCTGGTTACGCAACTTCCCAAGTATACCTTGTCAGCGAGTTCTCTTTTTTCTACAATGCCAATGTACTGGCTGTTTGTTTTCACGCTAACCTTCGTTATTGATCGTGGTTCTAAACTTATTTTCCTCACTCTCGGTTGTCTTAATATGTTTAAACGTTCCCCGTACAAGAAGAGTGCGCTGGCGCCTTTCCCTATAGCGGCTCCATGGTTCTCTATGAAATCTATTCCTAGTATTCCGTCGGTATCTAGGTTAAAGTCGTCTCCTACGACAAGAAACGTATGCTGGATAATTCGATTTTTTAGTCGAATTTCTAGTACGGCTTTATATAGTGCTTTTATCGCACCTTGTCCTATCCCTGTGATACTTGTCGCCTCATCTATGACTGGTAAATCGTCTGCTAGCATACTTACTTTAATAATGCTGACATCCGCTCCGGAGTCTACTAACATGGCTAATCTCTCTTTGGTTGTTCCGTTAGCTGTTAATTCAATTCTATTTCGACTTGTTCTTTCAGAATTTGCAACGTTCACAGATTTATACGAGCTAGCGGTCTTTGTACCTTGATTTGGTCCCGTGTTTTTATTTCCTGAAGAGTTCTGTTGGCCAGTAGTATTCTTCCGGTTTTCCCTAGGTTCCTCATCGTTATTTTTAGTCCGTCGCTCATCGCGGCGCATTCTATCACGGCAGTCTTTGTATAGGTGTCCTTTACGTTTACAGAAATTACAATGTAGCTCTATTCGATTTATCGTTTTATTCGAGCCTCCTCTAGCCTGTGTCTGACCATCAGATTTCTGAGTACAATCTCGTGCGATGTGCCCTATTCGATTACATTTTAAACACCTTACGCCTAGTCCGTTTCTATCCCCAGTGTAGTTTGCTCGGCGGTTTATTGCGTTCGTACCGTTCTGAGATTTTTCTTCTTCTTCTGCGCCTCTAATGGATGCAGCTAGATCCGTATAGTGATATGATTTCACCAGTGTTCTCAGGTTGACCCTCAACCCGTTTTCGAAGATGGCTAGTGTTTGGTATCTAAGTAGATCCTCTATGACTTTTCGTTCACTAACTACCTCTGTTCTAGCTCCGCATGATCTAATCAAATCCATCATGAGTTGGGTTACTCTCTTTCCATAATCGTGCACATTTTCGTTTGTGCCTTGCTTGCTTGAGAATAGGTCAACTAGCATCGCGGGAGTCGAACTTTTCGCCCCGTATAACATTAAAAGCTCATCTTTTAAATTTTCAAACGAGTTTATCTTCTTGTATCTAAGTTCCATAGCTGCTTCACCCTGGATTTTTGTCTTCACGATTAATTCTAATACATCTGCCCTCTGTGCTGGGTTCACCTTGTCAATTGCATATTCTGCCGTCTGCAGCAGATCGTCTACTTTGCGCGGATTGCTACCGTCGAAAACGTCGATCATTTGTCGCGCCTCTTTTAATGTCAGATAGTCCGTCATTTTGGTTGGTCCCTCACTTTCCGGCTTTTTACTCGACCTTTCCGAAACGCTTGGAGGTACGGTTGAAAAAGGGGAAGAGGGTTGTACAAAGGGTGATGGTGAGGAGGTTGGAGGGATTAAAGAGTGTGCTGTATTTCTAACGAAATTGCGTAGGACTCTACGAATATCCTCGATACTATCTGCCTCTGATACTGCTATCTCGTAAAGTTCGCAAATTAGGATTAGTTTTTCTTTACTTAGATCTTGGATCCACGAAGTACGGCCTGAAGCAATAAGCTCTTCGATCTTGGCTTGGCTACTAGACATTTGTTCTAATACCTGTACGGCTATTTTAATACGTAACTCTGACGCATTTCCTTTTTCAATTTTCTGGCAGTTAGACTCTCAATAACAATGTTTCTGGCTTAATGGTTAGGTACTGCAAAAGATTGACTTACAGTAGGACGATCATCTTCTTCCTTTTCCTCTCTGCGATAGCTGAATGGCTGTGGACTTCCGGCTGGCCCGTGTTGTCCTCTACTGCTACTGATTACGGCTACGACTGCGTGTTGTGCTTGTGCGCTTGCACTCTCGATCTTCGAGCTTCCTTTCCTTGGATATCACTCTCGCTTCGTCTTGCGACCTCTGACACATCCACTGACTCGATAAAAAAAACCGCTGCCACCAATGTTGTATAGGCTTTATTACTGTAGCCTACTGCGTTAGTAATTCGGAGGGTCGGCGTCTTCCCAGAGGTGAGGTAAAGGTTTCACTTTGAGTCGCGTCGACGAAACTTGATTTTATTAATGAAATACAAAGAATGATACAAAAGGTAAAAGGTTCTAGTCGTAGGTTGAGCACTTGCTCACGTTCGAGTTCTTGAGTATTCCGGGATTACTACCCAGCTCCAAAAGATTCTGCTCAAGACTGGCGCGCCGGGGGTCGGCGCCTAATTTATGCCTAAACGATGCATGGTCAGCTTTCCCAAGTATTTAGGTCGATGCTGAACCAGTACATTTTCTTTATTGCTTAACTATAACCATCTGACAAATAAGCTATTTGTTAATTCAGCTAATTAATGAGGTTAGCTTACAACAAGAGCGATAATTGCTACACGTGTCTGAGTGGTAGTGTCGTTCCCAAGTCTGATAGGCAGACACGGCCGCGTAGGCGTCCCTGTTCTGTAGGTGGCGGTTCTGGTGGAGGTGTAATTCCCATCCGAATCCGCAACATAGGAAGGTGGCTTCACTGGAGGTCTGATACCTAGTCAAGTCCACGTTATAGGGGATACGTTTCTTTTTTTCGCATCGTTAGAGGAGCTCCGAGTCCCATCAGGACAAAGAATTCACACTAACTAGGGTTTTTCTTCGTTCCGTCTTTCTGACTGCCTCAGAAAAAACCCATAAGAGTTATAACCCTAAGGTCCATACTTTTTCTCTCCCTATCACCACCCCTCCGTCCTGCCCTTTCCTCATCGTTTCTTCCAGATCTGCTACATATGTGTTGAATAGAGTGGGACTCAGCGGACACCCTTGTCTTACACCCTTGTCTACTCAAAATTCTTTCGAAGTCATGCTACCCACCCTTATTTTACATCTGGTTTCTTTGTATATTTGCTTCACTCTCCTTATCATCTCTCTGCTTATGCCTCTCTTCTTCATCGCCCCCCATAGTGTCTTTCTGTCTAGTTTGTCAAATGCTGCCTTCAGGTCCACGAACGTCATACATATTTTCCCTCTCTACTCTCTTAACTTCTTTCCTAATACATGTTTTATTATGTATATGTTATCAATCCCTCCTCTTCCTCCTCTGAATCCTGTCTGTGTTTCATCTAGTCCTCCTTTTTCTTCTAGCTCTTTTATTATCTTGTCATTTATTATCATTGTATATATCTTGTATGCCGTTTGTGTCAGTGTTACCCCTCTGTAGTTCTTCACCTCTTCCGTGCTTCCCCTTTTATGTACTGGGACCACTATTCCGCTTCTCCATTCCTCTATATACCCCTTTCCTATTCAGGTCTTCCATATGATCTCTCCTAACTTTTGCTTTATACACTTCCCCCCTGCTATCCACGCCTCGTTTTTTATTCCGTCCCCTCCCTCTGCTTTTCCTGTTTTCAACTTTTCAATTTTCTTCTTCACTTCTTCTTTTATCTCTTTCTCCTCCTCTTCTTTTGCTTTTTCACTCACTCTCTCCCCTTCTACCTCCTCCTCCTCGTTTTCTTCCCCTTCACTTTCTTCTCTGCATTTGTCCTCTTTCCCTCCCAGTAGCTCCATAAAGTGTTTCGTCCACTCCTCCATTTTTATCTTGTCACTCACCCCCACTCGTTTCTTCCTATTCTTGTTTATGTATTTCCACATCTCCCCCTCTTCCTTTATTGCTTCTATTTCCTTATCTTCTCTCTCCCTCCATGCTTGTTTCTTCTGTTTGCATATTCTCTTGTATACTCCCGTTTCTTCTCTGAACTGCTCCATGCCGCTTTTCCCCCCCTCTGCTCTTGTTTATACTTTCTTCCATGCTCTTTGTACTTTCTTCTTTTGCTTTCTGCACTCTCCGTCCCACCATTCCTTCTTCCCTATCCTCCACCTGTTCGTGATCTTCCTTTTGGTTGTAAGTTCCCTCACCCTGTCTGTGAGTTCTTTCCACCCCTCTTCTAGCTCTTCTTTTTGCCACTTTATTTCTTCTGTTCTTTTCTTGAATTCTCTCATTCCTTTCTTTCCCCATACTTGTTTCTCCCTTTCTTCTTCCCCTCTGTTCCCCACCTTCCATTTTTCTCCTTTTATTGTGACTGTCAATGGTTGGTGGACCGACTCTATCCTTCTTTCTATCTCCATCTTCTCTATCTCTTCCCATGTCTCTTCATTCACTATACAGTAATCAATTGTCGTCTCTACCTCGTTTCTCCTGTACGTCGTCTCCCCATTCTCGTCCCCTTTCACGTTCCCGTTCAATATTGTCCACCTTCTCCTTCTTGCAACTTCGATTACTTGTTCTCCTTCTTTGTTTACTTGTTTGTCCTTAGTCTTCCTTTTTTCTTCTCTCCTTGCCTCTCCTTCCTCTCTTATCCCTTTTTCTCCTATTCTTGCATTGAAGTCCCCTCCTATTAGGAGTTTCCCTTCCTCTTGCTCTTCGCCTACTATTTCTTCGAGTCTTCTCAGTTTCTCGCTCTCTCCGCCTCTGTTGTATATCGTTATGATTCTCCAAATTCTGCGTTCTATCTTGGCCTTTCTTTCTTGTATCCCTTCTTCGTCTCTTCCTCTTTCTTCTATCGTTGCGATTTCTTTTCTTACCCCTGTTATCATTCTTCCTTTTGCTCTTCCTTTCTTTTCTATTCTTACTGCTCCCTGATATTCCCACTTTCATCCACCTGGTAGCAGCTTCTTCCACTTCTCCCACTCACTTTCTTCAAGCCAAGTTTCTGTTATCCCTACTATATCGAATCCTTTGATATACTCCCAGAAATCTTCGTCTTTTCCTTTGACTCCCGCTACGTTCCAGAATAGCACCTTCGCTCCCATTTCTCCTTCGCTATCCTACCCCCTCCCTTTCCAGCTCAAGGCCAGCAGAGATTCCCTTAGCACGCGATTGCGTACGTTGCTTGTCACAGCACTGATTCACCCGCATCTTGAATACTGTTGCCTCGTCTATTGTGACCTAACTGTGGAACTCAGCACAAAACTGCAACGCGCGTTGAACTCTTGCATTCGTTTCATTTTTGATATTAAGAAATCTGAACACATCACGCCCTTCTATAACTTTTTGGGGTGGCTAAAGATTGACGGCAGGCGGCAGTACTCGCTAGGCATTTTTATCTACCAACTTTTGCATGTAAAGCAGCCATCCTACCTCTACTCTCGGTTAAGTTTTCGGTCTGACGAGCAGCGTGGAATCCTGCGAGGCCCCCCGGATGCACTTCTTATCCCGCATACTAGGACCACCACCTATCAGAATTCGGTACTTATCCGCGCCTGCACGCTGTGGAATTCGCTACCCGCCGCTGCTCGGCAGTCCGAGTCACTATATGTTTTTGAAGCGCAGCTATTGTCTCTGCTGTGCTCGTAATCTGCAGTTTTTTCGTTGCGGTGCTATTGCATTGCTATTTCTTCTATCTCACCCTATTCATTTTATTCATTTTATCTTCCCGCACTATTCTGTTTCACTCTCTATTATCACGCTATCTTATTGTTTACTTATTTTACCTATTTTATTTATTCTTATCTCTATTCATAGCCATATTTTTTATCTATATTTATATTTTTTATGTATGCCTTTTTTATTTCTTCATTTATTTATTTATTTCTTAATTTATGTATTTATTTATTTATTTATTTTATTTTTTCCTACTCTTTTACCATTTCATTTTATCCCGCCGAGTCGTTTTATTCTATTCTATTTTTACCGCTGTTACCGAATTATTTTCATTTTATTTTCCATCTGTACGCTACTTTATTTTCTCCTTCTTATGTGCTACGTTTTAGACTATGTCTAATTCATCTTTATATGTAACCGGAATATTTCTTCTAATTTTTAGTCACTTAAGTTTAGTAATACCTATTATGTTTATCTACTTCCACGCTGTAGTCCTTAGGGGATCTTGTATCCCAGGACCTAATAAATGCTTTTCGCTCTCTCTCTCTCTCTCTCCCTATTCCTCTCCCCTTCCCCTTCCTCCCCCTCTCTATACGTTCTCCCTCATCTTATCGGCTTCTCTTATCTCCTCCCTTTCTTTGTCCCACACCCATAGAGCTTTCCCAATCCACATCTTTTGGAATGCTACTCTCACTCTCTCTCCCCTTTCTCTTTCTACCCTGGCCCTGTCCAGCAGTTCCTTTTGGGCCTCTCTCTCCTTTCTTGTTAGGTCTTCGTCTATGTATATTCTGCTTCCCTTCAGCTTTTCTTCCATCGACATTACCTTCCTCTTTCCCTCCCAATTCATGATCGTTACCAGTATTGCTTTTTTCTCTTTTCCCAGCCCTACCGCCTCTTTTATCCCTGCACTCTGTTCTATTACCCTCTCTACTATCTCTCTTGCGGCTCTTTCAAGCCCTCGTTCTGTGTTCACTTCGTCTCCTCTGATTATGAGGTTATTCCTTCTTTCTTGTTTGTCTTTTCTTTCCCATGAGTCCTCCAGATCTTTTACTCTTCCTTCCTGTGCCCTTTCTCTCCTTTTTTCCCTTTCACTTGCTTCTTCTATCAGGCTTCTCATTCTTTCTTCCCCTTCTCTGATCTCTTTTTCTCTTCTCTCTTCTTCTTTAGTCTTCTTCCTCCTCCACTCTTCTTCTAGTTCTTCAATTCTCGCTTTCATTCTTTCCCTTTCTTCTCTCCCTTGTTTTATTGTTTCTTCTAATTCTCTTCTGAGGCTTGTCACTTCCTCTCTCGTTTCTTTTCTCCCTATTCTTCTATTCCTCTATTCTTCTATTCCCTCTCTTGTTCTATTTCCTCTCTCATTTTCCTCATTTCCTCCGTCATTGTTTTGGTTCCCTCCGCCATCTGTTCTATTATCATTTTCATCCAGTCCTCCAGCCCCCCTTCCGTCCCTTTTTTCCGGCCCTCTGGCTCTTTTTCTGTTTTCCTGGGGTTGCTCATTTCTCCTTCTTCCAACCTGCAGTCCTCTTTTCTTTCTTCTTTCTTTTCCCCCGGAGACCTTACTATCTTTGTGCTCCTTTTGAATACTCTCTCCTCTGCTCCTCCTTCCCCCTTTTCTGCTTTTCTCTTCTTGAAGTATTCTATCAGCGATCCGTCCGATGCTGCCCTCTCTCTGCTCCAGATTTCAGCTTTGAGCGGTCTCCCTCTCTTTAGGTCTCTTTAGGTTGACTGTCTGTACTAAAATGTTTAAGAAAATCTTTTGTTATTTCTTTTTTTTCTCTGTATTCTCTAATTTGCCCTTTGGCCTGCATGGGCCCCGGCATAATAAACATTATTCTATTCTATTCTATTCTCTTTATCGACTCGACCGAGCCTCTCGGCGTTCCCCACTCCTCTGTATGCTCCTCTTCACTCTTTTCCCTCCCCTCTCCTCCTATCTTCGACTCACGTAGTCCGTCTTTACCCATTCGCGCCTGCGCTCTTCTCCCCCCGTCACTTTAGCTTTTAAGGTTAGGGACTCGGCTTATTCGCCTTATCTCACTACACTTACTTCCTACTTTCCTTTTTCTTTTTCTTCCTAACTTCCCTTCTAGTCCACTTCCTTCCTGTTTCCTTCCTGTTGCGTCTTCTGTGACTGATTCTCGTAATCTTCGATCACTTCGTTACCTACTGTCACTACCGACCTAACTCCTCCGAGCTCTCAACAGGAAGTCTCATTATTATTATTGTTATTGTTGTTGTTGTTGTTGTTGTTGTTGTTGTTGTTGTTGTTGTTGTTGTTGTTGTTGTTGTTGTTGTTGTTGTTGTTATTGTTATTATTGTTATTATTATTGTTATTATTATTATTATTATTATTATTATTATTATTATTATTATTATTATTATTATTATTATTATTATTCCACAGTGGGAGGTGATACCCATACGTGGCGCGTGCTCAAGTGGTGGATAGAGGGACGCTTGCTGTCTGTGGAGACACAGGCAGAGGGCAGGAGTGAAATACAATAACTCCCGCGAACCAAACACTAGGGGAAGGAACCCCGAAATAAAACCAAATATGAGTAGTGTGTTCAAAAACCAACTACCCCAAGTGAGTACCCTAGCGGAGGGGAATCTCACCGCCGATTCCGATCGGGTGAAAGCCCCGGTGGTCGGTGCTGGCCTAATGGATTTGGGGAAGGCCAATCGCACAAATCATACGAAAAAACAAGAAAACGACAACGACAAGGAAAAAGAAAACCAGGTACAGCCAACAAATAACCGCTGTCCCCCACCGATTGCTATGCTGGTGAACATTGGACCAGAAACGAGCTTCCCAGACCCTTTTGCGCGGCAATCAAAACTTGCAAAGACGCCACCACAAACTCAAACCACGAAAGTGACCGAGCAAGCGCCGGGCGCAGGAAAATACGACAAGGAAAGCACTGGAGAAGACATAAACTTCACCAGGAGGAGCTTGATGACGCAAGGAGCCCCTGAGGCTGCAAAAAAAAAATGAGAGCCTAGCTTCAACACATGATGGAAATTCAATGTCTGAAAAAGCGCGAGACGACGAAGGCCAACAACTCGAAAGGTGCCGAGAAGCGCTCAGGAGAATGAAGGCGGCCACGAACCGACAGAGAAATGTCAGCAATGATATAAAAAACGGGCTGCTTGAGTTGGAAGACGCAGTGGACGTGCTCACCTACCTCAAGGCTGCAAGGGAGACGGCCGAGGCCCAGAAGAATGTGCCCGAAAGGGACAAAGAATGCACGACGCCAGAAGGGGGAAAGAAGAGGGCAGCCTCAAGCCCTCTAGAACAAGAGGCCGAGAAGAAAAAGAGAGAGGCAAGGGCCGCGAGGGAAAAGACTCCGGAAGATGCCCGAGACGGGGGCGACAGGCCCTGGGTCGAGGTAAAGAGGAAGATCCTGAAAAAAAAGGAAAGGATAAGGAAAACCCCGCAGAGACCACGAGCCCGAAGGAGAACCAGAGCAACGACAACGGCAATAGTAGTAGCAGCAGCAGCAATAGCAACAACAACAACAGCAGCGGCAGCAGCGGCAGCAGCAGCAACAACAGCGGCAACGGCACCAACAGCAACAACAATAACAACACGAACAGAAATAAGGAGGTCAGAAAAAGGGCGCCAAAAGCCCGCCGCGATGCTATCTGCATAAAGCCGGGAAAAAATAAGACCTACGCGGACATCCTGAAAAACATTAAGGAAAAGGTGGTCCCAGGGGAGGTCGGTGCGGAAATAAGAACCATCTGCCAGACTCGAAATGGAAACGTCCTACTGGAGCTTGGAAACAGCACGAAAGACCCAGAAAGACTCAGCACCGCTCTCTCGACTGCCCTAGGTGGAACTGGTTCTGTAAGGAGCCTAGTCCCGAAGATGTCGGTGGAGATTAGGGACCTTGACTGCCTCACGGAGGTGCGGGACATAGAGGAGGCCCTGAAACGGGACCTTCCCGAAATCGGGGACCACAGAGTGCACTTAGCAGTGCCAAACGCGCGAGGACAACGGATGGCTGTCGTAGAAATGAGAGCCGAGGCAGCAACGCAGCTCCTCTTCCAGCGAGCCCGGATAAAAATCGGATGGGTCAACTGCAGGGTCAGGCAGAGGGTAGAGGTACCCCGATGCTACAAGTGCCTCGGCTACGGGCACACAACTAGGACCTGCAACGGCCCCGACAGAAGCGGGGCGTGTTTCACGTGCGGAACAGACGAGCACAAGGCGAACAAGTGCAATGCCCCGAAGCGCTGCGTGCTATGCGCGGACAAGGGCCTGGAGCAACTGGTCCACACCCCTGGAACGGGCCAATGCAAGGTTTTTAGAGAAGCCCTGGAGGAGGCTAGGAAAAAATTAAAGTGATTCGCATCCTACAAGGTAACCTCAACAGGAGCAAGACGGCGAACGACCTGCTGTACCAACTGGTCCACGAAACGAAAGCCGACGTGCTGCTGATTAGCGAGCAGTACAAAAACCGGGAATCACCGTCTTGGTTTTCCGACGTATCCAGTACCGCCGCAATCTGGATACCGGACCCGGGCAAACTACCAGTGAAGAGTCACGGCAAGGGAAGAGGCTATGTCTGGGTCAAACACGAAAGGGTGACGTTTTTCAGCTGCTACCTTACGCCCAACGAGACGATCCAGGACTGCCAGGCCAAACTGGATAACCTGGAGGACGAGGTCCGCAACACTATCGGGGACGTCATCGTGGCCGGCGACTTTAACGCCAAGGCGCTCGAATGGGGTATGCCCCACCCAGACACCCGAGGTGGACGAGTACTGGAGATGGCGGGCAGAACGGATCTTCTCGTCTTAAACGTGGGCAAAGCCACGACCTTCCGACGCCCCGGGTACAATGGGACGATACCGGACGCATCATTCGCCTCCGAACACCTGGTGCCGCGAATCGCGAAATGGGCGGTGACAGAAAGATACACCGAGGACCGAAACTCGACGTAAAAAACGCGGTTAACTCGGCCAAATAGAGCGATATACTGAAGGCGCTGGAGTCCGATTTCCACGTTCCGAATTATCTCCAACGGATTATCCGGAACTACTTCAAAGACCGTATATTAGTCTACGACACCAAGGACGGGCAGCGAAGGACGGCGGTAACAGCGGGAGCGGCTCAAGGGTCCATCCTAGGACCGGATCTCTGGAACGTGGCCTACGATAAACTGCTGCGAATAGAAGTACCGGAGGAGACAAACCTGGTTGGATACGCCGACGACGTAGCGGCTCTCATCTCAGCCCGCAGCATCGAACACGCCCAACTCAAGCTGAACCAGGTAATGCGAAGCGTCAACAGCTGGATGACGATACACGGACTGGAACTGGCGCTGAAAAAAACAGAAATAGTCATCCTCAGTAAAAAGAGAATCCCCACGATTATACCAATGAGAGTAGGCGAAGAAGTCGTAGTGACCAAACCAGCTGCGAAATACCTAGGGGTCCTCGTGGACAACAAGCTGAGCTTCTTCGAGCAAATCAGAAGCGCCGCAGACAAGGCGGCCAAAGGGGTGACAGCGCTCAGTAAACTGATGGCCAACGTCAGCGGGCCGAAGTCCAGTAAGCGACGACTGCTCATGTCTGCGGTACAATCCGTCCTCCTGTACGGTGCCGAGGTGTGGGCGGACTCGCTCAACAGAGAAAGCTACCGGAAGCGACTGAGCCAAGTGCAACGGAGATCCGCGCTCAGAGTCGCCTCCACATAACAGTCTCCGAACCGGCTAACTTGGTCATTGCTGGAGTCATTCCTGTCGCACTCCTCGCAAAGGAGCGCAAGGTGGTGCACCAGAGAAAAGCCGAAGCAGGGAAATAGAATAGAATAGAATAGAATAGAATTTATTCAAATGCCCATGGCAATGTTGGGCAACAGTGGAGTACAGGACAAGTATGAAGCGAGTGAGACATTAAAGAATAACACAGAGCGATCGTGAGTAAGACAGAGTAAATAAAATAAAAATAGGATAACAGTAAAAATAAAAATAAAAGTAAGAAATAAAATAAAGTAAAATTAAGACAGCGCAAAAGAAGAAAAGAAAATTAACAAAATAGAATACAGAGAGAGATAGACACAGAGTAAGTACAAAAGTAAGCACAGAGAGAAGAGTACAGAGAAAATTACAGAGAAACTTAGAGCTAATCTTAGAGCTAATCTTATCTTATCTTACGCGCTAGAGAAAGCGAAACGGACAAACAACTACGGACGCAGAGAGGCGGGTCAGGAGCGGGCACCCTCAGTGCGAAATAGATAGTCGTGCAGGCCACGCTTGAAGGCCGGGAGCGTTCTAGCTGCTCTGAGATCGGCAGGCAGCGCATCCCACTGGCGGATGGCCACGGCGGAGAACGACCTAGCTAGAGCCTCAGTTCGCGGACGCGGAGGGAGAAACTCGCCTCGAGGAATTCGAGCCGAGCGAACGGCTGCGGGATCACGATCAACGAACAACTCGCGGAGGTAGGCTGGACGCCCAGAGCGTATAGTGACGAAAAACACGGAGAGCAAAAAATAGAGCCGCCTATCACTAACAGTAAGCCAGCCTAACCCACGTCGATGAGGCGAGATGTGCTCATCCCTAGCGACACCGCAGACGAAGCGCACACAATTATTGAGGAGACGCTGCAGCTTGGTGTTGAGGACACCCGAGATATCGCTATAGACGACGCAGCAATAGTCGAAGAGAGGAAACAGCAGAGTGACCACAAGAGATCTACGAAGTGGCAGAGAGAGAAGGCGACGAGACGCTGCAAGCTGGCGGAGACTGCCATGCAAGCGAGCGGAGATGGCAGCAACCTGCGCCGACCAAGAGAGGGTGCTATCAAGAACCAGCCCGAGATCACGGACGGACTGGGAAAAAGCCAGCGGGGCACCATCCAGGAGAAGCGGAGGAAGCGAGGCCAGGTCCAGCCGAGAGACGTAAGGCGAGCTACCAAAGACGCACGCGACGGTCTTAGCGACGTTTAGACGGAGAGAACAGCTGTTCGCCCAAGAGAGAACGGCTCTGGCATCCTCGTTAACCCTTTCCAGGCAGTCAAGCAGATCGCCCGGGGCGCACTGACGATAGATCTGCAAGTCGTCGGCGTAGACTAGGTGATCGGTGTAACGCAGCACCCTGGAGATGTCGTTGACGAACGCGGAGAAGAGCAGAGGCCCAAGTACCGAGCCCTGAGGGACTCCTAGGTCAAGCGAGGCCCAAGAAGATAGAGAGCCATCGTGGCCGACCACCGCCTGAACCCTACCCTGAAGATAGCTAGCAATCCAACGGAGCACGTGCTGCGACATACCAAGTGCGAGGAGCTTACCAAGCAAGATGGCATGAGGGATCGTATCGAAGGCTTTACTAAAATCGAATAATACTAAGATGGTAAGTTTACGATTGTCAATGCCCTTCCGAATATCCTCAGTAAGACGCAGGAGAGCAGACTGAGTGTTAAAGCCCGGACGGAAGCCAGACTGCCTCGGGTCAAGTTTCGCAGAGTCTTCAAGGTAGCTTGACAGCTGAACGAGGACGACGCGTTCCAGAATTTTCGAAAGTAAGCAGAGATTAGAGATTGGTCGAACCTGCTGCAGAGAAGTCGGCGACTTAACTTTAGGTAGAGGGCGCACGCGTGCACGCTTCCAGCGATCCGGAAAAGTGGCTGAGCCAAGCGAGCGATTAAAGAGGTCGAGTAGGAAAGGAAAGATAGCCGGAAGGGCGTCACAGACGTTGCGCAGTGAGATGCCGTCAACACCACAGGACTGCGAGCGGAAGTGGTCAATCGCACTCTGAAGAGCGTTCGGAGAGATGTCCTTAAAATAGAACAGTGAGTCACTGTAAGCCGGGGGAGGAAGCTCAGAAAAGAACTCCGATACCTCAGAGGCAGACAAGGGGCGCTGCGAGACAGCAACAAAGTGCCGATTAAGGTCCTCTACCGAGAAGTTTCCGTAGTTACTGGACGGAGCAGGTGCAATGCCAAGAGCTCGGAGCTCCCTCCAAAGCAGACGCGAATCAGACAGGCCTGCAAGGCGGGCGGCGTAGAATTCGGACCGACAATCCGAAATGCGACGATGGAGGATATCACGCGCCTCACGATAACGCTGCAGCAGAGAGATGGAGCGACTACGCTTGAAGGCACGATAGAGCACATCCCTGGCTCGTAGTTCGACACGAAGAGCTGGTGTAACCCAGGGTGCGACTTTGTTACGACGACGCCGAGTCACAACGGGTGCATGCACGTCCAGTGCCGAAGAAAGATTACCCTCCAGGCAGGCGAGGAGCCCATTTAAGTCAGTGGCATCAGGAGACATGAAGGCGGTCCAGTCGCTATCTGCTAGCTCACGAAGAAACCCGTCGACGGTGAAGTTGGCGTAAGACCGCGACCGAAAAGATGTATTAACGGGAGGCGCACGGAGTAGCAGCTTGACTGAAATCATGTCATGCCCGGCAATGAAAGGAGTGTCGGACTGATGGAAGGAGTGCAAGACGGCAGGATCACTTAACAGGCACAGGTCAAGGAGCGTATCAGAGGTTGCGGTGTGACAGGTGGGAGAGAAAGGAACAACGTGCAGAGCATGGGAGGAGCAGAAACCGCGCACATCATCAGCATCGTAGGTAGAGCCAAGCAGATTGGAGTTGAAGTCACCAAAAATGACCGAAAGCGCGTAGTTAGAGCAGTGCAGATCGAAGTCACGCTCAAAGCACGAGAGATTGGCGGTTTTGGGAGGCCGGTAGACTACAGCCACGACGAAGGCAGGCGCATACCGAGGCTGAATTTCGGCAATAAGAAACTCTGGGCTAGCAGAGTACGGTGAGGGCGAGCAAGCCAGCACCCTAACGCGCAATGCCTCATGGACATATAAGGCAACGCCACCACCTATCTTCCCCAGACGATCATTACGGTAGAGAGCATAGCCAGGTAAGTTGACCGAGGAGTCCGAAATCAGCGGGTGGAGCCATGTCTCACTGACCGCAACAATATGAGCACTGTCAGGCGCATGAGATCAATGTGGCCTCTGAGGGAGTTCGCATCGGAAAGAGCAGGCGAACAAGGAGGAAAGGATCCGCACGCTCTGCGCCTGGCAGACGGCATGGGAGGAAGAAGCGAGAGGACGGTGGACTGCAAGGCTGATACACAGGGTCGAAGAATGGATCGAACGAGAACACCGAGGGGTCGATTACTATCTGACGCAACTGCTATCAGGGCACGGGTACTTCCGATCCTACCTTCATAGAATGGGAAAGGCTAGAACCCCGAAGTGCATCTACTGCCCTGAAGCGAAGGACGACGCGGAACACACGTTCTTCACCTGCGAACGATGGGCGCACGAACGAAGATGCCTAGAAACGGAGCCCGAGGCACAGCAGAGCCCTGAAACATAATCGGGACAATGCTCAGCAAGAACGAACATTGGACGCGAGTGTCACGCTACGCCCAATACATCCTCCGACGGAAAAAGAGCGATTTGGATCGAAATGAAGATGAAGAACGGAGCTAGGAGTGAGCCTGAAGGGCAAAAAATAGAGTAAAAAAAGAGAAACAGAAATAGGAGAGAGCCCGACGGGCGTAGACAAGAAGGACTTACCTTGAAGTAATGTGGAAAACGGTTCCGAGGTAGTGTCCTGGAGCGAGAGGGAGGAGTTTGAGGCGGTAGTCCGAGTATGGGAGCCCGTCACACCGTGCGTTAATGCATTTCTCCTCCCTTCTAAGAGAAAAAAAAAAATTATTGTCGTCGTCGTCGTCGTCGTCGTCGTCGTCGTCGTCGTCGTCGTCGTCGTCATTATTATGCCATGCGCGTAGTGGTAACCGCGTAGATGGCGCGCCCCCCGGGTGACGGATGGGGGAGGCCCGCTGGTCACCTAAGCAGTGACCAGAGAGCTTGAGGGAAATAAAATACCTCTCGTGGACCGACTACCACACCTCGGATCAGGAAACCCCACCACATCTGAGCATGTCCCTAGGCCTCGCAGTCTAGGGAACGGCCAGCAGATATGTTGGCCAATTGCTAAATAAGCATCACTGCTCAACCCCTCTCAATCTAGCAGTGATGACGAATAAGCAATCGTGGCGGTAAATTGGGCAGAGAGGTCTCATACCTCAAATAATCAGTATGGCGTGCACACTTTCCCCTCAACTACCCCAGGGAGCAGACTCCGAAAAAGGAGATAATCTCTACGACAGTTCCGATCGAGTGAAAGCCTTGGTGGCTGCCGGTGACGCAAGGATTCTGGGGGCGTCAAAAGAGTGCAATACCAACAAAGATAAAACAACGACAGGGGTTGGAACCCCGCATGCAACATCCCAACCTGAAAAGCCGTCTCATTCAGAGACGTTTATAACGCAGGCGAACAACCTACAAGGACCAGACAACGAACTCTGGCAGAATGTTGCTGGAGTCCTACGAAGGCTGCAGCGGGCACAGAAAGAGAGAGACATAATCCTGCAAGAAGTCCTGAACAAGCTGGACACGGCTAATGGGGCGATTAGACCGAATTACGTTGTGCAAATAAAGAAGGGCGTACCCACAGCTCTAAAAATGGTTAAAGAGCTCAGCGACGAGATCAAAAGAGAAGAGAAGCAGAAGGAGAAACTCGGCGAGTTACTCTTGGGGAAACTAGTGGAAAGACCGACAGATACTATGCAACAGAGGGATAATAGAGCAACAAGTCGAGAAGCAGGCAAAAGAAAGCCCACAAGCCCACCAGGAGGAAACTTGCAGCGGAACAAGATCGGCAGGACCACAAAGGGCCCCCATCTACAAGTAAGCCCCTCTAGAGAAAGATCAGCAAGTGCGACGTCGGCCTATTCCCAAGAGGGAAAAGGAGCCTCGATCTCCAACATCCTCTAGATTCGCGGACTCAGAGGATAGCGCGTGGGAACTTAACCCAAGTGACCGACGCAAGCGTCATCAGCTCCTAAGGCGAGCGCAGAAAAACAGCGCCAACCTTGAAAGCTTAACGACACAGGGAACAGCACCAAGAGAACATGACCAGGAAAGAATGAAGACAAGAAAGAAGAAGAAGAAGAGAAAGAGAAGACCGAGACCTCCACAAGATGCGGTAATCATCAAACCGGCACCAGGAAAATCTTTTGCAGACATCCTGAAAAACATTAATGAGACAACGATGCCCAATGATGGACCAAAGATAGTGAAGCACACCAAGACACGGAAGGGAGACCTGCTGAATAAGTTCAAAGGGAAGAAAGGCGACACCTCGGCTGTAGCGACCGCTTTATTACAAGCAGTAAAAGATACCGGCGAATTACAGAGCCTGCTAGCCATGACCACAGTTAGGGTCTTCGACCTAAACAGCGGAACCACAAAAAAACAAGTCCAGACAGCCGTTAAGAAAGCCATGCCGGAATTGACCGCCGACCCCATAGTTGCACTCTCGCATCCAAATCAGAGAGAGCAAGTGATAGCCTTTGTCGCATTACCCGCTAGGAATGCTGCGACTTTTGCTAAGACAAAATATCTTCCGATCGGCCCCTTTAGCTGTCGAATAAGGCACTACAATCCAGTAAGAAGGTGTTATACATGCCTCGGATACGGGCACACCTCCTATACCTGCAAAGGCCCAGATAGAACGAATCACTGCTATAAATGCGCTGAGAAGGGGCACAAGGCGTCAGACTGCACGAACGAAGAGAAATGCATTGCTTGCAAGGAGGCAGGAAGACCAGAAGAGGACATCAAGCACCGCCTGGGAACAGGAAAGTGCATGACCTATCGGGAGGCATGGGGGATGCCCAACACCAGCACAAGAAAATGACCAAAGTACTCCAAGCAAATATCCGACGTGGCCCAGAGACTTTCGCACTCTTACAGGTGATGGCCAAAGAAAAGAAAGCAGACATCGGATTCATAAGCGAAATCGGCCAAGTAAAAGTAGACGGATCTAACTGGGTTGCGGACAATCTCCAGAAAGCCGCGGTCTGGGTCCTAGAACCAGGAAAAATATCTATTGACAAAAGTGGCAAGGGAAATGGATTCGCATGGATCAGAAGCGGTAACATCACCTATGTCAGCTGCTACTTCCGACCCGTCACCCCCGGTGAGCCAGACAGCATCAATCTCTATCTTGACGGACTGGAGGATGCATTACAAAACACGCAAGGTAGTATCATCCTCGGAGGAGACTTCAATTCCAGAGCTCTTGATTGGGGTTCTGAGAAGACTGACCCGAGAGGGCAAAAGATCCTAGATATGGCATCCAGACTCGGACTAGAGATATTAAACGATGGCACAACGACCTTGAGAAGAGATGACCAAAAAGAGACGGTGCCAGACATCTCCCTTGCCTCCGAGGACATAGCAGGAAGTATAAATGACTGGGAAGTCCTAGATGAAGTCAATCTCAGTGATCACGAATACATTATGTTTTCCACTGGTCACTCACAGCAAACGCGCAAACAACAGCGCACCCGGAGATGGAATCTAGCAAAACTGGACAGGAAAAAATTTGAACTCACCATGCAACAAGGAGAAAGAGCTGTAGAGGAACTCTCGACGGAGAATGCAGAAGACGCGGAGCAACTAGTAGAGGCAACCATGAAACTCATTGAGAACACATGCGCAACATCAATGCCAAGAAAGACGGATAAAAAAGGGAGATCTCCTGCCTATTGGTGGAATGACGAAATCGCGGACCTCAGAAGAGAGTGTCAACGCCTGCGAAGAAGAACGCAAAGAGCAAGGAAGAGAAACAACGGGACTGAAACAGATAGACGTAAAGATGAAGAACGAGCAACAAGAAAGCATCTCAGTCTAGCCATCAAAAAGAGCAAAACATCGCACTGGAGAGCACTCTGCGCCGAAGTGGATAACGACCCGTGGGGACTAGGGTACAAAATTGTACTAAAACAACTCGGCAAGTATGCAAAACCACCGCCTCGCGACGCTGAGGTGATGGAGGGAATAGTCGCAGCACTATTTCCGGATCACGAGGAGAGACAAATTCAGCAAATAGACGTCCTTGCTGACGAGATACCTCTGTTCACTGAAAAAGAAATGGTGACAGCAGTGAAATCTATGAAGAACCAGAAAGCGCCAGGGCCAGATGGTATCCCTTCAGAAATCCTTAAGCTAGTGGCAGAAATAGCCCCCTCAGTACTACTTCGCATGTATAACACATGCCTGAAAACTGGGACTTTCCCAAAAAGATGAAAAAGGCAGAAACTAGTCTTTATAGACAAAGGAAAAGGAGACCCAAACAGTGCATCCGGAAATCGGCCTCTGTGCATGCTAGACACTGCGGAAAAAGTGCTAGAAAAGCTCATAAGACCGAGGCTTCAAACAGCGGTGAAGGCTGGGGGCGACCTATCCGATAAGCAGTTCGGGTTCCGAAGGGGCAAATCAGCTGCCGATGCGGTCTCAGTAGTAAGAGAGACTTTCCAGACAGAACAAGAAAAGAATCAACACTCGAAGGAGGTTATTCTGCTTGCAACCATCGACGTCAAGAATGCTTTCAACTCGGTTGGTTGGGAAAATATGGTGAACCTGCTAAGAGATAAGCACAATGTCCCCCCTTACTTACTCCGCATGGTGGAAGATTACCTCAGCAATAGACAGCTCTTATATGAAACCAAGGATGGCCTAAGAACTAAGAAAGTATCCGCAGGAGCCGCACAAGGGTCAATCCTAGGACCGGAACTTTGGAACATATCTTATGACGATATCCTCAGACTAGAGTTGCCCGATGGATGCTACCTCATAGGCTATGCCGATGACATAGCGATCGTCATCACTGGAAGGAACAAAGAGGAGATCCAAGAGGGATCCTGAGAAGATGGCTCGACGACCATGGACTAGCGCTTGCGGCGGAAAAGACCGATCTGATATTCTTGACCAAGAAGCAAAAGGCAAGTTTCAACAACATCCAAGCGATGCACATTGAGGACCTCGTCACTGAGACAAAAGAGTCCATCAATTATTTGGGGTTCACCCTAGACCTAAAGATGAGCTTTGGAGAACACATTAGAAAAGGGGCAGATAAAGCATCGGCGGTCACACAATCGCTCAGCCGACTGATGAGAAATATTGGTGGCCCGAGGGCTAGCAAGAGAAAACTGCTGATGTCAATCACCAACTCCATACTTCTGTACGGCACAGAAATATGGGGAGAGACTCCGCAAAAAAAGTTCCATCGAAAAAGAATAGCCAGGGTCCAGCGCAGGGCTGCTCTTAGAGTATGCAGTGCATACCGTTCTATATCAGAGCCGGCTGTACTAGCCATTGCGGGAACGATCCCAGTAGATCTGCTAGCACTTGAACGAAAGACAATCTACGAGAGAAGACGTAACGCTGAAAGGGACGGTGAAGTCATCGGCAGAGCCAGGATCGCGGACGAAGAAAGGGCTGTGACCATGGACCAGTGGCAACAGAGGTATGATGCGGTTCGACGTGGTAAATGGACTGCGCGCCTCTTACCAAAGGTGAAAGGCTGGATAGAGAGGAGTCACGGGGAGGTAAACTATTATCTGACCCAACTGCTGTCTGGACACGGTTACTTCCGATCCTACCTGTTCAAACAGGGAAAAGTAGGAAACCCGACATGTCTCGCCTGCGGACAAGCTGTAGACAATGCAGAACACACACTGTTCATATGCAGCCAATGGAACCTACAACAAGGAGTACTGAGAGAAAAGATCGGAGAATTTACTCCCGAAAACATATTAGAGCTTATGATGAAGAAAGAAGAGAACTGGAACGCCGTAGCAAAGTACATGGAAACGGTTTTACGGACGAAGAAACTAAACGGTTTGGTTCACGACCAAACCTCGTGAAGCAACAGCTGTGCTCTCTGCGTTTAGCCTCTCCGGGCCTAGGAAAAAGCTACGAAATGTGTAGAGATCAAAGCGCGGAAAGACCGAGCCTTAGTATGGGGCTGACAACCCTAGCTCGACCACGCTTGGACGAGCAGCTCCTGACGCGCCATACAAAGGGTGAAGACGGAAGAAAGAAGAGACCACGTAAGCCTGGAGGCGGGCGTGGTACACCAACGAGGAATCTCTCAAGAGATCACAGAACGATAAACAGAACAGAGCAAACGCCAATCCGGCGAAGAACGGCCATCTTGTGTAATGCTTACGCGGGTCCAGGGTGGAAACCTCAACGAGGTTTAGGTAAAAGAGGAAGGGTTTTAGTGGGTCGTACAGGTGAGGTACAGCCCCATACTCCGGTCGGTCTCGCACGGCCACTGATGGTGCGGTTGCGCATTTCCCCCCTCTAATATTAAAAAAAATAAAATATTATTATTATTATTATTATTATTATTATTATTATTATTATTATTATTATTATTATTATTTAAAAAAACAAATATGGACGGTTTCCAACGAACAAACCTTACGGTGCAGGGGGTCGGATCCCCAGTACCGGCGGCCGACGGGGGTGTGCAAGCGGGCCCCGCGTCGTCGAGATCCAACGACCGCAGCTCTCCACTGGTGGACCACTTGGCGAGTGGAGGGTCTAAAGCTACAAGCGAACACTCAGAGATGAACCCTTTCCAAAGAAGCTCTCTCATCATGCGAAGCCCACCAAAGGCAGGCGAAACGGAAGGAAAGGGAGAGGAACTCCTATAAATGGAAGCAGGGACGGCGCCTGTTGCAGCGGGTCCACGCGGAGCGGTAGGCGAGGCTGAGGCGGCTAAACAAAAAATGGAATCGGAGCTACAAAAGTGCAGAGATATAATCAGAAGGATGAAGGCGACGACAGAGAGGCAAAGAAACATCAGTATGGACATAAAAAATGGACTTACCGAGCTGGAGGAGTCGATCGACATCGTAGACTCGCTGAAAAGTATCTGCCAGGCCGCCCCGCAGAGACCGCAAGCCCACAAGCAGGGACCGGCATCCGAGAACCCGGGCCGAACTACTCTGGCCGACCCTGAGTCGAAGAAGAGATGCCCAATAGATAAAGAACCTGAAAAGAGAAAGAAAACTAATGAAAACGCCGAAGGATGGGCGCAAGTTGCGAGGAGACGACGCGACCGCCTCTAGCCAGCAAAAACGGAAGAAAAAAGTCCAGAAACGCTCGGAGGCCTTGCTAATAAAACCAGCAGCGGGGAAAACGTACGCAGACGTACTCCGAACCATGAAAGAGCAAATCAAACCCGAGGAGCTCAAAGCGGACATTAGAGCCATCCGCAAAACGAAGGCTGGAGACGTGCTCCTTGAGATGGGAAAGAACATGGAGGATCGAGAAGGAATAACCGACACGATAAGCAGCGCCATCGGTCGAGCCGGGAAAATTCAACATCTCGTACCGAAAACAACGGTCGAGATCAGGGACCTCGACTCCCTCACGGAAGAGGATGACGTACGGGACGCAATCGCCCGCGCCCTGCCAAACAGCAAGTCCGAGAAGAAGGTCACTGTCACGAAGGCAAATATCAGAGGCCTCAGGATGGCCATTGTCACGCTCAACGACGCGGAAGCCAACGCGATGCTGAGGAACGCTAGGATCAAGGTCGGGTACATAAACTGCAGGATCAGGCGAAGAACCGAAGTCCTCCGCTGCTGAAGGTGCCTCAGTTACGGGCATCACA
The DNA here is from genome assembly GCA_947538915.1 of Tenthredo distinguenda. Classification (NCBI taxonomy): domain Eukaryota; kingdom Metazoa; phylum Arthropoda; class Insecta; order Hymenoptera; family Tenthredinidae; genus Tenthredo; species Tenthredo distinguenda. Next base: position 17,229,291 of record OX384534.1, read on the forward strand.
CCAAAACCTGCCACAACCCGGACAGACACGACCTGTGCTACAAGTGCGGCACTAAAGGACACAAGCTGAAAGACTGCCAGAAGGAGGTAAACTGCTTCCTGTGCAGCGACTCGGGCATAGCTGACGTGAACACGAAACACATGAGTGGGTCAGGGAGTTGCACTGTCTTCCGGCGCGCCTTAGAAGAAAAAAGAACTCAAGAACATGGCTAAGCGAATTCTACAAGGCAACATAGATAGGGGAGGGCTGGCAAACGATCTGCTGTCGCAACTGCTATACGAGCTAAAAGCCGACGTGATCTTTATCAGCGAACAATACAAGGACAGAGAAGAACCGACGTGGATCCCCGACAAACTAGGCACCACAGCTATCTGGGTACCAGACAGACGTCTGACCATAGAAAGCCACGGCTCCGGTAACGGGTACGCGTGGGCAAGGATAGCAGACATCACGTATGTCAGCTGCTACTTCACGCCAAACGAACCGATCGGAAACTTCCGCGCAAAGATGGACGAACTAGAAGATACTCTACGAAACATGAACGGAGATTACATCGTAGCCGGCGACTTCAACGCCAAGGCGGTAGAATGGGGAGCCGACTTACCAGACTCTAGAGGAAAACGCGTGGTGGAAATGACAGCTAGACTAGGCCTCACCATTCTAAACAATGGAAAAACGACTACCTTCAGGCGCCCAGGGTGCCGTGAAACAATCATCGACATCTCATTAGCGTCGGACAGGCTAGCAGCGAGAATCCGAGACTGGCAAGTGATCGAGGATTACACAGGCAGCTACCATCAGTACATCACGTTTACCATCGACCCGCGGAGCAACACGGGACACCCCACCGTCGCACCCAAAAGACCGAGGTGGAACCTTGAAAAGATGGACATGGAAAAACTCTCGTCCACCCTACAGGGAAACCAACAGGAGCTGGGCAGAGCTCTGGAGGAGCCGCCCAGCCGAGAGAGCGCGGAGGCGGTAGTGGACGCAGCAATGCGGCTCATTACCCGTGCCTGCAGAGAAGCGATCCCACAGAAAGTTGCCCGACGCAATCACAAAATACTGGCGTACTGGTGGTCCGGAAAGATAGCCGCCCTGCGAAGAAGGTGCCTTCGCACAAGACGCCTGGCGCAACGCGCAAGAAGAAGGGGCATCGCCGCAGCCCTCGGGGAGACGGAAGAAAGCAAGACGGCTCACAAGGAACTGCGCAAGGCCATCAAAAGAAGCCAGGCCCGGGCCTGGGAAGCCCTTTGGGAGGAACTGAACACGGACCCCTGGGGCCTCGGCTACAAAATCGCGATGAGAAAACTAGGCGCAATGGCAACCGGAGGACAACTCGACGCCGATCAAATGAAAAATATCGTGAACGATCTCTTTCCAACGCACCCCGCCAGAACAAAAGCCGAACTGGAAATAGCGCCACACGACATACCGCTGTTCACCGAGAAAGAGCTACGGACTGCCGTTAACTCGCTTCAAAACAAGAAGGCGCCGGGCCCGGACGGAATCCCTGCGGAAGTACTCAAAGCGGTATCTATATGCCACCCGCACATACTCCTCAAGATGTACAACCACTGCCTCAGCGCCGGGGTTTTTTGCGCGCGCTGGAAAAAGGCAAAGCTCGTGCTCATCAGCAAAGGAAAGAGAAGAGCGGACTCCACGTCCTCGTATCGCCCCCTATGCATGTTAGATACTGCCGGCAAGCTTCTAGAGAAGCTGATCAAGCCGCGACTGCTAGCAGCAATTCAGGAAGCGGGGGACCTCTCAAACCGGCAGTTCGGCTTCAGAAAAGGAAAATCGACCATCGATGTTATCAACATGATAGTAGCAGCCGCTAAATCAACCGAACGAGGAAACCACCACTTGCGGCCGGTGTGTCTTCTGGTAACGCTGGACGTCAAAAACGCCTCCAACACGGCCAAATAGAGCGACATGCTAGAAGCCCTGAGAAAAACGTTCAAAGTCCCCGACTACCTTCTTCGCATGATAGAAGACTACCTGGACGATAAGCTGCTAGAGTTCGACTCAAGCGACGGACCCGGACGAAAAGTGGTGAGCGCTGGCGCCGCTCAAGGATCAATCCTTGGACCGGACCTTTGGAACGCCTGCTACGACAGCATCCTGACAATGGAAATGCCCACAGGCACTTTCCTAGTAGGATACGCGGACGACATCGCAGCGGTCATTATAGCGAGAGACCAAGCGCTAGCACAGCTCAAACTAAACCAAGTCATGCAGCGAGTGAACAAATGGATGGAGGACCACGGTCTTAAGCTAGCAGTAGAGAAAACCAAAATCCTACTCATCACGAAAAGACTCGCACCTACAAACCCGGAAATGCTGGTAGGCGAAAACCAAATAGCCGTCAGAAGCTCTGTAAAATACCTCGGAGTCATGATCGACAAGAAACTTACCTTCTGGGAACAGATAAGAAAAGCAGCGGACAAAGCGGCAAGCGTCACAGCTCGGCTGGGCAGGCTTATGGCGAACATCGGTGGACCCAGGCCATGCAAGCGCAAGCTGCTGATGTCCATCACACATTCGATCATGCTGTACGGCGCGGAGATCTGGGCAGACGCGCTGAAAATAGAAAAATACCGAAAACGCACGGCATCAGTGCAAAAGATGGGCGCTCTGAGAGTTGCCTGTTCGTACCGTACCGTATCAGAAGCAGCAGTCCTCGTGATAGCAGGGATAATAACAATCGACCTTCTAGCTTTTGAAAAGAAACAGATCGGAGCACGGAAAGACGAACCCGACAAAGCACGGGTCAAAACAGAGGCCCGGACGTCAACGATGGCGAAATGGCAAGAAAGGTGGCTCAGCGACACGACAGGGAGATGGACGGCAAGGCTCATCAGCGACCTGAAAAAATGGACAAGCCGTGCACACGGCGAAGTCAGTTACTACGTGACGCAATTCCTGTCCGGGCACGGCCTATTCTAGACTTACCTACATAGGATGGGAAAAGTACAAAGCCCGACCTGCCTACACTGCCGGAAGAGCAACGACGACGCCCTGCACACCTTCTTCATCTGCGACAAATGGAAAGAAGGACGAACCGCATTACAGAACACCACCGGGCCCCTCAACCCGGACAACGTTGTCGACAAGATGCTCGAAAACACCGAGAACTGGAACGCCGTCGCAGAGTATGTGGAAACAACGCTGCGAAAGAAAAAAGATGATGAAGAACGGTGAGCCCGAAACGGGCAAGCCTTACCTGGAACCGCATAGCCGTAGCTACCCAGTGTCGAACCTCCGAAGGTGACCCAGAACAGAAAATCCCGAACGCAGACCTGAAAGAAAAAAATAAGATGAAAAACGCCTGAAAAGGCGAAACGAGGCCAACACTCTGAAGCATTGTGAAAAACTTAGTACCAGAGTGGAACCATCGCCCGAGCGGAGATGGAGTTTAGTGGGTATACCATATCCGGGGAGTCCCACACACGAAGGAGCTGACGCACGCCGCTCCTTTATGGTGCGTAACGCATTCTCCACCTACCTAAAAATTATTATTATTATTATTATTATTATTATTATTAGTATTATTATTATTATTATTAGTATTATTATTAAGAATATTGTATCTTAGAATAGGCTAGAGTTAAGTTATATTGAATAAACGTTAGATATTTTTAAAAGATTCGTGTCATTGCTTGCATATAATACCCAGTCACTCTTCAAACACATTTCAGCTAATATTTAAGCTAAGAGTTTAATATTTCAGAGCAGCTATCTTGGATTTTTTGCAGTTTAAAAAAATCACACCGCCATCTTAGATTTTAATTCCTTGAAAAAGGGGGTCATACTTGGGGGAGATAGGCAATGACATCGTTGCATAACGGGAAAAAATCGAAATAACATAACACCGAAATGCAGATCGGTAGTGACGCTGCTGCTGCATAGCAGAAAATCGGATAATAACATACCCGCTCGTCAGCCGGCAAGATACGCTGTCGTCTAAATGCAGATCGGTAGTGGCGATGTTGCATGGCAGGAAAATCAGATGGTAATATCTAAATGCAGATTGGTAGTGGCGCTGTTGCATGGCAGAAAATCGAATCATAACATATCCACCCCGGTGATCGGTAGTGGCGGAAAATCGGATGGTAACATAAACAATCGGCGATCGGCGAGTTACCGACGGTTGGTAATAGACCGCGGCGCCTCTGGTGGCAGCGCAAGGAAAGAAATCCAGAACCGCTATATTATATCTACTGACGGAGAAAATGAAGTCGCCTTTAAATTATTTGGAAACGATATAAAGTCTGGTACTTACCCATCGTTGCTGACCATTCAGCGTATTTGCAGTCAATATCCATGTTTGGCGCACCGATCACCGACCGTTATTAAAACATGGATATCAAATAAAATTAAAAAATCCCGGCTGTAGCTGAATTATTGAAGGAATTGATGGCAAAAACTGAAACAAATACAGGTCTCTTTAGACATACATGTGGAGTATCAGACCTCCGTATAACGAGTTGGGATTAAATTGCTAGGGGCCTTTACTTGGGCTAGAAGATGCGATCGATCATGTTCCATTCCATCTGATGCAGCCTCCGTTCTCTTGGCGAGCCCCAAGTTACAGTCTCAGTGAACGATAGCCGAATATACAACGAAAGCCATAATACTTTGAACTCTCAGAAATTGGTCATCACTCAAATATGCTATCATATAATCAAAATGTGAGTTATCTTGCTGAAAATCATATATTTCACAGGCATAAAGAGCTCAAAATACATTATTTGTGTGTACGTGCTAGCAAGATTGATAAAATTGTATGAGGATAAGAACATAATCCTACTATTCAATTTTTGAGAAGAATTCAAAGTTATTGTAACCTCCGTTGAATATTCTGCTATCGCTCAGAACAGCTTTGGGCTCGCCAAGAGAGCAAAAGCTCATTGGATGGAATGGAACATGATGGGTCTAATCTATTGGTTCAAGTAAACACCTCCAGCAGTTTGATTCAAATGCGTTACCCAGAGATTTAATAATCTCCTTGTAAGTGCCACTAATTCTTGAAAATTAATCCTTTGGTAGTTCATCTTTACACAGTTTCACGAAAATTTACCACACATAAATTCGTATACGACTAACGTGACCTGAATTATCATTCTGTTAACTGCTGTTGACTAATTTTTTTACACCAACATTAGTGTTTTTTTTTTCTGCGTTCGTTTCGTGATCTCAGATTTCAGTTTACGACATGATGACTTAATAGACTTGCCGTATTATATCAAAAAGCATTAAGGAATAAGATAAATATAAGTTATTCTGAAAAATTTCATATACAGGATGAATTCCCATCGTCCGCTGAACTCTACTCCGAGTGAGCGGACGATAAGAACCCTGTATATGAAATGAGATTTCACATATTATCATATAAGAGCTCGGAAATAACTAATCCCAAATCCCCCGGTGTAATGAGAATGACAAAATTACAACAGGATAAGCCAAATCTTACTTCTTAATTCTTCCAAATAAGATTCTAGTCCTTCACACATTACACGGCTAATTATGTGTATTCTGTGGTTTGATATTCGATGCAAATAGAAAGTTTAATTCAATCTTTCTATAACTTCACAATTCTTGGCAACGGTGTCAATGACCTGATTCTTATTGATTAAACTTGAGACAGATCAAGTTCAAAGTTTAAGTACAAAGTTTGAAGTTTGAAAGTTGAAAGTTTATAGTATTCTATGGCCAAGTTCCTATTAGTGAAACATTTATATCAAGAATAAGATTAATGATAAAAGTTTGAGTTCATCATTATTATTATTATTACTATTACTATTATTATTATTTTGTTAATTGTATTTTACTTTATTGTTTTTTGCATGGAAGACTACTAAAATTGTGACGAAAGCCAGTTTTTCCGTTTTCACGAACCACTGAAATAGGTTCAACTAAAAAACTCAGTGATCATATTGAGGTTTCTCCGTTGGAAATTCTTCGTTCTATTCAATTATCTGAGTTGAAAGTGTTAATGCTGGAAGTATTTTGCTCAAGGTGGCCTGTAGGTGATTCCAAACGACTTCCGGCACTGGCATTATCATCGCAGAAAGATTAAGAAAATTTCCAGCACACATACTACTACAATCTAGAAGTTCAGGTGCGCGTGTTCCAATTGGATCTTTTTTAGACGTCTGACGAGGGAGAAACTGGTTTGCGTCACAATTTTGGTAGACTCTTTCGTTAATGTAAACGATATATATATTGTGACGTGGGTTTTTGTTGATCCGCGAAGCTGGACCGGATAGCCAGCCTCCGGGGTCAATCCAACGTGCACACAGCCATATTTTTGAAATTTAAATTGGTTGGGCGCCAGGCGAACTATCTTCGCCACGTTCGAAATCCTCTAAACAAAACAAAGCCTAACGGAATCTTATGCGGCGGCTAGCTTCAGTACCGCGGAGAGGGGTGGGGATCAGATTAAGGGTGAGCTCGGCGTTAAATAACTACTCGTGGAATTTAGTGTAACAAAAATATAAAAATTTATTGAATAAAATGTAAAACAGCGGATTTAAAAATAATAACAATAATCGTGCTTACCCGGGGGTACTCCCCCTCGGGTACTAGTCGGCTGCAGGCCGTGTAAAGGCGGCCTCGCCTCGATTTGCGAGTTTTACTACAACAATAGAAAAACTAAAGCTTCCACGGAGGACAGCAATAACAGAATCATAAAGAACTAACAAGGAACTCGGCAAATCGGTACCTCGCGGAACAATATCACAATTGACCAATAGAATAATCACCACGAGGTGCTCATAAATAATTACCTAAAATCTAATAAATTAATCGGAACAACACAAAAAAAACTGACTCGGCCGTCGGTCGTGTATAGGCGACCGGCGAGCCTACGGGAGGCTAGGCCTCCTCGTTAATTGACTATTTACAAAATTGGAACTTAACACTAACTTAACCTAACTCGGCCTTCTTAGGCTAACGGAAATTTGAAGTTATAATAACCAGAGAGACGCAAAAACCAAACAGGCTCACGCCTGAGCTCAACGACTGAGTCTCCTCGCAGGTGGAAGAGAGACGGCGACAGGGCCGAACTAAGAATGTCCTTCTCGCAATCGTGTGCGGCAGGACGTAACGCGACAAAATTACCCATTTCGACGCGAAAAATCGTACTTAACAGACAACGCGAAAATTCTCTATTAAGGTGAGGACACTGGTGACGGCCTACCGACTCGGGGGTCGTCTGTATTTGAATCCCAAAATTACGAAAGAGCCTCGTGGGTTGACTGGGGGCAAGATGGCAGACAGCCGTTGCCGGATTCAAATCAGAAAATGGGTAAAGTTCGCTGACGCTTGCCGCTTTCCAGCCACCTTAGAAAATCTTGTGCCTCGTAGGCAAAATCCATCCTCTCGTACGGTTATAATCTCCCTCGCGGGCTCCCACACGCACAACAATCCAAACTCAACCGAACTCAACAAAAAAAAAAAAAACAATGCAACGAAAGCTCTCTCTATAACTGGCTATAACGCCGGCCTAACGCAGAGTGATCTAGCGAGACCGCATGGCGCCGGTGTCGCGCACCCTCGACAGTCAGGCAATTATCGATTTGCCTATCGACTGCTAGATCGTAACTATGGCGGTTTGGCCGCCCTACGCGCGAAACTTCAAATTCGTGAAGGGGGATCCTCGAGGATTCGTCTGGCGGAACGCGGTTCGCTGGCTCTTGGGGGTGGCGGGAATCACCTCCACCACCGGTTTCTCTCGTCGCTGAGTCCCCTCGGCACTCCCCCGCGTTCTCGCCGGCTCTTTCGTTGCTCGACGTAGGATTAGGCCCCCAGGGGCATAGCGGCTTGAAGTTTAGGTGGGCCTCATACGGTCTGGATCGTCCACGTAAGTGTGTGTCGGTCGTGTCAAGTCGTACTCCACCAACACTTTGGCCATGTCTCCCACATAATAGAGAGAGTGTAAAAAAAAAAACAAGCAGAATTAGAAATACAGTCTATAGTCTCAGTACAGTCACGGTCGCCTCTCGGATAGTATGTCCTAGCCTCGCGGCTGCTCTAACGCATTCGTGCTTCCCACATCCACGCGACATTCCTTAATTACGGTCGTCTAAGGGTTCGGGAGCTGATTGTAACGGCAGGTGCACCTTGCAATGTTACAATATATATTGTAACGAGGCAAAATATTTGCCTCGTAATGGAACAATCGATTCCTCCTCAGACGAAAGCGACCCCGCGAAAAATAGAAATAAATCAAACAAGGAGTCCCCAGCTCAGGTTCCGAAGGTCCCCTAATTTAATTTCTATCGTTTGTAATCCTGTATTTTTCCCGTCCTTCTCTATTATCGTACGTGCCGTCTCGACCGGATCAACGAGGGAGATCATCCCTCAATCCCACTATGCCTGGCAGGTCACCTGGAAGCCTCAGAGTCAGTAGCCGGGGCGGCCAAGATCATCGTATCCTGAGATACGCCTGGAAGCGCGCTGCATTACGATCTGCCTCTCGCCAAGAATATCCCGCTCCCCTCCCCATCTGTCTCCTACCGGCCTGGTCCACCGGTCCACATGCAGATATTTCCGCCTTCCAGGGTATCGCGAAAACCTGAGATGCCATCTATCAACCCCCTGGCAAAAGCTCTGAGTGCCAAAGGCCCTGTCAGGCCCGCCACCTCGTCATCAAAGAAAGAAGAGAAAAACCGTCCACCAATTAACTGCATCGCATGCATTTGTCTCTACCCCCCTCCCCCCCCCCCCCCCCCCCCCTCCCACTAATTTTTAATTTGGGTAGTAACAGGCGGAAACACGCCACTTCTTGTTTGGATACCGTCCTAGATAGAAAGCGTTGTGGCATTTTGAGATACCTTTTTTTTTCCTTCTTGTGAATTGTTTCCAAACTTAGAGCCCTTTTCCTCTTATTTTTTTGCGTGTTTGATTTCAATCTTTGGTTTTCTTTTTACGTTCGTTTCGTTTTGCTTTCTTTTTTTGTGTTTAATTGTTTTGACCAATCTGTTTATTCTGTTATATTTTTTTTTTTGTTGAATTGTTGTTTGTGTTGTGTGCCGTTGAGTCCATATATCTAAGGTAAGCTCTCATCCTAATCGAAACTACCCAAATTAATTTGCCTGATTTTAACTTCTCTCAAAATCTTATCGAATTGTTGCGTTTTAGTTTTCCTTATCCTTAGTAAATCCCCTCAAAATCATTATATTTATAAATTGTGTATCGTTAGATCGATTTTTCTACGAAGCCTGTGCCCTCAAGATATAGCGTCTTTTCTATCCTTGCATTAAAAGCTTGGGTTTAGTCTTTTATTATTGTTTGAGCCGTTACCTAGCCACGTGTCTCTAGAAAGATCGACCAACGCCTTCTCGATAAGATTCTTCCCCAAACTTGTATACATCCGTCTCATCCTGAGTAGAAATCCCCTAAAAAAATCCCTTGAAAATCTGAGCTCGTTTATTTAAGATTTTTTAGATAGTATTATTTTTAGTCCCTTCTTGTGAATTTCCTTAATTATTAATTGTTATCGTGTGTTGTCTCATGGCATGGCGTACCTTGTGTAGTTGTATTCGTGCATGTTCGTGAGAGTTCGTACGGGTTCGCCCCGACGCATTAGATTTTTCGGTTAATTGTTCTACTTTATCGACACTTTTAACTGATTTTCAATAGTTCCAAAAAGTATCGACCCTAGCTCCCCCAGATCCCCCTATGTTATCGACCTAGTCTTATTCTTTGCTTTGTATCCCATGATTAATTCCTACTGTACCCTAAGATAGTTCTTTTCTTTGTTTTGTGAATTGTTCTATATTACCCTAACTGTTACCTCCTTGCTTGTGACCCACATACTTCGTAAACTATCAGTTGTTTGTCAACTTCGGTCATTGGGTCACAGCCCCCCTGTTTGATTATATTTAACGTTAAATAAATTTTTGGGTTTCTTTGTGATTTTTCCATAAACCTTAATTGTCTCGCTTCGCCTATATTATTCGCCCCCACGTTCCCCTCACCCTGAACTCGCCGAGTAGTCCCGTCTGGTGTTATCAAATCGATTGAGTTATTTAAATTTTGAAAATCCCATTTCATTTTTATTATTTTATTCTTTTCGTTACCGCGGTACCCTAGGTACCTGGCGCCCAACCTTCTATTGTACGCAGATTTTGTCTGTTGAATAATTAGTTATTAACTGTCAAATCTCAAATTTACCAAACGGTGGGATCGCCTAGTTCTGTGCACGTAGCTGACCTCGATAACACCCCCCCCCCCCCCCCCCCCCCCCCAATCGTCGGTCTTGCCCGTCACAATATATATATATGTATATATGTAAGGGTATTTCCTTTTTTATTGGTTAGGATTGACAAAAATGTAGACTGTATTGTGTTGCTCTGAAAACAAAGTTTCCTTTTATTAATTACCGATTCTAATTTTCGTTATTTACAGAAACTCTCACCTGAAAACAAAGAAACGACATTTAAGTCTTTTGTTTAGTTCGTCAATTCCCTTTTTCCTAACTATTGTTACTGTTCCTTCCACACGTGGTTATCTTTTTGATCTCTCCGTCGTGTCAGGCGGTTCCTACTTTACTTGCACGAAGTGCGGCAAAATTCAACTTAAGAAACTATATTTTCTTTACATCTCCCCCCTTTGGGGAGAAAATTTACGGTAAAATTTTCGCTAGTCCTAATATCTTCCTCTTCTTTCTCCTTCTTCGTCTTCTATTTCTTCTTCTTCTTCTTCTATTTCTTCTTCAGGGGTCGGGATCAGTTTTGTGATGTGGAAAATGTTCGATTCTGATTTTCTGTGGTCTGTATTAATTCTGTATATCGAGTTTGATATTTTTTCCACAATTTCGTATGGTCCAATCTTAAGTTCATCCAATTTTCTTCTGTTCAGTTTGTTTCCATTTTCCACGTACACCCTATCTCCTACGTTAAATTCATAGTTTCTCCGATTTTTATCAAAAATTTTTTTGTTGTAATTATGTGATTTTATTGTATTCTCGAGTGCTATTTCCCTGTCTTTAAGCCAATCCTCTTCTGATTTTTTCTGCTTTAGTTCCTTTGGTAAGACCGTAACATCTGTGCCATCTAATAGATATCTTGGTGCAAAGCCAGTGACTGAGTGTTCAATGTCATTATATTTATTTACACATTCTTGAGCTATTGTAGTCCAAGCTATCTTATTTTCTTTCTCATTTATTTTACATCTGATTTTATTCACAAGTGTTTGATTTAATCTTTCATTCAGGCCGTTTGAGAATGGTGCATTTACTGCCGTGAAAACCATTGGGATTAACTTTTCATTTCAAAATTCCTTGAATTCTTTTGAATTTATTCCTGGGTATTGATCCGTGAGAAGCAAGCCAATTCCATTTGGTTCCGATATGTTATTGACCAGTTTTACGAAGTCATTTGCACTCTGTGTTTTTGAGGTTAAAATATATACATATCTCGTGAAATGATCCACTAGTAGGTGTAAATATCTTTTTGTGGACCTCGAACCTCCAAAACCTCCGATCGTGTCTATCGAGATTATTTCGAAAGGTTTTGTGGCCGGACCTAAGTGAGACATCAGCCCAAATTTTTCTTGTCCTCTTGATTTATTTTTTATACATATCTCGCAGCTTCTGCAAACTTCTTTTATGTTTTTTGTCAAATTTTCCGCTGTGTATAATGGACCAATCTTCTTTAGCATTTGTTTTATACCTATATGGCACAGGTTTCTGTGTATGTCTTTCATGAGTTTAATGCTGAACCCTTCTGATAGAATGATTTTTTCTTTTTTTCTAACCTTTTGAAAGTATATTTTGTGTTTCTCTATTAATTTACTCTTTTTCTTTTGTATCTCTTCATTTTTTTCTTGATCTGCCTGAATATCCTCCAGTTTTATTAAGTTTACAATTTTTAATTGTTCTTCATTATTTTCACCTGGTCCCAATACTGGATTTCTGCTTAGACAATCCGCTTCTAAATTCTCTTTTCCCGGGGCATACTTGATTTTAAAATCATATTGTGCCAGATAATATGTTAAATCTCCTAGCTCTTCATCGGTCCTAGATTTGATGTTCATGTTCTCTAAAGGTTTGTGGTCTGAATATACTGTAAATGATTTGCCTATAAGCCAGTATTGCCAGTATCTTACTGCTTCTTTGATAGCTAAACATTCCAAATATATTGCTTTTTTCCTCTTCTGGACTTCGTTTAGTTTTTTTGAGAAGTATGCCACCGGTTTTTCTTTTCCATTAGGCCGCGTCTGTTTCAAGATAGCTCCAACGCCTTCCAGAGATGCATCCGTGTAAATGTTAATTGGTAAATCTTGATCAAATATTTCCAGCACCGGTTGTGAACACAGCAGTTCCTTTATTTTTTCAAACGATTTTTGACATTCCTCTGACCAAATGAATTTTTGGTTTTCCCTGAGCAAATTATGGAGTGGGTTTTGGGTTATTGCACTCTTCGGAATGTATTCATGGTAAAAATTGATTTTTCCTAGAAATTGCCTGATGTTTTTCTGCGTTTTTGGAACCGGGAATTCCTTTATTGAAATTAGATTATCTTTCACTGGCCTAATTGAATTATTTTGTATTATATGACCGAGATATCTCACTAAGTCTGATGCAAATGTGCATTTCGGAAATTTTAATCGGAAACCTTCTTTTTTTATTGCTTCTAGTGATTGTGTCAAATGGTTTATGTGGTCAGAAAAAGATTTAGAAAATATCAGTATATCATCTATATAGTTAACTGCAAAATCAGTAAGTTTATACTTCCTTAATATGTTACTTAGTATTCTTTGAAAAATCGCTGGTGAGGTTTTCAGTCCAAAAGGTAGGCAAGTCCATTGGAAATGTCCTTCTTGTGTTGTGAATGCAGTTTTTCTTCTATCTTCAATTCGCAGAGGAATTGACCAAAATGCAGAATTTATATCCAATGATGAGAAAAATTTGCAGTTCCTTGTCTTTATCATTAGGTCTTCAATCACTGGAAACGGCTGAGCTTGAGGCATCACTATTTTATTCAGATCTCTGAAATCTATACATAGTCTGGATCTTTTGTTGTCTTCCTTTTTAAATGCCAAAGTTACTGGTGCAGCAAATGGGCTGTAGGATTCTTCTATGAGTTTTTTTTCTAATAATTTTGATATTTGTTGTTCTATCTCTTTTTTATCTTCCACAGTGCACCTGTAAGGCCTTTTACTACAGTATTTGTCAACTAATAAGTCTATTCGTGCTTCATATTCTTTTACCGTGCCGACATCATATTTGTCCTTCGCAAAAACTGATTTATATTTGTCAATCAGTTTTTCTATTTCAGACTTTTGATGATGATTTAATTGCCCTACTTTTATTTCAAAGTTTTTCTCTTCTACGTGTTCATTAAAATTTATTAAGTATTTTTCTGTACTATTACTTTCATTTTCCCTACTTCTTAATTCAGAATTTATTTTTTTATTTGTAGAGATTTCCTCTACTTTATGTTTTTCTTGTAGATTTAAGCTCTCGTTCTGAGTTATTTTCAAATCTTCATTTTGAATTAAACCGAACTTTTTTATCATGTCTAATCCAATCAAAAAGTCATATTTGAAATTTTCTTTATCAATAATGTATACATCAACTCTTTTTTCTGTTTTAAAAATTTTAATTTTTAAAGTTGTCAAACCCTTTGTTTTTTTAACACCATTAATTGTCACTAAATCTGCATTAGTCGAACTTTTTCCTGTTCCTTTTAATTTCAATAACTTAGAATTAATTAAAGAAACATTTGAACCTGAATCATAAACTCCGAATATCTCTAATTTGTCATCCACTAATAGTTTGACGGTTATTGATGGTGTTACTACTCGTTTTTTTGATCTGTTGCGTTTAACTCAGCTTCTATCACTGAGTTGTTTACATGTTTTATAAAACTTCTTTTTCCTTTATCATCTTTTTTTGCTTTAAACCAGCATGTTGCTTCAGGGTGATAACGAGTACCTTTGTTCATTTTTTCACAAATTGTGCATGGCTTGTGATCCTCATTTCTACCTTTAGTGTTCACATTTGTATCCTTTTGTTTTCCAGGAATTTTTTTTCCATTTACCATGTGTTCATATTTGCTAACTTCATTGAACAAATCCACTGTATCTTTTAATGTTTCTCTATCGATTTTATTGAGTATAAACTCCGGTAATCCAGCTGCAACAAGATCCACCAAGGTGCTTGAGTCGATTGATCTTCTCATATCCAATAAAAGTTTTTCTTTTTTCATTGCATAGTCTAATAGTAATCCATCTTTGTATTTGTATGATAGTGCATAAGTAACTGGACTCCATCCCTTGTTCGCAAATGATTCACAAAATTTGCTTTTCCATGTTGACCATTCCGAGTCTGTTGTTAATTTTATAATCATTGAGCTGTACTAATCTGCACATGATTTTTCCATAAATAATCTGAGTATTTCAATTTTCTTTTCGTCTTCTGTCACATTAAAGCGTGTGCATTCTTTTTCAAAAGTATCAATCCATTGGCTAGCGTTCGGATTTTTGCTTGTAAATTTTTCAATTACAAATTTTTCTGCTATGTTTTTTAAGCTTTTCTGTCCATTCGCCTGTGTACTCTCTACTAATTTTTCCAAAATCCTTTCCCAAGTATTTGTTTCATTTGGATTAACAGCAGCAAGTCGTTGTTTATCTTGATCAATTTCTTCTAAAAATTGATCTGCACATTGTATATTCCCATCTTCATCTATGTAAGCTTTTGCTAGTTCTTCTGTCAGTGTTATCCAGACTCTCCTAATTTGGCGCCTTTTCTTTAAGCTATTCTTTACTTTATTATAAGCTGTTGTTTTTGTTATCTCTTTGTGGAAACCAACTGATTGTAGCTCTTCTGGTACTGCATAAACTTTATTATCCTCCGTGGCAATTGAGGTTATGGCGTATATGTTTGACTTTCCATCACTTGCTGGTTTTATTGTAAACTCGAAACGTAGTTTTTCCATTTTTTTTTTTTTTTGTTTTTGTATTTTATAACCAGAAATGTCGTTTTGTAAGGGTATTTCCCTTTTTATTGGTTAGGATTGACAAAAATGTAGACTGTATTGCGTTGCTCTGGAAACAAAGTTTCCTTTTATTAATTACCGATTCTAATTTTCGTTATTTACAGAAACTCTCACCTGAAAACAAAGAAACGACATTTAAGTCTTTTGTTTAGTTTGTCAATTCCCTTTTTCCTAACTATTGTTACTGTTCCTTCCACACGTGGTTATCTTTTCGATCTCTCCGTCGTGTCAGGCGGTTCCTACTTTACTTGCACGAAGTGCGGCAAAATTCAACTTAAGAAACTATATTTTCTTTACATATATATTGTAACTTTTTGGGTGCTTTACGCGACACGGAAGGTGACCTTCCGTGTCGCGTATGGCTAGTTACTTGTGAGTGTCTTTACTCTAGATTAATTTCTAGGGCTCCTTGGAAGAGGTAATCAATTTGTTAGTCCCTAATACAGACTAGGGTGGAGCGAATCACACCGTAGCTGCCTCCCTCAGACCTGGATGCTGCAAGCAGCACCGAGGCTGTATCAGACTTGGGATTCAACGCACTTGCCGAGACCGTATCTTGACTTGGGTACGCCTAGCGCACCGAAGCGAGTATCGGATCTGGGCAGCGCAGTCGTCACCGAAGCTGTATATTAGCTAATTAAATGCAAAGTGTTAGTCAGGTCAGTTCAGCCTACGGAGAAAAAGGTTGTAAAGAAAAGGAAACCGTCCCGATTAACAAAATGTTTAATTAGTCAAACAATTCATAATCAATTGAAGTGGTTGCAACCGGAAAATTATACTATAAATTATATTACTAAAGTTTAATCTAACGTCGTAGGTTTAGCTATGCAACGATCCTACATTCGTTTAGTTTAAATTTTCGTTATTTTAGAAATTCGATATAATGTGATTGAATTGAGAATTATAATGAAAAAAAAAAGGAAAACAAGTATAATATTCGACTCTAAACGTAAAACGCCGCTATGGTCGTTTCCGTAGCTAAATGACTCTATAGAGTACCAGGGCGCTTTGCCTGTCTGGCCTCAGAAAGGATATATTTGTGAGACAGCGTGGCGCTTTGCCTAACACTGCTGTCGAGCCATGTTAGCGCTGCGCTTATATAGTCACTGTTTGACGTCACTTGTTGTGCGCGGTTGACTGTGCGCGTAGTGACATATTGTTTCGGGCTTAGATCACCCGATCCGTTACAATATATATATATGTTGTAACTTTTTCTGGTTATGCTTCACCAGCAGAAGGCTGGTGAAGTTAACCTAGTCTGCGTGGTTCTTTGTCACGGGTGAAAATGTGATTTTTTTGGAGCTCCTCTAAGGGGAAAATTGAAAAAACCCTGAAACCCTAATACAGACTCGGATAGATGTTACTCTACCAGAGCTGCCTCCCTACAGACTTGGGATATGTTTGACTCACAGACTAGGGTACCAATTATAGCTATACCGTAGCTGCCTTGAGTCAAACTCACCGAAGCTGCCTGTTACAGACTTGGGATATGTGTGTTCTCAAACTAGGGTACCAATTATAGCTATACCGTAGCTGTCCAACACACTCACTGAAGCTGCCTTTTAGCTAAACAAAGTGAATCTAAGTTGCTGAAAATGAATTAAATTTTTAATTAGTAAACAGGAATCTTTGAAAATGAAATGATAAGGATCAGATTTCTAGATAAGTTTAATATTTGGTATTATTTGCATTGCACGCCAATAATACTGATTTTTGTTAAATCTGGATTTTACACAAAAAAAATATAACAGGAATTATACATGGTGCAATGAAAATTAAATCATAAAGAAAAACAAAATAAAATAAAACATAGTTTTGCGATCTCAAATTGAAGGAAAATCAAAAAGAACAAAAGATAAATTAAATCTAAATCAACCTAATTCTCATAACGACTCGCGCTTGCTTTGTCTCTGATTCCTTTTTAGTTTAAATTTGAGTTTGATAATTTCATGATTTCCGTACAAATGCTGCTTTTAGCCAAATGTCGAATTTTGAAGTGAATTGATTCCATTAGGCCGCTTTGGCACAAAGAGAAAGAAAATTTAAGTTGAGGTTATGTGAGTCGAAAAGTTAAATTGAGGTTAAGTGAGAAGAAAGAATTGATATGAGTCGGTTGGCCGCTTTGGCTCAAATCCGCTCTAGTGAAGAGAAATTAATATAGTGAGTCGGTCGGCCGCTTTGGCTCAAATCCGCTGATTGCCGTCTCAGCGTTCCTCCTTATAGGTATATCGTTAGTGATGTCATCAGGTGTCACCCCACCTGCGCGATGCGTATGTGCTGTGTACGGCTATACCAGCCTATACTATACATATATATATTGTAACGTGGTATTTTGATAATCCTCGTTACAAGGGAACTCTACCGAAAAATACGGCGATACGTAGCGCAGACAAGGTCTCCAGGAAAAGACGAAATAGGGAAAAATATTAGGCTAAACTAATGCAGTATTTTATTTTTTGTAAAACTATGTAACTCGAACTACATCTTCTACGAGGCATCCACCGTCGTGGAAACTACCGGAAAAACTATGGCTCATCCTGAAACAACAACACCTACAGTCATTATCGACGTCTCGATCGGCGCGCAAACCTTTGTTTCGCCAAGAAAGCGGCAAGGTCAGCGCCTCCTCTCGAACAGGACGATCTGCTGCTCTCAACGATTCGGACTGGCGGCGTATAGGGATGTGCGAGAAGCACCTAAAATCCTCCCGACATCCGACGAAGCTACCGTCCACAACAACTGCGCTACTGAAATGAGGGTGGAGTACAAGGTCATGTGAGAAGAGTCTCGCAGCCTCCTATCTGATGAGTTATCAGCTGTCGCAGGTATCGAACATCTAAACTGTCTCTGAAACCGTTATCGCGGCCGGGTTGGTCCAGAAAACCCTCGGTACAGCGTTTCTACCGGAAGAATTCTATCGTGAGCGAGGCCCTAGTATGCCCAGCACGAGGTTATTAATTAACTTCTTAAGGATTGACTTTCATGTAAGGCCTAGGAGAAATAATGAATAGCTCTGGCGAGCGAAATTTCTTGTGGATCCAGCGCCAGGGAGTTCCAACGGAAGGCGGCAGGAAGAGGGGTAAGAAGCAATGGCAAGGGTACGCTAGAATCGCCTGTAGATCGCACCAACAGCTAACGTCCGTCGAAACTACCGAAAATGACGACAACCAATTAGGAAGGTGATGAGCCACGTGACCCATCAGAAGTCGGTACGAGCAAAAATAAGGACTATATAAGGATGATACGTAGGCTAATCGACCTACTCTTCGCTCCGTCTGCGCTACACCTCGTATATCGTTCATCGAATATCGTACCTCGTGTATCGTACGTCGTGTATCAAATATCGTACCACCTATCGCTCTAGTATCGCTGATTATCGAGTTTATTTAAAATAGTGTTGTGTTCCATCTGAGGCAAACTAAGGTAAGGTCTTGATTTTGTTACGTGAGGGTAAAGCCCGAGCGGATGTTAAATAAGTTCACGTAGCAAAGAGATAATTATTTATTTGACTTATCGCTAAATAAGTCGGTGTATGGGATCTTACTCGCCTAGCTCTATACAGAACCGTACGTTCTGTTTAATTACTTAATAAGTGAGGCCAATTATATATAATATTATGGGGATGTGGTTAAATGAGGGTGATAAATGAATGAGTAATGATAAATTAATAGGTAAAAACTGAAATATATTCTGAAAGCGATTCTGTTTAAATGTGCGCCAGCAATGAAATATTAATTAATGACTAAACAATATGACGTTATGAACATAAAGGTTTATATATGTCTATGTGGAACAGGTTCTGAGAAATAAAAGGGATTTCTGATCGGTCGATGAAGCTGTGCAATCTCGCTCTGTCTTTACTATTGGCTATTATATGTGAAACGAATAATTTCTTATAACTAAATCGGAGAATAATACTATAGCGGGTGATTCTCTAGGTAAGGACCAATTCACGCATGAAAGACTTATGCGCGAATCAACCTTCTTATCACTCGTAGGTGATTTCCTAGCGAAGATAGATTTGCATACGAAAGACTTATACACAAATATATCTTGCGATCACTGCCTGTTTTCGGCAAGCGATTTGGTTGAAACAGATAAAACTTAGCTTTGCTGCACGACTGTAGTGATGCAGGGTCCCGTCGGATGATGTCTAGATCTGTCCCAAAGTATGCTAGGCCAGGGCGTCTCACCTGACGACAACCACGGTATCGGAGCACCACAATCTATCACTATGTTTTGTGTCTAATTTTGTAACTGACCGGAATTATGGAAAGAAACTGAAGCTAATGGTTCGAAAGTTAATGAAAGAATGAGAGTTCGGTTAAAACGTGAATGATTTTAAAACTAAATGTTTGGTAAAACTGGAATTAATCTATGAAAGTATTAAATGTATTTATAAGGTAGGTTGAGTTGAATTTGGATTTAATGAAAAATGTGTCCTTGCACTAATTGTAGGTTTCGTTTAAGAGATTTTATATTTATGTTTTACGAGCGAAATGAGTCCTTAGGTTGTCACTTAGAAAGATTTTCAATCACTAACTATTGCTCAATTTATGATACTCGGGGCAAACGTCCACGCGGTTCGCGACTTGATAGACGAAAGACACTGCATTAGATTTAGGTGCAGCCACGAAACCGCGGTTGTGACAAAGTGTGTATTACTGCGCCCAGGTAATTAGCCTATCAGGAGTCTCCTTTATTCCGCGGATGAGGATTCACCTCGCTCCTGGACACTTTACCTAAGACAGTGTTATGCGGTCCCAACCTCACTACAGTCGATTCGCAATAACATTATAATTTCGCGCATTCGATACTTTAACAAAATCTATTACATATACATCCATGCATCGCTTCAATCACTCTACTTTAATCTAGGGTTCCTATTCTTATCGGTTACCTCTGTTTATTCCTGAATAATTGTGTTAATGATCAGAGGAGTTACATCGAACCGACCGTACGATGTGGGGTCAGCAAAAACCCTCAACACCGTATCTTTTACGTTATGACTAAGGTTTAGGTTTCGCGACGTGACTTCGTGATCTTTAAGCCGAGGGGGTTTTGATAAACTTTGAGAAATAGTGATTATAATTTACTGCATTTGAAGTATTCTCACGGGTTTTATTTGAAGTTCCCACGGAAACCCGTGGTGTTGACTATCATTTCCGATAAATAGGTATTATCTTAAAATACAAATTTTGAATAATGTGAAGCGGTACGTAACAATTTCTTTATGTGAAGGCACGAGGTCGTTCGTATAAAAGTCTGTTTTTGGTATAGTTTGTTCTTGAGCTAAGAAGCTCGTCTTTTGGTTAATTTATCGAACAACCTCGAGTCTGGCTGAATTCGTAGACTTGCTATTGCTTTCTGGCTATTATTGATGATATATTGCTTTTTGGCTGATTTCCTATCGTATGGCTTTCATATTTAGTATGTTAAGGATTTATAGTGCATGAAATCTGTAGAAAGTACTTTTCCTGGAGAACCTGAGCGAAGATAGCCGCGAGTGGCCTTAGGCCTCGCGTTACAGTAATATGTAGTAATAATTCTGTTTAATTCTGGTCATAATTGACGATTTTGTTATAATTTATTATTAAAACCGTTCTGTTTAACGTAAAGTCATTCTGTAAAGTTGAGTATCGTTTTTGGATAATTTGGTATCGTTAATATCATTACCGTATCGTCAGGGCCGAATTTAGGTATAAGCTATACAAGCTTCAGCTTGGGGCCTCGCGTCGAGGTGGGGCCTCGCACAATATGAAAAAATGATAGTTTTGAAATTTCTACATTTTCACAGACAAGTGAATATAGCATGAAATGTTTTAAATAGAAATGAAAGAATCAATTAATTAAATTAAAATAATTCAAAACATTTTTTTCCCGTAATTATCATCTACGAATCGTTAGCCAATTTAGAAGTAGTTCGCTTGCTGAAAAAACATTGTGTGCTGCTATCTTTTGAGCTCTTGCAATAGTAAAAATATTATATATTATTGTATACAATAGTTCAGTCATTCTGATTTCTAATGCAACAGAGCGCGCACGTAAAGGCGAATACGAATTGAATATACAGATACATTGTAAACTTAAACTCGATTGTGGGGTATTGACGAGCTCGAAAAGATTTGCATCCTATAATAATAGTGAAGCAGTATCTTTTCACATCTTGTAATAAGGGTAAGTATTGTTATTGTTATATAAATGAAACTATCACTGTTTACTCTTGTCGCTTATTTGGTCAATATTCCGTGAAAAATAACTCACTTGCGATGATATTAGATGCTTAAACCACATATAATTTAGGAAAGATTAAAAATGAAGAGAACATTTGAATCTGGATGTCAAAAGAGAAAGAAAAAGCAGGCGTTAGAGTCTCAGGTATCAAGTCTGCCTAAAATCGATAGTTATTTTACTATTGTGAAAAAAACTTCATCCACCGAGGGTGAAAACGATAATAATCTGCTTGACCAGCAGCAACAGCCTCAAGCATCCACATCATCAACTTCGGTAAATGAAACAAACTTGATTGAGAGTGCACCTGATGTTGATATTATTGCAGAGGTCGAAATAGAACAGCAACAAAAAACTACAAATAGATACTCTGATGATGTTGGTCTTTGGACGACTTTAACTAATGAAGACATTTCATTTTGGATTGAAAAAGGGCCTTCTGCTTGTCAACATTGGGAGGGACCGTTCGAAAAATCCAAGCAGATATTTAAAAATCAAGCAAGATATTGCTCCCCTGGTCTTTTTCAATCTACCAAAGTAAATGGCGAAAAATATAATAGAGAGTGGCTAGTATATTCTCCAACAACTGGCTATGTGTATTGTTTTGTCTGTAAGCTTTTCTCCACATCTACTTCATCATCAGGTTTAGCCAATAATGGATTTAATGATTGGCGAAATCCTAAATTAATTCAGTCACGAAAATTCGGAAAATCATAGAACAGCTTTGCTTACATACTTAACAAGAAAACGGGGATTCACGTTGGATTCGAAATTAGAAGATCAAATTAAAAAAGAACAGGAGTATTGGAGACAAGTTCTTCAACGTGTGGTCAGCGTTATATGCACATTGTCGGAACGGGGATTGCCATTTAGGGGGGATATCGAAAAATTCAATTCACCAAGAAACGGAAATTATCTGGGATCATTAGAACTTATTGCTAAATTTGATCCATTTCTCGCCGATCATATTGAACGCTATGGAAATTCTGGATCTGGAAAGCCATCTTATTTATCTAAAACAATATGTGACGAACTCATTGACCTTATGGCAAAAAAAGTAAGAAAATCTATTTTGGATGATTTGCGCCAAGCCGATTACTTCAGTTTGTCCGTGGATTCTACACCAGATCTCTCACATGTTGATCAGCTAACTGTGATTGTAAGATACGTATCTCCACATGACGGCCATCCTATCGAACGTTTTTTAACATTCCTTCTATTGCAAAACCATTCTGGAGAAAATTTAGCTAAGGTACTTGATTATCTTGTTAATGAATGCAGAATTAATTTTAATAAGTGTAGAGGTCAGTCCTATGATAATGCAGCAAACATGTCCGGGAAATATAAAGGTATGCAGCAAAAAATTTTGGATATAAATAAATATGCCGTCTATATTCCTTGTGCTGGGCATTCTCTCAACCTCATAGGCCGGGCTGCGGTTGATTGCTGTGTAGACGCAGTAAATTTTTTCGCTGTTATACAGCAAATTTATACATTCTTCTCTGCTTCAACCAAACGGTGGGCTACACTGAAATCGTATTTGGGTTCTGAATCTGCGGTACCGAAACGTCTGTCAGATACCAGATGGGAAGCACATGCTAAAGCTACTGCAGCCATCATCGATAATTATGATTTGATAAATGATGCATTAGATCAAATTCAAAACGATAAAAATGAAAATGGAGAAACCAAGAGAGAAGCTGGCATCATTCAGGACAAGATGGAAGAATTCGAATTTATGTTCATGCTTGTGCTATAGAATTATATATTGAAACAGTTTCACAGAACTAGCAAAACTTTACAAGATACGCAAATGTCATTGAGTACACGTGCAAAATTGTACGCATCATTATCTTTCTTCTTGCGTGAAACCAGGAATAGTTTCGATAGTTTCGAAAAGAAGGCCGAGGAAAAACTGCCAAATGTGGACTACAAATGTGTCAATAAAAGAAGAAGAATCAGAAAAAAACAAGTCAATGACGGAAATGCATCTGACATCACTACTCAACTCACCCCAAGAGAAAACTTCCGAATAAAATCATTTATTCCGATAATTGATTCCTTGGAAACTAATTTACAAAGAAGGGCAGAAGTATATATGAGAATATTTCACGGAGATTTTCATTTCTTTTGAATTTCGACCAATCAAGCGAAGATCTTGAAAAGAATGTGAAATGTCTCATGAAAGATTACCCTGAAGATATTGATGATAACTTTTACGGCGAAATTAAACATTTCCATGTATACATGAAACAGAACTATTCAGGAAAAAAAAATCCTACTTATCAAGATGTATATAATATATTAATAACTGAAGATAAAGTGCAGGCTGCATTTCCTAATGTCGAAGCTATATTTCGTTTATTTCTGAGTCTGATGGTAACAAATTGCTCAGGGGAGAGGTCATTTAGTAGATTGAAGAGAATTAAAAATGAAAACCGCACAACTATGCTCCAAGGCAAACCCTCTTCCCTCAGTATCTTGTGCATCGAGAGTGACAAGCTACGAAGTTTATCCTTCGATGACATCATTTCGGATTTTTCTGCCATCAAGTCGCGAAGACAGATGTTTTGAATATCTCGTTTCATACAGACAAGTAATGTTTGTTTCACGTATTTTGTGTATTTCATACATGTTTAAGTATTTTGAGTTTATTTCTACTGTTCAATAAAAACCAAAGACTATGTCCAAAGAATATAAGTTATTAAAAAGAATATCCGCCAACGGAACTTGCATTTTTGGCCAGTTTTCACTGAATGAATTTCACATTTATTATGACTTGATAAGGAAAAAGGGGCCTCATTTTTTTGTAGCTTGGGGTCACAACAACTTCAAATCCGGCCCTGCGTATCGTACAGAATCTGGTTGTGAACCACCCTATCGCTTACAGTTAATTTGTTATCGCTGCTCTAAGTAACTCTTATTTTGATTGACTACGGTCCCTATCTTAGGATATTTCTCGGAATATCGTAATTATAAAGCCTAGCGAACCGCTACGTTAACAACTGTATCGTTTGTTATCGAGCTTTGTCGGCTAAAACAGAAAATAAATTATCGGCTTAGGCGGCGTTTAGAAAGAATAATTTTGCATTCGGGTATGAAGTATCGCTCTGTGATACCAAGTCTGGAGTCTAGTGAATTGTTTTATATCGAGTCACCTCTAACGCGCCTATGACTGACCTTGCGTGATAAAACTCGTTAATTCTGTTGCGACAAGCAATAGATCTATCGTAGCAAGCTGATATTTTCTGTCCAATTCTGTTATCGATCTCGAATAATTATCGACTTTCATTGAATAAAAATAATTGATTGATGTTACCTCAAATACTATCGTTGCATTAATATTTTGTGTATGGTGTACCCTGCCCCTCTATCTAAGGCTATCGTTACCGAGTTAGTTGAGTTATCGCTCATCGCATTCTCGCGAATTTTGGCTTATTGTTTTTGGTCTATGGTATCGTAATTCTGTTAAAGAAACGACGCATCGGCGTCTGGCGCCCAACATTCAAGTAAGTTTTCCGTAAGTAACCCGAGTAAGCGTCGAATCGTAGCGTAGTAGTGGTTTTCCTCTGCCTAATAAGAAGACTGCGTTACAATATATATATATATATTATATATACTATACAGGGTGATCCAGAATGAGGTATTTTCCTTCTACCAGTAGATTCGTCGTGAAAATCTAAGACGAAAATTATCAATGATAAAATGTCGAGGGTGAAGCCGTTTTCGGACAAGAGCCGTTCAAAGTTAGCCAATGTGAGAGCAGATACGAAACTGTCTCAGGGCCGCACCGCCGGCCTGGCGGTCCTCGCGACGCGTCACCGGCCACCGCGATCTCGCCAACTGACAAAACGACGATCGCGGCCCTGAGGTAGCTTCGTATCTGTTCTCGTATTCGCTAACTTTGAACGGCTCTTATCTAAAAACGGCTTCACCCTCGACATTTTAGCATTGATAATTTTCGTCTTAGATTTTAACGAAGAATCCACTGGTAGAAGGAAAATACCTCATTCTGGATCACCCTGTATATATATTAGGGTGCTCCAAAAAAAACATTTTTTGTTTTTTTTTCAAGTGCTATCATCTCAAAAGTTTCTAGTAGGTATAAAAAAAATTCTCCCACAAGGACAGCTCGATATTTTGATTCTACGTGACGCGCAATGGTTTTTCGTTTTCCCATATAAATAATACGTAAGAAAATTTTTTTTTTGTATTTCTCAAATAAAACTACTAAAAAATTTTTTTTTTCAATTTTGATGGACATGTTCTTATAGGAAATTAAATTGTCTACAAAAAAGCTCTGATATGATTTTCTCGTAAGCCTAACGGGTAAAACGTTATCAGACTTTGAATACCCGCAACCAAGTTAAATCTAACCATATATGTTAGATATAGAATAAGTATAATCAAATACTAATGATTGGCGACATCTGTCAGACACAGATGAAGTTTAGAATAGCGGAAATCGTGTATACTACTTAAGTGGATCTCTCGTTCCGGTGTCTCTCTGTATAATTGAAAGATGTACGCTACAATTGAAAGTAATTAAATCTAATAAGAAATAACGCATCCTTCATTTCTTGTACCTGAATTCTAACAGGTTATGGGCCCAGAAAAATTCTGCACCATGTAAAACATAAAGTCAAGAGACATTCGATACTCTGTGATTATTTCCTTTCTCCTTCAAGTGACAGTATTTTTGAGGTTAGCCGGTCTCGTGGCGTAAACGTGTTTCCTTTGTGACCTACTTAAGTCAAGTGTTAAGTGAACGGACAATTTGAGTAAAAATGGCACAAGCACAACAAGCGCCAATCATAGTTGGAGGCAGTGGGCCAATAATGGATAAATTGGAAGGAACGTCAAACTATAATGACTGGAAATTCACAATGAGAATGACATTAATCATGGATGGACTTTGGAACTGTGTACTTGGAACGGACGGTGATTCAGGACGAGACCAAAGGGCCTTGGCAAAAATTTGTTTAAGTGTCAAATCCTCGTGTTACGCTCACGTCAGAGAAGCAACAACGTCTAAGGCAGCTTGGGACAACCTCCAAAAAGCCTTTGAGAATAAGGGGCTCTGTCGACGACTCAGCCTTCTACGACGTTTGCTTCGAACCAAGTACGAAGATTTCGAAAGCATGGGAGATTATGTGAGTGGCTTAATGTCACTAGTACAGCAACTTGCAGACATCGGTCACGCAGTTGACGATGAGGAGGTTGCGATGCTTCTATTGGGTGGACTTCCAATTGAATTTGATCCACTTGTAATGGGTATTGAAGCAACAAACACAGAAATTTCAAGCGAAATGATAAAAGCAAGGCTATTGCAAGAGGACTATCGAAGAGCCGAAGCCGTGTCGGGAAACTCGAATGATGCTGCGCTTGCGACAAAAAGTTCAACAAAAAAGACTATAATATGTCACAATTGCAACAAAGCAGGTCACGTTAAACCGAGATGCCCTGAGTTGAGAAAGAAGAAGAAGCAAGATGAGAAGACGCAAAAGAACGTGCCGAAGAGGGACAATGAGAACGTTTTGCTGACCACTGCTCTAGCGACGACTACTTTCAACAACGAAGATTGGTTTATTGACTCTGGTTGCACTGCTCACATGAGCATGCGCAAAGACTGGTTCTCGAAATATTCGAATGACCAAACAAAAAAGGTTACTGTTGCTAATAAACAAATGTTGAATAGCGAAGGTACGGGTGAGGTCAAAGTTACTCTTAAAAACAATGCTCAAAGAACAATTACTGATGTTATGTATATACCTAATTTTGCAGCAAATTTACTATCAGTCAGTGAGATGACTGAAAAGGGTCTGGTAGTGGTGTTTGATGATAAGAAATGTAGCATTTACAACAAGACTGAATGTAAAATGAAAGGCAAATGTAAAGTTTCAGCGTCTAATATTGGAGGAGTTTATAGTGTAACGTTTCGGCTGTGCTGGCTCCGCCAGTGCAGCCGGGCCGCGTCCATTGCGCACCTCGCGACGCGCATCACGCGGAGATCGCGTGATCGCGCCGCGACGTGTATAAAAAGGGGGCCGCTAAGCCGCGGAGCACCGATTGTGTGGCAAAGCGCCCGTCGAGTCACTTGTATTATTATTCTTTCGGCCGATCTGAGGCAAAGCGCCCAGCGAGCCACATAGCTTCCTTTTTACCTGGCACGTAGCTAAAATTGTGCGTGACCATCAATTCAATTTTCGAGTCGTGGTACTTCACCGGCTAAAACTGCGGTAGAGAGATACGCGATATTGAAATTCTATTTAAATCAAAATACTCTTTCACTTCAATAAATTGAAAAACACCTTAAATTCACACGAATTAATTTAAAATATCAAAGTCGCAGATAATTGCCTTTGCTGCGCAAATCTTGAATCCAGAATCTGAAAGCGCGATAGTTTTAAGTTAATTTCTTTTATTAGTTACTTTTGTTTTTCTTATTCTTGCAATTGTCACTTAGTTTATTATTTCATATTGTTTTGTTATTGAAGCCGGCAGTCCGGCCACGCAACATAGTTGCATTAATATTAAATTAAACCTAATTTATCTTTTGTGAAGCTGCATTTTTTCTTTCTATTTCCTTACTTCTCTAATTAATTTTCTTATTCCAAATTTCAGCTTCAAATCTAACATTGGTGATTAGCTAGAGGCAGCTACGGTGCGGTTCTTCTGATCGCTAGCAACGGTGGAGTTCACACTCCATCCGAGTCTAGATTTACAGAGAATCAATCCCTAGTCTGTTAGGCAGGCTCGGTGCGCCTACGCGAACCCCAGCTCTGTAAGGCAGCTTCGGCTAGATTCACTGGCTCGCAGCACTGGCTAAACACCCGTGTCTGCAATTCTTACCAGTGTCTCGACACCCAAGTCTGCGCTCGGGCTCGGCTAGCGCGGCATATCCCAGCTCTGCAGGGAGGCGGCTCTGGTGTATCTTGCATACATCCGAGTCCGTGCAATAGGGACAATTTCGTGGTTTTTCACTTTTTCCACAAGAGGAGCTCCAACCTTGTCCGTAGGACAAAGAATTCACAATAACGGTGGTATTTGCGGCACCTTCCGTGCCGCAAACAACCACAGAAAGTTACAATAGATTAGATAAATCTACAACAGCATCATCCAAGTCTGAAGTGGAAACTACTGCGGTGGCGACCGAAGAGCCTACTGCAACGACGATGGCTGCCATATCTCAAGAAGTCTGGCACCGACGCCTTGGACATTTAAGTCAAAGGAGTATGGTCATGCTAAGGAAAGGGCTCGTCAGCGGCATTAATTTCCAAGAAGAAAAAGGGACACTGGACAATTGTATTCCGTGTATCGAGGGAAAACAACGAAGAGATTCCTTTCCTCGAGGAAGAGCCAAGAGAGCCAAAGAGAAATTGGAACTAATACATTCTGATCTCTGTGGTCCTATGTCGGAGAATGCATGGGATGGATCTCGGTATATGCTGACCTTTACGGACGATTTTACGAGGAAAAGTTTCGGTTATACGCTTAAATCAAAAACACAGGTACTGCAAACATTTATTGAGTTTAAAACATTGGTTGAAAATCAAACGGATTCGAAAATTAAGAGGATAAGGACAGACAATGGGTCAGAATACTGTAATCAAGCGTTTGACAAATTTCTCAAGGAAAATGGTATAATCCATGAAACCACCGTGCCATACACTCCGGAGCAAAATGGTGTAGCTGAAAGATTAAATCGTACCATAATTGAAAAAGCTAGGTCTATGTTACAGGATTCGGGTTTGAACAAACGTTACTGGGGTGAAGCTGTAAGAACGGCGATATATCTAAAAAATCGTAGCCCAACCGTTGCCGTTCCTGGAGCGACTCCTGAAGAAGCCTGGTCGGGTCACAAAGTTGATTTGAGTAATCTGCGAATATTTGGCTGTACAGCTTATGCTCACGTACCGCAAGAACTTAGAAAGAAGTTAGATTCCCATTCAAAAGAATGTATCATGGTTGGATATTGTGAAGAAACTAAGGGGTATAGACTTGCGGATCCTAAACACTTAGGAAAGATAAGAAAAAGTCGCACAGTTAGATTCCTCGAAAATGTTATCGTAGATAAACCTGTGAAAACTGTCAAAGAAGTTGAAACAGTTTGTATTAATGACAGGAACATTATAAACGCGGCTCCAATCCCAGAAGTTGATGTCGAAGTTGTAGACGATAATCACGACGATGAAGATGAGGATGCGAGTCAGCATTCAGGGGAAGATTCCAGCTCTGAAACTGGATCGGATGAATATGAACCTGATGGGGACAGTTCAGACAGTCTCGTCACAGCCGACGAATTTGATGATGTCATTGACACACAGGTTGTACCGAACGAACCTGAAATAGACCAACTTAGGAGATCAACGCGAGAGCGTCGCCCATCGAAGTGGTCAGGAGACTACGGTATGGCTGCTGTATCCTTTCTGACTACGTCTCCAAATGATGAACCATTGACATTTCACGATGCGATGTCGAGTTCAAATAGGGAGGAGTGAAAGAACGCTATGCAAATAGAATATAAGTCACTGATTAATAATAAAGTATGGAAATTAGTAGATCGCCCGAAGGACATGAATGTGATAAGATCTAAGTGGGTATATAAGATTAAAAAGAATGCATCTGGTGAATTTGAAAAGTTTAAAGCGCGCCTAGTTGCATGTGGGTATAGTCAGAAGTATGGGATAGATTTTGATGAAACTTTTTCACCCGTAGTAAGGCACTCCACGATTAGATTACTGCTCAGTATCGCAAACGAAACTGACCTAGATATAGACCACTTAGATGTTACTACAGCCTTCCTAAATGGCGAGATAGAAGAGGAAATATATATGGAGCAACCTCTAGGTTTTCAAGTAGGGGATTCCAATAAAGTATGTTTGCTAAATAAAAGTATTTATGGGTTAAAGCAAGCTAGCAAGGCCTGGAATCAGAAAATTAACAAAGTTCTGACCAGCATTGGATATGTTAAATCAAAATGCGAACCCTGTATACATATATATAAGGAAAACCAAAAACAAGCTAGTCATAATTGCACTGTATGTAGATGATTTTTTCGTGTTTAGCAATTGCAAGAATGAAAAAGAAAGGCTAGTCGATACACTTAAAAATGAATTTGATATAAAATCGCTTGGTCCGATCAAAAACTGTCTAGGAATGAAAGTGATTCGTGATAGAGTAAATAAGACTATAAGCTTAAGTCAGAGTGAATATATAAAAGATTTACTTATCAGGTTTGGAATGACTGATGCAAAAGCAGTTCAAACTCCAATGGCTTTGAATTTAAAGTTGGAAAAGGCTACTGGGAATGTTTCAAAGTATCCGTACCAACAATTGATTGGAGCTCTACTATACTTAGCTGTAAGCACGCGCCCAGACATAGGATATGCTAGTAGTCTGTTAAGTCAATTCAATACATGCCACAATGACACACATTGGATTGCAGCAAAAAGAATATTGAGGTATCTCGCCGGTACAATTAATTACGGGCTTGTATACAAGAAAGAAGGAAGAAACATTGAAGCATTTGTAGATGCTGACTGGGCAAGCGACTGTGTAGACAGAAAATCGTATACGGGTTTAGTCACAAAATTAGGAGGATGTGCTGTGAGCTGGGAATGTAGAAAACAAAAAACTATAGCTCTCTCAAGCACAGAAGCGGAGTACCTAGGTTTGAGCGATGCAGCAAAAGAAGCTATTTTTATGCGAAATTTATTAAGAGAGATAAATAATAGAACAGAAAAGATTGTTATATACAATGACAGTCAGAGCGCACAAAAGATTGCAAACAATTGTCAACATCATCGCAGGACTAAACATATAGATGTAAGACATCATTTCATAAGAGATGCTGTGGAAAAAGGTATCATTGATATTAAATATAAACCAACTACAGAGATGGTAGCAGATGTACTTACAAAACCCTTAGCTGCAAATAAACATTTGATGTACGTTAAGGAATTAGGATTGTCAAGCGTACAAAAGGGTAGAATATTTGATTAAGGGGAAGTGTTAGATATAGAATAAGTATAATCAAATACTAATGATTGGCGACATCTGTCAGACACAGATGAAGTTTAGAATAGCGGAAACCGTGTATACTACTTAAGTGGATCTCTCGTTCCGGTGCACTGAACTCTATATAATACTGGAACGAGCGCAGCCTATGTATCCCTTAAGCGAGAGGCGGTGAGAGAGAGATAGTTGTGCTTGGAGTTGGTACACTCTTGTCGCACTCATAGCGACTTCCCGCGACTATCTCGTATAAAAACGTTGACCGCCAGGCAACTGCAGACGTTGTTTCGGTTGTGTTATGGAGTGACATTACGTAAATTGTGTACACTGAACTCTATAATAATACCATAGAGTTCGATGGTTTTATACCGCAGTGACTGTGTCCGGGATAAAATTCGATAATGGTTAAATTATGTAGCATTATTTCTTGCAAAAGCCAGTATACTCCTGGCTGTGGCATAACCTATCATTCGTAAGTAAAATTGACTCAAGTATTGTAACTTTTGGGGTGCTTTACGCGACACGGAAGGTGTCGCGTATGGCTAGTTACTTGTGAGTGTCTTTACTCTAGATTAATTTCTAGGGCTCCTTGGTAGAGGCAATCAATTTGTTAGTCCCTAATACAGACTAGGGTGGAGCGAATCACACCGTAGCTGCCTCCCTCAGACCTGGATGCTGCAAGCAGCACCGAGGCTGTATCAGACTTGGGATTCAACGCACTTGCCGAGACCGTATCTCGACTTGGGTACGCCTAGCGCACCGAAGCGAGTATCGGATCTGTGCAGTGCAGTCGTCACCGAAGCTGTATATTAGCTAATTAAATGCAAGATGTTAGTCAGGTCAGCTCAGCCTACGGAGAAGAAGGTTTTAAAGAAAAGGAAACCGTCCCGATTAACAAAATATTTAATTAATCAAATGAAATCATTATTCGTAAATGGTTGCAACCGAGAAATTATTCTATAATTAAATTACATAAGTTTAATCTAAATTTCATAGGTTTAGCTATGCAACGGTCCTACGTTCGTTTAGTTTAAATTTTAATTATATTATGAAGTTGAATATAAGTCAAATGATAAGTTAGTTAGAATGAATGAAGAATAGCAAAGTAATTAGTTGATTCTAAGACGTAAAACGCCGCTATGGCCGTTTCCGTATTCAAGAAAAATGAAGCTAGAGAGTACCAGGGCGCTTTGCCTGTCTGGCCTCGGGAATTAAAGTGAGAGTGAGTCAGCGTGGCGCTTTGCCTAACACTGCTGCTTATTAGTATAGTGATCTGGTTATTTCCTAGTATCGAGAGCAAGATGTGAGTCAGTGTGGCGCTTTGCCTAGCACTGCTAAATTAGCCGTGTTAGCGCTGCGCTTATATAGTCACCGATTGACGTCACTTGTTGTGCGCGGTTGATGGTGCGCGTTGTGACGTATTGTCTCGGGCTTAGATCACCCGATCCGTTACATTGCCCCCTTCAATCATCGGATCGTCGGATGATTGGTCAGCTGTTCGGACGATGATTGACACAGTAGTCGGATCGCATCCACAGTCTTTTCAGACCCAGCGGACCGGTAGGGTCGAACAACACCGGTATCTCGATCTCTTCGCGTTTGTTGTGTTTGCGCGACGGCGCTGGTGTTTTTTCGTCGTCGTCGTCCGAAATATCAAGAGATCCAAACAACTTGAGCATCGAGATCTTCCTTCGGTGTTCTTTTCGCTGTAATCAACCTTCATGGTAAGTATGTCTTTGTTGCAATTTTTCCTCAGTTCCCTTATTTTCTTCAGGCTCATGTGTTTTAGTGATAATCGGTGTCGTCTTCGTCATAGTCGGTGATGTATTCGTCATAATCGGTATAGTCTTCGTCATGATCGGGGATATCTGTTTGTTTTGTTTTCCAGGTGCAGCGATGTTGATATCGTCAGGTCAATCCGTATAGGTAGAGTGAGTTCTTTAATCATATTGCCTATCTGATCCTCCTTCATTGATTCAGGCTCCGTCATCGGATTAGGTTGTGCTCCGGTAAGTAACCTTTGATCATTTTTCTCCTCCACCGCAACAAGTCCGTCTACCACCCTTTTTCCTCTTCTCGTCTTCTTCTCTATTGCAGCTGTCTGAATCGCTCTCCCTTTTACAAACTTTCTTTTCCCCGAAATAAAATTTTTATTTGGAAATAAAATCTTATATCCGGTATTATTTTCTGTCTAGGTTGGATTGTTGTTTGGTTTAGGTTTCTTCGCATCAAGATGACTATTGGCTTGATTTTCGCCTTTTACGGGACTCTGGTAAGTACAATCTTCTTCCTATCATATTTTTATGCTGTTTGCCTATTATATGAAATACCTACGAATTTCGCGTCGCTCTTTTAATAACTCTATAATTCGTACGCGTGATGTGGATTCTCGTAGTCAGCCCCCTGGCCCTATGCGAAATTCTCCTGAATAATTTCTAATTTTAATTTTACTTTTTTCTCATTATTCTATTCTCAGTGTCAGTTTTGAATATCATCATTCTACGGTCTACTGAATTAAGTTTTTCTAAAAAAAAAATTAGCTTTCGTGAATCTACCTTGGTTCTAGATATGACTTGCAAATATTATGCCAACTTAATTATTGCTGGTTTTTCAAAAAAATAAAAGTGGCCTCCACTAATTTGCTTTTAAATTATAAAGATTTTCTTATTGTTTAAATTATTATGCCAACATATTTCTTTCTTTTATTTGGCCGGTTTAATGGTTGTACATGTATTATTTCTTCTACGTTTATTGGAAAATGTTATTAAGTTTGGAAACATTAATTTTTCTTTTTCTTTTGTTGTTTCCAGTGCGCAAGTCCGAGGATAGCCCCCTGGTTCTACGTGGAACTTGAAATCTTCGTTTAGAAAAAATATTTTCCATTCGTTTCTAACTACGTCAGTTATTATGAATGTAAGAGTTTTATCTATTTTTCTATCTAGTTGTTTATCTCTCTCATATTCCGTTCCTGCGTAGAGCCGTGGTTGTTTACTTTTTATCGCGACTATGTTATTTCGGTATAAATTGGTAATTACACCTAAATCGGTATGTCTATGTTTTAAATCGTTTGTTATGTCTGTGATCTCGTCTAAATAGGTTTGTTCATGTGTTAATTCCTTATTATTGATAATTAAGTTTCCGAAAAATTCGTCTCGTTTACGTGACTCGATCGAATTTAAAGTTCTTCGACAGCTGTTGAAATCCGTATTATATCTATCTATTTTGTTTTCAAGATTGTATTCAAACAGTTCTGTGTTTTGTTTATCTTCTACGGACGCGACTTCGTCTATTATTTCCGAGTTATTATGTTCGAATTCTGTTTGACTGTCTTCGGTCTCCGACTTATCGAATACAGTTTGTTCAAATGAATCGAATTTTTCGTCTAACTTTTGCATTATTTTTTCTAGGAAAGTCATCATTATGGACTTGGTCTGCCCTACTTCAAATTTATTTGATGTGTTATTATCGACTGACATCGTAGATTTTTTTTTTTCAATAAAGGTTCTATCTAGCTCGAATGTGGCTTTGTCTTTATCCTGTCCACCTATAATTTTATCTGTAAGTTTCGAGCCGATTTCCTTTTCTGCACCTTTTCTCGAGGCTGAACTGTGACCTTCCATTTTGAAATTGACAAATGACTCTAAATTATGCAATGACTCTAAGTTAACAAAAGACTCTAAATTAAGCAATGACTCGAATTTAAACAAATGACTCTAAGCAATGATTTTACTGATTTTACAGGTAAACCGAAGGTTTACCTCTAACTAACAAGGAGCCCCACGTTGGGCGCCAAATGTAACTTTTGGGGTGCTTTACGCGACACGGAAGGTGTCGCGTATGGCTAGTTACTTGTGAGTGTCTTTACTCTAGATTAATTTCTAGGGCTCCTTGGTAGAGGCAATCAATTTGTTAGTCCCTAATACAGACTAGGGTGGAGCGAATCACACCGTAGCTGCCTCCCTCAGACCTGGATGCTGCAAGCAGCACCGAGGCTGTATCAGACTTGGGATTCAACGCACTTGCCGAGACCGTATCTCGACTTGGGTACGCCTAGCGCACCGAAGCGAGTATCGGATCTGTGCAGTGCAGTCGTCACCGAAGCTGTATATTAGCTAATTAAATGCAAGATGTTAGTCAGGTCAGCTCAGCCTACGGAGAAGAAGGTTTTAAAGAAAAGGAAACCGTCCCGATTAACAAAATGTTTAATTAATCAAATGAAATCATTATTCGTAAATGGTTGCAACCGAGAAATTATTCTATAATTAAATTACATAAGTTTAATCTAAATTTCATAGGTTTAGCTATGCAACGGTCCTACGTTCGTTTAGTTTAAATTTTAATTATATTATGAAGTTGAATATAAGTCAAATGATAAGTTAGTTAGAATGAATGAAGAATAGCAAAGTAATTAGTTGATTCTAAGACGTAAAACGCCGCTATGGCCGTTTCCGTATTCAAGAAAAATGAAGCTAGAGAGTACCAGGGCGCTTTGCCTGTCTGGCCTCGGGAATTAAAGTGAGAGTGAGTCAGCGTGGCGCTTTGCCTAACACTGCTGCTTATTAGTATAGTGATCTGGTTATTTTCTAGTATCGAGAGCAAGATGTGAGTCAGCGTGGCGCTTTGCCTAACACTGCTGCTTATTAGTATAGTGATCTGGTTATTTTCTAGTATCGAGAGCAAGATGTGAGTCAGTGTGGCGCTTTGCCTAGCACTGCTAAATTAGCCGTGTTAGCGCTGCGCTTATATAGTCACCGATTGACGTCACTTGTTGTGCGCGGTTGATGGTGCGCGTTGTGACGTATTGTCTCGGGCTTAGATCACCCGATCCGTTACAGTATACAAAGCAGTTTCAATGAATTCTCTGAGGTTTTAGGGCACATGAAATTTTCTGATGACAATTGAGTAAATAAAATTCTTTTAAAAAATAAACATTTATTTTCATAGATTTCCACCAAAGGATATAGAGCGGAAGAAGTGGCTCGATTCAATTCCAGCTGATCTAATAAATGAAGTGACAGCCACGTTTGTATGCAGCCTGCACTTTAGAGCAGAAAATTATCACAATACTCCAACAGGGAGAAATTGCCTGAAAAGAGATGCTGTCCCGACATGCTTCAAACTATTACCAATAATGGAGCAATTAGCGGAAGGAAATCTAAATCATGTGGAGAGTATTGATTCTGAAAATAAGGTATGTATAAAAAACATAGCATAATGTGTCATACGTATATATTAGGGTGGTCCTTATTTCGATGAATTTCGCAAAAAAATCGGGACGCCCCCTGGATACCTTGCAAATAAATAGAAAAAAATCCTCAAATTTTTCTGCGAAATTCATGGAAATAAGGACCACCCTAGTATATACATATATACGTATTCAAAGTATATGAGATATAGTTATCGGAGATGTATGATTAATAAATGTGTCATTATATTCCTAATTGCAGGGAAATATGCCATCCGAGTCCAATCTAAACAAAGTGGATGCTGCGACTCAAGTTTCACCAAAGCGCTTGAAACCATCTCCCAGAGAAGAGACGCTGATGTCGAAAGTAGATATGCTGCAGAAGCGTTTGAAGCGTAGGGATACAAAAATCCAATCATTCGAGGGAGCTATCGAATCCTTGAAGGAAACCTCATCCTATTCTGAAGGTATAGAGGCTATTTTAAAAAGGCATTTTTCAGATACGAAATTGCAGTTGCTGCTGAATGAGATTAGAAATAATAATGTTACACCGAATCATAGACAGTACCCCGAAGAAATTAGGCAGTTGGCATTGACGATTTATTTCTATTCGCCTAAAGCTTATGAGGTCCTACGTCAATATTTATATTTGCCTCATAGTGCTACCATCAGAAAATGGATGTCGTCATATGATTGTGAGCCGGGTTTATTAACCGAAGTTT
Organism: Tenthredo distinguenda; assembly: GCA_947538915.1. NCBI lineage: Eukaryota > Metazoa > Arthropoda > Insecta > Hymenoptera > Tenthredinidae > Tenthredo > Tenthredo distinguenda. Next base: position 17,266,457 of record OX384534.1, read on the forward strand.
TTAATTACTTAGAGGCAGAAACCAAGAAATCACCTTCTTTAAGGAATGTATCTTTAGTCTTCGATGCAATGTCAATACGTGCAGAGACTGCTTATGATGTAGCTAAAGACAAGTATTCTGGCTTTGTCAATTATGGTGACCTTATTGAGGGAGAATCCGATAAGTTCGCATCACAAGCCTTGGTTTTCCAGATCGTATCATTCACAGAAAAATTTAAATGCCCCATAGCTTACGTTTTTTCCACTGGAGCATCTGCCCAGGTACAAGCGGAACTGTTGAAAAAAATTATCATCAAATTGTACGATGTAGGAGTAATAGTGAGGTCCATAACTTGCGATGGTACAAAAGCAAATTTTTCAACCTACAAATATTTGGGATGTGATTTTTCTTCAAATAATTTAGATAAACTAAAAACAAGCTTCTGTCATCCGTGTCAACAAACTGAAATCCACTGTATTCTTGATCCCTGTCATTTGGCCAAGTTATGTAGAAATACAGCGGGCGATAAAGACGATATCGAGTCAATTTTAGGCACGATTTCTTTTAAATTCATAAGGGCATTGCATGTCCTTCAGGAGAAAGAAGATCTCACTTTGGCAAATAAATGATCATCAGCCCATTTGCTTTACAAAAGAAAAAAGATGAAAGTAAATCTCGCAGTCCAAACACTTAGTTCTGGGGTAGCTGACGCTATAGATTATTTGAGGGCATGTATGGTACCGGATTTTGAAAAGAGTGAGCCGACCACTGAATTCATTCGCTATTTTGACAGATTATTTGACATGATGAATTCAAGGAATGTTTGGGGCAAGGGAATCAAGTCTTCTATGAGGCCAGGAAATTTGCAATATTTCCAAGATGTGTATGCTGAAACCCGTTGTTATATATCAAATCTTAAAATCGAAGGTGTCCCTGCGATACAACATCCAAGAAACACGTTTGCATTAGGTTATGTAATAAATACACGTAGCTTCATCAATCTTGCCAGAGATCTGTTCAATTTGGCAGAAAACGCATTGAAATACTTTATTGCGTATAAGTGTTCGCAAGACCACATCGAACTAACTTTCTGTTGTATCCGTTCGCGTGGGGGATGGAATAATAATCCGAGTTGCCTGCAATTCAAATGGGCTCTACGTCAGTTGCTGTTCAAAAATAAAGTTGAGCCAAGTATTAATGCAAATTGTGTAGGAGATACTACTGACATTACACCAATTTTAGACTTCCGCAGCAAAAAAAGGTCTCTCACAAATGCCACATCAGTTTCTGATTCCGATGATGAAGAAATACAAGATCGTCTATTGTCGGCATTAGATAGTATTGAACTATCATCGCTTCAAAAAAATATACTACATTACATCACTGGATTTATTATTCGTGGTATAATTGATAAAATCACATGCGATGATTGTAAAACCATTCTAATCAACAAAAAGAACCAAACCGATCATTGCTACACTAACGACATAAATAGTCATTCTTCTTTTACAACATTTGTATCAAGAGGTAAATTAGTCTTTCCATCCGATGCTGCATTTCATATAATAACAAACGCAGAAAAAGCTTTCCAAGCAGAATTGCGAGTCGGTGTCGGTTTGATGGGTAAGGCTAATTTTAAAAAAAATTTGATTACAACAGTTATCCAGAAACTGATGGCCACAAATAATGTGTTTTCTAATCAACAACACCCGATGACTAGTATTTCACAAGATGAAGAACTACACGAACTTCAACTTATAAAATTATTAGTATCCTCCTATGCTAATATGAGAATCAAAAGCTACGCTAAAAAAATGACACAGCGACACCTGGGTCAGCGTATTAATGATCGGCAGCATCCGCATAATACCATACTTTTTTACAATATCTGATTTACTCATTTCTATTACACTCGTCCTGTACCTTACGAGCTTTGATGTGTTTTTTCAATTATGTGTTATTCAGTGTTATGATGTTTATTAACTTTTTTTTCCTTCTTCTGCGATGCGTCGGGCATGCCTATCATTTCATATTTTAACCGAATGATTCACTTATTTCTGTTATATGCGTTCCAATGTGATATTTTATTATGTGTTACTTTAGTAGATAACTTTATTTAATCATTTTTCCTTGTTCTGTAATGCACCTCGATTGGCAATCATTACATACTTTGACCAACTGATCTCCTGTTTATTAACAAAATTCCTTATCCTTCCATCCATTCCCCTTCCAGATAGTACAGAATTAAATGATATCTTAGAAATGTTGGCCCAATTCTGGGACATCCGTAAGCTTTTCGACATATTTAAAAATTCATTGAGTTCTGTACTGCTGGGTGAGCTTCACTTTTGTACACATACATACATGCATGCATGCATCAATAATTTATTTTCATGATTTAAATTCCATCAATATCCACCTCCGACCAGTCACTTGCAAGTATACTTGAATTGTAGATTTCCTACTTATCTCGTATTTTGTCTGGGCTAATATTTATATCACATAAAACTGAATTTTGGCCCACCCTGAACTAAACAGTTTTGATTTTCATTTATTTCAGATACAGCAGGAGCATGAAGCAAAATTGTAATTTCTAAATCAATTGGTAATCGCAAATGACAGTTATACTTGTCACGACCATAATCTACCTCATGAATTGTGACGTTAGGTCTGGCTCAATCTGAGGATCACATCATTTTGGTGGTGTTCTCCAACTGACATATTGAATGGAAAAATCAAGCGGAAACAATCTATTTATACAAAAATGTAATTTACTTCTCAATCAGTTTTATCAAGCAGGATCAATCTATATTTTATTATTATACATTCAATTGACATTTGAATAAAACGAATAAATAGAGACAGAAAATGAAGAATATTTCAGCGTGTCTACACATATAACCTTACCTGACCAACTGTCAAAATCTTAGCTGACCGATATTTGTGCTCGGTTAGTAGATATTGTGTGCGACAAGTGCGTACCAACTTCAAACACAACTATCTTTGTCTGACGCGTTCAACCGCCCCCCACTACCGTAGCGCTCGTTCCAGTATTATATAGAGTTCAGTGTTCCGGTGTCTCTCTGTATAATTGAAAGATGTACGCTACAATTGAAAGTAATTAAATCTAATAAGAAATAACGCATCCTTCATTTCTTGTACCTGAATTCTAACAATATATGATTTTAGAACGCATTTTGTATTTCACCAGATGTTACTGTATGATTTATATCGTTTTTACACTGCGAATAATCACTCAGTGGTTGAAAAGAGACACATAAGTCTCAATACTAGCTCATATTGCAGTCAAATTTCTTTTTGGAAATAAAAAAAATTCAACCTATATCCACTTAGTTGTGAGTATTCAAAGTCTGATAACGTTTGACTCGTCAGGTTTACGAGGAAATCATATCAGACCTTTTTTGTAGACAATTTAATTTCCTACAAGAACATGTCCATCAAAATTGTAAAAAAAATTTTTTAGTAGTTTTATTTGAGAAATACAAAAAAAAATTTCTTACGTGTTATTTATATAGGAAAACGAGAAACCGTTGCGCGTCACGTAGTATCAAAATATCGAGCTGTCCTTGTGGGAGAATTTTTTTTATACATACTAGAAACTTTTGAGATGATAGCCAAAAAACTTTTTTTTATTTAAGCACCCTAATATATATGTTGGCGTCCCTTCGTGCGGAGAGACTCCCGTCCCTAGGTTAGAACCGGGGAGGGGATTGGGGGGTTTAGGTGGCTGGTCAGGAGACCAGCCGAGAAAAATATGGGTGGTGCCGGGTTAAGGCGCTGCGGTGTCGGTCCGGACCGTCGTGGCGCGACGCCTTGGGGCCCTGGGTCGGACGAAAGGCTGATACGGCGGTAGCAGCGGAGGTGGCGGCTCAATCTCGCTAGGCAGCTGCTGGACGGGAGTTCCGGCGAAGGTCCGAACTACGCACGTCCGTGGTTTGGCCGGGGAGAACCGGACTCGCTTGGAGGGTCCCTCCGTCTGAGTCCCGCTCTCTGCGGGCTGGGTACGGGGTACCGGCCGTGTAATCCTGGAACCCGGGGCGGTCTGGGTCCCTTGGGTCCGGGAGTCCGGCTTGGTAGACCACGCTAGACGGGGGCTTCCTTGGTGCGACGGGCTTCCTCGGTGCAGCGGGCCGCGTAGCGTTGGGCGAGGGCGAGCCGTCGGATATCGTCGGAAGTCAACGCTAGACACTGGGAGAATAGATCGTTCGCGACCATTCGTCGGCGTGGCAGAGGTAGTCGGGGAGTTAAATAACTGAGCCACCGTATTTGTGCGAAAGTACGAGACACCGTCTCTTTATTAGGGTTAGCAAGGCTTTACTGACAAGCGTTCGGTCGAGTATTACGTCGACTTGGCAACTGTCGTAGCTAAGCTGATTTTACATGAAAAATCGACGGAGCTTAATTAATAGGAGTCTTACTTCTATAGTGAGAGAGGTGTTTAGGCGGTGCGCTACGGCGCCCGCCGGCCCACCCCCCCGGAGTCCGATCGCGCGCAAGAGATAGGCATGCGGGTTGCCGGGTTGCCGGCGTAGGCGGGCAACATATACACATATTAGGGTGGACGTTAAACTCTTCCCTGCCACTGTTCCATATTTGGAACAAGAATTTTTTAAAATTCTATCCCGCGAATATGTATAGTAGAAGCCTGTTGTACCCGCATTTCCTATTCTTTGGGGTTCGCATGGTAAGATGAAAATGTAGCGCCGTCTGTGAATACGATTTATTACTGCGTTCTGTTGATACCCAGTACGATTTCGCGGGAAGCGACAGGTTGGCCCTCTGGACACTATTTGAATACCCTGCACTTCTCCGGTTGGAATCTTACAACTACGAAATAATTCGTGGGTGTATATGTAATCCCTGTAAGTAGGAAAAATCGTCAGTCCCGCTAAAACCCGACGTTCAAAGTGATATTTCAATAAAAGAAAGGATTGTTCGAAATTCGGAACAACGGCGCATCAAGGTTAGTACAATACGAATTCTGTTTATAATATTTTTCGCTTGAAAAATGTTCAAAAATAATTACATGACATATATTTTCACTAAATTATGATGATACAACTGAATAAAAAGTTCCACGTCAAATATACTTCAGTTTTTTGTTGCATTTATTCAGATCATGCAACCAATTCGAAGGGTTACTCGAGCAAGTACAAAGGCTATTCAAATCCCACCTGAAGATTCGGAAAACAGTGATTCTGAAAACAGTGACGACGATTATTCAGATGAGACCCAAAGAAAAAACGATTGTTCCACCTCAGGTACGATAAACAATTCGCAGCGTGTGAGTGCTGCATTTCATAATAATATTGATCCATGAAGTAGAAAACACGAAGCAAAGTGGACCTTTCTGCCTAAAATTGATGAAACATAAAATAATATTCTTTTCGACATGTCTATGTTATCTCCGAATTTTTTCTCCTTGTAATTTTTCTGAGAATTTTATGTTTGCTCAAAAATTGCGTTTCTTCATGAAAAAATAGAGAACTGATTGCGTGTCAATATTCAGCTGAAGGCAAATTTCGCCGCGGTTTTTTCCGTCCATGCGGTCTTACCGGTAATTTTAATTGAGTATCAGCAATCGTCAAGATAGTTATAGACGTTTTTTTCTAAAACGAATACGCTGTATCAAAAAACCATTTTCAAACCTTTTTTTTTTAGGTGAGGAAGATTCCGATGATTATAATAGTCAACAGGACGAGCCCGAAGATCACGATTGTAACAACAATTCCCAAAGCACGAGTAAGAGGTCTCAAGCAGCGATACCCAAATGGAGACTAGTGCATCCAGAAAAAAGTGAAGCAGAGGTGCCCGCTTTGATACCAGACAGAGCTATGTTGAGTAATGTCGAAGAACCAGTTGACTACTTCAGACACTTTTTTGACAAACAGTTGCTCCAAAATATTGTTGATCAATCTAATCTATATGCGAATCAAAAAGATCCGACAAATTCACTGAACACCAACCTGAATGAAATTGAACAATTCATTGATACTTGTTTGTTCATGTCGGTATATCGTTTGCCCCAAACTAATATGTTTTGGAATAATGAGACGCGCGTTGATCAAGTAGTCAATATATTTTCTCGTAACCGATGGAGAGAACTAAAAAAAAAACCTTCACTTCAATGATAACAGTGAGATGCCACGGCAAACAGACCCGAATCGGGATCGTTTATTCAAAATACGCCCATTCGTCGATGCACTTCTAATCAAATTTCAAAATCTCTCAAAACCACAAATGTTATGCGTTGACGAACAGATCGTTCCAACTAAAGCAAGGTCAATGCTGAAACAATATAACCCACAAAAGCCTCATAAATGGGGATTCAAAATATTCGTCTTGTGCGATGCAAATGGGATTGCACACAACTTCGAAATATACTGTGGGAAATCCGCGACAGCTGTAAACATTCTTGGTTTAGGAACAAGTTCCAGTGTTGTAATGCGATTGGGCGAGGTTATACCGCGAAACGATAATCGTTTATTATACTTTGATAATTGGTTCGGATCGATAGGATTGTTTGTAAAACTGAAAGAGTTAGGTATCGGTGCTCTTGGAACTATCAGGATGAATCGTTTTCCAGGCCTGATTTTTTCTGCTGATAAAGAATTGAAAAAACGTGGTCGAGGTTCTTACGAAGAGAAAAAATGTAGAATAAACGGTGTAACAGTCAGAGCAGTGAAAGGGTTCGACAATAGATGTGTTGCACTCAACATTTGAAAGTGCTCAGCCTGTTGAAGACGTTCGGCGATTCAATCGCGAAAAAAAAGAAAGAATAAGCATTGCTTGTCCTAGAATGGTAAGAATTTATAATCGGTATATGGGAGGTGTAGACCTCTTGGACAGACTTATCGCACATTATCGAATCCGCATCAAGTCGAGTAAATATTACTTGCGGTTTTTTTTTTCACTTCATCGACATGGCTATCGTGAACGCTTGGCTTCTGTACCGAAATGTTTGTAACACCAAACAAATCAACAAAAAAGATCAGCTGACTCTTATCAAATTCCGAATGGCAGTGGCACAAGCGTTAAGCTTGCAAAATAAAAATGTTCCGAGAAAAAGGGGTAGGCCTAAAGCAAGTGAAACCCAAAATAATAAGAGAAGACGTCATACAACTCCAGCTCCAGAAATGTCTGCGCGTCTTGACGCACTAGGTCATTGGCCAAAAATTAAAAATGAAAGGCTAAGGTGTAAGATTTGTGCTTTTCAAGCACAAGTTTACTGCCAGAAATGTAATGTACACTTATGCCTAAATCAGAACAGAAATTGCTTCGTCAATTTCCATACGTAACTCCGGATCAGTGACAAGTCGGTATGAAAACTGTTTTTTTTTTTTCATTGCCTTGAAGTGGTAATCAATTATCTTAGGCGCCCAATCAAATTGAAAATTGTTTTTCATCTCTATTGATATATTGTATATAGTATATTGTGTACCAAGGGCGTAAAGTGGGCCTTTTTAGACCGAGTGTGGAGTTTGCAGTACGAGTCGGAGGCGAGCTAGCACGAGCCGAAGATGAGTACTGCAACCACACGAGGTCAAAAAGCCCACTAGCCCTTGGTGCACACCATATTTTTCGTAACGCATGTATCGATTTTTGCGTTTTGCCTGCTTATAAGCGGCACGGAGCTAGCGAGCGATAAAGTTCTTTTTCGCCCGCTGCTCGCCGTTAGCGGGCGATAAAAGTTTTTTATCGCCCGCTACTGATTTTTTTGCCCGCCGGTACAAAAACTTTCACTTTACGCCCGATTTTTAGATCAAAAAAACGTGAAAATCGTGCATGTGTTACGAAAAATATTTATTATTCTTACAGCTGTTGAAATAATCACAAATAAACGTTGGGTTAACTGATTCTAACTGAGTTTGATTTTTTTTAATGTTCTAATCCTTATCAGCCATTGTTCCAAATTTGTAACAAATTTTTTTTTGGTCCAAAAAATCTGAAAAAAATTAGATCACTATTCTATAAGTTTTTTTACAGATTTCCGTAGAAATTTTCCAGAAACGATTTTTTTTCACGGAGCTACAAAATTTGGCCGGGAAGAGGTTTACCATTTCGAGAAGTGAAGCCCCACAGTTTATAGACAAAAAATAGAAGAAAATTTTGGCCTCAGTGTGAGGTTCTTAAAATGAAATTAACCCGTACCGGTAAGGTCGCAAAGTTTCCCATGTAAAACAGATACATTTTTACGGATCTCAATTCGAAAATTTACTGTGAGGCTAATTTTAATTCCAGAAATTCTAAACTATGTGAAAGTATCAGGTACTACATGGGGAAAGATCGAGGATGTCATACCGTTGAATCTGCTCGTGATTCCACTCCAAACTAAAATTCTCTTTATCGATTTTACGGCTCAAAATTCTAATCTTCAGTAAGTATTACTTACTTACGGTATGATATCCTCGATTTTTCACCATGTAGCAGTACACATACCTGATACTTTCACACAGTTTAGAATTTTTTGAATTAAAATTAGCCTAGCAGTGAATTTTTGAATTGAGATCCGTAAAAATGCATGTGTTTTACGTGGGAAACTTTGCGACCTTACCAGCACGGGTTAATTTCATTTTAAAAACCTCGCTCTGCGGCCAAAATTTTTTTTCTATTTTTAGTCTATAAACTGTGGGGCTTCACTTCTCAAGATGGTGTTCAACGTCCACCCTAATACATATATATATATATATATATATATATATATAACTTTTTTGAGGTTGTTTGCGTCACGGGAGTAGCGCAAACAAGAAGTTATCGTAAGTTTTTTATCTAATAAGGTTTAGAGCCGCTCTACCGAATTTAGTCTGACGAGTTTCTAATGCGGACTTGGGAGTAAAAGACTCCGAAGCCGCCAGTGCATACCTGGGTGTGCAGATGCACGCCAAGGATGCCAAGTTTCCCTGGTCGCGGACTTGGGAGTGAAAGACTCCAAAGCCGCCTTCACATACCTGGATGTGCAACTGCACACCAAGGATGCCTTGATCTTCTAATCGCGGACTTGGGAGTAGAAAACTCCGAAGCCGCCTCCCTCAGACCTGGGTGTGCTTGACACACACCAAGGCTGTCGCAGACTTGGGCGAGTTAAACTCGCCAAAGCTGTCTTCTAGCTAAGGTGGAAATAAGCCGCGATATACAATAAGGAAAAATAATAATAATAATAATAATAAAAAAAATAATAAATAATAATAATTGTATAAGGAAAAAAAATAAATAATAAATAATAAAAAAAATAAAATAATAAATAATAATAATTGTATAAGGAAAACTCGGGGTAAGAAAGCCTGCGTCGTTATGTTTTAACTTAGATTTTACTGCAGAACCATATGAAATAACAAAAGGAAAGATATGAAAATAGGTATAATGAAATAACGTGAAATAATAATATAAAAGTGTAACCTGAGGTTGCAACCGAATTATCCTAAAACTAAATATAAAGCTAATATAAACAGTGTTGTTTGTTTTGAGTTTAGGTTTGAATTTCATGTATTGATTATGTTTGAAGTATGTAAAATGTTTGAGAAATTGAGCGAAAACAGAACAAAATTCTAAATTTAACAAAGTGACTCGACCGAAAATAATATAATTTTAACTATTATTCCAAAAATTGAATGATTCTAATAGTTCTCCGGGCGCTTTGCCTCGGAGACTCGTGACTGAAGAGAGAGTGAGCCAATCAGGCGCTATGCGGTGTATTGCTGCTGATCTGAGTGGCGTCGGGACTTATATATCCGTCGTGACGTCACTCAGGCCAGCGTAGTTGTTGACAGTGTGGTGCCGTGTGCACGCTCGCGTCGGTTTGAATTGTAACGGCACAGGACCCCTATTCAGTAACTCCGAATACGCTCGTTTCGACGAGTTTACGATCGAATGTGACGTCAGATCGATTCGTTTGTCCTAAAGTGCGATTCAGTCGGATACAGAACCACAGCATATCTTAGAACACCAGAAGAAAGATTCATTAACCGAAAAACTACGAATTTGGGCTGTAGAATGTAATATTCAGCAAAATCATTTAGACAAACTATTAGCTATACTACGAAACGAATTGCAACTCAACTTGCCTAAATCATCTAAAACCATTCCTCGGAACAGCTGAAGCTGAGTATAAACTAATTGACATGGATGATTGTGATACCATAAATACAAATGGTCAATTTGTATATTTTGGTATGGAAAAAGTGCTTAAACAAATAATTAATCCTGAATTTCATCAAGAAGATGTTGAACTACTAATAAATATAGACGGCATGCCTGTAACTGCTTCCGGAAGCAAATCTTTCTGGCCGATTTTGTGTAAAGTTTACCATCATCCAGATGTATATAAGCCTTTTACTGTGGGTATCGATTGCGGCAAAAGTAAGCCCAAATTTCTTGATAAATATCTCGAAGAGTTCGTAAACGAAATAAATCATTTGCAACAGAATGGAATAACGGTAGATGAACACCGTTATAAAGTGAAATTGAAGGCATTCGTTGCAGATACACCAACCCGGGCCTACTTGAAATGTATAAAAGGTCATGGTGGATACCATGCCTGCGAACGATGCACAGTTAATGGAGAGCTAGTAAAAGTGGGCAACGGTTCAACAGTAGTTTATCCAGGAATACATCATACAAAGCGCACCAAATTGTCATTCGTTACACAAGAAGATTCTGGTCACCATACTGGTGTTTCGCCGTTACTCCGTATAAGACCAGAAATAGATATGATAATTATATTTATTTTGGATATTATGCATTTATTTTTCAATGGCGTTATGAAGATGTAACGTCTGTAGCGTGACGTTACCTTATTCGAGGTCTTGCCCCTGTTCGATTACTATGGGTATAACTAAAGGAGAACAAACTGAGTCTTCAGCTGATACGTTGTTTATTATATTATTGTATGGTGGTTGGGAAGAGTTGCTCTGTGTGTTCGGTTAGAAGGTTGGTTTTGAAGTGAGTGAATGTGAAAAGGTAAAGAGAGGGTAAAAGGATTAGCTGACTCGTTGCATTTGGCGGTGCCGTGTGCAACGAGCATCTTAGAGTTAGTGAGAGAATAGGATAGGTTTCGGGTTAAAGATAAGAGTAGAAGAGGAGAGGACCGTGTGAATGTTTAGAGGATTGAGGTGGAGGTAAAAGTGGGGATGTGATGAAGGGGGAAACGTACGGGGTGATACCCGGACGTAACACCCCCCCCGTTAGAGGAAACATATCTCTCGAATTTGAGAGATATGTTTCCTGTTAACGTAGTTATTGTTACAAATACAGTTTACAATTAGGTGTGGCTTAAAATCTATCTTACGCTAGTTAAGTTTATATAAGTAATATTAAGGTTCACTGAGGTACAGTTTACAAATAGGTATGATTCAAAATTTATATAATTATATATAAGTATATAAGTAAATGGTTTTCACGTAATAATGTTATTATTAAAGTTAAATGAGCGTATAACCAACAAGGGAAAACGAAGAAAAAGAAGGTTAGATAAGGTACAGTTTACAAATGGGTATGACTTAGAATCTATCTTACGTTATTTAAGTTTATATAAGTATATAGGTAAATGATTTTTCATGTAATAATGGTAACATTGAAGTTAAATGACCGTAGCGACAACCCCTGTTGAGTTCAATTCATGTATTTAGTCATAGTATTTTATTGGTGCTAGCGGGTGTGACTTCGTCGCTGTCCTGCGTAGGTGGTCGGGTTTTTGATTTTTTGTTGCGTGTATAGTCGGGTTTATTGGCGGGAGTGGGGGTGGTATTTTCTTTTGGGGAGTGTTGTATACTGGCTTGTGGTTGTCTTCGTTCAGGTGAGGGTGAATAATGCTCAATTGAATTGGTTTTTCGTACGTGGGTGTTTTTAGGCGCCTGTTACCGCGCCTTGTCTTCTTTAGGCAACGGAAGATCGTTGCTATTTTTCCAAATAGTGAGAATTTATATATTACGAATAAAGCTGCTATAATTCCTAGGCCAGCCGTGGCGTAAAAAAAACCGGTCGTTAGACTGTCGGTGCTTTGCTGCGCGCGTTTGTGTGTACTAATTTCTTTTGCCTGTTTTATTATATCTTCCAGTGCTAAGGTATTAGATTTTATGTCATCAGCGTCTAGAAGCGTGGTTTTGTATCGGTTGAATGTGGGGATTGTGGATAGGTTCACAGTATGATTTTTATTCAAGTCTTGATATATATTGGTTAGGTTCAGAGTAAATTCCGGGACGTAAGAGTGTGTTTCCGTCGACGTCATAGTGCTAGAGGTGCTGAGGCTTACAATTTCTGAGCGTCCTGAACACCCGCTTTTTAGCTTTAGTAACCCGGAGTTGGAAAGGCTGACACGTGTAGTAGGCGTGTTTGGGCACAGGATATGGATAGTTTCTGGTTTTGGCAAGGAGTAGATCCAGGAATTGGGTGTTCTTAGTTTAGTCCAATATGATCCACCGAATGAGTTTATCCTAATGTTACATGTTTCTAGTTGGTTAGGCATACTACCTAGGAATAGTTGCATTTCGCATGATTTGTGATTATTGTTGTGGTAAATTGGTTGAGTTTGTTTACAGATGTATGAGTTCTGCGAGAATTTGCATTCTGTGAATTCTGTTTTTGATAGATGAAAATAGGAACTTCTGTCTATTGATATTGCAATGTAGTCGCTGCTGGGGGCTATACAAGCGACAGCATTCGTTTTTCTATCGAAATTTCGTTTAACTGGGATTGGGAGTAAATGATACAAGTTAAATGTGTCATCACCTAGTAGCGGGATTGACAGGGCATAGATTATGTTTGGTTCGTTGTAGATAACATCGAGTTCTGATAGTCTGATCAATTCTTCGGCGTATTTATTTCTCAAGGGGGTAGGAAATTGGATAAGTGGTTCTAGGGTTTGTACGTATTGCAGGCTGATGATCAATTGTTTGGGTGATAATAGTTTGGGGTGTACAACTCCTTGCTTTGCGAATAAAATGGCATCGATTACACTGTTTAAGTCTAGTTCGTATTCATTTAGCATTTTGTCTAGTTTGTTGAGATGATGCAGAAATGTTATGGTCATTGTGTTACGTGTCAGGTATTTTGTCATGTTTGACATAGTAAAAGTGAAGGATACTATTTGGTTGTCTAGTTCCATGATGTGTTTTTCTATATTGTTAATTTCTTTCTGCTGCATGCTCAGCATTGATTGCATGATGTGCGTTTGATTCGCTAACAATGTGGCTATATGGTTTGTATCATTAAATAGTCTATCGATTTGTGTGTTTATGTAATCACCGTCTGCTTCTGTCAGCGTTCCGTAGAGTTTTTTGTGAATACTGCCAATGAAGTTAAACCATCCTCGTTTGACGCGTGCATGGGTTAGTTCGGCTAGATTCTCGTGCAGTCTATCCGTTTCTTGATATCCTACTAGGTCTTCTATTTGGTTTTGATATTCTCTTATGGTTAATAGTCGGTTCTTTGATAGGTTTATTGTGTCTTGTACTATGCATTCCGTTCCTGTCGTATTACAACTTTTATCAATTAGGTCGCAGTATCTTCCTAGTTTGTCGGATATGTCTATAAACTGTTTTATATTAAAGAAGTTTATTAATTTCCATTTGTTATTTGATGTTCGTAAGTCTTCCAGTTGTTCGTAGTAAATTCCAGGGTTTATTGTGAACGGTATCGAGGTGTATGGGTGGTTTCCATCATCGTTCTCGCGTGCCGTGCCGTATCTGTAATTGTTTGACTTGTTAGTCCCGTGTGTGTGCTAATTTTAATTTGTTTAGGTGAACTATTTTTGTTTTGTTCGGTGTGCCGTAAATTTCTGCGTTTATGTTGTCAAGTATTTGTTTAATAATGTAGGGTCCTTTGTAGTGGTCACTGAATTTCGTGCGCGTCTCGTTTAGTAGGAAAACCGTTTGTCCTGTTTCGAAAAGTTTTTCGTTGATATTTCTATCGTAGTAAGTTTTTGATTTTAGTTTTGCCTCTTTTAAATTTTGTACAGCTCGTCTACGAATATCTGTGAGGTTTGTCAGTAAGTCAAGGATGAATGTGTTATAAGTACTGGTCATCGCGATTGTTGGAGTCACATCTGATGGTGATCGTGCTTCTTGACCAAAGATTAACTGATGTGGAGTAAAGCCAGTGCTTTCGTGTTTAGCAGTATTGTAACAGAATATTGCGAATCGTATGTATTCGTCCCAGTCATTACCGTTCTTTGTATAATGTTTGATGTGTTCTATGAGTACAAGATGGCTCCTTTCTAAGGATCCATTTGATTGTGGGTGGTAGGCAGTTGTTCGGACTTGTATAATCTTGAAAAGTCTGCTAATTTGTTTGATTGTGTTACTCATAAAATTTTGACCCTGGTCGGTTAGTATTGTTCGCGGTGTTCCGTAGCGCGTAATATAATCTTTAGCGAAGGCTGTACCTATTGTTTGGGCCGTCGCATTTGGAAGTGGTATAGCGTCAAGAAATTTGGTCAGATTGCACTGAATAGTAAGGAGGTATTGATTATTTGATTTTGTAAGGGGAAGTGGTCCTACGATATCAAGTGCGACCTTGTCAAACGCATTTGCGGGAGTGTCTGTGATCGCCATTGGTAATTTGGTCTTAACTCGAACTAGTTTCTTTCTCTGACAGCTATCACAAGTCCTAATGAAGTTTTGGATTTGACTTTTCAAATTTGGCCAGTAATATTTTTCTCTAATTCGGTTGTATGTCTTCGTAACACCTTGATGACCACCTATTAATGATTCATGATATTCCCTTATTATTTCCTCGTGTAATGACTCGTTGGGTGTGATGATTTCATTAGTGCACATCTTAACTTTGATGTTGGTGTTTCTAAAGATCGCGTAAAATAGTTTCTTCACGGTAGACCACTCTAGGGTGTCTAATCCTGGGTTGTCTTTTGTGAATGAGAATGAATTGACTTTATACTTCAACAAAATTTGTTTTAGCCTAACGATCAGGCGGTGAAGATCTTCCAATTTCATTCTATCCGTGGGTTTATCTCTAGGTACGAGGGAGATTATGTATTTCTGTCTATATTTTGTGACAGCTATTTCGCTTTTTGTCGGTTTTTGGGTGGTACATTAGCCGTAGGTGTTATAGTTTCCAGGTTGGCTATGAACTCCTCAAAGCTGGGTGTATTCTCGTCTTCGTCAAATTTCGGCATGAGGTTTCATCTGTGCTCTTGCATCGGAGTGTCGGGGTCGGATGAATTGATGTCGGAGGTTTGATCGGGATTAGTATTTTGTTCGTCCGACGAGTTTACAGTATTTTGCGAATGGTTATTTACTTCGGTAACACGAGAATTATGGGGATCGGTTGGCGTGTCAGAATCGTTATCTGATGTTGTTAGGACAGCTGAAGGAACGTCGCGAGTGTGGCTTCGGCTTTCTGTGTTTAGTTTAGTAGTTCTGCGCGTCCTAGCTACTGGGTACGCAGGCGGTGGCATGGTGAGTGAAATCGGATCTTCACTAGCTTCAGGTGTAGATGGTTCGTATGTTGATGGGTAATTGTAGTTACAAATAGTGATTTTGATGTTTGTGTCTTTAAATATGTAGTGGATCATACGGTTGACCATGTCCCAATTGAGTTTATCTATACCACATCCTAATCTTGGTATCGATAAGGATTGTACTCCGTCTTGTATCAACGCTGATTTCAATTTAGCTAGTGTTTTATACATTGTCTCGTTTGTCGGTTTGTTGAAATAGTGTTGTTTCGTAATTAGGTTATAGATTATACGCCGCGGGTATTTAACTGTAATTATGTCCGTCACTACAGGGTCCGTTGACCGCAAACGCTTACGTTGTATAAGTCCGCGTCTTACCATTTGGTCTGCTACACCTTCTGAAGCCTTGCAGTCAGCTGAGATGCAATGTGCGAGATTATCTTTTTGTTTCAATAAGTCTGCTTCGATTTCTCGAATATACCTGTTATTGGTAAATGGCAGAAAATCTAGATCTACGAGAAATTGACCGTATGGGGGTGTAGTTCCCGGATGTTTGTCGGTTGATGTACCTGCTTGTATGTTACGTGAGGTATTTTGTAGTTTTTCCATAGGTTCAACATGTTTTTCCGAAGTGTTGAGGTCTAACGTGGAATCTGCAATAGGCTCTTTATTTGAGCTATCATGTTTCTTATAGGCAGGTAACTTTTTCCGTGGCTTTGAATTGCCAGATGTTTCTGTCTCGCGGACGCGTTTGGGTGATCTTACTTTAGTCTGAATAGTTTCTGTATTTGAATCTTCTGTCAGATCTGTAATTGGGTCTGGTAGTTTAGCTTGTATCTTTCGTGGTCTTGTGTTACCAGAAGATTCCGTACTTCTATATCGTTTAGTTTGATTCGTTGGATATGGTAAAGGGTTAATCGTTTTACCGGGGTTAGTGTTTTTAGATTTTTCGAAGGTTGTTTCAACGTCAGAGCTGTCCGAGCTAGACAAAGTCGTGATAATGCGCTTACGACGGGTATGTACCTGAATGTCTGATTGTGAGTCATCTGTAGAGTCTGAGTGATTATCTACGTTCGGCTTGTTCCGTGGTGCCGGGTTACCTGAAGATTGTGTTTCGCGATAACGTTTATTCGGTTTCCTAACGCTCGGGTAGGTTTTTGGGGAGTTTGTTCCTGTATTTTCGGGTAGGTGGGTTGCCTCTTTCTTTCGCGGGGCAGGGTTACTAGAGGACTCAGTAGTCCTTTGTCTTTTAGAGGGTTCAGGTTTTTTATGAATAATTTCAATATCTGAACTGCTCGAGGGCGTTGACGTTGTCATTGTTGATGTTCGTTGCGCCTTAGTTTTCTTTGTTGGGGCAGGATTATTAGATTCGTCGGTGTTGCGTAGTCGTTTATTGTTTATTGGTAGGATCTGGACTGTTTCGCGGGGTGGGTTTCTTGACAGTGCATCTGCGTTCGTGTTTGTTGTGCCCTTTTTATAAACTACGTCATAATTATACTCATCGAGGGTTAGTCGCCAGCGTAGTAGTCGTGACGTCGGGTCTTTAACGTTATTTAGCCACACAAGTGGTCTATGGTCCGTTACTAGTGTGAAGCTGCGTCCGTATAAGTACGGCCTAAAATGTTTTGTTGCGAAAACGATTGCCAGGAGTTCTTTATCGATCGTTGAGTAGTTGAGTTCTGCCTTCTCAAGGGATCTCGAGGCGTATGCGATGGGTAGATCTTCGCCGATTTTGCCTTGGCTGAGAATTGCACCCACAGCGCAGTTTGAGGCATCGGTCGTCAAAACGAATGGTTTTTCGAAGTTCGGGTACTGTAGGATAGGTTCCTTACAAAGGCTATTACGCAGGGTCTCGAACGCGAATTGGTGCTCAGACGTCCAAAGGAACGGGGTGTTTTTCTTGAGTAAGTTGTTTATAGGCTTAGCGATTTTCGATAGGTTAGGTATGAATCTGCGGTAGTAACCCATCAGTCCGAGGAATTGTTTAATTTGTTTAGGGTTTGTAGGAACAGGGTAGTTTTTGACGGCTGATATTTTTTCTGGGTCCGGTCTTACTCCGTCCTTCATGATTACATGTCCTAGATATGCTACCTCTTTACGCAGGAATTCACATTTATCCGGTTGGAGGGTCAGTTCGGCAGTAGCTAGTCGCTCCATGAGTTTTTTGAATTTAATTGCATGTTCCTCTATCGATCTCGCGTAGATCACTATGTCGTCTAAATAGACGAAGACCTCGTTGCCTAGAAGACCAGAGAGTACTTGGTCCATTAGGCGTTGGAACGTGGAGGGCGCGTTTTTTAGTCCGAATGGCATTCTGTTGTATTCATAGTGGCCATGTGGCGTTGAGAAAGCCGTCTTTGGACTATGATCCGGGTGCATTGGTATCTGGTGAAAACCCGACGCTAGATCAAATTTAGAAAAATACTTGGCCGATCCTAGTTGGTCTAGAATGTCTGTTACATTAGGTAGAGGATAGGCGTCTCCGATGGTTTTTTCGTTTAATTTCCGAAAATCGATCACCATACGCCATTTCTTATTACCGGCGGTGTCCGTTTTTTTGGGTACTATCCACACCGGGGAGTTGTATGGAGAAGAAGAGTGCTTGATGATATCTTGGTCAAGGAGTTTGTTTACTTGTTTATTTATCTCTTCTTTGTGAATCTGGGGGTATCTATACTGCTTCGTGTGGATTGGAATGTCGTCTGTGGTAGGGATTGTGTGGTTAACTAGTTGTGTATGTTTTAATTTGTCGCCTGGTAGGGAGAAAAGGTGGTTGAATTCTGTAACAAGGTCAGTTATCGACTGTTTTTCTTCGTCGTTCAAATGGTTTAATCGGAGGTTTTCCATGAGAGTATGAAGACGATCCGAGTCATGGTTAGGGGAGAAGCAAAGCGTACGGGAATCTTTGTTAGTATTAGTGCTACGAGCCTTGGTTAGTAGGATTGACTGAACGTTGGTGAGTTTTGCGTCCGTCAGTTGGGGTCTTGTTTCCTTGAGTTCGTCGACTTCTTTTAAGGTTACTACCGGCCTTCTTATCTCCACAGCTGTTTCACCGGAGTTAATCGCGTAGGCATATGCTAAGCCCTGTCTGTTTGTGACTACGGCCTTGCCGAGAAAAATATCGGGACCCAGGTTTAAGTTGTCAATGACTCCTGTTTTCACCGTCGGGTTGGCGACTTTCATTGATATTACCATACCAGTTCGGGGTGGAATAGATATAATATTTTCGTCTAGCATTTTTAGTGGTTTACAGTTATCCGTTGTCACTGTACCTGTTCCGAACGAGATCGTGGCGTTTTCATTGTATAGGAATTTCATTCCCAAAATACCGTCCTCTTTTATTGGGAAGGAATCATCGACTAAATGAAATACGTGCCAACTGTTGCCGATTTGTAAGTTGAGGCTTCCGAGAGTTTCGATGGTACCATCCGTTATGCCGGTTATCTGGGTCTTGTCTGTCAGGGTACAGTGTGTGTTCGGTTTGACTGTGTTAAGTTTTATTATGTTTATGTTAGCTCCGGTGTCAACCAAGAGCGTATTTATCTGTTCTTCAAGTTGAGGTGTGTGTATATGAATTTTAGGTGTTTGTGTTATCGACGTTGTGAGAATGCGAGATGTATTTATATTATTATTCGAGGATTTGTAAAGAAGTGGAATAATGCCTGTATTTCGGGAATGGAGTTGGTTGTTTTTAAAACAGATTGTTGCTTTCTCGAGTTGTAGAAGATACCGTCTTCTTGGATAGGGAATTCATCACTTACTAAGTGGAATTTGTGGCAAGTACCGGCAAATTCTAGATCAATGCTACCTAGTGTTTCCGTGAACCCTTTCGTTATTCCTGAGATACAACGTTTGTCCCTCGGTTCAAGACGAGTGTTCGAGGTGATACTCTTTTCTTTAATTAGGTTTAGGTTTGCACCGGTGTCTACTATTAGTGTTCCGGTTTTGCCGATGATTTGTGGTGATTGGATTGTAATAGTCGGTGATTCTAAAAGGTTCTGTTTTACGTATTTGGACGCTTCTCTAGAGTTCGGGATAGCGGCGCGTCCGTGTGGTGATCCCGTTACTCGTTTAAAGGTTGCGATTCTAATGGAAAGCCGTAGGATTGCTCATGATTTTCTTGGGAATTGTTGGTATTCGGGAAATTCGTGTTTGTGTAATTGACGCGTGCATATCTTGGCTGTTCGAAGTTTGGGTTATTTTGGTTTTCGTTGTTAGGTCGGTTCGGACGCTGGTCAGGGTTATGTTGAGGTCTGTTCTGTGCTTGAGGTTGTTGGACGTAATTTGCAGTGTTTGCTTGGTGAAATGAAGGATCTTGGGGTGTCTGTTGGTTTTGGTAGTGTCGCGTGCGACACCTTTCGACTGTATGACCTTTACGTTTACAATATGTACAAGATAGATTGTCGGTACGCTCTCGTAATCTACAGTTATCTATTGAGTGCCCAACACGCTTGCAAAACCTACAGTTTAGCGACGGGTCGTGAGACGGTGTTTGTTTCGAGCCGTTATTATTACTATTGTTTCGAGCTAGTTCATTCGTTTTTGAGCTGTTTCGGTCCTGTTTCGTGTCGTTTGGTGTAGGTGCCCTTAGTTTTTGTCTTTCTAATACTATTCTTTCCGCGCTCACCGCCTTATCGACCGCCACTCGCAGCGTATTTGGCTTCTCGTTTAGCACCCTTTGTTCTAGCGCGTCACACAGACCTTTTATGAAAGCGCGTAAGGCGTTTTCTTCAACATTTTTTATTAGTATAGTTGCATGTTCGGCGGTTTCGTTTGAATCTATGATGTCGATAGCTGTATCTACAAGTTCTTCTATCCTAGTTCCGTACTCTAACGCGGTCTCGTTTTTTTCTCGACGTGCACACGCTATAACGCATTGTACGTCTGATAGTCTTTGTTTTGGTTCAAATGTGCGTTTCAAGTTGTCTATAATAGATTGTAATGTCTGGAGGTTATCTCGCGAGAGTGCTCTTTCTGCACGGCCTTCGATTTTTGATCGTACGAGTGCTACGAATAGGAGCGTATCTCGTGGATCTATTAATAATCTTGCGTTTTCGACTTTCCTAAGGAAAGATTTTACTGTAATATCCGTGCCATCAAAAGTTGGGATTAGTGTAGCCGCAACCTTCAATGGTAGGAATGTCATTTCTGAGTTAGACATGATTTTAGGCAGAGTTAACTTATCTTAAATGGTATACGTATCTTAAGTGAGCTTACTTTCTGGAAATTATGGTGAGTACAATAAGAGTGAGTATTCTCAGCATATTCCTAACGTGGTGATTGTTGGTGTAGAGATGGTGAATCTGGATCTGTCAGTTGGGCGATAGCGTTGGTGATGTCGGTGCAGTCTTGAAGTCGTCACCGGGTTTCGTCGTTGGAGCGAGTTCGCTCTTTGTGGGGCTCAGATGAGCCTTTGTGGGGCGAGGTGCCTTTGAGGTTCGACGGCTGCTATTAGTTTTAGCAGGTTTCGTGATTACTAATTATCGTCAATTTGGTAATAGTGGAATGGTAGTTTACACAACTTGTTTTACACATTGGTTCATTTATGGTTCACTGTTCGATGTCACAATTTGTTTATTTAGTAGTGTTATTTGTTCCGTTGTTTACTTTCCCCCTTTTTTTTTTTATATATATATATTCCCTTAGTAACAGGGGACCACCGCTGCCACCAGTGTAACGTCTGTAGCGTGACGTTACCTTATTCGAGGTCTTGCCCCTGTTCGATTACTATGGGTATAACTAAAGGAGAACAAACTGAGTCTTCAGCTGATACGTTGTTTATTATATTATTGTATGGTGGTTGGGAAGAGTTGCTCTGTGTGTTCGGTTAGAAGGTTGATTTTGAAGTAAGTGACTGTGAAAAGGTAAAGAGAGGGTAAAAGGATTAGCTGACTCGTTGCATTTGGCGGTGCCGTGTGCAACGAGCATCTTAGAGTTAGTGAGAGAATAGGATAGGTTTCGGGTTAAAGATAAGAGTAGAAGAGGAGAGGACCGTGTGAATGTTTAGAGGATTGAGGTGGAGGTAAAAGTGGGGATGTGATGAAGGGGGAAACGTACGGGGTGATACCCGGACGTAACAAAGAAGTTATTTCAACTTTTGATATGTGGTCCTTTGAAAGTAAGACTGAGTCGATCACAGAAAATTGAAATTTCTCGCAAGCTTCTGCGTATGAAAAAACATATACCGACCGAATTTCAGCGAAAACCAAGATCTATTTTCGAATACCTGAGGTGGAAAGCTACAGAATTTCGATTTTTTCTACTTTATTGTGGTCCGATAGCTTTGAAACATATCCTTCCAGTGCAATTGTTCAATCACTTCCTGCTGCTTCATGTTGCGTGTAGAATTCTGTGTAGTGAGAAACTTGCTCTAACTCATACTGATCTTGCAAAAAAATACTTGAAAAAGTTTATTCTCGCCTTGCCATACTTGTACGGGCGCCAATCTTTGGTTATAAATATGCACAATTTGTTACATGTAATTGATGACGTAAGAAATTTTAATTGTCCATTGAGTCGAATAAGCTGCTTTCCATTTGAAAACATGCTTGGCAAAATTAAACGCACTCTGCGTACTTCGAATAAGCCTTTATCACAATTGTGTCGCAGGTTACACGAACAAAATATGTTAATACACAAAAGAGCTGAATTGCCTGTCAACCGAATACTAAAAAAAAAAATCATTAACAAAAAGGTTTGCATATGTTACGTACCAACTATACTCTTTCCCTAAAAATTTATAATAATCAATAAATTTGAGTTGAGATCAGACAAAGACATCAGCATTCGAGGAAACCCTAGTCGTTACTCTTCTTTTTGGATACTCGAGAAGGAGAAGTATTAAAACGTGCATTTGGTCACGATTCGCTTTGTTATTTAGAAAAGATTCATTACCTCCTTAATGTCGAAGAAGTCACGTATAATATAGAATATCTAGGATTAACGATTACAACGTAGCAGTTTCTGTTGACCTAGCACCTATAGTCGCATCGTTATAACTCTTTCTAATAAAACCATAATTATCCTAGTATAGACAAGGTAAACCATAAGACCTAGGAAACTCTAAATTAAAGAATTGAGATGTGTGTTATGCATGGAGTGATTGTATCTAGCTAACTTTAAGAATCTAGCATAAGTATAATTTAATTACTACGGTGAACCGACTATGTGGGTGCAGACGGCTGACGCGTGCACTTCTTGGGACTTAAGTCCCCAAAGTCTTGACGGCTGATTACGAGCGAGGTAGCGATCATCCTTTTGTGTCTTTCTTCTGGTAAATCGCGAGGCGCGTGGATGCAGAGAACCGGGTGCTAGTTAGAGCCTAGAGTTGGTGTTCAATCTTTAACAAAGTGGTGACCCAAGGGACTCAGTACTCGTCAAAAAAAATAATTATTAAGTTCAGTTTTGCCAAGTCTCGTACTTGTAATTATAGATTCAGTTTTAAGTTCATAAATTCAAACCTTACGTTCCATTATAATCAAAACCTAGTGATAGACATTTTTCAAATTCAGGACCTTATTAATTTCATCAAAAATATTCAAAATTCGAGTCAGTGTACAGATACTTTATTAAAAACCGAGACTGTTCAAAAAAAAAAACCACGTCGATAGTGCAAAGTTTGGAGTTAGAAGATACTAAAGGTGAGGACCCGCAAAATCAAGGGTGCGACGCGACATCCAGCCCTCCATGGTCGGTTCTACTAAAGCTAAGTGTCGACGATCGTTATCCATGTACTATCATTCATGCTAAATTCCATCTTTACTATCAAATTGTTCCCAGTATTCTCACAAGTATACTAGTTATACTTGCAATTACACTATATTTTGTCATTATCCTGTTACCTATATCTATTATCTATGCTTGCTATGATAATTGGTTTAAGAAAGCCCATAGACCTTGCCTAAAGCTAGTGCAAAGACACTTCGGGGAAAACCCTCAGCTTTAAGCAAGTTCGCGACGTCTCCAACTTGTCGAGCATGGCTATATAATCTTAAGCAATATAATATTAGTATAACCATAAGGAATTGCAACGAAAGAGTTATAAGGAGTTACTAGGTTGCAAAGATTTATCAACCCAAACATTAAAATCCGAGCGACATCATATTCACACATTATATTATTTTATCACTACCCAGGGTGTCAACGCGAGAATCGAGAAGGGCATATTTTTGTTTGGTACCTATCTAAAGGTTTCTTTTAAAGTAAGCTCTCTTCACGAACCCGCGTCGACACACACATCATTACCCTTGTATTAGCCATACACGATATTCATTTATGTTCAACAGTACGTTTTACTTCAAATAATCGTTCAAGAATATAATCTATTTCTATCAATTAATTTTCCTTATCATTTTACCCGACCTAATACATCCCTGACAAGACAATTAGGCCCTTCTGTTTAAATAATTAATGCGAGACCTGTATAGGACTAGACGGCGTAGAATCCAAAAATCGATCTATTGAGAGATAGGTCAAAATTATTTTTATTTGTTATCATAGATAACGGGCGGTTATACTTAGACGCTACGCGGTTAGGCATAGTCGGACAACCCATGTGACGTTCGTCACACATACAAAGTATTTATTGGAATTCCACGACTATTAGCTGCAAAATTCCAGATAACATGGTGTTCTTGAGCAACAATATTATCATGGAAATCTCAGCAATAAACATTGAAAATGACTCATTTCCATCTATTAAAATTGAAGGAAAAATTTGGAGAAAAGCTAAATCCGTATATAGTTATCCGTGTAGATCAAGATTGTTGAAAACATGGCAAATTTCTTCAAAACCACAAGGTATTGCCACATATCCGCTCACGAGTGTTTCATACAAATTAGTCAGACTGCCAGTGGGAAAGAATAAATCTGTCGTTATGCCTTTACTTCACTCGTAACAGTGTCGAATCCAGATGTTATTATTCTCGTTCAGGGAGGACCCTACTAAAATTTTGGCGAAAAATAGTTTTTATTTACATATTTAAATGACTAATAATATTACTCTTGCTGTTAAAGTTGCTGTTACATTGAAAAACACAGGTGGTTTGGGTTCAACAAATGATAGAGATCTAACCTCAAAAAATTTGAATTATTTTGCACATGAATAGAAGAGTCATTATTATGCATAATATATAGATTACTAGCTGATAATTGTGCTCGTTCGCTCGCTTCGCTCGCTCACTCGTTTGATTTGCGTTGTCCCTCACTCGCTACGCTCGCTCGGTTGTTAGTGGTTTTCCAATTGGTCAGAAAATATGTTGTCACAAGTTACATGAAATATTCTGTTTAATTCTTTTCACACCCATTCAGTGCACGGAAGAATCGGCAAAACTCATACATTAAAATAGAAGCGTTCTTGATAATGATATCATATCATATATAGTAGTCAAGTCCGAAATCGGATAGCGCGGCAGGTACAAATTTCATCACACTCTGTACTTCTTCATACCTAATAATGGAACGAATTCTCCCCCCTTAATTGAGACGACTATGAATTAACCAAGACATCATGCCGTTTAGGCGCGACACGTTTTGACACCGGACGTATTGGCACCGGAAAATTCACAGCGTTTTGTCAGTGGATCAGTGAGGTGGCCTTTTCAGTCTTTCGAGAACCACAACCACCGACTGGGTAGTTCGCGCGCGCGCGCGCGTGTGCGTGCGTGCGTGTGTGTGTCTATTCAGTGTGAAGTTCGAAAACGGATAACGCACTAAGAAGAAATGTCATCGCACTCTCAGCCGATAGTACTTCTTTATACTTGATAGAAAAGGTTTTCTAACTTAAATCTGAAATCATCAGTACACGTATCATTGGTCATAGAAGTACTATCGCTCAATGGAAACCGACTAGAAGGTGGTGCGGTTTCTTCCATCGGGAAGTCCGGAATTAGGAGGGGAATGGTTAATGATATGTTTGGATAGAATAATGGTTTCAAACTATTTCAATATCAAACTATCTCGGGCAAATAAAAATTCTTTCCGGAGTCAAATCGATGAGAGATAATTTTATTATTACGATGAAATGAATGCTTATCAGCAGCAAATTGTGTAGCGCTCAGCCACGTGAGACTTTAGCGGCTAATTTTGTAGCGCTTAGCCAAACAAGACTTCAGCAGCTAATTTCGAGCGCTGAACCACAAGAGGCTTCAGCAGCTAATAACTTTTGTAGCGCTTAGCGACACAAAGTGTCGAGCCGCTAATAATTTTTGTAGCGCCGAGCCACACAGGTCGTTGGCAGCTAATTTTTTTAGCGCTGATACCTACATAAGGCATAAGCAGCTAATTGTTCCGACCGTTGATCTGACATCATTGTAGGTAAGCAACTGAATTTTTGGAAAAGTCAGTAACATCAAATACTGCATTTCCGATAGAATATTATTAAGAAAGTAATTGATTATTACAGTTCCACAGTATTCAGTACAATTCGAAATAGCAATGTGAATGTAACAGTGCATGTACATGTATTGTGAACTTTGCATTTTCGACACAGAATATTTTTCCTAGTGCTGGCATAAATATACAATTGTAGCTATGAATTATTTAATTCACTCAGCACCTAGTATTTCTTTGTAGACAATGTTTCTTGTACATAATTTATGAGTCGAATTTTTACTGGTAGTTATGACAGATTTGTCTGTTAACAAAACTTTCAAATTGTTTTTAGACTTAACTCTGGACAAGGCAACATACAGTTGACCATGACTAAATACTGGATTTGGTAAATACACACCGACACTGTCGAAAGATTGACCTTGCGACTTGTTAATTGTCATCGCACAACCTAATCTGACGGGAAATTGTCTTCTTACCATCTTGAATGGCATCTCCTCCTCGGACGGTGATAAATCTATCCGGGGTATCAATACTGTTTCTCCAGCGGAATTTCCACCGATAATTTCAGTACAAATCAAATACTGGTTCAACTTTTTAACAACCAGTCTGGTACCATTACATAATCCTTGTGATAAATTTAGATTACGTAGCAGGATAACAATGCACTCTACTTTCAACGTCAATTTATGCGGTGGAAGCCCATTCGGCGTCAATGAATTCATGAATTCCATCGAAAGTATATTTTTGATGTCTATATTATCTTCATCTTCACCTGAATCTACACTCAGATAATCTACACCGACACCTTCAATTTTCGACAATATTTTGTCATTAATGGCGATAACATCGACGTTTGTCGGAGCTAATATAACTTTGCCATAATTCGACGGATCTTGAGGATCGACACTTTCTCCAAATATTTCTTGTACAATATTTCCATTCGAGAGAATGTCAGAAGGGATGGTTACAACTTCGTTATCACGTTCAAAGGAATCAGATAATACCCCATCACCAACCTTCAGAAGCCATTTCTTAAAATCCGTTTGTCCATCACAAATACGAATGTTACCCTTCAATGACATATATGTGAATTTACTCCATAGGCTGCTTCTTTTGACACAGGCTTCTAAAATTTGTGTTCTATTTCCATGTCGTACAACAGGTAAGGTTTGCCGAAAATCACCAGAAACTATGACAATTTTACCACCAAAGGGTTCGTTACAATCACACAAGTCTCTTAACATACGATCAACAGCCTCCAGTGCATATGAGTCATTCCACGTCAAACCGGACACCTTTTTGACCTAGATGTTTCCGATTTCGTTCTAATTTTTTTAACGGGTTCTTTGGAACAAATAAATTAATCAAACAATTTTTCGTTTTTTTTTTCCGCCCCTATTTTCCAAGTTACACGGGGGTGAAATTCACGAAAAACGGCCAAAAATCGAAAACATACTCCTCTTCAAACGGTCATATCTTTGGCTGTGTTCGTCCTAGAGTCTTCTTTTGAGAACTATTTTGAAGCTATTAAATGGCACTATTATTATATATTTATTGAATTCTGCGACAAAGAGCGATTCCATTTGTTATAAACAAATATATTATTCAAACGTGGTTTTCTAGGTGAGAACCACGCTTTAAAATTCCCAAAAAAATATGAGCGTATTCCTTGATCAATTTCCTATAAAATTGGTAAGTTATAGAATGGAACTCCGATGGAAACTATATTAAAACGATTTATTTATAAGCGACGGCGCGCGCTGCCGCTGAGAGACCTGGCTCGGGTACGTGTAGCTCGCGTAAGGAAGAAATGGTGGGCATGTAGATCTATATTAAAAAAATTCACCATGTCAGAAAACAATGTATATCATATTAGTTTATTGAATATCTAACTAACGATAAGTAAATCATGATCCTAAATCTGACATAAAGATCCCATAGTCACATTATATTATACCTATATGTATAATACCTGAATTGATGAATACACTATAATTAATTGGATAGAAGTTTGGTTTATTCATATAATTGCTTCCATAACTGTTGAAGTTAAAGCAAAAATATAAATAATTATATTATTGTTAAAGTTAGTTGAAAGAAATAACGGGGCAATTTTTTGTCAAATTAAGAAAATAAAGCAATTAAATTAGGAAAGATTGTTAAAAATTTTAGGGTGGTTTATTTGGAAACAACGGCCTGCACTGACTTTTCGGTATCAGAGTATCCCTTACATTAGTTATTAATTTATTTTTCGTTTGTGGCAGAATACAATGAAATGTCAGTGTACCATGAACTAATTTAGCTTTCCCGAAACGAGGCTGCAATGCAGTTCAGTGGAAAATTCTAAATCAGTATTTTTAATATTTTTGATATTCTGCACCCATAGAAAAAAAAAAATTGTGGTGTATTTATTGGTTCCTGCAAGGATTCCAGACTTGCTCTAGCTGCTAGTCTTCAGAGGGCTCCTCCTAAGCCAATAACAAAAAAATAAATTAATGCGACTAACAAAGAATGAATTATTAGACAAGAGATACTCTGATGCCGAAAAGTCAGTAGAGGCCGTTGTTCCTAAATAAACCACTAATTATAAGCAAATATAACGACTTCCAGGTATTATATATGGTATAATGTGACTAGGGGATCCTTATGTCAGATTTAGGATCATGATTTACTTATCGTTAGTTAGATATTCAATAAACTAATATGATAAACATTGTTTTCTGACATGGTGAATTTTTTTAATATAGATCTACATGCCCACCATTTCTTCCTTACGCGAGCTACACGTACCCGAGCCAGGTCTTTCAGCGGCAGCGCGCGCCGTCGCTTATGAATAAATCGTTTTAATATAGTTTCCATCGGAGTTCCATTCTATAACTTACCAGTTTTATAGGAAATTGATCAAGGAATACGCTCATATTTTTTTGGGAATTTTAAAGCGTGGTTCTCACCTAGAAAACCACGTTTGAATAATATATTTGTTTATAACAAATGGAATCGCTCTTTGTCGCAGAATTCAATAAATATATAATAATAGTGCCATTTAATAGCTTCAAAATAGTTCTCAAAAGAAGACTCTAGGACGAACACAGCCAAAGATATGACCGTTTGAAGAGGAGTATGTTTTCGATTTTTGGCCGTTTTTCGTGAATTTCACCCCCGTGTAACTTGGAAAATAGGGGCGGAAAAAAAAAACGAAAAATTGTTTGATTAATTTATTTGTTCCAAAGAACCCGTTAAAAAAATTAGAACGAAATCGGAAACATCGAGGTCAATTTTTGATTTATTTTGTCCGGTTTGACGTGGAATGACTCATATTTAGATGCCATTGTTATTTCATCCCAAATTATAACTTTCGCATCTCGAATATGTGATCCATGTTTAGAATTTGGTCTAATGTTACACGACGATCTTTCATTCAGAAGAAACGGTAATTTAAATGTGGAATGCGCAGTTCTACCTTCTTTTAATAGATTCGCTGCAATTCCTGTCCACGCTACAGGGAGCACAGTCATATCTAAGCTCTTCAATGTAATTATAATAGTGTTGTGTAAATAACTCTTTCCACTCCCACCGGGACCATCTAAATAAATACATTTCTCGGCAGATTCACCACGAACCGCAGTCATGATTGCATGAAATATATTTCGTTGATGTTGCGTTAAACTATTCACTGATGTTGTCACCGCCTGTTGTAACGAAATCATATTCTCGTGCTCCACGTCATCATTCTTCGTATCAAATAGGAATGTGCCAACATCTTTGATATTCGGTAGATTGAAGTTGTGCAAACTAAATCCATGAAATATAAGTATCTCATTGATTACTTGCAAAGCCCTTTGTTCATTTTCTTCGGTATATTTTGCAGTTTGGTCAACAAACTCGTTTGTGTATTTTTCGAATAATTGGCGGGCATTGATCGGCATGCCGAACACACATATGTATGCAAACAACCGACACATTTCTTTGGGAAATTTAAGGCTCGATCCTTCTGCAAGACATTTATCCCATTCTTCGTCATCGGCGACTAACTTTCGCTGTACGGCCGCTCCAAAAAAGGATGGGTAAACTACACCATCATAGGTTCGCATATCTTGAAATGATTGTGCTCCTCGGACATGTAATAGCAACAGTCTCAAATAATAGCGCTCAGTTTCCTTCGGACTCACGAAGTACATTCTACTCAAAACAGGTTTGACAAATTTCTTTCGTTCCGTCCACTGTGTATTTTGCTTATTGAATACATAATGATTTGGAATTTCACAATACAAATACTTATGTGCTTCAACAAGAGTCCTATTTAGATTGAACCACGCGAGCAATGTCGATTCCTTATTTTTATCTATGGCTGCTTTTTCACAACCCTCTTCAAAGTACACCACTTGTTCATTTTCCACATGGACTGCTAATCTATATATAGCGTGTGATTGTTCATTCATTGGATATTCGAATAGACGATGCATTGCCTCGGGTGGGCAGGCGTATCGCGTGGATATATATTCATCAACTTCGTTGTATTGAATGCAATTTCCCTCCTGTACATTCGTTATTTCGACAATCGCGCAATCATGTCCTTTATAGCAGTACTTGAATAAATACTTTATACATTGCACCGTCGAACATACTTCCACATTAATATGACAGTTGAATTTCAACAACAAATAGGCATTATACGGTACAACATATCTATTGTCAGCAATTTTACGCATCCCACCTCCCTTAGAGTTGAAAACAATCACGTTACCATCGTCTCTTCTACGATATAACGGATAACCCGCTGAATGATAATTTGTTTCCAAAACATAATCCCTCGGAAATCGTTTGGTACACAGATTAGTTTTGCTATCCATGCAAGGAGAATCCATATTTTGTTGACTACAAGGACCGTGAATCATGCATTGCTTGACTATGTCATGTAATACCGGATACCTCGTTTTATCTGGTATCTCTGCAGAGACTACTTTGTCGACGTCATCTGCATCCCGGATTTTGCTGTCTTCTTCCAGCCAAAACAGCTGTGACGTTGCATTTTGCAAACGTCACAATACCGCGCGAGTGTTGGATGACGTGAGGACGGACAGCTCCAGAGAAGTAGCACAGGTCGTAAGATAGCTTCTTCATTATTTGAATTACTAATTTGATTATTACTTTAATTGATATTACGACTATTAGTCTGATAATAGCCTGATTTATTATGTAACTCCCTTTGCTTTATATCGAGTCTCTATAATAGCGGAGCTCGGGAGGACAACGCCAGGACGTCGAGGGACTACTTCCGACGTCTGAAATCGAGGTCCTTCCCGAACTACAGCTCCCGGTCAACACGTCTCTCCTTCCCAACTCCCGGTCGTGGATGCCGCAGGAGCGGTTGAATAAGGATGACTCCCGGAGTCAAACCCTCCCGCTCTCGCAGACTGATCAGCCTGGTGCTGAACCACTCCCGTCAACCAATTCTGGACGTCTAGGCAATGGTTGAATAGAGCAGGGCGAAATTCCAGTAACCCACCAAAGCTTCCCGTTGCCAATGACTTATCGACCTGGAGTCGAGCTAGACTTTGTCATCGGCTTTCCCGGTATCGTCCCGCTACCGGTGTTACTCCCGAAAAGTCCCGGTAGAAGAAATGCAACCATGTGAGGCAGGCCTGCCTGTAAGCCTTCCACATCGCTCATGGGGAATTCTGGATGCAGATCCGGGTATTGGGGCATCAGAACTTCCGCCAGATCCTCTGACTGGTCCGTTTTTCTTGTTAAAACGCAGCCAGGGTGCACTTCGTCCCGACGATAATCCCGAGAAGTCCCGCGACGAGAACCGAAGTTGGAAGAGAAGACGCAGAGAACGAGAATCACGTACGAGTCCCGCTATACCAGCTTTAAAATATCCCGCCGTACCGCCATGTTGGATGAGCACTTGGACAAACGTCTACTACCTGAACGTCCCGGACTACGCGTCCCGAAACTCATGCCAGCGAGGACGACTAACTGCTGAGTCTGACGACTAAGGTTTTGACGAAAAATCTAAGTACCACGATTCAAATCGGATAGCAGCTAGGGGATCCCGCACCTATAAAGTGTGGGGTAACGCAGGACTCGGCCTACTTCTACGCTTGTTCGTCCTCACGTCTAGACCATCTGATCCCGAGTTCCCGTTATCGTTATCGATAAATAGTGTGTTAAAGATTTTGTTAGTTTCCCGTTAAAGTTAAAGTTCTTGTTATTTTGTTAAAGTTTAAAATCTAGTTTATTGTTATTGTTCTACTATTATTCCCGTTTTGTGTTTGAAGCAGACTTATCGCTGATAAGGTAAGACCTATTTTATGTAAACCACGAGGTCGCTCATGAATCCCGTTTAGTTATTTATTAGGTTATATTTCGTGTGGCGTAGGCCACGAGTATGGTTCGTTAAGTCCTTCGACTTCGTCCCGGTTATATTTTATTATATTTAGTCTTGTTAAAAACGGATTCTCGAGTCGACTCGTGTTAGTATCTATTTGTGGCTTTTCTCTTGCTTCAGCATGCGGTAGATTCTATTAGATTTTCTTCTTTTTCTCTTTCTTTCTTATGTAATTTTTCCGATCACAAACGACCTGTTAACGACTATTTCCCGGAGCTAGCGAGCGTAGAAGCCAGCATTGTTATTTAGTTTTTAGTTTCTTAGTTAATAATTACTTGATTGATGTATTTTCATATTTTCTTCTCTTTAAGTCCCGTATAAATTGGTTAAATCTTGTATCAAGACGATTACTGTGAATTTGCTTATATTTTGTTATATTGTGTCATATATTTTGAGTATTGGATTGATTAGTTTGTTCCCGTAAATTTCCCGAATTTTGTCTGAATCACGAAACATAATTTTGTAACTATTGTGCTTTAGTTTTCCCGTATCGGCATTTTATGTCCGAATAAATCAGTCGAAAACATAATTCATTGTCTTTGAGTATTAATTGGCACCCTGCCCCTCTACCGTTTAAGTAATATTATATTCTGAGCTATCTGGCAATTTCCGCCGTCAACTTCTATCTTTTATAGTCTTTCGAGTGACGTGAAAACGTCTGGCGCCCAAGTCTTAGTCTTATTAGTTTTCTATTAAATAAACGTTGACGCCGAAGTGCGCGGTTCCCGGGTAGACCCTTCCCGTTAGAAGTGCACCGTTGCAAATTGGCGCCCAACGTGGGGCCACGCCAACAAAAAACAAGGGTATTTGCCATCAAAAATCCTTACAAAATTAAAATATCCAGTGATTCAGATAATTTACGAAAGTTCCGTTAAATTCAAAAAATCACAACAGTCTCGATACAATTATAAGAAAAACCCCGATCCCGAGAGAATAGATCTCGACAAAAGAAATTTTTCACTAAGGTTCACAATAGCCTCTAATAATCCATACTATAAGAACAATAGGTGAAATTGAATAACAAGGTATTAACAACGAAGTATTAACGACCGTAATACTAATCCCGATAGATACCGATTTTTTTTTCTTTCTTTCCCGTGTGTTATGCTTTTGCGTCGTCAAGCTAGCGAAATCTTGATTACAATTTAAGTTGACCGTTATATGAACCAACCGTCCTCTAAAGACGCGTGGATTTATTTACTTCGTGCGACCCAGCTACGTTTTGAACTCGGCAAGCGTTCACTCTCACAGACAGGAACAGTACCTACGTTACGGTACCGATTATTACGATTCCTCATGTCTCAACGAAGAGAAGATCTCGAGAAACCACCTACTCCTACGGGAGATACTCCCGTACAGATTGATCCTTCCCGACTTCAAATAAATGATGCGGCGTACGACAGTCCGCAGTCAACACATGTAATCCCGCCTGACGACAGAGAAAACCATACGACGCACGCGGAAGACGTAAACATCCCGAGATCTACCGGAGGTCTATTACCGTTAAACGACAATCAACCAAACATTCGTGATACTTCCCGATTCGTTGATATGCAACCACCTTACAACAACGATCCACTACCGGTTCAGGATGATTATCCACCTAATAATTACGGAAATTCTAATTTCAATCCCGATGCTCAACCGTTTACGAGTACACGCCCAGGATATCGAAATCCTTCGGGGCCTGAACCAGACTTCAGGCAGGGAGCCAACTTTTCACCATATAATTCCCGTCCGCAAAACTTCCCGCGTAGCAATTTTAATTCGCACGCGCAACAATACCACTTTTCGCCGCGGCCGAATCAAAATACTTCCCCGCACGCCGCCTACGAAGTTATGCGAAGGTGGAATTTAAAATTTTCCGGTTCCCGTACCGAGGATCCCGAAGCGTTCCTCCTTCGACTACAGGAAGGTAAACAGCTGTTCAACATTCGAGATACCGATATCCTAAACTGTATTACGTTCTTTTTATCCGGTGTCGCTTTATATTGGTTCCGTTCCAAACGCAACACCTGGCATACCTTCAGGGATTTCGAATTTTCGTGGCGCGATAGATTTGGTAACCCTAATTTACAATTCGCGTTACGCGAAGAAATTAGACGACGTACGCAAGGCGAGCATGAACTCGTTGCCGATTACCTCACATACATGAGGGCGTATTTCGATCGCCTGAGTCCCGTTTGGCCAGAAGAAGAGCAACTAGATTACGCATACCGTAATCTACTCCCGCGTTACCAAGTTTTGATCAACCGTGACGATCTGATGACTTTAGATGAATTAGAACATCTCGCTCGTCGCCTAGAGATCAGTTTTCAGGCTGCTAACAACTACCAAGCACCTCCGACTCCCGATCGATCTCTAATGCCAGAACTCGCATACCGCGGACTGCGTAACGCGAGTCGACATAACCGTCTTACCCTGGCTTACCTCCACCTGAACGACGACGAATCGTCCGACGAATCTCCCGAACGCGTAAACGCTGTACAGCCGCCAAATGATAAGACTCGACTAAAACTTCTTCCCGTAATGCTTCCCGTAAAAATAGGAAAAACGAATCCAAGGCTAAGGATCAACCGGCTACCGCAGCCATCACTAATCCCGATTTACCGTCGACTTCCCGTGCCACATTGTCAGCCGCGAGTAACCCATTCTTACCGACTCCCGAAGCAAACACCACCAATCGTAATACTACGTGTTATAACTGCCGAAAACCCGGTCATCGTTGGCCTGAGTGTACCGAGCCTCGTCGCATCTTCTGCTATAGATGTGGGCGAGACGACGTCACGAAACTAACATGTCCCCGCTGTTCGGGAAACGCTTAAAGGAGCCGTCTACACGGGCTATTGCGGACTCCCAACCAACGCCCGGAGAAAAAGACATAGATAATGACCTCGAATTTTGTAGTCCAGTAGATTCACGCAGTAAAATTTCGCTTTTATTCATCACGATAACAATTCACGGTATTCCTCTTAAATCCTTATTCGACTCTGGTTCTTCCCGTACTTTCTTCAATGCGAACACGGAAAATTCATTAAAAAGACTAGGCTTCGCGACTACTACATCCCGTTCCACTCCCGTATTAATGGCTGCTGGACAAGAAGCCGAAATTTCCGGTCAAGTAACAATTCCCGTTGAACTGCAAGGAATAACTCGCGAAATTTCCGCGCGAATCATTCCCGATTTGAATTTCCCGTGTATCCTCGGATTAGACTTCATTAAGCTCTTTCAGATAGCAGCTGATTTTACGACTTCAACTTGGCATTTTCGAGACAATCCTTCCCGCAAGTTTGAATTCGAAACTTTGTCATCTACGTATATTTCGCACTGCAACGGCATTGTAACATTAACGGATGAACAGTCGATCGAATTAAAATCTTTATTAACTAAAGAAATCCCGCGTACAACCGACGTTATAGGGATTACTCCGCTAACCACCCATACGATCGATGTAGGAGATCATCCTCCAATCCGACAGCGTGCGTACCGTGTTTCTCCCGCAATTCAAAACGCGATTGATCTCGAGGTAGACAAAATGCTTAACGCCGGAATAATCGAACCATCCCGCAGCGCATGGGCTAGTCCTATTGTCATGGTCAAGAAACCAAATGGATCGTACCGATTTTGTATTGACTTCCGCAAAGTCAATAGCGTATCTAAAAAGGACGCGTACCCACTCCCGCGGATGGATACCATTCTGGATAAATTAATATTAGCTCGTTATATATCCACTCTCGATTTGAGCCAAGCCTATTTTCAAATTCCTCTAGCTAAGGAAAGCAGAGAAGTTACCGCGTTTATCGTTCCAACTAAAGGTCTCTTTCACTTCACGCGTATGCCTTACGGATTAACTGGAGCCCCTGCAACGTTTCAGAGATTATTAGATCGGTTAATAGGACCAGCCATGGACCCCTATGCGTTCGCGTATTTGGATGATATAATTATCGCCACTAGAACTTTCAATGAACACCTCCACTGGCTGCGCCGCGTGTTACGCACTATTTCTCAAGCAGGCTTGACTATAAATCCCGATAAATGCGAATTTTGTTGTTCCGAAGTTAAATATTTAGGCTTTGTTGTAAATCAAAACGGTTTACAGGTGAATCCCGATAAAGTAGCTCCCGTCTTAAATTATCCTGTCCCGAAGACAGTGAAGCAGATACGAAGATTTTTAGGAATGGCTTCCTGGTACCGTCGATTTATCCCGAACTTTGCAACTACTACCGAACCTTCAAACCGTCTTCTACGGAAAAAGCAATCGTGGATCTGGGAGAAAGAGCAGGCCGACGCTTTTACCGAAATTCGTCGCTGCCTAGCAACAGCTCCGACTCTCGCGTGTCCCGATTTTTCGTTAAAGTTCGTTTTGCAAACTGATGCAAGTATCGTTGGTCTAGGTGCCGTCTTAACGCAATCTCCCGGTAATATCGAACATGTAATAGCCTACGCGAGTAGAACCTTGACCGATGCCGAGCGCAAGTATTCAGTTACCGAACTGGAATGCCTTGCTGTCATCTGGTCGATTCAAAAGTTTAGACCCTACATCGAGGGCTATCATTTTACCGTCATTACCGACCATAACAGTCTGAGGTGGCTTCACGGCCAGAAGAATCCCACTGGCAGATTAGCTAGATGGTCCCTTGAATTACTAGGATACGATTTTGACATAATTTATAGAAAAGGTGCTCTTAATCACGTCCCAGATGCATTATCGCGGATTCCCGAACAGACTTCCGAGACAAGTGCAGCGATAATCCCGCCGCGAATCCCGTGGTATGATAAAAGAAAAAGAGATGTAGAATCTTTCCCGACACGTTTCCCGGATTGGAAAATCGATAACGGTCAATTGTATTTTCATCGACCAAATCCCGTTATCGGAACCGCAGTAAACGACCTAAATGCTTGGAAATTGGTAGTCCCGAATAATCAACGTAACGAAGTCTTAGACGAAGCGCATAACGTACCGCAATCCGGACATCTAGGCACCGATAAAACATATAAACGAGTTGCTAACACGTACTATTGGCCAGGAATGTTCCGTGATGTTTCCCGTCATGTTAGATTATGCGATACTTGTCAACGAAGTAAGGTTGAGCAGACTGCTCCCGCCGGTCTCATGGGTAGACGCGTTGTCGAAGAACCATGGTTAGTCGTAGCTATGGATATCATGGGTCCATTACCTCCTAGTAAATCAGGTTTTGCGTATATTCTCGTTATTCAGGATTTATTTACCAAATGGATAGAGTGTATCGCTCTTCGGAAAGCTACCGGTAAAAACATTCGCGACGCCTTCGAAGAAAACGTCATCAATCGATGGGGTGTCCCGCGAGTGTTGTTAACAGACAACGGTACCGAATTTAACAATAACACCCTTAAAGAATTAGCGCAAACCTTCCACATTAAGCATACGACGACTCCTCCGTATCATCCACAAGCCAATCCCGTTGAAAGAGTAAATCGCATACTAAAAACGATGATAATAGCCTTTCTCGAAATGGACCACCGTGATTGGGATCTTCATCTATCCGACTTCCGATTTGCTTACAATACCGCCCACCACTCGTCATTGGAGACAAGTCCCGCATTTTTGAACTTAGGCCGAGTCCCACGAGCCGTGAACGCGTTGAAATCCCGACTCGAACAAGATCCCGAAATTGAACCGCAAGCTCCGAAGCTATGGGCTGAGCGAATGCAACGCATGCAACTGCTCCGAGACTGGGTCACCGAGAACCTCGAAAACGCTCATACGCGACAAGCTGGATACTACAACCTTCGCAAACGACCTGAACGATTCGCGCCAGGGGATATTGTTCTGAAGCGACAACATGTTCTGTCATCTGCTACTCAACATGTTGCAGCGAAGCTTGCGAAAAAATTTCATGGGCCATTTCAAATACTTAGATTACTTTTTCCCGTCGTTTGTGAACTTGGTGATATGGGTAGTAATAAAGTAATGGGAACTGTGCATGTTAAGGATTTGAAAATTTATCATGACACCGCCTGATTTGTCCCGTAGCGTGTAATCCCGACATCTAACGATGTTCTTTGCCGCGGAGGAAGATTTAGTCGTTGCATGGCCGTACATCGCGCGCCATGAACGACTACTTCGGCAGATCGTCGAACAACATCCCGACCTGCAACGCGACCTGACCGCTGGCTTGACCGCGGCCAGGGAGGCGCGCCACCTACGCCTGCAGGAGGCCGAGAGATACGGCCGAGTACGGGAAGTGCCACCTACGAGAGACGGTAGCACGCAGACCGAACGTCCCGCGGCCTCGAGCCAAGGAACGCAATGCGAGCGTCCCGCGATGTGTGACCAAACCACGCAAGTTCGGTTAGTCCCGAAGAAAGACACCAGGGCTACACAAACGCATTGGCAAAACGTGTCGTTTGACCACCACGTCACCTATTTCCCGCCAGCCCCGACTTGGTCGGAGGCTGAAGATGCCAATACCGCATCGACGTCAGCTGACACGTCCCGAGGCGCGTACCCGCGACGCCGAGAACCCACTGCTGCCCACGTTCCCGCTCGACCGGCCGCATCCAGACCCACAACGGCCGCGAGCACAGCCGCCGATGCACTCTGCTGGAACTGCGACCAGCCGGGGCACGAACGGGGAGAATGCCCTCTACCGCGACGCATCGTCTGCCACCGTTGTGGAAAGAAGGGCGTGAGGGTCAGTGAGTGCCCGAATTGCAGCCACAACTACGCCCCTGACCAGGTGATCCCGTCGATCGCCAGGCGACGCGCGTGGAGGCAAGGCCCACGATCTAGCGACCCCTACCACATCCCGGAGGATGATTTTCGCTTCCAACCTCCGTAAATCCCGTTCGTCTTCTTAAAATCTCTTTTTTTTTTTCTCTTTCGGCCCATTAACTCAAAATTTAGCTTCATTTACCGTTCATTCTCCTATATTATAAAATTTTAAAACATTATTCCCGCCAGCCTAGCTGAGAAACTGCATTGCAGACAAATTTTTAAAATCCAATTTCGGCCATTATAACTCAAAATTCTTTTTCGATTAGCGTCAAATTCCGTAACAATTAATTCCCGTTACGATGATTGAACATGTAAACTGCGTAGCGAATTAAAATCGTAAAAACCGTAAACGCCTAATACCGTCTTCGACTATTCCATCACCTATTCAATCACCTTAGCATACGTAGAAAATAAAACAGCGCTTCTGTGAACCGGCGTGAAAAATCTTGACATTCCTTTAGTTTAGTATATTTTATGGTCATCTGCACCTTGTTACTCAAGTAACTTTGTCAATTAAGATTGCGAAATGGTGTTACCAGAATTTCTTTTGTTTTCGTCCAGAATAACTAAACCGAAGACAAAACACTTCGAGATCCCGTACGCTAAAACACCTAAGCGTCATATCAATTTTGATTCCTTAGCTTAAGCAAAGAATTCGAACTAGTTCAATCAGCTTTCTGCCTCGCTTGCTCGCAGAGATATTGTTAACTTCGAGTCAACCAGATTTTGAATAACATCCCGATCAAAGACGCTTCGCGTCAAAACAATAACCACAAAGAGATCGCTAGGGTTGACAAGAAACAGGTCTTCAGCAATACGGAACTCGGAGTCAACCGACTCCCCTCTTTAAGGAGGGTGGGGTTGTGACGTTGCATTTTGCAAACGTCACAATACCGCGCGAGTGTTGGATGACGTGAGGACGGACAGCTCCAGAGAAGTAGCACAGGTCGTAAGATAGCTTCTTTATTATTTGAATTACTAATTTGATTATTACTTTAATTGATATTACGACTATTAGTCTGATAATAGCCTGATTTATTATGTAACTCCCTTTGCTTTATATCGAGTCTCTATAATAGCGGAGCTCGGGAGGACAACGCCAGGACGTCGAGGGACTACTTCCGACGTCTGAAATCGAGGTCCTTCCCGAACTACAGCTCCCGGTCAACACGTCTCTCCTTCCCAACTCCCGGTCATGGATGCCGCAGGAGCGGTTGAATAAGGATGACTCCCGGAGTCAAACCCTCCCGTTCTCGCAGACTGATCAGCCTGGTGCTGAACCACTCCCGTCAACCAATTCTGCACGTGTAGGCAATGGTTGAATAGAGCAGGGCGAAATTCCAGTAACCCACCAAAGCTTCCCGTTGCCAATGACTTATCGACCTGGAGTCGAGCTAGACTTTGTCATCGGCTTTCCCGGTATCGTCCCGCTACCGGTGTTACTCCCGAAAAGTCCCGGTAGAAGAAATGCAACCATGTGAGGCAGGCCTGCCTGTAAGCCTTCCACATCGCTCATTGGGAATTCTGGATGCAGATCCGGGTATTGGGGCATCAGAACTTCCGCCAGATCCTCTGACTGGTCCGTTTTTCTTGTTAAAACGCAGCCAGGGTGCACTTCGTCCCGACGATAATCCCGAGAAGTCCCGCGACGAGAACCGAAGTTGGAAGAGAAGACGCAGAGAACGAGAATCACGTACGAGTCCCGCTATACCAGCTTTAAAATATCCCGCCGTACCGCCATGTTGGATGAGCACTTGGACAAACGTCTACTACCTGAACGTCCCGGACTACGCGTCCCGAAACTCATGCCAGCGAGGACGACTAACTGCTGAGTCTGACGACTAAGGCCCGTATTCAGCAGTCCCTATTAGCTAAAAGCGGTGGTCGCTTTTAGTTAAAAGTCACTAGCGCTATTAGGCGGAATCGGTATTCTACTCTCGCTTTTAAGTCGCTTTTAGCTAAAAGCGGTGGCCTAGGGAAGTACATTTGACAACGTCGCATTTTGTTCCGAAACGATGCGTTCACGGACGCCCAAGCCGTGCCGACTGGCGCCAATTCACCGGTATTCGTACGATGATACATATACGTGAGCGCAATGTGACCTTATGTCAGTACAACATACGACGGCGCAGAAATTGTAACGTAAGTGAACAATCGCTAAATAAATGGTATTATACGTCAAGTAAAGTGACATTTAACATAATATTATAATTTTAGATGGCTCCAAAACGACAGGACAATTTTAGTACTGCGGAAAAATCGTATATAATCAACTTCGTGAGGGAACATCGCGACGTGATCGAAAATAAAAGCAACGACGCAACGTTACAACGCGAGAAACAAGCGAAGTGGCAGCTACTGTCGAGCCAATTAGCAGCTACCGGTACCGACAGGAGCTGGACATCCCTCAGAGAGGCGTATCAACGGTG
Organism: Tenthredo distinguenda; assembly: GCA_947538915.1. Lineage (NCBI taxonomy): Eukaryota > Metazoa > Arthropoda > Insecta > Hymenoptera > Tenthredinidae > Tenthredo > Tenthredo distinguenda. The sequence continues at coordinate 17,307,775 of OX384534.1, forward strand.
GAAGCTCGCGGCAAAGAAGAACATCTCTGCCTATAAGAAATCGCTGAAAGCAACAGGTGGTGGCCCAGGCCATCCGGAACCCAGCGCACTCGATTACGAGATTGAAGCCATCACGCCTAGCGACTTCAGTCAGGATGAGAGCGCCTTTGATTCCGATGCTTTGGTACTTATGATCGACAATTCAATAGTATGATAGTTTAATGACATCTCTGAGCAAAGAAATGATTGTCCGTATTCCCGTTTTCTTTAGCGAAGAGGTAGAGAGGCCCAGCAGTTGCCAGAAGTCTCCATCAAGTACGTCCTCGACGAACGCTCTGGGTAAGCAAAAATTTTTGCACCAAGTAATCTGAGTAAAATTTACTAAAAGTATTGACATGTCTATTTTAACTGATTATAATAGTGAATTGATTCCCGATCCTCAACCATCAACATCTGGTACAGCTGTCGGCAGTTCTAAAAAGGGCAAGAGGCTGTCTCAAACTCCACCGGAGAGACAGCCTCCTTCGAAAAAGGCCAAAGGCCTAAGCGCCTACGAAGAAGCTCTTTTAGAGCTGCAGACAGCGAAGATGGAGGAATCAATTCAACAGCAGCGTCGAGAACGCGAGGCCAAGATGGAGATTCTGGAAACGCAACTGGCCAAAGAAAAGGAAGATCTGGAGAGAGTGAGGCTAGAGGCGGAGTATTGGCGCCGAAGGCTGGAGTGAAGTCCAGCGAAGTCGCTAGGCGTGATGGCTTCAATCTCGTAATCGAGTGCGCTGGGTTCCGGATGGCCTGGGCCACCACCTGTCGCTCCACCGTTGATTCGCCTCTCTGAGGGATGTCCAGCTCCTGTCGGTACCGGTAGCTGCTAATTGGCTCGACAGAAGCTGCCACTTCGCTTGTTTCTCGCGTTGTAACGTTGCGTCGTTGCTTTTATTTTCGATCACGTCACGATGTTCCCTCACGAAGTTGATTATATACGATTTTTCCGCAGTACTAAAATTGAAGTGTATGTACATAGTTTTGCATAAGAAATACAAATTATTTTCATAAAGTACCTATTTTTATTTGTAACCCTCTGCCGTACGAAAAGAACGTAAGATACACTTAGGTATATAGAGAAGGTGAATAGTTGCGAGAGCTACGAAGGAGAGTAGGTATACATGCTTCAGCAGATGACGGAAGCATAGGAGAGAATTCAAAAAGAAGCTACGAGTTACCTTATATGAATCATAATTTATTTATATAATATATACGCCTGTATATGATACAATTGTACCAACTGGGACGTGGTGAAAATAAGAGCTCGAAATCCATTGGTTTGAGATGAGATTCGTTCGACATTTACAAATAATGTACGTTTTGTGACAGCCTCCTCGATCGGTCCAAGAATCGCTCCATGGTGCATATGAGAATCAGGTGAAGTGGCGCTGAATAAATGTTCTGCGAAAAGCACTACCCGGCTCTGGCTGCCCACGTCGTCTAGGCTCAGCCTCTTCAACATCCTCGGCGAGGTCACTGTCCGGATCTTCGTCCGAGTCAGTATCTACATCACAATTATCACGTTAGTCGACCATTAAAATTTTCATTTTACTTTGATTTGTAAATCAAAGTCTAACTTCAGCACTTAAATACAATTGAATGTATTATTAGACTTTGATGAATCAGTATCTGTACCGTATCTGGCTTCCTCGCCGTGAATTTTGCGGATGTTGAAGAGAACCGCCATAGCGACGATGGCAGCTTTCGCGGTGGGCAGCGAAATTCGCAGACCATTTTTCAGTGCCTTGAACATCCCCTTCCATTCACCGAAGCAGCGCTCCACGCTGACGCGGGTTCGTCTATGGGCACTGTTGTACACGTCTTCGGGCCGAGTTTGCGGATGAAGAATAGGTGTTAATAAGTATCTTCTGCATGGGTATCCGGAGTCTCCAAGCAGAATACCCTTCATCCGTGATGCCTGTAATATAATATTCTTATATACTAGTCGACTTTCAACTTGAAATTTCGTCGGATGATAGGTATTTACTTTTGTCACAACCTATACACATGTGATTTCGTGGAATATTTGAATATCAGAACTTACTTCAAACTCGTCCCTTAGACGGCAACTGTCCCATATCCGAGCGTCGTGGGCACTGCCTCGCCACTTGGCGACGATGTCCAGGATTCGTCGCTGCGCGTCGCAAACTACCTGAACGTTCAACGAGTAGAAGCCCTTCCGGTTCATATACAACATAGCCTGCTCTCCGCTGGTACATTGTATCGGTACATGAGTACAATCGATACAACCGACCACTTGCGGAAAACGGGCTATGCGGTAGAAGTCCGTCATTAGGTCTTCTACTCTCGGTGGAAATGACACGAATCGAGGTAGCAGCGACGCGATTTTTTCCGAAACCCTAGCGACAATCCTGGACACCGACGGTTGGGAAATGCCATGTAAATCACCTACAACACAGGCAGTTACTTTACACAGTTATCACACGCGAGTTACTACTCTGAGGGACAGCACAGAAATGAACCATACCTGACTCTACTTGGTAGCAGCCTTTTGCGTAGAAACGCAATGCTACCAGCACCTGTAGCGATGGAGATATATTCGATTGTTGAACCGATTGCGGAGCTAACCTGTCTTCGACCAGGCCTATCACAAAACGTACACTATCTTTGCTCAATCGATACCTATTGCGAAATTCGCGATCACTGTAAATGTCGAACGGATCTAATCTCTCCCGATAAACTGCCGGATTTCGAGCCCGCATTTGCACCACATCCCTAACGGCGGCCGCTTCGTTTATTGCGTCCACAACCTCGAACGCGTCCGCCATTTTTGTCGGCTCGTTAAAGGTGCCCAGACCCACTTTTCAGTTTCCCCTAGGGTCCCGATAGCTAAAAGCGAGTTAAAAGGACATCTGAATACGAAAATTTGCCTAATAGCGACCGTGGGAACGCTTTTAAGAAAGTTACCAGAAATTTTAGTTAAAAGCGACTGCTGAATACGGGTCTCCTTTTAACTAGTTAGATCTAGGGAAAATCACCATACTATTAGCTAAAAGCGACTTAAAAGCGACTGCTGAATACGGGCCTAAGGTTTTGACGAAAAATCTAAGTACCACGATTCAAATCGGATAGCAGCTAGGGGATCCCGCACCTATAAAGTGTGGGGTAACGCAGGACTCGGCCTACTTCTACGCTTGTTCGTCCTCACGTCTAGACCATCTGATCCCGAGTTCCCGTTATCGTTATCGATAAATAGTGTGTTAAAGATTCTGTTAGTTTCCCGTTAAAGTTAAAGTTCTTGTTATTTTGTTAAAGTTTAAAATCTAGTTTATTGTTATTGTTCTACTATTATTCCCGTTTTGTGTTTGAAGCAGACTTATCGCTGATAAGGTAAGACCTATTTTATGTAAACCACGAGGTCGCTCATGAATCCCGTTGAGTTATTTATTAGGTTATATTTCGTGTGGCGTAGGCCACGAGTATGGTTCGTTAAGTCCTTTGACTTCGTCCCGGTTATATTTTATTATATTTAGTCTTGTTAAAAACGGATTCTCGAGTCGACTCGTGCTAGTATCTATTTGTGGCTTTTCTCTATGCTTCAGCATGCGGTAGATCCTATTAGATTTTCTTCTTTTTCTCCTTCTTTCTTATGTAATTTTTCTGATCACAAACGACCTGTAACGACTATTTCCCGGAGCTAGCGAGCGTAGAAGCCAGCATTGTTATTTAGTTTTTAGTTTCTTAGTTAATAATTATTTGATTGATGTATTTTCATATTTTCTTCTCTTTAAGTCCCGTATAAGTTGGTTAAATCTTGTATCAAGACGATTGCTGTGAATTTGCTTATATTTTGCTATACTGTGTCATATATTTTGAGTATTGGATTGATTAGTCTGTTCTAGTAAATTTCCCGAATTTGTCTGAATCACGAAACATAATTTTGTAAAGATTGTACTACCTATTCCCGTAATTATTGCGGATTGTGCTTTAGTTTTCCCGTATCGGCATTTTATGTCCGAATAAATTCTTCGAAAACATGATTCATTGTCTTTGGGTATTAATTGGCACCCTGCCCCTCTACCGTCTAAGTAATATTATATTCTGAGCTATCTGGCAATTTCCGCCGTCAATTTCTATCTTTTTTAGTCTTTCGAGTGACGTGAAAACGTCTGGCGCCCAAGTCTTAGTCTTATTAGTTTTCTATTAAATAAACGTTGACGCCGAAGTGCGCGGTTCCCGGGTAGACCCTTCCCGTTAGAAGTGCACCGTTGCACAGCATATGCACATGCGGTAACCCTCTCTTTTGGAATTCGACCACATAAACGTAGGCAGCACACTTTCCAAATATCGAGTTATCAATCAAGTCCACCTTTAACTCTTTAACTTTATGGTGAAAAACCTTTGATACGAGGTCCGGTCGGTCCGTTGCAGTTTGACCGGGCTTCAAATTTTCCACAATTTCCTTCCATTTCGGATTGCAGGTTATGGTTATGAATAAATCGGGTTTTCCATATTTTTGCAATATGGTCATTGCATCAATGAAACTTTGCTGCAAGGCTCGCGGACTTCCGCTAAACGACGATGGTAATATAACCATCTTCCCGATCCTCGCATTATCCTCTCCAGCTTTGTTATGCAGATAATCAATCACTCCTTTATACATTTCCGCTCGTAATTTGCTCTGTTGATTTCTTATAAAATGCAGTCGATGGCTTTCAACTTTCGTCCACACATCAACAATGTATTGTTGAGACAATCTTCCCACGTTCAGACACGGATCGAATATCCCTCTATCGCTCAATTTATAACTGTAATATTGCAACGCGGTTATTACGCGCTTCCCTGCCGTTTGCTTCATCCCTGGCGTCCAACCGGTTTCACCAGAGGGAAAAATGAGAGGATAAGTCATAGGGTCGATATGTTTACTTAGACTTGGTATACTTATAGCACCTTCGCTCCTGGAATACACGCATAAGTCTCTATGTACTGGAGGATCTCCGTCTTCTGCGACAAATACAACCGCTACCTCGTTACATGTCGGTAGGTTGAAACGATTTTTGTCAACATTATCATGCCGCTTCAACCACATTCTTACTTCACGGGCAGGATTACCGGATGTATTCGCCAATTTTAGTTCTTCGTTTTCCATCTCATGCATCATTTTGAAAGCCTTCGCGTATGGATTCGTTCTTCGTATAATATCATCCAATTCGCTCAGTAGTTCTGGTAAACAATTATTATTGCCGGGATGCTGCATACGTATTCTAGTGGCGATTTCGGTATCGATGATATATAATTGTCCATATTTACGTGCTTCATGGACATTTGGGTGAAGCGCGTATGTATTATGATAGGTTTGTCCACAGATCCGGAATACAAAAGGACCCTGACTTTCTTTCATTGAATCCAATTTTACACCGAAACTTGCGAATGCCAAAGAATTATTATAACTCCTCACGTTGCGCATAAAGTTCTGACTACTTTTATCGGTACCGTTGATTAACTGTTGCTATTAACAAATGCTATACTTTTTATCGGTTGGTAATTCGGAAACGAAATGTTTAGCATTACAGAATTCACATATATTATTCATTTTACCCAAATAATCAGGTTCTACCTCATCTTCTTTGTAATCTGAGTTTGCTATTAACGCGCTTCCTCTCAAAATCGTATCATTATCAGTTTTCAATTTTTTTACCCTTGATGACACTGAAGATTCTTTGTAAATATTTTTTCTTTTATTTGAATTGACAATATTAACAGATTCTTTTTGTTTCCTTTTGTGTATTGCAGCGGCCTCAAGTCTGCCAGACCGTTGTTCCTCAGATTCCTTAGCACGACTATTTTTTTTTCTATCTGCATCTTTTTTACGCATCGCAATCGCCTCTACATAATCTGCCGCTTCAACAAATTGTCTTTTTTGCCTCTTGTATGTTGCAGCGGTCTTTAACCTTTGACTCGTTTGTTCCATCGATTCTTGGGCACGATGTTTTCTTTGTCTATTGGCAGCTTTCCCTCGCAAAACAGCCACAATTTCTTCCTGGACGTTGTTATTCAATTTTCTCTCTTCAGTTTGATTGAGAAATTCTTTTGCTGTTGGTTCCGTAGAACGAGTTCTTCCCTTCGTATTAGCTTTTCTATCATAAAAATCGATGCCGGTAGGTGTATCACAGAAATTATTTGCTCTCATCAGCGATGTTGGGACGTCTTTTATCGTGACATCCACATGTTTTGATGATTTTCGTCCTTGGTCTTCTTCATTAATACCTCCATCTGTTTTTTTATCCACAACGATCGCAGTTGTTGGATGATCACATTTTCTAATAATACCTAGAGGAGCAATATCCCAAGGCACATTCTCAATAACCAATGAATTTGCTTGCATCAATGGAAAGTGTATTAAGCTATTCGAATTGAACATACCAATTAGATGCGATCTCATCTTTGGTATATCATATACAACGTTACAAGGATTCTGGCCAAAAACCATAGATGTCGCGAAAGCTATCGAAAAAACCCCGCAATCCCAGTAATTAGTCTGCTGCTGAACTTTCTCAAAGACAACGCGTGTATTACCGCGCGGCAGCAGTTTACGCAAAAATATCTTATGATCATCGTGCAATAATCCTCGGTTCGCACTATCATAGACGTGTATTACTTTGGTATCATACCAAACGCAAATCCAATGTCCGGATAGTCTCGGGCCATTGAACAATATTTGTAAGCATGCCTTGTTTTCTGGAATTCTTTGAATCGATTCTGGGATTTGCACCAATAAAGTACTTTGCATACGATAGCTAGTGTATTGTTCTAATATACCAATAAATTTATCAATATGTGTATCCAACAACATACCTGCTTGGCCAGTTCTTTCCAGAACTGCCAAATCGTCGGGACAGAGTCCGATGTACCTCCGGCAACTCGACATGGCAATATTTATGGTGATGCTTTTTGTCTAATGCTCTTCGTCCCACGTTTTTTCACAAATCACGCACGATATTTCTTGTTTTTCGAACGAATTGTATTTCTCACGGGGAAGAATGATTTTATCTATTCTATATCACCGACGCTCGAACTGATTTATCCTCGCACTGATGCGACGTTCGTATGAAGTACAGTATACCTGTAACATACTTACAGATGTTTGTTTGTATCCCGATCTCTATCTTTCCCGCCAATCTATCGAGTCTGAAACCTACCTATCCGTATCTCGTTCTCACTCTCTCACTGTGACCCATTGACTTACTACGAATAGCTTGGTAAACGACGCGTGTAAATTAGTAACCGATACAGGCTTAACCGTACACTCGCACGCATATATCTGTATATAGATATATTATATAGGGTGGTCCTTATTTCAATGATTTTCAAAATTTGTATTACGCATCCCTTAGATACCTTCCAAATATATAGAAAAAAATGTCTGTAAATTTCGAGCTTTTAATTTTGACATTAACACGTGCCCCAAAATTTCGAAAGTTTTAAATGGAAAATACATCTAATTTTTTAAACCAGTAAAGTTTTTTTTTTTTTTTATAACTCTGATAATAATCGAATCGGGCTTCTTCCTAAGCAACAACTGTGCCATATATCAAATTATTCAATCGATTATTATCGGAGTTATAAAAAAAAAAATAACTGGTTAAAAAAATTACAAGTATTTTCCATTTAAAACTTTCGAAATTTTGGGGCACGTGTTCGTGTTGAAATTAAAAGCTCAAAATTTACGGAAATTTTTTTCCATATATTTGGAAGGTATCTAGGGGGTACGTAACACAAATTTCGAAAAGCATCGAAATAAGGACCACCCTAATATATGTGTATATATATATATATATATGGGGCATTCCATGACATCTCGATCAAGATTCTAAGTCGATGTCTCTGATCGGCTTTATAATTTTTTGTATGAAAGTACTTGACGAAAAACACAATCGCAATTTTTTTCAATCGTATCTGACGTATAATTCAAAAACTTGAGAAAAAAACCCCATTCTCTAAAATCTGAAAAAATTCAGAAAAATCTTATGAAATATAACAACATTTTTGACGCCTGTTAGAACATGAAGATTCCATCACATCACAAGATAAATAAGGAAAACTAAAAAAAAAAAAAAAAACGAAATCATTATTGAATTGCAGTTTTGACATAAGAATAAACATAAAAGGTCATTATAATATGGGCTGAAAACTGTCTATTTAGAGAGTTACAGAAAATCAAATATATTATGATAATATTTATCTTACAAATTACATATTCGATGATCAAAGTTGAACGATTTTTTTATTTGATTATTTTCCGAGTAATCTCAGTACTAAATGCAGAATATCGACGAATAATAACTTTATTTTCGGTCCCGGGAATCACGCGATGCATTGTGTTGAGGCACTTTTGAAAAAAATATTGATATCCGATCGTTTGTTTCTAATTTTTTGATTTTTTACTCGCAATTCTCTGGAAATTGATAGTAGTTTAAGAGTTAATAAAGATAAATGAATGCGAATCATATTCAATGTGCGCTCATCGCCTAATAACGTTAATTACAAACGCACTAATTTGAAGAGTTCGACCTAGATCTATATAGACTATATAACATAGTTTTGTTTGATCTCATTTTTTTTTTTTTTTTTTGTAACAACGTGTCAAAGTATTATACCTGACCTCGCTAATAAACTGACGATTACTATATGGATACATATCACATTCCCGTTTTTCTGATTTTAGAGAAAAAGGGGAGTTTTATAATGGTGAATTTGAGATGCTGGAAAAAATCCGTCATAATCTTCAGATTTTTCACCTTCTATTTTGTTGTTGAATAACAAAATTAAATAAATAAATGAATAAGAAATTATTTTTATTTTTTTAAGCTCAAATTAGCGTAAAAACGGAAAGTTGAAGGGCCGGCACATGGGCAGCCTAAAGCCACTTGTTCTTTTTTTTTTTCACACTTGAAGATTTGGAATTATATCAGACCTTCTATAAAAGCGGCGACAATGGCCGCCAAACGCCGCATCTTTGATGGGTTCTAGAAAAGAAACAGAGATTTCCACTTTTAATTTACTAATGATCGATTTCAATTTTATTTCGAACATATATATAGTAATTCAATGATTATTTTTTTCGGGGAATCTTATTTTTTTCAAAATTACTCAACAGAATATAACATAGCTTCTTGTTTTCCTCTCGTATTCCTTTTTGAATCATTAATTTCCGTTTTCTTTCAAATCATGGGAATTTAATTTAAATGATTTTTTGCGGTAAGTCCTATATTATTTTGTGAAATTTACATAAGATCATATTTTTGTGTATATTCTTCATCTGATTATTAATTTTAATTTCGTTATGAATCGTAGTAATTAGCGGCAATTTTCTCCCAGAGAAATTCTGTACTCTTTGTTATTAAGCAGTTCAAAAGGTACTCACTTTCAGTCCTGATGGCCTGGACGGCCATGGAATTTTTTTTTTTTTTGCTCGGAATCTGAAACGCAAAGTAATAATTACCAGAATATCAACACTGAATTTGTCGAATCGTTGTTCACATCTACAGATATTATAATACACATATATGTATGGTATAGTATATGAGGTATTCTCTTCAAAATAAGTCAGGCTCGGAACCTCATCGTCTTCAAGAATTCTGATAATTTTTTTTCTACCATCAGCAAACTGAAAGTAACATGTGTGATGATTCCAGATTTCTTTTTTTCTAAATCATCTGAGCTGGATATTTTGAATTTTATCAAGTGAATAGTATTCAAATAATTATAAGTTCGCTCTGGTTGGACAAGTTGAGAAAAGAAACAGATGCATGAAAAGTATCGTCGGAAAATGTGCTTTAGGCAAAAATATCGTTAAAATTTCGTGACGCATCTTTTCTCAATATTTTCACGTCAAAGGTCTACAAATTCGATATCCGCATGTATGTCAGTTTCAATTTTTTTCAGAAGATCCTGGATTAGTCTACATTCGAATACAAAAATTTCAAGCCATCTAGTCGTGGTAAGATCTTTCTTTCTATAGCGTTTTCTCTCACTTATTTTACATTTTTTTTACGATGATTCTTATGTATTATATATTTTTGATTTTTTTTTTTTTTAATTCAAAGAGCCAAGTTTTAATTACTCGAATTCTATTTACTCAATGAAATTCAAAATTTGTCACTGGAAAAACGTTTCGAGATAAATGTGAAATAATTCACATGTGCAGTTTCTTTCAGTTCGCTAACGGTGATAAAAAAATAATTGGAAAAAGTAAAGATGATTAGGGTCCGAACCTGTCTCATTTGCGGTAGAAAACCTCATATATGCATATAGATACTATACATAGCGGTTTTGGACATAAATGTAATTTGAGCGAATCCTTGTTATTTTAGTAATTGCAATAATCGAAGCACAGTTGGATGTTTATTCATAACCAAGAAAAGAAAACAGTTTCAGAGGCGCAGCTGATACTGAATAGGAGGATTCTTTCGAGATCATCCATTCGTATATAGAATATATTTCTAGAATAATTTGAAATAATATCATCGAAGCATAGAATAGAATATCGATAAATTGTATGTTTTATATTTTAGTGGGAGTCGACTTACTTTTAATACTTCTTCGCCCCATGTCTTCAGCGTTGTGATCGATTCGACGTGATCACCGTGAAACACGTTCAACACATCGGAATAATCTCTATCTTCTTTTGTCTTTTCTTACTCCATAGGTACTTATTCGTTTACGGAGAAATACAACATAACACGAATATATAAATACGTCACAGATTGGGCTTACTTAGAATTTGTCTGTGCGTGGGCGTGAGAATTATCCCTACTCTATTTTCGCGTATAGTAGTCTGTGCACGTGAACTAATCAGTGTGAATTTGGACATCATGGCCAACGGCGAGGGCATTTCCGAGATAAACGGTAAGTCGAAACCATTTCCTAAATGATTGCGAAGAGGTATTTCATACACACCTATAGGATTTGAAATACTTTCAATTCAGTTACAGATTGACTTTTTTCACACCTCAATAGTAGTTAGCAACCAGTACTTTTTTTAGCTTCATTTCTTAAATTAGAATTACATCAGACCTTTCATAAACGTGGCGACAATCGCCGCCAAAGCCACGTCTTTGATGGGTTCTGAAAAATAACAGAGATTTCCATCTCTAATTTATTGTCTATTGCCTATGTCTATTTATGTTGAATTCCACGAAGAATGCTGTACTGGTTCCTTTAACGTGGTTAAGTTGACATAAAATGCCTTATTTATGAATCATATAACACTTTCAGATCACTTGAACGGATTGAAAATTTCGACGCGCGGTGAGTCAGATGTTAAATGCAATTAGATGTTAGAGTATTATATGCTAAATTTGCTCTGGAATCTGTAACTGCAATTATTATAAATATGAAAATAATTATCCAACGAATTCAAATATTTTTCATTACATATTGCAGAATCAATGGCTAGTACGTCCGGGGAGAGCGAGAGAGATGTGGGAGGAAGAGAGGAAGAAAAAAAACAAAAAAATGAGAGAGAAAACGACAACAGAAACGAAGGAAAGAGGGCGGGAAGCAGCGGCAGGGAAGTGAGAGGCGGGAGGGTTGAACGTAAGTCATATATCTGCATGCACGTGTATACAGGGTGATTCACTGCTACCGGGCCATTTTAGATAGGCAGATTCCTCAGGAAATTCTAAGACTAAAAGTTCTTTACCAAAAATTCGATAGACCTCCAGTTCCCGAGCTATGGAGGATCTAGGATAACCAATTACAGAGCTTATACGTGACTCGGACAGGGCCGTCTAGATATCTTAAGTTATTAAAATGTAATTTTTATTTCGTCATAAGTAATTTTAGCATCACTTGTAACTGAAACTGGGATTGCTGCTGGCGTTGGTTTCGACGTCCAGGTCGTCCAGGTCGTCCAGGGTATCCTCCTCGTGATCCAGGTCGTCCGCTTCGTGGTTCGCGTCTTCTACGTCGTGTGCTACATAGTTTAGTTGCACATGTCATCCGCTTCGTAGTTTTCGCAGTCCAGGTCGTTCGCGACGTGGCTTCCAGCGTCCAGGTTGTGCGCATCGTAGTTTTCGTAGCTAGGTCGTACGCCTCACAGTTTGCGTCGTCCAGGTCATACGCTTCGTAATTTTCGTCTTGCAGGTTGTACAGCTCGTACTTTACGACCTGGACAACGAAAACCACGAAGCACAGGACCTGGACAAAGAAGACTACGAAGCGCACGACTTGGACAACGAAAGCTACGAAGCGCAGGACCTGGATAACGAAGACTATGAAGCGAACGACCTTGGCGACACAAAGTACGAGCTGTACGACCTGCAAGACGAAAATTACGAGGCGTATGACCTGGACTACGAAAACTACAATGCGCACAACCTGGACGCTGGAAACCACGTTGCGAACGACCTGGACCACAAAAACTACGAAGCGGACGACCTGGATCACGAGGAGGATAACCTGGACGACCTGGACGTCGAAACCAACGCCAGCAGCAGTCCCAGTTTCAGTTACAAGTGATGCTGAAATTACTTATGACGAAATAAAAATTACATTTTATTAATTTAAGATATCTAGACGCCCCTGTCCGAGTCATGTATAAGCTCTGTAATTGGTTATCCTAGATCCTCCGTAGCTCGGGAACTGGAGGTCTATCGAATTTTTGGTAAAGGACTTTTAGTCTTAGAATTTTCTGAGTAATCCGCCTATCTAAAATGGCCCGGTAGCAGTGAATCACCCTGTATATATACCTGAGTCAGATGGCCAAATACTAAACGAATTTGTACCTGGGGATCAGCAGATCGAATCACCGTTTTACCAGTTGATAGTATACATCAAAAGAAGTAACCCTGATTTTTTCTTTCAATTTTTTCATCCATAACCTTGGCAACAATGGTTGCCGAAAATTATCAGTTTTTCTGCAACATGGTCTTAAACATTGGTAATTATCCTGCGTTTTTTGTAGAAAAAATGAAAAAACGAAACCACCATTTTCATCTGACTAACTCTGAGCTTTCCGATGAAAATATTGCCGATTTTCCCATATGTCCCATATTCTTAATAATTCTGGCCATGATTTGTGAAATATTGATTCGAGTATTTGATTTTTGAACAGCGTACAGAGGGACGAGGGCTGGCAGCAGCGCCAGAGAGTGGCGGCGCAGGCAGCTAGTGTTGCCGCGAGACGAGACGAGACGAGAATTTCTCTTCTCTCGTCTTGTCTCGACATTGTCGAGACGAGAGATCATACCGTCTCGTCTCGAATATCGAGAAAAATTGGTCTCTCGTCTCGAATTTTTCTCGACCTTAAGATTCGTCTCTCGTCTCGTCTCGAATTTTCTCGACTGACCGTGATGGAAAATGTCGGCATAAAATCTTAATATCGATTTATTTTTTATTTTGGTGCTTTATATCTTCGATTGTACCGCATGTACCTGTTATACTGCAATTAGTTGAATGCGGCTCGAAATATGAATCACAATTCTGGTATACTTCGAGACAGTAAACAGAACGCAACAAACAATCAAACGTAGAAAAAAAAATAGAATAAAAGAGAAAGGGATGGAAGCAATTGAGATTTTAAAATGTCTACCCAAGCATATTTTTTTTTTTTTTAACCATCAGCTATGGCTACGCCAAACGTCCCCAAGCTGTATTATGTCCATCCAGTCGTATCTGGCTTCAAACGTCCCAACGCTCTATACGGCGCGGCAGTTGAAGTGCAACTGATTGTGAGTAGTTGGGTGCCCCCACGCTTCAGTTTTCGTGGCCGTATAGTCGCTCTCTCTCTATCGGCTCTAGTAAGAGGCTCGACATAAGAGAGAGAACGTCGTCGCATCGCTTGCCGGCTTGAGCAGGCAAATAGTCGCGGCGGAGAAAAAGACAGCGCTCACGCTCACGATCAGTCCATGTATTCTTCACCGAAGTGTCTATTTTGTTTTATCTTTCGCTATTAAAAACTGTTCCCGTGATGAAGCGAGCATATTCGGGTGTGCGTGACAAAAAACTAAATAAATCTGCGAAAACTGATAATGAACCCGAACCTCAAAGAGACGATGAGAGATTACCGTCGACAAGTAAAAGTGCACATAACGTAGATCGAGACAATCACGGCGTATCAGTCAATAAACGTTACGGTGAATACTTCGAGTTCCAACTTGTAAACGATGTGAAAAAGGGCATATGTAAAATATGCCAAAAAAGAGGCAATGTGGTAGAAATAAAAATGTTACAATCGAATACCTCTGGATTGAAGCGGCATCTACAAAGTAAACACAGAGAAATTTACGATGATCTATATCCGACCACGTCGAAAGAAGGAAAATCTCAGCAAAAGCTAGAGGAAGCGTTTTCTCGTACAAACAAAATACAGGTAAATTATTCAGGCACGTAGTATAGAACATTCTCTATCAAATATCAGCATGACGTATCGTTTTTTTTTTTACATATGCATAATTATCGGTACAGATTTTGAGTGAAAAAAGTTTTCACTTACTTCTCGTAGAGTGGTTGTCAGTCAAATATTTGCCACTCAGTTTCTTCGATGACGAAACAACACAGAGTTTCTTTCAAGCAATCAATCCCAAGCTTGAGTTTCCAAAACGGACCGCTTTGACTGCTTTAATTTCGACGATTTATGGAGAAGTTCGAGACATTGTAACGAAAATATTAGAAGATAACGATTCGAAAATATCGTTCACCGTTGATGCTTGGACTTCAATACGGTCCAAATCTTATTATGGAGTCACTGTTCACTTCATCGATAGAAAATGGAAGATCCATTCACTGGCAATCGACTTTATTCCGAGTCATGGAAACCATGCCGGAGTGGACATTGCGACTTTGGTCCACGACTCGTTGGAAAACACAGGACTTGAAAAAAAAATACAAGGAATTACTGTTGACAACGCATCTGTGAATACCACTTTCTTACAAGAACTCGAGAACATTCTGCGCTCTAAAGCTGTGACGTTCGACTCCAAAGAGCAACATTTTCATTGCTTTGCACACGTTCTGAATTTGGCAGTTCAAGATGTATTGAAAACATTGAAAGTCGACTACACCGAAGAGGAAAGCACGAACGATTGGGACGATGAAGCAGAATCTGACACTGACAGCAACGGTGAAATAACAGCTTCAGGTGATAATGAGACATCGAATCTGCCACCGATCGTAAAATTGAGATGTCTGTGTAAGAAAATGAAAAAATCGGAGAAATTAAAAAATAAACTGCGAGACTATTGCGGGGTTTTTGAAGAAAAACTAATTGACTTGCCTCTCGATGTCTCAACAAGGTGGAACAGCTCATTTGATATGATCACAGCGAGCCTACAAATGCAAAGATCGATTTCGGCTATTACGCGTAACAACGCAGATCTGAAACATCTAACTATTACAGAGGAAGAGTGGACGCTGCTCACCATATTTCAAAAGTATCTGCGATGTTTTAAAAAATTTTCGATGATACTGAGTGGCGATCAATATGCTACACTTCCATCTGTCGTAGTTGGAATCAACATTCTCATCGATAGTATCGAAAAGTTATGTCACACGCTAGATGAAAAGCTCGATCGCAGTAAAAGTGACAAATCTGTGATTCTCGCATTTCAATCAGGTCGAGATAAATTGTTGAAGCATTACAACAAGACCAACTGGATCTATTGCGCAGCTTTGATACTGGATCCTCGTCATAAATTAGTGACGTTTGATAAAACTTCCTGGGGCAGAGAGCTTAAAGAACAATCATATGATGAGTTCAAACGCATTTTTAAGAAGCAATACGTTCTAGATATGGATGAAGTGGAACCATCTTTTTCCATTGATTGTGAAAACGACTCTGACGACGAGTACACCAAATCAATTAAAGAACTGTACAGTCCAGAAGCACCGAACTGTCCTAAATGGGAGGTTGAACTTCGCAATTATCTACAAATGGATAAAGCCGATCTGAAAGTGAACATTTTGGATTGGTGGAGGCAAAATGAAAATTCATTTCCAAGGCTTTCGAAGATGGCCCGAGATTTGTTGGCCATTCCGGCTTCAAGTACACCAGTTGAGCGTTTGTTTTCGAAAGCCGGGCTCGTAATTCGGAAACATAGGAACAGATTGAGCGACGAGAATGCAAAATACCTTTTATGTCTGAACTCATGGTTCCAGTGTTCATTGTCGTCTAGGATAAAAGATGAAATGCAGCAGTAAGACTGTGAATACTATGGCAATCTCTTTATGTCATGTAATATCCTAATGTCACAGTAATATCGTAATGTCATGTCATGTATACCTAACCTACTATTCCTACTAAGGTAATAACGTATGTTGATTCCACCAAAAAAAATACCAAAGTACAAAAGTGCCGTGCACGATACTAATATTTGTAATTGAATCTTTTACTTTCATATAAATAAATGTCCATTATCTTCGTTTTCCGAATAATTGCCCATTTTTATTTCCCATAGATAAAATGCTTATATTATACCAAAAGAACTCAGTTAATTCGCATGATTAATCATATCGATAGGCCGAGACTCTCGACACTCTCGCCGTGTCTTTCTCGTCTCGTCTCGACTTGGACGGCCGAGAGAAAATCGCTCTCTCGTCTCGTCTCTCGACTCTTCATTCTCGTCTCGTCTCGTTTTTCTCGTCTCTCGCGGCAACACTACAGGCAGCACCAGCGGCAGGCGGAGAGGTCGCGGAAAGAGGCAGTGGCCGAGTCTTTTTCTTTGTTTTTAAAAACTTCAATGAAAAAATAATTAAATAAAAATATTTACCATCCCTACTATACTTTTTTTATAATCCCAAAAACTCATGCATCAACTCTGAAAGCTCGCATCGCAGCTCCGAAACGGTCGTGCCCGAAGAGAAAACTTTTCTGTACGTTTTTTGTCGCGGCGGTCATAATCTAGATAAGCATTTTTATATAAACATTATAAAAATAATTAAAAAAAAAAAAAAAAATACGTATCTAGATAATCGATAGAGCTAAAAAAAACGTCAAAGTTTTCTCTTGGACCAACCGTTTCGAAGCTACGAGTGGCCGAAGTCGCATTCCATTGAGAAATAGG
The DNA here is from genome assembly GCA_947538915.1 of Tenthredo distinguenda. Taxonomy (NCBI): domain Eukaryota; kingdom Metazoa; phylum Arthropoda; class Insecta; order Hymenoptera; family Tenthredinidae; genus Tenthredo; species Tenthredo distinguenda. The sequence goes on from OX384534.1 coordinate 17,324,820, forward strand.
TCTGGATAAATCGAAAAAACAAAAAAATTGTATAGTATTTTGACGGAACCGAAGATAAAAAATGAACAAATCAACACAAAATGTTATCACTATGCAATAATCACTCAAGTATTTTATTTCTCAACGGTAAAATACTCGTTTTCCAGTCGGGAGTTGCACGCCGGTCGAAATTCGCACCGAAAATAAATTTACGTCCGTCACCTTCGATGGCCAAAATATAATTGAATGCTGGTCCGGGGCCGTCTGCTGGGGAAACTATTCGACTTTTTTTTTCGTGGTCAGGGAAACGTACGGTAGTAGATATAATAAGAGAGTTCTGGATCCAGCCTTCTTTACCGGCCATCAAGCAGTCGGTAACGTATCGACTGTGATGGTAAGTTACCTGCCGCGATGGTAACGATTTTGGATCATGGTTACCGATTTAGTTACCGACAATCTGATGGTTACGATTTTCTGTCATGCGATGGCGCCACTACCGATTAGCATTTTGGATCATGGTAACGATTGCCGATCTTTCGATACCGATAGTCCGATGGTAACGATTACGGATCGTCGATCTTCTGTTACCGACAATCTGATGGCTGCAATTTTCCGTCGTGCGATGGCGCCATTTCGAATCATGGTAACGTGAATCATGGATTGTCGATCTTCTGCTATCGGTAGTCTGATGGTAACGATTCTGAATCATGGATTGCTGATCTTCTGTTACCGACAAATCGACGGTCTGATGGTAGACAAATCGGCAGTCTGATCAGTCTGATGGTAGACGAATTGGCAGTCTGATGGTAACGAATCTGAATCATGGATTGCCGATCTTTCGTTACCGACAATCGGATGGCTGCAATTTTCTGTCGCGCGATGGCGCCACTACCGATTCGCTTTTGGATCATGGTAACGATTACCGATCTTTTTTTTCCCCCTTACCGACAATGGAATAGAATTCTTAGCTTATATACGAATTATACTAGCTGAAATGCTCGAAGAGTGACAGGGTGTTGTAAGCAATGACGCGAATCATCCGATAATATATGTTTTGTTTATTCAATATTTCCTACGTCTAACCTATTCTAGAAGTAATAATTTTCTTATACGCTATTTCTCAAGTCTAACCTATTCTAAAGTCTTAAGTCTAACCTATTCTAGGATAACAATTTTCTTAAAACTATATATTAAACTGAAACTTAAGCTATATTTACATAGATGTGGTGGCGATCATGCCACGCGTATCTGAAACATACGGGTATATTGCAATAATCGAACGGTATGTGATGAAAATGATATTAACTTACCGGGTGACGAGTCGAGGTGTCACTCCGAGTCATATCCATGAATATGTTGTCGTTCGAGTGGAATCACTCTCGGCTGCGGTGGCGGTATGTCGGGAGATGATGATCTCGACGATGATGGTGAGCTCGGACTCGATCGGGAATACACCGATGAGACCGAACCGGGTGGTGGTGATCGTTCTCTCTCCCTATTTATGTGTATCGTCTCCGCATCCGAATCACATGCATCTTCCGACATGGAAGATGTAATATCCGCGCATTGGACGGCTGATGCTGCGACGTTTTCAGTGGTGGCGGCCGCACGCATCGCCCAATGATCATTGATCTGATATTGACGGGTAATGTTTTCCACCATCTCATAGTAGATGTTTGCGGTTTCGTCTACGAAGTTCTGATCTATTTGACTGTCACGCAAAATACGCAACACCACCCGCGCGTTCTGAAGATATCGCACCCTCAACTCAGCCCTTCGTCGTAGTTGAGCCGCCCGCCGTGCAACCCTCCCATGAGTCGAATTCATCTGGATTGATCACACATTCTTATGTTTAGAATCTATTAAAATTTGCGTATTCAACACCAACAACATACCTTTTTATTTATTTTTTTCACTTGTCTAGTTTTTGAAATTCCTCTTTTTCCTTGCCTTCTTCCACTTAGCGCTTTTTCACTTTGATTCTATGAACTTGCACTATTCACCAATCTTTCAAACCGGAAACTGTCTTTTTCTTCTTAAACTGACCTGGCGAGGAGGGTTGGGTTGCATCCCATTGGCTGCATACTACCCCCAAAATAGAATCAAGCCTAACCAACCAGAGAACAGCTCCCAAAGACCGCCACCCACACCATAAAGTCGGTCAGTCTCAAAGGCTCGAGCAATAAACCAATGTGATTTTTTCAACGCTCGATAATGACAAACATAAACATTGCAATAAGAAGATAGGGTTTTTCGCATTCGTTCACACGGTACCACCGTTTGCACAGCTGTGTGCATACCAATCCTACGCTATGAATCGGTTATGTGATTTTCGCCGCTCAAAAAACGCCAGAATTTTGTTAACCTGTGGGTGGTCGGTGCACAGCTGTCAATCCGTACATCGTTCGGATAAATTTGCCAAACATAAACATTGCAATAAGAAAATTTGGTTTTCCTGCATCCATTCACACGGTACCACCTGCACAACAGCGTGCATACCGATCCCACGCAATAAATCATCAGCTCAGTCAATTTCCGCCTGTACTTGAGACCGCACACGTGATCGTCAATATGGAGCTCGTCTTGGATCTACAAGGTTTTGGGCGATTCGACGATAAATTTGTGATCAAAGAGCTGGCCGCAATAAGCATTCGCGCGCATGAGGAATATAAGCAGGATATTACACGCATCCTCTTCAAAGCACCATGTTCCTGGGTGACTCTCTCAAGCGAGTATAAGAATCTCAATTCGTGGCTAACACGATTCCATCATGGAATACCCTGGAATGCTGGAGAAACACCGTATAAAGATATGGTGAAAACTGTGAGAAAAGTTGTACAAGATGCGAGTTACATTTATGTGAAGGGGTTGGAGAAGAAACGCTGGATTGAAAAAATCCTCAATGACGACTCGAAACCGGTGATTGATTTGGACGAGCTAGGGTGTCCGAATCTTCGCATACTACGATTAGAATCGCATGTATTTCATTGGCATGGTGACTGTCATGGTATTGTACCTGGAGGCCACCATTGTGCCTTCGAGAACGTTCAGCGGTTGAAGAACTGGTATTTGGAGGAGGGTCATAAAAACCCCTCCCCACATGCCTCGAGAGCGGGGGATGATGGTTTAAAAGTCAAGAGCTCGCAGGGAGCCGCATTCGTGCATCCCGACTTGTCGCCATTAACACATCTTCCACGTATATTCGAATCCTCGAACTCTTCCGAACACGGTGAGAATCCCATTACACGATAATCATATTCAATTATAATATCAAAACTGATTCCGAATTATTCATTTTTCCTACAGATGGACTTCAGCAGCCTGAACAGCACCAGCCGTATGGATAATGATGATGTGCGAACGAAAAAGATGTCGGAGCTGGAGATCGGACAAAAATATGACATCACAAAACTGAGGCTCGTAAAAACAAAATTTGGTAGTCGAATCATCGCCACGATTGCTGATGAATACATCGTGTTCCTGCCTGCGAGAGTTGGAAAACTTCTAGAGAATGATTCCACCCAGTTGGATCAGCTGAACAACGAGGCGAATCAGAAGCGTTTGCAGATACTCTATCTCGGTGGACCATACAATAAATTTGAATTCTGCGGCAAAATCTAAACACACACACACACACACACAAATGTATATATATATATATATGTAATGGGGATGGGTTAGGGTTGAATAAATAACAATGAAATTGCAATCACATTTATTTATTTATTTATTTATTTATTGTTCCTTTAGTTACTTAGAATAAGCTTAATCTATAGTTCTCAAGCATGCAGAATCCTTAAAATGTGGCTAATTTTTTGACTGTACCGCTGATGGGGTTATATTCAACAATGCGATCGTGTATAATCATACAGTAGGCTGAAGTATTTGCTGGAAATGCAACGCTAGTTTCAAATTCCAAACGAATATCCACAGGTCCACTCTTTAACGATTCATTTTGCTTGGAACAGTCTATAGTAATGAGCGGGGCTCTCACCAAAAAATCACTCTTTGACAAAAGAGGCTCAGATTCCTTATCGTAGTATGAAATTTGAAAGTTTGTATACATATTGTAGAGAATGGCGTATTGATTGCGCGTAATATCAAGATTCAAATTTCCATAGGGATAGCATTGCGAGTTTAGGAAAAGTTTCACATCTCTAATCATACAATGATCGAATTCACTGGCATTTTTCTTCGGATCGTTTCGTCGCGCGGTTTGGAATCCTAGTATGACGTGTCTTGGTTTCTCCAGCTGTGTGGATGTCTTGACCACCCATACATGTCTCGTTGTTGCGGGTAACATTGGGAACTCGTACATTTCCCACGAGCGAAAACTCATAGATACAGCCGGATCTTCGGCAATATAATTGAGCATCTTAATCTTTGCAGGATCTGATAGCCTGATGTATGGCAACAACCATTCAATTTTTTCGATCGAAATTTTGATCCCATCCACAGCGGTTTGATGTATGGCATTTAAATCATTGTTTGACCGCGTCAAAATTAGCTCATGCTTCGCATTGACAATGATTCGATTATAGTCCTCGGCAAATCCGAGTAAAAAATTCAGCGGTATAACAACATCAAAGTATCCATCGGCGTTGGTTAGTTTATCTTTATTATCCGCCAACCAACCGGTGTTTCCCAAAAGATGTTGCTGTCCTGGGGTGAATGACAAGTATCCCTTCATAATACTTGTGATGCCGATATTCTTATTCTGATCAATCTCATGACCATTCAACTCATAACGCATATCGCCAAACATGTGACACACAGCCATATTGACCAATTCCGTGCCTACACCAACGGCGGTATCATCTGATTTCGTGAGCCGACCGTAGATGTGGAGCGAACTTTTGCTGGGTAATACACATGCATCTTGATTCTGCACAGCTATGCGGATCTCATCGTTATTTTTGAATGTAGATGCAGCATACGGTTGATGTGCATGTATTTCACAGTGGGCAATCGACTCGTCGAAGGTCACGGGTGTTTGGATTTTTATCATTTTCGTGATGGACATATGCAGAAATAGCAGCGAATTCTTATTTTCCACCTCCACCACAACGAAGTCGGAGTCCTAGGCTCTGGAGAAACTGAGCGTTCTGATGTGTCACTCGAATCGGAGCTGCTCGATGACTGATGATGTTCGGACATGTTATCAAGCTTTTATAACTACCGCCAGATTTTCTTGTCCTCTCAAACACAATGCCCATATTATCTCGAAGATTTCACATGTAATCGTATAGTTACAGTTTCACCTCGAAAATTGATCAATTTCCCGTCCTGATCAACTATTCTCAACTGTATATCGTGCATTGACCGCACGGTGATCGGGTGGTAAATGACATTTGTTGGCACTTCCACGATCTTATATCCGGGTGGTACGGTTGGAAAAAATTGATGAATCGTATGTACCCGATGCTCATTGATATACGCACCCGTGGTAATATTACACTCAACCCGCAAGGCGTTGACTTTGAGTATGCGAACGGGTAACTCAGATTTGTGGGTAATACCGCCTTGGAGAACATTGGGGGTGAAACCAAGCAAATGACCGATGGAATCTTTTGGATGAAAGTCTATCTGTTGATTGCATCTAATTTCACTGAGTAACTCATTGTTATTAGCTTTTAGACTAAATTTTATATCATCAGGTAGTGCCCCTTTCAAATAATTTGCGATATCATCAATTTCATAGCTCCCAGTGGGTATTGTAATCACCGTGTCCGGTTTTATAAAAAACTTATTACACCCCTCATCTATATTGGGGATTGCGTTGAATGTCAAGAGCTCTATAAGTCCTAGAACATACGTCTTTGTCGGTGATAGCTCGATAGGGGGGAAATATTGAGTCCTCAACACCGACGATTCCCCAGAGAGTGTCAACGTGAACGAATCAGCCATGACTAATATCACATCGATGATTCGCATACATTTTATAGTTGTCCGCTGAGAAACTTGAGGCATAAGTGACCGCAAATTATTGTGTTATATTCTTGATATCTCTTATGATTATATTTTACGCTACCAACACCGAGATAATTCACTAGATCTCTAGGCGGTTGTAAATCACCAAAACTGTCGAAATACACCGCATCGTTGCCATTTTTCGTATACGCAACCCAATGCGTCCCTGGACCGTTTTTATCATCAAGATTGATAATTGCAGATTCACGCTTTCTGGGTCCTGAATTGGGTAAATCATTCCGCATAAAAACACCTCGAAAATATGGAATTTTCATAGCTCTTGCATAGTTGAGTAAATCAGCATCCGTGAGGGCTCGGTGTGGTAGCTTTATTAGTTTTTTGCCGGCTTCAAATACAGCCCCATACCCTTCTTATATGGTTTCAGGTATAAGCCCTTTCCCAAAGCAATCGCCTCCATTGTTGCGTTGTGTCGCTTGGATTCATGTAATTGATGTTTGTTTGCCTTAGCCTCATTGACAACCTTTGCTATACCCGCGGCACCACCAGCTAAAGCACCTGTGGCACTAAGGGCTGCAAATATTGGGATTAGAAACGGTAATATACCGCCAATTTTCCGTGGGACGGGCAAAATACGAGGCACGCGCACTTTTCCTTTAGATGCAGCCGAACGGGCACCCGCCAGAGCCGACTCAATGGCTTTGGGGCCAGGCTTCATGGATTTCTTTGCTGCTTGTATAATAAATTTCAATGTCCTTTTCCTGTTCTTGGGCGATGCCTGCGTCTTGACCCTCCTCATACCCATACCCAGTTTGGATTTCGCTTTCATGGTGTTGGTGACCGCCCAGGCAACAGCTCTTTCAGCTGTGCTCGCGTCTTTAGCCAAAACCCGATTCCACGCCCTCTCGGCAAGCACTTTGTCAGCCTTATGGCGCTCTGCAATATTATCGTGATTTTTGGAGTATGCAATATCGTGCTGCATGCATGCAGCGTCTAGAGCATTGATACCACGATCACCGCGAGCTAACCTCTTTGCCAATTTTGTACCAGGTCCGCAGTACTGATAACCAGGAACATGTAATTCGATGGGGAGATTGTTGATGATTTTATTTATTAACCCACAACCGCTCTTTTGTCTACGTGTGCATCCAACCATGGTTCATCGCAAACTAACTCAAATTCTATAAAAGAGCGTATTTTATATGTAAATACATTAGTTCTCATTGCGACGTTTACCAGGCATCATGAAATTTCAGGATCAAACAATTAAACTACCCATTGCCAATTTCGATAAATTGGTTGAGCAAAAAAAGAAGAAGGGCAAACGACACGGGGCCTTACTGCCGAACAGTGTGAGGGCTGTCTTTTGCGGGCCTTCGAATTGTGGCAAAACTAATGCCCTTCTCACGCTACTCACACATGCTAATGGCCTACGATTCGAGAATGTCTACGTCTATTCAAAATCCCTCAATCAGCCAAAGTATGAGTTCCTGAAGAGGTTGTTGGAACCGGTGGAGGGGCTGGGTTATTTTCCGTTTGATGAGCACAAGGAGGTTGTAGAGCCGAAAGATGCACACCCCAACTCGATTATGATTTTCGATGATGTGGCCTGTGAGAAGCAAGATAATATTAGAGCCTATTTCTGCATGGGGCGGCACAGAGATGTCGATAGTTTTTATCTCTGTCAAACGTATGCCCGAATTCCAAAACATTTGGTGCGTGATAATGCAAACTTATTGGTTCTTTTTCGTCAAGATGAAATGAATTTGAAACACATCTACGCCGATCATGTGAACACCGATATGACCTATCAGCAATTTAAAGAATTGTGCTTGGCATGTTGGAATGGTGGTAGATATAGTTTTGTAACCATCGACAAAGACAGTGAGATTAACGCTGGACGATATAGGCGAGGCTTTGACTGCTTTATAAATCTGAATCACGGATAAACCACATACAGTCACAACATATCGATCAAACTAGCAGCATGGAGAGCTCCAAGATACGTAGGCAAAACGATGTGTTGCGAGAAATAACCAGAGCTAGCGATATCATTCGGCGTAAACACAAAATGATCAAAATGGGGAAAGACGACAGTGAGCAGGCTATTAGCGAAATTTTCAAACCCCTGGTTACACCACTGCACAAGTTGGTAGATTCATCAAAGCAGCAGCAGCGGCTACTAATAAAGCGGGAAGTGAAAACGGAGCCAGGTTCGGTTAAGACAGAGAAGATAGAAGATTTTGTGAAAACAGAAGATTATGGTAATACAGATGATGATGATGATGATGATGATAATGATGCATATAAAAGCGCGATCGAGGGGAGCTTCACAACTAGCGCTGCTATTGGTGACAATGCTACAACTGTCGCCGCTATGGATGATGCGGCTGGTGCCTATGATGATGATGATGATGATGATGATGATGATGGTGATAACAACCAGGATGGTGCGTTTGCAGTCGCTTCTACAAGCACACCGGTGTCGAGAACAGGGGTCAAGACAGCACGCTATTTAAACATGTTTACCTCGGCCAAAGAGCGCAAGAACTTGGACACGAAATATGGTGTTCGAAAGCTAGTCGGTGGAATGAAGATTGGTAATTCGGATATAGTATTTAGCGATAATCAGATATATGTGGGTGATAAGAGCTATGAGAACACACCAGGATTGCTTGAATTGCTATTCAAAAAGTTTCCCAATCCCTCGATTGTGAATAAAAGCGACAAATTGAATTATATCAGAATCGTGAAGAAAACGAATGCATATCGGAAATATTACAAAGCTGAAAAAAGTCCTCATCATGATAGGGAAAAAAGTTCAAAGTATAGAGATTTTATTGCCCCATACATCGAGCTACCTGTGAAAAAACCTGGGCGAAGATCCGGCACAGGTTTATTACCCACCCATAAAAATGCGCAGGGACAAAGTATGGATTATGTTTATTGGGATGATCCTAATGAGCTTGTTGATCGTCTTCGACTACTTATGGCATCTCAAGCGGCCGGTAATACCAGCCATACTAATGAAATAGCCTCTATTATTGAGGAGCTGCGCGAGGCGGGAATCATTTATTAGCATGAGATTAATCATAGAATGATCATTCGGACATGGATCATTGAACAATGAGCATAGACATATTTGGACGACAGCTGGTGAGCAACAGTCACCGAAAAGGTGTTATTCAAGGCCCTCCGGGTGTTGGATTCAAATTCACCACTGATAGGCATTATGATCTAGATGGCAAACGATTATGTAATATCGCCGATCCGCAGGAACCTAACGACGTCGTTTCCCTGAAAAGTCTTGAAGATATTACACAGCGAGTCCTAGGCGTTCTCGAACATTCTATGGAAAAAACATTTGCGAACTCTACGCTGCAAGCACTCCACAAGTTTGAATCTCAACTTACTGCACGTCTAGATCGAGAGCATACCGACAATTTCAACGCGAATCAACACATTCAGACTCTTATGACAGAAGAGATTGACACTCTAACGGTGAAAAAGGAAGTTCTGGAGACCCGATTGGCTGCCATAGGAGTTGATCCCGAGGGGTTCAGTCGCAAGGGACTACTTCGAGGAATTAGCCTCGAATCGAGCTAGATCATTTCACAATGAGCATAGACATATTCGGTCGACGGTCGGCTAGCGGAAAAATCAAAAGTGTGGGTAGGCGCGGACCTCCCGGTGTTGGGTTTAAGACCACCATCGATAACCAGTACGACATAGCCAATAAACGATTGTGTAATATTGCATATCCCCAAGAGCCAACCGATGCCGTTTCTCTGAAAAGTCTTGAAGATATTACGCGACGATCATATAATGCTCTCGAGCGATCTATAAAAGAGACATTCGAGCAATCCATGCGACAGTCTCTCGAAGCTCTTGAATCTAAACTTAATACCCGCATAGATCGGGAACACAGCGAAAGTTTCAAAGAAGATCAGCGTATTTGGCTCCAGGCAAAAGAAAGGATTGAGGCGCTGAAAAGGGATTGTGAATCTCTGGAGAAACGATTGGGGATAGCTGCGAATAACGTTGAAAAGCTTAGCCGGCACTACATTCGTGGAATTCCGGCCAACTTGTTGCCGAGCATCAAACAGAATAAATACATTAAAAATTGGGTGCGGAAGCAGGAGGATGAAGGCGGCAATAGCAAACGAACTTCATAGACCCGCTCGGCGTAATTATCCTCGACGTTATGTCGATATACGTGGTTTGGATGAGACCTGGCAAGCCGATCTTGTCGACATGTCCGCGTACTCATCCGTCAACAAGGGCTCAAATTTTTTGCTCACAGTAATTGATATATTTTCAAAATTTGCGTGGGCCGTACCGATCAAGGGTAAAAATGCCAAAGACGTAACAGCAGCGATGAAATCTGTGCTAACTCAGGGTCGCATGCCGAAACATTTACACGTTGATCAGGGCAAGGAATTTTACAACAAAGAATTTAAAAGTCTTATGAAACATAATGGGATCAACATGTACTCGACATTTGGCAACTTGAAGGCATCGATATGCGAACGCTTCAATCGTACACTGAAAAATAAAATGTGGAAGCAATTCACACGTCAAGGTTCTCATAAGTGGATTGGCATTCTACCTGATTTAATTGCATCGTATAATAACACCAAACATCGCACGATCAGAATGAAACCAAAAGATGTAACTACGGTCAATGAAAAACAAATATATCGAAGTGTGTACAAACCGCGTCAGATCAAAAGAAGCCAACGGAAGCGCAAATTTAAAGTTGGCGATAAAGTTCGAATAAGTAAATATAAAAATGTATTCGAAAAGGGCTATACACCGAATTGGACAACGGAAATATTTACAGTTGATGAGGTGAAAAATACCAACCCCCCAACATACAAACTCACCGACTACCTGAACCAACCCATCGCGGGTGGGTTTTACGAGGAGGAGCTCAGCAGGGTGCAATATCCCGATGGTTATCTTGTAGAAAAGGTCTTGCGAAGGCGTGGTGATCAACTCTATGTAAAATGGTTGGGATTTGACAGTTTACATAATAGTTGGATAAATAAGTCTGATATGTAGCATAATTTCAATAAATTTTATTATCAACATATTTACATTTGTTTCTTCACCCCTCACACATTAAATAAATTTTTCCCCCATTTTCCCACATTTTCTCACATTTTCTCACATTTTCTCACATTTTCTCACATTTTCTCACATTTTCTCACATTTTCTCACATTTACATGTAAAGTAAATGGAAAATTATTTTATTCTATTTTAGAAAACTTTTTCCAAATGTGAGAAAATCTGAGAAAATGTGAGAAAATGTGAGAAAAACTCTTTGCAAATATATGAGAAATTTCTTAGTTTGCAGAATCTTGATAACCCCAGGGTAAAGTATCAGTTTTACCGGGTATCAATTTCCGCTTATCATCACACCAGCTTAGAGCTAACTTATTCTGTACTATGGTGCTAACTGTATGTCGGCGACTTTTTATCATACACTGTTTCTCAACTAAATTTTTATAATCAATAAGGCATCGTTTGTAATCATCAAACGTGATGGATTTTAATGTGGACCCCTTCACACCCTTTGCACGTTTCTTATCGGTATCGCCGCGAGTTCTGAATGCATAGAGTTTTGCTCGCAGTCCGATAAATTCAGTCATAATTTTACCATTATTCTCGTCCTTCATCAGACCGAGGCGTTTTTTATTCAACAGGGGGATGCCGTAGGCATTATCCAGAGGGTAGTCCGATGTATCAAACATTGCCACAACATCACGCTTGATGATTTCGTATATATTTGGTACAGTGAATTGGTATATCAAGCTATCCGTATCGGTATACATGAGTTTTGCTTCACTACTTGAAAAATTATTTTTTACATAATCATAGTGGAAATTGTATAGGAATATTTTCGAAAGATCGAGAATTGCAGCACCAATGTATATAGGTTTATTGAAATGTACCATGGTGCGATTTAGCTCAATAATCACCATATCTTCATCGAATATGGTGCAGCTGTGAAATGTGGGTCTCGCAATGAGAGCACGCGCACCACCCCGACCCTCCCATTTCGTGATTAGTTTCACGTTCTTATGGTTACGCACATTCTCCATGGTCTTGCCAAATACCGCATTATTCATAAGCTTGTAGAAATTTTTTTCGAACTCATTTTTTGACTGTTTTCGCATATTTGTATTAAGATCGATGTATGTCTTTAACCATGGTGATTGTGCGAACCTTAGAATTCTATGCACTTTCACCAGCTTCAAACCAAATTTGATGCACTGTTTCAAATTACGATAGTGGAGTACATATTTTTCTTTGGGTAAAAGCGTTGTTGCCAGTTTTCTGATTTTACTACCGGGCGGTGTGAAATGCTCGGGGCAGAGAGGTAAGTCCGCATGCTGTTTATGCAACTCTACAGGATAATCTAAATCTACCTCTAGGATATAACCGGTTGATGAATTATCGGGGTGGGACAATACATCAATGGCATCATTTTCCCACTCGAACGACCCACTCGGCAAATGTTCGCTCATAGCTGCACCATAGAGATTGTTTACATCGAAATACATTAAATATGATTCCGCCTTGCCTGGATCAAAATCTTCACCCATAAATCGATTATTTGCTCTTGCATAGCGATTCGAGCACTGTGCCACACCACCTCTTATGCTTTTCTCAATGAATAATATCATTTCAGGATCGTCTAAAAGTTGGAGATTAATTTTTGTCTGCTTTAACATAGCATCAAAAGCAAGCCCTGGCGCGGTGTAATAATGCAGAGGGTCCAAGTTGTACGTTTTGAAGCAGCTATCGCGGAAATTTTGAAATATATCGGCTAATAAAAGTACATCGGTTTTCAGGTATAAATCGGAATATTCACCCAGAGTTTTTAGATCGAACTTGGCCCAAACATTTTTCGCATGTTCATAATCCCCATCGGAAATATGAGAATCACTTAGCCTTGAATAAAAATCTTTTTTAATTGGTAATTCTGGTTCATCGAGTTTTTCCCAAGAATCGATGTATTCATAGGGGAATACACCTTTGCGAATCATCAAATCAAATTTTCCCTGATCATCGTAAAAATTCCGTGTTATTTTTTTATCCGCATTGCACAGGTATGATGCCAATTTGTCGATGCTGCTGGCCATAAATCGAATCGAATCAATGAATCTCAAGCTCATCGTAGTGCCGTCAACCCTCTTGGTAAATGATATATACTTTTCCTTATTAATGGGCAATAGTGTGATTTTACCCGAAAAATTTGAAGCTAAAGATTTAATTAAGAAATGCGAATCATAGCCAGACAAATTGTGGAAAACAACTGGAATTGTGTGTTTCTCCTTAAAATTCAAGTTACACCGATTATGGGCGGCACCGCGATATTTACCTGTGAAATGACAGTGATCGTGACATTTTTGTTCTCCCGATAAAAATCGCTTCTCACAGATGTGACAATTTTTTGAGCGCATATGGCGGTCGCGTTGTGTCTGATTCAGAGATTCCATTGGAATTATATTTTTTATGCGTGACTCTACTTTAATGGATAATTCGCGAAGCTGCTTGATGAACCATTCAACACAATCGGGCCCGCGCTTGTTTCTATATTCCGATAATGTTCCATCATATGAGCAATGTACATAATAAGCGGCACTATGAGGGATATGCTCTTGAGATTCATTCGCAGCCGGTTTCAATATACACTCAAGATCCGCGTAAACGACGAATGGCACAGTTCCCTTGTTCTGAAAATTGGAAAATTCCAAAAATTTTTTCTCCGGAAATTCCATTCGGATGCTATTCATTCGAATGCAATCTTGCCTGTGGCTTTCATACAAGCTACGTATGCTAAAGTGACACAAGCATCTATCGCACAAAAATTGTTTGCCGTTATGATTTGATAATTGCCGGCTAACCAGTCGTGAAAGATTTTTGATCCACGCAAAGTGAAATCTGGCTTTGAAATTATTCAAGTCATCATTGTCATCATCATCATCGCGGTCTATTTCAGGGTGACTTTCAACCATAAGTAGGTGAATTGTCTTTTCGCAAGGATTTGTTGAATTTTTACTAAGATAAAGAGGGGTGATAATGCTCTGTTTTGATTCCGCATTTGAGAAAGTTTCGTTTTCAATTCCATATACATTTATTCTCAAATTATTTGCTTTTTCAAATTTCTCTACACTACGCAGGGTTGCGGGGAATTTGATACCTGTGCAATCTAGCTCCGAGATGTATCGTTGATAGCTGCATGTTCTGGTTGTGTTGACGTCTGTGGGGTGGAGAGCTGCGGTGACGGACCACAACAAACATCGATCATCACTGTTCTGTACGTTGACCACCGCCCTCTTTCGTTGAATGTCCTCAGGTAGCTTTGTGAATGTCGAAAGTCCTCCGCGAAGGGGCACGTATCGGTTGATGCAGATCACCGCATTAATGATCTCGATCATGCTCCAACCGGAATCTCGTTGTTCAAAATCCTCCACCATGGTTAGCAGAGGATTCGTTACATTATCGCTGAACCAGGTTTCCAGATCAGTCGATGGAAGAATAGTGGCGTTGCCTGTATTGAAGTTTTTTACTTCCAGACTGATCTCATCGTTTTTGACGTTCTCAAATCTACATGAAACCCCCACATTCACCTTAATACCACCCACTTCGCGTAGCACATTTTTCAAGCGTTCCATAGTTATCATCCCAGCGTCGGCCAAAAATCTCCCCAAATCCTTGTGTTGAAGATTTGTCACGGCTCCGGTGCGTATACGACAGTTGAAGGCACTCCTCATATCATCCCATCGAACACGATTGTGAATATCATCGCCAATATTACCGCCAACAATACCCGCATGGTGTCGTTCAAATTTCACCACCCACGATTGGAGGAGTGAAATTATATGTTGCAGTTGTTGTTTTTCACTCACACACAGTTTTGGTTGTGTCAAAATACCGTTCAAGAATCGAACATTTTCAATCGCGATATCACGCCAGTGAATAAAAATATCTTCATTCGATTGCTCCGAGGGTAGTGCACACAGCAACTTGTATGCATCTTCCATCATCTCAACGAGATTCATATAGCCAACGTTGTCCATTTTTTTCGATGAATTTTACAGCTCTACATTCAAACTCGCACCATACGAATGTTGACACCCGCCACAGGTTTTGGGGTTTTATATGTGCACGCCCACCCCCACCCTCAACCATTCTAATACTATGAAAATTCAAACGTTTCCAACCATAGTTCAGAGGTTTTGTACCTGGGGGTTTGGGCCTTTTCACGCCATTATGCGGGAAAAATATTATCGAGGTTTGCCATTGGGCAGCCCCCACCAACATTGGGTGTGTATTTTTGGGTTTCTAGTTGGACATAAAAGTGCGAGTTTGCATAGAGTTTTACACATTCTGCAACCAGCCAGACCGTGAAACCAGAAAACAATCAAGCTATTGATTCAAGAACAGAAAGTGCAAGACTAGGAAGTAAGTATCGTTATTCTTCGATATCATAGTTTTCACGATGGATATGGTTTTGTAATTAATATTCCATATTGCAGACATGAACGACAATATGGATAATTTTGATGATGAGCGTTGGCTGGGGTGGGACGATGATGAGATGGATGACGGGTACGAAAGCTCATACGAGGCGGTGGAGGGGGAGGAGGTGGTGGAGCAGGAGGAGGTGGAGGAGGTGGTGGAGGAGGAGGAGGAGGTGGTGGAGGAAAACCCTCTGTTGGGGGAGGGTCTGTGGTGGCGACATGCCGAGGAGGATGAGGAGTCCGATAATGAGTGGGACCTCGCCGACGCCAGGGATGCATATGAGGAACAACGACGCTGGCCCGGCGGGGTCCCTGAGGAGGTGGCGAGGTGGTGGGAGGATTTCGGATACATCACCGATCCTGAGTGACACCTCGACTCGTCACCCGGTAAGTTAATATCATTTTCATCACATACCGTTCGATTATTGCAATATACCCGTATGTTTCAGCTAAGAATTCTATTCCATTGTCGGTAAGGGGGAAAAAAAAGATCGGTAATCGTTACCATGATCCAAAAGCGAATCGGTAGTGGCGCCATCGCGCGACAGAAAATTGCAGCCATCCGATTGTCGGTAACGAAAGATCGGCAATCCATGATTCAGATTCGTTACCATCAGACTGCCGATTCGTCTACCATCAGACTGATCAGACTGCCGATTTGTCTACCATCAGACCGTCGATTTGTCGGTAACAGAAGATCAGCAATCCATGATTCAGAATCGTTACCATCAGACTACCGATAGCAGAAGATCGACAATCCATGATTCACGTTACCATGATTCGAAATGGCGCCATCGCACGACGGAAAATTGCAGCCATCAGATTGTCGGTAACAGAAGATCGACGATCCGTAATCGTTACCATCGGACTATCGGTATCGAAAGATCGGCAATCGTTACCATGATCCAAAATGCTAATCGGTAGTGGCGCCATCGCATGACAGAAAATCGTAACCATCAGATTGTCGGTAACTAAATCGGTAACCATGATCCAAAATCGTTACCATCGCGGCAGGTAACTTACCATCACAGTCGATACGTTACCGACTGCTTGATGGCCGGTAAAGAAGGCTGGATCCAGAACTCTCTTATTATATCTACTTACGGTACTTTTCGATTTCTAATATCTACAGGCGAATGAAGAAAAAAAATATAATGTAAAAAATATCAGTCAAAGAGATGTTATTATTACTGTCCCTGCTATACTTTTTTCATAATCTCAAAAGCTCGAATTGACGATCACAATATACGACTGACGATACACAGAAACTTCATACAGACAGGCATGGATAGATACATCCCCGATTTTGTGACATCCGGACATCCGATTTCGAACTTTAATATAATATATGATAGTGTGAGGCAGAGATGCCCGCGCGAGTCGCGACGGGATCTTCAAACTTTGCGCCGTTTACACCGTTTTTTTTGGAAGGTATATCAGGGTCCAGGCTTGTCAAAAATGAAGTAAAAAAAAAAAAATGATTTATTTGAAAATTAAAGGTATATTTACCCCCTTAAAACTATTACAATTTCAATCTAAAATTGAAATCAGATTTATGAGAAGTTATTAGAACTAAAACTAGGATCAAAATCAATACAATTTCAATTTAGATTGAAATGGTGGATCTCAAGATGTTTGTTGTGTTTGAATGATGATTGTGAGATGAACGAATACCGATTAACTCAAATAAGAATTTGCTTAAAATTTGTGTGTTACTGAAATAAAAATTATGTTAACAAGATAGTCACTGAGATTGAATCATCACAAGAATGATAAATGATTTCGTCCTCTTCGTTTCTCTAATGAAGCTCTGTGTATTGAATATGACAGGGCATCTTCAAGAATTCCTAACTATGCTCCAATCATTTGTCCTTACTGAGACGCTACATTTCAAAGATCATTCTTGAGAATTTCCGATTAGGCCCCAGTGGTTCAACCGTACTGAAACCTTGTATTTCAATGATTAAGTACATCCTTAAATATTCCTGCCTGGGCCCCAATTATTTGCCCCTACTATGACCCTCAATGCCAATGGCTAGGCATCATTGAATATACCTGACTGGGCCCCAATTATTTGTCCTCGCTGAGACCCTTCATTCCAATGATAAGGCATTCTCAAGAATTCCTGACTGGGCCCTGGTCGAGTATTCTTATGGAATCCTCAATATGGAATCCCTTGTTCAGCCTTATAGGGGCCTTATGTTCCACAAGGCTATCCTTAACAAATTTCTGCACGGGATGTCTTCGTACGGCATTCACCTCCGTTCTTGTCGTCCTGATCCCTCAATTCATAGTTTCAGTCGTCCAGATCCCCTACTCCGTAATTCTCGCAGTCCAGATGCTCGGAATTGTAGTCGCATTTGTCCAGGTCTTCGGTTTCGTAGTTTCAGTCGCCCAAGTCTTCCGTTCCGTAGTTTGAGGACCTGGACGACTGAAACTACGGAGCGAAGGACCTGGACGACTGAAACTACGGAGCGCAAGACCTGGACGACTCAAACTACGGGGCGAAGGACCTGGACGACTGAAACTACGGAGCGCAAGACCTGGACGACTGAAACTACGGGGCGAAGGACCTGGACGACTGAAACTACGGAGCGCAAGACCTGGACGACTGAAACTACGGGGCGAAGGACCTGGACGACTGAAACTACGGAGCGCAAGACCTGGACGACTCAAACTACGGAGCGAAGGACCTGGACGACTGAAACTACGAAGCGCAGGACCTGGACGACTAAAACTATCGAGCGAAGGACCTGGACGACTGAAACTACGGAGCGCAAGACCTGGACGACTCAAACTACGGGGCGAAGGACCTGGACGACTGAAACTACGGAGCGCAAGACCTGGACGACTGAAACTACGGGGCGAAGGACCTGGACGACTGAAACTACGAAGCGCAGGACCTGGACGACTAAAACTATCGAGCGAAGGACCTGGACGACTGAAACTACGGAGCGAAGGACCTGGACGACTGAAACTACGGAGCGAAGGACCTGGACCACTCAAACTACGGAGCGGAGGACCTGGACTACGCAAGCTAGAAAGCCGAGGATCTGGACAAATGAGACTACGATTTCGAGGATCTAGACTACGAGAATCACTGGGTGGGGGACCTGGAAGTATGAATCAGAGGATGAGGACGACGAGACGGAGGTGAATGCCGTACGAAGGCATCTCCAGGAGACGACGCCGTCATACTCATCTAGGAATCTAATCTAACTGAAACGTCGTACAATAAAAATCGATCCTCCGCGGGCACTGCTTGACTTGCATTCTTGCTCACTCATACACTTTGTGATCGGTCCACTAATGTAAGGTCTCGTGTAGCTCCGAAGTCTCTCGAAGTTTTGGTAAAGGAAATTATTAGTTTTCAGGAGGAATACACCCACCTAAGGTGGTGCGTCCAGCCTGAATTACCCTGTAATAAAAAATATATAAAATTTAATTAACGCCCTCGGGCGGCCATTTTGCCGTACTAAGCGCTTTGTGACTTTATTAAAATCTCCTGACCGAGTGTGAGTACAGATTCGCACCAAAATCAATAGGGAGCTAGATCTCGATGGAGCGTAGCTACGTTTTAAATCTCAAGTCGATACATACAGCCGTTCGACTGATATCGTGGTCCCTAGCAAGCGTCTAGCGAAAAACGGGGCGGAGAAGAAGAAGAAGATTGTGTTTTTTCATCAACTTTAACAGTTAATATCTCTGGAACCAAAAGACCGATTCTGTTCGAATTTGGACAACGAACTCATTCGGACTGGGACTCATAACTTTGTGAATTTCATCCGATAATATTTACGCATTCGGGAGATATAACGGTATGTTTACAGGTATAAACCGTTGCCTCGGGTAAATAATTCCCGGCTGCGCTCGCCTACCTTCAAAATAAAAATATGAAAAAAAAACTTTGGGGCTTGGTACTTGGCGGCGATTCGCTGCCGCGAATCTTGATTTGTAATATAACATCGTGTTACGTACCGCTCCACATTATTCAAAATTTGTATTTTAAGATAATACCCATGGATCGAAAGTGATAGTCAACACTTCGGGTTTCCCTGGGAACCCCAAGGAAACCCGTAAGAATACTTCAAATACAGTCTATTATAATCACTATATCTCTAAGATATCAAAACCCCCTCGGCTTAAAGATCACGAAGTCACGTCGCGAAACTCAAACCTTTAGTCATAACGTAAGAGATACGGTGTTGAGGGTTTTTGCTGACCCCACATCGAATGGTCGGTTCGATGTAACTCCTCTGATCGGTAACACATTTATTCAGGAATAAATAGAGGTAATTGATAAGTATAGAAACCCTAGATTAAGGTAGACTGATTGAAGCAATGTATGGATGCATATGTAATGGATTTTGTTAAAGTACCGAGTGAATGAAATTATAATGTTATTGCGAAGCGACTGTAGCGAGGTTGGGACCGCATAGCGCTGTCTTGGGTAAAGTGTCCAGGAGCGAGGTGAATCCTCATCCGCGGAATAAAGGAGACTCCTGATAGGCTAATTATCTAGGCGCAGTAATACATACTTTGTCACAGCCGCGGTTTCGTGGCTGCACCTAAATCTAATGCAGCGTCTTTCGTCTATCAAGTCGCGAACCGCGTGGACGTTTGCCCCGAGTATTAACAATTGAGCAATAGTTAGTGATTGAAAATCTTTCTAAGTGACAACCTAAGGACTCATTTCACTCGTTAAACACAAATATAAAAATCTTCTGAGCGAAAGCTACAATTAGTGCAAGGACACATTTTTCAGTAAATTCAAATTCAACTCAACCTACCTTATAAATACATTTAATACTATCATAGATTAATTCCAGTTTTACCAAACATTTCGTTTTCAAATCATTCAAGTTTTCACCGAACTCTCATCATTTCATTAACTTTCGAACCATTAGCTTCAGTTCTTTCAACAGTTCCGGTCAATTACAAAATTAGACACAAGACGTAGTGATTGGATTGTGGTGCTGTTCTACCGTCGTTGTCGTCAGGTGAGACGCGCTGGCCTAGCATACATTAGGACAGACCCGGACATCATCCGACGGGACCCTACGTCACTACAGTCGTACAGCAAAGCTAAGTTTTATCTGTTTCAAACAAATTGCTTGCCGAAACAGGCAGTGATTGGAAGATATATTTGTCTATAAGTCTTTCATATGCAAATCTATCTTCGCTAGGGTATCACCTACGAGTAACCAGAAGGTTGATTCACGCATAAGTCTTTCATGTGTGAATTGGTCCTTACTTAGAGAATCACCCGCTAATATTATACTCCAATTTAATTATATCAACCCTGTTACAAACGGCCCTTTTCCGTATTTTTTCCAAATTCTAATTCTACTACAAGTCGTGCAATCAGCGCATTCCTACACGCGCGCGCTCGGCCGAAAGCAGAGCAGGAAACGAGCCAGGGGCGCGCGGGCCCCCCGCAACCGCCAATTCAGCGAGTTGCGGAAAACCCCACTGTCGATCACCCGAGGTTTCCTTATCGAAACCGTGGTGATTAACAGGCAGTCGATTTTAAATTACCGAAGGCTACGCGAAGTGCGCACCCTCCAGCGTCACCCCCGGCCACACCTAATCGACAGCAGGACTCTGCACGAAGGACAAAAGGTGTAAAGCAGACCAGGGCGTGGGACAGCTGAAGGTCCATCAACAAGACAGCTGACGCTGACCGAAACGCCCGGCATAAGCTGTACGGAGTAACCAGAGAGTGGGTTCTTGGAGTTGGCCCGGGTGACGTTCAGGAGTTAAATTCGGTAGGCTCATCTCCTTAGTTACCTTCTTTATATTTCATTCATCCAATTCCAACATATGTATTCTTCATCCACAATTCTTCCATAATATTTAATAACTATTTCGCGTAGTCTCTAGTTTGGTTCAGTATTCTAGGGAATTAGTCTTTAACGTAGTCGGGCTTATCACAACTCATTATTGTAGTATTAAATAAAGTGCACGCTTTTAAGGTAACGCGTGATTAGTTCCTCCTAGACCATTCACAGATTGTGCAGGTGTCCTTAGGACTTAGTTCAACCCAAGAGAATCATCTTCAGCCGCTCGGAGATTATTCTCTAAAATTATATAAGAACTCGACTCCCGAAGCCTTCAGCTCGGTTGCCCGTAACAACCCATTCGTTTCACATATCATAATCAATAGTAAAGACAGAGCGAGTTGCAAAGGTACATCGACCCTTTAAAAGGACATAAACCCTTCTTATTTCTCAAAACTTGTTCCTCATATACATAGACATTTCTTGTTCATAAGCGTCATATTGTTTAATCATTCATTAATATTTCATTGCTTGCGCTAGATTCATTTGATCTTTCTTTTGTTAATCATTTGGATCACATTTGAACAGAATCCTTTTCAGAATATATTTCAATTTTTACCTATTAATTCATCATTATTAATTCATTTATCACCCTCATTCAACCATATATACTATATATACATTAGGGTGCTCCAAAAAAAAAAAGTTTTTTGGCTATCATCTCAAAAGTTTCTAGTAGGTATAAAAAAAATTCTCCCACAAGGACAGCTCGATATTTTGATTCTACGTGACGCTCAACGGTTTTCCGTTTTCCCATATAAATAACACGTAAGAAAATTTTTTTTTTGTATTTCTCAAATAAAACTACTACAAAATTTTTTTTACAATTTTTATGGACATGTACTTGTAGGAAATTAAATCGTCTACAAAAAAGCTCTGATATGATTTTCTCGTAAACCTAACGGGTAAAACGTTATCAGACTTTGAATACTCACAACTAAGTGGATATAGGTTGAATTTTTTTTATTTCCAAAAAGAAATTTGACTGCAATATGAGCTAGTATTGAGAATTATATGTCTCTTTTTAACCACTGAGTAATTATTCGCGGTGTAAAAACAATATAAATCATACAGTAACATCCGGTGAAATACAAAATGCGTTCTAAAATCATATACGGTTAGATTTAACTTGGTTGCGGGTATTCAAAGTCTGATAACGTTTTACCCGTCAGGTTTACGAGAAAATCATATCAGAGCTTTTTTGTAGACAATTCAATTTCCTACAGGAACATGTCCATCAAAATTCAAAAACAAAAATTTTCAGCAGTTTTATTTGAGAAATACAAAAAAAAAATTTTCTTACGTGTTATTTATATGGGAAAACGGAAATCCCTTGAGCGTCACATAGAATCAAAATATCGAGCTGTCCTTGTGGGAGAATTTTTTTTATACCTACTAGAAACTTTTGAGATGATAGCACTTGAAAAAAAATTAAAAAATGTTTTTTTTGGAGCACCCTAATATACATATATGGTAATTGTGGTATTAATGAGGCCAGATATATATATATATATATATATATGTCAGATACGAGAGTACGCCTGGGTAAAAACTAGCTATAGCTTGGTCAGGATCTAGACACCCAAACGTACGTCACGTATCTGATAATAAACTAACAAATAATTATCTCACTGACTGCCGCAGTGACACGGCTAACAAGTGTTTTATTTATTGAAAACAATACAATATTTGATTCTAAATGCAAATAACGACCCGATAGCGGTGCTAGTAGGGTGTATCGCGCAGAGCCTTCCTTTAACCAAAATGCACGTCTTGTCCGACCAATTGACTAAAAAGGAATGCCTGGAGCACCCTGAGTCTCCACTTCAAGAACCTAGGCCTCTACGCGATACAATCCACTCGTGGTCTATGCACCACGCACCACCATCGGGGGAGGTTCTTCTCAGAACGCACTCATCGAGTGCTGTATCTTCTGCAGTCGTTCGGCCCGATCCCTTGTCACCTCGCACTCGGGGTTGCCTAAACATTGGCCAGGGATCGACAGCGTTTTGTTTAAAGACTCAAGTGCCGTCGAAGATCTTAACTTTCACGGCGATGCGACACGGCCATACTGACTAGCACACGTCTCGAGTGCCAGGTATCCATCCATCTAACTTACTTCTGAAACAATAAAACAGACATCGAACGAACAGACATTAGTTCTCGTTCAGCTTTCCTGACCATACAAGTCTGCCATCATTCTTCGGCCAAATCCCATGTCGTTTTCACCTCATGTGTGCAATCATGTGTATCATTTCATTTTCAACGTATTTACCAATAAACGAATTTCCGTGAATTCTGTACTCAAGGCACCAATAGCTCTGCGGGCATGCCTCACGCATCCTCACAATTTCTAACCATTGACCTTTACTGACAATAGCTCTGTAGGCATGCCTCATGCATCCGTACATTTTCTAACCATTGACTTTTTCTGACAATAGCTCTGTAGACATGCCTTGCGCATTCGTACAAGTTCTAACCATTGCCCTGCACTGACAATAGCTCTGTAGGCATGCCTGACGCATCCGTACAAGTTCTAACCATTGCCCTGCGCTCACAATAGCTCTGCAGACATGCCTTGCGCATTCGTACAAGTTCTAACCATTGCGACATGCTGAATCGTTCTCGAGTTACGTCTAGGCCTCGGGTTCAAGATGCTGGGTGATCAAGTCCAGCGGGTGAGAGCCAAAGTCGCACTCTCGAACAGAAACAACGATCACCAACAGAGTCCCATGCTCTCTTCGGATTTCTTTAGGTAAATCCGGCTCACTCAATCAACAGAGTCCCATGCTCTCTTCGGATTTCTATAGGTAAATCCGGCTCAACCAGAACCACATGTTCTCTGCGAATTCTCAACAGAATTCGGAAACCCACAGAACCAGACTGCGTCTGTTCAATAACTTATTGTCCCAACCCACTTGGGCACAGTCTCTCAGCAAAACCCCATGTTTGCACTCATGACCAAAAAACTTTTGGTACCACCACAGTCTCTCGGACCAAATCACATGAATCGCTACGCGATTCTATTCTCATCTTCTTCGCTTTCTGCGACACAGCTATCCTGACTCGCGCCCTCTCCTGGAGCTGCGATCAGCTTATCATGGGATACCTTAATGCTACTACGGCCTCTCGATCCGGAGCCTACTTTCTTAACCAAATATCTATCGTTCGGTAGCACCGCAACGACTTCTACGGGACCGCGATATTTTGCGTCCAACTTTGTCTTTATCCTGTCATTATTCCTAACCATTACAAAATCTCCAATTTTAAATGGCTTAACCCGTTTGTTTCTTCTATCAAACCTTTCTTTTTCTCTTGCGGCCTCTGCTGTTATACTATCTGCAGCCTTTGCTCTGAGCTCATTCAAATTAACACTTTCGGTCTCTACACTATTATGCTTCACACGTTCAATCTCGATTGAATTTATTTTCGTGCCAAACAAAATCTCGGCGGGACTTTTCCTTATTGTTTTCTGAACGGTAGAATTTATCGCAAGTTGCACTTTACCTAACTCGTTCTGCCACTGCTTTCCCTGAGCCTTGCTAATTGCCAACATATTTCTCATGGTCGACATGACCCTCTCAACTTGACCGTTAGCTCTCGGCGTTCCCGAAGCTATAAGGTGAATTAAAATATTCTTTTCCTCACAATATTTTTTGAATCGCGCATTTGTAAACCCTGAACCTTGGTCGCAAATGATTCGTCTCGGAACTCCAAAAGTAAACGAGTGTTTCTCTATCTGGTTGATTGCTGTTTCTGTATCTAAACGGTTTATCCAATTTAATGTTACGAATTTCGTAAATCCATCTATGATTACGAAAACGTATTCTTTCTTGTCAGAGGGACCTGATAATTTTCCTGATATGTCTATGTGAATCGTATACCACGGTGTATCATCCTTGTCTATAGGGTGCAGCTGTGCTTGCGTTGGTCTTGATACCGATTTGCAAGTTTGACATAAAATACAATTTTCTACAAATTTCTTAACTCGCTTCGACATTTGCGGGAACCAATACAGTTCGTACAACTTTTCCAAAGTCTTTTCCCAGCCTAAATGGCAGATGTTCGCGTGTACGTGATGTATGAGCGACCATACCATCAGTCTCGGCACTACGGGTAGTGTTATCTGTTTCGATTTTCGTTCTATGGTCCGCATTAAGATCTTGTCTTTGATTGAGTATGTCTTTGCTGTCTCCGATCCGTCCAGTACTTCGCGGTACAAAGTTTTTATTTCATCGTCTTTCTGCTGTGCTACGATTAACCAATCATCAGCTAATTCAATTATTTTATTATCGCGTTTGACTACCTTCAATACATTCTTTTCTGTTACTGGATTTCTTGACAGAAAGTCCGCGTGCTTCATTCGTTCACCCGCGCGGTATTCTATTTCAAACTCAAACGATTGCAAAAATGCCCACCAACGATAAACTCGTGGCGTTAGATCTTTCTTGAGGCTCGCGGCCTTTAAGGAGTTACAGTCTGTCACAACTAAAAATTTACGTCCTACTAGGTATTGTCTAAAGTGTTTTATTGCGTTTACAGCAGCAAGAGTCTCAAGTTCGTACGAATGGTAACGAGTTTCGGCGTCTATGGTACGTCTGCTGTAATAAGCGATCGGATGTTTTTCTTTGTCAACACGTTGAAGCAATACAGCGCCGTACCCGAGGGCACTGGCGTCGGTATGCAGTTCGATTGGAAGATTAGGGTCGAATATTCGCAGTAACGGTTCCGATGTTAAGTGTTCTACTAGCTTGGTTCTAGCGTCGGTGTGTTCATCTGTCCATGTTATTGTCTTGGTACTACCTGCAGTAAGTTTGTACAGAGGGGCTGCTATCTGCGAGAATTTTGGTATAAACCTACGAAAATAAGATGCTAACCCTAACAATTGCCTTACCTGGGTCTGCGTTCGGGGGATGGGCGATTGCACCAGGGCTTCGATTTTTCGAAGGTTGGGCCTCAACCCTCCATGCGATACAGTGTACCCCAGATAATCAATCTCAGTTTTCAAGAATTTACATTTCTTTAAATTAAACGAGAACCCATTCTCGGCTAGTTTTGCCATCACGATTTTCAATCTATCTAGAGCCTCTTGCTCAGTTCTACCGGGTATAAGAACGTCATCCAAATAAACAATCGCGAAAGAATATCTCAGTTCTCCCAACGCGTTATTAATTGCTCTCTGGTATACGGAAGGTGCATTCATCAACCCAAATGGCATGGTTAAAAATTCAAACTGTCCGTCTGGTGTAATAAAAGCGAGCTTCTCGATCGAGTTCTCTTCGACGGGTATTTGATGAAACCCAGCCGTCATATCTAATGACGAAAAATAATGTGCACCGGACAAGCGATCTAACTGATCTTGAATCAGTGGCAACGGATAACGATCTGCTACCGTGTTCGAATTTAATTCCCGAAAGTCTACGCATAATCTATCCGATCCATCCTTTTTCTTTACCAAAATGATGGGACTAGAAAACGGGCTTCTGCTTTCCCGAACGATTCCTGCCTCGAGCATCTTGTCAACCAAACCTCTTACAGTCTCTCGTTCTACAATGCCTAGCTTATAAGGCCTTCTTTGTACGATTTTATTCTCGTCTTTTAGCCTAATCTCAAAGCTGCCAGATGTTACCCGAATCTTTGGAGCTTCAACGCTCATATGTTTCGCATACAGTTTCAACAACTCTACAAGTGGTGCTCTCATTTCAACCGAGTCACAATCAACAGCGTTGATATCAATCTCTTCAATACACGAGCCAACGAATTTGTCTACCTTTGCAAATTTAACCATGGTTCCGTCCAACGTGACCGAGACACCATTTGCCAACAATTCTTTACCCAGAATTAACTTCGCGGACAAACTTTCGTCCGGTACCACATACAAATCAATTTCAACGTTTATGCCATTCAGCTCGGCAAACACAGAGATCGGCTCTCGGCAATCTACGTATCCATTACCAATACCTCTTAACCGCGTAGAGACTACTCGTCTCTTACCGGGCAACCTTTCTACCAGACTCTCCGCTACAAGGGAGCAGTCCGAACCAGAATCAAAAATAAATGTCAACACCTTACCGTCGGCTAGCTTCAGAGTATTCTCAGTAGAGGTCAAATTACAAAGCCTTACTACCTTCTCATCCTTCTTAGGACAATTCGGGGCAATATGTCCCTCTTCCTTGCAACTGTAGCAGGTCACCGGCCGCTTAAAATCTGGACCCCTGCTGCTCGAACCCTTGGTGTCCCGTGCATGGCTCACGCTTTGTGACCGCGGGGCTGATCGACAATCGGCCTTGCGATGTCCTCTTTTTCCGCAATTGAAGCACTCGATGTCCGAACGGTGCGACCTACCATCTCGCGGCGCCGAAGTCTTGGTATGTGGACCAGGGGCTCCGGTAGATGCACGCGGTCGATGGTGATCGGTCGTTCGTCCATCGAGGTACCCCATTGCTTCCTGCAAACTTTTAGGAGATTCGCGAACGAATATGTTGCGAACGAATCGGTTCTGCGCCGAATAGGATAATCCCGCTAGTTGAGCGGCAGCCTCATCCATCGTCTGCCTTTCGTTGAGCCACGCTTTCAGCTTTCTTCCCCTCTTCATGAAATTTTCCAGCGTAAACTCGGCATCTTCCGTCCAGATCGTATGCAGCTCAGACGCAGCGTTCTTATTTTTCGCATACGCGCTCAAAAATTCGGCACGTATCTCAACCCAGCTTTTGCCTGAAGGGTCCATACCCGTAAACCATTGAGCCGCTTCGCCCTGGAAGGCTTTCGCTAGGTGCTGGACCACTTCCCAATCATCAGGGTTATGACGACGAATCCACTCGTCGACCATCTTCGCCCAGCCAGTTGCGTCGGTGGTCTTGGGGTCAAATTTGACCAGATCCATCGGGGCTCGTTCTCGTCTAGAGAGTAACGCAAGAAGTCGCAGATTTTCCTCCTCTAATCTCGACTTACGCCTTCTCCGCCTGTTCCTCCTCTGTACTGAATCATCAGATTCGTACTCGGATTCGGACGTCGCCGGGGATCGATCTCTCTTCCTACTAATAGGTTTCACACTGCCTGTATCACGGTCAGTTAGACTCACACTCTTTTCAGCGTCTTTCGCCAGTACACTAACACTCTCAGCGTCTATCGCCGCCACACTCACACTCTTTGCACCGTTGCTTTCCATAGCTGTATCCAAACTTATCCACTAACACGGTTTTCACGAGAATCTTTACCGCCCGAATCACAGTCGATTAAACGTTCTGTATCCCACTTCTGATGTCAGATACGAGAGTACGCCTGGGTAAAAACTAGCTATAGCTTGGTCAGGATCTAGACACCCAAACGTACGTCACGTATCCGATAATAAACTAACAAATAATTATCTCACTGACTGCCGCAGTGACACGGCTAACGAGTGTTTTATTTATTGAAAACAATACAATATTTGATTCTAAATGCAAATAACGACCCGATAGCGGTGCTAGTAGGGTGTATCGCGCAGAGCCTTCCTTTAACCAAAATGCACGTCTTGTCCGACCAATTGACTAAAAAAGGAATGCCTGGAGCACCCTGAGTCTCCACTTCAAGAACCTAGGCCTCTACGCGATACAATCCACTCATGGTCTATGCACCACGCACCACCATCGGGGGAGGTTCTTCTCAGAACGCACTCATCGAGTGCTGTATCTTCTGCAGTCGTTCGGCCCGATCCCTTGTCACCTCGCACTCGGGGTTGCCTAAACATTGGCCAGGGATCGACAGCGTTTTGTTTAAAGACTCAAGTGCCGTCGAAGATCTCAACTTTCACGGCGATGCGACATATATATATTTATCTTCACAATTTGCTGATTGCTTCCTGCGTATAAATTATTTATATCTATAATTCGAAATGCTGATTATATCACTTCAATCAATTCGCTTGAAAAAAGGTTGGGAAAGTCAGACAGATGTCAATGTACAGATACAAATTACGCGCGCTTGACAACACGACCGATCGAAGCTGCGCTGCGATTATCTCGAACCTCGCACCTCGAAAACAAACGCCCAATCAGAACACGAATAAAATGCTGACGGGATTTCGATTCCTTCTCCTTTTTAATAACGGATGTGAAACCAATACTCTTGGATTCACCAATAGGAGATTGTTTAATCTACAAGTGAATGTTTTCAATTTGCATTCCAACGATGGTATGCCCAAACCAAATTATGTGATTGACCAATAAATTCAAACAAAATATTGTCATATAAATAAATAACAAATACAAATGATATTATTTCGTATCCTTAAGACTCCTACTTGATTTCTGTATGAAAGCCATTCAGATTGGCAACAACTTTAGGATCAATCCACTGCAATCAACCCATTGTCAGATCATATACGCCTGCGCTGCTACTACATATACGGTGCTGTATCGGATTGAACGAATCAAATTCGTAAATCAAATTTTCATAACATCCATGATCTATTAGATGTTACTCCGATTGTGAGCTTGGAACTGTGTTTTGATCACTTGCTGATACCTCTCAGAACCTGTCAATTGTCCATACAAACAAATTGTAATATAAAATAAATAACTAATACTTAATTTTTCTAAAATAAACATCATAGTAGGAGAAGGATTAATAAGAGTGACTAAATTAAATGGTTCAAGTACGCAGTTTCAGTAAAAAATAATTATATTCAGGGATAAACTTACAAATGGGTTTGACCTTCTTTGTATCAGATCCACCAACTGGCATCTTTTGCAACATTGAAATGTCCGTAGATGTCCGTGGATCATACTTCGTTGCGTGGATGTATATTATTAATAACGAAATAAGAAATAAAATGTTGTTTTCTAGTATATTTATGGTCAGCTTGCTAACTGAACAAATCCGACAATATTCAATAAAAGTCTCTAATGTATAAGTAAATAAAAATTCAAATTTTTTTACAATGTTTCTTCTGCTTATGAACTAAATAGTTTATTGATGAAAATTCTTATTTAATAACTGCTAAACTGTGCCATATACCTCTCTGTAGCTGCATGGTACAAAAATATATACCTAACATAATTAGCATTCTATACTTTTCGAACTGCGCCCATTTGAAAATATATTTACCCATTGCGATCATTGCATTCGCAGTCAAACAAACATGGCGTTTGACTTCAAATTCACCCGGAAATGTGACTTGTGTCATTTTATCCTACAGCCACAGATATAAGTATAAATACAAGCAGGTATAGTCCACGTGCACATGATATTCCCTTCTGCTCACTGTCAAAGCTCAACAATGCTCTACCTTCTCCCCTATACAATATATTTATACGCATGTACGTGGACATACGTATGCATTGAATTCATATGTATAAATTCTTTTAACACATGCTTGAATTTACGTTTTTTTTTCTTTGAACGTATATATTTCATAAATCGACAAAGTGGACCTTTTTCATACTGATAATATTATGTACGAGACATTCATGTTATGATACGTTCAATAACACCGTTACTGGTAAAGATTCAATACTGTGTATGCTCCAATTTTGTTATTATTGAATCATATCGCGTTGATCATGGGCCTGTTGGAAATATGAAAATTAGTACACATATAACCTCATCAAAAAATTCATCCGAGTGTATGATGCAGATGCAGTTACTTTCAACAATTATTATTATTGTCCTTGGCTTTGAGCATCGTTACAATTATTATTCCGCAATGTACATTTTCATGACGTTTGATCGTTGTGGACTCACCTTTCAAATTCAGTATAAATACCAATGCAAAAATGGTCTAGTAACCGCTCAGATGAACCTTTGATGCATGAAGAGGTAAATAATATGGGAGGACGACATAACACATGGGGTATAGTTTTATTGTGAATATATGATTGGCAACATGTTCACTTCCTGTTCGATTTCATTTATTCATATGTTTTGTATTGTCGCTTCGAATCATAATCGAAGCTGACCGTGAGAGACCAGAAGGTGTACCGCCATGGCTAATAGTTGCGTTGCAGGATGAGTCTGTCATTTACATGCAATAATGTTCTTGCAATTCAGACGTTTTCGGATCTATATCTTTATGAACATTGCTGGATATATTTTATTTGCCTCCTTATTTCAATAGTTTCTAACCAATGTATTTCACTCAAGGTTGATATCTCATGTCCATATGTTACAAAATTATATTTGCACCAGCCTTTGAATTATATATTTCTTTTCGTTTTGCTGCTTCGTTTTTTGTTTTCTAACAATTTTAAACAATAGTACTCGTTCCACATGCCACATATCCATCTATGGTGTAACGTGGTATTTTGATAATCCCCGTTACAAGGGAACTCTATCGGAAAAACGCGATGATACGTGGCGCAGACAAGGTCTCCAGGAAAAGACAAAATTAGGAAAAATTATTAGGTTGAACTAACGCACTATTTTATTTTTGTAAATCATGTACATCTATTACGAGGCATTCACCGTCGTGGAAACTACCGGAGAGACTATGGCTCATCAGGAAACCTCAACATCTACAGTCACTATCGACGTCTCGACGGCGTGCAAATCTTTGTTCCGCCGAGAAAGTAGCAAGATCAGCGCCTCCTCTCGACCAGGCGAATTCTACCACCCCCAACGAACTGGATTGACGGCGTACAGGGATGTGCGAGAAGCACGAGCAATCCTCCCGTCATCCGACGAGCCTACCGTTTAACAAGACTGCACAACTGAAACGAGGGTGGCGTACAAGGACAGGTGAAGAATATTCACAGCCTCCCACTCAATGACTGATCAGCTGGAGCAGGTATCATAGAACTACTCTCTCAGAAACTGTTATCGCGACCGGGTTGGTCCAGAAAACCCCCGGATCAGCGTTCCAACCTATTGAATTTTGTCGTGGGCGAGATCCTTGTGATCCAGCGCGAGGCTATTGTGCAATTTCCTTAAGGATCGACGAATAATGTAAGGCCTTGGGAGAATTATCATGTAGCTCTGGCGAGCGAGATTTCTTATGAATCCAGCGTCAGGGAGTTCTATCGGATGGCAGCAAGAAGAGGGGTATCGTAACGGCAGGGGTAGGCTAGGTTCCACCTGAGAAACGCAACGACACCTCATACGTTCGTCGAAACTACCGAAAAGACGAGAGCCAATTAGGAAGGTGATGAGCCACGTGACCCATCAGAAGTCGGTACGAGCGAAAATAAGGACTATATAAGGAGGATACGTAGGCTAATCGGCCTACTCTTCGCTCTGTCTGCGTTACTTATCTTTCTCGTGTATCACCTAATTGTATTATCGAGTTTATTTAAAATCAGTGTGTGTTATCTGGAGGCAATTTAAGGTGAGGTCTTGATCTCTTTATGTGAAGGCACGAGGTCGTTCGTATAAAAGTCTGTTTTTATGGTTATTTCTTGAGCTAAGAAGCTCGTCCTTTGTTTAATTTATCGAACAACCTCGAGTCTGGCTGAATTCGTAGACTTGCTATTGCTCTTTCGCTATTATTGATTATATATTGCTTTTTGGCTTGTTCTATCGTAGTATTTTCTTCTATTTAGTATGTTAAATATTTATTGTGCATGAAATCTGTAGAATAAGTACTTTTCCTGGAGAACCTGAGCGAAGATAGCCGCGAGTGGCCTTAGGCCTCGCGTTACAGTAAAGTTTAGTTATAATTCTGTTTAATTCTGGTCATAATTGACTATTTTGTTATAATTTATCATTAATACCGTTTTGTTTAACGTAAATTCATCCCGTAAAGTTGAGTATAATGTGGATAATTTAATACTGTGTCATCGAGTATCATATCGTATAGAATCGGGTTTATAATATCGTCTACAGCTTTGACCCATTAACGCTGTTTTGCTTAACTCATTTCGAGTGACCATGCGGTTCCTAGTTTAAACTAGAATTCAGGATATCGTATTTATCACGCTTAGCAAGCCCCTACGTAAGACGGTATCGTTTGTTACCACGCTTTGTCGGCTAGCGACTGAAATATAAAATCCTTGTCTTAGGCGGTGTTATGAAAATAATTTTGCTTTGGGTACGAAGTATCGCTTTGTGATACCAAATCTGGAGTCTAGTTTCTAGTTTTATATCGAGTCAACTCTGACCCGCCTATGACTCGTTTCGTAGTATAAAGTACGTAAATTCCACCCCGACAAGTAGGAGAACTATCGTAACCTATTAATGAAAATCTATGTCTGATTCTATTGTTGACACTGACCGATTACTCAAATTCGTGATAAATAATTGATTGATGTTACCTCAAATACTCGTGTCGAATTAATGATTTGTACGGTGTACCCTGCCCCTCTATCTAAGGCTACGGAAAACTGAGTTAGTTGAGTTGTCGCTCGTTGCATTCTCGTAATTTTGGCTAAATAATTTGTTTTATGGTATCGTAAAAATTTGGTTAAGAAACGACGCTAAAGCGTCTGGCGCCCAACATCTAGTAAGTTTCAGTAAAAGTAACACGGGAAAGCGTCGAACTGTGACGTAGTAGTGGTTTTCCTCTTCCTAAAAGAAAACTGCGTTACAATGGATACATTACAGTCATTTCATTCCAAAATATTAGTCTTTATTCTAAGATTTCTAACTTGTATCCTCGTACATAAAATGTAAGACAATTACGTGCTAGATTTTTCATCATAATCTTGCGAGTAGGATAAATTGTAAATTTTTCTTGTAAAGTGAATATCCAATAAGACGGAGGCCTACACTTTGCTCTAATTTCATGAATTCCAAATTAGTTCATGTCATGAATACGTGATACTATGAAGGCAATATTAAACTTTCAAGTCAAAGTTATTTGAATTCGATACTGTTCGCCAATTGCGAGGTACGTGCAGGCCCTCTCTCTTATTCGTCCACTGTACATTATTGTTTTTGTAACATATGATTCCATATGTACTATTCAAATGACAGGTTATCCGGTAACGCAACTATTAACCGGAACGGTACACTCTGTTCTCTCACTTGAATCAATTTTATATTTACAATTTATACACGTCGTAGATTATGAATCCAAAATCACACTGTGATTTTGAACATATGGATCATGAATATTAGCAACTTATCGTCATTATTTGAAAACGTGGTGTTGTAGTAACACGGATCTATCACCAATCTTATGAATAAATAACAAATTATTTGTATTGACTACGTTTCAAATTATGCAGCATATACTATATAGTATATCTTTTTAACCAACCTTCGTTTTGAATCAACATACCACAATCAAAAGAATTCTTCGTATTTACAATTGTCATATGCCATATTGTACTCACGGCCATCTCTGTAATACAAACATATAAGCATTTTTTCCTCCTCTCGGCCAAGTCATCTTGCGTACTTGCTGATCGCTTACACTCAACCAACTATTTTGATTGTATTTCAGCATTGCACTATAATGACCTCTGTCAACATTATCACCATGGTGAAATATCGCACTACTTACTATAAATTTTTTACCGTCAAGTAATACGATGGACGTTGGTATAGCATTCAATTTTAAATTACCAATCTTAATTGCTCTATCAACTTTATAAGAAAATAGCATCAGTTGAAGTACAACAGTTTCTTTCACAGACGTTAAAACAATTCTCTGTAATTTATTTGTTTTATGACAGTTATTGCAAGTACTGTCAATCCTGGTCCAGCGTGAGAAAGACATGTCTACCAAATCCTGAGTACTCCGGGGACACTTTTCATCATTGGCAATATTGATGGGTAATGTAACGATATAATTCGATTCTGTATTTTGCGAGGTGAGTCCACAGTCGTTACATTTGATAGTTGTGATTGTCTGATATTCTATCGTTTCACGAATGATTTTCGATTTTTGACAAAGTGCCATAAGAAATTCTGCTGCATCCTGCTGAACCGTCTCTGCGAAACGGTGATCAGCAAACTCTCGAACGGCCAGTGAATTCAAATTTTCACTAGCCCTAACATGAGAATGAGCAAATATTCCTAGTGGGTCTTCGTTACCTAGTTTATCGAGCATCTGTATAATAGTTTTGCAGTGAAATAAGCACTGAATGATTGCATTAGCGTAACAAGAAACGTTATCGTTATTGACTATGCCAACGACGTTCGGTACAGAAGCACGATTTGCAATATTGGCTACTTCGGGCTGGATATCACAAACCTGGTTATTATTCTCATAAACTGACCACACGGTATCTCGGATTTTTATTTTAGTTTCGTGCGTAACATCTATTGCCGATAAATCAGGCCTGTACATCTTTCTCAGCCTATTGTATTCGACTAGTGCCGACTCCTGAAATTTGATTGAACATGGATCTAAGTTGATCACATGCGATCCCTCCAGGGACGTTACTCTTGACAACGCAACGTAGGCTTGTCCAGAAGTAAAGACCCTATTGCCAATATCTATGACAGCGCTTGTCAAACTCAATCCTTGACTTTTATGTATAGTTATACCGTAACTAAGAGATAAAGGAAACTGCTTTCTGAAAATGAATGCTCCGTTCATTATCTCGAACTTAGTCGAAAGTTTCTCTATAGTATAATCTTTGCCGGACGATAAAGCAATTGTTAACGATTGCACTTTACCCGTGTCTATGCCTTTTGAAACAGATGTGACACTACCTATTGTGCCGTTGACAAGACCCGAGGTTATGTCGATATTTCTTCTGATCATGACCTTCGCTCCAATTTTAATTGTAATAGTTTTCGCAATACCTGCGGTACGAGAACTATCTTCATTTTAATTATCCAAAAGCTTAGATATTTTTTTCTTCAAATATGGCATACAATCAACGGTATCCTCTGCGTTTAGTTCTATTTCGTCGCTTTCAATTCTCGCAAGCATTGCGATATTTAAAACCTCACACTGATGTCTAGTGGGAAACAAGCAAACCGTATCTATTGGTAGTTTATCAATGTAGTCGCATAGGTCGTTAAGTCTATCGCTGATACTATTCTCAACAATTTTCAATTTTCTCGCTTGAAGAATATCTATGTCACCCCTAGTCAATATGCCGAAACGAACTCGATCCAAAATTTCTTTATATGACAAGTCGTTTTGTTGACGCATATTTATTATCAGCTCGTCATGTGTGAATAAATGCGACCATAAATTAATCATTCCTAAAGAGCCTAAGTATTTCTGTAGCCGGTCTTTTGATATTTTTATAAAAGCTGATTGATCATTTACGGGAGGTAGCTGTAACAAATCGCCCAAAAGTATTACATGTTTTCCTCCAAACCAACCTCCGTCAGAATTTTTTGTATTGAATATTTCAGACAACCTCAAGTGAATATATGCCAATGTTACGTTTGAAATCATTGACACCTCGTCTATAATGAATAAAACAACGTCTTTCATTTCTTGCCTTAAAATTTTCAGTACCTGATCCGATAATTCTTTATATTTCGGAGTACCTCCATGCTCAATGGGCAATTGAAATAATCGATGTATCGTTAACCCGTCAATATCGAAAGCTGCTAGCCCGGTGGGTGCCGTTACGGCTGTAACTTTTCCGAGTATCTGTTTAGTCCAGCATCTGATGGTTTTAATTAGAAAACTTTTACCAGTGCCACCTGCGCCGCTCACAAATAGACGCAAGATTTCTTCATTATTTCCTGAATTCAGAATGCTTGTTACCTTCTCAAATATTCTCTTCTGGTCGTCATCAAACTCGGAAATCATTTGGTTGATATCAACGTCCTTGAGTTGTTCCTCGACACAGTTGAACTCTTGCATAGCTACGTCAGCCTCTACCGGCTGGAAACCTAACGGATTATCCTCACCGCCCTGTGAGTCTTCACTAAGCATGCTCGTCTTGTGAGCTGAATCAACCAATTTGTTTTCAATCTGTCCTTTAATAAATTCAAACCCCTTTCGAATATCTAGCAATCGTTCGTGATACTGAAAAGCTGCTATAAGCTCCGTTTTCGATTTATCGAAAGATTCGGTATAAGAATCACAACCCTGTTTCAGGTCATCGGTATCTCGCCAGGGTTTGAACATAAGTAACAGTGAGTAGAAATATTTTTCCGGCTGTACGTTCACGTTGTGTTGATAATGATTTATCAGATAAGCACGCTGTCATTTTTCAGATACAAACCGTCGCTAAGTTGATATATTTCTACGCTAGTATTTACAGGCTTTATCTTTGTTATATCATACCATCCCGAAAAATCGTACAGATGTACAGACTTCAACTCGTCGGGCCTGTTTGGATAGTAATTGTCGATAAGCGACGGAAAAAAAATGTCTGTAGATTCTGGATGGAGTGCTTTTACAGTTTTGAATGATCTTAATTTTCTGTTTCGTATTTGATTAACATCTAACCATTTGATCGTTGTGTCTGGGTCAGTTCCATGTAGTGATATTCCTAATAACGTATCTGCAGCTTCCAATGCTCCACATTCTCTATTAGCCAAACTGCGCACCGCTACACTCCAAAGTCGACTACTTAATGACTTGGTTGAATTAATGTCATCAAATATTTCCACTCCATCACTAGATTCACATTTGGTCGTATATTTAGTGCAATACCAATTTAGCAGTGAAGATTTTTCACCGATGAACTGTATATCCATGTTTCCTTCCCAAGCTGTGAGAATAACAGGATTGTAGTCATTGATACAGGTCTCCGCCTCTGACTGCGGTAAGTCATACAATCGACTTTTCGACTTCAGCTGTTTTCTTTCCGCAACAGAGATAGCCACATCCCTCATAACCAATGAATCCGTAACAGGTCTCGGAAACCCGAACCTGCAAACTCTTGAGTATCCCTTTCTAGTTTTTTTGTTACGTAAACAGTAATTATTGTGCCTGTGTCTCTGATGCGTGTCTACTCTACGATATAACGTTGGCGAAACGTTTTTATCAGGCATCTTGCACGTGACATAATCGGTGATGAATCAAGCCACCGCATCGGTAGAAGATTCCCCAATAACAGGAGCATCTTTAATCCGAATCAATAAATGAAAATGTTGTGTACCTCTTCCTTGGTACTCTCGTCGCCAAAAGTAATGAGTTACTTCCCCGATCGGGTGATCGCTCGAACAAATGAAGCTAAACATAGCCTGAAATTTATTATCAAGATACCTTGAAGTAGATACCGGATCGGCAGCTACAAGCTTACTCGTCGAAAAATTCGACATTTCGGTTCCATTCACTTTACGGATATATTCAGCCAAATCTTCCCACATCCATTCGCTGGGACTTATGGTTAAGAACCATGTCGCGGGACCATAATTACGAATCATACATGCTAAATTATTTCGCGGTCTACGCCAATACTGTTCCGTATTGCGTAATCTAGAAAAGATAGTTGTAAGATTTCCTTCCAGTTGTTCCTTAGACATCATATCCAAGCAGTTTGCTGCCGTGAAGTTTTCTCGAGGCCTCATTACATTCAGTTTATGGAAGATACCGCTCCTTAATTGGCGAATGTTAGTCATGTAGCAAGTAAAAAAGATATTGTTGACTCAATCTAAAGCAAGCGTGCTTGGACATTAATCTGCATTTTATAAAGTCACATTCTCGTAAATAAGCCGTTCGTTTTTGGTACTGGCCATTAACGCCATAAGGATACAGATCCGGAAAACACATAATATCTATGTCTAAATTTTCATCCCATCTATTCAGAGGCGCTGCTTGTACTTTCAGCAATTGATAGAGAGCTGAAGCACTTTGATTTTCCCTATCTTCATGTATGGGATAGATTATGAATTGTTCGCAATATGCATCGGAATCAATAATCTGAGTTAACATTGCCGGACGATCGATAAGTTCTTGGTCATTATCGCACACTGATTTCAAGTCCGCATGTTCTTCCAAATCTTCGCTTTCCTGTTGTACCTGAATTTCAGCATTTTCAGTCAAATCGTCCAACAACAAGTGGCTCTCTACCGATAATTTGATTTCTCTATACAACGGATTATTTGTCTTCAGCCATGTGAGCGCATCATGAATTTTATGTACATTTACCAATTTACTCCAAACCACCTTCGATTTGTTCGGGATACCACAAACCAATATAAATAATTCGTGATTAAGATTCATTGCGTCCGTCGGGGATGGTAATTTCTTCAACGTCTCCTCCAAAGGCAATGGCAAATGAAAAGTTCTACCCTTTACTTTTTGTATCGTCACGGAATGAGGCAAATTCTTCTTCGCTACTGTTCCCATTCTTTGAACCGTCTGAAAAGCTTTCGCTCTTTGAATTAAAATTCTCTCGTATTCATTCAACGACGATACTACGGATGGTCTTTCTTTCACGGCCAGTTGATTCAGGCTGCAAGTCGGTGGTAACTTACCATCGCGAAAGTTGCTCAGACAATAGTTGCAAATGAAGCCAGTAATATCAATGTACTCTTTGAGCTCTGACCAGTAAACTCCTGACGGCGGTTTTTTCAATTTCGAAATTTCCACAACGTTTCTTCTGCAACAGAATTTTGTACAAGACTCGCAAGCTAATCGTGGTGTATCCATTGAACGCTTAGTCAGTGCTTCGAATGCATTACGATATTTATAAATTATGTCATCTTCATTTAAATTCGTTCGTTCGTCTACACACGGCTGATGAGCTCGAGCTTTTTGTGCTTCTTTTATTGATATTTCGTTTAAAACTTCTAGGACACCCCGATTTAAAGAGCTATCAATATAATTAATTTTCCTGACTAGACTTATGATCTCAACCACCTGTCCAACAAAGTATCTAATCGGCGTGAAATGAGCACTCAATATCTGCATTGGTAAAAGTTTTGATCGACAAGTTCCCGGATTTACATAGCAGCTTTGTAAATGCCAAAATTTATTACGTAATTTATTAACGCTGCAGACATTAACTTGGTTTATGTTGTTCCGAATATTAGTTAGATTCCAATAACTAACAAGCTTCAGGAAATGTTCTATTCTGTCGATCGTATACAAATCAGGTTTCACGCACATTTTCGAGTCACAAGTCCACGATTTCCGCACATGATTGCTTGGCCATACTGGTAAAATATTAGCAATTTGCCCAGCCGATGTTGTAACGAGCGATTTTTTCACGATTGCCAATTCATTGTGGGCAGTATCAGCAAAATAGCTTTCGGATGATCCAGTATGTTTCGAATACCAACTCAATACCAAGGTTAGGGAAAACTATCAGTTTAGTGTTGACAAATTCACTGAGTTAGAGAACAAACATGAGAGTTTGAAAACAAACATCGACACAGAGGTTAGGAGAATTAGATTCAGAAACTCTGGTAACAACAGTGAATGTCATAACGTGATAGCCAAACATATCAAAATGCCAACTTATTCAGGAAAAGCATGGGAACGACCTGCTAACTTTATTAAAGAATTAGAAGAATACTTTACCTTTGTAGGAGCTGATTGCGATGAATTAGGTCTAAAACTCATAGGCCAATGTCTTAATCAGGATGCAAAAGACTGGTGGACTGCGCGTCGTGACGTGATCAATTCCTGGGACTCGTTCAAAAAGAGATTTCTAAATAGATACTGGGGAGAAGAAACACAGAGAGAGATTAGAAAAGATATAGAGTTCGGCTTTTATAATAACGATACGAAGGTAACGTGGTCAGAATACGCAAACAGAAAATTCGCGTCAGCCGCAGGCTTGTCTCCACGCATGGACGAAAAAGAAATAGTTCGTAGCCTCACCCGTCATTTTAATGAATCCGTAGTAGAAGCAGCTAGGTGCCGTGACATCCGCGACATCGATGCGCTCCTCGCATTCTTGGACGAATTGCAATTTGGGGGTAGATCAAATGCAACTCGAAGTAAGTTCACTCACACGAACAAACAAATTTCACCGGGTTATCGAACGACAGAGACGCGAGATAAACAAGTGTCATGGCGGACTGAGAACGTTAGTCCTGGTTCAAAACAAAGCGACGCGAACCAAAATATTAGGCCAAGTACTCAATATAACAGTCCAAAACAGAACTGGACAAATCAACAGATAAACGCGATCGACTGTGACGACACAACAGAAGATCAGATTACAATAGAAGCGAGTAACAGTTCGGAAAACTAGAGATCGCTGTGCCGGTCACACCGATAAACATACCGACACAGCATGAAGTAAATGTTTTCGCGGCGAATCTCGTTGATTTAACTACGTTTGAAGACCCGTACGAATTCCTAATTGCAGAAGAAACGAATGAGAAACCTGTAAATAACAAATGTCCGGAATTAAGTCTCCGAATTGAAAAGATAGAGATGAAAGCTTTGGTAGATACAGGTAGCCAAATAACTTGCGTTTCGGATAACTGGTATCTCAAACATAAAAACAACTTATCACAATGCGAAAAGTTACCGGTCGTAAATTTTCAAGTACAGGGTGTAACAGGGGGCAGACCAGCCCGAGTAAAAGAACAGTTTCTCGCGGAAATCAAGGTCGGTATGGCAGTTGATGAGGTAGGTTTTCTCGTCGTGCCTGGATTAAAACACGATGTAATAATCGGTATCGACACACTGCGTAAATGGAGAGCTGATCTTGACTTGCAAATAAACAGACTGGAGATCCAAATAAAAGAGAAAAAATATTATATCGAATTGTATAACCCAAGCGATAAACAAAATCGATCAGATTCAACGGCTGAAATCTCTAGTTTGAAAACAACCGAGAATCAAGAAAATAAATATCACATAACCGATGATGAAGTAGAGAGCAAACTAACCGGATGTCAGGTACTAGGAGCCGATGAAGTTAGAGCCTTTACAGACTTAATAAAAAATTATCGAGATGTCTTTCAAAAAATTCCGGGTAGAGTCACGGTGTATGAACATAAAATCAAAGTTTACGAAGATAAACCGTTCGTCAAACGATCATATCCCATTTCAATGATACATAGAGATAAAGTAAATGAAGAAATACAAAAAATGTTAGAGCTCGGAGTGATCGAGAGATCTTATAGTGAGTATGTGAATCCACTGGTAGTTGTTGCTAAAAAGTCTGGCGAGATCAGATTAGTCTTAGATGCAAGATACATCAATCGGCTTATAGTAACTGATCACGATTGTGCGCAATCTACTGAGGTTTTGTTCCAGAAGTGCGGAAATGCAACCGTAATGTCGAGTCTAGACCTAACAGCTAGTTTCTGGCAAGTGCCATTACATAAAGATTCGCGGAAATATACGGCATTCATGCACGAGGGGAAAACCTACCAATTCACTGTCACACCATATGGGCTAAGTACAAGTCTAGCCAGCCTGATTAGAACCTTAGATCTAGTGTTAAAGGACACAGATCAATTCACGATAAATTTCGTAGACGATATATTGTGTTTATCTGACTCGATCCAATCACATTTAAAGCACCTTGAGTTGTTGTTTAAAGTTTTCAGAAAATACAATATGACGATAAATTTTAGTAAATCAAAATTCTTCCGAGAGGAAATCGATTTTTTAGGCCACAAGATAACGAAAGAAGGCATAAGGCCGCAATTAGAAAAGATTGAAGCGATTAAAAACTTTCCAGAAATAAAGAACGTTGAACAACTAAAAGGATTTTTGGGCCTAACAAATTATTATAGTAAATTTACAAAATCTTATTCCGAGGCAACTGCACCATTATTAGCGTTGGTAAAGAAGGACTCTAAATGGGATTGGACCGA
Organism: Tenthredo distinguenda; assembly: GCA_947538915.1. Lineage (NCBI taxonomy): Eukaryota > Metazoa > Arthropoda > Insecta > Hymenoptera > Tenthredinidae > Tenthredo > Tenthredo distinguenda. The sequence continues at coordinate 17,367,674 of OX384534.1, forward strand.
GGAAATGATAACACATTTTACGAAAGTAAAGAAGTTGTTCTGTGACAATATGATAATACACCATCCTGATCCTAAACGTAGATATTATTTACAGTGCGATGCAAGCAATTACGCTATCGGCGCCGTATTATACCAACTTTCAGATCAAAATGAAGAACTAATTGTCGGATTTGCAAGTAGAACATTAAAAGGAGCAGAGTTGAATTACTTCACAACCGAAAAAGAATTGTTAGCAGTAGTGTTCGCGTTAGGAAAATTTCGGACATTTGTGGCAGGAGCTCAATTAACCATTCGGACAGACCATAAGGCATTAACATTTTTATTTGCATGCAGACTATTAAGTTCAAGGCTAACCCGATGGATTTTGTTTGTTCAAACGTATAACTTCGACATCGAGTACGTTAAAGGAAAAGATAATGTTGTCGCAGACACGCTGAGCCGATATCTTCCTGAAAAGAAAGAAAAAATAGCATTAGTAAGGCAGATAATAATATTAGCGCCATTAGCTAAAGAATTAACAGATGAACTAAGAATTAATTTAGAATCACTTGCTAACCATCAAAGACAGGACGAGAGAATTTTATCGATCCTGGAATCAGACGAAATACAATCAGAAAGGCGATATAAAATCATAAATGATGTACTATACCACGTAGAGCCAGGGGGCGGTTTGAAAGCCTACGTGCCTGATTCATTAATCAAAAAATTAATCAAGGAATGCCATGAGATATATGGGCATACAGGCTCGAGCAAATGCTACCGGATATTGAGAGAAGGTTTCTATTACCCTAAATTCGCACGAGTAATCCGACAAGAATTAGCGCGATGCGATAGATGTCAAAGATGCAAGGTACCTAGCTTCTATAGTTATGCAAGCATGCAAAACATAGTTCCGCGGGGGGTAGGCGATTTAGTATCCATCGATTTTCTGGGACCGTTACCTTCTAGCAAGGGAAACTATAAATGGATCTTGGTAACTTGCGATGCATTTAGTAAATTTGTACGAATGTATCCTTTGAGAACGGCGAACGCGGAGTCCATCATCAAATGCATCTTTGATAAATATGTACCGGAACTTGGAAAGCCGAGCAGGATCCAGTTTGATCATGGTACACAATTTACGTCAGCTAGGTGGTTGAATAAATTAGAGGAAGAGGGTATGACCCCAATTTTTTCATCAATACGTCACCCACAAGGGAACATAGTCGAGAGAGTGAACCGAGAAATAGGAAGGTTTTTTAGGACATTCCTCACGGAGGAACATACCGCATGGATCAATTGGATCTCAGTGATTGAGTGTTGCATAAACGGGGTGTACCATGATTCAACTGGATTCTGCCCGTGCGAAATCCAACTAGGAGAACCTCCATCTAGATTCTGGGAGGAATGGCTCATAAAAAATAGGGACAATATACCCAGAGACGCGAAACTAGGATTAGTTCGACGGAATATAATAAAACACGGATTAAAACGAACCGATCGTTTTAATCGCACACACCGGCTAGTAAAATTTAATGTTGGAGATCTGGTACTAGTTAGAGCGTTGAACGTATCAGATACTAAGAACAAAAAGATGGGAAAGTTTTTCACCCTTTACGAAGGACCCTACAGATTAAAAACTAGGATTGGCGAAGCCACATTTATTTTAGAACACCTGAATAACGGTCTAGAAAGAGGTCGATTCCATACTAATATGTTCAAGCTTTATCTAGAACCTTCTCGAGAAATATAGAAAAACATTTTGAATACACACTGACAAAACGTTTAGGCTTTGTGACATAGGATTATACTCGAAAAAAAAAAAAAAGTACTCACCTATATTACACACCTGTAATTTGGCGTCTATAAGAGTAGAGCAGCAAAGAAGACACCAGCAGTTTTCGGCAAGATGACCTCGTTTGAATACGGATACTCGAGTGTGCAAGACAAAGAGACGCAAACCGAACCGCAACCATACCTAGATGGAAATAATAATGTATTAAAAATTTTATTTCCGAACAAGACGTTTATCCCGGGGAAGGGAAGGTTTGTCAAAGGGAGAGCAATACAGACGGTTGCAGTAGAGAAGAAGATGAGAAGAAGAAGGAGGGTTGCAGATAAGCCTGTTGAAATAGAGGAGATTGATAATCAGAAAGTACTTACCAGAGAACAACTTGATCCGACGATGAAGGCAGATTCAATGAAGGAGGATCAGATAGGCAATACGATTAAAAAACTCACCCTACCTATACAAATCGACCTAGTAAGTCTCAACATCGCTGCACCTAAAGAACAAGACAAACAAACATCACCGATTATGACGAAAACATTACCGATTACGACGAAAACATCACCGATTATAACGAAAACATTACCAACTCAAACTTATGAACCTAAGAAAACAGACGAAAAAAAGGCAACAGAGACGTACTTACCGTGGAAACTAATCACAGTGGAGATACCGGAAGATCGAAAGTTACAGCGAAAAGAACACCGAAAGAAGATCTCGATGCTGAAGTTGTTTGGATCCATTGATATTTCGGATGACGACGACGAAGAAACACCTGCGCCGTCGAGCAAGCATAACAAACGCGAAGAGATCGAGATACCGGTATTGTTCGACCCTAGTGATCCTCTGGGTCTGAAGAGGCTGTAGATGCAACCCGGGTACAACGTCAATCATCGTCCGAACATCTGACAAATCATCCGAAGATCCGATGATTGAAGGGGGCAATGTAACGGATCGGGTGATCTACACCCGAAACAATACGTCACAACGCGCACCATCAACCGCGCACAACAAGTGACGTCAATAGGTGATTATATAAGCGCAGCGCTAACATGGCTTCTCAGCAGTGTTAGGCAAAGCGCCACGCTGACTCACAATCCTATTCTTTCCGAGGCCAGACAGGCAAAGCGCCCTGGCACTCTTTAGAGTCATTAATTTGCACACGGAAACGACCGTAGCGGCGTTTTACGTTTCGAGTCAACTACTTTCCTTATTTTCTTTTGTTCATTACATCTTACTTCATACTTCATTTATCTCCAATATAACTATAATTTGATTTATATAACGATCGTAGATTCGTTGCTTAGCTAAATCTACAATTCTTGATTAAACATATGTAATATAATTTATAGACTAATTTTCCGGTTGCAACCACTTCAATTTATTATGAATTATTTGATTAATTAAAACTTTATGTTAATCGGGACGGTTTCCTTTTCTTTAAAACCTTTTTCTCCATAGGCTGAACTGACCTGACTAACACCTTATATTTAATTAGCTAATATACAGCTTCGGTGACGACTGCACTGCCCAGTTCAAATACTCGCTTCGGTGCGCTTTGCGCATCCAAGTCGAGATACTGTCTCGGCAAGTGCGTTGAATCCCAAGTCTGATACAGCCTCGGTGGTGCTTGCAGCATCCAGGTCTGAGGGAGGCAGCTACGGTGTGATTCGCTCCACCCTAGTCTGTATTAGGGACTAACAAATTGATTACCTCTACCAAGGAGCCCTAGAAATTAATCTAGAGTAAAGACACTCACAAGTAACTAGCCTTACGCGACACCTTCCGTGTCGCGTAAAGCACCCGAAAAGTTACAATATATATATTGTAACTTTTTGCTTTTGTCGCGGGCCAGAGGCTATAGCGATGCTGCAGTTATTGTGAGTGTCTTTGTCTTAAGTTAGTCGTTAATAAGTTTCGGAACTTCTCTTATAGGTTGTTGGCAGGGAAAAGGATGGTTTAGCCACCAAAAGCCACCTAACTAACCTCGTGATTTTAAATTATCTAACGGACTCGGATAAATTTCTTTATCAAAGCCGTGTAGGTACTGGCGGACTCGGATACTGAGACCAAAGCCGCTATACCTTCTATTACAGAGCCGGGTGATTGGCCAAGCCTGTTTTCCTATACAAAACCTAACCAACTACGGATCCGGAAATCTTTTAGATTTCAAGACCGTCCGCCAGACTCGGAATTGTTTCTCGTTGGCCCTCGGACACGGGGTTTTAAGCCAATGCCGTTCGCTCTTCGACACAATCCAAAGCTGTTCCCTAAATGGCTTTATTTGGGCAATGCTAAAGAGGAAAGAACTCGGAGCTGAAACGTCTGCCAATTCGAATAAATCTTTATCCAATAAAATTACTTCGATTTACATCTGTTTTTCTTAACCTAATCTATCCTACGTTTATAATGATTCAGTGCCATGCAATATGCGCTACTTATTTATTTCTATGATATCCGTGATGCAAGAATTTATGTTTAGAAAGCTATTTCCCTTTTTTGCTAATATCGTGAATTTAAGTCAGTCATCAGAACTAGGCGTTCTGATGCTAGAGTAAGTGATTTTAAATGAGTCGTTGTGGCGCTGTGCCTACGAACGCTCTGAGAACTACCTGTGAGTCGTAGTGGTGCTGTACCAACTAACGCTCCTGAGCATTTCGAGTATGCTACTTATATAGTCGCGATCCCCTCTTCTTTCTTGACGTCATCGCGTTGGTCGAATGTAGAGGATTAAGTTAATCCTCTGCCTGGCCTCTGAACTGGTTATATCTGGTATATTTGGAGTATAAAATACCTGAATATGTTACATTAGCCCCCTTTCATCAAGTGAACTTCCGCATCAACAAGTTTTTCTTTCTTCCGACTATTTAACGTGGAGATTCGCTTGATGAACCTTAGTCAAGTTTCGTTCCTTCAGCTGGCCGGTTGATGCCACCTTCTCTTTTTTTTTTCTTTTTAGTTATTGGTTTGATGTGAATGATTTTCCACCTCTTCTTCAGTATCGTTTTAATTCGGTTCTAATTGTTTGAGTCCCAACGGGTCGGTGTGATCCCAATTCTTCATGTAGTTTGGTATCTCCGGTGCTAATAACGGTGTCAAATCTGGTAGTGTTGGCCGTGGCCTGTTAATCTTCGGTGTTTTCAGTGCTGCAGGCAATGCAGGTGGTGCATGTATCACTGCCAACTTTCGCACGGTAGGTATATACGGTCTATTTCTGTCTATGAAGTGGTACATGTTTTTTTTATATGCCTCTCTTTCCATAGGTGTGCGGTCCATTATATCGAGGCTTTGCAATTTCCATTGCAGTCCCAGGTCCACATTCTTCTGCTCTTCTTTGATGTCATCCCTTTTCCAGCGTATCTTCTGGTCGATCGTGAGTATGACATCGTCTGTGATGACAGGTACGTTTCTAGGTATTTTGTGCGTTAATCCTTCCAGTTCCTGTATGAGGCTCTCCTTAATTTCTTCAATTTCCGATTTGGAAAAGGCCTCACCCTTTGTTATCATTAAATCGATTTCATTGTTGTTAACGTCACACTTTCGTTTCTTAGGTTTTCTCTTCATTCCCAGGAGCTTATCCAGTTTCGGTGTCATTGTGTCCTTTCCAGGACGCGGTCTACCTCCACCACTAATGAATTTTCCCGACGGATACACCAACCGGTCCTCTTCATCATGACGCACCTCTTTGCCGTCCAAGTTAGCCTGCACTCCTTTCTCCTGCACGCTGATATAACCGTATGATGTCATCTTGATTGCTTGTACTGGATTAGTCGATTTCAATCGCGGTTTTATATAATCGCACTCAATAATAGCTTTATTTTGGATATGTCGATCATTCCGCATTAACTGTATCGACTCGGCTAGGTCTATTGTCACTTGGGCATAGGTATTATACCTTTCTATAATTCTGGTTTCTTATATTCTATATTTAACTTATATAATGCTTAAACATATTTACGTGAAATCGTCCACGCTCCTTGAGAGTCGTTGGATTTTCTAGTATAAATGTAGCTTCGCCAATTTGACTTTTTATTCTAAATGGTCCCTCATATAACGCGAAGAACTTCGCCATTTTTTTATTTTGTGTATCAGATACGTTTAAAGCACGCACAAGCACTAAATCATTGATTTTAAAACTAGACATCTTGTGAGTTGCATTATATCGATCTGCTCGATACTTTCCTCTTCGTTTTATATTTTCTTTTGCTAACTTGAGTTTATATTCATACGGTAAATGAAATTGCTCACCCAATATGCATGGTCCCCAAAATCTTTTAGGTTTTTCGTTTTTTTGTAACTCACACGGTGCAAATCCGGTGGTATCGTGATAGATTTCGTTCATGCATGATTCTATCACTTCTAACCATTTTATCCAGTCAGTATGCTTGTCTGTGATAAAAGTTCTAAAAAATCGGCTGATTTCGCGATTGACCCTTTCTACTATATTACCCTGTGGGTGTCGAATTGAGGAAAATATCGGCGTTACGTTTTCATCTTTTAATTTTTCTAACCATTTTACGGACGTAAATTGCGTTCCATGATCAAATTGTATCCTTTTAGGTTTGCCTAATTCTGGAACGTATTTATCGAATATGCTGCGGATGGTGGACTGTGCGTTAGCGGTTTTTAGCGAGTACAATTTCACGTATTTACTAAAAGCGTCAATCACAACTAACAACCACCTATAGTTCCCACGGCTTGCAGGTAATGGACCAAAAAAATCTATAGAGATTAGATCTCCTACGCCAGCAGGTATAATATTTTGCATATTGGAATAACTGTAACAATTTGTTACTTTACATTTTTGACATATGATGCAGCGGGCTAATTCTTTACGTATTATTTTACCAAACTTTGGATAATAGAACCCTTCCCGTAACATCTTGTAGCATTTGGTTGATCCTACATGTCCATAAACCTCATGGCATTCAGAGATTAGCGTTTCTACGATTGATTCCGGTAGGTACACTCGTAGCTTGCCCCCTGCTTCCCGTTGATACAAAATGTCATTTTCATACTTGAATCTTAATTTATCGTTCGCTATACCCTTATCGACCAGATCAGCTATCCGGAGGTCAGCCTTTTGTAATTTCGCCAAGGCACGGAGCTTTTGCATCAAGTCCTCGCTGACTTTTCTCGCTAGTTCCGCGATTATTTCGACTGAATTGACCGAGCTCGACGATTTTGTTCCGGTGGATACCTACTGATTATATCAGCGACTATATTGTCCTTTCCTTTTATGTATTCAATTTTGAAATCATAGTTTCGAATGTACAATACCCATCTAGTTAATCTTGAGCTTGTCAATCTACAAGTCAACACAAAACTTAGCGCTTTATGATCGCTTCGGATAACAAGTTCCGCGCCTATTATGAACGTCCTAAACTTTTCTAGTGAATAAACTATTGCTAACAGCTCCTTTTCTGTGGTAAAATACCCTAGTTCTACCCCTTTGAGCGTTCGACTAGCAAATCCTACGATTTTATGTTCGTTTTCGCGATCAATTTGGTACAACATACCCCCAATTGCATAACTGCTGGCATCACATTCTAAGTAATATTTTGCGTTTGGGTCAGGGTGGTGAACTATCATAGTTTCGCAAAATAATTCTTTTATTTTTTTGAATTGTTCGTTAATCTTTTCTGTCCAACACCACTTTACATCTTTCCGCAGCAACTGCAACAGTGGGACTGTCAATTCCGCATAGTCTTTAGTAAATTTATTGTAATAATTTGCTAATCCCAGGAACCCTTTCAATTGTTTCACGTTTCTTGGTGTGGGAAATTCTTTAATAGCCATGATCTTTTCAGATTGCGGTTGTATCCCGTCCTCTGTGATTCTATGTCCCAGAAATTCAACTTCTCTTCTAAAGAACTTGGACTTCTGGAAGTTCAGTGTTAGGTTATGCTTTCGAAATGTTTCAAATAGCTCCTCTAAATGTTGTAAGTGGTCTACGACCGATGCTGATGTGCTGTAACATTGCAAGGTGCACCTGCCGTTACAATCAGCTCCCGAACCCTTAGACGGCCGTGATTAAGTAATTGGGAGTGAATGTGGAAAGCACGATTGCAATAGGATAGCCACGAGGCTAATATAATCTCCGAGAGGCGACCGTGACTGCACTAAGGCTGTAGACTTTATTTCTGATTTTGTTGGTTTTCTTTTTCACTTTCTCTATTATGGGGGAGACGTGGCCAAACTGGCGGTGGAGGACGACGTGACATGACCGACGCGAACTTACGTGGACGACCCGGACAGTATGAGGCCCACCTAAACTTAAGGCTACGACGCCTCTGGGGGCCTAGCACTACGTCAGCCAACGGAACAGCCAGCGAGAACGCGGGGGAGTGCCAAGGGCACTCAGCTACGAGGGAAAACGGTGGTGGAGGTGATTCCCGCCACCCCCAAGAACCAGCGAACCGCGTCCCGCCAGAAGAATCCTCGAGGATCACCCTTCCCGACTTTGAAGTTTCGCGCGTAGTGCGGCCAAACCGCCATGTAAGGCGATCTGGCGTTCGATAGACAGATCGATAATCGCCTAATTACCGAGGGTGCGCAATACGGGCACCATGCGGTCTAGTAGATCACTCTGCGTTAGGCCGGCGACTTAGGTGGTTTCGAGAGAGAGCGTTGGTTGTTTGGTACGGTTGAGTTCTTTGTTTTGGTTTTGTGGAGTGTGTGGGAGCCCGCGTGGGACCTCTAATTAAGTACTACGGAGGATGGATTTTGCCTACGAGGCCCAAGAATTCCTCAGGTGGCTGGAAAACGGTAAGCGGTAGCTAACTCTACCCATTTTCTGATTTGAATCCGGCAACGGCCGTCGGCCATCTTGCTTTGATCTAAGCCACGAGGCTCTTTCGTAATTTTGGGATTCAAATAAAGACGACCCCCGAGTCGGTAGGCCGTCACCAGTGTCCCGTAGTAATAGAGAATTTTCGCGTTTTCCTTTGAGTACGTTTTGTAGTTTCGAGTACTGTAATTTTGTCGCGTTTCGTCCTGCAGCACACGAGTGCAAGAAGGACAGTCTTAGGTCGTCACTGTCGCTGGCTCTCTCCCTCCTACGAGGAGACTCAGACGGTTTACTCAGGCGTGAGCCTGCTTAGTTTCTTTTCTTTGGTCTCTCTTTATTATATCATTTCAAATCTCGATTCGCCTACGAAGGCCGAGTTAGGTTAAGTTAGTTTTAAGTGGAATTTGTAAATATTCAAGTATCGAAGAGGCCTAGCCTCCCGTAGGCTCGCCGGTCGCCTATACCCGACCGACAGCCGAGTCATTTGTTGTTGTTAATTTATTAGGTTTTAGGTAATTATTCATGAACACCTCGTGGTGATTATTCTGTTTGTCCACTGTGATATTGTTCCGCGAGGTACCGATTTGCCGAGTTAATTATTAGTTCCTTATTTTTTTTCTGTTATTGCTGTCCTACGTGGAAGCTCTTGTTTTTCTATTGTAATTTTAAAACTCGCAAATCGAGGCCAGGCCGCCTTTACACGGCCTGCAGCCGACTAGTACCCGAGGGGGAGTACCCCCGGGTACGCACGATTATTGTTATTAATTTTTAAATCCGTTTTGCTATTTTATTGAATAAATTCTTATATTTTTGTTACCGTAAACTCCACGAGTAGTTATTTAACGCCGAGCTCCTCCTTCATTTAATCCCGACCCCTCTCCGCGGTACTGTTGCTAGCCGCCGCATAAAATTCCGTTAGGCTTTTGTTTTGTTTGTTTCGAGGATTTTGAAAGTGGCGAGTAGTCGCCTGGCGCCCAACTTAGTTAGTAAATTTGAAATCTCGGGTATAGCTGTGTGCACGTTGGATTGACCCCGGAGGCTGGCTATCCGGTCCAGATCCGAGGGTCAACAAAAATCCACGTCACAGTGCATAAAATGTCATCAACGAAATTTATAGTGAAATGTGCTACATCTTGTAGTATTATATCTAATGCTCTAACAAGGCTAGCTAAACTAGTGTTTAACCCATATGGAGTTACTTTAAATTGATACGTTTTACCTTCAAACATGAAAGCTGTGTATTTTCTTGATTCTACGTGTAATGGCACTTGCCAAAAACTGGCAGTCAGATCTAAACACGACATCAGTTTTGTATTACCACATTTTTGAAAGAGTACCTCAGTAGTCTGAGCACAGTCTCTATCAGGTATGATTAATTTGTCAATAAAACGAGCATCAAGCACTAACCTTATTTCACCGTTTTTCTTTGATACTACCACAATGGGGTTAACGTATTCGCTACTTGATCTTTCAATTATTCCGTGATTTAACATTTTACCTATTTCATTTCTTACTTTTTCGCGGTGCATAATTGGCACTGGATATGACCTGCGTACAAATGGTCTATCCTCGTAAATCAGTATTTTATGTTCGTACACTGACACTCTCCCTGGAATCTTGCTGAAAATGCCCCTATATTTCCTTAACAAGTCAATAAAGTTTCTTTGGTACTCGTTTTTCAACAAATCGCATTCTGAGAGTTTGTCTCTGATCTCATCATCGGTTAACTCATATTCATCCCCTAGGTTCATTTGATTCTCATTTCGTGACGTTAAAATTGTTATATCCAAATTTTTGTCACTTGACGGTAACTCCCTTGATCCCTTTAATACTAAGTTTTTCGTTTCATTATCAGTGTTTACTGTTAAAATATTCAATTTTAGGTTTAAATGTGCTTTCCATCTCCCTAAAGTGTCGATTCCGATTATTACCGGCCTACGAAGCTTCGGAATTATGAGAAATGGGATTTGATCTGTGAAATTCTTTAATTTGACTCTTATAAAAATCTGTAACTTGACTTTCACTGGCTTACCACCGGTGGCCCCTACGATTTGATAATTCACCACTGGTAGTTTCTCGCAAATCTTAAATTTCTCTATATTTTCTTTATACCAAGCCTCCGATATGCATGTCACTTGACTGCCTGTATCAATAAGCGCTGTAATTTCTAATTCCTCTAAATAAATTTTTATTATTGGACAATATATGATATTTTTCTGTTCTTCCTCGTCCTCTTTCAGTAAATACTCGGTAGGGTTTTCAAACGGATTTGATTTGACTAATTCTGCCGCGTTTAATTCAAATTTGCGCTGTGCCTCGCTTTTTGGCAGTACATCGCTCACAGCGCCTGTTGGTTTTCCGGAACCAATTCGTCAATTTCGGTTTTCTCGTTATCGCAGATTTCTTCTGTAATAGCATTGACCTGCCGAGGGTTTGTCCAATTCGGGCGTCGGGTGAATTCTTGAGTATTCGACTTAATTTTATTGTCATGAGAATCGTTAATGCTTACTTCATCGCGTTGCGTATTAGGCTTTGTGTTATTGTTCGGTTGGCCCTGCCCACTTCGCCATGTGTATTGTTTTGATCGCTCATCAGTGTGGCGAGTCGTGTTCGAATACCTGTTGATATTCTGATTGTGACACCCTGATTTCGGTATATTAGAACGCCCACCGGATTGCATCTGGTCTAAAAGAGTCAGCAAACTGTCTATATCACGGATGGATCTACATCTTGCTGCTTCGACTACATGTTCGTCGAAATGGCGTACTAGGTTGTTAACGATTTCTGTTTCCGTTATGGAAGGAGCTAATCCAATCGCCGATGCAAATTTTCTGCTGGCGTATTCTGACCAACCTATCTTTCCTTCTGGTATGTAATATCCGAACTCTAAATCCCTTCGGATCTCTCTCTGAGTTTCCTCTCCCCAATATCTATCCAAAAACCTTTTTTTGAATTCTTCCCACGAGTTTATTACTCCGCGGCGCGCAATCCACCAGTCCTTAGCATCATTCGTTAAACTTTGACCGATTATCCTAAGTCCGATATCGTTGCTGATGCCTATAAATGTAAAATATTCATTCAATTCCCTAATATAATTAACGGGTTTTTCCCATGGTTTACCTGCATACGTTGGTAATTTTAACTGTTTTGTTATTACATCTATGTTATCAACGGCCGGTTCGTGACCTCCACGCTGTCGTCTAATACGTCTTAAGTCTGATTCTATCCCTATTTTTAGACAGTCATGTTTATGATTAAGCTCTGAAAACATATCCTGACTAATTTTGTGGTTTTCTGTTATTTTACTTTTTAGGACCTCGTACGTGCCCACCTGATCCCCACGAAGGATATTCTCACATGTTTCTAATTTATCTTTCCATTCGGTTGTTTCATTATTTAGTCTATCTACAACATTTCGCAGGTTAGTGTTTACTTGTTCAAATTTGTTATTATATTCGATAACATTATCTACTAATTTCTTATCTATCTTAGACTCATATTTCGCTCTTTCTTCCACATTTTCTGCCTGAAATCTTAACATTGTTTGTTCCATTGACTCGAACCTAACATCCATTTTCTTTTCTAGATTCTCTAAAGAAACCAAAATCCTGGCCATCGGGTCTCCCGAATTCATGTCTGTTTCTATATTCATCGTGGAAGGCAGTGAAATGGATCTATCTCCTGCAAAACCTGAATCTCGTTCCTGATACCCTAAATCGTCGTTGGTCCTACACCAGACATCTCAGCTCCGACTCCGACCAAATAACAATCCCGAGCCTGCCGGACAGGTCTTTCGTCAGTCTAAATTTGAAACTTGAAACTTGATTTTAGATTTTATTTTACTTTTTCTGCTATCTTGAATGATTTTAATGTTAATTTTGAGTGAATTTACTGGATTGAAGTGGTTTTTCCAAATGCTTTTACTAAGAGAAGCCCCACGTTGGGCGCCAAATGTAACTTTTTGCTTTTGTCGCGGGCCAGAGGCTATAGCGATGCTGCAGTTATTGTGAGTGTCTTTGTCTTAAGTTAGTCGTTAATAAGTTTCGGAACTTCTCTTATAGGTTGTAGGCAGGGAAAAGGATGGTTTAGCCACCAAAAGCCACCTAACTAACCTCGTGATTTTAAATTATCTAACGGACTCGGATAAATTTCTTTATCAAAGCCGTGTAGGCACTGGCGGACTCGGATACTGAGACCAAAGCCGCTATACCTTCTATTACAGAGCCGGGTGATTAGCCAAGCCTGTTTTCCTATACAAAACCTAACCAACTACGGATCCGGAAATCTTTTAGATTTCAAGACCGTCCGCCAGACTCGGAATTGTTTCTCGTTGGCCCTCGGACACGGGGTTTTAAGCCAATGCCGTTCGCTCTTCGACACAATCCAAAGCTGTTCCCTAAATGGCTTTATTTGGGCAATGCTAAAGAGGAAAGAACTCGGAGCTGAAACGTCTGCCAATTCGAATAAATCTTTATCCAATAAAATTACTTTGATTTACATCTGTTTTTCTTAACGTAATCTATCCTACGTTTATAATGATTCAGTGCCATGCAATATGCGCTACTTATTTATTTCTATGATATCCGTGATGCAAGAATTTATGTTTAGAAAGCTATTTCCCTTTTTTGCTAATATCGTGAATTTAAGTCAGTCATCAGAACTAGGCGTTCTGATGCTAGAGTAAGTGATTTTAAATGAGTCGTTGTGGCGCTGTGCCTACGAACGCTCTGAGAAATACCTGTGAGTCGTAGTGGTGCTGTACCAACTAACGCTCCTGAGCATTTCGAGTATGCTACTTATATAGTCGCGATCCCCTCTTCTTTCTTGACGTCATCGCGTTGGTCGAATGTAGAGGATTAAGTTAATCCTCTGCCTGGCCTCTGAACTGGTTATATCTGGTATATTTGGAGTATAAAATACCTGAATATGTTACAATATATATACATATATTTTCTTTTTATTTTTCTAAAAAAATATTCTTTGGAAATAATACACCACTCACCGATAAAAATCCCGGGTCAACTGGCCCGATAGTTTTTGCATGATACTGAGTAAAACAAACATATAAACAACGTTTTATTTTCGAATATACTTGGGTCATACGGCAATTCCTAAATTACATCTCTAATTTACATTATTCCATGAAATGCTCCCAAGTGCTTCGTTCAAACGTGTGACATTACTATATTATTTATAGCTAACTGTAAATGTGGTTCAGTTTTGGTATGCAAATTATCAAGCAAAGACGCAAAGGCAGACCTCGTTGCCTATTTTACTCTTACACCAGGATCAGGAAAAAATTGCAAGAAAGCAAGTCTTCGGGGACAGATTCGAAAGCAAGTTGTTGAAAAAGTTCAGTGCATTGGCGTAGATATGTACCGATCGAATGTCGCTTCACAAATGATGATGGATGGTGATTCTCACCCGCCATTATTATATTCATCCAATGTGCTTCATGTTGCCAAATCGGAACATTTAGCTCAGCAACGAGTACACGAAAATCCCATTGAAGCTTTGGAAATTTTAAGTAAAGCTAAGCATGTTAATGCTATCCATGATATTGGAATGTCGCCTTTTTTTGTCCATTATTGGACCACTGAGCAAATACAGTCATACAAGAAAATTGGAAAATTGTATGGCTCAACTATATGCATAGATGCAACTGGATTTTCTGTGCAAAAAATAAACAGAAAAATTGGTGATTCAAACAAATCAATTTTTTTGTATATAATCGCTACCAATTGTCCAGAAGGCCAATTCTCTTTGGCACAAATGCTGTCAGAGAGACACACTACAAGAGACATCATTTCGTTCATTCAGGATTGGCTGAGTTCTTGCGCAGCAATGCCTAAAGAAGTGATATGTGATGAATCTCGTGCTCTTTTAAATGCTTGCGCAAAAGTTTTCTGCAATTTTTTCAATATTGTAGATTATGCCAACGAATTCCATGATAATATATCAGCTATTAAAACGAGAATACGTATAGACGTAGCCCATTTTATCAACAAGTACAGTCAACTGATGAAAAATTTAGCAAAGACAGTAAAAGTCTTCTACCTAGCAGCTATAGGTCAACTCATAGTTTGTCAAAATTTGGATGAAGCAGAGATATTGGTAAAATCAATATTCATATTAAGCAATTGCGAGTTCAATAATGATGAATGTTTAGCAGCATATGAGCAGATCGAAAAAAGAATCACAGGTAACTAAATTCCTCTATAATTCACGTATACTCTATCATTCATTGCCCGAAAAAATCGTATTTTATTTATTTAATTACCTCATTACTACTCAAATTTGGTACTTCTGCACACAAAGGGAAATATTATAAAAATTTCACGACAGTCACTAATTTTTCATACAAAAATGAATTGAAATTGAGAACTCTTTCACGTAAAGTGATACAGGTTTTTCGCTGAGGGCTATTGAATTTGACGGCAACGTGAATTCGTGCTTCTTAAATAAAAATTTGATAATTACTTCAAGCGAATATTTGTACCTTTAATTATGAGTTTATATAGAATTACTTATTTGTAATTCATATTTTTACTTTTGGCACACGATTTCACAATAGATTAATCTTCAAAACTTTTATTTGTGGTGATAAATAATTCCTAATATGTATGACATGTCATTAATTAGCCGATCATATGTTATGTTTTTTTTTTTTTTAACTTCAGAGGATGACTACAATTTCATTGATACAATTGCAAAAGATTCAAATGAGTCAGAAAATATTTCTATCGAAGATACTCATACTACGGATGAAAGAAACATGAGAAACAAAAATTATTGGGGAGAATGGGGAGTTCAAATTTATAACAGCTGTTGTCGATTTTTCAAAGAGTCAAAAAAAGGCCAGTCTGTCAACGCGTATTATTTACATAATATTGATATTTCAAAGCATCTTAAGGCTGACATGGAGTTATTCCCGATCTGGTCATGCGTTTTCAGTTCAAGTTTTAATTTTGGTAGAGATCCACCTAGTAGTGCATGTGTTGAGAGTGAAATGAACAAATTCAAAAATGTCATTATGAAAAATCAGCAGAAGTGCATACGAGTTGACAAATTGGTAGATGTACACCTTGATTATTTAAAAGGAAGATTTAAAATCATCAATTCCGAAATAAACAAAAATGCCAAAGATATTTTGAAGACTAACATCTGTTCCGTATGTAGCGAAAAAATATTGGAAAACGAAATTCGCTCCTGTACCATTTGCTATAATAATGTGCATTTTAAGACTTGTGCCATTGATTATGACGATGATTTAATCTGTTCAAATTGTTCGAACAAACCAAGTTCAATTGATATCACGCCGGGAGACGATATTATTAGTCACGAAAATTATTGCTTTAACGAAGATTCTGATTTTGAAAATAATTATAATAATAACAAACTTGAAGAAGAATCAATGAGCAACGGCGACTCAAAAAACTCATTGGAAAAACATCCTATCTGTTGTGTATGCGAATCTGAGATTGTAGAAAACATCATATTATCATGCTTTACATGTGAAAAAAAAGTTCATTCGGTAGATTGCCATTACTTAAGAGGACATGAAATTTTGTGCCTAAATTGTCACTCTGAAGAAGAAAAAATAGCTTTGAAACATGTTGAAAATTGGGGAGGAAAAGGTGGAGCTGTAAAAGAAAAAAAACCAAGAGTTGTCAGCAATATTAAAGTGCAGCCCGGATTCTTTCAAAAAATAGCAAGGCAAAAAAATTTAAATCCAACTGAAGATGTTAATTCAAATAATCATTTCTCTGAACGAGCAAAACGAGTGAAGCTTGATGAAACAGATTGTGTAGCATGTTCGCAAGGCCATGAACCAGAAGGTATAATTCAAATTGTACATCATACATGTCTTAGCGTAGTATGAATTCATTTTCGCAAATCTATTGGATCATAAACGAATTCATAATTTAAAAACATTAAGTAAACTACATTTTCACGGAAAGCTTAAGCTAAGTAGATTTTCAAAAGGCGGCTGGCAACAATAAAGTAATATTTATATCTGTTTCTTTTTTAACGGAATTATTACTCCGCATTAAAAACAATATAATCGTAGGTGCACATAAGTGTCATTATTGTGCAAAAAATGTACACTTATTACCTGGGTGTTCTTCTCCAATTTCTGTTGGTAAATGCGAGGAAGACTATGGTCAGGAACGGATTTGCCGCGATTGTAAGAATAATACGACAGAACCACGTAATGACATCGAACAAATTTCGATAGGTATGTTGAATTTATTTTTGAATTATAATAAATGCCTCCACACGCTAGAAAGTCTAACACGACAAGTGGACCATGTTTTGTATTTTATTTCAAAGAAAAATCATGCCATTTAATTCACATAACTATACGTATATGGCCTCAAAATTTTTCTTATATGCGTACGTACACGCGTGTGATCATATTCAACTTTTAATAAAATACAAAATAATTAAAACTTTTCTAGACAAGAAAAAAGTGTTAGTCACCGATAGGAAATCAAAATCTGGAAACAAAAAGATTATTGAATGTGAGAAAAAAATAACATCAAAACGGAATCCAGCTAGGTATTTAGGAAATAGCAAAAGGACCATTAAAGACTGCCTAACTTTTGGCAACATGAATAAAAGTCAAATACCAATGATAAAAAATGGATCTAATCCAGGTTTAGCGGCTTCGAAAATAGCTGGACAGACTGTTTCAATAACAAACACATGTGCATTCGATAGCATATTATATTTGACAATAATCGCTGCAGCTGATTTTCCAAATGTTTTTGATAAGGTAATGTGGTAATAAATCTTTTGGAAATGTAAATAACAAAATGCATTTCTTCTCGTAATGTAAGTATTTGATTTTTTATGAAAATGATTGTAGATAACTGAGATAGAAGGATTTTCTTAATTTGGTCGTCAGTATCATACAAAATGGAATAAACGCCAAAACGTATAATTTACGAGCTGAAATATTATCGAAAATTTGTATCAGGACCGGATCTGTCTTACTCAATACACAGTACGTTATAAACAGTAACGTAGCTGCTCCCTGGTTAGCAATTCAAGTATTCAAAAACTTACCAAGTTTTACCGAAACATCCGTTTGTGAAAAGTGCGGAAAAGAATCGGATATGAGAATGTTATCAGCCGTAGGAGTTCCAGATCATGAATTAACGTTAACACATAATAATTTCATCCAAGATTTTGAAATTATTGATACGGTCAATGATTGTTCTTTTGATGACTGTAAAGCAAAAAAATATGTCAAACGGAAGCTTAAAAATTTAGTAGGTTGTATGATATAGACTGACTTTATGATACACTCAATTTTCATTAACACAAGCCTATAAAGTCCCAAATTCAAGTGCGTATTAAAATATTCTTTTGATATTAGAGTTTTCAAGCACGATAGAATTATAAAAATGCTCCTTCTTTTTGATCTTAGAATATGACTGCATCACCGAAGTTATTTTCAAATTCTCTATAGAACATGCACATCAGGGTAGTTCTTATTTCGGGTATTTTTGAATTTCAACGTCTCAAATGACTAGATAGGTTCGAAGATATCGAAGAATAGATATACCAACGTGCAAACGGAAAGCTCCCTACTCCAATATCGAAAGTCGCACCACTCCAGTTTGTTTTTGAATTGAAATTACATGGGGATTTTACGGTTTCGCGGCAATTTATTCTGTTGACAATGCAATACTGTTACGAGTAACACGATTACGATGTTGGGCAAGTAAGGTAATTGTCCCAATTACTGACACTGAGACCCAATTATTGATACTTATATTTTTCTAAATTTAAAATTGATAATAAAAATTCTGAATGTTTCCATTACACAAATCAGTTGCTAGAGACTCAGAGAATACGGATTAATTTTTTGATAATTTGAGAGCTCACGGATAAAAAGAAATCATTAAAAAATGTCAATAATTGGGACAGTGTCAGTGATTGGGACACACCTTATCTTGTTCACAGGTGTACCTCTTTTATGACAAGTTTGTGGATTTTTCCGATACACTTTCGATCATGAAAGGGCAGTGTAGCAAAAATTTGATGTTGTAATCAGGATCCTGGGATCTTTCAGACAACTGATAATTTGATTTTGGGATCCGTTGTCGAATTAAGAGTTGGAATTCAGTCGTACAAAATAATCTGAATTGCAACACGTCGATATTCGGATTGCAACATCGGTTTCTACATCTTGCCAATATCACCTAGATCGTATCGTTGAAGAATCCTTTTGCAATGTTCAGAAGACTTACTCCACTACATATTCCCTGAAATATATGCGTGATGCTCAAGTTATATTCATATCAAAGATGTGCCATCATGCAGGTTATATGGATGCCAAAAACGAATAAAATTTCTGATCCATATTGAGTAAATATTCTGAAAACTATGAATCGAAAACCTAATTAGGTTATTTGAAAAAAAAATTTGTTCCACTTTTTGGGGTACATAAAGTAGCGAATGAGTCAAAATAGTGAGAATGTATTTTTGCTTTTTCGTTGGAAATAAAAATTGTGAATGTTAAATGCAATTAAATTTTACTGGTTTTGATATAGGTATATATAGATATACCTTAACATGGGTGACGTGATGAGCTAGCTATTTTCTATTCGTTATATTGACAGCAATTTTTGTGTAAACGAAAAATGAAAAAATATATCCTGATTATTTTTCCTCAAACTATTGGAATATGAAATGAAAAGAATCAGAAAATAACCCAATAGTTTGTTTTTTATAGGTGAAATAATAACTTTCGAAGTTAGCAATTTTGTTGATGGCGCGAAAAAGGTTAAATTACTCCAAATACCAAAGAAGCAGTTCAACCCACTTTCGAAAACTGAAAATTACGTATTAGTAGGAGTAATTAATTACCGAGCAAGAGCAAACCTAAGAGCCAATCCTCAAGAAATGCTTATGAAAAAGAATGATATGCCAGGACACTATACTTCATTAGTATACAGATGGGGTATGAACGCCTGGATGGAATTTGACGACTTAGTTCCGAATTCTATACGCCGAAAAGATACCTACCAAATAGTGCCACGTTTATTGATGTACTGCAGAATGGATGACTAATATATAATATAAATGCTTGATAATATGGTTCTTGAACACGAAAAGAAAACTACCGAACAGTGCCTCATTTATTGATTCCCATCATTGTAGCGTAAGCAGCGCGCCTCGAAAAAAGTGACACCAGTCAAATCGTAGATATTTTGGATTTTAAGGACTCCCCGAATTTGTAGCGTGAGCGGCGCGCCTCGAAAAAAGTATCACGAGTCAAATTCGTGGATATTTTGGATTTTTAGGACTCCCCGAATTTGTAGCGTGAGCAGCGCGCCTCGAAAAAAGTGACACGAGTCAAATTCGTGGATTTTTTGGATTTTTAGGACTCCCCGAATTTGTAGCGTGAGCAGCGCGCCTCGAAAAAAGTGACACGAGTCAAATTCGTGGATTTTTTGGATTTTTAGGACTCCCCGAATTTGTAGCGTGAGCAGCGCGCCTCGAAAAAAGTGACACGAGTCAAATTCGTGGATATTTTGGATTTTTAGGACTCCCCGAATTTGTAGCGTGAGCAGCGCGCCTCGAAAAAAGTGACACGAGTCGAATTCGTAGATTTTTTGGATTTTTAGGACTCCCCGAATTTGTAGCGTGAGCAGCGCGCCTCGAAAAAAGTGACACGAGTCGAATTCGTAGATTTTTTGGATTTTTAGGACTCCCCGAATTTGTAGCGTGAGCAGCGCGCCTCGAAAAAAGTGACACGAGTCGAATTCGTGGATATTTTGGATTTTTGAGACTTTCCCAGTCTCAGCGTAAGCAGGGTACCATGAATTTGCCAATTGTAGCGTTAGTAGCGTACCTCGGAAGAATTATTCATACGTAGGTGTCAGTTTTTTCATTACTAATTTTCAAATTTTTATTTGTATTCTTTTCTGCATTTTTCAATCATTCATTCATCCATTAATTTTTTTTCATTATCATTCATATATATTCCGGGAGTATTTTTTACGCTACAATTTTTGATGTAGAACATATTTAAAAAATTCCTCTCACAACTGGAAAAACCGAGTACTCTGCTATCTCATGTTTAGGCTAGCAGGGTCGTGATTTTTGCGGAAACGGCTCATGCTACAAATTCATTTTTTGCGTAACAAATTAGCTACGAATTGGCTACAATTAATGCCATAGGTCCCGTTTTGTGCCGCCGCTTCGACCCTGCTAACTTAATGGATCTGTGCAATCGAAAGAATCATCGTGTTCCTATTGCAGGGGAAATCATTACATCGCGGGGTGCAAATCGTTTCAAGGTAAACCGCTCGAACAAAGAAAGGACTTCGTCTCATCTCAAAGTCTTTGTTTCAACTGCCTCGGTCCACATCCAGTAAAAGATTGCCAATCGGACAAGAGATGTCGCACTTGCGAAGGTCGGCATCACACTCTCCTTCATCGCAGATCTTCCGCATCTGCATCAGCATCAGGCAACGATGCACCGCAAGGACAAGCTACCGTAGATCAATCATCTCAGCTTACGTCAAGCACCTCAGCACAGGTCAGCAGCCATACCGCTCAATCGAAGAACGCGCAGTGTTCACCAGTTCTCCTTGCGACAGCGCAAATTTTCGTTTCGAATCCTGCAACAGGCGAGTGCATCAACGTTCGAGCCTTGTTGGATCAAGGCTCTGAAAGCTCGTTCATCTCCGAGTCGCTCACGCAGCGATTGCGATCACCTCGGCGCCACGCTTCGATACCAGTCATCGGAGTTGGAGCTCAACAATCCGGAGTAACTCGCGGTGTTGCGACACTCCAGAGAAAATCTCGGGTGAACACCGAATTCTCGTGCCGTGTGGAAGCCTTCATACTCCCTCGCGTGACCTCATTCCTACCATCGTTCCGAGTTCTCGTGGAAAACTGGCCTCATCTACAAGGTCTCAATCTCGCAGACCCACGCTTCACTGAACCTGGTCAAATTGACGTCATCCTCGGCGCCGATGTTTATGGCCACGTGCTCATCCAAGGGATACGTAAGGGAGCTCCTGGCACACTAATCGCTCAAGAAACCCAGTTCGGATGGGTATTATCGGGTCCTGTTTCGTCAGAAGTAACAAGCATCTCTCATACCGTAGTCCAAGGGCTGCAATGCTATTTGGATAACGAATTGATCGGTCTCGTTCGGCGGTTCTGGGTGCAAGAAGAAGTATCCACTGCAGTCGCGCTCACGACTGACGAAGAAAGCTGTGAGAAGCACTTTCGCGAAACGGTTTCTCGCGATGCGACCGGTCGTTACATCGTTCGTTTACCAATCAAAGACAGTTCGGTCGATCTCGGAAACTCGCGCATTCCGACGCGTCAAATGCTCCTACGGATGGAGAAACGGTTCGTGAGTGATTCGAAACTTAAGGAAGCTTATTCGAATTTCCTTCGCGAATACCGTGACCTAGGGCACATGTGTCGCGCTTCCAGTGAATCAAACAGTGACTCTCGCGTGTTTTATCTACCACATCACGGTGTCGCGCGCGAATGCAGTTCAACTACGAAGTTACGTGTCGTGTTCAACGGGTCTCAGAAAACGGAAGTAGGACTCTCTCTAAATGACAATCTCTATGTCGGCCCAAAAGTGCAAACAGACCTCGCCGACGTTCTCTCGCGGTGGCGACAATATCCTGTCGCTTTCTCCTCAGATATCGCCAAGATGTACCGACAGATTCTAGTGCATCAAGATGACTGGAATCTACAGCGAATCCTCTGGAGAGAAAACTCACAGCTCCCAATCGAGGAGTATCAACTTTGTACGGTAACGTATGGTCTGGCCAGCGCTCCATATCTCGCAATACGTATCCTTCACCAGCTTATCCCCTCGCAAATCGGGTCATTATCGACAATACGTACGTTGACGACGTACTCTCGGGAGCAGACAACCGAGTCCGTAGACTTAGCACCCCATTTCGCGAATTCCGGGAATTTGAAAGTTGTTCCGGAATGTTCTAGCGTTGTACTAAATTGTTCCGGAAGGAAAATGGTTCAACATCCACGCGAGCCCTGGAAATGTAGAAAAACCATTTGTTGGCCGAGCACCCCATTTTTGGAAAAAAATATTTTTCTTGGTTGTTCTCGGTTGTTCCGGTTGTTCTGAACATTGTTCCAGAACAAAAAAGCCACAGAAAATCAGGCACTCGCGGAAAAGTGGAAAAATCGTATTTTCAATTGGCACCCCATTTTGCGACAAAAATATTTTTCGCAGTTGTCTTCGATTCTTCTAGTTGTTCCGAACATTGTTCCAGAGCCGCATAATCATAGGTTCGAATTTGGACCGGCAAAGGCCAAAAAAAACCCACCGAGATACTCGACTTCGAATATGAAGACACGGGAAGTTGTTCTGGTTTTTCGCAAAGTTGTTCCAGCTTGTTCCAGCTGTTCTGAACATAGTTCCAGAACAAAAAAGCCGCAGCAAATCAGATACTCCCGGAAAACCGGAAAAATCGTTTTACCGATGAGCACCCCATTTTTTGACGAAAATATTCTTCGTGGTTGTTCTAGCTTGTTCTCGTTCTTCCGAACGTTGTTCCAGAACCGCAGGATCGTAGGTTTGAATTCGGACCGGAAAAAGCCAAAAAAAAAAAAACCACCGAGATACTCGACTTCGAATATCAAGACACGGGAAGTTGTTCTGGTTTTTCGCAAAGTTGTTCCAGCTTGTTCCGGCTGTTCTGAACATACGGACTTGGTTGTGATTATAGCTGATGTGTATTCTCTCCGAATTTTTCCGTGGGTTTCTTGCGACGGTTTAATATTTGCTTAGGATGTGCGGATAGTTGTCGAATCCAAAAATTGGTATTTGAACAATGCAGAAAGTATTCTAGAATTGTAGGGTCCATCCACACCTCATGCCCGCTCAAATGGCAGGACTAGCATTGAGGCCGCTAGAGGCCCCTGGCGTCGCCAGGTGGCGCACGCGCATGCGTGTATGCAACGTTTTTCAGAGCATGCGCCGTACGTCCACGGCATGTATAAATAGAGGGGCATCGTGAGATTCGTCGAACATACTAAGTCTCACCTACGCTGAGTCTATTTTGCTGCGTGATATTACTTATGCGTTTCAGGTCAACTATCTGTTGGGAAAGTATGATTTTATTGACATCAGAGTAATTTTAATTTATAAGAATGGCACGGCACGTAACACGGCTTTTAGAAGAAATTCTATCACCGGAATATAAAGATCTTGTGGACAAATACGGAAAACCAGCAATACCCAGTTCTGAAATATATAAAAAAATCAGCATCGCAATTAGCGATCCCGACCAAAATCTCTCCATCAGTCCGAAGTATATTTATATAATTATTCAAAACAATCGGTATGATGTCCTTACAAAATTTTGCGAGTACCACAAAATAAATATCGAGTCTGACTCTATACTAGATGATTCGGTCAATGATACATCATTGGAAACTTCGAAAATCACGGATCAAGTTTCTTTCGAAATAAATATTCCACACAATACTTGGCTTATTATAGCTCCCGAAGACGTGAATTATTCCGATAAAAAACAAACAGAGAGGAAGTACACAATTCTTTTGAGAAGAGTTTGGACCGATAAATTGTTCGAAATAATATTCGAGCAAACTTCCATACAGTGCCCAATATCATTTAAGAAATGCCAGATATCAGAATCAGGTATATACCTGAAAGTTTTCGGCAGCTGTCCGGAGTGCGAATGCATTTTTACCGGGACGGTTGTTAATAAACCGGAAGCAACGCGTGATGTAAAGATGGAGAGCGTTCTCCACAATTTTGATGGGTCCATTTTGCATAAAAAGAAACGCCAATTGAAAGGCAAGCGAAGGATTGATGTTTCGACAAAATTAGTGGAGAACAATATTCCACCTTGCTTATGGCGCCGGAAGGAAGCGGATAGATTAATGAAGTTAGGAGATCCTGAACCTTCACATCTGCCCAGAAATTCTGTTCTGCGAAAAGCGAAACAAGAACGAAAAGATGCCATTCTTGGTTTATCCAGTATTAATCCAATCGATAATTTGCTAAGTATGAAATACGGGCAACATCTTGGCGAAATTCATTCAATCGGATTAGATCCGTTGTTTATACATTATTGGACGCAGGAGCAACTGGCTGTTTTTATTCAGTATTCAAAGTATATATGTGTAGATGGCACCGGATCTCTTGTCAAAAAAATGAAAAAACCGAACGGGGAACTATGTCCTCATGTTTATCTTTATCAAATAGTCGCTGACACCCCAACTTCAAAAATGCCGGTTTTTCAACTACTGAGCGCGTCTCAAAATACAAACACAATTTTTTATTGGTTCAACGAGATCATACGAATTGGTAAGATGCATATGGTTAATTTTCCTTTACCGAAACAAGTTGTATGTGATTTCGACAAAGCATTGATCGGTGCGATCGTCAGAGCATTTGGCATATGTAAAGATTTGAAACATTATTTGTCGCAATGCTTCAAATCCTTACAACAGTCAAACCTTGATGTACCCTCGTGTTTTGTACGCTTAGACGTTTCGCATTTCATTCACATGATTTGTAGATGGAAGGAATTAAAGAAACTTCATCCGCTTGCACGCACATTCTACATAATGCTGATGGCATTTTTGACGAAAGTGACAGATTTTGATGAATTCAAGAACATCGTCAAATCTGTTGTCATACTTTCGAATAGTGGAACGTACGGAAAGTGTGCAAATGGTACATCCAGTGTAGCGAATGATGTTTTCCAACAGTTACGCTCTATAATTAAAGGAGATGACAGGACAAATAAAATGGTTAATGACAAAATACTCGAAACGTTATCCGAGGATCAGGATGAACGTACAGATGATGATCATACTGAAAATTTGAATGATCAACCTCCTGAAATTTTCGAATGGGTGACTTCATTTTTCAATGAATCCTTGGAAGTGGCAGAGCATGCTCAAATCCGATACCCCGGGGATGATGTAAATCCATATTATGCACCGGATGTTGGACGACGAATAAAATTGTTGCTACCTTACTTCCCGATTTATACAGGTATCATGATACCAGTTTTTGGATTTGGAACTGCGTCCGCCACCTCATCTGCAGTCGAGGGTGAATTTAACGATTTAAAACATCGCCTGTTACAAAATGAACGCCGCCCGATGCGAATCGATAAATTCGTGACCACCCATTTAAAATCATTCTCTGGGCGAGCGAAACTCACTATGGCACAGAAATGTGCTGATGAGAAAATGGATGTTGATGAAAATTCAACAATCCATAATACTGGTTCTACAGCAATATCACAGACCGTAATAAAAAATAATCGTAGCGAGCTAGTGGAATGCAAAACAAAAAACACATTGGACATTGAATCTAAAATTTTGAGAGCCTCACAATCCAAAAATGAAACGAATTATACCGAAGATTCTGGCGAAGAATCGCCAATCAAAGTTTCAGATGAACTGACATTGGAACATAATTGGCGGAATAAAAATGAGCCATCGAAAACTAAGCGAACGTATTTGGATATTCGTCCTGATTTGGGGGTTGCTATGCCTCAATCTAAGCGAAAGATATCTATTAATGTACTCATGAATGGAAACCTCATGGAGAGTATTAAACATAAGGACGACAGACTCGTTGTTAGAAATACGTGTGGCTTCGATAGCATCATTCACCTGTTGCAAGCTGCATGTGCACACGATCAATTCCAAAATGTAATTAACTCCGCGTCTTCGCAAATTTTTAAGTTTGTGAAACTATTTACCGAGGTTGGGGCATGTAAGCGAGTCTACACTGAACGTGCTCTAATAATATATAATGTCTCTTGTTTCGTCAGTGAAGGAAATGTACCTGGAGTATTGCTGGTTGATGCCGAATCTAATGTTTGCAATCTCTGCGAGTGGATATTTAAGGAAGAATACAGTTGCGATCAATTGAAAGAATGCTGCAAATGTAAAGACGTCACAATTAGAAGTTGTACTCTGATCGAGTTAGATTTTGAAACAATCAGAGAACACGGATATAAAAGACTCGCTGAAGCTATTGTGGAGAACCGCAATTCAAAAACAGCTAAGCCATGTGCAGAATGTCAAGGAGCAGTTACAGTTAGAGTTGAGTACCGCTCGCATTTATTCGTCGAATGTATCGGAGATTTCGATGTACAAATAAAACTCGAAACATTTCCAATCACCTTGAATATCGATTCATTATCGTATAGTTTGGTAGGTATTGTCGATTTTTATAGGGGACGTACGTATAGATCAGTGGGCCATTACACCGCTGTTGCCAGATGCGGGGGAGAATGGATGCGCATAGATGATACGACCACCAAGACAACAAGAGTCACGGGTGAACAAACTGTTAACCCTATAATTTGCCTGTATGTTCGTACATAATTGGTTCCATCTCCACACTAATAATATCATTGGGTACAATAATTAACAATGATACATTAAGTATAACCCCGTTAATAATAGTTGATGTTTTTAGAAGGGGTATAACAATCCATTGCGTATGACTTCGTTATTTGTGTTTATATTCACCTAATATTTTTAAATAATAACAATAACTATAATCCTAATAATAACATTAATCCTGAGCATGAAAAAATAAGAAAACAGTAACAATAGTTTACAAAAAAACATGTAAAAATAAAGTTACAATGCTAATGATAATAATGAGAAGAAAAATATTGATATAATAATAATAACAATAACTATAATCATATTGATAATATTAATACAAAGCACGAGAAGTATAAGAAAACAGTTACAATAATTAAAAAAAAAACATGAAAAATAAACAAAAATAAAATAAAAAATATTGATATAATAATAATAATAACAATAACTATAATCATATTGATAATATCAATACAAAGCACGAGAAGTATAAGAAAACAGTTACAATAATTAAAAAAAAAACATGAAAAAAAAATGTTAACATGAAAAAAAAATAAGAATTTAGAAAAACATGGAGAATGATGAAAAATTCAGAGAAAAAGTAATAATTATATTATGAAAAATATGAAAGAAAAATTGAAAAACATTAACAATTGAAAAACAAATAATAAAAACATTAATGAAAATTAAAAAGCAAGAGAAATAAAATAAAAATTTAGAAACAAAACAATATGAATAAAATGAAAAGGGGAAGGTATCATTGACAACCTGCACGCGGTCTTTCCTGCATACGTTGACGGATAGACGCAAATGAAGCGAACATTCGTGATTGAAAACGTAACCAATGTCAATAGATTCGAGCTACAGAACAATGTTCAGAATAGCCGGAACAAGCTGGAACAACCTTGGGAAAAACCAGAACAACTTCCCGTATCTTGATATTCGTAGTCGAGTATCTCGGTGGGGTTTTTTTGGCCTTTGCCGGTCCAAATTCGAACCTATGATTATGCGGCTCTGGAAAAATGTTCGGAACAACTAGAAGAATCGAAGACAACTGCGAAAAATATTTTTGTCGCAAAATGGGGTGCCAATTGAAAATACGATTTTTCCACTTTTCCGCGAGTGCCTGATTTTCTGTGGCTTTTTTGTTCTGGAACAATGTTCAGAACAACCGGAACAACCGAGAACAACCAAGAAAAATATTTTTTTCCAAAAATGGGGTGCTCGGCCAACAAATGGTTTTTCTACATTTCCAGGGCTCGCGTGGATGTTGAACCATTTTCCTTCTGGAACAATTGAGTACAACGCTAGAACATTCCGGAACAACTTTCAAATTCCCGGAATTCGCGAAATGGGGTGCTAAGTGTACGGACTCCAGAACATAGCGGGGTTCTAGACCAACATGAACTGACCTAGATTGGTCCAGAACCCCCCTTGTACATCTACCATCATCTTTCGGTTCAGTCGGTGATACTTGTTCATCAACTTTCAAAATGTTTTTCTTCAAATATCGTTTGGTATTGGCATACTTGTCTCAAAGTTTCCCAGCTGCTGCACGTTTCTCCGCGCCACTCTGATACGGTACGAAGTATGTAGCTTTACGTTCGTATAGAAAAACACTTTCGATTTCTGCAGCCCAAAATTTGAGAGAATCTGTAGATATTCTATAACAAAAGAATTTACGCACATGTATAATACAATATCTATGTAGTGTAACGATGGTGTCAGAGGTGCACCACCGCACCCTACGGCGTTCCTCAAATAAAATTAGAATTTACGAAATAAATGTCCTAGCGATATTGTTTGTTGGACGCCAGACGCGACTGCGTCGATCACAGATAGCTACGATAACTCAGATACAACGGTACAGACAAATTTAGCGGAACGACGGCCTTGAAGCCCACGGTTAGCTCAGATGTGCACCAGATAATGATAGAGTGGGTAGGTTCGCCTTCTGATTAATAAAATAAAGTTTGACACACCAGATAAATCCTTCAAGGGAATCCACGACTCCGTATATTCAAATTTTCAGCGTTAACAATTAGTTAGCGGTAACAAATCAATTCGCTATAACCAAAATAATATGATCGGAAGAAGCTACTAGCAATAATATAATAGAGACGATATAGGATCTGATTTGATATGGGATAAATACGAAGTTACACAGAAAATAATATAATTCAACTACGCCTGATTTTCGACGCAGCGGTAACAAAAAAACAGTAACACGCCGGTCGGCTAGCGAGCGCCTTAGAAGCGATACAAAGCAAGCTATTATACTACGTTTTAGACTGCGTATCACCGAGCGATACGATACTCTGGCAAATTTTCTAACACGGCGGCACGCTAGCGATATTATTTATAATATTGGCGGTATTACTTTAACAAATGACTTTAACTAATTTTCGGAGGTAGCCGACTGGATTCAAACGGACTGGAGTAGATTATAATCAACGGGTTTGCAATAGGCGAAGATATTACGTACTTCGGATAACGGTAAATTCAAAGATACGCGGCGGGATTCGGATCAAAGAACTTAACATAAAGAAATTATTTATTAACTAACTTAGCCTATGACATCTACGTTCAGGCATCCCTCGGGGAGTTGGAAACTAATTAGCGACACACCATGCACAATAATATAATACTAACTACCAAGATAGATCGAAAGATAACTACAGAAAATAGATAGAGAAAATAGCTTAATCAAGCGGTAAAGTAAGCAAGTAGCAAGGTATCAAACAATAAGTATCAGAGATAATCAGAAAAGATAGGTCTACTAAAATAGGCAGAGAAAATGGCTACAGCCAGTCACGAAGTCCTTTTACTGAATTTCCTCATAGAAAAATGAACTAATCACGTAGCCCATAGGCTCCACGCTACACAAAAGATACGATAGCGGAAAGTTCAGCGAGACCTCGTGGCTTTACAACAGATAGAGCAAAGAAACCTTACCTTAGCGAAGATGCGGGTTCTTCACACACTTAATTTACTTCAACACTTTAACAGCGGTAATATTACGGTAACAATAACGATAAACTTAACCAACGATAGTTAACAAATTATACCAGCGGAAACTTAACAACGATAAGAGTCACTATAACGAGAGAGAGATTCAAACGCGTCTGTCTCACACAATAGTTGAACGTAGAAGTGACGGGTTCTTGCAGGATTTCGGTGGTCTCCTCGCTGCTCATTATGCCTAGGGGGTGGGGAATCTATGAGGTACATCTCATTACTTGATTGGTTCCCTTAACCGACGACTTCGTAGCAACAGCTCGTCAGCCGTTGTCTACCAAGCGTCATCTTGTTGCGGGTCATCAGGCGTAGGGCTCCGCGCTTCTCAGCGATAATTCAGCCGTTCCTCGAGGCTGGGGTTTCGAGATGACGTGGAGGAAGGTGTGACCTTGGCTCTTACGTGCCGGTACCGTCCTTGCGTTATTAATCTCCCCGGAATAGGCTCTACAGCGGCAGACTCACCCGAAGCCGGCTTCGCTGTAGCTTCCTGACGAGATCTAGGTGCCCCTGGACCGGATCTGCACCTCTCTTGATCTGTCAGTAGCATGCGGGACGCAATCCTCGCCCACTCTTACATGGCTCATCCTTCGGCGATAACGTCACGCCACGAGTCTTTACTGGACCAAACGTGGCGTCGGTAATAATAACAGGAGCGGTAGATGGTAGCTGGTGCGTTGACGGGAGGTTGCGGCGTCGTAGCGTACAACCCTGTACGCCATCGTTGCAGGCCAGATGCTCGGCGGTAGGCGACGTCAGCTGACAGGGAGCCGTGTGCAGGCCCTGTTCACTCTCAGCGGCATCTTCGTCCAAGGTCAACAACCTTCCCTCCAGATGATGCGGTATTACCCTTGGTACTTTCTAAGGTACAGGTCCCGGGCTGCGTACCGTGAAGGTTTCAGTGGCGATAGTTGCGGTCATCGCAGCAACGGAAGTTCTCGAAGCGGAAGTTCTCGAAGCAGCAGTCTTGATCTAAATCGTCTCTCTTTCTCTTTCGGCGTACATTAACAAAAAAAACACATCAAATTAGTCTAATTCTAATATTCCTTAACTAGGTGTGTCGCTATTATCCCGAGGTTGAGACGTGCTCTACCTCTCTCTCGCGGTATAGTGAGCTAGAAGAGTTCGCCGGAAGGGCTACTGTGACGGCAGAAAATCTGCAACGTCACAGTAGATACTCTTATACTACACACTGGAAGTGCGAAAATAATTTCATTAAAATAGTGTTGCGACACATAAGAACTCAGTTCGATCACATACCTCAACAGTTCGCTATGTCTATAATTGAGCCATAGTCTCTAAGAGTAGTTGAATGATTTCAATCTTTTGTCGAAGGCAAGGACAAAGAAGACCTTTCCCTGTACTTTCCCAAGTTTTTGAGCTGCACATTTGGCGACCAAATGTGCCGTCGTGAATGCTGAGACTTGCAGTCCATTCCGTTTATTATCTTTTTTCCGCCAATCTTAAACCTATTGTTTCATCACGTACGCCGGTCCCTCGCAAGAACCGCTCTCCTCTTCTCTCCTCCACCTGCCCTGCCGAGAATCCCAATGTTTAAACAATTTCTAACGCCAACCCCTAGGCCCTACTCCTCTCACGTCTTGACCAATCCTAACAATTGAACAATTTTCCCACTTAACCTCCTCAACCAATCCCTAAGAATTAATAAACTCGTACCCTAATCGGCAATCCCTACCACTCCTCTTCTCACCCACAACCAATTTTTCCAAAATAGAAAACTTCAGTTCAACAAGATCTGTGCGTTTGTAAGTAGATGTACAAGGGGGGTTCGAGATCAATCTAGGTCAGTTAATGTTGATCTAGAACCCCCCTATGTTCTGATTGGTCGAAATCGAGGTCACCGTACCCCATCGCTGCAAGGGCCGCCCGAACTTAACGGTAATTTTCCGTGTACTTCCATTACGTGTACGAAGGTATTGAATATTTTTACCGATTTATATATCGCGCAGTGTATTTCGTACGAGAAAACATTCAATTCTTCTTTCCGTGTATTCCCTATACGTGTACGAAGGTATTGAATATTTTTACCGAATTATATACCGCGCAGTGTATTTCGTACGAGAAAACATTAAATTCTTTTTTCCGTGTATTTCCTATACGTGTACGAAGGTATTGAATATTTTTACCGAATTATATACCGCGCAGCGTATTTCGTACGAGAAAACATTAAATTCTTCTTTCCATGCATGTATTTCCTATACGTGTACGAAGGTATTGAATATTTTTATCGATTTATATATCGCGCAGTGTATTTCGTACGAAAAAACATTAAATTCTTTTTTCCGTGCATGTATTTCCTATACGGGTACGAAGGTATTGAATATTTTTACCGAATTATATATCGCGCAGTGTATTCCGTACGAGAAAACATCAAATTCTTTTTTCCGTGTACAATAATATCAGTTAGAGAGTATTTCAACTTTTCTTTTTTGGGTGGAATTATCTTTCAATTTTCGATGGTTGTTACAGGCACACGTGACGTGAGGAGGGCCCACCTCCCCGGCGTCACAGCACGAGGCTGCAGGATCAGGTTTGTATTGTTTATTTAACGCTCCCCTTGGGGTTGCGTGGCTTCCGCCTCCTATTTACAATATTTTACAATGCTTTTCTTTTCGTTTCCCTTTCCATATTTCTTTTTTACGTTGTTCTTACCCTACTCTTATTCTACTCTTATCCTAATGCTCGCCTGCCCTTGACCTGTTCTTACTCTACTCTTATTCTCTTATTCTATTATTTTCCTTATTCTATTTTACATTCTGTTTTATGCCTTGTATCTTACAACTTACGCTTGCCTTTCTTACTTCGTCTCTACTCTCTCTCTCTCGCTTACTTTAACTCTTAAATTATTTTCGTGCCCTGTCCCTTCGCTCTTTTCGCTCATCTTATCCTATCTTATCTTACTTTATCCTATCTTGTCCTATCCTGCCTTATCCTATCTTATCCTATCTTAGCTTATTTTATTTTATTTTCATCATTCACTCTTTCCTGCCGACTTCCGTCCCCCTCTCACTCTCCCCATGCATCATTCTTTCACGCCTCATTCTCTCAATCTCTCTCATCCATCCTTCCCCTTCACCTTCCTCCCCCAGGGTTTCCCCCACTTTCTCCTGCCAGCTTTCTCTTTCTCTCTCGCCCATGCACCCTTCCCACACATGCTCCCATGTCTCCTCTTCTGTCTCACACATCCTACACCTCCTTTTTCCCTCATTCTCCCAGTACCTCGACTCTCTCACTTCCCCTCCTAGTCTGAACCTTGCTATTCTTCCCCACCTGCTTTCTCCCCACCCCTTCTTTAGGTACCCTGGCACTCCCTCCCCTTTGATTCCCTTATACCACTTGTTATACCTTGAGTTCAGGATCTTCTCCCACCTTTCCCCTATTTGTTTCTCCGTGTCTCTGGCCTCTATTTCTTCGTACTGCACCTCCCGACCCTCTCCTCTCACTGCTCTATCCTCCCCTCCTACCCCCCACTCCCTTAACCATGTTTGCCTGTCTCTTTCCCATTCTGCTAGCTGCACGTTTCCCTTGCTTCTATCTTTTACCTCCTCCCAGCATCTTCTCGCCAGTTGACTGCCTTTTCCTTCTTCCAACCTTCTCTCAAAGTTCCATGCTCTTTTCCCTGCCCTTGTTCTTAGCTTCCGTCTCTCAAGTTCCTCTCTCAGCATGTACCCCGGCGTTCTCCTATCCACTCCTAGCGTCCACCTCATGTACCTTTCCTGCAACGCTTCCACTGTGCTTCGCTCCCTCCACCCCCATATCTCTGCGGCGTATTCGGCTACCGTCCACACCAGCCTGTCAAAAATCCACAATCTCCTTTCCCAGTCCTTCCCGAATCTCCTCTTTCCTATTCCCCATGCCTGCTTCATTACTATCCCTGCTTTCCTGACTCTGTCCTTTACATGCGCCTCCTGTCCCCCGTTTTTCGACATTATGTACCCTAGGTACTTGAATTCTTTAACCTCCTCTATCTTCTCTCCTTTCCAGCTCCACTCTAACTTTTTACTTCTCCCTCCTCCCTTTCTGCATCTCATAATCTTTGTCTTCTTGGCGTTCAGCGTTAGCTTTTTCTTGTCTAAGTACTTTTCTAACCTCCTTATCATCGATTTCATTCCTTCCTCGTTCTCAGCTAGCACCGCCACATCGTCCGCATATGCTAGCGTGTATATTCTCCCTTCGCCTAGTCTTATTCCTCCCACGCTTCTTGATTCACTGAGCTCCTCTTCCATATCTGCCGTCAGCAGGTTGAACAAGAAGGAGCTCAGCGGGCATCCCTGCCTCACCCCTTGTACTGTCCAGAATTCTTCGCCTGTCTCTCCTCCTACCTTCACTCTGTTCCTAGTCTCTCTGTAAATCTCTTCTACCCTTGCTATCAGCTCTTTCCTTACCCCTCTCTCCCTCGTCGCCTTCCATAGCACTTCTCTGTCTACCGAGTCGAATGCTGCTTTCAGGTCAATAAACATTACTGTCATCCCCCCTTTTTTTCGACTTATCCTCCTGTTTATCAGGTGGTTCAACACATAGATGTTGTCCATCGTTCCCATCCCCTTCCTAAAACCCGTCTGATTATGTGGTATCATTCCTTCCCTCTCCATTTCCTCCTCTAGCCTCCCCGCTAGGACCTTTGCATATATTTTGTACATTGTCGGCATGAGTGTTACTCCTCTGTATTCCTCCACTCTTTTCCCTTCGCCGCTCTTAACTATTGGAATTATCCACCCTTCTTTCCATGCGTCTGGCCACCCCTCTCCCCTCCATACCCTGTTGCACGTCTTCCACACCCACTGCTCCGTCTCCTCCCCTCCGTATCTCCATATCTCGTTCACTATTTCGTCCCCTCCCGGCGCTTTCCCGTCTTTTAACGTATCTATTGCTTTCTTTATTTCTTCTTTCTCTATCTCTTTTTCGTTGTCTTCTTCTCTTCTTTCTTTCGTCTTTTTCGACACTGCTCTCTCCTCCACTCCCCCTAGCAGCTTCATAAAGTGCTCCTTCCATTGCCCTTTCTCTATGCTTTCATTTATCTTTTTCCTCTTTTTCCTACCCCTATTTATCACTTCCCAGACCTTGCTTTCTGTCTTCGCCTCCTCTGCCTCCCTGATGAATCTCTCGTTTTCTTCCTGCTTCTTCCTCTCGTACATCCTGTTGTATTCTCTCTTCTCCGCCCTGTATTCTCCCACCTCTGCCTTCCCTCTTCTCCACTCCCTCAGCTTCTTTCTTACTTCTCGCTTCTTGCTCTTGGCTTCCTCGTCCCACCACCCCCTTCTTTCTTTGTTCGTTTCATCTTCTTGTTTTTCCTCTTTCTCTACTGCTCTTTTCATTTCCTCGGTCATTCTTTTTATCTCTTCATTTACATCTTTTTCCGCCTCATTCTCCCAACGTATCTGTCTTCTAAATCTCTCTCTCCCTTCTCTCGTCCATACGCCTCTTGCTGTCTTCTTCCCTTTCTTTTCCTTCTTTCGCTTCCAACTTTCTGCTTCTATTTCTACTACTACTGGATGGTGGTCTGAGTCGATTTTGTCCCCGATTTCTAGCCTTATCACTTTGTCCCTCGCGTCGTTACCTCCTATCGCATAGTCTATCACCGTCGCGCCTCTGCCACCTGTGAAAGTCACTTCCCCTTCTTCGTCCCCCGCTGTGTTTCCGTTCATTATTGTCCATCCCATCTCATCTATTGCCTCTAATAGCCTTTTTCCCTCTCCGTTGGTTACTTTGTCCTTCGACTTTCTCTCTATCTCTTCTCCCCTTCTTTCCCCCCAGTACCCCCCTCCCTCTACTCCAGTTCTAGCGTTGAGATCCCCTCCCGCTATCACTATGCTGCTCTTCCCTTCGCTCTCGACGTACTCTTTTAACTTCTCCATTTTATCCTCTATGTCACCGTTAGCGTACAGTCCTACTATCGACCACCTTTCCTTTCCTATCTCTGTCTTCCCTGTGATTATCCCTTCTACGTTTTCTTCTCTCTTTTCTCTCGTCTCGTACGCGATCTCCTTTCTTATTCCCATCACCAACCCTCCTTTCGCCCTCCCTTTCTTGTGCTCCTTTCTCGCGTGTTGCACTTTCCATATGTACCCCTCTGGTAACTTACACCTAACCTTGTCCCACCCTTTCTCTTCCACCCATGTTTCGCTGAGCACTACTACGTCCCATTCTTGTAGCTCGTTCCAAAACCCTCTGTCCTTCCTTGCCATTCCTGCGATGTTCCAGAATGCAACTCTCCAACTCCTCCTTTCTTTTTCCTTCGCTCCTTGCCTTGTTTCCTTTGTCTCGTCCTCTTTTTTCCTTTTTCTCTTTTTTTCCAGGCATTCTCTTCCTTTCTCACCTCCTTTTTCGCTTCTCTGTCTGTTTTCTTCCTCCGACTGCCTTCTTACTCCCGGCTCTACTCCTGCCCCTGCCCTCCTCCTCTCGTCCAGTTTAAATTTGCATGGCTTGCTCTTCCTCTCGCTCTTCCCCTGCCTCTTGATCCTCCCCTTACTACTGTCCACTGTCCAGGTTCTTCGTCCCTGTATTCCATCGCATCTTCCTCTATTTCTCTCTCCATGCCTCCTTTCCCTTTATCTTCCCCTCCCCTTGCCGCGTCGCTGTTCTCCTCCTCCTCTCCCTCTTCTTCTCTTGCTCTCCCCTCTAGGTCTACTATCGCTTTCTTCTCTTCGTCCCATCTCCATACCTTTCCCTCTATCCATAACCTCCCATATCCTACGTTCACTCTTCGCCCCTTCCTTCTCAATTTCCACGCTATTTCGTTTAACCTCCTCTTTACTCTTCTTTCCTCCCACGTCAGGTCGTCGTCTATTCTTTCTTCTCGTCCCCATAGCTTCTTTTTTTTCTCCATCACCACTGCTTTCTGCTCCCTGCTCCCTAGTTTTGCTATTATCACCTTCCCTCTTATCCCTCCGGACTCTCTCACCTCTCTGAGGTCCACGGACGCTCCTATTACATCCATTAGCTCCTGCACTTTGCCCTTGGCTCTTCCTTCTTCCCATTTCGCTCCTCTTATCACGATATTCTCTCTTACTTCGTCTTTCCTCTTCCTTTCTATTTCCTTCTCAATCTCTCTTAGTTTTCGTTCGATCTCCCTTGCCTCTTCTTCCTTCTTTTTTTCCTTCCTTTGATCGATTTTCATTATCTCTTTCTCCTTCCTTTTGAGCGCTTTTTCTACGTACTCATCTACGCTCCTCTCCTCCTCACCCTTCGATTTCTCTTTCTCTACCCCTTCTAGTCTCTTTTCTAACTCCTTTACTTTCTCCTCCCACTTTCTCTTCTCTCCCTCCCATTTTCTCTCTTTGATTTCCCACTCCTCCCTTACTTGCTTCGCCTCTTCCGCTGCTTTTTTCCCCTGCCTTTTCATCTCCTCCATCTCTTCTCTTATCGTCTCTCTGATTATCCTTGTCAACACATCCTCCCTTTCCCCTTCTTGCTCTGGGTCCTCCTCCTCCTCTTCCTCCGCCTCCTCTTCCTCGTCCCCTTCTTTTCTTTCTTTTTCGCTCCCTTTCACGGGCGACCTGGCTAGTTTTCTGCTTTTTCCGAATATCCTTTTTTCCTCTTCTTTTCTTTCTATCATGTACTCCTCCTCCTCTCGCTCATCATTGCTCTCCCTTTTTCTCTTCCACAGGTCCGCCACTGACCCTAGACTCTGACTTCTCTCCCTCCCCATCCTTATTAGCAGCTCCGCGTTGGACGGCTTTCCTGGTTTCCTCCTCGCTCCTTCCCCGCCCCCCTTCCCTTTATCCCCCTCGCCGTCCTTCCCCATCTCTTCTCCTTTCTCGGGGCTCCGGCGCTCCTCTTTACCTCGAGCCGCCTACCTTCCTTACCGACTCGCCCGTTCTACCTTACCTGCGCTGCTCCCTGGGTTTCTTTTCTGTCCACCGCGTCGCCTGACCACCTGTCCGCGCTCTCTCCTGCGTTTCCCGCCCTACCTCCTAACCTCAATTCCCACTCTGTATTCTACCCCTCCTACTCGCTATTTTATGCTTTCTTGCGTTACCCTTTATCTTACCTCCACTCTCGCTCGTCTATCGCACCTCCTCTCGCCCTTCTCCACCCTCACACTTCTCTCACACCACCTTTTTAGACAATTTTCTTGCACTCTATCTCACACTCTTCTGTCACATTCGCTGCCGGAAACGGAAGTCCAGGATCAGGTTTGTATTTTCCTCCTATACTTCTTAGCTAAAAAATCTAGCTAACGAATCATGGTTCTCATTTACTCGTTTGCACGCCTTATACAGTTGTGAAGCTCGTATCAAAAAATCAATCATTTACGTAATGACGCTTCAGTTCATTGTTAGTATTATGTCTGTGTAAGTTTTTATCGATCGTTCGCGAAATTATGATTAATATTCAGACTATACTTTTATTTGCGAAACAGGGAGGGGACCGGCAGCAAAACCAGGAACGACAACCACGGCAGCAACGGACACAACGACCACCACGACAGCAACAACAGCAGCAGCACCAACAACCACAACAGCAACAACCACGACAACCACGACCGCAACGCCCACAACAACAACAACAATCACAGCAACAACAACCACAACGACCACAACAACAACCATAACCATAATAGATTATTATCATCATCATCATCATCATCATCATCATCATCATCATCATTATCATTATCATTATCATCATCATTATCAGTATTATTATTATTATCATTATCAGTATTATTATCATTATCATTATTATTATTATTGTTACTATCACTATTACTATTACTATATTACTATTACTATTACTATTACTATTACTATTACTATTACTTTTACTTTTACTTTTATTTTTACTTTTACTTTTACTTTTACTTTTACTTTTACTATTATTATTATTATTATTATTATTAATATTATTACTAAAATAAATAAAAATATAATAAGATATTAAACCATACATATGATTGTATTTTTTATCTCATCCCGCATATACTCCTTTTCATTTCATACCGCTATATAATATCTAGTTTTCAATATCTTCTTATTGCCACGCATTATCATTCCGTGGTTGAGAGCTTTGATCATAGATCGATGAACCCAAGTTCAAGTAAATTTCAAGTAACAGTATGGAAATTGTAATAGAGCGATAACACAGGTTTGCGATGAAAGTTTTTTAAATACTTTTACAATATGACACATATAGATTTCGGTCTGCTGATTTAGAGTATGAACTCCGTTTTTACGTATCACGTCATAATTTTTTTTTTCTCATTTCATATTTTTTTCAGAATAACTTTATCAAAATAATTGAATATTCTCATCAGTTATAAAAAAGTAATCTAGTAAATTCATGCTTAATTCGTTAGTATAAAAAAATATATTAAAACTTGCAACTTTAGATATAGATGTAAGAGGAATTACGGTCCCGAACGCCGTGTCAACAACAGCTAACATGAGGCTTGACAATAGTGGTCCATCAAGCCTAGTAGAAGGGGAGAAAAACATCAGCAAAACTGCTGAAATAATATCAGAAAGACAGCCAGTCTCGTATCAGCCGGCGAGTAGGTCGGAGACCTTCGCTTATAGAGTGTAAAATTAAATAAACAGTTCAACCACATCATTTCGTTCAAATTATTACCACTAACATTACATCAGAAGTGGGATTTGACCAAAGATTAAGCGGAGAAAAGTGGGATTTTTATTTATTTTTTTTTCTCTTCTGCACCTTTCTCCTGTCGACACTAAAAAAAAAAACAAAAAAAATTATTAATAATAATAATAATATACCATCGGACATGGAGCGCCAGGACGATAGGGGTGCAAAGGATTTGTAGGATACGCCCACAACGATGGAAGCACAGCCGCTCGACTCATCGGCAATGCTCGCACAACTAATAGCAACTCAACAACAACAATAGGCTATGATGATGGAAGTACTGAGGGCACATGAACTCAGCAATGATCGTCAAGCAGCTCAGGTGTCGACTGCACACGTGTCCAGTGCCATCACGCCATTCCATTTATCTTAGCTTTGACCCTGACACGAGCTCATATAGCGTGGTCGAATGGCTTGGCGACGCCTCTCGTTTACAAGACGATCTCCAAATGAGTGATATCCTGATGATTCAGCGAGCTGCGGAAGCCCTACGAGGCCGTGCTTGAAGTTTTGTGCGCGAATGGCGACCACTGCATCGCATTTGGACTACTCTTGTAGATGATCTATCCATCGCTTTTCCGGATACGAAGACGTTCGGCGATCTCGTACATGATATTGATCGAATAAATAGTACTGATTTCAAAACTCTAAGCGAATACGCAGTAACAAAAGTACGCCTCATAAAACGCGCTTTAGAAGCTCTGCCTTGGCCAAAGATTATTAGTCTGATTGAACACGGACTTGATAGGCCAGTAAAAATAGACGTTTTTTGGGCTCAACCTCGCACTAAATTGCCGATCCAATTTTTTTTTTTTATAATGTTTGGGGTCACTTTCTGAGTATAAAAACACAAAATGCTGACAGATTAAGGTGGAGCTTCAGGCGCAATTTCGAAAAAACGTTTTTGGTCGATATCTCGGAAACTATGCACTTTAGGGCAAAAGTTGTAGAGACCATTATTGTAGAGAATAACATTTCGCATCTTTTGTTTACTGGGCATTTTTTTGTAAAACTTACCGTTTACGATTTATGGCTCGTTGAACGAACGAGTTTTTCTATCTCGGCCGATAACTCTTATAATATTGGATTAATAAATAAAATGCTTCTATATATTTTTGAAGATCGATGTATTCCCCACAACTTTTGTTTGAAACTTTTTTTCTTAATGTCCATACTTTTTGAGCTATAGGGCGTTTAATGTAGAAATGCCGACGCTCAGCGAGCGACGCCGCGCCGTGGCAGCCCAACGGTTTCTCCCATAGAAGGTAACCGTTTCGGTTTTTTTTTGGATTTTCGCCGCCTCCGAAACGCGCTAAAATTTGATATGATTTTTAATTTTCTTCTGTACCATTTTTTTTCTAACAATAAATTTTGAATGTATTTGTAATAAATATTTCCCCTGTCCTTTTCTTTCATGTCATTATGGCATCTGAACATTACATAATTAATAATAATTACTCAATAATCCAGGATCAAACAAAAAAAAAATATTTTTTAATTGTACGAAACATAATAAAATAAAAGAAAAAAAATCGTTAATATTTCAGGTAAGGAGAGAAACTTTTGATTGTTAAGTACATCAACACTCGGGATATTTTTTCAAATTTATTTGTTGCATTTTTACCATTACACTCTACCATACCTCAAAATTTTTGACCTTGCACCCGGTAGTTCAACATTAAACGCCCTAAAGCTCAAAAAGTATGGACATTAAAAAAAAAAGTTTCAAACAAAAGTTGTGGGGAATACATTGATCTTCAAAAATGTATAGAAGCATTTTATTTATTAATCCAATATTATAAGAGTTATCGGCCGAGATAGAAAAACTCGTTCGTTCAACGAGCCATAAATCGTAAACGGTAAGTTTTACAACAAAATGCCCAGGAAACAAAAGATGCGAAATGTTATTCTCTACAATAATGGTCTCTACAATTTTTGCCCTTAAGTGCATAGTTTCCGAGATATCGACCAAAAACGTTTTTTCGAGATTGCGCCTGAAGCTCCACCTTAATCTGTCAGCATTTTGTGTTTTTATACTCAGTAAGTGGCCCCAGACATTATAAAAAAAAAAAATTGGATCGGCAATTTAGTGCGAGGTTAAAGTGCTATTTTTACTGGCCTATGACGACCGTCATACGCAGTCAGCAATTTGCCTACAACAACCGGGGAACGAAGCTGCCCTTTTTAAGCTGCTCAGTGCTGCCGATGCACGCCACCAAAGTAGAAAGAGGAGTGCCACGCGTGAACCTCGCTCGTCCGGGGCGTCACATCACCCACAACGATCATCATCAACAACCACGCGACCTACGAGGTTACTTGATATCGGTGTGGAAAAAAAGGTCACCGTCAAGACGTCTGCTATGCGAAAATACCCAGAACCAGCACAGGTGAAGAGCCTAAACCACCCACGTACACCCATTGCCACAAAAAGGGCCACACTGACGAGCAATGTTGGAACAAACACGGTTACCCAAAAAAAGTTCTACTGCTTAAGCTCGGTAGAAGCTTGTCCCGCTCACCCATCGCTACACTCCTTAACGACGAAAAAGAAGTAGCAGTGACTTATTTAATAGACAGCGGTGCCGAGACGTCAATTATCCATGAGAGTGTGACTCGAAAATTGAACACCAAAAATACACCGGAAAGATGCATGTTGGCTGGATTGGGAGCCCATCCACTAGAAAGCATTAGCTCCTGCCGACTCATTGTAACTCTACCGCATATCACTCTCGAAGTCGATTTTCTGATAGTTCCAACAGGCACCATACCTGGTGAGAAAATCGACGTACTCATCGGATGGGACGTGATGAGGAGAAAAGGCCTGTGCGTCAAAGTCGGGCTGCACGGCCTCGAACTACATCACGAACCTACCACTATTTCAAAGATCCGTGTTATGGCTGCACCACAGACCCTTACATTTGAAAAGTCAGAATTGACCGAATAACAACAGGATGAACTCCGTAACTTCATGTCAGCACTACAACAACGAACGCCCAATTGTGTTACTACTGGCGAACTAAATATATCATTAAAAAACGAAGAACCTGTAGCTTACCGCCCGCGACGTCTGGCCTACGCAGAACGAATGCAAGTGCAGCAAATAGTCAAGAATTTGCTAGATAAAAACATCATCCGCGAAAGTTATTCATCGTACGCGAGTCCAATAGTACTTGTGAAAAAGAAGACCGGCGAATGGCGAATGTGCGTCGACTATCGTGATGTAACTAAGAAGGCTATCAAGGACCGCTACCCCCTGCCCCTGATTCACGATCAGAT
Source organism: Tenthredo distinguenda (assembly GCA_947538915.1). Lineage (NCBI taxonomy): Eukaryota > Metazoa > Arthropoda > Insecta > Hymenoptera > Tenthredinidae > Tenthredo > Tenthredo distinguenda. Next base: position 17,410,534 of record OX384534.1, read on the forward strand.
TGATGCCCTATGCAACGCTGTATATTTCACAACGCTTGATATGAAAGCTGGCTTTCACCAAGTAAACGTGGCTGAGAAATCAAGGCAATACACCGCATTCATAACACCAGATGGTCATTTCGAATAGAACCGGATGCCCTTCGGGTTCGCCAACGCGCCATCATGTTACCAGCGTGCTATCGACAAGGCGCTCGTGAAATTAAAAGGAAAGAAAGCTTTCGTTTACTTAGACGATGTACTAGTGGCGTCGAAAACACTCAACGAAGGACTGAACGACCTCAAAGAGGTATTATTAGCTCTCGCTACCGCTGGATTCTCGCTGAACTACAATAAGTGCTCATTCTTTACGAAAGAAATAGAATACCTGGGTGTATCGATTAGTAGCGGCTCAATTAAACCAAGTACCCATAAAATAACAGCGTTGACGAAAAGCGCTGCACCGCATGACATAAGAAGCACCCGACAATATATGGGACTAGCCAGTTATTTTCGCCGCTTCCTCGATCACTTTGCTATCATCACCGCACCCATAACTAAGCTACTACGGAAAAACGTGACATTTCAATGGACAAGCGAATGCGAGCGAGTACGGCTGGCCATCATCAGCCGTTTAACTAGTCAACCGATACTACGTATATTCAACCCGGAATTAGCTACCGAACTTCACACCGATGCCAGTGCGATCGGCCTCGGAGCTGTCCGTATGCAGACTGAAAACGACATAACACGACCGATAGCATATTTCAGCAGGCTGACTAACGAATGCGAATCACGATATCACTCGTATGATCTGGAAACTCTAGCAATCGTTGAGGCAGTGGATCACTTTCGTGTTTATCTCTATGGGCTTCATTTCACTGTATACACCGACTGCAACTCTGTACGAGCAACAGCACTTAAGAAGAATCTACATCCGCGCGTGGCTAGATGGTGGATTCGTCTCCAAGACTACGATTTCTCAATTGAATATCGACCCGGCGGTAAGATGGCCGACGTGGATTACCTGAGTCGCAACGCACCAAATCCAACCCTCAGAGAACAACAATTGGCAGATCCTTTCTGTGCACGCATGAGATGTGGAGCCGAAGAACACCCTATATACCAAGTGGAAGGAGAACTCATCGTGACAAAGGAAGAACCCCAACGTTATTACGTACCAGTGACAGCCCGCTTACAAACGATGCGTCTATACCACGATGAAGCAACGCACGTTGGTTGGAATAAAGGACTGAGCAAAATGAAAGAAGAATTATCATGGCCTGGTATGGGGCGTGCACTACGAAGGTACGTCAATAACTGCCGTGCCCGTGTACTAGGCAAATCGCATACGGGCAAAGGGAGAGGTGTTTGGCAGAAGAAGTCCCCAATTTTGGAAAAATTAGATTCTTGGCATATAGACCACGCAGGACCAATGGTGGCTTCAAATGGAAATACTCAGATCCTAGTGATCATTGATGCCTACACCCGGTATTGCATGCTACACGCGATACCCAAAAAGACGAGTGAAGCATCGGCGCACGCCCTGACAAAAAGCTTCACAGCAATCGGAAAACCCCGGCGCATCATAGCTGACCGCGCGGCTGCCTTCACATCCACCGCATTTCGAAAATTCACGAGCGACAACGGCATCCAACTGCATCTAATAACAACAGGAATGGCACGTGAGAATGGACAGGTGGAACAAACAATGAGGCACATGTTCAACCTGTTACGGTCAACCCTGAACGAGGAAAACGAGAACGACTGGATCAATCATCTACCTCGGGTAGAAAAAACGATTAATACTACGGTGTACTCAACGACTGAAGTAGCACCTTGGATCTTGATGTTCGGAGAGAATCCACGACTTGAGTCAGCTGCATGCTTTCTCGACACATTACCGCAACTAAATTCGAACCCTAAAATCAACGAGGAAGCAATAAACAATAGACTCATTGACATTAATGAAGATCGCTCTCGTACCTTCAATAAAAAACGCTTGACAACGGAACCTTTTGTAATAGGCGACAAAGTTGTAGTGGAGAACACACAACTAATAACAGGTGGAAAATTAGGACCTCGTTACAAAGGTCCTCGCATCATCAAGCAAATCCTGCCTAACAAAAGATACGTCATATCGGCAAAAGGTCGGAGAACAATCACAGCAGCACATGAGCAACTCCGTGTCTGGCCAATAAAATCACAGCAGGAATTGAACGCGCCATAAAAAAAATAATAATAATAATAATAATGGGAGTACCATTTGATTGAGATTGGGAGAACCATTTGAATGAAATGGGGGGAACCCACGGCAGAGAGCAAGGAGAACTTGCCTACAATTCAACCTTACAAACAGGAAGATATTCAGTTATTTTTGCTCTTTTTCGACATTTTGTTTGATTATTCGTTTTTAGTATGGACTCTGAACTACAGAGTACTTGGGTCGAGGCCGCCCGAATTGCAGGATGGCCGTGTAAAAGGAATTACGGTCCCGAACGCCGTGTCAACAATAGCTAACATGAGGCTTGACAATAGTGGTCCGTCAAGCCTAGTAGAAGGGGGGAAAAACATCAGCAAAACTGCTGGAATAATATCAGAAAGACAGCCAGTCTCATATCAGCCGGCGAGTAGGTCGGAGACCTTCGCTTATAGAGTGTAAAATTAAATAAACAGTTCAACCACATCATTTCGTTCAAATTATTACCACCAACATTACATAGATATATTAGTTTATATTACATTCAGGACTACTATCGTGAATATCAACAATCCAGTCAAACAACTTTTGCGAAATTGAAATTCGCAGACGTGTGCAATTAATTCGTTTTCTATGGTGGACAGATGGTTTTATCCGAAAACAGCCCCGGATCTAGGGGGGGGGGGGGGGAGGGGGGCAAGCCGGGGCCAATGCCCCGGGCGGCAAGTTCAGAGGGCGGCCAAATTTACACTTTACAGACGAATGGACAACTCATCATTTACTTAACTTTGACCACAGAATAAATAATAGTACAAGTACAGAAATTTCACTCTTGTTTTACTGTGGCCTTATCAACTCGACCGATACCCAGGGGTACAGCACACGGACCACGTGACTGGGCGCGGCAAAAGCGCGGAGTGAGACGCGCTGCACGAACATTATTATTCGCGAGGCGCGTAGGCATAGTTCAAAATACGCGCCCGCTCGCCCGCAGGAATCGCAGATCGCGGCAGCACGCCTTTCTTTATTATACATATTTTTATTTTAAATCCTATCCTGTGCTGTGTATAAAATATATATCCTACACGTTCATGTCTATATATCTGTAAATAAATAGGCTCAACACAGAAAGAACAGCGATGGATGCATTATTTCCGGAAGACCTATGTCCAAATGTCAATCAATTAGTGGACATCTGATAGCTAAAATTAAAGATGATAAAGGTAAAAATAAATATAAGTGGGCGGGGGCGGCATTTTTCAGTTTTTGCCCCGCCTAAAAAAAATTGAAGACCTGGGCTGTCCGAAAATATCAAAGAATCAATAGGCCGATGATTCCTCAACAATGATTCAAACTCCTAGAACTTATACTGGAAGAAATAAATGGATAAATTGATTAAATCGCTGGAACCTAGATTTTCATATTTTTCCACAGAGCTATGAAGTTTTACAATAAATCTAGAAAAATATTGAAGCCGATACGTGAATAACCTATCCAGATCTGCTTCATATATGAGTATTGTTATTATTATTACTAATATTATGTCTAAATAAAAGCAAGTTGCGGAACGAGAGATCGTCAACAGAGAACTTGCATGCAATCGAATTTACAATTAGTCTTTTGGTCTTCCCGTTGGGGTAAATCATGATTTCAATTGACGCTGCCTTATGAGTCTTTAGATGTCTCAACGCCTCAAGGTATCACGCTCAGATTTAACTGTGATGTCAGATTAGTTTATATCAGTTTCGCATTGTTATCTAAAATTATAAATGTAATTAGAATGGAAATTCAGTGTAATGCAAGTTCTCTGCTGCTTCCATCATTACGGAAGCTGCAACGGCGTTGTAAACGGCATTTTTAAAATGCCTAGGAAACACCCACCCACTCTCACCCACTTACACTATAGTGTAAGTGCGTTGCCTTATGTTAGAGCGCTCAAATCGAGCTAGTTTTATTTATCCACATGGACTTACTATATGCGTGTCTATATGCTATGCTATACAGGGTGATTCACACCTTGTGGAAAAAAATTCACATGCATATTCCTCATTAAAATCTAAGAATAAAGTTCCTTAGCAAAAACTCCGAGGGACCAGTCGTTCCTGAGATAGAGATGGTTTCGTCCGCCCAATGAGACGGTCGTATCGTGTCCTGCTCAGTCCCGTATCAAGCCTGTAGAATTAACGATGCCCGCGGCGTATGACCTTTGCCCGAAATTTTAATTTCTCAGTAATTTTCAGTCTTTGAGTTGTCCAGTCACTCTGGTGCCCCACGTCTTTCACCCCGTAGTTGACGTTGTCCAGGTGGTCAGAATGGCGACTGTCGTTCTCCAGTCCAGTGCAGTGCACCACACGTGCACCCCATGTGCACCCCATGTGCACCCTATGTGCACCCCATGTGCACCCCATGTGCACCCCATGTGCACCACATGTGCACCCCATGTGCACCACATGTGCACCACATGTGCACCCCGCATGCACCCCGCATGCACCACACGTGCACCACACGTCCCTCCACCATGCACTGGGGAACGAAAGTCGCCATTCTGATCACCTGGACAACGTCAACTACTGGGTGAAAGACGTGGGGCACGAGAGTGACCGACTGGACGACTCAAAGACAGAAAATTACGGAGAAACCAAAATTTCGGACAAAGGCCATACGCCGCGGATATCGTTAATTCTACAGGCTTGATACGGGACTGAGCAGGATACGATATGGCCGTCTCATTAGGCGGACGAAACCTTCTCTATCTCAGGAACGACTGGTCCCTCGAAGTTTTTGCTAAGGAACTTTATTCTTAGATTTCAATGAGGAATATGCATGTGAATTTTTTTCCGCAAGGTGTGAATCACCCTGTATAGACGCAGCACTGTAATTCATTCACAGGGGAATGGCGTTAGCCTTCGAGATTTTAATATTACTATTAAATGATCTCTCATTTTTCTCGCATTTCGCGAATAAACTTGCCTCGCCAGGGTCGCCACCCAGTACGATTGTCGTTGCGTAAGCCGCAGCGTATACTCCACAGCTGTAGGAGTTCGGCTGCCTTGTAACAGGTTGGAGAACTATACTTCCAGTATCGATATGTGGATATCGCTTAGAAATGTATCGCTTCTCTTCCCTGCTCAACAACTAGTATTCACTGCGCATGAGACCGTCGTAAATGTAAACATTACAAGTATCGTAATAAACGCAGCACCAGTGTCGGGAGACGTTACGGCCGATTATGTGTATATTCCTTTGAAGAGGGCTGCATGGCTTGATGCAGTTATAATATGCTGTGTAAGAAGCAGGATTGCAACGAAAGTCGCTGTTTTCTTGTAATATATTCTGAAACAAGTCGATACTTGAATCAGTCAATAAATTTTCGAGCGATGATACGTTCGCCTCGACTTGTTCGACCGTAATATTTCGGCGTACAAGTTCGAGCATTTCGATAGTTTCATCGGAAGCCTCATTTTCACCGTCAATTTCGATTGTTACCCAATCGGCGATGACGGTGTCCTCGTGAGTCTTCGAACATGGACCGGCGACATCCATGGAATCAACGGATGCAACCTTCATCCCTGTAGCAGGTTGTGCTCTCGTACAGTCTTGTACATCGCCAGACTCGTCAATGGGACGAGCGCGTTTTCTTCGAAGCACTGCAGCTTCTTGGGATTCAAGAATATATCGACGCTGCTTACGAAAAGTAGCACGTTTCAAATTTCTTACGAAAACTAGCACATTTCGACTATCCACGAAAACTAGCACGTTTCGATATTCACCGCGAAAACTAGCACGTTTCAATATTCACCGCGAAAACTAGCATGTTTCGGTTTTCGCCGCGAAGACTAGCATGTTTCGGATTTCGCCACGAAAACTAGCACGTTTTGATATTAACCGCGAAGACTAGCATGTTCCGGCTTTCACCGCGAAAACTAGCACGTTTTGATTTTGACCGCGAAAACTAGCATGTTTCGGCTTTCACCGCGAAGACTAGCACGTTTTGATATTCACCGCAAAAACTAGCACGTTTAAATTGATGCCGCGAAAACGTTTAGTTTAACAACGATTTTCTGAAGATTTGTGCGGTATGCGGTAGTCGAAATGAAAGTTAATTTGTGGATGCAGGAGTGCGTTTTCTTGTGTGAAAATAAACTTATAAATCAAAAATAAGTCTTCAAAAAATTAATGCTTTTTTTACAGGCTCTTTACATATGTTTCAAATTTCTTCCAGATTTTGTTATGAATATAAATATGAATTGGCCTTATTATATTGCTATCAAGTAGTCCTCACCTAAACAGCTAAACTATGCGTAATCTTCCTACAAGAGTGTAATAAACTATTGTATTTTATTGAAGATTACGAAATCAGTCTTTTTGAATTCTTTTTACCCAGTGTTCGGGAATTAGAGAGGTTGCCGCAGTAATGCGAACTATTGGGTCAAAGTTCACGCGCTGCCGACGATGTCGTCACTTTCCGGGCTACGAATTCTCGGGCAAAAAAACATGCGCGTCATTGATCTTCATCGATCGCCATGATTGACTTTCAGTTAAGCATCAACTACGCAAAACGCTTGTTTACAGTTCAAGAGACGTACAGAGCGTACGTATTGTGTTTTCGTGCGAAATAAAGTAAGTATTATATGAATCGAATTTTCATAAAGGACATCATACCACGGTATGTTTACCATCGATCCCTTCTCCTTGATATTTCGATCGGTCTTTCGATACTCTTTTTATTTCATTTGGCTTAGTTTGTGACAAGCTTTCTGATGAATACGACAGTGTACTTATAGTTCAAATTCCTTCGCGTCCATAATTATTGAAGTAAAATATTGTCGAGTTAATAGTGGAATATCGTTGATTACTCCAAAATTATTTTTCAAATTTCATTTTGCTTGAAATAAAAAAAAATAATAATAATAATGTAAAAAATATCATTGATAAACAATTTCAGTTGTTGAATGGTGGAATGTTGCGTTTTCTGAAGCGCGTGCATCTGCGACTGATAATGAGGCCATGGTTCGTGACATCAGCTTGGATTCCTGCCAGTCTGGTAAGTTACAGATTTTTAATATTTTCAACCAAAATTGATTTTGACAAAATAATGCTCTGTAGATGAAGATCTTAAAATTGAGCGAATTTTAAGATTCCCGGCTAATTTTTTCTACATAAATAGAGTCAGCCCAACTTTTCGAAATTTTCAAAACTTATATCAATTCGATAATTTTTCGAAATTTTTGAAGAACACCAAATTTTGTAATATTCGAACCGTTTGAACGCTTCTACTCAAATTTTATACCAACTTTTTACTTTTATAATACTCTATGTGAAAAAAAAAAAATCAACACGACATATTGAAATTTGCCAAAATTAAAGCGATTTGCCGATTTTTCGAAAAAAAATTTAATTCATAAAATGTGCAATTTTTTTTCAATAGTTTTTTGGAATATTAAGCGTCAGTGTACGGTCATGAATCTTCTAACGATGTGCCGCATGATGTTGAAAAAGATGACACGTCGATGGATTCTAGATTATCGTCTTGTAAAGATCCAGTTGGTGAGTGATGGCTAAGTCTCATACATGAGTTCGTAATATATTTCCAAATATCAGAAATGAAATACGAAATGTAATTGAAAATTGGATTACAGCTTTGATAGAGAGTCTCAATAATTTCGATGTTATAATAATATTATAGACCATGACGAAGAAAACATAGTTCGTTCAAACGAAACTGCCCACGACTTTCGGGTTCGTAAATGCGAGCGTACGAACCAACCAAGAACGCTGACTAGAAAACGGACATGTCATAAGGAGGAGTGGATTGACGTATCATCCAAAAGAGCTAGGGTCACTGGGACCGAAGGAACTGGCAGAAAAGGGGTTCCGGTACCGGCAAAGAAGATGCGTGAGGGATGCAACGAAAAATACCGTTTTAAATGCCGTACGCATATAACAGACAAGGAACGCCAAATTATATTCAAGCAGTTTTGGGAGCTTGGCGATATTACTAAGCAGCGGCAATGTCTACTACATTTAATACAGACGAACGAGCTTTGTCATGAATCCAACGACGAAGCCAACTTTAAACAAAAACAAGTTGCGCATACGTATAGATTGCCTACTGAAGATGAAAATTTGGCCAAAGTCTGCAAAAAAATGTTTTTGGACACTTCGGGTAAGTAATTGAAGAGTAAATCTTTTGACACGTGTAAATCAGTGACGAGAACAATGCACATAAAAATTCGATTTGACACGCTATTATAGAATTTCTTCATATTTTGAAGATCTTCAATCTTTCTAATAGTAGAGAATTTAGTTTCTTATACTTTGGTATCAAAATTGATAAGTAGATTATTATGAAATTATTGTGAAAAAAAACGTGTTTTCATTTTATTAAATGGTAAATAATGATACTGGAAGTTTAGAAAAATATTTGAAACGAAGTGAAAATTAAACACGATAAAATTGTAGTCCGCAATTGAACGTCAAAATCATTATTGTTTACTTTTAAAGTACAGCAGTTTATCGCAAATTGATTCGTTGAAACATGTGACATTTTTGCTCATGTATTAGTAATGGCAAGAAAATGAATTGTTCATTTTTTATTACGCTTGTCATAGATATATCATATCAGTGGATCAGGACGGTTGATAAAAAAATGAAGGCTGCTGATGAAACCCGTTTCATAGGCTATGATGAACGAGGGAAACATTTTAACAGACCATTTAAGGTGCCTGATATATTAAAAAACGTCGTTCGAGAGCACATCAGTTCATTTCTCGTCATAGATTCTCACTATTGTCGGGAAAACACAAAGAAGAAATATTTGGAAGAAGGGCTAAGCCTCTGTAAAATGTACAGAATGTACAAAAGTGATATTGAAAAAAGAGGTGAAAATTCCTTTGTATCTGAACAGATGTACAGACGAATTTTCAACTCTGAGTTTAACTACGGATTTTTTATTCCAAAAAAAGACAGGTCAGTATGTTGTCTTCTTAAATATTAAATACAAATGATTTGCTTATCAGCTTCGGATGTAATCAGTTTATGCAATGGAAAATATATATAATTGAGGCAACTGCGGCAATGCACAATATATTCAATTATTATTCATGTATTTTTAAGGTGTGAAGAATGTGAGGCGTTTTCTAATCTCGCTGAAAGTGATAAGAATCACCAAAAACAGGATAAACACCTGAATAATAAAATGAAAGTCAGACAGTTAATGCGAGATGATAAGGCCCGAGCAATAGAAAATTCTGCTTTTCGTGCAATCAATTTTGATTTGCAAAAGGTTTTGACAACTCCGCGAGCGGAAATCGGACCTCTATATTATATGTCTAAACTTTCTGTTTGGAATTTTACGATTTACGACATGGCCAATCACGAAGGACTGTGTAATGTGTGGAACGAGACCGTTGGTTTCAGAGGAGCAAATGAAATAGCTTCATTTTTATGGCGCTATTTCAACAAGAAGCAACTGCTTGGTGGTATAGCGACAACTGTGGCGGACAGAACCGAAATAAAATGGTTTTCAGCATGTACATTAAGGCCGCGAACGATTTAGGAATAAAAATTACTTACAGGTATCATTTTATATGAATGTATCAATATCAATCTTTCAATAAATTATTTATTTTGTGTGTTATTTTTCAGATTTCTGGAAGTTGGTCACACTCAAAGTGACGGGGACTCCATGCATGCACGCATTGAACAGTACTGCAGTAATAAATCAGTGTACACACAACAATAATGGTGTACATTTATGAAAGAGGCCAAAATATCAAACCCTTACTCCGTTAATGAAGTAGCGCAAACGGAAATTCATGATTTTTTAGACCTCACAAGATTTTTTTATTGGATTCCAATTAAAATCGCAAGTATTCGAGTTTCCGTTGCACCTTACGCCGATACAATCCACGTTAAATATGCCTTCGATCAAGAAGGACGAGAGATGAAGATATTAAAAAGAACAAAAATATGAATGATGTGTATGTGCACCAATTAAAACAAACGTTTCATAACAAATTGCCTCTTGCACCGAGAAAAAAAAAGATTTACAGGCAATGCTTGACAGAGGTTTGATTCCAGTCGAACATCACCAAGCTTTTTCAGAAATATTAGACGACAACCATCTCTAAGTTTGTTATATTATGTTTTCATTACGTTATTATTTTTTTATAGTAAATGAAAAATATTTCTTTATATTTTCAATTATGTGATCATTTTTTTGTAGAAAATAACTATGAATTTAAAAGTTGTATCAATTTTGATTGATAATTATCAAAATATTAGAAGAAGTTACGAGTTCAAAATAAAAATTTTATTCTGCAAAAAAATTGTTATATTTCTTATAAATACCATTTTTGTCTCCAATGGTATGGCGTACTTCGCCTTTTACGTATCTCCTCCCCTTACCCCTTCCGATTTCCCTTTCCTTCCATCCTTCTTTTTTCAAGACCCTCCCCGGGTGTTGCCCACAGCCACCTTATTTTCGCAGTAAAATTGATCGTTGATTTATTTTTATAGAAATCCTCGTTTTTTTTTTCTCCTTGAAATAGCGCATTTTCAAGTGATCGAATAATTATACTTTTTTCGGCATAAACGATCGAAGCCCGATTTTTCTTAAACATTAGGGTGTCCATGACGACAATCCATGTAATATAATAACAAGAGAGACGCAAAAACCAAACAGGCTCACGCCTGAGCTGGACGACTGAGTCTCCTCGCAGGAGGAAGAGAGACGGCGACAGTGCCGAACTAAGACTGTCCTTCTCGCACTTGTGTGCGGCAGGACGTAACGCGACAAAATTACAAATTTCGACTCGAAAAATCGTACTCAAAAGACAACGCGACAATTCTCTATTAAGGTGAGGACACTGGTGACGGCCTATCGACTCGGGGGTCGTCTTTATTCGAATCCCAAAATTCTAAAGAGCCTCGTGGCTTGACTAAAGGCAAAATGGCAGACGGCCGTTGCCGGATTCAAATCAGAACCTGGGTAAAATTGGCTAACGCTTACCGCTTTCCGGCCACCTCAGGAATTCCTTCGCCTCGTGGGCAACATCCATCCTCTAGTCTCAATAAGGTCCCCTCGAGGGCTCACACACTCCACAAAGGCAAACCCAAACGAACAACAACAAAACGTAACTAAACTAAACTAACTAAAGCTCTCTTCCACAACTTGCTAGATAGCTGGCCTAACGCGGAGTGATCTAGCCAGACCGCATGGCGCCGGTGTTGCGCACCCTCGGTAATTAGGCGATTATCGATCTGTCTATCGAATGCTAGATCGCCTTACATGGCGGTTTGGCCGCACTACGCGCGAAACTTGAGAGTCGTGAGGGGTGATCCTCGAGGTTTCTTCTGGCGGAACGCGGTTCGCTGGCTCTTGGGGGTGGCGGGAATCACCTTCACCACCGTGTTCCCTCGTAGCTGAGTGCCCTCGGCACTCCTCCGCGTTCTCGCTGGCTGTTCCGTTGGCTGACGTAGTGTTAGGCCCCAGGAGCGTAGTGGCCTTAAGTTTAGGTAGGCCTTATACTGTCCCGATCGTCCACGTAAGTTTAGGTCGGTCGTGTCATGTCGGACTCCACCAACAGTTTGGCCATGTCTCCCACATAATAGAGAAAGCGAAAAAGAAAACAAACAAAATCAGAAATAAAGCCAACAGCCTTAGTGCAGTCACGGTCGCCTCTCGGAGGTATGTTTTAGCCTCGCGGCTACTCTAATGCATTCGTGCTTCCAACATTCACTCCAAATTACTTAATTACGGTTGTCTAAGGGTTCGGGAGCTGATTGTAACGGCAGGTGCACCTTGCAATGTTACAAGGGATTCAAAAGTATACATGAATTTTTTTAGATTTTTCAAAGCGATTTAACACGTTGCATACTGTACGTGGACGTTTTCATTCCAGTGCGACCGCGGAAGCAGCGAAATAACAGTGTGACCGCGCAGGGTTGAAGAATGATAAAGCATTGCAAATAGAAATATAATTTGTTTCGCGGTGAAAATCAAAACGTGCTAGTTTTCGCGGTGAAAGCCGAAACATGCTAGTCTTCGCGGTTAATATCAAAACGTGCTCGTTTTCGCGGTGAAAGCCGAAACATGCTAGTTTTCGCGGTTAATATTGAAACGTGCTAGTTTTTGTGGTGAAAGCCGAAACATGCTAGTTTTCGTGGTGAGAACCGAAACATGCTAGTTTTCGTGGTGAAAGCCGAAACATGCTAGTTTTATCGAAACATGCTAGTTTTCACGGTGAATATCGAAACGTGCTAGTTTTCATGGTGAAAACCGAAACATGCTAGTTTTCGTAAGAAATTTGAAACGTGCTACTTTTCGCAAGCAGCGTCGATATGTAGGATCGCGGATCCGCATATTTCTATCCCGACGACTGTCTATAATTTCAGGAAGCAAGCATTCCATGTAAAATCGACAGAGAAATGGTTTCATTTTTGAATCCCAGAATCCATCGTCTCTGGTGACTTTGACGAGTTTCATATCCGTCGAAGACCATAGCGCAAATATGCAATAATAACGCTTGGTTACGTGTAACTGACCCTGTATTTGGTAATAATACACGTGATTCTTATTCAGAAGGTTCTTGTCCTTCTTGTCGAAAATATTCCGAAGATTCGGCTTTTCGGTTATAACCTTTTCCAAGTCAGCGTTCTCTGCTGAAAATGGACATTTGATTTCAACGATACCATCGTCGTCTATCAAACCGTCTGGAGACGCTCCTAGATAGGGGATCTCTTGATCAATGAAGAGGCCACAAGGAACGATTTTTATCTCCAGTTGTGCTTCAACGTCTCTTCGGGCGTTTTTCTCATTTTCAAGCCCAAACTGAGTGGCAGCAGTGTCGATTAGCTTCGGGTACCGAATGCTGCCACAGCTCAGAATCACTCTGCGATACCGTATCTCGCTCGATCTGTCTCGCGTTGTTCTGATACGACTTCAATTTTTCAATATGTCGCTCAGCTAAAACATCGAATACCTTCTTGTCGATTTCCGGCTTTCTGGCAGACGGACCGTAGTCCTTGTCAACGCCGCGATGAATTCGCAGCCTGCGATTGCGTTTTTACAACCTGCTTAGGCGATTACTGTAATTCTGACGATGCCTATGGAGTTCCATTTTCGCTACAGCAGTAGGCGTATAGTGTGTCACATGGCGGTGTAACTGAGATAAAACAGAGTTCGTGTTGTATTGCACAACCGCTCCGTAACATCTCATTTCGTACGAGTTTCTCATACAATGATTAATGCTTTTTCCAGAATTTAATTTATTCACTATAGAATTGCACGCCTCTGCCGCATCATTGGTAACGTTCCTCAATAAGCTCTTGGCGTGACAACTCAAATAGCGCACTGCCTCGTAAACGCAGGGATAAACTCCGGTTCGATGGAGTTCCGCCAGCACATTCTTACCATCAGGCTCAGATACACAGTCAAATGGCAGTGTGTGGCAATTAGAGTGGTCACCGTAGACATGAGAAAATATATTTAATATATCTATACAGAGTTTCATTATCTTTTCATCCTCCGATATGTTTTCCGGATTGCGGAGATCTCTCGCTTTCTCTGCGTTGAGACGAATTTTTAGACCGCTCGAAAGCACGTACTGTCGGGATTGAGTGACGTTCAGTACTTCCTTCTGCGGATGTTTTGCAAGCTTCGTTACGGAAGCAGCTCTTAACTTGCGGCACAAGTTTCGGAACAAGTGATTATTACACTCGATTTTCTCGACGACAACTCCGTATTCGGCGTGTTGCAGCTGTAATCCTACTGCTGCTGTTAGGGTTGGGTTGAAATAATTAATAAGCCGTTGAGTATTCGATTTCAGAGGTTTTATTCAACTTGAGTTAGTACACACTCGCCGGCAGGTTGAACACTGACTTAGACCGGTGTCCACGATTCGGCGTACCTCCCCTTAACCCCCCTACGACTCTCCTGTCATATGCGACACTTTCCCCCTTGCCCTTTTTTTTTTTTTTTTACAAGTACATACTTAATAACTACTTAACTCTATGGTCTTGGCTTAATTTGCCGCGTATTTCTGCGTACCTCATTACCCTTATGATCAATAATGTAGGATCTCGGGGCTGTGTGGTTTCCTATAATTAATGCTGGCTCCCAGCCACTTTTAGTCTTAGTGTAAATTTTTTGGCCTATTTGAAATTGATCAGTTTCTTTGGCTGATTTATCATAATCTCGCTTCTGTTTCATCTGGTTTTTTGACAGTTTTTCGTTAGCGTTTAGAACTATTGTTGGTTCTAGCTTCTTTACGCTGACAGGTACTAATGTGCGCAATTGTCTGCTCATAAGAAGTTCAGCTGGTGAATGGGACATACCTGCTACAGGATTATTTCGATATGCTAATAAGGCTAACTGCATGTCCTGATTACTGTGCGCTGACTTTTTGAGCATTTTCTTGAAAATGCCTACTGCTTTTTCAGCCATACCGTTAGATTGGGGGTAGTTGGGACTGCTTGTTAGTAACTGAAATTCCCATTCTTTTGCGAAGTTCCTAAATTCATAGAATCCAAATGGCATATTGTCTGCAATAATTACTTTCGGAATACCATGATTAGCGAAAATCGTTTTCAATGCCTCTATTACTACTCTAACCGTTTTCCCTTTCAGTTGTGTCCCGTCTATCCATTTTGAATAATAGTCCACGACCACTAGATAGTTTCTTCCCTCGTGTTGGGCTATGTCTACACCGATTTTTTCGAACGGCAGTTCCGGTATGGCGTGAGAAAGTAGCGGCTCTTTCGTTTTCGAACTACCGAATATCGCACATGTTTTACATTGTTGTGTGACTGACTCAATGTCTGCATTTAGTCCCGGCCACTACATGATTTGTCGTGCTCTAATTTTCATTTTGGTCATCCCTACGTGGCCGTGATGTAGCCTTGTTAGCATCTCCTTACGTAGAGTGACAGGTATAATGATTTTTCCTTTGTCGAAACATAGACCGTCATGAACATACAACGAATTTCTCTGAGTCCAGTAAGCGAGCAACTCTGTCGGTACTTTTTTTTTGTTTTGTGGCCATGCTGTTTCACAGTATTCTTTGACTTTTTTCACTATTGGATCTTTATTTATATTTTCCTTAATTTCTAGTTTTTTCTCATCGCTTACAGCTAGCGTGCTGTGAAGAGTATGTATTGTCTGTCGTAAATCTACTTCATCACCTTTGTTACATGGTAAATAGTTTCTTGAGAGCAAATCGGCGATGTACATATATTTTCCCGGTAGGTACTGTATGGTCAGGTTATATGTCAACAATTTTAGAGCTAATCTTTGGAGTCTGCTGGACTCTATCTGTTTGATATTTTTTGTGTTCGGTGATACCAGAGGTTTGTGATCGGTTAGAACTGTTACTGGCCTACCGTAAATGTAATAATGAAATTTCTTGCTCGCGAAAACAACGCTTAGCAGCTCTTTTTCGATTTGGGCATAATTTTGTTCCGTGGAGGTTAAACTTCTTGACGCAAATGCCACTGGCTTATTGTCTTGTAGGAGGCAGCAGCCTAGCCCTGAGGCTGATGCATCTGTTTGAATGACTATTTTCTTTTTTTCATCAAATGTCTGCAAAACTGGAGCTTTAACAATACTTTGCTTTACGCTTTCTAAGATTTTTGAATGTTCGGGTAACCACATCCACATTGTATTCTTTTTGAGCAATTCTCTAAGCTGCGTTGTTTCCGCTGCAAGGTTTGGTATGAATTCTCGGATATAGTTTATCATCCCTAGTATACATTGTAGTTCTTTTTTATTAGTCGGGTTTTTCAAGTCTGAAATAGCTGTTATTCTGTTTTCGGAAATCGATTTCCCTTTTTCGGAGAAAATATAGCCTATGTAATTTACCGAGTTTCGTTTGTACTGTACTTTTGCCTTATTAAATTTGATGTTTTGTTGCCTTGCGCGTTCCATTACTTTATCTAAATTTGCATCATGTTCCTCGACCGTATTGCCAGTTATCAGCACATCATCAAAATAGACAACAATGCCATTGATGTCACCGAAGTTTTCTTCATTCCACATTTGGAATATTTCCGGTGCACAATTCAAGCCAAATGGTAGTCTCTCGAATTTGAAACATCCGTAGGGTGTGGAGAATGTGCATAACTTCGCACTCGGTTCATCTAACTTTACTTGCCAGAACCCGTCTTTTAGGTCTAGGAGTGTATAGTATTTCTTTTTTACCAGTTTCTCAGTAATAGCTTCCAGACTGGGTATCTCATAGTAATTTCTTTGTATAGCTTTATTTAAATTTTTTGGGTCGAGACAGATTCGAAGATTTCCATTTGGCTTCTCTCTTATAAGTAAGCTACTAACCCAGGACTGCGGCTTTTCATTTTTTGTTATTATCCCCTCATTTTCCAGGTTTTCTAGTGCTTGTTTCAAGCGGGCTTTAACTGTTTTCGGTATCCTGCATGGGGGATTGGCAATCGGTTTGACATTGGGATCAACTACAATAGAGTACTGTTTCGGAAACTCGCCTAATCCTGTGAATATGTCAATATTTTTTCGAATGAATTTATCTTTTTCTGTTTGATCAGTTTTTTTGACAGTTTTGGTTTGCTTAATTAATCCTATATCTTTGCATGTTTTGAGACCTAGCAGTGGTTCTAATTCTTCTTTGATTATGATGAATGCGGCTGAGCAGTTTTTGTTCTTTAACTGTATTTGTGTATGAGTTTTTCCTATTGCGTTAATTAGGTTACCCCCGTATCCTTCTAAAACTACTCGCGTTTTCTCTAATTTTACCGACTTTCCGATTTTATTGTATATGCTTAGTGGTAGCACATTGCAGTTTGCCCCAGTATCTATTTTAATTTTGATTTTTGTACCGTCTACTTTTATTTTTTCATACCAATCATATTCGCCTTTGTCAGCGCTATCCTTTTTTATGTTACTAATCATCTTTATTACCTTGACTTCATATTTACGATCACTATCGCAGCTACTTATACTACTGCTATCCGAATCTATCAAATTCTGTACAGCGTTTATCTGACTGGTTGACCGTCATACAGATGCAAAGTGATTATATTTTTGACATTTGACACATTGCTTACCGAATGCCGGACACTGTCTCGGGCCGTGGCGGTGATCACAGTTTTTACATGTAAACACTGTCTGTCCACTAGTTATATTCCGTGAAGGTCGTTGTTGGCTGTCATCATTCCGTTGTTGTGTGCGATGTCCCACTGTTTCTCGGTCGCCTGTTTCCGTTGCTTTCCTCCTTGACGATGTTTCTCGTTCTCTCTCTTGTTTATTTTTCAAATTTCTTTTGTTGTAGACCGTTGCGATTTTAACTTGGTGGGTCGATTTTCGAATCGTTTCTGCTTGATTGGCACCTATTTCACTTGTTTTTATGTGTTCTATGAGTTCTTTCAGTTTTAAATTTTTAATTTTTAACACAGTCTGTTGTACCCGCGTGTCACTCATATGATAGATGATATTGTCTCGTATTATCGAGTCACATAATGCTTCGTAATTACAGTTTTTTGCCAATTTCCTTAGGTCTGCGAGGTACTGGTCGATTGATTCACCCTCATGACGGACTCTTGACATGAACATAAACCTCTCGAATGTTCCATTTATTAGTGGTTTCGCGTGATCTTCAAAGGCTTGTAATATTTTTTCTGGATCTAGCCTGTCCTCACTTGTTAACCCGAAAGTGTCCAACAGCTCCAAGGCCTCGTGCCCCAGTAGGTTTTGTAGCGTTGCTGCCTGTATATTTTTCGATTTTTGTTGTCGGCCACTCGCAATCATGAATAGCTGGTAGTCTCGTTTGAATGTTATCCAATTTTGCACAGCATTTCCTTCCAGAGAGTACGGCTGTGGCTTATTTAGACCATCCATTTCTGGTTCAGATGTATCCACGTTGGGGTCTTCAAACGAATTTTCAGATCCGCCGTTCGTTTCCTCGTCTTCTACGGTAATTGTGTCGTCCCGCCTGTTGTATCGTTTAAAGATATGCAGTATTTGTTTCGTTTCTTATATTTGTTTGCTCACTAATGCGTCTTAATTCACCGACTGCGCGATGTTGCAGCTGTAATCCTACTGCTGCTGTTAGGGTTGCGTTGAAATAATTAATAAGCCGTTGAGTATTCCATTTCAGAGGTTTTATTCAACTTGAGTTAGTACACACTCGCCGGCAGGTTGAACACTGACTTAGACCGGTGTCCACGATTCGGCGTACCTCCCCTTAACCCCCCTACGACTCTCCTGTCATATGCGACACAGCGTATGGATTATTATCTCGTATAGCTTGATGTACGCTGCTGTCGCCGTCCGCAATGAGCGTTTTATATATTAGACCGTTGCACTCAACGCTATTCCGGAAACCTTTCACAATAATGTCGGTTTCCATTGCGTTTGAGCTGCCGTCAAGCCCCCAATTTTTGAAGCAGGTATGAGGGGGAGGCTCCTTCTTCAACTGCTCTGCTCTTGCGTGGGTCGCACAATACTTATTGCGTACACCAACGAATAGAACTAACTTAGTCTCACAACCGATAATCACGGCTGCACCCGATAGCGCACCATGTTTACCACCCGCATAGGAGCGTTTTGCCGAACAGCCATCCGCAATGACGTCGATGTACGGGACACCGTTTATAACGTACCCCTTTTTTATGGCAATTTCTTTTTCTATGGCAACAGCCCTTTCTCTTTCAGCTTCGACAACTTCGTGGAAGTTGTCAAAAAGCGTATCCCGATATTTTCGGTAGGTGGGCGCGGACATAGCCGGGATTGCCATCGCTGCAAGTTGTTCTTGCAGCGTATTGTGGCCGGTACCCGAAGTAATTGTACCGCACACGGCACTTTGATTTACCCCCATAATATTTTTGAGGTCGGGATCCGTCCAAATGCTGAACTTGTACAGACATTTTTGACATAAGAAATGCAGAAGGGTCCGCAAACCTTGATCCCATGCGTTGGGGCTTATGTCGACAATGCGCCGACCTTCGATTGTGATCTCACGGACATACTCGTTATCCGTGAAACCATTTTCACCGAAAAGCAAATTGTCACGACTTACCGGTACCGGCGAGCTATTCGTTGCCGCAACAATCGCGGTCTCTGAGGCCGCAACCGCGACGCTGGCTTGGCCATCATCTTGGTCAGGCGAGACGATAACCTTCTGGCGCCTAAAACAGATCGTGAATCCATAAGTATTCGCAGGCTTGTAATCGGGTATGTCAGAACGCATAACCACGGAAGAAAACTCTGGATTGATATTCAATTTCAATAGCTCGATTACGAATGAAAAAGTACGAAGGTTGGAAAAATCCTAGTTCAATTTTGGGGACAGAATTTCGGACTACGAATACCCGATTCCACGACCGTCTACGTGATCTATTTTCGCTGGTTTATTATCTTGGCAACTTAATAAATTCAACTCAAATATTTATGACAGCTTATTCCAGATTTCGACCAGTTTACGGTTTTTAAAATAGTGTGAAGTACGAAGAATAATAATAACGTGCGCGTTTCATTAATGGAATGCTACAATGTATTCGACGTCGTACGTATAGTATGGAACGCCTGGCCTGCACTGTAGCACGATTTTGATGGGGATTCTCAGTATATGACATGTGGGAATTTAAACAAAAAGTTGTGTATTTAGAAAAAGTTTATAAACAATCGTACTTACCGAGAAGCTGTTACGTCTTGGATGACATTTATATAGAGGTTGCGAATCACTAGTTAGATGTGTTGAGGTTCTGATTCTGAATTGGTAGAGTTCTATATTTCTTACCGAGTCTTGGATTACTAGTTCTTCTGATTGACGTATAACTCGTATTCTGTTGAGGTAATGGGTTTTTATCAGTCACCACTATGCGTGGGTGAAATAAATGTTTGTTGGTTTCACTTTTAATTAACAATATTTATTTAACAAACTGCTTAACAATGTTGGTTGCTAATCAAACATTCGCATGTTGATTAATTTTAGTCTATGGGTTTTATACGTTGATAAGTTTTGCACTTGGTTAATTTATTGAATATATTAAACACTTCGAATTTGATATTATATTCTGAAATCTAAGTCTTTTGTGGATCTGATCTTTACTCTTTGAAATCTCGTGACTAACTCTCTAATCCTGAAGGAAAAAGGATCTCTCCCCGCGGTTACGCGGGGGAGGAAGTTTTTAGTACTCGCGGGAAAGCGAGTTTTTCCTCATTGGTAAAAGACACATTAAATTTAAGAGGGAAAAAATATGGTTGGCTAAAATAGAATTTGTGCGAGGCGATTGGGTCAGAGGCCCAAGCGTCGAGATGCTGAGAAGGGATGTTTTAAGCGTCTATGATCTGTCTTCTTTTAAACAAAACTGTCTTTGTCTTTTGGGTTCTCCGCGTTTGACAGTAAAATTCTAAAGATCTTGAAGATTTATGTTTCCTCAATAAAGATAGTTTCTAGCGTTTTCAAAAGTTTACTTAAAGTTTAGGATTTCAAATTCATGGGTTTTCGAGTGTTTTCGGCTTGCTTAGTTTTGTGAGAGACTATGGAAAAATTAGTTATGGTGTATGAGTTTGAGACTTCTTAAAAGTATTGACTTATAACTATAGGTAAAATAATATAAAGAATTTAGGAAAAAAAAATTATAAATGGAATTACATCGATAGAGGTGTTATTGAAACTCTGATGATAATTGCACGTCGGTATTTTCTATACCTACGGTACTAACTACGGTATCTGTTATACCTAAAGATTATATGTTGAGCTTTCAACCTAGGACATAACAAAGCAACAAAAATTCGCTTTCGCGAGTGTCTTTTTTTTTGTTGTGACGGTTCGCCATACTTATCTCAACCACACGGGTTGACTTCTACTAAATAATACTAGTTTCACTAAATAATACTAATCTTATAATTTACACTCACTAACACAAACACACGCACGAAAAGAGTAACAATAAATTAAAAGTCAACCACATTCACTTATCACTTACAATTCACAAACGAAACGCGTACGGTAACAGCACATGTGCTCGCGACTACGAATATGAAGTTGGCAGAAATCGCAAGCAGAAGATAGGCGCACGCCGCTTGCATTCGGTAGGTCCTCAGCGTTCATATTAGTCCAGTCGAATAGAACATGAGGTCTATTCCGAAATATGTTAGGTCTGCCAAGTTTTTGACAAGTTCATTACATCCCCACAAACATACCCATAAGTTATCGTACAAAATTTCTGACGGCTTTGGTGGCAAAAAATTGTTAAACAATTGAAAACCTACTTTTTGCGATTAAGCTTTTTTCCTATAGGTTTTACAACAAAATGCTCCAAACAAAAGTTGTTCGTCTCATCGAGCTCGAAAAACTGAGCTCTTAAAAAGTCATGTATCTTCATTAGTTTAGCTGTAAAATGAAGAAAACCTGGGAATTTTTTTTTTTCGCAAGTAACTCTCTGAATTTTGAACATGCGGTTACGAAACTCATACTGCATCTTGTATGAACTGTCCTCCAAAAGAATCTACAAACCCGATCTGGGTATGTATTATAGTCTCGCAGTAATAAACGATCTGCGAAAATCCGCGGTTTCGCTCTCCTTTTAAAGATCCAGGGCTCACATCGTACAGAAAAATCTGAGGCTCAGTTTTCGATACCCACTTTCATTATATATTGAAAAATGATTTTTCCGGTTGAAAAATAGTACTTATTCCGAGGAAATAAGATTTTTCGTTATAAACAAATGGAAATAACTCCGAAAATTCTCAAGTTATCCCAAATGTTTTTACGGATTCTTGTACGTCTTTTTAAAACACAAATTTGAAAAAAAAAATGTCAAAATATCTTCATTAGAACCGGAGATAACGCTGTTTCACGTTTTTATTCTTCAATGCTCTTGTAATCAATATTTTTCTTCAAAAAAAATACAGTAAGTTCTAGAAAACTGGGAGAATGAGTGTGAATTTTTCCACATACCTCGGGCGGTTCGGTCTGTCGAAAAAAATTATTGAATCGAAACGAGCGCGACGGAGCTCGGCGGAGCTCGCGGCGGGCGTGGTGGGGGGCCACTGGGCCGCCCGAGCCGTGACGTCACGACGAGCTGGACCCTTTTAGTTGCAAATTAGATATCTCCGTTATAAATTGTCGTAGAATATCGTTTTTTTTTAACCTACGGGTTTTTTTCCGTAGAATCCGAAAATCCAGGTATAATTAAATTTTTTGCATTACTTTACCGTGATTGTTCTTGTTTTCCAACAGACGCGTTGTAAAAATTGCTATAAATGATTAGCAATTCGGTATAGTAATGGTAATATGAATGAAATACGCTTACATCTGAGTAATATTTATCACACTCATTCTCCTAGTTTTCTAGAACTTACTGTATTTTTTTTGAAGAAAAATATTAATTACAAGAGCATTGAAGAATAAAAACGTGAAACAGCGTTATCTCCGGTTCTAATGAAGATATTTTGACATTTTTTTTTTTAAATTTGTGTTTTGAAAAGACGTACAAGAATCCGTAAAAACATTTGGGATAACTTGAGAATTTTCGGAGTTATTTCCATTTGTTTATAACGAAAAATCTTATTTCCTCGGAATAAGTACTATTTTTCAACCGGAAAAATCATTTTTCAATATATAATGAAAGTGGGTATCGAAAACTGAGCCTCAGATTTTTCTGTACGATGTGAGCCCTGGATCTTTAAAAGGAGAGCGAAACCGCGGATTTTCGCAGATCGTTTATTACTGCGAGACTATAATACATACCCAGATCGGGTTTGTAGATTCTTTTGGAGGACAGTTCATACAAGATGCAGTATGAGTTTCGTAACCGCATGTTCAAAATTCAGAGAGTTACTTGCGAAAAAAAAAAATTCCCAGGTTTTCTTCATTTTACAGCTAAACTAATGAAGATACATGACTTTTTAAGAGCTCAGTTTTTCGAGCTCGATGAGACGAACAACTTTTGTTTGAAGCATTTTGTTGTAAAACCTATAGGAAAAAAGCTTAATCGCAAAAAGTAGGTTTTCAATTGTTTAACAATTTTTTGCCACCAAAGCCGTCAGAAATTTTGTACGATAACTTATGGGTATGTTTGTGGGGATGTAATGAACTTGTCAAAAACTTGGCAGACCTAACATATTTCGGAATAGACCTCATGTTCTATTCGACTGGACTAATATGAACGCTGAGGACCTACCGAATGCAAGCGGCGTGCGCCTATCTTCTGCTTGCGATTTCTGCCAACTTCATATTCGTAGTCGCGAGCACATGTGCTGTTACCGTACGCGTTTCGTTTGTGAATTGTAAGTGATAAGTGAATGTGGTTGACTTTTAATTTATTGTTACTCTTTTCGTGCGTGTGTTTGTGTTAGTGAGTGTAAATTATAAGATTAGTATTATTTAGTGAAACTAGTATTATTTAGTAGAAGTCAACCCGTGTGGTTGAGATAAGTATGGCGAACCGTCACAACAAAAAAAAAGACACTCGCGAAAGCGAATTTTTGTTGCTTTGTTATGTCCTAGGTTGAAAGCTCAACATATAATCTTTAGGTATAACAGATACCGTAGTTAGTACCGTAGGTATAGAAAATACCGACGTGCAATTATCATCAGAGTTTCAATAACACCTCTATCGATGTAATTCCATTTATAATTTTTTTTTCCTAAATTCTTTATATTATTTTACCTATAGTTATAAGTCAATACTTTTAAGAAGTCTCAAACTCATACACCATAACTAATTTTTCCATAGTCTCTCACAAAACTAAGCAAGCCGAAAACACTCGAAAACCCATGAATTTGAAATCCTAAACTTTAAGTAAACTTTTGAAAACGCTAGAAACTATCTTTATTGAGGAAACATAAATCTTCAAGATCTTTAGAATTTTACTGTCAAACGCGGAGAACCCAAAAGACAAAGACAGTTTTGTTTAAAAGAAGACAGATCATAGACGCTTAAAACATCCCTTCTCAGCATCTCGACGCTTGGGCCTCTGACCCAATCGCCTCGCACAAATTCTATTTTAGCCAACCATATTTTTTCCCTCTTAAATTTAATGTGTCTTTTACCAATGAGGAAAAACTCGCTTTCCCGCGAGTACTAAAAACTTCCTCCCCCGCGTAACCGCGGGGAGAGATCCTTTTTCCTTCAGGATTAGAGAGTTAGTCACGAGATTTCAAAGAGTAAAGATCAGATCCACAAAAGACTTAGATTTCAGAATATAATATCAAATTCGAAGTGTTTAATATATTCAATAAATTAACCAAGTGCAAAACTTATCAACGTATAAAACCCATAGACTAAAATTAATCAACATGCGAATGTTTGATTAGCAACCAACATTGTTAAGCAGTTTGTTAAATAAATATTGTTAATTAAAAGTGAAACCAACAAACATTTATTTCACCCACGCATAGTGGTGACTGATAAAAACCCATTACCTCAACAGAATACGAGTTATACGTCAATCAGAAGAACTAGTAATCCAAGACTCGGTAAGAAATATAGAACTCTACCAATTCAGAATCAGAACCTCAACACATCTAACTAGTGATTCGCAACCTCTATATAAATGTCATCCAAGACGTAACAGCTTCTCGGTAAGTACGATTGTTTATAAACTTTTTCTAAATACACAACTTTTTGTTTAAATTCCCACATGTCATATACTGAGAATCCCCATCAAAATCGTGCTACAGTGCAGGCCAGGCGTTCCATACTATACGTACGACGTCGAATACATTGTAGCATTCCATTAATGAAACGCGCACGTTATTATTATTCTTCGTACTTCACACTATTTTAAAAACCGTAAACTGGTCGAAATCTGGAATAAGCTGTCATAAATATTTGAGTTGAATTTATTAAGTTGCCAAGATAATAAACCAGCGAAAATAGATCACGTAGACGGTCGTGGAATCGGGTATTCGTAGTCCGAAATTCTGTCCCCAAAATTGAACTAGGATTTTTCCAACCTTCGTACTTTTTCATTCGTAATCGAGCTATTGAAATTGAATATCAATCCAGAGTTTTCTTCCGTGGTTATGCGTTCTGACATACCCGATTACAAGCCTGCGAATACTTATGGATTCACGATCTGTTTTAGGCGCCAGAAGGTTATCGTCTCGCCTGACCAAGATGATGGCCAAGCCAGCGTCGCGGTTGCGGCCTCAGAGACCGCGATTGTTGCGGCAACGAATAGCTCGCCGGTACCGGTAAGTCGTGACAATTTGCTTTTCGGTGAAAATGGTTTCACGGATAACGAGTATGTCCGTGAGATCACAATCGAAGGTCGGCGCATTGTCGACATAAGCCCCAACGCATGGGATCAAGGTTTGCGGACCCTTCTGCATTTCTTATGTCAAAAATGTCTGTACAAGTTCAGCATTTGGACGGATCCCGACCTCAAAAATATTATGGGGGTAAATCAAAGTGCCGTGTGCGGTACAATTACTTCGGGTACCGGCCACAATACGCTGCAAGAACAACTTGCAGCGATGGCAATCCCGGCTATGTCCGCGCCCACCTACCGAAAATATCGGGATACGCTTTTTGACAACTTCCACGAAGTTGTCGAAGCTGAAAGAGAAAGGGCTGTTGCCGTAGAAAAAGAAATTGTTTAACAATTTTTTGCCACCAAAGCTGTCAGAAATTTTGTACGATAACTTATGGGTATGTTTGTGGGGATGTAATGAACTTGTCAAAAACTTGGCAGACCTAACATATTTCGGAATAGACCTCATGTTCTATTCGACTTGACTATTAGTAATCGTGCAACGCTGGTAAAAACCTAATTCATGTGAGCGCGAGCTGCGCGCGCCTATCGTTCGCTTGCGATTTTCTGCAAATCACATCTTTATCTCGCAACTACCAAGAGCAGCGCAGTGTTGCCAGATGGGGCTATTTAGCGCCAATGGGGCTATCTTTCTTACCAAGCGGCGATAATATTTTATTTATCGGCTATAGGTAGCCAACTCGGCTACTTTTTTTTCTCGAGCCTCGAACAATAATTTGACTGCTAATTTTTTTATGTAGAAAAAATATGACATTATAAAAACGAACATTTTTTTCAATCGTTCTTATGCTCGTATGAATTTCAGATTCGTAACTGTCGCACAAAAAACATTCAAAATTTCCCGCTGACTACTTGCACGCCACGATGGGGGGGTATTGCGGGGCTACTTCGAATAAAAAAGTTCTGGTAACACTGGAGCAGCGTCGTACAGTGGTCGGAACCGACCCGATAGGCGCGTATGATGTTCAAATTTCTTGCTAATCCCGTGGCGTATTGTAACGTATCAGGCGTTATGCCTGATACGAATACATGAGACGATCGCGCATCCCCCTTCACGCATAACAACTGACGTCACAAGGCGCTATATAATGAGCGGTGCTGCTCGGCAGAGCAGCGCATTCCAGGTATAGCACCGGTGCGACTCACTACTCTTCTATTAGCCAGGACCTGTCAGGCATAGAGCCCAGGTGCCTTATTAGAATCACTTTGCGAAACGGAGTATCCTACAGCAGGAACTTACGTCTAGAATCAATTTATTCAATTCAAATTTAGTATTCTATCCTTCATCATCTTGACTATTTACTTATACATTCATAACGATTATTTCGTGGCTTAGCCGAAACACAAAATACTGTAAAAACTTAGATTTCCCTAGCACTTAACTCTTAGGTTAATATTTTTCTTTTGTAACGATTTTCTTTTTGTGTTATTTTTGCTCGTAATTTTTATAGATTAAATTATAATTTAACTGATCAGCTAAAATCCATCTCAGTACATCTTTCTTTCCTTTATTCTACTAATCAATCCATAGCTAACATACAGCTTCGGTCAGGCAAACGCTGCCCGGATCAGATGCCTGCTTTGATGCACTAGCTGCATCCAAGTCAGGGTACTGTCTTGGTGAGATAACGCCGATCCAAGTCTGATACAGCCTTGGTGCGGATTACCGCATCCAGGTCTGAGGGAGGCAGCTACGGCGAGATTCGCTCCGCCCTAGTCTGTATTAGGGTCTAACATCTACTATTTCGGGAAGTCCTGATTAAAAATTCAAGATAAAGAACTTACAAGTAACTACCGGATCGCATCACCTTCAGTGCCGCGATCCGAGCAACCCCAGAAAAGTTACATTTGGCGCCCAACGTGGGGCTTCCTTTATTAAAAAGTAAAAGTTAGAGCCAACGCACGACTCCTTGGCAAAGTAAAAAAATTTAGAATCATTAATATCTTAAAGTTAACTTCAAAACTAAAATGGAAAGCCAAAATTCTGGAGCAATGTCCAAAAAGGGTTCAGAGAAGGATTTTAGCATGAAAAGTACGGATAAGAACGTAGGAAGGCGTGACAAAGAAAAGGCCACATTCGATTTAGATAGGACGTTTATTGATAAAGATTCCACCATGTCAATCGATAATAACGGATCGGATGAATTTGAAGTAGGGCCGACTAATTCCATAATGATGAGTTTCCTAGAAAAATTAATGAAAAAGTTTGACGAAAAATTCGAATCATTTGAACAAGTTGTATTCGGTAAGTCGGAGATCGAAGACAGCCAAACAGAGTTCGAGCACAATAGTACGGAGAGTATAGACGAAGTCGAGTCCGTAGAATATAAACAAAACACTGAACTGGTTGAATACAATCTTGAAAGCAAATTAACTAAATATAATACGGATGTCACCAGCTGGCAAGGAACTTTAAATGCAATCGAGTCAAACAACCGATACGAATTTTTCGAAAACTTAAATATCGATAATAAAAAATTAGGATATGAACAAACCTACTTAGACGAGATCACGGACTTAACTAATAAATTAAGACATAAACAACTAGACAGGAAGATAGACAAAACTTTTACAGTCATGATCACTAGCGTAATTAAAGACGCAAGGAAAATATTTTTTCTGAGCGATGATTTCAAATTCCATGTAGAGCCAGGGGGCCATCATCCTACCTGCGTACCGGAAACAACTGAAAGAAAAAGAGAAAAGTAGTGTAATCATGCTTGCTATCAAATGTAAAATAAAGTAATACATGTCCAAGTATTGAATCGGCCAAATAGATGATTAAAAAGTAATAGCAGAATTATTTAGGCCATGCGAACATCTTTATGGAGCAAAAACAAGAATAGTAGAGGCCAGTTTTGTAATTTTTTTATAACATCCACAGAATTAGATTCGCTCAAATATTTACAAGTATTATTTAGAACCGAAATAGACACATCCAATAAAATTATAAAAATCATGGAACAAACAAAGGTGAATTTAGAAAAATTTGAAGATCAGAACTATTTAGTAAAGTTTTTTTTTGACAACATGAGGCCAGGGGGCTGAATCATAGATGTAACACGAAATTAGCAGATAAAATCGAAGCGTAGGCGAGTAACGTAAACAAATAGAAGAAAGGTACTCACCAATACTCTGCATGATGACGTTGGTCAATTACGAATACATCAATACCCAGGATAAAGAAACCCAAACGGAGAACCTAGAAAATTCAGACGAGAACAACAATCAATATAAAATACTCGAGTCAAATGGGAAATTTCTATCGGGAAAAGGAAGATACGTGATAGGGAGAGGAATACAGACGGCAACTAACAACAGAAGACTAAGGCATGATAAAACTAAACTTACTCTGCCTGGAGTATCTGGTAGCACGGAATTATTATTGGAAAACTCGCCGGTAACAATCGACCACCTGATAAATGCAATGGAAATGGAGGAACAGCCGATACCAGTTAAATTTTCACTGCCGATCAGCATCCCATTGAATATGACGAATTTACCTAGACCTGAAACAAAACAACCAATTATGACGAAATTACCT
Organism: Tenthredo distinguenda; assembly: GCA_947538915.1. Lineage (NCBI taxonomy): Eukaryota > Metazoa > Arthropoda > Insecta > Hymenoptera > Tenthredinidae > Tenthredo > Tenthredo distinguenda. The sequence goes on from OX384534.1 coordinate 17,439,508, forward strand.
AGACCTGAAACAAAACAACCAAATATGACGGATATACCAGACAATAGCAACACGGATGAGACAATAAAGACGGGTACAGTAACTACTTACCTTCCATGGAAATTGACTCCAATTGATGTACCGGAATGGACCAAAATGCAAAAAAAAGGAGCATCGTAGGAAAATATCCATGCTGCGACTTTTTGGGACACTGGACTTGTCTGATGATGAGACACCAACACCACCGGCCAAAGAACCCCGACGCGAGGAAATAGAGATACCAACCGACATCGACGTCACCGATCCTCTCGGATTAAAACGATTATAGAGTTCACTCACTATTGAAAATTGGTCAATCATCGTCCGAACATCTGACTGCAAGCGTCATCCGAAGAACTGATGATTGAAGGGGGCAATGTAACGTATCAGGCGTTATGCCTGATACGAATACATGAGACGATCGCGCATCCCCCTTCACGCATAACAACTGACGTCACAAGGCGCTATATAATGAGCGGTGCTGCTCGGCAGAGCAGCGCATTCCAGGTATAGCACCGGTGCGACTCACTACTCTTCTATTAGCCAGGACCTGTCAGGCATAGAGCCCAGGTGCCTTATTAGAATCACTTTGCGAAACGGAGTATCCTACAGCAGGAACTTACGTCTAGAATCAATTTATTCAATTCAAATTTAGTATTCTATCCTTCATCATCTTGACTATTTACTTATACATTCATAACGATTATTTCGTGGCTTAGCCGAAACACAAAATACTGTAAAAACTTAGATTTCCCTAGCACTTAACTCTTAGGTTAATATTTTTCTTTTGTAACGATTTTCTTTTTGTGTTATTTTTGCTCGTAATTTTTATAGATTAAATTATAATTTAACTGATCAGCTAAAATCCATCTCAGTACATCTTTCTTTCCTTTATTCTACTAATCAATCCATAGCTAACATACAGCTTCGGTCAGGCAAACGCTGCCCGGATCAGATGCCTGCTTTGATGCACTAGCTGCATCCAAGTCAGGGTACTGTCTTGGTGAGATAACGCCGATCCAAGTCTGATACAGCCTTGGTGCGGATTACCGCATCCAGGTCTGAGGGAGGCAGCTACGGCGAGATTCGCTCCGCCCTAGTCTGTATTAGGGTCTAACATCTACTATTTCGGGAAGTCCTGATTAAAAATTCAAGATAAAGAACTTACAAGTAACTACCGGATCGCATCACCTTCAGTGCCGCGATCCGAGCAACCCCAGAAAAGTTACATTTCTGTATATCTCTTATTCGGAATGTCACGATCATAATGTTCAAATGATAATATCTCTCAAATTAAACATGTTAAAGAAATTTGAGATAACAGAAATTTAAGCTAATGGAGTCTATACTATATAGGCTTGGATTTTGAACCTTGACGTTGTATACGAAATTTCGATAGGTCATATGCATTCAAATGTTCGAAAAGAGCTAACCGATATATTTTTCACCATTTCATAATTACATATTATGAACAAAATATGTTATAAATAATAGACTGGCTGAAAAAACAATATTTCTTTTGCTTCGAAATTGTAGAGAAGTTGTAGGTTTCAGCTGAAAAAAAAAGGCCTTCTTCTTGTCCTTCTTTCTAAGGCCTAGCGAAACGTATTGGTTTCATGATCAAAAATTAAGAAAGTGTTAGATGAACTTTGATTTTCTCCATGTGATTAACATAGGAGTATATCCTTCGTCGTGTTGATCTATGCATATCTTTCATAGTAGAAACTATATATACATATATACGGACATCTGCAATACATGATCTTATTCAAAATGATCTCATTCACCCTGTCTGAAAAAGACCCTCATCAACCCAGCAGAGAAAAGTCCCCAAAATGGATTTACGTTGTATCATAATTAGGTGCTTCTTAGGTGCTAATTAGGTACTCAGTTGATAATTTTAGTGCTATTTTCATTTGGCCAGGAATCCAATCTCAAGAGTTCTCTGCTAACTTGGTATCAAGCTAGCAGAGCATACTTCCGGTGAAAACTATAAATAATTTTCATTCCATAGAATTTAGGTGCTTTTTAAGTGCTTTTGAAACGTATAAAAATTAACTCGAAATTCAGAGTGGAACCCTTTTTTTTTTAAATTTTCAATTTCAGTGAACTTTCAGAAAAGACATAATCTAGAATAATCAAAATAGCCGGATTCAAATTGTACTATGGTATTCGTAGAAATAAGTGCTTTAAGAAAACACTATCTCTAATTTTAGTGCTTAATCCCTATGTCGCAAATTCACCCCCATCAAAAAATAGAGGAGTCTTGAAATTAAGAAGGAGAAAAAAGCTCGATTCGAATTTGAAATCGAGATGCAGCTATGCCCAAAAATTCATAAAATTAGGTGCTCTCAAAATGGGTAATTTTCAATTTTGGTGCTCCGCCCCTTGAGTTTGAAGAGTCACCTCCTCAAAAATCAAGGGGTCTCCACACCAAGTTACTCAATGCGACCCCGAAATCGAGATTCATTTATGTTTAACTATCGAGAAAATTAGGTGCTCTCGAAATACGGGACGTTTGATTTTGGTGCTCGACTTCTTAAATTCAAAAACGCACCCCTTCGAAATATGGTCGGGTCTCGGAACAGTAGAACTCGACGCGACTCTAATTGTAAAATCGAGAAGTATACCTACGGCCAAATATTCAGCAAATTGGGTGCTTCAGAAATGTATGGTTTTCGATTTCGGTGAGTCTCTCTCCCTTGAGCCTTATATAGTGATAGGAATAGTTTTCTGTCAAAGGGGTTGCAGTAATCGAATTGTGCATGAAATATCTTGCAAGTACGTTTTTTATAAATGGGGGAATCGGCAATTAAAATTAAATTGTGCTGTTTATTTTTATCCGTTTTCTCTTGAGCCTCAGAGGAGTAGAGGCATTTTTTTTCTGTTTGGAGGAGGCGAAGCAATAAAATTATGCATTGAATATCTTGAGATCACGAATCTGATATGATCTACATGCAATCAATGATTGGAATTTAATTGTGCTGTTTTTGAGCCTACAACAATCGCTCTGAAGGTAGTCGGCGAAGCTACAAATTATGAAGTATATGAGGCAATAATCTGGTAATACATTCATCCAATCAAATCGTCTTATCTGGTATTTTATTGCACTTTACAAAGTACTTCTTACAAAGTAGCTGAATATTTCACTATCTTATATTTCAAGTTAAAAATTAAAAGTTTAAACTTTGGGATTACTGCATTGCGATTTTCAATCACTTTTGAACTTTTTTTGAATGACTAAACAAATGACCGTGTAAACATACTACACGACAAAACAATAAATGACTTTTAATGACAGTTAAAATAAAATAAAAAGTTCATTAAATTGCAAAAATAACCGTTTTTATCGGGATCTACGCTGTAAACATAATTATCTGCGGACAGACTTTTGTCGCTTCAGATCGCTTCTTAAGTTTACGATCATATTGCGACCAGTTTCCATTTCGGTAACAGAAAGCCGTATAATGCCCGATCGAGTCGGTTAACGCAATGTTTCGCATTCGGCGAGCCATCGGTGGCCCTTCAAAATGAATGATGCCCCTGAGTTTTAATTCTTCGGCCATGTTGGAGAGATGCAATGTTTTTGGGAGATCGTTCAATTTTATTGTATCACGGTCATCGCTTGCAACTACTTCGAGTAGAATAAAATTTTCTGTAACAGAAATAATTATTTCGAAGTTATTCAACTCGTGAATCATTGGATTTACCAATCTGTTATGTCAAAAATATCTCCTCACTCACTCGACAATTTTAATTCGCTCGTCACCGTACCCGTGCATCCTTTCGAAGAGCAGCGTCATCCCGATTCGATTCTAATTTCATCGTTAATCCTACTATTATAATCGGGCGCTAGTAGAGCGGCTAAGTTTATACTTAGTAGCAGAAACTGCTTTGTCGTTGATAGACACTCACCAGTGCACACATTTTTTTCAATGAAACACGGGACATTTTTAAGCAAAATTCTTGCCAAAGAGGCAACGGTCGTCTCGCATTGAATCTCAAAGCAGTTTACGTCTGGATGTCCTGTCTTTTCGAAGTGCTTAGCGAGAATCTTAGCTCGTGCGCGGTACGTTGCTGCCGTAATCGATTTAACACGGGTTGTATCGATGAGCTTGTAAAAGCAATTTTCGTGCATGCTTTTACGGATGACGTTTTCGAGAAAGTCGTGAGAGTCGAATGCAGTGGTCAAAAGCAGCTGAAACAAGCTATCGAATGCACATGTCCGCAATAGATCGATTCGCGATTCACCCTGCTGAGTCGCTTTCAGTTTGGCCTCAGCGCCACTTTTCAGAATTGGTATCGTAGGAAGAGCGTCTGTGAGTAGAAATTCACTTGTAGGATACGTCTCCTGCAAGTACTTTCCACGTGACTGCTGCTTTTCATGAGCGATTACTTTATTCCTCCAATTTTCATGGGCACGAGATTCGACCAACTGAGCTGCATTTGGCTTTGCACGAAGCGCAGACTCGTTTCTGCCCGTATCCTTCATCACTGTCAGTTGTTGGTACGGAACAAGGCTCCATGGCGTGTACCGCTTGTTTACAGACCTGGAATAAAAAAAAAAGTATAAAGAAATTCTCTGAAAAAAATTCCTGAAAATATTCCTGGAGGCTGTATATATGTATCAACGAAAATTCTTTAACATCTGCAATGAGAATCTAACTCGGCACTCTTGAGAGAGAAGATTGCTTCATTTCAGCTCTATTTATGCTTTATAATGCTTTCGGATGGTAATGAAACAATTTTCATTGGAAAATGCACCCAACAACGTAAATATCGATTGTACAAAAAACAAGTAGAGTTATAGAATTTACGTTTTCCAGTGCATTTTCTGATGAAAAATTTTTCATAATTTTCTGAAAGGATTATGAGGCATAATCGGCCAAAATGTAGTAACATTGTCATTCCTCGAGGGGCCAAGCTAGATTTTGCTAAAACATGTAAGAGAATTTCGGTTGATACATACACAGGCCCTAGAAAAACGTTCAAGACATTTTTCTAAAGAAATATGTTCAATGTTTTAATGTACAAAATTAATTCAATAATCGTCATTATTACCATGCATCGATGTGCCCCACCTGGCATGTCACCATTTTTACATGCCGGGCAATTGCTGTCCTTCACGATTTCTGAGGTAGGATGTGCAGTTAAGCTTTCGGTGATGGAGTTCGTATCAATGTCGTCATCTTGGTAAAAAGCTTCACTTTCCTCGTCTTTGTCGGATATCGCCGCACCTTGCTCGCGCTGATCGGCATCGATACTCACGTTGGGATTGAAGTTGGCGTCGATCGTTTTAGACGTCCCGTCTAAATACTTTTTGTGAACTCGGACAAACTCATCGACCCGCATCGGTAGCTCATATTCTTTGAGCATACATTTTTTTATAATTCCGAACTCAGCCTCAACATGGGCACTTGACGCTGGACATCGGCCAAATCCGAACTTATCACGGAAAACGCAGCTCCACAACGGTAACCATTTCAGCTCCGCAACAAGCCGATTAGCAAATTTAGGGGCCCAGTGAGGATTGATATCGGTTCCCGGCGCATTCTCGATACTTATCTTTACCGATTCAAAAATCTCACTAGCCCAATTACGCCACCGGCTCACTTCGGCTTTACTTGTTACTCTCGAATCGATCATATCGCTCGTATCGTCTGTTGCGCCTTCACTTGAAGCGGGGACATCGAACTCGGCCATGAATTTGTCCATTTCAGCGGTTTCGAGCAGATCCCTCAAAGAAGATATCGCCTTGCCACAGGTCGAAATATTTCCTTCAATCGTTTTTCCGCAATGCGTGCTGTGAGCAATCGTCAATAATGCTCTAATGAGCTCTCGAGCTTCGTCAATATTTCGGGCCAATATCACCTTGCCGAGGCCAGCTTTGAAGAATTTGGCGACCTCGTATCTTGTATTTTTGAGAAATTCCGTCCATGTCTTGATATAGTGCGCTATATCGATTCGAATGTAGCACGATGGCAGCTTACCGCTCAAAAATGCATCCGCGTACTCGTTTATCGTTTTGTTCGAGATAAATTCTCGAACAGCGGCCGATAAGAGCGCTACGGATTGGTCGCAGACAATCTCATTTGGAGGCGATAATCCCCATTGTTGCACCCATTGAGATAGCCAGAAATGAACTGTCGCCGTAGTGTGCCGTTCGGTGAGCGCCACCGACAATTGGCCTGAGCTCGTCGATATGACCGCGATATATAAAAATATTGGTCCTGATTTTTTTTTGTCGACCCGCATAATCGGCTGAATTATCGATCCCGTAGAATCAATTGCGAGACAAAGATGTTCCGTCTTGCTAACTGTCGTATAAATGTTTCTCTGGAGTTTCGTGGAATAGTGTACAAAGAATGGCTTGTGCCCTATCCACGGGATTTCTCCTTGCATACCGTACGAGCTCAATATTTCCAAGGCTATGATCGGATCAGGATGGAGAAAATTCAATTTAGCGATCTGATGTTTGATCTGGCGTAGAGTAGATGTTTTTGGAAGATGAGGTGGCTCAGGATCGCCTTCATCCATCAAATCATCTGCCAGCATAGCCCGGAAAACATGAGCAGACTTAGTTCGCAATTGCTGGCCTAGGGCTTCGCGGATTGGTCCTCGCACGTACCTTTTCCCGCATTCCTCGGAACCTTTCGTCGTCGAACACACAATTTCAACAACGTCATCTGTGCTGCGATCGAGTTTACACTCAATTTTAGAGCCACAATTACATACTCCAATAAAGTGTCCGGCTGTGACCGCTTTATTTAGATAATGGTACTTGAAATTGTAACCACATTTCAAACGTGTATTGCTCCAAATTTTCTGCGTGATGAAATCCTGCCATTCACCTGCAAAGAAATGAATTCGTACCATATAGTGGCAATCCTGACAGTTTTGGGAGTAGTTTTTATTTTAAGTAGCAGGATACCCGGCGATGAGCAATTATGTCGGCAATATGTAATACCCTGCTTAGAAAATCTCACTAACACGAATTCAGCGGATAAAAACCCAATTGATTTCGATAGAAACCTATTCCATTTCAATAGGATTTGTGCCCATTGGATGAGCTTCAATCCGTGTCAATGGGATTTAAGGATGATATCACGGGACAGGACGACATGCAAAAAAATTTTGAAGTTGTACTTTTTCGAATTGACTGTTGCTTTTTTTCAGATTTTATGTCCCAAACCTCATTTGATTTTACATTAAAACGCTTCTGAGGCAACGGCATAGATGGTCATTCGTATCTTTAAAGACACAAATTTTCAAAAATGATATTTCGTAACTTTACAAAATTCGTATCTCTAAAATGAGTTATCAAAAGTGTTATTGTCAGAGGAGCTTTTTTACGTAAAATTGAATGAATTTTTGGTGAAAAAAATAGTGGCATTCAGAAAAAAGGCTAAACATGCACAAAAAAAAAAAACAGGAATTACACTTTTTTTTTAATTAGCATCAGCTGTTTTATTTTTAGCATTTTTTGGAACACAATATTATTTTCTCAAAAACTTCATTCAATTTTACGTGGAAAAAGACCTCGTGATAATAGCACTTATGATCACTAGTTTTGTGAATACAAATTTTGTAAATTTACGAAATTTCACATTATAATATAATTCGTGCTTCCAAAACCAGTGACCATAGATGCTATTGCATTAGAATGTTTTTCACATAAAATCGAATAAGGTTTTGGAAAAAAACAGTTCCCAAGAAATGGCAAAAATTGCAATAGTCGATTCTAAAAAGTCTAACTCCTCCCAATATTTTATAATATTACTTGCTGAAATTGGTATTAAACATTTATTTAAAAATGAATCATTCTACAAAATTGATCACATGAGTTTTGCGATCCCATTAATTGTGTACCGTATTATGGTCAAACGGCAAAAATTTCTACAAAATGAACTGAGGAATCTAAAAAAAACAAAAAATCTATACTGACCTTTTCGAAATTTTTTGGTCTCTTGCGGCTCCTTTTTTTTCCCCTTAAATATCGTCCGTGTTTCGATGAGTTTGTCGAAATCACTTGCCGGCACATGTATCGTAAAGCTGAACGTATTATCGTCATCCACGGTGGAATCTAATGTCGAGTGTTCAACCAACCCTTTGGCAATGCTGACATCGAGCTCATCGATAACTTCGCTAGTTCCGATAAAATCAGTCCACAGTTTACTCCTTATTTGATCTTTATTGCAGGCGACATATGAATATAGAGCAATTGGAGATTTGATATTGTTTAATTCGTTTGCAATCTCCGCCCATACATTATCGTGCTTTGACGCAAGCTTCTGTCCGTTACCTTCAGGACACAAACGCAGCTTATATTTTTCAATGACCGAAAACATAGGCAGTGGCTCAACGAGTCGCGGTCTCCCTCGCTTACGCTTAGGTTCGCTCGGTTCGCAATCCTCGTTTTCACCCATATTATTCAACTAATTGAACAATCGGCGATACACTGACAAAGCAATATCTGATTAACGAACACTATCGATATTATTGAGCTACAGATATTTTAAATATATTTTATAATATTTGAAGTTAATAATGAAAAAAAAAAAAAAAATTGGCAATACACTGATACACTGACACTGAGGGTTGCTAAATATCTAGTAGCCTACCAGGTAGTCATGCAATATGATGCAATCCATGCACGTATATGAGAGCCGTGTGCGTATCAAGAGACTCGGTAGAGTCTCGCGCCAAGTATAGTAAAAGACAGAAAATATAAAGAAGCGCGCTCGACCGAGTATATATACCGCACCGACCAGACTTTGACGGAGTGGGGGTATAATGTTTCATACATTCTAGCGAATTCTGGCGTATTTGGTAGTACCCTAAGATCGACGATTTAGGTCAAGATTAAGGGTCAAAATCCCCTTCATTTGAGTCAAAGATCAATGCGATCGGTGCTCGGAGTGCTGAGATATGTTCTTTTCTATTATTTGAAGTAGTCAGTTTCATCAGGAATAAAAGTCATCTCCGGCCCAGATTTTTCGCTCCGCTCTCAGTTCCATGCGCATATAAATGACATAGAGAGTCGCTGTATGAGGCGAAAGTTACATGGGAGTAAACTCAAATGGGGTATGGTAGTCTATACGACATTAATACAATGCCTTTGGTCTATGGCCAAGGAATACAGTCCAACCGTGCAGTCCAACGTGCGCACAGTGGTGCGCACGCAAGCAATATAAATATCTGTCATGCTTAAGACTTTGAGGTTAGGATAAATAGCTTTCATCAATTAATTCCCATAAATTACATTAAAAAAGTACATATAATGGCAGGATGCACAAAACTATGATCTAAAATGTTACACATCGAACTTTCGAATGAATTTATTTGAAAATATATTATATTTCTTCAATTTGTGTGACGCCAGTTTAAAAATGTTTGTCACTACATTATAGTTCTAGGTGGATCTTTCGAGTTGGGTGAAACGACACCTATTCTGAGATCCTTTTCTGAATTCCCGGCATATAACGGTTCTGATGATATATTGATAAGATATACACCTATTTACCAAAGCTCTCTGCAGAGTAGCTATATAGGTAGTGGATGTATTTTGCTACCAAACTTCAATCGTCGGATGTATTTGGATGATTGTTTAGTTTTCACCAGACGTGTACCATAGAACCCTTCGGTTACTGGAAAGTTTATTACTCATGTCGTGTATTTTGTGTAGGCAAGTAACAAGACAATTGATAATGACTTTGCATGGGCAAGTTTCTAAATCATATATTCTATCAATCAAAGCAACGCTAATTTAAAAACGTTCTTCGTGTTACGATTGTAGCTAGTTCTATTTTACTTTGCGGAGGACTAGTCAAGAGGGTATTTACGCTCACAGACTATTAAGTTTCACAATATATTGTTTCCTCACAAGTACCAGAAGTGAAAGAAAGCCACGCATCACTTTATCCTATTTTCTATATATTTCTATATGTATTGTGACGTGGATTTTTGTTGACCCGCGGATCTGGACCGGATAGCCAGCCTCCGGGGTCAATCCAACGTGCACACAGCTATACTCGAGAATTCGAAATTAATATGTTGGGCGCCAGGCGACTTCTCGCCACTTTCAAAATTCTCTAAACAAAACAAAGCCTAACGGACTATAGTGCGGCGGCTAGCAACAGTACCGCGGAGAGGGGTCGGGATCAAATGAAGGATGAGCTCGGCGTAGAATAATTACTCGTGGAGTTGAGTTTAACAAAAATATAAAAATTTATTTAAGAAAAAAATAGAAAAACGGATTTAAAAATTAATAACAATCGTGCGTACCCAGGGGTACTCCCCCTCGGGTACTAGTCGGCTGCAGGCCGTGTAAAGGCGGCCTCGCCTCGATTTGCGAGTTTTACAACAATACTATAAAAACTAGAGCTTCCACGTAGGATAGCAATAACAGAAAAATAAAGAGCTAATAATTAACTCGGCAAATCGGTACCTCGCGGAACAATATTACAATTTACAAACAGAATAGCCACCACGAGGTGTTCATAAATAACAGTCTAACATCTAATAAATTAACAGTAACAAGAAAATCGCTCGGCCGTCGGTCGTGTATAGGCGACCGGCGAGCCTACGGGAGGCTAGGCCTCTTCGTTAATTGACTATTTACAATTTTGAACTTAACACTAACTTAACCTAACTCTGCATGCGTAGGCTAACGGAAAGTTGAAATAATGTAAGCAAGAGAGACGCAAGAACAAAACAGGCTCACGCCTGAGCTAACTGACTGAGTCTCCTCGTAGGAGAAAGAGAGACAGCGACAGTGACGGACTAAGACTGTCCTTCTCGCACTCGTGTGCGGCAGGACGTAAAGCGACAAAACTACAGATTCCGACTCGAAAAATCGTACTTAAAAGACAACGCGAGACTTCTCTATTAAAGGGGGGGACACTGGTGACGGCCTACCGACTCGGGGGTCGTCTTTGTTTGAATCCCAAAATTCTGAAGAGCCTCGTGGCTTGACTGAAGGCAAGATGGCAGACGGCCGTTGCCGGATTCAAATTAGAAAATGGGTAAAGTTCGTTGACGCTTACCGCTTTCCAGCCACCTCAAAAACGCGTCTGCCTCGTAGGCATAATCCATCGCCTCTACTTCGTAAGGAACGGTCCCACGGGGCTTCCACACTCCACCGTACTTCCACACTCAAACGCAAAAGATCACACAAAAAACTACTTCGCCACCTAAGGATCGCTGTGTCTGGCTATATCGCCGGCCTAACGCAGAGTGATCTCTCTAGACCGCATGGCGCCGGTGTTGCGCACCCTCGGCAGTCAGGTAATTATCGATTTGCCTATCGACTGCTAGATCGTAAACTATGGCGGTCTGGCCGCCCTACGCGCGAAACTTCAAATTCGTACAGGGGGATCCTCGAAGATTCGTCTGGCGGAACGCGGTTCGCTGGCTCTTGGGGGTGGCGGGAATCACCTCCACCACCGATTTCCCTCGTCGCTGAGTGCCCTTGGCACTCCCCCGCGTTCTCGCTAACTTTGTCGGTGCTCGACGTAGGATTAGGCCCCCAGGGGCCTAGTGGCCTGCAGTTTAGGTGGGCCTCCTACGGTCTGGATCGTCCACGTAAGTGTGTGTCGGTCGGGTCGTGTCATGCTCCACCAACCGTTTGGCCATGTCTCCCACATAATAGAGAAAATGAAAAGAAAACAAACAAAATAAGAAAACAAGTCTACAGTCTCAGTACAGTCACGGTCGCCTCTCGGATAGTAGGTCCTAGCCTCGCGGCTTCTCTAACGCATTCGTGCTTCCCTCATTCACGCGACATTCCTTAATTACGGCCGCCTAAGGGTTCGGGAGCTGTTTGTAACGGCAGGTGCACCTTGCAATGTTACAGTATAATTATCTCAAGGGACACAACAATGTTTGAGTGGTATCTTAAATGTTAAATTGGTTTCAGTACAATGCTTTATTGCAGGTGACAATATTGAAGATATGGTTTATTCCTATTACAAATATATAGGTATTATACACATGCTTCGGCATGTTTGTAATATTACTGATATATACTTATTATCTTTCATTATGATTTTATATATAGCTCAGAACTAATTATCAATATGACCATACTGTCCATAACTATATAATATTAAACCCTCAAATTATTATGATAGAAAATAAGCATACATAGGTAATATTACGAACACGACAAGACATGTGTATAGTTCCTATATATTTGTAATAGGAATAAACCGTATCTTAAATAATGTTACTTGCAATAAAGCTTTGTATTAAAACCAATTTCAAATATAAGATATAATTCAAACATTGTTAACCCTCGAGATAATTATATAGAATTACATAGAATACAGGATAAAGTGATGCACTGCGATAGGATGAAAAAATGTTATCTTTTGCTTCCTCTCACTTCTGGCGGTTGTGAGGGAACAATATATTTTGAATATCTCCTCGACTAGCTTATAGCTGCAAAATGAAACTACAGTTATGGGCAAAAATTTAACTGTAATCAGGGGAGTCCCCGTCGGTCTCGTAGATTTATCATGAACTGAGGTCTCCCCCCACTATTCGAGTCCGGGAGCTTCTCTAGTCGGCCACTGGAGTTAGCCAGAAGAACTGAAATAGATAGACAATCTGATGCTGACTAGATACATCCGTTTCGTACTTCCAGTCATGCGGAAAATTTATTAGAATTCATACCCTATTCCATGGCTCATTACCGTGTTCCGTCTGTTGGACTGCAAACGGGATCAATTGCTTTCTTTGATTCGAAGTGGATTGAGTTTTGCCTTGCACTATCATTTGTAGGTATATTCAAAACACGTCAACTTTAACTGAAGTACTGTGTGTCTCGTGAATTCGTATCACCAATAGTCACGATGGGTTAATCCCCCCAAAAAGCATCCGACGTGCAAAAACCTTGCGCCAAGTACGTTGATATCTACGTTCTACGTGTCTAGATACGATTGATTAAAAACAAAAATAAATATCAAAACGGCACTGTACAAAAAGTAGTGAAATCCCCCAAAAAGCACCTCACGTGCAAAAACCTTGCGCCAAGTATATTGATGTGGTCATCACCTGAAAAAAACGACTTCCTTCAAAAAAGTATTGAAATCTGACATTACCGCCAAGTACGTACAGCGTCATTTTTGTTTTTCTTCGAGCACGAAATAAGGCTTCAATATTTGATGTACGCATATGTCCCATGTATAACTTGCTAGTGTACTGATATAAGCAAGCACCATACGTACTCATGAGAAAATCAGAAATTGAACTTCTTAACAATTTAAAAAAAAATTTAAAAATAAAAATTGGAGGTAGTGGTACTTGGCGGGCCGACTTGTCTACAGAAGGTCCGACTTGTCTACAGAAGGCCCGCCAAGTACCACTACCTCCAATTTTTATTTTTCAATTTTTTTTTAAATTGTTAAGAAGTTCAATTTCTGATTTTCTCATGAGTACGTATGGTGCTTGCTTATATCAGTACACTAGCAAGTTATACATGGGACATATGCGTACATCAAATATTGAAGCCTTATTTCGTGCTCGAAGAAAAACAAAAATGACGCTGTACGTACTTGGCGGTAATGTCAGATTTCAATACTTTTTTGAAGGAAGTCGTTTTTTTCAGGTGATGACCACATCAATATACTTGGCGCAAGGTTTTTGCACGTGAGGTGCTTTTTGGGGGATAATCTTAGACTAGGAACTAAATCCAAGACTACTTCCAAATCTGAATCTGAAAATATTTCTGAAGAACCCGAAATTGAACAACATTCTATACAAAAACTGGAAGAACAACAAAATCCAGAAATCGAACAAGAGATCCGAAGTGATCAAATTACGACACAAGTAACTGATGAACAAATTATGGTAGAGGAAAATATAGATTTAGACACTAAAGTAGTGTTGCCCAATTTTATCACCTTAGAATCAGGTAGACCTACGGAAGAGCAAGGGAATAACTTAGCCCCTACCCCTTCGGAAACCCCTACCCAGGGAACGCCGACTAATACTCGTAGAACTCAAACATTTCGTACACAGAATAATTTTCAACGTAATTTAGCTAAAGATTTACTAAACAAAAGATCAGTACAATCAGCTGAATTTACACCTTCTCCAGTATCGCGTACGAAGAGAAAAATTGATAGAACTAATATCAATATTCCTAAAGTTACTATTTCTGAAAGTCATTCAGACATAACAGATTCAGAGGAACCAAATGAAATGGAACCGATGGATATAAATATTTCTCAGCAAAATTATACTATACGTAACTGGTCTTCAGATGAGGAAGATAATATGTCTAATACTATTACGACAAAAGCTTTAGTTCAAACTGAACCTATGGATCAAAGTAACGTCAGCCTCATGGAAATAGATAATAGTCTAATAGTAAATAAATCTTTCACAGATTCACATAAAATTGAACACTTTGTATTATCTACTATTGACGAAGAACAATCCGAGAAAACCGTTACGACACACGTGCAACAGAAAAAATCGGAAACTCCCCGAAAGAACAATAAAATGTTAGGATTAACAGGGACGTCTGACCCAATGGTCAAAACTGCACAAAAAATGGACGCTCCTCAACCGTCACAGTTAATACGAAAATCGACAAGACAACGAAAAGCGAAAGCTAAGTGCCCATGTTGCAGCGAACCAAATGCACATACTGAAAAGATTAGAAAAGGAAACGCACCTAAAGCCCCAAAAAAATCGACAGTAGCTAAGAAAAATGAAATAGCAATATCTAACTATACACCGCAAATTGTTACAAATTTAGACGAAATAAATTCATATCAAACAAAAAACAAAATAGAATCTCAGAATGAAATAAAATCTCAGAACGAAATTGACCCACAAGATGAAATAAACTCACATCATTCGCAAGATGAAGTTAATTCATTAGATATACCCGTTAACACTCAAAATAGATTAACTTCAGTAGAATCAAATAACTCTCATAACAACACAGACTCAGGAAGCGAAATAATTGTTGTAAATCAGGAAGAAGAAAATTTAAACAATCTGATAGAAACAAGGGATAATTTAGAAATGAAAAAAGACAATTATATTTGTTTTATATCTGCAGATGGTACCGTGTCAGATGACATAGGCAAACGATTAATGGAACTAGGATTATTGAACTTAACACCGTTAGAAAAGTATAATTTAGGTCAAGTAGTAATATCAGGAACTTCGAAAAAGAAAGTATTTGCTTTAGTAACCCGAGAAAATGATCAAACTATGCCTAAAGTGAGTAGTTTTAAGAAAGCCTTTGAAAACCTAAAAACAATAATGAATAACACTAATATTAAATCAGCTCAAGTATCTCAAGGTAGAAGCAACCTTCACGTTTCAGCTTGGTTAACTATAAAAGGAATTATTCGTAAAACTTTTACAGGTACGAACATTCAAATTACTATTTGCAAAGATAAAATCATTATACCCGCTATAGAACAAAGACAAGGTATAATCAGGGAAAACCACGAGTCACCCCTAGCTGGTCATAAAGGCGTTACCAAGACTTACAATAGAATCAGACAAAAATATTTTTGGGACAATATAAAAAAACAGGTAGAAGACTTTGTCAGGAAATGCATAAGTTGTCAGAAAAAGAAATTAGTAAGAGTCAAGACTAAAAAACCTATGATAATCACGGATACTTCAGCCGACGTATTCGATAAATTAGCTTTCGATATCGTAGGACCAATCAATAACGCTTCAGATAAAGGATACAGATTCATTTTAACTATGCAAGATGATCTTTCGGAATTTTGTTTAGCAGTACCATTAGTAAATGCTACAGCTAACGATATCGCAGATGCCCTGGTCACTCAATTCATTTGTAAATATGGATGTCCAAAAGTAATCTTAACAGACCAAGGTGCAGCTTTTATTGGACAAGTAATGAAACGACTAGCCAAAGTTTTCAAAATCAATCAAATTAAAACAACAGCATTTCATCCCCAATCAAATGGTTCTTTAGAAAGAAGTCATCAAGTACTCGCAGACTATCTTAAACATTACACAGACAAGAAAAACTGGGACGAATGGCTCCCACAAGCAACTTTTGCTTATAGTATACACGAAGGTACTAAGTACAGCCCGTATTACTTAGTTTACGGTCGAGATCCTCGTATACCTTCAGAATTCCCTTATTTGGACGAAATCCTTACGTATGACGACCATGTAAAAAATCTCGCATTACGTCTAATCGAAAGTAGGAAAAACGCCCGAGAAAATCTAGAAAAAGCAAAGCAAAAATCTAAAGAATATTACGATAGGAAGCTGAATCCTGTAAATTTTAAAATAGGACAAGAAATTTATTTAGTCAAAAATCAAAGAACAGGAAAACTAGACGATAATTACAAGGGACCATACAAAATCACAGAAGTATTTCCAGAAAAGAATGATATAGAAATTGAATTAGCAAAAAATCAACGAAAGATAATTCATTGTGATAGAGCTAAGATAGCTTATTAAATAGCATTCTAATTTTCATAAGCGTAGACCTTTTATTGCTACACATTTTTCCAGGAGAATGGATAATCGCAGCATCAGGACAACCCTCATGGGACTGCTCATGCTTAGTATTCAAACTACATATTGTCTAATAGCCTACGACTGCGGTGCACCGTCTATGAACATTACAACATTATCATTACTCAACATCAAGGAATGCGACATTCCTATCGCAAAACCAGTAACTATTGACACGAAAATTCAATTATTACAAACAGCCGATTTTACTCATGTAAAGGTAATTCAATGTAAGATAGAAATACGCAGATCTGTTTACTATTGTGGCATGCATTCTCATATTTCAGCAGTATCAAATGGTGATATAGAATATATAGATGAAACATCATTCGAGCAATGTAAACGAATTCACGATACTCAATCGTACAAAACTCATAATAGTATATTTACTCGAATAACTTTAAACGCAACTACCAGTAGACCATTAAAATTAGCAGGCAGAATACACGATGACGGATTTTGTAAGGGTGAACAATTCTCAGACCACTATGGTTCATGGGACAATGTAATAGCCTATGGACAAATTTTCATTACCGTACAAGATTACCTAGCAACAGTAAACCTAGATAAAAACGAACTAATACTACGCTCAGGAGTGAGATGTACTTATGGTCAAGGTTCATGTATGGATATCGAAGGCGGTAATACATTTTGGGTATTACTCCCGCCTGATCAATGCAGATTTAACCGTTTCACTGTCCTTTACGAAGGAAAAGCTGAAAAAATTCGGGATAACACGATTCATAAATACGGAGAAGAGATCTATTCGATTACTTCAGATGAAATCACATTTGCACTATCAATCAGAGGTTTTCTGCCAGTATGTGGTTATAAATTAATTAAAACAGAACATCCACGTCTTTTTATTCTCGATAGAGATAACGGAGATTTCTTTACTCACAAAACAGGAATAATAGTAGCTAACATGGATATGTTTACCTACATGAATTCAAAATTTGTATATTTAGAACGACACCTTAGAAGCCAAATAATATCATTATATAACGATGTAATATTACAGGAATGCCAATTAGAAAATAGAGTCTTACACAATTTTTTAGCTATAGCACCCTTGGCACCCGCAGATTTTGCTTATCATTTTATGAAAGGACCCGGATATATCGCTCACATCTCAGGAGAAGTCGTCAGAATAGCAAAATGCGTACCGGTCGAAGTTAGATCGCGTAAAACTGATCAATGTTTTCAAGAACTTCTAATCTTCAGAGGCAATGAAAGCTTATTCATGTTACCACGTACTCATATAATAACTAAAACAGGTAATCAAATCGATTGCAATTCTTTTCTAGCACCTATGTACAATATCAATAACGCATGGTATCAAGCATTACCACAATTAGCTAGTGCCGTTGAACCAGAACAAATCTCGTCACAAACAAAACAATCTTGGAAATATGAAACCCCTTCTAGTCTCGCTTCAGGAGGAATTTATTTACTCGAAGATCTCGATAAACTACGTGATAATATCATGTTCCCAGTAGAAAAACCGGCAGTGTTACACACAATCGCGAGAGGCGCGACAGGACAAAATGCACTCAATCAAGGAATCTCTGTAAATAGCTTCATAGATGAAAATGCAATTAGAAAATCTTTTGAACAAGCCTGGGGAAAAGTTTATAATTTTTGTAATACGGTAGGAACTTTTAGCGTTACTCTACTCGGAGTTTGGGTAACTTTTAAAGGAATCAAATTTTTGATAGACACACTTGTTCATGGCTATGCTCTTCATTCAATCTACGGTTGGAGCATATGGCTTATAGGAGCTATATGGGACTCCGTAACTAACTTATTATTACACCTCAGCAAAAGACAACCTCAAAATAAGACAGAACAACAACCCAACGAAGACGATTCAATAGCAACGAGAATAGATATCGAATTAGAAGCACAGAAACTTCCAATAGCAAATCAAAGAGAGACCCAAATTAACTTACCAGATCAAAATCCAGGAACTTCAACTCGACAATTCATATAGAACAACGTTGAACTAACGAAAAGACTTAACACTATATTTTACAGATTAACTTACAGAACTAAAGGTAAATAATGAATCGTGAAACATAGAAATTGAAGTTAAAATATTTCAAATTTATTTATTAAATTTTTTCTTTACTTTTTTCTCAATAAAAAATGAATGAGTTAATTATTATATGCGGAGAACATCCCATCTGGCGAAGTCCAGGCGGGATGCTCCCAGTTTTCTATTGGATGCTCTTCTCCCCATCGCCCCTCCTGCATCCAACGTATCCCGAAATAATCAAAATCTTCCTCCACATTGAATTCGGATAGGCACCTTTCCTCATATGCCTCCATATTCTGGCGATGAAGCGCCCTCATTTCCTTTTTCTCCTCCCACGCAAATTTGATGTCCTCAATTTCTTTCATGACATCATTCAAGACTTGAGCCTATAACAGACAGTTCAAAAAATGTTAATTTAAGTATATTTCACAAAAATAAAAAAAACAAAATAAAATTTTTCTCGCAAAGAAATTTTACAAATTGAATAAAAATCTATAATAAATTTGGAAAGAACGGGTACTCACTCTTAAAAACCCATATGCGGCTCGCATATCAACGGTCAATAGGACAGATTAAAAATTTTCCATCTTTTCTACTGTTCTTTTACACTTCTTTTAACTTTTAACTTCAAAAACGGACTCCAAATGCACAATTCGACGAAAAATTGCAGAATGAGTAAACTCACCTCAAACTGACATTTTTATATTACACTTGAAAATGTGAAACATCCCCTCTAAAACTAAAACTGACCAATGACGAAGACGAAAATTTTTCTTATTAAGGAAAGGGTAAAACCCCACTACGAAACTAACCCCGCCCAACACGGCAAGGGAAACCCTTTACTTAACGGAAACTCCAGAAACTCTTTAAAGAAAATTCTCAATTATTTTTGCAAATATCTTCAAATATCACGATTATAGTAATCATCAGATGTAACCACGATATATACATTATATCAAAATCTTAGACAGAATATCTTAGACAATCATTTGCTATAACTCGTAGATATAACTCATAGATATAACTCGTAGATATAACTCGTAGATATAATTCATAGATATAATTCATTCATAATTTTCATTATATTATCTAGGAACATATCATATTAACCCCATTATAGATTAATTTGTATTTTCATGAACTTTATGTTCATAAATATATGTCTAGGATACAATTAACTTTATATTAAAAATATAAGATAATCATACATCAATACAATAAGCATAAGTAATTTTAATCATTATATCACTTACCTTTAATCATTTAATCACTTTATATTGTTAATTTTTAACATTTCATATATTAATTTTAAATATGGTAGGTCATGTATCAATTTATATCACTGTATATCCACTTTACTGTAATTTGCTTTAAGTTAATACTTCAAATATTTTACACGAAACCAAGGAAATTTCACGTCGATAAACTAGAACCCGCTAGGTCGAGCGGGGACGCTCGAAACCTAACAGGGGAGGTGTTACGTCCTAGGTTGAAAGCTCAACATATAATCTTTAGGTATAACAGATACCCTAGTTAGTACCGTAGGTATAGAAAATACCGACGTGCAATTACCATCAGAGTTTCAATAACACCTCTATCGATGTAATTCCATTTATAATTTTTTTTTCTCTAAATTCTTTATATTATTTTACCTATAGTTATAAGTCAATACTTTTAAGAAGTCTCAAACTCATACACCATAACTAATTTTTCCATAGTCTCTCACAAAACTAAGCAAGCCGAAAACACTCGAAAACCCATAAATTTGAAATCCTGAACTTCAGGTAAACTTTTGAAAACGCTAGAAACTATCTTTATTGAGGAAACATAAATCTTCAAGATCTTTAGAATTTTACTGTCAAACGCGGAGAACCCAAAAGACAAAGACAGTTTTGTTTAAAAGAAGACAGATCATAGACGCTTAAAACATCCCTTCTCAGCATCTCGACGCTTGGGCCTCTGACCCAATCGTCTCGCACAAATTCTATTTTAGCCAACCATATTTTTTCCCTCTTAAATTTAATGTGTCTTTTACCAATGAGGAAAAACTAGCTTTCCCGCGAGTACTAAAAACTTCCTCCCCCGCGTAACCGCGAGGAGAGATCCTTTTTTCCTTCAGGATTGGAGAGTTAGTCACGAGATTTCAAAGAGTAAAGATCAGATCCACAAAAGACTTAGATTTCAGAATATAATATCAAATTCGAAGTGTTTAATATATTCATAAATTAACCAAGTGCAAAACTTATCAACGTATAAAACCCATAGACTAAAGTTAATCAACATGCGAATGTTTGATTAGCAACCAACATTGTTAAGCAGTTTGTTAAATAAATATTGTTAATTAAAAGTGAAATCAACGAACATTTATTTCACCCACGCATAGTGGTGACTGATAAAAACCCATTACTTCAACAGAATACGAGTTATACGTCAATCAGAAGAACTAGTTATCCAAGACTCGGTAAGAAACATAGAACTCTACCACATCTGAATCAGAACCTCAACACATCTAACTAGTGATTCGCAACCTCTATATAATTCTCATCCAAGACGTAACACAAGCACGAAAATACTGTGGCATACTGCCCGCAACAAAACGGAAGAGCGGAACGAGAGAATCGAACGCTCGTTGAAGCAGCTAGGACAATGCTACAGAGTAAAGGATTGCCGAAGAAACTATGGGCAAAAGCTACAAACACAGCGGCTTTTGTTCTAAATAGAACCGGGGAAGGCAGAACAGACGAGAGAACACCATATCAATTATGGACAGGAAAAGAGGCTGACGTAAAATTCTTCAAGATCTTTGGAACGGAGGTTTACACACACATCCCCAAACAATCGAGAAGGAAATGGGACGCTAAAGGAAAACCTGGAGTATTTGTGGGCTACGACAATAATAGGAAGGGATATCGAGTATATTTCCTAAACGAAGAAAAGGTAGAAACCCGCATACATATGACTTTCAAGAATGAGAAGATACTGATAAACCCAACACCAGGCATACAAGCTGAAAAACAGTGGGAGGGATTACATCCAGATGAAAATGAAGAAGAAGAAGAAAATATCGAAGAACGTGAAGAAGGAAATATCGGAGAACGTGAAGAAGAAAACATTGATGAACGCGAAGAGGAAGAGGATACCGATGAAGAATACAGGAATTCAGAAAAATCACAACCGACGACTTCTAATGAAGGTGGAAGCCCGAATCAGTACGTACTCAGAGACAGAGGAAACCTGCGAGCACCCAACCGATTTGGAGATTTCGAATTTGATTCGTTGCTTCTGACAAACTGCAGCGAACCATTGAGCTTCGAAGAAGCAATCAAAGGCAGAGAATCCAAAGAATGGAAGGTTGCCATGTTAGAAGAGATAGAAGCACACAAGAAAAATGGTACGTGGATACTAATTCACCCGCCGCCAAGTGGAACAATTCTCAAAAACAGATGGGTTTTCAAGACTAAAATAAAACCGAACGGAACGGTTGACAGACGCAAAGCTAGATTGGTAGTAAAAGGATACAACCAAACACCAGGACTGGACTACACGAAAACCTTCAGTCCAGTAGTAAGGCATGATTCCATTAGAACGATACTAGCGGTGGCTGCGTCAGAAAAAATGAAGTTGAAGCAGTTCGACGTGAAGACCGCATTTCTATATGGAAATCTGGAAGAGAAAATATATATGGAGCAACCCGAAGGTTTTAACGACGAAACAAACAGAGTGTGTCTGCTGAAAAAGAGCCTGTACGGACTTAAGCAGGCGTCCAGATGCTGGAACAGGCAGTTCACAGCGATAGTGAAGAAATTTAAAATGAAGACGACGAAGGCCGACCCGTGTGTATTCATCAGAGACGACGTGAAATTCATATTAGCGATCTACGTCGACGATGGAATAATAGCCGCAACAGACGAAGCAATCTTGAATGAATTCCTACGCTGCTTACAAGAAGAACTGGAGATCAAGAAAGGAGACCTAAACTTCTTCCTGGGAATTCGAATAGTGCAGCTAGAAGATGGATCAATACTAGCCCACCAGCAGCAATACATAAACAAGATATTGGAAAGATTCCGCATGAATGAGGCGAACGCTATGGGTCTACCGATTGATCAGCATCAAGATTCATCCATATGTGACGATAAAAATGATGGCAATACCCTAGATGTGCCATATCGAGAAGCGGTAGGAAGCCTGATGTTCCTTGCAACTATAACCAGACCAGATATAGCATGTGCAACAGGCATAGTGAGTCAGTACGCAGAAAAACCAAAGAAGATACACTGGCGATGTGTAAAGAGAATCCTCAAGTATTTGAAGGGGTCGACGAATTACGGTATTAGGTTTAGCTCAGGTAATATGCAAAACAAGTTGTGCGTTTTTAGCGATGCAGATTTTGCAGGCGACTCAAGTATCAGACGATCGACCACCGGTTACTTACTAAAACTGAATGGAAATCCAATAATCTGGGGTTCCAGAAAACAGGCATGCGTGGCCTTATCCACAGCCGAGGCGAAGTATATGGCAGCGTGTCAAGCAGTCGGAGAGACAATTTGGAGCAAAAGACTGATCGAAGAGCTAGTAGGTCATCACATTGAGTTACCAACTCTTTGGGTAGATAATAAGAGCGCAATAAGATTAATTAAAAATCCAGAACTACATAAAAGAACAAAACACATAGATGTGCAATATCATTTTATAAGAGAAAAACTGGAGGAAAAAGAATTTAACGTAGACTACGTGAAGACTGATGATCAGGAAGCAGACATCTTCACTAAAGCATTGTCAAAACCAAAGTTTCAAAAAATGAGAAAAGCAATAGAAGTAGAAGAAGTAACAGAGATACAGTAATAGATATAGTCCTATAAGATAACGTATAGTCATAAGCATAAAAAGAAAAACAAGATTCATACAAAAATATATACAGGGTGACCCAAAAACCCCGCACCTCCTTGAATAGGCGGGTTCCTTATCGAATTCTGAGACGAAAGTTCCTTTACGAAAACTCTCCAAGGCCAACGGTTTTCGAGTTATTCAAAATCGCGATTGACGAATCAGAGCGTTTCTTATCATCGTGATAGTGCCGGCTCAAAAGCAAGCCATGGGCAGAGCCCGTAGTATCTTTCTTATTAGCTTGGACGACCGCTAAGCTAGAGGCAAACAAAAAAAACGAATCTCTACATTGACTCGAAGTGGGAGTGTAAGAAATAAAGGGATAATCGAGTCAACGTCAAGGTTTGAAAGTAAGTAAAAGCATAGTTGCGCGCGCATGCATATACTACTTAATGTACACACATCTTTCCTATAAGCTAGCCGGTTATAATAGAGAGTACAGGCATGGAGCCTTTCGAATAAAGAAATCATATCAATAATCATCTATGCAATCATACTTGTTTTCACCATTATTTAAACCTAAACAACACTTTCATTTTTAATTTTTGTCCAACGAGTTGGAGGAACTGAAAAATACACATGGAACGAATACACTAGCTAGAGTTTCTTCCTAACCTCAACTCTAAACTAAAACCCTGTGTTCGGCTTCTAGGCTAGCTGTCAAAAATGCGAGGTTATGATCCTCGATCGAATATTGGAATTTACTTTAATTTTTAATTTTTGTCCAACGAGTCGGAGGAACTGAAAAATACACATGAAACGAATACACTAGCTAGAGTTTCTTCCTAACCTCAACTCTAAACTAAAACCCTGTGTTCGGCTTCTAGGCTAGCTGTCAAAAATGCGAGGTTATGATCCTTGATCGAATATTGGAATTTATTTTCATATTTGAAATGAATAAACGACTCATATTCTCTTCACGACTTCAATCCTACAATGAAAGTTTATACATCCCATTTTCGAATCTTGAGTTAGCTGTCAGACGAGTCAGGTTATATCATCTGCGGTTCGATATTGATTATTGATATTCACATACATAAATTCATTTTTCTACAAATCAGGATGAACAATATGAGTAAAATAAATAACAGAGCAATCGTCTTTTTGTAACGTCAACCGCAAATACGATTTCAGTCATCCGACGGTCGTCTTTTAGGTTAGCTGTCGGTTGGGTACGATCCGATGTCGATTATTAGTATTTTCTGTCAATCGGGAGCAGCATTCACACTTACGTATAGTGACCTAGGAAACCTTCACTAGCGCCGCCGCGCGGCTTACAAGTATACTGGGTGCAATGTCGGTACAAAGCGTCACCTCGACTAAATGTCGGTTTTTTGGTTTTGAGTGACGGAGAATCGTGAATTTTCAGCCATTTCGCCATGAAATGACACGGGATTAGGCTCAAAGTGTGTGGTTTTTTATTGCGGAGTGGCTGATTGTCTTGGAAATGCAATTATCTACGGCAACAATGAATAATCACATGATTCAAGTGGTCGATAACCCAATCTGCAAAAATTTGTGTCAAATTTCAAAAAAGTATGATAATCAGCCACTTTCTGCCAAAAAAACTGCGTAATTCCCCAAAGTTTCATTGCGTAGTTTCGAAGAATTCACGATTCCCGTTTTCGAGGTTCTGACAAACGTTCCATATCCCTTTTAATTTTAGTGACGCGCCAATAGTATACACAGAGAAGGGAAAAATCGAATTGACTCAATGCTTGGCAAAATAAATATTTGGTCACGGCGATTGATTCTTGTTGTTGCAATGGAATATCCTGTTATGCAAATGAATATTCCATTACATCAACAGAGTACATGTAGTAATCGAATATTTACTTCGCCGCATTCGTGCTTTTTTTTAGTTAGTTCAATGGTTCCCTTTTCTGAGTGTACAATTGGTATAGATCATCAAAAAATCTAGATTAGTGTCCCTTATTTTTTTTCATTTTCGGCAATTTCAGAGCACGCCCCCAGATCGATTTTTTATATGAAAATATGAAGTCTTCCGCAGAAGAAATTTCTTCTATTAATATTAACATGTGCGTGCAAACACGAGCTTTCTTATAAGCAAATAACACAGGATATCATTGCATTTTCAATTATAACTTTTTTCAAAACTACCAATTGGAAATTTTTAAGTAAAAATTTTGCGCAGTTGTTGAAGGATTTGTATGAGAAAATATTTACATTTGACAACAGAAGATGGGGTATTTCGGTACAGTAGGGGGCAATATGAAACATCTAACGAAGATGCTCGAAATTCTTGAATTTTGTAAATATTCATATATTATACATATATTTATATTGTAACGGATCGGGTGATCTAAGCCCGAAACAATACGTCACAACGCGCACCATCAACCGCGCACAAGTGACGTCAATCGGTGACTATATAAGCGCAGCGCTAACATGGCACGGGCAGCAGTGTTAGGCAAAGCGCCACACTGACTCGCCTCGATTTTCCTGAGACCAGACAGGCAAAGCGCCCTGGTACTCTTTAGTGTCACTTTGTTTGAGACGGAAGCAACCATAGCGGTGCTTTACGTAGTAGATTCTATTTTTTTTTTCTGATATATAATTTTGATTTATTCTTTGATTTCTTATTTCTAATTGATGATTGTTTTTCGACCTAATTAAATAACTTGTATAACGACTGTGGGATCGTAGCGTAGCTAAACCTATAATTTCTGACTGAATTTATGTAATTTAATTTATAGAATATTTACCGGTTGCAACCATTTCACAAAAGATGAATTATTTTGTTTGATTAAAGTTTATGTTAATCGGGACGGTTTCCTTTTCTTTAAAACCTTTTTCTCAGTAGGCTGATCTGACCTGACTAACATCTTTATCCTACTAGCTAATATACAGCTTCGGTGACGACTGCACTGCAAAGATCCGATACTCGCTTCGGTGCGCTTGGCGTACCCAAGTCGAGATACGGTCTCGGCAAGTGCGTCGAATCCCAAGTCTGATACAGCCTCGGTGCTGCTTGCAGCATCCAGGTCTGAGGGAGGCAGCTACGGTGTGATTCGCTCCACCCTAGTCTGTATCAGGGACTAACAAAGATCTTATCTCTACCAAGGAGCCCTAGAAATTAATCTAGAGTAAAGACACTCACAAGTAACTAGCCATACGCGACACCTTCTGTGTCGCGTAAAGCACCCGAAAAGTTACAATATACTATATATACTATACATTGTGACGTTGCAGATTTTCCGTCACAGTAGCCCTTTCGGCGAACTTTTCTAGCTAACTATACCGCGAGAGAGAGGTAGAGCACGTCTCAACCTCGGGATAATAGCGACACACCTAGTTAGGGAATATTAGAGTTAGACTGATTTGATATGTTTTTCTGTTGATGTGCGATGCGAGAGAGAGAGAGAGAGAGAGACGATTTAGATCAAGACTACTACTTCAAGAACTTCCGTTCCGAGAACTTCCGCTGCTGAGATGACCACAACTATCGCAACTGAGGCCTCCACGGTACGCAGCCCGGGACCTGTACCTTAGGAAGTACCGAGGGTAGTACCGCACCACCTGGAGGGAAGGCTGTTGACTTTGGACGAAGATGCCGCTGAGAGTGAACAGGGCTTGCATACGGCTCCCTGTCAGCTGATATCGCCTACCGCCGAGCATCTGGCCTGCAACGATGGCGTACAGGGTTGTACGCTACCATGTCGCAACCTCCCGTTACCGCACCAGCTTCCATCTACCGCTCCTGTTAGTATTACCGACGCCACGTTTGGTCCAAGAAAGATTCGTGGCGTAACGTTATCGCAAAAGGATGCGCCACGTGAGAGTGGGCGAGAATTACGTCCCGCGTGCACCTGGCAGATCGACAGAGGTGTAGATCCGGTCCAGGGACACCTAGATCTTGCCAGGAGGCTGCAGCGAGGTCGACTTCAGGTGAGTCTGCCGCTGTCGAGCCATCCTGGAGGGATTATTAACGCCTGGACGGTACCGCTACGTAAGAACCAAGGTCACACCTTCCTCCACGTCATCTCGCAACCCCAGTCTCGAGGAACGGCTGAGTTATCGCTGCGAAGCGCGGAGCCCTACGCCTGATGGCCCGCAACAAGATCACGCTTCGTAGACAACGGCTGACGAGCAATTGCTACGAAGTCGTCGGTTAAGGGAACCAATCAACTAATGAGATGTACCTCATAGGTTCCCCACCCCCTAGGCGTAAGGAGCAGCGAGAAGACCACCGAGATCCTGCAAGAACTCGTCATTTCTACGTTCAATTGTCGTCCGAGCAGGACGTGTGAAAGCCTCTCTCTCGTTAAATTGCATCGTACCGCTACTCGCTAAGTTTTCGCTACCCAATTGTTAAGTTTCACTGTTCTCCTGTTATTTGCTTTATTGTTAATTATCGCCGTTAAGTTTATCGTTAGTTTATTATCGCCGCGTTAAAGCTGAAGTGTAGTGAGTGACGAGCCGACATCTTCGTCAAGGTAAGGTTTCTTTGCTCTATTTGTTGTAAAGCCACGAGGTCTCGCTGAATTCTCCGCTTTATCGTATCTTTTGAGTAGCGTGTCGCCTACGGGCCACGTGATTAGTTCATTTTCTCTGAAGAAATTCAGCAAAAGGACTTCGTAACTGGCTGTAGCCATTTTCTCTGCCTATTCTAGTAGATCTATCTGTTCAATTATCGCTGATGCTTATTATCTGATACCTTACCGCTTACTCACTTTACCGCTTGATTCAGCTATTTTCTCTATCTATTTTCGCTATCTAGTTTTCCGTAATCCTTTCTTTGATCTATTTTCGTAGTTAGTATTATAGTATTCCGCATGGTGTGTCGCTAATTAATTTCCAACTCCCCGAGGGTCGGCTGAAGGTGGATGTCATATGCTAAGTTAGTTAATAAGTAATTTCTTTATCCGAATCCCGCCGCATCTCTTTGAATTCACCGTTATCCGAAGTACTTAATATTTCCGTATATCGCGAACCCTCGATTATAATCTATTTTAGTCTATTTGAATCCAGCCTGTTATCTAAGAAAATTCGTAAGAGTTATTTATTAAAGTAATATCTCCAATATTATAATTAATATCGCTAGCGTGCCGCTGTGTTAGAAAATTTGCCAGAGTATCGTATCGCTCGGTGATACGCAGTCTAAAACGTAGTATAACAGCTTGCTTTGTATCGCTTCTAAGGCGCTCGCTAGCCGACCGGCGTGTTATTGTTTTTTTTTATACCGCTGCGTTGAAAATAAGGCGTAGTTAAATTATATTCTTCTCCTTGTGACTTCGTATTTATCCCATATTAAATCAGATCATATATCGTTTCTATCATATTATTTTCTAGTAGTTTATCCCGATCATATTATTTGTCATAGCAGTTGAATTTATTTGCTACCGCTAACTTGATTGTTACCGCTTATTATTTTGGAATATACGGAATCGTGGATTCCCTTGAAGGATTTATCTGGTGTCTAAAATTTTATTTTATTAATTAGAAGGCGAACCACCCACTCTACCATTATCGCTGTAAATTTGAGCTAACCGTGGGCTTTAAGGCCGTCGTTCCGCTAAATTTGTCTGTATCGTTGTATCTGAATTATCGTAGCTATCTGTGATCGACGCAATCGCGTCTGGCGCCCAACAAAACTACCGCAGAGAGATTTATTCGGTAATCGCAAATTTTATTTGAGGAACGCCGTAGGGTGCGCTGGTGCACCTCTGACACCATCGTTACAGCAGGTTATACGTATGTAGACTATTTATTTCATAACCTGTATATTAGACTGGTCGTTAAAAATTAAATTTTTAACGGCGCCCCCTAAAAAGCTTCCTTTTGATGAAAACAACTCCAGGGATTTTTTTTTTCTTTTCATATCAACAACAACACGTGCCGCAGGACGATCTAAGTTCATTTTTTAGTAAAATCATATTTTTCGGAAACTTTTTATCACAAATAGTATTTTTCTTGAAATATAAACAATTTTGGAACTCAAATGAATAAAATTTCGAAAGTTTTTTCATTTGATGTGTCTAGTTAATAAAAAATGAAGGATATTTAAATTATTAATTTTATTTAAAAAATGAATTAGTATAAACTTATTTTTTACGAGCAGATTTATTGATTCCAAAGCTCAAGTAAACTTTCTTTAGTATTTTTTATACTTTTACTTCTGTAATGTTTTTCCAAAAAAAAAACATGATTTTACCAAAAAATGAACTTAGATCGTCCTGCGGCACGTGTTGTTGTTAATAAAAAAAAAATCCCTGGCGTTGTTTTATCAAAAGGAAGCTTTTTAGGGGGCGGCGTTAAAAATTTAATTTTTAACGACCAGTCTACTGTATATATTTAGAAGTACATGATCTGCTCTAACATGCCTGAATCCATGCAAGCCTATTACCGTTTCGACAGAGCAACAGCAAGAAGAGCCAAACACCGCTCGGGCCTGAGGAGGTACCGGCGTATCGAATAGGGAGGGGATAACAGATGACAGTCCACAGTGGCGGAGCGATGCGACGTGCGGCGGCACAGAGCTGAACAAAGTTTTATGTGGCATAGAACGCCCCTCCCTAGCGCAGAACCAACACGAGCACATACCGCGTGCGAGCTCGCTCGGGAGTGGATAGTTTGGCAGTGGCGTTAGTTTGTTAGTGGGGGTGGTTATAATACTTTGACGCGATATACCGTCAATAATAATACCAAATATATAATTTGTCGTATATTTAGATATTATGATATAATGCAGTATTTTTAATATTTTTCGGTTAATACTTAGGCATCTAAGATAAAAAAAAATTTACAGTTTAATTAACGGCAAAAAACCGTGTTGACCAGTGCATTATCAATTGATTATAGTTTTCGTATGAGCCATATGGGATGAATCATTGAAACCAGCACCGTCGGAAATTAATTCTTGAGAACTCAATTTTCGTTGAAACGAGCGTTCAATGTACGAAATGATAGTATTAAATTATATAAAAATTGACAATTTATGTAAAATTTTTTTGAACAAACGAATTCAGTATTTTTTATTAACTCGGGTTGATAACTAGTGAAATAATATATAATTTAGTAGTCTCTTTGATTATCAATTATTTCGTCGGTAAAGTACAGATGCGCCTGGAGCGGCCGCTCCGTTTACCCTATGGTAGGGCCGGCCCTGTCGTGTCTTTTGGGATCTGATGGAATGTTCAATTTGAAGTAAAAGAATATGGGGTGCAGATGATCTAGACGCTGTTTCAAGCACCAAATTACTAAAACTTGATGTATTTTTGAGATTTTACTGTCCATATGCGTTGTAATTCGTCTATAAGTATTGACTAAAGATTCGACAACACGTAGAAAATCGTTGTAAGAATCAAATATTTGGATTTTTGGAATTTTTATAGGATGGTCGTGTGTCATAATTGAGTTGCGAGCTTCAATTATTATTGCAATACAAAATGCAATGCAAGAATCGTATGAATTACAATGTCATCATCTGGCAAGAATTAAAGAATAGTGATTTTTGCATTCAATTCAGAACAACATTTCATACGATTAGAACAACCCGGAACAATATTCAATTCGGCTCAAACAACCCGAAACAATATTCAATTCGGTTAGAACAACCCGGAACAATATATCATTCCACTAGAACAATGGAGAAAAACTCGAAAAATCCTCGTTTTTGAAAAGTAGGGGGCCGCGAAGCTCTACTTTGTTGGTACAACCCGGAACAACATTCTATACGACTAGAACAATCTTTAACATTGTTGGATACGACTAGAACAACCGGCGAGAATCTTACAACGTCGCTTAAAGGACGTCGAACAAATTTCCTGGTCTCAATAGTCCTGAAACAGCTGAAAAAATCGCGAAAGAAGAATTTCAGCTCAAATTTTGCAGTTGACGAGATAATATTCTGGAACAATGTCGAACAAATGTGAAAGAATATAGAACATATCGTAGATTTTTTTTCGTAATATGCCAGGCTACACAAAAAAAAAGTGATTTTTCGATTTTCTCGCTTACTTGCGTCGGTGTTAGACATTGTCTTCCTGGAACAATGTTCAGAACAACTGGAACAACCCGGAACAACTCGAGAGAGCGCCGTTACAAGTCCCTGAACTTTTTTATTCTACTTTTGGGTTTCGGTGTGCGTTTTTCGACTACTTCTGGTCTAATTTTGGACTTGCGACTTCGGGATTCTGGAGCAATGTTCAGAACAACTGGAACAACCCGGAACAACTTGAGAGATCGCCAGAACAAATCCCTGGTCTTTTTCATTCTACTTTTCCGTTTCGGTGTACGTTTTTCGACTACTTCCGGTTTGATTTGGGACTTACGACTTCGGGATTCTGGAACAATGTTCAGAACATCTGGAACAACCTGGAACAACTCGAGAGATTGCCGGAACAGGTCCCTGAACTTTTTTGTTCCACTTTTCCGTTTCGGTGTACGTTTTTTGACCGTATTCGTTCGAATTTTGGACTTACGACTTCGGGATTCTGGGACAATGTTCAGAACAACCGGAACAACCCGGAACAATCGGTAAATTTCGTTTTTTCAAAAAGTGGGGGGTTAACTCAAAAAACCTTTTTTTTCAATTCTCAGCCGTATTTTTCACATTGGAAAATTTCCGTTCTGGAACAATGTAGAACAAGTCTGGAACAATGTGGAACAACTTTCTAAAATATTTTTATTCAAAAGTGGGGGGCTAACTGCACGTAGGTGGATTCATCTTGGAATTGAGGTTTCATGTATTCATAATGAAACGCATACAGACACGTTTTGGATATATCCAATATACACATTCCTACGTAAATTGGTTTGAAAAACTTCACCTTCAACTTACGCAATTCTACCGCAACAAAATTTTTTGAAAAAATCGTTTTCCGATGAAAATTTGGTTCTGAAATCAAAGATTTTGCTCCATATCTCCCATACCATTTACTGATTAATTTTATATCTACTGTAACGATGGTGTTAGAGGTGCACCACCGCACCCTACGGCGTTCCTCAAATAAAATTTGCGATTACCGAATAAATCTTCAGCGGTAGTTTTGTTGGGCGTCAGACGCGACTGCGTCAATCACAGATAGCTACGATACCTTAGATAAAACAATAGAGAGAACTTGAGCGAAACGACGGCCTTAAAGCCCACGGTTAGCTCAAATGTACAGCGATAGTGGTAGAGTGGGTGAGTTCGCCTTAACTAATTAATAAAATAAAGTTTGATACACCAGATAAATCCTTCAAGGGAATCCACGATTCCGTATATTGAAAAAAATTCAGCGTTAACAGTAGTCGAGCGGTAACAAATAAATTCACTGCTATGACAAATAATATAATCGGAATGAATTACTAGAAAATAATATGATAGAAACGCTAAATGATCTGATTTGATATGGGATAAATACGAGGTTACAAAGAAAAGGATATTATTTAAGGGGAGGGACCAGACGATTTTTACCGACCTATCTAATTTCCCGAATATCTCCGAAACGGGGCTACCAATCGGATTGTCCTTTTGGCAGCCGATGTTTGGCGAGGAATGAGTTCAAGCTAGCTCCCAAAATTCAATGAAATCGAAATTTTTTTTAAAATTTTAATCGCAGAATGTGGGCGTGTCACTTATTTCGACTAATATCCGAGCCCACGCATCATTGACGCGAAAATAACTGTGTAAGCGCCATTCTACACGGCATGACAAACACTCCTATTCATAAACATCTTTGTTTCATGCAGGAATAAAGTCTCTATGTGAAAACTCGCAATTCGTTGTAATTAGCGATTGTAAATTGTTGGGAAGCCATGATAACCCTTAGTTCCCGTGATGCCTGAGAGAGAGAGCTCAGCGCGCGAATCGTGCATCGGTATTACTGCCGGCCAGCGCACTCCAGGTCCTCCGCTCCGTAGTTTCAGTCGTCCAGGTCCTCCGCTCCGTAGTTTTAGTCGTCCAGGTCCTGCGCTTCGTAGTTCTCGCATTCCAGGTCCTCCGCTTCGTAGTTTTAGTCGTCCAGGTCCTCCGCTCCGTAGTTTCAGTCGTCCAGGTCCTCCGCCCCGTAGTTTTAGTCGTCCAGGTCCTTCGCTCCGTAGTTTTAGTCGTCCAGGTCCTGCGCTTCGTAGTTTTAGTCGTCCAGGTACTCGGATTCGTAGTTTGAGTCGTCTAGGTCCACCGCTTCGTAATCGTCCAAGTTCTCGGCTTTATTAGGTAATTATCGGTTAACAATTAATATTGTACAAACAAATTTGATTAACTTATCTTTTTACAGCGAGTTGTAATTTGGCAGAACCGGTGCGACCCATAACAGCTGTTACTAAAAATCGGGCTTTATCGAAAAGTAATGAATTATGCTTCGTATGAGTACAGGTAAGCTGGTAATATGCCTGCATGCCTTCAGAAAAGTACACAGAGAGAACGTGAGCAGTCAATGTCAGTTGAGAAATGTATGTATGGGTTAATATTTAAACGTTACAACAGCTGTTATGGTGATCATCCGATTCATTTGATGAATCTATTATAACGTTAATAAATTTACTAAAAGAATGAAAACAACGACAACATAATGAGCAACGACCAATAATTATTTAATAATGATAATACCAGATATAATAATTGTAACATCAATATTTTTTTTTTTTTTTTTTTTTTTTTTCGGAGGGGAAAAATGCCTTATGCACCGTCAGGGGATATTCGTATCCGCTGGTGTGTGGGACTCGCACCCACTAAAAAACCGCCTCCTCGACAGGCATGTATAAAATAATTAATCAAACAATAAATTACATAAGGTAACCGAACAATATTATAAAATAAGTAATAGAAGAATAAATTAAAATAGGTAATTGAACAATAAATTAAATAAGGTAACCGAACAATAAAATAAAATAAGTAACAGAAGAATAAATTAAATAAGGTAACCAAACAATAAAATAAAATAAGTAATAGAAGAATAAATTAAAATAGGTAACCGAACAATAATATAAAATGAGTAACAGAAGAATAAATTAAATAGGGTAACCGAACAATAAATTAAAATAAGTAATTGAACAATAAATTACATAAGGTAACCGAACAATAATATAAAATAAGTAATTGAAGAATAAATTAAAATAGGTAATCTGACAATAAAATAAACAATAGCGTCGTCCGCTCCACTTGTATTCGGTGTAGGTGAGTCTGCGATGCCATCACTTTCAAACATCCGGTTGATCCTGCAAAATTTCAAACCAATGATAATTGACAGACATTAAATGATGAATTGCTTGACTCACCTTGAGTAGGTGTTCGAAGTGGCCCCCTTGCATCTCAATGCAAAGGTTCGCTCGTCGAATCAGATTATTCTGTGCTCTGCCGAGCATTTCGGGAGTCAGTGTTGCGAGGGCCTCGTCGATGGCATCTCGCAGTTCTTCGACGTTATTATTAGGTGTTCGGTACACATATTCTTTAATGTGTCCCCATAAAAAGTAGTCCAGCACCGTGAGGTCCGGAGATCTTGGCGGCCAGGCAACGGGTCCACCACGGCCGATCCAGGCGTTCGGAAATTCGCGTTCAATTACATTACGCGCGCGTAATGCAAAATGCGCGGGTGCGCCGTCGTGCTGGAACCACGTATTTTCGTCGATTATGACTCCCGCGTTTCCCAGCAATTCTGGCAAATCATTTTCCAAGAACGCTTCGTAATTGGGCCCGTTCAAACGTCGCGGGAGTTCTATCGGACCAATCTGAAAATAATTGAGGACATATTAATTTTTCACTCGAGGTGCATGATGCAGCCAAACTGATTATTTTTACAATTATTGTGTGATCTACTAACGTTCATCATTAATGTATACAAATGTATTATTCGTAAAAAAATTATATGAAAAATAAGCTTACTAAATCGTCGCCTCTTATACCAGCCCATAGATTTACTCCAAATCTGTACTGGTGACCGCGTGGCATTGTCACGTGCGGGTTTTCGGAATCCCATACGTGGTAATTGTGAGCGTTGAACGTGCCTTCTCGTCCAAACGTTGACTCATCTGTAAAAATAATTCGTTTGGTGAAATTTGGATCCTCAATATTTTTCGCGACGAGCCATCTACAAAAATCTAAACGCCGCGGGTAATCGCCCGGTTCTAGACCCTGCACTCGCGTGTAGTGGAACGCGTGCAACGCATTATCACTGAGGATCCGTTGCGCTGTCGAGTAGCTCGTCTCGCACATCCTTGCTACCGCTCTAATTCCGAGTGTCGGATCATTCGCGATCGCATCCAGCACCATCTCTTCTTTTCCCGGAACACGCGCGTCTACGCGGCCTCCGATCGCATTCCCGTCATCTCTATTCGGCACGAGTTGCCCTGTCTCCCTGCTCCGGTTGATTAATCGGAGAATTACATTTTTGTCCGGGTGTCTGCGATTCGGAAACCACACAGAGTATTCCGTCGATGTAACCCGCGCGTTTTGCCCACACTCGCCGTATAAAATAATCATATCGCAATACTCTGATGCAGTATATTCCATTTTATTATTATCTTTCGGTTGTAAAAATGATAGCTACAATACAAAGAATGCCAAGTAACTGATTGTTTATTAAAAAAATGCATAGCGAAACAAAGAAAAAAAAAAAACGATCACCCGAGCGCCAAGCTGTTACCGAAACAGATTTGGAGACATCTATGAGGTGCGACAAGAGACGGGGTGATCGTTTTTTTTTTAACTACTGACTTAGCTTATCCGTAGGTACATCCCCTACTCCTAACTTATATAACTCAAACTTCTGGTTTCTTCTGGAGTCTGTGGAAGTTAAATCTTCCTTTCCTCGACTTGACTTAAATATTAACATAAATTAAAATACAAAGCAAGAGTAAAATATACAAAGATAACTAAAACAAACCAAAAAAAAACAAAATAAACCCCCCAAAAAAAAAAAAAAAAAAAAGAGACTTAAAGTGCTCTCTACTTCAGTTTGATACTATTGGATTGTCTCCTTTTCTTACGTCCCTTTCCTATCGTGTTCTTTCTGTCAGTCTTTCCTCTGTGTCGTCTGTCCCCTCTCGTCCTTCCTTCTCTACTCCTTCTCTTCCCTCTTCTTTTCGTTTTCCTTTGTCACCTTCTACTCCTCCCTGTATTCATCCCATTGCCAAGTATGTTCCCCCGCTTTTACCTTTCCTTCTTCCCATACTGCTTCTATCTCCTCTCTCCCGTTTCTTCTCTCTTCTCTTAACTTCTCTTGAACTTTCCATCTTTTGAATCTTTCCATATATGTCAAGTCTTTTTCTACTTTTATCTTTTCCTCTCTCCATATCTTTTCTTTTTTCTTTAGAATCCACTCTTTCTCCTCTTCTTCCAGCAGTTCTACCACCCAAATTCTTTCGTTTTCCTCCCCTTTTACTTCCCACTCCTTCACTATCCCGACCGTATTCCCAAACTGTTTCTTTAACCACCTTCCTCCCGATTTCTGCCCCTCCTCTCTCTTTAGCCCTCTGATTATTATGTTCTTGCTTTTCTTCTTCCTTGCTTCTCTTTCTCTTTCCTTCCTAGCTTCTTCTTCTTCCCCTCTGTCTTCCTTTTTTCCGGTCTCCTTACTCTCCTCTCTCCTCCTGTTCCTCGTACCGCTTCCCGACGCGCAGGGGGTCGACCCCTCGGCCTCCGCGTCGGTGCTCTCCCTCCTCTCCCCTTCGTCTCCTTTTTCTTTCTCTTCCTTGTTTAGCACCAGTTCCCTCAGGATCGCTTCTGCTATCGCCCTTATTCCCCCCAGCTCTGCTTTTATCTCTTTCATCTTTTCTTCCACTTCCCGCATCCACTTTCCTTCAACTTTACTTTCCATCTTGCCTCGCTTTTTCTTCACCAGTTGCTTCTACGCAGTCTTCTGCTCTACTGTTGTTCTGCTGTCTCGTCTCCGCTGCCCCCCCCCCCCCCCCCCCCCTACTCTCCTTCGCTCTGCTCTTTTCTGCGGTACTTCTATTATCCTGGTACATCGCGCCACCTCCTGCTCGTTCTTTCTCTTTTTCTTTTCTCCTTTGTTCTTGTTGCTCTTGGCCTCTTCTTTCCTTTTTCTTATGGTGCCGGTTTGGTTACTCTCTATTTATCCCATTGTTCTCTTTCATTCCTTGCCCTTTCCTCTCTCCTTTTTCTGAGTTCTTTTCCCCACCTCAGCCCTCCCCCGTCTGCTCCTGTAATCTCTTCGATTTTCCCAGCCACGTCTCCCATTACTCTGCAGCTTCCCGTTAGATGCTCTAACGTTTCTTCTTCTTCTCTGCACATCCTACATTTCCTATCCTCCTCACTCATCCAATATTTCGTTCCCCTTTCTTCATTTCCACATCTAATCCTTGCTACTATCTGTACCTCCTCTTCCCTTCTTTTTCGTTTACCTTTTGTGTATCTCGGAATCCCTACCTCTCTTATCTCTTTGTATCTTGGCACGCTCCTTGATTTCCATATTTGGTTCATTCTCTCCTGCTCTTGCACTTCTCTGTCTCTGTGCACTGCCTTATCTTCTATTGAGCCTTCGAGGTTTCTAAGCCTCTCTTCCCCTTCTGCTCCTATCCCACACCTCCATAGGTACTTTTTTCTCTCCGTTCCCCATCTATCTTCTTCTCCTTTTTCTTCCATTTTTCTTCTTTCTTCCCAGCATTCCCTTACTATTCTCCTCTTTTTATCTGTTCTTATCTTTTCTTCGTATCTGATCGCTCTTCTTCCTGCTCTTGTTCTTATCTTGTTTATCTTCAGCTCCTCTCTTATTATGTATCCCGGTGTCGTCTTCTCTAGTCCTAGCACCCACCTTATGTACCTCTCTTGTAATCTCTCCAGCTCCTCCTTCTCCTCCCAACCCCATATTTCCGCTCCGTACAGGATTATTCCCCCCACCACTGCATCAAATACTTTCATTCTCCACCCTATGTCTCCCTTGAACTTTCTTTCTCCTATTCCCCATAGCACGCCCATCGCTTTCCTCGCTTTCCCTAGTCTTTCTATTATGTGTGGTCTTTCGCTGTTGTTTCTGCTCAGTTTATATCCTAGGTATTTCATTTCCTCCACTTCCTCTAACTCTTCTTCCCCCCAGGACCACTTCAGCTTTTTTCTTCGTCCCCTTCCTTTGCTGCACACCATGATCTTTGTTTTCTCCTTGTTTACCTCAGTAGTTGTACAAGGTGCTTTCTACCCCCATTTTTTTTAAATTACCTGTAAAGTCTGACAGCACCTTAAGTTTTACTAGATTTCCAGGGGTTCGAACCACGCCTTCATGTCAATGAACCCGGTCAAACCGGATGAGGTTGACATAGGACTTATCATAACGACAGTTTTTAAATAAATTAATTGCATTGCCACAAATTTACCGATTTTTCCAAAGTGTTCAGCGTAAATATACAGATTTTTTCGAGATCGCATCGGAGCGTTAATTTTTT
Source organism: Tenthredo distinguenda (assembly GCA_947538915.1). Taxonomy (NCBI): domain Eukaryota; kingdom Metazoa; phylum Arthropoda; class Insecta; order Hymenoptera; family Tenthredinidae; genus Tenthredo; species Tenthredo distinguenda. The sequence goes on from OX384534.1 coordinate 17,478,320, forward strand.
CGCGATCGTATACGCGTACGACACTGCAAAAAGTGTTCGGTGTAAAATCAGTATTTATACCTGATGGAACCACCCCACTTCAATTGAAAATCTTCAAAGTTGGCAACCTTGCGAGTAATAGTCGACGCGACACGACTCATATACAAGAAAAAAAATCTGATCAGACACATAAATTAGTGCCCACACAGTAGTTGGCGCCGACGCGTTATTGGTAAGCCAAGGTGGTGAAATCTCCTGCTAATTGGTTCAACGCGATAAGGTAACGTTACCGCCCCGACATACAAAGTTGCAGTCCTTAACCAGCATCCGCAACTTTGATTTTTATAACTGACAGTAGTCGACGCAGACGCGTTATTGGTAAGCCAAGGTAGTGAAATCTACAGCAAATCGGTTCAACATAATAAAGTGAAGCCCATACAAAGTTGCAGTACGCAATTAATGTTTCACCCACCCCGCTGGTAGTTAAGAAAAATCAAATAATACTGCATCTGTCATGAAAATAAACCGGTTCTAATTATAGTGGATGCAACCAAATGGTCATATCTCTCTGAAGGATAGGGATTCAAATGATCATAACAGCAATTCGCATCAATGATTTATTTCAAACTGCATTTGTCATGAAAAACCAAACCAGTTCTAATTATAGTGCATGGAACTAAATGGTCATATCTCTCTTAAGGGGAGGGACCAGACGATTTTGACCGACCTATCTAATTTCTCGAATATCTCCGAAACGGGGCTATCAATCGTATTGTCCTTTTGGCAGCCGATGTTTGAGGAGGAATGAGTTCAAGCTAGCTCCCAAAATTTAACGAAATCTAATTTTTTTTTTAAATTTTACATCGCAGAATGCGGGCGTGTCACTCATTTTGACTAATATCAGAGGCCACGCACCATTGCCGCGAAAATAACTGTGTAAGCGCTATTCTACACGGCATGACAAACACTCCTATTCATAAACATCTTCGTTTCATGCAGGAATGAAGTCTCTATGTGAAAATTCGCAATTCGTGGTAATTAGCGATTGTAAATTGTTGGGAAGCCATGATAATCTTTAGTTCCCGCAATGCCCGAGAGAGAGAGAACGCACCGCGCGAACCGTGGGTCGGTATCGCAGGCCGTGGACTGCGCGTTCTTGGTTCGCATGGTCGCGGCGGTAAGATGCGGCGTTGATTGTATCATCGCAGCTCGGCCGGCGTCAGCCAGCTCGGGGGCGTAACTATTATATTTATCATGAAGCCAGTGCCGTGACGAATATTGCTTGGGGGTATTTTTGAGCCCCGGATTTCATAATTTTTTTTTTTTCGGTGTAAAGTGCGGCAGGAAACGGTGGTGAGTACGATCAAGTTATGTTCTGAATATTAATTCTATTCATTTTATCGCCTTATATATCAATTAGTTACCCATACGTTTGCAGAACTGGCCAAAAATTGAAGCAAATATGATATGAAAAAATATGCACCAAATCCCAGATGGTCAGGGTCCGACGTCGGCCAAGTTGACACGGAATGTCCCATGTATGGATAATTAGAAAATAGTCTGGTGTAATCAAAGAAGCCTCACAATACATATTACATAGTTTATTACATATTACAATGACTGAAGTCGACGCGTCAGAATAATTTTTAAAGATCAGATTTTTTCACTCTGTTATCCAATTTTCAGTAACGTCAGTCGTACGTATTCCGAAACGGCCTGATCTTCGGACTCACTCCGATTTCACATACACAGTAGTGGCGCTACTCGATAATGAGTAACTTGATGACAATAAATCCGAAAATTTAAAAATAAGTGCATTTCACAGAGCAGAACGTTATGCTTGAAAACCATCACTGTCAGAATTTTCTGCGTTTTTTTTTTCTTCACACCAAAGACAACTTTTAAAAATAATTTTATACGAGCCGACAATCTCCCTTGTCCATTATTATTTCGTCTGATTATCATCGATAGAACATACGTGTTCGATCGTTTTTTTTGAGATAAACATTTTCGTTTTCCACGTCAGTGATGGGCACCACTAATTATAATTTGTAATTAGAAAAAAATCAACTACTAATTATATTTGTAATTTGTAATTGGGATGGAAATAAATACTAATAACAATTGTAATTTGTATTTGTATTTTGTATTTTTTCGGCTCGTATAAAATTATTTTTAAAAGTTGTCTTTGGTGTGAAGAAAAAAAAAACGCAGAAAATTCTGACAGTGATGGTTTTCAAGCATAACGTTCTGCTCTGTGAAATGCACTTATTTTTAAATTTTCGGATTTATTGTCATCAAGTTACTCATTATCGAGTAGCGCCACTACTGTGTATGTGAAATCGGAGTGAGTCCGAAGATCAGGCCGTTTCGGAATACGTACGACTGACGTTACTGAAAATTGGATAACAGAGTGAAAAAATCTGATCTTTAAAAATTATTCTGACGCGTCGACTTCAGTCATTGTAATATGTAATAAACTATGTAATATGTATTGTGAGGCTTCTTTTATTACACCAGACTATTTTCTAATTATCCATACATGGGACATTCCGTGTCAACTTGGCCGACGTCGGACCCTGACCATCTGGGATTTGGTGCATATTTTTTCATATCATATTTGCTTCAATTTTTGGCCAGTTCTGCAAACGTATGGGTAACTAATTGATATATAAGGCGATAAAATGAATAGAATTAATATTCAGAACATAACTTGATCGTACTCACCACCGTTTCCTGCCGCACTTTACACCGAAAAAAAAAAAATTATGAAATCCGGGGCTCAAAAATACCCCCAAGCAATATTCGTCACGGCACTGGCTTCATGATAAATATAATAGTTACGCCCCCGAGCTGGCTGACGCCGGCCGAGCTGCGATGATACAATCAACGCCGCATCTTACCGCCGCGACCATGCGAACCAAGAACGCGCAGTCCACGGCCTGCGATACCGACCCACGGTTCGCGCGGTGCGTTCTCTCTCTCTCGGGCATTGCGGGAACTAAAGATTATCATGGCTTCCCAACAATTTACAATCGCTAATTACCACGAATTGCGAATTTTCACATAGAGACTTCATTCCTGCATGAAACGAAGATGTTTATGAATAGGAGTGTTTGTCATGCCGTGTAGAATAGCGCTTACACAGTTATTTTCGCGGCAATGGTGCGTGGCCTCTGATATTAGTCAAAATGAGTGACACGCCCGCATTCTGCGATGTAAAATTAAAAAAAAAAATTAGATTTCGTTAAATTTTGGGAGCTAGCTTGAACTCATTCCTCCTCAAACATCGGCTGCCAAAAGGACAATACGATTGATAGCCCCGTTCCGGAGATATTCGAGAAATTAGATAGGTCGGTCAAAATCGTCTGGTCCCTCCCCTTAAGGATGGGGATTTAAATTATCATAACAGCAATTGGAATCAATGATTTATTTCAAACATGATAAATGATGAAGCAAGGTATAGTTTACATATAGTTAAATTCGATTCGGTTATACAGTCCGCCAAGATTGTGCATGTGAAGACGATTTTCATCGACAGCCAGTATCATTTTGTGGAATAAGTCGACATCATCGATCAACACCTTGGACATACGTGCAGGTAGAAACGCTGAAAACGAGTTGTCGATGTCAACTGTTATTCTTGTCCCGAATCTTGTTTGTACTTCCCGCAAGGTGGTGATTGGATAATGTTTATGTACTTCCAGATCTGCCAATTTTTTAGTCGGAAGGTATTCATCACATCGCCCCATCTTATTAATTTTTGATAAGTCCATAGTGCTCGTCATGTCAAATTTATATTCTCCAATTTCCTTATAACTTGATTGAGATCCGATTTGGTTTTAATCACTGTTTTTATTTCGTCGATATTCTTTAAAAGTAATTCTATGCGCCGTCTTAATTCTTGCTGCAATCGAGTGATTCTCATTTATCGAGAACAATTCGTAGACTAACCCTCGGCATGCTTATCTCAGTCTTTTATACCCAGCAATTAGGGGGAATAATCTTTGATTTATTCATACTGGTCCATTTTTTCAATAAACAAACGTTGTTCACAGCACATCGCATAATATGCGCACTGCACCTAAGTTCATACGGATACGAAACTCCTAGTGAATCCAGTCCAGGGCAACCGAATGATGTCATATTAATGAAGTTGGCATTGCTCCATTGCTTCAACCAAATGCATTTCTGGAGACCTTGGACATAGTAAATTTGATCCTCCGATTCCTTCAGATGTTTATCCAAAAATGGTTGAAGATTTACGTATGGAGCGCATCCAGTCCACCAACTCATTCCATGATATTCCGAGGCCCTATTTACAGAGTTTTTTCGTTTGTCGGATAGTTCCATATAATCGTAGGGCTCTTTGAATATGAGATGTATAATTCGGTCGTTTTCGGCACTTAGTGACGCGAACTCTTTCACTATGAAGTCCTTGTCGTGTCCAAGAAATCCCTGAACGTCAACAAATGTGCGATGCATTGCCACTGTGAACTGACCACCGTTAATGAGTCCAGCGTAAATCAGTATTTATACTTGAACCACTGGTAAAATAAAAAAAAATCCTACAAGTGGTGAAGTGTGCAGATGAAGGCCTTGATCCAGATCGTACGATCTGAGATATGTCGATGCTGAGCAGTCTGAAGGATATCTCCCACGCGCGATGTATCGATGAAAAAAACTGAAAATGTCCCCACGCCTTCGAGCTCAGAGATGCAGATGGCACGCGCTCGCCAAATGCATAAACGAAAAAATGGCGATTCAGCCGAATTATTAGATCGTACGATCGACGTCAACTCGGCAGAAGCTGGCCTCTACGCACATCATACGAGTGGAGAAATGCTTCATGACAACCTGATTGCGAGGCGTCAGATGAACTGATAATTACTGGTATAGTACTAGCATTCAATCAGGTGACAGATTGGTGTTAACTGCTGATGACAGGCAGCTTACCAATCACCTGTACAATTTTTCACAACAATTACAGGTTGTAATCCTTACTCACCACCCAACAGACGACCGTTGAAAAAATGCTCAGAAATCAAGGTAAACATGCGATGCACATTTAAAACCCCCAGTATCTTGGTAGGCAGAAGAAAATTCTCCAGAATAAATACGTTGACACTCGCGGTGCTGCAACATTGAGAAATTTCAAGCCGCAGTGATGTTTTGATCTCATGAGAATGAGTATTAAAGACATACAATGTCATCGATTTCGGATTTATCCATTCACATGGAAAATAAATTGTGTGAAATGTTTCGATTAATTAAAGATTCGAATAGTGCTGAAAAAATCACCAGATGGATTCGCAATTGTGATAGTACTGTACGTTTATTGAGGCGTGCATTGAATAATGCTGGTTTATCTTGTGGGGCTAAACATAGCCTAGAGTCAAGAATTGGTCGACTGAAGAGTCTTAGAGTTTTAGTCAAACAACAGATCAAAATCGGTCGAGGAATTAGAGATATCGCGCAGGAATCACGAAGCAGTCGAGTGTGCTGGCAGGATATTGAATCGGCATTTAAAGGACGAATCCGCACCGGTATAGTGATTAACGTACTACATATTGATCCAAAACAATTCCTCGAAGATGCTAAATACTTGGTGATGATCCGCATTAGAAAAGCACTACGGAAACATCATTGCATTAAAGTAAATACAAGCCTTAATGCTGAATTTAACCTAAAAGAAAAAAGTGACACAAAATGTTTTAATACTGCGAATATTCAAATCTTGTTAACATCGAATCTACAAAATTGGTATAGAGACCACGCCGTCACACCAATAATAACTCAGATGGAAGAATTTCAGGAAAGGGATAGTGGATGGGTCCTGATTCGACTCATTAATTTAGAGGTTAATGTGAATCGATGTGTACCTCTGAGTGGAGCGAGTTTCGTGGAATTACCCGCCAGCGTTAAAGCGCGAAAAGCAGTGATTAATGTTCACGTTAAGGATGATGCATGTTTTGCTTGGGCAGTTGTTTCCGCTTTATACCCGGCATCACATCATGCCGAACGGTCAAGTTCATATCCTCATTTTTTAACAATACTAAAGTTGGAAAACATTTCATTTCCTATGACAATAAAACAAATTCCAAAGTTCGAGAAAATGAATGCTCTGTCTATAAATGTTTTCATACTCAAGGAAGGTCGCAAAAATATTGAAATTGAGCCATTGTGTTTAACCGACGATAAAAAACCGATACATATTAATTTGTTAATGATACAGAACAGTAGTGGAAACTCACACTTTTGTTGGATTAAAAATCTTTCTAGATTGCTTGGCAGGCAGTTGTCGAAATCAACGCGAAAAAAATTCGTGTGTGATAGGTGTTTACATGTGTTCTATAGTGAAATAAAATTGCTGAGTCATGAGACTGACTGTAGTAAGTTAAATCATTGCGCGGTTGAGCTTCCAAATGATGAAACGAAGTGGTTACAGTTTAATAATTTTAACCGCAAAGAGTATGTTCCATTCATAGTGTACGCTGACTTTGAATGTTTAATAAATGAATTACCAATTGATAAGTGTCAGGAAAAAAAAAATCTCATGCATATCAAAAACATGACGCATACAGCGTTGGATATTACTTCCATTGTTCGTATGATAACTCACAATCGCGTTATGCATCATATCGAGGCATGAATCCGGCTAAGTGGTTCGTTATGGAATTGAAAAGAATAGCTGATAACTTGGAAACTACGTGCAGCAATTTCAGAAAAATGGACCAGTTAACTCAACATGAAACTATAAATTATTGCAATGCACTGTACTGTCACATCTGTGGAGGACCATTCACCGCTACATGCACACGAGTTCGAGATCATTGTCACTTTACCGGTCGATATAGAGGCCCCGCACATATGGGATGTAATTTGAATTATAAAGATGAACGAACGATTCCAATAGTATTTCACAATCTAACTGGCTATGATGCACATTTTATTATCACTGAATTAATGACTGCATTCGAAGGAGGGGTGTCAGTATTAGCTCTCAATAAAGAAAAGTATATTTCATTCACAAAAAAAGTTCAAGGAAATCATTTCAAACTAAGATTCATTGATTCATTTAAATTCATGAGTTCCAGTTTGGATAAACTCAGTTCATACTTAGGAGTTGACGAGTTGCAAATCTTGAGAAGCAAATTCGATTATATCAATCCCACAGAGTTTAAACTGTTGACGCGAAAAGGAGTGTTTCCGTATGATTACTTGAACTCGGTGAGCAGGTTGAATGAAACTACACTGCCACCAAGAGAAAAATTTCACAATAAATTGACTAAGAGTGATATTTTAGAAGAGGATTATTTGCATGCAGTTAATGTGTGGAAATCATTCAATATAAAGACATTGGGTGAATATAGCGATTTATACTTAAAGACAGATGTTTTACTGTTAGCGGATGTCTTTGAAAATTTTAGAAAAAGTTGCATGATAACTTATCACTTGGATCCAGCATACTATTATACACTTCCTGGATTGACCTGGGATGCAATGCTTAAGTACACGAAAATTCGTTTGGAGTTGTTAACCGATATAGATATGTTATTGTACGTAGAGCGAGGTATACGAGGTGGTTTGAGTCAGTGTTCGAATAGGTATAGTTGCGCCAATAATAGATACATGAATAATTATGATGTGAATGCTGCAGAAAAATATTTGATGTATTTTGATGTCAATAATTTATACGGCTGGGCAATGTCTCAGCATTTACCTACGGAAAAGTTCCAGTGGTTTGCGGATGTATCACAATTTGATGTGACATCTATTTCAGATGACGCCTCAACGGGGTATATTTTGGAAGTTGATTTAGAATATTCTGAAGAATTTCACGATTATCATAAGGATTTACCTTTCTGCCCCACCCATACCAAGGCTCCAAATACGAAAGATGAGAAATTGCTCGCAACTTTGTACAATAAACAGCGATATGTCATTCATTATAGAAATCTTAAGCAGTGCCTAAGTCATGGTTTAAAATTATCTAAAATACATCGAATTTTGCAATTCGAACAGTCCGCATGGTTACGTTCATACATCGATTTGAATACAAATCTGCGCACACATGCTAGGAATAATTTTGAAAAAAACCTTTTCAAATTGATGAATAATGCCGTTTTCGGTAAAACCATGGAAAACGTACGTAATCATGTAGATATAAAATTAATCAGTAAATGGTATGGGAGATACGGAGCAAAATCTTTGATTTCAAAACCAAATTTTCATCGAAGAACGATTTTTTCGAAAAATTTCGTTGCGATAGAATTGCGAAAGTTGAAAGTGAAGTTTTTCAAACCAATTTACGTAGGAATGTGTATATTGGATATATCCAAAACGTGTCTGTATACGTTTCATTATGAATACATGAAACCTCAATTCCAGGATGAATCCAAGCTTCTATATACAGACACAGATAGTTTAGTGTATGAAATAAAATGTGATGATATTTACAAAATAATGAAACGCGATATTGAAAGGTTTGACACGAGTGATTATAATGTGAATAATTGTTACAATATTCCTTTGATGAATAAAAAAGTTCCAGGGTTAATGAAAGATGAAAATAATGGTAATATAATGACTGAGTTTGTAGGTTTGAGATCTAAAATGTATGCAATTAGAATTGATGAAAACGAAGTGAAGAAAGCTAAAGGTGTAAAAAATTGTGTCGTACAAAGACAAATAACATTTGAGGATTATCTTGAATGCTTGCAGACAAACTGTGATTTAAACAGACAGCAGCAGTCCATACGTTCAAAGTTGCATACAGTGTATTCAGTATGTGAGATGAAAATAGCTTTGAGCTCAAACGACACTAAACGTTACATACTACCTGATACGACTGATACATTACCCTGGGGTCATTATAAAATACCAACAACTCAGCAGTTGCGTAGTGGGATTGAAGAGGATTTGGAAGTTGCTTGAAGTTGTTTTCTATTATTTGATGCAAAATACATTTATGATTATAATTATTTATTTGATGTAGAATACATTTATAATTATTTATTTCATGTTGAATACATTCATGATTATAAAACATTATCCTTATTTATCCATGAATTGTGTGAAGAATCAAACCCCAACCACTTAACATATACATTATTTCCCTTTTTTCGTAAGATCTTTTCAACTAGATGTACATCTGGATATTTAGCTATTCTCAATTCATGTTCGTAGAAGCTCCCTATAATCGGTTGTCCGCGAGAATCTTCAAGCAAGTAAGATGCCGGATTAGTGACTTGCACTTTAATTATTTTGAATATCTCCGTGGACCAATTGGGTGTGAATCCGCGAGAGAATATAGTTTTGTATTTACTAATTCTTACAGCGTCTCCGATTTTAAATTTTGCTCGACCAGCGATTTTTATGTTGCTGTACACGGTGGTAAGAAGTTTTTTTACAATTGATGGTGTGACGTTTCGCGGTCGCATTTTAATTGTTCTGTGCACACGATTGTTATAGTCCGAAACTAATCGTTGGAGAATACGAGGGCGGTCCGATAAGTACTTAGCCTACAAAAGAAAAACGAAAATTTTGGAAAAGTGGCGATTTATTTCTCAACATAGTCTCCTTTTAGCTCGATACACTTGACCCAGCGATGCTCCAACTTCTTTAACCCGTCTGAAAAATACGTTTTCTGGAGGTCTGCAAAGTAGGCCTCCGTGGCGGCGATAACCTCCTCATCCGACTCAAATTTCTGCCCGGCCAGTGACTTTTTCAAGTGTGGAAACAAAAAGAAGTCGCACGGGGCCAAATCTGGAGAATACGGTGGATGGGGCAGCAGTTCGTAGCCTAATTCGACCAATTTGGCCGTGGCGACGGCAGAGGTGTGAGCCGGTGCGTTGTCATGGTGGAAGAGCACGTGTTTCTTCGCCAAATGGGGCCGTTTTTTCCGCAATTCGGCGTCGAATCGGCCCAATAATTCGGCATAGGAGAGCCCTGTGACCGTTTTGCCCTTCTCCAGGTAGTCGATGTAGATCACACCTTGTGAATCCCAGAAAACGGTGGCCATCACCTTTCCGGCCGATAGGACAGTCTTCGCCTTCTTCGGAGCACGTTCGCCGGGTGAAGTCCACTGTTTCGACTGTTCCTTGGTCTCTGGTGTGTACCAGTGGATCCATGTTTCGTCGACGGTTACGAAACGACGCAGAAACTCCTTCGGATTGCGCTTAAACAGCGTCAAACACTGCTCTGAAGTGGTCTCACGGTTGCGCTTGTTGTCCGGAGTGAGCAAACGCGGCACCCATCGCGCAGACAGCTTTCTCATGCCCAATATTTCATGCAGGATATGACCCACGCGGTCTTTTGAGATGCCTACTACCTCAGCTATCTCGCGCACCTTCAATCGGCGGTCTGCCAATACGAGATCGTGGATTTTTGTCACGTTATCCTCCGTGGTAGCCGTTTTCGGGGCACCTGGGCGTGGATCATCAAAAACCGACGTGCGACCACGTTGAAACTCGTTAAACCAATATTTGACGGTCGCCATCGAAGGAGAAGAGTCACCGTACACAGCATCCAAGCGCTCTTTGATTTCGCTGCGCGATTTCCCTTCCAAAAACAAGAATCGAATCACCGACCGATATTGCTCTTTTTCCATGTTTTTAAAATCGGCGGACACGCCCGCTTCCACACGCGGTCAAAACAAAACTACGAGTCCGATTCGGCTGAAATTTTGACAGTAGCCGTCTACGAGAATGTACTACACGATAGTAAATTTCTCTTGCGATAATGGCACCGTCGGGCGGTGAGGCTAAGTACTTATCGGACCGCCCTCGTATTAACCCATTTGTACGACCCATTACTGGTAAAAGCTATCCACATCGAGTTTTTGAGTGTTCTGTTCCAACGTTCAACTACAGAAGCCTTCATTACACTGTACGTAGAATAGTGATTAATGGCATGCTTTGATAAAAGAGACTTGAACGTCCCGTTATAAAATTCTTTACCATTATCAGTTTGAAGATTTATAGGTTTTCGGGGTCCTGAAATAATTGTATTGAAGCCTTCGGACACATCTTTGCCACTTTTAGTCTTAAGTGGGACAGCCCACGCATATTTAGAGAGAACATCGATTACTGTAAGAATGTACTTAAATCCATTATTAATCTTTGCATGCGGTTGCATATCCACAAGGTCTGCTTGCCACAAATCATCGTAACCGTGAGTGATGACCTTCCTCCGAGGATAATTACGCCGTGCCGGCGCGTGCAGTTCTCTCACCAGTTGTAGTTTCTCCTTACTCATTCTTAATGGTATATATTGACACGTGAAACAAGTAAGTGAAGTTCATCTTTAAGCGAGTCATGCAGCATGTCAACGTACTCCTTATTCACACCGTCAGATGGTTGAACCGGTTTTTGCACGTTGCGCAGTAATCTGTTATCGAAATCGAAATCATCCATAAGACCTACTCGTTTAACAGTAGGTTTGATATCCACATAATACTTTGTTTGAGCGATCATCCTATCAACATACGATTTTGTTGCTGTGTCAGAACTGTTTTGGGGATCGCCAACAATAGTCAATCGTTTACCAGCAAACGCATAATTTCCATCTACCGAACGGTTATGATTATCAACGTATGCTTTATTTGCAGCATCAAATTCATTGACTGGATTGTCAACATTTTTTAAACGGTTGGTATTAAAATTCCAAGTTCCATCAGCTTCCGGTTGCAGTCCATTTATGCGAAGTGTATCGACATATTTTTTGTTGGCGGCATCGTTGTCGGCCAAAGGTGTATGTATTTGAACTATTCGATAATTCTTCGCATCGAACTGTTCCGACGTGAGGTTGTCATGCTGTGTAAGCTGAAGCCCCCGAACTTTCACAACATCGACGTACTGCTTGTTCACAGCGTCATCGTCTGCCAGCGGTGTATGCACTTTTCTTAGCCGCTTATTTTTCAAATTATAATGTCCTTTATCCGTAAAAGTCAAAAAGTTGCGATCGATGTAATCTTTTGTGACGACATCACTTGAAGCAATTGGAACAGCTGCATTTGTCAACCTTTTACCGCCGAAGTCAAAATTACCATTCACTTGCAAAATATTACCACTATTACTGGGTATATGAAGTATGGGGACTCGTTTAGAATCAAGATGTCTTCCGAATTTATCAACTGACATTTCAGCACTGACACGATGTTGGAGTTGTTTCACATATTTATTCAATAATTTTAGCCTCATGAAGTTCTTCAACAATAGACTTGATCTCATTGTCATGACCCGTGTGACCAGCCGTTTTTGAAGCAATCAGAAGTCGCAATCTCTTTACAAGTTCATTCGGATCGTCCCAATGCACGTAATCTACACGGTTATTAGTGACAACCATTTTACTGGGAATCAAACCTCTTCCGGAAGAGCCGCTACGTGCAGGAGTATTAAACAAATTCGCGATTATATACTTCCATTTATAACCTTTGTTCCCATTCAATTGACCGTTTAGAATATATCCACGTTTGTGGGCGTTAGTCGCAGTCAATATGCTTTTGTATTTCAAAAGATCAGTGTTATCAAATTGGTCGTCATCGGGAATTCTTTTAAAAATCAATTCCAACAATCCTGGAGTTGCCTTGTACCTAACATTATTGATTATAATATTATCATTTTTATCTACTTCAATAGTAGAATCACCAATCAACCATAATCCGTCCACGAAACGGACCCCAAACGTTGTATCAAATGTATTTTTCGTGTCGAAAATCAACCCTTTGAAATATGTTTTAGTCAATTCACCAAAGTTTTCATCGATGTATTGTATCGCATATTCCCGCCCCTCAGGAGTTTCCAGGATTGACCGCATGGTGACTTCATCAGAATGGGATTGGGCTAGGGTTTCTAGTGGCAAGGAAACACTATTATCATGATCAGAGTTCGTTTCCATCGAAGCAGGTGCACTCTGCAGTCTCTTCTTGCGATTTTCCAGTGGAGTGCTGGATGGTTTGAAACGAATATTTCGATTCTGCTTAAGATCCTCGTCCTCATCTTCGTCTAGCTCAAGTTTTCGTTTCACCTGTACTATGGGTTTTCGTTCCGATGATGCATTATTAATGCTGCTGGTCTCTGCTAACATCTTCAGTGGTGCTACGATTGGTGCCAGGTTTTTTTCCAAAGCCTCCACAGCTTCCGATTGACCAACTTTCAGTGCCATGTATTTCGCGCGAATTGTTTTACTTGATCGGGCGATCGCTTTTTTTAATTTCGTATCTCCAACCGAATTTTTTTTATTCACCGTTTTAAGGTTTTCAACGAGTGCTGCAGACTCAGACATTATTTTTTGATCGTAATACTTCGGAAGATAAAGTGCAACTGAATGCATTGAATTACCAGACGACGTATTCATTAAACCCCCTCCGATAACGACCAGCCTGTAAAGGGTCATCCTTGACAATCACGAGAAAACCATATTTCTTTTGCCAACAGATGGCGCAGAGTTTCTGGAATGTCTCATACGACATATCGGTGTTAACGTGATCGTCGTAAACATGCCGTAAATTCATATTGTCCTGTTTAAATAAGATTAGAACGTTCGCGTTGTCGCGAATCAAATGTTTTGGGATTCGCGCATACGTTTGACACAAGTAGAAACAATCGACGTGCGCATGTCGACCCATAGAAAAATATTCTCGAATTACATCCTGCTTGTCACAAGCCACATCGTCAAACACGAACACTGAATTGGGTAGTGATTCAGTCGGAGGGATTACATCGCAGTTGTTGGAGAACGGGAAGTATCCAATTTCTTCGATATTTGATAGAAGTTTCTCTAAATATTGATATTTGGGTTGTTCCAGCGATTTTGAATAGATGTAGACGTTCTCAAACCGAACCCCGTTACAACTTTCTAGTAAACTCACAACAACATTTGTCTTTCCGCAATTAGATGGACCGCAAATTATGGATCTAATTGTACTAGGTAACAGGGGGCCATGCCGCTTTGGAATGTTGAATTCGGTTTTACTGTCAAGATTAACGACTTGAATGGAATATGGTTGCTTTATGAAATGCATGTTGGGTTGTGAGTTGGCTGCGATTGGAGGCAAAGGGTATTTATAGACGAGTGTGATTTTTTTTCCTCAGTTTCAAAATGTACATGAAGATTGATTCATCGCCAGATCACTTTGTCGCGAAGAATCATTTTTGAAATATTTCTAAAGTTGTATTGCTGAAATGATCCCAACAAATTCAATATATATTCTGCTCATACTATTATGATTGACTGTGTAACGATAAGAAATTGTGGTCAATGTCAAGAGCGAGATCTGTCGGAAGGGGTCTGATAAATAGAGTTATCAATTCATTACCCTTTGAACTACACATACCGGGTTATCAGTATTGCGGTCCGGGTACGCATCTAACTAAGCGTTTAGCTCGCGGGGATCCAGGTATCAACCCATTAGACAAGTTTTGTCGCGAACACGATATTGCCTATTCACAAAGCAGTGACCTTGATTCACGTCATATCGCTGACCGAAAACTTGCTGAACAGGCATCACATCGCGTTAAGGCTGGAGACGCACCGTTGCTTGAGCGGGCAGCTGCATGGGCAGTAGCACGTGCTATGCGAGTTAAATTGAAAATGGGGGCAGGATTGAAGAGGGGGAAGAAGGTTGGTGGGCGGTTGAAAGTTAAAAAAAAAATTTCACAACTTCGAAGGCATAGGAGGAAAGGTGGTAAACCCCGAATATTACCGCTAGCGACACGGGGAGGATTTTTACCATTTTTAGTTCCATTACTGGCAGGATTATCTGCAGTAGGAAGTTTAGCAGGAGGGGCTGCAGGTATCGCTAAATCCGTCAATCAAGCATCTAATGAACGCAAACTTTTATCTGAAACGCAGCGACACAACCGTGCTATGGAGCAGCAGGGTCGTGGACTGTATCTGAATCCATACAAAAAGGGTGGGGGTATAACAAAATGTCGCAAAAAAAAAAAAAAGTCAAAAATGAGATAATTATTCTACCTGGTGGCCCGACAACTAATATTCAGCTACTTACGTATGCGAAATCCATGCATATTCCTTATTTTAAAGGTGTGTTTATGCGATCTGAACTACTCAAAAATTCTGTCCATCAGAATGAGTGTGGAATTATTAATTTGGATAATATCAATGGACCTGGCACTCATTGGGTGGCATATGTAAAACGTGCCGATCAAGCGAAATATTACGATAGTTATGGGAATCTGCCTCCACCTATAGAATTGATTCAATATTTGGGGAAGCATGTGCGAATTGAATACAATTATCAACAATATCAAAATTATGATTCATCAATATGTGGTCAATTGTGTTTGTATTTTTTACATAATAATACATAGAGAGCATTGATGTTTGAACCTCAGTATCCACATGACCGCGTCATGTCTCTGACGTTTACGCTCTCCGGGTCAACATCCATTCTCAGTGCAAATTATTTTCCTCCAATTGCGTTGAGTGAAAATTCTCAATATGTATTGGGATTAGTGGATTTCGAAACATTCAACTCGGTACCGAACGTTGACCACACAAATAATACCTTTTATTACGGGAATAACAAAAAAATCGTAATTCCTGAAGGATCTTACGAAATAGATGATTTGAATAAGTATTTAGTTGAAAAAATAAGTGAAACGGGTCAGAGTCCGGAATTGCCACCTCCAATCACACTGCGTCCGAATAACAATACATTAAAATGTGAGCTCAAGTGCAAGTATGAGATTGACTTTACTGGGGAAAAAAGCCTTGGTTCGTTGATAGGTTTTACCAAGCGACGGCTAGAAGCTAACGTGTGGCACGAATCAGATTTACCCGTTAACATTCTGAAAGTTAATATTTTACGGGTTGAATGTAATATCACCGCGGGGGCTTACAGCAATGCCCGTCCAGTGCACACGATTCATGAATTCTCTGCCAACGTGCCACCGGGCTATAAAATCTCCGAGTCACCTTACTATGTCATCTACTTGCCCGTGAGCCAGCGTGTAATAGACAACGTAACACTTCGTATTGTGGACCAAGACGGTAATTTGGTCAACTTCAGAGGGGAAGAAATCACAGTTCGCTTACACATCAAGGAACAAAAACATTAATTCTCATCATGCTGATCTACGAAGATGTGCACAAATATCCTGCGAACCTTGTTTCATCCCTCAGTGTTCAAAGTTTGGTCAAACAAACAACACCGTACGTCGTACGTCAATCGCTAACTCCCGATAACGCACAATTTTTGAAATCACTGGGATTCATTGTTAAAGTACGATATGGCGAGTCTGTTGAATATTAATGCTCGACCTGTATTTGATAACAGTATAACCCGAGTTGAAGTTCATGCACATGCCCCCTACGCGAGTACATCGTATCAGAATAATGACGAGATACGGATTCCAATTCAGCAGCAGGATTTGTATACATTACCTTGCAACAGTTTTATATATATTGAAGGGACATTATTAAATTCAGTTGCAGACGCAAATGGTGTCCATCAGCCGGTGAAAAATGTAAAATTTGTCAATAACGCTGTAGCGTTTCTTTTCGATGAAATTCGATACGAGTTGAATGGTGTTGAAATTGATCGATGCAGAAATGTAGGAATAAGCACGACAATAAAAAACTATTTATCATTGAGTACTCATGCTGGTAAGGCGTTAGAAGTTGCTGGCTGGTCGATACCTGGGAGTATGGTTGAACTGGATAAAGGATATTTTAATTACTGCATACCATTACGCATTCTGCTGGGCTTCTGCGAAGACTATAAAAGAATTATCGCCAATACGCGTCACGGACTGGTTTTAATTCGATCGAGAACTGATTCAAATGCAATATTCACAGGAGGGGAAAATGTATCAGTAAATTTGAAGCTCAGTAAATTGCAATGGCGGATGCCTCATATCAGTGTTGAAGATTTGCAGAAATTGGAGCTGTTACATCTGCTCGAGAGTGGGGCATCAATTCAGATGAGTTTCCGTTCATGGGATCTATATGAGTATCCAGTGCTCCAAGAAACAACCCATCATACCTGGTCCGTGAAAACCGCCGTACAACTTGAAAAACCTCACTATGTCATATTAGCGCTGCAAACCGGACGAAGAAATAAACTGACCCACGATCCGAGTATATTTGATCATTGTGAATTGACGAACGTTCGCCTGTACCTTAATTCTGAGTCATATCCCTACGATAATTTAGATTTAGATTTCACTCGAAAACGATATGCTTTACTCTACGATATGTATGCTAAATTCAAAGGATCGTATTACGGTGAGACTAGCAGCCCAGAACCATTACTTGATTTGGATACATTCAGAAAACACGCCCCCATCGCAGTCATCGATTGTTCGCGTCAAAACGAATCACTGAAAAGTGCATCCGTAGATATACGTCTTGAATTTCAGTGCAATGTTAATGTACCCCCCAATACTACTGCGTTATGCCTAATTTTTCATGATAAAATTATTGAATACAGCCCACTCACGAACGTAGTTCGGAAAATGATATAAACAAGTGGTGGGAGGTGATTTTCAACACTATAAATGTCTCACAAGCCCGATTAGTTGCAGAATATTGTATACAGTCATGGGGCCTACATTTATTGACGTTCAGGGGTTCGCGGGTCCCAACAACACGTTCATTGTGAAAGAGATTGCAGTTCTAAAAAACAATTATAACCTTCAACATCTCGTATTCAAGCCCCCATATCCGTGGTCTGTTCTACCTGAAGATAATCAACGACAAGCATTGGAGAATAAAACTCTTCACGGATTCAGTTGGAATGATGGATACGTCCCTTACTCCGGACTACAATTTTATATAAAACCACAGTTACAAGATTCTCCGTCATTTTTAGTGATGAACAAGTCTGTTAAAATAATATTAAAACGATTATTTAATATCAATGCCGCATACATAGCCGATAAAATAAATTCCCGTACGCAGCAGACACGATGTACATGCCACTCAGGTATTTGTGCTATGGAAAATGTGTTTTCAATGCGAGATCGATGTTGGGTGGAAACTAATGATTTTTATAATGATAAATAAACATTTATTCATCTAGTCACATTTTTTTTTATCGCAAGCCAAAATCCCAATCCTCCAAGCGAATTCGACTCGTTTCCTCGTCGATTTGTCGTTGGTTTTCCAACCACTCATCCTGACTCTGGAACATTTCACCCCAGATATCATCGTCAGGATCCTTTTCTTCCGCGCCAGCTGCAACACTCGTTGGTTTGGTTACAGCTTGCGGCTGTAATTAATAATTTTTGATATAATGTTCATTGAAACTAATTTGAATATCGAATATACAAAGTCTGGAATTTTTTGTTTCGAACAGAAAAATGACTTTGATGCTTGAATTGATTGAACTCCAATAGAAATTTCATTACACGTATTTTACCTACCTTTGGAGGGGGTTCCTTCTCGTGCTGATTCTTTTTCACCATGTTTTCTTTTGGCTGATCCACCTTTGCAGTCAGATGAACTACCGGCTTATCACACTTTGATGATTGAGTTGTGATTTTTTTTGGGGGCTCCATCAGTATATAGTCTAAATTGAAAATGAATGACTGTGATCCAATAGTATGGAACGCTTAACTTGAGTATGATTTTATCAAATAGTGTGGAACACTTATTTGAAGTGTGATTTATTGAATAGTATGGAACGCTTATTTGTAATAACTACCAAATATGAATACCGCACATACCGTAAACCTGATGTTGAATCGTGCTGGTCAACCCTATAGCAGACGTATGAATCGTGCCCGTTTGTACCCCGACATATATCAACTCGTATGGTGTGAGTGGAGGGGGGAGCATTTTACATGAATGATATTATTGAATCTGCACACTTCACCACTCCTGGTGACGTCCATCGATTTTCAAAATATCCTTCGGATTGACTTGATAGTTTACTCGGCATTTCTCCACTCGTATGATGTGCGTTTTGGTCAGCTTCTGCCGAGTTGACGTCGATCGTACGATCAAATAATTCAGCTGAATTAGCATTTCTCCTTGATGCATTTCACGAGCGCGTGCCAGCTGCATCTCTAAGCTCGAAGGCGTGGGGGCATTTTCAGTTTTTTCATCGATGCACCGCACGTGGAAAATATTCCTTCAGACTGCTCAGCATCGGCATATTTCAGATCGTATGATTGAGTTGAAGTCGATCGTACGATTGAGTAATTCGGTCGAATTAGCATTTCTTCTTGATGCATTTCACGAGCGCGTGCCAGCTGCATCTCTAAGCTCGAAGGCGTGGAGCATTTTCAGTTTTTTTTCATCGATGCACCGCACGTGGAAAATATTCCTTCAGACTGCTCAGCATCGGCATATTTCAGATCGTATGATCGAGTTGACGTCGATCGTACGATCGAATAATTTGGTCGAATTAGCATTCTCCTTGATGCATTTGACGAGCGCGTGCCAGCTGCATCATCATCTCTGAGCTGGTGGGTGGGGGGGCATTTTCAGTATTTATCAACCGACCCAATTAAGGCTGCATTCAGACCGCAAATTCTATCATTAAAATGAAGTACTTAGTGACTTTGTTTTTCACCATCGCAATTAAACAAATAATTGCATCACCCGTGGACTTGGCTGACCGCTTGATTCACAATTTGCAAGTAGAGTCAATTCATTCACTAACGAATGTAACCTACTCAGGATTACATTACCAGCGATTCGCTGACGTATCGGATGGCACCGCCATTCAACAAAACCAACTGCATCCACCCAAAAAGTCGCCTTATAATAATGTTGTTAATTTCTACCAGTCTGACTCTGGGATTACTACCACTACTACGACTGAACGGCCTGTCGGTAAGACTTTGACTATTGTTTCTGCATGTAAGCTAGCTCCATATTATGTGAGATATTAAAATAATTTCATATCAGAAAACTGGAATTCTGCCGCTGGACCGCTCATTTGAATTTGATTACAGATTCAATCACACCAGATTATTCCATATTCGGAGATTTTGGTGCCGAACTGATCTCTAAAGATGATGATGATGTAGGTAAAGTTCGCAGTGTGCAACTCGCGTTGTTCTACAGCTTTGCGCGATACACGCATAAGCCGGCCTGATTC
This sequence comes from Tenthredo distinguenda, assembly GCA_947538915.1. Classification (NCBI taxonomy): domain Eukaryota; kingdom Metazoa; phylum Arthropoda; class Insecta; order Hymenoptera; family Tenthredinidae; genus Tenthredo; species Tenthredo distinguenda. Next base: position 17,498,376 of record OX384534.1, read on the forward strand.
TATGGGGGTAATAATTAATTACGTCTGTTTCAGGGGAGATGAATAATTACAACACCGTGCAGTTACTTGTAGCATGATATATAGTATGTAGATAGATAGATGGATAGATATACAAGTAACAATTTATTCTTATAGTATATTATGTAGATTCAAAATTACTTGGGGAACACTAAATGATTCTCTTGTCAGAACTGGGGAACACTAAATGATTCTCTTGTCAGAACTGGTAGAACTGTGTGCATCACTAGGCTGGTACAGGGGTTTTATATCTGAGGTGAAACGTTGGAGAGGTGGTTTTAAACCCAACAAAATTTTCTTCGTTGGTCTACGAAAAAAAAAATGGAATCGCCCTATGAAATTGAACCGGATCTTTCATGAAATAAATTTTTTCAGTGAATTACTAGCTTAGAGCGCTCCAAATGCGGGTTGCAACAGCGTTCAATCCGACACCTGATTTTTCTTAACTGCCAGCGGGGTGGGTGAAACATTAATTGCGTACTGCAACTTTGTATGGGGCTTCACTTTATTACGTTGAACCGATTAGCTGTAGATTTCACTACCTTGGCTTGCCAATAACGCGTCTGCGTCGACTACTGTCAGTTATAAAAATCAAAGTTGCGGATGCTGGTTAAGGACTGCAACTTTGTATGTCGGGGCAGTGACGTTACCTTATCGCGATGAACCAATTAGCAGGAGATTTCACTACCTTGGCTTACCAATAACGCGTCGGCGCCAACTACTGTGTGGGCACTAATTTATGTGTCTGATCAGATTTTATGAGTCGGTTTATCGAACCGATTCTGATATGGGCTTCACTTCATTACGTTGAACCGATTAGCTGTAGATTTCACTACCTTGGCTTACCAATAACGCGTCTGCGTCGACTACTGTCAGTTATAAAAATCAAAGTTGCGGATGCTGGTTAAGGACTGCAACTTTGTATGTCGGGGCGGTGACGTTACCTTATCGCGTTGAACCAATTAGCAGGAGATTTCACCACCTTGGCTTACCAATAACGCGTCGGCGCCAACTACTGTGTGGGCACTAATTTATGTGTCTGATCAGATTTTTTTTCTTGTATATGAGTCGCGTCGACTATTACTCGCAAGGTTGCCAACTTTGAAGATTTTTCAATTGAAGTGGGGTGGTTCCATCAGGTATAAATACTGATTTTACACCGAACACTTTTTGCAGTGTCGTACGCGTATACGATCGCGAAAAAATTAACGCTCCGATACGATCTCGAAAAAATCTGTATATTTACGCTGAACACTTTGGAAAAATCGGTAAATTTGTGGCAATGCAATTAATTTATTTAAAAACTGTCGTTATGATAAATCCTATGTCAACCTCATCCGGTTTGACCGGGTTCATTGACATGAAGGCGTCGGTTCGAACCCCTGGAAATCTAGTAAAACTTAAGGTGCTGTCAGACTTTACAGGTAATTTAAAAAAATGGGGGTAGAAAGCACCTTGTACAACTACTGTCAAATTTTGAGAAAGTAAGATAATCAGCCACTTTCTGCCAAAAAACTGCGTAAGTTCCCAAAGTTTCATTGCGATTGATTGCGTCGTTTCGGGGAATTCACGATTCCCGTTCTCGAGGTTTCGACAAACGTTGCATTTCACCTCAATCGTCGGATGCCAGTGCAGCTGTACAAATTGAGAGGACGAGTTCTAGAACATTTCTCATCTTTGCCACCTAAACAAGTTTGGATTGCTGATGCCGCTGTCTTCATACGGGTGGATTCTAAACCAAGACCGATTAGGGCTCTGCCCTCCACGGACCTCTCAAAATTAGGTCTTCTCTGACACGAGAAAACAGTGCACATCCCTGCCCCGCCTCTAAGGACTAGACCATCTATTTTAAACGCCTGCTGTCTCGATGCCCAATCGCTTCCTGCGCACTTTGATGAATTCCGGGAATTCTTTCGGTTCAACCCTTACCATCTCGTTGCTGTGACTGAAACTTGGCTGAACGACCGCATTGTTGCCCAGCAGGTCGCTCTCCCGTCCTACTCGCTGCTCCGTCTTGACCGAAGAGGACGTCACGGTAGAGGCGTGGCGCTTTATGTTGCCCACGGACTCAGCTCAAACATCTTAGCTACTTCCTCCACTCTAAATAGGGATGGTGTTCCGGAGTTTCTCATAGCTGAGGTTTGGGGTGCATCCCGCCCTACACTGATAGAAAAAAGTTCTTGAATCGAAAAAAGTTGACTCGATTCTAGTAAATCTCGTAATTAATGGCTCCTTGTAGGAAATTTATTTGTATGAAAGAAATATTATTATTTGATTGTATTAAACATTTAATAAAATGAATAAAATAATTGCTCGAAAAAAAATAATCATCGCCAGTATCAAGTCGATAATTACAACAGCCCAGAAATTAATTGCTTCATTTCGACAAAAGTCTTCAGGGCAGAAGAAACCATTTATTTGCAACCACTAAATATTTCGGTCGGTTTAAATAACATTTGGTTACAGTAAAACAGAATTTTTTAAAGTGAAACGTTGAATAATTATTCGCAAATGAATAATTTATTGACTTAATGAAACATTTTTTTTTTTTTTTTAATAGTACTTCCTGTGGAGATTTCGAAGGAGTTAGATCGGTAGTGACAGTAGGTAACAAAGTGATCGAAGAACACGAGAACCAGTCACAGAAGACGCAAAAGGAAGGAACAAGAAGGAAGGAGAGAAGAAGGGAAGGTAGGAAGAAAAAGAAAGTGTAAAATAGGAAGTGAGCGCAGTGAGAAAAGACGTATAAGCCGAGTCCCTAATCTCAAGAGGTAAAGTGACGGGAGAGAAGAGCGCAGGCGCGAATGGGGAAGGACGGACTACGTGAGTTGAAGAGAGGAGCAGTGGGAAAGGAAGAGAGCGAAGAGGAGATTACAGAGAAGTGGGGAACACCGAGAGGCTCAGTAGAGTCGGTAAAGAGAGGGAGGCCGTTCAAAGCTGAGACCTGAAGCAGAGAGAGGGCAGCATCGGACGGATCGCTGATAGAATACTTCAAGAAAAGAAAAGCAGAAGAGGGGGAAGGAGGAGCAGAGGAGCGAGTATTCAAAAGGAGCACAAAGATACTAAGATCTCCGGGGGAAAAGAAAGGAGAGAGAAAAGAGGGCTACAGGGCGGAAGAAGTAGATACGAGCAACACCAAGAGAACAGAAGAAGAACCAGAGGACCAGAAAAAAGGAATGGAAGGGGGAATGGAGAACTGGATGAAAATGATAATAGAACAAATGGCGGAGGGAACCAGAACAATGACGGAAGAAATGAGAAAAATAAGAGAGAAAATAGAGCTAGGAAGAAAGGAAACGAGGGAGGAAGTGACAAGCCTCAGAAGAAACCTAGAAGCCACAATAAAACAAGGGAGAGAAGAAAGGGAAAGGGAAGGAAAAAAGGAGAGAAATGGCACAGGAAGAAAGAGTTAAAGAACTAGAAGAATCTTGGGAAAGAAAAGACAAGCAAGAAAGAAGGAATAAGCTCATAATCAGAGGAGATGAAATAAACGCAGATCGAGGGATTGAAAGAGCAGCAAGAGAGATAATAGAGAGAGTAATAGGACAGAGTGCAGGAATAAAAGAGGTGGTAGGGTTGGGAAAAGAGAAAAAAGCATTACTAGTAACGATGACGAATTGGGAGGAGAAGAGGACGATAATGTCAATGAAAGGAAAGCTAAAGGGAAGCAGAATATTCATAGATGAAGACCTAACGAGAAAAGAAAGAGAGATACAAAGGGAACTGCTAGACAGAGCCAGGGTAGAAAGAGAAAGGGGAGAGAGAGTGAGAGTAGCGTTCCAAAAGATGTGGATCGGGGAAGATCTATGGGTGTGGAACAAAGAAAGAGATGAGATAAGAGAAGCAGAGAAGATGAGGGGGCACTCAGAGAGAGGGGGAGGAAGGGGAAGGGGAAGAGAAATAGGAAGAGGGAGGGAGTAGGAAACTGAAGGAGAAATGGGGGCGAAGGTGATATTCTGGAATGTAGCGGGAGTCAAAGGAAAAGACGAAGACTTCTGGGAATATATCAAAGGGTTCGATATAGTGGGGATGACAGAAACTTGGCTTGAAGAAAGCGAATGGGAAAAGTGGAAGAAGCTACTACCCGGTGGGTGGAAATGGGAACATCAAGGAGCAGTAAGAGCTAAAAAGAGAGGAAGAGCAAAAGGAGGAATAATAACAGGAGTAAGAGAAGAAATAGCAACGATAGAAGAAAGAGGAAGAGAAGAAGATACAAGAAAGAAAGGCCAAGATAGGAGGCAGAATCTGGAGAATCATAACGATATACAACAGAGGCGAAAAGAGTGAGAAACTGAGAAGTCTCGAAGATATAGTAGGAGAAGAGCAAGAGGAAGGAAAACTCATAATAGGAGGAGACTTCAATGCTAGAATAGGAGAAAAAGGGATAAGAGAGGAAGGGGAATCAAGGAGAGAAGATAAACGGAAGACTAAAGACAAGAAGATAAACAAAGAAGGAGAACAAGTAATTGAAGTTACAAGAAGGAGAGGGTGGACAATACTGAACGGGAACGTGAAGGGGGATGAGATGGGAGAGACGACGTATAGGAGAAATGAGGTAGAGTCGACAATTGACTACTGTATAGTAAATGAAGAGTCGTGGGAAGAGATAGAGAGGATGGAGATAGAAAAGAGGATAGAGTCGGACCACCAACCATTGACAGTTACAATTAAAGGAGAAGAATGGGAGGTGGGGAACAGCGGGGATGAAGAAAGGGAGAGACAAGTCTGGGGAAAGAGAGAAATGGGAGAGTTCAAGAAAAGAACAGAAGAAATAAAGTGGGAAAAAGAAGAGATAGAAGAGGGGTGGAAGGAACTCACAGACAAGGTCAGGGAACTCACAACCAAAAGGAAGATCAAAAATAGGTGGCGGATAGGGAAGCAAGAATGGTGGGACGGGGAGTGCAAAAAACAAAAGAAGAAAGTGCAAAGAGCGTGGAAGGAAGTAGATACAAGGGCAGAGGGGGAGCGGCATGGAGCAGTTCAGAGAAGAAAGGAGAGCATACAAGGAAATATGCAAACAGAAGAAACAAGCATGGGGAAAGAGAGAAGATGAAGCAATAGAAGCAATAAAGGAAGAGGGGGAGATGTGGAAATACATAAACAAGGACAGGAAGAAACGAGTGTGGGTGAGTGACAAAATAAAAATGGAGGAGTGGACGAAACACTTCATAGAACTGCTGGGAGGGAAAGAGGAAAAATGCAGAGAAGAAAGCGAAGGGGAGGAAAACGAGGAGGAGGAGGCAGAACGGGAGAAAGCGAGTGAAAAAACAAAAGAAGAAGAGGAGAAAGAAATAAAAGAAGAAGTGGAGAAGAAAATAGAAAAATTGAAAACAGGAAAAGCAGAGGGAGGGGACGGAATAAAAAACGAAGCCTGGATAGCAGGGGGGAAGAGTATAAAACAAAAGATAGAAGAAATCATATGGCAGACCTGGGCAGGAAGGGGGTATATAGAGGAATGGAGAATAGTAGTCCCAGTACACAAAAAGGGAAGCATGGAAGACGTGAAGAACTACAGAGGGGTAACACTGACTCAAACGGCATACAAGATATATACAATGATAATAAACGACAAGATAATAAAAGAGCTAGAAGAAAAAGAAGGACTAGACGAAGCACAGACAGGGTTCAGAGGAGGAAGAGGAGGAATGGATAACATATACATAATAAAACATGTACTAGGAAATAAGCTAAGAGAGAAGAGAGGGAAGATATACATGACGTTCGTGGACCTGAAGGCAGCATTTGACAAACTAGACAGAAAGACACTATGGGGGGCAATGAAGAAGAGAGGGATAAGTGGAGAAATGATAAGGAGAGTGAAGCAAGTATACAAAGAAACCAGATGCAAGATAAGGGTAGGAAACATGATGTCAGAGGAATTCTGGGTAGACAAGGGGGTAAGACAAGGATGCCCGCTAAGTCCCACTCTATTCAACATACCGCGAAAATCAGGTGAAACCGAATGGCCCATCCGCCCAGGCGCCGAATATCTGGTATTTTTAGGGGGATAACCACTCGTTGCGCTGAAAAATCCCTAGGGTGATCTTGGCGCGCGGTCGATCTGCCGAGTTTCATCGATCGCGCGCCAAAATCACCCTAGGGATTTTCAGTGCAACGAGTGGCTATCCCCATGAAAATACCAAATATTCGGCGCCTGGGCGGATGGACCATTCGGTTTCACCTGATTCTCACGGTATACGTAGCAGATCTGGAAGAAACGATGAGGAAAGGGCAGGACGGAGGGGTAGTGATAGGGAGAGAAAAAATATGGACACTAGGGTACGCGGACGACGTATTGCTGATAGCAGAAGACGAAAAAGGGATGAGACAGATGATAGACAGAGCAGATAGATACTTCAAAAAGAGGAAATTGGAAGTAAACAAGGAGAAAACAAAGATTATGGTGTGCAGCAAAGGAAAAGGAAGAAGAAAAAAGCTGAAATGGTCCCGGGGGGAGGAAGAGCTGGAGGAGGTGGATGTGACGGGCGCGGTAATGTGGTTTAATCCGAGCGGTTGATTAATAAATGAGTTTTACTAATTGGGTGAGTCCCGTCACAGACTGAATAAAATAATAAAATAAAAGATCTACCTTTCGATAAATCGGTACATGGGATCTTTGCCGTCTAGTCCTATACAGGTCTCAATTGAAATGCTTAAACTTTTTTAGAGGCTAGTTGTTATAATTAAGTGCAGATGAGGTGATTGAAATGAATGGTGAAATATTAACTGGTAAAAATGATAATATATTCTTGAACGATTGATTAAATGAAATGGTAATACTGTACGACTCGAGAGATGAACAAGAGAATATCTCTTGAGCGAATGATTAACAAAATGAAATAATAAAATATATGAGTTACTGACGTGGGGATCGTGAAGCTTTGTTATATAGGAAAATGCTAATATTAAATATTAGAATCTAGGAAATAGTTACTCGCGATCCACGCGTTAGCGATATAACAACTGAATATATGATTATACCGTGCGTTTTCGTGGATGAGCGACATGCATAGATCCGAAGATAGCCGAACGTACGCCCTATTATATGCAATTAAGGGTACATGTCATATATATGTCAGTATTTCTGACACCTGACGGCGAGCTGTCAGCTACTGTAGAGGCTACGTGCATTGGCGGTGAATTTTATAGGTTATTCTTTAATCATAAAACTACCTGAATGACGCGGATCAGTGATCAATCGATTTCGAATAATTACGTGTGATTAAAGAATAACCTATAAACATTACGGTCAATAGACACAAAGGCTCTACAGCAACTGACAGCTTGCCGTCAAGGCTCGAAGTGTCAGAAATACTGACATATATATGACATGTACCCTTAATTACATATAATAGGGCGTACGTTCGGCTATCTTCGGCTCTAGGCATGTCGCTCATCCACGAAAACGCACGGTATAATATAATGAGAATTGGAACTCTCTCTCTCTCTCTCTCTCTCTCTCTCTCTTTTAAATGTTAACTAAATTCTATTGGTGTGTAGGGTGACTTTAGTGCTAGAATATTATAGCGCACGTTAGGGGATCACTATATAGGGCGCCCCTTTAGTATAGGCTCTTCTATTACTGGCAAAATGCAGGAATAAAACAACCCCGACCGAGATGAGGGATAGACCCAAAATACAGTAAAACAGTATTGTCTCAGTGGGAGCAGTATTCTGTGATAGAGCTATCTTGGAACCATTTAATGCGATAGACAGAGCAAAAATGTATACGTGTACTAGTTGGTGAGATGATCGTAAGGATTCTGGATTTAAGCATGCATACGACTAGTTGGATCTAATAACGACTTAAGGTGAACAATTGTGGTAACTTAGCTTTGTTGACTTGGCGTAGTACGGAACGGCATGGAAGTTGTAGTAAATGGGATTTTATATAGCCGCCCTCACCTTCGCAGGAACCTTGTCACCAGATCGTTTGTATCACACGTATTTAGATGGATTTAATCGTTACTGTTTGTAGAGTATTTGAATTCGGATAAATTTAGGACCACGTCGGCAAATAGTCTTTTGATTTAGATAGAGTTCACTAATATTTAATTTGGATTCACGTTCACTAAAGTTCGGATAGACAAAATATATTAAAGAACGAAACTAAGATTCTAATTGATTACACGTTAAGTTGTCTTAAAGCTACATAAACCCGAAGAAGGATCTATGGCATGAAGCTGAGCTAATATTTAATTATAATGTGTCTTTGCACTGAGATTAATAGTCTAGTTAAATTTATTTTCGGGTATAGAGTCCTTTGAATTACCACTTCGCTAGTAGAAAAGATCGAACTCAACTCTTGGCTCAATGACTATACTCGGTTCTTTGCGTCCACGCGCTTCGCGATTTGACAGAAGAAAGACGCTAGTTCAAGTTCAGAGGTGACGAGGTTCCCGCGGCTGCAATGATGCATGTATTACTGCGCGTATGGATTAACCAATTAGGAGCCTACTAAGTGGCTAACGAGCATCTCATTGGTTTAGGGACCTACTTAACTCGGGCGCAGGCGCGCGGGCCCTTGCTTCGTTGTGTGGTCCCATGCCGTCCCATGCCTCACCTATAGCCAACTCACACTAGCTTATTTGAGTATACTTATATTACCCTTATAACCGTATTTTACACTTTATGGTCACACATTCATTCATTCCTTATTTTATATAGCTTACGGTGTTATTATTGCGTTATTTCAATAGACTTGTAGCTTAATTTTCCCTGTTTCTGTGAAAACTAGAAAGAGAGAGACTTTACACCTATGAACTAATATATGGTAGTGTTATAATGAGGGGTCAGCAAAACTGGGGTTTCCAGCGTTGCCTCGCCCCTCACCACGGGGCTCCAAGTCACTGAGACTATGCAGTAGGGTGTCCGTTATTTCCCAAATCGATTTTTTTTTAGCAATCGCCCCCTGAATCTTTAGTTTATGTCCAAAAAAAAATTTCGACCCTAAACAAGCCCATAATTTTCACTTTAAACCGTGCCGAAACCCTGATACATTTCCCACTTAAATAACATGGGATTTTGCAACTTTTTTCATTTAATTTTTTTACTCCGGAATAAGTTAAAGTACGACAATGAGCGCTGCATATTTTTGTAGGAAATTTAATGCTCTACAAAAAAGGTCTCTTATAACTTTTTGATAACTCAACTTTTTTCAATACTCACCTGGAGTACCAAGAATGTATTAATAAATTAGATAAGTATTAAAAAGAGTTGAGTTATCAAAAAATGATAGGAGACCTTTTTTGTAGAGCGTTCAATTCTCTATAGAAATATACATTGGTCATTCCTGTACCCTTATTTGTTCCAGAGAAAAAAAATTAAATGCGAAAACTCCTAAAATTCCATGTTATTTAAATGGGAATTGTAACATGATGAAAGTGAAAATTATGGGCTTGTTTAGGGTCGATATTTTTTTTTTTGGACATAAACTAAAGATTTAGGGGGCGATTGCTAAAAAAAAATCGATTTGGGAAATAACGGACACCCTACTATGCAGGTTTCCTTATCGGTTTCTGCGTGACTTATGCTGCTTAAGAAAGGAGGATGTTTATTTTCTTCAAAGAAATATTATATTCCCAAGTGTGATTTGACTTGGGTTTGACTCTGGGCCACGTTCTTCGTAATTTGAGAGCAGCCAGGGTGCCCCGAAGTGCTAAGCACTGCTGCTCGTAAATCAAGAACGGAATCGATATTTATTTCAATTTGTATTTTGTGATATACTATTAATAATTTTGGAAAATGATAGGTATCCTGTGGATAGCTGTAGTTACGCACGTAACATGGACGAAATAAAATACCTGGGATATACGCTGAGCAGAAGCAACAGTGAAAGGCCACACATAAAAGAAAGACTAGGGAAAGCGAGGAAAGCGATGGGAGCACTGTGGGGAATAGGAGAAAGAAAGTTTAAGGGGGACATAGAATGAAGAATGAAAGTATTTGATGCAGTGGTAGGGGGAATAATCCTGTACGGAGCGGAAATATGGGGATGGTAGGAGAAGGAGGAGCTAGAGAGACTGCAAGAGAGGTACATAAGGTGGGTGCTAGGACTGGACAAGACGACACCGGGATATATAGTGAGAGAGGAGCTGAAGAGAAACATGATAAGAACAAGAGCAGGAAGAAGAGCGATTAGATACGAGGAGAAGATAAGAACAGAAGAAAAGAGGAAACTAATAAGAGAATGCTGGGAAGAAAGAAGAAAGATGGAAGAAAAAGGAGAAGAAGATAGATGGGGGATAGAGAAAAAAAAGTACCTATGGAGGTGCGGAATAGGAGCAGAAGGTGTAGAGAGGTACAGAAGGCTAGAAGGCTCAATAGAAGAAATGGCAGTACACAGAGACAGAGAAGTACAAGAGCAGGAGAGAATGGACCAGATATGGAAATCAAGGAGTGTACCGAGATATAAAGAGATAAGAGAAGTGGGAGAGCCGAGGTACACAAAAGGGAAATAAAAAGCAGGAGAGAGGATGTAATGATAATAGCAAGGATTAGATGCGGAAACGAAGAAAGAGGAACAAAATTCTGGATGAAAGAAGAGGAAAGGAGATGTAGGCTGTGCAGAGAAGAAGAGGAAACGTTAGAGCATCTAACGGGAAGCTGCAGAGTTATGGGAGATGTGGCAGGTAAAATCGAAGAGATTACAGGAGCAGACGGCGGAGGGAGAAGATGGGAAAAAGAACTCAGAAAAAGAAGGGAAGAAGTGGCAAGGAAAGAAAGAGAACAATGGGAAAGCTAGAGTAGGTCAGACAGCTGAGGCAGGAAAGACAGAAGGAACAAGAAGAAGGTGGCGCGATCTACCTATAGAGAAGAAGAACGGGGAGAGAAGAGCCACGGGAGGTGGAGAGGTGGGGGGACACGGAGACTAGGCAGCGGTACAGCAGTAAAGCGAAAGACTCCGCAGTAGCAACCTCGTAGAAATAGACAAGAGTGAAATGGAAGGGAAGGAAGAAGGAAAGTGGAAGCGAGAAGTAATGGAGGAGCTGAGGGGGATGAAGGCAGAGATAAGGGGGATAAGAGCAATAACAGAAGCAATCCTAGGGGAACTGGTAATGAACAGAGAAGAGCAGGAAGGGAAGGGAAAAGGAGGAGAAGGGGAACGGATGATGGGCACCGTCGCGGAGGCCGAGGGGTCGACCCCCTGCGCGTCGGGAAGCGTGGCAAGGAAGGAGAGGAGAGAGGAAAGGGAGGGGTCGGGGAAAAAAGAAGACAAGGGAGAAGAAGAAGAAAACATAAAGGAAAAGGAAAGAGAAGCAAGGAAGAAGAAGAGCAGGAATATAACAATCAGAGGGATAAAAAGTGAGGAGAAACAAGAGACCGGAGGACAATGGCTGAAGAAGCAGTGCGGTAACACAGTCGGGATAGTGAAGGAATGGGAAGTGAGAGGGGAAGGAGATGAAAAAATTTGGGTGGTGGAACTAGTAGATGAAGAGAAGAAAGATTGGATACTAAAGAAAAAAGAGAAGATCTGGAGAGAAGAAAAGGTGAGAGTAGACAAGGACCTGACGTATATGGAAAGACTTAAGAGGTGGAAGGTACAGGAGAAAGTAAGAGAGGAAAGAAGAAAAGGAAAGGAAGAAATAGTGGCGGAATGGGAAGAAGGGAAGGTGAAAGCGGGAGGAGACACATGGCAATGGGACGAGTTCAAGGAGGAGTGGAGGCGCATCAAAGAGAACGAGAAGAAGTGAGACGAGAAAGGAAGAGAAGAGGAAGAGGAGAGGCGCAAAAGTCATTAGGATCCAAGGAAGGGGGTTAGATAAGTAGCACACATGGACAATATTCAATATTTGTGTTCGAATTCCTACTACAACATTACTTAAGTTGGACGATTACGATTATATTAAGTTACTTGTGATTACATTATGATATTGTATTTTATTTTATTTCATTTTAATTTGGTTATTTATTTTCTGTTTTTGTTTTTGTTATCTCTTCTTGGCTTACTTAGTTTATTTAAAATTTATAGTTTATTCATATTGCCGAAAGTGTTAGGCGTAAGATTGGACATAGGGTATATAGAGATGCTGGCTGTAGGACAGAGTCAATAGAAAGAAGAGAGACGGTAGGAAACACAGGGATTAAGTCAGAGCAGAGATAGTTTGTTGTCATAAGGTAGAGAGTAAGGAGCGAATAATATGTATACTACTTTGTAACGCCGAAAGGCACAAACAAAAGAAAATAAAACTACTACTAGTCACTACTACATTTTTTAATAGTAGTAAATGACAACCATATACGAAAAAAATGTTTGTTCACAATAAGTAAAATTTCACGTAAATCTAATAACTATCGATGGCCAATAATATGTTTCATCTTTTGGATCAATTTAATATTACCATGAAGTAATGAAATATGTACTTCATTTTGGTAATGATAATTGTTAATTAAATAACTATCAACTAACGTGTGAAGAAAATTTACCACAATTCAGGATGGATTTTTTTTCAGTAAAATCCTTTAGAATTCTGAACACATTAATAATTATTTGTATCGAGAAAATGGCGTTCGTAGTATTAATAAATATTTACACCCAGAAAAGATTTATTGAAATTATTTGATTTAACTAAATTTTATTTGTATATATGAACCTATTAGAAAATTCATTTCTCGCAAATAAATTTTCTATTTTTCCTGAATAAAATTCAATGCAGGACAAATACAAAATTTGTGCGCGAGAAATAAATTTTCTAATACGGTAGTAGATAGGCTATGAGAGTTCTGGATCACTACGTGTTAGTGCACACGTACACACACGCACACATGCACACCGCCCCGTGTCCGTGTGAGGGTGGCGGAGGGGGAGAGGCGGCGGTGTTGGTGCACACGTACACGCACACACACATGCACACCTCCCCGTGTCCGTGTGCGAGGGCGAGGGGCGGGGAGGGGCGACGGGGGGGTTTCCTCGAGAAAGTTCTAGAAGGTTCCATGACGTCACGCTTACGTCATGTGACGTCACGCTACGTCATGTGACGTCACAGCAGCGACGTGCCAGGTCGGGTCGGGACCCCCGCCGTTAAATCGTAAAAATTCGACTATTTCGTCCGAAAAAATTTCAAAAGCAGGGACGCGCCAAGTTGGGTCGGGGCCCTGCCGTGCGTGGACCTCCGCGGTACCGCGTAGAGGGAGGCTGTTTTCTCGGCAAGGGAGGCGGGCGGGCGGCGGGAGGCTGCTCCCCGGCGTACGACCCCGGATTCTGTCGTCGTCGTCGTCGTCGTCGTTGCCGATTTTTTCCGGCATTCGCGTAGGTATATGTCGTCGAAACTTCGAGTACAGCGGCAGGGGCAGAGGGGTGGGACGGGGGTCTGTTCGAGAAGCTTCCGTGCGTACGCGGAGTCGCGTCGACTTGTTTTTTTCGCCGGAGCGCTCCTTATCGGTTGTAACCCGACACCGCCTCCTATGAGTTCGCCGCGCGACTGTATAGCTATGCATGTACTCGGATTCGGACGAACGGTTCCCGGAATCATCGACGACCTGCGAGATTCTGGAAGTTTCTACCGAAGTTCTTTCTCTTTCGGCCTGCCGATATCTCGCGAAAAAAAAATACTTCTCGGCACAACCTTCTATCCTTGCGAGAGCAACGAGCGATCGGATGATTCGAGAAGAGCCGACGCGGGTGACGTTGCACGGACTGAAACGGCTAGCGTTGTCCGTCGACGTCCCTCTCTCTCTTTCTCGATGTCCGCGTCGTCCCGCTCCGGCGCGGCGTTCCGAAGAGGCCGCCGGCCGTCTTGTCGCCCGTAACGCGAACCCTCCGACGCGAGGAGTTCGCCGTACGGAGTATGAGGTATGAATTCGCGTCTGTAGCTATATGGTACGTCCCAGCCGAGCCGCCGTCGAACATCGGGACGAGAAGACGTCACCCCTGTAACGAGAAGTTTCTCGAAACCTGCCGGCGAGAGAGACTCTCGTCGAATGGAACGACGCTACGGCTAGAGGGATAGGAGGTATCCGGGGAAAAGGATGCGGTTAGCGAGGGAACGAATCGACGAAACGAGTAGAATTCGGTTTTCGCTCTTTATTCATATATCATAATCTTATACATGTATGTGATAGGTACAATCCTTTCGACAATTTCTCACAAGCAGATAAATTCGCATTGATTGAAGTTTCCACCCAAGCGGTGCAAATATAAACGTTCCTCGGTGATCGTTTTCGTCACATCTTCGAAAAGATGGTCGTCTTCTTGCAGAAGTCTCGATACTCTGCCCGGAAGAAATACGTTGAATCCCTCGTCAAGCGCCACGATGAACTTGATTCCGTATTTGGTTGTTACTCGCCTTATCTCAGAAATCTTATAATTCTTCTCGATTTCCAACTCTTGAAACTTTTTTGTGGGAAGGAATGCTTCTAAACGACCAACTTTGTTTATTTTTGTAGTATCCATTGCTGCTGATTTTTCCGCTCGTTTCACACTTCTGATCAGCTCGAAGGTTCGCAAGGGACTGGCTGTTGTTGCGGAGATTTGTCTTCATATTTATAGGGTCTGCACTCGTTCGAAAAATTACTCCAAGTTAGGACGCAACGAATTACGACACAACAAATTACGACGCAACAAATTACGACGCAACCGCTTGTTCTGTCCAGTCGAAATTTGAGACGTCTGTTTTCCTTATGCACATCTACATATAGGTATACATCCTATGTTGCGGATGCGTTTTGAAAAATTCTTGAAATTACGACGCAACAAATTACGACGCAACCGCTCGTTCTGTCCAGTTGAAATTTGAGACATTTGTTTTTCGATATGCACATGTATAGGATATATGTTTTGATTCTAAACATTTCGATGATGCGTGTATAAAAAGGTCCATAGGACCACGATGCACTCATTAATTATTCATCCCTCTGAGTGAAAAGTTCGATTAAAATGGAATCGTCAAAGTGCCTGCAGTTGATAAGCGTTATGGAAAACGCTTACAAGCTCCTGGATCGCGCGCCGCAGCACGAGATTGCGAAATGGACCAAGTACGGGACCCGCAATATCAGACTCTTGAACAAAATTCTACGAAAATCGGCTTCGACCATAGGTGAAAAAGTACGACTTCAGACGACGATCTCGCAACTGAAATCATTGAGCGAAAAATTCAAAGAGCGACAACGGCGTGGTGCGGGAATCGGTACACGAAAAGTGAGTGACAGAGTGCGATGGAAAGATCTGGAATCGGTGTTTCGAGGGAGGATAAGAACGGGCACGGTGATCAACCTCAGACACAAGGACTTGCGTTCTTTTCTCCACGATTGCAAGAACGTGACCGCTATCCGGTTGAAACACGCGCTTCGAAGGGATGGAAATCTCAAAGTGAACGGAGTATTGGCGTGCAAGTTTCGGATAGCGAAAGAGCGTGAAGTCCTGGAAGAAACCAAGTATTTCAACACCAGAAACGGGATTGTGCTCCCGTCAACGGACATGAAACGGTGGTTCGATGAGAACATCACGGATAGACTGCTAGTCAAGGTAGAGGATTTCCAGGAACGAGATTCCGGGTGGACATTGGTGGAAATTGATAATTTGGTAGTGAACATCAATCGTTTCGAACCTCTCCGTATGGGTTTGTCAACGTATACTCCACTACCGGCGGACATCCGGATGAAGAAGGCAGTGGTCAACATTCGGAACGAAGACGAGTACTGCTTCCTGTGGGTCGTCGTTGCAGCTCTCTATTCGGTGGCCAACAACGCGGATCGGACCAGCTCCTACCCGAACTTTAGATCGGTGTTGAAATACGACGGTATCGAGTTTCCGATAGTTTTGAAAGATATCCCCAAATTCGAAGTCATGAACAATTTATCGATCAACGTTTACGGTATAGATTCGAACGTTAGGAAAAGCGATATAGTACCGTATTATTTGAGTAAGCATGTATCCGATAAACCGACGATTCATCTCCTCATGCTCGAAAGCGATGTGAACGGTGAAGACGATACTCGGACCGTTCACCACTTTGCTTGGATCAGAAATCTATCCCGTTTACTCAGTTCACAGGTATCGCATCATCATAATGGTAGAATCCTCCTGTGCGACAGATGCTTGTGCCATTTTTACAGTCAAAATTCGTTCGACAAGCATAGACAGGACTGCATGAGTATCACTAAAACAAAGATGATATTGCCCGAAGAGAAAGACAAAATTCTTAAATTCAAAAAGTATAGATTCAAAGAGGCCGTGCCGTTCGCGGTTTATGCCGATCTCGAATGTATTTTGGAACCTGCCGCAAGCGGATCGCAGAAGCACGTTCCGCACAGCGCCGCGTACTATTTACACTGCGCCTTCGACGATTCCCTCTCGAAATTCAAATTGAATCGTGGTAAAGACTGCATCGGGTGGTTCGTCGAGGAAATGAGACAATTGGCGATATTGGTAGATTTCTATTTGAAACGCGTTGTACCGATGAAACCGTTGAATATCGAACAAGAGCACGATTTCTACGGAGCTCGCGTGTGTCATATCTGTGAAAAGCCGTTCGCCTCGGATGATGTGAAACATCGCGATCATTGCCACTTCACAGGTGAGTATCGGGGTGCCGCTCATCCGGGCTGCAATATAAATTACAAAAATTCTCACAACCTTCCAGTACTTTTCCACAATTTATCGGGTTACGATTCTCATTTTCTCACCAAAGCTCTCGCCACTTCGTACGAAGGTTCGGTCAAACTCCTACCGGTGAACAAGGAAAAATATATATCTTTCACGAAGAACGTCGAAGGCACGGATGTAAATTTGAGATTTATCGACTCGTTCAGGTTCATGGCGAGCGGTATCGAGAAGCTCGCATCGTACCTGGGCGACACCGACAAGTCAATCACGCGCAATCAGTGTAGTAATGCGGAGGAATTCGAGTTGTTGACGCGCAAAGGTGTCTTCCCTTACGAATACATCGACAGTTGGGAGAAACTCGACGAACCGAGTTTACCTGCGAGCGAAAATTTCTACTCAAAATTGAACAACGCGGGGGTTTCCGAGCAGGATTACCGTCACGCGAAAAAAGTTTGGGACGTTTTCGGTGTGCGTACGTTGGGTGAATATTCGGATTTGTATTTGAAAACCGACGTCCTACTGTTGGCGGACATTTTCGAGAATTTCCGACGCAAGTGTTCCGCAACCTACAATTTGGATCCCCTGCATTACTACACGGCTCCGGGACTCGCTTTCGACGCGATGCTCAAGTGTACCGATATCGAGCTCGAGCTTCTCACCGACCCCGAGATGATACTGTTCATTGAAAAAGGCATTCGCGGAGGTGTAGCTCAATGCTCGAATCGATACGCTGAGGCTAACAACAGGTTCATGGGCACGGATTTCGATCCTGGCAAAGCCGAATCCTATCTGATGTATTTCGACGTCAACAATTTGTACGGTGCAGCTATGAGTCACTATCTACCGTACGGTTCGTTCGAATGGGTAGATCGCGAGATCGATGTTCTGTGCGTCTCCGATGATTCTCCGGTAGGGTACATCCTCGAAGTCGACTTGGAGTATCCTCGGGAGCTCCACGAGGCGCACAAAGATTTGCCGTTGTGCCCGGAACACTTGGCACCACCGGGATCTAAGAACTCGAAACTGATGACCACGCTCTTCCCGAAAACGAAGTAGGTCATACATTATCAAAATTTGAAGCAGTGCCTGAAGCTAGGGATGAGATTGACCAAGACTCATAGAATCTTGAAGTTCAGTCAAGCTCCGTGGTTGAAAAAGTACATCGATTTGAATACGGAATTACGAAAAAAGTCGAGAAACGAGTTTGAGAAGAACTTTTTCAAGCTCATGAACAACGCGGTTTTCGGTAAGACCATGGAGAACGTTAGGAAGCAACGAGACGTCAAATTGGTCACGAAGTGGGACGGTAGATACGGAGCGAAAGCTCTTATAGCTAGACCAAATTTTCACAGCTGCATCGTGTTCGATGAGGATGACGTGGTGATTGTCGAGATGAATCGTGTTAAAATCAAATTCACCAAACCCATATACGTGGGATTCTGCGTGTTGGACCTCTCGAAGACGTATATCTACGATTTCCATTACAATTATATCAGAAGTACGTTCGGGGATAAATCTAAATTGATGTACACCGACACCGACAGTCTCTTGTACCAGTTCACCGTTCCCAATATTTACGATTACATCAAACGTGATTGGATCAGGTTCGACACTTCGGATTATCCACCGGACAACATTTACGGGGTCCCGTTAGCGAATAAAAAGGTTTTGGGTTTGATGAAAGACGAAGCCAATGGTAAAATTATAACCGAATTTATCGGATTGAGAGCAAAATTGTACGCGTTCCAAACTCTGGGGGAAAAGTGCAAGAAGAAAGCTAAAGGAGTGAAGGGATCCGCGTTGAAAACTATTACCTTCGATGACTACAAAGACTGTCTCTTGCGTCATGAAAATTTATCGAAATCTCAGTATTTGATTAGGAGTAAGAAACATGATGTACGTACGATTGAACAAACTAAAATAGCGTTAAGTTGGTTAGACGATAAGCGGATGATTGTACCTGAAACTACCGATACCCTTCCATGGGGTTATGAGAAATAAAAACACACGATGAATTATTTCAAATGTCCGCTTTATTTATCCAACTGTTGTGCGAATTATCGAATCCTAACCATTTTACATACAAGTTATTTCCGCGTCTGCGCAGTACTTTCTCGATCAGATAGATATCGGGATTTTTGACTTTGGCGAGTTCCTCCTCGTAGAAACCTCCTTCGATCGGCTGGTCCCGGTAGTCGACGAGCTTGTAGGTCACCGGATCGGTGTTCTTCGTCTCACTTATCGTGAAGATCTCCGTTGTCCAATTCGGTGTATATCCTTTCTCGAAGACGTGTTTGTACTTGCTGATTCGAACCTTGTCTCCGACCTTGAATCTCGTCTTCCTCGTTCGATTCGCCCGGGGATTTCGATACACTTCTCGCAGCAGTCGCTGTTCATCCGCGCGGGTGACGTCAGCCGGTTTCATTCCGATGGTTCGATGCTTGGTCTCGTTGTACGTTGATACCAATCGTGGTAGAACATTCGTCCACTTGTAACTGCCTCGCAGTGTGAACTCCTTCCACATTTTCGTTTTCAAAGTGCGATTGAAACGTTCGCAGATCGAGGCTTTCAGGTTGCTGAACGTCGAGTACAATCTGATTCCGTAACTTCGCATCAGGGCTTCGAAATCGTTGTTGTAGAACTCCTTGCCCCGATCGACGTGTAAATTTTTGGGTACACGCCCTCTCGTCAAAACGGATCTCATAGCACTCGTCACATCCGCACCAGTTTTCGTCTTTATCGGCACTGCCCAAGCGAATTTTGAGAACACGTCGATGACAGTGAGCATGAATTTGTAGCCGCCGTTGCACGTTGCGTAGGCCGACATGTCAACGAGATCGGCCTGCCACGTCTCGTCCAGCCCGCGCACGTCGACGCGACGACGAGGGTAATTTCTACGAGCGGGTCTGTGAAGTTCTTCCGCCACCGCCGCCTTCTTGTCCATGCTCCAGCGCGTTCAAACTGGCGTCGAGTTGTTCGATCGCTCGGGAATTACGAAGTACCAGTTCGTGCCCGCCTGTGATATCCGTTCTGATTCGTTTCAACGCCTCGTTCACGTTCGATTCGAGGCTCCGAATCATGGAAGTGTTGTCTCCGACGGCTTCGTCCAGTGCTCTCAGTCGGGCTTCCAGGCGAGAAATGAGCTCGGAGTTGGCGGTCACGAGATCTTGAACCGTTTCGCTGTCGAGGCTTTGCTTCTTCAGATTATCCCGAAACTCGGATTCCAGAGCGCGAATCATCAGGTCGTTGTTCTCGGTACTGTTCTGCAACGACGACGTGACTCGGTACACCGTACGAACTTCCTGCTGTACGATACTCCGCACAATTTTCACGGACACGGCGTCGCTCGACTCTCGAGGATCGGCGACGTTGCACAGTCTCTTGTTGTCTATATCGTACTGACCGTCGGTGGTGAGCTTGAACCCTGTACCGGGCGGTCCGCGACTACCGCTCTTCGTCGCGCTCGTTGCAATCTGTCGTCCGAACACGTCCACGCTCATCTTTCGCACAAGCTCTTCAACGGTCGACGTGCAAATGACGCCGACCAGTCGCACGACTCGACTAATAAATGATTCCAGCCTCACGCAGTTCCTCGACGATGGAAATGATTTCGTTGGAGTGGCTCGGATTCCCGGCGGCTTGCGACGACAGGAGCAGCCGAAGTCGGTCCACGAGTTCGTTGGGATCGTCCCAGTGAACGTAATCCACTCTCCTGTCTTCCCAAGCAACCATGTACTTGGGTAGAACTCCTTCGCCTCTACGTCGACGTTTCGGTGGCGACGGCGGTAACGGTAAGACGTCCGCGCGCTCGCGTTTCGTCGGCGGTGGCGACGGTAAGCCTCCCTTGCACTTGCGTTTTCTCAGCGAGGAGTCTCTACGCTCGCGTTTTGTCGGTGGTGGTAGTGGTAAAACGTCCTTGCACTTGCGTTTTCTTAACGACGGGTCTCTGCGCTCGCGTTTCGTCGGTGGTGGTAACGGTAAGATGTTCTTACACTTGCGTTTTCTTGGTGGTGGTGGTGGTGAGACGTTTGGTGGTAGCGAGGTGTCCATACGCTCGTGTTTCCTCGGTAATGGTAAGAGTTTCGTAGGTTTCCACTGTACAGGTGACGGCAAGATATCCGTACGTTTACGTTTCATTGGCGGTGGTGGTGATGGCACGATATCGGTACGTCCACGCTTCGTCGGCGCTTTCCTCGTTCTTAGACTTCCTTCACCATCCGCTGTTGGAAACGTTTCAGTGTCCATTTCTTCCGGCGGCTGCCGGATCTCATCCTCAGAGATGTCCGTACGTTTATCGGGCGGTGTGGATGGTGAGATGTCCCTGAGTCTACGTTTCGCTGGCGCTTTTCGCTCTTCTTCCCCTTCATCTGCTGTTACAAACGTTTCAATCTCCCTATCCGGCTCGGCTTCATCTTCGATCGGTTTCATCTCCTTCTTCACGGGATTCGAAACTTTCACCAACTGTTCGAGCGGATCAACTATCGGTTTGAAGACGTCGCTCATCGTCCGTTCGACAGCCTCCCTGTCCGACCTCAGCATTCGATGTTTCCGACGAATCGCGTCGCTCGCTCTCGCGATACCACGCAAAACTTTCTTCTGTTCGCGAATACTTGTACCCTGCATGTTGACGCAGCTGTGTCCGGAACGCGACTGTCTCACCGCTGTGCGAAAACGATACATTTATCACTTGTTCACGCTCACAAAACAGTCGAATCCTCTCCTGTATCGTCCTTCGTTCATCTCGCTTTCCTTGTCGATAACAACGAAAGCGTACTTGTCGTCGTTCCAACACGCGGAACACAGATCTCTGAATCGCGCGTACGTCATATCCGTGTTAACGTGATCGTCGTAGACGTGCCTCAGATTCATCTCGTCCTGGTGAAAGAGTACCAGCAGATTAGCGTTGTCGCGCACCAAATGTTTCGGGATACGAGCGTACGTCTGACAGAGATAGAAACAGTCGACGTCTCTGTGTCGTCCCATGCAGAAGAAGGCTCTCACGTTGTCCTGTTTCTCGCACGCTATATCGTCGAAAATCATGATCGAATTGGGTCGCGCATCCTGAGGTTTGACCACCTCCTCGTGCTCGTCGAAGGGGAAATAACCGACACCTTCGACGGGCTCCAGTACTTTCTTTAAAAACTGGTACTTGGGCTGACTCAGTGATTTCGAGTAGACGTAGACGTTCTCGAACCTGAGACCGTTGGGGTGGGTTACGAGGGCCAGAAGCGCGTTGGTCTTGCCGCAATTGGACGGGCCGCAGAAGATCGCTCGCACGCTGTTCGGCAGTAATTCTCCGTGTCGTTTCGCTCGCGCCTTCGCCATTCTCTGAGCGATCTCGTCGAAGTTCTTCACCGGCAACTCGGTCGTTTGTTTCTCGAACTCCATCTCGACGACGACTAACGGGTAAGATATATAAGCCGGCGTCTTATAGAGTCGGAGTCAGTTGCGATGTGACGATGATTGTGCACAGACGCAAGCACCAACGACGACGCGGCAAAGGGCTGATCAACAGCATCATCAACAAACTTCCGGTTGAATTACACATACCCGGCTACGAGTACTGTGGACCCGGCACGAAATTGGCAAAGAGGTTAGCTCGCGGCGATCCCGGCATCAATCCCCTCGACGCCGCGTGCAAAGAGCACGACATCGCGTACTCGACGAATCGGGAGAACGTCGCCGCGAGAAACCAGGCCGACAGGGTGCTCGCCGACCGAGCCTGGCGACGGGTCTTCGCCAAAGACGCGAGCATCGGCGAGAGAGCCGCAGCCTGGGGGATAGCCAACACCATGAAAGCCAAGGCTAAGCTCGGAATGGGTCTGAGGAAGAAAAAGAAAAACGCTCCCGTGACAACGACGACCTTGAAACAAATCGTCAAGTCGGCGAAGGAGTCGATGCGTCCGGGCGCGGATCCCGTCAAGTTCGCGCTCAGGGGTGCCCGCGAAGCTGTCAGGAAAGCCGGTGGGAGGAGGAAGGTGCGATCACCGCGCGTCTTGCCCGTACCGTCGAAAGTGGGAGGCTTTTTACCCTTCCTTATACCGATTTTCGCCGGTCTGAGTGCCACCGGAGCGCTGGCCGGTGGTGCGGCGGGTATAGCGAAAGCCGTGAACGACGCCAGCGCCGCCAAACGCCGATTGGAGGAAAGTAAACGGCACAACGAGACGATGGAAGCTATCGCTCTGGGCAAAGGTTTGTTCCTCAAGCCCTACAAAAAAGGCATGGGACTCTATCTGAAGCCAAAAAACGCGTGAAGCTACCGCGCCGAGCACTGACCGACGTCGATCTGGAAAAGTACGCCAAATTAATGGAAATCCCGCACTTCCGCGGTGTTTTCATGAGAAACGATCTACCCGAGTCCGGTCCGCGGAAGAACGAGTCGGCCATCGTCAATCTCGACGACAAGGCTGGGCCGGGAACGCACTGGGTCGCGTACCGGAAGAACGGCGACGACGTCGTCTACTTCGACAGTTTCGGCAACCTACGACCACCGAAAGATCTGACGGACTATCTCGGCGTTGGTAGCGTAAAATACAATCACGAAAGTTACCAGAACTACGACACGGTCGTATGCGGACACCTGTGCCTCAAGTTCCTCAGCGGACAATTATAAAGTCAACGCGACGCAACGACGCGGCGTCAGTCATGGACGATTCGTTCACCTTGACGCTGTCTGGAACGTCCTCCGTCCTGGAGGCTCAATATTTCCCACCCATCGAATTGTCCCCAACGAAAAATTACGCTCTGGGACTCATCGAATTGCTGACTTTCAACTCGATTCCCAACATCGACGAGGGCAACAACAAGTTCTACGTGGAAAATCGAGTCGTCACTGTACCCACCGGTAGCTACGAGATCGAAGACATAGAAAGGTACCTGCAAAAGGCACTACCCGACGTCTCCGTCAGCATCAAGCCCAACAACAACGAGTTGCGCAGCGAAATCAAGTCCAGCCGGCGCATAAATTTCATACCCGAAGACTCGATCGGTCGACTGCTGGGATTCACACCGCGCATCTTGGAGCCCAATATCACTCACAAATCCGATTCACCGGTGGCCATTTTGAAAATCAACGCCCTGCGAGTCGAGTGCAACATCACGACGGGCGCCTACATCAACGAACGACGAGTACACACCGTCCACGAATTTTTCCCGGTCGTTCCACCGGGATATAAGATCATCGAAGTGCCGTCGCACGTCATTTACCTCCCGATCGCTGTCCGCGCGATACATCATCTCCGGTTGAAGATAGTCGACCAAGACGGAGAACTGGTGAATTTCCGTGGTGAAATTATCACGATAAGATTGCACGTGAAGACAATGCGATAATGGGAATTGTGTTCGAGACGAAAACCGTTGGCAGAAGCTATAACAGCGAACCGATATGCCCAAGACCCGCCAGTCATCGCGCACCTCGCAAGGAGCTAACACGTCAGAACGTTCAGTTCCTGAGGAGTCTGGGTCTCAGACCTCGTGGGAATTTGGAAAAGTGAAAATCCGTCTCTGCTGTCTCTTGTGCGTTGTACCATGGAAGAAATCTTGACGATACAGAAGGCTGTCGTCTTCGACGAATCCGTCGAACACTGCGAGATTCACACGCACCAACCTTACGCGTCGTCGACCTTCAACAACAGTGACGAAATTCGGATCACCGTCCAACACCAGGACTTGTGTCTGCTGCCGAGTAAGAGCTCGCTGCACGTCTACGGCAGATTAACCAAGGCCGATGGAGCTACCGTAACCCCGCATACGGCTATGGTCAACATGGCTGTCTGCCATCTGTTCGAGGAACTGCGTTACGAACTGAACGCCGTTGAGATCGACCGGAACAAGAACGTCGGGCTCACGAGTCTTATGAAGGGCTACGTATCTCTGAGCCCCGGTCAAAGACATGTCTCGGAGAACGCTGGTTGGTTGAACGAGGACAACGACAAATTAACCAACGCCGACGAATACTTCGACGTGTCCGTACCCCTGAGCCTGCTACTGGGATTTGCCGAGGATTACCGTAAAATCATCGTCAACGCCAAGCACGAATTGATCCTCACGAGAGCTAATACCGATACGAACGCCGTGGTGTAAACCGTTGCGGAGAATGTTAAAATTTCACTCAGAAAAATCGAGTGGATGATACCCTACATTAAAGTGTCCGACAAACAGAAGATCCAACTGCTCAATTACATCGCCAGAGATCCACCTATCCCCGTGAGTTTCCGCGCCTGGGAAATGTACGAGTACCCCTTGCTACCGACGACCACGAAACACGTCTGGGCCGTCAAGACGTCGACGCAGCTCGAGAAACCGCGGTACGTCATTCTGGGATTTCAAACCGCTAGAAAGAACACCGGGGCCAGGGACGCCAGCCACTTCGACCACTGCAGCCTCAGAGACGTCAAGTTGTTCCTGAATTCGCAGAGCTATCCCTACGCGAATTTGAATCTCGACATCGGTCGTAATCAGTACGCCGTACTCTACGACATGTACGCCAGCTTCCAGGCCTCGTACTACGGCAAAGAACCCGAACCGCTGCTGACGAGAACGCGATTCCTGCAACGCGCCCCGCTCGTCGTCATCGACTGCTCCAAGCAGAACGAGTCCCTGAAATCCGGACCTGTGGATATCCGTATCGAGTTTGAGTCGGAAACCCAGTTTCCCCCGCAGACTTCAGCCTACTGTCTGATTCTACACGACCGTATAGTGGAGTACAATCCGCTGAGCGGCGGAGTCCGCAAATTGATGTAAAACTAGACTATACTAACGATAAGTTGAGGAACTTGGGGGTGATAATTATTTCATTTTATTCATTCATTTATATTTACAATTCATTAATTTATATTTACATTTCATTCATTTATATTTACAGATAGTTATAAAATGTCAAAACTATAAAATAAAATAAAAAATAAAAAACTCGAATTTGAATGCTAACTCCTTCCTATATGGGTGAAGATGGATCTGGTGGAATACTGCAAATGGAAAAAATGTTTCAGAATAACATATATATTATATACATATGCACGTATCACATGATCTTAGTGATCAATAACTTACAGATCAAATTTTATTCCTCATTTTGCATTCTTCTGAAGAATATTGATCCATTTTCGCACGATATTTCTGTGGCTATTGAGTCCACGATTAAAATAACGTACGCTCCTTGCTGATAGTGGCGCAGGGCGAGCCATACGCCACACATGAGCAGCAATCGGTCTCCGTCCATCCATTCCACAGGCACGTATACTAGGTGTGATAAACGCTCATAGTTTCTAGAATTTGAATCAGATGTGTGAGTTCAAACATGAAATATACACGTTCACTACTTGTAAATGTATTTGTTACACAGTACTTACTGGTCAGCCATTTTAACAATCTGAAATTTTTCACGGTTATCAGAGATCTGTTTTAAATTTGAACGTTGAATGCTCTGCAGATGGGAGCTTGGAGCTCTTTTATATGATTCGAATATTTATGTTTATGAATTAAAAAAGGATGGCCAAATCTCATTACGCCACAGAGAATAATCCGGCACCGTGGACATTGAGTGACGAGTACATGAGTACCTATATTTTTTAGCGACGCGTGCCTGTAAACAACGCGAGGAGGGCTGGTTTCGGGTTACACAAAACAATGTGGCACTGTACATTTCACGTACGCTTCGCAACCGATCTTTCGAGAAAAAACATCATCGCTTGAGTATAACTATTTTGAAACGATGGAGGATTCCTTAAATGAGAAGAATCCGCTGATTTTCGTTAGTCCCGCGTGAGCATTCTTCGCGTCAACGTCTGAACATGGAGTATATCGTTGACCTACAAGGATTCAAAGAACCACAGAATCGTTTCGTGGTTAAGGAACTCGCCGTGATTGCTGTAAACGGAGAATACCCGTCGGTATTCTTCTTCGAGCCACCGTGCGCGTGGACCGATTTACCTGCCAAGTATCGGGCGATGAACGCCTGGTGCACACGCAATCACCACGGACTACCGTGGGATTTCGGATACGTCCCCTATTCGAAAGCGAAGGAGATCCTGCACACTCTCTTATCTATCGCCAAAACGGTGTACGTGAAGGGAGCAGAAAAAATAGAGTGGTTGAAACACTTGATGGGGGACAACGACGTTGAAGTCGTTCTGGATCTCGGAGACTTTTGCTGTCCGGCGCTGACTAAATTACCGCCGCCATCGACCCGCGAGTGTTTCATTCATGCGAATTACTCAAAAAACGCCACTTGCGCTTTAGAAAATGTAAGAAAATTGTACGACTGGTTCAACGAGCATATGTGAATAAAGAGCGAAAACCGAATTCTACTCGTTTCGTCGATTCGTTCCCTCGCTAACCGCATCCTTTTCCCCGGATACCTCCTATCCCTCTAGCCGTAGCGTCGTTCCATTCGACGAGAGTCTCTCTCGCCGGCAGGTTTCGAGAAACTTCTCGTTACAGGGGTGACGTCTTCTCGTCCCGATGTTCGACGGCGGCTCGGCTGGGACGTACCATATAGCTACAGACGCGAATTCATACCTCATACTCCGTACGGCGAACTCCTCGCGTCGGAGGGTTCGCGTTACGGGCGACAAGACGGCCGGCGGCCTCTTCGGAACGCCGCGCCGGAGCGGGACGACGCGGACATCGAGAAAGAGAGAGAGGGACGTCGACGGACAACGCTAGCCGTTTCAGTCCGTGCAACGTCACCCGCGTCGGCTCTTCTCGAATCATCCGATCGCTCGTTGCTCTCGCAAGGATAGAAGGTTGTGCCGAGAAGTATTTTTTTTTCGCGAGATATCGGCAGGCCGAAAGAGAAAGAACTTCGGTAGAAACTTCCAGAATCTCGCAGGTCGTCGATGATTCCGGGAACCGTTCGTCCGAATCCGACTACATGCATAGCTATACAGTCGCGCGGCGAACTCATAGGAGGCGGTGTCGGGTTACCACCGATAAGGAGCGCTCCGGCGAAAAAAACAAGTCGACGCGACTCCGCGTACGCACGGAAGCTTCTCGAACGGACCCCCGTCCCACCCCTCTACCCCTGCCGCTGTACTCGAAGTTTCGACGACATATACCTACGCGAATGCCGGAAAAAATCGGCAACGACGACGACGACGACGACGACAGAATCCGGGGTCGTACGCCGGGGAGCAGCCTCCCGCCGCCCGCCCGCCTCCCTTGCCGAGAAAACAGCCTCCCTCTACGCGGTACCGCGGAGGTCCACGCACGGCAGGGCCCCGACCCAACTTGGCGCGTCCCTGCTTTTGAAATTTTTTCGGACGAAATAGTCGAATTTTTACGATTTAACGGCGGGGGTCCCGACCCGACCTGGCACGTCGCTGCTGTGACGTCACATGACGTAGCGTGACGTCACATGACGTAAGCGTGACGTCATGGAACCTTCTAGAACTTTCTCGAGGAAACCCCCCCGTCGCCCCTCCCCGCCCCTCGCCCTCGCACACGGACACGGGGAGGTGTGCATGTGTGTGTGCGTGTACGTGTGCACCAACACCGCCGCCTCTCCCCCTCCGCCACCCTCACACGGACACGGGGCGGTGTGCATGTGTGCGTGTGTGTACGTGTGCACTAACACGTAGTGATCCAGAACTCTCATAGCCTATCTACTTACGGTCATATACAAATAAAATTTAGTTAAATCCAATAATTTCAATAAATCGTTTTCGGGGTACCGTTGTACAAAGTGAAATGTATTTTGTTATTAAATAATTATACATATAACCATTCATTATAAAAGGAAAGTTTTTGTGAACAAAATATTGTGTATTCGAGAAAAATCAAGCACAGAGACGTAAAAAAAGTGAACTAGCGTGTGAACATGAAACTTCTTACATTCTCTCATACTTTCTGATAATGACTGAAAAGTATAATTGGTTTGAAATAAAGAACCAATATTTTAATTTTGAACAGGAATATCATTTTATTTCTTCAGAAATTAAAAAACATTATCTATATGCGATCAATATTCTCATTATAAAACTTAACACTCATTTTTAAACATACTCATGATGAGTGAACTATTACAATACAAATATTATTATAAAAAGCGATCACTGCAAATGACAGAAAATGTATGTTTCGTGTTACTAAGAAAAAAAGGCTTACGATTAGAACACACTTTACGTAATTGAAGAGAATTCAACCGTTTAAGTAATCTTAATATATGTAGTAGTTCTAGTATATTGTTTATTGCTTGCCTTTACGGCGTTACATTAGTATTTATCGGCCTACCAGGCCTCACAATCCTTCCTCCTCCCTTATATAATGTTCTTATGTAGTTATATTGTTCTTATATGTTAATAATATTCTTATATGGTTAATATGCTCTTATATAGTTAATAGTATATTTCGTTATTGCTATAGTCATCTTAAATCTATCCTATACTTAATCTTTGACTGTGTCTTTGTACTTTGTTTTTAATTCTTTCTCTCTTCAACTTCTCTGACCCGCCTCTGTATCTTCCGGGTTGTCTGCGTTCTCTTTCCATTCTTCTCTGTCTTTTCTCTCTTTTTCTTCTCTCTCTGCCCTTAGTGTCCGTCCCCATTTGCTTCCTTTTCCTTCTCCTCCTAATATCACTTCTAGTTTTTCTGTTTCGTCTTCCATTCCTCTGCACCTTTCTGACATGTGTTCCAGCGTTTCCTCTTCCCCTTCACGAAGTCTGCATAGTCTTTTTGTCCCGTCTAGCCAGAACTTGTTTCCTCTTTCTTCGTTGCCACATCTTACAAGGAGACGGCAAGGTAGTCGGATTTTTTTAATTTTTGATATTTATGGTACGTGTAGTTGGGACCTTGAATAAGAATTTCCCAAAGTAGTTCGACGCAATATTCATAAATTTCCGAGATAATCGACTTTGAATTTTACTAGACTAGTTAAATCCACCAGACGCAACGTACGTTTCAACGAAGCGCGTAGCTCAGTTGGTAGCGTTAGAGTCTCGTAACCGCGAGATCGCTGGTTCGAATCTCGCTGCATGATTTTTTTTTCTCGAAACGCACTTTATATTTTTTATGGGCCAAATATTGCCAGGTCAAAAATATGATGAAGCGTCTGCAAAACTGTGCATACCTGATCGAACAAGACCGCGCAATTAATGACAGAGGAAATTGTATAAGAATTCATTTAATTGTTCATCACCAATTGTCTTCTCCAATCTTCGGTGACATGATCAGGTATGCGTGCATGGTTTGCATCGAAAGTGTGCGAAGTTTGCTTCGACATCGAACTTTTGAAAACAAAATGCGCCTGTAAAAATACAACATTTACACAGTGTGCTAGATGCCGAGAAAATTTCTGCTTCCCATGCTTCTATGATAACTATCATTTTGGCTCGTGCCACACTACGTAAAATGGCAAATAATAGATACGACAATAAAAGAGTATTTCATTTCCTACCCGACGTCGTTTTTTTTTTTTTTACAGAAACCTTATTGTTAATTTCTAATAGATATTGTTTATTAACCAATTGTGTATTATGAGCGAATACTTGAAAAAAATTCCTACATATAGTTATTATTATGTTTCGTTTGGTCATAATTTTCGGAATAAGAAAAAGAATAAAAATATATAAAGTGCGTTTTGAAAAAAAAAAAAAATAAATGACGCAGCGAGATTTGAACCAGCGATCTCGCGGTTACCAGACTCGAACGCTACCAACTGAGCTACGCATTTCGTTGGAACGTGCGTTGCGTCAGGTGGATTTAACTAGTCAAGTAAAACTTCAAAGTCGATTATCTCGGAAATTTATGAATATTGCGTCGAACTACTTTGGGAAATTCTTATTCAAGGTCCCAACTACACGTACCACAAATATCAAAAATTCAAAAAATCCGACTACCTTGCCGTCTCCTTGTTAGTCTTGCTACTATCGAAACCGTGTCACCTCTTCTGCCCTTCTTTCCTATCAGGTACCTTGGGATTCCCACCTCCGCGATCTCTCTATATCTTTTTACACTTCTTGAGCTCCATATCTTGTCCCCTCTCTTTTGTTCTTGTATTTCTTTGTCCCTTTTTGACGTCTTCTCTCCTATATTTTCTTCTGCCTCCATAATTCTCTCCGCTTCCCCATTTCCTATTTCGCATCTCCAGAGGTATTTTTTCCTTTCCAGCCATTCCCTGGAGCTCTTTCCTTTAGTCTCTTCTTTCCTCCTTTCTTCTGTGCATGCTATGAGTATTGTCTTATTTCCTTTCTCCCTTATCCTCTCTTCAAATCGTATCGCCCTTTTTCCAGCTTCCACCCTTATTTTGTCTCTTTTTACTTCTTCTCTTACTATGTATCCTGTGACAGGAAAATAGGGTTCTCTCTCGACGTCAAGACTCGAAGTGACTCCTCGAGAACTCAATTAATCCCTGAATCCCTAAAATCGACATTACTCCTGTAGATAGAGGGTTAGTAACCCAAATTGTCAAATTACAGATTGGACCAAATGCCACGCTCAATGAGGAAAAGACTCACTTTGAATTTGACCGCGAAATAAACACCCTGCCTGTATGCGCTGTAGCGAATCGGCAGTAGAAGCGAAGACGATAGATCGGCGCAAGCTAGTTGCGCACATTAGATATACTCTTAACACGTGCAGTAGTCCTCGAGGAGTCTTGGCCGTATTTGGTCCGGTTTCGTCAGTAAAATTGTATCTGTATTACTCGTCATAATTAACTTCGACCGTATGTCGTCGCCAGTTAATTAGTCTTAATTATTTGGTCAACTGTAAAACATATTTACTGGGTATATCACCAAAGCCGTAAGTAAATAAATTTATATATCTTTTCTTATACGCTTTTCTAGTGTCTTGCAATTATTTATGGTCCTCCATGTATCCACCTTGTGTTGTCTCTTTTATTCTCAATAATCGAGCTAGTCGAATTCGTTATTTATTTATTTATTTACATATTCATTGTCAAAGTATATGAAGGAAATTTAGGTATTGGTTCCTCAAACCAATTGGCGCCCAACAAATTTATAAAATTAAATAATTAGCCTAGAGCCCTGTCAGCCGACGGACCACGGCCGCGGCAGGTGTAGCGTATTTTATGTTAATATTCGTTGAATTTTCTTTGTCCAAAAAGTACGCGGTCTCAATCCTGGGGTTGTTCTTTCTACTCCCAGTATCCATCTGAGGTATCTTTCTTGTATCTTTTCTATTTCTTCTCTTTCCTTCCAGCCCCATATTTCCACCCCGAATAGCATCATTCCTTTTATAATTGCGTCAAATAGTTTTAGTCTCCATCCTACATCTCCTTTAAATTTCCTTTCTCCTATTCCCCATATCTTACCCATTGCTAGCTTTGCTCTCCTTGCTCTTTCTCTGATGTGTGGTTCTTCTCTGTTATCTCTTGTGATTATATATCCTAGATATTTTATTTCTTTGACTTCTTCCAGTTCCTTTTCTCCCCATTTCCAGATTCTTGCCTTTCCTTTCCCTCCTCCCTTCCTTGCCACCATTATTTTTGTTTTTTCTTCACTCACTTCCAGCTTCTTCCTCATAAAGTATTTTCTTGTTCTCTCCAGCATCTCTTTCATCTCTTCTTCGTTTTCGGCCAATAAAACGATGTCGTCTGCGTAACCTAGAGTCCAGACTTTCTCCCTCCCGATTGTTACCCCTCCACCCTGTCCCTTCTTCAGTGTTTCTCCTAAGTCTGCTATATATATATTGTAACTTTTTGGGTGCTTTACGCGACACGGAAGGTGTCGCGTATGGCTAGTTACTTGTGAGTGTCTTTACTCTAGATTAATTTCTAGGGCTCCTTGGAAGAGGTAATCAATTTGTTAGTCCCTAATACAGACTAGGGTGGAGCGAATCACACCGTAGCTGCCTCCCTCAGACCTGGATGCTGCAAGCAGCACCGAGGCTGTATCAGACTTGGGATTCAACGCACTTGCCGAGACCGTATCTTGACTTGGGTACGCCTAGCGCACCGAAGCAAGTATCGGATCTGGGCAGCGCAGTCGTCACCGAAGCTGTATATTAGCTAATTAAATGCAAAGTGTTAGTCAGGTCGGTTCAGCCTACGGAGAAGAAGGTTGTAAAGAAAAGGAAACCGTCCCGATTAACAAAATGTTTAATTAGTCAAACAATTCATAATCAATTGAAGTGGTTGCAACCGGAAAATTATACTATAAATTATATTACTAAAGTTTAATCTAACGTCGTAGGTTTAGCTATGCAACGATCCTACATTCGTCTAGTTTAATTTTCGTTATTTTAGAAATTCGATATAATGTGATTGAATTGAGAATTATAATGAAAAAATGGAAAACAAGTATATTATTTGACTCTAAACGTAAAACGCCGCTATGGTCGCTTCCGTAGCTAAATGACTCTATAGAGTACCAGGGCGCTTTGCCTGTCTGGCCTCAGAAAGGATATATTTGTGAGACAGCGTGGCGCTTTGCCTAACACTGCTGCTCGAGCCATGTTAGCGCTGCGCTTATATAGTCACTGTTTGACGTCACTTGTTGTGCGCGGTTGACTGTGCGCGTAGTGACCTATTGTTTCGGGCTTAGATCACCCGATCCGTTACAATATATATATTGTAACGTATCAGGCGTTATGCCTGATACGAATACATGAGACAATCGCGCATCCCCCTTCACGCATAACAACTGACGTCACAAAGCGCTATATAACGAGCGGTGCTGCTCGACAGAGCAGCGCATTCCAGGTATAGCACCGGTGCGACTCACTACTCATCACTTAGTCAGGACCTGATAGGCGTAGAGCCCAGGTGCCTTATTAGAATCACTTTGCGAAACGGAGTTACCTACAGCAGGAACTTACGTCTAGAATCAAATTATTCAATTCCAAATTAATATTCAATCATTTAACATCTTATCCATTTGCTTTACACCTTCGTAACGATAATTTCGTGGCTCAGCCAAAACACAAAACACTTTAAAAACTTAGGTTCTCTTATTACTTAACTCTTAGGTTAATGTTTTCTTTTGTAATGATTTTCTTTTTGTATTATTTTTGTTCGTAATTTTATAGATTAAATTATAATTTAACTGATCAGCTAAAATCCATCTCAGAACATCTTTCTTTCCTTTATTCTACTAATCAATCCATAGCTAACATACAGCTTCGGTCAGGCAAACGCTGCCCGGATCAGATGCCTGCTTTGGTGCACTAGCTGCATCCAAGTCAGGGTACTGTCTTGGTGAGATAACGCCGATCCAAGTCTGATACAGCCTTGGTGCGGATTACCGCATCCAGGTCTGAGGGAGGCAGCTACGGCGAGATTCGCTCCGCCCTATTCTGTATTAGGGTCTAACATCTACCTATATCGGGAAGTCCTGATTAAAATTTCAAGACAAAGAACTTACAAGTAACTACCGGATCGCATCACCTTCAGTGCCGCGATCCGAGCAACCCCAAAAAAGTTACAATATATATATATATTGAACAGGGTAGGGCTAAGGGGACAACCCTGCCTTACCCCCCTCACTACCCAGAACTCTTTCGATAAATCGTCTTTTGACTTGAGCCTGCATTTGGTTTCTTTATATATTTCTCTGACTCTGTCTATCATTTTCCTCGATACTTTTCCTTTCTCCATTGTTTTCCATAAAACGTCTCTGTCCAGTCTGTAAAATGCCGCCTTGAGGTCTAGAAATGCCAGGAACACTTTAACCCCCTTTTCTTTGATCCTTGTTCCCATGATGTGTTTTAGTGTGAAATTGTTGTCTATTACTCCTCTGCCTCTTCTGAATCCTACTTGGTTCTCTTTCATTATGTCCTTTGCTTCTACTTCTTTGGTCAGGTATTTGTTCAGGATGCCTGCATAGATTTTGTAGGCCGTTGCTGTTAGCGTTAGTCCCCTGTAATTCTTAACGTCTTCTGCGTCGCCTTTCTTCAGGATCGGGGTTATCACCCCCTCTTTCCATGGTTCCGGGAATCCTTCTCCCTTCCACACTTTTTCCAGTATTTCTCCTAATTTTTCTGTTACCTTTTTTTCTCCATACATCCATGCTTCATTCTTTATAGTGTCGTATCCTGCCGCTTTCCCTTTTTTTAGTTTCTCGATTCGTTCCTCAATTTCTTTTCCCCAGTCCATTACACTTTCCTCTATGTCTTCTCCGTTCGTGTTGACCCTCGCTGCTTCTTTCTCCCTGATGTGCGGTCTTACATCTGTACCTCCTAGTGTTCCTGCAAAGTGCTTCCTCCATGTCTCCATTGTTATTTCGTCGCATATTTCTCCTTTCTTTTTTCTGAATTTGTTTACATATCTCCATGCTCCGCTATCGTCTTTGATTTTCTCTTATATTCACATTTTCTCTTATATTCTGTTCTCTTGTTCTTGAATCCGAGTGAGGCCCCCTCACACCCTTCTCTCGCTCTTCTCCATTCCTTCTGTAGTGATTCTTTAATTCTCTGCATTCCTTGTCCCACCACTCCCTGAATCCGGTTTTTCTGTTTGGCTTCATCTCTCTTTTTATTGTTGCCTTATCTATGTCTGAATGTAGTTCAGACCATTCTTCTTCTACTCCTTTCGCTGTCCATTTGACTTTCTCCATTTTGTTTTTGAAGGCTGTCGCTTGTTCTTTCTCCCAGACTTGAGTCATTCTTTTCCTCTCCAGACTTGAGTCATTCTTTTCCTCTCCACTTCTTTCCTTTGCGTGTCCTTTTCTCCTATTCCTATTTCTACTATGATGGGTTGGTGATCGGAGTCCGTCCTGCTCCCAACCTTGAACCTTTCTATCTGTTCCCATGCTTCTTCGTTCGATATTCCGAAGTCGATTATTGTTCCTCTGTTTCCTCTGTGATATGTCAGTTCTCCTCCTTCATCTCCTCTCTTGTTGCCGTTCAGTACTGTCCATCCCCTGTCTTCAACCAGTTCCAGTAAGTCTGTCCCTTCTTTGTTTGTTTTGTCATCTTTCGTCTTTCGTCCTTCCTCTTTTTCTTGGTTCTCGCCGTCTGCCCTACCTCCTTTGTTCCCAATCCTTGCGTTGAAGTCCCCACCGATTAGTAACTTTTCTTCATCTCTTACTTCGCCTATTAGGCTTGCTAGCTCCTTTAGTTTTTGTTTCTCCCCTGCTCTATTGTATACTGTAATTATTCTCCATGTTTCTCCTTTGTGTCGTATTTTCCTTTCCTGTAGTCCTTCTATTTCCTGGATCATTTCTTCGTGTGCTCTATCGTGTCTCACCCCTGTTATAATACCTCCCATTGCTCTTCCCTTCTTCTCTGTTCTTTTGGCTCCTTGACATTTCCATTTCCAACCCGTTGGCATTCTTTTTTCCCAGTTTTCCCACTCTTTCTTCTCCAGCCATGTCTCGGTTAGTCCTATTACGTCAAATTCTCTCAGATACTCCCAGAACTCTTCATCCTTATGTCTTATACCTGCGACATTCCAGAAAATTGCTTTTGTTGCCCCCCCTCTTGTCCCCGCTAACATCCCCCCTTCTGCTCTTTCCTCTGCCCCTGCCTCTTGTTCTTCTCTCTATCAGTTGCTCTCGTTCTTCGCTCCATTCCCATAGATTGTCTCCAGTCCAGAGCTTTTTGTATCCTACTTTGGTCTTGACGCCCGGGTTCTTCTCCCTTTCCTTTCTGGCTATGTCTAGGATTCGCCTCTGTATGTCTCTTTCTTTTTCTGTCAGGTCGTCATCTATGTATATTTTCCTGTCAGCCAATTTCTTTTTGCCTTCCATTATTTTTCTTTTCCCCTCCCAGCTTTTGACCTTCACTAGGATTACTGTTCCCTGGCTGTTTCTCATGTCTATTATCCCTCTTGTTTCCAGTTCCCCCCCTGCTACCTTGTTGATAATATCTTTGGCTATCTCCTCTACGTTTCCTCCAGTAGCTACGTCTTGTCCTTTTATTATAATATTGTTTTTTCTGTCTCGCTTATCTTTTGCTTCTTGTTTGTTCTCTAACTCTCTCATTTTTTGGTACAGATCTCCGTTTTTATCGCTGTTCCTGTGTTGCATCTCTTCTACCACTACCCTCCTTACTTCTTCTTCCATTACCAATTTCTCTGTCTCCCTTCCTATCCTCCCTGTGCTTTCTTGGCCGGTCCTGTCTGCTTCGAGTCTTGTAATTCTGTCTTCCAGTCTCTTCCTTTCTTTCTCTCCTTGTGCCTTCAGTTGTTCTATCATGCTTGTCAGACTCGTTTTGTCCTCTCTCGCCTCTTTCCTGCTTCTCTCTACCTGGTCCCTCATCTTTTTCATTTCTAATACCATGGCGCTCATTACCTTTTGTATTTCTTCTAGTGCTTTCCCGGTTCCTTCTTCCTGCTCGTTCGCAGCTTTTTTCCTTGTTGGGCCTTCCTCTGTTTGCATACTTCTCTCTTTTCTCTCTGTTTCTGGCGATTTTCTTAAATTTTTCCTTTTGATGGTCTGCTCCTGGTCCTCTGTATCCTCGTCACCCTCTATTCCTTGTTCTTCTATTACTCTTTTTTTCCATATCGTGTCCAGTTTTTGGCATTGCATTACGTCCTTTCCCGTTTTGGGTAGGTTCGTTGGTCTTCCTCTTTTTCTATGTTTCGGTGATGTTGCCGGTGTACTCCATATTTCCATGCTTTCTCTATCTGTGTCCTCCTTCTCTGATTCCTCTTTCCCTTTAACTTGTCTTCGTTCTGTAAGTTCTCCTGCTGCCCTCTCTGTTGTCTCGGCGGAACTGTCCGTTCCTGCGCTTGCGCCTAACGTCCACGTCTCTCTTCCATTCCCCGCCATTCCCGCCGCTATTTCTAGGTTATCTTCTTTCTTTCCGATTCTCCTTTGCTCTTACCCTTTCTCTGTCTTGTTTCCTAGACGGTTGTCCTTATCTTGCACTTTTCGTTCCGTTTCTTTCTTTTCCTTATGACTTATTTGGATTTACCGACCCTGTGAACACTTTTTGCACGCACTTGCAAAAACACGCGTCCACTCTGTTCGGTGTCCTTACCGGAAGTCCAATATATGTAGTATAAAGAAGAAATAAAAAAAAAAAGAAAATATATTCAGTAAATTAAAGTTTTACGAAGTTAATGAACGTGTAGTCACATCACAAAATTGCACGGAACATAAGTGTTTCCATCAGACATAACATGCATATTATTGACAGACTCGTCCAAAAGATTTTCGTGAGGTATGAAACCCCATTCTGTAGTTTGATTTACTTCAAAAGCACTTAAATGACGACACTGGCCAACAGTAATCAGTCTCAGAAATAAAAAAGAGACTTCATTCTTATCATTAATGATTATATATTTGATTCGTCCGAAAAAAACGAGAATATCGTCTGTACTTGTACTTATCACGTTATTATTATGATATTGAATTCCGTTTATTTGTACCCATGGTATACAATGGTACTCGTTAAACAGGGTAGACGGTAATAGTTGCTTAAAACAATTATAATCACTCATAAAATGTAATTTTGAAATAACCGGTCCGCAGATCACACGTTCAGTAAAACCTGTATTACAAATAAATCTGTAACACAATTGTAATTGATGTTTCCAAGATAGAGTGCATGAAGGATTTATGCGCGTTGTAACAACCTTGCTGTTTTCTTTAATCTGTTTATGTTTTCCTTCGAATCGGATACATGACATAGTTTTTAAAGGGCCATACTTCTGCATTAGCCCAGGATAATGCAGTAGAATGTGATGTTTAAATTTTAACGTGTCATCAAAAAGCTTCAACAGCAATACAATTAGTTAAAAGCGATTGAAGTAAATCTATATTATCGCTGTTGGTAACAGGTGACATTGCAATGCACACAATTTCTCTCACAACATTAACAACTCAATTACAAGGTCCCCTATCAGTAAACCAAGATTGTAAATTAAGTAATTCATTTCAGACGCTGATAAAATAATGATCTTTTTTTTATAGATTCTAATTTTAATTGAGGAACATTTTTGCTGCCTGTAGGATGGTCGAAAAATCGTATTCTTTCATTCAAAATTTCTAAAGTAATGATTTTTTTGGCGACAATGAGGTAACATAGAATTTTGCCTAAATCGTACCGGCATATACCTTCGAGCAGATCATGCATCGTATCTACTGAAGTGTTTATCACAACATGAAAATGTGGTATAGTTTTAAAAACACATTGTTCTTCTATCGCAAAAGTTTTATCAGTGCAATGCTGTAAATAGTTTTCAACCGTTCTTAAATTTTCAGAATTTTCAATAACTTGCCTTTTCATTTCGTCTCTCGAAGTTAAAAAAATCCTACAACAATGCTCTAAATTGAAACTTTCTTTGTTATTATATCCTACCACTATTTTTAGTTTGAACATTTTTGTAGTGTAGGGTATGTTTGATCTAAGTTTTCTTGACATTAAAATTTCAGCTGGAGAAGCATTATTGATAACTGGTGTATTTCCATAATGTAGTAACGCTAAGTTTATCTCTTTGTCATCTTTTATCACTTTTTCAAATATTTGTTTTGCTGTCTAAATGTGTCTTTTAGTCAGCCCATTGGATTGTGCATAGTGAGGCGAAGTAATAACGTGTGTGAATTCCCATTCTTTAGCAAATTTTTCGGATATCGATGATGTAAATTGTGGGCCTCCGTCACTTACAATGGTGCGTGATTTTCCATGTCTTGCGAATACAGATTTTAATTTTCTATTTACGGTTTCGCTAGTCGTATCTCTTCTTAATTTTTTAATTTCCACAAACTCAGAATAGTAATCGATTATCAACGAATATCTTTTTCCTTTAAGTTCAAATATGTCGCACCCCACATCATTCCAAGGTATATTTGGTATCTCATGTGATATGAGTGGCTCTTTCCTTTGTGAGTTTGAATATTCATGACATATTTCACATTGTTGTATTTTTTGTTTCATCTGATTGGTCATTCCTGGCCAAAATAATGATTCTTTTGCTAATTGTAAACATTTTCTTATGCCTAGATGGCTATAGTGGATCCTACTAATCATTTTTTCTCTCATTTTCTTTGGCACGACCAGACATTGACTTTTAAATATTAGGTCGTCATGAATGGTTAGCTCTTCTTTATATTGTCTATAAGTTTTCAAATTCTCTTTCAATTTCTTAATTTTTCTTGGCCAGCCATTCATGATTACCTGTTTTATATCTTTTAAGTCTAGATCTTCTTTGGTATTTTGTTTAAACTCCGCTAATTTCTCGTCCGTCACGTTAATTTGAGACTGTACCAGGCAAACATGTAAATCTAACTCTTTGTCTAGGCAATCGTTAGGTTTATCTTTTAAATATGCTCTCGATAGAGCATCTGCTATAATTAAATCTCTCCCTGGTTTGTATTCCAATTCTATTTCATATTTTTGTATCTGTGCTATTTTCTTGTAATATATTCCGAAACAAGTCGATACTTGAATCAGTCAATAAATTTTCGGGCGGTGATACGTTCGCCTCGACTTGTTCGACCGTAATATTTCGGCGTACAAGTTCGAGCATTTCGATAGCTCCATCGGAAGCCTCATTTTCACCGTCAATTTCGATTGTTACCCAATCGGCGATGACGGTGTCCTCGTGAGTCTTCGAACTTGAACTGGCGACATCCATGGAATCAACGGATGCAACCTTCTTCTCTGTAGCTGGTTGTGCTCTCGTACAGTCTTATACATCGCCAGACTCGTCAATGGGACGAGCGCATTTTCTTCGAAGCACTGCAGCTTCTTGGGCTTCGAGAATATATCGACGCCCGATATAATGTGCTCCTTTTCACCCGGAATTTGAAACGTGCTCTTTTCCATCCGGAATTTGAAACGTGCTCTTATTCGTATCGGGCGTCGATATGTAGGATCGCGGATCCGCATATTTCTATTCCGACGACTGTCTATAATTTCAGGAAGCAAGCATTTTACATTCCATGTAAAATCGACAGAGAAATGGTTTCATTTTTGAATCCCAGAATCCATCGTCTCTGGTGACTTTGACGAGTTTCATATCCGTCGAAGACTATAGCGCAAATATGCAATAATAACGCTTGGTTACGTGTAACTGACCTTGTATTTGGTAATAATACACGTGATTCTTATTCAGAAGGTTCTTGTCCTTCTTGTCGAAAATATTCCGAAGATTCGGCTTTTCGGTTATAACCTTTTCCAAGTCAGCGTTCTGTGCTGAAAATGGACATTTGATTTCAACGATACCATCGTCGTCTATCAAACCGTCTAAAGACGCTCCTAGATAGGGGATCTCTTGATCAATGAAGAGGCCACAAGGAACGATTTTTATCTCCAGTTGTGCTTCAACGTCTCGTCGGGCGTTGTTCTCATTTGCAAGCCCAAACTGAGTGGCAGCAGTGTCGATTAGCTTCGGGTACCGAATGCTCGCAACCATTTTCGCGCACGAAGTGGTTGGCAACATGCGACATATCGTCCCAAATTTCAACGTTGTGATAATCTCAGTACGCAATTGATGCCACAGCTCAGAATCGCTCTGCGATACCGTATTTCGCTCGATCTGTCTCGCGTTATTCTGGTACGACTTCAATTTTTCAATGTGTCGTTCAGCAAGAACATCGAATACCTTCTTGTCGATGTCCGGCTTGCTGGCAGACGGACCGTAGTCCTTGTCAACGCCGCGATGAATTCGCAGCCTGCGATTGCATTTTTGCAACCTGCATAGGCGAGTATTCTAATTTCGACCATGCCTATGGAATTTCATTTTCGCTATGGCGGTAGGCGTATAGTGTGTCACATGGCGGTGTAACTGAGGTAAAACAGAGTTCGTGTTGTATTGCACAACCGAACGGAGGTAACATCTCATTTGGTACGAGTTTCTCATACAATGATTAATTCTCTTTCCAGAATTTAATTTGTTCACTCTAGAATTGCACGCCTCTGCCGCATTATTAGTAACGTTCCTTAATAAGCTCTTAGCGTAACAACTCAAATAGCGCACTGCCTCGTGAACGCAAGGATAAACTCCGGTTCGATGGAGTTCTGCCAGCACATTCTTACCATCGTGCTCAGATACACAGTCAAATGGCTGTGTGTGGCAATTCGAGTGGTCACCGTAGACATGAAAAAATATGTTTGATATATCTATACGGAGTTTCATTATTTTTTCGTCCTCTGATATGCTCTTCGCATTGCGAAGGTCTCTCGCTTTCTCTACGTTGAGACGAATTTTCAAACCGCTCGAAAGCACGTACCGTCGGAATTGAGTGACGTTCAGTAGTTCCTTCTGCGGATTTTTCGCAAGCTTCGTGAAGGAAGCAGCTCTTGACTTGCGGCTCAAGCTTCGGAACAAGTGATTATTGCACTCGATTTTCTCGACGACAACTCCGTATTCAGCGAACGGATTATTGTCTCGTATAGCTTGATGTACGCTGCTGTCACCGTCCGTAATGAGCGTTTTATATGTATATTAGACCGTTGCACTCAACGCTATTCCAGAAACCTTCCACAATAATGTCGGTTTCCATTGCATTTGAGCTGCGGTGAAGCCCCCAAAGTAGTTAGACAAGGCGGGTTCTGGACCAATCTAGGTCACCGTTGGTCCAGAACCCGCCTGTGTTCTGATTGATTGAAATTGAGGTCACCTGCAAGGACTGCCCCAATGTAACGGTAATTGCAAAAATTTCACCCGCGGCTTGATCCAAGATGGCGACCGTGTACGATGTAAGATGGCGATCATCCGCAATAAGATGGCGGTCGTGCGAGTCAAAATTCCCCCTTCTACCGATTTTGAACCGGGACTATTTCCAGCATGATGACGGACCCCCTTGATTTGAGAGAAGGGGGGTAGTTCTGATGTCATCATAATGAGCCTTCACCACGATACCGTTATAACGTATTCCTTCGCCCAAAAGACGAGGATTCGGACTCCATGCTTGCTTCTCATTTCCTTGCGGGAGGTAACGGATTCGATGCGATATGGAACAGCGAGACGACTCATAAGTTTCTAATATTCAGCTTGGATAAATCGGAACGGGGCCGAATCGTTTTTGAATTAACGGAATTAGTCGTATAAGTTTTTCTAATATGTAAAATTCGGCTGGATGAGTCGGATGTATGCAAGCCTCGTTTCTGAATTCAGCGAGAATGAGTCATAATGCGGTCGGATGAATCGGCACGTATGCAAGCCCATCCCTGAATTTACGCGTCTCCTCGATAAAGTCGCCGTGGACGGTTACCGACCGTCGATACTTTCTTAATTGTTAAATACATCTATCCAACGATGCTGAATGCATATGTGAACGATTGACTTATCAAATATCCTGAAAATAAAATTTCGCAGACTACAG
The DNA here is from genome assembly GCA_947538915.1 of Tenthredo distinguenda. Taxonomy (NCBI): domain Eukaryota; kingdom Metazoa; phylum Arthropoda; class Insecta; order Hymenoptera; family Tenthredinidae; genus Tenthredo; species Tenthredo distinguenda. Next base: position 17,541,108 of record OX384534.1, read on the forward strand.
TTATAGAACAAATTGATATTAAATTCTTAGAATTCAGCGAATTCATACTTTTTATTCAGTGAAAAATACAGAGAGGATGGATTCATTTATTCATTTGACATTGTGAACAGTCTCTGACCATGGGAGTAGGTCCATCGAATTGATCACTCTGCGATCCATAATGTATTCTACATCTCCGGCAGCCTGCAATATCTGTATCCTTCTTCATAGCCTCCGATAGTTTGTTTACATAGATATAACTTGCGTGCTCAACAACTTTTTTCACAACTTCCTGCACCTTGTCGTAAGACATATTGCCAGCATTCCATTGTATTCCATGATGATTTCGCGTCAACCAAGCATCGGTAGCTCTACATTTGACCGACAAGGTTTTCCAAGCACACGGTGGTTTGAAGAGAATGCGTGCCAGACCTTGCTTGCCTGTTTCATCCGTTTGAATGGTAATTGCACCGAGCTCTTTTAGTACGAATTCGTTGGCGGGGTGTTGAAAACCTTGCACATCCAATATCACCTCCATGGTAACGATTTATTTTCTAGAACGATACGATGTGGATTTCAGAAATGTTCAAAGTTAACTAATTTCAACAAGATTCAGCCTCACTTTTATATCGTACATCCCCTCTTAAACAAGGTGTAACAGACTACCGTGCACAGCTGGAACTGACGATGAATTGTCTTCGTTTTGAATGGTTGTGAAAGGATTTTTCGCAAATATGGATATGATTTTTTCAGTACTTACTCATCTTTTTTATTATTTTTTAATCATAGTAAAATACGGAAAGTACAGTTTTGTAGTAAACAGTAATATTTTGCAATCATAAATGTAAAAGTAGAATAATATAGTTCTCCTTATGTCAACTTCTTAACACTACCACTGATCGGGTTGTACTCAATTATACGATCGTGTAAAATCATACAATAGACCGGAGTTTGCGGAGGAAAAGGATTCGTTGACTCGAATTCAAGGCGAATGTCCACAGGTCCTGATTTCAGGGAATCGTTTTGCTTCGAACAATCTATAACGATGAGGGGTGTTCAGAAACTCATTCCTGCTCAATAATGGTTCAGGATCTTTAACGTAGTATGATGGCTGGAAGTTTGCGTACATATCATAGAGCAGAGCGTACTGGTTACGAGCAACATCGAGATTCAGGTTTCTGTAAGGATAACTCTGTGAGTTTAGAAAGAGCTTCACATCTCGAATGTTGCAGTGATCGAAATGACTGGCGTTCCTAGTAGCATTATTCTTTCGACCCGTCTGAAACCCCACTACAACATATCGAGGTTTTTCGAGTTGAGTGGAAGTTTTCACGACCCAGACATGCTTCGAGGTAGCGGGTAGTAGCGGGTACTCGTATAATTCCCACGTGCGATAACTGATAGGGATGGGTGCATCTTTGGCAATATAGTTTAGTAGCTGGATTTTTCGTTGATCGGAGACCTTGATGTACGGAATCATCCACTCGAGTTTCAGCAATGAAATTTTGAACGGCTCTACAGCACCATCGGCGGTTGTCTGTATAATCGCATTCGTATCCGTGTTTGTCCTTGTAAGAATCAACTCGTGCTTCGCATTGACGATGATTCGACGATAGTCTTCAGCGAAACCCAGTAGCAAACTCAGTGGTATGGAGATATCGAAGTAGCCGTTTTCATCAGCTATATCATCGTCATTGTCATTGTCAAGCTAACCAGCGTTTTCCAGCAGAGACCTTTGGTTGGGGCTTTGGGATATGTAATGCTTCATTACGGTTGTGAGACCAACCTTCTTATTTCGATCGATTTCAACAGCATTCAACTCGTAGCGTATATCCTCGAACAGGTGACAAATGGTATTGTTGACTAACTTTGTGGCGGTAACCGGAGTTTGTCCATCAGCCTTGGTTAATCTGCCGTAAACGTGAAGCGAACTTCTACTCGGTAGTAAACACAAATCTTGATGTTGAACGGCGATTCGAATTTCATCGTTGTTTTCGAAGCTCGTTGATGCGAAGGGTTGATGTGCGTGAGAAAAGTCAAAGACAATCGGTCTTTGTATCGTTAGGATTTCCTCCATGGTACAAAGCAGACGATTGCAATACAGCAGAATTGTACTCTTACTTTCCGGAAAATCCTCTTCCACGAACTCTGAGTCCTAGGCTCTCCAAGAACTGGATGTTTTGACGTCTGAGCTCCCTGCAAGGTGTGCGACGACTGTTTGTTTTTCGGCATACCGATTCTCTTTTATAACTCCCTCCGACTTTAGTTTCAAAAACGATGCCCATCACGATTTCACGTGCAGTCTTATTGTTACCACTTCACCTTGTAAATCAACCAATTGTCCGTCTTGATCAACTAATTTGAGCTGAAGATGGTCTATTGCTCGAACGGTGATCGGAAGATAAATGACGTTTGACGGTACTTCGATGATCTTATATCCTGGTGGGACGACGGGGAAAAACTCGTGAATGGTGTGCACTTGTTGTCCGTTGAGGTACGCACCCGTAGTGACGTTGCACTCGACTCGTAGGGAGTTAACTTTAAGAATAGCCACCGGCAAGTCGGATGTATGAGTGATATTAGCTTTGAGGATGCGTGGAGCGAAACCCAATAGTCGCGCGAACTTCTTAACTTAATAAATGAGCGATCATTGTAATACTCCGGGTCAAAACATCAAGACCAGTAGTCAGTCACAGTAAATCAGATATCAGTTAGAATAATCAGAAACCTTTGTAGAGATATTAATTGTTATTTAATAAACTATTCACTTGATTGTACGATTAAGTTCCAACTCTTAACTCAACACGGACCTCCTAAATAAATAAATTATAAAAAATAGTTTTCTGAAGGATCTCAGGATCCCGATTACAACACTGCGATTAATCAACCGGAGCAGGGAGACAGGGCAACTCGTGCCATATAGAGATGACGGGAATGCGATAGGAAGCCGCGTAGACGCGCGTGTTCCGAAAAAAGAATAGATGGTGCTGCATGCGATTGAGAACGATTCGAGCGGTAGCAAGGATGTGCGAGACGAGCTATTCGACAGCGCAACGGATTCTTAGTGATAACGCGTTGCACGCGTTCCACTACACGCGTTCCACTACACGCGTTCCACTACACTACATCCGAATTTTACCAGAGGAATTATTTTTACAGATTGTTCAGGCAGAGTATAATCAATCTCGTAGATCAGCTGGACGGCCAGTACTTATCGATCGCATACACATCATCGTGTGGTGTTTACGTGCAAAATCAGACTATGAAGTCCTACCGCGCACCGAGCGCAAGAACTATTCCATCTATGTATGTATTCTTGCGGACTGGATCGAAGTCTACAGATCAGTGTATCTCGAAATTCCCCGTGGGAAACATTGTATTCAATCGGCTCTGTAGTCAAATGTATCCATAAATCACGAGTTTTAAGCTGTAGTGTGAGCTTTTCTACTTCATTTAACCCGAAGGTCACTTATCCTAGGCCTCTATCCCGCTAACTCGTTCACCCATATCCTAAGAACTTCTCTCTATCGTTTTCTCGCAACATTTTCTGGTCCTTCGAGCCGGATCGGTTAATTTTAACAATCTCTGAATCATCGCGAATCTCGGGTAACGAATTAGTGGGTGAGTGATGCAGTAGGGTTGTGAAAAGTTTACCAGCAGCGATACGGCAAAAGCTAAAAGTGAAAAATCTCGGTGAAATCTAACTGAAAACGGCTAATTTCAAACCCGTATCAAAGTTGCGGATTATCTCATCAAGACTCGTAGTCAGTGTGTGACAATAACTCAAGTGTCGTGTGCGTGCAAGTAAGTGTGTCGCACGCGTGTCGGTGTCTACCTCGCAGTGTCAACACTCAGATTCCCGTAGAATCGACTAGCTATACAGTCGCTCAGCGAGTTAATCGATCGTCAAAACGAACTTTTCTGGCGCATCTCGCGCACAGTGGGAAATCTTCGAAAGCTCGGGGAGGCAAACATCACCTATGGCCAGGTGCAATCGCGGCTTAACGCTCTCGAGGCGAATTGGACAAAGTTCCAATCGAATCACGACCAGATGGTCACACAAAAATTCGCGGCCGATGACAAGCAGCTCGCATTGATCGAGCAACGATCGTATTTTTCGAAGGACCTGTTCGGGCAGTGTAAAGGAAAATACCTAGACTCGCGGGGAAATATGCTCGATCTTGTGGAGTCACTCAAACCGACAGCAGCACCAAATGCATCTCACGTAGATGCACCTCTAGCCTCGGCTGCTAGGCCAGCGTTACAGCGGCTACCTCCTATCGCGTTGCCGTCGTTTTCCGGCTTTTTTTCTGAATGGCAACCTTTCCACGATCTCTTCAAGTCAATGGTCCGCAAAAACGAACAGCTCTCGGATATGGAAAAACTCCATTATTTGAAAACCAGCTTGACCGGTGAGCCCGCACAACTAATCCGAAATATCGCTGTCACCGGTGACAACTTCTCTCGTGCCTGGAAAACTCTCGTATCGCGCTACGAAAACAAGCGGTTACTCAGAAGCTCTCATCTCGGAAAACTCTTCGCGATTCCGTGAATCGGGAAGAAATCATCGACAGAAATCAAACGTCTGCACAGCGATACCTGCGAAGCCATCGGTGCTCTGGAAGTACTCGGTCGCCTCGTCAAACAGTGGGATGACATTATCGTTCATATGACAGTAAGCAAACTCGACCCTAGATCTCTCGAAGAGTGGGAAAAGCGTGTAAGCGAAACTCGTGACCCTCCAGCCTTCAAGGAGCTCGAATCATTCCTGCTCAGTTGCATCCACACCCTAGAGGCTGTGGAACGAGCCCAAGATCAGAGTGCCTCCAACAGAATGCAGGTTTCACCCGGGAAGCCTAGCGGTTTCACTACCAAATCTCACGTGTTGCAATCGAAAGAATCATCGTGTTCCTATTGCAAGAGAAATCATTACATCGCGGGGTGCAAATCGTTTCAAGGTAAACCGCTCGAACAAAGAAAGGACTTCGTCTCATCTCACAGTCTTTGTTTCAACTGCCTCGGTCCACATCCAGTAAAAGATTGCCGATCGGACAAGAGATGTCGCACTTGCGAAGGTCGACATCACACACTCCTTCATCGCAGATCTTCCGCATCTGCATCAGCATCAGGTAATGATGCACCGCGAGGACAGGCTACCGCAGATCAATCATCTCAGCTTACGTCAAGCACCTCAGCACAGGTCAGCAGCCATACAACTCAATCGAAGAACGCGCAGTTTCACCAGTTCTCTTTGCGACAGCGCAAATTCTCGTTTCGAATCCTGAAACAGGCGAGTGCATCACTGTTCGAGCCTTGTTGGATCAAGGCTCTAAAGGCTCGTTCATCTCCGAGTTGCTTACGCAGCGATTGCGATCATCTCGGCGCCACGCTTCGATACCAGTCATCGGAGTTGGAGCTCAACAATCCGGAGTAACTCGCGGTGTTGCGACACTCCAGATAAAATCTCGGGTGAACACCGAATTCTCGTGCCGTGTGGAAGCCTTCATACTCCCTCGCCTGATCTCATTCCTACCATCGTTCCGAGTTCGCGTCGAAAACTGGCCTCATCTACAAGGTCTCATTCTCGCAGATCCAAGCTTCGCTGAATCTGGTCAAATTGACCTCATTCTCGGCGCCGATGTTGATGGCCACGTGCTCATCCAAGGGATACGTAAGGGAGCTCCTGGCACACCAATCGCTCAAAAAACCCAGTTTGGATGGGTATTATTGGGTCCTGTTTCGTCAGAAGCAACAACTATCTCTCATACCGTAGTCCAAGGGCTGCAATGCTCTTTGGATAATGAGTCGATCGATCTCGTTCGGCAGTTCTGGATACAAGAAGAAGTATCCACTCCGGTCGCGCTCACGACCGACGAAAACAGCTGTGAGAAGCACTTTCGCGAAACGGTTTCTCGCGATGCGACTGGTCGCTACATCCTTCGATTCGAATCAAAGACAGTTCGGTCGATTTCGGAAACTCGCGCATTCTCGCGCATCAAATGCTCCTACGGATGGAGAAACGGTTCGTGAGTGACTCGAAACTCAAGGAAGCTTATTCGAATTTTCTCCGCAAATATCATGACCTCGGGCACATGTATCGCGCTCCCAGTGAATCAAACAGTGACTCTCGCGTGTTTTATCTACCACATCACGGTGTCGCGCGCGAATGCAGTTCAACCGCAAAGTTACGTGTCGTTTTCAACGGGTCTCAGAGAACGGAAGTAGGAATCTCCCTAAATGACAATCTCTACGTCGGCCCAAAAGTGCAAACAGACCTCGCCGACGTTCTCTTGCGGTGTCGACAATATCCTGTCGCTTTCTCCTCAGATATCGCCAAGATATACCGACAGATTGGGCTGCATCAAGATGACTGGGATCTACAGCGAATCCTCTGGAGAGAAAACTCACAGCTCCCAATCGAGGAATATCAACTTTGTACGGTAACGTATGGTCTCGCCAGCGCTCCATATCTCGCAATACGTGTCCTTCACCAGCTCGTTCAAGACGAAGGGCAAGCTTATCCCCTTGCAAATCGGGTCATTATCGACAACACGTACGTTGACGATGTACTCTCGGGGGCAAACAACCCACTGCAAGCTCGCGAAAAAATTCGAGAACTCAATCAGCTGCTCAGGGCGGGCAGCTTCGAACTCAAACGTGGACGTCGAGCCACCCCGAAACTCTTGTGGACATTTCACCAGGTGATCGGGAAATTGCAAAACAGCAGAATCTCGATCAAAGTCCTTTCTTTCGTGCGCTCGGTCTCATGTGGAGACCCGAGATCGACTCGTTTTCATTTGCACCTCAACTTTTCAAGGATGAGCACATCCTTACAAAACGAAAGATTCTCTCGGAAACTGCTCAGCTGTTCGATCCTCTCGGTTGGCTCTCGCCAATCACGATCCGAGCCAAGGTTTTTATGCAACTGCTGTGGGCAATGGGCCTCAGCTGGGATCAGCCACTTCCCGAATCACTCGCGTCGCGCTGGAACACCTTCCGACAAGAGCTACAAGACATCGCGCTTATTACAATCCCTCTGTGGATCGGGCTCAGCTCAGAGTTTCCAGCGGTGGAGATTCACGGGTTCGCGGATGCTTCTCAAGAGGCTATCGCGGCGGTCATATATTTGCGAACGTACATCGACACTCACGAAGTGCGCGTTTCGTTAATGTGTTCAGAAACAAAAGTCGCGCCTCTCAGAAAAGTGACAATTCCGCGTCTCGAACTGTGTGCCGCGCTCCTCCTCGTCAGACTCGTGCGCCACGTGGAAAGCACTCTCAATCTCACGAATGTTCCAGTTCATCTGTGGTCAGACTGGACAGTCGCGCTCGCGTGGATTAAAAGTCACCCCTCTCGCTGGAAAGACTTTGTCCGCAATCGTGTCACCGAGATACAAGATTTCGCGCGCGCTCAGTGGCGTCACATATCGGGTTCGGAAAATCCAGCGGATCTCGCGTCTTGCGGCGCCTCTCCAGAGCAAGTTCGCTCCTCTGAACTCTGGACTCACGGTCCATCGTGGCTAGCCAAGCCTTCAGTCAGCTGGCCATCCTCATCTCCCACATTGAAGGGAGACGAACCTCTCGAAGAAAGAAAACAGGTAGCAGCCCATCACCTCGCGGCATCTGATCCGCCACCAATCTGGGATCTCGTCGATCGTTACTCATCGTTAACGAAATTGTTGAAAATCACCGCCTGCAAACGTGCTGCGAATTTATTCTTATCAAAATCGGTCCCGAAATCTCTTCAGGAAAATTTCTCGCGCGGTTCGATCAGGACGTCGGAACTAGAGGACGCCCACATCTTCTGGATCGCGACTATTCAGAACGCTTACTTCGAAGCCGAGATTAGATTGGTCAAACAAGGTTCGCGTCTCACTCGGCTCGCCCCATTCATGGACCGAAACGGACTACTAAGAGTTGGAGGACGATTGCAGCATTCGTTCCTAACTTACGACGAGAAGCACCCTCTCATTCTCCCTCGCGAATCGTCATTAACCACGTTGGTTTTTGATCATTATCATCGAACGACACTCCACGGGGGACCACAGCTCACTCTTGCCACCATCCCACAACGCTTCTGGATCATCGGTGGAAGGGTACCGGTCCGTTCGTACATCCATTGCTGCGTTTCGTGTGCTCGTCAACGCGCTACTCTTAGCGTCCAGCAGATGGGCCAGCTTCCTCAGTCTCGCGATTCGCAGGCAAGAGCCTTTTTGCACTCTGGCGTCGACTACGCAGGACCATTCGCAATTCGAGCCTCTCGCGGGAGAATTCCAAAAACTAACAAGGGCTCCATCGTTGTCTTTGTATGTTTCTCCACATCGGCAGTTCACCTCGAACTAGTCTCGGACTGCACAACGGAAGCCTTTATCGCAGCATATAAGCGCTTCACCTCGCGACGCGGAATCTGTGCTACCATCGCAAGCGATTGCGGAAAGAATCTCGTTGGCGCTGACGCTGAACTTCGCTGCTTACTCGCGGCATCATCAAAAGAATTTGCTCAGATCGCTGACATCCTCACTTCGCACGGAACACAGTGGCGCTTCAACCCTCCGTCAGCACCTCACTTCGGGGGTAAGTGGGAAGCCGGGGTAAAATCAGTGAACTTCCACCTCAAGAGGGTTATCGGCGAAAACAAATTAACCTTCGAGCAATTAGAAACTTTTCTCACGCAAGTGGAAGCTACACTCAACTCGCGACCACTGTGTGCACTCTCTGACGATCCAACCGACTTGGGTGCCTCAACGCTAGGGCATTTTCTCATCGACACAGCGCTAAATACCGTGCCAGAACCCTCGCTTGCGGACGTACCCGTCCAACGCCTCTCGCATTGGCAACACTCGCGCCAAATGCTCGAACATTTTTGGAAACGCTAGAGCACGGAATACCTCCAGACGTTTCAACATCTGCCGAAGTGGCACACAGTTAACGGAAACATCGACATCGGAGCCATCGTTCTCATCAGGGATGAGAACCAGCCATCATCGGTCTGACCACTCGCGAGGGTCATCGACGTCCACCCAGGATCGGATTGACTAGTTCGCGTTGTGACAATGAAGACGAAATCGTCGGTGTTAAAACGGCCGATGGTAAAATTGTGCGTGCTACCGGTCAACACTCAAAATGAGCCCCTCACGGCGGGCGGCATATCATAGTTTCGCAATCGTCGAACGATAGCGAGGCGGGCGGTATGTTCGGGCAAAGTATAATCGATCTCGTAGATCAGCTGGACGGCCAGTACTTATCGATCGCACACACACCATCGTGTGGTGCGTACGTGCAAAATCAGACTATGAAGTCCTACCGCGCACCGAGCACAAGAACTATTCCATCTATGTATGTATTCTTGCGGACTAGATCGAAGTCCACAGATCAGTGTATCTCGAAATTCCCCGTGGGAAACATTGTATTCAATCGGCTCTGTAGTCAAATGTATCAATAAATCACGAGTTTTAAGCTGTAGTGTGAGCTTTTCTACTTCATTTAACCCGAAGGACACTCATCCTAGGCCTCTATCTCGCTAATTCGTTCACCCATATCCTGAGAACCCCTCTCTATCGTTTTCTCGCAACACAGATGAATCAACTTCTGGACGAGAGGGCACATTCAACGCACACAATTATCACGTATGGGATTTCGAAAACCCACACGTGACAATGCCACGTGGTCACCAGTACAGATTTGGAGTCAATCTATGGGCTGGTGTAAGAAGCGACGATTCAGTAAGCTTATTTTTCATATAAATTTTTACGAATAATACATTTGTATACATGAATGATGAACGTTAGTAGATCACACAATAATTGTAAAAATAATCAGTTTGGCTGCATCATGCACCTCGAGTGAAAAATTGATATATCGTTAATTATTTTCAGATTGGTCCGATAGAACTCCCGCGACGTTTGAACGGACAAAATTACGAAGCGTTCTTAGAAAATGATTCACCAGAATTGCTGGGAAACCCAGGAGTAATAATAAACTTTGGTTTTAACCCGGTTAACTACGGAGCGGCGGACCTGGCCAACTGAAACTACGGAGTGGAGGACCTGGACGACTGAAACTATGAATCAGAGGACTAGGACGACGAGAACGGAGGTGAATGCCGTACGAAGACATCTCCAGGAGGCGACGCTGTTATACTAATCTAGAAATCGAACTGAAACGTCGTACAATAAAAATCAAAGCGCCGCGGGCACTGCTCGATTTACACTCTTGAACCGACCCTGTCTTGGTCACTCATAAGCCTTGTGATTGGTCAACTAAGATCTTCCATAGCTCCGAAACCGTTAGTCCCTCGAAGTTTTGGTAAAGGAAATTTAGTCTTGGATTCTCAGAAGGAATACACCCACGTAAGGTGGTGCGCCCAACCTGAATCACCCTGTATATTTCATGTCGTCAATTAACCGGGTTTTGAACCAATCGGAAGTGTTACCACTTACCGGAAAGTAGAGTTAACACTAATTCAGAAAAAATGGGCCGGTCAAACGTATAGATCTCATATGGTAACGTGACACATTGGCAAATATCGATATACAGGGTGACCCAAAAGTGCCGCACCTCCTTGAATAGGCGGGTTCCTTATCGAATTCTAAGACGAAAGTTCCTTTACGAAAACTCTCCAAGGCCAACGGCTTTCGAGTTATTCAAAATCGCGATTGACGAATCAGAGCGTTTCTTATCATCGTGATAGTGCCGGCTCAAGAGCAAGCCATGGGCAGAGCCCGTGGTATGTTTCTTATTAGCTCGGACGACCGCTATTTTTATTATTAGTGAATTCAATTTGTATTTTCGGTCGTCCAGGTCGATTGCACCGTAGTTCCTGACGCCCAAATCTATCGGGTTATGGTCTTCGCGGTCTAGGTTTCATCCGGCGTAGTTTACGTCAATCGCTCCATAGTTTTAGCGGTCCAGGTCGTCCACTCCATAGTTTCTTGCCGTTTACGTCAACCGCTCCATAGTTTCAGCGGTCCAGGTAATTCGCTCCATAGTTTTAGCCGTCCAGGTCATCCGCTTCATAGTTTTCGGCCGTCTAGGTCAACCGCTCCATAGTTTCAGCCGTCCAGGTAATTCGCTCCATAGTTTTAGCCGTCTAGGTCATCCGCTTCATAGTTTTCGGCCGTCTAGGTCAACCGCTTCATAGTTTTCTGACGTCTAGGTCAACCACTTTTTGACGGCCGAAAACTATGAAGCGGATGACCTAGACGGCTAAAACTATGGAGCGAATTACCTGGACCGCTGAAACTATGGAGCGGTTGACGTAAACGGCAAGAAACTATGGAGTGGACGACCTGGACCGCTAAAACTATGGAGCGATTGACGTAAACTACGCCGGATGAAACCTAGACCGCGAAGACCATAACCCGATAGATTTGGGCGTCAGGAACTACGGTGCAATCGACCTGGACGACCGAAAATACAAATTGAATTCACTAATAATAAAAATAGCGGTCGTCCAAGCTAATAAGAAACATACCACGGGCTCTGCCCATGGCTTGCTCTTGAGCCGGCACTATCACGATGATAAGAAACGCTCTGATTCGTCAATCGCGATTTTGAATAACTCGAAAACCGTTGGCCTTGGAGAGTTTTCGTAAAGGAACTTTCGTCTTAGAATTCGATAAGGAACCCGCCTATTCAAGGAGGTGCGGCACTTTTGGGTCACCCTGTATGTATGTAATACTACGTAATAGTATTTCGAAATGATTGTTTATAAAATTAAATAACGGGTCATGAGTCCACACTGCTCCAAGGTGCTGACTGGTAAACTAAATTACAGACTTCTCCTACGTCGTGTTCTGCCTCATGTCACCTGAAAATTTCGTCGACAAATGCAGCCTTATTTACGGAAAGCAGACGGGTGAAATGAGTTTTCCCGAAAAGTGTATGTATTTCTGCAGGCCAGTTGCTCCCTGTGCTGAGTGGCAAATGTTCGCATCTTCTAGATGCGGTGAAAATACGTCAAGTCGGTAACTGCAGAGATTCTAATGACGCCATGTCAGATGTGTATAAATGTAATATAATTTTTGTTTATTCGTAATGCAAATTACTGACTAATATACTGTAACGTACATGAGACAACCGCGCATCCCCCTTCACGCATAACAACTGACGTCACAAAGCGCTATATAATGAGCGGTGCTGCTCGGCAGAGCAGCGCATTCCAGGTATAGCACCGGTGCGACTCACTACTAATTAGCCAGGACCTGACAGGCATAGAGCCCAGGTACCTTTTAGAATCATTTTGCAAGACGGAGTCACCTATAGCAGGGGCTTACGTATAAAGTCAACTTATCAATTTATTCCAATTCACTCTCAAATTCCAACCATTCGATACATTATCTATTATTTACTCACATTTATAACGGTATTATCGTGGCTTAGCCGAAAACTCAAAACACTTTATAAACTTAGGTTATTCTTATTATTTAATTCTTTAGGTCATACTTTACTTTTGTAATAACTTTCTTTTTGTAATATTTTTGTCATAATTTTTATAGATTAAATTACTATTTAACTCAACAGCTAAAATCCATCTCAGAACATCATTCTTTCCTTTATTCTACTAATCAAACCATAGCTAACATACAGCTTCGGTCAGGCAAACGCTGCCCAGATCAGATGCCTGCTTTGGTGCACTAGCTGCATCCAAGTCAGGGTACTGTCTTGGTGAGATAACGCCGATCCAAGTCTGATACAGCCTTGGTGCGGATCACCGCATCCAGGTCTGAGGGAGGCAGCTACGGCGAGATTCGCTCCGCCCTAGTCTGTATTAGGGTCTAACATATTGCTATTTCGGGAGGTCCTGATTATTAATTCAAGATAAAGAACTTACACGTAACTTCCGGATCGCATCACCTTCAGTGCCGCGATCCGAGCAACCCCCAAAAAGTTACAATACATTGCGAATCACTAATTGTAAGCAAGCGGCCTACACTTTAATTTTAGCTTCTATAGAGAAATCATTCCCGTGAAATCCGTCACTCTGTTTGGGCTCAATTTGTCGACGAAAATTTACCGCCTCCGACGTCACAAAATATATATAAGACATGCCACTTCTGTGGCACCTTAATTATTATTGGTTTGGAATTTTGCAGGATCAACCGGACGTTTAAAAGCGATGGCATCGCAGACTCACCTTCACCGAATACAAGTGGAGTGGACGACGTTATTGTCTATTTTATTTAATTGTTCGATTACTTAGTTTGTTTTATCGTTTGATTACTTATTTTATTTTATTGTTCGATTACTTATTATATTTTATTGTTCGATTACTTATTTTATTTTTTTGTTCGATTACACATTTTATTTTATCGTCCGATTACACATTTCATTTTATCGTCCGATTACTTATTTTATTTCATTCTTCGATTACTCATTTTATACATGCCTGTCGAGGAGGAGGTTTTTTAGTGGGTGCGAGTCCCACACACCAGGAGATACGAGTATCCCCTGACGGTGCATAAGGCATTCCCCCCCCCCCCTACTTACAAAAAAAAACAAACAAAAAAATATTGATGTTACAATTATTATATCTATCATGATTATTAAATAATTATTGGTCATTGCTCATTATGTTGTTGTTGTTTTCAATGTTTTAGTAAATTTATTAACGTTAAAATAGATTCATCAAATGAATCAGATGATCACCGTAACGGCTGTAACATAAAAACATAAATTATTGAATTTTTCGTTGGGTAATTCTAAATTCTCATCGTATTGAAGTAGAATGTTGATAATATCGAAATGCATACTTCGTAACATAATGGTAACATTAACAGCTTACCTGTACTCATATGAAGCATAATTCATTACTTTTCGATCACGCCCGATTTTTAGTAACAGCTGTAGGTATAATAGGTCGCACCGGTTCTGCCAAATGGCAACTTGCTGTAAAAACATAAGTTAATCCAATCTGTTTGTACAATATTAATTGTTTATCAATAATTACCTATAAAGCCGAGAACCTGGACGATTACGAAGCGGTGGCCCTAGACGACTTAAACTACGAAGCCGAAGACCTGGACTACGAGAACTACGAAGCGCGGAACCTGGACGACTAAAACTACGGAGCGGAGGACCTGGACTACGAGAACTACGAAGCGCAGAACCTGGACGACTAAAACTACTGAGGGGAGGACCTGGACGACTCAAACTACCGAGCGGTGGACCTGGACGACTGAAACTACGGAGCGCAGGACCTGGACGACTCAAACTACGGTGCGGAGGACTTGGACTATAAGAACTACGAAGCGCAGGACCTGGACGACTCAAACCACGGAGCGGAGGACCTGGACGACGGAAACTATGAATCAAAGGATTAGGACGACGAGAACGGAGGTGAGTGCCGTATGAAGACATCTCCAGAAGGCGACGCCATCATACTCATCTAGAAATCGAACTGAAATGTCGTACAATAAAAATCGAACCGCCGCGGGCAGTACTCGACTTACACTCTTGAACCGGCCCTACCTACGTCACTCATAAGCCCTGTGATTGGTCAACTAAGATCTTCCGTAGCTCCGAAACCGTTAGTCCCTCGAAGTTTTGGTAAAGGAAATTTAGTCTCAGATTTTCAGGAGGAATACACCTACGTAAGGTGGTGCGCCCAACCTGAATCACCCTGTGTACGGACATCTGCAATACATCTACGCTGCTTACGAAAAGTAGCACGTTTCAAATTTCTTACGAAAACTAGCATGTTTCGGTTTTCACCATGAAAACTAGCACGTTTCGATATTCACCGCGAAAACTAGCATGTTTCGATAAAACTAGCATGTTTCGGTTTTCACCACGAAAACTAGTATGTTTCGGCTTTCACCGCGAAAACTAGCATGTTTCGGCTTTCACCGCGAAAACTAGCACGTTTTGATGATATCAAAACGTGCTAGTTTTTGTGGTGAAAGCCGAAACATGCTAGTCTTCGCAGTTAATATCAAAACGTGCTAGTCTTCGCGGCGAAAACCGAAACATGCTAGTTTTCGCGGTGAATATCGAAACGTGCTAGTTTTCGTGGATAGTCGAAATATGCTAGTTTTCGTAAGAAATTTGAAACGTGCTACTTTTCGTAAGCAGCGTCGACATGATCTTATTCAAAATGATCTCATTCGCCCTCTCTAAAAAAGATTCAAACACCCAACATCCTAGTGTCAACGGTCTAGAAATTGCTGATCATTAAAATGCCTTTTAGAATACCCCTTATTCAATTTAATTTATTTTTGTTATTAGAGAATTCTTCCTCTTCTAGCTAGATCTAGCCAGTGTATTCATTTCATGCGTATTTTCCAGTTCCTCCGACTCGTTGGGAAAAATTCAAATATGAAAATAAACTCCAATATTCGATCGAGGATCCTGGACGTCATAACCTCACATTTTTGACAGCTAACCTAAAAGTCCCTAACCTCTCCCTAACCTCAATTCCAAACTAAAGCCCCCATGTTCAGGTGCTAGGTTAGCTGTCAAAAATGTGAGGTTATGACGTCCAGGATCCTCTATCGATTGTTGGAATTTATTTTCGTATTCGAAATGAACAAACGAATAATATTCTCTTCGCAACCTCAATTCTAGAATGAAAGTTTATACATCCCATATTCGGATCTTAGTTTAGCTGTCAGACGAGTGAGGTTATATCGTCTGCGATTCGATATTGATTATTGATATTCATACATGTATTCATTTTTTCTACAAATGAGGATGAACAATAAGAGTAAAATAAATAACAGAGCAATCGTTTTTTTATAACGTCAACCGCATACGATTTTAGTCAATCGACGGTAGTCTTTTAGGTTAGCTGTTGGTTGGGTGCGATCCGCATGCGATGTCGATTATTTGTATTTTCTATCAAGCGGGAGCAGTATTCACACTTACGTCTAGTGACCTAGGAAACCTTCACGAGCGCTGCCGCGCGGCTTACAAGTATACTGGGTGCAATGTCGGTACAAAGTGTCACCTCGACTAAATGTCGGTTTTTTGGTTTGGAGTGACGGAGAATCGTCAATTTTCAGCCATTTCCCTATGAAATGACACGGGATTAGGCTCAAAGTGTGTGGTTTTTCATTGCGGAGTGGCTGATTGTCTTGAAAATGCGATTATCTACGACAATAGTGAATAATCGCATGATTTAGGTGGTCGATAACTGAATCTGAAAAAAATTTTGTCCAATTTTGAAAAAGTAAGATAATCAGCCACTTTCTGCCAAAAAACTGCGTAAGTCCCCAAAGTTTCATTGCGATTGATTGCGTAGTTTCGGAGAATTCACGATTCCCGTTTTCGAGGTTTTGACAAACGTTGCATTTCACCTTAAATCTAAACTTCGTTTGAATGCTGTTGAGGTAGACACATGCCTCGTGCTATATACTGCGAAGATTTCTATATCAATACCGCTTTGCCCAAGAGCTTTCTTCATCCATCGGCTTATTGTTTGTGAGGATGCTGCTTTATACGGTTTTTTAATGGTACTAAATAATCTATTTGTATTATTCCTGATTGACTCTGTTCTTTTTACGTATTCTTTCAGGGTTTGAGTCACACATATTTCTTTCCTTTTATTGCAAAACGGTAAAATCAACAACGGTTGATGTGAACCGGGTCTAGACGTTTTATTAACTCAGGAATCTTTATTTTTGCACCTTCCGCGTTAAAGGTTATACTTTCGATATTTATCAAGGAAAATGTCTGTACTCTATGTCCGGTTGCTAAAGCCAGGGACGTTACCAGTTTGTATGTCAATTTTTCTAAGTTTATCTCCAATAAGGGGTTTAATGAACTCAAATATTTTATAACCGGGTCTATGTTTTACAGTTCATTATATTTTGGCTTTGGTAGCCGTAGTCGAAACACTCTTTTGAAAAAACGTCGTAACGATTCGTTTTTTGATATTTCTCGCTGAAAAATTAACGAAATTGCCGATCTGTGTGAATTTAACGTTCCATAGGAGTCTCCCTCATGGAATTTTTTCGTTCCATGATTTCTTTTATAGGTGGTTAAAACCATCTCACACTCGTTTTTTCAGAATATTTTATCCAGTTCAATATAGATCCACTGTATTGTTTGAGCGTAGATTCGGCGAGCGATGCAATCATAATTTTTGACACAGCGTGCGGGAAGTTCGTTTTCCCATGCCTGTGGAGCGTGCGGGAAGTGATTGATTCCTATACTGAACCGTAATGAGCCACAAATTTTCATTGTTTGCGTTGAAACGATCGTTGCCACGGAAGTTAACACTCAATCACAGCCAACTTGGCACCACGCTCCAGGTTTTTCGTATATTTGTTGCAGGCTGGCCATACGCTTTTTTAAACGGCATAATATTATATTATATTTCATGAACTTCCCGCACCTTGTGTCAAAAAATAGTATACGCAACAAGGGCGGGTTGATGATCCCTGCACTCGTGCAGGAATCATCAACTTCCCGCCCTTGTTACGTAATCTACTATTCCGTTGTTTTTTCCGGTGTCCCTCGTAATCTGAAAGCTGCCCTGATAATTTGCTTACAATTAGCGACAGTTTGCGCGCCAGTGGATGTTGTATTGACCTACAAGGAGAAAGTAACAGTCGTGTATGTGGTTCGATGACAAGTGAATCGCCGATTTTCATTGATTTGAATATGGGGTACCATGGCTGTGTCGGCCAGCATGGTACAACTACCATTCCCGTTGCTTTATGTACTGTTTGTAGGGTTCGGAAGAACGAGTATAAAGGTGTTTACGATAGATCGTCAACCGATCTTACGTTAGGTTGATACACAGCATAGCACTACACTCTCCCTCGCTTAATTAGTGCTCTTAACCTAGTTACTATTATTATCATACCATTTTATTGCTATAAACTTACATAGAAAATGTTACATTTTTTACATGTTTTGGAATCTGGGTGATCTGCGGAGTTAGGTTGTCTGGGATTCAACCGCTTCCTTGACTGGAATGTCAATATACTTTTTTATTTGATTTACGTGTCTTTTGACAAGTATTCCTCCATCTAATTTGACTTGGAAGGTTACTGGTCCTAGGACCTTAACGATCGCGGCTTTTACCCACGGTGGTGTATTGAGGCTGAAGTTTCTTGTCCAAATTACCTCCCCCTTTTCAAATGTTACCCTTCTATTCCCCTTCGAATTTCTAACTTGTCTTTCCTTTTCGGAATTCTGTTTTGGTTTATATCGGGTCGAAGTAGATCGAATTTGGTTCTCAGTTCGCGACCGAACATAAGTTTTGCCGGTGTTTCCCCGGTAGTACAATGTTTAGTGGTGCGGTAATCCAGCAATATTATGTCTATGGCTTCTTGAACTGATTTCTTTTCCTTAAGGAGTATTTTAAGTTTTTTTTTTAAACGTTTTTACAAAATTTTCCACGGCGCCGTTTGATGGTGGGTGCTTCACAGCTGAGCAGATTTGTCTTATTCCTAATTTTTTTAAAAACGTTCTAAATTCGTGGCTAGTATACTGCGGCCCGTTGTCGCTAACCATTTGGAGGGGTAAACCGTTACGTGAAAAAATTTTTCTGAAGATTTCTATAGTTTTTTCCGCGGTCGTACTTTTTGTTAGGAAAACTTCCGGCCATTTCGACCTCGCGTCGATAACCATTAGAAAATTATATCCTTTGTACGGGCCGATAAAATCAGTGTGAATTCTTTCCCACGGTCTTTCCGGCCATTTCTAAGGGTTTAGTTCAACCTTACGTGGGTTATCCTCCCCCTCGATACAGTCGCGACAACTTCTCGCTACGTTTTCTATGTCCTTATCTATGTTTGGCCACCAGAAAAATGAGCGGGCAACCATTTTCATTTTAACGATTCCGGAGTGTGAACTATGTAGTTCTTTCAATACTACTTCCCTTAATTTCTTGGGTATTACCACCCGGTATCCCCACATGATGCAATTTTGTCAGATATTCAGTTCGTCTCTGCGTACTGAAAATGATCTTAGGTTTTCCCGAATCGTTTTTCTGTTGGGCCAGCATCAGTTATGTGTCTTACTACGTCGGCTAACAGTTTGTCTTTACTAGTCTCTCTCGCAATGAGTTTGTTATCTAAACATACGAAAGATTCTTGTGTAACATAGTTCAAGTATGTAATTTTCTCTTTTTTATTTAGCTTGACATTAGGTAATGGGAGTCTAGACAAGGCGTCAGCGCTATTTTCTTTTGATTTTACGTAGGTTATTTTATACTGAAACGCTTGTAGGAATTCCGCGTATTTCTGCAGGCGTCTCGCTGCCATGATCGGTATTCCTTTTTTTTCGCCGAATATTCGTACTAGTGGTTTATTGTCTGTTTTTAATGTAAATCTCCTCCCATACACATAGTCAAAAAAATTTTTTACACCGAATATTATCGCTTTCGCCTCTTTGTCAATTTGTGAGTAGTTGCGTTCACTCGCTGATAATGCTTTTGAACCGTACGCGATAGGGCGTTCGCCCTCTGGCGTAGGGTGTGATATAATTGCTGAAATTCCGTAGTCAGAGGCGTCACACGTTAGTATTAATTCTCTTCCTGGGTCGTAATTTATGAGTACTTTTGCTGATTTTAATTCTTTCTTAGCGTGCTCGAATGCACTCTCGCACGCCTTTGACCAGCGAAATTTCCCTTCATTCAAACACTCACATAGTGGTTTAAATTTTGTTGCCCTATCTTTTATAAATTTGTCATAGAAGGTTATCATTCCTAGGAAGGATTGCAATGCTTAGTATCAGTCGGCGTGGGCGCGTTCACGATCGCTTCTATCTTATTTTTTTGTGTATGGACCCCTTCTTTGTCAATTTCGACCCCTAGGTATTGTATTTTTTCCTCCAATAACGAGCATTTAGATTTTTTCAACTTCAACCCACACTCTAGTAACTTATCACACACCGCGGCTGTATTCTTAAGGTTTTCCGCCACGGTTTTGCCTTTAATGATAATGTCATCTAAGAAGCCACAAACTCCCGTAATTCCAGCTAAGATTTGTTCCATTTGTCTTTGAAAAAATCCCGGCGCAGATGCCATACCGTATGGAAGTCTATTTATCTGATATAGCCCTTTATGAGTGCTTAAGGTTAGGCACTTTTTTGAATCTTGACTTACGGGAACCTGCGCGTATGCTTCTTTTAGGTCGATTTTAGTAAAATAGACGCCTCCTTGCATCTCTGTTATTCAATGATCTATGCGAGGTATTGGGTGTCTGTCGATTAGTATACTTTTATTGACCGTGACTTTATAATCGCCACAGAGTCTTACCGAGTTGTCGCTTTTCATAATCGGAACAATGGGTGTTCCCCAGTCGCTTACCTCTACTGGTGTTAATACATGAAGCCTAACTAGTCTGTCGATCTCCGCTTCGACTTTTTCTTTAATGGCAAACGGCACTGGTCGTGGCTTTTGATAAATCGGAATTGTATTTTCGCGTAATTTGACAGTAAATTCTGCTTTCGAGTACGTTCCTAGGCCACTGGAAAACAACTTGTACTTTTTGAAAAATATTTCTTTTTGTTTTTGTAACTGATTTCCTTCGTTTTTATTGCAATGGGCTTCGTTTGTTTCTTTCGTTTGTATTATCTTCAGCGGCCACAACCCTAGTTTGTTGAGCCAATCTCTCCCGATAAGTGGTTTCCCTTGTGCGCCTATTACATATAAAGTACCCTTAGTGATTATTGAACCGTATGCTATTTCCATATTTTTCAAGCTCCCTACAGGACTACGTTTTTCGCCGCTATAATAATTCAATTTTAATTTCGTATCGATTAATCTTACGTTCCTAAACATCTTATTATAATCGTTCTCACTGATTAACGAAACAGCGGACCCGCTATCTACTTCCATCTCTAGCATTTCATCGCTAACTTTGATTTTCAAAAATTGCGGTTCAATATCGATTCTATTACATTCTTTATCAGCACCGATCGCGTGCGAATCGGCCTCGTCCGAGCTTATTTCAGTCTCCGTTGCGCTAGCTTCCGTTTCTACCTCTGTTTGTACGTTTTTTACCGTTCTGCTTTTACCTGTATCTTTTGCCTTACACATATATTGTAGGTGACCTTGTTTCCCGTATTTGTTACATATCTTGTCTCGATGCCAACAATCGCGATGTAGATGGTTGGTTTTCCCGCAACCCGAGCAGCTAAATCCATGTGCAGCGTCTGTTTTCCTCTCCGCGCCGTGGTTCTGCTCGTTTCGTCGTGGTTTTGGTCCCGAGCGCTGATAATTCTGTCTCTCTCCCACGTATCGTCCGCTGCGAGGTTTATGTTTATTTTGTTTTTGAGCCCAATGTACCCTTGAATCGAGCTCTTCCTCTCCTTTGTCATCATGGCTTGACGACGTTCCTTTATCCAGTTTATCCACTGCTTTGTTTGCCTCTTCTATCGCCGTCGCTGTTATGATTGCGATATCAACGGTTAGACTTTCAATTTTGAATAGTGCGACCTTTATACTCTTCTCTCTTACTCCCGTCAATAATTGATCACGTATTGCTTCGTCTTTGTCATTGAAGCTACTCTGCTTTGCCAAACTGCGCAGGCAAGCTACGTACTGTGCGATTGATTTCGTTTCTTTTGGTTTCCTTTCTCTAAAGCGTACCCTCAATACCATCGGGTTGACTTTTGGTTTGATATAGTTTCCCATTTTCGAAATAATATTTGCTAATGTTGTTTCCTTTACCTTGCTTGGCGCACAAACTTTACGCACGACGTTGTACGTCTCTGCGTCGATCTTCGTCAGGAAGATCGCTCTTTGCTTGTTTACATCTGTGATGTCGTTGGCTTCGAAATAAAATTCTATTCGCTCTATGAACTCTTCCCAATCGTTTTCACCTAACTTGAAGTCGAGGTGCGCTGAGTATTCCATTTTTCGATTCACTTGCGTTTTTATCCTTTCACCTTTACTTTTCTCACTGCTCACCGATCGTCCACTGTCACTCTCTTCACTCACGTCCTCACTCCCGTTTTCCTTTTTGACTTCTTTCCTTAACTTTCGACGCAATTCGTCTAATAAACTCTGCCTTGATGTCTCGATTCCTCTATTCTGTAGTTCTTGGCACACTTGTTCGTTCGATAATCTATAAATCCACGAGTGTCCACTTTTATCTTGCTTATCGCTCATTCTTCATGCCTTTTGCCATTATCCCATCCTCGTCGCCAGTGTACTGTTTGTAGGGTTCGGAAGAACGAGTATAAAGGTGTTTACTGTAGCACGGCTTTATTACGATAGATCGTCAACCGATCTTACGTTAGGTTGATACACAGCATAGCATACCCTATATATGTATTGTGACGTGGATTTTTCCTGTACCCTCGGATCTGGACCGGATCGCCAGACTCCGGGGTCCATCCAACGCTCACACAGCTATACGTGAAATCTAAATTGGTTGGGCGCCAGGCGACGACTCGCCACTTTCAAAATCAAAAACAAAACAAACCAGAGCCTAACGAAATCTTACGCGGCGGCTAGCAACAGTACCGCGGAGAGGGGTCGGGATTAAATGAAGAAGGAGCTCGGCGTTAAATAACTACTCGTGGAGTTTACGGTAACAAAAATATAAGAATTTATTCAATAAAATGGAAGAAAGGATTAAAAATAATAATAACAATAATCGTGCGTACCCGGGGGTACTCCCCCTCGGGTACTAGTCGGCTGCAGGCCGTGTAAAGGCGGCCTCGCCTCGATTTGCGAGTTTTACAATTACAATAGAAAAACAAGAGCTTCCACGTAGGACAGCAATAATAAAAATAAAAAAAAATAAGGAACTAATAATTAACTCGGCAAATCGGTACCTCGCGGAACAATATCACAGTGGACAAACATAATAATCACCACGAAGTGTTCATGAATAATTACCTAAAACCTAATAAATTAACAACAACAAATGACTCGGCTGTCGGTCGGGTATAGGCGACCGGCGAGCCTACGGGAGGCTAGGCCTCTTCGATACTTGAATATTTACAAATTCCACTTAAAACTAACTTAACCTAACTCTGCCTTCGTAGGCGAATCGAGATTTGAAATGATATAATCAAGAGAGACCAAAGAAAAGAAACTAAGCAAGCTCACGCCTGAGTTAACCGTCTGAGTCTCCTCGTAGGAGGGAGAAAGCCAGCGACAGTGACGAACTAAGACTGTCCCTCTTGCACTCGTGTGCTGCAGGACGAACCGCGACAAAATTACAGTACTCGAAACTACAAAAGGTACTCAAAGGAAAACGCGAAAATTCTCTATTACTACGGGACACTAGTGACGGCCTACCGACTCGGGGGTCGTCTTTATTTGAATCCTCGAAATACTAAAGAGCCTCGTGGCTTGACTAGAGGCAAGATGGCCGACGGCCGTTGCCAGATTCAAATCAGTAAATGGGTAGAGTTGGCTAACGCTTACCGCTTTCCAGCCACCTCCAAAAAGAGTACTGCCTCGTGGGCGAAATCCCTCCGAAGGCTACTGGATTTTTGACCAGTCCCTCGCGGGTGTCCGACAAAACGCAGAACTAACAAAACTCTTAACACACTCCAGACACTCAATCCAACCGTCCTTATCGCAGGACTGATCGCTACGCTAGCCTACGACAGAGTGTCCTACTAGACCGCATGGTGCCAGTGTAACGACCTGGCGAGTCAGTCGATTTTTCTGAGACTATTGTTTATAACACGATCTATCGAACAAACATGCGAGACGGATCAAACGCAGCCCAGAATGAAAAGACTTTACTTCGCGCGTTACCGGTAAAGAAAAACTCCCTTTTAAATACACATGTATTGGGATTCGGGGAGTAAAGGAGAAATCTTCCTTATCGAGGAAAACAAAATATCGAAATGGGAAAAGAAAATTTATAAAGCTTGCTTACCTTATGTGATGAGATGACTCGGAGGTTAATGTAGATTACAGATGTCGACGTCACCCAGTTGTTCGAGGATGTCGGCAGATAATACGGGTAGCGGATCTTGCAATTTGAGGATTGATTCAGCTATCTCCAGATAGAAGTCTTCTTCTTCCAAAGGAAAAGCTCCCGTGCTCGATGCTTTTTCTTGAGTAGATGTATAAGGAAAAGGGTGGTTGAGCGTGGTTATGGGCGTTGCGGGTTGTTGAGCTATTGAAGTATTTTCCGCGTGATCGCGCGGTGGTTTTATCGTCAAATCTAGTGGATATAAAGGTTCGTCAGGAATTAGAGGAGGTGGGGAAGGCGAGCTTGGGTGCGAAGGGAGGTTTTGAGGGATAAGTTGCACACTCAATGTATGTGGTTGAAAACAGTAAGGTATTTCGGTCACTAACTGCGTAGTGCCCGTTCGAAGTTGCGGGATTAAAGTTATAGGCGTATTATCTGGTTGATTATTTAGTTTCGGAATGGACAATGACTGCTTAGTCTGTTGAACTACTTCAGTAAGTAGATGTGAAATGTCTTCAAGACTTTGAAAGAGCTGGTTTAGTGTCCTCTTTGCTTCGGCAGATATTTTGATTGGTTTAGATTTTCTAGTAACGGCTTTTCGAATAACTGGTGTTTCTTTACGCATCAGGAAGGTTAATTATGAATAAAAATGATAGGGTGGTTAAGGACACGCTTCAGGTGACAACTTAAGGTGCAACCAAGGATATTCTCCTCGGTGTTTACCCCGTGACCAGAGATATTGTCTCTAGGTGTCAAGGCTGAAGGAGGTTTCTGGGTTTGGTTAATGGGATTATTAATGATATTGGAAAAGGGTTGGGAAAAGTAAAGAACTCACTTCAGTTGACAACTTAAGGTGTAACCAAGGATATTCTCCTCGGTGTTTACCCCGTGACCAGAGATATTGTCTCTAGGTGTCAAGGCTGAAGGAGGTTTCTGGGTTTAGTTAATGGGATTTTTAATGGTATTGGAAAAGAGTTTGGAAAAGTAAAGGACTCACTTCAGTTGACAACTTAAGGCGCGACCAAGGAAATTCTCCTCGGTGTTTACCCCGTGACCAGAGATATTGTCTCTAGGTGTCAAGGCTGAAGGAGGTTTCTGGGTTTAGTTAATGAGATTATTACTGATGATGGGTGGTTGAGCTGGTATAGAAGAATTGCCAGTAATTGGAAAAAGTCAAGAACTACTTACGTAGGGGAAGTTAAATCACTCTTTCTTTAATATAATATTGTTTTATTTCACTTCTGGTGTGTACACTTGGAATTAAAATTATCTTCTTCAAACTATCAATGTATTTGATCAAGAGATTTAAGAAATGAATGGATTGAGTTAAATATTACCGGATAAACCAAGTAATAGTTTTGTGTTGAATTGTTAGGCTCGAAATTCTTTTATTATGAATTCTTTCATTTAACTGTTTTGGATTTATCTGATCTCGATTTTGACTGCGAGTGTTAACTGAACCGAAAACTCCGGGCGAACAATTAGAAGTGGCAACCGCCAGCCGCCCAGCCGAAAAGTACTACTTTTGCGTCATCCTTTATAGAAGTTTTCGTAAGAGTGGGGTTTTTACTGGCCTAAATCTCATTGGTCAATTACTTACTCACGAGTACAGTCACTTACTTATAAGTACAGTCTGAAAGAGTTTAGCTTAGCTTATGAGGAACGTTCTTCCCCTTAAAGTATTTGAATGCGTAACCAATGATAGTCGGTCGGCGGGTAGGGCCTATGCGTCTCTCGCGGGCTTTGTATATCATATTCCTTCTATAGTTCTTAGAATCGTGATATACAGAGATATATATATATATACTGTAACTTTTCCGGTGCTTTACGCGACACAAGAAGGTGTCGCGTATGGCTAGTTACTTGTGAGTGTCTTTACTCTAGATTAATTTCTAGGGCTCCTTGGTAGAGGTAATCAATTTGTTAGTCCCTGATACAGACTAGGGTGGAGCGAATCACACCGTAGCTGCCTCCCTCAGACCTGGATGCTGCAAGCAGCACCGAGGCTGTATCAGACTTGGGATTCAACGCACTTGCCGAGACAGTATCTCGACTTGGATGCGCAAAGCGCACCGAAGTGAGTATCTGAACTGGGCAGTGCAGTCGTCACCGAAGCTGTATATTAGCTAATTAAATATAAGGTGTTAGTCAGGTCAGTTCAGCCTATGGAGAAAAAGGTTTTAAAGACAAGGAAACCGTCCCGATTAACACAAAGTTTTAATTAATCAAATAATTCATAATAAATTGAAGTGGTTGCAACCGGAAAATTAGTCTATAAATTATATTACATATGTTTAATCAAGAATTGTAGATTTAGCTAAGCAACGAATCTACGATCGTTATATAAATCAAATTATAGTTATATTGGAGATAAATGAAGTATGAAGTAAGATGTAATGAACAAAAGAAAATAAGGAAAGTAGTTGACTCGAAACGTAAAACGCCGTTATGGTCGTTTCCGTGTGCAAATTAATGACTCGAAAGAGTGCCAGGGCGCTTTGCCTGTCTGGCCTCGGAAAGAATAGGATTGTGAGTCAGCGTGGCGCTTTGCCTAACACTGCTCTGAAGAGTGAGAGATAAATGAGTCAGCGTGGCGCTTTGCCTAGCACTGCTAAGGAGCCATGTTAGCGCTGCGCTCATATAGTCACCGATTGACGTCACTTGTTGTGCGCGGTTGATGGTGCGCGTTGTGACGTATTGTTTCGGGTGTAGATCACCCGATCCGTTACAATATATATGTTGGGCTGTGGATTTATGTTTTGAGATGTCGGCATAACTGAAACGTTGGACTATTGCGATGTTGGATACGTTGGTATATTGAAGCGTTGGACATTGATAGATATATATATGTATGCATATACATATATATATATATATAGTATATATATATATATATATATATATATATATATATATATATATATATATATATATATATATATATATATATATATATATATATATATATATTGTAACTTTTGGGGTGCTTTACGCGACACGGAAGGTGTCGCGTATGGCTAGTTACTTGTGAGTGTCTTTACTCTAGATTAATTTCTAGGGCTCCTTGGTAGAGGTAATCAATTTGTTAGTCCCTAATACAGACTAGGGTGGAGCGAATCACACCGTAGCTGCCTACCTCAGACCTGGATGCTGCAAGCAGCACCGAGGCTGTATCAGACTTGGGATTCAACGCACTTGCCGAGACCGTATCTCGACTTGGGTACGCCTAGCGCACCGAAGCGAGTATCGGATCTGTGCAGTGCAGTCGTCACCGAAGCTGTATATTAGCTGATTAAATGCAAGATGTTAGTCAGGTCAGCTCAGCCTACGGAGAAAAAGGTTTTAAAGAAAAGGGAAACCGTCCCGATTAACCAAAATGTTTAATTAATCAAATGAAATCATTATTCGTAAATGGTTGCAACCTAGGAATTATTCTATAATTAAATTACATAAGTTTAATCTAAATTTCATAGGTTTAGCTATGCAACGATCCTACGTTCGTTTAGTTTAAATTTTAATTATATTATGAAGTTGAATATAAGTCAAATGATAAGTTAGTTAGAATGAATGAAGAATAGCAAAGTAATTAGTTGATTGTAAGACGTAAAACGCCGCTATGGCCGTTTCCGTATTCGAGAAAAATGAAGCTAGAGAGCACCAGGGCGCTTTGCCTGTCTGGCCTCGGGAATTAAAGTGAGAGTGAGTCAGCGTGGCGCTTTGCCTAACACTGCTGCTTATTAGTATAGTGATCTGGTTATTTCCTAGTATCGAGAGCAAGATGTGAGTCAGTGTGGCGCTTTGACTAGCACTGCTCTAAAGAGTGAGAATAAAGGAGTCAGTGTGGCGCTTTGCCTAGCACTGCTGCTTATTAGTATAGTGATCTGGTTATTTCCTAGTATCGAGAGCAAGATGTGAGTCAGTGTGGCGCTTTGCCTAGCACTGCTCTAAAGAGTGAGAATAAAGGAGTCAGTGTGGCGCTTTGCCTAGCACTGCTCTAAAGAGTGAGAATAAAGGAGTCAGTGTGGCGCTTTGCCTAGCACTGCTCTAAAGAGTGAGAATAAAGGAGTCAGTGTGGCGCTTTGCCTAGCACTGCTCTAAAGAGTGAGAATAAAGGAGTCAGTGTGGCGCTTTGCCTAGCACTGCTGCTGGAGCCATGTTAGCGCTGCGCTTATATAGTCACCGATTGACGTCACTTGTTGTGCGCGGTTGACGGTGCGCGTAGTGAAGTATTGTTTCGGGCTTAGATCACCCGATCCGTTACATTGCCCCCTTCAATCATCGGATCGTCGGATGATTGGTCAGCTGTTCGGACGATGATTGACACAGTAGCCGGATCGCATCCACAGTCTTTTCAGACCCAGCGGATCGGTAGGGTCGAACAACACCGGTATCTCGATTTCTTCGCGTTTGTTATGTTTGCTAGACGGCGCAGGTGTTTTTTCATCGTCGTCAGAAATATCAAGATATCCAAACAGTTTGAGCATCGAGATTTTCCTTCGGTGTTCTTTTCGCTGTAATCAACCTTCATGGTAAGTATGTCTTTGTTGCAATGTTTCCTCAGTTCCCTTATTTTCTTCAGGCTCATGTGTTTCAGTCATAATCGGTGATGTATTCGTCATAATCGGTATAGTCTTCGTCATGATCGGGGATACCTGTTTGTTTTGTTTTCCAGGTGCAGCGATGTTGATATCGTCAGGTCAATCCGTATAGGTAGAGTGAGTTCTTTAATCATATTGCCTATCTGATCCTCCTTCATTGATTCAGGCTCCGTCATCGGATTAGGTTGTGCTCCGGTAAGTAACCTTTGATCATTTTTCTCCTCCACCGCAATAAGTCCGTCTACCACCCTTTTTCCTCTTCTCGTCTTCTTCTCTATTGCAGCTGTCTGAATCGCTCTCCCTTTTACAAACTTTCTTTTCCCCGAAATAAAATTTTTATTTGGAAACAAAATCTTATATCCGGTATTATTTTCTGTCTAGGTTGGATTGTTGTTTGGTTTGAGTTTCTTCGCATCAAGATGACTATTGGCTTGATCTTTGCCTTCTACGAGACTCTGGTGAGTACAATCTTCTTCCTATCATATTTTTATGCTGTTTGCCTATTATATGAAAGACCTACGAATTTCGCGTCGCTCTTTTAATAACTCTATAAT
Source organism: Tenthredo distinguenda (assembly GCA_947538915.1). Lineage (NCBI taxonomy): Eukaryota > Metazoa > Arthropoda > Insecta > Hymenoptera > Tenthredinidae > Tenthredo > Tenthredo distinguenda. The sequence goes on from OX384534.1 coordinate 17,570,075, forward strand.
TCGTACGCGTGATGTGGATTCACGTAGTCAGCCCCCTGGCCCTATGCGAAAATCTCCTGAATAATTTCTAATTTTAACTTTACTTTTTTTCATTATTCTATTCTCAGTGTCAGTTTTGAATATCATCATTCTACGGTCTACTGAATTATGTTTTTCTAAAAAAAATTAGCTTTTGCGAATCTACCTTGGTTCTAGATATGACTTGCAAATATTATGCCAACTTAATTATTGCTGGTCTTTCAAAAAACTAAAAGTGGCCTCTACTAATTTGCTTTTAAATTATAAAGATTTTCTTATTGTTTAAATTATTATGCCAACATATTTCTTTCTTTTATTTGGCCGGTTTAATGGTTGTACATGTATTATTTCTTCTACGTTTATTGGAAAATGTTATTAAGTTTGGAAACATTAATTTTTCTTTTTCTTTTGTTGTTTCCAGTGCGCAAGTCCGAGGATAGCCCCCTGGTTCTACGTGAACTTGAAATCTTCGTTTAGAAAAAATATTTTCCATTCGTTTCTAACTACGTCAGTTATTATGAATGTAAGAGTTTTATCTATTTTTCTATCTAGTTGTTTATCTCTCTCATATTCCGTTCCTGCGTAGAGCCGTGGTTGTTTACTTTTTATCGCGACTATGTTATTTCGGTATAAATTGGTAATTACACCTAAATCGGTATGTCTATGTTTTAAATCGTTTGTTATGTCTGTGATCTCGTCTGAGTAGGTTTGTTCATGTTTTAATTCCTTATTGTTGATAATTAAGTTTCCGAAAAATTCGTCTCGTTTACGCGACTCGATCGAATTTAAAGTTCTTCGACAGCTGTTGAAATCCGTATTATATCTATCTATTTTGTTTTCAAGATTGTATTCAAACAGTTCTGTGTTTTGTTTATCTTCTACGGACGCGACTTCGTCTATTATTTCCGAGTTATTATGTTCGAATTCTGTTTGACTGTCTTCGGTCTCCGACTTATCGAATACAGCTTGTTCAAATGAATCGAATTTTTCGTCTAACTTTTGCATTATTTTTTCTAGGAATGTCATCATTATGGACTTGGTCTGCCCTACTTCAAATTTATTTGATGTGTTATTATCGACTGACATCGTAGATTTTTTTTCAATAAAGGTTCTATCTAACTCGAATGTGGCTTTGTCTTTATCCTGTCCACCTATAATTTTATCTGTAAGTTTCGAGCCGATTTCCTTTTCTGCACCTTTTCTCGAGGCTGAACTGTGACTTTCCATTTTGAAATTGACAAATGACTCTAAATTATGCAATGACTCTAAGTTAACAAAAGACTTTAAATTAAGCAATGACTCGAATTTAAAACAAATGACTCTAAGCAATGATTTTACTGATTTTACAGGTAAACAGAAGGTTTACCTCTAACTAACAAGGAGCCCCACGTTGGGCGCCAAATGTTACTTTTGGGGTGCTTTACGCGACACGGAAGGTGTCGCGTATGGCTAGTTACTTGTGAGTGTCTTTACTCTAGATTAATTTCTAGGGCTCCTTGGTAGAGGTAATCAATTTGTTAGTCCCTAATACAGACTAAGGTGGAGCGAATCACACCGTAGCTGCCTCCCTCAGACCTGGATGCTGCAAGCAGCACCGAGGCTGTATCAGACTTGGGATTCAACGCACTTGCCGAGACCGTATCTCGACTTGGGTACGCCTAGCGCACCGAAGCGAGTATCGGATCTGTGCAGTGCAGTCGTCACCGAAGCTGTATATTAGCTAATTAAATGCAAGATGTTAGTCAGGTCAGCTCAGCCTACGGAGAAAAAGGTTTTAAAGAAAAGGGAAACCGTCCCGATTAACAAAATGTTTAATTAATCAAATGAAATCATTATTCGTAAATGGTTGCAACCTAGGAATTATTCTATAATTAAATTACATAAGTTTAATCTAAATTTCATAGGTTTAGCTATGCAACGATCCTACGTTCGTTTAGTTTAAATTTTAATTATATTATGAAGTTGAATATAAGTCAAATGATAAGTTAGTTAGAATGAATGAAGAATAGCAAAGTAATTAGTTGATTGTAAGACGTAAAACGCCGCTATGGCCGTTTCCGTATTCGAGAAAAATGAAGCTAGAGAGCACCAGGGCGCTTTGCCTGTCTGGCCTCGGGAATTAAAGTGAGAGTGAGTCAGCGTGGCGCTTTGCCTAACACTGCTGCTTATTAGTATAGTGATCTGGTTATTTCCTAGTATCGAGAGCAAGATGTGAGTCAGTGTGGCGCTTTGACTAGCACTGCTCTAAAGAGTGAGAATAAAGGAGTCAGTGTGGCGCTTTGCCTAGCACTGCTGCTTATTAGTATAGTGATCTGGTTATTTCCTAGTATCGAGAGCAAGATGTGAGTCAGTGTGGCGCTTTGCCTAGCACTGCTCTAAAGAGTGAGAATAAAGGAGTCAGTGTGGCGCTTTGCCTAGCACTGCTCTAAAGAGTGAGAATAAAGGAGTCAGTGTGGCGCTTTGCCTAGCACTGCTGCTGGAGCCATGTTAGCGCTGCGCTTATATAGTCACCGATTGACGTCACTTGTTGTGCGCGGTTGACGGTGCGCGTAGTGAAGTATTGTTTCGGGCTTAGATCACCCGATCCGTTACAATATATATATATATATATATTGTAACGTGTTCGGACTGAACAGCTACGCCGAACGACCGAATCACGACCATACGACTGCGCAATTAGCCACGCGCTGATCATACGAGGTACGCGTGACGTCACAAGTACTATATAAGGGGGCTCATCCAGCCAACGATCAGCGTTCGTACTAGAGCAGTCGAGCGACTCACACTCAATTCAGTAGAACAGAGCGATTCGTACTAAAGCAGTCGGTCGACTCATAGCCAGCATAAAATAAACTCAAACATAACCTCAAATCAATAGGAAATTAGCTAAAGCAGCAATTTACCAATTAAATTCAAGAAAAAGACAAATTGTACTTAGCCAAAACGGCATTTATAATTAAAAGAGAAAAAAGAAAAGAAATAGATCAAAGCGATTTATAAAAAAGGAAAACGAAAGAAAGAAAGAAAGAGAGAGAAAATCAAATTAAATTATATCGAGTCACATTTCATTTTATTTTATAAATATTGTTAACCACAAACAGAACTTATTATTTTTGTAAATAAATCTATCACTATTAATCACATAAGCGACAGAATCCTTGCGTTTCATTTCGAGTTGTGATTACTTTCTTTAATTAACATCAATTCTTTCAGAGTAAATTCACTTGTATTAAAATACTGTTTAGCTAGCTAACAGGCAGCTTCGGTGCGATACACTCAGGCAGCAACGGTATAGCTTTAATCGGTACCCGAGTCTGAGAGTGTATCATATCCCGAGTCTGTAACAGGCAGCTTCGGTGCGTTTACCTAGACAGCAACGGTATAGCTTTAATCGGTACCGAGTCTGGAAGGTAAAACAATCCCAAGTCTGTAGGGAGGCAGCTCTGGTAGATCTAAGTATCTATCCGAGTCTGTATTAGGGAGGCAGCTCTGGTAGACCAAAGTGTCTATTCGAGTCTGTATTAGGGCAAAACGAAAGGTTTTTCACATTTTTTCCAACTAGCGGCTCCAAAAATCATCCGTGACCTGAACTCACGCGAACTAGCGTAATTCCACCAACTTTCCGTTGACGGAACATACGCATAAAAAGTTACAATATATGTTATTGCTAATTTCTAGTTCTTCTACCGTGGCGTCCGTTTTAGATTGCGTCATAGTTTAACGAAGTTTCTTGTTCATAAATTTGGTTTCTTATTCGTACATTTGTTGGTCCGTCACAGGGATTTGTCCCAATATGGATAAAATATGTATAAAATTTGATGACGTCCGCATGGCTTTCCCAACACCTTTATCAACTAGCATCATTACTCTAATTATTTATTATTTTTATCATTGTTAAATCTAGGGTTAATAGGTTCTATAACTAAATGATAACATATCGTTTATTGATTGTTTTACCCGGAAGGGAATACTCATCGAGGTTTTTATTAACCATTTCATGGATTAAATTCCTGAGGGTGTGTTTGGTCGTCCATTATTTATAAGTAAATTGAGTTATTCCCTTGCGCGCTCTGCAATATCTCAAAGTAACATTTATCCATTTATGGCATAAGGCCTACATATGGTCATTGGTAAAAGAAAAGAACATTATTTGATCGTACTACTAGTGCAGCTGTAGGTAACGTAGATTTCTTGTCTTTAGTGGTCGTGTGGGTTATATGTGTTGGATGGGTTCGGGGCGCTAGGTCCAGAGGACGTGACACCAGTATTGCGCACCCTCGGTAATTAGGCGATTATCGATCTGTCTATCGAACGCCAGATCGCCTTACATGGCGGTTTGGCCGCACTACGCGCGAAACTCCAAAGTCGTGAAGGGTGATCCTCGAGGATTCTTCTGGCGGAACGCGGTTCGCTGGTTCTTGGGGGTGGCGGGAATCACCTCCACCACCGTTTTCCCTCGTAGCTGAGTGCCCTCGGCACTCCCCCGCGTTCTCGCTGGCTGTTCCGTTGGCTGACGTAGTGCTAGGCCCCCAGGGGCGTTGTAGCCTTAAGTTTAGGTGGGCCTCATACTGTCCGGGTCGTCCACGTAAGTTCGCGTCGGTCATGTCACGTCGTCCTCCACCAACAGTTTGGCCACGTCTCCCCCATAATAGAGAAAGTGAAAAAGAAAACCAACAAAATCAGAAATAAAGTCTACAGCCTTAGTGCAGTCACGGTCGCCTCTCGGAGATTATATTAGCCTCGTGGCTATCCTATTGCATTCATGCTTTCCACATTCACTCCTAATTACTTAATTACGGCCGTCTAAGGGTTCGGGAGCTGATTGTAACAGCAGGTGCACCTTGCAATGTTACAGTATATGTATACTGTAACAATTGCTAGTTTTGCGGGCTATGAAGCTGTAGCAAAACTTGCAAATTATTGTGATTATTAACCAGTTCGAAGTTTGGTGTTAATACTTTTTCTTTTTGGGATTCCTCAGATCATGAATCGTAGGTGGGGAAACATGGATTTTGCCATAAAAGCCACCTATCCGTTTTGTTTTACTAAATTAACTATCCGGACACGGGATATACCAATGCCGTCTCTAACATGCGTACTCGGAATAACTTTTCAAAGCCGCCTTCCCTCCACAGAGCCGGGCGAACCAAGCCTGTCGTGCCTATGCTCTCCTTCCCTTATTTAAACTGACTACAGATCCGGGAATATAAGATTCCAAGACTGTCCAATAGATTCGGGATTGCTGCATTGGCCCTCGGACACGGGATAACCAATGCCGTACGCTCTTTGCTAGCTTCCGGATCTGTCCCTATTCTGTTTGTTGGCTTATAGGCGTTAATCTGGTCAGATAGAAATATCAGATAAGAAAGTATAGGTTGTATAGTGCTTTAATGCGCCTAAGTGAAATTTTAACAGAAGAAAAACAAATCATAATTTTGTATACAACGGTTCCTTAGACTCTAATTTACTTATCCTAATCGGCTAACTTTGCGTTTATCTATCTTCTCCTTTCTGAATGCTACATCTGCTTTAGAATGTGCTTCTAATTTACTCTTGCAAGATCCAATGATACTATGCTTTTAATTGATTTCTTTACATGATATTCTAATAAATTTATAATTTGACTCTACTTTTTGAAGCTATACACGAATTTATATAGGTCGTTGAAACTAGACGTTTCAACGCCTGGCAAGTGAATTTAAATTGTCAATCTAACAAGTGAGTCGTTCTGGTGATGTACACCCAACGAGTTTGATTCTGATACCTTCGTTCTGGACAACTTTTGAATAATGTTGGCAATAGTGACGTCTCACAGTGCGCCGTGACAGACCGGCTTGCAATCATAGCGCGACCCGTGAGCTGTCATTTCTACGCCGAGTGACTCTACTAACCCTAAATTATAGGCTGGTTTTTATTATTGAAGATACTTTACAATGATGTTATTTTTTATAAATCAACTGAATTTTCTATGAATGATTGGATGTAATGAAAATAAAAATAAATGTTAGAGCTTACAGTTTGTTGAGTTGTAATAAGTTTAATTTGGATCGATGTTACTCGACAAGAATTAATAATCCGTTGTCTTATTTATAATTATCGCTGAATAAATAGTCAAAATAACGAACTTGTTTAGTTAAAACGAGTTTTATTTAGAATTGATATTTTATTATATAGCGTTTCATTGTGAATGATTTATGTATGATCAGTAAAAATAAAATTATAGGTATCTGTAAAAATTTGTAAAAATGTGATCAACGTTCGTTGTACCGTATATATACATAATATTTTCTAATCAGTAACGATACGTGTCGCGGTAAAATTGTCACGTCGCATAACTACATCTGGTTCGACTGTGCCATAACTTTAAAAATTTTTCAAAATATTAAAATAACATAATTCTAGTATTGATGAATTCGTTGATTAAATAAAAATGGAAATCGTATGACAAAAAGATTGTCAGTATGATCTCATTTTCATTACATCCAATCATTCATGAAAAATTCAGTTGATTTATAAAAAATAACATCATTGTAAAGTATCTTCAATAATAAAAACCAGCCTATAATTGAGGGTTAGTAGAGTCCCTCGGCGTAGAAATGACAGCTCACCGGTCGCGCTATGGTTGCAAGCCGTTCTGTCACGGCCCGCTGTGAGACGTCACTATTGCCAACATTATTCAAAAGTTGTCCAGAACAGAGGTATCAGAATCAAACTCGTTGGGTGTACCTAGAATCGCTACCTAGCTCGGACGACGATTCCTTATATTGCGTACTCCCCACTCCTATCGTGATGTGACGTTAGTTGAGACTATACCCAGGGATTTGGCTAATCCCTCGGCCTATTGTTTCGTCTTCTTGTTGCGATCCTTCGCGACGTTTTTCTTATTTTACCGGCCGGATATGTTACAATACATACACTACACTTTATCTTCCCGAATTTTTTGCAAAACTTTTAAAATGAGTGCAAACGGAGGGAAAGCGTGAAAACGTAATTTTTCCCACGAGACAGTAAAAGCGTCGACGGCGTAAGCTTCAGGGTCTGCGTGCCAGGAAATGTATAATTTACATTTTTTATTCAGTCGTGAAGCGAGAAGATCTATGGAGGGAAACCCGCGTGTGATAGAAGCATATTGGGGCATTCCATGCCAATTCGACCCGACGTGGACCCTCACCATTTTTGATTCTTTTTTCCTTCGAGTATGATGTAAGGGAGGATAAAAAATGAACGTCTGAATTTTTTCAGATTGTTTGGCCCCCGGTTTATAAGTTGATCAATTTTCAGGTAGACACGTATTCGGAAATCTGTTAGTCGTACGAAAAAATCACCCAAATGAAAAAGTTTACCAATAATATGTGGTGACAGAAACTTATTTTTTTAAGAATTTTTCAATCATTGCAGATGCTGTTTTTTCGACAAAACAGTCTTAATTTATTATTTCCACTGCGTTAGCCGTTATCGATTATTGTGAAATTTTTGCCATAAATTCTTTGTAAAAATAGGAAACTTTTGAGACTATGCCGAAAGTGGTACTAGCTCTGGTTCAGATGCCAGAATTCATTGAATTTCGTAGAAACTGGAAATACGAGTGAATTGCCGCACTGCAAAAACAATTTGAACCATGCCTGACGTATGAAATAATCGAATTCTTTGCATTTGTATGGTACCATATATTTCCAGAATAATGATTTAACTGAACAGAAAAGTTTAACTCTTATGGCTAATAAATCAAAGAATAATTTGATAATATTGAACTCAAAATACTGATACCATATTTCGATATGGTATTACAGATATAATGTATATTTGATTTGCAAAGTTTATATGTACACTTTACAAAACATGTTTGTTTTTAAAGATTTTGTGTATTTCTGAAAGTTGTGACGATGAGTATAATTTTGTAACCATACTAGCATCGCATGAAGGTATGAAACAGTGCTGCTTCTGTGTGATTGGTATAGCTTTAGCACCTTGGAATCTCATAGCAAGGGACTGTTTCACAACGTTGTAATCTTCAACACTAGAGAACCTTTACGCTATCGCTGGTAATATTCCAACCAAACGGGACCAATCAAACAAATGACGAGGCTTCAGAATCTGTCGATCAGAAGAAAGCTGAAGACTGGCTTTGGCAGCCACTCTTTTCAGGGTACCTCCGATTCCATCACATGGCCCTTTGCCATGTGCGGTGGCAAAGAAGTGCCACTCTGCGGGAATTAAGATATCCTGTTCATGACACGCCAAGTTTACGAAATTTGTATAATTTTTAAATTGTTGCGGGGCCCCATCTGTGAAATAAAAAATACGTCCGGGCGTTCCTATTTCCGATTTTATGAAGTCAACTACAATCCGCATGTGAACATGAACAGAAACAGAATCGTGGTGGAGGCAGTCTGAGATAATAACTAGACTTTCATGCATCACGGCTTTGTTGACTTTGTAGTAAATGACCACAGGATAGACAGTCGCCTGGTCATTGTTCCAGTGGAACCCCAGTGCTGCGTTTTGTATCACAGATGCATAGTTCTTTGCGAAATCCATAATAACAAGGCATTCGCCGTCGGCCAAATTCTCCTTCAACGATTTGAAAAATATTGATTGTTGTTTAGCAATAAAAGAATGCTGCAAGAGGCCTTTTGCACAGTCGCGAAATTCGTCAACAAATTCAATGTCACACTTCACATAGGTTTCAAGTGTGGCTCGGGGTTTTGAAACCCATTGCGTAAATTTAATCTCTTCGATGGCATTTTTATCTAAGACATTCAGCAGAATGTCTTTTAATGACTGGTCACCCGGGCACTTTTTACAATGCAACAAGTAACAGGACGAGTCGGGAACAGGGCACAATAACCTTGACAAACAGTCTTCATAGTTGGCCAAAGAAACCGCGGAATTATCGGTCAGTTTCTTTGAGTTACAAGCTGAAATGTATGAAAATATAATAATTATTGGGATATCGTGGCATGAAGTGAAGAAGAAAGTTGAAACGGGAATTTCAATGATTATTATAAATATATCTAATGAAAAATGTATCATTTTACATCGAGTTTGAGCTTTTCTCACCCGAAATCATCAATTTCATATTTTGATGTAAAGGACACACGCAGACTGTATGGGTCCCACTGTTACGTCCTAGGTTGAAAGCTCAACATATAATCTTTAGGTATAACAGATACCGTAGTTAGTACCGTAGGTATAGAAAATACCGACGTGCAATTACCATCAGAGTTTCAATAACACCTCTATCGATGTAATTCCATTTATAATTTTTTTTCTAAATTCTTTATATTATTTTACCTATAGTTATAAGTCAATACTTTTAAGAAGTCTCAACCTCATACACCATAACTCATTTTTCCATAGTCTCTCACAAAACTAAGCAAGCCGAAAACACTCGAAAACCCATAAATTTGAAATCCTAAACTTTAAGTAAACTTTTGAAAACGCTAGAAACTATCTTTATTGAGGAAACATAAATCTTCAAGATCTTTAGAATTTTTCTGTCAAACGCGGAGAACCCAAAAGACAAAGACAGTTTTGTTTAAAAGAAGACAGATCATAGACGCTTAAAACATCCCTTCTCAGCATCTCGACGCTTGGGCCTCTGACCCAATCGTCTCGCACAAATTCTATTTTAGCCAACCATATTTTTTCCCTCTTAAATTTAATGTGTCTTTTACCAATGAGAAAAGACTCGCTTTCCCGCGAGTACTAAAAACTTTCTCCCCCGCGTAACCGCGAGGAGAGATCCTTTTTCCTCCAGGATTAAGGAGTTAGTCACGAGATTTCAAAGAGTAAAGATCAGATCCACAAAAGACTTAGATTTCAGAATATAATATCAAATTCGAAGTGTTTAATATATTCATAAATTAACCAAGTGCAAAACTTATCAACGTATAAAACCCATAGACTAAAGTTAATCAACATGCAAATGTTCGATTAGCAACCAACATTGTTAAGCAGTTTGTTAAATAAATATTGTTAATTAAAAGTGAAATCAACAAACATTTATTTCACCCACGCATAGTGGTGACTGATAAAAACCCATTACCTCAACAGAATACGAGTTATACGTCAATCAGAAGAACTAGTAATCCAAGACTCGGTAAGAAATATAGAACTCTACCAATTCAGAATCAGAACCTCAACACATCCAACTAGTGATTCGAAAACTCTATATAGTTAAATCCAGGACGTAACACCACTACCGCCTGCCAATATACAGTGCTTCGGTCTCAAAGAAGCAAACATGGAGAAGCCTATCCGTACATCAGGATTATCTACTTTGAAATATTCGTACAACTCTTTCAAATTGCCTAATATTAATTTCTTTTGCCGATGAACCTTCTGACCGTCAGTATCACGCACGGAAATGAAATCTTTCATCCCAGGTAATGTAACACTAACTTGGCCATCTTCGTAGAGCTGGATAACTTTGTTTTTAAATTCTTCAGACAAAGATCGTCCTGAAATCGAAAAACTCCGTTACCTCTTTTCCTATTTAAAAACATATCATCAGTCATCACATGATATTATAAATATATGAAATATCCATGAAAGTGCATTAATCAATTTTTCACCGTGCCAATTAGCTGATTTGGAAGAGTAGCTTCAAATAATGCAGGTATTGAATCTCTATATTTGAAATTTGTTAGCACGGTAAAAGATTGTAACAGTCCTGACAAATTTTAATACAATATCACTCATCAGTATTATACCTAATATAAATTTATACAACTTATTATAAAATAATACGTTTAACTTACCAAGTTTCGTGTTAGGTGTCGCCATAATTCCTTTTCCATTGCATAGTTTCCTTGCTGTGTTAACCATGTATAGAGATGCTCCAAACTCCTCTGAGACTCTAATGTTACTCCAACTTCTCGGTAAAAGTGTGAGTATTTGTATTTGTTCGCATTTTGTTCTAAGAGGAGATTCAAATTTTTGTTTCAGCTTGTACATCATTTCAGTGAACTTACAAGGAGAGTGTCAGGACTCCGGGTAACGCTTTTGGACCAAACTACTAGGGGTGTTTCCTTGGGCCAAAATATGAGGCTCACCATGCTTCATTCAATCTCATAGGCCCTTTCAGGTTTAACGTCGCCCAAATTGGAAAATTATCTCAGAATTCAGCGCCTTTCGCATTACTTCATAATGTTGCAACGAATATCAGTTTCGTAGCTTATCTTGACTGAAAATAGACTGTCTAGAAAAAAGAAAGTGTTTGCACCCTAAAAAGTATACTCTTTGCAAGTACGATCGCCCAAATTCATAATTCAAGGTGAAAAATGATTAAATTCAGCGTTCCTCCCTGCGTAGGGCGGAGAAATTCCTTGAAACACTCTTATATTATGCCTACCGGTTGTAAAATATTCATCCAATATATGGTAGATCCATCCATACACCATTTGAGACCTATGCATTATAGATACCTGCGGATTGTCCAAAGGCGCAACTGGATCATCATTTTTTGAACAGTATCTCAGAAGCTGCACATTATCATAAAGCATCAAATTTCGTGAAGTTATAACGAAGATTTGTCGTAAAACTGTAGTCATCTGAAACAGGCATATCGGTAGAGGTGTCGGCTAGGTTAGATTTCCATCGAACGTATCTGGAAAAATCAATTTTACATATTCGTATCGCATACATCAAAAATCACCTTTCATGATTACTATTTCGCCCACGAACAGCTTCTGCGAAATATGACAGTAACAATAACTTGGTGATACAAATTTTACTTACACAACACTATGCAGGTAGAGGTTGACAGATCTCGATCCATGCTTACAGTGGGTCCGTCGCGTCAGAAAGTAGCATCTCATTGGTCGATATTTCAAAGCCGACCAATCACGCGTAGCCTCCCAACGTCTCATTTGATCGAGCCGCGTAAGCATCGATCACGATCTGTCAACCTCTACCTGCATAGCGGTGTGTAAGTAACATTCATATTACCAAGTTATTGTTACAGTTGTATATTCGCAGAAGCTGTTCGTTGGCGAAATAGTATTCATGCAAGGTGATTTTTGATATATGCGATACGAAAATGTCAAACTGATTTTTCCAGATACATTCGATGGAAACCTAACCTGGCCCATACCTCTACCAATATGCCTATTTCAGATGACTACAATTTCACGACAAATCTTCGTAATAACTTCACGAAATTCGACGCTTTGTGGTAATGAGCAGCTTTTGAGATACTGTTCAAAAAATGATAATCCAGTTGCGCCTTCCGACGATCCGCAGGTATCTATTGTGCATAGGTCTCAAATGGTATATGGATGGACTTACCGTATATTGGATGAATATCTTACAACAGGTAGACATAATATAATAGTTTTTCAAGGAGTCTCTCCGCCCTACCCAGGGAGGAACGCTGAATTTAATCATTTTATACCTTGAATTATGAATTTTGGAGATCGTACTTGCAAAAAGTACACTTTTCAGGCTGCAAAAACTTTCTTTTTTCTAGGACAGTCTATTTCCAGTCAAGATAAGCTACCAAACTGAAATTTGTAGCAATATTATGAAATAATATGAAAGGCGCTGAATTCTGAGATAATTTTCCAATTTGGGTGACGTTAAACCTGAAAGGGCTTATGAGATTGAATGAAGCATGGTGAGCCTCATATTTTGGCCCAAGGAAACACCCCTAGCAGTTTGGTTCAAAAGCGTTACCCGGAGTCCTGACACTCTCCTTGTGACTGTCAAAACTGATTGGATAAGTTTTACCGCCTTTTCTTTTGTCATTTCAATTCAAAATTTCCTTGAATTTAAAATGAAACCAAGATATTTGCAGGACGTTTTCGGTTCATTACTGCCTTTATTTTCATTTATTATGAAGCCTAACGATTTGTTGCAACCCGAGTATCAAGGTGTTGCAATCCAGATGTTTGAGCCACACTTTGGTAATACTATGGAATGTGCAAGCACGAAGCCTTAACGCAACTAAGAATAACTGCAGACGCAGCGCGACCTCCTTAACGTATTAAATAAGCAATCACTGTAATACTCATCGTCAGAACATCAAGACCGAGATATTAGGGCAGGTTATGCCAGATCTCTGCTAGACGTAGTAAAGCCTTTGTAAAACTCTTCATATAATAATAAAACTTTATCACTTTTGTACGACTGAGTTCTAACTCTTAATTCGACAACGAACCTTCAATAAATTCGTTGTTGTATGAGAGATCTCAGGATCCCGATTACAACAACTGGTTGCAGCGGCAAGGATCGCCGAATCGTACAAGTGAATCAAGTATCAAGCGAGTAAATCAGAAGAATAGTGAGCGTAGCACCGGAAGCTGGCATCGTTGAAGAAATTACCGTGACGTCACATGTCAAAATAAGGAATAAAACGATCAGCATCCGTAGACTCTACGACTAAACCCAAGTTACAAGAAGAAGTGAGCTTTGGGGATAATTCACCGTTATTTGGCGTACTACCTCCCAGCCAGAGGCACGCCTTGCATTTATCACTGGCTGCAGCGGCACAGGAAGCTTCGGGGGAACAGCAAATGCCATTGAACTGGGATTTGGTGAAACAACGTATCGCAGGAGGTAAAACCGCGTGGATCCAAGAATTACGAAGAGATCTTCTCCAAACCTGTAAGCATCTTAGCATAAACGTAAGCGAAGAAAATACGGTTGACGAACTTCGTGCAGAACTGCGCGACCTTGTTAAAAATCAGACGCGAGAACTCGCAGCACCCCGTCAGAATCAGAACACAGAAGTAAGCACACCCCTAGCTAACATGGCTGAGAACGCTTTTACCGTGAGACAAGTGCTGAAGGACATTGAATTCTTCGACGGTCAAGATGAGGGAAAGCATTATGATTTTATCCGCTCATGCAAGTATGCACGCGAAACAATACGACCTGTAGATAGGGAAAAGTTACTGAAGGCTGTTTTGAGCACGCGAATCAAAGGCTGCGCGGCACGAGTATTGGAATACAAGCCTATTACAACATGGAATGACTTAGAGGAAGAACTAGAGTCCATGTACGTTGACACACGAACACTAGCTTCGTGACAAGTGGAGTTTGAAAGCTGTAGGCAACGACCAAACGAAGACGCGAAGTCATACGGATTACGAGTCGAACAACTCACCGCACAGGTAGTCGAGTTAACGATGAGAGAAGCGGCAGCCGAAGATTCGAGGTCAACGTTGGAACGCCAAATTCGTAAGCAAGCTGTTAATATTTTTGTACGAGGGTTGAATGACAGGCTGAAGATATTAGTCAAGAGTCAACGATGTGAGAAGCTCGGGGAAGTGATATCCACTGCGATAGAAGAGGAACGCGATCTAGGTCCTATTCGTGGTCCAGACCGAGGACAGCAACGACCATGGAACAAGGGAGGTAACACTGGAGGTTGTTACAACTGCGGGAAGCCAGGACACATAGCACGCGACTGTCGGTCAGGAAACACCGGTGCACAGAGTAGACAACGATTGCCGGCACCGAGTAAATTCGTAAGAAGAGTTGAGGTATTATGTCATTATTGTAAGGAACCAGGACACGTAATTCGAGATTGCAGAAAACGTCCAGCTAGCGAGAACAGACAACGTTCCGAAAGTAATCAGGCACATCCTAGAGAAACAGGATATGCTCAAGCAGGTCCATCCAGAGACGTTACCAGGCGAGACGATCAAAATTCGGGAAACGAGGAGCAGGCGCGGCGGACAGGCAACCGTATCGCGTCGTACCAGTAAATTGCCTAGTTAATGGAGCTGCACAGAAGAACCACGCAATGATCAAGGCAGACGAATTCAAGACGAGACACGGGGTTTGTTATTAGATTCAGGAGCTGAGGTAAGCTTAGTAAAAGTCGGAAGAATTGACGGCGAGGTGATGGTTGAAGACGGTGTGATCACGCTCAGAGGAATATGCGGGACGCCGGTTACGACCTTGTGCAAGGTCAGGTTAAACATAAGGGTTGGTGATAGGCACATATCGCACCCTTGTTACGCCGTTAAAGACGATTTCCCACTAGAAGCAGAGGGTCTCGTAGGAGGCGACTTCCTCGAGAAGCATGACGTCGAGCTTAGATCTGGGAAATACGCCAAGTTGTACAGGACAATTTGGAGCTTGGGAGCCACAGCAGCTCGCATTTTGCTGGAATCAAGAAGCGAGAAGATAATTTACGCAAAAACGATCGATGACGTAGACGGCATTGTCGAAGGGATCGAGTTACACGCAGGAGTATACATGGGGAGTTGCATCACCAACGCAGTCGACGGTGAGTGCAAAGTCAGCATTTTGAACACTAACGATTATGAAGTAGAATTGGAGCGGCCGAGTGTGCGAATCGCGGCACTAGGTCTAGAAAACGCTGAGACTACGCAAGTTTATGCATGTCGGACGATGACACCGAGCAACGCGAGCAGAATGCCACAGCTGAGAGACAACTTGAGAACCCGTCACCTAAATCGAGAAGAAACGTTTGTTAGACGTATGCGAAAGATTTCACGATGTATTTCATTTGGAGGGAGACCATTTAGGGCACGCGAACACAGCTGCTCACAAGATTACAACGAATTCAGATATCGCACCGATAAATGTAAGACCTTATAGACTTCCCGAAAAACACAAGCAAACGAGCAGGTAGATAAAATGCTTGCCGACGGGATAGTCAGACAAAGTAAGAGCCAATGGAACGCACCACTGCTAGTGGTACCGAAGAAAGCGAACGCATCAGGAAAAACGAAGATGAGAGTCGTAGTAGACTTCCGTAAGGTGAATGACGTGACTGTAGGAGACTCCTTTCCACTGCCTAATATCACCGAAATATTGGACCAGTTGGGTAAGGCGAAGTATTTCTCTACATTAGATTTAGCATCAGGATTTCACCAGATTCCCATGGAAGAGGAGGATAAGTGCAAGACCGCATTTTCCACCCCACACAGTCACTACGAATACAATCGCATGCCTTTTGGATTAAAGAACGCAACCGCTACGTTTCAACGGTTAATGAATACTGTACTTTCAGGAATACAAGGCCTTAGATGTTATGTCTATCTCAACGATATTGTCATACATGCTCCTAGTTTACAGGAACATAACAAACGATTGGAAGAGGTACTGGAACGCCTAAAACAGCACTCATTGAAGCTACAGCCGGACAAGTGTGAATTTCTGAGGAAAGAGGTTAACTTCTTGGGACATGTCATCACTAGAGACGGGATAAAAGCGGATCCAGAGAAGATCCGAACAGTAGAAGAGTTCCCCATTCCGAAGACTGTAAAAGATATTCAAGGATTTCTGGGTTTGGCCGGATACTACAGACGATTCATACAGAATTTCTCGAGTTTAACAAAACCGTTAACAAACCTGCTGAAGAAGGCAGTAAAGTACGAATGGACATCACGGGAACAAGAGGCTTTCGAAATTCTGAAGAAAATCTTAACGACAGCACCAATTTTGCAATACCCGGATTTCGAACAACCTTTCATCGTGACAACAGACGCATCTGACAAAGCCATCGGAGCAGTCCTATCCCAAGGAACAGTGTGTAGTGATTTGCCGACAGCATACGCCAGTAGAACTCTAAATTTGGCCGAAGGAAACTATAGCACCACTGAAAAGGAATCACTAGCAATTGTTTGGGCAGTTAATCATTCCAGACCGTATGTATATGGCACTAAATTGAAAATAGTTACAGATCACAAGCCACTTACATGGTTATTCGGAGTCGAAGATCCAGGATTACGACTTATGAGATGGCGACTGAAGCTGGAAGAGTACGACTATGAGATCGAGTACAAGGCGGGCAAGGCAAACACCAACGCAGATGCCTTGAGTCGCATGTACGCAGTGACCAGAAGTCAGCAGAAAGATGAAAACTCTCTGAGAGAATTAGAATACTCGGAAGAAGAACGAAATAGGATCATCTATGAGTACCACGACACGCCATTAGGAGCACATCAAGAAGTAAACCGAACGATTGAACGAATTCGATCAAAGCACAATTGGCCAGGATTACGGAAGGATGTCGAAGAACACATCTCGAAATGCGAGAATTGCCAGAAGAAGAAACTTCACAGGAAGGCAAAGGCACCAATGGTCATAACCGATACTCCAAATCAACCGTTCGAGAAGTGTGCATTAGACATCGTAGGACCATTGACGGAAACGGAACAAGGAAACAAATATATCCTAACGTTTCAAGATTGTCTGACGAAATACAGCAAGGCAATACCCATTCCGAACCAAGAAGCTAACACCGTAGCCAAGGAATTCGCGACCAGGATCATATGCGAACACGGAATACCGCAGAGAAAACTGACCGATCAGGGTACGATCTTTTTGAGTAACGTGTTTAAAAATACTTGTAAACTGTTGAAGATCGACAAGATCCAGACGATGGCGTATCATTCTGAATCCAATGGAGCTCTAGAACGTTCGCATAGGACGTTAGCGGAATACCTAAGGCATTACGTGAACGAGGACCAGAGCAACTGGGACGAATGGTTACCGTATGCCATTTTTGCATACAACACCACACCATACACAGCAACGAGATTTACACCCTTTGAGCTGGTGTATGGACATGCAGCCGAACTACCGACATCGCTGAAGAAAGATCCACAACTAACGTACACCTATGACGACTACGCACAAGAATTACGCGAAAGATTGAGAGCCAGCAATCTCATAGCAAAAGAAAACCTGCAACAGGCCAAGAAAAAGTCAAAAATCGAGTACGACAGAGGAACCAGGCCGAGGGGATTCAAAATTGGCGAGAAGGTACTCCTATACGACGAAACTATACGCAGAGGGCGATCAAAGAAGCTGTTATGTCAATGGATTGGTCCTTATACTATTCTAGAGGTAAACTCAGACGTTAACTACACCACAAAGGTTAATAGGAAGAATCTCAGAGTACATGTAAATCGATTGAAACCTTTTATTGAATAATATGACTTGAGTATGAAATTTGGAACAATTTAACTGGTGGAAAAAATTATATAGAAAATAGGTTATACTAATTCAGATTAAGAAACAATTATATTAAAACATTGTAAACGGGATACATTATGTCAACTACTAACCTAGATATAGCATAATAGGCAAGCGTACGCACGGTGACGCAAGCCAGCAGATTTGATTGATTTCAGAAGAAAATCCCAAGGATTATCTCTCCAAGGGGGGAGGGATGTTGCAACCCGAGTATCAAGGTGTTGCAATCCGGATGTTTGCGCCACACTTTGGTAATACTATGGAATGTGCAAGTACGAAGCCTTAACGCAACTAACAACAACTGCAGACGCAGCGCGACCTCCTTAACGTATTAAATAAGCAATCACTGTAATACTCATGGTCAGAACATCAAGACCGAGATATTAGGGCAGGTTATGACAGATCTCTGCTAGACGTAGTAAAGCCTTTGTAAAACTTTTCATATAATAATAAAACTTTATCAGTTTTGTACGACTGAGTTCTAACTCTTAATTCGACAACGAACCTTCAATAAATTGTAGTTGTATGAAAGATCTCAGGATCCCGATCACAACAATTGAATTAGAGCGATTGTATTTATAATTCTCTTTTTTTCACTCACATGCTGGTGAGAATGCAATAAAATATTGTTCAGCGATTCTATGTTTCGACGCCCAATATCACTCCAGCGTGTAATAATATTATCACGCATTTGCCCGGGGGGCTCTGTATGCAGCAGGTTGTAGGCAGATTTCATCAACTTGAGCAAATCAGAATATACTTTTTCATCCATGATTACAAATATCACTTCCTCAGTCAAAGTTTCACTTTTCACGTTAGAACTTGTCTGAATGATTGCACCCCTGGTTTTGAAATCGACCTCATATATGCACATGCTCGTTCAAATAATGAGGGTAGGGATACCAAAACCGAAATAGTAACAGACATTAATGCTCATTATCGAAAATGTGAAATCACGATTCCATTGCCTAACTGCACCTCCTGACTATTTCAACTTATGCACTTTTACAATCGTGAAAATGAGAAATTTACAGTTCGGAAATTTTGCCAAACATACTAATGATGCATGGACATTAGTGCTAATTACTGAAAAGGTGAAATCACGATCCATTGCCTAATTGCACCCCTAACTATTTCAACTTATGATTTTAAGCTATTTTTAGACCCTCATCACCACAGGTTTTACGTCGATATTCAGACTCCTACAATTTTTAATGCATGAAAAAAAAATCAAATGTGAGTCAAATCACAATCAAAATCACGATTTGATATGCACTTTCACAATCGTGAGAATGGGAAATTTACAGTTCGGAAATTTTGCCAAACATATTAACGATGCA
Source organism: Tenthredo distinguenda (assembly GCA_947538915.1). Taxonomy (NCBI): domain Eukaryota; kingdom Metazoa; phylum Arthropoda; class Insecta; order Hymenoptera; family Tenthredinidae; genus Tenthredo; species Tenthredo distinguenda. The sequence continues at coordinate 17,589,394 of OX384534.1, forward strand.
AGGATATTGGTGCTAATTACTGGAAAGGCGAAATCACGATTCCATTGCAATCGCGAAAATAGAAAATTTTACAGTTCAGAAATTTCGGCGGCCATTAGCGCTAATTTTTCCTAGTACTATCAATAGGCCCCTCAGAAGTGGTGAAAATATCAGAAACTAGAGTGACAGCTGTCCATCAATTTTCATAAAATCCAAAAATCCAAAATACACAAAAAATGCCTGGTGAAAGCGGATTCTATTGCGAGAGCGGCGGCTTAGAGAAACATGAAATGGGTAAGTCTGATTAATAAAGATCATTTTTTTTCCGAATTATGTTGAAATTACCCCAACCACCATCACTTTGTTGAATTGGGGGTAATACCTAATGGTTATGGTGCAGTAATTGGTTTGTGATATCTTAAATAATTTTTTTTCATTTAATGCGAACCCCACATTGTCATTATTGCAGAAAGAGTCATATGGGAGCAGCATGTCGAGGGGATTGCGAGACGGTATAATGGAGAAATGGAGGTGGATGGCTCGCTCTGGGTCTTGTGCGATGTCGATTTCGCTATGAGGATGATTCATTGGTGGCTCGACCTGCGGAGCGAAGTGTTGGGGTGGAATTTCCTCGACTGTCGCATGGTGCCCGGGGCATGTCTAACATGCCGTAATATGGTGCAGGAGGCTGTGACACGTCTCCTCACCAGACGACGTGAGCGCCCACTCACCCCTCCACATGAGACAGATTGGGATGGGTTAATTTAAAATAAAACTAATGAAAATGAATAGATGAGACATATTTTATTATTCACCCTGAACCGTACTCTCCCCTCCTCCTCCACACTCCCCTATCAACATATCTCACTTTAGATCTTCGCAGCATCCATAGGTAGGAAGAAAAAAAAAAAAAAAAAATTTCAAAATTTTTTTTTTAAACTAAAAAAAATTTTAAAAACGAAAAAAGTGAACATTTTTTAGCATCACATAAAACTCATCAAAAACTGGGGTTCTCCTCTAACTACCCTACTTACGTTTAAAAAATGTTTCAAAAACCCGTTGAACAAACGGTTTACTGAGGAACATCTACACCTTGCAGGAACGTTGTTCTTATGAGTACTCAATACGTGAATTGCGAACGTTGTTATAATGTTGTGATTTCCATCATCTGTATCGGCCGCAATACTCGTATAATATACGCGAGTCGAACCTATCCACGTATGAGTATATATTATACGCATTTATAAAATCGTATCATAAACCTACCTGAAATCGATGCAGGAAACGTGTCACAATCAATACGAACGTATGAAATTAGGTAAAATGCCCTCCCGAACAATTCATATTATACATAAAACCCGGTAAGATTGTTTTATGTATGGGCAGTTGCACCAATTAATGTAAAAAATTCGGGGCGAAAACTTTAATTCGTATGTAATTTTGATATCTTATAGGGTTTACTAATATGTAAACATCCCCCAAATGTTAGACCTCCAACTGTTGCTAATAGATATCAAAATTACAGAGAAATTAAAAATTTTCCTGAGATCGTTCACATACAATTGGCGGAACTGCCCATATGTATGTGATTCGGTCGGACATTTTGCCAATTCTCACTCTTTAGTGTTTATTGGGATGTAGAGAGCATACTCGAAAAATTACATTGATGCATTAGTTATTTATTCATGATTTTACAACCACTCTTAGTCTAATCGTAATCTAAAAAAAAGTAGTTCAATGAGAAAGGGACTGGGCTTGTTTCTTAATTACTAGTCTTTTTAGTGTCTCAAATGGCTCAATATAGAATAAACTTGCATATATTTGCTGACACAATCTTATATAAAGGTATCATACCATCTTTAATATCACGTTGCTATATCTGGTAAACTTCGTGACTAGAGATGTAATCTGTCTGTAATGTTACAATGCTTGTAAGTAATGAAATTTTTTTCTTGACTCCTAAGCGATTATGGACTTCAACAATACACATAGAATTTATCATTTATAAATATTCAGTATATACCTAGTTATTCTAAAATTATGGACATCTTATGTTCTGTAATACCCGGAACTGTATGCTAGATACTTCATGAATGTGAAGAGTGTCGGAGAGAGAGACAAAAAGTGGTCGGATATAAAATACAATAAACATACAAAAACAATATACATACGTGTATGAGAGTAGTGCAAAAAAGTCGGTAGGAACCGAATCTTTGAAATAATTAAAATTCAATGCAAATCAGAAATTATCAGTTCACATAAGAAGATTATTTGAAAATCGAAAAGTGGAGTAATGAGCGACTCCATTGAATGAGAATATTCTTTGGGCTGTTTTGACTCTAGAAAATTACCTGTCTTTTCTTTTGGACCAAATAAAATTGGGTGAGGATTTTTTTGTACCACTCTCACTTATATATGTATTGTAACGAGGAAAATTATTTGCCTCGTAATGGAACAATCGACTCCTCCTCAGACGAAAGTGACCCCGCGAAAAATACATGTAAATCGAAACAAGAAGTCCGAAGCTCAAGTTCCGAAGGTCCCCTAATTTAATTTCTATCATTTATAATCTATTGTCTTTCCCGTCCCTCTCTAATATCGTACGTGTCGTCTCGACCGGATCAACGAGGGAGATCATCCCTCAATCCCACTACACCTGGCAGGTTACCTGGAAGCCTCAGAGTCAGTAGCCGGGGCGGCCAAGCTCATCATACCCTGAGATACGCCTGGAAACGCGCTGCATAACGATCCTTCTATCGCCAAAGATACCCCGATCCCCTTCCCATCTGTCTCGTACCGGCCTGGTCCACCGGTCCACATGCAGATATTTCCGCCTTCCAGGGTATCGCGAAAACCGGAGATGCCATCTATCAACCCCCTGGCAAAAGCTCTGAGTACCAAAGGCCCTGTCAGGCCCGCCACAAGAAGAACGAAACCGTCCACCAATTGAATGCATCGCATGCACTTTGTCTTTTCCCCCTCCCACTAATTTTTGATTTGGGTAGTAACAGGCGGAAACACGCCACTTCTTGTTTGGATACCGTTATAGAGAGAGAGCGTTATACAATTTGTGATCTTTTTGTGATGCTTTTCCATTCATAGAGACCTTTTCTTTTTTTTTTTTGTGTGTGTTTAATTTCGATTTTTCTTTCCTTATACCTTCATTTATCTTGTGCGTTTAATTTCTTTGACTGATTCGTTTTGTTCTTTTAATTTTTTTTAGTGATTATTATTTGTGGTTGTGCCGTCGAGGCTGTGTCCCTAAGGTAAGCTTCCCATTCTGAACGACCTTCCGATAATATCCAAATTAAATTATCCGACTTTAGCTTCCCTTAAGATCTAATCGAATTGTTGTGTTTCGGTTTTTCCCTTATTCTTCGAAATTCTCTAAATATTATCGTATCTGTAATTGTGTATCGTTAGATCGATTTTTCTAGAAAGCCTTTGGCCCCAAAATATCGCGTCGTTTCTATCCCGGCATTGAGAGCTTGGGTTTTGTCCTTTGTTATTGTTTGAATCGTTACCTAGCCACGTGTCTCTAGAAAGATCGACCAACGCATTCCCGATAAGATTCTTCCCCAAACTTGTATAAATCCCTCCCATCCTGATTAGAAACCCTTCAAAACCCTTCGAGACTTTGAGCTGGTTGATTTAAGATTTTCGGGTAGCATTATTTATAGTTCCTTCTGGTAATTTCTTTATTCCTAAATTATAATGTGTTGCCTCATGGCATGGCGTGCTTTGTGTGGTTGTATTCGTGCATGTCCGTGAGAGTCCGTACGGGTTCGCCCCGACGCACTACACTTTTCGGTTAATTGTTCTACATTATCGACGCTTTTAATTGATTTTTAATAGTTCCAAAAAGTATCGACCCTAGCTCCCCCAGATCTCCCTATGTTATCGACCTAGTCTTATTCTTTTCTTTGTATCCTATGATTAATTCCTACTGTACTCTAAGGTAGTTCTTTTTTTTTTGTTTTGTGAAATGTTCTACGTTACCCTAACTGTTACCTCCTTGCTTGTGACCCATATATCTCGCAGTCTATCAGCTGTTTGCGAATTTCGGTCATTGAGTCACGGCCTCCCTGTTTGATTTTTCTTTTTTATATAGTTTGTTTATTTTTTAATTTAATTGTGGGATTCGCTGTGGGTTACTTACACAATTTGATATGAATGTTACCCTATTACTTAACGATAAATAAATTTGGTTTCTTTGTGATTTTTCCATAAACCCTAATTGTATCGCTTCGTCTATATTATTCGCCCCCACGTTCCCCTCACCCTGAACTCGCCGAGTAGTCCCGTCTGATGTTATCGGATTGATTGAGTTATTTAAATTTTGAAAACTACATTTCATTTTTATTATTTTATTCCTTTCGTTATCGCGGTACCCTAGGTACCTGGCGCCCAACCTTATATTGCACACAGATTTCGTTGTTGAATAATTAGTTATTAACAGTAAAATCTCGGTTTACCAAACGGTGGGACTGCCTGTTTTGTGAACGTAGCTGACCTTGAATTTAACCCCCCCCCCCCCCCCCCCCGCCCCCACTCCCCCAATCTTCGGTCGTGCCCGTCACAGTATGTTAGTTTAAAAAAGGACCTCGCGTAGGATTATGTCATCCAGACAATAAGTACATGAACGGTAATTCGAAGGTTTTCGAATAACAGAATTATTCATAAAGTTCATAAAGAAAATAAACGAAACAAATCAAGTTAGTGTCAATCATCGATTTTTTTCTCATGCGGCATGTTGTAATATGCAGTTTCCTAAATTCAGTACGGTCTTTTCTAATAAAATATGGTTTGGACGTATCATCAGTATGCATTCCTAGAATATAAGTAAAAACTACGATAACGTAAAAAACTTTAAAAAAAAAAAAAAAAGGTTGCTAAACTGGTACAAAAAATTTGTTCCAAAAAGTATTAAAAATAAAGTATTATTCCTTAAGAGGGTTTCTTGAAAGAAGAGGATGGAAGAACTTAAGATTTTTTGTATCTCTCTTCTGCTGACACGCATGCCTTTGTTTCGCCTGCTTCAACCAATCTTTTATGGCCGACGGAATTCGCGTATCTGTAGCATCTGGGGAGTCAGTAAAACAAATTTTCACTGCAGCTGTTTGAAAAAAAAAGATATACTTGATGGAAGATACGCTTGAAATGGATATGGTTGATAAATTAGATAAGTTTGGTAAACGTACTTTTTTGAGTACACTATTGAAATAAGTTTAACTTTAAAACAGTACACTAAAATGCTTGACTTTGTTACATTATTATACCAGAGTGAGTACAAAATCCAGAATAAAAAAATCCCGGGTTTTTCGCAAATTTCGCAGCTGAGAATATCTATTTTCTGAGTACCTTAATATGGTTCACTGTACGTGTTATCGAAGAGATGAGATGTATTTGATTTATCATTCAATTCATGTAACGAGTATTTTACACATTGCATTGTATAGTCCCGCAGTTTAGTCTTCTGGAAGTAGATTGATATTTGAGAAATAATATAATTCTATTACAGTTGGAATTGTCCATCATAAATGTAGACAAACTATATTAAATTTTAGTCAATATCCCAGATCACCGACAATTTACCCTTTATTTCTCCATCAAGAGAGTGCCTAAATTTGACACGACTTTTCCTTTTCTCTAATGCGGATGTACCCTGTGTGCCCTTTTCACGTTTATGTATTTGATCCTATATTTTCCCATAGGAATATGTACCTGTAATTATCTTGGCAACTATAGTACCCTGAAACGGCTGCTTTTTATCTCGTCCTGCCCACCCTGCAAAAAATGCCGGATAGGATCTATCCGTTTTTTGTTACATCTTCAGATCCCAAAATTGTACGGTGTCGTACGGTTCGTATGTGGACATTTGTTCAGTCTAACATGTGATTTTTATACGGTACGTGTCTGAAAATGGTCGGTTTCTTATATCGATATTTATACGGTTGTACGCGGAATGGATTTTCCTGTATTGGGTTTCTATCCTGGCGCACGCGGAATAGATCCCCCTGCAGAACGCCTCCTGCAATGGGTTTCTATCCTGGCGCACGCGGAATAGATCCTCCTGCAGAATGTCGCCTACGATAGGTTTCTATTTCGCTCAATCCGAAATGGTCTTCGTATTGAAGAAATCGTATGCATGCATTTGACACGGTTAATTAAAATACAACGGTATCGAATTTTGCGTCACATTTGTGAATACGTGTAATGCAACATTCTATATCGTCATATTGTAATCACGTATACATATAATATACCCTGTATGGAATGATATCACCTAACTGAACATACTATTCGCATGTAACTACTATTAAAATACACTGTAGTGATTTGATAGTTAGAAACGATCTCCTCACCACACATACATAATGATTCTTTGTTACGTTTGTTTATAAAGATTCAGGTTTAGGTAAATAATATAACACAACAACGGACAATTGAGCTGAGAACTACGAATTTGTTTATTTGCTACTAGTATGATGGAAAATTCAGCCTTTTGATTGAAATAAATCTTTTTGGAGTTTGAATATTTTATGGTTGATAACGTCATGATATTTCTGGTCCACCCTTCTGGAAGTATCTTCCCTTTCCATTGTATAGTGTTTGATCTATTTGGTTCTTCTAGATCACTCAGATGCTTGAATAAGACGGCACATCTTATTGGTTCTAAAGTGCATTCAACTTCATAAATGGGCTCACTAGCTGCTTTGCTTGTGTCTTCCCACCAAGTCTTTTCCCATGTGTTAACCATATTGTTAAATTCTGAGTCTACAAATATTTCTTTCTCAAGATCTTTCTTTACAATCTTGAAGGTCAGTGTCAGTTATATCTAATGTCCGCACGATCTCATAACGTGTGAGTAGGAACTTCTTCACTTTATGTTCTCCATTTGGTCGATCAGGGTGTTTGAGCCATCTGCAATCTCCATTCTTCAGATCTACAACACAAAGTGCTGTGTGGTCTCTCAACCCAATTGATTTTTCTTCAAAATTTACTATTGCTCGTCCCGCATTCTTAGTTACTTTTTCTTCAACTAGGGGCTTCGCCCCTGCGCGCTTCGCGCGCCAACCCCGCCTCGTCGCTCGCTTCGCTCGCTTCGCTCGCTTCCGAGGCCTCGGCGCTGCGCGCCTCACTATTTCACTATCGCACATCTTGTAATACATATATGCGACTTTTGTCTGCTAGATGCTGTTTTTGTTTGGTTTCGGCACCTCACACCACCGCCAACTTCATGCGCTATACTAAATAATTTATATATTTTTTAAAATAAATTTCATATTGTATAAATATTTTCAAACGCACAAAATTTTATTTCCAATAATTTTTTTTTCTAATCATCTACATTTTTCGATACTTCAAATTTGGTTTTTCTTTGTCCGAACTTCTAACTTCTAACTTCAGTTTTCACGGAAAGTTTTTGCTGTGGAGAAACATGTTTTTCATTAGTTTTATTTCATTTTCTCAGCCAATTTTCATTTACCATGTATACACCGATCTCGCTGGCTCTTCCAGTAGCAGCTCCTCCTCTGCTGCTTCCGCTGCTGCGCACAACAGTTCATCTAGGCCATCATCTTGTTTTATATTAAAAAAATGCGTTAAATTAATTACTTAGAGATTCATAACTGTTTGACTCTATTTTTTATTTGATTATTTTTATCAATAATAATATATAGGGAAAATTGTATATGAGTGATCATTTTCCCATTTTTCGGTTCAAGTCACAAGTGATGATATTTTAAAAGAGTCAGGCAGTTTGGTTTATCGGGATGAGTTGGGAATTCCCATTTTATAGATATTCTTTGAATATGCTTTACCTGGTATCTCCTCGCTTTGCCGCTGTTCTTGAGTGCTATGCTGTTTCAAGAATGCTTATTAATTTCATTTTACTGTTTATTTTGCTATTGATCCATTCATATTTTAAATTACTTACTTGGTCTTGCGTTCTGCACGTCATTTTTAAATTTGAATTTTTGATTTAAATCTAGATAAAAAAACATTATCGAGCCGGGCAGCGCTCACCTGTTATTATTTTGTTTCTCTTTAGCCACGGTGATCCATTTTAACCATCTATTTGATGACCATTTACCAAATACCGCCAACTAAATACTTTTTAATAAAAAATTACTTGTTTTTTGTTTTTGTTTTATTTTTATTGAATTATTACAGCTAGATTTTTATAAATCAAACAAATTTTTTCATATTTTTCTCATATTTTTATTAAATGAATGAAACAAATTTTGTACTAATATCCTAACATTTTTATTTATAATTGGACCTACAATTCTCGAAAATTATTTCACCTACCTATCAAATTAATTGAAACTATCAAATTAATTTTCTTACATATACTATTCAAAATTTGGACCTACGATTCTTCAGAATTATTTCACCTACCCTGAATTAGAACTATCTACTTAACTTCCTTACATACCAATTAAAATTTGGAACTACAATTCTCGAAAATTATTTCACCTACCTATCAAATTAATTGAAACAATCAAATTAATTTTCTTACATACACTATTTGAAATTCAGACCTACGATCCTTCAAAATTATTTCACCTACATTGAATTAGAACTATCTACTTAACTTCCTTACATATCAATTAAAATTTGGAACTACAATTCTCGAAAATTATTTCACCTACCTATCAAATTAATTGAAACTATAAAATTAATTTTCTTACATACACTATTTGAAATTCAGACCTACGATTCTTCAAAATTATTTCACCTACCCTAAATTAGAACTATCTACTTAACTTCCTTACATATCAATTAAAATTTGGAACTACAATTCTCGAAAATTATTTCACCTACCTATCAAATTAATTGAAACTACCAAATTAATTTTTTTACATATACTATTCAAAATTTGGACCTACGATTCTTCAAAATTATTTCACCTACCCTGAATTAGAACTATCTACTTAACTTCCTTACATATCAATTAAAATTTGGAACTACAATTCTCGAAAATTATTTCACCTACCTATCAAATTAATTGAAATTATCGAATTAATTTTCTTACATATGCTATTCAAAATTTGGACCTACGATTCTTCAAAATTATTTCACCTACCCTGAATTAGAACTATCTACTTAACTTCCTTACATATCAATTAAAATTTGGAACTACAATTCTCGAAAATTATTTCACCTACCTATCAAATTAATTGAAATTATCGAATTAATTTTCTTACATATGCTATTCAAAATTTGGACCTACGATTCTTCAAAATTATTTCACCTACCCTGAATTAGAACTATCTACTTAACTTCCTTACATATCAATTAAAATTTGGAACTACAATTCTCGAAAATTATTTCACCTACCTATCAAATTAATTGAAACTATCAAATTAATTTTCTTACATATACTATTCAAAATTTGGACCTACGATTCTTCAAAATTATTTCACCTACCCTGAATTAGAACTATCTACTTAACTTCCTTACATATCAATTAAAATTTGGAACTACAATTCTCGAAAATTATTTCACCTACCTATCAAATTAATTGAAATTATCGAATTAATTTTCTTACATATGCTATTCAAAATTTGGACCTACGATTCTTCAAAATTATTTCACCTACCCTGAATTAGAACTATCTACTCAACTTCCTTACATATCAATTAAAATTTGGAACTACAATTCTCGAAAATTATTTCACCTACCTATCAAATTAATTGAAATTATCGAATTAATTTTCTTACATATGCTATTCAAAATTTGGACCTACGATTCTTCAAAATTATTTCACCTACCCTGAATTAGAACTATCTACTTAACTTCCTTACATATCAATTAAAATTTGGAACTACAATTCTCGAAAATTATTTCACCTACCTATCAAATTAATTAAAACTATCAAATTAATTCAATGATTTGCACCTTCAGTGCATTTTTCTCTCACATATTTGCATGTTCATTTATTTGTTAGTTGCTTCGATTCATATTCGTTATGCTATATTTATTGAAGAATCTGCTTGTATATAATGTTGTTTATTGCATTTTCATTTTTTGGGAGTTGAATCTTTATTCCTTTCTTCGACCTGCATCGTGACAATGCAACGTAGAGTTGGCCATGTCCAAAGATTGGTCGGTCAATGTATAGTCCCACGTAGTCAAAACTTTGTCCTTGTGATTTATTAATAGTCATTGCGAATGCCAAGCGGACTGGAAACTGTCGCCCGTGGAGGATAAACGGCATATCTGTGTCTCCTCGCGTATCTAATTTGATTCGCGGTATTTCTACTATTTGCCCTTTTCGCTCTCCCGTTAGAAGTTCACCAATCAAAATTCGAGAGTGAAGTTCTCTTACAATTAACCGCGTTCCATTACATATACCATCGGATATTGATAAATTTCGCAATGACATCACAATTGCGCCAACTTTCAGCTGTAGATTATGTGGTGGCAAACCTGATGGCGTTAGTCCATTTAAATACTCTATTGGGAATCGCAGAGTAGCTTCTTCGTCAAGTGCTGTATCCGCAGTATCAATTCCTTGTAATGTTGCGTAATCTATGCTTCTTGACTCTAATAAATTGCCATCCATTCTACTCAGTACCTCGGTGTTCAACTGATTAACTTCGACATTTAATGGAGCTAAGATGGCTCTGTTTGTTAATTCATCAAGTGGTAGGTGATTTGGATATAAATCTCCTATTAAATTATTACTTCGCATTTCTTTCTCTGGTACGAAATTTTCTATTTCTCCATTACCTATATTAAGTAGCCACTGCGAAAACGTAACGGCATCCTCCTTTGCACGCATGTTTCGCTTCAAGCTGAATATTTCAAATATGCTCCAAAGTGTTGAATATTTAATTGTTTCCTCTATTATTTGTTATTTACCTCCTCGTTTTACAATTGGTAAAACTTGCCTGAAGTCTCCACCCAGGATTATAGTCTTTCCACCAAACGGTGATAGGTCTTCCATCACATCTTTCAATGTTCTGTCGATCAATTCCAGAGCACTTTTAGGTATCATCGAACACTCATCCCATATAAATACATCTATACGCTTCAATTTTTTTTTTCATCGCTTCATTTGTGAAAATTGTTCCCTCATTTCTCAGTATTAAGGGTAATCCAAATGTTTTGTGCGCGGTTGTTCCATATGGTAGTAAAATGGCTGCTATACCTGTCCAAGCAACACATGCAACAGTTTTTTCTTCTGATTTCAGCATATAGTATAATGTGTTGTATAAAAATGTTTTTCCTGTTCCTCCTGGTCCATCGATATAAAAACATTTGTCTTTTACTTCCCTTTCACTATTTTTGTCCGGAATAATTCTTTCCATAATTTTCTGATAAATCGTTTTCTGATCGTTATTTAATTGTTCCACCAGTGCAGTACCTTTTTTTGCGAAGGTTTCTATATTTTCTACTGTCAATTCTTCTGCTTCATTTTCAAACATCATCTGTGGTGTTGGTAAGTTAAAATCCGCACATGATCTTCCTTCAGCTCTGAGAAGATGCTCGATTGCACATAGTGCTCTATTTGCATGCTGATCCACAAAGTCTTCAGATAGTGCCTCCTTGTACGTGTCCCATAGATCTATCACATTTGATGGCATTTCGCCAATTAAATACCACACAAAAAAATGACGTAACCGTTTCGGCATAAGTATTGACACAGCTTCGTCGAATATCTTGAAAGCTTCGTCATTTGTCGCAGTTAAACCCATTTCTACTGCAGCCTCTCTAAATGTATTGTATTCTTTTCCATTTACAGTGCGTAAGTCTCTAAAACTTTTAGCATTTTTCGCACGTCCAAGGATTAATTTGAGATGAAATCGTTCTGTATCCCGTGGCGAAACATTTGTCATTCTGCTCACTACTTTACATGCAATTTTTCTTTTCTTCCACGTTTTTGTTCCTTCTTGAAAGGAATAGTAATCTGGCGTATTCGCGTAAGTAATATTTCTTGCCATTTCATCTATACTGTTCAGTTCAAACCATGCAATAAGATGCGTTCTCCACTTTTTTTCATTCGAAACAGCTTCAACTTCTCTACCTTCTTCAAACGTTGCGTATTGCTGCCCCGGTAGATGAACAGATAAGCGTGTGACTGCGTGACTCCGTCCATGCATTGGCAGTTCTAATATACGCCAAGCTGCTTCCATCGGTCCTACGTAACGCGAATCTACATAATCCTGTATTTCGTTGATTATTTGGCGACCATCACTCTCGCTATTTGAATCTGTTATCTGTATTCTTGCACGATCATGTCCTTTGTGGATGTACTTGAAGACATACTTGATAGCCATTATTGACGCACAATATTCTACGTTCATGTGGCAGTCGTACTTCGCAAGTAGATATGGATTATGAGGCACAACCATGCTGTTGTCTACTTGTATATTTCTTCCTCCCACGCGGTTACGGTAATAGTTTACGTCTGTATTTTGTCGTCTGCGATACTTTGGAAAACCGCCACCACTTATGTCAGTGTATTGCACTAAGTCTTTCGGAAATTTCTTAGTGCATGACTTCGTAGCCGAGTTCCAGCATGGTATTTTGGATGTGTGAGGGCCATGTAACATGTGCGATGTGACAGATTGATACAGTTGTCCATGTTTTTATTTGTCGGGAATTTCTGCAGATATAAACCTATCTATTGCTTCTGGAGTCAAAAGTTTGTCGTTGTTATACAAGATGAATAGGAGGTGAGCATGCGGTAAGCCTCTTTTCTGAAATTCAATTGTATATACATATCCCTCAATCTTTCCAAATACTGAACCGCTTCCGATTTCCTTGATTACCTGTTGTAGCCGCATATTAAATATTCGACAAGCTATTGTTGGAATGTCGTTCGCAGTGGTACCCGGAGGAAAGTCTTCTAATACTCTACGTATTTCCGGCCACTTAGGATTACATGTCATTGTGATGAATAAGTCCGGTCGTCCAACTTTTCTTGTTATTGCCATCGCATCTTGGTACTGCTGTTGCATATATCGCATGCTGCCAGAAAATGTTGAGGGTAAAATCATTTGGTTACCAAGCCTTGTTCGATCCGACGTATTCGCTTCGCTATTTGATATGTGATCAGTCATTCCCTTGTAACATTCCACACGCAGTTGCTTCTGATTATTTCTTAAGAACAATAAACGCTGCGATTCGATTGTGAGATATGCGTGGATGACATAGTGTTGTGTCAATCGTCCGCTCCGCAACAACTGATTCTGTGCTTCACCCCGACGTAGGGCCAACCGATGCCCATAGTATTGAACAGGAGAAATCGTCTTGTTTGTTCCCATGTGTTTCATATTGTAACTCCATCCTAAATCACCGCTTGGAAATAGTAAAGGGAAGGTCATTGGATCAACGTGATGCGAAGATTTCGGCACATATCCAACTGCATGGTCTTGTTTTGGAAATACTTGTACTTCGATATTTTCCGATACTGCTCCGTCTTTTGAAACAATCAGAGCTGCTAGCTCTCCACAGGTTGGTGCATTGTACCGTCGCCTGTCGTCTTCCTTAAGTGCAACAAAGTTTAATATCACCTGGCTTTCTCCCATAGTAAATCGGTCGTACAGTGTCTTAAAATTTGTTGCGTAAGGATTGATATCTATTATCAGTTTGCCGATAATTTCTATAAGATTTGCTCTTCTCACGTCATTTTCTCTCAGCGCGAGCTGAGCCTGTGCGTCGTAGATGTAAATTTGTCCGTATCTCGGTCGGTCATTGTTTGCGTTTTCTAAGCTTGTAGATATCGTGTAATGCACGTCTCCAATTATTTTCATTACATATGATCCTCGATTTCCCAGATCTGCCATTGTGCAATTGAATGATGCAAATGCAAACGCGTCGTTATAGGATCGTATGAATTGTCTGAAATGTCTCGATATTTCATCATTCCCTTCTCGTAGACGTGTGAGTACATCCGGATAATCTGTTAATGGTGGTAATCTTATCTTTCCCCCATGACAGCAATTATTTGCTACTCTTCCTGTTTCATTTTTAAACCTTTCTGCATTACAATATTCACATTTTACTGTCATGTCACCCATGTCTATTTGCTCCACATTTTCGAAAATTCTTTTCACAATATCTCCGTTGTACCGTTGCTCAGCAGTAACACTTTGGCGAGATCGCTTGCATCTTTGATAAAGTATTTGTTCACCAGTCATTGCAGCCACTCGTTTTCTTTTCCTGTTTGATTCCGACCTGTCTCTGCCATCTCCTAGTGTTTCACTCAATGGTGACTGTTCCTTCTCCGTTGATGTCGACTCATCATTGTCACTCGATATTTCTTCACTCTCCTGAAGGTCCTCTTTATTATTCATACTGACGTATTTTTTGTTCGCTTCTTGGTATTTTCGCTGCTGTTCTTGTGATAACATTTTCCTCTCTTCTGTGTCCATAATTTGTCTTGGTAGTCCTCTTGATTGCTTCCCCAAATCAATAAACTCAATCGATTTTTCCAGTAGTTTTACAGAAATTGCTGAAGTATTTGTGCTTTCGTTCTGCTTGTTATTCGCTGCTCCGTTATTTATATTCTGTACCTGCTGTACTTTTTTTTCAGTTCTATATTTGCGTTGTTGTTCACTTCGCAAAATACGTCTTTCTTCTGTATTCAATATAGATCTTGGTCGTCCTTTTGCCTGGTTATCCGAATATTTAATTAATATCACTTTATTACTCATTTGGCTATAACTTACAATTTGATTTCCTTTTTTCGGTTGTAACACATCCAACCGTCCACTGTCTCCATCGCCTGGTCCCCTCCTTGAAGCTCCCCCTTCTTCCATGGTCAACATGAATCCTGGCTGTCCCATTGACTGTTTTTTATACGGAGATGTAATATCATTTACTTGTTAATTAACTACTTGTTACTCACTATCTGAAATACTGATGTCTGTAAGACATCAAAGTGTCCACTGTCTCCGTCGCCGGTGAAAAGTAGCGAGAATTTTTTATCATTTTCGAATCCAATTTGATGTGGAATTTGAATTTGTTCATCGCGATACACCAGTAAACATATTCTAAAAATGTTCGCAGCTGCAGCTAATTCTGCTTCTCCCCCGTAAGTCCCATTCCTACTCATTTGCGATTTGTAGTCATCAGATGAATTAATCGCCGCAACGTTGGATTCATTACCTATGATAAAATCAGCGAATGTAGACTAATGATATACAATATGTGAAACGATACTCAGTCTCACCTCGGTGTGTCGATCCTGACTGCCGTGTATACAGTATGCCAGGGCTCGAAAAAGACAATTCCCGTCGGGAATCATCTTGATAATTTGCGATTGCATCTTTAATTATTTTGTGTTTAAATCACAACAGATAACTGTCAAGCTATTTGTCAATGACTTTCATATGCTGTCGATGACAGCTATCAATTACTTGACACTAACTTCATAAAAACAGCGACTTCATTGCTTCTTACTACAGAGTGAATCCAGTAGCCGGGTCGAAAAAATAGGCTCATAATGTAATAATTCTACGCGCCTAGAATTAATGCAGCAAAAAAGTACCTGGCTCTTAACTTAGTAGAGATCTTCACGTTTGTAATTAATGTAATATTTCCATCGCATCCCTTCATTTACATTATTCAAGACCATCCACCAAATACCGCCAACTAAATACTTTTTGATGAAAAATGACTTGTTTTTTTTTAAATTTTAATCCAATAAATTTATTATTAATTTTATCTATTTGTATTGAATTATTACAGCTGATTTTTTTTAAATCAATCAAATTTTGTCATATTTTTCTCATATTTTTATTTAATGAATCAAACAAATTTTGTACTAATATCCTAACATTTTTTACTTATAATTATTTATTAAATCTAAAAATTACAGATGTCGATTATATTTATTCGTCGTCCATGGTTCTTGAGCTGCAAAAAAAATGTCTCCATGTTTATTATTTATCTATACAAAATTTATATAATTACATGTTATTTTAATCCTTGCATCCGCAAATTACATCCGATTTTTTTTCTACTCACCAAACGAACACATGCCATTCGCTGTCTCCAACGCTTGCAGCTTGTATTCCAGCTGCCTTTGCCGCCTCCTAAAGGATTTCATCCAACCCATCATCTTTTTACGAAAAATTGTATACAGTTTTTGTGCAATGATAAAAATCATCCGGTTATACCAGGCTTCTCATCCACCGATTCTGCGCAATTAGTTACCTAATTAGTAATTCATATTGTCATTAATCTTATTACTTTCAATTCTCCAAAATAAGTTTAATCGAAAATACTTACGTCGACATCTCGGCACACATCTTGTCATACATACATGCGACTTTTGTCTGCGAGATGTTGTTTTTGTTTTGTTTTCGGCACCTCACATTACCGCCAACTTCACGCGCTATACTATTATTATTATAATCTTTTTTTGCTATAGTTTAATCTGCTTTTCATCTGTTTATTTCGCCGGACAGGATTTTTTTATTATATAGAGAGATAAACTGCTTTGTTACTGTGTCTGCTATGTCCCATGCTGAGTTCGGGATTCTGCAATTCCATATTTTCGCTAACTCAGCCTGCAATTATGCTACATTGGGCATGCCTTCGATGAGTTTATACCTGTACATGTCTTCTGACACATACACAACAGATGATTTTCCGGAAGAGGATCCACTTGAATTCGTAGCTATGGTTAATGTGGACTGCGAGGGCACGATCTGATGTTTATCCGGCTATCTCAGTGGGGTCGATCTTCATGATTTTAGGCAAAGTTACTCCTATATCATCCCTGGTGTCATCTCCAGTAGATGCTTTCTTCCTTTCAATTCCCATTGTGATCTCTTCAATCAACTTATCAAATGGCTTCCCTTCTAAGTTACATAAATATATGCATACCATGTCATGTCGGAGAGATAATTCACGTTGTCTGTTGTTCTCTAGCTTCCAATGGGGTCCTGAGATTCCAAGGTTTTGGATTATGTCAGCAGGATATGAATTGTGTTCATAAATCAAGTTGTAGTAGTTATCCATATTATTTTTAAAATTCCAAGTCTGTTAATACTACCACTGACAATGGCTTTTATCGTTGATATGAACAATAGGTCTTTATCGTAGCAACAGGTCTTGGAGTTGAGATGAAAATATCAACGATTCAGTTACTGTGTTATTATAATAGTCCCTAATTTTGTTTGTTTAATATTTCCTGACTCTTGATTATTTACAATTTTCATTTAAAAATGGATATAATTAAAATTGCAATGGATAATATCACCTATCAATAGTAAATTTGTATAAGATATGTCTACCGGATAGCGCTTGGAGCATGGCGAGAAGTGACAGTTAGTCTTTAACGCGGTGCGATTAGAAGCAAAAAGTGAGAGAAAAGGAGGCAAAAGAAAATACCCCAAGTGAGAAAAGTGAGGAGGCGAGATCCAGGCCACTGAGGGCAACAGTGAATGTGCAGCACGAAGTGCGCGAGTGCAGAAAAGTGCAAATAAAAGTTCACAACAACAGAGAGTCACGTGACCCAAGAGAAGAAAGTAGCGACAGTAGTGAGAGTGCGAACCTGCAAGAAGCGACAGAAAGCCAGGAGCGAGTTCGCGACAGCACCGCTGGTGACGTCAGAACCAAGGCGCCACAGGGAACGAAACTCAGCCAGACAACGCGCGAGAAGCGCAAAAAGAGTCAGAAAACAGAAATCATACACGGAGAGAACAGAGAAGATGAAAAAAGGAGATGACAATGAAAAGGAATGCCAGAGCGCACAAGCAGAAAATGCGCTAGAAGTCGCGGACAGCGAAGAAGAGAACAACGAGCAAAAGGAAGACTGGTGCACACCGAACGGGAAATTAGAGCAGTCTTCGAGGAAACCGGGAAGACCGACAAATGTTGAATTGCTCTCAAAAATAAAATCTTGCTCTATGGAAACACTGAGCGACCTTTGGAAAAGAAAGAGAGAAGCAAGCGAAGAAAAGGAGAAGAAAGACAAAGAACAGGAGGAAAACGAAGAGAGGGGATTCAAAAAGAGCAACATAACAGCGAGATCACCTGCGAATGACAAAACTCCGCCAGCCAGGAATGTTCAGGAGGACAACATGCAAGCACTCAGAGAAGAAATGAGAAATGGAATGGACGCGATAATGAAAACACTAACAAACCTGGTGGGAGAGGTTGAAAACGGCAGAAAAGAAGCAAAAAAGGACTTCGGATCGCTAAACAATGCAATAGAAGCAGTAAGAGAAGAAGCAAAGAGAGAAAGAAGAAAACTGGAAGAAAGAATAGAAGAGATGGAAAGAGAAAGAGCGAGCAAAGACGAAGAGGAGCGGAACAGATGGGAACAAAGGATGCGCGCAGAGAAAGAAGAAAGAGCCAAGGAAAGAGCAGAAGCGCAAAAAGAAGAGGAACGCAAGAAAAAAGATGAAGAAAAAGAAGAAGATGGTAAGATGAAGAGAAAAATAGAGAGCATAGAAAGGCAGATGAAAGAGGAGCTGAAAGACCTGCAAAAGAAAGTAGAAGCGAAAGAACGTCAAGAAAGAAGAAACAGAATAGTAATCAAAGGCATGAAAGAAGATAGAGGCAAAGAAGTAGAACAGACAAAGAACATATGCAGAGAAATAACAGGAGTAGACATCGAAGTAAAGACCGCCTGGACAGAGGGCAACAATGAAAGGAGCATGATAGTTGCGGAGATTGGATCCTGGGAAGAGAAGATGGAGATAATGAGCAATAAAAGAAAGCTGGGGACCAGCAAAATATACATAGACAATGACCGAACGTGGAAAGAGAGGACCATACAGAGAAGAGTAGCAGACAGAGCGAGGAGAGAAAGAGAAGAAGGAAAAAGGGTAAGAGTATTTTACCAAAAAATAGAAGTGGACGGCGCATTAATCAAATGGAATGAAGAAAAAGAGAAATGGGAAGAAGCAGAGGAAGAAGAAGAAACCAGAACATATGAAGAAAGCAGAAGAGGGGGGGGAAGAAAGAGAGGAAGGGGAAGCGGAAGCAGAGGTCACAGAAACTGAAGAGTACACGCAGAAAAAACAGGAGCAGCAACGGATAGAAACGAAACTATAGTAGGTTTTTGGAACATAGCAGGCCTAAAGAATAAATGCCACGAGTTCTGGGAAGAAATAGGAAGCTGGGACTTTATAGGCCTAGTTGAGGCATGGAGCGAAGAGACTGAGAAAGATAAGACAAAAGACATGCTACCAGGAACCCATCGATGGGGAATGCAGAAAGCCACAAGAAAACACAGGAAAGGAAGAGCCAGTGGCGGGATCGCCACAGGTGTGAGACTATGCGTAGAGGAGAGAAGACAGAACCAAAAAGAACATGAGGCAACAGAAGGCGTTCAAGAAAGGAGAATCACGATAGAAGGAAAAGAATGGAGAATATTTACAGTCTATTCAAACCAGAAAATCAAAGAGATAACACAGTCAATAAGCGACAGTCTAAGAAGAGGCGGAAGAGATGGACCAATACTAATAGGTGGAGATCTAAACGCAAGAACGGCGGAGGAGGGAGGCCTAGCAATAGCATCAGACGAAAAGGAAGACCCGCCCAACACAAGAAAGTCCAAAGACAAAACGATAAACAAGGAAGGCAAAACCCTCATAGAATGGATAGAAGAAGAAGGACTCGGAATCATGAACGGGATGTGCGAAGGAGACAATGATGGCGAAATGACGTACATAGGAGCAGCAGGAGAGTCAGTGATAGACTACGTCATCGGGAACACCGAAGCATGGGAAAACATAGAAGAAATAAGGATCAAAGAAAGAGTAGAATCAGACCACCTACCGTTAATAGTAAAAATAAAAGGGGAGAGGAAAGACGAAAACGAAGACAGAGCTAAGACCAAAGTAAGCAAGATGGACTGGTCGAGTGAAGGAATAATCCACTACAGAGACAAAATAAAAAACAAAATAATAACAGGGGAAGACCCAGAAACCATAATGAGAAGCATAACGGAAGCAATAAAGGACGCAGCGAAATGGAAAAGAGCAGGAGGAGACGGCTCAGTAAGAAGAAGAAGCAGATGGTGGGATGAAGAGTGCACAGAAGAAAAGGAGAAAGCCAAAAAAGCACTCCGCGATTGGAAAAAAGGGACTGGATCACCAGAAACATACAAAAAGCAAAGAAAAAGCTTCAGGAATACTTGCAGCAAGAAAAAAGAAGAGGAAGCAGAAAGGAGCATCGCAGAGATAAGAAACGCGAGGACAGAAGCGGAGATATGGAAGTTCATAAACAAAGACAGAAAAAGCAAAAGAGGAGTGTGCAAAGAGATAACAATAACCCAATGGGAAGAGCACTTCATGAAGCTCCTACAGGGGACAACGAAGAGGCAGGTAGCAGCAACAGCTCAAGAAAATACAGACGAAGATAAGGACAAAAAAGCTAGAAGAGAAGGGGGAAGAGCGGAAGAAGACCAGATACGAGAAGAAGAAATAGAAACCATAATAAAAAAGCTAAAGGATGGGAAAGCATCAGGAACTGACAATATAGCAAACGAAGCTTGGAAACACGGAAGCAGAAACATCACAGACGCCCTGCATAAAGTAATTAACAAAGTGTGGAGAGGAGAAGGTCTGCCAGACACATGGAAGGAAGGGATAGTAATCCCAATCTACAAAAAAGGAAAAGACAACGACGCAAGCAATTACAGAGGGGTAACGCTGATGCCCACTGCATACAAGATATACGCAGCAGTACTAGCGAATAGACTAGGCAAAGAGCAAGAGGAAAAGGGAGTAATCCCGGACAACCAAGTAGGCTTCAGGAAAGGCAGAGGAACAACAGAAAATATGTATGTGCTGAACCACATAATAGGAAGAGAGACAAAGAAGAAGAGAGGAAAAGTGGCAGCAGCATTCATTGACTTGAGAGCAGCATTCGACTCACTCGACAGAGAACTGCTGTGGAGAACGCTAAAAAAGCAGAAGATAAGCGTGAACTTGATAGAAAGAATAAAAGAGATATACAGCGACACCAGAAACAGAGTAAAAGTGGGGGAGAAAACAGGAAGAAGCTTCTGGACAGTGAAGGGTGTAAGACAAGGATGCCCACTCAGCTCATACCTGTTCAATGCATACCTGGCAGACTGGGAAGAAACGCTGCGCAAAAGCCAAGATGGAGGAATAGTGGTGGCAAAAAAGAAGATATGGACGCTCGCGTATGCTGACGATGTTGTCTTACTAGCAAAAGAAGAAAGAGAACTGAAACAAATGCTGAAAAGGTCCGAAAAATACCTAGATAGAAAAGATCTGGAACTAAACACAGAAAAGACAAAGATCATAAGGTTCAGAAAAGGGGGCGGAAGAGAGACGGAAGTGAAGTGGGAATGGAAAGGAAAGCAAATAGAAGAAGTAAAAAAGCTAAAATACCTAGGATACATAGTCCAGAAAAACGGAGGAATGGACGAACACATAAGAGAAAGAACGAAAAAAGCAGCTGCAGCAATGGGACAGGTATGGGGGATAGGGAAGAGAAAGATGCCAGGAGATTGGCCAAAAAAGATAAGACTATTCGAGGCCCTAGTAGAAAGTATAGCAATGTATGGAGCAGAAATATGGGGCTGGGAAGAGAAAAAACCGATTGCAAGGCTCCAAGAAAAATACATAAGATGGGTGCTAGGGCTAGACTGGAGAACGCCAGGATATATGATAAGAGAAGAAACAAAAAGAGACAAAGTAAGAACAAGAGCGGGAAGAAGAGCCATGAAATACGAAGAGAAACTTCAGCAAGGAGGAGGAAACGACCTAGCAAAGAGATGCTGGGAAGAAATAAAAACAAGCAGGAAACAGGACAGGTCGAAGTGGGAAGAGTCCAGAAGAAGATTCTTCGAAGAACGCGGATACAGCGCAGAGGAAATAGAGAGGAAAAGAGAAAGAGGAGAAGACGCGAAACACGAACTAGAAGAGAGAGACAAAGAAGTGCAGGCGCAAGAAAGGTATGAAAGAATAAGGGACTCGAAATATAACAAAATATACAAAGAAATAGCAACTACAGGGATGCCCAGATATCTGAAGTCAAAGAAGAACGAGAAAGAAATGATAAGAATCGCAAGATTCAGGCTGGGAAACGAAATGAGAGATGGCAGATACTGGGACGAAGAAGAGAAAAGAGTATGCAGAGTATGTGAAGCAGAGATAGAAAGCTGGGAGCATGTCCTAGAAAGGTGCACAGGAGGAGGTGGCCGAGGGGACCACGACAGAATAAAAGAAATACTGCGAGACGACGGGAGCGGAACAGAATGGATGCGAGGGATAGAAGGAACCAGAGCAGAAGCAAAGACACAAAGAGAGGGACCAAAAGACGAGGACAAAGAGTAAGAGACAATCTAGGCAGAGCAGCGAATAAAGAGCACCTCAAATCGCGTACGGGGCCGAGGGGTCGACCCCCCCGCACGGGACACGGGGAGGTGGAAAAGAGAGCCAGAGTAAGAAGACGCAGGAAGGCAAGAAAGCGAAGCAGACAACCGGCACACATAGCGGAACGAACAGAACAGGATGAGAAGAAACAAAATATCATACTGTATAACATAGCTTGAGAAATAAAAAGAAATGAAAGTAAAGATAAGTTATGTATATAATACAGAGAATGTAAATAATTGTAAGGTCGAAAGACAACAATAAATCCAATACTACTACTAGTAAATTTGTATAATATTAAAAACACAGCCAAAATTATATAAGTCGTGCAATTTTGATAATTTCATAAAATAGTAAATAGGTGAATGTTACTAATTTTTTTTTATACAAGGCATATCAGAATCTAGTCGCTTAAATTATCTTAATTCTAACGGACAAAACAGACGACACAGTGCTTTTTAGGATTTTGAAAAACATCCATGGAAAAGAAATAATGATACCGCTAATTTCGAGTACAGACAATGGACATTTTAACAATATGGACAAACATGCGGTATCATGAAATTTACATACACATTGTTTTTTACACATTTACATAAACGACTCGAAATGACATTATTGAGTGATTAGAATTAATAGTGCTGATTATAGATTCTCGACAAGTCTCTCAGTAACGATGAATTAATGGCGTGGCCGCATGGTATAATACTTATATTCTGTTCGAAGTTTCGGTTGATGTATGATCTCGGCGTATTACTGTTGTTTCATTGGACGAAGGTTGTAGAGAATATACAATAATATATATTATACCGGGTGTCCCATTTTAATCTTACACCTGATTTATCTAGAAAAATACGACTCCGATCGAGTATTGAGTATAATAAAACTTTGAAGGTTCGAAGGGGGACGTTCAAAAAAAATTTGTTTTGGTCCAAAATAAAAAATGGCGGAATTACGATGGCCAACATGTTTTTGTTTAATGGAAACACGACTTTTTTTTCACCAAAAGATTTGTCAAATGAAAACGAACAACTTTTGTGGGAAACATTTTTCCATTAACCCATTCGCAGTCAGGCGAAAATGAGATTTGTCTTGGAAAAAAATTTTCGTAGATTTATCCTACAATTATAGTATTACGGTTTTTGGGGTCGCTGATTCCAAATCTAAACTCAAATTTTCAAAATTCAAACTGGCGGATCCAATATGGCAGACGCAAATTCGAAAAATGGTTAGATTTCGACGAAAATGAGTACTCTATGGTTTTTGAGGTCACAAACATCTAAAGATACAAATTTTTGTCAAAATCCCACTACTTTCCGGATTTTCTCCCGCCATATTGGATTCGCAATTGTAACTTTTAGAAATGCGATATGAGATTCGGATTCGGCGACCTCAAAAACCATTACATACTCACTTTCGTTGGAATCAAACTATTCTTCAAATTTGCGTCCGCCATATTGCATCCGCCATTTTGAATTTTGGAAATCTGATTGCAGATTCGGATTCAGCGACCCCAAAAACCGTAATACTGAAATTGTAGGATAAATCTACGGAAAATTTTTTCCAACACAAATCTCATTTTCGCCTGACTGCAAATGGGTTAATGGAAAAATGTTTTCCACAAAAGTTGTTCGTTTTTATTTGACCAATCTTTTAGTGAAAAAAAAAGGCGTGTTTCCATTTTAAAAAAACATGCTTGCCACCTTAACTCCGCCATTTTTTATTTTGGACCAAAACAAATTTTTTTTTGAACGTCCCCCTTCGAACCGTCGAAGATTCATTTTACTCAATACTCGATCGGAGACGTATTTTCCGAAATAAATCAGGTGTGAGATTAAAATGGGACACCCTGTATAGAAACCACAAATACTTTCATCTCACGTTTCAGCCGGTCATTCTCAAAAACCTTCTTCAACAATGTGCGGTTACTTGCAAACTCCGTTGTACCGCCGTCGTCTTAGTGAAACGTCTCCATACATCCATACAGCTTTCTTCAGAATATCTGTGAGTCATTGTGAGTTGATCGTTAAAATCGTAGTTCACATCAATCAGCCCGTTGTTGTTTACGCTGTAGCTGCGAATGATACAAAATACACGTGATATCGTAGTGTTTAAATTTGAAGCAGATGTAAGAAATGTATGTGAACGACAGTAAATATGCGGTTTGTATGCACAAGTTTGTCTGTGATACGTTTTTTGAAACTATGTTAATACTATACGTATACGTATTTTAACAAAATCATACATATCCAGCCAAATCATCCGCCGGCTGAGAATCGTCTCATTAATGTAGTCTATACTGATGGCTGACGATCGCTTCGCGGCATTGCTTTAATATCTGTCGTTTCTTCGTCTCTATCTTCGTCAATAAACAGCTGACCGTCGTGTTTTTCATCATCGTTATTGTTGTCGTAGTATTTGTTCGGAGCCTCGTTCCACTGACATACCGTATTGCCAGGAGTATCACTATCGAAATCGTTATCTCCGTCGCTTGCTGTTTCCTCGCTTTTCTCACGCAATCTTTCCAATGATTTCCCATCTTCAGTTTTGCGGCAGTTTCTTCTCGTTTCAACATCGTCGTCGTTATCGTCTTCAGTTTCATCCGATTCGTACTCAGTTTTATCCGAGTCGTCCTCTTTGCTTTTCTCACGCATCTGCGCCAATTGCTCCTTTCTTTTCGATCTTTCCAATGATTTTCAATCTTCAATTTTGCGGCAGTTTCTTCTCGTTTGCACATCGTCGTCGTTATCGTCTTCAGTTTCATCCGATTCGTACTTAGTTTTATCCGAGTCGTCCTCTTTGCTTTTCTCACGCATCTGCGCCAATTGCTCCTTTCTTTTTGATTTAGTGAGTTTCGGTTCAGGTCTATCAAGTCTCGGCGGACGATTTATTTCCGAAATCTTTTTTGCTACGTACGTCGGTATTAAACTCAGATGCTTGGCCATATCCTTTTCACTGAATCTGAGTTCCTTCATCCAATACCCGGCAATCGCTGTAACAATTGTAGATAATCAATACACGCGAACATATTTAGAGGTATATACGTGTGAAAAAGTATAATGCAACGTTTTTCCCTATCGAAAATGCCCGATAGAAACTGATTTGTTCGTATCTGTTATCAAAACTTATTTGTGATGATTGTGATTAGTGGGTATTGGCAGCTTACCCGCTACTGCCTTCATGCCATTAAGGTTCAGCGCCGGTTTGGCCATTCTCGGTAGACCACCTGGTCCAATTTTGTGAGCGTTGCTCACGGTGCCCGTAACGCTGGATCTCTTCATAACTTCTTTAGTAAATATCAGAACAGCAACCCCCGTGATGAACATCGGCGCCGTTAATTTTCGCTTCCACTTCAGTTTATCGTACGTCAACTTATCGATCCACTTTCCGAATCCCGCGTGAATCTGCAGTGTAATATATTTGACTAACATATAGTTGTACTTTTTATAACGTACCAATCCAGAACCGTGTATACACTACGCGTACTACATATACTCTAATGATGTTATATTTACAAAATACCGTAGTTCATACATTACATATCAATTATGTATCGGTACCTTCTGGTTCAGCTCATCAACGAATCCCACCGGCATGTCCTCGCCCGATTCGATTCTTCTTCCTATGTTGATTCTCGCTTCATCTCCGATCTTCGTGATTGTGGCTTCAATTCGAACGTACATACACAGTGTATTACAACGAATAAAACTAACGATTAATCATTTCAAAAAATGTAACTATACACAAATGCACTGTACGCATGGGTATATTTGATAAATGATCTAATGTAATATAATTTCAATGTGCTATTATAATCATATACCTTATGCTCTTTCGTAGTTGCCCAGTATCTTCTGTTGATATTTCAAATTCAGCGCTCTCAATGTCGTGTTCTCGTGATCCAAAGCGGCCATTTCCTGTCGTAACTTCCTTAGCAAATCTGATTTATGATCACGGTTCTCATCCGAATCTACATCAGATTGTGTATCGCAGTATTCGTCCAGTATACGCATCAGCTGTATAAACGATGAATATAATTATCGTATATATACCTGAGCTACACCCATCAAAAACATTAAAGCATCACTATAGGTCACAGTGCGAAGAGTGATTAAACCCGAAATGGCAGTATAATTTCCAGTGGAAATGTTGTACGAGGATTGTATATATGGTACGATCTTTGAACCATAACCCTAGACGGATACGGTATCTGGGCGCACCTTCATCGGATACACTGGGGTTATTTATCACCCCACACTTATTGCGGCGTATATTTTCCATTTGACCAAACGAAACGGGATTCTACGACATGGAGTCTCTTCGTTATTCTTCAACGAAGAGATTGGTGTGTATAAAATTGAAATTTGTTACATATAAAATGGTGAAAAGTTCGTTTCAACACTTGAACTCGCGTCCAAAGTACGAAATTGCAATATTTCAGGAAAAAAGTCGCCGTTTTTTTTCTGTTCAATCGATTTAGAAAATTCAAACGGGATTTTGAAGATAATACTTCATACTACATGTTAAAAAAAAACTCAATATCGGTTTCTATGAAAAAACTATAATTATTCTGATACATGAACATCGACAAATGGCGAAAAATCGATTGTGAAGAAATCCAAAGGAAAACACAGTTTAGTTATTTTATCTTCATTTTTATTGACTAAATCGCTTACGAGATAAAATATAGTTTGAAATATGAAGACGTGATGAAAAAAGTTTAAACGATATACATGTAGTATCGACTTTTTTCAATCGTGAGCCAGGCACTCTAGGCATAGGGCTCTTCTATGATCGTCGCAGGCTGCCCGGTTGCACTGCGAACATGCCGTTTTCACTTTTCGGTCTTTGATCCGTGGGCAGAAGCTGCAACGAGTTTGTTTATCCATTTTTGATGTTCCGGGTGCGTTCTCAGGCTCTTTTGTGAAAAAAATAGAAAGCACTTACTGTAACAATTCTCTTACGCGACGGATACACTGGGGTTATTTGTAACCCCAGTCTCGCTTCACATGCGTACAGCTCAAGAGCTATCGTGAAACTGCCGGTGCTACTGCACATACAGTACGCGGAAAGGTTCAAAGAAAATTACTGTATCGAAGAGAGACCACCAAAAGCGTCTGTCTACTAATGGTAGCTAAGAGAAGTCGCGTTGGGGTTATAAAGAACCTCACCGTATCCGTCTAGGGATAAGTTACAGGGGTTCCAAATTTCATTGTACGCCTCGTGATCGAAGCGGTAAAACACACAAACATACACGACTCTATCATTTTCTATCACATGTTTTTGGCAGGGATTATACACAAACATAATACATATCGCAAACCTTGGAGTATGTATCTGAGCAGGAACCGTCTCTAATATTTCGTTCTTTCGCCCTGTGAGCTTCAACTTCGTCTTTAGTAAGATCTGGTTTTCGTATTTTACGTAATTCTTCTTCGTACAGTAATTCCGTATCGTCGCTATCTACTTTATCGTGCGTAATTCCATCGTCCTTTGTAATTACAGCTTTTACGCGACTCTTACTACTCGATTTTTCTGGAATTGGAATCGCAGACGTTGTGCTGGTGGAGGTCGACGACTCCGGACGTACCTTACGATCGCGCGTAGCACTTGTCGCATAAGACAGGCGAGTCGTAGGGGGGTGAACGGGAGGTGGACGCCGGAATCGTGAACACTGCCCTAATCCAGTGTTCAACCTGCCGGCATGTATACCAGTTGAATAAACCCACTGTGCGAGAATACCCAACGGCGTATTATTCATTTGAACCCATCATTAACATTACCATTAGACTATTAGAGCCACAACTGTAACATGGCGCAGTCGGTAATTTAAGACGCATTAGTGAACAAACAAATAAAAGAATAAACAAGTGGATGGTGTGTGAGAAATGATAACAAACGAAACAAATACTGCATATGTCTGAGCGATACAGCAGGCAGGACGATACAATTACCGTAGAAGATGAAGAAACGAGCGACGAGCCTGAAAATTCGTTTGAAAACCCCAATGTGGATACATCTGAACCAGAAATGGATGGCCTAAATAAGCCACAGCCGTACTCACTGGAAGGAAACGCTGTGCAATGTTGGATAACATTCAAACGAGACTACCAGCTATTTATGATTGCGAGTGGCCGACAATAAAAATCGAAATATATACAGGCAGCAACACTACAAAACCTACTCGGGCATGAAGCCTTGGAGCTTTTGGATACCTTCGGGTTAACAAGTGAGGACAGGCTAGATCCAGAAAAAATATTACAAGCCTTTGAAGATCACGCGAAACCACTAATAAATGAAACATTCGAGAGGTTTATGTTCATGTCAAGAGTCCGTCATGAGGGTGAATCAATCGACCAGTACCTCGCAGACCTAAGGAAATTGGCTAAAGACTGTAATTACGAAGCATTATGTGACTCGATAATACGAGATAATATCATCTATCATATGAGTGACACACGGGTACAACAGACTGTGTTGAAAATTAAAAATTTTAAACTGAAGGAACTTATAGAACACATAAAAACAAGTGAAATGAGTGCCAATCAAGCAGAAACAATTCAAAAATCGACCCACCAAGTCAAAATCGCAACGGTCTACAAGAAAAGAAATTTGAAAAATAAACAGGAGAGAGAACGAGAAACATCGTCAAGGGGGAAAGCAACGGAAACAGGCGATCGAGAAACAGTGGGACATCGCACACAACTACGGAACGATGACAGCCAACAACGACCTTCACGGAATATAACTAGTGGACGAACAGTGTTTACATGTAAGAACTGTGATCGCCGTCATGGCCCGAGACGGTGTCCGGCATTTGGTAAGCAATGTGTCAAATGTCAAAAATATAATCACTTTGCATCTGTATGCCGGTCGACCAGTCAGATAAACGCTGTACAGAATTTGATAGATTCGGATAGCAGTGGTATAAGTAGCTGTGATAGTGATCGTAAATATGAAGTCAAAGTAATAAAGATGATCAGTAACATAAAAAAGGATAGCGCTGACAAAGGCGAATATGAGTGGTATGAAAAAATTAAAGTAGACGGTACAAAAATCAAAATTAAAATAGATACTGGGGCAAACTGCAATGTGCTACCACTAAGCATATACAATAAAATCGGAAAGTCGGTAAAATTAGAGAAAACACGAGTAGTCTTAGAAGGATACGGGGGTAACCTAATCAACGCAATAGGAAAAACTCACACACAAATACAGTTAAAAAACAAAAACTGCTCAGCCGCATTCATCATAATCAAAGAAGAATTAGAACCACTGCTAGGTCTAAAAACATGCAAGGATATAGGGTTAATTAGGCAAACAAAAACTATTAAAAAAACTGATCAAACAGAAAAAGATAAATTCATCCAAAAAAATATTGACATATTCACAGGATTAGGCGAGTTTCCGAAACAGTACTCTATTGTAGTTGATCACAATGTCAAACCGATTGCCAATCCCCCACGCAGGCTACCGAAAACAATGAAAACCCCCTTGAAACAAGCACTAGAAAGCCTGGAAAATGAGGGGATAATACCAAAAAATGAAAAGCCGCAGTCCTGGGTTAGTAGCTTACTTATAAGAGAGAAGCCAAATGGAAGTCTTCGAATCTGTCTCGACCCAAAAAATTTAAATAAAGCTATACAAAGAAATTACTATGAGATACCCAGTCTGGAAGCTATTGCTGAGAAACTGGTAAAAAAGAAATACTATACACTTCTAGACCTAAAAGACGGGTTCTGGCAAGTAAAGTTAGATGAACCGAGTGCGAAGTTATGCACATTCTCCACACCCTATGGATGTTTCAAATTCGAGAGACTACCATTTGACTTGAACTGTGCACCGGAAATATTCCAAATGTGGAATGAAGAAAACTTCGGCGACATCGATGGTGTTGTTGTTTATTTTGATGATGTGCTGATAACTGGCAATACGAGCGAGGAACATGATGCAAATTTAGATAAAGTAATAGAACGTGCAAGACAACAAAACATTACATTTAATAAGGCAAAAGTACAGTACAAACAAAACGCGGTAAATTATATAGGTTACATTTTCTCCGAAAAAGGGAAATCGATTTCAGAAAACAGAATAAAAGCTATTTCAGACTTGAAAAACCCGACTGATAAGAAAGAACTACAATGTATACTAGGGATGATAAACTATATCCGAGAATTCATACCAAACCTTGCAGCGGAAACAACGCAGCTCAGAGAATTGCTCAACAAGAATACAATGTGGATGTGGTTACCGGAACACTAAAAAATCCTAGAAAGCGTAAAACAAAGTATTGTTAAAGCTCCAGTTTTGCAGACATTTGATGAAAAAAAGAAAATAGTCATTCAAACAGATGCATCAGCCTCAGGACTAGGCTGCTGCCTCCTACAAGACAATAAGTCAGTAGCATTTGCATCAAGAAGTTTAACTTCCACGGAACAAAATTATGCTCAAATTGGAAAACAGCTGCTAAGCGTTGTTTTTGCGAGCAAGAAATTCCATTATTATATTTACGGTAGGCCAGTAACAGTTTTAACCGATCACAAACCTCTGGTGTCGCTGAACACAAAAAAATATCAAACAGATAGAGTCCAGCAGACTCCAAAGATTAGCTCTAAAATTGTTGACATATAACCTAACTATACAGTACTTACCAGGAAAATATATGTACATCGCCGATGTGCTCTCCAGAAACTATTTACCATGTAACAAAGGTGATGAAGTAGATTTACGACGGACAATACATACTCTTCACAGCACGCTAGCTGTAAGTGATGAGAAAAAACTAGAAATTAAGGAAAATGTAAATAAAGATCCAATATTGAAAAAAGTCAAAGAATACTGTGAAACAGCATGGCCACAAAACAAAAAGGAAGTACCAACAGAGTTGCTTGCTTACTGGACCCAGAGAAACTCTTTGTATGTTCATGACGGTCTATGTTTTAACAAAAAAAAAATAATCATATCTGTCACTCTACGTAAGGAAATGCTAACAAGGCTACATCACGGCCATGTAGGGACGACCAAAATGAAAATTAGAGCACGACAAATCATGTACTGGCCGGGACTAAATACAGACATTGAGTCAGTAACACAACAATGTAAAACATGCGCGATATTCGGTAGTTCGAAAATGAAAAAGCCACTATTTTCTCACGCCATACCGGAGCTGCCGTTCGAAAAAATCGGTGTAGACATAGCCCAACACGAGGGAAGAAATTATCTAGTAGTTGTGGACTACTATTCAAAATGGATAGACGGGAAACAATTGAAAGGGAAAACGGCTAGAGTAGCAATAGAAGCATTGAAAACGATTTTCGGTAATCATGGTATTCCGAAAGTAATTATTGCAGACAATATGCCATTTGGCTCCTATGAATTTAGAAACTTCGCAAAAGAATGGGAATTTCAGTTACTAACAAGCAGTCCCAACTACCCCCAATCCAACGGTATGGCTGAAAAAGCAGTAGGCATCTTCAAGAAAATGCTCAAAAAGTCAGCGCACAGTAATCAGGACATGCAGTTAGCTTTATTAGCGTATCGAAATAATCCTGTAGCAGGGATGTTTCATTCACCAGCTGAACTTCTTATGAACAGACAATTGCGCACATTATTACCTGTCAACGTAAAAAAGCTAGAACCAACAATAGTTTTAAATGCTAGTGAAAACCTGTCAAAAAATCAGATGAATCAAAAGCGAGATTACGATAAATCAACCAAAAAAACTGATGAGTTTCAGATAGGCCAAAGGATTTATACAAAAACTGAAAGTTGCTGGGAACCAGCAATAATTATAAAAAAGCACACAACCCCGAGATCCTATATTATTAATCATAACGGTAATGAGTTACGCAGAAATACGCGGCACATTAAGCCAAGACCATAGAGTTAAGTAGTCATTAAGTATGTACTTGTAAAAAAAAAAAAAAAATATAAAAGGAAAGGTGTCGCATAAAACAGGCGAGTCGTAGGGGTGTTACGTCCTGGATTTAACTATATAAAGTTTTCGGATCACTAGTTAGATGTGTTGAGGTTCTGATTCTGAATTGGTAGAGTTCTATATTTCTTACCGAGTCTTGGATTACTAGTTCTTCTGATTGACGTATAACTCGTATTCTGTTGAGGTAATGGGTTTTTATCAGTCACCACTATGCGTGGGTGAAATAAATGTTTGTTGATTTCACTTTTAATTAACAATATTTATTTAACAAACTGCTTAACAATGTTGGTTGCTAATCAAACATATGCATGTTGATTAACTTTAGTCTATGGTTTTTATATGTTGATAAGTTTTGCACTTGGTTAATTTATGAATATATTAAACACTTCGAATTTGGTATTTTATTCTGAAATCTAAGTCTTTTGTGGATCTGATCTTTACTCTTTGAAATCTCGTGACTAACTCCCTGATCCTGAAGGAAAAAGGATCTCTCCTCGCGGTTACGCGGGGGAGGAAGTTTTTAGTACTCGCGGGAAAGCGAGTCTTTTCTCATTGGTAAAAGACACATTAAATTTAAGAGGGAAAAAATATGGTTGGCTAAAATAGAATTTGTGCGAGACGATTGGGTCAGAGGCCCAAGCGTCGAGATGCTGAGAAGGGATGTTTTAAGCGTCTATGATCTGTCTTCTTTTAAACAAAACTGTCTTTGTCTTTTGGGTTCTCCGCGTTTGACAGTAAAATTCTAAAGATCTTGAAGATTTATGTTTCCTCAATAAAGATAGTTTCTAGCGTTTTCAAAAGTTTACTTAAAGTTTAGGATTTCAAATTTATGGGTTTTCGAGTGTTTTCGGCTTGCTTAGTTTTGTGAGAGACTATGGAAAAATTAGTTATGGTGTATGAGTTTGAGACTTCTTAAAAGTATTGACTTATAACTATAGGTAAAATAATATAAAGAATTTAGAGAAAAAAAATTATAAATGGAATTACATCGATAGAGGTGTTATTGAAACTCTGATGGTAATTGCACGTCGGTATTTTCTATACCTACGGTACTAACTACGGTATCTGTTATACCTAAAGATTATATGTTGAGCTTTCAACCTAGGACGTAACAGGGGGGTGAACGGGAGGTGGACGCCGGAATCGTGAACACTGCCCTAATCCAGTGTTCAACCTGCCGGCATGTATACCAGTTAAATAAACCCACTGTGCGAGAATACCCAACGGCGTATTATTCATTTAAACCCATCATTAACATTACCATTAGACTATTAGAGCCACAACTGCAACAGCACTAGATTTTACTTCGAGTGTTTCAGAAAAGGTCTGGCTATTCTGTGATGAATTATTCAAATAATCAGTCAAATCACTATCGGAACATCGGCTGAATAACGGTACGTCTTCCGACTGTTTTTTTCTGTTGTGTCCTCAACTTCTTGGACTGCGGTGTATGTATTTCTTTCTTCATCGTATTCGCATTTACATCTTTCTTCCGAACATCATTATTCGATTCTGATCGCTCTACTGACCTTGACGGGGTGCGTTTGCGCTTCAACCGAAGATTCATACTTCTCTTCTTTATCTTAACGTCATCAATATTACTTCGCGTTGGACTGTCCCGCTTACTCTCGACCGCCTTCATTTTCGGTTGCGGTCGCGATGCTTTGCTTTTTTCCCCACACTTCGTAATAATCCGCCTCGGCTTGGCAAAAGTATCAGCTGGCTTCGTTTTATTATAACCCGAAGTATGTGTGACCGGCTCTGTTGATGCGCGGTTGGTTAGTCTATCACAACTGCCTTCTACCCTATCGCTTCCACTGTTCTTCGTATTAAGTTTCTTCACATCTATCCGGTTGAGTAACATTTCGTCATTAATGATTTTTAATTTTTTGGACACCGCTGAAGTTTGGGAATGCGATGGAGGTGACCGTTTGTAAACCTACATTTGTAACAAACATATTCAGGGTAGTCGTACACCTATATGCATTACAGCTTCATTTGTTTGTGCGCGTGTATTAGGGTGGTTCGAAAAAAGGTTATTCTTTATTTTTGGTCTGGTCAAAATTTCGGCCATTACGTTAAAAGTGTAAATCTATGTCAAAAAGAGTATTAACGTAATTGAAGAGAGATAAATAATTTTTTTTTAACCAGCCTACTATACAGGGTGATACAGAATGAGGTATTTTCCTTCTACCAGTAGAATCCCCGTGAAAATCTAAGACGAAAACTATCAATGCTAAAATGTCGAGGGGGGAGCCGTTTTTAGATAAGAGCCGTTCAAAGTTAGCCAATACGAGAGCACAAACGAGACTGCCTCAGGGCTGTGGCCGCGGCTGTTCGGCTGTTTGTAGCTTAGCTATACAGGCGATGCAATGAAAACAGAAAAATGCAATTGTTACCGGCGATAGCGGCCCTGAGACAGTCTCGTATCTGCTCTCGTATTAGCTAACTTTAAACGGCTTTTATCCAAAAACGGCTCCTCCCTTGACATTTTAGCATTGATAGTTTTCGTCTTAGATTTTCACGAGGATTCCACTGGTAGAAGGAAAATACCTCATTCTGAATCACCCTGTATAGGTATAATGTATACACAATGTCGATAATATCATACCGAATCGCCACACTCGTATAAATTGAGGTGTGAATATCACATACGACATACAATGATGAAAAAGTGACGGAATTTTTTAGTCAGTCATCTTTAATTTACCTTGCCCCTGATATTTGACGCGCCCTCCACTCCCGAAGATATGTCAGAGGGTGGTCGTGATATCTTTGCCGGTACAAACCGGACTCTTTTCTCCTCGGTCAGCGCCTTGACCTCCTCCAAGGTTTCTGAAAAATGTATTTCGCAGAAAATATATACACGCGAGGCATTCCGAAACGTTGCACACATTCCAGAATATGTTACGTGTCGCACGTGTGTAAAATTGCGAGTTACATCAATCCCTACACTAAATTTCAAATACAAACTGATATATTTTGAAAGAATACGGATTCAAAATCCGTATAGATGTATTTAGATCTTGCTGTTATATATCGGGTCATATCTTTAATCATCAGACACTATCCGGCAATATTGCAATTAAAATTAATAAATACACAATGTACATACATATATGTGTCACTATGTGAATAAGCAAATATCGCGTACCATACGTATGAGGCGTGGAAGATATCTACAGTAGATAAGTCGCATGGTCCGGTTGCAATATCGCGGAATATTAACACATACAGACATCTAGGTATATTCGACACGTGTTGAAAAAACGCCGCGATTGACGTGAAAAGCGTATAATTTTGAATCGCAGACGAACGAGCGCGCTATACCAGGTAATCGCATAGACAATTATAGTCACGTGTATCGCGGAAAGTGTTACAATATATTGTGCATAGTAAGGTGTCCGTTAAAACACCCAACTCTGAATTGGACTAGACGCACCCCCCTACAATGATTGCAAAAAAAAAATAAAAAAAATTCCAAGCGCAATTTAATCCTTCTAACTCAATTAGAAATCGTGCCTAAGTGACCAAATAATCTCCCATTCAAATATAATAGGATTTTTTCATTTTTCCAGTTCCAATTTTTTACATAACCAACAGGAGGTAGAAATATGTATCTACGATATATTTGTATGAATTAATGATTTTTTCTGTCTTCTGTCGGTTATGTAAAAAATTGGAACTGAAAAATGAAAAAATTCTATGTTATTCGTAATTCGTATAAAATCGTAGTCTATCGGCTGATATCTGTTCTTACCGGATCCTATCAGACATTTTTAGCATATATGTACTTACCGTCCAAAAGTCCCACCGTAGCTATACACTTCCCTGCGCCACAGAGCACGGCGTATTCTCTTCCTACTGCATTTTTTTGTCGAAATTTTTTTATTCGAGTCGTTGGGATTACCTCCCTGTGAGAATGCTTCTCACTGGCGTTTGTAAAAGGGTTTTTGTAGCAGACATAAGCAAAAGCTGGGTGACCTGTTGATTTGCCGCTCGTCATGTTCTTCGCATTCACTTTTCACTTCACGAGGCTGCTTATTTACTGTCCACTTCATCAAATTGATTATTCACTTCTCATTTTACAAAATCGTTACACTTCGCGAGTCAGACACCAACCGTATTCCTAATGGAAACTATTAGCACAGCCGAACACGTTTGAACTGGCTACGGCGTGCTTCTGATACGTCGTACGTTTAGTTCCCAAAATGACCGCAGTCGACGCCGCGGCGCACCTTCGCGCCAGAATCCGCACCGGATCAAAATGGCATTGGGACGCTCGTTGTAGAATATGACGGATAGGTTGTGATAGTAACTGATGAGAACAGATGGACAATCGGACAATATTCAAATCTTTCCGGATCTACCAGTTTCTATCATATTTCAACTGCTTCAATTTTGTTCACATTTTTCAACTCCTACCTATCAATCACAACTGGCTTCATAATAATTTTACTAACAGCTGGCTAATGATCATCATCGCTCTGATTGTCTGAACGTATAAAATAGCGGGTGCCACCGGTATCATGTAGCCACTTTTCGTTTCGTTCGTCCCAGAAACCCTTTCAGAATCACCACATATCACGCATCCTTCATTTGGCGCGATGGAAACGTATTCTTCGACGTCTTGTTTCTGACATTCTTCTCTATATTTGCGCACGAGCATGTGTCGTGCCCCACGCTGCCCGTACGTCGAGTCCTCTTCAATTGTAACATATCTGTTTTTTTTTTAAGCCGATTCGCAGCCGCTGTTAGCGTAGCTTTTGCGTGCACCCGCTGCAACTTCACGAATCACGATCATGTGCATCTCGCCGTCAGTATCCGCATGCTTCGGTATCACATTCTCGTCCTCAATTTCTAGACATGTGTTCGTAAACACCAAGTTCTTCACAAATGCACAGACAATACATTGTTCCATCTTTTTCATTCCTTTAATGCAAACATTGTTCAAGCGATTGTCTCTCGCCCACAGTTCGCTTCAACCACAGCTCATCCTTCCGCTTCGTGTCTTTTTCGTTCGCCATCAACTTTAACTGCGTATAACCGCGTCGCAACGTTAAAATTTGAGCTCTTAATATTAATATTCGTTTTTTCGTGTTAATATTAATATTGAAAAATTTCGTTTTTTTTTTTAATCACCCTAATATATACATATGTATACACACATAACACGTATGTACCTATAATTTATACACGTGCTTACTTCACGATGATTATGCTATTGTTAAATAGTGAAACGGTTCATTGATAACTTTACATGTGAATATAGCGTTTAATGTTATACATATAAAACGCGGTTCCCGCATAATTAACTCGCATATATACCGTGCGTTTTCGTGGATGAGCGACATGCCTAGATCCGAAGATAGCCGAACGTACGCCCTATTATATGCAATTAAGGGTACATGTCATATAAATATCAGTATTTCGGACAATTGATGGCGAGCTGTGTTACGTACCGCTCCACATTATTTAAAAATTTGTATTTAAAAATAATACCCATGGTTCAACACTTCGGGTTTCCCTGGGAACCTCGAATAAAAACCCGTGGGAATATTTCGAATACAGTGTTACGAACGGCCCTGAACACGCGTCGCCTGTGTCTTGCACCGCCTGCTTACCAAGCGCCTTCTTCCCCGGTTACTCGCTCGGACCAGAAACAGGTGAGCCTAGGAATGCGTTGACCCTAAGAAAAATCGCAACTAGCGATCAGCAAAATAGCAACCCCACCGCCGAGAAACCGAGCTGTAATGCGAGACCAAACGCCACCCAAAAGTCAGTCAAAAATTGGGGAGTGAAGAGTCAAAGTGATTCTTGCCAAGAAGAGGTGTGAGGTGCACCCCCATCGTACGCAACCAGCTACCAGAAGGCCTTCCATCACGCTCAGGGATACCTAAAGGACGAGCATCTCAACGGCTTCTTCATTGGCTTAGCTTCGGTCCAGTAGCGGCACCCTCTGACGACTCCTGGAGACTCAGGTCGACGGTACAGCTCGGTAGTTCGGTGGTAGGTTCTTAAAGTCATCTCAACTCTATCCTCGGCGGCCCACTCCTCGACCGCCCAGTCTCATAATCTTATAAAACTTCTAAACTCTAATCTCATGTCAAAACATTATCGAACTCTAATTGTATGCTTCTTTTAAACCAATCCCTTGTTTCTCTTTATGATTGTTGTATTCGGACGTGAGTTTCCAACAACTCATAATTAAAGTAAAAACCGATTCAACGCATGTCTGCATCCCATCAATATCTATTCCCTTACCACTGGAATCCTAGTCACCTAGAATAGAACACTCTGGCTCAGCAGGTATGCTTCAGCATTTAAATTAGCCAAGAACCCAACCTGGTCAACCCCTAACCGCTCGGGGGTGGATCGTAGAATAATATCTGCAGCCGAGATCATCCGATTCTCGTCCGCACGTAACAACAGTTAATTATAATCACTATTTCTCCAAGATATCAAAACCCCCTCGGCTTAAAGATCACGAAGTCACGTCACGAAACTTAAACCTTTAGTCATAACGTAAGAGATACGGTGTTGAGGGTTTTTGCTGACCCCACATCGAATGGTCGGTTCGATGTAACTCCTCTGATCGGTAACACATTTATTCAGGAATAAACAGAGATAATTGATAAGAACAGAAACCCTAGACTAAGACAGACTGATTGAAGCAATGTATGGATGTATATGTAATAGATTTTGTTAAAGTACCGAGTGCATGAAATTATAATGTTATTGCGAATCGACTGTAGTGAGCTTGGAACCGCATAGCGCTGTCTTGGGTAAAGTGTCCAGGAGCGAGGCGTATCCTCATCCGCGAAATAAAGGAGACTCCTGATAGGCTAATTACCTAGGCGCAGTAATACATACTTTGTCACAACCGCGGTTTCGTAGTTGCACCTAAATCTGAGGCAGCGGTGGACGTTTGCCCCGAGTATCAACAATTGAGCAATAGTTAGTGATTGAAAATCTTTCTAAGTGACAACCTAAGGACTCATTTCATTCGTTAAGCACAAATATAAAATCTTCTAAGCGAAAGCTACTGAAGCTATTTTACTTTTATTGGACGTTAATAAATATTTAATAAATTAATATGTTGGGCGCCAATCAAATAATATCTGATAATATTAGAAACAACTTGTGAAACTCAGGGCGTTGAGAATTCTCTGGGCTGGTCAAATGAAGAGGACAATATTGAGTATTGAACGAATAATATGTGGAATTATCCGGTATCTGAATGTATAAAGGTTTTCAATATTCTACAAAGAAACAAGGATATGCAGACATTTCAATTAAATAATATATCAATTTATTATAATAAGGTTGAACTGGTAATTATAAAGGTTCAAATAATATTCTAATAAAATTGTTTGAATCTATGCTTATAAACAGAAAGATCGCTTATTACCATATGATATATGAGTTTAATTTATAAATGAATTAATTGTAATATTTAAATTATATTTATTTTTAACAAGATTTCTTTTATCGAAAAGAGAAAAGCTTGACAGGCAAAAGGACCTAAGTACAATCCGCGATGCAAGCTAATCTATTTTCTAATGATTCTAATTAAAATAAAATTATTTGAATCTATGCTTATAGACATAAAAATCGCTTTTTACCATATGATGTATGAGTTTAATTTATAAATGAATTTAATTGTAATATTTAAATTATATTTATTTAATAAGATTTCTTTTATCGAAAAGAGAAAAGCTTGACAGGCAAAAGGACCTAAGTACAATCCGCGATGCAAGCTAGTCTATTTTCTAATGACTCTAATAAAAATAAAAAGAGGAAAGCACGACAGGCAGAAAGACCGAAGTACGATCCGCGATGCGTACAAACCAAAAAAGAAAAAGAAAAGCTAGACAGGCAGAAAGATCGAAATACGATCCGCGATGCTAGCAAATCTTAGTGATTTGAAAAGAAAAATCTTGAGGACAGGCAGAAAGACCGAAGTACGATCCGCGATGCCACAGATGATTTAAATGGAGTATGGCGCTCCTCGAATGATTAAAATGGATTATTTATATTAACATATGATAATTACTTTTATTGTGAGTTATATAACCATCTATCGGTGATTATATCAAATTTATGTTTCTGTTTCTATGTATGAATGCGTTTATCATTTGTATGAATTTATTTAACAAAAAACATAACAGCTAGGTCTCTGCATCTAGCTGCGACTCGCTATATTAATACGTTACGTTACAACATTCCCCCAGTAAAGGTGATTTGAAGAAATAATTTCATTAATTTTAGAAGAGGCTTTGCTGTCTATGAGTGATACTTGAATAATATTTTATGAATTTAGGGGATTAATAAATTTGTACGTCAATGATTACAATTATATTACTATTTTTGTTATGTCTATTGATACCCAAAGGGAAGGTCTAGGAGGTTGGCGAATAATTTCTTTTTGGTCTGGTTCAGGTGACGTGGCAAAGGGTTCGATTAGTTTTGGTTCTTCTTTTTTATCATGAAGGAATTCGTCCAGAAGGAATAAATCTTCATTATCTACTTCATTCAGATTAGTCTCATGCGTTTCAGTATTCGATGATTCTCCGGGAGTCCAGGAAGTTATATTTTCTTCGGTCAATTTGTATAGTTCAAGAAAACTTGAAAGGTGTGTTGAAATTGGTTTTTCTGGTAGCCGACATCGTTGAATTTTATTGGGGGTATCAACAGGAATTAATTTCCATGTGTTAGGTACGTAAGATGTGCCGCGATGGACACGGGATGGTCTTGCCGTCTGATTTCCACGACCCATTGATGCTTTTCCCGGTACGCTGATCCACGAACGCGGAGTTTTAATTCTTCGATTGGCATATCCTGGTATGGGAATCGTGAAAATTCCCTCAAGTCCTGTCT
The DNA here is from genome assembly GCA_947538915.1 of Tenthredo distinguenda. Taxonomy (NCBI): domain Eukaryota; kingdom Metazoa; phylum Arthropoda; class Insecta; order Hymenoptera; family Tenthredinidae; genus Tenthredo; species Tenthredo distinguenda. The sequence continues at coordinate 17,630,515 of OX384534.1, forward strand.
GCATACCCACGTCTCGGGTGCCAGGATTAGTGATTTGGCAACTTTGATCCATTTTTTTTTTTTTATGTGTTCTCTTTATGAAATTTTTCACGAACTGATATCCTTGAAGCAATTTCCTACTGTTATTATTATCGTTGACCACGCCGCGTCCCAATCAAATGATTGCATCGGTTGTCCTGAGCAATGTTTTGATTTTGTTTTTCGCGCCTCTTTGACCACCCTCTTTCATTATTATTACTTCTATCCCTCAACTGTTAAATATATATTTATTCATCTAATCCTATTTATGAATATAAAATTTAAACTATGATATACTTAGTTATAATTATTAAATTGAACTTTTATATTTTTTCAAGCTATTACGATGATAAACACCAATTATTTTTTCAGGCTTATTAGTATCTACTAATTGATATGCATTAGCATGTGGTTTTTTATTAATGATATACGGTCCCTCATATAAATGAAAAAACTTTTCTATGTGTTGATTATTCATATTAGAGCTTCGTATTACACGTAATAATACTTTTTCTCCTATTTCAATAGGAATTTCTTTATTAGTGGGTTTTTTGTTGCGTCTAACCGCACTACGAGTTAAATTGTCGTATGCAAGTCGCAATTGAACTTCTCTAGCCATCAGATTCCCAAGTGGAAAATTTATTAATTTTTCAATTTCCATTTTAGGATTTTTTCCATAATGAAGTTCAAATGGTGTAAAATTGGTACTTTCATGAGTAGTTAAATTCATCCATTCTTGAATTTGTGAGACTACAGTAGCCCATGATGTATGTTTGTGGCTACAATAAGTGCGAAAATACCGACCCAATTCGCGCATAATACGTTCGGATGGATTGCTTTGAGGATGACGTACAGGTGAATGTAAGATTTTTATTTCGTTTTCATCAGCAAATTTTTTCCATAAATACGATGTAAACTGGGTTCCGTGATCAGATAAAATTGTTTTAGGTTTTCCAACTCTTTTAAAATAATCATTTCTCAATCTTTTGATACAGATATCTGAATTAGCCTTTTTAATAGGATATAGTGTTACTAACTTTGAAAATGTGTCTACTATCACGAAAATATATTGGGCACCAAACCTGGATGTAGGTAATGGTCCATAGAAATCGATCGCAATTAATTCGTTAATGTTATGTGGAATATAACTGGTATCTTGAGCTTTCATAGATACATTATTGTATTTTACACGTTGACATAGATCACATGAACCAACGTATTTTCGAATATCACGGTGATATCCTGGCCACATGAAAAATCTATCAGTATACGTAATGCATTTTTTTGCTCCTGCATGACCGGTAACCTCGTGAATATATTGTATTATTTTAGATGTGATTCCCCGAGGAATACATAATCTCCATGAAAGATCTCTACGAGTATTTTGGAATAAAATTCCATTAATTATAATATATCGCGGATGAGTATAATTTGGAGTTATTAATTTTCTAATAATTTGGCTATAATGTGAATCTTTGTGTTGATTTTGCTTAATCGTTTTTAGACATTGAGCAAGTTCTTTGTTCATTGACATTTTTATTGTATTCAATTGAACCTTATTATGATTCGGTGATTCAAATTGTATTTCTAAATTATCGTTTAATGGATTTCGACTAAATAAGTCTGCTACTACGTTATCCTTTCCTTTACAATGAGATATTTCGAAGTCATATTCTTGGAGAAATAAAATCCAACGAGTCATTCGGCTATTTCTGAATTTAGTTTGCATAAGGAATGAAAGAGCTTTGTGATCAGTTATGATTTGAAATTGGGTTCCTGCTATATAATTACGGAATTTTGTTACCGCGTATATTATGGCCAATAATTCTAATTCAGTAGTGCAATAATTTTTTTCAGCAGAATTCAAACAGCGACTGATTAACGAAATGATTCGTAGATTTTCTTCATTATCAAGTTGATATAAAATAGCGCAAATTCCAGAAATGCTAGCATCTGTCTGAATGTGAAACGTTTGGCCTGGAATATAATGATTAAGCGTGACCGTTTCAAGGAAATTCTTTTTCAGTTCTTGGAACGCTAAACCATGTTGTTGAGTCCAAATCCATTTGTTTTTTGTACTCAAAATGTCACGAAAAGGATCTGTAAAGTTTGAATATTTAATTGCAAATCTACGATAATAGTTACACATTCCAAAGAACTGTTGTAACTGTTTTAAATTTTTAGGTGGTGGAAACTGTTGTATAGATGCAATTTTTTCTGGATTTGGCTGAATTCCATCAGAAGATAGTATATATCCCAAAAATTTTACTTCATTTTTACAAAAGAAGGTTTTTGATAACTTTAATGTAAATCCGTTTTTAATAACTTTTTCAAAAACACGGGCAAGATGCTCTAAATGTTCTGAAAAAGTCCGGGAAGTAATAAGTAAATCATCAACGTATATTGTAGTAAATTCGTCAAGCTCATTCCCGAAAGCTAAATTTATGGCTCGTATGAAACCACTACCAGCAGTTTTAATTCCAAAGGGAATTCTTCGAAAATGATATAAGGATGAATCATGTAAAAAAGCTGTATAAGATCGCGAATTTTCAGCAAGTGGAACTTGCCAATATCCACTAGAGAAATCCGTTGAAGTCATGAATTTAACTTGATCAAATTTTTGAATAATTTCATCAATCGGCTTGGGTCTTTCATGATCAGCCTTCATGTAAGCGTTCAGTTTGCGAGCGTCTAAACAGATTCTAACAGATCCATCTTTTTTTTGTACCGTAGTTATGGGATTTAAATAAGGTGAATTACTTCGTTCAATAATTCCTAAATGTAACATCTCCGATATTGCTTTATTAACTGCAGGTCTACGAGCATAAGGGATAGAATAAATAGGTGCAGTAAAAGGTTTTTCATGCGTAAGATGAATTTCGTGTTCATATACGTTAGTGCATCCCGGTTTGTCATTAAACGCTTGAGAATATTTAAAAATTAATTCTCTTAAATCTACTTTTTGTTCTTCATTTATATTATCAATTGAACTAATCATGTCATCGACCTGAGTAATAAAGGATTGATCAACCAAAGGTTGCTGTTTTTTAATAATTAGATCCTCTTCACAAAAGGAATCTAAAAATGATTTTTGTTCTTCAGGACATGGTAATCCATTAATTATCCGATTTAGACCTGTGAACATTGATTCGTGACTTTCATCATGAAGCATGGCTTCTAGTCGGTGACTACTGAGCTGACCCCGTGATGAATAAAGATAAAAAATAGGTTTATTAAAATTTACTCCTTGAATCCTAATTGATCGGGTTTCAATATCAATAGCTACACGATTTGAATTCATCCAATCAATTCCCAAAATCAAATTTTCAGATGCTAAAGGCAGCACGTAGCAAACGACTTCTATTCGTAATGATCCAATTTTTAGTTCAATCATGGCTTCATGCTTTATATTAGGTGCTTTATGTATAAATGCTCCATAAACTTTCAAATTATGTACTGGAAGCGTAGGAATTTTTTGATCATTTTTTAATTTTTTCAAAAGATTCTCGGAAATACAAGTAATTTGACTACCAGTATCTAATAATGCTTCAATATTAGTGTTCCCTATGGTTAAGTTAAGTCTTGGGCAATCAATTAAGTTTTCTTTAACTTCAGAAGTTGAAGATGAATTTATTTTATTATCTGGGTCTTTTAAAATGTTTTGAACTTTTGTAGGACTTAAGTTTTGACCCGTTTTACTTAAGTCCGTGGTGAGTTTAAAGGCCCATTCATTGGCTGATGATTTTGGTAAGGTTGAGATGGATTCTGATTATATGAATCTTGTGTTTGCATATTTTGTGTATTTATTTGTTGGGTAGGTATATTTTGATTTTGTCCTGATCTATTATAGTATGAATTTTGTTGATTCCCCAGGGGACGATCACGATTCTGTTGATTTCGGTAGTTAGTATTTTGCGTTTTATTACTTTGAGTATTATTTGATCTGGTAGTGATATCAGGATGATCCAAGAACATGGGGTTCTCCATAACGCTCAATCTCTGAATAATTGAATTATTATCAGAGCAATCAACACTCCCTATTAAAGCGTAAACAACTTCAAATGGAAATTGCCGAATGACGTTATAATTTATTTCAAAAACTGACATACAGTTGTCTATTCGCGTAGCCTGATGGACTTGATCATAAAAATATTCAGTTAATGACATATTTGACTTAGAATCTAACCGGCGATGAGACCACTCATTTTTCCTACGTAATCGCACGGTTTCATTCCAATATGTTCGTAGAAATTCTTCACGGAAACTTTCATAATCTTTTAATTGTGATTTCACAGCTCCGAACCATAGTTTTACGCTATTACCAAAGATATTATTTCTTGATTTGATTTCTGATAATCTAAGGTCTCCTTTAATTCCCCATTTATCAAACCAAGCTTCTAACTCTTCTAAAAAGTCAATAGGAAATTGGTTACTTGCATTTGAAAACGTTGTTGGATTACTTTTTGCTAGATTGGCCAAAATTGGTAATTGCAAATTATTCGTAGTGCGTAGCTGCGATACTTCCGTTTCTAATATTCCAATGGTTTGTGCCTGAGCTCCCCCATCCGATACGTTTATGTCGAGATTTGTATGAGCATTAACACACTTATTAACCCGTGTTTCTAAATCTGTCATTTCTTGTCTCAATTCTTTTTTAGTTGAATCAATTACACCAAGTAATTCAAGGCGTTGATCATCTATTTTAGTATGAATTTTTTGAAACTCTTGTCGAACTTCAGTACGAAATTCATTGAATGTTATTAGTAATGTGGATATAGCATCCGTAATACCTGATGAATTGATGGCTAAAGAAGATTTACATTGACTTGCATTAGGTTCGCCTTCGCAAATTTCTATTTCTTCACCTGACATATCATTGAGGGACCGAGTGTCTGATATCCTTTTTCCTTTTCTAGTACGAGTCATATTGAAATCCTTTTTGTTTTTATGAAATATGAATTTAATTTAGAACTGCCCCACGTTGGGCGCCAATTGAAGCTATTTTACTTTTATTGGACGTTAATAAATATTTAATAAATTAATATGTTGGGCGCCAATCAAATAATATCTGATAATATTAGAAACAACTTGTGAAACTCAGGGCGTTGAGAATTCTCTGGGCTGGTCAAATGAAGAGGACAATATTGAGTATTGAACGAATAATATGTGGAATTATCCGGTATCTGAATGTATAAAGGTTTTCAATATTCTACAAAGAAACAAGGATATGCAGACATTTCAATTAAATAATATATCAATTTATTATAATAAGGTTGAACTGGTAATTATAAAGGTTCAAATAATATTCTAATAAAATTGTTTGAATCTATGCTTATAAACAGAAAGATCGCTTATTACCATATGATATATGAGTTTAATTTATAAATGAATTAATTGTAATATTTAAATTATATTTATTTTTAACAAGATTTCTTTTATCGAAAAGAGAAAAGCTTGACAGGCAAAAGGACCTAAGTACAATCCGCGATGCAAGCTAATCTATTTTCTAATGATTCTAATTAAAATAAAATTATTTGAATCTATGCTTATAGACATAAAAATCGCTTTTTACCATATGATGTATGAGTTTAATTTATAAATGAATTTAATTGTAATATTTAAATTATATTTATTTAATAAGATTTCTTTTATCGAAAAGAGAAAAGCTTGACAGGCAAAAGGACCTAAGTACAATCCGCGATGCAAGCTAGTCTATTTTCTAATGACTCTAATAAAAATAAAAAGAGGAAAGCACGACAGGCAGAAAGACCGAAGTACGATCCGCGATGCGTACAAACCAAAAATGAAAAAGAAAAGCTAGACAGGCAGAAAGATCGAAATACGATCCGCGATGCTAGCAAATCTTAGTGATTTGAAAAGAAAAATCTTGAGGACAGGCAGAAAGACCGAAGTACGATCCGCGATGCCTCAGATGATTTAAATGGAGTATGGCGCTCCTCGAATGATTAAAATGGATTATTTATATTAACATATGATAATTACTTTTATTGTGAGTTATATAACCATCTATCGGTGATTATATCAAATTTATGTTTCTGTTTCTATGTATGAATGCGTTTATCATTTGTATGAATTTATTTAACAAAAAACATAACAGCTAGGTCTCTGCATCTAGCTGCGACTCGCTATATTAATACGTTACGTTACACTACAATTAGTGCAAGGATACATTTTCAACAAATTCAAATTCAATCCAACCTACTTTATGAATACATTTAATACTATCATAGATTAATTCCAGTTTTACCAAACATTTCGTTTTTAAATCATTCAAGTTTTAACCGAACTCTCATCATTTCGGTAACTTTCGAACCATTAGCTTCAGTTCTTTCAACAATTCCGGTCAGTTACAAAATTAGACACAAGACGTAGTGATAGATTGTGGTGTTGTTCTATCGTGGTTGTCGTCAGGTGAGACGCGCTGGCCTAGCATACATTGGGACAGACCCGGACATCATTCGACGGGACCCTACGTCACTACAGTCGTACAGCAAAGCTAAGTTTTATCTGTTTTAAACAAATTGCTTGCCGAAACAGGCAGTGATTGGAAGATATATTTGTCTATAAGTCTTTCATATGCAAATCTATCTTCGCTAGGGTATCACCTACGAGTGACCAGAAGGTTGATTCACGCATAAGGCTTTCATGTGTGAATTGGTCCTTACCTATACTCCGTTCACGGAGAGAATACCCAACGATCGAAACAGAACTCGTCCGGTTCGGTCATATCCCACCCAACGTTTACCCTCTCCATGTCGCCAAACGGGTTGCATGGCTAAGCAGACCCAGTATAGCCGACGCGGGGGCCCCGAGTCTTTAAGCCGAGCGGTCAATGTCTTTACAGAGCGTACATTATCGGCCGGGGCCCAAACGTACGATAATTTAGATACGGCGTTGAGTTGTGAGCCCCGTTACCCGCACCCGACTCTCAAGCCGTTCGAAGCTGCGCGACGTTTGGGTATTCTCTCCGTGAACGGAGTATAGAGAATCACCCGCTAATATTATCCTCCAATTCAATTATATCAACTCATTCGTTTTACATATTATAATCAATAGTAAAGGCAGAGCGAGTTGCAAAGGTTCATCGACCGACATAAACCCTTTCTATTTCTCAAAACCTGTTCCTTATATATTGTGACGTTGCAGATTTTCTGCCGTCACGGTAGCCCTTCCGGCAAACTTTTTAGCTAACGATACCGCGAGAGAGAGGTAGAGCACGTCTCAACCTCGGGATAATAGCGACACACCTAATTAGGGAATATTAGAGTTAAACTAATTTGATGTGTTTTTTTGTTAATGTACGGCGAGAAAGAGAGAGAGACGATTTAGATCAAGACTACCGCTTCGAGAACTTCCGCTCCGAGAACTTCCGCTGCTGAGATGACCGCAACTATCGCCACTGAGGCCTCCACGGTACGCAGCCCGGGACCTGTACCGCAGAAAGTACCGAGGGTAGTACCGCATCATCTGGAGGGAAGGCTGTTGACCTTGGACGAAGATGCCGCTGAGAGTAAACAGGGCCTGCATACGGCTCCCTATCAGCTGATGTCGCTTACCGCCTAGCATCTGGCCTGCAACGACGGCGTATAGGGTTGTACGCTACTATGCCGCAACCTCCCGTTACCGCACCAGCTCCCATCTACCGCTCCTGTTATTATTATCGACGCCACGTTTGGTCCAAGAAAGACTCGTGGCGTAACGTTATCGCAAAAGGATGCGCCACGTAAGAGTGGGCGAGAATTGCGTCCCGCGTGCTCGTGGCAGATCGACAGAGGTGTAGATCCGGTCCAGGGACACCTAGATCTCGCCAGGAGGCTACAGCGAGGTCGACTTCAGGTGAGTCTGCCGCTGTCGAGCCATCCTGGAAGGATCATTAACGCATGGACGGTACCGCTACGTAAGAGCCAAGGTCACACCTTCCTCCACGTCATCTCGCAACCCCAGCCTCGAGGAACGGCTGAGATATCGCTAAGAAGCGCGGAGCCCTACGCCTGATGGCCCGCAACGAGATGACGCTTCGTAGACAACGGCTGACGAGCTGTTGCTACGAAGTCGTCGGTTAAGGGAGCCAATCAACTAATGAGATGTACCTCATAGGTTCCCCACCCCCTAGGCGTAAGGAGCAGCGAGGAGACCACCGAAATCCTGCAAGAACACGTCACTTCTACGTTCGATTATCGCCCGGAGACGACGTGTCACTGCGCTTCTCTCTCTCGCTAAATCGAATCCATTTTTCGCTTATCAAGTTTTTGCTATTTTGGTTGTTTGGTTATCATTGAGTCAGTCGTTAAGTTTATTGTTATATTGCTGAACTATGAGTGTTGATTTACCGCTGTTAAAGTTAAGTAAGTGCGTGAAGGACCCACGTCTACTGCAAGGTAAGGTTTCTATGCTCTATATCTTTGTAAAGCCACGAGGTCTCGCTGGATTTTCCGCTTTATCGTATCTTTTGTGTAGCGTGAAGCCTACGGGCCACCTGATTAGTTCATTTTCTCTGAGGAAATTCAGCATAAGGACTTCGTGACTGGCTGTAGCCATTTTCTCTGCCTATTTTAGTAGATCTATCTTTTCTGACTATCGCTGATGCTTATTGTTTGATACCTTGCCGCTTACTTACTTTACCGCTTGATTCAGCTATTTTCTCTATCTATTTTTTTGTAGCTATTTCTTTGATCTATCTCTGTATTTAGTATGATACTAGCTGGTAATTGTTCTTCGCTCGCTACGCTCGCGAAGAGGCATGTAAGTTGTCTCTCGCTCGCTACGCTCGCTTGGAGACGTTTTCGTTGTCTCTCGCTCGCTACGCTCGCTCGGAGGCGTTTTTATTGTCTCTCGCTCGCTGCGCTCGTTTGCTTATCAGGATTTTTCATTTTTATCATCAGTGTTTAATTATTGTTAGTTTTCTAAGCGTTTTCAGTTCTCACTATCGTTTGGAACAAATGCAGGTCTTATGTGTATATTCCTGTCTGTTTTATTAATAGTGAAATCCAAGCTTTTTTGTCTAGAACTTTTTATCGCATTTCAAAGAAACAGCAAAAAAAAAGAAATGATGTCACCTTCTACATGATTGTACAGAGCCGCAAATATCAATTGATTTTGTTTTGCATTTTGATACCGTTTGAACATCAATTTTTGTTAATCCAAAATTTTCAAAGAACTCGAAGAATTCGTGCGAAAATTACATTTATAATATGTAATTTAACGTTTTTGTTATTATCCATTACAATAATCATTACGATAAAGGACCTTTCTTCATTTACTCATTATATTCAATTGCAAAATTGTATTCTAATACCATGACCAATGGGTGTAATGTATAATTAAAATAAATATACGACCCTAAGCCCCAGTACGTCGTCACCCATTACGAAAACGACCTGGATCGCGAAAACGACGAAGCGTGACTTATTCAGCACGTGGACGACCTAGAGCACGACATCTACGAACTGAACCTCCAGGACATCGTAATCGACCACGTAGACGACCTGAAGCATGAAAAGTACGGAGCGCAACCCTGGACATCGTAATCGACCACGAAGACGACCTGGAGCGCGAGGACTACGAAGCGTGAGTCCTGGGTATCGTAATCCACGACCTAGACGACGAACCGAAACCCTAGGACGTCGTAATCCACTACGAAAACCACCTAGAGCGCGAGAACGACGAAGCGCGACTCTAAGGTATCGACCAAAACTCCAGGACATCGTATTCTACCACGTAGATGACCTGGAGCGCGAAAACTAGGAAGCACGAGTCCTAGGTATCGTAATCTACGAGGTAGACAACCTGGAGCACGAAATTACGTAATGCGAGTCCTGGGTATCGTAATCCACCACATAGACGACCCGGAGCGTGGAAACTACGGACCGAAACTCCGAGGCATCCTATCCTATCCTAATCTACTGAAACTGAATATAGAATCATCGTGTACTCATTTCTCTATGACATCTGGAAATCCGGAAATTAGGAAATCCGATTTACGGACTTTACTATGTAGATTATTGTGCATGGTGTGTCGCTAATTAATTGCCAACTCCCCGAGGGTTGGCTAAACGTAGATGTCATAGGCTAAGTTAGTTAATAAGTAATTTCTTTGATCCGAATCCCGCTGTATATCTTTGAAATTAATATTTCCGTACGTTGCGAACCCTTGATTATAATCTGTTTCAGCATATTTGAATCCAGCCTGTTATCTAAGAAAGTTAGTTAAAGTCAGTCATTAAAGTATTACCGCCAATATTATAAATAATATCGCTAGCGTGCCGCTGTGTTAGACAATTCGCCAGAGTATCGTATCGCTCGGTGATACGCAGTCTAAAACGTAGTATAATAGCTGGCTTTGTATCGCTTCTAAGGCGCTCGCTAGCCGACCGGCGTGTTATTGTTTTTTATACCGCTGCGTTGAAAATAAGGCGTAGTTAAATCATATTCTTTTCGTTGTAGCTTCGAATCTATCCCAAGTCAAATCACATCATGTACCGTCTCTATTATATTATTTCTAGTAGCTTCTTTCGATCATATTATTTTGCTATAGTGAATTTATTTGTTACCGCTACCTAATTGTTAACGCTGGAAGTTTGAATATACGGAATCGTGGATTCCCTTGAAGGATTTATCTGGTGTACCAACTTTATTTTATTGATAAGAAGGCGAACCTACCCGCTCTACCATTATCGCTGTACATTTGAACTAACCGTGGGCTTTAAGGCCGCCGTTCCGCTAAAGTTTTCTCTATCGTTTTATCTAAGGTATCGTAGCTATCTGTGATCGACGCAGTCGCGTCTGGCGCCCAACAAACAATATCGCTAGGACATTTATTTCGTAAATTCTAATTTTATTTAAGGAACGCCGTAGGGTGCGGTGGTGCACCTCTGACACCATCGTTACAAAATGGCGCCCAACGTGGGGCCACGCCAATAAAGTTCAGAGACTTTCCTTTGAACAGTACCGCTTTTAAATAATAATTAGTCAGATCGGACCCAGATAAATCCTGTATCGTATATTATTCTGCTGTCTTGGCCACGTTGTAGGTAGAAGGAGTTCCAAAGGTCTCCGAATAAAATTATTAGATTTGATTTGGGATAATATTGTTTTTTTTTTAATAACGCTAGATTGATTCTTTCTTGCTGACGAACCTCCTTCCAAACTCCTTGAAAAATATTAGGAATATTAAAACCCCTTAAAATTAGAGTCTGACCGAAACTGGTTTTCCGGCCGAAACCGAAACCAAATATTCGGCCGTGGCTTCAGTTTCGGCCGAAATCGAAACCGAAACCGAAACTCACGTGGTCAAGTATAAAATTCCTTAAAATACTGAAATTTGGTGCATTTTACCCATTATTCTGCATTAATTAGGACATGAAATGGAAACACAGTATATTAATTTTGTTGTAATCATTTATTTAATATAATATAAAAAAATATTAATAATATTTTTATTATTTTTTAAAATTAAGTTCTCATAGCAAAATGTTTATCAGTTATCAATAATCAAATCACTAATTGTTACTGTTTCATTAAATACTAAGTATTGGTATTTTGAAATCTTATTAATTAATACTTTGGTTTGTATTTGTACTTAGAAGAATCATCAATCTCTTTTAGGTACCTCTTGTATAAAAATAGTAATTACTAAAATTACTATTACACTCTTAGTTCCAGTCTCAACAAAGATAATCAAATCACACATTTAGAATTAACAAAGATACCTAGATCACAATGAGTAGGACAGTCATACTTACATTTAAAATTAAGTAACTCACTACTAAACTACAGTAAACATTTAAATTGAAGACAGTTATAAAATCGAATGAAAAAAAAACTTCTAAATATCTTATATTTAGGGTTACTTTTTTGGTTTTTCGTATTATTAATATTCATAATTAAAAAGTCTTATATTGTACGCCAAGAAAAGCAGTTTGTCTACGTTTTCGCCACGTAAATTATTGCGACGATCCGAGTATATTTGGCCAGCAGCACTGAACAGCTGCTCACTCGGGACACTGGTAGGTGGAGCTGAAAGGTATTTTAAAACTGCACTTCTCAATATAGGATATGGACTGCTGTTCCAATAACTGTATATGTCAGCATTGCGTTGTAATAATGGCTCCGACAGGTAAGACTGAATCTTTTCTTTCAGAAAGTGTTTTATGTCTTCAGATTCTGTGGTCTCTGTTTGACTAGACGTATTATCGTGCACATCCCAAAGACTCTCTTTTTCTTGCTGTATGTGGTGAGCTTGCGAGACGCATGTAGTTGAAGCCGAAGAAACATTGGCGTTATCAGTGCTGCGGGATGATTGCATGCTAACTTCAGACTCAGTCAAGAAAGATATTAGCTCTGTAACAGCAATGTTCACTTCATTGGAATTGAGGTATTTAGACTTGAACCTTGGGTCCAATATTGTAGCTACCATCAACGAAGGGAGTTTTTTCAATGACGAAAATCTGATGTTCATGGAGTCGTATAGTGAATTTTTCATGTTGGTCATCATTTCGTTGTCACTTTCACAGCGAACTTGCAATTTCCGGTTTAATAACGATATCAAAGGTATGACAATCGAAATGCATGCATTATCAAATGATAACTCAAGGGTGGCTTCATAAAAAAATGTCAACACGGATGTGAGGTTCTTTACAATGACCCATGCATTAGATTGAAGAGAATCAACCTTACCATGTTCAACACAGTATAAGTTTACTGCATTTTTTTGTTCCAAAAGTCTTTGCAGCATCAAATACGTGCTGTTCCATCTCACACCAATGTCTTGCACCAAGGCATGTTCTGGCAATCCGCATTGTTTTTGACATTCCGTCAATTTCCTGGCTGCTGGCTCACTGTGATGGAAATGGCCGACGATTTTTCTACATTTCTTTAAGAGGTCTTTTATTTCGTCTTCTGAAAATAGCGCTTGTTTTATGACAAGCTGGAGCGTATGTGCGACACATCCTATAGATTCATATTGATCACGCATCGCGCGAACCATGTTAGCGGCATTGTCACGTAGGACTCGAAAAATCTTGCCTTGTAAATCCCATTCGTTTACCATATCTGTAAATTTTTGTTCGATATATTGACTGGTATGGTCTTGTTCTAGCACACATGCACCTAAAATCACTTCAAGACGTTTATCATTTATGATGAAATGAGCTGTGAAACTGAGAAGTGAACATGTTTTACATGCGTTGGTCCAAATGTCGGTAGTAGCACTCGCCCACTTACTCTGTGCCCTTAAATCCTGTACTTTTGATCTGATTCTTCCATATGTTTTGGGCATAACTGACGTTCTAAAATATTTTTCAGATTTCAACCGATATTTGCGAACTCCTTGAGGATCAGATAAATTAAGTCGGCGCAATGCTTCACCTTCCACCAAAGTATAAGGCAGCATGTCCACGATTATGAGATCCAATATAGTTTTGTCAATCCTTTTTGTAATTTCATGATCATCAGGTGTAACTTTTGGGGATGATACGGATCGCGGCACTGAAGGTGACGCGAGCCGGAAGTTACTTGTGAGTTCTTTGTCTAGAATTGTTTATCAGGACTCCTTGAAATAGTGAAATATTAGTACCTAATACAGACTAGGGCGGAGCGAATCGCGCCGTAGCTGCCTCCCTCAGACCTGGATGCGGTGATCCGCACCAAGGCTGTATCAGACTTGGGTCGGCGTTATCTCACTGAGACAGTACCCTGACTTGGATGCAGCTAATGCACCAAAGCAGGCATCTGATCTGGGCAGCGTTTGCCTGACCGAAGCTGTATATTAGCTATGGTATGATTAGTAGGAAAGGTGAAAGAGAAATGTTCAGAAATGGATTTTAGCAGTTCAATTAGATACTAGTTTTAATCTATGAAATCTACAAAAAATATTACAAAAGAAAAATATTACAAAAAAGAAATTAACCTAATGAATTAAATTATATGAATAACAGATGTTTTTAGTGCGATTTGTGTTTTCGGCTAAGCCACGATATTACCGTTAAATTTGAGAGTTTGAATGTAATAAGATAAATTGAATAAATGAAATTTATATTGAAATCGATAATTTGGCTCTACACGTAAGCCCCTGCTATTAGGTGACTCCGTCTTACAAAATGAATCTAAAAAGGTACCTAGGCTCTATGCCTGTCAGGTCCGAGCGAAATTTATATTGAGTCGCATCGGTGCTATACCTGGAATGCGTTGCTCTGATGAGCAGCACAGCTTATTGTATAGCGCTTTGTGACGTCAGTTGTTATGCGTGCGGGGTGCTGCGCGGTAGTCTCATGTATTCGTATCAGGCATAACGCCTGATACGTTACACAGGCCACAGTAAAACTTTAGGTTTAGAGGTCAAACTTGGAATGGTTGTCTGAACAAGAGTCGACTGATCTGAGCTCGATTGTTGCAATGATACGCTTAAGTCTGTTCGCTTCAATTTTGCTTCACTTTTAAAATCGTTTAATTCTGATAAACGTTTTAGTACTCGCCTGTATTCCTTGTCATGAAATTTTGATAAATGCAGCTTCAGTCCGTGTAATGTTTGTTTTTTTGGTTCGTGGCTTCCTAACGAATAGGACTTGCTACATATCTTGCAAACAGCTTTTGATGTATCACTGATACTTTTGTCGAAGTACTGCCAAATCGGATTTTTTTCTCTTTGCGACATTTTAGTCTGAAACAATTAAAAATAAAAATAAAACTGTAATAATAACCCTAATACAGCAAAACTACATCAATAGGTCATCGGAATGAAAAACAAATCTTGAAATAAGTTTACCCATACAACGTAATTTAACAAATTAAACACTTCACATTTTTCATTTACAATCTCTTTTTTACATATGACTTGATTTGTTAATAACAACAAAACAAAGTTACTGACTCACTATTTAACTATATAAATCATTCAAGTACAGAAACGAAACAAAAACTTACATGTAATCAGTTCCATCAAAACATAACCTCTAAAGAATGTTTGCATCGGGCGATAACGCACTGACTAAGTTGTGTTGCTACAGAGCTATCCGAACGGCGCACGACAATTCCCGAACAGGGCCGCCAGCGTCCGCCAAAGCGTTGCCGCAAGAAACGAAGTTAGGCGAGCGTGCACGACAACTTCCGAAATCAGTTTCGGTTTCGGCGAAAGTTTCGGCCAATTTTGGCCGAAACCGAAACTGCCGCCGAAACTTGATTTTTGGCCGAAACTCGGCCGAAACCGAAACCGAAACCGAACTTTCGGTCGGACACTAATAGTAACCCCGTAAAAACTTCCGCTTCCCAGGTCATGCTATTGATCACCCTTAGCATTCAAGGATATTCTCTCGACGCACTTTTTGATTCCGGTTCTTCCCGCACATTTTTAGGCGCTAAAGGCATCGAATTAATTGAAACGTTAGATCTACCGCTATATAATACTCAGAAACGTACCGTCTACTTAGCAGCCGGCCAAACAACCGAGCTTATGAGTGAAGTTCGCCTACCTATCGAACTACGAAGCCGTCACTTCGAAATTACCGCACGTACGCTACCGAGTTTAGGTTTTCCTTGTATCATCGGATTAGATTTTATTCGCGACTTAGAGATGGTAGTTGATTTTTACGCAGCCACATGGCATTTTAAAGACGATCCCGCTCAAACTTTTGAATTTGATGACGTCGCCGAGCACCTAGTGCATCCCACATGCAACGGTATTGTAACGCTGTCCGAGAAATAGACTTTAGAGCTCGCGCAGTTTTTAAAATCCGAAGTACCGCCAATGCCAGATTGCCTCGGAGCCACTACTTTAACGTCTCATCGCATTGACGTCGGAGGACATCCCGCGATCCGACAGCGATGTTACCGCGTGTCGCCTAAAAATTCAAGAAGCTATAGATGCCGAAGTGGATAAAATGCTCGAAGCAGGAATAATCGAACCCTTGCATAGCGAATGGGCAAGCCCCATAGACATGGTTAAAAAGCCTAATGGGAAATATCGCTTCTGTATTGACTTCCGCCAGGTAAATAGTGTTTCTAAGCGCGACGCATACCCCGTACCGCGAATGGATGCAATCCTCGATAAGTTACGCTCCGCTCGATACATTTCTACAATTGATTTAAGTCAGGCTTACTTTCAAATACCGCTCACCCAGTGCCGGCCTTTGGGGGGGGGGGGGGGGGGGGGGGGGCGAGGTCGGGCGCCGCCCGAGGGCGCCGAGTGAGTTGGGGCGCCAGAGACTTCACCTTTTATATTATGGTTATAAGAATCGCCTGATAGAATGACATATTTCAGCAATTTAAAGAACTGCGCCCTAATGATGACTAGGCGAAGCCACTTTCGGTTCTGGCTATACTCGCCAGGTCGGCGCGTCGAGCGGTGCGAGTAAATAAACTACAGCTGTTCATCTATAAGGTGAAATCTGCTTACGTCAAAACTCAAGGGACTCCCCTGAATAGCTTACGATATTGATAAAGGAGAGAGTAGATGAAGAGTAGAGACATAGTAAAGAAGAGCGGAAGTGTTGAAACGCAGTGCTAACTTAGTAACCTGTCGTTGTCATCTAATTTCAACCATTACATACGTGTAAGAACTTAAAAAAAAATTTGTTGTTTATTGCCTTTGCTATAGTATCATTAATTTTACCGCTTGTACGCTTTCGTCTTCGTAAAATAGCAAACGTATTTATTTATAATTTTCGTTAGCGATGGTCTTATTATCTGTTTGTCCGTTCTATTTATCTGTTGATTTTTCTCTATGTCCGTCCAGTATGTACGAAACTACGCAGCCTGTGGCGTACATGCGGAAAAGCAGATTTGTAACAGAAATGCTTTGAAGTAAAATGACCGGGTCTGTTAATGGGTATACCCAAAACGTTTTATCGCGATTTTTTTTTTATTTTTCTCATACAGGCCAATTCTGCAAAATGAAATAAATTTTTATAATGTCGGAGAAAAATTCGTATGTTAAAAAAAAACCGTCCGGCTACGAATATAGAAAACGAAGAGTAGAGAAAGAGCAACAGTTTCAGCAAAATAAAAAGTTTATGAGCATTGACAAATATGTTGTGCAAAAAAAGCAAGACGAAGATCATACAGATCCGGAAAAATTATCTGCTGCTCCATCTGTTGACAAAACTGTCCCCGCTGATCCGGCTGAATCAATGATAATTCTTGAAGATAACGGTGCACCATCAGTTCAAAGTCACGGGATGGATCTGCTGGGAAGTAAGGATGAAGCAGTTCATGTACAAGAAAATAATAATGAAATGTTGAAGGATGAGACACAAGAAACACTAGAATTATCGGATTGTAGTACTTGGCCAGTTTTTCGAAATATCAACATCGTAGATCATTTAATTGAAATTGGCCCGACACAAATTATCAAAGATAAATACCCTGAAGATGAGAACGGTCGACATTTTCCAAGCTTGTATTATAGTAGAAAACTTTCAAATGGTGAAAAATTCTGTCGTCGATGGTTGGTTTAATCCATTTCTAAAGATGCCGTATTTTGTTTTTGCTGCCGACTTTTTGATAACAAATCAAATTCGAAATTAGTCAGTGATGGATTCAATAAATGGAAACATTTGTCTGAAACAGTAGGAATTCATGAGAATAGCACCTCTCATATGAAATGTTATCAGCAATGGGTGGAAACTGAAATGAGAATGAAAACGAAACAAACTATAGATAAGGAACAACAAAAAATGATCGAAAAAGAGAGTTTACGGTGGCAAAATGTACTGCTCCGATTACTGAATATTACTCTGTATCTAGCGGCAAATAATATGGCTTTCAGGGGGAACTCTGATAAACTGTATACTCCTCATAACGGCAAGTTCTTAGGACTAGTGCAATTGCTTGCAAAGTTTGATCCTGTACTGCAAAACCATCTAACCCTTGCAATGAATGGCGATATTTCAGATCATTATTGCGGAAAAAGAATTCAAAATGAATTGATAGATTTGATGGCTGCAAAAGTGAATGACGTAATTATATCTAGAGCCTTGAAAGCCATATATTACGCGATCATAGCTGACTGCACTCCAGACATTTCTCGAAAGGAACAACTATCCCTTACAATTCGATTTGTCGATATATCAGACGATAGAATAGAAATTAAAGAACACTTCGTGGGTTTTTTTTTCCGTTGATGATACTACTGGTTCGAGTCTCACTGAAGTTCTGATTGAAATCGTAACTAAACACGGACTCGAACTCCATAATTGTAGAGGTCAGGGGTACGACAATGGGTCTAATATGAAAGGAAAGAATAATGGCGTGCAAAAAAGGATTTTAAATATGAATCCTTTAGCTTCATATGTTCCTTGTGGCGCCCACAATTTGAATCTTGTGATATGCGACTCTGCACAGTCTTCGGTGAAGTCTGTAACTTTGTTCGGTATTCTCCAAAGATTATTCACACTATTCTCAGCTTCGGTCAAGCGGTGGAAGACACTTACTGATCACGTACAAATCTTTTCTTCAAAAAAACTGAGTGACACACGTTGGGAGGCGAAAATAAGTAGTGTCAAGGCAGCTCGTTATCAAGTTGGTGATGTTCATGATGCTTTGATTACTTTGTCTGAAACTGAGGAATGTGATCCTGTTACAGCACACGAAGCAATCACACTAGCCGAACAATTGAAAGATTTCAGCTTTCTTGTTTCGTTAATTGTTTGGTACGATGTTCTATTTCATATTAATATCGTTGGTAAAACGCTTCAAGCAAAAGACATGGATATCGCCCAATGCGCAGAAATGCTGAAGAAATGTTGTTCATTTTTGGAGGATTACAGAAAAAACGGTTTTAAAGAAGCCATTGTTAAAGCCAAAGATTCAGCAGAGGAATTACAGATCGAGCCGGTATTCAAACCACTGAAGAGAATAGTCCAAGATGAGCCCATCGTTTGTCCAGCAAAGAAGTTAGAAGTCGAATTCTTCAATGCCCTGTTGGATACATCTTTAGTGTCAGTGCAAGAAAGATTTGAACAGTTAAATGAATATTCAGAAACCTGGGGTTTTTTGTACGATATAGGAAATTTACCAGAAAGAAAAGAACTTCTTAAATTCTGTGCCGATCTTCAGATTAAACTCACGGTAAATTCCAAATCTGACATCGATGGTACTTTGCTTTGTGATGAACTAATCAGTATTAAATGTTTTCTTTCTGGTAAGGTCGAAGACAAAATTACTCCGCAAATCGTGTTAAACTTCGTAAAGCAGCATACTCTACAAGATTTATATCCCAATGTCTGGATTTCTATGCGAATTTTATTAACAATTCCAGTAACCGTAGCAAGTGGGGAACGAAGTTTTTCGAAACTGAAGTTAATCAAGACTTATCTCAGGTCTACGATGTCGCAAGACAGACTATCTAGTTTAGGAACGCTATCGATTGAAAATGATATCGCCGAAAATCTGGATTTTTCAGCTGTAATTAAAGATTTCGCCGAAAAAAAGAGCCGAAAAGTTAACTTTGGATATTAAATAATTAAACTTGGCTTGCAATTTTGTTTGGGTTTTTCGTAATAAGTTGTCATTTTTTTGTATCTTAAAATTATATGGTTTTCTCTATGGACATAATCGATGTGTTTTTTTTTCTTTTATACTAAGAATCAATAGAACATTTGCATTTCCTCATTTTAAAAGGGGCGCTCGGAAAAATACCGCCCGAGAGCGCGAAGGAGAATAAGGCCGGCACTGCGCTCACCCTGGATAGTCGAGAAATTACCGCCTTTATAGTCCCCGGAAAAGGACTTTTTCACTTTACGCGAATGCCTTTTGGTTTAACCGGCGCTCCGGCCACCTTTCAGAGGCTACTCGATCAGCTGATCGGGCCGGATATGGATCCTCACGCTTTCGCATATCTAGATGATATCATTGTAACCACCAAAACGTTTGACGACCACCTACGCTGGCTCAAAAAGGTGTTACACACGATTCATACCGCTGGCTTAACCATTAATCCGGAAAAAAGTAAGTTCTGTCGCTCGGAAGTCAAATATCTCGGATTTGTCGTGAATGAAAACGGATTACAAGTCGACCCGGATAAAATCGAACCGGTAGTTAATTATCCAACACCCATCAACGTCAAATTAGTGCGCAGATTTTTAGGCATGGCTTCATGGTACTGCAGGTTCATCCCTAATTTCGCTACTACATCCGAACCCCTCACGCGTTTGTTAAAGAAAGCTCAACCGTGGATCTGGCAAGTCGAACAGCAACAAGCGTTCGAGACGCTCCGCGAAAATCTAACGAGTGTACCCACGTTAACTTGCCCAGACTTTGATCTACCCTTTGTATTGCAAACCGACGCTAGCATATTAGGTTTAGGTGCCGTTCTCACGCAAGCCCGAGATGAGGTGGAGTATGTTATCGCTTACGCAAGTAGATCGCTTTCAGACGCCGAGCGCAAATACTCGGTAACCGAGTTAGAATGTCTCGCAGTCATCTGGTCTATACAGAAATTCCGCGCCTACATCGAAGGTTATCGCTTTACGGTCGTCATCGACCATAGCAGTCTACAATGGTTACATAATCACAAGAACCCCACCGGTAGATTAGCGCGTTGGTCTTTAGAATTGCTCGGTTACGATTTTAAAATAGTATATCGCAAAGGCGCCCTGAATCATGTACCTGATGCCTTGTCTCGCATCCCGGAAATTGTCGCCGCTGTTATAACGCCTCCCGCTACCTGGTATGAACGCCGAAAACAGGAAGTAGCTACGGTACCGCAAAAATATCCCGCTTGGAAAATCGAGGCAGACGAATTATATTTCTATCGCGAAGATCCGTTACTTGGCAAGTTAGTAACCGACTTGGAAGCGTGGAAGCTCGTCCTACCAGCTGATCGACGCGAGCAAGTATTACGCGAAGCTCACGATGAGCCACAGGCCGGACACCTAGGTGTCGATAAAACATATCGCCGCGTAGCCACGTCGTATTACTGGCCTGGTATGTTCGGCGACGTTAACAAACACGTAAAACAGTGCGAAACTTGTCAACGCTGTAAAGTTAGCCAGTTAGCTCCTTCAGGTCTTATGGGCCATCGAGTTATCGAGCAACCATGGACCGTTGTCGCTGCCGACATCATGGACCCGTTTCCGCCAAGCCGCGCTGGCTCTGCCTACATTCTCGTCTTCCAAGATCTTTTTACTAAATGGGTCGAATGTTGCGCATTACGAAAAGCCACAGGTGAAGCGATTAGTGATGCGTTTAAGCAATTGATAGTGTCACGCTGGGGTATACCGCAAGTACTTCTGACTGATAATGGAACCGAATTTAATAATCGTACGCTGAAAGCATTAGCCACCACCTATAACATTGTACACTGTACCACGCCACCGTATCATCCACAGGCGAATCCAGTGGAACGAGTCAACCGAGTACTAAAAACCATGATTATCTCCTTTTTCGAGAAAGATCACCGCGAATGGGATCAACATCTCAGCGACTTCCGCTTCGCGTACAATACCGCCTATCATTCCTCGATCGAAACTAGTCCCGCTTTCTTAAATTTTGGCCGCGTACCGCAACCAATTAATTCTCTCAGGCATAAAACTTACGAATATCTCGCTGTTGCACCTCTGCCTCCGAAGCTCTGGGCTGAGCGCATGGAAGAGTTGCAGTTGTTACACGAATGGGTTACCGACAACCTCGATAAAGCGTACCGCCGACAATCTAAACAGTACAACCGTCACCACCGACCTTCAGCTTTTGCTGTAGGCGATTTAGTGTTAAAACGACATCACGTATTATCTTCCGCAATCCAGCATATCGCAGCCAAACTCGCTCCAAGATTCCATGGTCCTTTCCGCATCACCCGAATCCTGTCCCTGTAGTCGGGAACATACATGTTAAAGACCTGAAATTATATCGCCAAGTGATTCATCCTGTTCTACAGTAACCTACCGCTCTACCGCACTACCGCTACCAGCACCAGAGGTCGTGGCCGTCAGAATGGACGCATGGTGGTAAGACCCGAGGGCCCAGCGTTACTTGGTGCCCTTCGCTCTCGAATTAACCGCAGTGTGTTGCCAGTACCCAGGTCTTGGCATCGCCATTGCGGAGGCCGTACGTGCGGTCCGACTGGAACCCGACCCCATCGCGACGAGTCAAGCCCGCTTTGTACTCGACGTCGCGGAGCTCGGTACTCAGACGCAGTGTTGGGCATCACTAATTACAAATTGTAATTAATTACAGTGGAATTACAAATTACATGTGTAATTTGTAATTAGAACAAGTTCAATTCCTAATTACATTTGTAATTTGTAATTAGCAAAAATTCAATTCCTAATTACATTTGTAATTTGTAATTAGCAAAAATTCAATTCCTGATTACATTTGTGATTTGTAATTAGGAAAAATTCAATTCCTAATTACATTTGTAATTTGTAATTAGCAGAAATTCAATTCCCAATTACATTTGTAATTTGTAATTAGGAAAAATTCAATTCCTAATTACATTTGTAATTTGTAATCGGGGAAATTTTAGTTACTAATTACATCTGTAATTTGTAATTAGAAAAATTCCAATCACTAATTACAAATGTAATTAGTATCTATTTTCATCCTAATTACAATCGCAGAAAGTAATTAGTAGCTATTTTCCATCTAATTACAATTTTTCAAAGTAATTAGAAAAATTATTCAACCTAATTACAATTTTCAAATGTAATTAGAGTGATCCGGATGAGTAAGTATCGGTACATACGGGGATATATGTATATATGCAAATAAATTATCTATGGGTATGTTGTAATCGGGATCCTGAGATCCTTCAGACAACTACAATTTATTTATTTAGGGGGTTCGTGTTGCGTTAAGAGTTGGAACTCAATCGTACAATCAAGTGAATAGTTTATTAAATAACAATTAATATCTTTACCAAGGTTTCTGATTATTCTAACTGATATCTGATTTACTGTGACTGACTACTGGTCTTGATGTTCTGACCCTGAGTATTACAATGATCGCTTATTTATTAAGTTAAGGAGGTCGCGCTGCGTCTGCAGTTGTCCTTAGTTGCGTTAACGCTTCGTACTTGCACATTCCATAGTATTACCAAAGTGTGGCTCAAACATCTGGATTGCAACACCCTGATACTCGGATTGCAACATCCCTCCCCTCTTGGAGAGAAAAGCCCTTAGGATTTTCTTCTGAAATCAATCAAATCTGCTGGCTTGCGTCACCGTGCGTACGCTTGCCTATTATGCTATATCTAGGTTAGTAGTTTACATAATGTATCCCGTTAACATATTTTTTATATAATCGTTTCTTAGGCTAGGTTAGTATAATTAATTTTTCGTGACTTATTATTTGATGAGAATATTACAAAATGATTAGCTCTTATTCGATAAAATGCTTTAAACGATTTACATGTACTCTAAGAGTTTTCTTTTTTACCTATATGGTGCAGTTTACTTCTGAATTTACCTCTAAGATTGTGTAAGGGCCGATCCAATGAGATAACAGCTTCCTTGATCGCCCTCTGCGTATAGTTTCGTCGTATAGGAGTACCTTATCGCCAACCTTGAACCCTGTTTGCTTGGTTCGTCGATCGTACTCAATTTTTGACCTCTCCTTGGCTTGTTGCAGGTTTTCTTTAGCTATGAGATTGCTGGCTCGCAACCTCTCTCGTAACTCTTGAGCGTAGTCGTCGTAAGTGTACGTTAGTTGTGGATCTTTCTTCAGCGATGTCGGTAATTCGGCTGGGTGTCCATACACCAGCTCAAAGGGTATAAATCTCGTTGCAGTATGTGGCGTCGTGTTATACACAAACATAGCATATGGTAACCATTCGTCCCAGTTACTCTGTTCCTCGTTCACGTAGTGTCTCAGGTATTCTGCTAACGTCCTGTGTGAACGTTCTAATGCTCCATTCGACTCAGGATGATACGCCGTCGTCTGGATCTTGTCGATATTTAACAATTTACAGGTATTTTCAAAAACGTTACTCAAAAAGTTCGTACCTTGATCGGTGAGTATTCTCTGTGGTATTCCGTGTTCACATACGATCTTGGTCGCGAGTTCCTTGGCTACAGTGTTAGCTTCTTGGTTCGGAATGGGTATTGCCTTACTGTATTTAGTTAAACAATCTTGAAATGTTAGGATATATTTGTTTCCTTGTTCTGTTTCTATCAGTGGTCCTACGATGTCTAATGCACATTTCTCGAACGGATGTTTGAGGATATATTTGTTTCCTTGTTCTGTTTCTGTCAGTGGTCCTACGATGTCTAATGCACATTTCTCAAACGGGTGATTTAGAGTGTCGGTTATGATCATTGGTGCCTTTGTCTTCCTGTGAAGTTTCTTCTTCTGGCAATTCTCGCATCTCGAGATGTGTTCTTCAACGTCCTTCCGTAATCCTGGCCAATCGTGCTCCAATCGAATTCGTTCAATCGTTCGGTTTACTCCTTGATGTGCTCCTAATGGCGTGTCGTGGTATTCATAGATGATCCTATTTCGGTCTTCTTCCGAGTATTCTAATTTTCTCAGAGAGTTTTCATCTTTCTGCGACTTCTGGTCCCTGCGTACATGCGACTCAAGGCATCTGCGTTGGTGTTTGCCTTGCCCGCCTTGTACTCGATTTCATAGTCGTACTCTTCCAGCTCCAGTCGCCATCTCATAAGTCGTGATCCTGGATCTTTGACTCCGAAGATCCATGTGAGTGGTTTGTGATCTGTAACAATCTTAAATCTGGTACCATACACATACGGTCTGAAATGATTAACTGCCCAAACTATTGCTAGTAGTTCTTTCTCTGTGGTGCTATAATTGCTTTCTGCCGAATTTAGAGTGCTACTTGCGTATGCTATCGGCAAATCTGTTCCTACTGCGCCTTGTGATAGTATTGCTCCGATTGCTTTGTCAGACGCGTCTGTTGTCACGATGAACGGTTGCTCAAAATCTGGATACTGTAGAATTGGCGCTGTCGTCAACGTCTTCTTCAAATTCTCAAAAGCCTCTTGTTCCCTTGAAGTCCATCCAAATTTCACCTCTTTCTTCAGCAAGTGTGTTAGCGGTTTTGCTAAACTCGAGAAATTCTGTATGAATCGTCTGTAGTATCCGATCAAACCCAGAAATCCTTGAATATCTTTAACAGTCTTTGGAATTGGAAATTCTTCTACTGCTCGGATCTTCTCTGGATCTGCTTTTATCCCGTCTCTAGTGATGACATGTCCCAAGAAGTTGACCTCTTTTCTCAGAAATTCACACTTGTCCGGCTGTAGCTTCAATGAGTGCTGTTTTAGGCGTTCCAGTACCTCTTCCAATCGTTTGTTATGTTCCTGTAAACTAGGAGCATGTATGACAATATCGTTGAGATAGACATAACATCTAAGGCCTTGTATTCCTGAAAGTACAGTATTCATTAACCGTTGAAACGTAGCGGGTGCGTTTTTTAGTCCAAAAGGCATGCGATTGTATTCGTAGTGACCGTGTGGGGTGGAAGATGCGGTCTTGCACTTATCCTCCTCTTCCATGGGAATCTGGTGAAATCCTGATGCTAAATCTAATGTAGAGAAATACTTCGCCTTACCAAACTGGTCCAATATTTCGGTGATATTAGGCAGTGGAAAGGAGTCTCCTACAGTCACGTCATTCACCTTACGGAAGTCTACTACGACTCTCATCTTCGTTTTTCCTGATGCGTCCGCTTTCTTTGGTACCACCAGCAGTGGCGCGTTCCATTGACTTTTGCTTGGCCTGACTACACCGTCAGCAAGCATCTTGTTTACCTGCTCGTTTATCTCCTGCTTGTGTTTCTCTGGAAGTCTATAAGGTCTTACATTTATCGGTGCGCTATCTGAATTCGTTGTAATCTTGTGAGTAGCTGTGTTCGTATGACCTAAATGGTCTCCCTCCAAATGAAATACATCGTGAAATCTTTCGCATACGTCTAGCAAACTCTTCTTTTCTTCTCGATTTAGATCACTGGTACGTAAGTTGTCTCTCAGCTGTTGCATTCTGCTCGCGTTACTCGGTGTCATCGTCCGACATGCATAAACTTGCGTAGTCTCAGCGTTGTCCTGACTTAGTGCCACGATTCGCACACTCGGCCGCTCCAATTCTACTTCATAATCGTTAGTGTTCAAAATGCTGCCTCTGCACTCACCGTCGGCTGCGTTGGTGATGCAACTCCCCATGTATACTCCTGGGTGTAACTCGATCCCTTCGACAATGTCTTCCGCATCGTCGATCGTCTTTGTGTAAATTATCTTCTCACTTCTTGATTCAAGCGAAATGCGAGCTCCTGTAGCTCCTAAGCTCCAAGTTGTTCCGTACAACTTCGCGTATTTCCCGGATCTAAGCTCGACGTCATGCTTCTCGAGGAAGTCGCCTCCTAAGAGACCGTCTGCTTCTAGTGGAAAATTGTCTTTAACGGCGTAACAAGGGTGCGATATGTGCCTATCACCAACCCTTATATTTAACCTGACCTTACACAAGGTCGTAACCGGTGTTCCGCCTATTCCTCTGAGCGTGATCACACCGTCTTCAGCCATCACCTCGCCGTCAATTCTTCCGACTTTTACTAAGCTTACCTCAGCTCCTGAGTCTAATAACATAATCCCATGTCTCGTCTCAAATTCGTTTGCCTTGATCATTGCGTGATTTTTCTGTCCGGCTCCATTTACTAGGCAATTAAATGGTACGACGCGATACGGTTGCCTGTCCGCCGCGCCTGATCCTCGTTTCCCGTAGTCTCGTCGTCTCGCCTGAGCACATCCTGTTTCCCTAGGATGCCTCTGATCACCTTCGGAACATTGTCTGTTCTCGCTGGCTAAGCGTTTTCTGCAATCTCGAAATAAATGTCCTGGCTTCTTACAATAATGACAAATTACTTGAATTTTTCTTACGTATTCACTCGGTGCCGGTAATCGTTGTCGACTCTGTGCACCGGTGTTTCCTGATTGACAGTCGCGTGCTATATGTCCTGGCTTCCCACAGTTATAGCAATTATTTCCTTTGTTACCTTTCTTGTCCCATGGTCGTTGCTGTCCTCGGTCTGGACCACGAATAGGACCTAGATCGCGTTCCTCTTCTATCGCAGTGGATATCGCTTCCCTGAGCTTCTCACATTGTTGACTCTTGACTAATATCTTCAGCCTGTCATTTAACCCTCGTACAAAAATATTAACAGCTTGCTTTCTGACCTGACGTTCCAGTGTCGATTTCGAATCTTCGGCTGCCGCTTCTCTCATCGTTAACTCGACTACCTGTGCGGTGAGTTGTTCGACTCGTAATCCGTATGACTTCGCGTCTTCGTTTGGTCGTTGTCTACAGCTGTTAAACTCCACTTGTAACGAAGCTAGTGTTCGTGTATCGATGCTCATCAACTTGAGCTCTTCCTCCAGTGCATTCCAGGTGTCAATTGATTTGTATTCTAAAGCTCGTGCCGGCGCACCTTCAATCCGCGTGCTCAAAACAGCCCTTAGTAGGTTTTGCGTATCCGCAGGTCGTATTATCTCACGTGCATATTTACAAGAGCTCATAAAATCACAAACTTTCCCTCGGTCACTGCTATCGAGGATCTCGATGTCCTTCAGCACTTGTCTCGCGGTGGAGGTGTCTTCTGCCATGTCTTCTGCCATGGGTGTGCTTACTTCTGTATTCTGATTCTGACGGGGTGCTGCGAGTTCTCGAGTCTGATTCTTAACAAAGTCGCGCAGTTCTGCACGAAGTTCGTCAACCGTATTTTCTTCTTCCCAATGTAAATGCTTCCAGTCTTCTTTCTTCTTACTGATTCTTCACTCGTTTTTACGACTCAACAAATCTCACTCGCTGCCACCAGTTGTTGTAATCGGGATCCTGAGATCCTTCAGACAACTACAATTCATTTATTTAGGAGGTTCGTGTTGCGTTAAGAGTTGGAACTCAATCGTACAATCAAGTGAATAGTTTATTAAATAACAATAATATCTTTACAAAGGTTTCTGATTATTCTAACTGATATCTGATTTGCTGTGACTGACTACTGGTCTTGATGTTCTGACCCTGAGTATTACAATGATCGCTTATTTATCAAGTTAAGGAGGTCGCGCTGTGTCTGCAGTTGTTCTTAGTTGCGTTGACGCTTCGTACTTGCACATTCCATAGTATTACCAAAGTGTGGCTCAAACATCTGGATTGCAACACCCTGATACTCGGGTTGCAACAGGTAAATAAAAGTTTATAATACGTACCGTGCGGTTTCAAACTATATAGCCTTATAAATATAATAAGTATATATGAATGAATGTACATAGGATATATATATCGACATATTCGGGTATATCTCGGTATATACAACCATATACCGGTATATTCGGGTATATTTCGGTATATATCGCTATTTCTGGGTATATATAACCATATATCGACATATTCGGGTATATTTTGGTATATTTACCACCATATCTGGGTATACAGTTATATACAATCATATACCTATATCGACGAATTCGGGTATATTCCCGTATATATGTATGAGTACATTGGCATACCCGAGTGAATATCGGTATTCACGACCATAGATTTTTCGGTATATGTATCGGCATTTATGCCTACTTCTCGGTATAAATCAACATAATTATTACGGCTGTATAATAGCAAATACGGTACTTGATCAATAAAAGATCAATCGTTTCACAATGAAATTACGAGAACTGAAAACGACGTGTGAACCACCAAAGTACGCAAATCTTCAATTTGTGAAAGTAAGGTTGTAAAATAATTTCGGATATTCTAACGGGTAAAAATAACAACCAAGTAAGTGTCTTGTAACAAATATTCAATATTTGCGGTTGAATAAAATTGCAATACGAAAACCTATATAATATAAATATATATGTGTATATACCGTGAGAATCAGGTGAAACCGAATGGTCCATCCGCCCAGGTGCCGAATATTTGGTATTTTCATGGGGATAGCCACTCGTTGCACTGGAAATCCCTAGGTCGATTTTGGCGCGCGGTCGATGAAACTCGGCAGATCGACCGCGCGCCAAGATCACCCTAGGGATTTTTCAGCGCGACGAGTGGTTATCCCCCTAAAAATACCAAATATTCGGCGCCTGGACGGATGGACCATTCGGTTTCACCTGATGCTCGCGGTATATATATATGTCGCATCGCCGTGAAAGTTAAGATCTTCGACGGCACTTGAGTCTTTAAACAAAACGCTGTCGATCCCTGGCCAATGTTTAGGCAACCCCAAGTGCGAGGTGACAAGGGATCGGGCCGAACGACTGCAGAAGATACAGCACTCGATGAGTGCGTTCTGAGAAGAACCTCCCCCGATGGTGGTGCGTGGTGCATAGACCACGAGTGGATTGTATCGCGTAGAGGCCTAGGTTCTTGAAGTGGAGACTCAGGGTGCTCCAGGCATTCCTTTTTAGTCAATTGGTCGGACAAGACGTGCATTTTGGTTAAAAGAAAGGCTCTGCGCGATACACCCTACTAGCACCGCTATCGGGTCGTTATTTGCATTTAGAATCAAATATTGTATTGTTTTCAATAAATAAAACACTCGTTAGCCGTGTCACTGCGGCAGTCAGTGAGATAATTATTTGTTAGTTTATTATCGGATACGTGACGTACGTTTGGGTGTCTAGATCCTGACCAAGCTATAGCTAGTTTTTACCCAGGCGTACTCTCGTATCTGACATCAGAAGTGGGATACAGAACGTTTAATCGACTGTGATTCGGGCGGTAAAGATTCTCGTGAAAACCGTGTTAGTGGATAAGTTTGGATACAGCTATGGAAAGCAACGGTGCAAAGAGTGTGAGTGTGGCGGCGATAGACGCTGAGAGTGTTAGTGTACTGGCGAAAGACGCTGAAAAGAGTGTGAGTCTAACTGACCGTGATACAGGCAGTGTGAAACCTAGAAGTAGGAAGAGAGATCGATCCCCGGCGACGTCCGAATCCGAGTACGAATCTGATGATTCAGTACAGAGGAGGAACAGGCGGAGAAGGCGTAAGTCGAGATTAGAGGAGGAAAATCTGCGACTTCTTGCGTTACTCTCTAGACGAGAACGAGCCCCGATGGATCTGGTCAAATTTGACCCCAAGACCACCGACGCAACTGGCTGGGCGAAGATGGTCGACGAGTGGATTCGTCGTCATAACCCTGATGATTGGGAAGTGGTCCAGCACCTAGCGAAAGCCTTCCAGGGCGAAGCGGCTCAATGGTTTACGGGTATGGACCCTTCAGGCAAAAGCTGGGTTGAGATACGTGCCGAATTTTTGAGCGCGTATGCGAAAAATAAGAACGCTGCGTCTGAGCTGCATACGATCTGGACGGAAGATGCCGAGTTTACGCTGGAAAATTTCATGAAGAGGGGAAGAAAGCTGAAAGCGTGGCTCAACGAAAGGCAGACGATGGATGAGGCTGCCGCTCAACTAGCGGGATTATCCTATTCGGCGCAGAACCGATTCGTTCGCAACATATTCGTTCGCGAATCTCCTAAAAGTTTGCAGGAAGCAATGGGGTACCTCGATGGACGAACGACCGATCACCATCGACCGCGTGCATCTACCGGAGCCCCTGGTCCACATACCAAGACTTCGGCGCCGCGAGATGGTAGGTCGCACCGTTCGGACATCGAGTGCTTCAATTGCGGAAAAAGAGGACATCGCAAGGCCGATTGTCGATCAGCCCCGCGGTCACAAAGCGTGAGCCATGCACGGGACACCAAGGGTTCGAGCAGCAGGGGTCCAGATTTTAAGCGGCCGGTGACCTGCTACAGTTGCAAGGAAGAGGGACATATTGCCCCGAATTGTCCTAAGAAGGATGAGAAGGTAGTAAGGCTTTGTAATTTGACCTCTACTGAGAATACTCTGAAGCTAGCCGACGGTAAGGTGTTGACATTTATTTTTGATTCTGGTTCGGACTGCTCCCTTGTAGCGGAGAGTCTGGTAGAAAGGTTGCCCGGTAAGAGACGAGTAGTCTCTACGCGGTTAAGAGGTATTGGTAATGGATACGTAGATTGCCGAGAGCCGATCTCTGTGTTTGCCGAGCTGAATGGCATAAACGTTGAAATTGATTTGTATGTGGTACCGGACGAAAGTTTGTCCGCGAAGTTAATTCTGGGTAAAGAATTGTTGGCAAATGGTGTCTCGGTCACGTTGGACGGAACCATGGTTAAATTTGCAAAGGTAGACAAATTCGTTGGCTCGTGTATTGAAGAGATTGATATCAACGCTGTTGATTGTGACTCGGTTGAAATGAGAGCACCACTTGTAGAGTTGTTGAAACTGTATGCGAAACATATGAGCGTTGAAGCTCCAAAGATTCGGGTAACATCTGGCAGCTTTGAGATTAGGCTAAAAGACGAGAATAAAATCGTACAGAGAAGGCCTTATAAGCTAGGCATTGTAGAACGAGAGACTGTAAGAGGTTTGGTTGACAAGATGCTCGAGGCAGGAATCGTTCGGGAAAGCAGAAGCCCGTTTTCTAGTCCCATCATTTTGGTAAAGAAAAAGGATGGATCGGATAGATTATGCGTAGACTTTCGGGAATTAAATTCGAACACGGTAGCAGATCGTTATCCGTTGCCACTGATTCAAGATCAGTTAGATCGCTTGTCCGGTGCACATTATTTTTCGTCATTAGATATGACGGCTGGGTTTCATCAAATACCCGTCGAAGAGAACTCGATCGAGAAGCTCGCTTTTATTACACCAGACGGACAGTTTGAATTTTTAACCATGCCATTTGGGTTGATGAATGCACCTTCCGTATACCAGAGAGCAATTAATAACGCGTTGGGAGAACTGAGATATTCTTTCGCGATTGTTTATTTGGATGACGTTCTTATACCCGGTAGAACTGAGCAAGAGGCTCTAGATAGATTGAAAATCGTGATGGCAAAACTAGCCGAGAATGGGTTCTCGTTTAATTTAAAGAAATGTAAATTCTTGAAAACTGAGATTGATTATCTGGGGTACACTGTATCGCATGGAGGGTTGAGGCCCAACCTTCGAAAAATCGAAGCCCTGGTGCAATCGCCCATCCCCCGAACGCAGACCCAGGTAAGGCAATTGTTAGGGTTAGCATCTTATTTTCGTAGGTTTATACCAAAATTCTCGCAGATAGCAGCCCCTCTGTACAAACTTACTGCAGGTAGTACCAAGACAATAACATGGACAGATGAACACACCGACGCTAGAACCAAGCTAGTAGAACACTTAACATCGGAACCGTTACTGCGAATATTCGACCCTAATCTTCCAATCGAACTGCATACCGACGCCAGTGCCCTCGGGTACGGCGCTGTATTGCTTCAACGTGTTGACAAAGAAAAACATCCGATCGCTTATTACAGCAGACGTACCATAGACGCCGAAACTCGTTACCATTCGTACGAACTTGAGACTCTCGCTGTTGTAAACGCAATAAAACACTTTAGACAATACCTAGTAGGACGTAAATTTTTAGTTGTGACAGACTGTAACTCCTTAAAGGCCGCGAGCCTCAAGAAAGATCTAACGCCACGAGTTTATCGTTGGTGGGCATTTTTGCAATCGTTTGAGTTTGAAATAGAATACCGCGCGGGTGAACGAATGAAGCACGCGGACTTTCTGTCAAGAAATCCAGTAACAGAAAAGAATGTATTGAAGGTAGTCAAACGCGATAATAAAATAATTGAATTAGCTGATGATTGGTTAATCGTAGCACAGCAGAAAGACGATGAAATAAAAACTTTGTACCGCGAAGTACTGGACGGATCGGAGACAGCAAAGACATACTCAATCAAAGACAAGATCTTAATGCGGACCATAGAACGAAAATCGAAACAGATAACACTACCCGTAGTGCCGAGACTGATGGTATGGTCGCTCATACATCACGTACACGCGAACATCTGCCATTTAGGCTGGGAAAAGACTTTGGAAAAGTTGTACGAACTGTATTGGTTCCCGCAAATGTCGAAGCGAGTTAAGAAATTTGTGGAAAATTGTATTTTATGTCAAACTTGCAAATCGGTATCAAGACCAACGCAAGCACAGCTGCACCCTATAGACAAGGACGATACACCGTGGTATACGATTCACATAGACATATCAGGAAAATGATCAGGTCCCTCTGACAAGAAAGAATACGTTTTCGTAATCATAGATGGATTTACGAAATTCGTAACATTAAATTGGATAAACCGTTTAGATACAGAAACAGCAATCAACCAGATAGAGAAACACTCGTTTACTTTCGGAGTTCCGAGACGAATCATTTGCGACCAAGGTTCAGGGTTTACAAATGCGCGATTCAAAAAATATTGTGAGGAAAAGAATATTTTAATTCACCTTATAGCTTCGGGAACGCCGAGAGCTAACGGTCAAGTTGAGAGGGTCATGTCGACCATGAGAAATATGTTGGCAATTAGCAAGGCTCAGGGAAAGCAGTGGCAGAACGAGTTAGGTAAAGTGCAACTTGCGATAAATTCTACCGTTCAGAAAACAATAGGGAAAAGTCCCGCCGAGATTTTGTTTGGCACAAAAATAAATTCAATCGAGATTGAACGTGTGAAGCATAATAGTGTAGAGACCGAAAGTGTTAATTTGAATGAGCTCAGAGCAAAGGCTGCAGATAGTATAACAGCAGAGGCCGCAAGAGAAAAAGAAAGGTTTGATAGAAGAAACAAACGGGTTAAGCCATTTAAAATTGGAGATTTTGTAATGGTTAGGAATAATGACAGGATAAAGACAAAGTTGGACGCAAAATATCGCGGTCCCGTGAAAGTCGTTGCGGTGCTACCGAACGATAGATATTTGGTTAAGAAAGTAGGCTCCGGATCGAGAGGCCGTAGTAGCATTAAGGTATCCCATGATAAGCTGATCGCAGCTCCAGGAGAGGGCGCGAGTCAGGATAGCTGTGTCGCAGAAAGCGAAGAAGATGAGAATAGAATCGCGTAGCGATTCATGTGATTTGGTCCGAGAGACTGTGGTGGTACCAAAAGTTTTTTGGTCATGAGTGCAAACATGGGGTTTTGCTGAGAGACTGTGCCCAAGTGGGTTGGGACAATAAGTTATTGAACAGACGCAGTCTGGTTCTGTGGGTTTCCGAATTCTGTTGAGAATTCGCAGAGAACATGTGGTTCTGGTTGAGCCGGATTTACCTATAGAAATCCGAAGAGAGCATGGGACTCTGTTGATTGAGTGAGCCGGATTTACCTAAAGAAATCCGAAGAGAGCATGGGACTCTGTTGGTGATCGTTGTTTCTGTTCGAGAGTGCGACTTTGGCTCTCACCCGCTGGACTTGATCACCCAGCATCTTGAACCCGAGGCCTAGACGTAACTCGAGAACGATTCAGCATGTCGCAATGGTTAGAACTTGTACGAATGCGCAAGGCATGTCTGCAGAGCTATTGTGAGCGCAGGGCAATGGTTAGAACTTGTACGGATGCGTCAGGCATGCCTACAGAGCTATTGTCAGTGCAGGGCAATGGTTAGAACTTGTACGAATGCGCAAGGCATGTCTACAGAGCTATTGTCAGAAAAAGTCAATGGTTAGAAAATGTACGGATGCATGAGGCATGCCTACAGAGCTATTGTCAGTAAAGGTCAATGGTTAGAAATTGTGAGGATGCGTGAGGCATGCCCGCAGAGCTATTGGTGCCTTGAGTACAGAATTCACGGAAATTCGTTTATTGGTAAATACGTTGAAAATGAAATGATACACATGATTGCACACATGAGGTGAAAACGACATGGGATTTGGCCGAAGAATGATGGCAGACTTGTATGGTCAGGAAAGCCGAACGAGAACTAATGTCTGTTCGTTCGATGTCTGTTTTATTGTTTCAGAAGTAAGTTAGATGGATGGATACCTGGCACTCGAGACGTGTGCTAGTCAGTATGGCCGTGTCGCATCGCCGTGAAAGTTAAGATCTTCGACGGCATTTGAGTCTTTAAACAAAACGCTGTCGATCCCTGGCCAATGTTTAGGCAACCCCAAGTGCGAGGTGACAAGGGATCGGGCCGAACGACTGCAGAAGATACAGCACTCGATGAGTGCGTTCTGAGAAGAACCTCCCCCGATGGTGGTGCGTGGTGCATAGACCACGAGTGGATTGTATCGCGTAGAGGCCTAGGTTCTTGAAGTGGAGACTCAGGGTGCTCCAGGCATTCCTTTTTAGTCAATTGGTCGGACAAGACGTGCATTTTGGTTAAAAGAAAGGCTCTGCGCGATACACCCTACTAGCACCGCTATCGGGTCGTTATTTGCATTTAGAATCAAATATTGTATTGTTTTCAATAAATAAAACACTCGTTAGCCGTGTCACTGCGGCAGTCAGTGAGATAATTATTTGTTAGTTTATTATCGGATACGTGACGTACGTTTGGGTGTCTAGATCCTGACCAAGCTATAGCTAGTTTTTACCCAGGCGTACTCTCGTATCTGACATATATTGTAACGAGGCAAAATATTTGCCTCGTAATAGAACAATCGACTCCTCCTCAGACGAAAGCGACCCCGAGAAAAATTAGAAATAAACCAAAACAAGAGGTCCCCAGCTCAGGTTCCGAAAGTCCCCTAATTTAATTTCTATCGTTTGTAATCCTTTATTTTCCCCGTCCTTCTCTATCATCGTACGTGCCGTCTCGACCGGATCAACGAGGGAGATCATCCCTCAATCCAACTACGCCTGGCAGGTCACCCGGAAGCCTCAGAGTCAGTAATCGGGGCGGCCAAGATCATCGTATCCTGAGATATGCCTGGAAGCGCGCTGCATTACGATCTGCTTCTCGCCAAGAATATCCCGCTCCTCTCCCCACCTGTCTCCTACCGGCCTGGTCCACCGGTCCAAATGCAGATATTTCCGCCTTCCAGGGTATCGCGAAAACCTGAGATGCCATCTATCAACCCCCTGGCAAAAGCTCTGAGTGCCAAAGGCCCTGTCAGGCCCGCCACCTCGTCATCGAAGAAAGAAGAGAAAAACCGTCCACCAATTAACTGCATCGCATGCATTTGTCTCTGCCCCCCCCCCCCCCCCCCCCCTCCCACTAATTTTTAATTTGGGTAGTAACAGGCGGAAACACGCCACTTCTTGTTTGGATATCGTGAGAAAGAGACCGTTGTTGAGTAAAAATCCTTTTTTGCGATTTGTGTCCACTGATAGAAACTTTTTTTTTTTTTGTTGTTTTGTGTGTTTCATTTCGATTCTTCTTGGTTTTCCTTTTATTTTTCATTTATCTTGCGTGTTGATTTCTTTTATTTTGTTTGTTTCGTCTTTTTATTGTGTGTATTTCAAACAAAAAAAAAACTATTTATTTTGTGTTTGTGCCGTCGAGTCCGTATTCCTAAGGTAAGCTTCCAGTCTAAACGACCTTTCGAAACTACCCAAATTAATTTGCCTGATTTTAACTTCTCCCAAAATCTTATCGAATGGTTGCGTTTCAGTTTTCCCTTATTCTTTGTAATCCCCGGAAAATTTATCCTATTTATAATTGTGTATCGTTAGATCGATTTTTCTAGAAAGCCTTTGGCCCCCAAAATCTAGCGTCTTTTCTATCCTTGCATTAAAAGCTTGGGTTTAGTCTTTTATTATTGTTTGAGCCGTTACCTAGCCACGTGTCTCTAGAAAGATCGACCCGCGCCTTCTCGATAAGATTCTTTCCCAAACTTGTATACATCCCTCTCATCCTGAGTCGAAATCCCCTAAAAGCCCTTTGAAAATCTGAGCTGGTTTATTTAAGATTTTAGATAGTATTATTTGTGTTCCCTTCTGGTGAATTTCTGTAAATTTTTAATTATTATTGTGTGTTGCCTTATGACATGGCGTGCCTTGTGTAGTAGTATTCGTGTATGTTCGTGAAAGTTCGTACGGGTTCGCCCCGACGCATTAGGTGTTGCGGTTAATTGTTCTACCTTATCGACGCTTTTAATTGATTTTTAATAGTTCCAAAAAGTATCGACCTTAGCTCCCCCAGATCCCCCTACATTATCGACCTAGTCTTATTCTTTGTTTTGTATCTTATGATTAATTCCTACTGTACCCTAAAGTAGTTCTTTCCTTTGTTTTGTGAATTGTCCTATATTACCATAACCAATACCTCTTCGCTGGTGACCCACATACTTCGTAATTATCATTTGTTTGTCAATTTCGGTCACTGGGTCACAGCCCTCCTGTTCGATTATTTAACGTTAAATAAATTTTTGGGTTTCTTTGTGATTTTTTCCATAAACCTTACTTGTCTCGCTTCGCCTATATTATTCGCCCCCACGTTCCCCTCACCCTGAACTCGCCGAGTAGTCCCGTCTGGTGTTATCAAATTACTTGAGTTATTTAAATTTTGAAAATCCCATTTCATTTTTATTATTTTATTCTTTTCGTTACCGCGGTACCCTAGGTACCTGGCGCCCAACCTTCTATTGTACGCAGATTTTGTCTGTTGAATAATTAGTTATTAACTGTCAAATCTCAAATTTACCAAACGGTGGGATCGCCTGGTTTTGTGCACGTAGCTGACCTCGATAACAACCCCCCCCAATCGTCGGTCTTGCCCGTCACAATATACCGTGAGAATCAGGTGAAACCGAATGGTCCATCCGCCCAGACGGTGAATATTTGGTATTTTTAGCGGGCTAACCACTCGTTGCGCTGAAAAATCCCTAGGGTGATCCTGGCGCGCGGTCGATCTGCCGAGTTTCATCAACCGCGCGCCAAAATCACCCTAGGGATATTCAGTGCAACGAGTGGTTAGCCCGCTAAAAATACCAAATATTCACCGTCTGGGCGGATGGACCATTCGGTTTCACCTGATTCTTACGGTATATATTAGAGTGTCTCAAAAAAACCGACTATTTTTATTTTTTCGAAGAACATTGAAAAATCGTCAGAGTATCCCTAGAGAAAGACCCTGTGAAAAATAGAGCTCTTAATATTAATATTTAGAGGTGGCGATTCGTAATTTTCTATTTTCCATTTAAATAACATGGGAAAATTTTTTTTCAAACTTTGGAATTTTTTACCTTAATAACGAATAACTTTACAAGTGTGACAAAGGGACGTTGTCATAGGAAATTTAATGCTCTACAAAAAAGGTCTCTTGCACTTTTTTGATAAACTTATTTTAGAAACTCATTTTTTGTCAGAAAGGTGGTTCTTTCAACTCGAATATCATTTGATTGGCTAAGTTTATCAAAAAAGTGTAAGAGACCTTTTTTGTAGAGCATTCAATTCCCTACAAAAATATGTTTGTAGATTTTCTGTATGACGCATCGTTAGCTAGTTATGAAAATCAGAAGGAGCGAAAACAAATTTTCCCGTGTTATTTAAATGGAAAATAGAAAATTACGAATCGCCACCTCTAAATATTAATATTAAGAGCTCTAATTTTCACAGGGTCTTTCTCTAGGGATACTCTGACGATTCTTCAATGTTCTTCGAAAAAATAAAAATAGTCGGTTTTTTTGAGACACTATATACACAGGGTGAATTTTCTCCGGGGTCTGATCTGGGAGGAGCTTCAACGTGCTAAAGTGCTGAGGTGTGCTATACGTGTGGATGTAAACAAATTTGGAGATAAGGGTATCTGCTTGATAATCACACACTATTGTTCTGATGCGAACGATTTTGAATAGAAGAAGGCGGAGCTCCAGCACGTTGAAGCTCCTCCCAGATTAGACCCCGGAGAAAACTCACCCCGTATATATATTGTAACTTTTTGGGTGCTGTACGCGACACAGAAGGTGTCGCGTATGGCTAGTTACTTGTGAGTGTCTTTACTCTAGATTAATTTCTAGGGCTCCTTGGTAGAGATAATCAATTTGTTAGTCCCTGATACAGACTAGGGTGGAGCGAATCACACCGTAGCTGCCTCCCTCAGACCTGGATGCTGCAAGCAGCACCGAGGCTGTATCAGACTTGGGATTCGACGCACTTGCCGAGACAGTATCTCGACTTGGATGCGCAAAGCGCACCGAAGCGACTATCTGATCTGTGCAGTGCAGTCGTCACCGAAGCTGTATATTAGCTAATTAAGTAAACGATGTTAGTCAGGTCAGTTCAGCCTACTGAGAAAAGGTTTTGAAGAAAAGAAAACCGTCCCGATTAACATAAGTTTTAATCAAACAAATAAACACATAGTGTGTGAAATGGTTGCAACCGAAAAATGTCTTATAGAATTAAATTACATAAATTTAGTTGAAAGTTGTAGATTTAGCTAAGCTACGATTCTACAGTCGTTACACATGCAATATAAATTGACTCATTGAATAAAGGTAATCAGAAATTAAATCGAAATACAATTAAATACAAATTAATCAGACTCTAATACGTAAGACGCCACTATGGCCGTTTCCGTGAACTAAGAATGACGCTAAAGAGAACCGTGGCGCTTTGCCTGTACGGCCTCAACAAGAGAATCTAGCGAGTCAGCGTGGCGCTTTGCCTAGCACTGCTGATTAGCCTGGTTAGCGCTGCGCTTAAATAGTCATCGATTGACGTCACTTGTTGTGCGCGGTTGACGGTGCGCGATGTGACGTATTGTCTCGGGCTTAGATCACCCGATCCGTATATATATATTGTGACGTTGCACTTTGTGCAAGCGCCCCAGGTACTGCCCAGTACGATCTCGGGTGTGCGCGGTCGGCAGGATACCCAGAATTGGCAAAGACAGAGATAGGCAGGCTAATATAATTCCTAATTTCCTTCTGTTTTCTTGTACTTTCTTTCTATGAAACTTGTACCCCGCGCTACGGCGTGCAACGAGCTGACCTACCACCGAGGGAGCAACCCTCCAAGGTCGGCAGACTCGAGCCAACGACTCCTGGAATCGTCGGGAAACGGGATGCCGCGATGACAGCGTACAGGGCTGAGCGAATCAAGTAACTCACTAAAGCCTCCTGCATCGACGACTAATCAGCCTGGAGCTGAACCCAAGGAACAACATCTACCCTCCTGATTATCGTACCGTCGCCGTGTTGGCCGAGAAAGCCCACGAGTATCGTTCCGACGAAGAGTGGCCGCGCCGCGTGAGGAGGTTCTGGTGACGCCAATGGTGCAGTGGAGGCGAAGATCCGGTGCAGGGTCGCCCCTCTGCAGCCAAGTCCTCCAGTTAGGCAAACTCCTGCTGGGTCGACGATTGGAGAACCCCCCTTGATCCACGACAATCAGGGAGTAACGCGAAACGATAAAGGAGCCGTCAGGTCGAGCAGCTACGAGATTCGAATTCAGCGCGCCCCAGGTCTAGCCTAAGCCAAAACCCGGCAAGACCGGGATTTGCCAAAATTACGATCCAGAAGAAAACATAATTTCGTCCGCAGGACTCTAGTGTGACGCGCAACAACTGTCCGCTAGATCTGCGCTACTCATGGGAAACAAATAGGCCAATCACGGGGGCACGTAAAAACGCTCGCACCGCATCACCTAGCGAGCCGAGGAATCGACCAAGGATCCACCTCTTCTGCGTTCGACTGCCGACCGGCACACACGTGCTAGCTACCGTCCCGAGTTTTGGTTAATTTCTAATCTTTTCTTACTTTCGGAACCGCACTCAAAATTTAGAGTCAATCAAATAAAGTTTCGTGTCATAGTGCCTTGAGGCCAGAAATTCAACCTAAGGTAAGCCTGTTTAGTTCATTGTAAAGTCACGACATAATTCATAAAATAGTATGGTATCGAGTACGACTATCGCATAGAGTATATTTTGCTACGCAGGCGTTGGGCCACGCGGTCTCGTCGTGCTGTAGGCCTTTAGTTGCTTCTAGATAATTTAGTAATATCGTCTCGTGCCGATTCTTTATAGTATTGTCTCATTTAATTAGTGAATTATCTCGTGGCTGGCTGTTTGGTTGCTTGAGCATGCTTTGAGGTTAAGCCTCGTGCTAACTAGCATTTTTTATTTAATAATTATTGCGGACTTCAACGTCCTATACTTTGTAGTCGAGCTACTATCATTCTCTTGCTTCTTTCTATAGTAGTATTATTCACTCTGTCTTGCTTATCCTGGGTATTGCGAACGTAGTTGTAGCCGTGGAGAGATATAATTCTCGTCCCGTATTATTATTTTCTTATATTATGTGAATCTTTCTTGCGGACTATCCATGTTAATTTTTAAGTAAGTTGGTAAATCCTGGTAATCCAGATTACTGTTCTCTCGTTGACGAACTTTCTTATGGTTGAGCAGGATTGTTACCGAATTATATCGAGCCTATTATTTTGAATGTTGTGAAATTAGAGAATATCGTCCCGAACGACTCGTTATCTTTGTCCATGATA
The DNA here is from genome assembly GCA_947538915.1 of Tenthredo distinguenda. Taxonomy (NCBI): domain Eukaryota; kingdom Metazoa; phylum Arthropoda; class Insecta; order Hymenoptera; family Tenthredinidae; genus Tenthredo; species Tenthredo distinguenda. The sequence continues at coordinate 17,671,721 of OX384534.1, forward strand.
TGATTTTGATTAAAAGTCTCGTTTAATTACCAATTCAAATCTGTGTTATTTCTCTGAGTACTATTTGACCACCTGGTAACCTACCCCCTCTACCCTCTGATTTATTATCGGAACTAGCTGAGCACACCCGTCGTAAGTCTCTCATTCATTTTCTATTTAATTGATAACTGACGCGAGAGGCGTCTGGCGCCCAACGGAAATTTAGGTAAAATTCATAGTTTCACATTTCGTTCTTGTTTCATTCATTCTTCTTTTTATTTACTTGCGATTAAGAGACGAACGCCGTAGGGTAGCGCGAGGGGCTTCCCCTCTTCCCCCCTGCCTGACTGGAAAACGCGTTACAATATATATATAATACTGCCAAACGCATATACAGAACTCGGGTCGGAACACATTGTATGTCAGCGTTCCAAGACCGATTTCGTGCTGGCGTACATTGCCGGCGTGATGTCACTTCTTAACGAAAATCAGCCCTATGCCGACATACTGAGTTAGCATAACGTCACTTCTCAGCAAAACTGGATATTTAGCTTGAAGGCATTCAGAAAATCGCATAGTTATCTCCAGTATTACTTCCAATTCACGCGGCGTGGTTTAGTATCATATTTGAACACCCGTTAAATCAAATTGCGAGTTTGACTGAGAAATGACGTCACGCCGACTGTTAGTGTAGCGGCATGAGGTTGGTGCGTTGAGAAATGACGTCACGCCGTCAGCCTAAGCCGGTACGACATGTTCCAGCACGTAGCCGTGCACGTGGCGAAAAGGTCGGTCGACTATAAACAATTATTTAAAATAGGTATTGACGCGTTGACACGTTTGAAACTTCGTATATCAAATCGTGAATGAAAAAATAGTGATTCTGAAGAATAATACATTCGATGCAACTGCGTATTATGTCAGAAAAAGATAAGCTTTAGTGCAACCCAAAGCTACAGGAACATAATAAAAGTTGTAAATGTCTCACCGTGAAGCAGCACGTGTTTGGAAAAATTAAACCAAATTCAAATCGTTTCTTATTACCAGTGCTATTTGATCAGAAATATTTTGTCCTAATAAGTTCAGACCAAATCTTCGAGTCCAACTGATTCTCAGAAGAGTGTTTAAGAACCACATATGAAAATGTGCATACGTTTATCCACGTTAAGCAGGCAGTGTACTACGTCAATTTTATCGAAGGTAATTATTACCACGTGTTTATAAGAAATAATATAGTACGTTTTGTATGTGAACTTCGAGTTTGATTCAATCTATTAAAAATCTAACATCAAACTTCCGAATATCTTACAGGAGAAAGACACGTGCTTCAGAAAGGAAGAAAATAATTTACGTAATTTTTTGATTGAATAAGTGTCAGTAATCATTGCACAATGAACTCCCAAATAAATCTGGAAAGTACGTATGATTGTGTTGTATAAAAATAATTTACAAGATACATAAGATTAATGATGAAGTAGTTAAAAAAAAAAATTAACGTAATAAAATATCCGATATTATAATGTTAACTAAGATGAATACTGTGGTGTAGTGGGAGGTGGAATGAGTGATCAAATGAGAATTACTTAATAATATAACTTTAATGAGTTAAGGTACTAAATATACAAGGGAGCTCAGGTGAGCTGATGAGAGCTCGAAGGCTCGTTACGGACTGGCTGCTATCTGTTAAAGACAATGCTTGACACTCTGTCGCGACTCTAACACATGTAAATACAGGACGTCGACGGTGTGTCAATACACATCTAATTGTAATACATTACAACTCTCCCCTTTTTAATTTGGGTGCCTAACTTGGGCAAGTCTCGGTGAGCGTCGTAATGTTTTCAAATTATTTTCGAGATCGGAATCGCCGGAATCAGAAATGTTCTGTAACTCTCCCCTTTTTAGATGTGGCTGAATATTAGATGATACAATTTGATTAATATGTCTTTTTGTTATAAAACCATCATCGAATTCTACTTCGTACATTGATGGGGAAATTTGTTGTACAATTCTAGCTCTTCCATTTGTATTACTGTTTTTTCGGTGATCTTTACAATATACAATGTCACCTGGTGTAAGTTTGATTTGTCTATTTCCATGTCTAAATTTACATTGATCGAATTGACTTGATTCTACTTTATTTCTTACGTCGACTTTAAATACATCGAATCTTGTTTTTAATTTGCGATTATACATCAATTGAGCTGGTGCAACTCCTGTGGAACAATGTGGAGTATTTCTGTAATCTGCTAAAAATCTATTTAAAGAAAATTCTAATGAATGACCGTCTTTGATAATTTTTTTAACTTTATCTTTGAATGTTTTTACGAAATTTTCTGCTGCTCCGTTTGTAGCAGGATAGAACGGTGCTGAAAATGTATGTTTGATTCCAGATTTTCGTAAATAGCTTTTGAATTCATCGCTTGTTAATTGCGGACCGTTATCACTGACTACGTGATCCGGAAAGCCTTTGTCTGACAAAATTGTATCTATTTCCTTAATTAGATTTCTTGCAGACGTGTCTTTTTTCATATTAATAATTATTGTCCATTTCGAATGTGCATCTATAACTACTAAAAACATGTTGTCAAATAATTGTGCAAAATCTATGTGTATTCTTGACCATGGTTTTGATGGCCAGATCCACGGCGTTAGTGGAGTTTTATTAGGATATGGTCGTGCTTCGAGACAATTAGTACATGATTGTAGCCATTCCTCTATATCGGTATCTATATTGGGCCACCAGAAGTAATTCCTTGCTAGGTGTTTCATTTTAATTACTCCTAAATGTGAAGAATGCATTAATCGTAAAATAGAGCTTTGCAAATCGCTCGGAATTACTAATCTGTGTCCCCAATAAAGACAACCGTTTTCATAATCTAATTCGTATCGTTTCAAGTGAAATTTTTTCTCTATCTCTGACAGTGCATTAGTTTTTGGCCATTGTGTTTGTATATAATTTATAATTTGTTTTAAAGTTTTATCAATGCTCGTCGACTTTGCAACGACGTTCAAATGTAATGTAGGATATTCTTCTTTCAAGAAATTTATGCTAGTGTATTCTGTTTCGAAAACTAATGTACTGTCGTCGATTGGTAGTCTGGATAAGGCGTCGCAATTGCCATTTGATTTTGATTTTACAATTTCTATGTCATATTGAAAACCAGATAAAAAATATGCCCATCTCTGTAGACGGCTTTGTAACATTGTAGATATATTTTTATTTCCGAATATAAATTTTAATGGTTCATGATCAGTTTTTAGAATTATTCGATTACCATATATGTACTGATAGAATTTTTTGAAACCAAATACTATTGCTGCTGCTTCTTTGTCGATTATTGATCTGTGTCTTTCGCTTTCTGGAATTATTTTTGATGCGAATGCGATCGGTCGTTCGTCGCCGTTTTTAAATCGATGAGATAAAATTGCAGATAAGCCATAATTACTTGCGTCGCAAGCAAGGACTAATTGCTCTTCTGGATTGAATATTGTTAAAATATTTTTCGACGTAATTTGTTTCTTTACCCATTCGAAACTTTGTTGACAAGTTTTGTTCCAAATCAATAGTTTGTCTTTACAAGCATCATACTGTTGTATAGGCTTTATTACTGTAGCCTACTGCGTTAGTAATTCGGAGGGTCGGCGTCTTCCCAGAGGTGAGGTAAAGGTTCCACTTCTAGTCGCGTTGACGAAACTTGATTTTATTAATGAAATACAAAGAATGATACAAAAGGTAAAAGGTTCTAGTTGTAGGTTGAGCACTTGCCACGTTCGAGTTCTTAAGTATTCCGGGATTACTACCCAGCTCCAAAAGATTCTGCTCAAGACTGGCGCGGCCGGAGTCGGCGCCTAATTTACGCCTAAACGATGCATGGTCAGCTTTCCCAAGTATTTAGGTCGATGCTGAACCAGTGCACCTTCTTTATTGCTTAACTATAAACATCTGACAAATAAGCTATTTGCTAGTTCAGCTAATTAATGAGGTTAGCTTACAACATCCCTCCCATCGCAGAAGAATAGGCCTCCGGACTATAGTGTCCGTCTGTATCATATTTCACTATGCTTGTGTCTTTCTGTTTATGGATTATGCCTGCCACCCGGACTACCATTTCTGTGCCAATGCTTCATTTGAGGTAGGTCCGATTGGCTTACATTTCAGGGTTATTGCTTTCGAGTTAGTTCCTTGATGGCTATAGTTAGTATAAGGTACAGTTAACTATTCTATGTAAACCCGTGTGTTCCCGATATTTTGTGTAATCTTAAAACTAACTTATACAGTACAAGTGATAAGCGAATTTCTCTTAAAAAAGAATCTGCCGGTAGGCAGTTTCCGCTCCCGTGGTCGCGGTGGTTCCACGGCAGGGGTCCGAATGTCACCGCCTGTGACTCTTCGCTTGCTCAAATACCTATACACTATGTAACCCATGAATGACAGTACTAATACACTGCTTATCGAGTAGGAAGTGGCGGTATGCGCTAGATGCGTTACATAATTAGTTTGCCTATTTTCCATCTCGTCATGCAGATCGCTCAATCTAGACCCTAAAGAGTTGAGTTCGACGGCATCGTGTAGTACGTTTTTTAGCGCCACTTTCCCACTGACATTCCCTACCCTGGGGATCACTTGTATATCGTTCTCGTGGAGGCTAAGGTTAAATGGCGGTAAGTAGTTGAACTTCTGCGTTTGTTGGTATCGTCGTAGTGATTCCAGACGGAAATCTTTTGCAGTTACAGTACATTTCCCGTTGAGAGTTAACGTGCCAGTCCCTAATAATGTTTCGTGCTGCGCAGGGTAACCGTCACACGTTATCGCGACAGTATCGGGTTTTGGAACAATAAATATCCACGCTCCTTCTCGGTGTAACCTAATTATTACTGTCCTGTCTAGCTTCATTATCCTTTTGGGACACTCCGCTAAGGGCGTGTCAGCCTTTGCGAATATTGAAAGTTCGCAAGGTATTCCGTCGCGAATCACGTTCGTGGGATGCCGGGGGTCACACAGGTAGTGTGATCCGAAATGTTTGCAAGATTCTAAATCAACCTGCCGCATACGTACAAAATTCTGGTATTCCTGGTCTACTACGGCTAGTTCTTCTGCGGTTTCTAGACAACAATAGGTATCGTTCTGTACATGCAGGGGAAGTGGATATATTTTGCTAACACTATACTCCTCATTCCCGACTAGAGGTATCTCTATCACGGTTACTATACCGTCCTGGCGTCCGTAGGATTTTACGTCAGCTGTCGCCATTAGTGCTGGGATACCTGAGCGTGTGAAGGGTATAGGGAGGCTATGCCCTTGAGGTAAATGCGGTAGTGCTGACTCAAGGTATTCCAATATTTTTGCGGGCGGAAGTACTTTCGGGTTGACCGCTCCCTTGCCTATATCGCTCAGATAGTCTACGAGATCTTTTACGTCGTTCAACAATGCTTCTACTATTAAACCTATTGATTCAATGTGCTCGTCGAGATTCTGTCTTGCGGAATTCTTCTCGATGGCATTGGTTAGACTTAACTCTAAATGTCTGTTAACCTCGAGTAATGCCTTTTCGTTAGCCTCTATGTTCTTCATGGAGCTATTAAATATTTCTAAGGAAGAGGAAACAATCTGTATCTGTTTATTCATTACTGTCTTCAAGTTAGTCTGATCGCTTCGGAGAGCATCTATTTCTTCGTCTATTCTTGCTGCGTCCGCTGCGTCCATGGTCCCGAATAATGACTTTGCTATCGAGCCTAAAGCGTCGACTAAACCTCGTCGCTTCCGCGTTTCTGTGCCTACTATATCGTGTCATAAATCTAGGTCTTTTTCCACTTTACCTAACATACTACTCACTTCGTCGCTGAGCGTCTCACACAGTATTGAGTTCGCGTTGGTTGGTTTCTTACATGTTTTGCCTATGTTTGCTAAATGCGTCTTTACGTTCATTTCGCGTTTGAAAAGGCTACCCAAGTCCATATTCACTACTAAGCTCCACTTATTTTTGTAGATTTGTAGTGTGCCTATCTTCTCAAAATAAATCCCTGGATTGTGATCGAACTTGACTACCTCGTATGGCGTTCCTTCTACTGCGCCGTTGGTGCCTATAACCACGAACAATCTGAAATCCCGAGAAAAAGTATTACTATCTAGATCCCCTCCCTCCTGTTGAAAGCGATAAAGGGTTAGGATGGGGTAGGAAATTTTTTTTTTTTGTGTTTTTTGACGACTACCGATTAGTGCTCCACGAACAGTTTTAACCGGTTGACGTGCACTTTCACCTCCTTTCTACCCTTTTTAATGGTGTAGTTAACTTCCGAATTCCTCTCTAGGATAACATAAGGTCCTATGTATTTCGGTGTGAGTTTTTTCGACCTGCCTCTTCTAACTGTTGCGTCCAGTAACAAAACTTTATCCCCTGGATTGAATATCGTTGTTTCAGTTTTCTTATCGTAATATGCCTTTGCTTTTTTCTTGGACGCATCTAAATTTTGTTTTGCTGTAAGATTGGTTGTCCTGAGTCTTTCGCGTAGCTCTTGTGCGTAGTCATCATATGCATACGTCAGCCTTGGTGCCTGCTTCATCGATGAGGCTATCTCGGCGGTATGTCCGAAAACTAGTTCGAATGGCGTGAAGCCCGTCGACGTATGAGGCGTCGTGTTGTAGATGAACATTGCGTAAGGTAACCACTCATCCCAGTCGCCCTGGTCCTTATCGATGTAATTTTTTAAGTACTCGGCTAATGTCCTGTGAGATCGCTCTAGTGCTCCGTTTGATTCCGGATGGTATGCCGTCGTTTGGATTTTTTGTATCTTCAAGAGTTTACACACGTTTTTAAATACTTCTCCAACAAAATTCGTCCCCTGATCTGTGAGTATGACTTTGGGGGTTCCGTATTCACATACTATGTTTTTCACGAATTCTTTGGCAACTGTTGTAGCTTCCTGATTGCTTAATGGCATGGCTTTACTGAATTTTGTTAGTGCGTCTTGAAAAGTGAGCACATACTTGTGCCCTCTTTGTGTTTCAGGCAAAGGACCTACAATATCTAGAGCACATTTGTCGAATGCCTGCTCAGGCGTATCTGTCACTATCATCGGTGCTTCGCGCATTTTTTGCGTTTTATTCGCTTGACATTTTGCACACTTGCTAATATAGTTTTCTACAGCTTTCCGCATGTGGGGCCACTCGTGTTCCATTTTGATTCGTTTTAGAGTTCGTGATGTTCCTTGATGACCTCCCATGGGGGCGTCATGGTATTCGTATAATATTTTTTCCTTTTCTGCCTCTGTGTAATTTTATTCCGAATCTTCAGCTTCGCTTATCTCTGTTTCCTCTTCTGAAGCTACCTCTTCCTCGAGCTCCTGAAGATGCGAGTGTATATTGTAGATTCTGCTCAATGCATCCGCATTGGTATTCAATCTCCCTGGCTTGTAAACTACGTCATATTCATATTCGGCGAGTTTGATCCGCATTCTCAATAACCGCGAACCAGGATCTTCGATTTTAAAGATCCATTTTAGGGGAAGGTGATCCGTGATCACAGTAAAATGTGTTCCGTACACATACGGGCGAAACTGCTTGGTTCCGAAAACGATTGCCAGCATTTCCCTCTCGGTCGTTGAGTAGTTTCTTTCGGCCTTGTTTAGGGTTCGGCTCGCGTATGCTATCGGCAAATCCTGACCTATTTGTCCTTGAGATAGGACAGCTCCTATCGCTTTGTCGGAGGCGTCTGTAGTTATTAGAAATGGTTTCGCGAAGTCTGGGTACTGTAAGATGGGTGCACTAATCAGCTTGTTTTTTAATATCTCGAACGCGTTCTCCTCCTCCTGCGTCCATTGGAATGTCACTCCTTTCTTCGTCAGCTGCGTTAGTGGTCGTGCTATGCGCGAAAATCCTTCTATGAACCTCCTGTAATAGCCTGCTAGGCCTATGAATGATTGTACTTGCTTGACGCTGGTCGGGCTTTTAAATTTTTTAACATCCTCAATTTTCGAGGGATCTGGCAGTATACCATCCGCAGTAATTACATGCCCTAGATAACTAGTTGGTTGAAGTGTCAAATTACTTTCCCTAAGCCGTTTTAAAACTTCGATGAGCCTGTCGTTATGTTCCTTCAGCGTTGCACCATGGATGACGATGTCGTTCAGGCAAACGTAGCATTTTGAAGCCTGCAACCCCGCTAGTACTGTGTTCATTATACGTTGAAACGTCGCGGGAGCATTCTTGAGCCCGAATGGCATCGAATTATATTCGTAATGTCCGTGCGCTGTTGAAAAAAGCGGTTTTCTCCTTATCCTCTTCGGCCATTGGGATCTGGTGGAATCCCGATGCAAGATCTAGCGTAGTAAAATACTTTGCTTTTCCTAATTGGTCCAGGATTTCTGTTATATTGGGTAGGGGGTACGAGTCTCCCACCGTTATCTCGTTCAGTTTTCTATAATCAACTACTATCTTGAATCTCTGTTTTCGCGAAGCGTCGGGTTTTTTGGGTACCGCTAAGAGTGGTGCGTTCCATTGGCTCCTACTTGGACGTATCACGCCGTTCTCAAGCATCGTCTCTACTTGTTTCGTCACTTCCTGTTTCTGCGTTTCTGGTAGTCGGTAAGGACGAACATTTATGGGTTTTCCACCCTCCACAAGCGTTATGCTATGCTCCGCCGCATTAGCTATACCTAACTTGTCCCCAGGTGAATAAAACGTTTCGCTATAGTTTTGACATATTTCCAGCAAGGCTGCCTTTTCTTCCTCGTTGAGGTGATCTGTGTCGATGGTATCAAGCAACAATTTAAATCTCTGATTTCCCGTCTCTTTGGTCAGTAAACCAATGTAGGCTGTCTCTTCTTTCTGTGCCTCGTCGTCTGCTTCTCCTAATTCTTCCAATTCCACGGTTGGGGTATCTAGTAATACTTCGTAGTCGTTGAGGTTCATTATGTCGACGACGCATTCCTGGTTTACTGGCCTGGTTACGCAACTTCCCAAGTATACCTTGTCAGCGAGTTCTCTTTTTTCTACAATGCCAATGTACTGGCTGTTTGTTTTCACGCTAACTTTCGTTATTGATCGTGGTTCTAAACTTATTTTCCTCACTCTCGGTTGTCTTAATATGTTTAAACGTTCCCCGTACCAGAAGAGTGCGCTGGCGCCTTTCCCTATAGCGGCTCCATGGTTCTCTATGAAATCTATTCCTAGTATTCCGTCGGTATCTAGGTTAAAGTCGTCTCCTACGACAAGAAACGTATGCTGGATAATTCGATTTTTTAGTCGAATTTCTAGTACGGCTTTACATAGTGCTTTTATCGCATCTTGTCCTATCCCTGTGATACTTGTTGCCTCATCTATGACTGGTAAATCGTCTGCTAGCATACTTACTTTAATAATGCTGACATCCGCTCCGGAGTCTACTAACATGGCTAATCTCTCTTTGGTTGTTCCGTTAGCTGTTAATTCAATTCTATTTCGACTTGTTCTTTCAGAATTTGCAACGTTCACAGATTTATACGAGCTAGCGGTTTTTGTACCTTGATTTGGTCCCGTGTTTTTATTTCCTGAACAGTTCTGTTGGCCAGTAGTATTCTTCTGGTTTTCCCTAGGTTCTTCATCGTTATTTCTAGTCCGTCGCTCATCGCGGCGCATTCTATCACGGCAGTCTTTGTATAGGTGTCCTTTACGTTTACAGAAATTACAATGTAGCTCTATTCGATTTATCGTTTTATTCGAGCCTCCTCTAGCCTGTGTCTGACCATCAGATTTCTGAGTACAATCTCGTGCGATGTGCCCTATTCGATTACATTTTAAACACCTTACGCCTAGTCCGTTTCTATCCCCAGTGTAGTTTGCTCGGCGGTTTATTGCGTTTGTACCGTTCTGAGATTTTTCTTCTTCTTCTGCGCCTCTAATAGATGCAGCTAAATCCGTATAGTGATATGATTTCACCAGTGTTCTCAGGTTGAGCCTCAACCCGTTTTCGAAGATGGCTAGTGTTTGGTATCTAAGTAGATCCTCTATGACTTTTCGTTCACTAACTACCTCTGTTCTAGCTCCGCATGATCTAATCAAATCCATCATGAGTTGGGTTACTCTCTTTCCATAATCGTGCACATTTTCGTTCGTGCCTTGCTTGCTTGAAAATAGGTCAACTAGCATCGCAGGAGTCGAACTTTTTGCCCCGTATAACATTAAAAGCTCATCTTTCAAATTTTCGAACGAGTTTATTTTCTTGTATCTAAGTTCCATAGCTGCTTCACCCATGATTTTTGTCTTCACGATTAATTCTAATACATCTGCCCTCTGTGCTGGGTTCACCTTGTTCATTGCATATTCTGCTGTCTGCAGCAGATCGTCTACTTTGCGCGGATTGCTACCGTCGAAAACGTCGATCATTTGTCGCGCCTCTTTTAATGTCAGATAGTCCGTCATTTTGGTTGGTCCCTCACTTTCCGGCTTTATACTCAACCTTCCCGAAACGCTTGGAGGTACGGTTGAAAAAGGGGAAGAGGGTTGTACAAAGGGTGATGGTGAGGAGGTTGAAGGGTTTAAGGACTGTGCTGTATTTTTAACGAAACTGCGTAAGATTCTACGAATATCGTCGATGCTATTTGTCTCTGATACTGCTATCTCGTAAAGTTCGCAAATTAGGATGAGTTTTTCTTTACTTAGATCTTGGATCCACGAAGTACGGCCTGAAGCAATAAGCTCTTCGATCTTGGCTTGGCTACTAGACATTTGTTTGTACGGCTATTGTAATACGTAACTTTGACGCATTTCCTTTTTCAATTTTCTGGCAGTTAGACTCTCAATAACAATGTTTCCGGCTTAATGGTTAGGTACTGCAAAAGATTGACTTACAGTAGGACGATCATCTTCTTCCTTCTTCTCTCTTTGATAGCTGAATGGCTGTGGACTTCTGGCTGGCCCGTGTTGTCCTCTACTGCTACTGATTACGGCTACGACTGCGTGTTGTGCTTGTGCGCTTGCACTCTCGATCTTCGAGCTTCCTTTCTTGGATATCACTCTCGCTTCGTCTTGCAACCTCTGGTACATCCACTGACTCGATAAAAAAAAAAAACCGCTGCCACCAATGTTGTATAGGCTTTATTACTGTAGTCTACTGCGTTAGTAATTCGGAGGGTCGGCGTCTTCCCAGAGGTGAGGTAAAGGTTTCACTTCTAGTCGCGTTGACGAAACTTGATTTTATTAATGAAATACAAAGAATGATACAAAAGGTAAAAGGTTCTAGTTGTAGGTTGAGCACTTGCTCACGTTCGAGTTCTTGAGTATTCCGGGATTACTATCTAGCTCCAAAAGATTCTGCTCAAGACTGGCGCGGCCGGAGTCGGCGCCTAATTTATGCCTAAACGATGCATGGTCAGCTTTCCCAAGTATTTAGGTCGATGCTGAACTAGTGCACCTTCTTTATTGCTTAACTATAAACGTCTGACAAATAAGCTATTTGCTAGTTCAGCTAATTAATGAGGTTAGCTTACAACAATACAGCGGTTTAATGTAATCTGCTCTGTTCTCTAAAAATCTTTCGTAAAAGTTTACCAATCCTAGAAATGCTTCTAATTCTTTTATTGTCTTAGGAACAGGGGCGTGTATAATGGCTTTAATTTTAGATTCGCTTGGTAGAAGACCTTGATTGTTCATTGTAAAACCTAAAACTTCGATTTCGTCTTTGAAAAAATCACATTTATCTACATTTACTCTAAGACCTGCTTTTTCCAGTCTATCAAAAATCGTTGTTAAAACGTCGACGTGTTCTTCGTCGGTAGTTCCTGTACAATAAATGTTATCTATATAAATTTCTGTATGTTTTATATTTTTCAATATATCTTCTATGACATTTTGACATTCCGCTGGGCTCGAAGCTATGCCTTCAGCGAGTTTCGTATATCGGTATAAACCTTCGTGCGCAATTATGGTTGCTGCGTCTTTGGATTCATCATCCAAGCTTAGTTGCATAAAAGCGTGCGTTAAATCAATTTGTGACCATTTTTTTCCGACTCGTAATGTGTTAAAAATTTTCTCTTTCAGAGGCATCGGATGTCTTTTAATAATCAATTGAGGATTAACTGTTAATTTGAAATTTCCGCATATTCTTACTTCTCTGTTTTTCTTGAATACTGGGATTATGGGTGTTGCCCATTTGCTACATTTAACTTTTTCTAGATTTCCTAAATTTCCTAATCTTTCTAGTTGTTTGGAAATTTTTGGCATTAAGACGAAAGGCGCGTGATGTGGTTTCATTTGAATAGGTTTGTGGTTTTCTTTGAATTCTAAATGTACTTTTCTGCCTTTGTAACAGCCTTGTGTTTTCGAAAATAGTAAAGGAAATTTCTCAAGCATTCGTTGCTTTATTGTTTCGCTTCGTAAATTATGTACTGTTGTGTTTCCTATGTTTACTAGGGATTCTATCGGCCAGAGATCGAATGCTTTGAGCCATTGTCGCCCTAACAACATTGGACCTTTGCCTGGAACTACGTGAATATTCAAATGTTTGTTTTTGTCATTAATTTTAACTTCTACGTTGGCTAATTTACCTAGAGGTTGTGTTGTCTTACCGCCATAAAATGTCAAAACAAATTCGCCCGGTAATAGTTGAATGTTATTGAAATATTTTCGATAATCTTCTTCTGAAATTGCTGAAATGTAAGAGCCAGTGTCGACTTCCATTGTGTAAAGTTTATTGTTAATTTGAATGTTTACGTATTGCGGCTCTGCTACTAATTCGTTCCAGAACAAATCGTTTGTCTTCAACGAGAAGAAGTTTGTATCAAAATTTGAGTTTAAATTATCATTGTTGTTATCTGTAGAAGGTGCTTGAAAATTTTGCTGTTTATCAAGAGACTCGGTAGAGTCTCGCGCCTAGTTATATAAAAAAAAAAAAAAAAATTTTTTGTATGCGCCGCGCGAGACTCGACCGAGTCTATATACCCGAACGAGAGCTGAGCGGCCGTTACGGCAATTTATGATCGTTAATTTCTTCCGTCTCACTATAAATACAGAATTGTAATATTTATCGTAGGATGTGACCGAGAAGAGCTTTCATTTAAGCCCTATTTCGATTAAATCGGTGAACGTAGAGCTGAGATATGATTATTCGACGTTTTAGATTCAAGTAAATCATACTTGTTTTCGTCGAGTGTTCATCATCTCCTTCAGTCAGTGTGGCACTAAACCTATGTGTATGAAAATTAGCATAGAGTGGCCTTCGCTAGGCTATGTAGAAAGAAGAGACCTACCAAGTACGGACGTCAGTAGCCAGATGGCGCTTTGGTTAGCTCTTTATTTTCACAAACTAGTTTTTTTTTCTTGGATCCTTTTTAATGGCTTATATCTGATAAGGAATTTAGCCGAACCACCAACTACAGTACGGTATCATATCCCATCATGCGGGGTATGATTTTTTATGTCAATTTATTTTTGGTCGTAATGTTATGTGTATAATTCCGCAAACGATCATGTAGGGTATGGTACGATTTATTTTTTATGAGATAAATTGAAATTTTTTTTTTCTTAGGAATCAAGTTTAAAAGTTTCGTTTAGGTACTAAAATAGGCCTGTTAGAATATAAGCTCTTAATATTAATATTAAGATGGACCGCATCGCACTTTTCGATTTCCCGTAAGAATAACACAGGAACAACTACTTTTGTTCCTTCTCATTTTTGTAACTAACGAACGATACGTCGTACAGTGAAGTTCTTGGCATGTTTTTCCAGAGAGTTAAACGCTCTACAAAAAAGGTCTAGAGTCATTTTTGGGTAAGTCACCTCGGTCAAAAGTTATTCAAGGAAAAGTTATTAATGTTGACCTCCGTTATGCCATTTTAACATAAATAATATCAATGAATAGAGATTATTATTATCGATACCGTATACCAAGATTCAGGAGTAAATGTCTAGATATCTTTATGCGAAGGCAATAAACACTATATAATTTCTACGAGATACTTTTTTCATGTGGAAACTAACCTTTTGCTCAAATTTTGATTCGACGCAATAAGCTGTGATAATATTACATTTGCTTAATTCATGTCGCACTAATTTTGAAATTTCCCATGCGTTACAATCACAGGGCGATTGACTTTTCATACGAGGGATCCAGTAGACAATAGAACGCCAGTAGAGGCACCAAATTCTCTCTCTACGTAGGGGCGGGTGGGGCAAAATGGACCGGTAAAAAAAAAAAAAAAAAATGGTTGATTGAAAAACTTGAGTATAAATAAGAACTTTATTCATACAATTGATGTGGAATTGAAGAAAACTCGAAGAACATTCAATATCAGTGTGATTATTGTGTGCAAACTAGAAAGCCATAATGAATTATGTTGCTATTTTTCTTTATTTTACTTTTTTTAGTCTTTAGTTTCTTTTTTTTTACGTCCTACATTTTTCATCAATTTCACATCAATTGAGTTCATACCTGTTCATACTCGAATTTTGCAACCATTTTTTTTTCTCTTTTTACCGGTCCATTTTGCCCCACCCTCCCCTGTATATAAATATAGTATATATATTTCATATAGAGAGTGGTCGACAATTTATGCAATTTATTACGGATACGAGAATAATTATACTTAATTAATCAAATTCTACAAAAAGTAGTGATATCCCCATAAAAAGCACCTTCGGTGCAAAAACCTTTCGCCTAGTTATATAAATGTTATAGTTATATACAAAAATTCCTTCCTCATAAAAAAACAATTCGAAATCAGATGCTATTGCCTAGTTGCCTAGTACCGACATAGAATCATGGAGGTAACGATAGGCGGTTGACGCCTCCATTAGTTCAAACAGAAAACATACAAAAAAAAATAATTAAAAAAAAAAAAAAAATTTGGAGGTAGTGGTACTAGGCGGGCCTTTTCTATACAAGTACAAGTAAACGGCGATTGAACCACGTCAATAATCCTAATATAATAATACGAAATATTGGCCCGCCTAGTACCACGTACTCCAAATTTTTTTTTTTTTTTTAATTATTTTTTTTTGTATGTTTTCTGTTTGAATTGTTTCTTAATAAATGCATGTCTTGCGAATTGTTTTCAGAAAATCTTTGTCTTTGATTATTGAAATTTGGGATTGAATTTTTCCCGTTGTTTTTGATACAAACTTTTTCTAAGTGACCTGTTTTCTTACAAAATGTACAAATTGCGTTTGATCTTCGTCGACAATCTTTTGTTACGTGATTATTTAATCCGCAACAATAACAAAAAATTTGACTTACTTTAGCGTTGTTCGAATTATTATTATTAGATTTTTTCTGGGTTGTGCCACTTGAAGATTGATGACTCGTCGACGGTTTCTGGAAATTTTCTCGTTGCTGCTGATGGTGGTTATGGATACCTCGAGACTGCATGTGCTGTATGTAAGTGTTCGGTTGCTTGTGGATGCTTTGTGCATTTTTACTGCTGTTTCTCGAGTTGAAGCTATTTCCACAGCTTTGTCGAATGTTAATTCTTTTTCAGTGAAAAGGGCTACACGTGTATCGCGATCTGCCACTCCACACACGAATCTATCACACAATGCTTCGTTTAAATTGTCATAATTACAATACAGTGCCAAGTCTCTCAGTCTTGCTACGAAATCACTTATCGATTCATTTTGTTTTTGTTCGGCTTTAGCAAAATTGTAACGTTCCATTCTTTCATTTCTTTTTGGACTCAGATGTTCTTGTATTAATTTTGTAATTTCTGCAAAAGTCTTCTCAATGGGTTTACTAGGTGCACATAAATCAATTGCCAGTCTGAAAATTTCTGGTCCTGATTTTGTCACAAAAAGAGCTGTCTGTCTTTCTGCTTTTATGTTGTGCCCGATAAAATAAAGTTCCCATTTCATCGCAAATTCGTCCCATGTGTAAAGATTTTTGTTGTATTCCATGTCTTCTTTGTGATCCATGTTGTCTGTGTCTGTAATTTCTGGAGTAGATTCGTCTATTTCTTCTGGGTTTTCCCTTAAATCACTGTTAGAAGACTGTGTGCTTGCCGACTGTGTAGCGTCGACGTTTTCCAGTACTTTCTTTGAAGTTGATTGCTCTTGAAGTTGGATCTCTCGGAGTTTGCGTAGAATTTTCCTTAATTCTTCAAGTGTTAATGCGTCTGTTATTTCTTCTCCAGAAAAATTTTGTAAAATTATTTGTAATTCCTCCTTTCGTATAGGCTGGATTGAAATCTTCGTCAGATCGATTGCAGGCATGTGTGACCTGGTTGTTGAAGTTGCTTCTCTACTCGTCGCAGATTACACTTTTTAATTTTTTATTTACGTGCTTTGCACTAATTTACTCTTTTTATCCTCGTCGCCAGATTGTATCATCTAATATTCAGCCACATCTAAAAAGGGGAGAGTTACAGAACATTTCTGATTCCGGCGATTCCGATCTCGAAAATAATTTGAAAACATTACGACGCTCACCGAGACTTGCCCAAGTTAGGCACCCAGATTAAAAAGGGGAGAGTTGTAATGTATTACAATTAGATGTGTATTGACACACCGTCGACGTCCTGTATTTACATGTGTTAGAGTCGCGACAGAGTGTCAAGCATTGTCTTTAACAGATAGCAGCCAGTCCGTAACGAGCCTTCGAGCTCTCATCAGCTCACCTGAGCTCCCTTGTATATTTAGTACCTTAACTCATTAAAGTTATATTATTAAGTAATTCTCATTTGATCACTCATTCCACCTCCCACTACACCACAATCCGATGGATCACAAGTATTATGTAATAAAAAAGAGCTATAATTAGAATAATAATAAACAGTTTTTTACATTAATATTAGTCATTGTTTTTTAGTCATTGACTGCCGGTATAAAGGACTGCAAGTATGCAATAGTAGCATTCGACGACGGACAGTCAAATCGAAATGTACCGACACTGACAAAGCAGACTCAAAGGTATGTTTGTCTGGCATTCGCCTTTGATAGAACACGCTTCTCAAAATGTGCATCCGTAAGACGGTTATACCGTGGTAGATTCATCATTGTGGCAAAACTAAATAACCGCTCTACAGGAGCTGATGATGGTAGTGGCGTGTTATATTTAATAAATAGCGACCTCATGATTGGGAAATCTCTCAACATACCCAAGTCTGTAGATGGTTTGTTTGTGTATCGTAGAAATTCGATTTCAGCCTCTCCATAACCAAATATAACTGTGGCGCCTTGGGAAGTCCATGGTTGACCAAAATCGAAATAATCATCTTCTTCGTCCATGGGCTGTACGGGCTCTTCTTGAGAAGCAGCCTCGGTTGCAGCTCGCAGAACTATATTGCGCACCTTTGTTTGCGTTGTGGCATCGAGGCATGAAAGCCAACGTGTTTTGAATTTTGGGTGTGATACTGCAGCAATGGCTGCGCTGTGGCATGGTTCTTCGACGTCAAAGAATGGTTTGAACCTCACCCCAAGCGAAGCTATCAAACCCTCCAATAAAGGTTGGCAGTGCAGAATTCGTTCATCTTGCTGTAGGTGCGACAGTCTTCTTCTTGTAGCCACTAAGGTCGGCAGCAGGTAACCATAGAAGCAATATGTTTCACCTTGCAACCTATCTATTGCTTCAGCCACTGGTTTCATGCAAAGTAAATATTCTTCTAGGTGAATGAAATCAGCGTCCCTCAATACAGTTCGGATACCCACAGCTGCGTTTACGTCAGGAAGCTTGTCTCTCAACAACACAATCTGATTGAGGGCATCAAATAAAGAATTTCATCGAGTAACAACAGGGCGAAGTAGAGACGCCTCTAATTGTTCTCGTATGATTTCAGAATTACGAGGAGATCGCAATGCTTTCCACAATGAGGTGCAACGAGCTAGAGCTTCTGAATGGACAGCAGCTAATCGCGGTGAATTTTGAATTGCCTTAATGGCATCGGATTTGGCAATCAAATTCAAAGTGTGACTTGCGCACCGTAAATGTTGTGGCAGCCCAACTCTGAAATCATCATTCGGAATTGCAAATAAAGCCCGATCCTCCAACACTGAGGCGCTCTGATTCTCATCCGGAGATTCTGTGTCATCGGCACTTTCCGCGATTTCAGGAATTGTCTCTAAGAAGAGAGAATATGGTAGTGAGCAAATGGTACATTACAAGAGATGTGTCGACGCGAAAGGTAAGTAAATAGACTTGATTCATACATTTATATATGATCTCTTCTAGATTCCAATTTATGTGTAACTTGTTATTATTATTACCGTAGAAAAAGACGTCTGACAGGTTAATTCCAAATTCCCGAGAAGCTTTCACGAAATTAGCACCATTATCGGTGACAGTAGCACTTAATTTTGGTATAATCAAGCCAAAAGAATCATGAATGTCAGACAAACACCTTGCAATGTTTGCGTAGGTGTGCGCCCCAGGGAATCGTCGACAAGCTATGGCAGCAGATTTTCTTTGAAGGGTCTCTTGTTCGATCTAACCAAATAAGAATATAGACGAACAGAAATCATGACTATTCATAATGTATGAAAAATACTGGTAATTTCTGAATTATTTTCCAACAGGAAGCCTGAAGAATTCTGAATGCTCACCCAATGAGCCGTGACACCAAGAAATCTCCTGTTTCTAGAAGTCCAAATATCAGCTGTAGTACATACAAACTTGGCATCCTGATCAATTCTTCTACGCAATTCATTCATGTTTTCCTTATAAATCGTCTCAATGCGTCTATATAAGGTACGCCGTGTCAGGTGGTGTAGAGGTCTATCATTCCTCTCTATTTGGAAATCTGTAATTGTTATTCTTCACTACATTTCCATGCTTATTAGTAGGAACTTTCTAGTCAATCGAATTCTCTATTTAATTTTAGAACATAATTTGTCCCAGCTTTTCTAACCAAAACACTATTCATTTCAGGTGGGATAAAGAAGTCCGTACCATCAAAGATTTTTCGAAACGCTGGCATTTCTACTGTGCTCGGCGGCGCCATGCTCTCGAGTATATAATTTGAAACATTTGTTTCAAAAACTTCTTGCGAAAATGTGCAGGAATACTTTGACCGTTTTCGCTTGAGCGGATTTTCGTTTGGGAGCAGAATCCGTTTCGCCTCCTTATATACTGTGACGTGACTTTTTATTAGCCCTCGAGACTAGACCGGATTACTAGGCCTCGGGACCAGCCAGTCGACAATCAGCTATAGAAAAAAAAAACTCGAATTTTAAATGTTTGGGCGCCAGGCGAACTATCTTCGCCACGAAACTCAAAGTAAAAGAAAACAACGAAGCCTCACGAATATTTACAAGCGGCGGCTAGCTGCAGTACCGCGGAGAGGGGTCGGGATTATGTGAGGGATTAGCTAAGACAGTAACGACTCGAGATATTTAAAATTAACCACAATAATCAAGAATTTATTCAAATAAAAAAAAATTAAATAAAGAGAAAATAATAATTTTCACAATAATTGCACACCTCGGGGGTGCTTCCCCTCGGGGTTTCACACGTTACGAGCTTTACACTAAATAATACTCCAAACTACGCTTCCACGTGGGATAGCAGTAACTGGCCAAAAAGAACAAAACAAAGAAAAAGAAACAAACTAATTAGCTCGACAAATCAAAGCCACGCGGCCCACTACAACTAGTTGACTACTAAATTTAGCATTTCTTAAGACTACTCGGTGGTGGTAGCGCCAAAAATCAAAATAACAAAAGAAAGACAGAAGAAATAATAGACACGACTCAAAAAATCATCCCACGGTTGTTGCTAGGCAGCAACCGCGACGACGAGAGGTTAGGCCTCTGCGTTACCGACCACCTATTTTATTTCCATTCTTACTTAACTAACTTATTCTAACTCTGCCTCGGGGGCAACAAAAAAAAAACTAAATGGGAATTTGAATTTCGCAAACGGTTCGTACAATAAATAAAAACTTCTAGGTAACTCAAAACCGCCTTAGTCTAGCCTAACGGCTGACTCTCCTCGTGGGAGGGAGAGAGAGAGAGCGCGACGGTGACCGACTCTGTCTCTGTCGCACCCGTGTGCGGAGATACTCGACTCTACAAAAATCGTATATTTGACTCGAAATGTTGGTCCAACTAAAATTTGACTCGAAATCACTTTTTCTCTGGGACCCTGGTGACGGCCTACCGACTGGGAGATCGGTTTAACTTGATCCCAAAATCTAATGAGCCTCGTGGCTGCGAACAAGGCAGTATGGCTGATGGCCGTTGCCGGATTCAAATCGTTCGTGGGCTAAGTGAGCTACTGCTTACCGTTGGCCAGCCACCTGATGAAATAGTCTCCTTCGCAGGAGAAATCCCCAAATCAATCCCTCGGGGGTCCTCAAAAATCCACAAATTTCCCCCGTGGGGTCTCACAAACTCAATATTCTACTTGACTCGAAACTCAATCGCCAAACAAATTCGCTACTAAGAAACGCACGTGTACGCTAAACACTAATCTACGATCTAGCCTAAGGCCGAGCCTACGGCAGAGTGTCCTCCGATCGCAAGGTACCGGTCGTTAGCACCCTCGTTAGACGATCGATTGTTAGATCGCCTAACACCTGGCGGCGTATTGTCGTGCCGCGCGAAAACTCAAAATTCGCATCGACGTTGGAAGTCTTCATAGTAGGCCCCCGGTTCGCCGGCTCTTGGGGGTGGCGGGAATCTCTTCCACCACTGATTTCCCTCGTTGCTGAGTGCCCTCGGCACTCCCCCGTGTCCTTGACCGTAGGTGAGAAGGCTTCCGTAGTCCGGTGTCTTAAAAAAACGTAGTCCGCGGGGCTCTCGTGCCAACCCGCGGTTAGTTCAGCGAGTCATTCGTCCGTCAATCGTCAGGTATTGGGAATCTCCACCAAACGTTTGGCCGTGCCTCCCACATATCAGAGAAAAAGTGCAAAAAGAAACAAAAGAATGAGTCTTAACTCCACAGTCTATAATCGGTCACGGTCGCCTCTCGGAGCGAACATTAGCGTCGTGGCTATCCTAACGCATTCACACGGCTGCGCAGGCATTCGTTACACCCTTAACTAAGGTCGTCTAAGGGAAGGTGAGCGTATTGTAATATGCAATGTTACAATACCTTATATCTCTCATAGGTGGCAGGGTGTAATCGCTGTAAATCAGTTGTACACTATGAGCTTACAAATACAATTCCCACATGATATCAAAGTTGATTATAACAATTTTGCTTGCTTTTCCGGATTCGTAATCAATACAAAACACAAGATTCTCTATTTAGTCTCATGTTAATATGTTAGTTATTCATTTATCTACTAATCTGTAGAGGTTTATTTTACTTTCAGGTGAGTGGTAAAGTTCGAGGGTGCAAGCAAGGACCCCCTAATCATTTTTTCATCTGCGCATGTTGTACATGCGGCCACGATTTGGCCATCCAGCGAGGATACGTCATGATCCACACGAAAAAATTTCCCATCGAGGTATGGACGCTTGGCACACTCTTCTTCCAACGTGCGTCCGTGTGGTCCAGCCACCTCTTCCACATCACCTTCGTCATCCACGTGCATGTCATCAATGACCTCAGCGACGACAATGCCATCAACAGGGTCCATCTACAATCGATATATATTGTTACAAAGGTCAAAAAACACCCCTCATATTTAATTTGCAAGGTCTAGTAGTCATCTAAGATAAATGATGTTAACATTTGATAAATGATAATCAGTTACTCCTCACAACGACATTATTGTAAAAACAGTCTTGTTTTAGCTTTGAGCTATAACGGACGTGTATTTTCCTAAATACAACCTAATATTTATTCCCCATTATTTCGTTTCCTGTTCAACTTATTTCTCTCGGGAACCCACATTTAATTATCTTAATAATCGCGAAACCTAATTACGCAACATTGGTGTCAGAACTGAGGATCTTGCCCGAGATCGATAAATTGAACTTTTGGAATAATTCGAATTAATTCGAAAACATAATGTCCTCTCGCCGACGGGCTACAAACTCTACTAACGACGAACCCGCTGCTTCGACTTCGGGACCAGCTGGTACCCAGCTACCTTCTCCACAACCAGCCCAATTGCCGTTCGACATGGTCGAACGCCCCCTCCAATCTATGGCAGCCCAACAACAGGCCAATCTCCTTGCTCAACGTGAGCGCGAAGAACGCGATGTCCAACGACAGCTAGAACGCGAAGAGCGCTAAGCTGAACGACAGCGCGAACGAGATCGTGAGGAACGCAAGGCCCGACGTGAGGAAAGAGAAACGGATCTTGCAGCTCAGCGAGAACGCGAAGCCGAGCGACAACGCGAACGCGAACGAGCCGATCGCGAAGCGAACCTTACTTCCCAACAAGCCACCCTCTCCCTGCTTCGCGAAGGACTTCGCCGGCGTTCTGAGGGCCCAGAATTACGCTTACGGACCCCTACTCCCAACAGATCCCCTGTAGAACAAACTCCTGAACCTCCAGTTTTAAGGTCTGTTCCAGTTTATGGGGAAGTAGAACCTTCCCCTATCATTCGAAGACCTCGTACTGGTGGAGCGGCCGTTTTTACGCCGCACACCCGTACCAATACTCAAAACGACCGCATTGGAAATAAAATGCGGGACGAAAGAGCAGAAGGGCTAGACTTGACGTGTGGGGATAATCATTCGAGAGAAGGGATTCCGCAATCGCCACACGCGCAAGCTTTAATTAACAATAACAATATTGATAACGGAGAAATCGTTCTGTCTCGCGCCGCGAGTGGTCACGAAATTCGCGAAGTCCCGGTTAGAAATCCGGAAAATTCAATTGACAGGGTCCAACATAACCCCCATCCAAAACTTTATAATAACCTGAGAATCCCTTTTTATGATGGCTCGACCCCTTGGGCCGAATACGAATGTCAGTTTAATCTGTGTTCCGAATTAAACGATTGGACCCCGATCGCGAAGGCTTCGAATTTAGCCCTGAGTCTCAGAGGTCCAGCTCTTTCAGTGCTAACAACTCTTTCGGGAGTAGAAATTCGCGATTACAGTAAACTAAGCGAAACTTAAGGCTCCGATATGGAGACCAACATTTAAAGAAATTACATTTAACTCAACTTGAGAACAGAAAACAATCAAAGGGTTAGAGTCTTGTTACTCTGGGCCATGAGATCGAACGAATGACCAGGTTGGCTTTACCAACCTGTGATGATGAAACGAGAGACCAGATTGCCCGTACTCGCTTCATCAATGCTATTTTCGATTCAGAGTTAAAACATGCCTTGAGTTTGGCAGGACCCTCGTCTTTAAGAGATGCTATTGTACGGGCTTTAGAAATAGAAGCTCTCAATAAGCAATATTTAGCATCAGGTAGAATTAGACAGGTTCAAACTGACGAATCTTCGCCCGATGAAAAAGATTGCCCTGAAAATAAACCCACTCCCTAGCGGCGTCGTGGCCAGTATAAGGGTTTTTCTGATGGTGATGGTAACACTCAGTCACCTAGATTTTGCCGTTATTGTAAAAAGGACGGGCATACCATAGAATTTTGCTTTAAACTTAAAAAAAGGAATTCGGAAGATTCCAATTCCAAGGAATCCAATAATAATGAATCGAATCATAAGTCTTGGATAGAAAGAGATCCCTCTCCTAATCCTCAAACCTCAACCTCAAAAAACTAAGTTCTGGTGATTCAGTGGGGCTTAAATCATCGAAGAAGTCTTATATTGGTAGTCCTAATATTACCCAATTTTTAATTAAGGGCCTCTGTCAAACCGTACTATTGTAGATACCGGGGCTGAGGTTACCGTAGTCTGTTTGAATCTCTTAAAACCCATTTTAAATGTTTTGCCTGTTCCTTTTTTTGCGAACAGTTACTGGGGTTACTACTCCAGTTTTAGGGAAAACTTCCTTTCAGGTTGTTATTACCGATTTTAGTACATCTCCTCATGAAGTTTATGTAACTGATAAAGGATAATGGAATTTTGGGGTTAGATTCTTTTGACTACTCATGGGTGTATTATTTCTATTGCTACCAATTCATTGATTTCTGGTCGAGGTGAGATTCCTTTTTTTAACGACCAGAGATTTTCTTTCCGATCCTTGTCGTCATACTCCTTGGGTTTGTAGTTTGACACATTCTACAGAATACCCGAAAATTTTTCTTGAAACTCTGTTTGAAGACGAGGTTGAACACGAAAAAGGATCGAGTAAAGACTCTTTAATCAAAGCCCACACACCTTTTGATCGTGTTTGCGATCTTTAATTGACTTAGATGAGTCTCATATTGATGATTTTATATCTCTATTGCGAGATTTTAGAGGTTGTCTCTATTTGAAGTAGATGGGATATTACCATTTTTAACATTTGCAAGGTTATGAAAACTTCCAATTTTTGGGTTAAGTTTATAATCCTTGAACATAGTATCGAGCTTTCATAGATTGATAAATTGGCTGATTTAATCAACGATTTTGCTTCGGTCATTTGTCTGAAAATCGTCAATTGACGTTTACATGAATTTTGGAGTTTTCGTTGACTCCTTGGAATCTTTCTTTTGTATATTAATGATGTTTATTTGTTCTCTTTTGGAGAGGCATCTTACAGGCGTTGTTTGAAAACGTTTCATTACCAGCTCGTTTGAGAGATCTGAATAGGATTTCAAATTTAATTGTTAGTTTAAGCAACTAATTTAATACAAGATTTTCAGAGTTGGATCTATCTAGTATTCTGAGGTTGGAAAATCAAAGCGGAAAGCTTCCCATCCTGGACCTATTTATCCTGTTTTCCTGCTTCCCCTCAGATAAGATCGTTCCATTTTTATTATCCTTATTAATTGTGATTATATCTCACATTTTAACCTTTGGAAGGATTTTTCTTGTTTCACGTTTTCTACGTGTTCAATGTGTTTTATGTGTAAAACTCATATTCGTCCTTGTATAGGTCGTTTACTAAAAAAACTTTTGAAGAGGCTTGGATCGAGCGATTTTGGGACCAGTGCTATGTTTTTGGAATGATCCAGAGCTCCCTCCCTTTCACGCCCTCCTGTCGCCTCCTTTTGCCGATTGCAGGATCTAACCACAATACCGCTCACATCCTGATCCTGTTCTTTTTGGATTCTTCACACAAGATTGAAAACTTTGAAGAATATTTTTATACTAAATTTCACACTTTGATTGGTTGAGGCTCGACTATCTTCTCAAGTTCTTTTGTGTGGTTTTTCCTTGAGAGTGAAGGCAAATACCGGATAGTTTTTGGAAAGAATTCTTCAAATTTTTAATTTTTGGATTAATAAGGTTTTGTTATTAATAATGACACAGGTCACTTCCTCTTTATTATACTCTTTATTTTCTCTATATCAGTTCTCTTAGTTTCTCTTTAGTCTTTGTACTAGTTCTAGTATGCGTTAGGTTTGAACGCACGACTCTAACTGACGATCTATATTCTCTCGTGGTCGATATTGATGCGTGCGGCCACGTCACTCCACGGAGAACAAGGGAAGGCGTTAGCTATAAACTTCTATATCGATCGACATAGCATCTAAATCTCTACACTCCCTCCCTTTGTCGATTCATCAGTCATCTTACATCTACATTAGATTATGAATATGGTTTATAGCTAATTTTATAAAAGTGAAAAATACAAAATAACATTTATGTTTTGATTATAAGTAAATGAGTAATTTCTCTTTGTTTATCTTAATGAACTGTCCAACATTGCCTCGATCTTGTCTTTTTAATCTTTGCTTTGATCTGCGAACAGAAATGTACAAAAAAAAATTAATTCTCATCATACATATAATATTCACTTATAATATTCATTTTGTTAAAGGGTATCTCAGTCTCTTAAGTCTCAATTCATCATCTTATCTCTTAAGTATTTATGAGCTTCTAAAGGTACAGGTTTTTTCATAATGTCTGCTAAATTTTCTTTTGTCGCTATCCATTCAACTTTGACTTTTCTTTGGTCAACACATTGCTTAATGAAATCTCCATGAGTATCCGCCATGTGTTCTCTATTTCCCGTTTCTTCTCTTTCTATTAGACTCTTATTGATTTCCTCCAAATTATCATCAAACATCTTAAGTTTATGACTTCCGTCCTTCTTAGTACAATCTCTTGCTGATCTGTTATCACACCAAATTGTCACTGGAAATAGTGTTTTTCCAATAACATGTCTGATGGATTTATCCAATGATATCAATTCTTGACATGCATCGCTCATTGCCAAATACTCAGCTTGGCATGTAGAGAGTGTTACGTAGGATTGTTTATGACTCCTCCATGCCACTGTGTCGCCAAACAATTTGATTATGTACCCTCCTGTAGATGTCGAATCTTGGCAGTCTCTAAAACTAGCATCTGTTAATGCCTCTAGTTCTTCAGTTTCAGCTCTATATTTCAAACCCATATTAGCAGTTCCTCTTAAGTATCGAAAGATTCGTTTCACATCTATCCAATCCTCTTCAGTGGGTTCTAGCTGCTTTCTTGCTAAAAAG
Organism: Tenthredo distinguenda; assembly: GCA_947538915.1. NCBI lineage: Eukaryota > Metazoa > Arthropoda > Insecta > Hymenoptera > Tenthredinidae > Tenthredo > Tenthredo distinguenda. Next base: position 17,698,044 of record OX384534.1, read on the forward strand.
TTAACAGAAAACATTATGTCTGGACGAGTAGCATTCGCCAGATACATTAGACTTCCAATAGCTTCCCTATATGGTACTCTTTTTATTTCTTCTTTATGAAAATCATTCGTAGCTTCTTTTTCTTCTAATTTTCTCTTTTTACTTCTATTGTTAACTTGTCTAGTTACCATGGGCGTGCTTTGAGGTTTACATTCTTTCATCTTGAATTTTTCCAACATGTTTTCTATATAGTTTGTTTGGTGTATCTGTATGTATTTTTCATCTTTATTTCTCTCAATATTCATTCCAAGAAAACTCTTAGGCTCTCCAAGATCTTTCACCTCGAAAGCTTCACTTAGGCAATTCTTTATTTCCTCTAATTTCTCTTTATCATTGCTAGCAACAAGCATATCATCTACGTATAGTAATATAACTGCCATCTTCCCTCCTTTTCTCCAGGTGAATAGACAGGGTTCATGCAAGTCGTTTTCTAGACCCATTTTCAATGCTTCTGCCGAAAACCTCTTGTTCCATTTCTTTGGACTTATTTTCAAACCATATAACGCTCTCTTCAATTTACATACCTTGGTTCTCTTCGTATCATCATCTACGTCTAAGCCATCTGGAATTTCCATGTAAATTTCTTCGTCTAGAACGCCATTTAGAAAAGCAGTTTTCACATCTAATTGACAAGCGTATAGGTCGTACTTGTTTATTATTGCAAGTATAGATCGAACGACTGGCAGTCTAGAAACTGGTGCATATGTTTCTTTCAGATCATAGATATTTTTGTCTTTAAAGCCTCTTATTACTAATCTTCCTTTATGTCTAGTTGATCCATCAGCCTCTAGTTTTTTTCTTAAAGACCCATTTTGAGTCTATAATGTTTGCTCTTTTTCCGTCTGACATTGTCATTGGCCTGTCCACCAATGTCCACACTTCATTGGAGTTCATGGAATCAATCTCTTCTCTTACTGCATTTTTCCAATTCTCCTTTTCATTAGTCATCATTGCCTCTTCATAACTTAGCGGATCTCTATGTAAAGTTGCTAATAGACAATGTCTCAGTTCACTCTCTATGTTTTCTCTTTCATCTTCATTGAGATATTCTCTTAATTTTAGTTTGTAAAAATTTGGTAAACTATTAACATAATTTACAAAGCTTGTATCTTCTATTGGTTTTCCGTTTTTTATGATTTGATCTTCAGACTCTATTTTTCTCTTAGTTTTTCTTCTTGTCATTGGCCCTCTATTTTTGTTTGGCACATTCTCGTGTTTTTGTTTATTCTGTTCGTCTAATTGTTTTCGTGGTCTTCCTCTTTTCTTAGTCTCTATCTTTTCTTCTTTTTCCTCTAGTTCATCATCTTTCATTTATTTCATCCAGTCCCAGTCAGTTTGCTCTTTTACCTCTGTCGACATTTGCATGTTTCTCTCTTTATCTAATGCATCATTTCTATATACATCTTTATAGACAAGTTTTTCATTGAACCTGACGTGTCGAGACTCTAGAAACTTTCCCGAGCTAGGATGCCATAGCACGTAGCCAGTGGTTTTATATCCCACTAATACAGCTTTTATTGCTCTTTCATCAAATTTCGCGTTGGGTTTTGGTACTTTTATATATCCAATACATCCAAATCTCTTTATCTGGTCAAAATGACAGCTCGCTTCTGGTGCGAATCTCTTTAACGGAATTTGATACCCTATAGTTTTGTGCGGAGTTCTATTATATGAATGCACAGCAGCATCTACAGCTAGCTCCCACATGCTCTTAGGCAATCCTGAATCGAACATGTATGCTCGTATCTTTTTCTGAATTGTCTGATTAAATCTTTCAGCTACGCCATTATGTTCAGAGGTATAAGGTGGAGACAATTGAGCTTCAATTTTTTCTTGTTCAAGAATTTCCAAGAATTTTTCTCCTGTAAATTCAGTGCCTTGGTCTGATTTGATGTAGCATACTTTTTCATTTTTACCTAACAAGTTTCGAGCAGATATCAAGTACTTTTCTAATGCTTTTCCAGATTCATCTTTTGTCTTCAAGGAATACGCTCTAGCATATCTCGAATAATCATCTATGAAAACGATAATAAATCTCTTTTGACCAGGATGTGAATTGGGTTTTATCGGACCCATCGTATCCGTATGTAAAACTTGAAGTGGTCTTTGTGCTTTACATCTTATTTCTTTAAATGGTAACTTTTCCATTTTTGCCATTATGCAAATTTCGCACTCTAATATGGACTCATCAAATTTAACCTTTTCTAACCTCTTTACTAGTTTTTGCAATTTTTTCAAATAATTCAACGAGGCATGGCCGAGCCTTACATGCCACAGCATTGCCTCATTATACGTTTCAAAGTTTCTCTGTTTTTGTTCAAACGGGCTTCTAATAAATAGTTCCTCTACGTTCTTTAATGACTCTAAATCATCTAATTTAATGGTTTCTCTAAACATTTGACAAGTATCACAGTCTGTTATTGTGCTTGCATTCAAGTTTGACTCTTTATTCTCACTCGGATCTATGAGCTTCCCTTCTTCCTCCCTCCCAATCGCAGAACTAGCATTCTCTAACTCTTTATTGTTTCTTTCCAAAACTGACAACTCATTATTTTTTATGCTTGTTTGCGATTGTTCGGGAAGCTCATGATGTAATACTATTCTAGCTTCGCAACAATATTCATCATACTCTAAATTCTCATTACTCTTATAATCTTTTTTCCTTACTTCAAATCGAACAACCCAATTTGGTTTTTCATAGATTCCCTCTAAAATTATTTTACTTGTCTCTTTATTATATACTTGAAGTAATTTATCATCTAAATAGATACTAAAGCCTGCGTCAGCTAGTTTTCTCAAAGATAACAGATTTTCTGACACATCTTTAGCTGCAATGACATCTGTCAACTTGATCGTCTTATTTTGTTCCTCTGCAGATATATCTGCTTGTAACACAATAAGATCCCCTCTACCATCTATTACTATATCAGCAAATTCATTTTTATTAGCACTCTTAATTACTCCATTTTCACAAATTTTGAAGTCAGTCAGTATCAAACTTTTGTTCACAATGTGATCAGTCGCCCCCGAATCCGCAATGAAATTAACCATCTCTTTTGAATCTGATATATTCTCTAATAATCTACTCTTACCTGACTCTTGTTTCTGCTCTTTGTTTTTTCCTTGGTTGGATGGTGGATTTTTGTTTCCTGTTGATGCCCTTCTTAATTTTGCTTTCTCTTTATTATTTTTAATGATTTTTCCTCTATTATCAACTCTTGAAAAATTCTTTCGATCGCCCCTCTGATTATTTTGCTTCTTTGCACCTGATATGTACGAATTCTTATTGTTTCTCTGGAAGCCTGTGCCTTTGTACCTATTTTGATTAGCATTTGAGTTAGGTTTTTCAGCTTGCGGGCAATCGTTACCTTTATGATTTTTTATGGCTTGGCAATTGTAGCAGAACCATTTATTGCTGTCTTTCAGCGAGCAATCCTTAGCCCAGTGTCCAACACCATTGCATCGGTAACATCTATGTTCGCCTCCTTGATTATGATACGTTTGGACTCGTTGGACTTTAATGTCTTCTTTTATTTCAGTCTTTTTTTCTGCTTCCAGCTGTAACATGAATGACTTGATTTCTTCTAGTGTCATTTCTGTCTTGATTGTTTGTCGTTTAATCAAATCAGCATTTCGAAGCTCGGGCGTGACTACCGATACCGCTTGATAAAATGATAATCTGATCTTTTGATCAGTAAGAGGCACTGCATCCTCGCACGCTTCATATTCCCTTATAATGGAATCGAATCGCACGCAGAAGTCATCTACTTTCTCATCTCTTTTCATCTTTATCTGGTAAAGTCGCGCTCTGACTGACGTGTGAGTCATGTTCACTTCATTTTTCCGGCACCCTCTTAATTTCTTCAAAATCTCTTTGGGATCCGACTGATTTACTATCTTCTTATGGTATTTTTCATCCAGATGATTAATTATGATTCCTCGAACAAGATTCTTTCTTTTCACGGAATTTGATTCCGAAATATTCTCGGGACCGTTGACACTTGAATCTATTACGTCTAATAAATCATTGCTTGACAGCTCAGACTTCAAATGATCCATCCAAAGGTCAAGATTGGATTTTTGTGTTAACTCATAGTGTCGCTTAATCATGACTTTTGAATTTTTGAATTCCTCTTCAAATGTTTTCTTCATCATCTGGACACTTTGACTAAGACTCTTAGGTTCACTCATATCAATGAGTAGTTGTTTAAGGAGAGTTCTGGACCAATGTAGGTCACGACGTCATCAATGCTGGTTCAGAATCCCCCTATGTTCTGATTGGTCGAAAAATCTCCCCACCGGCTGCAAGGGCCGCCCCTAATAAGGGTAAATCGATGATTTCACAATTTTAACGGGATCTATCGCAATGACCGCCCCTAATTAGCGATAACCCGCCCGCTAATTGATTATTTCGCAATTTTTGAGGACGTCCAGAAGCTCCCTGTGTTCCGATTGGTCGAAACCTCCCGCCCCCCTAACGGTAAGATCGATGATTTCGCAATTCTAACGGGATCTATCGCAATGACGGTCCCTAATTAGCGGCGACCTGCCCCACCACTCTTCGATTATTTCACAATTTTTGCGGATAACGGGATCTACGGGCCGCCCCTGAACGGGGGATCTATCCGCAAGGACCGCCCCTGAGGCCGATTTCGCCTCGATCACGCGCGCGCGTCTTCCGACTAACGGTGTCTGATTTTTCTGAATAATTTGTGCGACCTGATTTCTGAATTTCTGCTAGCTGATTTCTGAAATGACATTTCTGAATTATGCGTGCTGATTTCTGAAATGACATTTCTGAATTATGCGAGCTGATTTCTGAAATGACGCGAGCCCGATCGATGCTATAGCTTCGTCGTCATCGTCGTCGTGAGCGCGCGCTCTCTTACCGACCCCCGATCGCGCGCGCCTGTCCGATGAGAGAACTCTCATCGATACCGACGACGACGACGACGATGACGACGACGACGACGACGACGACGGGGTTACATTTTTTCTTTTTCTTTCACAGTTCGAACGTTCGATTGCTTTGCGTATTGGTGGCCCTGAAAAGGGCCGATTTGGTGTTTTTTCAGGATTTGGTGTCCCTCTGGAAAAAAGAAAAAATCGATGATAATTAATAATTAATAGAATTACCAAATAAATACTTTTTTAAAATTAATAATTTTTCTTCTTGAAAGTAACTTTGAACTCTGTACATACCACTCCACCTCCTCCGCCACCTCCACCGCCGCCTCCACCGCCGCCTCCGCATCCCAATCCTCCGCCACCTCTTCCTCCTCCGCCGCCTCCACCGCCACCTCCGCATCCCAATCCTCCGCCACCTCTTCTTCCTCCTTCGCCACCTCTTCCTCCCGCCCTACGAGGACCCACTCCTCATCTCCATCGTTATATCGGATTTTGACCCACCTTTTAATAGAATGAACAAATAAATACTTTTTTAAAATTAATAATTTTTTCTTGAAAGTAACTTTGAACCCACCTCAGATCGTCTGAGGTCTCATACCCGTCATCTCTTCCATCATCTTCACAGGGATCTTCAACAGGATTCATTTTTTAACTGTATTTTTAGCGCTAAAATCCGAAAATCAATAAATTAAAACTCACATTTTAAAATTCACAATTTTTCGATTCGAAAATTCACTGTATTCTATTTGAACTTACCTCTGCAAGGTCTAAGATGGGAATGAGACCGGTACACATTTTTGTGGTAGTGTGCACGCCTCCAAAGTCATACACAACCATACATGTATATATAATTACTTTTGGAGTACCTATCACATATACAGGGTGATTCAGTTCGACCGCACCATATTTTAGGGGTAGATTCTTTGTGAAAATCTGAGACTAAAAGTCCTTTACGAAAAATTCGAGGGACCGACGGTGTTCCAGTTAAAAATTATCAAAGTTGACCAATTACGGAGCTCATACGTGACCAAGACAGGCCCGGCTTGTAAGTGAAAATTTGACAGCGCCCGTGTCAAATCGAATAACTGTCAAGATTTGAGTTTAATTACTTGTTGATAATTAAATCGTTGTCTCCGACTGAAATCGTCATGTCCAGGTAGCTTGTTTACTTTGCTCAGGTCCTCCGCTGGGTGGTTTCCGGAGTTCAGGTCGACCGCTTCGTAGTTTCCAGGATTCAGGTCACGCGCTACGTGGTTTTCGCCGTCCGGGTCCTTCGCTTCCTGGTTTCCAGTGTCCAGGTCACGCGCTTCGTAGTTCTCGCTGTCCAGGTCCTCCGCTTCGTAGTTTCCGAGGTCCAGGTCGACCGCTTGGTAGTTTCCAGTGTCCAGGTCACGCGCTTCGTAGTTCTTGCCGTCCAGGTCCTCCGCTTCGTAGGTTCCGAGGTCCAGGTCGACCGCTTGGAGTTTCCGGACCTCGGAAACTACGAAGCGGAGAACCTGGACGGCGAGAACTACGAAGCGCGTGACCTGGACAACGAAAACTACCAAGCGGTCGACCTGGACCTCGGAACCTACGAAGCGGAGGACCTGGACGGCAAGAACTACGAAGCGCGTGACCTAGACAACGAAAACTACCAAGCGGTCGACCTGGACCTCGGAAACTACGAAGCGAAGGACCCGGACGGCGAAATCCACGTAGCGCGTGACCTGAATCCTGGAAACTACGAAGCGGTGGACCTGAACTCCAGAAACTACGAAGCGGTGGACCTGAACTCCAGAAACCACCCAGCGGAGGACCTGAGCAAAGTAAACAAGCTACCTGGACATGACGATTTCAGTCGGAGACAACGATTTAATTATCAACAAGTAATTAAACTCAAATATTGACAGTTATTCGATTTGACACGGGCACTGTCAAATTTTCACTTACAAGCCGGGCCTGTCTTGGTCACGTATGAGCTCCGTAATTGGTCAACTTTGATAATTTTTAACTGGAACACCGTCGGTCCCTCGAATTTTTCGTAAAGGACTTTTAGTCTTAGATTTTCACAAAGAATCTACCTCTAAAATATGGTGCGGTCGAACTGAATCACCCTGTATACACTCGAGTGCAACGTCACGGATAGCTTATAGTTAGATAATCTAGGAAGAAAAATAATCCTATGCCAAGCCGTGTGTATATATAACACTCGAATAGTCTAATTGATACGAGAGCGCGTCATCTTAAAACGAACCACACGAATATTAACGATACAGTACCTACATATTACTAACGGTATTTTTGAAAACTGCATGAACTGAATCCATGTAGAGAAACGAATATAGAGCGGCAAAAACTTTCGAATAGTAAGCTTTCCAGGAATAGCAGAGCATGTACACGCACACATTTTTTGATGGCACCTCCTATAAAAACGGTGTATTCGTGACGTTTTTCAGTCATTCGAATTTTAGTCGTGCAATAAGGTGCACACTCTCGAGAAAAAAACTTTGTCTATTTTGAATTTATATTGAAAATGGATTCTGGAAAAATAAACAAAGTTTGTCGCATGGATGACTACTTACCTACGAAGAAAATATCAGAGTTGGAGGTCGGGAAAGACTATAAAGTTTCATCGTTCAAATCTGTCGCCACCAAATTCGGATCTAAAACCATGGTTGAGATCGATAATAGTTTTCTGATGTTCATACCAGCCAGAATATCAAAGGCATTCGACGATGATAAGGAACAGTTACAACTACATGAAACTGCTGCTTCGGAAGATCGTCTACGTTTACGGTACCTCGGTGGACAATACAACAAGTGCGAATTTCTTTATTTGTAAAACTATTACATCTTCTTGCTGTACCGATTTTTACTGAGATTTAGGTGTTCAATAATAATAATAAGTTAATATTAAATTTTGAAAATTTGTTCGTGAAATGGATGCTGAAACGTGTTTGAAGTTGATCGACATTGTGGAAAATGCTTATAAACTGTTGGACGGTGCGTCACCTCATCAAATCGAGCGATGGAAAAATTTGTGCAATCGCAATATCAGACTCTTGAATAAAATCTTGAGAACAGTTACTCTTTCTGTTGGAGAGAGACACAGAATTGTAACAACAGTCTCCATACTCCAATCGTTCGGTGAGAAATTCAAAGACAAACAACGAAGTGGCCAAGGTATCGGAACATCGAGAAGAAGGATAAGAGACAGAGTTCAGTGGAAGGACTTGGAATCTGTATTTAAAGGTCGAATACGCACTGGTGTCATTATAAATCTACGTCACAAAGATCTGAGATCTTTTTTACAGGATTCGAAAACGTTAACTGTCGTACGATTGAAGAATTCTCTACAGCAAGGAGGTAATCTGAAAGTGAACGGTATACTGGCTTGCAAAGTTTCCATCCCGAAAAACTCTGAAACCGTCGAAGAGATGAAATATTTCAACACAAAAAATGAAGTTATCCTTCGAGCAACGGATATTAAGAGATGGTTCGATGAGAATTTGATCGATCGTCTCCTGGCGAAAGTTGAGGATTTTCAAGAGCCAGACTCCGGTTGGACATTAATCGAAATTGTTAACCTAATGATTAATATCAATCGGTACGAGCCGCTACGGGGAGGTTTATCTACCTACGCGGATCTACCTCTGGATATACAGAAGAAGAAAGCTGTGGTGAACGTCAAGAACAACGATGAATTCTGCTTTCTGTGGGCGGTCGGTGCAGCTCTTTATCCTGTAGATAATCACGTTGATCGAACAACTTCTTATCCTCATCATAACACGATATTCAAATGTGAGGGTATCAAGTTTCCTATAGCTTTGAAAGATATTTCAAAATTTGAACGAATCAATTGTCTAACAATAAACGTTTACGGTGTGGAAACCGAACCGAAGAAGCCTAGTGAAATAGTACCCCTTTATTTGAGTAAAAATAAGTCAGATAAACCTACTATCCACCTTATTGCTATAGATAGTTGTACAGAAATCAATGGTCAATTCGTTTTCCACTTTGCTTGGATCAGAAATCTATCCAGATTGTTAAGTTCACAACTATCGAAACATAAGGGCGCGAAATTTCTGTGTGATAGATGTTTGTGTCATTTCCAAATTCAAGCCTCCTACGAAAGGCATAAGCAAGACTGTGAAAATATAAACAAGTGTAAGATGATATTACCGAAAGAACAAGATAAGATTTTAAGTTTTAGAAATTATAGATATAAGGAGTTTGTACCGTTCGTCGTATACGCTGATATAGAGTGTATCCTTGAGCCGACGGAGAATGAAACCTTATACGAAAAGCATATTCCACATAGTACAGCGTTCTATCTACACTGTACCTTTGACGATTCTCTATCAAAATTTGAAATAAAACGTGATCCCGATTGCATCCAATGGTTCGTTAAAAAATTACAAAAATTGGCGGAATTAACAAATTTTTACCTAGAAAGAAACGTACCGATGCAAGTCACTAGCGAGGAAAAACAAGATTTTCATAATACTAAAATATGTCATATTTGCGAGAAACCGTTCACTTCTACGGATGAGAAACATCGCGATCATTGTCATTTCACAGGCAAGTACCGCGGTGTGACGCATCCGAGCTGTAATTTGAATTATAAAACTTCGCATATTATTCCAGTAGTTTTTCACAATCTGTCCGGCTATGATTCACACTTTTTAATCAAAGGTTTGGCTACACTGTTCGACGGTCAATTGAGTCTTCTTCCGGTCAACAAAGAACGGTACATTTCCTTTACAAAAAAGATTCAAGGTACAAATGTAAGCCTACGATTTATCGATTCGTGTCGGTTTATGGCAAGTAGTTTAGACAAACTGGCATCCTATCTGAATAATAATGATAAAACAATTATACGAAAGTTGTGTAATAGCGCAGAGGAATTCGAGTTGCTTACGAGAAAGGGGGTATTTCCCTACGAATATATAGATAGTTGGGCAAAGCTTGACGAGAAAAAATTACCACCGATTGAAAAATTCTATTCAAAATTGAACGATACCAACGTCTCGGAAGTGAATTATCGACATGCAATAAAAGTCTGGGACACGTTTAATATTGATACGCTTGGCGAATACTCTGACTTATATTTGAAAACGGATGTTCTACTCCTAGCGGACATTTTTGAAAATTTTCGTCGTAACTGTCATTCAACGTATAGCCTGGATCCTCTGCACTATTACACCGCTCCTGGACTTGCCTTTGACGCGATGCTAAAGTCCACGCGCGTCGAGTTAGAACTCCTCACCGATGTGGAGATGCTCTTGTTTATCCAAAAGGGGATTCGGGGTGGTGTAGCTCAGTGCTCAAACCGGTACGCTGAGAGTAACAATAGATATATGGGCGAGGACTTTGATTCCAGCAAAGAGGAATCCTACCTCATGTACTTCGATGTAAACAATCTGTACGGTGGAGCGATGAGTCAGTGCCTACCTCGTGGATCTTTCCGGTGGGAATCCGAGTCGATTGATATTTGTAATATTCCCGATGATTCACATGTAGGATACATTCTTGAAGTGGATTTGGAGTATCCTTTGGAACTTCACGAAACACACAAGGATCTGCCTCTTTGCCCCGAACACTATACACCCTCGCACGGTAAAAATTCTAAATTAATGACTACTCTTTATCCGAAAAAGAAATACGTTGTTCACTACCAGAATTTAAAACAATACTTAAGCTTGGGGCTGAAATTATCGAAAATTCATAGAATCTTAAAATTTGAACAATCTCCGTGGTTGAAACCGTACATAGATCTGAACACTGAATTGAGAAAAAAGTCGAATAACGAGTTTGAGAAGAATTTCTTTAAATTGATGAATAACGCGGTATTCGGCAAGACTATGGAGAACGTAAGAAAGCAAAAAGATGTTAAATTAGTGACAAAGTGGGAGGGGAGGTACGGAGCCAAAGCACTCATCGCAAAACCGAATTTTCACAGCTGTACCGTATTTGATAATGATATAGTAATTATCGAGCTCAGTCGGGTCAAAATACACTTTAATAAACCGATTTACGCTGGATTTTCCATCCTCGATCTATCCAAGATCTTCATTTACGATTTTCACTACAACTACGTGAAACGTACCTTTGCCGACCGATCAAAGCTATTGTACACGGACACAGATAGTCTTCTGTATCACTTCACTGTCCCCGACATATACGAATACATCAAACGTGATTCACACAAATTCGATACATCCGATTATCCGCTCGATAATATCTATGGAATCCCATTGATGAACAAAAAAGTGGTAGGTTTAATGAAGGATGAATGTAACGGGAAGATTATGAAAGAATTTGTAGGATTACGAGCGAAATTGTACACTTTTAAAATTTTTGGGGAAGATAAAGAGCAAAAGCGAGCAAAAGGTATCAAGGCAGCGACGTTGAGAACAATAATGTTCGATGATTACAAAAAGTGTCTCATTCAACATGAAAATTTAGTTAAATCTCAGTACTTTATTAGGAGCAAGAAACATGAGGTTCATACCGTATTACAAAAGAAAATAGCACTCAGTTGGTGCGATGATAAGAGGGTTATTCTCCCCAACACTACCGATACCGTACCATGGGGTTATCGTAAATGAATAAAACTTTATATATGTATAACATATTTATGTATCTTTATTGAATAAAAATTACATATCCGCCTTATTTATCCAACTGTTGTGTGAATTATCAAAACCTAACCATTTTACAAACAGTTTACTACCACGCTTCCGCAACACTTTCTCCACCAGGTAAACATCAGGGTTTTTGACTTTGGAGAGTTCCTCTTCGTAGAAGCCACCTTCGATCGGTTGATCCTGATAATCTACGAGTTTGTATGTGACAGGATCAGTATTCTCTATCCTACTTACAGTAAATATTTCAGTTGTCCAGTTGGGTGTGTAGCCTTTGTCAAACGTATGTTTATTCCTACTGACTCGAACTTTATCACCCAGCTTGAACTTCTTTTTCCGCGTTCAATTAACTTGGAATTTCCCGTACACGTTGCGCAGGAGATTCTTTTCGTTTCGAGCTGTAACCTCATTCGGTTTGATTCCAATTGTACGGTGCTTGGTGTTGTTGTAAGTCAGCATCAACTCCGACACAATATCTATCCACTTGTAATTTCCTCGGAGAGAAAAACGCTTCCACATGTTACTTTTTAGCATACGATTAAAACGTTCACAGATCGATGCTTTGAGGTTGCTAAAGGTTGAATATAGCTTGATACCGTGTCGTTCTAGGAGAGCCTTGAAGTCGGCGTTATAAAATTTTTTACCGCGATCAACGTGCAATTTCTTCGGCACGCGACCCTGCTTTAAAACAGAGTTCATAGCATGTGTCACATCCTTTCCACTCTTGGTCTTAATCGGCACTGCCCAGGCAAATTTCGAAAAAATATCTATGATCGTTAGAAGGTATTTGTAGTCATTGTTGTATTTCGCATAAGCATTCATATCCACGAGATCAGCCTGCCAGGTCTCATCCACTCCTCGCATGATAACGCGACGACGCGGATAATTTCTTCGTGCAGGCTTATGAAGTTCCTCCACCAACGCTAGCTTCTTGTCTCCCATCCTCCAGTCTGGTCAATCGTTCGTCCAATCGCACTATTATTCCGGAATTGTGGAATGCCAAGTCTTGACCGGTCTTGTTGTCCGCTTCGAGGCGTTTCAGAGTTTCGTTCACACTCGATTCCAGGCTTCATATCATAAAATTGTTTTCACTCTCCGATGTTGTCAGCTTCTCCTCCAGTTGTGGAATGAATTGAGAATGGCGAGTGGTAAGGTTTTCGAGAGATTCGATCCTCTTACCCACATTTTTCACCTCGTTTCGCAAAGATGTCGTGATTTGGTGTAAGAGTTGAGTTTCTTGCCGTACAGCGCTTCGCACCGCCCTTATGGACGCTGCATCATTTTGTTCCACAGGATCCGCGAGGTTGCTCAATCTCTTGTTATCCATATCGTACTGTCCGTCGAGGGTTTTTTTGAAACCGTAACCGGGAGGACCGCGGTTTCCCGACAGACCACTACTCTTCACCCTCGTCAATTGTCGACCAAACACGTCAACGCTCATTTTGAAAATGAGCTCGGACAAATAATGAGAAAGTCTAATATATGATTCCAGCCTCACGCAACTCCTCAATGATGGAAATAATTTCATTGGAGTGGCTCGTGTTGCCGGCCGCCTGGGATGCGTAGAGCAATCGAAGTCGTTCGACTAGCTCATTGGGATCGTCCCAATACACGTAATCCGTTCGACTCTTCTTGCCTGCGACGATTTTGAAACGCGGTAAGGCCTCACCCTTCTTCTGTCCCCCAGAGGTGGGAATTTGAGGAATGATATTTTTGAATTTATCGCTATTCTCGGAACGAATAGCCGTGTCACTGCGATAATACTTTCGATGTGCGTTCGTGTTGACCACGATTTTTCTATAATTCTCCAAATCAGTCTGGTTCACCGTGCCACTGGGCGACTTTTTGAACAGTAATTCGAGCAAACCCGGTGTTGATTGATAACTCGTGCTCCCAATGCGAATGACATCGTTGTCAAAAGTCAATTCAGAGTTCCCAATCTTTAGAACGTTACCCTTCAATCTACGAACACCGTACGAAGTATCCAAGGCTTTCGCTTCGTTTGTTTCGAACATTCGAAGATACGTTTGAGACAAATCGTTGCCAACTGCGGTGGAAGCTTCACGCCTCAAGGGGGTGACAGGTTCATTCTCATCGGAGGATTCTTCGTCAGCCGTGACAAAAGAGTTCTCATCCGACTCCCGCACGTTCTCTTGCGGAAATTCCCGTTTCATGGGTGGCTCTTGAATTTCACTCTTGATGGTCTCCTGTTTCAGCGACTGATTCACCAGCTGCTGAAGAGGTGTTGTTACAGGTTTGAAAACTTCCATCATAGCCTTTTCGTTGGTATCCTGACCCATCTTCAACATTTTATGCTTGCGTCGAATAGCATCGCTCGCTTTTGTAATTTGATGCAAGACATCTCTCTGTTGACGCAAATCAGCACTCTGCATGTTGATGTCTCTGAGTTTGATATATAACTACTTTTGTCACAACGTTTGCCCCGTATTTATGGCTACGAAGCAGTCAAAACCCTTGCGGTACCTCCCCCCGTTGAGATCGCTATCTTTATCGATCATAACGAAACCATATTTATTATCACTCCAACAGGCTGAGCACAGGTCCCTGAACTGTGCAAAGGACATGTCCGTGTTCACATGATCATCGTATATATGTTTCAAATTCATTTCATCTTGCCGGAAGAGTATTAGCATATTAGCATTGTCACGTACGAGGTGTTTGGGAATACGAGCGTAAGTCTGACAAAGATAGAAACAGTCGACCGCGTTGTGTCTCCCCATACAAAAGAAGGCTCTGATGTTATCCTGTTTTTCGCAGGCCACGTCATCGAAAATCATGATGGAATTCGGTCGTGTCTCTTCCGGCCTGATCACTTGCTCGTGTTCGCTGAACGGAAAATATCCAACACCTTTGATCGAATCGAGGAGCCTTTTGAGAAACTGGTACTTGGGCTGATTGAGCGATTTTGAGTAAGCGTAGATATTCGCAAATTTTAGACCATTCGGATGTGTGATCAGGGATAAGAGGGTGTTGGTTTTGCCGCAATTGGACGGTCCGCAAATCACTGCGCGTACGCTATTCGGTAGTAGCGGACCGTGACGTTTCTCCCGCTCCTTCACACTCGTTTGTGTCAGTTTGTCGAAATCGATTACCGGTAACTTGGTACTTTGCTCCTTGAACTTCATGATGGTATAACGCGAGGGTGCAATCAAAGACCGCTGACGTATCCCGACTACCTCCAAAAACTATAAATGCTCGCTATTTATAAGATTTGAGTCAGTGTGTCGGTAGCCATGATCGTGCACAAACGTGACGGAGAACGAAAGCGACCAAGGGGGAAAGGTCTCGTCAACAGAATCATCAACAAACTTCCCATTGAATTGCATATACCGGGCTATCAGTACTGCGGTCCCGGAACAAAACTGAAGTCGCGACTCACACGCGGTGATCCGGGCATCAATCCTCTCGACGCTGCGTGCAAGGAACACGACATCGCTTACTCGAAAGAACGGGATAATCTTGCTGCTCGACACGAGGCGGACAAAGTACTCGCGGAGAAGGCCTGGCACCGCGTACTCGCCAAAGACGCGAGCGTTACGGAGAAGGCAGCCGCCTGGGGTGTAGCCAACGCAATGAAAGTGAAAAGGAAGTTCGGCATGGGTATGCGGAAGAAAAAAAAACTCCACGGGGAAAAAAACCTGCGACAAGAAAAAAATCTCTTTGAAACAGATAGCGAAGGCGGCACGAGCTGCCACGCGGTCGAACAGTGCCGACCATATCAAGTCGGCTCTCAGAGGGGCACGCGAGGCTGTCAAAAATGCGGGTGGTAGGAACAAAGTGCAAACTCCACGCATTCTCCCTATACCAGCCAAAGTTGGAGGTTTCCTGCCCTTTCTCATACCTCTATTTGCCGGGCTGAGTGCTACCGGAGCTCTAGCAGGTGGGGCAGCTGGTATCGCAAAAGCTGTGAACGAGGCAAGCGCAGCAAAACGCGAATTACAAGAGCGGCAACGTCACAACGAGACAATGGAGGCGATCGCTTTGGGAAAAGGGTTGTACCTGAAACCCTACAAAAAAGGCTTAGGTCTTCAGTTGAATCCAAAAAACACGTAAGGCTACCACACCGAGCACTCACCGATTTCGATCTGCTGAAGTACGCCAAGATCATGAAAATTCCGGGGTTTCGCGGAGTGTACATGAGAAACGAAATGCCGAAAGGTGGACCTAGGAAGTACGAAGCTGCCATAGTGAATCTTGATAATAAAGAAGGTCCTGGTACACACTGGGTTGCGTACAGAAAGAAGAACAACAAAGTAATTTACTTTGACAGCTTTGGTGATTTACAACCACCCAAAGATCTCATGACATACCTCGGTGGTGGTAGCATTGTAATGTATAATCATAAAAAATATCAAGACTATGATACGGTGGTGTGCGGACATCTGTGCCTCAAATTCCTCAGCGGACTACTATAAAAACGCTGTCCGCACGCAAAACGTCAGTTGAGCGCGGATCATCATGGGTGATTCTTTCACGTTAACACTATCGGGTACGTCACCTGTACTAGAAGCCTACTATTTCCCACCCATCGAGCTATCACCGTTCAAAAATTACACGTTAGGACTTCTCGAGTTGCTAACCTTCAACTCGATTCCCAACATCGATGAGGGTAACAACAAGCTTCACATCGATGGGACTGAAGTTATAACCATACCCACCGGAAGCTACGAAATTGAGGACATAGAGAGTTATGTACAGCAGGTATTAACCGATCGTAACATCTCCATCACCCTACGAGCAAACAACAATACACTGTGTAGCGAAATCAAGTGCAATCGTAAGATAAATTTTAAACCCTCCGACTCTATCGGACGACTATTGGGTTTCACTCCACGCACCCTTGATGCAAATGTGACACATACGTCTGACTTGCCTGTAGCTATTCTCAAGGTTAACTCCCTGCGAGTCGAGTGCAACGTCACTACGGGTGCGTACCTCAACGGACAACAAGTGCACACCATTCACGAGTTTTTCCCCGTCGTTCCACCTGGATATAAGATCATCGAAGTACCATCGAACGTCATTTACCTACCGATCACCGTTCAAGCAATAGATCATCTTCAGCTCAGACTAGTCGATCAAGACGGACGATTGGTTAATTTCCAAGGTGAAGTAATAACGATAAGACTGCACGTGAAATCGTGATGGGTATCGTTTTCGAAACCAAAGTCGGACGGAGTTATAAAATCGAACCGACATGTCACGGGACGAGCAGTCATCGCACAGCTTCCGGGCAGCTCAGACGTCAAAACATCAAGTTCCTGAAGAGTCTGGGACTCAGAGTTCGTGGAAGAGGATTTTCCGGAAAGTAAGAGTACAATTCTGCTGTATCGCAATCGTCTGCTTCGTACCATGGAGGAGATCTTAACGATACAAAGACCAATTGTCTTTGACGAGTCCGTCGCACACTACGAGACCCACGCGCATCAACCCTTCGCATCAACGAGCTTCGAAAACAACGATGAAATTCGGATCGCCGTTCAACATCAAGATTTATGTCTGTTACCGAGTAGGAGCTCACTGCACGTACACGGTAGATTGACCAAGGCTGATGGACGAACTCAGGTCACTGCCACGAAGTTAGTCAACAATGCCATCTGTCATCTCTTTGAGGATATACGCTACGAGCTGAATGCTGTTGAGATCGATCGAAATAAGCACGTAGGCATTACAACCCTAATGAAGAATTACATATCGCAAAGTCCTAGCCAAAGGTCTCTGCGAGAGAACGCCGGTTGGATCGATAACGATAATGAAATAGTCGACGAGAACGGTTACTTCGATATATCCATACCGCTGAGTTGGTTACTGGGTTTCGCTGAGGACTATCGTCGAATCATCGTCAATGCCAAGCACGAGTTAATTCTTACAAGGACAAACACCGATACGAATGCAATTATACAGACAGCCGCCGATGGTACTGTGGAAGAATTCAAAATTTCACTTCTCAAACTCGAGTGGATGATTCCGTACATCAAGGTCTCCGATCAACGAAAAATTCAGTTGCTGAACTATATTGCCAAAGACACACCCATCCCCATCAGTTACCGCACATGGGAATTATACGAGTATCCACTACTACCCGCTACCTCGAAGCATGTCTGGGTCGTGAAAACCTCCACTCAGCTGGAAAAACCTCGATACGTTGTAGTAGGTTTTCAGACGGGTCGAAAAAATAATGCAGCTAGGAACGCGAGTCATTTCGATCACTGCAGCATCCGAGATGTGAAGCTCTTTCTCAACTCGCAGAGTTATCCTTACGGAAACCTAAATCTCGATGTGGCTCGTAATCAGTACGCTCTGCTCTATGATATGTATACAAACTTCCAGACATCGTACTACGTTAAAGATTCCGAACCTCTGTTGAGCAGGAATGAATTTTTGAAATATGCACCGCTCATCGTCATCGATTGTTCGAAGCAAAACGATTCCCTGAAATCCGGACCCGTGGACATTCGCCTCGAATTCGAGTCAACGTATGCTTTTCCACCGCAAACTTCAGTCTATTGTATGATTTTACACGATCGTATCATTGAGTACAACCCGATCAGCGGTGGTGTAAAGAAATTAACATAAGAAAAAACTGTATCATCCTACGTTACATTATGATTCTACAATCTATAATTTGCAACAACTGTATTTGTCCTATTTTATGACAACTGTACCTTACTGCGATTAAAATAATAAAAAAAAGATAAGTAAAGAAAAAATGATATTTATTTTATTTTACCATTTCACAGTTCCAGCTATGTGTACGACAGTCGTTCAGAGGGGATATATGGTATAAAAGCGAGGTTGAACATATTTTGAAATTAGTTAACGCTCAATTTTCTGAAATCCACATCGTACCACTCTAGAAAAATATAAAATTGTTACAATGGAGATGATATTGGATGTACAAGGTTTTCAACATCCCGTCAACGAGTTCGTACTGAAAGAGCTCGGTGTAATTACCATTCAAGCGGATAAGACGGGCAAGCAGGGTCTGGCACGCATTCTCTTCAAACCGCCGTGTGCTTGGAAAATCTTATCTGTAAAATGTAGAGCTGTCAATACTTGGTTGATGCGGAATCATCACGGAATACCATGGAATGCTGGCAATATATCTTACGACAAGGTTCAAGAAGTGGTCAAAAAAGTTGTCGAGCACGCAAGTTATATTTACGTCAAGGGAAAGGAGAAGAAAGAGTGGATTAAAAAAATCATTAACGACGAGTCCAAGCCTGTGATCAATTTAGAAGAATTGCGATGTCCAAGTTTTCGATGGATGCGAGAATACGAGGTGACTCATTGGCACGAGGACAGTCACGGTAACATACCCAGATATCAGTGCGCCTTCGAAAACGTTCAGCGATTGAAAGCTTGGTATTTGGAGAAATGCAAACCATCACTTTACAAATCATTGATCATGTCCATTGAAGTAGGGGGTTTGAAACGAATGGAGGCGGAAGACATCGCCTATTTGACCAAAGATTTCATTCTTATTTACGGTTCGAGCATCATGGATGAGATGTGGGACAAACTATCGGAGGCTATGAAGAAGGATGCAGATATCGCAGGCTGTCGGCGATGTCAAATACATCATGAAACGCAGAGCGGAGAATTCGCTGAATCTACTCCTATGATTAGAGACTGCTCACAATGCCAAACGATTCAATAAATTTACGCTTTCTGTCATTTATGTGTTCTCTAATTTGAAGAATAAAAAGAATTCACTGTAAATTACAGTCTATAACCCTTACACACACGATTATTTTTAATTCCTTTTCTCCGTAGCTTTTCTAACTCGTTAGCCTTTGTAGTGCGCCAGCTTAGAGGTGAATTTATGCAGATTGTAATACCGTTAGTAATAAATAATATGTATGCGTGCGTAGATACTATATCGATAGACTTGTTATTATTCACATTAAATCTTTAGAAAAATTTAACGTCTTCAACTGTTTAGCTACGAATTTACTGTGGTTCGCCGAATCGCTCAAGCCAACGTGGTTATCGTATTGTTTAGAATATTCGGTACGTTGTGTAGCTTGACATATGATCGTATGATTTCTAGATAATCTAACTATAAGCTACCAGTGAGGTTCTAACTTCAATATGTACGCGACAAAGACTCCGAGGGTAAGTATATATTTTATTTTTATTGTTGTATACGGCTTTGGACGTCTGCACACTGAAGAATCGCATACCGATCTCATTCGCAAATTAGATCTCGAGAGTGTAGTGCTGAGTTTCGTTCGATTAAAAAAATATCAAAATATATCACCAATTTTCAAAATGTGTGGGTATTGCAAAATCTTTACGTGTGTGTGTGAGTGGTTCTGTGCATTACTGGAATCTTTCAATTTGTTGATTTCTAATTTTTTATTTTTTAGCGCTTCCGAATCTTTTTCAAACGGCTACCGTTAAACAACTGATTCCCATGGTTCAAGTATGGGCTTTACCTCATAAAATGGAATGGGCTGAGCGTGAAAAGGATTTCTGGGAGATGTTCCGATTACAAGCTCGGTGTTACAACACACTGTACTTGAAAGACTCCACGAAAGTGGGTATATTTTGTGAACAATGTGTGATTAAAAATCCCGGACCGTGGGATGTTGAGCTGGAGCACCAACTGTTACCCAGCCATGCAACACCACAAATTTGGTTTTGTGATAAATGCGGCATTCCGTTACTGAGGATAAAATGGGAAAAATGTATGAAGTGCATCCAAGCAGCGAAATTATATCTCAACGCTGATCAAAAGCACAATTATAATAACGGTCGGTACAAATTCGAATCCATCATACAGGCTGTTGAAGCATCGATGACTGCTGAGTCATCAAACTGTCCACAAGGTAAAGGCTTTCAAAATACATAATTCAAACACGCTAATTTCAGTACTTCGAACGATTAAAGCGTTTTTATATTCTTTCAGTCGAGCCACCTGCTCAACCGTTCGAGGGAGATGCGTTTGCTCAACTGCCCGAAATGGTTGAGCTCGTTCAATCGTCTGGGGCAGATACACCTGCGGTCGAGGTAGATACATCTACCCTCGATGCTAGCTCACCAAAGATGCGGTACCCGAAACGCGTGAAGAAAGAATAAAATTTGAAGCGGGTGGAGGAGGTGGAGTGGTATGTACAGAGTTCAAAGTTACTTTCAAGAAGAAAAATTATTAATTTTAAAAAAGTATTTATTTGGTAATTCTATTAATTATTAATTATCATCGATTTTTTCTTTTTTCCAGAGGGACACCAAATCCTGAAAAAACACCAAATCGGCCCTTTTCAGGGCCACCAATACGCAAAGCAATCGAACGTTCGAACTGTGAAAGAAAAAGAAAAAATGTAACCCCGTCGTCGTCGTCGTCGTCGTCGTCGTCATCGTCGTCGTCGTCGTCGGTATCGATGAGAGTTCTCTCATCGGACAGGCGCGCGCGATCGGGGGTCGGTAAGAGAGCGCGCGCTCACGACGACGATGACGACGAAGCTATAGCATCGATCGGGCTCGCGTCATTTCAGAAATCAGCTCGCATAATTCAGAAATGTCATTTCAGAAATCAGCACGCATAATTCAGAAATGTCATTTCAGAAATCAGCTAGCAGAAATTCAGAAATCAGGTCGCACAAATTATTCAGAAAAATCAGACACCGTTAGTCGGAAGACGCGCGCGCGTGATCGAGGCGAAATCGGCCTCAGGGGCGGTCCTTGCGGATAGATCCCCCGTTCAGGGGCGGCCCGTAGATCCCGTTATCCGCAAAAATTGTGAAATAATCGAAGAGTGGTGGGGCAGGTCGCCGCTAATTAGGGACCGTCATTGCGATAGATCCCGTTAGAATTGCGAAATCATCGATCTTACCGTTAGGGGGGCGGGAGGTTTCGACCAATCGGAACACAGGGAGCTTCTGGACGTCCTCAAAAATTGCGAAATAATCAATTAGCGGGCGGGTTATCGCTAATTAGGGGCGGTCATTGCGATAGATCCCGTTAAAATTGTGAAATCATCGATTTACCCTTATTAGGGGCGGCCCTTGCAGCCGGTGGGGAGATTTTTCGACCAATCAGAACATAGGGGGATTCTGAACCAGCATTGATGACGTCGTGACCTACATTGGTCCAGAACTCTCCTTAAACAACTACTTCAATGCTTTCATCTATTTTCCTCTTTGTCTGTTCTTTTTCTGAATCTTTGCCCAGTTGTTTCTCTCTAGAAGTATTGTCAGTTTGTTTCATCTGAAGACATCTCAATTTAACTCTTTCAGACTCTAAATTATTTTTGGACACTTCAACCATATTGGCCATCATCTTATTTGCTCCCTCCATAATTTTGTCAAGACTTGAAAGGGAAGCCGCTAGCTGGCTAGTTGTCCCCTCCAGTCTAGCTACCAGTGTATCCTGCATCTCGTATATTCTCTTGCTGACGATGGGGAGAATTGGGATTCCGTTTTCATCGGTTGTATACACCTGCAGGTTACTCCTGATAGTAGGCTTCTCTTTAGGTGTTGACTCTTTGGTTTTTGCTGTGAAACAAAACTTCAAATTAATACCTAGCTATAATTCTCTTATTATTCGTCAGGCCCGACCATCTAACTCTTTATTCTTTTAAATCTTTGTTTTCTCTTTAACCTCTAACTCTTTATATTTCACAGCTCTCGAAATATTCTTTATCATGATAAATCATGATAATGTATTCATTTTTCTGAATACTTAATTCTCACACCGATAATACATCCAATTATTAAATCAGAAGTATCATCGAGAAATAATTAACGTCAGACAGACTTAATATGGTGGCTACCGATATAACAAAGGAAGAAGAAAAAAAATTGACAAACAATGACAATTCCATACTTTTCTGGTGATCCTCTTTACTCTTATTTTCCTCTTGATTCTTGTCTATTATGGACTCCTCTTTATTTTTCTCCATTTCCTCTTCCGTCTGATATCCATTTTGACTTTGTTCATCGCTCTCGTAATCAACAATCGAGCGAAGATTATCACTGGTTTCGGTTTCCAAAAAGTCTGCCATCTATTCCGGGATTTGAGAAACAAACACCTTCATAGTTTTTTTTTTTTTTTTTTTGATAAAGAGAATTTCAATTGTATAACTCCTAACTCTTAAGCTCGATATTCTCTTAAAATACTCTTCAGTACCAGGTATCTTCTAATCTCATTTTAAATACAAAGGTGATCATATTTCATGCTTCTGAGTCATAAAGAACGCACAGCAGTTCCCAATGACTCGAAACGAGAAATCAAGTGCCCCTGCACAGTCACTCGAACGTGCACACCGCCTTCCGATTTTCGATTTTAAGCACAGCTAATAAAATCTATCAGAAACTGGGTTGATCAAGTACACGTCCGGGACCTATACAAAACCACATTGATTTCCTAGTCAGCAATCGAACTCTATCGCACAGCAAATATTGTCGGATCGCTGACCCCGGAAGAACTTAATCTTTTTCTCTTCTTCTCGAATCTTCACGTTCAATGAATAAGAAGAAAAAAAGAAATTCTTAGGACGGTCGTGATACCAAAAGTCTTAGTAAATCAAAAATGTTCTCCAAAACTCTTTGTCTCGGCTCATACTTATCTCAGAAGTATGACGCGTGTGTTTACGCGCCGTGCGATAACAGCGCGCGGAGAGAGAGAAAAATATAACAAAGTTGCGGCGGCACCGTTCGTGCTTGAGCATGCACGAACTCGCTCACTTTGATTGTCAAGTTCTCTGTCTAACACACGCTTAGATTTTCTCTCAATTTTCTCAATTTTCTTTAGATATTCAACTCTTTATGTAACTCTTATCTCTTAACTTTGCCAGCAATAATTATTTCAAATGTACTTACCATCTGAATCTTCTTTATACCTGTAAACACTTTTACACAGTCTCTTAAAATTCTTCTTAATTACCAGGGCTTTTCCGCGCTTTGGAAGCGTGCCCTGGGCCCATAACCTTTTGGATTAATAAGGTTTTGTTATTAATAATGACACAGGTCACTTCCTCTTTATTATACTCTTTATTTTCTCTATATCAGTTCTCTTAGTTTCTCTTTAGTCTTTGTACTAGTTCTAGTATACGTTAGGTTTGAACGCACGACTCTAACTGACGATCTATATTCTCTCGTGGTCGATATTGATGCGTGCGGCCACATCACTCCACGGAGAACAAGGGAAGGCGTTAGCTATAAACTTCTATATCGATCGACATAGCATCTAAATCTCTACATTAATCCACCACACTAACTTTCCCTATTAGAGCAAGCACACACAATTTGACTACTAGACTTTTCGTTTTTCTTTCAATTTTTGCATTTCGAGAGTCGGGTCGACTCTTTTACTAGGGGGGGGGGGGGGGGGGGGGTAGTGTTACAAAGGTCAAAAAACAACCCTCATATTTAATTTGCAAGGTCTAGTAGTCATCTAAGATAAATAATGTTAACATCTGATAAATGATAATCGGTTACTCCTCACAACGACATTATTGTAAAAACAGTCTTGTTTCAGCTTTGAGCTATAACGGACGTGTATTTTCCTAAATACAACCTAATATTTATTTCCCATTATTTCGTTTTCTGTTCAACTTATTTCTCTCGGGAACCCACATTTAATTATCTTAATAATCGCGAAACCTAATTACGCAACAATATATATATATTGTAACGGATCGGGTGATCTAATCCCGAAACAATACGTCACGCCGCGCACCGTCAACCGCGCACAACAAGTGACGTCAATCAGTGACTATATAAGCGCAGCGCTAACATGGCTCCAGCAGCAGTGTTAGGCAAAGCGCCACGCTGTCTCACTAACTTATCTTTTCTGAGGCCAGACAGGCAGAGCGCCCTGGTGCTCTTTAGCTTCATTTCTTTAATCACGGAAACTGCCATAGCGGGGTTTTACGTTAGAGTCAATTATTATCTTATTTTTCTACTTTCATTTACATTACCATTTGGATTCCTATTTATCAAATTTAAAATATAACGAAAAATTAGACGAGAAGCGAGCGTAGAATCGTAGCATAGCTGAATCTACAAATTAGGTTAAAACTTATGTAATTTCATAATAGTATAAATTTCCGGTTGCAACCATTTCAACTCATTATGATTTATTTGATTAATTAAATATTTTGTTAATCGGGACGGTTTCCTTTTTCTTTACAACCTTTTTCTCCGTAGGCTGAACTGACCTGACTAACACATTTCATTTAATTAGCTAATATACAGCTTCGGTGACGACTGCACTGTCCAGATCCGATACTCGCTTCGGTGCGCTAGGCGTACCCAAGTCGAGATACGGTCTCGGCAAGTGCGTTGAATCCCAAGTCTGATACAGCCTCGGTGCTGCTTGCAGCATCCAGGTCTGAGGGAGGCAGCTACGGTGTGATTCGCTCCACCCTAGTCTGTATTAGGGACTAACAAATTGATTACCTCTTCCAAGGAGCCCTAGAAATTAATCTAGAGTAAAGACACTCACAAGTAACTAGCCATACGCGACACCTTCCGTGTCGCGTAAAGCACCCGAAAAGTTACATTTGGCGCCCAACGTGGGGCTCCTTGTTAGTTAGAGGTAAACCTTCTGTTTACCTGTAAATTCAGTAAAATCATTGCTTGGAGTCATTTGTTTAAATTCGAGTCATTGCTTAATTTAGAGTCTTTTGTTAACTTAGAGTCATTGCATAATTTAGAGTCATTTGTCAAAATGGAAGGTCACAGTTCAGCCTCGAGAAAAGGTGCGGAAAAGGAAACCGGCTCGAAACTTACAGATAAAAATGTAGGTAGGCGTGAGAAAGACAAAGGCACTACTGAGTTTGACAAAACCTTTATTGAAAAACCAACAGAAGTAGGAACATCAAGTAAATTCGCGGATCCGACGCAATCCATGATGATGGAGATCCTAGAACAAATAAACAAAAAGTTAGATGAAAAATTTGCTGCCGTAGAACGTAGGATGATGGTATTTAAAACAGATACAGAAAAAGAATATTCAAAGTTCGAAAACAGAATATCTAAAAAAGTAGACGATCAACAGCAAATAAATCGAAAGCAAATAGAGTCTGTAGAAGCGAATTTACATGATCTAGACGAAAAATATAGTTCCGAAGTGATAGGTTTGCAAGAGCAATTGACAACTTGCCAAGTAGACATCAGAAGCGAATTTAACGGAAATTTAAATAAACTCAATACCAAGGTTAAGGATAACTATCAATTTAGTGTTGACAAATTCGCTGAGTTAGAGAACAAACACGAGAGTTTGAAAACAAACATCGACACAGAGGTTAGGAGAATTAGATTCAGAAACTCTGGCAACAACAGTGAATGTCACAACATAATTGCTAAGCATATCAAAATGCCGACTTATTCAGGAAAAGCATGGGAAAGACCTGCTAACTTTATTAAAGAAATAGAAGAATACTTTACCTTTGTAGGAGCTGATTGCGATGAATTAGGTTTAAAACTCATAGGCCAATGTCTTAATCAGGATGCAAAAGACTGGTGGACTGCGCGTCGTGACGTGATCAATTCCTGGGACTCGTTCAAAAATAGATTTCTAAATAGATACTGGGGAGAAGAAACCCAAAGGGAGATTAGAAAAGATATTGAGTTCGGATTTTATAATAACGATACGAAGGTAACATGGTCAGAATACGCAAATAGAAAATTCGCGTCAGCCGCAGGCTTGTCTCCACGCATGGACGAAAGAGAGATAGTTCGTTGCCTTACCCGACATTTTAACGAATCCGTAGTAGAAGCAGCTAGGTGCCGTGACATCCGCGACATCGATGCGCTCCTCGCGTTCTTGGACGAATTGCAATTTGGGGGTAGATCAAATGCAACTCGAAGTAAATTCACTAACGCGAGCAAACAAGATTCACCGGGTTATCGGACGACAGAGACGCGAGATAAACAAGTGTCATGGCGGACTGAGAACGTTAATCCTGGTCCAAAACAAAGCGACGCGAAGCAAAATATTAGGCCTAGTACGCAATATTACAGTCCAAAACAAAACTGGACAAATCACCAAATAAACGCGATCGACTGTGACGACGCTACGGATGATCCGATTACAACGGAACCTAGTAACAGTTCGGAAAACTAGAAATCGCTGTGCCGGTCACACCAATAAACGTACCGACACAGCATGAAGTCAATGTTTTCGCGGCAAATCTCACTGATTTAACTACTTTTGAAGATCCGTACGAGTTTTTAATTGCGGAAGAAATAAATGAGAAACCTGTAGATAACAAATGTCCGGAATTAAGTCTCCGAATCGAAAAAATCGAAATGAAAGCTCTGGTAGATACAGGTAGCCAAATAACCTGCGTTTCGGATGAATGGTATCTCAAACATAAAGACAACTTATCAAAATGCGAAAAATTACCGGTTGTTAATTTTCAAGTACAGGGTGTAACAGGGGGCAGACCAGCCCGAGTAAAAGAACAATTTCTCGCGGAAATCAAGATCGGTATGGCAGTCGATGAGGTGGGTTTTCTCGTCGTGCCTGGATTAAAACACGATGTAATTCTCGGTATCGACACGCTGCGTAAATGGAGAGCTGATATAGATCTTCAAGTAAATAGATTAGAAATCCAGATAAAGGAGAAAAAGTATTTAATTGAGTTGTATAGCCCAAGCGAAAAACAAAATAGATCGGATCCAACGGCTGGAATCTCTAGCTTAAAAACAACTATGGACCGAAGAAATAAATATCACATAACCGATGATGAGGTAGAGAGCAAGCTAACCGAATGTCAGGTACTACGAGCCGATGAAGTTAAAGCTTTCTCAGACCTAATCAAAAAGTATCGGGATGTTTTTCAAAAGATTCCGGGTAGAGTCACCGTGTATGAGCATAAAATCAAAGTTTACGAAGATAGACCGTTCGTCAAACGATCATATCCTATTTCAATGGTACATAGAGATAAAGTCAATGACGAAATACAAAAAATGTTAGACCTTGGAGTGATCGAAAGATCTTATAGTGAGTATGTGAATCCACTGGTAGTTGTTGCTAAAAAATCTGGCGAGATCAGGTTAGTCTTAGATGCGAGATACATCAATCGGCTTATAGTACCTGATCACGATTGCGCGCAATCTACTGAGGTTTTGTTCCAGAAGTGCGGAAATGCAACCGTAATGTCGAGTCTAGACCTAACAGCTAGCTTTTGGCAAGTGCCATTACATAAAGATTCGCGGAAATACACAGCATTCATGCACGAGGGGAAAACCTACCAATTCACTGTCACACCTTATGGGTTAAGTACAAGTCTAGCCAGCCTGATTAGAACTTTAGATCTAGTGTTAAAAGACACAGATCAATTCACAGTAAATTTCGTAGACGACATATTGTGTTTATCTGACTCGATCCAATCACATTTAGAGCACCTGGAATTGTTGTTTAAAGTATTCAGGAAATACAATATGACGATCAATTTTGGTAAATCAAAATTCTTCCGAGAGGAAATCGATTTTTTAGGCCACAAGATAACGAAAGAAGGCATACGGCCGCAAACAGAGAAGATCGAGGCAATCCAGAATTTTCCAGAGCCGAAAAATGTTAAACAACTAAAAGGATTCTTGGGCCTAACAAATTATTATAGCAAATTTACGAGATCTTATTCCGAGGCAACAGCACCATTATTAGCGTTGGTAAAGAAGGACTCTAAATGGGATTGGACCGAGGAAATGATAACACATTTTACCACAGTAAAGAAGTTGTTCTGTGACAACATGATAATACATCATCCTGATCCTAAACGTAGATATTATTTGCAGTGCGATGCAAGCAATTACGCTATCGGAGCCGTATTATACCAGCTTTCAGATCAAAACGAAGAATTAATTGTCGGTTTTGCTAGTAGAACATTAAAAGGGGCGGAGTTGAATTACTTCACTACCGAAAAGGAATTGTTAGCAGTAGTGTTCGCCTTAGGAAAATTTCGGACATTTGTGGCAGGAGCTCAATTAACAATTCGGACAGATCATAAAGCATTAACATTTTTATTCGCGTGCAGACTATTAAGTTCAAGGCTAACCCGATGGATTTTGTTTGTTCAAACGTATAACTTCGAGATCGAGTACGTCAAGGGAAAAGATAATGTTGTCGCAGACACACTGAGCAGATATCTTCCTGAAAAGAAAGAAAAAATAGCATTAATTAGGCAGGTAATAATATTAGCACCCTTAGCTAAAGAAATAACTGATGAATTAAGAATTAATTTAGAATCACTAGCTAACCATCAAAGACAGGATGAGAGAATTTTATCGATCCTGGATTCAGACGAAATTCAGTCAGAAAAACGATATAGAGTCGTAAACGACGTATTACACCACGTAGAGCCAGGGGGCAATTTAAAAGCCTATGTGCCTGATTCATTAATTAAAAAGATAATTAAGGAATGCCATGAGATATATGGGCATACTGGATCAAGCAAATGCTATCGGATATTGAAAGAAGGATTCTACTACCCTAAATTTGCACGAATAATCCGACAGGAATTAGCGCGATGCGATCGATGTCAAAGATGCAAGGTACCTAGCTCCTATAGCTATGCAAGCATGCAAAACATAGTTCCGCGGGGGGTAGGCGATTTAGTATCCATCGATTTTCTGGGCCCGTTACCTTCTAGCAGGGGAAATTATAAATGGATCTTGGTGACCTGCGATGCATTCAGTAAATTTGTACGAATGTATCCCTTGAGAACGGCAAACGCGGAGTCCATCATCAAATGCATCTTTGATAAATATATACCGGAACTTGGAAAGCCGAGCAGGATCCAGTTTGATCATGGTACGCAATTTACGTCAGCTAGATGGTTAAATAAATTAGAGGAAGAGGGTATAACCCCAATTTTTTCATCAATACGTCATCCGCAAGGGAACATCGTTGAGAGAGTAAACCGAGAAATAGGAAGGTTTTTTAGGACATTCCTCACGGAGGAACATACCGCATGGATCAATTGGATCTCAGTGATTGAATGTTGCATAAATGAGGTGTACCATGATTCAACTGGATTCTGCCCGTGCGAAATCCAACTAGGAGAACCTCCATCTAGATTCTGGGAGGAATGGCTCGTAAAAAATAGGGACAATATATCTAGGGACGCAAAACTAGGTTTAGTTCGGCAGAATATTCTAAAACACGGATTAAAACGAGCCGATCGTTTTAATCGAACACACAGGCTAGTAAAATTCAATGTTGGAGATCTGGTACTAGTTAAAGCTTTGAACGTATCAGATACTAAAAATAAAAAGATGGGAAAGTTTTTCACCCTTTACGAAGGACCTTATAGATTAAAAACTAGAATTGGCGAAGCCACATTTATTTTAGAACACCTGAACAATGGCTTAGAAAGAGGCAGATTCCATACTAATATGTTCAAGCTGTATCTAGAACCTTCTCGAGAAATGTAGAAAAACATTTTGAATACACACAGACAAAACATTTAGGCTTGGTGACATAGGACTATAGTAAAAAAAAAAAAAAAAAAAAAAAGGTACTCACCTATATTACACACCTGTAATTAGGCATCTATAAAAGCAGAGCAGCAAGGAAGACACCAGCAGTTTTCGGCAAGATGACCTCGTTCAATTACGGTTACACGAGTGTACAAGACAAGGAAACGCAAACTGAGTCGCAACCATACCTAGATAAAAATAATAATGAATTAAAAATCGTATACCCGAATAAAACATTTGTCTCGGGGAAAGGGAGGTTTGTGAAAGGGAGAGCAGTCCAAACAGCCGCAATAGAGGAAAAATCGAGAAGAGGAAGGAGGATTGCAGATGAGGCTATTGAGATCAAAGAGATTAATAACAAAAAATCACTTACCAGAACACGACCTGATCATACGATGGAGCCTGAGTTAATGAAGGAAGACCAGATAAGCACTACGATTGGAAAACTCACCTTACCTATCCAGATCGACATAGCTTATCTCAACGTCGCAATACCTGAAAAACAAGACAAACCAACCTTACCGATTACGACGAATTTATTACCGATTACGACGAATTTATTACCGATTACGACGAATTTATCACCGATTATGACGAATACAACACCAATGATAACTAATACTTTACCGGTCCAGACAAATGAAAAAGAAAAAAAGAAGACAACGGAAACGTACTTACCGTGGAAGCTGATACCAATGGAAATACCGGAGAATCGGAGATTACAGCGGAAAGAACACCGGAAGAAAATCTCGATGCTCAGATTGTTTGGATCACTTGATATTTCTGACGACGAAGAAAAAACACCTGCACCGTCTAGGAAACATGACATACGAGAAGAGATCGAGATACCGACGTTATTCGACCCTAGTGATCCTCTGGGTCTGAAGAGGCTGTAGAAGCAACCCGGTATTGTATCAATCATCGTCCGACCAGCTGACAAATCATCCGGAGATCCGATGATTGAAGGGGGCAATGTAACGGATCGGGTGATCTAATCCCGAAACAATACGTCACGCCGCGCACCGTCAACCGCGCACAACAAGTGACGTCAATCAGTGACTATATAAGCGCAGCGCTAACATGGCTCCAGCAGCAGTGTTAGGCAAAGCGCCACGCTGTCTCACTAACTTATCTTTTCTGAGGCCAGACAGGCAGAGCGCCCTGGTGCTCTTTAGCTTCATTTCTTTAATCACGGAAACTGCCATAGCGGGGTTTTACGTTAGAGTCAATTATTATCTTATTTTTCTACTTTCATTTACATTACCATTTGGATTCCTATTTATCAAATTTAAAATATAACGAAAAATTAGACGAGAAGCGAGCGTAGAATCGTAGCATAGCTGAATCTACAAATTAGGTTAAAACTTATGTAATTTCATAATAGTATAAATTTCCGGTTGCAACCATTTCAACTCATTATGATTTATTTGATTAATTAAATATTTTGTTAATCGGGACGGTTTCCTTTTTCTTTACAACCTTTTTCTCCGTAGGCTGAACTGACCTGACTAACACATTTCATTTAATTAGCTAATATACAGCTTCGGTGACGACTGCACTGTCCAGATCCGATACTCGCTTCGGTGCGCTAGGCGTACCCAAGTCGAGATACGGTCTCGGCAAGTGCGTTGAATCCCAAGTCTGATACAGCCTCGGTGCTGCTTGCAGCATCCAGGTCTGAGGGAGGCAGCTACGGTGTGATTCGCTCCACCCTAGTCTGTATTAGGGACTAACAAATTGATTACCTCTTCCAAGGAGCCCTAGAAATTAATCTAGAGTAAAGACACTCACAAGTAACTAGCCATACGCGACACCTTCCGTGTCGCGTAAAGCACCCGAAAAGTTACAATATATATATTGTAACGGATCGGGTGATCTAAAGCCCGAGACAATACGTCACAACGCGCACCATCAACCGCGCACAACAAGTGACGTCAATCGGTGACTATATAAGCGCAGCGCTAACACGGCTAAAGCAGCAGTGCTAGGCAAAGCGCCACACTGACTCCTTTATTCTCACTTATTTCTCACTCTTTAGAGCAGTGCTAGGCAAAGCGCCACACTGACTCAATAGATTCTCTTCGATACTAGGAAATAACCAGATCACTATACTAATAAGCAGCAGTGTTAGGCAAAGCGCCACACTGACTCGCCTAGATATTCCTCCGAGGCCAGACAGGCAAAGCGCCCTGGTACTCTCTAGCTTCATTTTTCTTGAATACGGAAACGGCCATAGCGGCGTTTTACGTTTTAGAGTCAAATATTATCTTTGTTTTCCATTCTTCATTACAACTCACTTTTCACTTGATTTAGATCTAATTTCAAATATAATTAAAATTTAAACTATAAACGAATGTAGGATCGTAGCGTAGCTAAACCTATGGATTTTGATTAAACTTATGTAATTTAATTTATAGACTAATTTACCGGTTGCAACCATTTCACTAACTATGAAATTATTTGATCAATTAAACTTTATGTTAATCGGGACGGATTCCTTTTCTTCAAAACCTTTTTCTCCGTAGGCTGATCTGACCTGACTAACACCTTGCATTTAATTAGCTAATATACAGCTTCGGTGACGACTGCACTGCACAGATCCGATACTCGCTTCGGTGCGCTAGGCGTACCCAAGTCGAGATACGGTCTCGGCAAGTGCGTCGAATCCCAAGTCTGATACAGCCTCGGTGCTGCTTGCAGCATCCAGGTCTGAGGGAGGCAGCTACGGTGTGATTCGCTCCACCCTAGTCTGTATTAGGGACTAACAAATTGATTACCTCTACCAAGGAGCCCTAGAAATTAATCTAGAGTAAAGACACTCACAAGTAACTAGCCATACGCGACACCTTCTGTGTCGCGTAAAGCACCCGAAAAGTTACAATATATATTGTAACATTGCATGTTACAATACGCTCACCTTCCCTTAGACGACCTTAGTTAAGGGGGTAACGAATGCCTGCGCAGCCGTGTGAATGCGTTAGGATAGCCACGACGCTAATTTTCACTCCGAGAGGCGACCGTGACCGATCTTAGATTGTTGAGTTAAGACTTATTCTTTTGTTTCTTTTTGCACTTTTTCTCTGATATGTGGGAGGCACGGCCAAACGTTTGGTGGAGATTTCCAATGAATGACGCTTGACGGACGAATGACTCGCCGAATTAACCGCGGGTTGGCATGAGAGCCCCGCGAACTACGATTTTGATGACACCTGACTACGGAAGCTTTCTCACCTACGGCCAAGGACACGGGGGAGTGCCGAGGGCACTCAGCAACGAGGGAAATCGGTGGTGGAAGAGATTCCCGCCACCCCCAAGAGCCGGCGAACTGTGGGCCTACTACGAGGACTTCCAACGTCGATGCGAATTTTGAGTTTTCGCGCGGCACGACAATACGCCGCCAGGTGTTAGGCGATCTAACAATCGATCGTCTAACGAGGGTGCTAACGACCGGCACCTTGCGATCGGAGTACACTCTGCCGTAGACTCTGCCGTAGGCTCTGTCTTAGGCGAGATCGTAAATTAGTGTTTAGCGTACACGTGCGCTTCTGGTTAGCGAATTTTTCTTGCGATTGAGTTTCGAGTCAAGTAGGATATTGAGTTTGTGAGACCCCACGGGGGAAATTTGTGGATTTTTGAGGACCCCCGAGGGATTGATTTGGGATTTCTCTTGCGAAGGAGACTATTTCATCAGGTGGCTGGCCAACGGTAAGCGATAGCTCACTTAGCCCACGAATGATTTGAATCCGGCAACGGCCATCAGCCGTACTGCCTTGTTCGCAGCCACGAGGCTCATTAGATTTTGGGATCAAGTTAAACCGATCTCCGAGTCGGTAGGCCGTCACCAGGGTCCCAGAGAAAAAGTGCTTTCGAATCAAATTTTGGTTGGACGAACATTTCGAGTCAGATATAAGATTTTTGTAGAATCGAGTATCTCCGCACACGAGTGCGACAGAGACAGAGTCGGTCACCGTCGCGCTCTCTCTCTCTCACTCCCACGAGGAGAGTCAGCCGTTAGGCTAGACTAAGGCTGTTTTGAGTTACTTAGAAGCTTTTATTTATCGTACGAACTGTTTGCGAAATTCAGATTCCCATTTATATTTTTTTTTGTTGTTGCCCCGAGGCAGAGTTAGAATAAGTTAGTTAAGTAAGAATTGAAAGAAAATAGGTGGTCGGTAACGCAGAGGCCTAACCCCTCGTCGTCGCGGTTGCTGCCTCGCAACAGCCGTGGGATAAATTTTTGGGTTATTTCTATTATTTCTTCTATTTTTCTTTTTGTTATTTTGATTTTGCGCTACCACCACCGAGTAGTTTTAAGAATTGCTGAGTTTAGTCGTTATCTAGTTGTAATGGGCCGCCTGGCTTCGATTTTTCGAGCTAATTGGTTTGTTTCTTTTTTTGTTTTATTCTTTTTGGCCTGTTATTGCTATCCCACGTGGAAGCTTAGTTTTTGGAGTATTAGGTAGTGTAAAGCTCGTAACGGTTGAAACCCTGATGGGAAGCACCCCCGAGGTGTGCAATTATTGTTAAAACTATTATTTTCTCTTCAATTATTATTTTTTATTTTTTTTGAATAAATTCGTTATTATTTTGTTTAATTTTAAATATCTCGAGTCGTTACTGTCTTAGCTAATCCCTCACATAATCCCGACCCCTCTCCGCGGTACTGCAGCTAGCCGCCGCTTGTAAATATTCGTGAGGCTTCGTTGTTTTTTTTTATTTTGAGTTTCGTGGCGAAGATAGTTCGCCTGGCGCCCAAACATTAAAAAATTCGAGTTTTTAGTATAGCTGTGTGTACGTGGGATTGACCCCGGAGGCTGGTTATCCGGTCCAGATCCGAGGGTTAACAAAATCCTCGTCACAATATACAGGGTGTCTGGAAATTCGCGCACCATCGGCATACTGGCAGATTCCTTGCGGAAAATTAAGAAGTTACCAATAAAAAAAAGTCCGCAACGGCTTAGTTTTCCTGTATAATCATTTAATAACGAACCAATCAGCGTTCAGCTTTAGGAAAGAATGGTTTGAACATTGCATAGCCGTCCGTCCCACTCCTGGGCGAAGCGGGGAACACCACACATTATTGTCTCAACCTCGGTAGTGGGGCGGCCGGCGATGCGGAGCTTGCCAGTCTTTCTTAAAACCGATGCTGATTGGTCCGTTATGTAGTGCTTTTACACGAAAACTAAGTCCTTGCAGACTTTTTTGCATAGATAACTTTCTTCTCAATTTTTCGCGAGGAATCCGGCAGTATGCCGATGGTGCGCTAATTTCCAGACACCCTGTATATCGACATAGGCCATAATTCCAGATAACAGGTCTCCTTGTAAGCCAGTTTTCGCTGACCACGGACAAGATTCTACAGACTGGGACTGATTCGCTGGCGCAGTAGCCTAGCCAAAATCTTACAAAAGAGATGAACCCAATTCAAACTCTGATGTAACACGTGTGATTATCATTTGATCTTCCGTATTTATAAATAATTCTATGTTTTGTGTAGATTCGAAATTTTCGTAAAATAAATTTGAAAGTCAGATATAAATGTTTGGTTCGACAAAAATTGTCCTGGTGGAATCCTTCCGAATACTTGAATATTGATATATTATTGTTAGCTCATCTATCAGTTCCGTGCTATTTTTTTATTGTTGTTCATTCTTATTTTCAGTAGATTTAATGATTGATCAAGATTCGCGGCAGCGAATCGCCGCCAAGTACTTTTATTATATATATGTTGTAACTTTTTGGGGTTGCTCGGATCGCGGCACTGAAGGTGATGCGATCCGGAAGTTACTTGTAAGTTCTTTATCTTGAAATCATAATCAGGACCTCCCGAAATAAGTATATGTTAGACCCTAATACAGACTAGGGCGGAGCGAATGTCGCCGTAGCTGCCTCCCTCAGACCTGGATGCGGTAATCCGCACCAAGGCTGTATCAGACTTGGATCGGCGTTATCTTACCAAGACAGTACCCTGACTTGGATGCAGCTAGTGCACCAAAGCAGGCATCTGATCCGGGCAGCGTTATGTTAGCTATGGATTGATTAGTAGAATAAAGGAAAGAAAGAAGTTCTGAGATGGATTTTAGCTGTTCAGTTAAATAATAATTTAATCTATAAAAATTATGAGTAAAAATATTACAAAAAGAAAATTGTTACAAAAAAAAAATATTAACCTAAAGAGTTAAATAACAAGAATAACCTAAGTTTTGAATGTGTTTTGAGTTTTCGGCTAAGCCACGATATTACCGTTATAAAAGTGTGAGAATAATAGATAATGTATTGAATGGTAGAGATTTGAGATTGATATGAAATAATTAGATAAGTTGACTCTATACGTAAGCCCCTGCTATAGGTGACTCCGTCTTGCAAAATGAGTCTAAAAGGTACCTGGGCTCTATGCCTGTCAGGTCCTGGCTAAATAGTAGTGAGTCGCACCGGTGCTATACCTGGAATGCGCTCTAAGAATTACTATGGATCGCACTGCTACTTGGCTAGCTACGAGAAGAGAGTTTTAGATGAGCCGCACTGCCGCTCTGGCTAGATACGCTGCTTTCTACGAGCAGTACGCCTCGTTATATAGCGCTCTGTGACGTCAGTTGTTATGCGTGAAGGGTCCTGCGCGCTCGTCTCATATGAACGTATCAGGCATATCGCCTGATACGTTACAATGTGTATATATGTGACGTCATGACTTGAACAAGCGCTGCCGAGAATCCTTTACCCGAGCGAGCTCACCGCTATTCCTACTGTATATAAAACAATTGCGATATCTCCTAAACGAATCTATTGTTTTGGATGAAATTTGTATGGCAATATGCTGCGGCGCCGATGATCTCACCATATAAGTTTTAAAGTAATTAAATTTGTAGTTGCTGAGAAAAAACGATGATAATTTCGTGAATTAATCTTCTTCTTCTTCTTCTTCTTCTTCTTCTTCTTCTTCTTCTTCTTCTTCTCGGGACAATTTTTCGCAGACCGTTGCTTGGGGACACGATATCTGTCGAACGGTTGTACGGATTGACTTAAAATTTGTACAGCAGATATATGCAACTGTGATCTCGCTCCCTATTGATTTTGGTGCGAATCCGTACACGAATTCAGTCGTAAAAATCAATTGAAAAAACTTAGTGGCACCGTATGGTTGTTTCAAGTATATACAGGGTGACCCAAAATTCCCGCACCACCTTGAATAGGCAGGTACCTTATCGAATTCTAAGACGAAAGTTCCTTCAGGAAAACTCTCCAAAGCCAACGGTTTTCGAGTTATTCAAAATCGCGATTGACGAATCAGAGCGTTTTTCATCATCGTGGTAGTGCCGGCTCAAAAGCAAGCCATGGGCAGAGCCCGTATCTTTAATATTAGCTTGTACAACCGCTATTTTTTATATTATTCAATTTAATTTGTAGTTCTGGTCGTCCAGGTCGATTGCACCGTAATTCTTGATGCCCAGGTCGATCGGATCATGGTCTTCGCCGTCTAGGTTTCATCCGGCGTAGTTTACGTCGACTGCCCCATAGTTTCAGCGGTCCAGGTCATTCGCTCCATAGTTCTCGGCCGTCTAGGTTGACCACTCCATAGTTTCGGCGGTCCAGGTCGTCCGCTCCATAGTTTTTCGCCGTTAACTACGAAAGTGTATATATCTATATGTTTACTTTTAGCGTCAGGAACTACGGTGCAATCGACCTGGACGACCGAAAATATAAATTGAATTGAATAATAATAAAAATAGCGGTCGTCCAAGCTAATAAGAAAGATACCACAGGCTCTGCTCATGGCTTGCTCTTGAGCCGGCCCTATCACGATAATAAGGAACGCTCTGATTCGTCAATCGCGATTTTGAATAACTCGAAAACCGTTGGCCTTGGAGAGTTTTCGTAAAGGAACTTTCGTCTTAGAATTCGATAAGGTACCTGCCTATTCAAGGTGGTGCGGGAATTTTGGGTCACCCTGTATATATATACGGATCACGTACGTATATCGACCCTACAATAATCGATGGATATCGAACAAAGCAAGATGGCTGCCCAGTATCTGGCAGCCACGCGACCTGTCAAGTATTTCGTCGCCGTACGTGTTAAATTGTTATACATATATTGTATGTAATAAATCAGTACTGTGTTATGATTATACTGGATTACTAAAAATCAAGTGATCTTATTTAGTGAACAGTGGCGTGCTTCTGTTCAGTGAAAACTAACACGATCCAGCACCTGATTGAATAGTCATCGAATGTATTGTTTACATCGATCTACGCGTACCTAGCCTATGGAACGTATTACATACATACAGTGAAACATGAAGCACTGGGAACGTATGCTGTAAGTGTAATTCCTTTCGTATATCCTTTAGTCGTTACGACACATTTATTCAATTTTGGATTTATAGGTATAAAAATGTGCGTTACTATTTCATGCTTTTAACACAATTATTACTTTTATATGGGATGCTTCACCTATCTGTATTTCTAATTAGAAAGTGTTGGGATTGTTACATATTCGTACTAGTTATTATATTGTATCAAAATGAAATTCGACGAACTCATTCAAAAATAAAATGAAGTAAAAATTATATGAATGGGTAATTGATTACAGAAAGGGAGAGTTACAGGGCTCGGAGTTTGAAAATATGTTTTAAACGTCGTGGATCTGTCAACGTGGAATGAAAAGTTCACAAGTCACAGATGGTTGTATGTTAATTGCTTACAAGTTACTTGCATTGGTTAAGTTTATGTACGCAACGTGTAATAAAATAATCCTTATAAGTTACATTTATAAGAATAAGTCATATCGATGTATTGGTTTTCTATTATTTTACAGAGTGACATGAAAAAATTGATGATAATCTTGATGTTAGTGCTTGCATCAGAAATCAGAAGAATTGAAAATCGTTGTTGCTCTGTTAATAGTGAAAGCGTGACTTGACGAGACGACATCTACGACGAGAGATAAAACAATAACAGGATCCATGATGAGAATGTAAGATGAGGCGACGATCAATACGGATAATCCACTATTCGTTGTATAGGATAGAAATAATGGGGCATGATCTATATGAGGATCGTAATTAAGGAACGTTTTCATCAATTATAAGCAATTCAGGTAATATATAATACAAATCTTCTGATGATGAAATATAAGGCAAAGCTTGGTTGTTGGATTTAAAATTTGTTGCTTTTGTTTATGACATTCACTTTTAAAATAACTATTGAAGGCAGATGGAATAAAATTAATCATACAGTATTCATATACCGATGTCAATAAGATAATATTTGTTGATCGTCAATTTTTATGGAACGATAAGATTTAGATTTGAAAAAATGTATCCATAGTAGCGTTCTGTATATTATCACATGATCGAATTATGAAACGTTAACTTAGTGCTAATGTAATTTAGTGTATTATTAGTCATGATATGTTGATGACATAATTCATTCAAATTAATAAATGGTTTATGCTCCCTCTGTTCTATGAAAAAGAAATGCCTCCTACTTTCACTTTTATTCATAAATGTACACAGTAATATCATCACGTATTATCGCAAAAAGAAGGGAAATCCCCGTAAAAAACATTAAAAATGTCGAAAAAGCCGCCAAGTACCATATAGAAAAAAAAAAAAAACTACAAAAACATATGAAATGTGGCAAAAAGCGGCAAAGTACCGCAATGATAATCTGAAAAAACCTCTGAAATGTAACGAGAGCGCCAGGTACTTTAGCACTTCAAGTCCAACTTCGTTGTTCTGTTAAGTTGTATTCAAAATCGTATCGTCATCACATTGTATCGAAATTCGTATGGTATTACGGAAACATCATTCAAAGAGCTACTTACTTGGCGGGCACATGCAATATCTCGGTTCTTGATAATGTGTAACGTATGATTGATAACATTTCATTCCATTCTCACAAATTTATACTGTTCTTTCGTTATTTCTTATCCAACATATTGTAGTTACTCGTCTCAACAACAGCCTGCTCTGACCTGTACCAACGAATAATGAAGAAATGCCTATCATTCTGTACGTTAAAAACCATACACATATCTTTGATTGCTTGAGTGTCTTAAACTTAGCTTCATGAATTACCTGATAATTGAACTGTATTATGCGTCGTAAACGTGCGTACATCTGCATTGCAATGCTTATAAACGAATGAGGTTTTCCGGAGAGAAGAGAAAAAGCAAATATCTGGAATGAATGATACTTTCTTGGAAAATTTTATATAGCGGCGGTCGAAGTTGTATTAAGGGGAGGGACCAGACGATTTCTACCGACCTATCTAATTTCTCGGATATCTCCGAAACGGGGCTATCAATCGGATTGTCCTTTTGGCAGCCGATGTTTGACGAGGTTTAAGTTCGAGCTAGCTCCCAAAATTCAATGAAATCGAAATTTTTTTAACAATTTTAATCGCAGAATGTGGGCGTGTCACTTATTTCGACTAATATCAGAGCCCACGCATCATTGACGCGAAAATAACTGTGTAAGCGCCATTCTACACGGCATGAAAAACACTCCTATTCAAAAACATCTTCGTTTCATGCAGGAATAAAGTCTCTATGTGAAAACTCGCAATTCGTTGTAATTAGCGATTGTAAATTGTTGGGAAGCCATGATAATCCTTAGTTCCCGTAATGCCCGAGAGAGAGAGCTCAGCGCGCGAATCGTGCATCGGTATTACTGCCGACCAGCGCAGGGCCGACTATTATATTTGGCATAAAGTGACGTGACGAATATTTTTTGAAGGTTTTTCGATTCATGGAATTTATATATATATTTTTTTTCTGTCTAAAGTGCAGCACGTAACGGTAAGTACAACTAAGTTATGTTCTGAATAATAATTCTATTCATTATATCGCCTTCTATCAATTAGTTACCCATTCGCTTGTCGAACCGGCCATAAGTTGAAATAAATATAATATGCAAGAACATGCATCAAATACGAAATGGTTAGTCTCAGATGACGGCCGAGTTGACACGTAATGTCCCATGTATGAATAATTAAAAAATAGTCTAGTGCAATGAAAGAAGCCTCACCATACATATAATATAGTTCTCAAATTGGAAAATCAATGACAAATTAGTGACTGAAGTCTACTCTTCAGAATCATTTTCAAATATCAGATGTTTTTCACTGTGTTATTCAATTTTTAGTACCGTCAGTCATGTGTATGCTGAAACGATCTGATTCGCGGACTCATTCCACTGCCACATACACAGTAGTGACGCTACTCAATAATGAATAATTTGGTGAGGATAAATCGGAAAATCTAAAAGTGAATGCACTCCACAGAAGGAACTTTATGCTTGAAAACCATCACTGTCAGAATTTTCTGTTTTTTTTCACACCACCGACAACTTTTGAAAATAATTTTATACGAGCAAACAATCTTCTTTTTCCATTATTATTTCGTCAGATTATTACCAACAGAACGTACATGTTCAAGCATTTTTTCAAGATAAAAATGTTCATATTCCCCGTACGTTTCCGACAGTCCCAGGCAACAAGTCGGCCCTGCGCTGGCCGGCAGTAATACCGATGCATGATTCGCGCGCTGAGCTCTCTCTCTCGGGCATTACGGGAACTAAGGATTATCATGGCTTCCCAACAATTTACAATCCCTAATTACAACGAATTGCGAGTTTTCACATAGAGACTTTATTCCTGCATGAAACGAAGATGTTTTTGAATAGGAGTGTTTGTCATGCCGTGTAGAATGGTGCTTACACAGTTATTTTCGCGTCAATGATGCGTGGGCTCTGATATTAGTCGAAATAAGTGACACGCCCACATTCTGCGATTAAAATTTAAAAAAAAATTTCGATTTCATTGAATTGTGGGAGCTAGCTCGAACTTATTCCTCGTCAAACATCGGCTGCCAAAAGGACAATCCGATTGATAGCCCCGTTACGGAGATATTCGGGAAATTAGATAGGTCGGTAAAAATCGTCTGGTCCCTCCCCTTAAGCAATTGTGAGAGTATAATAGCAATGTGAAAAGTGTAGCTTGAAAAATGAACGAACCTACTCATGTACGTTCAGTCGTATCAATTGCATGTGCCCGCCAAGTAAGTAGCTCTTTGAATGATGTTTCCGTAATACCATACGAATTTCGATACAATGTGATGACGATACGATTTTGAATACAACTTAACAGAACAACGAAGTTGGACTTGAAGTGCTAAAGTACCTGGCGCTCTCGTTACATTTCAGAGGTTTTTTCAGATTATCATTGCGGTACTTTGCCGCTTTTTGACACATTTCATATGTTTTTGTAGTTTTTTTCTTTTTATATGGTACTTGGCGGCTTTTTCGACATTTTTAATGTTTTTAACGGGGATTCATTTATTCATTTTTATTTTCATTATATTTATTCATTCATTTAATTTTGACTTGTGTGCTTCTTTTTATTCTTATTCATTTGTATTTCCATAGTAACATTCATTCATTCATTCATTCATTCATTCATTCATTTATTTATTTATTCAAATATTCATTTAGTTATCTATCAATATATCTCACAGAATGATACTACGCCGTGCTGCAAGCGAACCTGGAGCCGCGAGTCTATCGGCAGAGGGGGAGGGGAGCTTTGTTATGTTTCGTGAGTGCTCTAATAAAATTATTTTTACATTCAGATTCCCAGTAAAAAAGTCACAGTACTGCAAAGTATAAATACAAATTTTCACTGACCTTCGAATGCGACAATATATCTTGAAGTACTATATTACTGGTTGTTTTACAATAGTTCTTCTCTTGTGATAGTAATCACTCACTATCACAAATAGCTCGGGAGTAGTGGACTAATCGTGATTGCAAATAGACTCTTCCTACGCGCGACGACTTACCATGGTGGGGTAATGACCAATCATTCTCTTTGGATAAACGGTTGGTTTAGAACATTTTAAAAAATGCGCTAGTAGTAGTGGGGGACACTTTAGGAAGAATTCGCCCTGTGGAGGAGTCGTTAGTTTCTTGGAATGCCCCCACTCCTCTCTCGCGACCCCCTTAACAATTGGAGTTCTCACGTTGTCCATTTAAGAGACAAGGATATTTGTACATTACAGAGATACGATCAGACCGAGGATAATAAATCGATAGTTTATTATCATTGCGTCTAGGTCGAAAATTATCAAGTACCTATATATTGAGTCTTGCTGGGAGTTTGATCGCCGATTTTATGATCATGGTTATAAAATCGGACTACTTTTTGAACTACAGTTAAAATACTCCGCTTCATTATCAAACCGCTATTTCAAATTGATAATTTTATTTCAGGATGGGGGACTTTCACAACACGCTTAGAGTTTTGCCGTTGGCGGGAATATTCGTGATTTTTACGGTTGATAAACTGACTGCATATATATCAGGGTGGTTCAAGAAAAGTCAATATTTTTCTGTTTCACTACGTGAAAAATCGTAATACATATTAAAAACAAAAAAAATCCCAAATATGAGCTCTATAGATTAATTTCAAAAGGGAGCTGAAGCCATTTTCAGCTTTTTGTCCGAATTTCGACTGAATATTATGGGTCTTCACATTTTTAATAAACAGAATCATTGTAAAATGTGTCAAAAATGTTTATTCTGATTTAAAAATCTTTATTTCAACTGTAATAAAAATAAATTTTTTTCAACACATTTTACCCAAATATGACGATGTATACCGGGATATACCCGAATATGTCAATATATGGTTGTATATACCCAGAAATAGCGGTATATACTGAGATATACCCGAATATATCGATATATGGTTGTATATACTCAGATATAACGGTATATGTATACCGAAATATATCCGCATATAACAAAATGTATATAAAAACAGGCATATTTGCCGCTATACAGGGTGATCCAGAATGAGGTATTTTCCTTCTACCAGTGGATTCTTCGTGAAAATCTAAGCCGAAAATTATCAATGCTCAAATGTCGAGGGTGAAGCCGTTTTTAGATAAGAGCCGTTCAAAGTTAGCGAATACGAGAACAGATACGAAACTACCTCAGGGCCGCCGATCGTCGTTTTGTCAGTTGGCGAAATCGCGGTGGCCGGTGACGCGTCGCGAGGACCGCCAGGCCGGCGGTGCGGCCCTGAGACAGTTTCGTATCTGCTCTCATATTGGCTAACTTTGAACGGCTCTCATCCGAAAACGGCTTCACCCTCGGCATTTTAGCATTGATAATTTTCGTCTCAGATTTTCACGAGGAATCTACTGGTAGAAGGAAAATACCTCATTCTGGATCACCCTGTATATACCCTCATTACCAACACAACCCCACACAAGCCTCTGCAAGCTTGTATATGTACGTATATGTCGATATATATCCTATGTACATTTATTCACCTTAATATACTCATTATATGCCTATATGCCTATATACCTCCAAGCCTCACGATATGTATTATAACATTTCATTTACTCAAAGATAACTTGTCGATATTGCCGTATGTACCGATATTTACTCGTGTATGATCACTCCAATTACATTTGACAATTGTAAATAGATTGTATAATTCTTCTAATTACTTTGGAAGATTGTAATTAGAACGGAAACAACTACTAATTATTTTTCGCGATTGTAATTTGGATGAAAATAGATACTAATTACAATTGTGATTAGTAATTGAATTTAACCTAATTACAAATTACAATTGTAATTAGTAATTAAATTTGTCCTAATCACAAATTACAAGTGTAATTAGTAACTGAATTTTTTCTAATTACAAATTAGAAATGTAA
Organism: Tenthredo distinguenda; assembly: GCA_947538915.1. Lineage (NCBI taxonomy): Eukaryota > Metazoa > Arthropoda > Insecta > Hymenoptera > Tenthredinidae > Tenthredo > Tenthredo distinguenda. The sequence goes on from OX384534.1 coordinate 17,742,805, forward strand.
TAAGTAATTATTTTTTTCCTAATGACAATCTACAAATGTAATTAGCAATTGAATTTTTTCTAATTACAAATTACAAATGTAATTAGGAATTGAATTTTTCCTAATTACAAATTACAAATGTAATTAGCAATTGGATTTTTCCAAATTACAAATTACAAATGTAATTAGTAATTGTTTTTTTCCTAATTACAAATTACAAATGTAATTAGGAATTGAATTTTTCCTAATTACAAATTGTTGTTGTTGTTGTTTGTTGTTGCCCGTGACGCCGGGCGGTTGACCGGGCGCTCAGTCCGACAGGACCATTGTGCCCGAGCCCGTTAGGGCGCGTTATCCTGTAGGAGCGGAGGTAAGGTGGGCCAATCTAGCGAACTGTAGTAACCCCCCCACCCCCATCTCCTCGATACTCCTACCTGAACTGTGGGTCTCCCCTAGGGCCTCCCTCCGGGGCCCCTCTAGGCCCACGCATCGGGTGATTAGGTGCAGTGGGGTTTCTTCTGCTTCCCCGCATCTGGTGCATCTGGTGCATAGTGACCCGCTCCTGAGTCCCATGCGAGCCATATGGTTGCCCGTGAACCAGTGGCCAGTGATGAGTCCCACCGCCAGCCTGAGTCTGGTTCTGTTTAGGCTAATGAGCGAGGTCCCTATCTCTCGTGAGGGACCTTGAAAGAGGGTTCTTGTGTGAGCTGAGCCAGGTACTTGCTCCCACAGGTCCACAAAACGGCGCTCTGCCCAATTCCTTGCCAGGTCCCTGGCATGGGTCGGCGGTACGCCAATAAGGCACCCTGCATCGACTCTCGTGCGTAGGGCCCCTGCCTTGGCTAGGCAGTGCGCCGCCTCGTTGCCCTGTATGCCGCTGTGACCCGGCACCCATAGTAGTTTCATGCGGTTATCGCGGCAGATCCTTTGGAGTTCCACTATGCAGCTTCTGACGAGCTCAGATTTTATCACACAGGCGCTGAGTGATTTGAGCGTCGTCAGACTATCGCTGCAGATGTAGATGTGTTTGCCCCTGGGTTCCTTTGCCCGGATCGCCTTAGCGCAGGCCAATATGGCAAACACCTCGGCCTGGAGGATTGTCGCTGTGGGTCCGAGCGCGAGCGATGTGTTCGTTTTCGGTCCCTCGCTCCAGACCCCCGCCCCGGCCCCTGTGCTCGTCTTGGACCCGTCCGTGTACCAGACTAGTCCTTTCGGTGAGAGTAGGCTGTCCTGATCGTCCGCCCAAAGTTGTCTGCTCGGGACCTCTACCTTGTATGCTCGTTCGAACTGGTAGTGGTTCGGGCAGCGATCCCCACCCAGGGATGGGTCCACCTGTGGTGCTCCCCTCCTGTGCAGTATCGCTGCGTGCCCCACTCCAGTCCTTCTCCAGTGCCCCAGGTGCGACAGACGCAGGGCTGTCTTCCAGGCCTCCGCCTCCACAGTGATGTGTGGAGGCGGGAGGTTCGGGAGAGCCCCTATTGCGAGCGTGGGCGAAGTACTAAGCGCCCCCGTTATCCCCAGGCACGCAAGTCTGTACACCTTATCTAGTGCCCTCCGCAGTGTGGCTCTGTTCGTCGCGGGCCACCACACTACGGAGGCGTAGGTTGTCTGGGGCAGGAGGATTGCCGTGTAAATCCACTTGACCACCCTGGGTTTCAGTCCCCAGGTTTGCCCTATCATCCTCCTGCAAGGCCCAGTATGTGGCTGTGGCCTTTCGGGTTTGTTGGGTCACGTGTTCCTTCCATGACAGTTTGCTATCTAGGGAAACCCCGAGGTAGCGCACAGCGTGGGATAGTTCCAGCTTCGAGCCGAAGACTTCTATTGGGCCCACCTCGAAGCGTCGTTTTTTCGTGAATACCATCATCTCAGTCTTGCTGGAATTTATCCTCAGTGCCTGAGATGTGCACCACTCCTGCACGAGATGCATGGCTTTTGCATCCTGCTCGTCAGGTATTGGGGGTGATCCCCCTTGACGACCAGTGCCACATCGTCTGCGTGGCCCACGGTCGTCACTCCCATCTCCTCGAGCCTGACCAGGAGCCCGTCCACGACGAGGGTCCACAGCAGAGGGGAGAGAACCCCCCCCCCCCTGCGGGCAGCCCCTGTCGACCTGAGCCCTGGCCTCTGACTCTCCCAGGCTCGCGGTGACCGTCCTAGTACAGAGCATCTGTCTGATCCAGTCCACCACCGTGCTGCTGGTGCCGAACTCCGTGGCGGCAGTGCAGATCGCGTCGAAGGAGGTGTTGTCGAACGCCCCCTCCACGTCCATGAATACGCATAACGCTGCTCCCCGCCGGTGTAGCGGGCCTTCCACCTCGCGGACGAGGTGGTGCAGCGCCGTTTCCGTGGATCTGCCAGCTTGGTATGCGTGTTGTGCCCAAGATACTGGCCTTATGGTCAGTACACGGTCCCTGATGTATCTGTCAACCAGTCTCTCCATGGTTTTCAGCATGAAGGACGTCAGGCTGATAGGTCGCCATGATTTCGCCCGGTCGTAGCAGCCCTTGCCCGGTTTCGGTATAAAGACCACCCTGACCTCTCTCCAGTTCCTGGGTACATAGCGTAGTGCCAGACAGGCCCTGAAGATTGCGTTCAGCGAGTTGATGAGGATGTCCCCTCCCTTCTGTAGGAGGGCCGGGAATATCCCATCCGTGCCCGGGCTTTTGTACCCGTCGAAAGTGTCCACAGCCCACCTTATTCTGGTCGGCGTGACGATTTCTGCCGCTGTCTTCCAGTCCCCTGGGCCCCTCCCGCGGGGAGCCTCCTTTGCGGGAGGCCCTCGAGTCGCGGGTGTGGAGCCTGGGAAGTGGGTGCACAGCATGTGGGATAGTATGTCAGCCTGGCTCTCCGCCATGTTGCCGTCGGGGAGGACGAGGCTGTCTAGCTTTATCGGAGGCCCCGAGGCGAAGACCCTACGGAGCTTGGCCACTACGGTGAGGTCCTCTGTCTCCTCGCAGAAGTTCCTCCAGGCCTCGGTTTTTGCCTTCTTTATTAGATTTTTGTATTCCTTCTGGGCTGCCTTGTAGGCTGCCTCTTCCTTCCTCCTCTTCCTTCTGCGTTTTGAGGGCCCTGTTGAGCAGTTTGCGCGAGCTCGTTCTGCACCTGCCCAGCTCCCCGCTCCACCAGGGCACCTTTTTACCCGCCTTACCTTTTTTCACAGGACATGCCTTCTCGTAGGCCTGTACGATGGATGCCTGCAGTTCCGTCACCTCTCTCTCCACTTGCCCTGCTGTTCTGGGCCTGTTGCGGGGCCCCCTGAGCCTCCTCTCCAGCTCCTCCTTATAGGAGGTCCAGTCCGTGGCCCTGGGGTTCCTATATGCCCTCGTTTGCTCCCTGGTCGCCTTCGCGACCAGTTCGAGGGGGATGCGCTTCTGGTCGGAGAGGGTGTCTTCCTTCCGCACCCGCCAGCCCCTGACGTTGCTAGCGAGTTTCGTTGTGCAGAGCGTGATGTCTATCACCTCCTGCCTAGTTGGGATGACGAAGGTCGGCTGTGACCCCCTATTGAGGATCTCCAGCCCGGTGGACGAGAGGTACTCTAGTAGTGCCGCGCCTCTGTCGTTAGTGTCTGAGCTGCCCCACACTTCATGGTGTGCGTTTGCGTCACATCCAATCAGTAGGTTCAACCTTTTGCTTGTACAGTAGTCCACCAGTGCTCTGAGTTCTTCCGTGGGTGGCGGTGCCTCAGAGTCGTATGGGAGGTAGGCTGAGCAGACGACCACGTCGGTCATGCCGCCTTCCGCCAGTCCCATCTTGATGGAGGCTGCTACTAGGTCCCTGCAACAGAACTGGCTCAGCCTTAGAGCGCTATGTCTTTTGTTTACAAAGACACAGGCCCTTGGGCCTTCCCCCCCTTCTGCGCTTATCAGAGTCCCTATGCTGGTGTCTATACCTTCAATAAGTCCTCTGACTACCCAGGGCTCCTGTATTAATGATATGTCTGTTTCTTCCACCGCCAGGTCTCGGCTGTGTACCGCCGAGGCCGCTTTGCAGTGGCGCAAGTTTATCTGTGATATGGCTACTGTGTCCCCCGCCATGGACCCACCTCGCCTACCCTATCTGCTGATCGGAGGGGCCCAGTTACTGGGCCCTCTCCACCTCCGCCCCTCTATCCGGTGGAGCCTCCGTCTCCGGGGGCCCCTCCTCCGTCTCCCTGGCCTGGATCAACCTGTCGTCCAGGATCCTTTGGACCCCGGCCCGCACGTCTGCCTCTCCAGCCCTCCTTGCCTCGTGGGCTCTCGAGGGTCGCCCCCTAGATCTGCCCGCGCCCCCTCTTTTGGGTGGGCCCATCTTGCCCTGGGTTCCAGAGATTGCCCTCCGGTCCCCTGGGCCCGTTGGGCCCTCTTCTCTCTTCGCTTGCCCTGCGGCCCCTTCCGCGCTTTCCCTTCCTTCCCTGGGGGTCTCCGTCCCCGTTGCCGGAGCCGGAGCCTTTCCCTCCTCTGCGGCTGGTCTATCCCTGCCCTCCTGCGCCGATGGGCCGGAAGCCATCTCCGTCCCTCCCGTCCTCAGGTGTGCCTCCCTGAAGGAGACCCTCCCGAGTCCGTAGTGAGCCAGGTGGCCCCCAGCCCTCAGCACCCCCTTGGATTGGCAGTTCTACACCCAGTGCCAGGAGAACCGATCTTTGGCTCTCCTTCCTATCCCAGACCCTCCATAAGTGGGTCTGTAGGCCGGTGTTCTGCCTTGGTGTAAGCCGTCTGAGGATGACCTCGGTCCTCTCTAGTAGACCAGGGAAGACCACGGTCATCCTCGTGAGCCTGGGCAGTTGGCCGCCCTCCATTAGCTGGAGGGAGGCCCCCGCCCATGGCCTGAGCTCTGGGATTGTGCCCCTTAGCCATTCGAGCGCTGCTTCGTTGGAGCAGGTCACCCATATGAGGCCCTGGTCGTACCGGTGCTGCTCAAAGCACGGGACCCCCCTCCCTTCTGGGATGGAGTCCAGCACCCCGCACAGCCCCTGCACCACCAGGTCCCCCTCCGCCTTGCTCAGGGTGACGTCGGGGTAGCCGGAGGGCGATATCACCACCCTCCTGCCCCCCCCCCCCCCCCCAACTGCCTCCCTGTAGCTCGCCGGCCTGGTGGCTGCTCCTTTGCCCCTTTTCGGGGCCGAGTACGCTTCCGGCGAGGTACTGTCCGAGGGCCTGGGCCTTTTCAAGCCCGAGTTCTCCGCCCCCGTCGGTGTGCGGCATGGTGTCGCGCTCGCCGCGGGTTTCCCACTTACTGGGCCCCCCGCTGCGCTAGCAGGGGCCCCGTCCAGGCTTGGTCCCGAGGAGGTCACGGAGGCCAACTTGGCCTTCCTCGCCCTCCTCTTTGCCGCCCCTGAGCGGTTCCCCTTCTTCTCTTTGCGGTCCTGGGTACAAGAGGTCCCGGCGGTAGCTGAGCCCTCCTGTCGCCTGTCCCTTCTCGTCGGCAGGGCCTTCGAGACCGCCAGACTGCTGTCGGTCATGGAGATTAGCGTCTCCATTTCCTCCACCAGCCCCACTATCTCGGAGCTCTGCCTGGCCGGTGAGGTCACTTCCATGGAACCATTCACCGGGTACTCCGTCCTCTTTTTTGTTGTTGTTTTGTTTGTTTGTGTCTATGTCCATAATTGGTCCCACTAGTATGCAGGAAGCAAGGTCCGCCCCTAATACGTACAATGGGGTGTCGTCCGGTTCCCCAAGGGCATCGTTGACGACACTGTACCCCAGTGCCATTCAGCCCTCGGCACGATAGCTTACACCTTGGCTTGGGGAGCCATGGGTCCGCGGTCGGGGCCTTAGTTCCCCTGGGCCGGTTGTTACTCCGGCCGGGTTACGTATAGCCACCAACAGACCCGGGGACCCGCAGCCAGCGGTCTCAGTTTCCGGTTGCCAATCGGCACCCCGGTCCCCGAGACCGTGGGTGCCGCGCCTCTCCCTGGCCCTCTCCTATCCGCCACCTGGAGACGCGCTCGGTCGGAGCTCAGCCCACGTTCCCCTCGCCCGGTTTATAGAGCTTGGGAAACCCGAGAATTACAAATTACAAATGTAATTAGCAATTGAATTTTTCCTAATTACAAATTACAAATGTAATTAGCAATTGAATTTTTGCTAATTACAAATTACAAATGTAATTAGTAATTGTTTTTTTCCTAATTACAAATTACAAATGTAATTAGTAATTTGTAATTAGCTAATTACAAATTTGGCCAACACTGCTCAGACGATGCCGCTGGACAACCAAGAGGCCGAAACCCAAACGTCACCTCCAGGCCGCCGTCACGTGCGAATTCAAGTGCGCCCCGATATCGCAGTAGCAGCCACCCAGACAACTAAGACGATGAGATGGCACACGGCGACGCAAACCGACTCGCCAGTGCGAAACACCCGAGACGTGGCGACGCAAACCCGTCGCGTAACTTTCGCCCCCTCACCCACATGCACATTAGTGCCCCGCTCAACCAGTCAATCGCCAAGTCCGATTCGACGCCGGCTCATGAGGGTGGCGGACGACGAGTTTGAATTTCCTCGCCACTACGGTGCTGCCGCGTCTACCGAAGACCCTACCGCTACCACCGCCTCCGCTAGATCCCAGCCCGAGTTTCCGCTAACCCCGGAACCCGAGCCCATGGACGTGGAGTACCGCTCGCCAGCCCTAGGAGGAGGAATACGTCCTCGGCCGCATCCCAAAGATCTCCCGACGGATCGGTATGTCCGAAAGGGACCCTGGGCGGAGACTCCCCCGGACACACATGTGAGGTATGCCACGCGAGAGACCATAGACGACTCGCCACCAGTCATTCCGCAAGCCATACCGCGACCCTCCACCGAGGTTCGTCCGCAGGCCCCCCGTCGACATGCGCCACCCCGGGTGCCTCACGACGACTCGCCGAGGCCACTCTTTTGGCATGCCCCCTTCGGCGCATGCTGGTGTTGCCATCTATATGGTCATCAGCACCGTGATTGCCCGAAACTAGGACACCCGGATTATGTGTACTGCTACCGCTGCGGCCTCTCCGGAACCAAGTGCAACACTTGCCCCTACTGTCGTGGCGACTGGGACCACGAACCCGGAAACTGGTAGGAGTCCCCCTAGACCCTTCGTACCGCTGACCAAACCGCTGCGCGTTCGAGATAAGTCGCTCTAAGTTGATTTTCGTTATTCCATAAGTTCCATCTTTCGTCGACATCGCAAGTTCCTAAGGAGTGTCTTTGTCAGTCCCTCTGTAAAGCTTAGTCTCCGAGACACTTGCCACAGTTAAGATCGTTTGTCATATCGCTATCTTATTGTTAGTGTATCCGCTTCGAACCTCCGTTCTAGTCGTTTCTAGTCGAAAAACAACTTAGTCTTGCCTCTTGTTCAGTAGCGACCACCAACGACATCTCGTAGATCCCGCAATCAGCTGTCAACTAAGTAAGTAACCTTTTGTCATAATTTTTTTTCTTTGTCGCTAAGTCAGTCATGAAGTCGCTTATTATCGCTTGTGGTATAACGAGAGCAAGAGGCCTTTCCTAGGCCTCCTTTTAGGAGGGAGGAGTTGTGACGTTGCAGATGTTCTGCCGTCACAGTAGCTCTTCCAGCGAACTTTCCTAGCTAACGATACCGCGAGAGAGAGGTAGAGCACGTCTCAACCTCGGGATAATAGCGACACACCTAATTAAGGAATATTAGAGTTAAACTAATTCGATGTGTTTTTTTGTTAATGTGCGATGTGAGAGAGAGAGAGAGACGATTTAGATCAAGACTACCGCTTCGAGAACTTCCGCTCCGAAAACTTCCGCTGCTGAGATGACCACAACTATCGCCAATGAGGCCTCCACGGTACGCAGCCCGGGACCTGTACCTCAGAAAGTACCGAGGGTAGTACCGCACCATCTGGAGGCAAGGCTGTTGACCTTGGACGAAGATGCCGCTGAGAGTGAACAGGGCCTGCATACGGCTACCTGTCAGCCGATATCGCTTACCGCCGAGCATCTGGCCTGCAACGACGGCGTACAGGGTTGTACGCTACAACGCCGCAACCTCCCGTTACCGCACCAGCTTCCATCTACCGCTCCTGTCAGTATTACCGACGCCACGTTTGGTCCAAGAAAGACTCGCGGCGTAACGTTATCGCAAAAGGATGCGCCACGTGAGAGTGGGTGAGAATTGCGTCCCGCGTGCTCCTGGCAGATCGACAGAGGTGTAGATCCGGTCCAGGGACACCTAGATCTTGCCAGGAGGGATTATCAACGCATGGACGGTACCACTACGTAAGAGCCAAGGTCACACCTTCCTCCACGTCATCTCGCAACCCCAGCCTCGAAGAACGGCTAAGTTATCGCTAAGAAGCGCGGAGCCCTACGCCTGATGGCCCCCAACCAGATGACGCTTCGTAGACAACGGCTGACGAGCTGTTGCTACGAAGTCGTCGGTTAAGGGAGCCAATCAAGTAATGAGATGTACCTCATAGGTTCCCCACCCCCTAGGCGTAAGGAGCAGCGAGGAGACCACCGAAATCCTGCAAGAACTCGTCACTTCTACGTTCAACTAGTGTGTGAGCTAGACGTGTTCCCAATCTCTCTCTCAGGCCGTTAGCCTCGTAGTTATCGCTGTCGAGTTTTATTCTTCTCTGTTATCGCTGATTTACTAAGTTTATTGTTATCACGAAGTTATTAAGTTATCGTTATCGCTGCAATTATCGCAGTGTAAGTTAAGTAAGTGTGTGTGAGAATCCACATCTTTCGTTAAGGTAAGGCTATACTCGGTTTGTGAAGCCACGAGGTCTCGCTGGATTTTCCGCTTTATCGTATCTTTTGTGTAGCGTGCAGCCTACGGGCCACGCGATTAGTTCATTTTTCTCTGAGGAAATTCAGCATAAGGACTTCGTGACTGGCTGTAGCCATTTTCTCTGCCTATTTTAGTAGATCTATCTTTTCTGATTATCGCCGATGCTTATTGTTTGATACCTTGCCGCTTACTTACTTTACCGCTTGACTCAGCCATTTTTCTCTATACTTTTGTCTGTAGTTATTTCTTTGATCTATCTCTGTATTCAGTATCATATTATTGTGCATGGTGTGTCGCTAATTAATTTCCAACTCCCCGAGGGTTGGCTGAACGTAGATGTCATAGGCTAAGTTAGTTAATAAGTAATTTCTTTGATCCGAATCCCGCTGTATATCTTTGAAATTAATATTTCCGTATGTTGCGAACCTTTGATTATAATCTGTTTCAGCATATTTCAATCCAGCCTGTTATCTAAGAAAGTTAGTTAAAGTCAGTCATTAAAGTATTACCGCCAATATTATAAATAATATCGCTAGCGTGCCGCTGTGTTAGACAATTCGCCAGAGTATCGTATCGCTCGGTGATACGCAGTCTAAAACGTAGTATAATAGCTTGCTTTGTATCGCTTCTAAGGCGCTCACTAGCCGACCGGCGTGTTATTGTTTTTTATACCGCTGCGTTGAATATAAGACGTAGTTAAATTATATTCTTTCCTTTGTAATTTCGTCTTTATCCCATATCAAATCATATCATATATCGTCCCTATTATATTATTTTTAGTATCTTCTTCCGATCATATTATTTTGTTATATTGAATTTATTTGTTACCGCTACCTAATTGTTAACGCTGAAAGTTTTAATATACGGAATCGTGGATTCCCTTGAAGGATTTATCTGGTGTACCAACTTTATTTGATTAATTAGAAGGCGAACCTACCCACTCTACCATTATCGCTGCACATCTGAGCTAACCGCGGGCTTTAAGGCCGTCGTTCCACTAAATTTGTCTATATCGTTTTGTATCTGAATTATCGTAATTATCTGTGATCGACGCAGTCGCGTCTGGCGCCCAACAAAACTACCGCTGAAAGATTTATTTAGTGATTTCGAATTTTATTTGAGGAACGCCGTAGGGTGCGGTGGTGCACCTCTGACACCATCGTTACAATACATATATCATTTGCAGAAGCTAGTGATACCGAAGCAGCAGCTCCGCGTGCCAAGACGCAAAAGCGTAATGACGAAGAGGTTGCAGGAGGTAGAAGCAAATGTGTATCGAGGCAAACGGTTTGGCGACACCGAAAGTTGATTGAAGCTGGTCGTGAAGCAGGTACGTCGGCACATATATACTTTCATATGTATAATGTATACATAGTGTATGTATGTGATTACAGTGTATCGTTTGTTGAACATTATCTGTACGGCTATACAAGCCGAGTTGCGCCACGCCGATAACATGTATCGCACGTCAGCGACGGACTATGTGTGTGATATAACTTTTATTTTACGCAGAGACCTTGAAGATAATTAAATGATTAAACGAACTTACCTGTAAGTGAAGTTCTGTCTTAATTGTATGTAGCGCCTCTTCCGAAGAGATCAAAATGTAGTACCCCCTACTTTATACCGGAGTCGCCACAATCTTTAAAGTATAGAAGTTTCCATACTTCTGCCATCTTGGTTCGCGTGTTCCTCATTCAGTTCAAAGTGTATTTGTCGTAAAGAATTTTGGGGAATTCTCGAATTAACTGTCAGAGAATCAGGGAGTGTTTTACACAGGGAGGGTTTGATCTCTTCGGAAGAGGCGCTACATACAATTAAGACAGAACTTCACTTACAGGTAAGTTCGTTTAATCATTTAATTGTATTTCGCGCCTCTTCCTCGAGATCAAAATGTAGCTGTTCAAAGTCTTTTACGACAATACCAACACGCATAACAACTATCAGCAAGGGAATATATATATATTGTTCAACACATTTATAACGATATAACCGTTTAACTTCTTAAGAATAAGGATTTAAGAATAAGGATTTAGTAAGTTCTAGACATGGGCTTGGTCTAAGATTGCAAGTGCAAACGACTCTTTGTCCTCGATAATAGGGCGGTTATAAAATTTCGCGAAAGTTTGCGAGTTTTTTGTCCACCCAGCAGTTTTAAGAATAGAGTCGATGGTTATACCATTACGCTTTGCAGTCGATGTCGATGCATGCCTTGTGCTATATGCACTGAATATAGACACATCTATATTGCTGTCGCGTAATACTTCTTTAATCCATCGACTTAAGGTTTGAGTTCCCACAGCTTTATGAGGTTTTTTTGATGATATGAAAAGCAAATGTTCTCCATTGCGAATATCCTTGGTCTTTTTTAAATAAACCTTCAAGGCTAGTGCTGGGCATATTGATAAGTCTTTCTCAAAAAACGGAATTATAAGATTAGGTTGTACTTTGTTGGGACCTGAGGTCTTCAATTGGTTGGTAATTCTTATCTCGTAATTATTATCACTTGTGACAATATTCCTTATATCGATAGAAGCCATCGTTTGAATACGGTGACCAGTAATAAGAGCCAACAATGTTACTAACTTTTTAGCTAAAACCTCAATCGAGAGATCATCATTGGAATCTAATTTCTTTAAGTACGTTAACACATCTTTGGGGTCCCAGGTAGAGTCGTACTTTGCCTTAGGTGGTCTCATTTTTCCAACACCCTTGAAAAATCTTTTCAAATGTTCGTCATCTCCAAGTCCAAACCCATGTATCAAGGCAATTGCTGAACGATAACAGTTCAGGGTCCCATATGAAGCGCCTTTATCATACTGTTCACTTAAGAACTTCAATACCATGAGAACAATGATCTGATAATGGTCTAGATGGTTATCTTTACAAAAATACCACCATTTCTTTAAACCATTGTCATACTGACGAAGTGAGGACGGAGCAAGTGATGAAATCATGATTTCTGTTGATTCGGCTGGGATCTTCTTCAACCTGAGCGCTTCCCTGATATAACCCCTGCCACCAGGGTAATCCTCCGCCACAGTGGATGAGGTTTCCTGTCCAGAGATTGTAAAAGATTAACGTCAGGTTGAAAATGAATTGGTGAAGATTCAAGCATTGATGTGTATAAAGGAAACCAAGCCTGTGCTGGCCAGTGTGGAACCACTAAGATTCCTCTACTTTGCTCGAATCTAATTTTTTCCAGAGTACGCAAAATGATGGAAAAGGGAGGGAAAGCATAGAAAAAATATTCTTTCCAACCGATAGTAAAAGCATCAATTGCAATTGATGCGGGATCTTTTTTCCATGAAATATATTTTTCACACTTTGTATTGGTTCTGGTGGCAAATAAATCGACTTCTGGCTGTCCAAACCTCTTGACAATTTTTTCAAATACTGGAGATGATAACGCATACTCAGTTTCAGGTTCAAGCCTGCGTGACTCGACATCTGCCTCATAATTATCTTTGGATGATATGTAACTGGCAAAAATCCATAGATTTCTTTCTTCGCACCACTGCCATATGTTCTTAGATATTTTAGCTAATTTAGGAAAGCGAACACCTCCTTTCTTGTTGACATATGCTATGGCCGTGGTGTTATCTATCCTTAATAAAACATCACAGTCCCTTAATTTTTCTGCGAAACATTTCAACCCGAACCATGCAGCCAACAGTTCTAAATAATTTATATGCTGACTTCTCTCATTATTGTCCCAATGACCAGAGACTCGATCCTTATTACAACACACCCCCCAGCCTGATAATGAAGCATCCGAAAAGATTTCAATACAAGGAACAAAGTTTTTTATTTTATTTTGGGCTTTGGATATATTTTTCCCCCACCAATTGAAATCTTCCTCCAACTCAGAGGACAAAATCATACTTGCTTCAAAATTATCATTGCTGTGTTCAAGTGCTAAAAACCTTTCACGTTCAAAACCTCTTATATATACTCTACCGTATTTCAATGTTAAGCAGCATGAACCCAAAGTTCCAATGAATGATGCAAATTCTCTTATTTTACAATGCTTCATGGCCTTAAATTTCTCAACTTTATTTTGCACTTTTTCTTGTTTTTCTTTTGGAAGCTCGACGACCATTAATTCAGAATCATAAATATTTCCGAGGAATTTACACCGAGTTGAGGGTACTTTATGACTTTTACTTTCATTAATCAAGAATCCTAGCTTCTGCAGCAATGTACACGTCACTCGGACATTCTCTTGGCATTTGATGAAGGATTTTTCTATGAATAAGATGTCATCTAAGTATATAACTGACGTATAACCTAAGCTACGGAGATGAGACATAACTGGCTTCATAATTTTTGTGAATGTGTATGGTGCAGTGTTCAAACCGAAAGGTAAACAGGTAAATTCATAAAATACTCCTTCAAAAATAAACCTCAAGAACTTGCGATCTGACTTCCTGATTGGAATTAAATAATATGCATCTTGGAGGTCAACAGAAGCCATGAAACAATGCGGTGACAATAATCGCTTTACAATTTTTTCATCCTCCAGCTTGAAATGTTCTGTATCGATAAACTCGTTGAGCTTTTTCAAGTTTAAAATTAATCGATTTGAACCATCTGGTTTCTGAACCAGAAAATTTTTTGATACAAACTGGAATTTGCTTGGCGAGACCTGATCAATGGCACCCTTCTCTCTCAACATACACAGTTGCTCCTTGATGGCAACACGTTCTTGGCATGACCACTGAGACTCAAAGGGTGGATTACTTTGTGTTACTCTAGATACAAATGGAATCTTATATCCATTAATCCAATTCAGGATAAGTTTATCAGAAGTAATCCCGAGCCAATGTGAACGAAATTTTTCTAGCCTGCCTGCTGAACTACTTACAGTATTTAGGTCTGCTTCTTCGACGTCGACTGGTGGCTCTTCTCGTGTGCTGGTCGACGGTTGGTGTATTGTTTCGGTTTCGAGTAAGGTTTGCGCCCGCCCGACGTCGAGGTGCGTGTCGGTTTGTACGACTGACGGCGGGGCGGGCCCTTCGAGTTTTTTGCCTGATTACTCTGATTTTGTTGAGGAGTAGGCTTCAAAATCTTGACTGTCGACTCCAGCGCTTTGATAGCCTTTACTTTGTCGTCCAATTTTTCTCCAAACAACCACTCATCAACTGTGGTTGCATTGAGAGCATCTCTGTGAGATGCGATGACGTTCTTCAAAATGAGATTTCGACGAATATTTGACTCTTCATGTTGGAGGTCTGCCAGGAGATGGAGGATACCCCATAATGATACTGTTAACTCCTTAACTGGTACCTTATCATCACTCTTCAGATTTGTAACCTTGGTAATAATGTCCAGTATACCAGCCAGGCTCGCCGTTATCCTGTTTTGCTTTTCCACAATTCGACTGTCTCTCTTTACAATTGTCTCCTGAAGGCAGCCTTTCACTTCTGGGTTTAATTTAGGAGGATCCATTATTAAACAATTCTCAGGTGACAAGAATTTTTCGAATAATAATTTCCTTTTGTCATGTGGTAGACCCTTCTTAATAACCTCTTCTACCCCAGCTGCAAATTTCGTGTGAACTGCAGGTGCGAATTTTCTGTCAGGGTAAATCCTCTCCCCTAGAGCCTGAAGAATTTCGGGGTCTAGGTCTGTTTCCATAGGCTTTTTGGAATTATCCTGAGGTTGTACCTGTTGTGAAGGGCCGACTGATGTTTGAGCTTCGTCATTATTAGTGACTGAGGGAGTTATTTGCTGCAACGTAACGGTTGGGGATTGATCTCGTCCCATATGATGGACTTGAGGATCTGGGACTTGAGCTGTCCCTGGGCTCTGTAACGGAACATCTGAGACATAAACTGGGATTTCCGTTTCCTCAACTGGACCAGCCTCCTGAGATTTTTCACTCTGACCCGAACCTTCGGAATCCGACCCACCAGGATTCTTTTCATGACGTCGATAATAGTCTCGTGCACGACTGCGTCTGTAGCTTAGCGGTTGAACCGGACTTCTACTACGTAGTCGGCTTCTACTTGGACTAGGGTGTGGTCTGCGATGGTCGCGAGATCTGTGGTATCGTTCAGAACTCGGACTGTGGTAATATTTGTCATGATAGTCGTCCCAGTATGCACGATGATCATCGTCCTGATCTCTGCCCCTACCTAGGTGTTAACGAAAAGAAAAGGGGACCATGCTGTATGCTGTATACTAACTTTTTGGTCGTTGATTTTTGTTGTTGGTTGAACCATAACTTCCGTAAATCCATGTCAATGTCAGTTGGACCGACTTGACTGGTGATTATCATCAGGCTTTGGTTGGACCAAAGCCTGAGACAAGACCCTTATCACAACCGGTTGGACCAGATTGATAGGGTTATGTGTACCTGTACATTGTCGACGCCAGCAGGGCAATTTTTGTGGTACACCATTCTTGCAGCATGCTTCATTTGTTCAGGTCTGATAGATACCAGAACTGAACTGCCGTTAACATAACCTGAAACTTACCACGATGTTGCGAACGATTTTCGCGTTCTTGGCGTTCAACTTT
The DNA here is from genome assembly GCA_947538915.1 of Tenthredo distinguenda. Classification (NCBI taxonomy): domain Eukaryota; kingdom Metazoa; phylum Arthropoda; class Insecta; order Hymenoptera; family Tenthredinidae; genus Tenthredo; species Tenthredo distinguenda. Next base: position 17,758,030 of record OX384534.1, read on the forward strand.
CTTTTTCAGTTTTTTAATTTCTCTTCTTAACTCGTTCTCTTTATCATCATCTTTCGATGAATGTTTATTCTTCTTGTTTGGCATCTCAATCCTTGCTGATAATTTTTCACATGTGACGCTCTCGGCACAAAGAAAAGGAATGAGGAACACGCGAACCAAGATGGCAGAAGTATGGAAACTTCTATACTTTAAAGATTGTGGCGACTCCGGTATAAAGTAGGGGGTACTACATTTTGATCTCGAGGAAGAGGCGCGAAATACAATTGAAGAGTTTGGCCGATGTAATGCATTGCCAACCGAATTAGATCGGCGTTCAACAATGATCGATATGCAGTCCGATAATAACCAACCTGGGACGTCGGCATCGAAAACCTGTGATGCAATTACGAATGCTGATGTCGACGCTGCCACGACAGTAGTTGCGGATGACGATGAAGTATTGGATTGATTTCGTGATGATCGTTGGATTTCTGATTGTACACATGCGGCAAGCACGAGCACTCTACCTGAGTCTCCGTCCGACGAAGAAAGTGTTACTTCGAGTAGTGTAAATCCACCGCCTGCATCGCCAGAACATCCGCAATCAGCCGGACCATCATCCCCGCCGGTTGAAGTGCACTGCGGGCGTGCAGACAGCAATGTCGATCATTACAAGACGGCCAATAAAATCAGGGACTACATCTTGACTGATGGCGACACCGTAATGTTTAAGGATGCGAATTTAAAGGTATCGCGGGTTGTTCTGATAATACTTGGGCTCTGCTGTCGATTTTCATTGAGCCATAAAGCTAGGCGTGCGATAATCGAGGCAACGAAATTATTTGCCGGCTCAGAATACCGTAATTGGGATATCAGCGATTATTACCTGTCTAAAATATTCGATGCACCAGATGGGATTGTTAAGTATCATTTCTATTGTGAAGTATGTTGTAAAGAATTGGAGCCGCCATCAGCGAAAGATGCGATCAAGCCGAAAGAGTCTGTTTGTGATAATTGCTTGCAGCAGTGCGCGATATCATTGAATTCACCGAATCATTTCGTAACAATAGATTTGAAGTATCAGCTCATGTCGTTGCTCAGTTTGAAGATAATAAATGACGGTTTGGCGATGAATTTGCAAAATATGAATGCCGAAGCTGGACCTGTTTGTAACGCAATACGCGACGTTTACGATTCGATACTGTACAAGCGTTTGCTGTCCAATAAAACGGATTTTTCCGAATTGCTTACGTATACGTTCAACACAGACGGAGCGCCGTTATTTAACAGTTCAAGAAGAAGTTTTTGGCCAATATCGCTTACAATTAATGAGTTGCCGCAAAATTTACGTTTCAAATATCCTCTACTGGCAGGATTATGCGTCGTGCGAACAGAACCGTCGCCGGAGATGATGAATATGTATTTGAGGTCGTTTGTAGAGCAATCGAATAGGTTAGGCGAAGGAGGTTTCACGTTACGTTTGCGTGACCACGATGTGCACTTTGTGCTCAAACCGTTCGCGTGCAGCGTCGACAGCGTCGTACGACGGATTGTTCAGAATAGATTACAATTCAACGGATACTACGGATGCTCGTGGTGTTATTCAATTGGTGTGCACAAACAGGGTTGCATGCGTTTTCTAGCGGAAGAAGTTAAGCCTAAATGTAGGACACATGAAGAGTATTTGAAGGACGCGAAAGCCGCGGAAGGGAAAATCGCTGCACTGCGGAGCGCAGCTGTGTCGCGGTCGGTTATGATTAAAAAGATTAAGAGTAACGTACGAGGAGTCAAGGGCAAAGCGGCTCTGACCGGTTTACACGATTTTGATATGATACGGGGATTCGTTCGAGATTACTTGCACGGGGATTGGAGTGGTGTAACAACTCAGATGTGGTCGATCTGGTGCGATCGGCAAAGTCCGATTAACCTGACTACGGCGCAACAAGACGAAGTGAACGAACGACTGATGAACATGACGCCCCCAAACGAAGTGCATAGATGCGTGAGACCTTTGAGAACTGAAAAATGTAAATGGAAGGCGCCGGAATGGCGAAGTTAGCTGCTGTTTCACGCGATTCCATGTTTAACTGGGATTTTAGATGAATACGCACTACAGCATTTCGCTTTATACGTGAATAGTATATACACACTATTGAAAACGAATATCACTGAAGAAGAATTGAATACAGTTCGGTACGACCTGGATCGTTTCGTACTATTATTTCAAGTTATCTACGGAGAAAAGTATGTCACATTCAACGTTCATTCGCTTCGACATTTAGTCCAGTGTGTGAGATACACTGGTCCTCTTTGGGCAACATCAACGTTCCCTTATAAAAGCATGATACATAACTTGAAGCAACACGTGCACTATCCGAAAGGAGTTTATGAACAGATGGTAGCGAAGACTGTACAAATGAACGTATTACGCAGTGTTGTACAAGAAACGGAGGAATCTGAAACGTATTTGTGGTTTCATGAATCATTATTCGCGAAAACTGTTGTAGCGTCATATTGTAGAACTCCAATTGAAGAATCAGGTGCAGGTTCAGTTGTATTGTTAGGAACAGGAAGACCGTACACATCTGCGGGAGATGTAATTGACAAATTTCGTGAAAACGTTGATGCGAGTGAAATTCTTGTGTATAAACGATGTATACATTCAGGAATGATGATTTATTGTGCGGATGAGTATAACAGACAAAACAGAGCGAACAACACTATGTTCGTTGTTAAAGGTAGCAGAATCGTGAAGGTATTGAAGTTACTGCGTTACAGAGCAGGCTCCTTTCCTGAAGTGTCGTGCTATAATTTGAGGCAAGTTGTACTTGGGAGAAGTACGCACGATCGTGCGGGTATAAGTGAGGAATTTGTAATCAACGACGTGGTTGTTGAGCATTTGCGTGAAGTACTTGAACGCCGTTGCGATACCATTATACCGGTTGCACATTTGATTGAGAAATGCGTCGTGATTAGCCCTATTCCGAACCGATTATACGTGTCGAGATTGCCCAATACAGTTGAAATCCAATAATCATATGGCATGTTGCGATGAGATTGTGACATGTCATGAATCGCTGTGTGTGAATATGTGACATGATACATGTGTGGAGTGTACAGACAGATAGATAAAGTAATAAACTTTATATGTAAATTGATTATTTCAGAAGTATAGCCTGCTTGAAATGTCTGATAAATAGTGATAGAGACTTATAGGTCTGGACAGAATGCGAACACAAAAGCAGTTTACATTCCGGATATGTATACGGTTTTTCCGTCGGGATTCTCGACGACTCCAGCATTTTGTAGCAGACATTTTCAGCAGATATTCAAAAAAAGAGTAAGTGATGTGGCATTGAAGATGGATTCGAGAGAAGTAATATCCGGGTCCAAAAACATCTGAAATGTAAAAAACTCCGCCAAGTACCCAAATTATCTTACAATGAAAATTCACGACAAACATATCGCCAGTCTCTGTGATGATATTAGGAAAGTCTACAAAGCACTGAAATTTCCCTGCAAGTGTAGGTCGTGGAGTCGGACCTCGTTGTTTCGTGTAGTGATATCGCAACATCATTCCAAGAGCTACGTACTTGGCGGGCACATTTTTTTTTTCTCAGCTGCAGGATCAATGAAGAATTTGCCTTTGTTTATGCATAAGATAGTAGATTTACAAATTAATTTGAACCAGAGTCCAGTCAAGTCGCTGACACCTATTTCATAAAAGAATCATCATCTGATTGATGACTTAGAGCATAATCCTGATTCTTATATTTACGCGTTATGAGTCTTGTTTTGCAACAAATATATTTTACAGAAGTAAATAGGCCGTATATCACCATGTGCCTTGAATAACCTTGTTCAAGCTAGTTCCCGTTCGTATACTATATCAGAATATCGTCGCGCGCGAGTGTAAGGACGCGCGCGACGATATTTTGTTACACATATTATTGGGGAATCAGGATATTATCAATAAGAATAAGAACATTGTTACGTATAATTCAGGAGTTCATGATAAGCAGCTACTTTAAAATGAGTAATTGTCCTCTCCGTAAAGGTCCTCATCCAGTTTGTCGGCGTTACATCTTTTGTCATTGTATACCGTAACACAATTGACGACAGAATTGGGTCTCGGTTAAAAGAGCCAAGGTGAAATAGCATCTATACTATTCTTATGTTCAAGCAAACAGCTGATACCATAATATATATAAATAGACTATAGCAGTATGACGGTTTGCTATTATACTGTACCTAATTATGATGAATATCTACGATTATACTGCGTATCTCTGCAATTCACATATTCATTTAAATTCTTTAATTTTATTCGCCGTCGTACGTATGGTTCTTGAGTTTTGTTCTGGGTATGCAATTTTGCAGCAAATAATATCAATTTTAATTGCTTCTAGATTATATGACATGAAATCGTTCATACTGTAGGCGAGTCTTATTAAGAATTTGTATTGAAGTTACGTACGTAGATATGAAAAGAGAATTACACACACCGAGGATAAGGCTGATGATTGAATACTATGGGCTGTTTATGCAAAACCTGCTATTTCTATACCATGAAAAGTTTCACATCATTTGTATACGTATTATGATTAGTATAATTATAAGTCCGATTATTGAAAATGTTATTACTGCTTTACAAGTATTTCTTGGAGGAAAGAGGAAAGGTGAAATGGTACAAGTGATAAGAAAAAAAAAAATGTGCCCGCCAAGTACGTAGCTCTTGGAATGATGTTGCGATATCACTACACGAAACAACGAGGTTCGACTCCACGATGTACACTTGCAGGGTAATTTCAGTGCTTTGTAGACTTTCCTAATATCATGACAGAGACTGGCGATATGTTTGTCGTGAATTTTCCTTGTAAGATAATTTGGGTACTTGGCGGAGTTTTTTACATTTCAGATGTTTTCGGACCCGGATTTCACTTCTTTTTGTAAGCCGCGTAATGCCGCGTACCGTACAGACGTTTGATATAAGTAATACCTCCAATATTTTCAAGATAGATCGCACTCGCATCCGATGGATATGTTGTACACGCCTACAACTCAGAATGAAGTCAGATAGTGCAGATCTACCTGCATTATGTATATATTATTGATCTGTACCGAACGATATTCGTATAACTATTCGATACGTGATTCTATGATACCGTGAGATCGTAACGCGAAAAATGACTCATTCAACGTTTGCTTTCAAAAAATTGTTGACTTTCGTCAAGTCGATTATATCTTATCGATCGAGAATCGTAAATTATATACAGGGTGATTCAGGTTGGACGCACCACTTTAGGCAGGTGTATTCCTCCTGGAAATCTAGGACTAAATTTCCTTCATCAAAACTTCAAGGGACTAATAGTTTCGGAGCTACAGAAGAAATTAGTTGACCAATCACAGGGCTGTGAAAGATCAAGACAGGGCCGGTTCAAGAGTATAAGTCGAGCAGTACCCGCGGCGGATCGAATTTTATCGTACGACGTTTCAGTTCGATTTCTAGATAAGTATAACCACGTCGTCTCCTGGAGATGTCTTCGTACGGCATTCACCTCCGTTTTTGTCGCCCTGATCCCTTAATTCATAGTTTCAGTCGTCCAGATCCCCTACTCCGTAATTCTCGCAGTCCAGATGCTCGGAATCGTAGTCGCATTTGTCTAGGTCTTCAGTTTCGTAGTTTCAGTCGCCCAAGTCTTCCGTTCCGTAGTTTGAGGACCTGGACGACTGAAACTACGGAGCGAAGGACCTGGACGACTGAAACTACGGAGCACAGCACCTGGACGACTGAAACTATGGAGCGAAGGACCTGGACGACTCAAACTACGGAACGAAGGACCTGGACGACTGAAACTACGAAGCGCAGGACCTGGACGACTGAAACTAGGGATCACAGGACCTGGACGACTGAAAATATAGAGCGAAGGACCTGGACGACTCAAACTACGGAGCGAAGGACCTGGACGACTGAAACTACGAAGCGCAGGACCTGGACGACTGAAACTACGGAGCGGAGGACCTGGACAACTGAAACTACGGAGCGAAGGACCTGGACGACTGAAACTACGGAGCGAAGGACCTGGACGACTCAAACTACGGAGCGAAGGACCTGGACGACTGAAACTACGAAGCCCAGGACCTGGACGACTGAAACTATGGAGCGAAGGACCTGGACGACTGAAACTACGGAGCGAAGGACCTGGACGACTGAAACTACGGAGCGAAGGACCTGGACGACTCAAACTACGGAGCGGAGGACCTGGACTACGCAAGCTACAAAGCTGAGGATCTGGACAAATGAGACTACGATTTCGAGGATCTAGTCCGAGAATCACTTGGTGGGGGACCTGGAAGTATGAATCAGAGGATGAGGACGACGAGACGGAGGTGAATGCCGTACGAAGGCATCTCGAGGAGACGACGCCGTCATACTCATCTAGGAATCTAATCTAACTGAAACGTCGTGCAATAAAAATCGATCCTCCGCGGGCACTGCTCGACTTGCAGTCTTGCTCACTCATAAACTTTGTGATCGGTCCACTAATGTAAGGTCTCGTGTAGCTCCGAAACTATTAGTCTCTCGAAGTTTTGGTAAAGGAAATTATTAGTTTTCAGGAGGAATACACCCACCTGAGGTGGTGCGTCCAGCCTGAATTACCCTGTAATAAAAAATATATAAAATTTAATTAACGCCCTCGGGCGGCCATTTTGCCGTACTAAGCGTTTTGTGACTTTATTCAAATCTCCTGACCGAGTGTGAGTACAGATTCGCACCAAAAACAATAGGGAGCTAGATTTCGATGGAGAACAGCTACGTTTTAAATTTCAAGTCGATACATACAGCCGTTCGATCGATATCTTGGTCCCTAGCAAGCGTCTAGCGAAAAATGGGGCGGAGAAGAAGAAGAAGATTGTGTTTTTTCATCAACTTCAACAGTTAATATCTCTGGAACCAAAAGACCGATTCTGTTCGAATTTGGACAACGAACTCATTCGGACTGGGACTCATAACTTTGTAAATTTCATCCGATAATATTCACGCATTCGGGAGATATAACGGTATGTTTACAGGTATGAACCGTTGCCTCGGGTAAATAATTCCCGGCTGCGCTCGCCTATCTTCAAAATAAAAATATGAAAAAAAAACTTTGGGGCTTGGTACTTGGCGGCGATTCGCTGCCGCGAATCTTGATGTAATGAGATACGATTGCATAGAATGAAGTTCACGTGTAAAAAGAGAGGTGATTATAGACACAATAAAATAGAATCTGGAAATTTGTATGTGACAAATAAATGATATACATATTATATGATATATCTACACGTATATCTTCAATATATGCTTATTTTTGTGGTTTGACTTCAGATCAGTACTTTAATTATGTAATAATAATATTATTGATATTCATATTGTTTAAGATCTATGTGTCTCACGTATGAGACTGGGAATATGCATATTGACTATGTAACAGAATAAAATTCTCATCTGTTTACAATACGGTCGAAATATACATGCATGTAATTATACCTGAGTGCTGTATGATGAATTCATCAAATCTTATTACACATGAAAACCCTAACACGCCCTGATAGTATAGTTTTAACCATGGAAAAGATAGCTTTCGGATCGACGCGCGTGAGTTCCGCAGTTGCTGTGTGAGGATTGGTCAGATGAAAAAACGAACGTGCCCTGATGTTGTAGTTTTAACCATGGAAAAGATAGCTTTAGGATCGGGACGCGTAGGTTCCGCAGTTGGCGTATGAAGATTTGTCAGATAAAAAAAAGAACGTGCCCTGATAAGGCAGTCGGAACCATGGAAAAGATAGCTTTCGGATTGAGGCGCATCAGTTCCGCAGTTGGCATGTGAGGATTTCCAGATCGAAACCTGAACACGCCCTGATGCGAATAGAATCCGAATTACAGCGAATATATTTTGAATAACGATTCCGGATTCGACCCACTCGACCGTGATCAGAAGCGAATACAATTAGTCGACTACATAGAAAACAGAAACAGCTGAATACAAACCGCGGCGAACTCTATCCAAAAACCTATCGGTTTACTTATCCGAATCTATAAATTGCTATCTGACATTTTTACCAGGGCAATTAAACTCCATAGCAACTTTATTTGTTAGAGCAAATTTGAGGATGTTCATGACGCTTTGCCAAACGTTAATACCTTTAATGGCGGCAAGCCGATTTGTCTGCGAAGCAAAAAAAAAATTACTCATCACAAACAAATTAACAAATTCATTTCAAATTGACAAAATCTAAAGACTTCGACAAGTAATCGCGTACATCCCATCAATATTATTGATTAAAAAGAATGTAATATGATGATGTAATTTTCATCGGACTTGGCCAAACCATCATCTCAATAAAAATACCTCGACAGCGAATAGAAAATATATGACCTAGACGGCTAAAACTATAGAGCGAATTACCTGGACGGCTGAAACTATGGAGCGGTTGACCTAGACGGCCGAAAACTATGAAGCGGATGACCTGGACGGCTAAAACTATGGAGCGAATTTCCTGGACCGCTGAAACTATGGAGCGGTTGACGTAAACGGCAAGAAACTATGGAGTGGACGACCTGGACCGCTAAAACTATGGAGCGGTTGACGTAAACTACGCCGGATGAAACCTAGACCGCGAAGACCATAACCCGATAGATCTGGGCGTCAGGAACTACGGTGCAATCGACCTGGACGACCGAAAATACAAATTGAATTCAATAATAATAAAAATAGCGGTCGTCCAAGCTAATAAGAAACATACCACGGGCTCTGCCCATGGCTTGCTTTTGAGCCGGCACTATCACGATGATAAGAAACGCTCTGATTCGTCAATCGCGATTTTGAATAACTCGAAAACCGTTGGCCTTGGAGAGTTTTCGTAAAGGAACTTTCGTCTTAGAATTCGATAAAGAACCCGCCTATTCAAGGAGGTGCGGCACTTTTGGGTCACCCTGTATAGTGAACGAATCAAAGGTTCTTACGAAGTAGGTCTCAAAGACTTCACATTTGAGGAGTGCATCAAAACTGCGGAAATCTTCCACCGTTGCTATGAGGAGATTAGGAAAACCATCAGGTTTTGTAGCTGCTTGGACATTTCCAAATCGAGATGATCTTGCCAATTGACCCAGGGAAGTATTGATCTGTGATAGTTCGGTATCCAGAGTTCGTAAATGCGACATAACTTCAAATTGAAAATCTTTTCGTGACAAAAATCTAAATCTACGAGATCCTGTTGATGTAGGCGTTTCTGGAAGTGCAGGTGACTCTCTGCTTGATCTCTCCTCGCTTACTTGATGATCACTGGTTAACCAAGCGCCCATTATTTCTAAACCAGTAATACTTCTTTGTATAATTGGAGATCTATGTAAAGGTGAATTTGTCAATCCAGCAGTCACTGGCTCCTTATTGGTGATATTCCTCAGTACACCTGTAGCTCTGTGCGGAGTAACATTAGGTGAAGACGTGTGATTTCTATGCATCAAATATGTCTTATTAACCATAAGAGATTCAGTTTCATTCTCATCTACAGTATCGTTATTGTCGGTTTCACTCGATTGGCTACTCGAAGATGCATTTTGATGCTTGACAGGAGATTTTAATTTACTGGGGTAAGATTTTTTATCCCCATAGTTGTCAGTTTGTATTTGCGTTTGTGACCTTTATTTTTTGATGTTTTATTCTGTGCTCTTTCTAGTGAATAATTGTGTTCTGAATCGACTTCTTGTTCGTGCGAAGGTTTATCACTAATCTGCGTAATCTGGATGGCACTGCTACCGCTTTCAGCCGAACTTTGCTCAAGAATCTGAGTCAATTCTTCCTGAAGAGAATTGTAATCCTCTAAAACAAGAACAATCATAGGAAAACTGGATAGAAGTACAATTAGGATATTGCAACCTGAATAGAAAGTTCGGAGGTTGTGGTAAGAAACCATGTTTCTTGTGGTTTTCTTGTGACATATCGTCAATTAGAATGACAATATTTTGACTGGATCATTTTTTTTTTTTTTTGGTCTCACCCGAAGATATTATATTCAACGATCGAAACGATATGGCTGAAATAACGTTGATTGATATGATCGCCTTTTACCAATCTGTGATCCTTCTTATTGATTTGTTTGACTATTTTTCTCTTCGAATCAAGCTAATTTGGCTGGACTACGAAATTTTTGAAGTTAGAATGTGTCACGCTGACGTATACATTCTATCGAAACGGTCTTTGAATATGTCTTCTCACCGATGTAATAAAAATTCTGCTGAAAGTGGAGCATATTACCTGATGATTTCCAAACTTTGTTAACTGCGTACTTTGGCCATTTTTTATCGTGTGATGAATTTTGTTGGACGAATTTCACGAGCTCCATCTCAGTTTTCACTCGAGGCCAGTAACACGTTTTATTATTGTTGCACAGTCATAATATCGGTACCACAGCAAATTCTTTATTCCTACCTTTCAAAAATTCCACTATTGCATACATATTTACGAAACCTGCAATAATATGACAGCAAATTAGTTACAATTTTTATACTTCCCAGGTCAGTATTTGTCTGAGAATCAAGTATCAACGCGCTAGATTGTCGAGATGCTACGGAAAATGATTGGATCATTAAATGTCACTTATGTGAGAAAATTGTCGGCGAAAATTAGTAACTTATGATGAAAATAAACACTGAGCATCACAAGTATACATTTATATCAATTTCATGTAATTATCCGGAAGTCGTACCTGTTCTTACGCACGTAAATTATATAACGCCTCGCAAGAATCCACCCATGCTCAATTATCGTATACAATTAAGAAAGACTTTACAAAATATGAACAACTGTTAATATAGCTAGATTAGCATAATACCTATAAATAAATTATCTGAATCAAACAGTTATGATATCCTTCAAGTAAATAGATAGTACTTTTCTACAACAGCGGAGCGAAACCAGCGAGTTTCCATCCGCAAACGAGGATGGAAACCAGTCGATTGCCGGTCGCTCGTTTGCGGATGGAAACTCGCTGGTTTCGCTCCGCTGTTGTAGAAAATAGCATGTTCACCTCGGAAAAAAACGGTCGTTTGCGCCTCGTATGAAGTTGAGAACACCTCGGCTTCGTCTCGGTGCTCAACTTCATTCTCGGCACGCAAACGACCGTTTTCTCGCTCGCTAAACAATATACTATTATTCACTGCTATTTGGATACACTTGAGAATTATTTTTTTTTGATGTAATAAGGGAAGTCCGGAGTAGCCATTTTCATATGGAAGACATACACATTCATATGAAATATCGCTGATAGAAAAAGTAATGGGATTGCGAAATCCTCTCACAAAATGTATTCCTAATTTGGACGAACGAAGTGGTTGCTCGTATAAATCTTGAACGTACATGAAGGGTATTCCGATAAATTTGTATTCTGCTGCAATAAAGTTGATTGACTTTATGCTACAAATTTATCTATTCACGACGACGACATTATCCGGCCGTTCAGTTGAAACTTTAAAGTCTGAAATGACCAAAGTCTTACATTGAAATGAATTACAATCGTCGGCTGTATATTTAATACCTTTTGCAATATACTCAGAACTTTTAAGGTTTTCAAAAGCCAGTATCAGATGCTCCTCTGCCAAACGGTTACAAATTTGAGACAAAGGTAGCTTTTTGGAGCGGATACGTCTTTTCAAATGCCCGAGAAAATTTTCGTAGGGAAAGCAACTATATTCTTCCAGGGTTCCGTACAGAGCTACGTCGTCGCAAATATGTAGAAGATAATGCACGTTGTAAACCATGAATGTCGGACCATACAGGTCTGCTGCTTGAGAAACAAAATTTGACAAGGCATTCCTCGCAATATCCAAGTAACGAAAGATTAGAGTTTTGTTACTCAAGATGAATACAGCAGTATGCAACAGAATAAAATGGGAATACTGTTCCTCGGATAGAACATCACGCATTAAAACTGGACCGGTGTAAAGCAGAAATAGTCTGTACTCAGTGGCTTTCCATCGGTCTACATCTGAGAACCCTCGAAACTTACGACCGAAATCGTTCGGAATATAGTCTTTCAACTTACGTGATAATTTGTCGACTAAATTTTGTACCGCCAATTTGGACAATCGAAATTTACGTATCCCAGCCAACCAACATTTTTTTATCAATCTCTTTACAACGCCGAGATATATAAGGTGCATGGGATCTAGGATGAACTGCGACACGAGCCCGATCAACTTAAGTAACGGTGATTTATTTTCCTTTACGTGCTTAGATGATTTCTCGGAATGAAAATCTTCGTCTTTCCTTCGACCGTATTTTTTGTCCGATATTGGATAAAATGTATTGTGATTGATTTTTATGGCTTTATGTTTGCATCTTTCGCAACCGTGGAAGCTAGTATGAGAGGCGATAGATTTGAGCTTTGATCTCGCAGGCGCATCACAGGAAAAGCATCGAATTTTTACGCGATAACGCTGATTATTGTAAATAAACCCTTTCTTATGTGATATATCTAGTTCGTCGACTAAATTTTGAAGAAATGTGTCTAATGGCTGTGGTTTTTCCGTTTCGCAAAAAATAGCTACAGCAAACGGACTTTTATCTTTCAGAGACGTGCTTCGTGCTAAAATAGGCCAAAATTGGGTTTTGCTACTCTTGAATATCGGTAACCGGTCGATGTTACAATCGATTAATATATTAATAACTTCTTGCGAAGCGTTATTAGTATCGAAGAGCAATTTCCGTATGAGACCAGCTTCTAGTCCAAAATATACCATTTTTCCTGTATCTAATGAAATGGTTTTTCTAGTTCTTGGCGTTCCCAGCAGTGTTCTCGCAGATTGGGGTAAAAATGGATATGTAGGCCGAATCAGATTCATTATCTGTTGCATTGTCGTTTGGGATACATTGTTCGTGTATCCTATTTTACGTAATTCATTACTGAAAGCATCATTTTCATTTTGGGCAACTTCCTTTGAAACTCTCGCAGTATGCTACAAGTTCCTATAAAATCTCACATCCAATGGGTAACTCTCATTAGCGTTGGAATGAGGACGATTCAATACATCAATGCTCTCGTTAGAAGGGCTGTTCTCTTGACATCCGTCCAATTCGGGGTGTACATTATGATTTAGTACGTCTATTTGGCTCTTTTTGGCACCAGATTCGAGTACTCCACGTCGGTGAATACGGCGCAAATATTTGTGAGTGTATATTTTTCTACACAAACGAGACATTGCGTAGAAGTTATTTTTTGTTGTCCCAGTCAAGTTTCATGTTAGTGAAATGGTTTGACTCGAAGTCCAAAGAGGTGCAAAGCTGGATATTCAGACTTTATCGAGTAATCTATGTTTTGTAACGACGGTGTCAGAGATCCACCGCCGCACCCTACGGCGTTCCTCAAATTAAATAACGAAATTACAGAATAAATGTCCTAGCGGTATTGTTTGTTGGGCGCCAGACGCTACTGCGTCAGTCACAGGTAGCTACGATAATTCAGACTAAAAAGACACAGAAAAGTTACGGAACGACGGCCTTAAAGCCCACGGTTAGCTCAGATGTGCAGCGATAATGATAGAGTGGGTAGGTTCGCCTTAATTAATTAAAGAAATAAAGATTGATACACCAGATAAATCCTTCAAGGGAATCCACGATTCCGTATATTCAAGTTCTTTGCGTTAACAATTAAGTGGCGGTAACAGATAAATTTTCTAGAACCAAAATAATATGATCGAAAGAAGCTACTAAAAATAATATACTAGAGACGGAATATCATGTGATTTGACTTGGGATAAATTCGAATTTACAACGGAAAGAATATAATTTAACTACGCCTGATTTTCGACGCAGCGGTAGCAAAAAAAAACAATAACACGCCGGTCGGCTAGCGAGCGCCTTAGAAGCGATACAAAGCAAGCTATTATACTACGTTTTAGACTGCGTATCACCGAGCGATACGATACTCTGGCAAATTTTCTAACACGGCGGCACGCTAGCGATATTAATTATAATATAGGCGATAATACTTTAACAACTGAATTAGACTAACTTTATCAGATAACAGACTGGATTCAGATGCGCAGAAATAGTTTATAATCGGGGGTTCGCAATATACAGAACTATTAAGTATCTCGGATAACGATAGACTCAACGATATACGGAGGGATTCGGATCCAAGAAATTACTTATTAACTAACTTAGCCTATGACATCTACGTTCAGCCAACCCTCGGGGAGTTGGAAATTAATTAGCGACACACCATGCACAATAATATAATACAAACTACAAAAATAGATCAAGAGACTAAATACAGAAAATAGATAGAGCAAATAGATAGAGAAAATGGATAGAGAAACTAGACTAATCAAGCGGTAAAGTAAGTAAGCAGCCAGATATCAAACAATAAGCATCGGAAGTATTCAGAAAAGATAGATCTACTAAGGTAGGCAAAGAAAATAGCTACAGTCAGTCACGAAGTCCTTCTGCTGATTTTCCTCAAAGAAAATGGACTAATCACGTGGTCCGTAGGCTACACGCTACACAAAAGATACGATAGCGGAAAGTTCAGCGAGACCTCGTGGCTTTACAAAGATATAGAGCATAGAGACCTTACCTTACGAAAGATGTGGGTTCTCACTCACTTAACTTTACTTTTAAATTTAACGCCGCGATAATCTAACAACTTTAACAGCGGTAACAACGGAATAACAGAAAACTTAACAGCGACAATTAATAGAGATCGTAATTGAGAGTCTACGGCAATTGAGCGAGAGAGAGGTTTCACGATTACGTCTTTCTCAGGCGATAGTTGAACGTAGAAGTGACGAGTTCTTGCAGGATTTCGGTGGTCTCCTCGCTGCTCCTTACACCTAGGGGGTGGGGAACCTATGAGGTACACCTCATTAGTTGATTGGTTCCCTTAACCGACGACTTCGTAGCAATTGCTCGTCAGCCGTTGTCTACGAAGCGTCATCTTGTTGCCGGCCATCAGGCGTAGGGCTCCGCGCTTCTCAGCGGTAACTCAGCTGTTCCTCGAAGCTGGGGTTGGGAGATGACGTGGAGGAAGGTGTGACCTTGGCTCTTACGTAGCGGTACCGTCCTTGCGTTATTAATCCCCTTCGGAATAGGCTCTACAGCGGCAGACTCACCCGAAGTCGACCTCGCTGCAGCCTCCTGACAGGATCTAGATGCCCCTGGACCGGATCTGCACCTCTGTTGATCTGCCAGGAGCACGCGGGACGCAATTCTCGCCCACTCTCACGTGGCTCATCCTTCGGCGATAACGTTACGCCACGAGTCTTTCCTGGACCAAACGTGGCGTCGGTAATAATAACAGGAGCGATAGATGGAAGCGGGGGCGTTGACGGGAGGTTGCGGCTTCGTAGCGTACAACCCTGTACGCCGTCGTTGCAGGCCAGATGCTCGGCGGTAAGCGACATCAGCTGACAGGGAGCCGTATGCAGGCCCTGTTCACTCTCAGCGGCATCTTCGTCCAAGGTCAACAACCTTCCCTCCAGATGATGTGGTACTACCCTCGGTACTTTCTAAGGTACAGGTCCCGGGCTGCGTACCGTGGAGGCTTCAGTGACGATAGTTGCGGTCATCTCAGCAACGGACGTTCTCGGAGCGGAAGTTCTCGAAGCGGCAGTCTTGATCTAAATCGTCTCTCTCTCTCTCTCGGCGTACATTAACAAAAAAACACCTCAAATTAGTCTAATTCTAATATTCCCTAACTAGGTGTGTCGCTATTATCCCGAGGTTGAGACGTGCTCTACCTCTCTCTCGCGGTATAGTTAGCTAAACGAATTCGCCGGAAGGGCTACTGTGACGGCAGAAAATCTGCAACGTCACAGTTTATAGTCCGATCTCTTTAGTAGGTATACATTAGTCCTACTGACATATATGTCGGCGCGAGCTGCTATCAGCATCGGCGGCCAACAATATTATTATTATTATTTTTTTGGAATAACGGTTTTGAAAGGCATTGAGCCATGTTTCTTATAATTTCGCAAAATCTAGGATTAAGTTAGTATTGTAAGACTTTCTTTTGTAATGGTAACAGCAGGTAGACAAGGAGCCTTGCTGTTATGATAATTAACAGGAGGTTTCCTTATTGGAGCCGTAATCTAGAGCATTCATTCGGGATCTGAGACCGAGACCAGCAGGTCGGTTGCTCGAAGTTGAGTACGGTTACGGACCCATTAGTTCTCTCCTACTGTTACGTTACTTTTCACAATAAAACTTTAGTGACTGAGTTTCCAATTTGTCTGTGAGTACCCTAGTCCCACGTTACATAATCAAAATTCCGTGAGCATCAGTATTCACGGAGATATGGGTGATCCGGAACCTACAAAAAACGGTTCAAGATCTGTAACTCCGACATATATTTATATCCAGCGCCAACGTATGGACGCAATTGAAGGAAAATAAATGAAACCTCTGTGAACAGACCCCATGTTTGGAATTTAGAACATATAAAACCTTTTGAACAGACTGACTATTTCACGGTAGAGTGCACAACTAGGAAAATTTTGAATTGGCTAATAATTCAAGCTAGTGATGAGACCGGTCTTGATACTATATCAACATATTCATCTCAGAAATATGTACTTTCACATTAACTATCGATCAGGGTCCCGAGTTTGGTGCGATTACGTTTTTGTTTCATTCGAGATCAGTTAGAATTTCGAGCAATAGACAGCGCACTGCAGCAAAAAAGCAGAGGCTCTCATAATTCATGAACGTAATATACGTATATTGCACCTCCATTATGATCAAGTCTTTGAATATGTTGCAGTAGTATATAAACAGCCATGGCCCGTCATAACAAATGACGTCATCGGTGCAGCGATCTGCTATGTGTAACCCGATCCCGGGGTCACTGACCGGCAAGGTCGCTGGCGGTCGCTCCGAGGTGCCTCTCGACCTTCGAGGTCGCGGGGTCACTGACCGGCAAGGTCACCGACGGTGGCTGTTCTCTAGAAGGGTGATGTCACCCTGGAGAATGCAAGATGGCCGCCACGCAATATGGCCGTTTATGCAAGACGGCGCCGTTTTGGCGGGACCGATGCGTTTAGTTTTTCGAATTTCAAGATGGCGGATTTTCAAAATGGCCGCCTGTCACAGATGGCGCCGTTTTGGCGGGAAACGCCCTTGACAGGAATGCAAGATGGCGCCGTTTTGGCGGGAACGATGTGTTCAGTTTTTCGAATTCCAAGATCGCGGATTTTCAAAACGGCTGCCTGCGCAAGATGGCGCCGTTTCGGCGGGAACGACGCGTTTATACCTTTGGAATTCCAAGATAGCGTCTTTGCGGCGACTAACGGCGATTGAACCCCTCTACAGCGACGCGAAGACCAAGATGGCGGATCTGAAACGTCTTACTCTTACCGACCGTGCCTGAAAATGTTCTCAAGGTGGTAACGAGGAGGATGGTGAGTGGAGGGGATTTTCAAAACAACGACTCTTCGCATACATACTAGATTTATTTATTTATTTCTACAAATCTTGTCATTCCGTCATTCCACACACACACACACGCATACACATGTATACATATAGAATACAAATATTTTCGGACTTTGTTTGAAATTTTGTTTCACACACCGAGCACAAGGATATTTCGATAAACGATCGAACGAACCGATCACAACCCCGTAGCAATACTTTGTCGCACATCCACTATGATGAAGGACAGGAACATTCTCATCAGCTCGCAGAATACTATGTTGAAGTAGTAGTCGCGGAAGTTGTTCTCCGACTGTAGACTTACCACCTCTCGAGCAGCGTCCGAATCCTCACACACGAGCGCGCTGATTTGTTGAAGGGTGGGTTTCGTCATTTTCCGCGAGATTGCGAGCGAAGCGAAATATTTGACGAGAGCCTTCTTGCACAGGTCGACATCAGCAACCAATTCTTCCAGCCGCCATAGATGCTCGTTCACGCAGCAGGCCATATGTTTCAACCCGTCGAAGCTCACTTTCTGCATCACGATTACTGGAGCGTACGTCTTCTTCTTCTTCTTTGCCGCAGGTTCCCCGCCTTCGCTCTTATCGGCGTTTACTTGACTTTCCGCCTCCTCCTCCTCCTCCTCCTCCACGCCATCCTCAACTCGGTTCGAGTAAGACGCTACCACCTTCGAACCGTGAGCCGTTGTGAATCGTACAGAACAATTATCCAGAGTTATGGTATCGTTCATCGGCGTTGCCCGTTCGCCATCTTTCTCGAAGTAGCTCTCCAAAACATCGAATTTTCCGACCAATGCCTCCCACACTGCAGGATTTAGGGTCACACCGCTGGAGTAGTTGTTTATGAGTCTAACCACCGGTTCGAAGTTTCCGTCGAGACGCAGATGTAGTCCTACCGTAATTTTTTTGGACCACGAGTGATTGAGCCCGTAAGTGGTGGATAATAGCAGATGCCGCTCCGATTTCTCGAGTGCAATATCCAGTGTTTTGAATAATTTACTGCACCCAGCCCGCGACAAACCGCTTTTTCCCGACGCCATTTCTTATACCAGCTTACCTCGAGCTCGTACTCGACGACACTGAGCGAACGACCGAACGCTCAACATTTCTTCGCGGGGGGGTCACTGTCATCTCGTATACACCCCAGCCAATAACAGGGCAGCATGTCACCATTCCTGACCAATTATACACTACTTTATTGTTTCTACTTTGTTATTGCATTTGCCTCGTAAGCAAAAATTTGTAGCCAGCTGCACTAGGCTAGGCTAGGCGAAGCAAGCAACTAAGACGCTGGTGGGGGATGGTATGTCATGATCTCTTTATTGTCATAGAAGCGGTGCAGCTGTGGATATCTCGTTACCATTGTAATATGTCGAACCATGAAGAACTGCTACAGAAAACATATGAAATCATCTACCTATCGCCTCATCGCTCAGGCAGCTATTGTTTGAGACCCTAGAGATTTAGAATTTTGTCACGCCCGGTTGATATGTCTTTACCCCGGTCCAGCGATGTCCACCACACACACACACACACACACACCCCTACACACACACACACACACACACACACACACACACACACACACACACACACACACACACACACACACACACACACACACACACACACACACACACACACACACACACACACACACACACACACACACACTTCGGTTGTACATGAGCACTAATTACGAATCATATAGAATCAAGGTGTCGGTGATGGTGATGATCATCTCAAAGAGATACTCATACGTATCCTGGCTCGCGAACGCTAAACATCGTATACACTGTGACGTGGATTTTTGTTGACCCTCGGATCTGGACCGGATAGCCAGCCTCCGGGGTCAATCCAACGTGCACACAGCTATACCCGAGAATTCGAAATTAATATGTTGGGCGCCAGGCGACTTCTCGCCACTTTCAAAATTCTCTAAACAAAGCCTAACGGACTATAGTGCGGCGGCTAGCAACAGTACCGCGGAGAGGGGTCGGGATCAGATTAAGGATTAGCTCGGCGTCAAATAACTACTCGTGGGGTTTACGGTAACAAAAATATAAGAATTTATTCAATAAAATAGGAAAACGGATTTAAAAATTAATAACAACAATCGTGCGTACCCGGGGGTACTCCCCCTCGGGTACCGGTCGGCTGCAGGCCGTGTAAAAGGCGGCCTCGCCTCGATTTGCGAGTTTTACAACAATACTATAAAAACTAGAGCTTCCACGTAGGATAGCAATAACAGAAAAATAAAGAGCTAATACTTAACTCGGCAAATCGGTACCTCGCGGAACAATATTACAATTTACAAACAGAATAGCCACCACGAGGTGTTCATAAATAAC
The DNA here is from genome assembly GCA_947538915.1 of Tenthredo distinguenda. NCBI lineage: Eukaryota > Metazoa > Arthropoda > Insecta > Hymenoptera > Tenthredinidae > Tenthredo > Tenthredo distinguenda. Next base: position 17,777,830 of record OX384534.1, read on the forward strand.
AGTCTAACAGCTAATAAATTAACAGTAACAAGAAAATCGCTCGGCCGTCGGTCGTGTATAGGCGACCGGCGAGCCTACGGGAGGCTAGGCCTCTTCGTTAATTGACTATTTACAAAGTTGAACTTAACACTAACTTAACCTAACTCTGCATGCGTAGGCTACGGAAATTTGAAATAATGTAAGCAAGAGAGACGCAAGAACCAAACAGGCTCACGCCTGAGCTAACTAACTGAGTCTCCTCGTAGGAGAAAGAGAGACAGCGACAGTGACGAACTAAGACTGTCCTTCTCGCACTCATGTGCGGCAGGACGTAAAGCGACAAAACTACAGATTCCGACTCGAAAAATCGTACTTAAAAGACAACGCGAAACTTCTCTATTAAAGTGAGGACACTGGTGACGGCCTACCGACTCGGGGGTCGTCTGTAGTTGAATCCCAAGATTCTACAGAGCCTCGTGGCTTACTAAAGGCAAGATGGCAGACGGCCGTTGCCGGATTCAAATCTGAACAGAGGTAAAGTTCGTTAACGCTTACCGCTTTCCAGCCACCTCAAAAACTCGTGGGCCTCGTAGGCAAAGTTCATTGTCGATCCTTGCGTATCTCCCTCGCGGGCTTTCACACACACCACACTCTAGACTCAATCCCAAAGAAAAATAACAAACTATAACGGAAAAACGCTCTCGGTGTCTCGCAGTCTCGCCGGCCTAACGCAGAGTGATCTCTCAAGACCGCATGGCGCCGGTGTTGCGCACCCTCGGCCGTCAGGTACTTATCGATTTGCCTATCGACTGTTAGATCGTAAACTATGGCGGTCTGGCCGCCCTACGCGCGAAACTTCAAATTCGTACAGGGGGATCCTCGAAGATTCGTCTGGCGGAACGGGGTTCGCTGGCTCTTGGGGGTGGCGGGAATCACCTCCACCACCGGTTTCCCTCGTCGCTGAGTGCCCTCGGCACTCCCCCGCGCTCTCGCTGACTTTTTCGGTTCTCGACGTAGGATTAGGCCCCCAGGGGCATAGTGGCCTGCAGGTTAGGTGGGCCTCCTACGGTCTGGATCGTCCACGTAAGTGTGCGTCGGTCGGGTCATGTCATACTCCACCAACAGTTTGGCCATTTCTCCCACATAATAGAGAAAATGAAAAGAAAACAAACAAAATAAGCAAACAAGTCTACAGTCTCAGTACAGTCACGGTCGCCTCTCGGAGATTATATTAGCCTCGTGGCTATCCTATTGCAATCGTGCTTTCCACATTCACTCCCAATTGCTTAATTACGGCCGTCTAAGGGTTCGGGAGCTGATTGTAACGGCAGGTGCACCTTGCAATGTTACAACACTTATCCGTAATCAAACGTTCGACATGTCTTCGTACCCTGAGTTGTCCAATATTGTTATGAGGGTGGTACGCAGGGCGAGGATCGTCAACCCTTCAGCCGCGCGAGCGTTCAACAACCGGTGGTGCGCGAGGCTACGGTCATTGACGATAGACGGCATGTTGATACGCCTCCGTTCTGTGCTGGCTGTCTGCAGCGATAGGGTGATCGGTCGTATGTTTGACCAAGGTGTTTTTGGTGGTGTTTGGCCGTGCATCAAAACGGCAGCGAGTGTGTTATTACATCGGGGTACCGAACGATTAGCGGTCGTCCGAGGGTTGATGACCTATTACAACCGTCGAGCGGGTGAGTATTCGTCTTAAATTATTCATAAAACGTAACGAACAAACAACGAGCACCACTATCGAAACACTATATCCTTTGTATCTATAGAATCAGAGATCGATCGAGCGGTTGACGAACCCGAGGATTCCGACGTCTCCACGATCGTCATCGACCACGATCGCGAAAACCAACGCTCCTTACCCCTAAAAAAACGAAAGTTCTCGTTCAACACCGTTGCTGTTGATAATGATGGTGATGATGATGATGATGATGATGATGGTGAGAGGGGAGAAGAGACAGTCGCGGTAACTGAGAACCACGCGATGCAGGATGACTCAGAGAGCAGTCATAACAATTCGCCGCTATACGACAGCGGTAACGTTAAAAATCCTAATAATAATAATAATAATAATAATAATAATTTGAGCGACGAACCGTACAAGGTGTAACAATAACATGAGATTTGTTCGTATCCACAGAGTCGGAACTTACGAATATATGGTATCGCGATCGTCTGTTATCCTCGTCGTCCGACACCACCCATTATACGCACGACACAGACCGTGAAGAAGGGGTTGAAAACGCGAACCTTGTCGCTCGCCCCGAAGACGCGGGAGAGGGCGTAGAAGTAGGAGCGGAAGTCGAAATACAACCAGACGAGGATGCATCACAATCGGAGGCGGAAGCACGAGAGGAACTTTTATTAGAATCCGAGTCGGAAACAGACACGGAAGCGAACGAACGACCGAACGACATACGATACGGTAAGCACTCCCCCACCTTCATAGTTTCATTAATCTCATATCGCATTGTTCATCAACGTTGTTAACATCTCGCAGATACCTCGGAATATTCGAGCGACCGCGACTCACCGATGATCAGAAAGATTTCCACAGCGTTGGTTGAGCTGATCGATGATCCCATGTCCGAAGATTCCGCAGAGCAATACATCGGAATAGTAACATTACCCCGTAAGGGCAAAGAAATTTGATATTTCATCTATACCTATCGCTAACGTACTTCTAAATTCTCGAACGACAGAGCCGATACCTGTGCGGTTAGGACAGACAACCTCCGATAACACCTGTTTCGACGCCGGGCCGAGTACGCGCATAGAGCAAGAATCTGCACAACAACAACAACAACAACAACAGCTGCTAGATCAGCAGCGAGGTGGAGGTAGGACCTCGGGCTCGCGCGTAGCATCGCGATCACAGGACGCGCTTTGTACGGTAGTTCCGCGGTCACGTAGATTCATAATAGTGGAAGAGAGTCGTAAACATTTTCGAAATTTTCCCATAACTGGGCGACAACTCAAACTTAAAATCATAACACCTCCGGCCACCGTCGATCCTGTCACATGGCTCTCGGAGGCCATCGATGAAATTTACGATTACGCTGTCGGTGATGCCTCCGGCCCCAGCGACTACATAGGTTTCGGTCTCAACGCACCCTCGTTCACCATGGGCGCGGCCGGTTTGTCGTTTCAACCGATTCGCGATTGTCGGCGCGATGATCTCTGGGGTCTGGTGTTCGGGGTTACACAGAGCGCGTCCGAATTTGCGATCGACGACGCCTTTGAATTGACGGTGTCGCTGGTAAGCGTGCCCGAGGGTAGGGGGAGGAAAAGCAAGCCTCTCACGCATGCAGAGGTCAGAAAACGTTCGATTCTTGAAGTTAGGCGAGACGACCTTTGTTTACCACGAGCATTGGTAACAGCGCGAGCCCATGCTCGTAGAGGGTCGGTGCGAGAAGACGAGTCGGAACCGTGTTGGGACTCTGTTAGGCGCCAGAATTCCGTAACTCAGAGGAAACTAGCGGAAGCGTTATGCAGAGATTCCGGGGTGCAGATACCGTCGAACGGGGGTGGTTGCGGTATAAACGAAATACGCATGTTCCAACAACACCTATCCGGCTATGGCCTGGCTGTGGTGGTGTACGATTTTCAAACGTTCGGGCGCGGCGGACACCCGATATACGACGGTGAGCGGGTTATCAGAGAGCAGGGCGGTCACGTTGCAGCCAGACTCAACGTTGAGTATTTTCACAACCCGGGGCATTACAAACCGATTTTAAACTTGACGGCGGCGGCCGCAACCAGACAGTATTGCGCATCCTGCAACGTCGGTTATAAATATATCAGCGATCATCGATGCTCCAACAGATGTCCCGGTTGTGTGAAAGTTCCGTCGTGCGACACGAGCTCGGAACGGTTACCCTGTGAAACCTGCGGTCGGTGGTTTTACGGCGAGGACTGCCTGCGCAGACATCGCGAGGGAGGGTCGTTTAATTCTCGAAAAACCGTGTGCGAGACTCTGCTGATATGCAACGGCTGCGGTCGTTTCGTGAATCGTAGCAAGCAACGACACTCTTGCGGCAGCTCGTACTGTCAGACCTGCGGATCCGTACAAATCGCGAATCACAGGTGTTACATGAAAACTCTCGATCCCACCGGCGAAGACGATGCTTACGTGTTCGTCTGGTACGATTTCGAAACTCGGCAAACTGATACCCTGCCCGGTAGCCAGGAAGTCAACGTTCACGTTCCGAACTTATGCGTGGCTCATCAAGCTTGTACACGCTGCATACACGTGCCTGACATACGCGTACCGTGTTCCAGCTGCGGTCTGGTACGAGAGTTCGTATTCAAAGACGACCCTGTCAAACAGCTGGTAGAGTTTGTCACGCGCGATGTTAAAAATTTCAAAAAAATAATATGTATAGCTCACAACGCTAGGGGGTTTGACTCGCAATTCATATTACGGTACCTGGTGGAGAAGTACCGAGATCCGCCTAAAATAATCCTAAACGGTACCAAGATAGTCTTGGTGAACGAAACCAGATTCTTGGACTCTCTGGCGTACATGCCTATGGCACTCGCCGCGTTACCGAAGGCTTTCGGGCTACCGGAGGGGTCGCGCAAGGGCGTTTTCCCGCATCTTTTCAACAAACGCGAGAACGAGGGATACGTGGGTCCGCTGCCGTCCGTAGAGTTTTACTCGCCCGAGTGCATGGGAACCGCTGAGCGGAACGCTTTTCTCGTTTGGTACAAGGAGGCTGTAACCGCCGGCACCGTATTCGATTTCAACACCGAACTCGTAGAGTATTGTAAAAGCGACGTCGACATACTGCGAAGAGCGTGCGTGGCGTTCAGAGACATATTTCTGAACTGCGGGGGGATTTGTCCGTTTTCCAGAAGTACAACGATAGCGTCGGCCTGTTCGCTGGTATATCGCACGAAATTTCTCAAAGCGCAATCCATAGGAATAATACCGCCCAGAGGGTACAGATTCGGTAATAATCAGTCTGCCGTCGCTATCGAATGGTTAGTGTGGAAAGAACGCGAACTAGGTACCGTCTTGATTCAGGTGGCGCACGGACGCGAGCATGTGCTGCCCGAAACGGGACGCCCTGTCGACGGGTATTACGTTACCGCAGACGGTACGCGACGCGTGTTCGAGTTTCACGGGTGTTATTGGCACGGTTGTCGCAGGTGCTACAGGGTGAACCGCGATCACCCCCTGATGGACAGAAGCACGCTAGATAAGAGATACGAGGAGACCAGGGCAAAGACGGTCAGAATGTTGGATCTCGGGTACAGCGTCACTGAGATGTGGGAATGCGATTTTAGAAAACTTATGGAATCAAACCCCGACGTGCGTAGTTACGTGAAAGAACACCCCCTGGTCAAGTTCGGAGCAAGCGATGCTCTGAATCCGAGAGACGCGTTTTACGGAGGTAGGACGGGTAACACCAAACGTTACTACGAGGCTGGTGTCGACGAAGAAATCAGATACCTCGACGTTTGTTCCCTGTACCCATGGGTCTGCAAAACAGGTCGATACCCCGTAGGACATCCCAAGATCTATGTGGGGGACGAGTGTCGGACACTGACAGGGACTAGCGGTACCGACGTGAGCAAGGTCGAGGGTCTGATCAAATGCACGGTTCTGCCGCCTCGAAATCTTTATCACCCCGTGCTCCCCGTCCGCATGCGGGGTAAGCTGCTATTTTCTCTGTGCCGTACGTGTTGCGAGTGTATGACGCAGACCGACTGCCCGCACGACGATGTAGAAGAGCGAAACATCACAGGTACGTGGGTATCGGTGGAGGTTCAGAAAGCCGTAGAGATGGGTTACGTCGTGACCAATGTCATCGAGATATGGCAGTACGAGGTCACTGTGTATAACCCCGATACTAAACAAGGCGGTCTGTTTGCGTCGTACATCGACACGTTTTTGAAAATCAAACAGGAGGCCAGCGGATGGCCCGGCGATTGTACCGACGAGACTGCCAAACAGAGTTATCTAGACGAGTACGAGAGGGTTGAAGGCATTCGGTTGGATCGCGACAAAATAACAAAAAACCCGGGTCTGCGCTCTGTTTCCAAATTATGTCTCAACTCGTTCTGGGGTAAATTCGGCCAACGCGATAATCTGCCTCGTACGGAGGTTGTGAGAGAACGTCAGAGACTACTCGAACTTCTTACCGGTCCCGAAACAGAGGTTACCGATATATTACCGGTGAACGACGAAGTTCTGTACGTACGCTGGGCGTCCACGAGCGAGAGTTCAAACGCGTCACCGCTGACCAACGTTGTGTTGGCGGCGTACACGACAGCCCAGGCGCGGCTTAAGCTCTACACGTATCTCGAGGGTCTTAATCAGCGTGTGTTGTATTACGACACCGACTCTGTTGTATACGTGCGGCGCAAGACGAATCGTGGGGAGTACGAACCGTCGACCGGCAATTTTTTAGGCGAAATGACGGACGAGCTAAGTCAATATGGTAGCGGTAGTTTTATAAAGGAGTTTGTTTCTGGGGGTCCCAAATTTTACGCATTCAGGGTGCACGTACCGGACGGGGAAGACGTTGAGGTCTGCAAGGTCAGAGGAATAACGTTAAATTATCAAACAAGTCGGAAAGTTAATTTTGTTGCCATCCGTGACATGGTGGTCGACGGTTCCGAACCGATTCACGTGCATAGACGAGCCATCCAACGAACGGCTCTACATCAGGTGGTTACTCTCACGACGACCAAGAAATGCGAACCCGTACAAACAAAGAGACGCCTTCGCGTCGATAGCTACGACACGCTACCATACGGTTACAAAACCTAAATCACACCTGTTATATACGATATTGTATTATTATTATTATTATTATTATTATTATTGTTATTGTTATTGTTATTGTTATTGTTATTGTTATTGTTATTGTTATTGTTATTGTTATTGTTATTGTTATTGTTATTGTTATTGTTATTGTTATTGTTATTGTTATTGTTATTGTTATTGTTATCATTATTGTTATCATTATTATTATTATTATTATTATTATTATTATTATTATTATTATTATTATTATTATTATTATTATTATTATTATTATTATCATTATTATTGTTATTAAATGTGAGCATCTGTTATAATTCCAGAATATCGCACAGCAATATCCTGTATTGTAATGTTACGGTACTAACCAAAATAAAGAATATTATTATTATTATTATTGATAGTTATTGCCGGAAAGGAATAGTTGAGAGATTTGGATAACAAAGGCAATAAAGATGCACATGGTAGCCAAAAATATGTTGTTTTTTATTTAAAATTACTGCGATCATTACCGAGTTGAGCCGCGAGGGGGGGATCGATCGGGATCATGTGCGAAACATTCCACGTGAAAACCTACAAGCGTGGCTCGGGCGTCGGGGACTAGCTCCAACTTATCTAGACCGACGATCGCGGTGGTGGTGGGCTAGCACACCGCGAACAACCGATCTTCAGCTCATCTCGGTTGTCGTCCGCGGGCGGGCTGACCATGCACAAGCTCGTTCCCGGTCAGCCGGACGTGAAAAGCTGGTTACGAGGACAGCTGCCGCGCGAGCGTTCGGCAGCCTAGGAATCGAACGCTCGCCACCGCGCGGGGCCCCCCCACCCGCGGTTAGATTTCACGGAAGGGAATGCGACGTCGACGCCGCGTCTGCCGTTGTTTAAAGCGACGCGCGGGTGAACGAGCGAGGTAAGTCGTAAGGATGGATACGAGGTGGAAGCACCCCTTCTCGGCCATAGTGGCCGGCCCGTCCGGTTGCGGTAAATCAAATTTCGTGAAAAATTTCCTGCTACACGCGGGAGAAATGTGCGATGTCGAATTCGGCAAGGTTGTGTGGCATTACGCCGGGTGGCAACCGTTGTACGCCGAGTCTTCGAGTCAAGGTATCGAATATCGGGAGGGGCTGCCGCAGCCTACGGACTACGACGGCGACACAGCGCCGAAACTGTTGATCATCGACGATTTGATGAGAGAATCGTCCAACGGGGTGGTGATAGACCTCTTCACGAAGGGGTGTCACCACAAGAACATGAGCGTGTTTCTTATCACGCAAAATCTGTTTCATCAAGGACGCGGACAGCGGGACATCTCGCTCAACGCCAATTACATCGTATTTTTCAAGAACCCACGGGACCGCGGTCAGATACAACATCTAGCGCGTCAGGTTTACCCCGAGGACCCGCGCTTCTTGCAAGAGGCATATCACGACGCGACCGACCGCCCACACGGGTATCTGCTGTTGGATCTGAAACAATCGACACCGGAGAACTGTCGTTTCCGTACGGAAATATTCCCGTCCGACGCTTACCACTGCGTCTACGTACCTAGGAAAGATATAAAGGGTGGTGCAGGATCGCGCGGTGTACCAGTCTTTCACCCGTAACGTCGATGGACGGAAGACGAGCAGGCAAGAGGGGAGTGGCCGGAAGGTTCAACTCGTCGATCATCGCAGCTCTGCATGCCATCTGTAAATTGAACGCTTCCCAGAGACTTGCCCTGTTGCGTGCCGCGGACGACTCGCTCGTTCGCAGCGTGTGCGAGTGTGCTTTGAACACGTTGAAAGGTAACGTGGCGCTCGATCAGAATCAGAAAAACGCCTTGATCAGACACAGGAACGCTCTGCGTCGCTTGGCCCGCAGCGACAGCGGTAGCTGGAAGACGAAGAAACGTCTTTTGATCAGACACGCGAAAATTTTACCTCTTCTATTGACGCCGATCGTCGGTTGTCGGTGATCGCTTCGACATGGAGCGCGCCAAGAAGATGGTCCTGATACCGCGCGAAGCCGTTGAGCGTCTGCTGCGGCACAAACAAACGTATGCCGGAGACACCTCAAACTCTGACCCTGCGTCAAGACTGGACAGAGAGATGAACGACGTGTTGAGTTTGAACGGAAAGAGCGACCGGGAAAAATGGAAATTGTACAGCAGCGTGCTGCGTCGTTATTTGTTCTATGCCGCGGAGTCTCGAAAACCTCTGACAATCGATATACGGAGTATCGGCCAAGCGAGTACCGCTAACAAGATCTTGCGGGACGGTCGTAACGACAACTCGGAGGACGTTCCGGCGGACGTCGTGACACCAGGAGACGACGGAACCCACGCTTTCGCGGACGAGGCGCACAATAACAGCGTCGATGTAGAAACCGTGGTAGTGAACGTGCCCCCGAAGTACCGAACCAAGGCAGAAAAGTTACTGCGTTATTTGATCGGCAAAGCCAAGGGAGACTTAACGTGGGACGAGGACGGTCAAATCTCCATCGCTGGCAAACCCCTCGACGGTACCAACATCATCGACTTGATAAACGACGTGATGAGGGAAAGAAAAAGCGTGCAAGCCGTCGGAAGACGACAGTTCGCGAAACTGCTTCACACCGTTCACACACCCAGGGAATTTATAGGAAATCCGGCTTTTTGGAAACCTGCCAAACAGACCGCGGTCCGGTCGAAGATCAGCCCTCCCAAATTTCGACAACGACCGCAAATAAGTAAAACCAAACCTGTGCGTAGAACGGTTATGCGGGACACAACCAACGACGACGACGACGACGACGACGACGACGACGACGAAGGCGAACGCGAGTCGGGTGGGGCAGAGGGGGGAGAAGACGACGTGATACTTCTCGGTACGCCATCGCCCGTGAACACACAACGCGCGGCGACTCAATCGGGTAGCGGTCGGTGGTGTTCGATGAGATTGAACAAGACTCGGAAATAATGAAGAAGCTAGAACGTTTTTACTACGAACCGACTCATCTTGCGGGGTACGCTAGTGCCAGAGGGTTGACACAGGCTGTACAGGGTGAAACGGGAAAACGGGAGGTGGAGGAATGGTTGGCCACCCAGGATACCTACACGCTGCACAGATCTATACGCCGAAAATTCAGACGAGCTAGGTACAACGTCCAGAACATCGATGACGTCTGGGAGGCCGACCTGGTGGATCTTAGATCGCTCAAACAGTACAACAACGGAAACACATATCTTTTGGTGGTTATAGATGTTCTCAGCAAGTTTGCCTGGGTGGAGCCTCTGCACGACAAAACAGCTTCGACCGTTGCCGGGGCGTTTGACAAAATTCTATCGTCCACGAGACGGTGCCCCGTTTATCTCCAGACCGACAAAGGCAAAGAATTTGTCGGAATCGCGTTTCAGAGATTACTCGAGGCAAGAGGTGTGCGTTACAGAGCCACCCGTAACCCGGACATCAAGGCAGCCGTTGTGGAACGGTTCAACCGGACTCTGAAGGAGCGAATGTGGCGTTATTTTACTCACACGAGTACCCGTCGTTACATCGACGTGCTTCAACAGCTGGTGCGGGCTTACAACGACACGGTACACTCCACCATCAGAATGGCACCGTCGACGGTGACCTTGGAAAACGCCGCCGCCGCGCGGTACAACATGGAAAATTCACGGCGTGTCGTTAGGCGCGGTCGCGGTAAACCCAGGTTCAAGATTGGTGAGCTGGTGCGCATCAGCAAAGCGAAAGGTGCCTTCCGAAAGGGATACGAAGCTAACTGGACCGCGGAGGTTTTCAAAGTTCGGAAGATTCTGCTCAGAAGCCCCGTCGTTTACGTGCTCGAGGATATGGCCGGTGAGGAGATAGACGGTATTTTCTACGAGCCTGAGATGCAACGGGTGATCAAAGAGAACGTTTTCGTCATCGACAAAATCATACGCACGAGGGGTAAAGGCGACAGTAAGCAGCTACTCGTCAGCTGGCAAGGATACCCGGAAAAGTTCAACTCTTGGATAGACGCGAGCACCGCGAAGCTGTCGAAATGAAGGATCAGTTCTACGTAACGCTACCCAGCAACAGCTCGTCGAAATTTTTCCCCGGAAACACAACCGCGCGCTACGCGACGCGGTTACCCCGACATCTGGAGATGCAGGGTGATTGGGAGGTGGCTTTGGTAGAAATTCAGTACCCGCTGACGCTGGAGACCGTCACCGCACCCCGCAACGTTGTAAGATTACACTCGCAACGACCACCCGAGCCGGGGGAAATGCCCAACGAAATTCAAAGAGGAGTCCCAAAACAAACCAGGTACATAGAGGAGGAATTCTACATCAAACAGGGAGCGTACACCAACGTGTGGGATGTAATCGAGGTTCTCAACGCCATAGAGGCGCTGAACGAACATCTCGAATTTTCGAGCTCCGAAACAGGAGACGAACGTCTGATTGTTAAGAGAAAGTGCTACTGCAGCGAGCCTCACTACCTCTCATTTTCACCGGGGTTGTACAGACAGCTCGGTTTCGAAAAATTCACCGACGACGTGCGAGATAAGCTGGTAGCTCGTCACCCCGTCAATATGACAAGTGAAATTCCCTCGCAGATGTTCGTTTACTGCGATATCGTGGAGCCGCGCATACTAGGCGACGTACACGCTCCTCTGCTCCGCATAATACAGACGACAGCGAAGAATATTAAACACAACAGCTCGGAGTCAAAAACGTTCTCGTCGCCGCACTACATGCCGCTTATGGTCTCAAACTTTCGCACTGTGGAAATCGATATAAGGGATTCTTCGGGACACCCCATGCCATTTACTCGCGGGACAGTGAGCGTAACGTTACACTTCAGACGCGTATAGCGATGGCTCGTTACATCGACCACTACGACAACCAGCTGAACGGTGACGGTATAGACGGTATCTACGCCGGGGCGCAGCACCAGCGAGGTCACGGAATCGGCAGTTTCTTGGGCGGTTTATTCAGACGGAGCATACCTCTTCTCACCAGAGGCGCCCGTTTTCTTGGAAAAGAGGCGCTGCGCACCGGCATGAACGTTGTTCAGGACATGCAGCACGACACACCGTTTGGAGAGTCGCTCAGAAATCGCGCTATGGAGTCGGGTTTGAATCTCAAACGTAAAGCGTCGGAGAAACTGGAATCCGTGATACAGGGCGGTGGTTATAAAGCGTTGCGGGGTTTGCGGGGTCGTCAGTATACGCTCGGTCACAGGCTGGGTTCTATCGTGAAGAGACGGGTCACTGGTAAAACAGGGAAGAGACAAGTTAAAGCTAGAACGAGAAGAAAGTCTGGCAAACAGGTTGAAAGGGTGAAGAAAATCACGAGGAAGAAGAAGAAGAAAACCTGTTGCGGAAAACGAACGGTAGCCGACATATTCGGAACTCACTGAAGGAAAAAATATCGTTTCAGAAACCATGGCCTACCTACACGGCCACTCGTCCGAATGTCTGAAATCCGAGTTAGATTTGTTCACGTTACCACCCACGCAAACCACCATCGAAGGTGGCCAGTGGGTGCACTACAAACCCGTGTCCTCTCTCACGGACGATTCACCGATAGAGTTCATGGTACCGGGAATGAGCGACGATTACCTAGACCTTTCACACACGATGCTGAGCTTACGCGTTAGCATGGTACCGCGGGTAGAGCTCAAGGATCCGATACCACCAGCTGCTCCCGTGAACAATCTGCTTCACTCGTTATTCAGTCAGGTGGATGTTTTTTTCAATCAAAAACTGGTATCGCCGACCAACAATGGTACGCCTACAGAGCGTACATCGAGACGTTCCTCAATTACAATTCGTCCGCAAAAAATTCACATCTCTCCACCACTCTCTGGTACGGGGATACGCCTGGTAGAATGAACGATTCGGGTGGTGGTAATACAGGGTTTGAAAAACGACAGAAACTTTTACGGTCCGGCGGTACCGTGGATCTCCTAGGACATCTACACTGCGACGTATTTAATCAGGAAAAATTTCTACTCAACGGCGTCGAGTTACGGCTTCGCCTCGTGCGCTCGAGAGACGCCTTCTGCATCATGGAGACGGATAACACACACTCTATGCACATATTAGAAGCGTCTCTGCTTGTACGTCGCGTAACCATAAACCCGGGAATACTTATCGCACACGCCCGAGCGTTGAGCAAAGGTACAGCAAAGTATCCTCTGACGCGAGTCGAGGTTAAAGCGTTGACGATTCACGGCGGTGTACAGGGGGAAACGCTGGACAACATCTTCCTAGGACAGCTGCCAAAAAGACTCATCGTCGGGTTCGTCGACAACAAGGCGTTCAACGGCGACAAGTCCAGCAACCCGTTCAATTTCCAACATTTCAACGTGAATTTTCTCTCTCTTTACATCGACGGTGTGCAGATACCATCGAAGCCTCTGCAACCAGACTTCACCAGATCCAAACTTTACGTGGATGCCTATCAAACCCTGTTCTCCGGTACGGGGATACATTATTCGAACGATGGAAACGGAATAAGTCGCGAGGATTATCCCCACGGGTATTGTTTAACAGCTTTCGATCTGACTCCGGATTTATCGGCCAACACTAATTCGCATTGGAATTTGGTGAAACACGGTAGCGTGAGAATCGAGGTGCGTTTCGAATCTGCTCTGAAGAAAACCATAAATTGCATCGTTTATGCCGAATTCGACAATATACTCGAGATTGATTCGGCCCGCCAGGTTATCGTTGACTTTGGCTGCTAAATTTCACAAAGATTTAATCATCACTCCGGGCCGGGAACCGGGGGAGGGTGGGTGTCAACACGCTGTCGCTGCATTTGTGCAGATGAAAAGAATTGCGCATATGTTTCGGAATAAAGAAACAGACAGGGAGAGGCGAGTCGAGCTGACACAGCGAGAAGACGCTGGTGGGGAGGCATCGCGAAGATCATCTGCGGAGCGTCGGCCGTCAGTAGTCCGTCAACAGGGTCTGGGTGTGGTGTGCTAAAATCGAATCAGGTGACGATGGATTACGTGATCGACATACAAGGCTTGCGGGACGCTTCGGATCAGTTTTTAGTGAAAGAGTGCTCGGTAGTGGGTGTTGGGCGCCGATCATGTTGGTCACTGGCTTGCTGCACCACCCTGCTCTTTCGACGCGCTGCCAAGCAGCGTCAGGGCGCAAAACAACTACCTGTCCTGCATCCACCACGGTATAGAGTGGTTCGACGGTGATGTGGCACCGAAACAAATCTACTCCAAACTGAGAGCTGTGGCACGTTCGGCCGCGACTATTTACACCAAAGGAGCTGAAAAAGCGCAGCTTTTGCAACGTATCACATCGAGGGATGTGATAAACCTGGAAGACCGCGCCTGTCCCGCATTCAGCAAACTACCACCGTGCGAGACGTACTGTTTGTATCACGCTAATCACCGACGGGGTAGGTTCGTGTGCTCGTTGAATCGCACTGGACAGATGAAAGCGTGGCTTCTCGCAAAACGCAGCGCCGACGCTAACGACGATGAAGGCATAGAAGCGACCCTGGGTTGAGCGAGCGATGAACAGTCGAGAGATACGGAGTATTCTGAGAGCGATCCCTGATAGAACCTGCGGCGTGTTTCCAGCCGACAGGATACCCCGGCGATGGTCTAGACCGTGCTTCATCGTGGCTAACACCGACAATCACACTCTACCTGGTACGCACTGGGTGGCTTTTTACTGCGATGTCCACGGAAACGGGGTTTACTTCGACAGTTACGGCGTTCCGCCTCTTGTCCCAGACCACGTGCGAGGTCTCCGAAGAAACTGCTGCTGGTACCGGAGCAACACGCGTCGACTTCAAAGTACCTTTTCGGACGTGTGTGACCAGTTTTGTGTTATGTTTCTGTATTATATGTACTGTGGTTACACTCTCGAACAGTTTACATCAATTTTTTCAAATAATTACGTGAAAAACGATCAGATAGCCGCATCGTTTTACCGCTGTTTGTTGAAAAATTTGAAGCATTCCCGCGACCCCTACACCGATTGTTTGAGCTGCGTGCAGAAGTGTGTGAGGAGGAGGAGACACTTGTGATTCGTTCACCGACTTTCAGAAATTATAAACGTTTTAAATAGTTTTAAGTGTCACAATCCGCTGGGCGGCCGATGAGCTTATCACGACGGATCTGGTGACAGAGGATACACACAACGAGACGTGTAGTTTGACGTTTTACGGTGCTGGGGGGGTTTAGTTACCTACACGCTTTCACTGTCATGAAACGACAAACTGCGCGTCTCGCTGTGTAGATCCTCCGTTACCGGATCCGTCGCGATAAGCTCATCGGCCGTACAGCTGGTTTACTATATATATATATATATATATATATATTAGGGTGTCCCTTATATGGGCAAAAAAATTTTTTTTTTAAATATCGGAACGCATACCCCCTGATTCTTTTTAAACTACTAAGCCTTACTTAGATATGAAATTTTATCCACTTAAGATGACGTTAACCCGTGCCGACAAGACCATAAAGTTTTTGAAAATAGTCGTTTTTGAACATCCCTTGATATGCTGCTAGATCATCATAATTATCGAAATATTAGGTCAATAATGAACTAGAGACAACTTTAAATAATACTTATATTTATCAAAGACAGGAAATGTAAAAATTACTGCAGATATTTTCTTTTCAAAGTCTCCTTTTTACAGTCTGGATACAGCTTTCTATGTTCTTGTACACAGCGTAAAAGGAATTGTTTCTGTTCCTCATCTGCGGTAATTAATCCATGGAAGTCTTGCATTAGTTTGACAGCTCTTTCAGCGGTGTCATTGACCGCCTTCAGAAAAAGAACTTTTTTTTTAGCTTCCACAAAAGCACCATTTTCTTTCCATGCCGAAACGCTTTCCTGGAGGAAACTGTTGTCAATTTTCAAACGAGAAAACAAATTTTTGCTCCTCACTGACACGAAATCGTCTAAGGTTTTCCCTGAAACAAAAAGCTCAATTAGTTTGAATAGAGAAATAATAGAAGATTAAATCATAGATCAAATAGCAATCTCTTTCCACTTACCGTATAAGGAGACAGATACCTCTTCTTTCGATGGAACATATCTTTTCCCATCATGTAAACTCTCTCTTTGTAAGTTCGCTACAATATTCATCTTGGTTCGTTCATCAACTTCATCATCAAAGAGTGATAATATGGCTATTTCCTCAGATAAATACCACAAGTGTTGACAGAACTTGCTCAGAGCGGCTTTGGAAATCATTTTGTCAACTTTTTCATAATCTTTTAATGTCTTTAAATAGCGCAAATCTTGATTTGGTGCCCTCACCGCCGAACTGCATCCAAGCCAGGGCTTTACATACGCTGTCACAATAAATAAGCAGACGTCTTGCAGTGCTCGTTTCTCCTTAACGCTCATTGTGAACTGAGATTGCAGCAAACATATTTCCAGAGAGTAAATAGCTCTTGCCATCCACCTCGCTTGATGCAGTGCACCGGGAGGGCTAATTTTATATTGTTTATCTTCGTCTCCCCCCAAAAAAATTATAGATAATTCGATCAGTTCGCGATAATCGTCTCGTATAATAGATTTTTGCAGTTCTTGGACATAAAACGTCAGTAATTCGTTAATGGCCACGTCACATAAACGCTGTTTGACAAAATCAGTGTAAGTTTCGATGTTATTAGGATTAATGTTTTTCCAGTTGTCTCTAAATTTTTTGAACAGCGGAATATCGGGGCTGCTAGTGACTTGGTGGATTTTTGCTTCGAAAACATTTTTGAGAACCAGTTCGTAAATATGATGGCGACAAGCAAAAAGCAACAATTCTCTATCTAGGTTTTGTTCCAAAAGCACACAAGCACCATTCAAGCGGCCTGTATTAGACGGCGTTGTATCACAACACATTATCTGTACCTTGTCATTAAGGTCCAAATCAAAAAGTGCGTTTAAAACAGCTTTGACTTGATCTTTACCAGTGCAACTGTCCAGTTTTGGCACAGCAAGGAGTTGTTCTCTGTCTTCGAATGAAATGAGGATCGGAAGGCGCTCGTCTTTGGAACTTCTCACATTTAAACCAGGTAACAATTTCCCATCCCAATGAACGGTGACTACATCGGGAACGTTATTCTGAAAATCATATTTTATGGATTCTGCTCTGTCCTTCCTCATTTGCGTTCGAGTGCGTTGAATCGAAGATTTATTGATTGGAAATTCGTCACAATTAAGACCTAGTGCTTCTACTACCGCTTGAAGAATATAGACAGAATCTCTTATGCTCAGCTGGCATCTGTCTAAAGCTGCAACTAACTTTGGCGTAACAAAATCTTTTCGTCCTCTCTTTGTAATAGTTACAGACTGAGAAGTCACAAGCAAATTTTCTTTCAGGCTTTCCTCGGAGCTAGTGGATTCATCGTGTTGTTCTTGGGGTGGTAGTAAATCCTGTAAAGTTGAAGATGTAGATGCGATCTCTGAAGACATTTGCCTGAGTCTTTTTTTTTCTTCTTCTAATTTTCGTTGCCTTGCCCTTTCTTCTCTTTCGGCTAACTTTTTGTCTACACCCGCTTAGCAACCCCGGCGCCCTGGTTCTCTTTGTCTCTGTAAGAATATTTTATCTTCCTCTATCTTCATTTTTTCGAGGGCATCGGCGTGTGCGATGTCGAATAAATTATCCAAACGCATTTGAAAATCCTCCTCGCGGCGTTTATAAACATCTTTAGTTTTTTTGCAGTTTTTCTGCAGCTCTCTCCAAACTTGATAGAGATCCACAAGTTTCTTTACACAGTTAGGTAGAGCTTTTGTAGGTATTCGTGCTTTTTCCCAAAAAATAACACACTCCCGGATCACAAGATTTGCGCTTTCATTAACAGTCAATTTAACTTCGCGAATGTTAAAAAACAAAACTGCCAGAACTTGCCGATTGGATGGTAATTTTGCACCCGTTATTTGGTGGTTTACTTTTCCGACTAAGAATATATCTTTTTTAGTACTTCTTAGTTCTACTGACATCTTTGCAAGTTAAGACAATGCGCGTTAATCACTCGATGAACCGAGTACAACTGAGAGATAAAGCGAGTGCGTGCCGCTCTTCCCGCACAGTTTGTAGGAACATGTTTCGACGCAAGTCGGCACAGGTTGCAGTGCTCGAAATAAGGTGAAATTTTATTTTTGTGTATTTTAAGGGCAAATGAACAAAACTAGGGCCTATGCGGTAAAAAATAAAAACTTTGAAAAATAAGGGACACCCTAGTGAGCATCAATCGCATAAAGAAGTAGTAAGGGCCTCATACGAACAGGAGCACAAGAAGACAAGTGACAGATTAGGTATCACCACATTCGCACTGGAATAGATGCCTGTAAAGGGCCGACTTGAAAGAGGATAGGGTGCGAGCAGTCCTGAGCTCGACGGGTAGCGAGTCCCACAGTCGAACCCCAAGGACCGAAAAAGAGTTCCTAAAAACCTCAGTGCTAGCATGTTGTACAAGAAACTCACCGCGAATGAGCCTGGCTGAGCCGTGGGAGATGGGGGAGCGGTCCAGTATAAGCTCGCGCAAATAGGCTGGACGAGAGGAACGCACAGTCTGAAAGAATAAAGATAGCAGGAGGTACTGCCTTCTACCACTGACAGATAACCAGCCCAATCTGCGACGATGAGGCGTGATGTGTTCATCCCGAGCCGCGCCGCACACAAAACGGACGCAAACATTCTGGAGACGCTGAAGCTTGGTGTTGAGTGTTCCAGCTAGGCCATTAAAACAACACAACAGTAGTCGAGGATGGGAAAAACTAGCGTGACGATTAGGTATCTGCGCAGGGAGTAAGAGAGGAGCCGACGAGAGGCCGAGAGCTGGCGAATAGCGCAGTGAAGACGACCCGAGATGGCGTCTACCTGCAAAGCCCACGACAATTTGCTGTCTAGAATAAGGCCCAGGTCACGGACCGACTCAATAAAGGGAACGGTAGCGCCCTGCATCATGACCGAGGGCGCACCAATGCGACCGAGCGTGGTGACATAGGGCGAACTGGCGAATAAGCAGACATGCGTCTTAGATATGTTAAGGTGAAGATGATTTCTAGCTGACCAGTCGACCACCGCCGCTACGTCCTCGTTGATTCTAGCTACGGCCGCAGGAAGGTCACCGATCGAGCATTGAAGATATATCTGAAGATCGTCAGCATATACAAGGTGGCTAGTGTGGCGCAGTGAGCTCGGGAGGTCATTGATGAACAAAGAAAAAAGTAGGGGGCCCAGTACAGAGCCCTGCGGGACCCCCTGACTGAGAGTGAGCCAGGACGACAACTCCCCACCCGAGCCAACTACCGCCTGAGCACGATCGTGCAGGTAACTATGGATCCATCTGAGAACATGCTGAGACATACCGAGTCTGGCAAGCTTATCGAGTAACACGGCATGCGGGATGGTATCGAACGCTTTACTGAAATCGAAGAGGACAAGGATAGTCAACTTGCGATTGTCAATGCCACGTCTAATATCCTCCGTGAGGCAAAGGAGTGCAGTCTGCGTACTGAACCCAGGGCGAAAGCCTGATTGCCGAGGATCCAGGGTCCCACGCTCCAGGAGAAAGGTGGTTATTTGGCCCAGTACAATGCGCTCCAAGATCTTGGAGAGCATGCAGAGATTTGCAATAGGCCGAATTTACTGCAGAGAAGTAGGAGATTTTACTTTGCCTAGAGGAAGGATGCGCGCACGTTTCCAGTGCTCTGGAAAAGTAGCGGAATTGAGAGAGCAGTTAAATATCCTAAGTAGGTACGGTAATATGATCGGCAGGGCCTCCACTATATTCCGGAGAGAGAGATCATCTACGCCTCGCGACTGAGACTTAAAGTGATTGATGACGTCCAAGAGAGAGATAGGGGAAATGTCCCTGAAGTAAAAGAGTGCATCATGATAAGTCGGCGGTGGCAAGGCCGCGAAGAAGCGCGAGATTTCAGCAGAGGCGGAAGGCCTTTGCGAGATTTCCGCGAAGTGACGGTAGATGTCCTCTACCGTGAAGTCGCCGTAGCAGTTGTTACGCGGGGAAGAGGCTATGCCCAGGGTCCTCAGCTCCTTCCAGAGCACACGTGGCTCTTCTATGCCAGCCAACCGATCCGCGTAGAAGTTCGAGCGCGCTGCGGAGAGTTTCCTGTGAAAGTCATCTCTCGCATCGCGATAGGACTGAAGAGCTACCTGAGTACGCGTGCGCTTGAATATGCGATACAGTCGATCCCTGAAACGACGAAGCAGGTCGAGATCGGTGGTGATCCACGGAGGCCGCGCACGATTCGGTTGACGCACCACGTAGGGCGCCAGAGTATCTAGAGCCCGAGTTAAGTTGGACTCCAGCGCGCCAAGCAATTGATCGGCAGTAGCCCCTGCCTCAAACACAGTCCAGTCAGCAGCAGAGAGTTCCAGGCAGTAAGCTTCAGTGGTGAAATTCACGTAAGTACGCGCTCTAAAGCCCTGGCTCGCCGGGGGTGCGGGTACAGCGACTTCTACGGTAATCAGATCATGGCCTGCAATGAACGGAGCAGGAGACTGGTGGTAACAGCGCAAAAGATTCTGGTCGCTGAGAATGCAGAAATCAAGAGATGAATCCGAGGTGGAGGTATGATAGGTGGCACCAAACGGCACTAGGAAGTGCGCGCGAAAGGCGCAAAACTCACGGACATTCTCGGATTCATACGCGTTACTCAATTGATTGGCATTAAAATCCTCGAGGATAACACTGAAGCAGTAGTCTAGGCAGAAACGGTCATAATCGCGCGCAAAGGAGGCAAGATTAGTCGCTTTTGGGGGACGATAGACAACTGATACCAGGAAAGCAGTGCCCGACGGTGGGGTGACCGCAGCGATGAGGTATTCTGGTCACGGTTGTACCGAGCTGGTGACGCGGCCAGGATCTTAGCGCGAAAGGCATCCTGAATGTAGAGCGCAACGCCTCCCCCGACTTTACCAAGGCGATCGTTGCGGACAATGTAATACCCAGGTAAAGAGACTAGGGCGTCAGGTGCCTGAGAATGCAGCCAGGTTTCACTTACCGCAATGACATGGTCGCAAGGTGTGGCAAAGTGGAAGCGCAGTAAGTCCATGTGAGCCCGGAGGGAGTTAGCGTTAAGATGGGAGAAAATCAGATGGCCACGGTTGCTCGGCGCGCACTGCCTAGGATGTCGACGAGGTAGAACGGCGGATGATCGACGGCGTCATTCTGAGTCAGGGAGAGGCAGATCGTCGACAGACCGAATGCGTCTAACCGGTGCACCATCTTCTTTCCTGACAAGGATAGCCCCGTCACGGTGCCAGACGAATTTAAAGCGTTTGGCCTTAGCTTCCGTTCTGACCGCTATGAACAACTTATGAAGAGCTGCAGGTATGGCCCCGTTTATGCTAATTGAATAGGCAGGGCCAGCAGGAGATTCAAGGAGGTCACTAGTGCGCACAGTACCCTTTGCTTTCTTCGCCGCGATAAGCCGAGAAGAGATCTCACGAGTGCGGAGCTTGGCTATGATCGGCAAGGGCGTATCCTTGCGAGCCTTGGCGCGAGGGATCAAAAAACGCGCTGAGAGAATGTCGATCTCCGCCAGTGGACAATCAACAGCGGCCGCTACCGAACGAACCAGATTGTGAGTAGGTCCGGTGTCAGGACAGGGGACTCCAGAGATTATCACCTCCGCCTCATGCACCAGGGCAGAAGTGCGCCGCAATTCTACCCGCTCGGTTGCCTGCGTATTACGGAGTGTATTGAGTTCAAGGTGCAAGGCACCAAGGTCGGAGCGCAGACCGCGGTTCTGCTGTTCGAGCTCCGTTATGCGGTTAGTGTTAGCCTCAATCTGCTGTTGCATGTGCGATAAACCCTCCAACTTGACTGCCAGATCATCGAATCGCTCATTAAGAATGCGCAGAATCTCTCCCGAGGTAACAGCATCCGCAGGACTGGGCGCATGAGGCACGGTGGACGTAGATGCACTACTGAGAGGCGGCGCCAAGAGTGCTGAACGTGAGGCAGAGGGTAGAACCGGAGCTATACCCTGTGGGAGATACTGTAAGGGTATACCCTGACGGCAGACTTTCTTCTTCGTGCAGCCTGGATGGGAGAAAGACTGACAGGCCTCACAATAAACCGCATCCGTGACAACGAATTTGGCACAGGCGGTGCATCTGCGACCAGACTGCTGCGAAGACGACATTACGTCATAAGGTATGGTAAGTTACCGACCGCAATGCTGAGGTCCGTGAAGGTAGAGATGGAGCCACACGGAGGTAGATGTCCAGAGTGTGACGCAGGGCGGACCAGTATGCGCAGGCGCAGAGATCCAAATATCGATGGGTGCCGGGTCGATAGATCGAGTTGACAGGCAATTTGGAGGTTAGGATGCCCCAGCCAGGCCCAGAAATTTCCCGAAGATAGCAGGCAGAAAAGCAAGAAAAGCCAGGGAGCAGGCCAGAAGGATGGCTTGCAAAGGTCGCATGCAAGAAAGCCTGCAAGAAGAAGCCCGGAGGCAAGGAGCGGCAGTAAAAGCCCAAAATTGTGAGAGTCGATACGGATAGCGTGCGTGCGTACTTACGTAACGAGAGAGAGAAATGAAAAATGAAAATTCTTTATTATTATTACAATACACTTTTGCAAATTATAGAGTAAGTGGGTAAGGGGAGTAAGCAGTGGCAGTTAGATATAGAAACACCCGCATTCGCACGAGGGACAAGGGAAAATTGCCGAAAAAACCTTGTCCGAGTGTAGCCGGACCAAGCTCTAATCCTCAGCCCGTCAATTCAGCGCCTGAACGGCGTGACCCGTCTTACAAATTTTGCGGGCTGCCGCTCAGGTCTTCCTCGACAGGCCAGGGACTCGAACCCACGTCCTCCCGCTCCGCAGTCTCAAGTGCTAGCACTGCGCTACTACGGTCGGTAGAGAGAGAGAGAGAGAGAGATAGATAGATAGATAGATAGATGTATTTATTTATGTCTATGGCAATGTTAGACAAAACAGAGTCACAGAGCATTACAAATGGAGTTACTCTGTGACTTTAAAAGAAAGGACATGATACATGAGTACTTAGGAGTAAGAATAAGAGGTAAAGCTAGAAATTAACTAACACCTAACAGAAAGAGCCGTAAGAGAAAGAACTAGAGTTTAGGAACGAGCGTCCTCAGTATCTAGCAAATGCGCAAATAGCCCGTGCTTGAAGGAGGCTAGCGTAGGCGCTGCTTTAAGTGCGGAGGGCAGAGAGTCCCAATAGCGTATGCCTGCAACCGCGAAGGAATTGAAAAACGCGTTAGTGCGACAACACGGCGTCACAAAGTCACTTCTAGGAGCTCGCGAAGGGCGGTGGGCGGCGGGGTCGCGACCACGATCAGCTAGTACAAAAAGTTCGCGCAGGTAAGCGGGGCGCCCGGATCGCAGAATAATAAAAAGCTGGGAAACAAGAAAGTAAAGCCTCCTATCTTTAACGCGAAGCCAGCCTAGCTCCCTACGATACGGTGTGATGTGCGCATCACGAGGGACACCGCAGACGAAACGGACGCAGGTGTTAAGGAGCCGCTGAAGCTTGGTGTCCAGACCAGCCTGGAGGTCGGCAAAGACCACGCAACAGTAGTCAAAGAATGGGAATATCAAGGTGATCACCATGAGCCTACGCAGATTTTTATTGAGCAGGCGACGAGACGCTGAGAGTTGCCTGAGGGTGCCATGCACTCGGCTAGATATAACATTGATCTGAGCTGTCCAGGATAGCTTAGAGTCGAGGATGACGCCGAGATCACGAACAGTGTCGAGGTAAGGAATCGGAAGACCATCGAGACACACAGCAGGAAATAGATCGGTCTGAAGCTTGGACACATAGGACCCACTGCCAAGAATCATCGCATGAGTTTTCGCGACGTTGAGACGAAGAGACGAGGTCCTAGACCAGCCTAGGACAGCCTGAACGTCCTCATTGACACAAGCGACAGCATCTGCAGCACTCGCAGGCGGAAACTGGTAATAAACCTGAAGGTCGTCCGCATAGACTAGATGACTACAATGTTTCAGAACTTTGGAGATGTCGTTGATGAACAAGGAGAACAACAACGGCCCTAGGACTGAACCTTACGGAACGCCAAGATCGAGATTCGCCCAGGAGGAGAAGTGGCCATCTCGAGACGCGACCGCCTGTGTCCTACCCTGCAAGTAAGAAGCGACCCACTGGATGACGTGCTGTGAGAAGCCAAGATCGAGGAGTTTACTGAGCAGGCCTGCATGTGGGATCGAATCAAAGGCCTTAGAGAAGTCGAAGAGAACTAGAACAGTTACAGTACGACCATCAATACTTCTGCGAACGTCCTCAGCAAGCTTGAGGAGAGCAATCTGTGTGCTATGGCCAGGGCGAAAGCCGGATTGGCGAGGATCTAGTAGCTGCCGACTTTCGAGGAAGGAGGAAAATTGGTCGTGGACAACGCGCTCGAGAACCTTAGAGAGAAAATAGAGGTTGGAGATTGGCCGGACTTGGTCAAGAGAGGAGGGTGACTTCACCTTACCTAACGGCAACACGCGTGCCCGCTTCCAGACCTCGGGGAAGAGAGCAGTAGAGACGGACTGGTTGAAGAGAGCTAGGAGGTACGGAAAAATAATCGGCAGCGCAAGTTGAACGTCACGAAGCGACAGATCGTCAAAGCCCCGCGATTGAGAAGTGAAGTGACCAAGGGCTCGGAGAAGTGCAGCCGGGGAGATGTCTCGGAAGTAAAAAAGCGAATCATCATAGGCAGGTGGAGGGAGAGTTGCGAAGAACTGAGCAACTTCATTTACCGACGAGGGACGCTGGGAGACAGCCGCAAAATGACAGTTGAGATCGTCCACCGCAAAGTCACCGTAGTCATTGGTACGAGGCGGTGCTATACCGAGATTGCGGAGCTCCCTCCAAAGATCCCGCGATTCTTGAATAGAAGAGAGCCGATCAGCAAAGAATGCGGCACGAGCTGTCGATATGCGCTTCTGAAGATCGTCCCGGGCGTCGCGGTAGCGAAGAAGCGCGATTTGCGAGCGGGAGCGCTTGTAAGCCCGATAGAGAAAGTCCCTGGCGCGACTAAGGGTGTACAACTCCGAGGTAATCCAAGGTGGCCTGTAAAGTTTGAAGGCGCGAGTTATAAAAGGGGCATGCCTGTCGAGAGCAGCAGTGACGTTACCCTGCAGACAGGACAGCAGTTCATCAACAGAGCCCCGAGCCTCAAACGGCGACCAGTTGGCTGCTGCGAGATCCTGCATGAAAGAGTCGATGGAAAAGTTGACGAAGGAGCGAGCTCTAACTACCTTACAGGAGGGCGGAGGAGCCGAGATCGAGATGTTGACCGAGATAAGATCATGCCCCGCTATAAACGTTGCGGGGGACTGACTAAAGGATTGTAGCACGCTCTGGTCGCTGATCATGCACAGATCGAGAAGCGTGTCCGAAGTGTGAGTGTGACATGTAGCCGCGAAAGGTACTAGGTGGAGATCCCGGGAGGAACAAAACTCACGAACATTGTCAGCATCGTACGACTGACCTAGCTGGTTTGCGTTAAAATCACCGAAAACGACAGAAAGATGGTAATATACACTGAGACGGTCAAAGTCAGCCTCAAAAGCGGCTAGGTTAGTCGCCTTAGGCGGACGATAGACAACGGCAACAAGAAACGGCGAAGAACGCGCGGTGCCGATTTCCGCAAAAAGATACTCGGGGCTGCAGGTGTATGGACCCGGAGAGACAGCAAGCAGCTTAGCCCGAAGAGACTGCAGCACATACAGCGCGACCCCACCCCCAATCTTACCCACCCGATCATCGCGCAAAATAGAATATCCCGGCAGCGAGACCGAAGCATCCGTAACGTGCGCATGCAACCACGATTCGCTAATAGCGATGAGGTGAGCTGAGCGAGACGAGAAATGAAAACGTAGCAAATCAATGTGGCCGCGGATGGAGTTGGCGTTAAGATGGCAAAGACTGAGATAGGGCGAGCTGGCGGAGGCGGAAGAGTTGGCTAAACCACCGGAGTGCGGAGGCTGTCTTGGGGTCGGCTGCTGAGGACACCGTCAGATCGACGCGAGACGGGTGAGATCGGCGGGTGACGACATGCGCATTACCGGCGAACCTTGGGCTTTGCGAACAAAGATTGTACCGTTCGAGTGCCAAACATAACGAACGCCGGCAGCTGTGGCAGCAGCTTTGGTAGCAATTAAGAGCTTGTAGATGTCCGGAGGCAAGGCCTCGTTTAAGTTGATGGTAGCGGCCGGACCCGCGGGACACGGAACGAGGTCGGATGTGGCTAGACGGCCCTTGGCTTTCTTAGCTGCAATAAGTCGCGATAAAATAGCGCGACTGCGAAGTTTAACAACGATCGGTAGCGGAGTGGCTTTGCGAGCTTTTTCGCGGGTGACGAGAAAACGGGATTCGATAATGTCACCATCCGCAAGGCTGGAGCCCAGGGAGGCGACAACCTGTTTAACGGTCGCCGGAACAGATTCAGGCGACGAACAAGGCGCTCCGGAAATAATGAGTTCCGCGGGACCGGAGGATTGTGCAGGTGCCGGCTGATCAGCCCGTCGATCGAGTTGGGCCTGCTTAAGCGCGACTACGTCAGAGGAGAAGACACGACAACGTTCGTCAAGTTCCACGACCCGAGCCGCATTCGCATTGAGCGCACTTAAGTCAGCGTGTTGAGCTTGCTGAGCTAGACGCAGCGCGGCATTATCCTCGGAGAGCACGCGGTTATCATTTTCGAGGACCAAAATACGAGCCTCAGCGGCAGCGATACGCTCCTCCAAGACGGTCATAAGGGTAAGCCGACCCGCGAGCAAATCGAAACGCTCGTCCATACGCGCGGCTAGACTGGCAATAGATGTCACGACAGCCCCTGATCCCGACGGCTGGGGCTCTAAGGCGACAGCAAGAGCGGCGGAATTATCGCTACCTGCAGGTAGAGAAGTGGGCAGCGTAGGCGCGGAGGCGCGAGAAAATTCTTCCATTAATGCCCCGGGGCAGCACGACTTGACTTTATCGCAACGGAATTTAGAATCACAGCAGCCAGGATGGAAGCATGACTGACAAGACTTACAGCGAGAGAGAGAGGGAGAGAGAGAGAGAGAGAGAGAGAGAGAGAGAGAGAGAGATTGATTGATTGATTGATTGTTTATTATGCCGTGGTAAACTTTGGGGCAAATGCGGAAAAATGCATGAAAAAGAACAGAGATAGCGAGTATACATGGTGCATGAGTAAGTAAGACTAAATGTACACTGAACAATTAAGATAGAAAATAGTATGGATAAAAACATGCTAAGAGATTGCGATATAGTAGAGCGGAACAGCTTAAAGACAAATGGTCAAAAATAAAGAACGCAAGAGTGCAATACAATTCTAAAAGTAAAACGTAGAAATGGAAATAAGAAGATAAGAATAAATTAAAAATGATGATAAACGATAATAATATAAACAAAATTAGAAATAGAAAAGGTTAAGTACAATAAAAATTAATATAAAATAAATCATAAAAACTGAGAGTTCATCAATCGATACACACAGAGACATAGGGGCGGCGTAGATTCAAATAAGATAAAATAAAATTCGCAATAGAATACTTAAAATAATAGAATTAATAAAAAGAATAGATAACAACATAATAAAATAAAATTCGCGATAAGATACCTAAAATTATGGAAAATAAATAAAAATACATGCGATAGCGACAGCAGAGCAGGCATGTAAAACGTGGGTCAAAGATCAAAAACGATGCGAGAGAGATTGATTGATTGATTGATTGATCAATTTATTATGCCCTAGACATCTTTGGGGCAAATTTGGGAGAATATAATGATAGATAGTAAGAATAGTATGGGTAAATTTACAGCAAGAATAGTGAGTAAGCACAGATAGGCCGTGGGCAGAGAAATAGCCGGTGAATAACATTGAGTATGAAAATAGCAAAAATAAGATGAAATATAAATAAAACAAGTAAAATATAAATAAAACAAGAAAGTAACAAGTAAGATAACATCAAGCACCAATAGCAAAACAAAATAGAATATAAATACAATTAAAATATGATTAAAACACAAAAAAGAATTAACAAGTAAGATGACATGGAGCACAAATAGCAGAATAAAATAAAGTGTAAATAAAACAGATACAGAGAAAAAAACAAACGTAATAAATACAGTAAAAAATAAAAATATATACATATATCTACAATGATCGAAAATGGTAAGGTACTAAAGACTAAAAACTAGCGAAATAAAATACGGTGAAAAATAAAAATATATATATATGTTTATCTAAAATAGCTAAAAATGGTGGGTATAGATAAAAATAAGACAAGACGCGCGCGTACTAACGATTAGGTTGAGTCGGTGTCAGAAGCATAAAGATGCGCGAACAATCGACTCTTAAGAACACCTATGGAAGGGGAGGAGACAATCTCTGGAGGTAACGAGTTCCGGAAATACGCCGCGGATAGATAAAATGAATCGCGAAAAGTAGTCGTGCGGTGTGCAGGAATATGATAGAAACCAGTCGAGCCATGACGGAGCGCGTGACCTTCAGGGGGAACAGCGCGAACGAATAATTCAGACAGGTAAGCCGGCACGACACCCCGGTTGATGTTGAAGAGCATAATCCCAAGAAAGTATAGACGCCTACATCTAACCGACAGCCAGCCTAGTTGCCTACGATAGGGAGTGACGTGCTCATCCCTACGTAAGTTGAAAATAAACCTAATGGTGCTGTTTATGAGACGCTGAAGGACCAAGTTAAGTTCACATGAAATATCATTGAAAACTAAACAACAGTAGTCTACTAGTGGAAAGATGAGTGCCCTTACTAGGGATGACTTTAGCTCTGAAGATAAGGTACGCCGGTGGAATTTTAGTCTGTGAGCGCAAAGTTTACTTTATTGGAGATCAACATAACATGGCTTCGCCAGGAAAGATTTGAACGCATGATGACTCCTAGATTGCGTACCTCATCCACGTAAGGGAGTACTGAGCCCTTAACGGAAATGAGGGGAAGACTATTAATATCTATGCGATTTATGTGCGTGCCGCTACCCTGTATTAGAATTTTCGTTTTGCTAAGGTTGAGTTGTAGTCCATTTGGTGCGGCGTAATTAGCTATCACATTGACGTCATGAGTAACCCTGGCTAGACCATTTTCCAATTCTGACGGCGGACATGTCAGGTAGATTTGAGTGTCGTCAGCGAATATCAGATGCTGTGTGTATAATAAGTCGGTGCCAATGTCATTAATGAACAGTGAGAACAATAACGGTCCGAGAACGGATCCTTGCGGAACGCCAGAGGACGTGCTTAGCCAGCTGGAGCAAACACCAAGATCATCAACAACCGCTTGGGAGCGGCCAGAGAGATAAGAGAAGATCCAGCGCGAAACGCTATCTGAGAAGCCAAATTTCCTGAGCTTAGCAAGGAAGAGAGAGAGTCAGAGTCAGAGTTGAGTTTATTTGGCGCTCTGGGACAGGTCCCCTCAAGCGCATTGACTTTTACATTTTGTGTACAAGTATGGTTCCGTGTTGCAAGTTTTAAAGTCTCTTGGTTAGGTTGTCGGTTTAGTTGAAAAGAAATAAGGAAGAGAGAAGAAAAAAGTAATGATAAAAAAGAAAAAGAATTTGAAATGAGTTTAGATAAATCAAGTACAAAGGTGTTGTTGTAAGTTCAGAATTAGGTAAGAGTGAGTAGGTAGGAGTGAGTAAGTGACTAGAGTCGTTGTTAGTCAGTTGAGGTTGTCGTCGGTTCAGTGCGGGTCATATCAGGGTGGTTTGGTGTGGTTTGGCAGGTGATGCTTCTGATCGTCGCTGGGAGTGTATTCCAGAAATGAGGGGCAGCGAACCTGAACGATTTTTTGAATAGTTCAGTTCTGCAGGTAGGAACAATTAGATTGTTGGACGGTGTTCTTAGTACCGCGGACTGCTGCCTGGTTTCTGCTTACTAGGTGTCGAGCTAGATATGGTGGTGCGCTCGTTTCAAGGATGTTGAAGGTCATGCATCCTAGGAAGTATTTGCGCCTTTCGCTGATCTCAAGCCATCCTAGCTTTCTGTAGTAAGGCGTTATGTGCTCGTCTCGACGCAGGTCGTAGATGTATCGTATGCATGAGTTCAGTGCTCTTTCGAGTAGTAGGTTTTCTTCACCTGTGATGTCAAGGTAGACCAAGCAGCAGTAGTCGATGTGTGGAAAGACTAGTGTTGTTATCAGGGTTATCCGAAGGGCTGTCGGGACATTCCTCCTGTTGATTCGGAGTTGATGAAGTATGGAGTAGATCTTTTTCACGATGGTCGCGACGTGCGAGTGCCATTGCAGATTTTGCGTTATGGTGAGTCCAAGGTAGCGAGTGGACGTAGAGTAGGGCAGGTTCAGGCCGTCTACCGTTATAGGTGTGAGCCGGTCGAAGTCAATGGCGTTGGGTATCTAGTCGTCCCGATTACCATAACTTCGGTTTTCCCCGCGTTGAGGGTGAGTCCGTTCTCAAGTGCCCATCTGCAGAAAGTGGCGACATCCTCATTCATCCGTTCTATGCCTTCCTCTAGGTCTTCGGGCGCGCAATGCAGGTAGAACTCCGTGTCGTCAGCGAAGATGTTGTGCTGGCAGTGTTGAAGCCTCTTGCCTAGATCTGAAACATAAATGGAAAACAGGAGGGGTCCGAGGACTGAACCCTGAGGAACTCCGTTTCCAACCATGACCCATTCAGTGGTGTTGCCCGACGGATCGCGGACTGCCTGTCGTCTGCCGATCAGATATGAGCAGATCCATCTAAGGATCGAATTTGAAAACTTCATCTTTCTCATCTTATATATGAGCATGTCGTGACGCACTCTGTCGAAGGCTTTTGAGAAGTCGGAGAAGACTGCGATCGTGATTTTTCTAAGGACGGCAGCACGGCGTGCGTCATCAGCTATGCGAAGAAGAGCTGTGTGCGTGCTGTACCCCTTGCGGTATGCGGATTGAGAGGGATCGAGAAGGTTGTTTACCTCTAGGAAGTAGGTGATCTGATCGGCGACTATTCTTTCCGGTGATTTTGAGAGAGCCGGAAGTATAGAAATCGGTCTGTAGTCTCCGCACGACGAGGGTGTTTTGACCTTAGGAATAGGTGTAACCAAAGAGGCCTTCCATTTTTCTGGGAATATCGCATGAGTTAGCGAGAAGGTAAAGAGATGGTGGATTTGGGCTCGAAGGCTAGGGAAGGCCATTTTGATAACATTTATGGAAAGACCATCCTCGCCTGTCGCGTTAGATTTTGAATGGCAAAGGGCTTTTGTTTGGGTATCATAGGTTATGTCCCTAAAATAGAAGTTGCTATCATTGTATTCTGTCTCCCCGATATAGTAGGGAGCGACTGATAACCCGTCAGCGTTACCTCCCGCGTTTGCAAAGAAGACGTTGAGTTCTTCTGCTGGGACATGGAGCGAGGTATTCTTTTTCCTCTGGGGGACTAGTCCTAGTTGCCGAAGCTTAGCCCAGATAGACCTGGAGTCATTCAGGGAATGGAAAGCTTCAAGATAGTATGAGGCCTTTGCGTTTCTTACAGCCTCCTGCGCCCTATTTCGAAGTGTTCTAAATCTGGAATGAAGTGCCACGTTATTTCTATTTTTCCTCCATGCCCTACGCGATCTGTCCCGTTCGGCCATCGCTGCCTTCATGCTAGGTGTGAGCCAAGGTGCCGGAGGGTTTTTTGCTCTGACTTGGCGTACCGGGGCGAACCTGTCAAGGGTGTTAGCTACCAGGCAATTGAAGATCTCTAGTTTTGATTCGATTGAGCTACTCTGGAAGAAGACTTTCCAGTCCCGCTCCTCAAGGTCTTTGAGGAATAGCTCGAGGTTCATTTTTCGAAAATCTCGACATAGGAATGTGCGGGGGGCTGAACGTTCAACCCTTATGTTGTAGGTCACATGTATGAGATCGTGAGCTGAGAGAAATGGAACCTCGTGCTATCCATACCCAACTAGCTTATTCATGTCGTCCACTATGCAAAGGTCGATAAGTGTAGAACTGTTTTTAAGGTGGTGGGTAGCCTCGTATGGAACGAAATGCAGGTTAGAACTATCTACGAATTGTTTCAGGTGGTTACTATCGTGACTTTCAGTCAGAAGGTCTGTATTGAAGTCACCCATGACTATCTGATTGTTGTAGATCGGGTAGAATTGGAGGAGCTCGTTCTCCAGATTTTCTAGAAAACCTAAGTGCGGGGGTCGGTAGACTACTGCTAGTAAGATCTTAGGCCCGCGGACCGGTGAGAACTCTGCCAATATGAATTCTGGCTTTCCACAGTAGACTCCGCCCGGGTCTTTGAGAGTTTTCACGAGGAACGAGTCGCGAATGAAAAAACCCACTCCCCCGCCTGCTTTACCTAGCCGGTCGCATCGAAAAACTTGATATCCCCTGAGAGAGATGAAGTCGTCAGGGATGGTTGGTTTCAGCCAGGTCTCGGACATGCAGATGACGTCGTAGTCGTTGCCTTGGAAGAAAAGTTTGAATTCATCAAGGTGTGCGACGAGCGATTGGCAGTAAACATGACATACTTTGAGAGAACCATGCGGACCGGGGGTCGAGCTATCCATAGTTTGTCATTCTGACCTTATCCATTATCCGTTTTTTCAAGCTTGGACATTTCGTGCCATCAAGCGCCGAGTGCGCCGCGTCGGTCTGAGCCCTTTTGCAGTGATGCAGCAAGGGGGTTCGTCTCTTTTAGTGCAGTCGCGCATTTCGTGTCCACCGGAGCAGTGGCCGCATCGCGCTTCCGATTTGCAATCGCGCGCTTGGTGGCCGCACCCGATACATTTAAAACATTGCAGAATTTTCACGTGGTCATTGAATTTGCATGCCGATAGGCCAATAAATATCCTAGGCTCGTTTTTGGTAGCCGACCTGGTCTTTGGAGAAACTTCGATCACGCAATGAGTGTACGTCTTTCCGGTTCGCGAGGGGTAGATGTAGACTACTTTTGTGTCCTTTTCTTCTTTACCGCCTAGGTTTAAGTTAATGAAATCTGACCTGATCTCGTCTTTTGTTAAATCTTTAGGGACTCCGTAGATTATTAAGCGCGGGTTATATTTTAAGTCCTCCGTGACTTCTAGTCCTGCTTTTGCGAGCG
This sequence comes from Tenthredo distinguenda, assembly GCA_947538915.1. NCBI lineage: Eukaryota > Metazoa > Arthropoda > Insecta > Hymenoptera > Tenthredinidae > Tenthredo > Tenthredo distinguenda. The sequence goes on from OX384534.1 coordinate 17,810,620, forward strand.
ACGGTAGAGCACGAATTTTATCAAGGTCGACCTTGCTTGCCTGAATCCGGATGCCGCTATTTCTCGCCCCGGTGATCCGCTGGACCTGCATTCCGACCTGTGCTGGTTTCACTAATTCTGTAACCGCTTTTTTGGTTGCTACCGACGAGTCGTATTTTGCGATAGAGTCTGCCTTAGGAGCAATAATGAAATCGACCGTTCTTGTGACGTCAACCGTGGGTCCGCGATGTACGTGTACCTTATTTTGTTTTACCGCCGCGGCAAAACTATTTACTGGGACCGGCGCTTGGACTACCGGGTGCTTGTTCAATGCCTCGATCACACTGGCTGTGCAGTTTCTAGTTATGCCCGCGCAGGCTTTAATAACAGCCTTCTTGCATTCGGTGGCAGTCGCCGCCTGGGCCGCTAGAGTTAAGTACGCGCACATCCACTTGCTGACCGATGTTTGATATGTCAAGAAAGCGTCCTGAAGCGCGGTTTTCTGTTCGACCGTTTCTTTGCACGACCTGATATGTTTTGCCACCACTCATTTATACTTTGCCGCAACTCGTTTATTTCTTCATTAACCATGGGAAGAAATATTTCGCCGTCCGAACCCGACGCGCTAGGACTTGCGAACACGGAGCTGTCAAGTAGGGACGCGATGCTGGTATTAGCGCCTGACCCCTGACTGCCCGCACGGCTTCTCGCTGCAGAGGCCATATTTGCCGGTAATTAGCACTCGACTGATTACTTGGGATGACCAGCGCTAGATAACGCTGATGACAGCACTGGCTCCCGTAGGCCAGGCTGTGATTTGAGAATCAACTGTCAGTTTTGGAAAGAGGTTAGGAGAAAAATTGGATTGAAATACCTTGATTATTAATGCGAGGCACTGAAGAGACCTTTGCTCTCTATTTCACTGAGGAGTACTGTCAAAGCTGATTAGAAGGGTCACACTTTGTAGTTAAAGGATTTACTCTTACTATTTCAACTGGGAAAAAGTATGCAGAGCAAATGAAGAACACAACCACATCGCCAGAGAGAGAGAGAAGGAGAGGAGAGAGAGAGAGAGAGAGAGACATTTATTATGCGCTCTGGGATAGTATCCCCTCAAGCGCAGGACCAAAAGAATACATAGCATTGTAATATAAAAAGGAGAAATAGTGAATTAACAATCAGTTGAAAATAGTATAAGCATAAAAAGTAACAGTTGAGAAGATAAAGCATAAAGCATGACTAAAAATTAGATAAATAAGTATATAATTCCAATAGCAGTCATGAGCCTTAGAAAATAAAGATAAAAGATAAAAGATAAAAGTGGCGAAAGGAAGTCGCGGCTGCAGCCGACTTAGAGGATGTACCTCCATTCGGTAACGTAGGCATGAGGGAAACTGCAGAAAACCTATGCCAGGTACAACGAGGAGTGGACTCAAACGGGATGAGAGAAACAAGGTCAGGAGTCGAGGGCAAGAAGGTGGTCATGGGGCGAGGCCTTGAAGATAGGAGCGCTTGTGGAGTTTCGAATTTCAGGCGGAAGGCTGTTCCAGAGACGAGCAGCGGCGATGGTGAATGAGTTTTTGAATAGTTCGGTCCGACAGGGTGATACGTAGAGAAGATCGAGAGGGGTCCTGGTAGCTCGGCCAGATTCGAGTCTTCGGTCAGGGCGAATGACCATGTGAGATGGTATGCCAGTGTGAATGACATTGTACAGCAGGCAACCAAGGAAATATTGTCGTCGTGCAGAAACCTTAAGCCATTTCAATCTTCTGAAGTACGGAGTGATGTGAGCATCCTTCTTGACGTCAAATATAAAACGCACACATGAATTGAGTGCTCTCTGAAGCTGAAGATTGAGTCCATCGGTCAAGTCAAGAAATATCGTGCAACAGTAGTCAATGTGCGGGAAGACCAAAGTGCTGATGAGTCGTTCCCGAAGAGCACAAGGGAGCAAGTCACGGCATAGTTTGAGCTGATACAGCGTTCCATTGACTTTTTTGGTAACGCCAGTTGCATGCGAGCTCCAGGACAGAGTATTCGAAATGATGACACCCAGGTGCTTGACTTCTTGAGAATAGACCACAGGATCAGTTCCGACCATGATGGCAGGTGTCGCAGAAAGATCGATGGCGTTGAGGTAGCGGCGAGTACCCAGAATCATCGCCTTCGTTTTGGCCCCATTGAGTAGTAACCCATTCCGTGAGGCCCAGTTGGAGATTCTAGCGACATCCTTGTTGACTTTCGCAATGCCCTCAGGTAGCTCGTGCGGAGGGCAGTGAAGGTAGATGACCAAGTCGTCGGCGTAGAGATTCCTCCTGCAGTGCCTTAAACAGTCTTTAATATCGGAAATATACAGGGTAAAAAGCAGGGGACCAAGAACAGAGCCTTGTGGAACACCATTGAAGACAGGCTGCCACGAAGTGGTGGAGCCATCACCCGGCCTCACCGCTTGTTTGCGACCGCAAAGATATTCACAGAACCATTTGAGTGCGGAGTTCGAAAAACCGAGGAGCCTGAGTTTGTCGATCAGAAGAGCATGACGGACGCGATCGAAGGCTTTAGAGAAATCGAAGAAGACCATAACAGTGACCATCCGAGAATCCATAGCATTCCTAACGTCATCGGTTACGCGTATAAGTGCCGTATGAGTACTGTGTCCAGCTCTATACGCAGACTGATGAGGATCGAGAAGATCGCCTTTCACGAGGAAGCGCATGACCTGATCAGCAACAATACGCTCAAGAGATTTAGCAAGCGAGCACAAGATAGAAATTGGACGGTAGTCATTGAGACTCACAGGAGACTTGATTTTGGGGAGAGGACACACCAGAGCTGACTTCCACAGTGAGGGGAAGGAACCGGAGGTGAGGGAAAATGAAAACAGATGGTGAATTTGCGGAAGGATCGCAGGCAAGGATAAGACAATGAGCTGAGAGGAAAGACCATCAGCACCGGTGGATCTGGACTTAGAATAGGACAAGGATTTAATCAAGACATCGATAGAAAGATTATCGAAGTAGAACTTCGAATCATCAAGGCCTATTTCGCCCAAGAACCAGCGCTCCGAGGAAGAGGAGGCTACACTATCATCATCATCGTCCGCCCCTGCATTTGCGAAATGAACATTCAACGCGTCGGCAGAGACTACCAGCGGCCGATCGGAGGTTCGTGGTCGAATTAAACCTAAGCGACGCAGCTCTCTCCAGATCACATTCGAATCCCTGAGGCATCCAAGTTTCGAGAGGAAATAGGCTCTTTTTGCATTTCTAACTTCATTTTGCGCTTTATTACGTAGTGCTTTGAACCTAGTATACAGAAAATCCGATCTATTTCTACGCCACTGTCTACGAGCTTTGTCACGCTGTGACATTAGGAGCTTCATCTCAGGCGTGAGCCAGGGTGCAGGAAATGTGCGCGGTGTAACCTGATGCAAGGGCGCAAGGCGAGCAAAGCAGCCAAGAATCGCAGAATTAAGAAACTCCACCTTCTCGTCAGCAGACTGCGTATGGTAGAAATGGTTCCAGTCGGTCTCCTCAAGACTTTGGAGAAGGCTAGATCTGTGAAAGAGACGAAAATCGCGACAGGTAAAGGTTCTGGCTGGCGGGCGTGGGACCCTAACGCGATAAGAGATGGAGATCAAGTCATGCGCCGATAGAAATGGAACGTCGTGCTGGCCGTGATCAATTACTTTTTGAGGATCATCAACTATGCAAAGATCTAACCAGGTGGCAGAACCACGAAGGATATGCGTAGGCCGATGAGGAACCAGAAAGAAGTTAGAAGTATCTATAAAGCTTCGTAAGTAATTACTGTCAAAGGTACTACCTGTCATGTCAGTATTGAAGTCACCCACAATCACAAGATTGGCATAGGAGGAAGAATACCTCAGGAGACAGTTAAAGAATTCGTCAAGGTGACCTATGTGAGGTGGACGGTAGACTGAGGCAAGCAGCACTTTTAAATCCGGCGAGGGTCTTAAAGGCCTTAATGCTAGCTGGGAGAGAATCCCAGTGGCGAACTTCTGATAACGCGAAAGAATTTCTGTAGCACTCCGTGCGTGGGGTCGGAGTGACAAAGTCTTCGCGGATCCGTCGAGAAAGACCAGTACCTTTTGTAGAGCGAGTGACGAATAGCTCCCGGAGGTAGGCAGGGCGACCTGTGTGTACGGTGATGTAAAAAAGCGAGAGAAGAAAGTACAGTCTCCTGCTGGCCACACTTAGCCACCCCAGTTCGCGACGAAAGGGCGTGATATGCTCATCCCGGGCGACACCACAAACAAACCGTACGCAGGAGTTGTGCAGGCGTTGGAGCTTCAGATTGAGCATGCCTGAGAGGTCATTGTACACCACGGAGCAATAATCAAAGATCGGGAAGATTAAGGTGACGACCAACTGTCTCCGGAGTGACTTTGACAGCAGGCGTCGCGAGGCCGCTAGTTGCCGAAGGGTGCCGTAAACACGTGTGGAAATGAGGCTGACGTGAGCTGTCCAGTCCAGCCTCGAGTGCAGTATTACCCCAAGATCCCGCACCTCGTCTGAGAATGGCAGGCGGACATCACCGAGAACTACCGGGGATATGTCGGCTAGCGTGAGTCTAGAGATGTAAGATCCACTCCCAACGACGATTACTTGAGTTTTGGCCGGGTTAAGCTTCAGCGAGGACTTGCTGGACCACCCCAGAACCGCCTCCACATCCGCATTAACTCGTGCAATGGAGTCGGAAAGATCTTGATAGCCGCAGTGGAGGTAAATCTGAAGATCATCAGCATACACTAAGTGCTCCACATGTCTGAAGATTCCCGAAATGTCATTGATGAACAACGAGAATAGTAGAGGGCCCAAAACGGAGCCCTGCGGCACCCCCGACTCGAGAGAGACCCAAGAGACAGGCACCCACCACTGACTACAGCCTGTGTTCGACCTTGGAGATAAGAAGCGATCCAGGTCAGGACATGGGTAGAGAAGCCTAGTTTCGCTAGCTTGGCAAGTAAGATTGCGTGGGGCAATGAATCGAAGGCCTTGCTGAAGTCAAAAAGAACCAGAATGGTCAGCATCCGTTTGTCAACTCCTTTGCCTAGCGCAGAAAATACCTTCTGAACTACTGATCTAGGCACATCCGTTACCGAGAGTGAATATCCTCCGTGAGCTTAATGAGGGCTGACTGCGTGCTAAAACCAGCTCGGAAACCTGATTGTCGAGGGTTCAAGATATTACCCCGCTCCAGAAAGTTGTTAATCTGCACCAAAACAACACGCTCGAGCACTTTCGACATGAGACAGAGGTTCGAGATTGGGCGAACCTGATCCAGTGAGGATGGCATCTTAACCTTGCCTAGCGGTAGAACTCGAGCTTGCTTCCACATGGTTGGAAAAGCAGCCGTGCTAAGCGAGTGATTGAACAGCGCAAGCAGGTAGGGAAAAATTACCGGCAAGGCAGCCTTGATGTTGCGCAACGAGATATCATCCACACCGCGTGCTTGAGACCTGAAGTGCTCGATCGCCGAGAGACAATCACTAGGCGAAATATCCTCGAAGTAGAATAGGTGATCGCTGTAGCTTACAGGCGGAAGAGTGGCCAAGAACTCCGCAACTTCTGCGACAGAGGAGGGCCGCAGCGAAACAGAGGCAAAATGTCGATTGAGCTCATCCACTGTGAAGTCGCCACATCCATTAGCGGAGGCTGAGACAATGCCAAGCGCCCGTAACTCCTGCCAGAGCGCACGCGGGTCAGCAATGGAGAGTAATCTCCCAGCGAAGTACTCAGAGCGTACCTCAGTGAGGCGGCGGTGTAGGTAGTCTCTAGCCTCTCTGTAGCGTCGCAGAGCACTATAGGTCCTGGATCTCTTGAACGCACGATACAAAGAATCCCTGGAGCGAGAAAGACTCGCGAGCTCACCAGTTATACAGGGCGGCTTGCGGCGTTTGCGATGACAGGCGACGTAAGGTGCATGCCTGTCGAGGGTACGGACAAGGTTTTCTTGGAGACAGTCCAGCATGTCATCTACCGAGGGCTCAGGCTGAGCAAGAGTCCAGTCACTTTCCTGAAGTTCATTTCGAAATTGGACCAGGTCGAAGTCCCGATATGAGCGGGCTCTGAACAGTTGAGGCTGAGGCGACGGGGATCCAAGTTGGGTCTCAACTGAGATCAGGTCGTGGCCGGCAATGAAGGGCGCAGTCGATTGATGAAAGGTGACGTAGTCCATCTCGCTGACTATGCAGAGGTCCAAAAACGTGTCTGCAGAGTGAGTGTAGCAGGTGGGCGCAAAGGGTACTAAGTGCAGGCCACGAGCTGAATAGAAATCACGAACGTTGTTACTATCGTAGGAGTCCACCATCTGATTTGCGTTGAAGTCACCCAGGATCACTGTCTGGCTGTAGCCCACAGAGACACGATCGAAGTCGGCCTCGAATTCGGCCAGATTAGTTGCCTTCGGCGGGCGATACACTACCGCTACTAGAATAGGCTCCGCTCCAGGCGGTTTAACATCCACCAGCAGATATTCGGGAGCTCGGCTATACTGCGACGGCGAGGAGGCCAGCCGCCTTGTGGTAAGCGACTCATGAAGATATAAGGCCACGCCGCCTCCGATTTTGCCCTCTCTGTCATTACGAAGAATTAAGTAACCAGGCAGCAGCACAGTCGCGTCGGTTATCTGGGGATGTAGCCACGTTTCGCTAACAGCTATAACGTGAGCAAAGCAGGTATGAAAATGATAGCGTAGTAGGTCTATGTGAGCTCGAATAGAGTTAGCATTCAGATGGCAGACCAGGAATCGACGGGAGGAAGAGACAGCAGCTGGCATTCGGGTGGAAACTTGAGAGGTCGGAGATGGCTGCAGCGAGGTTTGGCGTCAGTCAGCGGCACTAGGACTTAGGCGTGCAAGGTCTTCAAGATATTCAACGGCCGTGATTCGCGTGACAGGCGCGCCGTGCGACTTCCTCACATAAACGGCCCCGGCCCGGTGCCAGGCAAACTTGTAGCCCTGAGCTTTTGCTGCGGCTTTGGTCGCAATAAGAAGCTTATACACATCGGGTGGCAAGGCTTCGTTAACATTGATAGTGTAGGCCGGACCAACCGGCGGCGAAGCGAGCTCGGTCGTGCGAAGGTGTCCTTTTGATCTTTTCGCACATCAACGGATCGGAGTTTAGCAATAATAGGCCGAGGGAAGTCTTTCCGCGCCGCAGCTTGAGTGATGAGGAAGCGCGACTCAGTAATGTCCGCATCTTGTAGTCCACAGCCAATAACCCTCCCAACATCTTTTATAACAGCAGGGATGGCATCAGCACTCGGACACGGAACACCAGAGATGATAATTTCAGAGGAGATGCCTGCAGATACCGCGCTGTTCCGACTCGAGTCAACCAGCCCAACTTGTTGCCCACGCCGAAGCTCTTCAATGACAGCGGATAGAGCGCAGTTTTGGCTGTTCAAGTCCGCGATCCGATCGGTGAGAGTCACGATCTCCGCTTGCAGGATCGGAAGGCAGGCGAATTGCTGGGCGAGGCCGTCAAATCGTGCATTGACTTGATGCAGAACCTCGTCTATGATCACGCGCAACTGCACTTCAGACACCGGGGACGGCGCAGCAGTCTGACTGGCGGAGGGCATCCAGCAAGCTGCGGTCAGGAGACGAAGATCTTGAGGAGGAGGGCGACGGAACCAGAGTTGACGGAGCCGAGCCTTGCAGGACAAATTCCAAGGGGGTCCCCGGGCAGCAGACCGCCGGTTCTTCATCCCGCGTTGCTTTCGCCTTCTTTTTCACGCAGCCAGGGTGATAGAAGGCACAACAGGCTCTGCAATATACTGCATCCTTGGCCACGACACAGGCACAGCCAGGGCAAACTCGCGCTGGCGCCATAGTCGGTGATTCAAATAAGAGCACCGTAGCAGGTAGCAGGCAGATGACAGACGCAGGAGCGATGCGGGTTGCCGGTGCCGATAGACGTCCAGCACTCAGCAAAACAAATCGAACGCAGCCGTCGATACAGCACACACCAGTGTATACAGCACACACTCACGCGCCGAGATGTCAACGGCAGTGAGAGGTTAGGTTCCTCTGCAGCGGGATAGATTCACCAGAAATAAAACCCAGGGTCTCTCAGGTGAAAACCGAAGTCAGCAAGGCAAGCTTGCATATAGGCGCATGCAATACAGTTTGCAAAAGAAACGCCCGAAGGCAGGAGACAGCAGAAAAGGTCCAGAGTGTGGGAGTAGAGCAAAGAGCAGGTAAGGTACTCACGTGCCAGAGAGAGAGAGAGAGAGAGAGAGAGAGAGAGAGAGAGAGAGATGTTTATTCATGACCATAGCAATGTTGGACAATATCACCACAAATTACAAAGTAATAAAATACAAGCAATACATAGTGATCAGAAAATATAGAAATGGAAACAATAGATAGAAAGCAAAGGAAAATCATGAAAAATAACTTGAAGAAATAGAAATCAAAAAAGATAAAAAAAGAAAACAGTATATACAAAGCAAAGAAATCATAAAAATAACTTAACAGAAACTTAAAGGTAATTTAGCGAGAAAGGGCTCGAGAGAACTCCGTGTCGAAAAGATACTGCCGAAGGGAGAGCTTGAAACTCGGATACGAGCGGATTTGGCGAAGGTCGGAGGGAAGCGAGTTCCATAAGTAGAGAGCCGAGACCGCGAAAGATCTTCTGTAAGCCGCGGTGCAGAAGCGCGGAATGAGGAAATCGCCCCGATTGCGCCGAGACGACGCGGCAGAAGACTCTGGACGCGCGAGAAAAAGAGCCCGAAGGTAGTCAGGAGTCCCGGAACGGATGGTAATGAAGAACAGGGAACATAGGAAAAAGATTCGACGATCCCGTGCGCATAGCCACCCCAACTCACGGCGATACGGCGTGATGTGCTCGTCCCTGGCCACCCCACACACAAAGCAAACACAGAAATTCAGAAGACGCTGCAAGCGAACATTGAGCACCCCGGGAATGTCATTGTAAACTACGGAGCAGTAATCGAGCAGCGGGAAGACAAGCGCAGTCACCAGGGTTGCGCGCAGAGGTCGAGAAAGAAAGCGCCGCGAGACAGAGAGATGGCGGAGAGTACCGTGCACTCGGTTTGATACGGCATCCACTTGTGGGACCCACGAGAGCGAGCTGTCGATGAGAAGCCCGAGATTGCGGACAGATTGTGACCAAGGGATGGGCATGCCGTTCAAAACTACTCGGGGCAGGTCTACAGAGTTGAGCCTGGTGATATAGGGCAGGCTGCCTAGAAAGATAGACTGAGTCTTAGAAGAGTTAAGGCTCAGCGAATTTGCGTACGACCAATCATACACAGCCGCCACATCCTCATTTAACTGCCGTATGGCATCTGGAACTTCATCGACGGGGCAGTGCAGGTAAATTTGGAGGTCGTCTGCAAAGAGCAGGTGCTGGGTGTGAGAGAGCACATGTCGGAGGTCATTGATAAAGACGACGAACAGCAAGGGGCCGAGGACAGAGCCCTGCGGAACCCCCTGATCCAGAGCAGCCCAAGAGGACAGTTCACCAGAGGGCCCGACTACAGCCTCTGACCGCCCCTTAAGATAACTAGCTATCCAAGTTAGAGCGTGCTGCGAGAAGCCAAGTGCAAGAAGCTTAGAGAGAAGAACGGAATGAGGTATGGAGTCGAAGGCCTTGGTAAAATCTGTTGTAATCGGGATCTATCGATCCTTCATACAACTACAATTTTATTTAGGAGGTTCGTTGTTGAGCCATGTACAGGGTGTCTGGAAATTCGCGCACCATCGGCATACTGGCGGATTCCTTGCGAAAAATTAGGACGGAACTTACCAATAAAAAAAAGTCCGCAACGGCTTAGTTTTCCTGTAAAATCATTTAATAACGAATCAATCAGCGTTTAGCTTTAGGAGAGAATGGTTAGAACATTGCATAGCCGTCCGCCCCACTCTTGGGCGAAGCGGGGAATACCACACATTATTGTCTCGATCTCGGTAGTGGGGGGGACGGCGATGCGGAGCTTTAGCCAGTCTTTCTTAAAACCGATGCTGATTGGTCCGTTATTTAGTGCTTTTACATGGAAACTAAGTCCTTGCGGACTTTTTTGCATAGGTAACTTTCGTCCCAATTTTTCGCAAGGAATCCGGCAGTATGCCGATGGTGCGCGAATTTCCAGACACCCTGTATATTAGACTGGTCGTTAAAAATTAAATTTTTTCCGACGCCCCCTTAAAAGCTTCCTTTTGATGAAAAAACGCCAGGGATTTTTTTTTTTTTTTTATATTAACAACAACACGTGCCTCAGGACGATCTAAGTTCATTTTTTGGTAAAATCATATTTTTTTTTTTTGAAAAAAATTACAGAAGTAAAAGTATTAAAAATACTAAAGAAAGTCTACTTGAGCTTTGGAATTAATAAATCTGCTCATAAGAAATAAGTTTGTACTGATTCATTTTTTGAATAAAATTAATAATTTAAATATCCTTCATTTTTTATTAACTAGACAACATCAAATTAAAAAAATTTTGAAATTTTATTCATTTGAGTTCCAAAATTGTTTATATTTCAGGAAAAATACTATTTGTGATAAGAAGTTCTGAAAAATATGATTTTACCAAAAAATGAACTTAGATCGTCCTGAGGCACGTGTTGTTGTTAATATAAAAAAAAAAAATCCCTGGGGTTTTTTCATCAAAAGGAAGCTTTTTAGGGGGCGTCGGAAAAAATTTAATTTTTAACGACCAGTCTAATGTATATACTTTATTAATTAACATTTAAAGTGTTTACAAAAGGTTTCCGAATATACTATCTGATTACTGATAATGCGACTGGCTAACGGTCTCGATGTTCTGACCCTGAGTATTACAATGATCGCTTATTTATTAAGTTGAGGAGGTCGCGCTGCATCTGCAGTTGTTGTTAGTTGCGTTAACGTTTCGTACTTGCACATTCCATAGTATCGCACTAGTGTGGCCCAAACATCTGAATTGCAACACCTTGATACTCGGGTTGCAACAAATCAAACAAGACCAGAATGGTGATCAGACGACTGTCAATGGCGCGGCGTACATCCTCGGTTAGAAGCAAGAGGGCGGTCTGCGTGTTACGGCCCTAACGAAATCCGGATTGGCGTGGATCAAGAAGAGACAGATTTTCAAGAAAAGTCATGACCTGAACTAGCACGACACGCTCAAGTACCTTAGACAGCAGGCAGAGGTTTGCGACAGGGCGCATCTGCTGAAGCGAATTTGACGACTTGACTTTGGCCAGCGGAATGACTCTCGCCGTTTTCCAGGTATTCGGAAATACCGCAGAGGTGAGCGATTGATTAAAGAGTAGCAACAGGAAAGGAAAAATAGCCGAAAGGGCGTCCTTCACGTTGCATAGAGACAAATCATCCACGCCACGGGATCGAGACGAGAAATGTGATATCGTATCACAGAGTGCAGTCGGAGAAATGTTGCTGAAATAGAACAGAGCGTCATCAAACACCGGACGAGGGAGGGCGGAGAAGAAAGCCGCAACTTCCAGGGCAGCACCCGGACGACGAGAGCCAGCTGCAAAGTGAATATTCAATTTCTTGGCCGAGAAACCGGCGCAATCGCTCTTTTGAGAGGACGCAAGTCCGAGGGATCGCAGTTCTTTCCAAAGATCACGGGTACACGTTACACCAGCGAGCCTATCAGCATAATAGCGGGAACGCGCTTCGGTGATACGTTTGTGGAGCGAGTCCCGGGGCACTACGGAACGATAAGAGACCTGCACGAGAACGCGACCGCTTATAGCGACGATAAAGACTATTTCGTGCACGTTCCTATCTTAAGAGATCCGGCGTGATCCAGGGTGGAGTAGTCCGCCTAGGCGTAAAAGAGCGGTGAGGAGCAAGAGCGTCCAGTGCCTTGGTAAGGTTTCCTTGCAAGCAGAGCACCAGGTCATCAACCGATAAAGACGTGAGAAAGGGGTCCCAGTTTGCGGCCTCAAGAATGCGAGTGAAATCGTCAGTAGAAAAGGCGCGGTAAGAGCGTGCGGAAATAAGCTGCGACTGAGAGGGTGCGGGCCAGGCGAGGCACACGAAGATAAAGTCATGGCCAGCTATAAATGGAGCTTCCGATTGCCCACGAGTGACAATAAATTCGCGGTCGCTGACTAGACACAAGTCAAGCCAAGTGTCAGCTGCGAACGAGTGATAGGTAGACGCATAAGGTACCATGTAGAGCGCACGGGTGAGGCAGAATGAGCGAACATTCTCGGCATCGTAAGAGTTGGTAAGCTGATTGGCGTTAAAATCACCCAGCACGATAGAGAAAGTGTAGTTACCCGCGAAGCGGTCAAAATCCGCACCAAAAGATGTCAGGTTAGCTGTCTTCGGAGGCCGATAGACTACAGCGACAAGAAATGGAGGGATGGTGGGAGACTTAATTTCAGCGAGGAGGTACTCAGGAGTCCCAGAGTAAGGAGGCAGAGAGGTAGCGAGGAGTCTAGCGCGGAGAGAGTTGGAGACATACAGGGCATCACCTCCACCCACCTTACCGACCCGATCCTTTCGGTGAATGGAAAACCCAGACAGAGAAACCGATGAGTCTAAGATATCGGAATGGAGTCAGGACTCACTAACCGCAATAAGATGGTACGGGGAGGCGACAAAATGAAAACGTAGATAGTCTAAGTGGCCGCGAATGAAATTGGCGTTGATGTGACAGAGGTTAAGAGAGGAGCGTGAAGGACCAGAGGAAGTCTGCGGGCCCAACGGACGACGTCATTGCTGAGAAGGAGAGAGCTGGGAGATGGGGCTCGACTCTGGTGGTGAAGCAGCGGGCGAGGCAAGAGGCGGTACGGCCGCAGCCCTCGGCGCAGTCCGTGAGCCACCTCGAGACGACGCAGCTGAAGCACGCCGGCAACGATCACGCGACGACGTAGGCCCAAAACCTGATAAGCTAGGAGACTATGAGGGATCCGGACCCACGACTAAGGGACTAGCAGGAGGAGACTCAGCTTCAAACGCTTCAAGATCTTCAACGGAGCGGATACATCTAGTACGGTCACTATCCCGAGGTTTGATTAAAACAACGCCGTTGCTATGCCAGACATACTTATAGCCTTGAGCTTTAGCTGCAGATTCGGTGGCCGTGACAAGACGGTATAACTCTCCAGGGAGGGCCTCGTTCACATTAACGGTGAAGGTAGGGTCAGCTGGCTGAGGATCACGGTTCGAGGTGCGGAGGATACCCTTGCGCTTTTTAGCCTCGAGAAATCGAAGACATAACTCACGCGATCGAAGTCTGGCAATGACGGGCAAAGGGGTGTTCTTCAGACGGGCCTTAGAGCGAGATACTAGGAAGCGCGCGGACAGAACATCACCATCCACCAGAGCGACTCCAAGAGCAGCAGCGACTTGAGAGACAACAACCGAGGTAGCGTTCCGTGTAGCACAGGGAACTCCGGAGACGATTAACTCAGGTCCACAGAGAAGGGCTGAGGCACGCCGGATTTCCTGCTCCCCAGCCGCCCGAGAGCGCTGGACTGCGCCAACGGTGGATTGCAGCTTCCTAATTTCCTCAGAGAGAGCAAGGCTCTTGCGCTCTAGGTCTTGGATACGGGCCGTGTTGTCGTCGATTTGCGCTCACATAGCGGGCAGCCCGATGAGGCGACTGTCTATGTCATCAAAACGGGCTCCAACCTCGTCAAACCTGCGATCGATCCGACGCATCATTTCCTCGAGGAAATCGGCCGCAGGAACAGCAGCAGGGCCTGTCGCCGACAAACCAGCTATCGGCGGTCCAGGGGTAGGTAGTAGAGATGGAGGCGGAGGCAGAGAGCCAGCGTGCAGATACTGCAACGATGTGTCGCGGCAACAGCGGAAGGAACCAGTGGTAGACGCTTTCTTCTTTAGGCAGCTTGGGTGATAGTAGGAATTGCATTCGGCACAGTGAACGGCATCCACAACTGTTTTACTGCAGCCAGGACAAGTCCGAGAGGGCCCCGTGCTTAAGGGCGTAGGACTGAGGTCGAGCCGATATGTTACCGACGGGGTGACCAAGAGAGGTACCAAAAGCGGTCGGAGGATGGCGCCACTGTCGAAGAGATCGTGCGAGGATCCAGACGTCTGGTCGATAGCGCCAAGACAACGGTCACGTGTGGTGAGGGATCAAGACATGCGCATACCAGAGCCGATGACAGGTGCAGGTTATGGCGCCCAGAAATGGCCAGAGAAGTCCAGAAAACGCAGCCGGAAAAAGCCGCAGAAGTGCAGAAGGACACGTGAGTCAGATGAGAGAGCAAGCCAAAGGGGGGGCTTGCAGTCTGGCGCATGCAAGAGGTCTGTAATAAAGAGGCCCGAAGGCAGAAGGCGGCAGTAAAAGTTCGTTAAAAGCAGGAGCGAAGCAAAACACGTGCAGGCGTACTTACGTACAGAGAATCGATTAGATTAGATGTTTATTCATGACCATAGCAATGTTGGACAATATCACCACAAATTACAAAGTAATAAAATACAAGAAATACATAGTGATCAAAGGAGGATAAAAATGGAAACAATAGATAGAAAGCAAAGAAAAATCATAAAAAGAGCTTAAAGAATAACTTAAAGAAGAGAGAGAGAGAGAGATGGAGAAAGATGAAGGAAGATGAGAAGGCAGGACTGGAGACAAAGTCGGTAGGAAGAGACAACGGCCGGTACACTGAGGCCGGTTATAAGCGGACACTTTCAGTGTTGAAAAGATGGTCGTGGAGGCCACGCTTGAAGGCGGGGAGCGTACGGGCTGCCTTAAGGTCGGGAGAGAGGGCATCCCAGTGGCGGATGGCCACCGCGCAAAACGAATTCGCAAGCGCTTTCGTACGCGGCCACGGACGCAGAAAGTCGCCGCGGGGAATCCGAACCGATCCAAGGGATTGCGCTCAATGAATAGCTCCCGGAGGTAGGTTGGATGACCCGAGCGAATGGTAACGAAAAATACCGAAAGTAGAAAGTAGAGGCGCCTATTCCTAACCGTGAGCCAGCCCAGCCGACGACGATAGGGTGAAATGTGTTCATCCCTGGCGACACCCCACACAAAGCGCACGCAATTGTTTAGCAGACGCTGCAATTTGGTGTTGAGGACACCCGAGAGGTCATTATAGGCAACGCAGCAGTAGTCGAACAGTGGAAAAAGTAGTGTGACCACGAGGCGTCTACGAAGGTCCAGGGAGAGAAGACGCCGAGACGCCGCGAGCTGACGAAGACTACCATACAGGCGACCAGAGATCGCGGCGACATGAACCGACCAGGAAAGCTTGCTGTCCAAGATTAGCCCAAGATCGCGAACGGTCTGAGAGTAAGATAGTAGGGTGCCGTCAAGGAAAAGCGGAGGAAGCGAGGCAAGGTCCAGCCGAGAGATGTAAGGCGAGCTGCCGAAGACGCACGCGTTGATCTTGGCTACATTGAGCCGAAGAAGGCAGGCATTCGCCCAGGAAAGAACAGCTCGGGCATCTTCGTTGACCTTCTCCAGACAGTTCGAGAGGTCGCCCGGAGCACACTGACGGTAAATCTAAAGGTCATCGGCGTAGACTAGATGGTTCGTGTGACGCAGGACCCTGGAGATGTCGTTAATGAACATAGAAAAAAGCAAAGGCCCGAGAACCGAGCCCTGGAGGACCCCTAGGTCAAGCGGACCCTACCCATAAGGATAGAGTCCCATCATGACCCGCCACCGCCTGGACTCTGCCTTGAAGGTAGCTAGCGACCCAACGGAGTGCATGCTGCGAGAGACCGAGCGCATGGAGCTTCGCAAGTAAGATAGCATGCGGTATGGTGTCGAACGCTTTGCTAAAGTCGAATAGCACTAGGATGGTAAGCTTGCGGTTATCGATGCCCTTGCGAATGTCCTCAGTGAGGCGCAGGAGAGCGGATTAGGTGTTAAAGCCTGAGCGAGAGCCCGACTGCATCGGGTCAAGTTTCGCGGAGTCTTCCAGGTAGTTGGACAGCTGAACAAGAACGACACGTTCGAGAATCTTAGAGAGCAGGCAGAGGTTGGAAATAGGTCGAGCTTGCTGACGAGACTTGGGCGACTTGACTTTAGGCAGCGGACACACGCGGGCGTGCTTCCAGCGATCCGGGAAGGTAGCAGAGGAGAGCGAATGGTTAAAAAGAGCCAGCAGAAACGGAAAAATAACCGGAAGGGCGTCGCAAACGTTGCGAAGTCGGATGCCATCCACACCACAGGACTGCGAAGTGAAGTGCTCTATTGCACTCGTAAGAGCCAGCGGGGAGATGTCCTTAAAGTAAAACAGCGAGTCACTGTAGGCAGGAGTAGGCAAGCCAGAAAAAAAACTCCAAAACCGCGGAGGCAGACGAGGGGCGGTGGGACACGGCGGCGAAGTGACGGTTCAAGTCCTCGCCCGAGAAGTCTCCGGAATTATTAGAAGGTGCGGGGGCAATGCCGAGCGATCTGAGTTTCCTCCAGAGCGAGCGTGGGTCGGTTAGGCCTGCGAGGCGGCTGGCATAGAATTCCGACCGACGAGCGGAGATACGTCGATGAAGATCATCACGAGCTTCGCGATAGCGGTGCAATAGGGCCACGGAGCGGGCTACGCTTGTAAGCGCGATAGAGCGCATTCCTAGCTCGCAGCTCAGCGTAAAGTGCTGGGGTAACCCAGGGTGCCACCTTGTTCCGGCGACTGCGGGTCACCATAGGCGCATGCACATCGAGAGAGGAAATCAGGTTGCCTTCGAGGCAGGCGACAAGCTCATTGGTGTCAGTGACAGTTGGCGAGACGAAGATGGTCCAATCACCGTCTGACAGCTCGCGTAGAAACTCATCGGTAATGAAGTTCGCATACGTTCGCGACCTGAGAAGGAAGAGAGAGGTAGGCGCACGGAGCAGCAGCTTCACAGAGATCAGGTCATGCCCGGCGATGAATGGGGGTGGACTGACAGAAGGAGTGCAGCGCCACGGGATCACTCAGCAGACAGAGATCCAAGAGCGTGTCCGAGGTTGCCGTATGACAGGTAGGAGAAAACGGGACAGAGAACAGAGCATAGGTGGAGCAGAAGCTACGTACGTCGTCGGTGTCATAGGTCGACGCGAGCAAGTTAGCGTTGAAGTCACCGATAACCACTGAAATTGCATAATTCGCACAGTGCAGGTCAAAGGCACGCTCGAAGCAAGAGAGGTTAGAGGCCTTGGGCGGACGATAGACCACTGCCACGAGGAAGGCTGGTGCATGGCGAGGCTTGATTTCAGTAATAAGGAACTCCGGGCTGCAGGAGTATTGCGATGGTGAGACGGCCAGCACTCTTACATGCAGCGCCTCGTGAACATAAAGGGCAACGCCACCACCTATTTTCCCTAGGCGGTCGTTACGATGAAGAGTATAGCCAGGTAAGTTGACCGAGGCGTCGGTGATCACCGGGTGGAGCCAGGTCTCACTGACTGCGAAAATATGAACGTCGTCGGGCGAGAAGTGAAAGCGCAGGAGGTCGATGTGTCCCCTGATGGAGTTCGCATTAATGTGTGATAGACAAAGATGAGGTATCGCGTCAAGATGTAGGCGGGATACAGCGGGTGGAGCAGGTGCAGACGGGGTGACGGGAGCAGAGAGTCAATCTAAACGTAACGCAGAGATGTCCCCGTCAGCGCGAATCCTCACGATCGGAGCACCATCTGCTTTCCTAGCACAGATCAGACCGTCACGATGCCAAACATACTTGTAGCCTTTGTTTTTCGCCTCCGCCTTAACTGCTAGGGGCAAGGGACCCCAGAGATTATGATTTCAGTCTGGCTCGGAAATACCGCGATTCGCCTCAGCTCGGCCCGGTCGGCCACTTGGGCAGCACGCAGTGCAACCAGATCTGAGCGCAGTGCGTCAAGATCCGAGCGCAGATCGCGGTTCTGTTGTTCAAGCTCAGCTATGCAGCTGGCATTGGAGTCGATTTGGAGCTGCATGCGAGGTAGACCTAACTTAAGGGCTAGGTCATCAAAGCGCGCATTGAGAAGCCGTAAGACATCGCCAGGTGTAACAGTATCGGTCGAGCCAAGTGCTCCGGGTCGCAACGGAGATGGTGAATTAGAAGCTGGCGCCGCGGGAAGACGCGGCGGTGCTAGGGTAAGTGTGGGTATTACTGCGGTTCGAAACACAGGGCTAACTTTAAGAGCGTATTTCAAAGATTCATTATAAGATATCGATTTAATTTTTCTTTTTTAAACGTTGTTCAACTTATTTTAAGCGTTCAAAATAATTAACAGTGCGATAAAATCTTATTTTCGTGAAATTAAACGCATTTTAAAGAAAAGTGTAAGTGTATGTATTACTGCGGGGCTTTAAGTGACTCGTACCTATTACTGCGCTGTAAATACTGTGGGTGACCCAATTACTGCGTGCCTGATACTGCGAAGTCCAATAAAACGAAAATAAAGAAAACTAAATATTTGGACAAATATTTACTAATAATAACTAAACTTTCTTATTATAAATTATCTTATGTTACTAGTTACTAGTACAGTAACATTTTCTTTTTTGTTATTATTCACAATGTTATATACATTTCTACAGCCTTTTGGAGCAAGTACAGTAGGCGGCTTCGGATTCAATGAGACACCAACTTCATCTGCATTAAAAATTCTATTTGGGTAATTTAATGAGAGGTCTTCTTCAGTTAAGTAACATATGATTTCTTCGAACCATAAACGTATGTCATACTCAGAAACTTTAGCTCGGTTAAGTGATACATTTTTAGCCATTCTTTTCGATATGTCTGGATGTCGCTTCAAAAGAGATTCATACCAAGTTCTTCCTGGCCGGTTATTAACAAAAGGTATTTTCCGTCCATCATTATCACATAATAACTTGACACTCTCTACCAACTGATGTTTTGTTACTGGAAATCGGCGACTAGTACAGAAGAAAATCCATTGAACAAGTTCATTTACCTCTTTAGCACTAATTAAGTATAGTCGATGGTCCTAGTCGTTTATCTGCATATTTGGCAATTTTTTTCGCTCTAATTGTTGATTCTGGCACTTGATATTTTCTTGCAACTTCTGCTATACTTTTCCCGGTCAAAGCTTCTTTGACGGCTGGATCTAAATCTCCTCTCTTGTACTTACATCTTTTTATTTTTATTTTTGATTTTTTTACTTTCTTTTTATTGATTACAGAACTTTGTGTCTTTGCCACTATACCTGTATATAGGTACTTATAATACACGGCAATTAGGCAAATGAAGCAATTTGATGTATGTACACCCAACGAGTTTGATTCTGATACCTTCGTTCTGGACAACTTTTGAATAATGTTGGCAATAGTGACGTCTCACAGCGCGCTGTGACAGACCGGCTTGCAATCAAAGCGCGACCCGTGAGCTGTCATTTCTACGCCGAGTGACTCTACTAACCCTAAATTATAGGCTAGTTTTTATTATTGAAGATACTTTACAATGATGTTATTTTTTATAAATCAGCTGAATTTTTTATGAATGATTGGATGTAATGAAAATAAAAATAAATGTTAGAGCTTACAGTTTGTTGAGTTGTAATAAGTTTAATTTGGATCGATATTACTCAACAAGAATTAATAATCCGTTGTCTTATTTATAATTATCGCTAAATAAATAGTCAAAATAACGAACTTGTTTAGTTACAACGAGTTTTATTCAGAATTGATATTTTATTATATAGCGTTTCATTGTGAATGATTTATGTATGTTCAGTAAAAATAAAATTATAGGTATCTGTAAAAATTTGTAAAAATGTGATCAACGTTCGTTGTACCGTATATATGTATATTTTCTAATCAGTAACGATACGTGTCGCGGTAAAATTGTCACGTCGCATAACTACATCTGCTTCGACTGTGCCATAACTTTAAAAAAATGTCAAAATATTGAAATATCGTAATTCTAGTATTGATGAATTCGTTGATTAAATAAAAATGGAAATCGTATGACAAAAAGATTGTCAGTATGATTTCATTTCCATTACATCCAATCATTCATAAAAAATTCAGCTGATTTATAAAAAATAACATCATTGTAAAGTATCGTCAGTAAAGAAAACTAGCCTATAATTTGGGGTTAGTAGAGTCACTCGGCGTAGAAATGACAGTTTACGGGTCGCGCTATGGTTGCAAGCCGTTCTGTCACGGCCCGCTGTGAGACGTCACTATTGCCAACATTATTCAAAAGTTGTCCAGAACGGAGGTATCAGAATCAAACTCGTTGGGTGTACCTAGTGAGAAAACTACACTCGCCGATTTTATTTTTGTAGGTAAGAAAACACACAGTTCAACGGCAGTAATAGATGCATGCGCATGAAACGACCGGATGCTTCTCATACTGTGGCAGAGTTATAAAATCGCAGTAATACATACACGCTCAAAAAAGTGGTACCAATTGCTGCGGCACCAAATTTAACATGGAAATGAATCAAAATTCGATTTTCGTTCAGTTTTTGATAACAATGAAGTGTTATCTTACTCTGAGATATAATAGATATGGATATAGAAGCATTCAGTGATGAAAACAGACCTTATATTAAGTCCTCTGTTCACACACCAACTGCCATTATATGATAAAATTTTCTCTCATAACAACCGGTCAATTTCCAATAATTATTAACAAATTAAATAATAGCCTAGCATGCTATATTATTAGTTGAGTATATTCTTTAAATATTGAAGTAATAGTCTGATTTCTTTCAAGTTATAAAGAATCATATTTCGTTGATTTATAATATAATGAAAAAAATCCGCAGTAATACCAACACCCGCAGTAATACACACACTTACCCTAGGAGTGCCGAGCGAGATACGGACGGTTGAGATGTGGAGGGCAGGACTGGAGCTTCACCCTGAGACAGGTATTTAAAGGGGGTGCCCGGACAGCAGCTTGGCGTGCCATCGCGTGAATTCTTCCTCTTAGAGCAGCCAGGATGGTAGCAAGACCGGCAAGCAGCACAATAAACCGCATCAAGGGCGATAAGCTTGCCACAAAGAGAACATTTCCGAGTCGGCTGCTGCGTTGACAGCATTGCGTGATACGGAGGAACGGTGTGTTATATTACCGATCGTGGTTTTGAGGCGTCCTCGGTGAACAGGCGGAGAGATGGCACTGTACGCAGAGATGGATATTACCGACCGTGATTCTACACGTTGTCCGTGAACAGGCAGAAAGACAGCGTTATGCGATGACAGTAAGCGGAGGGGCCACAAGCCGGCACGCGCAGGCGCAGAGGATCCAGCCGTCAATAGTGAGATGCTTTGAGGTTAGGTTACCACAGCGAGGCCTCAATATATTTCCGAAAGCAATAGATGGAGAAAGCAGAAAGAGACCAGTAAGCAAGCCGGGGAGTTGGCTTGCATAAAGTAACGTGCAAGAGAGTCTGTAAAAAAAAAGCCCGAAGGCAAAGAGCAGCAGAAAAAAGGCCAACAAGGAAGAGTAGATGAGGATAGCGTGCAGTTGTACTCACAGAGACAGAGAGAGAGATAGATAGATAGATAGATATATTTATTTATGTCTATGGCAATGTTAGACAATACAGTCACAGAGCATTACAAATGGAGTTACTCTGTGACTTTAAAAGAAAGATCAAGATACATGAGTACTTAAGAGTAAGAATAAGAGTTAAAGCTAGAGAGAGAGAGAAAGAATAGAATCTTTCTTATGCCCCAGTAGTCTTTGGGGCAACAGTAATGTTTAAAATAAAGTAATTATATACAAATCATAATGTTGAGAAGTACTAATATTCAGAAATGAAATGACGTATCATCGTGGACCTACGTGAATGTAATGTTACAGAAAATTAACATAAAATTAGTTAACATAAAATAAAATCAAAATAACAATAAAAATAATAAAAATAAATAAAAATAGAAATAGAAATAATACGAAATTAAAAAATAAAATAAATAATATTTAAAAAAATGAAGTTTCAATTTTGATTAAAATTTGGACAACATATTTAAAAATAGAGAAGACTTAAGATTTAAATTTCAAAGTCAAGATTAAAATAAGAAAGAAGCAATTTAAAATAAAATTTAAAAATTCAAAATCAAAAATCTAAAATAGGGATAAAATTTCAATCAAAATTAAAAATTTTGGAACTCAAAATAGAATTAAATCAATTAGAAATGAATTAATTAGAAATTAAAAATTACAAACATTACAAACAACCAAAAATATAAGAATAAGACAGATTACTATATCCTACACCGGTAAGTGGAAAATTGCTCTGAGAAGCCCTAATCTTGCTGATTACTATGTGCTGCCAATTCAATAGAAGAGAGAGAGAGAGAGAGAGAGAGAGAGAGAGAGAGAGAGAGAAATGCGTTTATTAAGTCCTAAGATCGGGGATCCCCTAAGGACTAGACAGTGATACATCAGTACCATAGTACAATATAGATAGTTAAAGAAAAGTATAACAGAAACAGTTGTAGGAAAGAGGCAGTTTCAAAAAGATAAAAAATAAAAAATAAATAAAAGATAATAAAAACTAAAAAAATAGAAAATTAGAAGATCAGGCTAAAAATAAAACAAACGGAGAATATTACAGGTTTACAAGAAATAAAAGTAATAGTAAAAATAGAAACTCAAGTGTAACCGAACGTTACTACGTTCAGTTCTACCGAGCACCCCTTCACCCATAATCGCCTCGTCCATCCATACTGCGTCACCATTCCCCCCCACGCGCCGTAGGCCCAGCGGCCATAAACGCCGCTCTGCTATAAATAGAGCGACGCCGCGCTCCCAGGACAGTCGATCCGCAGTCGAGCTACCGTGCAGACGTGTCACCGCACTGAGGTATCCGTATTGAGGAACACATATGCAACAGCTAACTACGGAGGCGAATTGAGGCGAATTGAGCCGACCGACCGATCCGATACCAAGGCGAACTGAGCTGACCGTATCCCCTCCTCCCTCACTGACATAAAAAGGAGTGCATTAGCCCCTAATAATCAGTCGGCTTCCAGACGAGCTAGCGGACAGACGTACCTGCCGATATGAGGCGTGCGAAATGAGCTGTACCTAGCCCGAATCTGATGCGACATGAGCAAGCCGATTCCCCGATACCGAGGCGTCCTGAGCCAATGTATCTCTAGCTCCCGAGGCGATCTGAGCCTACCGTTTTCCCCGATACCGAGGAGTCCTGAGCCAATGTATCTCTAGTTTCCGAGGCGAACTGAGCCTACCGTTCTTTCCCGATACCGAGGCGTCCTGAGCCAACGTACCTATAGTTTCCGAGGCGATCTGAGCCTACCGGGTTGTACCGATACCCTAACCTCCGTTCCCTGTATCCTAATATCCGTATTATATCCCAGTTTATATTATTAGTCATATACATACCGTGAGAATCAGGTGAAACCGAATGGTCCATCCGCCCAGACGGTGAATATTTGGTATTTCTAGGAGGATAACCACTCGTTGCGCTGAAAAATCCCTAGGGTGATCTTGGCGCGCGGTCGATGGAACTCTGCGTGCGAAAGTCATCCTAGGGATTTTCAGTGCAACGAGTGGCTATCCCTATAAAAATACCAAATATTCACCGTCTGGGCGGATGGACCATTCGGTTTCACCTGATTCTCACGGTATATATACCCCCACGTAATAATATTGTTTTGTGTTTATTAAATAAAGACTTATTTGTTTGTTTCCGTTATATACGTTTCATTTTTTTTAGAACCACGCATAAAATCCTAATTAATTTCAATTAGGTCGATTATCACAACCCACCGTACCCATCGCCTAAGCTATTTCAACGCCGAAACTCCTTTCCGTTGTGTTTAGCATAGCTAGGGGTCGAGATCGCATCCGACTGGCCGCTTGGCGATACTCGACGGTTACACAAGATAGAGCATAAAAATAAAAGTATAATAAAAGTTAAAATAAGAAGATTAGAAGAATAGGCTCGACATAAAAACCGCAGAAAGTCATACAGGGTCGAAAATATTACAGAGTTCGCAAGAGATAAAATAGGAAATAAAAATAAAAATAGAAAACTTAAGATACAGGATAAAAATAAGAAGCTTAATAGAAATTAAAAATAAGAAAATTAGGCTTGAGATAAAAACATGCAGAGATAAAATTATTTCAGGGTTGGAATATAACTAAAATAAAAATAGATATACATATAAAGATAAAAAATATCATAACAAAGTAACCATGCGCAAACAATAAAATGAGTAAGAGCTATGGTAGACCTCGGTTTACGGGACAAGGAAGGTCAGTGAGCCGGCCCTTTAAAACAGCTAGCGACTGTGACTGCCGAACGTCGAGGGGCAGCGAGTTCCAAAAGACACTGGCACTAACTACTACGGAATTTTGAAAAGTAGCCGTTCTTGCGTGCGGAATGAACAGTTCATCCGGAGAACCCCGCATGACCCTACGCTGCTCAACCGCCCGAAAACGCAGCTGCGAGTGCAGATAAGACGGCTGCTTTTCGCGAATAAGGCGGAAGATGAAAATGCCCAGCGAGTACTGCCGCCTAACGTCAGCCTTCAACCAGCCAAGAACGTTATAGAAAAGCGTAATGTGCTCGGACTTCGTGACATCAAAAATAAAACGCACGCAACAATTGAGTGCCCACTCAAGTTTTGTGGAGAGTTCAGAGGTGAGGTCGCAGTAGACGAGGCAACAGTAGTCGAGATGGGGGTGGATGAGAGCAGAGACAAGTAATGTTCTGAGGCGTATACTGAGAGAATCTTTGCTGGCCTTGAGCTGTCACAAAGTACTAAAGATTTTGTTTGAGACATACGACACGTGACCCCTCCACGACAAGGTGTTCGAAATGTTGATGCCAAGATATTTGAATGTAGTACTATAGGGCACATTATGCCCAAGTACACACACTGCTGGAATAAGGCTGAGATCAAGGCTGTTAATGTACCTGGCACTACCTACAATGATCGCGGTTGTTTTAGCGGCGTTTACAGAGAGGTGATTCACCTGGACCCAATCAACAATTGCTGCGACGTCCATATTAACTTTCGCAACACTTGCAACGATCTCAGACGGCAAGAAATGGAAATAAATGAGCAGATCGTCAGCGTACAACATATACGAGCAATGCTTCAGTACAGATGGAAGATCGTTAATGAAGATGGAAAATAGAAGTGGACCTAAGACTGATCCCTGAGGGACCCCGGAACAAACGGATTCAAACGACGATACATCCTCCTGGTTACCCCGAACAGCCTGTCTCCGACCCGAGAGATAAGAAGCAAACCAGTTAAGACAGGTACAGGATAAATTCATGTCTTTGAGTTTCGCCATGAGCAAATGATGGCTGACAGAATCGAACGCCTTCTTCAAGTCAAACGAGACCAATAGCGTACATGCTCGGTTATCAACCGCACGCCTGATATCATCGGTGACACAGATCAGCGCGGTCTGCGTGCTGACACCCTTACGGAAACCTGACTGGCGGGGATCAAGGTGCCCTCCTTCGTTAAGAAAACCCGATAATTGCAAAAAAAAAAAAACTTTTTCAGGAAGTTTCGACGCGGTGCAGAGTAGGCTGATGGGACGAAATTGATCGTATTCCATAGCATTGTTAGACTTGGCGAGCGGACCGATGAGTGCATCTTTCTATAACGACGGAAACACGCCATGCATCAGAGAATGGTTGAACATGTGCACGAGGGCAGAAGACACGACGGGCATGGCGAGTTGAAGATAGCTAATAGGAATACCATCAACCCCTTTAGAGTTTGTCTTAATAGTTGGTAATAACTTCTCGAGCAGTACCGGAGTGACGTTACGGAAGTGAAAATGCATGTCATTAAACGGAATACCCAGCGGATCAGGTTGTTCGGGAGTAAAGGTCGGGAGCAGAGCATTCCCGGGATCATGGTGAAACACCGATGTAAAGTATCGATTAAAACCGTCAGCTGAGAGATGACAAGGTAGCACACGAGTTTTCTTTTTGGTAAGACCCAAAGAACCGAGCTGTTCCCAGACTAGCTTGGAATCACGGAGACTCCGAAACTTACAAAGGTAGTAGGCACTAGACGCAGCCCTGATCGCAGCCTTAACCCGTTCACGAAGGGTCTTGAAATCGTCACGAGTTACGGGGGTACGTTGCCGCATCCAAGCTTTACGCGCAGAATTTCTGCATTTTATTAGAAGTCTAATCTCCTCGCTCATCCACGGGGCCGGACTACGCTTGAGACACACCTGTTTTACCGGCGCATGATTGTCAACTACATCGAGGAGGACAGAGTTGAAATTTGTTAACATAGAATCCAACGAGTCAGCTAAAAAAATGGATGACCAGTCCTTGCCATCTAGTTCATTCAGAAAAGCTACGACATCGATGTTCTTGAGGTCTCTGTAGACGAATTCACGCGGTTCACGATGAGGCTGAAAAAATGTATACTGTAACATTGCAGTTTGTGACTGCCGTTATAATTCGCCCCAAACCCTTGACAGGTTTGATTGAGGGAGCAAAAGAGTAAGAGGACCACCGAGGTCCAGCGTGAATGCACCCACAGTTAGGGTTATCTAACTCCGAGAGGCGACCGTGACCGACTTAGACTTCTGATTTGAATTCTTATTTTTGTTGTGTTTTATTTTCTTCCATAATCTCTATTATGTGCGAGCCGAGGGGAGATATTCCTAGATCGAGGGCTGGAATACGAGTCCGGACACGACGTATTGGACCGACGTGGCCTAGGCCTACGAGGTACGAGGCCTAGTTGTTAACCTGGAGGAACGCGGAGGGGTGCCGGGGGCACTCACCGACGTAGGAAATCGGCGGTGGAGGAGATTCCCGCCGCCCCAAGAGCCTGCGAGCCGCGTTCCCTGCCTCCCGAAATCGTTGGCCAAGAAAATCGTCACCGCCGAAACAACCCATCGACCGGCGCCTACCGTAGCGCAACCCGCCAACCGATTTTTGAAAATCCCGGCGACAATGCGCAAATATAGAGCGCGGATAGGTATCCGCCCGACGAGCGATTTTGCAAGAAATCACTCTGCCGTAGGCCTGCTTAGCAGGCAGAGCATCGAGCTCTGACTTGAGTTAATCATTTTGTTAAGCCGCGAGGCTATTTTTGCGACTCCCTTACGTGGGACTTTTTGAGTTTAAGTTTGAGTCTTAGCGTGTGCTTGAGTGCAGTTTCGAGTCTATCGCCACGAGGCACTACTTCTGTACGTGAGGTGGCTGGATTACGGTAAGCGTCAACCTATCTAGTCCAAAGATTTTCGAACCCGGCAAACGGCCATTCGCCATATTGCCTTTGATCTGCGCCACAAGGCGACTTAACACTTTTGAGGGTCGATTAAGCTGTGCTGTGAGTCGGTAGGCCGTAGCTAGTGTTTTAGAGAACTTCTCGCGTTCGAGAAATTTGGCTTTAGGCCTAAAAAGGGGCCATTTAGTAGTCAAACTATAGCTGTGCCGAGGCTCGCCTATGAGAGCGAGTGAGAAAGTCTAAGCCAGTCACTGTCTCTCTCTCTCGCGTAGAGATTCAAATACAATCAGTTAGAGTCGAGTCGATTTGCGTTTTGTTTTGTAATTCTCGAGTCAAGGTTCTGTGGACTTGCCTACGAGGCAGAGTTAGGTTCAAGTTATTGTCAGTGTTTATTGTATGTATTTGGTGAATTATTGGTAAACCCTCGCGGTGTAGATTTCGCCTATGACCCGTTATCATTGTTCCGCGAGGCACTGATTTGTTAAGTTTTTGGTTACTTCACTTTGGTATTGTTTTTTTTTTTGTTATTGCGTTCCTATGTAGAAGCTGGTGTTTTTGTCAAATTTGTGAAACGTGGCGAGACCGCCTATACACGGTCCTTGGCCACAACTAACCCGCGGGGGAGTACCCCCGGGTACACGATTACTCTCTACTTATCTTATCTTAATTTATTTTTCTTTACATTTTTTTTTATTGAATAAATTCTTTATATTTCTTTGTTAAATTGACCTCTACGAGTCGTTATTTAACGCCTAGCTGATCCTCAATATTCATCCCGACCCCTCTTCGCGGTACTGTTGCTAGCCGCCGCTTAAGTTTTCGTTAGTCTTTTGTTTTGTTGTTGAAATTTCGAAAGTAGCGAAGATAGTTCGCCTGGCGCCCAAACAATTTAAATTTTGAGTATCGCTGTGTGTGCGTTGGATTGACCCCGGAGGCTGGCTATCCGGTCCAGCTCCGAGGGTCTACAAAAATCCACGTCATAATACATAAAACTAACAAGGTCATGAGCAGAGAGAAAAGGAACAGACTGTTGCTTATAATCGGACACTTTTGATGAGTCATCTACTATACAAAGGTCAATCCAGGTGTGACTAGATGCAGTATGATGGGTAGGCTGAGAGGGGATAATAAAAAGGTTGAGACACAGGATAAGATTGCGGAGGTACTGGCTATCGGATGACTCCGAACAAAGATTAGTGTTAAAGTCCCCTGTGATAATAATGTCAGCGTAACCATGACTGAGTCGTAAGAAATCATCAACGAAGACTCCCAGCCCACCAGCCTTCGGAGGCCTATAGATCACCGAGACCATTATTTTTCTGCCCGACACCCGAGGATAAGACATCTCGACAATTAAAAATTCAGGACGGCCACAGTACTCGTTTGCGAATGAACAGATCACAGTAGTTTTAAAAGTAGACGAAACATACAAGGCGACGCCATCCCCGTTCCGACCGATTCTGTCACACCTGAAAAGATTGAAGCCTGGAAGAGAAACGAAGTCGTTGGTGATATGCGGTTTCAGCCAGGACTCAGAGACAGCAATGATGTCGGGAGGAGGCGGGCAGGATGAAGGCGGAAGAAATCGCGGAATTCTTCGAGATGAGCAGGTAGCGATTGTGCATTGACGTGGCATACTTTGATCTGCGACCCCGTAGTCGCAGAAAGAGGGGCAGTTCCAGGTATCAGTGCAGGTTGTCATGAGGTCTCACGAGAAGAAGGCACTGAGGGGTAGGATGAAGCAGTTGAGCTGTCGCCAGAAAGGTTTGGGTCACCAGAAGCCCGTGCTCGCTCCAGCAGAGACAGGTCGGCTTCGCTCCTGATAGTAATGGGCCCAGAAGGTAAGTTCTTCTTCACATAGATGACCCCATTACGGGTCCAGACAAAGCGATAGTTGCTCTTCTTGGCTGCGTCTTTGGCTTTTTTCAAAAGCGCTGACAACGCGGGTGCAAGGTGCTCGTTGATGAACACTGGCCTGTGAGGATGTTCTCCAGCCAGCCCAAGTTCATCAGCATACACCGGTCCCGTGTCCCGCTTGGCTGCTAGGATTCGATTTCGGCAATCAGCAGAGTTCAGACGCGCCAGAATCATACGTGGCTGATCGGTTGTTCGGGAGCTTTTTACACGCACAGCTTCAGATATGTCAGATGCGGATAGGGTGACGGAGAGACGAGCAACGACAGATATCAATACGGTCCCAAGGTCTTCAGGGCTAGACTCAGGTACACCCGAGATCATCAAATCACGAGACAGTTGAGCTCGTTCGAGGTTACCGAGTCTGGTGGCGAACTCGGCGTTTTGTGCGGATACCCGCGCCATATCCGCTGACTGGTTGCCTTGAATGTCCTCCAGTTCAGTTATACGAGCTCTGAGTGATCTATTTTCAGCAGTAAGGGCATCGATGTTAGCGCGAAGCTCGTTGCCTAGGTTCGCAGTGGAAGCGGAGAGAGCCGTGAGTGAGGCAGCAATGTCCTCCACCCTGGCTGGAAGTTCAACTAGCCTATCAATCTTGCTGCTCAACTCCGCAGACTGTTTATTACAGGTCTCCATGAAATGTGAAACCTTGGCAGAGCTGGCCCGAATAGCCGCAAGAACCGCATCCTGGGAAGATGAGCGCGGAGGTGATACACTTTTTACGGGGCCTGAGGAAGAACTTGCAGCCCCCCCCCCCCCCCCCCCCCCCAAGAGGAGAGCTACTAGCCGAGGCATTTGTAGCGGCGAGAGAGCATGATCTACATCGTAGAAGAATCGCTGTGCTGTTTGTGGTTTTAGTAAACGAGGTACATGACGGATGGTAGTCCCCCAGACAGACCGCGCATTTCGAAGAGTTTTTAACTTCTTTCTTGCAGCGCTTGCACACTTTGCCTGCCTGATGACTATCTGATGCCTGGTCAAGCATAATATGGATAGGCGAACAAACACAGCCGAAATATGTCAAAAGCCCGCACACGCGTCAATATGACAACAGTCACCGACACGAGGATAGATGCTCAGGTACATTATTATTATTATTTCGATTTATTTCACAGCTTGCGAGCAAAGCTCATTGCTGTCTCGATCTAGTGCGTGTCATTTGGCAGAATTTTTTTAATTTTTTGGGTAAGTATAATTCTTCAGTTAATTCTTAACCTCATTCTTATTCATTTGATTTCATTTTAATTTTATTTTTATTTTTATTTTCGATTTTCAATTTTAATTTTAATTTTAATTTTAATTTTAATTTTAATTAATTCTTTCTTCCTTTAATTCTGGTTACTATTGTTTATTCATTTTGTTTTGTTTTGTTTTGGTTTGGTTTAAGGTCACTTAGCCGCGTCAGTCGCTGCTCGGCGCGTTGCCCGTCCCTAGCCGCGAGGAGGCGGACCCTACTCTACTTTACTATCTAGATAAGTATACGATCATTAATAAATAGAATAAATAAATAAATTAGATTAATATGTAATTGTATAATTGTATAAATGTGGTTAGGTTTATGTTAATTTACTATCAGTTTTCTTTTCTTTTGTTTTTCAGGTTTTTCAGGTTCCAGGTACAGTTTCTCGTGCATTGGATCATCAGCGGGTAAGTGTATGTTTGACTCCTCGTCTACATATTAAGCATAAATTCTTTTCTATCTTTGTCAATTTCGTTAACTAGCTTGCTGAATTGATAGAATCCTTCCTTCGTCACTATGAATTTACTAAGATCATCAGTGCATGTAAAGAGTGCTTCTGTTCGATGATGTGTATAAGTTGGACATTCAAATAAAACGTGCTCAACCGTCTCTCCCGTTCCCACACATGCCGGACAGTCAGAGACACGCGAGGCTCCTCTTCTGAACAGTGATTCGTTAAACGACCCGTATCCCGTGATGAAATAGACACTAATTCGGTTTGGTTTGAACCATTGGTTTTAAATAGCAAAATCTACTTCTTTGATGAATTTATATGCATCGCGTCCATGCTCATTGTTGTTCCATCTCAATTGCCACTCGTCCCGCAGAACTCTCGACAGCCGTTCCTTTTCGTTAACTATCGTCATGTCGTCAGTATTGTCTTTAACTTTGTATTCATAGTTGTTCCATTTCACGTCCAGATTCTTTCTAACTGTGCTTATAATTCTTCTTTTGTACACTTCCAAATCCATGGGTAACGAACCATTTATTACCTGCATGGCAGCTGTGGAGGTCGTTCTGCAAGCCTTAGTACACTGTAGTAATAGTGTTCTTTGTGCAGCTATAAGCTGACGATTCACGAATACGTTAGTTGCTCGCTCCCACCATACTCGATCACAGTATGTGATGACTGGTATTGCTACCGCTTTGTATAGTAATTGTCTGTTTTGTAGTTTTATTCCCCATTCTTTTTTTGCTATTCGATTAATTTGCATGACATATGTCGTGACTTTATTTCGTATATTTTTGGCATGCGGAAGGAAAGTTAGTCCCGAGTCCAATATTATGCCCAAATATTTATGTTCGGTTACGAATTTAATGTTTTTATTGTTTATTGTGATTTTAGGGTTCCTTCCAGCTTTAAGATTTCGAGTGAACATCACTGCTCTGGACTTATCATCTGCCAGAGCCAGCCCATGTCCAGCACACCAATCATCAAGGTACGTCATGCATTTTTGACTAATTTTTTCCAGTCCAGTACGCGTATCCGACTTGATGATTATCGCCAAGTCGTCCGCATACGCGATTGATTCTAATTCATTCTGGTTGAATTCCCTCGCTAGTGTGTTCAAAATCTTGTCCATAGTCCACGTCCAGGCAGCCGGTCCCAGGACCGACCCCTGTGGACAACCTTTTTCTGCGTTTTTATGGATTGAATCGAATTTCGAGAGTATCACAGCCTTTCTATTAGTAAAATAATTTTTCATGCACCTAATTAATTGATTGCTACAATTTATTTCTATTATCCTATGTAAAATTGCTACCCACCATAAATTATCGAAAGCCCCCTGTATGTCTAAAAATATAAGTAAAACATGCTTTTTTGTAGTTTTTTGTATAGAATTTTTTAAGTGCATAATTGCATCCTCAGTTGATTTGTTTTGTTTAAATCCATATTGGTTATTTGAACCTAATCCCATTTCATCATATTTTTCTTGTATGCGTTTTACTATGATTCGCTCCATGACCTTTGCCATGGTCGGGACCAAAGAAATAGGTCTGTATGAATTCAATTGTTTTTTATCACGTGTTGTGTTCTTTAAAACTATCAATAGTTTGGAAGTTTTCCACTCTAGTGGGAATGTAGCATTTTTCCAGCAGTTATTTATCAGATTCATAATCGCCTCCTTAGGTCCTAGGCCGCTGCTCCATAATACTTGTATCATTTCTCCTTTAATGTCGTCAAGTCCTGGTGCCGCCCCCGTTCTCAGTTTAAGTATTGCCGAAGAGATCTCTCCCTCGCTAATGTCCGACTCCGCCTCGGAGCCAACATAGCACTCCAGATCTCGCTCAGCATCTTTTAATTTTCCATTGTCGCCTGTTTGTCCCGCGCTCATGGGGGCGCACACATTTGTTAAGCAGCTCAGTAACGGAGTCTCCCCATCCTTCTGTGATTCGCCCATCATTGCAGATGAGCGAGCACGCATGGGGGAAACTTCTGAATTTGTTCCTTGCAATTTTGTCGGGAACACTCCACGGATCTTTATTTGATTCGGTTTGGACAAATTCCTGCCATGACTTGTTTTTACTATTCCTTATTGCAGTCGTATATTTGTTTCTCATTTCTGTATAGTATTGTCTTGCGTATTCGACTGTGTTAAGTTGGAGACGTCTTGCCCTGTGCAACTGGTTTTTTGCTTTATTAAGCTCTTTTCTTTTGTTTTTCAGCTCATCAGACCACCAGGGGACTGGACGCACTCTATCTCTTTTAATAGGTATAGTATTTTTACTTATATTCTTCACACTATTATTGAATATTTCCAGGGCCCGATTGGGATCCTCCCGTTTAATTTGTTCATTAATTTCATTATTGAATTCCATTTGAGCTAAATTTTTATATTGTTTCCAGTTCGCTTTTTTTAGATTGTAAGCGTTCGATCCTAGTTGCATATTATTGTCTTTTGCTGCTTGTTCCATTTCGAACGTAATTAAGTTATGGTCGCTAACTATGCATGCATGCACATTCCATTCATTCATTTCTGCCAATAGGGGCTCACTACACAAAGTTACGTCAATATTGGTTTCATGCAAATTTGATTCATATGTGGCTACCTCTTGCGGCTCGTTCAAGATTAAAAGGTCATGCGAAATAATAAAGTCTTCTAAAATTCGTCCTCTTTGATCTACCGTCTCCGAATACCACCAGGTCGATTTAGCATTAGCGTCCATGCAGATTAAATTTTTTTGATTATTTAGGTTTCCTATAGCATGCTCGATTTTTTGTAAAAATGGCTCAATTGGTAAGGAAAATTGACAATATACATTAAATACATAAAACATAGTGCATGCAGTTCGAATTTGTAGACATAACAAGTGGTCGGATTCATTTTGTAAATTTTGGAATATTTCAATACGTTTAGTGTTGATGACCGCCGCAACCCAAGGGGTTGGGCAGTCTGGTTGTACAACTTTGATGTGTTGTTCAGTAAATCCAACTACTCTACCGTGTTGTACATATGGCTCTTGTATAAAGAGTATATCCAGTTCTCGTTCCCTGAAGAGGACTTCAAGGTCCGCCGCGGCAGCACGGGACCTTTGGGCATTTATTTGCGCCATTTTTAACTCCATTGAATACGGTCACGGTATATTTGTACCTCTCGTTGGTATTCTGGGCAAGTCTTGTCTGCGACGGGGTGACCGGTTTCTTTTCGTTTAGCTCTAATACAGTTCGCGCATTTAGTCTCCTCAGACCGGCAATCAGATCCCAGGTGGGTATCCGATCCGCAGATCCCGCAGAGTAGGTCTTTCACCTGACAAACCTTCGATATGTGCCCGTACATGTGGCAAGAAAAACATCTTACGACATTGACGAACTCCCGGATCTTGTATGTGCGCCACTGGGCGAATATTCGCCCTTTTCTCAATAGCTCAACAGCGTACTTTCCAGGCATCTGGACGACCCAATTCAGAGCGTCCTGACTGCCCTTAAAGCTTGTACGAAAGTTAATCGCCTGCCTTAGCCCAGCACGATCCTCCCCGGTAAGGCCCTCAAGTTTTTGCCGAGGATGTCCTCGAGCAATTCGTCCTTGTCGTAATTTTTGTCAACGTCGTATATTATGATTGAGGGATCGCGTTTTTTAGGTTTCTCAATTTTTAATCCTACTTTTTCAAGTTCCAGTTTTTCAATGATTAAGGTATCACGCGATCCGTCTACCTCCAGAACTACGCCCGGGCTACGCGTCTGTCTCAAGCTTACTATTTTAAGTTGATTTTTAAGTGAGTTCAGTTGATCTGTTACGGATTTTTTAAGTTGTTCGCTGGTCCTTGTGTCTTTTTCGTTGTTTGGTTTAATTATTATTACTTCGTTTCGTCGTTGGTGCGTGCCCGCAACGACAGGCACAGGTGCACCCCCGCCTACCACAGAAACGGCACTCGCCGCCTGCGCGTAGGTTCTTGGGGCGAACGTCTGCGGGCCCTGCCGGCCGGCAACCGCCAATTTTTCGTTACGAATGAATTCGTCCTGTAATAAATTTTCCATTACGGACCATTTAGCAAGAACAGCCCGCGCAGCCCGTCTGTTTATTTGATTCGCTTCATGAAACAGTATGTTTTCTAATTCTTTTCTTTCCCGTCTAAGACGGTCGAGAGTATTTTCTTCTTTTTCTTTTTCCTTTTCTTTTTCTTTCTCTTTTTCAGGTAGTTCATACATATCTTCTTCGCTGCTACTGATGACCTTTTTTCTTTTAGGTGCAGCTTTGCCAGAGGACGTCGAGGGCCCCACCGGCACCGAGGACCGGGAGGACTCGGGGCGACCCCGACCCCTACCCCGTCCCACCCCGCACCCCATCGAAGACGCGACCGGACTGTCCTCAATCTCCATATCATCCTCAGACTGCAGGCAAGTTTCATCTTCTTGTTGTTTTTCTTTTGTTTCTTTTTCTTTTTCTTTTTCTTTTCCTCTTTGAGTTGGCGGTTTCGGTCCCTCATTTCGAGTTCCCGGTTGCGACTCTTGCTTATTTTTAATCTGCTGAATTTGTTTAGACTTGGGCCCAGGTTTGGGTTTATTATTATTATTTTGGGTTGGGTTTAGGTTTAAGTTTTTTGTTTTGTTTGTGTTCATAGTTGTTCCCACGAAAAGGTCGGAAAGGAAGTCGACCCATGCAGAGCCGCCGTGCATGGGTAAGCCGGGATACAACGGGGGGTCGGCTGGTACCCCGAGGGAACGTTCGAGACCGCACCATTTTACGTCCTTGCGGCCACGCAGCCATAAGCACGTAGTCTGACACCGTAGCTTTGGACGTGGTCTGAATTTAGTCTGGCTCCTCCCCCAGAGCCACTCCGGCTTGGCTGGACCTGACAGGAGACAAGCTCCCGCCGGCACAGCCTCTGGGTTCAACGAAGCACGCAAGCCCCGCCGCCCCGACAAGGCAACAGACCGTGGAGGGGAGATGCTAAGGTACAGTCAATACACGCGTTAAAGATACACACGCGAGATATACGAAAGGCGCAAGCGGAAAAGATAACACGCCAGGTACACTCACACACCGCACTGCCCGATTCAAACCGGATCGTTCGTATACAATAGAATATACAGCTAGCCGAAAAATTCGCAGACGAAATCCCAGCCGAAAACTTTTAATCGTCGAATAAAGGTAAAAATACGGTAGCTGGGCGGTACAAGATCGCACAGAGCAGTCACAGCCACAAACCAGCGAAGCACTGGTAAGAAAAACGAGTGAAAACGGAGAAGAAATGACAAAAATGACAGATAATAAGAGAGCGCGAGACACACAACAGTTTGACAGTTTCACAGCCCGAAGCTCCAAAGAGAGAGAGAGAGAGAGAGCGGTATTTGTTACGTGTCAAGCCACGTTATAGTAAATTTCATACGTATTTGTTTATATATTATCAGAACTAAACCTAGAAATAACATTAGCCATAAGTCGCTTTTGTACATAAAATAGAATAGTTTATGAGCAAATTTCGAGTGGATACCCACTGCGGGTGGCCGCCCGGATTTGCTCTTAGTTTTAGAAAATAACCAGACGGACTCTTCAAGTCCTCTGGAAATAAAACAAATGTGCAGGACTCGTGGGAAGAAGGCCTACGTGATTGTCGCAGGGGAAGTTCTAAGTCACCCCCATAAGGAGGATGGCTTAACTATCCTCTGCCAATCAAAAAACGTAGCCACCCCCACGAGGAGTCCTGGAAAACTCAATAGTTTTTGAAAAAAAATCATACAACATTAGTCTCACAAAAATCGCCAAGGCGATCGGAACTCACAATAATACAACAAGCTCGCTAAGGCGACTAATTAAACTTTTAAGTTACTAAGGTAACCGAATAAATCATATCATAAAAAATCCGTCACGGCGGTAATTAAAGTAAAGAAAAAGGTTCGCTAAGGCGACACGATTTTATATAAAAATTGTCAAATACAAAAGAACGCGCTATTATATCCATATGTCTGAAACAAAATATTAAATCCATTTTTACCACCAAATCTCTATAATCATTTGAACTACCTGTACAACGACGGTGTTTGCGTACAGGACGGGGAACACCTAACCAGCGTCAAAAATAACGATAGGCCTACCCGTAGATGACATAGTCATAACAGTATTTATTCGACCTTGAAGCCATGCTCCCTCAGGCCGTAGGCAAGAATACAGTTATATATTAATGAGTAACGAACCAAAAGTAATATGTAAAAAGAGGAAACCACCAAAAAAATGAGGCAAAATAAATAAAAATAAGTACGCTAACAGAGTAGTAAGTAAAAATAAACCTTAACAGTAGCAAATTACATAAAAAGTTAGAAACTTAAAGTAAAGATAAAAAGGCTTAAAGGTAAAGACAAAAGATAAGGTAAAAATAAATTATAAAAAAAAAAGATGAAAGAGAGAAGTTATAAGATAAAAATAAAGTAAAGATAAAAAGCTTAAAGGTAAAAGGCAAAAGTTAAGGTGAAAATAAAATATAAAAAGTAAAAGATAAAAGAGAGAAGATAAAAGATAAAAATAAAGTAAAGATAAAAAAGCTTAAAGGTAAAAGACAAAATATAAGGTAAAAATAGAACATAAAAAGTAAAAGATACAAGAGAGAAGATAAAAAAAAAAATAAAGATAACAATAAAATACAAAAAGTAAACGATAAAAGATAAAAGCTAAAAGATAAGATGACAGTAAAATAAAATATAAAAAGTAAAAGATAAAAGATAAAAGATGAAAGATAAAGATAAAAATAAGATATGAAAAATAAAATAAGTATAAATAGCAGATAGGTGAATGAGGAGTTGAAAGTAAAACTAAAAAGTTAAGATGAGTCCTACAGACTAAAATCAAGATTAGAATTTAAATTAGACGCTATGGCATAAAGTGCATGAGTTGGCATAAAAAAAAAAAAAACAAAAAAAAAAAAACAAATCAAGACGGACCCGCCTCACGTTCCTCCAGTACCATTAAATAGCAATAACAGCGAAATCTAAACGCATCGAGGGTAGTCGCGGAAGTTACATCAGGCGGCAGGGAGTTCCAAGAACGGATACCCGTAACCAGAAAAGAGTTCTGCATCGAAGCCGTACGCGCCGAAGGAACCAAAAGCGTATCCGTCCGCGCTGGGTCACGGCGCGATGCCAGATTCGCCCTAAGTCGAAGTTGGTCCCCAAAAAGGCCAGACTGTCCAAGACAAAGCGCTTTGTAAAAAGCACAACGTAACAACTGAAGGCGACGACTGAAAGGCCTAAGCCTATGCTATGCATCGAGATGCTGGCATCGCGCGGCAGACGCAGCAGGAAACGAACGCAATTGTTGAGCGACACACACAAAGAGCGCTCTAGCTCCCCGGTCAAGTTAGTCAACACCGGCGCACAGTTATCAAAAATAGGCAAGACTAAGGAAACAATCAAACGGCGCCTCAAGGCAATACCAAGATTAACATCGTTCATGCGAATGCGATACAGTGCACCAACTGCCTTCTTCCGCAGCAGAGAGACATGCTCCGTCCAAGCCAACGTACTGTCAAGTACCACATCAAGGTATTTAAATGACCCAGCAAACTGAATTGGCGATGCGCCTAACAAAATCGCCGAAAACCCCCCCATGCGCATCTCATTAACGTACCCAGAGCTACCAAAAAACATAGCCTTGGTCTTAGTACCATTAATACACAGCTTGTTAGCCGCACACCATTGCCGTATTCCCTCAATGTCAGCATTCAGCAACTCAACATGATGCTCGACTTCTGACGGGCGGCACCTAAGGTAAACTACCAGATCGTCGGCATACATAAGGTACGAACAATAACGCAAGCACCGCGGCAAATCATTAACGAAGAGCAAAAAGAGAAGGGGACCCAGAACGCTGCCCTGTGGTACCCCAGACGTGAGAGGAAGCCACCCAGACGTACTGCCATCACTACCGCGGACAGCTTGGACCCGCCCGCGGAGATACGAATGGAACCACCCCAAGACTTCTAACGAAAGACCTAGACCACGCAGCTTCCGTAACAGAAGCAGATGATCAATACTGTCAAAGGCCTTAGTAAAATAAAAAAAAAACAGCAATAGTGATCATCCGGTCATCAATACCTCGCCGAACGTTATCAACAAGCCTCAAGACAGCAGTCTGTGTCCCCATCCCCTCCCGAAAGCCGGTTTGTCGCGGATCTAGAGAATTTCGCTCTCGGAGAAAGGCCATGAGTTGCTCATAAACAAGCCGTTCAAGGACTTTCGAGAGTGCACATAGCTGGGAAATCGGACGAAAATCAGAGCACTCCAGCGGCGCATGGACTTTTGGCAGCGGGCTAATAAGGGAGAACTTCCACAGTGACGGAAACACGCCACCCATAAGCGAAGCGTTGAACAGACTACGGATGTGCGGATATATCACCCGACCTAGAGCTTTATACGCTTGGATTGGTAAATAATCCGTACCTTGCTATCGAGTTGTGATGCGCGCCAGCGCGTTCCCCAGTTCAGTATCATTGACCGGCCGAAACACGAAATCAGAGCCAACGTCGAGGCTACCATCACCCGTCTCCAGATTACGGCTTCTAGCGTCATTATAATCATAAAAATCATTAGAACCATCAGCAACATTAAACCCATTGTGACAGAGCGCGAGTTCCGGAAGCCGAGCGCCAGAAGAGACTGCAGCAAACTGCTCATTCAACGATGACAGCGAGACGTGCGCAGGTAGCTCATGCCGCGCGGCGCGCGTGATCCCAAGGCTGTCAATTTCCTTCCAGAAGGCACGTGAGTTGCCAGCCTCATCAAACTTGGACCGCAGAAATTCAGATTTTGCCGATGCTAACTTATTTTTGAACTCACGACGCAGACAAACATACCTGTCAAACAGTCGCTGTGACCCCGCACGCCTTGAGGCCCGAAAGCAGGCATCCCTGTCACGCTTCAATTTGCGCAGATCGTCTGACAACCACGGAGCTGGCGGGCGCTTCACCGTGACCTCGCGTAGAGGAATAGCCTGATCGAATACCTGTCGCAAAAAGCAGTTAAAAACAGTTAGCTGGCAGTCGATACTTGGCTGACCTTCCAGCAGCGTCAAATCAAACGACGAGATCACCTCAGCTGCAGCTTCCAGATCAGCCGCGTTCCAGGCGCGATACTGGAAAGTCCTAGGTAAGGGGCGATCAACAAAATACTTGAGGAAAGCATAAATAAGGTCATGACCAGAGAGAAAAGGCTGTGCAGACTGACCCCAGCCTGCCAACGAGTTAATATCACTTACAGCACAAATGTCAAGCCAAGTGTGCGACGTCTGAGTATGATGAGTCGGTTTAAACGGCACGATAGACAGTCCCTGGCCAGTCAAGAAGTCTCTAAGATGACCAGAGTCATAAGTATCCGAGAGCAAGTCCGCATTAAAATCACCAAGCACACAGACAAACTTGTACCGCGGAGCGAAAGTCACAAGCTCAGTCTCAAAAAGGTTAAGAAAGCCAACTTTCGGCGGTCTATACACTATTGCTATCAGGATCTTAGGCCGCGAGGGAGACCAGACTTCTGCCAGTAGGTACTCCGGAACACCATCACGCTGCAACGAAGCTGACGTGGCCACAATTTTTCCACACATCCCATTTCGAAGAAACAGCGCAACCCCGCCGCCATGCCGACCCCTGCGGTCGACCCGCAGTACAGTGTACGACTGAAGAGCGATCTGGCTATCTAAAACTCGATCATTAAGCCAGGTTTCCGTTACAGCGACGAGATGATATGGATTCAGTCGAAAGTAATCGCGAAATTCATCAATGTGAGCAGGTAAAGATTGCGCATTTAGGCAGCATACGTTGATAATCGAACACCGTGATGGCGCACAAGAAGCTGACGTAATAGGCGGCGACGATGAAGCAGTCACAACACCAGCAGGTCACAAGCCAAGCTGTGATAAGTCCGTGGATGGCAGCAACCGAAGAGGCTTGGCGTTGGCATCCTTTCTCAAGAACACAGCCGCATCCGCGATCCATACCGACTTGGGTCCAATTGCTGGGAACTCTTTAAGAACCTTAGCTCGCAATTTAACAAGCTCCGGAGGGTGTCGACGGTTTATATAGACCATGTTATCGCGCGGCCCGGTACCAACTTCCGCAGCAAACAAGTCACTTTTTCGCTTTTTAGCCGCTATAAGCTGATCACACTTGGCTTTGGAGGCTAGCTCCACCACAATGGCACGCGCACTTGCAGGACCATCAGCAGCTGCAGCGGAGACCCTCTTCTTGCTTTTGCTATTGCCAGTCTGTTTCCTACCCATCCGCTCAACGCGGACAATATCAGGGGCAGGCAGCAAAACGTCCATAACTTCAGCCAGCCTCGACAAGAGGCCCACAAGGTCTTCTTCCTCAGAGTCTACTTCCGGCACGCCAGTAACAACTAGCTGGGAGACACAGGCCTGAGTCAGAGAACAAAGCACCATAGCTTCACTTGCAGCGCACAACCCACTCGATGACGACCCAGCAGCCAGCTGCCCTTCAGCAGCACTTAGTCTAGTGTCCTGCGTCGCAACATCCCTCTTAAGGCTAGTCAGGTCTTTCTTAGGATCCTTGATGGCTACCTTAACGGAAGAGAGATCCTCCTTAAATTTAACATTATCCGAAACAAGGGCATCAATTTTAGCACCAAATGCATTAACCTCAGCAGCAAGGTTATCCACCTTCGCAATGGTTTGGTCAAGCTCATCCAGCTTATCAAGCTTCGCGAGCTTCGCATTCATTGCCTCAAAAAGCGCCAAGTGCTTGTCCCCCGAATTACAAACTGGGCAGCTTTTACTAACTGCACTCGCAGGATCACCGTGAGGACCCAGTAGTAGTCTCGTCCGGAGACAATCAATATGAAAGGAGTGCCTACACGGCGCTTTAGTAGCGACCCCGTCAGTCTTGTCAACGTCAGTATAACACAGAACACATGTGAGCTTCGGCATGACGCACAGCAGACAGTTTGGATACACGACAAGCTAGACAATCTAATTAGCCGAACAATAGGAGCAGACCGGGTAAGAGTTGAAGGCCGGCTGAAGTTTAACGCGACAAATGTAAACACACTAAAATCCACACTGAACACAAAGTCTATCCACAGCAAAGCCTATGACAGGCTTCCAGCACAATCACAAAAGACAGTTATTTCACTAAAATAATCGTAATACGAACACTCACTTTATAGTTTATTACTCAAAAGACTCAGGCAACTCAAATAGATAATTGCTTACACCTCGTCGAAGATTTAAAACGGAAATTAGTATAAATAAAAGCGAAAACGAGGACTGCGAAAACAGCACCGTCACGATCACTCTCACGAATAGAGAGAGAACAGAACAGGGAGAAAGAGAATGAATGAATGAATAGTGTTTATTATGCCCTGAAAAATTATTCTTAGGCAAAGGTGGATACAGAGCAGTAACAAAAAAGTAAGAATACAAATAAAAACAAATGAAGTAGAAGAGAATATACAAAATCAAGATAAAGAGCATACAGAATAAGATAGAGCAATAACATAAGACATGCAAGATAAAATGAAAATGTAACGTGAGATAGCAATGATAACATACAATAAAGTAATGAACTAATAAAAATAGAATGAGAATAAAAATAAAAATACAAGTAAATACAAGTAAAGTAAAATCAAAATAAAAATTAGAATAAAAATAAAAATAAAAATAAAAATGAAAATGAAAATAAAATAAAAATAAAAATAAAAATAAAAATAAAAATAGAAATATATAATAAAATAAGCCAGAAAATGAAGATAACAAAGTAACTAACCTAAAGCTGAGACTAAGAGGAAAGCGCAAAAATACGACCCGCCAACACACAGGCCTACTGAGAATGCAGAAGGAATGCATGCAGATCCCTCTTGAATGCGGAAAGGAGCTGGACGGAGATAATCTCAGCAGCAAGCGAGTGCCAAAAATGAGCCGCATTTACCGCGAAAAAATTTCAAAGTGTGGAAGTACGGTGCAAAGGTATGAAAAAAGTAGGAGGAATGAGGAGACGGGATGGACGAAGTGACGGTGAAGCACGAACAAGCAAATCGGAGATATACGGAGGAGCACTATTGTGAAGTATTTTAAAAATGAAGATGCCTAGAAAATATTTTCTCCTACTCGCAACAGTGAGCCAAGACAATCTACTACGATAAGGGGAAATATGCACATCCCTGCGAAGGTTAAAAATGAACCGAATGCATCTATTTACGAGCCTCTCCAGAACGAGGTTTTGTTCACCTGACAAGTCGTTATACACAAGGCAGCAATAATCAATTGACGGAAGAACAAGAGCAGTGATGAGCATCGTGCGTAATCGCTGTGACAGTAGATTTTTATTGTGTTTCAGGCGGTAAAGAGTAAAATTGACTTTGGACGAGTTTGCAAGACATGTTTGTGCCAGGATAGATTAGATTGCATGATAACCAAGATTACGCACTTCACTTACAAAGGGAAGCACAGTGCCATTAACCAGGATGCTAGGAAGAACCGAGTAATCAATTTTGTTGATAAACGCCCCGCTACCAAAAACAATGACCTTCGACTCAGCAAGGTTTAATCTAAGACCATGATTTGAGGCATAATCAGCAATGTAGTTCACATCAATGGTCAGATCAGCCAGTGCACCCGCTAAGACATTTGGATAGCAGGTGAGATAGATTTGTGTATCACCCGCGTACGTCAGGTACTGAGTATAGCGTAGACCAACACCTATGTCACGGATGAAAAGAGAAAAAAGGAGAGGCCCCAACACAGATCCCTGAGCAACGCCGATGTTGGTACCACGCCAAGAAGAGATAGCTCCCTTATCATCCACTACCGCTTGGGTCCGATTCGACAGATAGGAAAAGAACCGAGCGAGCGCACTGTCAGTAAAGCCCAAAAGACGAAGCTTAGAAAGAAGCAACGAGTGCGGTACAGTCTGCCTTGCTAAATGCCTTGCTAAAGTCGAAGAACAAGCACCGTCAATTTCCTATCATCCACAGCTTGCCTAATATCCTGATTTAGCTTAAGTAATGCCGTCTGTGTGCTGAAACTCCGCCTCAAGCTAGATTGAAACAGATCAGCGAGATTATTGACCGGGAGAAAGAGTGTGACTTGCCTGTGCACAATACGCTCGAAGATTTTGGATATCTCGGAGAGGTTAGCGACTGGCCTGGTATCAGACGGAGACTCAGGCGGAACGACTTTGAGCAAGGGACGGATAAAAGCTTGCTTCCACACAGATGGAAAATGAGAGAGACGTAAGCTGGCATTGAAGATGTCTAGTAGATGAGGAAGAAGGAGTGGAGCCGCTTTGAAGAGAGCAAACGCGGAAAGGGAATCAGGACCTTGGGACAGCGAGAGGGAGCCGGAAACAGAAAAAATCAATCGAAGCGACGCTGCTGTAATTTCAGAAAACTGAAATACAGGCTGATTTTGCAACAGAGGTGGAAGGTGCAAGGAAGAAACAGATTCGGGATAAGGATTGTGCGAAGAGGAGATTGCAGCATAAAAAAGGTTTAGCTGGTCAGACGAAAAGGAGGAAAAGGGGGAGGAACCTCTAGATTTGGTAAGTCGGAGGTAAGACAACTCTTTCCACATTCTAGAGGAATCAGTAATCGTCGAGAGACGGCGACTGTAAAAGTCGTCACTTGCAGCACGCAATTTTGCCGAGAGAGAATTACGATACTCGCGATAAACTGCCATGCAAAGAACATTGCCAGATCGCCTAGCCTGGTTATAAAGTTTATTCCTGATCTTAATCCTGG
Source organism: Tenthredo distinguenda (assembly GCA_947538915.1). Classification (NCBI taxonomy): domain Eukaryota; kingdom Metazoa; phylum Arthropoda; class Insecta; order Hymenoptera; family Tenthredinidae; genus Tenthredo; species Tenthredo distinguenda. The sequence continues at coordinate 17,855,057 of OX384534.1, forward strand.
CTAATAGAGCTTCCGTAACTCACGGAGCAGCAGATGCTTTAATGGTCCAGTTAAAAGTCGGCGCATGCGCATCGAAAGTGTCACAGATGGCCACGGAGACATCGCTGATGACCTTGTCGGACACAATGACGGAGGAGAGATCAGAGACTTGCGATAGATTAAGATGAGATAAAGAGGATGAAAGCGATTTGAGGTAATCGGCAACTAGAAAGTGTTTAAGGTCCCTTCTGACGATCGTATGGGCTGGACATGAATCCGGCTGAAACTTATATGTAAGCTTTAAGAGATCATGACCAGCTATAAACGGGGCATCGGACTTAATAAATGAGGTAATTTTAGTAGGACTATCAACAATGAATAGGTCAAGTAGAGAGTCCGCGGTATTAGAATGGAACGTCGCACCGGATTCAACTATATGAAGCGCTTGAGATTCGGCAAATTCACGGAGCGCGGTGGATTCAAAACTTGAACGTAAGAAATTACAATTAAAATCACCAGTAATAATAACGTTTTGATAATGTAGGGCAAACCCAGGGAGAATTTCCGCAAAATCATTGAAAAGAATACCCTTAGGCCGCCTATACATTACGGCAAACAAGATCGCATGATTCGAAGCATTGCGCAACTCACAAATCAAGTATTCAGGGACATTCAAGGATTCATTCGCAGAGGCAGCCAACAACTTGAAGCGTAACGAATTATGGACATAACAAGCGACCCCCCCAGCCGCGCTTCCCAACTCGGTCATTTCGGACTAGAAAATAATCTGGTAGATGAAGAAGATCATCAGAAATGCACTCGTGAGGCCAAGTTTCGGTTATAGCAATGACATGGTAAGTTTTATCAGTAATATGTACAGAAAACAGAGGAAGATGACCAAGTACGGAATTAGCATTGAAGGAGGCAATTTTCAATAAGGTCGGGGGCGGTTGCGCATCCACCGGCCGCTTCACCCGAAGAGGAAGTCAGGGTAATGAATCCAGATCTGACTCACAAGAAGAGTGTGAAGCTATTTTTACTTTTATTGGACTTGGATAAGTATGTTATGAATTAATGTTGGGCGCCAATCAAATAATATATGATAATATTAGAAACAACTTGTGAAGCTCAGGGCGTTGAGAATTCTCTGGGCTAATCAAATGAAGAGGACAATAACGAGGATTGAACGAATAATATGTAAAACTATCCGGTATCTGAACGTATAAAGGATTTTCAATATTCTACAAAGAAACAAGGATATGCAGACATTTCAATTAAATAATATAGCAATTTATTTATAATAATGTTGAACTGGTAATTATAAACGTTTAAATTAAAATGATAATCTAATAAAATTATTTGAATCTATGCTTATAGACAGAAAAATCGCTTATGACCATATGATATATGAGTTTGTTGTTGTTGTTGTTGTTGCCCGTGTCGCCGGGCGGTTGACCGGGCGCTCAGTCCTACAGGACCATTGTGCCCGAGCCCGTTAGGGCACCTTAATCTGTAGGAGCGGAGGTAAGGTGGGCCATTCTAGCAAACTGCAGTAGCCCCCCCACCCCCATCTCCTCGATACTCCTACCTGAACTGTGGGTCCCCCCTAGGGCCTCCCTCCGGGGCCCCTCTAGGCCCACGCATCGGGTGATCAGGTGCAGTGGGGTTTCTTCTGCCTTCCCGCATCTGGTGCATAGTGGCCCGCTCCTGAGCCCCATACGAGCCATGTGCTTGCCCGTGAACCAGTGGCCAGTGATGAGACCCACCGCCAGCCTGAGTCTGGTTCTGTCTAGGCTAATGAGCGAGGTCCCTATCTCCCGTGAGGGACCTTAAAAGAGGGTTCTTGTGTGAGCTGAGCCTGGTGCTTGCTCCCATAGGTCCACAAAACGGCGCTCTGCCCATTTCCTTGCCAGGTCCCTGGCATGGGTCGGCGGTACGCCAATGAGGCACCCTGCATCGACTCTCTTGCGTAGGGCCCCTGCCTTGGCTAGGCAGTGCGCCGCTTCGTTGCCCTGTATACCGCTGTGACCCGGCACCCATAATAGTTTCACGCGGTTATCGCGGGAGATCTTTAGGAGTTCCTCTATGCAGCCTCTGACGAGCTCAGATTTTATCACACAGGCGCTGAGTGAGACTATCGCTGCAGATGTAAATGTGCTTGCCCCTGGGTTCCTTTTCCCGGATCGCCTTGGCGCAGGCCAGTATGGCAAACACCTCGGCCTGGAGGATTATCGCTGTGGGCCCGAGTGCGAGCGATGTGCTCGTTCTCGGTCCCTCGCTCCAAACCCCTGCCCCGGCCCCTGTGCTCGTCTTGGACCCGTCCGTGTACCAGACTAGTCCTTTCGGTGAGAGTAGGCTGTCCTGATCATCCGCCCAAAGTTGTCTGCTCGGGACCTCTACCTTGTATGCTCGTTCGAACTGGTAGTGGTTCGGGCAGCGATCCCCACCCAGGGATGGGTTCACCTGTGGTGCTCCCCTCCTGCGCAGTATCGCTGTGTGTCCCACTCCAGTCCTTCTCCAGTGCCCCAGGTGCGACAGACGCAGGGCTGTCTTCCAGGCCTCCGCCTCCACAGTGATGTGTGGAGGCGGGAGGTTCAGGAGAGCCCCTATTGCGAGCGTGGGCGAGGTACTAAGCGCCCCCGTTATCCCCAGGCACGCAAGTCTGTATACCTTATCCAGTGCCCTCCGCAGTGTGGCTTTGTCCGTCGCGGGCCACCATACTACGGAGGCGTAGGTTGTCTGGGGCAGGAGGATCGCCGTGTAGATCCACTTGACCACCCTGGGTTTCAGTCCCCAGGTTTGCCCTACCATCCTCCTGCAGGCCCAGTATGTGGCTGTGGCCTTCCGGGTCTGCTGGGTCACGTGTTCCTTCCATGACAGTTTGCTATCTAGGGAAACCCCGAGGTAGCGCACTGCGTGGGATAGTTCCAGCTTCGAGCCAAAGACCTCAATTGGGCCCACCTCGAAGCGTCGTTTTTTCGTGAATACCATCATTTCAGTCTTGCTGGGATTTATCCTCAGTGCCTGAGATGTGCACCACTCCTGCACGAGATACATGACCTTTTGCATCCTGCTCGTCAGGTGTTGGGGGTGATCCCCCTTGACGACCAGTGCCACATCGTCTGCGTAGCCCACGGTCGTCACCCCCATCTCCTCGAGCCTGACCAGGAGCCCGTCCACGACGAGGGTCCACAGCAGAGGGGAGAGAACCCCCCCCTGTGGGCAGCCCCTGTCGACCTGAGCCCTGGCCTCTGACTCTCCCAAGCTCGCGGTGACCGTCCTAGTACAGAGCATCTGTCTAATACAGTCCACCACAGTGCTGCTGGTGCCGAACTCCGTGGCGGCAGTACAGATCGCGTCGAAGGAGGTGTTGTCGAACGCCCCCTCCACGTCCATGAATACGCATAACGCTGCTCCCCGCCGGTGTAGCGGGCCTTCCACCTCGCGGACGAGGTGGTGCAGCGCCGTTTCCGTGGTTCTGCCAGCTTGGTATGCGTGTTGGGCCCGAGATACTGGCCTTGTGGTCAGCACCCGGTCCCTGATATATCTGTCAATCAATCTCTCCATGGTTTTCAGCACGAAGGACGTCAGGCTGATAGGTCGCCATGATTTCGCTCGGTCGTAGCAGCCCTTGCCCGGCTTCGGTATAAAGACCACCCTGACCTCTCTCCAGTTCCTGGGTGCATAGCGTAGTGCCAGACAGGCCCTGAAGATTGTGTTCAGCGAGTTGATGAGGATGTCCCCTCCCTTCTGTAGGAGGGCCGGGAATATCCCATCCGTGCCCGGGCTTTTGTACCCGTCGAAAGTGTCCACAGCCCACCTTATTCTGGTCGGCGTGACGATTTCTGCCGCTGTCTTCCAGTCCCCTGGGCCCCTCCCTCGGGGAGCCTTCTTTGCGGGAAGCCCTCGAGACGCGGGTGTGGAGCTTGGGAAGTGGCTGCACAGCATGTGGGCCAGTATGTCAGCCTGGCTCTTCGCCATGTTGCCGTCGGGGAGGACGAGGCTGTCTAGTTTTCAAGTTCAAACTGTTGAGCAGTTTGCGCGAGCTCGTTCTGTACTTGCCCAGCTCCCCGCTCCACCAGGGCACCTTCTTACCCGCCTTTCCTTTTTTGACAGGACATGCCTTCTCGTAGGCCTGTACGATGGATGCCTGCAATTCTGTCACCTCTCTCTCCACTTGCCCTGTTGTTCTGAGCTTGTTGCGGGGCCCCCTGAGCCTCCTCTCCAGCTCCTCTTTATAGGAGGTCCAGTCCGTGACCCTGGGGTTCCTATATGCCCTCGTTTGCTCCCTGGTCGCCTTCGCGACCAGTTCGAGGGAGATGCGCTTGTGGTCGGAGAGGGTGTCTTCTTTCCGCACACGCCAGCCCCTGACGTTGCTGGCGAGTTTTGCTGTGCAGAGCGTGATGTCTATCACCTCCTGTCTAGTTGGGATGACGAAGGTCGGCTGTGACCCCCTATTGAGGATCTCCAGCCCGGTGGACGAGAGGTACTATAGTAGTGCCGAGCCTCTGTCGTTAGTGTCTGAGCTGCCCCACACTTCATGGTGTGCGTTTGCGTCGCATCCAATCAGTAGGTTCAGCCTCTTGCTTGTACAGTAGTCCACCAGTGCTCTGAGTTCCTCCGTGGGTGGCGGTGCCTCAGAGTCGTATGGGAGGTAGGCTGAGCAGACGACCACGTCGGTCATGCCGCCTTCCGCCAGTCCCATCTTGATGGAGGCTGCTACTAGGTCCCTGCAACAGAACTGGCTCAGGCTTAGAGCACTATGTCTTTTGTTTACAAAGACACAGGCCCTAGGGCCTTCCCCCCCTTCTGCGCTTATCAGAGTCCCAATGCTGGTGTCTATACCTTTAATAAGTCCTCTGACTACCCAGGGCTCCTGTATTAATGATATGTCTGTTTCTTCCACCGCCAGGTCTCGGCTGTGTACCGCCGAGGCCGCTTTGCAGTGGCGCAAGTTTATCTGTGATATGGCTATTGTGTGCCCCGCCATGGACCCACCCTGCCTACCCTATTTGCCGATAGGAGGGGCCCTGTTACTGGGCCCTCTCCTTCTCCGCTCCTCTATCCGGTGGAGCCCCCGTCTCCGGGGGCCCCTCCTCCGTCTCCCTGGCCTGGATCAACGTGCCGTCCAGGATCCTTTGGACCCCGGCCCGCACGTCTGCCTCTCCAGCCCTCCTTGCCTCGTGGGCTCTCGAGGGTCGCCCCCTAGATCTGCCCGCGCCCCCTCTTTTGGGTGGGCCCATCTTGCCCTGGGTTCCAGAGATTGCCCTCCGGTCCCCTGGGCCCGTTGGGCCCTCTTCTCTCTTCGCTTGCCCTGCGGCCCCTTCCGCGCTTTCCCTTCCTTCCCTGGGGGGTCTCCGTCCCCGTTGCCGGAGCCGGAGCCTTTCCCTTCTCTGCGGCTGGTCTATCCCTGCCCTCCTGCGCCGATGGGCCGGAAGCCATCTCCGTCCCTCCCGTCCTCAGGTGTGCCTCCCTGAAGGAGACCCTCCCGAGTCCGTAGTGAGCCAGGTGGCCCCCAGCCCTCAGCACCCCCTTGGATTGGCAGTTCTACACCCAGTGCCAGGAGAACCGATCTTTGGCTCTCCTTCCTATCCCAGACCCTCCATAAGTGGGTCTGTAGGCCGGTGTTCTGCCTTGGTGTAAGCCGTCTGAGGATGACCTCGGTCCTCTCTGGTAGACCAGGGAAGACCACGGTCATCCTCGTGAGCCTGGGCAGTTGGCCGCCCTCCATTAGCTGGAGGGAGGCCCCCGCCCATGGCCTGAGCTCTGGGATTGTGCCCCTTAGCCATTCGAGCGCTGCTTCGTTGGAGCAGGTCACCCATATGAGGCCCTGGTCGTACCGGTGCTGCTCAAAGCACGGGACCCCCCTCCCTTCTGGGATGGAGTCCAGCACCCCGCACAGCCCCTGCACCACCAGGTCCCCCTCCGCCTTGCTCAGGGTGACGTCGGGGTAGCCGGAGGGCGATATCACCACCCTCCTGCCCCCCCCCCCCCCCCCCCCCCCAACTGCCACCCTGTAGCTCGCCGGCCTGGTGGCTGCTCCTTTGCCCCTTTTCGGGGCCGAGTACGCTTCCGGCGGGGTACTGTCCGAGGGCCTGGGCCTTTTCAAGCCCGAGTTCTCCGCCCCCGTCGGTGTGCGGCATGGTGTCGCGCTCGCCGCGGGTTTCCCACTTACTGGGCCCCCCGCTGCGCTAGCAGGGGCCCCGTCCAGGCTTGGTCCCGAGGAGGTCACGGAGGCCAACTTGGCCTTCCTCGCCCTCCTCTTTGCCGCCCCTGAGCGGTTCCCCTTCTTCTCTTTGCGGTCCTGGGTACAAGAGGTCCCGGCGGTAGCTGAGCCCTCCTGTCGCCTGTCCCTTCTCGTCGGCAGGGCCTTCGAGACCGCCAGACTGCTGTCGGTCATGGAGATTAGCGTCTCCATTTCCTCCACCAGCCTCACTATCTCGGAGCTCTGCCTGGCCGGTGAGGTCACTTCCATGGAACCATTCACCGGGTACTCCGTCCTCTTTTTTGTTGTTGTTTTGTTTGTTTGTGTCTTGTAACGGATCGGGTGATCTAATCCCGAAACAATACGTCACGCCGCGCACCGTCAACCGCGCACAACAAGTGACGTCAATCAGTGACTATATAAGCGCAGCGCTAACATGGCTCCAGCAGCAGTGTTAGGCAAAGCGCCACGCTGTCTCACTAACTTATCTTTTCTGAGGCCAGACAGGCAGAGCGCCCTGGTGCTCTTTAGCTTCATTTCTTTAATCACGGAAACTGCCATAGCGGGGTTTTACGTTAGAGTCAATTATTATCTTATTTTTCTACTTTCATTTACATTACCATTTGGATTCCTATTTATCAAATTTAAAATATAACTAAAAATTAGACGAGAAACGAGCGTAGAATCGTAGCATAGCTGAATCTACAAATTAGGTTAAAACTTATGTAATTTCATAACAGTATAAATTTCCGGTTGCAACCATTTCAACTCATTATGATTTATTTGACTAATTAAATATTTTGTTAATCGGGACGGTTTCCTTTTTCTTTACAACCTTTTTCTCCGTAGGCTGAACTGACCTGACTAACACATTTCATTTAATTAGCTAATATACAGCTTCGGTGACGACTGCACTGTCCAGATCCGATACTCGCTTCGGTGCGCTAGGCGTACCCAAGTCGAGATACGGTCTCGGCAAGTGCGTTGAATCCCAAGTCTGATACAGCCTCGGTGCTGCTTGCAGCATCCAGGTCTGAGGGAGGCAGCTACGGTGTGATCCGCTCCACCCTAGTCTGTATTAGGGACTAACAAATTGATTACCTCTTCCAAGGAGCCCTAGAAATTAATCTAGAGTAAAGACACTCACAAGTAACTAGCCATACGCGACACCTTCCGTGTCGCGTAAAGCACCCGAAAAGTCACATTTGGCGCCCAACGTGGGGCTCCTTGTTAGTTAGAGGTAAACCTTCTGTTTACCCGTAAATTCAGTAAAATCATTGCTTGGAGTCATTTGTTTAAATTCGAGTCATTGCTTAATTTAGAGTCTTTTGTTAACTTAGAGTCATTGCATAATTTAGAGTCATTTGTCAAAATGGAAGGTCACAGTTCAGCCTCGAGAAAAGGTGCGGAAAAGGAAACCGGCTCGAAACTTACAGATAAAAATGTAGGTAGGCGTGAGAAAGACAAAGGCACTACTGAGTTTGACAAAACCTTTATTGAAAAACCAACAGAAGTAGGAACATCAAGTAAATTCGCGGATCCGACGCAATCCATGATGATGGAGATCCTAGAACAAATAAACAAAAAGTTAGATGAAAAATTTGCTGCCGTAGAACGTAGGATGATGGTATTTAAAACAGATACAGAAAAAGAATATTCAAAGTTCGAAAACAGAATATCTAAAAAAGTAGACGATCAACAGCAAATAAATCGAAAGCAAATAGAGTCTGTAGAAGCGAATTTACATGATCTAGACGAAAAATATAGTTCCGAAGTGATAGGTTTGCAAGAGCAATTGACAACTTGCCAAGTAGACATCAGAAGCGAATTTAACGGAAATTTAAATAAACTCAATACCAAGGTTAAGGATAACTATCAATTTAGTGTTGACAAATTCGCTGAGTTAGAGAACAAACACGAGAGTTTGAAAACAAACATCGACACAGAGGTTAGGAGAATTAGATTCAGAAACTCTGGCAACAACAGTGAATGTCACAACATAATTGCTAAGCATATCAAAATGCCGACTTATTCAGGAAAAGCATGGGAAAGACCTGCTAACTTTATTAAAGAAATAGAAGAATACTTTACCTTTGTAGGAGCTGATTGCGATGAATTAGGTTTAAAACTCATAGGCCAATGTCTTAATCAGGATGCAAAAGACTGGTGGACTGCGCGTCGTGACGTGATCAATTCCTGGGACTCGTTCAAAAATAGATTTCTAAATAGATACTGGGGAGAAGAAACCCAAAGGGAGATTAGAAAAGATATTGAGTTCGGATTTTATAATAACGATACGAAGGTAACGTGGTCAGAATACGCAAATAGAAAATTCGCGTCAGCCGCAGGCTTGTCTCCACGCATGGACGAAAGAGAGATAGTTCGTTGCCTTACCCGACATTTTAACGAATCCGTAGTAGAAGCAGCTAGGTGCCGTGACATCCGCGACATCGATGCGCTCCTCGCGTTCTTGGACGAATTGCAATTTGGGGGTAGATCATTGGAACTCGAAGTAAATTCACTAACGCGAGCAAACAAGATTCACCGGGTTATCGGACGACAGAGACGCGAGATAAACAAGTGTCATGGCGGACTGAGAACGTTAATCCTGGTCCAAAACAAAGCGACGCGAAGCAAAATATTAGGCCTAGTACGCAATATTACAGTCCAAAACAAAACTGGACAAATCACCAAATAAACGCGATCGACTGTGACGACACTACGGATGATCCGATTACAACGGAACCTAGTAACAGTTCGGAAAACTAGAAATCGCTGTGCCGGTCACACCAATAAACGTACCGACACAGCATGAAGTCAATGTTTTCGCGGCAAATCTCACTGATTTAACTACTTTTGAAGATCCGTACGAGTTTTTAATTGCGGAAGAAATAAATGAGAAACCTGTAGATAACAAATGTCCGGAATTAAGTCTCCGAATCGAAAAAATCGAAATGAAAACTCTGGTAGATACAGGTAGCAAAATAACCTGCGTTTCGGATGAATGGTATCTCAAACATAAAGACAACTTATCAAAATGCGAAAAATTACCGGTTGTTAATTTTCAAGTACAGGGTGTAACAGGGGGAAGACCAGCCCGAGTAAAAGAACAATTTCTCGCGGAAATCAAGATCGGTATGGCAGTCGATGAGGTGGGTTTTCTCGTCGTGCCTGGATTAAAACACGATGTAATTCTCGGTATCGACACGCTGCGTAAATGGAGAGCTGATATAGATCTTCAAGTAAATAGATTAGAAATCCAGATAAAGGAGAAAAAGTATTTAATTGAGTTGTATAGCCCAAGCGAAAAACAAAATAGATCGGATCCAACGGCTGGAATCTCTAGCTTAAAAACAACTATGGACCGAAGAAATAAATATCACATAACCGATGATGAGGTAGAGAGCAAGCTAACCGAATGTCAGGTACTACGAGCCGATGAAGTTAAAGCTTTCTCAGACCTAATCAAAAAGTATCGGGATGTTTTTCAAAAGATTCCGGGTAGAGTCACCGTGTATGAGCATAAAATCAAAGTTTACGAAGATAGACCGTTCGTCAAACGATCATATCCTATTTCAATGGTACATAGAGATAAAGTCAATGACGAAATACAAAAAATGTTAGACCTTGGAGTGATCGAAAGATCTTATAGTGAGTATGTGAATCCACTGGTAGTTGTTGCTAAAAAATCTGGCGAGATCAGGTTAGTCTTAGATGCGAGATACATCAATCGGCTTATAGTACCTGATCACGATTGCGCGCAATCTACTGAGGTTTTGTTCCAGAAGTGCGGAAATGCAACCGTAATGTCGAGTCTAGACCTAACAGCTAGCTTTTGGCAAGTGCCATTACATAAAGATTCGCGGAAATACACAGCATTCATGCACGAGGGGAAAACCTACCAATTCACTGTCACACCTTATGGGTTAAGTACAAGTCTAGCCAGCCTGATTAGAACTTTAGATCTAGTGTTAAAAGACACAGATCAACTCACAGTAAATTTCGTAGACGACATATTGTGTTTATCTGACTCGATCCAATCACATTTAGAGCACCTGGAATTGTTGTTTAAAGTATTCAGGAAATACAATATGACGATCAATTTTGGTAAATCAAAATTCTTCCGAGAGGAAATCGATTTTTTAGGCCACAAGATAACGAAAGAAGGCATACGGCCGCAAACAGAGAAGATCGAGGCAATTCAGAATTTTCCAGAGCCGAAAAATGCTAAACAACTAAAAGGATTCTTGGGCCTAACAAATTATTATAGCAAATTTACGAGATCTTATTCCGAGGCAACAGCACCATTATTAGCGTTGGTAAAGAAGGACTCTAAATGGGATTGGACCGAGGAAATGATAACACATTTTACCACAGTAAAGAAGTTGTTCTGTGACAACATGATAATACATCATCCTGATCCTAAACGTAGATATTATTTGCAGTGCGATGCAAGCAATTACGCTATCGGAGCCGTATTATACCAGCTTTCAGATCAAAACGAAGAATTAATTGTCGGTTTTGCTAGTAGAACATTAAAAGGGGCGGAGTTGAATTACTTCACTACCGAAAAGGAATTGTTAGCAGTAGTGTTCGCCTTAGGAAAATTTCGGACATTTGTGGCAGGAGCTCAATTAACAATTCGGACAGATCATAAAGCATTAACATTTTTATTCGCGTGCAGACTATTAAGTTCAAGGCTAACCCGATGGATTTTGTTTGTTCAAACGTATAACTTCGAGATCGAGTACGTCAAGGGAAAAGATAATGTTGTCGCAGACACACTGAGCAGATATCTTCCTGAAAAGAAAGAAAAAATAGCATTAATTAGGCAGGTAATAATATTAGCACCCTTAGCTAAAGAAATAACTGATGAATTAAGAATTAATTTAGAATCACTAGCTAACCATCAAAGACAGGATGAGAGAATTTTATCGATCCTGGATTCAGACGAAATTCAGTCAGAAAAACGATATAGAGTCGTAAACGACGTATTATACCACGTAGAGCCAGGGGGCAATTTAAAAGCCTATGTGCCTGATTCATTAATTAAAAAGATAATTAAGGAATGCCATGAGATATATGGGCATACTGGATCAAGCAAATGCTATCGGATATTGAAAGAAGGATTCTACTACCCTAAATTTGCACGAATAATCCGACAGGAATTAGCGCGATGCGATCGATGTCAAAGATGCAAGGTACCTAGCTCCTATAGCTATGCAAGCATGCAAAACATAGTTCCGCGGGGGGTAGGCGATTTAGTATCCATCGATTTTCTGGGCCCGTTACCTTCTAGCAGGGGAAATTATAAATGGATCTTGGTGACCTGCGATGCATTCAGTAAATTTGTACGAATGTATCCCTTGAGAACGGCAAACGCGGAGTCCATCATCAAATGCATCTTTGATAAATATATACCGGAACTTGGAAAGCCGAGCAGGATCCAGTTTGATCATGGTGCGCAATTTACGTCAGCTAGATGGTTAAATAAATTAGAGGAAGAGGGTATAACCCCAATTTTTCCATCAATACGTCATCCGCAAGGGAACATCGTTGAGAGAGTAAACCGAGAAATAGGAAGGTTTTTTAGGACATTCCTCACGGAGGAACATACCGCATGGATCAATTGGATCTCAGTGATTGAATGTTGCATAAATGAGGTGTACCATGATTCAACTGGATTCTGCCCGTGCGAAATCCAACTAGGAGAACCTCCATCTAGATTCTGGGAGGAATGGCTCGTAAAAAATAGGGACAATATATCTAGGGACGCAAAACTAGGTTTAGTTCGGCAGAATATTCTAAAACACGGATTAAAACGAGCCGATCGTTTTAATCGAACACACAGGCTAGTAAAATTCAATGTTGGAGATCTGGTACTAGTTAAAGCTTTGAACGTATCAGATACTAAAAATAAAAAGATGGGAAAGTTTTTCACCCTTTACGAAGGACCTTATAGATTAAAAACTAGAATTGGCGAAGCCACATTTATTTTAGAACACCTGAACAATGGCTTAGAAAGAGGCAGATTCCATACTAATATGTTCAAGCTGTATCTAGAACCTTCTCGAGAAATGTAGAAAAACATTTTGAATACACACAGACAAAACATTTAGGCTTGGTGACATAGGACTATAGTAAAAAAAAAAAAAAAAAAAAAAAGGTACTCACCTATATTACACACCTGTAATTAGGCATCTATAAAAGCAGAGCAGCAAGGAAGACACCAGCAGTTTTCGGCAAGATGACCTCGTTCAATTACGGTTACACGAGTGTACAAGACAAGGAAACGCAAACTGAGTCGCAACCATACCTAGATAAAAATAATAATGAATTAAAAATCGTATACCCGAATAAAACATTTGTCTCGGGGAAAGGGAGGTTTGTGAAAGGGAGAGCAGTCCAAACAGCCGCAATAGAGAAAAAATCGAGAAGAGGAAGGAGGATTGCAGATGAGGCTATTGAGATAAAAGAGATTAATAACAAAAAATCACTTACCAGAACACGACCTGATCATACGATGGAGCCTGAGTTAATGAAGGAAGACCAGATAAGCACTACGATTGGAAAACTCACCTTACCTATCCAGATCGACATAGCTTATCTCAACGTCGCAATACCTGAAAAACAAGACAAACCAACCTTACCGATTACGACGAATTTATTACCGATTACGACGAATTTATCACCGATTATGACGAATACAACACCAATGATAACTAATACTTTACCGGTCCAGACAAATGAAAAAGAAAAAAAGAAGACAACGGAAACGTACTTACCGTGGAAGCTGATACCAATGGAAATACCGGAGAATCGGAGATTACAGCGGAAAGAACACCGGAAGAAAATCTCGATGCTCAGATTGTTTGGATCACTTGATATTTCTGACGACGAAGAAAAAACACCTGCACCGTCTAGGAAACATGACATACGAGAAGAGATCGAGATACCGACGTTATTCGACCCTAGTGATCCTCTGGGTCTGAAGAGGCTGTAGAAGCAACCCGGTATTGTATCAATCATCGTCCGACCAGCTGACAAATCATCCGGAGATCCGATGATTGAAGGGGGCAATGTAACGGATCGGGTGATCTAATCCCGAAACAATACGTCACGCCGCGCACCGTCAACCGCGCACAACAAGTGACGTCAATCAGTGACTATATAAGCGCAGCGCTAACATGGCTCCAGCAGCAGTGTTAGGCAAAGCGCCACGCTGTCTCACTAACTTATCTTTTCTGAGGCCAGACAGGCAGAGCGCCCTGGTGCTCTTTAGCTTCATTTCTTTAATCACGGAAACTGCCATAGCGGGGTTTTACGTTAGAGTCAATTATTATCTTATTTTTCTACTTTCATTTACATTACCATTTGGATTCCTATTTATCAAATTTAAAATATAACGAAAAATTAGACGAGAAACGAGCGTAGAATCGTAGCATAGCTGAATCTACAAATTAGGTTAAAACTTATGTAATTTCATAATAGTATAAATTTCCGGTTGCAACCATTTCAACTCATTATGATTTATTTGACTAATTAAATATTTTGTTAATCGGGACGGTTTCCTTTTTCTTTACAACCTTTTTCTCCGTAGGCTGAACTGACCTGACTAACACATTTCATTTAATTAGCTAATATACAGCTTCGGTGACGACTGCACTGTCCAGATCCGATACTCGCTTCGGTGCGCTAGGCGTACCCAAGTCGAGATACGGTCTCGGCAAGTGCGTTGAATCCCAAGTCTGATACAGCCTCGGTGCTGCTTGCAGCATCCAGGTCTGAGGGAGGCAGCTACGGTGTGATCCGCTCCACCCTAGTCTGTATTAGGGACTAACAAATTGATTACCTCTTCCAAGGAGCCCTAGAAATTAATCTAGAGTAAAGACACTCACAAGTAACTAGCCATACGCGACACCTTCCGTGTCGCGTAAAGCACCCGAAAAGTTACAGTCTATGTCCATAATTGGTCCCACTAGTATGCAGGAAGCAAGGTCCGCCCCTAATACGTACAATGGGGTGTCGTCCGGTTCCCCAAGGGCATCGTTAACGACACTGTACCCCAGTGCCATTCAGCCCTCGGCACGATAGCTTACACCTTGGCTTGGGGAGCCATGGGTCCGCGGTCGGGGCCTTAGTTCCCCTGGGCCGGTTGTTACTCCGGCCGGGTTACGTATAGCCACCAACAGACCCGGGGACCCGCAGCCAGCGGTCTCAGTTTCCGGTTGCCAATCGGCACCCCGGTCCCCGAGACCGTGGGTGCCGCGCCTCTCCCTGGCCCTTCCCTATCCGCCACCTGGAGACGCGCTCGGTCGGAGCTCAGCCCACGTTCCCCTCGCCCAATTTTTACAGCTTGGGGAACCCGAGATTTATGAGTTTACTTTATAAATGGATTTAATTATAATATTTAATTTATATTTATTCAACAAGATTTCTTTCATCGAAAAGAGAGAAGCTTGACAGGCAAAAGGACCTAAGTACAATCCGCGATGCAAGCTAGTCTTTTTTCTAATTACTCTAATTCAAATAATAATCTGATAAAATTATTTGAATCTATGCTCGTAAACAGAAAAATCGCTTATTATTTAGATCACCATATGATATATGAGTTTACTTTATAAATGAATTTAATTATAATATTCAATTTTAAAAAGATTTCTTTTATCAAAAAGAGAAAAGCTTGACAGGCAAAAGGACCTAAGTACAATTCACGATGCAAGCTAGTCTATTTTTAAATGATTCTAATAGTTATTCAAAGAGGGGAAAGCACGACAGGCAGAAAGACCGAAGTACAATCCGCGATGCGTACAAACCAAAAAATAAAAAATAAAAGCTAGACAGGCAGAAAGACCGAAATACGATCCGCGATGCTAGTAAATCTTAGTGATTTGAAAAGAAAAATCTTGAGGACAGGCAGAAAGACCGAAGTACGATCCGCGATGATTATTTAAATGGAGTATGGCGCTCCTCGAATGATTAAAATGGATTATTCATATCAAAATATGATAATTACTTTTATTGTGAGTTATATAACCATCTATCGGTGATTATATCAATTTAATGTTTCTGTTTCTATGTATGATTGCGTTTATCATTTGTGATAGAATTTATTTAACAAAACACATAACAGCTAGGTCTCTGCATCTAGCTGCGACTCGCTATATTAATACGTTACGTTACAAGTGCCAGGACTCGGGGTAACGCTTTTGAACCAAACTGCTAGGGGTGTTTCCTTGGGCCAAAATATGAGGCTCACCATGCTTTATTCAATCTCATAGGCCCTTTCAGGTTTAACGTCACCCAAATTGGAAAATTATCTCAGAATTCAGCGCCTTTCATATTATTTCATAATATTGCAACGAATTTCAGTTTGGTAGCTTATCTTGACTGGAAATAGACTGTCCTAGAAAAAAGAAAGTTTTTGCAGCCTGAAAAGTGTACTTTTTGCAAGTACGATCTCCAAAATTCATAATTCAATGTAAAAAATGATTAAATTCAGCGTTTCTCCCTGGGTAGGGCGGAGAGACTCCTTAAAAAACTATTATATTATGTCTACCTGTTCTAAGATATTCATACAATATACGGTAAGTCCATCCATATACCATTTGAGACCTATGCACAATAGATATCTGCGGATCGTCGGAAGGCGCAACTGGATTATCATTTTTTGAACAGTATCTCAAAAGCTGCTCATTACCAGAAAAGCGTCGAATTTCGTGAAGTTATCACGAAGATTTGTCGTAAAATTGTAGTCATCTGAAATAGGCATATTGGTAGAGGTATGGGCCAGGTTAGGTTTCCATCGAATGTCTCTGGAAAAATCAGTTTGACATATTCGTATCGCATATATCAAAAATCACCTTTCATGAATACTATTTCGCCAACGAACAGCTTCTGCGAATATACAACTGTAACAATAACTTGGTAATACGAATGTTACTTACACAACACTATGCAGGTAGAGGTTGACAGATCTCGATCGATGCTTACGCGGCTCGTTCAAATGAGACGTTGGGAGGCTACGCGTGATTGGTCGGCTTTGAAATATCGGCCAATGAGATGCTTCTTTCTGACGCGGGGATCGTATAGTGCTCATTGTGAGGCGTGAATTATACATTCATTGCATTTCGCGTGTTGTGGAAGTGTTATACCCATAGACGTATGAAGTAGTTATACCGTGACCACTCATTCATAGTTTATGATCATGGAACGTTCCAGTAGAAAACGAGCAAGAGGAACACATGAGGGGACTTTATGGACAAATCAAGGAAAAGTGTATAGTGCAAAGTGCCGGTGCTCATGCAGAAGTTACCTACGAGATAGATGAACGGTGAGTCGATTTAATTCCTTTTCATTCATTCTAGAAATTTTTTCGGTCTTTTCATTCATATTTTGTCGTATTGCTACATCTATGTGCCCTCGTTTACCGCAAAGTTGTTCAATTACTTTAAAACACTTCAGGATCTTATTCTATACTGCCATTATTCTTCTTGAAGAACTAGATTCATTCTCAAACGCGCTCCATCACGCTCATTCATGTTTCAGACTTCCACCACGTGTTTGCGGTCCTTGCAGAAAACTAATTTGCTTCGAATATGTCGGTTCTTTCATGGTAAGTATGTTTTGGAAATTAGAATTTGGACTGATAATAAAAAACACAAGCAAAGCAAGGTAGAACAACTATGAACATTTAATAATCCGGTTATGGTATAGTTTTCCAAACAAAGTGTTCGGTTAGACTATGCGGAAAATGTATTATTCACCAGACAGGTGATAAGAAATTAAAAAACTCATAGACAAAAATTCAACACAAAATAATGAAAATTAATAATTATATAAATATGTATGTTCAAATATTTTAAAAAGAATAGAGATGTGTAAAAGGATAATAAATATTAATAATAAATTTATGTAGGCTCATATATAATGAGCTGTAAACAAAACTGAATTTACAGGTTTATGAAAAATCGAGTGCACTGTTTGGGATGGTACATCTCGTAGAAGCACACAAAGCAGAGGTACTCTCGACACCATGAGCACTTCACGAAACATATCGATTTTGTGCGACTTTGACGGGATGAACACTTGCACATCGTTTTCGAAGGCTTTTCTGGGAAACAAACTTCTTTAACGTTCATAAAGACTTCTCTGGTCTGGATCAACCTCGATGTGAACCAGGCGTAACGGATCATGTCTCGGAAAATGGGCGCAGCAAGTTGATTCGCCACCAGAGAATGAATTTTCATGGCATCTTCCCTGCTATTGATTTGTCTCTGCTCTTGTAGCAGATGTGTGCAATGCTGCAGTTCTTTGATGAAGATTTTAACCTGCCTATGAAAATACACATCCAATGGCTGACGAAAGGGAGTACAACCTGGAGGAATCACTTGCAGCGTACAAGAAGATTCCCCACACTCATTCTGGAATTTGTCAAATAACTTGGTATTTGATTGGCCACCCCAGCTGTCCAAAATCAATGCAAACTGGTTATCCTCCACGTATGGTTGCAGAACATTTGTTAAATACAAATCGAATAAGGACGATGTTAATTTGCCAGACTTCGAGCAGGTCACATATACATTTTTGTACTCTGCAACTAATGCCGCAACTCTTTCACCGACTCTTGGCCCGAAGATGCTCTTTGGTTCTTGCAAACACAGGAATACCTTCGGAATCAACTATCCTGATGCAGTTATTGTATATTGGGCAGTATACGTGTTAGTTTTAATTATGTTTGTAGTATAGGTATAGTTTTAATTATGTTTGTAGTATAGGTATAGTTTTAATTATGTTTGTAGATAGGTATAGTTTTAATCATTTGTTTGTGGTATGGGTGTAGTTTTAATTATGTTTGTAGTATAGCTATAGTTTTAATTATGTTTGTAGTATAGGTATAGTTTCAATTATGTTTGTAGATAGGTATAGTTTTAATCATTTGTTTGTGGTATGGGTGTAGTTTTAATTATGTTTGTAGTATAGCTATAGTTTTAATTATGTTTGTAGTATAGCTATAGTTTTAATTATGTTTGTAGTATAGCTATAGTTTTAATTATGTTTGTAGTATAGGTATAGTTTCAATTATGTTTGTAGATAGGTATAGTTTTAATCATTTGTTTGTAGTATAGGTGTAGTTTTAATTATGTTTGTAGTATAGGCATAGTTTTAATTATGTTTGTAGTATAGGTATAGTTTTAATCGTATGTCTTTAGTATAGGTTCAGTTTTAACCATGTTTTTAGTATAAGTATAATTTTAATAACAGAAACAAATACACAGAATTGTAAAGAATTATTTGTGATTATTGAGAATGAAAAAATATGTATTGTGAATGACGTTGATCAATTACCTGATGTTACAGATTCTTGGCTCAAATCTTGATTTTGTATATTATCACCGTCATCGAATGAAACATTTTCGAAATCCTCATCATCCGCTATCAGTTCATCACTTTCTGTAGCTTCATACTTCTTAATTACTTGGAACAATGCGTTCGCCATATCGTTACCCAAAATCCATGCTTGCGCAGAAAGATCATTAAATACTTCGTTCGAAATGATGTTACGTGCCTTCAGAATTTGAAGACAAGCACAGACACTCTACGTCATAATCTTTTTCATCGAAGATTGATCCGAATCTTCGATGAAAGCACTAGTGCTCGGCGCACTAGCCATTACGACACACAAAATATAGCCGAAAGAGGAAAAATAACAACAATAACTATCAGAATATCAATAAAAAAAAGTAAACGAGTAACAGCAAGACTAACAAAAATAACAATAACTAAAAGTAACAATAATCAACGAAATATATAATGAATAAATCAGTTCAAACGAAAGTAGTGGCAACAATTCAATGTCGGTGTGATCAGCATTTAAATTCACTGAAGGTGTTTGAATCTATTCAATAATCGATATGTAGTGTCTATCGACCCGCAGCACTTGAATACCACTTGAATTGTCAAGAAGCATCTCATTGGCCGATATTTCAAAGCCGACCAATCACGCGTAGCCTCCCAACGTCTCATTTGAACGAGCTGCGTAAGCATCGATCGAGATCTGTCAACTTCTACCTGCATAGTGTTGTGTAAGTAACATTCGTATTACCAAGTTATTGTTACAGTTGCATATTCGCAGAAGCTGTTCGTTGGCGAAATAGTATTCATGAAAGGTGATTTTTGATATATGCGATACGAATATGTCAAACTGATTTTTCCAGAGACATTCGATGGAAACCTAACCTGGCCCATACCTCTACCAATATGCCTATTTCAGATGACTACAATTTCACGACAAATCTTCGTGATAACTTCACGAAATTCGACGCTTTGTGGTAATGAGCAGCTTTTGAGATACTGTTCAAAAAATGATAATCCAGTTGCGCCTTCCGACGATCCGCAGATATCTATTGTGCATAAGTCTCAAATGGTATATGGATGGACTTACCGTATATTGGATGAATATTTTACAACAGGTAGATATAATGTAATAATTTTTCAAGGAGTCTCTCCGCCCTACCCACGGAGGAACGCTGAATTTAATCATTTTTTACCTTGAATTATGAATTTTGGAGATCGTACTTGCAAAAAGTACACTTTTCAGACTGCAAAAACTTTCTTTTTTCTAGGACAGTCTATTTTCAGTCAAGATAAGCTACCAAACTGAAATTCGTTGCAATATTATGAAATAATATGAAAGGCGCTTGTTGTAATCGGGATCCTGAGATCCTTCAGACAACTACAATTTATTTATTTAGGAGGTTCGTGTTGAGTTAAGAGTTGGAACTCAATCGTACAATCAAGTGAATAGTTTATTAAATAACAATTAATATCTTTACAAAGGTTTCTGATTATTCTAACTGATATCTGATTTACTGTGACTGACTACTGGTCTTGATGGTCTGACCGGAGCGCCTTGTCTTTCCGTCCTTCATGAACTTTAGGAGCTGCATCCGCGAATTCTCTAGCATAGCGCAACGTACGGTTCATTAACCTGCTGAGTTGCGCTTGCACATTCCGTTGTATTGCGAAAGGCTATTGGGCTTACAACACGCTGAATTCTGAGATAATTTTCCAATTTGGGTGACGTCAAACCTGAAAGGGCCTATGAGATTGAATTAAGCATGGTAAGCCTCATATTTTGACCCAAGGAAACACCCCTAGCAGTTTGGTTCAAAAGCGTTACCCGGAGTCCTGACACTCTCCTTGTCAGTACGCAGGACGAGAATATCGGGCGAGTCCTTACGCCTGACCTTAACGACATCGTCTCTAGCCCAAACGCTTTCAAGGTTAAGACGATGGGCTCTCGACTTTGCAAGCAGCAACAGTCTATGAATGTGACTCGGG
Source organism: Tenthredo distinguenda (assembly GCA_947538915.1). Taxonomy (NCBI): domain Eukaryota; kingdom Metazoa; phylum Arthropoda; class Insecta; order Hymenoptera; family Tenthredinidae; genus Tenthredo; species Tenthredo distinguenda. Next base: position 17,875,584 of record OX384534.1, read on the forward strand.
AGCATCTCATTTACATAAATGCAATCATTGCTGTCAATAGAGAAAACCTCGCGAACTGTCAGTAATTTCTTAGTGAGCGCCTTCCTGATAACAAAATCACGAGTAGCCGCAGATTTCATACGAATAACTAGCGACATTTTAGTTGAGACCCTCCCAGTAGACGAAGAACTAGAAGAGGCAGCAGGCTGAGGCATCTTCGGCTTCATAATACGAGTATCGAGAACATCATCGGCGAGATGAGCGATCCCAAGAGCTGTGAATAGACTGCTCACGATCTCCGCTTTATTGAAAGAAGAATCAGAAGGAAGGCCTCTTACGACGAGTTCGACAGACGTGGGAGATACCAAGGACGAATCGGTATTAACAGCAGCAGAATTAACGATGGAAGAAAGCCGAGAGTGGTCCTGACGAAGAGTCTCAACATCATCCAGGTAACGTCGCTTCAGTGACGCAATCTCCTCCGCAGAGCTCCGAGCTTGATGTTCCGTCGCATCAACACGAGACCCAAGCTCTTGCTGGCCAGCAGCTAGACTTGAGACCTCATCGCGAAGAGTAGCAAAAGACTGAATTACTCCAGCCACCGTGCCCTGTATCTCACAAAATTGCTGCTTCATTTCCCTCGTCAGATCCTCAATCTTGCTATCCAGCTTGCTATCAAATGATGCAGCGTTCGCCTGGAATTGTCGCATCACATCATCAAGCGTGAATCGTGGCGGAGAGGGAGCAGCTGAAGGCAATGCCATCTCGAGTTGCGAACGATCCGACGATGATTCAGGCGAACGATGCAAGACGGTCGACCGCCGCTGCATACAATTTTCACAGCGGAAAGACGCCGGGCCACGTTCTAGTGGGTCAAAATTATAGTTGGATCGGACGCAAGATAAATGAAAATCCCGAGAACAGCCACCCGTACATGCAATGGAGGGCTCCTTGCGCTTGATCGGTGCATTACAGAGGCCACAAGCGAGTGACATGATGAGACGTAAATATGGCAAAAGAGAATAAAAAAAGAAAACAAAATAAGCAGTCGATAATGAAGAGCTCACAAAGATTGATGAAGATAACAAAGGAAGATAGAACTGATTTAAATTGTCCACCAAACAGTCTAGAGATGGCACCGCACACTCCACAAACACAATATTATGTTGTCTGTAGCTTCACGTTGTCCAGTCAGATTGCTGGTAAACATCAGGCCAGAACACTACAGGCACCATACCGCAACGATGCTGTCACGGATAGGTGATGGCTATGTGTTGCGGTGAGTCTCAGGTGCGTGCGACGATTTCGGTTAGAGGTGATGTAGCAAGAAAAATGGCCAGCCTTACACCAAGTGACGAAGACAACTTGCTTTTCCAATGCTATCCACCCAGTGTGCCGTCCAAAACAGGATATCTCAGCGGCCCAGAGAAGGAAAGCAGTTTAGGTGCATGCTCTAGCTGTAAAATAAGATGCCCGAAGGCAGAATCGGGCAGAACCAGAGCGAAATTGACAGCGCGAAATGAAGTATGACAGATGGTACTCACGGAGGGAGATGTAGATGTAGATGTATTTATTATGCCAGAGCCTAAGTGAGGCCAGAAGGCAAGAAACAATATTGTACATTGGATGATTTATAACAAAAAGAAAGAATATAAATAAATGTAACAATGCGAAAGCTTAATGGTAAAACAGAACTAGAATAACAGGGAAATCAAAGACATCGAGCAGAGCGATGTAGACGGAACTTAAGACTACGGCTGTAACTAATAATATATTACAAGTAGAGCTTACATCTAGACTAGGCTGAGATAACATTTAACTAAAATAACTGCAGCGTATAGATCAAACGCGCAACGCGGATAGCTACCCACGAGCCACGGGACACCCTTCAGCAGCGAGGAGGTGTAGTCGAAGCCTTGCCCTGAACGACTGAAGTGAGTTCGCAGCTGTAATAGGGGCCGGCAGACCTTCCCAGAGACGAATAGCTGAAAGGGTGAAGGAGTTATGAAAAACAGAAGTCCTATGGATAGGCATGATAGGGGAGACGTGGTCGTCGATCGCTAGTCGCGCTGAACGCCGAATCGTAGGAGCCGGCTGGTACTCAGAAAAGAGTGCCGACAGATTAGACGGAGGGGGTGCAGTTTGTATGTTAAAAAAATCTTACATCAGCGTTAACAAGTCTCTGAAGCTTAAGATTAAGATAGTCTGGCAGATCGTAGTATACCACACAACAGTAGTCCAGGTGTGGTTGGACTAGAGCTGAAACTAATGACGCTTTCACGCGAGGAGCAAGATTAAAACAGTGATGCCTCAGCCTGTGTAGCGAGGCATAAACTCGCCTGGAGATCTGAGACACCTGCGCATTCCAGGTAAGATCAGCAGAGATGTGCACCCCGCGGCTGCGGACTACATCTACATACGGCACCGGTTCACCCCCAATTTCAACCTGGGGTAAGTTGAGCTGCTTTAGTTGATGAACGTAAGCTGAGCTCCCAAGAATCATAGCCTCAGTTTTTGAGACATTTAACCGCAAACCGTTCTCGCGCACCCAATTTGACACAGCCTCCGCATCGTGACTAATATCAGTGATGGCTTCTAAGATGTTACAAGGCGGGGCATGCAGGTAGATTTGCAAGTCATCTGCAAAGATGACGTGGCTCGTATACTTTAGCACGTGCTGCACATCATTGATAAAGATAAGAAAAAGGAGCGGCCCGAGCACCGAGCCTTGAGGTACACCGGAAAAGTTTGGCTGGAAGCTGGAGTACCACCATGTGAATCTAAGACTGCCTGGGATCTAGCCGAGAGGTAGAAGTGAAACCAATGCACTACTTCATTGGAGAATCCACAGCACACTAGTTTCCTCAAAAGACGTGCATGGTCTATGCTATCAAATGCCTTACTTAGGTCAAAAAGTAGTAAGACTGTAACACATCTGATGTCCACAGCCTTTCTAACGTCCTCCAGAACCCTCACTAGAGCAGTCTGTGTGCTATAGCCCCTGCGAAACCCTGCCTGCGAGCTGTCGAGGATGTTATTTTGGTTCAGATATGCGACCATTTGTTTAGCAACAATTTTTTCGAGCACTTTGGAAAGGTGAGCAAGGTTCGCAACAGGTCTGGTGTCGGATGGCGAACTCGGCGGTAGATTAGTTTTGTTGAGAGTTACTACATAAGCTTTTTTCCAAAGATCGGGAAAAACACCACTGCGCAACGAACAGTTTATCGCTCTAGTTAGACACGGAATAAGTGCAGGTAAAACATCTTCCAGATGAATAAGCTGTATACCATCAGGACTTCGCCCACGCGACTTGGTAATATCAGATAAGAGAGACGCTTGCACAGTACTAGATTCAACAGGCGCAAACACAAATCGCGGCTGCACCGCCAAGTGATGGTCAGTAAAAATCTGAACCAATTGAAGCTGAGAGCAGGACGGGTGGACCCCAGTGACGGCAGTATAATGCGCATTTAATTTATGTGGCGAAAAATGTTCAAGCGGCGAAGCTGACGAGGAGGTAATAAGACCAAGTCGCTTGAGCTCCGTCTAGATATCAGGTGCATTCTGAACTCTGTGCAAACAGTTGCTAACATAATCATTTTTCGCCCGCCTGATTTCCATTTTAATGTCCTTTCGCAGGTTCCGAAACCTTGCAAAGGCATCGTTGACGCCTTGTCGCCCAGACTTAGCCAGTTTATAAAGCCTGTTACGTAATCTAATGCGGTGCTTGATCGCCGATGTGATCCAGGGTGCAGATGGTTGTTTATACACGCGAAGAATTTCAGGCGCATGTTCGTCAAGAGAGAGAATAATGGCACTACGCAGACCGAAAGCAAGCAAATCCACATTCTCTTGGGCGTCAGGTGTAAAAGAGTCTATTTTCGAAGCTATAGAATGAGTAAGAGCTGCAGTGTCGCAGTTTCTAAAATCGCGGAAACGCTTTACACATGGAGTTACTGGTACTGGTAGGCCATATTCAATTTCTATCAAATCGTGCCCTGCAATGAACGGGGTAGATGTCTTGAACTGCGAGACGAGCTTGTCAGACGAATCAACTAGGACCACATCCAACCAGGAGTCGGAGGTGGCAGTATGGTGAGTATTACCCAGGGGGACTAGGAATAATGAATTATCAAAGATAAAGTTGCGCAAAAAGATGGACTCGAAGTTGTCATGGCTGAGATTACAGTTGAGGTCGCCAGCAACAATGATATTGCTGTACCGACAAGAGAGGTGCGAAAACTCATCCACAAAGTCCCCGAGTAGAAGACCTTTGAGTCTACGATAGACGGTAGCCACAAAAACTTTGTCTTGCAACGACTTAACTTCCAGAAACAAATATTCGGGGGAGTTTGAAACGGGGAGGGTGATGTCGCAAGAAGTTTGTATTTCAGTGAATTATGTACAAAGCACGCGACGCCACCCCCCTGCCTACCAATTCTGTCATTACGGACCAGGGAGTAGCCATCAATTCTAACAAGCTCGTCTTCAACATTAGGATGCAACCAGGTTTCGGAAATACAAATCAAATGGATCACTCGATTGACAAGGTAACGTTTAACTTGATCCATGTGTCCCAAGAGTGAGTTCGCATTAAATACCGCAATTTTAAGCTGTTGAGCGCAGGAGGCAGATGTGTCCGTAGCTGGTATAGTCGGAGCCAAAGGCGACATCAATGCGTTCCGTCACAATCCGCCCCGAGGAGTGGCTTCCGGAGATCCATGGTCTTCGGTAGAGGCACCGTCGTTTCCAGAGGCATTCACAGTGGGTGGAGTTGTCAGAAGATGCAGGTCAGCCTCCGAACGGATAACAACAGGGTCAGCACCTGCTTGACGTCTGACTTGGATCGCGCCTGACCTCCACCAGACGAAACGATAGCCATTTCCTCGCGCCAGTTCCTTCACCTTGCGCAAGAGCTTGATCGAGGCAGGAGATGAATGTTCATTAAGGAACACCGGGCTGTGCGGGTGTTCTCCTTCAAGACCGATCTCATCGGCATAGAGATGACCTTTTGCCCGCTTTGCAGCTATCAGACGATTCTTACAGTCAGTTGAACCCAAACGTGCCATAATCATTCGCAGGCTTGCTGTAGTCCGCGTACTTCTAATGCGCCTGGCCTCACAGATCTCAGAGGCAGAGAGAGTCGTGGCAAGCGCTGTCGCGATCGAGCACAGTAGAGCTGGTAAATTCTCGGCTTCAGTCTCCGGGACGCCAGAAATCATCAGATCTTGACTCAGCAAGCTCCGCTCAACACTATCCAATCGAGTCGCCAACTCCTGATTCAAGGCTGACAAACGCACAACCTCTGACAGATGAGTATCACGGGCAGCTTCGAGTTCATTTACCCGGCCCTTGAGTTGGTCATTTTCCGAAGAGAGGGCATCCATTCGTGCGCGAAATTCATTCGCTAGCTGAGTTGTGGTGGAAGAAAGCGTACTGACCGTCGCAATCACGGCATCGACTTTGTTAGGTAGCCCTGCTAATTTGTCCATCCTGCTGTTAAGCTCAGCTACTTGCTTCTGATGAGTTCCTGAGCTTGCTTCAATAGCGGCAAGAATAGAATCGAAGGAGGTCGTATCTGAGGATGAAGACGATTCACTCCGTACCGGATCAACTGATTGGGATGCGGGGTTGCGAGATGTAATCCTACCAGAGGATGCTGTAGACGCTAACGTTGAAATCGCGGCAGAGGAACAGGTCTTGCATCTGAGCAACGTCCGCCCACCCTCAGACACCTTGGTAAATCGACCACAGCTCGGGTGACAATGCTCTTTACAGGTAGTACAGAAGAATGACTCCTTGACTTCTTTCTTGCAGCCCCGACAATATTTAAGCTCATCATCGCTTGAATTTCCGTCAGGCATGACAGCGAAAGTAAGCAGAGATAGTGCGGGATTACGTTAAGCAAACAAAGGTAGTCCGAAAATATTCGGCAGACTGATGATAACCACTGCCTCTATATCTCAATACCTCGTCCAAAGTTTAGTTCCTTATAAATTCCTTTTAAATGGGCAGCAGAGGTGTGTTGGAGATAGGACACAGATACTAATGAACCTCCGACAGGTGTCGAATGTAAACAGTCCGACCACGATAAGACAATCCACAACACTTTTAGAGTTTAGAGAAGAGTAAGCACACCGAAACTGTGAAAATTTTCGGGATAAAAGAAGGTTGCATCCGAGGACGTACACTATTCACGACACCCAAAAGGTAGAAAAACTCTACAGCACACGAACTAGGATACTGTGGCACACAGAAGTTTTTTAAAGCAATATACACTAACGAAAAAGAAGTCAAAGCAGAGAGCCGAGAAGAGTTCGTCACGTCGCTCCGTCGTAGAGCGAGAAGAGAGAGAGAGAAAAAGAGAGAGAGAGAGAGAGAGAGAGAGAGAGAGAGAGAGAGAGAGAGATTGATTGATTGATTAAATTAATATGCCCAAGCCAAGGCCAAAGGGCAAAATTGCCATACATCTAGGTGACAATAGCGGTAGCGTATAAAAATAAAAAGCAATAGAAAAAAAAATAACAATGAAATAACAATAACATAAAATAAATACAGAAAAATAAACAATGAAATAACAATGAAATAACAATAACATAAAATAAAAGCAGAGTCGAATAGAAGTAGATACATAAAAATAAAAATAGAAATAAAGGTGAAATAACAATAAAATAAAAAATAAAATAAAAGTAAAAATAAAAATAGAGATAGTGATAAAGATAGCGATAAATAAGAGAAATCAAAATATTAAGAATATCAAGAATGTTAACCATATTAACTGTACGGACAGTCCCATCCCCAGAAACGCGAGCGCTAAGTAAGCTCAGATGCCCGTAGAAACGAAAATAGCGTACTTTTAAAGATTCCTAGGGACGAAGCCTGCACGATGTTGCCTGGTAGGGAATGCCAGAAATATATGGCTGAGAGGCAAAACGAATTCCTATAGGTAGGGGTTCGATGGGGAGGAATGTAGAAGATATGAGACGGCATGGCTAGACGGTCAGATCTGCGCAGCGACGGATCCAGAAAGACGAAGAGTTCATGCAGATAGGACGCAGACTCAGAGTGCAAAATGCGATAGACCTGGATGCCCCAAAAGTAAAGCCTACGATTTTTCACCGACAACCAAGCTAGACGACGTCTGTAAGGGGAAACATGCTCATCACGCCGAAGGTCAAAAATGAAGCGTATGCAGCAATTTACTAGCCTTTGCAGTGTGGTGTCAAGCTCATCGCTGAGGCCATGATAAACAAGGCAGCAGTAATCTATGCGAGGCAGTATTAAAGTCAGTACAAGTTTAGATCTAAGGGCGGTCGAAAGAGAGTTTTTGTGGAACTTTAATTTGTGCAGCGCATAGTGTACCTTGCGAGACACGTGCGAGATATATATGCCTTTCCACGATAAGTCTGAAGTAAAAATGACGCCTAAGTTACACGCTTCACTTACAAACGGTAGAGGTGTACAATTTATATCAACAGATGGAAGCTGATTCAGGTCAATGTCCCTAATGTGAGCATTGCTGCCGAGAATAAGCACCTTAGACTTTGTGAGGTTAAGTTTGAGTCCATTTGTATTTGCGTAGATGAACATCTCATTCGCGTCTCGCGAAATTAGGTCAAGACCGTGTTGGATGTCAGCAGGACGGCAGGAAAGATAGATTTGGGTGTCATCTGCGAATACCATGGAGTGTGAGTGACTTAAGACCGAACTAATATCGTTGATAAAAAGAGAAAACAAGATCGGGCCAAGTACGAACCCCTGAGGGACCCCTGAGGTCACGGTTCTCCAGGAAGAGCACTTGTCGATGTCTTCAACTACAGATTGAGATCTACCTGTTAAATATGAGAACATCCAAGTGAGAACAGCATCTGAAAATCCGATCTCTTTTAGTTTAATCAGTAAACGACTATGTGGTACCGTGTCAAAAGCTTTGCTGAAATCAAAGAGAATCAAGATGGTAACGAGCCCGTTGTCAATACCTCTTTTTATGTCATCGGTAACCCTCGAGAGCGCAGACTGTGTGCTATGGTTCGGACGATAAGCGGACTGTCTCGGATTTAAGACGTTGTGACGACGCAAATACTCCGCGATTTGCTGGGCAACAATTTCCTCGAGGATGTTTGACAATTCAGGCAGATTTGCAATCGGCCGTGTATCTGACGGACTTAGCGGAGTGCGAATTTTCGACAAGGGACGAATGTATGCTCGTTTCCAGTCCGCAGGGAACGAACAGGTGGATAGCGAGGAGTTGAATAAAAAGGTAAGCCAGGACGAAATCATCGGCCAAGCGATGCGGATAACATAGAGAGGGATGCCGTCTGATCCAGAGGAATATGCGTGAAGGGGTCCGGATGTGATGATTTTGAATATTGCCTCAGATGATACCTCGGAAAAAACGAACTCGGGTCGCATGGGCGTGCTGGCAACGTGAGCTATAGATGTCGTAACGTCATCATATAGGCACGGTGGCTGTGCGTTGGAAATCGAGACGTAAAACGAATTTAGTTGGTCTGGCGTGAAAAAGTGGAGTGGCGAAACAAGCGTCGATTTTACAAGTCCTAGTCGAGCAAGTTCCTTCCACAATTTGGCTGAGTCTGTGATGCAGTTAAGGGAGTTGAACTGAAAGGTACTTTTCACATGCTTGATGTCGGAATTAAGTTGATTGCGAAAAAGCCTATACGCTTCATACCTAGCAGGGCTGTTCGATCGCTTTGCACGTTTGTATAGCGAGTTCCTGAGACGAAGTCGGGTTTTGAGTTCGGTTGATAACCATGGCGCTGGAGGGTTCCTGATTTCGAAAACGCGGGTGGGTGCAAAGCGATCAAGTGCGCTGATAAGGGATGATGAAAGTAGGGCACAGAATTCATCAACGTCAGCCGCGTGAGGACGGCCACCAATCATGGCATCGATGTTTAGCGCGTGTGTCTGAAGGTACGCTAGAAACTCAGTGCTTATAATATTTTTATAACTACGCCGAGCAATAGTACGATTTCTGTTAGTGTTGACAGTGAAAGCATAGGACAATTCTAGAAGGTCATGCCCTGCAATGAAAGGACTCACGGATTTCTTATAGGAGATCACTTTGTCGTAATCGTCAAGGATGATGACATCTAGCCAAGAGTCTGAGAGAGCAGTATGATAAGTCGCTTCCGAGTCAACGATGTGCAGTGAGAGAGAAAAAACGAGATCACGCAAGAAATTCGCCTCAAAACTTTGAGAAAGTAAATTACAGTTCAGATCACCGCAGATAATGATGTTCTTGTAGAGGTGAGTAGTGAGAGAAAGTGATGCGGTGAACTCATGAAAAAGAAGACCTTTTGGTCTCCTGTAGATCGAGGAGAATAATAATAATTTGGCATCAGACTTGCGTATCTCAATCATTAAAAATTCGAGAGAGTTTGCATGGGTTCCCGACGACTTCGCGACGACTTTGGCTCTGAGCGACCTATGTATGTAGCATGCAACACCACCACCCATCCGTCCAACGCGATCATGCCGGATTAAAAAATAGTTTTCAAGAGCGACAAGATCATCAGATATATCTGGGTGAAGCCAAGATTCGCATACGGAGATAATATGAAAAAAGTCCGCGTTAAAATGCAGTCTAATGAAATCTATATGGCCGCGCAGGGAATTTGCATTAAACTGGGCGATACGTAGCTGAGATGGAGTATTTAAGGTAGTTACTCTTGTTTCAGGAACTGTAGACAAAAGCGGTGGAGGTAGTCAGACGATTTTTGCCAGATCGACATCTGAGTCCACGTGAATGATAGGTTCGCCCTCCGACTGTCTGACGCATATTCGACTTCCTCTAACCCAGACAAACTTATAAGATAGGGCCCGAGCTTTCGATTTCGTGCGATTTAACAAATCGTATTTCACAGGTGGTAAGAGCTCATTCACGTAGATTTTTCCTGAACGGTTATTCCCAAATAGATCGCTGACAGTCAGATCGCCCTTCCTACGTTTAAGCTCAATAATAAAATCACGGACCTGAACCGATTTCAGTGTTAGAATAATAGACCGGGTCTTGAGTTTGGTGATCGAAGAGTTAGAGGAGGAGTTTCGGTTAGGAGCGGAAGAAGCAGAGGTACCTGGGAGAGTATCACTGCGCTTCCTAGCGACTTCGCGGACCTTCAGAACATCATCCACAAGATCAGGTGCCCCGAGTGCAGTTAACACGTTAGTCGAAATTTCACGCGCAGAATCGGACACATCCGACGGTAAGCCAGAGATAATAATTTCAGTTTCATTCATGGAGGGTAATTTACGATCCGGAGGGCAGCCCGAAGCAACTAGGTCCCTAACCTCAGATGACAATCGAACATTTTCATTTTCAAGCCTAGTTAATCTGGCGTTTTGTTCGTCAACGCGTCGCAGGAGCTCGGGAATACATGCAACACTTTGCTTAATGTCTGCGATGGTTGCATTGTGTTCGGTTATGAACTTAGATAATTTTTCATCAGATTTGACGATCATATCGTATATGTGCTTTAGTGTAATACTATCTCCGCCGTCACTCATTTCGTCGACTGTAGGAACGGCTGGCAGTGCTACCCGAGAAGCGCATAATTCACGTTTACAGCAGTCAGACGCTGTCTTGTAAGATAAATACGTCTCGTAGCAGCGAGGATGGAAATGCTTAAAGCACGCTTTGCACGATACTGACTTGGTCGCGATGTCTTTCGTGCACTTGTGACACCTGTGTCTAGGCATAAGGGTGATTTGAAGTCAGATCCGGTCAGGCAGGTGGAGATGATGGTGGTGATGATGGTTGACTTGGGAAGGCAGCAGAGGTCCGGCACTTGCAAGATCAATTTATAGATCGAACGATAAGCGATCGATTGATAGATCGATAGGCCATAGACGAGGCGACACAGCGTGGCGATTCTAGGATGCGCAGGCGCTAGACGAAGCGGATAAGAGCGCAAGCGCACGAGGTCTCGGAGAGAAGATCTTCTTGATGAATATGGCCGACTGAGGTCGAGGTTAGGAAAGGTGTCAACTTTTCATCCAAACGTACGAGCAAGCACTTACAAGGGCGTGTGGGAGAGTGCAATCAGCGGATGAAAAGCAATTGGTAGCATGCTTCAAACCTGCAACAAGGCGGCCCGGAGGCAAAGTGCGGCAGAATATGATCGAGATACACAGAGCGACAAGAACACGACTGTCAATACTCACAGAGAGAGATAGATAGATGCTTTATTTATGACCATGACAATATTGGACAATTAGTAGAATAGACAGCAAAGTAACAGAGAAAGTAGAGTAACATAGAGAGCAAAATAACAATGAGTACAGTAGCAGAGATAGTAACAAATAAGAATAAAAATAGAAAAGACTTAAAGCTAGCTGAAAAAAAAGTGAGTAGAGTGAGAGAGCAAGAGAAAACATAGAGCTAGCAGCAAAGATAGCAAGAGAGAGAGAGATGGAAGCGAGAAGCGAGAAAAAATAGGAGCGAGCAAGAGAGCGAGCGAGAAAGCGAAAGAGCCAAGAGCGAGAAGACAGGTAAAGCAGGGAAAAGTCAGTCCGGCGAGTTAAGGAAAGCGAAGCTCACCCGAGAGAATAGCCCCGAATAGCCTATGTTTAAACGCGGAGAGAGTACGCGCCTCTTTCACCTGCGACGGCAACAAATCCCAAAGGCGGATCGCAGCAACCGAGAAGGATCTCCTGAACGCCTCAGTGCGAACATTCGGTGGAATAAAATGACTGCGAGGCCGCCTCGTGGAGTTCTCCGCTGTTTCCGGAGCCCGGACTGCAAAAAGTTCCCTCAGATACGAAGGCCGGTTCGAGCTCAAGACGACGAAGAGCAAGAATAGGAGGAAATAGGTCCTTCTATCAGAAACCGATAGCCAGCCAAGTCTTTGACGATAAGGCGTGATGTGATCATCCCGAGCAACACCGCATACGAAGCGGACACAGGAGTTCGAGAGCCGTTGGAGCCTGGTGTTAAGCACACCAGAGATGTCACAGCACACCACGCAGCAATAATCCAGCAACGGGAAGATTAAAGCGGTCACCAGCATCTTGCGAATCGGCTGGGAGAGAAAGCGCCTGGATGCGGATAGCTGACGCAGCGTATGGTGCACACGGACCGAGATGGAACTAACCTGCGCAGCCCAAGAAAGCTTATTATCAATGATGACTCCGAGGTCCCGTACCGAGTCGGAGTACGGTATGGACACCCCATCCAGGTCAATGGAGGGAACGCTCGAGAGGTCCAACCTGGAGACATACGCCGAACTTCCCAGGATAATCGCTTGTGATTTGGCCGCGTTTAGCTGAAGGCCGCATTGCCTGGACCAGCCCGAGATAGCCGCAACATCCTCATTAATCCTGGCCACCGCGACAGGTAGCTCCTCCACAGCGCAATGGCAGTAAATCTGGAGATCATCTGCATAGAGCAGATGGGCTGAGTGGCGCAGGTTGCGCGAGATGTCGTTGGCGAACATGGAGAAGAGAAGAGGCCCAAGAACTGACCCCTGGGGAACCCCAAGGTCCAGAGCAACCCAAGAAGAAAGTTGACCATCGGGACCAACAACTGCCTGCGACCTACCCCCCAAATAGGAGGCAACCCAACGCAAAGCATGCTGCGAGAAGGCCAGCGCAAGTAGCTTGGCAAGAAGGACTGCGTGCGAGATGGTGTCGAATGCCTTGGAGAAGTCAAACAAGACTAAAATAGTGAGCTTCCGGTCGTCTATGCCCCTGCGAATGTCCTCCGTGAGTCTAAGCAGCGCCGTTTGCGTGCTGTATCCTGGTCGAAAACCGGACTGCCTCGGATCCAGGAGGCCACGCTCCTCCAGGTAGGCGGATATCTGATCTAATACGATACGCTCGAGTACCTTGGATAGGAAACAAAGGTTGGCAATGGGCCGAAAGTGCTGCAGAGATGTAGGCGACCCCACCTTCGCCAGAGGTAATACCCTGGCCTGCTTCCACCGTGCAGGAAAGACAGCGGTGCCCAACGATTCGTTGAAGAGAGAGAGCAGGAAAGTGAAGACCACAGGCAAGGCCTCCTTCACATTGCGAAGCGAAAGATCATCAACCCCCCGCGACTGTGACGTGAAGTGACCAAACGCTCTCAGAAGAGCCGGCGGCGTGATGTCCTTGAAGTAAAACAGCGAGTCTTGATAGCGAGGAGCAGGTAGTGAAGCAAAAAAGTCCTGAACTTCGGTGACAGAGGAGGACCGCTGAGATACTGCCGCGAAGTGCCGATTGAGCTCCTCCACAGAGAAATCCCCACAGCTGCTGGAGCCGCCCGCAAGGAGGCCGATGCTCCGGAGCTCCTTCCAGAGAGCACGAGGCTGTTCAATAGCCGACAAGCGCCTTGCGTAAAAGTCTGAACGAGCCGCCGAGATACGTGCATGAAGGTCGTCCCTGGCCTCGCGATAACGAGCCAAAGATACCTGCGACCTGGTTCGTTTGAACACTCTGTAGAGCGAATCTCTGGCACGAACGAGACCATCAAGCTCAGCGGTGATCCAAGGCGGCCTAGCGGGCCTCGACCGACACGTACGATAGGGGGCAAGTGTATCCAAGGCCTTAGTCAGGTTGCCCTGGAGGCTGTCAAGCAACTCATCCACAGAGGTCGAGGTCTCAAAAATCGACCAGTCGCAGCCCTGCAATTCCCGAAGATAGTCCTCAGGTTCAAAGTCGCGATAGGAGCGTGCAGAATAGACCTTAGCAGGGGAGGAAGCAGCTGGTCGGCGGATTTCGACAGAGATTAGATCATGCCCTGCGATGAAAGGTGCAGCCGACTGATCGAAGGAACAGAGAGCCGCCTCGTCACTCAGTATGCAGAGGTCCAACAGCGTGTCCGAAGATTGCGTGTGGCAGGTGGGAGCAAACGGCACAAGATAGAGAGACCGAGAGGCACAGAAATTACGCACGTCTAGCGCATCATACGAGTCACAGAGCTGGTTGGCGTTGAAATCCCCGAGAGTCACAGCAAGTTCGTATTCGAGAGCAAGCAGATCATAGTCCTGACCAAAGCTCGCTAGGTTTGATGCCTTTGGACGGCGATAAACTACAGCCACTAAGAGAGGCGCTACCGACACAGACTTCACCTCTACCAGAAGGTACTCAGGCTGACGAGCGTACTGACAGGGCGACGCAGCAAGGACCTTTCCACGGAGCGTTTGGCGGAGATAGAGGGCAACACCCCCACCCTGCTTACCTATACGGTCATTCCGAAGAAGTGTATAGCCAGGCAAGGCTACTACCGAGTCAGGAATCTCTGAATGAAGCCAGGTTTCACTAACGGCTATGAGGTCGAAATCTTGAGCTGAGAATTGGTAGCGCAGGAGATCCATGTGCCCCCGGAGAGAATTGGCATTAAGATGGCAGAGCCGCAGTCCATGAGAATTCCGCTGATCGTGTGAAATGCCAGAACGACCAGAAGAGGCGATCCGAGCTGAGGTCGAGGGAGAGGCGGATTGGCGTCAATCAGAGTCGATAGCAGCCAGTTCGTCGGGCGTACGACAACGCCAGACCTGACCCCCATTTACCTTCCGAATGAGTACAGCGCCCCCATTATGCCAGACATACTTGTACCCCCTGGACTTGGCCACGGCTTTTGCAGACGTCAGGAGCTGGTACAGGTCCGGTGGCAAGGCCTCGTTGACGTTGATGGTAGAGACTGGGCCGGAGGGTGGCGACGCCAAGTCAGATGTTTTAAGAAGTCCCTTTCGCTTCTTAGCCGCAATCATCTGAGCAACAAGTTCAGAAGAGCAGAGTTTGACCACAAATGGCAGAGGAGTGTCTTTCCGAGCCCTAGAACGAGGAATTAGGGACCTAGACGACACCAGGGATTCCCGATCCATGCGACAGTCCATGGCAGCCGCTACCTTGGCAAAGACCGAAGGAATATCCCCAACCGTCGGGCAGGGAACACCCGAGATGATCAGCTCCGGGTCACGAACCAAAGCAGAGGTTCGCCTTCGCTCGACCTGCTCAGAGCTTTGTACACGACGTAAGGCAGCGAGGTCAGCAGTAAGAGCACGGTTCTGCTGCTCTAACTCAGCGATTCGGCTGGTGTTGGAATCAATCAGCCTCTGCATATCAGGAAGGCCGCTGAGCTGAGCGGTGAGTTCGTCGAAGCGTGCGTTGAACACCAGAAGGATATCATCTATCGTCGAGAGGTTTGGCAAGACCGAGGGCGTCACAGATGCTGGCGGTGAAGGATCTTGCACCCGATCTGAAGTCTGCGAGGGGCCAGGCAGTGGCTGAGAGGGGCCAGGCAGAGGCTGAGACTGCCTCGACGTCGCAGCGGAACCAGGGCCAAGAATGGATGGCGAAGCACCCTGAGGTACATACTCGAGGGGGACACCGGGACAGCACCTAACCAAGCCCTCACGAAGGGCCCTTTTCTTTGCGCAGCTAGGGTGGCAGAACGAGCCACAAGCCGAGCAGTGCACGGCGTCCAAGGCGACTGTCTTCAGGCAACCAGCACACTTACGTGCAACACAGGACACAGTCGGCATGCTTACCGAGTGGCAGGCGGAGATGTACCGACTGAGCAGATGAGTCACAGATGGCGTTGGCGATTGACAGGTGTTGACAGCGACCCAGAATCGATGCGTTACCAATGATGAATAATCGATAATCGAGGGCGGGTGACAGTTGCTCCAGGCATGCGCACAGCTGACAGTTGAAAGAGTGAGGTTATGTGATTTCGGCAAACACGCCTCAGAAAAGCCGGTTTGCCAGATCCCAAAGGCCAGAAAAAGGTCCAGCAGAAAAGCAAGATGAAAATTTGCAGAAAGACGCATGCAAAGGTATCTGGAAGGAGACGCCCAGCGGGCAAGAGGCAGCAGTAAAAGCTCAAAGAATACCGTGCAGAGACAAGTGACATGCAATAATACTCACATGCTAGAGAGAGAGCGAGAGAGAGAGAGAGAGAGAGAGAGAGAGAGAGAGAGAGAGAGAGAGAGAGAGAAATTGATTGATTGATTGATTGATTGTTTAATATTATGCCCTGGAAACATCTTGGGGCAAATGAGGAACCAGTACAACAAAATAACACAAAGAAGGGTGAATAGGCTAAGGCAGAATACAAAGATAAAAAATTTCAAAATAATACAGCAGAAGAACACGATCATAAAAAATTAGGCGCACAGAGTAGTGATGAAGTAACCAATAAAGCAGAATAGTATAAAGTAGTTGTGAGTTAAGATGATGAAGTAATAGAGGATGAAAAGTAAGACTATAAGTAGCGAGAAAATAAAATCATACAAGTAATAGTGAGTAAAACGATGAAGTAGTAAGGATAAAAAGTAAGACAAAAGTAGCCATAAAAATAAAAACATGCAAAATAAAAATAGTTATAAATAATAAAGCAGTAGGATAAGAAATAAGACTAAAGTAAAAGTACAGGTACATAAAAGTGAATAATAAAAAGTATGTGATACAAAGGAATAGTAAAGGATAAAAAGAAAGAAAGACTAAAAGTAGCAATAAAAATAAAAATCGTACAAAGTAAAGATATTTAAAAATAATAAAGCAGTAAGCGGTAAAAAGTAAGACTAGGAGTAAAAGTACAGGTACATACATAAAAATAAAAAATAAAAGTAAGTAGCACAAGGATTAGATACTTGAGGTAGGACTGGATAAAAAATTGAGACTAGCCCGAAAGCCAAATAAGGGTGAGACTAGACCGAATCAGTGTCGCGCGCAAAAAGAAAAGCAAAGAGTCTGCTCTTGAGCACCCCAATAGTCGATGAGGTGACGATCTCCGCGGGCAACGAGTTCCAGAAATAAATCGCCGAAAGATAAAACGAGTTACGATACGTGACTGTACGGTGTGCAGGTACTCGGAAAAACCCAAGAGTTCCGGGACGCAGAGAATGCCCCTCAGGAGGCACAGCCCGATCGAATAAGTCAGACAGGTAAGCTGGGGCAGTGCCCTGATTAATGTTAAATATCATGATGCCCAGAAAATAAAGTCGCCTGGATCTAACCGTCAGCCAGCCTAGCTGCCTGCGAAACGGAGTAATGTGGTCGTCCCTGCGGAGATTGAAAATAAACCTGATTGCCAGGTTTATGAGACGCTGTAGGACCAGGTTGAGCTCACTCGTCAAATCATTAAATACCAAGCAACAATAATCAATTATAGGAAAGATGAGAGACACTACTAGTGATTTTCTAAGCTCAAGGGATAAAGCGTGAGGGTGGTACTTCAGTCTGTGCAAAGCGAAGTGGACCTTATTGGAGATAGACATGACCTGGCCACGCCAGGAGAGGTTCGAGCGGAATATCACGCCAAGGTTGCGCACCTCATCAACGTAGGGGAGCACAGTCCCTTTAACTGAGATGGGGGGCAGGTTGCAAAAGTTGATGCAATTGATGAATGTGCCACTACCCTGAATCAAAACCTTAGATTTGGCAAGATTAAGTTTTAACCCATTAGCTACAGCATAATCAGCAATCACATTTACATCATGCGCGACCCTGGCTAATCCACTATCAAGCTCCGACGGCGGGCATGTAAGATAAATTTGGGTGTCATCAGCAAAAATAAGGTGTTGCGTGTGCAACAGATCAGCTCCAATATCATTGATAAAAAGAGAAAAGAGTAACGGACCGAGAACCGAGCCCTGAGGAACCCCCGAAGATATATTCAACCAGGTGGAGCAGTCACCACGATCATTCACCACGGCCTGTGTGCGGCCAGAGAGATAGGAGAAAATCCAGTGCAACACTACTTCCGCAAAGCCCAGCTTCCTAAGTTTAACAAGGAGTCGATGATGACTCACAGTATCGAACGCCTTACTGAAGTCAAATAACACCAGGATAGTAACATGTCTATTGTCTACACCTTGCCTCACATCATGACATAGCCGAAGTAATGCTGTCTGAGTGCTAAAGCCCTCCCTATAACCTGACTGACGCAGATCGAAGATGTCATTAGCCTTGACAAAATCCATGATCTGAGTGTGAACCACACGCTCAAAGACCTTTGACAGTTCACACAGATTCGCAATGGGGCGAGTGTCAGAAGGCGAGCGAGGTGGATTGGTCTTTAGGAGAGGTCGGATAAAGGCCCGTTTCCAGCAAGAAGGAAAGTACCCATGCAGTAAACAGTGGTTGAACGAAGCCGCAAGTGCAACAGAGAGGCACGGTAGAGCCAGATGAATGATAAACAGAGATATCCCGTCTGGGCCAGCAGCATGCGAAGGCTTGGTGGTCGATCTGATGAGATGAGAGACGTACTCGGCACTGACTCGAGAGAATTGGAATGAGGTACTAGTCAATGGTAGGCTATCCTCTGAAGTTAAAAGATCCGCAAAATCATCCGAAGTGCAGCCGCAGGTGGCATTACAAATCGCCACGAACGCGACGTTTAGCTCCTCGCTAGAGAAAAAAGTGAGCGGTGAGGTTAGGCGACGTCGCACAAGTCCTAAGTTGGCCAGCTCCACCCAGAGCTTGGAGCTGCTTGAAACGGTGGATAGTCTAAGTCGAGTATAGTTATCTGCAGCACAACGCATGTCACCAGCGAGACGATCACGGTACTGTCTATAAATAGCAAAGCCCAGCACAGATCCCGAGCGCTTGGCCTGTTTGTATAAAGAGTTCCTCTCACGAATGCGCAATCTCAGTTTGGAGTTAACCAGGGGGCATAGGATTTGGTAACGCGAAACATCTGCATTGGCGCTTGATGTTCGGTAGCAGTAGTAATAGAGCCAATTACGAAATCAGCGAGGCTATCAATGCAAGCGGTATCAACCCCATGAACTGGTGAATCAAAGTCGCCAGCTCCAAGCCTGTGAGCGAGCTCATCGAGGAAACCCGCCTCATTGAAGTTTTTAAAATTGCGACGCGATATGGTTCTGTTCCGGGGGCAAACGACTGAAGCCTGAAGGAAAGCTCAATTAAGTCATGTCCAGCGATGAATGGGGCGTCAGTCTTAGAAAAACCGCAAACTTTATCCGCACTGTCCGTAATGAAGACATCCAGCCAAGAGTCCGAAGTCGATGTGTGATGCGTAGCTGGTGACTCTACGATATGCAACGCATGGGACGCGACGAGCTCCCGCAGGTACGTTGCTTCGACATTAGCGCCAAGTAGGTTGCAATTCAAGTCCCCACTCATGATAATGTTTTCATATGCGAAAACAAGTCTCCCGAGGGCTAGCATAAAATCACTAAAAAGTAAGCCTTTAGGCCTTCTGTACACAGACGAAAATAAAAGTGGCCTCTCATCACCATACCGTAAATCTAAAATTAAAAATTCAGGTGCATTGGAAAAGTGACTAGGAGACGTGGCTAAGACCTTGACTCTTAAAGAGTTATGTATATAGCAATCTACACCACCCCCCTGTCTGCCCTCCCTATCATTCCTGATGAGCACATAGTTGTCTAGCTCCACCAAACTATCCGGCACATGCGAGTGAAGCCAGGTCTCGGAAATGGAGATAACATGATAAAAGTTAGTGGACAGGCGGGCCTTGACCAGATTAAAATGTGCTGACAAAGAGTTAGCGTTAAACTGAGCTATCTTAATACTAGCTTGCGAAGGTGCATCGGGATGAATACACGCAGATGGTAGTCATATGAGCTTGGCTAGATCATCTTCGGAATTGATGGTAATAATCGGAGTGCCGTCTGCCTTGCGAACACGAATAACGGTTGATTTAACCCAGACATATTTATAATTCAATTCAGTAGCCCTGGTCTTAGCCCGACAAAGCAACGCATAAGTTGCAGATGGGAGAAACTCGTTGACAAATACTTTTTTCCCCGGATGGCGATTAGTAGAGAAGACGTCGTTGACCAGTGAGATAGGCTTGGCGCGCTTCATAGAGATGACGTGATCGCGCACCATAGATGATCTCAATATTGCAATTGACGATTTATAATTGGCAGGGGCCGAGGTAGACGCAGACGCAGAGGTGGAGGTAGACGCTACCAAGTGATCTCCTACCGTAGACGCAGTTTTCCTGGTCATGGGACGAATATCCAGAACATCCCCGATTAGCTCAGGGATGCCTAGCGCAGAAAATACCTTCTGAACTACTGATCTAGGCACATCCGTTACCGAGAGTGGGATGCCGGCCAAGATAATTTCAGCTGACTCGTGAGAAGGTCGTGAGGACGATGATGCCTTGATAATTTCCAAATCATGCATGATTTGAGCGTTACTAGCCACCAGGCGAGCAATCGTATCATCATGCTTGTCTACCTTTGCGACCAACTCTGGCAAGCAACTTAGTTTGTCAGCTAAGCTACTGTTTATTTCAGTCTGACGCGCAATGACCGCAGCTAGCTCCTTATTAATATTATTTGATCGATTGATGGCATCGACCATCTTATCAATCGTAGCTTTATCCATAGATGACGACGCGAGATCGCTATGATCACCTATTTTTTGGCACGCTAAGCCTCCTTTGTAACACGGATTAACAGTTTTGTAGGCTAGATAGGCAGTACTGCAGACCGGATGGAACTCACGTTTGCAGATGGTACAGGAGAGCGAATCGCCAGCAATCACACGGTGACATCTGTAGCATTTCCGAGACATGCGACAGTTGAAGTTCTCGCGCCACGCAGATGTAAACACACGTAGCAGTCAGCTGAAGCAAGGTCACACCAAGTGACGTAACTAGTAGAGAGACCTAGGGTGTGAGAAGCGTATGCGCAGGCAGAGGTGACTAGCCAAATCCAGAGTGACAAGAGACATCCAAAATGGGGTTAGGACCACGGCAAAAAGGTGAAAACCACTCCACAGGCAATATCCACAGCAATCCGCCACAAAACGTCAATGAGAAGTAAGAATGCAACTAGTGGCGTGCATAGATCTGCAATGAAAAAAGGCCCGAGGGCACTTTGCGGCAGAAAAGAGCAAAGATAGGTAGAGCGAACAGATACGTGACAGGCAGTACTTACAGAAACAGAGAGAGAGAGAGAGAGAGAGAGAGAGAGAGAGACATTTATTATGCGCTCTGGGATAGTATCCCCTCAAGCGCAGGACCAAAAGAATACATAGCATTGTAATATAAAAAGGAGAAATAGTGAATTAACAATCAGTTGAAAATAGTATAAGCATAAAAAGTAACAGTTGAGAAGATAAAGCATAAAGCATGACTAAAAATTAGATAAATAAGTATATAATTCCAATAGCAGTCATGAGCCTTAGAAAATAAAGATAAAAGATAAAAGATAAAAGTGGCGAAAGGAAGTCGCGGCTGCAGCCGACTTAGAGGATGTACCTCCATTCGGTAACGTAGGCATGAGGGAAACTGCAGAAAACCTATGCCAGGTACAACGAGGAGTGGACTCAAACGGGATGAGAGAAACAAGGTCAGGAGTCGAGGGCAAGAAGGTGGTCATGGGGCGAGGCCTTGAAGATAGGAGCGCTTGTGGAGTTTCGAATTTCAGGCGGAAGGCTGTTCCAGAGACGAGCAGCGGCGATGGTGAATGAGTTTTTGAATAGTTCGGTCCGACAGGGTGATACGTAGAGAAGATCGAGAGGGGTCCTGGTAGCTCGGCCAGATTCGAGTCTTCGGTCAGGGCGAATGACCATGTGAGATGGTATGCCAGTGTGAATGACATTGTACAGCAGGCAACCAAGGAAATATTGTCGTCGTGCAGAAACCTTAAGCCATTTCAATCTTCTGAAGTACGGAGTGATGTGAGCATCCTTCTTGACGTCAAATATAAAACGCACACATGAATTGAGTGCTCTCTGAAGCTGAAGATTGAGTCCATCGGTCAAGTCAAGAAATATCGTGCAACAGTAGTCAATGTGCGGGAAGACCAAAGTGCTGATGAGTCGTTCCCGAAGAGCACAAGGGAGCAAGTCACGGCATAGTTTGAGCTGATACAGCGTTCCATTGACTTTTTTGGTAACGCCAGTTGCATGCGAGCTCCAGGACAGAGTATTCGAAATGATGACACCCAGGTGCTTGACTTCTTGAGAATAGACCACAGGATCAGTTCCGACCATGATGGCAGGTGTCGCAGAAAGATCGATGGCGTTGAGGTAGCGGCGAGTACCCAGAATCATCGCCTTCGTTTTGGCCCCATTGAGTAGTAACCCATTCCGTGAGGCCCAGTTGGAGATTCTAGCGACATCCTTGTTGACTTTCGCAATGCCCTCAGGTAGCTCGTGCGGAGGGCAGTGAAGGTAGATGACCAAGTCGTCGGCGTAGAGATTCCTCCTGCAGTGCCTTAAACAGTCTTTAATATCGGAAATATACAGGGTAAAAAGCAGGGGACCAAGAACAGAGCCTTGTGGAACACCATTGAAGACAGGCTGCCACGAAGTGGTGGAGCCATCACCCGGCCTCACCGCTTGTTTGCGACCGCAAAGATATTCACAGAACCATTTGAGTGCGGAGTTCGAAAAACCGAGGAGCCTGAGTTTGTCGATCAGAAGAGCATGACGGACGCGATCGAAGGCTTTAGAGAAATCGAAGAAGACCATAACAGTGACCATCCGAGAATCCATAGCATTCCTAACGTCATCGGTTACGCGTATAAGTGCCGTATGAGTACTGTGTCCAGCTCTATACGCAGACTGATGAGGATCGAGAAGATCGCCTTTCACGAGGAAGCGCATGACCTGATCAGCAACAATACGCTCAAGAGATTTAGCAAGCGAGCACAAGATAGAAATTGGACGGTAGTCATTGAGACTCACAGGAGACTTGATTTTGGGGAGAGGACACACCAGAGCTGACTTCCACAGTGAGGGGAAGGAACCGGAGGTGAGGGAAAATGAAAACAGATGGTGAATTTGCGGAAGGATCGCAGGCAAGGATAAGACAATGAGCTGAGAGGAAAGACCATCAGCACCGGTGGATCTGGACTTAGAATAGGACAAGGATTTAATCAAGACATCGATAGAAAGATTATCGAAGTAGAACTTCGAATCATCAAGGCCTATTTCGCCCAAGAACCAGCGCTCCGAGGAAGAGGAGGCTACACTATCATCATCATCGTCCGCCCCTGCATTTGCGAAATGAACATTCAACGCGTCGGCAGAGACTACCAGCGGCCGATCGGAGGTTCGTGGTCGAATTAAACCTAAGCGACGCAGCTCTCTCCAGATCACATTCGAATCCCTGAGGCATCCAAGTTTCGAGAGGAAATAGGCTCTTTTTGCATTTCTAACTTCATTTTGCGCTTTATTACGTAGTGCTTTGAACCTAGTATACAGAAAATCCGATCTATTTCTACGCCACTGTCTACGAGCTTTGTCACGCTGTGACATTAGGAGCTTCATCTCAGGCGTGAGCCAGGGTGCAGGAAATGTGCGCGGTGTAACCTGATGCAAGGGCGCAAGGCGAGCAAAGCAGCCAAGAATCGCGGAATTAAGAAACTCCACCTTCTCGTCAGCAGACTGCGTATGGTAGAAATGGTTCCAGTCGGTCTCCTCAAGACTTTGGAGAAGGCTAGATCTATCAAAGAGACGAAAATCGCGACAGGTGAAGGTTCTGGCAGGCGGGCGTGGGACCCTAACGCGATAAGAGATGGAGATCAAGTCATGCGCCGATAGAAATGGAACGTCGTGCTGGCCGTGATCAATTACTTTTTGAGGATCATCAACTATGCAAAGATCTAACCAGGTGGCAAAACCACGAAGGATATGCGTAGGCCGATGAGGAACCAGAAAGAAGTTAGAAGTATCTATAAAGCTTCGTAAGTAATTACTGTCAAAGGTACTACCTGTCATGTCAGTATTGAAGTCACCCACAATCACAAGATTGGCATAGGAGGAAGAATACCTCAGGAGACAGTCAAAGAATTCGTCAAGGTGACCTATGTGAGGTGGACGGTAGACTGAGGCAAGCAGCAACTTCGACGAACCCACAGGCGATATCTCAAGTAGGATAAACTCTGGCTTCTGCAGGTGGATGCTGCCAGAAGAGTCCAGGACACGGACTTGGAGAGAATTATGCACGAAGACGCCAACTCCACCCCCGCCACGCCCGATTCGGTCGCATCGTAGAAGTTGATAGCCAGGAAGACGGACCAGGTCGTCGGAGATCGCAGGTTTCAGCCAAGTTTCGGACATGCAAATAAGGTGATAGTTAGAATTGATGAAGAAATCTCGGAATTCATCCCAATGAGCAACAAGAGACTGGCAGTTTACGTGGCAAATAGAAAGATTGTCATGGGTCACAGACACGGTGCTATCCATAATTGATATTGCGGACCTTTTCAGACAGACGCCTACTAAGAATTGCGCATTTCTTACCATCAAGAGCCGAGTGCGAAGAATCCTGCACTTTGGCTGCCTCGCAGTTGAAACAGCGAGGCGTGTCACGCAACTTCTGGCAATCCTTGAGTTCATGAGCTCCCGTACAATGCCCACATCGAGAGGAATTCTTATAGTCCTTGGCTAAGTGACCGAAAGCTAGACACTTGAAGCATTGGCGAACGACGACGTGATCATCAAAGCGGCAGGCTGAAAATCTCAGGTAAATGCGGGAATTAGAAATTTCTCGAAGACTTTTACGCACCTGTGGAGGCACTTCGATGACACAGCGAACACGAGAGTTGCCCTGCCTGACAGGATATTTATACACCACCTTGACGTCAGGATCATCCTTACCGCCTTACGAGAGAGAGAGAGAGAGAGAGAGAGAGAGAGAGAGAGAGATAGATAGATAGATATCGTTTATTTATGTCCATTACAATGTTGGACAACTAGAGTAGAGAAACGCACAGAGCATTACAAGAGTTTGCTCTGTGCCCACAACGGGAGACAGTCGCTTAACCTATTTACAAAAATACACTTAATTACTAGACTACCTATACTAGAGAAGGAAAAAACAAAGGAGAATGAGAACAGAAAGAAAAACCAGAGAGAACCAACGCAACGAGAGAGAGAAATTCAGAGCGTCTCAGTGCCGTTAAGTTCGGTATCAAAAAGGTGCTTGTACAGCCCCCGCTTGAAGGAGCCTATCGTAGGGGCCTCGCGCAACGCCGCAGGCAGGGAAACCCAGGCCCGCACACCCTCGACCGCAAAAGACTTGTTATACGCTTCGGTGCGAGCAAACGGCAATGCGAAGTCGGCGGGCGGTCTACGAGCCGAGCGTTCGAGGACGGGAGCCCGATTGACAACGAGCTCTCGCAGGTACGCAGGGCAGCCAGTACGCGTTATGCCGTAGAAAAGGGTGAGGAGGAAATAAAGTCTTCTGTCCCTCGCCCTGAGCCATCCTAGCCCTCTGCGAAACGGCGTGACGTGCTCGTCACGAGCAGCACCACACACGAAGCGAACACAGGTGTTTAGAAGTCGCTGTAGCTTGAGATCCAGAACGCCCGAGAGGTCAGAAAATACTACGCTACAATAGTCAAAGATTGGGAAGACTAAAGTGACTACGAGCTGCCTGCGCAGAGTTGGAGTAAGCAGGCGACGAGAGGCGGAAAGTTGCCGAAGGGTCCCATGCACGCGGTTGGAGATGGACTTTACGTGCTCCGTCCATGACAACTTATCGTCCAGAACAAGGCCAAGATCTCGCACCGTGGCAACAAACGACAAGGGTGAGCCATCCAGGAACACCCTTGGGAGGTCCTCTAGGGCAAGCCTCGAGACATACGGGCCACTACCAAGGACCATAACTTGAGTTTTGGCCACGTTGAGACGGAGACAGGAGCTCCTCGACCAGTTTAGAACCGCCTCCACGTCAGAGTTCACCTGGGCAACGGCAGTGGTGAGATCAGCTGGCGCACAACGCAGGTAGATTTGAAGATCATCAGCGTACACGAGGTGATCACAATGCTTCAGGACGCCGGAGATGTTATTAACCAAAAGGGAGAACAGTAGAGGACCTAAGACTGAGCCCTGTGGCACCCCAAGATCTAAGTTGGCCCACGACGAGAGCTCCCCATCCGAACCAGCCACTGCTTGCGACCTGCCTTGTAGGTAGGACGCGAGCCACCGCAGGACATGCTGGGAGAGGCCAAGCTCGCAGAGTTTAGCTAGTAGCAGAGCATGCGGAATCGAGTCGAACGCCTTACTGAAGTCGAATAGGACCAGCAGCGTCAGCCTCCGACACCTTTACGGATATCTTCAGTGAGCCGGAGTAGAGCAGTTTGCGTGCTGAAACCCGGGCGAAAGCCAGACTGCCTAGGGTCTAGTAATTCCCGACTTTCAAGGTAGGCCGAGAGCTGCACGAGGACGATTCGCTCCAGTACCTTCGAGAGGAAGCAGAGAATGGCGATAGGCCGCACTTGCTGGAGAGAAGTCGGTGATTTGACCTTACCCAAGGGCAAAACTCTTGCACGCTTCCATAGGTCTGGAAATGTCGCAGTGTTTAGCGAATGGTAGAAAAGGGCTAAAAGATGCGGAAAGATCACCGGCAGTGCAAGGTTAATGTCGCGGAGCGATAAGTCATCGATACCCCGCGCTTGCGAGCTGAAATGCCTGAGAGATTGCATAAGTTCGGCCGGAGAGATGTCCTTGAAATAAAACGACGCATCACTGTAGCGCAGTGGGGGCAGGTTCTTAAAAAATTCAGCTACTTCCGCGGAGGACGATGGACGCTGGGCAACAGCAGCAAAGTGACGATTCAAATCATCCACCTCAAAATCGCCATAGCCGTTGGTTCTGTCCGGCGCAATACCCAGATTCCGAAGTTCTCTCCACAACGCACGCGGTTCCTCAATAGAGGAGAGGCGCCTAAGAAAGAAATTGGCACGAGCCTCAGCTATGGATTTATGAAGCTGGTCTCTGGCATCACGATAGCGCAAGAGAGCGACGTGCGTCCGAACACGTTTATACGCGCAATAGAGAGCATCTCGGGTTCGAGTCAACATGCCGACCTCAGGTGTTATCCAGGGCGGTTTGTTGGGCTTAATGACGCGTGTCGTGTAGGGTGCATGCGCATCCAGGGCAGATGTGATGTTGGTCTGGAGACAGTGCAACCCCTCGTCAACGGAGACGAGAGACACCAGAGGCGACCAATCGTAGCTACCTAGATCCTGCTCAAAAAGTGCAGACCCGAAACTCCGAAAAGAGCGAGCTCTGATGCTTTTCCGAGATGGCGGCGGGGCAGAGACTTGCAGAGTTACCGAGATCATGTCATGACCCGCTATGAACGGCGCCGATGTCTGCGAGAAGGAGTGCAGCACCTCACTGCTGCTCAGGAGACACAGATCGAGGAGAGTGTCAGAGGTGTGGGTGTGACACGTGGGCGAAAAAGGCACCATATATAGAGACCGAGAGGCGCAGAAGTCACGTACCATGCTCGAGTCATACGAGCTCCCGAGTTGATCCGCATTGAAATCGCCGAAGATGACTGAAAGACGATATTCAACACAGAGCCTGTCAAAGTCGGCCTCGAAGGACGCCAGGTTGGATGCTCTAGGCGGCCTGTAGACTACCGCAACAAGGAGTGGAGGAACCCCGATCGAGCTGATCTCCGCAAGCAGGTATTCCGGGCAGCAGTTGTACTGTGATGGAGAGGATGCCAGTAGGTTACAGCGGAAAGAGAGATGTACAAACAACGCAACCCCACCTCCTAACCTACCCTCCCGATCATTTCGGATGATGGAGTAGCCCGGGAGCATGACCACCGAATCCGCGACCCGCGAGTTTAGCCAGGTTTCACTAACCGCAATCAAATGAGTTAAGCAAGAGGCGAAGTGAAAGCGCAAAAGATCAATATGACCGCGGACAGAGTTGGCATTCAGATGGCAGAGCTTAAGATGACGTGTGTTTCGGTGCGAGGGCGGATCGTTGACAGACAGGGAGAACGGAGCCGGAGTCTGAGTTTGGCGTCAATCCGAACCGAGTTGAGCAAGATCGGCGAGAGAAGAGATGCGCTTGGCACGGATACCTGGACCCTTCCGCACGAAGATGGCACCATCCCTACACCAGGTGTACTTGAAACCAGCCGCCTTACTTTCAGCTTTCGCGGCAATGAGGAGCTTATAGGTATCCGGTGGTAGAGCTTCGTTTATATTGATGGTGGTGACCGGTGCTGCTGAAACGGGAGTCAGATCTGACGACGCTAGGCGAGAGAGAGAGAGAGAGAGAGAGAGAGAGAGAGAGAGAGAGAGAGAGAGAGCGGTATTTATTCGACCTTGAAACCATGCTCCCTCAGGCCGTAAGCAAGAATACAGTTATATATTATAAAGAGTAACGAACCAAAAGTAATATGTAAAAAGAGGAAACAACCAAAAAAATGAGGCAAAATAAATAAAAATAAGTACGTTAACAGAGTAGTAAGTAAAAATAAACCTTAGCAGTAGCAAATTACATAAAAAGTTAGAAACTTAAACTAAAGATAAAAGCTTAAAGGTAAAGACAAAAGATAAGGTAAAAATAAAATATTAAAATAAAAGAAAAGGAGAGAAGATAAAAGATAAAAATAGAGATAACAATAAAATACAAAAAGCAAACGATAAAAGATAAAAGATAAAAGATAAAAGATAAAGATAAAAATAAGATATAAAAAGTAAAATAAGTATAAATAATAGATAGGTAAGTGAGGGGACTTCCTGTTGAGAGCTAAGAGGAGTAAGTTCGTTCGTGACAGCAAGTAACAAAGTGACCAAAGTGCGCGAAAGCCAGTCACAGAAAAGCAAGAGGAAGTAATACAGGAAGGAAGGGGAGTAGAAGGAAAGCTAGGAAGAAACAGAAAGTGGAAAAGAAGAAGTAAGTGAAGTGCGAAAAGGCGAAGAAGCCGAGTCCATAACCTAAAAGAGAAAGTGACGGGGGAGAAGAGCGCAAGCGCGAATGGGTAAGGACGGACTACGTGAGTCAAAGACAGGGGCAGAGGGGAAGGAAGAGAGTGGAGAGGAGAATATAGAAGAGGGGGGAACGCCGAGAGCCTCGGTAGAGTTAATAAAGAGAGGGAGGCCGCTCAAAGCTGAAACCTGGAGCAGAGAGAGGGCAGCATCGGACGGATCACTGATGGAATATTTCAAGAAGAGGAAAGCAGAAGGGGGGGAAGGAGGAACAGAGGAGAGAGCATTCAAAAGGAGCACAAAGATAGCGAGATCGCCGGGGGAAAAGAGAGAAAAGGAAGAAGAAAGAACAGAGGACAGCGGGGGGGAAGGAGGAGAAATGAACAACCCCAGGGATAAAGAAAAAGACGCAGAGGGACAGAGAACAGGGGCAGAAGGGGGGGTGGAGAACTGGATGAGAATGATATTAGAACAGATGGCGGAAGGAACCAGAACTATGACGGAGGAAATGCGGAAAATCAGAGAGGAAATAGAACTAGGGAGGAAAGAAACAAGAGAAGAAGTGACAAGCCTCAGAAGAGAACTAGAAGAATCAATAAAACATGGGAGAGAAGAAAGGGAAAGAATGAAAGCAAGAATTGAAGAACTAGAAGGAGAGTGGAAGAGGAGGAAGACTAAAGAAGAAGAGAGAAGAGAAAAAGAGATAAGAGAAGGGAAAGAAAGAACGAGAAGACTGATAGAAGAAGCAAAAGAAAAAGAAATAAGGAGAGAAAGGGTACAGGAAGGAAGAGTAAAAGAGCTAGAAGACTCATGGGAAAGAAAAGACAAACAAGAAAGAAGGAATAACCTCATAATCAGAGGAGACGATGTGAACACAGATCGAGGGATAGAAAGAGCAGCAAGGGAGATAATAGAGAAAGTAATAGGACAGAGTGAAGGAGTAAAAGAAGCTACAGGGATGGGAAAAGAGAAAAAAGCAATTCTAGTAACGATGAAGAGCTGGGAGGAAAAGAGGAAGGTAATGTCGACGAAAGGAAAGCTGAAGGGAAGCAGAACAACATTGACGAGGATCTCACAATAAAAGAGAGAGAGGTGCAAAGGGAACTGCTAGCCAGAGCCAGAACAGAAAGAGAAAGAGGAGAGAGAGTAAGAGTGGCGTTCCAAAAGATGTGGATTGGGGAAGATCTATGGGTGTGGGACAAAGAAAGAGAGGAGATAAGGGAAGCCGAGAAGAGGAGCGGGAACGTAGAAAGAGGGGGAGGAAGGGGAAGGGGAAGAGGATCAGGGAGAGGGAGGGGATAGGACAGAGAAGAAGTAAGGGGGGCGAAGGTCCTATTCTGGAACGTAGCAGGAGTAAAAGGAAAAGACGAAGACTTCTGGGAGTATATCAAAGGGTTCGATATAGTAGGGATGACAGAAACTTGGGTCGAAGAAAGCGAGTGGGAAAAGTGAAAGAAGTGGTTGCCAGACGGGTGGAACTGGAAACTCCAAGGAGCAGTTAGAACAGAAAAGAAAGGAAGAGCAAAAGGAGGAATGATTACAGGAGTAAGAGAAGAAATCGCAATGACAGAAGAAGAAGGAAGAGACGAAGAAGGGATACAAGAAAGAAAGGCCAAGATAGGAGGTAGAATTTGGAGAATAATAACGATATACAACAGAAGCGGATCGAGTGAGAAACTGAGAAGACTGGAAGAAATAGTAGGCGAAGAGCAGGAAGAGGGAAAACTCCTAATAGGAGGGGACTTCAATGCAAGAATAGGAGAAAAAGGTACAAGGGAGGAAGGAGAGACAAGGAGAGAAGCAAAAAGGGCGACTAAAGACCAAAAAGTAAATAAAGAAGGGGAACAAGTAATAGAAGTAGTAAGAAGGAGAGGGTGGTCAATATTGAACGGAAACGTGAAGGGGGATGAGAGGGGGGATACGACGTACAGGAGAAACGAGATAGAAACGACAATTGACTACTGTATAGTGAACGAGGAGACGTGGGAAGAGATAGAGAAGTTCGAGATAGAAAGAAGGATAGAGTCGGACCACCAACCATTGGTAGCCACAATAAAAGGGGAAAAGTGAAAGGTGGAGAACAGAGGGGAAGAAGAAAGAGAGAGACAAGTCTGGGGAAAGAAAGAAATGGAAGAATTCAAGAGAAGAACGGAAGAAATTGTTGTAAGCCCAATAGCCTTTCGCAATACAACGGAATGTGCAAGCGCAACTCAGCAGGTTAATGAACCGTACGTTGCGCTATACTAGAGAATTCGCAGATGCAGCTCCTAAAGTCCATAAAGGACGGAAAGACAAGGCTCTCGGGGTCAGAACACCATGACCGAGGTATTAGGGCAGGTTACGCCAGATCTCTGCTAGACGTAGTGAAGCCTTTGTAAAACTCTTCATATAATAATAAAACTTTATCACTTTTTTACGATTGAGTTCCATCTCTTAATTCAACAACGAACCTTCAATAAATTGTAGTTGTATGAAAGATCTCAGGATCCAGATTACAACAACTGGTGGCAGCGAGTGAGATTTGTTGAGTCGTAAAAACAAGTGAAGAATCAGTGAGAAGAAAGAAGACTGGAAGCATTTACATTGGGAAGAAGAAATCCTAAGAGAACACAACGAACGTTGTACAGTGCCTAGCTATCATATGTCGCAGAGAATCGAACGATCAGCATCCGTAGACTCTCCAACTACACCTAAATTAGAGGGAGAAGTAAGTTTTGGAGATAATTCACCGTTGTTTGGTGTACTTCCTCCCAGCCAGAGGTACGCGTTGCATTTATCACTGGCTGCAACAGCACGGGAAGCTTCGAGAGAACGGCAAATGCCACTGAACTGGGATTTGGTGAAACAACGTATCGCAGAAGGTAAAACCGCGTGGATCCAAGAATTACGAAGAGATCATCTTCTCCAAACCTGTGAGCACCTTCACATAAACGTAAACGAAGAAAATACGGTTGACGAACTTCGTGCAGAACTGCGCGACTTTGTTAAGAATCAGACTCGAGAACTCGCAGCACCCCGTCAGAATCAGAATACAGAAGTAAGCACACCCCTAGCAGACATGGCAGAAGACACCCCCACCGCGAGACAAGTGCTGAAGGACATCGAGATCCTCGATAGCAGTGACCGAGGAAAAGTTTGTGATTTTATAAGCTCTTGTAAATATGCACGTGAGATAATACGACCTGCGGATACGCAAAACCTACTCAGGGCTGTTTTGAGCACGCGGATTAAAGGTGCTCCGGCACGAGCTTTAGAATACAAATCAATTGACACCTGGGATGCACTGGAGGAAGAGCTCAAGTTGATGAGCATCGATACACGAACACTAGCTTCGTTACAAGTGGAGTTCAACAGCTGTAGGCAACGACCAAACGAAGACGCGAAGTCATACGGATTACGATTTGAACAACTCACCGCACAGGTAGTCGAGTTAACGATGAGAGAAGCGGCAGCCGAAGATTCGAAATCGACGCTGGAACGTCAGGTCAGAAAGCAAGCTGTTAATATTTTTGTACGAGGGTTAAATGACAGACTGAAGATATTAGTCAAGAGTCAACGATGTGAGAAGCTCAGGGAAGCGATATCCACTGCGATAGAAGAGGAACGCGATCTAGGTCCTATTCGTGGTCCAGACCGAGGACAGCAACGACCATGGAACAAGGAAGGTAACAAAGGAAATAATTGCTATAACTGTGGGAAGCCAGGACATATAGCACGCGACTGTCGATCAGGAAACACCGGTGCACAGAGTCGACAACGATTACCGGCACCGAGTAAATACGTAAGAAAAATTCAAGTAATTTGCCATTATTGCAAGAAGCCAGGACATTTATTTCGAGATTGCAGAAAACGCTTAGCCAGCGAGAACAGACAATGTTCCGAAGGTGATCAGAGGCATCCTAGGGAAACAGGATGTTCTCAAACAGGTCCGTCCAGAGACGCTAACAGGCGAGACAACGAGACTTCGGGAAACGAGGAGCAGGCGCGGCGGACAGGCAACCGTATCGCGTCGTACCAGTAAATTGCCTAGTAAATGGAGCCGGGCAGAAAAATCACGCAATGATCAAGGCAGACGAATTCAAGACGAGACATGGGATTATGTTATTAGATTCAGGAGCTGAGGTAAGCTTAGTAAAAGTCGGAAGAATTGACGGCGAGGTGATGGCTGAAGACGGTGTGATCACGCTCAGAGGAATATGCGGAACACCGGTTACGACCTTGTGTAAGGTCAGGTTAAATATAAGGGTTGGTGATAGGCACATATCGCACCCTTGCTACGCCGTTAAAGACGATTTTCCACTAGAAGCAGACGGTCTCTTAGGAGGCGACTTCCTCGAGAAGCATGACGTCGAGCTTAGATCCGGGAAATACGCGAAGTTGTACGGAACAACTTGGAGCTTAGGAGCTACAGGAGCTCGCATTTTGCTTGAATCAAGAAGTGAGAAGATAATTTACGCAAAGACGATCGATGATGCGGAAGGCATTGTCGAAGGGATCGAGTTACATCCAGGAGTATACATGGGGAGTTGCATCACCAACGCAGTCGACGGTGAGTGCAAAGTCAGCATTTTGAACACTAACGATTATGAAGTAGAATTGGAGCGGCCGAGCGTGCGAATCGTGGCACTAGGTCAGGAAAACGCTGAGACTACGCAAGTTTATGCATGTCGGACGATGACACCGAGTAACGCGAGCAGAATGCAACAGCTGAGAGACAATTTACGTACCAGTCATCTAAATCAAGAAGAAAAGAAGAGTTTGTTAGACGTATGCGAAAGATTTCACGATGTATTTCATTTGGAGGGAGACCATTTAGGTCATACGAACACGGCTACTCACAAGATTACAACGAATTCAGATATCGCACCAATAAATGTACGACCTTATAGACTTCCAGAGAAACACAAGCAGGAGATAAACGAGCAGGTAAGCAAGATGCTTGCTGACGGTGTAGTCAGGCCAAGCAAAAGCCAATGGAACGCGCCACTGCTGGTGGTACCAAAGAAAGCGGACGCATCAGGAAAAACGAAGATGAGAGTCGTAGTAGACTTCCGTAAGGTGAATGACGTGACTGTAGGAGACTCCTTTCCACTGCCTAATATCACCGAAATATTGGACCAGTTGGGTAAGGCGAAGTATTTCTCTACATTAGATTTAGCATCAGGATTTCACCAGATTCCCATGGAAGAGGAGGATAAGTGCAAAACTGCATTTTCCACCCCACACGGTCACTACGAATACAATCGCATGCCTTTTGGATTAAAGAACGCACCCGCTACGTTTCAACGGTTAATGAATACTGTACTTTCAGGAATACAAGGACTTAGATGTTATGTCTATCTTGACGATATTGTCATACATGCTCCTAGTTTACAGGAACATAACAAACGATTGGAAGAGGTACTGGAACGCCTAAGACAGAACTCATTGAAGCTACAGCCGGACAAGTGTGAATTCCTGAGGAAAGAGGTGAACTTCTTGGGACATGTCATTACCAGAGACGGAATCAAGGCAGATCCAGAGAAGATACGAGCAGTAGAAGAGTTCCCCATTCCGAAGACTGTAAAAGATGTTCAAGGATTTCTGGGTTTGGCCGGATACTACAGACGATTCATACAGAATTTCTCGAGTTTAGCAAAACCGCTAACATACTTGCTGAAGAAAGAGGTGAAATTTGGATGGACTTCAAGGGAACAAGAGGCTTTTGAGAATTTGAAGAAGACGTTGACGACAGCGCCAATTCTACAGTATCCAGATTTCGAGCAACCGTTCATCGTGACAACAGACGCATCCGACAAAGCCATCGGAGCAATACTATCACAAAGCGCAGTAGGAACAGATTTGCCGATAGCATACGCAAGTAGAACTCTAAATTCGGCAGAAAGCAATTATAGCACCACAGAGAAAGAACTACTGGCAATAGTTTGGGCAGTTAATCATTTCAGACCGTATGTGTATGGTACCAGATTTAAGATTGTTACAGATCACAAACCACTCACATGGTTATTCGGAGTCAAAGATCCAGGATCACGACTTATGAGATGGCGACTGAAGCTGGAAGAGTACGACTATGAAATCGAGTACAAGGCGGGCAAGGCAAACACTAACGCAGATGCCTTGAGTCGCATGTACGCAGTGACCAGAAGTCAGCAGAAAGATGAAAACTCTCTAAGAGACTTAGAATACTCGGAAGAAGACCGAAATAGGATCATCTATGAGTATCACGACACGCCATTAGGAGCACATCAAGGAGTAAACCGAACGATTGAACGAATTCGATTGAAGCACGATTGGCCAGGATTACGGAAGGACGTTGAAGAACACATCTCGAGATGCGAGAATTGCCAGAAGAACAAACTCAGCAGGAAGACGAAGGCACCAATGATCATAACCGACACTCCAAATCAACCGTTTGAGAAATGTGCATTAGACATCGTAGGACCACTGACAGAAACAGAACAAGGAAACAAATATATCCTAACATTTCAAGATTGTCTAACTAAATACAGTAAGGCAATACCCATTCCGAACCAAGAAGCTAACACTGTAGCCAAGGAATTCGCGACCAAGATCGTATGCGAACACGGAATACCGCAGAGAATACTCACCGATCAAGGTAGCAACTTTTTGAGTAACGTTTTTAAAAATACCTGTAAATTGTTAAAGATCGACAAGATCCAGACGACGGCGTATCATCCTGAATCCAATGGAGCCTTAGAACGTTCACATAGGACGTTAGCAGAATACCTGAGACACTACGTGAACGAGGAACAGAGTAACTGGGACGAATGGTTACCATATGCTATGTTTGCATATAACACGACACCCCATACTGCAACACAATTTACGCCATTCGAGCTGGTGTATGGGCACCCAGCTGAACTACCAACATCGCTGAAGAAGGATCCAGAACCAACGTACACCTATGACGACTACGCGCGAGAATTACGAGAGAGATTGCGGGCCAGCAATCTCATAGCCAAAGAAAATCTGCAACAAGCCAAGGAGAGGTCAAAAATTGAGTACGACCGACGAACCAAGCAAACAGGGTTCAAGGTTGGCGATAAGGTACTCCTATACGACGAAACTATACGCAGAGGGCGATCAAAGAAGCTGTTATCTCATTGGATCGGCCCTTACACAATCTTAGAGGTAAATTCAGAAGTAAACTGTACCATAAAGGTAAAAAGGAAAACTCTTAGAGTACATGTAAATCGTTTAAAGCATTTTATCGAATAAGAGCTAATCATTTTGTAATATTCTCATCAAATAATAAGTCA
This sequence comes from Tenthredo distinguenda, assembly GCA_947538915.1. Taxonomy (NCBI): domain Eukaryota; kingdom Metazoa; phylum Arthropoda; class Insecta; order Hymenoptera; family Tenthredinidae; genus Tenthredo; species Tenthredo distinguenda. Next base: position 17,911,480 of record OX384534.1, read on the forward strand.
GGAAAAATTAATTATACTAACCTAGCCTAAGAAACGATTATATAAAAAATATGTTAACGGGATACATTATGTAAACTACTAACCTAGATATAGCATAATAGGCAAGCGTACGCACGGCGACGCAAGCCAGCAGATTTGATTGATTTCAGAGAAAACCCGAAGGCTTTTCTTTCCAAGGGGGAAGGGATGTTGTAAGCCCAATAGCCTTTCGCAATACAACGGAATGTGCAAGCGCAACTCAGCAGGTTAATGAACCGTACGTTGCGCTATACTAGAGAATTCGCGGATGCAGCTCCTAAAGTCCATAAAGGACGGAAAGACAAGGCTCTCGGGGTCAGAACACCAAGACCGAGGTATTAGGGCAGGTTACGCCAGATCTCTGCTAGACGTAGTGAAGCCTTTGTAAAACTCTTCATATAATAATAAAACTTTATCACTTTTTTACGATTGAGTTCCATCTCTTAATTCAACAACGAACCTTCAATAAATTGTAGTTGTATGAAAGATCTCAGGATCCAGATTACAACAAAATAAAGTGGGAAAAAGAAGAGATAGAAGAGGGGTGGCAAGAACTCACGGACAGGGTGAAGAAACTCACAACCAAAAAGAAGATCAAGAGCAGGTGGTGGATAGGGAAGCAGGAATGGTGGGACGGAGAATGCAGAAAACAAAATAAGAAAACACAAAGAGCATGGAACAAAGTAGGAACAAGAACAGAGGAAGGGATAAGCGACATGAAGCAGTTCACAGAAGAAAGGGGAATATACAAGGAAATGTGCAAACAGAAGAAACAAGCATGGAGGGAGAGAGAAGATAAGGAAATAGAAGCGATTAAGGAAGAGGGGGAGATGTGGAAATACATAAACAAGGACAGGAAGAAACGCGTGAGGGTGAGTGACAAGATAAAAATGGAGGAGTGGACGAAACATTTCATAGAACTACTAGGAGGGAAAGAAAACAAATGCAGAGAGGAAAGTGAAGGGGAAGAAAATGAAGAAGAGAGAGAGAGAAAAGCATTTATTACGTCCTGGGATACAAGATCCCCGAAGGACTACAGCAGGGAAGTTAGAAGAAACATAATATTACTAAACTTAAGTGACTAAAAAATTTGGAGAGATATTCCGCTTACATACAGGGTGTCTGGAAATTCGCGCACCATCGGCATACTGCCGGATTCCTTGCGAAAAATTGAGACGAAAGTTACCTATGCAAAAAAGTCCGCAAGGACTTAGTTTCCGTGTAAAAGCACTAAATAACGGACCAATCAGCATCGGTTTTAAGAAAGACTGGCTAAAGCTCCGCATCGCCGTCCCCCCCACTACCGAGATCGAGACAATAATGTGTGGTATTCCCCGCTTCGCCCAGGAGTGGGGCGGACGGCTATGCAATGTTCTAACCATTCTTTCCTAAAGCTGAACGCTGATTGGTTCGTTATTAAATGATTTTACAGGAAAACTAAGCCGTTGCGGACTTTTTTTAATTGATAACTTTCGTCTCAATTTTTCGCAAGGAATCCGCCAGTATGCCGATGGTGCGCGAATTTCCAGACACCCTGTATATAGATTAATTACACATAGTCTAAAACGCAGCACATAAGAAGGAAAAAATAATATAGCGTACAGATGGAAAATAAAATAAAATAATTCGGTAACAGCGGAAAAATAAGTAAAACAGTGTAAAGATAGGAAAGAACTAGATAAAAAAGTAGGATAAAACGAACTCGGCGAGATAAAATAAGATGGTGTAAGAGTAAAAATTAAAAAGAAATAAATAAATAAATAAGGTATACATAAAAATATAAATATAGATAAGAAAATAAAGCTAAGAATAGAGATAAAAATAAATAAAATAGGTAAAATAAGTAAACAATAAAACAGCGTGATGGTGGAGAGTAAAACAGAGCAGTGCGGGAAGATAAAATAAAATAAATAGGGTAAGATAGAATAATAGAATGCAATAGCACAGCAAAGAAAAAACCATAGATCACGAGCACAGCACCGACAATAGCTGAGCTTTAAAAACATATAATGACTCGGACTGCCGAGCAGCAGCGGGTAGCGAGTTCCACAGCGTGCAAGCGCGGATAAGTACCGAATTCTGATAGGTAGTGGTCCTAGTATGCGGGATAAGAAGTGCATCCGGAGGGCCTCGCAGGATCCTACGCTGCTCGTCGGAGCGAAAACTTAACCGGGAATAGAGAACGGCGTGATGTGTTCGGATTTCTTAACATCAAAAATGTAACGAACGCAAGAGTTCAACGCGCGTTGCAGTTTTGTGCTGAGTTCCGCAGTAAGGTCACAATAGACGACGCAGCAGTATTCAAGATGCGGATGAATCAGTGCTGTGACAAGCAACGTACGCAATCGCGTGCTGAGGGAATCTCTGCTGGCCTTGAGCTGCCACAGAGTGCTAAAGATTCTCCTAGATATATGGGAAACATGACTTTTCCACGACAGGGTGTTGGAGATGTGAACACCAAGACATTTTATTTCGGCGCTGAAGGGTACGTCGTGGCCAAGAACCGAGACGTGTGGGATTAGGCTGAGATCAAGGCCGTTTACGTATCTAGCCCACAATAATCGCAGCAGTTTTCGCCGCATTCACTGAAAGCTGGTTCGCACGGACCCAATCAACAATAGCTGACACGTCCGCATTGACGTACGCGATACTTGCGGCCACCTCGGATGGTGGAAAATGGTGGTAGATCAGTAGATCGTCGGCATATAACATGTAAGAGCAGTATTTGAGCACCGAAGGTAGGTCGTTAATAAAAATAGAAAATAAAAGGGGGCCTAAAATAGACCCCTGCGGAACTCCGGAGCAAACGGCCACCGAAGACGACACGTCCCCATCGTTCCCACGAACCGCCTGCCTGCAACCCGATAGGTAAGAAGCAAACCAATTCAGAGAAGTGCATGAGAGATTCATTGCTCTAAGTTTAGTCAGCAGCAGAGAGTGGCTTACTGTATCGAACGCCTTCTTTAGATCAAACGAGACAAGAACAGTACATGCGCGATCATCGACGGCACGCCTGATATCATCTGTGACACGGATCAGCGCAGATTGAGTGCTCAGGCCTTTCCGAAAACCAGACTGCCGGGGATCGAGGTAGCCCTTTGAGTTAAGAAAGCTTGACAGCTGCAAAAAAACAATCTTCTCGAGCAGTTTCGAACCAGCACAGAGCAGACTGATAGGTCGAAAATCGTTATATTCTGAGGCGTTAGTTGATTTGGCAAGAGGGCAGACTAACGCATCCTTCCACAGAGACGGAAAAACGCCATGCATTAAGGAGTGATTGAAAATATGCGCAAGAACAGTAGATACAACGGGCGCGGCGAGTTTGAGGTAACTAATAGGGATACCATCGACCCCTCTGGCGTTAGTCTTCACGGCGGAAAGCAAATTTGCAACAAGTGTTGGAGTGACATCGCAGAAATGAAACTGCGTATCGTCAAAAGGAATGACGATACCACCCGACCCTGAAGTTGAGGACAAGTTCGCACTGCCCCCATTGTCAGGCTGAAAGACCGACGCGAAATACCGATTGAACCCGTCAGCAGAGAGGTGATCAGGCAACTGCAGCGACTTTTTCTTAGTGAGGCCCAAAGAACCAGGCTGCTTCCAGACCAGCCTAGAATCAGAGAGGCCACGAAATTTATTAAGGTAGAAGGTACTAGACGCGGCCTTGATTGCAGCCTTTACCCGGTTACGTAGTTCACGAAAACTGTCACGAGACACAGGGGTACGCTCCCGAATCCAGAATTTCCGCGCAGAGTCCCTCTGTTTCATCAGTAGCCTCAGTTCATTGCTCATCCAGGGAGCCGGAGCCCGCTTAAGACGTACTTTTTTTAGGGGCGCATGCTTGTCAATAGCATTTAAAAGAAAGGCATTATAATTTACTACCATACCATCTAGCGTGTTGCCTGAAAGAATAGCAGACCAGTCACTGTCTCCTAGGTCGTTAAGAAAAGAGTTGATATCAATCGCCTTGAGGTCTCTATAGGAAAACTCGCGCGGTTCACGACGCGGCCGAACAAAAGTATACCAGAAACTAACACGGTCGTGAGCGGAGAGAAACGGGACGGATAATTGCTCGTAGTCGGATACTTTAGAAGGATCATTGATAATACAGAGGTCGATCCAGGTGTGACTGGAAGCAGTATGGTGGGTAGGCCCAGAGGGAATGACAAACAAGTTTAGACTGAGGAAGAGATTACGAAGGTACTGACTATCAAAAGACTCTGCACAGAGATTGGCGTTGAAATCACCCAGAATAATAATGTCAGAGTACATATGGCAAAGTTGCAGAAATTGGTCCTCAAACACTCCTAGCCCACCCACTTTAGGGGGCCTGTAGACGACAGATAACATTAGCTTACTGCTGGACACACCTGGATACGACAACTCGACGATCAAGAACTCGGGGCGGCCACAGTAAACATTATCAGAGGAGCCGATGAAAATGGATTTAAAAGCAGAAGAGACATACAGAGCAACGCCGCCCCCGTTCTTACCGATCCTATCGTGCCTAAGGAGATTAAAACCAGGTAGTGCAACAAAATCGCTTGTAATGTGCGGCTTCAGCCAGGACTCCGAGACTGCGATGATGTCGGCCGGATGAAGACGGAAATGCTCGCGGAATTCGACAATGTGCGCCGGCAGCGATTGAGCATTTACGTGACAGATCTTAATTTTTGATCCCAGGTGACTAAGATGACGGCGAGCTGGGGTACAGCCAGCCCGTCAGGACTCCCGATTTTCCCCACTCGAAGGTCGTGTACCAGCAGGTGGTACCTCACTGTTGCGGGATCGATTCACACCCTCGCACCTGCGAGAGAGCTGGTTGAAATCAGCCTCAGAGCCAATGACGGTGGGTAGGGAGGCCGCATCGCGCTTGACATGAACCACCCCGTTCCTGGTCCAAACGAAACGGTAGCCAAGCTCGCTGGCACGCGCCTTCGCTTTTTTGAGGAGGCTGGCTGTTAATGGAGCAAGATGCTCGTTGATGAAGACCGGAGTGTGTCCATGTTTTCCAGCTAAACCGAGTTCATCGGCATAAACATGTCCCCTGGTACGCTTAGCAGCGAGGAATCTGTTACGCAGATCGGCCGATAGAAGCCGGACCAGAACCAAACGAGGCTGGTCGGTATTACGAGTGCTTTTAATGCGCGTAGTCGCACAGATGTCCGAGCGGAGGTATCAACCGAGAGCAGAGCAGCCGCCGAGCATACAATACTACGAAGGTCCTCGGGTTCAGACTCGGGAACACCAGCCAGTATGAGATCGCGATTCAACATATTTCTCTCCAGATTACCCAGCCTGGTGGTAAGGTCGACATTCCGAGCATGCAGCCGCATCATCTCCGCACCCTGGGTTGCATAGGCACCCTCTAAACCATCTAGCCGGCCTTTAAGGGCCTCATTTTCCTTGGAAAGGATATCCATTTTGGCAAGGAATTCAGCGGAGAAATCAGCGGTCGAACGCGATAGCGTATCAAGTTTGGTTGCTATTTCTTCCACTCTCGTCGGCAGCTTTAATAGGCCATCGATTTTCTGGTGCATATTCTTGATCGCGGCTAGAACATCGACGAGAGAGGGGGAACCAGACGACGGTGGGTTCGAGATGGAGTCCGGTGGATTGGTGCAACCGGAGGCACAAGATGCGGTGGCAGCCGACTCACAATATTTGCATCTCAGGGAAGTTTCACCTTTATGAGAAAACTTGAAGAATTGAGTGCAGCTAGGATGATAGTTGCCGTAACAGACATCGCACTGAGCCGAGTTTTTCACCTCTTTCTTGCACCTCCTGCAGAACATAGGAGCCTGCAGCTGACTGCACGAGGATCCATCAGCCATGACGGGCGTATACAGATGAGCGTGAGCAAACAAAGTTTCCCAGCTGATTCGCAGCTAAGCAGTCTGAGAACGCACGAAGAGTATAGTTCGAGGTATATATCCGTCGGATTGTTACACTCTGCTGACACACACACACACGGCCCGTGAGACACCTATCTACCTCACCGGCTACGTAGCACACACACTGAGGGGATCATAATCATGTAAACATAAATCACGGTCTGTTGACAGCCGCAAGCCGAACTATAGCACCTGGTGACGAGCTGCGAGCTCGAGAAAATTAACAGAAAACTGCTCTTGATGAGACTGCACCACCCTGCACCATACCGCGCACCACCACATATAACAGGCAATGAATTCGCGCACACTCCGGTACTAAATGCAACCACGTCGGTGAGAAAAAACCAGGTGAAAATTAAAGAAAACGACGGAAGCATGAACATGGACGTTGATACTTCAAACAGCAGAGAGAGAGGGAGGAGGGGGGGAAAAGGAGGAGAGGGAAAAAGGGAGAAAAGCCAGAGTGAGCTACCAGAAAATTGGGATGGAAGGAAGGGTGCTCAAGTGGGACGAAGAGCTGGGCAGGCTGATAGAAAGCTGCTCAGCAGAAAGGGGAGAAAGCGAGACGACAAGGGGCCGGGGAGGGAGCAGCAGAGGCAGAGGGGGGAGGGGAAGAGGAGAAGGGAGAGACGGCTGAGGAGGCGCAGAGGAGAAATCAGGGGGAGAGGAAGGGAGGTGGGAGAGGCCGAGGAGGAAGGTGACGGGGGAGAGGAAAAGAGAGGAGCTAAGGGTGGGGTTCTGGAACATAGCAGGAGCCTGGGGCAAAGAGGAAGAGGTATGGAAGGAGATAGAGAGGTGGGATATAGTAGGTCTAACAGAGACGTGGGTAGAGGAGAAGAACTTACAATTAGAAAAGCTGAGGGAAAGGCTGCCAAGAGAATACAGATGGAGGTGCCAAGGGGCAACCAGAGAACACAAGAAAGGTAGAGCAAAAGGGGGGATGGCGACGGGAGTGAGAGAGGGGATCAAGGAAGAAGATGCGGCCGAGATGGCAGTGGAGGGCATAATAGTGAGGAAGGTCAGCGTAAACGGGGAAGGGTGGAAGGTGATAACAGTATACTCGAACCAGGAGATGGAAGAGAAAAGAGCAAGGCTGGCAGAGATAGTAGAAAAAGGAAGGAGGGGCGAGGTAGTGATAATAGGGGGAGATTTAAATGCCAGAACGGGGGAGGAAGGAGGGATGTTGACCGGAGAGATGATAGAGGAGAGGGAGACAGGAAGAAGAAGGTCAAAGGATAAGACAGTAAATAGGGAGGGGAGGCTGCTGATAGAACTGCTAGAGGAGGAAGGGCGGGGGATAATGAACGGGGTGGTAGAGGGAGATGAGGAGGGGGAACTGACTTACATAGGGCCAAGGGGAGAGTCAGTGATAGACTATATCATAGGGAATATGGAGGCAGGGGAGAGGGTAACCAAAGTAGAGATAGGAGAAAGAACAGAGTCGGACCACCAACCCATAGTAGCTACAGTCAGGGGGAGTGGGTATAAGGAGGAGACAGGGGAAAAAGCTGCGGCAAGGGAGATAATGGACTGGTCAAAGGAGTCGGTGAAGGAGTACGAAGAAAAGATAGAAAGGATAGAAATAGAGCAGAAAGGTGTGGAGGAAGGATGGAAAGAGATAAAAAGGGCGGTGAAGGAGGCGGCGAGGTGGAGAGTAGTGAAGCCAGCAACGGGGGGAATAAAAAGAAATGGATGGTGGGACAGAGAATGCGAGGAGAAGAAAAGGGAAGCAAGAGAGGCGCTCGCGAGAGGAAGAGCGGTAGAAGGAGGGAAGGGGGGGAAGCATACAAGTAATACAGAGAAAAAAGGAAAAGCTACAGAGACTCATGCGAGAAGAAAAAAGAAGAGGAAAGAGAGAGGCTAGTGAGAGAAGCAGAGAATGCCAAGACAGAAAAAGAGATCTGGCAAATAGTGAACAAGGAGAGAAAAAAGAGAAGAGGCATATGCAAAGAGATAAATATGGAGGAGTCGGAAGAGCACTTTAGGAAGCAATTAAGGAGGACGAAGGAGAGTCCAGAAAAGAAGAGAAAGGGGGGGCAGGAGGGAAAAAGAGAGGGAAAGGAGAAAGGAGGAAGCGAAGAAGGGAAGGAGGAGGAGGAGAAAAAGGTGGAGGTGATAAGCAAAGAGGAAGTGGAGAAGGCAATCGGAGGGCTAAAGAAAGGAAAGGCAGCGGGGGAGGACGGGATAACCAACGAGGCATGGATGCTAGGGGGGCGAACCTAACAAGAGAAGTAACAAAGCTCATACAAAAAGTATGGAGAGGTGAGAGGTTTCCAAGCGAGTAGAGGGATGGTATAATAGTGCCGGCGTTGAAAAAAGGTGAGGAAAACAAGGTAAAGAACTACAGAGGAGTAACGCTAATGGCAACGGGGTACAAGATATACGCGACAATCCTAGCGGAGAGGATAAACAGAGAAATAGAGGAGAGGGGAATGGTGCCGGAGAACCCGGTGGGGTTCAGGAAGGGAAGAGGGACGACGGAAAGTATATACGTGCTGAACCACGCAATAGGGGGGGAAATCAGGAAGGAAAGAGGAAAGCTGGCAGCGACCTTCATAGATCTGAAGGCAGCCTTCGACACAGTTAACAGGCAAAAGCTGGTAGAAGGGATGCGGAAGAGAGGGGTAAGCAAAAGAATGAGGGAGAGAGTGGCAGAAATATACGAAGAAACAGGTAACAAAGTGAGAGTGGGGGAGAGCGTAGGAAGTAGGTTTTGGACAGTGAGGGGGGTAAGGCAGGGATGCCCGTTAAGCCCTTACTTGTTCAATTTTTTCGTGGCAGACTGGGAAGAGGTGTTGAGAAAAGGTCAGGGGGGAGAAGTAGTAGTGGGAGGGAGGAAGATATGGTCGCTGGCATATGCAGACGACGTGGTGCTGCTAGCGGCGGACGAGAGGGGGATGATAGAAATGCTGGGCAGGACAGTGAGATATCTAGAAAAGAAAGAGTTGGAGCTGAACGTAGAGAAGACGAAGGTGATGAGGTTCAGAAAAGGAAGAGGGAGAGAGAAAGGGGTAGACTGGAGGTGGAAAGGGGAAGAAATAGAGGAGGTGGAGGAATTCAAATACCTAGGGTTTGTGCTGCAGAAGAGCGGGGGGATGGAGAAGCATGTAAGAGACGGGTGGAGGAGAGCTACGGTAGTAATGGCGCAAGTGTGGGGGATAGGCAAGAGGAAGTTCAGTGGAGACTGGGGAAGGAAGATGAGGCTATTCACAGCCTTAGTAGAGAGCGTAGCGATGTACGGAGCAGAGATATGGGGGTGGGAGGAAAGGGAGAGCCTGGAGAGGCTCCAGGAAAGGTATATGTATAAGGTGGACGCTGGGGCTAGACAGCAGAACATCGGGATACATGGTGAGGGAGGAAGGAAAAAGGCACAAAGTCATAACCAAGGCAGGAAGAAGAGCAATGAGGTACGAGAGGAAGCTAAGAGAGGGGGGAGGGAACGGACTAGCTAGAGGATGCTGGAAAGAAGTGAGAGAAAGTAGGGTGGAGAGAAGATCGAGATGGGAGGAAAAAAGAAGGAAATTCTACGAAGAAAGAGGATATAGTGTAGAGGAGGTAGAGAGGAGAAGCGGGGAAGGAGAGAACATAGAGGGGGAGTTGGAGGAAAGAGACAGAGAACTGCAGGGGCAGGAAAGAGAGGCAAGGATAAGAAACTCCAGGTCCAACTAGATATACAGGGAAATAAGAACCGTAGGACTGCCAAGGTACCTGAAGGAGAAAGGGAACGAGAAGAGAATGATAAAGATCGCAAGGTTCAGGCTGGGCAATGAGATCAGGGAAGGGCGATACTGGGAGGAAGAGGAGAAAAGGAGGTGCAGGATATGCGAAGGAGAAGAAGAAACGTGGGAGCATATACTGGAGAACTGCACAGAACCGGAGCAGGGGGGAGGGAGGGGTAGGGAGCGGATAATAGAGCTGCTGAGTGAAGGAGGAGAAGACGAGAAGTGGATGAAAGAGTTGGAAAGAAAAAGGAATAAGGTGGCAAGAAGACAAGGAGGAGAAGAAACGACGGAAGAGTAGCAGGCCCCACCAGACGGGAGGATGGCGAAGGAAGCAGGGGGACAAGCAGGAAAGAGAAAAAGAATGGAAGTCCGACAGCCGGTAAAGCAGAGGGAAGGAAAAGGTGCAAGGGGGAGCCACGCAAAGAAGAAGAGATAGGCGGCGGTTGAGGGATACAGGCAAGATGGCGTTGGGTATGAGAGCAGACGAGAGTCAGCAACACGTGGTGAAGGAGCAACAGGTAGAAGCGAGAGTAGAGACTAGAAGAAAGAAAAGAGCATGGGAAAGGCAGGTATAGAGCGGGAGGAGACGAAAGAGGAGATGAGAGAAATAAGGAAGAAGATGAGAGAGCTGGACGTACGAACAGAGAGGCTGGAGAAGGGTAAGGGGGATGCGATGGCCGAGGAGTTGACCCCTGTCGCGGACCCATGCGGGACCCAGGCAACAGCAGGGATGGATTGATTAATACAAGTTTATTTAGCCTACCAGGCTATTTGGTAATTACATTCCATATATATTGTGACGGGCAAGACCGACGATTGGGGGGGGTCTTGTTATCGAGGTCAGCTACGTGCACAAAACCAGGCGATCCCACCGTTTGGTAAATTTGAGATTTGGCAGTTAATAACTAATTATTCAACAGACAAAATCTGCGTACAATAGAAGGTTGGGCGCCAGGTACCTAGGGTACCGCGGTAACGAAAAGAATGAAATAGTAAACATGAAATGTGATTTTCAAAATTTGAATAACTCAATCAATTTGATAACACCAGACGGGACTACTCGGCGAGTTCAGGGTGAGGGGAACGTGGGGGCGAATAATATAGGCGAAGCGAGACAATTAAGGTTTATGGAAAAATCACAAAGAAACCCAAAAATTTATTTAACGTTAAATATAATCAAACAGGGGGGCTGTGACCCAATGACCGACATTGACAAACAACTGATAGTTTACGAGGTATGTGGGTCACAAGCAAGGAGGTAACAGTTAGGGTAATATAGAACAATTCACAAAACAAAGAAAAGAACTACCTTAGGGTACAGTAGGAATTAATCATAGGATACAAAGCAAAGAATAAGACTAGGTCGATAATATAGGGGGATCTGGGGGAGCTAGGGTCGATACTTTTTGGAACTATTGAAAATCAATTAAAAGTGTCGATAAAGTAGAACAATTAACCGAAAAGTGTAGTGCGTCGGGGCGAACCCATACGAACTCTCACGGACATGCACGAATACAACCATAAAAGACACGCTATGCCATGAGGCAACACACTATAATAATTAATGAATGAAGAAATTACAAGAAGAGACTATGAATAATGCTATCCAAAAATCTTAAATAAACCAGCTCAGAGTCTCGAAGGGCCTTTAGGGGATTTCTACTCGGGATGGGAGGGATTCATACAAATTTCGGGAGAATCTTATCTAGGATGTGTTAGTCGATCTTTCTAGAGACACGTGGCTAGGTAACGATACCAACAATAACAAAGGACAAAACCCAAGCTTTCAATGCAGGGATAAAAAAAAGACGCTATATTTTGGGGCCAAAGGCTTTCTAGAAAAATCGATCTAACGATACACAATTACAAATAGGATAATTTTCAGGGAATTATAAGGAATTAGGGAAAACCGAAACACAACAATTCGATAAGATTTCAAGAGAATTTAAATTCGGATAATTTAATTTGGATATTATCGGAAGGTCGTTTAGAATGGGAAGCTTACCTTAAGGACACAGCCTCGACGGCACAACACACAAAATAAATAATTGTCTTTGCAAAACCTCACACAAAAGGAAACAAAAAAAAAAGGACGAAACGAACAAATAAACGAAGACAAATACACACAAACTAAATAGGACGTTACAAATGAGAAAATACAGACAAAAAAATTAAGGAAAATCGGAAATGATACACAAAAGTTATCTAATAATTGAAAGGAACGTTCAGAAGAATTCACTCTCTCTCTCTGTTGCGGTATCCAAACAAGAAGTGGCGTGTTTCCGCCTGTTACTACCCAAATTAAAAATTAGTGGGAGGGGGAAGAGACAAATGCATGCTATGCATTTAATTGGTGGACGGTTTTTCTTTTCTTTCTTCGATGACGAGGTGGCGGGCCTGACAGGGCCTTTGGCACTCAGAGCTTTTGCCAGGGGGTTGATAGATGGCATCTGAGGTTTCGCGATACCCTGGAAGGCGGAAATATCTGCATGTGGACCGGTGGACCAGGCCGGTACGAGACAGATGGGGAGGGGAGCGGGATATTCTTGGCGAGAGGCAGATCGTAATGCAGCGCGCTTCCAGGCGTATCTCAGGATACGATGATCTGGGCCGCCCCGGCTACTGACTCTGAGGCTTCCAGGTGACCTGCCAGGCATAGCGGGATTGAGGGATGATCTCCCTCGTTGATCCGGTCGAGACGGCACGTACGATAATAGAGAAGGACGGGAAAAATACAGGATTACAAACGATAGAAATTAAATTAGGGGACCTTCGGAACCTGAGCTGGGGACTCCTTGTTTGATTTATTTCTATTATTCGCGGGGTCGCTTTCGTCTGAGGAGGAGTCGATTGTTTCATTACGAGGCAAATATTTTGCCTCGTTACAATATATACATATATCTGTAATTATATCATAGCTTAAAATAACATTCCACATGGCCTTATGACTATTTTATACTCCCCCATGTTTTTACTATTATGTTATCTCTTACTTATTATATGCTCTTTCACTCTTTTCTTAAAGCTTTTCAGCTCTCTGATACTTTTCATATCCCCAGGTAAATCATTGTATACAGGGTGTCTGGAAATTCGCGCACCATCGGCATACTGGCGGATTCCTTGCGAAAAATTAGGACGGAACTTACCAATAAAAAAAAGTCCGCAACGGCTTAGTTTTCCTGTAAAATCATTTAATAACGAATCAATCAGCGTTTAGCTTTAGGAGAGAATGGTTAGAACATTGCATAGCCGTCCGCCCCACTCCTGGGCGAAGCGGGGAATACCACACATTATTGTCTCGATCTCGGTAGTGGGGGGGACGGCGATGCGGAGCTTTAGCCAGTCTTTCTTAAAACCGATGCTGATTGGTCCGTTATTTAGTGCTTTTACATGGAAACTAAGTCCTTGCGGACTTTTTTGCATAGGTAACTTTCGTCTCAATTTTTCGCAAGGAATCCGGCAGTATGCCGATGGTGCGCGAATTTCCAGACACCCTGTATCTTTGCCCCCGCATACATCAAGCTTTGTTGTGCGCTTGTCGTTTTCCTTATTTGTATTTGTATATTTTGGGCTTGTCTCGTTCTAGTGCCTCTTTTATCACCTATCAGCTGCAAACTTTCACTAAGCACATCACGAATCATATTGTTCACCAACTTGTACATAAATACGCTAACGTTATACTCTAGCCTCTCCCTTATTGACATGAATCGTAATGCTACCAGCATATCTTTTATTCTTGCATATCTATCTACTTGCAGTATTGTTCGCATCGCTCTATTTTGTGCTTTTTGCAGTTTTTCTATCTCGGTTTTCCCCATGTTGATCATTATAGTGGCACAGTACTCGAAGTGTGGAGCGATTATAGTGTAAGGAGAATTTGAATTAAATCTCCCGCTAAAGTAAACGACGAAGGACGACACTAGTCGTGAATCAAAATAATATCTAGATTCTGCACTAGTCAAAGACACTAGCCACTAAGCGAAGTAGGATAAGTAGCTCTCTCTTGGGAAGACCGTGAAATTGAACGGACGTGTCGTTGTTCCGACCTAAAATAGTAGACAAACTTTTATTTTTCTAATGTGACGTTAAATTTGAAAATTCAGTTTTGTGACTATAAAATTTCGAGAGTAAACTCACCAAATCAAATAAGTTTAAATAATTTCGAGAGTAAACTCACCAAATCAAACAATTTTTAAAGTTTCGAGAGTAAACTCATCAAATCAAATAGTTACGATCACCCAATGTGAATCTATCACATAAACCATCACATGGCGGAGAGGAGATTTATCTAATATATCACATGCCATCCTAAGACCTGGTGTTGGAATTTCTATCTCAAACAATAACTGAAAAACTGAACTTATCAACGAGAATATACGAAGTAGGATGTGGATATGAAGTCACGGAATCATTAGTAAAAATATCATCGCCAACGTCTTATATAACCATCTTTATCCTGCTTTGAAACCATGATACTCCTTTCGTCACGAACAATGTCAACGAAGTCAGAGATAAGTTAATAATATACTTAAAATATAAAATTAAAGTTATAAAGGAATTCAATAAGTATAAAACGGTATGACTATAGTCCTTCCCAAGGAGGTAATTTTTTATTAATAAACAAGGAGAAACGAATTTGATTTAACTGAGTGTGATATATAAATTTTAAAAGACATATACCTATACAAATATACAATTTTAATAAAGGAATGGATGAATGAATGTTAATTTTAAGAAGATCCACGTATACATATATTTATATTGAGTAGACGAGTATCATATACACAGATAACTAATAAAATCAAATTTATATTTGGATGGTCCTCATAATTGGCTATTTTTTATCTACTTTTTCAAAAACAAAACCTATTTCAAAATAACATTTCAATATACCTATCTTCTTATTCTAAATATAACATAAAATCGTTACATTGGCGCTCAACGTGAAGGGCATCGAGTCTAATCCCAAGCTCGTGAAAATAAAAGTGTATATGTGTATATGATACGTGTATTCATTGTTGTTGTCTATGGGTAGAGTTAGTCATAGCCCGATTGTTACTAGGTCAGGAGCTATACACAAGACAATACAGTGTAAGGCGACGACACCTGTTCGCAATAAGAAGCAGAAGGATAAGATGGCAGAGGGAGCGAGTGAACAAGTGGCGGAGCAACTGAGACAGTTGAAGCTTGAGCAACAAAAGCTTGAAAAACAACGTGAGCAGTTACAACAACAAATGACACAACATGGCTCATATCAAGATTTAGTAAATCAAGTCAGAGATCTGCAACAGTTGAGGGGTATAAATCAGGCTATACCAAATGTTCGTCCAGAGGTATCAAATCAGACAAGTAATACTACAAATCAGTTGTTGAGCGGATTGATAAATCATTTTCAATATCTTCAGTTAGGCATTAAAGCACCAACATTCTCAGATGAGGAAACTAGTAATCCTATTGAATTTTTGAAAGAATTAGAACAATATTTTAATGTTAATAACGTAGGTGAGGCGCATAAATGTTGGGTAATTGGTAGTGTTTTGATGGGCCGAGCAAAAGTATGGTTTGAAATAAATAAGGATGTATGTAATACTTATGAAAGTTTTAAACGGTTATTTCGAGAAGAATTTTTTTCGGTGCAACATCAAGTTAAGGCTAAAAATCGATGGTCATGTCGTAGATATAGAACTCAGGATGGGGGATTGCGGAGTTATTTTAGGAAGCAAAGCAAAGAAGCCAAATATTTTGAGGGTGCGTTGTCCCAATATGAAATAAATTATGCTGTGGTACAGCAATTGCCAGTTAGAGTAAGAGATTTGCTAGCGACAGTGGATTTTAATAATACCAATTTAATATCGCAATCTTTGTCGAATATAGATATATCTCAGGAAGATAGAGACTATGATCGGAGTAAAAATTTAGGAATGTATAGATCAAATCAAAATGAGACGCAAGCACAAAATAACATACAACATCAAAATACAATGCCGCAACAAGTTATATTGCCAAATACAAGTTTTCCGCCTCCAGTAATAGTTAGACAAGGAAATTACAATAACCAAGCATTGGGTGTGTCTAACTATTATCAAACGCGTCATTTAAACTAACTCCGGGTGCGGTATACCCAGATCCGATATCGTACCAATGGTCGAATGATTATATAGAGGATCTATCAACAGATATAGATAGTGATAGTCAATTGAACAAAGTAAAAGAAAGTCAATGTCCAAAATGTCCGCATTTATTAGTTGAAATAGCAGGTATTTCTACATATGCACTTCTGGATACTGGAAGTCAAATTACGTGCATATCTGAGGATTTTTACAAACACATTTCAAGTCGTAATAGTTTTGCAGAGTTGCCAGTAACGAACATCAAGGTTTATACGGCGATCGGAAAAAAGCAGTTAACATAAAGCATCAAGTTTTAATAGAGTTGAGGATAGATCAGCGAAGAATGACCTATGCTTTCCTAGTGGTACCCAAACTGTCTGCGCATGTTATATTAGGTGATGACTGGTTGTCAATTAATAGAGTAGTTTTGAATTATTATTTAGAATCTATTGAAATTCATGGAAAGGTAATAGCTGGCGAATTTGTATCGTACAGTCGAGACTTGGTGGATAGATTGGAGTCTTCTATAGATAATAATATCACTTATATCCAAATCGTTAAATGTCAAATGATGAACGATTGCTTGAATAAGTATTCTGAAGGGAATAATGAACGATCATCGGTAGTTCAAAATGTGGACCTGTTATTTTTAAATAATCAGGGTAGTGAAAATTATGAAATGAATAGTGAAGTTTCGGATGAAATTAATGTTGATATAGAATGTCCAAATAATGATGAATTGAATCGCGAAAATATAAACTGTCAAATAATAATTAATACGCCTATAAAAGAGGGTATTAAGGATAATAATGTGAATGTAATGAATGTTGATAATATGTGTAATGATAATAATATTGATGTCGGTAAAAATAGTAATGAAGATCAAAACGATGAAGATGATAGAGCTTGTAATAATATCGAATCAGAAATAGACGCGGAAACATTAAGTTTGTGTCAATTGTTTAGTCAAAAGGAACGGGAAGAACAAATACATGCCCCTAATGATGATGAAATTATTCAACAAATTATGTCTGATGATGAAATGGGTGTAGATTCAGTAGCCCGAATCGATGAAATAGAGGAATTTCATGATAGCCAGGCAAATGAAAATGTAGAAGATCATAATTTTTTCAAAGAGTTTCGAATGATCGTGTCTAATCTTATGATGCAGGACGTTAGGTATACTGAACCATTGTTTGAATTAATATTAAAGCACAAAAAATTGTTTTCTGACAAGCCAGGTTGCACCACTATATATGAGCATCGCATTCGTTTGAACAGTGATAGAGCATTCGTTCGTAGATCTTATCCAGTACCTTTAACACTTAAAGAATCAGTAGATCGAGAGATTCAACAAATGTTAGAAGCCGGTATAATTGAACCATCTATAAGTCCATTTTGTAACCCATTGAGAATAGTTGCAAAGAAGGATGGTAGGATTCGCATTTGCCTTGATGCTCGTTATCTGAATGACATAATAGAAGCTGACAATGAAGCACCGCCTTTAATTAATGACATCTTGCAAAAATATCATGGAAGCAAATATTTTACTACTGTAGATTTGACTCACGGGTATTGGCAAATTCCATTGGAAAAAGAGTCACGGCGTTATACAGCATTTTTACATAATTCGAAATTATATCAATTTTGTAGAGTACCATTCGGTCTTAAAACTGCAGGTAATGGCTTCGTTCGTGCACTTAATTTGGCTTTCAATAACGAGTTTGAAGAATTTTTAACATCGTATATCGACGATCTGCTTATTGCATCTGAAAATTTTCAGGATCACATGCGACATTTAGGTTTAATTTTTACACGGTTACAACAGTATAACTTTACTTTGAAACTTGGAAAATCATTATTCATGCAGGATACAATTCCATTCTTAGGGTTTATTTTATCTAATAACGGAGTGCGTCCGGATCCTAATAAATTAAAAATAATAACGGAATTTCAGGAACCTAGAAATAAACAACAGTTGCAGCAATTTTTAGGTATGTGCAATTATTACCGACAATTTTGTATACAGTATTCAAATTATGTTGACCCGTTTAGAGAATTACTAAAGAAGAATAACTCATGGAATTGGAAGCCACATCATGGGATGGCTTTCCAAGAATTGAAAAACAAGTTTGTTGATACGATTACTTTAAATCATATCATTCCCGGTGCACCATATAAAATACAAACAGATGCCAGTAATAAGGGAATCTCGGGAATTTTATTTCAAACCAATGCAGATGGAAATCATTTTTTAATAGGTCTTGTTAGTCGTTGTTTAACCCAAGCAGAAGCAAATTATATGACAACTGAGAAGGAATTATTGGCAATTATATACACCGTTACGAAATTTAGGACTTATTTAATTGGGAATAAATTTCAAATAATTACCGACCACAAAGGGTTATGTCTTTTGAATAGTACACCATATCAAAATGCAAGACTTATCCGATGGAGCCTACTATTACAACAATATGACTTTGACGTAGTATACTGCACGGGGCGTGAGAATGTTGTAGCAGATTTTTTTAGTCGTAATCCGAATGCAAAATTTCATGAAGAGGTCGATAATACATTGGTAATATTTCACATAGAATCTGAAATTTCATCGAATTTAAGATGTGACGAAGGATTGTCAATTGAGACAATAAAACAATTAATGTGCGATAAAGCGTTCCCTAATGAATGCAAAAATTTAGCGAAATGGCAAAAGACAGATCCTAGAATTAAACAGAAAATAGACGAACTTAATAAAGGAATTTCTATTGACAAGTATAAAATGTATCACGACGTGTTATTCATGAATAACGAAATTGACGATCAATGGAAAATAGTTGTTCCCAGTGAATTAGCCATAAAATTAGTTGATACTGTACATAGCAAATTGGGTCACCCAGGTGTATTTAAAACATTGCAATATTTAAAGAGATATTATTATTGGAAAAACATGTCTAAGGTAGTAAAAAATTATGTTCTTTGTTGTGATTTATGCCAACGAATCAAGCATTTATCTTATAGTATGGAAGGGGAATACCAATTAGTTCAATCTAGCCGACCAAATGATTTAATAACAATAGATTTTTATGGGCCACTGCCACGGTCAGTAGGAGGTGTTCAGTATATTTTGGTAATATTGGATGCATTTTCTAAATACGTCACTCTATATGCAATCACGCGAGCAACAACGCAAATCAGTTTAAAAAAAATTATTGAGAATTATATACCTAAAAACATGGCAAACCTGAAAGAATTCTATCCGATAATGGTACTCAATTTACGGCGATAAGATGGAAAAATGAATTGGAAAAATTAGGAATCAAAGTATGTTACTCCTCAATCCGCCATCCTCAATCAAATCCGACAGAACGAGTAATGCGAGAACTTGGCAAATTTTTTAGACTTTATTGTAGTGAGCAACACACGAGGTGGGGTAAATATATTGGTGTCATTGAAGAAATTTTAAACATTACAACGCATCACAGTACAGGGTATACACCATATGAATTGCAATTTGGAGTTGATCCAAAAGACAAAATTCAACAAATCGTACAGTTTCCACCATCAACCATAGTACCAAACGAAACTAAAATACTCATGGCAAAAGAACGGATAACAAAAAACTTTCATAAGCGTCGCATACAACAAAAAGGAATATCAAAAATAAAACTTGAAATAGGTGATCAGGTTCTAATAAGAGTACCTATTCAATCTAGTGCTCTAGATAAAGTAACACAGAAATTTTTTCATTTATATCAAGGACCCTACCGAATAGTCAACATTATTGGAACCAATGCGTATACTCTAGCAAATCCTAATGACCAAACTAAAATAAAGGGCACTTATAATCGAACGAACTTAAGAAGGTATTATCAATCTGCATAACAAGTGATGCCGTATGTGCACCAGCATGCAACTACAGCTGTCTAGTTGCTCCTACCACTGCTCATTCAAACTCATAGGGAAAATGTATATATGTATATAGAAAATAACAATAGTTTTAAAAAAAAAAAAAAAAAAACGGTTACTGTTAAAAGTAAGAACAAATGTAAAAGACTAAGTATTCTGTGTAAAGTATGCAAGTATGAGTGTGACTTGAAGTTTTTCTTCATCAATTTGTTTAACAACCTGTGATAAAGAAAAGGGGGATAATGTAAGGAGAATTTGAATTAAATCTCCCGCTAAAGTAAACGACGAAGGACGACACTAGTCGTGAATCAAAATAATATCTAGATTCTGCACTAGTCAAAGACACTAGCCACTAAGCGAAGTAGGATAAGTAGCTCTCTCTTGGGAAGACCGTGAAATTGAACGGACGTGTCGTTGTTCCGACCTAAAATAGTAGACAAACTTTTATTTTTCTAATGTGACGTTAAATTTGGAAATTCAGTTTTGTGACTATAAAATTTCGAGAGTAAACTCACCAAATCAAATAAGTTTAAATAATTTCGAGAGTAAACTCACCAAATCAAACAATTTTTAAAGTTTCGAGAGTAAACTCATCAAATCAAATAGTTACGATCACCCAATGTGAATCTATCACATAAACCATCACATGGCGGAGAGGAGATTTATCCAATATATCACATGCCATCCTAAGACCTGGTGTTGGAATTTCTATCTCAAACAATAACTGAAAAACTGAACTTATCAACGAGAATATACGAAGTAGGATGTGGATATGAAGTCACGGAATCATTAGTAAAAATATCATCGCCAACGTCTTATATAACCATCTTTATCCTGCTTTGAAACCATGATACTCCTTTCGTCACGAACAATGTCAACGAAGTCAGAGATAAGTTAATAATATACTTAAAATATAAAATTAAAGTTATAAAGGAATTCAATAAGTATAAAACGGTATGACTATAGTCCTTCCCAAGGAGGTAATTTTTTATTAATAAACAAGGAGAAACGAATTTGATTTAACTGAGTGTGATATATAAATTTTAAAAGACATATACCTATACAAATATACAATTTTAATAAAGGAATGGATGAATGAATGTTAATTTCAAGAAGATCCACGTATACATATATTTATATTGAGTAGACGAGTATCATATACACAGATAACTAATAAAATCAAATTTATATTTGGATGGTCCTCATAATTGGCTATTTTTTATCTACTTTTTCAAAAACAAAACCTATTTCAAAATAACATTTTAATATACCTATCTTCTTATTCTAAATATAACATAAAATCGTTACAATAGTTTTATAGACGATGCATCGTGTATACATCGATATGTGATTTCCTACCCGATTTAGGAAGCTTGTTTTTTTACCGACTTTTTTCACTACATAATCGCAATGTTCTTTAAATGTCAGATGGTTGTCTAATACTACTCCTAGATATTTCATTGTTGTGACTCTCTCTAATTCCTCTTCCTCTTTAGTTCTTATTTTTATTTCCCTTCTTAACTCTTTTCTAATGCTCTTTAAAATCATGTATTTAGTTTTCTTAGCGTTCATTTTTAATTTGTTCCCATTTAACCATTCCTCTAATTTGGTTAGCACTGCTTGTAGTTTTGTTTCTATTTCTCCTACGCTGTCTCCCGTGACAAATATCATAGTGTTATCTGCGAATAATTATATTTCGTCGTCTCGTCCTCCAGATCAAATGGTAGTAACGTCGTTACTGATTGGTCCTGCCACAGATTATTTAAAATAAGGAAATTCCTAGCGCCCTCTACCTTCTATGGCGTCACTTCCCCTGTTCTCTCGCGCCACATCACCATTACGTTTTTCTGTGCGGTCCTGTTAACACATAAAAATCAACACCTATAAAAAGTGAACGTTTATAACGTTTTTATTTCATTAAACGTGCAATTTTTCTACAAAAAATGAGCTCGCGAGGCGAGAGTTCTCATTCTCGTAAGCGAGAACGATCAAATTCTTCTAGTTTTGAGGAAAAACTTCTACGTAAGGTTCGTAGGCTACAAGACGAGATACGACATGGCCGCCATCACGTGAAGAACAAAGGCCGCCATAAGTCCTCGCGTCATTTTGTGAGGTCTGATAAGCGACCTTCGCATAAATACGCGCCACGTTATAGCCGTTCTCCCAGTGAAAGTGACGACGAGCGTCGATCACGTGAACGGATTGCGGTTGACAGACCTGGGAAAAGTAGGCTGTCAACGCAGGACCAGAGTCCTGAGTCAACGAGTGATTCATATGGTAGCTCTTTGCAGTCCACAAGCGAATCAGAACATACTATCGATGTAGAGAGAAGACCTCTACAGCAGATACAAGAAAATGACAACAGGGCAGAGGTACCGGAACTAGATCCTAATATCCTAACATTACTCGGGGAAGTAACATCAAAAGAGGGTCCAGTAGGCCCTAAGATCCATGATGCTTTAGCAGAGCGCTGGAAAAAGATCCTAGCCGTAGGCTTGGGGGAAGAAAATAGGCTAGAGCTTATCAAAAAGTATCCTCCGCCAGAGAATTGTTCGCTGATTAAGGCACCGACTCTCAACCCAGAAATTAAATCAGCATTAACGTCATCGGTAATCAGGAAAGATTTTTCTATGGCTGTTTCCCAAAACCAACTGGGTGCGGCAGTAGCGGCAATTGGGGTCGCTTTGACAAAGCTATTTGAAAAAACTGAAACGCCGGTATCTCAGGCAGACGAAGTATCAACAAACCTGATCGCATCTCTGAGTGACGCAACACGAATTATGACGGACTTACATTATTACATGTCCTTATCCAGAAGATACATGATTTCTACAGCCTTGAATCCAATTGTAAAGAAAACAGCCGAAGGTAGTAGCGTGGATACCTTCCTCTTTGGCGCAGACTTTGCTGATAAGCTCAAAGCAGCGCAAGGCGTAGAAAAATCATCAAAATCCCTTGCGAAAGGGAAGAAAATAGAATATTCTCCAGCCTCGAAAAAATACAGTGGATCAAAATCAAGCTTTGTGAATCCTTTAAACTCGCAGGGCCCTCCCAGGAAGATGTTCAACCAGAATATGCGCAACCAGAGCAACCAACATCAAAACCGCAGCTCACAGCGGGGAGGGCAGAAACAACGGTTCAGCAACCGCCAAGCGACACGTTAGAAGTAAGAATCGCAGGAAGGTTAAGTGAATTTTCAGAAAAGTGGAAAGAGCTCACTTCTGACCCCTTTGTACTGTCAATAGTTAAAGGTTATAGAATCCCATTCACTCACAAACCCTTTCAACGAATTCCTCCAAGGGAACCTTCTTTTTCTCCAACAGACTCAATCTTAGTCAAAGCACTGATCAAAGATCTACATAGTAGGGGAATAGTTAAAAGAGTTAAGGCACGCGAGACCCAATTCCTGTCTTCTTATTTCTTAGTTGACAAACCGAATGGGGATAAAAGATTTATACTTAACCTGAAAAAGCTGAATCAATTCATGTCTCCTCCTCATTTTAAAATGGAAGATCTAAGATTGGCATTACGTTTAATAACACCAAATTGTTTCATGTCAACAATCGATTTAAAGGATTCGTACCTTTTAGTATCTATAGCTCAATCTTTCAGGAAATATTTACGCTTCTCTTACCAGGGGATCCTATACGAATTTACTTGTCTCCCTTTTGGGCTTTGTACCGCTCCTCTGGTTTTTACGAAACTCCTGAAGCCTGTGGCTCACTTCTTAAGATCCAGGCGTTTGGTTTCTATTATCTATTTAGACGACATACTTTTAATGGGGCAAAGTAGAATCGATTGTGTAAGAAATGTAAATCAGACACGAAGTTTACTTGAATCGTTAGGATTTGTCCTAAATACGGAAAAATGTCAACTCCAACCTGCAAATCAGGTAAAGTTCCTGGGTTTCATGATCAATACTCAGGAATTTAGCCTCAAGTTGCCAGAACAAAAGAAGCAGAAAATAAGAAACCTGTTAGTCAATTTCTCTAAACAAAAAACTTGTAAGATTAGAGATTTAGCTAAACTCATAGGAGTGCTGAGTGCAGCCAGCCCAGCTGTAGAATACGGTAGATTGTATACAAGGGTATTAGAGAGACATAAGTTTCTAGCCCTTCAAAACTCAGACGGTGATTATAGTAGGAGAATGCAAATCCCGAAGGCTGTTCTCCCAGAGCTTGTCTGGTGGATCACAACACTTCCTTCATCTAGGCGAGTTATTAGAAGTGATACCTTTGAGATGGAAATCTTCTCTGATGCCTCATTATCGGGATAGGGGGCATATTGCAATGGCGAAAGGGCCAACGGTTGGTGGAACTCGTCAGATCGAAACCTCCATATTAACGTTCTAGAACTAAGGGCAGCGCTGTATGGGCTTATGTGTTTTGCAAAAAACTTACATTCCTGCAAAGTACTTTTGCGAATAGATAATACTACAGCTATAGCTTGCATTAATAAGATAGGTAGTGTACAGTTTCAAAACCTCCATCAAGAGGCGAGAAGTATTTGGCAGTGGTGCGAATCTCGCGGTCTTTGGATTTTCGCATCATATATACTGAAACGTTTTCGTCTACTTGAGTCGAAATGCAACGTTACTGAGTTCTACTCCTTTTGAGTGAATTGTTCTATTATTACATGATTCAAATTAAATCTCAGGGCTACTGAAGCAAACCGGCATTAGATTTAAATTTTGAGTTTTCTTCTTTGTATTGAGTGATCGAATAATTATTTTTAAATTAATCAAATCTTATTAACTAATTCTAATCATCAATTGCAGCTGCGGAGCAGTTGCTCGTTAGCGTTAACTGAATGATTTTCCTTAATAGTAAGATGAAATATTGATTGCAGCCGCAGAGTTTTACCCCGTTGGCGTTAATCAATGTATTGGATATGTGCAACGATTGCAGCCGCGGAGTTTTATCCCGTTGGCGTTAATCGATGTATTGGATATGTGCAACGATTGCAGCCGCGGAGTTTTATCCCGTTGGCGTTAATCGATGTATTGGATATGTGCAACGATTGCAGCTGCGGAGTTTTATCCCGTTAGCGTTAATCGTTGTCTTTGATATGGATTAGGATTGGAATATTAATTAATTGCGGCCTCAGAGCATACACCCGTCGGCGTTAATTAATTTTATAGGATATATTTACAGACCTTTTGATTTTTATATTTTCTTGTAATCGAAGCTTATCTTTTTCTTTTGTATTTTATTTTGATTGATTCTATGAGTTTTAATCATGAATGAACTACCTGCTTTGCTCGCCTCTTTATATAGGCGGTTCCCCACCCGAATCTACCTGTTTACTACGATTTTCTTTGACTTCTAAGTGTTCCTATGTCTCTAAAACGTCTCTATGGTCTATTTTGCATAATATTTCGATGAAATATCGTGCATACTCTATTTAAGATAAGTTTCGATCCTTTTCTTTATTTAAATTGAAATATTGCTTTTTCTACATAATTATACTGTAATTTGTCTTATATGATAGGGTAACATAAAATAACGTTTCAATACAGTCAAAAGAAAATGTCGAAGCAGATGAGGAGTCACGAAGGCTCCCCATGGAAACTGAATGGGAATTGGCTGACTGGGCATTCAAGAAAATTGTTCAAAGTTTTGGAAACTTTGATATTGACCTTTTTGCCTCTAATAGTAACCAGAAATGCCCTAAGTTTGTTTCTTGGAAGAAAGACCCTATGTCATATGCTACAGATGCCTTTACTCTGTTATGGACGGACTTCTATTTCTACGCTTTTCCACCCTTTTCATTGATCTTGCGTACTCTAAGAAAAATCAAAGACGACAATGCAGAGGGAGTATTGGTAGCTCCTTTCTGGCCAGCGCAATCCTGGTTTCCCTTTTTTAAAGAGATGTGGGTCAAAAAACCTATATTTTTTCACCCAAAAAATAATTTGCTTCTCTCCCCTTTCAGAGAAGTTCACCCATTATCCAAGACACTTATCCTGGTCGCAGTGCATTTATCCGGCAGGCCTTCTTGCTAAAAGGTGCGCATGAGCATCGCTATACCTCTCCTATCATCATCTATAACGGAAGGAACACTAAAGCAATACGATACGGCATGGAAGTCTTGGTGGATATGGTGCAAGGAAAACAGCACTCCAGTCTTCGCAGCTCCACTTGATAAAGTGTTACTTTTCTTGACCCAGGCTTTTCACAAAGTCAACTCTTATTCAACGCTCAACTCATATCGCTCGGCTCTCTCTTTAATACTAGGACAAAGCCTGGGGGATAATCCTATTATTCAGAGGTTTTGCAAGGGAGCCAGTGTTCAGAAACCTCAAACTCCCAAATATTCGTATATATGGGATACAAAGCCAGTACTGAAATTTCTATCGACCTTGTTTCCTAACAACAGCCTGACTCTACAAAACCTAACAAAAAAGCTAGTAACTATCCTGGCATTAATCACGGCACAACGGGTTCAAACCCTTTCCAAAATCCGTATAAATAATATTAAAGTGTGCAATGAAATTTTCCTCATCACTATACCAGAACGGATAAAAACAACAGCAGGAAACCGATCTCAACCAATTTTAAAAATACCTTTTTTTCACGAGCAGCCAGCCTTATGTGCTGCTCCAGTTTTAACATCTTATATAAGAAAAACAAAAGAATTGCGACCATCTAATGAAACTTCACTTTTCATCACTTTCAAAAAGCCTTATCACGCTGCTTCTACACAGACATTAAGTCGATGGATAAAGGATACATTAACACATAGTGGCATCGATACCAATATATTCTCGGCTCATAGCACAAGGCACGCCTCAACGTCGGCGGCTTCACGAAAAGGGCTCAATATTGAAACAATTAGACAAACAGCAGGGTGGACTGCTGAGTCCCAAGTATTTTCTCGTTTCTACAATCACCCAACCAAAGAACTGCAAAACTTTGCAGAAACAATACTAAATGAGACTGTTTAACTTTATTACCTGATTAATATAACTAAAAATATAACGTACTGCTTATATATACACACGCCAATTACAGGACATGTGATACCTGTCTCCCTTGGCCTGTGTACTTTAATTCTTTATCGATATAAATACATATTATAATTTCTAAGTAAAACATAGTTCTCTAATAAAAATTCTTTTTTTTTCCATTGTTCCTAAAAGAATATACAGATATATATATATATAGATATATTGGATTGTTAAGTGCAAAAATATATAGTATGTTTTTCCTAAATAGAATATAAGTTAGTTGATACTGGTGAGAGCTTCTCGCCATATGTTTTCAAAGATTTCTACTACTCGTTCCTTTTTTTGTCCATGATCTACATAAGTATTCCCTACTATACTAAGTCAAATAAAACCATTGTTTTACGAAAGATGAGTGACGAACAAGTTATTTCCTGAGAAGAGAGACTCTCAAATCGCAACCTTGCTTTAAACAGCTACCATTTGATCTAGAGGACGAGACGACGAAATATAATTGTAAGATTGAACGAACTTACCTAAGTGAAGTTCAATCCCAATTATGTGAGTCGTCTCGTCCGAATAGATCAAAACCCACCCAAAAAAAAAAAAAAAGAGAGTACCCTTCCCTAGTTGCGTTTTGAATCTTTAAAAGTAATGGTGATGTGGCGCGAGAGAACAGGGGAAGTGACGCCATAGAAGGTAGAGGGCGCTAGGAATTTCCTTATTTTAAATAATCTGTGGCAGGACCAATCAGTAACGACGTTACTACCATTTGATCTATTCGGACGAGACGACTCACATAATTGGGATTGAACTTCACTTAGGTAAGTTCGTTCAATCTTACAATTTTACCGTTGATTCCTCCGTTTTGACTTTCACGATGTCATTTATATATAATATAAAAAGTAAGGGGCCCAGTACCGAGCCCTGTGGCACTCCATATTCCGTTGGTACTCTCTCTGACATTTTTTCTCCTAGTTTCAGTTGTTGGTATCTTTCATTTACATACGAGTTAAACCAACTCAGTACTGTTCCTTTTATACCACAGCATTCCAACTTCCGTATCAGTTTTTTCCTGTCAATCGTTTCGAATGCCCTCTTGAGGTCCATGAATAGTACTCCAATGATTTTGATCCCCTGTTCCCTTTTTCAACTCCATTTGTTGTATTATTTGCCACAATTCTTTTTCTGTTACCATGCTGAATTCCTCCCATTCGTTATTTCCATTGTTATCGCTCATGTTTTCTACGTTTTCATTATTGGTATTATCCTCAATGCTTAGAACTATGTCCTTTATACTTTCGATAAAGTACCTATTAAATCTATTTACTACATCTAGTTCTTCCATACCCTCTTCATCGAATTTAATATCTCCATAACTACTGTTTTTATCAGTATTTCCGTCGATTACTCCTTTGAGTGTTCTCCACATTTCTGTTGGATTATTTTTGTTATTATCGATCATTTCCTCGTAGTGTTTCTTCTTATTGTTTTTGATCGTTGCTACTCCTAGATTTCTGTATATTTTATACTGTTCCCAATCTGCTCTCTCATTCGTTAATATTGCTCTTTTGTACGCTGTATCCCTAGCTTTTGTGATTTCCTTAATCTCTTCGGTGTACCATTTATTATCGATCCATTTCCTCGGTATTTTTAACTTTTTCATTGGCGCTATCGCATCTAATGTGCTGATTATATCCTTAATTAATCTAGTCGCTTTCCTTTCCACGTTTTCGTGTTCACTGTTTACCACTGTTCTCTTTTTCCATTTCCTGTTCTCTTTTTTCCTTTCGCCATCACAACGCACCGCATTATACCCTGTTATATTAATTTCAGAGTCATCTATGTCCTCGTTCAGTCTTGTCTCAGTTAATGCTACTGCGAATGGTTCTATTTGTCGGAATATTTGAATTTCTATTTCATCCCTATGGGCTACAAGACTTCTCGCGTTCGAGCACATAATAAGGTTATTTCCTTTTGTAATTCGTTGCTATTCATCGTCCTGAGCTCTTCTACTTCTTTCTTGTTCCATCCTCCTCAAGTAGGTTGGGCATTTTCTGTCCGTTGCCTCGTGGTCGTCCATGATCTTGTTATTATTGTACCGCTTGATGCTCTCCGCACAGTTTATGCATTTCTTTATCTCGGTTACACATTCGTTACCTCCGTGAGTTCCTGCACAATGTTGGCATCTTGCTTCCTTTCTGCAATGCTTCGCCATGTGATTAAAGCCCCAGCATTTGAAGCATCTTAATACGCTTACAAAATCGAATACCCTGCATTTTCTCCATCCGAGGTTCACTTCTCCTTTGTTTATTAATTTCTTATGTGTCTCTACATCCGTTTCAATTATGAGAGTTCCAAATTCATTTCTTCTCGTGCTTTCTCCCTCGCCCTTTTCCCCGATCGTTCCTCTTTTCAATATTTTCATGCATAGTTCTTCGCACTCGATCAACTCATTTTGTACTTTTATCGTTCCCAGTAGTGATTGGTCCGACAGCTCCATATCTTCATGGTCGATTCCGATGATTTTAATCATTGGTTGTCTTTGTTTCGGTACGATTGTTTCAAAGTCCTTTCCTATCGACTCATCCACCGATGTTTTCAGTCTGTCTACTTTTTTTGCGCTCTCACATCCTATAATTACCGTTCCTCTATTTCCTTTTGTGACCCTGGATACTCCTATTGGTAGTGATTTTATCTTTATTTTTTCAAGTACCGTGTTTTTCGTTACATGACTCGCTTGTTGTTCTTTTGGTTTTACTATCAGTATGTTTTCGGGCTTTTTTCCTCCTACTTTTATTGCTTCTGAGTAACTCCTCGCTCCTCGTTCCTCTTTATCTACCGTATTTATTTTTGATATTGCCTGTTTTATTTCTTCAATTTCTTTCCTGAGACTATGCACTTCCCTAGCTACCGCGTCGTTGACTATTTTCCTTATCTCAGCTCTGCTGACACTGGTGTCCTTCATTTCTGTGACTATTTTTAGGATCATTTCTATGCTTTCTTCGATCTTACTGTTGTTCACTCTTTTTATTTGTATTTCCCTCATTTCTTTTTGTTCTCTTGTTGCTGTTGTTGCCGCCACCGCTCCTTTTTCTTCCGGTTTTCGTATCTTTTTTGTTGCTCCTGTTCCTTGTTCTTCTGGTTTTTGTATCCTTTTTGTCTCTTCTGTCTTTTCTGTATTTCTACTATTCATTCTTTCCTCGTTGCTGTCCTCTACTATCTTCATTTTCTCTTTTTCTTTTTCTTTATTCCGCCTAGTTTGCTCCCTCTTCCCTGAGCAGGGGACTATTTCGTCGCTGCTAATCCATACCTTATGTTTTTGGATACATCCTGGATGAAAAAGTTTCATGCAAGGTATGCATTTTGTTACATCGGTCTGGATTTCCTTTTTACAAGCATGGCAATCCCAGTCCCGACGTGACGCACTCATTTCTATCCACCTTCAATCCCCTATAACGTGCAGATCTCAGTATTATCCTATTTCTACTTTATCGACCGTAGTCGATATCGAGGTGTCCTCGTTGTCACCAGTTGGCGAGTTTCTTCACTTTGCTTGCGTTGGATCCTCCTCGGCAATTCTTCCAGTTAATATTTACGTCCTCTCTTTTAGGTTAGGTTAGATTAGGTTTGATTTGTATCACCTTTTCCTCCTGCAGGCCCACTCTCATATCGGATTCCTCATTTCCCAGTAGTGAGAGCAACAATTACACGCTCAACCCCACCCAGGAACTACCTAGCTGGAAGAAAGAAATGAAGAAAGAAAGTAAGAAAGAAAGAAGCGCAACTGAAGACAGACGTGTTCTGTCTTCAGAGAGAGAGAGAGAGGTATTGGAGAGGTAAGGAGAGCGAGGAAGAAAAGGAGAGAAAAGAGAAAACAGAAAGGGAGAAAAGAAGGAGGAACATAGTGATAAAGGGAGCAAGGGTAAGGGACGAGAGGTAGAGGGAAGAGGTGAGGAGGATCCTGAAGGAAGCAGCGGGGAAAGAAGTGGAAAAAGTCAATGAATGGGACAGAGGGGACGGAAGAGGAGGGAGGATCTGGACAGCGGAGCTGAGGAACGAGGAAGACAGGAATAAGATCCTGAGGAGAAAGAAGGAGATAGAAAAGAGAGAAAGAATAGGTATAGATAAGGATCTAACCTACGAAGAAAGAGAGGTGAGATGGTGGGTAAGTGAGAAAGAAAGAGAGAAAAGACAGCAGGGGAAAGAAGTCGAGACGGGAGAAGGAAAGATAAGAATCGACGGTAAGTGGTGGAAACTAGACAGAAAGCTCAAGGTGTGGTCCGAGGAAGCGGAGGAAGAGAAGGAAAAGGAAGCAGGAGGAAAGAGGGAAAAAGAGAGGAGGGAGAGAGAGGAAAAGGGAAAAGGGAGCGCGAGGAAAGGAGAGAGAGAGTAGAGAAGAAGACAGAAGTGATAGCAGCGAGCATAAGAGAGATGTCGGAGAAGTTGAGAGAGAGAGAGAAAGGGAGCTAGAGACGCTAGAGTAAGAGAGAAGGAAAAGGAAGAAGTAGGGAGGGAATAGAAAGAGACAGAGGGAAGAGGAGGAAGGAGAAGAACAGAGAAGGCGACGGGAAGGAAGGAGAAGAGGAAAATCGGAAGGAGGCAGGAAGAAGGGACGGAGGAAGCCACTGCTCAGTATAACGTAGGGCAACCAGCCAAGTTAACTAATTAGATCAGATAGTATCAACCCCGTCGGTCTGGCACAGAATTGGTGGGCTGGCTAATTTTCGGTTTATTTATCCTTATTTACATTTTAGAGTTACATTTATTTTGTTCGTAGGTTCATTCTAGTTGTGCTTTTAGATGGTTATTTTGTTTCTATTTTTGTTTTGCCACAAGCCTACTATTAGAATTGCTAGATGCAGCATTTTTGGGCTGACGGTTGGGGTCTAAGTCGGAGAGTGAGGAGTATAAGCGGCGAGTGGCCAAACGCTACTCAGAAAAGTAGATAGGAAGAGAGAAAACAGGAAAGTAGGGGATAAGGAAGGAGGAAGGGAAGGAGGACAGAGAGAGGAGGGAGAAAGGGATAGGATAGTATAAGTTGAGTACGTAAGAATAGGCTAAGCAAAATGAACCTGTCAAGTATTGGATAGATGTATTGCAACCAAAGGGTATCAATAAAGAATATATTATATTAATAAAATAATAGTAGAATAATAGAAAAAAATAAATAAATAAAATAAATAAAATAAATGAAATAAATAAAATAAATACAATAAATAAAGTAAATAAAATGAATAAAATAGTTACGATTGAAAATAAATGGTAAATAATGAGTAAATCGAATGAGAACAAAAGAAAATAGAGGCAAGCAGATAGGCGGGTAAACTACAAGAACAGGAAAATAAATAGAAGAAAAGTCAAAGTGAAGAATAAATAGAGTAACAGTAAGCATAAAAGTGAAAACAAAAACGCAAGAAAATAATAACGGTGAAATAATAACATAAAAAGAAATAGTGAAGTAATAAAATAATAATAAAATAGTAAAATAAATAACAAATAAAAATAAAGGATAGAAAGTGAGTAAAAACAGCAAAAACAGCAAGATGCAAGTGCCAAAGCGGGTACACTCGACAATCATAGCCTAGACCAAGGATGGCGAACCAATGGCACGCGACAACATAATTCGGGCACGCCGATAATTAACAAATCTATGTACTGTGACGTTGCAGATTTTCTGCCGTCACAGAAGCCCTTCCGGCGAACCTTTTTAGCTAACGATACCGCGAGAGAGAGGTAGAGCACGTCTCAACCTCGGGATAATAGCGACACACCTAATTAAGGAATATTAGAGTTAAACTAATTTGATGTGTTTTTTTGTTAATGTACGACGAGAGAGAGAGAGACGATTTAGATCAAGACTTCCGCTTCGAGAACTTCCGCTCAGAGAACTTCCGCTGCTGAGATGACCACAACTATCGCCACTGAGACCTCCACGGTACGCAGCCCGAGACCTGTACCTTAGAAAGTACCGAGGGTAGTACCGCATCATCTGGAGGGAAGGCTGTGGACCTTGGACGAAGATGCCGCTGAGAGTGAACAGGGCCTGCATACGGCTCCCTGTCAGCTGATGTCGCTTACCGCCTAGCATCTGGCCTGCAACGACGGCGTATAGGGTTGTACGCTACAACGCTGCAGCCTCCCGTTACCGCACCAGCTTCCACCTACCGCTCTTGTTATTATTATCGACGCCACGTTTGGTCCAGGAAAGACTCATGGCGTAACGTTATCGCCGAAGGATAAGCCACGTGAGAGTGGACGAGGATTGCGTCCCGCGTGCTCCTGACAGATCAAGAGAGGTGCAGATTCGGTCCAGGGGCACCTAGGTCTCGTCAGGAGGCTGCAGCGAGGCCGACTTCGGGTGAGTCCGCCGCTGTAGAGCCTATTCCGAAGAGATCAATAACGCAAGGACGGTACCGCTACGTAAGAGCCAAGGTCACACCTTCCTCCCCGTCATCTCGCAACCCCAGCCTCGAGGAACGGCTGAGATATCGCCAAGAAGCGCGGAGCCCTACGCCTGATGGCCCGCAACAAGATGACGCTTCGTAGACAACGACTGACGAGCTGTTGTTACGAAGTCGTCGGTTAAGGGAACCAATCAAGTAATGAGGTGTACCTCATAGGTTCCCCACCCCTAGGCGTAAGGAGTGTTGTATAGGCTTTATTACTGTAGCCTACTGCGTTAGTAATTCGGAGGGTCGGCGTCTTCCCAGAGGTGAGGTAAAGGTTTCACTTCTAGTCGCGTTGACGAAACTTGATTTTATTAATGAAATACAAAGAATGATATAAAAGGTAAAAGGTTCTAGTTGTAGGTCGAGCACTTGCTCACGTTCGAGTTCTTGAGTATTCCGGGATTACTACCCAGCTCCAAAAGATTCTGCTCAAGACTGGCGCGGCCGGAGTCGGCGCCTAATTTATGCCTAAACGATGCATGGTCAGCTTTTTCAAGTATTTAGGTCGATGCTGAACCAGTGCACCTTCTTTATTGCTTAACTATAAACGTCTGACAAATAAGCTATTTGTTAGTTCAGCTAATTAATGAGGTTAGCTTACAACAGGAGCAGCGAGGAGACCACCGTAATCCTGCAAGAACTCGACACTTCTACGTTCAATATCGTTGAAAGCCGACGTGCCAATACCTCTCTCTCGAATTCTTAAATTCGCACATATCGCCTTGCTAAGTTTCGCTGTTATTACCTTATTAATTATCGCTCCTAAGTTTATTGTTAGTTGATTGTTATCGTTGCGTTACAGTTACCAAGTTGAAGTTAAGTGAGTGTGTGAGAATCCCCATCTTCGCTAAGGTAAGGTTTCTTTGCTCTATCTGTTGTAAAGCCACGAGGTCTCGCTGAATTTTCCGCTCATCGTATCTTTTGTGTATCGTGTAGCTTACGGGCCACGTGATCAGTTCATTTTCTTTGAGGAAAGTCAGCAAAAGGACTTCGTGACTGACTATAGCTATTTTCTCCGCCTATCTTAGTAGATCTGTCTTTTCTGATTATAGCTGATGCGTATTGTTTGATACCTTACCGCTTACTTACTTTACCGCTTGATTAATCTATTTTCTCTGTCTATTTTTGCTATCTATTTTTCTGTAGCTATTTCTCTGATCTGTCTCTGTATTTAGTATTATATTATTGTGCATGGTGTGTCGCTAATTAATTTCCAACTCCCCGAGGGTTGGCTGAACGTAGATGTCATAGGCTAAGTTAGTTAATAAGTAATTTCTTTGATCCGAATCCCGCTGTATATCTTTGCATTTATCGTTATCCGAAGTACGTAATATTTCCATATAGTGCGAACCCTTTGATTATAATTGATTTCAGCACGTTTGAATCCAGCCTGTTATCTGAGAAAATGAGTTAAATTCAGTTGTTAAGGTATTATTGCCAATATTATAAATAATATCGCTAGCGTGCCGCTGGGTTAGAGAATTTGCCAGAGTATCGTATCGCTCGGTGATACGCAGTCTAAAACGTAGCATAATAGCTTGCTTTGTATCGCTTCTAAGGCGCTCGCTAGCCGACCGGCGTGGTTTTTTATAGCGCTGCGTCGAAAATCAGGTGTACTTAAATTATATTCTTTTCTTTGTAGCTTCGAGTTTATCCCAAGTCAAATCACATCATATACCGTCTCTATTATATTATTTTAAGTAGTTTATTCTGATCATCTTATTTTGTTATATTGAATTTATTTGTTACCGCTAACTAATTGTTAACGCTGAAAATTTGGAATATACGGAATCGTGGATTCCCTTGAAGGATTTATCTAGTGTACCAAACTTTATTTTATTAATTAGAAGGCGAACCTACCCACTCTACCATTATCGCTGCACATCTGAGCTAACCGTGGGCTTTAAGGCCGTCGTTCCGCTAAATTTGTCTGTACCGTTGTATCTGAATTATCGTAGCTATCTGTGATCGACGCAGTCGCGTCTGGGGCCCAACAAACAATATCGCTAGGACATTCATTTCGTAAATTCTAATTTCATTTGAGGAACGCCATAGGGTGCGGTGGTGCACCTCTGACACCATCGTTACAGTACTTGATCAAAAAAAAAAATTCCAATGAATTGAACGTAAAGCTTCAAGGCCCAAATAAAACGATTATCGTCATGAAAGATCTCATTCGTGCTTTTGAGGCTAACATTGCAAGTTTACAGTAACGATATTGCTACCAAAAACTTCAAGTATTCCGCAAACTTAAAAAAATTCACCAAAGATTTATATTCACACGAAAAACCAGACGAAGAAGAAGTCACCAAAGAGTTTAATTCGGTAATTCATTCATCAATCGAAGAATTTTCAGCAAGATTTTGTCAGTTCAACGAATTATCGGAAACATTCAAATTTATTGTGTATCCGGATGTGACTTCAGTGGATAAATTAAACTTGTCTAAATTTTATTGGTTGGAGATTGAAGAAATTGAAATGCAGTTGATTGGCGTCCACCCACACAGCAATTGAACGTCCCCTGAACGTCGCACAGAGCTCTTAAATATTTTTGTGAGGTTCCGCCAAACTTCGTCTTAAAGTCGCAGGAACGTCTCTGGGACCTCCTATGTCCCAATTTTGAAGCTCTTTGGACCGTCTTACGAACGTCTCATAAAACGCTTAACGGAGCTTCTAGAGACTTCTTTGCGACACTCGAATTTTTTATTTGTGACGATATATGGAACTGTTCAGAATTGAAGTGAAGTAACGCCATTTTGGTATGAGAATGTGTGTTAAATGTCGGGATAATATAGTGCTATGCCAATTTTCAAGGCCCAAATCACTTTTCTTTATTACAAATAGCGTTATTTTCTTCCGATTCTGAACTATACGTATTTATTGTGAATTACGAATAACAATTGCATAGCAATGAAAGAGAATATATTTTTCGAAATATTTTATTGAGCAGACATGAAAAAGTTATAAAAAAATCTAAATGATAAGTATCGGGATTATAACAGCTCGTTTTCTTCTTCGTCACTAGCGATGAATATACGACGTTTTTTAGTAGGTGGAGCATAGTTGCCTTGATTCAAAGTTTGGGTTATGGAAGTATTCTTCTTCAATGGAATATTTTTCCTCTTCCATCGATCTCCAGCGTGATGAAACCATTCCATTATTGATTTCGACAAGTCACTCCGTGACACTGAAGATCCAATTTTCCCATTGAGAATAGTATCTGTGTAATTTTGTAACGATATTTTGTGTTAGTTAATTCTGTGAACTTATTTATATTTCCAAATGACAAAGGTAAGGGAGTTGTATTATCTAAAGATGTACGATTCATCCGTTATGCAATAAGTCCAAGTAAAACCCGAGCCAAAGTTCAGATTCTTCTATCTTGAGTTTGAGTGATAAAATTACAAATAACAACAGTAACTCATATATGATAGTAAATAATACACCTATTATAATTCGGGAAATTTCCGTGTTTCCGAAACAAAGCGTACTCTTCCTTCCGGTCCACGAATAATCGCGCGCTAGATTGTCATCGATTATTGTGTTCAAGACATTAACGACAAATTTTGTCGGCGTCGGGCCTCCAATCTGGTTGATTAGATGTCTCTGAAAAGAAAATAAGCTATAGGTCAATATTTCAGATCAATACCACAAAATAGCAATGCTTGACAGTTGTCAATAACGTTTAATTACAGCGAAGTTTCAGGACTTACAAATTGACATGCGACAGTGTTATTAGCCAATAATTGATCATCAAACTTCTCCAACAACTCTTTCGTTTTCAGGGTGAATTCGGGCAGCAAATTTTTCGCCCTACTCGAATTGCTATTATATACTGATCCTGTCGGTTTTTCTTGCGTTGACTCAACTACTTGAGTCAAGTAGTTTACTTTTCTCACTAACGCACTAAGTACTGACCCCAACCTCGCTAAAACAATAATTTAATTGAAAGTGTGGATCCTGTCTATACCTACTACGTGTGTGGAAAATAATTGTTAAAATAGGTTGATTAGAAAATTGAAACAAAAGCTGGCATTTCTACTACTTCACCAAACATTCACAATAAATACATAAATATCACGAATCTCTAGCAAATTCAAAGGCTTTGTAATATCCTAGAACAAAATTGCTGCAGTCCCGTAGCCGTGATGAGATTTTTTTAAATACCTTTTGGCTATAATAGTATCATAATATAATACACATACGATACCCTTACATTTGTACATCTTGAGCTCCATTCTGAATTTAATTCCTTGATCAAAGTTCTCAGACCTCGTTTCAATTTTTATTTAAATTATTAAACTTGCTGCAATTATGAATTTTGTTCACTCTAATTCTGAAGCGGGCAATCCATAACGGCCTAATATCACCTTTTGTTTGACTCATATTTTTCCCAAGCTGAAGATACCAAATAGATTCCTCCACGATGGAATCATATGGTAAAACTCAGTTCCAGAGTCGTTCAAGATATGTAATTATATGTCGCATTACTTACCGCAGCATGGACAGCTATGTGGTGCCTCGCTCGACTCACTTATTACTCTGTTTTCCGTTACGCGCAGACCTTCTAATCGGTGTTTTTTAGGAATACCGCTGCCTTGTACATTTATTCTCATTTTGGTCTCATCATTGCTTGGACCGTCATAGCTCGTTACCAATCTTTGGCAATCTGTATGAAATATTATAATCATTTGAAACGTTTCGGTGTTGGTTCAAATATTAGAAACTTGACAACTTTTAGTGCCGAGAGATTGAAAATAAAAAAATTCAACATGCCTATTTGTCGAATCTTTTGTGCTTGATCGACCGGATGGGTGAGGGAAATCGCTGCTCGATGATTTGAGTGTGAAGTGTTCTGGCTTCTCGAACCTACATTCATCATACGTTTACATTCATCACATATAATGTGGTTTGCAGTTTACAGGAGTAGCATATACAAGAAACAATATTCAAAAAATATTGCAAACCTGATATCTTTTCATCATCAGAATACCCATGACTGGGCGGCGTACACAGATTGTAGTTATTAGGCTCAATTGTCTCTATAATAATGAATTAGTTCATCATATATAGCTTTCATTATTGGACATTTTTAAAAAAATGCATGTAAATGGAAATAACAAACATGGACTTGCCTGGATTGGTGAAATCGTATGAGTCATTCAAGTTCACCTGTACATTTGCTTCTTCAGGAATTGGTGATAAGCTTTCGTTGTATTGCCGCTGAGTATTTGAGTCTATATTGAAAAAATTGTATGTTTCTACTTTTCATATAATATGAAAAGGTGGTGCTAAATTTGAAGAGAAAAAACGGATTTCGAATTACAACAAACCTGGATTGGGTTTTTTGGGGACGCTAGACATCTGCGGGAGAATCCGTTGCTTATTTTTGGAATCCAGTGGCATTACTGATTTATTTCGATGTATACGATAATTGGATGGAGGGTTGTTTATCCTACTCTTTCGTTCTTCGACTGAGTCTGAAAAAATAATGATAATGAAAAGATAATGATTATAGCATATCATGCTATAAGTACGGTAATGTTGGAAATATATAAATTGAGATTGTCAAGAATCGAAGGTACAATTGGTCGAAGAGGAAATGGGTACCTGGAGTATTACCTAAGTCGCTGCTTTCATTGCTAATCACTTTGCAGCTTTTCTTTATCAACCGTTTTCCAACACCTGTTGCTTTATCGATTTTCTCAATGACATTTTCGTCAGATGTTGACCAACTCTGTGCTTCTTTCTCAGCCGCACGAGCAATAACGTACGTTTCTACACAATGCCACAAGATAAAACTTTATTACTGATGTTAAAATTCGATCTAACTAATGTGTGATGAAAAAGAAGACTTCCATATTTCGAAAATTATACTGATAATCTAATAAACTATACATAGAATATGGCACAATAGGACTACAGGCTCACCGTACGGTCCCCATATTTTGTAGCAAGGGCAACGACTCCAGGTCTTCTCATCTGGCGGAGTACGTTTTATTATGGCTTTTGTATTTGGAATTTCTTTGGGAGGCCACCAACAAAACATTTGCTCTTGATCGACCCATCCACTGGGAACAGCGCAACAGCACTTTGGAAAAAAAAGTACCAGATACATCTAAAACAAAAATCATTTTTTGATAAATGCAAAATTGCATCGGCAAAATGCATAAGAAGAAAGTTAGAGTGCATTTCCCGAAAGATCTGCTTTTAGTGTACACAGATAAATATAAACGCACCGTAGATGATCTTCCAGATAGAGAGTGCTGTAATTTTGCTCTCGGCTGTCTTCTTATTAAACAGTCTCGAAAGTATAGAGAAATCAAGTATAACAAAACTTGATCATTCTGATAGAAAAGATGTCGTGATAGAAAAGACGAAAAAAAAAAATGAAAAGGAAAAAAATGATTGAATGTAACTATATGTATATACAGGGTGATCCAGAATCAGGTATTTTCCTTCTACCAGTAGATTCCTCGTGAAAATCTAAG
The DNA here is from genome assembly GCA_947538915.1 of Tenthredo distinguenda. NCBI lineage: Eukaryota > Metazoa > Arthropoda > Insecta > Hymenoptera > Tenthredinidae > Tenthredo > Tenthredo distinguenda. Next base: position 17,951,022 of record OX384534.1, read on the forward strand.
ACGAAAATTATCAATGCTAAAATGTCGAGGGTGAAGCCGTTTTTGGATAGAGCCGTTCAAAGTTAGCCAATGTGAGAGCAGATACGAAACTGTCTCAGGGCCGTTCCGCCGGCCTCCGGCGGTTCTCGCCACGCGTCACCGGCCACCGCGATCTCGCCAACTGATAAAACGACGATCAGCGGCCCTGAGATAATTTCTCTCGTATTGGCTAACTTTGAACGGCTCTTATCTAAAAACGGCTTCACCCTCAACATTTTAGCATTGATAATTTTCGTCTTAGATTTTCACGAAGAATGCACTGGTAGAATGAAAATTTTCCATTCTAGATCACCCTGTATAGTTATAAAAATATCTATTGTATACTTTCGAGACAGGGGTTATAGAAATTTAGTTATTCAACACATACTTTGTTGACACCAGTATATTTTGGGGACTGTCCTCAAACTTTTTACGTATCTAATGCATAGTTTGAGGACAATTCCACAAAATACGGTCCTGAGATGCATCAAAAAACCAAAACCACAACACACACCTCAGTGCGAGAATCAACCCAAGTGTTATCATAGACCGACTATAGCCAGTATCGTAATTAGGCGCTCAAAAAGTCGATGTCCCCAAAACATGCTTTCTACATGTCTATATACTTTTGCAGTCATTGAGTATGTGTGCAATGCAAAAGTGGCATAACAATGAAAGTGTTATCAAGCGGCAATCGAAATGCTTTCTCTTTAATAAGTCTGATCGGCCACACTTGAGGGTCACTCAAATCTTTAACGCAATGAATATTCAAGTGCTCAGAGTTGCAAGGATAACCGTCGATTGGTGTCATATTTAAGTAATATTTACCCAAAATAACTGCTTCTTCATTTTTGTAACCGAAATGGTCTATAACAACAATACGTCCGTCATTCAAGTAGCAACAATTATCACTACCACGGGTGTTAAGAGTGAAATTCAAAAAATGCAGGCTCGCGTGTGGCCTGTTACAACCAAGAGGTAGTGCTTGTTTTATCGATTTGCGCATGTATGGAAAGATTATGTGATTTTCACGCGGCGGAATAGTATTAGTATGTTCACAAATTCTTCTATGAATTTGTGCTAATGGAGCCTCCGATTTTCTAAGTAATTTTTTAAGTCTTTGCATAAAATTCTCGAATGGAAACGCGCTGAAAGAATCAAGTGCGCCAAACGTCTTAACGCACTCATTCAAATGAACCAAATTGTGAACATTATAAACCAAATTGTCTTGACCATAAAGCCTTTTCAATCCACGGACAAAATAAACAAGCAAATCTTTGGCATATTGATTATTTTTTAAGCAGTCTATTGGATTGCATAAAATTCTCATAGCGCAATTGAACGCATTGAAATGTGCATAATAATGAGCCGGCAAAAGTTTTTTTAATACGACTGGACCCAAATAAAGCATAAAAAGCCGAAATTCAGTAGCTTTCCAACGGTCGAATTCCTCTAACGATCTACATTTCCGCTGGAATTCCGTTGGCACCCATTTTGACATAGACACTAACATATCAGAGAACTGCTGTATTTTACCCCCCGTCAATCTTGCCGCGTGATGTCCACGCAACAACAGACCAATAATTTTTTTCATGACCCCTAAACAGCACAGATGCATGTATTCCAATGGAAACTGTGTCACCATCTTCAGCAGTAAGGTTTCAAACGGCGAGATTCCAGTGTGATGTTCTTCGTAAGTCTTTTGTGCAAAATTGTCATCGGTTCGGAGGCAAGCTTCATCATTGATAAAGAGAACTCGATTATGTATATATTCGCCTTCTTCAGTGCATTGTCCACAGCCAAAGTATGCATTATGAGCCTTAATGCATTTAACAAACGTTCTAGCTGGAGTATCGCATATCACTGCATTTATTTGAACTATGAAATGTTTGTTCCGAAACCAAAATCCTTCACTCCTTAGTATTCTGCACTCCGTGATAAAATCTTGCAAAAATTCTGCTACTGAAGATGGTTTTTTATTCCCGTGAAACGCACCAATTAGGAATGGATTCCAATTCGATATTTTATTCTTGATTCTCCCAAGTATTGGCCACAGTTGGCTCTTCGAACTTTTTGCTAGAGGCAGACCGTCAATGCTCACATCGACAGAAATAACATCTTCGATTCCAGAGTGATCGTGGTTTCTTGTTAGTTCATCTTCAATCCCTTTTTGTAAGCCGTAATGAAAATAACTCCCAGATTCCACCCGGCGAATAGCAGTCTTTCGAGGAGTATTCAGTAAGATGCGCGAATCACGTGGTAAGCGTTCCATCGGAAGAACAATCCTCAATATTAGAAGTAAAGCAGTTAGAGCACGATGATTAATTCCATGAGACAATGCCCAAACACAAAGCTTCGCTGCCAAAGTTTCCTCACCAGGAAAACGGTTATCAAAAATCTGTTCATCATTATCTTCCAACACCTCATCTTCGCTCTCTGATTCATCCGACCTATCGTCGTCTGATGAAAATCCTGAGAAATGGTCAATTTCTTCCTCAACAATGATTGAATGGTTTGTGTCAAGATTTTCGCTATCGCTCATTTCAATATCTACGTCATGCTGTCGTGGATCTTCAGGGACATGTATAGATGCAATTTCAATATCCACATCATTCTGTGGATTCTCGGGGACATTTATAGACGCAGAGTTAACTTCATTTTCAGCAGCCCAGATCGAGGCAAGGCGTCGGTTTTGTTGTCGCTTAGAGAGTTCCGTAAATGGTTTACGTTTTTCCATGCTTTCAGAAGTAGTAGGTATACAGATCAACTAAGCGAGATTCGCAATCATAGGTATAAGTATTGTCAGTATAATCCTACGAATAATCGATACGAAGCATAAAAATTGGAAAACCAACAAACAAATGGCAATTATGTAAATAATTATGCTATCAACTGGCTATCAAATTAACTACTAGACAAAAAAAAATGAGTTATTGAAAGATATGACGAATCGCGTAGCCCCTGCATTCGTACGAGTAAGTCACATGATTGGATACACTGTACACGGAAATATCATCATGATACATATTATTTAGCACAATGTATAGTTTATTTTGCAATACGGATAAGTAATTCCAACCGTTTGAGCCATGTTTATTCCCCGTGACACCCTTTCGATAAGCTAACCTCAACAAGTCGCAGTGCAACACGTGTGCACGTGTCACGCGATTCATAGGTAAAGAATATATACATACAATTAACGCTTACCTTTGGTTACTCAGAATAATCGATGCGGTTTATTTTTCTTATAATGATGACACCAGCACTTATCTGAACAATCATTAACTGTTATATTGGCACTGTAATCACTTCACTGACGCCACTGACTGACTGACGCCGACTGACGCTGCGAATGAACGAATAAATATGGCGGCACACGTTTTCATTATATTTACACGACCCCCATCTATGCGAATTTGTGAAACTATATTTCGACGTCCCTTGAAAGTTCCCGAGACGTCTGGTATAGTTCAGCAAATGCGTATTCCCCAAGACCTTACTTTGTTGAGATCGCAGAGAGCTTAGCAAAGGGACGTCTGGGCGACGTTTGTGGGAACAATGTGCTGTGTGGGCAGTTTAGTTCAATATGGATTCAAAAATTTATCGAATCAAGGAAAGAGTTGGAATTAAATGAAATAGAAAGACTATCGAGCAATATGAGTAAAAATGCCAATACCAAAATTTTGGAAACGTGGAATTCAATTCCAGACATATTTAGTTGTCTGAAGAAGCTGGCTTTTGCTATCTTAACAATATTTTCATCAACCTATGATTGTGAGTGATTATTTTCAGAAATGAATAACATTAAAAACTCGCATCGAAACCGTTTGTCAGATGACTCCAGTTCAGCTTGCATTCTGCTAAAAGTTACAAAGTATGGGCCTAATATAAGATATTTCGCATCTACTTCGCAACAGCAGGAATCACACTAACCTTTTTTTTTATTTAAATAAACATAAAACAGTAAACATTACGATTGCTGTACAAATTTCGGTTTGCGAATAAAGAGTTTTGAGTTAATAGCATCTAGTTTTATTTCTTGTCCATTAAATCACTAAGTCAAGATTCTTTGATGGCACGACATGGCCAAATTATTATTTTTTTTCATAAACAATGGCAGGTTCACCAATAAAGGTTCGCCATCCCTGGCCTCAAAAATCGGAACGAGCCTTGTGGTAGGTATTGCCGTACGGAATAAGGTGCAGCGAGTGGCTAAATATAAGATTGCGTAAATAGGTTGATTCAACATTAACACAGCTCAAGCTACAATTCAAGTCCCCAGTTATAATGATGGCACTATACTTGTGTGCAAAGTGCAAAAATGTATCCATAAACCCTTCTAGGAGAATGCCTTTGGGCCTGCGATAAATGGTAGCAAATAAGAGCTTTTCATGCTCGACATTAATTACTAGAATGAGGAATTCTAGTGAATTTGAGAATAGGGAGGGGGAAGAAGCAAGGATTTTGCACTTGAGTGACTTTTGGACATAGACACCCACACCTCCACCCGGTTTTCCAGATCTGTCATTCCTCACAAAACAATAGTTGTCTAAAGAGACAAGTTGACTAAGAATTCCAGAGTGTAGCCACGTTTCAGAAACTGAGATAATATGTTATTGTTCATTGAATACAAAAAAAGTTCTTATTTGATCCATATGGCCTAATAAAGAGTTCGCATTAAAATTTGCAACGTTTAAGAAGTGAGCAAGTAGAGGCGGTCGGATCCCGACCCCAGAAACCGCAGATCGACGGTACAATTCGATGTCGTCCGCTTGATGACGGTCACCATCCAGTCAGGCGTGCGCAGAGATCAGATGGAAGTCGGCCTCCGAGTTTATGGTGATAGGCTCCGAAGATGCGTCACGTTTAACAAGGACTGAGCCCTTTTTCACCCACGTTAACCGATAGCCTCGCGCCTTGGCATAGGCCCTCACTTTTCCTAAGAACTTGTAGAGAGAAGACGGAAGGTGCTCGTTGACGAACACCGGGGCATGAGGCTGCTCTTGCGGGAGACCCAACTCATCCGTGTGAACGTAAAGACCTTACCTTGACAAAGACGTGGGTCCGCCACACACTTACGTTAACTTCCACAGCCGTAAACTTTAACAACTAACAATTCAACAATATAACGATAAACTTAACAGCGATAACTAATAAAACAAGAACAACGAAACTTAACAAACTGATAATGAAGGAGGGGCTACGATAACTTAGCTAGAGAGAGGGTTTGGAAATCACGTCTTCTCATGCGATAGCTGTACGTAGAAGTGACGAGTTCTTGCAGGATTTCGGTGGTCTCCTCGCTGCTCCTTACGCATCGCAGGTGGGCAACCTATAAGGTACATCTCATTAGGTGATGGGTTTCCTCAACCGACGACTTCGCAGTAACTGCTCGTCAGCCGTTGTCTCCGAAGCGTCATTTTGTGGCGGGCCATCAGGCGTAGGGCTCCGCGCTTCGTAGCGATAGCTCAGCCGTTCCTCGAGGCTGGGGTTGCGAAATGACGTGGAGGAAGGTGTGACCTTGGCTCTTACGTAGCGGTACCGTCCAGGCGTTATTAATCCCTCCAGGATGGCTCTACAGCGGCAGGCTCACCTGCAGTCGAACTCGCTGCAGCCTCCTAACAAGATGTCCCTGGACCGGATCTACACCTCTGTCGATCTGCCAGGAGCACGCGGGACGCAATCCTCGCCTACTCTCACGTGGCTCATCCTCTTGCGATAACGTTACGCCACGAGTCTTCACTGGACCGAACGTGGCGTCGATAATGATAACAGGAGCGGTAGATGGAAGCTGGTGCGGTAACGGGAGGTTGCGGCATTGTAGCCTATAACCCTATACGCCGTCGTTGCAGGCCCTGTTCACTCTCAGCGGCATCTTCGTCCAAGGTCAACAGCCTTCCCTTCAGGTGGTGCGGTACTACCCTCGGTACTTTCTGAGGTACAGGTCCCGGGCTGCGTACCGTGGAGGCTTCACTGGCGATAGTTGCGGTCATCTCAACAGCGGAAGTTCTCGGAGCGGAAGTTCTTGAAGCGGTAGTCTTGATCTAAATCGTCTCCCTCTCTCTCTCTCTCTCTTTCGACACGGAGCTCTCTCGAGCACCCTTTCATTAGGCTTGTCTTAAGTTATTTAAGTTAGTCTTATGATTTTGTTTTCTTTATATTGTTTTTTATATACTTACCTTTCTCTCGATCACTATTTATCTAATGCATGTAAACTTGTGTGTAAACTTGCATGTAATGCGGTGATATTGTCCTATATTGTTATGGATAAGAATAAACATATCTATCCATCTATCTATCTCTCAATTTACGTGTGCTTTCTGGCATTACCGACTGCTCCAAACTCTGGAATGAGCTTGCGAAATTAGGACTTGTGAAAATGCGACAATGCTCTCCGCTTGCGTTGTTCACCGCTGACGAACTGAATGTTATATTCACTGCTGTCTCTAATGTTTCTCCTGCAAGTGAGCAGGTGCAGCTTGACTCCTTGTTGTCTGAGCCTCGTCCTTTGCCTGCCGCTAGTGAGCTCTTCCCATTTTCTCTGGTTTCTAGTTCGTGTGTATCTTCGCTCATTCGTCTTACGTCATCTGCATCACGTTCAGCTGGACCAGATGGGGTCACGCCTTTCATATTGCATCAATCATCACCTTTTCTAGCTGATAGACTTGCCGCTCTATATAATCACTGCCTTGCGCAGGGTTTTTTTCCATCACCATGGAAACGTGCGTTTATCAGACCTCTGCTTAAAATTAATCCACCTCAGTCACCTGCCGATGCCAGACCCATTGCAAACCTGTGTGAGTTGTCTAAGATTTCTGAGCGGGTGGTTCACGCGCAAATCCTGGACTATCTTGACACGCACAATATTTGGAATGAGTGTCAGTTTGGCTACCGAAAAAGGCACATCACACAATCCGCTCTTCTTCAACTGTGTTATGACATTAGGCATGGAGTCGACCTGGGGCACATAACAGTAATTGTGCTCTTTGATTTTAGCAAAGCGTTCGATATGGTGAACCATTTTCTCTTACTGTCCAAGCTTAAGCATTTAGGGTTTTCTGATGGCGCGTTGCGCTGGTTTTTCGCGTACCTAACAGGCCATTCCCAGGCTGTCGTAGGGCATGACGGTACCTGTTCGTCTTGGCGGTCAACTTCGTCTGGCGTGCCGCAGGGATCGGTGCTTGGGCCTTCACCATTCTCGCTATTCATCAATGATCAATTGGAGCTGGGCTTGCCTTTACTAAGCGCATTATCTTCGGTGATGACACTCAGATATATCTCACTTGCCACCCCTCCGAACTCGATGAAGGTCTAGCCAAAGTTGCTAATGATGTTGGCGTTATAGCTGACTACGCGGTGGCTAACAATCTGAAACTTAATCGTAGTAAATCGAAAGTATTGGTAACAAGTGGCGCTACGCTTATGAATCGTATTGATTTGGGCAGTTTAACTCCCATTCTGGTAAATGGCACGGTACTGCCATATGTCAACGAGGTTCGTAATCTCGGTGTTATCATGCAGTCGAACTTGTCATGGCGTGGGCATGTGATGCACACTTCGAAGAAAGTTAATTTTTCTCTCTATCGCCTTAAATTCATAGCTCAAGGCTAAACTTGTTGCCTCGTTGATATTTCCCCAGCTAGATTACTGTTGTCTTGCGTACAATGACCTATCGGGTGAACTTAATCTCTTGCTGCAGCGTTGCTCAATAGCTGCATAAGGTTTATCTTTAACCTCCGTCGCGACGACCACGTCACGCCGTTCCGTCGACAGCTTGGTCGGCTTACTGTTAGGGCTAGACGCCTATACTTTTTGGGCTTGTTTGTTTTTAAGATTGTTCATGGTCGTGCACCTGCCTTCCTAACTGACCTCTTCGCTCGCTCTAGGCCGGCTATGGGGCTACACACGCGACAGGTCAGAAACGTCTTTCATATTCCTCTACATCGTACTGCTGTTTTCCGGAACTCGTTCTACCTCGCGGCAATGTACTTTTGGCATTCCTGGCCCATTGAGCTAGTCTCGTGCGCAGCAGATAGCACCTTTCGAACCAAGCTCTTTGCGTGCCTCCTTGAACGCGACACTGGCTCGGTCTGATTGTCACTTTAGTTGCCGCTTATAGTTACTTTCCCAGTTAAAGGGCTGTTGTGTTAGGGTAAGCACCAGGCTAGGTAGCTAAACTCCTAGGTAGTTATTATTAATTTTACTTGTACTGTTGAGTGCTTTTGTATAGATTAAGATTTTTGTATTTTTATTTCATTTTTTTTCGTTCTATTTTATTTAGTTTAATTAATTTAACTCATGTTTTGGAGTATATTCTTATTTTTATTTATGTATATTTTTGGATACTGTTTGTGTTACATTCATATTTGCCCCAGCTGAGCAAGGGCATAATAAACCTATCAATCAATAAATCAATCTCTCGCATCGTACATTAACAGAAAAAGACATCAAATTAGTTTAATTCTAATATTTCCGACTTAGGTGTGTCGCTATTATCCTGTTGTTGAGATGTGCTCTACCTCTCTCTCGCGGTATAGTTTGCTGAAAATATTCGCCTGAAGGGCTACTGTGATGGCAGAAAATCTGCAACGTCACAGTACATATAAAAATGCTAGTTTAATTCCCATCGAACGTTGTTACGAAAAGAAGCAAATACGCATGCTTCAAATATCTAAAACAATAAATTCTGAGTGCTGATACTGAAATTTGCCATTGGCTGTTCTTTGTTCGTGCGTTGAACTGATGAAGCATGCAGTATGTTTGTATGTACTGTAACGAGGCAAATTATTTGCCTCGTAATGGAACAATCGACTCCTCCTCAGACGAAAGTGACTCCACGCAAAATACCTAAATAATCGAAACAAGAAGTCCGAAGCTCAAGTTCCGAAGGTCCCTTATTGTAATGCCGATCATTTATAATCTATTGTCTTTTCCGTTCCTCTCTAATATCGTGTGACTGGAATCTAGGCTTCGATATAATCCTCGAGAAAATCTTCGTCGTCGATTTAATTTGAGATGATATGTAAATAATCTTATGGACTTGATTTCCAGTAGCACATGTAGAATTAACTCAAAAATTCGCCAGGAGAGAATGAGTGCAAAGGCTGTCGGGACTGAAGATCTTGGCAAGGTTCTTAAGATAAATCCGGAGTTCAATCTTCTACGAGGTTCATGAGAGGTGTTGTAAAACGGCTCCGATTCAAAATATTCGGAGAAGGTTCATCCAAAAACTGAATTACAACAGTAAAAACTCTCGGGTTGACTAGATCTCGACTTGGGGAAAAGATCTAGCCGATTGATAGTACGAATTATGAATATTACTTAATAGAAAAGAAGATTTAGAATTCAATTAAATAAAGACACGTTCGTACGGTTTCACGTTTAATTACCAAGTGCTCAATCGTTTGGTTGCTAGGAACCTTTACAAACAAATAAAAGTAACTTTAAAACAGAAATTCTATTTAAAATAACTAAAACATATGTTTAATGAGTTGCGTAGAACTCTTATAATTAACTGCCTTCTAAGAGTAGAAAAAGAAATCATCTAACGGCCGTTTTGCTAGAAGGTACCCCTTCTCAATCCCCCCCCCCCCCCCCCCCCCCCCCCCCACATCTGGTAATTCCCTATTTTGGGTTAGCGGATGATGTTCGCAAAACGGCCTGAGAAAAATGATGTTAAAAGTCCCTCTATTTTGTCCTTCTAAAGTCTCCAGTTCATAGGCATTCCCTAACTTGACAGATTTGACTCGAAAAGGCCCCTCATAAATTAAGAAGAGCTTTTTTGTTTTCTCCTCCACTGCTGAGGATAATTTATGATTTCTCACTAGCACTAATTCTCCTATTTGGTAAGAACTATATTTAGTATGTTTATCATCTAGAATTTTGTTTCTATTAGCAATGACAATCTTGTTATTTAGTAAAGCTAGTTGTAGCCTCTCTTTGCGAGATAGCAGTATATCAGAAACAGGAAAAACTATCTTTGGCCCTTCTTCCTCGAGTTGTTGTTGACCCATCAGATCATTTGGACAGAAACCAGTTGCCGAGTGTACAGTGGCATTTATAGTATTCTCTGTTGGTGTTGCCCACTTAACCCAATTTTTATGATTATCATGGCAATATGTCCTGAAAACTCGCCCAATCTCCTTCATGACCCTTTCAACAGGATTCGACTGTGGATGGTAAACCGAGGTATGACTCATTCTAATTTCTTGTTCTCTCAGAAAATCAATCCATTTTCCAGAAATAAATTGCCCCCCATGATCACTCAGAATCTGTTTTGGTTTCCCTACTTCGCTGAAAAAACGGTGTTCAGCTTTGTTTATTAACGTCTCAGTTTTTAAACTTTTAACTGGGTATAGTTTTACATATCGAGTGCAAAGATCCATGAATACCATAATATATTTAAGGTTTGCCCTTCCGGTGGGTAAAGGTCCGAAAAAATCAATTGCTACAACGTCCAAAGGATTTTCGATGAGAATAGATCTTGCTTTACCGAATTTACTTTTCTGATAAAATTTACTTTGTTGGCACAGCAAACATGATCGAATTACGCTCCTAAGTTTGCTTTCCATATTAGGAAAATAGAACTTTCTCTGTAGATATTTAAAAACCTTATTTGTCCCGAAATGTAACAATTTCTTATGTGTTTGTTCAATAAGTTCCTGTTCGCAATCTGTTGTTACCCAAACTTTCCAAAATCCGTTTATTTTAACAAACAGGATATCATTCAAAATCTGTTTTTCCATATTTTTGAATTGTGGATTATTCCTGATTAAGATCTGAATTTCTTCGCGCTGATCGCGCTGTTTTTTCAAAATTAACTTCACTATTTTTCCATAATCCAGTTTGTTTTTAACTTCCTCTACTAAATTAATTTGAAAAGTCTTAAAAGATGTTACAGTTTCTTGTAAACGTTTATCTGCAGAATTTACCACCTCTGGATAGCGTGACAAGGTATCTGCAACCACATTCTTTTTTCCTTCTATATATTCTATGTTATAATTAAACTGTTGTAAAAACAGCGCCCATCGTGTGATTCTACTATTAGTAAGTCGACAAGTCTGTATAAACTCTAATGCTCTATGGTCTGTTCGTATGGTTAGTTTTGAGCCTAACAAATAAATTCGCCACTTGGTTAGAGCATGAATAATTGCTAAAGTCTCTTTTTCTGTCGTTGTATAATTAATCTCTGCGCCTCGCAAAGTACGACTAGTATAAGCGAGCACCTGAGGTTCTCCTTCAATATTGTATTGGTATAGTTTTGCACCTAATCCATGACCAGATGCATCGCTTTCTACGAAAAATTCGCGTCCCATATTTGGGTGATGAAGAATGCAGCTTTGGAACAACTTCTCTTTAATTTTTTCGAAAGAATTCTGTAATTCGGCGTCCCAATAGAATTTAATTCCTTTTTTAAGTAGTTTTTGCCAGTGTTGGGCGAATTTGTAATTAATTAATTACAAATTACAAATTACAATTGTAATTTGTAATTAAACCGAAATCCATTACCCATTATAATTGTAATTTTTAATTGAACCGAAATCCATTACCCATTATAATTGTGATTTGTGATTGAACCGAAATCCATTAACCGTTACAATTTTAATTTGTAATTGAACCGAAATCCATTACCCATTACAATTGTAATGCGTAATTGAACCGAAATCCATTAACCATTACAATTTCAATTTGTAATTGAACCGAAATATATTACCCATTACAATTGTAATTTGTAATTGAACCGAAATCCATTACCCATTACAATTGTAATTTGTAATTGAACCGAAATCCATTAACCATTACAATTGTAATTTGTAATTGAACCGTAATCCATTAACCATTACAATTGTAATTTGTAATTAAACCGAAATCCATTACCCATTACAATTGTAATTTGTAATTGAACCGAAATCTATTACCCATTACAATAGTAATTTGTAATTAAACCGGAATCCATTAACCATTACAATTGTAATTTGTAATTAAGAGGAAATTTATTAACCATTACAATTTTAAACTGTAATTAAACTGAAATCCATCAGCCATTAAAATTTTAAAATGTAATTAGACCGAAATCCAGCAACCATTACAATTTTTAATTGTAATTAAACCGAAATTCATTAACTATTACAATTAATAATCGTCATTTTGAAAGATCCGATGAGCATTTTTAGGTATACTTGAACTCTCTTTTTATTTAGGTGTTTTTCAAATCAAGAACAGATTCATACCGTGAGAATCAGGTGAAACCGAATGGTCCATCCGCCCAGACGGTGAATATTTGGTATTTTCATAGGGATAGCCACTCGTTGCACTGGAAATCCCTAGGGTGATTTTGGCACGCAGAGTTCCATCGACCGCGCGCCAAGATCACCCTAGGGATTTTTCAGCGCAACGAGTGGTTATCCCCCCAAAAATACTAAATATTCCCCGTCTGGGCGGATGGACCATTCGGTTTCACCTGATTCTCACGGTATACATCTGCTGAGTCTGATCCTGTGGCATCGGATTTTCTGGACAAATCAGTTACGTTGGCCACATTCGTTTTGAACGGGCATGTAATGATAAGCAAGCGATAACGTCGATTTTCAAATGAATACTGTATTTTGATAACGTAGGTAATTATTTATGGTGGGAGATGAAATAATACGGAATACACTATAAGGTAGGTGCGCATACATCTTCAAATTAATAATGAATAAATATGTAGAAATAAAACTATAGATAATTTCTCTTGGCATTCGCCTTTGACAAGACACGCTGTTCGAAGTGCGGATCTGTCAACCGGTTATAGCGTGGCAGGTTCAACATTGTTGCCAAGCTGAATAGGCGTTCCACAGGAGCTGACGATGGAAGAGGTGTATTATATTTCATAAAGAGTGACCTCATGATTGGGAACTCTCTCAACATCGCCAACTCTGTATTAGGTTTGTTTGTGTAGCGCATAAATTCTATTTCGGCCTCTCCATGACCAAAAATAGCAATCTCTTCTTGAGAATTAGCTGGTTGGCCAAAATCAAAATAATCGTCATCTTCTTCCATAGGTTGGGCGGGCTGTTGCCGAGCTACTACCTCCCTCGCAGCTCTCAAAACTAGGTCGCGTACCTTCGCCTGGTCTGCTGCATTGAGGCAGGAGAGCCACCGCACTTTGAACCTGGGATGTGACATTGCAGCAATGGCTGCACTTTGGCAAGTTTCATCAATTGTGAAAAAGGACTGAAATCTCGTCTCGAGGGCAGTTATAATTCCTTCTATCAGTGGACGACACACCTGGATGCCCTGATTTGTCTGTAGCTGCAGCAATTTCCTACGAGTAGCTACTAAGGTTGGTAGCAAGTAACCGTAGTAACAATAGACTTCGCCTTGCAGCCTGTCTATTGCTTCAGCAATTGGTCCCGTACATAGCAGATACTCTTGCAAGTAGGCAAAATCAGTTTCCGTCAATGGATTTCGAATCACCAGAACCGCACCAAGGTTGGATATTCTAATCTTCAACGAGACAATTTGACTGATCGCATCGTAAAGCGAATTCCACCGTGTAACTACGGGGCGGGGTAGGGCTGCTCCTAAATTTTCTCGCATTATTTCTGCATTCCTGGGAGACCGCATGAGTTTCCAAAGTGATGAGCATCGATCGATGGCCTCTGAATGGATAGCAGCGAGCTGTGCAGTATTCGTAATGATTTTCATGCAGTCCGTTGTGGCAATTAAATTCAGAGTATGGCTTGCGCAGCGCAAATGTGGTGGTAGCCCAGCTCTAAATTCCTTATCTGCAGCTGCCGAAAATGCCCGATTTTCCAGTGCCGCAGCGCTCTGATTTTCATCCGGAGAGTCTTCGTCGTCACCACTATCAGCAATTTCAGGAATCGTTTCTGCCATGAATCAAGATCAGGCGATTAGGAATGGTATTGAAGATACAGTATAAGAAAATCAGATCATATTTTATACATTCCAAACGATTGTGATAATATATTTGATTTTTTTTTTTGAAGTGAATACTTCTCATGCGACAACGGATCCGTTCCGGTAGCCGCGTTGTAACACGGGTCAAGAGAATGAAGAAATCGAAAAAGAGAGAGAGAGAATGATACGTAAGCCGTGTGTGTGCGAGTGAGAGCGAGTGAGTCAGTGCAGAGAGAGGATAGAATAGCGTGCGTCGTCATCTGCAGTATACGAGAGTATACGTGTGAGCCCACAGCTCTGTGTGAGTTCACACAACGTCTTCGTGCCTCGCAGCAAATTTCGTACCAGTGCGTGATTTCTGTTATAGGTACAGTTTTTGTTATTAATGAATCATTCGAAGCCGAATGTGGGCATTAGCCTACAAATGGATCCCGAAGTGGATGGACCGTCGGTGAATTCCCCAGCTGATGAAAGTATGTGTTGTTTATATATATTTTAACATTTCAAAACAAAAAAAAAAAACAATATTTTCATGGTGTTCGAGGCGAGGTTATGTACGAGTCAGCATGGTTCGTTCATAACCTCGCACGATACACGAGCCCCGAAATGCCTCTCCGTAGAGTTTCTAAAGGCCTCGAACAGCCTCTCCTTTGTGTCTCCAGAGACCTCACAATACCTCCGTACAGTCATAATGACAAATAATAAAAATGATTAAAAATAAACAAATAAGAGTTAAAATATATTATGTGGCTGCGTTTCTGTTATCAGATGCTCATTTAAATTTCTTTTCTTTTAGTTTCATCTCAAATTACGTTATCGGGACGAAAGCGGAAGGAACAGGATGGAGAGCGAGGAGAGCAAGAATCAACGGAACGATAGAGCTCGTCGATCCTCCCGAGATTCTACAAAACAGAATAAAGATTTCAGGGTCGAATACCAACGCAGGTATCGACTTCGGAAAAAATTAGAATGTAATTACAAACAAAAAAAAAATTTGTTTGTAATTACAGTTTATTTATATTCATTAAACAAAATTTTGAAAGACACAAATATCAACATGCGGACTACTTTCGACTTCCTTGCCAATTCCATAATTCCATCACTAACCCCCCCTTCTCTCTCTCGCTCTTAATTCATCGGCAGAAATAATTTGTCACGTCAGCGAAATTCATACAAGTATTCTCTTCTGCGGCGTGTTATGCACACACCCCGTTTTTTTTCAGGTATCGTACATGGAAGCATGATAAATTATTTGTCAGAATAAGCTGTACTGTATACGTATTATCAAATATATATTTAAATTCTTATATCCTTAAATTTCATTACCATAAAAGAAGAGGTCGGGAAGGTCAACTCCAAATTCTCTGAACGCTTTAACAAAATTAGCGCCATTGTCTGTGACGGTAGCACATAATTTTGGAGCACTCAGGCCAAACGATTCGTGGATTCCAGTTAGACACCTCGCAATATTTGCGTAGGAATGAACTCCAGGAAATCTACGACAAGCAATCGCTGCAGATTTTCGCAGGAGAGTCTCTTCGTCGATCTGAACCATCAAGACGCTCGATTATTAGGTATTAGAATTATCATGCAGAAATGGTAATGCATTAGTATTCAAGCATCATAAGAGCGTGACAATTTCTTAGTAATTTGCAATAAGCAGCGTGAAAATTCTGAACACCTACCCAATGAGCCGTTACACCCAAAAACCTTCGGTTCCGGGATGTCCAAATATCTGCCGTCGTACAAACGAATTTGGCATTTTCACGAATAGCCGTTCGCATTTCCTCCATATTTGCGATATGAATATTCTCAATGCGTCTACACAAAGTACGTCGAGACAGATGCTTGAGGGGTTCGTTGTCTCTTTGGATGTCCAAATCTGTAACATTCCTTACATTATAATTGCGTCCATGGTAAGACAATTATTGTTCACAGAGAAATTCACAGTTGATTTAATATTAAATATTTATGGAGGCCTCTTAATTTAGAAAAAGTATTGAGAGGGTCCATGCATAAAGGGTACAATTGAAATTTTTGTTTTTTTTTCTCAACTGCTTGCGATTCACATGTTCAACTGCTCATTTCATTAGTACTTTTATGGTATTTTTTTTCAATTACACCCTTTTTGCAGTGACCCCCTGAATTTCCTTCAGTATTTGGAAAATTCTATAAATTTATGAATTATATTTACTATTATTGAGATATATTTAGTTCAAGTGTGCTACTGAACATCTTACCATCGAAGATTTTTCGGAAAGCCGGCATCTCCACCGTGCTTAGCGGAGCCATGCTCTCCATAATATAATTCGAAACATTAGTTTCAAAGTTCTCCTGCGAAAAAGAACAAGCCACTCTCACCCTTCTCCTTCGTTGAGGGTCTTCGTTCTGTAGCCCCAAACGTTTCGCTTGCTTGTAGACTATGTAATTTTCATAAAGAATGGGATGTGCCCGCTGTAAAACGATTGAAATTATGGTTGTAAATGATACATTACAATTTATTCAAATTTAAGTTGAGCTCATAGTTTAAAGTTATAATTAAGAACGTATAAGCTGATTTTTAGTTTTCACTGCTCTTGTTATTGGTCTTTTCATAGATATACGGTGATGAGTTATTTTACCCTCAAGTGTGTGGTGAAATTAGATGAAATAGTCAACGACCCCTTAATTTTTTTTCTATCAGGGCAGTTTATACATTCTGCCACAATGTAACTGCCTTCGAGCGAAGAGTTTTGTAGATCTACTCTAAAAAATCGACCGTCTAAGTATGGACGCCGGTCACATTTTTCTTGTAGTGTTCTATGCGGTGCATCCCTTTGTTCATTTTCATCTTCATCGTCACTATTTTGGCCATCACCATAGTCTTGCTGACCACCAATCTCACCCTGGATGATGCCATTATCATTGTCTCCCCGATTACCGATCTCGCCGTGGATGTTGCCATTATTATTGGCTCCCTGAACACCGTTCTCGCCATTTTCATTATTTCCCCGATCACCATTATTCTCAGCAGGCGAATTTACCATCGGAACATCTTCGTTCTCGTTCATCTAAATAATAGTTTATTGCCAAATGATTCCAGATCTCATCTGTATTTGGTTCACGTACAACATTTCGCAGGGTCAATGATCTTTACGAAGCAGGATAGATATATGAATGCTGCGGCTACGCCGAATCGTGATGAGTAAAAACAAATTGCATTGTTTGATATTTAGAAGCTGTATAGCCGTTGTGCACGCACATTAGGACAGACCACATATTATTATCATTATTAGTATTATTATTATCATTATTTCAGCTGCGAGAACCGAGGGGAAAATAACACCAAGATTTAAGTGATACAGTAATTCTTGGGGTTGAAGTAATTGAAACTAATTCAACTAATTCAACTCAAGTCTCAAGTTGATGGATTTGCTATCACTTCCCGATAATTCACTTCAATTCTAGTAAATATCTGAATATTTCGATTCATTTTTTTTTTCTCTTAACTCAAATTACTTCTTTCTTAATTCAAATTAATTTTAGTAATTCAAGTTATTTTCAGGTTATTCTCATTAATTGTTAATTCAGGTGCTTCTCATTTATTCAGGTGAATTACGAATCAATTCATGTACTATTGACACGTCAATTTCAGGAGTTACTTACCCTTTGGCGAAAAGTAACTTTGGCACTTGAAAAAATCGCAAATTTTTATGGGTCAAACTCCACTATTAACTAAGTTTTTAACTGTGTATTTATTTTTTAATTTTTTGCAGTAAGAATAAAAACCAGCTCCATTCGAGCGAGGCAGTGGGTCCAAATAGTACTCCAAAACAATAGAAAAATCAGAATTATATACAATACGTGTGGTTCATTTCATCATCAGGCCAATAAAATCTTGGACAGGGTATCTACAGTTGTTTTTTTTTTCTCTAATTTCCTCAAAATCTTTGCTTTGCTCACTTAAAAAAAAATAAAATAAATAAATAAATAAATCCTTTATGCTAGCTACAAATACAGGGTGATTCAGAATTCGTAACGAATCTTCCACGGGGTAATTCCTGGTCGAAGATGGGATCAAAAGTTCCTCAGCCATTTTATCGAAAAACGATTTTTTATTTTAATTTTTTAATTTTTTGATTTTCCCTTTTTTTCATATTCAGACCAAACTTTTATCTTCAATTTCTGGTCAAAAATGTGATCGAAAGTTGTTTAGCCATTTTATTTTTTAAAACGATTTTTTTCGATTTCTCGAAAATTGGGACTGAAAATTCGTTAAATATCGAAAAAAAGAGAAACTTAAAAAATTGAAGTAAAAAATCTGTTTCAGAAAAAATGGCTGAGGAAGTTTCGATCCAATTTATGACCAGAAATTACCCTGTGAAAGATTCGTCACGAATTCTGAATCACCCTGTATATAAAAAAGAATCGTATCAAGTAATGTATCTTGAAGATATATTTCTTGAAAATGTTTTATATGAATTCGATTAATGCTTTATACATATAGATTGCGTTATGCTGCGTGAGAGAAAGTCTGATAGCGCGAGTGACGAAGGGTTGAAATCAACGAGGGCACTGTCTAATGTCTTCTTGGTCTGATGATAAATGGCTACACAAATTGTCAAAGTGTATCCTACTGAAAAACTTCTGAATATTTCTGTATTATTTTTCTAATAGTTATCAGAGTCGTATCAGACTGTACAACTGTATTTATTCTCAAGGACCTGGCATGAAAGCTCTAGTAGAATAAAAAAAAAGTAGACGTACCTTTATTCACCTTCGCTGTAAAATTCGTTTTTCAATATGTGGATATTTAGAACGATATAAACTTTTCACTGGCACTAAGAATTACGCGCAGCTCTCAGGTTTTGGAGTAACTGAATTGACGAATAAACCTTTCGCTCGTGACAATGCTGTAAGTTAGGGGGTGAACCAATTAAATCCATAGAATCAGCGAGTTTCGAAAAAATTACCAATGCTGGCTGAGGTAGTTGGATGGGGGCTAAAGGTACCGAGAATATCGAAATCGCAGCGTGGAGCAGTCGGCCTGTACCCCACGTGTCCCTTATATGCCGCTGTTGCCACGCGCCACTTGGGGGAATCGAGAAAGAGTGCACGACGTACCCTATTCCTACGCCTCAGAGCGAAAAGGATAGACAAGCGCTAACGAAAAGCTGTTTCTTTTATGTTATTTTCCTGGAATTGGCAGGCTCGCTTGGGGGGAAGGAGAATAGGGAAGAGTTTCAGTTCCTGGAGAATAGAAAAAGTAACTGCTATTCGGTGTATGATTTCAAATTGACATAAAATATCGGGGCTATTAGCATTTAAAAATATTCCACTAAAGGAAATAATGTCTGTGTTATTTCTCACTGTAGTTCATGTTCACCAGTCAGCTCCGGACCCAGAAAAGCTTCAACTTTGTAGAGATTTTTGTTACTTTCATTCCAGTCACAATTTTGATCGAACGCGATTAAGAGTCATCGAGCGAGGGCATACGAAGCGCCAAATGGCCAATAAGAGAACTAGAATTTGTCTATTTTTTATATTCCGGATTTCGCCGAGAATACGAAAGGATTGCACAATTAAAAATAAAAAATGAATTTGTTTGACTTGTAGGTAATGCGGTCTGGTCCTACTCTCGATGGAACTTTTTCTTTTAGGCACAATAAATTACTGAAAATGCGAGGCGGCTGTCATTTGCCATGACGCTTTTCTTACTAATTCATTTTATTAAATCGATCGGGTGCAAATCTTCTGAAATTCTTCTACAGTTTAAAATTGTAATGGTTGATGGATCTCAGTTTGATTACATTCCTCAATTGTAATGGTTCATGGATTTCGGTTTAATTACAAATTACAATTGTAATGGGTGACAGATTTCGGTTCAATTACAAGTTACAATTGTAATGGTTAATGGATTTCGGTTTAATTACATTCCAAAATCGTAATGGTTGCTGGATTTCGGTCTAATTACATTTTAAAATTGTAATGGCTGATGGATTACAGTTTAATTACAGTTTGAAATTGTAATGGTTAGTAAATTTCCTCTTAATTACAAATTACAATTGTAATGGTTAATAGATTTCGGTTCAATTACAAATTACAATTGTAATGCGTAATGGATTTCGGTTCAATTACAAATTACAATTGTAATGGGTGATGGATTTCGGTTCAATTACAAATTACAATTGTAATGGGTAGTGGATTTCGGTTCAATTACAAATTACAATTGTAATGGGTAATGGATTTCGGTTCAATTACAAATCACGATTGTAATGGTTAATGGATTTCGGTTCAATTACAAATTACAATTGTAATGGGTAATGGATTTCCGTTCAATTACAAATTACAATTGTAATGGTTAATGGATTTCCGTTCAATTACAAATTACAATTGTAATGGGTAATGGATTTCGGTCCAATTACAAATTACAATTGTAATGGGTAATATATTTCGGTTCAATTACAAATTACAATTGTAATGGTTAATGGATTACGGTTCAATTACAAATTACAATTGTAATGGTTAATGGATTTCGGTTCAATTACAAATTACAATTGTAATGGGTAGTGAATTTCGGTTCAATTATAAATTACAATTGTAATTAGTAATTGATTTTTTTTTCAATTACAAATTACAGCTGTAATTTGTAATGGAAATGTAATTATTACACCATGTAATTTGCTGCTGCCCAACACTGGTTTTTGCAAAGGAAAAACCGTGTCTGTAAAATTTGGAATAAATTTACGCTCCCAGTTGCACAATCCTAAAAACGATTGAAGTTGCTTTCGATTTTTCGGAATTGGGAAACTCTTTATATTTGTTAAAGTCTTCGGTTCTATTTTCATACCTTCTTTGTCTATCCTATGACCAAGAAAACTTAACTCTTGTTGAGCGAAACGCGATTTCCCTAACTTTACCGTTATTTTAGCCTGATGTAAACGTTCTAAGATAAGATTAATATGCTCCATATGTTGTTCCCAAGTAGCCGATGCGATAAGAATATCGTCAATATAGTTTATACAGAAAGACTTAACATCAAAACCTAAAATCTTGTCCATTGCCCGTGAAAAAGAAGCTACTGCCGTGCAAAGACCGAAAGGAAGTCTAGTAAATACATAGCTTCGATCGTTCTAGATGAATCCAGTGTATTGTTGTGAAAAAGGTTCCAAAGGAATCTGCCAATAAGCACTTGATAGATCCAATGTCGTAAAATATTTAGCTTCACCCAAATTTACAGTGATCTCGTCAAAATTAGGTGGTTTCTCGTAGTCCTTAATCATTCTAAGATTGAGATACCGTGCATCCATACACAAACGTATTTCTCCTGTTGGTTTAATCACCGTGACTAAAGGATTAACGTATTGAGTAGCTCTTCTAACAATTACCCCAGCCTTTTCCATTTCTTCTATCTGTCTATCTGTACTGACACGATGTGCGAACGGAATAGGGTATCGTCGTTTATAGAAAGGAGTGTCGTCCGTCAATTCTATAACATGTTCGTATTTGTCGGTCAAGCCAGGTTTATCATCGAATACAGCTTTGTTTTTAAAAATCCATTGATCTAGCTCTAGCAATTGTAAATCATTCAAATGAGTATATTGATCGATATTTGTTCTAATCATTGTCAACAAGTGATTTTCCTTTTCTGTTGAATTTTTAACCGACCCATCCAAATTATAAGAAAACAGTTCAAAAAACAGTCCTTGTATAACTAGTCGAGACGTAGAAAAATCAAGTTGAACTTCATTATTAGTCATCCAATCTGTCCCTAAGATTAATGGTTTGATTAATTTCGGAACCACTATGAAAACTGCCGGACAAACTAACGATCCAAAATCTAGATTCAAAAGAATTTGTTTAGATACTAATTTTGTCTTATTTCCCAGTGCCCCTTGAATAGAGATACCCGTCATTGGTAGTTGTTCGTATACAATATTTTTTTGTTTGATAGTATTGAAGAACTCCTCTGAAATGCAAGAAATTTCTGCACCAGTATCGAAGAGTATATCTATAGTAATATTTTCTATATTAACACGAATTGTAGGTTTGATTTGTAAAAATTCAACTACTTTCCTATTTTCTTCTATCAATAGTTCTTGATCGGTCCCAAAAATTGATAGTATTTTTCGCCCTCCTACTGGGACTCGTAAGGAGTGGCTTTCTAGTTTTCCTGCGATTCCTGTGCCGGTAACAATTCACAATCATCTTGTTGATAGAAAAAATTTGTATCATTATCTGAATTACCGGCTGTCTCTAACAGTTGAATCTTACGAGGATTGTTATCCCGATTATTATTTGAAGATTCTGTTCGACGGTTCTGATAACTATTCAAAGGAATTGAACGATTATTTGATCCCACATACCCCGTAGTGGGTTCCGGGCCTCGATTATTTTGTTTACCCATTCCATGATTATTGTTCGAGTTACTTTGATTATTAAAAGACGCTCGCATAGCACTACGTTTTTTTAATAATAACTCTATTTTTTCTAGCGCCTGCACCAATTCTGAAAAACGATTGAATTTCCTTCCTGAGAGGAAAAGAGTTACGTCGTATGAACGGTCAAAATGTTCAATGAGCATGTCAACTAATTCACATTCCTCGTACGGGGGGTTGAAAAATTTCGCCTGTCCCAAAACACGATATAGATAAGACACTCTACCACCATCCACATTCGAATCATATTTTCCGTTAAAAAGTTGTTTCCTCAATTGGAATTGCTCCTCTTTACCCCAGAATTTGAGTAAAAATTCGCTTCTGAACTGGTCATAAGAATAAAACTGGAGAGTACCATACCATGCCTCTGCCTCACCAGTTAGTCTCTGTCTTACAATATTCAGTCTCGCACGGTCAGATCGCTGCTCCCAATAAGTCTCATCTTCCAACAACTCGAGGAAGTATACGGGATGTATAGGACGCGTCCCGCCTTCATATCGCGCTAGTGCTTCCTTATCAGGTTTTGGTAGGAATTTGAAATCACTTGCAGGGTTACTAGGATAAGGAACGTCATTGCATGAATTAAATACAGGTTCATGTGTTTCTGTTGGTTTTAAAAGTAATTGTTCCTTCGTGGGTATTTTTTTTTTTTTCTATAAATTCTAAGAATTCCTTAAAAAGCTGATTTCGTTCCATCAAATTATTATCTTTTACTGTTTCTTCATTCACTGATGTGGTTTCGTTAGAATATACTACAGTAGGATTTTTAACTGGCTGTTTCGCCATTGACTTGGTTTTGTTAATAACTAAATTTTCTGTACTATGATTAAGATTTCGTCGTTTGTCCGCTGGTAACTGCGGGGAAGACAACTCGATCATGCTTCGATGGTGTCCAGCTCTTGTTTACGTCATGATATTATATGAATAAAAACAAAAGAAAGAGAAAAAAAAAAATTGCCGTAAAATGACAGTCGTCTCTTGATTGTATTCGTCAACGGAATTATACGAACGAGTTTTGTATATCTTCTTTGGATAACAAAAACACTATCGCTTGAAGGTCTAGAAGTTTCGATGCGTGTTTGAGCAAATATGGAGTATTGATGCTTCCAATTCGTTTTGAAGAGGAGAAAAAAAAAATTCTCGTAACAAAAAACTCTGACCTTGAAGTTCCGACCTCTTCGTCTCCTGGGTCCTGTCACGGTCGCCAAAATCTGTGACTGGAATCTAGGCTTCGATATAATCCTCGAGAAAATCTTCGCCGTCGATTTAATTTGAGATGATATGTAAATAATCTTATGGACTTGATTTCCAGTAGCACATGTAGAATTAACTCAAAAATTCGCCAGGAGAGAATGAGTGCAAAGGCTGTCGGGACTGAAGATCTTGGCAAGGTTCTTAAGATAAATCCGGAGTTCAATCTTCTACGAGGTTCATGAGAGGTGTTGTAAAACGGCTCCGATTCAAAATATTCGGAGAAGGTTCATCCAAAAACTGAATTACAACAGTAAAAACTCTCGGGTTGACTAGATCTCGACTTGGGGAAAAGATCTAGCCGATTGATAGTACGAATTATGAATATTACTTAATAGAAAAGAAGATTTAGAATTCAATTAAATAAAGACACGTTCGTACGGTTTCACGTTTAATTACCAAGTGCTCAATCGTTTGGTTGCTAGGAACCTTTACAAACAAATAAAAGTAACTTTAAAACAGAAATTCTATTTAAAATAACTAAAACATATGTTTAATGAGTTGCGTAGAACTCTTATAATTAACTGCCTTCTAAGAGTAGAAAAAGAAATCATCTAACGGCCGTTTTGCTAGAAGGTACCCCTTCTCAATCGTATGTGTCGTCTCGACCGGATCAACGAGGGAGATCATCCCTCAATCCCACTACACCTGGCAGGTCACCTGGAAGCCTCAGAGTCAGTAGCCGGGGCGGCCAAGCTCATCATATCCAGAGATACGCCTGGAAGCGCGCTGCATAAAGATCTTCCTATCGCCAAAGATATCCCGATCCCCTTCCCACCTGTCTCGTACCGGCCTGGTCCACCGGTCCATATGCAGATATTTCCGCCTTCTAGGGTATCGCGAAACCTGAGATGCCATCTACCAACCCCCTGGCAAAAGCTCTGAGTGCCAAAGGCCCTGTCAGGCCCGCCACCTCGTCGAAGAAGCAAGAATAACGAAACTGCACACTAATTGATGCATCTGATGCGCTCTTGTTTCCCCCTCCCCCTAATTTTAATTTGGGTAGCAACAGGCGGAAACACGCCACTTCTTGTTTGGATATCGTTGTAGCCAGAGCGTTCTTTTGTGATTTTTCGTCAAGCAATTTTTCCATTCAAAGAGACCTTTTCTTTTGTGTTTAATTTCGATTTTGCTTTCCTCTTATTATAATTCTTGTGTGTGTTTAATTTCTTCGATTGATTCGTTATGTTCTTTTATTTTCTATTTTTTTTTTTTTTTTTTTAATTATTATCTGTGTGTGGTGAGGAGTCTATATACCGAAGGTGAGCTTCCAGCCTTTGGCGACTTTCCGACAATATCCAAATTAAATTATCCGAATTTAAATTCCCTTAACCCTCAACAGTCACCTGGGGTTGAATCAACCCCAGCCGTTTTTCGACCCGCGATGCTATTTCTTGTGAATTTTTTTTTGTGAATTTTTTTTTTATATTAAAAATTACACGATTTGAAAATAATCGGCATGGTCTTACACACAAGGGTTGAAAATGCATTGTAGTATTTTTTTTTTTTACTTTTTCAATCATTTATCACTCTCCAAAGTGAGTGGAGTCGATTACACCCCCAATGACTTTTGCGTCACAATCTGGAGGTGTGACTGTTAAGGGTTAAAATCTTATCGAATTGATGTGTTTCGGTTTTGTTGTATGTTGATTATTTGTAATTCCCTGAATATTATCGTATCGGTAATTGTGTATCGTTAGATCGATTTTTCTAGAAAGCCTTTGGCCCGAAAATATCGCGTCGTTTCTATCTCTGCGTTGCGAGCTTGGGTTTTGTCCTTTGTTATTGTTTGAATCGTTACCTAGCCATGTGTCTCTAGAAAGATCGACCAACGCATTCTAGATAAGATTCTCCCCAAACTGGTATAAATCCCGCCCATCCTGATTAGATACCCCTTAAAAACCCTTCGAGACTTTGAGCTGGTTTATTTAAGATTTTCGGGTAGCATTATTTATAGCCCCTTATCCTAATCTCTGTATTCATTAATCATAATGTGTTGCATCATGGCGTGGCGTGCTTTGTGTAGTTGTATTCGTGCATGTCCGTGAAAGTTTGTACGGGTTCGACCCGACGCACTACACTTTTCGGTTAATTGTTCCACATTATCGACGCTACTAATTGATTTTTAATAGTTCCAAAAGTATCGACCCTAGCTCCCCCAGATCCCCCTATGTTATCGACCTAGTCTTATTCTTTTCTTTGTATCCTATGATTAATTCCTACTGTACCCTAAGGTAGTTCTTTTCTTTGTTTTGTGAATTGTTCTATGTTACCCTAACTGTTACCTCCTTGCTTGTGACCCATATACAGGGTGATTCAGTTCGACCGCACCATATTTTAAAGGTAGATTCTTTGTGAAAATCTAAGACTCAAAGTCCTTTACGAAAAATTCGAGGGACCGACGGTGTTCCAGTTAAAAAATATCAAAGTTGACCAATTACGGAGCCCATACGTGACCAAGACAGGCCCGGCTTGTAAGTGAAAATTTGACAGTGCCCGTGTCAAATCGAATAACGGTCAAGATTTGAGTTTAATTACTTGTTGATAATTAAATCGTTGTCTCCGACTGAAATCGTCATGTCCAGGTAGCTTGTTTACTTTGCTCAGGTCCTCCGCTGGGTGGTTTCCGGAGTTCAGGTCGTGCGCTTCGTAGTTTCCAGGATTCAGGTCACGCGCTACGTGGATTTCGCCGTCCGGGTCCTTCGCTTCATGGCTTCCGGTGTTCAGGTCACGCGCTTCGTAGTGCTCGCCGTCCAGGTCCTCCGCTTCGTAGTTTCCGAGGTCCAGGTCGACCGCTTGGTAGTTTCTGGTGTCCAGGTCACGCGCTTCGTAGTTTCCACCTGGACCTCGGAAACTACGAAGCGGAGGACCTGGACGGCAAGAACTACGAAGCGCGTGACCTGGACACCGGAAGCTACCAAGCGGTGGACCTGGACCTCGGAACCTACGAAGCGGAGGACCTGGACGGCAAGAACTACGAAGCGCGTGACCTGGACAACGGAAACTACCAAGCGGTCAACCTGGACCTCGGAAACTACGAAGCGGCGGACCTGAACGGCAAGAACTACGAAGCGCGTGACCTGGACACCGGAAACTACTAAGCGGTCGACCTGGACCTCGGAAACTACGAAGCGGAGGACCTGGACAGCGAGAACTACGAAGCGCGTGACCTGGACACCGGAAACCAGGAAGCGAAGGACCCGGACGGCGAAAACCACGTAGCGCGTGACCTGAATCCTAGAAACTACGAAGCGGTCGACCTGAACTCCGGAAACCACCCAGCGGAGGACCTGAGCAAAGTAAACAAGCTACCTGGACATGACGATTGCAGTCGGAGACAACGATTTAATTATCAACAAGTAATTAAACTCAAATCTTGACAGTTATTCGATTTGACACGGGCACTGTTAAATTTTCACTTACAAGCCGGGCCTGTCTTGGTCACGTATGAGCTCCCTAATTGGTCAACTTTGATATTTTTTAACTGGAACACCGTCGGTCCCTCGAATTTTTCGTAAAGGACTTTTAGTCTTAGATTTTCACAAAGAATCTACCCCTAAAATATGGTGCGGTCGAACTGAATCACCCTGTATATCTCGTAGTCTATCAGCTGTTTGCCAATCTCGGTCATTGAGTCACGGCCTCCCTGTTCGTTTGTTTTTAACGATAGATTTTGTTTATCTTTGAATTTAATTGTGGGGTTAGCTGTGGGTTAATTACGCAATTTGACATGAATGTTACATTATTATTTTACGATAAGTAAATTTGGTTTCTTTGTGATTTTTCCATAAACCTTAATTGTCTCGCTTCGCCTATATTATTCGCCCCCACGTTCCCCTCACCCTGAACTCGCCGAGTAGTCTCGTCTATCGTTATCGGATTGACCGATTCCATTCTTAAAAGAGGCATGAGACATCGCAAATCGAAATCTCGCAACCATTGTTTACATTTTATTCGCGCGTGGATTGGTCCACGAGGATTTCGTTGAATGTCGAGTTTTTTTATCGTCGAATCTCGAGGTTATCGTGGTGTCGCAATCTCGAATTTGTTTCATCGCGCTGTGATTCAAAATATGTCTGCCAACGGATAACAGATAGTAGTTTTCTTGTGCACTTATAAGTGCTATCACATATAGTGGCTGTGAAGCGATATGCAATTGTATCTGTGACTTGCTGCAGTTCCATATAATAGGTAAGTGAATCCAGATTTTGATTGAAGTTTAATTGATCGGACGAATTGTTTACTGAATATACGAATTGACAAAGAAAATTTATTGATGCATACGAATTGGTTACTCAATACGAATTATTCAAGTGAATTTGGTGATAGACGAATTGGTTACTCAACACGAATTAATAAAGTGAATTTGGTGATGTGGTTTAAGATTTGAGTATTGAAGTGAATTTGGTGATGTGGTCTAAGATTTGAGTATTGATCATTTGATTATAGATTTTCATTAGACAAATTAGTTTTCCTTAATACGAATTGAAAAGATGAATTGAAGCTTTCAGTTTTCGTTACTGAGAACTCATTCGATTATAGAAAGTAAAGAATACAAATTTGTTCTATATTCTGAAAAATGGGAAGGAGAAAAATGCAATTCACATCCGAACACGAAATCGAGCAAAAACGTTTCCGTGCAGAAAGGATCCGAGAATACCAGCAGCAAAGACGTAACAAGAAATCTGCAGTTAGTTTACCTGATCATAACGAGAATAATGTAAGTTCAGAAACAATCAATGTAGATGATAGTTTTATTTTTTCAATCATACGTGGTTCGCTCCATCAAGGCGACACTAAATTTTCGCATTTTAGTAGAGGAAGGCAATGCACTGCTAATGCTGCAGTATCGATAATTATGTCCGTTGCAAGACCCGTTACCTCATGGACTTCTGACATTATCGATACTATATTAGATGTTGGAGATCAATTGTACGTTGATAGTATAGCTAACCGAAGGGCCGTGCATCGGAATGAAGAGTATACAAATTATCTCGCGGTTGCAGAATTGGAAAAAAAAGTCAAAATACTATCTGTAGATTATTATCTAACCTTCGGTGTTGTGATTTTTGGGCATTTGTTTGATGAAAATAGCGATTTTGGTATGCCAAACCTGAAAAATGGCTTACGCCGCTTGTTTAGTGAATCAATCTTTAGAATTTTAACGTGCAACGGAATTTCTGTATCAGTCGGCAAGTTCCACGATAAATTTTGGGTATTTGATTCTCATTCGAGAGGTTCAGATAGAAAAGTAGATTGTACGGGATCAGCTTGTTTGGTAACATTCGGATCGATTGAATCGTTATTTTTATTATTTACTGCTAATGTTCCTGATACAAATGATAGAGCTGGTAATCAATATGATTTGACACCGGTCTTTGTGATTTCAAATAGTACTAATAATATCGCAAATCAAAATCAAAGCCATAGTTCGAACGTGCAAAATTCTGTACAAGAAATTAATACTGTTAGAGAATTAGACAATGATATGAGTTTAACTATTTGTACGAAACAAACGGAAGTAATTCTCAATGAGAGTTGCGAAATAAAACTAACTTCACATTTTGAAAATACACCTCACGTTAGTACAAATTACGAAGCAAATAAACGGCAATCTCGGGCACGCAGGAAGCGACACATTTCGACAAGTGATCAATGCTCGTTGAATGACATTCAAGTAGATGATATTATTGAACATTACATGGGTCCGATGAATGTATTGTGCACTAAGTGTAATGCGAAACATTTTTGTGCCGAAAAAGTTACGAATAAGGATTCCTTTAATGATTGTTGCTCCCATGGAGACGTAATTTTAGAAAAGATGCCGGATACACCCGATGAGCTGCTTTGCTTATTTCAAAATGATCACACAAAATCCAAATTATTTTTCGATAGAATCCGATGTTATAACAGTGTGGTATCATTTGCATCATTCAATGCCAATTTAGTTAATTTTGGTGGGAGACGTTCTGGACCATATTGCTTCAAGATCCAAGGACAAATTTATTATCAGGTTAATACGGCATTGTATCCCGAAGTAAATGAAAGGCCGAGTTATGGTCAGCTATTCATTGTCGATGCGAATGAAGCAATGGAACATCGGCTGCATAAGTATTCACAGCTTGATAGAGAAGTCTTAGAAATTGTCGATCGTTTAATCCGTGAAAAAAATATATTCGCACATTCGTACCAAATGATGAGCGAAGAGATACAGAATCAGGAACGATTATTAAATAAAGATTCAGAAACGGTACCCGAAATGCAGCTCTTGTTCACTTTGAAACCAGGTATGGATCGTAGACGGTTCAATTTTCAAAGATGCAACGAAGTTGCTGCTGTTTTCTCTACAACAGCGGACGGAGAAATTCCTGAATCATTTGTTACGATTCGGAACAAAACGACCAAAATGTTGAAAAATGTCAACACTATGGATCCAAATGTCGAACCTTGGATTTATCCGCTCTTTTACCCGTACGGCACTCAAGGTTGGCATCGTGATTTGATGCGCATTGGTCGACTTGGATCGATGGCTAAGCGTATTAGCAGAGCAGCATATTTGAAGTATCGAATGGCTATACGCGATCAGGAATTAAATATTTTTTTATTGGGTAGACGACTATTCCAGCAGTGGTTGGTAGATAATTATGTAAAAATTGAGAAAGATAGAATCCAATGGTGTAAGAATCACCAAAAAGAGTTAAGGGCAGAGTCGTATCAGGGTTTAATTGATCATTTAGAAAAAAAAGCAAATAATGTTAATGGACGAGTAGGTAAAATTGTAATTCTTCCATCAACATTTGCTGGTTCACCTCGTAACATGCTGCAAACGTACCAGGATGCAATGGCGATTGTCCGTAAGTATGGAAAACCTGACCTTTTTATAACGATGACATGCAATCCAAAATGGCGTGAAATAATCGACAATCTTTTAGTAAATCAGCAGGCGGCAGATCGGCCAGATATTTGCGCACGTGTTTTTAACGCAAAGAAAGATTATTTAGTAGATCTTATTGTTCGACAAAAGTTTTTTGGTGAGGTTGCAGCATATGTTTATGTTATCGAATTCCAAAAACGTGGTCTACCACACATTCATATGCTGGTAACAATGAAACGAAATTCTAAACTAACTGTTCCAGAAATTGTAGATAGATATATATCTGCGGAGATACCAGATCCGAACAAAAACCAAAATTTACACACTATCGTGATGAGACATATGATACACGGACCATGCGGCGATTGGTGTTTAGAAAAAGATAAATGTACGAAACATTTTCCAAAACAATTTAGAGAAATTACAACAATGGATGAAGATGGCTATCCTTATTATCGAAGACGTAATATAAATAAAACTTTTGAACGACCTGGTAAATATTTAGTAGACAATCGTTATGTTGTACCGTATTCCCCTACCTTGTTGCTTTTATTGAACAGTCATATCAACGTAGAGGTAGTTTCAAGTATTAGATCTGTGAAATATTTTTATAAATATATATACAAAGGTCACGATACAGCTGCTATCACAGTTGGTGAAAACTTGGATGAAACCATCGTAGTTGATCATGACGAGATACGCGATTATATTGAAGCCCGTTACGTAGGTCCTGTAGAAGCCAGTTGGAGAATTCTTGGAAAACTCTTGCAAAATAAAAGTCATTCAATTACACGTTTACCTGTTCATTTGATAAATGAACAAAGCGTAGTATTTAACGATGACAGGGATGAAAGTACGGTGAGATCGGCTCTAGATAAGGTGGATATGTTAGTAGATTACTTTGCGCTAAATGTACGGGATGAGCAAGCGAATAAATATTACTATACAAAAATACCATGTCATTACACATTCAAAAAATATAAGATCGATGGTAAAGTCGTTCATCAATGGGTACCACGTAAATGCCAATTTAATTGCATCGGGCGAATGTATTCTGTCAGTCCGACTCAAGTTGAATTGTTCCATTTGCGATTACTATTGTTAGCGGTCCGAGGCGCAAAAAGTTTTGATGACTTAAAAACTACAAATGGGGAGCTCCATCAAACATTCACAGATGCATGCTTAGCTCTCGGATTAATCGAGGATGATGAAGAATGGAGACGGACGATGACTGAGGCTAGCACTTGGATGATGCCACGTCAACTTCGTAATTTATTTGTCCGAATTTTAATCCATTGTCAACCAGTTGATCCAAGAAGTTTGTGGGAAGGATTCAAAACAGATATGTCCGAAGATTTTAGACGTCATGGAGGGTCATTGCAATGTGAAATGTGGGCCTATGCTCATATCGGTGCATTGCTATTGGTAGAAGGTAAAACTTTTTCGGATTTCCATGGCATGGAACAAAGTATAGATCAAACTGAGATGGATAATGAATCACCTGATGTAATCGTAGGAACCGGAGAAATACAATACGAAAAATTAAATCAACAGCAAAAAGAGATCATCGATACTGTATTGAAATCGCTAGATGGTGACGATGAACGTCGGCATAAGTGCTTTTACATCGATGGACCCGGTGGTTCTGGGAAAACGTATGTTTATACTACTCTTTGGTATTTGATCCAAAGTAGAATGAAAAAGGTTATCACAATGGCATTCACCGGAATCGCAGCAAACTTATTACCTCATGGTAAAACTGTCCATAAAACTTTTGGATTACCGGTACCCCTTTATGCGGACTCCTCTTCTAATATCAAAATACAATCCAAGGAAGCCACTTATATTAAAGAAGTTGATGTTGTAATATGGGATGAAGCGACAATGGCACCAAGATATGCTTTAGAAGTAATAGATCGAACCTTACGCGATATCATGAACACCAATATACCATTTGGTGGAAAAATTATAATTTTAGGTGGGGATTTCAGACAATTATCACCCGTAAAACAAAGAGGTACACGTACTGAAACCGTGAATCTCTCTATCAAATTCAGCCCGCTATGGAAATATTTCGAGAAGTTTACATTGAAGCAGAACATGCGTACTTTACCCCAGGAAATTGAGTTTGCGAATTTTTTATTGGAATTGGGCGATGGTAAATTAAATGATCATAATGACAATATGTCGTTTCCTGAATGTTGTATAGCTGATGTAAGTTCAAATATAGTAGAGGTCATTTACGGAGATTACATAAGGGCCAAGCGTTATAAAGAAGCATCAAAATGTGCGATACTCTCTGCAAGAAATGTAGATGTTGAGGAAATTAATAAACAGGTTGTACAATTACTTGATCCGACAAATGAAAAGGTGTATACAAGTATAAACAGTATTGAAAAATCCACAAGTAGTGAAGGTGTTGAAGAAACAATTCTACCAGAATATTTAGAAACTCTAACGCCACCGTCATTGCCAGCTCATGAAATACGTTTACGAACCCATAGCATTGTTATGATTATTCGTAATTTGAGCGTAAACGAAGGCCTTTGCAATGGTACGAGATTACTTGTGCTTGAGCTCGGGAATCACTTATTAAAGTGTGAAATTTTGACAGGTGATAATTCTGGACAAATAGTGTTTTTAAATCGTATTACTCTGTATTGCGAGGACGTCTATCCATTTACTTTTAAGAGACGACAGTTTCCAATAAAACTGGCATTTGCAATGACTATCAATAAATCTCAGGGACAAACTTTTGAAAAAATTGGGATAGATTTACGCAAAGATGTTTTTAATCATGGTCAGTTGTACGTGGCTTGTTCGAGAGTTCGGTCATGGGATGCATTACGAATTTTCTTGGGAGATCAGCGAAATCGAAATGAAATAAAAAATTATGTTTACAAAGAATTATACACAAATGCTTGATTTTTATTATTACTGTTATGAATAGGTATTATGGAACATATTCAGACCCTTTTCTATTAATGGGGGGGTAAAGTTTGAAACGTTTTTTTTCATTTTTTTTTTATTCGATATTTTGAATGTATAACATCTCAAGAATTTTGTATTGAATTTTGAGGTCAATCGGAGCAAAATTGACGGATTTATGATAGTTTGAATGACCGTTGCTCCAATTCAGTTTTGCACACCTTTTTTTGCGGATCAGCAGAGCGGATAAGAAAGCTGCGCATGAGACTAAAGAAGGCTGGGTAGTATTTGTTATTACTATTGAAACACCAGGTACTTGGTTAATGATGCTATATGACAATTGAATAGTCTTTAATCACAGCTTTTTGGTTTTTGGGCTATGTGAATGATGTGAATCAAGGATCATTGGAATGGTTGCTTGGTATAACAAGAAAACTTGTTTGTATAATAAGTGAACGGTGTTTAAACTGTTGTTTCTTTTTTTCGTATAAAAAAGACCAGATATTCGTGAATCGTTATCTGTATAATACGGTTATTATACTCGAGTATAAGAATCTTGAAAGTACGTACTGATCATGGAGGAAAAATCACAAGAAAAAATCGGTAAGTGCCTCATTAATTGTGCTTTAGTAACAGCTCTTGGAACATTTATTTTTCATCTTTCGTATGATCGCATCGTGTATTTTCGGTCATGTTGCAGTTGACAACATTACTGAAAATATCAATTCTTACATCCCGAACGATGGGTCTAGGAAAGAAACTAGACTTTTATAGCTATTTTAAATCTGAATATAGCTGCATGGCCAATTGCATAAAATTAATTAATTAATTAATTACATATAAAACGCTCGACCCTCTCTCGATTTAAATATATCGCCAATTAATAATACAATATAAAAAAAATTATTTGTAGATGACGTGGTGGATGACGGAATGTGCGAAGAAAATGAACAAGAATCATGCGACGTAACCGACTACATCAATATCGACGATAAGGAGTTCGCATATACTTCAAATGAGGACATTGAACGTATACGCATATATGAGGCTTCAACGTAAGAAATAAATTCACAAATGAATCAAATTTAAGCTGCTTCCCTACGCAATTCCACCAGATCTGAAAACATTGGGAAAAAAGGTGTTATCAAACGAAATATCTTTGCCTGGGCACCGAAATCAATGAAACAAACTCTGTAGCGCAATTTTATGCGCGATTTCGAACACGTACGGCCAAAAAAATGTTTATTTTTACGCGAAAATAGAGAAGATATCCATGCAAAACGGCTTTGAAAACGTTTTACATGGATATCTTCTCTATTTTCGCGTAAAAAAACCATTTTTTTGGCCGTACGTGTTCGAAATCGCGCATAAAATTGCGCTACAGAGTTTGTTTCATTGATTTCGGTGTCCAGGCAGAGATATCCCGTTTAATAACACCTTTTTCACAATGTTTCCAGGTCTGGTGAAATTGCGTAGGGAAGCACCTTAAAAAAAAAATACTAATCTATAGCATATATGATGATTCACTATCAGAGTAAATGTAATGATTGTATGAATATTTCATATGTGAAACCTTTTATATTATAGAGAATTCATTGGTTGGATCGATTCTATCGATGCTCCAAAGCAAGTGGGGAATAAAGGAAACATTGTGTTCAAGTTCTTCGTGAATAATGCATTAGGCCATCGGATACAAGTCATTACGTGGAATGACGAAATTAAAAGAATTAAGGATCATGTTCGGCTCAACCACGTATGTATACTTCATACTTGATGAACTAGCTTTTTATTTCATGTTGAAATAAATAGAAGATCGTCGTATGTGTGTCGTACAATACAGCAGGTAATTAGTACTAATAATACAAAAAAAAAAATGTAACAGATTATACATATTGATGGAGCCATGCCGGTACCTTCAAAAGAAGGGTTTCAATTCGGGACATTACCATTTGAACTCACGGTGCGTTCGAACACCATGATCAATATCCTTGGCAAACATAAAATAGAGATCAGCATGGAGAAAGATATTATACCTCTGGTATCTCTTATTGATGCCGTAGAAACGACCGGTACAATAAGTAAGTGTATTTTATTTATTTTAAAATGATCATTGAATCGAAGAGTCTAGCCGAATAAGAATGGTGAATCTGTCCCCACTGACTTTCATGGCGCCGATTTTCTCAAACGTTCCTGACATAAAAAAAAAAATTGTGCAAACTCACAGCTTTCTACATCGATTCCGAGGGGTCTTTCTGCTAAAGAACATCTTGTAGTGTAAAGATTTTTCTACCATTATGGAAAAAATTGATATGATTCTAATCTTTATTCTCTGTAAGTCCAAAAAAAGTCACAAAATTCGACCTACAACACATTTAAAAAAAAAATTGGATTTTCAACGAAAAATGTTAAATTTTGTCGATTTTAATTTTTTAGGAACGTTTGAAAAAAAAATAATATGTTATGCAATTACGAACGAGTTGCATACGCTATTTTTTGCAATAGTGTGTATACAAAATTCGATTTCAAGCACTATAATGAATCAGTATGAAATAAAATAATCTGTATGAAATATATACATAGGAATACAAGGATACGTGAAATCGAATTTTCTATGGATGAAAAAATACAAGCCCGGCATGGAGGAATATGGCGTTGGATCAGTGACTGATGGAATTTATAAATTGGAAATTCGTATCACCAGCCTACTTGAGTTCCACGATTACGAGAAGGGTGACCATGTGGAAGTGGTAGGACGTATTCGCAATAATAGTACGTTAAAACAAGATGTACACATATTTGAGTCTCATCTTTCAAAATACCTACGTTATTGACTGCTTGCCAGGGTGTGGTGATGCAAAAAAATATTATAGTAGTAGAATTATAGTACTGAAAAAGATTACGGTTGTTAAACAAAGATTGATGATAAATCGGTCAAGGAAATATTATTCCCATTCGACTGAGTTTTAAAGTTGATTCACATGTATAAATATCTTTCTATCAAAGTATAATCAAATAGCATAATCAAATAGGCTCGTATGTTCGTTCTTCAAATAATTTCTACTTTTCCAGGTCAACCTATATACATGTCGGTGGGATCTTTGGACGATATAAAAAAAATCATTGGCCCGCGCATGCCATTTATAAAATTGCTAAAGGGCACAGGAGTGTTGAAAAGAAAAAGAGTTGTAGCACCGTCCGGTAGCTCAAACACCCAAACAACAGGCAATTCTCCAACCACTGATCAAAAAAAAAAAAAAAAGGAATAATGCTTTCAAAAATAAACATGAGATGATTTAAATTAATTAAATGAGATGAAATATTAAATGAATTAAAATATAATAATTACATTGAATATATACCGAGAGGAAACCTTTAAAGTTAACACTCAGTCACAGCCAACTCGGCACACTCCAGGTTTTTCGTCTGTTTATTGCAGGCTGGCCATCCACTATTATCTTCCCTTACCTAATTTGCTTCTTGAAAATATCAATCGACCAGAAAAAGAAAGAAATAGTGGATGGCCAGCCTGCGATAAACAGATGAAAAATCTGGAGTGTGCCGAGTTTAATGTGACTGAGTGTTAACTTTCAAGGTTTCCTCTCGGTATATGAATTGATATATGATATGATAAATAATATTATTTATAATTATAGTAATAAACAAATTTCGCATTGCATGCTATTAATTGTAGACAGTACATTTTTTTGATAATAACAAATTTGACCCATTTTTTTAATATGTAGATGATTTTATACATGGTGAGTCTTATATAAGGTCCAAAATCGGCGTGGCCTAATTATGTTGAAAAAAATACAGTTCTTTCATGTTAAAAAAATACAGTTCTTCGACTGAAACTGTATGACTGGGAGCTAAAAAATCGAACGTATCTTTCACACTATGGCTCAGTCCTGTAAGTCCAACTTTTACAGGATGCTGCGTTTCATTTTTACATTAAAATGTATTTTCATATCAATTCAGACTGGAACTTCGATAAAACTTACTCTATATAATCTCCGAATTCGAGAATGCATGATCATGCCCGCGCGCAGCGCGGGCCTCATATGGGGCTAGTTATTTAAATTTTGAAAACCCTATTTCATTTTTATTATTCTATTCCTTTTGTTATCGCGGTACCCTAGGTAGCTGGCGCCCAGCCTTATATTTTTGTACAGATTTCGTTGTTGAATAATTATTTATTAACAGTAAAATCTCGATTTACCAAACGGTGAGATCGCCGGTTTTGTGAACGCAGCCGACCCAGTGCATACAACTTCCCCCCGACCCCCAATTGTCGGTCGTGCCCGTCACAGTACCATGTTCTGCGTCAGATCTACCATACTATTAGTTAGCTTTACCATACCATTAGTTCAAGCTACCATATCAATAGTGCACGCTACCATATATTTTTTTCTCCGCATATAGTTGAATGATCTGCACTATTGATCGTTAACATCAATACTAAAATTAATACTGAATCTTTCACTGGAACTGTGCGATTAGAATCTTGAAGAAAATATGTGACTTCCCACGTGAAAGTGTTACACTCTTATTATGGTCTTGTTACGTCTTGGATTAGTATTATATAGGTTGCGAATCACTAGTTAGATGTGTTGAGGTTCCGATTCTGATTTGGTAGAGTTCTATGTTTCTTACCGAGTCTTGGATAACTAGTTCTTCTGATTGACGTATAACTCGTATTCTGTTGAGGTAATGGGTTATTATCAGTCACCACTATGCGTGGGTGAAATAAATGTTTGTAGATTCCATTTTTAATTAACAATATTTATTTAACAAACTGCTTAACAATGTTGGTTACTAATCAAACATTTGCATGTTGATTAGCTTTAGTTTCTAGATTTTATATGTTGATAAGCTTTGCACTTGGTAAATTTATATATGAATCAAACACTTCGAATTCCGTATTATATTCGGGGTTCTAAGACTTTTGTGGATCTGATCTTTACTCTTTGAAATCTCGTGACTAACTCTGCATGTTCTGAAGAAAAAGGGAACTCTCCTCGCGGTTACGCGGGGGGAAGTTTTTAGAACTCGCGGGAAAGCGAGTCTTTTCTCATTGGTAAAAAACACATTAAATTTAAGAGGCAAAAAATATGGTTGGCTAAAATAGAATTTGTGCGAGACGATTGGATCAGAGGCCCAAACGTCGAGATGCTGAGAAGGGATGTTTCAAGCGTCTATGATCTGTCTTCTTTTAAACAAAGTTGTCTTTGTCTTTTGGGTTCTCCGCGTTTGGCAGTAAAATTCTAAAGATCTTGAAGATTTATGTTTCCTCAATAAAGATAGTTTCTAACGTTTTCAAAGTTTACTTAAAGTTTAGGATTTCAAATTTATGAGTTTTCGAGTGTTTCCAGGCTTGCTTAGTTTTGTGAGAGACTATGGAAAAATTAGTTATGGTGTTTGAGATTGAGACTTCTTAAAAGTATTGACTTATAACTATAGGTAAAATAATATAAAGAACTTAGGAAAAAAAAATTATAAATGGAATTACATCAATAAAGGTGTTATTGAAACTCTGATGGTAATTGCACGTCGGTATTTCCTATACCTACGGTACTAACTACGGTATCTGTTAAACCTAATGATTATATGTTGAGTTTTCAACCTAGGACGTAACAGTCTAACAAAAATATATCTCCCACAAACTTTCCTACATAATTCGGAAAGAAATGGTTAAATTATTAATGGCGGTTAATAGGGCTGGTGACGCAAATATGTAGTAATTGTTGCAACTAAATGTATGTTGATCCATTAGATGCAAATGCGCGCGGATAGATGTTATATCAACAGCTACAAGGTTGCAACATATAGAATATAAGAAACTAAACAAAAAAAATTGCTCAATAAGTAAAAACCGCGGCCGCTGTGCCGGTTTTCTCCTTCATTCTGTATTTATTTAGAAATTGAAATCATGTTGTCAGAATTAATATTTAAGGGGTAGATGCAGTTGTAGGCGTAAAAAAAGGTCGATTTTCAATCTTTTTTTTTATAGTAATTGAGTTTATTTTATGAAATTGATTATACAGAGTTTTTATACAATGCTTTAACTTAACTTTTACCGAAAAAAAAATAAAAAATTCTTATCTATTAAAATATCGCCATCTTTGTTGGACCCGCTCCCGCGAGTATTACTTCGCGGTGACCATCAGAACAGCCTTCTGGACTGTCTAGGAAAAAAAAAAAATTACCTTCAGTTTAATAATAAATCTAGTCTTTAATCGAAGCTTTTTTTTTCAAATTCACAAAATGGCGGCTCCTGAAACTTTACACCCCGATTTTCGACCAAAAAGTCAATAGTAAATTGTTTAAAAAAAATAGTAATTTTCAACAAAAATTAAAATCCTTCGATTGAAGACTAGTTTTTAATGCCAAAAATGAGATGTCAAAATTTGATCAAAATCCATCGAGTGGTTTTTGAGTTACAGTAGTCACCGACCTGAAAAACGTAATTTTGAGAAAAACGCGTTCAAAGTCTTTCGATGTAGATTTAGTATAATTTTTATGTGAAACGTCGAGCAGAGTGGAAAAAGTTAAACTTTTCTTACGTATTTTCATCCGTTGAATCCAAATATCATATTTTTTTCGCGAAAACTTGAGCATTTAATTGTTTATAGACAATTGTTTAAATAATTTATTTTAAGAATTTAATTTTTTATAATAAGTTTTGGTTTTTCTTATATGTTCGGCAGTATAAAAACGAAAGTATTCTTTAAAAAAATTCGTTAAAGTTAATTTTTTTTGAGTTAATAATCTTCGAAAAATTTTGGTCGAGTCCTATGAATTTACACACGTTTGCCGTATAGAAATATAAACACAATAGAATCAAATGAATATTTATATCCAATCATCAATATCAGGACCATATAATGAGGCTTCTGCTGAAGTTGAAGCTTTCAAAATATCAAGTTGATGTTGTCTTCGAAGCATTCTGCCTTCTTGGGTATTCTCGTTTGCCCGTCTATTTGCCGGATCTACTCGCTCAGAATCTCTCTTTTTTGTGTACTGGTGAGAATTGGGTCCGCAATTAATCCCGAGTGTACTCATCATGAGTAATAATGAATGTGAACCATCATTAAATATACAAGCAGCAATATATGCAGCAATTTCAACTATAGTACTGCTACTCCACAATGTTTTGGGACTTATTTTCCACACCATCTGATTATAACTTTCATTATTATTTACAATTAGATTGAATCCACCAATACATCTCAAGAGTAAATTATCATTACTTAGATCTTCATAAACGGGTTTTATAGCATTTACAACAACTGGAGGTAAAGCTCATAATCTTGCTCGTAAGAATCAAGTTCCCCATTAGCTTCAGCGCGTTGATATGAGCACCAAGAATCTTCACCCTTTGGACACACATCGTGTTGTGGTTTTTCATCCGTTGAACTGTAATGATAGAACGTTACCCATATCGCATTTTTCATATTTTCTAGCGAATCGCAATGCCGGCATATGGCTAAACCATAGTAAACTGTTAATTCGTCAATCATTTTCCCTGTCAGTTTACCTTTTGCTCCAAGACCGCCGTGTTTGTTCTTCAATGTGCGCAATTGAGTGCCCATCCGTTTCTGTACGTGTCTTATGCACTCCTTTTTAGTTATGGCAGTATCTTTGTAAGGAGAAGCTTTCAAAACTCCAGAATAAGTTTTTGAGTCATCATCTCTAATATAATTTGTATATTTAACTCCATATTTTGATTCTGGCTGGGTGAAAATATTAACAATTGCGTCCATTTCCATTTTTTCCGATGATCCCTCGTGATTTGCAGAACAATTTTCTTTATGAGTTTCGTTCCACTCTTCATACTCAGCAGTATTTATTTTAGATTTCATATATTCACACAGCTTACAATAACTATTCTTGATATTTAAATCTAGAATTTTTCCCGTGTAATAACCAATTATTAATGACACTCCAAACGAAGAAGTATAACCACGCTTTTGCCATGTTCCATCTCCAGAAACAGTCAATTCATTCGTTTCTTCATTTTCAGCTGTTGATGTTTCGCTTTCTTCTTCATCCACAGCCTTTTTTAATAAAGATTCTGCGAGGTTTTTACTACCTTCTAATATTTGCTTCAACCATATTTGGAAGGTACGCTTGTCTAAAAATTGTAGCATGGCCATCAGACCACAAAATCTTCGCATTGCTCCATATCCTAATCCTAGGACTCTCATTACAAATATGAATCGTCTATTTATTTCATAAGAATGTCCTATATAAGAACACGAGGGAATGTTTTCGTGAACACAATTATCACAAGCCACTACAATTTTAAATCCCAGACCACGTGTGCTGGCTGTCTGAAATTTCACATCCCCGTTACACTTCTTACACTTTACAAGACTTGCAATAGCCGTGAATACAGCTATAAAGTTTATTAATCTATATTCGACACTACTATCTTCAGGCGCATCATCTTCTATGTCACGTTTTAATTTTTTAGCTGATGTACTTATAACACTTTCATCGCGTTCCGCAGTTTTCGGATTGAAAACATTTCTTCTCATCACGCTACGTGATTTACGAATTCCACTAGATTTTCGAAGTTCTCTAGAACCTTTCGCACGATCCATGATAGAATTTGCAAATAGATTTTAATATAAACACACAAGTATCGACTACTCACTTCAACTGCCACGTGTAAAATGATGTTTAACCGAAAATGTAAGGTATTATATCTATAGGCAATTTGACTACCCATATAACATAATAGGCGTGACAAAACTACTTAGTTGCTTGCAGCTGCCGTCCGCTAGCTGCTCTGCAATCCGATGTCGTTCCAGTAATTACTGGATATCTCGTTAACTATTCATCGGATTGACTTGAAATTTTTAGAGAATATTTTCGAAATATTATACTTTGAGAATATGCAAAAAAAAATCGGTTTTTCGAAAATTCTAACTGCCTCTACCCCCTCAAACAATTTATTTCGACAAATATAATTTTCTATGTTTGTATATGGAGAATTCCATCTCAATTCGACCTACCAAAAAACCTGACCCTCTTCGAAAATTCTCAAACTTCGTGATAATTAAGCATTGTTTGGTACAAGTATCTGTGATTTTTCACAAAATTTTCGAGGCAACCGTTTTCAAAATGGTTGACCATCGATTTTGACTGAAAATTAACATTTTCATCCATTCAAACGAGAATATCTCGGAATCCCTCTGTCGTAGGAGAATTTCCGACGTACAAAAAAGTTTCGGGTTTGATCCGGCTTTCTGATAATAAATTTTTGAAAATTTCAAAATCAACCGAAATTCATTTTTTTTTTTTTTTTTTGAAATAGTATTTATTCTCTTGTTTTGGCAAGTATGCCATGATCGATTGTGCTGAAATTTTCACAGAATGTTCTTTCATTAGTGTACAGTAATGATCACGGATTCTGTCACACTGGAAATATGCAACCGAAGATACATGCTCTTTTTAAGTTGGCAATAGCTGAAAGTAGCTGACTTGAGTGCCCTCGCGACGGTGAGCGGCAATTATTAATTATTGTTGCCTAGGGTATTGCCAACTTAAAAAAAGCATGTACCCTCGGTTGCATATTTCCAGTGTGACAGAATCCGTGATCATTACTGTACATTATGTTATGAAATTTTCATCATGGGCCCGAATCTCGTTTACGAGTTATGCCATGACATAACCATTGCTATCGCATTATGTAGATGTGTCCTACAATGGAATTAGAGGAATTACTATTGTTCAGTGTTATATTATTAACATTACTCAAATCACTTGCCCATTTTTCTTTGAGTTTGGTTTATTTGTCGCATATATTGAACAATTTTGCCAGATGCGCCGCGTGTCACGGGCCAGCTTACAATGACCACTGACTCACCAAATCACGACTCCAAGAGACTTATTTCATTGGGTATCATTACCAGCTAATGTTCCTGCAATCACAGTTAAGTTCTCAACCGAACAGGACTATGCAGATGCAAAACTCCTGCTGTACAAACGATTCGAACGCGTCAGTCCACTAAGCAAAACGCAACGACAGCACTGTTTTATTTCACAAGAAAATGGAACAATTGTATCAAAATTATATCTCGCCGATATTGAACATATGCTCATGCATAAAATTTTCAAATAAAACGTACCTTGAAACCAATTTTTGTATTGATACTTTCTTCCTGAAACAATGTATGCACCTATCTTCGGGGGGCCAATAACATAACGCATTTTTACAAAAATAGTGGCATGGAACGGTGTCTATTATTCCTATACGAGATTCGGGCCCATGATAAATATTTCATAACATAATGTACACTAATGAAAGAACATTCTGTGAAAATTTCAGCAAAATCGATCATGGCATATTTGCCGAAAAAAGAGGATAAAAACTATTTGAAAAAAAAAAGGACTTCGGTCGATTTTGAAATTTCAAAAAATTCGTATCAGAAAGACGAATCAAAATCAAGACTTTTTTGTATGTTGAAAATTCTTCTACGACAAAAAGTTTCCGAGATATCCTCGTTTAAGATGACGAAAATGTTAATTTTCAGTCAGAATCGATGGTCAACCATTTTGAAAATGGTCGCAACTTCTTCCTTATTTTTGTAGAGCAAGACATCAATGTCGACACGCTCTTTTCCATGTCATTGGAAATCTCGAAGGAAATAATTCCAAAAGTAAGACCTAAATGCAGATTCATCAAAAATAGAGAAGAATTCCTTCAACAA
This sequence comes from Tenthredo distinguenda, assembly GCA_947538915.1. Classification (NCBI taxonomy): domain Eukaryota; kingdom Metazoa; phylum Arthropoda; class Insecta; order Hymenoptera; family Tenthredinidae; genus Tenthredo; species Tenthredo distinguenda. The sequence continues at coordinate 17,995,130 of OX384534.1, forward strand.
GTAATAGATTCCAAAATCATAGTAAAACATTATTCACTTATACTTTTTTGTATTTTGCAGACTTGACCCAACTTGACTAATTTCATTGATATATTTGTTTTCTAAACTCAATTTTCATTTATCTGCAAGTTTTGCGAACAGTCTAATCTTTTACAACGCAAACACTCTAGGATCAAGACTCTTTTACGTATTGTATGAAATAGAGATGGTAATTAATGATGAGCCTCAATTTCAGGGCTCTCACTTGCCTTTCTCACCTTTACTCACTGATTCTGTATACAAAAATTACTTTCTTCCCGATTTTATACTTATTTCTCACATGTTTTGACCAATTAGTCAAGTAGGTATCTTCCTCCGTTGAACGCATTTTAGGATCATCTATAGACTTGTTACGTACTGGTCCACAATTATTCAAAATTTCTAAAAAGTATCTAATATATCTTATTCTTCACGTCTTACTGCAATATAATAATAATTTATCAAAAGCCTCTTTTACTAAAAAGATCACGAAGTCACGTCGCAGAACCTAATCCTTTAGCAAGAATCTAAGAGAGACGATGTTGGGGGTTTATGCTGACCCCACATCGAATGGTCGGTTCGATACAACTCCGCTGATCGGAAATCCATTTATGTAAGAACAAACAAAGGTAATCATGAAGAATAGGAAAGCCGAGATTAAGCCAACTGATTGACGCAATGTGTGAGTGACTATGCAAGTGATTGTGTTAAGATACTGGCGTGCACGGAATTTTAATGTTATTGCGAATCGACTGTAGCGAGGTCGGGACCGCGGAGCACTGTCTTGGGTGAAGCGTCCAGGAGCGATGCAAATCCCCATCCGCGGAAAATTACCAAGGCGCAGTAATACATACTTTTTCATCACCGCGGCTTCTTGGTTGCACCTAAACCTAATGCAGTGTCTCGTCTATCAAGTCGCGAATCGCATGGACGTTTGCCCCGAGTATTATAAATTGAGCAATAGTTAGTGATTGAAAATCTTTCTAAGTGACAACCTAAGGACTCATTTTCACTCGTTAAAATATAAAATCCGTTAAGCGAAAGCCACAATTAGTGCAAGGACACATTCAATAAATCCAAATTAAACTCAACCTACATTTATAAATACATAAAATATTATCATAGATTAAATCAAGTTATACCAAACAATTCATTTTCAAATCATTTAAACTTTAACCGTACTCTTACCACCTCATTAATTTTTGAATTGTTAGCTTCAGTTAATTCAACAATTCCGCTCAGTTATTACATTAGAAAAAAGAGACAGTGATAAGTTGTGGTGCCTAAGCCGTAGTTCGTCGTCAGGTGAGACACGCTGGCCTAACATACAGTGAGTCGGACTCAGACAGTATCGGACGGGACCCTGCGTCACTCCAGTCGTACAACAAAGCTAAGTTGTATCTGTTTCAACCAATTGCTTGCCAAAGTAGCCACTGATCATAAGATAGATCTGTGTATAAGTCTTTCGTATATAAATCTATCTTCACTAGGAAATCACCTACGCGTGATAAAAGGCTAATCCGTGCATAAGTCTTTCATGTGCGAATTGGTCCGTGCCTAGAATATCACCCGCCTATATTACCCTTCGACTAGATTATACATATATGTATATCATATGCATAACAAGCATTTTTTAATCAAAAGTCAGTTATCCATGTAGTTTCGAGACAGCATCAATGTTTATGTTTACGTTTGAAAAATTGAGAAAATACCTCAAACATTGATTTTTGATTGAAAAATGCTTCTTCAAAGTATTGAGCGACCTCTGAATATGAGTATTTTTGGCTCATATTTTATGAACATCCATGCGAACAACCAAAGAAAGAATGGAAAGGGTGAGAGTAATAATTACGTAACATCAATTTTTTTTTCTTTATAGTCATTGAGCGACCTTTAAGAATGAAAATTTTTAAATAAAATTTTGCACACATTCCTAGATTTCAATGAAGAAAAAGTAGAGGGGGTGAGAACAATAATTATTTTCACGAAGAAAATCAATTTTTGATAAAATATCGATTTTTGAAAGTGATTGAGCGACCTTTAAAAATGGCCCGAGCGGGTTTAAACTGCACAAACATTCTACAATCACGGAATACAATCTAATTATTGGGTGAGACTGAAAATTTAGAATTTGAGGGAAAAAAAATTGTCACCCTACTACACACACAAACAGGTACCTGCACGCAGATTCACACCACCACCCTTCACAAAAAGAATCTGTGATCCGTTCCCTGGCACACAGGGCACTGACAGTATCGGACTCAACCAACCTCAACCAAGAATTATCCCACATACACCAGACCCTCCGATCCAATGGATCCTGGCCCAACAGATCAATCGGACCATCAAGAAACTCCAACAACCTCCAAACTCGAACTCGGACATACCTACCGAAAACACGACAAGAACGGCCTTCCTCCCCTACGTCCAAGGGGTAACTGACTCCATAGGGAGAATCCTCAGGAAAAGCAAAATCAAACCGATTTTTAAACCACCCCAAAAAATCGGTCAGTTCCTAAACCCTTCAAAAAACCAACTCCCTCTCCTCAGCTCGTCAGAGGTATACAGGATCCCTTGTTCCTGTGGAAAAATCTACATCGGAGGAACCGGGAGGAAGATCAGCACGCGCTCTAAAGAACACATGAGATGCGTCAAACTCAAACACTTCATCATCTCAGCTCTGGCGCAACATCAAATAGAAACGGGCCGCAAAATCGGGTTCGATCAAACCACCATTCTGGCTAACACGAAACAGTATTTCCCACGGAAGTACAGATAAGCACTTGAAATCGACAAACATCCCAACAACATCAATAGGGATTCCGGATACCAAAACAACCCAATTTGGAATGCCATCCTCCCGGTTTTTCAATTGATTGGCCAATCAATTAAAAAGCGCCACCCGATTGGTCAACTCCACTCAACTGGAACGTCACACAACAACGACTCCAGTTCTAGATAAATAGGGACACCCTGTATGGGAGCAACCAGTATCAGGTTGACTCTCGCCCTGATGAAGTAAACTGTAATGTTTACGAAACGTCGGCAACTAACCGTTTACCAACGCGGCTCCATCCCGGAAGCCAAGTCTTATTCAAAAACTGACCGCGGAAGCCTTGAGAACCTGATAATGGGATATTTGCTATCGGTTGCTCGGCAAACGGGACAGACGATTCCAGCTAAGTATAGCGTGGCGTTTGCTTCAGCTCTCACGTTCACGCTGATCTTCTTCTGCAACAAATTTGCAATATCCATGTCGAATTTTTCTGCCAGATTATCCACTGTTTTCAAAAGGAGTCCACTAATGTTGTTCTCTGCTGTTTTGGTGTCTATTTTTTCTTTACACTGTTTTTCCTGCTTCTTCGCGTCTCCCTCCATTGGCGCCGAGCAACTCCAGTATTGTGGATTTTCGTCTTTCACATATTGGACCAGATGCTTCAGGATAGCCCTTTCTCCAGCCAGAAATTTGAATTTTTCGTGATTTTTGCAGTAGTAGCCGAAGTAATCTTTCATATTTGGATTTTCTTCTTCAATCAGATCGATCATGTCATTTTTTGCAAATTCCTCCAATGCTTCGAGCAAGGCATCGTCGATTGTGTCAAACGATGCCGTACTGTCCAAGCAGTTGAATTGGAGAATTTTTTGTATGTGTGTTGAAACATAGGTCCCTCGTGCATTTTGTAATTTTTTCCAGAATTCGTAGCGATAGTAGGCAGGATCTTGTTTCGTGGGTAGCTGATCTACGTGCCCTTGTGATTTTTCCGGTGTATCAGGCATGATTGGATCGCCAAATGATTTCTGCATTATACTATGACGTGGATTTTTGTTGACCCTCGGATCTGGACCGGATAGGCAGCCTTCGGGGTAAATCCAACGCACACACAGCTATACCTCGAAATTTAAATTGTTTGGGCGCCAGGCGAACTTCTTCGCCACTTTCAAAATTTCAACAACAAAACAAAGGACTAACGGAAACTTAAGCGGCGGCTAGCAACAGTACCGCGGAGAGGGGTCAGGATTAATATTGAGGATCAGCTAGGCGTTAAATAACGACTCGTAGAGGTCAATTTAACAAAGAAATATAAAGAATTTATTCAATAAAAAAAAATGTAAAGAAAAACAAATTAAGATAAGATAAGTAGAGAGTAATCGTGTACCCGGGGGTACTCCCCCGCGGGTTAGTTGTGGCCAAGGACCGTGTATAGGCGGTCTCGCCACGTTTCACAAATTTGACAAAAATACCAGCTTCCACATACACAACGCAATAACAAAAAAAAAACAATACCAAAGTGAAGTAACCAAAAACTTAACAAATCAGTGCCTCGCGGAACAATGATAACGGGTCATAGGCGAAATCTACACCGCGAGGGTTTAAGCAATAATTCACAAAATTCATACAATAAACACTGACAATAACTTAATCCCAACTCTGCCTCGTAGGCAAGTCCACAGGACCTTGACTCGAGATTTACAAAACAAAACCAAACGCAACTCGACTCGACTCTAACTGACGGTATTTAAATCTCTACGCGAGAGAGAGAGAGAGAGACAGCGACTGACTTAGACTTTCTCACTCGCTCTCATAGGCCAGCCTCGGTACAGCTACAGTTTGACTACTAAATGGCCAATTTTTAGGCCTACAACCAAATTTCTCGAACGCGAAAAGTTCTCTAAAACACTAGCTACGGCCTACCGACTCGCAGCACGGCTTAATCGACCCTCAAAAGTGTTGGTTCGCCTCGTGGCGCAGATCAAAGGCAATATGGCGAATGGCCGTTTGCCGGGTTCGAAAACTGGTGGATTAGATAAGTTGACGCTTACCGTACTCCAGCCACCTCATGAAAAGAAGGAATAATGCCTCGTGGCGAACGACTCAAAACTGCACTCAAGCACACGCCAGACTCAAACTTAAACTCAAAAAGTCCCACGTAGGGGAGTCGCAAAAATAGCCTCGCGGCTGAACATAACCAGACTTTAGCGCAAGAATTCGAGCTCGGGGCTCTACCTGCGAAGCAGGCCTACGGCAGAGTGATTTCTTCTAGCAGCCCTCGTCTCCTTGCGCTTATCTGCGCTCTCAATTTGCGCATCATCGACCCTTAATCCTCAAAAATGATCGGCGGGCTGCGCTGCGTCAGGCGCTCGTGGCCTGTTGTCGATGTCCCACGAATATTTGCGTTGCCAACAACGCGGGGATGCAGGGAACGCGGCTCGCAGGCTCTTGGACGCGGCGGGAATCTCCTCCACCGCCGATTTCCCTCGTCGCTGAGTGCCTCCGGCACTCCTCCGCGTTCCTCCAGGTCAACTAATTGTCCTCGATTAGGCCTCATACGCCGTTTTAGCCTTCGTCTCCGGACTCGTATCCAAGTCCTTGGTCTAGGGACATCTCCCCTCGGCTCGCACATAGTAGAGAGGGTGGAAGAAAATAGAACAAAAAATAAAAATAAAAACTCAAATCCAAAAGTCTAAGTCGGTCACGGTCGCCTCTCGGAGTTAGATAACCCTAACTGTGGGTGCATTCACGCTGGACCTCGGTGGTCCTCTTACTCTTTCGCTCCCTTAATTAAACCTGTCAAGGGTTTGGGGCGAATTGTAACGGCAGTCCCAAACTGCAATGTTACAATACAAAATCCCTAATGGCACAGTATATTCTAGAATTATTCTGAGAATATTTTTTTCGGAGAAAAAGAATGTTCTAGGAATATTCGAAAATATTCTTTTACATTCTATAAATATTCCTAGAATATCCCAATGTCCGGGCTGAAAAATGTTCTGAGAATATTCTTCAAGAATATTTTTGGAACATTGTCAGCATGTCCTCAAAACATTTTTTTGGAAAAAAACATTTTTTTTGGAAACAAACATTTTTTTTTGAAAAAAGTTTCAGAAATATTCGAAAATATTTCATCTTCATCCAACAACGGCCTTCAATCGTTTCCGCATCTCCCTTATAAGATACGAAAAAATGTTCATATGCGGTGAAAATAATACGAAATGAAAGTTCAAAATTCCAATAACACCGAAATAAAAATTACGTTTTTTGATAACTGTAATACGACATCCGAATGACGAAATATAAATTTCGTATATTAAAATCGAGAATCTGAATTCTGCTATACAGAATAAAAAATCCACAACGCAAAATGACGAACTTCAAATGTGAAATGCAAATTCCAGACTCAAAATTGCATAATCTAAGATCCAAAATTGGAAGTCGAATTTTGAAATGATGAAAATGAAAGGCCTATATTTCAGAATCATAAATTTGAAATCCCAATAACCAACTCCGAAAGTCACAATCGAAAGTCAAAATGATGCAATTCGTAATACATTTGACATAATATTATGTGTAACTTATATAGCATTCAATCATATTAAGTCAAAGATTATATTACGTACCTTTCGAGAAAAATTGCATCTGCACCGAGGATGATTTTATGACGAAAATCGAGTTGTTGAAAACGCAAAAAACCAAGAAACACAAATGCACGTGCTCGTGCACGTGTAATAAAAAGAAGCCGAGAGTGAAACAAAAGTAATACTGCCGCTCGACTGCCGCCGCTGCCGGTGAGAAAATAAAAGAAAATTGAGGAGGAAATGCGAGGGCCCAGGCCCACTGTGACGTACCGTGATTAAACGCGTTGAGACTCGGTTGAGACGCGTTTCGACGAGACCGAGGACGAGACGACTGGTACAGCGGTATGCTGATTCGGCTGATTCCAACTGATTCCGACTCAGTAAGACTCTGAATCTCTCAGGCTCTCTCAAACTTGCCCAGAACCACAGTGAGCCATGGTGATTCTCGAAGATTCTCTGTGATTCTTTTTAATCATACCGACTTATGTGATTTCTAAATCTCTGCAACATTTTGCCGAATCTTGTTGATTTTGAACATGATTCTTTTAAACCTTTCGACTCTGAATCGATTGGAAGAATGAAAAATCATTGATTCCTTGAGTGGACGGCCCCTCGCAACACCATTATAATTACATTGAAGAGTTTAGATATGACTGTGCTCCCTGTAGCGTGGACAGGAATTGCAGCGAATTTATTAAAAGAAGGCAGAACTGCACATCCCACGTTTAAATTACCGTTTCTTCTGAATGAAAGATCGACATGTAACATTAGACCAAATTCTAAATATGGATCACATATTCGAGATGCGAAAGTTATAATTTGGGATGAAATAGCAATGGCATCTAAATATGCACTGGAGGCTGTTGACCGTATGTTAAGAGACTTGTGTCATTGTAACGAACCCTTTGGTGGTGAAATTGTCATAGTTTCTGGTAATTTTCGGCAAACCTTACCTGTTGTACGACATGGAAATAGAACATAAATTTTAGAAGCGTGCGTCAAAAAAATCAGCCCATGGAGTAAATTCACATATATGTCATTGAAGCGTAACGTTCGTGTTTGTGATGGACAAACGGATTTTAAGAAATGGCTTCTGAAGGTTGGTGATGGGGTATTCTCTGATTCCTTTGAACGTGATAACGAAGTTGTAACCATTCCTTCTGACATTCTCTCGAATGGAAATATTGTACAAGGAATATTTGGAGAAAGTGTCGATCCTCAAGATCCGTCGAATTATGGCAAAGTTATATTAGCTCCGACAAACGTCGATGTTATCGCCATTAATGACAAAATATTGTCGAAAATTAAAGGTGTCGGTGTAGATTATCTGAGTTTAGATTCAGGTGAAGATGAAGATTATATAGACATCAAAAATGTACTTCCAATGGAATTCATGAATTCATTGACGCCGAATGGGCTTCCACCGCATAAATTAACGTTGAAAGTAAAGTGCATTGTTATCCTGTTACGTAATCTGAATTTATCACAAGGATTATGTAATGGTACCAGACTGGTTGTTAAAAAGGTGAACCAGTATTTGATCTGTACTGAAATTATCGGTGAAAATTGTGCTGAAGAAATAGTATTGATACCCCGGATAGATTTATCACCGTCCGAAGAGGAGATGCCATTCAAGATGGTAAGAAGACAATTTCCCGTCAGATTAGGTTGTGCGATGACAATTAACAAGTCGCAAGGTCTTTTTTTGGACAGTGTCGGTGTGTATTTACCAAATCTAGTATTTAGTCATGGTCAACTGTGTGTTGCCTTGTCCAGAGTTAAGTCTAAAAACAATTTGAGAGTTTTTTTAACAGACAAATCTGTCATCACTACCAGTAAAAATTCGACTCATAAATTATGTACAGTTGGGCAATAAAGTTCTTGTAGGGTCGAAATTTAGTCTCATGCGTTTTTGTGTCTACGCTGTTAGGCAGGCCCTTCACACCGCATACCCCGTTCGCAAAACCCATCGATGCATTACAGCCGATCGGTCAGCTAGCCTGGCCCGACCGGCCTGTGGATATTTCGGAAGTATTTCTTACTTTACTTTGAGTAGGTCATCTCCCCGGTTTTGCCTTCTCGCCTACCAATTCGTCAAACGTTGGCGACAATTACGTATAGAATATATCGTCACCTGATTTCAAACTTCTTCATTTTAGTGAAAAAGAGTTAAATGCGAACTCGATTTTGATGTTATACAGAAGTAACTTATGTAATGAGTTTAGAAAAATGTTTTCTAAAAATATGATGCCCAACTGATCGAAATTCACAATTCAGATTTATAAGTTTTCGATTACAACAAATTTTTAATTTCTTGCAGGTATTGTTCTATTTAAGTTTTCTATTAAATGTATATCTACGTTGAGTGACAAAATGAAAAATTGAGCCACAGGGACAAGAATTGAGGTAACTCACTTAGGTGGCCGTTTATAAATTTGGATAACATTGTATATTTTTATTAAATAAAAAAAACAAAAATCTAAAATTAAAACCCAATAGTAGATAATAACAGCACAATATCAATGAAATATAAATAAATTATAATAGAGATGATTTGTAACATACATAAATATAATAATATGTAAACTTACAAATTTATAATAGTATAATTATCCACTAAATATAATTCGAAAGCAATAAATACTAAAGGCGGGTAGATCACATAAAACCATATTCATATTCCAAGAAACAATTAATCACTTCTTGATAAAATCTTAACGTTAATGGTTAAAATTCTACGTCAGAGAATACAACGAAATATTTATTAATAAAATCTTTCATAAATCTCTGAGTTTTTATATTATTATATTTTTGTATTTTACAAATCATCTCTATTATAATTTATTCATACTAGCTCACTCGCGTGCTTCGCGCGCGTCATTGACTGGTTTTCTGAGCTTACCAATAATATTAAGGTATTGATTGACTAAATTTTGTCCGGTCGACACTACTATCCAAAAATACAGGTTTCTAGAAAGATGTCAGTTTGTCTGTCTGTGTTGCTCAGCCTGAAAAATTCGCAGAATGATTTCGTAGTAGACTTGATGTAAAAATTTCAAATTCACTGAGGCATTCAAGCGAATAGAACTTCGACTTACAATTTTGTATTAACGACACATTTCTTTGGCTTGAATCCATGCTTACGCGAATATCTCGTAAACGGTGGTACGCGACGGAATATCAGATTCCCATTATTATTAGTATTGTACGAATGTTTAAAGAGATTGATTTGAGGGCCTGAAACAGGCCCTACGTACCAGGCTTCGATATAATCTCTGATCTCATCATGATCAATGACAGTTTCTGATGAAGCTTCACTTACTGTAATAGCGGCCGCATCATGACCTTTGTATATGTATTTGTATAAATATTTCACAGCCTCGATACTTGAGACAACTTCGACGTCGATATGGCAATTAACAAAACTAACAACATTGGACAAAATGGTAAAACATGACGGTTATCAATCATGTATCCACCAGGACGTGCGAAAAACATATCGATATTACTGCGCCGATAGCTGGGATACCCGTCGTCATCCAGTATTGTCTGTTCTTGATTTGACTTCGGAAAATGTTTAGAACACTTGCCATTTACCAAGCACCAATCACCACATGGTCCCTGTATCATGTTTTTCATAAGTATATCATGCAAAACGGGCCTCTGAGTCGGATCAGGTATCTCTGCTGAGATATAACGATCTACTATTTCTGGAGTTGACATTTTGTAGTTTTGTTTTAGGGTGACCAGCATATGTATATGCGGTAAGCCGCGTTTTTGAAATTCAATGACATAGACGTATGCTGCTACTTGACCAAAACATTTTTGCGTCGCAATCAAATCTATTAAAAATTTTTTTTTCAAATTGAAGACTCGTGCGCAAATGTCTGGTCTGTCAGATGCTAGTTGACCTGGAAGTAGATTCTTTTCAATTTCTGGCCACTTCGGGTTGCACGTCATGGTCAGAAACAGATCCGGTTTGCCATATTTCCAACTCTGGCCATCGCATCCTGATAATTCTGCATCATATTACGCGGTGATCCAACAAAAGTCGAAGGCAATATTACCATTTTTTCAACTCGGCTATTCACATCATTCGATGACTTTTGTAGCTGATCAATAAGCCCTTGATACGTTTCAGCGCGTAATTGGGCCTGATGTGTAGCGCAGTAATGTATTCGATCTTTTTCAATTTTAACATAATCATCCACTATCCATTGTTGATACAATCTACGACCCCTTAAAAAGACATTGAAGCCATCTCGCACGGCCATTCGATACTTGATGTATGAAGCTCGGGATACACGTTTACTGCTATTTTGCTTCATCAAATTGCGATGCCACCCTTGCGAACCATATGGATAGAATAATGGATAAACCCATGGTTCCACATTTGGATCCATCGTGCTTACACTTTGCAATATCTTAGTATTTCGATTGCGTATAGTAAGATAGGATTCCGGAATTTCTCCATCAGCTGTCGTAGAAAAAATAGCAGCATTTTCGTTGGTTCTTTGAAAGATAAATCGACGGCGATCCAGTCCAGGCTTGGATGGACTCATTTTTTGTGAATCGACGTTGACTTTCGATTTCTTCGCCCATCATTTGATAAGAGTGTACAAATACATTTATTTTACGCATTATTCGATCAAATAATTGAACAATATCACTATCGAGATTTGAATTTTGGCCTAAACGATGTTCCGTTGCTTCGTTAGAGTCCACAATAAATAGTTGACCATAACTTGGAATTTTGTTGGGGGCAGGGTACAGAGCTGTATTAATCTGATAATAAATTGGCCCCTGTATCTTAAGACAATAAGGTCCCGGATGTCTGAAATTAACTAAACTTGCATTGAATGACGCAAAAGAAAACGAGCTATTATAATAGCGTCTACGTTCATAAAAATTACGAGACTTGCATCTAATGCATCTAAAACTACATTACCATGATTGCAACAGTCATACCGGATCGTGCTGTTCGTTGAGTTTGATATCGTCTGTCACATTCATGATCTGGTATTTCGTCAACAACAGTATTACTTGAATATGCTTCATTTCGCATCTTGAGACGACATCTGCGCTGGTACTCATTATTCTTCGCGCGACGTAAACGTTGAAACTCCTCTTCTTCGTCTACATTGCGACAAATTTTACGTCTACCCATTACAAAATATAATTCCAACTCAACTACTATGAAAAAACTAATATCCTGATACTACTTTTTCAATTTCAAATTTGGTACTCGTTACTCAGGCGGAAAGAATACTCATCGTTTTTATCGTGATACTCATATCTTAGGTTCAATCGGTACTTATGCGTAAAAATACTCATTGATCGTACTACTCATATAATGGTAAATAGTGCATTGAAATATTTATACTCACAATTTTAGAATATATATATTTATCTTTACAATTTGCTACGCTGTTGCCCTTTCCGTGTATCCGCAGAAGCCTTAACACATACGTTGAACCGCAACGAAAGGCATTATATTACTTTAATCAATTCACTTTAAAAAAGGTTGGGAAAGTCAGACAGATGTTAATGTACGCTTGGCGTGTTTGATTATGACCGATATGAAGTTGGCCCCACTGTCTTCTGTCTCTTTCTTTTCCTATGTAGCCACGAAGGATAGAAGAGGACAAAAGACTATGGTGCAACTTCATATCGGTCAAAATCAAACACGCTTGGTGTACAGATTACGGATGACACGCATACAAATTATGCGCGCTTGACAACACGACCGATCGAAGCTGCGCTGCGATTATCTCGAACCTCACACCTCGAAAACAAACGCCCAATCAGAACACGAGTAAAATGTTGACGGGATTTCGATTCCTTCTCCTTTTTAATAACGAATTTCATTGATATTGTGTTGTTATTATCTACTGTTCTGAATCTCTCAGCGGCAGCGTGCGCCGTCGCTTATAAATAAATCGTTTTAACATAGTTTCCATCGGAGTTCCATTCTATAACTTACCAGTTTTATAGGGAATTGATCAAGGAATACGCTCATACTTTTTTGGGAATTTTAAAGCGTGGTTCTCACCTAGAAAACTACGTTTGAATAATATATTTGTTTATAACAGATGGAATCGCTCTTTGTCGCAGAATTCAATAAGTATATAATAATAGTGCCATTCAATAGCTTCAAAATGGTTCTTGAAAGAAGACTCTAGGACAAACACAGCTAAAGATATGACCGTTTGAAGAGGAGTATGTTTTCGATTTTCGCCGTTTTTCGTGAATTTCACCCCCGTGTAACTTGGAAAATAGGGGCGGAAAAAAAAAACAAAGAATTGTTTGATGAATTTATTTGTTCCAAAGAACCGGTTAAAAAAAAAAATTAGAACGAAATCGGAAACATCGAGGTCAAAAAGGTGTCCGGTTTGACGTGGAATGACTCATATACGTATTTGTCGCCAACGTTACGTGTGTGAAGTTAGCAGATCAAATCCTAGCAGATCAAAAATGAAGTCAAGTTCTATTTGCATCCAACATAGTTCTACAGTTCCTGATGAAATAAAACAATAGTTCTCATTATTTAACGCAAAAAAACGGAAATTGAAAAAATGATCTGCTAACTTCGCACAGCATTCGCACAGCAGATCATTCTTTTTGATTTTTTTTCTGTCGAAACTTGTGTATTGAGGTGAGTTCTACAGTTCTATGAATAGTTCTGACCGATAAATAATAGTTCTCATTATTTAACGCAAAAAAACGGTAATTGAAAAGTGATCTGCTAACTTCGCACAGCATTCGCACAGCAGATCATTCTTTTTGATTTTTTTTTCTGTTGAAACTTGTGTATTGAGGTGAGTTCTACAGTTCTATGAATAGTTCTGACCGATAAATAATTTGTTTAACAAAATATTGCTTAAATAAGAGTTCTGGCATCGACAATTTTTCACAAAATGGAATTTGCATTCCTGAAACTTCTAGCGAAGAGGTCTAATCGTAGGTTAACAATAAACGAATGGAAAAAATTATTAACAATATTTCAGAAATGCAGGAGTAATATTATTGCCTAGTTGAGAGATCTGGAATTTTCGATTTGTGACTGGGCTGTATGATTTTCCTGGTAATACTATTTGGATATTTGAACAATGTTGTGCAGAATTCTGATCATCTATTAATGAATAATGAGAAAAAAAAATAAAAATAACAACAATTTTGATATGAGTTATAGATCTGCTACTGCATAAATATAAGGTCTGGCCACTACGATTTTTCTGGTGACACGATTGAGATCCCTGAACAACTCTTTGAAGAGTTCTGATAATTTATTTGGTGTCAAGTAATTTGAAAAAATCATTAACAACAAATTTGTTCATAATCCATGATCTGCTACCGCTCATACCAGAGTTCCGGCCTCTAGGATTTTTCTGGGGAAACTATTCGTATCCCTGAACAAGTCTACCACGAGTTCTGATAATTTATTTGGTGTCAAGTAATTTGAAAAAATTTAATGGATAAACTTTGTGGGAAGGTGGAAGCACCTTGCCTTCGTCGGTAAGAGTGCAACATTCAGATTTCAATAAAACTTCCTGTAAAATCACTCTATCATAACCCCTTGAGCTGGCTTCCATTTTTGATGCCGTCTTTTTTTTATCCATACTTGACATCGCGAGAAACTCGAGCGATCATGTGTCGAGAATACGTTGCCTAAATATACGTGAAAAATAATGGAGATAGAATCTAGTGGAAGTGACGAGTACGACGAAGCAGCAGTTGAAATAGCAATATCTTAGACAGAACAAATGCAGAATCCATGAGCAATCTGTTATGAAATGATCGGTTGACTTAGTTAAACGCATGCATTTCGCGTCATAGAGTTGCGGGGAAAAAAGAAATGTTTCTTGTGTTTGACGATCGTTGTTGGCACTCTTTATAGAAGCTTTACATTAGAATTGTTGTATCGACAAAATTATGAACATAATGGAAATGATAAAAAAAAAAAAAAATAATAATTGGTTTGCGATTTCTGGACTTTTGGCTTATTTCTCTAGCCAAAACTTTGCTTACGATGGCTAAATTTGTAGTTTTAAAAAAAAAAAATTATCTCATCACATTCGAAGACATCTTTCCAGCATTTATTATTTCGAAATTCTTACTAAGTACTCGGCAAATCACAAGCTATGGTAAGTCGGAATTCCGATTGTCAGCGAAAGACGAAAAACATTAAGACTCGATAGTAAGGGATCAAACAATGTGCGCGTAGAAGCAGAATGATAGTAGTGCAAAAGTGGGAGAAGTTCCCCTCACCTAACCGATTGCACATGCGCTCTAAACCGCTCAATTGTGTGGTGGGGAGCGGCGAGTTTGCGCCCACAGCAGAGTCGCAGTTTGTTGTATATGTGGCTGCCCGTTACCCATACCCCCGTCTTCTACAGGCTCAACCGAACGACAGAAAGAGGAAGAACGACAATGTAAAGAGCAATGTAACAATAACATAACAACATTCGAAAAAAATCAGAAAACCCTGTCTGTAGAGAAACCTAATTGTAAGACAAATCTTCAATTTTTAATTTACTACGAGCGAAATGATTGGAAATATTTACGATAGTCCAAAGATTACCATTTATTAAAGATGAGAGTAATGCCGAATTCTAATGATATTTGAAAGTTGTATACCAGCTACAGCATGGTTGGATGTTTGCCAGCCCAATTATTCATTTATTAGTGGAACAAACATTCGGCAATGACTGCAAAAATGAAAAATTCTATATAATATTGTCACAAAACATTATTGTATTATAAATATTTTGAACAATTGTACGATTATATAATATAATACTGATGCTTTTTTCAGATATATTCTGAACTGAATTGTGAACTTCCGCGAGATAATCAACGAGAGTGATGCGTTCTGTTGAGAAAAATAGTACACCTGATTAATATAATATGACTGTCATGCTACTAATTGTTTATAAGTATTAAGTAAAAGGGGAAACTGTTCTTAAGATTCTATGGGAATATCGATAATATTATCTAGGGGCGATGCAGCTCAGCTCAAACCCATTTGTTTTCTCATAAATGGAGTTCTGCGTTCGCGAAACATTTTTCTTTCGAGATTTTGATGCCATAGGTTCAAACTATTGCGAAACGTCGGGGAATCCTGTGTGGTAAAAGATCTGGTGTATGTGTGTGTGTGACCTGGAGGCCAGAACTCTGGTATAAGCGGTAGCAGATCATGAATTATCACCAAATTGGTTGTTAATGATTTTTTCAAATTACTTGACACCAAATAAATTATCAGTACTCGTGGTAGACTTGTTCAGGGATCCGAATAGTTTCCCCAGATAAATCCTAGAGACCGGAACTCTGGTATGAGCGGTAGCAGATCATGGATTATGAACAAATTTGTTGTTAATGATTTTTTCAAATTACTTGACACCAAATAAATTATCAGAACTCTTCAAAGAGTTGTTCAGGGATCTCAATCGGGTCACCAGAAAAATCGTAGTGGCCAGACCTTATATTTATGCAGTAGCAGATCTATAACTCATATCAAAATTGTTGTTATTTTTATTTTTTTTTCTCATTATTCATTAATAGATGATCAGAATTCTGCACAACATTGTTCAAATATCCAAATAGTATTACCAGGAAAATCATACAGCCCAGTCACAAATCGAAAATTCCAGATCTCTCAACTAGGCAATAATATTACTCCTGCATTTCTGAAATATTGTTAATAATTTTTTCCATTCGTTTATTGTTAACCTACGATTAGACCTCTTCGCTAGAAGTTTCAGGAATGCAAATTCCATTTTGTGAAAAATTGTCGATGCCAGAACTCTTATTCAAGCAATATTTTTTTAAACAAATTATTTATCGGTCAGAACTATTCATAGAACTGTAGAACTCACCTCAATACACAAGTTTCAACAGAAAAAAAAAATCAAAAAGAATGATCTGCTGTGCGAATGCTGTGCGAAGTTAGCAGATGACTTTTCAATTACCGTTTTTTTGCGTTAAATAATGAGAACTATTGTTTTATTTCATCAGGAACTGTAGAACTATGTTGGATGCAAATAGAACTTGACTTCATTTTTGATCTGCTAGGATTTGATCTGCTAACTTCACACACGTGCCAACGTTTGACGTCAAACGGGGGAGATGACCTACTCAAAGTAAAGTAAGAAATACTTCCAAAATATCCATAGGCCGGTCGGGCCAGGCTAGCTGACCGATCGGCCGTAATGCATCGATGGGTTTTGCGAACGGGGTATGCGGTGTGAAGGGCCTGCTCAACAGCGTAGACACAGAAACGCATGAGCCTAAATTTCGACCCTACAAGAACTTTATTGCCCAACTGTACAAGAAACATTGTCTACAAGGAAATACTAGGTGCTGAGTGAATTAATTAATTCATAGCTACAATTGTATATTTAAGCCGGCACTAGGAAAAATATACTGTGTCAAAAATGCAAAGTTCATAATACATGTACATTAGACTGGTCGTTGAAAATTAAATTTTCAACGACGCCCCCTAAAGAGCTTCTTTTTGATGAAAAAACGCCAGGGAATTTTTTTTTTTTTATATTAACAACACGTGCCGCAAGACGATCTTAGTTCATTTTTTTTGGAAAATCATGTTTTTTTTTTGGAAATTTCTCATTAAATATGCAATTATAATAATTTTTTGATGATTGGATATTATTAACAATGTTACATTATTATTATCATCATTTTCATCGATAAATTTGAACTAATTTCCCAAGTAAATTTCCTAGCGGTAAGTTATCTAGCGGGTTAACGTACTACAATCATTACCTATATTTATTGAATTACGAACGCTTTCATGCGTCTATAGTTTCTATAAAAAGTATGTCGCGAAATTTCTCTTAGTTGTACTGTACAAATCATTGGCTTTAAAGTGTTGTAACCATCCTTTATGTTTTTTCAAGTTCTGTTAATCATCATTTATTATATTTATTTGTACATTAAATTGTATATCTCGTAAAAATTGACTGAGTTATATACACCATAAGTGCAGTGTTACGCAACATGCCTATTTGAGGTTACACGTTAGACAATGTCAATAATAATATAATTTATATAAACTAATCATCTAAATCATATGATATAATATTCCGTTAAAGGAGTTAATTAAATTTATTTTTTCTCTATAATGCAAGACATAAAAGAAGATATATTTTTAATTGGAGATACACATCATCAGATTGCCGGCAATCAACTGCCATCTCATGTAAGTTACAAGTTTTGAAATTTTTATTCTATCAGGATGTTCCTGATATTGAAGCTCAATTTATACGACAGTGAAAGTTTAGTTTATGATGAATTGATTATTTTTTCGCATAAAGTAAAAATACCAATTCAAAATAAAAGTCGATGTATTACAAAAATTGACAATTTATATTGTAACTTTTTCTGGTTATGCTTCACCAGCAGAAGGCTGGTGAAGTTAACCTAGTCCGCGTGTGTTCTTTGTCACGGGTGAAAATGTGATTTTTGGAGCTCCTCTAAGGGGAAAATTGGAAAAACCCTGAAACCCTAATACAGACTCGGATGGATGTTACTCCACCAGAGCTGCCTCCCTACAGACTTGGGATATGTTTGACTCACAGACTAGGGTACCAATTATAGCTATACCGTAGCTGCCTTGAGTCAAACTCACCGAAGCTGCCTGTTACAGACTTGGGATATGTGTGTTCTCAAACTAGGGAACCAATTATAGCTATACCGTAGCCGTCCAACACACTCACCGAAGCTGCCTTTTAACTAAACAAGTGAATCTACGTTGCTGAAAAATGAATTTAATTTTTAATTAGCGAGAAAGGATCTTTGAAAATGAATTGATAGGAATCAGATTTCTATAAGTGTTTAATGTTTATTATCACTTGCATAGCATCCTGATCCACGGCAAATGATAATAATACTCATTGAGTCTGATGTTACAAAAAAAAAAAGAATATAACAAAAATCATAAATTTACCAAGTAAAATAAATCATAAAGAAACATAAAATAAAAGTCTTGAGATCTCAGTCGAAGTAAAGCAAAGTAAAGTGATGAAATGAAATATTCTACAAAAGAAAAGAAATACAAAAGAGAATCTAAAATCTAAATTATCCTAATTCTTATAATTAATTGCGCTGGTTTGTCTCTGATTTAGGTTTGATTTCTATTTTAATATGGCTTTATAACAAATGCTGCTTTAGCTAATTGTACGATAATGTTTGATGATTCTATCAGGCCGCTTTGGCACAAAGATAAGGTGATGCTAAGTTTGAGGTTAGGTGACAAGAAAGAATTTACATGAGTCGCACTGCCGCTTTGGCTAGATACGCTCTAAGGAGAGAGTTTGATAAATAGTTATGAGTCGCACTGCCGCTCTGGCTAGATACGCTAATTTGCGTCTCAGCGTTGCTCCTTATATACCGTTGGTGACGTCATCAGATGTCACCCCACCTGCGCGATCCGTATGTGCTGTGTACGACTATATCAGTATAGGCTGATATAGCCGTACACGTTACAATATATTGAATGGCGGAGTTTGAAAAAAAGTCCATCAAGACGAAGTGATACTCAAGAAAATAAGGAAAAAGCATTTTTGTCACATTTGAATGGCTCGTTCGACATTACTCACAATGATGTTTTAACAATGGTTGATGACAAGACGAAGATTTTTTAAATAAATCAACGTAAACCTAGTCCTGTTGGATTTATCGATGACATGGAAGAAATAATATCCGGTAACTATAAGTACAAATTTGGTATTTTATTATATATTTTTTGAGTTTTCATATACTTTTTTTTTATCAATTAAGAAAGATCTGAATCTACTTCGCAATTTGACTCGTTACAAACAACTTCATTCAGTCAAGAAAGTCTGCAAAAGGATCCTAGTTTTTTCATGGATTCGGAAGAATCGCCACCCTCAAAAAAAAGTCTTGTGGAACCTTAAATATTCTCACTCCAGAACTATGCACGATGTTGGATAAATGTAAAATTAGTGATCGTAATGCGACGAGCTCACTAATCACTTTTCTTTAAGCTGCAGATCTTGATGCCAGTCAATACATTGTTAATGACAATCTTCAAGCTGCAGAAATTCGAGAGAGATTTACAAATATAGAGCTTCGTAGATTAGTTGTTCATTGGGACGGTAAACACTTACCTGATATTACTGGTAGAAATTTCGTAGAACGTCTTTCTATAATCGTTTCATCGGACAAAGAAACTAAAATATTATCAATACCACGTCTTGGAAATTCTACTGGTCGTGCAATGGCAAATGCAGTTTTTGATGCTCTTCAAGAATATGGAATCAGTGATGTAGTAGTTGGTTTATGTTGTGATACTACTGTGTCGAACACAGGGGAATATAATGGTGCAGCAGTTTCAATTGAACAATCATTAGAGAGAGATCTTCTTCTGCTTCCATGTCCACATCATATATTTGAAGTTATATTGAAAGCTGTATTTGACAGTAAAATTTCCAATTTTTCTGGACAAAAAGTTCCCCGATTTGTTAGATTTAAAAAAGACTGGGATGCATTAGACCTAACTGAATTGAAAAGTGGAATGGCAGATCCTATAATCAATAAAATATTAAAAAATGATATTCTTGATATCCACGAGTTTATTAAGAAACAATTAACTTTGAATCACGATAGAAAGGATTATTTGGAACTGTTGGAGTTGAGCTTAATGTTCATTGGAATAAAAGCAGATAATGTCACGATTCATGTTCCTGGAACTATGCATCAAGCAAGATGGATGACCAGAGCAATATATTCGTTAAAAATATTTCTCTTACGAGCTACTTTTAACTACCTGTTCGAATACTAGGGTATAACTAAGGGAAAACTAACTGAGTCTTGAGCTGATACGTTATTTATTATATAATTGTATGGCGGTTAGGAAGAGTTGTTCTGTGTGATCTGTTAGAAGGTTGGTTTAGAAGTGAGGGACTGTGAAAAGGTGATGAGAGGGTAAAAGGATTAGCTGACTCGTTGCATTTGGCGGTGCCGTGTGCAACGAGCATCTTAGAGTTAGTGGGAGAATAGGATAGGTTTTAGGTTAAAGATAAGAGTAGAAGAGGAGAGAACCGTGTGAATAGTTAGAGGATTGAGGTGGAGGTAAAAGTGGGGATGTGATGAAGGGGGAAACGTACGGGGTGATACCCGGACGTAACACATAGCTTCCAATCTATTGATAAAAAAATCTACGAAGCTGCTTTGGGTAAAATTCTAAACCATTTGTGGTATCTAAATCCTGAAAACTGTTTATTGGCTTTATTTGATGAAAACGTAGATGCAGAAACAAAAAAAAAAAAATGGTCAAAAAATTGTTCGAATCTTCAGACGATACAGATGAACTTGATTTGTCGAACGACGGTCAAATCCGAGTTCCTAAGAAAGTGGAAATATCTCGTTTAGATGTTCTAAAATTATTCGAACAAGGATTAGAACAGTTTGTTAATCCTTATTCTATTCATTTTTTTCATAAACTTGGATCAAATACGAGCTAGTTGGAAGGAAATTATGAAAACTGGTCAAAAAATACTAACTGTCAGAAATGTTTGGAAGCTGTAACTAACTTGTCAGTTGTGAATGATATTGCAGAACGAGGCGTGAAATTAATGCAAGAGTACAATGATTCATTTACAAAATATGAGGAACAGAAGCAATTCATTATCCAAATCTTAGATGATTATAGAAGTGAAAGTAAGAAAAATACTAAAGAAAGTTTACTTGCGCTTTGGAATTAATAAATCTGCTCATAAAAAATAATTTTGTACCAATTCATTTTTGAAATAAAACTATTAATTTAAATATCCACATTGCCATTTCGCATTGTACTGAATACTGTGGAACTGTAATAATCAATTACTTTCTTAATAATATTCTATCGAACATGCAGTATTTGATGTTACTGACTTTTCCGAAAATTCAGTTGCTTACCTATAGGGGTGTGCGGGTAGACCTTTTTCTCGGGTCGGGTCGAGTCCAGCAATTTTTATTTCTGTCGGGTCGAGTACCCGAAACTTTCGGGTACTCGAATCGACCCGAATACTCGAACATTTTCGGGTACTCGAACGTTTTCGGGTACTCGACCGTTCTCGGGTACTCGACCGTTTTCGGGTACTCGAACGTTCCGGGGTACACGAATTTTTTCGAGTATTCACATGTTTCGGAGTACTCGCATATTTACCGGCACTTAGCTCGGATACCCGTCGGGTTTTAGAAAAATGTCTCCATGCATCCATGTCGTTGGGAAATTCAAATGTAGTCGAGTATTGATGTCATTTTAAACCTAGTAATTTAATTAATAATTACTAATCTAGACAGTATGGTTAGTAGTTAACAATAAGGACCAAGATGCGGGATGTATTTAAAAAATGTATTAATCTGTTCATAAATTTAATGAATTATATGACTAGTCTTGACTAGTAGTTAGTACAACGTAAGTAATAAGATTTAAAATCATATCAAATGATTATTAAAAGTTAAAACTTAAAGGATTATATTTTGAGGTTAGCGTGAAGGAAACAGAGCTCTTCAACATGTTCGGTAAGTAGTCTGGAGCGGCTATGCGGAACAATGTTACCCGCTGTCGAGAAACTCGATTCACTGCTGACTTGAGTAGCAGGAATCGAAATATAAATTGCCGCAATTTTTGCGATTCCCGTATACCGATGTCGGTTTGTTTCCCACCATGGACCAGTTTTTGTGTTTGGTGGAGCTACCCGGTCACAAAAGTACTGCCGTACTTCCATAGTTGGCGTACTCTCGGCGCTTGCGTCATCTTCTTCGTCAATTGCCGAAAGAAATTTCATCAATTTTGATGGTGGTTGGTCTGAAATATAGTTTTATAATAGGTTTTCATCGTGTACAGTGCGATGCCAAATTTAAATTGACTTTTTAGTTAAATAGTTGAGAATCTATGTATAATCTATGTATTAATTTTTAACCTTCTAATGACTTGGATACGGTGTCGCGTCTTGCTTCATTCGCAGATACATCCTCCTCGGCTTTTTGTACTTGTTTTATTTTGTTGACAAGGTACTCTTCCACGTTGATTTTTTCTTCACAAGTCAGTAGACGATTTTTATATCGCGGATCCATAGTCATCGCCAAGATCAGGGTTTCATTTTTGCAAACGTTATTGAAGCGTTCATTTACGGCGGTCAACAGCTTCTTCCCAAGGCTCATACCCTTTTGGTCAGTGTTCTCCTTGATAAAATCCTCTGTAGCGTTTATCAAACCCTTGACAATAGATACGTACGACGGTAGCGCGGGTACTTCTCGCCGGACATAAGAACGGTAGCTTCTTTAAAGGGTCCAAGGGCATTCGCGTAAGATTGTATCATATCCCAATCTGTGTTTGTTAAATTATAGGGCATTTTCGGTAACGATAGCACTGCCCCAAGGGTCGTTCGCAACCCCAGTAAGCGCTGGAACATTGCGAACTCCGAGTTCCATCTTGTTTCGACATCTTGTATAAGTCTCAGTGGCGTGGCGTCAGAATTCAACGACGTTTGCATTTCGTCCAACTTAGCATGGGCCGTCGAACTTCTCGCGAAAAAACCAACGAGCGATCTGCATTTTTTTCGCGTACGATCGAAGCCCGCAGTGTCGTTAAGAGCGTCTTTGATCGCTAATTGTAACGTATGAGCGAAACAGGGGATTCTTTCCCATGTGTCGTTCATACTCACAGCTTTAACGATATTTGGGGCATTATCTGTAACTACAAAAATAGGACGAGCCTCGGCGACCAAGTTCCACTCTAAAAGTGCGTCTTCGATGCAACCGTGAAGGTTTTCAGCGATGTGACTTTCCAGAAAATAGCGCATGTTGAGCAAGAAGTAGCGATGTTCAAAATCGAATGTCGTGTAATGACCGGTAAGTGTCATGTAGCTTTCCACATTGCGAGATGTCCAACCATCAGTTGTGACAGCGATGGAAGCAATACCTGATCGAAAATATAAATGGAAATCAATTATTCTCAAGCTGTTTTCCGTAATGGGAATGAATGATACAACCGAAAGAATTTTCAACTTACAACAGCAGTTGTAAAAGTAATTGATCATTCAGAAAGGTAAAATTCAGTTCGCAAATACAACTAAAAAAATCTGAATTCTATATCAATTTACAATGTCTGTATTAATAGTTTATATCGATAAAATTGTTTTTAAATTTATATGGGACATGAACGCTTCAAGAAACAACGATATAAAGTGTGTATGGGAAATCTGATCATACCGTTAGCGGCGTTAGCCATATCGCATTTAATTATATTGGCGATCCTTGCGCGTTCTTCCATATACATTTTCGAGATTATGGTGCGTGAAAATGTTGTTCTGCTCGGCAGCTGGTACCGCGGCTCAAGAACTTTCATCAACTTTTTGAAGCCGTCGTCATCAACCACGCTGTAGGGTTTCATATTACACGGTATCATATATGAGCGATAGCCTTTGTGATGCTCCTCGATCGTGCGGAATCCGATTCGAGAGACTTCTGCAGTGCGAACGTTTTCGCGAGGTGCAATTCGCCTTTTTCGTTTCTTACTACACTCGCCCCTTGCTTCGCCAGCAGTGCTTTAGCTGCTTCAGGATGCTTCTGTAAATGACGGCTCATTGCAGGAGTATTTCCGGACTTCCTTTGCAACTTTGCTCTGCAATAATTGCATTGTGCGTCTCTAATCAATGTAACTTAGCTGAAACGCTCGAATGGATCAACGTAAAGAGATAACTTTTTCATATATAACGTTTGTCAGAAGAGACAATGAAATATTCGAATGCCATGGTACAACATATGCACAGTTTATGAACAACTAACAGTCGGATTGCGAGAAAAGAGAATAAGCACGTTATATCCGGGATATATAAACATGATTTTCATGCTCAGCTGTTCACTTCATTAAGATATTTTCATTTTTCAGTAACTAGAACTATAGTTCCTCTCTTTGAGGCAAAATGTGTTGAAGGATGATTATTTATTATTATTTATGTAAAGTAGGACAAGCACTACTTTAAAACCGATTCATACTTTGCCGCGCGTCGATGGTCAAGCAGATGCCGAGCACGTGATCGATATATAACCTAAACGAGCAATCGATATATAACCTAAAAATAGAACTTACCGTGAGGAAGGAATGATCAAAAGAAATATACTTTAAATGTCGTTTCTTTGCTTACAGGGAAACTCAATTTAGTTTATTTGAAGAGACCATTCCTAAAAGAAAGAACATCACACATTATATTTATATTTATATTCAATATTTATTTTTAGATTCAAATGCTAATTTATCCTCGAATTAATCTTTATTATTACTGATGATGTAATATCTGTTTTATCAAGTCGGCAAATCCTGCATGTTGGAACTCATTTGCTCTTTTATTTCATTTCTTACGGTCATGTCTCATTGCTACTGTATGAGTAATCTTTAAATTAAATTGATTGAATTAAAATGATTAAATAAGTCGATGTCTACTTCGTTTACTATCAATTGCAACAAAAAAATCCCATACGGAACTTCTTTTCCTCGATTGTGTTAACACTTGTGTTGAATCATCTGTACCGCTATCACATCCGGTGCAATCACTATCACTACGACCAGGGACACTATTACTATCGGATGCCGACGCGAGATCGCGAATAATAAAGACAAAAGTCGTTCAGAATATTCTATTCGTCTTTCGAAGAACGGAATCGGTAGCAGTGAAAGAAGTATCGCAAGCGCCGCACTCAACACACTCTGACGCTTCAACGTCGCGCATGCTACGCGACGCACCGACATGACAGCAATGCTGAACGTGTTCGAACGCGCCCGTGATTAGAAGAGAGACTATGCATTCCCGAAGTTAGAAAGAACTGAGAGCCCTATCTCGCTATAAAATGTTGTACTGCTATGTTTACAAACACTAAATTACGTGTAGGGCCAACCTGCATACGATACACTTTTCGCATCTACAGTAAGGCTCGTTTGTACGTCATTGATTAAATATCACATATGGAATGAAAATCTCTTTTTCTGTTTTTCTCTTCTATTCGCTATCTCAATCTATTGTAACATATCAGGCACGCCTGATACATACATGCGAAACGACCGCGCAGCGCCTATTGCGCATAACACATGACGTCACAAGGTGCTATATAATGAGCCGTGTTGCTCGTCAGCACAGCGCCATCCAGGTATAGCACCGGTGCGACTCACTTCTAGTTACATCCAGTATCTGTCCGGCATAGAGCCCGGATACTTCATAGAATCATTTGCGCATACGGAGTTTCCTACAGCAGGAGCTTACGTTTTAGAATCACATAAATTTAACATCAATTTTCCTCTAGATTTTCTTTTATATTAAAATCGCGATAACCAAATGACTTTCTTAACGGTACAGCCGTGGCATAGCCGAAATACCTTAAGCTTAGCTAAATTTAAGTTAACCGTAATTATAAATTTTGTTAAAAACCTTTTCTTTACTTTTTCTTTTGTAATGAATACTTTGATTTATTTATTAGATTAAAACTATTGAAGGAATCGAACCCTCGGGTGTAGGTGTGTTAGCTCCGTTGACTTTTGTTGGAGGATTCGAACCTTCTAACATGTGGGGAAGTCTTGAGTTTGTGTGTGAAGGAGTTGAACCTTCAGGTATGCGTTTCGTCTTGGGTACAGTGACAGACTCGTCAGTAGGACTGCGCCACTGTACCCTGCCCTAGACGCGGTGTGTCCGGTAGTGGACGTTAGGAATTGTTAGGAATCGGTATATATACGAACCGAGTGTTCGTCCTAGCACTAGCGAGAGAGCTCATGCCGCGTAGCGGGCGTATGAGGAATTATGTGAGTCCCCACACTATAATTTAAACGCTGCTAAATTCATTTTCTGAACGCCTTTCTAAATTTCTCTCACTAACATCTATCCTAGCTAATATACAGCTTCGGTCAGGCAAACGCTGCCCAGATCAGATACCTGCTTTGGTGCACTAGGTGCATCCAAGTCAGGATACTGTCTTGGTTAGTTAACGCCGACCCAAGTCTGATACAGCCTTGGTGCGGATCACCGCATCCAGGTCTGAGGGGGGCGGCAACAGTGAGATTCCCTCCACCCGAGTCCGTATTAGGCACTAACAATTAATTTCACAAGGAGTCCTGGTAATTAATCCTCGATAAAACAACTCACAGTAACTCCTGGCTCGCGGCACCGAAGGTGTCGCTGCTCACGCGAAAAGTTACATTTGGCCGTTACATATGTTTGGCCGTTACATATGGGGCTATATGTATAAAACTCAACGTCTCTCTGTCTGTTTGTCCGTATGTTGCTTATAACTTCCGAACTACTGAACAGATTTCCATTCTTTTTTTTTGTGGATAGCTACAACGTCTGGCCGGGTTTTGAGCTATATTTTGTTCCAATTAAATCAAAATTTTAGAGATATAACGATATTTACTTCACTCAGTGTGATAGTGGATGTTTTACGCACGCTTCGCGTGGGTAAACCCCTCATCTTCACACCTCATAAAGAAAAAAATATTGTGTGATTGCAACACTCGCGTTCGCCTTGTGCTGCCACCTCACACTCGTCAGAAAGAGTTTTACCGCACTAGTATCGAGAAGTACTATTGTAAGCCAAGTCGAAACGGAGTCATACACTTTTGCGAACGCTGAATAAACTCTTACAGATAAAAAAAGTTACGTCCAAGAGTTTTTAGGATCCAGACGAGCTCTACAAAAATGCCTGCGAAAGCATATGGCTATGTCTAATAGTTTTGCCACAAGAAGCATTCGAATCTTGAAATCTAATGGCGTTCACTAGAATTAGAATTTACCGTGTTTATTTTCCACACATCATCATCATTCGTGCAAATATCAATAACTGTGAGCAAGATTGTTTTATCTGAACAAAATTTTCATTTTGTTATGATAAATTTGGATGCGCAATTAAAAATCATTTTGTATTTTTCAAATACATCCCGAACTTTGCTTCTTATTGTTAGCTACTAACCGTACCACCTAAATTAGTATATGACTTGAAAATTGAAATTGAAAGTCAAAGCCAATACTTAACTAAATTTGAATTACCCAACGACATAGATGCATAGAGATTCGAGACATTCTTCTAAAACTTGACGGTTACCCGAGCTGAGTGCCGGTAAACATATTACATTCAAGTACCCGAAACCATTCGAGTACCCGAAACCATTCGAGTACCCGAAAACATTCGAGTACCCGAAGGTATTCGGGTACCCGATATAATCGGGTAACGAAAGAATCTCGACTCGACGAGTACTCGACCCGACCCGAGCACCGAGTACCCGAGTAAATCGGGTACCTGCACACCCCTACTTACCTACAATGATGTCAGATCAACGGTCGGAACAATTAGCTGCTTATGCCTTATGTAGGTATCAGCGCTAAAAAAATTAGCTGCCAACGCCCTGTGTGGCTCCGCGCTACAATGGTATATTGTGCGACAAGTGCTGGAAGTTGGCGATTACTGACGAGTGTGAATTTTGCAGCACGAGCCGAAGGCGAGCGACGCCCCAACAGACCAAGGGTGGGTTCGGGGGGCGAAGCCCCCCGAGACGTCATAAAACGAAATTCAAAAATAATTTTAAGAAAATCACAAATCAGTCTAAAGTACTATAATAATATACTGAGAGAAAGATTTATTCAAAGCTAATAAACATTTATCTACCGTTCTCGCCTTTTTCGAAACGAGATTTCAAACACATTATAAACATATATTTAAAAAAAAAAAAACGATGAAATTAACGAAATTATATAAACTTTCTTGCACTAATTATTACACCGCCCAACAGCATGTCTGTTGCGTGGAATATTTGATATCGTTCTGGATTAATTTTTGACGCTGATTTCAAATATGTTATCAGTTTTTCTGTATCAGCTCTAGTTTTTGAATTATAAGGGGGGGATGTTTTTTGAGAAAATGATGCACTAAACCGTACAAAAATATTTGATTATAAAAAAACTATACACTGTGGTCTAAAAAACTTGAGCTGCTAGAATAAAACTGAGGGTGGATTTGAAATCAGCGACCTCGAATTAGTAAACAACCATTAAAATATTTCATGCAACCGAAAAAAAGTTCGCTTTTGTTGTGCTGTGTTATATTTATAAACTTTTTGTTACATTTTTCTTTACTTTTTCTTCAGTCTTTACATAGCTCTTCGCCAAAATACTCAATTAACAGAATGTTGATTAAAAATTGTCTTATGCTCGCTATCTTTTACTTGAAAACAAACAAGTTTGAAGTTATTTTTCATCTTTCTATTATATTATGTAACGGGTATTTCCTGGACTCGGGTGATCCAGGAACGGAAGCCGGCTACAAACCTGGGGCACCTAGGGGGAGGGAGTTGGGCGCCAGACTCCGGGCTCGAAGTCCTCTCTCACTCTCTCGTCACGGACTAGCTACTTAGCCTACGGTAGAGGGATTTCGTGGGGGCGTAGAATAAAGACACACGTGGCTGATGGAAAATGGAATGTTTATTAAAAAAAGAAAAAAAGGAAAGGTCGCGAATTTTTGGCCACGCCCGCTACCTGGCGTCTGAAAGTACAACTAAAAGAAACTAAATTAAACTAACTTAAAGGCACTCTACTCGAGGCAAATAAACAACCGCAAACGTGATTCTAGCTGGAACTGAAGAGATTCCCGGGCCTAGATTAGGCTCGCCGGCTCGCTCTCCGGCTACGTGACAGTCAGCTGTCACAGTAGCGGGATTGCGTGTCTCGCTCCACGTCTCCCGACGGAGTGGCGCAGCTCGCTCTCCAGCGGCGGCGGGGAAAAGGGGCGGGGGCGGCTAGGGGACAGCGACGGCTCTCTGACTCGCAGCAGCTGCGTGCGACGCGTGACGTCAGGAGGCCGTGGCTCGGTTGCGTCGGCGCGGTGCTCTCGGCGATCGGCGCAGCGGAAACCAAAACTGGCACGGCTACGCGTCCGACAAACACCACGTGACTCGTTCAATTATATGCAATTGAGGGTACATGTCATATATATATATATACATCAGTATTTCTGACACTCGACCCTTGACGGCAAACTGTCAGTTGCTGTAGAGCCTCTATATCTATTGGCCGCAATGTTTATAGGTTATTCTTTAACCATACGTAATTATTCAAAATCGATTGATCACTGATCCGCGTCATTCAGCTAGTTTTATGATTAAAGAATAACCTATAAACGTCGCCGCCAATGCACGTAGGCTCTACAGTAGCTGACAGCTCGCTGTCAAATGTCAAAAATACTGATATATATATAATATATATGGCATGTACCCTTAATTGCATATAATAGGGCGTACGTTCGGCTATCTTCGGATCTAGGCATGTCGCTCATCCACGAAACGCACGGTATATATAAAAAACAAAAAAATGAAATCAACAAAATTATTAACATTTTCTTATGCTTATTACTATAAATTTTTATTGTACTTTTTTTGCACTTTTTTTCAGCCTTTTTTCTTACTGTTTTTTTTTCATCTTTTTACAAAAAGATGTGTAAAACCAAATTATAATGCAACATTGATTCATACTCTCTTCTCCTCATTCCTTTTGACTATGGTTTATTACAGGTTTTCTTATCACAGAACTATGAAACTAACAAGATTATAATCAAAAATGGTCGTATTGTTTTTCTTTTACTTTTTCATACTTAATAATTTTATACATTTTCTTTTTGAATGTACTGTATAGTAACATTTGCACAGTTATTTATTTGTAGAGAATAATCTTTATTCGGAATTAATATCTTTGATGATTTTGGATTCTCTTCATTTGTAGTTGAATCTTCGGATTTTTGTGAAGTCGACGGACCAGTCTTCGCATTGTTTGTATTTTTGGTCAGTTGGTGCGCAGTAGTAGTTTCACTTCTAATAGATTCGTTCGACATTACCGATCCTGTTATCTGTTTGCATATTTTTTTCTTTTTGTTAACTGATTCCTCTATATAACCCTCCGCCACTTTGTCCGATGTCCACCCACCGTGACGTTTCAGTGTCATGATGTCAGCCCCAGAATCAGCTAGTAGGGTCGCTGAAGTTCGACGAAAACTGTGTCCCGTGTAAAGTTGGGGATCCGGCAATTTCAAATATGTAGCTATTAGCTTTGGCATATTTCCAAATTTGTTTATTCCGATGACTTGCCGCACGCACTTTCCATTGCGGATATTTAAGAAGAATCGACTTGCTTTTATATTTTCTTGGCGTAGAGCCATATAGTTTTTGACGACAATATAGAATTGATCAATAACTGTGAATGATCTCTGGATACAAGTTTTAGTCTTTGGAATCGTGACTAGTAGCATATTGCCACGATCTTCAATATCGTTCGTGGTCATATCACAGAGTTCGTGTCGTCTGCATGCACCAGTGATTCCTAATATGCAAGCAGCCTGCAAATAACGTAGTTCACGTGGTTGTATATAATGCAAAGTATCTGTGAATATAGGTGTATACCGTGCGTTTTCGTGGATGAGCGACATGCCTAGATCCGAAGATAGCCGAACGTACGCCCTATTATATGCAATTAAGGGTACATGTCATATATATATCAGTATTTTTGACATTTGACGGCGAGCTTTCAGCTACTGTAGAGCCTACGTGCATTGGCGGCGACGTTTATAGGTTATTCTTTAATCATAAAACTAGCTGAATGACGCGGATCAGTGATCAATCGATTTTGAATAATTACGTGTGGTTAAAGAATAACCTATAAACATTGCGGCCAATAGATATAGAGGCTCTACAGCAACTGACAGTTTGCCGTCGAGGGTCGAATGTCAGAAATACTGATATATATATGACATGTACCCTTAATTGCATATAATAGGGCGTACGTTCGGCTATCTTCGGATCTAGGCATGTCGCTCATCCACGAAAACGCACGGTATAATAAATACCTTTGTTACCAAATACTCGCTATCTGGAGCTTCGATGAAAAATTTGAAAAAAGTTAGGGGTTGACCAGGTTGGATTCTTGGCTAATTTAAATGCTGAAGCATACCTGCTGAGCCAGAGTGTTCTATTCTAGGTGACTAGGATTCCAGTGGTAATGGAATAGATATTGATGAGATGCAGACATGCGTCGAATCGGTTTTTACTTTAATTATGAGATGTTGGAAACTCACGTCCGAATACAACAATCATAAAGAAAAACAAGGGATTGGTTCAAAAGAAGCATACGATTAGAGTTCGATAATGTTTTGACATGAGATTAGAGTTTAGAAGTTTTATAAGATTATGAGAAGGGTGAGTCGAGGAGTGGGCCGCCGAGGATAGAGTGGAGATGACTTTAAGAACCTACCACCGAACTACCGAGCTGTACCGTCGACCTGAGTCTCCAGGAGTCGTCAGAGGGTCCCGTTACTGGAACGAAGCTAAGCCAATGAAGAAGCCGTTGAGATGCTCGTCCTTCAGGTATCCCTGAGCGTGATGGAAGGCCTTCTGGTAACTGGTTGCGTACGATGGGGGGTGCACCTCACACCTCTTCTTGGCAAGAATCACTTTGACTCTTCACTCCCCAATTTTTGACTGACTTTTGGGTGGCGTTTGGTCTCGCATTACAGCTCGGTTTCTCGGCGGTGGGGTCGCTATTTTGCTGATCGCTAGTTGCGATTTTTCTTAGGGTCAACGCATTCCTAGGCTCACCTGTTTCTGGTCCGAGCGAGTAACCGGGGAAGAATGCGCTTGGTAAGCAGGCGGTGCAAGGCACAGGCGACGCGTGTTCAGGGCCGTTCGTAACAAAAAGATGAAGCCTTTTCAAATTCGATGAATTTACGTGTTTCTATCAGTTCGAAAGCAATTCACGAAGTTTCGAAAATCATACGTCTTTAGATTTCAACAAGGCTAACAGGGCATTTGTATACACTAGCGGTTAGGCCCTTATGCCCGTAGACATGCGATATCAGTTTCCACAAATGATCAGTTGATCATGAGAAAAAGATTTATAACGAGTAAAATAGATAGCATGAAAATCAAATGACGCAAAGTCCAATTTGAATGTCGCGCGGGGACAATGACGTAGACGGCGTCGTTCCTGTGTCCAAGGTATGGACCGTGGAACGCACGGAACACGGAGTGACCGTTGTCTATATTTTTTTATATACTTTACACGGTGTTCGCGCATCACGGAGATACACTATCGCACGTGAGGCAGCCAGTGAAGTGCTATATTAGTGTCTGATATAATTACTATACGCGTAAGTATAATACACACCTATATAGAGTATAATTATTAATTACACAGGTCTGCAAAATTTGAGACGTTGAGAAATTCTTGAATAAGTGCAGTTCGTTTGAAGTAGGTTTGATGACTAATTCATAAATATCCACTTAATTTTTTTTCATCACGTGAGGTTTTCTTGAAAAATAGGCTTGAAATTTAGCTGATTTTTAAAGAAAAAAATCTGAAAAACGGTTGACCCTACAAGCCAGCCCTGAAACTCCATTTTTTGGTATTTCTCACCATAGAATCACCACAAATATAGGAAAAATTGTCGGGTGAGTTGTTGCACTGCCGCAATTTTTTTGTTTAATGACGTTGGAAGTAATATTTATCACTACAAGGAACGTACTAAACACTTTAAAATATCAAGAAAAAAGTTTACTAAACGTTAACGTCATGAATTAATCTTATAGGTTAAATGAGATAAGCCAATAGTACATATAACTGCGTTCCTATCTTCGAAAAACATACTATACGCAATTGTTGGAAATCGTTACGTGACTGATTTTGTATTTTATTTTTACATTAATGAGCATCATATAACATTTAAAAAAAGACGATTAGTATTCAAGAATTTTTTTCATTGCAGACCTGTGTTATAATTACTCAATAGATTTTTTCCGTATTATATTATACAAACAATAAACAAAGTGGGATGTGGTCATGGCATGGGCGCATGGCACGGGTACATGGCATCCACGTGTTGTGTTATAGTTTTACAGACATTATCGCGGTATAAATATTATTACAATCGCCAAATGAATTCGGTAAAATATTCATTCAGCGAACTTATTCATTAACACTAAAGCGCATCTTTTTTTCAATTGACCACAATTATTAGTAGTTTTCATTATATTGTGTTTTAAAATTTTTTGAATCTGGAATGAATTTGTATTATTCAGAAACTTCACAACAATCAGAGCCATGGGTCGTTCGAAAAAAAAAAAACTACAGATCCAATCGTAATAAGCCTTTGATCCGAACATCTATGCGCCACAGGAGGAGAATCAAAAAAAGTTTAATGCTCCACCGCATGGGAAAAGCTGTCTCACATTCTTTCAATATGCTACCTCAAGCACTCAACGCTTTCAATGATAATCAAACTACTGATAACTCAAGACTTTCTACATCTGGTGCCGCTTGCAATGCGATTCAACGGACCACGTTACACAATAATATAACGGATTATAGTGAAGATGTTGAAAATTGCAAATCGTGTGATAATAGCGTGGTAGATTGTAGTATCAGTTTTGATGACAGCGTTAATGTTATTAACGGTCAGAAAGATGGTAATAGAGTTGTTTTCAGTCGTCAATTAGCATCAGCATTCTTACAGGGATCTCTTACTCATATGCAAGGCAATATAATCTTGCAAACTCTACGAACCCATACATGCCTGCAATATTTACCACAAGATATGCGAACTTTCCTTAAAAGTCCCCCAGTCTGTCCAGATTCGGTACACAATGTCGAACCTGGAGAGCATATACATTTCGGTTTTGAAAAATCATTGGTGAAAATTCTTGAAAAATCTCCAGAACAAATAACTCCTCGGGTATTACAAATCGATTGGAATACAGATGAAGCTAGACTTAACGATAAATATCAAATTTGGCCAATTCAAATTCGAGTTGCCAATATTTCAAATTGTAAGCCACAAGTTGTAGGTATCTATAAAGGAAAAAAAAAACCTGCCGATCCGGCAGAATTTTTAAATTTTTTCATAATTGAGGTGAATGATGTGATAAGCAGGGGTAGTATATGCTATAATAACAAAGAGTACTTGATAGAGCTGCGCGCATTTATAGCAGATACAGTAGCGCGATCTTTCTTTCTGTGTAATAAAGGTCATAATTCCTCCGCACCATGCCCAAAATGCAAGGTATATGATTATCGCCATAACAATACCATGACTCTTCGTGGTGTTGATCATGAGTTACGCACAGATCAAGAATATCGCCGCGCTGATGACGAAGATCATCATCTGAAACTAAGCCCATTAACGAAGTTACCCATCGATATCATATCTCAGGTACCCAATGATGGTATGCATTTGTATATAGGAGTTATTGATAAATTACTGACAGCTTGGATAAGGGGTACATATGGTAAACAGGTTAAATTGAGTAGTAGGCAAATTAATTTGGTTTCAGCCAGGCTTGAAATTATCGCACAGTATTGTCCAAATGACTTTTCGCGAAAACCTGAACGGTTAGAAATGTATAAACATTACAAAGCCACTCAACATCGCCAATTTCTCTTATACTGTGGTATGGTCGCAATGTACGGAATTTAAAACGCAGAGGTCTACCTTCATTTTTTACTTTTGTGTACAGCGATGCGTTGTCTCGTTCACAAATCGCCTTCTGATAATCAATTATTGTTCGCCAGATTGGCTTTGAAAAAATTTATTCTACGGTGTGAAACTATTTACGATCTCAACTTTCTTTCCTATAATATTCATGCTTTGCAGCATCTAGTAGACGACGTGGAAAGGTTTGGTCCTTTAGATTCTTTTTCTGCTTTTCCATATGAAAATAATATGAAATTCTTTCGGAAGTAGGTATTATCGGAAACCAGCCTTTCCATTACAACAAATATCTCTCAGGCTGAAAGAGAAAGAACAATTTGGAATAGATAAAATTGAAGGAGACGACGATGATAACAATGTGAAACTATTTCCAAGAAAAGGAAGAGGTCCATTACCTCGTAATGAGACAGATGATGCAATAGCTACACTGCGTACATTCAGGAAATTTGAGGTGGAAAATATGTATTTGTCAATATTTTTGGGCGATAACTGTTGCATTCTAAAGAATGCCTCAATATGTCTTGTGTATAATATTTTTCAAAAAACTGACGATTCGGTTCACTTATTAAGGCGCAAGTTCACTGTAGTAGAGGCATTTATCAATGTTGGTATTCCATCGTCATCAGTAGGAATATTTAATTATACATCGCCGTCTCGTCCTCTAGATCACTAACAAGGAGAGGCCGCCTACTCGTCATCACCGATTTCGTCCGGATTTACAGTACATGTAGGGCTTGACTAGAAATGAAAGTGACGCAAGTGGGATCGCTAGATGGCCAAGCGTTTAGAAGATAAAATTTTTGTTGGGGACCGGTTAATACATAAGTCTTTTACGTTCCAATGATTTCTAAGTAGTGGTTGGCGCAGCGGCAAGAGCCCGGATTCGTAGTCCGAGGATCGCGGGTTCGAGTCCCCATGCGGGAAGTTTTTTTTTTTGGTATTATGTTTTCTTTGGCTTCCTTTTCATTTTTACCATACTTACGCCACAAATGAACCGAAATAATGCACAATGTATTGTATTGCATTATATTTTTACAAAAGGCATAGGGCGTCATCATCTCATCGGGTGCATAATCATGGAAAATTTGGGATTGCGAATAACTTTCCAGAAAGAAATTGTTTATTGTAAGTTATATTCATAATAAATGAATCACTTCAGTTTCTGAAAAGAAGCCAGAAAAAAAAAATAACAGTGAACAAAAAAACTTCCCACATGGGGACTCGAACCCGCGATCCTTGTGCTACAAATTCGGGCTCTCGCCGCTACGCCAACCACTACGTGGAGATCACTGTAACGTAAAAGACTTATGTATTGACCGGTCCGCGACGAAAATTTTATTTTCTAAACGCTTGGCCATCTAGCGATCCCACTTGCGTCACTTTCATTTCTAGTCAAGCCCTACATATATTGTGAATCCAGACGAAATCGGTGATGACGAGTACGCGGCCTCTCCTTGTTAGACTTTTGGATTTGAGTTCTTATTTTTTTTTGTGTTTTATTTTCTTCCATAATCTCTATTATGTGCGAGCCGAGGGGAGATGTTCCTAGATCGAGGGCTGGGATACGAGTACTGTCACGGAGTATTGGACCGACGTACGAGGCCTAGTTGTTGACCTGGAGGAACGCGGAGGATTGCCGGGGGCACTCATCGATGTGGGAAATCGGCGGTGGAGGAGATTCCCGCCGCCCCAAGAGCCTGCGAGCCGCGTTCCCTACCTCCCAAAACCGTAGGCCAAGAAAATCTTCAGCACAGAAACAACCCGTCGACCGGCGCCTACCGTAGCGCAACCCGCCAACCGATTTTTGAAAATCCCGGCGATAATGCGCAAATATAGAGCGCAGATGGGTATCCGCCCGACGAGCGGTTTTGAAAGAAACCTGCTTCGCAGGTAGAGCCCCGAGCTCTAGTTCTTGCACTAAAGTCATTTTGTGAAGCCGCGAGGCTATTTTTGCGACTCCCCTACGTGGGACTTTTTGAGTTTGAGTTTCGAGTCTGGCGTGTGCTTGAGTGCAGTTTTGAGTCGATCGCCACGAGGCGATTATTCCTTCCTTCTGTCCATGAGGTGGCTGGAGTGCGGTAAGCGTCAACTTATCTAATCCACCAGTTTTCGAACCCGGCAAACGGCCATTCGCCATATTGCCTTTGATCTGCGCCACGAGGCGAACTAACACTTTTGAGGGTCGATTAAGCCGTGCTGCGAGTCGGTAGGCCGTAGCTAGTGTCTTAGAGAACTTTTCGCGTTCGATAAATTTGGTTTTGGGCCTAAAAAGTGGCCACTTAGTCAAACTGTAGCTGTACCGAGGCTCGCCTATGAGAGCGAGTGAGGAAGTCTAGGTCAGTCGCTGTCGCTCTCTCTCTCTCTCTCTCTCTTTCTCTCTATGAGTGAAGAGGTGTCTTCGGAGAGTGGGACCTTTTTCGTGTGTTTTCCGGTGCTAGAGAATAGAAAACCTTCGGCGGACTATCAGATTAGCATCCACTAAGCTGCAGCTCTTCGCAGATATGAAGGTAGGTGCCTTCCTGCCCTAATTTTTCTAATATTCTAGTTTTTCCTTTTCGCTTTCGTGTCTAACCTCAAAACACAGTGACTCGACAGCGACCATCGAACGTTATTATCATTGCAGTTTGACGCCTACTGGCGTCATCTGCCGTTCTCCCCCCTACTATCGATCGACCGATCGATAAGTATCCTATTGTATCGACGCGTTGATGAGTTATTGTCATCATCTGACAGGTGGTATTAGCGCTCTAGTGCCCCTCGGGGCCGATAAACTCATATTAAGATGCCGGACACGCGGGCGATGCGTTCAAACGCTAGCAGCAGCGCCGGTTCCTCTGCATCTAGAGATTCACCTCATCGCGTTAGGCTAGGATCGGAGCCTGATCCCGAAGATCCACGTTTTGCCAGTCCTCTTAAATCTGATGGCGAACAACCAATTTCATATAATAGGCTTAGGGAGATGCGTGCATAATTGAGTGTACATGACGGTACACTCGCACGGCTAATTAAATCTTCAAAATTAGCGTCAGACGAGAAGCAGGCTCTCAATCAGGTAGCAATAGACTACCAAACAGCATTTAGTATGGTATCTTCGGCCTATGCCAAACTTGCCGCGGCGTCAACGACAGCCGATGAGTGTAAGCGAGCCGTCCTCATAACATGCGAGGCTATCACCAGATCATGTGTAGATTCCGTAAGTTCGGCCATCAGCAGAAGCGTACCGGCAATAATTGAGAAGAATATTCCTGATCTCGGAGCCATCGTAAGAGGTCATTTACCTGAGGCGGGTGCTGGCAGAACGGCAGAAGCCAGGTCCTTTGCAGAGGTCGCCAAATCGTCTGGTCCTAAAATCCAAGTGCCGAAAGGGCCTACCGTCAGAGTACAAAACACTCAGACGTTTGTCTTAGCCCCAGAGAGCAGTTCGGTGGACAAATATCCTAATTACGAAAAGGCTAGGGATGCAGCAATTGAAGCTCTGAGGGCATCACAAATGCGGCTAAAGATCGAAAATATTAGAAGTGCGGGCAAATGTAGCGTCAGGATAGAGGCAAGGTCGATAGACCTGGATAAGGTGAAGGCCCTCCCGGCACTTGCCGAGGCCGGTTTAGAGGTAAAAGAGGATGCCAAGTTCAATCCTAGGCTAGTTCTCCATGGCATTCCAGCTACGTGCAGCAAGGACGATATCAGGTCAGATTTTATCGCGCTAAACTTAGAAGGCAAAAGCGATGAGGCTCTCAGAGTCGTTTACATCTATCCTCCCAAAGGAAACAGGGCCTACACTAGCTGCGTAGTAGAGGTTTCTCACGGCACGTGGGCTTCTCTCAAGAATGAGAATCGAATTTACATAGGCCACTCGGCATGCAGATTTGATGATCACGTCAAAGTACTTCAATGTTTTAAATGCCTAGCTTTTGGGCATCTTGCTAAAGATTGTAAGGCACAGGCTCGCTGTGGTCATTGTGCTGGGGAGCACGAAATGAAAACCTGCCCCATCAAAAACACCGGCAACGGGCACACTAAATGCCATAACTGTCACAGAGCAAAGCTTGGAGATGATAAGCACTCTGCTCTCGACGGCAAAAAATGCCCACTATTAATTAATAAATTGAAGGACAAAATTAGTAGAACACACTATGGCTAGTAATGCAGCATCTGTTGCGAATGTCCAACATCTTAAAATTTGTCATGTAAACTGTCAGAACCTTTTAGCTGCCAACCACTTCGTTGAATTCAAACAATTCTTTACCGGGTCTGATTATCACATAATCTGCATGTCCGAGACCTGGCTTACTCCAGATATTACAGATGTCTTCATGGATATGGTCGGGTACAATCTATACAGATGTGACAGAATAGGGAAAAAAGGGGGTGGCGTAGGCTTCTATGTCAAGTGCAATCTTCGGACACAAATACTTCTGGATTCAGGGGGAGAATACTGCCGTAAGCCAGAATTCATCATCGCGGAGATAGCTGTGTCTCAGGCAGAGAAGCTAATGCTGAGCGTAGTGTATCGGCCCCCGGACACGGCTTATCTGATCGACTTCGAGAACTCCTTTTTGCAATTCTTCGTGCATTACTCCAAACACGTTGTCATTGGCGATCTCAACCTCGACCTCAGACCGCAAGCGTACGATTGTGACAAAATGCGCGATCGGCTATGGAATTTCGTTAACAGTTCTAATCTTCATCTCGTGCCGTTCGAGCCGACACACAATCTCAAAAATAGTGCGACGTGGATTGACCACTGTATTGTCGACGGTCCCGACGATCTAGTGGCATCTGGGCAATTAGACGTATCATTTCTTTCCGCGCACGACCTCATCTACGTGGTACTCGACGTCGGAGTAGAGACAGAGTCGAGAGAAATCTCCTATAGAGATTTCAAAAATTTCTCAATTGACAACTTTCCGAGTGATTTGGGTAGCGCTGATTGGACACCATTCTTCAATAGTGATGACATTGACTCGAAAGTTGAGTACATGAACACCACCATGGCTGTCTGTCTGGATAGGCATGCACCCCAAGTCAGGGCCACGACCAAGCCTAACAGGGCCCCTGCGCCATGGCTGACGTTAGAAATTAGGGCTCTCATGAGCGAGCGTAACCAGGCACGTAGAGCATGGAGGAGAAAAAGATGCCTGACACTGCACAACAGGTTCAAACGTCTTCGGAACCTGGTCAGAGCTAAAATCGATAGTGCTAGAAATGAATTTTACACCTCTACCTTCGGCACCGCTAAGTCTCCCTCGGAAGTGTGGGCAAAGCTTAGGAGGCTAGGACTAGTCAAATCGAAATCTTCGTCGCATAGCTTGCATCTATCCATCTCAGAACTAAAGAAACACTTTGCAGCGTCTGATTCTACACAGGTCGGCTATGGTCGCCTAGTGTCTCCAGACACCCTCAGTCAAGCATCTAAGGAACCATTCGATGATAGTCAGTTTCACTTCTGCAACATCGTAACGGAAAAGGTCCTCAAAGCCATCTTTCACTCCAAGTCGAACGCAATTGGCATAGACGGCATTTCAATCGATGTGGTTCGGAAAAGTCTACCTGTTCTCATGCCCATCATAGAGCACCTGTTTCATTTCTCGCTCTCACACGGGGTGTTTCCATCTTCATGGAAAAATTCAATCATTGTGCCGCTTCCCCAAAAGAAATCCCCGATGTCATGTAACGACTACAGACCTATTTCGATTCTGTGTGCACTCTCGAAGTGTCTCGAGAGGCTGGTAGCTGACCAAATATCAGACTATCTGGAGGAACGTAACTT
This sequence comes from Tenthredo distinguenda, assembly GCA_947538915.1. Taxonomy (NCBI): domain Eukaryota; kingdom Metazoa; phylum Arthropoda; class Insecta; order Hymenoptera; family Tenthredinidae; genus Tenthredo; species Tenthredo distinguenda. Next base: position 18,035,802 of record OX384534.1, read on the forward strand.
GTATGACCAATTCCAATCGGCCTACAGGAAGGGTCACAGCACTCATACCGCGCTTATTAGGGTTGTCGACTACTGCCGCCAGGCGATAGACAAAAGAAAGGTTGTCATTATGGTCTCCTTTGACTTCTCCAAAGCCTTTGATAAGGTTAATCATTCTATACTTCTTACGAAGTTGAGGAGGTTAAATTTCTCTCCGTTAGTCCTCAAATTTCTTCATTCATATCTCACCAAGCGGCGGCAGGCTGTTAGAGGAACAAATGGGGAACTCTCGGAATGGATCAATAAGACGCTGGGCGTACCCCAGGGGTCGGTTCTTGGACCCTTGCTCTTCATTATCTATGTTTCAGATCTTTGCAATATTTTACGTAACTGCAGCTACAACTTCTACGCCGACGACCTTCAACTGATGATCGAGTGTGAACCAGCCAATATCCTCAGTGGCATCGCTACGGTCAACAGGGACGTCGATGCGGTCTGCGACTGGGCAACCGATAACGGGCTTCAATTGAACGGTGGCAAAACCAGGGTGATATTAGTTGGTTCCACCAAGTACATAAACTCTTTCGATTTTAGCACTTTGCCGCGCATCCATGTACAGGGAACAGGGGTCGAGTACTCCTCCAATCTATGCATACTGGGGGTTACGTTAACGAATGACCTCACCTGGAGGCCTCACATTAACAACGTTACTAAACGGATATATAGTACTGCCTGCCAATTGCGCCTTTGTCGCAAATTATTGCCCGAACACTTACGCATACAGCTAATATCAACTCTGGTTTTTCCTCTGATCGATTACTGCTACATCATCCACCTCGACCTGACAGACGAACTTACGGTCTCGCTACAACGAGCCTTAAACTCATGCGTTAGATTTATTTATAATATCCGACGGGACGAACATATCAGCCCCTACTTCACTAGGATAGGGTGGCTAAAAGTAAACGTCAGGAAGAAGTATCTATTGGGCTGCATGATGCATAATGTACTGAAGACCGGAACACCGCAGTACCTGAAGGATAAATTTAAGCATAAAACAGAGGCAGGGATCAAAAACACAAGAGCACCATCCGAGAATTTAGCTATCAAACCGTGTAGGACCCAATATTTCAAAAAGTAATTCACACATGGTGGGGCCGAGTATTGGAATAGCATACCTTTAGATATCCGAAATTGTAAAACTCTAGTCGCTTTCAAATACCATTTATTTAACCACCTACTCTCTTATCAGATATAGGCAAATACTTCATTCTAGTCAACTAGACTGAGTCCTTCCCCAGGTTATTTGGGCCATGGTTTTCCCTGCGGACAAAGAGCTAATGCTGGGACTCGCTGAGGAGGCCTCCATGGCATGTCAAATCCACCTCACTCAGCCTCGCATAGTTATGTAGGCCGATATACACAATACACATGTACTACTGCACACACAGACACACACACGAAGAACACACAAACATATGCCTACTTGGCACTAAACTAGTCCATATTACTTCTATATTATACTATATTATATTATATTACACTAGATTAAAGTAAATTAAATTGAACTCTCTCTTATTTGTACATAAAACCAGCACGATTACGATACCTGATCTACAATGTATCATAAGCACATGTAAAAATACTTGCTACACTGTAATTTTGAGTGCCAGCGCTTGAGGGGATTCGTCCCAGAGCGCTCAATAAATGATCTATCTATCTATCTATCGCGTAGAGATTCAAATACCGTCAGTTAGAGTCGAGTCGAGTTGCGTTTGGTTTTGTTTGGTAAATCTCGAGTCAAGGTCCTGTGGACTTGCCTACGAGGCAGAGTTAGGAATAAGTTATTGTTAGTGGTTATTGTACGGATTTTGTAAATTATTGCTTAACCCCTCGCGGTGTAGATTTCACCTATGACCCGTTATCATTTTTCCGCAAGGCCCTGATTTGTTAAGTTCTTGATTATTTTATTTTAGTATTGTTTTCTTTCATTGCGTTCCTACGTGGAAGCTTGTATTGTTGTCAAAATTTGTAAAACGTGGCGAGACCGCCTATACACGGTCCTTGGCCACAACTAACCCGCGGGGGAGTACCCCCGGGTGCACGATTACTTTCTAATTCTTTTATCTTATATTGTTCTCTTTTCTTACATATTTTTTTAAAAATAAATTACTTATATTTCTTCGTTAAATTGACCTCTACGAGTCATTATTTAACGCCTAGCTGATCCTCAGTATTAATCCCGACCCCTCTCCTCTCCTCTCTCTGCTAGCCGCCGCTTAAGTTTTCGTTAGTCTTTTGTTTTGTTCTGATGATGATGATGACGACGACGACGACGACGACGATGATTTTTTTTTTTTTTTTTTTTCCAGGTAGGTGGAGAATGCTTTACGCACCATAGGGAAGCTGCCTGCTTCCCCGTGTGTGGGACTCCCCAGGTATGGTATACCCACTAAACTCCACCTACCTTCTCCTGGACCCCACCTCGGAACCGTTTGTCACATTACTTCGAGGTGGGCCGTGGTCTTTACTTTTCAGTTTTTCTGCTGGTTATCTGTATATTTCCTGTTTCCATTTATCATGTTCTTTCTGTTTTTAATGTATTTCTCTTTCCAGGTCGGCCTTCTTGCGCTTGAGGATCTCCTCCACGTAGCGGGTAGCCTGTGTCCAGTTGCCCTCACTGATCAACATTTTTCCAACGAGAGTTTCGGGGCTCAGCTGTCCTATCTTGTCTTCGAGGGGTTTTCTCTGCTGTGTCCATCGCCGACACCCGAAAAACGTGTGCTCAGCGTCGTCTTTTTCGCCCGGGCAGTACAGGCAATCTGCTGATGTCGCCTTACCCATTTTGTGTAAGTAAGACCGTAAGTACCCGTGCCCGCTGAGGAGTTGGGTCATGTAGTACCCGATCTCGCCGTGTGGTCTTTCAATCCAGGTCCGGACATCTGGGATGAGCCTCGCCGTCCATCGTCCTCTTGTCTCCTGTTGCCAGGACACCTGCCACTTCTCCAGTGTCCGGCCTCGTTCTTCATTTCGGGTGGTGGCCTTATCGCCCTCGCTCTTTCTGATATAGATCGCTCTTCGCTCGGCCGCGAGCAGCGCGATTGGTATTGCCCCGGCAATCACCAGGACCGCCGGTTCAGACACTGTGCGGTACGCCGAAGCGACCCTCAGTGCTCCTCTGCGCTGAACCTGTGCGAGCTTCTTCCGGTGCACCTCCTTGTTCAGGGCTTGGGCCCACACTTCTGCTCCGTAGAGTAGCACGGACTGAACTGCAGACATCAGTAGTCTGCGTTTTCCCGCTGTTGGTCCACCGACGTTTGCCATGAGTCTGCTGAGAGCAGCGACTCCCTTCGCGGCTTTATCTGCTGTAATTTTGATCTGCTCCCCGAAGCTCATCTTCCTGTTGATCGTGATTCCGAGGTATTTGGCGGATCTTTTGGTTGGCATTGCTTCCTCTCCTACTTGCATAGGGATTGCTGTATCGATCCTCTTTTTCGTGAGGATGACGAATTCCGTTTTTTCCAGGGCTAGCGACATGCTGTGTTCCTTCATCCATGTCGTAACGGTTCTCATGATGTTGTTGAGCTTTAATTGCGCCTGTTCGATGTTTCTTGCCGCTATGAGAGCCGCGACGTCATCTGCGTATCCAACGAGCAGTGTTTCTTCGGGTGTCTTCGCCCTCAGCAGGCTGTCGTAGGCGGCGTTCCAGAGGTTGGGTCCAAGGATCGACCCCTGGGCTGCTCCCGCTGTTACCGCGATCTTTCGCTGTCCCTCTGTGGTGTCATAGAGCAGGGTGCGGTCGCTGAGGTAGGCCTCCATCATCCGCAGCAGGTATCTCGGTATTTGGAACGAGTGTTCCAGCGCTGCTAGCATATCGCTCCATTTCGCAGAGTTGAAAGCGTTCTTTACATCCAACGTGACGAGAAGCACTATGCGGCGTGAGTGGTGGTTATGGTCTTCCGCCCTCTGTACTGCTTTCGCTACTTCCTGGATTGCGTCCAGTGTTGATCGCCCTGTTCTGAAACCGTATTGTCTTGGCGACAAGTCGCCTGCGGCTTCGATCGCCGAGAGCAGTCGTGTTTTCAGCAGTTTTTCAAGCAGCTTCCCAGCCGTGTCCAACATACATAGTGGTCGGTACGATGACGGCAGCTCCGGTTCCCCCTTCCCCTTGCTGATAAGAACCAGTCGTGCGGTCTTCCAGCGGGCACAGAAGACTCCGGCCGTCAGGCACGCGTTATACATGTTCAGCAGCAACCGTGGGTTCTCCTTTACGAGCAGCTTCAGTACTTCGCCGGGTATGCCGTCAGGGCCCGGCGCTTTTTTGTTCCGGAGAGTCTTTGCGGCAGTTATCAGCTCAGTTTCTGAGAATAGCGGGAATTCCCCCACCTCTCGCAGGTCTCTGTGGGTTCTGGTCGGGTGAGCAGGGAAGAGGGCTCGCGCGATGTTGGTCACAGTGGCCGCGTCCATGGTGCAGGGTGCACTGCGGGCACCCAGCTTCTGAGTGACGATCTTATATCCCAGTCCCCATGGGTCAGTGTCGATGTTTTCGCACAGTTTTTTCCAGCACAGGATCTTACTCTGGTTGATGGCGTTCCGCAGCAGCTTTTTTTCAGCCTTATGTACGGCTGACCTGGCGTTTGCGTCCGTGCGGTTTCTTGCCCGTTGTGCTGCCCGCCTGAGTCTGAGGCATCTTCGCCGCAATGCTGCGATTTCTGGCGTCCACCAGTACATAGGTCTTTTGCCGTGTCGAGGTGTCGTGCCCGGCATGGATGCGTCGCAGGCCTGTGTTATGAGGTTCATGGTTGAGGCGGCCAGGGCTTCTGCTCCTTCTTCTCCAACGGCTCCCATGATCTCGATCGTTTTCGCGCCTTCGTTTATCTTTTCCCTGAAACAGTCTTGCTGGATCTTGTTTAGGTTCCACCGGCGTGTTCTCTTCGGCGGGTCTTTTCGTCTCTGCGGGCTTTGTTTGGTTTCGAACATGATGTACTGGTGGTCACTGCCCGTGTAATCTTCGATTACATGCCATCCTTCCACGTGTGGTACGAGGTGTTCCGACGCCAGCGAGATGTCTGGGATGGTCTCCGTATACCCTGGTCGGCGAAAGGTTGTCGTGCCGCCGTCGTTGAGGATGAGGAAGTTTATCCTAGCTGCCATTTCCAGGATGTAAGTGCCCCTGGAGTCGGTGTGTGGCATGCCCCACTCGACTGCCCTGGCGTTGAAGTCCCCCGCCACCACGGCGTCGCCTGTTGTGGCGAGGATCGCGTCCTCCAGGGAGTCGATCTTTGCGCGAAAGCAGTGTATGCTTTCGTTTGGGGTGAGGTAACAGCTGAAGTACGTTACCTCCTCGGTCCTGATCCAGACGAAGCCCCTTCCTCTCCCGTGGCCCTTCACTGTGACTCTTCGCGGGTCCGTTATCCAGATCGCCGCCGTGCCTAGCTGGTCGCTAAACCAGGTAGGCGACTCTCTGTCTCGATATTGCTCGCTGATTAGGAGCAGGTCAACCTGTCTCTCGGCCGCTAGCTGGTCGAGCAGGTGATCTGCTGTCCTACTCCTGTTCAGGTTTGCCTGCATCACGCGGAACAGCGCTGGTCGTTTCTTGCTCTCTCCAGTGCGTCCCTGAAGTTTTTGCACCGTCCTGATCCCGCAGTATGGCGGGTGGCTTCCTCCTCCTGTTGCCCCTCTTCGGCGCACAGGATGCAGCGTTCCGGCGCCTGGCACGATCTGGCTTTGTGCCCGAGGCTACCGCATTTGTAGCAGCTTCTGCTTCTGTCGGGGCCCTTGCACGTGGTGGCGAGGTGCCCGTAGCCCTGGCACCGGTAGCATCTTGGTACGTCGACCCTTTGCCTCACCCGGCAGCTGACCCACCCTATTTTGATGTGTTTTTTTTTTAACAGCTCGCTCGCCCCGATTGCGTTCAGTGTGACGATGGCCATTTTAAGCGCTCTGCTGTTCGCTTTCGTCACCGTGGCTTGTAGATCTGTGGCAAGCCCCTTCAGCTCTCTTTTGATAGCCTCTGTGACTTCGTCGAGGGTGGTGAGCTCATCTAGGTCCCGGATTTCCAGCGTTGTCCTGCGGTCCAGGCTACGAACTGTGGCATTTTGCCCCAGAATGTCCCTGATGACCTCACCGAAAGCTGCCTTGTTCTTCGTTTCAGGGCCCAGCTCTACTAGCACCTCCCCGTTCCTAGTCCGGCGAATCGATTTGACGTGCGTTTACGTGTCCGCGGGGTTGGTCTTCTCTCGGATCTCGCTGAGGACCTCCGCATAGGACTTTCCTTGCGCTGGCTTGATCAGTAGAACTCCAAGCGGTGGTCTCGGCGGTCTTTTTCTCTTTTTTTTTGCTCCAGGCTTCTCCTGGTTCGCCTCGTTGCCGTCTGCTACTTGCTGTGGCTGCTGTTTTTTCTCTCCCGTCTGAGTCACCTTCCTTCCCTTTGCCTCCTTTCTAGGTTTTACTGCGACCCATTCCTCAGTCGACTCTTCATCTCGCCTTTTCTTTTCTGTTTCAGGTTCAGCCGGGCTCGAGGCGAGGCGTTTCTGGCCTCCGGTATGGTGGGGAGTCAGTGCTTCCGGAAGTGCTTCTTCTGGAGGTGCTGCTGTCTCTCTCGTTGTCATCTCCCGTATCCGTTCTTCGGCTTTCAGCCAGCTTGCTCTGTAATGGGATATCACGTCGAGCACCTCCTCTATTTCAGCTATGCCATTTTTGACATCCATCGAGATGTTACGCTGCCTAGTTGTCGCGGCTTTCATATTCTTAATAATCGTCTGGCACTTCTCCCATGCCCTTTCCTCCTCCTCTCTCATCTTCGCGATGTATTCGCGTTTTGGAGAGGTCATTTTCTCGGCTGTTTCTGCTATACCGGATTTTCTGCCCTCCTGGTCTTGTCCTGCCGTCGCCGGGGCGGCATTTAGCGGAGTGCCGTCGTGCTCTTCTCGCTGGCTGATCTGCCTTGTGTCTGCCGAGCTTTTATCTGATCCCTCTGGTGGGTTTAGAGCCTTCGGGGGAGTCCGGTGAAGAAGCGAGCTCCTTTGGAACGGGCTTCTTCCAACCCCGGTTTCAGCTACCCCCTGTGGGTCCTCTTTGCCGCTGCGGTCGGTGGCACCTCTACTTTGGTCCTGAGATGCTATGCCTTTCCCTTTTTCCTCTACGTGCGATTGGCCTCCCCCAAAATCCTTGAGGCCGGCACCGACCACCGGGGCTTTCACCCGGTCGGAGTCGGTGGTGAGATTTCCCCCCTTAGGGGTACTCACTTGGGGTACGTTGTTTTGTCGCACACCGCTCATATTTGGTTTTTCGTTCAGGGTTCCTTCCCCTAGTGTTTTGGCTCGCGAGAGCTATTTTATTTCACTCCTACCCTCTGCCCGTGTTGCCACGGACAGCGAGCATCCCCCTATCCACCACCCGGGGACGCGCCACGTATGGGTATCACCTCCCACTGTGGAATAATAATAATAATAATAATAATAATAATAATAATAATAATAATAATAATAATCATACTGGCACGCCGGCCTACGGGTACTCGGCCGCGATTTGCTGCTGCGAATCTTAATTGGTAAAAATAATTATTATTATTATGAATAACTCAGTTATGCATGGTCGTTTATTGCTCAAAAACAATAGGGGGCGAGATTTCGATGACAAGAACACCCCTTTCGAATTGCAAGTTCATAAGTGCAACGGTTCGACAAATATCGTGGTCCCAAGAAAAACGTTCTGCAACGAAGAAGAAAAAGAAAAAGAAAAAGAAAAAGAAAAAGAAGAAGATTGTGTTTTTCGATCAACTTTGACGGTCAATATCTCCGAAGCCACATGGTCGATTTTGTCGAACTCTTGCGAGCAAGGTCAACTGGGGGGGGCCTTACGCCCCTATAAATTTTATTAAAAAGTAATCAGCGGTTCAAGAGATATGGCAGATTTTTTACAAAAACAAGAGCTTGCTCGGGTAAATGAAGGCCAACGCACACCATTGCCGCCCGGCGCAGCGCCACGCGGCACGGCTCAGCCCGGCGCCGCCCGGCGCGGCGCGGTGCAGCATTTCTGCCGTATCGCAGGAACAACACAATTAGGCGCAAAATAATATGGTCCATTCGGCTATAAATCTCAGAAGTATGTGATCGAATTCGTTTTACGATTGTTAATTTTAGCTGAGCCTTTAAAAATAAACTGACCACAAACTACAGTTGTAGTTATTATTGACTATCAGAGCCCTGATTAGGAACCCCAATGATAATTTATATTTATTATTTATTTGTATTTAAAATTTGCGAATGTAATTGTCGTTTATTTTCTCGTCGATCACAATTTTAGAGTTCTTCTCAATTTGAGCAAGAAATCTTGGATTTATCTGTAACCTCTTGGTTAGTTCTAACTTTATTAAATGGTTAATTATATATTTTGAATATACCGTGCGTTTTCGTGGATGAGCGACATGCATAGTTCCGAAGATAGCCGAACGTACGCCCTATTATATGCAATTAAGGGTGCATGTCATATATATATATCAGTATTTTTGACACTTGACGGCGAGCTGTCAGCTACTGTAGAGGCTATGTGCATTGGCGGTGAAGTTTATAGGTTATTCGTTAATCATAAAACTAGCTGAATAATGCGGATCAGTGATCAATCGATTTCGAATAATTACGTGTGATTAATGAATAACCTCTAAACATTGCGGCCAATAGACAGAGAGGCTCTACAGCCATTGACAGTTTGTCGTGAAGGCTCGAAGTGTCAGAAATACTGATATATATATAACATGTACCCTTAATTGCATATAATAGGGCGTACGTTCGGCTATCTTCGTATCTATACATGTCGCTCATCCACGAAAACGCACGGTATGTATACATACATATATGTTGTAACTTTTTTGGGGTTGCTCGGATCGCGGCACTGAAGGTTACTTGTAAGTTCTTTGTCTTGAAATTTTAATCAGGACTTCCCGATATAGGTAGATGTTAGACCCTAATACAGACTAGGGCGGAGCGAATCTCGCCGTAGCTGCCTCCCTCAGACCTGGATGCGGTAATCCGCACCAAGGCTGTATCAGACTTGGATCGGCGTTATCTCACCAAGACAGTACCCTGACTTGGATGCAGCTAGTGCACCAAAGCAGGCATCTGATCCGGGCAGCGTTTGCCTGACCGAAGCTGTATGTTAGCTATGGATTGATTAGTAGAATAAAGGAAAGAAAGATGTTCTGAGATGGATTTTAGCTGATCAGTTAAATTATAATTTAATCTATAAAAATTACGAACAAAAATAATACAAAAAGAAAATCATTACAAAAGAAAACATTAACCTAAGAGTTAAGTAATAAGAGAACCTAAGTTTTTAAAGTGTTTTGTGTTTTGGCTAAGCCACGAAATTATCGTTACGAAGGTGTAAAGCAAATGGATAAGATGTTAAATGATTGAATATTAATTTGGAATTGAATAATTTGATTCTAGACGTAAGTTCCTGCTGTAGGTAACTCCGTTTCGCAAAGTGATTCTAATAAGGCACCTGGGCTCTATGCCTGTCAGGTCCTGACTAAGTGATGAGTAGTGAGTCGCACCGGTGCTATACCTGGAATGCGCTGCTCTGTCGAGCAGCACCGCTCGTTATATAGCGCTTTGTGACGTCAGTTGTTATGCGTGAAGGGGGATGCGCGATTGTCTCATGTATTCGTATCAGGCATAACGCCTGATACGTTACATTGCCCCCTTCAATCATCAGTTCTTCGGATGACGCTTGCAGTCAGATGTTCGGACGATGATTGACCAATCTTCAATAGTGAGTGAACTCTATAATCGTTTTAATCCTAGAGGATCGGTGACGTCGATATCGGTTGGTATCTCTATTTCCTCGCGTCGTGGTTCTTTGGCCGGTGGTGTTGGTGTCTCATCATCAGATAAGTCTAGGGTCCCAAAAAGTCGTAGCATTGATATTTTCCTTCGATGCTCTTTTTTTTGCATTTTGGTCCATTCCGGTACATCAATTGGAGTTAATTTCCATGGAAGGTAAGTAGTTACTGTACCCGTCTTTATTGTCTCATCCGTGTTGTTATTGTTTGGTATATTCGTCATATTCGGTTGTTTTGTTTCAGGTCTAGGTACTTTCGTCAACTCCAATGGGATGCTGATCGGCAGTGAAAATTTAACTGGTATCTCCTTTTCCACGATCTTCGGCTGTTCTTCCATATCCATTGCATTTATCAGGTGGTCGATTGTTACCGGTGAGTCTTCCAATAATAGTTCCGTGCTACCAGATAATCCAGCCAAAGTATGTTTTGTCTTATCATGCCTTAGTCTTCTGTTGTTAGCTGCCGTTTGGATTCCTCTCCCTTTCACGTATCTTCCTTTTCCCGATAGAAATTTCCCACTTGACTTGAGTATTTTATACTCATTGTTGTTTTCGTCTGAATTTTCTAGGTTCTTCGTTCGGGTACCTTTATCTTGCACACTGGTGTACTCATATCGGAAAGAACTCATTTTGGCGAATACTTTCTGTGCTTCGGGGTGACTTTATTTATAGTCAACAAATGACATGTGTGACATCGGTGAGTATTCTTTTTTCATTTCGTGTTTTGTGTCGTCAAATCGATTCGTTTTGATTGTATGTTCTTTACTTGCCGTTTCTATTCTTCTCTCGAAGGTTCCAGATATTTCTTGAACATGTTTACATGGAATCTTCCACGCTCTTGTCCAGTAATCGGATTTTCTAGTATAAACGTTGCTTCCCCCATTCTGGTTTTTAATTTATATGGACCCTCATACAAAGTAAAGAATTTCGCTAATTTTTTATTTTTTGTATCTGATACGTTTAAAGCTCGTACTAAAACCATATCTCCTACATGAAACTTAATTATTCTATGTGTTTTATTAAATCTAGCGGCTCGCTTTAGCCCTTTACGCAATATATTACGTCTAACTAAACCTAGCTTTACTTCTTGTGATATCCTACTTTTATTTTTTATCAACCACTCTTCCCAAAATCTGGTTGGTGGTGTGCCTAGTTGGATTTCGCACGGACAGAATCCAGTCGTGTCATGGTACACTTCGTTTACGCAACACTCGATTACCTGGATCCAGTTTATCCATTGGGTGTGTTCACCTGTGAGAAAAGTTCTAAAAAATCTCCCTATTTCGCGATTGACTCGTTCAACGATATTGCCTTGAGGATGTCGGATGGATGAGAAAACTGGAGTAATCCCTTCTTCCTCTAATTTGTTCAACCACTTTGCCGAGGTAAACTGTGTACCATGGTCGAACTGGATCCTGTCCGGCTTGCCTAATTCTGGTATGTATTTTTCAAATATGCATCGGATAGTGGACTCCGCGTTCGCCGTTCTCATAGGGTATATTCGCACAAACTTGCTAAACGCATCGCATGCAACTAATATCCATCGATAATTTCCGCGACTCGCAGGTAACGGTCCAAAGAAATCTATAGAGACTAGGTCTCCTACGCCTTCCGGTACTATGTTCTGCATACTTGCATAACTATACGAGTTAGGTACCTTACACCGTTGACATCGATCGCACCTCGCTAATTCCTGTCTAATGACTCGTGCAAATTTCGGTATGTAAAAGCTTTCTCTCAAGATGTGGTAGCATTTATTTGCTCCCGTATGTCCGTATATTTCATGACATTCTTTTATTAGAGTTTTTATCAAGGTATTCGGTACGTAAGCCTGCATGCGGCCCCCTGGTTCTATGTGATATAAAACCCCGTTAATTAATTTAAACCGTTTTTTGATTTTAATGTCCTCTGAGTTGATAATGTCGCTGATCTTATTATCCTGTCTTTGTAATACACCCAGTGACTCTAAGTTTGTCCTTAACTCGTCTGTCACCTCTTTAGCTAATGGTGCTATAATTACGATCTGACTTACCGACGCAGTACTTTCTTCTGTTTCAGGAGGATATCGACTCAGTATATCGGCAACTATATTATCCTTTCCTTTGATGTACTCAATATCAAATTCATAGGTTTGAATAAATAATATCCATCTAGTCAATCTTGAACTTAATAACCTACACGTGTACAAGAATGTTAAAGCTTTGTGGTCGGTACGTATTGTCAATTTAGCTCCAAGTATGAACGTTCTAAACTTTCCCAGCGCGAAAACAATTGCTAAGAGTTCTTTTTCAGATGTAAAATAATTCAATTCTGCTCCTTTTAATGTCCTGCTCGCAAAACCGACAATGCGTTCCTCCTGTTGCTCTGATAGCTGGTATAAAACTGCACCAATTGCATAATTACTAGCATCGCATTGTAAATAATATCTATGCTTCGGGTTCGGGTGGTGTATTACCATGCTGTTGCAAAATAAATTTTTTACTATTGTGAAATGCGCCATCATGTCTTCATTCCACTCCCATCTAGATCCTTTCCTCACTAATTTCAAAAGTGGCGCGGTTGCCTCAGAATATTCTTTTGTAAATTTACTATAATAGTTGGTTAAACCCAAGAAAGCTTTTAACTGTTTTACGTTTTTCGGTACTGGGAAATTTTGTATTGCTTCAACCTTCTCAGGCTGCGGGCTAATCCCATGCTTGGTTATTCGGTGACCAAGAAAGTCTATTTCTTCTCGAAAGAACGTTGATTTGTTAAAATTTACAGTTAAATTATACTTTCTGAATGTTTCAAATAGTGATTTTAAGTGATCTAGATGCGACTGGAACGAATCAGATAGACACAAAATGTCGTCTACAAAGTTAATTGTAAATAACTCATTTTCTTTCAATATCAAGTCTAGTGTTCTAATTAAACTGGCTAAGCTTGTGCTTAATCCATATGGTGTTACCGTGAACTGGTAGGTTTTCCCCTCGTGCATGAACGCAGTGAATTTCCTTGAATCTTTGTGCAATGGCACTTGCCAGAAACTAGCTGTTAAATCTAAGCTGGACATTACTGATGCATTCCCGCACTTCTGGAATAAAACCTCAGTTGATTGCGCACAATCATGGTCAGGTACTATAAGTCGATTTATGAATCTTGCATCCAAAACGAGACGAATATCACCTGATTTCTTTGCTACGACCACAACTGGATTGACGTATTCACTGTACGACCTTTCGATTACTCCAAGTTTCAGCATTTTTTGTATTTCTTGATTTACTTTATCACGATACATAATTGGTATTGGATAGGATCTTTTCACGAATGGTCTATCTTCGTATATCTTGATCTTATGCTCGTAAACCGTGACTCGACCTGGGACTTTCTGAAATACGTCTCGGTACTCCAGGATAAGATTCTCAAAAGATTTTAACTCATCGACTCCTAGTACCTGACATTCAGATAGCTTGCACATGATCTCCTCATTGGTTACACCAAAATTGTTTTCCTCTGAGCATATATTTGCAATTTTTAACGCTACAGCTCTGTTTTCTTGCTTGTGACTAGGTCCGTAAATTTCAATGCTGTGTTTTTTACTGTTTATCTCGATGTTCAGTCTACCAAGTTTCAAATCAATATCCGTTTTCCAGCGATGGAAAATATCAATTCCTAATATGACCTCATGTTTTAATCCAGGCACGACGAGAAACCTCACCAGATCGTTTGTAATTCCAATCTTTACGCTAGCTAGGAACTGTTCCTTGATTTTTATTGGTTTGCCCCCTGCCGCTCCGGTAATCTGAAAGTTTACGACCGGTAGTTTTTCGCAATTTGTAAGCTGTTCACGAAATTTGTTATACCAACTATCCGAGACGCAGGTCACCTGACTGCCCGTATCAATCAAGGCTTTTACCTCTATGTCCTCGACCCTAATCGCTACTTCCGGACATGTGTTTGAATCCGTCGTTTCGTTGGATTCTTCCTCCGATAAGTATTCTTTCGGATCTTCAAAAGTATTTGAATTTAAACCGTTTATCGCAAAAACTTCCATTGTGCGCTGTGTCGGTACCGATGTTATTGTGACCGGCACAGCGACATCTAGTTTTCCGATTCCGCGTTTGTTTCTACCGAATTTTGTTCGTCTATTGTCTCCTCACAATCTATCGAGTTTACATGACGACTTGTCCAGTTATTCGGTCTTGGACTCTGTGTTTGCGTACTTGGCTTATTGTTCTCGACCGAGTCGCCTAGCTTAGGTGTTATGCTATTGTAATCCGTTCGCCATGACACCTGTTTATCACGCGTTTCGCCACCACGATAGTTTGTTGGTGTTTGTCTGTTTGTGACCGTGATTCGACTTCGTGGAGCGTTTGATCGTCCACCAAATTGCAATTCATCAAGAAACGAGAGTAACGAATCGATGTCTTGGATGTTACGGCACCTAGCTGCTTCGACTACACTTTCGTTGAAATGTCGGGTAAGACTACGTACGATTTCACATTCTGGCATCCGCGGAACTAAACCCGTGGCTGATGCAAATTTACGGTTGGCGTATTCCGACCATGTTACTTTCGAGTCTTGGTTATAAAATCCGAATTCTATATCTTTTCTTAATTCTCTTTGCGTTTCTTCCCCCCAATATCTATTTAGGAACCGGGTCTTAAAAGAATCCCATGTGTTGATCACGTCGCGACGCGCAGTCCACCAGTCTTTTGCATCGTGACTTAGACTTTGGCCTACAAACTTTAAACATAGATCATCGCTGTCTGCGCCTATAACGGTAAAGTATTCTTCTAGTTCTTTAATAAATAAAGCAGGTCTCTCCCACGCTTTTCCACTATAATTAGGCATTCTAATATGTTTGCTTATGATGCTATTATAGTCGCTAGCTTGTCCATTGTTTCGAGTTCGATTTCGCCTAACCTCTAAATCCAAGTTTGTTTTCAAACTATCTTGTTTGTTTTCAATCTCTACAAACCTATCGATGTTAGCCTGATAGTTTTCTTTTACTTTATTGTTTAGTTTATTCAAACTACCATTAAACTCGCTTCTTATATCTAGTTGACATGTTGTTAACTGTTCCTGATATAATATTAATTCTGAACAGTACTTTTCTTCTATTCCTAGGACTTTATTTTCTACTGATTCTATTTGTCTTTGATTAGTTTGCTGTTGATCTTCTAATTTTCTGGTGATTCTAGTTTCGAACTTCGAATTTTCTTTTTCTACGTCTGACTTAAATATCATCATTTTACGTTCAACTGAAGCAAATTTCTCATCTAATTTTTTGTTTATCTGTTCTAGGATTCGAAGCATCATCGAATCGTTTGGACTTGCGGCTATTTTCTTTTCAGAGCTACTATCTGTCGGTTTATCAATAAACGCTTTATCTAATTCAAACATGCCTCTGTCTTTGTCACGCCTACCTACGTTCTTATCCGTACTTTTCATGCTAAAATCCTTCTCTGAACCCTTTTTGGACATTGCTCCAGAATTTTGGCTTTCCATTTTAGTTTTGAAGTTAACTTTAAGATATTAATGATTCTAAATTTTTCTACTTTGACAAGGAGTCGTGCGTTGGCTCTAACTTTTACTTTTTAAACAAAGGAGGCCCCACGTTGGGCGCCAAATGTAACTTTTTTGGGGTTGCTCGGATCGCGGCACTGAAGGTGATGCGATCCGGTAGTTACTTGTAAGTTCTTTGTCTTGAAATTTTAATCAGGACTTCCCGATATAGGTAGATGTTAGACCCTAATACAGACTAGGGCGGAGCGAATCTCGCCGTAGCTGCCTCCCTCAGACCTGGATGCGGTAATCCGCACCAAGGCTGTATCAGACTTGGATCGGCGTTATCTCACCAAGACAGTACCCTGACTTGGATGCAGCTAGTGCACCAAAGCAGGCATCTGATCCGGGCAGCGTTTGCCTGACCGAAGCTGTATGTTAGCTATGGATTGATTAGTAGAATAATGGAAAGAAAGATGTTCTGAGATGGATTTTAGCTGATCAGTTAAATTATAATTTAATCTATAAAAATTACGAACAAAAATAATACAAAAAGAAAATCATTACAAAAGAGAAATATTAACCTAAGAGTTAAGTAATAAGAGAACCTAAGTTTTTAATGTGTTTAGTGTTTTGGCTAAGCCACGAAATTGTCGTTAAGAATGAGTAAAGCAAATGGATAAGGTTAAATGATTGAATATTAATTTGGAATTGAATAATTTGATTCTAGACGTAAGTTCCTGCTGTAGGTAACTCCGTTACGCAAGGTGATTCTAATAAGGCACCTGGGCTCTATGCCTGTCAGGTCCTGGCTAAGTGATGAGTAGTGAGTCGCACCGGTGCTATACCTGGAATGCGCTGCTCTGCCGAGCAGCACCGCTCGTTATATAGCGCTTTGTGACGTCAGTTGTTATGCGTGAAGGGGGATGCGCGATTGTCTCATGTATTCGTATCAGGCATAATGCCTGATACGTTACATTATATATAGGTATATTGTAACGGATCGGGTGATCTAAGCCCGAGACAATAGGTCACACCGCGCACCATCAACCGCGCACAACAAGTGACGTCAATCGGTGACTATATAAGCGCAGCGCTAACACGGCTAATTTAGCAGTGCTAGGCAAAGCGCCACACTGACTCAATAGATTCTCTTCGATACTAGGAAATAACCAGATCACTATACTAATTAATCAGAGCAGTGTTAGGCAAAGCGCCACGCTGTCTCACAATCCTATTCTTTCCGAGGCCAGACAGGCAAAGCGCCCTGGTACTCTTTAGAGTCATTAATTTGCACACGGAAACGACCACAGCGGCGTTTTACGTTTCGAGTCAACTACTTTCTTTATTTTCTCTTATTCATTATATCTTATTTCATATTTCATTACGAATACAATTTGATTTATATAACGATGGTAGATTCGTTGCTTAGCTAAATCTACAACTCTTGATTAAACATATGTAATATAATTTATAGACTAATTTTCCGGTTGCAACCACTTCAATTTATTATGAATTATTTGATTAATTAAAACTTTGTGTTAATCGGGACGGTTTCCTTTTCTTTAAAACCTTTTTCTCCGTAGGCTGAGCTGACCTGACTAACATCTTGCATTTAATTAGCTAATATACAGCTTCGGTGACGACTGCACTGCACAGATCAGATACTCGCTTCGGTGCGCTTTGCGCATCCAAGTCGAGATACTGTCTCGGCAGGTGCGTCGAATCCCAAGTCTGATACAGCCTCGGTGCTGCTTGCAGCATCCAGGTCTGAGGGAGGCAGCTACGGTGTGATTCGCTCCACCCTAGTCTGTATTAGGGACTAACAAATTGATTACCTCTACCAAGGAGCCCTAGAAATTAATCTAGAGTAAAGACACTCACAAGTAACTAGCCATACGCGACACCTTCTGTGTCGCGTAAAGCACCCGAAAAGTTACAATATATGTATACAGGGTGTCCCAGAACTAAGTACACAAAATGATAGGGGTAATAGAGGGGGTCGAGCTGAGTAAATTGACCTGACGAACATGTGGCCGCCGAAGTCGCGTTCGCGAGATACGACCGGTTGAAGAATCTCGCGAAGCACAGCGGGCAACGGCTAGCAGTCTTCCTAATAAGCGCGCGCG
The DNA here is from genome assembly GCA_947538915.1 of Tenthredo distinguenda. Lineage (NCBI taxonomy): Eukaryota > Metazoa > Arthropoda > Insecta > Hymenoptera > Tenthredinidae > Tenthredo > Tenthredo distinguenda. The sequence continues at coordinate 18,053,240 of OX384534.1, forward strand.
ACTGCTGATGCGGAACATAACGCTTCGAAATTCAATTTCAAAATAGTTTTTTCGTTCGAAATTAGTAAATTTGGAAGCGTTATGTTCCGCATCAGCTACCGAGCGCACTTATTAACAAGACTGGTAGCCGCTGCCCGCTGTGCTGCGCGAGATTTTTCAACCGGTCGTATCTCGCGAACGCGACTTCGGAGACCACATGTTCTTCAAGTTAATTTACTCAGCTCGACCCCCTCTATTACCCCTATCATTTTGTGTACTTAGTTCTGGGACACCCTGTATATCTAGCTAATGGTATACATAGACTAACTTGTTAATACCGCGGCTAATACTCGACGTTGAATTTATTACCTGTATCACTCTGTAGGGAATTATAATTGTGTATGTATGCATTTAACGTACATTATGCATATATGTCGCATCGCCGTGAAAGTTAAGATCTTCGACGGCACTTGAGTCTTTAAACAAAACGCTGTCGATCCCTGGCCAATGTTTAGGCAACCCCAAGTGCGAGGTGACAAGGGATCGGGCCGAACGACTGCAGAAGATACAGCACTCGATGAGTGCGTTCTGGGAAGAACCTCCCCCGATGGTGGTGCGTGGTGCATAGACCACGAGTGGATTGTATCGCGTAGAGGCCTAGGTTCTTGAAGTGGAGACTCAGGGTGCTCCAGGCATTCCTTTTTAGTCAATTGGTCGGACAAGACGTGCATTTTGGTTAAAAGAAAGGCTCTGCGCGATACACCCTACTAGCACCGCTATCGGGTCGTTATTTGCATTAAGAATAAAATATTGTTTTCAATAAATAAAACACTTGTTAGCCGTGTCACTGCGGCAGTCAGTGAGATAATTATTTGTTAGTTTATTATCGGATACGTGACGTACGTTTGGGTGTCTAGATCCTGACCGAGCTATAGCTAGTTTTTACCCAGGCGTACTCTCGTATCTGACATCAGAAGTGGGATACAGAACGTTTAATCGACTGTGATTCGGGCGGTAAAGATTCTCGTGAAAACCGTGTTAGTGAATAAGTTTAGATACAGCTATGGAAAGCAACGGTTTAAAGAGTGTGAGTGTGGCGGCGATAGACGCTGAGAGTGTTAGTGTACTGGCGAAAGACGCTGAAAAGAGTGTGAGTCTAACTGACCGTGATACAGGCAGTGTGAAACCTAGAAGTAGGAAGAGAGATCGATCCCCGGCGACGTCCGAATCCGAGTACGAATCTGATGATTCAGTACAGAGGAGGAACAGGCGGAGAAGGCGTAAGTCGAGATTAGAGGAGGAAAATCTGCGACTTCTTGCGTTACTCTCTAGACGAGAACGAGCCCCGATGGATCTGGTCAAATTTGACCCCAAGACCACCGACGCAACTGGCTGGGCGAAGATGGTCGACGAGTGGATTCGTCGTCATAACCCTGATGATTGGGAAGTGGTCCAGCACCTAGCGAAAGCCTTCCAGGGCGAAGCAGCTCAATGGTTTACGGGTATGGACCCTTCAGGCAAAAGCTGGGTTGAGATACGTGCCGAATTTTTGAGCGCGTATGCGAAAAATGAGAACGCTGCGTCTGAGCTGCATACGATCTGGACGGAAGATGCCGAGTTTACGCTGGAAAATTTCATGAAGAGGGGAAGAAAGCTGAAAGCGTGGCTCAACGAAAGGCAGACGATGGATGAAGCTGCCGCTCAACTAGCGGGATTATCCTATTCGGCGCAGAACCGATTCGTTCGCAACATATTCGTTCGCGAATCTCCTAAAAGTTTGCAGGAAGCAATGGGGTACCTGGATGGACGAACGACCGATCACCATCGACCGCGTGCACCTACCGGAGCCCCTGGTCCACATACCAAGACTTCGGCGCTGCGAGATGGTAGGTCGCACCGTTCGGACATCGAGTGCTTCAATTGCGGAAAAAGAGGACATCGCAAGGCCGATTGTCGATCCGCCCCGCGGTCACAAAGCGTGAGTCATGCACGGGACACCAAGGGTTCGAGCAGCAGGGGTCCAGATTTTAAGCGGCCGGTGACCTGCTACAGTTGCAAGGAAGAGGGACATATTGCCCCGAATTGTCCTAAGAAGGATGAGAAGGTAGTAAGGCTTTGTAATTTGACCTCTACTGAGAATACGCTGAAGCTAGCCGACGGTAAGGTGTTGACATTTATTTTTGATTCTGGTTCTGACTGCTCCCTTGTAGCGGAGAGTCTGGTAGAAAGGTTGCCCGGTAAGAGACGAGTAGTCTCTACGCGGTTAAGAGGTATTGGTAATGGATACGTAGATTGCCGAGAGCAGATCTCTGTGTTTGCCGAGCTGAATGGCATAAACGTTGAAATTGATTTGTATGTGGTACCGGACGAAAGTTTGTCCGCGAAGTTAATTCTGGGTAAAGAATTGTTGGCAAATGGTGTCTCGGTCACGTTGGACGGAACCATGGTTAAATTTGCAAAGGTAGACAAATTCGTTGGCTCGTGTATTGAAGAGATTGATATCAACGCTGTTGATTGTGACTCGGTTGAAATGAGAGCACCACTTGTAGAGTTGTTGAAACTGTATGCGAAACATATGAGCGTTGAAGCTCCAAAGATTCGGGTAACATCTGGCAGCTTTGAGATTAGGCTAAAAGACGAGAATAAAATCGTACAGAGAAGGCCTTATAAGCTAGGCATTGTAGAACGAGAGACTGTAAGAGGTTTGGTTGACAAGATGCTCGAGGCAGGAATCGTTCGGGAAAGCAGAAGCCCGTTTTCTAGTCCAATCATTTTGGTAAAGAAAAAGGATGGATCGGATAGATTATGCGTAGACTTTCGGGAATTAAATTCGAACACGGTAGCAGATCGTTATCCGTTGCCACTGATTCAAGATCAGTTAGATCGCTTGTCCGGTGCACATTATTTTTCGTCATTAGATATGACGGCTGGGTTTCATCAAATACCCGTCGAAGAGAACTCGATCGAGAAGCTCGCTTTTATTACACCAGACGGACAGTTTGAATTTTTAACCATGCTATTTGGGTTGATGAATGCACCTTCCGTATACCAGAGAGCAATTAATAACGCGTTGGGAGAACTGAGATATTCTTTCGCGATTGTTTATTTGGATGACGTTCTTATACCCGGTAGAACTGAGCAAGAGGCTCTAGATAGATTGAAAATCGTGATGGCAAAACTACCCGAGAATGGATTCTCGTTTAATTTAAAGAAATGTAAATACTTGAAAACTGAGATCGATTATCTGGGGTACACTGTATCGCATGGAGGGTTGAGGCCCAACCTTCGAAAAATCGAAGCCCTGGTGCAATCGCCCATCCCCCGAACGCAGACCCAGGTAAGGCAATTGTTAGGGTTAGCATCTTATTTTCGTAGGTTTATACCAAAATTCTCGCAGATAGCAGCCCCTCTGTATAAACTTACTGCAGGTAGTACCAAGACAATAACATGGACAGATGAACACACCAACGCTAGAACCAAGCTAGTAGAACACTTAACATCGGAACCGTTACTGCGAATATTCGACCCTAATCTTCCAATCGAACTGCATACCGACGCCAGTGCCCTTGGGTACGGCGCTGTGTTGCTTCAACGTGTTGATAAAGAAAAACATCCGATCGCTTATTACAGCAGACGTACCATAGACGCCGAAACTCGTTACCATTCGTACGAACTTGAGACTCTCGCTGTTGTAAACGCAATAAAACACTTTAGACAATACCTAGTAGGACGTAAATTTTTAGTTGTGACAGACTGTAACTCCTTAAAGGCCGCGAGCCTCAAGAAAGATCTAACGCCACGAGTTTATCGTTGGTGGGCATTTTTGCAATCGTTTGAGTTTGAAATAGAATATCGCGCGGGTGAACGAATGAAGCACGCGGACTTTCTGTCAGGAAATCCAGTAACAGAAAAGAATGTATTGAAAGTAGTCAAACGCGACGCGAATAAAATAATTGAATTAGCTGATGATTGGTTGATCGTAGCACAGCAGAAAGACGATGAAATAAAAACTTTGTACCGCGAAGTACTGGACGGATCGGAGACAGCAAAGACATACTCAATCAAAGACAAGATCTTAATGCGGACCATAGAAAGAAAATCGAAACAGATAACACTACCCGTAGTGCCGAGACTGATGGTATGGTCGCTCATACATCACGTACACGCGAACATCTGCCATTTAGGCTGGGAAAAGACTTTGGAGAAGTTGTACGAACTGTATTGGTTTCCGCAAATGTCGAAGCGAGTTAAGAAATTTGTAGAAAATTGTATTTTATGTCAAACTTGCAAATCGGTATCAAGACCAACGCAAGCACAGCTGCACCCTATAGACAAGGATGATACACCGTGGTATACGATTCACATAGACATATCAGGAAAATTATCCGTGAAAGTTAAGATCTTCGACGGCACTTGAGTCTTTAAACAAAACGCTGTCGATCCCTGGCCAATGTTTAGGCAACCCCAAGTGCGAGGTGACAAGGGATCGGGCCGAACGACTGCAGAAGATACAGCACTCGATGAGTGCGTTCTGGGAAGAACCTCCCCCGATGGTGGTGCGTGGTGCATAGACCACGAGTGGATTGTATCGCGTAGAGGCCTAGGTTCTTGAAGTGGAGACTCAGGGTGCTCCAGGCATTCCTTTTTAGTCAATTGGTCGGACAAGACGTGCATTTTGGTTAAAAGAAAGGCTCTGCGCGATACACCCTACTAGCACCGCTATCGGGTCGTTATTTGCATTAAGAATAAAATATTGTTTTCAATAAATAAAACACTTGTTAGCCGTGTCACTGCGGCAGTCAGTGAGATAATTATTTGTTAGTTTATTATCGGATACGTGACGTACGTTTGGGTGTCTAGATCCTGACCGAGCTATAGCTAGTTTTTACCCAGGCGTACTCTCGTATCTGACATATATATGTGAATATACGTACGTGTATAAAATATTGTAACGCGTTAAGGATTCGGGCGATCTTTATAGGTTGACAGATTCCGTTACATTGAAATAGATAATTAGAATTGGTTATTAGGTTGAGTTAACGAGTCAAACTTGGACCCGATAAAACATCTCCGAACTGATTTAATTAAATATATATATATATACACTAGGGGGGCTACGCCCCCCTGCGCGCTTCGCGCGCCAACCCCCCCTACGGGTTGGTAAACGATGGTATGTTTTTCCGTTGTTCGGTTCGGTAATTAAAGATAAATTGATATCACAAACCTTGTCCTACTGGTTCCATTATCCAATTTACCTAAACGTTAATAAATTTATAAAATCGCAAAACTTAATTAACTATAGTTAGTTACAAAAATTCATCGAATATCGATCACATGTCTCGAAATTAAATGTAAACCGTAACTATTTTCATTTGAAAAATCAATTGTTCCTGTTTTGTTGGGATAAATTTTTGTGACTGATACATTTATTTATTTTATCCTGTTTATTCAATTTAAATTCAATTTAAATTCCTGCAAAATGCCTCGTCGTGCAAACTCATTTAGAAGCCACTCACTCGAACGACCTAAATCAAAAAAATTTAAGACTGACGACAATATTCCTTCGCTTTCGACTACGGAATATATTCAAAACATTGAGATCGGAGATAAATTTGCGTAAGCAATAATTTTACTAATATTATTATTATTTTAACGTAAAGTCTCATATATTTCCCCTTTTTCTATGTAGAGCTATTGTTGGATACGTCGACTCTATTCAGTGTAGTAAAATTAAACGCAAAACTTCACTAAATAAGGCAGAAAAACCAGAATTGGACTTATTTAAATTCGTCCTGAATAATAATGACGGCCAAAGAGTCTCTTGTTACAAATGGGGCGATCAGGCCCCTCAATTATCAAACGAAATTAAACATAATCAGGTAAATCGTATTTACATCTTTCTTCTGCATCACATCATTTTTGGTGGACATTTTTTTCTTGTTAACTGTGTACCCTTTGTTTTTAGATTTACCTTCTTCAAAACACAACCGCTACTCCCGCTTCGTTGTACAACCTTGGCAACGTTAACTTTGAACTACAATTAAAATCTTTTTCGAAAATAAGTTGTTTCGGAGTATTCCACGTACTCCAAAACTTCGATAAAATTAATTTCTCTGAATTTCCTGACATTCCTCACAAAACTGGAATTATAAGTAACGTTATTTTCGATTGAATAACTTTATTCATAGTAATCTGCAAGAAGTTTTTTGATTCTGTTCGAATCCTATTCTCTATTTTATGTAGCGTAGTGTTGACGCTCTGACAAATGTAAAAGAACTCGCTCGCTTCTCCGCTCTGTAGTTCTCGTAGCACGTAGTCCCTTTATATATTAGTCTACTTTATATATTATGGTGCAAAGCATCCATATATTATGGCGCAAAGCATCCATATGTTATAGCACACAGCAGCTATATATCATTGCGCACAGCAGCAATGTTTCGTTATTTTCTACGAATGAAAAATAATTATATAAATTAGATAAAATCACCCAAAGCGGCAACGGGCCAAATTCCACCAAATTGTGTGACCAAATTCCGTCAAATTTGCTCACGGTTCTGCAAGATCCTATTCTCTGTATCCAATATGAATCTTTTGCACCGCCAATTGATTAAAGTCTAGCTATTTTGTCACAAATGACATGCCATCTCATTGACGTCAGAAATTTGTGACTACATTTCATTTGTTCACATTAAACAAATTTACAATAAAATTCGAGATAAAATTGAACTTTCCGAATATCTCATTTTTTTTCAACTATACAGGTGAATCTGCACGCAAGGACGAAGTTCCTAGAAAAGGGACGGTGAAAAAAAAAACATTTTTTTGGCCGTACATGTTCGAAATCGTACATAGAATTGCGCGACGTAGTTTGTTTCATTGATTCCGGTGCCCAGGCAGAGATATTCCATTGGATAACACCTTTTTTCCCAATGTTTTCAGGTCTGGTGGAATTGCGTAGGGAGGAAACTTAAACAAGAATTGTGACGCTTATAATCATAATAGAATTTTTTTTCTTTTCTCCAACTAAAAAGCGTTTTATTGAAAGTCTACTTATTTTTTTTAATTAGCTTGTTTTTTATCGGCAATTAATCGGAGAAGAGGTTCACATGGCTTCCATGACCTCCCCTCGCGTCTGCCGTGCCAGTACCGCAGGGAATTAAGGGCAATAGCACCACATGAAGGGGTTCGCGTGATTCGATCCAAAGGCCCAAAGTGCAAGAGGGAAGGGCATGGGTTCACATGACTCGAAGCAAGAGCCCAAGGCGCGAGAGGGCCAAGGGGGGGTTCACATGACTCGATCCAAGGGTCCAGGGATAGGAGGTGGAAAACCGAGGAAAGCCGAGGAAAGCCGAGTGGAGCCGACTGACACGGCGGCGGCGGCGGCGGCGGCGAGATATCTTTATAATATAGAGAGATATACAGGGTGACCCAGAACCCCCGTACCACCGTTGGTGGGCATATTCCTTGACGAATTCTAAGACGAAAATTTCTTAGCGAAAAATTCCTGAGATCAACGGTGTCCGAGTTATAGAATTTTCTAGTTGACCATTTAGAGAGCTCTACACTGGCCGAGATAGTGCCGGCTCTAGTGTCAACAATTGTGGCAGTGCCCTCCATCGTATGTCTGATAATTTGGCGCGAAAGTTTCATTTGAATAATGCGTAACGGATAACGGGTGAGCCTTTTCACTTTGACATTTCGGTTTTTCAGTTCTTGGCAGCCAGGTCACCCGCTCCATAGTTTTCGGCGGTCTAGGTCCACTGCTCCATAGTTTTCTGCAGCCAGGTCGTCCGCTTCGTAGTTTCCAGCCTATTGCATTATGCATTATATATGCACGGGGGTCTGGGGGGTCGTCCATAATGCATAATGCATAATGCATAATGCGTAATGCATAATGCGTAATGCATAATGCGTAATGCGTAATGCGTAATGCGTAATGCGTAATGCGTAATGCGTAATGCGTAATACGTAATGCGTAATGCGTAATGCGTAATGCGTAATGCGTAATGCGTAATGCGTAATGCATAATGCATAATGCGTAATGCGTAATGCACGGGGTCTGGGGGGTCGTCCATAATGCGTAATGCATAATAGTGGACCTAGACGGCCAAGAACTGCTGCGCGAACAACCCGGACAACGAAAATAATCTCGTGGTCCACGTGGACGGCTGAAAACTACGAAGCGGACGACCTGGCTGCAGAAAACTATGGAGCAGTGGACCTAGACCGCCGAAAACTATGGAGCGGGTGACCTGGCTGCCAAGAACTGAAAAACCGAAATGTCAAAGTGAAAAGGCTCACCCGTTATCCGTTACGCATTATTCAAATGAAACTTTCGCGCCAAATTATCAGACATACGATGGAGGGCACTGCCACAATTGTTGACACTAGAGCCGGCACTATCTCGGCCAGTGTAGAGCTCTCTAAATGGTCAACTAGAAAATTCTATAACTCGGACACCGTTGATCTCAGGAATTTTTCGCTAAGAAATTTTCGTCTTAGAATTCGTCAAGGAATATGCCCACCAACGGTGGTACCGGGGTTCTGGGTCACCCTATATAAAAGAAATAAAAATGAATATAACAATAAAAATAAAAGAACTTCGCTCGCACATCAAGATTTATATAAATCTACGCTACATATTTTTCTATTATACACCTATAATATACTAATATAGTTATGTTAGCTCGAAAAAGTATTGAAAAAAAAAAAAAAATTAGAAAGAAAAACACCGAAACGTTTTATATAATACAATTTATTATTAAATTAAATTAAAAAATTAAACAATTAAAAAAACGTTTTATATAATATAATACAACCGAACACCGCTTGTATTCGAAATACTTTCAATTTACTCGGAGTACATTTACATATGCGACGGTATATAAATTGAGAAATTTCCTAGTCTACTATATAAACCCCAAAACTAAAAAAAAATAAAATATATACATATATGTATTTATATATGTGTACATTTGCTTTCATTATTTCAAAAATTCCACCTATTTCATACTACTAACTAACATAAGTTGCAAAAACATATTTCTGTCCAAATTATTATTCATTTTTCCAAATTTCATTACATTTTATCTTGTTTTCTAGTTTCACTGGGATCGCAACCATATTATATACATACCTATACATATATATTCGATCGACACTTTCCCCATTTACCTAAGGCCTCTACAAGCCGTTCCGCCTGTCGCGTATGTATGTACACCCAACGAGTTTGATTCTGATACCTTCGTTCTGGACAAGTTTTGAATAATGTTGGCAATAGTGACGTCTCACAGTGCGCCGTGACAGACCGGCTTGCAATCATAGCGCGACCCGTGAGCTGTCATTTCTACGCCGAGTGACTCTACTAACCCTAAATTATAGGCTGGTTTTTATTATTGAAGATACTTTACAATGATGTTATTTTTTATAAATAAACTGAATTTTCTATGAATGATTGGATGTAATGAAAATAAAAATAAATGTTAGAGCTTACAGTTTGTTGAGTTGTAATAAGTTTAATTTGGATCGATGTTACTCGACAAGAATTAATAATCCGTTGTCTTATTTATAATTATCGCTGAATAAATAGTCAAAATAACGAACTTGTTTAGTTAAAACGAGTTTTATTTAGAATTGACATTTTATTATATAGCGTTTCATTGTGAATGATTTATGTATGATCAGTAAAAATAAAATTATAGGTATCTGTAAAAATTTGTAAAAATGTGATCAACGTTCGTTGTACCGTATATATACATAATATTTTCTAATCAGTAACGATACGTGTCGCGGTAAAATTGTCACGTCGCATAACTACATCTGGTTCGACTGTGCCATAACTTTAAAAATTTTTCAAAATATTAAAATAACATAATTCTAGTATTGACAGCTCACCGCGCTATCGCGCTATGGTTGCAAGCCGTTCTGTCACGGCCCGCTGTGAGACGTCACTATTGCCAACATTATTCAAAAGTTGTCCAGAACAGAGGTATCAGAATCAAACTCGTTGGGTGTACATATGTACACGTATGTACATATGTATAGAAATCGAATCGGTATAATGAATGAACGAAAAAGGTTGAAAAAATTTATGGTTGGGAAAATTCATTGTGTTACATAAAAATTGTTAGTGCGGACCCTCGACCCCACCCTTCCTCCTCTGCCGCCGCTACCACGCCGCCCACGGCCACCTCCGCGACCGCGACGCCAGCTACGCCACCCTCCGCGCCCACGATACCTTCCCCCGTGGCCGGGGCCATGCCTGGCGACAATGGCCGATCGCACACATTCGTTGATGGCCTCTCGTACCCATTGCATTCTGTAAGAAGTAATATTTTAGTAATCGATTATTGTATTAAAAGATTATCCTCTAGGCTGCCCACGTATAAGGCACCAAAATATTTATAATTTGATATTTCGCAAGTGCAGTCTGTATATGGGCAGTCATTTATAAACATAAATAATTATTTAAAGCTAAGCGAAATATGTATACACTAAGAAATTATTTCATAGCTTAATCGATCCTATTGAATATTCTATTTAGTGAAAATCAATAACACTTTATTTTAGATTGAACTTGTGATGAACAGCTAAGAATAATTCATGAAGACTATGACGCATAGTTATTACGTACACCCATAGACTGTCTTTTATTTAATCGAATATGTATGATGCTGCTTATCGAAATAAATCTTCCAATTTGTCTGGGATATTTCTATTGAGATTGTGAATATTAGAATGAGGCGTGCCAATTATACGCGTTGACAACATTCTATAGAATAGTAGTACGTACGATTTCTTCCCGGGTTGGAATAAGTGGCTGCGGCTGCGGCTGCGGCTGCGGCTCTGGCCGTGGCTCTGGCGCCACTTGTTGGATTGTTGGATCCACCACCCGCATGTTCTCGTCTGGCGGATGGTGGATCCATTTCCATATTGCAATCTTCGATGGTAATTACAATCGAATCGTCTGAACAGGCTATTATACAAAAAGATTGAAATGAAGAGAATGGTATTGAATAAATGTTGTGGTTACGGATTACATTACTATATCGAAGAATGGTGATCTTATGATGGATTATACAGTATACATATACGTGGGTACAATGTAATTAGCATCAATTTTTTGATCGAGCTATCCCCCATCATTTATGGAATCGAAATTTTTTTCTTTATTCATTGCGAAAGTTCATTCGTAATAATTAACGAGAAAGTAGCCGATCTCGCGCGTCTGGAGAGCAGTCGGTAACATGAACACAACAACGCACGCGACCCACCGACATAGCTTATGCTATATTCCCTAGTTTCCAATTAATTATTATCCAAAACTACGAACTCGCGAAGAAAATGTGAATGATAATTTTGATTACATTATTGATGTAGGATAATTCCAGTAAGGATTAATGTGTTACACCATATGAAAATGCATTTCATTTGAAGCAAATCGAGTATAACTGACATGATTTTTCAAGAATTTTGTTTGGATTATCAATGATCTGCCGTATTATGAAATCAATTTTTATTAGATAAAATATCGGATTCAGTTTGACATCTTGGTAGTTTGTTAGCAATAGCATTGTTCTACTTATGAGTTGAATGTAATACTACTATTATATTTCGCAATGTATCAATTTCATTTAGTGAGGTCAGCTTGCTGGTATTATCGTTTTCAGTAATTAAACTCAATCAATGCTTCGAATAACTTCTTAAATCATCAAGTCGTTTTTACTGCGAAAATATTGGTACATCAAATATAATATATAATAAATGTATAATTAATAAATAGTGTGTACTTACCAGACATGTGAACAGCTCAAGTCGTACGACGCGATTGAGCTGTGCCACGAGGTGACGGTAGATAAAAACAGAAGGATTAGGCTCTCATAGCTAGGTATTCGAATATTTGTGTTTTCAAAAACGTTATTGGTTTGACCTGTATATTCAAAGAATACAACAAGTCATGTTCATCCTTGTCTTTCGCATCGAGTAGAATGAGACGCAATGATATGACTATCTGTTATTCAGTCTATGGCTTCAGTCAGTATCGGCTTAAGGGTGGGGGGCCAGGACCAAGGGGGCACCGTGCGTCGGAATTTATCAGTTAATCAGCGAGTCGCGGGTGAAATGTTAGTTAATAATAAGAAATAGAGGGCGATGGAGAATACGTCGCCCGGGGCGCCCGGAAGGTTAAGGCCGGCGCTGGCTTCAGTTGCCGTCCTTTGTGAAGATAGATATGACTATGTTCTTATAGGTTGACCATTTATTCACCAATGGGAATTATTCTGCCATAATTTGAGGACATCGCTGTAGACACCTTATATTCGTGGAAAATAAGTCGTGCGTTCGTGAAGTCAACAATTGCTGCGTAGATCGAAAAATTGATAAAATTTTCAATTATTTGACAAGTGGACGTTATTCTTTATATCTACTGTGAATCAACGTAATATAAACATTGATAGTAGCTTGCAATAATTCATTAATTATACATTGTTAATATATCTCTTTGGTATGAACTTGTGACGGGTGTCATGAACTTTATTCGACGACAACCATATAATTATTTGGTGTTGATTAATTCATGATCGCGAATTCTCGAATTAATTTGTGATATAAGGTAAATAATAAATTAATCGTTGATGCACAACAATACCTTACAAAATACAAAGATTGTACGTGAGTATAATATTTTCATGATAATAATTCGATCATCGGAAGAAAGAGAACTTGATATAATTACACACATTTGTTATGAGCTAAAATTTTCAATTATTATAACAAATATATTATAGCTTGGTGATTAATTATTGTTAACAGATTTTTTTAGTATTTAGCATAAGACTCGTTCGATCGTTACAAATCAGGTGAAAATTTTTGAGGTCGTGGTATATTTCATTCATAATTTCATAATATACTTTCATAATGCCGAAAACGAAAAAGCATTTATATGCAAAATCCAGGGAACGTAGAAATGTCGCGAAACGTTTGGCAAGAATTGACACTAATAATAACGATGGCAGGGATGGCATTATTTATATAGGTTCTACGCAAACGATAGAAGTTGATAATGATTCCGATGCAAACAATGCTTGTGACGTATTACAAAGAGAACGAGTAAGCATTTCGGCACGTATTGCTGACGTTACGCTTGAATTAGATGATCGATGTATTAACGCGTTTCTCAAGGTTCTAGCGATGGGTACATCCTTCCGGCCCCAGGATCCATTACTTTACCAAGGCGTACATTGGTATCGACCGGTAGAAACTGATAGGGATATTCAAATCATTTATGGAGGAAAAATAGGTAAGGATGAGGTGGGTCATTGGACGTGTATATATTACGAGGGATCCATAGTACATGTATACGATTCGTTGCGTAAAAAATTATCACCGAAACAACATAACATAGTGAACAGACTCTATCCAAACCACTCGGTGAAATACGAATGTATCCAGATTCAACCGGATGGTGTATCATGTGGAGTGTACGCTTGCGCTATTGCAACTTCTATTGCATTACAGATAGACCCTAGAACAGAATATTGTTTTATAGATAGCTATGGGCCAACGAGGTCCACGTATACACTTAGACGTCATTTGCTCGAAGTTTTAGAACAACAGACGTTGATTCGTTTTCCGAGGATCGGGGCTGATGCATTTTCGCTTAACCCGCAGCACCAGAATAGTGAAATTCTTGGTGAATTTAATATCAATACCGGACGATCGGACGATACAACCATGTACGGTCCAAAAGTTGTTAGAGATGAAAGTAAAATTAATTCGAGGAATATGCCACTTCAATCGAGAAAATCTCCAACAAAGACTTATGCATCAGTATGCAAATCACAGCGAGGGCAAATTGTTGATTGTATTCCAGTTATTCCAGAAAATGCAATTACCGGTGATGAACGCCAGCAGGTAACAAACCAAACAGTCGAGAGTAGACTAGAGGCAATTAAATGTATGAAAAAAGATTGGTGGATTAGTCATAAAGATGAGATAAGCAAAAGAAGGCTTATAGAATATTCTATTAACCGGGTTGTCAGACGAAAGGAAAAAAACGAAAAGTACGCTGCAAACAGTGAGGCTAAGAAAACGCAAGAAAAAATTAAGTACGCTGCGGACCCTGAGAAAAAAAAAATTCTGGAAATGGCACGGTATGCTGCCGATCCGGAAAGCAAAAAAATTAGAGAAAATGCGAGGTATGCTGCCGACCCGGAGAGTTATAAAAATAGGGAAAAGGCAAAGTATGCTGCCGATCCGGAAAGCAAGAAAATTAGGGAGAAGGCAAAGTATGCTGTCGATCCAGAGAAGAAGAAAGATTTGAACAAGAAAATGTATTATGCCAATAAAGAAAAAAAATTAAAGATCCGCAACTTGGTTGTATCTAATAACATTTCAAAGAAATATAGACGCTTGGGAAAATATAGTAATACAATGAAGTTTCTTGGATCAGTAGAAAAGTGTATTAATGCTTTAGCGTTCAAAATTAATCGCGAGTCGTTGCTGAAGTCCAGAATAGAAGCTGAACAAATTATTAAATGGTGTATTCATGTCAGGGAAGATTTAGTTTTCAGTTTAAAGAAAGTGTTAGCCAATTCTAAGCGAAATGCGGAGATGTGTTTGTCGCGTGCGGCAGAATCTTCAGATTTTGAATATAAAGTAGTAGCGTTTTGTGGTGTTTCAAAACATACTGGATCATCTGAATCCTATTTCGCTGATACTGCTTACCATAAGCTGGAAATGGTCAACGAATCGCTCGTTACAACAGCGGCTGGGCGAATCGCTAACATTTTACCCGTATGTTCAAGCAAGCACATTCGGAAATCGTGGACTTGCGACTCAAAAATGTGCGTGAAACCGGATTTATGTACAATCGATAAAATAGAATATTTTCTGAAACTTGTTAGTCATTGGAATTTAACAAATATTCGGAAAAACATAATACAAGTTAATGTCTGCAGTATTATTAAATTTGGTAATAAACTTGGGCACCCACATAGCTGCTATGCAAATCCGGGCACCTGTCGATCCAAGCTTTTACCGATGCAGATCTTGAGTGCTCATTTCACACGGATTAGATATTTCGTTAGACAGGTGTTTCAGATAATAAGTCTCGTCAGAAAAATTACTTACATTGACACCGCTTTGAAGCGCAGTGATTTGGAAGTTTTAAACGATATATCGATTAAATCGGCACAAAATGCTCAAGCTCATCAGTCGTGTGTAGACGGAATAATGAATTTGAGCGAAGATGCCATAATTTCTAAATATCGGCATGCGTTTGAAGCGATGACTAAGCGTTCGATGGATACACCGCGACTAGCTTGCGAGTCTTGTGCGAAACTTTGTTGCCGGAGACATGTTGTGGAAATTTCGAAATTGAGAAAGCCACTGTCGGGAGTTTACTGGTCAGATCTAAAAGATTACGTTGATGTTACTGGCTTTATTTGTCATTATTGTCTGGGCAACTTTCGCGATGGTAAGTTACCACCGACTTGCAGCCTGAATCAACTAGCCGCGAGAGAAAGACCAGACGTAGTATCGTCGTTAAATGATTATGAAAGAATTTTAATTCAAAGAGCGAAAGCTTTTCAGACGGTTCAAAGAATGGGAACGGTAGCTAAAAAGAATTTGCCTCATACCGTTAAGATACAAAAAGTAAAGGGCAGAACTTTTCATTTGCCGTTGCCTCTGGAGGAGACGTTGAAGAAATTGCCATCTCCGACAGATGCAATAAATCTTAACCACGAATTATACATATTGGCTTGTGGTATCCCGAACAAATCAAAGGTGGTTTGGAGTAAATTGGTAAATGTACAGAAAATTCATGATGCGCTGGCATGGCTAAAAACAAATAATTCGTTGTATCGAGAAATCAAATTACCGGTAAAGAGCCACTCGTTGTTGGACGATTTGATTGAAAATGCTGAAATTCAGGTAGAACAGGAAATCGAAGATTTAGAACAATGTGCGGAATTAAAATCACCGTGCAATAATGATCAAAAACGTACCGAACCCTCGGCGATGTTAACTCAGATTGTTGATTCCGATGCATATTGCGAACAGTTTACAATATATCCGATACATGAGGACAGGGAAAATAAAAGTGCTACAGCTCTCTATCAATTGCTCAAAGTACAAGCAGCGCCTCCGAACACATGGGATAAAAGTTTAGACTTAGATATTATGTGTTTTCCGGATCTGTATCCTTATGGTGTCAATGGTCAGTACCAAATACGAACGGTTCACCTACGAGAATGTGACTTTATAAAATGCAGATTAATGTCCAAGCACGCTTGCTTTAGGTTGAATCATCAATATCTTTTCTACTTGCTGCACGACTCCGACATTCGTCAATTAAGGAGCGGTATTTTTCATAAACTGATTGTCGTCAATCCACGAGAAAACTTGACCGCAGCGAGTTGCTTAGAAATGATGTCCAAAGAACAGCTGGAAGGAAATCTTACAACTATCTTTTCTAGATTACGCAATACGAAACAGTATTGGCGTAGACCGCGAAATAATTTAACTTGCATGATTCGTAATTATGGTCCGGCGACATGGTTCCTGACCATAAGTCCCAGCGAATGGATGTGGGATGATTTGGCTGAATACATCCGTCAGGTAAATGGACCCGAAATGTCGAATTCGTCGACGAGTAAGCTTGTAGCTGCCGATCCGGTGTCCACTTCAAGGTATCTTGATAATAAATTTCAGGCGATGCTTAACTTCATTTGTTCGAGCGATCACCCGATCGGGGAAGTAACTCATTACTTTTGGAGACGTGAATACCAAGGGAGAGGTACGCAACATTTTCATTTATTGATTTGGATCAAAGATGCTCCTGTTATTGGTGAATCTTCCACCGATGAGGTGGCTAGATTCATTACTAATCATGTTACGTGCAAGATGCCTGATAAAAACGTATCGCCAACGTTGTATCGTAGGGTAGACACGTATCAGAGACACAAGCACAATGATTACTGTTTGCGTAACAAAAAAAATAAAAAGGGATACTCCAGAGTTTGCAGGTTTGGCTTTTCACGAACTATTACGGATTCATTAGTCATGAGGGATGTGGCTATCTCTGTTGCGGGAAGAAAACAGCTGAAGTCGAAAAGTCGATTGTACGACTTACCGCGCTTGAAGTCGGAGACCTGCATCAATGACTACAATCTTGTTATTCTCACGGCTTGGGAAGGGAACATGGATATGCAATTCGTCGGTGAAAAATCTACACTGCTCACTTGGTATTGCACGAAATATACGACGAAATCTGAATCTAGTGATGGAGTGGATGTATTTGATGACATTAATTCAACCAAGTCGTTGAGTAGTCGACTTTGGAGTGTAGCGGTGCACAGTCTGGCTAATAGAGAATGCGGAGCTTTAGAGGCTGCAGATACGTTGTTAGGAATATCACTCTATGGAACTGATCCAGACACAACGATCAAATGGTTGGATGTTAATCAAATACGGAACAGAACGTTGAAATCATTTAAAACTGTAAAAGCACTAAATCCAGAGTCAACGGACATTTTTTTTCCGTCGCTCATCGACAATTACTATCCAAACAGGCCCAAGCAGTTAGAGTCTGTACATTTGTACGATTTCGCGGCATGGTATGATATAACGAAGATAAAGCCTATAAATACCAGCGTAGAAATATACAAACTTAACGACGGTTTGTATTTGAAAAAGCGACAGCGTGCTTATCTGATAAATCATTATCAATATAATGTCAACGTACAGCCAGAAAAATTTTTCTACTCTCTGTTACTTATGTTCAAACCCTGGCGAGATACGGATGACCTGAAACAGGGTTGTGACTCCTATGCCGAATCTTTCGATAAATCAAAATCTGAGCTTATGACAGCTCTTGAGTATCACGAACGCTTGCTAGATATTCAAAAGGGGTTAGAATTCATTAAAGAACAAATTGAAAACAAATTGGTCGATTCAGCTGATAAGACGAGCGTGCTTAGTGAAAACTCTCAAGGCGGTGAGGATAATCCATTAGGTTTTCAGCCAGTAGAGGCTGACGTAGCGATGCAAGAGTTTAACTGTATCGAGGAACAACTCGAAGACGTTGATATCAACCAAATGATTTCCGAGCTCAATCATGACCAGAAAAGAATATTTGATAAGGTCACAAGCATTCTGCATTCGGGAAATAATGGAGAAATCTTGCGTCAATTTGTGAGCGGCGCCGGTGGTACTGGTAAAAGCTTTCTTATTAAAACTATAAAATGCTGGACTAAACAGATACTCGGAAAAGTTACAGCCGTGACGGCACCCACCGGGCTGGCAGCCTTCAACATTGACGGGTTAACAATACATAGATTATTTCAATTGCCTATTGAACATGGCGGTACTCCGAAATATAAAGAATTATCGGATCAGGTACTAAAAATTTTAAGACAAGAAATGAAAGACGTTGTTTTAATCATTTTAGATGAGGTGTCAATGATCTCAAATGTCACACTGGCATATATTCACTTGCGGTTGTCTGAAATATTCAACACGAAAAATTCTGACGAAGGTTGGTTTGGAGGAAAACATATAATACTTCTGGGCGATTTGTTACAGCTACCTCCCGTAAATGATGAATCAGCTTTCATCAAAATATCAAAAGACCGAGTAAAAAAATACTTCGGCTCGTTGGGAATGATCAATTTATGGTCGCATTTATTCACGTATGACGAGTTGATAATAAATATGCGTCAACAAAACGACTTGTCCTATAAAGAAATGTTGGATCGAGTTCGGTTCGGTATTTTGACTAGGGGCGACCTAGATATTCTCCAATCGAGGCAATTGGAATTCGTTGAGAATAGCATAGGTGATAGACTTCACGAACTATGCGACTATATCAATAAACTACCAATAGATACGGTTTGCTTGTTTTCCACTAGACATCAGTGTGAGGTTCTGAATGTAGCAATGCTTGCAAGAATTGAAAGCGACGAAATAGAACTCAATGCGGAGGATACTGTTGATTGTATGTCGTATTTGAAGAAAAAAATATCTAAACTTTTGAATAACGAAAATGAAGATAGTTCTCGTACTGCAGGTCTTGCGAAAACTATTACGATTGAAATTGGAGCGAAGGTTATGATCAGAAGAAATATCGACATAACCTCGGGTCTTGTCAACAGCACGATAGGTCGTGTTACATCTGTTTCAAAAAGCATTGACACCGGTCAAGTGGAATCGCTAACAATTGCTCTATCGTCTGGCAAAGAATATACGATAGAAAAACTTTCGGCCAAGTTCGAGATAATGAACGGAGCATTCATTTTCAGAAAACAGTTTCCTTTGTCTCTTAGTTACGGTATTACTATACATAAAAGTCAAGTGTTGAGTTTAACAAGTGCCGTCATAGATATTGGCAATAGAGTGTTTACTTCTGGACAAGCTTACGTTGCGTTGTCAAGAGTAACGTCCCTGGAGGGATTGCATGTGATCAACTTAGATCCATGTTCAATCAAAGTTCAGGAGTCGGCATTAGTCGAATATAATAGGCTGAGAAAGCTGTACAGGCCTGAACTATCGGCAATAGATGTTGCGCACGAACCCAAACTAAAAATCCGAGATACCCTCTGGTCAGTTTATGATAATAATAATAAAAATACCGAGATTTGTGACATCCAGCCCGACGTAGCCAGTATTACAAATCGTGCTGCTGTGCCGAACGTCGTTGGCATGGTCGATAACGATAACGTTTCTTGTTACGCCAATGCGATAATTCAGTGTTTATTTCACTGCCAAACTATTGTACAGATGCTCAATAAACCAGAAGACGAGGATCCACTAGGAATGTTAGCTCATTCTTACGTAAAGGCTAGTGAAAATTTGAATTCTCTCGCTGTTCGTAAGTTTTTTGATCACCGATTCGCGGAGACGGTTCAGCAAGATGCAGCGGAATTTCTCATGGAACTTTGTCAAAAATCGAAAATCATCCGTGACACGATAGAACATGAGACGATTACAACTATCAGATGTAACGACTGCGGACTCACTTCGGAAAATACAGAATCAAATTATATTGTTACGTTACCCATCAATATTGCGCCCGGTGAAAAGTGTCCTAAGAGTCTTCAGGATTTGATAGACATGTCTTTTTCACGATGGACTAGAATTGATAGTACTTGCGATAACTGTCGCAAAATGAATAAATTACAGAAAACTGTTGTCGCGTCTGTTAAAGAAATCGTTGTTCTACAATTGATGCTCTTTACTTATCAAGTTGATCGAGCAATTAAGATAGGTGATTTCAAATTGAATGCTATTCCAACGACAACCGTATTACTTGATGGTCGAAAATTTAAAGTAAGTAGTGCGATATTTCACCACGGCGATCATGTTGATAGTGGTCATTATACTGCTATGCTAAGATCCAATCAAAGTAATTGGTTAAATGTGAGCGATATGCAAGTACGCAAGATGACTTGGCCGAGAGGAGGAAAAAATGCTTATATGTTTGTGTTACAAAGATGGCCGTGAAGACAATAATATGTTGTATGCCAATTGATCATGTGAAATTGTTTGTGGATTG
This sequence comes from Tenthredo distinguenda, assembly GCA_947538915.1. Taxonomy (NCBI): domain Eukaryota; kingdom Metazoa; phylum Arthropoda; class Insecta; order Hymenoptera; family Tenthredinidae; genus Tenthredo; species Tenthredo distinguenda. The sequence continues at coordinate 18,073,773 of OX384534.1, forward strand.
TGGTATGTTGATTCAAAACAAAGGTTCGTTTTAACGATATTGTTATATACGGTATATATGTATATATATAATGCATAATTTCAAACAAAATAGATCCAAGCTACCTGTACTTTATCACTAATAAGATCGGCGATAGATCCGTGTGCCTACATACAAGAAGTACAACGATAAATTGCTGATATTTATGGTCCATATGTTTCAAATCACAGTGTGACTGTAGATTCATAATCTGCGACGTGTGTAAATTGCAAATTTGAAATTAATTCGAGTGAGAGAACAGAGTGTACCGTTTCGGTTAATAGTTGCGTTACCGGATAACCTGTCATTTGAAAAGTACATATGAAATCATATGTTGAAAAAATGTATAGTGGACAAATAAGAGAGGGGCCTATACGTATCTTGCGATTGGCGAACAGTATCAATTTTCAAATAACTTTGACTTAAAATTTTAATATTGCCTTCATCGTGTCATACATATTATATATTCATGACCCGAACTGATTTGTAATTCATGACATTATTAAAGCAAAGTGTAGGCCTCCGTCTTATTGGATATTTTCACTTTACAAGAAAAATTTGCAATTTATCCTACTCGCAAGATTGTGATGAAAAATCTAACAAGTAATCGTCTCACATTTTTTATGTACGAAGATACAGGTTAGAAATTTTGACATGAGCGCTAATATTTCGGAATGAAATAACGGTAACATGAACCATATGCATAGCATAAATGATATACTATTCCATACATGGATATGTGGCATGTGGAACGAGTTCTATTGTTTAAAGTTCTTTAAAAACAAGATACGCAGCAGCAAGTCGAAAAAATTATGTCATTTGAAAAGACTGATGGAAATATAATTTTGTAACATATGGACATTAGATATCAACCTTAAGTGAAATATGAAATGAAAATGAATGTATGAAATGAAAATGAATGTATGAAATACATTTATTATAAGCTATTCGAATAAGGAGGCAACTAAAATATATCCAGCAATGTTCATTAAGGTATAAATCCGAAAACATTTGAATCGCAAGAACATTATTGCATGTAAATGACAGGCCTATCCTGCAACGCAACTATTAGCCATGTCGGTACATATTCTGTTCTCTCACGGTCAGCCTCGATTATGATGCGAGGCGACAATACGAAAATATGAATATAAATGAAATCTAAAAGAAAGCGAACATGTTGCCAATCATATATTCACAACAAAACTATACCCTATATGTTGTGTCGTCTTCCTATATTATATATTATTATTTTACCTCTTCATGCATAAAAGATTCATCTGAGTGGTCACTTGACCCTTTTTCCATTAGTATTTACTCTTGATTCGAGAGGTGAGCTGATAACGATCAAACATTATGAAAATATACATTTCAGAATAATAATTGTGACAATGTTCGTAGCCAATGACAATAATAATTATTGAAAGTGGCTACATTTCTATCATACCCTCGGATGAATTTTGTGAGGTGGTTATATATGTGTACTAATTTCCAAATTTTCCATAGGCTCATGATTAACGCGACATGATTCAACAATATTAAAATTAGCGCATACACAGTATTCAATCGTTATATGTCATCCTTACACGATTCACGGTGTAATTGCACGTATCATACTATGGATGTCGCGTACATATTATCGGTACGAAAAAGGTCCACTTTATAGATTTTAGATTCTGAGATATTTACGTTTAAAGAGGAAAGAACCTTATAACAAGCAAGTGTTAAATGAAATATGAATATCAAGTTCAGAATGAAATAACATTCCAATTTTACCAGCTAGAGGGACAAATTTTTTATCGTGGTTTTCGTTGGTTATTCAGCAATACTCACATATACATCACGCTATATAGCGATGCAGTGAGACCTATTCGTATACGGATGTCCACGGATATGCATATATAAATATATTGTATAGAGAAGAAGATAGGGCAATATTGAGCTTTGATAGCTAGCAGCAGGAAATATCATGTGCTCGCGGACTTATCTGCTCGTAAAATGTACATTCATCTGTGGCTGTAGGATAAAATCAAGTACTATGATCTCAAATGGCTGCAAGTCGAAAAGTATCAAATGGAAATTATTATGTTATGTATATTTCTTATTTTGAACCATGCAGCTACAGATAGGTATATGGCACAGTTTCGCGATTATTGAATAACTATTTTCATTATTTACCTATTTAGTTTATAAGCAGCAGAAACATTGCAAAACAATTTGAATTTTCATCTAAAATTGTACATTTGGAGATTTTTGTTATATATTGTCGGATTTGTTCAGTTGGCAAGATGGCCGTAAATATATACTAGCGAACAGCCTTTTATTTCAAATGAAGGTAAATATGCTACAGGACAACTTTCAGGTAGCGCATAAGGACACTATATTGAATTGCACGCCTTGATTCTTATGAGTCACATATATACAGTTCTCTAATAACATGAGACTTAGTTCGGCATTTGATTTCAAGCTCATCAACATTCACGATACATCTTGAATCGAATAAGTTACAATTCATTACAAATAGACTCCCGCGAGCGCAAATATTTCGTTAGTAATAAACATCCACTTGACGTAGCTCTATAATCCACGCCGATATCTATGTCATTTCAATGTCGCACAAGATGCCAGGTGGTGGATCTGATACAAGGAGAACCAAACTCATTTGTAAGTTGTTGAATCTTCAGAAGTTTAAAGTTCTGATTTGATTCGTTTAACCCAATAAAGCACATGAAATAGAGAAGCAGCGCAGGTGTGACCGTTAAGTTCTTGCCAATCTAAATTGATTTCATCTGGAAGTTGAGTAGAACTTAATAACACGAAATAATATTACTCGTATCTATTATTATGACAATATTTGCTTCAACCGATTGATTGAGTGACATAGTTTGAGCATATCATCATTGGAATGCGAGTTGAAAACATTCACCTGTAGATCAAACAATCTTCTATTGGGGAATACTTGAGTACTGGTTTCACACATATGAAGTATGAAATAACCAGGCTACTAGATAAAAAATTATGTATTTAATTAAACGGTTCTTATTGTAGGTTCATTTTGATGATAACCAGAGCCTTAACCGTATGATTTTGGGCAGCAGGATGTTACGATGCAAACAGGAGGAAAACTTCTAGATGAATGGTTGTATTTATATAGTAGACTACTTTACCGGAAACATGTAGTAGGTCATATAACGATACATCATATAACTAAATTTTCTTGCCAACGACACAAAGCTGTTTACAAACTATTATATCTATAAGTAGAAAAAATTTTCCATATGATTTAAGACGTTTTGAGTTGTAAGAAGTGTTAACCCTTCAGCACGCTCGCGAAACAATTCACTATCATTACTCTTGCGATGAGAAAATCTTTCACACCTTCTGAACTAATTTATTTTTATATTATTTATGTAGTGAAATGTCGACTAGATTAATATGAGGTGAACTACATCACAGCTGTTTGCATGCACTCCACATTAGGGTAATTCAAAAAATATAAAAATTTTTTTTTGAATTACCCTACTCCGAATACACATCTACTCACAAAACACTCTCTACGGAAACATCCGAATTGAGCCGAGCAGACTCGATTTCTCAAATTCTGACACCCTACTTTACTATAGCGATGAGAAAAAATCTCACAGAGTCAAGAAAAATATTTTTTTACAAATTTTTTCGATACTATTAAAATGAAACTAGTATAATTTTGACAGATAGAAAAAAAATTAAATACTCATTCCATTTAAAATTTTAAAGAAAATTTGATTTATTTATGAGCTTGAGAGAAAATCTCATAGCGAGAGTGCTGAAGGGTTAAACGATTATTGTACTGATTATGAGTAAGCTTTCTTCGTAAGATGATTCTTAAGATTATTCTACTGCATTTGATTGGATGGTTGATCTTTTATTTACGAATGCTATCTTATTGATTGCTGAACTAACCATCGACCATCCAGTTGAATGTAATAATAGGATAATGAAAATTTACTTTTAGTTCGGCGCCACGATATTCAGGTCCGGTTATATGCATACTGTACGTAGAATTTAATGTTGTGTATCTTGTATGTATCAATATGCTATAAGGATGATGAAATCATTGAATTTCATTTTAATGATACAAGTATGATATTGTATACGTTGCTTTATCTACCATGTATATATTTATTTTAGGTTAACTTGAAAAATATTATAGAATCTCATGATGGTTTGTTTCGATATTAGATCTGGTTATTTTACGTAAGAATTTCACAATCGAACAATTCGAGAACATTTTCCATATTCTATGTTCGTACTACATCTAAATATGTGGCACTGTCTGAATAAAATGGGATCATGAGTAGCATAAACTATTATCAGTACAAGCTATTGTATGATTCTGAGAATGAGATTTCTTGGTCGAATAAAATATCTCGTATCTTTTGCGCAGGTTCCAAAATGAATTTGTTGATTGTAGCACATAAAAGTCTTCATATATGTGTAATGTGTAAAATACATTACAGTCAGTTCAGCGCAGGCCTGTTTACACATACAAAAAGTAATGAAATACCCGGCAAAAACATTGTAAATGTCAAAAATTACAGCCGAGTTCTAAAATGGTTTCACCGACTGAAAAATCTGAAACATCATACTCTTTTTCAGCGATAGATTACAAACATCATTTCGTTGTAAAAAATAGTACAAAATAATACGTGAAATCAGGTAGCGAAGCCGAGCGTTCCCTCAGATGAATTTCATACTTCAAATTATGTTTTTCAAATGCCAATCAAAGGAAATGAATGGAAAAACGATCATTCGTTACCTTTGACAGAACAGCATATTGGCGACGGGAAATATTGCTGAAAGAAGTTAGCTCGTATGATGATACAAACTGGGCGGGCATAGATTGTTCTGAAAATTATCAATTGCTGAAATGTGAGGTAATAAGATCAACAATTATTGTATCTTTGAATGTAGAATATACTTTCGCTTCAATGTCTATCCACTGTGTGTAAGTCGAACAGGAAGGAAGACGTTAGAAAAGCATTACCCAAGTGTACAGATAATGGGTACGTCCAGGATGGATATGTATCGTTTCATGGCTGTGACATGGTTGTACCATAGGCGAACGTTGGTAAACGATAGATGCACAATAAAATTGGATTCTTCTTCAAACCACGAATTTGAATTTAAATTACTAAGATCATCGTGCCTGGACTTATCACTTCTTGTTATGAACACACTATAGGTATATTTTTAATTAATCTTTAATTTCTAACGTATTACTCGCTCGTTTCATTCATTTGTGTGATGCATTCATTTATGCACTACCTCTTGTGAGAAACACGATTTTAGTTGAGCTTTCCCAGCACAAGTGCGTGAAAAATGTTTATAATTTTTAAATCTGAAAGAAAATACAGGACTTAGGGCACAGGCACATAGAGGGACTTCGTGACGAGTGTGAAAGTGCCGCACGATCCGAAGACGAGGTCTTTCCGCGCCCTTGTCATATGAAAAACTATTATATCGCAGTTTCAGTTTACAATAATAAATATCATCAATGCCAAAAATGTTCAAACAGTCTTTGATCATGCTTAAAACAATTTTGTGGGTGTGATTGTTACGGAGTGGCTGAAAGAAATAAATAAAAAGAAAAGTGCAATTGATAATTTTCAGAACAATCTATGCCCGCGGAGTTTGTATCATCATACGAGCTAACTTCTTTCAGCAATATTTCCCGTCGCCAATATGCTGTTCTGTCAAAGGTAACGAATGGTCGTTTTTCCATTCATTTCCTTTGATTGGCATTTGAAAAACATAATTTGAAGTATGAAAATCAACTGAGGGAACGCTCGGCTTCGCTACCTGATTTCACGTATTATTTTGTACTATTTTTTACAACGAAATGATGTTTGTAATCTATCGCTGAAAAAGAGTATGATGTTTCAGATTTTTCAGTCGGTGAAACCATTTTAGAACTCGGCTGTAATTTTTGACATTTACAATGTTTTTGCCGGGTATATATTATAGCTTGGTGATTAATTATTGTTAACAGATTTTTTTTAGTACTTAGCATAAGACTCGTGCGATCGTTACAAATCAGGTGAAAATTTTTGAGGTTGGTATATTTCATTCATAATTTCATAATATACTTTCATAATACCGAAAACGAAGAAGCATTCATATGCAAAATCCAGGGAACGTAGAAATGTCGCGAAACGTTGAGCTAGAATTGACACTAATAATAACGATGGCAGGGATGACATTATTAACATAGTTTCTATGCAAGCGATAGGAATTGATAATAATTCCGATGCAAACAATGCTTGTGATGTGTTACAACGAGAACGTGTAAGCATTTCGGAACGCATTGCTGACGTTACACTTGAATTAGATGATCGATGTATTAACGCGTTTCCCAAGGTTCTAACGATGAATACATCCTTTCGGCCACAGGATCCATTACTTTACCAAGGCGTGCATTGGTATCGACCGGTAGAAACTGATAGGGATATCCAAATCATTTATGGAGGAAAAATAGGTAAGGATGAGGTGGGTCATTGGACGTGTATATATTACGAGGGATCCATAGTATATGTATACGATTCGTTGCGTAAAAAATTATCACCGAAACAACATGACATAGTGAACAGACTCTATCCAAACCACTCGGTGAAATACGAATGTATCCAGATTCAACCGGATGGTGTATCATGTGGAGTGTACGCTTGCGCTATTGCAACTTCTATTGCATTACAGATAGACCCTAGAACAGAATATTATTTTATAGATAGCTATGGGCCAACGAGGTCCACGTATACACTTAGACGTCATTTGCTCGAAGTTTTAGAACAACAGACGTTGATTCGTTTTCCGAGGATCGGGGCTGATGCATTTTCGCTTAACCCGCAGCACAAGAATAGTGAAATTCTTGGTGAATTTAATATCAATACCGGACGTTCGGACGATACAACCATGTACGGTCCAGAAGTTGTTAGAGATGAAAGTAAAATTAATTCGAGGAATATGTCACTTCAATCGAGAAAATCTCCAACAAAGACTTATGCATCAGTATGCAAATCACAGCGAGGGCAAATTGTTGATTGTATTCCAGTTATTCCAGAAAATGCAATTACCGGTGATGAACGCCAGCAGGTAACAAACCAAACAGTCGAGAGTAGACTAGAGGCAATTAAATGTATGAAAAAAGATTGGTGGATTAGTCATAAAGATGAGATAAGCAAAAGAAGGCATATAGAATATTCTATTAACCGGGTTGTCAGACGAAAGGAAAAAAACGAAAAGTACGCTGCAAACAGTGAGGCTAAGAAAACGCAAGAGCAAATTAAGTACGCTGCGGACCCTGAGAAAAAAAAAATTCTGGAAATGGCACGGTATGCTGCCGATCCGGATAGTAAGAAAATTAGGGAAAAGGCGAAGTATGCGGCCGATCCGGAAAGTAAGAAAATCAGCGAAAAGGCAAAGTATGTTGCCGATCCGGAAAGTAAGAAAATTAGGGAACAGGCAAAGTATGCGGCCGATCCGGAAAGTAAGAAAATCAGGGAAAAGGCAAAGTATGTTGCCGATCCGGAAAGTAAGAAAATTAGGGAACAGGCAAAGTATGCGGCCGATCCGGAAAGTAAGAAAATCAGGGAAAAGGCAAAGTATGTTGCCGATCCGGAGAGTAAGAAAATTAGGGAAAAGACAAAGTATGCGGCCGATCCGGAAAGTAAGAAAATCAGGGAAAAGGCAAAGTATGCTGCCGATCCAGAGAAAAAGAAAGATTTGAATAAGAAAATGTATTATGCCAATAAAGAAAGAAAATGAAAGATCCGGAACTTGGTTGTTTCTAATAACATTTCAAAGAAATATAGACACTTGGGAAGATGTAGTAATACAATGAAGTTTTTTGGATCAGTAGAAAAGTGTATTGATGCTTCAGCATTCAAAATTAATCGCGAGTCGTTGCTGAAGTCCAGAATAAAAACTGAACAAATTATTAAATGGTGTATTCATGTCAGGGAAGATTTAGTTTTCAGTTTAAAGAAAGTGTTAGCCAATTCTAAGCGGAATGCGGAGATGTGTTTGTCGCGTGCGGCAGAATCTTCAGATTTTGAATATAAAGTAGTAGCGTTTTGTGGTGTTTCAAAACATACTAGATCATCCGAATCCTATTTCGCTGATACTGCTGACAATGAGCGGGAAATGGTCAACGAATCGCTCGTTACAACAGCGGCTGGCCGGATTGCTAACATTTTAGCCGTATGTTCAAGCAAGCATATTCGAAAATCGTGGACTTGCGACTCAACAATGTGCGTGAAACTGGATTTATTTACAATCGATACAACAGAATATTTTCTGAAACTTGTTAGTCATTGGAATTTAACAAATATTCGGAAAAACATAATACAAGTTAATGTCTGCAGTATTAATAAATTTGGCAATAAACTTGGGCACCCACATAGCTGCTATGCAAATCCGGGCACCTGTCGATCCAAGCTTTTACCGATGCAGATCTTGAGTGCTCATTTCACACGGATTAGATACTTCGTTAGCCAGGTGTTTCAGATAATAAGTCTCGTCAGAAAAATTACTTACATTGACACCGCTTTAAAGCGCAGTGATTTGGAAGTTTTAAACGATATATCGATTAAATCGGCACAAAATGCTCAAGCTCATCAGTCGTGTGTAGACGTAATAATGAATTTGAGCGAAGATGCCATAATTTCTAAATATCGGCATGCGTTTGAAGCGTTGACTAAGCGTTCGATGGATACACCGCGACTAGCTTGCGAGTCTTGTGCGAAACTTTTTTGCCGGAGACACGTTGTGGAAATTTCGAAATTTAGAAAACCACTGTCGGGAGTTTACTGGTCAGATCTAAAAGAGTACGTTGATGTTACTGGCTTCATTTGTCATTATTGTCTGGGCAACTTTCGCGTTGGTAAGTTACCACCGACTTGCAGCCTGAATCAACTAGCCGCGAGAGAAAGACCAGACGTAGTATCGTCGTTGAATGATTATGAAAGAATTTTAATTCAAAGAGCGAAAGCTTTTCAGACGGTTCAAAGAATGGGAACGGTAACTAGAAAGAATTTGCCTAATACCGTTAAGATACAAAAAGTAAAGGGCAAAACTTTTCATTTGCCGTTGCCTTTGGAGGAGACGTTGAAGAAATTGCCATCTCCGACAGATGCAATAAATCTTAACCACGAATTATACATATTGGTTGTGGTATTCCGAACAAATCAAAGGTGGTTTGGAGTAAATTTGTAAATGTACAGAAAATTCATGATGCGCTGGCATGGCTAAAAACAAATAATTCGTTGTATCGAGAAATCAAATTACCGGTAAAGAGCCACTCGTTGTTGGACGATTTGATTGAAAATGCTGAAATTCAGGTAGAACAGGAAAGCGAAGATTTGAAACAATGTGCGGAATTAAAATCACCGTGCAATAATGATCAAAAACGTACCGATCCCTCGGCGATGTTCACTCAGATTGTTGATTCCGATGCATATTGCGAACAGTTTACAATATATCCGATACATGAGGACAGGGAAAATAAAAGTGCTACAGCTCTCTATCAATTGCTCAAAGTACAAGCAGCGCCTCTGAACACATGGGATAAAAGTTTAGACTTAGATATTATGTGTTTTCCGGATCTGTATCCTTATGGTGTCAATGGTCAGTACCAAATACGAACGGTTCACCTACGAGAATGTGACTTTATAAAATGCAGATTAATTTCCAAGCACGCTTGCTTTAGATTGAATCATCAATATCTTTTCTACTTGCTGCACGACTCTAACATTCGTCAATTAAGGAGCGGTATTTTTCATAAACTGAATGTCATCAATCCACGAGTAAACTTGACCGCACCGAGTTGCTTAGAAATGATTTCCAAAGAACAGCTGGAAGGAAATCTTACAACTATCTTTTCTAGATTACGCAATACGGAACAGTATTGGCGTAGAAAGCGAAATAATTTAATTTGTATGATTCGTAATTATGGTCCGGCGTCATGGTTCCTGACCATAAGTCCCAGCGAATGGATGTGGGATGATTTGGCAGAATAAATCCGTCAGGTAAATGGACCCGAAATGTCGAATTCGTCGACGAGTAAGCTTGTAGCTGCCGATCCGGTGTCCACTTCAAGGTATCTTGATAATAAATTTCAGGCGATGCTTAACTTCATTTGTTCGAGCGATCACCCGATTGGGGAAGTAACTCATTACTTTTGGAGACGTGAATACCAAGGGAGAGGTACGCAACATTTTCATTTATTGATTTGGATCAAAGATGCTCCTGTTATTGGTAAATCTTCCACCGATGAGGTGGCTAGATTCATTACTTATCATGTTACGTGCAAGATGCCTGATAAAAACGTATCGCCAACGTTGTATCGTAGGGTAGACACGTATCAGAGACACAAGCACAATGATTACTGTTTGCGTAACAAAAAAAATAAAAAGGGATACTCCAGAGTTTGCAGGTTTGGCTTTCCACGACCTATTACGGATTCATTAGTCATGAGGGATGTGGCTATCTCTGTTGCGGGAAGAAAACAGCTGAGGTCGAAAAGTCGATTGTACGACTTACCGCGCTTGAAGGCGGAGACCTGCATCAATGACTACAATCCTGTTATTCTCACGGCTTCGGAAGGGAACATGGATATGCAATTCGTCGGTGAAAAATCTACATTGCTCACTTGGTATTGCACGAAATATACGACGAAATCTGAATCTAGTGATGGAGTGGATGTATTTGATGACATTAATTCAACCAAGTCGTTGAGTAGTCGACTTTGCAGTGTAGCGGTGCGCAGTCTGGCTAATAGAGAATGCGGAGCTTTAGAGGCTGCAGATACGTTGTTAGGAATATCACTCTATGGAACTGATCCAGACACAACAATCAAATGGTTTGATGTCAATCAAATACGGAACAGAAAGTTGAAATCATTTTAAACTGTAAAAGCACTAAATCCAGAGTCAACGGACATTTTTTTTCCGTCGCTCATCGACAATGACTATCCAAACAGGCCCAAGCGGTTAGAGTCTGTACATTTGTACGATTTCGCGGCATGGTATGATATAACGAAGATAAAGCCTATAAATACCAGCGTAGAAATATACAAACCTAACGACGGTTTGTACTTGAAAAAGCGACAGCGTGCTTATCTGATAAATCATTATCAATATAATGTCAACGTACAGCCAGAAAAATATTTCTACTCTCTGTTATTTATGTTCAAACCCTGGCGAGATACGGATGACCTGAAAAAGGGTTGTGACTAGTAGATAGGCTAGGCCGGTTCTGGACCAACGCGTGTTAGTGCACACGTACACGCGCACACACATGCGTGCGCCGTCCGTGTCCACGTGAGGGGGTCTGGCACGATGACGTCATGTTCGCAGATCTCTCGGTCCCCGTCAGACCCTCAAAATGACGTCGTCCGCCCTAGAACTGACGGCACACACACTTAATATGACGTCACACATTTCCGAAATAAGATTCCAAGCCCTGGGTCAGGGAGTTCTAGAAGCTTCCTTCGGGCAGACAAACAGTTCCTGGAATTATTCGGCACCTTCTAGAAGCTTCTTTCGGGCAGACAAACAGTGCCTGGAATTATTCGGCACCCTGTTCGGATCGAGTTACGCGAAAATATGATTATCGAGTTACCTAGGAATGCAAAAATACGATTAGCCTAATGATTCTCAGAAGAATGGTTCTCGGAATAACCTTCAAGTTGTGACACATGCAAAAAAGATCTTTTGGAATGTTCTAGAAAATTAATGGAAGGGTGTAGGGTATATAAAAGAAAGGAAAGTTTCAAGCTGACAATTAGTCTTCAACCGATCTTCGAGTAATGCAGACTAACCTACAAGAGCAGCGAAGAGAACTGGAAATACGATTACATCTACTGCTGAGAAATATCGAAGAAGTGAAAAGTCTAATCGAAGCCAAGTCTGATCTGAATCAAATCACAGGCAGACTAAGGAATATCAAAATTTGAATCCAAACGAAGCATGGAAGATTAATAAAATCGGTCGGCTGGAGGAGTTTCTTCCAACAAAGAAATTGACGAATTTGGAAGTGTTCAGAGATAACCAAATCAGCAACATCCGCAAAGTTCAAACTAAATTTGGAGCCAGATTCATGGTTGATGTGGATAACAGCTGCTCGGTATTTCTACCAGCTCGGATGACAAAAATTCTGAACGACGACGCGGCTCTTCTCCAAAAGATGACGGGAGCATGTGAAGACGATAGACTCCTGGAGGGTTATTCACTAACTTCTCGGTTCGTACCGCACGGTCTGGTTCGGTTCCGTACCGAGCGGTTCGCCTTACCGCGCGGAGAAGGAAATCCGCTATTTTGCTACTCGGTAGCCTATTCGACACGGGTACCGCGCGGTACGGTCTAGACTGCCGCTCGGAAGAATATCCGTCATGAGACCGATACCGAAACCTCTTCCCGCGCGGTAGCATGAACCGAGAAACGGTACGATACCGCGCGGTAACAATCGCCCGAAAAGTTACTGAACAGCTCGGTTCGTCGCTACCGTGGACATGACGTCACAACCGCGCGGAAAGTCGCATAACCGCGCGGTCCCAGAGTTAGTGAATAACCCCCCTGATGCGCTACCTCGGGGGACAATTCAATCAAATCGAATTCAACTATGTCTAATTTACTTTGCATACCTTGTAACGTGGTGGACTCCCAGTCCGCCACGGACCAGCCTTTCCTGCACCCCGGGACGATCCGCGACTCACAATGCTACTTCCTATAGGTTCCCCAAGGCAAGCCTCTCGTCCCCCAGCTTTAGCATGTCTGTCTGCCGTAAGTTTTTATCAGCAGGTTGAGGCGACGCTGGACTGCGAGGGACGACGAGGGAAGACGACCGCGCTGATCGGCGGGGAGGGACGCCGCAGAGCCTCGCCGATAGTACCTATACCTCGGACGACACATCGGAGACAACGCCTCGCCAGCCAGCCGGCCGGGAGAGGCCTGACCGTCGCAGCCTCAGGCCACCGCTCCTCTCTCTACATTACCTCCCGAGCCGGCCGCAACCACCACATGACGTCACCGCCTCGAGGTATGGCGAAATCGGTGGGTGCCGAGCGGCTACCTCCCTTGCCGTTATCAGCGACACCTGCCCGATTTCCGCCGGCGAAGAAGAGGACGGCGGAAGCGAAGGGGATGTCATCTTGGGTTCTACGCTTACGTACGATAGAGCATCCACGCGGCTTGTCGTACGAAATTTCGCTTTCTCGCTTGCCTTACGTTTTTCTCCGCTTTAATTTCCGTTTATATTTTCTTTGCTTTCTTTTCCTTTTTCTTTTTTTTGTATCTGATTGTGACTACTAGCTTCAAGTTCCTAGATTTAGTGTATTAAATATAGTTCGGCCTAGCCGACGCCCGTTGTGTGTGTGAGTGTGTGGAGTGCTGCTGCCGTTCCGTGCCGTGCCGCAGGAGTAGCTGCTGGAGAGCGAGGTAGGCTTCTCACCGGACTCCCGACCAACCGTCTCGCGTGGCTGTGCGCTTTCTTGACGTATCTCTTCTCTTTTTCTTTGTGGTATTCGGTACCTCCTGGCGGCTCGTGGCTTCTCCCGAGCCTCTTGCCTAGTTCTATCGCGTTCGACGGTTGTCGGAAGTCTGTCTCTTCATCTTATTATTGCTTGTGTAGTTAGGGCCCTCGGCCACCTCCACCTAGCCTGCTCCCTTACCTTGGGGAGACCTACGTGCTGGACCCGGAGGCGTAAGTCTCCGGCTCTCCGCCGTCTGTGTGAGTGTGTGTGAGCGTGAGTGCGTGTGGCACGTCTGTCGCCGACGACGCGCCGCATAGTTGTGTGAGCGCGTCAGCTGAGCCGGCACCGTGCGAGTGTGTCTACCCTCCTCCTGCCGTCCCGTACCGCGTACCGAGCCTACCCGTCGTAGCTCGTTGTACCGCTGAGCCGTACTACCCGGCTCGCGAACCTTGCTGTATCTTTCTGCCGTCTTGTGTACGACCCGTCGCAACTACCTCGATCGTGCTCCGCCGCTCTACCGGTCGTGAGTGCGATCCCGACGGACGTCACTTAGTATTTTATCTATATCTTTTTTTTTGTTCTTGGTTGCTGCTAGCTAACAATATATTTTGGTTTAGTCTTTTACATTACCTTGTTCATTTTACGTTATATTTTTTTTCTTTCTTTCTGTTGTTATTTTCTTTATTGTTTATGGCGTTTACCGTTCCGGTCTTCGGACAAATACATTGATTCCTCGCATACCGTATCGGATTGTGTCATTTCGCCGTCCCCACGTTCCCCTCTCCTACTAACTAGCCGGTTACCTGCCTAGCGTAGAGCTTGATTGTGGCTTATTTCGATTCCCGTCTCTTTCTTTTGCCGTTTCGCTTTTTCTTATCTGGCACATCCGTGTGCCTGGCGCCCAACACCCTCTCTTTCTCTAGCTACCTTTAGGATACCTCGCGAGGGTGATTCACGTTGGTGTCTTTTGGACGAGATCTGTTTTCTTATTCGCTTCCCCCGGGTAGGGAAATTGCTCGTTACAAATTGGCGCCCAACGTGGGGCCCGAAGTGACACATTCGGGGAACCAGAACCGCCTGGTATTGCCGTTCGAACCCGGCCCTGCCGGTTGCTATCTCGTTTTCTTTTTTTTTCCTTCCGTCTTCGCCTCTGGCGCTGCGTTTTATTTGATTCCGTTCCGTTTCGTCCCGTTCTTGCTGTCGCGTGATTAGTCTTCCGCACGATCTGATATGAATCCCTGGACGTCGCACGAGATGGATCCCCGGATCGTCCGTCCACCGAGTCCGGGTCCCCTAGGCCTTCGCAGCCAGATAGGGAATAACATCGCCGCGGAAGACACCGATACCCTGATAGGCCGTTTGTGTGCGTTATCGGCCGAGGAGGTGGGACCCATTTTGACGAGGCTCGGCCTGAGTCATGAGGGGACCCTCATCGAGCGGTGTTGGCGGATCGTGCGCTACCACCAACGCGCCCGGGGCCTAGACATTACTTGAGGCCCCGAGGACTACGCCTCGAGTTCGGAGGGCCCTTCCAGCGACACGAGTGAGCCCCTGAATTTGAGCCGCTCTGCCCCGCGAACCACTCCGCACGTCCAGACGCCGTATCCCGTGCCGACTTCCTGCGGTATCCCCGCGACCATGAGCACGCCGACGCTCACGACCACGAACCCGTTCCTCGGGCCGTCGACCACCGCGCGTATGCCGTGGAGCGAAATTCTGCGGCCGCGGGTCAACTTCTGGGACCAAGCCCAGAGCGACTCGTCGACCTCCGCCGCCACTACCGTGGCTGGCGCCTCGGACGCCTTCTATGGTACGGCGTGCGGGGAGGCCGAAACGCCGGGCTATGGATACCCACCCGCCGGGGTACCCGGGTGGCCGGAGGCCCCCCCTGCGATGGGGATGGAACCCGCGTACCTGGGTGCGTTGGTGCCGTACTACCCCCAGACGCCCGTCTGGGACGCGCCCCAAGGCGCGTACGGGCGACCCGACCCGCGAGACCTTCCGTCTATGCCGCGCGGGCCCGCCTGGCCTAGCTACCCAGCGAGTTACCCGGTGGAGACTCTAGGTAACCCCCGGGAGGGCCACGACGGAAACCCGTTCCTATACTCCCTCGGCTCCGGACATCCGGAAGCGAGGTCGACGTGTTTCCCGGGAGCCCCGAGGCCTGGGCTACCGTCCCGTACCGAAGTCCCGAGGCCGGTGTTACCGTCCAGTACCGAAGTCCCGAGACCCGCCTCCCACGACTAACCGCGGACCCGCCAAAGCCTCGACCTCCCGCGAGATATGTATGACATGGTGCGGCGATGGGAGTTGAGGTTCTCGGGCCAGCGTGACAGCAGTGCGGAGAAATTCTTGCGCCGTCTCGACGAGTGTCGCCAGGGTAGCCACCTGAGCGACGACGACCTGCTCGAGGCCCTGCCCTTCCTGCTGTCGGATAAGGCGTTATACTGGTTCCGCCTGGAACGCCCCCGCGGGCGCGGGTGGCGGGAGTTCACGGCCGCGTTCCGCGTGCGATTTGGGGGAATTAACTTCCAAGTGCGCCTGCGGGAGGAGGGCCGCCGTCGAACCCAAGGTCCCGATGAACCGATAACCGACTACCTGCTGAGCCTGCGGATGATCTACGGCAGCATCAGTCCGCCGGTTCTGTACGCCGAGCAACTGGAGGTGGCGTACACCAACCTACATCCGGTATATCGGGGAGCGATGAGCCGGGATGATTTCCGGACGTTCGAGGAGCTGGAACGTCTGGGCGAGCTGATCGAGTCGGCGAAAGCCCTCGACAAGCTTCACGCGCCCCCACCCCCCCGGAAGACTCCGTGTTGCCGGAATACGCCTACCGGACCCGACGCGCGACCGGCCGCTCCTCGGTGGCGGCCACCGAGGAAGTGAAGCCCGCCGCGGCCCCTGCGTCGCCCCCGTCCCCGCGTAACTCCGGCGGCCGAAGCTCCCGCCGGGCGCGCCGGCGGCGGCCAGCGGCGGAGCGCTCTAGCTCGACGGCAGCGACCAGGGAAGTCCCTACGACTACGCCGAGTCCCGCGCCGAGCCAATCAAATTCCGTTCCGTCGGCCCCCGCTCCAGTGCCGCGTAATCCGGCGACGCCGGCAGCCCCAGCTGCCACCGCCGTGACCCCCCGGTTGCGGGGAGTATGCTGGAATTGTAGAGTGGCGGGGCATGATCACCGCGACTGTCCGCAACCGTGACAGCTAATATGCTTCCGCTGCGGGCGCCACGGTGTTTCCGTGCGAGAGTGCCCGTCCTGCGCGCCCGCGATCGCGGGAAACGCTCCCGGGAATTAGGAGGTAGTGCCGCCCCTTGTTCCCCTCCGGTCGCGAGGCCCCTGCAGACACCGGACGTCTCCCAGTTCTGTAGTCCGGTTACCTCGGCGGAGGCCGACCCCCGCTACTTCCTAGAGGTAGAGGTGGGTGGGCACCGCCTGCGCTCCCTTTTTGATCCGGGCTCGTGCCGCACGTATGTCGGCCGCCCGGCCCTATTACTGTTCTCGGAGGCCTTGAAGTTAGCCTCCCGCCGGCCGAGACCCGAGATCCTCCTTCCGAACGGGGCCATCGAGGAGACGGCTGGCGAGCTCGCTTTGCCGATCCTGTTTAGTCGACAGAGGCGAGACCTAGTGGTTCGTTTCGCTGCATCCTTCGAGTACGTCTGCGTACTCGGAATGGACTTCGCGCGTGCGTTCGGGTTCACGGTGGACTTCACCACCGATCGCTGGACGTTGCCAGGAGGCGAGAGCGGTTCCTTCGCCACTGGACCGCGGGTGTGCCGGGCCCACTCCTTGCGAGAAGGCCAATGGAGCGCGCCTCCACCACCCGCCATTGCCCATGGCGTCCGCGGTACCGTTGTCTTCTTCGTGTGCCGTCCCGTTACCTTCTTTTGCCGCCCCGTTATCTGTATCCCCTGCCGTATCGTTGGTATCGGTTCGTTCCGAACCACCCCCTGCCGAAACGATAAGCGTCCCGGCCGCACCGGAAGTGAACCCCGTCGAGCCCGAGTCGATCTCGAGGCCGCCGGGGCTCGCTCCCCTCACTTACACGCAGTGCGGCCGACTACACCAACTCCTAGCTGCTTGCGTCCCACCACCACCCGATCGCCCGGCGATCACTGACCTGGCCGTACATCGTATCGATGTCCAAGGTCATGCCCCGATCAAACAGCGATATTATCAGGTGTCCCCGAAGGTACGAGAGGCCATGTACACCCAACGAGTTTGATTCTGATACCTCCGTTCTGGACAACTTTTGAATAATGTTGGCAATAGTGACGTCTCACAGCGGGCCGTGACAGAACGGCTTGCAACCATAGCGCGACCCGTAAACTGTCATTTCTACGCCGAGTGACTCTACTAACCCCAAATTATAGGCTAGTTTTTATTACTGACGATACTTTACAATGATGTTATTTTTTATAAATCAGCTGAATTTTTTATGAATGATTGGATGTAATGGAAATGAAATCATACTGACAATCTTTTTATCATACGATTTCCATTTTTATTTAATCAACGAATTCATCAATACTAGAATTACGATATTTCAATATTTTGACATTTTTTTAAAGTTATGGCACAGTCGAAGCAGATGTAGTTATGCGACGTGACAATTTTACCGCGACACGTATCGTTACTGATTAGAAAATATACATATATACGGTACAACGAACGTTGATCACATTTTTACAAATTTTTACAGATACCTATAATTTTATTTTTACTGAACATACATAAATCATTCACAATGAAACGCTATATAATAAAATATCAATTCTGAATAAAACTCGTTGTAACTAAACAAGTTCGTTATTTTGACTATTTATTTAGCGATAATTATAAATAAGACAACGGATTATTAATTCTTGTTGAGTAATATCGATCCAAATTAAACTTATTACAACTCAACAAACTGTAAGCTCTAACATTTATTTTTATTTTCATTACATCCAATCATTCATAAAAAATTCAGCTGATTTATAAAAAATAACATCATTGTAAAGTATCTTCAATAATAAAAACTAGCCTATAATTTAGGGTTAGTAGAGTCACTCGGCGTAGAAATGACAGCTCACGGGTCGCGCTTTGTTTGCAAGCCGGTCTGTCACAGCGCGCTGTGAGACGTCACTATTGCCAACATTATTCAAAAGTTGTCCAGAACGAAGGTATCAGAATCAAACTCGTTGGGTGTACCTTGAGGTTGACGCCATGCTGGCAGCCGACGTGATTGAGCCCTCCGCTAGCGAGTGGTCGAGCCCGATCGTAATGATCAAAAAGCCTACGGGCAAGTACAGGTTCTGCCTGGACTTCCGGAAGGTAAATCAGGTCGCGAAAAAGGATGTTTACCCCCTGCCGTACATGTCCGCTATCCTGGATAAGCTACGCGAGGCGCGGTACATCAGTACCATCGACTTGAGTCAAGCGTACTTCGAAGTACCCCTGGATGAGGCAAGCCGGGAAGTGACCGCGTTCACTGTGCGTGGACGAGGGCTTTTTCATTTCAAGAGAATGCCCTACGGCCTCTCCGGAGCGCCCGCGACATTCCAACGCCTAATGGATAGACTTATTGGCCCGGACATGGAACCCCACGTATTTGTGTATCTTGACGATGTGATCATCGTCAATCAGGACTTCGACGACCACCTGCTGTGGCTCGAGCGCATGTTCCGGAAGATCGAAGCCGCGGGTCTGTCCGTCAACCAAGATAAGAGCCACTTCTGTCGCTCCCAGGTTCGCTACTTCGGTTTCTTGGTCGACCGCGACGGCTTGCGAGCCGATCCGGAGAAAGTCTCCGCGATCTTAGAGTACCCCGCGCCGCGGAATATTAAGCAAGTGCGTCGCTTCCTAGGGATGGCGTCCTGGTACCGTCGTTTTATCGACGACTTCGCCACCCGTTCGGAACCCCTTACCCGGCTCCTGAAGAAAGACCGCCGGTGGCAGTGGACCGAAGACCAGGAGCGTGCGTTGGCCGAACTGAAAGCAGCACTCGCGAACGCGCCTACCCTTACCTGTCCTGACTTTTCCGTTCCGTTTACGTTGCAGACCGACGCAAGCGATACTGGTATCGGCGCCGTGCTCACTCAGACCGCGGATGAGGTAGAGCACGTCATTGCGTACGCGAGCCGCATCCTGACCGTTCCCGAGCGAAAATATACCGTGACGGAGCGAGAGTGCCTTGCAGTGAGCTGGTCGATCCGGAAGTTCCGCCCCTATTCAGAGGGGTATCGCTTCACGGTGATCACGGATCACAGCAGCTTGCGTTGGTTGTATAACGTGCATAATCCGACGGGGCGATTGGCGCGATGGGCCCTGGAACTTCTCGAGTACGATTTCGAGATCTTACATCGGAAGGGGGTCCTCCACCACGTCCGGGATGCGTTATCTCGGGCGTATGAGGATCTCCCCGAAGTCGTAGCGGCGATCGACGAGCTGACCGACTCTTGGCACCAACAGCGCGCCACAGCTGTGGAAAACCACCCCGAACGCTTCCCCGACTGGAAAGTCGAGGGAGGCCGGCTGTACTGCCACCGGGTGGACCAGCTGTCGGACCCTTTGCTGCCAGATCTGGAGGCCTGGAAGCTCGTCCTCCCTGCGGCCCGACGGCCTGCGGCCCTGCGTGAGGCCCACGCCGTCCCGACCTCCGGACATTTAGGGGTGGAGAAAACTTCTTTATTACTGGCCCGGAATTTATCGTGACGTAGCCGAGTACGTCCGGAATTGCGAGATTTGTCAGCGGACTAAAGTCGAGCAGTCAGGTCCCCGCGGATTGATGGGAAAGCGGCTAGTCGAGCAGCCCTGGGTAGTCGTGGCCGCCGACATGATGGGCCCCTTCCCTCCGAGTCGCCAGGGTTACGTGTATGTCCTGGGGGGTCATTCACTAACTCTGGGACCGCGCGGTTATGCGACTTTCCGCGCGGTTGTGACATCATGTCCACGGTAGCGACGAACCAAGCTGTTCAGTAACTTTTCGGGCGGTTGTTACCGCGCGGTATCGTACCGTTTCTCGGTTCATGCTACCGCGCGGGAAGAGGTTTCGGTATCGGTCTCATTACGGATATTCTTCCGAGCGGCAGTCTAGACCGTACCGCGCGGTACCCGTGTCGAATAGGCTACCGAGTAGCAAAATAGCGGATTTCCTTCTCCGCGCGGTAAGGCGAACCGCTCGGTACGGAACCGAACCAGACCGTGCGGTACGAACCGAGAAGTTAGTGAATAACCCTCCTGGTCATTCAGGACCTCTTTTCGAAGTGAGTTGAGTGTTGCGCCCTGCGGAAAGCGAACGCGGTAAACGTGATCCGAGCCCTGGAGGAACTCGTGATTTTCCGCTGGGGGGCCCCCGAAGTCCTCCTCACCGACAACGGTATGGAATTCTCGAACAAGGCCATTACCGCCGCGTGCGCCGACCTGGGGATCGCCCACACCACTATCCCCCCGTACCATGCCCAGGCGAACCCGGTAGAGCGGGTGAACCGGGTCCTGAAAACGATGGTATGCGCCTTCTTGGAGGCCGACCATCGGGACTGGGACGGCATCTGGCCGAGTTTCGATTCGCCATCAACTCGGCCGTACATAGCGCGACGCAGGTGACCCCGGCCTTCCTGAATTTCGGGCGCGAGATGAGGCCCGCGGCCTCGGTCCGCCGCGCCGAGGAGGGTGCTCCGGAGATCGTGCCGTTACCCGCCGCCGAGTGGGAGAGTAGAGTGCGTCGTTTGCCCGCGTTGCGTGACCTCGTGTCCCGCCATCCAGAAGATGCTTCAGATCGGCAGGCCCGGTATTACAACCGCGGCCGTCGAGATCTGGCATTCCGCGTAGGAGACCTAGTGTGGCGGAGGCAACACGTGTTGTCGTCCGCGGCCAACTTCGTGGCG
Source organism: Tenthredo distinguenda (assembly GCA_947538915.1). Taxonomy (NCBI): domain Eukaryota; kingdom Metazoa; phylum Arthropoda; class Insecta; order Hymenoptera; family Tenthredinidae; genus Tenthredo; species Tenthredo distinguenda. The sequence goes on from OX384534.1 coordinate 18,095,161, forward strand.
GCCAAGCTGACCCCGAAGTATAACGGCCCGTTTACGGTGACCCGGGTGCGATCCGCGGTGGTCTACGACCTAGCGGATGCCGCCGGTAGAGACGTGGGTAAGGCCCAAGTCAAGGACCTAAAGCCCTACCGCAGCGCCGCCCCGGCTCCTCTACTTCCTTCCTCTGTGCCGTCTGACGAACCCACGCCGCCCCCTGCCATTCTAACTTCCTTGCTTTCGTCCCTAACGCAGGATGAATCGGAAGGTACCCCCCTACGTGCCATGCAGGATGACGGGCCACCGACCGAGGGGAGAGGAGACGGCCCGGCGACCTCCGCCACAGCGCCGCCCGACGACCCCCGACCTGTCAGTGGGTCTGGAGCCGATGAGCCTCGAGGACCATCACGACCTGTACCCGCTGGTGACGCCGGCCGAGGTGCAGCGGATGCGCAGGGAAGAGTCCGCGCCGCCCGAGGTCGTTTCCGGGGCTATCAATGTGCCTATGGACGTCGATACTCCCGTGGTGGCCAGCGAGGAGACGTCGTCGACCCCGGCACCGCCGAGACCGGTGCCAGCGGAGACGGCCTCCGCCGCAACCCCCGGCGCGCCTGCCAGGCCCAACCGCCGGCCCCAACATCGCCGCCGGGCTAAGGCCCCGCGTTCGGCTCCTCCTGCTTCCGAGCCGCTGACCCCCGCGGCACGGCGCCGCAACCGTCGCTGAGGCGCCCCGCCCGTCACCCCCCGGCAAGCCACGCGGGGGCCGGAGCCGGTGGTTGCCTTGACCGACGCGGGGAGTCGGCGGGCCAACCCGCGCTGCATCCCGCCGTTGATGCGAACCCAGGTGGCCGCGCCAACGAGATCCTCCAGCTCCTCTGCCGTCCCGCGCCCCCGACCCTATCCACCCAGGCCGCAGCTCGGCGTCCTGGCCCCCGCCGTGGAACCGTGCTGGAACTGCCTGCATGCCGGTCATGAGTTCCATGACTGTCCCTATCCTAGGGCTCAGTGGGGGCCCTATTGCTTCGGTTGCGGCCGACGTGGCGTCACCGCGAGGACGTGTCCGCGCTGCGGCGACCTCTGGCGACAGGGGCGCCTAGGCCCGCACCATCCGCGAGACCCCGCTGGCCCCCCAGCCGCTAGCTACCCGTGACCGCTGGGTCCGCAGCCGCTGCCCCTAGTGGCTCCTCTGCCCCCGGTAGATGAAGCTCTGGTGGCGGCAGTGGTCGCCGCCCTCCGCCAGGTCCCGCACCTCTTCCGCTAGGAGAGCGAGCGCCGGCGCTAGTCGACATTCTGCCGTCCCGTTCCGTTCCGTGCCTCTTCGTTACTATCGTTACCGTGCCCATTTGCGTATCTCTCGTGCCGTTTCGTTTCTCTGTCTGGGGCCTAGCTCCGTCGCTCCCGAGGAGTGACGAGTTCCCTTTTTGCTGTTTGCGAGTTTTCCTTTTAGTTTGCCTTTGGCTATGACCGTTTGAATTTATTTTGATTTTATTCCGAGGGAGTGGCTGTTCTTTTTTTTTGGGAACTCTTTTCTTTATTTTCTTGTTCGGCCGCTCTTTGTATTTCTTGCTAACCGGACTTCACCACCGGCACCTCCCGCGCATGATTTTGTCTTTCTTTGTTTGCGGCTCATTATTGTGGTTTTATTTCTTTATTCTGGGGAGGGTTCCTTCCTGATATTTTCTTTCTTTACTGGGGAAAGTCGAACCCTTCGCCGTGAGCTCACTTTTCTTTCCTTTTCTTTAGTTAGGATCCCTAGCCTGGTGGTGTAAGATGCCGAGTAATAACCCCAGACCGTTACCGTGCCGTACCGTCCCGACAGTGCCGGAGTCAGACTACTCATCGACAACCCGTCGTAAGGCGTTGAGCCTGGTCGGTCGGAGACCCCTCCGTACCGTAGTTGCCAGCTCCGTAGAGTCGCGCTATTAGACGGGGAAGTCGTGGTCTGCGGAAGCTTTGCGGCTCTCCTTCCGAGACCCGCACGTTCCGTTTGGGAGGGGGGTGTTGTAACGTGGTGGACTCCCAGTCCACCACGGACCAGCCTTCCCTGCACCCCGGGACGATCCGCGACTCCCAATGCTACTTCCTATAGGTTCCCCAAGGCAAGCCTCTCATGTGTGTGAAGTTAGCCCAGAACTTTTGGAAAATTGAAAATCTAAAAATTGTGCTGAGTTGTGCTGGACTTGTGCTAACTTGTGCCGAAAACAAGAGCACTCCAATTCAAGGGTTTCCAAAATAATACAAAAATACAATTTTTCGTACCAGCCCAGACTTTTTGGAAAATCCAAATTCTAAAAATTGTGCTGGGTTGTGCTGGGTTTGTGCTAGCTTGTGCTAGCTTGTGCCGTATTTGGTTTTCTCAAAAACTCGAATGCGTGACTGGAAAAAAAAAAAAAATAAATAAAAAACCAGCCCAGACTTTTTGGAAAATCAAAATTCTAAAAATTGTGCTGGGTTGTGCTGGGTTTGTGCTAGCTTGTGCCGTATTTGGTTTTCTCAAAAACTCGAATGCGTGACTGGAAAAAAAATAAAACAAATAAAAAACCAGACAAGACTTTTTGGAAAATTAAAATTCTAAAAATTGTGCTGGGTTGTGCTGGGTTTGTGCTAGCTTGTGCCGTATTTGGTTTTCTCAAAAACTCGAATGCGTGACTGGAAAAAAAATAAAACAAATAAAAAACCAGACCAGACTTTTTGGAAAATTAAAATTCTAAAAATTGTGCTGGGTTGTGCTGGGTTTGTGCCGTATTTGGTTTTCTCAAAAACTCGAATACATTCCAGTACAGAATTGATAATGATCTGCTGAGATTTCATAGACGTGTCATATTTGTTAATTTCAGTAGTAAACGTAGTGATTCTCATATTTTCTATTTCACATTCCAGATTCAAAGTTATTTCTTTGTATTTATAATGCCAATCCACATGAATAACATACCGTGCGTTTTCGTGGATGAGCGACATGCCTAGATCCGAAGGTAGCCGAACGTACGCCCTATTATATGCAATTGAGGGTACATGTCATATATATATATCAGTTTTTTTGACATTTGACGGCGAGCTGTCAGCTACTGTAGAGCCTACGTGCATTGGCGGCGACGTTTATAGGTTATTCTTCAATCATAAAACTAGCTGAATGACGCGGATCAGTGATCAATCGATTTCGAATAATTACGTGTGATTAAAGAATAACCTATAAACATCGCGACCAATAGATATAGAGGCTCTGCAGCAACTGACAGTTTGCCGTCAAGGGTCGAGTGTCAGAAATACTGATATATATATGACATGTACCCTTAATTGCATATAATAGGGCGTACGTTCGGCTATCTTCGAATCTAGGCATGTCGCTCATCCACGAAAACGCTCTCAGCATTACCCAGAACCAACGGCATGGACGTGGCGGGATTTTGGTTCCATTTTTTTGTTTGTTTTTTTTCAATTTTTAATTTTTTTTTTCTTGTTAATTTTTGTTTGTTTTTTAATTATTTTATTTATTGATTTTTCTCGTTTCCTTTTTCTGCATTGATTATTTGGATTGAGCACATTTGTTTTTGCAGGTTTTGATTATATATATTTTTTTTAGGCTTTAGGTTCTTATTATGTTATAAAAGATTTATAAGATTATATCTAGGATAATGTATAATATATAACATATATATATATATACAGGGTGTCTGGAAATTCGCGCACCATCGGCATACTGCCGGATTCCTTGCAAAAAATTGAGACGAAAGTGACCCATGCAAAAAAGTCCGCAAGGCCTTAGTTTTCGTGTAAAAGCACTGAATAACGGACCAATCAGCATCGGTTTTAAGAAAGACTGGCTAAAGCTTCGCATCGCCGTCCGCCCCACTACCGAAATCGAGACAGTAATGTGTGGTGTTCCCCGCTTCGCCCAGGAGTGGGGCGGACGGCTATGCAATGTGCGAACCATTCTATCCTAAAGCCGAATGCTGATTGGTGTTCGTTATTAAATGACCACACGTGCACCACCCATGCACCATACATGCACCACCCATACAACATACATGCACCACACGTGCACCACACATGCATCACCCATGCACCACCCATGCACCACACATGCACCACACGTGCACCACACATGCACCACACATGCACCACACGTGCACCACACATGCACCACACGTGCACCACACATGCACCACACGTGCACCACCCATGCACCATACATGCACCACCCATACAACATACATGCACCACACGTGCACCACACATGCACAACACATGCACCACCCATGCACCACCCATGCACCACACATGCACCACACGTGCACCACACATGCACCACACATGCACCACCCATGCAGCACCCATGCACCATACATGCACCACACATGCACCACACGTGCACCACACATGCACCACACATGCACCACACGTGCACCACACATGCACCACACATGCACCACACGTGCACCACACGTGCACCACACATGCACTACCCGTGCACCACACATGCACCATACATGCACCACACGTACACCACACCCTCCACGATGCACTGCACTGCACTGAGGAACGAAAGTCGCCATTCGGACCACCTGGACAACGTCAACTACGGGGTGAAAGTCGTGGGGCACGACAGAGACCGAATGGACGACTCGAAGACTGAAAATTACTGAGAAACCAAAATTTCGGACGAAGGTCATACGCCGCGGGCATCGTTAATTCTAGAGGCTTGATACGAAACTGAGCCGGACACGATACGGCCGTCTCATTGGGCGGACGAAACCATCTGTATCTCAGAAACGACTGGTCCCTCGAAGTTTTTGGTAAGGAACTTTTTTCTTAGATTTCAATGAGGAATATGCGTGTGAATTTTTTTCCGCAAGGTGTGAATCACCCTGTATATGTATCCAGTCAGGGTCAGGGTCAAGGTCAGGGTCAGGGTCAAGGTCAAGGTGGAGGTCACAGTCACAGTCAAGGTCAGGGTGGAGGTCAGGGTGAGGGTAAAGGTCAGGGTGGAGGTCAAAGTTGAGGTCAGGGTGAGGGTGGAGGTCAAAGTTGAGGTCAGGGTGAGGGGCAAGGTCAGGGTGGAGGTCAGGGTCGGAATCAACGTCAGGGGGGAGGTCAGGGTCAGGGTCAAGGTCAGGGTGGAGGTCAGGGTCAAGGTCGAGGTCAGGGTGGAGGGCAGGGTGGAGGTCAAGGTCTGGGTCAAGGTCAGGGTGGAGGTCACGGTCACAGTCAAGGTCAGGGTGGAGGTCAGGGTCAGGGTCAGGGTAAAAGTCTGGGGGGTGGTCAGGGTCAGTGTCATGGTCAGGGTGGAGGTCAGGGTCAAGGTCAAGGTCGGGGCGGAGGTCAGGGTGAAGGTCAAGGTCTGGGTCAAGGTCAGGGTGGAGGTCACGGTCACAGTCAAGGTCAGGGTCAAGGTCAGGGTGGAGGTCACGGTCACAGTCAAGGTCAGGGTCAAGGTCAGGGTGGAGGTCAGGGTCAGGGTCAAGGACAGGGTGGAGGTCAGCGTCAGAGTCAAGGTCAGGGTGGAGGTCAGGGTGGAGGTCAAGGTCTCGGTCAAGGTCAGGGTGGGGGTCAGGGTCACAGTCAAGGTCAGGTTGGAGGTCAGGGTGGAGGTCAAGGTCTGGGTCAAGGTCAGGGTGGAGGTCACGGTCACAGTCAAGGTCAGGGTGGAGGTCAGGGTCAGGGTCTAGGTCAGGGTGGAGGCCAGGGTCAGGGTCAAGGTCAGGGACGAAGTCAGGGTCAGGGTCAAGGTCAGGGTAGAGGTCACGGTCACAGTCAAGGTCAGGGTGGAGGTCAGGGTCAGGGTCAAGATCAGGGACGAGGTCAGGGTCAGGATCAAGGTCAGGGTGGAGGTCAGGGTCAGTGTGGAGGTCAGGGCGGAGGTCAGGGTCAGGGTCAAGGTCAAGGTGGAGGTCAGGGTCAGGGTCAAGGTCGGGGTGGAGGTAAGGGTCAGGGTCAAGATCAGGGACGAGGTCAGGGTCAGGGTCAAGGTCAGGGTGGAGGTCAGGGTCAGTGTGGAGGTCAGGGTGGAGGTCAGGGTCAGGGTCAAGGTCAGGCTGGAGGTCAGGGTGGAGGTCAGGGTCAGAGTCCAGGTCAGGGTGAAGGTCAGGGTCAGGGTGGAGGTCAGGGTGGAGGTCAAGGTCTGGGTCAAGGTCAGGGTGGAGGTCAGGGTCACAGTCAAGGTCAGGGTGGAGGTCAGGGTCACAGTCAAGGTCAGGGTTGAGGTCAGGGTGGAGGTCAGTGTCAGGGTCAAGGTCAGGGACGAGGTCAGGGTCAGGGTCAAGGTCAGGGTTGCGGTCACGGTTACAGTCAAGGTCAGGGTGGAGGTCAGGGTCGGGGTCAAGCTCAGGGTGGAGGTCAGGGTCAGAGTCAAGGTCAGGGTGGAGGTCGGGGTCAGGGTCAAGGTTAGGGTGGAGGTCAGGGTCAGAGTCAAGGTCAGGGCGGAGGTCAGGGTGGAGGTCAAGGTCAGGGTAGAGGTCAGGGTCACAGTCAAGGTCAGGGTGGAGGTCAGGGTCCGGGTCAAGGACAAGGTGGAGGTCAGGGTCAGGGTGGAGGTTAGGGACGAGGTCAGGGTCATGGTCAAGGTCAGGGTGAAGGTCACGGTCACAGTCAAGGTCAGGGTGGAGGTCGGGGTCACGGTCAAGGTCAGGGTGGAGGTCGGGGTCGGGGTCAACGTCAGGGTGGAGGTCAGGGTGGAGGTCAAGGTCAGGGTGGAGGTCGGGGTCAGGGTCATAGTCAGGGTGGAGGTCAAGGTCAGGGTGGAGGTTACGGTCACAGTCAAGGTCAGGGTGGAGGTCAGGGTCAGGGTCAAGGTCAGGGTGGAGGTCACGGTCACCGTCAAGGTCAGGGTGGAGGTCAGGGTCAGTGTGAAGGTCAGGGTGGAGGTCAGGGTCAGGGTCAAGGTCAGGGTGGAGGTCAGGGTGGAGGTCAGGGTCAGAGTCAAGGTCAGGGTGGAGGTCAGGGTCAGGGTGGAGGTCAGGGTCAGGGTGGAGGTCGGGGTGGGGGTCAGGGTCAGGGTCAAGGTCAGGGACGAGGTCAGGGTCAGGGTCAAGGTCAGGGTGAAGGTCAGGGTCAGGGTCAAGGTCAGGGTGGAGGTCAGGGTTGGGGTCTAGGTCAGGGCGGAGGTCAGTGTGGAGGTCAAGGTCAGGGTAGAGGTCAGGGTCACAGTCAAGCTCAGGGTGGAGGTCCGGGTCGGGGTCAAGGACAGGGTGGAGGTCAGGGTCAGGGTGGAGGTCGGGGACGAGGTCAGGGTCATGGTCAAGGTCAGAGTGAAGGTCACGGTGGAGGTCAAGGTCTGGGTAAACGTCAGGGTGGAGGTCACGATCACAGTCAAGGTCACGGTGGAGGTTAGGGTGGAGGTCACGGTCACAGTCAAGCTCAGGGTGGAGGTTAGGGTCAGGGTCAAGGTCAGGGTGGAGGTCAGGGTGGAGGTCAGGGTCCGGGTCAAGGACAGGGTGGAGGTCAGGGTTAGGGTGGAGGTCAGGGACGAGGTCAGGGTCATGGTCGAGGTCAGGGTGAAGGTCACGGTCACAGTCAAGGTCAGGGTGGAGGTCGGGGTCACGGTCAAGGTCAGGGTGGAGGTCAGGGTCGGGGTCAACGTCAGGGTGGAGGTCAAGGTCAGGGTCAAGGTCAGGGACGAGGTCAGGGTCAGGGTCAAGGTCAGGGTGGAGGTTACGGTCACAGTCAAGGTCAGGGTGGAGGTCAGGGTCAGGGTCAAGGTCAGGGTGGAGGTCAGCGTCAGGGTCAAGGTCAGGGACGAGGTCAGGGTCAGGTCAGGGTCAAGGTCAGGGTGGAGGTCACGGTCACCGTCAAGGTCAGGGTGGAGGTCAGGGTCAGTGTGGAGGTCAGGGTGGAGGTCAGGGTCAGGGTCAAGGTCAGGGTGGAGGTCAGGGTGGAGGTCAGGGTCAGAGTCAAGGTCAGGGTGGAGGTCAGGGTCAAGGTGGAGGTCAGGGTCAGGGTGAAGGTCGGGGTGGAGGTCGGGGTCAGGGTCAAGGTCAGGGACGAGGTCAGGGTCAGGGTCAAGGTCAGGGTGAAGGTCAGGGTCAGGGTCAAGGTCAGGGTGGAGGTCAGGGTTGGGGTCTAGGTCACGGCGGAGGTCAGTGTGGAGGTCAAGGTCAGGGTAGAGGTCAGGGTCACAGTCAAGCTCAGGGTGGAGGTCCGGTCGGGGTCAAGGACAGGGTGGAGGTCAGGGTCAGGGTCAAGGTCAGGGTGGAGGTCAGGGTGGAGGTCACGATCACAGTCAAGGTCACGGTGGAGGTTAGGGTGGAGGTCACGGTCACAGTCAAGCTCAGGGTGGAGGTTAGGGTCAGGGTCAAGGTCAGGGTGGAGGTCAGGGTGGAGGTCAGGGTCCGGCTCAAGGACAGGGTGGAGGTCAGGGTCAGAGTGGAGGTCAGGGACGAGGTCAGGGTCATAGTGAAGGTCAGGGTGAAGGTCACGGTCACAGTCAAGGTCAGGGTGGAGGTCGGGGTCACGGTCAAGGTCAGGGTGGAGGTCAGGGTCGGGGTCAACGTCAGGGTGGAGGTCAGGGTGGAGGTCAAGGTCAGGGTGGAGGTCAGGGTCAGGCTCATAGTCAGGGTGGAGGTCAAGGTCAGGGTCAATGTCAGGGACGAGGTCAGGGTCAGGGTCAAGGTCAGGGTGGAGGTCAGGGTCAGGGTCAAGGTCAGGGTGGAGGTCAGGGTCAGAGTCAAGGTCGGGGTGGAGGTCAGGGTGGAGATCAGGGTCAGGCTCAAGGTCAGGGTGGAGGTCAGGGTCAAGGTCAAGGTCAGGGTGGAGGTCAGGGTCGAGGTCAAAGTTAGGGTAGAGGTCGGGGTCACAGTCTAGGTTAGGGTGGAGGTCAGGGTGGTGGTCGCGCTCTGGGTCAAGGTCAGGGTGGAGGTCAGGGTCGGGGTCAAGGTCAGGGTGGAGGTCAGGGGCAGGGTCATGGTCAGGGTGAAGGTCAGGGTCAGTGTGGAGGTCGGGGTGGAGGTCAGGGTCAGGGTCAAGGTCAGGGTGGAGGTTAGGGTCAAGGTCAAGGTCAGCGTGGAGGTCAGGGTCAGGGTCAAGGTCAGGGTGGAGGTCAGGGTCAGGGTCAAGGTCAGGGTGGAGGTCAGGGTTAGGGTCAAGGTCAGGATGGGGTCAGGGTCACAGTCAAGGTCAGGGTGAAGGTCAGGGGCAGGGTCAAGGTCAGGGTGGAGGTTACGGTCACAGTCAAGGTCAGGGTGGAGGTCAGGGTCAGGGTCAAGGTCAGGGTGGAGGTCAGGGTCAGGGTCAAGGTCAGGGACGAGGTCAGGGTCAGGGTCAAGGTCAGGGTGGAGGTCACGGTCACAGTCAAGCTCAGGGTGGAGGTTAGGGTCAGGGTCAAGGTCAGGGTGGAGGTCAGGGTGGAGGTCAGGGTCCGGCTCAAGGACAGGGTGGAGGTCAGGGTCAGGGTGGAGGTCAGGGACGAGGTCAGGGTCATGGTCAAGGTCAGGGTGGAGGTCACGGTCACAGTCAAGGTCAGGGTGGAGGTCGGGGTCACGGTCAAGGTCAGGGTGGAGGTCAGGGTCGGGGTCAACGTCAGGGTGGAGGTCAAGGTGGAGGTCAAGGTCAGGGTGGAGGTCAGGAACAGGGTGGAGGTCGGGGACGAGGTCAGGGTCATGGTCAAGGTCAGAGTGAAGGTCACGGTGGAGGTCAAGGTCAGGGTGGAGGTCAGGGTCAGGGTCATAGTCAGGGTGGAGGTCAAGGTCAGGGTCAATGTCAGGGACGAGGTCAGGGTCAGGGTCAAGGTCAGGGTGGAGGTTACGGTCACAGTCAAGGTCAGGGTGGAGGTCAGGGTCAGTGTCAAGGTCAGGGTGGAGGTCAGGGTCAAGGTCAAGGTCAGGGTGGAGGTCAGGGTTAGGGTCAAGGTCAGGGTGGATGTCAGGGTAAGAGTCAAGGTCAAGGTGGAGGTCAGGGTGGAGGTCAGGGGCAGGGTCAAGCTCAGGGTGAAGGTCAGGGTCAGGGTCAAGGTCAGGGTGGAGGTCAGGGTCAGGGTCAAGGTCAGGGTGGAGGTCAGGGTCGGGGTCAAGGTCAGAGTGGAGGTCAGGGTCAGGGTCAAGGTCAGAGTCGAGGTCACGGTGACAGTCAAGGTCAGGCTGGAGGTCAGGGTCAGGGTCAATCTCAGGGTCAAGGTCACGATGACAGTCAAGGTCAGGGTCGAGGTCACAGTGACGGTCAAGGTCAGGGTGGAGGTCAGGGTCCGGGTCAAGGTCACGGCGGAGGTCACGGTCACAGTCAAGGTCAGGGTGAAGGTCAGGGTCACAGTCAAGGTCAGGGTGGAGGTCAGGGTCAGGGTCAAGGTCAGGGTGAAGGTCAGGGTCAGGGTCACGGTCAGGGTGAAGGTCAGGGTCGGGGTCAAGGTCAGAGTGGAGGTCAGAGTCAGGGTCAATCTCAGGGTCAAGGTCACGATGACAGTCAAGGTCAGGGTCGAGGTCACAGTGACAGTCAAGGTCAGGGTGGAGGTCAGGGCCAGGGTCAAGCTCAGGGTGGAGGTCAGGGTCCGGGTCAAGGTCAGGGTCGAGGTCATAGTGACAGTCAAGGTCAGGGTGGAGGTCAGGGTCAGGGTCAAGGTCAGGGTGAAGGTCAGGGTCGGGGTCAACGTCAGGGTGGAGGTCAGGGTGGAGGTCAAGGTCAGGGTGGAGGTCAGGGTCAGGGTCATAGTCAGGGTGGAGGTCAAGGTCAGGGTCAAGGTCAGGGACGAGGTCAGGGTCAAGGTCAAGGTCAGGGTGGAAGTTACGGTCACAGTCAAGGTCAAAGTGGAGGTCAGGGTCAGTGTGGAGGTCGGGGTGGAGGTCAGGGTCAGGGTCAAGGTCAGGGTGGAGGTTAGGGTCAAGGTCAAGGTCAGCGTGGAGGTCAGGGTCAGGGTCAAGGTCAGGGTGGAGGTCAGGGTCAGGGTCAAGGTCAGGGTGGAGGTCAGGGTCAGAGTCAAGGTCGGGGTGGAGGTCAGGGTGGAGATCAGGGTCAGGCTCAAGGTCAGGGTGGAGGTCAGGGTCAGGGTCAAGGTCAGGGTGGAGGTCAGGGTCCGGCTTAAGGACAGGGTGGAGGTCAGGGTCAGGGTGGAGGTCAGGGACGAGGTCAGGGTCATAGTGAAGGTCAGGGTGAAGGTCACGGTCACAGTCAAGGTCAGGGTGGAGGTCGGGGTCACGGTCAAGGTCAGGGTGGAGGTCAGGGTCGGGGTCAACGTCAGGGTGGAGGTCACGATCACAGTCAAGGTCACGGTGGAGGTTAGGGTGGAGGTCACGGTCACAGTCAAGCTCAGGGTGGAGGTTAGGGTCAGGGTCAAGGTCAGGGTGGAGGTCAGGGTTGAGGTCAGGGTCCGGCTCAAGGACAGGGTGGAGGTCAGGGTCAGGGTGGAGGTCAGGGACGAGGTCAGGGTCATAGTGAAGGTCGGGGTGAAGGTCACGGTCACAGTCAAGGTCAGGGTGGAGGTCGGGGTCACGGTCAAGGTCAGGGTGGAGGTCAGGGTCGGGGTCAACGTCAGGGTGGAGGTCAGGGTGGAGGTCAAGGTCAGGGTGGAGGTCAGGGTCAGGGTCATAGTCAGGGTGGAGGTCAAGGTCAGGGTCAATGTCAGGGACGAGGTCAGGGTCAGGGTCAAGGTCAGGGTGGAGGTTACGGTCACAGTCAAGGTCAGGGTGGAGGTCAGGGTCAGTGTGGAGGTCGGGGTGGAGGTCAGGGTCAGGTTTAAGGTCAGGGTGGAGGTCAGGGTCAAGGTCAAGGTCAGCGTGGAGGTCAGGGTCAGGGTCAAGGTCAGGGTGGAGGTCAGGGTCAAGGTCAAGGTCAGCGTGGAGGTCAGGGTCAGGGTCAAGGTCAGGGTGGAGGTCAGGGTCAGGGTGGAGGTCAGGGACGAGGTCAGGGTCATGGTCAAGGTCAGGGTGAAGGTCACGGTCACAGTCAAGGTCAGGGTGGAGGTCGGGGTCACGGTCAAGGTCAGGGTGGAGGTCAGGGTCGGGGTCAACGTCAGGGTGGAGGTCAAGGCCAGGGTCAAGGTCAGGGACGAGGTCAGGGTCAGGGTCAAGGTCCGGGTGGAGGTTACGGTCACAGTCAAGGTCAGGGTGGAGGTCAGGGTCAGTGTGGAGGTCGGGGTGGAGGTCAGGGTCAGGGTCAAGGTCAGCGTGTAGGTCAGTGTCAGGGTCAAGGTCAGGGTGGAGGTCAGGGTCAGGGTCAAGGTCAGTGTGGAGGTCAGGGTCAGAGTCAAGGTCGGGGTGGAGGTCAGGGTGGAGATCAGGGTCAGGGTCAAGGTCAGGGTGGAGGTCAGGGTCAAGGTCAAGGTCAGGGTGGAGGTCAGGGTGGAGGTCAAAGTCAGGGTAGAGGTCAGGGTCACAGTCTAGGTTAGGGTGGAGGTCAGGGTGGAGGTCGCGCTCTGGGTCAAGGTCAGGGTGAAGGTCAGGGTCAAGGTCAAGGTCAGGGTCGAGGTCACGGTGACAGACAAGGTCAGGGTGGAGGTCACGGTCAGGGTCAAGGTCAGGGTGAAGGTCAGGGTCAGTGTCAAGCTCAGGGTGAAGGTCAGGGTCGGGGTCAAGGTCAGGGTGGAGGTCAGGGTCAGGGTCAAGGTCAGGGTCAAGGTCAGGGTAGAGGTCAGGGTCAGGGTCAACGTCAGGGTGGAGGTGAGGGTCAAGGTCAAGGTCAGGGTGGAGGTCAGGGTCAGAGTCAAGGTCAGGGTGAAGGTCAGGGTGAAGGTCAAGTTCAGGGTGAAGGTCAGGGTCAGAGTCAAGGTCAGGGTGGAGGTCAGGGTGGAGGTCAGGGTCAGGGTCAAGGTCAGGGTGGAGGTCAGGGTCGGGGTCAAGGTCAGAGTGGAGGTCAGGGTCAGGGTCAAGGTCAGGGTCGAGGTTACGGTGACAGTCAAGGTCAGGCTGGAGGTCAGGGTCAGGGTCAAGGTCAGGGTGGAGGTCAGGGTGGAGGTCAGGGTCAGGGTCAAGCTCAGGGTGAAGGTCAGGGTCAGGGTCAACGTCAGGGTGGAGGTGAGGGTCAAGGTCAAGGTCAGGGTGAAGGTCAGAGTCAGGGTCAAGGTCAGGGTGGAGGTCAGGGTCAAGGTCAAGGTCAGGGTGGAGGTCAGGGTTAGGGTCAAGGTCAGGGTGGAGGTCAGGTTCACAGTCAAGGTCAGGGTGGAGGTCAGGGGCAGGGTCAAGGTCAGGGTGGAGGTCAGGGTCACGGTCAAGGTCAGGGTAGAGGTCAGGGTCAGGGTCAAGGTCAGGGTGCAGGTCAGGGTCAAGGTCAAGGTCAGCGTGGAGGTCAGGGTCACGGTCAAGGTCAGGGTGGAGGTCAGGGTTAGGGTCAAGGTCAGGGTGGCAGTCAGGGTCACAGTCAAGGTCAGGGTGGAGGTCAGGGGCAGGGTCAAGGTCAGGGTGGAGGTCAGGGTCAGGGTCAAGGTCGGGGTGGAGGTCAGGGTCAGGGTCAAGGTCAGGGTGGAGGTCAGGGTCAGGGTCAACGTCAGGGTGGAGGTGAGGGTCAAGGTCAAGGTCAGGGTGGAGGTCAGGGTCAGAGTCAAGGTCAGGGTGAAGGTCAGGGTCAAGGTCAAGTTCAGGGTGAAGGTCAGGGTCAGAGTCAAGGTCAGGATGGAGGTCAGGGTGGAGGTCAGGGTCAGGGTCAAGGTCAGGGTGGAGGTCAGGGTCCGGGTCAAGGTCAGAGTGGAGGTCAGGGTCAGGGTGGAGGTCAGGGTCAGGGTGGAGGTCGGGGTGGAGGTCGGGGTCAGGGTCAAGGTCAGGGATGAGGTCAGGGTCAGGGTCAAGGTCAGGGTGAAGGTCAGGGTCAGGGTCAAGGTCAGGGTGGAGGTCAGGGTTGGGGTCTAGGTCACGGCGGAGGTCAGTGTGGAGGTCAAGGTCAGGGTAGAGGTCAGGGTCACAGTCAAGCTCGGGGTGGAGGTCCGGGTCGGGGTCAAGGACAGGGTGGAGGTCAGGGTCGGGGTGGAGGTCGGGGACGAGGTCAGGGTCATGGTCAAGGTCAGAGTGAAGGTCACGGTGGAGGTCAAGGTCTGGGTCAAGGTCAGGGTGGAGGTCACGATTACAGTCAAGGTCACGGTGGAGGTCAGGGTGGAGGTCACGGTCACAGTCAAGCTCAGGGTGGAGGTTAGGGTCAGGGTCAAGGTCAGGGTGGAGGTCAGGGTGGAGGTCAGGGTCCGGGTCAAGGACAGGGTGGAGGTCAGGGTCAGGGTGGTGGTCAGGGACGAGGTCAGGGTCATGGTCAAGGTCAGGGTGAAGGTCACGGTCACAGTCAAGGTCAGGGTGGAGGTCGGGGTCACGGTCAAGGTCAGGGTGGAGGTCAGGGTCGGGGTCAACGTCAGGGTGGAGGTCAGGGTGGAGGTCAAGGTCAGGGTGGAGGTCAGGGTCAGGGTCATAGTCAGGGTGGAGGTCAAGGCCAGGGTCAAGGTCAGGGACGAGGTCAGGGTCAGGGTCAAGGTCCGGGTGGAGGTTACGGTCACAGTCAAGGTCAGGGTGGAGGTCAGGGTCAGTGTGGAGGTCGGGGTGGAGGTCAGGGTCAGGGTCAAGGTCAGCGTGTAGGTCAGGGTCAGTGTGGAGGTCGGGGTGGAGGTCAGGGTCAGGGTCAAGGTCAGCGTGTAGGTCAGGGTCAGGGTCAAGGTCAGGGTGGAGGTCAGGGTCAGGGTCAAGGTCAGGGTGGAGGTCAGGGTCAGAGTCAAGGTCGGGGTGGAGGTCAGGGTGGAGATCAGGGTCAGGGTCAAGGTCAGGGTGGAGGTCAGGGTCAAGGTCAAGGTCAGGGTGGAGGTCAGGGTGGAGGTCAAAGTCAGGGTAGACGTCAGGGTCACAGTCTAGGTTAGGGTGGAGGACAGGGTGGAGGTCGCGCTCTGGGTCAAGGTCAGGGTGGAGGTCAGGGTCAAGGTCAAGGTCAGGGTCGAGGTTACGGTGACAGTCAAGGACAGGCTGGAGGTCAGGGTCAGGGTCAAGGTCAGGGTGGAGGTCAGGGTGGAGGTCAGGGTCAGGGTCAAGCTCAGGGTGAAGGTCAGGGTCAGGGTCAAGGTCAGGATGAAGGTCAGGGTCAGGGTCAAGGTCAGGGTGGAGGTCAGGGCTAGGGTCAAGGTCAGGGTGCAGGTCAGGGTCCGGGTCAAGGTCAGGGTCGAGGTCACAGTGACAGTCAAGGTCAGGGTGGAGGTCAGGGTCAGGGTCAATCGGAGGGTCAAGTTAACGGTGACAGTCAAGGTCAGAGTGGAGGTCAGGGTCAGGGTCAAGGTCAGGATGAAGGTCAGGGTCAGGGTCAAGGTCAGGGTGGAGGTCAGGGACAGAGTCAAGGTCACGGTGTAGGTCACGGTCACAGTCAAGGTCAGGGTGGAGGTCAGGGTCAGGGTCAAGGTCAGGGTGAAGGTCAGGGTGGAGGTCAGGGCTAGGGTCAAGGTCAGGGTGGAGGTCAGGGTCCGGGTCAAGGTCAGGGTCGAGGTCACAGTGACAGACAAGGTCAGGGTGGAGGTCAGGGTCAGGGTCAAGGTCAGGGTGAAGGTCAGGGTCAGGGTCAAGGTCAGGGTGAAGGTCAGGGTCGGGGTCAAGGTCAGAGTGGAGGTCAGGGTCAGGGTCAAGGTCAGGGTCAAGGTCACGGTGACAGTCAAGGTCAGGGTAGAGGTCAGGGTCAGGGTCAAGGTCAGGGTGAACGTCAGGGTCAGGGTCAAGGTCAGGGTGGAGGTCAGGGTCGAGGTCAAGGTCAGGGTGGAGGTCAGGGTCTGGGTCAAGGTCAGGGTGGAGGTCAGGGTCAAGGTCAAGGTCAGGGTTGAGGTCAGGGTCAGAGTCAAGGTCAAGGTGGAGGTCAGGGTCAGGGTCAAGGTCAGGGTGGAGGTAAGGGTCAGGGTCAAGGTCAGGGTGAAGGTCAGGGTCAACGTCAAGGTCAGGGTGGAGGTCAGGGGCAGGGTCAAGCTCAGGGTGAAGGTCAGGGTCAGGATCAAGGTCAGGGTGGAGGTCAGGGTCAGGGTCAAGGTCAGGGTGGAGGTCAGGGTCAGGGTCAACGTCAGGGTGGAGGTGAGGGTCAAGGTCAAGGTCAGGGTGGAGGTCAGGGTCAGGGTCAAGGTCAGGGTGGAGGTCAGGGGCAGGGTCAAGGTCAGGGTGGAGGTCAGGGTGGAGGTCAGGGTTAGGGTCAAGGTCAGGGTGGAGGTCAGGTTCACAGTCAAGGTCAGGGTGGAGGTCAGGGGCAGGGTCAAGGTCAGGGTGGAGGTCAGGGTCAGGGTCAAGGTCATGGTGGAGGTCAGGGTCACGGTCAAGGTCAGGGTAGAGGTCAGGGTCAGGGTCAAGGTCAGGGTGCAGGTCAGGGTCAAGGTCAAGGTTAGCGTGGAGGTCAGGGTCACGGTCAAGGTCAGGGTGGAGGTCAGGGTTAGGTTCAAGGTCAAGGTGGCGGTCAGGGTCACAGTCAAGGTCAGGGTGGAGGTCAGGGGCAGGGTCAAGGTCAGGGTGGAGGTCAGGGTCCGGGTCAAGGTCAGGGTCGAGGTCACAGTGACAGTCAAGGTCAGGGTGGAGGTCAGGGTCGGGGTCAATCTCAGGGTCAAGTTAACGGTGACAGTCAAGGTCAGAGTGGAGGTCAGGGTCAGGGTCAAGGTCAGGATGAAGGTCAGGGTCAGGGTCAAGGTCAGGGTGGAGGTCAGGGACAGAGTCAAGGTCACGGTGTAGGTCACAGTCACAGTCAAGGTCAGGGTGGAGGTCAGGGTCAGGGTCAAGGTCAGGGTGAAGGTCAGGGTGGAGGTCAGGGCTAGGGTCAAGGTCAGGGTGGAGGTCAGGGTCCGGGTCAAGGTCAGGGTCGAGGTCACAGTGACAGACAAGGTCAGGGTGGAGGTCAGGGTCAGGGTCAAGGTCAGGGTGAAGGTCAGGGTCAGGGTCAAGGTCAGGGTGAAGGTCAGGGTCGGGGTCAAGGTCAGAGTGGAGGTCAGGGTCAGGGTCAAGGTCAGGGTCAAGGTCACGGTGACAGTCAAGGTCAGGGTAGAGGTCAGGGTCAGGGTCAAGGTCAGGGTGGAGGTCAGGGTTAGGGTCAAGGTCAGGGTGGCGGTCAGGGTCACAGTCAAGGTCAGGGTGGAGGTCAGGGGCAGGGTCAAGGTCAGGGTGAAGGTCAGGGTCAAGGTCAAGTTCAGGGTGAAGGTCAGGGTCAGAGTCAAGGTCAGGGTGGAGGTCAGGGTGGAGGTCAGGGTCAGGGTCAAGGTCAGGGTCGAGGTTACGGTGACAGTCAAGGTCAGGCTGGAGGTCAGGGTCAGGGTCAAGGTCAGGGTGGAGGTCAGGGTGGAGGTCAGGGTCAGGGTCAAGCTCAGGGTGAAGGTCAGGGTCAGGGTCAACGTCAGGGTGGAGGTGAGGGTCAAGGTCAAGGTCAGGGTGGAGGTCAGAGTCAGGGTCAAGGTCAGGGTGGAGGTCAGGGTCAAGGTCAAGGTCAGGGTGGAGGTCAGGGTTAGGGTCAAGGTCAGGGTGGAGGTCAGGTTCACAGTCAAGGTCAGGGTGGAGGTCAGGTGCAGGGTCAAGGTCCAGGTGGACGTCAGGGTCAAGGTCAAGGTCATGGTGGAGGTCAGGGTCACGGTCAAGGTCAGGGTAGAGGTCAGGGTCAGGGTCATGGTCAGGGTGCAGGTCAGGGTCAAGGTCAAGGTCAGCGTGGAGGTCAGGGTCACGGTCAAGGTCAGGGTGGAGGTCAGGGTTAGGGTCAAGGTCAGGGTGGCGGTCAGGGTCACAGTCAAGGTCAGGGTGGAGGTCAGGGGCAGGGTCAAGGTCAGGGTGGAGGTCAGGGTCAGGGTCAAGGTCAGGGTGGAGGTCAGGGTCAGAGTCAAGGTCAGGGTGGAGGTCAGGGTCAGGGTCAACGTCAGGGTGGAGGTGAGGGTCAAGGTCAAGGTCAGGGTGGAGGTCAGGGTCAGAGTCAAGGTCAGGGTGGAGGTCAGGGTCAGGGTCAACGTCAGGGTGGAGGTGAGGGTCAAGGTCAAGGTCAGGGTGGAGGTCAGGGTCAGAGTCAAGGTCAGGGTGGAGGTCAGGGTCATGGTCAAGTTCAGGGTGAAGGTCAGGGTCAGAGTCAAGGTCAGGGTGGAGGTCAGGGTCAGGGTCAAGGTCAGGGTGGAGGTCAGGGTCGGGGTCAAGGTCAGAGTGGAGGTCAGGGTCAGGGTCAAGGTCAGGGTCGAGGTTACGGTGACAGTCAAGGTCAGGCTGGAGGTCAGGGTCAGGGTCAAGGTCAGGGTGGAGGTCAGGGTGGAGGTCAGGGTCAGGGTCAAGGTCAGGGTAGAGGTCAGGGTGGAGGTCAGGGTCAGGGTCAAGGTCAGGGTGAAGGTCAGGGTCGGGGTGAAGGTCAGAGTCGGGTTCAAGGTCAGAGTGGAGGTCAGGGTCAGGGTCAATCTCAGGGTCAAGTTAACGGTGACAGTCAAGGTCAGAGTGGAGGTCAGGGTCCGGGTCAAGGTCAGGGTCGAGGTCACAGTGACAGTCAAGGTCAGGGTGGAGGTCAGGGTCAGGGTCAATCTCAGGGTCAAGTTAACGGTGACAGTCAAGGTCAGAGTGGAGGTCAGGGTCAGGGTCAAGGTCAGGATGAAGGTCAGGGTCAGGGTCAAGGTCAGGGTGGAGGTCAGGGACAGAGTCAAGGTCACGGTGTAGGTCACGGTCACAGTCAAGGTCAGGGTGGAGGTCAGGGTCAGGGTCAAGGTCAGGGTGAGGTCAGGGTGGAGGTCAGGGCTAGGGTCAAGGTCAGGGTGGAGGTCAGGGTCCGGGTCAAGGTCAGGGTCGAGGTCACAGTGACAGACAAGGTCAGGGTGGAGGTCAGGGTCAGGGTCAAGGTCAGGGTGAAGGTCAGGGTGGAGGTCAGGGCTAGGGTCAAGGTCAGGGTGGAGGTCAGGGTCAGGGTCAATCTCAGGGTCAAGTTAACGGTGACAGTCAAGGTCAGAGTGGAGGTCAGGGTCAGGGTCAAGGTCAGGATGAAGGTCAGGGTCAGGGTCAAGGTTAGGGTGGAGGTCAGGGACAGAGTCAAGGTCACGGTGTAGGTCACGGTCACAGTCAAGGTCAGGGTGGAGGTCAGGGTCAGGGTCAAGGTCAGGGTGAAGGTCAGGGTGGAGGTCAGGGCTAGGGTCAAGGTCAGGGTGGAGGTCAGGGTCCGGGTCAAGGTCAGGGTCGAGGTCACAGTGACAGACAAGGCCAGGGTGGAGGTCAGGGTCAGGGTCAAGGTCAGGGTGAAGGTCAGGGTCAGGGTCAAGGTCAGGGTGAAGGTCAGGGTCGGGGTCAAGGTCAGAGTGGAGGTCAGGGTCAGGGTCAAGGTCAGGGTGAACGTCAGGGTGAGGGTCAAGGTCAGGGTGGAGGTCAGGGCTAGGGTCAAGGTCAGGGTCGAGGTCAGGGTCCGGGTCAAGGTCACGGCGGAGGTCACGGTCACAGTCAGGGTCAGGGTGAAGGTCAGGGTCACAGTCAAGGTCAGGGTGGAGGTCAGGGTCAGGGTCAAGGTCAGGGTGGAGGTCAGGGTCAGGGTCAAGGTCAGGGTGAAGGTCAGGGTCAACGTCAAGGTCAGGGTGGAGGTCAGGGTCAGGGTCAAGGTCAGGGTGGAGGTCAGGTTCCGGGTCAAGGTCAGGGTGGAGGTCTGGGTCAAGGTCAAGGTCAGGGTGGAGGTCAGGGTCACAGTCAATGTCAGGGTGAAGGTCAGGGTCAAGGTCAAGTTCAGGGTGAAGGTCAGGGTCAGAGTCAAGGTCAGGGTGGAGGTCAGGGTGGAGGTCAGGGTCAGGGTCAAGGTCAGGGTGGCGGTCAGGGTCGGGGTCAAGGTCAGAGTGAAGGTCAGGGTCAGGGTCAATCTCAGGGTCAAGGTCACGATGACAGTCAAGGTCAGGGTGGAGGTCAGGGTCAGGGTCAAGGTCAGGGTGAAGGTCAGGGTCAGGGTCAAGGTCCGGGTGGAGGTCAGGGTCGAGGTCAAGGTCAGGGTGGAGGTCAGGGTCTGGGTCAAGGTCAGGGTGGAGGTCAGGGTCAACGTCAAGGTCAGGGTGTAGGTCAGGGTCAGGGTCAAGGTCAGGCTGGAGGTCAGGGTCCGGGTCAAGGTCAGGGTGGAGGTCTGGGTCAAGGTCAAGGTCAGGGTGGAGGTCAGGGTCACAGTCAAGGTCAGGGTGAAGGTCAGGGTCAAGGTCAAGTTCAGGGTGAAGGTCAGGGTCAGAGTCAAGGTCAGGGTGGAGGTCAGGGTGGCGGTCAGGGTCAGGGTCAAGGTCAGGGTGGCGGTCAGGGTCGGGGTCAAGGTCAGGGTGGAGGTCAGGGTTAGGGTCAAGGTCAGGGTGGAGGTCAGGGTTAGGGTCAAGGTCAGGGTGGAGGTCAGGTTCACAGTCAAGGTCAGGGTGGAGGTCAGGGGCAGGGTCAAGGTCAGGGTGAAGGTCAGGGTCAGGGTCAAGGTCATGGTGGAGGTCAGGGTCACGGTCAAGGTCAGGGTAGAGGTCAGGGTCAGGGTCAAGGTCAGGGTGCAGGTCAGGGTCAAGGTCAAGGTCAGCGTGGAGGTCAGGGTCACGGTCAAGGTCAGGGTGGAGGTCAGGGTTAGGGTCAAGGTCAGGGTGGCGGTCAGGGTCACAGTCAAGGTCAGGGTGGAGGTCAGGGGCAGCGTCAAGGTCAGGGTGGAGGTCAGGGTCAGGGTCAAGGTCAAGGTGGAGGTCAGGGTCAGGGTCAAGGTCAGGGTGGAGGTCAGGGTCAGGGTCAACGTTAGGGTGGAGGTGAGGGTCAAGGTCAAGGTCAGGGTGGAGGTCAGGGTCAGAGTCAAGGTCAGGGTGAAGGTCGGGGTCAAGGTCAAGTTCAGGGTGAAGGTCAGGGTCAGAGTCAAGGTCAGGGTGGAGGTCAGGGTGGAGGTCAGGGTCAGGGTCAAGGTCAGGGTGGAGGTCAGGGTCGGGGTCAAGGTCAGAGTGGAGGTCAGGGTCAGGGTGGAGGTCAGGGTCAGGGTGGAGGTCGGGGTGGAGGTCGGGGTCAGGGTCAAGGTCAGGGATGAGGTCAGGGTCAGGGTCAAGGTCAGGGTGAAGGTCAGGGTCAGGGTCAAGGTCAGGGTGGAGGTCAGGGTTGAGGTCTAGGTCACGGCGGAGGTCAGTGTGGAGGTCAAGGTCTGGGTAGAGGTCAGGGTCACAGTCAAGCTCGGGGCGGAGGTCCGGGTCGGGGTCAAGGACAGGGTGGAGGTCAGGGTCAGGGTGGAGGTCGGGGACGAGGTCAGGGTCATGGTCAAGGTCACGGTGGAGGTCAGGGTGGAGGTCACGGTCACAGTCAAGCTCAGGGTGGAGGTTAGGGTCAGGGTCAAGGTCAGGGTGGAGGTCAGGGTGGAGGTCAGGGTCCGGGTCAAGGACAGGGTGGAGGTCAGGGTCAGGGTGGAGGTCAGGGACGAGGTCAGGGTCATGGTCAAGGTCAGGGTGAAGGTCACGGTCACAGTCAAGGTCAGGGTGGAGGTCGGGGTCGCGGTCAAGGTCAGGGTGGAGGTCAGGGTCGGGGTCAACGTCAGGGTGGAGGTCAGGGTGGAGGTCAAGGTCAGGGTGGAGGTCAGGGTTAGGGTCATAGTCAGGGTGGAGGTCAAGGCCAGGGTCAAGGTCAGGGACGAGGTCAGGGTCAGGGTCAAGGTCCGGGTGGAGGTTACGGTCACAGTCAAGGTCAGGGTGGAGGTCAGGGTCAGGGTCAAGGTCAGGGTGGAGGTCAGGGTCAAGGTCAAGGTCAGGGTGGAGGTCAGGGTTAGGGTCAAGGTCAGGGTGGCGGTCAGGGTCACAGTCAAGGTCAGGGTGGAGGTCAGGGGCAGGGTCAAGGTCAGGGTGGAGGTCAGGGTGGAGGTCAGGGTTAGGGTCAAGGTCAGGGTGGAGGTCAGGTTCACAGTCAAGGTCAGGGTGGAGGTCAGGGGCAGGGTCAAGGTCAGGGTGGAGGTCAGGGTCAGGGTCAAGGTCATGGTGGAGGTCAGGGTCACGGTCAAGGTCAGGGTAGAGGTCAGGGTCAGGGTCAAGGTCAGGGTGGAGGTCACGGTCAGGGTCAAGGTCAGGGTGAAGGTCAGGGTCAGGGTCAAGCTCAGGGTGAAGGTCAGGGTCGGGGTCAAGGTCAGAGTGGAGGTCAGGGTCAGGGTCAAGGTCAGGGTCAAGGTCAGGGTAGAGGTCAGGGTCAGGGTCAACGTCAGGGTGGAGGTGAGGGTCAAGGTCAAGGTCAGGGTGGAGGTCAGGGTCAGAGTCAAGCACAGGGTGAAGGTCAGGGTCAAGGTCAAGTTCAGGGTGAAGGTCAGGGTCAGAGTCAAGGTCAGGGTGGAGGTCAGGGTGGAGGTAAGGGTCAGGGTCAAGGTCAGGGTGGAGGTCAGGGTCGGGGTCAAGGTCAGAGTGGAGGTCAGGTTCAGGGTCAAGGTCAGGGTCGAGGTTACGGTGACAGTCAAGGTCAGGCTGGAGGTCAGGGTCAGGGTCAAGGTCAGGGTCGAGGTTACGGTGACAGTCAAGGTCAGGCTGGAGGTCAGGGTCAGGGTCAAGCCCAGGGTGAAGGTCAGGTTCAGGGTCAACGTCAGGGTGGAGGTGAGGGTCAAGGTCAAGGTCAGGGTGGAGGTCAGAGTCAGGGTCAAGGTCAGGGTGGAGGTCAGGGTCAAGGTCAAGGTCAGGGTGGAGGTCAGGGTTAGGGTCAAGGTCAGGGTGGAGGTCAGGTTCACAGTCAAGGTCAGGGTGGAGGTCAGGGGCAGGGTCAAGGTCAGGGTGAAGGTCAGGGTCAGGGTCAAGGTCATGGTGCAGGTCAGGGTCAAGGTCAAGGTCAGCGTGGAGGTCAGGGTCACGGTCAAGGTCAGGGTAGAGGTCAGGGTCAGGGTCAAGGTCAGGGTGCAGGTCAGGGTCAAGGTCAAGGTCAGCGTGGAGGTCAGGGTCACGGTCAAGGTCAGGGTGGAGGTCAGGGTTAGGGTCAAGGTCAGGGTGGCGGTCAGGGTCACAGTCAAGGTCGGGGTGGAGGTCAGGGGCAGCGTCAAGGTCAGGGTGGAGGTCAGGGTCAGGGTCAAGGTCAGGGTGGAGGTCAGGGTCAGGGTCAAGGTCAGGGTGGAGGTCAGGGTCAGAGTCAAGGTCAGGGTGAAGGTCAGGGTCAAGGTCAAGTTCAGGGTGAAGGTCAGGGTCAGAGTCAAGGTCAGGGTGGAGGTCAGGGTGGAGGTCAGGGTCAGGGTCAAGGTCAGGGTGGAGGTCAGGGTCGGGGTCAAGGTCAGAGTGGAGGTCAGGGTCAGGGTGGAGGTCAGGGTCAGGGTGGAGGTCGGGGTGGAGGTCGGGGTCAGGGTCAAGGTCAGGGATGAGGTCAGGGTCAGGGTCAAGGTCAGGGTGAAGGTCAGGGTCAGGGTCAAGGTCAGGGTGGAGGTCAGGGTTGGGGTCTAGGTCACGGCGGAGGTCAGTGTGGAGGTCAAGGTCAGGGTAGAGGTCAGGGTCACAGTCAAGCTCGGGGTGGAGGTCCGGGTCGGGGTCAAGGACAGGGTGGAGGTCAGGGTCAGGGTGGAGGTCGGGGACGAGGTCAGGGTCATGGTCAAGGTCAGAGTGAAGGTCACGGTGGAGGTCAAGGTCTGGGTCAAGGTCAGGATGGAGGTCACGATCACAGTCAAGGTCACGGTGGAGGTCAGGGTCAGGGTCAAGGTCAGGGTGGAGGTCAGGGTGAAGGTCAGGGTCCGGGTCAAGGACAGGGTGGAGGTCAGGGTCAGGGTGGTGGTCAGGGACGAGGTCAGGGTCATGGTCAAGGTCAGGGTGAAGGTCACGGTCACAGTCAAGGTCAGGGTGGAGGTCGGGGTCACGGTCAAGGTCAGGGTGGAGGTCAGGGTCGGGGTCAACGTCAGGGTGGAGGTCAGGGTGGAGGTCAAGGTCAGGGTGGAGGTCAAGGTCAGTGTGGAGGTCGGGGTGGAGGTCAGGGTCAGGGTCAAGGTCAGCGTGTAGGTCAGGGTCAGGGTCAAGGTCAGGGTGGAGGTCAGGGTCAGGGTCAAGGTCAGGGTGGAGGTCAGGGTCAGAGTCAAGGTCGGGGTGGAGGTCAGGGTGGAGATCAGGGTCAGGGTCAAGGTCAGGGTGGAGGTCAGGGTCAAGGTCAAGGTTAGGGTGGAGGTCAGGGTGGAGGTCAAAGTCAGGGTAGAGGTCAGGGTCACAGTCTAGGTTAGGGTGGAGGTCAGGGTGGAGGTCGCGCTCTGGGTCAAGGTCAGGGTGGAGGTCAGGGTCAAGGTCAAGGTCAGGGTCGAGGTCACGGTGACAGACAAGGTCAGGGTGGAGGTCACGGTCAGGGTCAAGGTCAGGGTGAAGGTCAGGGTCAGGGTCAAGCTCAGGGTGAAGGTCAGGGTCGGGGTCAAGGTCAGAGTGGAGGTCAGGGTCAGGGTCAAGGTCAGGGTCAAGGTCAGGGTAGAGGTCAGGGTCAGGGTCAAGGTCCGGGTGGAGGTTACGGTCACAGTCAAGGTCAGGGTGGAGGTCAGGGTCAGTGTGGAGGTCGGGGTGGAGGTCAGGGTCAGGGTCAAGGTCAGCGTGTAGGTCAGGGTCAGGGTCAAGGTCAGGGTGGAGGTCAGGGTCAGGGTCAAGGTCAGGGTGGAGGTCAGGGTCAGAGTCAAGGTCGGGGTGGAGGTCAGGGTGGAGATCAGGGTCAGGGTCAAGGTCAGGGTGGAGGTCAGGGTCAAGGTCAAGGTCAGGGTGGAGGTCAGGGTGGAGGTCAAAGTCAGGGTAGAGGTCAGGGTCACAGTCTAGGTTAGGGTGGAGGTCAGGGTGGAGGTCGCGCTCTGGGTCAAGGTCAGGGTGGAGGTCAGGGTCAAGGTCAAGGTCAGGGTCGAGGTCACGGTGACAGACAAGGTCAGGGTGGAGGTCACGGTCAGGGTCAAGGTCGGGGTGAAGGTCAGGGTCAGGGTCAAGCTCAGGGTGAAGGTCAGGGTCGGGGTCAAGGTCAGAGTGGAGGTCAGGGTCAGGGTCAAGGTCAGCGTCAGATGCAGAGTCGAAGTCAGAGTCAGAGTCAGAGTCAGAGTCAGAGTCAGAGTCAGAGTCCGAGTCAGAGTCAGAGTCATAAGTCAGAGTCAGAGTCAGAGTCAGAGTCAGAGTCAGAGTCAGAGTCAGAGTCAGAGTCAGCGTCACAGTCAGAGTCAGAGTCAGAGTCAGAGTCAGAGTCAGAGTCGGAGTCAGAGTCAGAGTCAGAGTCAAAATCAGAGTCAGAGTCTGAGTCACAGTTAGAGTCAGAGTCAGAGTCAGAGTCAGAGTCAGAGTCAGAGTCAGAGTCAGAGTCAGATTCCGAGTCAGAGTCAGAGTCAGAGTCCGAGCCAGGGTCAGGTCGGAGTCAGAGTCAGAGTCAGAGTCAGAGTCAGAGTCAGAGTCAGAGTCAGAGTCAGAGTCAGAGTCAGAATCAGAGTCAAAGTCTGATTCAGAGTCAGAGTCAGAGTCAGAGTCAGAGTCAGAGTCAGAGTCAGAGTTAGAGTTAGAGTCGGTGTCAGGGTCAGGTCAGAGTCAGAGTCAGAGTCAGAGTCAGAGTCAGAGTCAGAGCGAGAGTCGGTGTCAGAGTCAAAGTCAGAGTCAGAGTCAAAGTCCGAGTCAGGGTCGGGTCAGAGTCAAAGTCCTAGTCAGAGTCAGAGTCACAGTCAGAGTCGGAGTCAGAGTTAGAGTCAGAGTCAGAGTCAGAGTCCGAGTCTGGGTCGGGTTAGAGTCAGAGTCAGAGTCAGAGTCAGAGTCAGAGTCAGAGTCAGAGTCAGCGTCAGAGTCAGAGTCAGAGTCAGAATCAGAGTCAGAGTCTGATTCAGAGTCAGAGTCAGAGTCAGAGTCAGAGTCAGAGTCAGAGTCAGAGTCAGAGTCAGAGTCAGAGTCAGAGTCAAAATCAGAGTCAGAGTCAGAGTCAGAGTCAGAGTCAGAGTCAGAGTCAGAGTCAGAGTCAAAATCAGAGTCAGAGTCTGAGTCACAGTTAGAGTCAGAGTGAGAGTCAGAGTCAGAGTCAGAGTCAGAGTCAGAGTCAAAATCAGAGTCAGAGTCTGAGTCACAGTTAGAGTCAGAGTGAGAGTCAGAGTCAGAGTCAGAGTCAGAGTCAGAGTAAGAGTCAGAGTCAGAGTCCGAGTCAGGGTCAGGTCAGAGTCAGAGTCAGAGTCAGAGTCAGAGTCAGAGTCAGAGTCAGTGACAGAGTCAGAGTCACGATGTCGGAGTCAGAGTAAGAGTCAAAGTCGGAGTCATGAAGTTCGATTCCGAGTCAGAGTCCGAGTCATAGTCATGAGGTCAAAGTCAGAGTCATAGTCAGAGTCAGTGTCAGCTTCCGAGTCAGAGTCGAAGTCAGAGTCAGAGTCCGAATCAGGGTCGGGTTAGAGTCAGAGTCAGAGTCAGATTCAGAGTCCGAGTCATAGTCATGAGGTCAAAGTCAGAGTCATAGTCAGAGTCAGAGTCAGCGTCCGAGTCAGAGTCGAAGTCAGAGTCAGAGTCAGAGACAGAGTCAGAGTCAGAGTCCAAGTCAGGGTCGGGTTAGAGTCAGAGTCAGAGTCAGAGTCGGAGTCAGAGTCAGAGTCAGAGTCAGAGTCCGAGTCTGGGTCGGGTTAGAGTCAGAGTCACAGTCAGAGCCAAAGTCAGAGTCAGAGTCAGAGCCAGAGTCGGACTCAGACTCAGAGTCAGAGTCAGAGTCAGAGTCAGAGTCAGAGTCCGAGTCTGGGTCGGGTTAGAGCCAGACTCAGAGTCGGAGTCAGAGTCAGAGTCAGAGTCAGAGTCAGAGTCAGAGTCAGAGTCCGAGTCTGGGTCGGGTTAAAGTCAGAGTCAGAGTCAGAGTCAGAGTCAGAGTCAGAGTCAGAGCCAGAGTCAGAGTCCGAGTCAGTGTCAGGTCAGAGTCAGAGTCAGAGTCCGAGTCAGTGTCAGGTCAGAGTCAGAGTCAGAGTCAGAGTCAGAGTCAGAGTTAGAGTCAGAGTCGGTGTCAGGGTCAGGTCAGAGTCAGAGTCAGAGTCAGAGTAAGCGTCAGAGCGAGAGTCGGAGTCAGAGTCAAAGTCAGAGTCAGAGTCAAAGTCCGAGTCAGGGTCGGGTCAGAGTCAAAGTCCGAGTCAGAGTCAGAGTCACAGTCCGAGTCGGAGTCTCAGTTAGAGTCGGAGTCAGAGTCAGAGTCCGAGTCTGGGTCGGGTTAGAGTCAGAGTCAGAGTCAGAGTCAGAGTCAGAGTCAGAGTCGGAGTCAGAGTCAGAGTCAGAGTCAGAGTCAGAGTCCGAGTCAGGGTCAGAGTCATAGTCAGATGCAGAGTCGAAGTCAGAGTCAGAGTCAGAGTCAGAGTCAGAGTCAGAGTCAGAGTCAGAGTCAGAGTCAGAGTCCGAGTCTGGGTCGGGTTAGAGTCAGAGTCCGAGTCAGGGTCAGGTCAGAGTCAGAGTCAGAGTCAGAGTCAGAGTCAGAGTCAGAGTCAGAGTCATGATGTCGGAGTCAGTGTACGAGTCCGAGCCAGGGTCAGGTCGGAGTCAGAGTCAGAGTCAGAGTCAGATTCAGAGTCAGCGTCAGAGTCAGAGTCAGAGTCAGAGTCAGAGTCAGAGTCAGAGTCAGAGTCAGAGTCAGAGTCACAGTCAGAGTCGGAGTCAGAGTTAGAGTCAGAGTCAGAGTCAGAGTCCGAGTCTGGGTCGAGTTAGAGTCAGAGTCAGAGTCAGAGCCAGAGTCAGAGTCAGAGTCAGAGTCAGAGTCGGAGTCAGAGTCAGAGTCAGAGTCAGAGTCAGAGTCCGAGTCAGGGTCAGGGTCAGAGTCAGATGCAGAGTCGAAGTCAGAGTCAGAGTCAGAGTCAGAGTCAGAGTCAGAGTCAGAGTCCGAGTCAGAGTCAGAGTCAGAGTCAGAGTCAGAGTCAGAGTCAGAGTCAGAGTCAGAGTCATAGTCAGAGTCAGAGTCAGCGTCACAGTCAGAGTCAGAGTCAGAATCAGAGTCAGAGTCTGATTCAGAGTCAGAGTCAGAGTCAGAGTCAGAGTCAGAGTCAGAGTCAGAGTCAGAGTCAAAATCAGAGTCAGAGTCCGAGTCACAGTTAGAGTCAGAGTCAGAGTCAGAGTCAGAGTCAGAGTCAGAGTCAGAGTCAGAGTCAGAGTCAGAGTCAGAGTCAGAGTCAGAGTCAAAGTCAGAGTCAGAGTCGGAGTCAGAGTCCGAGTCTGGGTCGGGTTAAAGTCAGAGTCAGAGTCAGAGTCAGAGTCAGAGTCAGAGTCAGAGCCAGAGTCAGAGTCAGACTCAGAGTCAGAGTCAGAGTCAGAGTCAGAGTCAGAGTCCGAGTCAGGGTCAAGCCAGAGTCATAGTCAGAGTCAGAGTCAGCGTCAGAGTCATGATGTCGGAGTCAGAGTAAGAGTCAAAGTCGGAGTCATGAAGTTCGAGTCCGAGTCAGAGTCCGAGTCATAGTCATGAGGTCAAAGTCAGAGTCATAGTCAGAGTCAGAGTCAGAGTCAGTGACAGAGTCAGAGTCATGATGTCGGAGTCAGAGTAAGTGTCAAAGTCGGAGTCATGAAGTTGGAGTCCGAGTCAGAGTCCGAGTCATAGTCAGAGTTAGAGTCAGAGTCGGTGTCAGGGTCAGGTCAGAGTCAGAGTCAGAGTCAGAGTAAGCGTCAGAGCGAGAGTCGGAGTCAGAGTCAAAGTCAGAGTCAGAGTCAAAGTCAGAGTCAGGGTCGGGTCAGAGTCAAAGTCCGAGTCAGAGTCAGAGTCACAGTCAGAGTCGGAGTCTGAGTCAGAGTCGGAGTCAGAGTCAGAGTCCGAGTCTGGGTCGGGTTAGAGTCAGAGTCAGAGTCAGAGCCAGAGTCAGAGTCAGAGTCAGAGTCAGAGTCGGAGTCAGAGTCAGATTCAGAGTCAGAGTCAGAGTCCGAGTCAGGGTCAGAGTCAGAGACAGATGCAGAGTCGAAGTCAGAGTCAGAGTCAGAGTCAGAGTCAGAGTCAGAGTCAGAGTCAGAGTCAGAGTCAGAGTCAGAGTCCGAGTCTGGGTCGGGTTAGAGTCAGAGTCCGAGTCAGGGTCAGGTCAGAGTCAGAGTCAGAGTCAGAGTCAGAGTCAGAGTCAGAGTCAGAGTCCGAGTCAGAGTCAGAGTCAGAGTCAGAGTCAAAGTCGGAGTCATGAAGTTCGAGTCCGAGTCAGAGTCCGAGTCATAGTCATGAGGTAAAAGTCAGAGTCATAGTCAGAGTCAGAGTCAGAGTCAGAGTCAGTGACAGAGTCAGAGTCATGATGTCGGAGTCAGAGTAAGTGTCAAAGTCGGAGTCATGAAGTTGGAGTCCGAGTCAGAGTCCGAGTCATAGTCATGAGGTCAAAGTCAGAGTCATAGTCAGAGTCAGAGTCAGCGTCCGAGTCAGAGTCGAAGTCAGAGTCAGAGTCAGAGTCAGAGTCAGAGTCAGAGTCCAAGTCAGGGTCGGGTTACAGTCAGAGTCAGAGTCAGAGTCAGAGTCAGAGTCAGCGTCCGAGTCTGGGTCGGGTTAGCGTCAGAGTCAGAGTCAGAGTCAGAGTCAGAGTCAGAGTCAGAGTCAGAGTCGGAGTCCGAGTCTGGGTCGGGTTAGAGTCAGAGTCCGAGTCAGGGTCAGGTCAGAGTCAGAGTCAGAGTCAGAGTCAGAGTCAGAGTCAGAGTCAGAGTCCGAGTCAGAGTCAGAGTCAGAGTCAGAGTCAGAGTCAGAGTCAGAGTCAGAGTCAGAGTCAGAGTCAGAGTCAGCGTCAGAGTCAGAGTCAGAGTCAGAATCAGAGTCAGAGTCTGATTCAGAGTCAGAGTCAGAGTCAGAGTCAGAGTCAAAGTCAGAGTCAGAGTCAGAGTCAGAGTCAGAGTCAGAGTCAGAGTCAGAGTCCAAGTCAGGGTCGGGTTAGAGTCAGAGTCAGAGTCAGAGTCAGAGTCAGAGTCAGAGTCCGAGTCTGGGTCGGCTTAGAGTCAGAGTCAGAGTCAGAGTCAGAGTCAGAGTCAGAGTCAGAGTCCGAGTCAGAGTCAGAGTCAGAGTCAGAGTCAGAGTCAGAGTCAGAGTAGAGTCAGAGTCAGAGTCAGAGTCAGAGTCAGCGTCAGAGTCAGAGTCAGAGTCAGAGTCAGCGTCAGAGTCAGAGTCAGAGTCAGAGTCAGAGTCGGTGTCAGGGTCAGGTCAGAGTCAGAGTCAGAGTCAGAGTAAGCGTCAGAGCGAGAGTCGGAGTCAGAGTCAAAGTCAGAGTCAGAGTCAAAGTCAGAGTCAGGGTCGGGTCAGAGTCAAAGTCCGAGTCAGAGTCAGAGTCACAGTCAGAGTCGGAGTCTGAGTCAGAGTCGGAGTCAGAGTCAGAGTCCGAGTCTGGGTCGGGTTAGAGTCAGAGTCAGAGTCAGAGCCAGAGTCAGAGTCAGAGTCAGAGTCAGAGTCGGAGTCAGAGTCAGATTCAGAGTCAGAGTCAGAGTCCGAGTCAGGGTCAGAGTCAGAGACAGATGCAGAGTCGAAGTCAGAGTCAGAGTCAGAGTCAGAGTCAGAGTCAGAGTCAGAGTCAGAGTCAGAGTCAGAGTCAGAGTCCGAGTCTGGGTCGGGTTAGAGTCAGAGTCCGAGTCAGGGTCAGGTCAGAGTTAGAGTCAGAGTCAGAGTCAGAGTCAGAGTCAGAGTCAGAGTCCGAGTCAGAGTCAGAGTCAGAGTCAGAGTCAGAGTCAGAGTCAGAGTCAGAGTCAGAGTCAGAGTCAGAGTCAGAGTCAGAGTAAGCGTCAGAGCGAGAGTCGGAGTCAGAGTCAAAGTCAGAGTCAGAGTCAAAGTCCGAGTCAGGGTCGGGTCAGAGACAAAGTCCGAGTCAGAGTCAGAGTCACAGTCAGAGTCGGAGTCTGAGTTAGAGTCGGAGTCAGAGTCAGAGTCCGAGTCTGGGTCGGGTTAGAGTCAGAGTCAGAGTCAGAGTCAGAGTCAGAGTCAGAGTCAGAGTCAGAGTCAGAGTCAGAGTCAGAGTCAGAGTCCGAGTCTGGGTCGGGTTAGAGTCAGAGTCCGAGTCAGGGTCAGGTCAGAGTTAGAGTCCGAGTCAGAGTCAGAGTCAGAGTCAGAGTCAGAGTCAGAGTCAGAGTAGAGTCAGAGTCAGAGTCAGAGTCAGAGTCAGCGTCAGAGTCAGAGTCAGAGTCAGAGTCAGCGTCAGAGTCAGAGTCAGAGTCAGAGTCAGAGTCGGTGTCAGGGTCAGGTCAGAGTCAGAGTCAGAGTCAGAGTAAGCGTCAGAGCGAGAGTCGGAGTCAGAGTCAAAGTCAGAGTCAGAGTCAAAGTCAGAGTCAGGGTCGGGTCAGAGTCAAAGTCCGAGTCAGAGTCAGAGTCACAGTCAGAGTCGGAGTCTGAGTCAGAGTCGGAGTCAGAGTCAGAGTCCGAGTCTGGGTCGGGTTAGAGTCAGAGTCAGAGTCAGAGCCAGAGTCAGAGTCAGAGTCAGAGTCAGAGTCGGAGTCAGAGTCAGATTCAGAGTCAGAGTCAGAGTCCGAGTCAGGGTCAGAGTCAGAGACAGATGCAGAGTCGAAGTCAGAGTCAGAGTCAGAGTCAGAGTCAGAGTCAGAGTCAGAGTCAGAGTCAGAGTCAGAGTCAGAGTCCGAGTCTGGGTCGGGTTAGAGTCAGAGTCCGAGTCAGGGTCAGGTCAGAGTTAGAGTCAGAGTCAGAGTCAGAGTCAGAGTCAGAGTCAGAGTCCGAGTCAGAGTCAGAGTCAGAGTCAGAGTCAGAGTCAGAGTCAGAGTCAGAGTCAGAGTCAGAGTCAGAGTCAGAGTCAGAGTAAGCGTCAGAGCGAGAGTCGGAGTCAGAGTCAAAGTCAGAGTCAGAGTCAAAGTCCGAGTCAGGGTCGGGTCAGAGACAAAGTCCGAGTCAGAGTCAGAGTCACAGTCAGAGTCGGAGTCTGAGTTAGAGTCGGAGTCAGAGTCAGAGTCAGAGTCAGAGTCAGAGTCAGAGTCAGAGTCAGAGTCAGAGTCAGAGTCAGAGTAAGCGTCAGAGCGAGAGTCGGAGTCAGAGTCAAAGTCAGAGTCAGAGTCAAAGTCCGAGTCAGGGTCGGGTCAGAGACAAAGTCCGAGTCAGAGTCAGAGTCACAGTCAGAGTCGGAGTCTGAGTTAGAGTCGGAGTCAGAGTCAGAGTCCGAGTCTGGGTCGGGTTAGAGTCAGAGTCAGAGTCAGAGCCAGAGTCAGAGTCAGAGTCAGAGTCAGAATCGGAGTCAGAATCAGAGTCAGAGTCAGAGTCAGAGTCCGAGTCAGGGTCAGAGTCAGAGTCAGATGCAGAGTCGAAGTCAGAGTCAGAGTCAGAGTCAGAGTCAGAGTCAGAGTCAGAGTCAGAGTCAGAGTCCGAGTCTGGGTCGGGTTAGAGTCAGAGTCCGAGTCAGGGTCAGGTCAGAGTCAGAGTCAGAGTCAGAGTCAGAGTCAGAGTCAGAGTCAGAGTCAGATTCCGAGTCAGAGTCAGAGTCAGAGTCCGAGCCAGGGTCAGGTCGGAGTCAGAGTCAGAGTCAGAGTCAGAGTCAGAGTCAGAGTCAGATTCAGAGTCAGAGTCAGAGTCAGAGTCCGAGTCAGGGTCAAGCCAGAGTCATAGTCAGAGTCAGAGTCAGCGTCAGAGTCATGATGTCGGAGTCAGAGTAAGAGTCAAAGTCGGAGTCATGAAGTTCGAGTCCGAGTCAGAGTCCGAGTCATAGTCATGAGGTAAAAGTCAGAGTCATAGTCAGAGTCAGAGTCAGAGTCAGAGTCAGTGACAGAGTCAGAGTCATGATGTCGGAGTCAGAGTAAGTGTCAAAGTCGGAGTCATGAAGTTGGAGTCCGAGTCAGAGTCCGAGTCATAGTCATGAGGTCAAAGTCAGAGTCATAGTCAGAGTCAGAGTCAGCGTCCGAGTCAGAGTCGAAGTCAGAGTCAGAGTCAGAGTCAGAGTCAGAGTCAGAGTCCAAGTCAGGGTCGGGTTACAGTCAGAGTCAGAGTCAGAGTCAGAGTCAGAGTCAGCGTCCGAGTCTGGGTCGGGTTAGCGTCAGAGTCAGAGTCAGAGTCAGAGTCAGAGTCAGAGTCAGAGTCAGAGTCGGAGTCCGAGTCTGGGTCGGGTTAGAGTCAGAGTCCGAGTCAGGGTCAGGTCAGAGTCAGAGTCAGAGTCAGAGTCAGAGTCAGAGTCAGAGTCAGAGTCCGAGTCAGAGTCAGAGTCAGAGTCAGAGTCAGAGTCAGAGTCAGAGTCAGAGTCAGAGTCAGAGTCAGAGTCAGCGTCAGAGTCAGAGTCAGAGTCAGAATCAGAGTCAGAGTCTGATTCAGAGTCAGAGTCAGAGTCAGAGTCAGAGTCAAAGTCAGAGTCAGAGTCAGAGTCAGAGTCAGAGTCAGAGTCAGAGTCAGAGTCCAAGTCAGGGTCGGGTTAGAGTCAGAGTCAGAGTCAGAGTCAGAGTCAGAGTCAGAGTCCGAGTCTGGGTCGGCTTAGAGTCAGAGTCAGAGTCAGAGTCAGAGTCAGAGTCAGAGTCAGAGTCAGAATCAGAGTCCGAGTCTGGGTCGGGTTACAGTCAGAGTCCGAGTCAGGGTCAGGTCAGAGTCAGGGTCAGAGTCAGAGTCAGAGTCAGAGTCAGAGTCAGAGTCCGAGTCAGAGTCAGAGTCAGAGTCAGAGTCAGAGTCAGAGTCAGAGTCAGAGTCAGAGTCAGATTCCGAGTCAGAGTCAGAGTCAGAGTCCGAGCCAGGGTCAGGTCGGAGTCAGAGTCAGAGTCAGAGTCAGAGTCAGAGTCAGAGTCAGAGTCAGAGTCAGAGTCAGAGTCAGAGTCAGAGTCCGAGTCAGAGTCAGAGTCAGAGTCAGAGTCAGAGTCAGAGTCAGAGTAGAGTCAGAGTCAGAGTCAGAGTCAGAGTCAGCGTCAGAGTCAGAGTCAGAGTCAGAGTCAGCGTCAGAGTCAGAGTCAGAGTCAGAGTCAGAGTCGGTGTCAGGGTCAGGTCAGAGTCAGAGTCAGAGTCAGAGTAAGCGTCAGAGCGAGAGTCGGAGTCAGAGTCAAAGTCAGAGTCAGAGTCAAAGTCAGAGTCAGGGTCGGGTCAGAGTCAAAGTCCGAGTCAGAGTCAGAGTCACAGTCAGAGTCGGAGTCTGAGTCAGAGTCGGAGTCAGAGTCAGAGTCCGAGTCTGGGTCGGGTTAGAGTCAGAGTCAGAGTCAGAGCCAGAGTCAGAGTCAGAGTCAGAGTCAGAGTCGGAGTCAGAGTCAGATTCAGAGTCAGAGTCAGAGTCCGAGTCAGGGTCAGAGTCAGAGACAGATGCAGAGTCGAAGTCAGAGTCAGAGTCAGAGTCAGAGTCAGAGTCAGAGTCAGAGTCAGAGTCAGAGTCAGAGTCAGAGTCCGAGTCTGGGTCGGGTTAGAGTCAGAGTCCGAGTCAGGGTCAGGTCAGAGTTAGAGTCAGAGTCAGAGTCAGAGTCAGAGTCAGAGTCAGAGTCCGAGTCAGAGTCAGAGTCAGAGTCAGAGTCAGAGTCAGAGTCAGAGTCAGAGTCAGAGTCAGAGTCAGAGTCAGAGTCAGAGTAAGCGTCAGAGCGAGAGTCGGAGTCAGAGTCAAAGTCAGAGTCAGAGTCAAAGTCCGAGTCAGGGTCGGGTCAGAGACAAAGTCCGAGTCAGAGTCAGAGTCACAGTCAGAGTCGGAGTCTGAGTTAGAGTCGGAGTCAGAGTCAGAGTCCGAGTCTGGGTCGGGTTAGAGTCAGAGTCAGAGTCAGAGCCAGAGTCAGAGTCAGAGTCAGAGTCAGAATCGGAGTCAGAATCAGAGTCAGAGTCAGAGTCAGAGTCCGAGTCAGGGTCAGAGTCAGAGTCAGATGCAGAGTCGAAGTCAGAGTCAGAGTCAGAGTCAGAGTCAGAGTCAGAGTCAGAGTCAGAGTCAGAGTCCGAGTCTGGGTCGGGTTAGAGTCAGAGTCCGAGTCAGGGTCAGGTCAGAGTCAGAGTCAGAGTCAGAGTCAGAGTCAGAGTCAGAGTCAGAGTCAGATTCCGAGTCAGAGTCAGAGTCAGAGTCCGAGCCAGGGTCAGGTCGGAGTCAGAGTCAGAGTCAGAGTCAGAGTCAGAGTCAGAGTCAGATTCAGAGTCAGAGTCAGAGTCAGAGTCCGAGTCAGGGTCAAGCCAGAGTCATAGTCAGAGTCAGAGTCAGC
Source organism: Tenthredo distinguenda (assembly GCA_947538915.1). Lineage (NCBI taxonomy): Eukaryota > Metazoa > Arthropoda > Insecta > Hymenoptera > Tenthredinidae > Tenthredo > Tenthredo distinguenda. The sequence continues at coordinate 18,129,890 of OX384534.1, forward strand.
GTCAGAGTCATGATGTCGGAGTCAGAGTAAGAGTCAAAGTCGGAGTCATGAAGTTCGAGTCCGAGTCAGAGTCCGAGTCATAGTCATGAGGTCAAAGTCAGAGTCATAGTCAGAGTCAGAGTCAGAGTCAGCGTCACAGTCAGAGTCAGAGTCAGATTTAGAGTCAGAGTCTGATTCAGAGTCAGAGTCAGAGTCAGAGTCAGAGTCAGAGTCAGAGTCAGAGTCAGAGTCAGAGTCAGAGTCAGAGTCAAAATCAGAGTCAGAGTCCGAGTCACAGTTAGAGTCAGAGTCAGAGTCAGAGTCAGAGTCAGAGTCAGAGTCAGAGTCAGAGTCCGAGTCAGGGTCAGGTCAGAGTCAGAGTCAGAATCAGAGTCAGAGTCAGAGTCAGAGTCAGAGTCAGAGTCCGAGTCAGAGTCAGAGTCAGAGTCAGAGTCAGAGTCAGAGTCAGAGTCAGAGTCAGAGTCAGAGTCAGAGTCAGAGTCAGAGTAAGCGTCAGAGCAAGAGTCGGAGTCAGAGTCAAAGTCAGAGTCAGAGTCAAAGTCCGAGTCAGGGTCGGGTCAGAGACAAAGTCCGAGTCAGAGTCAGAGTCAGAGTCAGCGTCAGAGTCATGATGTCGGAGTCAGAGTAAGAGTCAAAGTCGGAGTCATGAAGTTCGAGTCCGAGTCAGAGTCCGAGTCATAGTCATGAGGTCAAAGTCAGAGTCATAGTCAGAGTCAGAGTCAGAGTCAGAGTCAGTGACAGAGTCAGAGTCATGATGTCGGAGTCAAAGTAAGTGTCAAAGTCGGAGTCATGAAGTTGGAGTCCGAGTCAGAGTCCGAGTCATAGTCATGAGGTCAAAGTCAGAGTCATAGTCAGAGTCAGAGTCAGCGTCCGAGTCAGAGTCGAAGTCAGAGTCAGAGTCAGAGTCAGAGTCAGAGTCAGAGTCCAAGTCAGGGTCGGGTTACAGTCAGAGTCAGAGTCAGAGTCAGAGTCAGAGTCAGAGTCCGAGTCTGGGTCGGGTTAGCGTCAGAGTCAGAGTCAGAGTCAGAGTCAGAGTCAGAGTCAGAGTCAGAGTCGGAGTCCGAGTCTGGGTCGGGTTAGAGTCAGAGTCCGAGTCAGGGTCAGGTCAGAGTCAGAGTCAGAGTCAGAGTCAGAGTCAGAGTCAGAGTCAGAGTCCGAGTCAGAGTCAGAGTCAGAGTCAGAGTCAGAGTCAGAGTCAGAGTCAGAGTCAGAGTCAGAGTCAGAGTCAGCGTCAGAGTCAGAGTCAGAGTCAGAATCAGAGTCAGAGTCTGATTCAGAGTCAGAGTCAGAGTCAGAGTCAGAGTCAAAGTCAGAGTCAGAGTCAGAGTCAGAGTCAGAGTCAGAGTCAGAGTCAGAGTCCAAGTCAGGGTCGGGTTAGAGTCAGAGTCAGAGTCAGAGTCAGAGTCAGAGTCAGAGTCCGAGTCTGGGTCGGCTTAGAGTCAGAGTCAGAGTCAGAGTCAGAGTCAGAGTCAGAGTCCGAGTCTGGGTCGGGTTACAGTCAGAGTCCGAGTCAGGGTCAGGTCAGAGTCAGGGTCAGAGTCAGAGTCAGAGTCAGAGTCAGAGTCAGAGTCCGAGTCAGAGTCAGAGTCAGAGTCAGAGTCAGAGTCAGAGTCAGAGTCAGACTCAGAGTCAGAGTCAGAGTCAGAGTCAGCGTCAGAGTCAGAGTCAGAGTCAGAATCAGAGTCAGAGTCTGATTCAGAGTCAGAGTCAGAGTCAAAGTCAGAGTCAGAGTCAGAGTCAGAGTCAGAGTCAGAGTCAAAATCAGAGTCAGAGTCTGAGTCACAGTTAGAGTCAGAGTCAGAGTCAGAGTCAGAGTCAGAGTCAGAGTCAGAGTCAGAGTCAGATTCCGAGTCAGAGTCAGAGTCAGAGTCCGAGCCAGGGTCAGGTCGGAGTCAGAGTCAGAGTCAGAGTCAGAGTCAGAGTCAGAGTCAGAGTCAGAGTCAGAGTCAGAGTCAGAGTCAGAGTCCGAGTCAGAGTCAGAGTCAGAGTCAGAGTCAGAGTCAGAGTCAGAGTAAAGTCAGAGTCAGAGTCAGAGTCAGGGTCAGCGTCAGAGTCAGAGTCAGAGTCAGAGTCAGCGTCAGAGTCAGAGTCGGTGTCAGGGTCAGAGTCAGAGTCAGAGTCAGAGTCAGAGTGAGAGTCAGAGTCAGAGTCAAAATCAGAGTCAGAGTCTGAGTCACAGGTAGAGTCAGAGTGAGAGTCAGAGTCAGAGTCAGAGTCAGAGTCAGAGTAAGAGTCAGAGTCAGAGTCCGAGTCAGGGTCAGGTCAGAGTCAGAGTCAGAGTCAGAGTCAGAGTCAGAGTCAGAGTCAGTGACAGAGTCAGAGTCATGATGTCGGAGTCAGAGTAAGAGTCAAAGTCGGAGTCATGAAGTTCGAGTCCGAGTCAGAGTCCGAGTCATAGTCATGAGGTCAAAGTCAGAGTCATAGTCAGAGTCAGTGTCAGCTTCCGAGTCAGAGTCGAAGTCAGAGTCGGAGTCCGAATCAGGGTCGGGTTAGAGTCAGAGTCAGAGTCAGAGTCAGAGTCCGAGACATAGTCATGAGGTCAAAGTCAGAGTCATAGTCAGAGTCAGAGTCAGCGTCACAGTCAGAGTCAGAGTCAGATTTAGAGTCAGAGTCTGATTCAGAGTCAGAGTCAGAGTCAGAGTCAGAGTCAGAGTCAGAGTCAGAGTCAGAGTCAGAGTCAGAGTCAGAGTCAAAATCAGAGTCAGAGTCCGAGTCACAGTTAGAGTCAGAGTCAGAGTCAGAGTCAGAGTCAGAGTCAGAGTCAGAGTCAGAGTCAGAGTAAGAGTCAGAGTCAGAGTCAGAGTCAGAGTCAGAGTCAGAGCCAGAGTCAGAGTCAGAGTCAGAGTCAGAGTCAGAGTCAGAGTCAGAGTCAGAGTCAGAGTCAGAGTCAGAGTCAGAGTCAGATTCCGAGTCAGAGTCAGAGTCAGAGTCCGAGCCAGGGTCAGGTCGGAGTCAGAGTCAGAGTCAGAGTCAGAGTCAGAGTCAGAGTCAGAGTCAGAGTCAGAGTCAGAGTCAGAGTCAGAGTCCGAGTCAGAGTCAGAGTCAGAGTCAGAGTCAGAGTCAGAGTCAGAGTAGAGTCAGAGTCAGAGTCAGAGTCAGAGTCAGCGTCAGAGTCAGAGTCAGAGTCAGAGTCAGCGTCAGAGTCAGAGTCAGAGTCAGAGTCAGAGTCAGAGTCAGAGTCAGAGTCAGAGTCAGAGTCAGAGTCAGAGTCAAAATCAGAGTCAGAGTCTGAGTCACAGGTAGAGTCAGAGTGAGAGTCAGAGTCAGAGTCAGAGTCAGAGTCAGAGTAAGAGTCAGAGTCAGAGTCCGAGTCAGGGTCAGGTCAGAGTCAGAGTCAGAGTCAGAGTCAGAGTCAGAGTCAGAGTCAGTGACAGAGTCAGAGTCATGATGTCGGAGTCAGAGTAAGAGTCAAAGTCGGAGTCATGAAGTTCGAGTCCGAGTCAGAGTCCGAGTCATAGTCATGAGGTCAAAGTCAGAGTCATAGTCAGAGTCAGTGTCAGCTTCCGAGTCAGAGTCGAAGTCAGAGTCAGAGTCCGAATCAGGGTCGGGTTAGAGTCAGAGTCAGAGTCAGAGTCAGAGTCCGAGTCATAGTCATGAGGTCAAAGTCAGAGTCATAGTCAGAGTCAGAGTCAGCGTCACAGTCAGAGTCAGAGTCAGATTTAGAGTCAGAGTCTGATTCAGAGTCAGAGTCAGAGTCAGAGTCAGAGTCAGAGTCAGAGTCAGAGTCAGAGTCAGAGTCAGAGTCAGAGTCAGAGTCAAAATCAGAGTCAGAGTCCGAGTCACAGTTAGAGTCAGAGTCAGAGTCAGAGTCAGAGTCAGAGTCAGAGTCAGAGTCAGAGTCAGAGTAAGAGTCAGAGTCAGAGTCAGAGTCAGAGTCAGAGTCAGAGCCAGAGTCAGAGTCAGAGTCAGAGTCAGAGTCAGAGTCAGAGTCAGAGTCAGAGTCAGAGTCAGAGTCAGATTCAGAGTCAGAGTCAGAGTCAGAGTCAGAGTCAGAGTCCGAGTCCGATTTCGAGTCCGAGTCCGAGTCCGAGTCCGAGTCAGGGTCAGGTCAGAGTCAGAGTCAGAGTCAGAGTCAGAGTCAGAGCCAGAGTCAGAGTCAGAGTCAGAGTCAGAGTCAGAGTCAGAGTCAGAGTCAGAGTCAGAGTCAGAGTCAGAGTCAGAGTCAGAGTCAGAGTCAGAGTCAGAGTCAGAGTCAGAGTCAGAGTCAGAGTCAGAGTCAGAGTCAGAGTCAGAGTCAGAGTCCGAGTCCGATTCCGAGTCCGAGTCCGAGTCCGAGTCCGAGTCAGGGTCAGGTCAGAGTCAGAGTCAGAGTCAGAGTCAGAGTCAGAGTCAGAGTCAGAGTCAGCGTCAGAGTCTGATTCAGAGTCAGAGTCAGAGTCAGAGTCAGAGTCAGAGTCAGAGTCAGAGTCAGAGTCAGAGTCAGAGTCAGAGTCAAAATCAGAGTCAGAGTCTGAGTCACAGTTAGAGTCAGAGTCAGAGTCAGAGTCAGAGTCAGAGTCAGAGTCAGAGTAAGAGTCAGAGTCAGAGTCCGAGTCAGGGTCAGGTCAAAGTCAGAGTCAGAGTCAGAGTCAGCGTCAGAGTCAGAGTCAGCGTCAGAGTCAGAGTCAGAGTCAGAATCAGAGTCAGAGTCTGATTCAGAGTCAGAGTCAGAGTCAGAGTCAGAGTCAGAGTCAGAGTCAGAGTCAGAGTCATGATGTCGGAGTCAGAGTACGAGTCCGAGCCAGGGTCAGGTCGGAGTCAGAGTCAGAGTCAGAGTCAGATTCAGAGTCAGCGTCAGAGTCAGAGTCAGAGTCAGAGTCAGAGTCAGAGTCAGAGTCAGAGTCAGAGTCAGAGTCACAGTCAGAGTCGGAGTCAGAGTTAGAGTCAGAGTCAGAGTCAGAGTCCGAGTCTGGGTCGGGTTAGAGTCAGAGTCGGAGTCAGAGCCAGAGTCAGAGTCAGAGTCAGAGTCAGAGTCGGAGTCAGAGTCAGAGTCAGAGTCAGAGTCAGAGTCCGATTCAGAGTCAGGGTCAGAGTCAGATGCAGAGTCGAAGTCAGAGTCAGAGTCAGAGTCAGAGTCAGAGTCAGAGTCAGAGTCCGAGTCCGAGTCAGAGTCATAAGTCAGAGTCAGAGTCAGAGTCAGAGTCAGAGTCAGAGTCAGAGTCAGAGTTAGAGTCAGCGTCACAGTCAGAGTCAGAGTCAGAGTCAAAGTCAGAGTCGGAGTCAGAGTCAGAGTCAGAGTCAAAATCAGAGTCAGAGTCTGAGTCACAGTTAGAGTCAGAGACAGAGTCAGAGTCAGAGTCAGAGTCAGAGTCAGAGTCAGAGTCAGAGTCAGATTCCGAGTCAGAGTCAGAGTCAGAGTCCGAGCCAGGGTCAGGTCGGAGTCAGAGTCAGAGTCAGAGTCAGAGTCAGAGTCAGAGTCAGAGTCAGAGTCAGAGTCAGAGTCAGAATCAGAGTCAAAGTCTGATTCAGAGTCAGAGTCAGAGTCAGAGTCAGAGTCAGAGTCAGAGTCAGAGTTAGAGTTAGAGTCGGTGTCAGGGTCAGGTCAGAGTCAGAGTCAGAGTCAGAGTCAGAGTCAGAGTCAGAGCGAGAGTCGGAGTCAGAGTCAAAGTCAGAGTCAGAGTCAAAGTCCGAGTCAGGGTCGGGTCAGAGTCAAAGTCCTAGTCAGAGTCAGAGTCACAGTCAGAGTCGGAGTCAGAGTTAGAGTCAGAGTCAGAGTCAGAGTCCGAGTCTGGGTCGGGTTAGAGTCAGAGTCAGAGTCAGAGCCAGAGTCAGAGTCAGAGTCAGAGTCAGAGTCAGAGTCAGAGTCAGAGTCAGAGTAAGAGTCAGAGTCAGAGTCAGAGTCAGAGTCAGAGTCAGATTCAGAGTCAGAGTCAGAGTCAGAGTCAGAGTCAGAGTCCGAGTCCGATTTCGAGTCCGAGTCCGAGTCCGAGTCCGAGTCAGGGTCAGGTCAGAGTCAGAGTCAGAGTCAGAGTCAGAGTCAGAGTCAGCGTCAGAGTCAGAGTCAGAGTCAGAGTCAGCGTCAGAGTCAGAGTTAGATTCAGAGTCAGAGTCAGAGTCAGAGTCAGAGTCAGAGTCAGAGTCAGAGTCAGAGTCAAAATCAGAGTCAGAGTCTGAGTCACAGGTAGAGTCAGAGTGAGAGTCAGAGTCAGAGTCAGAGTCAGAGTCAGAGTAAGAGTCAGAGTCAGAGTCCGAGTCAGGGTCAGGTCAGAGTCAGAGTCAGAGTCAGAGTCAGAGTCAGAGTCAGAGTCAGAGCGAGAGTCGGAGTCAGAGTCAAAGTCAGAGTCAGAGTCAAAGTCCGAGTCAGGGTCGGGTCAGAGTCAAAGTCCTAGTCAGAGTCAGAGTCACAGTCAGAGTCGGAGTCAGAGTTAGAGTCAGAGTCAGAGTCAGAGTCCGAGTCTGGGTCGGGTTAGAGTCAGAGTCAGAGTCAGAGCCAGAGTCAGAGTCAGAGTCAGAGTCAGAGTCAGAGTCAGAGTCAGAGTCAGAATCAGAGTCAAAGTCTGATTCAGAGTCAGAGTCAGAGTCAGAGTCAGAGTCAGAGTCAGAGTCAGAGTCAGATTCAGAGTCAGAGTCAGAGTCAGAGTCAGAGTCAGAGTCCGAGTCCGATTTCGAGTCCGAGTCCGAGTCCGAGTCCGAGTCAGGGTCAGGTCAGAGTCAGAGTCAGAGTCAGAGTCAGAGTCAGAGTCAGAGTCAGAGTCAGAGTCAGAGTCAGAGTCAGAGTCAGAGTCAGAGTCGAAGTCAGAGTCAGAGTCAGAGACAGAGTCAGAGTCAGAGTCCAAATCAGGGTCGGGTTAGAGTCAGAGTCAGAGTCAGAGTCAGAGTCCGAGTCATAGTCATGAGGTCAAAGTCAGAGTCATAGTCAGAGTCAGAGTCAGCGTCCGAGTCAGAGTCGAAGTCAGAGTCAGAGTCAGAGACAGAGTCAGAGTCAGAGTCCAAATCAGGGTCGGGTTAGAGTCAGAGTCAGAGTCAGAGTCAGAGTCAGAGTCAGAGTCAGAGTCAGAGTCCGAGTCTGGGTCGGGTTAGAGTCAGAGTCACAGTCAGAGCCAAAGTCAGAGTCAGATTCAGAGCCAGAGTCGGACTCAGACTCAGAGTCAGAGTCAGAGTCAGAGTCAGAGTCAGAGTCCGAGTCTGGGTCGGGTTAGAGCCAGTCTCAGAGTCGGAGTCAGAGTCAGAGTCAGAGTCAGAGTCAGAGTCAGAGTCAGAGTCCGAGTCTGGGTCGGGTTAAAGTCAGAGTCAGAGTCAGAGTCAGAGTCAGAGTCAGAGTCAGAGCCAGAGTCAGAGTCAGAGTCAGAGTCAGAGTCAGAGTCATAGTCAGAGTCAGAGTCAGATTTAGAATCAGAGTCAGAGTCTGATTCAGAGTCAGAGTCAGAGTCGGTGTCAGAGTCAGCAACAGAGTCAGAGTCCGAGTCAGTGTCAGGTCAGAGTCAGAGTCAGAGTCCGAGTCATAGTCATGAGGTCAAAGTCAGAGTCATAGTCAGAGTCAGAGTCAGCGTCACAGTCAGAGTCAGAGTCAGATTTAGAGTCAGAGTCTGATTCAGAGTCAGAGTCAGAGTCAGAGTCAGAGTCAGAGTCAGAGTCAGAGTCAGAGTCAGAGTCAGAGTCAGAGTCAGAGTCAAAATCAGAGTCAGAGTCCGAGTCACAGTTAGAGTCAGAGTCAGAGTCAGAGTCAGAGTCAGAGTCAGAGTCAGAGTCAGAGTCAGAGTAAGAGTCAGAGTCAGAGTCAGAGTCAGAGTCAGAGTCAGAGCCAGAGTCAGAGTCAGAGTCAGAGTCAGAGTCAGAGTCAGAGTCAGAGTCAGAGTCAGAGTCAGAGTCAGATTCAGAGTCAGAGTCAGAGTCAGAGTCAGAGTCAGAGTCCGAGTCCGATTTCGAGTCCGAGTCCGAGTCCGAGTCCGAGTCAGGGTCAGGTCAGAGTCAGAGTCAGAGTCAGAGTCAGAGTCAGAGCCAGAGTCAGAGTCAGAGTCAGAGTCAGAGTCAGAGTCAGAGTCAGAGTCAGAGTCAGAGTCAGAGTCAGAGTCAGAGTCAGAGTCAGAGTCAGAGTCAGAGTCAGAGTCAGAGTCAGAGTCAGAGTCAGAGTCAGAGTCAGAGTCAGAGTCAGAGTCCGAGTCCGATTCCGAGTCCGAGTCCGAGTCCGAGTCCGAGTCAGGGTCAGGTCAGAGTCAGAGTCAGAGTCAGAGTCAGAGTCAGAGTCAGAGTCAGCGTCAGAGTCTGATTCAGAGTCAGAGTCAGAGTCAGAGTCAGAGTCAGAGTCAGAGTCAGAGTCAGAGTCAGAGTCAGAGTCAGAGTTAAAATCAGAGTCAGAGTCTGAGTCACAGTTAGAGTCAGAGTCAGAGTCAGAGTCAGAGTCAGAGTCAGAGTCAGAGTAAGAGTCAGAGTCAGAGTCCGAGTCAGGGTCAGGTCAGAGTCAGAGTCAGAGTCAGAGTCAGCGTCAGAGTCAGAGTCAGCGTCAGAGTCAGAGTCAGAGTCAGAATCAGAGTCAGAGTCTGATTCAGAGTCAGAGTCAGAGTCAGAGTCAGAGTCAGAGTCAGAGTCAGAGTCAGAGTCATGATGTCGGAGTCAGAGTACGAGTCCGAGCCAGGGTCAGGTCGGAGTCAGAGTCAGAGTCAGAGTCAGATTCAGAGTCAGCGTCAGAGTCAGAGTCAGAGTCAGAGTCAGAGTCAGAGTCAGAGTCAGAGTCAGAGTCAGAGTCACAGTCAGAGTCGGAGTCAGAGTTAGAGTCAGAGTCAGAGTCAGAGTCCGAGTCTGGGTCGGGTTAGAGTCAGAGTCGGAGTCAGAGCCAGAGTCAGAGTCAGAGTCAGAGTCAGAGTCGGAGTCAGAGTCAGAGTCAGAGTCAGAGTCAGAGTCCGATTCAGAGTCAGGGTCAGAGTCAGATGCAGAGTCGAAGTCAGAGTCAGAGTCAGAGTCAGAGTCAGAGTCAGAGTCAGAGTCCGAGTCCGAGTCAGAGTCATAAGTCAGAGTCAGAGTCAGAGTCAGAGTCAGAGTCAGAGTCAGAGTCAGAGTCAGAGTCAGCGTCACAGTCAGAGTCAGAGTCAGAGTCAGAGTCAGAGTCGGAGTCAGAGTCAGAGTCAGAGTCAAAATCAGAGTCAGAGTCTGAGTCACAGTTAGAGTCAGAGACAGAGTCAGAGTCAGAGTCAGAGTCAGAGTCAGAGTCAGAGTCAGAGTCAGATTCCGAGTCAGAGTCAGAGTCAGAGTCCGAGCCAGGGTCAGGTCGGAGTCAGAGTCAGAGTCAGAGTCAGAGTCAGAGTCAGAGTCAGAGTCAGAGTCAGAGTCAGAGTCAGAATCAGAGTCAAAGTCTGATTCAGAGTCAGAGTCAGAGTCAGAGTCAGAGTCAGAGTCAGAGTCAGAGTTAGAGTTAGAGTCGGTGTCAGGGTCAGGTCAGAGTCAGAGTCAGAGTCAGAGTCAGAGTCAGAGTCAGAGCGAGAGTCGGAGTCAGAGTCAAAGTCAGAGTCAGAGTCAAAGTCCGAGTCAGGGTCGGGTCAGAGTCAAAGTCCTAGTCAGAGTCAGAGTCACAGTCAGAGTCGGAGTCAGAGTTAGAGTCAGAGTCAGAGTCAGAGTCCGAGTCTGGGTCGGGTTAGAGTCAGAGTCAGAGTCAGAGCCAGAGTCAGAGTCAGAGTCAGAGTCAGAGTCAGAGTCAGAGTCAGAGTCAGAGTCAGAGTAAGAGTCAGAGTCAGAGTCAGAGTCAGAGTCAGAGTCAGATTCAGAGTCAGAGTCAGAGTCAGAGTCAGAGTCAGAGTCCGAGTCCGATTTCGAGTCCGAGTCCGAGTCCGAGTCCGAGTCAGGGTCAGGTCAGAGTCAGAGTCAGAGTCAGAGTCAGAGTCAGAGTCAGCGTCAGAGTCAGAGTCAGAGTCAGAGTCAGCGTCAGAGTCAGAGTCAGAGTCCGAGTCAGGGTCAGGTCAGAGTCAGAGTCAGAGTCAGAGTCAGAGTCAGAGTCAGAGTCAGAGCGAGAGTCGGAGTCAGAGTCAAAGTCAGAGTCAGAGTCAAAGTCCGAGTCAGGGTCGGGTCAGAGTCAAAGTCCTAGTCAGAGTCAGAGTCACAGTCAGAGTCGGAGTCAGAGTTAGAGTCAGAGTCAGAGTCAGAGTCCGAGTCTGGGTCGGGTTAGAGTCAGAGTCAGAGTCAGAGCCAGAGTCAGAGTCAGAGTCAGAGTCAGAGTCAGAGTCAGAGTCAGAGTCAGAATCAGAGTCAAAGTCTGATTCAGAGTCAGAGTCAGAGTCAGAGTCAGAGTCAGAGTCAGAGTCAGAGTCAGATTCAGAGTCAGAGTCAGAGTCAGAGTCAGAGTCAGAGTCCGAGTCCGATTTCGAGTCCGAGTCCGAGTCCGAGTCCGAGTCAGGGTCAGGTCAGAGTCAGAGTCAGAGTCAGAGTCAGAGTCAGAGTCAGAGTCAGAGTCAGAGTCAGAGTCAGAGTCAGAGTCAGAGTCAGAGTCAGAGTCAGAGTCAGAGTCGAAGTCAGAGTCAGAGTCAGAGACAGAGTCAGAGTCAGAGTCCAAATCAGGGTCGGGTTAGAGTCAGAGTCAGAGTCAGAGTCAGAGTCCGAGTCATAGTCATGAGGTCAAAGTCAGAGTCATAGTCAGAGTCAGAGTCAGCGTCCGAGTCAGAGTCGAAGTCAGAGTCAGAGTCAGAGACAGAGTCAGAGTCAGAGTCCAAATCAGGGTCGGGTTAGAGTCAGAGTCAGAGTCAGAGTCAGAGTCAGAGTCAGAGTCAGAGTCAGAGTCCGAGTCTGGGTCGGGTTAGAGTCAGAGTCACAGTCAGAGCCAAAGTCAGAGTCAGAGTCAGAGCCAGAGTCGGACTCAGACTCAGAGTCAGAGTCAGAGTCAGAGTCAGAGTCAGAGTCCGAGTCTGGGTCGGGTTAGAGCCAGTCTCAGAGTCGGAGTCAGAGTCAGAGTCAGAGTCAGAGTCAGAGTCAGAGTCAGAGTCAGAGCCAGAGTCAGAGTCAGAGTCAGAGTCAGAGTCAGAGTCATAGTCAGAGTCAGAGTCAGATTTAGAATCAGAGTCAGAGTCTGATTCAGAGTCAGAGTCAGAGTCGGTGTCAGAGTCAGCAACAGAGTCAGAGTCCGAGTCAGTGTCAGGTCAGAGTCAGAGTCAGAGTCCGAGTCAGTGTCAGGTCAGAGTCAGAGTCAGAGTCAGAGTCAGAGTCAGAGTTAGAGTCAGAGTCGGTGTCAGGGTCAGGTCAGAGTCAGAGTCAGAGTCAGAGTAAGCGTCAGAGCGAGAGTCGGAGTCAGAGTCAAAGTCAGAGTCAGAGTCAAAGTCCGAGTCAGGGTCGGGTCAGAGTCAAAGTCCGAGTCAGAGTCAGAGTCACAGTCCGAGTCGGAGTCTCAGTTAGAGTCGGAGTCAGAGTCAGAGTCCGAGTCTGGGTCGGGTTAGAGTCAGAGTCAGAGTCAGAGCCAGAGTCAGAGTCAGAGTCAGAGTCAGAGTCGGAGTCAGAGTCAGAGTCAGAGTCAGAGTCAGAGTCCGAGTCAGGGTCAGAGTCATGGTCAGATGCAGAGTCGAAGTCAGTGTCAGAGTCAGAGTCAGAGTCAGAGTCAGAGTCAGAGTCAGAGTCAGAGTCAGAGTCCGAGTCTGGGTCGGGTTAGAGTCAGAGTCCGAGTCAGGGTCAGGTCAGAGTCAGAGTCAGAGTCAGAGTCAGAGTCAGAGTCAGAGTCAGAGTCATGATGTCGGAGTCAGTGTACGAGTCCGAGCCAGGGTCAGGTCGGAGTCAGAGTCAGAGTCAGAGTCAGATTCAGAGTCAGCGTCAGAGTCAGAGTCAGAGTCAGAGTCAGAGTCAGAGTCAGAGTCAGAGTCAGAGTCAGAGTCACAGTCAGAGTCGGAGTCAGAGTTAGAGTCAGAGTCAGAGTCAGAGTCCGAATCTGGGTCGGGTTAGAGTCAGAGTCAGAGTCAGAGCCAGAGTCAGAGTCAGAGTCAGAGTCAGAGTCGGAGTCAGAGTCAGAGTCAGAGTCAGAGTCAGAGTCCGAGTCAGGGTCAGGGTCAGAGTCAGATGCAGAGTCGAAGTCAGAGTCAGAGTCAGAGTCAGAGTCAGAGTCAGAGACAGAGTCCGAGTCAGAGTCAGAGTCAGAGTCAGAGTCAGAGTCGGAGTCAGAGTCAGAGTCAGAGTCAGAGTCAGCGTCACAGTCAGAGTCAGAGTCAGAATCAGAGTCAGAGTCTGATTCAAGGTCAGAGTCAGAGTCAGAGTCAGAGTCAGAGTCAGAGTCAGAGTCAGAGTCAAAATCAGAGTCAGAGTCCGAGTCACAGTTAGAGTCAGAGTCAGAGTCAGAGTCAGAGTCAGAGTCAGAGTCAGAGTCAGAGTCAGAGTCAGAGTCAGAGTCAGAGTCAGAGTCAGAGTCAGAGTCGGAGTCAGAGTCCGAGTCTGGGTCGGGTTAAAGTCAGAGTCAGAGTCAGAGTCAGAGTCAGAGTCAGAGTCAGAGCCAGAGTCAGAGTCAGACTCAGAGTCAGAGTCAGAGTCATAGTCAGAGTCAGAGTCAGATTTAGAATCAGAGTCAGAGTCTGATTCAGAGTCAGAGTCAGAGTCGGTGTCAGAGTCAGAGTCAGAGTCAGAGTCCGAGTCAGTGTCAGGTCAGCGTCAGAGTCAGAGTCAGAGTCAGAGTCAGAGTTAGAGTCAGAGTCGGTGTCAGGGTCAGGTCAGAGTCAGAGTCAGAGTCAGAGTAAGCGTCAGAGCGAGAGTCGGAGTCAGAGTCAAAGTCAGAGTCAGAGTCAAAGTCCGAGTCAGGGTCGGGTCAGATTAAAAGTCCGAGTCAGAGTCAGAGTCACAGTCAGAGTCGGAGTCTGAGTTAGAGTCGGAGTCAGAGTCAGAGTCCGAGTCTGGGTCGGGTTAGAGTCAGAGTCAGAGTTAGAGCCAGAGTCAGAGTCAGAGTCAGAGTCAGAGTCGGAGTCAGAGTCAGATTCAGAGTCAAAATCAGAGTCCGAGTCAGGGTCAGAGTCAGAGACAGATGCAGAGTCGAAGTCAGAGTCAGAGTCAGAGTCAGAGTCAGAGTCAGAGTCAGAGTCAGAGTCAGAGTCCGAGTCTGGGTCGGGTTAGAGTCAGAGTCCGAGTCTGGGTCGGGTTAGAGTCAGAGTCCGAGTCAGGGTCAGGTCAGAGTCAGAGTCAGAGTCAGAGTCAGAGTCAGAGTCAGAGTCAGAGTCCGAGTCAGAGTCAGAGTCAGAGTCAGAGTCAGAGTCAGAGTCAGAGTCAGAGTCAGAGTCAGAGTCAGAGTCAGAGTCAGAGTAAGCGTCAGAGCGAGAGTCGGAGTCAGAGTCAAAGTCAGAGTCAGAGTCAAAGTCCGAGTCAGGGTCGGGTCAGAGACAAAGTCCGAGTCAGAGTCAGAGTCACAGTCAGAGTCGGAGTCTGAGTTAGAGTCGGAGTCAGAGTCAGAGTCCGAGTCTGGGTCAGGTTAGAGTCAGAGTCAGAGTCAGAGCCAGAGTCAGAGTCAGAGTCAGAGTCAGAATCGGAGTCAGAATCAGAGTCAGAGTCAGAGTCAGAGTCCGAGTCAGGGTCAGAGTCAGAGTCAGATGCAGAGTCGAAGTCAGAGTCAGAGTCAGAGTCAGAGTCAGAGTCAGAGTCAGAGTCAGAGTCAGAGTCCGAGTCTGGGTCGGGTTAGAGTCAGAGTCCGAGTCAGGGCCAGGTCAGAGTCAGAGTCAGAGTCAGAGTCAGAGTCAGAGTCAGAGTCAGAGTCCGAGTCAGAGTCAGAGTCAGAGTCAGAGTCAGAGTCAGAGTCAGAGTCAGAGTCAGAGTCAGAGTCAGAGTCAGAGTCAGCGTCAGAGTCAGAGTCAGAGTCAGACTCAGAGTCAGAGTCTGATTCAGAGTCAGAGTCAGAGTCAGAGTCAGAGTCAGAGTCAGAGTCAAAATCAGAGTCAAAGTCTGAGTCACAGTTAGAGTCAGAGTCAGAGTCAGAGTCGGAGTCAGAGTCAGAGTCAGAGTCAGAGTCAGATTCCGAGTCAGAGTCAGAGTCAGAGTCCGAGCCAGGGTCAGGTCGAAGTCAGAGTCAGAGTCAGAGTCAGAGTCAGAGTCAGAGTCAGATTCAGAGTCAGAGTCAGAGTCAGAGTCCGAGTCAGGGTCAAGCCAGAGTCATAGTCAGAGTCAGAGTCAGCGTCAGAGTCATGATGTCGGAGTCAGAGTAAGAGTCAAAGTCGGAGTCATGAAGTTCGAGTCCGAGTCAGAGTCCGAGTCATAGTCATGAGGTCAAAGTCAGAGTCATAGTCAGAGTCATCGTCTGAGTCAGAGTCAGTGACAGAGTCAGAGTCATGATGTCGGAGTCAGAGTAAGTGTCAAAGTCGGAGTCATGAAGTTGGAGTCCGAGTCAGAGTCCGAGTCATAGTCATGAGGTCAAAGTCAGAGTCATAGTCAGAGTCAGAGTCAGCGTCCGAGTCAGAGTCGAAGTCAGAGTCAGAGTCAGAGTCAGAGTCAGAGTCAGAGTCCAAGTCAGGGTCGGGTTACAGTCAGAGTCAGAGTCAGAGTCAGAGTCAGAGTCAGAGTCCGAGTCTGGGTCGGGTTAGCGTCAGAGTCAGAGTCAGAGTCAGAGTCAGAGTCAGAGTCAGAGTCAGAGACAGAGTCAGAGTCAGAGTCAGAGTCAGAGTCAGAGTCAGAGTCAGAGTCAGATTCCGAGTCAGAGTCAGAGTCAGAGTCCGAGCCAGGGTCAGGTCGGAGTCAGAGTCAGAGTCAGAGTCAGAGTCAGAGTCAGAGTCAGAGTCAGAGTCAGAGTCAGAGTCAGAGTCAGAGTAAGAGTCAGAGTCAGAGTCCGAGTCAGGGTCAGGTCAGAGTCAGAGTCAGAGTCAGAGTCAGAGTCAGAGTCAGAGTCAGAGCGAGAGTCGGAGTCAGAGTCAAAGTCAGAGTCAGAGTCAAAGTCCGAGTCAGGGTCGGGTCAGAGTCAAAGTCCTAGTCAGAGTCAGAGTCACAGTCAGAGTCGGAGTCAGAGTTAGAGTCAGAGTCAGAGTCAGAGTCCGAGTCTGGGTCGGGTTAGAGTCAGAGTCAGAGTCAGAGCCAGAGTCAGAGTCAGAGTCAGAGTCAGAGTCAGAGTCAGAGTCAGAGTCAGAATCAGAGTCAAAGTCTGATTCAGAGTCAGAGTCAGAGTCAGAGTCAGAGTCAGAGTCAGAGTCAGAGTCAGATTCAGAGTCAGAGTCAGAGTCAGAGTCAGAGTCAGAGTCCGAGTCCGATTTCGAGTCCGAGTCCGAGTCCGAGTCCGAGTCAGGGTCAGGTCAGAGTCAGAGTCAGAGTCAGAGTCAGAGTCAGAGTCAGAGTCAGAGTCAGAGTCAGAGTCAGAGTCAGAGTCAGAGTCAGAGTCAGAGTCAGAGTCAGAGTCGAAGTCAGAGTCAGAGTCAGAGACAGAGTCAGAGTCAGAGTCCAAATCAGGGTCGGGTTAGAGTCAGAGTCAGAGTCAGAGTCAGAGTCCGAGTCATAGTCATGAGGTCAAAGTCAGAGTCATAGTCAGAGTCAGAGTCAGCGTCCGAGTCAGAGTCGAAGTCAGAGTCAGAGTCAGAGACAGAGTCAGAGTCAGAGTCCAAATCAGGGTCGGGTTAGAGTCAGAGTCAGAGTCAGAGTCAGAGTCAGAGTCAGAGTCAGAGTCAGAGTCCGAGTCTGGGTCGGGTTAGAGTCAGAGTCACAGTCAGAGCCAAAGTCAGAGTCAGAGTCAGAGCCAGAGTCGGACTCAGACTCAGAGTCAGAGTCAGAGTCAGAGTCAGAGTCAGAGTCCGAGTCTGGGTCGGGTTAGAGCCAGTCTCAGAGTCGGAGTCAGAGTCAGAGTCAGAGTCAGAGTCAGAGTCAGAGTCAGAGTCCGAGTCTGGGTCGGGTTAAAGTCAGAGTCAGAGTCAGAGTCAGAGTCAGAGTCAGAGTCAGAGCCAGAGTCAGAGTCAGAGTCAGAGTCAGAGTCAGAGTCATAGTCAGAGTCAGAGTCAGATTTAGAATCAGAGTCAGAGTCTGATTCAGAGTCAGAGTCAGAGTCGGTGTCAGAGTCAGCAACAGAGTCAGAGTCCGAGTCAGTGTCAGGTCAGAGTCAGAGTCAGAGTCCGAGTCAGTGTCAGGTCAGAGTCAGAGTCAGAGTCAGAGTCAGAGTCAGAGTTAGAGTCAGAGTCGGTGTCAGGGTCAGGTCAGAGTCAGAGTCAGAGTCAGAGTAAGCGTCAGAGCGAGAGTCGGAGTCAGAGTCAAAGTCAGAGTCAGAGTCAAAGTCCGAGTCAGGGTCGGGTCAGAGTCAAAGTCCGAGTCAGAGTCAGAGTCACAGTCCGAGTCGGAGTCTCAGTTAGAGTCGGAGTCAGAGTCAGAGTCCGAGTCTGGGTCGGGTTAGAGTCAGAGTCAGAGTCAGAGCCAGAGTCAGAGTCAGAGTCAGAGTCAGAGTCGGAGTCAGAGTCAGAGTCAGAGTCAGAGTCAGAGTCCGAGTCAGGGTCAGAGTCATGGTCAGATGCAGAGTCGAAGTCAGTGTCAGAGTCAGAGTCAGAGTCAGAGTCAGAGTCAGAGTCAGAGTCAGAGTCGAAGTCAGAGTCAGAGTCAGAGTCAGAGTCAGAGTCAGAGTCCAAGTCAGGGTCGGGTTACAGTCAGAGTCAGAGTCAGAGTCAGAGTCAGAGTCAGAGTCCGAGTCTGGGTCGGGTTAGCGTCAGAGTCAGAGTCAGAGTCAGAGTCAGAGTCAGAGTCAGAGTCAGAGACAGAGTCAGAGTCAGAGTCAGAGTCAGAGTCAGAGTCAGAGTCAGAGTCAGATTCCGAGTCAGAGTCAGAGTCAGAGTCCGAGCCAGGGTCAGGTCGGAGTCAGAGTCAGAGTCAGAGTCAGAGTCAGAGTCAGAGTCAGAGTCAGAGTCAGAGTCAGAGTCAGAGTCAGAGTAAGAGTCAGAGTCAGAGTCCGAGTCAGGGTCAGGTCAGAGTCAGAGTCAGAGTCAGAGTCAGAGTCAGAGTCAGAGTCAGAGCGAGAGTCGGAGTCAGAGTCAAAGTCAGAGTCAGAGTCAAAGTCCGAGTCAGGGTCGGGTCAGAGTCAAAGTCCTAGTCAGAGTCAGAGTCACAGTCAGAGTCGGAGTCAGAGTTAGAGTCAGAGTCAGAGTCAGAGTCCGAGTCTGGGTCGGGTTAGAGTCAGAGTCAGAGTCAGAGCCAGAGTCAGAGTCAGAGTCAGAGTCAGAGTCAGAGTCAGAGTCAGAGTCAGAATCAGAGTCAAAGTCTGATTCAGAGTCAGAGTCAGAGTCAGAGTCAGAGTCAGAGTCAGAGTCAGAGTCAGATTCAGAGTCAGAGTCAGAGTCAGAGTCAGAGTCAGAGTCCGAGTCCGATTTCGAGTCCGAGTCCGAGTCCGAGTCCGAGTCAGGGTCAGGTCAGAGTCAGAGTCAGAGTCAGAGTCAGAGTCAGAGTCAGAGTCAGAGTCAGAGTCAGAGTCAGAGTCAGAGTCAGAGTCAGAGTCAGAGTCAGAGTCAGAGTCGAAGTCAGAGTCAGAGTCAGAGACAGAGTCAGAGTCAGAGTCCAAATCAGGGTCGGGTTAGAGTCAGAGTCAGAGTCAGAGTCAGAGTCCGAGTCATAGTCATGAGGTCAAAGTCAGAGTCATAGTCAGAGTCAGAGTCAGCGTCCGAGTCAGAGTCGAAGTCAGAGTCAGAGTCAGAGACAGAGTCAGAGTCAGAGTCCAAATCAGGGTCGGGTTAGAGTCAGAGTCAGAGTCAGAGTCAGAGTCAGAGTCAGAGTCAGAGTCCGAGTCTGGGTCGGGTTAGAGTCAGAGTCACAGTCAGAGCCAAAGTCAGAGTCAGAGTCAGAGCCAGAGTCGGACTCAGACTCAGAGTCAGAGTCAGAGTCAGAGTCAGAGTCAGAGTCCGAGTCTGGGTCGGGTTAGAGCCAGTCTCAGAGTCGGAGTCAGAGTCAGAGTCAGAGTCAGAGTCAGAGTCAGAGTCAGAGTCCGAGTCTGGGTCGGGTTAAAGTCAGAGTCAGAGTCAGAGTCAGAGTCAGAGTCAGAGTCAGAGCCAGAGTCAGAGTCAGAGTCAGAGTCAGAGTCAGAGTCATAGTCAGAGTCAGAGTCAGATTTAGAATCAGAGTCAGAGTCTGATTCAGAGTCAGAGTCAGAGTCGGTGTCAGAGTCAGCAACAGAGTCAGAGTCCGAGTCAGTGTCAGGTCAGAGTCAGAGTCAGAGTCCGAGTCAGTGTCAGGTCAGAGTCAGAGTCAGAGTCAGAGTCAGAGTCAGAGTTAGAGTCAGAGTCGGTGTCAGGGTCAGGTCAGAGTCAGAGTCAGAGTCAGAGTAAGCGTCAGAGCGAGAGTCGGAGTCAGAGTCAAAGTCAGAGTCAGAGTCAAAGTCCGAGTCAGGGTCGGGTCAGAGTCAAAGTCCGAGTCAGAGTCAGAGTCACAGTCCGAGTCGGAGTCTCAGTTAGAGTCGGAGTCAGAGTCAGAGTCCGAGTCTGGGTCGGGTTAGAGTCAGAGTCAGAGTCAGAGCCAGAGTCAGAGTCAGAGTCAGAGTCAGAGTCGGAGTCAGAGTCAGAGTCAGAGTCAGAGTCAGAGTCCGAGTCAGGGTCAGAGTCATGGTCAGATGCAGAGTCGAAGTCAGTGTCAGAGTCAGAGTCAGAGTCAGAGTCAGAGTCAGAGTCAGAGTCAGAGTCGAAGTCAGAGTCAGAGTCAGAGTCAGAGTCAGAGTCAGAGTCCAAGTCAGGGTCGGGTTACAGTCAGAGTCAGAGTCAGAGTCAGAGTCAGAGTCAGAGTCCGAGTCTGGGTCGGGTTAGCGTCAGAGTCAGAGTCAGAGTCAGAGTCAGAGTCAGAGTCAGAGTCAGAGACAGAGTCAGAGTCAGAGTCAGAGTCAGAGTCAGAGTCAGAGTCAGAGTCAGATTCCGAGTCAGAGTCAGAGTCAGAGTCCGAGCCAGGGTCAGGTCGGAGTCAGAGTCAGAGTCAGAGTCAGAGTCAGAGTCAGAGTCAGAGTCAGAGTCAGAGTCAGAGTCAGAGTCAGAGTAAGAGTCAGAGTCAGAGTCCGAGTCAGGGTCAGGTCAGAGTCAGAGTCAGAGTCAGAGTCAGAGTCAGAGTCAGAGTCAGAGCGAGAGTCGGAGTCAGAGTCAAAGTCAGAGTCAGAGTCAAAGTCCGAGTCAGGGTCGGGTCAGAGTCAAAGTCCTAGTCAGAGTCAGAGTCACAGTCAGAGTCGGAGTCAGAGTTAGAGTCAGAGTCAGAGTCAGAGTCCGAGTCTGGGTCGGGTTAGAGTCAGAGTCAGAGTCAGAGCCAGAGTCAGAGTCAGAGTCAGAGTCAGAGTCAGAGTCAGAGTCAGAGTCAGAATCAGAGTCAAAGTCTGATTCAGAGTCAGAGTCAGAGTCAGAGTCAGAGTCAGAGTCAGAGTCAGAGTCAGATTCAGAGTCAGAGTCAGAGTCAGAGTCAGAGTCAGAGTCCGAGTCCGATTTCGAGTCCGAGTCCGAGTCCGAGTCCGAGTCAGGGTCAGGTCAGAGTCAGAGTCAGAGTCAGAGTCAGAGTCAGAGTCAGAGTCAGAGTCAGAGTCAGAGTCAGAGTCAGAGTCAGAGTCAGAGTCAGAGTCAGAGTCAGAGTCGAAGTCAGAGTCAGAGTCAGAGACAGAGTCAGAGTCAGAGTCCAAATCAGGGTCGGGTTAGAGTCAGAGTCAGAGTCAGAGTCAGAGTCCGAGTCATAGTCATGAGGTCAAAGTCAGAGTCATAGTCAGAGTCAGAGTCAGCGTCCGAGTCAGAGTCGAAGTCAGAGTCAGAGTCAGAGACAGAGTCAGAGTCAGAGTCCAAATCAGGGTCGGGTTAGAGTCAGAGTCAGAGTCAGAGTCAGAGTCAGAGTCAGAGTCAGAGTCCGAGTCTGGGTCGGGTTAGAGTCAGAGTCACAGTCAGAGCCAAAGTCAGAGTCAGAGTCAGAGCCAGAGTCGGACTCAGACTCAGAGTCAGAGTCAGAGTCAGAGTCAGAGTCAGAGTCCGAGTCTGGGTCGGGTTAGAGCCAGTCTCAGAGTCGGAGTCAGAGTCAGAGTCAGAGTCAGAGTCAGAGTCAGAGTCAGAGTCCGAGTCTGGGTCGGGTTAAAGTCAGAGTCAGAGTCAGAGTCAGAGTCAGAGTCAGAGTCAGAGCCAGAGTCAGAGTCAGAGTCAGAGTCAGAGTCAGAGTCATAGTCAGAGTCAGAGTCAGATTTAGAATCAGAGTCAGAGTCTGATTCAGAGTCAGAGTCAGAGTCGGTGTCAGAGTCAGCAACAGAGTCAGAGTCCGAGTCAGTGTCAGGTCAGAGTCAGAGTCAGAGTCCGAGTCAGTGTCAGGTCAGAGTCAGAGTCAGAGTCAGAGTCAGAGTCAGAGTTAGAGTCAGAGTCGGTGTCAGGGTCAGGTCAGAGTCAGAGTCAGAGTCAGAGTAAGCGTCAGAGCGAGAGTCGGAGTCAGAGTCAAAGTCAGAGTCAGAGTCAAAGTCCGAGTCAGGGTCGGGTCAGAGTCAAAGTCCGAGTCAGAGTCAGAGTCACAGTCCGAGTCGGAGTCTCAGTTAGAGTCGGAGTCAGAGTCAGAGTCCGAGTCTGGGTCGGGTTAGAGTCAGAGTCAGAGTCAGAGCCAGAGTCAGAGTCAGAGTCAGAGTCAGAGTCGGAGTCAGAGTCAGAGTCAGAGTCAGAGTCAGAGTCCGAGTCAGGGTCAGAGTCATGGTCAGATGCAGAGTCGAAGTCAGTGTCAGAGTCAGAGTCAGAGTCAGAGTCAGAGTCAGAGTCAGAGTCAGAGTCAGAGTCCGAGTCTGGGTCGGGTTAGAGTCAGAGTCCGAGTCAGGGTCAGGTCAGAGTCAGAGTCAGAGTCAGAGTCAGAGTCAGAGTCAGAGTCAGAGTCATGATGTCGGAGTCAGTGTACGAGTCCGAGCCAGGGTCAGGTCGGAGTCAGAGTCAGAGTCAGAGTCAGATTCAGAGTCAGCGTCAGAGTCAGAGTCAGAGTCAGAGTCAGAGTCAGAGTCAGAGTCAGAGTCAGAGTCAGAGTCACAGTCAGAGTCGGAGTCAGAGTTAGAGTCAGAGTCAGAGTCAGAGTCCGAATCTGGGTCGGGTTAGAGTCAGAGTCAGAGTCAGAGCCAGAGTCAGAGTCAGAGTCAGAGTCAGAGTCGGAGTCAGAGTCAGAGTCAGAGTCAGAGTCAGAGTCCGAGTCAGGGTCAGGGTCAGAGTCAGATGCAGAGTCGAAGTCAGAGTCAGAGTCAGAGTCAGAGTCAGAGTCAGAGACAGAGTCCGAGTCAGAGTCAGAGTCAGAGTCAGAGTCAGAGTCAGAGTCAGAGTCAGAGTCAGAGTCAGAGTCAGCGTCACAGTCAGAGTCAGAGTCAGAATCAGAGTCAGAGTCTGATTCAAGGTCAGAGTCAGAGTCAGAGTCAGAGTCAGAGTCAGAGTCAGAGTCAGAGTCAAAATCAGAGTCAGAGTCCGAGTCACAGTTAGAGTCAGAGTCAGAGTCAGAGTCAGAGTCAGAGTCAGAGTCAGAGTCAGAGTCAGAGTCAGAGTCAGAGTCAGAGTCAGAGTCAGAGTCAGAGTCGGAGTCAGAGTCCGAGTCTGGGTCGGGTTAAAGTCAGAGTCAGAGTCAGAGTCAGAGTCAGAGTCAGAGTCAGAGCCAGAGTCAGAGTCAGACTCAGAGTCAGAGTCAGAGTCATAGTCAGAGTCAGAGTCAGATTTAGAATCAGAGTCAGAGTCTGATTCAGAGTCAGAGTCAGAGTCGGTGTCAGAGTCAGAGTCAGAGTCAGAGTCCGAGTCAGTGTCAGGTCAGCGTCAGAGTCAGAGTCAGAGTCAGAGTCAGAGTTAGAGTCAGAGTCGGTGTCAGGGTCAGGTCAGAGTCAGAGTCAGAGTCAGAGTAAGCGTCAGAGCGAGAGTCGGAGTCAGAGTCAAAGTCAGAGTCAGAGTCAAAGTCCGAGTCAGGGTCGGGTCAGATTAAAAGTCCGAGTCAGAGTCAGAGTCACAGTCAGAGTCGGAGTCTGAGTTAGAGTCGGAGTCAGAGTCAGAGTCCGAGTCTGGGTCGGGTTAGAGTCAGAGTCAGAGTTAGAGCCAGAGTCAGAGTCAGAGTCAGAGTCAGAGTCGGAGTCAGAGTCAGATTCAGAGTCAAAATCAGAGTCCGAGTCAGGGTCAGAGTCAGAGACAGATGCAGAGTCGAAGTCAGAGTCAGAGTCAGAGTCAGAGTCAGAGTCAGAGTCAGAGTCAGAGTCAGAGTCCGAGTCTGGGTCGGGTTAGAGTCAGAGTCCGAGTCAGGGTCAGGTCAGAGTCAGAGTCAGAGTCAGAGTCAGAGTCAGAGTCAGAGTCAGAGTCCGAGTCAGAGTCAGAGTCAGAGTCAGAGTCAGAGTCAGAGTCAGAGTCAGAGTCAGAGTCAGAGTCAGAGTCAGAGTCAGAGTAAGCGTCAGAGCGAGAGTCGGAGTCAGAGTCAAAGTCAGAGTCAGAGTCAAAGTCCGAGTCAGGGTCGGGTCAGAGACAAAGTCCGAGTCAGAGTCAGAGTCACAGTCAGAGTCGGAGTCTGAGTTAGAGTCGGAGTCAGAGTCAGAGTCCGAGTCTGGGTCAGGTTAGAGTCAGAGTCAGAGTCAGAGCCAGAGTCAGAGTCAGAGTCAGAGTCAGAATCGGAGTCAGAATCAGAGTCAGAGTCAGAGTCAGAGTCCGAGTCAGGGTCAGAGTCAGAGTCAGATGCAGAGTCGAAGTCAGAGTCAGAGTCAGAGTCAGAGTCAGAGTCAGAGTCAGAGTCAGAGTCAGAGTCCGAGTCTGGGTCGGGTTAGAGTCAGAGTCCGAGTCAGGGCCAGGTCAGAGTCAGAGTCAGAGTCAGAGTCAGAGTCAGAGTCAGAGTCAGAGTCCGAGTCAGAGTCAGAGTCAGAGTCAGAGTCAGAGTCAGAGTCAGAGTCAGAGTCAGAGTCAGAGTCAGAGTCAGAGTCAGCGTCAGAGTCAGAGTCAGAGTCAGACTCAGAGTCAGAGTCTGATTCAGAGTCAGAGTCAGAGTCAGAGTCAGAGTCAGAGTCAGAGTCAAAATCAGAGTCAGAGTCTGAGTCACAGTTAGAGTCAGAGTCAGAGTCAGAGTCGGAGTCAGAGTCAGAGTCAGAGTCAGAGTCAGATTCCGAGTCAGAGTCAGAGTCAGAGTCCGAGCCAGGGTCAGGTCGAAGTCAGAGTCAGAGTCAGAGTCAGAGTCAGAGTCAGAGTCAGATTCAGAGTCAGAGTCAGAGTCAGAGTCCGAGTCAGGGTCAAGCCAGAGTCATAGTCAGAGTCAGAGTCAGCGTCAGAGTCATGATGTCGGAGTCAGAGTAAGAGTCAAAGTCGGAGTCATGAAGTTCGAGTCCGAGTCAGAGTCCGAGTCATAGTCATGAGGTCAAAGTCAGAGTCATAGTCAGAGTCATCGTCAGAGTCAGAGTCAGTGACAGAGTCAGAGTCATGATGTCGGAGTCAGAGTAAGTGTCAAAGTCGGAGTCATGAAGTTGGAGTCCGAGTCAGAGTCCGAGTCATAGTCATGAGGTCAAAGTCAGAGTCATAGTCAGAGTCAGAGTCAGCGTCCGAGTCAGAGTCGAAGTCAGAGTCAGAGTCAGAGTCAGAGTCAGAGTCAGAGTCCAAGTCAGGGTCGGGTTACAGTCAGAGTCAGAGTCAGAGTCAGAGTCAGAGTCAGAGTCCGAGTCTGGGTCGGGTTAGCGTCAGAGTCAGAGTCAGAGTCAGAGTCAGAGTCAGAGTCAGAGTCAGAGTCGGAGTCCGAGTCTGGGTCGGGTTAGAGTCAGAGTCCGAGTCAGGGTCAGGTCAGAGTCAGAGTCAGAGTCAGAGTCAGAGTCAGAGTCAGAGTCAGAGTCCGAGTCAGAGTCAGAGTCAGAGTCAGAGTCAGAGTCAGAGTCAGAGTCAGAGTCAGAGTCAGAGTCAGAGTCAGAGTCAGAGTCAGAGTCAGAGTCAGAATCAGAGTCAGAGTCTGATTCAGAGTCAGAGTCAGAGTCAGAGTCAGAGTCAAAGTCAGAGTCAGAGTCAGAGTCAGAGTCAGAGTCCAAGTCAGGGTCGGGTTAGAGTCAGAGTCAGAGTCAGAGTCAGAGTCAGAGTCAGAGTCCGAGTCTGGGTCGGCTTAGAGTCAGAGTCAGAGTCAGAGTCAGAGTCAGAGTCAGAGTCAGAGTCAGAGTCCGAGTCTGGGTCGGGTTACAGTCAGAGTCCGAGTCAGGGTCAGGTCAGAGTCAGGGTCAGAGTCAGAGTCAGAGTCAGAGTCAGAGTCAGAGTCCGAGTCAGAGTTAGAGTCAGAGTCAGAGTCAGAGTCAGAGTCAGAGTCAGACTCAGAGTCAAAGTCAGAGTCAGAGTCAGCGTCAGAGTCAGAGTCAGAGTCAGAATCAGAGTCAGAGTCTGATTCAGAGTCAGAGTCAGAGTCAGAGTCAGAGTCAAAGTCAGAGTCAGAGTCAGAGTCAGAGTCAGAGTCAGAGTCAAAATCAGAGTCAGAGTCTGAGTTACAGTTAGAGTCAGAGTCAGAGTCAGAGTCAGAGTCAGAGTCAGAGTCAGAGTCAGAGTCAGATTCCGAGTCCGAGTCAGAGTCAGAGTCAGAGTCAGAGTCAGAGTCAGAGTCAGAGTCAGAGTCAGAGTCAGAGTCAGAGTCAGAGTCAGCGTCACAGTCAGAGTCAGAGTCAGAATCAGAGTCAGAGTCTGATTCAGAGTCAGAGTCAGAGTCAGAGTCAGAGTCAGAGTCAGAGTCAGAGTCAGAGTCAAAATCAGAGTCAGAGTCCGAGTCACAGTTAGAGTCAGAGTCAGAGTCAGAGTCAGAGTCAGAGTCAGAGTCAGAGTCAGAGTCAGAGTCAGAGTCAGAGTCAGAGTCAGAGTCAGAGTCAGAGTCAGAGTCGGAGTCAGAGTCCGAGTCTGGGTCGGGTTGAAGTCAGAGTCAGAGTCAGAGTCAGAGTCAGAGTCAGAGTCAGAGCCAGAGTCAGAGTCAGACTCAGAGTCAGAGTCAGAGTCATAGTCAGAGTCAGAGTCAGATCTAGAATCAGAGTCAGAGTCTGATTCAGAGTCAGAGTCAGAGTCGGTGTCAGAGTCAGAGTCAGAGTCAGAGTCCGAGTCAGTGTCAGGTCAGCGTCAGAGTCAGAGTCAGAGTCAGAGTCAGAGTTAGAGTCAGAGTCGGTGTCAGGGTCAGGTCAGAGTCAGAGTCAGAGTCAGAGTAAGCGTCAGAGCGAGAGTCGGAGTCAGAGTCAAAGTCAGAGTCAGAGTCAAAGTCCGAGTCAGGGTCGGGTCAGAGTCAAAGTCCGAGTCAGAGTCAGAGTCACAGTCAGAGTCGGAGTCTGAGTTAGAGTCGGAGTCAGAGTCAGAGTCCGAGTCTGGGTCGGGTTAGAGTCAGAGTCAGAGTTAGAGCCAGAGTCAGAGTCAGAGTCAGAGTCAGAGTCGGAGTCAGAGTCAGATTCAGAGTCAGAGTCAGAGTCCGAGTCAGGGTCAGAGTCAGAGACAGATGCAGAGTCGAAGTCAGAGTCAGAGTCAGAGTCAGAGTCAGAGTCAGAGTCAGAGTCAGAGTCAGAGTCCGAGTCTGGGTCGGGTTAGAGTCAGAGTCCGAGTCAGGGTCAGGTCAGAGTCAGAGTCAGAGTCAGAGTCAGAGTCAGAGTCAGAGTCAGAGTCCGAGTCAGAGTCAGAGTCAGAGTCAGAGTCAGAGTCAGAGTCAGAGTCAGAGTCAGAGTCAGAGTCAGAGTCAGAGTCAGAGTAAGCGTCAGAGCGAGAGTCGGAGTCAGAGTCAAAGTCAGAGTCAGAGTCAAAGTCCGAGTCAGGGTCGGGTCAGAGACAAAGTCCGAGTCAGAGTCAGAGTCACAGTCAGAGTCGGAGTCTGAGTTAGAGTCGGAGTCAGAGTCAGAGTCCGAGTCTGGGTCGGGTTAGAGTCAGAGTCAGAGTCAGAGCCAGAGTCAGAGTCAGAGTCAGAATCGGAGTCAGAATCAGAGTCAGAGTCAGAGTCAGAGTCCGAGTCAGGGTCAGAGTCAGAGTCAGATGCAGAGTCGAAGTCAGAGTCAGAGTCAGAGTCAGAGTCAGAGTCAGAGTCAGAGTCAGAGTCAGAGTCCGAGTCTGGGTCGGGTTAGAGTCAGAGTCCGAGTCAGGGTCAGGTCAGAGTCAGAGTCAGAGTCAGAGTCAGAGTCAGAGTCAGAGTCAGAGTCCGAGTCAGAGTCAGAGTCAGAGTCAGAGTCAGAGTCAGAGTCAGAGTCAGAGTCAGAGTCAGAGTCAGCGTCAGAGTCAGAGTCAGAGTCAGACTCAGAGTCAGAGTCTGATTCAGAGTCAGAGTCAGAGTCAGAGTCAGAGTCAGAGTCAGAGTCAAAATCAGAGTCAGAGTCTGAGTCACAGTTAGAGTCAGAGTCAGAGTCAGAGTCAGAGTCAGAGTCAGAGTCAGAGTCAGAGTCAGATTCCGAGTCAGAGTCAGAGTCAGAGTCCGAGCCAGGGTCAGGTCGGAGTCAGAGTCAGAGTCAGAGTCAGAGTCAGAGTCAGAGTCAGATTCAGAGTCAGAGTCAGAGTCAGAGTCCGAGTCAGGGTCAAGCCAGAGTCATAGTCAGAGTCAGAGTCAGCGTCAGAGTCATGATGTCGGAGTCAGAGTAAGAGTCAAAGTCGGAGTCATGAAGTTCGAGTCCGAGTCAGAGTCCGAGTCATAGTCATGAGGTCAAAGTCAGAGTCATAGTCAGAGTCATAGTCAGAGTCAGAGTCAGTGACAGAGTCAGAGTCATGATGTCGGAGTCAGAGTAAGTGTCAAAGTCGGAGTCATGAAGTTGGAGTCCGAGTCAGAGTCCGAGTCATAGTCATGAGGTCAAAGTCAGAGTCATAGTCAGAGTCAGAGTCAGCGTCCGAGTCAGAGTCGAAGTCAGAGTCAGAGTCAGAGTCAGAGTCAGAGTCAGAGTCCAAGTCAGGGTCGGGTTACAGTCAGAGTCAGAGTCAGAGTCAGAGTCAGAGTCAGAGTCCGAGTCTGGGTCGGGTTAGCGTCAGAGTCAGAGTCAGAGTCAGAGTCAGAGTCAGAGTCAGAGTCAGAGTCGGAGTCCGAGTCTGGGTCGGGTTAGAGTCAGAGTCCGAGTCAGGGTCAGGTCAGAGTCAGAGTCAGAGTCAGAGTCAGAGTCAGAGTCAGAGTCAGAGTCCGAGTCAGAGTCAGAGTCAGAGTCAGAGTCAGAGTCAGAGTCAGAGTCAGAGTCAGAGTCAGAGTCAGAGTCAGCGTCAGAGGCAGAGTCAGAGTCAGAATCAGAGTCAGAGTCTGATTCAGAGTCAGAGTCAGAGTCAGAGTCAGAGTCAAAGTCAGAGTCAGAGTCAGAGTCAGAGTCAGAGTCAGAGTCAGAGTCAGAGTCCAAGTCAGGGTCGGGTTAGAGTCAGAGTCAGAGTCAGAGTCAGAGTCAGAGTCAGAGTCAGAGTCAGAGTCCGAGTCAGAGTCAGAGTCAGAGTCAGAGTCAGAGTCAGAGTCAGAGTCAGAGTCAGAGTCAGAGTCAGAGTCAGCGTCAGAGTCAGAGTCAGAGTCAGAATCAGAGTCAGAGTCTGATTCAGAGTCAGAGTCAGAGTCAGAGTCAGAGTCAAAGTCAGAGTCAGAGTCAGAGTCAGAGTCAGAGTCAGAGTCAGAGTCAGAGTCCAAGTCAGGGTCGGGTTAGAGTCAGAGTCAGAGTCAGAGTCAGAGTCAGAGTCAGAGTCCGAGTCTGGGTCGGCTTAGAGTCAGAGTCAGAGTCAGAGTCAGAGTCAGAGTCAGAGTCAGAGTCAGAGTCAGAGTCCGAGTCTGGGTCGGGTTACAGTCAGAGTCCGAGTCAGGGTCAGGTCAGAGTCAGGGTCAGAGTCAGAGTCAGAGTCAGAGTCAGAGTCAGAGTCCGAGTCAGAGTCAGAGTCAGAGTCAGAGTCAGAGTCAGAGTCAGAGTCAGACTCAGAGTCAAAGTCAGAGTCAGAGTCAGCGTCAGAGTCAGAGTCAGAGTCAGAATCAGAGTCAGAGTCTGATTCAGAGTCAGAGTCAGAGTCAGAGTCAGAGTCAAAGTCAGAGTCAGAGTCAGAGTCAGAGTCAGAGTCAGAGTCAAAATCAGAGTCAGAGTCTGAGTCACAGTTAGAGTCAGAGTCAGAGTCAGAGTCAGAGTCAGAGTCAATGTCAGAGTCCGAGTCTGGGTCGGGTTAGAGTCAGAGTCACAGTCAGAGCCAAAGTCAGAGTCAGAGTCAGAGCCAGAGTCGGACTCAGACTCAGAGTCAGAGTCAGAGTCAGAGTCAGAGTCAGAGTCCGAGTCTGGGTCGGGTTAGAGCCAGACTCAGAGTCGGAGTCAGAGTCAGAGTCAGAGTCAGAGTCAGAGTCAGAGTCAGAGTCCGAGTCTGGGTCGGGTTAAAGTCAGAGTCAGAGTCAGAGTCAGAGTCAGAGTCAGAGTCAGAGTCAGAGTCAGAGCCAGAGTCAGAGTCAGAGTCAGAGTCAGAGTCAGAGTCATAGTCAGAGTCAGAGTCAGATTTAGAATCAGAGTCAGAGTCTGATTCAGAGTCAGAGTCAGAGTCGGTGTCAGAGTCAGAAACAGAGTCAGAGTCAGAGTCAGAGTCAGAGTCCGAGTCTGGGTCGGGTTAGAGTCAGAGTCAGAGTCAGAGCCAGAGTCAGAGTCAGAGTCAGAGTCAGAGTCGGAGTCAGAGTCAGAGTCAGAGTCAGAGTCAGAGTCCGAGTCAGGGTCAGGGTCAGAGTCAGATGCAGAGTCGAAGTCAGAGTCAGAGTCAGAGTCAGAGTCAGAGTCAGAGTCAGAGTCCGAGACCGAGTCAGAGTCATAAGTCAGAGTCAGAGTCAGAGTCAGAGTCAGAGTCAGAGTCAGAGTCAGAGTCAGAGTCAGCGTCACAGTCAGAGTCAGAGTCAGAGTCAGAGTCAGAGTCGGAGTCAGAGTCAGAGTCAGAGTCAAAATCAGAGTCAGAGTCTGAGTCACAGTTAGAGTCAGAGTCAGAGTCAGAGTCAGAGTCAGAGTCAGAGTCAGAGTCAGAGTCAGATTCCGAGTCAGAGTCAGAGTCAGAGTCCGAGCCAGGGTCAGGTCGGAGTCAGAGTCAGAGTCAGAGTCAGAGTCAGAGTCAGAGTCAGAGTCAGAGTCAGAGTCAGAGTCAGAATCAGAGTCAAAGTCTGATTCAGAGTCAGAGTCAGAGTCAGAGTCAGAGTCAGAGTCAGAGTCAGAGTTAGAGTTAGAGTCGGTGTCAGGGTCAGGTCAGAGTCAGAGTCAGAGTCAGAGTCAGAGTCAGAGTCAGAGCGAGAGTCGGAGTCAGAGTCAAAGTCAGAGTCAGAGTCAAAGTCCGAGTCAGGGTCGGGTCAGAGTCAAAGTCCTAGTCAGAGTCAGAGTCACAGTCAGAGTCGGAGTCAGAGTTAGAGTCAGAGTCAGAGTCAGAGTCCGAGTCTGGGTCGGGTTAGAGTCAGAGTCAGAGTCAGAGCCAGAGTCAGAGTCAGAGTCAGAGTCAGAGTCAGAGTCAGAGTCAGAGTCAGAGTCAGAGTCAGAGTCCAAGTCAGGGTCGGGTTAGAGTCAGAGTCAGAGTCAGAGTCAGAGTCAGAGTCAGAGTCAGAGTCAGAGTCCGAGTCTGGGTCGGGTTAGAGTCAGAGTCAGAGTCAGAGTCAGAGTCGGAGTCAGAGTCAGAGTCAGAGTCAGAGTCCGAGTCTGGGTCGGGTTAGAGTCAGAGTCCGAGTCAGGGTCAGGTCAGAGTCAGAGTCAGAGTCAGAGTCAGAGTCAGAGTCAGAGTCAGAGTCCGAGTCAGAGTCAGAGTCAGAGTCAGAGTCAGAGTCAGAGTCAGAGTCAGAGTCAGAGTCAGAGTCAGAGTCAGAGTCAGCGTCAGAGTCAGAGTCAGAGTCAGAATCAGAGTCAGAGTCTGATTCAGAGTCAGAGTCAGAGTCAGAGTCAGAGTCAAAGTCAGAGTCAGAGTCAGAGTCAGAGTCAGAGTCAGAGTCAAAATCAGAGTCAGAGTCTGAGTCACAGTTAGAGTCAGAGTCACAGTCAGAGTCAGAGTCATAGTCAGAGTCAGAGTCAGAGTCAGATTCCGAGTCAGAGTCAGAGTCAGAGTCCGAGCCAGGGTCAGGTCGGAGTCAGAGTCAGAGTCAGAGTCAGAGTCAGAGTCAGAGTCAGAGTCAGAGTCAGAGTCAGAGTCAGAGTCAGAATCAGAGTCAGAGTCTGATTCAGAGTCAGAGTCAGAGTCAGAGTCAGAGTCGGAGTCAGAGTCAGAGTCAGAGTCAGATTCAGAGTCAGAGTCAGAGTCAGAGTCAGAGTCAGAGTCAGAGTCAGAGTCAGAGTCAGATTCCGAGTCAGAGTCAGAGTCAGAGTCAGAGTCAGAGTCAGAGTCAAAGTCAGAGTCAGAGTCAGAGTCAGAGTCAGAGTCAGAGTCAAAATCAGAGTCAGAGTCTGAGTCACAGTTAGAGTCAGAGTCACAGTCAGAGTCAGAGTCATAGTCAGAGTCAGAGTCAGAGTCAGATTCCGAGTCAGAGTCAGAGTCAGAGTCCGAGCCAGGGTCAGGTCGGAGTCAGAGTCAGAGTCAGAGTCAGAGTCAGAGTCAGAGTCAGAGTCAGAGTCAGAGTCAGAGTCAGAGTCAGAATCAGAGTCAGAGTCTGATTCAGAGTCAGAGTCAGAGACAGAGTCAGAGTCGAAGTCAGAGTCAGAGTCAGAGTCAGATTCAGAGTCAGAGTCAGAGTCAGAGTCAGAGTCAGAGTCAGAGTCAGAGTCAGAGTCAGATTCCGAGTCAGAGTCAGAGTCAGAGTCCGAGCCAGGGTCAGGTCGGAGTCAGAGTCAGAGTCAGAGTCAGAGTCAGAGTCAGAGTCAGATTCAGAGTCAGAGTCAGAGTCAGAGTCCGAGTCAGGGTCAAGCCAGAGTCATAGTCAGAGTCAGAGTCAGCGTCAGAGTCATGATGTCGGAGTCAGAGTAAGAGTCAAAGTCGGAGTCATGAAGTTCGAGTCCGAGTCAGAGTCCGAGTCATAGTCATGAGGTCAAAGTCAGAGTCATAGTCAGAGTCAGAGTCAGAGTCAGAGTCAGTGACAGAGTCAGAGTCATGATGTCGGAGTCATAGTAAGTGTCAAAGTCGGAGTCATGAAGTTGGAGTCCGAGTCAGAGTCCGAGTCATAGTCATGAGGTCAAAGTCAGAGTCATAGTCAGAGTCAGAGTCAGAGTCAGAGTCAGAGTCAGAGTCAGAGTCCGAGTCTGGGTCGGGTTAGAGTCAGAGTCAGAGTCAGAGTCAGAGTCGGAGTCAGAGTCAGAGTCAGAGTCAGAGTCCGAGTCTGGGTCGGGTTAGAGTCAGAGTCCGAGTCAGGGTCAGGTCAGAGTCAGAGTCAAAGTCAGAGTCAGAGTCAGAGTCAGAGTCAGAGTCCGAGTCTGGGTCGGGTTAGAGTCAGAGTCCGAGTCAGGGTCAGGTCAGAGTCAGAGTCAGAGTCAGAGTCAGAGTCCGAGTCAGAGTCAGAGTCAGAGTCTGAGTCAGAGTCATAGTCAGAGTCAGAGTCAGAGTCAGAGTCAGAGTCAGAGTCAGCGTCAGAGTCAGAGTCAGAGTCAGAATCAGAGTCAGAGTCTGATTCAGAGTCAGAGTCAGAGTCAGAGTCAGAGTCAAAGTCAGAGTCAGAGTCAGAGTCAGAGTCAGAGTCAGAGTCAGAGTCAGAGTCCAAGTCAGGGTCGGGTTAGAGTCAGAGTCAGAGTCAGAGTCAGAGTCAGAGTCAGAGTCCGAGTCTGGGTCGGCTTAGAGTCAGAGTCAGAGTCTGAGTCAGAGTCAGAGTCAGAGTCAGAGTCAGAGTCAGAGTCCGAGTCTGGGTCGGGTTACAGTCAGAGTCCGAGTCAGGGTCAGGTCAGAGTCAGGGTCAGAGTCAGAGTCAGAGTCAGAGTCAGAGTCAGAGTCCGAGTCAGAGTCAGAGTCAGAGTCAGAGTCAGAGTCAGAGTCAGAGTCAGACTCAGAGTCAGAGTCAGAGTCAGAGTCAGCGTCAGAGTCAGAGTCAGAGTCAGAATCAGAGTCAGAGTCTGATTCAGAGTCAGAGTCAGAGTCAGAGTCAGAGTCAAAGTCAGAGTCAGAGTCAGAGTCAGAGTCAGAGTCAGAGTCAAAATCAGAGTCAGAGTCTGAGTCACAGTTAGAGTCAGAGTCAGAGTCAGAGTCAGAGTCAGAGTCAGAGTCAGAGTCAGAGTCAGATTCCGAGTCAGAGTCAGAGTCAGAGTCCGAGCCAGGGTCAGGTCGGAGTCAGAGTCAGAGTCAGAGTCAGAGTCAGAGTCAGAGTCAGAGTCAGAGTCAGAGTCAGAGTCAGAGTCAGAGTCCGAGTCAGAGTCAGAGTCAGAGTCAGAGTCAGAGTCAGAGTCAGAGTCAAAGTCAGAGTCAGAGTCAGAGTCAGAGTCAGCGTCAGAGTCAGCGTCAGAGTCAGAATCAGAGTCAGAGTCTGATTCAGAGTCAGAGTCAGAGTCAGAGTCAGAGTCAAAGTCAGAGTCAGAGTCAGAGTCAGAGTCAGAGTCAGAGTCAGAGTCAGAGTCCAAGTCAGGGTCGGGTTAGAGTTAGAGTCAGAGTCAGAGTCAGAGTCAGAGTCAGAGTCAGAGTCAGAGTCCGAGTCTGGGTCGGGTTAGAGTCAGAGTCAGAGTCAGAGTCAGAGTCGGAGTCAGAGTCAGAGTCAGAGTCAGAGTCCGAGTCTGGGTCGGGTTAGAGTCAGAGTCCGAGTCAGGGTCAGGTCAGAGTCAGAGTCAGAGTCAGAGTCAGAGTCAGAGTCAGAGTCAGAGTCCGAGTCAGAGTCAGAGTCAGAGTCAGAGTCAGAGTCAGAGTCAGAGTTAGAGTCAGAGTCAGAGTCAGAGTCAGAGTCAGCGTCAGAGTCAGAGTCAGAGTCAGAATCAGAGTCAGAGTCTGATTCAGAGTCAGAGTCAGAGTCAGAGTCAGAGTCAAAGTCAGAGTCAGAGTCAGAGTCAGAGTCAGAGTCAGAGTCAAAATCAGAGTCAGAGTCTGAGTCACAGTTAGAGTCAGAGTCAGAGTCAGAGTCAGAGTCATAGTCAGAGTCAGAGTCAGAGTCAGATTCCGAGTCAGAGTCAGAGTCAGAGTCCGAGCCAGGGTCAGGTCGGAGTCAGAGTCAGAGTCAGAGTCAGAGTCAGAGTCAGAGTCAGAGTCAGAGTCAGAGTCAGAGTCAGAGTCAGAATCAGAGTCAGAGTCTGATTCAGAGTCAGAGTCAGAGTCAGAGTCAGAGTCGGAGTCAGAGTCAGAGTCAGAGTCAGAGTCAGATTCAGAGTCAGAGTCAGAGTCAGAGTCAGAGTCAGATTCAGAGTCAGAGTCAGAGTCAGAGTCCGAGTCAGGGTCAAGCCAGAGTCATAGTCAGAGTCAGAGTCAGCGTCAGAGTCATGATGTCGGAGTCAGAGTAAGAGTCAAAGTCGGAGTCATGAAGTTCGAGTCCGAGTCAGAGTCCGAGTCATAGTCATGAGGTCAAAGTCAGAGTCATAGTCAGAGTCAGAGTCAGCGTCCGAGTCAGAGTCGAAGTCAGAGTCAGAGTCAGAGTTAGAGTCAGAGTCAGAGTCAGAGTCAGAGTTAGAGTTAGAGTCGGTGTCAGGGTCAGAGTCAGAGCCAGAGTCAGAGTCAGAGTCAGAGTCAGAGTCAGAGTCAGCGTCCGAGTCAGAGTCGAAGTCAGAGTCAGAGTCAGAGTCAGAGTCAGAGTCAGAGTCCAAGTCAGGGTCGGGTTAGAGTCAGAGTCAGAGTCAGAGTCAGAGTCAGAGTCAGAGTCCGAGTCTGGGTCGGGTTAGAGTCAGAGTCACAGTCAGAGCGAGAGTCAGAGTCAGAGTCAGAGCCAGAGTCGGACTCAGATTCAGAGTCAGAGTCAGAGTCAGAGTCAGAGTCAGAGTCCGAGTCTGGGTCGGGTTAAAGTCAGAGTCAGAGTCGGAGTCAGAGTCAGAGTCAGAGTCAGAGTCAGAGTCAGAGTCAGATTCAGAGTCAGAGTCAAAATCAGAGTCAGAGTCTGAGTCACAGTTAGAGTCAGAGTCAGAGTCAGAGTCAGAGTCAGAGTCAGAGTTAGAGTCAGAGTAAGAGTCAGAGTCAGAGTCCGAGTCAGGGTCAGGTCAGAGTCAGAGTCAGAGTCAGAGTCAGAGTCAGAGTCAGAGTCAGTGACAGAGTCAGAGTCATGATGTCGGAGTCAGAGTAAGAGTCAAAGTCGGAGTCATGAAGTTGGAGTCCGAGTCAGAGTCCGAGTCATAGTCATGAGGTCAAAGTCAGATTCATAGTCAGAGTCAGTGTCAGCGTCCGAGTCAGAGTCGAAGTCAGAGTCAGAGTCCGAGTCAGGGTCAGGCCAGAGTCATAGTCAGAGTCAGAGTCAGAGTCAGAGTCAGAGTCAGAGTCAGAGTCAGAGTCATGATGTCGGAGTCGAAGTACGAGTCCGAGCCACGGTCAGGTCGGAGTCAGAGTCAGAGTCAGAGTCAGAGTCAGAGTCAGAGTCAGCGTCAGAGTCAGAGTCAGAGTCAGAATCAGAGTCAGAGTCTGATTCAGAGTCAGAGTCAGAGTCAGAGTCAGAGTCGCAGTCAGAGTCAGAGTCAGAGTCAGAGTCAGAGTCAGAGTCAAAATCAGAGTCAGAGTCTGAGTCACAGTTAGAGTCAGAGTCAGAGTCAGAGTCAGAGTCAGAGTCAGAGTCAGAGTAAGAGTCAGAGTCAGTGTCAGCGTCCGAGTCAGAGTCGAAGTCAGAGTCAGAGTCCAAGTCAGGGTCGGGTTAGAGTCAGAGTCGGAGTCAGAGTCAGAGTCAGAGTCAGAGTCCGAGTCAGAGTCATGATGTCGGAGTCAGAGTAAGTGTCAAAGTCGGAGTCATGAAGTTGGAGTCCGAGTCAGAGTCCGAGTCATAGTCATGAGGTCAAAGTCAGAGTCATAGTCAGAGTCAGAGTCAGCGTTCGAGTCAGAGTCGAGGTCAGAGTCAGAGTCGGAGTCAGAGTCAGAGTCAGAGTCCAAGTCAGGGTCGGGTTAGAGTCAGAGTCAGAGTCAGAGTCAGAGTCAGAGTCAGAGTCCGAGTCTGGGTCGGGTTAGAGTCAGAGTCACAGTCAGAGCCAGAGTCAGAGTCAGAGTCAGAGCCAGAGTCGGACTCAGACTCAGAGTCAGAGTTAGAGTCAGAGTCAGAGTCAGAGTCCGAGTCTGGGTCGGGTTAAAGTCAGAGTCAGAGTCGGAGTCAGAGTCAGAGTCTGATTCAGAGTCAGAGTCAGAGTCAGAGTCAGAGTCAAAGTCAGAGTCAGAGTCAGAGTCAGAGTCAGAGTCAGAGTCAAAATCAGAGTCAGAGTCTGAGTCACAGTTAGAGTCAGAGTCAGAGTCAGAGTCAGAGTCATAGTCAGAGTCAGAGTCAGAGTCAGATTCCGAGTCAGAGTCAGAGTCAGAGTCCGAGCCAGGGTCAGGTCGGAGTCAGAGTCAGAGTCAGAGTCAGAGTCAGAGTCAGAGTCAGAGTCAGAGTCAGAGTCAGAGTCAGAGTCAGAATCAGAGTCAGAGTCTGATTCAGAGTCAGAGTCAGAGTCAGAGTCAGAGTCGGAGTCAGAGTCAGAGTCAGAGTCAGATTCAGAGTCAGAGTCAGAGTCAGAGTCAGAGTCAGATTCAGAGTCAGAGTCAGAGTCAGAGTCCGAGTCAGGGTCAAGCCAGAGTCATAGTCAGAGTCAGAGTCAGCGTCAGAGTCATGATGTCGGAGTCAGAGTAAGAGTCAAAGTCGGAGTCATGAAGTTCGAGTCCGAGTCAGAGTCCGAGTCATAGTCATGAGGTCAAAGTCAGAGTCATAGTCAGAGTCAGAGTCAGCGTCCGAGTCAGAGTCGAAGTCAGAGTCAGAGTCAGAGTTAGAGTCAGAGTCAGAGTCAGAGTCAGAGTTAGAGTTAGAGTCGGTGTCAGGGTCAGAGTCAGAGCCAGAGTCAGAGTCAGAGTCAGAGTCAGAGTCAGAGTCAGCGTCCGAGTCAGAGTCGAAGTCAGAGTCAGAGTCAGAGTCAGAGTCAGAGTCAGAGTCCAAGTCAGGGTCGGGTTAGAGTCAGAGTCAGAGTCAGAGTCAGAGTCAGAGTCAGAGTCCGAGTCTGGGTCGGGTTAGAGTCAGAGTCACAGTCAGAGCGAGAGTCAGAGTCAGAGTCAGAGCCAGAGTCGGACTCAGATTCAGAGTCAGAGTCAGAGTCAGAGTCAGAGTCAGAGTCCGAGTCTGGGTCGGGTTAAAGTCAGAGTCAGAGTCGGAGTCAGAGTCAGAGTCAGAGTCAGAGTCAGAGTCAGAGTCAGATTCAGAGTCAGAGTCAAAATCAGAGTCAGAGTCTGAGTCACAGTTAGAGTCAGAGTCAGAGTCAGAGTCAGAGTCAGAGTCAGAGTTAGAGTCAGAGTAAGAGTCAGAGTCAGAGTCCGAGTCAGGGTCAGGTCAGAGTCAGAGTCAGAGTCAGAGTCAGAGTCAGAGTCAGAGTCAGTGACAGAGTCAGAGTCATGATGTCGGAGTCAGAGTAAGAGTCAAAGTCGGAGTCATGAAGTTGGAGTCCGAGTCAGAGTCCGAGTCATAGTCATGAGGTCAAAGTCAGATTCATAGTCAGAGTCAGTGTCAGCGTCCGAGTCAGAGTCGAAGTCAGAGTCAGAGTCCGAGTCAGGGTCAGGCCAGAGTCATAGTCAGAGTCAGAGTCAGAGTCAGAGTCAGAGTCAGAGTCAGAGTCAGAGTCATGATGTCGGAGTCGAAGTACGAGTCCGAGCCACGGTCAGGTCGGAGTCAGAGTCAGAGTCAGAGTCAGAGTCAGAGTCAGAGTCAGCGTCAGAGTCAGAGTCAGAGTCAGAATCAGAGTCAGAGTCTGATTCAGAGTCAGAGTCAGAGTCAGAGTCAGAGTCGCAGTCAGAGTCAGAGTCAGAGTCAGAGTCAGAGTCAGAGTCAAAATCAGAGTCAGAGTCTGAGTCACAGTTAGAGTCAGAGTCAGAGTCAGAGTCAGAGTCAGAGTCAGAGTCAGAGTAAGAGTCAAAGTCGGAGTCATGAAGTTGAAGTCCGAGTCAGAGTCCGAGTCATAGTCATGAGGTCAAAGTCAGAGTCATAGTCAGAGTCAGTGTCAGCGTCCGAGTCAGAGTCGAAGTCAGAGTCAGAGTCCGAGTCAGGGTCAGGCCAGAGTCATAGTCAGAGTCAGAGTCAGAGTCAGAGTCAGAGTCAGAGTCAGAGTCAGAGTCATGATGTCGGAGTCGAAGTACGAGTCCGAGCCAGGGTCAGGTCGGAGTCAGAGTCAGAGTCAGAGTCAGAGTCAGAGTCAGAGTCAGCGTCAGAGTCAGAGTCAGAGTCAGAATCAGAGTCAGAGTCTGATTCAGAGTCAGAGTCAGAGTCAGAGTCAGAGTCAGAGTCAGAATCAGAGTCAGAGTCTGATTCAGAGTCACAGTCAGAGTCAGAGTCAGAGTCGGAGTCAGAGTCAGAGTCAGAGTCTGATTCAGAGTCAGAGTCAGAGTCAGAGTCCGAGTCAGGGTCAAGCCAGAGTCATAGTCAGAGTCAGAGTCAGCGTCAGAGTCATGATGTCGGAGTCAGAGTAAGAGTCAAAGTCGGAGTCATGAAGTTCGAGTCCGAGTCAGAGTCCGAGTCATAGTCATGAGGTCAAAGTCAGAGTCATAGTCAGAGTCAGAGTCAGCGTCCGAGTCAGAGTCGAAGTCAGAGTCAGAGTCAGAGTTAGAGTCAGAGTCAGAGTCAGAGTCAGAGTTAGAGTTAGAGTCGGTGTCAGGGTCAGAGTCAGAGCCAGAGTCAGAGTCAGAGTCAGAGTCAGAGTCAGAGTCAGCGTCCGAGTCAGAGTCGAAGTCAGAGTCAGAGTCAGAGTCAGAGTCAGAGTCAGAGTCCAAGTCAGGGTCGGGTTAGAGTCAGAGTCAGAGTCAGAGTCAGAGTCAGAGTCAGAGTCCGAGTCTGGGTCGGGTTAGAGTCAGAGTCACAGTCAGAGCGAGAGTCAGAGTCAGAGTCAGAGCCAGAGTCGGACTCAGATTCAGAG
This sequence comes from Tenthredo distinguenda, assembly GCA_947538915.1. NCBI lineage: Eukaryota > Metazoa > Arthropoda > Insecta > Hymenoptera > Tenthredinidae > Tenthredo > Tenthredo distinguenda. The sequence goes on from OX384534.1 coordinate 18,167,472, forward strand.
TCAGAGTCAGAGTCAGAGTCAGAGTCAGAGTCCGAGTCTGGGTCGGGTTAAAGTCAGAGTCAGAGTCGGAGTCAGAGTCAGAGTCAGAGTCAGAGTCAGAGTCAGAGTCCAAGTCAGGGTCGGGTTAGAGTCAGAGTCAGAGTCAGAGTCAGAGTCAGAGTCAGAGTCCGAGTCTGGGTCGGGTTAGAGTCAGAGTCACAGTCAGAGCCAGAGTCAGAGTCAGAGTCAGAGCCAGAGTCGGACTCAGACTCAGAGTCAGAGTTAGAGTCAGAGTCAGAGTCAGAGTCCGAGTCTGGGTCGGGTTAAAGTCAGAGTCAGAGTCGGAGTCAGAGTCAGAGTCTGATTCAGAGTCAGAGTCAGAGTCAGAGTCAGAGTCAAAGTCAGAGTCAGAGTCAGAGTCAGAGTCAGAGTCAGAGTCAAAATCAGAGTCAGAGTCTGAGTCACAGTTAGAGTCAGAGTCAGAGTCAGAGTCAGAGTCATAGTCAGAGTCAGAGTCAGAGTCAGATTCCGAGTCAGAGTCAGAGTCAGAGTCCGAGCCAGGGTCAGGTCGGAGTCAGAGTCAGAGTCAGAGTCAGAGTCAGAGTCAGAGTCAGAGTCAGAGTCAGAGTCAGAGTCAGAGTCAGAATCAGAGTCAGAGTCTGATTCAGAGTCAGAGTCAGAGTCAGAGTCAGAGTCGGAGTCAGAGTCAGAGTCAGAGTCAGATTCAGAGTCAGAGTCAGCGTCAGAGTCAGAGTCAGATTCAGAGTCAGAGTCAGAGTCAGAGTCCGAGTCAGGGTCAAGCCAGAGTCATAGTCAGAGTCAGAGTCAGCGTCAGAGTCATGATGTCGGAGTCAGAGTAAGAGTCAAAGTCGGAGTCATGAAGTTCGAGTCCGAGTCAGAGTCCGAGTCATAGTCATGAGGTCAAAGTCAGAGTCATAGTCAGAGTCAGAGTCAGCGTCCGAGTCAGAGTCGAAGTCAGAGTCAGAGTCAGAGTCAGAGTCAGAGTCAGAGTCAGAGTCAGAGTTAGAGTTAGAGTCGGTGTCAGGGTCAGAGTCAGAGCCAGAGTCAGAGTCAGAGTCAGAGTCAGAGTCAGAGTCAGCGTCCGAGTCAGAGTCGAAGTCAGAGTCAGAGTCAGAGTCAGAGTCAGAGTCAGAGTCCAAGTCAGGGTCGGGTTAGAGTCAGAGTCAGAGTCAGAGTCAGAGTCAGAGTCAGAGTCCGAGTCTGGGTCGGGTTAGAGTCAGAGTCACAGTCAGAGCGAGAGTCAGAGTCAGAGTCAGAGCCAGAGTCGGACTCAGATTCAGAGTCAGAGTCAGAGTCAGAGTCAGAGTCAGAGTCCGAGTCTGGGTCGGGTTAAAGTCAGAGTCAGAGTCGGAGTCAGAGTCAGAGTCAGAGTCAGAGTCAGAGTCACAGTCAGATTCAGAGTCAGAGTCAAAATCAGAGTCAGAGTCTGAGTCACAGTTAGAGTCAGAGTCAGAGTCAGAGTCAGAGTCAGAGTCAGAGTTAGAGTCAGAGTAAGAGTCAGAGTCAGAGTCCGAGTCAGGGTCAGGTCAGAGTCAGAGTCAGAGTCAGAGTCAGAGTCAGAGTCAGAGTCAGTGACAGAGTCAGAGTCATGATGTCGGAGTCAGAGTAAGAGTCAAAGTCGGAGTCATGAAGTTGGAGTCCGAGTCAGAGTCCGAGTCATAGTCATGAGGTCAAAGTCAGATTCATAGTCAGAGTCAGTGTCAGCGTCCGAGTCAGAGTCGAAGTCAGAGTCAGAGTCCGAGTCAGGGTCAGGCCAGAGTCATAGTCAGAGTCAGAGTCAGAGTCAGAGTCAGAGTCAGAGTTAGAGTCAGAGTCGGTGTCAGGGTCAGGTCAGAGTCAGAGTCAGAGTCAGAGTAAGCGTCAGAGCGAGAGTCGGAGTCAGAGTCAAAGTCAGAGTCAGAGTCAAAGTCCGAGTCAGGGTCGGGTCAGAGTCAAAGTCCGAGTCAGAGTCAGAGTCACAGTCAGAGTCGGAGTCTGAGTTAGAGTCGGAGTCAGAGTCAGAGTCCGAGTCTGGGTCGGGTTAGAGTCAGAGTCAGAGTTAGAGCCAGAGTCAGAGTCAGAGTCAGAGTCAGAGTCGGAGTCAGAGTCAGATTCAGAGTCAGAGTCAGAGTCCGAGTCAGGGTCAGAGTCAGAGACAGATGCAGAGTCGAAGTCAGAGTCAGAGTCAGAGTCAGAGTCAGAGTCAGAGTCAGAGTCAGAGTCAGAGTCCGAGTCTGGGTCGGGTTAGAGTCAGAGTCCGAGTCAGGGTCAGGTCAGAGTCAGAGTCAGAGTCAGAGTCAGAGTCAGAGTCAGAGTCAGAGTCCGAGTCAGAGTCAGAGTCAGAGTCAGAGTCAGAGTCAGAGTCAGAGTCAGAGTCAGAGTCAGAGTCAGAGTCAGAGTCAGAGTAAGCGTCAGAGCGAGAGTCGGAGTCAGAGTCAAAGTCAGAGTCAGAGTCAAAGTCCGAGTCAGGGTCGGGTCAGAGACAAAGTCCGAGTCAGAGTCAGAGTCACAGTCAGAGTCGGAGTCTGAGTTAGAGTCGGAGTCAGAGTCAGAGTCCGAGTCTGGGTCGGGTTAGAGTCAGAGTCAGAGTCAGAGCCAGAGTCAGAGTCAGAGTCAGAATCGGAGTCAGAATCAGAGTCAGAGTCAGAGTCAGAGTCCGAGTCAGGGTCAGAGTCAGAGTCAGATGCAGAGTCGAAGTCAGAGTCAGAGTCAGAGTCAGAGTCAGAGTCAGAGTCAGAGTCAGAGTCAGAGTCCGAGTCTGGGTCGGGTTAGAGTCAGAGTCCGAGTCAGGGTCAGGTCAGAGTCAGAGTCAGAGTCAGAGTCAGAGTCAGAGTCAGAGTCAGAGTCCGAGTCAGAGTCAGAGTCAGAGTCAGAGTCAGAGTCAGAGTCAGAGTCAGAGTCAGAGTCAGAGTCAGCGTCAGAGTCAGAGTCAGAGTCAGACTCAGAGTCAGAGTCTGATTCAGAGTCAGAGTCAGAGTCAGAGTCAGAGTCAGAGTCAGAGTCAAAATCAGAGTCAGAGTCTGAGTCACAGTTAGAGTCAGAGTCAGAGTCAGAGTCAGAGTCAGAGTCAGAGTCAGAGTCAGAGTCAGATTCCGAGTCAGAGTCAGAGTCAGAGTCCGAGCCAGGGTCAGGTCGGAGTCAGAGTCAGAGTCAGAGTCAGAGTCAGATTCAGAGTCAGAGTCAGAGTCAGAGTCCGAGTCAGGGTCAAGCCAGAGTCATAGTCAGAGTCAGAGTCAGCGTCAGAGTCATGATGTCGGAGTCAGAGTAAGAGTCAAAGTCGGAGTCATGAAGTTCGAGTCCGAGTCAGAGTCCGAGTCATAGTCATGAGGTCAAAGTCAGAGTCATAGTCAGAGTCATAGTCAGAGTCAGAGTCAGTGACAGAGTCAGAGTCATGATGTCGGAGTCAGAGTAAGTGTCAAAGTCGGAGTCATGAAGTTGGAGTCCGAGTCAGAGTCCGAGTCATAGTCATGAGGTCAAAGTCAGAGTCATAGTCAGAGTCAGAGTCAGCGTCCGAGTCAGAGTCGAAGTCAGAGTCAGAGTCAGAGTCAGAGTCAGAGTCAGAGTCCAAGTCAGGGTCGGGTTACAGTCAGAGTCAGAGTCAGAGTCAGAGTCAGAGTCAGAGTCCGAGTCTGGGTCGGGTTAGCGTCAGAGTCAGAGTCAGAGTCAGAGTCAGAGTCAGAGTCAGAGTCAGAGTCGGAGTCCGAGTCTGGGTCGGGTTAGAGTCAGAGTCCGAGTCAGGGTCAGGTCAGAGTCAGAGTCAGAGTCAGAGTCAGAGTCAGAGTCAGAGTCAGAGTCCGAGTCAGAGTCAGAGTCAGAGTCAGAGTCAGAGTCAGAGTCAGAGTCAGAGTCAGAGTCAGAGTCAGAGTCAGCGTCAGAGGCAGAGTCAGAGTCAGAATCAGAGTCAGAGTCTGATTCAGAGTCAGAGTCAGAGTCAGAGTCAGAGTCAAAGTCAGAGTCAGAGTCAGAGTCAGAGTCAGCGTCAGAGGCAGAGTCAGAGTCAGAATCAGAGTCAGAGTCTGATTCAGAGTCAGAGTCAGAGTCAGAGTCAGAGTCAAAGTCAGAGTCAGAGTCAGAGTCAGAGTCAGAGTCAGAGTCAGAGTCAGAGTCCAAGTCAGGGTCGGGTTAGAGTCAGAGTCAGAGTCAGAGTCAGAGTCAGAGTCAGAGTCAGAGTCAGAGTCCGAGTCAGAGTCAGAGTCAGAGTCAGAGTCAGAGTCAGAGTCAGAGTCAGAGTCAGAGTCAGAGTCAGAGTCAGCGTCAGAGTCAGAGTCAGAGTCAGAATCAGAGTCAGAGTCTGATTCAGAGTCAGAGTCAGAGTCAGAGTCAGAGTCAAAGTCAGAGTCAGAGTCAGAGTCAGAGTCAGAGTCAGAGTCAGAGTCAGAGTCCAAGTCAGGGTCGGGTTAGAGTCAGAGTCAGAGTCAGAGTCAGAGTCAGAGTCAGAGTCCGAGTCTGGGTCGGCTTAGAGTCAGAGTCAGAGTCAGAGTCAGAGTCAGAGTCAGAGTCAGAGTCAGAGTCAGAGTCCGAGTCTGGGTCGGGTTACAGTCAGAGTCCGAGTCAGGGTCAGGTCAGAGTCAGGGTCAGAGTCAGAGTCAGAGTCAGAGTCAGAGTCAGAGTCCGAGTCAGAGTCAGAGTCAGAGTCAGAGTCAGAGTCAGAGTCAGAGTCAGACTCAGAGTCAAAGTCAGAGTCAGAGTCAGCGTCAGAGTCAGAGTCAGAGTCAGAATCAGAGTCAGAGTCTGATTCAGAGTCAGAGTCAGAGTCAGAGTCAGAGTCAAAGTCAGAGTCAGAGTCAGAGTCAGAGTCAGAGTCAGAGTCAAAATCAGAGTCAGAGTCTGAGTCACAGTTAGAGTCAGAGTCAGAGTCAGAGTCAGAGTCAGAGTCAATGTCAGAGTCCGAGTCTGGGTCGGGTTAGAGTCAGAGTCACAGTCAGAGCCAAAGTCAGAGTCAGAGTCAGAGCCAGAGTCGGACTCAGACTCAGAGTCAGAGTCAGAGTCAGAGTCAGAGTCAGAGTCCGAGTCTGGGTCGGGTTAGAGCCAGACTCAGAGTCGGAGTCAGAGTCAGAGTCAGAGTCAGAGTCAGAGTCAGAGTCAGAGTCCTAGTCTGGGTCGGGTTAAAGTCAGAGTCAGAGTCAGAGTCAGAGTCAGAGTCAGAGTCAGAGTCAGAGTCAGAGCCAGAGTCAGAGTCAGAGTCAGAGTCAGAGTCAGAGTCATAGTCAGAGTCAGAGTCAGATTTAGAATCAGAGTCAGAGTCTGATTCAGAGTCAGAGTCAGAGTCGGTGTCAGAGTCAGAAACAGAGTCAGAGTCAGAGTCAGAGTCAGAGTCCGAGTCTGGGTCGGGTTAGAGTCAGAGTCAGAGTCAGAGCCAGAGTCAGAGTCAGAGTCAGAGTCAGAGTCGGAGTCAGAGTCAGAGTCAGAGTCAGAGTCAGAGTCCGAGTCAGGGTCAGGGTCAGAGTCAGATGCAGAGTCGAAGTCAGAGTCAGAGTCAGAGTCAGAGTCAGAGTCAGAGTCAGAGTCCGAGACCGAGTCAGAGTCATAAGTCAGAGTCAGAGTCAGAGTCAGAGTCAGAGTCAGAGTCAGAGTCAGAGTCAGAGTCAGCGTCACAGTCAGAGTCAGAGTCAGAGTCAGAGTCAGAGTCGGAGTCAGAGTCAGAGTCAGAGTCAAAATCAGAGTCAGAGTCTGAGTCACAGTTAGAGTCAGAGTCAGAGTCAGAGTCAGAGTCAGAGTCAGAGTCAGAGTCAGAGTCAGATTCCGAGTCAGAGTCAGAGTCAGAGTCCGAGCCAGGGTCAGGTCGGAGTCAGAGTCAGAGTCAGAGTCAGAGTCAGAGTCAGAGTCAGAGTCAGAGTCAGAGTCAGAGTCAGAATCAGAGTCAAAGTCTGATTCAGAGTCAGAGTCAGAGTCAGAGTCAGAGTCAGAGTCAGAGTCAGAGTTAGAGTTAGAGTCGGTGTCAGGGTCAGGTCAGAGTCAGAGTCAGAGTCAGAGTCAGAGTCAGAGTCAGAGCGAGAGTCGGAGTCAGAGTCAAAGTCAGAGTCAGAGTCAAAGTCCGAGTCAGGGTCGGGTCAGAGTCAAAGTCCTAGTCAGAGTCAGAGTCACAGTCAGAGTCGGAGTCAGAGTTAGAGTCAGAGTCAGAGTCAGAGTCCGAGTCTGGGTCGGGTTAGAGTCAGAGTCAGAGTCAGAGCCAGAGTCAGAGTCAGAGTCAGAGTCAGAGTCAGAGTCAGAGTCAGAGTCAGAGTCAGAGTCAGAGTCCAAGTCAGGGTCGGGTTAGAGTCAGAGTCAGAGTCAGAGTCAGAGTCAGAGTCAGAGTCAGAGTCAGAGTCCGAGTCTGGGTCGGGTTAGAGTCAGAGTCAGAGTCAGAGTCAGAGTCGGAGTCAGAGTCAGAGTCAGAGTCAGAGTCCGAGTCTGGGTCGGGTTAGAGTCAGAGTCCGAGTCAGGGTCAGGTCAGAGTCAGAGTCAGAGTCAGAGTCAGAGTCAGAGTCAGAGTCAGAGTCCGAGTCAGAGTCAGAGTCAGAGTCAGAGTCAGAGTCAGAGTCAGAGTCAGAGTCAGAGTCAGAGTCAGAGTCAGAGTCAGCGTCAGAGTCAGAGTCAGAGTCAGAATCAGAGTCAGAGTCTGATTCAGAGTCAGAGTCAGAGTCAGAGTCAGAGTCAAAGTCAGAGTCAGAGTCAGAGTCAGAGTCAGAGTCAGAGTCAAAATCAGAGTCAGAGTCTGAGTCACAGTTAGAGTCAGAGTCACAGTCAGAGTCAGAGTCATAGTCAGAGTCAGAGTCAGAGTCAGATTCCGAGTCAGAGTCAGAGTCAGAGTCCGAGCCAGGGTCAGGTCGGAGTCAGAGTCAGAGTCAGAGTCAGAGTCAGAGTCAGAGTCAGAGTCAGAGTCAGAGTCAGAGTCAGAGTCAGAATCAGAGTCAGAGTCTGATTCAGAGTCAGAGTCAGAGTCAGAGTCAGAGTCGGAGTCAGAGTCAGAGTCAGAGTCAGATTCAGAGTCAGAGTCAGAGTCAGAGTCAGAGTCAGAGTCAGAGTCAGAGTCAGAGTCAGATTCCGAGTCAGAGTCAGAGTCAGAGTCAGAGTCAGAGTCAGAGTCAAAGTCAGAGTCAGAGTCAGAGTCAGAGTCAGAGTCAGAGTCAAAATCAGAGTCAGAGTCTGAGTCACAGTTAGAGTCAGAGTCACAGTCAGAGTCAGAGTCATAGTCAGAGTCAGAGTCAGAGTCAGATTCCGAGTCAGAGTCAGAGTCAGAGTCCGAGCCAGGGTCAGGTCGGAGTCAGAGTCAGAGTCAGAGTCAGAGTCAGAGTCAGAGTCAGAGTCAGAGTCAGAGTCAGAGTCAGAGTCAGAATCAGAGTCAGAGTCTGATTCAGAGTCAGAGTCAGAGACAGAGTCAGAGTCGAAGTCAGAGTCAGAGTCAGAGTCAGATTCAGAGTCAGAGTCAGAGTCAGAGTCAGAGTCAGAGTCAGAGTCAGAGTCAGAGTCAGATTCCGAGTCAGAGTCAGAGTCAGAGTCCGAGCCAGGGTCAGGTCGGAGTCAGAGTCAGAGTCAGAGTCAGAGTCAGAGTCAGAGTCAGATTCAGAGTCAGAGTCAGAGTCAGAGTCCGAGTCAGGGTCAAGCCAGAGTCATAGTCAGAGTCAGAGTCAGCGTCAGAGTCATGATGTCGGAGTCAGAGTAAGAGTCAAAGTCGGAGTCATGAAGTTCGAGTCCGAGTCAGAGTCCGAGTCATAGTCATGAGGTCAAAGTCAGAGTCATAGTCAGAGTCAGAGTCAGAGTCAGAGTCAGTGACAGAGTCAGAGTCATGATGTCGGAGTCATAGTAAGTGTCAAAGTCGGAGTCATGAAGTTGGAGTCCGAGTCAGAGTCCGAGTCATAGTCATGAGGTCAAAGTCAGAGTCATAGTCAGAGTCAGAGTCAGAGTCAGAGTCAGAGTCAGAGTCAGAGTCCGAGTCTGGGTCGGGTTAGAGTCAGAGTCAGAGTCAGAGTCAGAGTCGGAGTCAGAGTCAGAGTCAGAGTCAGAGTCCGAGTCTGGGTCGGGTTAGAGTCAGAGTCCGAGTCAGGGTCAGGTCAGAGTCAGAGTCAAAGTCAGAGTCAGAGTCAGAGTCAGAGTCAGAGTCCGAGTCTGGGTCGGGTTAGAGTCAGAGTCCGAGTCAGGGTCAGGTCAAAGTCAGAGTCAGAGTCAGAGTCAGAGTCCGAGTCAGAGTCAGAGTCAGAGTCTGAGTCAGAGTCATAGTCAGAGTCAGAGTCAGAGTCAGAGTCAGAGTCAGAGTCAGCGTCAGAGTCAGAGTCAGAGTCAGAATCAGAGTCAGAGTCTGATTCAGAGTCAGAGTCAGAGTCAGAGTCAGAGTCAAAGTCAGAGTCAGAGTCAGAGTCAGAGTCAGAGTCAGAGTCAGAGTCAGAGTCCAAGTCAGGGTCGGGTTAGAGTCAGAGTCAGAGTCAGAGTCAGAGTCAGAGTCAGAGTCCGAGTCTGGGTCGGCTTAGAGTCAGAGTCAGAGTCTGAGTCAGAGTCAGAGTCAGAGTCAGAGTCAGAGTCAGAGTCCGAGTCTGGGTCGGGTTACAGTCAGAGTCCGAGTCAGGGTCAGGTCAGAGTCAGGGTCAGAGTCAGAGTCAGAGTCAGAGTCAGAGTCAGAGTCCGAGTCAGAGTCAGAGTCAGAGTCAGAGTCAGAGTCAGAGTCAGAGTCAGACTCAGAGTCAGAGTCAGAGTCAGAGTCAGCGTCAGAGTCAGAGTCAGAGTCAGAATCAGAGTCAGAGTCTGATTCAGAGTCAGAGTCAGAGTCAGAGTCAGAGTCAAAGTCAGAGTCAGAGTCAGAGTCAGAGTCAGAGTCAGAGTCAAAATCAGAGTCAGAGTCTGAGTCACAGTTAGAGTCAGAGTCAGAGTCAGAGTCAGAGTCAGAGTCAGAGTCAGAGTCAGAGTCAGATTCCGAGTCAGAGTCAGAGTCAGAGTCCGAGCCAGGGTCAGGTCGGAGTCAGAGTCAGAGTCAGAGTCAGAGTCAGAGTCAGAGTCAGAGTCAGAGTCAGAGTCAGAGTCAGAGTCAGAGTCCGAGTCAGAGTCAGAGTCAGAGTCAGAGTCAGAGTCAGAGTCAGAGTCAAAGTCAGAGTCAGAGTCAGAGTCAGAGTCAGCGTCAGAGTCAGCGTCAGAGTCAGAATCAGAGTCAGAGTCTGATTCAGAGTCAGAGTCAGAGTCAGAGTCAGAGTCAAAGTCAGAGTCAGAGTCAGAGTCAGAGTCAGAGTCAGAGTCAGAGTCAGAGTCCAAGTCAGGGTCGGGTTAGAGTTAGAGTCAGAGTCAGAGTCAGAGTCAGAGTCAGAGTCAGAGTCAGAGTCCGAGTCTGGGTCGGGTTAGAGTCAGAGTCAGAGTCAGAGTCAGAGTCGGAGTCAGAGTCAGAGTCAGAGTCAGAGTCCGAGTCTGGGTCGGGTTAGAGTCAGAGTCCGAGTCAGGGTCAGGTCAGAGTCAGAGTCAGAGTCAGAGTCAGAGTCAGAGTCAGAGTCAGAGTCCGAGTCAGAGTCAGAGTCAGAGTCAGAGTCAGAGTCAGAGTCAGAGTTAGAGTCAGAGTCAGAGTCAGAGTCAGAGTCAGCGTCAGAGTCAGAGTCAGAGTCAGAATCAGAGTCAGAGTCTGATTCAGAGTCAGAGTCAGAGTCAGAGTCAGAGTCAAAGTCAGAGTCAGAGTCAGAGTCAGAGTCAGAGTCAGAGTCAAAATCAGAGTCAGAGTCTGAGTAACAGTTAGAGTCAGAGTCAGAGTCAGAGTCAGAGTCATAGTCAGAGTCAGAGTCAGAGTCAGATTCCGAGTCAGAGTCAGAGTCAGAGTCCGAGCCAGGGTCAGGTCGGAGTCAGAGTCAGAGTCAGAGTCAGAGTCAGAGTCAGAGTCAGAGTCAGAGTCAGAGTCAGAGTCAGAGTCAGAATCAGAGTCAGAGTCTGATTCAGAGTCAGAGTCAGAGTCAGAGTCAGAGTCGGAGTCAGAGTCAGAGTCAGAGTCAGAGTCAGATTCAGAGTCAGAGTCAGAGTCAGAGTCAGAGTCAGATTCAGAGTCAGAGTCAGAGTCAGAGTCCGAGTCAGGGTCAAGCCAGAGTCATAGTCAGAGTCAGAGTCAGCGTCAGAGTCATGATGTCGGAGTCAGAGTAAGAGTCAAAGTCGGAGTCATGAAGTTCGAGTCCGAGTCAGAGTCCGAGTCATAGTCATGAGGTCAAAGTCAGAGTCATAGTCAGAGTCAGAGTCAGCGTCCGAGTCAGAGTCGAAGTCAGAGTCAGAGTCAGAGTTAGAGTCAGAGTCAGAGTCAGAGTCAGAGTTAGAGTTAGAGTCGGTGTCAGGGTCAGAGTCAGAGCCAGAGTCAGAGTCAGAGTCAGAGTCAGAGTCAGAGTCAGCGTCCGAGTCAGAGTCGAAGTCAGAGTCAGAGTCAGAGTCAGAGTCAGAGTCAGAGTCCAAGTCAGGGTCGGGTTAGAGTCAGAGTCAGAGTCAGAGTCAGAGTCAGAGTCAGAGTCCGAGTCTGGGTCGGGTTAGAGTCAGAGTCACAGTCAGAGCGAGAGTCAGAGTCAGAGTCAGAGCCAGAGTCGGACTCAGATTCAGAGTCAGAGTCAGAGTCAGAGTCAGAGTCAGAGTCCGAGTCTGGGTCGGGTTAAAGTCAGAGTCAGAGTCGGAGTCAGAGTCAGAGTCAGAGTCAGAGTCAGAGTCAGAGTCAGATTCAGAGTCAGAGTCAAAATCAGAGTCAGAGTCTGAGTCACAGTTAGAGTCAGAGTCAGAGTCAGAGTCAGAGTCAGAGTCAGAGTTAGAGTCAGAGTAAGAGTCAGAGTCAGAGTCCGAGTCAGGGTCAGGTCAGAGTCAGAGTCAGAGTCAGAGTCAGAGTCAGAGTCAGAGTCAGTGACAGAGTCAGAGTCATGATGTCGGAGTCAGAGTAAGAGTCAAAGTCGGAGTCATGAAGTTGGAGTCCGAGTCAGAGTCCGAGTCATAGTCATGAGGTCAAAGTCAGATTCATAGTCAGAGTCAGTGTCAGCGTCCGAGTCAGAGTCGAAGTCAGAGTCAGAGTCCGAGTCACGGTCAGGCCAGAGTCATAGTCAGAGTCAGAGTCAGAGTCAGAGTCAGAGTCAGAGTCAGAGTCAGAGTCATGATGTCGGAGTCGAAGTACGAGTCCGAGCCACGGTCAGGTCGGAGTCAGAGTCAGAGTCAGAGTCAGAGTCAGAGTCAGAGTCAGCGTCAGAGTCAGAGTCAGAGTCAGAATCAGAGTCAGAGTCTGATTCAGAGTCAGAGTCAGAGTCAGAGTCAGAGTCGCAGTCAGAGTCAGAGTCAGAGTCAGAGTCAGAGTCAGAGTCAAAATCAGAGTCAGAGTCTGAGTCACAGTTAGAGTCAGAGTCAGAGTCAGAGTCAGAGTCAGAGTCAGAGTCAGAGTAAGAGTCAGAGTCAGTGTCAGCGTCCGAGTCAGAGTCGAAGTCAGAGTCAGAGTCCAAGTCAGGGTCGGGTTAGAGTCAGAGTCGGAGTCAGAGTCAGAGTCAGAGTCAGAGTCCGAGTCAGAGTCATGATGTCGGAGTCAGAGTAAGTGTCAAAGTCGGAGTCATGAAGTTGGAGTCCGAGTCAGAGTCCGAGTCATAGTCATGAGGTCAAAGTCAGAGTCATAGTCAGAGTCAGAGTCAGCGTTCGAGTCAGAGTCGAGGTCAGAGTCAGAGTCGGAGTCAGAGTCAGAGTCAGAGTCCAAGTCAGGGTCGGGTTAGAGTCAGAGTCAGAGTCAGAGTCAGAGTCAGAGTCAGAGTCCGAGTCTGGGTCGGGTTAGAGTCAGAGTCACAGTCAGAGCCAGAGTCAGAGTCAGAGTCAGAGCCAGAGTCGGACTCAGACTCAGAGTCAGAGTTAGAGTCAGAGTCAGAGTCAGAGTCCGAGTCTGGGTCGGGTTAAAGTCAGAGTCAGAGTCGGAGTCAGAGTCAGAGTCTGATTCAGAGTCAGAGTCAGAGTCAGAGTCAGAGTCAAAGTCAGAGTCAGAGTCAGAGTCAGAGTCAGAGTCAGAGTCAAAATCAGAGTCAGAGTCTGAGTCACAGTTAGAGTCAGAGTCAGAGTCAGAGTCAGAGTCATAGTCAGAGTCAGAGTCAGAGTCAGATTCCGAGTCAGAGTCAGAGTCAGAGTCCGAGCCAGGGTCAGGTCGGAGTCAGAGTCAGAGTCAGAGTCAGAGTCAGAGTCAGAGTCAGAGTCAGAGTCAGAGTCAGAGTCAGAGTCAGAATCAGAGTCAGAGTCTGATTCAGAGTCAGAGTCAGAGTCAGAGTCAGAGTCGGAGTCAGAGTCAGAGTCAGAGTCAGATTCAGAGTCAGAGTCAGAGTCAGAGTCAGAGTCAGATTCAGAGTCAGAGTCAGAGTCAGAGTCCGAGTCAGGGTCAAGCCAGAGTCATAGTCAGAGTCAGAGTCAGCGTCAGAGTCATGATGTCGGAGTCAGAGTAAGAGTCAAAGTCGGAGTCATGAAGTTCGAGTCCGAGTCAGAGTCCGAGTCATAGTCATGAGGTCAAAGTCAGAGTCATAGTCAGAGTCAGAGTCAGCGTCCGAGTCAGAGTCGAAGTCAGAGTCAGAGTCAGAGTTAGAGTCAGAGTCAGAGTCAGAGTCAGAGTTAGAGTTAGAGTCGGTGTCAGGGTCAGAGTCAGAGCCAGAGTCAGAGTCAGAGTCAGAGTCAGAGTCAGAGTCAGCGTCCGAGTCAGAGTCGAAGTCAGAGTCAGAGTCAGAGTCAGAGTCAGAGTCAGAGTCCAAGTCAGGGTCGGGTTAGAGTCAGAGTCAGAGTCAGAGTCAGAGTCAGAGTCAGAGTCCGAGTCTGGGTCGGGTTAGAGTCAGAGTCACAGTCAGAGCGAGAGTCAGAGTCAGAGTCAGAGCCAGAGTCGGACTCAGATTCAGAGTCAGAGTCAGAGTCAGAGTCAGAGTCAGAGTCCGAGTCTGGGTCGGGTTAAAGTCAGAGTCAGAGTCGGAGTCAGAGTCAGAGTCAGAGTCAGAGTCAGAGTCAGAGTCAGATTCAGAGTCAGAGTCAAAATCAGAGTCAGAGTCTGAGTCACAGTTAGAGTCAGAGTCAGAGTCAGAGTCAGAGTCAGAGTCAGAGTTAGAGTCAGAGTAAGAGTCAGAGTCAGAGTCCGAGTCAGGGTCAGGTCAGAGTCAGAGTCAGAGTCAGAGTCAGAGTCAGAGTCAGAGTCAGTGACAGAGTCAGAGTCATGATGTCGGAGTCAGAGTAAGAGTCAAAGTCGGAGTCATGAAGTTGGAGTCCGAGTCAGAGTCCGAGTCATAGTCATGAGGTCAAAGTCAGATTCATAGTCAGAGTCAGTGTCAGCGTCCGAGTCAGAGTCGAAGTCAGAGTCAGAGTCCGAGTCAGGGTCAGGCCAGAGTCATAGTCAGAGTCAGAGTCAGAGTCAGAGTCAGAGTCAGAGTCAGAGTCAGAGTCATGATGTCGGAGTCGAAGTACGAGTCCGAGCCACGGTCAGGTCGGAGTCAGAGTCAGAGTCAGAGTCAGAGTCAGAGTCAGAGTCAGCGTCAGAGTCAGAGTCAGAGTCAGAATCAGAGTCAGAGTCTGATTCAGAGTCAGAGTCAGAGTCAGAGTCAGAGTCGCAGTCAGAGTCAGAGTCAGAGTCAGAGTCAGAGTCAGAGTCAAAATCAGAGTCAGAGTCTGAGTCACAGTTAGAGTCAGAGTCAGAGTCAGAGTCAGAGTCAGAGTCAGAGTCAGAGTAAGAGTCAAAGTCGGAGTCATGAAGTTGAAGTCCGAGTCAGAGTCCGAGTCATAGTCATGAGGTCAAAGTCAGAGTCATAGTCAGAGTCAGTGTCAGCGTCCGAGTCAGAGTCGAAGTCAGAGTCAGAGTCCGAGTCAGGGTCAGGCCAGAGTCATAGTCAGAGTCAGAGTCAGAGTCAGAGTCAGAGTCAGAGTCAGAGTCAGAGTCATGATGTCGGAGTCGAAGTACGAGTCCGAGCCAGGGTCAGGTCGGAGTCAGAGTCAGAGTCAGAGTCAGAGTCAGAGTCAGAGTCAGCGTCAGAGTCAGAGTCAGAGTCAGAATCAGAGTCAGAGTCTGATTCAGAGTCAGAGTCAGAGTCAGAGTCAGAGTCAGAGTCAGAATCAGAGTCAGAGTCTGATTCAGAGTCACAGTCAGAGTCAGAGTCAGAGTCGGAGTCAGAGTCAGAGTCAGAGTCTGATTCAGAGTCAGAGTCAGAGTCAGAGTCCGAGTCAGGGTCAAGCCAGAGTCATAGTCAGAGTCAGAGTCAGCGTCAGAGTCATGATGTCGGAGTCAGAGTAAGAGTCAAAGTCGGAGTCATGAAGTTCGAGTCCGAGTCAGAGTCCGAGTCATAGTCATGAGGTCAAAGTCAGAGTCATAGTCAGAGTCAGAGTCAGCGTCCGAGTCAGAGTCGAAGTCAGAGTCAGAGTCAGAGTTAGAGTCAGAGTCAGAGTCAGAGTCAGAGTTAGAGTTAGAGTCGGTGTCAGGGTCAGAGTCAGAGCCAGAGTCAGAGTCAGAGTCAGAGTCAGAGTCAGAGTCAGCGTCCGAGTCAGAGTCGAAGTCAGAGTCAGAGTCAGAGTCAGAGTCAGAGTCAGAGTCCAAGTCAGGGTCGGGTTAGAGTCAGAGTCAGAGTCAGAGTCAGAGTCAGAGTCAGAGTCCGAGTCTGGGTCGGGTTAGAGTCAGAGTCACAGTCAGAGCGAGAGTCAGAGTCAGAGTCAGAGCCAGAGTCGGACTCAGATTCAGAGTCAGAGTCAGAGTCAGAGTCAGAGTCAGAGTCCGAGTCTGGGTCGGGTTAAAGTCAGAGTCAGAGTCGGAGTCAGAGTCAGAGTCATAGTCAGAGTCAGAGTCAGAGTCCAAGTCAGGGTCGGGTTAGAGTCAGAGTCAGAGTCAGAGTCAGAGTCAGAGTCAGAGTCCGAGTCTGGGTCGGGTTAGAGTCAGAGTCACAGTCAGAGCCAGAGTCAGAGTCAGAGTCAGAGCCAGAGTCGGACTCAGACTCAGAGTCAGAGTTAGAGTCAGAGTCAGAGTCAGAGTCCGAGTCTGGGTCGGGTTAAAGTCAGAGTCAGAGTCGGAGTCAGAGTCAGAGTCTGATTCAGAGTCAGAGTCAGAGTCAGAGTCAGAGTCAAAGTCAGAGTCAGAGTCAGAGTCAGAGTCAGAGTCAGAGTCAAAATCAGAGTCAGAGTCTGAGTCACAGTTAGAGTCAGAGTCAGAGTCAGAGTCAGAGTCATAGTCAGAGTCAGAGTCAGAGTCAGATTCCGAGTCAGAGTCAGAGTCAGAGTCCGAGCCAGGGTCAGGTCGGAGTCAGAGTCAGAGTCAGAGTCAGAGTCAGAGTCAGAGTCAGAGTCAGAGTCAGAGTCAGAGTCAGAGTCAGAATCAGAGTCAGAGTCTGATTCAGAGTCAGAGTCAGAGTCAGAGTCAGAGTCGGAGTCAGAGTCAGAGTCAGAGTCAGATTCAGAGTCAGAGTCAGAGTCAGAGTCAGAGTCAGATTCAGAGTCAGAGTCAGAGTCAGAGTCCGAGTCAGGGTCAAGCCAGAGTCATAGTCAGAGTCAGAGTCAGCGTCAGAGTCATGATGTCGGAGTCAGAGTAAGAGTCAAAGTCGGAGTCATGAAGTTCGAGTCCGAGTCAGAGTCCGAGTCATAGTCATGAGGTCAAAGTCAGAGTCATAGTCAGAGTCAGAGTCAGCGTCCGAGTCAGAGTCGAAGTCAGAGTCAGAGTCAGAGTCAGAGTCAGAGTCAGAGTCAGAGTCAGAGTTAGAGTTAGAGTCGGTGTCAGGGTCAGAGTCAGAGCCAGAGTCAGAGTCAGAGTCAGAGTCAGAGTCAGAGTCAGCGTCCGAGTCAGAGTCGAAGTCAGAGTCAGAGTCAGAGTCAGAGTCAGAGTCAGAGTCCAAGTCAGGGTCGGGTTAGAGTCAGAGTCAGAGTCAGAGTCAGAGTCAGAGTCAGAGTCCGAGTCTGGGTCGGGTTAGAGTCAGAGTCACAGTCAGAGCGAGAGTCAGAGTCAGAGTCAGAGCCAGAGTCGGACTCAGATTCAGAGTCAGAGTCAGAGTCAGAGTCAGAGTCAGAGTCCGAGTCTGGGTCGGGTTAAAGTCAGAGTCAGAGTCGGAGTCAGAGTCAGAGTCAGAGTCAGAGTCAGAGTCAGAGTCAGATTCAGAGTCAGAGTCAAAATCAGAGTCAGAGTCTGAGTCACAGTTAGAGTCAGAGTCAGAGTCAGAGTCAGAGTCAGAGTCAGAGTTAGAGTCAGAGTAAGAGTCAGAGTCAGAGTCCGAGTCAGGGTCAGGTCAGAGTCAGAGTCAGAGTCAGAGTCAGAGTCAGAGTCAGAGTCAGTGACAGAGTCAGAGTCATGATGTCGGAGTCAGAGTAAGAGTCAAAGTCGGAGTCATGAAGTTGGAGTCCGAGTCAGAGTCCGAGTCATAGTCATGAGGTCAAAGTCAGATTCATAGTCAGAGTCAGTGTCAGCGTCCGAGTCAGAGTCGAAGTCAGAGTCAGAGTCCGAGTCAGGGTCAGGCCAGAGTCATAGTCAGAGTCAGAGTCAGAGTCAGAGTCAGAGTCAGAGTCAGAGTCAGAGTCATGATGTCGGAGTCGAAGTACGAGTCCGAGCCACGGTCAGGTCGGAGTCAGAGTCAGAGTCAGAGTCAGAGTCAGAGTCAGAGTCAGCGTCAGAGTCAGAGTCAGAGTCAGAATCAGAGTCAGAGTCTGATTCAGAGTCAGAGTCAGAGTCAGAGTCAGAGTCGCAGTCAGAGTCAGAGTCAGAGTCAGAGTCAGAGTCAGAGTCAAAATCAGAGTCAGAGTCTGAGTCACAGTTAGAGTCAGAGTCAGAGTCAGAGTCAGAGTCAGAGTCAGAGTCAGAGTAAGAGTCAGAGTCAGTGTCAGCGTCCGAGTCAGAGTCGAAGTCAGAGTCAGAGTCCAAGTCAGGGTCGGGTTAGAGTCAGAGTCGGAGTCAGAGTCAGAGTCAGAGTCAGAGTCCGAGTCAGAGTCATGATGTCGGAGTCAGAGTAAGTGTCAAAGTCGGAGTCATGAAGTTGGAGTCCGAGTCAGAGTCCGAGTCATAGTCATGAGGTCAAAGTCAGAGTCATAGTCAGAGTCAGAGTCAGCGTCCGAGTCAGAGTCGAGGTCAGAGTCAGAGTCGGAGTCAGAGTCAGAGTCAGAGTCCAAGTCAGGGTCGGGTTAGAGTCAGAGTCAGAGTCAGAGTCAGAGTCAGAGTCAGAGTCAGAGTCCGAGTCTGGGTCGGGTTAGAGTCAGAGTCACAGTCAGAGCCAGAGTCAGAGTCAGAGTCAGAGCCAGAGTCGGACTCAGACTCAGAGTCAGAGTTAGAGTCAGAGTCAGAGTCAGAGTCCGAGTCTGGGTCGGGTTAAAGTCAGAGTCAGAGTCGGAGTCAGAGTCAGAGTCAGAGTCAGAGTCCGAGTCTGGGTCGGGTTAAAGTCAGAGTCAGAGTCAGAGTCAGAGTCAGAGTCCGAGTCAGAGTCAGAGTCAGAGTCAGAGTCAGAGTCAGAGTCAGAGTCAGAGTCAGAGTCAGAGTCAGAGTCAGAGTCAGCGTCAGAGTCAGAGTCAGAGTCAGAATCAGAGTCAGAGTCTGATTCAGAGTCAGAGTCAGAGTCAGAGTCAGAGTAAGAGTCAGAGTCAGAGTCAGAGTCAGAGTCAGAGTCAAAATCAGAGTCAGAGTCTGAGTCACAGTTAGAGTCAGAGTCAGAGTCAGAGTCAGAGTCAGAGTCAGAGTCAGAGTCAGAGTCAGAGTCAGATTCCGAGTCAGAGTCAGAGTCAGAGTCCGAGCCAGGGTCAGGTCGGAGTCAGAGTCAGAGTGAGAGTCAGAGTCAGAGTCAGAGTCAGAGTCAGAGTCAGAGTCAGAGTCAGAATCAGAGTCAGAGTCTGATTCAAAGTCAGAGTCAGAGTCAGAGTCAGAGTCGGAGTCAGAGTCAGAGTCAGAGTCAGATTCAGAGTCAGAGTCAGAGTCAGAGTCCGAGTCAGGGTCAGGCCAGAGTCATAGTCAGAGTCAGAGTCAGCGTCATAGTCATGATGTCGGAGTCAGAGTAAGAGTCAAAGTCGGAGTCATGAAGTTCGAGTCCGAGTCAGAGTCCGAGTCATAGTCATGAGGTCAAAGTCAGAGTCATAGTCAGAGTCAGAGTCAGCGTCCGAGTCAGAGTCGGAGTCAGAGTCAGAGTCAGAGTCAGAGTCAGAGTCAGAGTCAGAGTCAGAGTCAGAGTCAGAGTCGGAGTCAGATTCAGAGTCAGAGTCAAAATCAGAGTCAGAGTCTGAGTCACAGTTCGAGTCAGAGTCAGAGTCAGAGTCAGAGTCAGAGTCAGAGTCAGAGTCAGAGTCAGAGTCAGAGTCAGAGTCCGAGTCAGGGTCAGGTCAGAGTCAGAGTCAGAGTCAGAGTCAGAGTCAGAGTCAGAGTCAGTGACAGAGTCAGAGTCATGATGTCGGAGTCAGAGTAAGAGTCAAAGTCGGAGTCATGAAGTTGGAGTCCGAGTCAGAGTCCGAGTCATAGTCATGAGGTCAAAGTCAGAGTCATAGTCAGAGTCAGAGTCCGAGTCAGAGTCAGAGTCAGAGTCAGAGTCAGAGTAAGAGTCAGAGTCAGAGTCAGAGTCAGAGTCAGAGTCAGAGTCAGAGTAAGCGTCAGAGCGAGAGTCGGAGTCAGAGTCAAAGTCAGAGTCAGAGTCAAAGTCCGAGTCAGGGTCGGGTCAGAGTCAAAGTCCGAGTCAGAGTCAGAGTCACAGTCAGAGTCGGAGTCTGAGTTAGAGTCGGGGTCAGAGTCAGAGTCCGGGTCTGGGTCGGGTTAGAGTCAGAGTCAGAGTCAGAGCCAGAGTCAGAGTCAGAGTCAGAGTCAGAGTCGGAGTCAGAATCAGAGTCAGAGTCAGAGTCAGAGTCCGAGTCAGGGTCAGAGTCAGAGTCAGATGCAGAGTCGAAGTCAGAGTCAGAGTCAGAGTCAGAGTCAGCGTCAGAGTCAGAGTCAGAGTCAGAGTCAGAGTCAGAGTCAGAGTCATGATGTCGGAGTCGAAGTACGAGTCCGAGCCAGGGTCAGGTCGGAGTCAGAGTCAGAGTCAGAGTCAGAGTCAGAGTCAGAGTCAGCGTCAGAGTCAGAGTCAGAGTCAGAATCAGAGTCAGAGTCTGATTCAGAGTCAGAGTCAGAGTCTGATTCAGAGTCACAGTCAGAGTCAGAGTCAGAGTCGGAGTCAGAGTCAGAGTCAGAGTCTGATTCAGAGTCAGAGTCAGAGTCAGAGTCCGAGTCAGGGTCAAGCCAGAGTCATAGTCAGAGTCAGAGTCAGCGTCAGAGTCATGATGTCGGAGTCAGAGTAAGAGTCAAAGTCGGAGTCATGAAGTTCGAGTCCGAGTCAGAGTCCGAGTCATAGTCATGAGGTCAAAGTCAGAGTCATAGTCAGAGTCAGAGTCAGCGTCCGAGTCAGAGTCGAAGTCAGAGTCAGAGTCAGAGTTAGAGTCAGAGTCAGAGTCAGAGTCAGAGTTAGAGTTAGAGTCGGTGTCAGGGTCAGAGTCAGAGCCAGAGTCAGAGTCAGAGTCAGAGTCAGAGTCAGAGTCAGCGTCCGAGTCAGAGTCGAAGTCAGAGTCAGAGTCAGAGTCAGAGTCAGAGTCAGAGTCCAAGTCAGGGTCGGGTTAGAGTCAGAGTCAGAGTCAGAGTCAGAGTCAGAGTCAGAGTCCGAGTCTGGGTCGGGTTAGAGTCAGAGTCACAGTCAGAGCGAGAGTCAGAGTCAGAGTCAGAGCCAGAGTCGGACTCAGATTCAGAGTCAGAGTCAGAGTCAGAGTCAGAGTCAGAGTCCGAGTCTGGGTCGGGTTAAAGTCAGAGTCAGAGTCGGAGTCAGAGTCAGAGTCAGAGTCAGAGTCAGAGTCAGAGTCAGATTCAGAGTCAGAGTCAAAATCAGAGTCAGAGTCTGAGTCACAGTTAGAGTCAGAGTCAGAGTCAGAGTCAGAGTCAGAGTCAGAGTTAGAGTCAGAGTAAGAGTCAGAGTCAGAGTCCGAGTCAGGGTCAGGTCAGAGTCAGAGTCAGAGTCAGAGTCAGAGTCAGAGTCAGAGTCAGTGACAGAGTCAGAGTCATGATGTCGGAGTCAGAGTAAGAGTCAAAGTCGGAGTCATGAAGTTGGAGTCCGAGTCAGAGTCCGAGTCATAGTCATGAGGTCAAAGTCAGAGTCATAGTCAGAGTCAGTGTCAGCGTCCGAGTCAGAGTCGAAGTCAGAGTCAGAGTCCGAGTCAGGGTCAGGCCAGAGTCATAGTCAGAGTCAGAGTCAGAGTCAGAGTCAGAGTCAGAGTCAGAGTCAGAGTCATGATGTCGGAGTCGAAGTACGAGTCCGAGCCAGGGTCAGGTCGGAGTCAGAGTCAGAGTCAGAGTCAGAGTCAGAGTCAGAGTCAGCGTCAGAGTCAGAGTCAGAGTCAGAATCAGAGTCAGAGTCTGATTCAGAGTCAGAGTCAGAGTCAGAGTCAGAGTCGCAGTCAGAGTCAGAGTCAGAGTCAGAGTCAGAGTCAGAGTCAAAATCAGAGTCAGAGTCTGAGTCACAGTTAGAGTCAGAGTCAGAGTCAGAGTCAGAGTCAGAGTCAGAGTCAGAGTAAGAGTCAGAGTCAGAGTCCGAGTCAGGGTCAGGTCAGAGTCAGAGTCAGAGTCAGAGTCAGAGTCAGAGTCAGAGTCAGTGACAGAGTCAGAGGCATGATGTCGGAGTCAGAGTAAGAGTCAAAGTCGGAGTCATGAAGTTGGAGTCCGAGTCAGAGTCCGAGTCATAGTCATGAGGTCAAAGTCAGAGTCATAGTCAGAGTCAGTGTCAGCGTCCGAGTCAGAGTCGAAGTCAGAGTCAGAGTCCAAGTCAGGGTCGGGTTAGAGTCAGAGTCGGAGTCAGAGTCAGAGTCAGAGTCAGAGTCCGAGTCAGAGTCATGATGTCGGAGTCAGAGTAAGTGTCAAAGTCGGAGTCATGAAGTTGGAGTCCGAGTCAGAGTCCGAGTCATAGTCATGAGGTCAAAGTCAGAGTCATGGTCAGAGTCAGAGTCAGCGTCCGAGTCAGAGTCGAGGTCAGAGTCAGAGTCGGAGTCAGAGTCAGAGTCAGAGTCCAAGTCAGGGTCGGGTTAGAGTCAGAGTCAGAGTCAGAGTCAGAGTCAGAGTCAGAGTCCGAGTCTGGGTCGGGTTAGAGTCAGAGTCACAGTCAGAGCCAGAGTCAGAGTCAGAGTCAGAGCCAGAGTCGGACTCAGACTCAGAGTCAGAGTTAGAGTCAGAGTCAGAGTCAGAGTCCGAGTCAGGGTCAGGCCAGAGTCATAGTCAGAGTCAGAGTCAGAGTCAGAGTCAGAGTCAGAGTCAGAGTCAGAGTCATGATGTCGGAGTCGAAGTACGAGTCCGAGCCAGGGTCAGGTCGGAGTCAGAGTCAGAGTCAGAGTCAGAGTCAGAGTCAGAGTCAGCGTCAGAGTCAGAGTCAGAGTCAGAATCAGAGTCAGAGTCTGATTCAGAGTCAGAGTCAGAGTCAGAGTCAGAGTCAGAGTCAGAATCAGAGTCAGAGTCTGATTCAGAGTCACAGTCAGAGTCAGAGTCAGAGTCGGAGTCAGAGTCAGAGTCAGAGTCAGATTCAGAGTCAGAGTCAGAGTCAGAGTCCGAGTCAGGGTCAAGCCAGAGTCATAGTCAGAGTCAGAGTCAGCGTCAGAGTCAGAGTCGAAGTCAGAGTCAGAGTCAGAGTTAGAGTCAGAGTCAGAGTCAGAGTCAGAGTTAGAGTTAGAGTCGGTGTCAGGGTCAGAGTCAGAGCCAGAGTCAGAGTCAGAGTCAGAGTCAGAGTCAGAGTCAGCGTCCGAGTCAGAGTCGAAGTCAGAGTCAGAGTCAGAGTCAGAGTCAGAGTCAGAGTCCAAGTCAGGGTCGGGTTAGAGTCAGAGTCAGAGTCAGAGTCAGAGTCAGAGTCAGAGTCCGAGTCTGGGTCGGGTTAGAGTCAGAGTCACAGTCAGAGCGAGAGTCAGAGTCAGAGTCAGAGCCAGAGTCGGACTCAGATTCAGAGTCAGAGTCAGAGTCAGAGTCAGAGTCAGAGTACGAGTCTGGGTCGGGTTAAAGTCAGAGTCAGAGTCGGAGTCAGAGTCAGAGTCAGAGTCAGAGTCAGAGTCAGAGTCAGATTCAGAGTCAGAGTCAAAATCAGATTCAGAGTCTGAGTCACAGTTAGAGTCAGAGTCAGAGTCAGAGTCAGAGTCAGAGTCAGAGTTAGAGTCAGAGGAAGAGTCAGAGTCAGAGTCCGAGTCAGGGTCAGGTCAGAGTCAGAGTCAGAGTCAGAGTCAGAGTCAGAGTCAGAGTCAGTGACAGAGTCAGAGTCATGATGTCGGAGTCAGAGTAAGAGTCAAAGTCGGAGTCATGAAGTTGGAGTCCGAGTCAGAGTCCGAGTCATAGTCATGAGGTCAAAGTCAGAGTCATAGTCAGAGTCAGTGTCAGCGTCCGAGTCAGAGTCGAAGTCAGAGTCAGAGTCCGAGTCAGGGTCAGGCCAGAGTCATAGTCAGAGTCAGAGTCAGAGTCAGAGTCAGAGTCAGAGTCAGAGTCAGAGTCAGAGTCATGATGTCGGAGTCAGAGTAAGAGTCAAAGTCGGAGTCATGAAGTTGGAGTCCGAGTCAGAGTCCGAGTCATAGTCATGAGGTCAAAGTCAGAGTCATAGTCAGAGTCAGTGTCAGCGTCCGAGTCAGAGTCGAAGTCAGAGTCAGAGTCCGAGTCAGGGTCAGGCCAGAGTCATAGTCAGAGTCAGAGTCAGAGTCAGAGTCAGAGTCAGAGTCAGAGTCAGAGTCATGATGTCGGAGTCGAAGTACGAGTCCGAGCCAGGGTCAGGTCGGAGTCAGAGTCAGAGTCAGAGTCAGAGTCAGAGTCAGAGTCAGCGTCAGAGTCAGAGTCAGAGTCAGAATCAGAGTCAGAGTCTGATTCAGAGTCAGAGTCAGAGTCAGAGTCAGAGTCGCAGTCAGAGTCAGAGTCAGAGTCAGAGTCAGAGTCAGAGTCAAAATCAGAGTCAGAGTCTGAGTCACAGTTAGAGTCAGAGTCAGAGTCAGAGTCAGAGTCAGAGTCAGAGTCAGAGTAAGAGTCAGAGTCAGAGTCCGAATCAGGGTCAGGTCAGAGTCAGAGTCAGAGTCAGAGTCAGAGTCAGAGTCAGAGTCAGTGACAGAGTCAGAGGCATGATGTCGGAGTCAGAGTAAGAGTCAAAGTCGGAGTCATGAAGTTGGAGTCCGAGTCAGAGTCCGAGTCATAGTCATGAGGTCAAAGTCAGAGTCATAGTCAGAGTCAGTGTCAGCGTCCGAGTCAGAGTCGAAGTCAGAGTCAGAGTCCAAGTCAGGGTCGGGTTAGAGTCAGAGTCGGAGTCAGAGTCAGAGTCAGAGTCAGAGTCCGAGTCAGAGTCATGATGTCGGAGTCAGAGTAAGTGTCAAAGTCGGAGTCATGAAGTTGGAGTCCGAGTCAGAGTCCGAGTCATAGTCATGAGGTCAAAGTCAGAGTCATGGTCAGAGTCAGAGTCAGCGTCCGAGTCAGAGTCGAGGTCAGAGTCAGAGTCGGAGTCAGAGTCAGAGTCAGAGTCCAAGTCAGGGTCGGGTTAGAGTCAGAGTCAGAGTCAGAGTCAGAGTCAGAGTCAGAGTACGAGTCTGGGTCGGGTTAAAGTCAGAGTCAGAGTCGGAGTCAGAGTCAGAGTCAGAGTCAGAGTCAGAGTCAGAGTCAGATTCAGAGTCAGAGTCAAAATCAGATTCAGAGTCTGAGTCACAGTTAGAGTCAGAGTCAGAGTCAGAGTCAGAGTCAGAGTCAGAGTTAGAGTCAGAGGAAGAGTCAGAGTCAGAGTCCGAGTCAGGGTCAGGTCAGAGTCAGAGTCAGAGTCAGAGTCAGAGTCAGAGTCAGAGTCAGTGACAGAGTCAGAGTCATGATGTCGGAGTCAGAGTAAGAGTCAAAGTCGGAGTCATGAAGTTGGAGTCCGAGTCAGAGTCCGAGTCATAGTCATGAGGTCAAAGTCAGAGTCATAGTCAGAGTCAGTGTCAGCGTCCGAGTCAGAGTCGAAGTCAGAGTCAGAGTCCGAGTCAGGGTCAGGCCAGAGTCATAGTCAGAGTCAGAGTCAGAGTCAGAGTCAGAGTCAGAGTCAGAGTCAGAGTCAGAGTCATGATGTCGGAGTCAGAGTAAGAGTCAAAGTCGGAGTCATGAAGTTGGAGTCCGAGTCAGAGTCCGAGTCATAGTCATGAGGTCAAAGTCAGAGTCATAGTCAGAGTCAGTGTCAGCGTCCGAGTCAGAGTCGAAGTCAGAGTCAGAGTCCGAGTCAGGGTCAGGCCAGAGTCATAGTCAGAGTCAGAGTCAGAGTCAGAGTCAGAGTCAGAGTCAGAGTCAGAGTCATGATGTCGGAGTCGAAGTACGAGTCCGAGCCAGGGTCAGGTCGGAGTCAGAGTCAGAGTCAGAGTCAGAGTCAGAGTCAGAGTCAGCGTCAGAGTCAGAGTCAGAGTCAGAATCAGAGTCAGAGTCTGATTCAGAGTCAGAGTCAGAGTCAGAGTCAGAGTCCCAGTCAGAGTCAGAGTCAGAGTCAGAGTCAGAGTCAGAGTCAAAATCAGAGTCAGAGTCTGAGTCACAGTTAGAGTCAGAGTCAGAGTCAGAGTCAGAGTCAGAGTCAGAGTCAGAGTAAGAGTCAGAGTCAGAGTCCGAATCAGGGTCAGGTCAGAGTCAGAGTCAGAGTCAGAGTCAGAGTCAGAGTCAGAGTCAGTGACAGAGTCAGAGGCATGATGTCGGAGTCAGAGTAAGAGTCAAAGTCGGAGTCATGAAGTTGGAGTCCGAGTCAGAGTCCGAGTCATAGTCATGAGGTCAAAGTCAGAGTCATAGTCAGAGTCAGTGTCAGCGTCCGAGTCAGAGTCGAAGTCAGAGTCAGAGTCCAAGTCAGGGTCGGGTTAGAGTCAGAGTCGGAGTCAGAGTCAGAGTCAGAGTCAGAGTCCGAGTCAGAGTCATGATGTCGGAGTCAGAGTAAGTGTCAAAGTCGGAGTCATGAAGTTGGAGTCCGAGTCAGAGTCCGAGTCATAGTCATGAGGTCAAAGTCAGAGTCATGGTCAGAGTCAGAGTCAGCGTCCGAGTCAGAGTCGAGGTCAGAGTCAGAGTCGGAGTCAGAGTCAGAGTCAGAGTCCAAGTCAGGGTCGGGTTAGAGTCAGAGTCAGAGTCAGAGTCAGAGTCAGAGTCAGAGTCCGAGTCTGGGTCGGGTTAGAGTCAGAGTCACAGTCAGAGCCAGAGTCAGAGTCAGAGTCAGAGCCAGAGTCGGACTCAGACTCAGAGTCAGAGTTAGAGTCAGAGTCAGAGTCAGAGTCCGAGTCAGGGTCAGGCCAGAGTCATAGTCAGAGTCAGAGTCAGAGTCAGAGTCAGAGTCAGAGTCAGAGTCAGAGTCATGATGTCGGAGTCGAAGTACGAGTCCGAGCCAGGGTCAGGTCGGAGTCAGAGTCAGAGTCAGAGTCAGAGTCAGAGTCAGAGTCAGCGTCAGAGTCAGAGTCAGAGTCAGAATCAGAGTCAGAGTCTGATTCAGAGTCAGAGTCAGAGTCAGAGTCAGAGTCAGAGTCAGAATCAGAGTCAGAGTCTGATTCAGAGTCACAGTCAGAGTCAGAGTCAGAGTCGGAGTCAGAGTCAGAGTCAGAGTCAGATTCAGAGTCAGAGTCAGAGTCAGAGTCCGAGTCAGGGTCAAGCCAGAGTCATAGTCAGAGTCAGAGTCAGCGTCAGAGTCATGATGTCGGACTCAGAGTAAGAGTCAAAGTCGGAGTCATGAAGTTCGAGTCCGAGTCAGAGTCCGAGTCATAGTCATGAGGTCAAAGTCAGAGTCATAGTCAGAGTCAGAGTCAGCGTCCGAGTCAGAGTCGAAGTCAGAGTCAGAGTCAGAGTTAGAGTCAGAGTCAGAGTCAGAGTCAGAGTTAGAGTTAGAGTCGGTGTCAGGGTCAGAGTCAGAGCCAGAGTCAGAGTCAGAGTCAGAGTCAGAGTCAGAGTCAGCGTCCGAGTCAGAGTCGAAGTCAGAGTCAGAGTCAGAGTCAGAGTCAGAGTCAGAGTCCAAGTCAGGGTCGGGTTAGAGTCAGAGTCAGAGTCAGAGTCAGAGTCAGAGTCAGAGTCCGAGTCTGGGTCGGGTTAGAGTCAGAGTCACAGTCAGAGCGAGAGTCAGAGTCAGAGTCAGAGCCAGAGTCGGACTCAGATTCAGAGTCAGAGTCAGAGTCAGAGTCAGAGTCAGAGTCCGAGTCTGGGTCGGGTTAAAGTCAGAGTCAGAGTCGGAGTCAGAGTCAGAGTCAGAGTCAGAGTCAGAGTCAGAGTCAGATTCAGAGTCAGAGTCAAAATCAGATTCAGAGTCTGAGTCACAGTTAGAGTCAGAGTCAGAGTCAGAGTCAGAGTCAGAGTCAGAGTTAGAGTCAGAGTAAGAGTCAGAGTCAGAGTCCGAGTCAGGGTCAGGTCAGAGTCAGAGTCAGAGTCAGAGTCAGAGTCAGAGTCAGAGTCAGTGACAGAGTCAGAGTCATGATGTCGGAGTCAGAGTAAGAGTCAAAGTCGGAGTCATGAAGTTGGAGTCCGAGTCAGAGTCCGAGTCATAGTCATGAGGTCAAAGTCAGAGTCATAGTCAGAGTCAGTGTCAGCGTCCGAGTCAGAGTCGAAGTCAGAGTCAGAGTCCGAGTCAGGGTCAGGCCAGAGTCATAGTCAGAGTCAGAGTCAGAGTCAGAGTCAGAGTCAGAGTCAGAGTCAGAGTCATGATGTCGGAGTCGAAGTACGAGTCCGAGCCAGGGTCAGGTCGGAGTCAGAGTCAGAGTCAGAGTCAGAGTCAGAGTCAGAGTCAGCGTCAGAGTCAGAGTCAGAGTCAGAATCAGAGTCAGAGTCTGATTCAGAGTCAGAGTCAGAGTCAGAGTCAGAGTCGCAGTCAGAGTCAGAGTCAGAGTCAGAGTCAGAGTCAAAATCAGAGTCAGAGTCTGAGTCACAGTTAGAGTCAGAGTCAGAGTCAGAGTCAGAGTCAGAGTCAGAGTCAGAGTAAGAGTCAGAGTCAGAGTCCGAGTCAGGGTCAGGTCAGAGTCAGAGTCAGAGTCAGAGTCAGAGTCAGAGTCAGAGTCAGTGACAGAGTCAGAGGCATGATGTCGGAGTCAGAGTAAGAGTCAAAGTCGGAGTCATGAAGTTGAAGTCCGAGTCAGAGTCCGAGTCATAGTCATGAGGTCAAAGTCAGAGTCATAGTCAGAGTCAGTGTCAGCGTCCGAGTCAGAGTCGAAGTCAGAGTCAGAGTCCAAGTCAGGGTCGGGTTAGAGTCAGAGTCGGAGTCAGAGTCAGAGTCAGAGTCAGAGTCCGAGTCAGAGTCATGATGTCGGAGTCAGAGTAAGTGTCAAAGTCGGAGTCATGAAGTTGGAGTCCGAGTCAGAGTCCGAGTCATAGTCATGAGGTCAAAGTCAGAGTCATAGTCAGAGTCAGAGTCAGCGTCCGAGTCAGAGTCGAGGTCAGAGTCAGAGTCGGAGTCAGAGTCAGAGTCAGAGTCCAAGTCAGGGTCGGGTTAGAGTCAGAGTCAGAGTCAGAGTCAGAGTCAGAGTCAGAGTCCGAGTCTGGGTCGGGTTAGAGTCAGAGTCACAGTCAGAGCCAGAGTCAGAGTCAGAGTCAGAGCCAGAGTCGGACTCAGACTCAGAGTCAGAGTTAGAGTCAGAGTCAGAGTCAGAGTCCGAGTCTGGGTCGGGTTAAAGTCAGAGTCAGAGTCGGAGTCAGAGTCAGAGTCAGAGTCAGAGTCCGAGTCTGGGTCGGGTTAAAGTCAGAGTCAGAGTCAGAGTCAGAGTCAGAGTCCGAGTCAGAGTCAGAGTCAGAGTCAGAGTCAGAGTCAGAGTCAGAGTCAGAGTCAGAGTCAGAGTCAGCGTCAGAGTCAGAGTCAGAGTCAGAATCAGAGTCAGAGTCTGATTCAGAGTCAGAGTCAGAGTCAGAGTCAGAGTAAGAGTCAGAGTCAGAGTCAGAGTCAGAGTCAGAGTCAAAATCAGAGTCAGAGTCTGAGTCACAGTTAGAGTCAGAGTCAGAGTCAGAGTCAGAGTCAGAGTCAGAGTCAGAGTCAGAGTCAGAGTCAGATTCCGATTCAGAGTCAGAGTCAGAGTCCGAGCCAGGGTCAGGTCAGAGTCAG
Organism: Tenthredo distinguenda; assembly: GCA_947538915.1. NCBI lineage: Eukaryota > Metazoa > Arthropoda > Insecta > Hymenoptera > Tenthredinidae > Tenthredo > Tenthredo distinguenda. The sequence continues at coordinate 18,195,365 of OX384534.1, forward strand.
AGTCAGAGTGAGAGTCAGAGTCAGAGTCAGAGTCAGCGTCAGAGTCAGAGTCAGAGTCAGAATCAGAGTCAGAGTCTGATTCAGAGTCAGAGTCAGAGTCAGAGTCAGAGTCGGAGTCAGAGTCAGAGTCAGAGTCAGATTCAGAGTCAGAGTGAGAGTCAGAGTCCGAGTCAGGGTCAGGCCAGAGTCATAGTCAGAGTCAGAGTCAGCGTCAGAGTCATGATGTCGGAGTCAGAGTAAGAGTCAAAGTCGGAGTCATGAAGTTCGAGTCCGAGTCAGAGTCCGAGTCATAGTCATGAGGTCAAAGTCAGAGTCATAGTCAGAGTCAGAGTCAGCGTCCGAGTCAGAGTCGAAGTCAGAGTCAGAGTCAGAGTCAGAGTCAGAGTCAGAGTCAGAGTCAGAGTCAGAGTCAGAGTCAGAGTCAGATTCAGAGTCAGAGTCAAAATCAGAGTCAGAGTCTGAGTCACAGTTAGAGTCAGAGTCAGAGTCAGAGTCAGAGTCAGAGTCAGAGTCAGAGTCAGAGTCAGAGTCAGAGTCAGAGTCCGAGTCAGGGTCAGGTCAGAGTCAGAGTCAGAGTCAGAGTCAGAGTCAGAGTCAGAGTCAGTGACAGAGTCAGAGTCATGATGTCGGAGTCAGAGTAAGAGTCAAAGTCGGAGTCATGAAGTTGGAGTCCGAGTCAGAGTCCGAGTCATAGTCATGAGGTCAAAGTCAGAGTCATAGTCAGAGTCAGTGTCAGCGTCCGAGTCAGAGTCGAAGTCAGAGTCAGAGTCCGAGTCAGGGTCAGGCCAGAGTCATAGTCAGAGTCAGAGTCAGAGTCAGAGTCAGAGTCAGAGTCAGAGTCAGAGTCATGATGTCGGAGTCGAAGTACGAGTCCGAGCCAGGGTCAGGTCGGAGTCAGAGTCAGAGTCAGAGTCAGAGTCAGAGTCAGAGTCAGCGTCAGAGTCAGAGTCAGAGTCAGAATCAGAGTCAGAGTCTGATTCAGAGTCAGAGTCAGAGTCAGAGTCAGAGTCGCAGTCAGAGTCAGAGTCAGAGTCAGAGTCAGAGTCAGAGTCAAAATCAGAGTCAGAGTCTGAGTCACAGTTAGAGTCAGAGTCAGAGTCAGAGTCAGAGTCAGAGTCAGAGTCAGAGTAAGAGTCAGAGTCAGAGTCCGAGTCGGAGTCAAAGTCTGAGTCAGGGTCGGGTCAGAGTCAAAGTCCGAGTCAAAGTCAGAGTCACAGTCAGAGTCGGAGTCTGAGTTAGAGTCGGAGTCAGAGTCAGAGTCCGAGTCTGGGTCGGGTCAGAGTCAGAGTCAGAGTCAGAGCCAGAGTCAGAGTCAGAGTCAGAGTCAGAGTCGGAGTCGGAGTCAGATTCAGAGTCAGAGTCAGAGTCCGAGTCAGGGTCAGAGTCAGAGTCAGATGCAGAGTCGAAGTCAGAGTGAGAGTCAGAGTCAAAGTCAGAGTCAGAGTCAGAGTCAGAGTCAGAGTCAGAGTCCGAGTCTGGGTCGGGTTAGAGTCAGAGTCCGGGTCAGGGTCAGGTCAGAGTCAGAGTCGGAGTCAGAGTCAGAGTCAGAGTCAGAGTCAGAGTCCGAGTCAGAGTCAGAGTCAGAGTCAGAGTCAGAGTAAGAGTCAGAGTCAGAGTCAGAGTCAGAGTCAGAGTTAGAGTCAGAGTAAGCGTCAGAGCGAGAGTCGGAGTCAGAGTCAAAGTCAGAGTCAGAGTCAAAGTCCGAGTCAGGGTCGGGTCAGAGTCAAAGTCCGAGTCAGAGTCAGAGTCACAGTCAGAGTCGGAGTCTGAGTTAGAGTCGGAGTCAGAGTCAGAGTCAGAGTCAGAGTCAGAGTCAGAGTCAGAGTCAAAATCAGAGTCAGAGTCTGAGTCACAGTTAGAGTCAGAGTCAGAGTCAGAGTCAGAGTCAGAGTCAGAGTCAGAGTAAGAGTCAGAGTCAGAGTCCGAGTCAGGGTCAGGTCAGAGTCAGAGTCAGAGTCAGAGTCAGCGTCAGAGTCAGAGTCAGCGTCAGAGTCAGAGTCAGAGTCAGAATCAGAGTCAGAGTCTGATTCAGAGTCAGAGTCAGAGTCAGAGTCAGAGTCAGAGTCAGAGTCAGAGTCAGAGTCATGATGTCGGAGTCAGAGTACGAGTCCGAGCCAGGGTCAGGTCGGAGTCAGAGTCAGAGTCAGAGTCAGATTCAGAGTCAGCGTCAGAGTCAGAGTCAGAGTCAGAGTCAGAGTCAGAGTCAGAGTCAGAGTCACAGTCAGAGTCGGAGTCAGAGTTAGAGCCAGAGTCAGAGTCAGAGTCCGAGTCTGGGTCGGGTTAGAGTCAGAGTCAGAGTCAGAGCCAGAGTCAGAGTCAGAGTCAGAGTCAGAGTCGAAGTCAGAGTCAGAGTCAGAGTCAGAGTCAGAGTCCGAGTCAGGGTCAGGGTCAGAGTCAGATGCAGAGTCGAAGTCAGAGTCAGAGTCAGAGTCAGAGTCAGAGTCAGAGTCAGAGTCCGAGTCAGAGTCAGAGTCAGAGTCAGAGTCAGAGTCAGAGTCAGAGTCAGAGTCAGAGTCAGAGTCAGAGTCAGAGTCAGAGTCAGAATCAGAGTCAGAGTCTGATTCAGAGTCAGAGTCAGAGTCAGAGTCAGAGTCAGAGTCAGAGTCAGAGTCAGAATCATGATGTCGGAGTCAGAGTACGAGTCCGAGCCAGGGTCAGGTCGGAGTCAGAGTCAGAGTCAGAGTCAGATTCAGAGTCAGCGTCAGAGTCAGAGTCAGAGTCAGAGTCAGAGTCAGAGTCAGAGTCAGAGTCAGAGTCAGAGTCACAGTCAGAGTCGGAGTCAGAGTTAGAGTCAGAGTCAGAGTCAGAGTCCGAGTCTGGGTCGGGTTAGAGTCAGAGTCAGAGTCAGAGCCAGAGTCAGAGTCAGAGTCAGAGTCAGAGTCGGAGTCACAGTCAGAGTCAGAGTCAGAGTCAGAGTCCGAGTCAGGGTCAGGGTCAGAGTCAGATGCAGAGTCGAAGTCAGAATCAGAGTCAGAGTCAGAGTCAGAGTCAGAGTCAGAGTCAGAGTCCGAGTCAGAGTCAGAGTCAGAGTCAGAGTCAGAGTCAGAGTCAGAGTCAGAGTCAGAGTCAGAGTCAGAGTCAGAGTCAGCGTCACAGTCAGAGTCAGAGTCAGAGTCAGAGTCAGAGTCGGAGTCAGAGTCAGAGTCAGAGTCAAAATCAGAGTCAGAGTCTGAGTCACAGTTAGAGTCAGAGTCAGAGTCAGAGTCAGAGTCAGAGTCAGAGTCAGAGTCAGAGTCAGAGTCAGATTCCGAGTCAGAGTCAGAGTCAGAGTCCGAGCCAGGGTCAGGTCGGAGTCAGAGTCAGAGTCAGAGTCAGAGTCAGAGTCAGAGTCAGAGTCAGAATCAGAGTCAAAGTCTGATTCAGAGTCAGAGTCAGAGTCAGAGTCAGAGTCAGAGTCAGAGTCAGAGTTGGAGTTAGAGTCGGTGTCAGGGTCAGGTCAGAGTCGAAGTCAGAGTCAGAGTCAGAGTCAGAGCGAGAGTCGGAGTCAGAGTCAAAGTCAGAGTCAGAGTCAAAGTCCGAGTCCGAGTCAGGGTCAAGCCAGAGTCATAGTCAGAGTCAGAGTCAGCGTCAGAGTCATGATGTCGGAGTCAGAGTAAGAGTCAAAGTCGGAGTCATGAAGTTCGAGTCCGAGTCAGAGTCCGAGTCATAGTCATGAGGTCAAAGTCAGAGTCATAGTCAGAGTCAGAGTCAGAGTCAGAGTCAGTGACAGAGTCAGAGTCATGATGTCGGAGTCATAGTAAGTGTCAAAGTCGGAGTCATGAAGTTGGAGTCCGAGTCAGAGTCCGAGTCATAGTCATGAGGTCAAAGTCAGAGTCATAGTCAGAGTCAGAGTCAGAGTCAGAGTCAGAGTCAGAGTCAGAGTCCGAGTCTGGGTCGGGTTAGAGTCAGAGTCAGAGTCAGAGTCAGAGTCGGAGTCAGAGTCAGAGTCAGAGTCAGAGTCCGAGTCTGGGTCGGGTTAGAGTCAGAGTCCGAGTCAGGGTCAGGTCAGAGTCAGAGTCAGAGTCAGAGTCAGAGTCAGAGTCAGAGTCAGAGTCCGAGTCTGGGTCGGGTTAGAGTCAGAGTCCGAGTCAGGGTCAGGTCAGAGTCAGAGTCAGAGTCAGAGTCAGAGTCCGAGTCAGAGTCAGAGTCAGAGTCTGAGTCAGAGTCATAGTCAGAGTCAGAGTCAGAGTCAGAGTCAGAGTCAGAGTCAGCGTCAGAGTCAGAGTCAGAGTCAGAATCAGAGTCAGAGTCTGATTCAGAGTCAGAGTCAGAGTCAGAGTCAGAGTCAAAGTCAGAGTCAGAGTCAGAGTCAGAGTCAGAGTCAGAGTCAGAGTCAGAGTCCAAGTCAGGGTCGGGTTAGAGTCAGAGTCAGAGTCAGAGTCAGAGTCAGAGTCAGAGTCCGAGTCTGGGTCGGCTTAGAGTCAGAGTCAGAGTCTGAGTCAGAGTCAGAGTCAGAGTCAGAGTCAGAGTCAGAGTCCGAGTCTGGGTCGGGTTACAGTCAGAGTCCGAGTCAGGGTCAGGTCAGAGTCAGGGTCAGAGTCAGAGTCAGAGTCAGAGTCAGAGTCAGAGTCCGAGTCAGAGTCAGAGTCAGAGTCAGAGTCAGAGTCAGAGTCAGAGTCAGACTCAGAGTCAGAGTCAGAGTCAGAGTCAGCGTCAGAGTCAGAGTCAGAGTCAGAATCAGAGTCAGAGTCTGATTCAGAGTCAGAGTCAGAGTCAGAGTCAGAGTCAAAGTCAGAGTCAGAGTCAGAGTCAGAGTCAGAGTCAGAGTCAAAATCAGAGTCAGAGTCTGAGTCACAGTTAGAGTCAGAGTCAGAGTCAGAGTCAGAGTCAGAGTCAGAGTCAGAGTCAGAGTCAGATTCCGAGTCAGAGTCAGAGTCAGAGTCCGAGCCAGGGTCAGGTCGGAGTCAGAGTCAGAGTCAGAGTCAGAGTCAGAGTCAGAGTCAGAGTCAGAGTCAGAGTCAGAGTCAGAGTCAGAGTCCGAGTCAGAGTCAGAGTCAGAGTCAGAGTCAGAGTCAGAGTCAGAGTCAGAGTCAGCGTCAGAGTCAGAGTCAGAGTCAGAATCAGAGTCAGAGTCTGATTCAGAGTCAGAGTCAGAGTCAGAGTCAGAGTCAAAGTCAGAGTCAGAGTCAGAGTCAGAGTCAGAGTCAGAGTCAGATTCAGAGTCAGAGTCAGAGTCAGAGTCCGAGTCAGGGTCAGGCCAGAGTCATAGTCAGAGTCAGAGTCAGCGTCAGAGTCATGATGTCGGAGTCAGAGTAAGAGTCAAAGTCGGAGTCATGAAGTTCGAGTCCGAGTCAGAGTCCGAGTCATAGTCATGAGGTCAAAGTCAGAGTCATAGTCAGAGTCAGAGTCAGCGTCCGAGTCAGAGTCGAAGTCAGAGTCAGAGTCAGAGTCAGAGTCAGAGTCAGAGTCAGAGTCAGAGTCAGAGTCAGAGTCAGAGTCAGATTCAGAGTCAGAGTCAAAATCAGAGTCAGAGTCTGAGTCACAGTTAGAGTCAGAGTCAGAGTCAGAGTCAGAGTCAGAGTCAGAGTCAGAGTCAGAGTCAGAGTCAGAGTCAGAGTCCGAGTCAGGGTCAGGTCAGAGTCAGAGTCAGAGTCAGAGTCAGAGTCAGAGTCAGAGTCAGTGACAGAGTCAGAGTCATGATGTCGGAGTCAGAGTAAGAGTCAAAGTCGGAGTCATGAAGTCGGAGTCCGAGTCAGAGTCCGAGTCATAGTCATGAGGTCAAAGTCAGAGTCATAGTCAGAGTCAGTGTCAGCGTCCGAGTCAGAGTCGAAGCCAGAGTCAGAGTCCGAGTCAGGGTCAGGCCAGAGTCATAGTCAGAGTCAGAGTCAGAGTCAGAGTCAGAGTCAGAGTCAGAGTCAGAGTCATGATGTCGGAGTCGAAGTACGAGTCCGAGCCAGGGTCAGGTCGGAGTCAGAGTCAGAGTCAGAGTCAGAGTCAGAGTCAGAGTCAGCGTCAGAGTCAGAGTCAGAGTCAGAATCAGAGTCAGAGTCTGATTCAGAGTCAGAGTCAGAGTCAGAGTCAGAGTCGCAGTCAGAGTCAGAGTCAGAGTCAGAGTCAGAGTCAGAGTCAAAATCAGAGTCAGAGTCTGAGTCACAGTTAGAGTCAGAGTCAGAGTCAGAGTCAGAGTCAGAGTCAGAGTCAGAGTAAGAGTCAGAGTCAGAGTCCGAGTCGGAGTCAAAGTCTGAGTCAGGGTCGGGTCAGAGTCAAAGTCCGAGTCAAAGTCAGAGTCACAGTCAGAGTCGGAGTCTGAGTTAGAGTCGGAGTCAGAGTCAGAGTCCGAGTCTGGGTCGGGTCAGAGTCAGAGTCAGAGTCAGAGCCAGAGTCAGAGTCAGAGTCAGAGTCAGAGTCGGAGTCGGAGTCAGATTCAGAGTCAGAGTCAGAGTCCGAGTCAGGGTCAGAGTCAGAGTCAGATGCAGAGTCGAAGTCAGAGTGAGAGTCAGAGTCAAAGTCAGAGTCAGAGTCAGAGTCAGAGTCAGAGTCCGAGTCTGGGTCGGGTTAGAGTCAGAGTCCGGGTCAGGGTCAGGTCAGAGTCAGAGTCGGAGTCAGAGTCAGAGTCAGAGTCAGAGTCAGAGTCCGAGTCAGAGTCAGAGTCAGAGTCAGAGTCAGAGTAAGAGTCAGAGTCAGAGTCAGAGTCAGAGTCAGAGTTAGAGTCAGAGTAAGCGTCAGAGCGAGAGTCGGAGTCAGAGTCAAAGTCAGAGTCAGAGTCAAAGTCCGAGTCAGGGTCGGGTCAGAGTCAAAGTCCGAGTCAGAGTCAGAGTCACAGTCAGAGTCGGAGTCTGAGTTAGAGTCGGAGTCAGAGTCAGAGTCAGAGTCAGAGTCAGAGTCAGAGTCAGAGTCAAAATCAGAGTCAGAGTCTGAGTCACAGTTAGAGTCAGAGTCAGAGTCAGAGTCAGAGTCAGAGTCAGAGTCAGAGTAAGAGTCAGAGTCAGAGTCCGAGTCAGGGTCAGGTCAGAGTCAGAGTCAGAGTCAGAGTCAGCGTCAGAGTCAGAGTCAGCGTCAGAGTCAGAGTCAGAGTCAGAATCAGAGTCAGAGTCTGATTCAGAGTCAGAGTCAGAGTCAGAGTCAGAGTCAGAGTCAGAGTCAGAGTCAGAGTCATGATGTCGGAGTCAGAGTACGAGTCCGAGCCAGGGTCAGGTCGGAGTCAGAGTCAGAGTCAGAGTCAGATTCAGAGTCAGCGTCAGAGTCAGAGTCAGAGTCAGAGTCAGAGTCAGAGTCAGAGTCAGAGTCACAGTCAGAGTCGGAGTCAGAGTTAGAGCCAGAGTCAGAGTCAGAGTCCGAGTCTGGGTCGGGTTAGAGTCAGAGTCAGAGTCAGAGCCAGAGTCAGAGTCAGAGTCAGAGTCAGAGTCGAAGTCAGAGTCAGAGTCAGAGTCAGAGTCAGAGTCCGAGTCAGGGTCAGGGTCAGAGTCAGATGCAGAGTCGAAGTCAGAGTCAGAGTCAGAGTCAGAGTCAGAGTCAGAGTCAGAGTCCGAGTCAGAGTCAGAGTCAGAGTCAGAGTCAGAGTCAGAGTCAGAGTCAGAGTCAGAGTCAGAGTCAGAGTCAGAGTCAGAGTCAGAATCAGAGTCAGAGTCTGATTCAGAGTCAGAGTCAGAGTCAGAGTCAGAGTCAGAGTCAGAGTCAGAGTCAGAATCATGATGTCGGAGTCAGAGTACGAGTCCGAGCCAGGGTCAGGTCGGAGTCAGAGTCAGAGTCAGAGTCAGATTCAGAGTCAGCGTCAGAGTCAGAGTCAGAGTCAGAGTCAGAGTCAGAGTCAGAGTCAGAGTCACAGTCAGAGTCGGAGTCAGAGTTAGAGTCAGAGTCAGAGTCAGAGTCCGAGTCTGGGTCGGGTTAGAGTCAGAGTCAGAGTCAGAGCCAGAGTCAGAGTCAGAGTCAGAGTCAGAGTCGGAGTCACAGTCAGAGTCAGAGTCAGAGTCAGAGTCCGAGTCAGGGTCAGGGTCAGAGTCAGATGCAGAGTCGAAGTCAGAATCAGAGTCAGAGTCAGAGTCAGAGTCAGAGTCAGAGTCCGAGTCAGGGTCAAGCCAGAGTCATAGTCAGAGTCAGAGTCAGCGTCAGAGTCATGATGTCGGAGTCAGAGTAAGAGTCAAAGTCGGAGTCATGAAGTTCGAGTCCGAGTCAGAGTCCGAGTCATAGTCATGAGGTCAAAGTCAGAGTCATAGTCAGAGTCAGAGTCAGCGTCCGAGTCAGAGTCGAAGTCAGAGTCAGAGTCAGAGTTAGAGTCAGAGTCAGAGTCAGAGTCAGAGTTAGAGTTAGAGTCGGTGTCAGGGTCAGAGTCAGAGCCAGAGTCAGAGTCAGAGTCAGAGTCAGAGTCAGAGTCAGCGTCCGAGTCAGAGTCGAAGTCAGAGTCAGAGTCAGAGTCAGAGTCAGAGTCAGAGTCCAAGTCAGGGTCGGGTTAGAGTCAGAGTCAGAGTCAGAGTCAGAGTCAGAGTCAGAGTCCGAGTCTGGGTCGGGTTAGAGTCAGAGTCACAGTCAGAGCGAGAGTCAGAGTCAGAGTCAGAGCCAGAGTCGGACTCAGATTCAGAGTCAGAGTCAGAGTCAGAGTCAGAGTCAGAGTCCGAGTCTGGGTCGGGTTAAAGTCAGAGTCAGAGTCGGAGTCAGAGTCAGAGTCAGAGTCAGAGTCAGAGTCAGAGTCAGATTCAGAGTCAGAGTCAAAATCAGAGTCAGAGTCTGAGTCACAGTTAGAGTCAGAGTCAGAGTCAGAGTCAGAGTCAGAGTCAGAGTTAGAGTCAGAGTAAGAGTCAGAGTCAGAGTCCGAGTCAGGGTCAGGTCAGAGTCAGAGTCAGAGTCAGAGTCAGAGTCAGAGTCAGAGTCAGTGACAGAGTCAGAGTCATGATGTCGGAGTCAGAGTAAGAGTCAAAGTCGGAGTCATGAAGTTGGAGTCCGAGTCAGAGTCCGAGTCATAGTCATGAGGTCAAAGTCCGAGTCATAGTCAGAGTCAGTGTCAGCGTCCGAGTCAGAGTCGAAGTCAGAGTCAGAGTCCGAGTCAGGGTCAGGCCAGAGTCATAGTCAGAGTCAGAGTCAGAGTCAGAGTCAGAGTCAGAGTCAGAGTCAGAGTCATGATGTCGGAGTCGAAGTACGAGTCCGAGCCAGGGTCAGGTCGGAGTCAGAGTCAGAGTCAGAGTCAGAGTCAGAGTCAGAGTCAGCGTCAGAGTCAGAGTCAGAGTCAGAATCAGAGTCAGAGTCTGATTCAGAGTCAGAGTCAGAGTCAGAGTCAGAGTCGCAGTCAGAGTCAGAGTCAGAGTCAGAGTCAGAGTCAGAGTCAAAATCAGAGTCAGAGTCTGAGTCACAGTTAGAGTCAGAGTCAGAGTCAGAGTCAGAGTCAGAGTCAGAGTCAGAGTAAGAGTCAGAGTCAGAGTCCGAGTCAGGGTCAGGTCAGAGTCAGAGTCAGAGTCAGAGTCAGAGTCAGAGTCAGAGTCAGTGACAGAGTCAGAGGCATGATGTCGGAGTCAGAGTAAGAGTCAAAGTCGGAGTCATGAAGTTGGAGTCCGAGTCAGAGTCCGAGTCATAGTCATGAGGTCAAAGTCAGAGTCATAGTCAGAGTCAGTGTCAGCGTCCGAGTCAGAGTCGAAGTCAGAGTCAGAGTCCAAGTCAGGGTCGGGTTAGAGTCAGAGTCGGAGTCAGAGTCAGAGTCAGAGTCAGAGTCCGAGTCAGAGTCATGATGTCGGAGTCAGAGTAAGTGTCAAAGTCGGAGTCATGAAGTTGGAGTCCGAGTCAGAGTCCGAGTCATAGTCATGAGGTCAAAGTCAGAGTCATGGTCAGAGTCAGAGTCAGCGTCCGAGTCAGAGTCGAGGTCAGAGTCAGAGTCGGAGTCAGAGTCAGAGTCAGAGTCCAAGTCAGGGTCGGGTTAGAGTCAGAGTCAGAGTCAGAGTCAGAGTCAGAGTCAGAGTCCGAGTCTGGGTCGGGTTAGAGTCAGAGTCACAGTCAGAGCCAGAGTCAGAGTCAGAGTCAGAGCCAGAGTCGGACTCAGACTCAGAGTCAGAGTTAGAGTCAGAGTCAGAGTCAGAGTCCGAGTCAGGGTCAGGCCAGAGTCATAGTCAGAGTCAGAGTCAGAGTCAGAGTCAGAGTCAGAGTCAGAGTCAGAGTCATGATGTCGGAGTCGAAGTACGAGTCCGAGCCAGGGTCAGGTCGGAGTCAGAGTCAGAGTCAGAGTCAGAGTCAGAGTCAGAGTCAGCGTCAGAGTCAGAGTCAGAGTCAGAATCAGAGTCAGAGTCTGATTCAGAGTCAGAGTCAGAGTCAGAGTCAGAGTCAGAGTCAGAATCAGAGTCAGAGTCTGATTCAGAGTCACAGTCAGAGTCAGAGTCAGAGTCGGAGTCAGAGTCAGAGTCAGAGTCAGATTCAGAGTCAGAGTCAGAGTCAGAGTCCGAGTCAGGGTCAAGCCAGAGTCATAGTCAGAGTCAGAGTCAGCGTCAGAGTCATGATGTCGGACTCAGAGTAAGAGTCAAAGTCGGAGTCATGAAGTTCGAGTCCGAGTCAGAGTCCGAGTCATAGTCATGAGGTCAAAGTCAGAGTCATAGTCAGAGTCAGAGTCAGCGTCCGAGTCAGAGTCGAAGTCAGAGTCAGAGTCAGAGTTAGAGTCAGAGTCAGAGTCAGAGTCAGAGTTAGAGTTAGAGTCGGTGTCAGGGTCAGAGTCAGAGCCAGAGTCAGAGTCAGAGTCAGAGTCAGAGTCAGAGTCAGCGTCCGAGTCAGAGTCGAAGTCAGAGTCAGAGTCAGAGTCAGAGTCAGAGTCAGAGTCCAAGTCAGGGTCGGGTTAGAGTCAGAGTCAGAGTCAGAGTCAGAGTCAGAGTCAGAGTCCGAGTCTGGGTCGGGTTAGAGTCAGAGTCACAGTCAGAGCGAGAGTCAGAGTCAGAGTCAGAGCCAGAGTCGGACTCAGATTCAGAGTCAGAGTCAGAGTCAGAGTCAGAGTCAGAGTCCGAGTCTGGGTCGGGTTAAAGTCAGAGTCAGAGTCGGAGTCAGAGTCAGAGTCAGAGTCAGAGTCAGAGTCAGAGTCAGATTCAGAGTCAGAGTCAAAATCAGATTCAGAGTCTGAGTCACAGTTAGAGTCAGAGTCAGAGTCAGAGTCAGAGTCAGAGTCAGAGTTAGAGTCAGAGTAAGAGTCAGAGTCAGAGTCCGAGTCAGGGTCAGGTCAGAGTCAGAGTCAGAGTCAGAGTCAGAGTCAGAGTCAGAGTCAGTGACAGAGTCAGAGTCATGATGTCGGAGTCAGAGTAAGAGTCAAAGTCGGAGTCATGAAGTTGGAGTCCGAGTCAGAGTCCGAGTCATAGTCATGAGGTCAAAGTCAGAGTCATAGTCAGAGTCAGTGTCAGCGTCCGAGTCAGAGTCGAAGTCAGAGTCAGAGTCCGAGTCAGGGTCAGGCCAGAGTCATAGTCAGAGTCAGAGTCAGAGTCAGAGTCAGAGTCAGAGTCAGAGTCAGAGTCAGAGTCATGATGTCGGAGTCAGAGTAAGAGTCAAAGTCGGAGTCATGAAGTTGGAGTCCGAGTCAGAGTCCGAGTCATAGTCATGAGGTCAAAGTCAGAGTCATAGTCAGAGTCAGTGTCAGCGTCCGAGTCAGAGTCGAAGTCAGAGTCAGAGTCCGAGTCAGGGTCAGGCCAGAGTCATAGTCAGAGTCAGAGTCAGAGTCAGAGTCAGAGTCAGAGTCAGAGTCATGATGTCGGAGTCAGAGTACGAGTCCGAGCCAGGGTCAGGTCGGAGTCAGAGTCAGAGTCAGAGTCAGATTCAGAGTCAGCGTCAGAGTCAGAGTCAGAGTCAGAGTCAGAGTCAGAGTCAGAGTCAGAGTCACAGTCAGAGTCGGAGTCAGAGTTAGAGCCAGAGTCAGAGTCAGAGTCCGAGTCTGGGTCGGGTTAGAGTCAGAGTCAGAGTCAGAGCCAGAGTCAGAGTCAGAGTCAGAGTCAGAGTCGAAGTCAGAGTCAGAGTCAGAGTCAGAGTCGGAGTCCGAATAAGGGTCAGGGTCAGAGTCAGATGCAGAGTCGAAGTCAGAGTCAGAGTCAGAGTCAGAGTCAGAGTCAGAGTCAGAGTCCGAGTCAGAGTCAGAGTCAGAGTCAGAGTCAGAGTCAGAGTCAGAGTCAGAGTCAGAGTCAGAGTCAGAGTCAGAGTCAGAGTCAGAATCAGAGTCAGAGTCTGATTCAGAGTCAGAGTCAGAGTCAGAGTCAGAGTCAGAGTCAGAGTCAGAGTCAGAATCATGATGTCGGAGTCAGAGTACGAGTCCGAGCCAGGGTCAGGTCGGAGTCAGAGTCAGAGTCAGAGTCAGATTCAGAGTCAGCGTCAGAGTCAGAGTCAGAGTCAGAGTCAGAGTCAGAGTCAGAGTCAGAGTCAGAGTCAGAGTCACAGTCAGAGTCGGAGTCAGAGTTAGAGTCAGAGTCAGAGTCAGAGTCCGAGTCTGGGTCGGGTTAGAGTCAGAGTCAGAGTCAGAGCCAGAGTCAGAGTCAGAGTCAGAGTCAGAGTCGGAGTCACAGTCAGAGTCAGAGTCAGAGTCAGAGTCCGAGTCAGGGTCAGGGTCAGAGTCAGATGCAGAGTCGAAGTCAGAATCAGAGTCAGAGTCAGAGTCAGAGTCAGAGTCAGAGTCAGAGTCCGAGTCAGAGTCAGAGTCAGAGTCAGAGTCAGAGTCAGAGTCAGAGTCAGAGTCAGAGTCAGAGTCAGAGTCAGAGTCAGCGTCACAGTCAGAGTCAGAGTCAGAGTCAGAGTCAGAGTCGGAGTCAGAGTCAGAGTCAGAGTCAAAATCAGAGTCAGAGTCTGAGTCACAGTTAGAGTCAGAGTCAGAGTCAGAGTCAGAGTCAGAGTCAGAGTCAGAGTCAGAGTCAGAGTCAGATTCCGAGTCAGAGTCAGAGTCAGAGTCCGAGCCAGGGTCAGGTCGGAGTCAGAGTCAGAGTCAGAGTCAGAGTCAGAGTCAGAGTCAGAGTCAGAGTCAGAGTCAGAGTCAGAATCAGAGTCAAAGTCTGATTCAGAGTCAGAGTCAGAGTCAGAGTCAGAGTCAGAGTCAGAGTCAGAGTTGGAGTTAGAGTCGGTGTCAGGGTCAGGTCAGAGTCGAAGTCAGAGTCAGAGTCAGAGTCAGAGCGAGAGTCGGAGTCAGAGTCAAAGTCAGAGTCAGAGTCAAAGTCCGAGTCCGAGTCAGGGTCAAGCCAGAGTCATAGTCAGAGTCAGAGTCAGCGTCAGAGTCATGATGTCGGAGTCAGAGTAAGAGTCAAAGTCGGAGTCATGAAGTTCGAGTCCGAGTCAGAGTCCGAGTCATAGTCATGAGGTCAAAGTCAGAGTCATAGTCAGAGTCAGAGTCAGAGTCAGAGTCAGTGACAGAGTCAGAGTCATGATGTCGGAGTCATAGTAAGTGTCAAAGTCGGAGTCATGAAGTTGGAGTCCGAGTCAGAGTCCGAGTCATAGTCATGAGGTCAAAGTCAGAGTCATAGTCAGAGTCAGAGTCAGAGTCAGAGTCAGAGTCAGAGTCAGAGTCCGAGTCTGGGTCGGGTTAGAGTCAGAGTCAGAGTCAGAGTCAGAGTCGGAGTCAGAGTCAGAGTCAGAGTCAGAGTCCGAGTCTGGGTCGGGTTAGAGTCAGAGTCCGAGTCAGGGTCAGGTCAGAGTCAGAGTCAGAGTCAGAGTCAGAGTCAGAGTCAGAGTCAGAGTCCGAGTCTGGGTCGGGTTAGAGTCAGAGTCCGAGTCAGGGTCAGTTCAGAGTCAGAGTCAGAGTCAGAGTCAGAGTCCGAGTCAGAGTCAGAGTCAGAGTCTGAGTCAGAGTCATAGTCAGAGTCAGAGTCAGAGTCAGAGTCAGAGTCAGAGTCAGCGTCAGAGTCAGAGTCAGAGTCAGAATCAGAGTCAGAGTCTGATTCAGAGTCAGAGTCAGAGTCAGAGTCAGAGTCAAAGTCAGAGTCAGAGTCAGAGTCAGAGTCAGAGTCAGAGTCAGAGTCAGAGTCCAAGTCAGGGTCGGGTTAGAGTCAGAGTCAGAGTCAGAGTCAGAGTCAGAGTCAGAGTCCGAGTCTGGGTCGGCTTAGAGTCAGAGTCAGAGTCTGAGTCAGAGTCAGAGTCAGAGTCAGAGTCAGAGTCAGAGTCCGAGTCTGGGTCGGGTTACAGTCAGAGTCCGAGTCAGGGTCAGGTCAGAGTCAGGGTCAGAGTCAGAGTCAGAGTCAGAGTCAGAGTCAGAGTCCGAGTCAGAGTCAGAGTCAGAGTCAGAGTCAGAGTCAGAGTCAGAGTCAGACTCAGAGTCAGAGTCAGAGTCAGAGTCAGCGTCAGAGTCAGAGTCAGAGTCAGAATCAGAGTCAGAGTCTGATTCAGAGTCAGAGTCAGAGTCAGAGTCAGAGTCAAAGTCAGAGTCAGAGTCAGAGTCAGAGTCAGAGTCAGAGTCAAAATCAGAGTCAGAGTCTGAGTCACAGTTAGAGTCAGAGTCAGAGTCAGAGTCAGAGTCAGAGTCAGAGTCAGAGTCAGAGTCAGAGTCAGATTCCGAGTCAGAGTCAGAGTCAGAGTCCGAGCCAGGGTCAGGTCGGAGTCAGAGTCAGAGTCAGAGTCAGAGTCAGAGTCAGAGTCAGAGTCAGAGTCAGAGTCAGAGTCAGAGTCAGAGTCAGAGTCCGAGTCAGAGTCAGAGTCAGAGTCAGAGTCAGAGTCAGAGTCAGAGTCAGAGTCAGCGTCAGAGTCAGAGTCAGAGTCAGAGTCAGAGTCAGAGTCAGAGTCCGAGTCTGGGTCGGGTTAGAGTCAGAGTCAGAGTCAGAGTCAGAGTCGGAGTCAGAGTCAGAGTCAGAGTCAGAGTCCGAGTCTGGGTCGGGTTAGAGTCAGAGTCCGAGTCAGGGTCAGGTCAGAGTCAGAGTCAGAGTCAGAGTCAGAGTCAGAGTCAGAGTCAGAGTCAGAGTCAGAGTCAGAGTCAGAGTCAGAGTCAGAGTCAGAGTCAGAGTTAGAGTCAGAGTCAGAGTCAGAGTCAGAGTCAGCGTCAGAGTCAGAGTCAGAGTCAGAATCAGAGTCAGAGTCTGATTCAGAGTCAGAGTCAGAGTCAGAGTCAGAGTCAAAGTCAGAGTCAGAGTCAGAGTCAGAGTCAGAGTCAGAGTCAAAATCAGAGTCAGAGTCTGAGTCACAGTTAGAGTCAGAGTCAGAGTCAGAGTCAGAGTCATAGTCAGAGTCAGAGTCAGAGTCAGATTCCGAGTCAGAGTCAGAGTCAGAGTCCGAGCCAGGGTCAGGTCGGAGTCAGAGTCAGAGTCAGAGTCAGAGTCAGAGTCAGAGTCAGAGTCAGAGTCAGAGTCAGAGTCAGAGTCAGAATCAGAGTCAGAGTCTGATTCAGAGTCAGAGTCAGAGTCAGAGTCAGAGTCAGAGTCGGAGTCAGAGTCAGAGTCAGAGTCAGATTCAGAGTCAGAGTCAGAGTCAGAGTCCGAGTCAGGGTCAGGCCAGAGTCATAGTCAGAGTCAGAGTCAGCGTCAGAGTCATGATGTCGGAGTCAGAGTAAGAGTCAAAGTCGGAGTCATGAAGTTCGAGTCCGAGTCAGAGTCCGAGTCATAGTCATGAGGTCAAAGTCAGAGTCATAGTCAGAGTCAGAGTCAGCGTCCGAGTCAGAGTCGAAGTCAGAGTCAGAGTCAGAGTCAGAGTCAGAGTCAGAGTCAGAGTCAGAGTCAGAGTCAGAGTCAGAGTCAGATTCAGAGTCAGAGTCAAAATCAGAGTCAGAGTCTGAGTCACAGTTAGAGTCAGAGTCAGAGTCAGAGTCAGAGTCAGAGTCAGAGTCAGAGTCAGAGTCAGAGTCAGAGTCAGAGTCCGAGTCAGGGTCAGGTCAGAGTCAGAGTCAGAGTCAGAGTCAGAGTCAGAGTCAGAGTCAGTGACAGAGTCAGAGTCATGATGTCGGAGTCAGAGTAAGAGTCAAAGTCGGAGTCATGAAGTTGGAGTCCGAGTCAGAGTCCGAGTCATAGTCATGAGGTCAAAGTCAGAGTCATAGTCAGAGTCAGTGTCAGCGTCCGAGTCAGAGTCGAAGTCAGAGTCAGAGTCCGAGTCAGGGTCAGGCCAGAGTCATAGTCAGAGTCAGAGTCAGAGTCAGAGTCAGAGTCAGAGTCAGAGTCAGAGTCATGATGTCGGAGTCGAAGTACGAGTCCGAGCCAGGGTCAGGTCGGAGTCAGAGTCAGAGTCAGAGTCAGAGTCAGAGTCAGAGTCAGCGTCAGAGTCAGAGTCAGAGTCAGAATCAGAGTCAGAGTCTGATTCAGAGTCAGAGTCAGAGTCAGAGTCAGAGTCGCAGTCAGAGTCAGAGTCAGAGTCAGAGTCAGAGTCAGAGTCAAAATCAGAGTCAGAGTCTGAGTCACAGTTAGAGTCAGAGTCAGAGTCAGAGTCAGAGTCAGAGTCAGAGTCAGAGTAAGAGTCAGAGTCAGAGTCCGAGTCGGAGTCAAAGTCTGAGTCAGGGTCGGGTCAGAGTCAAAGTCCGAGTCAAAGTCAGAGTCACAGTCAGAGTCGGAGTCTGAGTTAGAGTCGGAGTCAGAGTCAGAGTCCGAGTCTGGGTCGGGTCAGAGTCAGAGTCAGAGTCAGAGCCAGAGTCAGAGTCAGAGTCAGAGTCAGAGTCGGAGTCGGAGTCAGATTCAGAGTCAGAGTCAGAGTCCGAGTCAGGGTCAGAGTCAGAGTCAGATGCAGAGTCGAAGTCAGAGTGAGAGTCAGAGTCAAAGTCAGAGTCAGAGTCAGAGTCAGAGTCAGAGTCCGAGTCTGGGTCGGGTTAGAGTCAGAGTCCGGGTCAGGGTCAGGTCAGAGTCAGAGTCGGAGTCAGAGTCAGAGTCAGAGTCAGAGTCAGAGTCCGAGTCAGAGTCAGAGTCAGAGTCAGAGTCAGAGTAAGAGTCAGAGTCAGAGTCAGAGTCAGAGTCAGAGTTAGAGTCAGAGTAAGCGTCAGAGCGAGAGTCGGAGTCAGAGTCAAAGTCAGAGTCAGAGTCAAAGTCCGAGTCAGGGTCGGGTCAGAGTCAAAGTCCGAGTCAGAGTCAGAGTCACAGTCAGAGTCGGAGTCTGAGTTAGAGTCGGAGTCAGAGTCAGAGTCAGAGTCAGAGTCAGAGTCAGAGTCAGAGTCAAAATCAGAGTCAGAGTCTGAGTCACAGTTAGAGTCAGAGTCAGAGTCAGAGTCAGAGTCAGAGTAAGAGTCAGAGTAAGAGTCAGAGTCAGAGTCCGAGTCAGGGTCAGGTCAGAGTCAGAGTCAGAGTCAGAGTCAGCGTCAGAGTCAGAGTCAGCGTCAGAGTCAGAGTCAGAGTCAGAATCAGAGTCAGAGTCTGATTCAGAGTCAGAGTCAGAGTCAGAGTCAGAGTCAGAGTCAGAGTCAGAGTCAGAGTCATGATGTCGGAGTCAGAGTACGAGTCCGAGCCAGGGTCAGGTCGGAGTCAGAGTCAGAGTCAGAGTCAGATTCAGAGTCAGCGTCAGAGTCAGAGTCAGAGTCAGAGTCAGAGTCAGAGTCAGAGTCAGAGTCACAGTCAGAGTCGGAGTCAGAGTTAGAGCCAGAGTCAGAGTCAGAGTCCGAGTCTGGGTCGGGTTAGAGTCAGAGTCAGAGTCAGAGCCAGAGTCAGAGTCAGAGTCAGAGTCAGAGTCGAAGTCAGAGTCAGAGTCAGAGTCAGAGTCAGAGTCCGAGTCAGGGTCAGGGTCAGAGTCAGATGCAGAGTCGAAGTCAGAGTCAGAGTCAGAGTCAGAGTCAGAGTCAGAGTCAGAGTCCGAGTCAGAGTCAGAGTCAGAGTCAGAGTCAGAGTCAGAGTCAGAGTCAGAGTCAGAGTCAGAGTCAGAGTCAGAGTCAGAGTCAGAATCAGAGTCAGAGTCTGATTCAGAGTCAGAGTCAGAGTCAGAGTCAGAGTCAGAGTCAGAGTCAGAGTCAGAATCATGATGTCGGAGTCAGAGTACGAGTCCGAGCCAGGGTCAGGTCGGAGTCAGAGTCAGAGTCAGAGTCAGATTCAGAGTCAGCGTCAGAGTCAGAGTCAGAGTCAGAGTCAGAGTCAGAGTCAGAGTCAGAGTCAGAGTCAGAGTCACAGTCAGAGTCGGAGTCAGAGTTAGAGTCAGAGTCAGAGTCAGAGTCCGAGTCTGGGTCGGGTTAGAGTCAGAGTCAGAGTCAGAGCCAGAGTCAGAGTCAGAGTCAGAGTCAGAGTCGGAGTCACAGTCAGAGTCAGAGTCAGAGTCAGAGTCCGAGTCAGGGTCAGGGTCAGAGTCAGATGCAGAGTCGAAGTCAGAATCAGAGTCAGAGTCAGAGTCAGAGTCAGAGTCAGAGTCAGAGTCCGAGTCAGAGTCAGAGTCAGAGTCAGAGTCAGAGTCAGAGTCAGAGTCAGAGTCAGAGTCAGAGTCAGAGTCAGAGTCAGCGTCACAGTCAGAGTCAGAGTCAGAGTCAGAGTCAGAGTCGGAGTCAGAGTCAGAGTCAGAGTCAAAATCAGAGTCAGAGTCTGAGTCACAGTTAGAGTCAGAGTCAGAGTCAGAGTCAGAGTCAGAGTCAGAGTCAGATTCCGAGTCAGAGTCAGAGTCAGAGTCCGAGCCAGGGTCAGGTCGGAGTCAGAGTCAGAGTCAGAGTCAGAGTCAGAGTCAGAGTCAGAGTCAGAGTCAGAGTCAGAGTCAGAATCAGAGTCAAAGTCTGATTCAGAGTCAGAGTCAGAGTCAGAGTCAGAGTCAGAGTCAGAGTCAGAGTTGGAGTTAGAGTCGGTGTCAGGGTCAGGTCAGAGTCGAAGTCAGAGTCAGAGTCAGAGTCAGAGCGAGAGTCGGAGTCAGAGTCAAAGTCAGAGTCAGAGTCAAAGTCCGAGTCCGAGTCAGGGTCAAGCCAGAGTCATAGTCAGAGTCAGAGTCAGCGTCAGAGTCATGATGTCGGAGTCAGAGTAAGAGTCAAAGTCGGAGTCATGAAGTTCGAGTCCGAGTCAGAGTCCGAGTCATAGTCATGAGGTCAAAGTCAGAGTCATAGTCAGAGTCAGAGTCAGAGTCAGAGTCAGTGACAGAGTCAGAGTCATGATGTCGGAGTCATAGTAAGTGTCAAAGTCGGAGTCATGAAGTTGGAGTCCGAGTCAGAGTCCGAGTCATAGTCATGAGGTCAAAGTCAGAGTCATAGTCAGAGTCAGAGTCAGAGTCAGAGTCAGAGTCAGAGTCAGAGTCCGAGTCTGGGTCGGGTTAGAGTCAGAGTCAGAGTCAGAGTCAGAGTCGGAGTCAGAGTCAGAGTCAGAGTCAGAGTCCGAGTCTGGGTCGGGTTAGAGTCAGAGTCCGAGTCAGGGTCAGGTCAGAGTCAGAGTCAGAGTCAGAGTCAGAGTCAGAGTCAGAGTCAGAGTCCGAGTCTGGGTCGGGTTAGAGTCAGAGTCCGAGTCAGGGTCAGGTCAGAGTCAGAGTCAGAGTCAGAGTCAGAGTCCGAGTCAGAGTCAGAGTCAGAGTCTGAGTCAGAGTCATAGTCAGAGTCAGAGTCAGAGTCAGAGTCAGAGTCAGAGTCAGCGTCAGAGTCAGAGTCAGAGTCAGAATCAGAGTCAGAGTCTGATTCAGAGTCAGAGTCAGAGTCAGAGTCAGAGTCAAAGTCAGAGTCAGAGTCAGAGTCAGAGTCAGAGTCAGAGTCAGAGTCAGAGTCCAAGTCAGGGTCGGGTTAGAGTCAGAGTCAGAGTCAGAGTCAGAGTCAGAGTCAGAGTCCGAGTCTGGGTCGGCTTAGAGTCAGAGTCAGAGTCTGAGTCAGAGTCAGAGTCAGAGTCAGAGTCAGAGTCAGAGTCCGAGTCTGGGTCGGGTTACAGTCAGAGTCCGAGTCAGGGTCAGGTCAGAGTCAGGGTCAGAGTCAGAGTCAGAGTCAGAGTCAGAGTCAGAGTCCGAGTCAGAGTCAGAGTCAGAGTCAGAGTCAGAGTCAGAGTCAGAGTCAGACTCAGAGTCAGAGTCAGAGTCAGAGTCAGCGTCAGAGTCAGAGTCAGAGTCAGAATCAGAGTCAGAGTCTGATTCAGAGTCAGAGTCAGAGTCAGAGTCAGAGTCAAAGTCAGAGTCAGAGTCAGAGTCAGAGTCAGAGTCAGAGTCAAAATCAGAGTCAGAGTCTGAGTCACAGTTAGAGTCAGAGTCAGAGTCAGAGTCAGAGTCAGAGTCAGAGTCAGAGTCAGAGTCAGATTCCGAGTCAGAGTCAGAGTCAGAGTCCGAGCCAGGGTCAGGTCGGAGTCAGAGTCAGAGTCAGAGTCAGAGTCAGAGTCAGAGTCAGAGTCAGAGTCAGAGTCAGAGTCAGAGTCAGAGTCCGAGTCAGAGTCAGAGTCAGAGTCAGAGTCAGAGTCAGAGTCAGAGTCAGAGTCAGCGTCAGAGTCAGAGTCAGAGTCAGAATCAGAGTCAGAGTCTGATTCAGAGTCAGAGTCAGAGTCAGAGTCAGAGTCAAAGTCAGAGTCAGAGTCAGAGTCAGAGTCAGAGTCAGAGTCAGAGTCAGAGTCCAAGTCAGGGTCGGGTTAGAGTCAGAGTCAGAGTCAGAGTCAGAGTCAGAGTCAGAGTCAGAGTCAGAGTCCGAGTCTGGGTCGGGTTAGAGTCAGAGTCAGAGTCAGAGTCAGAGTCGGAGTCAGAGTCAGAGTCAGAGTCAGAGTCCGAGTCTGGGTCGGGTTAGAGTCAGAGTCCGAGTCAGGGTCAGGTCAGAGTCAGAGTCAGAGTCAGAGTCAGAGTCAGAGTCAGAGTCAGAGTCAGAGTCAGAGTCAGAGTCAGAGTCAGAGTCAGAGTCAGAGTCAGAGTCAGAGTGAGAGTCAGAGTCAGAGTCAGAGTCAGAGTCAGCGTCAGAGTCAGAGTCAGAGTCAGAATCAGAGTCAGAGTCTGATTCAGAGTCAGAGTCAGAGTCAGAGTCAGAGTCAAAGTCAGAGTCAGAGTCAGAGTCAGAGTCAGAGTCAGAGTCAAAATCAGAGTCAGAGTCTGAGTCACAGTTAGAGTCAGAGTCAGAGTCAGAGTCAGAGTCATAGTCAGAGTCAGAGTCAGAGTCAGATTCCGAGTCAGAGTCAGAGTCAGAGTCCGAGCCAGGGTCAGGTCGGAGTCAGAGTCAGAGTCAGAGTCAGAGTCAGAGTCAGAGTCAGAGTCAGAGTCAGAGTCAGAGTCAGAGTCAGAATCAGAGTCAGAGTCTGATTCAGAGTCAGAGTCAGAGTCAGAGTCAGAGTCGGAGTCAGAGTCAGAGTCAGAGTCAGATTCAGAGTCAGAGTCAGAGTCAGAGTCCGAGTCAGGGTCAAGCCAGAGTCATAGTCAGAGTCAGAGTCAGCGTCAGAGTCATGATGTCGGAGTCAGAGTAAGAGTCAAAGTCGGAGTCATGAAGTTCGAGTCCGAGTCAGAGTCCGAGTCATAGTCATGAGGTCAAAGTCAGAGTCATAGTCAGAGTCAGAGTCAGCGTCCGAGTCAGAGTCGAAGTCAGAGTCAGAGTCAGAGTTAGAGTCAGAGTCAGAGTCAGAGTCAGAGTTAGAGTTAGAGTCGGTGTCAGGGTCAGAGTCAGAGCCAGAGTCAGAGTCAGAGTCAGAGTCAGAGTCAGAGTCAGCGTCCGAGTCAGAGTCGAAGTCAGAGTCAGAGTCAGAGTCAGAGTCAGAGTCAGAGTCCAAGTCAGGGTCGGG
Source organism: Tenthredo distinguenda (assembly GCA_947538915.1). Taxonomy (NCBI): domain Eukaryota; kingdom Metazoa; phylum Arthropoda; class Insecta; order Hymenoptera; family Tenthredinidae; genus Tenthredo; species Tenthredo distinguenda. The sequence goes on from OX384534.1 coordinate 18,216,781, forward strand.
TTAGAGTCAGAGTCAGAGTCAGAGTCAGAGTCAGAGTCAGAGTCCGAGTCTGGGTCGGGTTAGAGTCAGAGTCACAGTCAGAGCGAGAGTCAGAGTCAGAGTCAGAGCCAGAGTCGGACTCAGATTCAGAGTCAGAGTCAGAGTCAGAGTCAGAGTCAGAGTCCGAGTCTGGGTCGGGTTAAAGTCAGAGTCAGAGTCGGAGTCAGAGTCAGAGTCAGAGTCAGAGTCAGAGTCAGAGTCAGATTCAGAGTCAGAGTCAAAATCAGAGTCAGAGTCTGAGTCACAGTTAGAGTCAGAGTCAGAGTCAGAGTCAGAGTCAGAGTCAGAGTTAGAGTCAGAGTAAGAGTCAGAGTCAGAGTCCGAGTCAGGGTCAGGTCAGAGTCAGAGTCAGAGTCAGAGTCAGCGTCAGAGTCATGATGTCGGAGTCAGAGTAAGAGTCAAAGTCGGAGTCATGAAGTTCGAGTCCGAGTCAGAGTCCGAGTCATAGTCATGAGGTCAAAGTCAGAGTCATAGTCAGAGTCAGAGTCAGCGTCCGAGTCAGAGTCGAAGTCAGAGTCAGAGTCAGAGTTAGAGTCAGAGTCAGAGTCAGAGTCAGAGTTAGAGTTAGAGTCGGTGTCAGGGTCAGAGTCAGAGCCAGAGTCAGAGTCAGAGTCAGAGTCAGAGTCAGAGTCAGCGTCCGAGTCAGAGTCGAAGTCAGAGTCAGAGTCAGAGTCAGAGTCAGAGTCAGAGTCCAAGTCAGGGTCGGGTTAGAGTCAGAGTCAGAGTCAGAGTCAGAGTCAGAGTCAGAGTCCGAGTCTGGGTCGGGTTAGAGTCAGAGTCACAGTCAGAGCGAGAGTCAGAGTCAGAGTCAGAGCCAGAGTCGGACTCAGATTCAGAGTCAGAGTCAGAGTCAGAGTCAGAGTCAGAGTCCGAGTCTGGGTCGGGTTAAAGTCAGAGTCAGAGTCGGAGTCAGAGTCAGAGTCAGAGTCAGAGTCAGAGTCAGAGTCAGATTCAGAGTCAGAGTCAAAATCAGAGTCAGAGTCTGAGTCACAGTTAGAGTCAGAGTCAGAGTCAGAGTCAGAGTCAGAGTCAGAGTTAGAGTCAGAGTAAGAGTCAGAGTCAGAGTCCGAGTCAGGGTCAGGTCAGAGTCAGAGTCAGAGTCAGAGTCAGAGTCAGAGTCAGAGTCAGTGACAGAGTCAGAGTCATGATGTCGGAGTCAGAGTAAGAGTCAAAGTCGGAGTCATGAAGTTGGAGTCCGAGGAAGAGTCCGAGTCATAGTCATGAGGTCAAAGTCAGAGTCATAGTCAGAGTCAGTGTCAGCGTCCGAGTCAGAGTCGAAGTCGGAGTCAGAGTCCGAGTCAGGGTCAGGCCAGAGTCATAGTCAGAGTCAGAGTCAGAGTCAGAGTCAGAGTCAGAGTCAGAGTCAGAGTCATGATGTCGGAGTCGAAGTACGAGTCCGAGCCAGGGTCAGGTCGGAGTCAGAGTCAGAGTCAGAGTCAGAGTCAGAGTCAGAGTCAGCGTCAGAGTCAGAGTCAGAGTCAGAATCAGAGTCAGAGTCTGATTCAGAGTCAGAGTCAGAGTCAGAGTCAGAGTCGCAGTCAGAGTCAGAGTCAGAGTCAGAGTCAGAGTCAGAGTCAAAATCAGAGTCAGAGTCTGAGTCACAGTTAGAGTCAGAGTCAGAGTCAGAGTCAGAGTCAGAGTCAGAGTCAGAGTAAGAGTCAGAGTCAGAGTCCGAGTCAGGGTCAGGTCAGAGTCAGAGTCAGAGTCAGAGTCAGAGTCAGAGTCAGAGTCAGTGACAGAGTCAGAGGCATGATGTCGGAGTCAGAGTAAGAGTCAAAGTCGGAGTCATGAAGTTGGAGTCCGAGTCAGAGTCCGAGTCATAGTCATGAGGTCAAAGTCAGAGTCATAGTCAGAGTCAGTGTCAGCGTCCGAGTCAGAGTCGAAGTCAGAGTCAGAGTCCAAGTCAGGGTCGGGTTAGAGTCAGAGTCGGAGTCAGAGTCAGAGTCAGAGTCAGAGTCCGAGTCAGAGTCATGATGTCGGAGTCAGAGTAAGTGTCAAAGTCGGAGTCATGAAGTTGGAGTCCGAGTCAGAGTCCGAGTCATAGTCATGAGGTCAAAGTCAGAGTCATAGTCAGAGTCAGAGTCAGCGTCCGAGTCAGAGTCGAGGTCAGAGTCAGAGTCGGAGTCAGAGTCAGAGTCAGAGTCCAAGTCAGGGTCGGGTTAGAGTCAGAGTCAGAGTCAGAGTCAGAGTCAGAGTCAGAGTCAGAGTCCGAGTCTGGGTCGGGTTAGAGTCAGAGTCACAGTCAGAGCCAGAGTCAGAGTCAGAGTCAGAGCCAGAGTCGGACTCAGACTCAGAGTCAGAGTCAGAGTCAGAGTCAGAGTCAGAGTCCGAGTCTGGGTCGGGTTAAAGTCAGAGTCAGAGTCGGAGTCAGAGTCAGAGTCAGAGTCAGAGTCCGAGTCTGGGTCGGGTTAAAGTCAGAGTCAGAGTCAGAGTCAGAGTCAGAGTCCGAGTCAGAGTCAGAGTCAGAGTCAGAGTCAGAGTCAGAGTCAGAGTCAGAGTCAGAGTCAGAGTCAGAGTCAGAGTCAGCGTCAGAGTCAGAGTCAGAGTCAGAATCAGAGTCAGAGTCTGATTCAGAGTCAGAGTCAGAGTCAGAGTCAGAGTAAGAGTCAGAGTCAGAGTCAGAGTCAGAGTCAGAGTCAAAATCAGAGTCAGAGTCTGAGTCACAGTTAGAGTCAGAGTCACAGTCAGAGTCAGAGTCAGAGTCAGAGTCAGAGTCAGAGTCAGAGTCAGATTCCGAGTCAGAGTCAGAGTCAGAGTCCGAGCCAGGGTCAGGTCGGAGTCAGAGTCAGAGTGAGAGTCAGAGTCAGAGTCAGAGTCGGAGTCAGAGTCAGAGTCAGAGTCAGAATCAGAGTCAGAGTCTGATTCAGAGTCAGAGTCAGAGTCAGAGTCAGAGTCGGAGTCAGAGTCAGAGTCAGAGTCAGATTCAGAGTCAGAGTCAGAGTCAGAGTCCGAGTCAGGGTCAGGCCAGAGTCATAGTCAGAGTCAGAGTCAGCGTCATAGTCATGATGTCGGAGTCAGAGTAAGAGTCAAAGTCGGAGTCATGAAGTTCGAGTCCGAGTCAGAGTCCGAGTCATAGTCATGAGGTCAAAGTCAGAGTCATAGTCAGAGTCAGAGTCAGCGTCCGAGTCAGAGTCGAAGTCAGAGTCAGAGTCAGAGTCAGAGTCAGAGTCAGTGACAGAGTCAGAGTCATGATGTCGGAGTCATAGTAAGTGTCAAAGTCGGAGTCATGAAGTTGGAGTCCGAGTCAGAGTCCGAGTCATAGTCATGAGGTCAAAGTCAGAGTCATAGTCAGAGTCAGAGTCAGAGTCAGAGTCAGAGTCAGAGTCAGAGTCCGAGTCTGGGTCGGGTTAGAGTCAGAGTCAGAGTCAGAGTCAGAGTCGGAGTCAGAGTCAGAGTCAGAGTCAGAGTCCGAGTCTGGGTCGGGTTAGAGTCAGAGTCCGAGTCAGGGTCAGGTCAGAGTCAGAGTCAGAGTCAGAGTCAGAGTCAGAGTCAGAGTCAGAGTCCGAGTCTGGGTCGGGTTAGAGTCAGAGTCCGAGTCAGGGTCAGGTCAGAGTCAGAGTCAGAGTCAGAGTCAGAGTCCGAGTCAGAGTCAGAGTCAGAGTCTGAGTCAGAGTCATAGTCAGAGTCAGAGTCAGAGTCAGAGTCAGAGTCAGAGTCAGCGTCAGAGTCAGAGTCAGAGTCAGAATCAGAGTCAGAGTCTGATTCAGAGTCAGAGTCAGAGTCAGAGTCAGAGTCAAAGTCAGAGTCAGAGTCAGAGTCAGAGTCAGAGTCAGAGTCAGAGTCAGAGTCCAAGTCAGGGTCGGGTTAGAGTCAGAGTCAGAGTCAGAGTCAGAGTCAGAGTCAGAGTCCGAGTCTGGGTCGGCTTAGAGTCAGAGTCAGAGTCTGAGTCAGAGTCAGAGTCAGAGTCAGAGTCAGAGTCAGAGTCCGAGTCTGGGTCGGGTTACAGTCAGAGTCCGAGTCAGGGTCAGGTCAGAGTCAGGGTCAGAGTCAGAGTCAGAGTCAGAGTCAGAGTCAGAGTCCGAGTCAGAGTCAGAGTCAGAGTCAGAGTCAGAGTCAGAGTCAGAGTCAGACTCAGAGTCAGAGTCAGAGTCAGAGTCAGCGTCAGAGTCAGAGTCAGAGTCAGAATCAGAGTCAGAGTCTGATTCAGAGTCAGAGTCAGAGTCAGAGTCAGAGTCAAAGTCAGAGTCAGAGTCAGAGTCAGAGTCAGAGTCAGAGTCAAAATCAGAGTCAGAGTCTGAGTCACAGTTAGAGTCAGAGTCAGAGTCAGAGTCAGAGTCAGAGTCAGAGTCAGAGTCAGAGTCAGATTCCGAGTCAGAGTCAGAGTCAGAGTCCGAGCCAGGGTCAGGTCGGAGTCAGAGTCAGAGTCAGAGTCAGAGTCAGAGTCAGAGTCAGAGTCAGAGTCAGAGTCAGAGTCAGAGTCAGAGTCCGAGTCAGAGTCAGAGTCAGAGTCAGAGTCAGAGTCAGAGTCAGAGTCAGAGTCAGCGTCAGAGTCAGAGTCAGAGTCAGAATCAGAGTCAGAGTCTGATTCAGAGTCAGAGTCAGAGTCAGAGTCAGAGTCAAAGTCAGAGTCAGAGTCAGAGTCAGAGTCAGAGTCAGAGTCAGAGTCAGAGTCCAAGTCAGGGTCGGGTTAGAGTCAGAGTCAGAGTCAGAGTCAGAGTCAGAGTCAGAGTCAGAGTCAGAGTCCGAGTCTGGGTCGGGTTAGAGTCAGAGTCAGAGTCAGAGTCAGAGTCGGAGTCAGAGTCAGAGTCAGAGTCAGAGTCCGAGTCTGGGTCGGGTTAGAGTCAGAGTCCGAGTCAGGGTCAGGTCAGAGTCAGAGTCAGAGTCAGAGTCAGAGTCAGAGTCAGAGTCAGAGTCAGAGTCAGAGTCAGAGTCAGAGTCAGAGTCAGAGTCAGAGTCAGAGTTAGAGTCAGAGTCAGAGTCAGAGTCAGAGTCAGCGTCAGAGTCAGAGTCAGAGTCAGAATCAGAGTCAGAGTCTGATTCAGAGTCAGAGTCAGAGTCAGAGTCAGAGTCAAAGTCAGAGTCAGAGTCAGAGTCAGAGTCAGAGTCAGAGTCAAAATCAGAGTCAGAGTCTGAGTCACAGTTAGAGTCAGAGTCAGAGTCAGAGTCAGAGTCATAGTCAGAGTCAGAGTCAGAGTCAGATTCCGAGTCAGAGTCAGAGTCAGAGTCCGAGCCAGGGTCAGGTCGGAGTCAGAGTCAGAGTCAGAGTCAGAGTCAGAGTCAGAGTCAGAGTCAGAGTCAGAGTCAGAGTCAGAGTCAGAATCAGAGTCAGAGTCTGATTCAGAGTCAGAGTCAGAGTCAGAGTCAGAGTCGGAGTCAGAGTCAGAGTCAGAGTCAGATTCAGAGTCAGAGTCAGAGTCAGAGTCCGAGTCAGGGTCAAGCCAGAGTCATAGTCAGAGTCAGAGTCAGCGTCAGAGTCATGATGTCGGAGTCAGAGTAAGAGTCAAAGTCGGAGTCATGAAGTTCGAGTCCGAGTCAGAGTCCGAGTCATAGTCATGAGGTCAAAGTCAGAGTCATAGTCAGAGTCAGAGTCAGCGTCCGAGTCAGAGTCGAAGTCAGAGTCAGAGTCAGAGTTAGAGTCAGAGTCAGAGTCAGAGTCAGAGTTAGAGTTAGAGTCGGTGTCAGGGTCAGAGTCAGAGCCAGAGTCAGAGTCAGAGTCAGAGTCAGAGTCAGAGTCAGCGTCCGAGTCAGAGTCGAAGTCAGAGTCAGAGTCAGAGTCAGAGTCAGAGTCAGAGTCAGAGTCCGAGTCTGGGTCGGGTTAGAGTCAGAGTCACAGTCAGAGCGAGAGTCAGAGTCAGAGTCAGAGCCAGAGTCGGACTCAGATTCAGAGTCAGAGTCAGAGTCAGAGTCAGAGTCAGAGTCCGAGTCTGGGTCGGGTTAAAGTCAGAGTCAGAGTCGGAGTCAGAGTCAGAGTCAGAGTCAGAGTCAGAGTGAGAGTCAGATTCAGAGTCAGAGTCAAAATCAGAGTCAGAGTCTGAGTCACAGTTAGAGTCAGAGTCAGAGTCAGAGTCAGAGTCAGAGTCAGAGTTAGAGTCAGAGTAAGAGTCAGAGTCAGAGTCCGAGTCAGGGTCAGGTCAGAGTCAGAGTCAGAGTCAGAGTCAGAGTCAGAGTCAGAGTCAGTGACAGAGTCAGAGTCATGATGTCGGAGTCAGAGTAAGAGTCAAAGTCGGAGTCATGAAGTTGGAGTCCGAGGAAGAGTCCGAGTCATAGTCATGAGGTCAAAGTCAGAGTCATAGTCAGAGTCAGTGTCAGCGTCCGAGTCAGAGTCGAAGTCAGAGTCAGAGTCCGAGTCAGGGTCAGGCCAGAGTCATAGTCAGAGTCAGAGTCAGAGTCAGAGTCAGAGTCAGAGTCAGAGTCAGAGTCATGATGTCGGAGTCGAAGTACGAGTCCGAGCCAGGGTCAGGTCGGAGTCAGAGTCAGAGTCAGAGTCAGAGTCAGAGTCAGAGTCAGCGTCAGAGTCAGAGTCAGAGTCAGAATCAGAGTCAGAGTCTGATTCAGAGTCAGAGTCAGAGTCAGAGTCAGAGTCGCAGTCAGAGTCAGAGTCAGAGTCAGAGTCAGAGTCAGAGTCAAAATCAGGGTCAGAGTCTGAGTCACAGTTAGAGTCAGAGTCAGAGTCAGAGTCAGAGTCAGAGTCAGAGTCAGAGTCAGAGTAAGAGTCAGAGTCAGAGTCCGAGTCAGGGTCAGGTCAGAGTCAGAGTCAGAGTCAGAGCCAGAGTCGGACTCAGACTCAGAGTCAGAGTTAGAGTCAGAGTCAGAGTCAGAGTCCGAGTCTGGGTCGGGTTAAAGTCAGAGTCAGAGTCGGAGTCAGAGTCAGAGTCAGAGTCAGAGTCCGAGTCTGGGTCGGGTTAAAGTCAGAGTCAGAGTCAGAGTCAGAGTCAGAGTCCGAGTCAGAGTCAGAGTCAGAGTCAGAGTCAGAGTCAGAGTCAGAGTCAGAGTCAGAGTCAGAGTCAGAGTCAGAGTCAGCGTCAGAGTCAGAGTCAGAGTCAGAATCAGAGTCAGAGTCTGATTCAGAGTCAGAGTCAGAGTCAGAGTCAGAGTAAGAGTCAGAGTCAGAGTCAGAGTCAGAGTCAGAGTCAAAATCAGAGTCAGAGTCTGAGTCACAGTTAGAGTCAGAGTCACAGTCAGAGTCAGAGTCAGAGTCAGAGTCAGAGTCAGAGTCAGAGTCAGATTCCGAGTCAGAGTCAGAGTCAGAGTCCGAGCCAGGGTCAGGTCGGAGTCAGAGTCAGAGTGAGAGTCAGAGTCAGAGTCAGAGTCGGAGTCAGAGTCAGAGTCAGAGTCAGAATCAGAGTCAGAGTCTGATTCAGAGTCAGAGTCAGAGTCAGAGTCAGAGTCGGAGTCAGAGTCCGAGTCAGAGTCAGATTCAGAGTCAGAGTCAGAGTCAGAGTCCGAGTCAGGGTCAGGCCAGAGTCATAGTCAGAGTCAGAGTCAGCGTCATAGTCATGATGTCGGAGTCAGAGTAAGAGTCAAAGTCGGAGTCATGAAGTTCGAGTCCGAGTCAGAGTCCGAGTCATAGTCATGAGGTCAAAGTCAGAGTCATAGTCAGAGTCAGAGTCAGCGTCCGAGTCAGAGTCGAAGTCAGAGTCAGAGTCAGAGTCAGAGTCAGAGTCAGAGTCAGAGTCAGAGTCAGAGTCAGAGTCAGAGTCAGATTCAGAGTCAGAGTCAAAATCAGAGTCAGAGTCTGAGTCACAGTTAGAGTCAGAGTCAGAGTCAGAGTCAGAGTCAGAGTCAGAGTCAGAGTCAGAGTCAGAGTCAGAGTCAGAGTCCGAGTCAGGGTCAGGTCAGAGTCAGAGTCAGAGTCAGAGTCAGAGTCAGAGTCAGAGTCAGTGACAGAGTCAGAGTCATGATGTCGGAGTCAGAGTAAGAGTCAAAGTCGGAGTCATGAAGTTGGAGTCCGAGTCAGAGTCCGAGTCATAGTCATGAGGTCAAAGTCAGAGTCATAGTCAGAGTCAGAGTCCGAGTCAGAGTCAGAGTCAGAGTCAGAGTCAGAGTAAGAGTCAGAGTCAGAGTCAGAGTCAGAGTCAGAGTCAGAGTCAGAGTAAGCGTCAGAGCGAGAGTCGGAGTCAGAGTCAAAGTCAGAGTCAGAGTCAAAGTCCGAGTCAGGGTCGGGTCAGAGTCAAAGTCCGAGTCAGAGTCAGAGTCACAGTCAGAGTCGGAGTCTGAGTTAGAGTCGGAGTCAGAGTCAGAGTCCGAGTCTGGGTCGGGTTAGAGTCAGAGTCAGAGTCAGAGTCAGAGTCAGAGTCGGAGTCAGAATCAGAGTCAGAGTCAGAGTCAGAGTCCGAGTCAGGGTCAGAGTCAGAGTCAGATGCAGAGTCGAAGTCAGAGTCAGAGTCAGAGTCAGAGTCAGCGTCAGAGTCAGAGTCAGAGTCAGAGTCCGAGTCTGGGTCGGGTTAGAGTCAGAGTCCGAGTCAGGGTCAGGTCAGAGTCAGAGTCAGAGTCAGAGTCATAGTCAGAGTCAGAGTCAGAGTCCGAGTCAGAGTCAGAGTCAGAGTCAGATTCCGAGTCAGAGTCAGAGTCAGAGTCCGAGCCAGGGTCAGGTCGGAGTCAGAGTCAGAGTCAGAGTCAGAGTCAGAGTCAGAGTCAGAGTCAGAGTCAGAGTCAGAGTCAGAATCAGAGTCAGAGTCTGATTCAGAGTCACAGTCAGAGTCAGAGTCAGAGTCGGAGTCAGAGTCAGAGTCAGAGTCAGATTCAGAGTCAGAGTCAGAGTCAGAGTCCGAGTCAGGGTCAAGCCAGAGTCATAGTCAGAGTCAGAGTCAGCGTCAGAGTCATGATGTCGGAGTCAGAGTAAGAGTCAAAGTCGGAGTCATGAAGTTCGAGTCCGAGTCAGAGTCCGAGTCATAGTCATGAGGTCAAAGTCAAAGTCAGAGTCATAGTCAGAGTCAGAGTCCGAGTCAGAGTCAGAGTCAGAGTCAGAGTCAGAGTAAGAGTCAGAGTCAGAGTCAGAGTCAGAGTCAGAGTCAGAGTCAGAGTAAGCGTCAGAGCGAGAGTCGGAGTCAGAGTCAAAGTCAGAGTCAGAGTCAAAGTCCGAGTCAGGGTCGGGTCAGAGTCAAAGTCCGAGTCAGAGTCAGAGTCACAGTCAGAGTCGGAGTCTGAGTTAGAGTCGGAGTCAGAGTCAGAGTCCGAGTCTGGGTCGGGTTAGAGTCAGAGTCAGAGTCAGAGCCAGAGTCAGAGTCAGAGTCAGAGTCAGAGTCGGAGTCAGAATCAGAGTCAGAGTCAGAGTCAGAGTCCGAGTCAGGGTCAGAGTCAGAGTCAGATGCAGAGTCGAAGTCAGAGTCAGAGTCAGAGTCAGAGTCAGCGTCAGAGTCAGAGTCAGAGTCAGAGTCCGAGTCTGGGTCGGGTTAGAGTCAGAGTCCGAGTCAGGGTCAGGTCAGAGTCAGAGTCAGAGTCAGAGTCATAGTCAGAGTCAGAGTCAGAGTCCGAGTCAGAGTCAGAGTCAGAGTCAGATTCCGAGTCAGAGTCAGAGTCAGAGTCCGAGCCAGGGTCAGGTCGGAGTCAGAGTCAGAGTCAGAGTCAGAGTCAGAGTCAGAGTCAGAGTCAGAGTCAGAGTCAGAGTCAGAATCAGAGTCAGAGTCTGATTCAGAGTCACAGTCAGAGTCAGAGTCAGAGTCGGAGTCAGAGTCAGAGTCAGAGTCAGATTCAGAGTCAGAGTCAGAGTCAGAGTCCGAGTCAGGGTCAAGCCAGAGTCATAGTCAGAGTCAGAGTCAGCGTCAGAGTCATGATGTCGGAGTCAGAGTAAGAGTCAAAGTCGGAGTCATGAAGTTCGAGTCCGAGTCAGAGTCCGAGTCATAGTCATGAGGTCAAAGTCAGAGTCATAGTCAGAGTCAGAGTCAGCGTCCGAGTCAGAGTCGAAGTCAGAGTCAGAGTCAGAGTTAGAGTCAGAGTCAGAGTCAGAGTCAGAGTTAGAGTTAGAGTCGGTGTCAGGGTCAGAGTCAGAGCCAGAGTCAGAGTCAGAGTCAGAGTCAGAGTCAGAGTCAGCGTCCGAGTCAGAGTCGAAGTCAGAGTCAGAGTCAGAGTCAGAGTCAGAGTCAGAGTCCAAGTCAGGGTCGGGTTAGAGTCAGAGTCAGAGTCAGAGTCAGAGTCAGAGTCAGAGTCCGAGTCTGGGTCGGGTTAGAGTCAGAGTCACAGTCAGAGCGAGAGTCAGAGTCAGAGTCAGAGCCAGAGTCGGACTCAGATTCAGAGTCAGAGTCAGAGTCAGAGTCAGAGTCAGAGTCCGAGTCTGGGTCGGGTTAAAGTCAGAGTCAGAGTCGGAGTCAGAGTCAGAGTCAGAGTCAGAGTCAGAGTCAGAGTCAGATTCAGAGTCAGAGTCAAAATCAGAGTCAGAGTCTGAGTCACAGTTAGAGTCAGAGTCAGAGTCAGAGTCAGAGTCAGAGTCAGAGTTAGAGTCAGAGTAAGAGTCAGAGTCAGAGTCCGAGTCAGGGTCAGGTCAGAGTCAGAGTCAGAGTCAGAGTCAGAGTCAGAGTCAGAGTCAGTGACAGAGTCAGAGTCATGATGTCGGAGTCAGAGTAAGAGTCAAAGTCGGAGTCATGAAGTTGGAGTCTGAGTCAGAGTCCGAGTCATAGTCATGAGGTCAAAGTCAGAGTCATAGTCAGAGTCAGTGTCAGCGTCCGAGTCAGAGTCGAAGTCAGAGTCAGAGTCCGAGTCAGGGTCAGGCCAGAGTCATAGTCAGAGTCAGAGTCAGAGTCAGAGTCAGAGTCAGAGTCAGAGTCAGAGTCATGATGTCGGAGTCGAAGTACGAGTCCGAGCCAGGGTCAGGTCGGAGTCAGAGTCAGAGTCAGAGTCAGAGTCAGAGTCAGAGTCAGCGTCAGAGTCAGAGTCAGAGTCAGAATCAGAGTCAGAGTCTGATTCAGAGTCAGAGTCAGAGTCAGAGTCAGAGTCGCAGTCAGAGTCAGAGTCAGAGTCAGAGTCAGAGTCAGAGTCAAAATCAGAGTCAGAGTCTGAGTCACAGTTAGAGTCAGAGTCAGAGTCAGAGTCAGAGTCAGAGTCAGAGTCAGAGTAAGAGTCAGAGTCAGAGTCCGAGTCAGGGTCAGGTCAGAGTCAGAGTCAGAGTCAGAGTCAGAGTCAGAGTCAGAGTCAGTGACAGAGTCAGAGGCATGATGTCGGAGTCAGAGTAAGAGTCAAAGTCGGAGTCATGAAGTTGGAGTCCGAGTCAGAGTCCGAGTCATAGTCATGAGGTCAAAGTCAGAGTCATAGTCAGAGTCAGTGTCAGCGTCCGAGTCAGAGTCGAAGTCAGAGTCAGAGTCCAAGTCAGGGTCGGGTTAGAGTCAGAGTCGGAGTCAGAGTCAGAGTCAGAGTCAGAGTCCGAGTCAGAGTCATGATGTCGGAGTCAGAGTAAGTGTCAAAGTCGGAGTCATGAAGTTGGAGTCCGAGTCAGAGTCCGAGTCATAGTCATGAGGTCAAAGTCAGAGTCATAGTCAGAGTCAGAGTCAGCGTCCGAGTCAGAGTCGAGGTCAGAGTCAGAGTCGGAGTCAGAGTCAGAGTCAGAGTCCAAGTCAGGGTCGGGTTAGAGTCAGAGTCAGAGTCAGAGTCAGAGTCAGAGTCAGAGTCAGAGTCCGAGTCTGGGTCGGGTTAGAGTCAGAGTCACAGTCAGAGCCAGAGTCAGAGTCAGAGTCAGAGCCAGAGTCGGACTCAGACTCAGAGTCAGAGTTAGAGTCAGAGTCAGAGTCAGAGTCCGAGTCTGGGTCGGGTTAAAGTCAGAGTCAGAGTCGGAGTCAGAGTCAGAGTCAGAGTCAGAGTCCGAGTCTGGGTCGGGTTAAAGTCAGAGTCAGAGTCAGAGTCAGAGTCAGAGTCCGAGTCAGAGTCAGAGTCAGAGTCAGAGTCAGAGTCAGAGTCAGAGTCAGAGTCAGAGTCAGAGTCAGAGTCAGAGTCAGCGTCAGAGTCAGAGTCAGAGTCAGAATCAGAGTCAGAGTCTGATTCAGAGTCAGAGTCAGAGTCAGAGTCAGAGTAAGAGTCAGAGTCAGAGTCAGAGTCAGAGTCAGAGTCAGCGTCATAGTCATGATGTCGGAGTCAGAGTAAGAGTCGAAGTCGGAGTCATGAAGTTCGAGTCCGAGTCAGAGTCCGAGTCATAGTCATGAGGTCAAAGTCAGAGTCATAGTCAGAGTCAGAGTCAGCGTCCGAGTCAGAGTCGAAGTCAGAGTCAGAGTCAGAGTCAGAGTCAGAGTCAGAGTCAGAGTCAGAGTCAGAGTCAGAGTCAGAGTCAGAGTCAGAGTCAGAGTCAGATTCAGAGTCAGAGTCAAAATCAGAGTCAGAGTCTGAGTCACAGTTAGAGTCAGAGTCAGAGTCAGAGTCAGAGTCAGAGTCAGAGTCAGAGTCAGAGTCAGAGTCAGAGTCAGAGTCCGAGTCAGGGTCAGGTCAGAGTCAGAGTCAGAGTCAGAGTCAGAGTCAGAGTCAGAGTCAGTGACAGAGTCAGAGTCATGATGTCGGAGTCAGAGTAAGAGTCAAAGTCGGAGTCATGAAGTTGGAGTCCGAGTCAGAGTCCGAGTCATAGTCATGAGGTCAAAGTCAGAGTCATAGTCAGAGTCAGAGTCCGAGTCAGAGTCAGAGTCAGAGTCAGAGTCAGAGTAAGAGTCAGAGTCAGAGTCAGAGTCAGAGTCAGAGTCAGAGTCAGAGTAAGCGTCAGAGCGAGAGTCGGAGTCAGAGTCAAAGTCAGAGTCAGAGTCAAAGTCCGAGTCAGGGTCGGGTCAGAGTCAAAGTCCGAGTCAGAGTCAGAGTCACAGTCAGAGTCGGAGTCTGAGTTAGAGTCGGAGTCAGAGTCAGAGTCCGAGTCTGGGTCGGGTTAGAGTCAGAGTCAGAGTCAGAGCCAGAGTCAGAGTCAGAGTCAGAGTCAGAGTCGAAGTCAGAATCAGAGTCAGAGTCAGAGTCAGAGTCCGAGTCAGGGTCAGAGTCAGAGTCAGATGCAGAGTCGAAGTCAGAGTCAGAGTCAGAGTCAGAGTCAGCGTCAGAGTCAGAGTCAGAGTCAGAGTCCGAGTCTGGGTCGGGTTAGAGTCAGAGTCCGAGTCAGGGTCAGGTCAGAGTCAGAGTCAGAGTCAGAGTCATAGTCAGAGTCAGAGTCAGAGTCCGAGTCAGAGTCAGAGTCAGAGTCAGATTCCGAGTCAGAGTCAGAGTCAGAGTCCGAGCCAGGGTCAGGTCGGAGTCAGAGTCAGAGTCAGAGTCAGAGTCAGAGTCAGAGTCAGAGTCAGAGTCAGAGTCGGAGTCAGAATCAGAGTCAGAGTCTGATTCAGAGTCACAGTCAGAGTCAGAGTCAGAGTCGGAGTCAGTCAGAGTCAGAGTCAGATTCAGAGTCAGAGTCAGAGTCAGAGTCCGAGTCAGGGTCAAGCCAGAGTCATAGTCAGAGTCAGAGTCAGCGTCAGAGTCATGATGTCGGAGTCAGAGTAAGAGTCAAAGTCGGAGTCTTGAAGTTCGAGTCCGAGTCAGAGTCCGAGTCATAGTCATGAGGTCAAAGTCAGAGTCATAGTCAGAGTCAGAGTCAGCGTCCGAGTCAGAGTCGAAGTCAGAGTCAGAGTCAGAGTTAGAGTCAGAGTCAGAGTCAGAGTCAGAGTTAGAGTTAGAGTCGGTTTCAGGGTCAGAGTCAGAGCCAGAGTCAGAGTCAGAGTCAGAGTCAGAGTCAGAGTCAGAGTCCGAGTCTGGGTCGGGTTAAAGTCAGAGTCAGAGTCGGAGTCAGAGTCAGAGTCAGAGTCAGAGTCAGAGTCAGAGTCAGATTCAGAGTCAGAGTCAAAATCAGAGTCAGAGTCTGAGTCACAGTTAGAGTCAGAGTCAGAGTCAGAGTCAGAGTCAGAGTCAGAGTTAGAGTCAGAGTAAGAGTCAGAGTCAGAGTCCGAGTCAGGGTCAGGTCAGAGTCAGAGTCAGAGTCAGAGTCAGAGTCAGAGTCAGAGTCAGTGACAGAGTCAGAGTCATGATGTCGGAGTCAGAGTAAGAGTCAAAGTCGGAGTCATGAAGTTGGAGTCTGAGTCAGAGTCCGAGTCATAGTCATGAGGTCAAAGTCAGAGTCATAGTCAGAGTCAGTGTCAGCGTCCGAGTCAGAGTCGAAGTCAGAGTCAGAGTCCGAGTCAGGGTCAGGCCAGAGTCATAGTCAGAGTCAGAGTCAGAGTCAGAGTCAGAGTCAGAGTCAGAGTCAGAGTCATGATGTCGGAGTCGAAGTACGAGTCCGAGCCAGGGTCAGGTCGGAGTCAGAGTCAGAGTCAGAGTCAGAGTCAGAGTCAGAGTCAGCGTCAGAGTCAGAGTCAGAGTCAGAATCAGAGTCAGAGTCTGATTCAGAGTCAGAGTCAGAGTCAGAGTCAGAGTCGCAGTCAGAGTCAGAGTCAGAGTCAGAGTCAGAGTCAGAGTCAAAATCAGAGTCAGAGTCTGAGTCACAGTTAGAGTCAGAGTCAGAGTCAGAGTCAGAGTCAGAGTCAGAGTCAGAGTAAGAGTCAGAGTCAGAGTCCGAGTCAGGGTCAGGTCAGAGTCAGAGTCAGAGTCAGAGTCAGAGTCAGAGTCAGAGTCAGTGACAGAGTCAGAGGCATGATGTCGGAGTCAGAGTAAGAGTCAAAGTCGGAGTCATGAAGTTGGAGTCCGAGTCAGAGTCCGAGTCATAGTCATGAGGTCAAAGTCAGAGTCATAGTCAGAGTCAGTGTCAGCGTCCGAGTCAGAGTCGAAGTCAGAGTCAGAGTCCAAGTCAGGGTCGGGTTAGAGTCAGAGTCGGAGTCAGAGTCAGAGTCAGAGTCAGAGTCCGAGTCAGAGTCATGATGTCGGAGTCAGAGTAAGTGTCAAAGTCGGAGTCATGAAGTTGGAGTCCGAGTCAGAGTCCGAGTCATAGTCATGAGGTCAAAGTCAGAGTCATAGTCAGAGTCAGAGTCAGCGTCCGAGTCAGAGTCGAGGTCAGAGTCAGAGTCGGAGTCAGAGTCAGAGTCAGAGTCCAAGTCAGGGTCGGGTTAGAGTCAGAGTCAGAGTCAGAGTCAGAGTCAGAGTCAGAGTCAGAGTCCGAGTCTGGGTCGGGTTAGAGTCAGAGTCACAGTCAGAGCCAGAGTCAGAGTCAGAGTCAGAGCCAGAGTCGGACTCAGACTCAGAGTCAGAGTTAGAGTCAGAGTCAGAGTCAGAGTCCGAGTCTGGGTCGGGTTAAAGTCAGAGTCAGAGTCGGAGTCAGAGTCAGAGTCAGAGTCAGAGTCCGAGTCTGGGTCGGGTTAAAGTCAGAGTCAGAGTCAGAGTCAGAGTCAGAGTCCGAGTCAGAGTCAGAGTCAGAGTCAGAGTCAGAGTCAGAGTCAGAGTCAGAGTCAGAGTCAGAGTCAGAGTCAGAGTCAGCGTCAGAGTCAGAGTCAGAGTCAGAATCAGAGTCAGAGTCTGATTCAGAGTCAGAGTCAGAGTCAGAGTCAGAGTAAGAGTCAGAGTCAGAGTCAGAGTCAGAGTCAGAGTCAGCGTCATAGTCATGATGTCGGAGTCAGAGTAAGAGTCGAAGTCGGAGTCATGAAGTTCGAGTCCGAGTCAGAGTCCGAGTCATAGTCATGAGGTCAAAGTCAGAGTCATAGTCAGAGTCAGAGTCAGCGTCCGAGTCAGAGTCGAAGTCAGAGTCAGAGTCAGAGTCAGAGTCAGAGTCAGAGTCAGAGTCAGAGTCAGAGTCAGAGTCAGAGTCAGAGTCAGAGTCAGAGTCAGATTCAGAGTCAGAGTCAAAATCAGAGTCAGAGTCTGAGTCACAGTTAGAGTCAGAGTCAGAGTCAGAGTCAGAGTCAGAGTCAGAGTCAGAGTCAGAGTCAGAGTCAGAGTCAGAGTCCGAGTCAGGGTCAGGTCAGAGTCAGAGTCAGAGTCAGAGTCAGAGTCAGAGTCAGAGTCAGTGACAGAGTCAGAGTCATGATGTCGGAGTCAGAGTAAGAGTCAAAGTCGGAGTCATGAAGTTGGAGTCCGAGTCAGAGTCCGAGTCATAGTCATGAGGTCAAAGTCAGAGTCATAGTCAGAGTCAGAGTCCGAGTCAGAGTCAGAGTCAGAGTCAGAGTCAGAGTAAGAGTCAGAGTCAGAGTCAGAGTCAGAGTCAGAGTCAGAGTCAGAGTAAGCGTCAGAGCGAGAGTCGGAGTCAGAGTCAAAGTCAGAGTCAGAGTCAAAGTCCGAGTCAGGGTCGGGTCAGAGTCAAAGTCCGAGTCAGAGTCAGAGTCACAGTCAGAGTCGGAGTCTGAGTTAGAGTCGGAGTCAGAGTCAGAGTCCGAGTCTGGGTCGGGTTAGAGTCAGAGTCAGAGTCAGAGCCAGAGTCAGAGTCAGAGTCAGAGTCAGAGTCGAAGTCAGAATCAGAGTCAGAGTCAGAGTCAGAGTCCGAGTCAGGGTCAGAGTCAGAGTCAGATGCAGAGTCGAAGTCAGAGTCAGAGTCAGAGTCAGAGTCAGCGTCAGAGTCAGAGTCAGAGTCAGAGTCCGAGTCTGGGTCGGGTTAGAGTCAGAGTCCGAGTCAGGGTCAGGTCAGAGTCAGAGTCAGAGTCAGAGTCATAGTCAGAGTCAGAGTCAGAGTCCGAGTCAGAGTCAGAGTCAGAGTCAGATTCCGAGTCAGAGTCAGAGTCAGAGTCCGAGCCAGGGTCAGGTCGGAGTCAGAGTCAGAGTCAGAGTCAGAGTCAGAGTCAGAGTCAGAGTCAGAGTCAGAGTCGGAGTCAGAATCAGAGTCAGAGTCTGATTCAGAGTCACAGTCAGAGTCAGAGTCAGAGTCGGAGTCAGTCAGAGTCAGAGTCAGATTCAGAGTCAGAGTCAGAGTCAGAGTCCGAGTCAGGGTCAAGCCAGAGTCATAGTCAGAGTCAGAGTCAGCGTCAGAGTCATGATGTCGGAGTCAGAGTAAGAGTCAAAGTCGGAGTCTTGAAGTTCGAGTCCGAGTCAGAGTCCGAGTCATAGTCATGAGGTCAAAGTCAGAGTCATAGTCAGAGTCAGAGTCAGCGTCCGAGTCAGAGTCGAAGTCAGAGTCAGAGTCAGAGTTAGAGTCAGAGTCAGAGTCAGAGTCAGAGTTAGAGTTAGAGTCGGTTTCAGGGTCAGAGTCAGAGCCAGAGTCAGAGTCAGAGTCAGAGTCAGAGTCAGAGTCAGCGTCCGAGTCAGAGTCGAAGTCAGAGTCAGAGTCAGAGTCATAGTCAGAGTCAGAGTCCAAGTCAGGGTCGGGTTAGAGTCAGAGTCAGAGTCAGAGTCCGAGTCTGGGTCGGGTTAGAGTCAGAGTCACAGTCACAGCGAGAGTCAGAGTCAGAGTCAGAGCCAGAGTCGGACTCAGACTCAGAGTCATAGTCAGAGTCAGAGTCAGAGTCAGAGTCCGAGTCTGGGTCGGGTTAAAGTCAGAGTCAGAGTCGGAGTCAGAGTCAGAGTCAGAGTCAGAGTCAGAGTCAGAGTCAGATTCAGACTCAGAGTCAAAATCAGAGTCAGAGTCTGAGTCACAGTTAGAGTCAGAGTCAGAGTCAGAGTCAGAGTCAGAGTCAGAGTTAGAGTCAGAGTAAGAGTTAGAGTCAGAGTCCGAGTCAGGGTCAGGTCAGAGTCAGAGTCAGAGTCAGAGTCAGAGTCAGAGTCAGAGTCAGTGACAGAGTCAGAGTCATGATGTCGGAGTCAGAGTAAGAGTCAAAGTCGGAGTCATGAAGTTGGAGTCCGAGTCAGAGTCCGAGTCATAGTCATGAGGTCAAAGTCAGAGTCATAGTCAGAGTCAGTGTCAGCGTCCGAGTCAGAGTCGAAGTCAGAGTCAGAGTCCGAGTCAGGGTCAGGCCAGAGTCATAGTCAGAGTCAGAGTCAGAGTCAGAGTCAGAGTCAGAGTCAGAGTCAGAGTCATGATGTCGGAGTCGAAGTACGAGTCCGAGCCAGGGTCAGGTCGGAGTCAGAGTCAGAGTCAGAGTCAGAGTCAGAGTCAGAGTCAGCGTCAGAGTCAGAGTCAGAGTCAGAATCAGAGTCAGAGTCTGATTCAGAGTCAGAGTCAGAGTCAGGGTCAGAGTCAGAGTCAGAATCAGAGTCAGAGTCTGATTCAGAGTCACAGTCAGAGTCAGAGTCAGAGTCGGAGTCAGAGTCAGAGTCAGAGTCAGATTCAGAGTCAGAGTCAGAGTCAGAGTCCGAGTCAGGGTCAAGCCAGAGTCATAGTCAGAGTCAGAGTCAGCGTCAGAGTCATGATGTCGGAGTCAGAGTAAGAGTCAAAGTCGGAGTCATGAAGTTCGAGTCCGAGTCAGAGTCCGAGTCATAGTCATGAGGTCAAAGTCAGAGTCATAGTCAGAGTCAGAGTCAGCGTCCGAGTCAGAGTCGAAGTCAGAGTCAGAGTCAGAGTTAGAGTCAGAGTCAGAGTCAGAGTCAGAGTTAGAGTTAGAGTCGGTGTCAGGGTCAGAGTCAGAGCCAGAGTCAGAGTCAGAGTCAGAGTCAGAGTCAGAGTCAGCGTCCGAGTCAGAGTCGAAGTCAGAGTCAGAGTCAGAGTCAGAGTCAGAGTCAGAGTCCAAGTCAGGGTCGGGTTAGAGTCAGAGTCAGAGTCAGAGTCAGAGTCAGAGTCAGAGTCCGAGTCTGGGTCGGGTTAGAGTCAGAGTCACAGTCAGAGCGAGAGTCAGAGTCAGAGTCAGAGCCAGAGTCGGACTCAGATTCAGAGTCAGAGTCAGAGTCAGAGTCAGAGTCAGAGTCCGAGTCTGGGTCGGGTTAAAGTCAGAGTCAGAGTCGGAGTCAGAGTCAGAGTCAGAGTCAGAGTCAGAGTCAGAGTCAGATTCAGAGTCAGAGTCAAAATCAGAGTCAGAGTCTGAGTCACAGTTAGAGTCAGAGTCAGAGTCAGAGTCAGAGTCAGAGTCAGAGTTAGAGTCAGAGTAAGAGTCAGAGTCAGAGTCCGAGTCAGGGTCAGGTCAGAGTCAGAGTCAGAGTCAGAGTCAGAGTCAGAGTCAGAGTCAGTGACAGAGTCAGAGTCATGATGTCGGAGTCAGAGTAAGAGTCAAAGTCGGAGTCATGAAGTTGGAGTCCGAGTCAGAGTCCGAGTCATAGTCATGAGGTCAAAGTCAGAGTCATAGTCAGAGTCAGTGTCAGCGTCCGAGTCAGAGTCGAAGTCAGAGTCAGAGTCCGAGTCAGGGTCAGGCCAGAGTCATAGTCAGAGTCAGAGTCAGAGTCAGAGTCAGAGTCAGAGTCAGAGTCAGAGTCATGATGTCGGAGTCGAAGTACGAGTCCGAGCCAGGGTCAGGTCGGAGTCAGAGTCAGAGTCAGAGTCAGAGTCAGAGTCAGAGTCAGCGTCAGAGTCAGAGTCAGAGTTAGAATCAGAGTCAGAGTCTGATTCAGAGTCAGAGTCAGAGTCAGAGTCAGAGTCGCAGTCAGAGTCAGAGTCAGAGTCAGAGTCAGAGTCAGAGTCAAAATCAGAGTCAGAGTCTGAGTCACAGTTAGAGTCAGAGTCAGAGTCAGAGTCAGAGTCAGAGTCAGAGTCAGAGTAAGAGTCAGAGTCAGAGTCCGAGTCAGGGTCAGGTCAGAGTCAGAGTCAGAGTCAGAGTCAGAGTCAGAGTCAGAGTCAGTGACAGAGTCAGAGGCATGATGTCGGAGTCAGAGTAAGAGTCAAAGTCGGAGTCATGAAGTTGGAGTCCGAGTCAGAGTCCGAGTCATAGTCATGAGGTCAAAGTCAGAGTCATAGTCAGAGTCAGTGTCAGCGTCCGAGTCAGAGTCGAAGTCAGAGTCAGAGTCCAAGTCAGGGTCGGGTTAGAGTCAGAGTCGGAGTCAGAGTCAGAGTCAGAGTCAGAGTCCGAGTCAGAGTCATGATGTCGGAGTCAGAGTAAGTGTCAAAGTCGGAGTCATGAAGTTGGAGTCCGAGTCAGAGTCCGAGTCATAGTCATGAGGTCAAAGTCAGAGTCATAGTCAGAGTCAGAGTCAGCGTCCGAGTCAGAGTCGAGGTCAGAGTCAGAGTCGGAGTCAGAGTCAGAGTCAGAGTCCAAGTCAGGGTCGGGTTAGAGTCAGAGTCAGAGTCAGAGTCAGAGTCAGAGTCAGAGTCCGAGTCTGGGTCGGGTTAGAGTCAGAGTCACAGTCAGAGCCAGAGTCAGAGTCAGAGTCAGAGCCAGAGTCGGACTCAGACTCAGAGTCAGAGTTAGAGTCAGAGTCAGAGTCAGAGTCCGAGTCTGGGTCGGGTTAAAGTCAGAGTCAGAGTCGGAGTCAGAGTCAGAGTCAGAGTCAGAGTCCGAGTCTGGGTCGGGTTAAAGTCAGAGTCAGAGTCAGAGTCAGAGTCAGAGTCCGAGTCAGAGTCAGAGTCAGAGTCAGAGTCAGAGTCAGAGTCAGAGTCAGAGTCAGAGTCAGAGTCAGCGTCAGAGTCAGAGTCAGAGTCAGAATCAGAGTCAGAGTCTGATTCAGAGTCAGAGTCAGAGTCAGAGTCAGAGTAAGAGTCAGAGTCAGAGTCAGAGTCAGAGTCAGAGTCAAAATCAGAGTCAGAGTCTGAGTCACAGTTAGAGTCAGAGTCAGAGTCAGAGTCAGAGTCAGAGTCAGAGTCAGAGTCAGAGTCAGAGTCAGATTCCGATTCAGAGTCAGAGTCAGAGTCCGAGCCAGGGTCAGGTCAGAGTCAGAGTCAGAGTGAGAGTCAGAGTCAGAGTCAGAGTCAGAGTCAGAGTCACAGTCAGAGTCAGAGTCAGAATCAGAGTCAGAGTCTGATTCAGAGTCAGAGTCAGAGTCAGAGTCAGAGTCGGAGTCAGAGTCAGAGTCAGAGTCAGATTCAGAGTCAGAGTGAGAGTCAGAGTCCGAGTCAGGGTCAGGCCAGAGTCATAGTCAGAGTCAGAGTCAGCGTCAGAGTCATGATGTCAGAGTCAGAGTAAGAGTCAAAGTCGGAGTCATGAAGTTCGAGTCCGAGTCAGAGTCCGAGTCATAGTCATGAGGTCAAAGTCAGAGTCATAGTCAGAGTCAGAGTCAGCGTCCGAGTCAGAGTCGAAGTCAGAGTCAGAGTCAGAGTCAGAGTCAGAGTCAGAGTCAGAGTCAGAGTCAGAGTCAGAGTCAGAGTCAGATTCAGAGTCAGAGTCAAAATCAGAGTCAGAGTCTGAGTCACAGTTAGAGTCAGAGTCAGAGTCAGAGTCAGAGTCAGAGTCAGAGTCAGAGTCAGAGTCAGAGTCAGAGTCAGAGTCCGAGTCAGGGTCAGGTCAGAGTCAGAGTCAGAGTCAGAGTCAGAGTCAGAGTCAGAGTCAGTGACAGAGTCAGAGTCATGATGTCGGAGTCAGAGTAAGAGTCAAAGTCGGAGTCATGAAGTTGGAGTCCGAGTCAGAGTCCGAGTCATAGTCATGAGGTCAAAGTCAGAGTCATAGTCAGAGTCAGTGTCAGCGTCCGAGTCAGAGTCGAAGTCAGAGTCAGAGTCCGAGTCAGGGTCAGGCCAGAGTCATAGTCAGAGTCAGAGTCAGAGTCAGAGTCAGAGTCAGAGTCAGAGTCAGAGTCATGATGTCGGAGTCGAAGTACGAGTCCGAGCCAGGGTCAGGTCGGAGTCAGAGTCAGAGTCAGAGTCAGAGTCAGAGTCAGAGTCAGCGTCAGAGTCAGAGTCAGAGTCAGAATCAGAGTCAGAGTCTGATTCAGAGTCAGAGTCAGAGTCAGAGTCAGAGTCGCAGTCAGAGTCAGAGTCAGAGTCAGAGTCAGAGTCAGAGTCAAAATCAGAGTCAGAGTCTGAGTCACAGTTAGAGTCAGAGTCAGAGTCAGAGTCAGAGTCAGAGTCAGAGTCAGAGTAAGAGTCAGAGTCAGAGTCCGAGTCAGGGTCAGGTCAGAGTCAGAGTCAGAGTCAGAGTCAGAGTCAGAGTCAGAGTCAGTGACAGAGTCAGAGGCATGATGTCGGAGTCAGAGTAAGAGTCAAAGTCGGAGTCATGAAGTTGGAGTCCGAGTCAGAGTCCGAGTCATAGTCATGAGGTCAAAGTCAGAGTCATAGTCAGAGTCAGTGTCAGCGTCCGAGTCAGAGTCGAAGTCAGAGTCAGAGTCCAAGTCAGGGTCGGGTTAGAGTCAGAGTCGGAGTCAGAGTCAGAGTCAGAGTCAGAGTCCGAGTCAGAGTCATGATGTCGGAGTCAGAGTAAGTGTCAAAGTCGGAGTCATGAAGTTGGAGTCCGAGTCAGAGTCCGAGTCATAGTCATGAGGTCAAAGTCAGAGTCATAGTCAGAGTCAGAGTCAGCGTCCGAGTCAGAGTCGAGGTCAGAGTCAGAGTCGGAGTCAGAGTCAGAGTCAGAGTCCAAGTCAGGGTCGGGTTAGAGTCAGAGTCAGAGTCAGAGTCAGAGTCAGAGTCAGAGTCAGAGTCCGAGTCTGGGTCGGGTTAGAGTCAGAGTCACAGTCAGAGCCAGAGTCAGAGTCAGAGTCAGAGCCAGAGTCGGACTCAGACTCAGAGTCAGAGTTAGAGTCAGAGTCAGAGTCAGAGTCCGAGTCTGGGTCGGGTTAAAGTCAGAGTCAGAGTCGGAGTCAGAGCCAGAGTCAGAGTCAGAGTCCGAGTCTGGGTCGGGTTAAAGTCAGAGTCAGAGTCAGAGTCAGAGTCAGAGTCCGAGTCAGAGTCAGAGTCAGAGTCAGAGTCAGAGTCAGAGTCAGAGTCAGAGTCAGAGTCAGAGTCAGCGTCAGAGTCAGAGTCAGAGTCAGAATCAGAGTCAGAGTCTGATTCAGAGTCAGAGTCAGAGTCAGAGTCAGAGTAAGAGTCAGAGTCAGAGTCAGAGTCAGAGTCAGAGTCAGCGTCATAGTCATGATGTCGGAGTCAGAGTAAGAGTCGAAGTCGGAGTCATGAAGTTCGAGTCCGAGTCAGAGTCCGAGTCATAGTCATGAGGTCAAAGTCAGAGTCATAGTCAGAGTCAAAGTCAGCGTCCGAGTCAGAGTCGAAGTCAGAGTCAGAGTCAGAGTCAGAGTCAGAGTCAGAGTCAGAGTCAGAGTCAGAGTCAGAGTCAGAGTCAGAGTCAGAGTCAGAGTCAGATTCAGAGTCAGAGTCAAAATCAGAGTCAGAGTCTGAGTCACAGTTAGAGTCAGAGTCAGAGTCAGAGTCAGAGTCAGAGTCAGAGTCAGAGTCAGAGTCAGAGTCAGAGTCCGAGTCAGGGTCAGGTCAGAGTCAGAGTCAGAGTCAGAGTCAGAGTCAGAGTCAGAGTCAGTGACAGAGTCAGAGTCATGATGTCGGAGTCAGAGTAAGAGTCAAAGTCGGAGTCATGAGGTTGGAGTCCGAGTCAGAGTCCGAGTCATAGTCATGAGGTCAAAGTCAGAGTCATAGTCAGAGTCAGAGTCCGAGTCAGAGTCAGAGTCAGAGTCAGAGTCAGAGTAAGAGTCAGAGTCAGAGTCAGAGTCAGAGTCAGAGTCAGAGTCAGAGTAAGCGTCAGAGCGAGAGTCGGAGTCAGAGTCAAAGTCAGAGTCAGAGTCAAAGTCCGAGTCAGGGTCGGGTCAGAGTCAAAGTCCGAGTCAGAGTCAGAGTCACAGTCAGAGTCGGAGTCTGAGTTAGAGTCGGAGTCAGAGTCAGAGTCCGAGTCTGGGTCGGGTTAGAGTCAGAGTCAGAGTCAGAGCCAGAGTCATAGTCAGAGTCAGAGTCAGAGTCGGAGTCAGAATCAGAGTCAGAGTCAGAGTCAGAGTCCGAGTCAGGGTCAGAGTCAGAGTCAGATGCAGAGTCGAAGTCAGAGTCAGAGTCAGAGTCAGAGTCAGCGTCAGAGTCAGAGTCAGAGTCAGAGTCCGAGTCTGGGTCGGGTTAGAGTCAGAGTCCGAGTCAGGGTCAGGTCAGAGTCAGAGTCAGAGTCAGAGTCATAGTCAGAGTCAGAGTCAGAGTCCGAGTCAGAGTCAGAGTCAGAGTCAGATTCCGAGTCAGAGTCAGAGTCAGAGTCCGAGCCAGGGTCAGGTCGGAGTCAGAGTCAGAGTCAGAGTCAGAGTCAGAGTCAGAGTCAGAGTCAGAGTCAGAGTCGGAGTCAGAATCAGAGTCAGAGTCTGATTCAGAGTCACAGTCAGAGTCAGAGTCAGAGTCGGAGTCAGAGTCAGAGTCAGAGTCAGATTCAGAGTCAGAGTCAGAGTCAGAGTCCGAGTCAGGGTCAAGCCAGAGTCATAGTCAGAGTCAGAGTCAGCGTCAGAGTCATGATGTCGGAGTCAGAGTAAGAGTCAAAGTCGGAGTCTTGAAGTTCGAGTCCGAGTCAGAGTCCGAGTCATAGTCATGAGGTCAAAGTCAGAGTCATAGTCAGAGTCAGAGTCAGCGTCCGAGTCAGAGTCGAAGTCAGAGTCAGAGTCAGAGTTAGAGTCAGAGTCAGAGTCAGAGTCAGAGTTAGAGTTAGAGTCGGTTTCAGGGTCAGAGTCAGAGCCAGAGTCAGAGTCAGAGTCAGAGTCAGAGTCAGAGTCAGCGTCCGAGTCAGAGTCGAAGTCAGAGTCAGAGTCAGAGTCAGAGTCAGAGTCAGAGTCCAAGTCAGGGTCGGGTTAGAGTCAGAGTCAGAGTCAGAGTCCGAGTCTGGGTCGGGTTAGAGTCAGAGTCACAGTCACAGCGAGAGTCAGAGTCAGAGTCAGAGCCAGAGTCGGACTCAGACTCAGAGTCAGAGTCAGAGTCAGAGTCAGAGTCAGAGTCCGAGTCTGGGTCGGGTTAAAGTCAGAGTCAGAGTCGGAGTCAGAGTCAGAGTCAGAGTCAGAGTCAGAGTCAGAGTCAGATTCAGACTCAGAGTCAAAATCAGAGTCAGAGTCTGAGTCACAGTTAGAGTCAGAGTCAGAGTCAGAGTCAGAGTCAGAGTCAGAGTTAGAGTCAGAGTAAGAGTTAGAGTCAGAGTCCGAGTCAGGGTCAGGTCAGAGTCAGAGTCAGAGTCAGAGTCAGAGTCAGAGTCAGAGTCAGTGACAGAGTCAGAGTCATGATGTCGGAGTCAGAGTAAGAGTCAAAGTCGGAGTCATGAAGTTGGAGTCCGAGTCAGAGTCCGAGTCATAGTCATGAGGTCAAAGTCAGAGTCATAGTCAGAGTCAGTGTCAGCGTCCGAGTCAGAGTCGAAGTCAGAGTCAGAGTCCGAGTCAGGGTCAGGCCAGAGTCATAGTCAGAGTCAGAGTCAGAGTCAGAGTCAGAGTCAGAGTCAGAGTCAGAGTCATGATGTCGGAGTCGAAGTACGAGTCCGAGCCAGGGTCAGGTCGGAGTCAGAGTCAGAGTCAGAGTCAGAGTCAGAGTCAGAGTCAGCGTCAGAGTCAGAGTCAGAGTCAGAATCAGAGTCAGAGTCTGATTCAGAGTCAGAGTCAGAGTCAGAGTCAGAGTCAGAGTCAGAATCAGAGTCAGAGTCTGATTCAGAGTCACAGTCAGAGTCAGAGTCAGAGTCGGAGTCAGAGTCAGAGTCAGAGTCAGATTCAGAGTCAGAGTCAGAGTCAGAGTCCGAGTCAGGGTCAAGCCAGAGTCATAGTCAGAGTCAGAGTCAGCGTCAGAGTCATGATGTCGGAGTCAGAGTAAGAGTCAAAGTCGGAGTCATGAAGTTCGAGTCCGAGTCAGAGTCCGAGTCATAGTCATGAGGTCAAAGTCAGAGTCATAGTCAGAGTCAGAGTCAGCGTCCGAGTCAGAGTCGAAGTCAGAGTCAGAGTCAGAGTTAGAGTCAGAGTCAGAGTCAGAGTCAGAGTTAGAGTTAGAGTCGGTGTCAGGGTCAGAGTCAGAGCCAGAGTCAGAGTCAGAGTCAGAGTCAGAGTCAGAGTCAGCGTCCGAGTCAGAGTCGAAGTCAGAGTCAGAGTCAGAGTCAGAGTCAGAGTCAGAGTCCAAGTCAGGGTCGGGTTAGAGTCAGAGTCAGAGTCAGAGTCAGAGTCAGAGTCAGAGTCCGAGTCTGGGTCGGGTTAGAGTCAGAGTCACAGTCAGAGCGAGAGTCAGAGTCAGAGTCAGAGCCAGAGTCGGACTCAGATTCAGAGTCAGAGTCAGAGTCAGAGTCAGAGTCAGAGTCCGAGTCTGGGTCGGGTTAAAGTCAGAGTCAGAGTCGGAGTCAGAGTCAGAGTCAGAGTCAGAGTCAGAGTCAGAGTCAGATTCAGAGTCAGAGTCAAAATCAGAGTCAGAGTCTGAGTCACAGTTAGATTCAGAGTCAGAGTCAGAGTCAGAGTCAGAGTCAGAGTTAGAGTCAGAGTAAGAGTCAGAGTCAGAGTCCGAGTCAGGGTCAGGTCAGAGTCAGAGTCAGAGTCAGAGTCAGAGTCAGAGTCAGAGTCAGTGACAGAGTCAGAGTCATGATGTCGGAGTCAGAGTAAGAGTCAAAGTCGGAGTCATGAAGTTGGAGTCCGAGTCAGAGTCCGAGTCATAGTCATGAGGTCAAAGTCAGAGTCATAGTCAGAGTCAGTGTCAGCGTCCGAGTCAGAGTCGAAGTCAGAGTCAGAGTCCGAGTCAGGGTCAGGCCAGAGTCATAGTCAGAGTCAGAGTCAGAGTCAGAGTCAGAGTCAGAGTCAGAGTCAGAGTCATGATGTCGGAGTCGAAGTACGAGTCCGAGCCAGGGTCAGGTCGGAGTCAGAGTCAGAGTCAGAGTCAGAGTCAGAGTCAGAGTCAGCGTCAGAGTCAGAGTCAGAGTCAGAATCAGAGTCAGAGTCTGATTCAGAGTCAGAGTCAGAGTCAGAGTCAGAGTCGCAGTCAGAGTCAGAGTCAGAGTCAGAGTCAGAGTCAGAGTCAAAATCAGAGTCAGAGTCTGAGTCACAGTTAGAGTCAGAGTCAGAGTCAGAGTCAGAGTCAGAGTCAGAGTCAGAGTAAGAGTCAGAGTCAGAGTCCGAGTCAGGGTCAGGTCAGAGTCGGAGTCAGAGTCAGAGTCAGAGTCAGAGTCAGAGTCAGAGTCAGTGACAGAGTCAGAGGCATGATGTCGGAGTCAGAGTAAGAGTCAAAGTCGGAGTCATGAAGTTGGAGTCCGAGTCAGAGTCCGAGTCATAGTCATGAGGTCAAAGTCAGAGTCATAGTCAGAGTCAGTGTCAGCGTCCGAGTCAGAGTCGAAGTCAGAGTCAGAGTCCAAGTCAGGGTCGGGTTAGAGTGAGAGTCGGAGTCAGAGTCAGAGTCAGAGTCAGAGTCCGAGTCAGAGTCATGATGTCGGAGTCAGAGTAAGTGTCAAAGTCGGAGTCATGAAGTTGGAGTCCGAGTCAGAGTCCGAGTCATAGTCATGAGGTCAAAGTCAGAGTCATAGTCAGAGTCAGAGTCAGCGTCCGAGTCAGAGTCGAGGTCAGAGTCAGAGTCGGAGTCAGAGTCAGAGTCAGAGTCCAAGTCAGGGTCGGGTTAGAGTCAGAGTCAGAGTCAGAGTCAGAGTCAGAGTCAGAGTCCGAGTCTGGGTCGGGTTAGAGTCAGAGTCACAGTCAGAGCCAGAGTCAGAGTCAGAGTCAGAGCCAGAGTCGGACTCAGACTCAGAGTCAGAGTTAGAGTCAGAGTCAGAGTCAGAGTCCGAGTCTGGGTCGGGTTAAAGTCAGAGTCAGAGTCGGAGTCAGAGTCAGAGTCAGAGTCAGAGTCCGAGTCTGGGTCGGGTTAAAGTCAGAGTCAGAGTCAGAGTCAGAGTCAGAGTCCGAGTCAGAGTCAGAGTCAGAGTCAGAGTCAGAGTCAGAGTCAGAGTCAGAGTCAGAGTCAGAGTCAGCGTCAGAGTCAGAGTCAGAGTCAGAATCAGAGTCAGAGTCTGATTCAGAGTCAAAGTCAGAGTCAGAGTCAGAGTAAGAGTCAGAGTCAGAGTCAGAGTCAGAGTCAGAGTCAAAATCAGAGTCAGAGTCTGAGTCACAGTTAGAGTCAGAGTCAGAGTCAGAGTCAGAGTCAGAGTCAGAGTCAGAGTCAGAGTCAGAGTCAGATTCCGATTCAGAGTCAGAGTCAGAGTCCGAGCCAGGGTCAGGTCAGAGTCAGAGTCAGAGTGAGAGTCAGAGTCAGAGTCAGAGTCAGAGTCAGAGTCAGAGTCAGAGTCAGAGTCAGAATCAGAGTCAGAGTCTGATTCAGAGTCAGAGTCAGAGTCAGAGTCAGAGTCGGAGTCAGAGTCAGAGTCAGAGTCAGATTCAGAGTCAGAGTGAGAGTCAGAGTCCGAGTCATGGTCAGGCCAGAGTCATAGTCAGAGTCAGAGTCAGCGTCAGAGTCATGATGTCGGAGTCAGAGTAAGAGTCAAAGTCGGAGTCATGAAGTTCGAGTCCGAGTCAGAGTCCGAGTCATAGTCATGAGGTCAAAGTCAGAGTCATAGTCAGAGTCAGAGTCAGCGTCCGAGTCAGAGTCGAAGTCAGAGTCAGAGTCAGAGTCAGAGTCAGAGTCAGAGTCAGAGTCAGAGTCAGAGTCAGAGTCAGAGTCAGATTCAGAGTCAGAGTCAAAATCAGAGTCAGAGTCTGAGTCACAGTTAGAGTCAGAGTCAGAGTCAGAGTCAGAGTCAGAGTCAGAGTCAGAGTCAGAGTCAGAGTCAGAGTCAGAGTCCGAGTCAGGGTCAGGTCAGAGTCAGAGTCAGAGTCAGAGTCAGAGTCAGAGTCAGAGTCAGTGACAGAGTCAGAGTCATGATGTCGGAGTCAGAGTAAGAGTCAAAGTCGGAGTCATGAAGTTGGAGTCCGAGTCAGAGTCCGAGTCATAGTCATGAGGTCAAAGTCAGAGTCATAGTCAGAGTCAGTGTCAGCGTCCGAGTCAGAGTCGAAGTCAGAGTCAGAGTCCGAGTCAGGGTCAGGCCAGAGTCATAGTCAGAGTCAGAGTCAGAGTCAGAGTCAGAGTCAGAGTCAGAGTCAGAGTCATGATGTCGGAGTCGAAGTACGAGTCCGAGCCAGGGTCAGGTCGGAGTCGGAGTCAGAGTCAGAGTCAGAGTCAGAGTCAGAGTCAGCGTCAGAGTCAGAGTCAGAGTCAGAATCAGAGTCAGAGTCTGATTCAGAGTCAGAGTCAGAGTCAGAGTCAGAGTCGCAGTCAGAGTCAGAGTCAGAGTCAGAGTCAGAGTCAGAGTCAAAATCAGAGTCAGAGTCTGAGTCACAGTTAGAGTCAGAGTCAGAGTCAGAGTCAGAGTCAGAGTCAGAGTCAGAGTAAGAGTCAGAGTCAGAGTCCGAGTCGGAGTCAAAGTCTGAGTCAGGGTCGGGTCAGAGTCAAAGTCCGAGTCAAAGTCAGAGTCACAGTCAGAGTCGGAGTCTGAGTTAGAGTCGGAGTCAGAGTCAGAGTCCGAGTCTGGGTCGGGTTAGAGTCAGAGTCAGAGTCAGAGCCAGAGTCAGAGTCAGAGTCAGAGTCAGAGTCGGAGTCGGAGTCAGATTCAGAGTCAGAGTCAGAGTCCGAGTCAGGGTCAGAGTCAGAGTCAGATGCAGAGTCGAAGTCAGAGTGAGAGTCAGAGTCAAAGTCAGAGTCAGAGTCAGAGTCAGGTCAGAGTCAGAGTCAGAGTCAGAGTCAGAGTCAGAGTCAGAGTCAGTGACAGAGTCAGAGGCATGATGTCGGAGTCAGAGTAAGAGTCAAAGTCGGAGTCATGAAGTTGGAGTCCGAGTCAGAGTCCGAGTCATAGTCATGAGGTCAAAGTCAGAGTCATAGTCAGAGTCAGTGTCAGCGTCCGAGTCAGAGTCGAAGTCAGAGTCAGAGTCCAAGTCAGGGTCGGGTTAGAGTGAGAGTCGGAGTCAGAGTCAGAGTCAGAGTCAGAGTCCGAGTCAGAGTCATGATGTCGGAGTCAGAGTAAGTGTCAAAGTCGGAGTCATGAAGTTGGAGTCCGAGTCAGAGTCCGAGTCATAGTCATGAGGTCAAAGTCGGAGTCATGAAGTTGGAGTCCGAGTCAGAGTCCGAGTCATAGTCATGAGGTCAAAGTCAGAGTCATAGTCAGAGTCAGAGTCAGCGTCCGAGTCAGAGTCGAGGTCAGAGTCAGAGTCGGAGTCAGAGTCAGAGTCAGAGTCCAAGTCAGGGTCGGGTTAGAGTCAGAGTCAGAGTCAGAGTCAGAGTCAGAGGCAGAGTCCGAGTCTGGGTCGGGTTAGAGTCAGAGTCACAGTCAGAGCCAGAGTCAGAGTCAGAGTCAGAGCCAGAGTCGGACTCAGACTCAGAGTCAGAGTTAGAGTCAGAGTCAGAGTCAGAGTCCGAGTCTGGGTCGGGTTAAAGTCAGAGTCAGAGTCGGAGTCAGAGTCAGAGTCAGAGTCAGAGTCCGAGTCTGGGTCGGGTTAAAGTCAGAGTCAGAGTCAGAGTCAGAGTCAGAGTCCGAGTCAGAGTCAGAGTCAGAGTCAGAGTCAGAGTCAGAGTCAGAGTCAGAGTCAGAGTCAGAGTCAGCGTCAGAGTCAGAGTCAGAGTCAGAATCAGAGTCAGAGTCTGATTCAGAGTCAGAGTCAGAGTCAGAGTCAGAGTAAGAGTCAGAGTCAGAGTCAGAGTCAGAGTCAGAGTCAAAATCAGAGTCAGAGTCTGAGTCACAGTTAGAGTCAGAGTCAGAGTCAGAGTCAGAGTCAGAGTCAGAGTCAGAGTCAGAGTCAGAGTCAGATTCCGATTCAGAGTCAGAGTCAGAGTCCGAGCCAGGGTCAGGTCAGAGTCAGAGTCAGAGTGAGAGTCAGTGTCAGAGTCAGAGTCAGAGTCAGAGTCAGAGTCAGAGTCAGAGTCAGAATCAGAGTCAGAGTCTGATTCAGAGTCAGAGTCAGAGTCAGAGTCAGAGTCGGAGTCAGAGTCAGAGTCAGAGTCAGATTCAGAGTCAGAGTGAGAGTCAGAGTCCGAGTCAGGGTCAGGCCAGAGTCATAGTCAGAGTCAGAGTCAGCGTCAGAGTCATGATGTCGGAGTCAGAGTAAGAGTCAAAGTCGGAGTCATGAAGTTCGAGTCCGAGTCAGAGTCCGAGTCATAGTCATGAGGTCAAAGTCAGAGTCATAGTCAGAGTCAGAGTCAGCGTCCGAGTCAGAGTCGAAGTCAGAGTCAGAGTCAGAGTCAGAGTCAGAGTCAGAGTCAGAGTCAGAGTCAGAGTCAGAGTCAGAGTCAGATTCAGAGTCAGAGTCAAAATCAGAGTCAGAGTCTGAGTCACAGTTAGAGTCAGAGTCAGAGTCAGAGTCAGAGTCAGAGTCAGAGTCAGAGTCAGAGTCAGAGTCAGAGTCAGAGTCCGAGTCAGGGTCAGGTCAGAGTCAGAGTCAGAGTCAGAGTCAGAGTCAGAGTCAGAGTCAGTGACAGAGTCAGAGTCATGATGTCGGAGTCAGAGTAAGAGTCAAAGTCGGAGTCATGAAGTTGGAGTCCGAGTCAGAGTCCGAGTCATAGTCATGAGGTCAAAGTCAGAGTCATAGTCAGAGTCAGTGTCAGCGTCCGAGTCAGAGTCGAAGTCAGAGTCAGAGTCCGAGTCAGGGTCAGGCCAGAGTCATAGTCAGAGTCAGAGTCAGAGTCAGAGTCAGAGTCAGAGTCAGAGTCAGAGTCATGATGTCGGAGTCGAAGTACGAGTCCGAGCCAGGGTCAGGTCGGAGTCAGAGTCAGAGTCAGAGTCAGAGTCAGAGTCAGAGTTAGCGTCAGAGTCAGAGTCAGAGTCAGAATCAGAGTCAGAGTCTGATTCAGAGTCAGAGTCAGAGTCAGAGTCAGAGTCGCAGTCAGAGTCAGAGTCAGAGTCAGAGTCAGAGTCAGAGTCAAAATCAGAGTCAGAGTCTGAGTCACAGTTAGAGTCAGAGTCAGAGTCAGAGTCAGAGTCAGAGTCAGAGTCAGAGTAAGAGTCAGAGTCAGAGTCCGAGTCGGAGTCAAAGTCTGAGTCAGGGTCGGGTCAGAGTCAAAGTCCGAGTCAAAGTCAGAGTCACAGTCAGAGTCGGAGTCTGAGTTAGAGTCGGAGTCAGAGTCAGAGTCCGAGTCTGGGTCGGGTTAGAGTCAGAGTCAGAGTCAGAGCCAGAGTCAGAGTCAGAGTCAGAGTCAGAGTCGGAGTCGGAGTCAGATTCAGAGTCAGAGTCAGAGTCCGAGTCAGGGTCAGAGTCAGAGTCAGATGCAGAGTCGAAGTCAGAGTGAGAGTCAGAGTCAAAGTCAGAGTCAGAGTCAGAGTCAGAGTCAGAGTCCGAGTCTGGGTCGGGTTAGAGTCAGAGTCCGGGTCAGGGTCAGGTCAGAGTCAGAGTCGGAGTCAGAGTCAGAGTCAGAGTCAGAGTCAGAGTCCGAGTCAGAGTCAGAGTCAGAGTCAGAGTCAGAGTAAGAGTCAGAGTCAGAGTCAGAGTCAGAGTCAGAGTCAGAGTCAGAGTAAGCGTCAGAGCGAGAGTCGGAGTCAGAGTCAAAGTCAGAGTCAGAGTCAAAGTCCGGGTCAGGGTCGGGTCAGAGTCAAAGTCCGAGTCAGAGTCAGAGTCACAGTCAGAGTCGGAGTCTGAGTTAGAGTCGGAGTCAGAGTCAGAGTCAGAGTCAGAGTCAGAGTCAGAGTCAGAGTCAAAATCAGAGTCAGAGTCTGAGTCACAGTTAGAGTCAGAGTCAGAGTCAGAGTCAGAGTCAGAGTCAGAGTCAGAGTAAGAGTCAGAGTCAGAGTCCGAGTCAGGGTCAGGTCAGAGTCAGAGTCAGAGTCAGAGTCAGCGTCAGAGTCAGAGTCAGCGTCAGAGTCAGAGTCAGAGTCAGAATCAGAGTCAGAGTCTGATTCAGAGTCAGAGTCAGAGTCAGAGTCAGAGTCAGAGTCAGAGTCAGAGTCAGAGTCATGATGTCGGAGTCAGAGTACGAGTCCGAGCCAGGGTCAGGTCGAAGTCAGAGTCAGAGTCAGAGTCAGATTCAGAGTCAGCGTCAGAGTCAGAGTCAGAGTCAGAGTCAGAGTCAGAGTCAGAGTCAGAGTCAGAGTCAGAGTCACAGTCAGAGTCGGAGTCAGAGTTAGAGCCAGAGTCAGAGTCAGAGTCCGAGTCTGGGTCGGGTTAGAGTCAGAGTCAGAGTCAGAGCCAGAGTCAGAGTCAGAGTCAGAGTCAGAGTCGAAGTCGGAGTCAGAGTCAGAGTCAGAGTCAGAGTCCGAGTCAGGGTCAGGGTCAGAGTCAGATGCAGAGTCGAAGTCAGAGTCAGAGTCAGAGTCAGAGTCAGAGTCAGAGTCAGAGTCCGAGTCAGAGTCAGAGTCAGAGTCAGAGTCAGAGTCAGAGTCAGAGTCAGAGTCAGAGTCAGAGTCAGAGTCAGCGTCACAGTCAGAGTCAAAGTCAGAATCAGAGTCAGAGTCTGATTCAGAGTCAGAGTCAGAGTCAGAGTCAGAGTCAGAGTCAGAGTCTGATTCAGAGTCAGAGTCAGAGTCAGAGTCAGAGTCGCAGTCAGAGTCAGAGTCAGAGTCAGAGTCAGAGTCAGAGTCAAAATCAGAGTCAGAGTCTGAGTCACAGTTAGAGTCAGAGTCAGAGTCAGAGTCAGAGTCAGAGTCAGAGTCAGAGTAAGAGTCAGAGTCAGAGTCCGAGTCGGAGTCAAAGTCTGAGTCAGGGTCGGGTCAGAGTCAAAGTCCGAGTCAAAGTCAGAGTCACAGTCAGAGTCGGAGTCTGAGTTAGAGTCGGAGTCAGAGTCAGAGTCCGAGTCTGGGTCGGGTTAGAGTCAGAGTCAGAGTCAGAGCCAGAGTCAGAGTCAGAGTCAGAGTCAGAGTCGGAGTCGGAGTCAGATTCAGAGTCAGAGTCAGAGTCCGAGTCAGGGTCAGAGTCAGAGTCAGATGCAGAGTCGAAGTCAGAGTGAGAGTCAGAGTCAAAGTCAGAGTCAGAGTCAGAGTCAGAGTCAGAGTCCGAGTCTGGGTCGGGTTAGAGTCAGAGTCCGGGTCAGGGTCAGGTCAGAGTCAGAGTCGGAGTCAGAGTCAGAGTCAGAGTCAGAGTCAGAGTCCGAGTCAGAGTCAGAGTCAGAGTCAGAGTCAGAGTAAGAGTCAGAGTCAGAGTCAGAGTCAGAGTCAGAGTCAGAGTCAGAGTAAGCGTCAGAGCGAGAGTCGGAGTCAGAGTCAAAGTCAGAGTCAGAGTCAAAGTCCGGGTCAGGGTCGGGTCAGAGTCAAAGTCCGAGTCAGAGTCAGAGTCACAGTCAGAGTCGGAGTCTGAGTTAGAGTCGGAGTCAGAGTCAGAGTCAGAGTCAGAGTCAGAGTCAGAGTCAGAGTCAAAATCAGAGTCAGAGTCAGAGTCAGAGTCAGAGTCAGAGTCAGAGTCACAGTCAGAGTCGGAGTCAGAGTTAGAGTCAGAGTCAGAGTCAGAGTCCGAGTCTGGGTCGGGTTAGAGTCAGATGCAGAGTCAGCGTCAGAGTCAGAGTCAGAGTCAGAGTCAGAGTCAGAGTCAGAGTCAGAGTCAGAGTCAGAGTCACAGTCAGAGTCGGAGTCAGAGTCAGAGTCAGAGTCAGAGTCCGAGTCAGAGTCAGAGTCAGAGTCAGAGTCAGAGTCAGAGTCAGAGTCAGAGTCAGAGTCAGAGTCAGAGTCAGAGTCAGCGTCACAGTCAGAGTCAGAGTCAGAGTCAGAGTCAGAGTCGGAGTCAGAGTCAGAGTCAGAGTCAAAATCAGAGTCAGAGTCTGAGTCACAGTTAGAGTCAGAGTCAGAGTCAGAGTCAGAGTCAGAGTCAGAGTCAGAGTCAGAGTCAGAGTCAGATTCCGAGTCAGAGTCAGAGTCAGAGTCCGAGCCAGGGTCAGGTCGGAGTCAGAGTCAGAGTCAGAGTCAGAGTCAGAGTCAGAGTCAGAGTCAGAGTCAGAGTCAGAGTCAGAATCAGAGTCAAAGTCTGATTCAGAGTCAGAGTCAGAGTCAGAGTCAGAGTCAGAGTCAGAGTCAGAGTTGGAGTTAGAGTCGGTGTCAGGGTCAGGTCAGAGTCGGAGTCAGAGTCAGAGTCAGAGTCAGAGCGAGAGTCGGAGTCAGAGTCAAAGTCAGAGTCAGAGTCAAAGTCCGAGTCAGGGTCGGGTCAGAGTCAAAGTCCTAGTCAGAGTCAGAGTCACAGTCAGAGTCGGAGTCAGAGTTAGAGTCAGAGTCAGAGTCAGAGTCCGAGTCTGGGTCGGGTTAGAGTCAGAGTCAGAGTCAGAGCCAGAGTCAGAGTCAGAGTCAGAGTCAGAGTCAGAGTCAGAGTCAGAGTCAGAGTCAGAGTCAGAGTCAGAGTAAGAGTCAGAGTCAGAGTCAGAGTCAGAGTCAGAGTCAGAATCAGAGTCAGAGTCAGAGTCAGAGTCAGAGTCAGAGTCCGAGTCCGATTTCGAGTCCGAGTCCGAGTCCGAGTCCGAGTCAGGGTCAGGTCATCGTCAGAGTCAGAGTCAGAGTCAGAGTCAGAGTCAGAGTCAGAGTCAGAGTCAGAGTCAGAGTCATGATGTCGAACTCGAAGTACGAGTCAGAGTCATGATGTCGAACTCGAAGTACGAGTCCGAGCCAGGGTCAGGTCGGAGTCAGAGTCAGAGTCAGAGTCAGAGTCAGAGTCAGAGTCAGCGTCAGAGTCAGAGTCAGAGTCAGAATCAGAGTCAGAGTCTGATTCAGAGTCAGAGTCAGAGTCAGAGTCAGAGTCAGAGTCAGAGTCAGAGTCAGAGTCAGAGTCAGAGTCAGAGTCAAAATCAGAGTCAGAGTCTGAGTCACAGTTAGAGTCAGAGTGAGAGTCAGAGTCAGAGTCAGAGTCAGAGTCAGAGTAAGAGTCAGAGTCAGAGTCCGAGTCAGGGTCAGGTCAGAGTCAGAGTCAGTGACAGAGTCAGAGTCATGATGTCGGAGTCAGAGTAAGAGTCAAAGTCGGAGTCATGAAGTTCGAGTCCGAGTCAGAGTCCGAGTCATAGTCATGAGGTCAAAGTCAGAGTCATAGTCAGAGTCAGTGTCAGCTTACGAGTCAGAGTCGAAGTCAGAGTCAGAGTCCGAATCAGGGTCGGGTTAGAGTCAGAGTCAGAGTCAGAGTCAGAGTCAGAGTCAGAGTCCGAGTCATAGTCATGAGGTCAAAGTCAGAGTCATAGTCAGAGTCAGAGTCAGCGTCCGAGTCAGAGTCGAAGTCAGAGTCAGAGTCAGAGACAGAGTCAGAGTCAGAGTCCAAGTCAGGGTCGGGTTAGAGTCAGAGTCAGAGTCAGAGTCAGAGTCAGAGTCAGAGTCAGAGTCAGAGTCCGAGTCTGGGTCGGGTTAGAGTCAGAGTCACAGTCAGAGCCAAAGTCAGAGTCAGAGTCAGAGCCAGAGTCGGACTCAGACTCAGAGTCAGAGTCAGAGTCAGAGTCAGAGTCAGAGTCCGAGTCTGGGTCGGGTTAGAGCCAGACTCAGAGTCGGAGTCAGAGTCAGAGTCAGAGTCAGAGTCAGAGTCAGAGTCAGAGTCCGAGTCTGGGTCGGGTTTAAGTCAGAGTCAGAGTCAGAGTCAGAGTCAGAGTCAGAGTCAGAGCAGGAGTCAGAGTCAGAGTCAGAGTCAGAGTCAGAGTCAGAGTCATAGTCAGAGTCAGAGTCAGATTTAGAATCAGAGTCAGAGTCTGATTCAGAGTCAGAGTCAGAGTCGGTGTCAGAGTCAGAACCAGAGTCAGAGTCCGAGTCAGTGTCAGAGTCAGAGTCAGAGTCAGAGTCAGAGTCAGAGTCAGAGTCCGAGTCAGAGTCAGAGTCAGAGTCAGAGTCAGAGTCAGAGTCAGAGTCAGAGTCAGAGTCAGAGTCAGAGTCAGAGTCAGCGTCACAGTCAGAGTCAGAGTCAGAGTCAGAGTCAGAGTCGGAGTCAGAGTCAGAGTCAGAGTCAAAATCAGAGTCAGAGTCTGAGTCACAGTTAGAGTCAGAGTCAGAGTCAGAGTCAGAGTCAGAGTCAGAGTCAGAGTCAGAGTCAGAGTCAGATTCCGAGTCAGAGTCAGAGTCAGAGTCCGAGCCAGGGTCAGGTCGGAGTCAGAGTCAGAGTCAGAGTCAGAGTCAGAGTCAGAGTCAGAGTCAGAGTCAGAGTCAGAGTCAGAATCAGAGTCAAAGTCTGATTCAGAGTCAGAGTCAGAGTCAGAGTCAGAGTCAAAGTCAGAGTCAGAGTTGGAGTTAGAGTCGGTGTCAGGGTCAGGTCAGAGTCGGAGTCAGAGTCAGAGTCTGAGTCACAGTTAGAGTCAGAGTGAGAGTCAGAGTCAGAGTCAGAGTCAGAGTCAGAGTAAGAGTCAGAGTCAGAGTCCGAGTCAGGGTCAGGTCAGAGTCAGAGTCAGAGTCAGAGTCAGAGTCAGAGTCAGAGTCAGTGACAGAGTCAGAGTCATGATGTCGGAGTCAGAGTAAGAGTCAAAGTCGGAGTCATGAAGTTCGAGTCCGAGTCAGAGTCCGAGTCATAGTCATGAGGTCAAAGTCAGAGTCATAGTCAGAGTCAGTGTCAGCTTACGAGTCAGAGTCGAAGTCAGAGTCAGAGTCCGAATCAGGGTCGGGTTAGAGTCAGAGTCAGAGTCAGAGTCAGAGTCCGAGTCATAGTCATGAGGTCAAAGTCAGAGTCATAGTCAGAGTCAGAGTCAGCGTCCGAGTCAGAGTCGAAGTCAGAGTCAGAGTCAGAGACAGAGTCAGAGTCAGAGTCCAAGTCAGGGTCGGGTTAGAGTCAGAGTCAGAGTCAGAGTCAGAGTCAGAGTCAGAGTCAGAGTCAGAGTCCGAGTCTGGGTCGGGTTAGAGTCAGAGTCACAGTCAGAGCCAAAGTCAGAGTCAGAGTCAGAGCCAGAGTCGGACTCAGACTCAGAGTCAGAGTCAGAGTCAGAGTCAGAGTCAGAGTCCGAGTCTGGGTCGGGTTAGAGCCAGACTCAGAGTCGGAGTCAGAGTCAGAGTCAGAGTCAGTGTCAGAGTCAGAGTCAGAGTCCGAGTCTGGGTCGGGTTTAAGTCAGAGTCAGAGTCAGAGTCAGAGTCAGAGTCAGAGTCAGAGCAGGAGTCAGAGTCAGAGTCAGAGTCAGAGTCAGAGTCAGAGTCATAGTCAGAGTCAGAGTCAGATTTAGAATCAGAGTCAGAGTCTGATTCAGAGTCAGAGTCAGAGTCGGTGTCAGAGTCAGAATCAGAGTCAGAGTCCGAGTCAGTGTCAGAGTCAGAGTCAGAGTCAGAGTCAGAGTCAGAGTCAGAGTCCGAGTCAGAGTCAGAGTCAGAGTCAGAGTCAGAGTCAGAGTCAGAGTCAGAGTCAGAGTCAAAGTCAGAGTCAGAGTCAGCGTCACAGTCAGAGTCAGAGTCAGAGTCAGAGTCAGAGTCGGAGTCAGAGTCAGAGTCAGAGTCAAAATCAGAGTCAGAGTCTGAGTCACAGTTAGAGTCAGAGTCAGAGTCAGAGTCAGAGTCAGAGTCAGAGTCAGAGTCAGAGTCAGAGTCAGATTCCGAGTCAGAGTCAGAGTCAGAGTCCGAGCCAGGGTCAGGTCGGAGTCAGAGTCAGAGTCAGAGTCAGAGTCAGAGTCAGAGTCAGAGTCAGAGTCAGAGTCAGAGTCAGAATCAGAGTCAAAGTCTGATTCAGAGTCAGAGTCAGAGTCAGAGTCAGAGTCAAAGTCAGAGTCAGAGTTGGAGTTAGAGTCGGTGTCAGGGTCAGGTCAGAGTCGGAGTCAGAGTCAGAGTCAGAGTCAGAGCGAGAGTCGGAGTCAGAGTCAAAGTCAGAGTCAGAGTCAAAGTCCGAGTCAGGGTCGGGTCAGAGTCAAAGTCCTAGTCAGAGTCAGAGTCACAGTCAGAGTCGGAGTCAGAGTTAGAGTCAGAGTCAGAGTCAGAGTCCGAGTCTGGGTCGGGTTAGAGTCAGAGTCAGAGTCAGAGTCCGAGTCCGATTTCGAGTCCGAGTCCGAGTCCGAGTCCGAGTCAGGGTCAGGTCACAGTCATAGTCAGAGTCAGAGTCAGAGTCAGAGTCAGAGTCAGAGTCAGAGTCAGAGTCAGAGTCAGAGTCAGAGTCATGATGTCGAACTCGAAGTACGAGTCCGAGCCAGGGTCAGGTCGGAGTCAGAGTCAGAGTCAGAGTCAGAGTCAGAGTCAGAGTCAGCGTCAGAGTCAGAGTCAGAGTCAGAATCAGAGTCAGAGTCTGATTCAGAGTCAGAGTCAGAGTCAGAGTCAGAGTCAGAGTCAGAGTCAGAGTCAGAGTCAGAGTCAGAGTCAGAGTCAAAATCAGAGTCAGAGTCTGAGTCACAGTTAGAGTCGGAGTGAGAGTCAGAGTCAGAGTCAGAGTCAGAGTCAGAGTAAGAGTCAGAGTCAGAGTCCGAGTCAGGGTCAGGTCAGAGTCAGAGTCAGAGTCAGAGTCAGAGTCAGAGTCAGAGTCAGAGTCAGAGTCAGTGACAGAGTCAGAGTCATGATGTCGGAGTTAGAGTAAGAGTCAAAGTCGGAGTCATGAAGTTCGAGTCCGAGTCAGAGTCCGAGTCATAGTCATGAGGTCAAAGTCAGAGTCATAGTCAGAGTCAGTGTCAGCTTCCGAGTCAAAGTCGAAGTCAGAGTCAGAGTCCGAATCAGGGTCGGGTTAGAGTCAGAGTCAGAGTCAGAGTCAGAGTCCGAGTCATAGTCATGAGGTCAAAGTCAGAGTCATAGTCAGAGTCAGAGTCAGCGTCCGAGTCAGAGTCGAAGTCAGAGTCAGAGTCAGAGACAGAGTCAGAGTCAGAGTCCAAGTCAGGGTCGGGTTAGAGTCAGAGTAAGAGTCGGTGTCAGAGTCAGAAACAGAGTCAGAGTCCGAGTCAGTGTCAGGTCAGAGTCAGAGTCAGAGTCCGAGTCAGTGTCAGGTCAGAGTCAGAGTCAGAGTCAGAGTCAGAGTCAGAGTTAGAGTCAGAGTCAGAGTCAGAGTCAGAGTCAGAGTCAGAGCGAGAGTCGGAGTCAGAGTCAAAGTCAGAGTCAGAGTCAAAGTCCGAGTCAGGGTCGGGTCAGAGTCAAAGTCCTAGTCAGAGTCAGAGTCACAGTCAGAGTCGGAGTCAGAGTTAGAGTCAGAGTCAGAGTCAGAGTCCGAGTCTGGGTCGGGTTAGAGTCAGAGTCAGAGTCAGAGTCCGAGTCCGATTTCGAGTCCGAGTCCGAGTCCGAGTCCGAGTCAGGGTCAGGTCACAGTCATAGTCAGAGTCAGAGTCAGAGTCAGAGTCAGAGTCAGAGTCAGAGTCAGAGTCAGAGTCAGAGTCAGAGTCATGATGTCGAACTCGAAGTACGAGTCCGAGCCAGGGTCAGGTCGGAGTCAGAGTCAGAGTCAGAGTCAGAGTCAGAGTCAGAGTCAGCGTCAGAGTCAGAGTCAGAGTCAGAATCAGAGTCAGAGTCAGAGTCAGAGTCAGAGTCAGAGTCAGTGACAGAGTCAGAGTCATGATGTCGGAGTTAGAGTAAGAGTCAAAGTCGGAGTCATGAAGTTCGAGTCCGAGTCAGAGTCCGAGTCATAGTCATGAGGTCAAAGTCAGAGTCATAGTCAGAGTCAGTGTCAGCTTCCGAGTCAGAGTCGAAGTCAGAGTCAGAGTCCGAATCAGGGTCGGGTTAGAGTCAGAGTCAGAGTCAGAGTCAGAGTCCGAGTCATAGTCATGAGGTCAAAGTCAGAGTCATAGTCAGAGTCAGAGTCAGCGTCCGAGTCAGAGTCGAAGTCAGAGTCAGAGTCAGAGACAGAGTCAGAGTCAGAGTCCAAGTCAGGGTCGGGTTAGAGTCAGAGTCAGAGTCGGTGTCAGAGTCAGAAACAGAGTCAGAGTCCGAGTCAGTGTCAGGTCAGAGTCAGAGTCAGAGTCCGAGTCAGTGTCAGGTCAGAGTCAGAGTCAGAGTCAGAGTCAGAGTCAGAGTTAGAGTCAGAGTCGGTGTCAGGGTCAGGTCAGAGTCAGAGTCAGAGTCAGAGTAAGCGTCAGAGCGAGAGTCGGAGTCAGAGTCAAAGTCCGAGTCAGGGTCGGGTCAGAGTCAAAGTCCGAGTCAGAGTCAGAGTCACAGTCCGAGTCGGAGTCTCAGTTAGAGTCGGAGTCAGAGTCAGAGTCCGAGTCTGGGTCGGATTAGAGTCAGAGTCAGAGTCAGAGCCAGAGTCAGAGCCAGAGTCAGAGTCAGAGTCAGAGTCAGAGTCGGAGTCAGAGTCAGAGTCAGAGTCAGAGTCCGAGTCAGGGTCAGAGTCATAGTCAGATGCAGAGTCGAAGTCAGAGTCAGAGTCAGAGTCAGAGTCAGAGTCAGAGTCAGAGTCAGAGTCAGAGTCAGAGTCCGAGTCTGGGTCGGGTTAGAGTCAGAGTCCGAGTCAGGGTCAGGTCAGAGTCAGAGTCAGAGTCAGAGTCAGAGTCAGAGTCAGAGTCAGAGTCATGATGTCGGAGTCAGTGTACGAGTCCGAGCCAGGGTAAGGTCGGAGTCAGAGTCAGAGTCAGAGCCAGATTCAGAGTCAGCGTCAGAGTCAGAGTCAGAGTCAGAGTCAGAGTCAGAGTCAGAGTCAGAGTCAGAGTCAGAGTCACAGTCAGAGTCGGAGTCAGAGTTAGAGTTAGAGTCGGTGTCAGGGTCAGGTCAGAGTCAGAGTCAGAGTCAGAGTCAGAGTCAGAGCGAGAGTCGGAGTCAGAGTCAAAGTCAGAGTCAGAGTCTAAGTCCGAGTCAGGGTCGGGTCAGAGTCAAAGTCCTAGTCAGAGTCAGAGTCACAGTCAGAGTCGGAGTCAGAGTTAGAGTCAGAGTCAGAGTCAGAGTCCGAGTCTGGGTCCGGTTAGAGTCAGAGTCAGAGTCAGAGCCAGAGTCAGAGTCAGAGTCAGAGTCAGAGTCAGAGTCAGAGCGAGAGTCGGAGTCAGAGTCAAAGTCAGAGTCAGAGTCTAAGTCCGAGTCAGGGTCGGGTCAGAGTCAAAGTCCTAGTCAGAGTCAGAGTCACAGTCAGAGTCGGAGTCAGAGTTAGAGTCAGAGTCAGAGTCAGAGTCCGAGTCTGGGTCCGGTTAGAGTCAGAGTCAGAGTCAGAGCCAGAGTCAGAGTCAGAGTCAGAGTCAGAGTCAGAG
Organism: Tenthredo distinguenda; assembly: GCA_947538915.1. NCBI lineage: Eukaryota > Metazoa > Arthropoda > Insecta > Hymenoptera > Tenthredinidae > Tenthredo > Tenthredo distinguenda. The sequence goes on from OX384534.1 coordinate 18,258,167, forward strand.
TCAGAGTCAGAGTCAGAGTCAGAGTCAGAGTCAAAATCAGAGTCAGAGTCTGAGTCACTGTTAGAGTCAGAGTGAGAGTCAGAGTCAGAGTCAGAGTCAGAGTCAGAGTAAGAGTCAGAGTCAGAGTCCGAGTCAGGGTCAGGTCAGAGTCAGAGTCAGAGTCAGAGTCAGAGTCAGAGTCAGAGTCAGTGACAGAGTCAGAGTCATGATGTCGGAGTCAGAGTAAGAGTCAAAGTCGGAGTCATGAAGTTCGAGTCCGAGTCAGAGTCCGAGTCATAGTCATGAGGTCAAAGTCAGAGTCATAGTCAGAGTCAGTGTCAGCTTCCGAGTCAGAGTCGAAGTCAGAGTCAGAGTCCGAATCAGGGTCGGGTTAGAGTCAGAGTCAGAGTCAGAGTCAGAGTCCGAGTCATAGTCATGAGGTCAAAGTCAGAGTCATAGTCAGAGTCAGAGTCAGCGTCCGAGTCAGAGTCGAAGTCAGAGTCAGAGTCAGAGACAGAGTCAGAGTCAGAGTCCAAGTCAGGGTCGGGTTAGAGTCAGAGTCAGAGTCAGAGTCAGATTCAGAGTCAGAGTCAGAGTCAGAGTCCGAGTCTGGGTCGGGTTAGAGTCAGAGTCACAGTCAGAGCCAAAGTCAGAGTCAGAGTCTGAGCCAGAGTCGGACTCAGACTCAGAGTCAGAGTCAGAGTCAGAGTCAGAGTCAGAGTCCGAGTCTGGGTCGGGTTAGAGCCAGACTCAGAGTCGGAGTCAGAGTCAGAGTCAGAGTCAGAGTCAGAGTCAGAGCCAGAGTCAGAGTCAGAGTCAGAGTCAGAGTCAGAGTCATAGTCAGAGTCAGAGTCAGATTTAGAATCAGAGTCAGAGTCTGATTCAGAGTCAGAGTCAGAGTCGGCGTCAGAGTCAGAAACAGAGTCAGAGTCCGAGTCAGTGTCAGGTCAGAGTCAGAGTCAGAGTCCGAGTCAGTGTCAGGTCAGATTCAGAGTCAGAGTCAGAGTCAGAGTCAGAGTTAGAGTCAGAGTCGGTGTCAGGGTCAGGTCAGAGTCAGAGTCAGAGTCAGAGTAAGCGTCAGAGCGAGAGTCGGAGTCAGAGTCAAAGTCAGAGTCAGAGTCAAAGTCCGAGTCAGGGTCGGGTCAGAGTCAAAGTCCGAGTCAGAGTCAGAGTCACAGTCCGAGTCGGAGTCTCAGTTAGAGTCGGAGTCAGAGTCAGAGTCCGAGTCTGGGTCGGGTTAGAGTCAGAGTCAGAGTCAGAGCCAGAGTCAGAGTCAGAGTCAGAGTCAGAGTCGGAGTCAGAGTCAGAGTCAAAGTCAGAGTCAGAGTCCGAGTCAGGGTCAGAGTCATAGTCAGATGCAGAGTCGAAGTCAGAGTCAGAGTCAGACTCAGAGTCAGAGTCAGAGTCAGAGTCAGAGTCAGAGTCCGAGTCTGGGTCGGGTTAGAGCCAGACTCAGAGTCGGAGTCAGAGTCAGAGTCAGAGTCAGAGTCAGAGTCAGAGCCAGAGTCAGAGTCAGAGTCAGAGTCAGAGTCAGAGTCATAGTCAGAGTCAGAGTCAGATTTAGAATCAGAGTCAGAGTCTGATTCAGAGTCAGAGTCAGAGTCGGTGTCAGAGTCAGAAACAGAGTCAGAGTCCGAGTCAGTGTCAGGTCAGAGTCAGAGTCAGAGTCCGAGTCAGTGTCAGGTCAGAGTCAGAATCAGAGTCAGAGTCAGAGTCAGAGTTAGAGTCAGACTCGGTGTCAGGGTCAGGTCAGAGTCAGAGTCAGAGTCAGAGTAAGCGTCAGAGCGAGAGTCGGAGTCAGAGTCAAAGTCAGAGTCAGAGTCAAAGTCCGAGTCAGGGTCGGGTCAGAGTCAAAGTCCGAGTCAGAGTCAGAGTCACAGTCCGAGTCGGAGTCTCAGTTAGAGTCGGAGTCAGAGTCAGAGTCCGAGTCTGGGTCGGGTTAGAGTCAGAGTCAGAGTCAGAGCCAGAGTCAGAGTCAGAGTCAGAGTCAGAGTAAGCGTCAGAGCGAGAGTCGGAGTCAGAGTCAAAGTCAGAGTCAGAGTCAAAGTCCGAGTCAGGGTCGGGTCAGAGTCAAAGTCCGAGTCAGAGTCAGAGTCACAGTCCGAGTCGGAGTCTCAGTTAGAGTCGGAGTCAGAGTCAGAGTCCGAGTCTGGGTCGGGTTAGAGTCAGAGTCAGAGTCAGAGCCAGAGTCAGAGTCAGAGTCAGAGTCAGAGTCGGAGTCAGAGTCAGAGTCAAAGTCAGAGTCAGAGTCCGAGTCAGGGTCAGAGTCATAGTCAGATGCAGAGTCGAAGTCAGAGTCAGAGTCAGACTCAGAGTCAGAGTCAGAGTCAGAGTCAGAGTCAGAGTCCGAGTCTGGGTCGGGTTAGAGCCAGACTCAGAGTCGGAGTCAGAGTCAGAGTCAGAGTCAGAGTCAGAGTCAGAGCCAGAGTCAGAGTCAGAGTCAGAGTCAGAGTCAGAGTCATAGTCAGAGTCAGAGTCAGATTTAGAATCAGAGTCAGAGTCTGATTCAGAGTCAGAGTCAGAGTCGGTGTCAGAGTCAGAAACAGAGTCAGAGTCCGAGTCAGTGTCAGGTCAGAGTCAGAGTCAGAGTCCGAGTCAGTGTCAGGTCAGAGTCAGAATCAGAGTCAGAGTCAGAGTCAGAGTTAGAGTCAGACTCGGTGTCAGGGTCAGGTCAGAGTCAGAGTCAGAGTCAGAGTAAGCGTCAGAGCGAGAGTCGGAGTCAGAGTCAAAGTCAGAGTCAGAGTCAAAGTCCGAGTCAGGGTCGGGTCAGAGTCAAAGTCCGAGTCAGAGTCAGAGTCACAGTCCGAGTCGGAGTCTCAGTTAGAGTCGGAGTCAGAGTCAGAGTCCGAGTCTGGGTCGGGTTAGAGTCAGAGTCAGAGTCAGAGCCAGAGTCAGAGTCAGAGTCAGAGTCAGAGTCGGAGTCAGAGTCAGAGTCAAAGTCAGAGTCAGAGTCCGAGTCAGGGTCAGAGTCATAGTCAGATGCAGAGTCGAAGTCAGAGTCAGAGTCAGAGTCAGAGTCAGAGTCAGAGTCAGAGTCAGAGTCAGAGTCAGAGTCAGAGTCCGAGTCTGGGTCGGGTTAGAGTCAGAGTCCGAGTCAGGGTCAGGTCAGAGTCAGAGTCAGAGTGAGAGTCAGAGTCAGAGTCAGAGTCAGAGTCATGATGTCGGAGTCAGTGTACGAGTCCGAGCCAGGGACAGGTCGGAGTCAGAGTCAGAGTCAGAGTCAGATTCAGAGTCAGCGTCAGAGTCAGAGTCAGAGTCAGAGTCAGAGTCAGAGTCATAGTCAGAGTCAGAGTCAGAGTCACAGTCAGAGTCGGAGTCAGAGTTAGAGTTAGAGTCGGTGTCAGGGTCAGGTCAGAGTCAGAGTCAGAGTCAGAGTCAGAGTCAGAGCGAGAGTCGAAGTCAGAGTCAAAGTCAGAGTCAGAGTCAAAGTCCGAGTCAGGGTCGGGTCAGAGTCAAAGTCCTAGTCAGAGTCAGAGTCACAGTCAGAGTCGGAGTCAGAGTTAGAGTCAGAGTCAGAGTCAGAGTCCGAGTCTGGGTCGGGTTAGAGTCAGAGTCAGAGTCAGAGCCAGAGTCAGAGTCAGAGTCAGAGTCAGAGTCAGAGTCAGAGTCAGAGTCAGAGTCAGAGTCAGAGTCAGAGTAAGAGTCAGAGTCAGAGTCAGAGTCAGAGTCAGAGTCAGATTCAGAGTCAGAGTCAGAGTCAGAGTCAGAGTCAGAGTCCGAGTCCGATTTCCAGTCCGAGTCCGAGTCCGAGTCCGAGTCAGGGTCAGGTCAGAGTCAGAGTCAGAGTCAGAGTCAGAGTCAGAGTCAGAGTCAGAGTCAAAGTCAGAGTCAGAGTCATGATGTCGAACTCGAAGTACGAGTTGAGCCAGGGTCAGGTCGGAGTCAGAGTCAGAGTCAGAGTCAGAGTCAGAGTCAGAGTCAGAGTCAAAATCAGAGTCAGAGTCTGAGTCACAGTTAGAGTCAGAGTCAGAGTCAGAGTCAGAGTCAGAGTCAGAGTCAGAGTAAGAGTCAGAGTCAGAGTCCGAGTCAGGGTCAGGTCAGAGTCAGAGTCAGAGTCAGAGTCAGCGTCAGAGTCAGAGTCAGCGTCAGAGTCAGAGTCAGAGTCAGAATCAGAGTCAGAGTCTGATTCAGAGTCAGAGTCAGAGTCAGAGTCAGACTCAGAGTCAGAGTCAGAGTCAGAGTCATGATGTCGGAGTCAGAGTACGAGTCCGAGCCAGGGTCAGGTCGGAGTCAGAGTCAGAGTCAGAGTCAGATTCAGAGTCAGCGTCAGAGTCAGAGTCAGAGTCAGAGTCAGAGTCAGAGTCAGAGTCAGAGTCAGAGTCAGAGTCACAGTCAGAGTCGGAGTCAGAGTTAGAGTCAGAGTCAGAGTCAGAGTCCGAGTCTGGGTCGGGTTAGAGTCAGAGTCAGAGTCAGAGTCGGAGTCAGAGTCAGAGTCAGAGTCAGAGTCAGAGTCCGAGTCAGGGTCAGGGTCAGAGTCAGATGCAGAGTCGAAGTCAGAGTCAGAGTCAGAGTCAGAGTCAGAGTCAGAGTCAGAGTCCGAGTCAGAGTCAGAGTCAGAGTCAGAGTCAGAGTCAGAGTCAGAGTCAGAGTCAGAGTCAGAGTAAGAGTCAGAGTCAGCGTCACAGTCAGAGTCAGAGTCAGAGTCAGAGTCAGAGTCGGAGTCAGAGTCAGAGTCAGAGTCAAAATCAGAGTCAGAGTCTGAGTCACAGTTAGAGTCAGAGTCAGAGTCAGAGTCAGAGTCAGAGTCAGAGTCAGAGTCAGAGTCAGAGTCAGATTCCGAGTCAGAGTCAGAGTCAGAGTCCGAGCCAGGGTCAGGTCAGAGTCAGAGTCAGAGTGAGAGTCAGAGTCAGAGTCAGAGTCAGAGTCATGATGTCGGAGTCAGTGTACGAGTCCGAGCCAGGGTCAGGTCGGAGTCAGAGTTAGAGTCAGAGTCAGATTCAGAGTCAGCGTCAGAGTCAGAGTCAGAGTCAGAGTCAGAGTCAGAGTCAGAGTCAGAGTCAGAGTCAGAGTCACAGTCAGAGTCGGAGTCAGAGTTAGAGTTAGAGTCGGTGTCAGGGTCAGGTCAGAGTCAGAGTCAGAGTCAGAGTGAGAGTCAGAGTCAGAGTCAGAGTCAGAGTCAGAGTAAGAGTCAGAGTCAGAGTCCGAGTCAGGGTCAGGTCAGAGTCAGAGTCAGAGTCAGAGTCTGAGTCAGAGTCAGAGTCAGTGACAGAGTCAGAGTCATGATGTCGGAGTCAGAGTAAGAGTCAAAGTCGGAGTCATGAAGTTCGAGTCCGAGTCAGAGTCCGAGTCATAGTCATGAGGTCAAAGTCAGAGTCATAGTCAGAGTCAGTGTCAGCTTCCGAGTCAGAGTCGAAGTCAGAGTCAGAGTCCGAATCAGGGTCGGGTTAGAGTCAGAGTCAGAGTCAGAGTCAGAGTCCGAGTCATAGTCATGAGGTCAAAGTCAGAGTCATAGTCAGAGTCAGAGTCAGCGTCCGAGTCAGAGTCGAAGTCAGAGTCAGAGTCAGAGACAGAGTCAGAGTCAGAGTCCAAGTCAGGGTCGGGTTAGAGTCAGAGTCAGAGTCAGAGTCAGAGTCAGAGTCAGAGTCAGAGTCAGAGTCCGAGTCTGGGTCGGGTTAGAGTCAGAGTCACAGTCAGAGCCAAAGTCAGAGTCAGAGTCAGAGCCAGAGTCGGACTCAGACTCAGAGTCAGAGTCAGAGTCAGAGTCAGAGTCAGAGTCCGAGTCTGGGTCGGGTTAGAGCCAGACTCAGAGTCGGAGTCAGAGTCAGAGTCAGAGTCAGAGTCAGAGTCAGAGTCAGAGTCCGAGTCTGGGTCGGGTTAAAGTCAGAGTCAGAGTCAGAGTCAGAGTCAGAGTCAGAGTCAGAGTCAGAGTCAGAGTCAGAGTCCGAGTCTGGGTCGGGTTAGAGTCAGAGTCCGAGTCAGGGTCAGAGTCATAGTCAGATGCAGAGTCGAAGTCAGAGTCAGAGTCAGAGTCAGAGTCAGAGTCAGAGTCAAAGTCAGAGTCAGAGTCAGAGTCCGAGTCTGGGTCGGGTTAGAGTCAGAGTCCGAGTCAGGGTCAGGTCAGAGTCAGAGTCAGAGTCAGAGTCAGAGTCAGAGTCAGAGTCAGAGTCATGATGTCGGAGTCAGTGTACGAGTCCGAGCCAGGGTCAGGTCGGAGTCAGAGTCAGAGTCAGAGTAAGCGTCAGAGCGAGAGTCGGAGTCAGAGTCAATGTCAGAGTCAGAGTCAAAGTCCGAGTCAGGGTCGGGTCAGAGTCAAAGTCCGAGTCAGAGTCAGAGTCACAGTCCGAGTCGGAGTCTCAGTTAGAGTCGGAGTCAGAGTCAGAGTCCGAGTCTTGGTCGGGTTAGAGTCAGAGTCAGAGTCAGAGCCAGAGTCAGAGTCAGAGTCAGAGTCAGAGTCGGAGTCAGAGTCAGAGTCAGAGTCAGAGTCAGAGTCCGAGTCAGGGTCAGAGTCATAGTCAGATGCAGAGTCGAAGTCAGAGTCAGAGTCAGAGTCAGAGTCAGAGTCAGAGTCAGAGTCAGAGTCAGAGTCAGAGTCCGAGTCTGGGTCGGGTTAGAGTCAGAGTCCGAGTCAGGGTCAGGTCAGAGTCAGAGTCAGAGTCAGAGTCAGAGTCAGAGTCAGAGTCAGAGTCATGATGTCGGAGTCAGTGTACGAGTCCGAGCCAGGGTCAGGTCGGAGTCAGAGTCAGAGTCAGAGTCAGATTCAGAGTCAGCGTCAGAGTCAGAGTCAGAGTCAGAGTCAGAGTCAGAGTCAGAGTCAGAGTCAGAGTCAGAGTCACAGTCAGAGTCGGAGTCAGAGTTAGAGTCAGAGTCAGAGTCAGAGTCCGAGTCTGGGTCGGGTTAGAGTCAGAGTCAGAGTCAGAGCCAGAGTCAGAGTCAGAGTCAGAGTCAGAGTCGGAGTCAGAGTCAGAGTCAGAGTCAGAGTCAGAGTCCGAGTCAGGGTCAGGGTCAGAGTCAGATGCAGAGTCGAAGTCAGAGTCAGAGTCAGAGTCAGAGTCAGAGTCAGAGTCAGAGTCCGAGTCAGAGTCAGAGTCAGAGTCCGAGTCAGAGTCAGAGTCAGAGTCAGAGTCAGAGTCAGAGTCAGAGTCAGAGTCAGAGTCAGAGTCAGAGTCAGAGTCAGCGTCACAGTCAGAGTCAGAGTCAGAGTCAGAGTCAGAGTCAGAGTAAGAGTCAGAGTCGAAGTCAGAGTCAGAGTCAGAGTCAGATTCAGAGTCAGAGTCAGAGTCAGAGTCAGAGTCAGAGTCCGAGTCCGATTTCGAGTCCGAGTCCGAGTCCGAGTCCGAGTCAGGGTCAGGTCAGAGTCAAAGTCAGAGTCAGAGTCAGAGTGAGAGTCAGAGTCAGAGTCAGAGTCAGAGTCAGAGTAAGAGTCAGAGTCAGAGTCCGAGTCAGGGTCAGGTCAGAGTCAGAGTCAGAGTCAGAGTCAGAGTCAGAGTCAGAGTCAGTGACAGAGTCAGAGTCATGATGTCGGAGTCAGAGTAAGAGTCAAAGTCGGAGTCATGAAGTTCGAGTCCGAGTCAGAGTCCGAGTCATAGTCATGAGGTCAAAGTCAGAGTCATAGTCAGAGTCAGTGTCAGCTTCCGAGTCAGAGTCGAAGTCAGAGTCAGAGTCCGAATCAGGGTCGGGTTAGAGTCAGAGTCAAAGTCAGAGTCAGAGTCCGAGTCATAGTCATGAGGTCAAAGTCAGAGTCATAGTCAGAGTCAGAGTCAGCGTCCGAGTCAGAGTCGAAGTCAGAGTCAGAGTCAGAGACAGAGTCAGAGTCAGAGTCCAAGTCAGGGTCGGGTTAGAGTCAGAGTCAGAGTCAGAGTCAGAGTCAGAGTCAGAGTCAGAGTCAGAGTCCGAGTCTGGGTCGGGTTAGAGTCAGAGTCACAGTCAGAGCCAAAGTCAGAGTCAGAGTCAGAGCCAGAGTCGGACTCAGACTCAGAGTCAGAGTCAGAGTCAGAGTCAGAGTCAGAGTCCGAGTCTGGGTCGGGTTAGAGCCAGACTCAGAGTCGGAGTCAGAGTCAGAGTCAGAGTCAGAGTCAGAGTCAGAGTCAGAGTCAGAGTCCGAGTCTGGGTCGGGTTAAAGTCAGAGTCAGAGTCAGAGTCAGAGTCAGAGTCAGAGTCAGAGCCAGAGTCAGAGTCAGAGTCAGAGTCAGAGTCAGAGTCATAGTCAGAGTCAGAGTCAGATTTAGAATCAGAGTCAGAGTCTGATTCAGAGTCAGAGTCAGAGTCGGTGTCAGAGTCAGAAACAGAGTCAGAGTCCGAGTCAGTGTCAGGTCAGAGTCAGAGTCAGAGTCCGAGTCAGTGTCAGGTCAGAGTCAGAGTCAGAGTCAGAGTCAGAGTCAGAGTTAGAGTCAGAGTCGGTGTCAGGGTCAGGTCAGAGTCAGAGTCATAGTCAGAGTAAGCGTCAGAGCGAGAGTCGGAGTCAGAGTCAAAGTCAGAGTCAGAGTCAAAGTCCGAGTCAGGGTCGGGTCAGAGTCAAAGTCCGAGTCAGAGTCAGAGTCACAGTCCGAGTCGGAGTCTCAGTTAGAGTCGGAGTCAGAGTCAGAGTCCGAGTCTTGGTCGGGTTAGAGTCAGAGTCAGAATCAGAGCCAGAGTCAGAGTCAGAGTCAGAGTCAGAGTCGGAGTCAGAGTCAGAGTCAGAGTCAGAGTCAGAGTCCGAGTCAGGGTCAGAGTCATAGTCAGATGCAGAGTCGAAGTCAGAGTCAGAGTCAGAGTCAGAGTCAGAGTCAGAGTCAGAGTCAGAGTCAGAGTCAGAGTCCGAGTCTGGGTCGGGTTAGAGTCAGAGTCCGAGTCAGGGTCAGGTCAGAGTCAGAGTCAGAGTCAGAGTCAGAGTCAGAGTCAGAGTCAGAGTCATGATGTCGGAGTCAGTGTACGAGTCCGAGCCAGGGTCAGGTCGGAGTCAGAGTCAGAGTCAGAGTAAGCGTCAGAGCGAGAGTCGGAGTCAGAGTCAATGTCAGAGTCAGAGTCAAAGTCCGAGTCAGGGTCGGGTCAGAGTCAAAGTCCGAGTCAGAGTCAGAGTCACAGTCCGAGTCGGAGTCTCAGTTAGAGTCGGAGTCAGAGTCAGAGTCCGAGTCTTGGTCGGGTTAGAGTCAGAGTCAGAGTCAGAGCCAGAGTCAGAGTCAGAGTCAGAGTCAGAGTCGGAGTCAGAGTCAGAGTCAGAGTCAGAGTCAGAGTCCGAGTCAGGGTCAGAGTCATAGTCAGATGCAGAGTCGAAGTCAGAGTCAGAGTCAGAGTCAGAGTCAGAGTCAGAGTCAGAGTCAGAGTCAGAGTCAGAGTCCGAGTCTGGGTCTGGTTAGAGTCAGAGTCCGAGTCAGGGTCAGAGTCATAGTCAGATGCAGAGTCGAAGTCAGAGTCAGAGTCAGAGTCAGAGTCAGAGTCAGAGTCAAAGTCAGAGTCAGAGTCAGAGTCCGAGTCTGGGTCGGGTTAGAGTCAGAGTCCGAGTCAGGGTCAGGTCAGAGTCAGAGTCAGAGTCAGAGTCAGAGTCAGAGTCAGAGTCAGAGTCATGATGTCGGAGTCAGTGTACGAGTCCGAGCCAGGGTCAGTTCGGAGTCAGAGTCAGAGTCAGAGTAAGCGTCAGAGCGAGAGTCGGAGTCAGAGTCAATGTCAGAGTCAGAGTCAAAGTCCGAGTCAGGGTCGGGTCAGAGTCAAAGTCCGAGTCAGAGTCAGAGTCACAGTCCGAGTCGGAGTCTCAGTTAGAGTCGGAGTCAGAGTCAGAGTCCGAGTCTTGGTCGGGTTAGAGTCAGAGTCAGAGTCAGAGCCAGAGTCAGAGTCAGAGTCAGAGTCAGAGTCGGAGTCAGAGTCAGAGTCAGAGTCAGAGTCAGAGTCCGAGTCAGGGTCAGAGTCATAGTCAGATGCAGAGTCGAAGTCAGAGTCAGAGTCAGAGTCAGAGTCAGAGTCAGAGTCAGAGTCAGAGTCAGAGTCAGAGTCCGAGTCTGGGTCGGGTTAGAGTCAGAGTCCGAGTCAGGGTCAGGTCAGAGTCAGAGTCAGAGTCAGAGTCAGAGTCAGAGTCAGAGTCAGAGTCATGATGTCGGAGTCAGTGTACGAGTCCGAGCCAGGGTCAGGTCGGAGTCAGAGTCAGAGTCAGAGTCAGATTCAGAGTCAGCGTCAGAGTCAGAGTCAGAGTCAGAGTCAGAGTCAGAGTCAGAGTCAGAGTCAGAGTCAGAGTCACAGTCAGAGTCGGAGTCAGAGTTAGAGTCAGAGTCAGAGTCAGAGTCCGAGTCTGGGTCGGGTTAGAGTCAGAGTCAGAGTCAGAGCCAGAGTCAGAGTCAGAGTCAGAGTCAGAGTCGGAGTCAGAGTCAGAGTCAGAGTCAGAGTCAGAGTCCGAGTCAGGGTCAGGGTCAGAGTCAGATGCAGAGTCGAAGTCAGAGTCAGAGTCAGAGTCAGAGTCAGAGTCAGAGTCAGAGTCCGAGTCAGAGTCAGAGTCAGAGTCAGAGTCAGAGTCAGAGTCAGAGTCAGAGTCAGAGTCAGAGTCAGAGTCAGAGTCAGCGTCACAGTCAGAGTCAGAGTCAGAGTCAGAGTCAGAGTCAGAGTAAGAGTCAGAGTCGAAGTCAGAGTCAGAGTCAGAGTCAGATTCAGAGTCAGAGTCAGAGTCAGAGTCAGAGTCAGAGTCCGAGTCCGATTTCGAGTTCGAGTCCGAGTCCGAGTCCGAGTCAGGGTCAGGTCAGAGTCAAAGTCAGAGTCAGAGTCAGAGTGAGAGTCAGAGTCAGAGTCAGAGTCAGAGTCAGAGTAAGAGTCAGAGTCAGAGTCCGAGTCAGGGTCAGGTCAGAGTCAGAGTCAGAGTCAGAGTCAGAGTCAGAGTCAGAGTCAGTGACAGAGTCAGAGTCATGATGTCGGAGTCAGACTAAGAGTCAAAGTCGGAGTCATGAAGTTCGAGTCCGAGTCAGAGTCCGAGTCATAGTCATGAGGTCAAAGTCAGAGTCATAGTCAGAGTCAGTGTCAGCTTCCGAGTCAGAGTCGAAGTCAGAGTCAGAGTCCGAATCAGGGTCGGGTTAGAGTCAGAGTCAGAGTCAGAGTCAGAGTCCGAGTCATAGTCATGAGGTCAAAGTCAGAGTCATAGTCAGAGTCAGAGTCAGCGTCCGAGTCAGAGTCGAAGTCAGAGTCAGAGTCAGAGACAGAGTCAGAGTCAGAGTCCAAGTCAGGGTCGGGTTAGAGTCAGAGTCAGAGTCAGAGTCAGAGTCAGAGTCAGAGTCAGAGTCAGAGTCCGAGTCTGGGTCGGGTTAGAGTCAGAGTCACAGTCAGAGCCAAAGTCAGAGTCAGAGTCAGAGCCAGAGTCGGACTCAGACTCAGAGTCAGAGTCAGAGTCAGAGTCAGAGTCAGAGTCCGAGTCTGGGTCGGGTTAGAGCCAGACTCAGAGTCGGAGTCAGAGTCAGAGTCAGAGTCAGAGTCAGAGTCAGAGTCAGAGTCCGAGTCTGGGTCGGGTTAAAGTCAGAGTCAGAGTCAGAGTCAGAGTCAGAGTCAGAGTCAGAGTCAGAGTCAGAGTCAGAGTCCGAGTCTGGGTCGGGTTAGAGTCAGAGTCCGAGTCAGGGTCAGAGTCATAGTCAGATGCAGAGTCGAAGTCAGAGTCAGAGTCAGAGTCAGAGTCAGAGTCAGAGTCAAAGTCAGAGTCAGAGTCAGAGTCCGAGTCTGGGTCGGGTTAGAGTCAGAGTCCGAGTCAGGGTCAGGTCAGAGTCAGAGTCAGAGTCAGAGTCAGAGTCAGAGTCAGAGTCAGAGTCATGATGTCGGAGTCAGTGTACGAGTCCGAGCCAGGGTCAGGTCGGAGTCAAAGTCAGAGTCAGAGTAAGCGTCAGAGCGAGAGTCGGAGTCAGAGTCAATGTCAGAGTCAGAGTCAAAGTCCGAGTCAGGGTCGGGTCAGAGTCAAAGTCCGAGTCAGAGTCAGAGTCACAGTCCGAGTCGGAGTCTCAGTTAGAGTCGGAGTCAGAGTCAGAGTCCGAGTCTTGGTCGGGTTAGAGTCAGAGTCAGAGTCAGAGCCAGAGTCAGAGTCAGAGTCAGAGTCAGAGTCGGAGTCAGAGTCAGAGTCAGAGTCAGAGTCAGAGTCCGAGTCGGGGTCAGAGTCATAGTCAGATGCAGAGTCGAAGTCAGAGTCAGAGTCAGAGTCAGAGTCAGAGTCAGAGTCAGAGTCAGAGTCAGAGTCAGAGTCAGAGTCCGAGTCTGGGTCGGGTTAGAGTCAGAGTCCGAGTCAGGCTCAGGTCAGAGTCAGAGTCAGAGTCAGAGTCAGAGTCAGAGTCAGAGTCAGAGTCATGATGTCGGAGTCAGTGTACGAGTCCGAGCCAGGGTCAGGTCGGAGTCAGAGTCAGAGTCAGAGTCAGATTCAGAGTCAGCGTCAGAGTCAGAGTCAGAGTCAGAGTCAGAGTCAGAGTCAGAGTCAGAGTCAGAGTCAGAGTCACAGTCAGAGTCGGAGTCAGAGTTAGAGTCAGAGTCAGAGTCAGAGTCCGAGTCTGGGTCGGGTTAGAGTCAGAGTCAGAGTCAGAGCCAGAGTCAGAGTCAGAGTCAGAGTCAGAGTCGGAGTCAGAGTCAGAGTCAGAGTCAGAGTCAGAGTCCGAGTCAGGGTCAGGGTCAGAGTCAGATGCAGAGTCGAAGTCAGAGTCAGAGTCAGAGTCAGAGTCAGAGTCAGAGTCAGAGTCCGAGTCAGAGTCAGAGTCAGAGTCAGAGTCAGAGTCAGAGTCAGAGTCAGAGTCAGAGTCAGAGTCAGAGTCAGAGTCAGCGTCACAGTCAGAGTCAGAGTCAGAGTCAGAGTCAGAGTCAGAGTAAGAGTCAGAGTCGAAGTCAGAGTCAGAGTCAGAGTCAGATTCAGAGTCAGAGTCAGAGTCAGAGTCAGAGTCAGAGTCCGAGTCCGATTTCGAGTCCGAGTCCGAGTCCGAGTCCGAGTCAGGGTCAGGTCAGAGTCAAAGTCGGAGTCAGAGTCAGAGTGAGAGTCAGAGTCAGAGTCAGAGTCAGAGTCAGAGTAAGAGTCAGAGTCAGAGTCCGAGTCAGGGTCAGGTCAGAGTCAGAGTCAGAGTCAGAGTCAGAGTCAGAGTCAGAGTCAGTGACAGAGTCAGAGTCATGATGTCGGAGTCAGAGTAAGAGTCAAAGTCGGAGTCATGAAGTTCGAGTCCGAGTCAGAGTCCGAGTCATAGTCATGAGGTCAAAGTCAGAGTCATAGTCAGAGTCAGTGTCAGCTTCCGAGTCAGAGTCGAAGTCAGAGTCAGAGTCCGAATCAGGGTCGGGTTAGAGTCAGAGTCAGAGTCAGAGTCAGAGTCCGAGTCATAGTCATGAGGTCAAAGTCAGAGTCATAGTCAGAGTCAGAGTCAGCGTCCGAGTCAGAGTCGAAGTCAGAGTCAGAGTCAGAGACAGAGTCAGAGTCAGAGTCCAAGTCAGGGTCGGGTTAGAGTCAGAGTCAGAGTCAGAGTCAGAGTCAGAGTCAGAGTCAGAGTCAGAGTCCGAGTCTGGGTCGGGTTAGAGTCAGAGTCACAGTCAGAGCCAAAGTCAGAGTCAGAGTCAGAGCCAGAGTCGGACTCAGACTCAGAGTCAGAGTCAGAGTCAGAGTCAGAGTCAGAGTCCGAGTCTGGGTCGGGTTAGAGCCAGACTCAGAGTCGGAGTCAGAGTCAGAGTCAGAGTCAGAGTCAGAGTCAGAGTCAGAGTCCGAGTCTGGGTCGGGTTAAAGTCAGAGTCAGAGTCAGAGTCAGAGTCAGAGTCAGAGTCAGAGCCAGAGTCAGAGTCAGAGTCAGAGTCAGAGTCAGAGTCATAGTCAGAGTCAGAGTCAGATTTAGAATCAGAGTCAGAGTCTGATTCAGAGTCAGAGTCAGAGTCGGTGTCAGAGTCAGAAACAGAGTCAGAGTCCGAGTCAGTGTCAGGTCAGAGTCAGAGTCAGAGTTCGAGTCAGTGTCAGGTCAGAGTCAGAGTCAGAGTCAGAGTCAGAGTCAGAGTTAGAGTCAGAGTCGGTGTCAGGGTCAGGTCAGAGTCAGGGTCAGAGTCAGAGTAAGCGTCAGAGCGAGAGTCGGAGTCAGAGTCAAAGTCCGAGTCAGGGTCGGGTCAGAGTCAAAGTCCGAGTCAGAGTCAGAGTCACAGTCCGAGTCGGAGTCTCAGTTAGAGTCGGAGTCAGAGTCAGAGTCCGAGTCTGGGTCGGATTAGAGTCAGAGTCAGAGTCAGAGCCAGAGTCAGAGTCAGAGTCAGAGTCAGAGTCGGAGTCAGTGTCAGAGTCAGAGTCAGAGTCAGAGTCCGAGTCAGGGTCAGAGTCATAGTCAGATGCAGAGTCGAAGTCAGAGTCAGAGTCAGAGTCAGAGTCAGAGTCAGAGTCAGAGTCAGAGTCAGAGTCAGAGTCCGAGTCTGGGTCGGGTTAGAGTCAGAGTCCGAGTCAGGGTCAGGTCAGAGTCAGAGTCAGAGTCAGAGTCAGAGTCAGAGTCAGAGTCAGAGTCAGAGTCAGAGTCAGAGTCATAGTCAGAGTCAGAGTCAGATTTAGAATCAGAGTCAGAGTATGATTCAGAGTCAGAGTCAGAGTCGATGTCAGAGTCAGAAACAGAGTCAGAGTCCGAGTCAGTGTCAGGTCAGAGTCAGAGTCAGAGTCCGAGTCAGTGTCAGGTCAGAGTCAGAGTCAGAGTCAGAGTCAGAGTCAGAGTGAGAGTCAGAGTCGGTGTCAGGGTGAGGTCAGAGTCAGAGTCAGAGTCAGAGTAAGCGTCAGAGCGAGAGTCGGAGTCAGAGTCAAAGTCCGAGTCAGGGTCGGGTCAGAGTCAAAGTCCGAGTCAGAGTCAGAGTCACAGTCCGAGTCGGAGTCTCAGTTAGAGTCGGAGTCAGAGTCAGAGTCCGAGTCTGGGTCGGATTAGAGTCAGAGTCAGAGTCAGAGCCAGAGTGAGAGTCAGAGTCAGAGTCAGAGTCGGAGTCAGAGTCAGAGTCAGAGTCAGAGTCAGAGTCCGAGTCAGGGTCAGAGTCATAGTCAGATGCAGAGTCGAAGTCAGAGTCAGAGTCAGAGTCAGAGTCAGAGTCAGAGTCAGAGTCAGAGTCAGAGTCAGAGTCCGAGTCTGGGTCGGGTTAGAGTCAGAGTCCGAGTCAGGGTCAGGTCAGAGTCAGAGTCAGAGTCAGAGTCAAAATCAGAGTCAGAGTCAGAGTCATGATGTCGGAGTCAGTGTACGAGTCCGAGCCAGGGTAAGGTCGGAGTCAGAGTCAGAGTCAGAGCCAGATTCAGAGTCAGCGTCAGAGTCAGAGTCAGAGTCAGAGTCAGAGTCAGAGTCAGAGTCAGAGTCAGAGTCAGAGTCACAGTCAGAGTCGGAGTCAGAGTTAGAGTTAGAGTCGGTGTCAGGGTCAGGTCAGAGTCAGAGTCAGAGTCAGAGTCAGAGTCAGAGCGAGAGTCGGAGTCAGAGTCAAAGTCAGAGTCAGAGTCAAAGTCCGAGTCAGGGTCGGGTCAGAGTCAAAGTCCTAGTCAGAGTCAGAGTCACAGTCAGAGTCGGAGTCAGAGTTAGAGTCAGAGTCAGAGTCAGAGTCCGAGTCTGGGTCGGGTTAGAGTCAGAGTCAGAGTCAGAGCCAGAGTCAGAGTCAGAGTCAGAGTCAGAGTCAGAGTCAGAGTCAGAGTCAGAGTCAGAGTCCGAGTCTGGGTCGGGTTAGAGTCAGAGTCCGAGTCAGGGTCAGGTCAGAGTCAGAGTCAGAGTCAGAGTCAGAGTCAGAGTCAGAGTCAGAGTCATGATGTCGGAGTCAGTGTACGAGTCCGAGCCAGGGTCAGGTCGGAGTCAGAGTCAGAGTCAGAGTCAGATTCAGAGTCAGCGTCAGAGTCAGAGTCAGAGTCAGAGTCAGAGTCAGAGTCAGAGTCAGAGTCAGAGTCAGAGTCACAGTCAGAGTCGGAGTCAGAGTTAGAGTCAGAGTCAGAGTCAGAGTCCGAGTCTGGGTCGGGTTAGAGTCAGAGTCAGAGTCAGAGCCAGAGTCAGAGTCAGAGTCAGAGTCAGAGTCGGAGTCAGAGTCAGAGTCAGAGTCAGAGTCAGAGTCCGAGTCAGGGTCAGGGTCAGAGTCAGATGCAGAGTCGAAGTCAGAGTCAGAGTCAGAGTCAGAGTCAGAGTCAGAGTGAGAGTCCGAGTCAGAGTCAGAGTCAGAGTCAGAGTCAGAGTCAGAGTCAGAGTCAGAGTCAGAGTCAGAGTCAGAGTCAGAGTCAGCGTCACAGTCAGAGTCAGAGTCAGAGTCAGAGTCAGAGTCAGAGTAAGAGTCAGAGTCGAAGTCAGAGTCAGAGTCAGAGTCAGATTCAGAGTCAGAGTCAGAGTCAGAGTCAGAGTCAGAGTCCGAGTCCGATTTCGAGTCCGAGTCCGAGTCCGAGTCCGAGTCAGGGTCAGGTCAGAGTCAAAGTCAGAGTCAGAGTCAGAGTGAGAGTCAGAGTCAGAGTCAGAGTCAGAGTCAGAGTAAGAGTCAGAGTCAGAGTCCAAGTCAGGGTCAGGTCAGAGTCAGAGTCAGAGTCAGAGTCAGAGTCAGAGTCAGAGTCAGTGACAGAGTCAGAGTCATGATGTCGGAGTCAGAGTAAGAGTCAAAGTCGGAGTCATGAAGTTCGAGTCCGAGTCAGAGTCCGAGTCATAGTCATGAGGTCAAAGTCAGAGTCATAGTCAGAGTCAGTGTCAGCTTCCGAGTCAGAGTCGAAGTCAGAGTCAGAGTCCGAATCAGGGTCGGGTTAGAGTCAGAGTCAGAGTCAGAGTCAGAGTCCGAGTCATAGTCATGAGGTCAAAGTCAGAGTCATAGTCAGAGTCAGAGTCAGCGTCCGAGTCAGAGTCGAAGTCAGAGTCAGAGTCAGAGTCAGAGACAGAGTCAGAGTCAGAGTCCAAGTCAGGGTCGGGTTAGAGTCAGAGTCAGAGTCAGAGTCAGAGTCAGAGTCAGAGTCAGAGTCAGAGTCCGAGTCTGGGTCGGGTTAGAGTCAGAGTCACAGTCAGAGCCAAAGTCAGAGTCAGAGTCAGAGCCAGAGTCGGACTCAGACTCAGAGTCAGAGTCAGAGTCAGAGTCAAAGTCAGAGTCCGAGTCTGGGTCGGGTTAGAGCCAGACTCAGAGTCGGAGTCAGAGTCAGAGTCAGAGTCAGAGTCAGAGTCAGAGTCAGAGTCCGAGTCTGGGTCGGGTTAAAGTCAGAGTCAGAGTCAGAGTCAGAGTCAGAGTCAGAGTCAGAGCCAGAGTCAGAGTCAGAGTCAGAGTCAGAGTCAGAGTCATAGTCAGAGTCAGAGTCAGATTTAGAATCAGAGTCAGAGTCTGATTCAGAGTCAGAGTCAGAGTCGGTGTCAGAGTCAGAAACAGAGTCAGAGTCCGAGTCAGTGTCAGGTCAGAGTCAGAGTCAGAGTCCGAGTCAGTGTCAGGTCAGAGTCAGAGTCAGAGTCAGAGTCAGAGTCAGAGTTAGAGTCAGAGTCGGTGTCAGGGTCAGGTCAGAGTCAGAGTCAGAGTCAGAGTAAGCGTCAGAGCGAGAGTCGGAGTCAGAGTCAAAGTCCGAGTCAGGGTCGGGTCAGAGTCAAAGTCCGAGTCAGAGTCAGAGTCACAGTCCGAGTCGGAGTCTCAGTTAGAGTCGGAGTCAGAGTCAGAGTCCGAGTCTGGGTCGGATTAGAGTCAGAGTCAGAGTCAGAGCCAGAGTCAGAGTCAGAGTCAGAGTCAGAGTCGGAGTCAGTGTCAGAGTCAGAGTCAGAGTCAGAGTCCGAGTCAGGGTCAGAGTCATAGTCAGATGCAGAGTCGAAGTCAGAGTCAGAGTCAGAGTCAGAGTCAGAGTCAGAGTCAGAGTCAGAGTCAGAGTCAGAGTCCGAGTCTGGGTCGGGTTAGAGTCAGAGTCCGAGTCAGGGTCAGGTCAGAGTCAGAGTCAGAGTCAGAGTCAGAGTCAGAGTCAGAGTCAGAGTCAGAGTCAGAGTCAGAGTCATAGTCAGAGTCAGAGTCAGATTTAGAATCAGAGTCAGAGTCTGATTCAGAGTCAGAGTCAGAGTCGATGTCAGAGTCAGAAACAGAGTCAGAGTCCGAGTCAGTGTCAGGTCAGAGTCAGAGTCAGAGTCCGAGTCAGTGTCAGGTCAGAGTCAGAGTCAGAGTCAGAGTCAGAGTCAGAGTGAGAGTCAGAGTCGGTGTCAGGGTCAGGTCAGAGTCAGAGTCAGAGTCAGAGTAAGCGTCAGAGCGAGAGTCGGAGTCAGAGTCAAAGTCCGAGTCAGGGTCGGGTCAGAGTCAAAGTCCGAGTCAGAGTCAGAGTCACAGTCCGAGTCGGAGTCTCAGTTAGAGTCGGAGTCAGAGTCAGAGTCCGAGTCTGGGTCGGATTAGAGTCAGAGTCAGAGTCAGAGCCAGAGTGAGAGTCAGAGTCAGAGTCAGAGTCGGAGTCAGAGTCAGAGTCAGAGTCAGAGTCAGAGTCCGAGTCAGGGTCAGAGTCATAGTCAGATGCAGAGTCGAAGTCAGAGTCAGAGTCAGAGTCAGAGTCAGAGTCAGAGTCAGAGTCAGAGTCAGAGTCAGAGTCCGAGTCTGGGTCGGGTTAGAGTCAGAGTCCGAGTCAGGGTCAGGTCAGAGTCAGAGTCAGAGTCAGAGTCAGAGTCAGAGTCAGAGTCAGAGTCATGATGTCGGAGTCAGTGTACGAGTCCGAGCCAGGGTAAGGTCGGAGTCAGAGTCAGAGTCAGAGCCAGATTCAGAGTCAGCGTCAGAGTCAGAGTCAGAGTCAGAGTCAGAGTCAGAGTCAGAGTCAGAGTCAGAGTCAGAGTCACAGTCAGAGTCGGAGTCAGAGTTAGAGTTAGAGTCGGTGTCAGGGTCAGGTCAGAGTCAGAGTCAGAGTCAGAGTCAGAGTCAGAGCGAGAGTCGGAGTCAGAGTCAAAGTCAGAGTCAGAGTCAAAGTCCGAGTCAGGGTCGGGTCAGAGTCAAAGTCCTAGTCAGAGTCAGAGTCACAGTCAGAGTCGGAGTCAGAGTTAGAGTCAGAGTCAGAGTCAGAGTCCGAGTCTGGGTCGGGTTAGAGTCAGAGTCAGAGTCAGAGCCAGAGTCAGAGTCAGAGTCAGAGTCAGAGTCAGAGTCAGAGTCAGAGTCAGAGTCAGAGTCAGAGTCAAAATCAGAGTCAGAGTCTGAGTCACAGTTAGAGTCAGAGTGAGAGTCAGAGTCAGAGTCAGAGTCAAAGTCAGAGTAAGAGTCAGAGTCAGAGTCCGAGTCAGGGTCAGGTCAGAGTCAGAGTCAGAGTCAGAGTCAGAGTCATAGTCAGAGTCAGTGACAGAGTCAGAGTCATGATGTCGGAGTCAGAGCAAGAGTCAAAGTCGGAGTCATGAAGTTCGAGTCCGAGTCAGAGTCCGAGTCATAGTCATGAGGTCAAAGTCAGAGTCATAGTCAGAGTCAGTGTCAGCTTCCGAGTCAGAGTCGAAGTCAGAGTCAGAGTCCGAATCAGGGTCGGGTTAGAGTCAGAGTCAGAGTCAGAGTCAGAGTCCGAGTCATAGTCATGAGGTCAAAGTCAGAGTCATAGTCAGAGTCAGAGTCAGCGTCCGAGTCAGAGTCGAAGTCAGAGTCAGAGTCAGAGACAGAGTCAGAGTCAGAGTCCAAGTCAGGGTCGGGTTAGAGTCAGAGTCAGAGTCAGAGTCAGAGTCAGAGTCAGAGTCAGAGTCAGAGTCCGAGTCTGGGTCGGGTTAGAGTCAGAGTCACAGTCAGAGCCAAAGTCAGAGTCAGAGTCTGAGCCAGAGTCGGACTCAGACTCAGAGTCAGAGTCAGAGTCAGAGTCAGAGTCAGAGTCCGAGTCTGGGTCGGGTTAGAGCCAGACTCAGAGTCGGAGTCAGAGTCAGAGTCAGAGTCAGAGTCAGAGTCAGAGCCAGAGTCAGAGTCAGAGTCAGAGTCAGAGTCAGAGTCATAGTCAGAGTCCGAGTCAGATTTAGAATCAGAGTCAGAGTCTGATTCAGAGTCAGAGTCAGAGTCGGTGTCAGAGTCAGAAACAGAGTCAGAGTCCGAGTCAGTGTCAGGTCAGAGTCAGAGTCAGAGTCCGAGTCAGTGTCAGGTCAGAGTCAGAGTCAGAGTCAGAGTCAGAGTCAGAGTTAGAGTCAGAGTCGGTGTCAGGGTCAGGTCAGAGTCAGAGTCAGAGTCAGAGTAAGCGTCAGAGGGAAAGTCGGAGTCAGAGTCAAAGTCAGAGTCAGAGTCAAAGTCCGAGTCAGGGTCGGGTCAGAGTCAAAGTCCGAGTCAGAGTCAGAGTCACAGTCCGAGTCGGAGTCTCAGTTAGAGTCGGAGTCAGAGTCAGAGTCCGAGTCTGGGTCGGGTTAGAGTCAGAGTCAGAGTCAGAGCCAGAGTCAGAGTCAGAGTCAGAGTCAGAGTCGGAGTCAGAGTCAGAGTCAAAGTCAGAGTCAGAGTCCGAGTCAGGGTCAGAGTCATAGTCAGATGCAGAGTCGAAGTCAGAGTCAGAGTCAGAGTCAGAGTCAGAGTCAGAGTCAGAGTCAGAGTCAGAGTCAGAGTCCGAGTCTGGGTCGGGTTAGAGTCAGAGTCCGAGTCAGGGTCAGGTCAGAGTCAGAGTCAGAGTGAGAGTCAGAGTCAGAGTCAGAGTCAGAGTCATGATGTCGGAGTCAGTGTACGAGTCCGAGCCAGGGTCAGGTCGGAGTCAGAGTCAGAGTCAGAGTCAGATTCAGAGTCAGCGTCAGAGTCAGAGTCAGAGTCAGAGTCAGAGTCAGAGTCAGAGTCAGAGTCAGAGTCAGAGTCACAGTCAGAGTTAAAGTTGGAGTCGGTGTCAGGGTCAGGTCAGAGTCAGAGTCAGATTCAGAGTCAGAGTCAGAGCGAGAGTCGGAGTCAGAGTCAGAGTCAGAGTCAGAGTCAGAGTCAGAGTCAGAGTCAGAGTAAGAGTCAGAGTCAGAGTCAGAGTCGGAGTCAGAGTCAGATTCAGAGTCAGAGTCAGAGTCAGAGTCAGAGTCAGAGTCCGAGTCCGATTTCGAGTCCGAGTCCGAGTCCGAGTCCGAGTCAGGGTCAGGTCAGAGTCAGAGTCAGAGTCAGAGTCAGAGTCAGAGTCAGAGTCAGAGTCAAAGTCAGAGTCAGAGTCATGATGTCGAACTCGAAGTACGAGTCCGAGCCAGGGTCAGGTCGGAGTCAGAGTCAGAGTCAGAGTCAGAGTCAGAGTCAGAGTCAGCGTCAGAGTCAGAGTCAGAGTCAGAACCAGAGTCAGAGTCTGATTCAGAGTCAGAGTCAGAGTCAGAGTCAGAGTCAGAGTCAGAGTCAGAGTCAGAGTCAGAGTCAGAGTCAGAGTCAAAATCAGAGTCAGAGTCTGAGTCACAGTTAGAGTCAGAGTGAGAGTCAGAGTCAGAGTCAGAGTCAGAGTCAGAGTAAGAGTCAGAGTCAGAGTCCGAGTCAGGGTCAGGTCAGAGTCAGAGTCAGAGTCAGAGTCAGAGTCAGAGTCAGAGTCAGTGACAGAGTCAGAGTCATGATGTCGGAGTCAGAGTAAGAGTCAAAGTCGGAGTCATGAAGTTCGAGTCCGAGTCAGAGTCCGAGTCATAGTCATGAGGTCAAAGTCAGAGTCATAGTCAGAGTCAGTGTCAGCTTCCGAGTCAGAGTCGAAGTCAGAGTCAGAGTCCGAATCAGGGTCGGGTTAGAGTCAGAGTCAGAGTCAGAGTCAGAGTCCGAGTCATAGTCATGAGGTCAAAGTCAGAGTCATAGTCAGAGTCAGAGTCAGCGTCCGAGTCAGAGTCGAAGTCAGAGTCAGAGTCAGAGACAGAGTCAGAGTCAGAGTCCAAGTCAGGGTCGGGTTAGAGTCAGAGTCAGAGTCAGAGTCAGAGTCAGAGTCAGAGTCAGAGTCAGAGTCCGAGTCTGGGTCGGGTTGGAGTCAGAGTCACAGTCAGAGCCAAAGTCAGAGTCAGAGTCAGAGCCAGAGTCGGACTCAGACTCAGAGTCAGAGTCAGAGTCAGAGTCAGAGTCAGAGTCCGAGTCTGGGTCGGGCTAGAGCCAGACTCAGAGTCGGAGTCAGAGTCAGAGTCAGAGTCAGAGTCAGAGTCAGAGTCAGAGTCCGAGTCTGGGTCGGGTTAAAGTCAGAGTCAGAGTCAGAGTCAGAGTCAGAGTCAGAGTCAGAGCCAGAGTCAGAGTCAGAGTCAGAGTCAGAGTCAGAGTCATAGTCAGAGTCAGAGTCAGATTTAGAATCAGAGTCAGAGTCTGATTCAGAGTCAGAGTCAGAGTCGGTGTCAGAGTCAGAAACAGAGTCAGAGTCCGAGTCAGTGTCAGGTCAGAGTCAGAGTCAGAGTCCGAGTCAGTGTCAGGTCAGAGTCAGAGTCAGAGTCAGAGTCAGAGTCAGAGTTAGAGTCAGAGTCGGTGTCAGGGTCAGGTCAGAGTCAGAGTCAGAGTCAGAGTAAGCGTCAGAGCGAGAGTCGGAGTCAGAGTCAAAGTCAGAGTCAGAGTCAAAGTCCGAGTCAGGGTCGGGTCAGAGTCAAAGTCCGAGTCAGAGTCAGAGTCACAGTCCGAGTCGGAGTCTCAGTTAGAGTCGGAGTCAGAGTCAGAGTCCGAGTCTTGGTCGGGTTAGAGTCAGAGTCAGAGTCAGAGCCAGAGTCAGAGTCAGAGTCAGAGTCAGAGTCGGAGTCAGAGTCAGAGTCAGAGTCAGAGTCAGAGTCCGAGTCAGGGTCAGAGTCATAGTCAGATGCAGAGTCGAAGTCAGAGTCAGAGTCAGAGTCAGAGTCAGAGTCAGAGTCAGAGTCAGAGTCAGAGTCAGAGTCCGAGTCTGGGTCGGGTTAGAGTCAGAGTCCGAGTCAGGGTCAGGTCAGAGTCAGAGTCAGAGTCAGAGTCAGAGTCAGAGTCAGAGTCAGAGTCATGATGTCGGAGTCAGTGTACGAGTCCGAGCCAGGGTCAGGTCGGAGTCAGAGTCAGAGTCAGAGTAAGCGTCAGAGCGAGAGTCGGAGTCAGAGTCAATGTCAGAGTCAGAGTCAAAGTCCGAGTCAGGGTCGGGTCAGAGTCAAAGTCCGAGTCAGAGTCAGAGTCACAGTCCGAGTCGGAGTCTCAGTTAGAGTCGGAGTCAGAGTCAGAGTCCGAGTCTTGGTCGGGTTAGAGTCAGAGTCAGAGTCAGAGCCAGAGTCAGAGTCAGAGTCAGAGTCAGAGTCGGAGTCAGAGTCAGAGTCAGAGTCCGAGTCAGGGTCAGAGTCATAAACAGATGCAGAGTCGAAGTCAGAGTCAGAGTCAGAGTCAGAGTCAGAGTCAGAGTCAGAGTCAGAGTCAGAGTCAGAGTCCGAGTCTGGGTCGGGTTAGAGTCAGAGTCCGAGTCAGGGTCAGGTCAGAGTCAGAGTCAGAGTCAGAGTCAGAGTCAGAGTCAGAGTCAGAGTCATGATGTCGGAGTCAGTGTACGAGTCCGAGCCAGGGTCAGGTCGGAGTCAGAGTCAGAGTCAGAGTCAGATTCAGAGTCAGCGTCAGAGTCAGAGTCAGAGTCAGAGTCAGAGTCAGAGTCAGAGTCAGAGTCAGAGTCAGAGTCACAGTCAGAGTCGGAGTCAGAGTTAGAGTCAGAGTCAGAGTCAGAGTCCGAGTCTGGGTCGGGTTAGAGTCAGAGTCAGAGTCAGAGCCAGAGTCAGAGTCAGAGTCAGAGTCAGAGTCGGAGTCAGAGTCAGAGTCAGAGTCAGAGTCAGAGTCCGAGTCAGGGTCAGGGTCAGAGTCAGATGCAGAGTCGAAGTCAGAGTCAGAGTCAGAGTCAGAGTCAGAGTCAGAGTCAGAGTCCGAGTCAGAGTCAGAGTCAGAGTCAGAGTCAGAGTCAGAGTCAGAGTCAGAGTCAGAGTCAGAGTCAGAGTCAGAGTCAGCGTCACAGTCAGAGTCAGAGTCAGAGTCAGAGTCAGAGTCAGAGTAAGAGTCAGAGTCGAAGTCAGAGTCAGAGTCAGAGTCAGATTCAGAGTCAGAGTCAGAGTCAGAGTCAGAGTCAGAGTCCGAGTCCGATTTCGAGTCCGAGTCCGAGTCCGAGTCCGAGTCAGGGTCAGGTCAGAGTCAAAGTCAGAGTCAGAGTCAGAGTCAGAGTCAGAGTCAGAGTCAGAGTCAGAGTCAGAGCCAGAGTCAGAGTCAGAGTCAGAGTCAGAGTCAGAGTCAGAGTCAGAGTCAGAGTCAGAGTCAGAGTCAGAGTCCGAGTCCGATTCCGAGTCCGAGTCCGAGTCCGAGTCCGAGTCAGGGTCAGGTCAGAGTCAGATTCAGAGTCAGAGTAAGCGTCAGAGCGAGAGTCGGAGTCAGAGTCAAAGTCAGAGTCAGAGTCAAAGTCCGAGTCAGGGTCGGGTCAGAGTCAAAGTCCGAGTCAGAGTCAGAGTCACAGTCAGAGTCGGAGTCTCAGTTAGAGTCGGAGTCAGAGTCAGAGTCCGAGTCTGGGTCGGGTTAGAGTCAGAGTCAGAGTCAGAGCCAGAGTCAGAGTCAGAGTCAGAGTGAGAGTTGGAGTCAGAGTCAGAGTCAGAGTCAGAGTCAGAGTCCGAGTCAGGGTCAGAGTCAGAGTCAGATGCAGAGTCGAAGTCAGAGTCAGAGTCAGAGTCAGAGTCAGAGTCAGAGTCAGAGTCAGAGTCAGAGTCAGAGTCCGAGTCTGGGTCGGGTTAGAGTCAGAGTCCGAGTCAGGGTCAGGTCAGAGTCAGAGTCAGAGTCAGAGTCAGAGTCAGAGTCAGAGTCAGAGTCATGATGTCGGAGTCAGAGTACGAGTCCGAGCCAGGGTCAGGTCGGAGTCAGAGTCAGATTCAGAGTCAGCGTCAGAGTCCGAGTCAGAGTCAGAGTCAGAGTCAGAGTTAGAGTCAGAGTCAGAGTCAGAGTCACAGTCAGAGTCGGAGTCAGAGTTAGAGTCAGAGTCAGAGTCAGAGTCCGAGTCTGGGTCGGGTTAGAGTCAGAGTCAGAGTCAGAGCCAGAGTCAGAGTCAGAGTCAGAGTCAGAGTCGGAGTCAGAGTCAGAGTCAGAGTCAGAGTCAGAGTCCGAGTCAGGGTCAGGGTCAGAGTCAGATGCAGAGTCGAAGTCAGAGTCAGAGTCAGAGTCAGAGTCAGAGTCAGAGTCAGAGTCCGAGTCAGAGTCAGAGTCAGAGTCAGAGTCAGAGTCAGAGTCAGAGTCAGAGTCAGAGTCAGAGTCAGAGTCAGAGTCAGCGTCACAGTCAGAGTCAGAGTCAGAATCAGAGTCAGAGTCTGATTCAGAGTCAGAGTCAGAGTCAGAGTCAGAGTCAGAGTCAGAGTCAGAGTCAGAGTCAGAGTCAAAATCACAGTCAGAGTCTGAGTCACAGTTAGAGTCAGAGTCAGAGTCAAAGTCAGAGTCAGAGTCAGAGTCAGAGTAAGAGTCAGAGTCAGAGTCCGAGTCAGGGTCAGGTCAGAGTCAGAGTCAGAGTCAGAGTCAGCGTCAGAGTCAGAGTCAGCGTCAGAGTCAGAGTCAGAGTCAGAATCAGAGTCAGAGTCTGATTCAGAGTCAGAGTCAGAGTCAGAGTCAGAGTCAGAGTCAGAGTCAGAGTCAGAGTCAGAGTCAGAGTCAAAATCAGAGTCAGAGTCTGAGTCACAGTTAGAGTCAGAGTCAGAGTCAGAGTCAGAGTCAGAGTCAGAGTCAGAGTAAGAGTCAGAGTCAGAGTCCGAGTCAGGGTCAGCTCAGAGTCAGAGTCAGAGTCAGAGTCAGAGTCAGAGTCAGAGTCAGTGACAGAGTCAGAGTCATGATGTCGGAGTCAGAGTAAGAGTCAAAGTCGGAGTCATGAAGTTGGAGTCCGAGTCAGAGTCCGAGTCATAGTCATGAGGTCAAAGTCAGAGTCATAGTCAGAGTCAGTGTCAGCGTCCGAGTCAGAGTCGAAGTCAGAGTCAGAGTCCAAGTCAGGGTCGGGTTAGAGTCAGAGTCGGAGTCAGACTCAGAGTCAGAGTCAGAGTCCGAGTCTGGGTCAGGTCAGAGTCAGAGTCAGAGTCAGAGTCAGAGTCAGAGTCAGAGTCAGTAAAAGAGTCAGAGTCATGATGTCGGAGTCAGAGTGAGTGTCAAAGTCGGAGTCATGAAGTTGCAGTCCGAGTCAGAGTCCGAGTCATAGTCATGAGGTCAAAGTCAGAGTCATAGTCAGAGTCAGAGGCAGCGTCCGAGTCAGAGTCGAAGTCAGAGTCAGAGTCGGAGTCAGAGTCAGAGTCAGAGTCCAAGTCAGGGTCGGGTTAGAGTCAGAGTCAGAGTCAGAGTCAGAGTCAGAGTCAGAGTCAGAGTCAGAGTCAGAGTCAGAGTCACAGTCAGAGTCGGAGTCAGAGTTAGAGTTAGAGTCGGTGTCAGGGTCAGGTCAGAGTCAGAGTCAGAGTCAGAGTCAGAGTCAGAGCGAGAGTCGGAGTCAGAGTCAAAGTCAGAGTCAGAGTCAAAGTCCGAGTCAGGGTCGGGTCAGAGTCAAAGTCCTAGTCAGAGTCAGAGTCACAGTCAGAGTCGGAGTCAGAGTTAGATTCAGAGTCAGAGTCAGAGTCCGAGTCTGGGTCGGGTTAGAGTCAGAGTCAGAGTCAGAGCCAGAGTCAGAGTCAGAGTCAGAGTCAGAGTCAGAGTCAGAGTCAGAGTCAGAGTCAGAGTCAGAGTCAGAGTAAGAGTCAGAGTCAGAGTCAGAGTCAGAGTCAGAGTCAGATTCAGAGTCAGAGTCAGAGTCAGAGTCAGAGTCAGAGTCCGAGTCCGATTTCGAGTCCGAGTCCGAGTCCGAGTCCGAGTCAGGGTCAGGTCAGAGTCAGAGTCAGAGTCAGAGTCAGAGTCAGAGTCAGAGTCAGAGTCAAAGTCAGAGTCAGAGTCATGATGTCGAACTCGAAGTACGAGTCCGAGCCAGGGTCAGGTCGGAGTCAGAGTCAGAGTCAGAGTCAGAGTCAGAGTCAGAGTCAGCGTCAGAGTCAGAGTCAGAGTCAGAATCAGAGTCAGAGTCTGATTCAGAGTCAGAGTCAGAGTCAGAGTCAGAGTCAGAGTCAGAGTCAGAGTCAGAGTCAGAGTCAGAGTCAGAGTCAAAATCAGAGTCAGAGTCTGAGTCACAGTTAGAGTCAGAGTGAGAGTCAGAGTCAGAGTCAGAGTCAGAGTCAGAGTCAGAGTCAGAGTCAGAGTCAGAGTCAGAGTCAGTGACAGAGTCAGAGTCATGATGTCGGAGTCAGAGTAAGAGTCAAAGTCGGAGTCATGAAGTTCGAGTCCGAGTCAGAGTCCGAGTCATAGTCATGAGGTCAAAGTCAGAGTCATAGTCAGAGTCAGTGTCAGCTTCCGAGTCAGAGTCGAAGTCAGAGTCAGAGTCCGAATCAGGGTCGGGTTAGAGTCAGAGTCAGAGTCCGAGTCAGAGTCCGAGTCATAGTCATGAGGTCAAAGTCAGAGTCATAGTCAGAGTCAGAGGCAGCGTCCGAGTCAGAGTCGAAGTCAGAGTCAGAGTCGGAGTCAGAGTCAGAGTCAGAGTCCAAGTCAGGGTCGGGTTAGAGTCAGAGTCAGAGTCAGAGTCAGAGTCAGAGTCAGAGTCAGAGTCAGAGTCAGAGTCACAGTCAGAGTCGGAGTCAGAGTTAGAGTTAGAGTCGGTGTCAGGGTCAGGTCAGAGTCAGAGTCAGAGTCAGAGTCAGAGTCAGAGCGAGAGTCGGAGTCAGAGTCAAAGTCAGAGTCAGAGTCAAAGTCCGAGTCAGGGTCGGGTCAGAGTCAAAGTCCTAGTCAGAGTCAGAGTCACAGTCAGAGTCGGAGTCAGAGTTAGAGTCAGAGTCAGAGTCAGAGTCCGAGTCTGGGTCGGGTTAGAGTCAGAGTCAGAGTCAGAGCCAGAGTCAGAGTCAGAGTCAGAGTCAGAGTCAGAGTCAGAGTCAGAGTCAGAGTCAGAGTCAGAGTCAGAGTAAGAGTCAGAGTCAGAGTCAGAGTCAGAGTCAGAGTCAGAGTCAGAGTCAGAGTCAGAGTCAGAGTCAGAGTCAGAGTCACAGTCAGAGTCGGAGTCAGAGTTAGAGTTAGAGTCGGTGTCAGGGTCAGGTCAGAGTCAGAGTCAGAGTCAGAGTCAGAGTCAGAGCGAGAGTCGGAGTCAGAGTCAAAGTCAGAGTCAGAGTCAAAGTCCGAGTCAGGGTCGGGTCAGAGTCAAAGTCCTAGTCAGAGTCAGAGTCACAGTCAGAGTCGGAGTCAGAGTTAGAGTCAGAGTCAGAGTCAGAGTCCGAGTCTGGGTCGGGTTAGAGTCAGAGTCAGAGTCAGAGCCAGAGTCAGAGTCAGAGTCAGAGTCAGAGTCAGAGTCAGAGTCAGAGTCAGAGTCAGAGTCAGAGTCAGAGTAAGAGTCAGAGTCAGAGTCAGAGTCAGAGTCAGAGTCAGATTCAGAGTCAGAGTCAGAGTCAGAGTCAGAGTCAGAGTCCGAGTACGATTTCGAGTCCGAGTCCGAGTCCGAGTCCGAGTCAGGGTCAGGTCAGAGTCAGAGTCAGAGTCAGAGTCAGAGTCAGCGTCAGAGTCAGAGTCAGAGTCAGAATCAGAGTCAGAGTCTGATTCAGAGTCAGAGTCAGAGTCAGAGTCAGAGTCAGAGTCAGAGTCAGAGTCAGAGTCAGAGTCAGAGTCAGAGTCAAAATCAGAGTCAGAGTCTGAGTCACAGTTAGAGTCAGAGTGAGAGTCAGAGTCAGAGTCAGAGTCAGAGTCAGAGTCAGAGTCAGAGTCAGAGTCAGAGTCAGAGTCAGTGACAGAGTCAGAGTCATGATGTCGGAGTCAGAGTAAGAGTCAAAGTCGGAGTCATGAAGTTCGAGTCCGAGTCAGAGTCCGAGTCATAGTCATGAGGTCAAAGTCAGAGTCATAGTCAGAGTCAGTGTCAGCTTCCGAGTCAGAGTCGAAGTCAGAGTCAGAGTCCGAATCAGGGTCGGGTTAGAGTCAGAGTCAGAGTCCGAGTCAGAGTCCGAGTCATAGTCATGAGGTCAAAGTCAGAGTCATAGTCAGAGTCAGAGGCAGCGTCCGAGTCAGAGTCGAAGTCAGAGTCAGAGTCGGAGTCAGAGTCAGAGTCAGAGTCCAAGTCAGGGTCGGGTTAGAGTCAGAGTCAGAGTCAGAGTCAGAGTCAGAGTCAGAGTCAGAGTCAGAGTCAGAGTCACAGTCAGAGTCGGAGTCAGAGTTAGAGTTAGAGTCGGTGTCAGGGTCAGGTCAGAGTCAGAGTCAGAGTCAGAGTCAGAGTCAGAGCGAGAGTCGGAGTCAGAGTCAAAGTCAGAGTCAGAGTCAAAGTCCGAGTCAGGGTCGGGTCAGAGTCAAAGTCCTAGTCAGAGTCAGAGTCACAGTCAGAGTCGGAGTCAGAGTTAGAGTCAGAGTCAGAGTCAGAGTCCGAGTCTGGGTCGGGTTAGAGTCAGAGTCAGAGTCAGAGCCAGAGTCAGAGTCAGAGTCAGAGTCAGAGTCAGAGTCAGAGTCAGAGTTAGAGTCAGAGTCAGAGTCAGAGTAAGAGTCAGAGTCAGAGTCAGAGTCAGAGTCAGAGTCAGATTCAGAGTCAGAGTCAGAGTCAGAGTCAGAGTCAGAGTCCGAGTACGATTTCGAGTCCGAGTCCGAGTCCGAGTCCGAGTCAGGGTCAGGTCAGAGTCAGAGTCAGAGTCAGAGTCAGAGTCAGAGTCAGAGTCAGAGTCAAAGTCAGAGTCAGAGTCATGATGTCGAACTCGAAGTACGAGTCCGAGCCAGGGTCAGGTCGGAGTCAGAGTCAGAGTCAGAGTCAGAGTCAGAGTCAGAGTCAGCGTCAGAGTCAGAGTCAGAGTCAGAATCAGAGTCAGAGTCTGATTCAGAGTCAGAGTCAGAGTCAGAGTCAGAGTCAGAGTCAGAGTCAGAGTCAGAGTCAGAGTCAGAGTCAGAGTCAAAATCAGAGTCAGAGTCTGAGTCACAGTTAGAGTCAGAGTGAGAGTCAGAGTCAGAGTCAGAGTCAGAGTCAGAGTCAGAGTCAGAGTCAGAGTCAGAGTCAGAGTCAGTGACAGAGTCAGAGTCATGATGTCGGAGTCAGAGTAAGAGTCAAAGTCGGAGTCATGAAGTTCGAGTCCGAGTCAGAGTCCGAGTCATAGTCATGAGGTCAAAGTCAGAGTCATAGTCAGAGTCAGTGTCAGCTTCCGAGTCAGAGTCGAAGTCAGAGTCAGAGTCCGAATCAGGGTCGGGTTAGAGTCAGAGTCAGAGTCCGAGTCAGAGTCCGAGTCATAGTCATGAGGTCAAAGTCAGAGTCATAGTCAGAGTCAGAGGCAGCGTCCGAGTCAGAGTCGAAGTCAGAGTCAGAGTCGGAGTCAGAGTCAGAGTCAGAGTCCAAGTCAGGGTCGGGTTAGAGTCAGAGTCAGAGTCAGAGTCAGAGTCAGAGTCAGAGTCAGAGTCAGAGTCAGAGTCACAGTCAGAGTCGGAGTCAGAGTTAGAGTTAGAGTCGGTGTCAGGGTCAGGTCAGAGTCAGAGTCAGAGTCAGAGTCAGAGTCAGAGCGAGAGTCGGAGTCAGAGTCAAAGTCAGAGTCAGAGTCAAAGTCCGAGTCAGGGTCGGGTCAGAGTCAAAGTCCTAGTCAGAGTCAGAGTCACAGTCAGAGTCGGAGTCAGAGTTAGAGTCAGAGTCAGAGTCAGAGTCCGAGTCTGGGTCGGGTTAGAGTCAGAGTCAGAGTCAGAGCCAGAGTCAGAGTCAGAGTCAGAGTCAGAGTCAGAGTCAGAGTCAGAGTCAGAGTCAGAGTCAGAGTCAGAGTAAGAGTCAGAGTCAGAGTTAGAGTCGGTGTCAGGGTCAGGTCAGAGTCAGAGTCAGAGTCAGAGTCAGAGTCAGAGCGAGAGTCGGAGTCAGAGTCAAAGTCAGAGTCAGAGTCAAAGTCCGAGTCAGGGTCGGGTCAGAGTCAAAGTCCTAGTCAGAGTCAGAGTCACAGTCAGAGTCGGAGTCAGAGTAAGAGTCAGAGTCAGAGTCAGAGTCCGAGTCTGGGTCGGGTTAGAGTCAGAGTCAGAGTCAGAGCCAGAGTCAGAGTCAGAGTCAGAGTCAGAGTCAGAGTCAGAGTCAGAGTCAGAGTCATAGTCAGAGTCAGAGTAAGAGTCAGAGTCAGAGTCAGAGTCAGAGTCAGAGTCAAATTCAGAGTCAGAGTCAGAGTCAGAGTCAGAGTCAGAGTCCGAGTCCGATTTCGAGTCCGAGTCCGAGTCCGAGTCCGAGTCAGGGTCAGGTCAGAGTCAGAGTCAGAGTCAGAGTCAGAGTCAGAGTCAAAGTCAGAGTCAGAGTCATGATGTCGAACTCGAACTACGAGTCCGAGCCAGGGTCAGGTCGGAGTCAGAGTCAGAGTCAGAGTCAGAGTCAGAGTCAGAGTCAGCGTCAGAGTCAGAGTCAGAGTCAGAATCAGAGTCAGAGTCTGATTCAGAGTCAGAGTCAGAGTCAGAGTCAGAGTCAGAGTCAGAGTCAGAGTCAGAGTCAGGGTCAGGTCAGAGTCAGAGTCAGAGTCAGAGTCAGAGTCAGAGTCAGAGTCAGTGACAGAGTCAGAGTCATGATGTCGGAGTCAGAGTAAGAGTCAAAGTCGGAGTCATGAAGTTCGAGTCCGAGTCAGAGTCCGAGTCATAGTCATGAGGTCAAAGTCAGAGTCATAGTCAGAGTCAGTGTCAGCTTCCGAGTCAGAGTCGAAGTCAGAGTTAGAGTCCGAATCAGGGTCGGGTTAGAGTCAGAGTCAGAGTCCGAGTCAGAGTCCGAGTCATAGTCATGAGGTCAAAGTCAGAGTCATAGTCAGAGTCAGAGGCAGCGTCCGAGTCAGAGTCGAAGTCAGAGTCAGAGTCGGAGTCAGAGTCAGAGTCAGAGTCCAAGTCAGGGTCGGGTTAGAGTCAGAGTCAGAGTCAGAGTCAGAGTCAGAGTCAGAGTCAGAGTCAGAGTCACAGTCAGAGTCGGAGTCAGAGTTAGAGTTAGAGTCGGTGTCAGGGTCAGGTCAGAGTCAGAGTCAGAGTCAGAGTCAGAGTCAGAGCGAGAGTCGGAGTCAGAGTCAAAGTCAGAGTCAGAGTCAAAGTCCGAGTCAGGGTCGGGTCAGAGTCAAAGTCCTAGTCAGAGTCAGAGTCACAGTCCGAGTCGGAGTCTCAGTTAGAGTCGGAGTCAGAGTCAGAGTCCGAGTCTCGGTCGGGTTAGAGTCAGAGTCAGAGTCAGAGCCAGAGTCAGAGTCAGAGTCAGAGTCAGAGTCGGAGTCAGAGTCAGAGTCAGAGTCAGAGTCAGAGTCCGAGTCAGGGTCAGAGTCATAGTCAGATGCAGAGTCGAAGTCAGAGTCAGAGTCAGAGTCAGAGTCAGAGTCAGAGTCAGAGTCAGAGTCAGAGTCACAGTCCGAGTCTGGGTCGGGTTAGAGTCAGAGTCCGAGTCAGGGTCAGGTCAGAGTCAGAGTCAGAGTCAGAGTCAGAGTCAGAGTCAGAGTCAGAGTCATGATGTCGGAGTCAGTGTACGAGTCCGAGCCAGGGTCAGGTCGGAGTCAGAGTCAGAGTCAGAGTCAGATTCAGAGTCAGCGTCAGAGTCAGAGTCAGAGTCAGAGTCAGAGTCAGAGTCAGAGTCAGAGTCAGAGTCAGAGTCACAGTCAGAGTCGGACTCAGAGTTAGAGTCAGAGTCAGAGTCAGAGTCCGAGTCTGGGTCGGGTTAGAGTCAGAGTCAGAGTCAGAGCCAGAGTCAGAGTCAGAGTCAGAGTCAGAGTCGGAGTCAGAGTCAGAGTCAGAGTCAGAGTCAGAGTCCGAGTCAGGGTCAGGGTCAGAGTCAGATGCAGAGTCGAAGTCAGAGTCAGAGTCAGAGTCAGAGTCAGAGTCAGAGTCAGAGTCCGAGTCAGAGTCAGAGTCAGAGTCAGAGTCAGAGTCAGAGTCAGAGTCAGAGTCAGAGTCAGAGTCAGAGCCAGAGTCAGAGTCAGAGTCAGAGTCAGAGTCAGAGTCAGAGTCAGAGTCAGAGTCAGGGTCAGAGTCAGAGTCCGAGTCCGATTCCGAGTCCGAGTCCGAGTCCGAGTCCGAGTCAGGGTCAGGTCAGAGTCAGATTCAGAGTCAGAGTAAGCGTCAGAGCGAGAGTCGGAGTCAGAGTCAAAGTCAGAGTCAGAGTCAAAGTCCGAGTCAGGGTCGGGTCAGAGTCAAAGTCCGAGTCAGAGTCAGAGTCACAGTCAGAGTCGGAGTCAGAGTGAGAGTCAGAGTCAGAGTCAGAGTCCGAGTCTGGGTCGGGTTAGAGTCAGCGTCAGAGTCAGAGTCAGAGTCAGAATCAGAGTCAGAGTCTGATTCAGAGTCAGAGTCAGAGTCAGAGTCAGAGTCAGAGTCAGAGTCAGAGTCAGAGTCAGGGTCAGGTCAGAGTCAGAGTCAGAGTCAGAGTCAGAGTCAGAGTCAGAGTCAGTGACAGAGTCAGAGTCATGATGTCGGAGTCAGAGTAAGAGTCAAAGTCGGAGTCATGAAGTTCGAGTCCGAGTCAGAGTCCGAGTCATAGTCATGAGGTCAAAGTCAGAGTCATAGTCAGAGTCAGTGTCAGCTTCCGAGTCAGAGTCGAAGTCAGAGTCAGAGTCCGAATCAGGGTCGGGTTAGAGTCAGAGTCAGAGTCCGAGTCAGAGTCCGAGTCATAGTCATGAGGTCAAAGTCAGAGTCATAGTCAGAGTCAGAGGCAGCGTCCGAGTCAGAGTCGAAGTCAGAGTCAGAGTCGGAGTCAGAGTCAGAGTCAGAGTCCAAGTCAGGGTCGGGTTAGAGTCAGAGTCAGAGTCAGAGTCAGAGTCAGAGTCAGAGTCAGAGTCAGAGTCAGAGTCACAGTCAGAGTCGGAGTCAGAGTTAGAGTTAGAGTCGGTGTCAGGGTCAGGTCAGAGTCAGAGTCAGAGTCAGAGTCAGAGTCAGAGCGAGAGTCGGAGTCAGAGTCAAAGTCAGAGTCAGAGTCAAAGTCCGAGTCAGGGTCGGGTCAGAGTCAAAGTCCTAGTCAGAGTCAGAGTCACAGTCCGAGTCGGAGTCTCAGTTAGAGTCGGAGTCAGAGTCAGAGTCCGAGTCTCGGTCGGGTTAGAGTCAGAGTCAGAGTCAGAGCCAGAGTCAGAGTCAGAGTCAGAGTCAGAGTCGGAGTCAGAGTCAGAGTCAGAGTCAGAGTCAGAGTCCGAGTCAGGGTCAGAGTCATAGTCAGATGCAGAGTCGAAGTCAGAGTCAGAGTCAGAGTCAGAGTCAGAGTCAGAGTCAGAGTCAGAGTCAGAGTCAGAGTCCGAGTCTGGGTCGGGTTAGAGTCAGAGTCCGAGTCAGGGTCAGGTCAGAGTCAGAGTCAGAGTCAGAGTCAGAGTCAGAGTCAGAGTCAGAGTCATGATGTCGGAGTCAGTGTACGAGTCCGAGCCAGGGTCAGGTCGGAGTCAGAGTCAGAGTCAGAGTCAGATTCAGAGTCAGCGTCAGAGTCAGAGTCAGAGTCAGAGTCAGAGTCAGAGTCAGAGTCAGAGTCAGAGTCAGAGTCACAGTCAGAGTCGGACTCAGAGTTAGAGTCAGAGTCAGAGTCAGAGTCCGAGTCTGGGTCGGGTTAGAGTCAGAGTCAGAGTCAGAGCCAGAGTCAGAGTCAGAGTCAGAGTCAGAGTCGGAGTCAGAGTCAGAGTCAGAGTCAGAGTCAGAGTCCGAGTCAGGGTCAGGGTCAGAGTCAGATGCAGAGTCGAAGTCAGAGTCAGAGTCAGAGTCAGAGTCAGAGTCAGAGTCAGAGTCCGAGTCAGAGTCAGAGTCAGAGTCAGAGTCAGAGTCAGAGTCAGAGTCAGAGTCAGAGTCAGAGTCAGAGCCAGAGTCAGAGTCAGAGTCAGAGTCAGAGTCAGAGTCAGAGTCAGAGTCAGAGTCAGAGTCAGAGTCAGAGTCCGAGTCCGATTCCGAGTCCGAGTCCGAGTCCGAGTCCGAGTCAGGGTCAGGTCAGAGTCAGATTCAGAGTCAGAGTAAGCGTCAGAGCGAGAGTCGGAGTCAGAGTCAAAGTCAGAGTCAGAGTCAAAGTCCGAGTCAGGGTCGGGTCAGAGTCAAAGTCCGAGTCAGAGTCAGAGTCACAGTCAGAGTCGGAGTCAGAGTAAGAGTCAGAGTCAGAGTCAGAGTCCGAGTCTGGGTCGGGTTAGAGTCAGAGTCAGAGTCAGAGCCAGAGTCAGAGTCAGAGTCA
Source organism: Tenthredo distinguenda (assembly GCA_947538915.1). Classification (NCBI taxonomy): domain Eukaryota; kingdom Metazoa; phylum Arthropoda; class Insecta; order Hymenoptera; family Tenthredinidae; genus Tenthredo; species Tenthredo distinguenda. The sequence continues at coordinate 18,292,893 of OX384534.1, forward strand.
GAGTCAGAGTCAGAGTCAGAGTCAGAGTCAGAGTCATAGTCAGAGTCAGAGTAAGAGTCAGAGTCAGAGTCAGAGTCAGAGTCAGAGTCAAATTCAGAGTCAGAGTCAGAGTCAGAGTCAGAGTCAGAGTCCGAGTCCGATTACGAGTCCGAGTCCGAGTCCGAGTCCGAGTCAGGGTCAGGTCAGAGTCAGAGTCAGAGTCAGAGTCAGAGTCAGAGTCAGAGTCAAAGTCAGAGTCAGAGTCATGATGTCGAACTCGAAGTACGAGTCCGAGCCAGGGTCAGGTCGGAGTCAGAGTCAAAGTCAGAGTCAGAGTCAGAGTCAGAGTCAGCGTCAGAGTCAGAGTCAGAGTCAGAATCAGAGTCAGAGTCTGATTCAGAGTCAGAGTCAGAGTCAGATTCAGAGTCAGAGTCAGAGTCAGAGTCAGAGTCAGAGTCAGAGTCAGAGTCAAAATCAGAGTCAGAGTCTGAGTCACAGTTAGAGTCAGAGTGAGAGTCAGAGTCAGAGTCAGAGTCAGAGTCAGAGTAAGAGTCAGAGTCAGAGTCCGAGTCAGGGTCAGGTCAGAGTCAGAGTCAGAGTCAGAGTCAGAGTCAGAGTCAGAGTCAGTGACAGAGTCAGAGTCATGATGTCGGAGTCAGAGTAAGAGTCAAAGTCGGAGTCATGAAGTTCGAGTCCGAGTCAGAGTCCGAGTCATAGTCATGAGGTCAAAGTCAGAGTCATAGTCAGAGTCAGTGTCAGCTTCCGAGTCAGAGTCGAAGTCAGAGTCAGAGTCCGAATCAGGGTCGGGTTAGAGTCAGAGTCAGAGTCCGAGTCAGAGTCCGAGTCATAGTCATGAGGTCAAAGTCAGAGTCATAGTCAGAGTCAGAGGCAGCGTCCGAGTCAGAGTCGAAGTCAGAGTCAGAGTCGGAGTCAGAGTCAGAGTCAGAGTCCAAGTCAGGGTCGGGTTAGAGTCAGAGTCAGAGTCAGAGTCAGAGTCAGAGTCAGAGTCAGAGTCAGAGTCAGAGTCACAGTCAGAGTCGGAGTCAGAGTTAGAGTTAAAGTCGGTGTCAGGGTCAGGTCAGAGTCAGAGTCAGAGTCAGAGTCAGAGTCAGAGCGAGAGTCGGAGTGAGAGTCAAAGTCAGAGTCAGAGTCAAAGTCCGAGTCAGGGTCGGGTCAGAGTCAAAGTCCTAGTCAGAGTCAGAGTCACAGTCCGAGTCGGAGTCTCAGTTAGAGTCGGAGTCAGAGTCAGAGTCCGAGTCTGGGTCGGGTTAGAGTCAGAGTCAGAGTCAGAGCCAGAGTCAGAGTCAGAGTCAGAGTCAGAGTCGGAGTCAGAGTCAGAGTCAGAGTCAGAGTCAGAGTCCGAGTCAGGGTCAGAGTCATAGTCAGATGCAGAGTCGAAGTCAGAGTCAGAGTCAGAGTCAGAGTCAGAGTCAGAGTCAGAGTCAGAGTCAGAGTCCGAGTCTGGGTCGGGTTAGAGTCAGAGTCCGAGTCAGGGTCAGGTCAGAGTCAGAGTCAGAGTCAGAGTCAGAGTCAGAGTCAGAGTCAGAGTCATGATGTCGGAGTCAGTGTACGAGTCCGAGCCAGGGTCAGGTCGGAGTCAGAGTCAGAGTCAGAGTCAGAGTCAGAGTCAGAGTCAGAGTCATGATGTCGGAGTCAGTGTACGAGTCCGAGCCAGGGTCAGGTCGGAGTCAGAGTCAGAGTCAGAGTCAGATTCAGAGTCAGCGTCAGAGTCAGAGTCAGAGTCAGAGTCAGAGTCAGAGTCAGAGTCAGAGTCAGAGTCAGAGTCACAGTCAGAGTCGGACTCAGAGTTAGAGTCAGAGTCAGAGTCAGAGTCCGAGTCTGGGTCGGGTTAGAGTCAGAGTCAGAGTCAGAGCCAGAGTCAGAGTCAGAGTCAGAGTCAGAGTCGGAGTCAGAGTCAGAGTCAGAGTCAGAGTCAGAGTCCGAGTCAGGGTCAGGGTCAGAGTCAGATGCAGAGTCGAAGTCAGAGTCAGAGTCAGAGTCAGAGTCAGAGTCAGAGTCAGAGTCCGAGTCAGAGTCAGAGTCAGAGTCAGAGTCAGAGTCAGAGTCAGAGTCAGAGTCAGAGTCAGAGTCAGAGTCAGAGTCAGCGTCACAGTCAGAGTCAGAGTCAGAGTCAGAGTCAGAGTCAGAGTAAGAGTCAGAGTCAGAGTCAGAGTCAGAGTCAGATTCAGATTCAGAGTCAGAGTCAGAGTCAGAGTCAGAGTCAGAGTCCGAGTCCGATTTCGAGTCCGAGTCCGAGTCCGAGTCCGAGTCAGGGTCAGGTCAGAGTCAGAGTCAGAGTCAGAGTCAGAGTCAGAGTCAGAGTCAGAGTCAGAGTCAGAGTCAGAGCCAGAGTCAGAGTCAGAGTCAGAGTCAGAGTCAGAGTCAGAGTCAGAGTCAGAGTCAGAGTCAGAGTCAGAGTCCGAGTCCGATTCCGAGTCCGAGTCCGAGTCCGAGTCCGAGTCAGGGTCAGGTCAGAGTCAGATTCAGAGTCAGAGTAAGCGTCAGAGCGAGAGTCGGAGTCAGAGTCAAAGTCAGAGTCAGAGTCAAAGTCCGAGTCAGGGTCGGGTCAGAGTCAAAGTCCGAGTCAGAGTCAGAGTCACAGTCAGAGTCGGAGTCTCAGTTAGAGTCGGAGTCAGAGTCAGAGTCCGAGTCTGGGTCGGGTCAGAGTCAAAGTCCGAGTCAGAGTCAGAGTCACAGTCAGAGTCGGAGTCTCAGTTAGAGTCGGAGTCAGAGTCAGAGTCCGAGTCTGGGTCGGGTTAGAGTCAGAGTCAGAGTCAGAGCCAGAGTCAGAGTCAGAGTCAGAGTCAGAGTCAGAGTCATGATGTCGGAGTCAGTGTACGAGTCCGAGCCAGGGTCAGGTCGGAGTCAGAGTCAGAGTCAGAGTCAGATTCAGAGTCAGCGTCAAAGTCAGAGTCAGAGTCAGAGTCAGAGTTAGAGTCAGAGTCAGAGTCAGAGTCAGAGTCAGAGTAAGATTCAGAGTCAGCGTCAGAGTCAAAGTCAGAGTCAGAGTCAGAGTCAGAGTCAGAGTCAGAGTCAGAGTCAGAGTCACAGTCAGAGTCGGACTCAGAGTTAGAGTCAGAGTCAGAGTCAGAGTCCGAGTCTGGGTCGGGTTAGAGTCAGAGTCAGAGTCAGATTCAGAGTCAGCGTCAGAGTCAGAGTCAGAGTCAGAGTCAGAGTCAGAGTCAGAGTCAGAGTCAGAGTCAGAGTCACAGTCAGAGTCGGACTCAGAGTTAGAGTCAGAGTCAGAGTCAGAGTCCGAGTCTGGGTCGGGTTAGAGTCAGAGTCAGAGTCAGAGCCATAGTCAGAGTCAGAGTCAGAGTCAGAGTCGGAGTCAGAGTCAGAGTCAGAGTCAGAGTCAGAGTCCGAGTCAGGGTCAGGGTCAGAGTCAGATGCAGAGTCGAAGTCAGAGTCAGAGTCAGAGTTAGAGTCAGAGTCAGAGTCAGAGTCCGAGTCAGAGTCAGAGTCAGAGTCAGAGTCAGAGTCAGAGTCAGAGTCCGAGTCAGAGTCAGAGTCAGAGTCAGAGTCAGAGTCAGAGTCAGAGTCAGAGTCAGAGTCAGAGTCAGAGCCAGAGTCAGAGTCAGAGTCAGAGTCAGAGTCAGAGTCAGAGTCAGAGTCAGAGTCAGAGTCAGAGTCAGAGTCCGAGTCCGATTCCGAGTCCGAGTCCGAGTCCGAGTCCGAGTCAGGGTCAGGTCAGAGTCAGATTCAGAGTCAGAGTAAGCGTCAGAGCGAGAGTCGGAGTCAGAGTCAAAGTCAGAGTCAGAGTCAAAGTCCGAGTCAGGGTCGGGTCAGAGTCAAAGTCCGAGTCAGAGTCAGAGTCACAGTCAGAGTCGGAGTCAGAGTAAGAGTCAGAGTCAGAGTCAGAGTCCGAGTCTGGGTCGGGTTAGAGTCAGAGTCAGAGTCAGAGCCAGAGTCAGAGTCAGAGTCAGAGTCAGAGTCAGAGTCAGAGTCAGAGTCAGAGTCATAGTCAGAGTCAGAGTAAGAGTCAGAGTCAGAGTCAGAGTCAGAGTCAGAGTCAAATTCAGAGTCAGAGTCAGAGTCAGAGTCAGAGTCAGAGTCCGAGTCCGATTACGAGTCCGAGTCCGAGTCCGAGTCCGAGTCAGGGTCAGGTCAGAGTCAGAGTCAGAGTCAGAGTCAGAGTCAGAGTCAGAGTCAAAGTCAGAGTCAGAGTCATGATGTCGAACTCGAAGTACGAGTCCGAGCCAGGGTCAGGTCGGAGTCAGAGTCAAAGTCAGAGTCAGAGTCAGAGTCAGAGTCAGCGTCAGAGTCAGAGTCAGAGTCAGAATCAGAGTCAGAGTCTGATTCAGAGTCAGAGTCAGAGTCAGAGTCAGAGTCAGAGTCAGAGTCAGAGTCAGAGTCAGAGTCAGAGTCAGAGTCAAAATCAGAGTCAGAGTCTGAGTCACAGTTAGAGTCAGAGTGAGAGTCAGAGTCAGAGTCAGAGTCAGAGTCAGAGTAAGAGTCAGAGTCAGAGTCCGAGTCAGGGTCAGGTCAGAGTCAGAGTCAGAGTCAGAGTCAGAGTCAAAGTCAGAGTCAGTGACAGAGTCAGAGTCATGATGTCGGAGTCAGAGTAAGAGTCAAAGTCGGAGTCATGAAGTTCGAGTCCGAGTCAGAGTCCGAGTCATAGTCATGAGGTCAAAGTCAGAGTCATAGTCAGAGTCAGTGTCAGCTTCCGAGTCAGAGTCGAAGTCAGAGTCAGAGTCCGAATCAGGGTCGGGTTAGAGTCAGAGTCAGAGTCCGAGTCAGAGTCCGAGTCATAGTCATGAAGTCAAAGTCAGAGTCATAGTCAGAGTCAGAGGCAGCGTCCGAGTCAGAGTCGAAGTCAGAGTCAGAGTCGGAGTCAGAGTCAGAGTCAGAGTCCAAGTCAGGGTCGGGTTAGAGTCAGAGTCAGAGTCAGAGTCAGAGTCAGAGTCAGAGTCAGAGTCAGAGTCAGAGTCACAGTCAGAGTCGGAGTCAGAGTTAGAGTTAAAGTCGGTGTCAGGGTCAGGTCAGAGTCAGAGTCAGAGTCAGAGTCAGAGTCAGAGCGAGAGTCGGAGTGAGAGTCAAAGTCAGAGTCAGAGTCAAAGTCCGAGTCAGGGTCGGGTCAGAGTCAAAGTCCTAGTCAGAGTCAGAGTCACAGTCCGAGTCGGAGTCTCAGTTAGAGTCGGAGTCAGAGTCAGAGTCCGAGTCTGGGTCGGGTTAGAGTCAGAGTCAGAGTCAGAGCCAGAGTCAGAGTCAGAGTCAGAGTCAGAGTCGGAGTCAGAGTCAGAGTCAGAGTCAGAGTCAGAGTCCGAGTCAGGGTCAGAGTCATAGTCAGATGCAGAGTCGAAGTCAGAGTCAGAGTCAGAGTCAGAGTCAGAGTCAGAGTCAGAGTCAGAGTCAGAGTCCGAGTCTGGGTCGGGTTAGAGTCAGAGTCCGAGTCAGGGTCAGGTCAGAGTCAGAGTCAGAGTCAGAGTCAGAGTCAGAGTCAGAGTCAGAGTCATGATGTCGGAGTCAGTGTACGAGTCCGAGCCAGGGTCAGGTCGGAGTCAGAGTCAGAGTCAGAGTCAGAGTCAGAGTCAGAGTCAGAGTCATGATGTCGGAGTCAGTGTACGAGTCCGAGCCAGGGTCAGGTCGGAGTCAGAGTCAGAGTCAGAGTCAGATTCAGAGTCAGCGTCAGAGTCAGAGTCAGAGTCAGAGTCAGAGTCAGAGTCAGAGTCAGAGTCAGAGTCAGAGTCACAGTCAGAGTCGGACTCAGAGTTAGAGTCAGAGTCAGAGTCAGAGTCCGAGTCTGGGTCGGGTTAGAGTCAGAGTCAGAGTCAGAGCCAGAGTCAGAGTCAGAGTCAGAGTCAGAGTCGGAGTCAGAGTCAGAGTCAGAGTCAGAGTCAGAGTCCGAGTCAGGGTCAGGGTCAGAGTCAGATGCAGAGTCGAAGTCAGAGTCAGAGTCAGAGTCAGAGTCAGAGTCAGAGTCAGAGTCCGAGTCAGAGTCAGAGTCAGAGTCAGAGTCAGTGTCAGAGTCAGAGTCAGAGTCAGAGTCAGAGTCAGAGTCAGAGTCAGCGTCACAGTCAGAGTCAGAGTCAGAGTCAGAGTCAGAGTCAGAGTAAGAGTCAGAGTCAGAGTCAGAGTCAGAGTCAGATTCAGATTCAGAGTCAGAGTCAGAGTCAGAGTCAGAGTCAGAGTCCGAGTCCGATTTCGAGTCCGAGTCCGAGTCCGAGTCCGAGTCAGGGTCAGGTCAGAGTCAGAGTCAGAGTCAGAGTCAGAGTCAGAGTCAGAGTCAGAGTCAGAGTCAGAGTCACAGTCAGAGTCGGAGTCAGAGTTAGAGTTAAAGTCGGTGTCAGGGTCAGGTCAGAGTCAGAGTCAGAGTCAGAGTCAGAGTCAGAGCGAGAGTCGGAGTGAGAGTCAAAGTCAGAGTCAGAGTCAAAGTCCGAGTCAGGGTCGGGTCAGAGTCAAAGTCCTAGTCAGAGTCAGAGTCACAGTCCGAGTCGGAGTCTCAGTTAGAGTCGGAGTCAGAGTCAGAGTCCGAGTCTGGGTCGGGTTAGAGTCAGAGTCAGAGTCAGAGCCAGAGTCAGAGTCAGAGTCAGAGTCAGAGTCGGAGTCAGAGTCAGAGTCAGAGTCAGAGTCAGAGTCCGAGTCAGGGTCAGAGTCATAGTCAGATGCAGAGTCGAAGTCAGAGTCAGAGTCAGAGTCAGAGTCAGAGTCAGAGTCAGAGTCAGAGTCAGAGTCCGAGTCTGGGTCGGGTTAGAGTCAGAGTCCGAGTCAGGGTCAGGTCAGAGTCAGAGTCAGAGTCAGAGTCAGAGTCAGAGTCAGAGTCAGAGTCATGATGTCGGAGTCAGTGTACGAGTCCGAGCCAGGGTCAGGTCGGAGTCAGAGTCAGAGTCAGAGTCAGAGTCAGAGTCAGAGTCAGAGTCATGATGTCGGAGTCAGTGTACGAGTCCGAGCCAGGGTCAGGTCGGAGTCAGAGTCAGAGTCAGAGTCAGATTCAGAGTCAGCGTCAGAGTCAGAGTCAGAGTCAGAGTCAGAGTCAGAGTCAGAGTCAGAGTCAGAGTCAGAGTCACAGTCAGAGTCGGACTCAGAGTTAGAGTCAGAGTCAGAGTCAGAGTCCGAGTCTGGGTCGGGTTAGAGTCAGAGTCAGAGTCAGAGCCAGAGTCAGAGTCAGAGTCAGAGTCAGAGTCGGAGTCAGAGTCAGAGTCAGAGTCAGAGTCAGAGTCCGAGTCAGGGTCAGGGTCAGAGTCAGATGCAGAGTCGAAGTCAGAGTCAGAGTCAGAGTCAGAGTCAGAGTCAGAGTCAGAGTCCGAGTCAGAGTCAGAGTCAGAGTCAGAGTCAGTGTCAGAGTCAGAGTCAGAGTCAGAGTCAGAGTCAGAGTCAGAGTCAGCGTCACAGTCAGAGTCAGAGTCAGAGTCAGAGTCAGAGTCAGAGTAAGAGTCAGAGTCAGAGTCAGAGTCAGAGTCAGATTCAGATTCAGAGTCAGAGTCAGAGTCAGAGTCAGAGTCAGAGTCCGAGTCCGATTTCGAGTCCGAGTCCGAGTCCGAGTCCGAGTCAGGGTCAGGTCAGAGTCAGAGTCAGAGTCAGAGTCAGAGTCAGAGTCAGAGTCAGAGTCAGAGTCAGAGTCACAGTCAGAGTCGGAGTCAGAGTTAGAGTTAAAGTCGGTGTCAGGGTCAGGTCAGAGTCAGAGTCAGAGTCAGAGTCAGAGTCAGAGCGAGAGTCGGAGTGAGAGTCAAAGTCAGAGTCAGAGTCAAAGTCCGAGTCAGGGTCGGGTCAGAGTCAAAGTCCTAGTCAGAGTCAGAGTCACAGTCCGAGTCGGAGTCTCAGTTAGAGTCGGAGTCAGAGTCAGAGTCCGAGTCTGGGTCGGGTTAGAGTCAGAGTCAGAGTCAGAGCCAGAGTCAGAGTCAGAGTCAGAGTCAGAGTCGGAGTCAGAGTCAGAGTCAGAGTCAGAGTCAGAGTCCGAGTCAGGGTCAGAGTCATAGTCAGATGCAGAGTCGAAGTCAGAGTCAGAGTCAGAGTCAGAGTCAGAGTCAGAGTCAGAGTCAGAGTCAGAGTCCGAGTCTGGGTCGGGTTAGAGTCAGAGTCCGAGTCAGGGTCAGGTCAGAGTCAGAGTCAGAGTCAGAGTCAGAGTCAGAGTCAGAGTCAGAGTCATGATGTCGGAGTCAGTGTACGAGTCCGAGCCAGGGTCAGGTCGGAGTCAGAGTCAGAGTCAGAGTCAGAGTCAGAGTCAGAGTCAGAGTCATGATGTCGGAGTCAGTGTACGAGTCCGAGCCAGGGTCAGGTCGGAGTCAGAGTCAGAGTCAGAGTCAGATTCAGAGTCAGCGTCAGAGTCAGAGTCAGAGTCAGAGTCAGAGTCAGAGTCAGAGTCAGAGTCAGAGTCAGAGTCACAGTCAGAGTCGGACTCAGAGTTAGAGTCAGAGTCAGAGTCAGAGTCCGAGTCTGGGTCGGGTTAGAGTCAGAGTCAGAGTCAGAGCCAGAGTCAGAGTCAGAGTCAGAGTCAGAGTCGGAGTCAGAGTCAGAGTCAGAGTCAGAGTCAGAGTCCGAGTCAGGGTCAGGGTCAGAGTCAGATGCAGAGTCGAAGTCAGAGTCAGAGTCAGAGTCAGAGTCAGAGTCAGAGTCAGAGTCCGAGTCAGAGTCAGAGTCAGAGTCAGAGTCAGAGTCAGAGTCAGAGTCAGAGTCAGAGTCAGAGTCAGAGTCAGAGTCAGCGTCACAGTCAGAGTCAGAGTCAGAGTCAGAGTCAGAGTCAGAGTAAGAGTCAGAGTCAGAGTCAGAGTCAGAGTCAGATTCAGATTCAGAGTCAGAGTCAGAGTCAGAGTCAGAGTCAGAGTCCGAGTCCGATTTCGAGTCCGAGTCCGAGTCCGAGTCCGAGTCAGGGTCAGGTCAGAGTCAGAGTCAGAGTCAGAGTCAGAGTCAGAGTCAGAGTCAGAGTCAGAGTCAGAGTCAGAGCCAGAGTCAGAGTCAGAGTCAGAGTCAGAGTCAGAGTCAGAGTCAGAGTCAGAGTCAGAGTCAGAGTCAGAGTCCGAGTCCGATTCCGAGTCCGAGTCCGAGTCCGAGTCCGAGTCAGGGTCAGGTCAGAGTCAGATTCAGAGTCAGAGTAAGCGTCAGAGCGAGAGTCGGAGTCAGAGTCAAAGTCAGAGTCAGAGTCAAAGTCCGAGTCAGGGTCGGGTCAGAGTCAAAGTCCGAGTCAGAGTCAGAGTCACAGTCAGAGTCGGAGTCTCAGTTAGAGTCGGAGTCAGAGTCAGAGTCCGAGTCTGGGTCGGGTCAGAGTCAAAGTCCGAGTCAGAGTCAGAGTCACAGTCAGAGTCGGAGTCTCAGTTAGAGTCGGAGTCAGAGTCAGAGTCCGAGTCTGGGTCGGGTTAGAGTCAGAGTCAGAGTCAGAGCCAGAGTCAGAGTCAGAGTCAGAGTCAGAGTCAGAGTCATGATGTCGGAGTCAGTGTACGAGTCCGAGCCAGGGTCAGGTCGGAGTCAGAGTCAGAGTCAGAGTCAGATTCAGAGTCAGCGTCAAAGTCAGAGTCAGAGTCAGAGTCAGAGTTAGAGTCAGAGTCAGAGTCAGAGTCAGAGTCAGAGTAAGATTCAGAGTCAGCGTCAGAGTCAAAGTCAGAGTCAGAGTCAGAGTCAGAGTCAGAGTCAGAGTCAGAGTCAGAGTCACAGTCAGAGTCGGACTCAGAGTTAGAGTCAGAGTCAGAGTCAGAGTCCGAGTCTGGGTCGGGTTAGAGTCAGAGTCAGAGTCAGATTCAGAGTCAGCGTCAGAGTCAGAGTCAGAGTCAGAGTCAGAGTCAGAGTCAGAGTCAGAGTCAGAGTCAGAGTCACAGTCAGAGTCGGACTCAGAGTTAGAGTCAGAGTCAGAGTCAGAGTCCGAGTCTGGGTCGGGTTAGAGTCAGAGTCAGAGTCAGAGCCATAGTCAGAGTCAGAGTCAGAGTCAGAGTCGGAGTCAGAGTCAGAGTCAGAGTCAGAGTCAGAGTCCGAGTCAGGGTCAGGGTCAGAGTCAGATGCAGAGTCGAAGTCAGAGTCAGAGTCAGAGTTAGAGTCAGAGTCAGAGTCAGAGTCCGAGTCAGAGTCAGAGTCAGAGTCAGAGTCAGAGTCAGAGTCAGAGTCAGAGTCAGAGTCAGAGTCAGAGTCAGAGTCAGAGTCAGCGTCACAGTCAGAGTCAGAGTCAGAGTCAGAGTCAGAGTCAGAGTAAGAGTCAGAGTCAGAGTCAGAGTCAGAGTCAGATTCAGATTCAGAGTCAGAGTCAGAGTCAGAGTCAGAGTCAGAGTCCGAGTCCGATTTCGAGTCCGAGTCCGAGTCCGAGTCCGAGTCAGGGTCAGGTCAGAGTCAGAGTCAGAGTCAGAGTCAGAGTCAGAGTCAGAGTCAGAGTCAGAGTCAGAGTCACAGTCAGAGTCGGAGTCAGAGTTAGAGTTAAAGTCGGTGTCAGGGTCAGGTCAGAGTCAGAGTCAGAGTCAGAGTCAGAGTCAGAGCGAGAGTCGGAGTGAGAGTCAAAGTCAGAGTCAGAGTCAAAGTCCGAGTCAGGGTCGGGTCAGAGTCAAAGTCCTAGTCAGAGTCAGAGTCACAGTCCGAGTCGGAGTCTCAGTTAGAGTCGGAGTCAGAGTCAGAGTCCGAGTCTGGGTCGGGTTAGAGTCAGAGTCAGAGTCAGAGCCAGAGTCAGAGTCAGAGTCAGAGTCAGAGTCGGAGTCAGAGTCAGAGTCAGAGTCAGAGTCAGAGTCCGAGTCAGGGTCAGAGTCATAGTCAGATGCAGAGTCGAAGTCAGAGTCAGAGTCAGAGTCAGAGTCAGAGTCAGAGTCAGAGTCAGAGTCAGAGTCCGAGTCTGGGTCGGGTTAGAGTCAGAGTCCGAGTCAGGGTCAGGTCAGAGTCAGAGTCAGAGTCAGAGTCAGAGTCAGAGTCAGAGTCAGAGTCATGATGTCGGAGTCAGTGTACGAGTCCGAGCCAGGGTCAGGTCGGAGTCAGAGTCAGAGTCAGAGTCAGAGTCAGAGTCAGAGTCAGAGTCATGATGTCGGAGTCAGTGTACGAGTCCGAGCCAGGGTCAGGTCGGAGTCAGAGTCAGAGTCAGAGTCAGATTCAGAGTCAGCGTCAGAGTCAGAGTCAGAGTCAGAGTCAGAGTCAGAGTCAGAGTCAGAGTCAGAGTCAGAGTCACAGTCAGAGTCGGACTCAGAGTTAGAGTCAGAGTCAGAGTCAGAGTCCGAGTCTGGGTCGGGTTAGAGTCAGAGTCAGAGTCAGAGCCAGAGTCAGAGTCAGAGTCAGAGTCAGAGTCGGAGTCAGAGTCAGAGTCAGAGTCAGAGTCAGAGTCCGAGTCAGGGTCAGGGTCAGAGTCAGATGCAGAGTCGAAGTCAGAGTCAGAGTCAGAGTCAGAGTCAGAGTCAGAGTCAGAGTCCGAGTCAGAGTCAGAGTCAGAGTCAGAGTCAGAGTCAGAGTCAGAGTCAGAGTCAGAGTCAGAGTCAGAGTCAGAGTCAGCGTCACAGTCAGAGTCAGAGTCAGAGTCAGAGTCAGAGTCAGAGTAAGAGTCAGAGTCAGAGTCAGAGTCAGAGTCAGATTCAGATTCAGAGTCAGAGTCAGAGTCAGAGTCAGAGTCAGAGTCCGAGTCCGATTTCGAGTCCGAGTCCGAGTCCGAGTCCGAGTCAGGGTCAGGTCAGAGTCAGAGTCAGAGTCAGAGTCAGAGTCAGAGTCAGAGTCAGAGTCAGAGTCAGAGTCAGAGCCAGAGTCAGAGTCAGAGTCAGAGTCAGAGTCAGAGTCAGAGTCAGAGTCAGAGTCAGAGTCAGAGTCAGAGTCCGAGTCCGATTCCGAGTCCGAGTCCGAGTCCGAGTCCGAGTCAGGGTCAGGTCAGAGTCAGATTCAGAGTCAGAGTAAGCGTCAGAGCGAGAGTCGGAGTCAGAGTCAAAGTCAGAGTCAGAGTCAAAGTCCGAGTCAGGGTCGGGTCAGAGTCAAAGTCCGAGTCAGAGTCAGAGTCACAGTCAGAGTCGGAGTCTCAGTTAGAGTCGGAGTCAGAGTCAGAGTCCGAGTCTGGGTCGGGTCAGAGTCAAAGTCCGAGTCAGAGTCAGAGTCACAGTCAGAGTCGGAGTCTCAGTTAGAGTCGGAGTCAGAGTCAGAGTCCGAGTCTGGGTCGGGTTAGAGTCAGAGTCAGAGTCAGAGCCAGAGTCAGAGTCAGAGTCAGAGTCAGAGTCAGAGTCATGATGTCGGAGTCAGTGTACGAGTCCGAGCCAGGGTCAGGTCGGAGTCAGAGTCAGAGTCAGAGTCAGATTCAGAGTCAGCGTCAAAGTCAGAGTCAGAGTCAGAGTCAGAGTTAGAGTCAGAGTCAGAGTCAGAGTCAGAGTCAGAGTAAGATTCAGAGTCAGCGTCAGAGTCAAAGTCAGAGTCAGAGTCAGAGTCAGAGTCAGAGTCAGAGTCAGAGTCAGAGTCACAGTCAGAGTCGGACTCAGAGTTAGAGTCAGAGTCAGAGTCAGAGTCCGAGTCTGGGTCGGGTTAGAGTCAGAGTCAGAGTCAGATTCAGAGTCAGCGTCAGAGTCAGAGTCAGAGTCAGAGTCAGAGTCAGAGTCAGAGTCAGAGTCAGAGTCAGAGTCACAGTCAGAGTCGGACTCAGAGTTAGAGTCAGAGTCAGAGTCAGAGTCCGAGTCTGGGTCGGGTTAGAGTCAGAGTCAGAGTCAGAGCCATAGTCAGAGTCAGAGTCAGAGTCAGAGTCGGAGTCAGAGTCAGAGTCAGAGTCAGAGTCAGAGTCCGAGTCAGGGTCAGGGTCAGAGTCAGATGCAGAGTCGAAGTCAGAGTCAGAGTCAGAGTTAGAGTCAGAGTCAGAGTCAGAGTCCGAGTCAGAGTCAGAGTCAGAGTCAGAGTCAGAGTCAGAGTCAGAGTCAGAGTCAGAGTCAGAGTCAGAGTCAGAGTCAGAGTCAGAGTCAGCGTCACAGTCAGAGTCAGAGTCAGAGTCAGAGTCAGAGTCAGAGTAAGAGTCAGAGTCAGAGTCAGAGTCAGAGTCAGATTCAGATTCAGAGTCAGAGTCAGAGTCAGAGTCAGAGTCAGAGTCCGAGTCCGATTTCGAGTCCGAGTCCGAGTCCGAGTCCGAGTCAGGGTCAGGTCAGAGTCAGAGTCAGAGTCAGAGTCAGAGTCAGAGTCAGAGTCAGAGTCAGAGTCAGAGTCAGAGCCAGAGTCAGAGTCAGAGTCAGAGTCGGAGTCAGAGTCAGAGTCAGAGTCAGAGTCAGAGTCCGAGTCCGATTCCGAGTCCGAGTCCGAGTCCGAGTCCGAGTCAGGGTCAGGTCAGAGTCAGATTCAGAGTCAGAGTAAGCGTCAGAGCGAGAGTCGGAGTCAGAGTCAAAGTCAGAGTCAGAGTCAAAGTCCGAGTCAGGGTCGGGTCAGAGTCAAAGTCCGAGTCAGAGTCAGAGTCACAGTCAGAGTCGGAGTCTCAGTTAGAGTCGGAGTCAGAGTCAGAGTCCGAGTCTGGGTCGGGTTAGAGTCAGAGTCAGAGTCAGAGCCAGAGTCATGATGTCGGAGTCAGTGTACGAGTCCGAGCCAGGGTCAGGTCGGAGTCAGAGTCAGAGTCAGAGTCAGATTCAGAGTCAGCGTCAGAGTCAGAGTCAGAGTCAGAGTCAGAGTCAGAGTCAGAGTCAGAGTCAGAGTCAGAGTCACAGTCAGAGTCGGACTCAGAGTTAGAGTCAGAGTCAGAGTCAGAGTCCGAGTCTGGGTCGGGTTAGAGTCAGAGTCAGAGTCAGAGCCAGAGTCAGAGTCAGAGTCAGAGTCAGAGTCGGAGTCAGAGTCAGAGTCAGAGTCAGAGTCAGAGTCCGAGTCAGGGTCAGGGTCAGAGTCAGATGCAGAGTCGAAGTCAGAGTCAGAGTCAGAGTCAGAGTCAGAGTCAGAGTCAGAGTCCGAGTCAGAGTCAGAGTCAGAGTCAGAGTCAGAGTCAGAGTCAGAGTCAGAGTCAGAGTCAGAGTCAGAGTCAGAGTCAGAGTCAGCGTCACAGTCAGAGTCAGAGTCAGAGTCAGAGTCAGAGTCAGAGTAAGAGTCAGAGTCAGAGTCAGAGTCAGAGTCAGATTCAGATTCAGAGTCAGAGTCAGAGTCAGAGTCAGAGTCAGAGTCCGAGTCCGATTTCGAGTCCGAGTCCGAGTCCGAGTCCGAGTCAGGGTCAGGTCAGAGTCAGAGTCAGAGTCAGAGTCAGAGTCAGAGTCAGAGTCAGAGTCAGAGTCAGAGTCAGAGCCAGAGTCAGAGTCAGAGTCAGAGTCAGAGTCAGAGTCAGAGTCAGAGTCAGAGTCAGAGTCAGAGTCAGAGTCCGAGTCCGATTCCGAGTCCGAGTCCGAGTCCGAATCCGAGTCAGGGTCAGGTCAGAGTCAGATTCAGAGTCAGAGTAAGCGTCAGAGCGAGAGTCGGAGTCAGAGTCAAAGTCAGAGTCAGAGTCAAAGTCCGAGTCAGGGTCGGGTCAGTGTCAAAGTCCGAGTCAGAGTCAGAGTCACAGTCAGAGTTGGAGTCTCAGTTAGAGTCGGAGTCAGAGTCAGAGTCCGAGTCTGGGTCGGGTCAGAGTCAAAGTCCGAGTCAGAGTCAGAGTCACAGTCAGAGTCGGAGTCTCAGTTAGAGTCGGAGTCAGAGTCAGAGTCCGAGTCTGGGTCGGGTTAGAGTCAGAGTCAGAGTCAGAGCCAGAGTCAGAGTCAGAGTCAGAGTCAGAGTCAGAGTCATGATGTCGGAGTCAGTGTACGAGTCCGAGCCAGGGTCAGGTCGGAGTCAGAGTCAGAGTCAGAGTCAGATTCAGAGTCAGCGTCAGAGTCAGAGTCAGAGTCAGAGTCAGAGTCAGAGTCAGAGTCAGAGTCAGAGTCAGAGTCAGAGTCAGATTCAGAGTCAGCGTCAGAGTCAGAGTCAGAGTCAGAGTCAGAGTCAGAGTCAGAGTCAGAGTCAGAGTCAGAGTCAGAGTCACAGTCAGAGTCGGACTCAGAGTTAGAGTCAGAGTCAGAGTCAGAGTCCGAGTCTGGGTCGGGTTAGAGTCAGAGTCAGAGTCAGATTCAGAGTCAGCGTCAGAGTCAGAGTCAGAGTCAGAGTCAGAGTCAGAGTCAGAGTCAGAGTCAGAGTCAGAGTCACAGTCAGAGTCGGACTCAGAGTTAGAGTCAGAGTCAGAGTCAGAGTCCGAGTCTGGGTCGGGTTAGAGTCAGAGTCAGAGTCAGAGCCAGAGTCAGAGTCAGAGTCAGAGTCAGAGTCGGAGTCAGAGTCAGAGTCAGAGTCAGTGTCAGAGTCCGAGTCAGGGTCAGGGTCAGAGTCAGATGCAGAGTCGAAGTCAGAGTCAGAGTCAGAGTCAGAGTCAGAGTCAGAGTCAGAGTCCGAGTCAGAGTCGGAGTCAGAGTCAGAGTCAGAGTCAGAGTCAGAGTCAGAGTCAGAGTCAGAGTCAGAGTCAGAGTCAGCGTCACAGTCAGAGTCAGAGTCAGAGTCAGAGTCAGAGTCAGAGTAAGAGTCAGAGTCAGAGTCAGAGTCAGAGTCAGATTCAGATTCAGAGTCAGAGTCAGAGTCAGAGTCAGAGTCAGAGTCCGAGTCCGATTTCGAGTCCGAGTCCGAGTCCGAGTCCGAGTCAGGGTCAGGTCAGAGTCAGAGTCAGAGTCAGAGTCAGAGTCAGAGTCAGAGTCAGAGTCAGAGTCAGAGTCAGAGCCAGAGTCAGAGTCAGAGTCAGAGTCAGAGTCAGAGTCAGAGTCAGAGTCAGAGTCAGAGTCAGAGTCAGAGTCCGAGTCCGATTCCGAGTCCGAGTCCGAGTCCGAGTCCGAGTCAGGGTCAGGTCAGAGTCAGATTCAGAGTCAGAGTAAGCGTCAGAGCGAGAGTCGGAGTCAGAGTCAAAGTCAGAGTCAGAGTCAAAGTCCGAGTCAGGGTCGGGTCAGAGTCAAAGTCCGAGTCAGAGTCAGAGTCACAGTCAGAGTCGGAGTCTCAGTTAGAGTCGGAGTCAGAGTCAGAGTCCGAGTCTGGGTCGGGTTAGAGTCAGAGTCAGAGTCAGAGCCAGAGTCAGAGTCAGAGTCAGAGTCAGAGTCGGAGTCAGAGTCAGAGTCAGAGTCAGAGTCAGAGTCCGAGTCAGGGTCAGAGTCAGAGTCAGATGCAGAGTCGAAGTCAGAGTCAGAGTCAGAGTCAGAGTCAGAGTCAGAGTCAGAGTCAGAGTCAGAGTCATGATGTCGGAGTCAGAGTACGAGTCCGAGCCAGGGTCAGGTCGGAGTCAGAGTCAGATTCAGAGTCAGCGTCAGAGTCCGAGTCAGAATCAGAGTCAGAGTCAGAGTCAGAGTCCGAGTCAGGGTCAGAGTCAGAGTCAGATGCAGAGTCGAAGTCAGAGTCAGAGTCAGAGTCAGAGTCAGAGTCAGAGTCAGAGTCAGAGTCAGAGTCATGATGTCGGAGTCAGAGTACGAGTCCGAGCCAGGGTCAGGTCGGAGTCAGAGTCAGATTCAGAGTCAGCGTCAGAGTCCGAGTCAGAGTCAGAGTCAGAGTCAGAGTCGGAGTCAAAGTCAGAGTCAGAGTCACAGTCAGAGTCGGAGTCAGAGTTAGAGTCAGAGTCAGAGTCAGAGTCCGAGTCTGGGTCGGATTAGAGTCAGAGTCAGAGTCAGAGCCAGAGTCAGAGTCAGAGTCAGAGTCAGAGTCGGAGTCAGAGTCAGAGTCAGAGTCAGAGTCAGAGTCCGAGTCAGGGTCAGGGTCAGAGTCAGATGCAGAGTCGAAGTCAGAGTCAGAGTCAGAGTCAGAGTCAGAGTCAGAGTCAGAGTCCGAGTCAGAGTCAGAGTCAGAGTCAGAGTCAGAGTCAGAGTCAGAGTCAGAGTCAGAGTCAGAGTCAGAGTCAGAGTCAGCGTCACAGTCAGAGTCAGAGTCAGATTTAGAATCAGAGTCAGAGTCTGATTCAGAGTCAGAGTCAGAGTCGGTGTCAGAGTCAGAAACAGAGTCAGAGTCCGAGTCAGTGTCAGGTCAGAGTCAGAGTCAGAGTCCGAGTCAGTGTCAGGTCAGAGTCAGAGTCAGAGTCAGAGTCAGAGTCAGAGTCAGAGTCAGAGTTAGAGTCAGAGTCGGTGTCAGGGTCAGGTCAGAGTCAGAGTCAGAGTCAGAGTAAGCGTCAGAGCGAGAGTCGGAGTCAGAGTCAAAGTCAGAGTCAGAGTCAAAGTCCGAGTCAGGGTCGGGTCAGAGTCAAAGTCCGAGTCAGAGTCAGAGTCACAGTCCGAGTCGGAGTCTCAGTTAGAGTCAGAGTCAGAGTCAGAGTCCGAGTCTGGGTCGGGTTAGAGTCAGAGTCAGAGTCAGAGCCAGAGTCAGAGTCAGAGTCAGAGTCAGAGTCGGAGTCAGAGTCAGAGTCAGAGTCAGAGTCAGAGTCCGAGTCAGGGTCAGAGTCATAGTCAGATGCAGAGTCGAAGTCAGAGTCAGAGTCAGAGTCAGAGTCAGAGTCAGAGTCAGAGTCCGAGTCTGGGTCGGGTTAGAGTCAGAGTCCGAGTCAGGGTGAGGTCAGAGTCATGATGTCAGAGTCAGAGTCAGAGTCAGAGTCAGAGTCAGAGTCAGAGTCAGAGTCATGATGTCGGAGTCAGTGTACGAGTCCGAGCCAGGGTCAGGTCGGAGTCAGAGTCAGAGTCAGAGTCAGATTCAGAGTCAGCGTCAGAGTCAGAGTCAGAGTCAGAGTCAGAGTCAGAGTCAGAGTCAGAGTCAGAGTCAGAGTCACAGTCAGAGTCGGAGTCAGAGTTAGAGTCAGAGTCAGAGTCAGAGTCCGAGTCTGGGTCGGGTTAGAGTCAGAGTCAGAGTCAGAGCCAGAGTCAGAGTCAGAGTCAGAGTCAGAGTCGGAGTCAGAGTCAGAGTCAGAGTCAGAGTCAGAGTCCGAGTCAGGGTCAGAGTAAGCGTCAGAGCGAGAGTCGGAGTCAGAGTCAAAGTCAGAGTCAGAGTCAAAGTCCGAGTCAGGGTCGGGTCAGAGTCAAAGTCCGAGTCAGAGTCAGAGTCACAGTCAGAGTTGGAGTCTCAGTTAGAGTCGGAGTCAGAGTCAGAGTCCGAGTCTGGGTCGGGTCAGAGTCAAAGTCCGAGTCAGAGTCAGAGTCACAGTCAGAGTCGGAGTCTCAGTTAGAGTCGGAGTCAGAGTCAGAGTCCGAGTCTGGGTCGGGTTAGAGTCAGAGTCAGAGTCAGAGCCAGAGTCAGAGTCAGAGTCAGAGTCAGAGTCAGAGTCATGATGTCGGAGTCAGTGTACGAGTCCGAGCCAGGGTCAGGTCGGAGTCAGAGTCAGAGTCAGAGTCAGATTCAGAGTCAGCGTCAGAGTCAGAGTCAGAGTCAGAGTCAGAGTCAGAGTCAGAGTCAGAGTCAGAGTCAGAGTCAGAGTCAGATTCAGAGTCAGCGTCAGAGTCAGAGTCAGAGTCAGAGTCAGAGTCAGAGTCAGAGTCAGAGTCAGAGTCAGAGTCAGAGTCACAGTCAGAGTCGGACTCAGAGTTAGAGTCAGAGTCAGAGTCAGAGTCCGAGTCTGGGTCGGGTTAGAGTCAGAGTCAGAGTCAGATTCAGAGTCAGCGTCAGAGTCAGAGTCAGAGTCAGAGTCAGAGTCAGAGTCGGAGTCAGAGTCAGAGTCAGAGTCACAGTCAGAGTCGGACTCAGAGTTAGAGTCAGAGTCAGAGTCAGAGTCCGAGTCTGGGTCGGGTTAGAGTCAGAGTCAGAGTCAGAGCCAGAGTCAGAGTCAGAGTCAGAGTCAGAGTCGGAGTCAGAGTCAGAGTCAGAGTCAGAGTCAGAGTCCGAGTCAGGGTCAGGGTCAGAGTCAGATGCAGAGTCGAAGTCAGAGTCAGAGTCAGAGTCAGAGTCAGAGTCAGAGTCAGAGTCCGAGTCAGAGTCGGAGTCAGAGTCAGAGTCAGAGTCAGAGTCAGAGTCAGAGTCAGAGTCAGAGTCAGAGTCAGAGTCAGCGTCACAGTCAGAGTCAGAGTCAGAGTCAGAGTCAGAGTCAGAGTAAGAGTCAGAGTCAGAGTCAGAGTCAGAGTCAGATTCAGATTCAGAGTCAGAGTCAGAGTCAGAGTCAGAGTCAGAGTCCGAGTCCGATTTCGAGTCCAAATCCGAGTCCGAGTCCGAGTCAGGGTCAGGTCAGAGTCAGAGTCAGAGTCAGAGTCAGAGTCAGAGTCAGAGTCAGAGTCAGAGTCAGAGTCAGAGCCAGAGTCAGAGTCAGAGTCAGAGTCAGAGTCAGAGTCAGAGTCAGAGTCAGAGTCAGAGTCAGAGTCAGAGTCCGAGTCCGATTCCGAGTCCGAGTCCGAGTCCGAGTCCGAGTCAGGGTCAGGTCAGAGTCAGATTCAGAGTCAGAGTAAGCGTCAGAGCGAGAGTCGGAGTCAGAGTCAAAGTCAGAGTCAGAGTCAAAGTCCGAGTCAGGGTCGGGTCAGAGTCAAAGTCCGAGTCAGAGTCAGAGTCACAGTCAGAGTCGGAGTCTCAGTTAGAGTCGGAGTCAGAGTCAGAGTCCGAGTCTGGGTCGGGTTAGAGTCAGAGTCAGAGTCAGAGCCAGAGTCAGAGTCAGAGTCAGAGTCAGAGTCGGAGTCAGAGTCAGAGTCAGAGTCAGAGTCAGAGTCCGAGTCAGGGTCAGAGTCAGAGTCAGATGCAGAGTCGAAGTCAGAGTCAGAGTCAGAGTCAGAGTCAGAGTCAGAGTCAGAGTCAGAGTCAGAGTCATGATGTCGGAGTCAGAGTACGAGTCCGAGCCAGGGTCAGGTCGGAGTCAGAGTCAGATTCAGAGTCAGCGTCAGAGTCCGAGTCAGAATCAGAGTCAGAGTCAGAGTCAGAGTCCGAGTCAGGGTCAGAGTCAGAGTCAGATGCAGAGTCGAAGTCAGAGTCAGAGTCAGAGTCAGAGTCAGAGTCAGAGTCAGAGTCAGAGTCAGAGTCATGATGTCGGAGTCAGAGTACGAGTCCGAGCCAGGGTCAGGTCGGAGTCAGAGTCAGATTCAGAGTCAGCGTCAGAGTCCGAGTCAGAGTCAGAGTCAGAGTCAGAGTCAGAGTCAAAGTCAGAGTCAGAGTCACAGTCAGAGTCGGAGTCAGAGTTAGAGTCAGAGTCAGAGTCAGAGTCCGAGTCTGGGTCGGATTAGAGTCAGAGTCAGAGTCAGAGCCAGAGTCAGAGTCAGAGTCAGAGTCAGAGTCGGAGTCAGAGTCAGAGTCAGAGTCAGAGTCAGAGTCCGAGTCAGGGTCAGGGTCAGAGTCAGATGCAGAGTCGAAGTCAGAGTCAGAGTCAGAGTCAGAGTCAGAGTCAGAGTCAGAGTCCGAGTCAGAGTCAGAGTCAGAGTCAGAGTCAGAGTCAGAGTCAGAGTCAGAGTCAGAGTCAGAGTCAGAGTCAGAGTCAGCGTCACAGTCAGAGTCAGAGTCAGATTTAGAATCAGAGTCAGAGTCTGATTCAGAGTCAGAGTCAGAGTCGGTGTCAGAGTCAGAAACAGAGTCAGAGTCCGAGTCAGTGTCAGGTCAGAGTCAGAGTCAGAGTCCGAGTCAGTGTCAGGTCAGAGTCAGAGTCAGAGTCAGAGTCAGAGTCAGAGTCAGAGTCAGAGTTAGAGTCAGAGTCGGTGTCAGGGTCAGGTCAGAGTCAGAGTCAGAGTCAGAGTAAGCGTCAGAGCGAGAGTCGGAGTCAGAGTCAAAGTCAGAGTCAGAGTCAAAGTCCGAGTCAGGGTCGGGTCAGAGTCAAAGTCCGAGTCAGAGTCAGAGTCACAGTCCGAGTCGGAGTCTCAGTTAGAGTCGGAGTCAGAGTCAGAGTCCGAGTCTGGGTCGGGTTAGAGTCAGAGTCAGATTCAGAGCCAGAGTCAGAGTCAGAGTCAGAGTCAGAGTCGGAGTCAGAGTCAGAGTCAGAGTCAGAGTCAGAGTCCGAGTCAGGGTCAGAGTCATAGTCAGATGCAGAGTCGAAGTCAGAGTCAGAGTCAGAGTCAGAGTCAGAGTCAGAGTCAGAGTCCGAGTCTGGGTCGGGTTAGAGTCAGAGTCCGAGTCAGGGTGAGGTCAGAGTCATGATGTCAGAGTCAGAGTCAGAGTCAGAGTCAGAGTCAGAGTCAGAGTCAGAGTCATGATGTCGGAGTCAGTGTACGAGTCCGAGCCAGGGTCAGGTCGGAGTCAGAGTCAGAGTCAGAGTCAGATTCAGAGTCAGCGTCAGAGTCAGAGTCAGAGTCAGAGTCAGAGTCAGAGTCAGAGTCAGAGTCAGAGTCAGAGTCACAGTCAGAGTCGGAGTCAGAGTTAGAGTCAGAGTCAGAGTCAGAGTCCGAGTCTGGGTCGGGTTAGAGTCAGAGTCAGAGTCAGAGCCAGAGTCAGAGTCAGAGTCAGAGTCAGAGTCGGAGTCAGAGTCAGAGTCAGAGTCAGAGTCAGAGTCCGAGTCAGGGTCAGGGCCAGAGTCAGATGCAGAGTCGAAGTCAGAGTCAGAGTCAGAGTCAGAGTCAGAGTCAGAGTCAGAGTCCGAGTCAGAGTCAGAGTCAGAGTCAGAGTCAGAGTCAGAGTCAGAGTCAGAGTCAGAGTCAGAGTCAGAGTCAGAGTCAGCGTCACAGTCAGAGTCAGAGTCAGAGTCAGAGTCAGAGTCAGAGTAAGAGTCGGAGTCAGAGTCAGAGTCAGAGTCAGATTCAGATTCAGAGTCAGAGTCAGAGTCAGAGTCAGAGTCAGAGTCCGAGTCCGATTTCGTGTCCGAGTCCGAGTCCGAGTCCGAGTCAGGGTCAGGTCAGAGTCAGAGTCAGAGTCAGAGTCAGAGTCAGAGTCAGAGTCAGAGTCAGAGTCAGAGTCAGAGCCAGAGTCAGAGTCAGAGTCAGAGTCAGAGTCAGAGTCAGAGTCAGAGTCAGAGTCAGAGTCAGAGTCAGAGTCAGAGTCAGAGTCAGAGTCCGAGTCCGATTTCGAGTCCGAGTCCGAGTCCGAGTCCGAGTCAGGGTCAGGTCAGAGTCAGAGTCAGAGTCAGAGTCAGAGTCAGAGTCAGAGTCAGAGTCAGAGTCAGAGTCAGAGCCAGAGTCAGAGTCAGAGTCAGAGTCAGAGTCAGAGTCAGAGTCAGAGTCAGAGTCAGAGTCAGAGTCAGAGTCCGAGTCCGATTCCGAGTCCGAGTCCGAGTCCGAGTCCGAGTCAGGGTCAGGTCAGAGTCAGATTCAGAGTCAGAGTAAGCGTCAGAGCGAGAGTCGGAGTCAGAGTCAAAGTCAGAGTCAGAGTCAAAGTCCGAGTCAGGGTCGGGTCAGAGTCAAAGTCCGAGTCAGAGTCAGAGTCACAGTCAGAGTCGGAGTCTCAGTTAGAGTCGGAGTCAGAGTCAGAGTCCGAGTCTGGGTCGGGTTAGAGTCAGAGTCAGAGTCAGAGCCAGAGTCAGAGTCAGAGTCAGAGTCAGAGTCGGAGTCAGAGTCAGAGTCAGAGTCAGAGTCATAGTCCGAGTCAGGGTCAGAGTCAGAGTCAGATGCAGAGTCGAAGTCAGAGTCAGAGTCAGAGTCAGAGTCAGAGTCAGAGTCATGATGTCGGAGTCAGTGTACGAGTCCGAGCCAGGGTCAGGTCGGAGTCAGAGTCAGAGTCAGAGTAAGCGTCAGAGCGAGAGTCGGAGTCAGAGTCAATGTCAGAGTCAGAGTCAAAGTCCGAGTCAGGGTCGGGTCAGAGTCAAAGTCCGAGTCAGAGTCAGAGTCACAGTCCGAGTCGGAGTCTCAGTTAGAGTCGGAGTCAGAGTCAGAGTCCGAGTCTTGGTCGGGTTAGAGTCAGAGTCAGAGTCAGAGCCAGAGTCAGAGTCAGAGTCAGAGTCAGAGTCGGAGTCAGAGTCAGAGTCAGAGTCAGAGTCAGAGTCCGAGTCAGGGTCAGAGTCATAGTCAGATGCAGAGTCGAAGTCAGAGTCAGAGTCAGAGTCAGAGTCAGAGTCAGAGTCAGAGTCAGAGTCAGAGTCAGAGTCCGAGTCTGGGTCGGGTTAGAGTCAGAGTCCGAGTCAGGGTCAGGTCAGAGTCAGAGTCAGAGTCAGAGTCAGAGTCAGAGTCAGAGTCAGAGTCATGATGTCGGAGTCAGTGTACGAGTCCGAGCCAGGGTCAGGTCGGAGTCAGAGTCAGAGTCAGAGTCAGATTCAGAGTCAGCGTCAGAGTCAGAGTCAGAGTCAGAGTCAGAGTCAGAGTCAGAGTCAGAGTCAGAGTCAGAGTCACAGTCAGAGTCGGAGTCAGAGTTAGAGTCAGAGTCAGAGTCAGAGTCCGAGTCTGGGTCGGGTTAGAGTCAGAGTCAGAGTCAGAGCCAGAGTCAGAGTCAGAGTCAGAGTCAGAGTCGGAGTCAGAGTCAGAGTCAGAGTCAGAGTCAGAGTCCGAGTCAGGGTCAGGGTCAGAGTCAGATGCAGAGTCGAAGTCAGAGTCAGAGTCAGAGTCAGAGTCAGAGTCAGAGTCAGAGTCAGAGTCCGAGTCAGAGTCAGAGTCAGAGTCAGAGTCAGAGTCAGAGTCAGAGTCAGAGTCAGAGTCAGAGTCAGAGTCAGAGTCAGCGTCACAGTCAGAGTCAGAGTCAGAGTCAGAGTCAGAGTCAGAGTAAGAGTCAGAGTCGAAGTCAGAGTCAGAGTCAGAGTCAGATTCAGAGTCAGAGTCAGAGTCAGAGTCAGAGTCAGAGTCCGAGTCCGATTTCGAGTCCGAGTCCGAGTCCGAGTCCGAGTCAGGGTCAGGTCAGAGTCAAAGTCAGAGTCAGAGTCAGAGTGAGAGTCAGAGTCAGAGTCAGAGTCAGAGTCAGAGTAAGAGTCAGAGTCAGAGTCCGAGTCAGGGTCAGGTCAGAGTCAGAGTCAGAGTCAGAGTCAGAGTCAGAGTCAGAGTCAGTGACAGAGTCAGAGTCATGATGTCGGAGTCAGAGTAAGAGTCAAAGTCGGAGTCATGAAGTTCGAGTCCGAGTCAGAGTCCGAGTCATAGTCATGAGGTCAAAGTCAGAGTCATAGTCAGAGTCAGTGTCAGCTTCCGAGTCAGAGTCGAAGTCAGAGTCAGAGTCCGAATCAGGGTCGGGTTAGAGTCAGAGTCAGAGTCAGAGTCAGAGTCCGAGTCATAGTCATGAGGTCAAAGTCAGAGTCATAGTCAGAGTCAGAGTCAGCGTCCGAGTCAGAGTCGAAGTCAGAGTCAGAGTCAGAGACAGAGTCAGAGTCAGAGTCCAAGTCAGGGTCGGGTTAGAGTCAGAGTCAGAGTCAGAGTCAGAGTCAGAGTCAGAGTCAGAGTCAGAGTCCGAGTCTGGGTCGGGTTAGAGTCAGAGTCACAGTCAGAGCCAAAGTCAGAGTCAGAGTCAGAGCCAGAGTCGGACTCAGACTCAGAGTCAGAGTCAGAGTCAGAGTCAGAGTCAGAGTCCGAGTCTGGGTCGGGTTAGAGCCAGACTCAGAGTCGGAGTCAGAGTCAGAGTCAGAGTCAGAGTCAGAGTCAGAGTCAGAGTCCGAGTCTGGGTCGGGTTAAAGTCAGAGTCAGAGTCAGAGTCAGAGTCAGAGTCAGAGTCAGAGTCAGAGTCAGAGTCAGAGTCCGAGTCTGGGTCGGGTTAGAGTCAGAGTCCGAGTCAGGGTCAGAGTCATAGTCAGATGCAGAGTCGAAGTCAGAGTCAGAGTCAGAGTCAGAGTCAGAGTCAGAGTCAAAGTCAGAGTCAGAGTCAGAGTCCGAGTCTGGGTCGGGTTAGAGTCAGAGTCCGAGTCAGGGTCAGGTCAGAGTCAGAGTCAGAGTCAGAGTCAGAGTCAGAGTCAGAGTCAGAGTCATGATGTCGGAGTCAGTGTACGAGTCCGAGCCAGGGTCAGGTCGGAGTCAGAGTCAGAGTCAGAGTAAGCGTCAGAGCGAGAGTCGGAGTCAGAGTCAATGTCAGAGTCAGAGTCAAAGTCCGAGTCAGGGTCGGGTCAGAGTCAAAGTCCGAGTCAGAGTCAGAGTCACAGTCCGAGTCGGAGTCTCAGTTAGAGTCGGAGTCAGAGTCAGAGTCCGAGTCTTGGTCGGGTTAGAGTCAGAGTCAGAGTCAGAGCCAGAGTCAGAGTCAGAGTCAGAGTCAGAGTCGGAGTCAGAGTCAGAGTCAGAGTCAGAGTCAGAGTCCGAGTCAGGGTCAGAGTCATAGTCAGATGCAGAGTCGAAGTCAGAGTCAGAGTCAGAGTCAGAGTCAGAGTCAGAGTCAGAGTCAGAGTCAGAGTCAGAGTCCGAGTCTGGGTCGGGTTAGAGTCAGAGTCCGAGTCAGGGTCAGGTCAGAGTCAGAGTCAGAGTCAGAGTCAGAGTCAGAGTCAGAGTCAGAGTCATGATGTCGGAGTCAGTGTACGAGTCCGAGCCAGGGTCAGGTCGGAGTCAGAGTCAGAGTCAGAGTCAGATTCAGAGTCAGCGTCAGAGTCAGAGTCAGAGTCAGAGTCAGAGTCAGAGTCAGAGTCAGAGTCAGAGTCAGAGTCACAGTCAGAGTCGGAGTCAGAGTTAGAGTCAGAGTCAGAGTCAGAGTCCGAGTCTGGGTCGGGTTAGAGTCAGAGTCAGAGTCAGAGCCAGAGTCAGAGTCAGAGTCAGAGTCAGAGTCGGAGTC
This sequence comes from Tenthredo distinguenda, assembly GCA_947538915.1. Taxonomy (NCBI): domain Eukaryota; kingdom Metazoa; phylum Arthropoda; class Insecta; order Hymenoptera; family Tenthredinidae; genus Tenthredo; species Tenthredo distinguenda. The sequence goes on from OX384534.1 coordinate 18,318,135, forward strand.
AGAGTCAGAGTCAGAGTCAGAGTCAGAGTCCGAGTCAGGGTCAGGGTCAGGGTCAGAGTCAGATGCAGAGTCGAAGTCAGAGTCAGAGTCAGAGTCAGAGTCAGAGTCAGAGTCAGAGTCCGAGTCAGAGTCAGAGTCAGAGTCAGAGTCAGAGTCAGAGTCAGAGTCAGAGTCAGAGTCAGAGTCAGAGTCAGAGTCAGCGTCACAGTCAGAGTCAGAGTCAGAGTCAGAGTCAGAGTCAGAGTAAGAGTCAGAGTCGAAGTCAGAGTCAGAGTCAGAGTCAGATTCAGAGTCAGAGTCAGAGTCAGAGTCAGAGTCAGAGTCCGAGTCCGATTTCGAGTCCGAGTCCGAGTCCGAGTCCGAGTCAGGGTCAGGTCAGAGTCAAAGTCAGAGTCAGAGTCAGAGTGAGAGTCAGAGTCAGAGTCAGAGTCAGAGTCAGAGTAAGAGTCAGAGTCAGAGTCCGAGTCAGGGTCAGGTCAGAGTCAGAGTCAGAGTCAGAGTCAGAGTCAGAGTCAGAGTCAGTGACAGAGTCAGAGTCATGATGTCGGAGTCAGAGTAAGAGTCAAAGTCGGAGTCATGAAGTTCGAGTCCGAGTCAGAGTCCGAGTCATAGTCATGAGGTCAAAGTCAGAGTCATAGTCAGAGTCAGTGTCAGCTTCCGAGTCAGAGTCGAAGTCAGAGTCAGAGTCCGAATCAGGGTCGGGTTAGAGTCAGAGTCAGAGTCAGAGTCAGAGTCCGAGTCATAGTCATGAGGTCAAAGTCAGAGTCATAGTCAGAGTCAGAGTCAGCGTCCGAGTCAGAGTCGAAGTCAGAGTCAGAGTCGAAGTCAGAGTCAGAGTCAGAGACAGAGTCAGAGTCAGAGTCCAAGTCAGGGTCGGGTTAAAGTCAGAGTCAGAGTCAGAGTCAGAGTCAGAGTCAGAGTCAGAGCCAGAGTCAGAGTCAGAGTCAGAGTCAGAGTCAGAGTCATAGTCAGAGTCAGAGTCAGATTTAGAATCAGAGTCAGAGTCTGATTCAGAGTCAGAGTCAGAGTCGGTGTCAGAGTCAGAAACAGAGTCAGAGTCCGAGTCAGTGTCAGGTCAGAGTCAGAGTCAGAGTCCGAGTCAGTGTCAGGTCAGAGTCAGAGTCAGAGTCAGAGTCAGAGTCAGAGTTAGAGTCAGAGTCGGTGTCAGGGTCAGGTCAGAGTCAGAGTCAGAGTCAGAGTAAGCGTCAGAGCGAGAGTCGGAGTCAGAGTCAAAGTCCGAGTCAGGGTCGGGTCAGAGTCAAAGTCCGAGTCAGAGTCAGAGTCACAGTCCGAGTCGGAGTCTCAGTTAGAGTCGGAGTCAGAGTCAGAGTCCGAGTCTGGGTCGGATTAGAGTCAGAGTCAGAGTCAGAGCCAGAGTCAGAGTCAGAGTCAGAGTCAGAGTCGGAGTCAGTGTCAGAGTCAGAGTCAGAGTCAGAGTCCGAGTCAGGGTCAGAGTCATAGTCAGATGCAGAGTCGAAGTCAGAGTCAGAGTCAGAGTCAGAGTCAGAGTCAGAGTCAGAGTCAGAGTCAGAGTCAGAGTCCGAGTCTGGGTCGGGTTAGAGTCAGAGTCCGAGTCAGGGTCAGGTCAGAGTCAGAGTCAGAGTCAGAGTCAGAGTCAGAGTCAGAGTCAGAGTCAAAGTCAGAGTCAGAGTCATGATGTCGAACTCGAAGTACGAGTCCGAGCCAGGGTCAGGTCGGAGTCAGAGTCAGAGTCAGAGTCAGAGTCAGAGTCAGAGTCAGCGTCAGAGTCAGAGTCAGAGTCAGAATCACAGTCAGAGTCTGATTCAGAGTCAGAGTCAGAGTCAGAGTCAGAGTCAGAGTCAGAGTCAGAGTCAGAGTCAGAGTCAGAGTCAGAGTCAAAATCAGAGTCAGAGTCTGAGTCACAGTTAGAGTCAGAGTGAGAGTCAGAGTCAGAGTCAGAGTCAGAGTCAGAGTAAGAGTCAGAGTCAGAGTCCGAGTCAGGGTCAGGTCAGAGTCAGAGTCAGAGTCAGAGTCAGAGTCAGAGTCAGAGTCAGTGACAGAGTCAGAGTCATGATGTCGGAGTCAGAGTAAGAGTCAAAGTCGGAGTCATGAAGTTCGAGTCCGAGTCAGAGTCCGAGTCATAGTCATGAGGTCAAAGTCAGAGTCATAGTCAGAGTCAGTGTCAGCTTCCGAGTCAGAGTCGAAGTCAGAGTCAGAGTCCGAATCAGGGTCGGGTTAGAGTCAGAGTCAGAGTCAGAGTCAGAGTCCGAGTCATAGTCATGAGGTCAAAGTCAGAGTCATAGTCAGAGTCAGAGTCAGCGTCCGAGTCAGAGTCGAAGTCAGAGTCAGAGTCAGAGACAGAGTCAGAGTCAGAGTCCAAGTCAGGGTCGGGTTAGAGTCAGAGTCAGAGTCAGAGTCAGAGTCAGAGTCAGAGTCAGAGTCAGAGTCCGAGTCTGGGTCGGGTTAGAGTCAGAGTCACAGTCAGAGCCAAAGTCAGAGTCAGAGTCAGAGCCAGAGTCGGACTCAGACTCAGAGTCAGAGTCAGAGTCAGAGTCAGAGTCAGAGTCCGAGTCTGGGTCGGGTTAGAGCCAGACTCAGAGTCGGAGTCAGAGTCAGAGTCAGAGTCAGAGTCAGAGTCAGAGTCAGAGTCCGAGTCTGGGTCGGGTTAAAGTCAGAGTCAGAGTCAGAGTCAGAGTCAGAGTCAGAGTCAGAGCCAGAGTCAGAGTCAGAGTCAGAGTCAGAGTCAGAGTCATAGTCAGAGTCAGAGTCAGATTTAGAATCAGAGTCAGAGTCTGATTCAGAGTCAGAGTCAGAAACAGAGTCAGAGTCCGAGTCAGTGTCAGGTCAGAGTCAGAGTCAGAGTCCGAGTCAGTGTCAGGTCAGAGTCAGAGTCAGAGTCAGAGTCAGAGTCAGAGTTAGAGTCAGAGTCGGTGTCAGGGTCAGGTCAGAGTCAGAGTCAGAGTCAGAGTAAGCGTCAGAGCGAGAGTCGGAGTCAGAGTCAAAGTCAGAGTCAGAGTCAAAGTCCGAGTCAGGGTCGGGTCAGAGTCAAAGTCCGAGTCAGAGTCAGAGTCACAGTCCGAGTCGGAGTCTCAGTTAGAGTCGGAGTCAGAGTCAGAGTCCGAGTCTTGGTCGGGTTAGAGTCAGAGTCAGAATCAGAGCCAGAGTCAGAGTCAGAGTCAGAGTCAGAGTCGGAGTCAGAGTCAGAGTCAGAGTGAGAGTCAGAGTCCGAGTCAGGGTCAGAGTCATAGTCAGATGCAGAGTCGAAGTCAGAGTCAGAGTCAGAGTCAGAGTCAGAGTCAGAGTCAGAGTCAGAGTCAGAGTCAGAGTCCGAGTCTGGGTCGGGTTAGAGTCAGAGTCCGAGTCAGGGTCAGGTCAGAGTCAGAGTCAGAGTCAGAGTCAGAGTCAGAGTCAGAGTCAGAGTCATGATGTCGGAGTCAGTGTACGAGTCCGAGCCAGGGTCAGGTCGGAGTCAGAGTCAGAGTCAGAGTAAGCGTCAGAGCGAGAGTCGGAGTCAGAGTCAATGTCAGAGTCAGAGTCAAAGTCCGAGTCAGGGTCGGGTCAGAGTCAAAGTCCGAGTCAGAGTCAGAGTCACAGTCCGAGTCGGAGTCTCAGTTAGAGTCGGAGTCAGAGTCAGAGTCCGAGTCTTGGTCGGGTTAGAGTCAGAGTCAGAGTCAGAGCCAGAGTCAGAGTCAGAGTCAGAGTCAGAGTCGGAGTCAGAGTCAGAGTCAGAGTCAGAGTCAGAGTCCGAGTCAGGGTCAGAGTCATAGTCAGATGCAGAGTCGAAGTCAGAGTCAGAGTCAGAGTCAGAGTCAGAGTCAGAGTCAAAGTCAGAGTCAGAGTCAGAGTCCGAGTCTGGGTCGGGTTAGAGTCAGAGTCCGAGTCAGGGTCAGGTCAGAGTCAGAGTCAGAGTCAGAGTCAGAGTCAGAGTCAGAGTCAGAGTCATGATGTCGGAGTCAGTGTACGAGTCCGAGCCAGGGTCAGGTCGGAGTCAGAGTCAGAGTCAGAGTAAGCGTCAGAGCGAGAGTCGGAGTCAGAGTCAATGTCAGAGTCAGGGTCAAAGTCCGAGTCAGGGTCGGGTCAGAGTCAAAGTCCGAGTCAGAGTCAGAGTCACAGTCCGAGTCGGAGTCTCAGTTAGAGTCGGAGTCAGAGTCAGAGTCCGAGTCTTGGTCGGGTTAGAGTCAGAGTCAGAGTCAGAGCCAGAGTCAGAGTCAGAGTCAGAGTCAGAGTCGGAGTCAGAGTCAGAGTCAGAGTCAGAGTCAGAGTCCGAGTCAGGGTCAGAGTCATAGTCAGATGCAGAGTCGAAGTCAGAGTCAGAGTCAGAGTCAGAGTCAGAGTCAGAGTCAGAGTCAGAGTCAGAGTCAGAGTCCGAGTCTGGGTCGGGTTAGAGTCAGAGTCCGAGTCAGGGTCAGGTCAGAGTCAGAGTCAGAGTCAGAGTCAGAGTCAGAGTCAGAGTCAGAGTCATGATGTCGGAGTCAGTGTACGAGTCCGAGCCAGGGTCAGGTCGGAGTCAGAGTCAGAGTCAGAGTCAGATTCAGAGTCAGCGTCAGAGTCAGAGTCAGAGTCAGAGTCAGAGTCAGAGTCAGAGTCAGAGTCAGAGTCAGAGTCACAGTCAGATTCGGAGTCAGAGTTAGAGTCAGAGTCAGAGTCAGAGTCCGAGTCTGGGTCGGGTTAGAGTCAGAGTCAGAGTCAGAGCCAGAGTCAGAGTCAGAGTCAGAGTCAGAGTCGGAGTCAGAGTCAGAGTCAGAGTCAGAGTCAGAGTCCGAGTCAGGGTCAGGGTCAGAGTCAGATGCAGAGTCGAAGTCAGAGTCAGAGTCAGAGTCAGAGTCAGAGTCAGATTTAGAGTCCGAATCAGAGTCAGAGTCAGAGTCAGAGTCAGAGTCAGAGTCAGAGTCAGAGTCAGAGTCAGAGTCAGAGTCAGAGTCAGCGTCACAGTCAGAGTCAGAGTCAGAGTCAGAGTCAGAGTCAGAGTAAGAGTCAGAGTCGAAGTCAGAGTCAGAGTCAGAGTCAGATTCAGAGTCAGAGTCAGAGTCAGAGTCAGAGTCAGAGTCCGAGTCCGATTTCGAGTCCGAGTCCGAGTCCGAGTCCGAGTCAGGGTCAGGTCAGAGTCAAAGTCAGAGTCAGAGTCAGAGTGAGAGTCAGAGTCAGAGTCAGAGTCAGAGTCAGAGTAAGAGTCAGAGTCAGAGTCCGAGTCAGGGTCAGGTCAGAGTCAGAGTCAGAGTCAGAGTCAGAGTCAGAGTCAGAGTCAGTGACAGAGTCAGAGTCATGATGTCGGAGTCAGAGTAAGAGTCAAAGTCGGAGTCATGAAGTTCGAGTCCGAGTCAGAGTCCGAGTCATAGTCATGAGGTCAAAGTCAGAGTCATAGTCAGAGTCAGTGTCAGCTTCCGAGTCAGAGTCGAAGTCAGAGTCAGAGTCCGAATCAGGGTCGGGTTAGAGTCAGAGTCAGAGTCAGAGTCAGAGTCCGAGTCATAGTCATGAGGTCAAAGTCAGAGTCATAGTCAGAGTCAGAGTCAGCGTCCGAGTCAGAGTCGAAGTCAGAGTCAGAGTCAGAGACAGAGTCAGAGTCAGAGTCCAAGTCAGGGTCGGGTTAGAGTCAGAGTCAGAGTCAGAGTCAGAGTCAGAGTCAGAGTCAGAGTCAGAGTCCGAGTCTGGGTCGGGTTAGAGTCAGAGTCACAGTCAGAGCCAAAGTCAGAGTCAGAGTCAGAGCCAGAGTCGGACTCAGACTCAGAGTCAGAGTCAGAGTCAGAGTCAGAGTCAGAGTCCGAGTCTGGGTCGGGTTAGAGCCAGACTCAGAGTCGGAGTCAGAGTCAGAGTCAGAGTCAGAGTCAGAGTCAGAGTCAGAGTCCGAGTCTGGGTCGGGTTAAAGTCAGAGTCAGAGTCAGAGTCAGAGTCAGAGTCCGAGTCTGGGTCGGGTTAGAGTCAGAGTCCGAGTCAGGGTCAGAGTCATAGTCAGATGCAGAGTCGAAGTCAGAGTCAGAGTCAGAGTCAGAGTCAGAGTCAGAGTCAAAGTCAGAGTCAGAGTCAGAGTCCGAGTCTGGGTCGGGTTAGAGTCAGAGTCCGAGTCAGGGTCAGGTCAGAGTCAGAGTCAGAGTCAGAGTCAGAGTCAGAGTCAGAGTCAGAGTCATGATGTCGGAGTCAGTGTACGAGTCCGAGCCAGGGTCAGGTCGGAGTCAGAGTCAGAGTCAGAGTAAGCGTCAGAGCGAGAGTCGAAGTCAGAGTCAATGTCAGAGTCAGAGTCAAAGTCCGAGTCAGGGTCGGGTCAGAGTCAAAGTCCGAGTCAGAGTCAGAGTCACAGTCCGAGTCGGAGTCTCAGTTAGAGTCGGAGTCAGAGTCAGAGTCCGAGTCTTGGTCGGGTTAGAGTCAGAGTCAGAGTCAGAGCCAGAGTCAGAGTCAGAGTCAGAGTCAGAGTCGGAGTCAGAGTCAGAGTCAGAGTCAGAGTCAGAGTCCGAGTCAGGGTCAGAGTCATAGTCAGATGCAGAGTCGAAGTCAGAGTCAGAGTCAGAGTCAGAGTCAGAGTCAGAGTCAGAGTCAGAGTCAGAGTCAGAGTCCGAGTCTGGGTCGGGTTAGAGTCAGAGTCCGAGTCAGGGTCAGGTCAGAGTCAGAGTCAGAGTCAGAGTCAGAGTCAGAGTCAGAGTCAGAGTCATGATGTCGGAGTCAGTGTACGAGTCCGAGCCAGGGTCAGGTCGGAGTCAGAGTCAGAGTCAGAGTCAGATTCAGAGTCAGCGTCAGAGTCAGAGTCAGAGTCAGAGTCAGAGTCAGAGTCAGAGTCAGAGTCAGAGTCAGAGTCACAGTCAGAGTCGGAGTCAGAGTTAGAGTCAGAGTCAGAGTCAGAGTCCGAGTCTGGGTCGGGTTAGAGTCAGAGTCAGAGTCAGAGCCAGAGTCAGAGTCAGAGTCAGAGTCAGAGTCGGAGTCAGAGTCAGAGTCAGAGTCAGAGACAGAGTCCGAGTCAGGGTCAGGGTCAGAGTCAGATGCAGAGTCGAAGTCAGAGTCAGAGTCAGAGTCAGAGTCAGAGTCAGAGTCAGAGTCCGAGTCAGAGTCAGAGTCAGAGTCAGAGTCAGAGTCAGAGTCAGAGTCAGAGTCAGAGTCAGAGTCAGAGTCAGAGTCAGCGTCACAGTCAGAGTCAGAGTCAGAGTCAGAGTCAGAGTCAGAGTAAGAGTCAGAGTCGAAGTCAGAGTCAGAGTCAGAGTCAGATTCAGAGTCAGAGTCAGAGTCAGAGTCAGAGTCAGAGTCCGAGTCCGATTTCGAGTCCGAGTCCGAGTCCGAGTCCGAGTCAGGGTCAGGTCAGAGTCAAAGTCAGAGTCAGAGTCAGAGTGAGAGTCAGAGTCAGAGTCAGAGTCAGAGTCAGAGTAAGAGTCAGAGTCGGAGTCCGAGTCAGGGTCAGGTCAGAGTCAGAGTCAGAGTCAGAGTCAGAGTCAGAGTCAGAGTCAGTGACAGAGTCAGAGTCATGATGTCGGAGTCAGAGTAAGAGTCAAAGTCGGAGTCATGAAGTTCGAGTCCGAGTCAGAGTCCGAGTCATAGTCATGAGGTCAAAGTCAGAGTCATAGTCAGAGTCAGTGTCAGCTTCCGAGTCAGAGTCGAAGTCAGAGTCAGAGTCCGAATCAGGGTCGGGTTGGAGTCAGAGTCAGAGTCAGAGTCAGAGTCCGAGTCATAGTCATGAGGTCAAAGTCAGAGTCATAGTCAGAGTCAGAGTCAGCGTCCGAGTCAGAGTCGAAGTCAGAGTCAGAGTCAGAGACAGAGTCAGAGTCAGAGTCCAAGTCAGGGTCGGGTTAGAGTCAGAGTCAGAGTCAGAGTCAGAGTCAGAGTCAGAGTCAGAGTCAGAGTCCGAGTCTGGGTCGGGTTAGAGTCAGAGTCACAGTCAGAGCCAAAGTCAGAGTCAGAGTCAGAGCCAGAGTCGGACTCAGACTCAGAGTCAGAGTCAGAGTCAGAGTCAGAGTCAGAGTCCGAGTCTGGGTCGGGTTAGAGCCAGACTCAGAGTCGGAGTCAGAGTCAGAGTCAGAGTCAGAGTCAGAGTCAGAGTCAGAGTCCGAGTCTGGGTCGGGTTAAAGTCAGAGTCAGAGTCAGAGTCAGAGTCAGAGTCAGAGTCAGAGCCAGAGTCAGAGTCAGAGTCAGAGTCAGAGTCAGAGTCAGAGTCATAGTCAGAGTCAGAGTCAGATTTAGAATCAGAGTCAGAGTCTGATTCAGAGTCAGAGTCAGAGTCGGTGTCAGAGTCAGAAACAGAGTCAGAGTCAGAGTCAGAGTCCGAGTCAGTGTCAGGTCAGAGTCAGAGTCAGAGTCAGAGTCAGAGTCAGAGTTAGAGTCAGAGTCGGTGTCAGGGTCAGGTCAGAGTCAGAGTCAGAGTCAGAGTAAGCGTCAGAGCGAGAGTCGGAGTCAGAGTCAAAGTCCGAGTCAGGGTCGGGTCAGAGTCAAAGTCCGAGTCAGAGTCAGAGTCACAGTCCGAGTCGGAGTCTCAGTTAGAGTCGGAGTCAGAGTCAGAGTCCGAGTCTGGGTCGGATTAGAGTCAGAGTCAGAGTCAGAGCCAGAGTCAGAGTCAGAGTCAGAGTCAGAGTCGGAGTCAGTGTCAGAGTCAGAGTCAGAGTCAGAGTCCGAGTCAGGGTCAGAGTCATAGTCAGATGCAGAGTCGAAGTCAGAGTCAGAGTCAGAGTCAGAGTCAGAGTCAGAGTCAGAGTCAGAGTCAGAGTCAGAGTCCGAGTCTGGGTCGGGTTAGAGTCAGAGTCCGAGTCAGGGTCAGGTCAGAGTCAGAGTCAGAGTCAGAGTCAGAGTCAGAGTCAGAGTCAGAGTCAGAGTCAGAGTCATAGTCAGAGTCAGAGTCAGATTTAGAATCAGAGTCAGAGTCTGATTCAGAGTCAGAGTCAGAGTCGATGTCAGAGTCAGAAACAGAGTCAGAGTCCGAGTCAGTGTCAGGTCAGAGTCAGAGTCAGAGTCCGAGTCAGTGTCAGGTCAGAGTCAGAGTCAGAGTCAGAGTCAGAGTCAGAGTGAGAGTCAGAGTCGGTGTCAGGGTCAGGTCAGAGTCAGAGTCAGAGTCAGAGTAAGCGTCAGAGCGAGAGTCGGAGTCAGAGTCAAAGTCCGAGTCAGGGTCGGGTCAGAGTCAAAGTCCGAGTCAGAGTCAGAGTCACAGTCCGAGTCGGAGTCTCAGTTAGAGTCGGAGTCAGAGTCAGAGTCCGAGTCTGGGTCGGATTAGAGTCAGAGTCAGAGTCAGAGCCAGAGTGAGAGTCAGAGTCAGAGTCAGAGTCGGAGTCAGAGTCAGAGTCAGAGTCAGAGTCAGAGTCCGAGTCAGGGTCAGAGTCATAGTCAGATGCAGAGTCGAAGTCAGAGTCAGAGTCAGAGTCAGAGTCAGAGTCAGAGTCAGAGTCAGAGTCAGAGTCAGAGTCCGAGTCTGGGTCGGGTTAGAGTCAGAGTCCGAGTCAGGGTCAGGTCAGAGTCAGAGTCAGAGTCAGAGTCAGAGTCAGAGTCAGAGTCAGAGTCATGATGTCGGAGTCAGTGTACGAGTCCGAGCCAGGGTAAGGTCGGAGGCAGAGTCAGAGTCAGAGCCAGATTCAGAGTCAGCGTCAGAGTCAGAGTCAGAGTCAGAGTCAGAGTCAGAGTCAGAGTCAGAGTCAGAGTCAGAGTCACAGTCAGAGTCGGAGTCAGAGTTAGAGTTAGAGTCGGTGTCAGGGTCAGGTCAGAGTCAGAGTCAGAGTCAGAGTCAGAGTCAGAGCGAGAGTCGGAGTCAGAGTCAAAGTCAGAGTCAGAGTCAAAGTCCGAGTCAGGGTCGGGTCAGAGTCAAAGTCCTAGTCAGAGTCAGAGTCACAGTCAGAGTCGGAGTCAGAGTTAGAGTCAGAGTCAGAGTCAGAGTCCGAGTCTGGGTCGGGTTAGAGTCAGAGTCAGAGTCAGAGCCAGAGTCAGAGTCAGAGTCAGAGTCAGAGTCAGAGTCAGAGTCAGAGTCAGAGTCAGAGTCAGAGTCAAAATCAGAGTCAGAGTCTGAGTCACAGTTAGAGTCAGAGTGAGAGTCAGAGTCAGAGTCAGAGTCAGAGTCAGAGTAAGAGTCAGAGTCAGAGTCCGAGTCAGGGTCAGGTCAGAGTCAGAGTCAGAGTCAGAGTCAGAGTCAAAGTCAGAGTCAGTGACAGAGTCAGAGTCATGATGTCGGAGTCAGAGCAAGAGTCAAAGTCGGAGTCATGAAGTTCGAGTCCGAGTCAGAGTCCGAGTCATAGTCATGAGGTCAAAGTCAGAGTCATAGTCAGAGTCAGTGTCAGCTTCCGAGTCAGAGTCGAAGTCAGAGTCAGAGTCCGAATCAGGGTCGGGTTAGAGTCAGAGTCAGAGTCAGAGTCAGAGTCCGAGTCATAGTCATGAGGTCAAAGTCAGAGTCATAGTCAGAGTCAGAGTCAGCGTCCGAGTCAGAGTCGAAGTCAGAGTCAGAGTCAGAGACAGAGTCAGAGTCAGAGTCCAAGTCAGGGTCGGGTTAGAGTCAGAGTCAGAGTCAGAGTCAGAGTCAGAGTCAGAGTCAGAGTCAGAGTCCGAGTCTGGGTCGGGTTAGAGTCAGAGTCACAGTCAGAGCCAAAGTCAGAGTCAGAGTCTGAGCCAGAGTCGGACTCAGACTCAGAGTCAGAGTCAGAGTCAGAGTCAGAGTCAGAGTCCGAGTCTGGGTCGGGTTAGAGCCAGACTCAGAGTCGGAGTCAGAGTCAGAGTCAGAGTCACAGTCAGAGTCAGAGCCAGAGTCAGAGTCAGAGTCAGAGTCAGAGTCAGAGTCATAGTCAGAGTCCGAGTCAGATTTAGAATCAGAGTCAGAGTCTGATTCAGAGTCAGAGTCAGAGTCGGTGTCAGAGTCAGAAACAGAGTCAGAGTCCGAGTCAGTGTCAGGTCAGAGTCAGAGTCAGAGTCCGAGTCAGTGTCAGGTCAGAGTCAGAGTCAGAGTCAGAGTCAGAGTCAGAGTTAGAGTCAGAGTCGGTGTCAGGGTCAGGTCAGAGTCAGAGTCAGAGTCAGAGTAAGCGTCAGAGCGAGAGTCGGAGTCAGAGTCAAAGTCAGAGTCAGAGTCAAAGTCCGAGTCAGGGTCGGGTCAGAGTCAAAGTCCGAGTCAGAGTCAGAGTCACAGTCCGAGTCGGAGTCTCAGTTAGAGTCGGAGTCAGAGTCAGAGTCCGAGTCTGGGTCGGATTAGAGTCAGAGTCAGAGTCAGAGCCAGAGTGAGAGTCAGAGTCAGAGTCAGAGTCGGAGTCAGAGTCAGAGTCAGAGTCAGAGTCAGAGTCCGAGTCAGGGTCAGAGTCATAGTCAGATGCAGAGTCGAAGTCAGAGTCAGAGTCAGAGTCAGAGTCAGAGTCAGAGTCAGAGTCAGAGTCAGAGTCAGAGTCCGAGTCTGGGTCGGGTTAGAGTCAGAGTCCGAGTCAGGGTCAGGTCAGAGTCAGAGTCAGAGTCAGAGTCAGAGTCAGAGTCAGAGTCAGAGTCATGATGTCGGAGTCAGTGTACGAGTCCGAGCCAGGGTAAGGTCGGAGGCAGAGTCAGAGTCAGAGCCAGATTCAGAGTCAGCGTCAGAGTCAGAGTCAGAGTCAGAGTCAGAGTCAGAGTCAGAGTCAGAGTCAGAGTCAGAGTCACAGTCAGAGTCGGAGTCAGAGTTAGAGTTAGAGTCGGTGTCAGGGTCAGGTCAGAGTCAGAGTCAGAGTCAGAGTCAGAGTCAGAGCGAGAGTCGGAGTCAGAGTCAAAGTCAGAGTCAGAGTCAAAGTCCGAGTCAGGGTCGGGTCAGAGTCAAAGTCCTAGTCAGAGTCAGAGTCACAGTCAGAGTCGGAGTCAGAGTTAGAGTCAGAGTCAGAGTCAGAGTCCGAGTCTGGGTCGGGTTAGAGTCAGAGTCAGAGTCAGAGCCAGAGTCAGAGTCAGAGTCAGAGTCAGAGTCAGAGTCAGAGTCAGAGTCAGAGTCAGAGTCAGAGTCAAAATCAGAGTCAGAGTCTGAGTCACAGTTAGAGTCAGAGTGAGAGTCAGAGTCAGAGTCAGAGTCAGAGTCAGAGTAAGAGTCAGAGTCAGAGTCCGAGTCAGGGTCAGGTCAGAGTCAGAGTCAGAGTCAGAGTCAGAGTCAAAGTCAGAGTCAGTGACAGAGTCAGAGTCATGATGTCGGAGTCAGAGCAAGAGTCAAAGTCGGAGTCATGAAGTTCGAGTCCGAGTCAGAGTCCGAGTCATAGTCATGAGGTCAAAGTCAGAGTCATAGTCAGAGTCAGTGTCAGCTTCCGAGTCAGAGTCGAAGTCAGAGTCAGAGTCCGAATCAGGGTCGGGTTAGAGTCAGAGTCAGAGTCAGAGTCAGAGTCCGAGTCATAGTCATGAGGTCAAAGTCAGAGTCATAGTCAGAGTCAGAGTCAGCGTCCGAGTCAGAGTCGAAGTCAGAGTCAGAGTCAGAGACAGAGTCAGAGTCAGAGTCCAAGTCAGGGTCGGGTTAGAGTCAGAGTCAGAGTCAGAGTCAGAGTCAGAGTCAGAGTCAGAGTCAGAGTCCGAGTCTGGGTCGGGTTAGAGTCAGAGTCACAGTCAGAGCCAAAGTCAGAGTCAGAGTCTGAGCCAGAGTCGGACTCAGACTCAGAGTCAGAGTCAGAGTCAGAGTCAGAGTCAGAGTCCGAGTCTGGGTCGGGTTAGAGCCAGACTCAGAGTCGGAGTCAGAGTCAGAGTCAGAGTCACAGTCAGAGTCAGAGCCAGAGTCAGAGTCAGAGTCAGAGTCAGAGTCAGAGTCATAGTCAGAGTCCGAGTCAGATTTAGAATCAGAGTCAGAGTCTGATTCAGAGTCAGAGTCAGAGTCGGTGTCAGAGTCAGAAACAGAGTCAGAGTCCGAGTCAGTGTCAGGTCAGAGTCAGAGTCAGAGTCCGAGTCAGTGTCAGGTCAGAGTCAGAGTCAGAGTCAGAGTCAGAGTCAGAGTTAGAGTCAGAGTCGGTGTCAGGGTCAGGTCAGAGTCAGAGTCAGAGTCAGAGTAAGCGTCAGAGCGAGAGTCGGAGTCAGAGTCAAAGTCAGAGTCAGAGTCAAAGTCCGAGTCAGGGTCGGGTCAGAGTCAAAGTCCGAGTCAGAGTCAGAGTCACAGTCCGAGTCGGAGTCTCAGTTAGAGTCGGAGTCAGAGTCAGAGTCCGAGTCTGGGTCGGGTTAGAGTCAGAGTCAGAGTCAGAGCCAGAGTCAGAGTCAGAGTCAGAGTCAGAGTCGGAGTCAGAGTCAGAGTCAAAGTCAGAGTCAGAGTCCGAGTCAGGGTCAGAGTCATAGTCAGATGCAGAGTCGAAGTCAGAGTCAGAGTCAGAGTCAGAGTCAGAGTCAGAGTCAGAGTCAGAGTCAGAGTCAGAGTCCGAGTCTGGGTCGGGTTAGAGTCAGAGTCCGAGTCAGGGTCAGGTCAGAGTCAGAGTCAGAGTGAGAGTCAGAGTCAGAGTCAGAGTCAGAGTCATGATGTCGGAGTCAGTGTACGAGTCCGAGCCAGGGTCAGGTCGGAGTCAGAGTAAGAGTCAGAGTCAGATTCAGAGTCAGCGTCAGAGTCAGAGTCAGAGTCAGAGTCAGAGTCAGAGTCAGAGTCAGAGTCAGAGTCAGAGTCACAGTCAGAGTCGGAGTCAGAGTTAGAGTTGGAGTCGGTGTCAGGGTCAGGTCAGAGTCAGAGTCAGATTCAGAGTCAGAGTCAGAGCGAGAGTCGGAGTCAGAGTCAGAGTCAGAGTCAGAGTCAGAGTCAGAGTCAGAGTAAGAGTCAGAGTCAGAGTCAGAGTCGGAGTCAGAGTCAGATTCAGAGTCAGAGTCAGAGTCAGAGTCAGAGTCAGAGTCCGAGTCCGATTTCGAGTCCGAGTCCGAGTCCGAGTCCGAGTCAGGGTCAGGTCAGAGTCAGAGTCAGAGTCAGAGTCAGAGTCAGAGTCAGAGTCAGAGTCAAAGTCAGAGTCAGAGTCATGATGTCGAACTCGAAGTACGAGTCCGAGCCAGGGTCAGGTCGGAGTCAGAGTCAGAGTCAGAGTCGGAGTCAGAGTCAGAGTCAAAGTCAGAGTCAGAGTCCGAGTCAGGGTCAGAGTCATAGTCAGATGCAGAGTCGAAGTCAGAGTCAGAGTCAGAGTCAGAGTCAGAGTCAGAGTCAGAGTCAGAGTCAGAGTCAGAGTCCGAGTCTGGGTCGGGTTAGAGTCAGAGTCCGAGTCAGGGTCAGGTCAGAGTCAGAGTCAGAGTGAGAGTCAGAGTCAGAGTCAGAGTCAGAGTCATGATGTCGGAGTCAGTGTACGAGTCCGAGCCAGGGTCAGGTCGGAGTCAGAGTCAGAGTCAGAGTCAGATTCAGAGTCAGCGTCAGAGTCAGAGTCAGAGTCAGAGTCAGAGTCAGAGTCAGAGTCAGAGTCAGAGTCAGAGTCACAGTCAGAGTCGGAGTCAGAGTTAGAGTTGGAGTCGGTGTCAGGGTCAGGTCAGAGTCAGAGTCAGATTCAGAGTCAGAGTCAGAGCGAGAGTCGGAGTCAGAGTCAGAGTCAGAGTCAGAGTCAGAGTCAGAGTCAGAGTAAGAGTCAGAGTCAGAGTCAGAGTCGGAGTCAGAGTCAGATTCAGAGTCAGAGTCAGAGTCAGAGTCAGAGTCAGAGTCCGAGTCCGATTTCGAGTCCGAGTCCGAGTCCGAGTCCGAGTCAGGGTCAGGTCAGAGTCAGAGTCAGAGTCAGAGTCAGAGTCAGAGTCAAAGTCAGAGTCAGAGTCATGATGTCGAACTCGAAGTACGAGTCCGAGCCAGGGTCAGGTCGGAGTCAGAGTCAGAGTCAGAGTCAGAGTCAGAGTCAGAGTCAGCGTCAGAGTCAGAGTCAGAGTCAGAATCAGAGTCAGAGTCTGATTCAGAGTCAGAGTCAGAGTCAGAGTCAGAGTCAGAGTCAGAGTCAGAGTCAGAGTCAGAGTCAGAGTCAGAGTCAAAATCAGAGTCAGAGTCTGAGTCACAGTTAGAGTCAGAGTGAGAGTCAGAGTCAGAGTCAGAGTCAGAGTCAGAGTAAGAGTCAGAGTCAGAGTCCGAGTCAGGGTCAGGTCAGAGTCAGAGTCAGAGTCAGAGTCAGAGTCAGAGTCAGAGTCAGTGACAGAGTCAGAGTCATGATGTCGGAGTCAGAGTAAGAGTCAAAGTCGGAGTCATGAAGTTCGAGTCCGAGTCAGAGTCCGAGTCATAGTCATGAGGTCAAAGTCAGAGTCATAGTCAGAGTCAGTGTCAGCTTCCGAGTCAGAGTCGAAGTCAGAGTCAGAGTCCGAATCAGGGTCGGGTTAGAGTCAGAGTCAGAGTCAGAGTCAGAGTCCGAGTCATAGTCATGAGGTCAAAGTCAGAGTCATAGTCAGAGTCAGAGTCAGCGTCCGAGTCAGAGTCGAAGTCAGAGTCAGAGTCAGAGACAGAGTCAGAGTCAGAGTCCAAGTCAGGGTCGGGTTAGAGTCAGATTCAGAGTCAGAGTCAGAGTCAGAGTCAGAGTCAGAGTCAGAGTCCGAGTCTGGGTCGGGTTAGAGTCAGAGTCACAGTCAGAGCCAAAGTCAGAGTCAGAGTCAGAGCCAGAGTCGGACTCAGACTCGGAGTCAGAGTCAGAGTCAGAGTCAGAGTCAGATTTAGAATCAGAGTCAGAGTCTGATTCAGAGTCAGAGTCAGAGTCGGTGTCAGAGTCAGAAACAGAGTCAGAGTCAGAGTCAGAGTCCGAGTCAGTGTCAGGTCAGAGTCAGAGTCAGAGTCCGAGTCAGTGTCAGGTCAGAGTCAGAGTCAGAGTCAGAGTCAGAGTCAGAGTTAGAGTCAGAGTCGGTGTCAGGGTCAGGTCAGAGTCAGAGTCAGAGTCAGAGTAAGCGTCAGAGCGAGAGTCGGAGTCAGAGTCAAAGTCAGAGTCAGAGTCAAAGTCCGAGTCAGGGTCGGGTCAGAGTCAAAGTCCGAGTCAGAGTCAGAGTCACAGTCCGAGTCGGAGTCTCAGTTAGAGTCGGAGTCAGAGTCAGAGTCCGAGTCTTGGTCGGGTTAGAGTCAGAGTCAGAGTCAGAGCCAGAGTCAGAGTCAGAGTCAGAGTCAGAGCCAGAGTCAGAGTCAGAGTCAGAGTCAGAGTCGGAGTCAGAGTCAGAGTCAGAGTCAGAGTCAGAGTCCGAGTCAGGGTCAGAGTCATAGTCAGATGCAGAGTCGAAGTCAGAGTCAGAGTCAGAGTCAGAGTCAGAGTCAGAGTCAGAGTCAGAGTCAGAGTCAGAGTCCGAGTCTGGGTCGGGTTAGAGTCAGAGTCCGAGTCAGGGTCAGGTCAGAGTCAGAGTCAGAGTCAGAGTCAGAGTCAGAGTCAGAGTCAGAGTCATGATGTCGGAGTCAGTGTACGAGTCCGAGCCAGGGTCAGGTCGGAGTCAGAGTCAGAGTCAGAGTAAGCGTCAGAGCGAGAGTCGGAGTCAGAGTCAATGTCAGAGTCAGAGTCAAAGTCCGAGTCAGGGTCGGGTCAGAGTCAAAGTCCGAGTCAGAGTCAGAGTCACAGTCCGAGTCGGAGTCTCAGTTAGAGTCGGAGTCAGAGTCAGAGTCCGAGTCTTGGTCGGGTTAGAGTCAGAGTCAGAGTCAGAGCCAGAGTCAGAGTCAGAGTCAGAGTCAGAGTCGGAGTCAGAGTCAGAGTCAGAGTCAGAGTCAGAGTCCGAGTCAGGGTCAGAGTCATAGTCAGATGCAGAGTCGAAGTCAGAGTCAGAGTCAGAGTCAGAGTCAGAGTCAGAGTCAGAGTCAGAGTCAGAGTCAGAGTCCGAGTCTGGGTCGGGTTAGAGTCAGAGTCCGAGTCAGGGTCAGGTCAGAGTCAGAGTCAGAGTCAGAGTCAGAGTCAGAGTCAGAGTCAGAGTCATGATGTCGGAGTCAGTGTACGAGTCCGAGCCAGGGTCAGGTCGGAGTCAGAGTCAGAGTCAGAGTCAGATTCAGAGTCAGCGTCAGAGTCAGAGTCAGAGTCAGAGTCAGAGTCAGAGTCAGAGTCAGAGTCAGAGTCAGAGTCACAGTCAGAGTCGGAGTCAGAGTTAGAGTCAGAGTCAGAGTCAGAGTCCGAGTCTGGGTCGGGTTAGAGTCAGAGTCAGAGTCAGAGCCAGAGTCAGAGTCAGAGTCAGAGTCAGAGTCGGAGTCAGAGTCAGAGTCAGAGTCAGAGTCAGAGTCCGAGTCAGGGTCAGGGTCAGAGTCAGATGCAGAGTCGAAGTCAGAGTCAGAGTCAGAGTCAGAGTCAGAGTCAGAGTCAGAGTCCGAGTCAGAGTCAGAGTCAGAGTCAGAGTCAGAGTCAGAGTCAGAGTCAGAGTCAGAGTCAGAGTCAGAGTCAGAGTTAGCGTCACAGTCAGAGTCAGAGTCAGAGTCAGAGTCAGAGTCAGAGTAAGAGTCAGAGTCGAAGTCAGAGTCAGAGTCAGAGTCAGATTCAGAGTCAGAGTCAGAGTCAGAGTCAGAGTCAGAGTCCGAGTCCGATTTCGAGTCCGAGTCCGAGTCCGAGTCCGAGTCAGGGTCAGGTCAGAGTCAAAGTCAGAGTCAGAGTCAGAGTCAGAGTCAGAGTCAGAGTCAGAGTCAGAGTCAGAGCCAGAGTCAGAGTCAGAGTCAGAGTCAGAGTCAGAGTCAGAGTCAGAGTCAGAGTCAGAGTCAGAGTCAGAGTCCGAGTCCGATTCCGAGTCCGAGTCCGAGTCCGAGTCCGAGTCAGGGTCAGGTCAGAGTCAGATTCAGAGTCAGAGTAAGCGTCAGAGCGAGAGTCGGAGTCAGAGTCAAAGTCAGAGTCAGAGTCAAAGTCCGAGTCAGGGTCGGGTCAGAGTCAAAGTCCGAGTCAGAGTCAGAGTCACAGTCAGAGTCGGAGTCTCAGTTAGAGTCGGAGTCAGAGTCAGAGTCCGAGTCTGGGTCGGGTTAGAGTCAGAGTCAGAGTCAGAGCCAGAGTCAGAGTCAGAGTCAGAGTGAGAGTTGGAGTCAGAGTCAGAGTCAGAGTCAGAGTCAGAGTCCGAGTCAGGGTCAGAGTCAGAGTCAGATGCAGAGTCGAAGTCAGAGTCAGAGTCAGAGTCAGAGTCAGAGTCAGAGTCAGAGTCAGAGTCAGAGTCAGAGTCCGAGTCTGGGTCGGGTTAGAGTCAGAGTCCGAGTCAGGGTCAGGTCAGAGTCAGAGTCAGAGTCAGAGTCAGAGTCAGAGTCAGAGTCAGAGTCATGATGTCGGAGTCAGAGTACGAGTCCGAGCCAGGGTCAGGTCGGAGTCAGAGTCAGATTCAGAGTCAGCGTCAGAGTCCGAGTCAGAGTCAGAGTCAGAGTCAGAGTCAGAGTCAGAGTCAGAGTCAGAGTCACAGTCAGAGTCGGAGTCAGAGTTAGAGTCAGAGTCAGAGTCAGAGTCCGAGTCTGGGTCGGGTTAGAGTCAGAGTCAGAGTCAGAGCCAAAGTCAGAGTCAGAGTCAGAGTCAGAGTCGGAGTCAGAGTCAGAGTCAGAGTCAGAGTCAGAGTCCGAGTCAGGGTCAGGGTCAGAGTCAGATGCAGAGTCGAAGTCAGAGTCAGAGTCAGAGTCAGAGTCAGAGTCAGAGTCAGAGTCCGAGTCAGAGTCAGAGTCAGAGTCAGAGTCAGAGTCAGAGTCAGAGTCAGAGTCAGAGTCAGAGTCAGAGTCAGAGTCAGCGTCACAGTCAGAGTCAGAGTCAGAATCAGAGTCAGAGTCTGATTCAGAGTCAGAGTCAGAGTCAGAGTCAGAGTCAGAGTCAGAGTCAGAGTCAGAGTCAGAGTCAAAATCACAGTCAGAGTCTGAGTCACAGTTAGAGTCAGAGTCAGAGTCAAAGTCAGAGTCAGAGTCAGAGTCAGAGTAAGAGTCAGAGTCAGAGTCCGAGTCAGGGTCAGGTCAGAGTCAGAGTCAGAGTCAGAGTCAGCGTCAGAGTCAGAGTCAGCGTCAGAGTCAGAGTCAGAGTCAGAATCAGAGTCAGAGTCTGATTCAGAGTCAGAGTCAGAGTCAGAGTCAGAGTCAGAGTCAGAGTCAGAGTCAGAGTCAGAGTCAGAGTCAGAGTCAAAATCAGAGTCAGAGTCTGAGTCACAGTTAGAGTCAGAGTCAGAGTCAGAGTCAGAGTCAGAGTCAGAGTCAGAGTAAGAGTCAGAGTCAGAGTCCGAGTCAGGGTCAGCTCAGAGTCAGAGTCAGAGTCAGAGTCAGAGTCAGAGTCAGAGTCAGTGACAGAGTCAGAGTCATGATGTCGGAGTCAGAGTAAGAGTCAAAGTCGGAGTCATGAAGTTGGAGTCCGAGTCAGAGTCCGAGTCATAGTCATGAGGTCAAAGTCAGAGTCATAGTCAGAGTCAGTGTCAGCGTCCGAGTCAGAGTCGAAGTCAGAGTCAGAGTCCAAGTCAGGGTCGGGTTAGAGTCAGAGTCGGAGTCAGATTCAGAGTCAGAGTCAGAGTCCGAGTCTGGGTCAGGTCAGAGTCAGAGTCAGAGTCAGAGTCAGAGTCAGAGTCAGAGTCAGTAAAAGAGTCAGAGTCATGATGTCGGAGTCAGAGTAAGTGTCAAAGTCGGAGTCATGAAGTTGGAGTCCAAGTCAGAGTCCGAGTCATAGTCATGAGGTCAAAGTCAGAGTCATAGTCAGAGTCAGAGGCAGCGTCCGAGTCAGAGTCGAAGTCAGAGTCAGAGTCGGAGTCAGAGTCAGAGTCAGAGTCCAAGTCAGGGTCGGGTTAGAGTCAGAGTCAGAGTCAGAGTCAGAGTCAGAGTCAGAGTCAGAGTCAGAGTCAGAGTCAGAGTCACAGTCAGAGTCGGAGTCAGAGTTAGAGTTAGAGTCGGTGTCAGGGTCAGGTCAGAGTCAGAGTCAGAGTCAGAGTCAGAATCAGAGCGAGAGTCGGAGTCAGAGTCAAAGTCAGAGTCAGAGTCAAAGTCCGAGTCAGGGTCGGGTCAGAGTCAAAGTCCTAGTCAGAGTCAGAGTCACAGTCAGAGTCGGAGTCAGAGTTAGATTCAGAGTCAGAGTCAGAGTCCGAGTCTGGGTCGAGTTAGAGTCAGAGTCAGAGTCAGAGCCAGAGTCAGAGTCAGAGTCAGAGTCAGAGTCAGAGTCAGAGTCAGAGTCAGAGTCAGAGTCAGAGTCAGAGTAAGAGTCAGAGTCAGAGTCAGAGTCAGAGTCAGAGTCAGATTCAGAGTCAGAGTCAGAGTCAGAGTCAGAGTCAGAGTCCGAGTCCGATTTCGAGTCCGAGTCCGAGTCCGAGTCCGAGTCAGGGTCAGGTCAGAGTCAGAGTCAGAGTCAGAGTCAGAGTCAGAGTCAGAGTCAGAGTCAAAGTCAGAGTCAGAGTCATGATGTCGAACTCGAAGTACGAGTCCGAGCCAGGGTCAGGTCGGAGTCAGAGTCAGAGTCAGAGTCAGAGTCAGAGTCAGAGTCAGCGTCAGAGTCAGAGTCAGAGTCAGAATCAGAGTCAGAGTCTGATTCAGAGTCAGAGTCAGAGTCAGAGTCAGAGTCAGAGTCAGAGTCAGAGTCAGAGTCAGAGTCAGAGTCAGAGTCAAAATCAGAGTCAGAGTCTGAGTCACAGTTAGAGTCAGAGTGAGAGTCAGAGTCAGAGTCAGAGTCAGAGTCAGAGTCAGAGTCAGAGTCAGAGTCAGAGTCAGAGTCAGTGACAGAGTCAGAGTCATGATGTCGGAGTCAGAGTAAGAGTCAAAGTCGGAGTCATGAAGTTCGAGTCCGAGTCAGAGTCCGAGTCATAGTCATGAGGTCAAAGTCAGAGTCATAGTCAGAGTCAGTGTCAGCTTCCGAGTCAGAGTCGAAGTCAGAGTCAGAGTCCGAATCAGGGTCGGGTTAGAGTCAGAGTCAGAGTCCGAGTCAGAGTCCGAGTCATAGTCATGAGGTCAAAGTCAGAGTCATAGTCAGAGTCAGAGGCAGCGTCCGAGTCAGAGTCGAAGTCAGAGTCAGAGTCGGAGTCAGAGTCAGAGTCAGAGTCCAAGTCAGGGTCGGGTTAGAGTCAGAGTCAAAGTCAGAGTCAGAGTCAGAGTCAGAGTCAGAGTCAGAGTCAGAGTCACAGTCAGAGTCGGAGTCAGAGTTAGAGTTAGAGTCGGTGTCAGGGTCAGGTCAGAGTCAGAGTCAGAGTCAGAGTCAGAGTCAGAGCGAGAGTCGGAGTCAGAGTCAAAGTCAGAGTCAGAGTCAAAGTCCGAGTCAGGGTCGGGTCAGAGTCAAAGTCCTAGTCAGAGTCAGAGTCACAGTCAGAGTCGGAGTCAGAGTTAGAGTCAGAGTCAGAGTCAGAGTCCGAGTCTGGGTCGGGTTAGAGTCAGAGTCAGAGTCAGAGCCAGAGTCAGAGTCAGAGTCAGAGTCAGAGTCAGAGTCAGAGTCAGAGTCAGAGTCAGAGTCAGAGTCAGAGTAAGAGTCAGAGTCAGAGTCAGAGTCAGAGTCAGAGTCAGATTCAGAGTCAGAGTCAGAGTCAGAGTCAGAGTCAGAGTCCGAGTCCGATTTCGAGTCCGAGTCCGAGTCCGAGTCCGAGTCAGGGTCAGGTCAGAGTCAGAGTCAGAGTCAGAGTCAGAGTCAGAGTCAGAGTCAGAGTCAAAGTCAGAGTCAGAGTCATGATGTCGAACTCGAAGTACGAGTCCGAGCCAGGGTCAGGTCGGAGTCAGAGTCAGAGTCAGAGTCAGAGTCAGAGTCAGAGTCAGCGTCAGAGTCAGAGTCAGAGTCAGAATCAGAGTCAGAGTCTGATTCAGAGTCAGAGTCAGAGTCAGAGTCAGAGTCAGAGTCAGAGTCAGAGTCAGAGTCAGAGTCAGAGTCAGAGTCAAAATCAGAGTCAGAGTCTGAGTCACAGTTAGAGTCAGAGTGAGAGTCAGAGTCAGAGTCAGAGTCAGAGTCAGAGTCAGAGTCAGAGTCAGAGTCAGAGTCAGAGTCAGTGACAGAGTCAGAGTCATGATGTCGGAGTCAGAGTAAGAGTCAAAGTCGGAGTCATGAAGTTCGAGTCCGAGTCAGAGTCCGAGTCATAGTCATGAGGTCAAAGTCAGAGTCATAGTCAGAGTCAGTGTCAGCTTCCGAGTCAGAGTCGAAGTCAGAGTCAGAGTCCGAATCAGGGTCGGGTTAGAGTCAGAGTCAGAGTCCGAGTCAGAGTCCGAGTCATAGTCATGAGGTCAAAGTCAGAGTCATAGTCAGAGTCAGAGGCAGCGTCCGAGTCAGAGTCGAAGTCAGAGTCAGAGTCGGAGTCAGAGTCAGAGTCAGAGTCCAAGTCAGGGTCGGGTTAGAGTCAGAGTCAGAGTCAGAGTCAGAGTCAGAGTCAGAGTCAGAGTCAGAGTCAGAGTCACAGTCAGAGTCGGAGTCAGAGTTAGAGTTAGAGTCGGTGTCAGGGTCAGGTCAGAGTCAAAGTCAGAGTCAGAGTCAGAGTCAGAGCGAGAGTCGGAGTCAGAGTCGAAGTCAGAGTCAGAGTCAAAGTCCGAGTCAGGGTCGGGTCAGAGTCAAAGTCCTAGTCAGAGTCAGAGTCACAGTCAGAGTCAGAGTCAGAGTCATGATGTCGGAGTCAGAGTACGAGTCCGAGCCAGGGTCAGGTCGGAGTCAGAGTCAGATTCAGAGTCAGCGTCAGAGTCCGAGTCAGAGTCAGAGTCAGAGTCAGAGTCAGAGTCAGAGTCAGAGTCAGAGTCACAGTCAGAGTCGGAGTCAGAGTTAGAGTCAGAGTCAGAGTCAGAGTCCGAGTCTGGGTCGGGTTAGAGTCAGAGTCAGAGTCAGAGCCAAAGTCAGAGTCAGAGTCAGAGTCAGAGTCGGAGTCAGAGTCAGAGTCAGAGTCAGAGTCAGAGTCCGAGTCAGGGTCAGGGTCAGAGTCAGATGCAGAGTCGAAGTCAGAGTCAGAGTCAGAGTCAGAGTCAGAGTCAGAGTCAGAGTCCGAGTCAGAGTCAGAGTCAGAGTCAGAGTCAGAGTCAGAGTCAGAGTCAGAGTCAGAGTCAGAGTCAGAGTCAGAGTCAGCGTCACAGTCAGAGTCAGAGTCAGAATCAGAGTCAGAGTCTGATTCAGAGTCAGAGTCAGAGTCAGAGTCAGAGTCAGAGTCAGAGTCAGAGTCAGAGTCAGAGTCAAAATCACAGTCAGAGTCTGAGTCACAGTTAGAGTCAGAGTCAGAGTCAAAGTCAGAGTCAGAGTCAGAGTCAGAGTAAGAGTCAGAGTCAGAGTCCGAGTCAGGGTCAGGTCAGAGTCAGAGTCAGAGTCAGAGTCAGCGTCAGAGTCAGAGTCAGCGTCAGAGTCAGAGTCAGAGTCAGAATCAGAGTCAGAGTCTGATTCAGAGTCAGAGTCAGAGTCAGAGTCAGAGTCAGAGTCAGAGTCAGAGTCAGAGTCAGAGTCAGAGTCAGAGTCAAAATCAGAGTCAGAGTCTGAGTCACAGTTAGAGTCAGAGTCAGAGTCAGAGTCAGAGTCAGAGTCAGAGTCAGAGTAAGAGTCAGAGTCAGAGTCCGAGTCAGGGTCAGCTCAGAGTCAGAGTCAGAGTCAGAGTCAGAGTCAGAGTCAGAGTCAGTGACAGAGTCAGAGTCATGATGTCGGAGTCAGAGTAAGAGTCAAAGTCGGAGTCATGAAGTTGGAGTCCGAGTCAGAGTCCGAGTCATAGTCATGAGGTCAAAGTCAGAGTCATAGTCAGAGTCAGAGGCAGCGTCCGAGTCAGAGTCGAAGTCAGAGTCAGAGTCGGAGTCAGAGTCAGAGTCAGAGTCCAAGTCAGGGTCGGGTTAGAGTCAGAGTCAGAGTCAGAGTCAGAGTCAGAGTCAGAGTCAGAGTCAGAGTCAGAGTCAGAGTCACAGTCAGAGTCGGAGTCAGAGTTAGAGTTAGAGTCGGTGTCAGGGTCAGGTCAGAGTCAGAGTCAGAGTCAGAGTCAGAATCAGAGCGAGAGTCGGAGTCAGAGTCAAAGTCAGAGTCAGAGTCAAAGTCCGAGTCAGGGTCGGGTCAGAGTCAAAGTCCTAGTCAGAGTCAGAGTCACAGTCAGAGTCGGAGTCAGAGTTAGATTCAGAGTCAGAGTCAGAGTCCGAGTCTGGGTCGAGTTAGAGTCAGAGTCAGAGTCAGAGCCAGAGTCAGAGTCAGAGTCAGAGTCAGAGTCAGAGTCAGAGTCAGAGTCAGAGTCAGAGTCAGAGTCAGAGTAAGAGTCAGAGTCAGAGTCAGAGTCAGAGTCAGAGTCAGATTCAGAGTCAGAGTCAGAGTCAGAGTCAGAGTCAGAGTCCGAGTCCGATTTCGAGTCCGAGTCCGAGTCCGAGTCCGAGTCAGGGTCAGGTCAGAGTCAGAGTCAGAGTCAGAGTCAGAGTCAGAGTCAGAGTCAGAGTCAAAGTCAGAGTCAGAGTCATGATGTCGAACTCGAAGTACGAGTCCGAGCCAGGGTCAGGTCGGAGTCAGAGTCAGAGTCAGAGTCAGAGTCAGAGTCAGAGTCAGCGTCAGAGTCAGAGTCAGAGTCAGAATCAGAGTCAGAGTCTGATTCAGAGTCAGAGTCAGAGTCAGAGTCAGAGTCAGAGTCAGAGTCAGAGTCAGAGTCAGAGTCAGAGTCACAGTCAGAGTCGGAGTCAGAGTTAGAGTTAGAGTCGGTGTCAGGGTCAGGTCAGAGTCAGAGTCAGAGTCAGAGTCAGAGTCAGAGCGAGAGTCGGAGTCAGAGTCAAAGTCAGAGTCAGAGTCAAAGTCCGAGTCAGGGTCGGGTCAGAGTCAAAGTCCTAGTCAGAGTCAGAGTCACAGTCAGAGTCGGAGTCAGAGTTAGAGTCAGAGTCAGAGTCAGAGTCCGAGTCTGGGTCGGGTTAGAGTCAGAGTCAGAGTCAGAGCCAGAGTCAGAGTCAGAGTCAGAGTCAGAGTCAGAGTCAGAGTCAGAGTCAGAGTCAGAGTCAGAGTCAGAGTAAGAGTCAGAGTCAGAGTCAGAGTCAGAGTCAGAGTCAGATTCAGAGTCAGAGTCAGAGTCAGAGTCAGAGTCAGAGTCCGAGTCCGATTTCGAGTCCGAGTCCGAGTCCGAGTCCGAGTCAGGGTCAGGTCAGAGTCAGAGTCAGAGTCAGAGTCAGAGTCAGAGTCAGAGTCAGAGTCAAAGTCAGAGTCAGAGTCATGATGTCGAACTCGAAGTACGAGTCCGAGCCAGGGTCAGGTCGGAGTCAGAGTCAGAGTCAGAGTCAGAGTCAGAGTCAGAGTCAGCGTCAGAGTCAGAGTCAGAGTCAGAATCAGAGTCAGAGTCTGATTCAGAGTCAGAGTCAGAGTCAGAGTCAGAGTCAGAGTCAGAGTCAGAGTCAGAGTCAGAGTCAGAGTCAGAGTCAAAATCAGAGTCAGAGTCTGAGTCACAGTTAGAGTCAGAGTGAGAGTCAGAGTCAGAGTCAGAGTCAGAGTCAGAGTCAGAGTCAGAGTCAGAGTCAGAGTCAGAGTCAGTGACAGAGTCAGAGTCATGATGTCGGAGTCAGAGTAAGAGTCAAAGTCGGAGTCATGAAGTTCGAGTCCGAGTCAGAGTCCGAGTCATAGTCATGAGGTCAAAGTCAGAGTCATAGTCAGAGTCAGTGTCAGCTTCCGAGTCAGAGTCGAAGTCAGAGTCAGAGTCCGAATCAGGGTCGGGTTAGAGTCAGAGTCAGAGTCCGAGTCAGAGTCCGAGTCATAGTCATGAGGTCAAAGTCAGAGTCATAGTCAGAGTCAGAGGCAGCGTCCGAGTCAGAGTCGAAGTCAGAGTCAGAGTCGGAGTCAGAGTCAGAGTCAGAGTCCAAGTCAGGGTCGGGTTAGAGTCAGAGTCAGAGTCAGAGTCAGAGTCAGAGTCAGAGTCAGAGTCAGAGTCAGAGTCACAGTCAGAGTCGGAGTCAGAGTTAGAGTTAGAGTCGGTGTCAGGGTCAGGTCAGAGTCAGAGTCAGAGTCAGAGTCAGAGTCAGAGCGAGAGTCGGAGTCAGAGTCGAAGTCAGAGTCAGAGTCAAAGTCCGAGTCAGGGTCGGGTCAGAGTCAAAGACCTAGTCAGAGTCAGAGTCACAGTCAGAGTCGGAGTCAGAGTTAGAGTCAGAGTCAGAGTCAGAGTCCGAGTCTGGGTCGGGTTAGAGTCAGAGTCAGAGTCAGAGCCAGAGTCAGAGTCAGAGTCAGAGTCAGAGTCAGAGTCAGAGTCAGAGTCAGAGTCAGAGTCAGAGTCAGAGTAAGAGTCAGAGTCAGAGTTAGAGTCGGTGTCAGGGTCAGGTCAGAGTCAGAGTCAGAGTCAGAGTCAGAGTCAGAGCGAGAGTCGGAGTCAGAGTCAAAGTCAGAGTCAGAGTCAAAGTCCGAGTCAGGGTCGGGTCAGAGTCAAAGTCCTAGTCAGAGTCAGAGTCACAGTCTGGGTCGGGTTAGAGTCAGAGTCAGAGTCAGAGCCAGAGTCAGAGTCAGAGTCAGAGTCAGAGTCAGAGTCAGAGTCAGAGTCAGAGTCATAGTCAGAGTCAGAGTAAGAGTCAGAGTCAGAGTCAGAGTCAGAGTCAGAGTCAAATTCAGAGTCAGAGTCAGAGTCAGAGTCAGAGTCAGAGTCCGAGTCCGATTTCGAGTCCGAGTCCGAGTCCGAGTCCGAGTCAGGGTCAGGTCAGAGTCAGAGTCAGAGTCAGAGTCAGAGTCAGAGTCAGAGTCAGAGTCAAAGTCAGAGTCAGAGTCATGATGTCGAACTCGAAGTACGAGTCCGAGCCAGGGTCAGGTCGGAGTCAGAGTCAGAGTCAGAGTCAGAGTCAGAGTCAGAGTCAGCGTCAGAGTCAGAGTCAGAGTCAGAATCAGAGTCAGAGTCTGATTCAGAGTCAGAGTCAGAGTCAGAGTCAGAGTCAGAGTCAGAGTCAGAGTCAGAGTCAGGGTCAGGTCAGAGTCAGAGTCAGAGTCAGAGTCAGAGTCAGAGTCAGAGTCAGAGTCAGAGTCAGAGTAAGAGTCAGAGTCAGAGTCAGAGTCAGAGTCAGAGTCAGATTCAGAGTCAGAGTCAGAGTCAGAGTCAGAGTCAGAGTCCGAGTCCGATTTCGAGTCCGAGTCCGAGTCCGAGTCCGAGTCAGGGTCAGGTCAGAGTCAGAGTCAGAGTCAGAGTCAGAGTCAGAGTCAGAGTCAGAGTCAAAGTCAGAGTCAGAGTCATGATGTCGAACTCGAAGTACGAGTCCGAGCCAGGGTCAGGTCGGAGTCAGAGTCAGAGTCAGAGTCAGAGTCAGAGTCAGAGTCAGCGTCAGAGTCAGAGTCAGAGTCAGAATCAGAGTCAGAGTCTGATTCAGAGTCAGAGTCAGAGTCAGAGTCAGAGTCAGAGTCAGAGTCAGAGTCAGAGTCAGAGTCAGAGTCAGAGTCAAAATCAGAGTCAGAGTCTGAGTCACAGTTAGAGTCAGAGTGAGAGTCAGAGTCAGAGTCAGAGTCAGAGTCAGAGTCAGAGTCAGAGTCAGAGTCAGAGTCAGAGTCAGTGACAGAGTCAGAGTCATGATGTCGGAGTCAGAGTAAGAGTCAAAGTCGGAGTCATGAAGTTCGAGTCCGAGTCAGAGTCCGAGTCATAGTCATGAGGTCAAAGTCAGAGTCATAGTCAGAGTCAGTGTCAGCTTCCGAGTCAGAGTCGAAGTCAGAGTCAGAGTCCGAATCAGGGTCGGGTTAGAGTCAGAGTCAGAGTCCGAGTCAGAGTCCGAGTCATAGTCATGAGGTCAAAGTCAGAGTCATAGTCAGAGTCAGAGGCAGCGTCCGAGTCAGAGTCGAAGTCAGAGTCAGAGTCGGAGTCAGAGTCAGAGTCAGAGTCCAAGTCAGGGTCGGGTTAGAGTCAGAGTCAAAGTCAGAGTCAGAGTCAGAGTCAGAGTCAGAGTCAGAGTCAGAGTCACAGTCAGAGTCGGAGTCAGAGTTAGAGTTAGAGTCGGTGTCAGGGTCAGGTCAGAGTCAGAGTCAGAGTCAGAGTCAGAGTCAGAGCGAGAGTCGGAGTCAGAGTCAAAGTCAGAGTCAGAGTCAAAGTCCGAGTCAGGGTCGGGTCAGAGTCAAAGTCCTAGTCAGAGTCAGAGTCACAGTCAGAGTCGGAGTCAGAGTTAGAGTCAGAGTCAGAGTCAGAGTCCGAGTCTGGGTCGGGTTAGAGTCAGAGTCAGAGTCAGAGCCAGAGTCAGAGTCAGAGTCAGAGTCAGAGTCAGAGTCAGAGTCAGAGTCAGAGTCAGAGTCAGAGTCAGAGTAAGAGTCAGAGTCAGAGTCAGAGTCAGAGTCAGAGTCAGATTCAGAGTCAGAGTCAGAGTCAGAGTCAGAGTCAGAGTCCGAGTCCGATTTCGAGTCCGAGTCCGAGTCCGAGTCCGAGTCAGGGTCAGGTCAGAGTCAGAGTCAGAGTCAGAGTCAGAGTCAGAGTCAGAGTCAGAGTCAAAGTCAGAGTCAGAGTCATGATGTCGAACTCGAAGTACGAGTCCGAGCCAGGGTCAGGTCGGAGTCAGAGTCAGAGTCAGAGTCAGAGTCAGAGTCAGAGTCAGCGTCAGAGTCAGAGTCAGAGTCAGAATCAGAGTCAGAGTCTGATTCAGAGTCAGAGTCAGAGTCAGAGTCAGAGTCAGAGTCAGAGTCAGAGTCAGAGTCAGAGTCAGAGTCAGAGTCAAAATCAGAGTCAGAGTCTGAGTCACAGTTAGAGTCAGAGTGAGAGTCAGAGTCAGAGTCAGAGTCAGAGTCAGAGTCAGAGTCAGAGTCAGAGTCAGAGTCAGAGTCAGTGACAGAGTCAGAGTCATGATGTCGGAGTCAGAGTAAGAGTCAAAGTCGGAGTCATGAAGTTCGAGTCCGAGTCAGAGTCCGAGTCATAGTCATGAGGTCAAAGTCAGAGTCATAGTCAGAGTCAGTGTCAGCTTCCGAGTCAGAGTCGAAGTCAGAGTCAGAGTCCGAATCAGGGTCGGGTTAGAGTCAGAGTCAGAGTCCGAGTCAGAGTCCGAGTCATAGTCATGAGGTCAAAGTCAGAGTCATAGTCAGAGTCAGAGGCAGCGTCCGAGTCAGAGTCGAAGTCAGAGTCAGAGTCGGAGTCAGAGTCAGAGTCAGAGTCCAAGTCAGGGTCGGGTTAGAGTCAGAGTCAGAGTCAGAGTCAGAGTCAGAGTCAGAGTCAGAGTCAGAGTCAGAGTCACAGTCAGAGTCGGAGTCAGAGTTAGAGTTAGAGTCGGTGTCAGGGTCAGGTCAGAGTCAAAGTCAGAGTCAGAGTCAGAGTCAGAGCGAGAGTCGGAGTCAGAGTCGAAGTCAGAGTCAGAGTCAAAGTCCGAGTCAGGGTCGGGTCAGAGTCAAAGTCCTAGTCAGAGTCAGAGTCACAGTCAGAGTCAGAGTCAGAGTCATGATGTCGGAGTCAGAGTACGAGTCCGAGCCAGGGTCAGGTCGGAGTCAGAGTCAGATTCAGAGTCAGCGTCAGAGTCCGAGTCAGAGTCAGAGTCAGAGTCAGAGTCAGAGTCAGAGTCAGAGTCAGAGTCACAGTCAGAGTCGGAGTCAGAGTTAGAGTCAGAGTCAGAGTCAGAGTCCGAGTCTGGGTCGGGTTAGAGTCAGAGTCAGAGTCAGAGCCAAAGTCAGAGTCAGAGTCAGAGTCAGAGTCGGAGTCAGAGTCAGAGTCAGAGTCAGAGTCAGAGTCCGAGTCAGGGTCAGGGTCAGAGTCAGATGCAGAGTCGAAGTCAGAGTCAGAGTCAGAGTCAGAGTCAGAGTCAGAGTCAGAGTCCGAGTCAGAGTCAGAGTCAGAGTCAGAGTCAGAGTCAGAGTCAGAGTCAGAGTCAGAGTCAGAGTCAGAGTCAGAGTCAGCGTCACAGTCAGAGTCAGAGTCAGAATCAGAGTCAGAGTCTGATTCAGAGTCAGAGTCAGAGTCAGAGTCAGAGTCAGAGTCAGAGTCAGAGTCAGAGTCAGAGTCAAAATCACAGTCAGAGTCTGAGTCACAGTTAGAGTCAGAGTCAGAGTCAAAGTCAGAGTCAGAGTCAGAGTCAGAGTAAGAGTCAGAGTCAGAGTCCGAGTCAGGGTCAGGTCAGAGTCAGAGTCAGAGTCAGAGTCAGCGTCAGAGTCAGAGTCAGCGTCAGAGTCAGAGTCAGAGTCAGAATCAGAGTCAGAGTCTGATTCAGAGTCAGAGTCAGAGTCAGAGTCAGAGTCAGAGTCAGAGTCAGAGTCAGAGTCAGAGTCAGAGTCAGAGTCAAAATCAGAGTCAGAGTCTGAGTCACAGTTAGAGTCAGAGTCAGAGTCAGAGTCATAGTCAGAGTCAGAGTCAGAGTAAGAGTCAGAGTCAGAGTCCGAGTCAGGGTCAGCTCAGAGTCAGAGTCAGAGTCAGAGTCAGAGTCAGAGTCAGAGTCAGTGACAGAGTCAGAGTCATGATGTCGGAGTCAGAGTAAGAGTCAAAGTCGGAGTCATGAAGTTGGAGTCCGAGTCAGAGTCCGAGTCATAGTCATGAGGTCAAAGTCAGAGTCATAGTCAGAGTCAGAGGCAGCGTCCGAGTCAGAGTCGAAGTCAGAGTCAGAGTCGGAGTCAGAGTCAGAGTCAGAGTCCAAGTCAGGGTCGGGTTAGAGTCAGAGTCAGAGTCAGAGTCAGAGTCAGAGTCAGAGTCAGAGTCAGAGTCAGAGTCAGAGTCACAGTCAGAGTCGGAGTCAGAGTTAGAGTTAGAGTCGGTGTCAGGGTCAGGTCAGAGTCAGAGTCAGAGTCAGAGTCAGAATCAGAGCGAGAGTCGGAGTCAGAGTCAAAGTCAGAGTCAGAGTCAAAGTCCGAGTCAGGGTCGGGTCAGAGTCAAAGTCCTAGTCAGAGTCAGAGTCACAGTCAGAGTCGGAGTCAGAGTTAGATTCAGAGTCAGAGTCAGAGTCCGAGTCTGGGTCGAGTTAGAGTCAGAGTCAGAGTCAGAGCCAGAGTCAGAGTCAGAGTCAGAGTCAGAGTCAGAGTCAGAGTCAGAGTCAGAGTCAGAGTCAGAGTCAGAGTAAGAGTCAGAGTCAGAGTCAGAGTCAGAGTCAGAGTCAGATTCAGAGTCAGAGTCAGAGTCAGAGTCAGAGTCAGAGTCCGAGTCCGATTTCGAGTCCGAGTCCGAGTCCGAGTCCGAGTCAGGGTCAGGTCAGAGTCAGAGTCAGAGTCAGAGTCAGAGTCAGAGTCAGAGTCAGAGTCAAAGTCAGAGTCAGAGTCATGATGTCGAACTCGAAGTACGAGTCCGAGCCAGGGTCAGGTCGGAGTCAGAGTCAGAGTCAGAGTCAGAGTCAGAGTCAGAGTCAGCGTCAGAGTCAGAGTCAGAGTCAGAATCAGAGTCAGAGTCTGATTCAGAGTCAGAGTCAGAGTCAGAGTCAGAGTCAGAGTCAGAGTCAGAGTCAGAGTCAGAGTCAGAGTCACAGTCAGAGTCGGAGTCAGAGTTAGAGTTAGAGTCGGTGTCAGGGTCAGGTCAGAGTCAGAGTCAGAGTCAGAGTCAGAGTCAGAGCGAGAGTCGGAGTCAGAGTCAAAGTCAGAGTCAGAGTCAAAGTCCGAGTCAGGGTCGGGTCAGAGTCAAAGTCCTAGTCAGAGTCAGAGTCACAGTCAGAGTCGGAGTCAGAGTTAGAGTCAGAGTCAGAGTCAGAGTCCGAGTCTGGGTCGGGTTAGAGTCAGAGTCAGAGTCAGAGCCAGAGTCAGAGTCAGAGTCAGAGTCAGAGTCAGAGTCAGAGTCAGAGTCAGAGTCAGAGTCAGAGTCAGAGTAAGAGTCAGAGTCAGAGTCAGAGTCAGAGTCAGAGTCAGATTCAGAGTCAGAGTCAGAGTCAGAGTCAGAGTCAGAGTCCGAGTCCGATTTCGAGTCCGAGTCCGAGTCCGAGTCCGAGTCAGGGTCAGGTCAGAGTCAGAGTCAGAGTCAGAGTCAGAGTCAGAGTCAGAGTCAGAGTCAAAGTCAGAGTCAGAGTCATGATGTCGAACTCGAAGTACGAGTCCGAGCCAGGGTCAGGTCGGAGTCAGAGTCAGAGTCAGAGTCAGAGTCAGAGTCAGAGTCAGCGTCAGAGTCAGAGTCAGAGTCAGAATCAGAGTCAGAGTCTGATTCAGAGTCAGAGTCAGAGTCAGAGTCAGAGTCAGAGTCAGAGTCAGAGTCAGAGTCAGAGTCAGAGTCAGAGTCAAAATCAGAGTCAGAGTCTGAGTCACAGTTAGAGTCAGAGTGAGAGTCAGAGTCAGAGTCAGAGTCAGAGTCAGAGTCAGAGTCAGAGTCAGAGTCAGAGTCAGAGTCAGTGACAGAGTCAGAGTCATGATGTCGGAGTCAGAGTAAGAGTCAAAGTCGGAGTCATGAAGTTCGAGTCCGAGTCAGAGTCCGAGTCATAGTCATGAGGTCAAAGTCAGAGTCATAGTCAGAGTCAGTGTCAGCTTCCGAGTCAGAGTCGAAGTCAGAGTCAGAGTCCGAATCAGGGTCGGGTTAGAGTCAGAGTCAGAGTCCGAGTCAGAGTCCGAGTCATAGTCATGAGGTCAAAGTCAGAGTCATAGTCAGAGTCAGAGGCAGCGTCCGAGTCAGAGTCGAAGTCAGAGTCAGAGTCGGAGTCAGAGTCAGAGTCAGAGTCCAAGTCAGGGTCGGGTTAGAGTCAGAGTCAGAGTCAGAGTCAGAGTCAGAGTCAGAGTCAGAGTCAGAGTCAGAGTCACAGTCAGAGTCGGAGTCAGAGTTAGAGTTAGAGTCGGTGTCAGGGTCAGGTCAGAGTCAGAGTCAGAGTCAGAGTCAGAGTCAGAGCGAGAGTCGGAGTCAGAGTCGAAGTCAGAGTCAGAGTCAAAGTCCGAGTCAGGGTCGGGTCAGAGTCAAAGTCCTAGTCAGAGTCAGAGTCACAGTCAGAGTCGGAGTCAGAGTTAGAGTCAGAGTCAGAGTCAGAGTCCGAGTCTGGGTCGGGTTAGAGTCAGAGTCAGAGTCAGAGCCAGAGTCAGAGTCAGAGTCAGAGTCAGAGTCAGAGTCAGAGTCAGAGTCAGAGTCAGAGTCAGAGTCAGAGTAAGAGTCAGAGTCAGAGTTAGAGTCGGTGTCAGGGTCAGGTCAGAGTCAGAGTCAGAGTCAGAGTCAGAGTCAGAGCGAGAGTCGGAGTCAGAGTCAAAGTCAGAGTCAGAGTCAAAGTCCGAGTCAGGGTCGGGTCAGAGTCAAAGTCCTAGTCAGAGTCAGAGTCACAGTCTGGGTCGGGTTAGAGTCAGAGTCAGAGTCAGAGCCAGAGTCAGAGTCAGAGTCAGAGTCAGAGTCAGAGTCAGAGTCAGAGTCAGAGTCATAGTCAGAGTCAGAGTAAGAGTCAGAGTCAGAGTCAGAGTCAGAGTCAGAGTCAAATTCAGAGTCAGAGTCAGAGTCAGAGTCAGAGTCAGAGTCCGAGTCCGATTTCGAGTCCGAGTCCGAGTCCGAGTCCGAGTCAGGGTCAGGTCAGAGTCAGAGTCAGAGTCAGAGTCAGAGTCAGAGTCAGAGTCAGAGTCAAAGTCAGAGTCAGAGTCATGATGTCGAACTCGAAGTACGAGTCCGAGCCAGGGTCAGGTCGGAGTCAGAGTCAGAGTCAGAGTCAGAGTCAGAGTCAGAGTCAGCGTCAGAGTCAGAGTCAGAGTCAGAATCAGAGTCAGAGTCTGATTCAGAGTCAGAGTCAGAGTCAGAGTCAGAGTCAGAGTCAGAGTCAGAGTCAGAGTCAGGGTCAGGTCAGAGTCAGAGTCAGAGTCAGAGTCAGAGTCAGAGTCAGAGTCAGTGACAGAGTCAGAGTCATGATGTCGGAGTCAGAGTAAGAGTCAAAGTCGGAGTCATGAAGTTCGAGTCCGAGTCAGAGTCCGAGTCATAGTCATGAGGTCAAAGTCAGAGTCATAGTCAGAGTCAGTGTCAGCTTCCGAGTCAGAGTCGAAGTCAGAGTCAGAGTCCGAATCAGGGTCGGGTTAGAGTCAGAGTCAGAGTCCGAGTCAGAGTCCGAGTCATAGTCATGAGGTCAAAGTCAGAGTCATAGTCAGAGTCAGAGGCAGCGTCCGAGTCAGAGTCGAAGTCAGAGTCAGAGTCGGAGTCAGAGTCAGAGTCAGAGTCCAAGTCAGGGTCGGGTTAGAGTCAGAGTCAGAGTCAGAGTCAGAGTCAGAGTCAGAGTCAGAGTCAGAGTCAGAGTCACAGTCAGAGTCGGAGTCAGAGTTAGAGTTAGAGTCGGTGTCAGGGTCAGGTCAGAGTCAGAGTCAGAGTCAGAGTCAGAGTCAGAGCGAGAGTCGGAGTCAGAGTCAAAGTCAGAGTCAGAGTCAAAGTCCGAGTCAGGGTCGGGTCAGAGTCAAAGTCCTAGTCAGAGTCAGAGTCACAGTCCGAGTCGGAGTCTCAGTTAGAGTCGGAGTCAGAGTCAGAGTCCGAGTCTCGGTCGGGTTAGAGTCAGAGTCAGAGTCAGAGCCAGAGTCAGAGTCAGAGTCAGAGTCAGAGTCGGAGTCAGAGTCAGAGTCAGAGTCAGAGTCAGAGTCCGAGTCAGGGTCAGAGTCATAGTCAGATGCAGAGTCGAAGTCAGAGTCAGAGTCAGAGTCAGAGTCAGAGTCAGAGTCAGAGTCAGAGTCAGAGTCAGAGTCCGAGTCTGGGTCGGGTTAGAGTCAGAGTCCGAGTCAGGGTCAGGTCAGAGTCAGAGTCAGAGTCAGAGTCAGAGTCAGAGTCAGAGTCAGAGTCATGATGTCGGAGTCAGTGTACGAGTCCGAGCCAGGGTCAGGTCGGAGTCAGAGTCAGAGTCAGAGTCAGATTCAGAGTCAGCGTCAGAGTCAGAGTCAGAGTCAGAGTCAGAGTCAGAGTCAGAGTCAGAGTCAGAGTCAGAGTCACAGTCAGAGTCGGACTCAGAGTTAGAGTCAGAGTCAGAGTCAGAGTCCGAGTCTGGGTCGGGTTAGAGTCTGAGTCAGAGTCAGAGCCAGAGTCAGAGTCAGAGTCAGAGTCAGAGTCGGAGTCAGAGTCAGAGTCAGAGTCAGAGTCAGAGTCCGAGTCAGGGTCAGGGTCAGAGTCAGATGCAGAGTCGAAGTCAGAGTCAGAGTCAGAGTCAGAGTCAGAGTCAGAGTCAGAGTCCGAGTCAGAGTCAGAGTCAGAGTCAGAGTCAGAGTCAGAGTCAGAGTCAGAGTCAGAGTCAGAGTCAGAGCCAGAGTCAGAGTCAGAGTCAGAGTCAGAGTCAGAGTCAGAGTCAGAGTCAGAGTCAGAGTCAGAGTCAGAGTCCGAGTCCGATTCCGAGTCCGAGTCCGAGTCCGAGTCCGAGTCAGGGTCAGGTCAGAGTCAGATTCAGAGTCAGAGTAAGCGTCAGAGCGAGAGTCGGAGTCAGAGTCAAAGTCAGAGTCAGAGTCAAAGTCCGAGTCAGGGTCGGGTCAGAGTCAAAGTCCGAGTCAGAGTCAGAGTCACAGTCAGAGTCGGAGTCAGAGTAAGAGTCAGAGTCAGAGTCAGAGTCCGAGTCTGGGTCGGGTTAGAGTCAGAGTCAGAGTCAGAGCCAGAGTCAGAGTCAGAGTCAGAGTCAGAGTCAGAGTCAGAGTCAGAGTCAGAGTCATAGTCAGAGTCAGAGTAAGAGTCAGAGTCAGAGTCAGAGTCAGAGTCAGAGTCAAATTCAGAGTCAGAGTCAGAGTCAGAGTCAGAGTCAGAGTCCGAGTCCGATTACGAGTCCGAGTCCGAGTCCGAGTCCGAGTCAGGGTCAGGTCAGAGTCAGAGTCAGAGTCAGAGTCAGAGTCAAAGTCAGAGTCAGAGTCATGATGTCGAACTCGAAGTACGAGTCCGAGCCAGGGTCAGGTCGGAGTCAGAGTCAGAGTCAGAGTCAGAGTCAGAGTCAGAGTCAGCGTCAGAGTCAGAGTCAGAGTCAGAATCAGAGTCAGAGTCTGATTCAGAGTCAGAGTCAGAGTCAGAGTCAGAGTCAGAGTCAGAGTCAGAGTCAGAGTCAGAGTCAGAGTCAGAGTCAAAATCAGAGTCAGAGTCTGAGTCACAGTTAGAGTCAGAGTGAGAGTCAGAGTCAGAGTCAGAGTCAGAGTCAGAGTAAGAGTCAGAGTCAGAGTCCGAGTCAGGGTTAGGTCAGAGTCAGAGTCAGAGTCAGAGTCAGAGTCAGAGTCAGAGTCAGTGACAGAGTCAGAGTCATGATGTCGGAGTCAGAGTAAGAGTCAAAGTCGGAGTCATGAAGTTCGAGTCCGAGTCAGAGTCCGAGTCATAGTCATGAGGTCAAAGTCAGAGTCATAGTCAGAGTCAGTGTCAGCTTCCGAGTCAGAGTCGAAGTCAGAGTCAGAGTCCGAATCAGGGTCGGGTTAGAGTCAGAGTCAGAGTCCGAGTCAGAGTCCGAGTCATAGTCATGAGGTCAAAGTCAGAGTCATAGTCAGAGTCAGAGGCAGCGTCCGAGTCAGAGTCGAAGTCAGAGTTAGAGTCGGAGTCAGAGTCAGAGTCAGAGTCCAAGTCAGGGTCGGGTTAGAGTCAGAGTCAGAGTCAGAGTCAGAGTCAGAGTCAGAGTCAGAGTCAGAGTCAGAGTCACAGTCAGAGTCGGAGTCAGAGTTAGAGTTAGAGTCGGTGTCAGGGTCAGGTCAGAGTCAGAGTCAGAGTCAGAGTCAGAGTCAGAGTCAGAGTCCGAGTCAGGGTTAGGTCAGAGTCAGAGTCAGAGTCAGAGTCAGAGTCAGAGTCAGAGTCAGTGACAGAGTCAGAGTCATGATGTCGGAGTCAGAGTAAGAGTCAAAGTCGGAGTCATGAAGTTCGAGTCCGAGTCAGAGTCCGAGTCATAGTCATGAGGTCAAAGTCAGAGTCATAGTCAGAGTCAGTGTCAGCTTCCGAGTCAGAGTCGAAGTCAGAGTCAGAGTCCGAATCAGGGTCGGGTTAGAGTCAGAGTCAGAGTCCGAGTCAGAGTCCGAGTCATAGTCATGAGGTCAAAGTCAGAGTCATAGTCAGAGTCAGAGGCAGCGTCCGAGTCAGAGTCGAAGTCAGAGTTAGAGTCGGAGTCAGAGTCAGAGTCAGAGTCCAAGTCAGGGTCGGGTTAGAGTCAGAGTCAGAGTCAGAGTCAGAGTCAGAGTCAGAGTCAGAGTCAGAGTCAGAGTCACAGTCAGAGTCGGAGTCAGAGTTAGAGTTAGAGTCGGTGTCAGGGTCAGGTCAGAGTCAGAGTCAGAGTCAGAGTCAGAGTCAGAGCGAGAGTCGGAGTGAGAGTCAAAGTCAGAGTCAGAGTCAAAGTCCGAGTCAGGGTCGGGTCAGAGTCAAAGTCCTAGTCAGAGTCAGAGTCACAGTCCGAGTCGGAGTCTCAGTTAGAGTCGGAGTCAGAGTCAGAGTCCGAGTCTGGGTCGGGTTAGAGTCAGAGTCAGAGTCAGAGCCAGAGTCAGAGTCAGAGTCAGAGTCAGAGTCGGAGTCAGAGTCAGAGTCAGAGTCAGAGTCAGAGTCCGAGTCAGGGTCAGAGTCATAGTCAGATGCAGAGTCGGAGTCAGAGTCAGAGTCAGAGTCAGAGTCAGAGTCAGAGTCAGAGTCAGAGTCAGAGTCAGAGTCCGAGTCTGGGTCAGGTTAGAGTCAGAGTCCGAGTCAGGGTCAGGTCAGAGTCAGAGTCAGAGTCAGAGTCAGAGTCAGAGTCAGAGTCAGAGTCATGATGTCGGAGTCAGTGTACGAGTCCGAGCCAGGGTCAGGTCGGAGTCAGAGTCAGAGTCAGAGTCAGATTCAGAGTCAGCGTCAGAGTCAGAGTCAGAGTCAGATTCAGAGTCAGAGTCAGAGTCAGAGTCAGAGTCAGAGTCACAGTCAGAGTCGGACTCAGAGTTAGAGTCAGAGTCAGAGTCAGAGTCCGAGTCTGGGTCGGGTTAGAGTCAGAGTCAGAGTCAGAGCCAGAGTCAGAGTCAGAGTCAGAGTCAGAGTCGGAGTCAGAGTCAGAGTCAGAGTCAGAGTCAGAGTCCGAGTCAGGGTCAGGGTCAGAGTCAGATGCAGAGTCGAAGTCAGAGTCAGAGTCAGAGTCAGAGTCAGAGTCAGAGTCAGAGTCCGAGTCAGAGTCAGAGTCAGAGTCAGAGTCAGAGTCAGAGTCAGAGTCAGAGTCAGAGTCAGAGTCAGAGTCAGAGTCAGCGTCACAGTCAGAGTCAGAGTCAGAGTCAGAGTCAGAGTCAGAGTAAGAGTCAGAGTCAGAGTCAGAGTCAGAGTCAGATTCAGATTCAGAGTCAGAGTCAGAGTCAGAGTCAGAGTCAGAGTCCGAGTCCGATTTCGAGTCCGAGTCCGAGTCCGAGTCCGAGTCAGGGTCAGGTCAGAGTCAGAGTCAGAGTCAGAGTCAGAGTCAGAGTCAGAGTCAGAGTCAGAGTCAGAGTCAGAGCCAGAGTCAGAGTCAGAGTCAGAGTCAGAGTCAGAGTCAGAGTCAGAGTCAGAGTCAGAGTCAGAGTCAGAGTCCGAGTCCGATTCCGAGTCCGAGTCCGAGTCCGAGTCCGAGTCAGGGTCAGGTCAGAGTCAGATTCAGAGTCAGAGTAAGCGTCAGAGCGAGAGTCGGAGTCAGAGTCAAAGTCAGAGTCAGAGTCAAAGTCCGAGTCAGGGTCGGGTCAGAGTCAAAGTCCGAGTCAGAGTCAGAGTCACAGTCAGAGTCGGAGTCTCAGTTAGAGTCGGAGTCAGAGTCAGAGTCCGAGTCTGGGTCGGGTCAGAGTCAAAGTCCGAGTCAGAGTCAGAGTCACAGTCAGAGTCGGAGTCTCAGTTAGAGTCGGAGTCAGAGTCAGAGTCCGAGTCTGGGTCGGGTTAGAGTCAGAGTCAGAGTCAGAGCCAGAGTCAGAGTCAGAGTCAGAGTCAGAGTCAGAGTCATGATGTCGGAGTCAGTGTACGAGTCCGAGCCAGGGTCAGGTCGGAGTCAGAGTCAGAGTCAGAGTCAGATTCAGAGTCAGCGTCAGAGTCAGAGTCAGAGTCAGAGTCAGAGTCAGAGTCAGAGTCAGAGTCAGAGTCAGAGTCAGAGTCAGATTCAGAGTCAGCGTCAGAGTCAAAGTCAGAGTCAGAGTCAGAGTCAGAGTCAGAGTCAGAGTCAGAGTCACAGTCAGAGTCGGAGTCAGAGTTAGAGTTAGAGTCGGTGTCAGGGTCAGGTCAGAGTCAGAGTCAGAGTCAGAGTCAGAATCAGAGCGAGAGTCGGAGTCAGAGTCAAAGTCAGAGTCAGAGTCAAAGTCCGAGTCAGGGTCGGGTCAGAGTCAAAGTCCTAGTCAGAGTCAGAGTCACAGTCAGAGTCGGAGTCAGAGTTAGATTCAGAGTCAGAGTCAGAGTCCGAGTCTGGGTCGAGTTAGAGTCAGAGTCAGAGTCAGAGCCAGAGTCAGAGTCAGAGTCAGAGTCAGAGTCAGAGTCAGAGTCAGAGTCAGAGCCAGAGTCAGAGTCAGAGTCAGAGTCAGAGTCAGAGTCATGATGTCGGAGTCAGTGTACGAGTCCGAGCCAGGGTCAGGTCGGAGTCAGAGTCAGAGTCAGAGTCAGATTCAGAGTCAGCGTCAGAGTCAGAGTCAGAGTCAGAGTCAGAGTCAGAGTCAGAGTCAGAGTCAGAGTCAGAGTCAGAGTCAGATTCAGAGTCAGCGTCAGAGTCAGAGTCAGAGTCAGAGTCAGAGTCAGAGTCAGAGTCAGAGTCAGAGTCAGAGTCAGAGTCACAGTCAGAGTCGGACTCAGAAATAGAGTCAGAGTCAGAGTCAGAGTCCGAGTCTTGGTCGGGTTAGAGTCAGAGTCAGAGTCAGATTCAGAGTCAGCGTCAGAGTCAGAGTCAGAGTCAGAGTCAGAGTCAGAGTCAGAGTCAGAGTCAGAGTCAGAGTCACAGTCAGAGTCGGACTCAGAGTTAGAGTCAGAGTCAGAGTCAGAGTCCGAGTCTGGGTCGGGTTAGAGTCAGAGTCAGAGTCAGAGCCAGAGTCAGAGTCAGAGTCAGAGTCAGAGTCGAAGTCAGAGTCAGAGTCAGAGTCAGAGTCAGAGTCCGAGTCAGGGTCAGGGTCAGAGTCAGATGCAGAGTCGAAGTCAGAGTCAGAGTCAGAGTCAGAGTCAGAGTCAGAGTCAGAGTCCGAGTCAGAGTCGGAGTCAGAGTCAGAGTCAGAGTCAGAGTCAGAGTCAGAGTCAGAGTCAGAGTCAGAGTCAGAGTCAGCGTCACAGTCAGAGTCAGAGTCAGAGTCAGAGTCAGAGTCAGAGTAAGAGTCAGAGTCAGAGTCAGAGTCAGAGTCAGATTCAGATTCAGAGTCAGAGTCAGAGTCAGAGTCAGAGTCAGAGTCCGAGTCCGATTTCGAGTCCGAGTCCGAGTCCGAGTCCGAGTCAGGGTCAGGTCAGAGTCAGAGTCAGAGTCAGAGTCAGAGTCAGAGTCAGAGTCAGAGTCAGAGTCAGAGTCAGAGCCAGAGTCAGAGTCAGAGTCAGAGTCAGAGTCAGAGTCAGAGTCAGAGTCAGAGTCAGAGTCAGAGTCAGAGTCCGAGTCCGATTCCGAGTCCGAGTCCGAGTCCGAGTCCGAGTCAGGGTCAGGTCAGAGTCAGATTCAGAGTCAGAGTAAGCGTCAGAGCGAGAGTCGGAGTCAGAGTCAAAGTCAGAGTCAGAGTCAAAGTCCGAGTCAGGGTCGGGTCAGAGTCAAAGTCCGAGTCAGAGTCAGAGTCACAGTCAGAGTCGGAGTCTCAGTTAGAGTCGGAGTCAGAGTCAGAGTCCGAGTCTGGGTCGGGTTAGAGTCAGAGTCAGAGTCAGAGCCAGAGTCAGAGTCAGAGTCAGAGTCAGAGTCGGAGTCAGAGTCAGAGTCAGAGTCAGAGTCAGAGTCCGAGTCAGGGTCAGAGTCAGAGTCAGATGCAGAGTCGAAGTCAGAGTCAGAGTCAGAGTCAGAGTCAGAGTCAGAGTCAGAGTCAGAGTCAGAGTCATGATGTCGGAGTCAGAGTACGAGTCCGAGCCAGGGTCAGGTCGGAGTCAGAGTCAGATTCAGAGTCAGCGTCAGAGTCCGAGTCAGAATCAGAGTCAGAGTCAGAGTCAGAGTCCGAGTCAGGGTCAGAGTCAGAGTCAGATGCAGAGTCGAAGTCAGAGTCAGAGTCAGAGTCAGAGTCAGAGTCAGAGTCAGAGTCAGAGTCAGAGTCATGATGTCGGAGTCAGAGTACGAGTCCGAGCCAGGGTCAGGTCGGAGTCAGAGTCAGATTCAGAGTCAGCGTCAGAGTCCGAGTCAGAGTCAGAGTCAGAGTCAGAGTCAGAGTCAAAGTCAGAGTCAGAGTCACAGTCAGAGTCGGAGTCAGAGTTAGAGTCAGAGTCAGAGTCAGAGTCCGAGTCTGGGTCGGATTAGAGTCAGAGTCAGAGTCAGAGCCAGAGTCAGAGTCAGAGTCAGAGTCAGAGTCGGAGTCAGAGTCAGAGTCAGAGTCAGAGTCAGAGTCCGAGTCAGGGTCAGGGTCAGAGTCAGATGCAGAGTCGAAGTCAAAGTCAGAGTCAGAGTCAGAGTCAGAGTCAGAGTCAGAGTCCGAGTCAGAGTCAGAGTCAGAGTCAGAGTCAGAGTCAGAGTCAGAGTCAGAGTCAGAGTCAGAGTCAGAGTCAGAGTCAGCGTCACAGTCAGAGTCAGAGTCAGATTTAGAATCAGAGTCAGAGTCTGATTCAGAGTCAGAGTCAGAGTCAGAGTCCGAGTCCGATTCCGAGTCCGAGTCCGAGTCCGAGTCCGAGTCAGGGTCAGGTCAGAGTCAGATTCAGAGTCAGAGTAAGCGTCAGAGCGAGAGTCGGAGTCAGAGTCAAAGTCAGAGTCAGAGTCAAAGTCCGAGTCAGGGTCGGGTCAGAGTCAAAGTCCGAGTCAGAGTCAGAGTCACAGTCAGAGTCGGAGTCAGAGTAAGAGTCAGAGTCAGAGTCAGAGTCCGAGTCTGGGTCGGGTTAGAGTCAGAGTCAGAGTCAGAGCCAGAGTCAGAGTCAGAGTCAGAGTCAGAGTCAGAGTCAGAGTCAGAGTCAGAGTCATAGTCAGAGTCAGAGTAAGAGTCAGAGTCAGAGTCAGAGTCAGAGTCAGAGTCAAATTCAGAGTCAGAGTCAGAGTCAGAGTCAGAGTCAGAGTCCGAGTCCGATTACGAGTCCGAGTCCGAGTCCGAGTCCGAGTCAGGGTCAGGTCAGAGTCAGAGTCAGAGTCAGAGTCAGAGTCAAAGTCAGAGTCAGAGTCATGATGTCGAACTCGAAGTACGAGTCCGAGCCAGGGTCAGGTCGGAGTCAGAGTCAGAGTCAGAGTCAGAGTCAGAGTCAGAGTCAGCGTCAGAGTCAGAGTCAGAGTCAGAATCAGAGTCAGAGTCTGATTCAGAGTCAGAGTCAGAGTCAGAGTCAGAGTCAGAGTCAGAGTCAGAGTCAGAGTCAGAGTCAGAGTCAGAGTCAAAATCAGAGTCAGAGTCTGAGTCACAGTTAGAGTCAGAGTGAGAGTCAGAGTCAGAGTCAGAGTCAGAGTCAGAGTAAGAGTCAGAGTCAGAGTCCGAGTCAGGGTTAGGTCAGAGTCAGAGTCAGAGTCAGAGTCAGAGTCAGAGTCAGAGTCAGTGACAGAGTCAGAGTCATGATGTCGGAGTCAGAGTAAGAGTCAAAGTCGGAGTCATGAAGTTCGAGTCCGAGTCAGAGTCCGAGTCATAGTCATGAGGTCAAAGTCAGAGTCATAGTCAGAGTCAGTGTCAGCTTCCGAGTCAGAGTCGAAGTCAGAGTCAGAGTCCGAATCAGGGTCGGGTTAGAGTCAGAGTCAGAGTCCGACTCAGAGTCCGAGTCATAGTCATGAGGTCAAAGTCAGAGTCATAGTCAGAGTCAGAGGCAGCGTCCGAGTCAGAGTCGAAGTCAGAGTTAGAGTCGGAGTCAGAGTCAGAGTCAGAGTCCAAGTCAGGGTCGGGTTAGAGTCAGAGTCAGAGTCAGAGTCAGAGTCAGAGTCAGAGTCAGAGTCAGAGTCAGAGTCACAGTCAGAGTCGGAGTCAGAGTTAGAGTTAGAGTCGGTGTCAGGGTCAGGTCAGAGTCAGAGTCAGAGTCAGAGTCAGAGTCAGAGTCAGAGTCCGAGTCAGGGTTAGGTCAGAGTCAGAGTCAGAGTCAGAGTCAGAGTCAGAGTCAGAGTCAGTGACAGAGTCAGAGTCATGATGTCGGAGTCAGAGTAAGAGTCAAAGTCGGAGTCATGAAGTTCGAGTCCGAGTCAGAGTCCGAGTCATAGTCATGAGGTCAAAGTCAGAGTCATAGTCAGAGTCAGTGTCAGCTTCCGAGTCAGAGTCGAAGTCAGAGTCAGAGTCCGAATCAGGGTCGGGTTAGAGTCAGAGTCAGAGTCCGAGTCAGAGTCCGAGTCATAGTCATGAGGTCAAAGTCAGAGTCATAGTCAGAGTCAGAGGCAGCGTCCGAGTCAGAGTCGAAGTCAGAGTTAGAGTCGGAGTCAGAGTCAGAGTCAGAGTCCAAGTCAGGGTCGGGTTAGAGTCAGAGTCAGAGTCAGAGTCAGAGTCAGAGTCAGAGTCAGAGTCAGAGTCAGAGTCACAGTCAGAGTCGGAGTCAGAGTTAGAGTTAGAGTCGGTGTCAGGGTCAGGTCAGAGTCAGAGTCAGAGTCAGAGTCAGAGTCAGAGCGAGAGTCGGAGTGAGAGTCAAAGTCAGAGTCAGAGTCAAAGTCCGAGTCAGGGTCGGGTCAGAGTCAAAGTCCTAGTCAGAGTCAGAGTCACAGTCCGAGTCGGAGTCTCAGTTAGAGTCGGAGTCAGAGTCAGAGTCCGAGTCTGGGTCGGGTTAGAGTCAGAGTCAGAGTCAGAGCCAGAGTCAGAGTCAGAGTCAGAGTCAGAGTCGGAGTCAGAGTCAGAGTCAGAGTCAGAGTCAGAGTCCGAGTCAGGGTCAGAGTCATAGTCAGATGCAGAGTCGGAGTCAGAGTCAGAGTCAGAGTCAGAGTCAGAGTCAGAGTCAGAGTCAGAGTCAGAGTCAGAGTCCGAGTCTGGGTCGGGTTAGAGTCAGAGTCCGAGTCAGGGTCAGGTCAGAGTCAGAGTCAGAGTCAGAGTCAGAGTCAGAGTCAGAGTCAGAGTCATGATGTCGGAGTCAGTGTACGAGTCCGAGCCAGGGTCAGGTCGGAGTCAGAGTCAGAGTCAGAGTCAGATTCAGAGTCAGCGTCAGAGTCAGAGTCAGAGTCAGATTCAGAGTCAGAGTCAGAGTCAGAGTCAGAGTCAGAGTCACAGTCAGAGTCGGACTCAGAGTTAGAGTCAGAGTCAGAGTCAGAGTCCGAGTCTGGGTCGGGTTAGAGTCAGAGTCAGAGTCAGAGCCAGAGTCAGAGTCAGAGTCAGAGTCAGAGTCGGAGTCAGAGTCAGAGTCAGAGTCAGAGTCAGAGTCCGAGTCAGGGTCAGGGTCAGAGTCAGATGCAGAGTCGAAGTCAGAGTCAGAGTCAGAGTCAGAGTCAGAGTCAGAGTCAGAGTCCGAGTCAGAGTCAGAGTCAGAGTCAGAGTCAGAGTCAGAGTCAGAGTCAGAGTCAGAGTCAGAGTCAGAGTCAGAGTCAGCGTCACAGTCAGAGTCAGAGTCAGAGTCAGAGTCAGAGTCAGAGTAAGAGTCAGAGTCAGAGTCAGAGTCAGAGTCAGATTCAGATTCAGAGTCAGAGTCAGAGTCAGAGTCAGAGTCAGAGTCCGAGTCCGATTTCGAGTCCGAGTCCGAGTCCGAGTCCGAGTCAGGGTCAGGTCAGAGTCAGAGTCAGAGTCAGAGTCAGAGTCAGAGTCAGAGTCAGAGTCAGAGTCAGAGTCAGAGCCAGAGTCAGAGTCAGAGTCAGAGTCAGAGTCAGAGTCAGAGTCAGAGTCAGAGTCAGAGTCAGAGTCAGAGTCCGAGTCCGATTCCGAGTCCGAGTCCGAGTCCGAGTCCGAGTCAGGGTCAGGTCAGAGTCAGATTCAGAGTCAGAGTAAGCGTCAGAGCGAGAGTCGGAGTCAGAGTCAAAGTCAGAGTCAGAGTCAAAGTCCGAGTCAGGGTCGGGTCAGAGTCAAAGTCCGAGTCAGAGTCAGAGTCACAGTCAGAGTCGGAGTCTCAGTTAGAGTCGGAGTCAGAGTCAGAGTC
This sequence comes from Tenthredo distinguenda, assembly GCA_947538915.1. Classification (NCBI taxonomy): domain Eukaryota; kingdom Metazoa; phylum Arthropoda; class Insecta; order Hymenoptera; family Tenthredinidae; genus Tenthredo; species Tenthredo distinguenda. The sequence goes on from OX384534.1 coordinate 18,362,514, forward strand.
CGAGTCTGGGTCGGGTCAGAGTCAAAGTCCGAGTCAGAGTCAGAGTCACAGTCAGAGTCGGAGTCTCAGTTAGAGTCGGAGTCAGAGTCAGAGTCCGAGTCTGGGTCGGGTTAGAGTCAGAGTCAGAGTCAGAGCCAGAGTCAGAGTCAGAGTCAGAGTCAGAGTCAGAGTCATGATGTCGGAGTCAGTGTACGAGTCCGAGCCAGGGTCAGGTCGGAGTCAGAGTCAGAGTCAGAGTCAGATTCAGAGTCAGCGTCAGAGTCAGAGTCAGAGTCAGAGTCAGAGTCAGAGTCAGAGTCAGAGTCAGAGTCAGAGTCAGAGTCAGATTCAGAGTCAGCGTCAGAGTCAAAGTCAGAGTCAGAGTCAGAGTCAGAGTCAGAGTCAGAGTCAGAGTCACAGTCAGAGTCGGAGTCAGAGTTAGAGTTAGAGTCGGTGTCAGGGTCAGGTCAGAGTCAGAGTCAGAGTCAGAGTCAGAATCAGAGCGAGAGTCGGAGTCAGAGTCAAAGTCAGAGTCAGAGTCAAAGTCCGAGTCAGGGTCGGGTCAGAGTCAAAGTCCTAGTCAGAGTCAGAGTCACAGTCAGAGTCGGAGTCAGAGTTAGATTCAGAGTCAGAGTCAGAGTCCGAGTCTGGGTCGAGTTAGAGTCAGAGTCAGAGTCAGAGCCAGAGTCAGAGTCAGAGTCAGAGTCAGAGTCAGAGTCAGAGTCAGAGTCAGAGCCAGAGTCAGAGTCAGAGTCAGAGTCAGAGTCAGAGTCATGATGTCGGAGTCAGTGTACGAGTCCGAGCCAGGGTCAGGTCGGAGTCAGAGTCAGAGTCAGAGTCAGATTCAGAGTCAGCGTCAGAGTCAGAGTCAGAGTCAGAGTCAGAGTCAGAGTCAGAGTCAGAGTCAGAGTCAGAGTCAGAGTCAGATTCAGAGTCAGCGTCAGAGTCAGAGTCAGAGTCAGAGTCAGAGTCAGAGTCAGAGTCAGAGTCAGAGTCAGAGTCAGAGTCACAGTCAGAGTCGGACTCAGAAATAGAGTCAGAGTCAGAGTCAGAGTCCGAGTCTTGGTCGGGTTAGAGTCAGAGTCAGAGTCAGATTCAGAGTCAGCGTCAGAGTCAGAGTCAGAGTCAGAGTCAGAGTCAGAGTCAGAGTCAGAGTCAGAGTCAGAGTCACAGTCAGAGTCGGACTCAGAGTTAGAGTCAGAGTCAGAGTCAGAGTCCGAGTCTGGGTCGGGTTAGAGTCAGAGTCAGAGTCAGAGCCAGAGTCAGAGTCAGAGTCAGAGTCAGAGTCGAAGTCAGAGTCAGAGTCAGAGTCAGAGTCAGAGTCCGAGTCAGGGTCAGGGTCAGAGTCAGATGCAGAGTCGAAGTCAGAGTCAGAGTCAGAGTCAGAGTCAGAGTCAGAGTCAGAGTCCGAGTCAGAGTCGGAGTCAGAGTCAGAGTCAGAGTCAGAGTCAGAGTCAGAGTCAGAGTCAGAGTCAGAGTCAGAGTCAGCGTCACAGTCAGAGTCAGAGTCAGAGTCAGAGTCAGAGTCAGAGTAAGAGTCAGAGTCAGAGTCAGAGTCAGAGTCAGATTCAGATTCAGAGTCAGAGTCAGAGTCAGAGTCAGAGTCAGAGTCCGAGTCCGATTTCGAGTCCGAGTCCGAGTCCGAGTCCGAGTCAGGGTCAGGTCAGAGTCAGAGTCAGAGTCAGAGTCAGAGTCAGAGTCAGAGTCAGAGTCAGAGTCAGAGTCAGAGCCAGAGTCAGAGTCAGAGTCAGAGTCAGAGTCAGAGTCAGAGTCAGAGTCAGAGTCAGAGTCAGAGTCAGAGTCCGAGTCCGATTCCGAGTCCGAGTCCGAGTCCGAGTCCGAGTCAGGGTCAGGTCAGAGTCAGATTCAGAGTCAGAGTAAGCGTCAGAGCGAGAGTCGGAGTCAGAGTCAAAGTCAGAGTCAGAGTCAAAGTCCGAGTCAGGGTCGGGTCAGAGTCAAAGTCCGAGTCAGAGTCAGAGTCACAGTCAGAGTCGGAGTCTCAGTTAGAGTCGGAGTCAGAGTCAGAGTCCGAGTCTGGGTCGGGTTAGAGTCAGAGTCAGAGTCAGAGCCAGAGTCAGAGTCAGAGTCAGAGTCAGAGTCGGAGTCAGAGTCAGAGTCAGAGTCAGAGTCAGAGTCCGAGTCAGGGTCAGAGTCAGAGTCAGATGCAGAGTCGAAGTCAGAGTCAGAGTCAGAGTCAGAGTCAGAGTCAGAGTCAGAGTCAGAGTCAGAGTCATGATGTCGGAGTCAGAGTACGAGTCCGAGCCAGGGTCAGGTCGGAGTCAGAGTCAGATTCAGAGTCAGCGTCAGAGTCCGAGTCAGAATCAGAGTCAGAGTCAGAGTCAGAGTCCGAGTCAGGGTCAGAGTCAGAGTCAGATGCAGAGTCGAAGTCAGAGTCAGAGTCAGAGTCAGAGTCAGAGTCAGAGTCAGAGTCAGAGTCAGAGTCATGATGTCGGAGTCAGAGTACGAGTCCGAGCCAGGGTCAGGTCGGAGTCAGAGTCAGATTCAGAGTCAGCGTCAGAGTCCGAGTCAGAGTCAGAGTCAGAGTCAGAGTCAGAGTCAAAGTCAGAGTCAGAGTCACAGTCAGAGTCGGAGTCAGAGTTAGAGTCAGAGTCAGAGTCAGAGTCCGAGTCTGGGTCGGATTAGAGTCAGAGTCAGAGTCAGAGCCAGAGTCAGAGTCAGAGTCAGAGTCAGAGTCGGAGTCAGAGTCAGAGTCAGAGTCAGAGTCAGAGTCCGAGTCAGGGTCAGGGTCAGAGTCAGATGCAGAGTCGAAGTCAAAGTCAGAGTCAGAGTCAGAGTCAGAGTCAGAGTCAGAGTCCGAGTCAGAGTCAGAGTCAGAGTCAGAGTCAGAGTCAGAGTCAGAGTCAGAGTCAGAGTCAGAGTCAGAGTCAGAGTCAGCGTCACAGTCAGAGTCAGAGTCAGATTTAGAATCAGAGTCAGAGTCTGATTCAGAGTCAGAGTCAGAGTCGGTGTCAGAGTCAGAAACAGAGTCAGAGTCCGAGTCAGTGTCAGGTCAGAGTCAGAGTCAGAGTCCGAGTCAGTGTCAGGTCAGAGTCAAAGTCAGAGTCAGAGTCAGAGTCAGAGTCAGAGTTAGAGTCAGAGTCGGTGTCAGGGTCAGGTCAGAGTCAGAGTCAGAGTCAGAGTAAGCGTCAGAGCGAGAGTCGGAGTCAGAGTCAAAGTCAGAGTCAGAGTCAAAGTCCGAGTCAGGGTCGGGTCAGAGTCAAAGTCCGAGTCAGAGTCAGAGTCACAGTCCGAGTCGGAGTCTCAGTTAGAGTCGGAGTCAGAGTCAGAGTCCGAGTCTGGGTCGGGTTAGAGTCAGAGTCAGAGTCAGAGCCAGAGTCAGAGTCAGAGTCAGAGTCAGAGTCGGAGTCAGAGTCAGAGTCAGAGTCAGAGTCAGAGTCAGAGTCCGAGTCAGGGTCAGAGTCATAGTCAGATGCAGAGTCGAAGTCAGAGTCAGAGTCAGAGTCAGAGTCAGAGTCAGAGTCAGAGTCCGAGTCTGGGTCGGGTTAGAGTCAGAGTCCGAGTCAGGGTGAGGTCAGAGTCATGATGTCAGAGTCAGAGTCAGAGTCAGAGTCAGAGTCAGAGTCAGAGTCAGAGTCATGATGTCGGAGTCAGTGTACGAGTCCGAGCCAGGGTCAGGTCGGAGTCAGAGTCAGAGTCAGAGTCAGATTCAGAGTCAGCGTCAGAGTCAGAGTCAGAGTCAGAGTCAGAGTCAGAGTCAGAGTCAGAGTCAGAGTCAGAGTCAGAGTCACAGTCAGAGTCGGAGTCAGAGTTAGAGTCAGAGTCAGAGTCAGAGTCCGAGTCTGGGTCGGGTTAGAGTCAGAGTCAGAGTCAGAGCCAGAGTCAGAGTCAGAGTCAGAGTCAGAGTCGGAGTCAGAGTCAGAGTCAGAGTCAGAGTCAGAGTCCGAGTCAGGGTCAGGGTCAGAGTCAGATGCAGAGTCGAAGTCAGAGTCAGAGTCAGAGTCAGAGTCAGAGTCAGAGTCAGAGTCCGAGTCAGAGTCAGAGTCAGAGTCAGAGTCAGAGTCAGAGTCAGAGTCAGAGTCAGAGTCAGAGTCAGAGTCAGAGTAAGCGTCACAGTCAGAGTCAGAGTCAGAGTCAGAGTCAGAGTCAGAGTAAGAGTCGGAGTCAGAGTCAGAGTCAGAGTCAGATTCAGATTCAGAGTCAGAGTCAGAGTCAGAGTCAGAGTCAGAGTCCGAGTCCGATTTCGAGTCCGAGTCCGAGTCCGAGTCCGAGTCAGGGTCAGGTCAGAGTCAGAGTCAGAGTCAGAGTCAGAGTCAGAGTCAGAGTCAGAGTCAGAGTCAGAGTCAGAGCCAGAGTCAGAGTCAGAGTCAGAGTCAGAGTCAGAGTCAGAGTCAGAGTCAGAGTCAGAGTCAGAGTCAGAGTCAGAGTCAGAGTCAGAGTCCGAGTCCGATTTCGAGTCCGAGTCCGAGTCCGAGTCCGAGTCAGGGTCAGGTCAGAGTCAGAGTCAGAGTCAGAGTCAGAGTCAGAGTCAGAGTCAGAGTCAGAGTAAGAGTCAGAGCCAGAGTCAGAGTCAGAGTCAGAGTCAGAGTCAGAGTCAGAGTCAGAGTCAGAGTCAGAGTCAGAGTCAGAGTCCGAGTCCGATTCCGAGTCCGAGTCCGAGTCCGAGTCCGAGTCAGGGTCAGGTCAGAGTCAGATTCAGAGTCAGAGTAAGCGTCAGAGCGAGAGTCGGAGTCAGAGTCAAAGTCAGAGTCAGAGTCAAAGTCCGAGTCAGGGTCGGGTCAGAGTCAAAGTCCGAGTCAGAGTCAGAGTCACAGTCAGAGTCGGAGTCTCAGTTAGAGTCGGAGTCAGAGTCAGAGTCCGAGTCTGGGTCGGGTTAGAGTCAGAGTCAGAGTCAGAGCCAGAGTCAGAGTCAGAGTCAGAGTCAGAGTCGGAGTCAGAGTCAGAGTCAGAGTCAGAGTCATAGTCCGAGTCAGGGTCAGAGTCAGAGTCAGATGCAGAGTCGAAGTCAGAGTCAGAGTCAGAGTCAGAGTCAGAGTCAGAGTCATGATGTCGGAGTCAGAGTACGAGTCCGAGCCAGGGTCAGGTCGGAGTCAGAGTCAGATTCAGAGTCAGCGTCAGAGTCCGAGTCAGAGTCAGAGTCAGAGTCAGAGTCAGAGTCCGAGTCAGGGTCAGAGTCAGAGTCAGATGCAGAGTCGAAGTCAGAGTCAGAGTCAGAGTCAGAGTCAGAGTCAGAGTCAGAGTCAGAGTCAGAGTCAGAGTCAGAGTCAGAGTCATGATGTCGGAGTCAGAGTACGAGTCCGAGCCAGGGTCAGGTCGGAGTCAGAGTCAGATTCAGAGTCAGCGTCAGAGTCCGAGTCAGAGTCAGAGTCAGAGTCAGAGTCAGAGTCAAAGTCAGAGTCAGAGTCACAGTCAGAGTCGGAGTCAGAGTTAGAGTCAGAGTCAGAGTCAGAGTCCGAGTCTGGGTCGGATTAGAGTCAGAGTCAGAGTCAGAGCCAGAGTCAGAGTCAGAGTCAGAGTCAGAGTCGGAGTCAGAGTCAGAGTCAGAGTCAGAGTCAGAGTCCGAGTCAGGGTCAGGGTCAGAGTCAGATGCAGAGTCGAAGTCAGAGTCAGAGTCAGAGTCAGAGTCAGAGTCAGAGTCAGAGTCCGAGTCAGAGTCAGAGTCAGAGTCAGAGTCAGAGTCAGAGTCAGAGTCAGAGTCAGAGTCAGAGTCAGAGTCAGCGTCACAGTCAGAGTCAGAGTCAGATTTAGAATCAGAGTCAGAGTCTGATTCAGAGTCAGAGTCAGAGTCGGTGTCAGAGTCAGAAACAGAGTCAGAGTCCGAGTCAGTGTCAGGTCAGAGTCAGAGTCAGAAACAGAGTCAGAGTCCGAGTCAGTGTCAGGTCAGAGTCAGAGTCAGAGTCCGAGTCAGTGTCAGGTCAGAGTCAGAGTCAGAGTCAGAGTCAGAGTCAGAGTCAGAGTTAGAGTCAGAGTCGGTGTCAGGGTCAGGTCAGAGTCAGAGTCAGAGTCAGAGTAAGCGTCAGAGCGAGAGTCGGAGTCAGAGTCAAAGTCAGAGTCAGAGTCAAAGTCCGAGTCAGGGTCGGGTCAGAGTCAAAGTCCGAGTCAGAGTCAGAGTCACAGTCCGAGTCGGAGTCTCAGTTAGAGTCGGAGTCAGAGTCAGAGTCCGAGTCTGGGTCGGGTTAGAGTCAGAGTCAGAGTCAGAGCCAGAGTCAGAGTCAGAGTCAGAGTCAGAGTCGGAGTCAGAGTCAGAGTCAGAGTCAGAGTCAGAGTCCGAGTCAGGATCAGAGTCATAGTCAGATGCAGAGTCGAAGTCAGAGTCAGAGTCAGAGTCAGAGTCAGAGTCAGAGTCAGAGTCAGAGTCAGAGTCAGAGTCCGAGTCTGGGTCGGGTTAGAGTCAGAGTCCGAGTCAGGGTCAGGTCAGAGTCAGAGTCAGAGTCAGAGTCAGAGTCAGAGTCAGAGTCAGAGTCATGATGTGGGAGTCAGTGTACGAGTCCGAGCCAGGGTCAGGTCGGAGTCAGAGTCAGAGTCAGAGTCAGATTCAGAGTCAGCGTCAGAGTCAGAGTCAGAGTCAGAGTCAGAGTCAGAGTCAGAGTCAGAGTCAGAGTCAGAGTCAGAGTCAGAGTCATAGTCAGAGTCAAAATCAGAGTCAGAGTCAGAGTCAGAGTCAGAGTCAGAGTCGGAGTCAGAGTCAGAGTCAGAGTCAGATTCAGAGTCAGAGTCAGAGTCAGAGTCCGAGTCAGGGTCAGGCCAGAGTCATAGTCAGAGTCAGAGTCAGCGTCAGAGTCATGATGTCGGAGTCGGAGTAAGAGTCAAAGTCGGAGTCATGAAGTTCGAGTCCGAGTCAGAGTCCGAGTCATAGTCATGAGGTCAAAGTCAGAGTCATAGTCAGAGTCAGAGTCAGCGTCCGAGTCAGAGTCGAAGTCGGAGTCAGAGTCAGAGTCAGAGTCAGAGTCAGAGTCAGAGTCAGAGTCAGAGTCAGAGTCAGAGTCAGAGTCAGAGTCAGAGTCAGAGTCAGAGTCCGAGTCTGGGTCGGGTTAGAGTCAGAGTCCGAGTCAGGGTCAGGTCAGAGTCAGAGTCAGAGTCAGAGTCAGAGTCAGAGTCAGAGTCAGAGTCATGATGTCGGAGTCAGAGTACGAGTCCGAGCCAGGGTCAGGTCGGAGTCAGAGTCAGAGTCAGAGTCAGATTCAGAGTCAGCGTCAGAGTCAGAGTCAGAGTCAGAGTCAGAGTCTGAGTCAGAGTCAGAGTCAGAGTCAGAGTCACAGTCAGAGTCGGAGTCAGAGTTAGAGTCAGAGTCAGAGTCAGAGTCCGAGTCAGAGTCAGAGTCAGAGTCAGAGTCAGAGTCAGAGCCAGAGTCAGAGTCAGGGTCAGAGTCAGAGTCGGAGTCAGAGTCAGAGTCAGAGTCAGAGTCAGAGTCCGAGTCAGGGTCAGGGTCAGAGTCAGAGTCAGAGTCAGAGTCACAGCCAGAGTCGGAGTCAGAGTTAGAGTCAGAGTCAGAGTCAGAGTCCGAGTCAGAGTCAGAGTCAGAGTCAGAGTCAGAGTCAGAGTCCGAGTCAGGGTCAGGTCAGAGTCAGAGTCAGAGTCAGAGTCAGAGTCAGAGTCAGAGTCAGAGTCATGATGTCGGAGTCAGTGTACGAGTCCGAGCCAGGGTCAGGTCGGAGTCAGAGTCAGAGTCAGAGTCAGATTCAGAGTCAGCGTCAGAGTCAGAGTCAGAGTCAGAGTCAGAGTCAGAGTCAGAGTCAGAGTCAGAGTCACAGTCACAGTCAGAGTCGGAGTCAGAGTTAGAGTCAGAGTCAGAGTCAGAGTCCGAGTCTGGGTCGGGTTAGAGTCAGAGTCAGAGTCAGAGCCAGAGTCAGAGTCAGAGTCAGAGTCAGAGTCGGAGTCAGAGTCAGAGTCAGAGTCAGAGTCAGAGTCCGAGTCAGGGTCAGGGTCAGAGTCAGATGCAGAGTCGAAGTCAGAGTCAGAGTCAGAGTCAGAGTCAGAGTCAGAGTCAGAGTCCGAGTCAGAGTCAGAGTCAGAGTCAGAGTCAGAGTCAGAGTCAGAGTCAGAGTCAGAGTCAGAGTCAGAGTCAGAGTCAGCGTCACAGTCAGAGTCAGAGTCAGAGTCAGAGTCAGAGTCAGAGTAAGAGTCGGAGTCAGAGTCAGAGTCAGAGTCAGAGTCAGATTCAGATTCAGAGTCAGAGTCAGAGTCAGAGTCAGAGTCAGAGTCCGAGTCCGATTTCGAGTCCGAGTCCGAGTCCGAGTCCGAGTCAGGGTCAGGTCAGAGTCAGAGTCAGAGTCAGAATCAGAGTCAGAGTCAGAGTCAGAGTCAGAGTCAGAGTCATGATGTCGGAGTCAGAGTACGAGTCCGAGCCAGGGTCAGGTCGGAGTCAGAGTCAGATTCAGAGTCAGCGTCAGAGTCCGAGTCAGAGTCAGAGTCAGAGTCAGAGTCAGAGTCAAAGTCAGAGTCAGAGTCACAGTCAGAGTCGGAGTCAGAGTTAGAGTCAGAGTCAGAGTCAGAGTCCGAGTCTGGGTCGGGTTAGAGTCAGAGTCAGAGTCAGAGCCAGAGTCAGAGTCAGAGTCAGTAAAAGAGTCAGAGTCATGATGTCGGAGTCAGAGTAAGTGTCAAAGTCGGAGTCATGAAGTTGGAGTCCGAGTCAGAGTCCGAGTCATAGTCATGAGGTCAAAGTCAGAGTCATAGTCAGAGTCAGAGGCAGCGTCCGAGTCAGAGTCGAAGTCAGAGTCAGAGTCGGAGTCAGAGTCAGAGTCAGAGTCCAAGTCAGGGTCGGGTTAGAGTCAGAGTCAGAGTCAGAGTCAGAGTCAGAGTCAGAGTCAGAGTCAGAGTCAGAGTCAGAGTCAGAGTCAGAGTCAGAGTCAGCGTCAGAGTCAGAGTCAAAGTCAGAATCAGAGTCAGATTCTGATTCAGAGTCCGAGTCAGAGTCAGAGTCAGAGTCAGAGTCAGAGTCAGAGTCAGAGTCAGAGTCATAGTCAGAGTCAAAATCAGAGTCAGAGTCAGAGTCAGAGTCAGAGTCAGAGTCGGAGTCAGAGTCAGAGTCAGAGTCAGATTCAGAGTCAGAGTCAGAGTCAGAGTCCGAGTCAGGGTCAGGCCAGAGTCATAGTCAGAGTCAGAGTCAGCGTCAGAGTCATGATGTCGGAGTCGGAGTAAGAGTCAAAGTCGGAGTCATGAAGTTCGAGTCCGAGTCAGAGTCCGAGTCATAGTCATGAGGTCAAAGTCAGAGTCATAGTCAGAGTCAGAGTCAGCGTCCGAGTCAGAGTCGAAGTCAGAGTCAGAGTCAGAGTCAGAGTCAGAGTCAGAGTCAGAGTCAGAGTCAGAGTCAGAGTCAGAGTCAGAGTCAGAGTCAGAGTCAGAGTCCGAGTCTGGGTCGGGTTAGAGTCAGAGTCCGAGTCAGGGTCAGTTAAGAGTCAGAGTCAGAGTCAGAGTCAGAGTCAGAGTCAGAGTCAGAGTCATGATGTCGGAGTCAGAGTACGAGTCCGAGCCAGGGTCAGGTCGGAGTCAGAGTCAGAGTCAGAGTCAGATTCAGAGTCAGCGTCAGAGTCAGAGTCAGAGTCAGAGTCAGAGTCAGAGTCAGAGTCAGAGTCAGAGTCAGAGTCACAGTCAGAGTCGGAGTCAGAGTTAGAGTCAGAGTCAGAGTCAGAGTCCGAGTCAGAGTCAGAGTCAGAGTCAGAGTCAGAGTCAGAGCCAGAGTCAGAGTCAGGGTCAGAGTCAGAGTCGGAGTCAGAGTCAGAGTCAGAGTCAGAGTCAGAGTCCGAGTCAGGGTCAGGGTCAGAGTCAGATGCAGAGTCGAAGTCAGAGTCAGAGTCAGAGTCAGAGTCAGAGTCAGAGTCAGAGTCCGAGTCAGAGTCAGAGTCAGAGTCAGAGTCAGAGTCAGAGTCAGAGTCAGAGTCAGAGTCAGAGTCAGAGTCAGAGTCAGCGTCACAGTCAGAGTCAGAGTCAGAATCAGAGTCAGAGTCTGATTCAGAGTCAGAGTCAGAGTCAGAGTCAGAGTCAGAGTCAGAGTCAGAGTCGGAGTCAGAGTCAGAGTCAGAGTCAAAATCAGAGTCAGAGTCTGAGTCACAGTTAGAGTCAGAGTCAGAGTCAGAGTCAGAGTCAGAGTCAGAGTCAGAGTCAGAGTCAGAGTCAGATTCCGAGTCAGAGTCAGAGTCAGAGTCCGAGCCAGGGTCAGGTCGGAGTCAGAATCAGAGTCAAAGTCTGATTCAGAGTCAGAGTCAGAGTCAGCGTCAGAGTCAGAGTTAGAGTTAGAGTCGGTGTCAGGGTCAGGTCAGAGTCAGAGTCAGAGTCAGAGTCAGAGTCAGAGCGAGAGTCGGAGTCAGAGTCAAAGTCAGAGTCAGAGTCAAAGTCCGAGTCAGGGTCGGGTCAGAGTCAAAGTCCTAGTCAGAGTCAGAGTCACAGTCAGAGTCGGAGTCAGAGTTAGAGTCAGAGTCAGAGTCAGAGTCCGAGTCTGGGTCGGGTTAGAGTCAGAGTCAGAGTCAGAGCCAGAGTCAGAGTCAGAGTCAGAGTCAGAGTCAGAGTCAGAGTCAGAGTCAGAGTCAGAGTCAGAGTCAGAGTAAGAGTCAGAGTCAGAGTCAGAGTCAGAGTCAGAGTCAGATTCAGAGTCAGAGTCAGAGTCAGAGTCAGAGTCAGAGTCCGAGTCCGATTTCGAGTCCGAGTCCGAGTCCGAGTCCGAGTCAGGGTCAGGTCAGAGTCAGAGTCAGAGTCAGAGTCAGAGTCAGAGTCAGAGTCAGAGTCAGAGTCAGAGTCAGAGTCATGATGTCGAACTCGAAGTACGAGTCCGAGCCAGGGTCAGGTCGGAGTCAGAGTCAGAGTCAGAGTCAGAGTCAGAGTCAGAGTCAGCGTCAGAGTCAGAGTCAGAGTCAGAATCAGAGTCAGAGTCTGATTCAGAGTCAGAGTCAGAGTCAGAGTCAGAGTCAGAGTCAGAGTCAGAGTCAGAGTCAGTGTCAGAGTCAGAGTCAAAATCAGAGTCAGAGTCTGAGTCACAGTTAGAGTCAGAGTGAGAGTCAGAGTCAGAGTCAGAGTCAGAGTCAGAGTAAGAGTCAGAGTCAGAGTCCGAATCAGGGTCAGGTCAGAGTCAGAGTCAGAGTCAGAGTCAGAGTCAGAGTCAGAGTCAGTGACAGAGTCAAAGTCATGATGTCGGAGTCAGAGTAAGAGTCAAAGTCGGAGTCCGAGTCAGGGTCAGGGTCAGAGTCAGATGCAGAGTCGAAGTCAGAGTCAGAGTCAGAGTCAGAGTCAGAGTCAGAGTCAGAGTCCGAGTCAGAGTCAGAGTCAGAGTCAGAGTCAGAGTCAGAGTCAGAGTCAGAGTCAGAGTCAGAGCCAGAGTCAGAGTCAGGGTCAGAGTCAGAGTCGGAGTCAGAGTCAGAGTCAGAGTCAGAGTCAGAGTCCGAGTCAGGGTCAGGGTCAGAGTCAGAGTCAGAGTCAGAGTCACAGCCAGAGTCGGAGTCAGAGTTAGAGTCAGAGTCAGAGTCAGAGTCCGAGTCAGAGTCAGAGTCAGAGTCAGAGTCAGAGTCAGAGTCCGAGTCTGGGTCGGGTTAAAGTCAGAGTCAGAGTCAGAGTCAGAGTCAGAGTCAGAGCCAGAGTCAGAGTCAGAGTCAGAGTCAGAGTCAGAGTCATAGTCAGAGTCAGAGTCAGATTTAGAATTAGAGTCAGAGTGTGATTCAGAGTCAGAAACAGAGTCAGAGTCCGAGTCAGTGTCAGGTCAGAGTCAGAGTCAGAGTCCGAGTCAGTGTCAGGTCAGAGTCAGAGTCAGAGTCAGAGTCAGAGTCAGAGTTAGAGTCAGAGTCGGTGTCAGGGTCAGGTCGGAGTCAGAGTCAGAGTCAGAGTGAGCGTCAGAGCGAGAGTCGGAGTCAGAGTCAAAGTCAGAGTCAGAGTCAAAGTCCGAGTCAGGGTCGGGTCAGAGTCAAAGTCCGAGTCAGAGTCAGAGTCACAGTCAGAGTCGGAGTCAGAGTTAGAGTCAGAGTCAGAGTCAGAGTCCGAGTCTGGGTCGGGTTAGAGTCAGAGTCAGAGTCAGAGCCAGAGTCAGAGTCAGAGTCAGAGTCAGAGTCAGAGTCAGAGTCAGAGTCAGAGTCAGAGTCAAAGTCAGAGTAAGAGTCAGAGTCAGAGTCAGAGTCAGAGTCAGAGTCAGATTCAGAGTCAGAGTCAGAGTCAGAGTCAGAGTCAGAGTCCGAGTCCGATTTCGAGTCCGAGTCCGAGTCCGAGTCCGAGTCAGGGTCAGGTCAGAGTCAGAGTCAGAGTCAGAGTCAGAGTCAGAGTCAGAGTCAGAGTCAGAGTCAGAGTCAGAGTCATGATGTCGAACTCGAAGTACGAGTCCGAGCCAGGGTCAGGTCGGAGTCAGAGTCAGAGTCAGAGTCAGAGTCAGAGTCAGAGTCAGCGTCAGAGTCAGAGTCAGAGTCAGAATCAGAGTCAGAGTCTGATTCAGAGTCAGAGTCAGAGTCAGAGTCAGAGTCAGAGTCAGAGTCAGAGTCAGAGTCAGAGTCAGAGTCAGAGTCAAAATCAGAGTCAGAGTCTGAGTCACAGTTAGAGTCAGAGTGAGAGTCAGAGTCAGAGTCAGAGTCAGAGTCAGAGTAAGAGTCAGAGTCAGAGTCCGAGTCAGGGTCAGGTCAGAGTCAGAGTCAGAGTCAGAGTCAGAGTCAGAGTCAGAGTCAGTGACAGAGTCAGAGTCATGATGTCGGAGTCAGAGTAAGAGTCAAAGTCGGAGTCATGAAGTTCGAGTCCGAGTCAGAGTCCGAGTCATAGTCATGAGGTCAAAGTCAGAGTCATAGTCAGAGTCAGTGTCAGCTTCCGAGTCAGAGTCGAAGTCAGAGTCAGAGTCCAAGTCAGGGTCGGGTTAGAGTCAGAGTCAGAGTCAGAGTCAGAGTCCGAGTCATAGTCATGAGGTCAAAGTCAGAGTCATAGTCAGAGTCAGAGTCAGCGTCCGAGTCAGAGTCGAAGTCAGAGTCAGAGTCAGAGACAGAGTCAGAGTCCGAGTCTGGGTCGGGTTAGAGCCAGAGTCAGAGTCGGAGTCAGAGTCAGAGTCAGAGTCAGAGTCAGAGTCAGAGTCAGAGTCAGAGTCAGAGTCCGAGTCTGGGTCGGGTTAAAGTCAGAGTCAGAGTCAGAGTCAGAGTCAGAGCCAGAGTCAGAGTCAGAGTCAGAGTCAGAGTCAGAGTCATAGTCAGAGTCAGAGTCAGATTTAGAATTAGAGTCAGAGTCAGAGTCAGAGTCAGAGTCCGAGTCAGGGTCAGGGTCAGAGTCAGATGCAGAGTCGAAGTCAGAGTCAGAGTCAGAGTCAGAGTCAGAGTCAGAGTCAGAGTCTTAGTCAGAGTCAGAGTCAGAGTCAGAGTCAGAGTCAGAGTCAGAGTCAGAGTCAGAGTCAGAGTCAGAATCAGAGTCAGCGTCACAGTCAGAGTCAGAGTCAGAGTCAGAGTCAGAGTCAGAGTAAGAGTCGGAGTCAGAGTCAGAGTCAGAGTCAGATTCAGATTCAGAGTCAGAGTCAGAGTCAGAGTCAGAGTCAGAGTCCGAGTCCGATTTCGAGTCCGAGTCCGAGTCCGAGTCCGAGTCAGGGTCAGGTCAGAGTCAGAGTCAGAGTCAGAGTCAGAGTCAGAGTCAGAGTCAGAGTCAGAGTCAGAGTCAGAGTCAGAGCCAGAGTCAGAGTCAGAGTCAGAGTCAGAGTCAGAGTCAGAGTCAGAGTCAGAGTCAGAGTCAGAGTCAGAGTCAGAGTCCGAGTCCGATTCCGAGTCCGAGTCCGAGTCCGAGTCCGAGTCAGGGTCAGGTCAGAGTCAGATTCAGAGTCAGAGTAAGCGTCAGAGCAAGAGTCGGAGTCAGAGTCAAAGTCAGAGTCAGAGTCAAAGTCCGAGTCAGGGTCGGGTCAGAGTCAAAGTCCGAGTCAGAGTCAGAGTCACAGTCAGAGTCGGAGTCTCAGTTAGATTCGGAGTCAGAGTCAGAGTCCGAGTCTGGGTCGGGTTAGAGTCAGAGTCAGAGTCAGAGCCAGAGTCAGAGTCAGAGTCAGAGTCAGAGTCGGAGTCAGAGTCAGAGTCAGAGTCAGAGTCAGAGTCAGCGTCAGAGTCAGAGTCAAAGTCAGAATCAGAGTCAGATTCTGATTCAGAGTCCGAGTCAGAGTCAGAGTCAGAGTCAGAGTCAGAGTCAGAGTCAGAGTCAGAGTCATAGTCAGAGTCAAAATCAGAGTCAGAGTCAGAGTCAGAGTCAGAGTCAGAGTCAGAGTCAGAGTCAGAGTCAGAGTCAGAGTCAGAGTCAGAGTCAGAGTCCGAGTCTGGGTCGGGTTAGAGTCAGAGTCCGAGTCAGGGTCAGGTCAGAGTCAGAGTCAGAGTCAGAGTCAGAGTCAGAGTCAGAGTCAGAGTCATGATGTCGGAGTCAGAGTACGAGTCCGAGCCAGGGTCAGGTCGGAGTCAGAGTCAGAGTCAGAGTCAGATTCAGAGTCAGCGTCAGAGTCAGAGTCAGAGTCAGAGTCAGAGTCAGAGTCAGAGTCAGAGTCAGAGTCAGAGTCACAGTCAGAGTCGGAGTCAGAGTTAGAGTCAGAGTCAGAGTCAGAGTCCGAGTCAGAGTCAGAGTCAGAGTCAGAGTCAGAGTCAGAGCCAGAGTCAGAGTCAGGGTCAGAGTCAGAGTCGGAGTCAGAGTCAGAGTCAGAGTCAGAGTCAGAGTCCGAGTCAGGGTCAGGGTCAGAGTCAGATGCAGAGTCGAAGTCAGAGTCAGAGTCAGAGTCAGAGTCAGAGTCAGAGTCAGAGTCCGAGTCAGAGTCAGAGTCAGAGTCAGAGTCAGAGTCAGAGTCAGAGTCAGAGTCAGAGTCAGAGTCAGAGTCAGAGTCAGCGTCACAGTCAGAGTCAGAGTCAGAATCAGAGTCAGAGTCTGATTCAGAGTCAGAGTTAGAGTCAGAGTCAGAGTCAGAGTCAGAGTCAGAGTCGGAGTCAGAGTCAGAGTCAGAGTCAAAATCAGAGTCAGAGTCTGAGTCACAGTTAGAGTCAGAGTCAGAGTCAGAGTCAGAGTCAGAGTCAGAGTCAGAGTCAGAGTCAGAGTCAGAGTCAGATTCCGAGTCAGAGTCAGAGTCAGAGTCCGAGCCAGGGTCAGGTCGGAGTCAGAATCAGAGTCAAAGTCTGATTCAGAGTCAGAGTCAGAGTCAGAGTCAGAGTCAGAGTCAGAGTCAGAGTTAGAGTTAGAGTCGGTGTCAGGGTCAGGTCAGAGTCAGAGTCAGAGTCAGAGTCAGAGTCAGAGCGAGAGTCGGAGTCAGAGTCAAAGTCAGAGTCAGAGTCAAAGTCCGAGTCAGGGTCGGGTCAGAGTCAAAGTCCTAGTCAGAGTCAGAGTCACAGTCAGAGTCGGAGTCAGAGTTAGAGTCAGAGTCAGAGTCAGAGTCCGAGTCTGGGTCGGGTTAGAGTCAGAGTCAGAGTCAGAGCCAGAGTCAGAGTCAGAGTCAGAGTCAGAGTCAGAGTCAGAGTCAGAGTCATAGTCAGAGTCAGAGTCATGATGTCGGAGTCAGAGTACGAGTCCGAGCCAGGGTCAGGTCGGAGTCAGAGTTAGATTCAGAGTCAGCGTCAGAGTCCGAGTCAGAGTCAGAGTCAGAGTCAGAGTCAGAGTCAAAGTCAGAGTCAGAGTCACAGTCAGAGTCGGAGTCAGAGTTAGAGTCAGAGTCAGAGTCAGAGTCCGAGTCTGGGTCGGGTTAGAGTCAGAGTCAGAGTCAGAGCCAGAGTCAGAGTCAGAGTCAGTAAAAGAGTCAGAGTCATGATGTCGGAGTCAGAGTAAGTGTCAAAGTCGGAGTCATGAAGTTGGAGTCCGAGTCAGAGTCCGAGTCATAGTCATGAGGTCAAAGTCAGAGTCATAGTCAGAGTCAGAGGCAGCGTCCGAGTCAGAGTCGAAGTCACAGTCAGAGTCGGAGTCAGAGTCAGAGTCAGAGTCCAAGTCAGGGTCGGGTTAGAGTCAGAGCCAGAGTCAGAGTCAGAGTCAGAGTCAGAGTCAGAGTCAGAGTCAGAGTCAGAGTCAGAGTCAGAGTCAGCGTCAGAGTCAGAGTCAAAGTCAGAATCAGAGTCAGATTCTGATTCAGAGTCCGAGTCAGAGTCAGAGTCAGAGTCAGAGTCAGAGTCAGAGTCAGAGTCAGAGTCATAGTCAGAGTCAAAATCAGAGTCAGAGTCAGAGTCAGAGTCAGAGTCAGAGTCAGAGTCAGAGTCAGAGTCAGAGTCAGAGTCAGAGTCAGAGTCAGAGTCCGAGTCTGGGTCGGGTTAGAGTCAGAGTCCGAGTCAGGGTCAGGTCAGAGTCAGAGTCAGAGTCAGAGTCAGAGTCAGAGTCAGAGTCAGAGTCATGATGTCGGAGTCAGAGTACGAGTCCGAGCCAGGGTCAGGTCGGAGTCAGAGTCAGAGTCAGAGTCAGATTCAGAGTCAGCGTCAGAGTCAGAGTCAGAGTCAGAGTCAGAGTCAGAGTCAGAGTCAGAGTCAGAGTCAGAGTCACAGTCAGAGTCGGAGTCAGAGTTAGAGTCAGAGTCAGAGTCAGAGTCCGAGTCAGAGTCAGAGTCAGAGTCAGAGTCAGAGTCAGAGCCAGAGTCAGAGTCAGGGTCAGAGTCAGAGTCGGAGTCAGAGTCAGAGTCAGAGTCAGAGTCAGAGTCCGAGTCAGGGTCAGGGTCAGAGTCAGATGCAGAGTCGAAGTCAGAGTCAGAGTCAGAGTCAGAGTCAGAGTCAGAGTCAGAGTCCGAGTCAGAGTCAGAGTCAGAGTCAGAGTCAGAGTCAGAGTCAGAGTCAGAGTCAGAGTCAGAGTCAGAGTCAGAGTCAGCGTCACAGTCAGAGTCAGAGTCAGAATCAGAGTCAGAGTCTGATTCAGAGTCAGAGTTAGAGTCAGAGTCAGAGTCAGAGTCAGAGTCAGAGTCGGAGTCAGAGTCAGAGTCAGAGTCAAAATCAGAGTCAGAGTCTGAGTCACAGTTAGAGTCAGAGTCAGAGTCAGAGTCAGAGTCAGAGTCAGAGTCAGAGTCAGAGTCAGAGTCAGAGTCAGATTCCGAGTCAGAGTCAGAGTCAGAGTCCGAGCCAGGGTCAGGTCGGAGTCAGAATCAGAGTCAAAGTCTGATTCAGAGTCAGAGTCAGAGTCAGAGTCAGAGTCAGAGTCAGAGTCAGAGTTAGAGTTAGAGTCGGTGTCAGGGTCAGGTCAGAGTCAGAGTCAGAGTCAGAGTCAGAGTCAGAGCGAGAGTCGGAGTCAGAGTCAAAGTCAGAGTCAGAGTCAAAGTCCGAGTCAGGGTCGGGTCAGAGTCAAAGTCCTAGTCAGAGTCAGAGTCACAGTCAGAGTCGGAGTCAGAGTTAGAGTCAGAGTCAGAGTCAGAGTCCGAGTCTGGGTCGGGTTAGAGTCAGAGTCAGAGTCAGAGCCAGAGTCAGAGTCAGAGTCAGAGTCAGAGTCAGAGTCAGAGTCAGAGTCAGAGTCAGAGTCAGAGTCAGAGTAAGAGTCAGAGTCAGAGTCAGAGTCAGAGTCAGAGTCAGATTCAGAGTCAGAGTCAGAGTCAGAGTCAGAGTCAGAGTCCGAGTCCGATTTCGAGTCCGAGTCCGAGTCCGAGTCCGAGTCAGGGTCAGGTCAGAGTCAGAGTCAGAGTCAGAGTCAGAGTCAGAGTCAGAGTCAGAGTCAGAGTCAGAGTCAGAGTCATGATGTCGAACTCGAAGTACGAGTCCGAGCCAGGGTCAGGTCGGAGTCAGAGTCAGAGTCAGAGTCAGAGTCAGAGTCAGAGTCAGCGTCAGAGTCAGAGTCAGAGTCAGAATCAGAGTCAGAGTCTGATTCAGAGTCAGAGTCAGAGTCAGAGTCAGAGTCAGAGTCAGAGTCAGAGTCAGAGTCAGAGTCAGAGTCAGAGTCAAAATCAGAGTCAGAGTCTGAGTCACAGTTAGAGTCAGAGTGAGAGTCAGAGTCAGAGTCAGAGTCAGAGTCAGAGTAAGAGTCAGAGTCAGAGTCCGAGTCAGGGTCAGGTCAGAGTCAGAGTCAGAGTCAGAGTCAGAGTCAGAGTCAGAGTCAGTGACAGAGTCAAAGTCATGATGTCGGAGTCAGAGTAAGAGTCAAAGTCGGAGTCATGAAGTTCGAGTCCGAGTCAGAGTCCGAGTCATAGTCATGAGGTCAAAGTCAGAGTCATAGTCAGAGTCAGTGTCAGCTTCCGAGTCAGAGTCGAAGTCAGAGTCAGAGTCCAAGTCAGGGTCGGGTTAGAGTCAGAGTCAGAGTCAGAGTCAGAGTCCGAGTCATAGTCATGAGGTCAAAGTCAGAGTCATAGTCAGAGTCAGAGTCAGCGTCCGAGTCAGAGTCGAAGTCAGAGTCAGAGTCAGAGACAGAGTCAGAGTCAGAGTCCAAGTCAGGGTCGGGTTAGAGTCAGAGTCAGAGTCAGAGTCAGAGTCAGAGTCAGAGTCAGAGTCAGAGTCCGAGTCTGGGTCGGGTTAGAGTCAGAGTCACAGTCAGAGCCAAAGTCAGAGTCAGAGTCAGAGCCAGAGTCGGACTCAGACTCAGAGTCAGAGTCAGAGTCAGAGTCAGAGTCAGAGTCCGAGTCTGGGTCGGGTTAGAGCCAGAGTCAGAGTCGGAGTCAGAGTCAGAGTCAGAGTCAGAGTCAGAGTCAGAGTCAGAGTCCGAGTCTGGGTCGGGTTAAAGTCAGAGTCAGAGTCAGAGTCAGAGTCAGAGTCAGAGCCAGAGTCAGAGTCAGAGTCAGAGTCAGAGTCAGAGTCATAGTCAGAGTCAGAGTCAGATTTAGAATTAGAGTCAGAGTCTGATTCAGAGTCAGAGTCAGAGTCGGTGTCAGAGTCAGAAACAGAGTCAGAGTCCGAGTCAGTGTCAGGTCAGAGTCAGAGTCAGAGTCCGAGTCAGTGTCAGGCCAGAGTCAGAGTCAGAGTCAGAGTCAGAGTCAGAGTTAGAGTCAGAGTCGGTGTCAGGGTCAGGTCAGAGTCAGAGTCAGAGTCAGAGTGAGCGTCAGAGCGAGAGTCGGAGTCAGAGTCAAAGTCAGAGTCAGAGTCAAAGTCCGAGTCAGGGTCGGGTCAGAGTCAAAGTCCGAGTCAGAGTCAGAGTCACAGTCAGAGTCGGAGTCAGAGTTAGAGTCAGAGTCAGAGTCAGAGTCCGAGTCTGGGTCGGGTTAGAGTCAGAGTCAGAGTCAGAGCCAGAGTCAGAGTCAGAGTCAGAGTCAGAGTCAGAGTCAGAGTCAGAGTCAGAGTCAGAGTCAGAGTCAGAGTAAGAGTCAGAGTCAGAGTCAGAGTCAGAGTCAGAGTCAGATTCAGAGTCAGAGTCAGCGTCAGAGTCAGAGTCAGAGTCCGAGTCCGATTTCGAGTCCGAGTCCGAGTCCGAGTCCGAGTCAGGGTCAGGTCAGAGTCAGAGTCAGAGTCAGAGTCAGAGTCAGAGTCAGAGTCAGAGTCAGAGTCAGAGTCAGAGTCATGATGTCGAACTCGAAGTACGAGTCCGAGCCAGGGTCAGGTCGGAGTCAGAGTCAGAGTCAGAGTCAGAGTCAGAGTCAGAGTCAGCGTCAGAGTCAGAGTCAGAGTCAGAATCAGAGTCAGAGTCTGATTCAGAGTCAGAGTCAGAGTCAGAGTCAGAGTCAGAGTCAGAGTCAGAGTCAGAGTCAGAGTCAGAGTCAGAGTCAAAATCAGAGTCAGAGTCTGAGTCACAGTTAGAGTCAGAGTGAGAGTCAGAGTCAGAGTCAGAGTCAGAGTCAGAGTAAGAGTCAGAGTCAGAGTCCGAGTCAGGGTCAGGTCAGAGTCAGAGTCAGAGTCAGAGTCAGAGTCAGAGTCAGAGTCAGTGACAGAGTCAGAGTCATGATGTCGGAGTCAGAGTAAGAGTCAAAGTCGGAGTCATGAAGTTCGAGTCCGAGTCAGAGTCCGAGTCATAGTCATGAGGTCAAAGTCAGAGTCATAGTCAAAGTCAGTGTCAGCTTCCGAGTCAGAGTCGAAGTCAGAGTCAGAGTCCAAGTCAGGGTCGGGTTAGAGTCAGAGTCAGAGTCAGAGTCAGAGTCCGAGTCATAGTCATGAGGTCAAAGTCAGAGTCATAGTCAGAGTCAGAGTCAGCGTCCGAGTCAGAGTCGAAGTCAGAGTCAGAGTCAGAGACAGAGTCAGAGTCCGAGTCTGGGTCGGGTTAGAGCCAGAGTCAGAGTCGGAGTCAGAGTCAGAGTCAGAGTCAGAGTCAGAGTCAGAGTCAGAGTCCGAGTCTGGGTCGGGTTAAAGTCAGAGTCAGAGTCAGAGTCAGAGTCAGAGTCAGAGTCAGAGCCAGAGTCAGAGTCAGAGTCAGAGTCAGAGTCAGAGTCAGAGTCAGAGCCAGAGTCAGAGTCAGAGTCAGAGTCAGAGTCAGAGTCATAGTCAGAGTCAGAGTCAGATTTAGAATTAGAGTCAGAGTCTGATTCAGAGTCAGAGTCAGAGTCGGTGTCAGAGTCAGAAACAAAGTCAGAGTCCGAGTCAGTGTCAGGTCAGAGTCAGAGTCAGAGTCCGAGTCAGTGTCAGGTCAGAGTCAGAGTCAGAGTCAGAGTCAGAGTCAGAGTTAGAGTCAGAGTCGGTGTCAGGGTCAGGTCAGAGTCAGAGTCAGAGTCAGAGTAAGCGTCAGAGCGAGAGTCGGAGTCAGAGTCAAAGTCAGAGTCAGAGTCAAAGTCCGAGTCAGGGTCGGGTCAGAGTCAAAGTCCGAGTCAGAGTCAGAGTCACAGTCAGAGTCGGAGTCTCAGTTGGAGTCGGAGTCAGAGTCAGAGTCCGAGTCTGGGTCGGGTTAGAGTCAGAGTCAGAGTCAGAGCCAGAGTCAGAGTCAGAGTCAGAGTCAGAGTCGGAGTCAGAGTCAGAGTCAGAGTCAGAGTCAGAGTCCGAGTCAGGGTCAGAGTCAGAGTCAGATGCAGAGTCGAAGTCAGAGTCAGAGTGAGAGTCAGAGTCAGAGTCAGAGTCAGAGTCAGAGTCAGAGTCAGAGTCAGAGTCAGAGTCAGAGTCATGTTGTCGGAGTCAGAGTACGAGTCCGAGCCAGGGTCAGGTCGGAGTCAGAGTCAGAGTCAGAGTCAGATTCAGAGTCAGCGTCAGAGTCAGAGTCAGAGTCAGAGTCAGAGTCAGAGTCAGAGTTAGAGTCAGAGTCAGAGTCACAGTCAGAGTCGGAGTCAGAGTTAGAGTCAGAGTCATAGTCAGAGTCCGAGTCTGGGTCGGGTTAGAGTCAGAGTCAGAGTCAGAGCCAGAGTCAGAGTCAGAGTCAGAGTCAGAGTCGGAGTCAGAGTCAAAGTCAGAGTCAGAGTCAAAGTCCGAGTCAGGGTCGGGTCAGAGTCAAAGTCCGAGTCAAAGTCAGAGTCACAGTCAGAGTCGGAGTCAGAGTTAGAGTCAGAGTCAGAGTCAGAGTCCGAGTCTGGGTCGGGTTAGAGTCAGAGTCAGAGTCAGAGCCAGAGTCAGAGTCAGAGTCAGAGTCAGAGTCAGAGTCAGAGTCAGAGTCAGAGTCAGAGTCAGAGTCAGAGTCCGAGTCAGAGTCAGAGTCAGAGTCAGAGTCAGAGTCAGAGTCAGAGTCAGAGTCAGAGTCAGAGTCAGCGTCACAGTCAGAGTCAGAGTCAGAATCAGAGTCAGAGTCTGATTCAGAGTCAGAGTCAGAGGCAGAGTCAGAGTCAGAGTCAGAGTCAGAGTCGGAGTCAGAGTCAGAGTCAGAGTCAAAATCAGAGTCAGAGTCTGAGTCACAGTTAGAGTCAGAGTCAGAGTCAGAGTCAGAGTCAGAGTCAGAGTCAGAGTCGGAGTCAGAGTCAGATTCCGAGTCAGAGTCAGAGTCAGAGTCCGAGCCAAGGTCAGGTCGGAGTCAGAGTCAGAGTCAGAGTCAGAGTCAGAGTCAGAGTCAGAGTCAGAGTCAGAGTCAGAGTCAGAATCGGAGTCAAAGTCTGATTCAGAGTCAGAGTCAGAGTCAGAGTCAGAGTCAGAGTCAGAGTCAGAGTTAGAGTTAGAGTCGGTGTCAGGGTCAGGTCAGAGTCAGAGTCAGAGTCAGAGTCAGAGTCAGAGCGAGAGTCGGAGTCAGAGTCAAAGTCAGAGTCAGAGTCAAAGTCCGAGTCAGGGTCGGGTCAGAGTCAAAGTCCTAGTCAGAGTCAGAGTCACAGTCAGAGTCGGAGTCAGAGTTAGAGTCAGAGTCAGAGTCAGAGTCCGAGTCTGGGTCGGGTTAGAGTCAGAGTCAGAGTCAGAGCCAGAGTCAGAGTCAGAGTCAGAGTCAGAGTCAGAGTCAGAGTCAGAGTCAGAGTCAGAGTCAGAGTCAGAGTAAGAGTCAGAGTCAGAGTCAGAGTCAGAGTCACAGTCAGATTCAGAGTCAGAGTCAGAGTCAGAGTCAGAGTCAGAGTCCGAGTCCGATTTCGAGTCCGAGTCCGAGTCCGAGTCCGAGTCAGGGTCAGGTCAGAGTCAGAGTCAGAGTCAGAGTCAGAGTCAGAGTCAGAGTCAGAGTCAGAGTCAGAGTCAGAGTCAGAGTCATGATGTCGAACTCGAAGTACGAGTCCGAGCCAGGGTCAGGTCGGAGTCAGAGTCAGAGTCAGAGTCGGAGTCAGAGTCAGAGTCAGAGTCAAAATCAGAGTCAGAGTCTGAGTCACAGTTAGAGTCAGAGTCAGAGTCAGAGTCAGAGTCAGAGTCAGAGTCAGAGTCGGAGTCAGAGTCAGATTCCGAGTCAGAGTCAGAGTCAGAGTCCGAGCCAAGGTCAGGTCGGAGTCAGAGTCAGAGTCAGAGTCAGAGTCAGAGTCAGAGTCAGAGTCAGAGTGAGAGTCAGAGTCAGAATCGGAGTCAAAGTCTGATTCAGAGTCAGAGTCAGAGTCAGAGTCAGAGTCAGAGTCAGAGTCAGAGTTAGATTTAGAGTCGGTGTCAGGGTCAGGTCAGAGTCAGAGTCAGAGTCAGAGTCAGAGTCAGAGCGAGAGTCGGAGTCAGAGTCAAAGTCAGAGTCAGAGTCAAAGTCCGAGTCAGGGTCGGGTCAGAGTCAAAGTCCTAGTCAGAGTCAGAGTCACAGTCAGAGTCGGAGTCAGAGTTAGAGTCAGAGTCAGAGTCAGAGTCCGAGTCTGGGTCGGGTTAGAGTCAGAGTCAGAGTCGGAGCCAGAGTCAGAGTCAGAGTCAGAGTCAGAGTCAGAGTCAGAGTCAGAGTCAGAGTCAGAGTCAGAGTCAAAGTAAGAGTCAGAGTCAGAGTCAGAGTCAGAGTCACAGTCAGATTCAGAGTCAGAGTCAGAGTCAGAGTCAGAGTCAGAGTCCGAGTCCGATTTCGAGTCCGAGTCCGAGTCCGAGTCCGAGTCAGGGTCAGGTCAGAGTCAGAGTCAGAGTCAGAGTCAGAGTCAGAGTCAGAGTCAGAGTCAGAGTCAGAGTCAGAGTTAGAGTCATGATGTCGAACTCGAAGTACGAGTCCGAGCCAGGGTCAGGTCGGAGTCAGAGTCAAAGTCAGAGTCAGAGTCAGAGTCAGAGTCAGCGTCAGAGTCAGAGTCAGAGTCAGAATCAGAGTCAGAGTCTGATTCAGAGTCAGAGTCAGAGTCAGAGTCAGAGTCAGAGTCAGAGTCAGAGTCAGAGTCAGAGTCAAAATCAGAGTCAGAGTCTGAGTCACAGTTAGAGTCAGAGTGAGAGTCAGAGTCAGAGTCAGAGTCAGAGTCAGAGTAAGAGTCAGAGTCAGAGTCCGAGTCAGGGTCAGGTCAGAGTCAGAGTCAGAGTCAGAGTCAGAGTCAGAGTCCGAGTCAGAGTCAAAATCAGAGTCAGAGTCTGAGTCACAGTTAGAGTCAGAGTGAGAGTCAGAGTCAGAGTCAGAGTCAGAGTCAGAGTAAGAGTCAGAGTCAGAGTCCGAGTCAGGGTCAGGTCAGAGTCAGAGTCAGAGTCAGAGTCAGAGTCAGAGTCAGAGTCAGTGACAGAGTCAGAGTCATGATGTCGGAGTCAGAGTAAGAGTCAAAGTCGGAGTCATGAAGTTCGAGTCCGAGTCAGAGTCCGAGTCATAGTCATGAGGTCAAAGTCAGAGTCATAGTCAGAGTCAGTGTCAGCTTCCGAGTCAGAGTCGAAGTCAGAGTCAGAGTCCAAGTCAGGGTCGGGTTAGAGTCAGAGTCAGAGTCAGAGTCAGAGTCCGAGTCATAGTCGTGAGGTCAAAGTCAGAGTCATAGTCAGAGTCAGAGTCAGCGTCCGAGTCAGAGTCGAAGTCAGAGTCAGAGTCAGAGACAGAGTCAGAGTCAGAGTCCAAGTCAGGGTCGGGTTAGAGTCAGAGTCAGAGTCAGAGTCAGAGTCAGAGTCAGAGTCAGAGTCAGAGTCCGAGTCTGGGTCGGGTTAGAGTCAGAGTCACAGTCAGAGCCAAAGTCAGAGTCAGAGTCAGAGCCAGAGTCGGACTCAGACTCAGAGTCAGAGTCAGAGTCAGAGTCAGAGTCAGAGTCCGAGTCTGGGTCGGGTTAGAGCAGGAGTCAGAGTCGGAGTCAGAGTCAGAGTCAGAGTCAGAGTCAGAGTCAGAGTCAGAGTCCGAGTCTGGGTCGGGTTAAAGTCAGAGTCAGAGTCAGAGTCAGAGTCAGAGTCAGAGTCAGAGCCAGAGTCAGAGTCAGAGTCAGAGTCAGAGTCAGAGTCATAGTCAGAGTCAGAGTCAGATTTAGAATCAGAGTCAGAGTCTGATTCAGAGTCAGTGTCAAAGTCGGTGTCAGAGTCAGAAACAGAGTCAGAGTCCGAGTCAGTGTCAGGTCAGAGTCAGAGTCAGAGTCCGAGTCAGTGTCAGGTCAGAGTCAGAGTCAGAGTCAGAGTCAGAGTCAGAGTTAGAGTCAGAGTCGGTGTCAGGGTCAGGTCAGAGTCAGAGTCAGAGTCAGAGTAAGCGTCAGAGCGAGAGTCGGAGTCAGAGTCAAAGTCAGAGTCAGAGTCAAAGTCCGAGTCAGGGTCGGGTCAGAGTCAAAGTCCGAGTCAGAGTCAGAGTCACAGTCCGAGTCAGGGTCGGGTCAGAGTCAAAGTCCGAGTCAGAGTCAGAGTCACAGTCAGAGTCGGAGTCTCAGTTGGAGTCGGAGTCAGAGTCAGAGTCCGAGTCTGGGTCGGGTTAGAGTCAGAGTCAGAGTCAGAGCCAGAGTCAGAGTCAGAGTCAGAGTCAGAGTCGGAGTCAGAGTCAGAGTCAGAGTCAGAGTCAGAGTCCGAGTCAGGGTCAGAGTCAGAGTCAGATGCAGAGTCGAAGTCAGAGTCAGAGTGAGAGTCAGAGTCAGAGTCAGAGTCAGAGTCAGAGTCAGAGTCAGAGTCCGAGTCTGGGTCGGGTTAGAGTCAGAGTCCGAGTCAGGGTCAGGTCAGAGTCAGAGTCAGAGTCAGAGTCAGAGTCAGAGTCAGAGTCAGAGTCATGATGTCGGAGTCAGAGTACGAGTCCGAGCCAGGGTCAGGTCGGAGTCAGAGTCAGAGTCAGAGTCAGATTCAGAGTCAGCGTCAGAGTCAGAGTCAGAGTCAGAGTCAGAGTCAGAGTCAGAGTCAGAGTCAGAGTCAGAGTCACAGTCAGAGTCGGAGTCAGAGTTAGAGTCAGAGTCAGAGTCAGAGTCCGAGTCTGGGTCGGGTTAGAGTCAGAGTCAGAGTCAGAGCCAGAGTCAGAGTCAGAGTCAGAGTCAGAGTCGGAGTCAGAGTCAGAGTCAGAGTCAGAGTCAGAGTCCGAGTCAGGGTCAGGGTCAGAGTCAGATGCAGAGTCGAAGTCAGAGTCAGAGTCAGAGTCAGAGTCAGAGTCAGAGTCAGAGTCCGAGTCAGAGTCAGAGTCAGAGTCAGAGTCAGAGTCAGAGTCAGAGTCAGAGTCAGAGTCAGAGTCAGAGTCAGAGTCAGCGTCACAGTCAGAGTCAGAGTCAGAATCAGAGTCAGAGTCTGATTCAGAGTCAGAGTCAGAGTCAGAGTCAGAGTCAGAGTCAGAGTCAGAGTCAGAGTCAGAGTCAGAGTCAGAGTCAAAATCAGAGTCAGAGTCCGAGTCACAGTTAGAGTCAGAGTCAGAGTCAGAGTCAGAGTCAGAGTCAGAGTCACAGTCAGAGTCAGAGTCAGAGTCAGAGTCCGAGTCCGATTTCGAGTCCGATTTCGAGTCCGAGTCCGAGTCCGAGTCCGAGTCAGGGTTAGGTCAGAGTCAGAGTCAGAGTCAGAGTCAGAGTCAGAGTCAGAGTCAGAGTCAGAGTCAGAGTCAGAGTCATGATGTCGAACTCGAAGTACGAGTCCGAGCCAGGGTCAGGTAGGAGTCAGAGTCAGAGTCAGAGTCAGAGTCAGAGTCAGAGTCAGCGTCAGAGTCAGAGTCAGAGTCAGAATCAGAGTCAGAGTCTGATTCAGAGTCAGAGTCAGAGTCAGAGTCAGAGTCAGAGTCAGAGTCAGAGTCAGAGTCAGAGTCAGAGTCAGAGTCAAAATCAGATTCAGAGTCTAAGTCACAGTTAGAGTCAGAGTGAGAGTCAGAGTCAGAGTCAGAGTCAGAGTCAGAGTAAGAGTCAGAGTCAGAGTCCGAGTCAGGGTCAGGTCAGAGTCAGAGTCAGAGTCAGAGTCAGAGTCAGAGTCAGAGTCAGTGACAGAGTCAGAGTCATGATGTCGGAGTCAGAGTAAGAGTCAAAGTCGGAGTCATGAAGTTCGAGTCCGAGTCAGAGTCCGAGTCATAGTCATGAGGTCAAAGTCAGAGTCATAGTCAGAGTCAGTGTCAGCTTCCGAGTCAGAGTCGAAGTCAGAGTCAGAGTCCGAATCAGGGTCGGGTTAGAGTCAGAGTCAGAGTCAGAGTCGGAGTCCGAGTCATAGTCATGAGGTCAAAGTCAGAGTCATAGTCAGAGTCAGAGTCAGCGTCCGAGTCAGAGTCGAAGTCAGAGTCAGAGTCAGAGACAGAGTAAGAGTCAGAGTCCAAGTCAGGGTCGGGTTAGAGTCAGAGTCAGAGTCAGAGTCAGAGTCAGAGTCAGAGTCAGAGTCAGAGTCCGAGTCTGGGTCGGGTTAGCGTCAGAGTCACAGTCAGAGCCAAAGTCAAAGTCAGAGTCAGAGTCAAAGTCCGAGTCAGGGTCGGGTCAGAGTCAAAGTCCGAGTCAGAGTCAGAGTCACAGTCCGAGTCAGGGTCGGGTCAGAGTCAAAGTCCGAGTCAGAGTCAGAGTCACAGTCAGAGTCGGAGTCTCAGTTGGAGTCGGAGTCAGAGTCAGAGTCCGAGTCTGGGTCGGGTTAGAGTCAGAGTCAGAGTCAGAGCCAGAGTCAGAGTCAGAGTCAGAGTCAGAGTCGGAGTCAGAGTCAGAGTCAGAGTCAGAGTCAGAGTCCGAGTCAGGGTCAGAGTCAGAGTCAGATGCAGAGTCGAAGTCAGAGTCAGAGTGAGAGTCAGAGTCAGAGTCAGAGTCAGAGTCAGAGTCAGAGTCAGAGTCCGAGTCTGGGTCGGGTTAGAGTCAGAGTCCGAGTCAGGGTCAGGTCAGAGTCAGAGTCAGAGTCAGAGTCAGAGTCAGAGTCAGAGTCAGAGTCATGATGTCGGAGTCAGAGTACGAGTCCGAGCCAGGGTCAGGTCGGAGTCAGAGTCAGAGTCAGAGTCAGATTCAGAGTCAGCGTCAGAGTCAGAGTCAGAGTCAGAGTCAGAGTCAGAGTCAGAGTCAGAGTCAGAGTCAGAGTCACAGTCAGAGTCGGAGTCAGAGTTAGAGTCAGAGTCAGAGTCAGAGTCCGAGTCTGGGTCGGGTTAGAGTCAGAGTCAGAGTCAGAGCCAGAGTCAGAGTCAGAGTCAGAGTCAGAGTCGGAGTCAGAGTCAGAGTCAGAGTCAGAGTCAGAGTCCGAGTCAGGGTCAGGGTCAGAGTCAGATGCAGAGTCGAAGTCAGAGTCAGAGTCAGAGTCAGAGTCAGAGTCAGAGTCAGAGTCCGAGTCAGAGTCAGAGTCAGAGTCAGAGTCAGAGTCAGAGTCAGAGTCAGAGTCAGAGTCAGAGTCAGAGTCAGAGTCAGCGTCACAGTCAGAGTCAGAGTCAGAATCAGAGTCAGAGTCTGATTCAGAGTCAGAGTCAGAGTCAGAGTCAGAGTCAGAGTCAGAGTCAGAGTCAGAGTCAGAGTCAGAGTCAGAGTCAAAATCAGAGTCAGAGTCCGAGTCACAGTTAGAGTCAGAGTCAGAGTCAGAGTCAGAGTCAGAGTCAGAGTCAGAGTCAGAGTCAGAGTCAGAGTCAGAGTCCGAGTCCGATTTCGAGTCCGATTTCGAGTCCGAGTCCGAGTCCGAGTCCGAGTCAGGGTTAGGTCAGAGTCAGAGTCAGAGTCAGAGTCAGAGTCAGAGTCAGAGTCAGAGTCAGAGTCAGAGTCAGAGTCATGATGTCGAACTCGAAGTACGAGTCCGAGCCAGGGTCAGGTAGGAGTCAGAGTCAGAGTCAGAGTCAGAGTCAGAGTCAGAGTCAGCGTCAGAGTCAGAGTCAGAGTCAGAATCAGAGTCAGAGTCTGATTCAGAGTCAGAGTCAGAGTCAGAGTCAGAGTCAGAGTCAGAGTCAGAGTCAGAGTCAGAGTCAGAGTCAGAGTCAAAATCAGATTCAGAGTCTAAGTCACAGTTAGAGTCAGAGTGAGAGTCAGAGTCAGAGTCAGAGTCAGAGTCAGAGTAAGAGTCAGAGTCAGAGTCCGAGTCAGGGTCAGGTCAGAGTCAGAGTCAGAGTCAGAGTCAGAGTCAGAGTCAGAGTCAGTGACAGAGTCAGAGTCATGATGTCGGAGTCAGAGTAAGAGTCAAAGTCGGAGTCATGAAGTTCGAGTCCGAGTCAGAGTCCGAGTCATAGTCATGAGGTCAAAGTCAGAGTCATAGTCAGAGTCAGTGTCAGCTTCCGAGTCAGAGTCGAAGTCAGAGTCAGAGTCCGAGTCTGGGTCGGGTTAAAGTCAGAGTCAGAGTCAGAGTCAGAGTCAGAGTCAGAGTCAGAGTCAGTGACAGAGTCAGAGTCATGATGTCGGAGTCAGAGTAAGAGTCAAAGTCGGAGTCATGAAGTTCGAGTCCGAGTCAGAGTCCGAGTCATAGTCATGAGGTCAAAGTCAGAGTCATAGTCAGAGTCAGAGTCAGCGTCCGAGTCAGAGTCGAAGTCAGAGTCAGAGTCAGAGACAGAGTCAGAGTCCGAGTCTGGGTCGGGTTAGAGCCAGAGTCAGAGTCGGAGTCAGAGTCAGAGTCAGAGTCAGAGTCAGAGTCAGAGTCAGAGTCCGAGTCTGGGTCGGGTTAAAGTCAGAGTCAGAGTCAGAGTCAGAGTCAGAGTCAGAGTCAGAGCCAGAGTCAGAGTCAGAGTCAGAGTCAGAGTCAGAGTCAGAGTCAGAGCCAGAGTCAGAGTCAGAGTCAGAGTCAGAGTCAGAGTCATAGTCAGAGTCAGAGTCAGATTTAGAATTAGAGTCAGAGTCTGATTCAGAGTCAGAGTCAGAGTCGGTGTCAGAGTCAGAAACAAAGTCAGAGTCCGAGTCAGTGTCAGGTCAGAGTCAGAGTCAGAGTCCGAGTCAGTGTCAGGTCAGAGTCAGAGTCAGAGTCAGAGTCAGAGTCAGAGTTAGAGTCAGAGTCGGTGTCAGGGTCAGGTCAGAGTCAGAGTCAGAGTCAGAGTAAGCGTCAGAGCGAGAGTCGGAGTCAGAGTCAAAGTCAGAGTCAGAGTCAAAGTCCGAGTCAGGGTCGGGTCAGAGTCAAAGTCCGAGTCAGAGTCAGAGTCACAGTCAGAGTCGGAGTCTCAGTTGGAGTCGGAGTCAGAGTCAGAGTCCGAGTCTGGGTCGGGTTAGAGTCAGAGTCAGAGTCAGAGCCAGAGTCAGAGTCAGAGTCAGAGTCAGAGTCGGAGTCAGAGTCAGAGTCAGAGTCAGAGTCAGAGTCCGAGTCAGGGTCAGAGTCAGAGTCAGATGCAGAGTCGAAGTCAGAGTCAGAGTGAGAGTCAGAGTCAGAGTCAGAGTCAGAGTCAGAGTCAGAGTCAGAGTCAGAGTCAGAGTCAGAGTCATGTTGTCGGAGTCAGAGTACGAGTCCGAGCCAGGGTCAGGTCGGAGTCAGAGTCAGAGTCAGAGTCAGATTCAGAGTCAGCGTCAGAGTCAGAGTCAGAGTCAGAGTCAGAGTCAGAGTCAGAGTTAGAGTCAGAGTCAGAGTCACAGTCAGAGTCGGAGTCAGAGTTAGAGTCAGAGTCATAGTCAGAGTCCGAGTCTGGGTCGGGTTAGAGTCAGAGTCAGAGTCAGAGCCAGAGTCAGAGTCAGAGTCAGAGTCAGAGTCGGAGTCAGAGTCAAAGTCAGAGTCAGAGTCAAAGTCCGAGTCAGGGTCGGGTCAGAGTCAAAGTCCGAGTCAAAGTCAGAGTCACAGTCAGAGTCGGAGTCAGAGTTAGAGTCAGAGTCAGAGTCAGAGTCCGAGTCTGGGTCGGGTTAGAGTCAGAGTCAGAGTCAGAGCCAGAGTCAGAGTCAGAGTCAGAGTCAGAGTCAGAGTCAGAGTCAGAGTCAGAGTCAGAGTCAGAGTCAGAGTCCGAGTCAGAGTCAGAGTCAGAGTCAGAGTCAGAGTCAGAGTCAGAGTCAGAGTCAGAGTCAGAGTCAGCGTCACAGTCAGAGTCAGAGTCAGAATCAGAGTCAGAGTCTGATTCAGAGTCAGAGTCAGAGGCAGAGTCAGAGTCAGAGTCAGAGTCAGAGTCGGAGTCAGAGTCAGAGTCAGAGTCAAAATCAGAGTCAGAGTCTGAGTCACAGTTAGAGTCAGAGTCAGAGTCAGAGTCAGAGTCAGAGTCAGAGTCAGAGTCGGAGTCAGAGTCAGATTCCGAGTCAGAGTCAGAGTCAGAGTCCGAGCCAAGGTCAGGTCGGAGTCAGAGTCAGAGTCAGAGTCAGAGTCAGAGTCAGAGTCAGAGTCAGAGTCAGAGTCAGAGTCAGAATCGGAGTCAAAGTCTGATTCAGAGTCAGAGTCAGAGTCAGAGTCAGAGTCAGAGTCAGAGTCAGAGTTAGAGTTAGAGTCGGTGTCAGGGTCAGGTCAGAGTCAGAGTCAGAGTCAGAGTCAGAGTCAGAGCGAGAGTCGGAGTCAGAGTCAAAGTCAGAGTCAGAGTCAAAGTCCGAGTCAGGGTCGGGTCAGAGTCAAAGTCCTAGTCAGAGTCAGAGTCACAGTCAGAGTCGGAGTCAGAGTTAGAGTCAGAGTCAGAGTCAGAGTCCGAGTCTGGGTCGGGTTAGAGTCAGAGTCAGAGTCAGAGCCAGAGTCAGAGTCAGAGTCAGAGTCAGAGTCAGAGTCAGAGTCAGAGTCAGAGTCAGAGTCAGAGTCAGAGTAAGAGTCAGAGTCAGAGTCAGAGTCAGAGTCACAGTCAGATTCAGAGTCAGAGTCAGAGTCAGAGTCAGAGTCAGAGTCCGAGTCCGATTTCGAGTCCGAGTCCGAGTCCGAGTCCGAGTCAGGGTCAGGTCAGAGTCAGAGTCAGAGTCAGAGTCAGAGTCAGAGTCAGAGTCAGAGTCAGAGTCAGAGTCAGAGTCAGAGTCATGATGTCGAACTCGAAGTACGAGTCCGAGCCAGGGTCAGGTCGGAGTCAGAGTCAGAGTCAGAGTCGGAGTCAGAGTCAGAGTCAGAGTCAAAATCAGAGTCAGAGTCTGAGTCACAGTTAGAGTCAGAGTCAGAGTCAGAGTCAGAGTCAGAGTCAGAGTCAGAGTCGGAGTCAGAGTCAGATTCCGAGTCAGAGTCAGAGTCAGAGTCCGAGCCAAGGTCAGGTCGGAGTCAGAGTCAGAGTCAGAGTCAGAGTCAGAGTCAGAGTCAGAGTCAGAGTGAGAGTCAGAGTCAGAATCGGAGTCAAAGTCTGATTCAGAGTCAGAGTCAGAGTCAGAGTCAGAGTCAGAGTCAGAGTCAGAGTTAGATTTAGAGTCGGTGTCAGGGTCAGGTCAGAGTCAGAGTCAGAGTCAGAGTCAGAGTCAGAGCGAGAGTCGGAGTCAGAGTCAAAGTCAGAGTCAGAGTCAAAGTCCGAGTCAGGGTCGGGTCAGAGTCAAAGTCCTAGTCAGAGTCAGAGTCACAGTCAGAGTCGGAGTCAGAGTTAGAGTCAGAGTCAGAGTCAGAGTCCGAGTCTGGGTCGGGTTAGAGTCAGAGTCAGAGTCGGAGCCAGAGTCAGAGTCAGAGTCAGAGTCAGAGTCAGAGTCAGAGTCAGAGTCAGAGTCAGAGTCAGAGTCAAAGTAAGAGTCAGAGTCAGAGTCAGAGTCAGAGTCACAGTCAGATTCAGAGTCAGAGTCAGAGTCAGAGTCAGAGTCAGAGTCCGAGTCCGATTTCGAGTCCGAGTCCGAGTCCGAGTCCGAGTCAGGGTCAGGTCAGAGTCAGAGTCAGAGTCAGAGTCAGAGTCAGAGTCAGAGTCAGAGTCAGAGTCAGAGTCAGAGTTAGAGTCATGATGTCGAACTCGAAGTACGAGTCCGAGCCAGGGTCAGGTCGGAGTCAGAGTCAAAGTCAGAGTCAGAGTCAGAGTCAGAGTCAGCGTCAGAGTCAGAGTCAGAGTCAGAATCAGAGTCAGAGTCTGATTCAGAGTCAGAGTCAGAGTCAGAGTCAGAGTCAGAGTCAGAGTCAGAGTCAGAGTCAGAGTCAAAATCAGAGTCAGAGTCTGAGTCACAGTTAGAGTCAGAGTGAGAGTCAGAGTCAGAGTCAGAGTCAGAGTCAGAGTAAGAGTCAGAGTCAGAGTCCGAGTCAGGGTCAGGTCAGAGTCAGAGTCAGAGTCAGAGTCAGAGTCAGAGTCCGAGTCAGAGTCAAAATCAGAGTCAGAGTCTGAGTCACAGTTAGAGTCAGAGTGAGAGTCAGAGTCAGAGTCAGAGTCAGAGTCAGAGTAAGAGTCAGAGTCAGAGTCCGAGTCAGGGTCAGGTCAGAGTCAGAGTCAGAGTCAGAGTCAGAGTCAGAGTCAGAGTCAGTGACAGAGTCAGAGTCATGATGTCGGAGTCAGAGTAAGAGTCAAAGTCGGAGTCATGAAGTTCGAGTCCGAGTCAGAGTCCGAGTCATAGTCATGAGGTCAAAGTCAGAGTCATAGTCAGAGTCAGTGTCAGCTTCCGAGTCAGAGTCGAAGTCAGAGTCAGAGTCCAAGTCAGGGTCGGGTTAGAGTCAGAGTCAGAGTCAGAGTCAGAGTCCGAGTCATAGTCGTGAGGTCAAAGTCAGAGTCATAGTCAGAGTCAGAGTCAGCGTCCGAGTCAGAGTCGAAGTCAGAGTCAGAGTCAGAGACAGAGTCAGAGTCAGAGTCCAAGTCAGGGTCGGGTTAGAGTCAGAGTCAGAGTCAGAGTCAGAGTCAGAGTCAGAGTCAGAGTCAGAGTCCGAGTCTGGGTCGGGTTAGAGTCAGAGTCACAGTCAGAGCCAAAGTCAGAGTCAGAGTCAGAGCCAGAGTCGGACTCAGACTCAGAGTCAGAGTCAGAGTCAGAGTCAGAGTCAGAGTCCGAGTCTGGGTCGGGTTAGAGCAGGAGTCAGAGTCGGAGTCAGAGTCAGAGTCAGAGTCAGAGTCAGAGTCAGAGTCAGAGTCCGAGTCTGGGTCGGGTTAAAGTCAGAGTCAGAGTCAGAGTCAGAGTCAGAGTCAGAGTCAGAGCCAGAGTCAGAGTCAGAGTCAGAGTCAGAGTCAGAGTCATAGTCAGAGTCAGATTTAGAATCAGAGTCAGAGTCTGATTCAGAGTCAGTGTCAAAGTCGGTGTCAGAGTCAGAAACAGAGTCAGAGTCCGAGTCAGTGTCAGGTCAGAGTCAGAGTCAGAGTCCGAGTCAGTGTCAGGTCAGAGTCAGAGTCAGAGTCAGAGTCAGAGTCAGAGTTAGAGTCAGAGTCGGTGTCAGGGTCAGGTCAGAGTCAGAGTCAGAGTCAGAGTAAGCGTCAGAGCGAGAGTCGGAGTCAGAGTCAAAGTCAGAGTCAGAGTCAAAGTCCGAGTCAGGGTCGGGTCAGAGTCAAAGTCCGAGTCAGAGTCAGAGTCACAGTCCGAGTCAGGGTCGGGTCAGAGTCAAAGTCCGAGTCAGAGTCAGAGTCACAGTCAGAGTCGGAGTCTCAGTTGGAGTCGGAGTCAGAGTCAGAGTCCGAGTCTGGGTCGGGTTAGAGTCAGAGTCAGAGTCAGAGCCAGAGTCAGAGTCAGAGTCAGAGTCAGAGTCGGAGTCAGAGTCAGAGTCAGAGTCAGAGTCAGAGTCCGAGTCAGGGTCAGAGTCAGAGTCAGATGCAGAGTCGAAGTCAGAGTCAGAGTGAGAGTCAGAGTCAGAGTCAGAGTCAGAGTCAGAGTCAGAGTCAGAGTCCGAGTCTGGGTCGGGTTAGAGTCAGAGTCCGAGTCAGGGTCAGGTCAGAGTCAGAGTCAGAGTCAGAGTCAGAGTCAGAGTCAGAGTCAGAGTCATGATGTCGGAGTCAGAGTACGAGTCCGAGCCAGGGTCAGGTCGGAGTCAGAGTCAGAGTCAGAGTCAGATTCAGAGTCAGCGTCAGAGTCAGAGTCAGAGTCAGAGTCAGAGTCAGAGTCAGAGTCAGAGTCAGAGTCAGAGTCACAGTCAGAGTCGGAGTCAGAGTTAGAGTCAGAGTCAGAGTCAGAGTCCGAGTCTGGGTCGGGTTAGAGTCAGAGTCAGAGTCAGAGCCAGAGTCAGAGTCAGAGTCAGAGTCAGAGTCGGAGTCAGAGTCAGAGTCAGAGTCAGAGTCAGAGTCCGAGTCAGGGTCAGGGTCAGAGTCAGATGCAGAGTCGAAGTCAGAGTCAGAGTCAGAGTCAGAGTCAGAGTCAGAGTCAGAGTCCGAGTCAGAGTCAGAGTCAGAGTCAGAGTCAGAGTCAGAGTCAGAGTCAGAGTCAGAGTCAGAGTCAGAGTCAGAGTCAGCGTCACAGTCAGAGTCAGAGTCAGAATCAGAGTCAGAGTCTGATTCAGAGTCAGAGTCAGAGTCAGAGTCAGAGTCAGAGTCAGAGTCAGAGTCAGAGTCAGAGTCAGAGTCAGAGTCAAAATCAGAGTCAGAGTCCGAGTCACAGTTAGAGTCAGAGTCAGAGTCAGAGTCAGAGTCAGAGTCAGAGTCAGAGTCAGAGTCAGAGTCAGAGTCAGAGTCCGAGTCCGATTTCGAGTCCGATTTCGAGTCCGAGTCCGAGTCCGAGTCCGAGTCAGGGTTAGGTCAGAGTCAGAGTCAGAGTCAGAGTCAGAGTCAGAGTCAGAGTCAGAGTCAGAGTCAGAGTCAGAGTCATGATGTCGAACTCGAAGTACGAGTCCGAGCCAGGGTCAGGTAGGAGTCAGAGTCAGAGTCAGAGTCAGAGTCAGAGTCAGAGTCAGCGTCAGAGTCAGAGTCAGAGTCAGAATCAGAGTCAGAGTCTGATTCAGAGTCAGAGTCAGAGTCAGAGTCAGAGTCAGAGTCAGAGTCAGAGTCAGAGTCAGAGTCAGAGTCAGAGTCAAAATCAGATTCAGAGTCTAAGTCACAGTTAGAGTCAGAGTGAGAGTCAGAGTCAGAGTCAGAGTCAGAGTCAGAGTAAGAGTCAGAGTCAGAGTCCGAGTCAGGGTCAGGTCAGAGTCAGAGTCAGAGTCAGAGTCAGAGTCAGAGTCAGAGTCAGTGACAGAGTCAGAGTCATGATGTCGGAGTCAGAGTAAGAGTCAAAGTCGGAGTCATGAAGTTCGAGTCCGAGTCAGAGTCCGAGTCATAGTCATGAGGTCAAAGTCAGAGTCATAGTCAGAGTCAGTGTCAGCTTCCGAGTCAGAGTCGAAGTCAGAGTCAGAGTCCGAATCAGGGTCGGGTTAGAGTCAGAGTCAGAGTCAGAGTCGGAGTCCGAGTCATA
Source organism: Tenthredo distinguenda (assembly GCA_947538915.1). NCBI lineage: Eukaryota > Metazoa > Arthropoda > Insecta > Hymenoptera > Tenthredinidae > Tenthredo > Tenthredo distinguenda. The sequence goes on from OX384534.1 coordinate 18,397,870, forward strand.
GTCATGAGGTCAAAGTCAGAGTCATAGTCAGAGTCAGAGTCAGCGTCCGAGTCAGAGTCGAAGTCAGAGTCAGAGTCAGAGACAGAGTAAGAGTCAGAGTCCAAGTCAGGGTCGGGTTAGAGTCAGAGTCAGAGTCAGAGTCAGAGTCAGAGTCAGAGTCAGAGTCAGAGTCCGAGTCTGGGTCGGGTTAGCGTCAGAGTCACAGTCAGAGCCAAAGTCAAAGTCAGAGTCAGAGTCAAAGTCCGAGTCAGGGTCGGGTCAGAGTCAAAGTCCGAGTCAGAGTCAGAGTCACAGTCCGAGTCAGGGTCGGGTCAGAGTCAAAGTCCGAGTCAGAGTCAGAGTCACAGTCAGAGTCGGAGTCTCAGTTGGAGTCGGAGTCAGAGTCAGAGTCCGAGTCTGGGTCGGGTTAGAGTCAGAGTCAGAGTCAGAGCCAGAGTCAGAGTCAGAGTCAGAGTCGGAGTCAGAGTCAGAGTCAGAGTCAGAGTCAGAGTCCGAGTCAGGGTCAGAGTCAGAGTCAGATGCAGAGTCGAAGTCAGAGTCAGAGTGAGAGTCAGAGTCAGAGTCAGAGTCAGAGTCAGAGTCAGAGTCAGAGTCCGAGTCTGGGTCGGGTTAGAGTCAGAGTCCGAGTCAGGGTCAGGTCAGAGTCAGAGTCAGAGTCAGAGTCAGAGTCAGAGTCAGAGTCAGAGTCATGATGTCGGAGTCAGAGTACGAGTCCGAGCCAGGGTCAGGTCGGAGTCAGAGTCAGAGTCAGAGTCAGATTCAGAGTCAGCGTCAGAGTCAGAGTCAGAGTCAGAGTCAGAGTCAGAGTCAGAGTCAGAGTCAGAGTCAGAGTCACAGTCAGAGTCGGAGTCAGAGTTAGAGTCAGAGTCAGAGTCAGAGTCCGAGTCTGGGTCGGGTTAGAGTCAGAGTCAGAGTCAGAGCCAGAGTCAGAGTCAGAGTCAGAGTCAGAGTCGGAGTCAGAGTCAGAGTCAGAGTCAGAGTCAGAGTCCGAGTCAGGGTCAGGGTCAGAGTCAGATGCAGAGTCGAAGTCAGAGTCAGAGTCAGAGTCAGAGTCAGAGTCAGAGTCAGAGTCCGAGTCAGAGTCAGAGTCAGAGTCAGAGTCAGAGTCAGAGTCAGAGTCAGAGTCAGAGTCAGAGTCAGAGTCAGAGTCAGCGTCACAGTCAGAGTCAGAGTCAGAATCAGAGTCAGAGTCTGATTCAGAGTCAGAGTCAGAGTCAGAGTCAGAGTCAGAGTCAGAGTCAGAGTCAGAGTCAGAGTCAGAGTCAGAGTCAAAATCAGAGTCAGAGTCCGAGTCACAGTTAGAGTCAGAGTCAGAGTCAGAGTCAGAGTCAGAGTCAGAGTCAGAGTCAGAGTCAGAGTCAGAGTCAGAGTCCGAGTCCGATTTCGAGTCCGATTTCGAGTCCGAGTCCGAGTCCGAGTCCGAGTCAGGGTTAGGTCAGAGTCAGAGTCAGAGTCAGAGTCAGAGTCAGAGTCAGAGTCAGAGTCAGAGTCAGAGTCAGAGTCATGATGTCGAACTCGAAGTACGAGTCCGAGCCAGGGTCAGGTAGGAGTCAGAGTCAGAGTCAGAGTCAGAGTCAGAGTCAGAGTCAGCGTCAGAGTCAGAGTCAGAGTCAGAATCAGAGTCAGAGTCTGATTCAGAGTCAGAGTCAGAGTCAGAGTCAGAGTCAGAGTCAGAGTCAGAGTCAGAGTCAGAGTCAGAGTCAGAGTCAAAATCAGATTCAGAGTCTAAGTCACAGTTAGAGTCAGAGTGAGAGTCAGAGTCAGAGTCAGAGTCAGAGTCAGAGTAAGAGTCAGAGTCAGAGTCCGAGTCAGGGTCAGGTCAGAGTCAGAGTCAGAGTCAGAGTCAGAGTCAGAGTCAGAGTCAGTGACAGAGTCAGAGTCATGATGTCGGAGTCAGAGTAAGAGTCAAAGTCGGAGTCATGAAGTTCGAGTCCGAGTCAGAGTCCGAGTCATAGTCATGAGGTCAGAGTCAGAGTCATAGTCAGAGTCAGTGTCAGCTTCCGAGTCAGAGTCGAAGTCAGAGTCAGAGTCCGAATCAGGGTCGGGTTAGAGTCAGAGTCAGAGTCAGAGTCGGAGTCCGAGTCATAGTCATGAGGTCAAAGTCAGAGTCATAGTCAGAGTCAGAGTCAGCGTCCGAGTCAGAGTCGAAGTCAGAGTCAGAGTCAGAGACAGAGTAAGAGTCAGAGTCCAAGTCAGGGTCGGGTTAGAGTCAGAGTCAGAGTCAGAGTCAGAGTCAGAGTCAGAGTCAGAGTCAGAGTCCGAGTCTGGGTCGGGTTAGCGTCAGAGTCACAGTCAGAGCCAAAGTCAGAGTCAGAGTCAGAGCCAGAGTCGGACTCAGACTCAGAGTCAGAGTCAGAGTCAGAGTCAGAGTCAGAGTCCGAGTCTGGGTCGGGTTAGAGCCAGATTCAGAGTCGGAGTCAGAGTCAGAGTCAGAGTCAGAGTCAGAGTCAGAGTCAGAGTCCGAGTCTGGGTCGGGTTAAAGTCAGAGTCAGAGTCAGAGTCAGAGTCAGATTTAGAATCAGAGTCAGAGTCTGATTCAGAGTCAGAGTCAGAGTCGGTGTCAGAGTCAGAAACAGAGTCAGAGTCCGAGTCAGTGTCAGGTCAGAGTCAGAGTCAGAGTCCGAGTCAGTGTCAGGTCAGAGTCAGAGTCAGAGTCAGAGTCAGAGTCAGAGTTAGAGTCAGAGTCGGTGTCAGGGTCAGGTCAGAGTCAGAGTCAGAGTCAGAGTAAGCGTCAGAGCGAGAGTCGGAGTCAGAGTCAAAGTCAGAGTCAGAGTCAAAGTCCGAGTCAGGGTCGGGTCAGAGTCAAAGTCCGAGTCAGAGTCAGAGTCACAGTCCGAGTCGGAGTCTCAGTTAGAGTCGGAGTCAGAGTCAGAGTCCGAGTCTGGGTCGGGTTAGAGTCAGAGTCAGAGTCAGAGCCAGAGTCAGAGTCAGAGTCAGAGTCAGAGTCGGAGTCAGAGTCAGAGTCAGAGTCAGAGTCAGAGTCCGAGTCAGGGTCAGAGTCATAGTCAGATGCAGAGTCGAAGTCAGAGTCAGAGTCAGAGTCAGAGTCAGAGTCAGAGTCAGAGTCAGAGTCAGAGTCAGAGTCCGAGTCTGGGTCGGGTTAGAGTCAGATTTCGAGTCAGGGTCAGGTCAGAGTCAGAGTCAGAGTCAGAGTCAGAGTCAGAGTCAGAGTCAGAGTCATGATGTCGGAGTCAGTGTACGAGTCCGAGCCAGGGTCAGGTCGGAGTCAGAGTCAGAGTCAGAGTCAGATTCAGAGTCAGCGTCAGAGTCAGAGTCAGAGTCAGAGTCAGAGTCAGAGTCAGAGTCAGAGTCAGAGTCAGAGTCACAGTCAGAGTCGGAGTCAGAGTTAGAGTCAGAGTCAGAGTCAAAGTCCGAGTCTGGGTCGGGTTAGAGTCAGAGTCAGAGTCAGAGCCAGAGTCAGAGTCAGAGTCAGAGTCAGAGTCGGAGTCAGAGTCAGAGTCAGAGTCAGAGTCAGAGTCCGAGTCAGGGTCAGGGTCAGAGTCAGATGCAGAGTCGAAGTCAGAGTCAGAGTCAGAGTCAGAGTCAGAGTCAGAGTCAGAGTCCGAGTCAGAGTCAGAGTCAGAGTCAGAGTCAGAGTCAGAGTCAGAGTCAGAGTCAGAGTCAGAGTCAGAGTCAGAGTCAGCGTCACAGTCAGAGTCAGAGTCAGAATCAGAGTCAGAGTCTGATTCAGAGTCAGAGTCAGAGTCAGAGTCAGAGTCAGAGTCAGAGTCAGAGTCAGAGTCAGAGTCAAAATCAGAGTCAGAGTCCGAGTCACAGTTAGAGTCAGAGTCAGAGTCAGAGTCAGAGTCAGAGTCAGAGTCAGAGTCAGCGTCAGAGTCAGATTCCGAGTCAGAGTCAGAGTCATAGTCCGAGCCAGGGTCAGGTCGGAGTCAGAGTCAGAGTCAGAGTCAGATTCAGAGTCAGAGTCAGAGTCAGAGTCAGAGTCAGAGTCAGAATCAGAGTCAAAGTCTGATTCAGAGTCAGAGTCAGAGTCAGAGTCAGAGTCAGAGTCAGAGTCAGAGTTAGAGTTAGAGTCGGTGTCAGGGTCAGGTCAGAGTCAGAGTCAGAGTCAGAGTCAGAGTCAGAGCGAGAGTCGGAGTCAGAGTCAAAGTCAGAGTCAGAGTCAAAGTCCGAGTCAGGGTCGGGTCAGAGTCAAAGTCCGAGTCGGAGTCAGAGTCACAGTCAGAGTCGGAGTCAGAGTTAGAGTCAGAGTCAGAGTCAGAGTCCGAGTCTGGGTCGGGTAAGAGTCAGAGTCAGAGTCAGAGCCAGAGTCAGAGTCAGAGTCAGGGTCAGAGTCAGAGTCAGAGTCAGAGTCAGAGTCAGAGTCAGAGTCAGAGTAAGAGTCAGAGTCAGAGTCAGAGTCAGAGTCAGAGTCAGATTCAGAGTCAGAGTCAGAGTCAGAGTCAGAGTCAGAGTCCGAGTCCGATTTCGAGTCCGAGTCCGAGTCCGAGTCCGAGTCAGGGTCAGGTCAGAGTCAGAGTCAGAGTCAGAGTCAGAGTCAGAGTCAGAGTCAGAGTCAGAGTCAGAGTCAGAGCCAGAGTCAGAGTCAGAGTCAGAGTCAGAGTCAGAGTCAGAGTCAGAGTCAGAGTAAGAGTCAGAGTCAGAGTCCGAGTCAGGGTCAGGTCAGAGTCAGAGTCAGAGTCAGAGTCAGAGTCAGAGTCAGAGTCAGTGACAGAGTCAGAGTCATGATGTCGGAGTCAGAGTAAGAGTCAAAGTCGGAGTCATGAAGTTGGAGTCCGAGTCAGAGTCCGAGTCATAGTCATGAGGTCAAAGTCAGAGTCATAGTCAGAGTCAGTGTCAGCGTCCGAGTCAGAGTCGAAGTCAGAGTCAGAGTCCAAGTCAGGGTCGGGTTAGAGTCAGAGTCGGAGTCAGAGTCAGAGTCAGAGTCAGAGTCCGAGTCTGGGTCAGGTCAGAGTCAGAGTCAGAGTCAGAGTCAGAGTCAGAGTCAGAGTCAGTGACAGAGTCAGAGTCATGATGTCGGAGTCAGAGTAAGTGTCAAAGTCGGAGTCATGAAGTTGGAGTCCGAGTCAGAGTCCGAGTCATAGTCATGAGGTCAAAGTCAGAGTCATAGTCAGAGTCAGAGTCAGCGTCCGAGTCAGAGTCGAAGTCAGAGTCAGAGTCAGAGTCAGAGTCAGAGTCAGAGTCCAAGTCAGGGTCGGGTTAGAGTCAGATTCAGAGTCAGAGTCAGAGTCAGAGTCAGAGTCCGAGTCTGGGTCGGGTTAGAGTCAGAGTCAGAGTCAGAGTCAGAGTCAGAGTCAGAGTCAGAGTCAGAGTCAGAGTCCGAGTCTGGGTCGGGTTAGAGTCAGAGTCCGAGTCAGGGTCAGGTCAGAGTCAGAGTCAGAGTCAGAGTCAGAGTCAGAGTCAGAGTCAGAGTCCGAGTCAGAGTCAGAGTCAGAGTCAGAGTCCGAGTCAGTGTCAGGTCAGAGTCAGAGTCAGAGTCAGAGTCAGAGTCAGAGTTAGAGTCAGAGTCGGTGTCAGGGTCAGGTCAGAGTCAGAGTCAGAGTCAGAGTAAGCGTCAGAGCGAGAGTCGGAGTCAGAGTCAAAGTCAGAGTCGGAGTCAAAGTCCGAGTCAGGGTCGGGTCAGAGTCAAAGTCCGAGTCAGAGTCAGAGTCACAGTCAGAGTCGGAGTCTGAGTTAGAGTCGGAGTCAGAGTCAGAGTCCGAGTCTGGGTCGGGTTAGAGTCAGAGTCAGAGTCAGAGCCAGAGTCAGAGTCAGAGTCAGAGTCAGAGTCGGAGTCAGAGTCAGATTCAGAGTCAGAGTCAGAGTCCGAGTCAGGGTCAGAGTCAGAGTCAGCGTCACAGTCAGAGTCAGAGTCAGAATCAGAGTCAGAGTCTGATTCAGAGTCAGAGTCAGAGTCAGAGTCAGAGTCAGAGTCAGAGTCAGAGTCAGAGTCAGAGTCAGAGTCAGAGTCGGTGTCAGGGTCAGGTCAGAGTCAGAGTCAGAGTCAGAGTAAGCGTCAGAGCGAGAGTCGGAGTCAGAGTCAAAGTCAGAGTCAGAGTCAAAGTCCGAGTCAGGGTCGGGTCAGAGTCAAAGTCCGAGTCAGAGTCAGAGTCACAGTCAGAGTCGGAGTCTGAGTTAGAGTCGGAGTCAGAGTCAGAGTCCGAGTCTGGGTCGGGTTAGAGTCAGAGTCAGAGTCAGAGCCAGAGTCAGAGTCAGAGTCAGAGTCAGAGTCGGAGTCAGAGTCAGATTCAGAGTCAGAGTCAGAGTCCGAGTCAGGGTCAGAGTCAGAGTCAGATGCAGAGTCGAAGTCAGAGTCAGAGTCAGAGTCAGAGTCAGAGTCAGAGTCAGAGTCAGAGTCAGAGTCCGAGTCTGGGTCGGGTTAGAGTCAGAGTCCGAGTCAGGGTCAGGTCAGAGTCAGAGTCAGAGTCAGAGTCAGAGTCAGAGTCAGAGTCAGAGTCCGAGTCAGAGTCAGAGTCAGAGTCAGAGTCAGAGTCAGAGTCAGAGTCAGAGTCAGAGTCAGAGTCAGAGTCAGAGTCGAAGTCAGAGTCAGAGTCAGAGTCAGAGTCGGAGTCAGAGTCAGAGTCAGAGTCAGAGTCCGAGTCTGGGTCGGGTTAGAGTCAGAGTCCGAGTCAGGGTCAGGTCAGAGTCAGAGTCAGAGTCAGAGTCAGAGTCAGAGTCAGAGTCAGAGTCCGAGTCAGAGTCAGAGTCAGAGTCAGAGTCAGAGTCAGAGTCAGAGTCAGAGTCAGAGTCAGAGTCAGAGTCAGAGTCAGCGTCAGAGTCAGAGTCAGAGTCAGAATCAGAGTCAGAGTCTGATTCAGAGTCAGAGTCAGAGTCAGAGTCAGAGTCAGAGTCAGAGTCAGAGTCAGAGTCAGAGTCAGAGTCAGAGTCAGAGTCAAAATCAGAGTCAGAGTCTGAGTCACAGTTAGAGTCAGAGTCAGAGTCAGAGTCAGAGTCAGAGTCAGAGTCAGAGTCAGAGTCAGATTCCGAGTCAGAGTCAGAGTCAGAGTCCGAGCCAGGGTCAGGTCGGAGTCAGAGTCAGAGTCAGAGTCAGAGTCAGAGTCAGAGTCAGAGTCAGATTCAGAGTCAGAGTCAGAGTCAGAGTCCGAGTCAGGGTCAAGCCAGAGTCATAGTCAGAGTCAGAGTCAGCGTCAGAGTCATGATGTCGGAGTCAGAGTAAGAGTCAAAGTCGGAGTCATGAAGTTCGAGTCCGAGTCAGAGTCCGAGTCATAGTCATGAGGTCAAAGTCAGAGTCATAGTCAGAGTCAGAGTCAGAGTCAGAGTCAGAGTCAGAGTCAGAGTCAGTGACAGAGTCAGAGTCATGATGTCGGAGTCAGAGTAAGTGTCAAAGTCGGAGTCATGAAGTTGGAGTCCTAGTCAGAGTCCGAGTCATAGTCACGAGGTCAAATTCAGAGTCATAGTCAGAGTCAGAGTCAGCGTCCGAGTCAGAGTCGAAGTCAGAGTCAGAGTCAGAGTCACAGTCAGAGTCAGAGTCCAAGTCAGGGTCGGGTTAGAGTCAGAGTCAGAGTCAGAGTCAGAGTCAGAGTCAGAGTCCGAGTCTGGGTCGGGTTAGAGTCAGAGTCAGAGTCAGAGTCAGAGTCAGAGTCAGAGTCAGAGTCAGAGTCAGAGTCCGAGTCTGGGTCGGGTTAGAGTCAGAGTCCGAGTCAGGGTCAGGTCAGAGTCAGAGTCAGAGTCAGAGTCAGAGTCAGAGTCAGAGTCAGAGTCCGAGTCAGAGTCAGAGTCAGAGTCAGAGTCAGAGTCAGAGTCAGAGTCAGAGTCAGAGTCAGAGTCAGAGTCAGAGTCAGCGTCAGAGTCAGAGTCAGAGTCAGAATCAGAGTCAGAGTCTGATTAAGAGTCAGAGTCAGAGTCAGAGTCAGAGTCAAAGTCAGAGTCAGAGTCAGAGTCAGAGTCAGAGTCAGAGTCAAAATCAGAGTCAGAGTCTGAGTCACAGTTAGAGTCAGAGTCAGAGTCAGAGTCAGAGTCAGAGTCAGAGTCAGAGTCAGAGTCAGATTCCGAGTCAGAGTCAGAGTCAGAGTCCGAGCCAGGGTCAGGTCGGAGTCAGAGTCAGAGTCAGAGTCAGAGTCAGAGTCAGAGTCAGAGTCAGAGTCAGAGTCAGAGTTAGAGTCAGAGTCCGAGTCAGAGTCAGAGTCAGAGTCAGAGTCAGAGTCAGAGTCAGAGTCAGAGTCAGAGTCAGAGTCAGAGTCAGAGTCAGAGTCAGCGTCAGAGTCAGAGTCAGAGTCAGAATCAGAGTCAGAGTCTGATTCAGAGTCAGAGTCAGAGTCAGAGTCAGAGTCAAAGTCAGAGTCAGAGTCAGAGTCAGAGTCAGAGTCAGAGTCAAAATCAGAGTCAGAGTCTGAGTCACAGTTAGAGTCAGAGTCAGAGTCAGAGTCAGAGTCAGAGTCAGAGTCAGAGTCAGAGTCAGATTCCGAGTCAGAGTCAGAGTCAGAGTCCGAGCCAGAGTCAGAGTCAGAGTCAGAGTCAGAGTCAGAGTCAGAGTCAGAGTCAGAGTCAGCGTCAGAGTCAGAGTCAGAGTCAGAATCAGAGTCAGAGTCTGATTCAGAGGCAGAGTCAGAGTCAGAGTCAGAGTCAAAGTCAAAGTCAGAGTCAGAGTCAGAGTCAGAGTCAGAGTCAGAGTCAGAGTCCAAGTCAGGGTCGGGTTAGAGTCAGAGTCAGAGTCAGAGTCAGAGTCAGAGTCAGAGTCCGAGTCTGGGTCGGGTTAGAGTCAGAGTCAGAGTCAGAGTCAGAGTCGGAGTCAGAGTCAGAGTCAGAGTCAGAGTCCGAGTCTGGGTCGGGTTAGAGTCAGAGTCCGAGTCAGGGTCAGGTCAGAGTCAGAGTCAGAGTCAGAGTCAGAGTCAGAGTCAGAGTCAGAGTCCGAGTCAAAGTCAGAGTCAGAGTCAGAGTCAGAGTCAGAGTCAGAGTCAGAGTCAGAGTCAGAGTCAGAGTCAGAGTCAGAGTCAGAGTCAGAGTCAGAGTCAGCGTCAGAGTCAGAGTCATGAGGTCAAAGTCAGAGTCATAGTCAGAGTCAGAGTCAGCGTCCGAGTCAGAGTCGAAGTCAGAGTCAGAGTCAGAGTCAGAGTCAGAGTCATGAGGTCAGAGTCGAAGTCAGAGTCAGAGTCAGAGTCAGAGTCGGAGTCAGAGTCAGAGTCAGAGTCAGAGTCCGAGTCTGGGTCGGGTTAGAGTCAGAGTCCGAGTCAGGGTCAGGTCAGAGTCAGAGTCAGAGTCAGAGTCAGAGTCAGAGTCAGAGTCAGAGTCCGAGTCAGAGTCAGAGTCAGAGTCAGAGTCAGAGTCAGAGTCAGAGTCAGAGTCAGAGTCAGAGTCAGAGTCAGAGTCAGCGTCAGAGTCAGAGTCAGAGTCAGAATCAGAGTCAGAGTCTGATTCAGAGTCAGAGTCAGAGTCAGAGTCAGAGTCAGAGTCAGAGTCAGAGTCAGAGTCAGAGTCAGAGTCAGAGTCAGAGTCAGAGTCAGAGTCAAAATCAGAGTCAGAGTCTGAGTCACAGTTAGAGTCAGAGTCAGAGTCAGAGTCAGAGTCAGAGTCAGAGTCAGAGTCAGAGTCAGATTCCGAGTCAGAGTCAGAGTCAGAGTCCGAGCCAGGGTCAGGTCGGAGTCAGAGTCAGAGTCAGAGTCAGAGTCAGAGTCAGAGTCAGATTCAGAGTCAGAGTCAGAGTCAGAGTCCGAGTCAGGGTCAAGCCAGAGTCATAGTCAGAGTCAGAGTCAGCGTCAGAGTCATGATGTCGGAGTCAGAGTAAGAGTCAAAGTCGGAGTCATGAAGTTCGAGTCCGAGTCAGAGTCCGAGTCATAGTCATGAGGTCAAAGTCAGAGTCATAGTCAGAGTCAGAGTCAGAGTCAGAGTCAGAGTCAGAGTCAGAGTCAGTGACAGAGTCAGAGTCATGATGTCGGAGTCAGAGTAAGTGTCAAAGTCGGAGTCATGAAGTTGGAGTCCTAGTCAGAGTCCGAGTCATAGTCATGAGGTCAAAGTCAGAGTCATAGTCAGAGTCAGAGTCAGCGTCCGAGTCAGAGTCGGAGTCAGAGTCAGAGTCAGAGTCAGAGTCAGAGTCAGAGTCCAAGTCAGGGTCGGGTTAGAGTCAGAGTCAGAGTCAGAGTCAGAGTCAGAGTCAGAGTCCGAGTCTGGGTCGGGTTAGAGTCAGAGTCAGAGTCAGAGTCAGAGTCAGAGTCAGAGTCAGAGTCAGAGTCAGAGTCCGAGTCTGGGTCGGGTTAGAGTCAGAGTCCGAGTCAGGGTCAGGTCAGAGTCAGAGTCAGAGTCAGATTCAGAGTCAGAGTCAGAGTCAGAGTCAGAGTCAGAGTCAGAGTCCGAGTCAGAGTCAGAGTCAGAGTCAGAGTCAGAGTCAGAGTCAGAGTCAGAGTCCGAGTCAGAGTCAGAGTCAGAGTCAGCGTCAGAGTCAGAGTCAGAGTCAGAATCAGAGTCAGAGTCTGATTCAGAGTCAGAGTCAGAGTCAGAGTCAGAGTCAAAGTCAGAGTCAGAGTCAGAGTCAGAGTCAGAGTCAGAGTCAAAATCAGAGTCAGAGTCTGAGTCACAGTTAGAGTCAGAGTCAGAGTCAGAGTCAGAGTCAGAGTCAGAGTCAGAGTCAGAGTCAGATTTCGAGTCAGAGTCAGAGTCAGAGTCCGAGCCAGGGTCAGGTCGGAGTCAGAGTCAGAGTCAGAGTCAGAGTCAGAGTCAGAGTCAGAGTCAGAGTCAGAGTCAGAGTCAGAGTCCGAGTCAGAGTCAGAGTCAGAGTCAGAGTCAGAGTCAGAGTCAGAGTCAGAGTCAGAGTCAGAGTCAGAGTCAGAATCAGAGTCAGCGTCAGAGTCAGAGTCAGAGTCAGAATCAGAGTCAGAGTCTGATTCAGAGTCAGAGTCAGAGTCAGAGTCAGAGTCAAAGTCAGAGTCAGAGTCAAAGTCAGAGTCAGAGTCAGAGTCAGAGTCAGAGTCAGAGTCCAAGTCAGGGTCGGGTTAGAGTCAGAGTCAGAGTCAGAGTCAGAGTCAGAGTCAGAGTCCGAGTCTGGGTCGGGTTAGAGTCAGAGTCAGAGTCAGAGTCAGAGTCGGAGTCAGAGTCAGAGTCAGAGTCCGAGTCTGGGTCGGGTTAGAGTCAGAGTCCGAGTCAGGGTCAGGTCAGAGTCAGAGTCAGAGTCAGAGTCAGAGTCCGAGTCAGAGTCAGAGTCAGAGTCAGAGTCAGCGTCCGAGTCAGAGTCGAAGTCAGAGTCAGAGTCAGAGTCACAGTCAGAGTCAGAGTCCAAGTCAGGGTCGGGTTAGAGTCAGAGTCAGAGTCAGAGTCAGAGTCAGAGTCAGAGTCCGAGTCTGGGTCGGGTTAGAGTCAGAGTCAGAGTCAGAGTCAGAGTCAGAGTCAGAGTCAGAGTCAGAGTCAGAGTCCGAGTCTGGGTCGGGTTAGAGTCAGAGTCCGAGTCAGGGTCCGGTCAGAGTCAGAGTCAGAGTCAGAGTCAGAGTCAGAGTCAGAGTCAGAGTCCGAGTCAGAGTCAGAGTCAGAGTCAGAGTCAGAGTCAGAGTCAGAGTCAGAGTCAGAGTCAGAGTCAGAGTCAGAGTCAGCGTCAGAGTCAGAGTCAGAGTCAGAATCAGAGTCAGAGTCTGATTAAGAGTCAGAGTCAGAGTCAGAGTCAGAGTCAAAGTCAGAGTCAGAGTCAGAGTCAGAGTCAGAGTCAGAGTCAAAATCAGAGTCAGAGTCTGAGTCACAGTTAGAGTCAGAGTCAGAGTCAGAGTCAGAGTCAGAGTCAGAGTCAGAGTCAGAGTCAGATTCCGAGTCAGAGTCAGAGTCAGAGTCCGAGCCAGGGTCAGGTCGGAGTCAGAGTCAGAGTCAGAGTCAGAGTCAGAGTCAGAGTCAGAGTCAGAGTCAGAGTCAGAGTTAGAGTCAGAGTCCGAGTCAGAGTCAGAGTCAGAGTCAGAGTCAGAGTCAGAGTCAGAATCAGAGTCAGAGTCTGATTCAGAGGCAGAGTCAGAGTCAGAGTCAGAGTCAAAGTCAAAGTCAGAGTCAGAGTCAGAGTCAGAGTCAGAGTCAGAGTCAGAGTCCAAGTCAGGGTCGGGTTAGAGTCAGAGTCAGAGTCAGAGTCAGAGTCAGAGTCAGAGTCCGAGTCTGGGTCGGGTTAGAGTCAGAGTCAGAGTCAGAGTCAGAATCAGAGTCAGAGTCTGATTCAGAGGCAGAGTCAGAGTCAGAGTCAGAGTCAAAGTCAAAGTCAGAGTCAGAGTCAGAGTCAGAGTCAGAGTCAGAGTCAGAGTCCAAGTCAGGGTCGGGTTAGAGTCAGAGTCAGAGTCAGAGTCAGAGTCAGAGTCAGAGTCCGAGTCTGGGTCGGGTTAGAGTCAGAGTCAGAGTCAGAGTCAGAGTCAGAGTCAGCGTCAGAGTCAGAGTCAGAGTCAGAGTCAGCGTCAGAGTCAGAGTCAGAGTCAGAATCAGAGTCAGAGTCTGATTCAGAGGCAGAGTCAGAGTCAGAGTCAGAGTCAAAGTCAAAGTCAGAGTCAGAGTCAGAGTCAGAGTCAGAGTCAGAGTCAGAGTCCAAGTCAGGGTCGGGTTAGAGTCAGAGTCAGAGTCAGAGTCAGAGTCAGAGTCAGAGTCCGAGTCTGGGTCGGGTTAGAGTCAGAGTCAGAGTCAGAGTCAGAGTCGGAGTCAGAGTCAGAGTCAGAGTCAGAGTCCGAGTCTGGGTCGGGTTAGAGTCAGAGTCCGAGTCAGGGTCAGGTCAGAGTCAGAGTCAGAGTCAGAGTCAGAGTCAGAGTCAGAGTCAGAGTCCGAGTCAAAGTCAGAGTCAGAGTCAGAGTCAGAGTCAGAGTCAGAGTCAGAGTCAGAGTCAGAGTCAGAGTCAGAGTCAGAGTCAGAGTCAGAGTCAGAGTCAGCGTCAGAGTCAGAGTCATGAGGTCAAAGTCAGAGTCATAGTCAGAGTCAGAGTCAGCGTCCGAGTCAGAGTCGAAGTCAGAGTCAGAGTCAGAGTCAGAGTCAGAGTCATGAGGTCAGAGTCGAAGTCAGAGTCAGAGTCAGAGTCAGAGTCGGAGTCAGAGTCAGAGTCAGAGTCAGAGTCCGAGTCTGGGTCGGGTTAGAGTCAGAGTCCGAGTCAGGGTCAGGTCAGAGTCAGAGTCAGAGTCAGAGTCAGAGTCAGAGTCAGAGTCAGAGTCCGAGTCAGAGTCAGAGTCAGAGTCAGAGTCAGAGTCAGAGTCAGAGTCAGAGTCAGAGTCAGAGTCAGAGTCAGAGTCAGCGTCAGAGTCAGAGTCAGAGTCAGAATCAGAGTCAGAGTCTGATTCAGAGTCAGAGTCAGAGTCAGAGTCAGAGTCAGAGTCAGAGTCAGAGTCAGAGTCAGAGTCAGAGTCAGAGTCAGAGTCAGAGTCAGAGTCAAAATCAGAGTCAGAGTCTGAGTCACAGTTAGAGTCAGAGTCAGAGTCAGAGTCAGAGTCAGAGTCAGAGTCAGAGTCAGAGTCAGATTCCGAGTCAGAGTCAGAGTCAGAGTCCGAGCCAGGGTCAGGTCGGAGTCAGAGTCAGAGTCAGAGTCAGAGTCAGAGTCAGAGTCAGATTCAGAGTCAGAGTCAGAGTCAGAGTCCGAGTCAGGGTCAAGCCAGAGTCATAGTCAGAGTCAGAGTCAGCGTCAGAGTCATGATGTCGGAGTCAGAGTAAGAGTCAAAGTCGGAGTCATGAAGTTCGAGTCCGAGTCAGAGTCCGAGTCATAGTCATGAGGTCAAAGTCAGAGTCATAGTCAGAGTCAGAGTCAGAGTCAGAGTCAGAGTCAGAGTCAGAGTCAGTGACAGAGTCAGAGTCATGATGTCGGAGTCAGAGTAAGTGTCAAAGTCGGAGTCATGAAGTTGGAGTCCTAGTCAGAGTCCGAGTCATAGTCATGAGGTCAAAGTCAGAGTCATAGTCAGAGTCAGAGTCAGCGTCCGAGTCAGAGTCGGAGTCAGAGTCAGAGTCAGAGTCAGAGTCAGAGTCAGAGTCCAAGTCAGGGTCGGGTTAGAGTCAGAGTCAGAGTCAGAGTCAGAGTCAGAGTCAGAGTCCGAGTCTGGGTCGGGTTAGAGTCAGAGTCAGAGTCAGAGTCAGAGTCAGAGTCAGAGTCAGAGTCAGAGTCAGAGTCCGAGTCTGGGTCGGGTTAGAGTCAGAGTCCGAGTCAGGGTCAGGTCAGAGTCAGAGTCAGAGTCAGAGTCAGAGTCAGAGTCAGAGTCAGAGTCAGAGTCAGAGTCAGAGTCCGAGTCAGAGTCAGAGTCAGAGTCAGAGTCAGAGTCAGAGTCAGAGTCAGAGTCCGAGTCAGAGTCAGAGTCAGAGTCAGCGTCAGAGTCAGAGTCAGAGTCAGAATCAGAGTCAGAGTCTGATTCAGAGTCAGAGTCAGAGTCAGAGTCAGAGTCAAAGTCAGAGTCAGAGTCAGAGTCAGAGTCAGAGTCAGAGTCAAAATCAGAGTCAGAGTCTGAGTCACAGTTAGAGTCAGAGTCAGAGTCAGAGTCAGAGTCAGAGTCAGAGTCAGAGTCAGAGTCAGATTTCGAGTCAGAGTCAGAGTCAGAGTCCGAGCCAGGGTCAGGTCGGAGTCAGAGTCAGAGTCAGAGTCAGAGTCAGAGTCAGAGTCAGAGTCAGAGTCAGAGTCAGAGTCAGAGTCCGAGTCAGAGTCAGAGTCAGAGTCAGAGTCAGAGTCAGAGTCAGAGTCAGAGTCAGAGTCAGAGTCAGAGTCAGAATCAGAGTCAGCGTCAGAGTCAGAGTCAGAGTCAGAATCAGAGTCAGAGTCTGATTCAGAGTCAGAGTCAGAGTCAGAGTCAGAGTCAAAGTCAGAGTCAGAGTCAAAGTCAGAGTCAGAGTCAGAGTCAGAGTCAGAGTCAGAGTCCAAGTCAGGGTCGGGTTAGAGTCAGAGTCAGAGTCAGAGTCAGAGTCAGAGTCAGAGTGCGAGTCTGGGTCGGGTTAGAGTCAGAGTCAGAGTCAGAGTCAGAGTCGGAGTCAGAGTCAGAGTCAGAGTCCGAGTCTGGGTCGGGTTAGAGTCAGAGTCCGAGTCAGGGTCAGGTCAGAGTCAGAGTCAGAGTCAGAGTCAGAGTCCGAGTCAGAGTCAGAGTCAGAGTCAGAGTCAGAGTCAGAGTCAGAGTCAGAGTCAGAGTCAGAGTCAGAGTCAGAGTCAGCGTCAGAGTCAGAGTCAGAGTCAGAATCAGAGTCAGAGTCTGATTCAGAGTCAGAGTCAGAGTCAGAGTCAGAGTCAAAGTCAGAGTCAGAGTCAGAGTCAGAGTCAGAGTCAGAGTCAGAGTCAGAGTCCAAGTCAGGGTCGGGTTAGAGTCAGAGTCAGAGTCAGAGTCAGAGTCAGAGTCAGAGTCCGAGTCTGGGTCGGGTTAGAGTCAGAGTCAGAGTGAGAGTCAGAGTCAGAGTCAGAGTCAGAGTCAGAGTCAGAGTCCGAGTCTGGGTCGGGTTAGAGTCAGAGTCCGAGTCAGGGTCAGGTCAGAGTCAGAGTCAGAGTCAGAGTCAGAGTCAGAGTCAGAGTCAGAGTCCGAGTCAGAGTCAGAGTCAGAGTCAGAGTCAGAGTCAGAGTCAGAGTCAGAGTCAGAGTCAGAGTCAGAGTCAGAGTCAGCGTCAGAGTCAGAGTCAGAGTCAGAATCAGAGTCAGAGTCTGATTCAGAGTCAGAGTCAGAGTCAGAGTCAGAGTCAAAGTCAGAGTCAGAGTCAGAGTCAGAGTCAGAGTCAGAGTCAAAATCAGAGTCAGAGTCTGAGTCACAGTTAGAGTCAGAGTCAGAGTCAGAGTCAGAGTCAGAGTCAGAGTCAGAGTCAGAGTCAGATTCCGAGTCAGAGTCAGAGTCAGAGTCCGAGCCAGGGTCAGGTCGGAGTCAGAGTCAGAGTCAGAGTTAGAGTCAGAGTCAGAGTCAGAGTCAGAGTCAGAGTCAGAGTCAGAGTCAGAGTCCGAGTCAGAGTCAGAGTCAGAGTCAGAGTCAGAGTCAGAGTCAGAGTCAGAGTCAGAGTCAGAGTCAGAGTCAGAGTCAGCGTCAGAGTCAGAGTCAGAGTCAGAATCAGAGTCAGAGTCTGATTCAGAGTCAGAGTCAGAGTCAGAGTCAGAGTCAAAGTCAGAGTCAGAGTCAGAGTCAGAGTCAGAGTCAGAGTCAGAGTCCAAGTCAGGGTCGGGTTAGAGTCAGAGTCAGAGTCAGAGTCAGAGTCAGAGTCCGAGTCTGGGTCGGGTTAGAGTCAGAGTCAGAGTCAGAGTCAGAGTCAGAGTCAGAGTCAGAGTCAGAGTCAGAGTCAGAGTCAGAGTCCGAGTCTGGGTCGGGTTAGAGTCAGAGTCAGAGTCAGAGTCCGAGTCTGGGTCGGGTTAGAGTCAGAGTCAGAGTCAGAGTCAGAGTCGGAGTCAGAGTCAGAGTCAGAGTCCGAGTCTGGGTCGGGTTAGAGTCAGAGTCCGAGTCAGGGTCAGGTCAGAGTCAGAGTCAGAGTCAGAGTCAGAGTCAGAGTCAGAGTCAGAGTCCGAGTCAGAGTCAGAGTCAGAGTCAGAGTCAGAGTCAGATTCAGAGTCAGAGTCAGAGTCAGAGTCAGAGTCAGAGTGAGCGTCAGAGTCAGAGTCAGAGTCAGAATCAGAGTCAAAGTCTGATTCAGAGTCAGAGTCAGAGTCAGAGTCAGAGTCAAAGTCAGAGTCAGAGTCAGAGTCAGAGTCAGAGTCAGAGTCAGAGTCAGAGTCCAAGTCAGGGTCGGGTTAGAGTCAGAGTCAGAGTCAGAGTCAGAGTCAGAGTCAGAGTCCGAGTCTGGGTCGGGTTAGAGTCAGAGTCAGAGTGAGAGTCAGAGTCAGAGTCAGAGTCAGAGTCAGAGTCAGAGTCCGAGTCTGGGTCGGGTTAGAGTCAGAGTCCGAGTCAGGGTCAGGTCAGAGTCAGAGTCAGAGTCAGAGTCAGAGTCAGAGTCAGAGTCAGAGTCCGAGTCAGAGTCAGAGTCAGAGTCAGAGTCAGAGTCAGAGTCAGAGTCAGAGTCAGAGTCAGAGTCAGAGTCAGAGTCAGCGTCAGAGTCAGAGTCAGAGTCAGAATCAGAGTCAGAGTCTGATTCAGAGTCAGAGTCAGAGTCAGAGTCAGAGTCAAAGTCAGAGTCAGAGTCAGAGTCAGAGTCAGAGTCAGAGTCAAAATCAGAGTCAGAGTCTGAGTCACAGTTAGAGTCAGAGTCAGAGTCAGAGTCAGAGTCAGAGTCAGAGTCAGAGTCAGAGTCAGATTCCGAGTCAGAGTCAGAGTCAGATTCCGAGCCAGGGTCAGGTCGGAGTCAGAGTCAGAGTCAGAGTCAGAGTCAGAGTCAGAGTCAGAGTCAGAGTCAGAGTCAGAGTCAGAGTCAGAGTCCGAGTCAGAGTCAGAGTCAGAGTCAGAGTCAGACTCAGAGTCAGAGTCAGAGTCAGAGTCAGAGTCAGCGTCAGAGTCAGAGTCAGAGTCAGAATCAGAGTCAGAGTCTGATTCAGAGTCAGAGTCAGAGTCAGAGTCAGAGTCAAAGTCAGAGTCAGAGTCAGAGTCAGAGTCAGAGTCAGAGTCAGAGTCCAAGTCAGGGTCGGGTTAGAGTCAGAGTCAGAGTCAGAGTCAGAGTCAGAGTCAGAGTCCGAGTCTGGGTCGGGTTAGAGTCAGAGTCAGAGTCAGAGTCAGAGTCGGAGTCAGAGTCAGAGTCAGAGTCAGAGTCCGAGTATGGGTCGGGTTAGAGTCAGAGTCCGAGTCAGGGTCAGGTCAGAGTCAGAGTCAGAGTCAGAGTCAGAGTCAGAGTCAGAGTCAGAGTCCGAGTCAGAGTCAGAGTCAGAGTCAGAGTCAGAGTCAGAGTCAGAGTCAGAGTCAGAGTCAGAGTCAGAGTCAGAGTCAGCGTCAGAGTCAGAGTCAGAGTCAGAATCAGAGTCAGAGTCTGATTCAGAGTCAGATTCAGAGTCAGAGTCAGAGTCAAAGTCAGAGTCAGAGTCAGAGTCAGAGTCAGAGTCAGAGTCAAAATCAGAGTCAGAGTCTGAGTCACAGTTAGAGTCAGAGTCAGAGTCAGAGTCAGAGTCAGAGTCAGAGTCAGATTCCGAGTCAGAGTCAGAGTCAGAGTCCGAGCCAGGGTCAGGTCGGAGTCAGAGTCAGAGTCAGAGTCAGAGTCAGAGTCAGAGTCAGAGTCAGAGTCAGAGTCAGAGTCAGAGTCAGAGTCAGAGTCGGAGTCAGAGTCCGAGTCTGGGTCGGGTTAAAGTCAGAGTCAGAGCCAGAGTCAGAGTCAGAGTCAGAGTCAGAGCCAGAGTCAGAGTCAGACTCAGAGTCAGAGTCAGAGTCATAGTCAGAGGCAGAGTCAGATTTAGAATCAGAGTCAGAGTCTTATTCAGAGTCAGAGTCAGAGTCGGTGTCAGAGTCAGAGTCAGAGTCAGAGTCCGAGTCAGTGTCAGGTCAGAGTCAGAGTCAGAGTCAGAGTCAGAGTCAGAGTTAGAGTCAGAGTCGGTGTCAGGGTCAGGTCAGAGTCAGAGTCAGAGTCAGAGTAAGCGTCAGAGCGAGAGTCGGAGTCAGAGTCAAAGTCAGAGTCAGAGTCAAAGTCCGAGTCAGGGTCGGGTCAGAGTCAAAGTCCGAGTCAGAGTCAGAGTCACAGTCAGAGTCGGAGTCTGAGTTAGAGTCAGAGTCAGAGTCCGAGCCAGGGTCAGGTCGGAGTCAGAGTCAGAGTCAGAGTCAGAGTCAGAGTCAGAGTCAGAGTCAGAGTCAGAGTCAGAGTCAGAGTCAGAGTCCGAGTCAGAGTCAGAGTCAGAGTCAGAGTCAGAGTCAGAGTCAGAGTCAGAGTCAGAGTCAGAGTCAGAGTCAGAGTCAGCGTCAGAGTCAGAGTCAGAGTCAGAATCAGAGTCAGAGTCTGATTCAGAGTCAGAGTCAGAGTCAGAGTCAGAGTCAAAGTCAGAGTCAGAGTCAGAGTCAGAGTCAGAGTCAGAGTCAGAGTCAGAGTCAGAGTCAGAGTCAGAGTCAGAGTCCGAGTCAGAGTCAGAGTCAGAGTCAGAGTCAGAGTCAGAGTCAGAAACAGAGTCAGAGTCAGAGTCAGAGTCAGAGTCAGAGTAAGCGTCAGAGCGAGAGTCGGAGTCAGAGTCAAAGTCAGAGTCAGAGTCAAAGTCCGAGTCAGGGTCGGGTCAGAGACAAAGTCCGAGTCAGAGTCAGAGTCACAGTCAGAGTCGGAGTCTGAGTTAGAGTCGGAGTCAGAGTCAGAGTCCGAGTCTGGGTCGGGTTAGAGTCAGAGTCAGAGTCAGAGCCAGAGTCAGAGTCAGAGTCAGAGTCAGAATCGGAGTCAGAATCAGAGTCAGAGTCAGAGTCAGAGTCCGAGTCAGGGTCAGAGTCAGAGTCAGATGCAGAGTCGAAGTCAGAGTCAGAGTCAGAGTCAGAGTCAGAGTCAGAGTCAGAGTCAGAGTCAGAGTCCGAGTCTGGGTCGGGTTAGAGTCAGAGTCCGAGTCAGGGTCAGGTCAGAGTCAGAGTCAGAGTCAGAGTCAGAGTCAGAGTCAGAGTCAGAGTCCGAGTCAGAGTCAGAGTCAGAGTCAGAGTCAGAGTCAGAGTCAGAGTCAGAGTCAGAGTCAGAGTCAGAGTCAGAGTCAGCGTCAGAGTCAGAGTCAGAGTCAGAATCCGAGCCAGAGTCTGATTCAGAGTCAGAGTCAGAGTCAGAGTCAGAGTCAGAGTCAGAGTCAGAGTCAGAGTCAGAGTCAAAATCAGAGTCAGAGTCTGAGTCACACTTAGAGTCAGAGTCAGAGTCAGAGTCAGAGTCAGAGTCAGAGTCAGAGTCAGAGTCAGATTCCGAGTCAGAGTCAGAGTCAGAGTCCGAGCCAGGGTCAGGTCGGAGTCAGAGTCATAGTCAGAGTCAGAGTCAGAGTCAGAGTCAGATTCAGAGTCAGAGTCAGAGTCAGAGTCCGAGTCAGGGTCAAGCCAGAGTCATAGTCAGAGTCAGAGTCAGCGTCAGAGTCATGATGTCGGAGTCAGAGTAAGAGTCAAAGTCGGAGTCATGAAGTTCGAGTCCGAGTCAGAGTCCGAGTCATAGTCATGAGGTCAAAGTCAGAGTCATAGTCAGAGTCAGAGTCAGAGTCAGAGTCAGAGTCAGAGTCAGAGTCAGTGACAGAGTCAGAGTCATGATGTCGGAGTCAGAGTAAGTGTCAAAGTCGGAGTCATGAAGTTGGAGTCCGAGTCAGAGTCCGAGTCATAGTCATGAGGTCAAAGTCAGAGTCATAGTCAGAGTCAGAGTCAGCGTCCGAGTCAGAGTCGAAGTCAGAGTCAGAGTCAGAGTCAGAGTCAGAGTCAGAGTTCAAGTCAGGGTCGGGTTAGAGTCAGAGTCAGAGTCAGAGTCAGAGTCAGAGTCAGAGTCCGAGTCTGGGTCGGGTTAGAGTCAGAGTCCGAGTCAGGGTCAGGTCAGAGTCAGAGTCAGAGTCAGAGTCAGAGTCAGAGTCAGAGTCAGAGTCCGAGTCAGAGTCAGAGTCAGAGTCAGAGTCAGAGTCAGAGTCAGAGTCAGAGTCAGAGTCAGAGTCAGAGTCAGAGTCAGCGTCAGAGTCAGAGTCAGAGTCAGAGTCCGAGTCTGGGTCGGGTTAGAGTCAGAGTCCGAGTCAGGGTCAGGTCAGAGTCAGAGTCAGAGTCAGAGTCAGAGTCAGAGTCAGAGTCAGAGTCCGAGTCAGAGTCAGAGTCAGAGTCAGAGTCAGAGTCAGAGTCAGAGTCAGAGTCAGAGTCAGAGTCAGAGTCAGAGTCAGCGTCAGAGTCAGAGTCAGAGTCAGAATCAGAGTCAGAGTCTGATTCAGAGTCAGAGTCAGAGTCAGAGTCAGAGTCAAAGTCAGAGTCAGAGTCAGAGTCAGAGTCAGAGTCAGAGTCAGAGTCGGAGTCCAAGTCAGGGTCAAGTTAGAGTCAGAGTCAGATTCAGAGTCAGAGTCAGAGTCAGAGTCCGAGTCTGGGTCGGGTTAGAGTCAGAGTCAGAGTCAGAGTCAGAGTCAGAGTCAGAGTCAGAGTCAGAGTCAGAGTCCGAGTCTGGGTCGGGTTAGAGTCAGAGTCCGAGACAGGGTCAGGTCAGAGTCAGAGTCAGAGTCAGAGTCAGAGTCAGAGTCAGAGTCAGAGTCCGAGTCAGAGTCAGAGTCAGAGTCAGAGTCAGAGTCAGAGTCAGAGTCAGAGTCAGAGTCAGAGTAAGAGTCAGAGTCAGAGTCAGCGTCAGAGTCAGAGTCAGAGTCAGAATCAGAGTCAGAGTCTGATTCGGAGTCAGAGTCAGAGTCAGAGTCAGAGTCAAAGTCAGAGTCAGAGTCAGAGTCAGAGTCAGAGTCAGAGTCAGAGTCAGAGTCAGATTCCGAGTCAGAGTCAGAGTCAGAGTCCGAGCCAGGGTCAGGTCGGAGTCAGAGTCAGAGTCAGAGTCAGAGTCCGAGTCTGGGTCGGGTTAGAGTCAGAGTCCGAGTCAGGGTCAGGTCAGAGTCAGAGTCAGAGTCAGAGTCAGAGTCAGAGTCAGAGTCAGAGTCCGAGTCAGAGTCAGAGTCAGAGTCAGAGTCAGAGTCAGAGTCAGAGTCAGAGTCAGAGTCAGATTCCGAGTCAGAGTCAGAGTCAGAGTCAGATTCAGAGTCAGAGTCAGAGTCAGAGTCCGAGTCAGGGTCAAGCCAGAGTCATAGTCAGAGTCAGAGTCAGCGTCAGAGTCATGATGTCGGAGTCAGAGTAAGAGTCAAAGTCGGAGTCATGAAGTTTGAGTCCGAGTCAGAGTCCGAGTCATAGTCATGAGGTCAAAGTCAGAGTCATAGTCAGAGTCAGAGTCAGAGTCAGAGTCAGAGTCAGAGTCAGAGTCAGTGACAGAGTCAGAGTCATGATGTCGGAGTCAGAGTAAGTGTCAAAGTCGGAGTCATGAAGTTGGAGTCCGAGTCAGAGTCCGAGTCATAGTCATGAGGTCAAAGTCAGAGTCATAGTCAGAGTCAGAGTCAGCGTCCGAGTCAGAGTCGAAGTCAGAGTCAGAGTCAGAGTCAGAGTCAGAGTCAGAGTCCAAGTCAGGGTCGGGTTAGAGTCAGAGTCAGAGTCAGAGTCAGAGTCAGAGTCAGAGTCCGAGTCTGGGTCGGGTTAGAGTCAGAGTCAGAGTCAGAGTCAGAGTCAGAGTCAGAGTCAGAGTCAGAGTCAGAGTCCGAGTCTGGGTCGGGTTAGAGTCAGAGTCCGAGTCAGGGTCAGGTCAGAGTCAGAGTCAGAGTCAGAGTCAGAGTCAGAGTCAGAGTCAGAGTCCGAGTCAGAGTCAGAGTCAGAGTCAGAGTCAGAGTCAGAGTCAGAGTCAGAGTCAGAGTCAGAGTCAGAGTCAGAGTCAGCGTCAGAGTCAGAGTCAGAGTCAGAATCAGAGTCAGAGTCTGATTCAGAGTCAGAGTCAGAGTCAGAGTCAGAGTCAAAGTCAGAGTCAGAGTCAGAGTCAGAGTCAGAGTCAGAGTCAGAGTCAGAGTTCAAGTCAGGGTCGGGTTAGAGTCAGAGTCAGAGTCAGAGTCAGAGTCAGAGTCAAAGTCCGAGTCTGGGTCGGGTTAGAGTCAGAGTCAGAGTCAGAGTCAGAGTCAGAGTCAGAGTCAGAGTCAGAGTCAGAGTCCGAGTCTGGGTCGGGTTAGAGTCAGAGTCCGAGTCAGGGTCAGGTCAGAGTCAGAGTCAGAGTCAGAGTCAGAGTCAGAGTCAGAGTCAGAGTCCGAGTCAGAGTCAGAGTCAGAGTCAGAGTCAGAGTCAGAGTCAGAGTCAGAGTCAGAGTCAGAGTCAGAGTCAGAGTCAGCGTCAGAGTCAGAGTCAGAGTCAGAATCAGAGTCAGAGTCTGCTTCAGAGTCAGAGTCAGAGTCAGAGTCAGAGTCAAAGTCAGAGTCAGAGTCAGAGTCAGAGTCAGAGTCAGAGTCAAAATCAGAGTCAGAGTCTGAGTCACAGTTAGAGTCAGAGTCAGAGTCAGAGTCAGAGTCAGAGTCAGAGTCAGAGTCAGAGTCAGATTCCGAGTCAGAGTCAGAGTCAGAGTCCGAGCCAGGGTCAGGTCGGAGTCAGAGTCAGAGTCAGAGTCAGAGTCAGAATCAGAGTCAGAGTCAGAGTCAGAGTCAGAGTCAGAGTCAGAGTCCGAGTCAGAGTCAGAGTCAGAGTCAGAGTCAGAGTCAGAGTCAGAGTCAGAGTCAGAGTCAGAGTCAGAGTCAGAGTCAGCGTCAGAGTCAGAGTCAGAGTCAGAATCAGAGTCAGACTCTGATTCAGAGTCAGAGTCAGAGTCAGAGTCAGAGTCAAAGTCAGAGTCAGAGTCAGAGTCAGAGTCAGAGTCAGAGTCAGAGTCAGAGTCCAAGTCAGGGTCGGGTTAGAGTCAGAGTCAGAGTCAGAGTCAGAGTCAGAGTCAGAGTCCGAGTCTGGGTCGGGTTAGAGTCAGAGTCAGAGTCAGAGTCAGAGTCGGAGTCAGAGTCAGAGTCAGAGTCAGAGTCCGAGTCTGGGTCGGGTTAGAGTCAGAGTCCGAGTCAGGGTCAGGTCAGAGTCAGAGTCAGAGTCAGAGTCAGAGTCAGAGTCAGAGTCAGAGTCAGAATCAGAGTCAGAGTCTGATTCAGAGTCAGAGTCAGAGTCTGAGTCACAGTTAGAGTCAGAGTCAGAGTCAGAGTCAGAGTCAGAGTCAGAGTCAGAGTCAGAGTCAGATTCCGAGTCAGAGTCAGAGTCAGATTCCGAGCCAGGGTCAGGTCGGAGTCAGAGTCAGAGTCAGAGTCAGAGTCAGAGTCAGAGTCAGAGTCAGAGTCAGAGTCAGAGTCAGAGTCAGAGTCCGAGTCAGAGTCAGAGTCAGAGTCAGAGTCAGAGTCAGAGTCAGAGTCAGAGTCAGAGTCAGAGTCAGCGTCAGAGTCAGAGTCAGAGTCAGAATCAGAGTCAGAGTCTGATTCAGAGTCAGAGTCAGAGTCAGAGTCAGAGTCAAAGTCAGAGTCAGAGTCAGAGTCAGAGTCAGAGTCAGAGTCAGAGTCCAAGTCAGGGTCGGGTTAGAGTCAGAGTCAGAGTCAGAGTCAGAGTCAGAGTCAGAGTCCGAGTCTGGGTCGGGTTAGAGTCAGAGTCAGAGTCAGAGTCAGAGTCGGAGTCAGAGTCAGAGTCAGAGTCAGAGTCCGAGTCTGGGTCGGGTTAGAGTCAGAGTCCGAGTCAGGGTCAGGTCAGAGTCAGAGTCAGAGTCAGAGTCAGAGTCAGAGTCAGAGTCAGAGTCCGAGTCAGAGTCAGAGTCAGAGTCAGAGTCAGAGTCAGAGTCAGAGTCAGAGTCAGAGTCAGAGTCAGAGTCAGAGTCAGAGTCAGCGTCAGAGTCAGAGTCAGAGTCAGAATCAGAGTCAGAGTCTGATTCAGAGTCAGATTCAGAGTCAGAGTCAGAGTCAAAGTCAGAGTCAGAGTCAGAGTCAGAGTCAGAGTCAGAGTCAAAATCAGAGTCAGAGTCTGAGTCACAGTTAGAGTCAGAGTCAGAGTCAGAGTCAGAGTCAGAGTCAGAGTCAGATTCCGAGTCAGAGTCAGAGTCAGAGTCCGAGCCAGGGTCAGGTCGGAGTCAGAGTCAGAGTCAGAGTCAGAGTCAGAGTCAGAGTCAGAGTCAGAGTCAGAGTCAGAGTCAGAGTCAGAGTCAGAGTCGGAGTCAGAGTCCGAGTCTGGGTCGGGTTAAAGTCAGAGTCAGAGTCAGAGTCAGAGTCAGAGTCAGAGTCAGAGCCAGAGTCAGAGTCAGACTCAGAGTCAGAGTCAGAGTCATAGTCAGAGTCAGAGTCAGATTTAGAATCAGAGTCAGAGTCTTATTCAGAGTCAGAGTCAGAGTCGGTGTCAGAGTCAGAGTCAGAGTCAGAGTCCGAGTCAGTGTCAGGTCAGAGTCAGAGTCAGAGTCAGAGTCAGAGTCAGAGTTAGAGTCAGAGTCGGTGTCAGGGTCAGGTCAGAGTCAGAGTCAGAGTCAGAGTAAGCGTCAGAGCGAGAGTCGGAGTCAGAGTCAAAGTCAGAGTCAGAGTCAAAGTCCGAGTCAGGGTCGGGTCAGAGTCAAAGTCCGAGTCAGAGTCAGAGTCACAGTCAGAGTCGGAGTCTGAGTTAGAGTCAGAGTCAGAGTCCGAGCCAGGGTCAGGTCGGAGTCAGAGTCAGAGTCAGAGTCAGAGTCAGAGTCAGAGTCAGAGTCAGAGTCAGAGTCAGAGTCAGAGTCAGAGTCCGAGTCAGAGTCAGAGTCAGAGTCAGAGTCAGAGTCAGAGTCAGAGTCAGAGTCAGAGTCAGAGTCAGAGTCAGAGTCAGCGTCAGAGTCAGAGTCAGAGTCAGAATCAGAGTCAGAGTCTGATTCAGAGTCAGAGTCAGAGTCAGAGTCAGAGTCAAAGTCAGAGTCAGAGTCAGAGTCAGAGTCAGAGTCAGAGTCAGAGTCAGAGTCCGAGTCAGAGTCAGAGTCAGAGTCAGAGTCAGAGTCAGAGTCAGAGTCAGAGTCAGAGTCAGAGTCAGAGTCAGAGTCAGAGTAAGCGTCAGAGCGAGAGTCGGAGTCAGAGTCAAAGTCAGAGTCAGAGTCAAAGTCCGAGTCAGGGTCGGGTCAGAGACAAAGTCCGAGTCAGAGTCAGAGTCACAGTCAGAGTCGGAGTCTGAGTTAGAGTCGGAGTCAGAGTCAGAGTCCGAGTCTGGGTCGGGTTAGAGTCAGAGTCAGAGTCAGAGCCAGAGTCAGAGTCAGAGTCAGAGTCAGAATCAGAGTCAGAATCAGAGTCAGAGTCAGAGTCAGAGTCCGAGTCAGGGTCAGAGTCAGAGTCAGATGCAGAGTCGAAGTCAGAGTCAGAGTCAGAGTCAGAGTCAGAGTCAGAGTCAGAGTCAGAGTCAGAGTCCGAGTCTGGGTCGGGTTAGAGTCAGAGTCCGAGTCAGGGTCAGGTCAGAGTCAGAGTCAGAGTCAGAGTCAGAGTCAGAGTCAGAGTCAGAGTCCGAGTCAGAGTCAGAGTCAGAGTCAGAGTCAGAGTCAGAGTCAGAGTCAGAGTCAGAATCCGAGCCAGAGTCTGATTCAGAGTCAGAGTCAGAGTCAGAGTCAGAGTCAGAGTCAGAGTCAGAGTCAGAGTCAGAGTCAAAATCAGAGTCAGAGTCTGAGTCACAGTTAGAGTCAGAGTCAGAGTCAGAGTCAGAGTCAGAGTCAGAGTCAGAGTCAGAGTCAGATTCCGAGTCAGAGTCAGAGTCAGAGTCCGAGCCAGGGTCAGGTCGGAGTCAGAGTCAGAGTCAGAGTCAGAGTCAGAGTCAGAGTCAGATTCAGAGTCAGAGTCAGAGTCAGAGTCCGAGTCAGGGTCAAGCCAGAGTCATAGTCAGAGTCAGAGTCAGCGTCAGAGTCATGATGTCGGAGTCAGAGTAAGAGTCAAAGTCGGAGTCATGAAGTTCGAGTCCGAGTCAGAGTCCGAGTCATAGTCATGAGGTCAAAGTCAGAGTCATAGTCAGAGTCGGAGTCAGAGTCAGAGTCAGAGTCAGAGTCAGAGTCAGTGACAGAGTCAGAGTCATGATGTCGGAGTCAGAGTAAGTGTCAAAGTCGGAGTCATGAAGTTGGAGTCCGAGTCAGAGTCCGAGTCATAGTCATGAGGTCAAAGTCAGAGTCATAGTCAGAGTCAGAGTCAGCGTCCGAGTCAGAGTCGAAGTCAGAGTCAGAGTCAGAGTCAGAGTCAGAGTCAGAGTCCAAGTCAGGGTCGGGTTAGAGTCAGAGTCAGAGTCAGAGTCAGAATCAGAGTCAGAGTCCGAGTCTGGGTCGGGTTAGAGTCAGAGTCAGAGTCAGAGTCAGAGTCAGAGTCAGAGTCCGAGTCTGGGTCGGGTTAGAGTCAGAGTCCGAGTCAGGGTCAGGTCAGAGTCAGAGTCAGAGTCAGAGTCAGAGTCAGAGTCAGAGTCAGAGTCCGAGTCAGAGTCAGAGTCAGAGTCAGAGTCAGAGTCAGAGTCAGAGTCAGAGTCAGAGTCAGAGTCAGAGTCAGAGTCAGCGTCAGAGTCAGAGTCAGAGTCAGAATCAGAGTCAGAGTCTGATTCAGAGTCAGAGTCAGAGTCAGAGTCAGAGTCAAAGTCAGAGTCAGAGTCAGAGTCAGAGTCAGAGTCAGAGTCAGAGTCGGAGTCCAAGTCAGGGTCGGGTTAGAGTCAGAGTCAGATTCAGAGTCAGAGTCAGAGTCAGAGTCCGAGTCTGGGTCGGGTTGGAGTCAGAGTCAGAGTCAGAGTCAGAGTCAGAGTCAGAGTCAGAGTCAGAGTCAGAGTCCGAGTCTGGGTCGGGTTAGAGTCAGAGTCCGAGACAGGGTCAGGTCAGAGTCAGAGTCAGAGTCAGAGTCAGAGTCAGAGTCAGAGTCAGAGTCCGAGTCAGAGTCAGAGTCAGAGTCAGAGTCAGAGTCACAGTCAGAGTCCGAGTCTGGGTCGGGTTAGAGTCAGAGTCCGAGTCAGGGTCAGGTCAGAGTCAGAGTCAGAGTCAGAGTCAGAGTCAGAGTCAGAGTCAGAGTCCGAGTCAGAGTCAGAGTCAGAGTCAGAGTCAGAGTCAGAGTCAGAGTCAGAGTCAGAGTCAGATTCCGAGTCAGAGTCAGAGTCAGAGTCAGATTCAGAGTCAGAGTCAGAGTCAGAGTCCGAGTCAGGGTCAAGCCAGAGTCATAGTCAGAGTCAGAGTCAGCGTCAGAGTCATGATGTCGGAGTCAGAGTAAGAGTCAAAGTCGGAGTCATGAAGTTTGAGTCCAAGTCAGAGTCCGAGTCATAGTCATGAGGTCAAAGTCAGAGTCATAGTCAGAGTCAGAGTCAGAGTCAGAGTCAGAGTCAGAGTCAGAGTCAGTGACAGAGTCAGAGTCATGATGTCGGAGTCAGAGTAAGTGTCAAAGTCGGAGTCATGAAGTTGGAGTCCGAGTCAGAGTCCGAGTCATAGTCATGAGGTCAAAGTCAGAGTCATAGTCAGAGTCAGAGTCAGCGTCCGAGTCAGAGTCGAAGTCAGAGTCAGAGTCAGAGTCAGAGTCAGAGTCAGAGTCCAAGTCAGGGTCGGGTTAGAGTCAGAGTCAGAGTCAGAGTCAGAGTCAGAGTCAGAGTCCGAGTCTGGGTCGGGTTAGAGTCAGAGTCAGAGTCAGAGTCAGAGTCAGAGTCAGAGTCAGAGTCAGAGTCAGAGTCCGAGTCTGGGTCGGGTTAGAGTCAGAGTCCGAGTCAGGGTCAGGTCAGAGTCAGAGTCAGAGTCAGAGTCAGAGTCAGAGTCAGAGTCAGAGTCCGAGTCAGAGTCAGAGTCAGAGTCAGAGTCAGAGTCAGAGTCAGAGTCAGAGTCAGAGTCAGAGTCAGAGTCAGAGTCAGCGTCAGAGTCAGAGTCAGAGTCAGAATCAGAGTCAGAGTCTGATTCAGAGTCAGAGTCAGAGTCAGAGTCAGAGTCAAAGTCAGAGTCAGAGTCAGAGTCAGAGTCAGAGTCAGAGTCAGAGTCAGAGTTCAAGTCAGGGTCGGGTTAGAGTCAGAGTCAGAGTCAGAGTCAGAGTCAGAGTCAAAGTCCGAGTCTGGGTCGGGTTAGAGTCAGAGTCAGAGTCAGAGTCAGAGTCAGAGTCAGAGTCAGAGTCAGAGTCAGAGTCCGAGTCTGGGTCGGGTTAGAGTCAGAGTCCGAGTCAGGGTCAGGTCAGAGTCAGAGTCAGAGTCAGAGTCAGAGTCAGAGTCAGAGTCAGAGTCCGAGTCAGAGTCAGAGTCAGAGTCAGAGTCAGAGTCAGAGTCAGAGTCAGAGTCAGAGTCAGAGTCAGAGTCAGAGTCAGCGTCAGAGTCAGAGTCAGAGTCAGAATCAGAGTCAGAGTCTGATTCAGAGTCAGAGTCAGAGTCAGAGTCAGAGTCAAAGTCAGAGTCAGAGTCAGAGTCAGAGTCAGAGTCAGAGTCAAAATCAGAGTCAGAGTCTGAGTCACAGTTAGAGTCAGAGTCAGAGTCAGAGTCAGAGTCAGAGTCAGAGTCAGAGTCAGAGTCAGATTCCGAGTCAGAGTCAGAGTCAGAGTCCGAGCCAGGGTCAGGTCGGAGTCAGAGTCAGAGTCAGAGTCAGAGTCAGAATCAGAGTCAGAGTCAGACTCAGAGTCAGAGTCAGAGTCAGAGTCCGAGTCAGAGTCAGAGTCAGAGTCAGAGTCAGAGTCAGAGTCAGAGTCAGAGTCAGAGTCAGAGTCAGAGTCAGAGTCAGCGTCAGAGTCAGAGTCAGAGTCAGAATCAGAGTCAGACTCTGATTCAGAGTCAGAGTCAGAGTCAGAGTCAGAGTCAAAGTCAGAGTCAGAGTCAGAGTCAGAGTCAGAGTCAGAGTCAGAGTCAGAGTCCAAGTCAGGGTCGGGTTAGAGTCAGAGTCAGAGTCAGAGTCAGAGTCAGAGTCAGAGTCCGAGTCTGGGTCGGGTTAGAGTCAGAGTCAGAGTCAGAGTCAGAGTCGGAGTCAGAGTCAGAGTCAGAGTCAGAGTCCGAGTCTGGGTCGGGTTAGAGTCAGAGTCCGAGTCAGGGTCAGGTCAGAGTCAGAGTCAGAGTCAGAGTCAGAGTCAGAGTCAGAGTCAGAGTCAGAATCAGAGTCAGAGTCTGATTCAGAGTCAGAGTCAGAGTCAGAGTCAGAGTCAGAGTCAGAGTCAGAGTCAGAGTCAGGGTCAGAGTCAGAGTCAAAATCAGAGTGAGAGTCTGAGTCACAGTTAGAGTCAGAATCAGAGTCAGAGTCAGAGTCAGAGTCAGAGTCAGAGTCAGAGTCAGATTCAGAGTCAGAGTCAGAGTCAGAGTCCGAGCCAGGGTCAGGTCGGAGTCAGAGTCAGAGTCAGAGTCAGAGTCAGAGTCAGAGTCAGAGTCAGAGTCAGAGTCAGAGTCAGAATCAGAGTCAGAGTCTGATTCAGAGTCAGAGTCAGAGTCAGAGTCAGAGTCGGAGTCAGAGTCAGAGTCAGAGTCAGATTCAGAGTCAGAGTCAGAGTCAGAGTCCGAGTCAGGGTCAAGCCAGAGTCATAGTCAGAGTCAGAGTCAGCGTCAGAGTCATGATGTCGGAGTCAGAGTAAGAGTCAAAGTCGGAGTCATGAAGTTCGAGTCCGAGTCAGAGTCCGAGTCATAGTCATGAGGTCAAAGTCAGAGTCATAGTCAGAGTCAGAGTCAGCGTCCGAGTCAGAGTCGAAGTCAGAGTCAGAGTCAGAGTCAGAGTCAGAGTCAGAGTCCAAGTCAGGGTCGGGTTAGAGTCAGAGTCAGAGTCAGAGTCAGAGTCAGAGTCAGAGTCCGAGTCTGGGTCGGGTTAGAGTCAGAGTCAGAGTCAGAGTCAGAGTCAGAGTCAGAGTCAGAGTCAGAGTCAGAGTCCGAGTCTGGGTCGGGTTAGAGTCAGAGTCCGAGTCAGGGTCAGGTCAGAGTCAGAGTCAGAGTCAGAGTCAGAGTCAGAGTCAGAGTCAGAGTCCGAGTCAGAGTCAGAGTCAGAGTCAGAGTCAGAGTCAGAGTCAGAGTCAGAGTCAGAGTCAGAGTCAGAGTCA
Source organism: Tenthredo distinguenda (assembly GCA_947538915.1). Classification (NCBI taxonomy): domain Eukaryota; kingdom Metazoa; phylum Arthropoda; class Insecta; order Hymenoptera; family Tenthredinidae; genus Tenthredo; species Tenthredo distinguenda. The sequence continues at coordinate 18,428,006 of OX384534.1, forward strand.
GAGTCAGCGTCAGAGTCAGAGTCAGAGTCAGAATCAGAGTCAGAGTCTGATTCAGAGTCAGAGTCAGAGTCAGAGTCAGAGTCAAAGTCAGAGTCAGAGTCAGAGTCAGAGTCAGAGTCAGAGTCAGAGTCAGAGTTCAAGTCAGGGTCGGGTTAGAGTCAGAGTCAGAGTCAGAGTCAGAGTCAGAGTCAAAGTCCGAGTCTGGGTCGGGTTAGAGTCAGAGTCAGAGTCAGAGTCAGAGTCAGAGTCAGAGTCAGAGTCAGAGTCAGAGTCCGAGTCTGGGTCGGGTTAGAGTCAGAGTCCGAGTCAGGGTCAGGTCAGAGTCAGAGTCAGAGTCAGAGTCAGAGTCAGAGTCAGAGTCAGAGTCCGAGTCAGAGTCAGAGTCAGAGTCAGAGTCAGAGTCAGAGTCAGAGTCAGAGTCAGAGTCAGAGTCAGAGTCAGAGTCAGCGTCAGAGTCAGAGTCAGAGTCAGAATCAGAGTCAGAGTCTGATTCAGAGTCAGAGTCAGAGTCAGAGTCAGAGTCAAAGTCAGAGTCAGAGTCAGAGTCAGAGTCAGAGTCAGAGTCAAAATCAGAGTCAGAGTCTGAGTCACAGTTAGAGTCAGAGTCAGAGTCAGAGTCAGAGTCAGAGTCAGAGTCAGAGTCAGAGTCAGATTCCGAGTCAGAGTCAGAGTCAGAGTCCGAGCCAGGGTCAGGTCGGAGTCAGAGTCAGAGTCAGAGTCAGAGTCAGAATCAGAGTCAGAGTCAGAGTCAGAGTCAGAGTCAGAGTCAGAGTCCGAGTCAGAGTCAGAGTCAGAGTCAGAGTCAGAGTCAGAGTCAGAGTCAGAGTCAGAGTCAGAGTCAGAGTCAGAGTCAGCGTCAGAGTCAGAGTCAGAGTCAGAATCAGAGTCAGACTCTGATTCAGAGTCAGAGTCAGAGTCAGAGTCAGAGTCAAAGTCAGAGTCAGAGTCAGAGTCAGAGTCAGAGTCAGAGTCAGAGTCAGAGTCCAAGTCAGGGTCGGGTTAGAGTCAGAGTCAGAGTCAGAGTCAGAGTCAGAGTCAGAGTCCGAGTCTGGGTCGGGTTAGAGTCAGAGTCAGAGTCAGAGTCAGAGTCGGAGTCAGAGTCAGAGTCAGAGTCAGAGTCCGAGTCTGGGTCGGGTTAGAGTCAGAGTCCGAGTCAGGGTCAGGTCAGAGTCAGAGTCAGAGTCAGAGTCAGAGTCAGAGTCAGAGTCAGAGTCAGAATCAGAGTCAGAGTCTGATTCAGAGTCAGAGTCAGAGTCAGAGTCAGAGTCAGAGTCAGAGTCAGAGTCAGAGTCAGGGTCAGAGTCAGAGTCAAAATCAGAGTGAGAGTCTGAGTCACAGTTAGAGTCAGAATCAGAGTCAGAGTCAGAGTCAGAGTCAGAGTCAGAGTCAGAGTCAGATTCAGAGTCAGAGTCAGAGTCAGAGTCCGAGCCAGGGTCAGGTCGGAGTCAGAGTCAGAGTCAGAGTCAGAGTCAGAGTCAGAGTCAGAGTCAGAGTCAGAGTCAGAGTCAGAATCAGAGTCAGAGTCTGATTCAGAGTCAGAGTCAGAGTCAGAGTCAGAGTCGGAGTCAGAGTCAGAGTCAGAGTCAGATTCAGAGTCAGAGTCAGAGTCAGAGTCCGAGTCAGGGTCAAGCCAGAGTCATAGTCAGAGTCAGAGTCAGCGTCAGAGTCATGATGTCGGAGTCAGAGTAAGAGTCAAAGTCGGAGTCATGAAGTTCGAGTCCGAGTCAGAGTCCGAGTCATAGTCATGAGGTCAAAGTCAGAGTCATAGTCAGAGTCAGAGTCAGCGTCCGAGTCAGAGTCGAAGTCAGAGTCAGAGTCAGAGTCAGAGTCAGAGTCAGAGTTAGAGTTAGAGTCGGTGTCAGGGTCAGAGTCAGAGTCAGAGTCAGAGTCAGAGTCAGAGTCAGTGACAGAGTCAGAGTCATGATGTCGGAGTCAGAGTAAGAGTCAAAGTCGGAGTCATGAAGTTGGAGTCCGAGTCAGAGTCCGAGTCATAGTCATGAGGTCAAAGTCAGAGTCATAGTCAGAGTAAGTGTCAGCGTCCGAGTCAGAGTCGAAGTCAGAGTCAGAGTCCAAGTCAGGGTCGGGTTAGAGTCAGAGTCGGAGTCAGAGTCAGAGTCAGAGTCAGAGTCCGAGTCTGGGTCAGGTCAGAGTCAGAGTCAGAGTCAGAGTCAGAGTCAGAGTCAGAGTCAGTGACAGAGTCAGAGTCATGATGTCGGAGTCAGAGTAAGTGTCAAAGTCGGAGTCATGAAGTTGGAGTCCGAGTCAGAGTCCGAGTCATAGTCATGAGGTCAACGTCAGAGTCATAGTCGGAGTCAGAGTCAGCGTCCGAGTCAGAGTCGAAGTCAGAGTCAGAGTCAGAGTCAGAGTCAGAGTCAGAGTCCAAGTCAGGGTCGGGTTAGAGTCAGAGTCAGAGTCAGAGTCAGAGTCAGAGTCAGAGTCCGAGTCTGGGTCGGGTTAGAGTCAGAGTCACAGTCAGAGCCAGAGTCAGAGTCAGAGTCAGAGCCAGAGTCGGACTCAGACTCAGAGTCAGAGTCAGAGTCAGAGTCAGAGTCAGAGTCAGAGTCAGAGTCGGAGTCAGAGTCCGAGTCTGGGTCGGGTTAAAGTCAGAGTCAGAGTCAGAGTCAGAGTCAGAGTCAGAGTCAGAGCCAGAGTCAGAGTCAGAGTCAGAGTCAGAGTCAGAGTCATAGTCAGAGTCAGAGTCAGATTTAGAATCAGGATCGGAGTATGATTCAGAGTCAGAGTCAGAGTCGGTGTCAGAGTCAGAGTCAGAGTCAGAGTCCGAGTCAGTGTCAGGTCAGAGTCAGAGTCAGAGTCAGAGTCAGAGTCAGAGTTAGAGTCAGAGTCGGTGTCAGGGTCAGGTCAGAGTCAGAGTCAGAGTCAGAGTAAGCGTCAGAGCGAGAGTCGGAGTCAGAGTCAAAGTCAGAGTCAGAGTCAAAGTCCGAGTCAGGGTCGGGTCAGAGTCAAAGTCCGAGTCAGAGTCAGAGTCACAGTCAGAGTCGGAGTCTGAGTTAGAGTCGGAGTCAGAGTCAGAGTCCGAGTCTGGGTCGGGTTAGAGTTAGAGTCAGAGTCAGAGCCAGAGTCAGAGTCAGAGTCAGAGTCAGAGTCGGAGTCAGAGTCAGATTCAGAGTCAGAGTCAGAGTCCGAGTCAGGGTCAGAGTCAGAGTCAGATGCAGAGTCGAAGTCAGAGTCAGAGTCAGAGTCAGAGTCAGAGTCAGAGTCAGAGTCAGAGTCAGAGTCCGAGTCTGGGTCGGGTTAGAGTCAGAGTCCGAGTCAGGGTCAGGTCAGAGTCAGAGTCAGAGTCAGAGTCAGAGTCAGAGTCGGAGTCAGAGTCCGAGTCAGAGTCAGAGTCAGAGTCAGAGTCAGAGTCAGAGTCAGAGTCAGAGTCAGAGTCAGATTCAGAGTCAGAGTCAGAGTAAGCGTCAGAGCGAGAGTCGGAGTCAGAGTCAGAGTCAGTGACAGAGTCAGAGTCATGATGTCGGAGTCAGAGTAAGTGTCAAAGTCGGAGTCATGAAGTTGGAGTCCGAGTCAGAGTCCGAGTCATAGTCATGAGGTCAACGTCAGAGTCATAGTCGGAGTCAGAGTCAGCGTCCGAGTCAGAGTCGAAGTCAGAGTCAGAGTCAGAGTCAGAGTCAGAGTCAGAGTCCAAGTCAGGGTCGGGTTAGAGTCAGAGTCAGAGTCAGAGTCAGAGTCATAGTCAGAGTCCGAGTCTGGGTCGGGTTAGAGTCAGAGTCACAGTCAGAGCCAGAGTCAGAGTCAGAGTCAGAGCCAGAGTCGGACTCAGACTCAGAGTCAGAGTCAGAGTCAGAGTCAGAGTCAGAGTCCGAGTCTGGGTCGGGTTAAAGTCAGAGTCAGAGTCTGAGTTAGAGTCAGAGTCGGAGTCAGAGTCCGAGTCTGGGTCGGGTTAAAGTCAGAGTCAGAGTCAGAGTCAGAGTCAGAGTCAGAGTCAGAGCCAGAGTCAGAGTCAGAGTCAGAGTCAGAGTCAGAGTCATAGTCAGAGTCAGAGTCAGATTTAGAATCAGGATCGGAGTATGATTCAGAGTCAGAGTCAGAGTCGGTGTCAGAGTCAGAGTCAGAGTCAGAGTCCGAGTCAGTGTCAGGTCAGAGTCAGAGTCAGAGTCAGAGTCAGAGTCAGAGTTAGAGTCAGAGTCGGTGTCAGGGTCAGGTCAGAGTCAGAGTCAGAGTCAGAGTAAGCGTCAGAGCGAGAGTCGGAGTCAGAGTCAAAGTCAGAGTCAGAGTCAAAGTCCGAGTCAGGGTCGGGTCAGAGTCAAAGTCCGAGTCAGAGTCAGAGTCACAGTCAGAGTCGGAGTCTGAGTTAGAGTCGGAGTCAGAGTCAGAGTCCGAGTCTGGGTCGGGTTAGAGTCAGAGTCAGAGTCAGAGCCAGAGTCAGAGTCGGAGTCAGAGTCAGAGTCGGAGTCAGAATCAGAGTCAGAGTCAGAGTCAGAGTCCGAGTCAGGGTCAGAGTCAGAGTCAGATGCAGAGTCGAAGTCAGAGTCAGAGTCAGAGTCAGAGTCAGAGTCAGAGTCAGAGTCAGAGTCAGAGTCCGAGTCTGGGTCGGGTTAGAGTCAGAGTCCGAGTCAGGGTCAGGTCAGAGTCAGAGTCAGAGTCAGAGTCAGAGTCAGAGTCAGAGTCAGAGTCCGAGTCAGAGTCAGAGTCAGAGTCAGAGTCAGAGTCAGAGTCAGAGTCAGAGTCAGAGTCAGAGTCAGAGTCAGCGTCAGAGTCAGACTCAGAGTCAGAATCAGAGTCAAAGTCTGATTCAGAGTCAGAGTCAGAGTCAGAGTCAGAGTCAGAGTCAGAGTCAGAGTCAGAGTCAGAGTCAGAGTCAGAGTCCGTGCCAGGGTCAGGTCGGAGTCAGAGTCAGAGTCAGAGTTAGAGTCAGAGTCAGAGTCAGAGTCAGAGTCAGAGTCAGAGTCAGAATCAGAGTCAGAGTCTGATTCAAAGTCAGAGTCAGAGTCAGAGTCAGAGTCGGAGTCAGAGTCAGAGTCAGAGTCAGATTCAGAGTCAGAGTCAGAGTCAGAGTCCGAGTCAGGGTCAAGCCAGAGTCATAGTCAGAGTCAGAGTCAGCGTCAGAGTCATGATGTCGGAGTCAGAGGAAGAGTCAAAGTCGGAGTCATGAAGTTCGAGTCCGAGTCAGAGTCCGAGTCATAGTCATGAGGTCAAAGTCAGAGTCATAGTCAGAGTCAGAGTCAGCGTCCAAGTCAGAGTCGAAGTCAGAGTCAGAGTCAGAGTCAGAGTCAGAGTCAGAGTCAGAGTCAGAGTTAGAGTTAGAGTCGGTGTCAGGGTCAGAGTCAGAGCCAGAGTCAGAGTCAGGGTCAGAGTCAGAGTCAGAGTCAGATTCAGAGTCAGAGTCAGAGTCAGAGTCAGAGTCAGAGTAAGAGTCAGAGTCAGAGTCAGAGTCAGAGTCCGAGTCTGGGTCGGGTTAAAGTCAGAGTCAGAGTCAGAGTCAGAGTCAGAGTCGGAGTCAGAGTCCGAGTCTGGGTCGGGTTAAAGTCAGAGTCAGAGTCAGAGTCAGAGTCAGAGTCAGAGTCAGAGCCAGAGTCAGAGTCAGAGTCAGAGTCAGAGTCAGAGTCATAGTCAGAGTCAGAGTCAGATTTAGAATCAGGATCGGAGTATGATTCAGAGTCAGAGTCAGAGTCGGTATCAGAGTCAGAGTCAGAGTCAGAGTCCGAGTCAGTGTCAGGTCAGAGTCAGAGTCAGAGTCAGAGTCAGAGTCAGAGTTAGAGTCAGAGTCGATGTCAGGGTCAGGTCAGAGTCAGAGTCAGAGTCAGAGTAAGCGTCAGAGCGAGAGTCGGAGTCAGAGTCAAAGTCAGAGTCAGAGTCAAAGTCCGAGTCAGGGTCGGGTCAGAGTCAAAGTCCGAGTCAGAGTCAGAGTCACAGTCAGAGTCGGAGTCTGAGTTAGAGTCGGAGTCAGAGTCAGAGTCCGAGTCTGGGTCGGGTTAGAGTTAGAGTCAGAGTCAGAGCCAGAGTCAGAGTCAGAGTCAGAGTCAGAGTCGGAGTCAGAGTCAGATTCAGAGTCAGAGTCAGAGTCCGAGTCAGGGTCAGAGTCAGAGTCAGATGCAGAGTCGAAGTCAGAGTCAGAGTCAGAGTCAGAGTCAGAGTCAGAGTCAGAGTCAGAGTCAGAGTCCGAGTCTGGGTCGGGTTAGAGTCAGAGTCCGAGTCAGGGTCAGGTCAGAGTCAGAGTCAGAGTCAGAGTCAGAGTCAGAGTCAGAGTCAGAGTCCGAGTCAGAGTCAGAGTCAGAGTCAGAGTCAGAGTCAGAGTCAGAGTCAGAGTCAGAGTCAGAGCCAGAGTCAGAGTCAGAGTCAGAGTCAGAGTCAGAGTCATAGTCAGAGTCAGAGTCAGATTTAGAATCAGGATCAGAGTATGATTCAGAGTCAGAGTCAGAGTCGGTGTCAGAGTCAGAGTCAGAGTCAGAGTCCGAGTCAGTGTCAGGTCAGAGTCAGAGTCAGAGTCAGAGTCAGAGTCAGAGTTAGAGTCAGAGTCGGTGTCAGGGTCAGGTCAGAGTCAGAGTCAGAGTCAGAGTAAGCGTCAGAGCGAGAGTCGGAGTCAGAGTCAAAGTCAGAGTCAGAGTCAAAGTCCGAGTCAGGGTCGGGTCAGAGTCAAAGTCCGAGTCAGAGTCAGAGTCACAGTCAGAGTCGGAGTCTGAGTTAGAGTCGGAGTCAGAGTCAGAGTCCGAGTCTGGGTCGGGTTAGAGTTAGAGTCAGAGTCAGAGCCAGAGTCAGAGTCAGAGTCAGAGTCAGAGTCAGAGTCAGAGTCAGAGTCAGAGTCCGAGTCAGAGTCCGAGTCAGGGTCAGAGTCAGAGTCAGAGTCAGAGTCAGAGTCAGAGTCAGAGTCAGAGTCAGAGTCAGCGTCAGAGTCAGAGTCAGAGTCAGAATCAGAGTCAAAGTCTGATTCAGAGTCAGAGTCAGAGTCAGAGTCAGAGTCAGAGTCAGAGTCAGAGTCAGAGTCAGAGTCAGAGTCAGAGTCCGTGCCAGGGTCAGGTCGGAGTCAGAGTCAGAGTCAGAGTTAGAGTCAGAGTCAGAGTCAGAGTCAGAGTCAGAGTCAGAGTCAGAATCAGAGTCAGAGTCTGATTCAAAGTCAGAGTCAGAGTCAGAGTCAGAGTCGGAGTCAGAGTCAGAGTCAGAGTCAGATTCAGAGTCAGAGTCAGAGTCAGAGTCCGAGTCAGGGTCAAGCCAGAGTCATAGTCAGAGTCAGAGTCAGCGTCAGAGTCATGATGTCGGAGTCAGAGGAAGAGTCAAAGTCGGAGTCATGAAGTTCGAGTCCGAGTCAGAGTCCGAGTCATAGTCATGAGGTCAAAGTCAGAGTCATAGTCAGAGTCAGAGTCAGCGTCCAAGTCAGAGTCGAAGTCAGAGTCAGAGTCAGAGTCAGAGTCAGAGTCAGAGTCAGAGTCAGAGTTAGAGTTAGAGTCGGTGTCAGGGTCAGAGTCAGAGCCAGAGTCAGAGTCAGGGTCAGAGTCAGAGTCAGAGTCAGATTCAGAGTCAGAGTCAGAGTCAGAGTCAGAGTCAGAGTAAGAGTCAGAGTCAGAGTCAGAGTCAGAGTCCGAGTCTGGGTCGGGTTAAAGTCAGAGTCAGAGTCAGAGTCAGAGTCAGAGTCGGAGTCAGAGTCCGAGTCTGGGTCGGGTTAAAGTCAGAGTCAGAGTCAGAGTCAGAGTCAGAGTCAGAGTCAGAGCCAGAGTCAGAGTCAGAGTCAGAGTCAGAGTCAGAGTCATAGTCAGAGTCAGAGTCAGATTTAGAATCAGGATCGGAGTATGATTCAGAGTCAGAGTCAGAGTCGGTGTCAGAGTCAGAGTCAGAGTCAGAGTCCGAGTCAGTGTCAGGTCAGAGTCAGAGTCAGAGTCAGAGTCAGAGTCAGAGTTAGAGTCAGAGTCGATGTCAGGGTCAGGTCAGAGTCAGAGTCAGAGTCAGAGTAAGCGTCAGAGCGAGAGTCGGAGTCAGAGTCAAAGTCAGAGTCAGAGTCAAAGTCCGAGTCAGGGTCGGGTCAGAGTCAAAGTCCGAGTCAGAGTCAGAGTCACAGTCAGAGTCGGAGTCTGAGTTAGAGTCGGAGTCAGAGTCAGAGTCCGAGTCTGGGTCGGGTTAGAGTTAGAGTCAGAGTCAGAGCCAGAGTCAGAGTCAGAGTCAGAGTCAGAGTCGGAGTCAGAGTCAGATTCAGAGTCAGAGTCAGAGTCCGAGTCAGGGTCAGAGTCAGAGTCAGATGCAGAGTCGAAGTCAGAGTCAGAGTCAGAGTCAGAGTCAGAGTCAGAGTCAGAGTCAGAGTCAGAGTCAGAGTCCGAGTCTGGGTCGGGTTAGAGTCAGAGTCCGAGTCAGGGTCAGGTCAGAGTCAGAGTCAGAGTCAGAGTCAGAGTCAGAGTCAGAGTCAGAGTCCGAGTCAGAGTCAGAGTCAGAGTCAGAGTCAGAGTCAGAGTCAGAGTCAGAGTCAGAGTCAGAGCCAGAGTCAGAGTCAGAGTCAGAGTCAGAGTCAGAGTCATAGTCAGAGTCAGAGTCAGATTTAGAATCAGGATCGGAGTATGATTCAGAGTCAGAGTCAGAGTCGGTGTCAGAGTCAGAGTCAGGGTCAGGTCAGAGTCAGAGTCAGAGTCAGAGTCAGAGTCAGAGTCAGAGTCAGAGTCCGAGTCAGAGTCAGAGTCAGAGTCAGAGTCAGAGTCAGAGTCAGAGTCAGAGTCAGAGTCAGATTCAGAGTCAGAGTCAGAGTAAGCGTCAGAGCGAGAGTCGGAGTCAGAGTCAAAGTCAGAGTCAAAGTCCGAGTCAGGGTCGGGTCAGAGTCAAAGTCCGAGTCAGAGTCAGAGTCACAGTCAGAGTCGGAGTCTGAGTTAGAGTCGGAGTCAGAGTCAGAGTCCGAGTCAGAGTCAGAGTCAGAGTCAGAGTCAGAGTCAGAGTCAGAGTCAAAGTCAGAGTCAGAGTCAAAGTCCGAGTCAGGGTCGGGTCAGAGTCAAAGTCCGAGTCAGAGTCAGAGTCACAGTCAGAGTCGGAGTCTGAGTTAGAGTCGGAGTCAGAGTCAGAGTCCGAGTCTGGGTCGGGTTAGAGTTAGAGTCAGAGTCAGAGCCAGAGTCAGAGTCAGAGTCAGAGTCAGAGTCGGAGTCAGAGTCAGATTCAGAGTCAGAGTCAGAGTCCGAGTCAGGGTCAGAGTCAGAGTCAGATGCAGAGTCGAAGTCAGAGTCAGAGTCAGAGTCAGAGTCAGAGTCAGAGTCAGAGTCAGAGTCAGAGTCCGAGTCTGGGTCGGGATAGAGTCAGAGTCCGAGTCAGGGTCAGGTCAGAGTCAGAGTCAGAGTCAGAGTCAGAGTCAGAGTCAGAGTCAGAGTCCGAGTCAGAGTCAGAGTCAGAGTCAGAGTCAGAGTCAGAGTCAGAGTCAGAGTCAGAGTCAGATTCAGAGTCAGAGTCAGAGTAAGCGTCAGAGCGAGAGTCGGAGTCAGAGTCAAAGTCAGAGTCAAAGTCCGAGTCAGGGTCGGGTCAGAGTCAAAGTCCGAGTCAGAGTCAGAGTCACAGTCAGAGTCGGAGTCTGAGTTAGAGTCGGAGTCCGAGTCAGAGTCCGAGTCTGGGTCGGGTTAGAGTCAGAGTCAGAGTCAGAGCCAGAGTCAGAGTCGGAGTCAGAGTCAGAGTCGGAGTCAGAATCAGAGTCAGAGTCAGAGTCAGAGTCCGAGTCAGGGTCAGAGTCAGAGTCAGATGCAGAGTCGAAGTCAGAGTCAGAGTCAGAGTCAGAGTCAGAGTCAGAGTCAGAGTCAGAGTCAGAGTCCGAGTCTGGGTCAGGTCAGAGTCAGAGTCAGAGTCAGAGTCAGAGTCAGAGTCAGAGTCAGTGACAGAGTCAGAGTCATGATGTCGGAGTCAGAGTAAGTGTCAAAGTCGGAGTCATGAAGTTGGAGTCCGAGTCAGAGTCCGAGTCATAGTCATGAGGTCAACGTCAGAGTCATAGTCGGAGTCAGAGTCAGCGTCCGAGTCAGAGTCGAAGTCAGAGTCAGAGTCAGAGTCAGAGTCAGAGTCAAAGTCCAAGTCAGGGTCGGGTTAGAGTCAGAGTCAGAGTCAGAGTCAGAGTCATAGTCAGAGTCCGAGTCTGGGTCGGGTTAGAGTCAGAGTCACAGTCAGAGCCAGAGTCAGAGTCAGAGTCAGAGCCAGAGTCGGACTCAGACTCAGAGTCAGAGTCAGAGTCAGAGTCAGAGTCAGAGTCCGAGTCTGGGTCGGGTTAAAGTCAGAGTCAGAGTCTGAGTTAGAGTCAGAGTCGGAGTCAGAGTCCGAGTCTGGGTCGGGTTAAAGTCAGAGTCAGAGTCAGAGTCAGAGTCAGAGTCAGAGTCAGAGCCAGAGTCAGAGTCAGAGTCAGAGTCAGAGTCAGAGTCATAGTCAGAGTCAGAGTCAGATTTAGAATCAGGATCGGAGTATGATTCAGAGTCAGAGTCAGAGTCGGTGTCAGAGTCAGAGTCAGAGTCAGAGTCCGAGTCAGTGTCAGGTCAGAGTCAGAGTCAGAGTCAGAGTCAGAGTCAGAGTTAGAGTCAGAGTCGGTGTCAGGGTCAGGTCAGAGTCAGAGTCAGAGTCAGAGTAAGCGTCAGAGCGAGAGTCGGAGTCAGAGTCAAAGTCAGAGTCAGAGTCAAAGTCCGAGTCAGGGTCGGGTCAGAGTCAAAGTCCGAGTCAGAGTCAGAGTCACAGTCAGAGTCGGAGTCTGAGTTAGAGTCGGAGTCAGAGTCAGAGTCCGAGTCTGGGTCGGGTTAGAGTTAGAGTCAGAGTCAGAGCCAGAGTCAGAGTCAGAGTCAGAGTCAGAGTCGGAGTCAGAGTCAGATTCAGAGTCAGAGTCAGAGTCCGAGTCAGGGTCAGAGTCAGAGTCAGATGCAGAGTCGAAGTCAGAGTCAGAGTCAGAGTCAGAGTCAGAGTCAGAGTCAGAGTCAGAGTCAGAGTCCGAGTCTGGGTCGGGTTAGAGTCAGAGTCCGAGTCAGGGTCAGGTCAGAGTCAGAGTCAGAGTCAGAGTCAGGGTCAGAGTCAGAGTCAGAGTCCGAGTCAGAGTCAGAGTCAGAGTCAGAGTCAGAGTCAGAGTCAGAGTCAGAGTCAGAGTCAGAGCCAGAGTCAGAGTCAGAGTCAGAGTCAGAGTCAGAGTCATAGTCAGAGTCAGAGTCAGATTTAGAATCAGGATCGGAGTATGATTCAGAGTCAGAGTCAGAGTCGGTGTCAGAGTCAGAGTCAGGGTCAGGTCAGAGTCAGAGTCAGAGTCAGAGTCAGAGTCAGAGTCAGAGTCAGAGTCCGAGTCAGAGTCAGAGTCAGAGTCAGAGTCAGAGTCAGAGTCAGAGTCAGATTCAGAGTCAGAGTCAGAGTAAGCGTCAGAGCGAGAGTCGGAGTCAGAGTCAAAGTCAGAGTCAAAGTCCGAGTCAGGGTCGGGTCAGAGTCAAAGTCCGAGTCAGAGTCAGAGTCACAGTCAGAGTCGGAGTCTGAGTTAGAGTCGGAGTCAGAGTCAGAGTCCGAGTCAGAGTCAGAGTCAGAGTCAGAGTCAGAGTCAGAGTCAGAGTCAAAGTCAGAGTCAGAGTCAAAGTCCGAGTCAGGGTCGGGTCAGAGTCAAAGTCCGAGTCAGAGTCAGAGTCACAGTCAGAGTCGGAGTCTGAGTTAGAGTCGGAGTCAGAGTCAGAGTCCGAGTCTGGGTCGGGTTAGAGTTAGAGTCAGAGTCAGAGCCAGAGTCAGAGTCAGAGTCAGAGTCAGAGTCGGAGTCAGAGTCAGATTCAGAGTCAGAGTCAGAGTCCGAGTCAGGGTCAGAGTCAGAGTCAGATGCAGAGTCGAAGTCAGAGTCAGAGTCAGAGTCAGAGTCAGAGTCAGAGTCAGAGTCAGAGTCAGAGTCCGAGTCTGGGTTGGGATAGAGTCAGAGTCCGAGTCAGGGTCAGGTCAGAGTCAGAGTCAGAGTCAGAGTCAGAGTCAGAGTCAGAGTCAGAGTCCGAGTCAGAGTCAGAGTCAGAGTCAGAGTCAGAGTCAGAGTCAGAGTCAGAGTCAGAGTCAGATTCAGAGTCAGAGTCAGAGTAAGCGTCAGAGCGAGAGTCGGAGTCAGAGTCAAAGTCAGAGTCAAAGTCCGAGTCAGGGTCGGGTCAGAGTCAAAGTCCGAGTCAGAGTCAGAGTCACAGTCAGAGTCGGAGTCTGAGTTAGAGTCGGAGTCCGAGTCAGAGTCCGAGTCTGGGTCGGGTTAGAGTCAGAGTCAGAGTCAGAGCCAGAGTCAGAGTCGGAGTCAGAGTCAGAGTCGGAGTCAGAATCAGAGTCAGAGTCAGAGTCAGAGTCCGAGTCAGGGTCAGAGTCAGAGTCAGATGCAGAGTCGAAGTCAGAGTCAGAGTCAGAGTCAGAGTCAGAGTCAGAGTCAGAGTCAGAGTCAGAGTCCGAGTCTGGGTCAGGTCAGAGTCAGAGTCAGAGTCAGAGTCAGAGTCAGAGTCAGAGTCAGTGACAGAGTCAGAGTCATGATGTCGGAGTCAGAGTAAGTGTCAAAGTCGGAGTCATGAAGTTGGAGTCCGAGTCAGAGTCCGAGTCATAGTCATGAGGTCAACGTCAGAGTCATAGTCGGAGTCAGAGTCAGCGTCCGAGTCAGAGTCGCAGTCAGAGTCAGAGTCAGAGTCAGAGTCAGAGTCAGAGTCCAAGTCAGGGTCGGGTTAGAGTCAGAGTCAGAGTCAGAGTCAGAGTCATAGTCAGAGTCCGAGTCTGGGTCGGGTTAGAGTCAGAGTCACAGTCAGAGCCAGAGTCAGAGTCAGAGTCAGAGCCAGAGTCGGACTCAGACTCAGAGTCAGAGTCAGAGTCAGAGTCAGAGTCAGAGTCCGAGTCTGGGTCGGGTTAAAGTCAGAGTCAGAGTCTGAGTTAGAGTCAGAGTCGGAGTCAGAGTCCGAGTCTGGGTCGGGTTAAAGTCAGAGTCAGAGTCAGAGTCAGAGTCAGAGTCAGAGTCAGAGCCAGAGTCAGAGTCAGAGTCAGAGTCAGAGTCAGAGTCATAGTCAGAGTCAGAGTCAGATTTAGAATCAGGATCGGAGTATGATTCAGAGTCAGAGTCAGAGTCGGTGTCAGAGTCAGAGTCAGAGTCAGAGTCCGAGTCAGTGTCAGGTCAGAGTCAGAGTCAGAGTCAGAGTCAGAGTCAGAGTTAGAGTCAGAGTCGGTGTCAGGGTCAGGTCAGAGTCAGAGTCAGAGTCAGAGTAAGCGTCAGAGCGAGAGTCGGAGTCAGAGTCAAAGTCAGAGTCAGAGTCAAAGTCCGAGTCAGGGTCGGGTCAGAGTCAAAGTCCGAGTCAGAGTCAGAGTCACAGTCAGAGTCGGAGTCTGAGTTAGAGTCGGAGTCAGAGTCAGAGTCCGAGTCTGGGTCGGGTTAGAGTTAGAGTCAGAGTCAGAGCCAGAGTCAGAGTCAGAGTCAGAGTCAGAGTCGGAGTCAGAGTCAGATTCAGAGTCAGAGTCAGAGTCCGAGTCAGGGTCAGAGTCAGAGTCAGATGCAGAGTCGAAGTCAGAGTCAGAGTCAGAGTCAGAGTCAGAGTCAGAGTCAGAGTCAGAGTCAGAGTCCGAGTCTGGGTCGGGTTAGAGTCAGAGTCCGAGTCAGGGTCAGGTCAGAATCAGAGTCAGAGTCAGAGTCAGAGTCAGAGTCAGAGTCAGAGTCCGAGTCAGAGTCAGAGTCAGAGTCAGAGTCAGAGTCAGAGTCAGAGTCAGAGTCAGAGTCAGATTCAGAGTCAGAGTCAGAGTAAGCGTCAGAGCGAGAGTCGGAGTCAGAGTCAAAGTCAGAGTCAAAGTCCGAGTCAGGGTCGGGTCAGAGTCAAAGTCCGAGTCAGAGTCAGAGTCACAGTCAGAGTCGGAGTCTGAGTTAGAGTCGGAGTCAGAGTCAGAGTCCGAGTCTGGGTCGGGTTAGAGTCAGAGTCAGAGTCAGAGCCAGAGTCAGAGTCGGAGTCAGAGTCAGAGTCGGAGTCAGAATCAGAGTCAGAGTCAGAGTCAGAGTCCGAGTCAGGGTCAGAGTCAGAGTCAGATGCAGAGTCGAAGTCAGAGTCAGAGTCAGAGTCAGAGTCAGAGTCAGAGTCAGAGTCAGAGTCAGAGTCCGAGTCTGGGTCGGGTTAGAGTCAGAGTCCGAGTCAGGGTCAGGTCAGAGTCAGAGTCAGAGTCAGAGTCAGAGTCAGAGTCAGAGTCAGAGTCCGAGTCAGAGTCAGAGTCAGAGTCAGAGTCAGAGTCAGAGTCAGAGTCAGAGTCAGAGTCAGAGTCAGAGTCAGAGTCAGCGTCAGAGTCAGAGTCAGAGTCAGAATCAGAGTCAAAGTCTGATTCAGAGTCAGAGTCAGAGTCAGAGTCAGAGTCAGAGTCAGAGTCAGAGTCAGAGTCAGAGTCAGAGTCAGAGTCCGTGCCAGGGTCAGGTCGGAGTCAGAGTCAGAGTCAGAGTTAGAGTCAGAGTCAGAGTCAGAGTCAGAGTCAGAGTCAGAGTCAGAATCAGAGTCAGAGTCTGATTCAAAGTCAGAGTCAGAGTCAGAGTCAGAGTCGGAGTCAGAGTCAGAGTCAGAGTCAGATTCAGAGTCAGAGTCAGAGTCAGAGTCCGAGTCAGGGTCAAGCCAGAGTCATAGTCAGAGTCAGAGTCAGCGTCAGAGTCATGATGTCGGAGTCAGAGGAAGAGTCAAAGTCGGAGTCATGAAGTTCGAGTCCGAGTCAGAGTCCGAGTCATAGTCATGAGGTCAAAGTCAGAGTCATAGTCAGAGTCAGAGTCAGCGTCCAAGTCAGAGTCGAAGTCAGAGTCAGAGTCAGAGTCAGAGTCAGAGTCAGAGTCAGAGTCAGAGTTAGAGTTAGAGTCGGTGTCAGGGTCAGAGTCAGAGCCAGAGTCAGAGTCAGGGTCAGAGTCAGAGTCAGAGTCAGATTCAGAGTCAGAGTCAGAGTCAGAGTCAGAGTCAGAGTAAGAGTCAGAGTCAGAGTCAGAGTCAGGGTCAGAGTCAGATGCAGAGTCGAAGTCAGAGTCAGAGTCAGAGTCAGAGTCAGAGTCAGAGTCAGAGTCAGAGTCAGAGTCCGAGTCTGGGTCGGGTTAGAGTCAGAGTCAGAGTCAGAGTCAGAGTCAGAGTCAGAGTCAGAGTCATAGTCAGAGTCAGAGTCAGATTTAGAATCAGGATCGGAGTATGATTCAGAGTCAGAGTCAGAGTCGGTGTCAGAGTCAGAGTCAGAGTCAGAGTCCGAGTCAGTGTCAGGTCAGAGTCAGAGTAAGAGTCAGAGTCAGAGTCAGAGTTAGAGTCAGAGTCGGTGTCAGGGTCAGGTCAGAGTCAGAGTCAGAGTCAGAGTAAGCGTCAGAGCGAGAGTCGGAGTCAGAGTCAAAGTCAGAGTCAGAGTCAAAGTCCGAGTCAGGGTCGGGTCAGAGTCAAAGTCCGAGTCAGAGTCAGAGTCACAGTCAGAGTCGGAGTCTGAGTTAGAGTCGGAGTCAGAGTCAGAGTCCGAGTCTGGGTCGGGTTAGAGTTAGAGTCAGAGTCAGAGCCAGAGTCAGAGTCAGAGTCAGAGTCAGAGTCGGAGTCAGAGTCAGATTCAGAGTCAGAGTCAGAGTCCGAGTCAGGGTCAGAGTCAGAGTCAGATGCAGAGTCGAAGTCAGAGTCAGAGTCAGAGTCAGAGTCAGAGTCAGAGTCAGAGTCAGAGTCAGAGTCAGAGTCCGAGTCTGGGTCGGGTTAGAGTCAGAGTCCGAGTCAGGGTCAGGTCAGAGTAAGAGTCAGAGTCAGAGTCAGAGTCAGAGTCAGAGTCAGAGTCCGAGTCAGAGTCAGAGTCAGAGTCAGAGTCAGAGTCAGAGTCAGAGTCAGAGTCAGAGTCAGATTCAGAGTCAGAGTCAGAGTAAGCGTCAGAGCGAGAGTCGGAGTCAGAGTCAAAGTCAGAGTCAAAGTCCGAGTCAGGGTCGGGTCAGAGTCAAAGTCCGAGTCAGAGTCAGAGTCACGGTCAGAGTCGGAGTCTGAGTTAGAGTCGGAGTCAGAGTCAGAGTCCGAGTCAGAGTCAGAGTCAGAGTCAGAGTCAGAGTCAGAGTCAGAGTCAAAGTCAGAGTCAGAGTCAAAGTCCGAGTCAGGGTCGGGTCAGAGTCAAAGTCCGAGTCAGAGTCAGAGTCACAGTCAGAGTCGGAGTCTGAGTTAGAGTCGGAGTCAGAGTCAGAGTCCGAGTCTGGGTCGGGTTAGAGTTAGAGTCAGAGTCAGAGCCAGAGTCAGAGTCAGAGTCAGAGTCAGAGTCGGAGTCAGAGTCAGATTCAGAGTCAGAGTCAGAGTCCGAGTCAGGGTCAGAGTCAGAGTCAGATGCAGAGTCGAAGTCAGAGTCAGAGTCAGAGTCAGAGTCAGAGTCAGAGTCAGAGTCAGAGTCAGAGTCCGAGTCTGGGTCGGGATAGAGTCAGAGTCCGAGTCAGGGTCAGGTCAGAGTCAGAGTCAGAGTCAGAGTCAGAGTCAGAGTCAGAGTCAGAGTCCGAGTCAGAGTCAGAGTCAGAGTCAGAGTCAGAGTCAGAGTCAGAGTCAGAGTCAGAGTCAGATTCAGAGTCAGAGTCAGAGTAAGCGTCAGAGCGAGAGTCGGAGTCAGAGTCAAAGTCAGAGTCAAAGTCCGAGTCAGGGTCGGGTCAGAGTCAAAGTCCGAGTCAGAGTCAGAGTCACAGTCAGAGTCGGAGTCTGAGTTAGAGTCGGAGTCCGAGTCAGAGTCCGAGTCTGGGTCGGGTTAGAGTCAGAGTCAGAGTCAGAGCCAGAGTCAGAGTCGGAGTCAGAGTCAGAGTCGGAGTCAGAATCAGAGTCAGAGTCAGAGTCAGAGTCCGAGTCAGGGTCAGAGTCAGAGTCAGATGCAGAGTCGAAGTCAGAGTCAGAGTCAGAGTCAGAGTCAGAGTCAGAGTCAGAGTCAGAGTCAGAGTCCGAGTCTGGGTCAGGTCAGAGTCAGAGTCAGAGTCAGAGTCAGAGTCAGAGTCAGAGTCAGTGACAGAGTCAGAGTCATGATGTCGGAGTCAGAGTAAGTGTCAAAGTCGGAGTCATGAAGTTGGAGTCCGAGTCAGAGTCCGAGTCATAGTCATGAGGTCAACGTCAGAGTCATAGTCGGAGTCAGAGTCAGCGTCCGAGTCAGAGTCGAAGTCAGAGTCAGAGTCAGAGTCAGAGTCAGAGTCAGAGTCCAAGTCAGGGTCGGGTTAGAGTCAGAGTCAGAGTCAGAGTCAGAGTCATAGTCAGAGTCCGAGTCTGGGTCGGGTTAGAGTCAGAGTCACAGTCAGAGCCAGAGTCAGAGTCAGAGTCAGAGTCCGAGTCAGGGTCAAGCCAGAGTCATAGTCAGAGTCAGAGTCAGCGTCAGAGTCATGATGTCGGAGTCAGAGGAAGAGTCAAAGTCGGAGTCATGAAGTTCGAGTCCGAGTCAGAGTCCGAGTCATAGTCATGAGGTCAAAGTCAGAGTCATAGTCAGAGTCAGAGTCAGCGTCCAAGTCAGAGTCGAAGTCAGAGTCAGAGTCAGAGTCAGAGTCAGAGTCAGAGTCAGAGTCAGAGTTAGAGTTAGAGTCGGTGTCAGGGTCAGAGTCAGAGCCAGAGTCAGAGTCAGGGTCAGAGTCAGAGTCAGAGTCAGATTCAGAGTCAGAGTCAGAGTCAGAGTCAGAGTCAGAGTAAGAGTCAGAGTCAGAGTCAGAGTCAGGGTCAGAGTCAGATGCAGAGTCGAAGTCAGAGTCAGAGTCAGAGTCAGAGTCAGAGTCAGAGTCAGAGTCAGAGTCAGAGTCCGAGTCTGGGTCGGGTTAGAGTCAGAGTCCGAGTCAGGGTCAGGTCAGAGTCAGAGTCAGAGTCAGAGTCAGAGTCAGAGTCAGAGTCAGAGTCCGAGTCAGAGTCAGAGTCAGAGTCAGAGTCAGAGTCAGAGTCAGAGTCAGAGTCAGAGTCAGAGCCAGAGTCAGAGTCAGAGTCAGAGTCAGAGTCAGAGTCATAGTCAGAGTCAGAGTCAGATTTAGAATCAGGATCGGAGTATGATTCAGAGTCAGAGTCAGAGTCGGTGTCAGAGTCAGAGTCAGAGTCAGAGTCCGAGTCAGTGTCAGGTCAGAGTCAGAGTCAGAGTCAGAGTCAGAGTCAGAGTTAGAGTCAGAGTCGGTGTCAGGGTCAGGTCAGAGTCAGAGTCAGAGTCAGAGTAAGCGTCAGAGCGAGAGTCGGAGTCAGAGTCAAAGTCAGAGTCAGAGTCAAAGTCCGAGTCAGGGTCGGGTCAGAGTCAAAGTCCGAGTCAGAGTCAGAGTCACAGTCAGAGTCGGAGTCTGAGTTAGAGTCGGAGTCAGAGTCAGAGTCCGAGTCTGGGTCGGGTTAGAGTTAGAGTCAGAGTCAGAGCCAGAGTCAGAGTCAGAGTCAGAGTCAGAGTCGGAGTCAGAGTCAGATTCAGAGTCAGAGTCAGAGTCCGAGTCAGGGTCAGAGTCAGAGTCAGATGCAGAGTCGAAGTCAGAGTCAGAGTCAGAGTCAGAGTCAGAGTCAGAGTCAGAGTCAGAGTCAGAGTCCGAGTCTGGGTCGGGTTAGAGTCAGAGTCCGAGTCAGGGTCAGGTCAGAGTCAGAGTCAGAGTCAGAGTCAGAGTCAGAGTCAGAGTCAGAGTCCGAGTCAGAGTCAGAGTCAGAGTCAGAGTCAGAGTCAGAGTCAGAGTCAGAGTCAGAGTCAGATTCAGAGTCAGAGTCAGAGTAAGCGTCAGAGCGAGAGTCGGAGTCAGAGTCAAAGTCAGAGTCAGAGTCAAAGTCCGAGTCAGGGTCGGGTCAGAGTCAAAGTCCGAGTCAGAGTCAGAGTCACAGTCAGAGTCGGAGTCTGAGTTAGAGTCGGAGTCAGAGTCAGAGTCCGAGTCTGGGTCGGGTTAGAGTCAGAGTCAGAGTCAGAGCCAGAGTCAGAGTCAGAGTCAGAGTCAGAGTCGGAGTCAGAATCAGAGTCAGAGTCAGAGTCAGAGTCCGAGTCAGGGTCAGAGTCAGAGTCAGATGCAGAGTCGAAGTCAGAGTCAGAGTCAGAGTCAGAGTCGGAGTCAGAGTCAGAGTCAGAGTCAGAGTCAGAGTCAGAGTCAGAGTCAGAGTCAGAGTCAGAGTCACAGTCAGCGTCAGAGTCAGAGTCAGAGTCAGAGTCAGAGTCAGATTCCGAGTCAGAGTCAGAGTCAGAGTCAGAGTCGGAGTCAGAGTCAGAGTCAGAGTCAGAGTCAGAGTCAGAGTCAGAGTCGGAGTCAGAGTCAGAGTCAGAGTCAGAGTCAGAGTCCGAGTCAGAGTCAGAGTCAGCGTCAGAGTCAGAGTCAGAGTCAGAATCAGAGTCAGAGTCTGATTCAGAGTCAGAGTCAGAGTCAGAGTCAGAGTCAAAGTCAGAGTCAGAGTCAGAGTCAGAGTCAGAGTCAGAGTCCAAGTCAGGGTCGGGTTAGAGTCAGAGTCAGAGTCAGAGTCAGAGTCAGAGTCAGAGTCCGAGTCTGGGTCGGGTTAGAGTCAGAGTCAGAGTCAGAGTCAGAGTCGGAGTCAGAGTCAGAGTCAGAGTCCGAGTCTGGGTCGGGTTAGAGTCAGAGTCCGAGTCAGGGTCAGGTCAGAGTCAGAGTCAGAGTCAGAGTCAGAGTCAGAGTCAGAGTCAGAGTCCGAGTCAGAGTCAGAGTCAGAGTCAGAGTCAGAGTCAGAGTCAGAGTCAGAGTCAGAGTCAGAGTCAGAGTCAGAGTCAGCGTCAGAGTCAGAGTCAGAGTCAGAATCAGAGTCAAAGTCTGATTCAGAGTCAGAGTCAGAGTCAGAGTCAGAGTCAACGTCAGAGTCAGAGTCAGAGTCAGAGTCAGAGTCAGAGTCAGAGTCAGAGTCCAAGTCAGGGTCGGGTTAGAGTCAGAGTCAGAGTCAGAGTCAGAGTCAGAGTCAGAGTCCGAGTCTGGGTCGGGTTAGAGTCAGAGTCAGAGTGAGAGTCAGAGTCAGAGTCAGAGTCAGAGTCAGAGTCAGAGTCCGAGTCTGGGTCGGGTTAGAGTCAGAGTCCGAGTCAGGGTCAGGTCAGAGTCAGAGTCAGTGTCAGAGTCAGAGTCCGAGTCAGAGTCAGAGTCAGAGTCAGAGTCCGAGTCAGGGTCAGAGTCAGAGTCAGATGCAGAGTCGAAGTCAGAGTCAGAGTCAGAGTCAGAGTCAGAGTCAGAGTCAGAGTCAGAGTCAGAGTCCGAGTCTGGGTCGGGTTAGAGTCAGAGTCCGAGTCAGGGTCAGGTCAGAGTCAGAGTCAGAGTCAGAGTCAGAGTCAGAGTCAGAGTCAGAGTCCGAGTCAGAGTCAGAGTCAGAGTCAGAGTCAGAGTCAGAGTCAGAGTCAGAGTCAGAGTCAGAGTCAGAGTCAGAGTCAGCGTCAGAGTCAGAGTCAGAGTCAGAATCAGAGTCAAAGTCTGATTCAGAGTCAGAGTCAGAGTCAGAGTCAGAGTCAGAGTCAGAGTCAGAGTCAGAGTCAGAGTCAGAGTCAGAGTCCGTGCCAGGGTCAGGTCGGAGTCAGAGTCAGAGTCAGAGTTAGAGTCAGAGTCAGAGTCAGAGTCAGAGTCAGAGTCAGAGTCAGAATCAAAGTCAGAGTCTGATTCAAAGTCAGAGTCAGAGTCAGAGTCAGAGTCGGAGTCAGAGTCAGAGTCAGAGTCAGATTCAGAGTCAGAGTCAGAGTCAGAGTCCGAGTCAGGGTCAAGCCAGAGTCATAGTCAGAGTCAGAGTCAGCGTCAGAGTCATGATGTCGGAGTCAGAGGAAGAGTCAAAGTCGGAGTCATGAAGTTCGAGTTCGAGTCAGAGTCCGAGTCATAGTCATGAGGTCAGAGTCAGAGTCATAGTCAGAGTCAGAGTCAGCGTCCAAGTCAGAGTCGAAGTCAGAGTCAGAGTCAGAGTCAGAGTCAGAGTCAGAGTCAGAGTCAGAGTTAGAGTTAGAGTCGGTGTCAGGGTCAGAGTCAGAGCCAGAGTCAGAGTCAGGGTCAGAGTCAGAGTCAGAGTCAGATTCAGAGTCAGAGTCAGAGTCAGAGTCAGAGTCAGAGTAAGAGTCAGAGTCAGAGTCAGAGTCAGAGTCCGAGTCTGGGTCGGGTTAAAGTCAGAGTCAGAGTCAGAGTCAGAGTCAGAGTCGGAGTCAGAGTCCGAGTCTGGGTCGGGTTAAAGTCAGAGTCAGAGTCAGAGTCAGAGTCAGAGTCAGAGTCAGAGCCAGAGTCAGAGTCAGAGTCAGAGTCAGAGTCAGAGTCATAGTCAGAGTCAGAGTCAGATTTAGAATCAGGATCGGAGTATGATTCAGAGTCAGAGTCAGAGTCGGTGTCAGAGTCAGAGTCAGAGTCAGAGTCCGAGTCAGTGTCAGGTCAGAGTCAGAGTCAGAGTCAGAGTCAGAGTCAGAGTTAGAGTCAGAGTCGGTGTCAGGGTCAGGTCAGAGTCAGAGTCAGAGTCAGAGTAAGCGTCAGAGCGAGAGTCGGAGTCAGAGTCAAAGTCAGAGTCAGAGTCAAAGTCCGAGTCAGGGTCGGGTCAGAGTCAAAGTCCGAGTCAGAGTCAGAGTCACAGTCAGAGTCGGAGTCTGAGTTAGAGTCGGAGTCAGAGTCAGAGTCCGAGTCTGGGTCGGGTTAGAGTTAGAGTCAGAGTCAGAGCCAGAGTCAGAGTCAGAGTCAGAGTCAGAGTCGGAGTCAGAGTCAGATTCAGAGTCAGAGTCAGAGTCCGAGTCAGGGTCAGAGTCAGAGTCAGATGCAGAGTCGAAGTCAGAGTCAGAGTCAGAGTCAGAGTCCGAGTCTGGGTCGGGTTAGAGTCAGAGTCCGAGTCAGGGTCAGGTCAGAGTCAGAGTCAGAGTCAGAGTCAGAGTCAGAGTCAGAGTCAGAGTCCGAGTCAGAGTCAGAGTCAGAGTCAGAGTCAGAGTCAGAGTCAGAGTCAGAGTCAGAGTCAGATTCAGAGTCAGAGTCAGAGTAAGCGTCAGAGCGAGAGTCGGAGTCAGAGTCAAAGTCAGAGTCAAAGTCCGAGTCAGGGTCGGGTCAGAGTCAAAGTCCGAGTCAGAGTCAGAGTCACAGTCAGAGTCGGAGTCTGAGTTAGAGTCGGAGTCAGAGTCAGAGTCCGAGTCTGGGTCGGGTTAGAGTCAGAGTCAGAGTCAGAGCCAGAGTCAGAGTCGGAGTCAGAGTCAGAGTCGGAGTCAGAATCAGAGTCAGAGTCAGAGTCAGAGTCCGAGTCAGGGTCAGAGTCAGAGTCAGATGCAGAGTCGAAGTCAGAGTCAGAGTCAGAGTCAGAGTCAGAGTCAGAGTCAGAGTCAGAGTCAGAGTCCGAGTCTGGGTCGGGTTAGAGTCAGAGTCCGAGTCAGGGTCAGGTCAGAGTCAGAGTCAGAGTCAGAGTCAGAGTCAGAGTCAGAGTCAGAGTCCGAGTCAGAGTCAGAGTCAGAGTCAGAGTCAGAGTCAGAGTCAGCGTCAGAGTCAGAGTCAGAGTCAGAATCAGAGTCAAAGTCTGATTCAGAGTCAGAGTCAGAGTCAGAGTCAGAGTCAGAGTCAGAGTCAGAGTCAGAGTCAGAGTCAGAGTCAGAGTCCGTGCCAGGGTCAGGTCGGAGTCAGAGTCAGAGTCAGAGTCAGAGTCAGAGTCAGATTCAGAGTCAGAGTCAGAGTCAGAGTCCGAGTCAGGGTCAAGCCAGAGTCATAGTCAGAGTCAGAGTCAGCGTCAGAGTCATGATGTCGGAGTCAGGGGAAGAGTCAAAGTCGGAGTCATGAAGTTCGAGTCCGAGTCAGAGTCCGAGTCATAGTCATGAGGTCAAAGTCAGAGTCATAGTCAGAGTCAGAGTCAGCGTCCAAGTCAGAGTCGAAGTCAGAGTCAGAGTCAGAGTCAGAGTCAGAGTCAGAGTTAGAGTTAGAGTCGGTGTCAGGGTCAGAGTCAGAGCCAGAGTCAGAGTCAGGGTCAGAGTCAGAGTCAGAGTCAGATTCAGAGTCAGAGTCAGAGTCAGAGTCAGAGTCAGAGTAAGAGTCAGAGTCAGAGTCAGAGTCAGGGTCAGAGTCAGAGTCAGAGTGAGAGTCAGAGTCAGAGTCAGAGTCAGAGTCCGAGTCCGATTCCGAGTCCGCGTCCGAGTCCGAGTCCGAGTCAGGGTCAGGTCAGAGTCAGAGTCAGAGTCAGAGTCAGAGTCAGAGTCAGAGTCAAAGTCAGAGTCAGAGTCAGAGTCAGAGTCAGAGTCAGTGACAGAGTCAGAGTCATGATTTCGGAGTCAGAGTAAGAGTCAAAGTCGGAGTCATGAAGTTGGAGTCCGAGTCAGAGTCCGAGTCATAGTCACGAGGTCAAAGTCAGAGTCATAGTCAGAGTCAGTGTCAGCGTCCGAGTCATAGTCGAAGTCAGAGTCAGAGTCCAAGTCAGGGTCGGGTTAGAGTCAGAGTCACAGTCAGAGCCAGAGTCAGAGTCAGAGTCAGAGCCAGAGTCGGACTCAGACTCAGAGTCAGAGTCAGAGTCAGAGTCAGAGTCCGAGTCTGGGTCGGGTTAAAGTCAGAGTCAGAGTCGGAGTCAGAGTCAGAGTCAGAGTCAGAGTCAGAGTCGGAGTCAGAGTCCGAGTCTGGGTCGGGTTAAAGTCAGAGTCAGAGTCAGAGTCAGAGTCAGAGTCAGAGTCAGAGCCAGAGTCAGAGTCAGAGTCAGAGTCAGAGTCAGAGTCATAGTCAGAGTAAGAGTCAGATTTAGAATCAGAGTCAGAGTCTGATTCAGAGTCAGAGTCAGAGTCGGTGTCAGAGTCAGAGTCAGAGTCAGAGTCCGAGTCAGTGTCAGGTCAGAGTCAGAGTCAGAGTCAGAGTCAGAGTCAGAGTTAGAGTCAGAGTCGGTGTCAGGGTCAGGTCAGAGTCAGAGTCAGAGTCAGAGTAAGCGTCAGAGCGAGAGTCGGAGTCAGAGTCAAAGTCAGCGTCAGAGTCAAAGTCCGAGTCAGGGTCGGGTCAGAGTCAAAGTCCGAGTCAGAGTCAGAGTCACAGTCAGAGTCGGAGTCTGAGTTAGAGTCGGAGTCAGAGTCAGAGTCCGAGTCTGGGTCGGGTTAGAGTCAGAGTCAGAGTCAGAGCCAGAGTCAGAGTCAGAGTCAGAGTCAGAGTCAGAGTCAGAGTCAGAGTCAGAGTCAGCGTCAGAGTCAGAGTCAGAGTCAGAATCAGAGTCAAAGTCTGATTCAGAGTCAGAGTCAGAGTCAGAGTCAGAGTCAGAGTCAGAGTCAGAGTCAGAGTCAGAGTCAGAGTCCGTGCCAGGGTCAGGTCGGAGTCAGAGTCAGAGTCAGAGTTAGAGTCAGAGTCAGAGTCAGAGTCAGAGTCAGAGTCAGAGTCAGAATCAGAGTCAGAGTCTGATTCAAAGTCAGAGTCAGAGTCAGAGTCAGAGTCGGAGTCAGAGTCAGAGTCAGAGTCAGATTCAGAGTCAGAGTCAGAGTCAGAGTCCGAGTCAGGGTCAAGCCAGAGTCATAGTCAGAGTCAGAGTCAGCGTCAGAGTCATGATGTCGGAGTCAGAGGAAGAGTCAAAGTCGGAGTCATGAAGTTCGAGTCCGAGTCAGAGTCCGAGTCATAGTCATGAGGTCAAAGTCAGAGTCATAGTCAGAGTCAGAGTCAGCGTCCAAGTCAGAGTCGAAGTCAGAGTCAGAGTCAGAGTCAGAGTCAGAGTCAGAGTTAGAGTTAGAGTCGGTGTCAGGGTCAGAGTCAGAGCCAGAGTCAGAGTCAGGGTCAGAGTCAGAGTCAGAGTCAGATTCAGAGTCAGAGTCAGAGTCAGAGTCAGAGTCAGAGTAAGAGTCAGAGTCAGAGTCAGAGTCAGGGTCAGAGTCAGAGTCAGAGTGAGAGTCAGAGTCAGAGTCAGAGTCAGAGTCCGAGTCCGATTCCGAGTCCGCGTCCGAGTCCGAGTCCGAGTCAGGGTCAGGTCAGAGTCAGAGTCAGAGTCAGAGTCAGAGTCAGAGTCAGAGTCAAAGTCAGAGTCAGAGTCAGAGTCAGAGTCAGAGTCAGTGACAGAGTCAGAGTCATGATTTCGGAGTCAGAGTAAGAGTCAAAGTCGTAGTCATGAAGTTGGAGTCCGAGTCAGAGTCCAAGTCATAGTCACGAGGTCAAAGTCAGAGTCATAGTCAGAGTCAGTGTCAGCGTCCGAGTCATAGTCGAAGTCAGAGTCAGAGTCCAAGTCAGGGTCGGGTTAGAGTCAGAGTCGGAGTCAGAGTCAGAGTCAGCGTCAGAGTCAATGTCAGAGTCAGAGTCAGAGTCAGAGTCAGAGTCAGTGACAGAGTCAGAGTCATGATTTCGGAGTCAGAGTAAGAGTCAAAGTCGGAGTCATGAAGTTGGAGTCCGAGTCAGAGTCCGAGTCATAGTCACGAGGTCAAAGTCAGAGTCATAGTCAGAGTCAGTGTCAGCGTCCGAGTCATAGTCGAAGTCAGAGTCAGAGTCCAAGTCAGGGTCGGGTTAGAGTCAGAGTCGGAGTCAGAGTCAGAGTCAGAGTCAGAGTCCGAGTCTGGGTCAGGTCAGAGTCAGAGTCAGAGTCAGAGTCAGAGTCAGAGTCAGAGTCAGTGACAGAGTCAGAGTCATGATGTCGGAGTCAGAGTAAGTGTCAAAGTCGGAGTCATGAAGTTGGAGTCCGAGTCAGAGTCCGAGTCATAGTCATGAGGTCAAAGTCAGAGTCATAGTCAGAGTCAGAGTCAGCGTCCGAGTCAGAGTCGAAGTCAGAGTCAGAGTCAGAGTCAGAGTCAGAGTCAGAGTCCAAGTCAGGGTCGGGTTAGAGTCAGAGTCAGAGTCAGAGTCAGAGTCAGAGTCAGAGTCCAAGTCAGGGTCGGGTTAGAGTCAGAGTCAGAGTTAGAGTCAGAGTCAGAGTCAGAGTCCGAGTCTGGGTCGGGTTAGAGTCAGAGTCACAGTCAGAGCCAGAGTCAGAGTCAGAGTCAGAGCCAGAGTCGGACTCAGACTCAGAGTCAGAGTCAGAGTCAGAGTCAGAGTCCGAGTCTGGGTCGGGTTAAAGTCAGAGTCAGAGTCGGAGTCAGAGTCAGAGTCAGAGTCAGAGTCAGAGTCGGAGTCAGAGTCCGAGTCTGGGTCGGGTTAAAGTCAGAGTCAGAGTCAGAGTCAGAGTCAGAGTCAGAGTCAGAGCCAGAGTCAGAGTCAGAGTCAGAGTCAGAGTCAGAGTCATAGTCAGAGTAAGAGTCAGATTTAGAATCAGAGTCAGAGTCTGATTCAGAGTCAGAGTCAGAGTCGGTGTCAGAGTCAGAGTCAGAGTCAGAGTCCGAGTCAGTGTCAGGTCAGAGTCAGAGTCAGAGTCAGAGTCAGAGTCAGAGTTAGAGTCAGAGTCGGTGTCAGGGTCAGGTCAGAGTCAGAGTCAGAGTCAGAGTAAGCGTCAGAGCGAGAGTCGGAGTCAGAGTCAAAGTCAGAGTCAGAGTCAAAGTCCGAGTCAGGGTCGGGTCAGAGTCAAAGTCCGAGTCAGAGTCAGAGTCACAGTCAGAGTCGGAGTCTGAGTTAGAGTCGGAGTCAGAGTCAGAGTCCGAGTCTGGGTCGGGTTAGAGTCAGAGTCAGAGTCAGAGCCAGAGTCAGAGTCAGAGTCAGAGTCAGAGTCAGAGTCAGAGTCAGAGTCAGAGTCAGCGTCAGAGTCAGAGTCAGAGTCAGAATCAGAGTCAAAGTCTGATTCAGAGTCAGAGTCAGAGTCAGAGTCAGAGTCAGAGTCAGAGTCAGAGTCAGAGTCAGAGTCAGAGTCAGAGTCCGTGCCAGGGTCAGGTCGGAGTCAGAGTCAGAGTCAGAGTTAGAGTCAGAGTCAGAGTCAGAGTCAGAGTCAGAGTCAGAGTCAGAATCAGAGTCAGAGTCTGATTCAAAGTCAGAGTCAGAGTCAGAGTCAGAGTCGGAGTCAGAGTCAGAGTCAGAGTCAGATTCAGAGTCAGAGTCAGAGTCAGAGTCCGAGTCAGGGTCAAGCCAGAGTCATAGTCAGAGTCAGAGTCAGCGTCAGAGTCATGATGTCGGAGTCAGAGGAAGAGTCAAAGTCGGAGTCATGAAGTTCGAGTCCGAGTCAGAGTCCGAGTCATAGTCATGAGGTCAAAGTCAGAGTCATAGTCAGAGTCAGAGTCAGCGTCCAAGTCAGAGTCGAAGTCAGAGTCAGAGTCAGAGTCAGAGTCAGAGTCAGAGTTAGAGTTAGAGTCGGTGTCAGGGTCAGAGTCAGAGCCAGAGTCAGAGTCAGGGTCAGAGTCAGAGTCAGAGTCAGATTCAGAGTCAGAGTCAGAGTCAGAGTCAGAGTCAGAGTAAGAGTCAGAGTCAGAGTCAGAGTCAGGGTCAGAGTCAGAGTCAGAGTGAGAGTCAGAGTCAGAGTCAGAGTCAGAGTCCGAGTCCGATTCCGAGTCCGCGTCCGAGTCCGAGTCCGAGTCAGGGTCAGGTCAGAGTCAGAGTCAGAGTCAGAGTCAGAGTCAGAGTCAGAGTCAAAGTCAGAGTCAGAGTCAGAGTCAGAGTCAGAGTCAGTGACAGAGTCAGAGTCATGATTTCGGAGTCAGAGTAAGAGTCAAAGTCGGAGTCATGAAGTTGGAGTCCGAGTCAGAGTCCGAGTCATAGTCACGAGGTCAAAGTCAGAGTCATAGTCAGAGTCAGTGTCAGCGTCCGAGTCATAGTCGAAGTCAGAGTCAGAGTCCAAGTCAGGGTCGGGTTAGAGTCAGAGTCGGAGTCAGAGTCAGAGTCAGCGTCAGAGTCAATGTCAGAGTCAGAGTCAGAGTCAGAGTCAGAGTCAGTGACAGAGTCAGAGTCATGATTTCGGAGTCAGAGTAAGAGTCAAAGTCGGAGTCATGAAGTTGGAGTCCGAGTCAGAGTCCGAGTCATAGTCACGAGGTCAAAGTCAGAGTCATAGTCAGAGTCAGTGTCAGCGTCCGAGTCATAGTCGAAGTCAGAGTCAGAGTCCAAGTCAGGGTCGGGTTAGAGTCAGAGTCGGAGTCAGAGTCAGAGTCAGAGTCAGAGTCCGAGTCTGGGTCAGGTCAGAGTCAGAGTCAGAGTCAGAGTCAGAGTCAGAGTCAGAGTCAGTGACAGAGTCAGAGTCATGATGTCGGAGTCAGAGTAAGTGTCAAAGTCAGAGTCATGAAGTTGGAGTCCGAGTCAGAGTCCGAGTCATAGTCATGAGGTCAAAGTCAGAGTCATAGTCAGAGTCAGAGTCAGCGTCCGAGTCAGAGTCGAAGTCAGAGTCAGAGTCAGAGTCAGAGTCAGAGTCAGAGTCCAAGTCAGGGTCGGGTTAGAGTCAGAGTCAGAGTCAGAGTCAGAGTCAGAGTCAGAGTCCAAGTCAGGGTCGGGTTAGAGTCAGAGTCAGAGTTAGAGTCAGAGTCAGAGTCAGAGTCCGAGTCTGGGTCGGGTTAGAGTCAGAGTCACAGTCAGAGCCAGAGTCAGAGTCAGAGTCAGAGCCAGAGTCGGACTCAGACTCAGAGTCAGAGTCAGAGTCAGAGTCAGAGTCCGAGTCTGGGTCGGGTTAAAGTCAGAGTCAGAGTCGGAGTCAGAGTCAGAGTCAGAGTCAGAGTCAGAGTCGGAGTCAGAGTCCGAGTCTGGGTCGGGTTAAAGTCAGAGTCAGAGTCAGAGTCAGAGTCAGAGTCAGAGTCAGAGCCAGAGTCAGAGTCAGAGTCAGAGTCAGAGTCAGAGTCATAGTCAGAGTAAGAGTCAGATTTAGAATCAGAGTCAGAGTCTGATTCAGAGTCAGAGTCAGAGTCGGTGTCAGAGTCAGAGTCAGAGTCAGAGTCCGAGTCAGTGTCAGGTCAGAGTCAGAGTCAGAGTCAGAGTCAGAGTCAGAGTTAGAGTCAGAGTCGGTGTCAGGGTCAGGTCAGAGTCAGAGTCAGAGTCAGAGTAAGCGTCAGAGCGAGAGTCGGAGTCAGAGTCAAAGTCAGAGTCAGAGTCAAAGTCCGAGTCAGGGTCGGGTCAGAGTCAAAGTCCGAGTCAGAGTCAGAGTCACAGTCAGAGTCGGAGTCTGAGTTAGAGTCGGAGTCCGAGTCAGAGTCCGAGTCTGGGTCGGGTTAGAGTCAGAGTCAGAGTCAGAGCCAGAGTCAGAGTCAGAGTCAGAGTCAGAGTCGGAGTCAGAATCAGAGTCAGAGTCAGAGTCAGAGTCCGAGTCAGGGTCAGAGTCAGAGTCAGATGCAGAGTCGAAGTCAGAGTCAGAGTCAGAGTCAGAGTCGGAGTCAGAGTCAGAGTCAGAGTCAGAGTCAGAGTCAGAGTCAGAGTCAGAGTCAGAGTCAGAGTCACAGTCAGCGTCAGAGTCAGAGTCAGAGTCAGAGTCAGAGTCAGATTCCGAGTCAGAGTCAGAGTCAGAGTCAGAGTCGGAGTCAGAGTCAGAGTCAGAGTCAGAGTCAGAGTCAGAGTCAGAGTCGGAGTCAGAGTCAGAGTCGGAGTCAGAGTCAGAGTCCGAGTCAGAGTCAGAGTCAGAGTCAGAGTCAGAGCGAGAGTCGGAGTCAGAGTCAAAGTCAGAGTCAGAGTCAAAGTCCGAGTCAGGGTCGGGTCAGAGTCAAAGTCCGAGTCAGAGTCAGAGTCACAGTCAGAGTCGGAGTCAGAGTTAGAGTCAGAGTCAGATTCAGAGTCCGAGTCTGGGTCGGGTTAGAGTCAGAGTCAGAGTCAGAGCCAGAGTCAGAGTCAGAGTCAGAGTCAGAGTCAGAGTCAGAGTCAGAGTCAGAGTCAGAGTCAGAGTCAGAGTAAGAGTCAGAGTCAGAGTCAGAGTCAGAGTCAGAGTCAGATTCAGAGTCAGAGTCAGAGTCAGAGTCAGAGTCAGAGTCCGAGTCCGATTTCGAGTCCGAGTCCGAGTCCGAGTCCGAGTCAGGGTCAGGTCAGAGTCAGAGTCAGAGTCAGAGTCCGAGTCAGGGTCAAGCCAGAGTCATAGTCAGAGTCAGAGTCAGCGTCAGAGTCATGATGTCGGAGTCAGAGTAAGAGTCAAAGTCGGAGTCATGAAGTTCGAGTCCGAGTCAGATTCCGAGTCATAGTCATGAGGTCAAAGTCAGAGTCATAGTCAGAGTCAGAGTCAGCGTCCGAGTCAGAGTCGAAGTCAGAGTCAGAGTCAGAGTCAGAGTCAGAGTCAGAGTCCAAGTCAGGGTCGGGTTAGAGTCAGAGTCAGAGTCAGAGTCAGAGTCAGAGTCAGAGTCCGAGTCTGGGTCGCGTTAGAGTCAGAGTCAGAGTCAGAGTCAGAGTCAGAGTCAGAGTCAGAGTCAGAGTCAGAGTCCGAGTCTGGGTCGGGTTAGAGTCAGAGTCCGAGTCAGGGTCAGGTCAGAGTCAGAGTCAGAGTCAGAGTCAGAGTCGGAGTCAGAGTCAGAGTCCGAGTCAGAGTCAGAGTCAGAGTCAGAGTCAGAGTCAGAGTCAGAGTCAGAGTCAGAGTCAGAGTCAGAGTCAGAGTCAGCGTCAGAGTCAGAGTCAGAGTCAGAATCAGATTCAGAGTCTGATTCAGAGTCAGAGTCAGAGTCAGAGTCAGAGTCAAAGTCAGAGTCAGAGTCAGAGTCAGAGTCAGAGTCAGAGTCAAAATCAGAGTCAGAGTCTGAGTCACAGTTAGAGTCAGAGTCAGAGTCAGAGTCAGAGTCAGAGTCAGAGTCAGAGTCAGAGTCGGATTCCGAGTCAGAGTCAGAGTCAGAGTCCGAGCCAGGGTCAGGTCGGAGTCAGAGTCAGAGTCAGAGTCAGAGTCAGAGTCAGAGTCAGAGTCAGAGTCAGAGTCAGAGTCAGAGTCAGAGTCCGAGTCAGAGTCAGAGTCAGAGTCAGAGTCAGAGTCAGAGTCAGAGTCAGAGTCAGAGTCAGAGTCAGAGTCAGAGTCAGAGTCAGCGTCAGAGTCAGAGTCAGAGTCAGAATCAGAGTCAGAGTCTGATTCAGAGTCAGAGTCAGAGTCAGAGTCAGAGTCAAAGTCAGAGTCAGAGTCAGAGTCAGAGTCAGAGTCAGAGTCCAAGTCAGGGTCGGGTTAGAGTCAGAGTCAGAGTCAGAGTCAGAGTCAGAGTCAGAGTCCGAGTCTGGGTCGGGTTAGAGTCAGAGTCAGAGTCAGAGTCAGAGTCGGAGTCAGAGTCAGAGTCAGAGTCCGAGTCTGGGTCGG
Organism: Tenthredo distinguenda; assembly: GCA_947538915.1. NCBI lineage: Eukaryota > Metazoa > Arthropoda > Insecta > Hymenoptera > Tenthredinidae > Tenthredo > Tenthredo distinguenda. The sequence continues at coordinate 18,458,764 of OX384534.1, forward strand.
GTTAGAGTCAGAGTCCGAGTCAGGGTCAGGTCAGAGTCAGAGTCAGAGTCAGAGTCAGAGTCAGAGTCAGAGTCAGAGTCCCAGTCAGAGTCAGAGTCAGAGTCAGAGTCAGAGTCAGAGTCAGAGTCAGAGTCAGAGTCAGAGTCAGAGTCAGAGTCAGCGTCAGAGTCAGAGTCAGAGTCAGAATCAGAGTCAAAGTCTGATTCAGAGTCAGAGTCAGAGTCAGAGTCAGAGTCAAAGTCAGAGTCAGAGTCAGAGTCAGAGTCAGAGTCAGAGTCAGAGTCAGAGTCCAAGTCAGGGTCGGGTTAGAGTCAGAGTCAGAGTCAGAGTCAGAGTCAGAGTCAGAGTCCGAGTCTGGGTCGGGTTAGAGTCAGAGTCAGAGTGAGAGTCAGAGTCAGAGTCAGAGTCAGAGTCAGAGTCAGAGTCCGAGTCTGGGTCGGGTTAGAGTCAGAGTCCGAGTCAGGGTCAGGTCAGAGTCAGAGTCAGAGTCAGAGTCAGAGTCAGAGTCAGAGTCAGAGTCCGAGTCAGAGTCAGAGTCAGAGTCAGAGTCAGAGTCAGAGTCAGAGTCAGAGTCAGAGTAAGAGTCAGAGTCAGAGTCAGCGTCAGAGTCAGAGTCAGAGTCAGAATCAGAGTCAGAGTCTGATTCAGAGTCAGAGTCAGAGTCAGAGTCAGAGTCAAAGTCAGAGTCAGAGTCAGAGTCAGAGTCAGAGTCAGAGTCAAAATCAGAGTCAGAGTCTGAGTCACAGTTAGAGTCAGAGTCAGAGTCAGATTCAGAGTCAGAGTCAGAGTCAGAGTCAGAGTCAGATTCCGAGTCAGAGTCAGAGTCAGATTCCGAGCCAGGGTCAGGTCGGAGTCAGAGTCAGAGTCAGAGTCAGAGTCAGAGTCAGAGTCAGAGTCAGAGTCAGAGTCAGAGTCAGAGTCAGAGTCCGAGTGAGAGTCAGAGTCAGAGTCAGAGTCAGAGTCAGAGTCAGAGTCAGAGTCAGAGTCAGAGTCAGCGTCAGAGTCAGAGTCAGAGTCAGAATCAGAGTCAGAGTCTGATTCAGAGTCAGAGTCAGAGTCAGAGTCAGAGTCAAAGTCAGAGTCAGAGTCAGAGTCAGAGTCAGAGTCAGAGTCAGAGTCCAAGTCAGGGTCGGGTTAGAGTCAGAGTCAGAGTCAGAGTCAGAGTCAGAGTCAGAGTCCGAGTCTGGGTCGGGTTAGAGTCAGAGTCAGAGTCAGTGTCAGAGTCGGAGTCAGAGTCAGAGTCAGAGTCAGACTCCGAGTCTGGGTCGGGTTAGAGTCAGAGTCCGAGTCAGGGTCAGGTCAGAGTCAGAGTCAGAGTCAGAGTCAGAGTCAGAGTCAGAGTCAGAGTCCGAGTCAGAGTCAGAGTCAGAGTCAGAGTCAGAGTCAGAGTCAGAGTCAGAGTCAGAGTCAGAGTCAGAGTCAGAGTCAGAGTCAGAGTCAGAGTCAGAGTCAGAGTCAGAGTCAGAGTCAGAGTCAGAGTCAGAGTCAGAATCAGAGTCAGAGTCTGATTCAGAGTCAGAGTCAGAGTCAGAGTCATAGTCAAAGTCAGAGTCAGAGTCAGAGTCAGAGTCAGAGTCAGAGTCAGAGTCAGAGTCCAAGTCAGGGTCGGGTTAGAGTCAGAGTCAGAGTCAGAGTCAGAGTCAGAGTCAGAGTCCGAGTCTGAGTCGGGTTAGAGTCAGAGTCAGAGTGAGAGTCAGAGTCAGAGTCAGAGTCAGAGTCAGAGTCAGAGTCCGAGTCTGGGTCGGGTTAGAGTCAGAGTCCGAGTCAGGGTCAGGTCAGAGTCAGAGTCAGAGTCAGAGTCAGAGTCAGAGTCAGAGTCAGAGTCCGAGTCAGAGTCAGAGTCAGAGTCAGAGTCAGAGTCAGAGTCAGAGTCAGAGTCAGAGTCAGAGTCAGAGTCAGAGTCAGCGTCAGAGTCAGAGTCAGAGTCAGAATCAGAGTCAGAGTCTGATTCAGAGTCAGAGTCAGAGTCAGAGTCAAAATCAGAGTCAGAGTCTGAGTCACAGTTAGAGTCAGAGTCAGAGTCAGAGTCAGAGTCAGAGTCAGAGTCAGAGTCAGAGTCAGATTCCGAGTCAGAGTCAGAGTCAGATTCCGAGCCAGGGTCAGGTCGGAGTCAGAGTCAGAGTCAGAGTCAGAGTCAGAGTCAGAGTCAGAGTCAGAGTCAGAGTCAGAGTCAGAGTCAGAGTCCGAGTCAGAGTCAGAGTCAGAGTCAGAGTCAGAGTCAGAGTCAGAGTCAGAGTCAGAGTCAGAGTCAGCGTCAGAGTCAGAGTCAGAGTCAGAATCAGAGTCAGAGTCTGATTCAGAGTCAGAGTCAGAGTCAGAGTCAGAGTCAAAGTCAGAGTCAGAGTCAGAGTCAGAGTCAGAGTCAGAGTCAGAGTCCAAGTCAGGGTCGGGTTAGAGTCAGAGTCAGAGTCAGAGTCAGAGTCAGAGTCAGAGTCCGAGTCTGGGTCGGGTTAGAGTCAGAGTCAGAGTCAGTGTCAGAGTCGGAGTCAGAGTCAGAGTCAGAGTCAGAGTCCGAGTCTGGGTCGGGTTAGAGTCAGAGTCCGAGTCAGTGTCAGGTCAGAGTCAGAGTCAGAGTCAGAGTCAGAGTCAGAGTCCGAGTCAGAGTCAGAGTCAGAGTCAAAGTCAGAGTCAGAGTCAGAGTCAGAGTCAGAGTCAGAGTCAGAGTCAGAGTCAGAGTCAGAGTCAGAGTCAGAGTCAGAGTCAGAGTCAGAGTCAGAGTCAGAGTCAGAGTCAGAATCAGAGTCAGAGTCTGATTCAGAGTCAGAGTCAGAGTCAGAGTCATAGTCAAAGTCAGAGTCAGAGTCAGAGTCAGAGTCAGAGTCAGAGTCAGAGTCAGAGTCCAAGTCAGGGTCGGGTTAGAGTCAGAGTCAGAGTCAGAGTCAGAGTCAGAGTCAGAGTCCGAGTCTGGGTCGGGTTAGAGTCAGAGTCAGAGTGAGAGTCAGAGTCAGAGTCAGAGTCAGAGTCAGAGTCAGAGTCCGAGTCTGGGTCGGGTTAGAGTCAGAGTCCGAGTCAGGGTCAGGTCAGAGTCAGAGTCAGAGTCAGAGTCAGAGTCAGAGTCAGAGTCAGAGTCCGAGTCAGAGTCAGAGTCAGAGTCAGAGTCAGAGTCAGAGTCAGAGTCAGAGTCAGAGTCAGAGTCAGAGTCAGAGTCAGCGTCAGAGTCAGAGTCAGAGTCAGAATCAGAGTCAGAGTCTGATTCAGAGTCAGAGTCAGAGTCAGAGTCAGAGTCAAAGTCAGAGTCAGAGTCAGAGTCAGAGTCAAAATCAGAGTCAGAGTCTGAGTCACAGTTAGAGTCAGAGTCAGAGTCAGAGTCAGAGTCAGAGTCAGAGTCAGAGTCAGAGTCAGATTCCAAGTCAGAGTCAGAGTCAGATTCCGAGCCAGGGTCAGGTCGGAGTCAGAGTCAGAGTCAGAGTCAGAGTCAGAGTCAGAGTCAGAGTCAGAGTCAGAGTCAGAGTCAGAGTCAGAGTCCGAGTCAGAGTCAGAGTCAGAGTCAGAGTCAGAGTCAGAGTCAGAGTCAGAGTCAGAGTCAGAGTCAGCGTCAGAGTCAGAGTCAGAGTCAGAATCGGAGTCAGAGTCTGATTCAGAGTCAGAGTCAGAGTCAGAGTCAGAGTCAAAGTCAGAGTCAGAGTCAGAGTCAGAGTCAGAGTCAGAGTCAGAGTCCAAGTCAGGGTCGGGTTAGAGTCAGAGTCAGAGTCAGAGTCAAAGTCAGAGTCAGAGTCAGAGTCAGAGTCAGAGTCAGAGTCAGAGTCCAAGTCAGGGTCGGGTTAGAGTCAGAGTCAGAGTCAGAGTCAGAGTCAGAGTCAGAGTCCGAGTCTGGGTCGGGTTAGAGTCAGAGTCAGAGTCAGAGTCAGAGTCGGAGTCAGAGTCAGAGTCAGAGTCAGAGTCAGAGTCCGAGTCAGAGTCAGAGTCAGAGTCAGAGTCAGAGTCAGAGTCAGAGTCAGATTCCGAGTCAGAGTCAGAGTCAGAGTCCGAGCCAGGGTCAGGTCGGAGTCAGAGTCAGAGTCAGAGTCAGAGTCAGAGTCAGAGTCAGAGTCAGAGTCAGAGTCAGAGTCAGAGTCGGAGTCAGAGTCCGAGTCTGGGTCGGGTTAAAGTCAGAGTCAGAGTCAGAGTCAGAGTCAGAGTCAGAGTCAGAGCCAGAGTCAGAGTCAGACTCAGAGTCAGAGTCAGAGTCATAGTCAGAGTCAGAGTCAGATTTAGAATCAGAGTCAGAGTCTTATTCAGAGTCAGAGTCAGAGTCGGTGTCAGAGTCAGAGTCAGAGTCAGAGTCCGAGTCAGTGTCAGGTCAGAGTCAGAGTCAGAGTCAGAGTCAGAGTCAGAGTTAGAGTCAGAGTCGGTGTCAGGGTCAGGTCAGAGTCAGAGTCAGAGTCAGAGTAAGCGTCAGAGCGAGAGTCGGAGTCAGAGTCAAAGTCAGAGTCAGAGTCAAAGTCCGAGTCAGGGTCGGGTCAGAGTCAAAGTCCGAGTCAGAGTCAGAGTCACAGTCAGAGTCGGAGTCTGAGTTAGAGTCAGAGTCAGAGTCCGAGCCAGGGTCAGGTCGGAGTCAGAGTCAGAGTCAGAGTCAGAGTCAGAGTCAGAGTCAGAGTCAGAGTCAGAGTCAGAGTCAGAGTCAGAGTCCGAGTCAGAGTCAGAGTCAGAGTCAGAGTCAGAGTCAGAGTCAGAGTCAGAGTCAGAGTCAGAGTCAGAGTCAGCGTCAGAGTCAGAGTCAGAGTCAGAATCAGAGTCAGAGTCTGATTCAGAGTCAGAGTCAGAGTCAGAGTCAGAGTCAGAGTCCGAGTCAGAGTCAGAGTCAGAGTCAGAGTCAGAGTCAGAGTCAGAGTCAGAGTCAGAGTCAGAGTCAGAGTCAGAATCAGAGTCAGAGTCTGATTCAGAGTCAGAGTCAGAGTCAGAGTCAGAGTCAAAGTCAGAGTCAGAGTCAGAGTCAGAGTCAGAGTCAGAGTCAGAGTCGGAGTCCAAGTCAGGGTCGGGTTAGAGTCAGAGTCAGAGTCAGAGTCAGAGTCAGAGTCAGAGTCCGAGTCTGGGTCGGGTTAGAGTCAGAGTCAGAGTCAGAGTCAGAGTCAGAGTCAGAGTCAGAGTCAGAGTCAGAGTCCGAGTCTGGGTCGGGTTAGAGTCAGAGTCCGAGTCAGGGTCAGGTCAGAGTCAGAGTCAGAGTCAGAGTCAGAGTCAGAGTCAGAGTCAGAGTCCGAGTCAGAGTCAGAGTCAGAGTCAGAGTCAGAATCAGAGTCAGAGTCAGAGTCAGAGTAAGAGTCAGAGTCAGAGTCAGCGTCAGAGTCAGAGTCAGAGTCAGAATCAGAGTCAGAGTCTGATTCGGAGTCAGAGTCAGAGTCAGAGTCAGAGTCAAAGTCAGAGTCAGAGTCAGAGTCAGAGTCAGAGTCAGAGTCAGAGTCAGAGTCAGATTCCGAGTCAGAGTCAGAGTCAGAGTCCGAGCCAGGGTCAGGTCGGAGTCAGAGTCAGAGTCAGAGTCAGAGTCCGAGTCTGGGTCGGGTTAGAGTCAGAGTCCGAGTCAGGGTCAGGTCAGAGTCAGAGTCAGAGTCAGAGTCAGAGTCAGAGTCAGAGTCAGAGACCGAGTCAGAGTCCGAGTCAGAGTCAGAGTCAGAGTCAGAGTCAGAGTCAGAGTCAGAGTCAGAGTCAGAGTCAGAGTCAGAGTCAGAGTCAGCGTCAGAGTCAGAGTCAGAGTCAGAATCAGATTCAGAGTCTGATTCAGAGTCAGAGTCAGAGTCAGAGTCAGAGTCAAAGTCAGAGTCAGAGTCAGAGTCAGAGTCAGAGTCAGAGTCAAAATCAGAGTCAGAGTCTGAGTCACAGTTAGAGTCAGAGTCAGAGTCAGAGTCAGAGTCAGAGTCAGAGTCAGAGTCAGAGTCGGATTCCGAGTCAGAGTCAGAGTCAGAGTCCGAGCCAGGGTCAGGTCGGAGTCAGAGTCAGAGTCAGAGTCAGAGTCAGAGTCAGAGTCAGAGTCAGAGTCAGAGTCAGAGTCAGAGTCAGAGTCCGAGTCAGAGTCAGAGTCAGAGTCAGAGTCAGAGTCAGAGTCAGAGTCAGAGTCAGAGTCAGAGTCAGAGTCAGAGTCAGAGTCAGCGTCAGAGTCAGAGTCAGAGTCAGAATCAGAGTCAGAGTCTGATTCAGAGTCAGAGTCAGAGTCAGAGTCAGAGTCAAAGTCAGAGTCAGAGTCAGAGTCAGAGTCAGAGTCAGAGTCCAAGTCAGGGTCGGGTTAGAGTCAGAGTCAGAGTCAGAGTCAGAGTCAGAGTCAGAGTCCGAGTCTGGGTCGGGTTAGAGTCAGAGTCAGAGTCAGAGTCAGAGTCGGAGTCAGAGTCAGAGTCAGAGTCCGAGTCTGGGTCGGGTTAGAGTCAGAGTCCGAGTCAGGGTCAGGTCAGAGTCAGAGTCAGAGTCAGAGTCAGAGTCAGAGTCAGAGTCAGAGTCCGAGTCAGAGTCAGAGTCAGAGTCAGAGTCAGAGTCAGAGTCAGAGTCAGAGTCAGAGTCAGAGTCAGAGTCAGAGTCAGCGTCAGAGTCAGAGTCAGAGTCAGAATCAGAGTCAAAGTCTGATTCAGAGTCAGAGTCAGAGTCAGAGTCAGAGTCAAAGTCAGAGTCAGAGTCAGAGTCAGAGTCAGAGTCAGAGTCAGAGTCAGAGTCCAAGTCAGGGTCGGGTTAGAGTCAGAGTCAGAGTCAGAGTCAGAGTCAGAGTCAGAGTCCGAGTCTGGGTCGGGTTAGAGTCAGAGTCAGAGTGAGAGTCAGAGTCAGAGTCAGAGTCAGAGTCAGAGTCAGAGTCCGAGTCTGGGTCGGGTTAGAGTCAGAGTCCGAGTCAGGGTCAGGTCAGAGTCAGAGTCAGAGTCAGAGTCAGAGTCAGAGTCAGAGTCAGAGTCCGAGTCAGAGTCAGAGTCAGAGTCAGAGTCAGAGTCAGAGTCAGAGTCAGAGTCAGAGTCAGAGTCAGAGTCAGAGTCAGCGTCAGAGTCAGAGTCAGAGTCAGAATCAGAGTCAGAGTCTGATTCAGAGTCAGAGTCAGAGTCAGAGTCAGAGTCAAAGTCAGAGTCAGAGTCAGAGTCAGAGTCAGAGTCAGAGTCAAAATCAGAGTCAGAGTCTGAGTCACAGTTAGAGTCAGAGTCAGAGTCAGATTCAGAGTCAGAGTCAGAGTCAGAGTCAGAGTCAGATTCCGAGTCAGAGTCAGAGTCAGATTCCGAGCCAGGGTCAGGTCGGAGTCAGAGTCAGAGTCAGAGTCAGAGTCAGAGTCAGAGTCAGAGTCAGAGTCAGAGTCAGAGTCAGAGTCAGAGTCCGAGTCAGAGTCAGAGTCAGAGTCAGAGTCAGAGTCAGAGTCAGAGTCAGAGTCAGAGTCAGAGTCAGCGTCAGAGTCAGAGTCAGAGTCAGAATCAGAGTCAGAGTCTGATTCAGAGTCAGAGTCAGAGTCAGAGTCAGAGTCAAAGTCAGAGTCAGAGTCAGAGTCAGAGTCAGAGTCAGAGTCAGAGTCCAAGTCAGGGTCGGGTTAGAGTCAGAGTCAGAGTCAGAGTCAGAGTCAGAGTCAGAGTCCGAGTCTGGGTCGGGTTAGAGTCAGAGTCAGAGTCAGTGTCAGAGTCGGAGTCAGAGTCAGAGTCAGAGTCAGAGTCCGAGTCTGGGTCGGGTTAGAGTCAGAGTCCGAGTCAGGGTCAGGTCAGAGTCAGAGTCAGAGTCAGAGTCAGAGTCAGAGTCAGAGTCAGAGTCCGAGTCAGAGTCAGAGTCAGAGTCAGAGTCAGAGTCAGAGTCAGAGTCAGAGTCAGAGTCAGAGTCAGAGTCAGAGTCAGAGTCAGAGTCAGAGTCAGAGTCAGAGTCAGAGTCAGAGTCAGAGTCAGAGTCAGAGTCAGAATCAGAGTCAGAGTCTGATTCAGAGTCAGAGTCAGAGTCAGAGTCATAGTCAAAGTCAGAGTCAGAGTCAGAGTCAGAGTCAGAGTCAGAGTCAGAGTCAGAGTCCAAGTCAGGGTCGGGTTAGAGTCAGAGTCAGAGTCAGAGTCAGAGTCAGAGTCAGAGTCAGAGTCCGAGTCTGGGTCGGGTTAGAGTCAGAGTCAGAGTGAGAGTCAGAGTCAGAGTCAGAGTCAGAGTCAGAGTCAGAGTCCGAGTCTGGGTCGGGTTAGAGTCAGAGTCCGAGTCAGGGTCAGGTCAGAGTCAGAGTCAGAGTCAGAGTCAGAGTCAGAGTCAGAGTCAGAGTCCGAGTCAGAGTCAGAGTCAGAGTCAGAGTCAGAGTCAGAGTCAGAGTCAGAGTCAGAGTCAGAGTCAGAGTCAGAGTCAGCGTCAGAGTCAGAGTCAGAGTCAGAATCAGAGTCAGAGTCTGATTCAGAGTCAGAGTCAGAGTCAGAGTCAAAATCAGAGTCAGAGTCTGAGTCACAGTTAGAGTCAGAGTCAGAGTCAGAGTCAGAGTCAGAGTCAGAGTCAGAGTCAGAGTCAGATTCCGAGTCAGAGTCAGAGTCAGATTCCGAGCCAGGGTCAGGTCGGAGTCAGAGTCAGAGTCAGAGTCAGAGTCAGAGTCAGAGTCAGAGTCAGAGTCAGAGTCAGAGTCAGAGTCAGAGTCCGAGTCAGAGTCAGAGTCAGAGTCAGAGTCAGAGTCAGAGTCAGAGTCAGAGTCAGAGTCAGAGTCAGCGTCAGAGTCAGAGTCAGAGTCAGAATCAGAGTCAGAGTCTGATTCAGAGTCAGAGTCAGAGTCAGAGTCAGAGTCAAAGTCAGAGTCAGAGTCAGAGTCAGAGTCAGAGTCAGAGTCAGAGTCCAAGTCAGGGTCGGGTTAGAGTCAGAGTCAGAGTCAGAGTCAGAGTCAGAGTCAGAGTCCGAGTCTGGGTCGGGTTAGAGTCAGAGTCAGAGTCAGTGTCAGAGTCGGAGTCAGAGTCAGAGTCAGAGTCAGAGTCCGAGTCTGGGTCGGGTTAGAGTCAGAGTCCGAGTCAGGGTCAGGTCAGAGTCAGAGTCAGAGTCAGAGTCAGAGTCAGAGTCAGAGTCAGAGTCCGAGTCAGAGTCAGAGTCAGAGTCAGAGTCAGAGTCAGAGTCAGAGTCAGAGTCAGAGTCAGAGTCAGAGTCAGAGTCAGAGTCAGAGTCAGAGTCAGAGTCAGAGTCAGAGTCAGAGTCAGAGTCAGAGTCAGAGTCAGAATCAGAGTCAGAGTCTGATTCAGAGTCAGAGTCAGAGTCAGAGTCATAGTCAAAGTCAGAGTCAGAGTCAGAGTCAGAGTCAGAGTCAGAGTCAGAGTCAGAGTCCAAGTCAGGGTCGGGTTAGAGTCAGAGTCAGAGTCAGAGTCAGAGTCAGAGTCAGAGTCCGAGTCTGGGTCGGGTTAGAGTCAGAGTCAGAGTGAGAGTCAGAGTCAGAGTCAGAGTCAGAGTCAGAGTCAGAGTCCGAGTCTGGGTCGGGTTAGAGTCAGAGTCCGAGTCAGGGTCAGGTCAGAGTCAGAGTCAGAGTCAGAGTCAGAGTCAGAGTCAGAGTCAGAGTCCGAGTCAGAGTCAGAGTCAGAGTCAGAGTCAGAGTCAGAGTCAGAGTCAGAGTCAGAGTCAGAGTCAGAGTCAGAGTCAGCGTCAGAGTCAGAGTCAGAGTCAGAATCAGAGTCAGAGTCTGATTCAGAGTCAGAGTCAGAGTCAGAGTCAGAGTCAAAGTCAGAGTCAGAGTCAGAGTCAGAGTCAAAATCAGAGTCAGAGTCTGAGTCACAGTTAGAGTCAGAGTCAGAGTCAGAGTCAGAGTCAGAGTCAGAGTCAGAGTCAGAGTCAGATTCCGAGTCAGAGTCAGAGTCAGATTCCGAGCCAGGGTCAGGTCGGAGTCAGAGTCAGAGTCAGAGTCAGAGTCAGAGTCAGAGTCAGAGTCAGAGTCAGAGTCAGAGTCAGAGTCAGAGTCCGAGTCAGAGTCAGAGTCAGAGTCAGAGTCAGAGTCAGAGTCAGAGTCAGAGTCAGAGTCAGAGTCAGCGTCAGAGTCAGAGTCAGAGTCAGAATCAGAGTCAGAGTCTGATTCAGAGTCAGAGTCAGAGTCAGAGTCAGAGTCAAAGTCAGAGTCAGAGTCAGAGTCAGAGTCAGAGTCAGAGTCAGAGTCCAAGTCAGGGTCGGGTTAGAGTCAGAGTCAGAGTCAGAGTCAAAGTCAGAGTCAGAGTCAGAGTCAGAGTCAGAGTCAGAGTCAGAGTCCAAGTCAGGGTCGGGTTAGAGTCAGAGTCAGAGTCAGAGTCAGAGTCAGAGTCAGAGTCCGAGTCTGGGTCGGGTTAGAGTCAGAGTCAGAGTCAGAGTCAGAGTCGGAGTCAGAGTCAGAGTCAGAGTCAGAGTCAGAGTCCGAGTCAGAGTCAGAGTCAGAGTTAGAGTCAGAGTCGGTGTCAGGGTCAGGTCAGAGTCAGAGTCAGAGTCAGAGTAAGCGTCAGAGCGAGAGTCGGAGTCAGAGTCAAAGTCATAGTCAGAGTCAAAGTCCGAGTCAGGGTCGGGTCAGAGTCAAAGTCCGAGTCAGAGTCAGAGTCACAGTCAGAAACGGAGTCTGAGTTAGAGTCAGAGTCAGAGTCCGAGCCAGGGTCAGGTCGGAGTCAGAGTCAGAGTCAGAGTCAGAGTCAGAGTCAGAGTCAGAGTCAGAGTCAGAGTCAGAGTCAGAGTCAGAGTCCGAGTCAGAGTCAGAGTCAGAGTCAGAGTCAGAGTCAGAGTCAGAGTCAGAGTCAGAGTCAGAGTCAGAGTCAGCGTCAGAGTCAGAGTCAGAGTCAGAATCAGAGTCAGAGTCTGATTCAGAGTCAGAGTCAGAGTCAGAGTCAGAGTCAGAGTCCGAGTCAGAGTCAGAGTCAGAGTCAGAGTCAGAGTCAGAGTCAGAGTCAGAGTCAGAGTCAGAGTCAGAGTCAGAGTCAGCGTCAGAGTCAGAGTCAGAGTCAGAATCAGAGTCAGAGTCTGATTCAGAGTCAGAGTCAGAGTCAGAGTCAGAGTCAAAGTCAGAGTCAGAGTCAGAGTCAGAGTCAGAGTCAGAGTCCAAGTCAGGGTCGGGTTAGAGTCAGAGTCAGAGTCAGAGTCAGAGTCAGAGTCAGAGTCCGAGTCTGGGTCGGGTTAGAGTCAGAGTCAGAGTCAGAGTCAGAGTCAGAGTCAGAGTCAGAGTCAGAGTCAGAGTCCGAGTCTGGGTCGGGTTAGAGTCAGAGTCCGACTCAGGGTCAGGTCAGAGTCAGAGTCAGAGTCAGAGTCAGAGTCAGAGTCAGAGTCAAAATCAGAGTCAGAGTCTGAGTCACAGTTAGAGTCAGAGTCAGAGTCAGAGTCAGAGTCAGAGTCAGAGTCAGAGTCAGAGTCAGATTCCGAGTCAGAGTCAGAGTCAGAGTCCGAGCCAGGGTCAGGTCAGAGTCAGAGTCAGAGTCAGAGTCAGAGTCAGAGTCAGAGTCAGAGTCCGAGTCAGAGTCAGAGTCAGAGTCAGAGTCAGAGTCAGAGTCAGAGTCAGAGTCAGAGTCAGAGTCAGAGTCAGAGTCAGCGTCAGAGTCAGAGTCAGAGTCAGAATCAGAGTCAGAGTCTGATTCAGAGTCAGAGTCAGAGTCAGAGTCAGAGTCAGAGTCAGAGTCAGAGTCAGAGTCAGAGTCAGAGTCAGAGTCAAAATCAGAGTCAGAGTCTGAGTCACAGTTAGAGTCAGAGTCAGAGTCAGAGTCAGAGTCAGAGTCAGAGTCAGAGTCAGAGTCAGAGTCAGATTCCGAGTCAGAGTCAGAGTCAGAGTCCGAGCCAGGGTCAGGTCGGAGTCAGAGTCAGAGTCAGAGTCAGAGTCAGATTCAGAGTCAGAGTCAGAGTCAGAGTCCGAGTCAGGGTCAAGCCAGAGTCATAGTCAGAGTCAGAGTCAGCGTCAGAGTCATGATGTCGGAGTCAGAGTAAGAGTCAAAGTCGGAGTCATGAAGTTCGAGTCCGAGTCAGAGTCCGAGTCATAGTCATGAGGTCAAAGTCAGAGTCATAGTCAGAGTCAGAGTCAGAGTCAGAGTCAGAGTCAGAGTCAGAGTCAGTGACAGAGTCAGAGTCATGATGTCGGAGTCAGAGTCAGTGTCAAAGTCGGAGTCATGAAGTTGGAGTCCGAGTCAGAGTCCGAGTCATAGTCATGAGGTCAAAGTCAGAGTCATAGTCAGAGTCAGAGTCAGCGTCCGAGTCAGAGTCGAAGTCAGAGTCAGAGTCAGAGTCAGAGTCAGAGTCAGAGTCCAAGTCAGGGTCGGGTTAGAGTCAGAGTCAGAGTCAGAGTCAGAGTCAGAGTCAGAGTCCGAGTCTGGGTCGGGTTAGAGTCAGAGTCAGAGTCAGAGTCAGAGTCAGAGTCAGAGTCAGAGTCAGAGTCAGAGTCAGAGTCCGAGTCTGGGTCGGGTTAGAGTCAGAGTCCGAGTCAGGGTCAGGTCAGAGTCAGAGTCAGAGTCAGAGTCAGAGTCAGAGTCAGAGTCAGAGTCCGAGTCAGAGTCAGAGTCAGAGTCAGAGTCAGAGTCAGAGTCAGAGTCAGAGTCAGAGTCAGAGTCAGAGTCAGCGTCAGAGTCAGAGTCAGAGTCAGAATCAGAGTCAGAGTCTGATTCAGAGTCAGAGTTAGAGTCAGAGTCAGAGTCAAAGTCAGAGTCAGAGTCAGAGTCAGAGTCAGAGTCAGAGTCAGAGTCGGAGTCCAAGTCAGGGTCGGGTTAGAGTCAGAGTCAGAGTCAGAGTCAGAGTCAGAGTCAGAGTCCGAGTCTGGGTCGGGTTAGAGTCAGAGTCAGAGTCAGAGTCAGAGTCAGAGTCAGAGTCAGAGTCAGAGTCAGAGTCCGAGTCTGGGTCGGGTTAGAGTCAGAGTCCGAGTCAGGGTCAGGTCAGAGTCAGAGTCAGAGTCAGAGTCAGAGTCAGAGTCAGAGTCAGAGTCCGAGTCAGAGTCAGAGTCAGAGTCAGAGTCAGAATCAGAGTCAGAGTCAGAGTCAGAGTAAGAGTCAGAGTCAGAGTCAGCGTCAGAGTCAGAGTCAGAGTCAGAATCAGAGTCAGAGTCTGATTCGGAGTCAGAGTCAGAGTCAGAGTCAGAGTCAAAGTCAGAGTCAGAGTCAGAGTCAGAGTCAGAGTCAGAGTCAGAGTCAGAGTCAGATTCCGAGTCAGAGTCAGAGTCAGAGTCCGAGCCAGGGTCAGGTCGGAGTCAGAGTCAGAGTCAGAGTCAGAGTCCGAGTCTGGGTCGGGTTAGAGTCAGAGTCCGAGTCAGGGTCAGGTCAGAGTCAGAGTCAGAGTCAGAGTCAGAGTCAGAGTCAGAGTCAGAGTCCGAGTCAGAGTCAGAGTCAGAGTCAGAGTCAGAGTCAGAGTCAGAGTCAGAGTCAGAGTCAGAGTCAGAGTCAGAGTCAGCGTCAGAGCCAGAGTCAGAGTCAGAATCAGAGTCAGAGTCTGATTCAGAGTCAGAGTCAGAGTCAGAGTCAGAGTCAGAGTCAGAGTCAGAGTCAGAGTCAGAGTCAGAGTCAGAGTCAAAATCAGAGTCAGAGTCTGAGTCACAGTTAGAGTCAGAATCAGAGTCAGAGTCAGAGTCAGAGTCAGAGTCAGAGTCAGAGTCAGATTCCGAGTCAGAGTCAGAGTCAGAGTCAGATTCAGAGTCAGAGTCAGAGTCAGAGTCCGAGTCAGGGTCAAGCCAGAGTCATAGTCAGAGTCAGAGTCAGCGTCAGAGTCATGATGTCGGAGTCAGAGTAAGAGTCAAAGTCGGAGTCATGAAGTTTGAGTCCGAGTCAGAGTCCGAGTCATAGTCATGAGGTCAAAGTCAGAGTCATAGTCAGAGTCAGAGTCAGAGTCAGAGTCAGAGTCAGAGTCAGAGTCAGTGACAGAGTCAGAGTCATGATGTCGGAGTCAGAGTAAGTGTCAAAGTCGGAGTCATGAAGTTGGAGTCCGAGTCAGAGTCCGAGTCATAGTCATGAGGTCAAAGTCAGAGTCATAGTCAGAGTCAGAGTCAGCGTCCGAGTCAGAGTCGAAGTCAGAGTCAGAGTCAGAGTCAGAGTCAGAGTCAGAGTCCAAGTCAGGGTCGGGTTAGAGTCAGAGTCAGAGTCAGAGTCGGAGTCAGAGTCAGAGTCCGAGTCTGGGTCGGGTTAGAGTCAGAGTCAGAGTCAGAGTCAGAGTCAGAGTCAGAGTCAGAGTCAGAGTCAGAGTCCGAGTCTGGGTCGGGTTAGAGTCAGAGTCCGAGTCAGGGTCAGGTCAGAGTCAGAGTCAGAGTCAGAGTCAGAGTCAGAGTCAGAGTCAGAGTCCGAGTCAGAGTCAGAGTCAGAGTCAGAGTCAGAGTCAGAGTCAGAGTCAGAGTCAGAGTCAGAGTCAGCGTCAGAGTCAGAGTCAGAGTCAGCGTCAGAGCCAGAGTCAGAGTCAGAATCAGAGTCAGAGTCTGATTCAGAGTCAGAGTCAGAGTCAGAGTCAGAGTCAAAGTCAGAGTCAGAGTCAGAGTCAGAGTCAGAGTCAGAGTCAAAATCAGAGTCAGAGTCTGAGTCACAGTTAGAGTCAGAATCAGAGTCAGAGTCAGAGTCAGAGTCAGAGTCAGAGTCAGAGTCAGATTCCGAGTCAGAGTCAGAGTCAGAGTCAGATTCAGAGTCAGAGTCAGAGTCAGAGTCCGAGTCAGGGTCAAGCCAGAGTCATAGTCAGAGTCAGAGTCAGCGTCAGAGTCATGATGTCGGAGTCAGAGTAAGAGTCAAAGTCGGAGTCATGAAGTTTGAGTCCGAGTCAGAGTCCGAGTCATAGTCATGAGGTCAAAGTCAGAGTCATAGTCATGAAGTTTGAGTCCGAGTCAGAGTCCGAGTCATAGTCATGAGGTCAAAGTCAGAGTCATAGTCAGAGTCAGAGTCAGAGTCAGAGTCAGAGTCAGAGTCAGAGTCAGTGACAGAGTCAGAGTCATGATGTCGGAGTCAGAGTAAGTGTCAAAGTCGGAGTCATGAAGTTGGAGTCCGAGTCAGAGTCCGAGTCATAGTCATGAGGTCAAAGTCAGAGTCATAGTCAGAGTCAGAGTCAGCGTCCGAGTCAGAGTCGAAGTCAGAGTCAGAGTCAGAGTCAGAGTCAGAGTCAGAGTCCAAGTCAGGGTCGGGTTAGAGTCAGAGTCAGAGTCAGAGTCAGAGTCAGAGTCAGAGTCCGAGTCTGGGTCGGGTTAGAGTCAGAGTCAGAGTCAGAGTCAGAGTCAGAGTCAGAGTCAGAGTCAGAGTCAGAGTCCGAGTCTGGGTCGGGTTAGAGTCAGAGTCCGAGTCAGGGTCAGGTCAGAGTCAGAATCAGAGTCAGAGTCAGAGTCAGAGTCAGAGTCAGAGTCCGAGTCAGAGTCAGAGTCAGAGTCAGAGTCAGAGTCAGAGTCAGAGTCAGAGTCAGAGTCAGAGTCAGCGTCAGAGTCAGAGTCAGAGTCAGAATCAGAGTCAGAGTCTGATTCAGAGTCAGAGTCAGAGTCAGAGTCAGAGTCAAAGTCAGAGTCAGAGTCAGAGTCAGAGTCAGAGTCAGAGTCAGAGTCAGAGTTCAAGTCAGGGTCGGGTTAGAGTCAGAGTCAGAGTCAGAGTCAGAGTCAGAGTCAAAGTCCGAGTCTGGGTCGGGTTAGAGTCAGAGTCAGAGTCAGAGTCAGAGTCAGAGTCAGAGTCAGAGTCAGAGTCAGAGTCCGAGTCTGGGTCGGGTTAGAGTCAGAGTCCGAGTCAGGGTCAGGTCAGAGTCAGAGTCAGAGTCAGAGTCAGAGTCAGAGTCAGAGTCAGAGTCCGAGTCAGAGTCAGAGTCAGAGTCAGAGTCAGAGTCAGAGTCAGAGTCAGAGTCAGAGTCAGAGTCAGAGTCAGAGTCAGCGTCAGAGTCAGATTCAGAGTCAGAATCAGAGTCAGAGTCTGATTCAGAGTCAGAGTCAGAGTCAGAGTCAGAGTCAAAGTCAGAGTCAGAGTCAGAGTCAGAGTCAGAGTCAGAGTCAAAATCAGAGTCAGAGTCTGAGTCACAGTTAGAGTCAGAGTCAGAGTCAGAGTCAGAGTCAGAGTCAGAGTCAGAGTCAGAGTCAGAGTCCGAGTCAGGGTCAAGCCAGAGTCATAGTCAGAGTCAGAGTCAGCGTCAGAGTCATGATGTCGGAGTCAGAGTAAGAGTCAAAGTCGGAGTCATGAAGTTCGAGTCCGAGTCAGAGTCCGAGTCATAGTCATGAGGTCAAAGTCAGAGTCATAGTCAGAGTCAGAGTCAGCGTCCGAGTCAGAGTCGAAGTCAGAGTCAGAGTCAGAGTCAGAGTCAGAGTCAGAGTTAGAGTTAGAGTCGGTGTCAGGGTCAGAGTCAGAGTCAGAGTCAGAGTCAGAGTCAGAGTCAGTGACAGAGTCAGAGTCATGATGTCGGAGTCAGAGTAAGAGTCAAAGTCGGAGTCATGAAGTTGGAGTCCGAGTCAGAGTCCGAGTCATAGTCATGAGGTCAAAGTCAGAGTCATAGTCAGAGTAAGTGTCAGCGTCCGAGTCAGAGTCGAAGTCAGAGTCAGAGTCCAAGTCAGGGTCGGGTTAGAGTCAGAGTCGGAGTCAGAGTCAGAGTCAGAGTCAGAGTCCGAGTCTGGGTCAGGTCAGAGTCAGAGTCAGAGTCAGAGTCAGAGTCAGAGTCAGAGTCAGTGACAGAGTCAGAGTCATGATGTCGGAGTCAGAGTAAGTGTCAAAGTCGGAGTCATGAAGTTGGAGTCCGAGTCAGAGTCCGAGTCATAGTCATGAGGTCAACGTCAGAGTCATAGTCGAAGTCAGAGTCAGAGTCCAAGTCAGGGTCGGGTTAGAGTCAGAGTCGGAGTCAGAGTCAGAGTCAGAGTCAGAGTCCGAGTCTGGGTCAGGTCAGAGTCAGAGTCAGAGTCAGAGTCAGAGTCAGAGTCAGAGTCAGTGACAGAGTCAGAGTCATGATGTCGGAGTCAGAGTAAGTGTCAAAGTCGGAGTCATGAAGTTGGAGTCCGAGTCAGAGTCCGAGTCATAGTCATGAGGTCAACGTCAGAGTCATAGTCGGAGTCAGAGTCAGCGTCCGAGTCAGAGTCGAAGTCAGAGTCAGAGTCAGAGTCAGAGTCAGAGTCAGAGTCCAAGTCAGGGTCGGGTTAGAGTCAGAGTCAGAGTCAGAGTCAGAGTCAGAGTCAGAGTCCGAGTCTGGGTCGGGTTAGAGTCAGAGTCACAGTCAGAGCCAGAGTCAGAGTCAGAGTCAGAGCCAGAGTCGGACTCAGACTCAGAGTCAGAGTCAGAGTCAGAGTCAGAGTCAGAGTCCGAGTCTGGGTCGGGTTAAAGTCAGAGTCAGAGTCAGAGTCAGAGTCAGAGTCGGAGTCAGAGTCCGAGTCTGGGTCGGGTTAAAGTCAGAGTCAGAGTCAGAGTCAGAGTCAGAGTCAGAGTCAGAGCCAGAGTCAGAGTCAGAGTCAGAGTCAGAGTCAGAGTCATAGTCAGAGTCAGAGTCAGATTTAGAATCAGGATCGGAGTATGATTCAGAGTCAGAGTCAGAGTCGGTGTCAGAGTCAGAGTCAGAGTCAGAGTCCGAGTCAGTGTCAGGTCAGAGTCAGAGTCAGAGTCAGAGTCAGAGTCAGAGTCAGAGTTAGAGTCAGAGTCGGTGTCAGGGTCAGGTCAGAGTCAGAGTCAGAGTCAGAGTAAGCGTCAGAGCGAGAGTCGGAGTCAGAGTCAAAGTCAGAGTCAGAGTCAAAGTCCGAGTCAGGGTCGGGTCAGAGTCGAAGTCAGAGTCAGAGTCAGAGTCAGAGTCAGAGTCAGAGTCCAAGTCAGGGTCGGGTTAGAGTCAGAGTCAGAGTCAGAGTCAGAGTCAGAGTCAGAGTCCGAGTCTGGTTCGGGTTAGAGTCAGAGTCAGAGTCAGAGTCAGAGTCAGAGTCAGAGTCAGAGTCAGAGTCAGAGTCCGAGTCTGGGTCGGGTTAGAGTCAGAGTCCGAGTCAGGGTCAGGTCAGAGTCAGAGTCAGAGTCAGAGTCAGAGTCAGAGTCAGAGTCAGAGTCCGAGTCAGAGTCAGAGTCAGAGTCAGAGTCAGAGTCAGAGTCAGAGTCAGAGTCAGAGTCAGAGTCAGAGTCAGAGTCAGCGTCAGAGTCAGAGTCAGAGTCAGAATCAGAGTCAGAGTCTGATTCAGAGTCAGAGTCAGAGTCAGAGTCAGAGTCAAAGTCAGAGTCAGAGTCAGAGTCAGAGTCAGAGTCAGAGTCAGAGTCAGAGTTCAAGTCAGGGTCGGGTTAGAGTCAGAGTCAGAGTCAGAGTCAGAGTCAGAGTCAAAGTCCGAGTCTGGGTCGGGTTAGAGTCAGAGTCAGAGTCAGAGTCAGAGTCAGAGTCAGAGTCAGAGTCAGAGTCAGAGTCCGAGTCTGGGTCGGGTTAGAGTCAGAGTCCGAGTCAGGGTCAGGTCAGAGTCAGAGTCAGAGTCAGAGTCAGAGTCAGAGTCAGAGTCAGAGTCCGAGTCAGAGTCAGAGTCAGAGTCAGAGTCAGAGTCAGAGTCAGAGTCAGAGTCAGAGTCAGAGTCAGAGTCAGAGTCAGCGTCAGAGTCAGAGTCAGAGTCAGAATCAGAGTCAGAGTCTGATTCAGAGTCAGAGTCAGAGTCAGAGTCAGAGTCAAAGTCAGAGTCAGAGTCAGAGTCAGAGTCAGAGTCAGAGTCAAAATCAGAGTCAGAGTCTGAGTCACAGTTAGAGTCAGAGTCAGAGTCAGAGTCAGAGTCAGAGTCAGAGTCAGAGTCAGAGTCAGATTCCGAGTCAGAGTCAGAGTCAGAGTCCGAGCCAGGGTCAGGTCGGAGTCAGAGTCAGAGTCAGAGTCAGAGTCAGAATCAGAGTCAGAGTCGGAGTCAGAGTCAGAGTCAGAGTCAGAGTCCGAGTCAGAGTCAGAGTCAGAGTCAGAGTCAGAGTCAGAGTCAGAGTCAGAGTCAGAGTCAGAGTCAGAGTCAGAGTCAGCGTCAGAGTCAGAGTCAGAGTCAGAATCAGAGTCAGACTCTGATTCAGAGTCAGAGTCAGAGTCAGAGTCAGAGTCAAAGTCAGAGTCAGAGTCAGAGTCAGAGTCAGAGTCAGAGTCAGAGTCAGAGTCCAAGTCAGGGTCGGGTTAGAGTCAGAGTCAGAGTCAGAGTCAGAGTCAGAGTCAGAGTCCGAGTCTGGGTCGGGTTAGAGTCAGAGTCAGAGTCAGAGTCAGAGTCGGAGTCAGAGTCAGAGTCAGAGTCAGAGTCCGAGTCTGGGTCGGGTTAGAGTCAGAGTCCGAGTCGGAGTCAGAGTCAGAGTCAGAGTCAGATTCAGAGTCAGAGTCAGAGTCAGAGTCCGAGTCAGGGTCAAGCCAGAGTCATAGTCAGAGTCAGAGTCAGCGTCAGAGTCATGATGTCGGAGTCAGAGTAAGAGTCAAAGTCGGAGTCATGAAGTTCGAGTCCGAGTCAGAGTCCGAGTCATAGTCATGAGGTCAAAGTCAGAGTCATAGTCAGAGTCAGAGTCAGCGTCCGAGTCAGAGTCGAAGTCAGAGTCAGAGTCAGAGTCAGAGTCAGAGTCAGAGTTAGAGTTAGAGTCGGTGTCAGGGTCAGAGTCAGAGTCAGAGTCAGAGTCAGAGTCAGAGTCAGTGACAGAGTCAGAGTCATGATGTCGGAGTCAGAGTAAGAGTCAAAGTCGGAGTCATGAAGTTGGAGTCCGAGTCAGAGTCCGAGTCATAGTCATGAGGTCAAAGTCAGAGTCATAGTCAGAGTAAGTGTCAGCGTCCGAGTCAGAGTCGAAGTCGGAGTCAGAGTCCAAGTCAGGGTCGGGTTAGAGTCAGAGTCGGAGTCAGAGTCAGAGTCAGAGTCAGAGTCCGAGTCTGGGTCAGGTCAGAGTCAGAGTCAGAGTCAGAGTCAGAGTCAGAGTCAGAGTCAGAGTCAGAGTCAGAGTCAGAGTTCAAGTCAGGGTCGGGTTAGAGTCAGAGTCAGAGTCAGAGTCAGAGTCAGAGTCAAAGTCCGAGTCTGGGTCGGGTTAGAGTCAGAGTCAGAGTCAGAGTCAGAGTCAGAGTTCAAGTCAGGGTCGGGTTAGAGTCAGAGTCAGAGTCAGAGTCAGAGTCAGAGTCAAAGTCCGAGTCTGGGTCGGGTTAGAGTCAGAGTCAGAGTCAGAGTCAGAGTCAGAGTCAGAGTCAGAGTCAGAGTCAGAGTCCGAGTCTGGGTCGGGTTAGAGTCAGAGTCCGAGTCAGGGTCAGGTCAGAGTCAGAGTCAGAGTCAGAGTCAGAGTCAGAGTCAGAGTCAGAGTCCGAGTCAGAGTCAGAGTCAGAGTCAGAGTCAGAGTCAGAGTCAGAGTCAGTGACAGAGTCAGAGTCATGATGTCGGAGTCAGAGTAAGTGTCAAAGTCGGAGTCATGAAGTTGGAGTCCGAGTCAGAGTCCGAGTCATAGTCATGAGGTCAACGTCAGAGTCATAGTCAGAGTCAGAGTCAGCGTCCGAGTCAGAGTCGAAGTCAGAGTCAGAGTCAGAGTCAGAGTCAGAGTCAGAGTCCAAGTCAGGGTCGGGTTAGAGTCAGAGTCAGAGTCAGAGTCAGAGTCAGAGTCAGAGTCCGAGTCTGGGTCGGGTTAGAGTCAGAGTCACAGTCAGAGCCAGAGTCAGAGTCAGAGTCAGAGCCAGAGTCGGACTCAGACTCAGAGTCAGAGTCAGAGTCAGAGTCAGAGTCAGAGTCCGAGTCTGGGTCGGGTTAAAGTCAGAGTCAGAGTCTGAGTTAGAGTCAGAGTCGGAGTCAGAGTCCGAGTCTGGGTCGGGTTAAAGTCAGAGTCAGAGTCAGAGTCAGAGTCAGAGTCAGAGTCAGAGCCAGAGTCAGAGTCAGAGTCAGAGTCAGAGTCAGAGTCATAGTCAGAGTCAGAGTCAGATTTAGAATCAGGATCGGAGTATGATTCAGAGTCAGAGTCAGAGTCGGTGTCAGAGTCAGGGTCAGAGTCAGAGTCCGACTCAGTGTCAGGTCAGAGTCAGAGTCAGAGTCAGAGTCAGAGTCAGAGTCCGACTCAGTGTCAGGTCAGAGTCAGAGTCAGAGTCAGAGTCAGAGTCAGAGTTAGAGTCAGAGTCGGTGTCAGGGTCAGGTCAGAGTCAGAGTCAGAGTCAGAGTAAGCGTCAGAGCGAGAGTCGGAGTCAGAGTCAAAGTCAGATTCAGAGTCAAAGTCCGAGTCAGGGTCGGGTCAGAGTCAAAGTCCGAGTCAGAGTCAGAGTCACAGTCAGAGTCGGAGTCTGAGTTAGAGTCAGAGTCAGAGTCAGAGTCCGAGTCTGGGTCGGGTTAGAGTTAGAGTCAGAGTCAGAGCCAGAGTCAGAGTCAGAGTCAGAGTCAGAGTCGGAGTCAGAGTCAGATTCAGAGTCAGAGTCAGAGTCCGAGTCAGGGTCAGAGTCAGAGTCAGATGCAGAGTCGAAGTCAGAGTCAGAGTCAGAGTCAGAGTCAGAGTCAGAGTCAGAGTCAGAGTCAGAGTCCGAGTCTGGGTCGGGTTAGAGTCAGAGTCCGAGTCAGGGTCAGGTCAGAGTCAGAGTCAGAGTCAGAGTCAGAGTCAGAGTCAGAGTCAGAGTCCGAGTCAGAGTCAGAGTCAGAGTCAGAGTCAGAGTCAGAGTCAGAGTCAGAGTCAGAGTCAGATTCAGAGTCAGAGTCAGAGTAAGCGTCAGAGCGAGAGTCGGAGTCAGAGTCAAAGTCAGAGTCAAAGTCCGAGTCAGGGTCGGGTCAGAGTCAAAGTCCGAGTCAGAGACAGAGTCACAGTCAGAGTCGGAGTCTGAGTTAGAGTCGGAGTCAGAGTCAGAGTCCGAGTCTGGGTCGGGTTAGAGTCAGAGTCAGAGTCAGAGCCAGAGTCAGAGTCGGAGTCAGAGTCAGAGTCGGAGTCAGAATCAGAGTCAGAGTCAGAGTCAGAGTCCGAGTCAGGGTCAGAGTCAGAGTCAGATGCAGAGTCGAAGTCAGAGTCAGAGTCAGAGTCAGAGTCAGAGTCAGAGTCAGAGTCAGAGTCAGAGTCAGAGTCCGAGTCTGGGTCGGGTTAGAGTCAGAGTCCGAGTCAGGGTCAGGTCAGAGTCAGAGTCAGAGTCAGAGTCAGAGTCAGAGTCAGAGTCAGAGTCAGAGTCAGAGTCAGAGTCAGAGTCAGCGTCAGAGTCAGAGTCAGAGTCAGAATCAGAGTCAAAGTCTGATTCAGAGTCAGAGTCAGAGTCAGAGTCAGAGTCAGAGTCAGAGTCAGAGTCAGAGTCAGAGTCAGAGTCAGAGTCCGTGCCAGGGTCAGGTCGGAGTCAGAGTCAGAGTCAGAGTTAGAGTCAGAGTCAGAGTCAGAGTCAGAGTCAGAGTCAGAGTCAGAATCAGAGTCAGAGTCTGATTCAAAGTCAGAGTCAGAGTCAGAGTCAGAGTCGGAGTCAGAGTCAGAGTCAGAGTCAGATTCAGAGTCAGAGTCAGAGTCAGAGTCCGAGTCAGGGTCAAGCCAGAGTCATAGTCAGAGTCAAAGTCAGCGTCAGAGTCATGATGTCGGAGTCAGAGGAAGAGTCATAGTCGGAGTCATGAAGTTCGAGTCCGAGTCAGAGTCCGAGTCATAGTCATGAGGTCAAAGTCAGAGTCATAGTCAGAGTCAGAGTCAGCGTCCAAGTCAGAGTCGAAGTCAGAGTCAGAGTCAGAGTCAGAGTCAGAGTCAGAGTCAGAGTCAGAGTTAGAGTTAGAGTCGGTGTCAGGGTCAGAGTCAGAACCAGAGTCAGAGTCAGGGTCAGAGTCAGAGTCAGAGTCAGATTCAGAGTCAGAGTCAGAGTCAGAGTCAGAGTCAGAGTAAGAGTCAGA
Source organism: Tenthredo distinguenda (assembly GCA_947538915.1). Taxonomy (NCBI): domain Eukaryota; kingdom Metazoa; phylum Arthropoda; class Insecta; order Hymenoptera; family Tenthredinidae; genus Tenthredo; species Tenthredo distinguenda. The sequence continues at coordinate 18,481,268 of OX384534.1, forward strand.
GTCAGAGTCAGAGTCAGAGTCCGAGTCTGGGTCGGGTTAAAGTCAGAGTCAGAGTCAGAGTCAGAGTCAGAGTCGGAGTCAGAGTCCGAGTCTGGGTCGGGTTAAAGTCAGAGTCAGAGTCAGAGTCAGAGTCAGAGTCAGAGTCAGAGCCAGAGTCAGAGTCAGAGTCAGAGTCAGAGTCAGAGTCATAGTCAGAGTCAGAGTCAGATTTAGAATCAGGATCGGAGTATGATTCAGAGTCAGAGTCAGAGTCGGTGTCAGAGTCAGAGTCAGAGTCAGAGTCCGAGTCAGTGTCAGGTCAGAGTCAGAGTCAGAGTCAGAGTCAGAGTCAGAGTTAGAGTCAGAGTCGGTGTCAGGGTCAGGTCAGAGTCAGAGTCAGAGTCAGAGTAAGCGTCAGAGCGAGAGTCGGAGTCAGAGTCAAAGTCAGAGTCAGAGTCAAAGTCCGAGTCAGGGTCGGGTCAGAGTCAAAGTCCGAGTCAGAGTCAGAGTCACAGTCAGAGTCGGAGTCTGAGTTAGAGTCGGAGTCAGAGTCAGAGTCCGAGTCTGGGTCGGGTTAGAGTTAGAGTCAGAGTCAGAGCCAGAGTCAGAGTCAGAGTCAGAGTCAGAGTCGGAGTCAGAGTCAGATTCAGAGTCAGAGTCAGAGTCCGAGTCAGGGTCAGAGTCAGAGTCAGATGCAGAGTCGAAGTCAGAGTCAGAGTCAGAGTCAGAGTCAGAGTCAGAGTCAGAGTCAGAGTCAGAGTCCGAGTCTGGGTCGGGTTAGAGTCAGAGTCCGAGTCAGGGTCAGGTCAGAGTCAGAGTCAGAGTCAGAGTCAGAGTCAGAGTCAGAGTCAGAGTCCGAGTCAGAGTCAGAGTCAGAGTCAGAGTCAGAGTCAGAGTCAGAGTCAGAGTCAGAGTCAGATTCAGAGTCAGAGTCAGAGTAAGCGTCAGAGCGAGAGTCGGAGTCAGAGTCAAAGTCAGAGTCAAAGTCCGAGTCAGGGTCGGGTCAGAGTCAAAGTCCGAGTCAGAGTCAGAGTCACAGTCAGAGTCGGAGTCTGAGTTAGAGTCGGAGTCAGAGTCAGAGTCCGAGTCTGGGTCGGGTTAGAGTCAGAGTCAGAGTCAGAGCCAGAGTCAGAGTCGGAGTCGGAGTCAGAGTCGGAGTCAGAATCAGAGTCAGAGTCAGAGTCAGAGTCCGAGTCAGGGTCAGAGTCAGAGTCAGATGCAGAGTCGAAGTCAGAGTCAGAGTCAGAGTCAGAGTCAGAGTCAGAGTCAGAGTCAGAGTCAGAGTCCGAGTCTGGGTCGGGTTAGAGTCAGAGTCCGAGTCAGGGTCAGGTCAGAGTCAGAGTCAGAGTCAGAGTCAGAGTCAGAGTCAGAGTCAGAGTCCGAGTCAGAGTCAGAGTCAGAGTCAGAGTCAGAGTCAGAGTCAGAGTCAGAGTCAGAGTCAGAGTCAGAGTCAGAGTCAGCGTCAGAGTCAGAGTCAGAGTCAGAATCAGAGTCAAAGTCTGATTCAGAGTCAGAGTCAGAGTCAGAGTCAGAGTCAAAGTCAGAGTCAGAGTCAGAGTCAGGGTCAGAGTCAGAGTCAAAATCAGAGTCAGAGTCTGAGTCACAGTTAGAGTCAGAATCAGAGTCAGAGTCAGAGTCAGAGTCAGAGTCAGAGTCAGAGTCAGATTCAGAGTCAGAGTCAGAGTCAGAGTCCGAGCCAGGGTCAGGTCGGAGTCAGAGTCAGAGTCAGAGTCAGAGTCAGAGTCAGAGTCAGAGTCAGAGTCAGAGTCAGAGTCAGAATCAGAGTCAGAGTCTGATTCAGAGTCAGAGTCAGAGTCAGAGTCGGAGTCGGAGTCAGAGTCAGAGTCAGAGTCAGATTCAGAGTCAGAGTCAGAGTCAGAGTCCGAGTCAGGGTCAAGCCAGAGTCATAGTCAGAGTCAGAGTCAGCGTCAGAGTCATGATGTCGGAGTCAGAGTAAGAGTCAAAGTCGGAGTCATGAAGTTCGAGTCCGAGTCAGAGTCCGAGTCATAGTCATGAGGTCAAAGTCAGAGTCATAGTCAGAGTCAGAGTCAGCGTCCGAGTCAGAGTCGAAGTCAGAGTCAGAGTCAGAGTCAGAGTCAGAGTCAGAGTTAGAGTTAGAGTCGGTGTCAGGGTCAGAGTCAGAGTCAGAGTCAGAGTCAGAGTCAGAGTCAGTGACAGAGTCAGAGTCATGATGTCGGAGTCAGAGTAAGAGTCAAAGTCGGAGTCATGAAGTTGGAGTCCGAGTCAGAGTCCGAGTCATAGTCATGAGGTCAAAGTCAGAGTCATAGTCAGAGTAAGTGTCAGCGTCCGAGTCAGAGTCGAAGTCGGAGTCAGAGTCCAAGTCAGGGTCGGGTTAGAGTCAGAGTCGGAGTCAGAGTCAGAGTCAGAGTCAGAGTCCGAGTCTGGGTCAGGTCAGAGTCAGAGTCAGAGTCAGAGTCAGAGTCAGAGTCAGAGTCAGAGTCAGAGTCAGAGTCATGATGTCGGAGTCAGAGTAAGTGTCAAAGTCGGAGTCATGAAGTTGGAGTCCGAGTCAGAGTCCGAGTCATAGTCATGAGGTCAACGTCAGAGTCATAGTCGGAGTCAGAGTCAGCGTCCGAGTCAGAGTCGAAGTCAGAGTCAGAGTCAGAGTCAGAGTCAGAGTCAGAGTCCAAGTCAGGGTCGGGTTAGAGTCAGAGTCAGAGTCAGAGTCAGAGTCAGAGTCAGAGTCCGAATCTGGGTCGGGTTAGAGTCAGAGTCACAGTCAGAGCCAGAGTCAGAGTCAGAGTCAGAGCCAGAGTCGGACTCAGACTCAGAGTCAGAGTCAGAGTCAGAGTCAGAGTCAGAGTCCGAGTCTGGGTCGGGTTAAAGTCAGAGTCAGAGTCAGAGTCAGAGTCAGAGTCGGAGTCAGAGTCCGAGTCTGGGTCGGGTTAAAGTCAGAGTCAGAGTCAGAGTCAGAGTCAGAGTCAGAGTCAGAGCCAGAGTCAGAGTCAGAGTCAGAGTCAGAGTCAGAGTCATAGTCAGAGTCAGAGTCAGATTTAGAATCAGGATCGGAGTATGATTCAGAGTCAGAGTCAGAGTCGGTGTCAGAGTCAGAGTCAGAGTCAGAGTCCGAGTCAGTGTCAGGTCAGAGTCAGAGTCAGAGTCAGAGTCAGAGTCAGAGTTAGAGTCAGAGTCGGTGTCAGGGTCAGGTCAGAGTCAGAGTCAGAGTCAGAGTAAGCGTCAGAGCGAGAGTCGGAGTCAGAGTCAGAGTCAGAGTCAGAGTCAGAGTCCAAGTCAGGGTCGGGTTAGAGTCAGAGTCAGAGTCAGAGTCAGAGTCAGAGTCAGAGTCCGAGTCTGGGTCGGGTTAGAGTCAGAGTCAGAGTCAGAGTCAGAGTCGGAGTCAGAGTCAGAGTCAGAGTCCGAGTCTGGGTCGGGTTAGAGTCAGAGTCCGAGTCAGGGTCAGGTCAGAGTCAGAGTCAGAGTCAGAGTCAGAGTCAGAGTCAGAGTCAGAGTCCGAGTCAGAGTCAGAGTCAGAGTCAGAGTCAGAGTCAGAGTCAGAGTCAGAGTCAGAGTCAGAGTCAGAGTCAGAGTCAGCGTCAGAGTCAGAGTCAGAGTCAGAATCAGAGTCAAAGTCTGATTCAGAGTCAGAGTCAGAGTCAGAGTCAGAGTCAACGTCAGAGTCAGAGTCAGAGTCAGAGTCAGAGTCAGAGTCAGAGTCAGAGTCCAAGTCAGGGTCGGGTTAGAGTCAGAGTCAGAGTCAGAGTCAGAGTCAGAGTCAGAGTCCGAGTCTGGGTCGGGTTAGAGTCAGAGTCAGAGTGAGAGTCAGAGTCATAGTCAGAGTCAGAGTCAGAGTCAGAGTCCGAGTCTGGGTCGGGTTAGAGTCAGAGTCCGAGTCAGGGTCAGGTCAGAGTCAGAGTCAGAGTCAGAGTCAGAGTCCGAGTCAGAGTCAGAGTCAGAGTCAGAGTCCGAGTCAGGGTCAGAGTCAGAGTCAGATGCAGAGTCGAAGTCAGAGTCAGAGTCAGAGTCAGAGTCAGAGTCAGAGTCATAGTCATGAGGTCAAAGTCAGAGTCATAGTCAGAGTAAGTGTCAGCGTCCGAGTCAGAGTCGAAGTCGGAGTCAGAGTCCAAGTCAGGGTCGGGTTAGAGTCAGAGTCGGAGTCAGAGTCAGAGTCAGAGTCAGAGTCCGAGTCTGGGTCAGGTCAGAGTCAGAGTCAGAGTCAGAGTCAGAGTCAGAGTCAGAGTCAGAGTCAGAGTCAGAGTCATGATGTCGGAGTCAGAGTAAGTGTCAAAGTCGGAGTCATGAAGTTGGAGTCCGAGTCAGAGTCCGAGTCATAGTCATGAGGTCAACGTCAGAGTCATAGTCGGAGTCAGAGTCAGCGTCCGAGTCAGAGTCGAAGTCAGAGTCAGAGTCAGAGTCAGAGTCAGAGTCAGAGTCCAAGTCAGGGTCGGGTTAGAGTCAGAGTCAGAGTCAGAGTCAGAGTCAGAGTCAGAGTCCGAATCTGGGTCGGGTTAGAGTCAGAGTCACAGTCAGAGCCAGAGTCAGAGTCAGAGTCAGAGCCAGAGTCGGACTCAGACTCAGAGTCAGAGTCAGAGTCAGAGTCAGAGTCAGAGTCCGAGTCTGGGTCGGGTTAAAGTCAGAGTCAGAGTCAGAGTCAGAGTCAGAGTCGGAGTCAGAGTCCGAGTCTGGGTCGGGTTAAAGTCAGAGTCAGAGTCAGAGTCAGAGTCAGAGTCAGAGTCAGAGCCAGAGTCAGAGTCAGAGTCAGAGTCAGAGTCAGAGTCATAGTCAGAGTCAGAGTCAGATTTAGAATCAGGATCGGAGTATGATTCAGAGTCAGAGTCAGAGTCGGTGTCAGAGTCAGAGTCAGAGTCAGAGTCCGAGTCAGTGTCAGGTCAGAGTCAGAGTCAGAGTCAGAGTCAGAGTCAGAGTTAGAGTCAGAGTCGGTGTCAGGGTCAGGTCAGAGTCAGAGTCAGAGTCAGAGTAAGCGTCAGAGCGAGAGTCGGAGTCAGAGTCAGAGTCAGAGTCAGAGTCAGAGTCCAAGTCAGGGTCGGGTTAGAGTCAGAGTCAGAGTCAGAGTCAGAGTCAGAGTCAGAGTCCGAGTCTGGGTCGGGTTAGAGTCAGAGTCAGAGTCAGAGTCAGAGTCGGAGTCAGAGTCAGAGTCAGAGTCCGAGTCTGGGTCGGGTTAGAGTCAGAGTCCGAGTCAGGGTCAGGTCAGAGTCAGAGTCAGAGTCAGAGTCAGAGTCAGAGTCAGAGTCAGAGTCCGAGTCAGAGTCAGAGTCAGAGTCAGAGTCAGAGTCAGAGTCAGAGTCAGAGTCAGAGTCAGAGTCAGAGTCAGAGTCAGCGTCAGAGTCAGAGTCAGAGTCAGAATCAGAGTCAAAGTCTGATTCAGAGTCAGAGTCAGAGTCAGAGTCAGAGTCAACGTCAGAGTCAGAGTCAGAGTCAGAGTCAGAGTCAGAGTCAGAGTCAGAGTCCAAGTCAGGGTCGGGTTAGAGTCAGAGTCAGAGTCAGAGTCAGAGTCAGAGTCAGAGTCCGAGTCTGGGTCGGGTTAGAGTCAGAGTCAGAGTGAGAGTCAGAGTCATAGTCAGAGTCAGAGTCAGAGTCAGAGTCCGAGTCTGGGTCGGGTTAGAGTCAGAGTCCGAGTCAGGGTCAGGTCAGAGTCAGAGTCAGAGTCAGAGTCAGAGTCCGAGTCAGAGTCAGAGTCAGAGTCAGAGTCCGAGTCAGGGTCAGAGTCAGAGTCAGATGCAGAGTCGAAGTCAGAGTCAGAGTCAGAGTCAGAGTCAGAGTCAGAGTCAGAGTCAGAGTCAGAGTCCGAGTCTGGGTCGGGTTAGAGTCAGAGTCCGAGTCAGGGTCAGGTCAGAGTCAGAGTCAGAGTCAGAGTCAGAGTCAGAGTCAGAGTCAGAGTCCGAGTCAGAGTCAGAGTCAGAGTCAGAGTCAGAGTCAGAGTCAGAGTCAGAGTCAGAGTCAGAGTCAGAGTCAGAGTCAGCGTCAGAGTCAGAGTCAGAGTCAGAATCAGAGTCAAAGTCTGATTCAGAGTCAGAGTCAGAGTCAGAGTCAGAGTCAGAGTCAGAGTCAGAGTCAGAGTCAGAGTCAGAGTCAGAGTCAGAGTCAGAGTCAGAGTCCGTGCCAGGGTCAGGTCGGAGTCAGAGTCAGAGTCAGAGTTAGAGTCAGAGTCAGAGTCAGAGTCAGAGTCAGAGTCAGAGTCAGAATCAAAGTCAGAGTCTGATTCAAAGTCAGAGTCAGAGTCAGAGTCAGAGTCGGAGTCAGAGTCAGAGTCAGAGTCAGATTCAGAGTCAGAGTCAGAGTCAGAGTCCGAGTCAGGGTCAAGCCAGAGTCATAGTCAGAGTCAGAGTCAGCGTCAGAGTCATGATGTCGGAGTCAGAGGAAGAGTCAAAGTCGGAGTCATGAAGTTCGAGTTCGAGTCAGAGTCCGAGTCATAGTCATGAGGTCAGAGTCAGAGTCATAGTCAGAGTCAGAGTCAGCGTCCAAGTCAGAGTCGAAGTCAGAGTCAGAGTCAGAGTCAGAGTCAGAGTCAGAGTCAGAGTCAGAGTTAGAGTTAGAGTCGGTGTCAGGGTCAGAGTCAGAGCCAGAGTCAGAGTCAGGGTCAGAGTCAGAGTCAGAGTCAGATTCAGAGTCAGAGTCAGAGTCAGAGTCAGAGTCAGAGTAAGAGTCAGAGTCAGAGTCAGAGTCAGAGTCCGAGTCTGGGTCGGGTTAAAGTCAGAGTCAGAGTCAGAGTCAGAGTCAGAGTCGGAGTCAGAGTCCGAGTCTGGGTCGGGTTAAAGTCAGAGTCAGAGTCAGAGTCAGAGTCAGAGTCAGAGTCAGAGCCAGAGTCAGAGTCAGAGTCAGAGTCAGAGTCAGAGTCATAGTCAGAGTCAGAGTCAGATTTAGAATCAGGATCGGAGTATGATTCAGAGTCAGAGTCAGAGTCGGTGTCAGAGTCAGAGTCAGAGTCAGAGTCCGAGTCAGTGTCAGGTCAGAGTCAGAGTCAGAGTCAGAGTCAGAGTCAGAGTTAGAGTCAGAGTCGGTGTCAGGGTCAGGTCAGAGTCAGAGTCAGAGTCAGAGTAAGCGTCAGAGCGAGAGTCGGAGTCAGAGTCAAAGTCAGAGTCAGAGTCAGAGTCAGAGTCAGAGTCAGAGTCAGAGTCAGAGTCAGATTCAGAGTCAGAGTCAGAGTAAGCGTCAGAGCGAGAGTCGGAGTCAGAGTCAAAGTCAGAGTCAAAGTCCGAGTCAGGGTCGGGTCAGAGTCAAAGTCCGAGTCAGAGTCAGAGTCACAGTCAGAGTCGGAGTCTGAGTTAGAGTCGGAGTCAGAGTCAGAGTCCGAGTCTGGGTCGGGTTAGAGTCAGAGTCAGAGTCAGAGCCAGAGTCAGAGTCGGAGTCAGAGTCAGAGTCGGAGTCAGAATCAGAGTCAGAGTCAGAGTCAGAGTCCGAGTCAGGGTCAGAGTCAGAGTCAGATGCAGAGTCGAAGTCAGAGTCAGAGTCAGAGTCAGAGTCAGAGTCAGAGTCAGAGTCAGAGTCAGAGTCCGAGTCTGGGTCGGGTTAGAGTCAGAGTCCGAGTCAGGGTCAGGTCAGAGTCAGAGTCAGAGTCAGAGTCAGAGTCAGAGTCAGAGTCAGAGTCCGAGTCAGAGTCAGAGTCAGAGTCAGAGTCAGAGTCAGAGTCAGCGTCAGAGTCAGAGTCAGAGTCAGAATCAGAGTCAAAGTCTGATTCAGAGTCAGAGTCAGAGTCAGAGTCAGAGTCAGAGTCAGAGTCAGAGTCAGAGTCAGAGTCAGAGTCAGAGTCCGTGCCAGGGTCAGGTCGGAGTCAGAGTCAGAGTCAGAGTTAGAGTCAGAGTCAGAGTCAGAGTCAGAGTCAGAGTCAGAGTCAGAATCAGAGTCAGAGTCTGATTCAAAGTCAGAGTCAGAGTCAGAGTCAGAGTCGGAGTCAGAGTCAGAGTCAGAGTCAGATTCAGAGTCAGAGTCAGAGTCAGAGTCCGAGTCAGGGTCAAGCCAGAGTCATAGTCAGAGTCAGAGTCAGCGTCAGAGTCATGATGTCGGAGTCAGGGGAAGAGTCAAAGTCGGAGTCATGAAGTTCGAGTCCGAGTCAGAGTCCGAGTCATAGTCATGAGGTCAAAGTCAGAGTCATAGTCAGAGTCAGAGTCAGCGTCCAAGTCAGAGTCGAAGTCAGAGTCAGAGTCAGAGTCAGAGTCAGAGTCAGAGTTAGAGTTAGAGTCGGTGTCAGGGTCAGAGTCAGAGCCAGAGTCAGAGTCAGGGTCAGAGTCAGAGTCAGAGTCAGATTCAGAGTCAGAGTCAGAGTCAGAGTCAGAGTCAGAGTAAGAGTCAGAGTCAGAGTCAGAGTCAGGGTCAGAGTCAGAGTCAGAGTGAGAGTCAGAGTCAGAGTCAGAGTCAGAGTCCGAGTCCGATTCCGAGTCCGCGTCCGAGTCCGAGTCCGAGTCAGGGTCAGGTCAGAGTCAGAGTCAGAGTCAGAGTCAGAGTCAGAGTCAGAGTCAAAGTCAGAGTCAGAGTCAGAGTCAGAGTCAGAGTCAGTGACAGAGTCAGAGTCATGATTTCGGAGTCAGAGTAAGAGTCAAAGTCGGAGTCATGAAGTTGGAGTCCGAGTCAGAGTCCGAGTCATAGTCACGAGGTCAAAGTCAGAGTCATAGTCAGAGTCAGTGTCAGCATCCGAGTCATAGTCGAAGTCAGAGTCAGAGTCCAAGTCAGGGTCGGGTTAGAGTCAGAGTCGGAGTCAGAGTCAGAGTCAGCGTCAGAGTCAATGTCAGAGTCAGAGTCAGAGTCAGAGTCAGAGTCAGTGACAGAGTCAGAGTCATGATTTCGGAGTCAGAGTAAGAGTCAAAGTCGGAGTCATGAAGTTGGAGTCCGAGTCAGAGTCCGAGTCATAGTCACGAGGTCAAAGTCAGAGTCATAGTCAGAGTCAGTGTCAGCGTCCGAGTCATAGTCGAAGTCAGAGTCAGAGTCCAAGTCAGGGTCGGGTTAGAGTCAGAGTCGGAGTCAGAGTCAGAGTCAGAGTCAGAGTCCGAGTCTGGGTCAGGTCAGAGTCAGAGTCAGAGTCAGAGTCAGAGTCAGAGTCAGAGTCAGTGACAGAGTCAGAGTCATGATGTCGGAGTCAGAGTAAGTGTCAAAGTCGGAGTCATGAAGTTGGAGTCCGAGTCAGAGTCCGAGTCATAGTCATGAGGTCAAAGTCAGAGTCATAGTCAGAGTCAGAGTCAGCGTCCGAGTCAGAGTCGAAGTCAGAGTCAGAGTCAGAGTCAGAGTCAGAGTCAGAGTCCAAGTCAGGGTCGGGTTAGAGTCAGAGTCAGAGTCAGAGTCAGAGTCAGAGTCAGAGTCCAAGTCAGGGTCGGGTTAGAGTCAGAGTCAGAGTTAGAGTCAGAGTCAGAGTCAGAGTCCGAGTCTGGGTCGGGTTAGAGTCAGAGTCACAGTCAGAGCCAGAGTCAGAGTCAGAGTCAGAGCCAGAGTCGGACTCAGACTCAGAGTCAGAGTCAGAGTCAGAGTCAGAGTCCGAGTCTGGGTCAGGTTAAAGTCAGAGTCAGAGTCGGAGTCAGAGTCAGAGTCAGAGTCAGAGTCAGAGTCGGAGTCAGAGTCCGAGTCTGGGTCGGGTTAAAGTCAGAGTCAGAGTCAGAGTCAGAGTCAGAGTCAGAGTCAGAGCCAGAGTCAGAGTCAGAGTCAGAGTCAGAGTCAGAGTCATAGTCAGAGTAAGAGTCAGATTTAGAATCAGAGTCAGAGTCTGATTCAGAGTCAGAGTCAGAGTCGGTGTCAGAGTCAGAGTCAGAGTCAGAGTCCGAGTCAGTGTCAGGTCAGAGTCAGAGTCAGAGTCAGAGTCAGAGTCAGAGTTAGAGTCAGAGTCGGTGTCAGGGTCAGGTCAGAGTCAGAGTCAGAGTCAGAGTAAGCGTCAGAGCGAGAGTCGGAGTCAGAGTCAAAGTCAGAGTCAGAGTCAAAGTCCGAGTCAGGGTCGGGTCAGAGTCAAAGTCCGAGTCAGAGTCAGAGTCACAGTCAGAGTCGGAGTCTGAGTTAGAGTCGGAGTCAGAGTCAGAGTCCGAGTCTGGGTCGGGTTAGAGTCAGAGTCAGAGTCAGAGCCAGAGTCAGAGTCAGAGTCAGAGTCAGAGTCAGAGTCAGAGTCAGAGTCAGAGTCAGCGTCAGAGTCAGAGTCAGAGTCAGAATCAGAGTCAAAGTCTGATTCAGAGTCAGAGTCAGAGTCAGAGTCAGAGTCAGAGTCAGAGTCAGAGTCAGAGTCAGAGTCAGAGTCAGAGTCCGTGCCAGGGTCAGGTCGGAGTCAGAGTCAGAGTCAGAGTTAGAGTCAGAGTCAGAGTCAGAGTCAGAGTCAGAGTCAGAGTCAGAATCAGAGTCAGAGTCTGATTCAAAGTCAGAGTCAGAGTCAGAGTCAGAGTCGGAGTCAGAGTCAGAGTCAGAGTCAGATTCAGAGTCAGAGTCAGAGTCAGAGTCCGAGTCAGGGTCAAGCCAGAGTCATAGTCAGAGTCAGAGTCAGCGTCAGAGTCATGATGTCGGAGTCAGAGGAAGAGTCAAAGTCGGAGTCATGAAGTTCGAGTCCGAGTCAGAGTCCGAGTCATAGTCATGAGGTCAAAGTCAGAGTCATAGTCAGAGTCAGAGTCAGCGTCCAAGTCAGAGTCGAAGTCAGAGTCAGAGTCAGAGTCAGAGTCAGAGTCAGAGTTAGAGTTAGAGTCGGTGTCAGGGTCAGGGTCAGAGTCAGAGCCAGAGTCAGAGTCAGGGTCAGAGTCAGAGTCAGAGTCAGATTCAGAGTCAGAGTCAGAGTCAGAGTCAGAGTCAGAGTAAGAGTCAGAGTCAGAGTCAGAGTCAGGGTCAGAGTCAGAGTCAGAGTGAGAGTCAGAGTCAGAGTCAGAGTCAGAGTCCGAGTCCGATTCCGAGTCCGCGTCCGAGTCCGAGTCCGAGTCAGGGTCAGGTCAGAGTCAGAGTCAGAGTCAGAGTCAGAGTCAGAGTCAGAGTCAAAGTCAGAGTCAGAGTCAGAGTCAGAGTCAGAGTCAGTGACAGAGTCAGAGTCATGATTTCGGAGTCAGAGTAAGAGTCAAAGTCGGAGTCATGAAGTTGGAGTCCGAGTCAGAGTCCGAGTCATAGTCACGAGGTCAAAGTCAGAGTCATAGTCAGAGTCAGTGTCAGCGTCCGAGTCATAGTCGAAGTCAGAGTCAGAGTCCAAGTCAGGGTCGGGTTAGAGTCAGAGTCGGAGTCAGAGTCAGAGTCAGCGTCAGAGTCAATGTCAGAGTCAGAGTCAGAGTCAGAGTCAGAGTCAGTGACAGAGTCAGAGTCATGATTTCGGAGTCAGAGTAAGAGTCAAAGTCGGAGTCATGAAGTTGGAGTCCGAGTCAGAGTCCGAGTCATAGTCACGAGGTCAAAGTCAGAGTCATAGTCAGAGTCAGTGTCAGCGTCCGAGTCATAGTCGAAGTCAGAGTCAGAGTCCAAGTCAGGGTCGGGTTAGAGTCAGAGTCGGAGTCAGAGTCAGAGTCAGAGTCAGAGTCCGAGTCTGGGTCGGGTTAGAGTCAGAGTCACAGTCAGAGCCAGAGTCAGAGTCAGAGTCAGAGCCAGAGTCGGACTCAGACTCAGAGTCAGAGTCAGAGTCAGAGTCAGAGTCCGAGTCTGGGTCGGGTTAAAGTCAGAGTCAGAGTCGGAGTCAGAGTCAGAGTCAGAGTCAGAGTCAGAGTCGGAGTCAGAGTCCGAGTCTGGGTCGGGTTAAAGTCAGAGTCAGAGTCAGAGTCAGAGTCAGAGTCAGAGTCAGAGCCAGAGTCAGAGTCAGAGTCAGAGTCAGAGTCAGAGTCATAGTCAGAGTAAGAGTCAGATTTAGAATCAGAGTCAGAGTCTGATTCAGAGTCAGAGTCAGAGTCGGTGTCAGAGTCAGAGTCAGAGTCAGAGTCCGAGTCAGTGTCAGGTCAGAGTCAGAGTCAGAGTCAGAGTCAGAGTCAGAGTTAGAGTCAGAGTCGGTGTCAGGGTCAGGTCAGAGTCAGAGTCAGAGTCAGAGTAAGCGTCAGAGCGAGAGTCGGAGTCAGAGTCAAAGTCAGAGTCAGAGTCAAAGTCCGAGTCAGGGTCGGGTCAGAGTCAAAGTCCGAGTCAGAGTCAGAGTCACAGTCAGAGTCGGAGTCTGAGTTAGAGTCGGAGTCAGAGTCAGAGTCCGAGTCTGGGTCGGGTTAGAGTCAGAGTCAGAGTCAGAGCCAGAGTCAGAGTCAGAGTCAGAGTCAGAGTCAGAGTCAGAGTCAGAGTCAGAGTCAGCGTCAGAGTCAGAGTCAGAGTCAGAATCAGAGTCAAAGTCTGATTCAGAGTCAGAGTCAGAGTCAGAGTCAGAGTCAGAGTCAGAGTCAGAGTCAGAGTCAGAGTCAGAGTCAGAGTCCGTGCCAGGGTCAGGTCGGAGTCAGAGTCAGAGTCAGAGTTAGAGTCAGAGTCAGAGTCAGAGTCAGAGTCAGAGTCAGAGTCAGAATCAGAGTCAGAGTCTGATTCAAAGTCAGAGTCAGAGTCAGAGTCAGAGTCGGAGTCAGAGTCAGAGTCAGAGTCAGATTCAGAGTCAGAGTCAGAGTCAGAGTCCGAGTCAGGGTCAAGCCAGAGTCATAGTCAGAGTCAGAGTCAGCGTCAGAGTCATGATGTCGGAGTCAGAGGAAGAGTCAAAGTCGGAGTCATGAAGTTCGAGTCCGAGTCAGAGTCCGAGTCATAGTCATGAGGTCAAAGTCAGAGTCATAGTCAGAGTCAGAGTCAGCGTCCAAGTCAGAGTCGAAGTCAGAGTCAGAGTCAGAGTCAGAGTCAGAGTCAGAGTTAGAGTTAGAGTCGGTGTCAGGGTCAGAGTCAGAGCCAGAGTCAGAGTCAGGGTCAGAGTCAGAGTCAGAGTCAGATTCAGAGTCAGAGTCAGAGTCAGAGTCAGAGTCAGAGTAAGAGTCAGAGTCAGAGTCAGAGTCAGGGTCAGAGTCAGAGTCAGAGTGAGAGTCAGAGTCAGAGTCAGAGTCAGAGTCCGAGTCCGATTCCGAGTCCGCGTCCGAGTCCGAGTCCGAGTCAGGGTCAGGTCAGAGTCAGAGTCAGAGTCAGAGTCAGAGTCAGAGTCAGAGTCAAAGTCAGAGTCAGAGTCAGAGTCAGAGTCAGAGTCAGTGACAGAGTCAGAGTCATGATTTCGGAGTCAGAGTAAGAGTCAAAGTCGGAGTCATGAAGTTGGAGTCCGAGTCAGAGTCCGAGTCATAGTCACGAGGTCAAAGTCAGAGTCATAGTCAGAGTCAGTGTCAGCGTCCGAGTCATAGTCGAAGTCAGAGTCAGAGTCCAAGTCAGGGTCGGGTTAGAGTCAGAGTCGGAGTCAGAGTCAGAGTCAGCGTCAGAGTCAATGTCAGAGTCAGAGTCAGAGTCAGAGTCAGAGTCAGTGACAGAGTCAGAGTCATGATTTCGGAGTCAGAGTAAGAGTCAAAGTCGGAGTCATGAAGTTGGAGTCCGAGTCAGAGTCCGAGTCATAGTCACGAGGTCAAAGTCAGAGTCATAGTCAGAGTCAGTGTCAGCGTCCGAGTCATAGTCGAAGTCAGAGTCAGAGTCCAAGTCAGGGTCGGGTTAGAGTCAGAGTCGGAGTCAGAGTCAGAGTCAGAGTCAGAGTCCGAGTCTGGGTCAGGTCAGAGTCAGAGTCAGAGTCAGAGTCAGAGTCAGAGTCAGAGTCAGTGACAGAGTCAGAGTCATGATGTCGGAGTCAGAGTAAGTGTCAAAGTCGGAGTCATGAAGTTGGAGTCCGAGTCAGAGTCCGAGTCATAGTCATGAGGTCAAAGTCAGAGTCATAGTCAGAGTCAGAGTCAGCGTCCGAGTCAGAGTCGAAGTCAGAGTCAGAGTCAGAGTCAGAGTCAGAGTCAGAGTCCAAGTCAGGGTCGGGTTAGAGTCAGAGTCAGAGTCAGAGTCAGAGTCAGAGTCAGAGTCCAAGTCAGGGTCGGGTTAGAGTCAGAGTCAGAGTTAGAGTCAGAGTCAGAGTCAGAGTCCGAGTCTGGGTCGGGTTAGAGTCAGAGTCACAGTCAGAGCCAGAGTCAGAGTCAGAGTCAGAGCCAGAGTCGGACTCAGACTCAGAGTCAGAGTCAGAGTCAGAGTCAGAGTCCGAGTCTGGGTCGGGTTAAAGTCAGAGTCAGAGTCGGAGTCAGAGTCAGAGTCAGAGTCAGAGTCAGAGTCGGAGTCAGAGTCCGAGTCTGGGTCGGGTTAAAGTCAGAGTCAGAGTCAGAGTCAGAGTCAGAGTCAGAGTCAGAGCCAGAGTCAGAGTCAGAGTCAGAGTCAGAGTCAGAGTCATAGTCAGAGTAAGAGTCAGATTTAGAATCAGAGTCAGAGTCTGATTCAGAGTCAGAGTCAGAGTCGGTGTCAGAGTCAGAGTCAGAGTCAGAGTCCGAGTCAGTGTCAGGTCAGAGTCAGAGTCAGAGTCAGAGTCAGAGTCAGAGTTAGAGTCAGAGTCGGTGTCAGGGTCAGGTCAGAGTCAGAGTCAGAGTCAGAGTAAGCGTCAGAGCGAGAGTCGGAGTCAGAGTCAAAGTCAGAGTCAGAGTCAAAGTCCGTGTCAGGGTCGGGTCAGAGTCAAAGTCCGAGTCAGAGTCAGAGTCACAGTCAGAGTCGGAGTCTGAGTTAGAGTCGGAGTCAGAGTCAGAGTCCGAGTCTGGGTCGGGTTAGAGTCAGAGTCAGAGTCAGAGCCAGAGTCAGAGTCAGAGTCAGAGTCAGAGTCAGAGTCAGAGTCATAGTCAGAGTCAGCGTCAGAGTCAGAGTCAGAGTCAGAATCAGAGTCAAAGTCTGATTCAGAGTCAGAGTCAGAGTCAGAGTCAGAGTCAGAGTCAGAGTCAGAGTCAGAGTCAGAGTCAGAGTCAGAGTCCGTGCCAGGGTCAGGTCGGAGTCAGAGTCAGAGTCAGAGTTAGAGTCAGAGTCAGAGTCAGAGTCAGAGTCAGAGTCAGAGTCAGAATCAGAGTCAGAGTCTGATTCAAAGTCAGAGTCAGAGTCAGAGTCAGAGTCGGAGTCAGAGTCAGAGTCAGAGTCAGATTCAGAGTCAGAGTCAGAGTCAGAGTCCGAGTCAGGGTCAAGCCAGAGTCATAGTCAGAGTCAGAGTCAGCGTCAGAGTCATGATGTCGGAGTCAGAGGAAGAGTCAAAGTCGGAGTCATGAAGTTCGAGTCCGAGTCAGAGTCCGAGTCATAGTCATGAGGTCAAAGTCAGAGTCATAGTCAGAGTCAGAGTCAGCGTCCAAGTCAGAGTCGAAGTCAGAGTCAGAGTCAGAGTCAGAGTCAGAGTCAGAGTTAGAGTTAGAGTCGGTGTCAGGGTCAGAGTCAGAGCCAGAGTCAGAGTCAGGGTCAGAGTCAGAGTCAGAGTCAGATTCAGAGTCAGAGTCAGAGTCAGAGTCAGAGTCAGAGTAAGAGTCAGAGTCAGAGTCAGAGTCAGGGTCAGAGTCAGAGTCAGAGTGAGAGTCAGAGTCAGAGTCAGAGTCAGAGTCCGAGTCCGATTCCGAGTCCGCGTCCGAGTCCGAGTCCGAGTCAGGGTCAGGTCAGAGTCAGAGTCAGAGTCAGAGTCAGAGTCAGAGTCAGAGTCAAAGTCAGAGTCAGAGTCAGAGTCAGAGTCAGAGTCAGTGACAGAGTCAGAGTCATGATTTCGGAGTCAGAGTAAGAGTCAAAGTCGGAGTCATGAAGTTGGAGTCCGAGTCAGAGTCCGAGTCATAGTCACGAGGTCAAAGTCAGAGTCATAGTCAGAGTCAGTGTCAGCGTCCGAGTCATAGTCGAAGTCAGAGTCAGAGTCCAAGTCAGGGTCGGGTTAGAGTCAGAGTCGGAGTCAGAGTCAGAGTCAGCGTCAGAGTCAATGTCAGAGTCAGAGTCAGAGTCAGAGTCAGAGTCAGTGACAGAGTCAGAGTCATGATTTCGGAGTCAGAGTAAGAGTCAAAGTCGGAGTCATGAAGTTGGAGTCCGAGTCAGAGTCCGAGTCATAGTCACGAGGTCAAAGTCAGAGTCATAGTCAGAGTCAGTGTCAGCGTCCGAGTCATAGTCGAAGTCAGAGTCAGAGTCCAAGTCAGGGTCGGGTTAGAGTCAGAGTCGGAGTCAGAGTCAGAGTCAGAGTCAGAGTCCGAGTCTGGGTCAGGTCAGAGTCAGAGTCAGAGTCAGAGTCAGAGTCAGAGTCAGAGTCAGTGACAGAGTCAGAGTCATGATGTCGGAGTCAGAGTAAGTGTCAAAGTCGGAGTCATGAAGTTGGAGTCCGAGTCAGAGTCCGAGTCATAGTCATGAGGTCAAAGTCAGAGTCATAGTCAGAGTCAGAGTCAGCGTCCGAGTCAGAGTCGAAGTCAGAGTCAGAGTCAGAGTCAGAGTCAGAGTCAGAGTCCAAGTCAGGGTCGGGTTAGAGTCAAAGTCAGAGTCAGAGTCAGAGTCAGAGTCAGAGTCCAAGTCAGGGTCGGGTTAGAGTCAGAGTCAGAGTTAGAGTCAGAGTCAGAGTCAGAGTCCGAGTCTGGGTCGGGTTAGAGTCAGAGTCACAGTCAGAGCCAGAGTCAGAGTCAGAGTCAGAGCCAGAGTCGGATTCAGACTCAGAGTCAGAGTCAGAGTCAGAGTCAGAGTCCGAGTCTGGGTCGGGTTAAAGTCAGAGTCAGAGTCGGAGTCAGAGTCAGAGTCAGAGTCAGAGTCAGAGTCGGAGTCAGAGTCCGAGTCTGGGTCGGGTTAAAGTCAGAGTCAGAGTCAGAGTCAGAGTCAGAGTCAGAGTCAGAGCCAGAGTCAGAGTCAGAGTCAGAGTCAGAGTCAGAGTCATAGTCAGAGTAAGAGTCAGATTTAGAATCAGAGTCAGAGTCTGATTCAGAGTCAGAGTCAGAGTCGGTGTCAGAGTCAGAGTCAGAGTCAGAGTCCGAGTCAGTGTCAGGTCAGAGTCAGAGTCAGAGTCAGAGTCAGAGTCAGAGTTAGAGTCAGAGTCGGTGTCAGGGTCAGGTCAGAGTCAGAGTCAGAGTCAGAGTAAGCGTCAGAGCGAGAGTCGGAGTCAGAGTCAAAGTCAGAGTCAGAGTCAAAGTCCGAGTCAGGGTCGGGTCAGAGTCAAAGTCCGAGTCAGAGTCAGAGTCACAGTCAGAGTCGGAGTCTGAGTTAGAGTCGGAGTCCGAGTCAGAGTCCGAGTCTGGGTCGGGTTAGAGTCAGAGTCAGAGTCAGAGCCAGAGTCAGAGTCAGAGTCAGAGTCAGAGTCGGAGTCAGAATCAGAGTCAGAGTCAGAGTCAGAGTCCGAGTCAGGGTCAGAGTCAGAGTCAGATGCAGAGTCGAAGTCAGAGTCAGAGTCAGAGTCAGAGTCGGAGTCAGAGTCAGAGTCAGAGTCAGAGTCAGAGTCAGAGTCAGAGTCAGAGTCAGAGTCAGAGTCACAGTCAGCGTCAGAGTCAGAGTCAGAGTCAGAGTCAGAGTCAGATTCCGAGTCAGAGTCAGAGTCAGAGTCAGAGTCGGAGTCAGAGTCAGAGTCAGAGTCAGAGTCAGAGTCAGAGTCAGAGTCGGAGTCAGAGTCAGAGTCAGAGTCAGAGTCAGAGTCCGAGTCAGAGTCAGAGTCAGAGTCAGAGTCAGAGCGAGAGTCGGAGTCAGAGTCAAAGTCAGAGTCAGAGTCAAAGTCCGAGTCAGGGTCGGGTCAGAGTCAAAGTCCGAGTCAGAGTCAGAGTCACAGTCAGAGTCGGAGTCAGAGTTAGAGTCAGAGTCAGATTCAGAGTCCGAGTCTGGGTCGGGTTAGAGTCAGAGTCAGAGTCAGAGCCAGAGTCAGAGTCAGAGTCAGAGTCAGAGTCAGAGTCAGAGTCAGAGTCAGAGTCAGAGTCAGAGTCAGAGTAAGAGTCAGAGTCAGAGTCAGAGTCAGAGTCAGAGTCAGATTCAGAGTCAGAGTCAGAGTCAGAGTCAGAGTCAGAGTCCGAGTCCGATTTCGAGTCCGAGTCCGAGTCCGAGTCCGAGTCAGGGTCAGGTCAGAGTCAGAGTCAGAGTCAGAGTCCGAGTCAGGGTCAAGCCAGAGTCATAGTCAGAGTCAGAGTCAGCGTCAGAGTCATGATGTCGGAGTCAGAGTAAGAGTCAAAGTCGGAGTCATGAAGTTCGAGTCCGAGTCAGATTCCGAGTCATAGTCATGAGGTCAAAGTCAGAGTCATAGTCAGAGTCAGAGTCAGCGTCCGAGTCAGAGTCGAAGTCAGAGTCAGAGTCAGAGTCAGAGTCAGAGTCAGAGTCCAAGTCAGGGTCGGGTTAGAGTCAGAGTCAGAGTCAGAGTCAGAGTCAGAGTCAGAGTCCGAGTCTGGGTCGCGTTAGAGTCAGAGTCAGAGTCAGAGTCAGAGTCAGAGTCAGAGTCAGAGTCAGAGTCAGAGTCCGAGTCTGGGTCGGGTTAGAGTCAGAGTCCGAGTCAGGGTCAGGTCAGAGTCAGAGTCAGAGTCAGAGTCAGAGTCGGAGTCAGAGTCAGAGTCCGAGTCAGAGTCAGAGTCAGAGTCAGAGTCAGAGTCAGAGTCAGAGTCAGAGTCAGAGTCAGAGTCAGAGTCAGAGTCAGCGTCAGAGTCAGAGTCAGAGTCAGAATCAGATTCAGAGTCTGATTCAGAGTCAGAGTCAGAGTCAGAGTCAGAGTCAAAGTCAGAGTCAGAGTCAGAGTCAGAGTCAGAGTCAGAGTCAAAATCAGAGTCAGAGTCTGAGTCACAGTTAGAGTCAGAGTCAGAGTCAGAGTCAGAGTCAGAGTCAGAGTCAGAGTCAGAGTCGGATTCCGAGTCAGAGTCAGAGTCAGAGTCCGAGCCAGGGTCAGGTCGGAGTCAGAGTCAGAGTCAGAGTCAGAGTCAGAGTCAGAGTCAGAGTCAGAGTCAGAGTCAGAGTCAGAGTCAGAGTCCGAGTCAGAGTCAGAGTCAGAGTCAGAGTCAGAGTCAGAGTCAGAGTCAGAGTCAGAGTCAGAGTCAGAGTCAGAGTCAGAGTCAGCGTCAGAGTCAGAGTCAGAGTCAGAATCAGAGTCAGAGTCTGATTCAGAGTCAGAGTCAGAGTCAGAGTCAGAGTCAAAGTCAGAGTCAGAGTCAGAGTCAGAGTCAGAGTCAGAGTCCAAGTCAGGGTCGGGTTAGAGTCAGAGTCAGAGTCAGAGTCAGAGTCAGAGTCAGAGTCCGAGTCTGGGTCGGGTTAGAGTCAGAGTCAGAGTCAGAGTCAGAGTCGGAGTCAGAGTCAGAGTCAGAGTCCGAGTCTGGGTCGGGTTAGAGTCAGAGTCCGAGTCAGGGTCAGGTCAGAGTCAGAGTCAGAGTCAGAGTCAGAGTCAGAGTCAGAGTCAGAGTCCGAGTCAGAGTCAGAGTCAGAGTCAGAGTCAGAGTCAGAGTCAGAGTCAGAGTCAGAGTCAGAGTCAGAGTCAGAGTCAGCGTCAGAGTCAGAGTCAGAGTCAGAATCAGAGTCAAAGTCTGATTCAGAGTCAGAGTCAGAGTCAGAGTCAGAGTCAAAGTCAGAGTCAGAGTCAGAGTCAGAGTCAGAGTCAGAGTCAGAGTCAGAGTCCAAGTCAGGGTCGGGTTAGAGTCAGAGTCAGAGTCAGAGTCAGAGTCAGAGTCAGAGTCCGAGTCTGGGTCGGGTTAGAGTCAGAGTCAGAGTGAGAGTCAGAGTCAGAGTCAGAGTCAGAGTCAGAGTCAGAGTCCGAGTCTGGGTCGGGTTAGAGTCAGAGTCCGAGTCAGGGTCAGGTCAGAGTCAGAGTCAGAGTC
The DNA here is from genome assembly GCA_947538915.1 of Tenthredo distinguenda. Lineage (NCBI taxonomy): Eukaryota > Metazoa > Arthropoda > Insecta > Hymenoptera > Tenthredinidae > Tenthredo > Tenthredo distinguenda. The sequence goes on from OX384534.1 coordinate 18,500,791, forward strand.
AGAGTCATAGTCAGAGTCAGAGTCAGAGTCCGAGTCAGAGTCAGAGTCAGTGTCAGAGTCAGAGTCAGAGTCAGAGTCAGAGTCAGAGTCAGAGTCAGAGTCAGAGTCAGCGTCAGAGTCAGAGTCAGAGTCAGAATCAGAGTCAGAGTCTGATTCAGAGTCAGAGTCAGAGTCAGAGTCAGAGTCAAAGTCAGAGTCAGAGTCAGAGTCAGAGTCAGAGTCAGAGTCAAAATCAGAGTCAGAGTCTGAGTCACAGTTAGAGTCAGAGTCAGAGTCAGATTCAGAGTCAGAGTCAGAGTCAGAGTCAGAGTCAGATTCCGAGTCAGAGTCAGAGTCAGATTCCGAGCCAGGGTCAGGTCGGAGTCAGAGTCAGAGTCAGAGTCAGAGTCAGAGTCAGAGTCAGAGTCAGAGTCAGAGTCAGAGTCAGAGTCAGAGTCCGAGTCAGAGTCAGAGTCAGAGTCAGAGTCAGAGTCAGAGTCAGAGTCAGAGTCAGAGTCAGAGTCAGCGTCAGAGTCAGAGTCAGAGTCAGAATCAGAGTCAGAGTCTGATTCAGAGTCAGAGTCAGAGTCAGAGTCAGAGTCAAAGTCAGAGTCAGAGTCAGAGTCAGAGTCAGAGTCAGAGTCAGAGTCCAAGTCAGGGTCGGGTTAGAGTCAGAGTCAGAGTCAGAGTCAGAGTCAGAGTCAGAGTCCGAGTCTGGGTCGGGTTAGAGTCAGAGTCAGAGTCAGTGTCAGAGTCGGAGTCAGAGTCAGAGTCAGAGTCAGACTCCGAGTCTGGGTCGGGTTAGAGTCAGAGTCCGAGTCAGGGTCAGGTCAGAGTCAGAGTCAGAGTCAGAGTCAGAGTCAGAGTCAGAGTCAGAGTCCGAGTCAGAGTCAGAGTCAGAGTCAGAGTCAGAGTCAGAGTCAGAGTCAGAGTCAGAGTCAGAGTCAGAGTCAAAGTCAGAGTCAGAGTCAGAGTCAGAGTCAGAGTCAGAGTCAGAGTCAGAGTCAGAGTCAGAGTCAGAATCAGAGTCAGAGTCTGATTCAGAGTCAGAGTCAGAGTCAGAGTCATAGTCAAAGTCAGAGTCAGAGTCAGAGTCAGAGTCAGAGTCAGAGTCAGAGTCAGAGTCCAAGTCAGGGTCGGGTTAGAGTCAGAGTCAGAGTCAGAGTCAGAGTCAGAGTCAGAGTCCGAGTCTGGGTCGGGTTAGAGTCAGAGTCAGAGTGAGAGTCAGAGTCAGAGTCAGAGTCAGAGTCAGAGTCAGAGTCCGAGTCTGGGTCGGGTTAGAGTCAGAGTCCGAGTCAGGGTCAGGTCAGAGTCAGAGTCAGAGTCAGAGTCAGAGTCAGAGTCAGAGTCAGAGTCCGAGTCAGAGTCAGAGTCAGAGTCAGAGTCAGAGTCAGAGTCAGAGTCAGAGTCAGAGTCAGAGTCAGAGTCAGAGTCAGCGTCAGAGTCAGAGTCAGAGTCAGAATCAGAGTCAGAGTCTGATTCAGAGTCAGAGTCAGAGTCAGAGTCAAAATCAGAGTCAGAGTCTGAGTCACAGTTAGAGTCAGAGTCAGAGTCAGAGTCAGAGTCAGAGTCAGAGTCAGAGTCAGAGTCAGATTCCGAGTCAGAGTCAGAGTCAGATTCCGAGCCAGGGTCAGGTCGGAGTCAGAGTCAGAGTCAGAGTCAGAGTCAGAGTCAGAGTCAGAGTCAGAGTCAGAGTCAGAGTCAGAGTCAGAGTCCGAGTCAGAGTCAGAGTCAGAGTCAGAGTCAGAGTCAGAGTCAGAGTCAGAGTCAGAGTCAGAGTCAGCGTCAGAGTCAGAGTCAGAGTCAGAATCAGAGTCAGAGTCTGATTCAGAGTCAGAGTCAGAGTCAGAGTCAGAGTCACAGTCAGAGTCAGAGTCAGAGTCAGAGTCAGAGTCAGAGTCAGAGTCCAAGTCAGGGTCGGGTTAGAGTCAGAGTCAGAGTCAGAGTCAGAGTCAGAGTCAGAGTCCGAGTCTGGGTCGGGTTAGAGTCAGAGTCAGAGTCAGTGTCAGAGTCGGAGTCAGAGTCAGAGTCAGAGTCAGAGTCCGAGTCTGGGTCGGGTTAGAGTCAGAGTCCGAGTCAGTGTCAGGTCAGAGTCAGAGTCAGAGTCAGAGTCAGAGTCAGAGTCAGAGTCAGAGTCCGAGTCAGAGTCAGAGTCAGAGTCAGAGTCAGAGTCAGAGTCAGAGTCAGAGTCAGAGTCAGAGTCAGAGTCAGAGTCAGAGTCAGAGTCAGAGTCAGAGTCAGAGTCAGAGTCAGAGTCAGAGTCAGAGTCAGAGTCAGAATCAGAGTCAGAGTCTGATTCAGAGTCAGAGTCAGAGTCAGAGTCATAGTCAAAGTCAGAGTCAGAGTCAGAGTCAGAGTCAGAGTCAGAGTCAGAGTCCGAGTCAGTGTCAGGTCAGAGTCAGAGTCAGAGTCAGAGTCAGAGTCAGAGTTAGAGTCAGAGTCGGTGTCAGGGTCAGGTCAGAGTCAGAGTCAGAGTCAGAGTAAGCGTCAGAGCGAGAGTCGGAGTCAGAGTCAAAGTCAGAGTCAGAGTCAAAGTCCGAGTCAGGGTCGGGTCAGAGTCAAAGTCCGAGTCAGAGTCAGAGTCACAGTCAGAGTCGGAGTCTGAGTTAGAGTCGGAGTCCGAGTCAGAGTCCGAGTCTGGGTCGGGTTAGAGTCAGAGTCAGAGTCAGAGCCAGAGTCAGAGTCAGAGTCAGAGTCAGAGTCGGAGTCAGAATCAGAGTCAGAGTCAGAGTCAGAGTCCGAGTCAGGGTCAGAGTCAGAGTCAGATGCAGAGTCGAAGTCAGAGTCAGAGTCAGAGTCAGAGTCGGAGTCAGAGTCAGAGTCAGAGTCAGAGTCAGAGTCAGAGTCAGAGTCAGAGTCAGAGTCAGAGTCACAGTCAGCGTCAGAGTCAGAGTCAGAGTCAGAGTCAGAGTCAGATTCCGAGTCAGAGTCAGAGTCAGAGTCAGAGTCGGAGTCAGAGTCAGAGTCAGAGTCAGAGTCAGAGTCAGAGTCAGAGTCGGAGTCAGAGTCAGAGTCAGAGTCAGAGTCAGAGTCCGAGTCAGAGTCAGAGTCAGAGTCAGAGTCAGAGCGAGAGTCGGAGTCAGAGTCAAAGTCAGAGTCAGAGTCAAAGTCCGAGTCAGGGTCGGGTCAGAGTCAAAGTCCGAGTCAGAGTCAGAGTCACAGTCAGAGTCGGAGTCAGAGTTAGAGTCAGAGTCAGATTCAGAGTCCGAGTCTGGGTCGGGTTAGAGTCAGAGTCAGAGTCAGAGCCAGAGTCAGAGTCAGAGTCAGAGTCAGAGTCAGAGTCAGAGTCAGAGTCAGAGTCAGAGTCAGAGTCAGAGTAAGAGTCAGAGTCAGAGTCAGAGTCAGAGTCAGAGTCAGATTCAGAGTCAGAGTCAGAGTCAGAGTCAGAGTCAGAGTCCGAGTCCGATTTCGAGTCCGAGTCCGAGTCCGAGTCCGAGTCAGGGTCAGGTCAGAGTCAGAGTCAGAGTCAGAGTCCGAGTCAGGGTCAAGCCAGAGTCATAGTCAGAGTCAGAGTCAGCGTCAGAGTCATGATGTCGGAGTCAGAGTAAGAGTCAAAGTCGGAGTCATGAAGTTCGAGTCCGAGTCAGATTCCGAGTCATAGTCATGAGGTCAAAGTCAGAGTCATAGTCAGAGTCAGAGTCAGCGTCCGAGTCAGAGTCGAAGTCAGAGTCAGAGTCAGAGTCAGAGTCAGAGTCAGAGTCCAAGTCAGGGTCGGGTTAGAGTCAGAGTCAGAGTCAGAGTCAGAGTCAGAGTCAGAGTCCGAGTCTGGGTCGCGTTAGAGTCAGAGTCAGAGTCAGAGTCAGAGTCAGAGTCAGAGTCAGAGTCAGAGTCAGAGTCCGAGTCTGGGTCGGGTTAGAGTCAGAGTCCGAGTCAGGGTCAGGTCAGAGTCAGAGTCAGAGTCAGAGTCAGAGTCGGAGTCAGAGTCAGAGTCCGAGTCAGAGTCAGAGTCAGAGTCAGAGTCAGAGTCAGAGTCAGAGTCAGAGTCAGAGTCAGAGTCAGAGTCAGAGTCAGCGTCAGAGTCAGAGTCAGAGTCAGAATCAGATTCAGAGTCTGATTCAGAGTCAGAGTCAGAGTCAGAGTCAGAGTCAAAGTCAGAGTCAGAGTCAGAGTCAGAGTCAGAGTCAGAGTCAAAATCAGAGTCAGAGTCTGAGTCACAGTTAGAGTCAGAGTCAGAGTCAGAGTCAGAGTCAGAGTCAGAGTCAGAGTCAGAGTCGGATTCCGAGTCAGAGTCAGAGTCAGAGTCCGAGCCAGGGTCAGGTCGGAGTCAGAGTCAGAGTCAGAGTCAGAGTCAGAGTCAGAGTCAGAGTCAGAGTCAGAGTCAGAGTCAGAGTCAGAGTCCGAGTCAGAGTCAGAGTCAGAGTCAGAGTCAGAGTCAGAGTCAGAGTCAGAGTCAGAGTCAGAGTCAGAGTCAGAGTCAGAGTCAGCGTCAGAGTCAGAGTCAGAGTCAGAATCAGAGTCAGAGTCTGATTCAGAGTCAGAGTCAGAGTCAGAGTCAGAGTCAAAGTCAGAGTCAGAGTCAGAGTCAGAGTCAGAGTCAGAGTCCAAGTCAGGGTCGGGTTAGAGTCAGAGTCAGAGTCAGAGTCAGAGTCAGAGTCAGAGTCCGAGTCTGGGTCGGGTTAGAGTCAGAGTCAGAGTCAGAGTCAGAGTCGGAGTCAGAGTCAGAGTCAGAGTCCGAGTCTGGGTCGGGTTAGAGTCAGAGTCCGAGTCAGGGTCAGGTCAGAGTCAGAGTCAGAGTCAGAGTCAGAGTCAGAGTCAGAGTCAGAGTCCGAGTCAGAGTCAGAGTCAGAGTCAGAGTCAGAGTCAGAGTCAGAGTCAGAGTCAGAGTCAGAGTCAGAGTCAGAGTCAGCGTCAGATTCAGAGTCAGAGTCAGAATCAGAGTCAAAGTCTGATTCAGAGTCAGAGTCAGAGTCAGAGTCAGAGTCAAAGTCAGAGTCAGAGTCAGAGTCAGAGTCAGAGTCAGAGTCAGAGTCAGAGTCCAAGTCAGGGTCGGGTTAGAGTCAGAGTCAGAGTCAGAGTCAGAGTCAGAGTCAGAGTCCGAGTCTGGGTCGGGTTAGAGTCAGAGTCAGAGTGAGAGTCAGAGTCAGAGTCAGAGTCAGAGTCAGAGTCAGAGTCCGAGTCTGGGTCGGGTTAGAGTCAGAGTCCGAATCAGGGTCAGGTCAGAGTCAGAGTCAGAGTCAGAGTCAGAGTCAGAGTCAGAGTCAGAGTCCGAGTCAGAGTCAGAGTCAGTGTCAGAGTCAGAGTCAGAGTCAGAGTCAGAGTCAGAGTCAGAGTCAGAGTCAGAGTCAGCGTCAGAGTCAGAGTCAGAGTCAGAATCAGAGTCAGAGTCTGATTCAGAGTCAGAGTCAGAGTCAGAGTCAGAGTCAAAGTCAGAGTCAGAGTCAGAGTCAGAGTCAGAGTCAGAGTCAAAATCAGAGTCAGAGTCTGAGTCACAGTTAGAGTCAGAGTCAGAGTCAGATTCAGAGTCAGAGTCAGAGTCAGAGTCAGAGTCAGATTCCGAGTCAGAGTCAGAGTCAGATTCCGAGCCAGGGTCAGGTCGGAGTCAGAGTCAGAGTCAGAGTCAGAGTCAGAGTCAGAGTCAGAGTCAGAGTCAGAGTCAGAGTCAGAGTCAGAGTCCGAGTCAGAGTCAGAGTCAGAGTCAGAGTCAGAGTCAGAGTCAGAGTCAGAGTCAGAGTCAGAGTCAGCGTCAGAGTCAGAGTCAGAGTCAGAATCAGAGTCAGAGTCTGATTCAGAGTCAGAGTCAGAGTCAGAGTCAGAGTCAAAGTCAGAGTCAGAGTCAGAGTCAGAGTCAGAGTCAGAGTCAGAGTCAGAGTCAGAGTCAGAGTCAGAGTCAGAGTCAGAGTCAGAATCAGAGTCAGAGTCTGATTCAGAGTCAGAGTCAGAGTCAGAGTCATAGTCAAAGTCAGAGTCAGAGTCAGAGTCAGAGTCAGAGTCAGAGTCAGAGTCAGAGTCCAAGTCAGGGTCGGGTTAGAGTCAGAGTCAGAGTCAGAGTCAGAGTCAGAGTCAGAGTCCGAGTCTGGGTCGGGTTAGAGTCAGATTCAGAGTGAGAGTCAGAGTCAGAGTCAGAGTCAGAGTCAGAGTCAGAGTCCGAGTCTGGGTCGGGTTAGAGTCAGAGTCCGAGTCAGGGTCAGGTCAGAGTCAGAGTCAGAGTCAGAGTCAGAGTCAGAGTCAGAGTCAGAGTCCGAGTCAGAGTCAGAGTCAGAGTCAGAGTCAGAGTCAGAGTCAGAGTCAGAGTCAGAGTCAGAGTCAGAGTCAGAGTCAGCGTCAGAGTCAGAGTCAGAGTCAGAATCAGAGTCAGAGTCTGATTCAGAGTCAGAGTCAGAGTCAGAGTCAAAATCAGAGTCAGAGTCAGAGTCAGAGTCAGAGTCAGAGTCAGAGTCAGAGTCAGAGTCAGCGTCAGAGTCAGAGTCAGAGTCAGAATCAGAGTCAGAGTCTGATTCAGAGTCAGAGTCAGAGTCAGAGTCAGAGTCAAAGTCAGAGTCAGAGTCAGAGTCAGAGTCAGAGTCAGAGTCAGAGTCCAAGTCAGGGTCGGGTTAGAGTCAGAGTCAGAGTCAGAGTCAGAGTCAGAGTCAGAGTCCGAGTCTGGGTCGGGTTAGAGTCAGAGTCAGAGTCAGTGTCAGAGTCGGAGTCAGAGTCAGAGTCAGAGTCAGACTCCGAGTCTGGGTCGGGTTAGAGTCAGAGTCCGAGTCAGGGTCAGGTCAGAGTCAGAGTCAGAGTCAGAGTCAGAGTCAGAGTCAGAGTCAGAGTCCGAGTCAGAGTCAGAGTCAGAGTCAGAGTCAGAGTCAGAGTCAGAGTCAGAGTCAGAGTCAGAGTCAGAGTCAGAGTCAGAGTCAGAGTCAGAGTCAGAGTCAGAGTCAGAGTCAGAGTCAGAGTCAGAGTCAGAGTCAGAATCAGAGTCAGAGTCTGATTCAGAGTCAGAGTCAGAGTCAGAGTCATAGTCAAAGTCAGAGTCAGAGTCAGAGTCAGAGTCAGAGTCAGAGTCAGAGTCAGAGTCCAAGTCAGGGTCGGGTTAGAGTCAGAGTCAGAGTCAGAGTCAGAGTCAGAGTCAGAGTCCGAGTCTGGGTCGGGTTAGAGTCAGAGTCAGAGTGAGAGTCAGAGTCAGAGTCAGAGTCAGAGTCAGAGTCAGAGTCCGAGTCTGGGTCGGGTTAGAGTCAGAGTCCGAGTCAGGGTCAGGTCAGAGTCAGAGTCAGAGTCAGAGTCAGAGTCAGAGTCAGAGTCAGAGTCCGAGTCAGAGTCAGAGTCAGAGTCAGAGTCAGAGTCAGAGTCAGAGTCAGAGTCAGAGTCAGAGTCAGAGTCAGAGTCAGCGTCAGAGTCAGAGTCAGAGTCAGAATCAGAGTCAGAGTCTGATTCAGAGTCAGAGTCAGAGTCAGAGTCAAAATCAGAGTCAGAGTCTGAGTCACAGTTAGAGTCAGAGTCAGAGTCAGAGTCAGAGTCAGAGTCAGAGTCAGAGTCAGAGTCAGATTCCGAGTCAGAGTCAGAGTCAGATTCCGAGCCAGGGTCAGGTCGGAGTCAGAGTCAGAGTCAGAGTCAGAGTCAGAGTCAGAGTCAGAGTCAGAGTCAGAGTCAGAGTCAGAGTCAGAGTCCGAGTCAGAGTCAGAGTCAGAGTCAGAGTCAGAGTCAGAGTCAGAGTCAGAGTCAGAGTCAGAGTCAGCGTCAGAGTCAGAGTCAGAGTCAGAATCAGAGTCAGAGTCTGATTCAGAGTCAGAGTCAGAGTCAGAGTCAGAGTCAAAGTCAGAGTCAGAGTCAGAGTCAGAGTCAGAGTCAGAGTCAGAGTCCAAGTCAGGGTCGGGTTAGAGTCAGAGTCAGAGTCAGAGTCAGAGTCAGAGTCAGAGTCCGAGTCTGGGTCGGGTTAGAGTCAGAGTCAGAGTCAGTGTCAGAGTCGGAGTCAGAGTCAGAGTCAGAGTCAGAGTCCGAGTCTGGGTCGGGTTAGAGTCAGAGTCCGAGTCAGTGTCAGGTCAGAGTCAGAGTCAGAGTCAGAGTCAGAGTCAGAGTCAGAGTCAGAGTCCGAGTCAGAGTCAGAGTCAGAGTCAGAGTCAGAGTCAGAGTCAGAGTCAGAGTCAGAGTCAGAGTCAGAGTCAGAGTCAGAGTCAGAGTCAGAGTCAGAGTCAGAGTCAGAGTCAGAGTCAGAGTCAGAGTCAGAGTCAGAGTCAGAATCAGAGTCAGAGTCTGATTCAGAGTCAGAGTCAGAGTCAGAGTCATAGTCAAAGTCAGAGTCAGAGTCAGAGTCAGAGTCAGAGTCAGAGTCAGAGTCAGAGTCCAAGTCAGGGTCGGGTTAGAGTCAGAGTCAGAGTCAGAGTCAGAGTCAGAGTCAGAGTCCGAGTCTGGGTCGGGTTAGAGTCAGAGTCAGAGTGAGAGTCAGAGTCAGAGTCAGAGTCAGAGTCAGAGTCAGAGTCCGAGTCTGGGTCGGGTTAGAGTCAGAGTCCGAGTCAGGGTCAGGTCAGAGTCAGAGTCAGAGTCAGAGTCAGAGTCAGAGTCAGAGTCAGAGTCCGAGTCAGAGTCAGAGTCAGAGTCAGAGTCAGAGTCAGAGTCAGAGTCAGAGTCAGAGTCAGAGTCAGAGTCAGAGTCAGCGTCAGAGTCAGAGTCAGAGTCAGAATCAGAGTCAGAGTCTGATTCAGAGTCAGAGTCAGAGTCAGAGTCAGAGTCAAAGTCAGAGTCAGAGTCAGAGTCAGAGTCAAAATCAGAGTCAGAGTCTGAGTCACAGTTAGAGTCAGAGTCAGAGTCAGAGTCAGAGTCAGAGTCAGAGTCAGAGTCAGAGTCAGATTCCGAGTCAGAGTCAGAGTCAGATTCCGAGCCAGGGTCAGGTCGGAGTCAGAGTCAGAGTCAGAGTCAGAGTCAGAGTCAGAGTCAGAGTCAGAGTCAGAGTCAGAGTCAGAGTCAGAGTCCGAGTCAGAGTCAGAGTCAGAGTCAGAGTCAGAGTCAGAGTCAGAGTCAGAGTCAGAGTCAGAGTCAGCGTCAGAGTCAGAGTCAGAGTCAGAATCGGAGTCAGAGTCTGATTCAGAGTCAGAGTCAGAGTCAGAGTCAGAGTCAAAGTCAGAGTCAGAGTCAGAGTCAGAGTCAGAGTCAGAGTCAGAGTCCAAGTCAGGGTCGGGTTAGAGTCAGAGTCAGAGTCAGAGTCAAAGTCAGAGTCAGAGTCAGAGTCAGAGTCAGAGTCAGAGTCAGAGTCCAAGTCAGGGTCGGGTTAGAGTCAGAGTCAGAGTCAGAGTCAGAGTCAGAGTCAGAGTCCGAGTCTGGGTCGGGTTAGAGTCAGAGTCAGAGTCAGAGTCAGAGTCGGAGTCAGAGTCAGAGTCAGAGTCAGAGTCAGAGTCCGAGTCAGAGTCAGAGTCAGAGTCAGAGTCAGAGTCAGAGTCAGAGTCAGATTCCGAGTCAGAGTCAGAGTCAGAGTCCGAGCCAGGGTCAGGTCGGAGTCAGAGTCAGAGTCAGAGTCAGAGTCAGAGTCAGAGTCAGAGTCAGAGTCAGAGTCAGAGTCAGAGTCAGAGTCAGAGTCGGAGTCAGAGTCCGAGTCTGGGTCGGGTTAAAGTCAGAGTCAGAGTCAGAGTCAGAGTCAGAGCCAGAGTCAGAGTCAGACTCAGAGTCAGAGTCAGAGTCATAGTCAGAGTCAGAGTCAGATTTAGAATCAGAGTCAGAGTCTTATTCAGAGTCAGAGTCAGAGTCGGTGTCAGAGTCAGAGTCAGAGTCAGAGTCCGAGTCAGTGTCAGGTCAGAGTCAGAGTCAGAGTCAGAGTCAGAGTCAGAGTTAGAGTCAGAGTCGGTGTCAGGGTCAGGTCAGAGTCAGAGTCAGAGTCAGAGTAAGCGTCAGAGCGAGAGTCGGAGTCAGAGTCAAAGTCAGAGTCAGAGTCAAAGTCCGAGTCAGGGTCGGGTCAGAGTCAAAGTCCGAGTCAGAGTCAGAGTCACAGTCAGAGTCGGAGTCTGAGTTAGAGTCAGAGTCAGAGTCCGAGCCAGGGTCAGGTCGGAGTCAGAGTCAGAGTCAGAGTCAGAGTCAGAGTCAGAGTCAGAGTCAGAGTCAGAGTCAGAGTCAGAGTCAGAGTCCGAGTCAGAGTCAGAGTCAGAGTCAGAGTCAGAGTCAGAGTCAGAGTCAGAGTCAGAGTCAGAGTCAGAGTCAGCGTCAGAGTCAGAGTCAGAGTCAGAATCAGAGTCAGAGTCTGATTCAGAGTCAGAGTCAGAGTCAGAGTCAGAGTCAGAGTCCGAGTCAGAGTCAGAGTCAGAGTCAGAGTCAGAGTCAGAGTCAGAGTCAGAGTCAGAGTCAGAGTCAGAGTCAGAATCAGAGTCAGAGTCTGATTCAGAGTCAGAGTCAGAGTCAGAGTCAGAGTCAAAGTCAGAGTCAGAGTCAGAGTCAGAGTCAGAGTCAGAGTCAGAGTCGGAGTCCAAGTCAGGGTCGGGTTAGAGTCAGAGTCAGAGTCAGAGTCAGAGTCAGAGTCAGAGTCCGAGTCTGGGTCGGGTTAGAGTCAGAGTCAGAGTCAGAGTCAGAGTCAGAGTCAGAGTCAGAGTCAGAGTCAGAGTCCGAGTCTGGGTCGGGTTAGAGTCAGAGTCCGAGTCAGGGTCAGGTCAGAGTCAGAGTCAGAGTCAGAGTCAGAGTCAGAGTCAGAGTCAGAGTCCGAGTCAGAGTCAGAGTCAGAGTCAGAGTCAGAATCAGAGTCAGAGTCAGAGTCAGAGTAAGAGTCAGAGTCAGAGTCAGCGTCAGAGTCAGAGTCAGAGTCAGAATCAGAGTCAGAGTCTGATTCGGAGTCAGAGTCAGAGTCAGAGTCAGAGTCAAAGTCAGAGTCAGAGTCAGAGTCAGAGTCAGAGTCAGAGTCAGAGTCAGAGTCAGATTCCGAGTCAGAGTCAGAGTCAGAGTCCGAGCCAGGGTCAGGTCGGAGTCAGAGTCAGAGTCAGAGTCAGAGTCCGAGTCTGGGTCGGGTTAGAGTCAGAGTCCGAGTCAGGGTCAGGTCAGAGTCAGAGTCAGAGTCAGAGTCAGAGTCAGAGTCAGAGTCAGAGTCCGAGTCAGAGTCCGAGTCAGAGTCAGAGTCAGAGTCAGAGTCAGAGTCAGAGTCAGAGTCAGAGTCAGAGTCAGAGTCAGAGTCAGAGTCAGCGTCAGAGTCAGAGTCAGAGTCAGAATCAGATTCAGAGTCTGATTCAGAGTCAGAGTCAGAGTCAGAGTCAGAGTCAAAGTCAGAGTCAGAGTCAGAGTCAGAGTCAGAGTCAGAGTCAAAATCAGAGTCAGAGTCTGAGTCACAGTTAGAGTCAGAGTCAGAGTCAGAGTCAGAGTCAGAGTCAGAGTCAGAGTCAGAGTCGGATTCCGAGTCAGAGTCAGAGTCAGAGTCCGAGCCAGGGTCAGGTCGGAGTCAGAGTCAGAGTCAGAGTCAGAGTCAGAGTCAGAGTCAGAGTCAGAGTCAGAGTCAGAGTCAGAGTCAGAGTCCGAGTCAGAGTCAGAGTCAGAGTCAGAGTCAGAGTCAGAGTCAGAGTCAGAGTCAGAGTCAGAGTCAGAGTCAGAGTCAGAGTCAGCGTCAGAGTCAGAGTCAGAGTCAGAATCAGAGTCAGAGTCTGATTCAGAGTCAGAGTCAGAGTCAGAGTCAGAGTCAAAGTCAGAGTCAGAGTCAGAGTCAGAGTCAGAGTCAGAGTCCAAGTCAGGGTCGGGTTAGAGTCAGAGTCAGAGTCAGAGTCAGAGTCAGAGTCAGAGTCCGAGTCTGGGTCGGGTTAGAGTCAGAGTCAGAGTCAGAGTCAGAGTCGGAGTCAGAGTCAGAGTCAGAGTCCGAGTCTGGGTCGGGTTAGAGTCAGAGTCCGAGTCAGGGTCAGGTCAGAGTCAGAGTCAGAGTCAGAGTCAGAGTCAGAGTCAGAGTCAGAGTCCGAGTCAGAGTCAGAGTCAGAGTCAGAGTCAGAGTCAGAGTCAGAGTCAGAGTCAGAGTCAGAGTCAGAGTCAGAGTCAGCGTCAGAGTCAGAGTCAGAGTCAGAATCAGAGTCAAAGTCTGATTCAGAGTCAGAGTCAGAGTCAGAGTCAGAGTCAAAGTCAGAGTCAGAGTCAGAGTCAGAGTCAGAGTCAGAGTCAGAGTCAGAGTCCAAGTCAGGGTCGGGTTAGAGTCAGAGTCAGAGTCAGAGTCAGAGTCAGAGTCAGAGTCCGAGTCTGGGTCGGGTTAGAGTCAGAGTCAGAGTGAGAGTCAGAGTCAGAGTCAGAGTCAGAGTCAGAGTCAGAGTCCGAGTCTGGGTCGGGTTAGAGTCAGAGTCCGAGTCAGGGTCAGGTCAGAGTCAGAGTCAGAGTCAGAGTCAGAGTCAGAGTCAGAGTCAGAGTCCGAGTCAGAGTCAGAGTCAGAGTCAGAGTCAGAGTCAGAGTCAGAGTCAGAGTCAGAGTCAGAGTCAGAGTCAGAGTCAGCGTCAGAGTCAGAGTCAGAGTCAGAATCAGAGTCAGAGTCTGATTCAGAGTCAGAGTCAGAGTCAGAGTCAGAGTCAAAGTCAGAGTCAGAGTCAGAGTCAGAGTCAGAGTCAGAGTCAAAATCAGAGTCAGAGTCTGAGTCACAGTTAGAGTCAGAGTCAGAGTCAGATTCAGAGTCAGAGTCAGAGTCAGAGTCAGAGTCAGATTCCGAGTCAGAGTCAGAGTCAGATTCCGAGCCAGGGTCAGGTCGGAGTCAGAGTCAGAGTCAGAGTCAGAGTCAGAGTCAGAGTCAGAGTCAGAGTCAGAGTCAGAGTCAGAGTCAGAGTCCGAGTCAGAGTCAGAGTCAGAGTCAGAGTCAGAGTCAGAGTCAGAGTCAGAGTCAGAGTCAGAGTCAGCGTCAGAGTCAGAGTCAGAGTCAGAATCAGAGTCAGAGTCTGATTCAGAGTCAGAGTCAGAGTCAGAGTCAGAGTCAAAGTCAGAGTCAGAGTCAGAGTCAGAGTCAGAGTCAGAGTCAGAGTCAGAGTCAGAGTCAGAGTCAGAGTCAGAGTCAGAGTCAGAATCAGAGTCAGAGTCTGATTCAGAGTCAGAGTCAGAGTCAGAGTCATAGTCAAAGTCAGAGTCAGAGTCAGAGTCAGAGTCAGAGTCAGAGTCAGAGTCAGAGTCCAAGTCAGGGTCGGGTTAGAGTCAGAGTCAGAGTCAGAGTCAGAGTCAGAGTCAGAGTCCGAGTCTGGGTCGGGTTAGAGTCAGAGTCAGAGTGAGAGTCAGAGTCAGAGTCAGAGTCAGAGTCAGAGTCAGAGTCCGAGTCTGGGTCGGGTTAGAGTCAGAGTCCGAGTCAGGGTCAGGTCAGAGTCAGAGTCAGAGTCAGAGTCAGAGTCAGAGTCAGAGTCAGAGTCCGAGTCAGAGTCAGAGTCAGAGTCAGAGTCAGAGTCAGAGTCAGAGTCAGAGTCAGAGTCAGAGTCAGAGTCAGAGTCAGCGTCAGAGTCAGAGTCAGAGTCAGAATCAGAGTCAGAGTCTGATTCAGAGTCAGAGTCAGAGTCAGAGTCAAAATCAGAGTCAGAGTCAGAGTCAGAGTCAGAGTCAGAGTCAGAGTCAGAGTCAGAGTCAGCGTCAGAGTCAGAGTCAGAGTCAGAATCAGAGTCAGAGTCTGATTCAGAGTCAGAGTCAGAGTCAGAGTCAGAGTCAAAGTCAGAGTCAGAGTCAGAGTCAGAGTCAGAGTCAGAGTCAGAGTCCAAGTCAGGGTCGGGTTAGAGTCAGAGTCAGAGTCAGAGTCAGAGTCAGAGTCAGAGTCCGAGTCTGGGTCGGGTTAGAGTCAGAGTCAGAGTCAGTGTCAGAGTCGGAGTCAGAGTCAGAGTCAGAGTCAGACTCCGAGTCTGGGTCGGGTTAGAGTCAGAGTCCGAGTCAGGGTCAGGTCAGAGTCAGAGTCAGAGTCAGAGTCAGAGTCAGAGTCAGAGTCAGAGTCCGAGTCAGAGTCAGAGTCAGAGTCAGAGTCAGAGTCAGAGTCAGAGTCAGAGTCAGAGTCAGAGTCAGAGTCAGAGTCAGAGTCAGAGTCAGAGTCAGAGTCAGAGTCAGAGTCAGAGTCAGAGTCAGAGTCAGAGTCAGAATCAGAGTCAGAGTCTGATTCAGAGTCAGAGTCAGAGTCAGAGTCATAGTCAAAGTCAGAGTCAGAGTCAGAGTCAGAGTCAGAGTCAGAGTCAGAGTCAGAGTCCAAGTCAGGGTCGGGTTAGAGTCAGAGTCAGAGTCAGAGTCAGAGTCAGAGTCAGAGTCCGAGTCTGGGTCGGGTTAGAGTCAGAGTCAGAGTGAGAGTCAGAGTCAGAGTCAGAGTCAGAGTCAGAGTCAGAGTCCGAGTCTGGGTCGGGTTAGAGTCAGAGTCCGAGTCAGGGTCAGGTCAGAGTCAGAGTCAGAGTCAGAGTCAGAGTCAGAGTCAGAGTCAGAGTCCGAGTCAGAGTCAGAGTCAGAGTCAGAGTCAGAGTCAGAGTCAGAGTCAGAGTCAGAGTCAGAGTCAGAGTCAGAGTCAGCGTCAGAGTCAGAGTCAGAGTCAGAATCAGAGTCAGAGTCTGATTCAGAGTCAGAGTCAGAGTCAGAGTCAAAATCAGAGTCAGAGTCTGAGTCACAGTTAGAGTCAGAGTCAGAGTCAGAGTCAGAGTCAGAGTCAGAGTCAGAGTCAGAGTCAGATTCCGAGTCAGAGTCAGAGTCAGATTCCGAGCCAGGGTCAGGTCGGAGTCAGAGTCAGAGTCAGAGTCAGAGTCAGAGTCAGAGTCAGAGTCAGAGTCAGAGTCAGAGTCAGAGTCAGAGTCCGAGTCAGAGTCAGAGTCAGAGTCAGAGTCAGAGTCAGAGTCAGAGTCAGAGTCAGAGTCAGAGTCAGCGTCAGAGTCAGAGTCAGAGTCAGAATCAGAGTCAGAGTCTGATTCAGAGTCAGAGTCAGAGTCAGAGTCAGAGTCAAAGTCAGAGTCAGAGTCAGAGTCAGAGTCAGAGTCAGAGTCAGAGTCCAAGTCAGGGTCGGGTTAGAGTCAGAGTCAGAGTCAGAGTCAGAGTCAGAGTCAGAGTCCGAGTCTGGGTCGGGTTAGAGTCAGAGTCAGAGTCAGTGTCAGAGTCGGAGTCAGAGTCAGAGTCAGAGTCAGAGTCCGAGTCTGGGTCGGGTTAGAGTCAGAGTCCGAGTCAGTGTCAGGTCAGAGTCAGAGTCAGAGTCAGAGTCAGAGTCAGAGTCAGAGTCAGAGTCCGAGTCAGAGTCAGAGTCAGAGTCAGAGTCAGAGTCAGAGTCAGAGTCAGAGTCAGAGTCAGAGTCAGAGTCAGAGTCAGAGTCAGAGTCAGAGTCAGAGTCAGAGTCAGAGTCAGAGTCAGAGTCAGAGTCAGAGTCAGAATCAGAGTCAGAGTCTGATTCAGAGTCAGAGTCAGAGTCAGAGTCATAGTCAAAGTCAGAGTCAGAGTCAGAGTCAGAGTCAGAGTCAGAGTCAGAGTCAGAGTCCAAGTCAGGGTCGGGTTAGAGTCAGAGTCAGAGTCAGAGTCAGAGTCAGAGTCAGAGTCCGAGTCTGGGTCGGGTTAGAGTCAGAGTCAGAGTGAGAGTCAGAGTCAGAGTCAGAGTCAGAGTCAGAGTCAGAGTCCGAGTCTGGGTCGGGTTAGAGTCAGAGTCCGAGTCAGGGTCAGGTCAGAGTCAGAGTCAGAGTCAGAGTCAGAGTCAGAGTCAGAGTCAGAGTCCGAGTCAGAGTCAGAGTCAGAGTCAGAGTCAGAGTCAGAGTCAGAGTCAGAGTCAGAGTCAGAGTCAGAGTCAGAGTCAGCGTCAGAGTCAGAGTCAGAGTCAGAATCAGAGTCAGAGTCTGATTCAGAGTCAGAGTCAGAGTCAGAGTCAGAGTCAAAGTCAGAGTCAGAGTCAGAGTCAGAGTCAAAATCAGAGTCAGAGTCTGAGTCACAGTTAGAGTCAGAGTCAGAGTCAGAGTCAGAGTCAGAGTCAGAGTCAGAGTCAGAGTCAGATTCCGAGTCAGAGTCAGAGTCAGATTCCGAGCCAGGGTCAGGTCGGAGTCAGAGTCAGAGTCAGAGTCAGAGTCAGAGTCAGAGTCAGAGTCAGAGTCAGAGTCAGAGTCAGAGTCAGAGTCCGAGTCAGAGTCAGAGTCAGAGTCAGAGTCAGAGTCAGAGTCAGAGTCAGAGTCAGAGTCAGAGTCAGCGTCAGAGTCAGAGTCAGAGTCAGAATCGGAGTCAGAGTCTGATTCAGAGTCAGAGTCAGAGTCAGAGTCAGAGTCAAAGTCAGAGTCAGAGTCAGAGTCAGAGTCAGAGTCAGAGTCAGAGTCCAAGTCAGGGTCGGGTTAGAGTCAGAGTCAGAGTCAGAGTCAAAGTCAGAGTCAGAGTCAGAGTCAGAGTCAGAGTCAGAGTCAGAGTCCAAGTCAGGGTCGGGTTAGAGTCAGAGTCAGAGTCAGAGTCAGAGTCAGAGTCAGAGTCCGAGTCTGGGTCGGGTTAGAGTCAGAGTCAGAGTCAGAGTCAGAGTCGGAGTCAGAGTCAGAGTCAGAGTCAGAGTCAGAGTCCGAGTCAGAGTCAGAGTCAGAGTCAGAGTCAGAGTCAGAGTCAGAGTCAGATTCCGAGTCAGAGTCAGAGTCAGAGTCCGAGCCAGGGTCAGGTCGGAGTCAGAGTCAGAGTCAGAGTCGGAGTCAGAGTCCGAGTCTGGGTCGGGTTAAAGTCAGAGTCAGAGTCAGAGTCAGAGTCAGAGCCAGAGTCAGAGTCAGACTCAGAGTCAGAGTCAGAGTCATAGTCAGAGTCAGAGTCAGATTTAGAATCAGAGTCAGAGTCTTATTCAGAGTCAGAGTCAGAGTCGGTGTCAGAGTCAGAGTCAGAGTCAGAGTCCGAGTCAGTGTCAGGTCAGAGTCAGAGTCAGAGTCAGAGTCAGAGTCAGAGTTAGAGTCAGAGTCGGTGTCAGGGTCAGGTCAGAGTCAGAGTCAGAGTCAGAGTAAGCGTCAGAGCGAGAGTCGGAGTCAGAGTCAAAGTCAGAGTCAGAGTCAAAGTCCGAGTCAGGGTCGGGTCAGAGTCAAAGTCCGAGTCAGAGTCAGAGTCACAGTCAGAGTCGGAGTCTGAGTTAGAGTCAGAGTCAGAGTCCGAGCCAGGGTCAGGTCGGAGTCAGAGTCAGAGTCAGAGTCAGAGTCAGAGTCAGAGTCAGAGTCAGAGTCAGAGTCAGAGTCAGAGTCAGAGTCCGAGTCAGAGTCAGAGTCAGAGTCAGAGTCAGAGTCAGAGTCAGAGTCAGAGTCAGAGTCAGAGTCAGAGTCAGCGTCAGAGTCAGAGTCAGAGTCAGAATCAGAGTCAGAGTCTGATTCAGAGTCAGAGTCAGAGTCAGAGTCAGAGTCAGAGTCCGAGTCAGAGTCAGAGTCAGAGTCAGAGTCAGAGTCAGAGTCAGAGTCAGAGTCAGAGTCAGAGTCAGAGTCAGAATCAGAGTCAGAGTCTGATTCAGAGTCAGAGTCAGAGTCAGAGTCAGAGTCAAAGTCAGAGTCAGAGTCAGAGTCAGAGTCAGAGTCAGAGTCAGAGTCGGAGTCCAAGTCAGGGTCGGGTTAGAGTCAGAGTCAGAGTCAGAGTCAGAGTCAGAGTCAGAGTCCGAGTCTGGGTCGGGTTAGAGTCAGAGTCAGAGTCAGAGTCAGAGTCAGAGTCAGAGTCAGAGTCAGAGTCAGAGTCCGAGTCTGGGTCGGGTTAGAGTCAGAGTCCGAGTCAGGGTCAGGTCAGAGTCAGAGTCAGAGTCAGAGTCAGAGTCAGAGTCAGAGTCAGAGTCCGAGTCAGAGTCAGAGTCAGAGTCAGAGTCAGAATCAGAGTCAGAGTCAGAGTCAGAGTAAGAGTCAGAGTCAGAGTCAGCGTCAGAGTCAGAGTCAGAGTCAGAATCAGAGTCAGAGTCTGATTCGGAGTCAGAGTCAGAGTCAGAGTCAGAGTCAAAGTCAGAGTCAGAGTCAGAGTCAGAGTCAGAGTCAGAGTCAGAGTCAGAGTCAGATTCCGAGTCAGAGTCAGAGTCAGAGTCCGAGCCAGGGTCAGGTCGGAGTCAGAGTCAGAGTCAGAGTCAGAGTCCGAGTCTGGGTCGGGTTAGAGTCAGAGTCCGAGTCAGGGTCAGGTCAGAGTCAGAGTCAGAGTCAGAGTCAGAGTCAGAGTCAGAGTCAGAGTCCGAGTCAGAGTCCGAGTCAGAGTCAGAGTCAGAGTCAGAGTCAGAGTCAGAGTCAGAGTCAGAGTCAGAGTCAGAGTCAGAGTCAGAGTCAGCGTCAGAGTCAGAGTCAGAGTCAGAATCAGATTCAGAGTCTGATTCAGAGTCAGAGTCAGAGTCAGAGTCGGAGTCAAAGTCAGAGTCAGAGTCAGAGTCAGAGTCAGAGTCAGAGTCAAAATCAGAGTCAGAGTCTGAGTCACAGTTAGAGTCAGAGTCAGAGTCAGAGTCAGAGTCAGAGTCAGAGTCAGAGTCAGAGTCGGATTCCGAGTCAGAGTCAGAGTCAGAGTCCGAGCCAGGGTCAGGTCGGAGTCAGAGTCAGAGTCAGAGTCAGAGTCAGAGTCAGAGTCAGAGTCAGAGTCAGAGTCAGAGTCAGAGTCAGAGTCCGAGTCAGAGTCAGAGTCAGAGTCAGAGTCAGAGTCAGAGTCAGAGTCAGAGTCAGAGTCAGAGTCAGAGTCAGAGTCAGAGTCAGCGTCAGAGTCAGAGTCAGAGTCAGAATCAGAGTCAGAGTCTGATTCAGAGTCAGAGTCAGAGTCAGAGTCAGAGTCAAAGTCAGAGTCAGAGTCAGAGTCAGAGTCAGAGTCAGAGTCCAAGTCAGGGTCGGGTTAGAGTCAGAGTCAGAGTCAGAGTCAGAGTCAGAGTCAGAGTCCGAGTCTGGGTCGGGTTAGAGTCAGAGTCAGAGTCAGAGTCAGAGTCGGAGTCAGAGTCAGAGTCAGAGTCCGAGTCTGGGTCGGGTTAGAGTCAGAGTCCGAGTCAGGGTCAGGTCAGAGTCAGAGTCAGAGTCAGAGTCAGAGTCAGAGTCAGAGTCAGAGTCCGAGTCAGAGTCAGAGTCAGAGTCAGAGTCAGAGTCAGAGTCAGAGTCAGAGTCAGAGTCAGAGTCAGAGTCAGAGTCAGCGTCAGAGTCAGAGTCAGAGTCAGAATCAGAGTCAAAGTCTGATTCAGAGTCAGAGTCAGAGTCAGAGTCAGAGTCAAAGTCAGAGTCAGAGTCAGAGTCAGAGTCAGAGTCAGAGTCAGAGTCAGAGTCCAAGTCAGGGTCGGGTTAGAGTCAGAGTCAGAGTCAGAGTCAGAGTCAGAGTCAGAGTCCGAGTCTGGGTCGGGTTAGAGTCAGAGTCAGAGTGAGAGTCAGAGTCAGAGTCAGAGTCAAAATCAGAGTCAGAGTCTGAGTCACAGTTAGAGTCAGAGTCAGAGTCAGAGTCAGAGTCAGAGTCAGAGTCAGAGTCAGAGTCAGATTCCGAGTCAGAGTCAGAGTCAGATTCCGAGCCAGGGTCAGGTCGGAGTCAGAGTCAGAGTCAGAGTCAGAGTCAGAGTCAGAGTCAGAGTCAGAGTCAGAGTCAGAGTCAGAGTCAGAGTCCGAGTCAGAGTCAGAGTCAGAGTCAGAGTCAGAGTCAGAGTCAGAGTCAGAGTCAGAGTCAGAGTCAGCGTCAGAGTCAGAGTCAGAGTCAGAATCGGAGTCAGAGTCTGATTCAGAGTCAGAGTCAGAGTCAGAGTCAGAGTCAAAGTCAGAGTCAGAGTCAGAGTCAGAGTCAGAGTCAGAGTCAGAGTCCAAGTCAGGGTCGGGTTAGAGTCAGAGTCAGAGTCAGAGTCAAAGTCAGAGTCAGAGTCAGAGTCAGAGTCAGAGTCAGAGTCAGAGTCCAAGTCAGGGTCGGGTTAGAGTCAGAGTCAGAGTCAGAGTCAGAGTCAGAGTCAGAGTCCGAGTCTGGGTCGGGTTAGAGTCAGAGTCAGAGTCAGAGTCAGAGTCGGAGTCAGAGTCAGAGTCAGAGTCAGAGTCAGAGTCCGAGTCAGAGTCAGAGTCAGAGTCAGAGTCAGAGTCAGAGTCAGAGTCAGATTCCGAGTCAGAGTCAGAGTCAGAGTCCGAGCCAGGGTCAGGTCGGAGTCAGAGTCAGAGTCAGAGTCAGAGTCAGAGTCAGAGTCAGAGTCAGAGTCAGAGTCAGAGTCAGAGTCAGAGTCAGAGTCGGAGTCAGAGTCCGAGTCTGGGTCGGGTTAAAGTCAGAGTCAGAGTCAGAGTCAGAGTCAGAGCCAGAGTCAGAGTCAGACTCAGAGTCAGAGTCAGAGTCATAGTCAGAGTCAGAGTCAGATTTAGAATCAGAGTCAGAGTCTTATTCAGAGTCAGAGTCAGAGTCGGTGTCAGAGTCAGAGTCAGAGTCAGAGTCCGAGTCAGTGTCAGGTCAGAGTCAGAGTCAGAGTCAGAGTCAGAGTCAGAGTTAGAGTCAGAGTCGGTGTCAGGGTCAGGTCAGAGTCAGAGTCAGAGTCAGAGTAAGCGTCAGAGCGAGAGTCGGAGTCAGAGTCAAAGTCAGAGTCAGAGTCAAAGTCCGAGTCAGGGTCGGGTCAGAGTCAAAGTCCGAGTCAGAGTCAGAGTCACAGTCAGAGTCGGAGTCTGAGTTAGAGTCAGAGTCAGAGTCCGAGCCAGGGTCAGGTCGGAGTCAGAGTCAGAGTCAGAGTCAGAGTCAGAGTCAGAGTCAGAGTCAGAGTCAGAGTCAGAGTCAGAGTCAGAGTCCGAGTCAGAGTCAGAGTCAGAGTCAGAGTCAGAGTCAGAGTCAGAGTCAGAGTCAGAGTCAGAGTCAGAGTCAGCGTCAGAGTCAGAGTCAGAGTCAGAATCAGAGTCAGAGTCTGATTCAGAGTCAGAGTCAGAGTCAGAGTCAGAGTCAGAGTCCGAGTCAGAGTCAGAGTCAGAGTCAGAGTCAGAGTCAGAGTCAGAGTCAGAGTCAGAGTCAGAGTCAGAGTCAGAATCAGAGTCAGAGTCTGATTCAGAGTCAGAGTCAGAGTCAGAGTCAGAGTCAAAGTCAGAGTCAGAGTCAGAGTCAGAGTCAGAGTCAGAGTCAGAGTCGGAGTCCAAGTCAGGGTCGGGTTAGAGTCAGAGTCAGAGTCAGAGTCAGAGTCAGAGTCAGAGTCCGAGTCTGGGTCGGGTTAGAGTCAGAGTCAGAGTCAGAGTCAGAGTCAGAGTCAGAGTCAGAGTCAGAGTCAGAGTCCGAGTCTGGGTCGGGTTAGAGTCAGAGTCCGAGTCAGGGTCAGGTCAGAGTCAGAGTCAGAGTCAGAGTCAGAGTCAGAGTCAGAGTCAGAGTCCGAGTCAGAGTCAGAGTCAGAGTCAGAGTCAGAATCAGAGTCAGAGTCAGAGTCAGAGTAAGAGTCAGAGTCAGAGTCAGCGTCAGAGTCAGAGTCAGAGTCAGAATCAGAGTCAGAGTCTGATTCGGAGTCAGAGTCAGAGTCAGAGTCAGAGTCAAAGTCAGAGTCAGAGTCAGAGTCAGAGTCAGAGTCAGAGTCAGAGTCAGAGTCAGATTCCGAGTCAGAGTCAGAGTCAGAGTCCGAGCCAGGGTCAGGTCGGAGTCAGAGTCAGAGTCAGAGTCAGAGTCCGAGTCTGGGTCGGGTTAGAGTCAGAGTCCGAGTCAGGGTCAGGTCAGAGTCAGAGTCAGAGTCAGAGTCAGAGTCAGAGTCAGAGTCAGAGTCCGAGTCAGAGTCCGAGTCAGAGTCAGAGTCAGAGTCAGAGTCAGAGTCAGAGTCAGAGTCAGAGTCAGAGTCAGAGTCAGAGTCAGAGTCAGCGTCAGAGTCAGAGTCAGAGTCAGAATCAGATTCAGAGTCTGATTCAGAGTCAGAGTCAGAGTCAGAGTCGGAGTCAAAGTCAGAGTCAGAGTCAGAGTCAGAGTCAGAGTCAGAGTCAAAATCAGAGTCAGAGTCTGAGTCACAGTTAGAGTCAGAGTCAGAGTCAGAGTCAGAGTCAGAGTCAGAGTCAGAGTCAGAGTCGGATTCCGAGTCAGAGTCAGAGTCAGAGTCCGAGCCAGGGTCAGGTCGGAGTCAGAGTCAGAGTCAGAGTCAGAGTCAGAGTCAGAGTCAGAGTCAGAGTCAGAGTCAGAGTCAGAGTCAGAGTCCGAGTCAGAGTCAGAGTCAGAGTCAGAGTCAGAGTCAGAGTCAGAGTCAGAGTCAGAGTCAGAGTCAGAGTCAGAGTCAGAGTCAGCGTCAGAGTCAGAGTCAGAGTCAGAATCAGAGTCAGAGTCTGATTCAGAGTCAGAGTCAGAGTCAGAGTCAGAGTCAAAGTCAGAGTCAGAGTCAGAGTCAGAGTCAGAGTCAGAGTCCAAGTCAGGGTCGGGTTAGAGTCAGAGTCAGAGTCAGAGTCAGAGTCAGAGTCAGAGTCCGAGTCTGGGTCGGGTTAGAGTCAGAGTCAGAGTCAGAGTCAGAGTCGGAGTCAGAGTCAGAGTCAGAGTCCGAGTCTGGGTCGGGTTAGAGTCAGAGTCCGAGTCAGGGTCAGGTCAGAGTCAGAGTCAGAGTCAGAGTCAGAGTCAGAGTCAGAGTCAGAGTCCGAGTCAGAGTCAGAGTCAGAGTCAGAGTCAGAGTCAGAGTCAGAGTCAGAGTCAGAGTCAGAGTCAGAGTCAGAGTCAGCGTCAGAGTCAGAGTCAGAGTCAGAATCAGAGTCAAAGTCTGATTCAGAGTCAGAGTCAGAGTCAGAGTCAGAGTCAAAGTCAGAGTCAGAGTCAGAGTCAGAGTCAGAGTCAGAGTCAGAGTCAGAGTCCAAGTCAGGGTCGGGTTAGAGTCAGAGTCAGAGTCAGAGTCAGAGTCAGAGTCAGAGTCCGAGTCTGGGTCGGGTTAGAGTCAGAGTCAGAGTGAGAGTCAGAGTCAGAGTCAGAGTCAGAGTCAGAGTCAGAGTCCGAGTCTGGGTCGGGTTAGAGTCAGAGTCCGAGTCAGGGTCAGGTCAGAGTCAGAGTCAGAGTCAGAGTCAGAGTCAGAGTCAGAGTCAGAGTCCGAGTCAGAGTCAGAGTCAGAGTCAGAGTCAGAGTCAGAGTCAGAGTCAGAGTCAGAGTCAGAGTCAGAGTCAGAGTCAGCGTCAGAGTCAGAGTCAGAGTCAGAATCAGAGTCAGAGTCTGATTCAGAGTCAGAGTCAGAGTCAGAGTCAGAGTCAAAGTCAGAGTCAGAGTCAGAGTCAGAGTCAGAGTCAGAGTCAAAATCAGAGTCAGAGTCTGAGTCACAGTTAGAGTCAGAGTCAGAGTCAGATTCAGAGTCAGAGTCAGAGTCAGAGTCAGAGTCAGATTCCGAGTCAGAGTCAGAGTCAGATTCCGAGCCAGGGTCAGGTCGGAGTCAGAGTCAGAGTCAGAGTCAGAGTCAGAGTCAGAGTCAGAGTCAGAGTCAGAGTCAGAGTCAGAGTCAGAGTCCGAGTCAGAGTCAGAGTCAGAGTCAGAGTCAGAGTCAGAGTCAGAGTCAGAGTCAGAGTCAGAGTCAGCGTCAGAGTCAGAGTCAGAGTCAGAATCAGAGTCAGAGTCTGATTCAGAGTCAGAGTCAGAGTCAGAGTCAGAGTCAAAGTCAGAGTCAGAGTCAGAGTCAGAGTCAGAGTCAGAGTCAGAGTCCAAGTCAGGGTCGGGTTAGAGTCAGAGTCAGAGTCAGAGTCAGAGTCAGAGTCAGAGTCCGAGTCTGGGTCGGGTTAGAGTCAGAGTCAGAGTCAGTGTCAGAGTCGGAGTCAGAGTCAGAGTCAGAGTCAGAGTCCGAGTCTGGGTCGGGTTAGAGTCAGAGTCCGAGTCAGGGTCAGGTCAGAGTCAGAGTCAGAGTCAGAGTCAGAGTCAGAGTCAGAGTCAGAGTCCGAGTCAGAGTCAGAGTCAGAGTCAGAGTCAGAGTCAGAGTCAGAGTCAGAGTCAGAGTCAGAGTCAGAGTCAGAGTCAGAGTCAGAGTCAGAGTCAGAGTCAGAGTCAGAGTCAGAGTCAGAGTCAGAGTCAGAGTCAGAATCAGAGTCAGAGTCTGATTCAGAGTCAGAGTCAGAGTCAGAGTCATAGTCAAAGTCAGAGTCAGAGTCAGAGTCAGAGTCAGAGTCAGAGTCAGAGTCAGAGTCCAAGTCAGGGTCGGGTTAGAGTCAGAGTCAGAGTCAGAGTCAGAGTCAGAGTCAGAGTCAGAGTCCGAGTCTGGGTCGGGTTAGAGTCAGAGTCAGAGTGAGAGTCAGAGTCAGAGTCAGAGTCAGAGTCAGAGTCAGAGTCCGAGTCTGGGTCGGGTTAGAGTCAGAGTCCGAGTCAGGGTCAGGTCAGAGTCAGAGTCAGAGTCAGAGTCAGAGTCAGAGTCAGAGTCAGAGTCCGGGTCAGAGTCAGAGTCAGAGTCAGAGTCAGAGTCAGAGTCAGAGTCAGAGTCAGAGTCAGAGTCAGAGTCAGAGTCAGCGTCAGAGTCAGAGTCAGAGTCAGAATCAGAGTCAGAGTCTGATTCAGAGTCAGAGTCAGAGTCAGAGTCAGAGTCAAAGTCAGAGTCAGAGTCAGAGTCAGAGTCAAAATCAGAGTCAGAGTCTGAGTCACAGTTAGAGTCAGAGTCAGAGTCAGAGTCAGAGTCAGAGTCAGAGTCAGAGTCAGAGTCAGATTCCGAGTCAGAGTCAGAGTCAGATTCCGAGCCAGGGTCAGGTCGGAGTCAGAGTCAGAGTCAGAGTCAGAGTCAGAGTCAGAGTCAGAGTCAGAGTCAGAGTCAGAGTCAAAGTCAGAGTCCGAGTCAGAGTCAGAGTCAGAGTCAGAGTCAGAGTCAGAGTCAGAGTCAGAGTCAGAGTCAGAGTCAGCGTCAGAGTCAGAGTCAGAGTCAGAATCAGAGTCAGAGTCTGATTCAGAGTCAGAGTCAGAGTCAGAGTCAGAGTCAAAGTCAGAGTCAGAGTCAGAGTCAGAGTCAGAGTCAGAGTCAGAGTCCAAGTCAGGGTCGGGTTAGAGTCAGAGTCAGAGTCAGAGTCAAAGTCAGAGTCAGAGTCAGAGTCAGAGTCAGAGTCAGAGTCAGAGTCCAAGTCAGGGTCGGGTTAGAGTCAGAGTCAGAGTCAGAGTCAGAGTCAGAGTCAGAGTCCGAGTCTGGGTCGGGTTAGAGTCAGAGTCAGAGTCAGAGTCAGAGTCGGAGTCAGAGTCAGAGTCAGAGTCAGAGTCAGAGTCCGAGTCAGAGTCAGAGTCAGAGTCAGAGTCAGAGTCAGAGTCAGAGTCAGATTCCGAGTCAGAGTCAGAGTCAGAGTCCGAGCCAGGGTCAGGTCGGAGTCAGAGTCAGAGTCAGAGTCAGAGTCAGAGTCAGAGTCAGAGTCAGAGTCAGAGTCAGAGTCAGAGTCAGAGTCAGAGTCGGAGTCAGAGTCCGAGTCTGGGTCGGGTTAAAGTCAGAGTCAGAGTCAGAGTCAGAGTCAGAGTCAGAGTCAGAGCCAGAGTCAGAGTCAGACTCAGAGTCAGAGTCAGAGTCATAGTCAGAGTCAGAGTCAGATTTAGAATCAGAGTCAGAGTCTTATTCAGAGTCAGAGTCAGAGTCGGTGTCAGAGTCAGAGTCAGAGTCAGAGTCCGAGTCAGTGTCAGGTCAGAGTCAGAGTCAGAGTCAGAGTCAGAGTCAGAGTTAGAGTCAGAGTCGGTGTCAGGGTCAGGTCAGAGTCAGAGTCAGAGTCAGAGTAAGCGTCAGAGCGAGAGTCGGAGTCAGAGTCAAAGTCAGAGTCAGAGTCAAAGTCCGAGTCAGGGTCGGGTCAGAGTCAAAGTCCGAGTCAGAGTCAGAGTCACAGTCAGAGTCGGAGTCTGAGTTAGAGTCAGAGTCAGAGTCCGAGCCAGGGTCAGGTCGGAGTCAGAGTCAGAGTCAGAGTCAGAGTCAGAGTCAGAGTCAGAGTCAGAGTCAGAGTCAGAGTCAGAGTCAGAGTCCGAGTCAGAGTCAGAGTCAGAGTCAGAGTCAGAGTCAGAGTCAGAGTCAGAGTCAGAGTCAGAGTCAGAGTCAGCGTCAGAGTCAGAGTCAGAGTCAGAATCAGAGTCAGAGTCTGATTCAGAGTCAGAGTCAGAGTCAGAGTCAGAGTCAGAGTCCGAGTCAGAGTCAGAGTCAGAGTCAGAGTCAGAGTCAGAGTCAGAGTCAGAGTCAGAGTCAGAGTCAGAGTCAGAGTCAGCGTCAGAGTCAGAGTCAGAGTCAGAATCAGAGTCAGAGTCTGATTCAGAGTCAGAGTCAGAGTCAGAGTCAGAGTCAAAGTCAGAGTCAGAGTCAGAGTCAGAGTCAGAGTCAGAGTCAGAGTCCAAGTCAGGGTCGGGTTAGAGTCAGAGTCAGAGTCAGAGTCAGAGTCAGAGTCAGAGTCCGAGTCTGGGTCGGGTTAGAGTCAGAGTCAGAGTCAGAGTCAGAGTCAGAGTCAGAGTCAGAGTCAGAGTCAGAGTCCGAGTCTGGGTCGGGTTAGAGTCAGAGTCCGACTCAGGGTCAGGTCAGAGTCAGAGTCAGAGTCAGAGTCAGAGTCAGAGTCAGAGTCAAAATCAGAGTCAGAGTCTGAGTCACAGTTAGAGTCAGAGTCAGAGTCAGAGTCAGAGTCAGAGTCAGAGTCAGAGTCAGAGTCAGATTCCGAGTCAGAGTCAGAGTCAGAGTCCGAGCCAGGGTCAGGTCAGAGTCAGAGTCAGAGTCAGAGTCAGAGTCAGAGTCAGAGTCAGAGTCCGAGTCAGAGTCAGAGTCAGAGTCAGAGTCAGAGTCAGAGTCAGAGTCAGAGTCAGAGTCAGAGTCAGAGTCAGAGTCAGCGTCAGAGTCAGAGTCAGAGTCAGAATCAGAGTCAGAGTCTGATTCAGAGTCAGAGTCAGAGTCAGAGTCAGAGTCAGAGTCAGAGTCAGAGTCAGAGTCAGAGTCAGAGTCAGAGTCAAAATCAGAGTCAGAGTCTGAGTCACAGTTAGAGTCAGAGTCAGAGTCAGAGTCAGAGTCAGAGTCAGAGTCAGAGTCAGAGTCAGAGTCAGATTCCGAGTCAGAGTCAGAGTCAGAGTCCGAGCCAGGGTCAGGTCGGAGTCAGAGTCAGAGTCAGAGTCAGAGTCAGATTCAGAGTCAGAGTCAGAGTCAGAGTCCGAGTCAGGGTCAAGCCAGAGTCATAGTCAGAGTCAGAGTCAGCGTCAGAGTCATGATGTCGGAGTCAGAGTAAGAGTCAAAGTCGGAGTCATGAAGTTCGAGTCCGAGTCAGAGTCCGAGTCATAGTCATGAGGTCAAAGTCAGAGTCATAGTCAGAGTCAGAGTCAGAGTCAGAGTCAGAGTCAGAGTCAGAGTCAGTGACAGAGTCAGAGTCATGATGTCGGAGTCAGAGTCAGTGTCAAAGTCGGAGTCATGAAGTTGGAGTCCGAGTCAGAGTCCGAGTCATAGTCATGAGGTCAAAGTCAGAGTCATAGTCAGAGTCAGAGTCAGCGTCCGAGTCAGAGTCGAAGTCAGAGTCAGAGTCAGAGTCAGAGTCAGAGTCAGAGTCCAAGTCAGGGTCGGGTTAGAGTCAGAGTCAGAGTCAGAGTCAGAGTCAGAGTCAGAGTCCGAGTCTGGGTCGGGTTAGAGTCAGAGTCAGAGTCAGAGTCAGAGTCAGAGTCAGAGTCAGAGTCAGAGTCAGAGTCAGAGTCCGAGTCTGGGTCGGGTTAGAGTCAGAGTCCGAGTCAGGGTCAGGTCAGAGTCAGAGTCAGAGTCAGAGTCAGAGTCAGAGTCAGAGTCAGAGTCCGAGTCAGAGTCAGAGTCAGAGTCAGAGTCAGAGTCAGAGTCAGAGTCAGAGTCAGAGTCAGAGTCAGAGTCAGAGTCAGCGTCAGAGTCAGAGTCAGAGTCAGAATCAGAGTCAGAGTCTGATTCAGAGTCAGAGTCAGAGTCAGAGTCAGAGTCAAAGTCAGAGTCAGAGTCAGAGTCAGAGTCAGAGTCAGAGTCAGAGTCGGAGTCCAAGTCAGGGTCGGGTTAGAGTCAGAGTCAGAGTCAGAGTCAGAGTCAGAGTCAGAGTCCGAGTCTGGGTCGGGTTAGAGTCAGAGTCAGAGTCAGAGTCAGAGTCAGAGTCAGAGTCAGAGTCAGAGTCAGAGTCCGAGTCTGGGTCGGGTTAGAGTCAGAGTCCGAGTCAGGGTCAGGTCAGAGTCAGAGTCAGAGTCAGAGTCAGAGTCAGAGTCAGAGTCAGAGTCCGAGTCAGAGTCAGAGTCAGAGTCAGAGTCAGAATCAGAGTCAGAGTCAGAGTCAGAGTAAGAGTCAGAGTCAGAGTCAGCGTCAGAGTCAGAGTCAGAGTCAGAATCAGAGTCAGAGTCTGATTCGGAGTCAGAGTCAGAGTCAGAGTCAGAGTCAAAGTCAGAGTCAGAGTCAGAGTCAGAGTCAGAGTCAGAGTCAGAGTCAGAGTCAGATTCCGAGTCAGAGTCAGAGTCAGAGTCCGAGCCAGGGTCAGGTCGGAGTCAGAGTCAGAGTCAGAGTCAGAGTCCGAGTCTGGGTCGGGTTAGAGTCAGAGTCCGAGTCAGGGTCAGGTCAGAGTCAGAGTCAGAGTCAGAGTCAGAGTCAGAGTCAGAGTCAGAGTCCGAGTCAGAGTCAGAGTCAGAGTCAGAGTCAGAGTCAGAGTCAGAGTCAGAGTCAGAGTCAGAGTCAGATTTAGAGTCAGCGTCAGAGCCAGAGTCAGAGTCAGAATCAGAGTCAGAGTCTGATTCAGAGTCAGAGTCAGAGTCAGAGTCAGAGTCAGAGTCAGAGTCAGAGTCAGAGTCAGAGTCAGAGTCAGAGTCAAAATCAGAGTCAGAGTCTGAGTCACAGTTAGAGTCAGAATCAGAGTCAGAGTCAGAGTCAGAGTCAGAGTCAGAGTCAGAGTCAGATTCCGAGTCAGAGTCAGAGTCAGAGTCAGATTCAGAGTCAGAGTCAGAGTCAGAGTCCGAGTCAGGGTCAAGCCAGAGTCATAGTCAGAGTCAGAGTCAGCGTCAGAGTCATGATGTCGGAGTCAGAGTAAGAGTCAAAGTCGGAGTCATGAAGTTTGAGTCCGAGTCAGAGTCCGAGTCATAGTCATGAGGTCAAAGTCAGAGTCATAGTCAGAGTCAGAGTCAGAGTCAGAGTCAGAGTCAGAGTCAGAGTCAGTGACAGAGTCAGAGTCATGATGTCGGAGTCAGAGTAAGTGTCAAAGTCGGAGTCATGAAGTTGGAGTCCGAGTCAGAGTCCGAGTCATAGTCATGAGGTCAAAGTCAGAGTCATAGTCAGAGTCAGAGTCAGCGTCCGAGTCAGAGTCGAAGTCAGAGTCAGAGTCAGAGTCAGAGTCAGAGTCAGAGTCCAAGTCAGGGTCGGGTTAGAGTCAGAGTCAGAGTCAGAGTCGGAGTCAGAGTCAGAGTCCGAGTCTGGGTCGGGTTAGAGTCAGAGTCAGAGTCAGAGTCAGAGTCAGAGTCAGAGTCAGAGTCAGAGTCAGAGTCCGAGTCTGGGTCGGGTTAGAGTCAGAGTCCGAGTCAGGGTCAGGTCAGAGTCAGAGTCAGAGTCAGAGTCAGAGTCAGAGTCAGAGTCAGAGTCCGAGTCAGAGTCAGAGTCAGAGTCAGAGTCAGAGTCAGAGTCAGAGTCAGAGTCAGAGTCAGAGTCAGCGTCAGAGTCAGAGTCAGAGTCAGCGTCAGAGCCAGAGTCAGAGTCAGAATCAGAGTCAGAGTCTGATTCAGAGTCAGAGTCAGAGTCAGAGTCAGAGTCAAAGTCAGAGTCAGAGTCAGAGTCAGAGTCAGAGTCAGAGTCAAAATCAGAGTCAGAGTCTGAGTCACAGTTAGAGTCAGAATCAGAGTCAGAGTCAGAGTCAGAGTCAGAGTCAGAGTCAGAGTCAGATTCCGAGTCAGAGTCAGAGTCAGAGTCAGATTCAGAGTCAGAGTCAGAGTCAGAGTCCGAGTCAGGGTCAAGCCAGAGTCATAGTCAGAGTCAGAGTCAGCGTCAGAGTCATGATGTCGGAGTCAGAGTAAGAGTCAAAGTCGGAGTCATGAAGTTTGAGTCCGAGTCAGAGTCCGAGTCATAGTCATGAGGTCAAAGTCAGAGTCATAGTCAGAGTCAGAGTCAGAGTCAGAGTCAGAGTCAGAGTCAGAGTCAGTGACAGAGTCAGAGTCATGATGTCGGAGTCAGAGTAAGTGTCAAAGTCGGAGTCATGAAGTTGGAGTCCGAGTCAGAGTCCGAGTCATAGTCATGAGGTCAAAGTCAGAGTCATAGTCAGAGTCAGAGTCAGCGTCCGAGTCAGAGTCGAAGTCAGAGTCAGAGTCAGAGTCAGAGTCAGAGTCAGAGTCCAAGTCAGGGTCGGGTTAGAGTCAGAGTCAGAGTCAGAGTCAGAGTCAGAGTCAGAGTCCGAGTCTGGGTCGGGTTAGAGTCAGAGTCAGAGTCAGAGTCAGAGTCAGAGTCAGAGTCAGAGTCAGAGTCAGAGTCCGAGTCTGGGTCGGGTTAGAGTCAGAGTCCGAGTCAGGGTCAGGTCAGAGTCAGAATCAGAGTCAGAGTCAGAGTCAGAGTCAGAGTCAGAGTCCGAGTCAGAGTCAGAGTCAGAGTCAGAGTCAGAGTCAGAGTCAGAGTCAGAGTCAGAGTCAGAGTCAGCGTCAGAGTCAGAGTCAGAGTCAGAATCAGAGTCAGAGTCTGATTCAGAGTCAGAGTCAGAGTCAGAGTCAGAGTCAAAGTCAGAGTCAGAGTCAGAGTCAGAGTCAGAGTCAGAGTCAGAGTCAGAGTTCAAGTCAGGGTCGGGTTAGAGTCAGAGTCAGAGTCAGAGTCAGAGTCAGAGTCAAAGTCCGAGTCTGGGTCGGGTTAGAGTCAGAGTCAGAGTCAGAGTCAGAGTCAGAGTCAGAGTCAGAGTCAGAGTCAGAGTCCGAGTCTGGGTCGGGTTAGAGTCAGAGTCCGAGTCAGGGTCAGGTCAGAGTCAGAGTCAGAGTCAGAGTCAGAGTCAGAGTCAGAGTCAGAGTCCGAGTCAGAGTCAGAGTCAGAGTCAGAGTCAGAGTCAGAGTCAGAGTCAGAGTCAGAGTCAGAGTCAGAGTCAGAGTCAGCGTCAGAGTCAGAGTCAGAGTCAGAATCAGAGTCAGAGTCTGATTCAGAGTCAGAGTCAGAGTCAGAGTCAGAGTCAAAGTCAGAGTCAGAGTCAGAGTCAGAGTCAGAGTCAGAGTCAAAATCAGAGTCAGAGTCTGAGTCACAGTTAGAGTCAGAGTCAGAGTCAGAGTCAGAGTCAGAGTCAGAGTCAGAGTCAGAGTCAGAGTCCGAGTCAGGGTCAAGCCAGAGTCATAGTCAGAGTCAGAGTCAGCGTCAGAGTCATGATGTCGGAGTCAGAGTAAGAGTCAAAGTCGGAGTCATGAAGTTCGAGTCCGAGTCAGAGTCCGAGTCATAGTCATGAGGTCAAAGTCAGAGTCATAGTCAGAGTCAGAGTCAGCGTCCGAGTCAGAGTCGAAGTCAGAGTCAGAGTCAGAGTCAGAGTCAGAGTCAGAGTTAGAGTTAGAGTCGGTGTCAGGGTCAGAGTCAGAGTCAGAGTCAGAGTCAGAGTCAGAGTCAGTGACAGAGTCAGAGTCATGATGTCGGAGTCAGAGTAAGAGTCAAAGTCGGAGTCATGAAGTTGGAGTCCGAGTCAGAGTCCGAGTCATAGTCATGAGGTCAAAGTCAGAGTCATAGTCAGAGTAAGTGTCAGCGTCCGAGTCAGAGTCGAAGTCAGAGTCAGAGTCCAAGTCAGGGTCGGGTTAGAGTCAGAGTCGGAGTCAGAGTCAGAGTCAGAGTCAGAGTCCGAGTCTGGGTCAGGTCAGAGTCAGAGTCAGAGTCAGAGTCAGAGTCAGAGTCAGAGTCAGTGACAGAGTCAGAGTCATGATGTCGGAGTCAGAGTAAGTGTCAAAGTCGGAGTCATGAAGTTGGAGTCCGAGTCAGAGTCCGAGTCATAGTCATGAGGTCAACGTCAGAGTCATAGTCGGAGTCAGAGTCAGCGTCCGAGTCAGAGTCGAAGTCAGAGTCAGAGTCAGAGTCAGAGTCAGAGTCAGAGTCCAAGTCAGGGTCGGGTTAGAGTCAGAGTCAGAGTCAGAGTCAGAGTCAGAGTCAGAGTCCGAGTCTGGGTCGGGTTAGAGTCAGAGTCACAGTCAGAGCCAGAGTCAGAGTCAGAGTCAGAGCCAGAGTCGGACTCAGACTCAGAGTCAGAGTCAGAGTCAGAGTCAGAGTCAGAGTCCGAGTCTGGGTCGGGTTAAAGTCAGAGTCAGAGTCAGAGTCAGAGTCAGAGTCGGAGTCAGAGTCCGAGTCTGGGTCGGGTTAAAGTCAGAGTCAGAGTCAGAGTCAGAGTCAGAGTCAGAGTCAGAGCCAGAGTCAGAGTCAGAGTCAGAGTCAGAGTCAGAGTCATAGTCAGAGTCAGAGTCAGATTTAGAATCAGGATCGGAGTATGATTCAGAGTCAGAGTCAGAGTCGGTGTCAGAGTCAGAGTCAGAGTCAGAGTCCGAGTCAGTGTCAGGTCAGAGTCAGAGTCAGAGTCAGAGTCAGAGTCAGAGTCAGAGTTAGAGTCAGAGTCGGTGTCAGGGTCAGGTCAGAGTCAGAGTCAGAGTCAGAGTAAGCGTCAGAGCGAGAGTCGGAGTCAGAGTCAAAGTCAGAGTCAGAGTCAAAGTCCGAGTCAGGGTCGGGTCAGAGTCGAAGTCAGAGTCAGAGTCAGAGTCAGAGTCAGAGTCAGAGTCCAAGTCAGGGTCGGGTTAGAGTCAGAGTCAGAGTCAGAGTCAGAGTCAGAGTCAGAGTCCGAGTCTGGTTCGGGTTAGAGTCAGAGTCAGAGTCAGAGTCAGAGTCAGAGTCAGAGTCAGAGTCAGAGTCAGAGTCCGAGTCTGGGTCGGGTTAGAGTCAGAGTCCGAGTCAGGGTCAGGTCAGAGTCAGAGTCAGAGTCAGAGTCAGAGTCAGAGTCAGAGTCAGAGTCCGAGTCAGAGTCAGAGTCAGAGTCAGAGTCAGAGTCAGAGTCAGAGTCAGAGTCAGAGTCAGAGTCAGAGTCAGAGTCAGCGTCAGAGTCAGAGTCAGAGTCAGAATCAGAGTCAGAGTCTGATTCAGAGTCAGAGTCAGAGTCAGAGTCAGAGTCAAAGTCAGAGTCAGAGTCAGAGTCAGAGTCAGAGTCAGAGTCAGAGTCAGAGTTCAAGTCAGGGTCGGGTTAGAGTCAGAGTCAGAGTCAGAGTCAGAGTCAGAGTCAAAGTCCGAGTCTGGGTCGGGTTAGAGTCAGAGTCAGAGTCAGAGTCAGAGTCAGAGTCAGAGTCAGAGTCAGAGTCAGAGTCCGAGTCTGGGTCGGGTTAGAGTCAGAGTCCGAGTCAGGGTCAGGTCAGAGTCAGAGTCAGAGTCAGAGTCAGAGTCAGAGTCAGAGTCAGAGTCCGAGTCAGAGTCAGAGTCAGAGTCAGAGTCAGAGTCAGAGTCAGAGTCAGAGTCAGAGTCAGAGTCAGCGTCAGAGTCAGAGTCAGAGTCAGAATCAGAGTCAGAGTCTGATTCAGAGTCAGAGTCAGAGTCAGAGTCAGAGTCAAAGTCAGAGTCAGAGTCAGAGTCAGAGTCAGAGTCAGAGTCAAAATCAGAGTCAGAGTCTGAGTCACAGTTAGAGTCAGAGTCAGAGTCAGAGTCAGAGTCAGAGTCAGAGTCAGAGTCAGAGTCAGATTCCGAGTCAGAGTCAGAGTCAGAGTCCGAGCCAGGGTCAGGTCGGAGTCAGAGTCAGAGTCAGAGTCAGAGTCAGAATCAGAGTCAGAGTCGGAGTCAGAGTCAGAGTCAGAGTCAGAGTCCGAGTCAGAGTCAGAGTCAGAGTCAGAGTCAGAGTCAGAGTCAGAGTCAGAGTCAGAGTCAGAGTCAGAGTCAGAGTCAGCGTCAGAGTCAGAGTCAGAGTCAGAATCAGAGTCAGACTCTGATTCAGAGTCAGAGTCAGAGTCAGAGTCAGAGTCAAAGTCAGAGTCAGAGTCAGAGTCAGAGTCAGAGTCAGAGTCAGAGTCAGAGTCCAAGTCAGGGTCGGGTTAGAGTCAGAGTCAGAGTCAGAGTCAGAGTCAGAGTCAGAGTCCGAGTCTGGGTCGGGTTAGAGTCAGAGTCAGAGTCAGAGTCAGAGTCGGAGTCAGAGTCAGAGTCAGAGTCAGAGTCCGAGTCTGGGTCGGGTTAGAGTCAGAGTCCGAGTCGGAGTCAGAGTCAGAGTCAGAGTCAGATTCAGAGTCAGAGTCAGAGTCAGAGTCCGAGTCAGGGTCAAGCCAGAGTCATAGTCAGAGTCAGAGTCAGCGTCAGAGTCATGATGTCGGAGTCAGAGTAAGAGTCAAAGTCGGAGTCATGAAGTTCGAGTCCGAGTCAGAGTCCGAGTCATAGTCATGAGGTCAAAGTCAGAGTCATAGTCAGAGTCAGAGTCAGCGTCCGAGTCAGAGTCGAAGTCAGAGTCAGAGTCAGAGTCAGAGTCAGAGTCAGAGTTAGAGTTAGAGTCGGTGTCAGGGTCAGAGTCAGAGTCAGAGTCAGAGTCAGAGTCAGAGTCAGTGACAGAGTCAGAGTCATGATGTCGGAGTCAGAGTAAGAGTCAAAGTCGGAGTCATGAAGTTGGAGTCCGAGTCAGAGTCCGAGTCATAGTCATGAGGTCAAAGTCAGAGTCATAGTCAGAGTAAGTGTCAGCGTCCGAGTCAGAGTCGAAGTCGGAGTCAGAGTCCAAGTCAGGGTCGGGTTAGAGTCAGAGTCGGAGTCAGAGTCAGAGTCAGAGTCAGAGTCCGAGTCTGGGTCAGGTCAGAGTCAGAGTCAGAGTCAGAGTCAGAGTCAGAGTCAGAGTCAGAGTCAGAGTCAGAGTCAGAGTTCAAGTCAGGGTCGGGTTAGAGTCAGAGTCAGAGTCAGAGTCAGAGTCAGAGTCAAAGTCCGAGTCTGGGTCGGGTTAGAGTCAGAGTCAGAGTCAGAGTCAGAGTCAGAGTCAGAGTCAGAGTCAGAGTCAGAGTCCGAGTCTGGGTCGGGTTAGAGTCAGAGTCCGAGTCAGGGTCAGGTCAGAGTCAGAGTCAGAGTCAGAGTCAGAGTCAGAGTCAGAGTCAGAGTCCGAGTCAGAGTCAGAGTCAGAGTCAGAGTCAGAGTCAGAGTCAGAGTCAGAGTCAGAGTCAGAGTCAGAGTCCGAGTCTGGGTCGGGTTAGAGTCAGAGTCCGAGTCAGGGTCAGGTCAGAGTCAGAGTCAGAGTCAGAGTCAGAGTCAGAGTCAGAGTCAGAGTCCGAGTCAGTGTCAGAGTCAGAGTCAGAGTCAGAGTCAGAGTCAGAGTCAGAGTCAGAGTCAGATTCAGAGTCAGAGTCAGAGTAAGCGTCAGAGCGAGAGTCGGAGTCAGAGTCAAAGTCAGAGTCAAAGTCCGAGTCAGGGTCGGGTCAGAGTCAAAGTCCGAGTCAGAGTCAGAGTCACAGTCAGAGTCGGAGTCTGAGTTAGAGTCGGAGTCAGAGTCAGAGTCCGAGTCTGGGTCGGGTTAGAGTCAGAGTCAGAGTCAGAGCCAGAGTCAGAGTCGGAGTCAGAGTCAGAGTCGGAGTCAGAATCAGAGTCAGAGTCAGAGTCAGAGTCCGAGTCAGGGTCAGAGTCAGAGTCAGATGCAGAGTCGAAGTCAGAGTCAGAGTCAGAGTCAGAGTCAGAGTCAGAGTCAGAGTCAGAGTCAGAGTCCGAGTCTGGGTCAGGTCAGAGTCAGAGTCAGAGTCAGAGTCAGAGTCAGAGTCAGAGTCAGTGACAGAGTCAGAGTCATGATGTCGGAGTCAGAGTAAGTGTCAAAGTCGGAGTCATGAAGTTGGAGTCCGAGTCAGAGTCCGAGTCATAGTCATGAGGTCAACGTCAGAGTCATAGTCGGAGTCAGAGTCAGCGTCCGAGTCAGAGTCGAAGTCAGAGTCAGAGTCAGAGTCAGAGTCAGAGTCAGAGTCCAAGTCAGGGTCGGGTTAGAGTCAGAGTCAGAGTCAGAGTCAGAGTCAGAGTCAGAGTCCGAGTCTGGGTCGGGTTAGAGTCAGAGTCACAGTCAGAGCCAGAGTCAGAGTCAGAGTCAGAGCCAGAGTCGGACTCAGACTCAGAGTCAGAGTCAGAGTCAGAGTCAGAGTCAGAGTCCGAGTCTGGGTCGGGTTAAAGTCAGAGTCAGAGTCTGAGTTAGAGTCAGAGTCGGAGTCAGAGTCCGAGTCTGGGTCGGGTTAAAGTCAGAGTCAGAGTCAGAGTCAGAGTCAGAGTCAGAGTCAGAGCCAGAGTCAGAGTCAGAGTCAGAGTCAGAGTCAGAGTCATAGTCAGAGTCAGAGTCAGATTTAGAATCAGGATCGGAGTATGATTCAGAGTCAGAGTCAGAGTCGGTGTCAGAGTCAGGGTCAGAGTCAGAGTCCGACTCAGTGTCAGGTCAGAGTCAGAGTCAGAGTCAGAGTCAGAGTCAGAGTCCGACTCAGTGTCAGGTCAGAGTCAGAGTCAGAGTCAGAGTCAGAGTCAGAGTTAGAGTCAGAGTCGGTGTCAGGGTCAGGTCAGAGTCAGAGTCAGAGTCAGAGTAAGCGTCAGAGCGAGAGTCGGAGTCAGAGTCAAAGTCAGATTCAGAGTCAAAGTCCGAGTCAGGGTCGGGTCAGAGTCAAAGTCCGAGTCAGAGTCAGAGTCACAGTCAGAGTCGGAGTCTGAGTTAGAGTCAGAGTCAGAGTCAGAGTCCGAGTCTGGGTCGGGTTAGAGTTAGAGTCAGAGTCAGAGCCAGAGTCAGAGTCAGAGTCAGAGTCAGAGTCGGAGTCAGAGTCAGATTCAGAGTCAGAGTCAGAGTCCGAGTCAGGGTCAGAGTCAGAGTCAGATGCAGAGTCGAAGTCAGAGTCAGAGTCAGAGTCAGAGTCAGAGTCAGAGTCAGAGTCAGAGACAGAGTCCGAGTCTGGGTCGGGTTAGAGTCAGAGTCCGAGTCAGGGTCAGGTCAGAGTCAGAGTCAGAGTCAGAGTCAGAGTCAGAGTCAGAGTCAGAGTCCGAGTCAGAGTCAGAGTCAGAGTCAGAGTCAGAGTCAGAGTCAGAGTCAGAGTCAGAGTCAGATTCAGAGTCAGAGTCAGAGTAAGCGTCAGAGCGAGAGTCGGAGTCAGAGTCAAAGTCAGAGTCAAAGTCCGAGTCAGGGTCGGGTCAGAGTCAAAGTCCGAGTCAGAGACAGAGTCACAGTCAGAGTCGGAGTCTGAGTTAGAGTCGGAGTCAGAGTCAGAGTCCGAGTCTGGGTCGGGTTAGAGTCAGAGTCAGAGTCAGAGCCAGAGTCAGAGTCGGAGTCAGAGTCAGAGTCGGAGTCAGAATCAGAGTCAGAGTCAGAGTCAGAGTCCGAGTCAGGGTCAGAGTCAGAGTCAGATGCAGAGTCGAAGTCAGAGTCAGAGTCAGAGTCAGAGTCAGAGTCAGAGTCAGAGTCAGAGTCAGAGTCAGAGTCCGAGTCTGGGTCGGGTTAGAGTCAGAGTCCGAGTCAGGGTCAGGTCAGAGTCAGAGTCAGAGTCAGAGTCAGAGTCAGAGTCAGAGTCAGAGTCAGAGTCAGAGTCAGAGTCAGAGTCAGCGTCAGAGTCAGAGTCAGAGTCAGAATCAGAGTCAAAGTCTGATTCAGAGTCAGAGTCAGAGTCAGAGTCAGAGTCAGAGTCAGAGTCAGAGTCAGAGTCAGAGTCAGAGTCAGAGTCCGTGCCAGGGTCAGGTCGGAGTCAGAGTCAGAGTCAGAGTTAGAGTCAGAGTCAGAGTCAGAGTCAGAGTCAGAGTCAGAGTCAGAATCAGAGTCAGAGTCTGATTCAAAGTCAGAGTCAGAGTCAGAGTCAGAGTCGGAGTCAGAGTCAGAGTCAGAGTCAGATTCAGAGTCAGAGTCAGAGTCAGAGTCCGAGTCAGGGTCAAGCCAGAGTCATAGTCAGAGTCAGAGTCAGCGTCAGAGTCATGATGTCGGAGTCAGAGGAAGAGTCATAGTCGGAGTCATGAAGTTCGAGTCCGAGTCAGAGTCCGAGTCATAGTCATGAGGTCAAAGTCAGAGTCATAGTCAGAGTCAGAGTCAGCGTCCAAGTCAGAGTCGAAGTCAGAGTCAGAGTCAGAGTCAGAGTCAGAGTCAGAGTCAGAGTCAGAGTTAGAGTTAGAGTCGGTGTCAGGGTCAGAGTCAGAGCCAGAGTCAGAGTCAGGGTCAGAGTCAGAGTCAGAGTCAGATTCAGAGTCAGAGTCAGAGTCAGAGTCAGAGTCAGAGTAAGAGTCAGAGTCAGAGTCAGAGTCAGAGTCCGAGTCTGGGTCGGGTTAAAGTCAGAGTCAGAGTCAGAGTCAGAGTCAGAGTCGGAGTCAGAGTCCGAGTCTGGGTCGGGTTAAAGTCAGAGTCAGAGTCAGAGTCAGAGTCAGAGTCAGAGTCAGAGCCAGAGTCAGAGTCAGAGTCAGAGTCAGAGTCAGAGTCATAGTCAGAGTCAGAGTCAGATTTAGAATCAGGATCGGAGTATGATTCAGAGTCAGAGTCAGAGTCGGTGTCAGAGTCAGAGTCAGAGTCAGAGTCCGAGTCAGTGTCAGGTCAGAGTCAGAGTCAGAGTCAGAGTCAGAGTCAGAGTTAAAGTCAGAGTCGGTGTCAGGGTCAGGTCAGAGTCAGAGTCAGAGTCAGAGTAAGCGTCAGAGCGAGAGTCGGAGTCAGAGTCAAAGTCAGAGTCAGAGTCAAAGTCCGAGTCAGGGTCGGGTCAGAGTCAAAGTCCGAGTCAGAGTCAGAGTCACAGTCAGAGTCGGAGTCTGAGTTAGAGTCGGAGTCAGAGTCAGAGTCCGAGTCTGGGTCGGGTTAGAGTTAGAGTCAGAGTCAGAGCCAGAGTCAGAGTCAGAGTCAGAGTCAGAGTCGGAGTCAGAGTCAGATTCAGAGTCAGAGTCAGAGTCCGAGTCAGGGTCAGAGTCAGAGTCAGATGCAGAGTCGAAGTCAGAGTCAGAGTCAGAGTCAGAGTCAGAGTCAGAGTCAGAGTCAGAGTCAGAGTCCGAGTCTGGGTCGGGTTAGAGTCAGAGTCCGAGTCAGGGTCAGGTCAGAGTCAGAGTCAGAGTCAGAGTCAGAGTCAGAGTCAGAGTCAGAGTCCGAGTCAGAGTCAGAGTCAGAGTCAGAGTCAGAGTCAGAGTCAGAGTCAGAGTCAGAGTCAGATTCAGAGTCAGAGTCAGAGTAAGCGTCAGAGCGAGAGTCGGAGTCAGAGTCAAAGTCAGAGTCAAAGTCCGAGTCAGGGTCGGGTCAGAGTCAAAGTCCGAGTCAGAGTCAGAGTCACAGTCAGAGTCGGAGTCTGAGTTAGAGTCGGAGTCAGAGTCAGAGTCCGAGTCTGGGTCGGGTTAGAGTCAGAGTCAGAGTCAGAGCCAGAGTCAGAGTCGGAGTCAGAGTCAGAGTCGGAGTCAGAATCAGAGTCAGAGTCAGAGTCAGAGTCCGAGTCAGGGTCAGAGTCAGAGTCAGATGCAGAGTCGAAGTCAGAGTCAGAGTCAGAGTCAGAGTCAGAGTCAGAGTCAGAGTCAGAGTCAGAGTCCGAGTCTGGGTCGGGTTAGAGTCAGAGTCCGAGTCAGGGTCAGGTCAGAGTCAGAGTCAGAGGCAGAGTCAGAGTCAGAGTCAGAGTCAGAGTCCGAGTCAGAGTCAGAGTCAGAGTCAGAGTCAGAGTCAGAGTCAGAGTCAGAGTCAGAGTCAGAGTCAGAGTCAGAGTCAGCGTCAGAGTCAGAGTCAGAGTCAGAATCAGAGTCAAAGTCTGATTCAGAGTCAGAGTCAGAGTCAGAGTCAGAGTCAAAGTCAGAGTCAGAGTCAGAGTCAGGGTCAGAGTCAGAGTCAAAATCAGAGTCAGAGTCTGAGTCACAGTTAGAGTCAGAATCAGAGTCAGAGTCAGAGTCAGAGTCAGAGTCAGAGTCAGAGTCAGATTCAGAGTCAGAGTCAGAGTCAGAGTCCGAGCCAGGGTCAGGTCGGAGTCAGAGTCAGAGTCAGAGTCAGAGTCAGAGTCAGAGTCAGAGTCAGAGTCAGAGTCAGAGTCAGAATCAGAGTCAGAGTCTGATTCAGAGTCAGAGTCAGAGTCAGAGTCAGAGTCGGAGTCAGAGTCAGAGTCAGAGTCAGATTCAGAGTCAGAGTCAGAGTCAGAGTCCGAGTCAGGGTCAAGCCAGAGTCATAGTCAGAGTCAGAGTCAGCGTCAGAGTCATGATGTCGGAGTCAGAGTAAGAGTCAAAGTCGGAGTCATGAAGTTCGAGTCCGAGTCAGAGTCCGAGTCATAGTCATGAGGTCAAAGTCAGAGTCATAGTCAGAGTCAGAGTCAGCGTCCGAGTCAGAGTCGAAGTCAGAGTCAGAGTCAGAGTCAGAGTCAGAGTCAGAGTTAGAGTTAGAGTCGGTGTCAGGGTCAGAGTCAGAGTCAGAGTCAGAGTCAGAGTCAGAGTCAGTGACAGAGTCAGAGTCATGATGTCGGAGTCAGAGTAAGAGTCAAAGTCGGAGTCATGAAGTTGGAGTCCGAGTCAGAGTCCGAGTCATAGTCATGAGGTCAAAGTCAGAGTCATAGTCAGAGTAAGTGTCAGCGTCCGAGTCAGAGTCGAAGTCAGAGTCAGAGTCCAAGTCAGGGTCGGGTTAGAGTCAGAGTCGGAGTCAGAGTCAGAGTCAGAGTCAGAGTCAGAGTCAGAGTCAGAGTCAGAGTCAGCGTCAGAGTCAGAGTCAGAGTCAGAATCAGAGTCAAAGTCTGATTCAGAGTCAGAGTCAGAGTCAGAGTCAGAGTCAGAGTCAGAGTCAGAGTCAGAGTCAGAGTCAGAGTCAGAGTCCGTGCCAGGGTCAGGTCGGAGTCAGAGTCAGAGTCAGAGTTAGAGTCAGAGTCAGAGTCAGAGTCAGAGTCAGAGTCAGAGTCAGAATCAGAGTCAGAGTCTGATTCAAAGTCAGAGTCAGAGTCAGAGTCAGAGTCGGAGTCAGAGTCAGAGTCAGAGTCAGATTCAGAGTCAGAGTCAGAGTCAGAGTCCGAGTCAGGGTCAAGCCAGAGTCATAGTCAGAGTCAGAGTCAGCGTCAGAGTCATGATGTCGGAGTCAGAGGAAGAGTCATAGTCGGAGTCATGAAGTTCGAGTCCGAGTCAGAGTCCGAGTCATAGTCATGAGGTCAAAGTCAGAGTCATAGTCAGAGTCAGAGTCAGCGTCCAAGTCAGAGTCGAAGTCAGAGTCAGAGTCAGAGTCAGAGTCAGAGTCAGAGTCAGAGTCAGAGTTAGAGTTAGAGTCGGTGTCAGGGTCAGAGTCAGAGCCAGAGTCAGAGTCAGGGTCAGAGTCAGAGTCAGAGTCAGATTCAGAGTCAGAGTCAGAGTCAGAGTCAGAGTCAGAGTAAGAGTCAGAGTCAGAGTCAGAGTCAGAGTCCGAGTCTGGGTCGGGTTAAAGTCAGAGTCAGAGTCAGAGTCAGAGTCAGAGTCGGAGTCAGAGTCCGAGTCTGGGTCGGGTTAAAGTCAGAGTCAGAGTCAGAGTCAGAGTCAGAGTCAGAGTCAGAGCCACAGTCAGAGTCAGAGTCAGAGTCAGAGTCAGAGTCATAGTCAGAGTCAGAGTCAGATTTAGAATCAGGATCGGAGTATGATTCAGAGTCAGAGTCAGAGTCGGTGTCAGAGTCAGAGCCAGAGTCAGAGTCCGAGTCAGTGTCAGGTCAGAGTCAGAGTCAGAGTCAGAGTCAGAGTCAGAGTTAAAGTCAGAGTCGGTGTCAGGGTCAGGTCAGAGTCAGAGTCAGAGTCAGAGTAAGCGTCAGAGCGAGAGTCGGAGTCAGAGTCAAAGTCAGAGTCAGAGTCAAAGTCCGAGTCAGGGTCGGGTCAGAGTCAAAGTCCGAGTCAGAGTCAGAGTCACAGTCAGAGTCGGAGTCTGAGTTAGAGTCGGAGTCAGAGTCAGAGTCCGAGTCTGGGTCGGGTTAGAGTTAGAGTCAGAGTCAGAGCCAGAGTCAGAGTCAGAGTCAGAGTCAGAGTCGGAGTCAGAGTCAGATTCAGAGTCAGAGTCAGAGTCCGAGTCAGGGTCAGAGTCAGAGTCAGATGCAGAGTCGAAGTCAGAGTCAGAGTCAGAGTCAGAGTCAGAGTCAGAGTCAGAGTCAGAGTCAGAGTCCGAGTCTGGGTCGGGTTAGAGTCAGAGTCCGAGTCAGGGTCAGGTCAGAGTCAGAGTCAGAGTCAGAGTCAGAGTCAGAGTCAGAGTCAGAGTCCGAGTCAGAGTCAGAGTCAGAGTCAGAGTCAGAGTCAGAGTCAGAGTCAGAGTCAGAGTCAGATTCAGAGTCAGAGTCAGAGTAAGCGTCAGAGCGAGAGTCGGAGTCAGAGTCAAAGTCAGAGTCAAAGTCCGAGTCAGGGTCGGGTCAGAGTCAAAGTCCGAGTCAGAGTCAGAGTCACAGTCAGAGTCGGAGTCTGAGTTAGAGTCGGAGTCAGAGTCAGAGTCCGAGTCTGGGTCGGGTTAGAGTCAGAGTCAGAGTCAGAGCCAGAGTCAGAGTCGGAGTCAGAGTCAGAGTCGGAGTCAGAATCAGAGTCAGAGTCAGAGTCAGAGTCCGAGTCAGGGTCAGAGTCAGAGTCAGATGCAGAGTCGAAGTCAGAGTCAGAGTCAGAGTCAGAGTCAGAGTCAGAGTCAGAGTCAGAGTCAGAGTCCGAGTCTGGGTCGGGTTAGAGTCAGAGTCCGAGTCAGGGTCAGGTCAGAGTCAGAGTCAGAGTCAGAGTCAGAGTCAGAGTCAGAGTCAGAGTCCGAGTCAGAGTCAGAGTCAGAGTCAGAGTCAGAGTCAGAGTCAGAGTCAGAGTCAGAGTCAGAGTCAGAGTCAGAGTCAGCGTCAGAGTCAGAGTCAGAGTCAGAATCAGAGTCAAAGTCTGATTCAGAGTCAGAGTCAGAGTCAGAGTCAGAGTCAAAGTCAGAGTCAGAGTCAGAGTCAGGGTCAGAGTCAGAGTCAAAATCAGAGTCAGAGTCTGAGTCACAGTTAGAGTCAGAATCAGAGTCAGAGTCAGAGTCAGAGTCAGAGTCAGAGTCAGAGTCAGATTCAGAGTCAGAGTCAGAGTCAGAGTCCGAGCCAGGGTCAGGTCGGAGTCAGAGTCAGAGTCAGAGTCAGAGTCAGAGTCAGAGTCAGAGTCAGAGTCAGAGTCAGAGTCAGAATCAGAGTCAGAGTCTGATTCAGAGTCAGAGTCAGAGTCAGAGTCAGAGTCGGAGTCAGAGTCAGAGTCAGAGTCAGATTCAGAGTCAGAGTCAGAGTCAGAGTCCGAGTCAGGGTCAAGCCAGAGTCATAGTCAGAGTCAGAGTCAGCGTCAGAGTCATGATGTCGGAGTCAGAGTAAG
The DNA here is from genome assembly GCA_947538915.1 of Tenthredo distinguenda. NCBI lineage: Eukaryota > Metazoa > Arthropoda > Insecta > Hymenoptera > Tenthredinidae > Tenthredo > Tenthredo distinguenda. The sequence goes on from OX384534.1 coordinate 18,543,491, forward strand.
AGTCAAAGTCGGAGTCATGAAGTTCGAGTCCGAGTCAGAGTCCGAGTCATAGTCATGAGGTCAAAGTCAGAGTCATAGTCAGAGTCAGAGTCAGCGTCCGAGTCAGAGTCGAAGTCAGAGTCAGAGTCAGAGTCAGAGTCAGAGTCAGAGTTAGAGTTAGAGTCGGTGTCAGGGTCAGAGTCAGAGTCAGAGTCAGAGTCAGAGTCAGAGTCAGTGACAGAGTCAGAGTCATGATGTCGGAGTCAGAGTAAGAGTCAAAGTCGGAGTCATGAAGTTGGAGTCCGAGTCAGAGTCCGAGTCATAGTCATGAGGTCAAAGTCAGAGTCATAGTCAGAGTAAGTGTCAGCGTCCGAGTCAGAGTCGAAGTCAGAGTCAGAGTCCAAGTCAGGGTCGGGTTAGAGTCAGAGTCGGAGTCAGAGTCAGAGTCAGAGTCAGAGTCCGAGTCTGGGTCAGGTCAGAGTCAGAGTCAGAGTCAGAGTCAGAGTCAGAGTCAGAGTCAGAGTCAGAGTCAGAGTCAGAGTCATGATGTCGGAGTCAGAGTAAGTGTCAAAGTCGGAGTCATGAAGTTGGAGTCCGAGTCAGAGTCCGAGTCATAGTCATGAGGTCAACGTCAGAGTCATAGTCGGAGTCAGAGTCAGCGTCCGAGTCAGAGTCGAAGTCAGAGTCAGAGTCAGAGTCAGAGTCAGAGTCAGAGTCCAAGTCAGGGTCGGGTTAGAGTCAGAGTCAGAGTCAGAGTCAGAGTCAGAGTCAGAGTCCGAATCTGGGTCGGGTTAGAGTCAGAGTCACAGTCAGAGCCAGAGTCAGAGTCAGAGTCAGAGCCAGAGTCGGACTCAGACTCAGAGTCAGAGTCAGAGTCAGAGTCAGAGTCAGAGTCCGAGTCTGGGTCGGGTTAAAGTCAGAGTCAGAGTCAGAGTCAGAGTCAGAGTCGGAGTCAGAGTCCGAGTCTGGGTCGGGTTAAAGTCAGAGTCAGAGTCAGAGTCAGAGTCAGAGTCAGAGTCAGAGCCAGAGTCAGAGTCAGAGTCAGAGTCAGAGTCAGAGTCATAGTCAGAGTCAGAGTCAGATTTAGAATCAGGATCGGAGTATGATTCAGAGTCAGAGTCAGAGTCGGTGTCAGAGTCAGAGTCAGAGTCAGAGTCCGAGTCAGTGTCAGGTCAGAGTCAGAGTCAGAGTCAGAGTCAGAGTCAGAGTTAGAGTCAGAGTCGGTGTCAGGGTCAGGTCAGAGTCAGAGTCAGAGTCAGAGTAAGCGTCAGAGCGAGAGTCGGAGTCAGAGTCAAAGTCAGAGTCAGAGTCAAAGTCCGAGTCAGGGTCGGGTCAGAGTCAAAGTCCGAGTCAGAGTCAGAGTCACAGTCAGAGTCGGAGTCTGAGTTAGAGTCGGAGTCAGAGTCAGAGTCCGAGTCTGGTTCGGGTTAGAGTTAGAGTCAGAGTCAGAGCCAGAGTCAGAGTCAGAGTCAGAGTCAGAGTCGGAGTCAGAGTCAGATTCAGAGTCAGAGTCAGAGTCCGAGTCAGGGTCAGAGTCAGAGTCAGATGCAGAGTCGAAGTCAGAGTCAGAGTCAGAGTCAGAGTCAGAGTCAGAGTCAGAGTCAGAGTCAGAGTCCGAGTTTGGGTCGGGTTAGAGTCAGAGTCCGAGTCAGGGTCAGGTCAGAGTCAGAGTCAGAGTCAGAGTCAGAGTCAGAGTCAGAGTCAGAGTCCGAGTCAGAGTCAGAGTCAGAGTCAGAGTCAGAGTCAGAGTCAGAGTCAGAGTCAGAGTCAGATTCAGAGTCAGAGTCAGAGTAAGCGTCAGAGCGAGAGTCGGAGTCAGAGTCAAAGTCAGAGTCAAAGTCCGAGTCAGGGTCGGGTCAGAGTCAAAGTCCGAGTCAGAGTCAGAGTCACAGTCAGAGTCGGAGTCTGAGTTAGAGTCGGAGTCAGAGTCAGAGTCCGAGTCTGGGTCGGGTTAGAGTCAGAGTCAGAGTCAGAGCCAGAGTCAGAGTCGGAGTCAGAGTCAGAGTCGGAGTCAGAATCAGAGTCAGAGTCAGAGTCAGAGTCCGAGTCAGGGTCAGAGTCAGAGTCAGATGCAGAGTCGAAGTCAGAGTCAGAGTCAGAGTCAGAGTCAGAGTCAGAGTCAGAGTCAGAGTCAGAGTCCGAGTCTGGGTCAGGTCAGAGTCAGAGTCAGAGTCAGAGTCAGAGTCAGAGTCAGAGTCAGTGACAGAGTCAGAGTCATGATGTCGGAGTCAGAGTAAGTGTCAAAGTCGGAGTCATGAAGTTGGAGTCCGAGTCAGAGTCCGAGTCATAGTCATGAGGTCAACGTCAGAGTCATAGTCGGAGTCAGAGTCAGCGTCCGAGTCAGAGTCGAAGTCAGAGTCAGAGTCAGAGTCAGAGTCAGAGTCAGAGTCCAAGTCAGGGTCGGGTTAGAGTCAGAGTCAGAGTCAGAGTCAGAGTCAGAGTCAGAGTCCGAGTCTGGGTCGGGTTAGAGTCAGAGTCACAGTCAGAGCCAGAGTCAGAGTCAGAGTCAGAGCCAGAGTCGGACTCAGACTCAGAGTCAGAGTCAGAGTCAGAGTCAGAGTCAGAGTCCGAGTCTGGGTCGGGTTAAAGTCAGAGTCAGAGTCTGAGTTAGAGTCAGAGTCGGAGTCAGAGTCCGAGTCTGGGTCGGGTTAAAGTCAGAGTCAGAGTCAGAGTCAGAGTCAGAGTCAGAGTCAGAGCCAGAGTCAGAGTCAGAGTCAGAGTCAGAGTCAGAGTCATAGTCAGAGTCAGAGTCAGATTTAGAATCAGGATCGGAGTATGATTCAGAGTCAGAGTCAGAGTCGGTGTCAGAGTCAGAGTCAGAGTCAGAGTCCGAGTCAGTGTCAGGTCAGAGTCAGAGTCAGAGTCAGAGTCAGAGTCAGAGTTAGAGTCAGAGTCGGTGTCAGGGTCAGGTCAGAGTCAGAGTCAGAGTCAGAGTAAGCGTCAGAGCGAGAGTCGGAGTCAGAGTCAAAGTCAGAGTCAGAGTCAAAGTCCGAGTCAGGGTCGGGTCAGAGTCAAAGTCCGAGTCAGAGTCATAGTCACAGTCAGAGTCGGAGTCTGAGTTAGAGTCAGAGTCAGAGTCAGAGTCCGAGTCTGGGTCGGGTTAGAGTTAGAGTCAGAGTCAGAGCCAGAGTCAGAGTCAGAGTCAGAGTCAGAGTCGGAGTCAGAGTCAGATTCAGAGTCAGAGTCAGAGTCCGAGTCAGGGTCGGGTTAGAGTCAGAGTCAGAGTCAGAGCCAGAGTCAGAGTCGGAGTCAGAGTCAGAGTCGGAGTCAGAATCAGAGTCAGAGTCAGAGTCAGAGTCCGAGTCAGGGTCAGAGTCAGAGTCAGATGCAGAGTCGAAGTCAGAGTCAGAGTCAGAGTCAGAGTCAGAGTCAGAGTCAGAGTCAGAGTCAGAGTCCGAGTCTGGGTCGGGTTAGAGTCAGAGTCCGAGTCAGGGTCAGGTCAGAGTCAGAGTCAGAGTCAGAGTCAGAGTCAGAGTCAGAGTCAGAGTCCGAGTCAGAGTCAGAGTCAGAGTCAGAGTCAGAGTCAGAGTCAGAGTCAGAGTCAGAGTCAGAGTCAGAGTCAGAGTCAGCGTCAGAGTCAGAGTCAGAGTCAGAATCAGAGTCAAAGTCTGATTCAGAGTCAGAGTCAGAGTCAGAGTCAGAGTCAAAGTCAGAGTCAGAGTCAGAGTCAGGGTCAGAGTCAGAGTCAAAATCAGAGTCAGAGTCTGAGTCACAGTTAGAGTCAGAATCAGAGTCAGAGTCAGAGTCAGAGTCAGAGTCAGAGTCAGAGTCAGATTCAGAGTCAGAGTCAGAGTCAGAGTCCGAGCCAGGGTCAGGTCGGAGTCAGAGTCAGAGTCAGAGTCAGAGTCAGAGTCAGAGTCAGAGTCAGAGTCAGAGTCAGAGTCAGAATCAGAGTCAGAGTCTGATTCAGAGTCAGAGTCAGAGTCAGAGTCAGAGTCGGAGTCAGAGTCAGAGTCAGAGTCAGATTCAGAGTCAGAGTCAGAGTCAGAGTCCGAGTCAGGGTCAAGCCAGAGTCATAGTCAGAGTCAGAGTCAGCGTCAGAGTCATGATGTCGGAGTCAGAGTAAGAGTCAAAGTCGGAGTCATGAAGTTCGAGTCCGAGTCAGAGTCCGAGTCATAGTCATGAGGTCAAAGTCAGAGTCATAGTCAGAGTCAGAGTCAGCGTCCGAGTCAGAGTCGAAGTCAGAGTCAGAGTCAGAGTCAGAGTCAGAGTCAGAGTTAGAGTTAGAGTCGGTGTCAGGGTCAGAGTCAGAGTCAGAGTCAGAGTCAGAGTCAGAGTCAGTGACAGAGTCAGAGTCATGATGTCGGAGTCAGAGTAAGAGTCAAAGTCGGAGTCATGAAGTTGGAGTCCGAGTCAGAGTCCGAGTCATAGTCATGAGGTCAAAGTCAGAGTCATAGTCAGAGTAAGTGTCAGCGTCCGAGTCAGAGTCGAAGTCAGAGTCAGAGTCCAAGTCAGGGTCGGGTTAGAGTCAGAGTCGGAGTCAGAGTCAGAGTCAGAGTCAGAGTCCGAGTCTGGGTCAGGTCAGAGTCAGAGTCAGAGTCAGAGTCAGAGTCAGAGTCAGAGTCAGAGTCAGAGTCAGAGTCATGATGTCGGAGTCAGAGTAAGTGTCAAAGTCGGAGTCATGAAGTTGGAGTCCGAGTCAGAGTCCGAGTCATAGTCATGAGGTCAACGTCAGAGTCATAGTCGGAGTCAGAGTCAGCGTCCGAGTCAGAGTCGAAGTCAGAGTCAGAGTCAGAGTCAGAGTCAGAGTCAGAGTCCAAGTCAGGGTCGGGTTAGAGTCAGAGTCAGAGTCAGAGTCAGAGTCAGAGTCAGAGTCCGAATCTGGGTCGGGTTAGAGTCAGAGTCACAGTCAGAGCCAGAGTCAGAGTCAGAGTCAGAGCCAGAGTCGGACTCAGACTCAGAGTCAGAGTCAGAGTCAGAGTCAGAGTCAGAGTCCGAGTCTGGGTCGGGTTAAAGTCAGAGTCAGAGTCAGAGTCAGAGTCAGAGTCGGAGTCAGAGTCCGAGTCTGGGTCGGGTTAAAGTCAGAGTCAGAGTCAGAGTCAGAGTCAGAGTCAGAGTCAGAGCCAGAGTCAGAGTCAGAGTCAGAGTCAGAGTCAGAGTCATAGTCGGAGTCAGAGTCAGATTTAGAATCAGGATCGGAGTATGATTCAGAGTCAGAGTCAGAGTCGGTGTCAGAGTCAGAGTCAGAGTCAGAGTCCGAGTCAGTGTCAGGTCAGAGTCAGAGTCAGAGTCAGAGTCAGAGTCAGAGTTAGAGTCAGAGTCGGTGTCAGGGTCAGGTCAGAGTCAGAGTCAGAGTCAGAGTAAGCGTCAGAGCGAGAGTCGGAGTCAGAGTCAAAGTCAGAGTCAGAGTCAAAGTCCGAGTCAGGGTCGGGTCAGAGTCAAAGTCCGAGTCAGAGTCAGAGTCACAGTCAGAGTCGGAGTCTGAGTTAGAGTCGGAGTCAGAGTCAGAGTCCGAGTCTGGTTCGGGTTAGAGTTAGAGTCAGAGTCAGAGCCAGAGTCAGAGTCAGAGTCAGAGTCAGAGTCGGAGTCAGAGTCAGATTCAGAGTCAGAGTCAGAGTCCGAGTCAGGGTCAGAGTCAGAGTCAGATGCAGAGTCGAAGTCAGAGTCAGAGTCAGAGTCAGAGTCAGAGTCAGAGTCAGAGTCAGAGTCAGAGTCCGAGTTTGGGTCGGGTTAGAGTCAGAGTCCGAGTCAGGGTCAGGTCAGAGTCAGAGTCAGAGTCAGAGTCAGAGTCAGAGTCAGAGTCAGAGTCCGAGTCAGAGTCAGAGTCAGAGTCAGAGTCAGAGTCAGAGTCAGAGTCAGAGTCAGAGTCAGATTCAGAGTCAGAGTCAGAGTAAGCGTCAGAGCGAGAGTCGGAGTCAGAGTCAAAGTCAGAGTCAAAGTCCGAGTCAGGGTCGGGTCAGAGTCAAAGTCCGAGTCAGAGTCAGAGTCACAGTCAGAGTCGGAGTCTGAGTTAGAGTCGGAGTCAGAGTCAGAGTCCGAGTCTGGGTCGGGTTAGAGTCAGAGTCAGAGTCAGAGCCAGAGTCAGAGTCGGAGTCAGAGTCAGAGTCGGAGTCAGAATCAGAGTCAGAGTCAGAGTCAGAGTCCGAGTCAGGGTCAGAGTCAGAGTCAGATGCAGAGTCGAAGTCAGAGTCAGAGTCAGAGTCAGAGTCAGAGTCAGAGTCAGAGTCAGAGTCAGAGTCCGAGTCTGGGTCAGGTCAGAGTCAGAGTCAGAGTCAGAGTCAGAGTCAGAGTCAGAGTCAGTGACAGAGTCAGAGTCATGATGTCGGAGTCAGAGTAAGTGTCAAAGTCGGAGTCATGAAGTTGGAGTCCGAGTCAGAGTCCGAGTCATAGTCATGAGGTCAACGTCAGAGTCATAGTCGGAGTCAGAGTCAGCGTCCGAGTCAGAGTCGAAGTCAGAGTCAGAGTCAGAGTCAGAGTCAGAGTCAGAGTCCAAGTCAGGGTCGGGTTAGAGTCAGAGTCAGAGTCAGAGTCAGAGTCAGAGTCAGAGTCCGAGTCTGGGTCGGGTTAGAGTCAGAGTCACAGTCAGAGCCAGAGTCAGAGTCAGAGTCAGAGCCAGAGTCGGACTCAGACTCAGAGTCAGAGTCAGAGTCAGAGTCAGAGTCAGAGTCCGAGTCTGGGTCGGGTTAAAGTCAGAGTCAGAGTCTGAGTTAGAGTCAGAGTCGGAGTCAGAGTCCGAGTCTGGGTCGGGTTAAAGTCAGAGTCAGAGTCAGAGTCAGAGTCAGAGTCAGAGTCAGAGCCAGAGTCAGAGTCAGAGTCAGAGTCAGAGTCAGAGTCATAGTCAGAGTCAGAGTCAGATTTAGAATCAGGATCGGAGTATGATTCAGAGTCAGAGTCAGAGTCGGTGTCAGAGTCAGAGTCAGAGTCAGAGTCCGAGTCAGTGTCAGGTCAGAGTCAGAGTCAGAGTCAGAGTCAGAGTCAGAGTTAGAGTCAGAGTCGGTGTCAGGGTCAGGTCAGAGTCAGAGTCAGAGTCAGAGTAAGCGTCAGAGCGAGAGTCGGAGTCAGAGTCAAAGTCAGAGTCAGAGTCAAAGTCCGAGTCAGGGTCGGGTCAGAGTCAAAGTCCGAGTCAGAGTCATAGTCACAGTCAGAGTCGGAGTCTGAGTTAGAGTCAGAGTCAGAGTCAGAGTCCGAGTCTGGGTCGGGTTAGAGTTAGAGTCAGAGTCAGAGCCAGAGTCAGAGTCAGAGTCAGAGTCAGAGTCGGAGTCAGAGTCAGATTCAGAGTCAGAGTCAGAGTCCGAGTCAGGGTCAGAGTCAGAGTCAGATGCAGAGTCGAAGTCAGAGTCAGAGTCAGAGTCAGAGTCAGAGTCAGAGTCAGAGTCAGAGTCAGAGTCCGAGTCTGGGTCGGGTTAGAGTCAGAGTCCGAGTCAGGGTCAGGTCAGAGTCAGAGTCAGAGTCAGAGTCAGAGTCAGAGTCAGAGTCAGAGTCCGAGTCAGAGTCAGAGTCAGAGTCAGAGTCAGAGTCAGAGTCAGAGTCAGAGTCAGAGTCAGATTCAGAGTCAGAGTCAGATTAAGCGTCAGAGCGAGAGTCGGAGTCAGAGTCAAAGTCAGAGTCAAAGTCCGAGTCAGGGTCGGGTCAGAGTCAAAGTCCGAGTCAGAGTCAGAGTCACAGTCAGAGTCGGAGTCTGAGTTAGAGTCGGAGTCAGAGTCAGAGTCCGAGTCTGGGTCGGGTTAAAGTCAGAGTCAGAGTCAGAGCCAGAGTCAGAGTCGGAGTCAGAGTCAGAGTCGGAGTCAGAATCAGAGTCAGAGTCAGAGTCAGAGTCCGAGTCAGGGTCAGAGTCAGAGTCAGATGCAGAGTCGAAGTCAGAGTCAGAGTCAGAGTCAGAGTCAGAGTCAGAGTCAGAGTCAGAGTCAGAGTCCGAGTCTGGGTCGGGTTAGAGTCAGAGTCCGAGTCAGGGTCAGGTCAGAGTCAGAGTCAGAGTCAGAGTCAGAGTCAGAGTCAGAGTCAGAGTCCGAGTCAGAGTCAGAGTCAGAGTCAGAGTCAGAGTCAGAGTCAGAGTCAGAGTCAGAGTCAGAGTCAGAGTCAGAGTCAGCGTCAGAGTCAGAGTCAGAGTCAGAATCAGAGTCAAAGTCTGATTCAGAGTCAGAGTCAGAGTCAGAGTCAGAGTCAGAGTCAGAGTCAGAGTCAGAGTCAGAGTCAGAGTCAGAGTCCGTGCCAGGGTCAGGTCGGAGTCAGAGTCAGAGTCAGAGTTAGAGTCAGAGTCAGAGTCAGAGTCAGAGTCAGAGTCAGAGTCAGAATCAGAGTCAGAGTCTGATTCAAAGTCAGAGTCAGAGTCAGAGTCAGAGTCGGAGTCAGAGTCAGAGTCAGAGTCAGATTCAGAGTCAGAGTCAGAGTCAGAGTCCGAGTCAGGGTCAAGCCAGAGTCATAGTCAGAGTCAGAGTCAGCGTCAGAGTCATGATGTCGGAGTCAGAGGAAGAGTCATAGTCGGAGTCATGAAGTTCGAGTCCGAGTCAGAGTCCGAGTCATAGTCATGAGGTCAAAGTCAGAGTCATAGTCAGAGTCAGAGTCAGCGTCCAAGTCAGAGTCGAAGTCAGAGTCAGAGTCAGAGTCAGAGTCAGAGTCAGAGTCAGAGTCAGAGTTAGAGTTAGAGTCGGTGTCAGGGTCAGAGTCAGAGCCAGAGTCAGAGTCAGGGTCAGAGTCAGAGTCAGAGTCAGATTCAGAGTCAGAGTCAGAGTCAGAGTCAGAGTCAGAGTAAGAGTCAGAGTCAGAGTCAGAGTCAGAGTCCGAGTCTGGGTCGGGTTAAAGTCAGAGTCAGAGTCAGAGTCAGAGTCAGAGTCGGAGTCAGAGTCCGAGTCTGGGTCGGGTTAAAGTCAGAGTCAGAGTCAGAGTCAGAGTCAGAGTCAGAGTCAGAGCCAGAGTCAGAGTCAGAGTCAGAGTCAGAGTCAGAGTCATAGTCAGAGTCAGAGTCAGATTTAGAATCAGGATCGGAGTATGATTCAGAGTCAGAGTCAGAGTCGGTGTCAGAGTCAGAGTCAGAGTCAGAGTCCGAGTCAGTGTCAGGTCAGAGTCAGAGTCAGAGTCAGAGTCAGAGTCAGAGTTAGAGTCAGAGTCGCTGTCAGGGTCAGGTCAGAGTCAGAGTCAGAGTCAGAGTAAGCGTCAGAGCGAGAGTCGGAGTCAGAGTCAAAGTCAGAGTCAGAGTCAAAGTCCGAGTCAGGGTCGGGTCAGAGTCGAAGTCCGAGTCAGAGTCAGAGTCACAGTCAGAGTCGGAGTCTGAGTTAGAGTCGGAGTCAGAGTCAGAGTCCGAGTCTGGGTCGGGTTAGAGTTAGAGTCAGAGTCAGAGCCAGAGTCAGAGTCAGAGTCAGAGTCAGAGTCGGAGTCAGAGTCAGATTCAGAGTCAGAGTCAGAGTCCGAGTCAGGGTCAGAGTCAGAGTCAGATGCAGAGTCGAAGTCAGAGTCAGAGTCAGAGTCAGAGTCAGAGTCAGAGTCAGAGTCAGAGTCAGAGTCCGAGTCTGGGTCGGGTTAGAGTCAGAGTCCGAGTCAGGGTCAGGTCAGAGTCAGAGTCAGAGTCAGAGTCAGAGTCAGAGTCAGAGTCAGAGTCCGAGTCAGAGTCAGAGTCAGAGTCAGAGTCAGAGTCAGAGTCAGAGTCAGAGTCAGAGTCAGATTCAGAGTCAGAGTCAGAGTCGGAGTCAGAATCAGAGTCAGAGTCAGAGTCAGAGTCCGAGTCAGGGTCAGAGTCAGAGTCAGATGCAGAGTCGAAGTCAGAGTCAGAGTCAGAGTCAGAGTCAGAGTCAGAGTCAGAGTCAGAGTCAGAGTCCGAGTCTGGGTCGGGTTAGAGTCAGAGTCCGAGTCAGGGTCAGGTCAGAGTCAGAGTCAGAGTCAGAGTCAGAGTCAGAGTCAGAGTCAGAGTCCGAGTCAGAGTCAGAGTCAGAGTCAGAGTCAGAGTCAGAGTCAGAGTCAGAGTCAGAGTCAGAGTCAGCGTCAGAGTCAGAGTCAGAGTCAGAATCAGAGTCAAAGTCTGATTCAGAGTCAGAGTCAGAGTCAGAGTCAGAGTCAGAGTCAGAGTCAGAGTCAGAGTCAGAGTCGGAGTCAGAGTCCGTGCCAGGGTCAGGTCGGAGTCAGAGTCAGAGTCAGAGTTAGAGTCAGAGTCAGAGTCAGAGTCAGAGTCAGAGTCAGAGTCAGAATCAGAGTCAGAGTCTGATTCAAAGTCAGAGTCAGAGTCAGAGTCAGAGTCGGAGTCAGAGTCAGAGTCAGAGTCAGATTCAGAGTCAGAGTCAGAGTCAGAGTCCGAGTCAGGGTCAAGCCAGAGTCATAGTCAGAGTCAGAGTCAGCGTCAGAGTCATGATGTCGGAGTCAGAGGAAGAGTCAAAGTCGGAGTCATGAAGTTCGAGTCCGAGTCAGAGTCCGAGTCATAGTCATGAGGTCAAAGTCAGAGTCATAGTCAGAGTCAGAGTCAGCGTCCAAGTCAGAGTCGAAGTCAGAGTCAGAGTCAGAGTCAGAGTCAGAGTCAGAGTCAGAGTCAGAGTTAGAGTTAGAGTCGGTGTCAGGGTCAGAGTCAGAGCCAGAGTCAGAGTCAGGGTCAGAGTCAGAGTCAGAGTCAGATTCAGAGTCAGAGTCAGAGTCAGAGTCAGAGTCAGAGTAAGAGTCAGAGTCAGAGTCAGAGTCAGGGTCAGAGTCAGAGACAGAGTGAGAGTCAGAGTCAGAGTCAGAGTCAGAGTCCGAGTCCGATTCCGAGTTCGCGTCCGAGTCCGAGTCCGAGTCAGGGTCAGGTCAGAGTCAGAGTCAGAGTCAGAGTCAGAGTCAGAGTCAGAGTCAAAGTCAGAGTCAGAGTCAGAGTCAGAGTCAGAGTCAGTGACAGAGTCAGAGTCATGATTTCGGAGTCAGAGTAAGAGTCAAAGTCGGAGTCATGAAGTTGGAGTCCGAGTCAGAGTCCGAGTCATAGTCACGAGGTCAAAGTCAGAGTCATAGTCAGAGTCAGTGTCAGCGTCCGAGTCATAGTCGAAGTCAGAGTCAGAGTCCAAGTCAGGGTCCGGTTAGAGTCAGAGTCGGAGTCAGAGTCAGAGTCAGCGTCAGAGTCAATGTCAGAGTCAGAGTCAGAGTCAGAGTCAGAGTCAGTGACAGAGTCAGAGTCATGATTTCGGAGTCAGAGTAAGAGTCAAAGTCGGAGTCATGAAGTTGGAGTCCGAGTCAGAGTCCGAGTCATAGTCACGAGGTCAAAGTCAGAGTCATAGTCAGAGTCAGTGTCAGCGTCCGAGTCATAGTCGAAGTCAGAGTCAGAGTCCAAGTCAGGGTCGGGTTAGAGTCAGAGTCGGAGTCAGAGTCAGAGTCAGAGTCAGAGTCAGAGTCTGGGTCAGGTCAGAGTCAGAGTCAGAGTCAGAGTCAGAGTCAGAGTCAGAGTCAGTGACAGAGTCAGAGTCATGATGTCGGAGTCAGAGTAAGTGTCAAATTTGGAGTCATGAAGTTGGAGTCCGAGTCAGAGTCCGAGTCATAGTCATGAGGTCAAAGTCAGAGTCATAGTCAGAGTCAGAGTCAGCGTCCGAGTCAGAGTCGAAGTCAGAGTCAGAGTCAGAGTCAGAGTCAGAGTCCAAGTCAGGGTCGGGTTAGAGTCAGAGTCAGAGTTAGAGTCAGAGTCAGAGTCAGAGTCCGAGCCTGGGTCGGGTTAGAGTCAGAGTCACAGTCAGAGCCACAGTCAGAGTCAGAGTCAGAGCCAGAGTCGGACTCAGACTCAGAGTCAGAGTCAGAGTCAGAGTCAGAGTCAGTGTCAGGTCAGAGTCAGAGTCAGAGTCAGAGTCAGAGTCAGAGTTAGAGTCAGAGTCGGTGTCAGGGTCAGGTCAGAGTCAGAGTCAGAGTCAGAGTAAGCGTCAGAGCGAGAGTCGGAGTCAGAGTCAAAGTCAGAGTCAGAGTCAAAGTCCGAGTCAGGGTCGGGTCAGAGTCAAAGTCCGAGTCAGAGTCAGATTCACAGTCAGAGTCGGAGTCTGAGTTAGAGTCGGAGTCAGAGTCAGAGTCCGAGTCTGGGTCGGGTAAGAGTTAGAGTCAGAGTCAGAGCCAGAGTCAGAGTCAGAGTCAGAGTCAGAGTCGGAGTCAGAGTCAGATTCAGAGTCAGAGTCAGAGTCCGAGTCAGGGTCAGAGTCAGAGTCAGATGCAGAGTCGAAGTCAGAGTCAGAGTCAGAGTCAGAGTGAGAGTCAGAGTCAGAGTCAGAGTCAGAGTCCGAGTCTGGGTCGGGTTAGAGTCAGAGTGCGAGTCAGGGTCAGGTCAGAGTCAGAGTCAGAGTCAGAGTCAGAGTCAGAGTCAGAGTCAGAGTCCGAGTCAGAGTCAGAGTCAGAGTCAGAGTCAGAGTCAGAGTCAGAGTCAGAGTCAGAGTCAGATTCAGAGTCAGAGTCAGAGTAAGCGTCAGAGCGAGAGTCGGAGTCAGAGTCAAAGTCAGAGTCAAAGTCCGAGTCAGGGTCGGGTCAGAGTCAAAGTCCGAGTCAGAGTCAGAGTCACAGTCAGAGTCGGAGTCTGAGTTAGAGTCGGAGTCAGAGTCAGAGTCCGAGTCTGGGTCGGGTTAGAGTCAGAGTCAGAGTCAGAGCCAGAGTCAGAGTCGGAGTCAGAGTCAGAGTCGGAGTCAGAATCAGAGTCAGAGTCAGAGTCAGAGTCCGAGTCAGGGTCAGAGTCAGAGTCAGATGCAGAGTCGAAGTCAGAGTCAGAGTCAGAGTCAGAGTCAGAGTCAGAGTCAGAGTCAGAGTCAGAGTCCGAGTCTGGGTCGGGTTAGAGTCAGAGTCCGAGTCAGGGTCAGGTCAGAGTCAGAGTCAGAGTCAGAGTCAGAGTCAGAGTCAGAGTCAGAGTCCGAGTCAGAGTCAGAGTCAGAGTCAGAGTCAGAGTCAGAGTCAGAGTCAGAGTCAGAGTCAGAGTCAGAGTCAGAGTCAGCGTCAGAGTCAGAGTCAGAGTCAGAGTCAGAGTCAAAGTCTGATTCAGAGTCAGAGTCAGAGTCAGAGTCAGAGTCAGAGTCAGAGTCAGAGTCAGAGTCAGAGTCGGAGTCAGAGTCCGTGCCAGGGTCAGGTCGGAGTCAGAGTCAGAGTCAGAGTTAGAGTCAGAGTCAGAGTCAGAGTCAGAGTCAGAGTCAGAGTCAGAATCAGAGTCAGAGTCTGATTCAAAGTCAGAGTCAGAGTCAGAGTCAGAGTCGGAGTCAGAGTCAGAGTCAGAGTCAGATTCAGAGTCAGAGTCAGAGTCAGAGTCCGAGTCAGGGTCAAGCCAGAGTCATAGTCAGAGTCAGAGTCAGCGTCAGAGTCATGATGTCGGAGTCAGAGGAAGAGTCAAAGTCGGAGTCATGAAGTTCGAGTCCGAGTCAGAGTCCGAGTCATAGTCATGAGGTCAAAGTCAGAGTCATAGTCAGAGTCAGCGTCCAAGTCAGAGTCGAAGTCAGAGTCAGAGTCAGAGTCAGAGTCAGAGTCAGAGTCAGAGTCAGAGTTAGAGTTAGAGTCGGTGTCAGGGTCAGAGTCAGAGCCAGAGTCAGAGTCAGGGTCAGAGTCAGAGTCAGAGTCAGATTCAGAGTCAGAGTCAGAGTCAGAGTCAGAGTCAGAGTAAGAGTCAGAGTCAGAGTCAGAGTCAGGGTCAGAGTCAGAGTCAGAGTGAGAGTCAGAGTCAGAGTCAGAGTCAGAGTCCGAGTCCGATTCCGAGTCCGCGTCCGAGTCCGAGTCCGAGTCAGGGTCAGGTCAGAGTCAGAGTCAGAGTCAGAGTCAGAGTCAGAGTCAGAGTCAAAGTCAGAGTCAGAGTCAGAGTCAGAGTCAGAGTCAGTGACAGAGTCAGAGTCATGATTTCGGAGTCAGAGTAAGAGTCAAAGTCGGAGTCATAAAGTTGGAGTCCGAGTCAGAGTCCGAGTCATAGTCACGAGGTCAAAGTCAGAGTCATAGTCAGAGTCAGTGTCAGCGTCCGAGTCATAGTCGAAGTCAGAGTCAGAGTCCAAGTCAGGGTCGGGTTAGAGTCAGAGTCGGAGTCAGAGTCAGAGTCAGCGTCAGAGTCAATGTCAGAGTCAGAGTCAGAGTCAGAGTCAGAGTCAGTGACAGAGTCAGAGTCATGATTTCGGAGTCAGAGTAAGAGTCAAAGTCGGAGTCATGAAGTTGGAGTCCGAGTCAGAGTCCGAGTCATAGTCACGAGGTCAAAGTCAGAGTCATAGTCAGAGTCAGTGTCAGCGTCCGAGTCATAGTCGAAGTCAGAGTCAGAGTCCAAGTCAGGGTCGGGTTAGAGTCAGAGTCGGAGTCAGAGTCAGAGTCAGAGTCAGAGTCCGAGTCTGGGTCAGGTCAGAGTCAGAGTCAGAGTCAGAGTCAGAGTCAGAGTCAGAGTCAGTGACAGAGTCAGAGTCATGATGTCGGAGTCAGAGTAAGTGTCAAATTTGGAGTCATGAAGTTGGAGTCCGAGTCAGAGTCCGAGTCATAGTCATGAGGTCAAAGTCAGAGTCATAGTCAGAGTCAGAGTCAGCGTCCGAGTCAGAGTCGAAGTCAGAGTCAGAGTCAGAGTCTGGGTCGGGTTAAAGTCAGAGTCAGAGTCGGAGTCAGAGTCAGAGTCAGAGTCAGAGTCAGAGTCGGAGTCAGAGTCCGAGTCTGGGTCGGGTTAAAGTCAGAGTCAGAGTCAGAGTCAGAGTCAGAGTCAGAGTCAGAGCCAGAGTCAGAGTCAGAGTCGGAGTCAGAGTCAGAGTCATAGTCAGAGTCAGAGTCAGATTTAGAATCAGAGTCAGAGTCTGATTCAGAGTCAGAGTCAGAGTCGGTGTCAGAGTCAGAGTCAGAGTCAGAGTCCGAGTCAGTGTCAGGTCAGAGTCAGAGTCAGAGTCAGAGTCAGAGTCAGAGTTAGAGTCAGAGTCGGTGTCAGGGTCAGGTCAGAGTCAGAGTCAGAGTCAGAGTAAGCGTCAGAGTCAGAGTCGGTGTCAGGGTCAGGTCAGAGTCAGAGTCAAAGTCAGAGTAAGCGTCAGAGCGAGAGTCGGAGTCAGAGTCAAAGTCAGAGTCAGAGTCAAAGTCCGAGTCAGGGTCGGGTCAGAGTCAAAGTCCGAGTCAGAGTCAGAGTCACAGTCAGAGTCGGAGTCTGAGTTAGAGTCGGAGTCAGAGTCAGAGTCCGAGTCTGGGTCGGGTTAGAGTCAGAGTCAGAGTCAGAGCCAGAGTCAGAGTCAGAGTCAGAGTCAGAGTCGGAGTCAGAATCAGAGTCAGAGTCAGAGTCAGAGTCCGAGTCAGGGTCAGAGTCAGAGTCAGATGCAGAGTCGAAGTCAGAGTCAGAGTCAGAGTCAGAGTCGGAGTCAGAGTCAGAGTCAGAGTCAGAGTCAGAGTCAGAGTCAGAGTCAGAGTCAGAGTCAGAGTCACAGTCAGCGTCAGAGTCAGAGTCAGAGTCAGAGTCAGAGTCAGATTCCGAGTCAGAGTCAGAGTCAGAGTCAGAGTCGGAGTCAGAGTCAGAGTCAGAGTCAGAGTCAGAGTCAGAGTCAGAGTCGGAGTCAGAGTCAGAGTCAGAGTCAGAGTCAGAGTCCGAGTCAGAGTCAGAGTCAGAGTCAGAGTCAGAGCGAGAGTCGGAGTCAGAGTCAAAGTCAGAGTCAGAGTCAAAGTCCGAGTCAGGGTCGGGTCAGAGTCAAAGTCCGAGTCAGAGTCAGAGTCACAGTCAGATTCGGAGTCAGAGTTAGAGTCAGAGTCAGATTCAGAGTCCGAGTCTGGGTCGGGTGAGAGTCAGAGTCAGAGTCAGAGCCAGAGTCAGAGTCAGAGTCAGAGTCAGAGTCAGAGTCAGAGTCAGAGTCAGAGTCAGAGTCAGAGTCAGAGTAAGAGTCAGAGTCAGAGTCAGAGTCAGAGTCAGAGTCAGATTCAGAGTCAGAGTCAGAGTCAGAGTCAGAGTCAGAGTCCGAGTCCGAGTCAGGGTCAGGTCAGAGTCAGAGTCAGAGTCAGAGTCCGAGTCAGGGTCAAGCCAGAGTCATAGTCAGAGTCAGAGTCAGCGTCAGAGTCATGATGTCGGAGTCAGAGTAAGAGTCAAAGTCGGAGTCATGAAGTTCGAGTCCGAGTCAGAGTCCGAGTCATAGTCATGAGGTCAAAGTCAGAGTCATAGTCAGAGTCAGAGTCAGCGTCCAAGTCAGAGTCGAAGTCAGAGTCAGAGTCAGAGTCAGAGTCAGAGTCAGAGTCAGAGTCAGAGTCAGAGTTAGAGTCGGTGTAAGGGTCAGAGTCAGAGCCAGAGTCAGAGTCAGAGTCAGAGTCAGAGTCAGATTCAGAGTCAGAGTCAGAGTGAGAGTCAGAGTCAGAGTCAGAGTCAGAGTCCGAGTCCGATTCCGAGTCCGAGTCCGAGTCCGAGTCCGAGTCAGGGTCAGGTCAGAGTCAGAGTCAGAGTCAGAGTCAGAGTCAGAGTCAGAGTCAAAGTCAGAGTCATGATGTCGGAGTCGAAGTACGAGTCCGAACCAGGGTCAGGTCGGAGTCAGAGTCAGAGTCAGAGTCAGAGTCAGAGTCAAAGTCAGCGTCAGAGTCAATGTCAGAGTCAGAGTCAGAGTCAGAGTCAGAGTCAGTGACAGAGTCAGAGTCATGATGTCGGAGTCAGAGTAAGAGTCAAAGTCGGAGTCATGAAGTTGGAGTCCGAGTCAGAGTCCGAGTCATAGTCATGAGGTCAAAGTCAGAGTCATAGTCAGAGTCAGTGTCAGCGTCCGAGTCATAGTCGAAGTCAGAGTCAGAGTCCAAGTCAGGGTCGGGTTAGAGTCAGAGTCGGAGTCAGAGTCAGAGTCAGAGTCAGAGTCCGAGTCTGGGTCAGGTCAGAGTCAGAGTCAGAGTCAGAGTCAGAGTCAGAGTCAGAGTCAGTGACAGAGTCAGAGTCATGATGTCGGAGTCAGAGTAAGTGTCAAAGTCGGAGTCATGAAGTTGGAGTCCGAGTCAGAGTCCGAGTCATAGTCATGAGGTCAAAGTCAGAGTCATAGTCAGAGTCAGAGTCAGCGTCCGAGTCAGAGTCGAAGTCAGAGTCAGAGTCAGAGTCAGAGTCAGAGTCAGAGTCCAAGTCAGGGTCGGGTTAGAGTCAGAGTCAGAGTTAGAGTCAGAGTCAGAGTCAGAGTCCGAGTCTGGGTCGGGTTAGAGTCAGAGTCACAGTCAGAGCCAGAGTCAGAGTCAGAGTCAGAGCCAGAGTCGGACTCAGACTCAGAGTCAGAGTCAGAGTCAGAGTCAGAGTCAGAGTCCGAGTCTGGGTCGGGTTAAAGTCAGAGTCAGAGTCGGAGTCAGAGTCAGAGTCAGAGTCAGAGTCAGAGTCGGAGTCAGAGTCCGAGTCTGGGTCGGGTTAAAGTCAGAGTCAGAGTCAGAGTCAGAGTCAGAGTCAGAGTCAGAGCCAGAGTCAGAGTCAGAGTCGGAGTCAGAGTCAGAGTCATAGTCAGAGTCAGAGTCAGATTTAGAATCAGAGTCAGAGTCTGATTCAGAGTCAGAGTCAGAGTCGGTGTCAGAGTCAGAGTCAGAGTCAGAGTCCGAGTCAGTGTCAGGTCAGAGTCAGAGTCAGAGTCAGAGTCAGAGTCAGAGTTAGAGTCAGAGTCGGTGTCAGGGTCAGGTCAGAGTCAGAGTCAGAGTCAGCTTAAGCGTCAGAGCGAGAGTCGGAGTCAGAGTCAAAGTCAGAGTCAGAGTCAAAGTCCGAGTCAGGGTCGGGTCAGAGTCAAAGTCCGAGTCAGAGTCAGAGTCAGAGTCACAGTCAGAGTCGGAGTCTGAGTTAGAGTCGGAGTCAGAGTCAGAGTCCGAGTCTGGGTCGGGTTAGAGTCAGAGTCAGAGTCAGAGCCAGAGTCAGAGTCAGAGTCAGAGTCAGAGTCGGAGTCAGAGTCAGATTCAGAGTCAGAGTCAGAGTCCGAGTCAGGGTCAGAGTCAGAGTCAGATGCAGAGTCGAAGTCAGAGTCAGAGTCAGAGTCAGAGTCAGAGTCAGAGTCAGAGTCAGAGTCAGAGTCCGAGTCTGGGTCGGGTTAGAGTCAGAGTCCGAGTCAGGGTCAGGTCAGAGTCAGAATCAGAGTCAGAGTCAGAGTCAGAGTCAGAGTCAGAGTCCGAGTCAGAGTCAGAGTCAGAGTCAGAGTCAGAGTCAGAGTCAGAGTCAGAGTCAGAGTCAGAGTAAGCGTCAGAGCGAGAGTCGGAGTCAGAGTCAAAGTCAGAGTCAGAGTCAAAGTCCGAGTCAGGGTCGGGTCAGAGTCAAAGTCCGAGTCAGAGTCAGAGTCACAGTCAGAGTCGGAGTCTGAGTTAGAGTCGGAGTCAGAGTCAGAGTCCGAGTCTGGGTCGGGTTAGAGTCAGAGTCAGAGTCAGAGCCAGAGTCAGAGTCAGAGTCAGTATCAGAGTCGGAGTCAGAATCAGAGTCAGAGTCAGAGTCAGAGTCCGAGTCAGGGTCAGAGTCAGAGTCAGATGCAGAGTCGAAGTCAGAGTCAGAGTCAGAGTCAGAGTCAGAGTCAGAGTCAGAGTCAGAGTCAGAGTCCGAGTCTGGGTCGGGTTAGAGTCAGAGTCCGAGTCAGGGTCAGGTCAGAGTCAGAGTCAGAGTCAGAGTCAGAGTCAGAGTCAGAGTCAGAGTCCGAGTCAGAGTCAGAGTCAGAGTCAGAGTCAGAGTCAGAGTCAGAGTCAGAGTCAGAGTCAGAGTCAGAGTCACAGTCAGCGTCAGAGTCAGAGTCAGAGTCAGAGTCAGAGTCAGATTCCGAGTCAGAGTCAGAGTCAGAGTCAGAGTCGGAGTCAGAGTCAGAGTCAGAGTCAGAGTCAGAGTCAGAGTCAGAGTCAGAGTCAGAGTCAGAGTCAGAGTAAGAGTCAGAGTCAGAGTCAGAGTCAGAGTCAGAGTCAGATTCAGAGTCAGAGTCAGAGTCAGAGTCAGAGTCAGAGTCCGAGTCCGATTTCGAGTCCGAGTCCGAGTCCGAGTCCGAGTCAGGGTCAGGTCAGAGTCAGAGTCAGAGTCAGAGTCCGAGTCAGGGTCAAGCCAGAGTCATAGTCAGAGTCAGAGTCAGCGTCAGAGTCATGATGTTGGAGTCAGAGTAAGAGTCAAAGTCGGAGTCATGAAGTTCGAGTCCGAGTCAGAGTCCGAGTCATAGTCATGAGGTCAAAGTCAGAGTCATAGTCAGAGTCAGAGTCAGCGTCCAAGTCAGAGTCGAAGTCAGAGTCAGAGTCAGAGTCAGAGTCAGAGTCAGAGTCAGAGTCAGAGTTAGAGTTAGAGTCGGTGTAAGGGTCAGAGTCAGAGCCAGAGTCAGAGTCAGAGTCAGAGTCAGAGTCAGATTCAGAGTCAGAGTCAGAGTGAGAGTCAGAGTCAGAGTCAGAGTCAGAGTCCGAGTCCGATTCCGAGTCCGAGTCCGAGTCCGAGTCCGAGTCAGGGTCAGGTCAGAGTCAGAGTCAGAGTCAGAGTCAGAGTCAGAGTCAGAGTCAAAGTCAGAGTCATGATGTCGGAGTCGAAGTACGAGTCCGAACCAGGGTCAGGTCGGAGTCAGAGTCAGAGTCAGAGTCAGAGTCAGAGTCAAAGTCAGCGTCAGAGTCAATGTCAGAGTCAGAGTCAGAGTCAGAGTCAGAGTCAGTGACAGAGTCAGAGTCATGATGTCGGAGTCAGAGTAAGAGTCAAAGTCGGAGTCATGAAGTTGGAGTCCGAGTCAGAGTCCGAGTCATAGTCATGAGGTCAAAGTCAGAGTCATAGTCAGAGTCAGTGTCAGCGTCCGAGTCATAGTCGAAGTCAGAGTCAGAGTCAGAGTCAGAGTCAGAGTCAGAGTCCAAGTCAGGGTCGGGTTAGAGTCAGAGTCAGAGTTAGAGTCAGAGTCAGAGTCAGAGTCCGAGTCTGGGTCGGGTTAGAGTCAGAGTCACAGTCAGAGCCAGAGTCAGAGTCAGAGTCAGAGCCAGAGTCGGACTCAGACTCAGAGTCAGAGTCAGAGTCAGAGTCAGAGTCAGAGTCCGAGTCTGGGTCGGGTTAAAGTCAGAGTCAGAGTCGGAGTCAGAGTCAGAGTCAGAGTCAGAGTCAGAGTCGGAGTCAGAGTCCGAGTCTGGGTCGGGTTAAAGTCAGAGTCAGAGTCAGAGTCAGAGTCAGAGTCAGAGTCAGAGCCAGAGTCAGAGTCAGAGTCGGAGTCAGAGTCAGAGTCATAGTCAGAGTCAGAGTCAGATTTAGAATCAGAGTCAGAGTCTGATTCAGAGTCAGAGTCAGAGTCGCTGTCAGAGTCAGAGTCAGAGTCAGAGTCCGAGTCAGTGTCAGGTCAGAGTCAGAGTCAGAGTCAGAGTCAGAGTCAGAGTTAGAGTCAGAGTCGGTGTCAGGGTCAGGTCAGAGTCAGAGTCAGAGTCAGAGTAAGCGTCAGAGCGAGAGTCGGAGTCAGAGTCAAAGTCAGAGTCAGAGTCAAAGTCCGAGTCAGGGTCGGGTCAGAGTCAAAGTCCGAGTCAGAGTCAGAGTCACAGTCAGAGTCGGAGTCTGAGTTAGAGTCGGAGTCAGAGTCAGAGTCCGAGTCTGGGTCGGGTTAGAGTCAGAGTCAGAGTCAGAGCCAGAGTCAGAGTCAGAGTCAGAGTCAGAGTCGGAGTCAGAGTCAGATTCAGAGTCAGAGTCAGAGTCCGAGTCAGGGTCAGAGTCAGAGTCAGATGCAGAGTCGAAGTCAGAGTCAGAGTCAGAGTCAGAGTCAGAGTCAGAGTCAGAGTCAGAGTCAGAGTCCGAGTCTGGGTCGGGTTAGAGTCAGAGTCCGAGTCAGGGTCAGGTCAGAGTCAGAGTCCGAGTCAGAGTCAGAGTCAGAGTCAGAGTCAGAGTCAGAGTCAGAGTCAGAGTCAGAGTCAGAGTCAGAGTCACAGTCAGCGTCAGAGTCAGAGTCAGAGTCAGAGTCAGAGTCAGATTCCGAGTCAGAGTCAGAGTCAGAGTCAGAGTCGGAGTCAGAGTCAGAGTCAGAGTCAGAGTCAGAGTCAGAGTCAGAGTCGGAGTCAGAGTCAGAGTCAGAGTCACAGTCAGAGTCCGAGTCAGAGTCAGAGTCAGAGTCAGAGTCAGAGCGAGAGTCGGAGTCAGAGTCAAAGTCAGAGTCAGAGTCAAAGTCCGAGTCAGGGTCGGGTCAGAGTCAAAGTCCGAGTCAGAGTCAGAGTCACAGTCAGAGTCGGAGTCACAGTTAGAGTCAGAGTCAGATTCAGAGTCCGAGTCTGGGTCGGGTTGGAGTCAGAGTCAGAGTCAGAGCCAGAGTCAGAGTCAGAGTCAGAGTCAGAGTCAGAGTCAGAGTCAGAGTCAGAGTCAGAGTCAGAGTCAGAGTAAGAGTCAGAGTCAGAGTCAGAGTCAGAGTCAGAGTCAGATTCAGAGTCAGAGTCAGAGTCAGAGTCAGAGTCAGAGTCCGAGTCCGATTTCGAGTCCGAGTCCGAGTCCGAGTCCGAGTCAGGGTCAGGTCAGAGTCAGAGTCAGAGTCAGAGTCCGAGTCAGGGTCAAGCCAGAGTCATAGTCAGAGTCAGAGTCAGCGTCAGAGTCATGATGTTGGAGTCAGAGTAAGAGTCAAAGTCGGAGTCATGAAGTTCGAGTCCGAGTCAGAGTCCGAGTCATAGTCATGAGGTCAAAGTCAGAGTCATAGTCAGAGTCAGAGTCAGCGTCCAAGTCAGAGTCGAAGTCAGAGTCAGAGTCAGAGTCAGAGTCAGAGTCAGAGTCAGAGTCAGAGTTAGAGTTAGAGTCGGTGTAAGGGTCAGAGTCAGAGCCAGAGTCAGAGTCAGAGTCAGAGTCAGAGTCAGATTCAGAGTCAGAGTCAGAGTCAGAGTCAGAGTCAGAGTAAGAGTCAGAGTCAGAGTCAGAGTCAGGGTCGGAGTCAGAGTCAGAGTGAGAGTCAGAGTCGGAGTCAGAGTCCGATTCCGAGTCCGAGTCCGAGTCCGAGTCCGAGTCAGGGTCAGGTCAGAGTCAGAGTCAGAGTCAGAGTCAGAGTCAGAGTCCTAGTCAAAGTCAGAGTCATGATGTCGGAGTCGAAGTACGAGTCCGAACCAGGGTCAGGTCGGAGTCAGAGTCAGAGTCAGAGTCAGAGTCAGAGTCAGAGTCAGCGTCAGAGTCAATGTCAGAGTCAGAGTCAGAGTCAGAGTCAGAGTCAGTGACAGAGTCAGAGTCATGATGTCGGAGTCAGAGTAAGAGTCAAAGTCGGAGTCATGAAGTTGGAGTCCGAGTCAGAGTCCGAGTCATAGTCATGAGGTCAAAGTCAGAGTCATAGTCAGAGTCAGTGTCAGCGTCCGAGTCATAGTCGAAGTCAGAGTCAGAGTCTAAGTTAGGGTCGGGTTAGAGTCAGAGTCGGAGTCAGAGTCAGAGTCAGAGTCAGAGTCCGAGTCTGGGTCAGGTCAGAGTCAGAGTCAGAGTCAGAGTCAGAGTCAGAGTCAGAGTCAGAGTCAGAGTCACAGTCAGCGTCAGAGTCAGAGTCAGAGTCAGAGTCAGAGTCAGATTCCGAGTCAGAGTCAGAGTCAGGGTCAGAGTCGGAGTCAGAGTCAGAGTCAGAGTCAGAGTCAGAGTCAGAGTCAGAGTCGGAGTCAGAGTCAGAGTCAGAGTCAGAGTCAGAGTCCGAGTCAGAGTCAGAGTCAGAGTCAGAGTCAGAGCGAGAGTCGGAGTCAGAGTCAAAGTCAGAGTCAGAGTCAAAGTCCGAGTCAGGGTCGGGTCAGAGTCAAAGTCCGAGTCAGAGTCAGAGTCACAGTCAGAGTCGGAGTCAGAGTTAGAGTCAGAGTCAGATTCAGAGTCCGAGTCTGGGTCGGGTTGGAGTCAGAGTCAGAGTCAGAGCCAGAGTCAGAGTCAGAGTCAGAGTCAGAGTCAGAGTCAGAGTCAGAGTCAGAGTCAGAGTCAGAGTCAGAGTAAGAGTCAGAGTCAGAGTCAGAGTCAGAGTCAGAGTCAGATTCAGAGTCAGAGTCAGAGTCAGAGTCAGAGTCAGAGTCCGAGTCCGATTTCGAGTCCGAGTCCGAGTCCGAGTCCGAGTCAGGGTCAGGTCAGAGTCAGAGTCAAAGTCAGAGTCCGAGTCAGGGTCAAGCCAGAGTCATAGTCAGAGTCAGAGTCAGCGTCAGAGTCATGATGTTGGAGTCAGAGTAAGAGTCAAAGTCGGAGTCATGAAGTTCAAGTCCGAGTCAGAGTCCGAGTCATAGTCATGAGGTCAAAGTCAGAGTCATAGTCAGAGTCAGAGTCAGCGTCCAAGTCAGAGTCGAAGTCAGAGTCAGAGTCAGAGTCAGAGTCAGAGTCAGAGTCAGAGTCAGAGTTAGAGTTAGAGTCGGTGTAAGGGTCAGAGTCAGAGCCAGAGTCAGAGTCAGAGTCAGAGTCAGAGTCAGATTCAGAGTCAGAGTCAGAGTCAGAGTCAGAGTCAGAGTAAGAGTCAGAGTCAGAGTCAGAGTCAGGGTCAGAGTCAGAGTCAGAGTGAGAGTCAGAGTCAGAGTCAGAGTCAGAGTCAGAGTCCGATTCCGAGTCCGAGTCCGAGTCCGAGTCCGAGTCAGGGTCAGGTCAGAGTCAGAGTCAGAGTCAGAGTCAGAGTCAGAGTCAGAGTCAAAGTCAGAGTCATGATGTCGGAGTCGAAGTACGAGTCCGAACCAGGGTCAGGTCGGAGTCAGAGTCAGAGTCAGAGTCAGAGTCAGAGTCAGAGTCAGCGTCAGAGTCAATGTCAGAGTCAGAGTCAGAGTCAGAGTCAGAGTCAGTGACAGAGTCAGAGTCATGATGTCGGAGTCAGAGTAAGAGTCAAAGTCGGAGTCATGAAGTTGGAGTCCGAGTCAGAGTCCGAGTCATAGTCATGAGGTCAAAGTCAGAGTCATAGTCAGAGTGAGTGTCAGCGTCCGAGTCATAGTCGAAGTCAGAGTCAGAGTCCAAGTTAGGGTCGGGTTAGAGTCAGAGTCGGAGTCAGAGTCAGAGTCAGAGTCAGAGTCCGAGTCTGGGTCAGGTCAGAGTCAGAGTCAGAGTCAGAGTCAGAGTCAGAGTCAGTGTCAGTGACAGAGTCAGAGTCATGATGTCGGAGTCAGAGTAAGTGTCAAAGTCGGAGTCATGAAGTTGGAGTCCGAGTCAGAGTCCGAGTCATAGTCATGAGGTCAAAGTCAGAGTCATAGTCAGAGTCAGAGTCAGCGTCCGAGTCAGAGTCGAAGTCAGAGTCAGAGTCAGAGTCAGAGTCAGAGTCAGAGTCCAAGTCAGGGTCGGGTTAGAGTCAGAGTCAGAGTTAGAGTCAGAGTCAGAGTCAGAGTCCGAGTCTTGGTCGGGTTAGAGTCAGAGTCACAGTCAGAGCCAGAGTCAGAGTCAGAGTCAGAGCCAGAGTCGGACTCAGACTCAGAGTCAGAGTCAGAGTCAGAGTCAGAGTCAGAGTCAGAGTCAGAGTCAGAGTCAGAGTCGGAGTCAGAGTCCGAGTCTGGGTCGGGTTAAAGTCAGAGTCAGAGTCAGAGTCAGAGTCAGAGTCAGAGTCAGAGCCAGAGTCAGAGTCAGAGTCAGAGTCAGAGTCAGAGTCATAGTCAGAGTCAGAGTCAGATTTAGAATCAGAGTCAGAGTCTGATTCAGAGTCAGAGTCAGAGTCGGTGTAAGAGTCAGAGTCAGAGTCAGAGTCAGAGTCAGAGTCAGAGTCCGAGTCTGGGTCGGGTTAGAGTCAGAGTCCGAGTCAGGGTCAGGTCAGAGTCAGAGTCAGAGTCAGAGTCAGAGTCAGAGTCAGAGTCAGAGTCCGAGTCAGAGTCAGAGTCAGAGTCAGAGTCAGAGTCAGAGTCAGATTCCGAGTCAGAGTCAGAGTCAGGGTCAGAGTCGGAGTCAGAGTCAGAGTCAGAGTCAGAGTCAGAGTCAGAGTCAGAGTCGGAGTCAGAGTCAGAGTCAGAGTCAGAGTCAGAGTCCGAGTCAGAGTCAGAGTCAGAGTCAGAGTCAGAGCGAGAGTCGGAGTCAGAGTCAAAGTCAGAGTCAGAGTCAAAGTCCGAGTCAGGGTCGGGTCAGAGTCAAAGTCCGAGTCAGAGTCAGAGTCACAGTCAGAGTCGGAGTCAGAGTTAGAGTCAGAGTCAGATTCAGAGTCCGAGTCTGGGTCGGGTTGGAGTCAGAGTCAGAGTCAGAGCCAGAGTCAGAGTCAGAGTCAGAGTCAGAGTCAGAGTCAGAGTCAGAGTCAGAGTCAGAGTCAGAGTCAGAGTAAGAGTCAGAGTCAGAGTCAGAGTCAGAGTCAGAGTCAGATTCAGAGTCAGAGTCAGAGTCAGAGTCAGAGTCAGAGTCCGAGTCCGATTTCGAGTCCGAGTCCGAGTCCGAGTCCGAGTCAGGGTCAGGTCAGAGTCAGAGTCAAAGTCAGAGTCCGAGTCAGGGTCAAGCCAGAGTCATAGTCAGAGTCAGAGTCAGCGTCAGAGTCATGATGTTGGAGTCAGAGTAAGAGTCAAAGTCGGAGTCATGAAGTTCAAGTCCGAGTCAGAGTCCGAGTCATAGTCATGAGGTCAAAGTCAGAGTCATAGTCAGAGTCAGAGTCAGCGTCCAAGTCAGAGTCGAAGTCAGAGTCAGAGTCAGAGTCAGAGTCAGAGTCAGAGTCAGAGTCAGAGTTAGAGTTAGAGTCGGTGTAAGGGTCAGAGTCAGAGCCAGAGTCAGAGTCAGAGTCAGAGTCAGAGTCAGATTCAGAGTCAGAGTCAGAGTCAGAGTCAGAGTCAGAGTAAGAGTCAGAGTCAGAGTCAGAGTCAGGGTCAGAGTCAGAGTCAGAGTGAGAGTCAGAGTCAGAGTCAGAGTCAGAGTCAGAGTCCGATTCCGAGTCCGAGTCCGAGTCCGAGTCCGAGTCAGGGTCAGGTCAGAGTCAGAGTCAGAGTCAGAGTCAGAGTCAGAGTCAGAGTCAAAGTCAGAGTCATGATGTCGGAGTCGAAGTACGAGTCCGAACCAGGGTCAGGTCGGAGTCAGAGTCAGAGTCAGAGTCAGAGTCAGAGTCAGAGTCAGCGTCAGAGTCAATGTCAGAGTCAGAGTCAGAGTCAGAGTCAGAGTCAGTGACAGAGTCAGAGTCATGATGTCGGAGTCAGAGTAAGAGTCAAAGTCGGAGTCATGAAGTTGGAGTCCGAGTCAGAGTCCGAGTCATAGTCATGAGGTCAAAGTCAGAGTCATAGTCAGAGTGAGTGTCAGCGTCCGAGTCATAGTCGAAGTCAGAGTCAGAGTCCAAGTTAGGGTCGGGTTAGAGTCAGAGTCGGAGTCAGAGTCAGAGTCAGAGTCAGAGTCCGAGTCTGGGTCAGGTCAGAGTCAGAGTCAGAGTCAGAGTCAGAGTCAGAGTCAGTGTCAGTGACAGAGTCAGAGTCATGATGTCGGAGTCAGAGTAAGTGTCAAAGTCGGAGTCATGAAGTTGGAGTCCGAGTCAGAGTCCGAGTCATAGTCATGAGGTCAAAGTCAGAGTCATAGTCAGAGTCAGAGTCAGCGTCCGAGTCAGAGTCGAAGTCAGAGTCAGAGTCAGAGTCAGAGTCAGAGTCAGAGTCCAAGTCAGGGTCGGGTTAGAGTCAGAGTCAGAGTTAGAGTCAGAGTCAGAGTCAGAGTCCGAGTCTTGGTCGGGTTAGAGTCAGAGTCACAGTCAGAGCCAGAGTCAGAGTCAGAGTCAGAGCCAGAGTCGGACTCAGACTCAGAGTCAGAGTCAGAGTCAGAGTCAGAGTCAGAGTCAGAGTCAGAGTCAGAGTCAGAGTCGGAGTCAGAGTCCGAGTCTGGGTCGGGTTAAAGTCAGAGTCAGAGTCAGAGTCAGAGTCAGAGTCAGAGTCAGAGCCAGAGTCAGAGTCAGAGTCAGAGTCAGAGTCAGAGTCATAGTCAGAGTCAGAGTCAGATTTAGAATCAGAGTCAGAGTCTGATTCAGAGTCAGAGTCAGAGTCGGTGTAAGAGTCAGAGTCAGAGTCAGAGTCAGAGTCAGAGTCAGAGTCCGAGTCTGGGTCGGGTTAGAGTCAGAGTCCGAGTCAGGGTCAGGTCAGAGTCAGAGTCAGAGTCAGAGTCAGAGTCAGAGTCAGAGTCAGAGTCCGAGTCAGAGTCAGAGTCAGAGTCAGAGTCAGAGTCAGAGTCAGAGTCAGAGTCAGAGTCAGAGTCAGAGTCAGAGTCAGCGTCAGAGTCAGAGTCAGAGTCAGAATCAGAGTCAAAGTCTGATTCAGAGTCAGAGTCAGAGTCAGAGTCAGAGTCAGAGTCAGAGTCAGAGTCAGAGTCAGAGTCGGAGTCAGAGTCCGTGCCAGGGTCAGGTCGGAGTCAGAGTCAGAGTCAGAGTTAGAGTCAGAGTCAGAGTCAGAGTCAGAGTCAGAGTCAGAGTCAGAATCAGAGTCAGAGTCTGATTCAAAGTCAGAGTCAGAGTCAGAGTCAGAGTCGGAGTCAGAGTCAGAGTCAGAGTCAGATTCAGAGTCAGAGTCAGAGTCAGAGTCCGAGTCAGGGTCAAGCCAGAGTCATAGTCAGAGTCAGAGTCAGCGTCAGAGTCATGATGTCGGAGTCAGAGGAAGAGTCAAAGTCGGAGTCATGAAGTTCGAGTCCGAGTCAGAGTCCGAGTCATAGTCATGAGGTCAAAGTCAGAGTCATAGTCAGAGTCAGCGTCCAAGTCAGAGTCGAAGTCAGAGTCAGAGTCAGAGTCAGAGTCAGAGTCAGAGTCAGAGTCAGAGTTAGAGTTAGAGTCGGTGTCAGGGTCAGAGTCAGAGCCAGAGTCAGAGTCAGGGTCAGAGTCAGAGTCAGAGTCAGATTCAGAGTCAGAGTCAGAGTCAGAGTCAGAGTCAGAGTAAGAGTCAGAGTCAGAGTCAGAGTCAGGGTCAGAGTCAGAGTCAGAGTGAGAGTCAGAGTCAGAGTCAGAGTCAGAGTCCGAGTCCGATTCCGAGTCCGCGTCCGAGTCCGAGTCCGAGTCAGGGTCAGGTCAGAGTCAGAGTCAGAGTCAGAGTCAGAGTCAGAGTCAGAGTCAAAGTCAGAGTCAGAGTCAGAGTCAGAGTCAGAGTCAGTGACAGAGTCAGAGTCATGATTTCGGAGTCAGAGTAAGAGTCAAAGTCGGAGTCATAAAGTTGGAGTCCGAGTCAGAGTCCGAGTCATAGTCACGAGGTCAAAGTCAGAGTCATAGTCAGAGTCAGTGTCAGCGTCCGAGTCATAGTCGAAGTCAGAGTCAGAGTCCAAGTCAGGGTCGGGTTAGAGTCAGAGTCGGAGTCAGAGTCAGAGTCAGCGTCAGAGTCAATGTCAGAGTCAGAGTCAGAGTCAGAGTCAGAGTCAGTGACAGAGTCAGAGTCATGATTTCGGAGTCAGAGTAAGAGTCAAAGTCGGAGTCATGAAGTTGGAGTCCGAGTCAGAGTCCGAGTCATAGTCACGAGGTCAAAGTCAGAGTCATAGTCAGAGTCAGTGTCAGCGTCCGAGTCATAGTCGAAGTCAGAGTCAGAGTCCAAGTCAGGGTCGGGTTAGAGTCAGAGTCGGAGTCAGAGTCAGAGTCTGAGTCAGAGTCCGAGTCTGGGTCAGGTCAGAGTCAGAGTCAGAGTCAGAGTCAGAGTCAGAGTCAGAGTCAGTGACAGAGTCAGAGTCATGATGTCGGAGTCAGAGTAAGTGTCAAATTTGGAGTCATGAAGTTGGAGTCCGAGTCAGAGTCCGAGTCATAGTCATGAGGTCAAAGTCAGAGTCATAGTCAGAGTCAGAGTCAGCGTCCGAGTCAGAGTCGAAGTCAGAGTCAGAGTCAGAGTCAGAGTCAGAGTCAGAGTCCAAGTCAGGGTCGGGTTAGAGTCAGAGTCAGAGTTAGAGTCAGAGTCAGAGTCAGAGTCCGAGTCTGGGTCGGGTTAGAGTCAGAGTCACAGTCAGAGCCAGAGTCAGAGTCAGAGTCAGAGCCAGAGTCGGACTCAGACTCAGAGTCAGAGTCAGAGTCAGAGTCAGAGTCCGAGTCTGGGTCGGGTTAAAGTCAGAGTCAGAGTCGGAGTCAGAGTCAGAGTCAGAGTCAGAGTCAGAGTCGGAGTCAGAGTCCGAGTCTGGGTCGGGTTAAAGTCAGAGTCAGAGTCAGAGTCAGAGTCAGAGTCAGAGTCAGAGCCAGAGTCAGAGTCAGAGTCAGAGTCAGAGTCAGAGTCATAGTCAGAGTAAGAGTCAGATTTAGAATCAGAGTCAGAGTCTGATTCAGAGTCAGAGTCAGAGTCGGTGTCAGAGTCAGAGTCAGAGTCAGAGTCCGAGTCAGTGTCAGGTCAGAGTCAGAGTCAGAGTCAGAGTCAGAGTCAGAGTTAGAGTCAGAGTCGGTGTCAGGGTCAGGTCAGAGTCAGAGTCAGAGTCAGAGTAAGCGTCAGAGCGAGAGTCGGAGTCAGAGTCAAAGTCAGAGTCAGAGTCAAAGTCCGAGTCAGGGTCGGGTCAGAGTCAAAGTCCGAGTCAGAGTCAGAGTCACAGTCAGAGTCGGAGTCTGAGTTAGAGTCTGAGTCAGAGTCAGAGTCCGAGTCTGGGTCGGGTTAGAGTCAGAGTCAGAGTCAGAGCCAGAGTCAGAGTCAGAGTCAGAGTCAGAGTCGGAGTCAGAATCAGAGTCAGAGTCAGAGTCAGAGTCCGAGTCAGGGTCAGAGTCAGAGTCAGATGCAGAGTCGAAGTCAGAGTCAGAGTCAGAGTCAGAGTCGGAGTCAGAGTCAGAGTCAGAGTCAGAGTCAGAGTCAGAGTCAGAGTCAGAGTCAGAGTCAGAGTCACAGTCAGCGTCAGAGTCAGAGTCAGAGTCAGAGTCAGAGTCAGATTCCGAGTCAGAGTCAGAGTCAGAGTCAGAGTCGGAGTCAGAGTCAGAGTCAGAGTCAGAGTCAGAGTCAGAGTCAGAGTCGGAGTCAGAGTCAGAGTCAGAGTCAGAGTCAGAGTCCGAGTCAGAGTCAGAGTCAGAGTCAGAGTCAGAGCGAGAGTCGGAGTCAGAGTCAAAGTCAGAGTCAGAGTCAAAGTCCGAGTCAGGGTCGGGTCAGAGTCAAAGTCCGAGTCAGAGTCAGAGTCACAGTCAGATTCGGAGTCAGAGTTAGAGTCAGAGTCAGATTCAGAGTCCGAGTCTGGGTCGGGTGAGAGTCAGAGTCAGAGTCAGAGCCAGAGTCAGAGTCAGAGTCAGAGTCAGAGTCAGAGTCAGAGTCAGAGTCAGAGTCAGAGTCAGAGTCAGAGTAAGAGTCAGAGTCAGAGTCAGAGTCAAAGTCAGAGTCAGATTCAGAGTCAGAGTCAGAGTCAGAGTCAGAGTCAGAGTCCGAGTCCGAGTCAGGGTCAGGTCAGAGTCAGAGTCAGAGTCAGAGTCAGCGTCAGAGTCATGATGTCGGAGTCAGAGTAAGAGTCAAAGTCGGAGTCATGAAGTTCGAGTCCGAGTCAGAGTCCGAGTCATAGTCATGAGGTCAAAGTCAGAGTCATAGTCAGAGTCAGAGTCAGCGTCCAAGTCAGAGTCGAAGTCAGAGTCAGAGTCAGAGTCAGAGTCAGAGTCAGAGTCAGAGTCAGAGTTAGAATTAGAGTCGGTGTAAGGGTCAGAGTCAGAGCCAGAGTCAGAGTCAGAGTCAGAGTCAGAGTCAGATTCAGAGTCAGAGTCAGAGTGAGAGTCAGAGTCAGAGTCAGAGTCAGAGTCCGAGTCCGATTCCGAGTCCGAGTCCGAGTCCGAGTCCGAGTCAGGGTCAGGTCAGAGTCAGAGTCAGAGTCAGAGTCAGAGTCAGAGTCAGAGTCAAAGTCAGAGTCATGATGTCGGAGTCGAAGTACGAGTCCGAACCAGGGTCAGGTCGGAGTCAGAGTCAGAGTCAGAGTCAGAGTCAGAGTCAAAGTCAGCGTCAGAGTCAATGTCAGAGTCAGAGTCAGAGTCAGAGTCAGAGTCAGTGACAGAGTCAGAGTCATGATGTCGGAGTCAGAGTAAGAGTCAAAGTCGGAGTCATGAAGTTGGAGTCCGAGTCAGAGTCCGAGTCATAGTCATGAGGTCAAAGTCAGAGTCATAGTCAGAGTCAGTGTCAGCGTCCGAGTCATAGTCGAAGTCAGAGTCAGAGTCCAAGTCAGGGTCGGGTTAGAGTCAGAGTCGGAGTCAGAGTCAGAGTCAGAGTCAGAGTCCGAGTCTGGGTCAGGTCAGAGTCAGAGTCAGAGTCAGAGTCAGAGTCAGAGTCAGAGTCAGTGACAGAGTCAGAGTCATGATGTCGGAGTCAGAGTAAGTGTCAAAGTCGGAGTCATGAAGTTGGAGTCCGAGTCAGAGTCCGAGTCATAGTCATGAGGTCAAAGTCAGAGTCATAGTCAGAGTCAGAGTCAGCGTCCGAGTCAGAGTCGAAGTCAGAGTCAGAGTCAGAGTCAGAGTCAGAGTCAGAGTCCAAGTCAGGGTCGGGTTAGAGTCAGAGTCAGAGTTAGAGTCAGAGTCAGAGTCAGAGTCCGAGTCTGGGTCGGGTTAGAGTCAGAGTCACAGTCAGAGCCAGAGTCAGAGTCAGAGTCAGAGCCAGAGTCGGACTCAGACTCAGAGTCAGAGTCAGAGTCAGAGTCAGAGTCAGAGTCCGAGTCTGGGTCGGGTTAAAGTCAGAGTCAGAGTCGGAGTCAGAGTCAGAGTCAGAGTCAGAGTCAGAGTCGGAGTCAGAGTCCGAGTCTGGGTCGGGTTAAAGTCAGAGTCAGAGTCAGAGTCAGAGTCAGAGTCAGAGTCAGAGCCAGAGTCAGAGTCAGAGTCGGAGTCAGAGTCAGAGTCATAGTCAGAGTCAGAGTCAGATTTAGAATCAGAGTCAGAGTCTGATTCAGAGTCAGAGTCAGAGTCGGTGTCAGAGTCAGAGTCAGAGTCAGAGTCCGAGTCAGTGTCAGGTCAGAGTCAGAGTCAGAGTCAGAGTCAGAGTCAGAGTTAGAGTCAGAGTCGGTGTCAGGGTCAGGTCAGAGTCAGAGTCAGAGTCAGAGTAAGCGTCAGAGTCAGAGTCGGTGTCAGGGTCAGGTCAGAGTCAGAGTCAGAGTCAGAGTAAGCGTCAGAGCGAGAGTCGGAGTCAGAGTCAAAGTCAGAGTCAGAGTCAAAGTCCGAGTCAGGGTCGGGTCAGAGTCAAAGTCCGAGTCAGAGTCAGAGTCACAGTCAGAGTCGGAGTCTGAGTTAGAGTCGGAGTCAGAGTCAGAGTCCGAGTCTGGGTCGGGTTAGAGTCAGAGTCAGAGTCAGAGCCAGAGTCAGAGTCAGAGTCAGAGTCAGAGTCGGAGTCAGAATCAGAGTCAGAGTCAGAGTCAGAGTCCGAGTCAGGGTCAGAGTCAGAGTCAGATGCAGAGTCGAAGTCAGAGTCAGAGTCAGAGTCAGAGTCGGAGTCAGAGTCAGAGTCAGAGTCAGAGTCAGAGTCAGAGTCAGAGTCAGAGTCAGAGTCAGAGTCACAGTCAGCGTCAGAGTCAGAGTCAGAGTCAGAGTCAGAGTCAGATTCCGAGTCAGAGTCAGAGTCAGAGTCAGAGTCGGAGTCAGAGTCAGAGTCAGAGTCAGAGTCAGAGTCAGAGTCAGAGTCGGAGTCAGAGTCAGAGTCAGAGTCAGAGTCAGAGTCCGAGTCAGAGTCAGAGTCAGAGTCAGAGTCAGAGCGAGAGTCGGAGTCAGAGTCAAAGTCAGAGTCAGAGTCAAAGTCCGAGTCAGGGTCGGGTCAGAGTCAAAGTCCGAGTCAGAGTCAGAGTCACAGTCAGATTCGGAGTCAGAGTTAGAGTCAGAGTCAGATTCAGAGTCCGAGTCTGGGTCGGGTGAGAGTCAGAGTCAGAGTCAGAGCCAGAGTCAGAGTCAGAGTCAGAGTCAGAGTCAGAGTCAGAGTCAGAGTCAGAGTCAGAGTCAGAGTCAGAGTAAGAGTCAGAGTCAGAGTCAGAGTCAGAGTCAGAGTCAGATTCAGAGTCAGAGTCAGAGTCAGAGTCAGAGTCAGAGTCCGAGTCCGAGTCAGGGTCAGGTCAGAGTCAGAGTCAGAGTCAGAGTCCGAGTCAGGGTCAAGCCAGAGTCATAGTCAGAGTCAGAGTCAGCGTCAGAGTCATGATGTCGGAGTCAGAGTAAGAGTCAAAGTCGGAGTCATGAAGTTCGAGTCCGAGTCAGAGTCCGAGTCATAGTCATGAGGTCAAAGTCAGAGT
This sequence comes from Tenthredo distinguenda, assembly GCA_947538915.1. Lineage (NCBI taxonomy): Eukaryota > Metazoa > Arthropoda > Insecta > Hymenoptera > Tenthredinidae > Tenthredo > Tenthredo distinguenda. The sequence goes on from OX384534.1 coordinate 18,576,180, forward strand.
CATAGTCAGAGTCAGAGTCAGCGTCCAAGTCAGAGTCGAAGTCAGAGTCAGAGTCAGAGTCAGAGTCAGAGTCAGAGTCAGAGTCAGAGTCAGAGTTAGAGTCGGTGTAAGGGTCAGAGTCAGAGCCAGAGTCAGAGTCAGAGTCAGAGTCAGAGTCAGATTCAGAGTCAGAGTCAGAGTGAGAGTCAGAGTCAGAGTCAGAGTCAGAGTCCGAGTCCGATTCCGAGTCCGAGTCCGAGTCCGAGTCCGAGTCAGGGTCAGGTCAGAGTCAGAGTCAGAGTCAGAGTCAGAGTCAGAGTCAGAGTCAAAGTCAGAGTCATGATGTCGGAGTCGAAGTACGAGTCCGAACCAGGGTCAGGTCGGAGTCAGAGTCAGAGTCAGAGTCAGAGTCAGAGTCAAAGTCAGCGTCAGAGTCAATGTCAGAGTCAGAGTCAGAGTCAGAGTCAGAGTCAGTGACAGAGTCAGAGTCATGATGTCGGAGTCAGAGTAAGAGTCAAAGTCGGAGTCATGAAGTTGGAGTCCGAGTCAGAGTCCGAGTCATAGTCATGAGGTCAAAGTCAGAGTCATAGTCAGAGTCAGTGTCAGCGTCCGAGTCATAGTCGAAGTCAGAGTCAGAGTCCAAGTCAGGGTCGGGTTAGAGTCAGAGTCGGAGTCAGAGTCAGAGTCAGAGTCAGAGTCCGAGTCTGGGTCAGGTCAGAGTCAGAGTCAGAGTCAGAGTCAGAGTCAGAGTCAGAGTCAGTGACAGAGTCAGAGTCATGATGTCGGAGTCAGAGTAAGTGTCAAAGTCGGAGTCATGAAGTTGGAGTCCGAGTCAGAGTCCGAGTCATAGTCATGAGGTCAAAGTCAGAGTCATAGTCAGAGTCAGAGTCAGCGTCCGAGTCAGAGTCGAAGTCAGAGTCAGAGTCAGAGTCAGAGTCAGAGTCAGAGTCCAAGTCAGGGTCGGGTTAGAGTCAGAGTCAGAGTTAGAGTCAGAGTCAGAGTCAGAGTCCGAGTCTGGGTCGGGTTAGAGTCAGAGTCACAGTCAGAGCCAGAGTCAGAGTCAGAGTCAGAGCCAGAGTCGGACTCAGACTCAGAGTCAGAGTCAGAGTCAGAGTCAGAGTCAGAGTCCGAGTCTGGGTTGGGTTAAAGTCAGAGTCAGAGTCGGAGTCAGAGTCAGAGTCAGAGTCAGAGTCAGAGTCGGAGTCAGAGTCCGAGTCTGGGTCGGGTTAAAGTCAGAGTCAGAGTCAGAGTCAGAGTCAGAGTCAGAGTCAGAGCCAGAGTCAGAGTCAGAGTCGGAGTCAGAGTCAGAGTCATAGTCAGAGTCAGAGTCAGATTTAGAATCAGAGTCAGAGTCTGATTCAGAGTCAGAGTCAGAGTCGGTGTCAGAGTCAGAGTCAGAGTCAGAGTCCGAGTCAGTGTCAGGTCAGAGTCAGAGTCAGAGTCAGAGTCAGAGTCAGAGTTAGAGTCAGAGTCGGTGTCAGGGTCAGGTCAGAGTCAGAGTCAGAGTCAGCGTAAGCGTCAGAGCGAGAGTCGGAGTCAGAGTCAAAGTCAGAGTCAGAGTCAAAGTCCGAGTCAGGGTCGGGTCAGAGTCAAAGTCCGAGTCAGAGTCAGAGTCACAGTCAGAGTCGGAGTCTGAGTTAGAGTCGGAGTCAGAGTCAGAGTCCGAGTCTGGGTCGGGTTAGAGTCAGAGTCAGAGTCAGAGCCAGAGTCAGAGTCAGAGTCAGAGTCAGAGTCGGAGTCAGAGTCAGATTCAGAGTCAGAGTCAGAGTCCGAGTCAGGGTCAGAGTCAGAGTCAGATGCAGAGTCGAAGTCAGAGTCAGAGTCAGAGTCAGAGTCAGAGTCAGAGTCAGAGTCAGAGTCAGAGTCCGAGTCTGGGTCGGGTTAGAGTCAGAGTCCGAGTCAGGGTCAGGTCAGAGTCAGAATCAGAGTCAGAGTCAGAGTCAGAGTCAGAGTCAGAGTCCGAGTCAGAGTCAGAGTCAGAGTCAGAGTCAGAGTCAGAGTCAGAGTCAGAGTCAGAGTCAGAGTAAGCGTCAGAGCGAGAGTCGGAGTCAGAGTCAAAGTCAGAGTCAGAGTCAAAGTCCGAGTCAGGGTCGGGTCAGAGTCAAAGTCCGAGTCAGAGTCAGAGTCACAGTCAGAGTCGGAGTCTGAGTTAGAGTCGGAGTCAGAGTCAGAGTCCGAGTCTGGGTCGGGTTAGAGTCAGAGTCAGAGTCAGAGCCAGAGTCAGAGTCAGAGTCAGTATCAGAGTCGGAGTCAGAATCAGAGTCAGAGTCAGAGTCAGAGTCCGAGTCAGGGTCAGAGTCAGAGTCAGATGCAGAGTCGAAGGCAGAGTCAGAGTCAGAGTCAGAGTCAGAGTCAGAGTCAGAGTCAGAGTCAGAGTCCGAGTCTGGGTCGGGTTAGAGTCAGAGTCCGAGTCAGGGTCAGGTCAGAGTCAGAGTCAGAGTCAGAGTCAGAGTCAGAGTCAGAGTCAGAGTCCGAGTCAGAGTCAGAGTCAGAGTCAGAGTCAGAGTCAGAGTCAGAGTCAGAGTCAGAGTCAGAGTCAGAGTCACAGTCAGCGTCAGAGTCAGAGTCAGAGTCAGAGTCAGAGTCAGATTCCGAGTCAGAGTCAGAGTCAGAGTCAGAGTCGGAGTCAGAGTCAGAGTCAGAGTCAGAGTCAGAGTCAGAGTCAGAGTCAGAGTCAGAGTCAGAGTCAGAGTAAGAGTCAGAGTCAGAGTCAGAGTCAGAGTCAGAGTCAGATTCAGAGTCAGAGTCAGAGTCAGAGTCAGAGTCAGAGTCCGAGTCCGATTTCGAGTCCGAGTCCGAGTCCGAGTCCGAGTCAGGGTCAGGTCAGAGTCAGAGTCAGAGTCAGAGTCCGAGTCAGGGTCAAGCCAGAGTCATAGTCAGAGTCAGAGTCAGCGTCAGAGTCATGATGTTGGAGTCAGAGTAAGAGTCAAAGTCGGAGTCATGAAGTTCGAGTCCGAGTCAGAGTCCGAGTCATAGTCATGAGGTCAAAGTCAGAGTCATAGTCAGAGTCAGAGTCAGCGTCCAAGTCAGAGTCGAAGTCAGAGTCAGAGTCAGAGTCAGAGTCAGAGTCAGAGTCAGAGTCAGAGTTAGAGTTAGAGTCGGTGTAAGGGTCAGAGTCAGAGCCAGAGTCAGAGTCAGAGTCAGAGTCAGAGTCAGATTCAGAGTCAGAGTCAGAGTGAGAGTCAGAGTCAGAGTCAGAGTCAGAGTCCGAGTCCGATTCCGAGTCCGAGTCCGAGTCCGAGTCCGAGTCAGGGTCAGGTCAGAGTCAGAGTCAGAGTCAGAGTCAGAGTCAGAGTCAGAGTCAAAGTCAGAGTCATGATGTCGGAGTCGAAGTACGAGTCCGAACCAGGGTCAGGTCGGAGTCAGAGTCAGAGTCAGAGTCAGAGTCAGAGTCAAAGTCAGCGTCAGAGTCAATGTCAGAGTCAGAGTCAGAGTCAGAGTCAGAGTCAGTGACAGAGTCAGAGTCATGATGTCGGAGTCAGAGTAAGAGTCAAAGTCGGAGTCATGAAGTTGGAGTCCGAGTCAGAGTCCGAGTCATAGTCATGAGGTCAAAGTCAGAGTCATAGTCAGAGTCAGTGTCAGCGTCCGAGTCATAGTCGAAGTCAGAGTCAGAGTCAGAGTCAGAGTCAGAGTCAGAGTCCAAGTCAGGGTCGGGTTAGAGTCAGAGTCAGAGTTAGAGTCAGAGTCAGAGTCAGAGTCCGAGTCTGGGTCGGGTTAGAGTCAGAGTCACAGTCAGAGCCAGAGTCAGAGTCAGAGTCAGAGCCAGAGTCGGACTCAGACTCAGAGTCAGAGTCAGAGTCAGAGTCAGAGTCAGAGTCCGAGTCTGGGTCGGGTTAAAGTCAGAGTCAGAGTCGGAGTCAGAGTCAGAGTCAGAGTCAGAGTCAGAGTCGGAGTCAGAGTCCGAGTCTGGGTCGGGTTAAAGTCAGAGTCAGAGTCAGAGTCAGAGTCAGAGTCAGAGTCAGAGCCAGAGTCAGAGTCAGAGTCGGAGTCAGAGTCAGAGTCATAGTCAGAGTCAGAGTCAGATTTAGAATCAGAGTCAGAGTCTGATTCAGAGTCAGAGTCAGAGTCGCTGTCAGAGTCAGAGTCAGAGTCAGAGTCCGAGTCAGTGTCAGGTCAGAGTCAGAGTCAGAGTCAGAGTCAGAGTCAGAGTTAGAGTCAGAGTCGGTGTCAGGGTCAGGTCAGAGTCAGAGTCAGAGTCAGAGTAAGCGTCAGAGCGAGAGTCGGAGTCAGAGTCAAAGTCAGAGTCAGAGTCAAAGTCCGAGTCAGGGTCGGGTCAGAGTCAAAGTCCGAGTCAGAGTCAGAGTCACAGTCAGAGTCGGAGTCTGAGTTAGAGTCGGAGTCAGAGTCAGAGTCCGAGTCTGGGTCGGGTTAGAGTCAGAGTCAGAGTCAGAGCCAGAGTCAGAGTCAGAGTCAGAGTCAGAGTCGGAGTCAGAGTCAGATTCAGAGTCAGAGTCAGAGTCCGAGTCAGGGTCAGAGTCAGAGTCAGATGCAGAGTCGAAGTCAGAGTCAGAGTCAGAGTCAGAGTCAGAGTCAGAGTCAGAGTCCGAGTCTGGGTCGGGTTAGAGTCAGAGTCCGAGTCAGGGTCAGGTCAGAGTCAGAGTCAGAGTCAGAGTCAGAGTCAGAGTCAGAGTCAGAGTCCGAGTCAGAGTCAGAGTCAGAGTCAGAGTCAGAGTCAGAGTCAGAGTCAGAGTCAGAGTCAGAGTCAGAGTCACAGTCAGCGTCAGAGTCAGAGTCAGAGTCAGAGTCAGAGTCAGATTCCGAGTCAGAGTCAGAGTCAGAGTCAGAGTCGGAGTCAGAGTCAGAGTCAGAGTCAGAGTCAGAGTCAGAGTCAGAGTCGGAGTCAGAGTCAGAGTCAGAGTCACAGTCAGAGTCCGAGTCAGAGTCAGAGTCAGAGTCAGAGTCAGAGCGAGAGTCGGAGTCAGAGTCAAAGTCAGAGTCAGAGTCAAAGTCCGAGTCAGGGTCGGGTCAGAGTCAAAGTCCGAGTCAGAGTCAGAGTCACAGTCAGAGTCGGAGTCAGAGTTAGAGTCAGAGTCAGATTCAGAGTCCGAGTCTGGGTCGGGTTGGAGTCAGAGTCAGAGTCAGAGCCAGAGTCAGAGTCAGAGTCAGAGTCAGAGTCAGAGTCAGAGTCAGAGTCAGAGTCAGAGTCAGAGTCAGAGTAAGAGTCAGAGTCAGAGTCAGAGTCAGAGTCAGAGTCAGATTCAGAGTCAGAGTCAGAGTCAGAGTCAGAGTCAGAGTCCGAGTCCGATTTCGAGTCCGAGTCCGAGTCCGAGTCCGAGTCAGGGTCAGGTCAGAGTCAGAGTCAGAGTCAGAGTCCGAGTCAGGGTCAAGCCAGAGTCATAGTCAGAGTCAGAGTCAGCGTCAGAGTCATGATGTTGGAGTCAGAGTAAGAGTCAAAGTCGGAGTCATGAAGTTCGAGTCCGAGTCAGAGTCCGAGTCATAGTCATGAGGTCAAAGTCAGAGTCATAGTCAGAGTCAGAGTCAGCGTCCAAGTCAGAGTCGAAGTCAGAGTCAGAGTCAGAGTCAGAGTCAGAGTCAGAGTCAGAGTCAGAGTTAGAGTTAGAGTCGGTGTAAGGGTCAGAGTCAGAGCCAGAGTCAGAGTCAGAGTCAGAGTCAGAGTCAGATTCAGAGTCAGAGTCAGAGTCAGAGTCAGAGTCAGAGTAAGAGTCAGAGTCAGAGTCAGAGTCAGGGTCGGAGTCAGAGTCAGAGTGAGAGTCAGAGTCGGAGTCAGAGTCGGAGTCAGAGTCCGATTCCGAGTCCGAGTCCGAGTCCGAGTCCGAGTCAGGGTCAGGTCAGAGTCAGAGTCAGAGTCAGAGTCAGAGTCAGAGTCCTAGTCAAAGTCAGAGTCATGATGTCGGAGTCGAAGTACGAGTCCGAACCAGGGTCAGGTCGGAGTCAGAGTCAGAGTCAGAGTCAGAGTCAGAGTCAGAGTCAGCGTCAGAGTCAATGTCAGAGTCAGAGTCAGAGTCAGAGTCAGAGTCAGTGACAGAGTCAGAGTCATGATGTCGGAGTCAGAGTAAGAGTCAAAGTCGGAGTCATGAAGTTGGAGTCCGAGTCAGAGTCCGAGTCATAGTCATGAGGTCAAAGTCAGAGTCATAGTCAGAGTCAGTGTCAGCGTCCGAGTCATAGTCGAAGTCAGAGTCAGAGTCTAAGTTAGGGTCGGGTTAGAGTCAGAGTCGGAGTCAGAGTCAGAGTCAGAGTCAGAGTCCGAGTCTGGGTCAGGTCAGAGTCAGAGTCAGAGTCAGAGTCAGAGTCAGAGTCAGAGTCAGAGTCAGAGTCACAGTCAGCGTCAGAGTCAGAGTCAGAGTCAGAGTCAGAGTCAGATTCCGAGTCAGAGTCAGAGTCAGGGTCAGAGTCGGAGTCAGAGTCAGAGTCAGAGTCAGAGTCAGAGTCAGAGTCAGAGTCGGAGTCAGAGTCAGAGTCAGAGTCAGAGTCAGAGTCCGAGTCAGAGTCAGAGTCAGAGTCAGAGTCAGAGCGAGAGTCGGAGTCAGAGTCAAAGTCAGAGTCAGAGTCAAAGTCCGAGTCAGGGTCGGGTCAGAGTCAAAGTCCGAGTCAGAGTCAGAGTCACAGTCAGAGTCGGAGTCAGAGTTAGAGTCAGAGTCAGATTCAGAGTCCGAGTCTGGGTCGGGTTGGAGTCAGAGTCAGAGTCAGAGCCAGAGTCAGAGTCAGAGTCAGAGTCAGAGTCAGAGTCAGAGTCAGAGTCAGAGTCAGAGTCAGAGTCAGAGTAAGAGTCAGAGTCAGAGTCAGAGTCAGAGTCAGAGTCAGATTCAGAGTCAGAGTCAGAGTCAGAGTCAGAGTCAGAGTCCGAGTCCGATTTCGAGTCCGAGTCCGAGTCCGAGTCCGAGTCAGGGTCAGGTCAGAGTCAGAGTCAAAGTCAGAGTCCGAGTCAGGGTCAAGCCAGAGTCATAGTCAGAGTCAGAGTCAGCGTCAGAGTCATGATGTTGGAGTCAGAGTAAGAGTCAAAGTCGGAGTCATGAAGTTCAAGTCCGAGTCAGAGTCCGAGTCATAGTCATGAGGTCAAAGTCAGAGTCATAGTCAGAGTCAGAGTCAGCGTCCAAGTCAGAGTCGAAGTCAGAGTCAGAGTCAGAGTCAGAGTCAGAGTCAGAGTCAGAGTCAGAGTTAGAGTTAGAGTCGGTGTAAGGGTCAGAGTCAGAGCCAGAGTCAGAGTCAGAGTCAGAGTCAGAGTCAGATTCAGAGTCAGAGTCAGAGTCAGAGTCAGAGTCAGAGTAAGAGTCAGAGTCAGAGTCAGAGTCAGGGTCAGAGTCAGAGTCAGAGTGAGAGTCAGAGTCAGAGTCAGAGTCAGAGTCAGAGTCCGATTCCGAGTCCGAGTCCGAGTCCGAGTCCGAGTCAGGGTCAGGTCAGAGTCAGAGTCAGAGTCACAGTCAGAGTCAGAGTCAGAGTCAAAGTCAGAGTCATGATGTCGGAGTCGAAGTACGAGTCCGAACCAGGGTCAGGTCGGAGTCAGAGTCAGAGTCAGAGTCAGAGTCAGAGTCAGAGTCAGCGTCAGAGTCAATGTCAGAGTCAGAGTCAGAGTCAGAGTCAGAGTCAGTGACAGAGTCAGAGTCATGATGTCGGAGTCAGAGTAAGAGTCAAAGTCGGAGTCATGAAGTTGGAGTCCGAGTCAGAGTCCGAGTCATAGTCATGAGGTCAAAGTCAGAGTCATAGTCAGAGTGAGTGTCAGCGTCCGAGTCATAGTCGAAGTCAGAGTCAGAGTCCAAGTTAGGGTCGGGTTAGAGTCAGAGTCGGAGTCAGAGTCAGAGTCAGAGTCAGAGTCCGAGTCTGGGTCAGGTCAGAGTCAGAGTCAGAGTCAGAGTCAGAGTCAGAGTCAGTGTCAGTGACAGAGTCAGAGTCATGATGTCGGAGTCAGAGTAAGTGTCAAAGTCGGAGTCATGAAGTTGGAGTCCGAGTCAGAGTCCGAGTCATAGTCATGAGGTCAAAGTCAGAGTCATAGTCAGAGTCAGAGTCAGCGTCCGAGTCAGAGTCGAAGTCAGAGTCAGAGTCAGAGTCAGAGTCAGAGTCAGAGTCCAAGTCAGGGTCGGGTTAGAGTCAGAGTCAGAGTTAGAGTCAGAGTCAGAGTCAGAGTCCGAGTCTGGGTCGGGTTAGAGTCAGAGTCACAGTCAGAGCCAGAGTCAGAGTCAGAGTCAGAGCCAGAGTCGGACTCAGACTCAGAGTCAGAGTCAGAGTCAGAGTCAGAGTCAGAGTCAGAGTCAGAGTCAGAGTCAGAGTCGGAGTCAGAGTCCGAGTCTGGGTCGGGTTAAAGTCAGAGTCAGAGTCAGAGTCAGAGTCAGAGTCAGAGTCAGAGCCAGAGTCAGAGTCAGAGTCAGAGTCAGAGTCAGAGTCATAGTCAGAGTCAGAGTCAGATTTAGAATCAGAGTCAGAGTCTGATTCAGAGTCAGAGTCAGAGTCGGTGTAAGAGTCAGAGTCAGAGTCAGAGTCCGAGTCAGTGTCAGGTCAGAGTCAGAGTCAGAGTCAGAGTCAGAGTCAGAGTTAGAGTCAGAGTCGGTGTCAGGGTCAGGTCAGAGTCAGAGTCAGAGTCAGAGTAAGCGTCAGAGCGAGAGTCGGAGTCAGAGTCAAAGTCAGAGTCAGAGTCAAAGTCCGAGTCAGGGTCGGGTCAGAGTCAAAGTCCGAGTCAGAGTCAGAGTCACAGTCAGATTCGGAGTCTGAGTTAGAGTCGGAGTCAGAGTCAGAGTCCGAGTCTGGGTCGGGTTAGAGTCAGAGTCAGAGTCAGAGCCAGAGTCAGAGTCAGAGTCAGAGTCAGAGTCGGAGTCAGAGTCAGATTCAGAGTCAGAGTCAGAGTCCGAGTCAGGGTCAGAGTCAGAGTCAGATGCAGAGTCGAAGTCAGAGTCAGAGTCAGAGTCAGAGTCAGAGTCAGAGTCAGAGTCAGAGTCAGAGTCCGAGTCTGGGTCGGGTTAGAGTCAGAGTCACAGTCAGCGCCAGAGACGGACTCAGACTCAGAGTCAGAGTCAGAGTCAGAGTCAGAGTCAGAGTCCGAGTCTGGGTCGGGTTAAAGTCAGAGTCAGAGTCGGAGTCAGAGTCAGAGTCAGAGTCAGAGTCAGAGTCGGAGTCAGAGTCCGAGTCTGGGTCGGGTTAAAGTCAGAGTCAGAGTCAGAGTCAGAGTCAGAGTCAGAGTCAGAGCCAGAGTCAGAGTCAGATTCAGAGTCAGAGTCAGAGTCATAGTCAGAGTCAGAGTCAGATTTAGAATCAGAGTCAGAGTCTGATTCAGAGTCAGAGTCAGAGTCGGTGTCAGAGTCAGAGTCAGAGTCAGAGTCCGAGTCAGTGTCAGGTCAGAGTCAGAGTCAGAGTCAGAGTCAGAGTCAGAGTTAGAGTCAGAGTCGGTGTCAGGGTCAGGTCAGAGTCAGAGTCAGAGTCAGAGTAAGCGTCAGAGTCAGAGTAAGCGTCAGAGCGAGAGTCGGAGTCAGAGTCAAAGTCAGAGTCAGAGTCAAAGTCCGAGTCAGGGTCGGGTCAGAGTCAAAGTCCGAGTCGGAGTCAGAGTCACAGTCAGAGTCGGAGTCTGAGTTAGAGTCGGAGTCAGAGTCAGAGTCCGAGTCTGGGTCGGGTTAGAGTCAGAGTCAGAGTCAGAGCCAGAGTCAGAGTCAGAGTCAGAGTCAGAGTCAGAGTCGGAGTCAGAGTCAGATTCAGAGTCAGAGTCAGAGTCCGAGTCAGGGTCAGAGTCAGAGTCAGATGCGGAGTCGAAGTCAGAGTCAGAGTCAGAGTCAGAGTCAGAGTCAGAGTCAGAGTCAGAGTCAGAGTCCGAGTCTGGGTCGGGTTAGAGTCAGAGTCCGAGTCAGGGTCAGGTCAGAGTCAGAGTCAGAGTCAGAGTCAGAGTCAGAGTCAGAGTCAGAGTCAGAGTCAGAGTCAGAGTCAGAGTCAGAGTCAGAGTCGGAGTCAGAGTCAGAGTCAGAGTCAGAGTAAGCGTCAGAGCGAGAGTCGGAGTCAGAGTCAAAGTCAGAGTCAGAGTCAAAGTCCGAGTCAGGGTCGGGTCAGAGTCAAAGTCCGAGTCAGAGTCAGAGTCACAGTCAGAGTCGGAGTCTGAGTTAGAGTCGGAGTCAGAGTCAGAGTCCGAGTCTGGGTCGGGTTAGAGTCAGAGTCAGAGTCAGAGCCAGAGTCAGAGTCAGAGTCAGAGTCAGAGTCGAAGTCAGAATCAGAGTCAGAGTCAGAGTCAGAGTCCGAGTCAGGGTCAGAGTCAGAGTCAGATGCAGAGTCGAAGTCAGAGTCAGAGTCAGAGTCAGAGTCAGAGTCAGAGTCAGAGTCAGAGTCAGAGTCAGAGTCCGAGTCAGAGTCAGAGTCAGAGTCAGAGTCAGAGTCAGAGTCAGAGTCAGAGTCCGAGTCTGGGTCGGGTTGGAGTCAGAGTCAGAGTCAGAGCCAGAGTCAGAGTCAGAGTCAGAGTCAGAGTCAGAGTCAGAGTCAGAGTCAGAGTCAGAGTCAGAGTCAGAGTAAGAGTCAGAGTCAGAGTCAGAGTCAGAGTCAGAGTCAGAGTCGGAGTCAGAGTCCGAGTCTGGGTCGGGTTAAAGTCAGAGTCAGAGTCAGAGTCAGAGTCAGAGTCAGAGTCAGAGCCAGAGTCAGAGTCAGAGTCAGAGTCAGAGTCAGAGTCATAGTCAGAGTCAGAGTCAGATTTAGAATCAGAGTCAGAGTCTGATTCAGAGTCAGAGTCAGAGTCGGTGTAAGAGTCAGAGTCAGAGTCAGAGTCCGAGTCAGTGTCAGGTCAGAGTCAGAGTCAGAGTCAGAGTCAGAGTCAGAGTTAGAGTCAGAGTCGGTGTCAGGGTCAGGTCAGAGTCAGAGTCAGAGTCAGAGTAAGCGTCAGAGCGAGAGTCGGAGTCAGAGTCAAAGTCAGAGTCAGAGTCAAAGTCCGAGTCAGGGTCGGGTCAGAGTCAAAGTCCGAGTCAGAGTCAGAGTCACAGTCAGATTCGGAGTCTGAGTTAGAGTCGGAGTCAGAGTCAGAGTCCGAGTCAGTGTCAGGTCAGAGTCAGAGTCAGAGTCAGAGTCAGAGTCAGAGTTAGAGTCAGAGTCGGTGTCAGGGTCAGGTCAGAGTCAGAGTCAGAGTCAGAGTAAGCGTCAGAGTCAGAGTAAGCGTCAGAGCGAGAGTCGGAGTCAGAGTCAAAGTCAGAGTCAGAGTCAAAGTCCGAGTCAGGGTCGGGTCAGAGTCAAAGTCCGAGTCAGAGTCAGAGTCACAGTCAGAGTCGGAGTCTGAGTTAGAGTCGGAGTCAGAGTCAGAGTCCGAGTCTGGGTCGGGTTAGAGTCAGAGTCAGAGTCAGAGCCAGAGTCAGAGTCAGAGTCAGAGTCAGAGTCAGAGTCGGAGTCAGAGTCAGATTCAGAGTCAGAGTCAGAGTCCGAGTCAGGGTCAGAGTCAGAGTCAGATGCGGAGTCGAAGTCAGAGTCAGAGTCAGAGTCAGAGTCAGAGTCAGAGTCAGAGTCAGAGTCAGAGTCCGAGTCTGGGTCGGGTTAGAGTCAGAGTCCGAGTCAGGGTCAGGTCAGAGTCAGAGTCAGAGTCAGAGTCAGAGTCAGAGTCAGAGTCAGAGTCAGAGTCAGAGTCAGAGTCAGAGTCAGAGTCAGAGTCGGAGTCAGAGTCAGAGTCAGAGTCAGAGTAAGCGTCAGAGCGAGAGTCGGAGTCAGAGTCAAAGTCAGAGTCAGAGTCAAAGTCCGAGTCAGGGTCGGGTCAGAGTCAAAGTCCGAGTCAGAGTCAGAGTCACAGTCAGAGTCGGAGTCTGAGTTAGAGTCGGAGTCAGAGTCAGAGTCCGAGTCTGGGTCGGGTTAGAGTCAGAGTCAGAGTCAGAGCCAGAGTCAGAGTCAGAGTCAGAGTCAGAGTCGAAGTCAGAATCAGAGTCAGAGTCAGAGTCAGAGTCCGAGTCAGGGTCAGAGTCAGAGTCAGATGCAGAGTCGAAGTCAGAGTCAGAGTCAGAGTCAGAGTCAGAGTCAGAGTCAGAGTCAGAGTCAGAGTCAGAGTCCGAGTCAGAGTCAGAGTCAGAGTCAGAGTCAGAGTCAGAGTCAGAGTCAGAGTCAGAGTCAGAGTCAGAGTCGGAGTCAGAGTCAGAGTCAGAGTCACAGTCAGAGTCCGAGTCAGAGTCAGAGTCAGAGTCAGAGTCAGAGCGAGAGTCGGAGTCAGAGTCAAAGTCAGAGTCAGAGTCAAAGTCCGAGTCAGGGTCGGGTCAGAGTCAAAGTCCGAGTCAGAGTCAGAGTCACAGTCAGAGTCGGAGTCAGAGTTAGAGTCAGAGTCAGATTCAGAGTCCGAGTCTGGGTCGGGTTGGAGTCAGAGTCAGAGTCAGAGCCAGAGTCAGAGTCAGAGTCAGAGTCAGAGTCAGAGTCAGAGTCAGAGTCAGAGTCAGAGTCAGAGTCAGAGTAAGAGTCAGAGTCAGAGTCAGAGTCAGAGTCAGAGTCAGATTCAGAGTCAGAGTCAGAGTCAGAGTCAGAGTCAGAGTCCGAGTCCGATTTCGAGTCCGAGTCCGAGTCCGAGTCCGAGTCAGGGTCAGGTCAGAGTCAGAGTCAGAGTCAGAGTCCGAGTCAGGGTCAAGCCAGAGTCATAGTCAGAGTCAGAGTCAGCGTCAGAGTCATGATGTTGGAGTCAGAGTAAGAGTCAAAGTCGGAGTCATGAAGTTCGAGTCCGAGTCAGAGTCCGAGTCATAGTCATGAGGTCAAAGTCAGAGTCATAGTCAGAGTCAGAGTCAGCGTCCAAGTCAGAGTCGAAGTCAGAGTCAGAGTCAGAGTCAGAGTCAGAGTCAGAGTCAGAGTCAGAGTTAGAGTTAGAGTCGGTGTAAGGGTCAGAGTCAGAGCCAGAGTCAGAGTCAGAGTCAGAGTCAGAGTCAGATTCAGAGTCAGAGTCAGAGTCAGAGTCAGAGTCAGAGTAAGAGTCAGAGTCAGAGTCAGAGTCAGGGTCGGAGTCAGAGTCAGAGTGAGAGTCAGAGTCGGAGTCAGAGTCGGAGTCAGAGTCCGATTCCGAGTCCGAGTCCGAGTCCGAGTCCGAGTCAGGGTCAGGTCAGAGTCAGAGTCAGAGTCAGAGTCAGAGTCAGAGTCCTAGTCAAAGTCAGAGTCATGATGTCGGAGTCAGAGTAAGAGTCAAAGTCGGAGTCATGAAGTTGGAGTCCGAGTCAGAGTCCGAGTCATAGTCATGAGGTCAAAGTCAGAGTCATAGTCAGAGTCAGTGTCAGCGTCCGAGTCATAGTCGAAGTCAGAGTCAGAGTCTAAGTTAGGGTCGGGTTAGAGTCAGAGTCGGAGTCAGAGTCAGAGTCAGAGTCAGAGTCCGAGTCTGGGTCAGGTCAGAGTCAGAGTCAGAGTCAGAGTCAGAGTCAGAGTCAGAGTCAGAGTCAGAGTCACAGTCAGCGTCAGAGTCAGAGTCAGAGTCAGAGTCAGAGTCAGATTCCGAGTCAGAGTCAGAGTCAGGGTCAGAGTCGGAGTCAGAGTCAGAGTCAGAGTCAGAGTCAGAGTCAGAGTCAGAGTCGGAGTCAGAGTCAGAGTCAGAGTCAGAGTCAGAGTCCGAGTCAGAGTCAGAGTCAGAGTCAGAGTCAGAGCGAGAGTCGGAGTCAGAGTCAAAGTCAGAGTCAGAGTCAAAGTCCGAGTCAGGGTCGGGTCAGAGTCAAAGTCCGAGTCAGAGTCAGAGTCACAGTCAGAGTCGGAGTCAGAGTTAGAGTCAGAGTCAGATTCAGAGTCCGAGTCTGGGTCGGGTTGGAGTCAGAGTCAGAGTCAGAGCCAGAGTCAGAGTCAGAGTCAGAGTCAGAGTCAGAGTCAGAGTCAGAGTCAGAGTCAGAGTCAGAGTCAGAGTAAGAGTCAGAGTCAGAGTCAGAGTCAGAGTCAGAGTCAGATTCAGAGTCAGAGTCAGAGTCAGAGTCAGAGTCAGAGTCCGAGTCCGATTTCGAGTCCGAGTCCGAGTCCGAGTCCGAGTCAGGGTCAGGTCAGAGTCAGAGTCAAAGTCAGAGTCCGAGTCAGGGTCAAGCCAGAGTCATAGTCAGAGTCAGAGTCAGCGTCAGAGTCATGATGTTGGAGTCAGAGTAAGAGTCAAAGTCGGAGTCATGAAGTTCGAGTCCGAGTCAGAGTCCGAGTCATAGTCATGAGGTCAAAGTCAGCGTCATAGTCAGAGTCAGAGTCAGCGTCCAAGTCAGAGTCGAAGTCAGAGTCAGAGTCTAAGTTAGGGTCGGGTTAGAGTCAGAGTCGGAGTCAGAGTCAGAGTCAGAGTCAGAGTCCGAGTCTGGGTCAGGTCAGAGTCAGAGTCAGAGTCAGAGTCAGAGTCAGAGTCAGAGTCAGAGTCAGAGTCACAGTCAGCGTCAGAGTCAGAGTCAGAGTCAGAGTCAGAGTCAGATTCCGAGTCAGAGTCAGAGTCAGGGTCAGAGTCGGAGTCAGAGTCAGAGTCAGAGTCAGAGTCAGAGTCAGAGTCAGAGTCGGAGTCAGAGTCAGAGTCAGAGTCAGAGTCAGAGTCCGAGTCAGAGTCAGAGTCAGAGTCAGAGTCAGAGCGAGAGTCGGAGTCAGAGTCAAAGTCAGAGTCAGAGTCAAAGTCCGAGTCAGGGTCGGGTCAGAGTCAAAGTCCGAGTCAGAGTCAGAGTCACAGTCAGAGTCGGAGTCAGAGTTAGAGTCAGAGTCAGATTCAGAGTCCGAGTCTGGGTCGGGTTGGAGTCAGAGTCAGAGTCAGAGCCAGAGTCAGAGTCAGAGTCAGAGTCAGAGTCAGAGTCGGAGTCAGAGTCAGAGTCAGAGTAAGAGTCAGAGTCAGAGTCAGAGTCAGAGTCAGAGTCAGATTCAGAGTCAGAGTCAGAGTCAGAGTCAGAGTCAGAGTCCGAGTCCGATTTCGAGTCCGAGTCCGAGTCCGAGTCCGAGTCAGGGTCAGGTCAGAGTCAGAGTCAAAGTCAGAGTCCGAGTCAGGGTCAAGCCAGAGTCATAGTCAGAGTCAGAGTCAGCGTCAGAGTCATGATGTTGGAGTCAGAGTAAGAGTCAAAGTCGGAGTCATGAAGTTCGAGTCCGAGTCAGAGTCCGAGTCATAGTCATGAGGTCAAAGTCAGCGTCATAGTCAGAGTCAGAGTCAGCGTCCAAGTCAGAGTCGAAGTCAGAGTCAGAGTCAGAGTCAGAGTCAGAGTCAGAGTCAGAGTCAGAGTTAGAGTTAGAGTCGGTGTAAGGGTCAGAGTCAGAGCCAGAGTCAGAGTCAGAGTCAGAGTCAGAGTCAGATTCAGAGACAGAGTCAGAGTCAGAGTCAGAGTCAGAGTAAGAGTCAGAGTCAGAGTCAGAGTCAGGGTCAGAGTCAGAGTCAGAGTGAGAGTCAGAGTCAGAGTCAGAGTCAGAGTCAGAGTCCGATTCCGAGTCCGAGTCCGAGTCCGAGTCCGAGTCAGGGTCAGGTCAGAGTCAGAGTCAGAGTCAGAGTCAGAGTCAGAGTCAGAGTCAAAGTCAGAGTCATGATGTCGGAGTCGAAGTACGAGTCCGAACCAGGGTCAGGTCGGAGTCAGAGTCAGAGTCAGAGTCAGAGTCAGAGTCAGAGTCAGCGTCAGAGTCAATGTCAGAGTCAGAGTCAGAGTCAGAGTCAGAGTCAGTGACAGAGTCAGAGTCATGATGTCGGAGTCAGAGTAAGAGTCAAAGTCGGAGTCATGAAGTTGGAGTCCGAGTCAGAGTCCGAGTCATAGTCATGAGGTCAAAGTCAGAGTCATAGTCAGAGTGAGTGTCAGCGTCCGAGTCATAGTCGAAGTCAGAGTCAGAGTCCAAGTTAGGGTCGGGTTAGAGTCAGAGTCGGAGTCAGAGTCAGAGTCAGAGTCAGAGTCCGAGTCTGGGTCAGGTCAGAGTCAGAGTCAGAGTCAGAGTCAGAGTCAGAGTCAGTGTCAGTGACAGAGTCAGAGTCATGATGTCGGAGTCAGAGTAAGTGTCAAAGTCGGAGTCATGAAGTTGGAGTCCGAGTCAGAGTCCGAGTCATAGTCATGAGGTCAAAGTCAGAGTCATAGTCAGAGTCAGAGTCAGCGTCCGAGTCAGAGTCGAAGTCAGAGTCAGAGTCAGAGTCGGTGTAAGAGTCAGAGTCAGAGTCAGAGTCCGAGTCAGTGTCAGGTCAGAGTCAGAGTCAGAGTCAGAGTCAGAGTCAGAGTCAGAGTCAGAGTCCGAGTCTGGGTCAGGTCAGAGTCAGAGTCAGAGTCAGAGTCAGAGTCAGAGTCAGTGTCAGTGACAGAGTCAGAGTCATGATGTCGGAGTCAGAGTAAGTGTCAAAGTCGGAGTCATGAAGTTGGAGTCCGAGTCAGAGTCCGAGTCATAGTCATGAGGTCAAAGTCAGAGTCATAGTCAGAGTCAGAGTCAGCGTCCAAGTCAGAGTCGAAGTCAGAGTCAGAGTCAGAGTCAGAGTCAGAGTCAGAGTCAGAGTCAGAGTTAGAGTTAGAGTCGGTGTAAGGGTCAGAGTCAGAGCCAGAGTCAGAGTCAGAGTCAGAGTCAGAGTCAGATTCAGAGTCAGAGTCAGAGTCAGAGTCAGAGTCAGAGTAAGAGTCAGAGTCAGAGTCAGAGTCAGGGTCGGAGTCAGAGTCAGAGTGAGAGTCAGAGTCGGAGTCAGAGTCGGAGTCAGAGTCCGATTCCGAGTCCGAGTCCGAGTCCGAGTCCGAGTCAGGGTCAGGTCAGAGTCAGAGTCAGAGTCAGAGTCAGAGTCAGAGTCCTAGTCAAAGTCAGAGTCATGATGTCGGAGTCGAAGTACGAGTCCGAACCAGGGTCAGGTCGGAGTCAGAGTCAGAGTCAGAGTCAGAGTCAGAGTCAGAGTCAGCGTCAGAGTCAATGTCAGAGTCAGAGTCAGAGTCAGAGTCAGAGTCAGTGACAGAGTCAGAGTCATGATGTCGGAGTCAGAGTAAGAGTCAAAGTCGGAGTCATGAAGTTGGAGTCCGAGTCAGAGTCCGAGTCATAGTCATGAGGTCAAAGTCAGAGTCATAGTCAGAGTCAGTGTCAGCGTCCGAGTCATAGTCGAAGTCAGAGTCAGAGTCTAAGTTAGGGTCGGGTTAGAGTCAGAGTCGGAGTCAGAGTCAGAGTCAGAGTCAGAGTCCGAGTCTGGGTCAGGTCAGAGTCAGAGTCAGAGTCAGAGTCAGAGTCAGAGTCAGAGTCAGAGTCAGAGTCACAGTCAGCGTCAGAGTCAGAGTCAGAGTCAGAGTCAGAGTCAGATTCCGAGTCAGAGTCAGAGTCAGGGTCAGAGTCGGAGTCAGAGTCAGAGTCAGAGTCAGAGTCAGAGTCAGAGTCAGAGTCGGAGTCAGAGTCAGAGTCAGAGTCAGAGTCAGAGTCCGAGTCAGAGTCAGAGTCAGAGTCAGAGTCAGAGCGAGAGTCGGAGTCAGAGTCAAAGTCAGAGTCAGAGTCAAAGTCCGAGTCAGGGTCGGGTCAGAGTCAAAGTCCGAGTCAGAGTCAGAGTCACAGTCAGAGTCGGAGTCAGAGTTAGAGTCAGAGTCAGATTCAGAGTCCGAGTCTGGGTCGGGTTGGAGTCAGAGTCAGAGTCAGAGCCAGAGTCAGAGTCAGAGTCAGAGTCAGAGTCAGAGTCAGAGTCAGAGTCAGAGTCAGAGTCAGAGTCAGAGTAAGAGTCAGAGTCAGAGTCAGAGTCAGAGTCAGAGTCAGATTCAGAGTCAGAGTCAGAGTCAGAGTCAGAGTCAGAGTCCGAGTCCGATTTCGAGTCCGAGTCCGAGTCCGAGTCCGAGTCAGGGTCAGGTCAGAGTCAGAGTCAAAGTCAGAGTCCGAGTCAGGGTCAAGCCAGAGTCATAGTCAGAGTCAGAGTCAGCGTCAGAGTCATGATGTTGGAGTCAGAGTAAGAGTCAAAGTCGGAGTCATGAAGTTCGAGTCCGAGTCAGAGTCCGAGTCATAGTCATGAGGTCAAAGTCAGCGTCATAGTCAGAGTCAGAGTCAGCGTCCAAGTCAGAGTCGAAGTCAGAGTCAGAGTCTAAGTTAGGGTCGGGTTAGAGTCAGAGTCGGAGTCAGAGTCAGAGTCAGAGTCAGAGTCCGAGTCTGGGTCAGGTCAGAGTCAGAGTCAGAGTCAGAGTCAGAGTCAGAGTCAGAGTCAGAGTCAGAGTCACAGTCAGCGTCAGAGTCAGAGTCAGAGTCAGAGTCAGAGTCAGATTCCGAGTCAGAGTCAGAGTCAGGGTCAGAGTCGGAGTCAGAGTCAGAGTCAGAGTCAGAGTCAGAGTCAGAGTCAGAGTCGGAGTCAGAGTCAGAGTCAGAGTCAGAGTCAGAGTCCGAGTCAGAGTCAGAGTCAGAGTCAGAGTCAGAGCGAGAGTCGGAGTCAGAGTCAAAGTCAGAGTCAGAGTCAAAGTCCGAGTCAGGGTCGGGTCAGAGTCAAAGTCCGAGTCAGAGTCAGAGTCACAGTCAGAGTCGGAGTTAGAGTTAGAGTCAGAGTCAGATTCAGAGTCCGAGTCTGGGTCGGGTTGGAGTCAGAGTCAGAGTCAGAGCCAGAGTCAGAGTCAGAGTCAGAGTCAGAGTCAGAGTCAGAGTCAGAGTCAGAGTCAGAGTCAGAGTCAGAGTAAGAGTCAGAGTCAGAGTCAGAGTCAGAGTCAGAGTCAGATTCAGAGTCAGAGTCAGAGTCAGAGTCAGAGTCAGAGTCCGAGTCCGATTTCGAGTCCGAGTCCGAGTCCGAGTCCGAGTCAGGGTCAGGTCAGAGTCAGAGTCAAAGTCAGAGTCCGAGTCAGGGTCAAGCCAGAGTCATAGTCAGAGTCAGAGTCAGCGTCAGAGTCATGATGTTGGAGTCAGAGTAAGAGTCAAAGTCGGAGTCATGAAGTTCGAGTCCGAGTCAGAGTCCGAGTCATAGTCATGAGGTCAAAGTCAGCGTCATAGTCAGAGTCAGAGTCAGCGTCCAAGTCAGAGTCGAAGTCAGAGTCAGAGTCAGAGTCAGAGTCAGAGTCAGAGTCAGAGTCAGAGTTAGAGTTAGAGTCGGTGTAAGGGTCAGAGTCAGAGCCAGAGTCAGAGTCAGAGTCAGAGTCAGAGTCAGATTCAGAGACAGAGTCAGAGTCAGAGTCAGAGTCAGAGTAAGAGTCAGAGTCAGAGTCAGAGTCAGGGTCAGAGTCAGAGTCAGAGTGAGAGTCAGAGTCAGAGTCAGAGTCAGAGTCAGAGTCCGATTCCGAGTCCGAGTCCGAGTCCGAGTCCGAGTCAGGGTCAGGTCAGAGTCAGAGTCAGAGTCAGAGTCAGAGTCAGAGTCAGAGTCAAAGTCAGAGTCATGATGTCGGAGTCGAAGTACGAGTCCGAACCAGGGTCAGGTCGGAGTCAGAGTCAGAGTCAGAGTCAGAGTCAGAGTCAGAGTCAGCGTCAGAGTCAATGTCAGAGTCAGAGTCAGAGTCAGAGTCAGAGTCAGTGACAGAGTCAGAGTCATGATGTCGGAGTCAGAGTAAGAGTCAAAGTCGGAGTCATGAAGTTGGAGTCCGAGTCAGAGTCCGAGTCATAGTCATGAGGTCAAAGTCAGAGTCATAGTCAGAGTGAGTGTCAGCGTCCGAGTCATAGTCGAAGTCAGAGTCAGAGTCCAAGTTAGGGTCGGGTTAGAGTCAGAGTCGGAGTCAGAGTCAGAGTCAGAGTCAGAGTCCGAGTCTGGGTCAGGTCAGAGTCAGAGTCAGAGTCAGAGTCAGAGTCAGAGTCAGTGTCAGTGACAGAGTCAGAGTCATGATGTCGGAGTCAGAGTCAGTGTCAAAGTCGGAGTCATGAAGTTGGAGTCCGAGTCAGAGTCCGAGTCATAGTCATGAGGTCAAAGTCAGAGTCATAGTCAGAGTCAGAGTCAGCGTCCGAGTCAGAGTCGAAGTCAGAGTCAGAGTCAGAGTCAGAGTCAGAGTCAGAGTCCAAGTCAGGGTCGGGTTAGAGTCAGAGTCAGAGTTAGAGTCAGAGTCAGAGTCAGAGTCCGAGTCTGGGTCGGGTTAGAGTCAGAGTCACAGTCAGAGCCAGAGTCAGAGTCAGAGTCAGAGCCAGAGTCGGACTCAGACTCAGAGTCAGAGTCAGAGTCAGAGTCAGAGTCAGAGTCAGAGTCAGAGTCAGAGTCAGAGTCGGAGTCAGAGTCCGAGTCTGGGTCGGGTTAAAGTCAGAGTCAGAGTCAGAGTCAGAGTCAGAGTCAGAGTCAGAGCCAGAGTCAGAGTCAGAGTCAGAGTCAGAGTCAGAGTCATAGTCAGAGTCAGAGTCAGATTTAGAATCAGAGTCAGAGTCTGATTCAGAGTCAGAGTCAGAGTCGGTGTAAGAGTCAGAGTCAGAGTCAGAGTCCGAGTCAGTGTCAGGTCAGAGTCAGAGTCAGAGTCAGAGTCAGAGTCAGAGTTAGAGTCAGAGTCGGTGTCAGGGTCAGGTCAGAGTCAGAGTCAGAGTCAGAGTAAGCGTCAGAGCGAGAGTCGGAGTCAGAGTCAAAGTCAGAGTCAGAGTCAAAGTCCGAGTCAGGGTCGGGTCAGAGTCAAAGTCCGAGTCAGAGTCAGAGTCACAGTCAGATTCGGAGTCTGAGTTAGAGTCGGAGTCAGAGTCAGAGTCCGAGTCTGGGTCGGGTTAGAGTCAGAGTCAGAGTCAGAGCCAGAGTCAGAGTCAGAGTCAGAGTCAGAGTCGGAGTCAGAGTCAGATTCAGAGTCAGAGTCAGAGTCCGAGTCAGGGTCAGAGTCAGAGTCAGAGTCAGAGTCAGAGTCAGAGTCAGAGTCAGAGTCAGAGTCAGAGTCCGAGTCTGGGTCGGGTTAGAGTCAGAGTCCGAGTCAGGGTCAGGTCAGAGTCAGAGTCAGAGTCAGAGTCAGAGTCAGAGTCAGAGTCAGAGTCAGAGTCAGAGTCAGAGTCAGAGTCCGAGTCTGGGTCGGGTTAAAGTCAGAGTCAGAGTCGGAGTCAGAGTCAGAGTCAGAGTCAGAGTCAGAGTCGGAGTCAGAGTCCGAGTCTGGGTCGGGTTAAAGTCAGAGTCAGAGTCAGAGTCAGAGTCAGAGTCAGAGTCAGAGCCAGAGTCAGAGTCAGAGTCAGAGTCAGAGTCAGAGTCATAGTCAGAGTCAGAGTCAGATTTAGAATCAGAGTCAGAGTCTGATTCAGAGTCAGAGTCAGAGTCGGTGTCAGAGTCAGAGTCAGAGTCAGAGTCCGAGTCAGTGTCAGGTCAGAGTCAGAGTCAGAGTCAGAGTCAGAGTCAGAGTTAGAGTCAGAGTCGGTGTCAGGGTCAGGTCAGAGTCAGAGTCAGAGTCAGAGTAAGCGTCAGAGCGAGAGTCGGAGTCAGAGTCAAAGTCAGAGTCAGAGTTAAAGTCCGAGTCAGGGTCGGGTCAGAGTCAAAGTCCGAGTCAGAGTCAGAGTCACAGTCAGAGTCGGAGTCTGAGTTAGAGTCGGAGTCAGAGTCAGAGTCCGAGTCTGGGTCGGGTTAGAGTCAGAGTCAGAGTCAGAGCCAGAGTCAGAGTCAGAGTCAGAGTCAGAGTCAGAGTCGGAGTCAGAGTCAGATTCAGAGTCAGAGTCAGAGTCCGAGTCAGGGTCAGAGTCAGAGTCAGATGCGGAGTCGAAGTCAGAGTCAGAGTCAGAGTCAGAGTCAGAGTCAGAGTCAGAGTCAGAGTCAGAGTCCGAGTCTGGGTCGGGTTAGAGTCAGAGTCCGAGTCAGGGTCAGGTCAGAGTCAGAGTCAGAGTCAGAGTCAGAGTCAGAGTCAGAGTCAGAGTCAGAGTCAGAGTCAGAGTCAGAGTCAGAGTCAGAGTCGGAGTCAGAGTCAGAGTCAGAGTCAGAGTAAGCGTCAGAGCGAGAGTCGGAGTCAGAGTCAAAGTCAGAGTCAGAGTCAAAGTCCGAGTCAGGGTCGGGTCAGAGTCAAAGTCCGAGTCAGAGTCAGAGTCACAGTCAGAGTCGGAGTCTGAGTTAGAGTCGGAGTCAGAGTCAGAGTCCGAGTCTGGGTCGGGTTAGAGTCAGAGTCAGAGTCAGAGCCAGAGTCAGAGTCAGAGTCAGAGTCAGAGTCGAAGTCAGAATCAGAGTCAGAGTCAGAGTCAGAGTCCGAGTCAGGGTCAGAGTCAGAGTCAGATGCAGAGTCGAAGTCAGAGTCAGAGTCAGAGTCAGAGTCAGAGTCAGAGTCAGAGTCAGAGTCAGAGTCCGAGTCTGGGTCGGGTTAGAGTCAGAGTCCGAGTCAGGGTCAGGTCAGAGTCAGAGTCAGAGTCAGAGTCAGAGTCAGAGTCAGAGTCAGAGTCCGAGTCAGAGTCAGAGTCAGAGTCAGAGTCAGAGTCAGAGTCAGAGTCAGAGTCAGAGTCAGAGTCAGAGTCACAGTCAGCGTCAGAGTCAGAGTCAGAGTCAGAGTCAGAGTCAGATTCCGAGTCAGAGTCAGAGTCAGAGTCAGAGTCGGAGTCAGAGTCAGAGTCAGAGTCAGAGTCAGAGTCAGAGTCAGAGTCGGAGTCAGAGTCAGAGTCAGAGTCAGAGTCAGAGTCAGAGTCAGAGTCAGAGTCAGAGTCAGAGTCAGAGTCAGAGTCAAAATCAGAGTCAGAGTCTGAGTCACAGTTAGAGTCAGAGTCAGAGTCAGAGTCAGAGTCAGAGTCAGAGTCAGAGTAAGAGTCAGAGTCAGAGTCCGAGTCAGGGTCAGGTCAGAGTCAGAGTCAGAGTCAGAGTCAGAGTCAGAGTCAGAGTCAGTGACAGAGTCAGAGTCATGATGTCGGAGTCAGAGTAAGAGTCAAAGTCGGAGTCATGAAGTTGGAGTCCGAGTCAGAGTCCGAGTCATAGTCATGAGGTCAAAGTTAGAGTCATAGTCAGAGTCAGTGTCAGCGTCCGAGTCAGAGTCGAAGTCAGAGTCAGAGTCCAAGTCAGGGTCGGGTTAGAGTCAGAGTCGGAGTCAGATTCAGAGTCAGAGTCAGAGTCCGAGTCTGGGTCTGATTCAGAGTCAGAGTCAGAGTCAGAGTCAGAGTCAGAGTCAGAGTGAGAGTCAGAGTCACAGTCAAAATTAGAGTCAGAGTCTGAGTCACAGTTAGAGTCAGAGTCAGAGTCAGAGTCAGAGTCAGAGTCAGAGTCAGAGTAAGAGTCAGAGTCAGAGTCCGAGTCAGGGTCAGGTCAGAGTCAGAGTCAGAGTCAGAGTCAGAGTCAGAGTCCGAGTCAGAGTCAGAGTCAGAGTCAGAGTCAGAGCGAGAGTCGGAGTCAGAGTCAAAGTCAGAGTCAGAGTCAAAGTCCGAGTCAGGGTCGGGTCAGAGTCAAAGTCCGAGTCAGAGTCAGAGTCACAGTCAGAGTCGAAGTCAGAGTTAGAGTCAGAGTCAGATTCAGAGTCCGAGTCTGGGTCGGGTTGGAGTCAGAGTCAGAGTCAGAGCCAGAGTCAGAGTCAGAGTCAGAGTCAGAGTCAGAGTCAGAGTCAGAGTCAGAGTCCGAGTCAGGGTCAAGCCAGAGTCATAGTCAGAGTCAGAGTCAGCGTCAGAGTCATGATGTCGGAGTCAGAGTAAGAGTCAAAGTCGGAGTCATGAAGTTCGAGTCCGAGTCAGAGTCCGAGTCATAGTCATGAGGTCAAAGTCAGAGTCATAGTCAGAGTCAGAGTCAGAGTCAGAGTCAGAGTCAGAGTCAGAGTCAGAGTCAGAGTCAAAATCAGAGTCAGAGTCTGAGTCACAGTTAGAGTCAGAGTCAGAGTCAGAGTCAGAGTCAGAGTCAGAGTCAGAGTAAGAGTCAGAGTCAGAGTCCGAGTCAGGGTCAGGTCAGAGTCAGAGTCAGAGTCAGAGTCAGAGTCAGTGACAGAGTCAGAGTCATGATGTCGGAGTCAGAGTAAGAGTCAAAGTCGGAGTCATGAAGTTGGAGTCCGAGTCAGAGTCCGAGTCATAGTCATGAGGTCAAAGTTAGAGTCATAGTCAGAGTCAGTGTCAGCGTCCGAGTCAGAGTCGAAGTCAGAGTCAGAGTCCAAGTCAGGGTCGGGTTAGAGTCAGAGTCGGAGTCAGATTCAGAGTCAGAGTCAGAGTCCGAGTCTGGGTCTGATTCAGAGTCAGAGTGAGAGTCAGAGTCACAGTCAAAATTAGAGTCAGAGTCTGAGTCACAGTTAGAGTCAGAGTCCGAGTCAGAGTCAGAGTCAGAGTCAGAGTCAGAGTAAGAGTCAGAGTCAGAGTCCGAGTCAGGGTCAGGTCAGAGTCAGAGTCAGAGTCAGAGTCAGAGTCAGAGTCCGAGTCAGAGTCAGAGTCAGAGTCAGAGTCAGAGCGAGAGTCGGAGTCAGAGTCAAAGTCAGAGTCAGAGTCAAAGTCCGAGTCAGGGTCGGGTCAGAGTCAAAGTCCGAGTCAGAGTCAGAGTCACAGTCAGAGTCGGAGTCAGAGTTAGAGTCAGAGTCAGATTCAGAGTCCGAGTCTGGGTCGGGTTGGAGTCAGAGTCAGAGTCAGAGCCAGAGTCAGAGTCAGAGTCAGAGTCAGAGTCAGAGTCAGAGTCAGAGTCAGAGTCAGAGTCAGAGTCAGAGTAAGAGTCAGAGTCAGAGTCAGAGTCAGAGTCAGAGTCAGATTCAGAGTCAGAGTCAGAGTCAGAGTCAGAGTCAGAGACCGAGTCCGATTTCGAGTCCGAGTCCGAGTCCGAGTCCGAGTCAGGGTCAGGTCAGAGTCAGAGTCAGAGTCAGAGTCCGCGTCAGGGTCAAGCCAGAGTCATAGTCAGAGTCAGAGTCAGCGTCAGAGTCATGATGTCGGAGTCAGAGTAAGAGTCAAAGTCGGAGTCATGAAGTTCGAGTCCGAGTCAGAGTCCGAGTCATAGTCATGAGGTCAAAGTCAGAGTCATAGTCAGAGTCAGAGTCAGCGTCCAAGTCAGAGTCGAAGTCAGAGTCAGAGTCAGAGTCAGAGTCAGAGTCAGAGTCAGAGTCAGAGTTAGAGTTAGAGTCGGTGTAAGGGTCAGAGTCAGAGCCAGAGTCAGAGTCAGAGTCAGAGTCAGAGTCAGATTCAGAGTCAGAGTCAGAGTCAGAGTCAGAGTAAGAGTCAGAGTCAGAGTCAGAGTCAGAGTCAGGGTCAGAGTCAGAGTCAGAGTGAGAGTCAGAGTCAGAGTCAGAGTCAGAGTCCGAGTCAGAGTCCGAGTCTGGGTCAGGTCAGAGTCAGAGTCAGAGTCAGAGTCAGAGTCAGAGTCAGAGTCAGTGACAGAGTCAGAGTCATGATGTCGGAGTCAGAGTAAGTGTCAAAGTCGGAGTCATGAAGTTGGAGTCCGAGTCAGAGTCCGAGTCATAGTCATGAGGTCAAAGTCAGAGTCATAGTCAGAGTCAGAGTCAGCGTCCGAGTCAGAGTCGAAGTCAGAGTCAGAGTCAGAGTCAGAGTCAGAGTCAGAGTCCAAGTCAGGGTCGGGTTAGAGTCAGAGTCAGAGTTAGAGTCAGAGTCAGAGTCAGAGTCCGAGTCTGGGTCGGGTTAGAGTCAGAGTCACAGTCAGAGCCAGAGTCAGAGTCAGAGTCAGAGCCAGAGTCGGACTCAGACTCAGAGTCAGAGTCAGAGTCAGAGTCAGAGTCAGAGTCCGAGTCTGGGTCGGGTTAAAGTCAGAGTCAGAGTCGGAGTCAGAGTCAGAGTCAGAGTCAGAGTCAGAGTCGGAGTCAGAGTCCGAGTCTGGGTCGGGTTAAAGTCAGAGTCAGAGTCAGAGTCAGAGTCAGAGTCAGAGTCAGAGCCAGAGTCAGAGTCAGAGTCAGAGTCAGAGTCAGAGTCATAGTCAGAGTCAGAGTCAGATTTAGAATCAGAGTCAGAGTCTGATTCAGAGTCAGAGTCAGAGTCGGTGTCAGAGTCAGAGTCAGAGTCAGAGTCCGAGTCAGTGTCAGGTCAGAGTCAGAGTCAGAGTCAGAGTCAGAGTCAGAGTTAGAGTCAGAGTCGGTGTCAGGGTCAGGTCAGAGTCAGAGTCAGAGTCGGAGTAAGCGTCAGAGCGAGATTCGGAGTCAGAGTCAAAGTCAGAGTCAGAGTCAAAGTCCGAGTCAGGGTCGGGTCAGAGTCAAAGTCCGAGTCAGAGTCAGAGTCACAGTCAGAGTCGGAGTCTGAGTTAGAGTCGGAGTCAGAGTCAGAGTCCGAGTCTGGGTCGGGTTAGAGTCAGAGTCAGAGTCAGAGCCAGAGTCAGAGTCAGAGTCAGAGTCAGAGTCGGAGTCAGAGTCAGATTCAGAGTCAGAGTCAGAGTCCGAGTCAGGGTCAGAGTCAGAGTCAGATGCAGAGTCGAAGTCAGAGTCAGAGTCAGAGTCAGAGTCAGAGTCAGAGTCAGAGTCAGAGTCAGAGTCCGAGTCTGGGTCGGGTTAGAGTCAGAGTCCGAGTCAGGGTCAGGTCAGAGTCAGAGTCAGAGTCAGAGTCAGAGTCAGAGTCAGAGTCAGAGTCAGAGTCAGAGTCAGAGTCAGAGTCAGAGTCAGAGTCGGAGTCAGAGTCAGAGTCAGAGTCAGAGTAAGCGTCAGAGCGAGAGTCGGAGTCAGAGTCAAAGTCAGAGTCAGAGTCAAAGTCCGAGTCAGGGTCGGGTCAGAGTCAAAGTCCGAGTCAGAGTCAGAGTCACAGTCAGAGTCGGAGTCTGAGTTAGAGTCGGAGTCAGAGTCAGAGTCCGAGTCTGGGTCGGGTTAGAGTCAGAGTCAGAGTCAGAGCCAGAGTCAGAGTCAGAGTCAGAGTCAGAGTCGGAGTCAGAATCAGAGTCAGAGTCAGAGTCAGAGTCCGAGTCAGGGTCAGAGTCAGAGTCAGATGCAGAGTCGAAGTCAGAGTCAGAGTCAGAGTCAGAGTCAGAGTCAGAGTCAGAGTCAGAGTCAGAGTCCGAGTCTGGGTCGGGTTAGAGTCAGAGTCCGAGTCAGGGTCAGGTCAGAGTCAGAGTCAGAGTCAGAGTCAGAGTCAGAGTCAGAGTCAGAGTCCGAGTCAGAGTCAGAGTCAGAGTCAGAGTCAGAGTCAGAGTCAGAGTCAGAGTCAGAGTCAGAGTCAGAGTCACAGTCAGCGTCAGAGTCAGAGTCAGAGTCAGAGTCAGAGTCAGATTCCGAGTCAGAGTCAGAGTCAGAGTCAGAGTCGGAGTCAGAGTCAGAGTCAGAGTCAGAGTCAGAGTCAGAGTCGGAGTCAGAGTCAGAGTCAGAGTCAGAGTCAGAGTCCGAGTCAGAGTCAGAGTCAGAGTCAGAGTCAGAGTCAGAGTCAGAGTCAGAGTCAGAGTCAGAGTCAGAGTCAGAGTCAAAATCAGAGTCAGAGTCTGAGTCACAGTTAGAGTCAGAGTCAGAGTCAGAGTCAGAGTCAGAGTCAGAGTCAGAGTAAGAGTCAGAGTCAGAGTCCGAGTCAGGGTCAGGTCAGAGTCAGAGTCAGAGTCAGAGTCAAAGTCAGAGTCAGAGTCAGTGACAGAGTCAGAGTCATGATGTCGGAGTCAGAGTAAGAGTCAAAGTCGGAGTCATGAAGTTGGAGTCCGAGTCAGAGTCCGAGTCATAGTCATGAGGTCAAAGTTAGAGTCATAGTCAGAGTCAGTGTCAGCGTCCGAGTCAGAGTCGAAGTCAGAGTCAGAGTCCAAGTCAGGGTCGGGTTAGAGTCAGAGTCGGAGTCAGATTCAGAGTCAGAGTCAGAGTCCGAGTCTGGGTCTGATTCAGAGTCAGAGTCAGAGTCAGAGTCAGAGTCAGAGTCAGAGTGAGAGTCAGAGTCACAGTCAAAATTAGAGTCAGAGTCTGAGTCACAGTTAGAGTCAGAGTCAGAGTCAGAGTCAGAGTCAGAGTCAGAGTCAGAGTAAGAGTCAGAGTCAGAGTCCGAGTCAGGGTCAGGTCAGAGTCAGAGTCAGAGTCAGAGTCAGAGTCAGAGTCAGAGTCAGTGACAGAGTCAGAGTCATGATGTCGGAGTCAGAGTAAGAGTCAAAGTCGGAGTCATGAAGTTGGAGTCCGAGTCAGAGTCGGAGTCATAGTCATGAGGTCAAAGTCAGAGTCATAGTCAGAGTAAGTGTCAAAGTCGGAGTCATGAAGTTGGAGTCCGAGTCAGAGTCCGAGTCATAGTCATGAGGTCAAAGTCAGAGTCATAGTCAGAGTCAGAGTCAGCGTCCGAGTCAGAGTCGAAGTCAGAGTCAGAGTCAGAGTCAGAGTCAGAGCCAGAGTCAGAGTCAGAGTCACAGTCAGAGCCAGAGTCAGAGTCAGAGTCAGAGCCAGAGTCGGACTCAGGCTCAGAGTCAGAGTCAGAGTCAGAGTCAGAGTCGGTGTCAGAGTCAGAGTCAGAGTCAGAGTCCGAGTCAGTGTCAGGTCAGAGTCAGAGTCAGAGTCAGAGTCAGAGTCAGAGTTAGAGTCAGAGTCGGTGTCAGGGTCAGGTCAGAGTCAGAGTCAGAGTCAGAGTAAGCGTCAGAGCGAGAGTCGGAGTCAGAGTCAAAGTCCGAGTCAGAGTCAAAGTCCGAGTCAGGGTCGGGTCAGAGTCAAAGTCCGAGTCAGAGTCAGAGTCACAGTCAGAGTCGGAGTCTGAGTTAGAGTCGGAGTCAGAGTCAGAGTCCGAGTCTGGGTCGGGTTAGAGTCAGAGTCAGAGTCAGAGCCAGAGTCAGAGTCAGAGTCAGAGTCAGAGTCGGAGTCAGAGTCAGAGTCAGAGTCAGAGTCAGAGTCCGAGTCAGGGTCAGAGTCAGAGTCAGATGCAGAGTCGAAGTCAGAGTCAGAGTCAGAGTCAGAGTCAGAGTCACAGTCAGAGTCAGAGTCAGAGTCAGAGTCAGCGTCAGAGTCAGAGTCAGAGTCAGAATCAGAGTCAGAGTCTGATTCGGAGTCAGAGTCAGAGTCAGAGTCAGAGTCAGAGTCAGAGTCAGAGTCAGAGTCAGAGTCAGAGTCAGAGTCAGAGTCAGAGTCAAAATCAGAGTCAGAGTCAGAATCAGAGTCAGAGTCTGATTCGGAGTCAGAGTCAGAGTCAGAGTCAGAGTCAGAGTCAGAGTCAGAGTCAGAGTCAGAGTCAGAGTCAGAGTCAAAATCAGAGTCAGAGTCTGAGTCACAGTGAGAGTCAGAGTCAGAGTCAGAGTCAGAGTCCGAGTCAGGGTCAGAGTCAGAGTCAGATGCAGAGTCGAAGTCAGAGTCAGAGTCAGAGTCAGAGTCAGAGTCAGAGTCCGACTCAGAGTCAGAGTCAGAGTCAGAGTCAGAGTCAGAGTCAGAGTCAGAGTCAGAGTCAGAGTCAGAGTCAAAGTCAGCGTCAGAGTCAGAGTCAGAGTCAGAATCAGAGTCAGAGTCAGAGTCAGAGTCAGAGTCAGAGTCAGAGTCAGAGTCAGAGTCAGAGTCAGAGTCAAAATCAGAGTCAGAGTCTGAGTCACAGTTAGAGTCAGAGTCAGAGTCAGAGTCAGAGTCAGAGTCAGAGTCAGAGTCAGAGTCAGAGTCAGAGTCAGAGTCAGAGTCAGAGTCAGAGTTAGAGTTGGAGTCGGTGTCAGGGTCAGGTCAGAGTCAGAGTACGAGTCAGAGTCAGAGTCAGAGCGAGAGTCGGAGTCAGAGTCAAAGTCAGAGTCAGAGTCAAAGTCCGAGTCAGGGTCGGGTCAGAGTCAAAGTCCGAGTCAGAGTCAGAGTCACAGTCAGAGTCGGAGTCAGAGTTAGAGTCAGAGTCAGAGTCAGAGTCCGAGTCTGGGTCGGGTTAGAGTCAGAGTCAGAGTCAGAGCCAGAGTCAGAGTCAGAGTCAGAGTCAGAGTCAGAGTCAGAGTCAGAGTCAAAGTCAGAGTCAGAGTCAGAGTAAGAGTCAGAGTCAGAGTCCGAGTCAGAGTCAGAGTCAGAGTCAGAAACAGAGTGAGAGTCAGAGTCAGAGTCAGAGTCAGAGTCCGAGTCCGATTCCCAGTCCGAGTCCGAGTCCGAGTCCGAGTCAGGGTCAGGTCAGAGTCAGAGTCAGAGTCAGAGTCAGAGTCAGAGTCAGAGTCAGAGTCAGAGTCATGATGTCGAAGTCGAAGTACGAGTCCGAGCCAGGGTCAGGTCGGAGTCAGAGTCAGAGTCAGAGTCAGAGTCAGAGTCAGAGTCAGCGTCAGAGTCAGAGTCAGAGTCAGAATCAGAGTCAGAGTCTGATTCGGAGTCAGAGTCAGAGTCAGAGTCAGAGTCAGAGTCAGAGTCAGAGTCAGAGTCAGAGTCAGAGTCAGAGTCAAAATCAGAGTCAGAGTCTGAGTCACAGTTAGAGTCAGAGTCAGAGTCAGAGTCAGAGTCAGAGTCAGAGTCAGAGTCAGAGTCGGAGTCAGAGTCAGAGTCTGATTCAGAGTCAGAGTCAGAGTCAGGGTCAGAGTCAGAGTCAGAGTCAAAATCAGAGTCAGAGTCTGAGTCACAGTTAGAGTCAGAGTCAGAGTCAGAGTCAGAGTCAGAGGCAGAGTCAGAGTCAGAGTCAGATTCCGAGTCAGAGTCAGAGTCAGAGTCCGAGCCAGGGTCAGGTCGGAGTCAGAGTCAGAGTCAGAGTCAGAGTCAGAGTCAAAGTCAGAGTCAGAGTCAGAGTCAGAGTCAGAATCAGAGTCAGAGTCTGATTCAGAGTCAGAGTCAGAGTCAGAGTCAGAGTCGGAGTCAGAGTCAGAGTCAGAGTCAGATTCAGAGTCAGAGTCTGAGTCAGAGTCCGAGTCAGGGTCAGGCCAGAGTCAGCGTCAGAGTCATAGTCAGAGTCAGAGTCAAAATCAGAGTCAGAGTCTGAGTCACAGTTAGAGTCAGGGTCAGAGTCAGAGTCAGAGTCAGAGTCAGAGTCAGAGTCAGAGTAAGAGTCAGAGTCAGCGTCTGAGTCAGAGTCCGAGTCAGGGTCAGGCCAGAGTCAGCGTCAGAGTCAGAGTCCGAGTCTGGGTCGGGTTAGAGTCAGAGTCAGAGTTAGAGTTGGAGTCGGTGTCAGGGTCAGGTCAGAGTCAGAGTACGAGTCAGAGTCAGAGTCAGAGCGAGAGTCGGAGTCAGAGTCAAAGTCAGAGTCAGAGTCAAAGTCCGAGTCAGGGTCGGGTCAGAGTCAAAGTCCGAGTCAGAGTCAGAGTCACAGTCAGAGTCGGAGTCAGAGTTAGAGTCAGAGTCAGAGTCAGAGTCCGAGTCTGGGTCGGGTTAGAGTCAGAGTCAGAGTCAGAGCCAGAGTCAGAGTCAGAGTCAGAGTCAGAGTCAGAGTCAGAGTCAGAGTCAAAGTCAGAGTCAGAGTCAGAGTAAGAGTCAGAGTCAGAGTCCGAGTCAGAGTCAGAGTCAGAGTCAGAAACAGAGTGAGAGTCAGAGTCAGAGTCAGAGTCAGAGTCCGAGTCCGATTCCCAGTCCGAGTCCGAGTCCGAGTCCGAGTCAGGGTCAGGTCAGAGTCAGAGTCAGAGTCAGAGTCAGAGTCAGAGTCAGAGTCAGAGTCAGAGTCATGATGTCGAAGTCGAAGTACGAGTCCGAGCCAGGGTCAGGTCGGAGTCAGAGTCAGAGTCAGAGTCAGAGTCAGAGTCAGAGTCAGCGTCAGAGTCAGAGTCAGAGTCAGAATCAGAGTCAGAGTCTGATTCGGAGTCAGAGTCAGAGTCAGAGTCAGAGTCAGAGTCAGAGTCAGAGTCAGAGTCAGAGTCAGAGTCAGAGTCAAAATCAGAGTCAGAGTCTGAGTCACAGTTAGAGTCAGAGTCAGAGTCAGAGTCAGAGTCAGAGTCAGAGTCAGAGTCAGAGTAAGAGTCAGAGTCAGAGTCCGAGTCAGGGTCAGGTCAGAGTCAAAGTCAGAGTCAGAGTCAGAGTCAGAGTCAGAGTCAGTGACAGAGTCAGAGTCATGATGTCGGAGTCAGAGTAAGAGTCAAAGTCGGAGTCATGAAGTTGGAGTCCGAGTCAGAGTCCGAGTCATAGTCATGAGGTCAAAGTCAGAGTCATAGTCAGAGTCAGTGTCAGCGTCCGAGTCAGAGTCGAAGTCAGAGTCAGAGTCCAAGTCAGGGTCGGGTTAGAGTCAGAGTCGGAGTCAGAGTCAGAGTCAGAGTCAGAGTCCGAGTCTGGGTCAGGTCAGAGTCAGAGTCAGAGTCAGAGTCACAGTCAGAGTCAGAGTCAGAGTCAGAGTCAGAGTCAGAGTCAGAGTCAGAGTCAGAGTCAGAGTCAGAGTCAGAGTCAGAGTCAGAGTCAGAGTCAGAGTCAGAGTCAGAGTCAGAGTCAGAGTCACAGTCAGAGTCGGAGTCAGAGTTAGAGTCAGAGTCAGAGTCAGAGTCCGAGTCTGTGTCGGGTTAGAGTCAGAGTCAGAGTCAGAGCAAGAGTCAGAGTCAGAGTCAGAGTCAGAGTCGGAGTCAGAGTCAGAGTCAGAGTCAGAGTCAGAGTACGAGTCAGGGTCAGGGTCAGAGTCAGATGCAGAGTCGAAGTCAGAGTCAGAGTCAGAGTCAGAGTCGGAGTCAGAGTCAGAGTCTGATTCAGAGTCAGAGTCAGAGTCAGGGTCAGAGTCAGAGTCAGAGTCAAAATCAGAGTCAGAGTCTGAGTCACAGTTAGAGTCAGAGTCAGAGTCAGAGTCAGAGTCAGAGGCAGAGTCAGAGTCAGAGTCAGATTCCGAGTCAGAGTCAGAGTCAGAGTCCGAGCCAGGGTCAGGTCGGAGTCAGAGTCAGAGTCAGAGTCAGAGTCAGAATCAAAGTCAGAGTCAGAGTCAGAGTCAGAGTCAGAATCAGAGTCAGAGTCTGATTCAGAGTCAGAGTCAGAGTCAGAGTCAGAGTCGGAGTCAGAGTCAGAGTCAGTCAGATTCAGAGTCAGAGTCTGAGTCAGAGTCCGAGTCAGGGTCAGGCCAGAGTCAGCGTCAGAGTCATAGTCAGAGTCAGAGTCAAAATCAGAGTCAGAGTCTGAGTCACAGTTAGAGTCAGGGTCAGAGTCAGAGTCAGAGTCAGAGTCAGAGTCAGAGTCAGAGTAAGAGTCAGAGTCAGCGTCCGAGTCAGAGTCGAAGTCAGAGTCAAAGTCAGAGTCAGAGTCAGAGTCAGAGTCAGAGTCAGAGTTAGAGTTAGAGTCGGTGTCAGGGTCAGGTCAGAGTCAGAGTCAGAGTCAGAGTCAGAGTCAGAGTCAGAGTCAGAGTCAGAGTCAGCGTCAGAGTCAGAGTCAGAGTCAGAATCAGAGTCAGAGTCTGATTCAGAGTCAGAGTCAGAGTCAGAGTCAGAGTCAGAGTCAGAGTCAGAGTCAGAGTCAGAGTCAGAGTCAGAGTCAAAATCAGAGTCAGAGTCTGAGTCACAGTTAGAGTCAGAGTCAGAGTCAGAGTCAGAGTCAGAGTCAGAGTCAGAGTAAGAGTCAGAGTCAGAGTCCGAGTCAGGGTCAGGTGAGAGTCAGAGTCAGAGTCAGAGTCAGAGTCAGAGGCAGAGTCAGTGACAGAGTCAGAGTCATGATGTCGGAGTCAGAGTAAGAGTCAAAGTCGGAGTCATGAAGTTGGAGTCCGAGTCAGAGTCCGAGTCATAGTCATGAGGTCAAAGTCAGAGTCATAGTCAGAGTCAGTGTCAGCGTCCGAGTCAGAGTCGAAGTCAGAGTCAGAGTCCAAGTCAGGGTCGGGTTAGAGTCAGAGTCAGAGTCAGAGTCAGAGTCAGAGTCAGAGTCACAGTCAGAGTCGGAGTCAGAGTTAGAGTCAGAGTCAGAGTCAGAGTCCGAGTCTGGGTCATGATGTCGAAGTCGAAGTACGAGTCCGAGCCAGGGTCAGGTCGGAGTCAGAGTCAGAGTCAGAGTCAGAGTCAGAGTCAGAGTCAGAGTCAGAGTAAGAGTCAGAGTCAGCGTCCGAGTCAGAGTCGAAGTCAGAGTCAAAGTCAGAGTCAGAGTCAGAGTCAGAGTCAGAGTCAGAGTTAGAGTTAGAGTCGGTGTCAGGGTCAGGTCAGAGTCAGAGTCAGAGTCAGAGTCAGAGTCAGAGTCAGAGTCAGAGTCAGAGTCAGCGTCAGAGTCAGAGTCAGAGTCAGAATCAGAGTCAGAGTCTGATTCAGAGTCAGAGTCAGAGTCAGAGTCAGAGTCAGAGTCAGAGTCAGAGTCAGAGTCAGAGTCAGAGTCAGAGTCAAAATCAGAGTCAGAGTCTGAGTCACAGTTAGAGTCAGAGTCAGAGTCAGAGTCAGAGTCAGAGTCAGAGTCAGAGTAAGAGTCAGAGTCAGAGTCCGAGTCAGGGTCAGGTGAGAGTCAGAGTCAGAGTCAGAGTCAGAGTCAGAGGCAGAGTCAGTGACAGAGTCAGAGTCATGATGTCGGAGTCAGAGTAAGAGTCAAAGTCGGAGTCATGAAGTTGGAGTCCGAGTCAGAGTCCGAGTCATAGTCATGAGGTCAAAGTCAGAGTCATAGTCAGAGTCAGTGTCAGCGTCCGAGTCAGAGTCGAAGTCAGAGTCAGAGTCCAAGTCAGGGTCGGGTTAGAGTCAGAGTCCGAGTCTGGGTCGGGTTAAAGTCAGAGTCAGAGTCGGAGTCAGAGTCAGAGTCAGAGTCAGAGTCAGAGTCGGAGTCAGAGTCCGAGTCTGGGTCGGGTTAAAGTCAGAGTCAGAGTCAGAGTCAGAGTCAGAGTCAGAGTCAGAGCCAGAGTCAGAGTCAGAGTCAGAGTCAGAGTCAGAGTCATAGTCAGAGTCAGAGTCAGATTTAGAATCAGAGTCAGAGTATGATTCAGAGTCAGAGTCAGAGTCGGTGTCAGAGTCAGAGTCAGAGTCAGAGTCCGAGTCAGTGTCAGGTCAGAGTCAGAGTCAGAGTCAGAGTCAGAGTCAGAGTTAGAGTCAGAGTCGGTGTCAGGGTCAGGTCAGAGTCAGAGTCAGAGTCAGAGTAAGCGTCAGAGCGAGAGTCGGAGTCAGAGTCAAAGTCAGAGTCAGAGTCAAAGTCCGAGTCAGGGTCGGGTCAGAGTCAAAGTCCGAGTCAGAGTCAGAGTCACAGTCAGAGTCGGAGTCTGAGTTAGAGTCGGAGTCAGAGTCAGAGTCCGAGTCTGGGTCGGGTTAGAGTCAGAGTCAGAGTCAGAGTCAGAGTCAGAGTCAGAGTCAGAGTCAGAGTCAGAGTCAGAGTCAGTGTCAGAGTCAGAGTCAGAGTCCGAGTCTGGGTCGGGTTAGAGTCAGAGTCCAAGTCAGGGTCAGGTCAGAGTCAGAGTCAGAGTCAGAGTCAGAGTCAGAGTCAGAGTCAGAGTCATGATGTCGGCGTCAGAGTACGAGTCCGAGCCAGGGTCAGGTCGGAGTCAGAGTCAGAGTCACAGTCAGAGTCAAAGTCAGAGTCAGAGTCAGCGTCAGAGTCAGAGTCAGAGTCAGAGTCAGAGTCAGAGTCAGGGTCAGAGTCAGAGTCAGAGTCACAGTCAGAGTCGGAGTCAGAGTTCGAGTCAGAGTCAGAGTCAGAGTCCGAGTCTGGGTCGGGTTAGAGTCAGAGTCAGAGTCAGAGCCAGAGTCAGAGTCAGAGTCCGAGTCAGAGTCGGAGTCAGAGTCAGAGTCAGAGTCAGAGTCAGAGTCCGAGTCAGGGTCAGGGTCAGAGTCAGATGCGGAGTCGAAGTCAGAGTCAGAGTCAGAGTCAGAGTCAGAGTCAGAGTCAGAGTCCGAGTCAGAGTCAGAGTCAGAGTCAGAGTCAGAGTCAGAGTCAGAGTCACAGTCAGAGTCGGAGTCAGAGTTAGAGTCAGAGTCAGAGTCAGAGTCCGAGTCTGTGTCGGGTTAGAGTCAGAGTCAGAGTCAGAGCAAGAGTCAGAGTCAGAGTCAGAGTCAGAGTCGGAGTCAGAGTCAGAGTCAGAGTCAGAGTCAGAGTACGAGTCAGGGTCAGGGTCAGAGTCAGATGCAGAGTCGAAGTCAGAGTCAGAGTCAGAGTCAGAGTCGGAGTCAGAGTCAGAGTCAGAGTCTGATTCAGAGTCAGAGTCAGAGTCAGGGTCAGAGTCAAAGTCAGAGTCAAAATCAGAGTCAGAGTCTGAGTCACAGTTAGAGTCAGAGTCAGAGTCAGAGTCAGAGTCAGAGGCAGAGTCAGAGTCAGAGTCAGATTCCGAGTCAGAGTCAGAGTCAGAGTCCGAGCCAGGGTCAGGTCGGAGTCAGAGTCAGAGTCAGAGTCAGAGTCAGAGTCAAAGTCAGAGTCAGAGTCAGAGTCAGAGTCAGAATCAGAGTCAGAGTCTGATTCAGAGTCAGAGTCAGAGTCAGAGTCAGAGTCGGAGTCAGAGTCAGAGTCAGAGTCAGATTCAGAGTCAGAGTCTGAGTCAGAGTCCGAGTCAGGGTCAGGCCAGAGTCAGCGTCAGAGTCATAGTCAGAGTCAGAGTCAAAATCAGAGTCAGAGTCTGAGTCACAGTTAGAGTCAGGGTCAGAGTCAGAGTCAGAGTCAGAGTCAGAGTCAGAGTCAGAGTAAGAGTCAGAGTCAGCGTCCGAGTCAGAGTCGAAGTCAGAGTCAAAGTCAGAGTCAGAGTCAGAGTCAGAGTCAGAGTCAGAGTTAGAGTTAGAGTCGGTGTCAGGGTCAGGTCAGAGTCAGAGTCAGAGTCAGAGTCAGAGTCAGAGTCAGAGTCAGAGTCAGAGTCAGAGTCAGCGTCAGAGTCAGAGTCAGAGTCAGAATCAGAGTCAGAGTCTGATTCAGAGTCAGAGTCAGAGTCAGAGTCAGAGTCAGAGTCAGAGTCAGAGTCAGAGTCAGAGTCAGAGTCAGAGTCAAAATCAGAGTCAGAGTCTGAGTCACAGTTAGAGTCAGAGTCAGAGTCAGAGTCAGAGTCAGAGTCAGAGTCAGAGTAAGAGTCAGAGTCAGAGTCCGAGTCAGGGTCAGGTGAGAGTCAGAGTCAGAGTCAGAGTCAGAGTCAGAGGCAGAGTCAGTGACAGAGTCAGAGTCATGATGTCGGAGTCAGAGTAAGAGTCAAAGTCGGAGTCATGAAGTTGGAGTCCGAGTCAGAGTCCGAGTCATAGTCATGAGGTCAAAGTCAGAGTCATAGTCAGAGTCAGTGTCAGCGTCCGAGTCAGAGTCGAAGTCAGAGTCAGAGTCCAAGTCAGGGTCGGGTTAGAGTCAGAGTCAGAGTCAGAGTCCGAGTCAGGGTCAGGGTCAGAGTCAGATGCGGAGTCGAAGTCAGAGTCAGAGTCAGAGTCAGAGTCAGAGTCAGAGTCAGAGTCCGAGTCAGAGTCAGAGTCCGAGTCAGAGTCAGAGTCAGAGTCAGAGTCAGAGTCAGAGTCAGAGTCACAGTCAGAGTCGGAGTCAGAGTTAGAGTCAGAGTCAGAGTCAGAGTCCGAGTCTGTGTCGGGTTAGAGTCAGAGTCAGAGTCAGAGCAAGAGTCAGAGTCAGAGTCAGAGTCAGAGTCGGAGTCAGAGTCAGAGTCAGAGTCAGAGTCAGAGTACGAGTCAGGGTCAGGGTCAGAGTCAGATGCAGAGTCGAAGTCAGAGTCAGAGTCAGAGTCAGAGTCGGAGTCAGAGTCAGAGTCAGAGTCTGATTCAGAGTCAGAGTCAGAGTCAGGGTCAGAGTCAAAGTCAGAGTCAAAATCAGAGTCAGAGTCTGAGTCACAGTTAGAGTCAGAGTCAGAGTCAGAGTCAGAGTCAGAGGCAGAGTCAGAGTCAGAGTCAGATTCCGAGTCAGAGTCAGAGTCAGAGTCCGAGCCAGGGTCAGGTCGGAGTCAGAGTCAGAGTCAGAGTCAGAGTCAGAGTCAAAGTCAGAGTCAGAGTCAGAGTCAGAGTCAGAATCAGAGTCAGAGTCTGATTCAGAGTCAGAGTCAGAGTCAGAGTCAGAGTCGGAGTCAGAGTCAGAGTCAGAGTCAGATTCAGAGTCAGAGTCTGAGTCAGAGTCCGAGTCAGGGTCAGGCCAGAGTCAGCGTCAGAGTCATAGTCAGAGTCAGAGTCAAAATCAGAGTCAGAGTCTGAGTCACAGTTAGAGTCAGGGTCAGAGTCAGAGTCAGAGTCAGAGTCAGAGTCAGAGTCAGAGTAAGAGTCAGAGTCAGCGTCCGAGTCAGAGTCGAAGTCAGAGTCAAAGTCAGAGTCAGAGTCAGAGTCAGAGTCAGAGTCAGAGTTAGAGTTAGAGTCGGTGTCAGGGTCAGGTCAGAGTCAGAGTCAGAGTCAGAGTCAGAGTCAGAGTCAGAGTCAGAGTCAGAGTCAGAGTCAGCGTCAGAGTCAGAGTCAAAGTCAGAATCAGAGTCAGAGTCTGATTCAGAGTCAGAGTCAGAGTCAGAGTCAGAGTCAGAGTCAGAGTCAGAGTCAGAGTCAGAGTCAGAGTCAGAGTCAAAATCAGAGTCAGAGTCTGAGTCACAGTTAGAGTCAGAGTCAGAGTCAGAGTCAGAGTCAGAGTCAGAGTCAGAGTAAGAGTCAGAGTCAGAGTCCGAGTCAGGGTCAGGTGAGAGTCAGAGTCAGAGTCAGAGTCAGAGTCAGAGGCAGAGTCAGTGACAGAGTCAGAGTCATGATGTCGGAGTCAGAGTAAGAGTCAAAGTCGGAGTCATGAAGTTGGAGTCCGAGTCAGAGTCCGAGTCATAGTCATGAGGTCAAAGTCAGAGTCATAGTCAGAGTCAGTGTCAGCGTCCGAGTCAGAGTCGAAGTCAGAGTCAGAGTCCAAGTCAGGGTCGGGTTAGAGTCAGAGTCAGAGTCAGAGTCAGAGTCAGAGTCAGAGTCACAGTCAGAGTCGGAGTCAGAGTTAGAGTCAGAGTCGGAGTCATGAAGTTCGAGTCCGAGTCAGAGTCCGAGTCATAGTCATGAGGTCAAAGTCAGAGTCATAGTCAGAGTCAGAGTCAGCGTCCGAGTCAGAGTCGAAGTCAGAGTCAGAGTCAGAGTCAGAGTCAGAGTCAGAGTCAGAGTCAGAGTCAGATTCAGAGTCAGAGTCAAAATCAGAGTCAGAGTCTGAGTCACAGTTAGAGTCAGAGTCAGAGTCAGAGTCAGAGTCAGAGTCAGAGTCAGAGTGAGAGTCAGAGTCAGAGTCCGAGTCAGGGTCAGGTCAGAGTCAGAGTCAGAGTCAGAGTCAGAGTCAGAGTCAGAGTCAGTGACAGAGTCAGAGTCATGATGTCGGAGTCAGAGTAAGAGTCAAAGTCGGAGTCATGAAGTTGGAGTCCGAGTCAGAGTCCGAGTCATAGTCATGAGGTCAAAGTCAGAGTCATAGTCAGAGTCAGTGTCAGCGTCCGAGTCATAGTCGAAGTCAGAGTCAGAGTCCAAGTCAGGGTCGGGTTAGAGTCAGAGTCGGAGTCAGAGTCAGAGTCAGAGTCAGAGTCCGAGTCTGGGTCAGGTCATAGTCATAGTCAGAGTCAGAGTCAGAGTCAGAGTCAGTGACAGAGTCAGAGTCATGATGTCGGAGCCAGAGTAAGTGTCAAAGTCGGAGTCATGAAGTTGGAGTCCGAGTCAGAGTCCGAGTCATAGTCATGAGGTCAAAGTCAGAGTCATAGTCAGAGTCAGAGTCAGCGTCCGAGTCAGAGTCGAAGTCAGAGTCAGAGTCAGAGTCAGAGTCAGAGTCAGAGTCCAAGTCAGGGTCGGGTTAGAGTCAGAGTCAGAGTTAGAGTCAGAGTCAGAGTCAGAGTCCGAGTCTAGGTGGGGTTAGAGTCAGAGTCACAGTCAGAGCCCGAGTCAGAGTCAGAGTCAGAGCCAGAGTCGGACTCAGACTCAGAGTCAGAGTCAGAGTCAGAGTCAGAGTCAGAGTCCGAGTCTGGGTCGGGTTAAAGTCAGAGTCAGAGTCGGAGTCAGAGTCAGAGTCAGAGTCAAAGTCAGAGTCGGAGTCAGAGACCGAGTCTGGGTCGGGTTAAAGTCAGAGTCAGAGTCAGAGTCAGAGTCAGAGTCAGAGTCAGAGCCAGAGTCAGAGTCAGAGTCAGAGTCAGAGTCAGAGTCATAGTCAGAGTCAGAGTCAGATTTAGAATCAGAGTCAGAGTCTGATTCAGAGTCAGAGTCAGAGTCGGTGTCAGAGTCATAGTCAGAGTCAGAGTCTGATTCAGAGTCAGAGTCAGAGTCAGAGTCAGAGTCAGAGTCAGAGTCAGAGTCAAAGTCAGATTCAGAGTCAGAGTCAAAATCAGAGTCAGAGTCTGAGTCACAGTTAGAGTCAGAGTCAGAGTCAGAGTCAGAGTCAGAGTCAGAGTCAGAGTCAGAGTCAGATTCCGAGTCAGAGTCAGAGTCAGAATCCGAGCCAGGGTCAGGTCGGAGTCAGAGTCAGAGTCAGAGTCAGAGTCAGAGTCAGAGTCAGAGTCAGAGTCAGAATCAGAGTCAGAGTCTGATTCAGAGTCAGAGTCAGACTCAGAGTCAGAGTCGGAGTCAGAGTCAGAGTCAGAGTCAGATTCAGAGTCAGAGTCAGAGTCAGAGTCCGAGTCAGGGTCAAGCCAGAGTCATAGTCAGAGTCAGAGTCAGCGTCAGAGTCATGATGTCGGAGTCAGAGTAAGAGTCAAAGTCGGAGTCATGAAGTTCGAGTCCGAGTCAGAGTCCGAGTCATAGTCATGAGGTCAAAGTCAGAGTCATAGTCAGAGTCAGAGTCAGCGTCCGAATCAGAGTCGAAGTCAGAGTCAGAGTCAGAGTCAGAGTCAGAGTCCAATTCAGGGTCGGGTTAGAGTCAGAGTCAGAGTCAGAGTCAGAGTCAGAGTCAGAGTCCGAGTCTGGGTCGGGTTAGAGTCAGAGTCACAGTCAGAGCCAGAGTCAGAGTCAGAGTCAGAGCCAGAGTCGGACTCAGACTCAGAGTCAGAGTCAGAGTCAGAGTCAGAGTCAGAGTCCGAGTCTGGGTCGGGTTAAAGTCAGAGTCAGAGTCGGAGTCAGAGTCAGAGTCAGAGTCAGAGTCAGAGTCAGAGTCAGAGTCCGAGTCTGGTGGGGTTAAAGTCAGAGTCAGAGTCAGAGTCAGAGTCAGAGTCAGAGTCAGAGCCAGAGTCAGAGTCAGAGTCAGACTCAGACTCAGAGTCAGAGTCTGATTCAGAGTCAGAGTCAGAGTCGGTGTCAGAGTCAGAGTCAGAGTCAGAGTCCGAGTCAGTGTCAGGTCAGAGTCAGAGTCAGAGTCAGAGTCAGAGTCAGAGTTAGAGTCAGAGTCGGTGTCAGGGTCAGGTCAGAGTCAGAGTCAGAGTCAGAGTAAGCGTCAGAGCGAGAGTCCAATTCAGGGTCGGGTTAGAGTCAGAGTCAGAGTCAGAGTCAGAGTCAGAGTCAGAGTCCGAGTCTGGGTCGGGTTAGAGTCAGAGTCACAGTCAGAGCCAGAGTCAGAGTCAGAGTCAGAGCCAGAGTCGGACTCAGACTCAGAGTCAGAGTCAGAGTCAGAGTCAGAGTCAGAGTCCGAGTCTGGGTCGGGTTAAAGTCAGAGTCAGAGTCGGAGTCAGAGTCAGAGTCAGAGTCAGAGTCAGAGTCAGAGTCAGAGTCCGAGTCTGGTGGGGTTAAAGTCAGAGTCAGAGTCAGAGTCAGAGTCAGAGTCAGAGTCAGAGCCAGAGTCAGAGTCAGAGTCAGACTCAGACTCAGAGTCAGAGTCTGATTCAGAGTCAGAGTCAGAGTCGGTGTCAGAGTCAGAGTCAGAGTCAGAGTCCGAGTCAGTGTCAGGTCAGAGTCAGAGTCAGAGTCAGAGTCAGAGTCAGAGTTAGAGTCAGAGTCGGTGTCAGGGTCAGGTCAGAGTCAGAGTCAGAGTCAGAGTAAGCGTCAGAGCGAGAGTCGGAGTCAGAGTCAAAGTCAGAGTCAGAGTCAAAGTCCGAGTCAGGGTCGGGTCAGAGTCAAAGTCCGAGTCAGAGTCAGAGTCACAGTCAGAGTCGGAGTCTCAGTTAGAGTCGGAGTCAGAGTCAGAGTCCGAGTCTGGGTCGGGTTAGAGTCAGAGTCCGAGTCAGGGTCAGAGTCAGAGTCAGATGCAGAGTCGAATTCAGAGTCAGAGTCAGAGTCAGAGTCAGAGTCAGAGTCAGAGTCAGAGTCAGAGTCAGAGTCAGAGTCAGAGTCCGAGTCTGGGTCGGGTTAGAGTCGGAGACCGAGTCAGGGTTAGGTCAGAGTCAGAGTCAGAGTCAGAGTCAGAGTCAGAGTCAGAGTCAGAGTCAGAGTCAGAGTCAGAGTCAGAGTCAGGGTCAGAGTCAGGGTCAGAGTCAGAGTCAGAGTCAGAGTCAGAGTCAGAGTCAGAGTCAGAGTCAGAGTCAGAGTCAGAGTCAGAGTCAGAGTCAGAGTCAGAGTCAGAGTCAGAGTCAGATTCAGAGTCAGAGTCAGAGTCAGAGTCAGAGTCAGAGTCAGAGTCAGAGTCAGAGTCAGAGTCAGAGTAAGAGTCAGAGTCAGAGTCAGAGTCACAGTCAGAGTCGGAGTCAGAGTTAGAGTCAGAGTCAGAGTCAGAGTCCGAGTCTGGGTCGGGTTAGAGTCAGAGTCAGAGTCAGAGCCAGAGTCAGAGTCAGAGTCAGAGTCAGAGTCAGAGTCAGAGTCAGAGTCAGAGTCAGAGTCAGAGTCAGAGTCAGAGTCAGGGTCAGAGTCAGGGTCAGAGTCAGAGTCAGAGTCAGAATCAGAGTCAGAGTCGGAGTCAGAGTCAGAGTCCGAGTCCGATTCCGAGTCCGAGTCCGAGTCCGAGTCCGAGTCAGGGTCAGGTCAGAGTCAGAGTCAGAGTCAGAGTCAGAGTCAGAGTCAGAGTCAGCGTCAGAGTCAGAGTCTGAGTCACAGTTAGATTCAGAGTCAGAGTCAGAGTCAGAGTCAGAGTCAGAGTCAGAGTAAGAGTCAGAGTCAGAGTCCGAGTCAGGGTCAGGTCAGAGTCAGAGTCAGAGTCAGAGTCAGCGTCAGAGTCAGAGTCAGCGTCAGAGTCAGAGTCTGATTCAGAGTCAGAGTCAGAGTCAGAGTCAGAGTCAGAGTCAGAGTCAGAGTCAGAGTCAGAGTCAGAGTCAGAGTCAAAATCAGAGTCAGAGTCTGAGTCACAGTTAGAGTCAGAGTCAGAGTCAGAGTCAGAGTCAGAGTCAGAGTCAGAGTAAGAGTCAGAGTCAGAGTCCGAGTCAGGGTCAGGTCAGAGTCAGAGTCAGAGTCAGAGTCAGAGTCAGAGTCAGAGTCCGAGTCAGAGTCAGAGTCAGAGTCAGAGTCAGAGTCAGAGTCAGAGTCACAGTCAGAGTCGGAGTCAGAGTTAGAGTCAGAGTCAGAGTCAGAGTCCGAGTCTGTGTCGGGTTAGAGTCAGAGTCAGAGTCAGAGCAAGAGTCAGAGTCAGAGTCAGAGTCAGAGTCGGAGTCAGAGTCAGAGTCAGAGTCAGAGTCAGAGTACGAGTCAGGGTCAGGGTCAGAGTCAGATGCAGAGTCGAAGTCAGAGTCAGAGTCAGAGTCAGAGTCGGAGTCAGAGTCAGAGTCTGATTCAGAGTCAGAGTCAGAGTCAGGGTCAGAGTCAAATTCAGAGTCAAAATCAGAGTCAGAGTCTGAGTCACAGTTAGAGTCAGAGTCAGAGTCAGAGTCAGAGTCAGAGGCAGAGTCAGAGTCAGAGTCAGATTCCGAGTCAGAGTCAGAGTCAGAGTCCGAGCCAGGGTCAGGTCGGAGTCAGAGTCAGAGTCAGAGTCAGAGTCAGAGTCAGAGTCAGAGTCAAAGTCAGAGTCAGAGTCAGAGTCAGAGTCAGAATCAGAGTCAGAGTCTGATTCAGAGTCAGAGTCAGAGTCAGAGTCAGAGTCGGAGTCAGAGTCAGAGTCAGAGTCAGATTCAGAGTCAGAGTCTGAGTCAGAGTCCGAGTCAGGGTCAGGCCAGAGTCAGCGTCAGAGTCATAGTCAGAGTCAGAGTCAAAATCAGAGTCAGAGTCTGAGTCACAGTTAGAGTCAGGGTCAGAGTCAGAGTCAGAGTCAGAGTCAGAGTCAGAGTCAGAGTAAGAGTCAGAGTCAGCGTCCGAGTCAGAGTCGAAGTCAGAGTCAAAGTCAGAGTCAGAGTCAGAGTCAGAGTCAGAGTCAGAGTTAGAGTTAGAGTCGGTGTCAGGGTCAGGTCAGAGTCAGAGTCAGAGTCAGAGTCAGAGTCAGAGTCAGAGTCAGAGTCAGAGTCAGCGTCAGAGTCAGAGTCAGAGTCAGAATCAGAGTCAGAGTCTGATTCAGAGTCAGAGTCAGAGTCAGAGTCAGAGTCAGAGTCAGAGTCAGAGTCAGAGTCAGAGTCAGAGTCAGAGTCAAAATCAGAGTCAGAGTCTGAGTCACAGTTAGAGTCAGAGTCAGAGTCAGAGTCAGAGTCAGAGTCAGAGTCAGAGTAAGAGTCAGAGTCAGAGTCCGAGTCAGGGTCAGGTGAGAGTCAGAGTCAGAGTCAGAGTCAGAGTCAGAGGCAGAGTCAGTGACAGAGTCAGAGTCATGATGTCGGAGTCAGAGTAAGAGTCAAAGTCGGAGTCATGAAGTCAGAGTCAGAGTCAGAGTCAGAGTCAGAGTCAGAGTCAGAGTCAGATTCAGAGTCAGAGTCAGAGTCAGAGTCAGAGTCAGAGTCAGAGTCAGAGTCAGAGTCAGAGTCAGAGTAAGAGTCAGAGTCAGAGTCAGAGTCACAGTCAGAGTCGGAGTCAGAGTTAGAGTCAGAGTCAGAGTCAGAGTCCGAGTCTGGGTCGGGTTAGAGTCAGAGTCAGAGTCAGAGCCAGAGTCAGAGTCAGAGTCAGAGTCAGAGTCAGAGTCAGAGTCAGAGTCAGAGTCAGAGTCAGAGTCAGAGTCAGAGTCAGGGTCAGAGTCAGGGTCAGAGTCAGAGTCAGAGTCAGAATCAGAGTCAGAGTCGGAGTCAGAGTCAGAGTCCGAGTCCGATTCCGAGTCCGAGTCCGAGTCCGAGTCCGAGTCAGGGTCAGGTCAGAGTCAGAGTCAGAGTCAGAGTCAGAGTCAGAGTCAGAGTCAGCGTCAGAGTCAGAGTCTGAGTCACAGTTAGATTCAGAGTCAGAGTCAGAGTCAGAGTCAGAGTCAGAGTCAGAGTAAGAGTCAGAGTCAGAGTCCGAGTCAGGGTCAGGTCAGAGTCAGAGTCAGAGTCAGAGTCAGCGTCAGAGTCAGAGTCAGCGTCAGAGTCAGAGTCTGATTCAGAGTCAGAGTCAGAGTCAGAGTCAGAGTCAGAGTCAGAGTCAGA
The DNA here is from genome assembly GCA_947538915.1 of Tenthredo distinguenda. Taxonomy (NCBI): domain Eukaryota; kingdom Metazoa; phylum Arthropoda; class Insecta; order Hymenoptera; family Tenthredinidae; genus Tenthredo; species Tenthredo distinguenda. The sequence continues at coordinate 18,620,550 of OX384534.1, forward strand.
GTCAGAGTCAGAGTCAGAGTCAGAGTCAAAATCAGAGTCAGAGTCTGAGTCACAGTTAGAGTCAGAGTCAGAGTCAGAGTCAGAGTCAGAGTCAGAGTCAGAGTAAGAGTCAGAGTCAGAGTCCGAGTCAGGGTCAGGTCAGAGTCAGAGTCAGAGTCAGAGTCAGAGTCAGAGTCAGAGTCCGAGTCAGAGTCAGAGTCAGAGTCAGAGTCAGAGTCAGAGTCAGAGTCACAGTCAGAGTCGGAGTCAGAGTTAGAGTCAGAGTCAGAGTCAGAGTCCGAGTCTGTGTCGGGTTAGAGTCAGAGTCAGAGTCAGAGCAAGAGTCAGAGTCAGAGTCAGAGTCAGAGTCGGAGTCAGAGTCAGAGTCAGAGTCAGAGTCAGAGTACGAGTCAGGGTCAGGGTCAGAGTCAGATGCAGAGTCGAAGTCAGAGTCAGAGTCAGAGTCAGAGTCGGAGTCAGAGTCAGAGTCTGATTCAGAGTCAGAGTCAGAGTCAGGGTCAGAGTCAAATTCAGAGTCAAAATCAGAGTCAGAGTCTGAGTCACAGTTAGAGTCAGAGTCAGAGTCAGAGTCAGAGTCAGAGGCAGAGTCAGAGTCAGAGTCAGATTCCGAGTCAGAGTCAGAGTCAGAGTCCGAGCCAGGGTCAGGTCGGAGTCAGAGTCAGAGTCAGAGTCAGAGTCAGAGTCAAAGTCAGAGTCAGAGTCAGAGTCAGAGTCAGAATCAGAGTCAGAGTCTGATTCAGAGTCAGAGTCAGAGTCAGAGTCAGAGTCGGAGTCAGAGTCAGAGTCAGAGTCAGATTCAGAGTCAGAGTCTGAGTCAGAGTCCGAGTCAGGGTCAGGCCAGAGTCAGCGTCAGAGTCATAGTCAGAGTCAGAGTCAAAATCAGAGTCAGAGTCTGAGTCACAGTTAGAGTCAGGGTCAGAGTCAGAGTCAGAGTCAGAGTCAGAGTCAGAGTCAGAGTAAGAGTCAGAGTCAGCGTCCGAGTCAGAGTCGAAGTCAGAGTCAAAGTCAGAGTCAGAGTCAGAGTCAGAGTCAGAGTCAGAGTTAGAGTTAGAGTCGGTGTCAGGGTCAGGTCAGAGTCAGAGTCAGAGTCAGAGTCAGAGTCAGAGTCAGAGTCAGAGTCAGAGTCAGCGTCAGAGTCAGAGTCAGAGTCAGAATCAGAGTCAGAGTCTGATTCAGAGTCAGAGTCAGAGTCAGAGTCAGAGTCAGAGTCAGAGTCAGAGTCAGAGTCAGAGTCAGAGTCAGAGTCAAAATCAGAGTCAGAGTCTGAGTCACAGTTAGAGTCAGAGTCAGAGTCAGAGTCAGAGTCAGAGTCAGAGTCAGAGTAAGAGTCAGAGTCAGAGTCCGAGTCAGGGTCAGGTGAGAGTCAGAGTCAGAGTCAGAGTCAGAGTCAGAGGCAGAGTCAGTGACAGAGTCAGAGTCATGATGTCGGAGTCAGAGTAAGAGTCAAAGTCGGAGTCATGAAGTTGGAGTCCGAGTCAGAGTCCGAGTCATAGTCATGAGGTCAAAGTCAGAGTCATAGTCAGAGTCAGTGTCAGCGTCCGAGTCAGAGTCGAAGTCAGAGTCAGAGTCCAAGTCAGGGTCGGGTTAGAGTCAGAGTCAGAGTCAGAGTCAGAGTCAGAGTCAGAGTCACAGTCAGAGTCGGAGTCAGAGTTAGAGTCAGAGTCAGAGTCAGAGTCCGAGTCTGGGTCGGGTTAGAGTCAGAGTCAGAGTCAGAGCCAGAGTCAGAGTCAGAGTCAGAGTCAGAGTCGGAGTCAGAGTCAGAGTCAGAGTCAGAGTCAGAGTCCGAGTCAGAGTCAGAGTCAGAGTCAGAGTCAGAGTCAGAGTCAAAATCAGAGTCAGAGTCCGAGTCACAGTTAGAGTCAGAGTCAGAGTCAGAGTCAGAGTCAGAGTCAGAGTCAGAGTAAGAGTCAGAGTCAGAGTCCGAGTCAGGGTCAGGTCAGAGTCAGAGTCAGAGTCAGAGTCAGAGTCAGAGTCAGAGTCAGTGACAGAGTGAGAGTCATGATGTCGGAGTCAGAGTAAGAGTCAAAGTCGGAGTCATGAAGTTGGAGTCCGAGTCAGAGTCCGAGTCATAGTCATGAGGTCAAAGTCAGAGTCATAGTCAGAGTCAGTGTCAGCGTCCGAGTCAGAGTCGAAGTCAGAGTCAGAGTCAGAGTCAGAGTCAGAGTCAGAGTCCAAGTCAGGGTCGGGTTAGAGTCAGAGTCAGAGTCAGAGTCAGAGTCAGAGTCAGAGTCCGAGTCTGGGTCGGGTTAGAGTCAGAGTCACAGTCAGAGCCAGAGTCAGAGTCAGAGTCAGAGCCAGAGTCGGACTCAGACTCAGAGTCAGAGTCAGAGTCAGAGTCAGAGTCAGAGTCCGAGTCTGGGTCGGGTTAAAGTCAGAGTCAGAGTCGGAGTCAGAGTCAGAGTCAGAGTCAGAGTCAGAGTCGGAGTCAGAGTCCGAGTCTGGGTCGGGTTAAAGTCAGAGTCAGAGTCAGAGTCAGAGTCAGAGTCAGAGTCAGAGCCAGAGTCAGAGTCAGAGTCAGAGTCAGAGTCAGAGTCATAGTCAGAGTCAGAGTCAGATTTAGAATCAGAGTCAGAGTATGATTCAGAGTCAGAGTCAGAGTCGGTGTCAGAGTCAGAGTCAGAGTCAGAGTCCGAGTCAGTGTCAGGTCAGAGTCAGAGTCAGAGTCAGAGTCAGAGTCAGAGTTAGAGTCAGAGTCGGTGTCAGGGTCAGGTCAGAGTCAGAGTCAGAGTCAGAGTAAGCGTCAGAGCGAGAGTCGGAGTCAGAGTCAAAGTCAGAGTCAGAGTCAAAGTCCGAGTCAGGGTCGGGTCAGAGTCAAAGTCCGAGTCAGAGTCAGAGTCACAGTCAGAGTCGGAGTCTGAGTTAGAGTCGGAGTCAGAGTCAGAGTCCGAGTCTGGGTCGGGTTAGAGTCAGAGTCAGAGTCAGAGTCAGAGTCAGAGTCAGAGTCCGAGTCAGGGTCAGAGTCAGAGTCAGATGCAGAGTCGAAGTCAGAGTCAGAGTCAGAGTCAGAGTCAGAGTCAGAGTCAGTGTCAGAGTCAGAGTCAGAGTCCGAGTCTGGGTCGGGTTAGAGTCAGAGTCCAAGTCAGGGTCAGGTCAGAGTCAGAGTCAGAGTCAGAGTCAGAGTCAGAGTCAGAGTCAGAGTCATGATGTCGGCGTCAGAGTACGAGTCCGAGCCAGGGTCAGGTCGGAGTCAGAGTCAGAGTCAGAGTCAGAGTCAAAGTCAGAGTCAGAGTCAGCGTCAGAGTCAGAGTCAGAGTCAGAGTCAGAGTCAGAGTCAGGGTCAGAGTCAGAGTCAGAGTCACAGTCAGAGTCGGAGTCAGAGTTCGAGTCAGAGTCAGAGTCAGAGTCCGAGTCTGGGTCGGGTTAGAGTCAGAGTCAGAGTCAGAGCCAGAGTCAGAGTCAGAGTCCGAGTCAGAGTCGGAGTCAGAGTCAGAGTCAGAGTCAGAGTCAGAGTCCGAGTCAGGGTCAGGGTCAGAGTCAGATGCGGAGTCGAAGTCAGAGTCAGAGTCAGAGTCAGAGTCAGAGTCAGAGTCAGAGTCCGAGTCAGAGTCAGAGTCAGAGTCAGAGTCAGAGTCAGAGTCAGAGTCAGAGTCAGAGTCAGAGTCAGAGTCAGAGTCAGCGTCAGAGTCAGAGTCAGAGTCAGAATCAGAGTCAGAGTCTGATTCAGAGTCAGAGTCAGAGTCAGAGTCAGAGTCAGAGTCAGAGTCAGAGTCAGAGTCAGAGTCAGAGTCAAAGTCAGAGTCAAAATCAGAGTCAGAGTCTGAGTCACAGTTAGAGTCAGAGTCAGAGTCAGAGTCAAAGTCAGAGTCAGATTCAGAGTCAGAGTCAGAGTCAGAGTCAGATTCCGAGTCAGAGTCAGAGTCAGAGTCCGAGCCAGGGTCAGGTCGGAGTCAGAGTCAGAGTCAGAGTCAGAGTCAGAGTCAGAGTCAGAGTCAGGCCAGAGTCATAGTCAGAGTCAGAGTCAGCGTCAGAGTCATGATGTCGGAGTCAGAGTAAGAGTCAAAGTCGGAGTCATGAAGTTCGAGTCCGAGTCAGAGTCCGAGTCATAGTCATGAGGTCAAAGTCAGAGTCATAGTCAGAGTCAGAGTCAGCGTCCGAGTCAGAGTCGAAGTCAGAGTCAGAGTCAGAGTCAGAGTCAGAGTCAGAGTCAGAGTCAGAGTCAGATTCAGAGTCAGAGTCAAAATCAGAGTCAGAGTCTGAGTCACAGTTAGAGTCAGAGTCAGAGTCAGAGTCAGAGTCAGAGTCAGAGTCAGAGTGAGAGTCAGAGTCAGAGTCCGAGTCAGGGTCAGGTCAGAGTCAGAGTCAGAGTCAGAGTCAGAGTCAGAGTCAGAGTCAGTGACAGAGTCAGAGTCATGATGTCGGAGTCAGAGTAAGAGTCAAAGTCGGAGTCATGAAGTTGGAGTCCGAGTCAGAGTCCGAGTCATAGTCATGAGGTCAAAGTCAGAGTCATAGTCAGAGTCAGTGTCAGCGTCCGAGTCATAGTCGAAGTCAGAGTCAGAGTCCAAGTCAGGGTCGGGTTAGAGTCAGAGTCGGAGTCAGAGTCAGACTCAGAGTCAGAGTCCGAGTCTGGGTCAGGTCATAGTCAGAGTCAGAGTCAGAGTCAGAGTCAGAGTCAGTGACAGAGTCAGAGTCATGATGTCGGAGCCAGAGTAAGTGTCAAAGTCGGAGTCATGAAGTTGGAGTCCGAGTCAGAGTCCGAGTCATAGTCATGAGGTCAAAGTCAGAGTCATAGTCAGAGTCAGAGTCAGCGTCCGAGTCAGAGTCGAAGTCAGAGTCAGAGTCAGAGTCAGAGTCAGAGTCAGAGTCCAAGTCAGGGTCGGGTTAGAGTCAGAGTCAGAGTTAGAGTCAGAGTCAGAGTCAGAGTCCGAGTCTAGGTGGGGTTAGAGTCAGAGTCACAGTCAGAGCCCGAGTCAGAGTCAGAGTCAGAGCCAGAGTCGGACTTAGACTCAGAGTCAGAGTCAGAGTCAGAGTCAGAGTCAGAGTCCGAGTCTGGGTCGGGTTAAAGTCAGAGTCAGAGTCGGAGTCAGAGTCAGAGTCAGAGTCAAAGTCAGAGTCGGAGTCAGAGACCGAGTCTGGGTCGGGTTAAAGTCAGAGTCAGAGTCAGAGTCAGAGTCAGAGTCAGAGTCAGAGCCAGAGTCAGAGTCAGAGTCAGAGTCAGAGTCAGAGTCATAGTCAGAGTCAGAGTCAGATTTAGAATCAGAGTCAGAGTCTGATTCAGAGTCAGAGTCAGAGTCGGTGTCAGAGTCATAGTCAGAGTCAGAGTCTGATTCAGAGTCAGAGTCAGAGTCAGAGTCAGAGTCAGAGTCAGAGTCAGAGTCAAAGTCAGATTCAGAGTCAGAGTCAAAATCAGAGTCAGAGTCTGAGTCACAGTTAGAGTCAGAGTCAGAGTCAGAGTCAGAGTCAGAGTCAGAGTCAGAGTCAGAGTCAGATTCCGAGTCAGAGTCAGAGTCAGAATCCGAGCCAGGGTCAGGTCGGAGTCAGAGTCAGAGTCAGAGTCAGAGTCAGAGTCAGAGTCAGAGTCAGAGTCAGAATCAGAGTCAGAGTCTGATTCAGAGTCAGAGTCAGAGTCAGAGTCAGAGTCGGAGTCAGAGTCAGAGTCAGAGTCAGATTCAGAGTCAGAGTCAGAGTCAGAGTCCGAGTCAGGGTCAAGCCAGAGTCATAGTCAGAGTCAGAGTCAGCGTCAGAGTCATGATGTCGGAGTCAGAGTAAGAGTCAAAGTCGGAGTCATGAAGTTCGAGTCCGAGTCAGAGTCCGAGTCATAGTCATGAGGTCAAAGTCAGAGTCATAGTCAGAGTCAGAGTCAGCGTCCGAATCAGAGTCGAAGTCAGAGTCAGAGTCAGAGTCAGAGTCAGAGTCCAATTCAGGGTCGGGTTAGAGTCAGAGTCAGAGTCAGAGTCAGAGTCAGAGTCAGAGTCCGAGTCTGGGTCGGGTTAGAGTCAGAGTCACAGTCAGAGCCAGAGTCAGAGTCAGAGTCAGAGCCAGAGTCGGACTCAGACTCAGAGTCAGAGTCAGAGTCAGAGTCAGAGTCAGAGTCCGAGTCTGGGTCGGGTTAAAGTCAGAGTCAGAGTCGGAGTCAGAGTCAGAGTCAGAGTCAGAGTCAGAGTCAGAGTCAGAGTCCGAGTCTGGTGGGGTTAAAGTCAGAGTCAGAGTCAGAGTCAGAGTCAGAGTCAGAGTCAGAGCCAGAGTCAGAGTCAGAGTCAGACTCAGACTCAGAGTCAGAGTCTGATTCAGAGTCAGAGTCAGAGTCGGTGTCAGAGTCAGAGTCAGAGTCAGAGTCCGAGTCAGTGTCAGGTCAGAGTCAGAGTCAGAGTCAGAGTCAGAGTCAGAGTTAGAGTCAGAGTCGGTGTCAGGGTCAGGTCAGAGTCAGAGTCAGAGTCAGAGTAAGCGTCAGAGCGAGAGTCGGAGTCAGAGTCAAAGTCAGAGTCAGAGTCAAAGTCCGAGTCAGGGTCGGGTCAGAGTCAAAGTCCGAGTCAGAGTCAGAGTCACAGTCAGAGTCGGAGTCTCAGTTAGAGTCGGAGTCAGAGTCAGAGTCCGAGTCTGGGTCGGGTTAGAGTCAGAGTCAGTGTCAGAGCCAGAGTCAGAGTCAGAGTCAGAGTCAGAGTCGGAGTCAGAGTCAGAGTCAGAGTCAGAGTCAGAGTCCGAGTCAGGGTCAGAGTCAGAGTCAGATGCAGAGTCGAAGTCAGAGTCAGAGTCAGAGTCAGAGTCAGAGTCAGAGTCAGAGTCAGAGTCAGAGTCAGAGTCCGAGTCTGGGTCGGGTTAGAGTCAGAGTCCAAGTCAGGGTCAGGTCAGAGTCAGAGTCAGAGTCAGAGTCAGAGTCAGAGTCATGATGTCGGCGTCAGAGTACGAGTCCGAGCCAGGGTCAGGTCGGAGTCAGAGTCAGAGTCAGAGTCAGAGTCAGAGTCAGAGTCAGAGTCAGCGTCAGAGTCAGAGTCAGAGTCAGAGTCAGAGTCAGAGTCAGAGTCAGAGTCAGTGACAGAGTCAGAGTCATGACGTCGGAGCCAGAGTAAGTGTCAAAGTCGGAGTCATGAAGTTGGAGTCCGAGTCAGAGTCCGAGTCATAGTCATGAGGTCAAAGTCAGAGTCATAGTCAGAGTCAGAGTCAGCGTCCGAGTCAGAGTCGAAGTCAGAGTCAGAGTCAGAGTCAGAGTCAGAGTCAGAGTCCAAGTCAGGGTCGGGTTAGAGTCAGAGTCAGAGTTAGAGTCAGAGTCAGAGTCAGAGTCCGAGTCTAGGTGGGGTTAGAGTCAGAGTCACAGTCAGAGCCCGAGTCAGAGTCAGAGTCAGAGCCAGAGTCAGAGTCAGAGTCAGAGTCAGAGTCAGAGTCAGAGTCAGAGTCAGAGTCAGAGTCAGAGTAAGAGTCAGAGTCAGAGTCAGAGTCACAGTCAGAGTCGGAGTCAGAGTTAGAGTCAGAGTCAGAGTCAGAGTCCGAGTCTGGGTCGGGTTAGAGTCAGAGTCAGAGTCAGAGCCAGAGTCAGAGTCAGAGTCAGAGTCAGAGTCAGAGTCAGAGTCAGAGTCAGAGTCAGAGTCAGAGTCAGAGTCAGAGTCAGGGTCAGAGTCAGAGTCAGAGTCAGAGTCAGCGTCAGAGTCAGAGTCAGCGTCAGAGTCAGAGTCTGATTCAGAGTCAGAGTCAGAGTCAGAGTCAGAGTCAGAGTCAGAGTCAGAGTCAGAGTCAGAGTCAGAGTCAGAGTCAGAGTCAGAGTCAAAATCAGAGTCAGAGTCTGAGTCACAGTTAGAGTCAGAGTCAGAGTCAGAGTCAGAGTCAGAGTCAGAGTCAGAGTAAGAGTCAGAGTCAGAGTCCGAGTCAGGGTCAGGTCAGAGTCAGAGTCAGAGTCAGAGTCAGAGTCAGAATCAGAGTCAGTGACAGAGTCAGAGTCATGATGTCGGAGTCAGAGTAAGAGTCAAAGTCGGAGTCATGAAGTTGGAGTCCGAGTCAGAGTCCGAGTCATAGTCATGAGGTCAAAGTCAGAGTCATAGTCAGAGTCAGTGTCAGCGTCCGAGTCGGAGTCGAAGTCAGAGTCAGAGTCCAAGTCAGGGTCGGGTTAGAGTCAGAGTCGGAGTCAGAGTCAGAGTCAGAGTCAGAGTCCGAGTCTGGGTCAGGTCAGAGTCAGAGTCGGAGTCAGAGTCAGCGTCAGAGTCAGAGTCAGTGACAGAGTCAGAGTCATGATGTCGGAGTCAGAGTAAGTGTCAAAGTCGGAGTCATGAAGTTGGAGTCCGAGTCAGAGTCCGAGTCATAGTCATGAGGTCAAAGTCAGAGTCATGACGTCAGAGTCAGAGTCAGAGTCAAAGTCAGAGTCCGAGCCGAAGTCAGAGTTGGAGTCAGAGTCAGAGTCCGAGTCGAAGTCCGATTCAGAGTCAGAGTCAGAGTCAGAGTCAGAGTCATAGTCGGAGTCAGAGTTGGAGTCGGAGTCAGAAACAGAGTCAGAGTCATAGTCAGAGTCAGAGTCAGAGTCAGAGTCAGAGACAAAGTCAGAGTGAGACATAAAGTCAGAGTCAGATTCAGAGTCAGAGTCAGAGTCAGAGTCAGAGTACGAGTCAGGGTCAGATCAGAGTCAGATTCAGGGTCAGAGTCAGAGTCAGAGTCAGAGTCAGAGTCAGGGTCAGAGTTAGAGTCAAAGTCAGAGTCATAGTCAGAGTCAGAGTCAGAGTCAGAGTCAGAGACAAAGTCAGAGTGAGACATGTAGTCGGAGTCAGATTCAGAGTCAGAGTCAGAGTCAGAGTCGGAGTACGAGTCAGGGTCAGATCAGAGTCAGATTCAGAGTCGGAGTCAGAGTCAGAGTCAGAGTCAGGTTCAGAGTTAGAGTCAAAGTCAGAGTTAGAGTCAGAGTCACAGTCATCAGTTTAGAGTTAAAGCCAGAGTCAGAGTCAGAGCCATGAAGTCAGAGTCAGAGTCAGAGTCACAGTCAGAGTCGGAGTCCGATTCAGAGTCAGTTCAGAGTAAGAGTCGGAGTCAGAGTCAGAGTCAGAGTCAGAGTCAGAGTCAGAGTCAGAGTCAGAGTCAGAGTCAGAGTCAGAGTCAGAGTCGGAGTCAGAGTTGGAGTCAGTGTCAGAGTCAGAGTAAGAGTCATAGTCAGAGTCAGAGTCAGAGTCAGTGACAGAGTCAGAGTCATGATGTCGGACTCAGAGTAAGTGTCAAAGTCGGAGTCATGAAGTTGGAGTCCGAGTCAGAGTCCGAGTCATAGTCATGAGGTCAAAGTCAGAGTCATGACGTCAGAGTCAGAGTCAGAGTCAAAGTCAGAGTCCGAGCCGAAGTCAGAGTTGGAGTCAGAGTCAGAGTCCGAGTCGAAGTCCGATTCAGAGTCAGAGTCAGAGTCAGAGTCAGAGTCATAGTCGGAGTCAGAGTTGGAGTCGGAGTCAGAGTCAGAGTCAGAGTCATAGTCAGAGTCAGAGTCAGAGTCAGAGTCAGAGACAAAGTCAGAGTGAGACATAAAGTCAGAGTCAGATTCAGAGTCAGAGTCAGAGTCAGAGTCAGAGTACGAGTCAGGGTCAGATCAGAGTCAGATTCAGGGTCAGAGTCAGAGTCAGAGTCAGAGTCAGAGTCAGACTCAGAGTCCGAGTCAGGGTCAGGTCAGAGTCAAAGTCAGAGTCAGAGTCAGAGTTAGAGTCAAAGTCAGAGTCAGATTCAGAGTCAGAGTCAGAGTCAGAGTAGGAGTCCGATTCAGAGTCAGGTCAGAGTTAGAGTCGGAGTTAGAGTCAGAGTCAGAATCAGAGTCAGAGTCAGAGTCAGAGTCGGAGACAAAGTCGGAGTCAGAGTCAGAGTCAGAGTGAGAGTCAGAGTCAGAGTCAGAGTCAGAGTCAGAGTCAGAGTCGGAGTCATCAAGTCAGAGTCAGAGGCAGAGTCATTGAGCCGGAGTCATAGTCAGAATCAGATTCAGAGTCATGAAATAAGAGTCAGAGTCAGAGTCAGAGTCAGAGACAAAGTCAGAGTCACGAAGTTGGAGTCAGAGTCAGAGTCATGGAGTCAGAGTCAACAAGTGCGAGTCAGAGTCAGAGTCAGATTCTCAATCATGAAGTCGGATTCAGAGTCAACGTCTAAATCATGCAGTCGGAGTCAGAGTCATAGTCGGAATCATGAAGTCGGATTCAGAGTCAGAGTCCGCGTCAGAATCATGAAGTCAGAGTCAGAGTTATAGTCAAAGTAAGAGTCAGATACAGAGTCAGAGTCAGAGTCAGAGTCGGAGTACGAGTCAGGGTCAGATCAGAGTCAGATTCAGAGTCAGAGTCAGAGTCAGAGTCAGAGTCAGGGTCAGAGTTAGAGTCAAAGTCAGAGTTAGAGTCAGAGTCAGAGTCATCAGTTTAGAGTTAGAGCCAGAGTCAGAGTCAGAGCCATGAAGTCAGAGTCAGAGTCAGAGTCAGAGTCAGAGTGCGAGTCAAAGTCATAGTCGTTGTTAGAGTCAGAGTCAGAGTCAGAGTCAGAGTCGGAGTCCGATTCAGAGTCAGTTCAGAGTCAGAGTCGGAGTCAGAGTCAGAGTCAGAGTCAGAGTCAGAGTCAGAGTCAGAGTCAGAGTCAGAGTCAGAGTCAGAGTCAGAGTCGGAGTCAGAGTTGGAGTCAGAGTCAGAGTCAGAGTAAGAGTCATAGTCAGAGTCAGATTCAGAGTCAGAGTCAGAGTCGGAGTCAGAGTTGGAGTCAGAGTCAGAGTCAGAGTAAGAGTCATAGTCAGAGTCAGAGTCAGAGTCAGAGTCAGAGACAAAGTCAGAGTGAGACTTGTAGTCAGAGTCAGATTCAGAGTCAGAGTCAGAGTCAGATTCAGAGTTAGAGTCACAGTCAGAGTCTGAGTCGAAGTCAGAGTCAGCGTCAGATTCAGAGTCATAGTCAGAGTCAGAGTCACAGTCAGATTCAGAGTCAGAGTCACAGTCAGAGTGTGAGTCGGAGTCAGAGTCAGAGTCAGAGTCAGAGTCAGAGTCAGAGTCAGTGTCAGGGTCAGAGTCAGAGCCAGAGTAAGAGTCAGAGTCGGAGTCAGAGTAAGAGTCAGAGTCAGAGTCAGCGTCAGAGTCAGAGTCAGAGTCAGAGTCGGAGTTATGAAGTCAGAGTCAGAGGCAGAGTCGGAGTTACAGACATGGAGTCAGAGTCAGATTCAAACTCTGAGTCCCGGTCAGAGTTTGAGTCGAAGTCAGGGTGTGACGGGCGCGGTAATGTTGTTTATCCGAGCGGTTGATTAATAAATGAGTTTTACTAATTGGGTGAGTCCCGTCACAGACTGAATAAAATTTTTAAATAAAAGATTTACCTTTCGATAAATCGGTAAATGGGATCTATGCCGTCTAGTCCTATACAGGTCTCAATTGAAATGCTTAAACTATTTTAGAGGCTAGTTGTTATAATTAGGTGCAGATGAGGTGATTGAAATGATTGGTGAGATATTAACTGGTAAAAATGATACTATATTCTTGAACGATTGATTAAATGAAATGGTAATACGGTACGACTCGGGAGATGAACAAGAGAATATCTCTTGAGTGAATAATTAACAAAATGAAACAATAAAATATATGAGTTACTGACGTGGGGATCGCGAAGCTTTGTTACATAGGAAAATGCTAATATTATATATTAGATTCAAGGAAACAGTTAATCGCGATCCACGCGTTAGCAATACAACAACTGAATATATATGATTTTGAATATATGATTATATAACATAAATGAATATATGATTAGATAATATAATGAAAATTGGTACTCTCTCTCTCTCTCTTCTAAATGTTAACTAAATTCTATTGGTGTGTAAGGTAACTTTAGTTCTAGAATAATATAGCGCGCGTTAGGGGATCACTATATAGGGCGCCCCTTTAGTCTTCTATTACGGGCAAAATGCAGGAATAAAATAACCCCGACCGAGATTAGGGATAAACCCACAATACAGTAAAACAGTATTGTCTCAGTGGGAGCAGTATTCTGTGACAGTGCTATATTGCAGCCATTGAATGCGATCAATCAGAGCAAAAATGTGTACGTGTACTAGTTGGCGAAATGATCGTAAGAATTCTGGATTCAAGCATGCATACAGCTAGTTACGTCTAATAACGACTCAAGGTGAACAATCGTGGTAACTTAGCTTTGTTGACTTGGTGTGGCCTGGATCGGCATGGAATTTGTAGTAAATCGGATTTCATAGCCCCTCACCTTCGCAGGAACCTTGTCACCAATTCGTATGTACCACAAATGTATTTAGGGTATTTAATTGGATTAGAGCGTCTTTTAACTAGATATTGTATTTAACCGATATTTGAGTTTCACTGAGTCTAGAGTGTTTAGGACCGGATAGCTTAGGAGCACGAACGTCGAATAGTCTTTTGAATTTAGATTCGAGCACACTATAATTAGAATAGGCAAAAATGTATTAGAGAACAACTAAGATTTTAATTGATTGAACGTTAAATTGTCTTAAACCTACATAAACCCGTAAAAGGATCTATGGCGTGAAGCTGCGTTAATATTTAGTTATAATGTGTCCTTGCACTGAAGTTAATAATTTTAAGATAGATTTATTTTCGGGTACAGAGTCCTTTGTATTACCACTTGACTAAAAGAAGAGATCGAACACAACTCGTGGCTCAATGAATGTACACGGTTCTTTGCGTCCACGCGCTTCGCGATTTGACAGATGAAAGACGCTATTTCAAGTTCAGAGGTGACGAGGTTCCCGCGGCTGCAATGATGCGTGTATTACTGCGCGTATGAATTAGCCAATTAGGAGCCTACTTAGTGGCTAACGAGCATCTCATTGGTTTAGGGACCTACTTAGCTCGGGCGTAGGCGCGCGGGCCCTTGCTTCGTTGTGTGGTCCCATGCCGTCCCGTGCCTCACCTATAGTCAACTCACACTAACTTATTTGAGTATGCTTATATTATCTTTATAACCATATTTTACACTCTATGGTCATACGTTCATTCATTCCTTATTTTAGATCACTTGTGGTGTTATTATTGCGTTATTTCGATAGACTTGTAACTTAATTTTTCCTATTTCTATAGGAAAAGAGAGGGAGAGAATTCACATCTATGAACTAATATATGGTAGTGTTATAATGAGGGGTCAGCAAAACTGGGGTTTCCAGCGTTGCCTCGCCCCTCACCACGGGGCTCCAAGTCACTGAGACTATGCAGGTTTCCTTATCGGTTTCTGCGTGACTTATGCTGCTTAAGAAAGGAGGATGTTTATTTTCTTCAAAGAAATATTATATTCTCAAGTGTGATTTGACTTGGGTTTGACTCTGGGCCACGTTCTTCGTAATTTGAGAGCAGCCAGGGTGCCCCGAAGTGCTAAGCACTGCTGCTCATAAATCACGAACGGAATCGATATTTATTTATTTCAACTTGTATTTTGTGATATACTATTAATAATTTTGGAGAATGATAGGTGTTCTGTGGATAGCTGTAGTTACGCACGTAACAGGGTCAGCGTCAGAGTCAGAGTCATAGTCATATTTAGAGTCAGAGTCAGAGTCAGAATCAGAGTCAAAGTCAGAGTCAGAGTCAGAGTCAGAGTCAGAGTCAGAGTCATAAAGTGAAAGACAGATTCAGAGTCAGAGTCGGAATCATGAAGTCGGAGTCAGAGTCAGAGTCCGCGTCAGAGTCAAAGTCAGACACAAAGTTATAGTCAGAGTCGTAGTCAGAGTCAGAGTCATAGTTAGAGTCAGAGTCAGAGTCAGAGTCAGAGTCATAGTCAGAGTCAAAGTCAGAGGCGGAGTCCGATCCAGAGTCAGGTCAGAGTCAGAGTCAGAGTCAAAACCAGAGTCGGAGTCGGAGTCAGAGTCAGAGTCAGACTCAGAGTCCGAGTCAGGGTCAGGTCAGAGTCAAAGTCAGAGTCAGAGTCAGAGTTAGAGTCAAAGTCAGAGTCAGATTCAGAGTCAGAGTCAGAGTCAAAGTGGGAGTCCGATTCAGAGTCAGGTCAGAGTAAGAGTCGGAGTTAGAGTCAGAGTCAGAATCAGAGTCAGAGTCAGAGTCAGAGTCGGAGACAAAGTCGGAGTCAGAGTCAGAGTCAGAGTCAGAGTCAGAGTCAGAGTCAGGGTCAGAGTCATGTATTCAGAGTCAGAGACAGAGTCGGAGTTACAGACATGAAGTCAGAGTCAGATTCAGAGTCAGAGTCACAGTCAGAATCATGAAGTCAGAGTCAGAGTCAGAGTCAAAGTCAGAGTCAGAGTCAGAGTCAGAGTCAGAGTGAGAGTCAGAGTCAGAGTCAGAGTCAGAGTCAGAGTCGGAGTCATCAAGTCAGAGTCAGAGGCAGAGTCATTGAGCCGGAGTCATAGTCAGAATCAGATTCAGAGTCATGAAATAAGAGTCAGAGTCAGAGTCAGAGTCAGAGACAAAGTCAGAGTCACGAAGTTGGAGTCAGAGTCAGAGTCATGGAGTCAGAGTCAACAAGTGCGAGTCAGAGTCAGAGTCAGATTCTCAATCATGAAGTCGGATTCAGAGTCAACGTCTAAATCATGCAGTCGGAGTCAGAGTCATAGTCGGAATCATGAAATCGGATTGAGAGTCAGAGTCCGCGTCAGAATCATAAAGTCAGAGTCAGAGTTATAGTCAAAGTAAGAGTCAGATACAGAGTCAGAGTCAGAGTCAGAGTCTGAGTCATACTCAGATTCAGAGTCAGAGTCAGGGTCAGGTCAGAGTCACAGTCAGATTCAGAGTCAGAGTCAGAGTCAGAGTCAGAGTCATGAAGTCAGAGTGAAAGGCAGAGTCATTAAGTGAGAGTCCTAGTCAGAATCAGATTCAGAGTCATGAAGTAAGAGTCAGAGTCAGAGTCAGAGTCAGATTTAGAGTCAGAGTCAGAGTCAGAGTCAGGGTCAGGTCAAAGTCACAGTCAGATTCAGAGTCAGAGTCAGAGTCAGAGTCAGAGTCATGAAGTCAGAGTGAGAGGCAGAATCATTAAGTGAGAGTCCTAGTCAGAATCAGATTCAGAGTCATGTAGTAAGAGTCAGAGTCAGAGTCAGAGTCAGAGTCAGTGTCAGAGTCAGAGTCAGAGTCAGAGTCAGAGTCAGAGTCGGAGTCAGAGTTGGAGTCAGAGTCAGAGTCAGAGTAAGAGTCATAGTCAGAGTCAGAGTCAGAGTCAGAGTCAGAGTCAGAGTCAGAGACAAAGTCAGAGTGAGACATGAAGTCAGAGTCAGATTCAGAGTCAGAGTCAGCGTCAGATTCAGAGTTAGAGTCACAGTCAGAGTCTGAGTCGAAGTCAGAGTCAGCGTCAGATTCAGAGTCATAGTCAGAGTCAGAGTCAGAGTCAGATTCAGAGTCAGAGTCGCAGTCAGAGTGTGAGTCGGAGTCAGAGTCAGAGTCAGAGTCAGAGTCAGAGTCAGAGTCAGAGTCAGAGTCAGAGTCAGTGTCAGGGTCAGAGTCAGAGCCAGAGTAAGAGTCAGAGTCGGAGTCAGAGTCAGAGTCAGAGTCAGAGTCAGCGTCAGAGTCATAATCAGAGTCAGAGTAGGAGTCATGAAGTCATAGTCAGAGACAGAGTCGGAGTTACAGACATGGAGTCAGAGTCAGATTCAAACTCTGAGTCCCGGTCAGAGTTTGAGTCGAAGTCAGGGTCAGCGTCAGAGTCCGAGTCATAGTCATAGTCAGAGTCAGAGTCAGAGTCAGAATCAGAGTCAGAGTCAGAGTCAGAGTCAGAGTCAGAGTCAGAGTCAGAGTCATAAAGTGAAAGACAGATTCAGAGTCAGAGTCGGAATCATGAAGTCGGAGTCAGAGTCAGAGTCCGCGTCAGAGTCAAAGTCAGACACAGAGTTATAGTCAGAGTCGTAGTCAGAGTCAGAGTCATAGTTAGAGTCAGAGTCAGAGTCAGAGTCAGAGTCATAGTCAGAGTCAAAGTCAGAGGCGGAGTCCGATCCAGAGTCAGGTCAGAGTCAGAGTCAGAGTCAAAACCAGAGTCGGAGTCGGAGTCAGAGTCAGAGTCAGACTCAAAGTCCGAGTCAGGGTCAGGTCAGAGTCAAAGTCAGAGTCAGAGTCAGAGTTAGAGTCAAAGTCAGAGTCAGATTCAGAGTCAGAGTCAGAGTCAGAGTAGGAGTCCGATTCAGAGTCAGGTCAGAGTTATAGTCGGAGTTAGAGTCAGAGTCAGAATCAGAGTCAGAGTCAGAGTCAGAGTCGGAGACAAAGTCGGAGTCAGAGTCAGAGTCAGAGTCAGAGTCAGAGTCAGAGTCAGGTTCAGAGTCATGTATTCAGAGTCAGAGACAGAGTCCGAGTTACAGACATGAAGTCAGAGTCAGATTCAGAGTCAGAGTCACAGTCAGAATCATGAAGTCAGAGTCAGAGTCAGAGTCGAAGTCAAAGTCAGAGTCAGAGTCAGAGTCAGAGTCAGAGTGAAAGTCAGAGTCAGAGTCAGAGTCAGAGTCAGAGTCGGAGTCATCAAGTCAGAGTCAGAGGCAGAGTCATTAAGCCGGAGTCATAGTCAGAATCAGATTCAGAGTCATGAAATAAGAGTCAGAGTCAGAGTCAGAGTCAGAGACAAAGTCAGAGTCACGAAGTTGGAGTCAGAGTCAGAGTCATGGAGTCAGAGTCAACAAGTGCGAGTCAGAGTCAGAGTCAGATTCTCAATCATGAAGTCGGATTCAGAGTCAACGTCTAAATCATGCAGTCGGAGTCAGAGTCATAGTCGGAATCATGAAATCGGATTGAGAGTCAGAGTCCGCGTCAGAATCATGAAGTCAGAGTCAGAGTTATAGTCAAAGTAAGAGTCAGATACAGAGTCAGAGTCAGAGTCAGAGTCTGAGTCATACTCAGATTCAGAGTCAGAGTCCGGGTCAGGTCAGAGTCACAGTCAGATTCAGAGTCAGAGTCAGAGTCAGAGTCAGAGTCATGAAGTCAGAGTGAAAGGCAGAGTCATTAAGTGAGAGTCCTAGTCAGAATCAGATTCAGAGTCATGAAGTAAGAGTCAGAGTCAGAGTCAGAGTGAGATTCAGAGTCAGAGTCAGAGTCAGAGTCAGGGTCAGGTCAAAGTCACAGTCAGATTCAGAGTCAGAGTCAGAGTCAGAGTCAGAGTCATGAAGTCAGAGTGAGAGGCAGAATCATTAAGTAAGAGTCCTAGTCAGAATCAGATTCAGAGTCATGAAGTAAGAGTCAGAGTCAGAGTCAGAGTCAGAGTCAGTGTCAGGGTCAGAGTCAGAGCCAGAGTAAGAGTCAGAGTCGGAGTCAGAGTCAGAATCAGAATCAGAGTCAGAGGCAGATTCAGAGTCATAAAGTCGGATTGAGACCCAGAGTCAGGGTCAAAGTCGTGACGTCAGAGTCAGAGTCAGAGTCAAAGTCAGAGTCCGAGTCGAAGTCAGAGTTAGAGTCAGAGTCAGAGTCCGAGGCGGAGTACGATTCAGAGTCAGAGTCGGAGTCAGAGTCGGAGTCAGAGTTGGAGTCAAAGTCAGAGTCAGAGTCAGAGTCATAGTCAGAGTCAGAGTCAGAGTCAGAGTCAGAGACAAAGTCAGAGTGAGACATGAAGTCAGAGTCAGATTCAGAGTCAGAGTCAGAGTCAGAGTCGGAGTACGAGTCAGGGTCAGATCAGAGTCAGATTCAGAGTCAGAGTCAGAGTCAGAGTCAGAGTCAGGGTCAGAGTTAGAGTCAAAGTCAGAGTTAGAGTCAGAGTCAGAGTCATCAGTTTAGAGTTAGAGCCAGAGTCAGAGTCAGAGCCATGAAGTCAGAGTCGGAGTCAGAGTCAGAGTCAGAGTGCGAGTCGAAGTCATAGTCGTTGTTAGAGTCAGAGTCAGAGTCAGAGTCAGAGTCGGAGTCCGATTCAGAGTCAGTTCAGAGTCAGAGTCGGAGTCAGAGTCAGAGTCAGAGTCAGAGTCAGAGTCAGAGTCAGAGTCAGAGTCAGAGTCAGAGTCAGAGTCGGAGTCAGAGTTGGAGTCAGAGTCAATGTCAGAGTAAGAGTCATAGTCAGAGTCAGATTCAGAGTCAGAGTCAGAGTCGGAGTCAGAGTTGGAGTCAGAGTCAGAGTCAGAGTAAGAGTCATAGTCAGAGTCAGAGTCAGAGTCAGAGTCAGAGACAAAGTCAGAGTGAGACATGAAGTCAGAGTCAGATTCAGAGTCAGAGTCAGAGTCAGATTCAGAGTTAGAGTCACAGTCAGAGTCTGAGTCGAAGTCAGAGTCAGCGTCAGATTCAGAGTCATAGTCAGAGTCAGAGTCAGAGTCAGATTCAGAGTCAGAGTCACAGTCAGAGTGTGAGTCGGAGTCAGAGTCAGAGTCAGAGTCAGAGTCAGAGTCAGAGTCAGTGTCAGGGTCAGAGTCAAAGCCAGAGTAAGAGTCAGAGTCGGAGTCAGAGTCAGAGTCAGAGTCAGAGTCAGCGTCAGAGTCAGAGTCAGAGTCAGAGTCGGAGTCATGAAGTCAGAGTCAGAGACGGAGTCGGAGTTACAGACATGGAGTCAGAGTCAGATTCAAACTCTGAGTCCCGGTCAGAGTTTGATTCAAAGTCAGGGTCAGCGTCAGAGTCAGAGTCATAGTCATAGTCAGAGTCAGAGTCAGAGTCCGAGGCGGAGTACGATTCAGAGTCAGAGTCGGAGTCAGAGTCGGAGTCAGAGTTGGAGTCAAAGTCAGAGTCAGAGTCAGAGTCATAGTCAGAGTCAGAGTCAGAGTCAGAGTCAGAGACAAAGTCAGAGTGAGTTATGAAGTCAGAGTCAGATTCAGAGTCAGAGTCAGAGTCAGAGTCGGAGTACGAGTCAGGGTCAGATCAGAGTCAGATTCAGAGTCAGAGTCAGAGTCAGAGTCAGAGTCAGGGTCAGAGTTAGAGTCAAAGTCAGAGTTAGAGTCAGAGTCAGAGTCATCAGTTTAGAGTTAGAGCCAGAGTCAGAGTCAGAGCCATGAAGTCAGAGTCAGAGTCAGAGTCAGAGTCAGAGTGCGAGTCGAAGTCATAGTCGTTGTTAGAGTCAGAGTCAGAGTCAGAGTCAGAGTCGGAGTCCGATTCAGAGTCAGTTCAGAGTCAGAGTCGGAGTCAGAGTCAGAGTCAGAGTCAGAGTCAGAGTCAGCGTCAGAGTCAGAGTCAGAGTCAGAGTCAGAGTCGGAGTCAGAGTTGGAGTCAGAGTCAGAGTCAGAGTAAGAGTCATAGTCAGAGTCAGATTCAGAGTCAGAGTCAGAGTCGGAGTCAGAGTTGGAGTCAGAGTCAGAGTCAGAGTAAGAGTCATAGTCAGAGTCAGAGTCAGAGTCAGAGTCAGAGACAAAGTCAGAGTGAGACATGAAGTCAGAGTCAGATTCAGAGTCAGAGTCAGAGTCAGATTCAGAGTTAGAGTCACAGTCAGAGTCTGAGTCGAAGTCAGAGTCAGCGTCAGATTCAGAGTCATAGTCAGAGTCAGAGACAGAGTCAGATTCAGAGTCAGAGTCACAGTCAGAGTGTGAGTCGGAGTCAGAGTCAGAGTCAGAGTCAGAGTCAGAGTCAGAGTCAGTGTCAGGGTCAGAGTCAAAGCCAGAGTAAGAGTCAGAGTCGGAGTCAGAGTCAGAGTCAGAGTCAGAGTCAGCGTCAGAGTCAGAGTCAGAGTCAGAGTCGGAGTCATGAAGTCAGAGTCAGAGACGGAGTCGGAGTTACAGACATGGAGTCAGAGTCAGATTCAAACTCTGAGTCCCGGTCAGAGTTTGATTCAAAGTCAGGGTCAGCGTCAGAGTCAGAGTCATAGTCATAGTCAGAGTCAGAGTCAGAGTCAGAATCAGAGTCAGAGTCAGAGTCAGAGTCAGAGTCAGAGTCAGAGTCAGAGTCAGAGTCAAAACCAGAGTCGGAGTCGGAGTCGAAGTCAGAGTCAGACTCAAAGTCCGAGTCAGGGTCAGGTCAGAGTCAAAGTCAGAGTCAGAGTCAGAGTTAGAGTCAAAGTCAGAGTCAGATTCAGAGTCAGAGTCAGAGTCAGAGTAGGAGTCCGATTCAGAGTCAGGTCAGAGTTAGAGTCGGAGTTAGAGTCAGAGTCAGAATCAGAGTCAGAGTCAGAGTCAGAGTCGGAGACAAAGTCGGAGTCAGAGTCAGAGTCAGAGTCAGAGTCAGAGTCAGAGTCATGGTCAGAGTCATGTATTCAGAGTCAGAGACAGAGTCGGAGTTACAGACATGAAGTCAGAGTCAGATTCAGAGTCAGAGTCACAGTCAGAATCATGACGTCAGAGTCAGAGTCAGAGTCAAAGTCAGAGTCAGAGTCAGAGTCAGAGTCAGAGTGAGAGTCAGAGTAAGAGTAAGAGTCAGAGTCAGAGTCGGAGTCATCAAGTCAGAGTCAGAGGCAGAGTCATTGAGCCGGAGTCATAGTCAGAATCAGATTCAGAGTCATGAAATAAGAGTCAGAGTCAGAGTCAGAGACAAAGTCAGAGTCACGAAGTTGGAGTCAGAGTCAGAGTCATGGAGTCAGAGTCAACAAGTGCGAGTCAGAGTCAGAGTCAGATTCTCAATCATGAAGTCGGATTCAGAGTCAGAGTCCGCGTCAGAATCATGAAGTCAGAGTCAGAGTTATAGTCAAAGTAAGAGTCAGATACAGAGTCAGAGTCAGAGTCAGAGTCTGAGTCATACTCAGATTCAGAGTCAGAGTCAGGGTCAGGTCAGAGTCACAGTCAGATTCAGAGTCAGAGTCAGAGTCAGAGTCAGAGTCATGAAGTCAGAGTGAGAGGCAGAGTCATTAAGTGAGAGTCCTAGTCAGAATCAGATTCAGAGTCATGAAGTAAAAGTCAGAGTCAGAGTCAGAGTCAGAGTCAGAGTCAGAGTCAGAGTCAGAGTCAGATTCAGAGTCAGAGTCACAGTCAGAGTCGGAGTACGAGTCAGGGTCAGATCAGAGTCAGATTCAGAGTCAGAGTCAGAGTCAGAGTCAGAGTCAGGGTCAGAGTTAGAGTCAAAGTCAGAGTTAGAGTCAGAGTCAGAGTCATCAGTTTAGAGTTAGAGCCAGAGTCAGAGTCAGAGCCATGAAGTCAGAGTCAGAGTCAGAGTCAGAGTCAGAGTGCGAGTCGAAGTCATAGTCGTTGTTAGAATCGGAGTCAGAGTCAGAGTCAGAGTCGGAGTCCGATTCAGAGTCAGTTCAGAGTCAGAGTCGGAGTCAGAGTCAGAGTCAGAGTCAGACTCAGAGTCAGAGTCAGAGTCAGAGTCAGAGTCAGAGTCAGAGTCGGAGTCAGAGTTGGAGTCAGAGTCAGAGTCAGAGTAAGAGTCATAGTCAGAGTCAGATTCAGAGTCAGAGTCAGAGTCGGAGTCAGAGTTGGAGTCAGAGTCAGAGTCAGAGTAAGAGTCATAGTCAGAGTCAGAGTCAGAGTCAGAGTCAGAGACAAAGTCAGAGTGAGACATGAAGTCAGAGTCAGATTCAGAGTCAGAGTCAGAGTCAGATTCAGAGTTAGAGTCACAGTCAGAGTCTGAGTCGAAGTCAGAGTCAGAGTCAGAGTCAGTGTCAGGGTCAGAGTCAAAGCCAGAGTAAGAGTCAGAGTCGGAGTCAGAGTCAGAGTCAGAGTCAGAGTCAGCGTCAGAGTCAGAGTCAGAGTCAGAGTCGGAGTCATGAAGTCAGAGTCAGAGACGGAGTCGGAGTTACAGACATGGAGTCAGAGTCAGATTCAAACTCTGAGTCCCGGTCAGAGTTTGATTCAAAGTCAG
Source organism: Tenthredo distinguenda (assembly GCA_947538915.1). NCBI lineage: Eukaryota > Metazoa > Arthropoda > Insecta > Hymenoptera > Tenthredinidae > Tenthredo > Tenthredo distinguenda. The sequence goes on from OX384534.1 coordinate 18,642,041, forward strand.
GGTCAGCGTCAGAGTCAGAGTCATAGTCATAGTCAGAGTCAGAGTCAGAGTCAGAGTCAGAATCAGAGTCAGAGTAAGAGTCAGAGTCAGAGTCAGAGTCAGAGTCAGAGTCAGAGTCAAAACCAGAGTCGGAGTCGGAGTCGAAGTCAGAGTCAGACTCAAAGTCCGAGTCAGGGTCAGGTCAGAGTCAGACTCAAAGTCCGAGTCAGGGTCAGGTCAGAGTCAAAGTCAGAGTCAGAGTCAGAGTTAGAGTCAAAGTCAGAGTCAGATTCAGAGTCAGAGTCAGAGTCAGAGTAGGAGTCCGATTCAGAGTCAGGTCAGAGTTAGAGTCGAAGTTAGAGTCAGAGTCAGAATCAGAGTCAGAGTCAGAGTCAGAGTCGGAGACGAAGTCGTAGTCAGAGTCAGAGTTAGAGTCAGAGTCAGAGTCAGAGTCATGGTCAGAGTCATGTATTCAGAGTCAGAGACAGAGTCGGAGTTACAGACATGAAGTCAGAGTCAGATTCAGAGTCAGAGTCACAGTCAGAATCATGACGTCAGAGTCAGAGTCAGAGTCAAAGTCAGAGTCAGAGTCAGAGTCAGAGTCAGAGTGAGAGTCAGAGTAAGAGTCAGAGTCAGAGTCAGAGTCGGAGTCATCAAGTCAGAGTCAGAGGCAGAGTCATTGAGCCGGAGTCATAGTCAGAATCAGATTCAGAGTCATGAAATAAGAGTCAGAGTCAGAGTCAGAGACAAAGTCAGAGTCACGAAGTTGGAGTCAGAGTCAGAGTCATGGAGTCAGAGTCAACAAGTGCGAGTCAGAGTCAGAGTCAGATTCTCAATCATGAAGTCGGATTCAGAGTCAGAGTCCGCGTCAGAATCATGAAGTCAGAGTCAGAGTTATAGTCAAAGTAAGAGTCAGATACAGAGTCAGAGTCAGAGTCAGAGTCTGAGTCATACTCAGATTCAGAGTCAGAGTCAGGGTCAGGTCAGAGTCACAGTCAGATTCAGAGTCAGAGTCAGAGTCAGAGTCAGAGTCATGAAGTCAGAGTGAGAGGCAGAGTCATTAAGTGAGAGTCCTAGTCAGAATCAGATTCAGAGTCATGAAGTAAAAGTCAGAGTCAGAGTCAGAGTCAGAGTCAGAGTCAGAGTCAGAGTCAGAGTCAGATTCAGAGTCAGAGTCACAGTCAGAGTCGGAGTACGAGTCAGGGTCAGATCAGAGTCAGATTCAGAGTCAGAGTCAGAGTCAGAGTCAGAGTCAGGGTCAGAGTTAGAGTCAAAGTCAGAGTTAGAGTCAGAGTCAGAGTCATCAGTTTAGAGTTAGAGCCAGAGTCAGAGTCAGAGCCATGAAGTCAGAGTCAGAGTCAGAGTCAGAGTCAGAGTGCGAGTCGAAGTCATAGTCGTTGTTAGAATCGGAGTCAGAGTCAGAGTCAGAGTCGGAGTCCGATTCAGAGTCAGTTCAGAGTCAGAGTCGGAGTCAGAGTCAGAGTCAGAGTCAGACTCAGAGTCAGAGTCAGAGTCAGAGTCAGAGTCAGAGTCAGAGTCGGAGTCAGAGTTGGAGTCAGAGTCAGAGTCAGAGTAAGAGTCATAGTCAGAGTCAGATTCAGAGTCAGAGTCAGAGTCGGAGTCAGAGTTGGAGTCAGAGTCAGAGTCAGAGTAAGAGTCATAGTCAGAGTCAGAGTCAGAGTCAGAGTCAGAGACAAAGTCAGAGTGAGACATGAAGTCAGAGTCAGATTCAGAGTCAGAGTCAGAGTCAGATTCAGAGTTAGAGTCACAGTCAGAGTCTGAGTCGAAGTCAGAGTCAGAGTCAGAGTCAGTGTCAGGGTCAGAGTCAAAGCCAGAGTAAGAGTCAGAGTCGGAGTCAGAGTCAGAGTCAGAGTCAGAGTCAGCGTCAGAGTCAGAGTCAGAGTCAGAGTCGGAGTCATGAAGTCAGAGTCAGAGACGGAGTCGGAGTTACAGACATGGAGTCAGAGTCAGATTCAAACTCTGAGTCCCGGTCAGAGTTTGATTCAAAGTCAGGGTCAGCGTCAGAGTCAGAGTCATAGTCATAGTCAGAGTCAGAGTCAGAGTCAGAGTCAGAATCAGAGTCAGAGTAAGAGTCAGAGTCAGAGTCAGAGTCAGAGTCAGAGTCAGAGTCAAAACCAGAGTCGGAGTCGGAGTCGAAGTCAGAGTCAGACTCAAAGTCCGAGTCAGGGTCAGGTCAGAGTCAGACTCAAAGTCCGAGTCAGGGTCAGGTCAGAGTCAAAGTCAGAGTCAGAGTCAGAGTTAGAGTCAAAGTCAGAGTCAGATTCAGAGTCAGAGTCAGAGTCAGAGTAGGAGTCCGATTCAGAGTCAGGTCAGAGTTAGAGTCGAAGTTAGAGTCAGAGTCAGAATCAGAGTCAGAGTCAGAGTCAGAGTCGGAGACGAAGTCGTAGTCAGAGTCAGAGTTAGAGTCAGAGTCAGAGTCAGAGTCATGGTCAGAGTCATGTATTCAGAGTCAGAGACAGAGTCGGAGTTACAGACATGAAGTCAGAGTCAGATTCAGAGTCAGAGTCACAGTCAGAATCATGACGTCAGAGTCAGAGTCAGAGTCAAAGTCAGAGTCAGAGTCAGAGTCAGAGTCAGAGTGAGAGTCAGAGTAAGAGTCAGAGTCAGAGTCAGAGTCGGAGTCATCAAGTCAGAGTCAGAGGCAGAGTCATTGAGCCGGAGTCATAGTCAGAATCAGATTCAGAGTCATGAAATAAGAGTCAGAGTCAGAGTCAGAGACAAAGTCAGAGTCACGAAGTTGGAGTCAGAGTCAGAGTCATGGAGTCAGAGTCAACAAGTGCGAGTCAGAGTCAGAGTCAGATTCTCAATCATGAAGTCGGATTCAGAGTCAGAGTCCGCGTCAGAATCATGAAGTCAGAGTCAGAGTTATAGTCAAAGTAAGAGTCAGATACAGAGTCAGAGTCAGAGTCAGAGTCTGAGTCATACTCAGATTCAGAGTCAGAGTCAGGGTCAGGTCAGAGTCACAGTCAGATTCAGAGTCAGAGTCAGAGTCAGAGTCAGAGTCATGAAGTCAGAGTGAGAGGCAGAGTCATTAAGTGAGAGTCCTAGTCAGAATCAGATTCAGAGTCATGAAGTAAAAGTCAGAGTCAGAGTCAGAGTCAGAGTCAGCGTCAGAGTCAGAGTCAGAGTCAGAGTCGGAGTCATGAAGTCAGAGTCAGAGACAGAGTTGAAGTTACAGACATGGAGTCAGAGTCAGATTCAAAGTCTGAGTCCCGGTCAGAGTTTGAGTCGGAGTCAGGGTCAGCGTCAGAGTCAGAGTCATAGTCATAGTCAGAGTCAGAGTCGGAGTCAGAATCAGAGTCAGAGTCAGAGTCAGAGTCAGAGTCAGAGTCAGAGTCAGAGTCATAAAGTCGGAGTGAGACCCAGAGTCAGAGTCAGAGTCATGACGTCAGAGTCAGAGTCAGAGTCGAAGTCAGAGTCCGAGCTGAAGTCAGAGTTAGAGTCAGAGTCAGAGTCCGCGTCGGAGTCCGATTCAGAGTCAGAGTCAGAGTCAGAGTCAGAGTCATAGTCGGAGTCAGAGTTGGAGTCAGAGTAAGAGTCAGAGTCAGAGTCAGAGTCGAAGTCAGAGTCAGAGTCAGAGTCAGAGTCAGAGACAAAGTCAGAGTGAGACATAAAGTCAGAGTCAGATTCAGAGTCAGAGTCAGAGTCAGAGTCAGAGTACGAGTCAGGGTCAGATCAGAGTCAGATTCAGGGTCAGGGTCAGAGTCAGAGTCAGAGTCAGAGTCAGAGTCAGAGTCGGAGTCAGAATCAGAGTCAGAGTCAGAGTCAGAGTCAGAGTCAGAGTCAGAGTCAGAGTCATAAAGTCGGAGTGAGACCCAGAGTCAGAGTCAGAGTCATGACGTCAGAGTCAGAGTCAGAGTCAAAGTCAGAGTTCGAGCTGAAGTCAGAGTTAGAGTCAGAGTCAGAGTCCGCGTCGGAGTCCGATTCAGAGTCAGAGTCAGAGTCAGAGTCAGAGTCATAGTCGGAGTCAGAGTTGGAGTCAGAGTAAGAGTCAGAGTCAGAGTCAGAGTCGAAGTCAGAGTCAGAGTCAGAGTCAGAGTCAGAGACAAAGTCAGAGTGAGACATAAAGTCAGAGTCAGATTCAGAGTCAGAGTCAGAGTCAGAGTCAGAGTACGAGTCAGGGTCAGATCAGAGTCAGATTCAGGGTCAGGGTCAGAGTCAGAGTCAGAGTCAGAGTCAGGGTAAGAGTTAGAGTCAAAGTCAGAGTTAGAGTCAGAGTCAGAGTCATTAGGTCAGAGTTAGAGCCAGAGTCAGAGTCAAAGCCATGAAGTCAGAGTCAGAGTAGGAGTCAGAGTCAGAGTGCGAGTCGAAGTCATAGTCGTAGTTAGAGTCAGAGTCAGAGTCAGAGTCAGAGTCGGAGTCGAATTCAGAGTCAGGTCAGATTTAGAGTCAGAGTCAGAGTCAGAGTCAGAGTCAGAGTCAAAGTCAGAGTCAGAGTCAGAGTCATGAAGTGAAAGACAGATTCAGAGTCAGAGTCGGAATCATGAAGTCGGAGTCAGAGTCAGAGTCCACGTCAGAATCATGAAGTCAGAGTCAGAGTTATAGTCAATGTAAGAGTCAGATGCAGAGTCAGAGTCAGAGTCAGAGTCTGAGTCATAGTCAGATTCAGAGTCAGAGTCAGGGTCAGGTCAGAGTCACAGTCAGGTTCAGAGTCAGAGTCAGAGTCAGAGTCAGAGTCATGAAGTCAGAGTGAGAGTCAGAGTCAGAGTCATGAAGTCAGAGTGAGAGTCAGAGTCATTAAGTGAGAGTCCTAGTCAGAATCAGATTCAAAGTCATGAAGTAAGAGTCAGAGTCAGAGTCAGAGTCAGAGTCAGAGTCATAGTCATAGTCAGAGTCAGAGTCGGAGTCAGAATCAGAGTCAGAGTCAGAGTCAGAGTCAGAGTCAGAGTCAGAGTCAGAGTCATAAAGTCGGAGTGAGACCCAGAGTCAGAGTCAGAGTCATGACGTCAGAGTCAGAGTCAGAGTCAAAGTCAGAGTCCGAGCTGTAGTCAGAGTTAGAGTCAGAGTCAGAGTCCGCGTCGGAGTCCGATTCAGAGTCAGAGTCAGAGTCAGAGTCAGAGTCATAGTCGGAGTCAGAGTTGGAGTCAGAGTAAGAGTCAGAGTCAGAGTCAGAGTCGAAGTCAGAGTCAGAGTCAGAGTCAGAGTCAGAGACAAAGTCAGAGTGAGACATAAAGTCAGAGTCAGATTCAGAGTCAGAGTCAGAGTCAGAGTCAGAGTACGAGTCAGGGTCAGATCAGAGTCAGAGTCAGAGTCGGAGTCAGAGTTGGAGTCAGAGTCGGAGTCAGAGTAAGAGTCATAGTCAGAGTCATAGTCAGAGTCAGAGTCAGAGTCAGAGTCAGAGACAAAGTCAGAGTGAGACATAAAGTCAGAGTCAGATTCAGAGTCAGAGTCAGAGTCAGAGTCAGAGTACGAGTCAGGGTCAGATCAGAGTCAGATTCAGGGTCAGAGTCAGAGTCAGAGTCAGAGTCAGAGTCAGGGTCAGAGTTAGAGTCAAAGTCAGAGTTAGAGTCAGAGTCAGAGTCATTAGGTCAGAGTTAGAGCCAGAGTCAGAGTCAGAGCCATGAAGTCAGGGTCAGAGTCAGAGTCAGAGTCAGAGTCAGAGTCATAGTCATAGTCAGAGTCAAAGTCAGAGTCAGAGTCCGATCCAGAGTCAGGTCAGAGTCAGAGTCAGAGTCAAAACCAGAGTCGGAGTCGGAGTCAGAGTCAGAGTCAGAGTAAGAGTCCGAGTCAGGGTGAGGTCAGAGTCAAAGTCAGAGTCAAAGTCAGAGTCAGAGTCAAAGTCAGAGCCAGAGTCAGAGTCAGAGTCAGAGTCAGAGTCACAGTCAGAGTGTGAGTCGGAGTCAGAGTCAGAGTCAGAGTCAGAGTCAGAGTCAGAGTCAGTGTCAGGGTCAGAGTCAGAGCCAGAGTAAGAGTCAGAGTCGGAGTCAGAGTCAGAATCAGAATCAGAGTCAGAGTCAGATTCAGAGTCATAAAGTCGGAGTGAGACCCAGAGTCAGAGTCAAAGTCGTGACGTCAGAGTCAGAGACAGAGTCAAAGTCAGAGTCCGAGCTGAAGTCAGAGTTAGAGTCAGAGTCAGAGTCCGCGTCGGAGTCCGATTCAGAGTCAGAGTCAGAGTCAGAGTCAGAGTCGGAGTCAGAGTTGGAGTCAGAGTCAGCGTCAGAGTAAGAGTCATAGTCAGAGTCAGAGTCAGAGTCAGAGTCAGGGTCAGGTCAGAGTCACAGTCAGGTTCAGAGTCAGAGTCAGAGTCAGAGTCAGAGTCATGAAGTCAGAGTGAGAGGCAGAGTCATTAAGTGAGAGTCCTAGTCAGAATCAGATTTAGAGTCATGAAGTAAGAGTCAGAGTCAGAGTCAGAGTCAGTGTCAGGGTCAGAGTCAGAGCCAGAGTAAGAGTCAGAGTCGGGGTCAGAGTCAGAGTCAGAGTCAGAGTCAGCGTCAGAGTCAGATTCAGAGTTAGAGTCACAGTCAGAGTCTGAGTCGAAGTCAGAGTCAGCGTCAGATTCCGAGTCATAGTCAGAGTCAGAGTCAGAGTCAGATTCAGAGTCAGAGTCACAGTCAGAGTGTGAGTCGGAGTCAGAGTCAGAGTCAGAGTCAGAGTCAGTGTCAGGGTCAGAGTCAGAGCCAGAGTAAGAGTGTGAGTCCGAGTCAGAGTCAGAGTCGGAGTCAGAGTCCGAGTCAGAGTCAGTGTCAGGGTCAGCGTCAGAGCCAGAGTAAGAGTCAGAGTCGGAGTCAGAGTCAGAGTCAGAGTCAAAGTCAGCGTCAGAGTCAGAGTCAGAGTCAGAGTCGGAGTCATGAAGTCAGACTCAGAGACAGAGTCGGAGTTACAGACATGGAGTCAGAGTCAGATTCAAACTCTGAGTCCCGGTCAGAGTTTGAGTCGGAGTCAGGGTCGGCGTCAGAGTCAGAGTCAGAGTAAGAGTCATAGTCAGAGTCAGAGTCAGAGTCAGAGTCAGAGTCAGAGTCAGAGACAAAGTCAGAGTGAGACATGAAGTCAGAGTCAGATTCAGAGTCAGAGTCAGAGTCAGATTCAGAGTTAGAGTCACAGTCAGAGTCTGAGTCGAAGTCAGAGTTAGAGTCAGAGTCAGAGTCATTGGGTCAAAGTTAGAGCCAGAGTCAGAGTCAGAGCCATGAAGTCAGAGTCAGAGTCAGAGTCAGAGTCAGAGTGCGAGTCGAAGTCATAGTCGTAGTTAGAGTCAGAGTCAGAGTCAGAGTCAGAGTCGGAGTCCCATTCAGAGTCAGGTCAGAGTCAGAGTCAGAGTCAGAGTCAGAGTCAGAGTCAGGGTCAGAGTCATGTAGTCAGAGTCAGAGACAGAGTCGGAGTTACAGACATAAAGTCAGAGTCAGAGTCAGAGTCAGAGTCTGAGTCATAGTCAGATTCAGAGTCAGAGTCAGGGTCAGGTCAGAGTCACAGTCAGGTTCAGAGTCAGAGTCAGAGTCAGAGTCAGAGTCATGAAGTCAGAGTGAGAGGCAGAGTCATTAAGTGAGAGTCCTAGTCAGAATCAGATTTAGAGTCATGAAGTAAGAGTCAGAGTCAGAGTCAGAGTCAGAGTCAGAGTCAGAGTCAGAGTCAGAGTCAGAGTCGAAGTCAGAGTTGGAGTCAGAGTCAGAGTCAAAGTTAGAGTCATAGTCAGAGTCAGAGTCAGAGTCAGAGTCAGAGTCAGAGTCAGAGACAAAGTCAGAGTGAGACATGAAGTCAGAGTCAGATTCAGAGTCAGAGTCAGAGTCAGATTCAGAGTTAGAGTCACAGTCAGAGTCTGAGTCGAAGTCAGAGTCAGCGTCAGATTCAGAGTCATAGTCAGAGTCAGAGTCAGAGTCAGATTCAGAGTCAGAGTCACAGTCAGAGTGTGAGTCGGAGTCAGAGTCAGAGTCAGAGTCAGAGTCAGTGTCAGGGTCAGAGTCAGAGCCAGAGTAAGAGTGTGAGTCCGAGTCAGAGTCAGAGTCGGAGTCAGAGTCCGAGTCAGAGTCAGTGTCAGGGTCAGCGTCAGAGCCAGAGTAAGAGTCAGAGTCGGAGTCAGAGTCAGAGTCAGAGTCAGAGTCAGCGTCAGAGTCAGAGTCAGAGTCAGAGTCGGAGTCATGAAGTCAGAGTCAGAGACAGAGTCGGAGTTACAGACATGGAGTCAGAGTCAGATTCAAAGTCTGAGTCCCGGTCAGAGTTTGAATCGGAGTCAGGGTCGGCGTCAGAGTCAGAGTCAGAGTAAGAGTCATAGTCAGAGTCAGAGTCAGAGTCGGAGTCAGAGTCAGAGTCAGAGACAAAGTCAGAGTGAGACATGAAGTCAGAGTCAGATTCAGAGTCAGAGTCAGAGTCAGATTCAGAGTTAGAGTCACAGTCAGAGTCTGAGTCGAAGTCAGAGTTAGAGTCAGAGTAAAAGTCAGAGTCGGATTCAGAGTCAGAGTCAGAGTCAGAGTCAGCGTCAGAGTCAGAGTCAGCGTCAGAGTCGGAGTCATGAAGTCAGAGTCAGAGACAAAGTCGGAGTTACAGACATGGAGTCAGAGTCAGATTCAAAGTCTGAGTCCCGGTAAGAGTTTGAGTCGAAGTCAGGGTCAGCGTCAGAGTCGGAGTCATAGTCATAGTTAGAGTCAGAGTCAGAGTCAAAATCAGAGTCAGAGTCAGAGTCAGAGTCAGAGTCAGAGTCAGAGTCAGAGTCAGAGTCAGAGTCAGAGTCAGAATCAGAGTCACAGTCGGAGTCAGAGTTGGAGTCAGAGTCAGAGTCAGAGTCAGAGTCGGAGTCATGAAGTCAGAGTCAGAGACTGAGTCGGAGTTACAGACATGGAGTCAGAGTCAGATTCAAAGTCTGAGTCCCGGTCAGAGTTTGAGTCGGAGTCAAGGTCAGCGTCAGAATGAGAGTCATAGTCATAGTCAGAGTCAGAGTCAGAGTCAGAATCAGAGTCAGAGTCAGAGTCAGAGTCAGAGTGCAAGTCGAAGTCAAAGTCGTTGTTAGAGTCAGAGTCAGAGTCAGAGTCAGAGTCGGAGTCCGATTCAGAGTCAGTTCAGAGTCAGAGTCGGAGTCAGAGTCAGAGTCAGAGTCAGCGTCAGAGTCAGAGTCAGAGTCAGAATCAGAGTCAGAGTCAGAGTCGGAGTCAGAGTTGGAGTCAGAGTCAGAGTCAGAGTAAGAGTCATAGTCAGAGTCAGAGTCAGAGTCAGAGTCAGAGACAAAGTCAGAGTAAGACATGAAGTCAGAGTCAGATTCAGAGTCAGAGTCAGAGTCAGATTCAGAGTTAGAGTCACAGTCAGAGTCTGAGTCGAAGTCAGAGTCAGCGTCAGATTCAGAGTCATAGTCAGAGTCAGAGTCAGAGTCAGATTCAGAGTCAGAGTCACAGTCAGAGTGTGAGTCGGAGTCAGAGTTAGAGTCAGAGTCAGAGTCAGAGTCAGAGTCAGTGTCAGGGTCAGAGTCAGAGCCAGAGTAGGAGTCAGAGTCGGAGTCAGAGTCAGAGTCAGAGTCAGAGTCAGCGTCAGAGTCAGAGTCAGAGTCAGAGTCGGAGTCATGAAGTCAGAGTCAGAGACAGAGTCGGAGTTACAGACATGGAGTCAGAGTCAGATTCAAAGTCTGAAATTCGGTCAGAGTTTGAGTCGAAGTCAGGGTCAGCGTTAGAGTCAGAGTCAGAGTAAGAGTCATAGTCAGAGTCAGAGTCAGAGTCGGAGTCAGAGTCAGAGTCAGAGACAAAGTCAGAGTGAGACATGAAGTCAGAGTCAGATTCAGAGTCAGAGTCAGAGTCAGATTCAGAGTTAGAGTCACAGTCAGAGTCTGAGTCGAAGTCAGAGTTAGAGTCAGAGTAAAAGTCAGAGTCGGATTCAGAGTCAGAGTCAGAGTCAGAGTCAGCGTCAGAGTCAGAGTCAGCGTCAGAGTCGGAGTCATGAAGTCAGAGTCAGAGACAGAGTCGGAGTTACAGACATGGAGTCAGAGTCAGATTCAAAGTCTGAGTCCCGGTAAGAGTTTGAGTCGAAGTCAGGGTCAGCGTCAGAGTCGGAGTCATAGTCATAGTCAGAGTCAGAGTCAGAGTCAAAATCAGAGTCAGAGTCAGAGTCAGAGTCAGAGTCAGAGTCAGAGTCAGAGTCAGAGTCAGAGTCAGAGTCAGAATCAGAGTCAGAGTCGGAGTCAGAGTTGGAGTCAGAGTCAGAGTCAGAGTCAGAGTCGGAGTCATGAAGTCAGAGTCAGAGACTGAGTCGGAGTTACAGACATGGAGTCAGAGTCAGATTCAAAGTCTGAGTCCCGGTCAGAGTTTGAGTCGGAGTCAAGGTCAGCGTCAGAATGAGAGTCATAGTCATAGTCAGAGTCAGAGTCAGAGTCAGAATCAGAGTCAGAGTCAGAGTCAGAGTCAGAGTGCGAGTCGAAGTCATAGTCGTTGTTAGAGTCAGAGTCAGAGTCAGAGTCAGAGTCGGAGTCCGATTCAGAGTCAGTTCAGAGTCAGAGTCGGAGTCAGAGTCAGAGTCAGAGTCAGCGTCAGAGTCAGAGTCAGAGTCAGAATCAGAGTCAGAGTCAGAGTCGGAGTCAGAGTTGGAGTCAGAGTCAGAGTCAGAGTAAGAGTCATAGTCAGAGTCAGAGTCAGAGTCAGAGTCAGAGACAAAGTCAGAGTAAGACATGAAGTCAGAGTCAGATTCAGAGTCAGAGTCAGAGTCAGATTCAGAGTTAGAGTCACAGTCAGAGTCTGAGTCGAAGTCAGAGTCAGCGTCAGATTCAGAGTCATAGTCAGAGTCAGAGTCAGAGTCAGATTCAGAGTCGAAGTCACAGTCAGAGTGTGAGTCGGAGTCAGAGTTAGAGTCAGAGTCAGAGTCAGAGTCAGAGTCAGTGTCAGGGTCAGAGTCAGAGCCAGAGTAGGCGTCAGAGTCGGAGTCAGAGTCAGAGTCAGAGTCAGAGTCAGCGTCAGAGTCAGAGTCAGAGTCAGAGTCGGAGTCATGAAGTCAGAGTCAGAGACAGAGTCGGAGTTACAGACATGGAGTCAGAGTCAGATTCAGAGTTAGAGTCACAGTCAGAGTCTGAGTCGGAGTCAGAGTCAGCGTCAGAGTCAGCGTCATAGTCACAGTCAGAGTTAGAGTCAGACTCAGAGTCAGAGTCAGAGTCAGAGTCAGGGTCAGAGTCAGAGTCAGGGTCAGAGTCAGAGTCAGGGTCAGAGTCAGTGTCAAAGTCAGACACAGAGTCGTAGTCAGATCCAGAGTCAGAGTCAGAGTCATAGTTAGAGTCAGAGTCGTGGTATGAGTCAGAGTCGAGGTCAGAGTCAGAGTCAGAGTCAGAGTGATTGAGTCAGAGTCAGAGACAGAGTTAGAGTTGGAGACATGAAGACAGAGTCAGATTGAGAGTCAGAGTCACAGTCAGAGTCCGAGTCGGAATCAGAGTCAGAGTCAGAGTCAAAGTCAGTGTCAGGGTCAGGTCAGAGTCACAGTTAGAGTTAGAGTGAAAGTCAGAGCCCGAGTCAGAGTCATGAAGTCAGAGTCAGAGACAGAGTCGGAGTTACAGACATGGAGTCAGAGTCAGATTCAGAGTTAGAGTCACAGTCAGAGTCTGAGTCGAAGTCAGAGTCAGCGTCAGATTCAGAGTCATAGTCAGAGTCAGAGTCAGATTCAGAATCAGAGTCAGAGTAAGAGTCAGAGTCAGGGTCAGGTCAGAGTCACAGTCAGATTCAGAGTCGGAGTCAGAGTCAGAGTCAGAGTCAGATTCAGAGTCAGAGTCACAGTCAGAGTGTGAGTCGGAGTCAGAGTCAGAGTCAGAGTCAGAGTCAGAGTCAGAGTCAGTGTCAGGGTCAGAGTCAGCGCCAGAGTAAGAGTCAGAGTCGGGGTCAGAGTCAGAGTCAGAGTCAGAGTCAGCGTCAGAGTCAGAGTCAGAGTCAGAGTCGGAGTCATGAAATCAGAGTCAGAGACAAAGTTGGAGTTACAGACATGGATTCAGAGTCAGATTCAAAGTCTGAGTCCCGGTCAGAGTCTAAGTCGGAGTCAGGGTCAGCGTCAGAGTCAGAGTCATAGTCATAGTCAGAGTCAGAGTCGGAGTCAGAATCAGAGTAAGAGTCACAGTCGGAGTCAGAGTCAGAGTCAGAGTTAGAGTCAAAGTCAGAGTCAGAGTCAGAGTCAGAGTCAGAGTCAGAGTCGGAGTCCGATTCAGAGTCAGGTCAGAGTGAGAGTCGGAGTTAGAGTCAGAGTCAGAATCAGAGTCAGAGTCAGAGTCAGAGTCGGAGACAAAGTCGGAGTCAGAGTCAGAGTCAGAGTCAGAGTCAGAGTCAGAGTTAGGGTCAGAGTCATGTAGTCAGAGTCAGAGACAGAGTCGGAGTTACAGACATGAACTCAGAGTCAGATTCAGAGTCAGAGTCACAGTCAGAATCATGAAGTCAGAGTCAGAGTCAGAGTCAAAGTCAGAGTCAGAGTCAGAGTCAGAGTCAGAGTGAGAGTCAGAGTCAGAGTCACAGTCAGAGTCAGAGTCGGAGTCATCAAGTCAGAGTCAGAGGCAGATTCATTGAGCCGGAGTCATAGTCAGAATCGGATTCAGAGTCATGAAGTAAGAGTCAGAGTCAGAGCCAGAGTCAGAGTCAAAGTCAGAGTCACGAAGTTGGAGTCAGAGTCAGAGTCATGAAGTCAGAGTCAAGAAGTGCGAGCCAGAGTCAGAGTCAGATTCTCAATCATGAAGTCGGATTCAGAGTCAACGTCTAAATCATGCAGTCCGAGTCAGAGTCATAGTCGGAATCATGAAGTCGGATTCAGAGTCAGAGTCCGCGTCAGAATCATGAAGTCAGAGTCAGAGTTATAGTCAAAGTAAGAGTCAGGTCCAGAGTCAGAGTCAGAGTCAGAGTCAGAGTCAGAGTCAGAGTCATGAAGTCAGAGTGAGAGGCAGAGTCATTAAGTGAGAGTCCTAGTCAGAATCAGATTTAGAGTCATGAAGTAAGAGTCAGAGTCAGAGTCAGAGTCAGAGTCAGAGTCAGAGTCAGAGTCAGAGTCAGAGTCGGAGTCAGAGTTGGAGTCAGAGTCAGAGTCAGAGTCAGAGTCAGAGTCAGAGTCAGAGTCAGAGTCAGAGTCGGAGTCAGAGTTGGAGTCAGAGTCAGAGTCAGAGTAAGAGTCATAGTCAGAGTCAGAGTCAGAGTCAGAGTCAGAGTCAGAGTCAGAGACAAAGTCAGAGTGAGACATGAAGTCAGAGTCAGATTCAGAGTCAGAGTCAGAGTCAGATTCAGAGTTAGAGTCACAGTCAGAGTCTGAGTCGAAGTCAGAGTTAGAGTCAGAGTCAGAGTCATTGGGTCAAAGTTAGAGCCAGAGTCAGAGTCAGAGCCATGAAGTCAGAGTCAGAGTCAGAGTCAGAGTCAGAGTGCGAGTCGAAGTCATAGTCGTAGTCAGAGTCAGAGTCAGAGTCAGAGTCAGAGTCGGAGTCCCATTCAGAGTCAGGTCAGAGTCAGAGTCAGAGTCAGAGTCGGAGTCAGAGTCAGGGTCAGAGTCATGTAGTCAGAGTCAGAGACAGAGTCGGAGTTACAGACATAAAGTCAGAGTCAGATTCAGAGTCAGAGTCACAGTCAGAAACATGAAGTCAGAGTCAGAGTCAGAGTCAAAGTCAGAGTCAGAGTCAGAGTCAGAGTCAGAGTCAGAGTCAGAGTCAGAGTCAGAGTCAGAGTCAGAGTCGGAGTCGGAGTTAGAGTCAGAGTCAGAGTCAGAGTCAGTGTCAGGGTCAGAGTCAGAGCCAGAGTAAGAGTCAGAGTCGGAGTCAAAGTCAGAGTCAGAGTCAGAGTCAGCGTCAGAGTCAGAGTCAGAGTCAGAGTCGGAGTCATGAAGTCAGAGTCAGAGACTGAATCGGAGTTACAGACATGGAGTCAGAGTCAGATTCAAAGTCTGAGTCCCGGTCAGAGTTTGAGTCGGAGTCAAAGTCAGCGTCAGAGTCAGAGTCATAGTCATAGCCAGAGTCAGAGTCAGAGTCAGAATCAGAGTCAGAGTCAGAGCCAGAGTAAGAGTCATAAAGTCGAAGTGAGACCCAGAGTCAGAGTCAGAGTCATGACGTCAGAGTTAGAGTCAGAGTCAAAGTCAGAGTCCGAGTCGAAGTCAGAGTCAGAGTCAGAGTCGGAGTCCGATTCAGAGTCAGGTCAGAGTCAGAGTCGGAGTCAGAGTCAGCGTCAGAATTAGAGTCAGAGTCAGAGTCAGAATCGGAGACAGACTCGGAGTCAGAGTCAGAGTCAGAGTTAGAGGCAAAGTCAGAGTCAGAGTCAGAGTCAGAGTCAGAGTCAGAGTCGGAGTCCGATTCAGAGTCAGGTCAGAGTTAGAGTCGGAGTTAGAGTCAGAGACAGAATCAGAGTCAGAGTGAGAGTCAGAGTCGGAGAAAAAGTCGGAGTCAGAGTCAGAGTCAGAGTCAGAGTCAGAGTCAGAGTCAGAGTCAGAGTCAGAGTCAGAGTCAGAGTCAGAGTCAGAGTCAGAGACAAAGTCAAAGTGAGACATGAAGTCAGAGTCAGATTCAGAGTCAGAGTCAGAGTCAGATTCAGAGTTAGAGTCACAGTCAGAGTCTGACTCGAAGTCAGAGTCAGCGTCAGAGTCAGAGTCACAGTCAGAGTCGGAGTCATGAAGTCAGAGTCAGAGACAGATTCGGAGTTACAGACATCGAGTCAGAGTCAGATTCAAAGTCTGAGTCCCGGTCAGAGTTTGAGTCGCAGTCAGGGTCAGCGTCAGAGTCAGAGTCATAGTCATAGTCAGAGTCAGAGTCGGAGTCAGAATCAGAGTCAGAGTCAGAGTCAGAGTGAGAGTCAGAGTCAGAGTCAGAGTCGTAAAGTCGAAGTGAGACCCAGAGTCAGAGTCAGAGTCATGACGTCAGATTTAGAGTCAGAGTCAAAGTCAGAGTCCGAGTCGAAGTCAGAGTTAGAGTCAGAGTCAGAGTACGAGTCGGAGTCCGATTCAGAGTCAGAGTCAGAGTCAGAGTCATAGTCAGCGTCAAAGTCAGAGGCGGAGTCCGATCCAGAGTCAGGTCAGAGTCAGAGTCAGAGTCAAAACCAGAGTCGGAGTCGGAGTCAGAGTCAGAGTCAGACTCAGAGTCCGAGTCAGGGTCAGGTCAGAGTCACAGTTAGAGTTAGAGTAAAAGTCGGAGCCCGAGTCAGAGTCATGAAGTCAGAGACAGAGACAGAGTCGGAGTTACAGACATGGAGTCAGAGTCAGATTCAGAGTTAGAGTCACAGTCAGAGTCTGAGTCGGAGTCAGAGTCAGCGTCAGATTCAGAGTCATAGTCAGAGTCAGAGTCAGATTCAGAGTTAGAGTCACAGTCAGAGTCTGACTCGAAGTCAGAGTCAGCGTCAGAGTCAGAGTCACAGTCAGAGTCGGAGTCATGAAGTCAGAGTCAGAGACAGATTCGGAGTTACAGACATCGAGTCAGAGTCAGATTCAACGTCTGAGTCCCGGTCAGAGTTTGAGTCGCAGTCAGGGTCAGCGTCAGAGTCAGAGTCATAGTCATAGTCAGAGTCAGAGTCGGAGTCAGAATCAGAGTCAGAGTCAGAGTCAGAGTGAGAGTCAGAGTCAGAGTCAGAGTCATAAAGTCGAAGTGAGACCCAGAGTCAGAGTCAGAGTCATGACGTCAGATTTAGAGTCAGAGTCAAAGTCAGAGTCCGAGTCGAAGTCAGAGTTAGAGTCAGAGTCAGAGTACGAGTCGGAGTCCGATTCAGAGTCAGAGTCAGAGTCAGAGTCATAGTCAGCGTCAAAGTCAGAGGCGGAGTCCGATCCAGAGTCAGGTCAGAGTCAGAGTCAGAGTCAAAACCAGAGTCGGAGTCGGAGTCGGAGTCAGAGTCAGACTCAGAGTCCGAGTCAGGGTCAGGTCAGAGTCACAGTTAGAGTTAGAGTAAAAGTCAGAGCCCGAGTCAGAGTCATGAAGTCAGAGACAGAGACAGAGTCGGAGTTACAGACATGGAGTCAGAGTCAGATTCAGAGTTAGAGTCACAGTCAGAGTCTGAGTCGGAGTCAGAGTCAGCGTCAGATTCAGAGTCATAGTCAGAGTCAGAGTCAGAGTCATAATCAGAGTCAGAGTCAGAGTCAGAGTCAGAATCGGAGACAGAGTCGGAGTCAGAGTCAGAGTCAGAGTTAGAGTCAAAGTCAGAGTCAGAGTCAGAGTCAGAGTCGGAGTCATGAAGTCAGCGTCAGAGTCTGAATCGGAGTTACAGACATGGAGTCAGAGTCAGATTCAAAGTCTGAGTCCCGGTCAGAGTTTGAGTCGGAGTCAAAGTCAGCGTCAGAGTCAGAGTCATAGTCATAGCCAGAGTCAGAGTCAGAGTCAGAATCAGAGTCAGAGTCAGAGTCAGAGTCAGAGTCATAAAGTCGAAGTGAGACCCAGAGTCAGAGTCAGAGTCATGACGTCAGAGTCAGAGTCAGAGTCAAAGTCAGAGTCCGAGTCGAAGTCAGAGTTAGAGTCAGAGTCAGAGTACGAGTCGGAGTCCGATTCAGAGTCAGAGTCAGAGTTAGAGTCATAGTCAGCGTCAAAGTCAGAGGCGGAGTCCGATCCAGAGTCAGGTCAGAGTCAGAGTCAGAGTCAGAGTCGGAGTCAGAGTCAGGGTCAGAGTTAGAGTCATGGTGGAGGTCAGGGTGAAGGTCAGGGTCAGGATCCAGGTCGGGGTGGAGGTCAGGGTCAGGGTCAAGGCTCGGGTAAAGATCAGCGTCAGTGTCAAGGTCAGGGTGGTGCTCAGGGTGGAGGTCGGGGTCAGGGTCAAGGCGAGGTGGAGGTCAGGGTCAGGATCAAGGTCAGGGTGAAGGTCAGAGTCAGGGTAACGTCAGGATGAAGGTCAGGGTCAGGGTCAACGTCAGGGTGCAGGTCAGGGTCACAGTCAAGGTCAAGGTGGGCTTCAGGGTAAAGGTCGGGTTCGGGGTCACGGTCAGGGTGAAGGTCAGGGTCAGGGTCTACGTCAGGGGGGTAGGTCGGGGTCAGGGTCAAGGTCAGGGTGGAGTTCAGGGTCACGGTCAAGGTCAAGGTGGGGGTCAGGGTGGAGGTCGGGTTCTATGTCAAGGTCAGGGTGGAGGTCAGGGTCAGGGTCAAGGTCAGGGTGGAGGTCAGGTTCAGGGTGGAGGTCAGGGTGGAGGTCACGGTCACAGTCAAGGTCAGGATGGAGGTCAGGGTGGAGGTCAGGGTCAGGGTCAAGGTCAGGGTGGAGGTCAGGGTCAGGGTCAAGCTCAGAGTGGGGGTCGGGGTCAGGGTCAAGGTCAGGGTGGAGGTCAGGGTCAGGGTCAAGGTCAGATATGAGGTCACGGTCACAGTCAAGGTCAGGTTGATGGTCAGGGTCAAGGTCAAGGTCAGGGTGGAGGTCAGGGTCAGGGTCAAGGTCAGGGTGGAGGTCAGGGTCAGGGTCAAGGTCAGGGTGGAGGTCAGGGTCAGGGTCAAGGTCAGGGTAGAGGTCAGGGGCAGGGTCAAGGTCGGGGTGGAGGTCAGGGTCAGGGTCAAGGTCAGGGTGGAGGTCGGGGTCAGAGTCACGGTCACGGTAGAGCTCGAGGCCAAGGTCAAGGTCAGGGTGGAGGTCAAAGTTTGGGTAGAGGTCAGGGTCACAGTCAACGTTAGGGTGGAGGTCAGGGTGGAGGTCACGCTCTGGGTCAAGGTCAGGGTGGAGGTCAGGGTCAGAGTCAAGGTCAGGGTGGAAGTCAGGGTCAGGGTCAAGGTCAGGGTGAAGGTCAGGGTCAGGGTCAAGGTCAGGGTGGAGGTCAGGGTCAGGGTCAAAATCAAGGTGGAGGTCAGGGTCCGGGTCAAGGTCAGGGTGGAGGTCAGGGTCAAGGTCAAGGTCAGGGTGGAGGTCAGGGTCACAGTCAAGGTCAGGGTGGAGGTCAGGGTGGAGGTCAGGGTCAGGGTCAAGGTCAGGGTGGAGGTCAGGGTCAGAGTCAAGGTCCGGGTGGGGGTCAGCGTCGAGGTCAAGGGCAGGGTGGAGGTCGGGGTCAGGGTCAAGGTCAGGGTGGGGGTCAGCGTCAAGGTCAAGGGCAGGGTGGAGGTCGGGGTCAGGGTCAAGGTCAGGGTGGATGTCAGGGTGGAGGTCAGGGTCAGGGTCAAGGTCAGGGTGGGTGTCAGGGTCAGGGTCAAGGTCAGGGTGGAGGTCAGGGTCAGGGTCAAGGTCAGGGTGGAGGTCAGGGTCCGGGTCAAGGTCAGGGTGGAGGTCAGGGTCAAGGTCAAGGTCAGGGTGGAGGTCAGGGTCACTGTCAAGGTCAGGGTGATGGTCAGAGTCAAGGTCAAGGTCAAGGTGGAGGTCAGGGTCAGGGTCAAGGTCAGAGTGGAGGTCAGAGTGGAGGTCAGGGTCAGGGTCAAGGTCAGGGTGGAGGTCAGGGTCAGGGTCAAGGTCAGGGTGGAGGTCAGGTTCAGGGTGGAGGTCAGGGTGGAGGTCACGGTCACAGTCAAGGTCAGGATGGAGGTCAGGGTGGCGGTCAGGGTCAGGGTCAAGGTCAGGGTGGAGGTCAGGGTCAGGGTCAAGCTCAGAGTGGGGGTCGGGGTCAGGGTCAAGGTCAGGGTGGAGGTCAGGGTCAGGGTCAAGGTCAGATATGAGGTCACGGTCACAGTCAAGGTCAGGTTGATGGTCAGGGTCAAGGTCAAGGTCAGGGTGGAGGTCAGGGTCAGGGTCAAGGTCAGGGTGGAGGTCAGGGTCAGGGTCAAGGTCAGGGTGGAGGTCAGGGTCAGGGTCAAGGTCAGGGTGGAGGTCAGGGTGGAGTTCAGGGTTAGGGTCAAGGTCAGGGTGGAGGTCAGGGGCAGGGTCAAGGTCGGGGTGGAGGTCAGGGTCAGGGTCAAGGTCGGGGTGGAGGTCGGGGTCAGAGTCACGGTCACGGTGGAGCTCGAGGCCAAGGTCAAGGTCAGGGTGGAGGTCAAAGTTTGGGTAGAGGTCAGGGTCACAGTCAACGTTAGGGTGGAGGTCAGGGTGGAGGTCACGCTCTGGGTCAAGGTCAGGGTGGAGGTCAGGGTCAGGGTCAAGGTCAGGGTGGAAGTCAGGGTCAGGGTCAAGGTCAGGGTGAAGGTCAGGGTCAGGGTCAAGGTCAGGGTGGAGGTCAGGGTCAGGGTCAAAATCAGGGTGGAGGTCAGGGTCCGGGTCAAGGTCAGGGTGGAGGTCAGGGTCAAGGTCAAGGTCAGGGTGGAGGTCAGGGTCACAGTCAAGGTCAGGGTGGAGGTCAGGGTGGAGGTCAGGGTCAGGGTCAAGGTCAGGGTGGAGGTCAGGGTCAGAGTCAAGGTCCGGGTGGGGGTCAGCGTCGAGGTCAAGGGCAGGGTGGAGGTCGGGGTCATGGTCAAGGTCAGGGTGGGGGTCAGCGTCAAGGTCAAGGGCAGGGTGGAGGTCGGGGTCAGGGTCAAGGTCAGGGTGGATGTCAGGGTGGAGGTCAGGGTCAGGGTCAAGGTCAGGGTGGGTGTCAGGGTCAGGGTCAAGGTCAGGGTGGAGGTCAGGGTCAGGGTCAAGGTCAGGGTGGAGGTCAGGGTCCGGGTCAAGGTCAGGGTGGAGGTCAGGGTCAAGGTCAAGGTCAGGGTGGAGGTCAGGGTCACTGTCAAGGTCAGGGTGATGGTCAGAGTCAAGGTCAAGGTCAAGGTGGAGGTCAGGGTCAGGGTCAAGGTCAGAGTGGAGGTCAGAGTGGAGGTCAGGGTCAGGGTCAAGGTCAGGGTGGAGGTCAGGGTCAGGGTCAAGGTCAGGGTGGAGGTCAGGGTCAAGGTCAAGGTCAGGGTGGAGGTCAGGGGCGGGCTCAAGGTCATGTTGGAGGTCGGAGTCAAGGTCAAGGTCAGGGTAGAGGTCAGGGTCAGAGTCAAGGTCACGGTGGAGGTCGAGGTCAAGGTCAAGGTCAGGGTGGAGGTCAGGGTCAGAGTCACGGTCAGGGAGGAGGTCAGAGTGGAGGTCAGGGTCAAGGTCAAGGTCAGGGTGGAGGTCAGGGTCACAGTCAAGGTCAGGATGATGGTCAGGGTCAAGGTCAAGGTCAGGGTGGAGGTCAGGGTCAGAGTCAACGTCAGGGTGGAGGTCAGGGTGGAGGTCAGGGTGAGGGTCAAGGTCAGGGTGAAGGTCAGGGTCAGGGTCAAGGTCAGGTTGGAGGTCAGGCTCAAGGTCAAGGTCAGGGTGGAGGTCAGGGTCAGGGTCAAGGTCAGGGTGCAGGTCAGGGTGGATCAGGGTCAGGGTCAAGGTCAGGGTGGAGGTCAGGGTCAGGGTCAAGGTCAGGGTGGAGGTCAGGGTCAGAGTCAAGGTCACGTTGGAGGTCAGGGTCACAGTCAAGGTTAGGGCGGAGGTCAGGGTGGAGGGCACGATCTAGGTCAAGGTCAGGGTGGAGGTCAGGGTCAGGGTCAAGGTCAGGGTGGAGGTCAGGGTCAGGGTCAAGGTCAGATGAAGGTCAGGGTCATGGTCGAGGTGAGGGTGGAGGTCAGGGTCGGGGTCAAGGTCAGGGTGGAGGTCAGGGTCAGAGTCAAGGTCAGAGTCGAGGTCACGGCCACAGTCAAGGTCAGGGTGATGGTCAGGGTCAAGGTCAAGGTCAGGGTGGAGGTCAGGGTCAGAGTCAAGGTCAGGGTGGAGGTCAGGGTGGAGGTCAGGGTCAGGGTCAAGGTCGTGGTGGAGGTCGGGGTCAGGGTCAAGGTCAGGGTGGAGGTCAGGGTGGAGGTCAGGGTCAGGGTCAAGGTCAGGGTGGAGGTCAGGGTCAGGGTCAAGGTCAGGGTGGAGGTCAGGTTCAGGGTGGAGGTCAAAGTTGAGGTCAGGGTGGAGGTCATGGTCAGGGACAAGGTCAAGGTGGGGGTCAGGGTGGAGGTCAGGGTCAGGGTGGAGGTCAGGGTAGAGGTCAGGGTCAGGGTCAAGGTCAGGGTGGAGGTCAGGGTCAAGGTCAAGGTCAGGGTGAAGGTCAGGGTCAGGGTCAAGGTCAGATGAAGGTCAGGGTCAGGGTCGAGGTCAGGGTGGAGGTCAGGGTCGGGGTCAAGGTCAGGGTGGAGGTCGGGGTCAGGGTCACGGTCAGGGTGGAGTTTAAAGTTGAGGTCAAGGTGAGGGTCAAGGTCAGGGTCGAGGTCAGGGTCAGGGTCGACGTCAGGGGAGGAGGTCGGGGTCAGGGTCGACGGCCGGGGGGAAGGTCGGGGTCAGGGTCAAGGTCGGGGCGGAGGTCAGGGTCACGGTCGAGGTCAAGGTGGAGGTCAGGGTGGAGGTCAGGGTCAGAGTCAAGGTCAGGGTGGAGGTCAGGGTCAGGGTCAAGGTCAGAGTGCGGGTCGGGGTCTGGGTCAAGGTCAGGGTGGAGGTCAGGGTCAGGGTCAAGGTCAGATTCGAGGTCACGGTCACAGTCAAGGTCAGGTTGATGGTCAGGGTCAAGGTCAAGGTCAGGGTGGAGGTCAGGGTCAGAGTCAAGGTCAGGGTGGAGGTCAGGGTGGAGGTCAGGGTCAGGGTCAAGGTCAGGGTGGAGGTCGGGGTCAGGGTCAAGGTCAGGGTGGAGGTCGGGGTGGAGGTCAGGGTCAGGGTCAAGGTCAGGGTGGAGGTCAGGGCCAGGTTCAAGGTCAGGGTGGAGGTCAGGGTCAGGGCCAAGGTCAGGGTGAAGGTCCGGGTCAAGGTCAAGGTCAGTATGAAGGTCAGGGTCAGGGTCAAGGTCAGATGAAGGTCAGGGTCAGGGTCGAGGTCAGGGTCGGGGTCAAGGTCAGGGTGGAGGTCAGGGCCAGGTTCAAGGTCAGGGTGGAGGTCAGGGTGGAGGTCACGGTCAGGGTCAAGGTCAGGGTAAACGTCAGGGTTAGGGTCAAGGTCAGGGTGGAGGTCAGGGTCAAGGTCAAGGTCAGGGTGGAGGTCAGGGTCACAGTCAAGGTCAGGATGATGGTCAGGGTCAAGGTCAAGGTCAGGGTGGAGGTCAGGGTCAGAGTCAACGTCAGGGTGGAGGTCAGGGTCGAGGTCAGGGACAGGGTCAAGGTCAGGGTGGAGGTCAGGGTCAGGGTCAAGGTCAGGGTGGAGGTCAGGCTCAAGGTCAAGGTCAGGGTAGCGGTCAGGGTCAGGGTCAAGGTCAGGGTGAAGGTCAGGGTCAGGGTCAAGGTCAGGGTGGAGGTCAGGCTCAAGGTCAAGGTCAGGGTAGAGGTCAGGGTCACAGTCAAGGTCAGGGTGATGGTCAGGGTCAAGGTCAAGGTCAGAGTGGAGGTCAGAGTCAGAGTCGAGGTCAGAGGGGAGGTCAGTGTCAAGGTCAAGGACAGGGTGGAGGTCAGGGTCACAGTCAAGGTCAGGGTGATTGTCAGGGTCAAGGTTAGGGTCGAGGTCAGGGTCAGGGTCAAGGTCAGGGTGGAGGTCGGGGTCCGGGTCAAGGTCAGGGTCAGGGTCAACGTCAGGGTGGAGGTCAGGGTCAGAGTCAAGGTCACGGTGGAGGTCACGGTCACGGTCAAGGTCAGGGTGGAGGTCAGGGTCAGGGTCAAGGTCAGGGTGGAGGTCAGGGTCGAGGTCAGGGTGAGGGTCAAGGTCAGGGTGGAGGTCAGGGTCAATGTCAAGGTCAGGGTGGAGGTCAGGGTGAGGGTCAAGGTCAGGGTGGAGCTCGGGGTAAGGGTCAAGGTCAGGGTGAAGGTCAGGGTGAGGGTCAAGGTCAGGGTGGAGCTCGGGGTAAGGGTCAAGGTCAGGGTGAAGGTCAGGGTCAGGGTCAAGGTCAGGGTGGAGGTCAGGGTCACGGTAAAGGTCAGGGTGGAGGTCAGGGTCAGGGTCAAGGTCAGGGTGGAGGTCAGGGTCGAGGTCAGGGTCAGGGTCAAGGTCAGGGTGAAGGTCAGGGTGAGGGTCAAGGTCAGGGTGTAGGTCAGGGTCAGAGTCAAGGTCAGGATGGAGGTCAGTGTCAAGGTCAAGGTCAGGGTGGAGGTCAGGGTCAGGGTCAAGGTCAGGGTCAAGGTCGCGGTGACAGTCAAGGTCAGGGTGGAGGTCGGAGTAAGGGTCAAGGTCAGGGTGAGGGTCAGGGTCAGGGTCCAGGTCAGGGTGGAGGTCAGGGTGGAGGTCAGGGTCAGGGTCAAGGTCAGGGTGGAGGCCAGAGTCAGGGTCAAGGTCAGGGTGGAGGTCAGGGTCAAGTTCAAGGTCAGGGTAGAGGTCAGGGTCACAGTCAAGGTCAGGGTGAAGGTCAGGGTCAGGGTCAAGGTCAGGGTGGAGGTCAGGGTCAGGGTCAAGGTCAGGGTGGAGGTCAGGGTGGAGGTCAGGGTCAGGGTCAAGGTCAGGGTGGAGGTCAGGGTCAGGGTCAAGGTCAGGGTGGAGGTCAAGGTCAGGGTCAAGGTCAGGAAGGAGGTCAGGGTCATGGTCAAGGTCAGGGTGGAGGTCAGGGTCAAGGTCAAGGTCAGGTTGGAGGTCAGGGTCAGGGTCAAGGTCAGGGTGAAGGTCAGGGTCAGGGTTAAGGTCAGGGTGGAGGTCAGGGTCAGGGTCGAGGACATGGTGGTGGTCAGGATTCGGGTCAAGGTCAGGGTGGAGGTCAGGGTCAAGGTCAAGGTCAGGGTGGAGGTCAGGGGCAGGGTCAAGGTCAGGGTGGAGGTCAGGGTCGAGGTCAAGGTCAGGGTAGAGGTCAGGGTCACAGTCAAGGTCAGGGTGATGGTCAGGGTCAAGGTCAAGGTCAGAGTGGAGGTCAGAGTCAGAGTCGAGGTCGGGGTAGAGGTCAGTGTCAAGGTCAAGGACAGGGTGAAGGTCAGGGTCACAGTCAAGGTCAGGGTAATGGTCAGGGTCAAGGTTAGGGTCGAGGTCAGGGTCAGGGTCAAGGTCAGGGTGGAGGTCAGGGTCCGGGTCAAGGTCAGGGTCAGGGTCAACGTCAGGGTGGAGGTCAGGGTCAGAGTCAAGGTCACGGTGGAGGTCACGGTCACAGTCAAGTTCAGGGTGGAGGTCAGGGTCAGGGTCAAGGTCAGGGTGGAGGTCAGGGTCGAGGTCAGGGTCAGGGTCAAGGTCAGAGTGGAGGTCAGGGTCAATGTCAAGGTCAGGGTGGAGGTCAGGGTGAGGGTCAAGGTCAGGGTGGAGCTCGGGGTAAGGGTCAAGGTCAGGGTGAAGGTCAGGGTCAGGGTCAAGGTCAGGGTGGAGGTCAGAGTCACGGTAAAGGTCAGGGTGGAGGTCAGGGTCAGGGTCAAGGTCAGGGTGGAGGTCAGGGTCGAGGTCAGGGTCAGGGTCAAGGTCAGGGTGAAGGTCAGGGTGAGGGTCAAGGTCAGGGTGTAGGTCAGGGTCAGAGTCAAGGTCAGGATGGAGGTCAGTGTCAAGGTCAAGGTCAGGGTGGAGGTCAGGGTCAGGGTCAAGGTCAGGGTCAAGGTCGCGGTGACAGTCAAGGTCAGGGTGGAGGTCGGAGTAAGGGTCAAGGTCAGGGTGAAGGTCAGGGTCAGGGTCCAGGTCAGGGTGGAGGTCAGGGTGAAGGTCAGGGTCAGGGTCAAGGTCAGGGTGGAGGCCAGAGTCAGGGTCAAGGTCAGGGTGGAGGTCAGGGTCAAGTTCAAGGTCAGGGTAGAGGTCAGGGTCACAGTCAAGGTCAGGGTGAAGGTCAGGGTCAGGGTCAAGGTCAGGGTGGAGGTCAGGGTCAGGGTCAAGGTCAGGGTGGAGGTCAAGGTCAGGGTCAAGGTCAGGAAGGAGGTCAGGGTCATGGTCAAGGTCAGGGTGGAGGTCAGGGTCAAGGTCAAGGTCAGGTTGGAGGTCAGGGTCAGGGTCAAGGTCAGGGTGAAGGTCAGGGTCAGGGTTAAGGTCAGGGTGGAGGTCAGGGTCAGGGTCAAGGTCAGGGTGGAGGTCAGGGTCCGGGTCAAGGTCAGGGTGGAGTTCAGAGTCAGGGTCAAGGTCAGGGTTCAGGTCAGGGTCAAGGTCAAGGTCAGGGTGAAGGTCAGGGTCAGGGTCAAGGTCAGGGTGGAGGTCAAGGTCACAGTCAAGGTCAGCGTGGAGGTCAGGGTCAGAATCAAGGTCAGGGTGGAGGTCAGGGTCACAGTCAAGGTCAGGGTGGAGGTCAGGGTCACAGTCAAGGTCGGGGTGATGGTCAGGGTCAAGGTCAAGGTCAGAGTGGAGGTCAGGGTCAGGGTCAAGGTCAGGGTCAAGGTCACGGTGACAGTCAAGGTCAGGGTGGAGGTCAGGGTCAGGGTCAAGGTCAGGGTGAAGGTCAGGGTCGGGGTCAAGGTCAGGGTGGAGGTCAGGGTGGAAGTCAGGGTCAGGGTCAAGGTCAGGGTGGAGGTCAAGGTCAGAGTCAAGGTCAGGGTGGAGGTCAGGGTGGAGGTCAGGGTCAGGGTCACGGTCAGGGTGGAGGTCAGGGTCAGGGTCAAGGGCAGAGTGGGGGTCAGGGTCAGAGTCAACGTCAGGGTGGAGGTCAGGGTCAGGGTCAAGGTCAGGGTGGAGGTCAGGGTCAAAGTCAAGGTCAGGGTGGGGGTCATGGTCAACGTCAAGGTCAGGGTGGAGGTCGGGGTCAGGGTCAAGGTCAGGGTAGAGGTCAGGAGGAGGTCAGGGTCAAGGTCAGGGTAGAGGTCAGGAGGAGGTCAGGGTCAGGGTCAAGATTAGGGTGGAGGTCAGGGTTAGGGTCAAGGTCGGGGTGGAGGTCAGGGTCAGGGTCAAGGTCAGGGTCAAGGTCACGGTGACAGTCAAGGTCAGGTTGGAGGTCGGGGTAAGGGTCAAGGTCAGGGTGAAGGTCAGGGTCAGGGTCAAGGTCAGGGTGGAGGCCAGAGTCAGGGTCAAGGTCAGGGTGGAGGTCAGGGTCAAGGTCAAGGTCAGGGTGAAGGTCAGGGTCAAGGTCAAGGTCAGGGTCAAGGTCACGGTGACAGTCAAGGTCAGGTTGGAGGTCGGGATGAGGGTCAAGGTCAGGGTGAAGGTCAGGGTCCGAGTCAAGGTCAGGGTGGAGTTCAGAGTCAGGGTCAAGGTCAGGGTTCAGGTCAGGGTCCAGGTCAAGGTCAGGGAGGCGGTCAGGGTCAGGGTCAAGGTCAGGGTGGAGGTCAGGGTCACAGTCAAGGTCAGAGTGATGGTCGGGGTCAAGGTCAGGGTCAAGGTCAGGGTCAGGGTCAAGGTCAGGGTGGAGGTCAGGGTCCGAGTCAAGGTCAGGGTGGAGTTCAGAGTCAGGGTCAAGGTCAGGGTTCAGGTCAGGGTCCAGGTCAAGGTCAGGGAGGCGGTCAGGGTCAGGGTCAAGGTCAGGGTGGAGGTCAGGGTCAGGGTCAACGTCAGGGACGAGGTCAGGGTGGCGGTCAGGGTCAGGGTCAAGGTCAGGGTGTAGGTCAGGGTCAAGGTCAAGGTCAGGGTGGAGGTCAGGGGCAGGGTCAAGGTCAGGGTGGAGGTCAGGGTCAAGGTCAAGGTCAGAGTGGAGGTCAGGGTCACAGTCAAGGTCAGGGTCAAGGTCAAGGTCAGGGTGGAGGTCAGGGTCGGAGTCAAGGTCAGGGTGGAGGTCAGGGTGGAGGTTAGGGTCAGGGTCAAGGTCAGGGTGGAGGTCAGGGTCACGGTAAAGGTCGGGGTGGAGGTCAGGGTCAGGGTCAAGGTAAGGGTGGAGGTCAGGGTCAAGTCCAGGTCGGAGGTCAGGGTTGGAGTTAAGGTCAGGGTGGAGGTCAGGGTCACAGTCAAGGTCAGGGTGGAGGTCAGGGGCAGGGTCAGTGTCAGGGTGGAGGTCAGGGTCAGGGTCAAGGTCAGGGTGAAGGTCAGGGTCAGGGTCAAGGTCAGGGTCAAGGTCACGGTGACAGTCAAGGTCAGGGTGGAGGTCAGGGTCAGGGTCAAGGTCAGGGTGAAGGTCAGGGTCAGGGTCAAGGTCAGGGTGGAGGTCAGGGTCACAGTCAAGGTCAGGGTAATGGTCAGGGTCAAGATCAAGGTCAGGGTGCAGGTCAGGGTCAGGGTCAAGGTCAGGGTCGAGGTCACGGTCACAGTCAAGGTCTGGGTGGACGTCAGGGTCAGGGTCAAGGTCAGGGTGAAGGTCAGGGTCGGGGTCAAGGTCAGGGTGGAGGTCAGGGTGGAAGTCAGGGTCAGGGTCAAGGTCAGGGTGGAGGTCAAGGTCAGAGTCAAGGTCAGGGTGGAGGTCAGGGTAGAGGTCAGGGTCAGGGTCAAGGTCAGGGTGGAGGTCAGGGTCAGGGTCAAGGGCAGAGTGGGGGTCAGGGTCAGAGTCAACGTCAGGGTGGAGGTCAGGGTCAGGGTCAAGGTCAGGGTGGAGGTCAGGGTCAAAGTCAAGGTCAGGGTGGGGGTCATGGTCAAGGTCAAGGTCAGGGTGGAGGTCGGGGTCAGGGTCAAGGTCAGGGTAGAGGTCAGGAGGAGGTCAGGGTCAGGGTCAAGATCAGGGTGGAGGTCAGGGTTAGGGTCAAGGTCAGGGTGGAGGTCAGGGTCAGGGTCAAGGTCAGGGTCAAGGTCACGGTGACAGTCAAGGTCAGGTTGGAGGTCGGGGTAAGGGTCAAGGTCAGGGTGAAGGTCAGGGTCAGGGTCAAGGTCAGGGTGGAGGTCAGGGTCAGGGTCAAGGTCAGGGTGGAGGTCAAGGTCAGGGTCAAGGTCAGGAAGGAGGTCAGGGTCATGGTCAAGGTCAGGGTGGAGGTCAGGGTCAAGGTCAAGGTCAGGTTGGAGGTCAGGGTCAGGGTCAAGGTCAGGGTGAAGGTCAGGGTCAGGGTTAAGGTCAGGGTGGAGGTCAGGGTCAGGGTCGAGGACAGGGTGGTGGTCAGGATCCGGGTCAAGGTCAGGGTGGAGGTCAGGGTCAAGGTCAAGGTCAGGGTGGAGGTCAGGGGCAGGGTCAAGGTCAGGGTGGAGGTCAGGGTCAAGGTCAAGGTCAGGGTAGAGGTCAGGGTCACAGTCAAGGTCAGGGTGATGGTCAGGGTCAAGGTCAAGGTCAGAGTGGAGGTCAGAGCCAGAGTCGAGGTCAGAGGGGAGGTCAGTGTCAAGGTCAAGGACAGGGTGGAGGTCAGGGTCACAGTCAAGGTCAGGGTGATTGTCAGGGTCAAGGTTAGGGTCGAGGTCAGGGTCAGGGTCAAGGTCAGGGTGGAGGTCGGGGTCCGGGTCAAGGTCAGGGTCAGAGTCAACGTCAGGGTGGAGGTCAGGGTCAGAGTCAAGGTCACGGTGGAGGTCACGGTCACAGTCAAGGTCAGGGTGGAGGTCAGGGTCAGGGTCAAGGTCAGGGTGGAGGTCAGGGTCGAGGTCAGGGTGAGGGTCAAGGTCAGGGTGGAGGTCAGGGTCAATGTCAAGGTCAGGGTGGAGGTCAGGGTGAGGGTCAAGGTCAGGGTGGAGCTCGGGGTAAGGGTCAAGGTCAGGGTGAAGGTCAGGGTCAGGGTCAAGGTCAGGGTGGAGGTCAGGGTCACGGTAAAGGTCAGGGTGGAGGTCAGGGTCAGGGTCAAGGTCAGGGTGGAGGTCAGGGTCGAGGTCAGGGTCAGGGTCAAGGTCAGGGTGAAGGTCAGGGTGAGGGTCAAGGTCAGGGTGTAGGTCAGGGTCAGAGTCAAGGTCAGGATGGAGGTCAGTGTCAAGGTCAAGGTCAGGGTGGAGGTCAGGGTCAGGGTCAAGGTCAGGGTCAAGGTCGCGGTGACAGTCAAGGTCAGGGTGGAGGTCGGAGTAAGGGTCAAGGTCAGGGTGAGGGTCAGGGTCAGGGTCCAGGTCAGGGTGGAGGTCAGGGTGGAGGTCAGGGTCAGGGTCAAGGTCAGGGTGGAGGCCAGAGTCAGGGTCAAGGTCAGGGTGGAGGTCAGGGTCAAGTTCAAGGTCAGGGTAGAGGTCAGGGTCACAGTCAAGGTCAGGGTGAAGGTCAGGGTCAGGGTCAAGGTCAGGGTGGAGGTCAGGGTCAGGGTCAAGGTCAGGGTGGAGGTCAGGGTGGAGGTCAGGGTCAGGGTCAAGGTCAGGGTGGAGGTCAGGGTCAAGGTCAAGGTCAGGTTGGAGGTCAGGGTCAGGGTCAAGGTCAGGGTGAAGGTCAGGGTCAGGGTTAAGGTCAGGGTGGAGGTCAGGGTCAGGGTCGAGGACATGGTGGTGGTCAGGATCCGGGTCAAGGTCAGGGTGGAGGTCAGGGTCAAGGTCAAGGTCAGGGTGGAGGTCAGGGGCAGGGTCAAGGTCAGGGTGGAGGTCAGGGTCAAGGTCAAGGTCAGGGTAGAGGTCAGGGTCACAGTCAAGGTCAGGGTGATGGTCAGGGTCAAGGTCAAGGTCAGAGTGGAGGTCAGAGTCAGAGTCGAGGTCGGGGTAGAGGTCAGTGTCAAGGTCAAGGACAGGATGAAGGTCAGGGTCACAGTCAAGGTCAGGGTGATGGTCAGGGTCAAGGTTAGGGTCGAGGTCAGGGTCAGGGTCAAGGTCAGGGTGGAGGTCAGGGTCCGGGTCAAGGTCAGGGTCAGGGTCAACGTCAGGGTGGAGGTCAGGGTCAGAGTCAAGGTCACGGTGGAGGTCACGGTCACAGTCAAGTTCAGGGTGGAGGTCAGGGTCAGGGTCAAGGTCAGGGTGGAGGTCAGGGTCGAGGTCAGGGTCAGGGTCAAGGTCAGGGTGGAGGTCAGGGTCAATGTCAAGGTCAGGGTGGAGGTCAGGGTGAGGGTCAAGGTCAGGGTGGAGCTCGGGGTAAGGGTCAAGGTCAGGGTGAAGGTCAGGGTCAGGGTCAAGGTCAGGGTGGAGGTCAGGGTCACGGTAAAGGTCAGGGTGGAGGTCAGGGTCAGGGTCAAGGTCAGGGTGGAGGTCAGGGTCGAGGTCAGGGTCAGGGTCAAGGTCAGGGTGAAGGTCAGGGTGAGGGTCAAGGTCAGGGTGTAGGTCAGGGTCAGAGTCAAGGTCAGGATGGAGGTCAGTGTCAAGGTCAAGGTCAGGGTGGAGGTCAGGGTCAGGGTCAAGGTCAGGGTCAAGGTCGCGGTGACAGTCAAGGTCAGGGTGGAGGTCGGAGTAAGGGTCAAGGTCAGGGTGAAGGTCAGGGTCAGGGTCCAGGTCAGGGTGGAGGTCAGGGTGGAGGTCAGCGTCAGGGTCAAGGTCAGGGTGGAGGCCAGAGTCAGGGTCAAGGTCAGGGTGGAGGTCAGGGTCAAGTTCAAGGTCAGGGTAGAGGTCAGGGTCACAGTCAAGGTCAGGGTGAAGGTCAGGGTCAGGGTCAAGGTCAGGGTGGAGGTCAGGGTCAGGGTCAAGGTCAGGGTGGAGGTCAAGGTCAGGGTCAAGGTCAGGAAGGAGGTCAGGGTCATGGTCAAGGTCAGGGTGGAGGTCAGGGTCAAGGTCAAGGTCAGGTTGGAGGTCAGGGTCAGGGTCAAGGTCAGGGTGAAGGTCAGGGTCAGGGTTAAGGTCAGGGTGGAGGTCAGGGTCAGGGTCGAGGACATGGTGGTGGTCAGGATCCGGGTCAAGGTCAGGGTGGAGGTCAGGGTCAAGGTCAAGGTCAGGGTGGAGGTCAGGGGCAGGGTCAAGGTCAGGGTGGAGGTCAGGGTCAAGGTCAAGGTCAGGGTAGAGGTCAGGGTCACAGTCAAGGTCAGGGTGATGGTCAGGGTCAAGGTCAAGGTCAGAGTGGAGGTCAGAGTCAGAGTCGAGGTCGGGGTGGAGGTCAGTGTCAAGGTCAAGGACAGGGTGAAGGTCAGGGTCACAGTCAAGGTCAGGGTGATGGTCAGGGTCAAGGTTAGGGTCGAGGTCAGGGTCAGGGTCAAGGTCAGGGTGGAGGTCAGGGTCCGGGTCAAGGTCAGGGTCAGGGTCAACGTCAGGGTGGAGGTCAGGGTCAGAGTCAAGGTCACGGTGGAGGTCACGGTCACAGTCAAGGTCAGGGTGGAGGTCAGGGTCAGGGTCAAGGTCAGGGTGGAGGTCAGGGTCGAGGTCAGGGTCAGGGTCAAGGTCAGGGTGGAGGTCAGGGTCAATGTCAAGGTCAGGGTGGAGGTCAGGGTGAGGGTCAAGGTCAGGGTGGAGCTCGGGGTAAGGGTCAAGGTCAGGGTGAAGGTCAGGGTCAGGGTCAAGGTCAGGGTGGAGGTCAGGGTCACGGTAAAGGTCAGGGTGGAGGTCAGGGTCAGGGTCAAGGTCAGGGTGGAGGTCAGGGTCGAGGTCAGGGTCAGGGTCAAGGTCAGGGTGAAGGTCAGGGTGAGGGTCAAGGTCAGGGTGTAGGTCAGGGTCAGGGTCAAGGTCAGGGTGGAGGTCAGGGTCAAGGTCAAGGTCAGGGTGGAGGTCAAGGTCAGGGTCAAGGTCAGGGTGGAGGTCAGGGTCATGGTCAATGTCAGGGTGGAGGTCAGGGTCAAGGTCGAGGTCAGGGTGGAGGTCAGGGTGACAGTCAAGGTCAGGGTGATAGTCAGGGTCAAGGTCAAGGTCAGGGTGGAGGTCAGGGTCAGGGTCAAGGTCAGGGTGGAGGTCAGGGGCAGGGTCAAGGTCAGGGTGGAGGTCAGGGTCAAGGTCAAGGTCAGAGTGGAGGTCAGGGTCACAGTCAAGGTCAGGGTCAAGGTCAGGGTAGAGGTCAGGGTCACGTTAAAGGTCGGGGTGGAGGTCAGGGTCAGGGTCAAGGTCGGGGTGGAGGTCAGGGTCGCAGTCAAGGTCAGGATGATGGTCAGGGTCAATGTCAAGGTCAGGGTGGAGGTCAGGGTGGAGGTCAGGGTCAGGGTCAAGGTCAGGGTGGAGGTCAGGGTCAGGGTCAAGGTCAGGGTGGAGGTCAAGGTCAGGGTCAAGGTCAGGAAGGAGGTCAGGGTCATGGTCAAGGTCAGGGTGGAGGTCAGGGTCAAGGTCAAGGTCGGGGTCAAGGTCAGGGTGAAGGTCAGGGTCAGGGTTAAGGTCAGGGTGGAGGTCAGGGTCAGGGTCGAGGACAGGGTGGTGGTCAGGATCCGGGTCAAGGTCAGGGTGGAGGTCAGGGTCAAGGTCAAGGTCAGGGTGGAGGTCAGGGGCAGGGTCAAGGTCAGGGTGGAGGTCAGGGTCAAGGTCAAGGTCAGGGTGGAGGTCAGGGTCACAGTCAAGGTCAGGGTGATGGTCAGGGTCAAGGTCAAGGTCAGAGTGAAGGTCAGAGTCAGAGTCGAGGTCAGGGTGGAGGTCAGTGTCAAGGTCAAGGACAGGGTGGAGGTCAGGGTCACAGTCAAGGTCAGGGTGATGGTCAGGGTCAAGGTTAGGGTCGAGGTCAGGGTCAGGGTCAAGGTCAGGGTGGAGGTCAGGGTCCGGGTCAAGGTCAGGGTCAGGGTCAACGTCAGGGTGGAGGTCAGGGTCAGAGTCAAGGTCACGGTGGAGGTCACGGTCACAGTCAAGGTCAGGGTGGAGGTCAGGGTCAGGGTCAAGGTCAGGGTGGAGGTCAGGGTCGAGGTCAGGGTCAGGGTCAAGGTCAGGGTGGAGGTCAGGGTCAATGTCAAGGTCAGGGTGGAGGTCAGGGTGAGGGTCAAGGTCAGGGTGGAGCTCGGGGTAAGGGTCAAGGTCAGGGTGGAGGTCAGGGTCAGGGTCAAGGTCAGGGTGGAGGTCAGGGTCAGGGTCAAGGTCAGGGTGGAGGTCAAGGTCAGGGTCAAGGTCAGGAAGGAGGTCAGGGTCATGGTCAAGGTCAGGGTGGAGGTCAGGGTCAAGGTCAAGGTCGGGGTCAAGGTCAGGGTGAAGGTCAGGGTCAGGGTTAAGGTCAGGGTGGAGGTCAGGGTCAGGGTCGAGGACAGGGTGGTGGTCAGGATCCGGGTCAAGGTCAGGGTGGAGGTCAGGGTCAAGGTCAAGGTCAGGGTGGAGGTCAGGGGCAGGGTCAAGGTCAGGGTGGAGGTCAGGGTCAAGGTCAAGGTCAGGGTGGAGGTCAGGGTCACAGTCAAGGTCAGGGTGATGGTCAGGGTCAAGGTCAAGGTCAGAGTGAAGGTCAGAGTCAGAGTCGAGGTCAGGGTGGAGGTCAGTGTCAAGGTCAAGGACAGGGTGGAGGTCAGGGTCACAGTCAAGGTCAGGGTGATGGTCAGGGTCAAGGTTAGGGTCGAGGTCAGGGTCAGGGTCAAGGTCAGGGTGGAGGTCAGGGTCCGGGTCAAGGTCAGGGTCAGGGTCAACGTCAGGGTGGAGGTCAGGGTCAGAGTCAAGGTCACGGTGGAGGTCACGGTCACAGTCAAGGTCAGGGTGGAGGTCAGGGTCAGGGTCAAGGTCAGGGTGGAGGTCAGGGTCGAGGTCAGGGTCAGGGTCAAGGTCAGGGTGGAGGTCAGGGTCAATGTCAAGGTCAGGGTGGAGGTCAGGGTGAGGGTCAAGGTCAGGGTGGAGCTCGGGGTAAGGGTCAAGGTCAGGGTGAAGGTCAGGGTCAGGGTCAAGGTCAGGGTGAAGGTCAGGGTCACGGTAAAGGTCAGGGTGGAGGTCAGGGTCAGGGTCAAGGTCAGGGTGGAGGTCAGGGTCGAGGTCAGGGTCAGGGTCAAGGTCAGGGTGAAGGTCAGGGTGAGGGTCAAGGTCAGGGTGTAGGTCAGGGTCAGAGTCAAGGTCAGGATGGAGGTCAGTGTCAAGGTCAAGGTCAGGGTGGAGGTCAGGGTCAGGGTCAAGTTCAGGGTCAAGGTCGCGGTGACAGTCAAGGTCAGGGTGGAGGTCGGAGTAAGGGTCAAGGTCAGGGTGAAGGTCAGGGTCAGGGTCCAGGTCAGGGTGGAGGTCAGGGTGGAGGTCAGGGTCAGGGTCAAGGTCAGGGTGGAGGCCAGAGTCAGGGTCAAGGTCAGGGTGGAGGTCAAGGTCAAGTTCAAGGTCAGGGTAGAGGTCAGGGTCACAGTCAAGGTCAGGGTGAAGGTCAGGGTCAAGGTCACGGTGACAGTCAAGGTCAGGTTGGAGGTCGGGGTAAGGGTCAAGGTCAGGGTGAAGGTCAGGGTCAGGGTCAAGGTCAGGGTGGAGGTCAGGGTCAGGGTCAAGGTCAGGGTGGAGGTCAAGGTCAGGGTCAAGGTCAGGGTGGAGGTCAGGGTCATGGTCAAGGTCAGGGTGGAGGTCAGGGTCAAGGTCAAGGTCAGGGTGGAGGTCAGGGTGACAGTCAAGGTCAGGGTGATAGTCAGGGTCAAGGTCAAAGTCAGGGTGGAGGTCAGGGTCAGGGTGGCGGTCAGGGGCAGGGTCAAGGTCAGGGTGGAGGTCAGGGTCAAGGTCAAGCTCAGAGTGGAGGTCAGGGTCACAGTCAAGGTCAGGGTCAAGGTCAGGGTGGAGGTCAGGGTCACGGTAAAGGTCGGGGTGGAGGTCAGGGTCAGGGTCAAGGTCGGGGTGGAGGTCAGGGTCGCAGTCAAGGTCAGGATGATGGTCAGGGTCAATGTCAAGGTCAGGGTGGAGGTCAGGGTGGAGGTCAGGGTCAGGGTCAAGGTCAGGGTGGAGGTCAGGGTCAGTCGAAGTGAGGCTGGAGGTCAGGGTCAAGGTCAAGGTCAGGGTGGAGGTCAGGGTCACAGTCAAGGTCAGAGTGATGGTCAGGGTCAAGGTCAGGGTCAAGGTCAGGGTCAGGGTCAAGGTCAGGGTGAAGTTCAGGGTCGGGGTCAAGGTCAGGGTGGAGGTCAGGGTGGAAGTCAGGGTCAGGGTCAAGGTCAGGGTGGAGGTCAAGGTCAGAGTCAAGGTCAGGGTGAAGGTCAGGGTGGAGGTCAGGGTCAGGGTCAAGGTCAGGGTGGAGGTCAGGGTCAGGGTCAAGGGCAGAGTGGGGGTCAGCGTCAGAGTCAACGTCAGGGTAGAGGTCAGGGTCAGGGTCAAGGTCAGGGTGGAGGTCAGGGTCAAAGTCAAGGTCAGGGTGGGGGTCATGGTCAGGGTCAAGGTCAGGGTGGAGGTCGGGGTCAGGGTCAAGGTCAGGGTAGAGGTCAGGGTGGAGGTCAGGGTCAGGGTCAAGATCAGGGTGGAGGTCAGGGTTAGGGTCAAGGTCAGGGTGGAGGTCAGGGTCAGGGTCAAGGTCAGGGTCAAGGTCACGGTGACAGTCAAGGTCAGGTTGGAGGTCGGGGTAAGGGTCAAGGTCAGGGTGAAGGTCAGGGTCAGGGTCAAGGTCAGGGTGGAGGTCAGGGTCAGGGTCAAGGTCAGGGTGGAGGTCAAGGTCAGGGTCAAGGTCAGGAAGGAGGTCAGGGTCATGGTCAAGGTCAGGGTGGAGGTCAGGGTCAAGGTCAAGGTCAGGTTGAAGGTCAGGGTCACAGTCAAGGTCAGGGTGATAGTCAGGGTCAAGGTCAAGGTCAGGGTGGAGGTCAGGGTCAGGGTCAAGGTCAGGGTGGAGGTCAGGGTCAGGGTCAAGGTCAGGGTGAAGGTCAGGGTCAAGGTCAACGTCAGGGTGGAGGTCAGGGGCAGGGTCAAGGTCAGGGTGGAGGTCAGGGTCAAGGTCAAGGTCAGGGTGGAGGTCAGGGTCACAGTCAAGGTCGGGGTGATGGTCAGGGTCAAGGTCAGGGTCGAGGTCAGGGTCAGGGTCAAGGTCAGGGTGGAGGTCAGGGTCCGGGTCAAGGTCAGGGTCAGGGTCAACGTCAGGGTGGCGGTCAGGGTCAAAGTCAAGGTCACGGTGGAGGTCACGGTCACAGTCAAGGTCAGGGTCGAGGTCAGGGTCAGGGTCAAGGTCAGGGTGAAGGTCAGGGTCAGGGTTAAGGTCAGGGTGGAGGTCAGGGTCAGGGTCGAGGTCAGGGTGGAGGTCAGGGGCAGGGTCAAGGTCAGGGTGGAGGTCAGGGTCAACGTCAAGGTCAGGGTGGAGGTCAGGGTGACAGTCAAGGTCAGGGTGATGGTCAGGGTCAAGGTCAAGGTCAGAGTGGAGGTCAGAGGCAGAGTCGAGGTCAGGGTGGAGGTCAGTGTCAAGGTCAAGGACAGGGTGGAGGTCAGGGTCACAGTCAAGGTCAGGGTGATGGTCAGGGTCAAGGTTAGGGTCGAGGTCAGGGTCAGGGTCAAGGTCAGGGTGGAGGTCAGGGTCCGGGTCAAGGTCAGGGTCAGGGTCAACGTCAGGGTGGAGGTCAGGGTCAGAGTCAAGGTCACGGTGGAGGTCACGGTCACAGTCAAGGTCAGGGTCGAGGTCAGGGTCAGGGTCAAGGTCAGGGTGGAGGTCAGGGTCGAGGTCAGGGTCAGGGTCAAGGTCAGGGTGAAGGTCAGGGTCAGGGTCAAGGTCAGGGTGGAGGTCAGGGTCAGGGTCAAGGTCAGGGTGGAGGTCAAGGTCAGGGTCAAGGTCAGGAAGGAGGTCAGGGTCATGGTCAAGGTCAGGGTGGAGGTCAGGGTCAAGGTCAAGGTCAGGTTGAAGGTCAGGGTCACAGTCAAGGTCAGGGTGATAGTCAGGGTCAAGGTCAAGGTCAGGGTGGAGGTCAGGGTCAGGGTCAAGGTCAGGGTGGAGGTCAGGGTCAGGGTCAAGGTCAGGGTGAAGGTCAGGGTCAAGGTCAAGGTCAGGGTGGAGGTCAGGGGCAGGGTCAAGGTCAGGGTGGAGGTCAGGGTCAAGGTCAAGGTCAGGGTGGAGGTCAGGGTCACAGTCAAGGTCGGGGTGATGGTCAGGGTCAAGGTCAGGGTCGAGGTCAGGGTCAGGGTCAAGGTCAGGGTGGAGGTCAGGGTCCGGGTCAAGGTCAGGGTCAGGGTCAACGTCAGGGTGGCGGTCAGGGTCAAAGTCAAGGTCACGGTGGAGGTCACGGTCACAGTCAAGGTCAGGGTCGAGGTCAGGGTCAGGGTCAAGGTCAGGGTGAAGGTCAGGGTCAGGGTTAAGGTCAGGGTGGAGGTCAGGGTCAGGGTCGAGGTCAGGGTGGAGGTCAGGGGCAGGGTCAAGGTCAGGGTGGAGGTCAGGGTCAACGTCAAGGTCAGGGTGGAGGTCAGGGTCACAGTCAAGGTCAGGGTGATGGTCAGGGTCAAGGTCAAGGTCAGAGTGGAGGTCAGAGGCAGAGTCGAGGTCAGGGTGGAGGTCAGTGTCAAGGTCAAGGACAGGGTGGAGGTCAGGGTCACAGTCAAGGTCAGGGTGATGGTCAGGGTCAAGGTTAGGGTCGAGGTCAGGGTCAGGGTCAAGGTCAGGGTGGAGGTCAGGGTCCGGGTCAAGGTCAGGGTCAGGGTCAACGTCAGGGTGGAGGTCAGGGTCAGAGTCAAGGTCACGGTGGAGGTCACGGTCACAGTCAAGGTCAGGGTCGAGGTCAGGGTCAGGGTCAAGGTCAGGGTGGAGGTCAGGGTCGAGGTCAGGGTCAGGGTCAAGGTCAGGGTGAAGGTCAGGGTGAGGGTCAAGGTCAGGGTGTAGGTCAGGGTCAGAGTCAAGGTCACGGTGGAGGTCACGGTCACAGTCAAGGTCAGGGTCGAGGTCAGGGTCAGGGTCAAGGTCAGGGTAAAGGTCAGGGTCAGAGTCAAGGTCAGGGTCGAGGTCAGGGTCAGGGTCAAGGTCAGGGTGGAGGTCAGGGTCCGGGTCAAGGTCAGGGTGGAGGTCAGGGTGGAGGTCAGGGTCAGGGTCAAGGTCAGGGTGGAGGTCAGGGTCAAGGTCAAGGTCAGGTTGGAGGTCAGGGTCAGGGTCAAGGTCAGGGTGAAGGTCAGGGTCAGGGTTAAGGTCAGGGTGGAGGTCAGGGTCAGGGTCGAGGACATGGTGGTGGTCAGGATCCGGGTCAAGGTCAGGGTGGAGGTCAGGGTCAAGGTCAAGGTCAGGGTGGAGGTCAGGGGCAGGGTCAAGGTCAGGGTGGAGGTCAGGGTCAAGGTCAAGGTCAGGGTAGAGGTCAGGGTCACAGTCAAGGTCAGGGTGATGGTCAGGGTCAAGGTCAAGGTCAGAGTGGAGGTCAGAGTCAGAGTCGAGGTCGGGGTGGAGGTCAGTGTCAAGGTCAAGGACAGGGTGAAGGTCAGGGTCACAGTCAAGGTCAGGGTGATGGTCAGGGTCAAGGTTAGGGTCGAGGTCAGGGTCAGGGTCAAGGTCAGGGTGGAGGTCAGGGTCCGGGTCAAGGTCAGGGTCAGGGTCAACGTCAGGGTGGAGGTCAGGGTCAGAGTCAAGGTCACGGTGGAGGTCACGGTCACAGTCAAGGTCAGGGTGGAGGTCAGGGTCAGGGTCAAGGTCAGGGTGGAGGTCAGGGTCGAGGTCAGGGTCAGGGTCAAGGTCAGGGTGGAGGTCAGGGTCAATGTCAAGGTCAGGGTGGAGGTCAGGGTGAGGGTCAAGGTCAGGGTGGAGCTCGGGGTAAGGGTCAAGGTCAGGGTGAAGGTCAGGGTCAGGGTCAAGGTCAGGGTGGAGGTCAGGGTCACGGTAAAGGTCAGGGTGGAGGTCAGGGTCAGGGTCAAGGTCAGGGTGGAGGTCAGGGTCGAGGTCAGGGTCAGGGTCAAGGTCAGGGTGAAGGTCAGGGTGAGGGTCAAGGTCAGGGTGTAGGTCAGGGTCAGGGTCAAGGTCAGGGTGGAGGTCAGGGTCAAGGTCAAGGTCAGGGTGGAGGTCAAGGTCAGGGTCAAGGTCAGGGTGGAGGTCAGGGTCATGGTCAATGTCAGGGTGGAGGTCAGGGTCAAGGTCGAGGTCAGGGTGGAGGTCAGGGTGACAGTCAAGGTCAGGGTGATAGTCAGGGTCAAGGTCAAGGTCAGGGTGGAGGTCAGGGTCAGGGTCAAGGTCAGGGTGGAGGTCAGGGGCAGGGTCAAGGTCAGGGTGGAGGTCAGGGTCAAGGTCAAGGTCAGAGTGGAGGTCAGGGTCACAGTCAAGGTCAGGGTCAAGGTCAGGGTGGAGGTCAGGGTCACGGTAAAGGTCGGGGTGGAGGTCAGGGTCAGGGTCAAGGTCGGGGTGGAGGTCAGGGTCGCAGTCAAGGTCAGGATGATGGTCAGGGTCAATGTCAAGGTCAGGGTGGAGGTCAGGGTGGAGGTCAGGGTCAGGGTCAAGGTCAGGGTGGAGGTCAGGGTCAGGGTCAAGGTCAGGGTGGAGGTCAAGGTCAGGGTCAAGGTCAGGAAGGAGGTCAGGGTCATGGTCAAGGTCAGGGTGGAGGTCAGGGTCAAGGTCAAGGTCGGGGTCAAGGTCAGGGTGAAGGTCAGGGTCAGGGTTAAGGTCAGGGTGGAGGTCAGGGTCAGGGTCGAGGACAGGGTGGTGGTCAGGATCCGGGTCAAGGTCAGGGTGGAGGTCAGGGTCAAGGTCAAGGTCAGGGTGGAGGTCAGGGGCAGGGTCAAGGTCAGGGTGGAGGTCAGGGTCAAGGTCAAGGTCAGGGTGGAGGTCAGGGTCACAGTCAAGGTCAGGGTGATGGTCAGGGTCAAGGTCAAGGTCAGAGTGAAGGTCAGAGTCAGAGTCGAGGTCAGGGTGGAGGTCAGTGTCAAGGTCAAGGACAGGGTGGAGGTCAGGGTCACAGTCAAGGTCAGGGTGATGGTCAGGGTCAAGGTTAGGGTCGAGGTCAGGGTCAGGGTCAAGGTCAGGGTGGAGGTCAGGGTCCGGGTCAAGGTCAGGGTCAGGGTCAACGTCAGGGTGGAGGTCAGGGTCAGAGTCAAGGTCACGGTGGAGGTCACGGTCACAGTCAAGGTCAGGGTGGAGGTCAGGGTCAGGGTCAAGGTCAGGGTGGAGGTCAGGGTCGAGGTCAGGGTCAGGGTCAAGGTCAGGGTGGAGGTCAGGGTCAATGTCAAGGTCAGGGTGGAGGTCAGGGTGAGGGTCAAGGTCAGGGTGGAGCTCGGGGTAAGGGTCAAGGTCAGGGTGGAGGTCAGGGTCAGGGTCAAGGTCAGGGTGGAGGTCAGGGTCAGGGTCAAGGTCAGGGTGGAGGTCAAGGTCAGGGTCAAGGTCAGGAAGGAGGTCAGGGTCATGGTCAAGGTCAGGGTGGAGGTCAGGGTCAAGGTCAAGGTCGGGGTCAAGGTCAGGGTGAAGGTCAGGGTCAGGGTTAAGGTCAGGGTGGAGGTCAGGGTCAGGGTCGAGGACAGGGTGGTGGTCAGGATCCGGGTCAAGGTCAGGGTGGAGGTCAGGGTCAAGGTCAAGGTCAGGGTGGAGGTCAGGGGCAGGGTCAAGGTCAGGGTGGAGGTCAGGGTCAAGGTCAAGGTCAGGGTGGAGGTCAGGGTCACAGTCAAGGTCAGGGTGATGGTCAGGGTCAAGGTCAAGGTCAGAGTGAAGGTCAGAGTCAGAGTCGAGGTCAGGGTGGAGGTCAGTGTCAAGGTCAAGGACAGGGTGGAGGTCAGGGTCACAGTCAAGGTCAGGGTGATGGTCAGGGTCAAGGTTAGGGTCGAGGTCAGGGTCAGGGTCAAGGTCAGGGTGGAGGTCAGGGTCCGGGTCAAGGTCAGGGTCAGGGTCAACGTCAGGGTGGAGGTCAGGGTCAGAGTCAAGGTCACGGTGGAGGTCACGGTCACAGTCAAGGTCAGGGTGGAGGTCAGGGTCAGGGTCAAGGTCAGGGTGGAGGTCAGGGTCGAGGTCAGGGTCAGGGTCAAGGTCAGGGTGGAGGTCAGGGTCAATGTCAAGGTCAGGGTGGAGGTCAGGGTGAGGGTCAAGGTCAGGGTGGAGCTCGGGGTAAGGGTCAAGGTCAGGGTGAAGGTCAGGGTCAGGGTCAAGGTCAGGGTGAAGGTCAGGGTCACGGTAAAGGTCAGGGTGGAGGTCAGGGTCAGGGTCAAGGTCAGGGTGGAGGTCAGGGTCGAGGTCAGGGTCAGGGTCAAGGTCAGGGTGAAGGTCAGGGTGAGGGTCAAGGTCAGGGTGTAGGTCAGGGTCAGAGTCAAGGTCAGGATGGAGGTCAGTGTCAAGGTCAAGGTCAGGGTGGAGGTCAGGGTCAGGGTCAAGTTCAGGGTCAAGGTCGCGGTGACAGTCAAGGTCAGGGTGGAGGTCGGAGTAAGGGTCAAGGTCAGGGTGAAGGTCAGGGTCAGGGTCCAGGTCAGGGTGGAGGTCAGGGTGGAGGTCAGGGTCAGGGTCAAGGTCAGGGTGGAGGCCAGAGTCAGGGTCAAGGTCAGGGTGGAGGTCAAGGTCAAGTTCAAGGTCAGGGTAGAGGTCAGGGTCACAGTCAAGGTCAGGGTGAAGGTCAGGGTCAAGGTCACGGTGACAGTCAAGGTCAGGTTGGAGGTCGGGGTAAGGGTCAAGGTCAGGGTGAAGGTCAGGGTCAGGGTCAAGGTCAGGGTGGAGGTCAGGGTCAGGGTCAAGGTCAGGGTGGAGGTCAAGGTCAGGGTCAAGGTCAGGGTGGAGGTCAGGGTCATGGTCAAGGTCAGGGTGGAGGTCAGGGTCAAGGTCAAGGTCAGGGTGGAGGTCAGGGTGACAGTCAAGGTCAGGGTGATAGTCAGGGTCAAGGTCAAAGTCAGGGTGGAGGTCAGGGTCAGGGTGGCGGTCAGGGGCAGGGTCAAGGTCAGGGTGGAGGTCAGGGTCAAGGTCAAGCTCAGAGTGGAGGTCAGGGTCACAGTCAAGGTCAGGGTCAAGGTCAGGGTGGAGGTCAGGGTCACGGTAAAGGTCGGGGTGGAGGTCAGGGTCAGGGTCAAGGTCGGGGTGGAGGTCAGGGTCGCAGTCAAGGTCAGGATGATGGTCAGGGTCAATGTCAAGGTCAGGGTGGAGGTCAGGGTGGAGGTCAGGGTCAGGGTCAAGGTCAGGGTGGAGGTCAGGGTCAGTCGAAGTGAGGCTGGAGGTCAGGGTCAAGGTCAAGGTCAGGGTGGAGGTCAGGGTCACAGTCAAGGTCAGAGTGATGGTCAGGGTCAAGGTCAGGGTCAAGGTCAGGGTCAGGGTCAAGGTCAGGGTGAAGTTCAGGGTCGGGGTCAAGGTCAGGGTGGAGGTCAGGGTGGAAGTCAGGGTCAGGGTCAAGGTCAGGGTGGAGGTCAAGGTCAGAGTCAAGGTCAGGGTGAAGGTCAGGGTGGAGGTCAGGGTCAGGGTCAAGGTCAGGGTGGAGGTCAGGGTCAGGGTCAAGGGCAGAGTGGGGGTCAGCGTCAGAGTCAACGTCAGGGTAGAGGTCAGGGTCAGGGTCAAGGTCAGGGTGGAGGTCAGGGTCAAAGTCAAGGTCAGGGTGGGGGTCATGGTCAGGGTCAAGGTCAGGGTGGAGGTCGGGGTCAGGGTCAAGGTCAGGGTAGAGGTCAGGGTGGAGGTCAGGGTCAGGGTCAAGATCAGGGTGGAGGTCAGGGTTAGGGTCAAGGTCAGGGTGGAGGTCAGGGTCAGGGTCAAGGTCAGGGTCAAGGTCACGGTGACAGTCAAGGTCAGGTTGGAGGTCGGGGTAAGGGTCAAGGTCAGGGTGAAGGTCAGGGTCAGGGTCAAGGTCAGGGTGGAGGTCAGGGTCAGGGTCAAGGTCAGGGTGGAGGTCAAGGTCAGGGTCAAGGTCAGGAAGGAGGTCAGGGTCATGGTCAAGGTCAGGGTGGAGGTCAGGGTCAAGGTCAAGGTCAGGTTGAAGGTCAGGGTCACAGTCAAGGTCAGGGTGATAGTCAGGGTCAAGGTCAAGGTCAGGGTGGAGGTCAGGGTCAGGGTCAAGGTCAGGGTGGAGGTCAGGGTCAGGGTCAAGGTCAGGGTGAAGGTCAGGGTCAAGGTCAACGTCAGGGTGGAGGTCAGGGGCAGGGTCAAGGTCAGGGTGGAGGTCAGGGTCAAGGTCAAGGTCAGGGTGGAGGTCAGGGTCACAGTCAAGGTCGGGGTGATGGTCAGGGTCAAGGTCAGGGTCGAGGTCAGGGTCAGGGTCAAGGTCAGGGTGGAGGTCAGGGTCCGGGTCAAGGTCAGGGTCAGGGTCAACGTCAGGGTGGCGGTCAGGGTCAAAGTCAAGGTCACGGTGGAGGTCACGGTCACAGTCAAGGTCAGGGTCGAGGTCAGGGTCAGGGTCAAGGTCAGGGTGAAGGTCAGGGTCAGGGTTAAGGTCAGGGTGGAGGTCAGGGTCAGGG
The DNA here is from genome assembly GCA_947538915.1 of Tenthredo distinguenda. NCBI lineage: Eukaryota > Metazoa > Arthropoda > Insecta > Hymenoptera > Tenthredinidae > Tenthredo > Tenthredo distinguenda. Next base: position 18,684,292 of record OX384534.1, read on the forward strand.
TCGAGGTCAGGGTGGAGGTCAGGGGCAGGGTCAAGGTCAGGGTGGAGGTCAGGGTCAACGTCAAGGTCAGGGTGGAGGTCAGGGTCACAGTCAAGGTCAGGGTGATGGTCAGGGTCAAGGTCAAGGTCAGAGTGGAGGTCAGAGGCAGAGTCGAGGTCAGGGTGGAGGTCAGTGTCAAGGTCAAGGACAGGGTGGAGGTCAGGGTCACAGTCAAGGTCAGGGTGATGGTCAGGGTCAAGGTTAGGGTCGAGGTCAGGGTCAGGGTCAAGGTCAGGGTGGAGGTCAGGGTCCGGGTCAAGGTCAGGGTCAGGGTCAACGTCAGGGTGGAGGTCAGGGTCAGAGTCAAGGTCACGGTGGAGGTCACGGTCACAGTCAAGGTCAGGGTCGAGGTCAGGGTCAGGGTCAAGGTCAGGGTGGAGGTCAGGGTCGAGGTCAGGGTCAGGGTCAAGGTCAGGGTGAAGGTCAGGGTCAGGGTCAAGGTCAGGGTGGAGGTCAGGGTCAGGGTCAAGGTCAGGGTGGAGGTCAAGGTCAGGGTCAAGGTCAGGAAGGAGGTCAGGGTCATGGTCAAGGTCAGGGTGGAGGTCAGGGTCAAGGTCAAGGTCAGGTTGAAGGTCAGGGTCACAGTCAAGGTCAGGGTGATAGTCAGGGTCAAGGTCAAGGTCAGGGTGGAGGTCAGGGTCAGGGTCAAGGTCAGGGTGGAGGTCAGGGTCAGGGTCAAGGTCAGGGTGAAGGTCAGGGTCAAGGTCAAGGTCAGGGTGGAGGTCAGGGGCAGGGTCAAGGTCAGGGTGGAGGTCAGGGTCAAGGTCAAGGTCAGGGTGGAGGTCAGGGTCACAGTCAAGGTCGGGGTGATGGTCAGGGTCAAGGTCAGGGTCGAGGTCAGGGTCAGGGTCAAGGTCAGGGTGGAGGTCAGGGTCCGGGTCAAGGTCAGGGTCAGGGTCAACGTCAGGGTGGCGGTCAGGGTCAAAGTCAAGGTCACGGTGGAGGTCACGGTCACAGTCAAGGTCAGGGTCGAGGTCAGGGTCAGGGTCAAGGTCAGGGTGAAGGTCAGGGTCAGGGTTAAGGTCAGGGTGGAGGTCAGGGTCAGGGTCGAGGTCAGGGTGGAGGTCAGGGGCAGGGTCAAGGTCAGGGTGGAGGTCAGGGTCAACGTCAAGGTCAGGGTGGAGGTCAGGGTCACAGTCAAGGTCAGGGTGATGGTCAGGGTCAAGGTCAAGGTCAGAGTGGAGGTCAGAGGCAGAGTCGAGGTCAGGGTGGAGGTCAGTGTCAAGGTCAAGGACAGGGTGGAGGTCAGGGTCACAGTCAAGGTCAGGGTGATGGTCAGGGTCAAGGTTAGGGTCGAGGTCAGGGTCAGGGTCAAGGTCAGGGTGGAGGTCAGGGTCCGGGTCAAGGTCAGGGTCAGGGTCAACGTCAGGGTGGAGGTCAGGGTCAGAGTCAAGGTCACGGTGGAGGTCACGGTCACAGTCAAGGTCAGGGTCGAGGTCAGGGTCAGGGTCAAGGTCAGGGTGGAGGTCAGGGTCGAGGTCAGGGTCAGGGTCAAGGTCAGGGTGAAGGTCAGGGTGAGGGTCAAGGTCAGGGTGTAGGTCAGGGTCAGAGTCAAGGTCACGGTGGAGGTCACGGTCACAGTCAAGGTCAGGGTCGAGGTCAGGGTCAGGGTCAAGGTCAGGGTAAAGGTCAGGGTCAGAGTCAAGGTCAGGGTCGAGGTCAGGGTCAGGGTCAAGGTCAGGGTGGAGGTCAGGGTCCGGGTCAAGGTCAGGGTGGAGGTCGGGGTCAGGGTGGAGGTCAGGGTCAGGGTCAAGGTCAGGGTCAAGGTCACGGTGACAGTCAAGGTCAGGGTGGAGGTCAGGGTGGCGGTCAGGGTCAGGGTCAAGGTCAGGGTTGAGGTCAGGGTGAGGTTCAAGGTCAGGGTGGAGGTCAGGATCAAGGTCAAGGTCAGGGTGGAGGTCAGGGTCACAGTCAAGGTCAGGGTCAAGGTCAAAGTCAGGGTGGAGGTCAGGGTCGGAGTCAAGGTCAGGGTGATGGTCAGGGTCAAGGTCAGGGTAGAGGTCAGGGTCAGGGTCAAGGTCAGGGTGGAGGTCAGGGTCCGGGTCAAGGTCAGGGTCAGGGTCAAGGTCACGGTGGAGGTCACGGTCACAGTCAAGGTCAGGGTGGAGGTCAGGGTCAGGGTCAAGGTCAGGGTGGAGGTCAGGGTCGAGGTCAGGGTCAGGGTCAAGGTCAGGGTGGAGGTCAGGGTCAGGGTCAAGGTCAGGGTGAAGGTCAGGGTCAGGGTCAAGGTCAGGGTGGAGGTCAGGGTCAAGGTCAGGGTAGAGGTCAGGGTCAGGGTCAAGGTCAGGGTGGAGGTCAGGGTCCGGGTCAAGGTCAGGGTCAGAGTCAAGGTCACGGTGGAGGTCACGGTCACAGTCAAGGTCAGGGTGGAGGTCAGGGTCAGGGTCAAGGTCAGGGTGGAGGTCAGGGTCGAGGTCAGGGTCAGGGTCAAGGTCAGGGTGGAGGTCAGGGTCAGGGTCAAGGTCAGGGTGAAGGTCAGGGTCAGGGTCAAGGTCAGGGTGGAGGTCAGGGTCACAGTCAAGGTCAGGTTAATGGCCAGGGTCAAGATCAAGGTCAGGGTGCAGGTCAGGGTCAGGGTCAAGGTCAGGGTGGAGGTCAAGGTCAGGGTCAAGGTCAGGAAGGAGGTCAGGGTCATGGTCAAGGTCAGGGTGGAGGTCAGGGTCAAGGTCAAGGTCAGGTTGAAGGTCAGGGTCACAGTCAAGGTCAGGGTGATAGTCAGGGTCAAGGTCAAGGTCAGGGTGGAGGTCAGGGTCAGGGTCAAGGTCAGGGTGGAGGTCAGGGTCAGGGTCAAGGTCAGGGTGAAGGTCAGGGTCAAGGTCAAGGTCAGGGTGGAGGTCAGGGGCAGGGTCAAGGTCAGGGTGGAGGTCAGGGTCAAGGTCAAGGTCAGGGTGGAGGTCAGGGTCACAGTCAAGGTCAGGGTGATGGTCAGGGTCAAGGTCAGGGTCGAGGTCACGGTCAGGGTCAAGGTCAGGGTGGAGGTCAGGGTCCGGGTCAAGGTCAGGGTCAGGGTCAACGTCAGGGTGGAGGTCAGGGTCAGAGTCAAGGTCACGGTGGGGGTCACGGTCACAGTCAAGGTCAGGGTCGAGGTCAGGGTCAGGGTCAAGGTCAGGGTGGAGGTCAGGGTCGAGGTCAGGGTCAGGGTCAAGGTCAGGGTGAAGGTCAGGGTGAGGGTCAAGGTCAGGGTGTAGGTCAGGGTCAGAGTCAAGGTCACGGTGGAGGTCACGGTCACAGTCAAGGTCAGGGTCGAGGTCAGGGTCAGGGTCAAGGTCAGGGTAAAGGTCAGGGTCAGAGTCAAGGTCAGGGTCGAGGTCAGGGTCAGGGTCAAGGTCAGGGTGGAGGTCAGGGTCCGGGTCAAGGTCAGGGTGGAGGTCGGGGTCAGGGTGGAGGTCAGGGTCAGGGTCAAGGTCAGGGTCAAGGTCACGGTGACAGTCAAGGTCAGGGTCAAGGTCAGGGTTCAGGTCAGGGTGAGGTTCAAGGTCAGGGTGGAGGTCAGGATCAAGGTCAAGGTCAGGGTGGAGGTCAGGGTCACAGTCAAGGTCAGGGTCACGGTCAAAGTCAGGGTGGAGGTCAGGGTCGGAGTCAAGGTCAGGGTGGAGGTCAGGGCGGAGGTCATGGTCAGGGTCAAGGCTAGGGTCAAGGTCACGGTGACAGTCAAGGTCAGGGTGATGGTCAGGGTCAAGGTCAGGGTAGAGGTCAGGATCAGGGTCAAGGTCAGGGTGGAGGTCAGGGTCCCGGTCAAGGTCAGGGTCAGGGTCAAGGTCACGGTGGAGGTCACGGTCACAGTCAAGGTCAGGGTGGAGGTCAGGGTCAGGGTCAAGGTCAGGGTGGAGGTCAGGGTCGAGGTCAGGGTCAGGGTCAAGGTCAGGGTGGAGGTCAGGGTCCGGGTCAAGGTCAGGGTCAGAGTCAAGGTCACGGTGGAGGTCACGGTCACAGTCAAGGTCAGGGTGGAGGTCAGGGTCAGGGTCAAGGTCAGGGTGGAGGTCAGTGTCAAGGTCAAGGTTAGGGTGGAGGTCAGGGTCAGGGTCAAGGTCAGGGTGCAGGTGAGGGTAAATGTCAAGGTCAGGGTGAAGGTCAGGGTGAGGGTCAAGGTCAGGGTGGAGGTCAGGGGCAAGGTCAAGGTCAGGGTGGAGGTCAGGGTCCGGGTCAAGGTCAGGGTGGAGTTCAGAGTCACAGTCAAGGTCAGGGTCAAGGTCAGGGTTGAGGTCAGGGTGAGGGTCAATGTCAGGGTGGAGGTCAGGATCAAGGTCAAGGTCAGGGTGGAGGTCAGGGTCACAGTCAAGGTCAGGGTGAAGGTCAGGGTCAAGGTCAAGGTCAGGGTCAAGGTCACGGTGACAGTCAAGGTCAGGTTGGAGGTCGGGGTGAGGGTCAAGGTCAGAGTGAAGGTCAGGGTCAGGGTGGAGGTCAGGGTCAGGGTCAAGGTCAGGGTGGAGGTCAGGGGCAGGGTCAAGGTCAGGGTGGAGCTCAGGGTCAAGGTCAAGGTCAGAGTGGAGGTCAGGGTCACAGTCAAGGTCAGGTTCAAGGTCAGGGTGGAGGTCAGGGTCACGGTAAAGGTCGGGGTGGAGGTCAGGGTCAGGGTCAAGGTCGGGGTGGAGGTCAGGGTCGCAGTCAACGTCAGGATGATGGTCAGGGTCAATGTCAAGGTCAGGGTGGAGGTCAGGGTGGAGGTCAGGGTCAGGGTCAAGGTCAGGGTGGAGGTCAAGGTCAGAGTCAAGGTCAGGGTGGAGGTCAGGGTGGAGGTCAGGGTCAGGGTCAAGGTCAGGGTGGAAGTCACGGTCACAGTCAAGGTCAGGGTGGAGGTCAGTGTCAAGGTCAAGGACAGGGTGGAGGGCAGGGTCACAGTCAAGGTCAGGGTGATGGTCAGGGTCAAGGTCAGGGTCGAGGTCAGAGTCAGGGTCAAGGTCAGGGTGGAGGTCAGGGTCCGGGTCAAGGTCAGGGTCAGGGTCAACGTCAGGGTGAAGGTCAGGGTCAGAGTCAAGGTCACGGTGGAGGTCACGGTCACAGTCAAGGTCAGGGTGGAGGTCAGGGTCAGGGTCAAGGTCAGGGTGGAGGTCAGGGTCGAGGTCAGGGTCAGGGTCAAGGTCAGGGTAAAGGTCAGGGTGAGGGTCACGGTCAGGGTGTAGGTCAGGGTCAGAGTCAAGGTCACGGTGGAGGTCACGGTCACAGTCAAGGTCAGGGTGGAGGTCAGGGTGGCGGTCAGGGTCAGGGTCAAGGTCAGGGTTGAGGTCAGGGTGAGGTTCAAGGTCAGGGTGGAGGTCAGGATCAAGGTCAAGGTCAGGGTGGAGGTCAGGGTCACAGTCAAGGTCAGGGTGAAGGTCAGGGTCAAGGTCACGGTGACAGTCAAGGTCAGGTTGGAGGTCGGGGTAAGGGTCAAGGTCAGGGTGAAGGTCAGGGTCAGGGTCAAGGTCAGGGTGGAGGTCAGGGTCAGGGTCAAGGTCAGGGTGGAGGTCAAGGTCAGGGTCAAGGTCAGGGTGGAGGTCAGGGTCATGGTCAAGGTCAGGGTGGAGGTCAGGGTCAAGGTCAAGGTCAGGGTGGAGGTCAGGGTGACAGTCAAGGTCAGGGTGATAGTCAGGGTCAAGGTCAAAGTCAGGGTGGAGGTCAGGGTCAGGGTGGCGGTCAGGGGCAGGGTCAAGGTCAGGGTGGAGGTCAGGGTCAAGGTCAAGCTCAGAGTGGAGGTCAGGGTCACAGTCAAGGTCAGGGTCAAGGTCAGGGTGGAGGTCAGGGTCACGGTAAAGGTCGGGGTGGAGGTCAGGGTCAGGGTCAAGGTCGGGGTGGAGGTCAGGGTCGCAGTCAAGGTCAGGATGATGGTCAGGGTCAATGTCAAGGTCAGGGTGGAGGTCAGGGTGGAGGTCAGGGTCAGGGTCAAGGTCAGGGTGGAGGTCAGGGTCAGTCGAAGTGAGGCTGGAGGTCAGGGTCAAGGTCAAGGTCAGGGTGGAGGTCAGGGTCACAGTCAAGGTCAGAGTGATGGTCAGGGTCAAGGTCAGGGTCAAGGTCAGGGTCAGGGTCAAGGTCAGGGTGAAGTTCAGGGTCGGGGTCAAGGTCAGGGTGGAGGTCAGGGTGGAAGTCAGGGTCAGGGTCAAGGTCAGGGTGGAGGTCAAGGTCAGAGTCAAGGTCAGGGTGAAGGTCAGGGTGGAGGTCAGGGTCAGGGTCAAGGTCAGGGTGGAGGTCAGGGTCAGGGTCAAGGGCAGAGTGGGGGTCAGCGTCAGAGTCAACGTCAGGGTAGAGGTCAGGGTCAGGGTCAAGGTCAGGGTGGAGGTCAGGGTCAAAGTCAAGGTCAGGGTGGGGGTCATGGTCAAGGTCAAGGTCAGGGTGGAGGTCGGGGTCAGGGTCAAGGTCAGGGTAGAGGTCAGGGTGGAGGTCAGGGTCAGGGTCAAGATCAGGGTGGAGGTCAGGGTTAGGGTCAAGGTCAGGGTGGAGGTCAGGGTCAGGGTCAAGGTCAGGGTCAAGGTCACGGTGACAGTCAAGGTCAGGTTGGAGGTCGGGGTAAGGGTCAAGGTCAGGGTGAAGGTCAGGGTCAGGGTCAAGGTCAGGGTGGAGGTCAGGGTCAGGGTCAAGGTCAGGGTGGAGGTCAAGGTCAGGGTCAAGGTCAGGAAGGAGGTCAGGGTCATGGTCAAGGTCAGGGTGGAGGTCAGGGTCAAGGTCAAGGTCAGGTTGAAGGTCAGGGTCACAGTCAAGGTCAGGGTGATAGTCAGGGTCAAGGTCAAGGTCAGGGTGGAGGTCAGGGTCAGGGTCAAGGTCAGGGTGGAGGTCAGGGTCAGGGTCAAGGTCAGGGTGAAGGTCAGGGTCAAGGTCAAGGTCAGGGTGGAGGTCAGGGGCAGGGTCAAGGTCAGGGTGGAGGTCAGGGTCAAGGTCAAGGTCAGGGTGGAGGTCAGGGTCACAGTCAAGGTCGGGGTGATGGTCAGGGTCAAGGTCAGGGTCGAGGTCAGGGTCAGGGTCAAGGTCAGGGTGGAGGTCAGGGTCCGGGTCAAGGTCAGGGTCAGGGTCAACGTCAGGGTGGCGGTCAGGGTCAAAGTCAAGGTCACGGTGGAGGTCACGGTCACAGTCAAGGTCAGGGTGGAGGTCAGGGTCAGGGTCAAGGTCAGGGTGAAGGTCAGGGTCAGGGTTAAGGTCAGGGTGGAGGTCAGGGTCAGGGTCGAGGTCAGGGTGGAGGTCAGGGGCAGGGTCAAGGTCAGGGTGGAGGTCAGGGTCAAGGTCAAGGTCAGGGTGGAGGTCAGGGTCACAGTCAAGGTCAGGGTGATGGTCAGGGTCAAGGTCAAGGTTAGGGTCGAGGTCAGGGTCAGGGTCAAGGTCAGGGTGGAGGTCAGGGTCCGGGTCAAGGTCAGGGTCAGGGTCAACGTCAGGGTGGAGGTCAGGGTCAGAGTCAAGGTCACGGTGGAGGTCACGGTCACAGTCAAGGTCAGGGTCGAGGTCAGGGTCAGGGTCAAGGTCAGGGTGGAGGTCAGGGTCGAGGTCAGGGTCAGGGTCAAGGTCAGGGTGAAGGTCAGGGTGAGGGTCAAGGTCAGGGTGTAGGTCAGGGTCAGAGTCAAGGTCACGGTGGAGGTCACGGTCACAGTCAAGGTCAGGGTCGAGGTCAGGGTCAGGGTCAAGGTCAGGGTAAAGGTCAGGGTCAGAGTCAAGGTCAGGGTCGAGGTCAGGGTCAGGGTCAAGGTCAGGGTGGAGGTCAGGGTCCGGGTCAAGGTCAGGGTGGAGGTCGGGGTCAGGGTGGAGGTCAGGGTCAGGGTCAAGGTCAGGGTCAAGGTCACGGTGACAGTCAAGGTCAGGGTGGAGGTCAGGGTGGCGGTCAGGGTCAGGGTCAAGGTCAGGGTTGAGGTCAGGGTGAGGTTCAAGGTCAGGGTGGAGGTCAGGATCAAGGTCAAGGTCAGGGTGGAGGTCAGGGTCACAGTCAAGGTCAGGGTCAAGGTCAAAGTCAGGGTGGAGGTCAGGGTCGGAGTCAAGGTCAGGGTGGAGGTCAGGGCGGAGGTCATGGTCAGGGTCAAGGCTAGGGTCAAGGTCACGGTGACAGTCAAGGTCAGGGTGATGGTCAGGGTCAAGGTCAGGGTAGAGGTCAGGGTCAGGGTCAAGGTCAGGGTGGAGGTCAGGGTCCGGGTCAAGGTCAGGGTCAGGGTCAAGGTCACGGTGGAGGTCACGGTCACAGTCAAGGTCAGGGTGGAGGTCAGGGTCAGGGTCAAGGTCAGGGTGGAGGTCAGGGTCGAGGTCAGGGTCAGGGTCAAGGTCAGGGTGGAGGTCAGGGTCAGGGTCAAGGTCAGGGTGAAGGTCAGGGTCAGGGTCAAGGTCAGGGTGGAGGTCAGGGTCAAGGTCAGGGTAGAGGTCAGGGTCAGGGTCAAGGTCAGGGTGGAGGTCAGGGTCCGGGTCAAGGTCAGGGTCAGAGTCAAGGTCACGGTGGAGGTCACGGTCACAGTCAAGGTCAGGGTGGAGGTCAGGGTCAGGGTCAAGGTCAGGGTGGAGGTCAGGGTCGAGGTCAGGGTCAGGGTCAAGGTCAGGGTGGAGGTCAGGGTCAGGGTCAAGGTCAGGGTGAAGGTCAGGGTCAGGGTCAAGGTCAGGGTGGAGGTCAGGGTCACAGTCAAGGTCAGGTTAATAGCCAGGGTCAAGATCAAGGTCAGGGTGCAGGTCAGGGTCAGGGTCAAGGTCAGGGTGGAGGTCAAGGTCAGGGTCAAGGTCAGGAAGGAGGTCAGGGTCATGGTCAAGGTCAGGGTGGAGGTCAGGGTCAAGGTCAAGGTCAGGTTGAAGGTCAGGGTCACAGTCAAGGTCAGGGTGATAGTCAGGGTCAAGGTCAAGGTCAGGGTGGAGGTCAGGGTCAGGGTCAAGGTCAGGGTGGAGGTCAGGGTCAGGGTCAAGGTCAGGGTAAAGGTCAGGGTCAAGGTCAAGGTCAGGGTGGAGGTCAGGGGCAGGGTCAAGGTCAGGGTGGAGGTCAGGGTCAAGGTCAAGGTCAGGGTGGAGGTCAGGGTCACAGTCAAGGTCAGGGTGATGGTCAGGGTCAAGGTCAGGGTCGAGGTCACGGTCAGGGTCAAGGTCAGGGTGGAGGTCAGGGTCCGGGTCAAGGTCAGGGTCAGGGTCAACGTCAGGGTGGAGGTCAGGGTCAGAGTCAAGGTCACGGTGAGGGTCACGGTCACAGTCAAGGTCAGGGTCGAGGTCAGGGTCAGGGTCAAGGTCAGGGTGGAGGTCAGGGTCGAGGTCAGGGTCAGGGTCAAGGTCAGGGTGAAGGTCAGGGTGAGGGTCAAGGTCAGGGTGTAGGTCAGGGTCAGAGTCAAGGTCACGGTGGAGGTCACGGTCACAGTCAAGGTCAGGGTCGAGGTCAGGGTCAGGGTCAAGGTCAGGGTAAAGGTCAGGGTCAGAGTCAAGGTCAGGGTCGAGGTCAGGGTCAGGGTCAAGGTCAGGGTGGAGGTCAGGGTCCGGGTCAAGGTCAGGGTGGAGGTCGGGGTCAGGGTGGAGGTCAGGGTCAGGGTCAAGGTCAGGGTCAAGGTCACGGTGACAGTCAAGGTCAGGGTGGAGGTCAGGGTGGCGACAGGGTCAGGGTCAAGGTCAGGGTTGAGGTCAGGGTGAGGTTCAAGGTCAGGGTGGAGGTCAGGATCAAGGTCAAGGTCAGGGTGGAGGTCAGGGTCACAGTCAAGGTCAGGGTCACGGTCAAAGTCAGGGTGGAGGTCAGGGTCGGAGTCAAGGTCAGGGTGGAGGTCAGGGCGGAGGTCATGGTCAGGGTCAAGGCTAGGGTCAAGGTCACGGTGACAGTCAAGGTCAGGGTGATGGTCAGGGTCAAGGTCAGGGTAGAGGTCAGGATCAGGGTCAAGGTCAGGGTGGAGGTCAGGGTCCCGGTCAAGGTCAGGGTCAGGGTCAAGGTCACGGTGGAGGTCACGGTCACAGTCAAGGTCAGGGTGGAGGTCATGGTCAGGGTCAAGGTCAGGGTGGAGGTCAGGGTCGAGGTCAGGGTCAGGGTCAAGGTCAGGGTGGAGGTCAGGGTCCGGGTCAAGGTCAGGGTCAGAGTCAAGGTCACGGTGGAGGTCACGGTCACAGTCAAGGTCAGGGTGGAGGTCAGGGTCAGGGTCAAGGTCAGGGTGGAGGTCAGTGTCAAGGTCAAGGTTAGGGTGGAGGTCAGGGTCAGGGTCAGGGTCAGGGTGCAGGTGAGGGTAAATGTCAAGGTCAGGGTGAAGGTCAGGGTGAGGGTCAAGGTCAGGGTGGAGGTCAGGGGCAAGGTCAAGGTCAGGGTGGAGGTCAGGGTCCGGGTCAAGGTCAGGGTGGAGTTCAGAGTCACGGTCAAGGTCAGGGTCAAGGTCAGGGTTGAGGTCAGGGTCAGGGTCAAGGTCAGGAAGGAGGTCAGGGTCATGGTCAAGGTCAGGGTGGGGGTCAGGGTCAAGGTCAAGGTCAGGGTGGAGGTCAGGGTCAGGGTCAAGGTCAGGGTGGAGGTCAAGGTCAGGGTCAAGGTCAGGAAGGAGGTCAGGGTCATGGTCAAGGTCAGGGTGGAGGTCAGGGTCAAGGTCAAGGTCAGGTTGAAGGTCAGGGTCACAGTCAAGGTCAGGGTGATAGTCAGGGTCAAGGTCAAGGTCAGGGTGGAGGTCAGGGTCAGGGTCAAGGTCAGGGTGGAGGTCAGGGTCAGGGTCAAGGTCAGGGTGAAGGTCAGGGTCAAGGTCAAGGTCAGGGTGGAGGTCAGGGGCAGGGTCAAGGTCAGGGTGGAGGTCAGGGTCAAGGTCAAGGTCAGGGTGGAGGTCAGGGTCACAGTCAAGGTCGGGGTGATGGTCAGGGTCAAGGTCAGGGTCGAGGTCAGGGTCAGGGTCAAGGTCAGGGTGGAGGTCAGGGTCCGGGTCAAGGTCAGGGTCAGGGTCAACGTCAGGGTGGCGGTCAGGGTCAAAGTCAAGGTCACGGTGGAGGTCACGGTCACAGTCAACGTCAGGGTCGAGGTCAGGGTCAGGGTCAAGGTCAGGGTGGAGGTCAGGGTCCGGGTCAAGGTCAGGGTCAGGGTCAACGTCAGGGTGGAGGTCAGGGTCAGAGTCAAGGTCACGGTGGAGGTCACGGTCACAGTCAAGGTCAGGGTCGAGGTCAGGGTCAGGGTCAAGGTCAGGGTGGAGGTCAGGGTCGAGGTCAGGGTCAGGGTCAAGGTCAGGGTGAAGGTCAGGGTGAGGGTCAAGGTCAGGGTGTAGGTCAGGGTCAGAGTCAAGGTCACGGTGGAGGTCACGGTCACAGTCAAGGTCAGGGTCGAGGTCAGGGTCAGGGTCAAGGTCAGGGTAAAGGTCAGGGTCAGAGTCAAGGTCAGGGTCGAGGTCAGGGTCAGGGTCAAGGTCAGGGTGGAGGTCAGGGTCCGGGTCAAGGTCAGGGTGGAGGTCGGGGTCAGGGTGGAGGTCAGGGTCAGGGTCAAGGTCAGGGTCAAGGTCACGGTGACAGTCAAGGTCAGGGTGGAGGTCAGGGTGGCGGTCAGGGTCAGGGTCAAGGTCAGGGTTGAGGTCAGGGTGAGGTTCAAGGTCAGGGTGGAGGTCAGGATCAAGGTCAAGGTCAGGGTGGAGGTCAGGGTCACAGTCAAGGTCAGGGTCAAGGTCAAAGTCAGGGTGGAGGTCAGGGTCGGAGTCAAGGTCAGGGTGGAGGTCAGGGCGGAGGTCATGGTCAGGGTCAAGGCTAGGGTCAAGGTCACGGTGACAGTCAAGGTCAGGGTGATGGTCAGGGTCAAGGTCAGGGTAGAGGTCAGGGTCAGGGTCAAGGTCAGGGTGGAGGTCAGGGTCCGGGTCAAGGTCAGGGTCAGGGTCAAGGTCACGGTGGAGGTCACGGTCACAGTCAAGGTCAGGGTGGAGGTCAGGGTCAGGGTCAAGGTCAGGGTGGAGGTCAGGGTCGAGGTCAGGGTCAGGGTCAAGGTCAGGGTGGAGGTCAGGGTCAGGGTCAAGGTCAGGGTGAAGGTCAGGGTCAGGGTCAAGGTCAGGGTGGAGGTCAGGGTCAAGGTCAGGGTAGAGGTCAGGGTCAGGGTCAAGGTCAGGGTGGAGGTCAGGGTCCGGGTCAAGGTCAGGGTCAGAGTCAAGGTCACGGTGGAGGTCACGGTCACAGTCAAGGTCAGGGTGGAGGTCAGGGTCAGGGTTAAGGTCAGGGTGGAGGTCAGGGTCGAGGTCAGGGTCAGGGTCAAGGTCAGGGTGGAGGTCAGGGTCAGGGTCAAGGTCAGGGTGAAGGTCAGGGTCAGGGTCAAGGTCAGGGTGGAGGTCAGGGTCACAGTCAAGGTCAGGTTAATAGCCAGGGTCAAGATCAAGGTCAGGGTGCAGGTCAGGGTCAGGGTCAAGGTCAGGGTGGAGGTCAAGGTCAGGGTCAAGGTCAGGAAGGAGGTCAGGGTCATGGTCAAGGTCAGGGTGGAGGTCAGGGTCAAGGTCAAGGTCAGGTTGAAGGTCAGGGTCACAGTCAAGGTCAGGGTGATAGTCAGGGTCAAGGTCAAGGTCAGGGTGGAGGTCAGGGTCAGGGTCAAGGTCAGGGTGGAGGTCAGGGTCAGGGTCAAGGTCAGGGTAAAGGTCAGGGTCAAGGTCAAGGTCAGGGTGGAGGTCAGGGGCAGGGTCAAGGTCAGGGTGGAGGTCAGGGTCAAGGTCAAGGTCAGGGTGGAGGTCAGGGTCACAGTCAAGGTCAGGGTGATGGTCAGGGTCAAGGTCAGGGTCGAGGTCACGGTCAGGGTCAAGGTCAGGGTGGAGGTCAGGGTCCGGGTCAAGGTCAGGGTCAGGGTCAACGTCAGGGTGGAGGTCAGGGTCAGAGTCAAGGTCACGGTGGGGGTCACGGTCACAGTCAAGGTCAGGGTCGAGGTCAGGGTCAGGGTCAAGGTCAGGGTGGAGGTCAGGGTCGAGGTCAGGGTCAGGGTCAAGGTCAGGGTGAAGGTCAGGGTGAGGGTCAAGGTCAGGGTGTAGGTCAGGGTCAGAGTCAAGGTCACGGTGGAGGTCACGGTCACAGTCAAGGTCAGGGTCGAGGTCAGGGTCAGGGTCAAGGTCAGGGTAAAGGTCAGGGTCAGAGTCAAGGTCAGGGTCGAGGTCAGGGTCAGGGTCAAGGTCAGGGTGGAGGTCAGGGTCCGGGTCAAGGTCAGGGTGGAGGTCGGGGTCAGGGTGGAGGTCAGGGTCAGGGTCAAGGTCAGGGTCAAGGTCACGGTGACAGTCAAGGTCAGGGTGGAGGTCAGGGTGGCGACAGGGTCAGGGTCAAGGTCAGGGTTGAGGTCAGGGTGAGGTTCAAGGTCAGGGTGGAGGTCAGGATCAAGGTCAAGGTCAGGGTGGAGGTCAGGGTCACAGTCAAGGTCAGGGTCACGGTCAAAGTCAGGGTGGAGGTCAGGGTCGGAGTCAAGGTCAGGGTGGAGGTCAGGGCGGAGGTCATGGTCAGGGTCAAGGCTAGGGTCAAGGTCACGGTGACAGTCAAGGTCAGGGTGATGGTCAGGGTCAAGGTCAGGGTAGAGGTCAGGATCAGGGTCAAGGTCAGGGTGGAGGTCAGGGTCCCGGTCAAGGTCAGGGTCAGGGTCAAGGTCACGGTGGAGGTCACGGTCACAGTCAAGGTCAGGGTGGAGGTCATGGTCAGGGTCAAGGTCAGGGTGGAGGTCAGGGTCGAGGTCAGGGTCAGGGTCAAGGTCAGGGTGGAGGTCAGTGTCAAGGTCAAGGTTAGGGTGGAGGTCAGGGTCAGGGTCAGGGTCAGGGTGCAGGTGAGGGTAAATGTCAAGGTCAGGGTGAAGGTCAGGGTGAGGGTCAAGGTCAGGGTGGAGGTCAGGGGCAAGGTCAAGGTCAGGGTGGAGGTCAGGGTCCGGGTCAAGGTCAGGGTGGAGTTCAGAGTCACGGTCAAGGTCAGGGTCAAGGTCAGGGTTGAGGTCAGGGTCAGGGTCAAGGTCAGGAAGGAGGTCAGGGTCATGGTCAAGGTCAGGGTGGGGGTCAGGGTCAAGGTCAAGGTCAGGGTGGAGGTCAGGGTCAGGGTCAAGGTCAGGGTGGAGGTCAAGGTCAGGGTCAAGGTCAGGAAGGAGGTCAGGGTCATGGTCAAGGTCAGGGTGGAGGTCAGGGTCAAGGTCAAGGTCAGGTTGAAGGTCAGGGTCACAGTCAAGGTCAGGGTGATAGTCAGGGTCAAGGTCAAGGTCAGGGTGGAGGTCAGGGTCAGGGTCAAGGTCAGGGTGGAGGTCAGGGTCAGGGTCAAGGTCAGGGTGAAGGTCAGGGTCAAGGTCAAGGTCAGGGTGGAGGTCAGGGGCAGGGTCAAGGTCAGGGTGGAGGTCAGGGTCAAGGTCAAGGTCAGGGTGGAGGTCAGGGTCACAGTCAAGGTCGGGGTGATGGTCAGGGTCAAGGTCAGGGTCGAGGTCAGGGTCAGGGTCAAGGTCAGGGTGGAGGTCAGGGTCCGGGTCAAGGTCAGGGTCAGGGTCAACGTCAGGGTGGCGGTCAGGGTCAAAGTCAAGGTCACGGTGGAGGTCACGGTCACAGTCAAGGTCAGGGTCGAGGTCAGGGTCAGGGTCAAGGTCAGGGTGAAGGTCAGGGTCAGGGTTAAGGTCAGGGTGGAGGTCAGGGTCAGGGTCGAGGTCAGGGTGGAGGTCAGGGGCAGGGTCAAGGTCAGGGTGGAGGTCAGGGTCAACGTCAAGGTCAGGGTGGAGGTCAGGGTCACAGTCAAGGTCAGGGTGATGGTCAGGGTCAAGGTCAAGGTCAGAGTGGAGGTCAGAGGCAGAGTCGAGGTCAGGGTGGAGGTCAGTGTCAAGGTCAAGGACAGGGTGGAGGTCAGGGTCACAGTCAAGGTCAGGGTGATGGTCAGGGTCAAGGTTAGGGTCGAGGTCAGGGTCAGGGTCAAGGTCAGGGTGGAGGTCAGGGTCCGGGTCAAGGTCAGGGTCAGGGTCAACGTCAGGGTGGAGGTCAGGGTCAGAGTCAAGGTCACGGTGGAGGTCACGGTCACAGTCAAGGTCAGGGTCGAGGTCAGGGTCAGGGTCAAGGTCAGGGTGGAGGTCAGGGTCGAGGTCAGGGTCAGGGTCAAGGTCAGGGTGAAGGTCAGGGTGAGGGTCAAGGTCAGGGTGTAGGTCAGGGTCAGAGTCAAGGTCACGGTGGAGGTCACGGTCACAGTCAAGGTCAGGGTCGAGGTCAGGGTCAGGGTCAAGGTCAGGGTAAAGGTCAGGGTCAGAGTCAAGGTCAGGGTCGAGGTCAGGGTCAGGGTCAAGGTCAGGGTGGAGGTCAGGGTCCGGGTCAAGGTCAGGGTGGAGGTCGGGGTCAGGGTGGAGGTCAGGGTCAGGGTCAAGGTCAGGGTCAAGGTCACGGTGACAGTCAAGGTCAGGGTGGAGGTCAGGGTGGCGGTCAGGGTCAGGGTCAAGGTCAGGGTTGAGGTCAGGGTGAGGTTCAAGGTCAGGGTGGAGGTCAGGATCAAGGTCAAGGTCAGGGTGGAGGTCAGGGTCACAGTCAAGGTCAGGGTCAAGGTCAAAGTCAGGGTGGAGGTCAGGGTCGGAGTCAAGGTCAGGGTGATGGTCAGGGTCAAGGTCAGGGTAGAGGTCAGGGTCAGGGTCAAGGTCAGGGTGGAGGTCAGGGTCCGGGTCAAGGTCAGGGTCAGGGTCAAGGTCACGGTGGAGGTCACGGTCACAGTCAAGGTCAGGGTGGAGGTCAGGGTCAGGGTCAAGGTCAGGGTGGAGGTCAGGGTCGAGGTCAGGGTCAGGGTCAAGGTCAGGGTGGAGGTCAGGGTCAGGGTCAAGGTCAGGGTGAAGGTCAGGGTCAGGGTCAAGGTCAGGGTGGAGGTCAGGGTCAAGGTCAGGGTAGAGGTCAGGGTCAGGGTCAAGGTCAGGGTGGAGGTCAGGGTCCGGGTCAAGGTCAGGGTCAGAGTCAAGGTCACGGTGGAGGTCACGGTCACAGTCAAGGTCAGGGTGGAGGTCAGGGTCAGGGTCAAGGTCAGGGTGGAGGTCAGGGTCGAGGTCAGGGTCAGGGTCAAGGTCAGGGTGGAGGTCAGGGTCAGGGTCAAGGTCAGGGTGAAGGTCAGGGTCAGGGTCAAGGTCAGGGTGGAGGTCAGGGTCACAGTCAAGGTCAGGTTAATGGCCAGGGTCAAGATCAAGGTCAGGGTGCAGGTCAGGGTCAGGGTCAAGGTCAGGGTGGAGGTCAAGGTCAGGGTCAAGGTCAGGAAGGAGGTCAGGGTCATGGTCAAGGTCAGGGTGGAGGTCAGGGTCAAGGTCAAGGTCAGGTTGAAGGTCAGGGTCACAGTCAAGGTCAGGGTGATAGTCAGGGTCAAGGTCAAGGTCAGGGTGGAGGTCAGGGTCAGGGTCAAGGTCAGGGTGGAGGTCAGGGTCAGGGTCAAGGTCAGGGTGAAGGTCAGGGTCAAGGTCAAGGTCAGGGTGGAGGTCAGGGGCAGGGTCAAGGTCAGGGTGGAGGTCAGGGTCAAGGTCAAGGTCAGGGTGGAGGTCAGGGTCACAGTCAAGGTCAGGGTGATGGTCAGGGTCAAGGTCAGGGTCGAGGTCACGGTCAGGGTCAAGGTCAGGGTGGAGGTCAGGGTCCGGGTCAAGGTCAGGGTCAGGGTCAACGTCAGGGTGGAGGTCAGGGTCAGAGTCAAGGTCACGGTGGGGGTCACGGTCACAGTCAAGGTCAGGGTCGAGGTCAGGGTCAGGGTCAAGGTCAGGGTGGAGGTCAGGGTCGAGGTCAGGGTCAGGGTCAAGGTCAGGGTGAAGGTCAGGGTGAGGGTCAAGGTCAGGGTGTAGGTCAGGGTCAGAGTCAAGGTCACGGTGGAGGTCACGGTCACAGTCAAGGTCAGGGTCGAGGTCAGGGTCAGGGTCAAGGTCAGGGTAAAGGTCAGGGTCAGAGTCAAGGTCAGGGTCGAGGTCAGGGTCAGGGTCAAGGTCAGGGTGGAGGTCAGGGTCCGGGTCAAGGTCAGGGTGGAGGTCGGGGTCAGGGTGGAGGTCAGGGTCAGGGTCAAGGTCAGGGTCAAGGTCACGGTGACAGTCAAGGTCAGGGTCAAGGTCAGGGTTGAGGTCAGGGTGAGGTTCAAGGTCAGGGTGGAGGTCAGGATCAAGGTCAAGGTCAGGGTGGAGGTCAGGGTCACAGTCAAGGTCAGGGTCACGGTCAAAGTCAGGGTGGAGGTCAGGGTCGGAGTCAAGGTCAGGGTGGAGGTCAGGGCGGAGGTCATGGTCAGGGTCAAGGCTAGGGTCAAGGTCACGGTGACAGTCAAGGTCAGGGTGATGGTCAGGGTCAAGGTCAGGGTAGAGGTCAGGATCAGGGTCAAGGTCAGGGTGGAGGTCAGGGTCCCGGTCAAGGTCAGGGTCAGGGTCAAGGTCACGGTGGAGGTCACGGTCACAGTCAAGGTCAGGGTGGAGGTCAGGGTCAGGGTCAAGGTCAGGGTGGAGGTCAGGGTCGAGGTCAGGGTCAGGGTCAAGGTCAGGGTGGAGGTCAGGGTCCGGGTCAAGGTCAGGGTCAGAGTCAAGGTCACGGTGGAGGTCACGGTCACAGTCAAGGTCAGGGTGGAGGTCAGGGTCAGGGTCAAGGTCAGGGTGGAGGTCAGTGTCAAGGTCAAGGTTAGGGTGGAGGTCAGGGTCAGGGTCAAGGTCAGGGTGCAGGTGAGGGTAAATGTCAAGGTCAGGGTGAAGGTCAGGGTGAGGGTCAAGGTCAGGGTGGAGGTCAGGGGCAAGGTCAAGGTCAGGGTGGAGGTCAGGGTCCGGGTCAAGGTCAGGGTGGAGTTCAGAGTCACAGTCAAGGTCAGGGTCAAGGTCAGGGTTGAGGTCAGGGTGAGGGTCAATGTCAGGGTGGAGGTCAGGATCAAGGTCAAGGTCAGGGTGGAGGTCAGGGTCACAGTCAAGGTCAGGGTGAAGGTCAGGGTCAAGGTCAAGGTCAGGGTCAAGGTCACGGTGACAGTCAAGGTCAGGTTGGAGGTCGGGGTGAGGGTCAAGGTCAGAGTGAAGGTCAGGGTCAGGGTGGAGGTCAGGGTCAGGGTCAAGGTCAGGGTGGAGGTCAGGGGCAGGGTCAAGGTCAGGGTGGAGCTCAGGGTCAAGGTCAAGGTCAGAGTGGAGGTCAGGGTCACAGTCAAGGTCAGGTTCAAGGTCAGGGTGGAGGTCAGGGTCACGGTAAAGGTCGGGGTGGAGGTCAGGGTCAGGGTCAAGGTCGGGGTGGAGGTCAGGGTCGCAGTCAACGTCAGGATGATGGTCAGGGTCAATGTCAAGGTCAGGGTGGAGGTCAGGGTGGAGGTCAGGGTCAGGGTCAAGGTCAGGGTGGAGGTCAAGGTCAGAGTCAAGGTCAGGGTGGAGGTCAGGGTGGAGGTCAGGGTCAGGGTCAAGGTCAGGGTGGAAGTCACGGTCACAGTCAAGGTCAGGGTGGAGGTCAGTGTCAAGGTCAAGGACAGGGTGGAGGGCAGGGTCACAGTCAAGGTCAGGGTGATGGTCAGGGTCAAGGTCAGGGTCGAGGTCAGAGTCAGGGTCAAGGTCAGGGTGGAGGTCAGGGTCCGGGTCAAGGTCAGGGTCAGGGTCAACGTCAGGGTGAAGGTCAGGGTCAGAGTCAAGGTCACGGTGGAGGTCACGGTCACAGTCAAGGTCAGGGTGGAGGTCAGGGTCAGGGTCAAGGTCAGGGTGGAGGTCACGGTCGAGGTCAGGGTCAGGGTCAAGGTCAGGGTAAAGGTCAGGGTGAGGGTCACGGTCAGGGTGTAGGTCAGGGTCAGAGTCAAGGTCACGGTGGAGGTCACGGTCACAGTCAAGGTCAGGGTGGAGGTCAGGGTGGCGGTCAGGGTCAGGGTCAAGGTCAGGGTTGAGGTCAGGGTGAGGTTCAAGGTCAGGGTGGAGGTCAGGATCAAGGTCAAGGTCAGGGTGGAGGTCAGGGTCACAGTCAAGGTCAGGGTCAAGGTCAAAGTCAGGGTGGAGGTCAGGGTCGGAGTCAAGGTCAGGGTGGAGGTCAGGGTCAGGGTCAAGGTCAGGGTCAAGGTCACGGTGACAGTCAAGGTCAGGGTGGAGGTTGGGGTAAGGGTCAAGGTCAGGGTGAAGGTCAGGGTCAGGGTCAAGGTCAGGGTGGAGGTCAGGGTGGAGGTCAGGGTCAGGGTCAAGGTCAGGGTGGAGGTCAGGGTCAGGGTCAACGTCAGGGACGAGGTCAGGGTGGCGGTCAGGGTCAGGGTCAAGGTCAGGGTGTAGGTCAGGGTCAAGGTCAAGGTCAGGGTGGAGGTCAGGGGCAGGGTCAAGGTCAGGGTGGAGGTCAGGGTCAAGGTCAAGGTCAGGGTGGAGGTCAGGGTCACAGTCAAGGTCGGGGTGATGGTCAGGGTCAAGGTCAGGGTCGAGGTCAGGGTCAGGGTCAAGGTCAGGGTGGAGGTCAGGGTCCGGGTCAAGGTCAGGGTCAGGGTCAACGTCAGGGTGGCGGTCAGGGTCAAAGTCAAGGTCACGGTGGAGGTCACGGTCACAGTCAAGGTCAGGGTGGAGGTCAGGGTCAGGGTCAAGGTCAGGGTGAAGGTCAGGGTCAGGGTTAAGGTCAGGGTGGAGGTCAGGGTCAGGGTCGAGGTCAGGGTGGAGGTCAGGGGCAGGGTCAAGGTCAGGGTGGAGGTCAGGGTCAAGGTCAAGGTCAGGGTGGAGGTCAGGGTCACAGTCAAGGTCAGGGTGATGGTCAGGGTCAAGGTCAAGGTCAGAGTGGAGGTCAGAGGCAGAGTCGAGGTCAGGGTGGAGGTCAGTGTCAAGGTCAAGGACAGGGTGGAGGTCAGGGTCACAGTCAAGGTCAGGGTGATGGTCAGGGTCAAGGTTAGGGTCGAGGTCAGGGTCAGGGTCAAGGTCAGGGTGGAGGTCAGGGTCAGGGTCAAGGTCAGGGTAAAGGTCAGGGTCAAGGTCAAGGTCAGGGTGGAGGTCAGGGGCAGGGTCAAGGTCAGGGTGGAGGTCAGGGTCAAGGTCAAGGTCAGGGTGGAGGTCAGGGTCACAGTCAAGGTCAGGGTGATGGTCAGGGTCAAGGTCAGGGTCGAGGTCACGGTCAGGGTCAAGGTCAGGGTGGAGGTCAGGGTCCGGGTCAAGGTCAGGGTCAGGGTCAACGTCAGGGTGGAGGTCAGGGTCAGAGTCAAGGTCACGGTGGGGGTCACGGTCACAGTCAAGGTCAGGGTCGAGGTCAGGGTCAGGGTCAAGGTCAGGGTGGAGGTCAGGGTCGAGGTCAGGGTCAGGGTCAAGGTCAGGGTGAAGGTCAGGGTGAGGGTCAAGGTCAGGGTGTAGGTCAGGGTCAGAGTCAAGGTCACGGTGGAGGTCACGGTCACAGTCAAGGTCAGGGTCGAGGTCAGGGTCAGGGTCAAGGTCAGGGTAAAAGTCAGGGTCAGAGTCAAGGTCAGGGTCGAGGTCAGGGTCAGGGTCAAGGTCAGGGTGGAGGTCAGGGTCCGGGTCAAGGTCAGGGTGGAGGTCAGGGTCACAGTCAAGGTCAGGGTCAAGGTCAAGGTCAGGGTGGAGGTCAGGGTCGGAGTCAAGGTCAGGGTGGAGGTCAGGGTGGAGGTTAGGGTCAGGGTCAAGGTCAGGGTGAAGGTCAGGGTCAGTGTCAAGGTCAGGGTGGAGGTCAGGGTCACAGTCAAGGTCAGAGTAATGGTCAGGGTCAAGATCAAGGTCAGAGTGCAGGTCAGGGTCAGGGTCAAGGTCAGGGTCGAGGTCACGGTCACAGTCAAGGTCAGGGTGGAGGTCAGGGTCAGCGTCAAGGTCAGGGTGAAAGTCAGGGTCGTGGTCAAGGTCAGGGTGGAGGTCAGGGTGGAAGTCAGGGTCAGGGTCAAGGTCAGGGTGGAGGTCAAGGTCAGAGTCAAGGTCAGGGTGGAGGTCAGGGTGGAGGTCAGGGTCAGGGTCAAGGTCAGGGTGGAGGTCAGGGTCAGGGTCAAGGGCAGAGTGGGGGTCAGGGTCAGAGTCAACGTCAGGGTGGAGGTCAGGGTCAGGGTCAAGGTCAGGGTGGAGGTCAGGGTCAAAGTCAAGGTCAGGGTGGGGGTCATGGTCAAGGTCAAGGTCAGGGTGGAGGTCGGGGTCAGGGTCAAGGTCAGGGTAGAGGTCAGGAGGAGGTCAGGGTCAGGGTCAAGATCAGGGTGGAGGTCAGGGTGGAGGTCAGGGTCAGGGTCAAGGTCAGGGTGGAAGTCACGGTCACAGTCAAGGTCAGGGTGGAGGTCAGTGTCAAGGTCAAGGACAGGGTGAAGGGCAGGGTCACAGTCAAGGTCACGGTGGAGGTCACGGTCAAGGTCAGGGTCGAGGTCAGGGTCAGGGTCAAGGTCAGGGTGGAGGTCAGGGTCCGGGTCAAGGTCAGGGTCAGGGTCAACGTCAGGGTGGAGGTCAGGGTTAGAGTCAAGGTCACGGTGGAGGTCACGGTCACAGTCAAGGTCAGGGTGGAGGTCAGGGTCAGGGTCAAGGTCAGGGTGGAAGTCAGGGTCGAGGTCAGGGTCAGGGTCAAGGTCAGGGTAAAGGTCAGGGTGAGGGTCAAGGTCAGGGTGTAGGTCAGGGTCAGAGTCAAGGTCACGGTGGAGGTCACGGTCACAGTCAAGGTCAGGGTGGAGGTCAGGGTGGCGGTCAGGGTCAGGGTCAAGGTCAGGGTTGAGGTCAGGGTGAGGTTCAAGGTCAGGGTGGAGGTCAGGATCAAGGTCAAGGTCAGGGTGGAGGTCAGGGTCACAGTCAAGGTCAGGGTAAAGGTCAAAGTCAGGGTGGAGGTCAGGGTCGGAGTCAAGGTCAGGGTGGAGGTCAGGGTCAGGGTCAAGGTCAGGGTCAAGGTCACGGTGACAGTCAAGGTCAGGATTGAGGTTGGGGTAAGGGTCAAGGTCAGGGTGAAGGTCAGGGTCAGGGTCAAGGTCAGGGTGGAGGTCAGGGTGGAGGTCAGGGTCAGGGTCAAGGTCAGGGTGGAGGTCAGGGTCAGGGTCAACGTCAGGGACGAGGTCAGGGTGGCGGTCAGGGTCAGGGTCAAGGTCAGGGTGTAGGTCAGGGTCAAGGTCAAGGTCAGGGTGGAGGTCAGGGGCAGGGTCAAGGTCAGGGAGGAGGTCAGGGTCAAGGTCAAGGTCAGAGTGGAGGTCAGGGTCACAGTCAAGGTCAGGATCAAGGTCAAGGTCAGGGTGGAGGTCAGGGTCGGAGTCAAGGTCAGGGTGGAGGTCAGGGTCAGGGTCAAGGTCAGGGTGGAGGTCAGGGTCACAGTCAAGGTCAGGGTAATGGTCAGGGTCAAGATCAAGGTCAGAGTGCAGGTCAGGGTCAGGGTCAAGGTCAGGGTCGAGGTCACGGTCACAGTCAAGGTCAGGGTGGAGGTCAGGGTGGAAGTCAGGGTCAGGGTCAAGGTCAGGGTGGAGGTCAAGGTCAGAGTCAAGGTCAGGGTGGAGGTCAGGGTGGAGGTCAGGGTCAGGGTCAAGGTCAGGGTGGAGGTCAGGGTCAGGGTCAAGGGCAGAGTGGGGGTCAGGGTCAGAGTCAACGTCAGGGTGGAGGTCAGGGTCAGGGTAAGGTCAGGGTGGAGGTCAGGGTCAAAGTCAAGGTCAGGGTGGGGGTCATGGTCAAGGTCAAGGTCAGGGTGGAGGTCGGGGTCAGGGTCAAGGTCAGGGTAGAGGTCAGGAGGAGGTCAGGGTCAGGGTCAAGATCAGGGTGGAGGTCAGGGTTAGGGTCAAGGTCAGGGTGGAGGTCAGGGTCAGGGTCAAGGTCAGGGTCAAGGTCACGGTGACAGTCAAGGTCAGGTTGGAGGTCGGGGTAAGGGTCAAGGTCAGGGTGAAGGTCAGGGTCAGGGTCAAGGTCAGGGTGGAGGTCAGGGTCAGGGTCAAGGTCAGGGTGGAGGTCAAGGTCAGGGTCAAGGTCAGGAAGGAGGTCAGGGTCATAGTCAAGGTCAGGGTGGAGGTCAGGGTCAAGGTCAAGGTCAGGTTGGAGGTCAGGGTCACAGTCAAGGTCAGGGTGATAGTCAGGATCAAGGTCAAGGTCAGGCTGGAGGTCAGGGTCAGGGTCAAGGTCAGGGTCAAGGTCACGGTGACAGTCAAGGTCAGGGTGGAGGTCGGAGTAAGGGTCAAGGTCAGGGTGAAGGTCAGGGTCAGGGTCAAGGTCAGAGTGGAGGTCAGGGTGGAGGTCAGGGTCAGGGTCAAGGTCAGGGTGGAGGCCAGAGTCAGGGACAAGGTCAGGGTGGAGGTCAGGGTCAAGGTCAAGGTCAGGGTAGAGGTCAGGGTCACAGTCAAGGTCAGGGTGAAGGTCAGGGTCAAGGTCACGGTGACAGTCAAGGTCAGGTTGGAGGTCGGGGTGAGGGTCAAGGTCAGGGTGAAGGTCAGGGTCAGGGTCAAGGTCAGGGTGGAGGTCAGGGTCAGGGTCAAGGTCAGGGTGGAGGTCAAGGTCAGGGTGAAGGTCAGGGTGGAGGTCAGGGTCATGGTCAGGGTCAGGGTGGAGGTCAGGGTCAAGGTCAAGGTCAGGGTGGAGGTCAGGGTGACAGTCAAGGTCAGGGTGATAGTCAGGGTCAACGTCAAGGTCAGGGTGGAGGTCAGGGTCAGGGTCAAGGTCAGGGTGGAGGTCAGGGTGACAGTCAAGGTCAGGGTGATAGTCAGGGTCAACGTCAAGGTCAGGGTGGAGGTCAGGGTCAGGGTCAAGGTCAGGGTGGAGGTCAGGGGCAGGGTCAAGTTCAGGGTGGAGGTCAGGGTCAAGGTCAAGGTCAGAGTGGAGGTCAGGGTCACAGTCAAGGTCAGGGTCAAGGTCAGGGTGGAGGTCAGGGTCACGGTAAAGGTCGGGGTGGAGGTCAGGGTCAGGGTCAAGGTCGGGGTGGAGGTCAGGGTTGCAGTCAAGGTCAGGATGATGGTCAGGATCAATGTCAGGGTCAGGGTGGAGGTCAGGGTGGAGGTCAGGGTCAGGGTCAAGGTCAGGGTCAAGGTCACGGTGACAGTCAAGGTCAGGGTGGAGGTCAGGGTGGCGGTCAGGGTCAGGGTCAAGGTCAGGGTTGAGGTCAGGGTGAGGTTCAAGGTCAGGGTGGAGGTCAGAATCAAGGTCAAGGTCAGGGTGGAGGTCAGGGTCACAGTCAAGGTCAGGGTCAAGGTCAAAGTCAGGGTGGAGGTCAGGGTCGGAGTCAAGGTCAGGGTGGAGGTCAGGGCGGAGGTCATGGTCAGGGTCAAGGCTAGGGTCAAGGTCACGGTGACAGTCAAGGTCAGGGTGATGGTCAGGGTCAAGGTCAGGGTAGAGGTCAGGGTCAGGGTCAAGGTCAGGGTGGAGGTCAGGGTCCGGGTCAAGGTCAGGGTCAGGGTCAACGTCAGGGTGGAGGTCAGGGTCAGAGTCAAGGTCACGGTGGAGGTCACGGTCACAGTCAAGGTCAGGGTGAAGGTCAGGGTCAGGGTCAAGGTCAGGGTGGAGGTCAGGGTGGAGGTCAGGGTCAGGGTCAAGGTCAGGGTGGAGGTCAGGGTCAGGGTCAAGGTCAGGGTGGAGGTCAGGGTCAAGGTCAAGGTCAGGGTGCAGGTCAGGGTCAATGTCAAGGTCAGGGTAAAGGTCAGGGTGAGGGTCAAGGTCAGGGTGGAGGTCAGGGGCAAGGTCAAGGTCAGGGTGGAGGTCAGGGTCCGGGTCAAGGTCAGGGTGGAGTTCAGAGTCAGGGTCAAGGTCAGGGTTCAGGTCAGGGTCAAGGTCAAGGTCAGGGTGGAGGTCAGGGTGGAGGTCAGGGTCAGGGTCGAGGTCAGGGTGGAGGTCAGGGTCAGGGTCAAGGTCAGGGTGGAGGTCAGGGTCAGGGTCGAGGTCAGGGTGGAGGTCAGTGTCAGGGTCAAGGTCAGGGTGAAGGTCAGGGTCGGGGTCAAGGTCAGGGTGGAGGTCAGGGTGGAAGTCAGGGTCAGGGTCAAGGTCAGGGTGGAGGTCAAGGTCAGAGTCAAGGTCAGGGTGGAGGTCAGGGTGGAGGTCAGGGTCAGGGTCAAGGTCAGGGTGGAGGTGAGGGGCAGGGTCAAGGTCAGGGTGGAGGTCAGGGTCAGGGTCAAGGTCAGGGTGGAGGTCAGGGTCAGGGTCAAGGTCAGGGTCAAGGTCACGGTGACAGTCAAGGTCAGGGTGGAGGTAAGGGTCAGGGTCAAGGTCAGGGTGAAGGTCAGGGTCGGGGTCAAGGTCAGGGTCGAGGTCAGGGTGGAAGTCAGGGTCAGGGTCAAGGTCAGGGTGGAGGTCAAGGTCAGAGTCAAGGTCAGGGTGGAGGTCAGGGTGGAGGTCAGGGTCAGGGTCAAGGTCAGGGTGGAGGTCAGGGTCAGGGTCAAGGGCAGAGTGGGGGTCAGGGTCAGAGTCAACGTCAGGGTGGAGGTCAGGGTCAGGGTCAAGGTCAGGGTGGAGGTCAGGGTCAAAGTCAAGGTCAGGGTGGGGGTCATGGTCAAGGTCAAGGTCAGGGTGGAGGTCGGGGTCAGGGTCAAGGTCAGGGTAGAGGTCAGGAGGAGGTCAGGGTCAGGGTCAAGATTAGGGTGGAGGTCAGGGTTAGGGTCAAGGTCGGGGTGGAGGTCAGGGTCAGGGTCAAGGTCAGGGTCAAGGTCACGGTGACAGTCAAGGTCAGGTTGGAGGTCGGGGTAAGGGTCAAGGTCAGGGTGAAGGTCAGGGTCAGGGTCAAGGTCAGGGTGGAGGTCAGGGTCAGGGTCAAGGTCAGGGTGGAGGTCAAGGTCAGGGTCAAGGTCAGGAAGGAGGTCAGGGTCATGGTCAAGGTCAGGGTGGAGGTCAGGGTCATGGTCAAGGTCAGGTTGGAGGTCAGGGTCACAGTCAAGGTCAGGGTGATAGTCAGGGTCAAGGTCAAGGTCAGGCTGGAGGTCAGGGTCAGGGTCAAGGTCAGGGTGGAGGTCAGGGTCACGGTCAAGGTCAGGGTGAAGGTCAGGGTCAAGGTCAAGGTCAGGGTGGAGGTCAGGGGCAGGGTCAAGGTCAGGGTGGAGGTCAGGGTCAAGGTCAAGGTCAGGGTGAAGGTCAGGGTCACAGTCAAGGTCAGGGTGATGGTCAGGGTCAAGGTCAGGGTCGAGGTCAGGGTCAGGGTCAAGGTCAGGGTGAAGGTCAGGGTGAGGGTCAAGGTCAGGGTGTAGGTCAGGGTCAGAGTCAAGGTCATGATGGAGGTCAGTGTCAAGGTCAAGGTCAGGGTGGAGGTCAGGGTCAGGGTCAAGGTCAGGGTCAAGGTCACGGTGACAGTCAAGGTCAGGGTGGAGGTCGGAGTAAGGGTCAAGGTCAGGGTGAAGGTCAGGGTCGTGGTCAAGGTCAGGGTGGAGGTCAGGGTGGAAGTCAGGGTCAGGGTCAAGGTCAGGGTGGAGGTCAAGGTCAGAGTCAAGGTCAGGGTGGAGGTCAGGGTGGAGGTCAGGGTCAGGGTCAAGGTCAGGGTGGAGGTCAGGGTCAGGGTCAAGGGCAGAGTGGGGGTCATGGTCAGAGTCAACGTCAGAGTGGAGGTCAGGGTCAGGGTCAAGGTCAGGGTGGAGGTCAGGGTCAAAGTCAAGGTCAGGGTGGGGGTCATGGTCAAGGTCAAGGTCAGGGTGGAGGTCGGGGTCAGGGTCAAGGTCAGGGTAGAGGTCAGGAGGAGGTCAGGGTCAGGGTCAAGATCAGGGTGGAGGTCAGGGTGGAGGTCAGGGTCAGGGTCAAGGTCAGGGTGGAAGTCACGGTCACAGTCAAGGTCAGGGTGGAGGTCAGTGTCAAGGTCAAGGACAGGGTGAAGGGCAGGGTCACAGTCAAGGTCAGGGTGATGGTCAGGGTCAACGTCAGGGTCGAGGTCAGGGTCAGGGTCAAGGTCAGGGTGGAGGTCAGGGTCCGGGTCAAGGTCAGGGTCAGGGTCAACGTCAGGGTGGAGGTCAGGGTTAGAGTCAAGGTCACGGTGGAGGTCACGGTCACAGTCGAGGTCAGGGTGGAGGTCAGGGTCAGGGTCAAGGTCAGGGTGGAGGTCAGGGTCGAGGTCAGGGTCAGGGTCAAGGTCAGGGTAAAGGTCAGGGTGAGGGTCAAGGTCAGGGTGTAGGTCAGGGTCAGAGTCAAGGTCACGGTGGAGGTCACGGTCACAGTCAAGGTCAGGGTGGAGGTCAGGGTGGCGGTCAGGGTCACGGTCAAGGTCAGGGTGAAGGTCAGGGTCAAGGTCAAGGTCAGGGTGGAGGTCAGGGGCAGGGTCAAGGTCAGGGTGGAGGTCAGGGTCAAGGTCAAGGTCAGGGTGAAGGTCAGGGTCACAGTCAAGGTCAGGGTGATGGTCAGGGTCAAGGTCAGGGTCGAGGTCAGGGTCAGGGTCAAGGTCAGGGTGAAGGTCAGGGTGAGGGTCAAGGTCAGGGTGTAGGTCAGGGTCAGAGTCAAGGTCATGATGGAGGTCAGTGTCAAGGTCAAGGTCAGGGTGGAGGTCAGGGTCAGGGTCAAGGTCAGGGTCAAGGTCACGGTGACAGTCAAGGTCAGGGTGGAGGTCGGAGTAAGGGTCAAGGTCAGGGTGAAGGTCAGGGTCAGGGTCAAGGTCAGGGTGGAGGTCAGGGTGGAGGTCAGGGTCAGGGTCAAGGTCAGGGTGGAGGCCAGAGTCAGGGTCAAGGTCAGGGTGGAGGTCAGGGTCAAGGTCAAGGTCAGGGTAGAGGTCAGGGTCACAGTCAAGGTCAGGGTGAAGGTCAGGGTCGCAGTCAAGGTCAGGATGATGGTCAGGGTCAATGTCAAGGTCAGGGTGGAGGTCAGGGTGGAGGTCAGGGTCAGGGTCAAGGTCAGGGTGGAGGTCAGGGTCAGTCAAGGTGAGGCTGGAGGTCAGGGTCAAGGTCAAGGTCAGGGTGGAGGTCAGGGTCACAGTCAAGGTCAGAGTGATGGTCGGGGTCAAGGTCAGGGTCAAGGTCAGGGTCAGGGTCAAGGTCAGGGTGGAGGTCAGGGTCCGAGTCAAGGTCAGGGTGGAGTTCAGAGTCAGGGTCAAGGTCA
This sequence comes from Tenthredo distinguenda, assembly GCA_947538915.1. Taxonomy (NCBI): domain Eukaryota; kingdom Metazoa; phylum Arthropoda; class Insecta; order Hymenoptera; family Tenthredinidae; genus Tenthredo; species Tenthredo distinguenda. Next base: position 18,711,974 of record OX384534.1, read on the forward strand.
GGGTTCAGGTCAGGGTCCAGGTCAAGGTCAGGGAGGCGGTCAGGGTCAGGGTCAAGGTCAGGGTGGAGGTCAGGGTCAGGGTCAACGTCAGGGACGAGGTCAGGGTGGCGGTCAGGGTCAGGGTCAAGGTCAGGGTGTAGGTCAGGGTCAAGGTCAAGGTCAGGGTGGAGGTCAGGGGCAGGGTCAAGGTCAGGGTGGAGGTCAGGGTCAAGGTCAAGGTCAGAGTGGAGGTCAGGGTCACAGTCAAGGTCAGGGTCAAGGTCAAGGTCAGGGTGGAGGTCAGGGTTGGAGTCAAGGTCAGGGTGGAGGTCAGGGTGGAGGTTAGGGTCAGGGTCAAGGTCAGGGTGGAGGTCAGGGTCACGGTAAAGGTCGGGGTGGAGGTCAGGGTCAGGGTCAAGGTAAGGGTGGAGGTCAGGGTCAAGTCCAGGTCGGAGGTCAGGGTTGGAGTTAAGGTCAGGGTGGAGGTCAGGGTCACAGTCAAGGTCAGGGTGGAGGTCAGGGGCAGGGTCAGTGTCAGGGTGGAGGTCAGGGTCAGGGTCAAGGTCAGGGTGAAGGTCAGGGTCAGGGTCAAGGTCAGGGTCAAGGTCACGGTGACAGTCAAGGTCAGGGTGGAGGTCAGGGTCAGGGTCAAGGTCAGGGTGAAGGTCAGGGTCAGGGTCAAGGTCAGGGTGGAGGTCAGGGTCACAGTCAAGGTCAGGGTAATGGTCAGGGTCAAGATCAAGGTCAGGGTGCAGGTCAGGGTCAGGGTCAAGGTCAGGGTCGAGGTCACGGTCACAGTCAAGGTCAGGGTGGAGGTCAGGGTCAGGGTCAAGGTCAGGGTGAAGGTCAGGGTCGGGGTCAAGGTCAGGGTGGAGGTCAGGGTGGAAGTCAGGGTCAGGGTCAAGGTCAGGGTGGAGGTCAAGGTCAGAGTCAAGGTCAGGGTGGAGGTCAGGGTAGAGGTCAGGGTCAGGGTCAAGGTCAGGGTGGAGGTCAGGGTCAGGGTCAAGGGCAGAGTGGGGGTCAGGGTCAGAGTCAACGTCAGGGTGGAGGTCAGGGTCAGGGTCAAGGTCAGGGTGGAGGTCAGGGTCAGGGTCAAGGTCGGGGTGGAGGTCAGGGTCGCAGTCAACGTCAGGATGATGGTCAGGGTCAATGTCAAGGTCAGGGTGGAGGTCAGGGTGGAGGTCAGGGTCAGGGTCAAGGTCAGGGTGGAGGTCAAGGTCAGAGTCAAGGTCAGGGTGGAGGTCAGGGTGGAGGTCAGGGTCAGGGTCAAGGTCAGGGTGGAAGTCACGGTCACAGTCAAGGTCAGGGTGAAGGTCAGTGTCAAGGTCAAGGACAGGGTGAAGGGCAGGGTCACAGTCAAGGTCAGGGTGATGGTCAGGGTCAAGGTCAGGGTCGAGGTCAGGGTCAGGGTCAAGGTCAGGGTGGAGGTCAGGGTCCGGGTCAAGGTCAGGGTCAAGGTCAAAGTCAGGGTGGAGGTCAGGGTCGGAGTCAAGGTCAGGGTGGAGGTCAGGGTCAGGGTCAAGGTCAGGGTCAAGGTCACGGTGACAGTCAAGGTCAGGATGGAGGTTGGGGTAAGGGTCAAGGTCAGGGTGAAGGTCAGGGTCAAGGTCAAGGTCAGGGTGGAGGTCAGGGGCAGGGTCAAGGTCAGGGTGGAGGTCAGGGTCAAGGTCAAGGTCAGAGTGGAGGTCAGGGTCACAGTCAAGGTCAGGGTCAAGGTCAAGGTCAGGGTGGAGGTCAGGGTCGGAGTCAAGGTCAGGGTGGAGGTCAGGGTGGAGGTTAGGGTCAGGGTCAAGGTCAGGGTGAAGGTCAGGGTCAGTGTCAAGGTCAGGGTGGAGGTCAGGGTCACAGTCAAGGTCAGGGTAATGGTCAGGGTCAAGATCAAGGTCAGAGTGCAGGTCAGGGTCAGGGTCAAGGTCAGGGTCGAGGTCACGGTCACAGTCAAGGTCAGGGTGGAGGTCAGGGTCAGCGTCAAGGTCAGGGTGAAGGTCAGGGTCGTGGTCAAGGTCAGGGTGGAGGTCAGGGTGGAAGTCAGGGTCAGGGTCAAGGTCAGGGTGGAGGTCAAGGTCAGAGTCAAGGTCAGGGTGGAGGTCAGGGTGGAGGTCAGGGTCAGGGTCAAGGTCAGGGTGGAGGTCAGGGTCAGGGTCAAGGGCAGAGTGGGGGTCAGGGTCAGAGTCAACGTCAGGGTGGAGGTCAGGGTCAGGGTCAAGGTCAGGGTGGAGGTCAGGGTCAAAGTCAAGGTCAGGGTGGGGGTCATGGTCAAGGTCAAGGTCAGGGTGGAGGTCGGGGTCAGGGTCAAGGTCAGGGTAGAGGTCAGGAGGAGGTCAGGGTCAGGGTCAAGATCAGGGTGGAGGTCAGGGTGGAGGTCAGGGTCAGGGTCAAGGTCAGGGTGGAAGTCACGGTCACAGTCAAGGTCAGGGTGGAGGTCAGTGTCAAGGTCAAGGACAGGGTGAAGGGCAGGGTCACAGTCAAGGTCAGGGTGATGGTCAGGGTCAAGGTCAGGGTCGAGGTCAGGGTCAGGGTCAAGGTCAGGGTGGAGGTCAGGGTCCGGGTCAAGGTCAGGGTCAGGGTCAACGTCAGGGTGGAGGTCAGGGTTAGAGTCAAGGTCACGGTGGAGGTCACGGTCACAGTCGAGGTCAGGGTGGAGGTCAGGGTCAGGGTCAAGGTCAGGGTGGAGGTCAGGGTCGAGGTCAGGGTCAGGGTCAAGGTCAGGGTAAAGGTCAGGGTGAGGGTCAAGGTCAGGGTGTAGGTCAGGGTCAGAGTCAAGGTCACGGTGGAGGTCACGGTCACAGTCAAGGTCAGGGTGGAGGTCAGGGTGGCGGTCAGGGTCAGGGTCAAGGTCAGGGTTGAGGTCAGGGTGAGGTTCAAGGTCAGGGTGGAGGTCAGGATCAAGGTCAAGGTCAGGGTGGAGGTCAGGGTCACAGTCAAGGTCAGGGTAAAGGTCAAAGTCAGGGTGGAGGTCAGGGTCGGAGTCAAGGTCAGGGTGGAGGTCAGGGTCAGGGTCAAGGTCAGAGTCAAGGTCACGGTGACAGTCAAGGTCAGGATGGAGGTTGGGGTAAGGGTCAAGGTCAGGGTGAAGGTCAGGGTCAGGGTCAAGGTCAGGGTGGAGGTCAGGGTGGAGGTCAGGGTCAGGGTCAAGGTCAGGGTGGAGGTCAGGGTCAGGGTCAACGTCAGGGACGAGGTCAGGGTGGCGGTCAGGGTCAGGGTCAAGGTCAGGGTGGAGGTCAAGGTCAGAGTCAAGGTCAGGGTGGAGGTCAGGGTGGAGGTCAGGGTCAGGGTCAAGGTCAGGGTGGAGGTGAGGGGCAGGGTCAAGGTCAGGGTGATGGTCAGGGTCAAGGTCAAGGTCAGAGTGGAGGTCAGGGTCAGGGTCAAGGTCAGGGTCAAGGTCACGGTGACAGTCAAGGTCAGGGTGGAGGTCAGGGTCAGGGTCAAGGTCAGGGTGAAGGTCAGGGTCGGGGTCAAGGTCAGGGTGGAGGTCAGGGTGGAAGTCAGGGTCAGGGTCAAGGTCAGGGTGGAGGTCAGGGTCAGGGTCAAGGTCAGGGTGAAGGTCAGGGTCAGGGTCAAGGTCAGGGTGGAGGTCAGGGTCACAGTCAAGGTCAGGGTAATGGTTAGGGTCAAGATCAAGGTCAGGGTGCAGGTCAGGGTCAGGGTCAAGGTCAGGGTCGAGGTCACGGTCACAGTCAAGGTCAGGGTGGAGGTCAGGGTCAGGGTCAAGGTCAGGGTGAAGGTCAGGGTCGGGGTCAAGGTCAGGGTGGAGGTCAGGGTGGAAGTCAGGGTCAGGGTCAAGGTCAGGGTGGAGGTCAAGGTCAGAGTCAAGGTCAGGGTGGAGGTCTGGGTAGAGGTCAGGGTCAGGGTCAAGGTCAGGGTGGAGGTCAGGGTCAGGGTCAAGGGCAGAGTGGGGGTCAGGGTCAGAGTCAACGTCAGGGTGGAGGTCAGGGTCAGGGTCAAGGTCAGGGTGGAGGTCAGGGTCAAAGTCAAGGTCAGGGTGGGGGTCATGGTCAAGGTCAAGGTCAGGGTGGAGGTCGGGGTCAGGGTCAAGGTCAGGGTAGAGGTCAGGAGGAGGTCAGGGTCAGGGTCAAGATCAGGGTGGAGGTCAGGGTTAGGGTCAAGGTCAGGGTGGAGGTCAGGGTCAGGGTCAAGGTCAGGGTCAAGGTCACGGTGACAGTCAAGGTCAGGTTGGAGGTCGGGGTAAGGGTCAAGGTCAGGGTGAAGGTCAGGGTCAGGGTCAAGGTCAGGGTGGAGGTCAGGGTCAGGGTCAAGGTCAGGGTGGAGGTCAAGGTCAGGGTCAAGGTCAGGAAGGAGGTCAGGGTCATGGTCAAGGTCAGGGTGGAGGTCAGGGTCAAGGTCAAGGTCAGGTTGGAGGTCAGGGTCAGGGTCAAGGTCAGGGTGAAGGTCAGGGTCAGGGTTAAGGTCAGGGTGGAGGTCAGGGTCAGGGTCGAGGACAGGGTGGTGGTCAGGATCCGGGTCAAGGTCAGGGTGGAGGTCAGGGTCAAGGTCAAGGTCAGGGTGGAGGTCAGGGGCAGGGTCAAGGTCAGGGTGGAGGTCAGGGTCAAGGTCAAGGTCAGGGTAGAGGTCAGGGTCACAGTCAAGGTCAGGGTGGAGGTCAGGGTCAAGGTCAAGGTCAGGTTGGAGGTCAGGGTCAGGGTCAAGGTCAGGGTGAAGGTCAGGGTCAGGGTTAAGGTCAGGGTGGAGGTCAGGGTCAGGGTCGAGGACAGGGTGGTGGTCAGGATCCGGGTCAAGGTCAGGGTGGAGGTCAGGGTCAAGGTCAAGGTCAGGGTGGAGGTCAGGGGCAGGGTCAAGGTCAGGGTGGAGGTCAGGGTCAAGGTCAAGGTCAGGGTAGAGGTCAGGGTCACAGTCAAGGTCAGGGTGATGGTCAGGGTCAAGGTCAAGGTCAGAGTGGAGGTCAGAGTCAGAGTCGAGGTCAGAGGGGAGGTCAGTGTCAAGGTCAAGGACAGGGTGGAGGTCAGGGTCACAGTCAAGGTCAGGGTAATGGTCAGGGTCAAGATCAAGGTCAGGGTGCAGGTCAGGGTCAGGGTCAAGGTCAGGGTCGAGGTCACGGTCACAGTCAAGGTCAGGGTGGAGGTCAGGGTCAGGGTCAAGGTCAGGGTGAAGGTCAGGGTCGGGGTCAAGGTCAGGGTGGAGGTCAGGGTGGAAGTCAGGGTCAGGGTCAAGGTCAGGGTGGAGGTCAAGGTCAGAGTCAAGGTCAGGGTGGAGGTCAGGGTAGAGGTCAGGGTCAGGGTCAAGGTCAGGGTGGAGGTCAGGGTCAGGGTCAAGGGCAGAGTGGGGGTCAGGGTCAGAGTCAACGTCAGGGTGGAGGTCAGGGTCAAGGTCAAGGTCAGGGTAGAGGTCAGGGTCACAGTCAAGGTCAGGGTGATGGTCAGGGTCAAGGTCAAGGTCAGAGTGGAGGTCAGAGTCAGAGTCGAGGTCAGAGGGGAGGTCAGTGTCAAGGTCAAGGACAGGGTGGAGGTCAGGGTCACAGTCAAGGTCAGGGTGATTGTCAGGGTCAAGGTTAGGGTCGAGGTCAGGGTCAGGGTCAAGGTCAGGGTGGAGGTCGGGGTCCGGGTCAAGGTCAGGGTCAGGGTCAACGTCAGGGTGGAGGTCAGGGTCAGAGTCAAGGTCACGGTGGAGGTCACGGTCACAGTCAAGGTCAGGGTGGAGGTCAGGGTCAGGGTCAAGGTCAGGGTGGAGGTCAGGGTCGAGGTCAGGGTCAGGGTCAAGGTCAGGGTGAAGGTCAGGGTGAGGGTCAAGGTCAGGGTGTAGGTCAGGGTCAGAGTCAAGGTCAGGGTGGAGGTCAGGGTGAGGGTCAAGGTCAGGGTGGAGCTCGGGGTAAGGGTCAAGGTCAGGGTGAAGGTCAGGGTCAGGGTCAAGGTCAGGGTGGAGGTCAGGGTCACGGTAAAGGTCAGGGTGGAGGTCAGGGTCAGGGTCAAGGTCAGGGTGGAGGTCAGGGTCGAGGTCAGGGTTAGGGTCAAGGTCAGGGTGAAGGTCAGGGTGAGGGTCAAGGTCAGGGTGTAGGTCAGGGTCAGAGTCAAGGTCAGGATGGAGGTCAGTGTCAAGGTCAAGGTCAGGGTGGAGGTCAGGGTCAGGGTCAAGGTCAGGGTCAAGGTCGCGGTGACAGTCAAGGTCAGGGTGGAGGTCGGAGTAAGGGTCAAGGTCAGGGTGAGGGTCAGGGTCAGGGTCCAGGTCAGGGTGGAGGTCAGGGTGGAGGTCAGGGTCAGGGTCAAGGTCAGGGTGGAGGCCAGAGTCAGGGTCAAGGTCAGGGTGGAGGTCAGGGTCAAGTTCAAGGTCAGGGTAGAGGTCAGGGTCACAGTCAAGGTCAGGGTGAAGGTCAGGGTCAGGGTCAAGGTCAGGGTGGAGGTCAGGGTCAGGGTCAAGGTCAGGGTGGAGGTCAAGGTCAGGGTCAAGGTCAGGAAAGAGGTCAGGGTCATGGTCAAGGTCAGGGTGGAGGTCAGGGTCAAGGTCAAGGTCAGGTTGGAGGTCAGGGTCAGGGTCAAGGTCAGGGTGAAGGTCAGGGTCAGGGTTAAGGTCAGGGTGGAGGTCAGGGTCAGGGTCGAGGACAGGGTGGTGGTCAGGATCCGGGTCAAGGTCAGGGTGGAGGTCAGGGTCAAGGTCAAGGTCAGGGTGGAGGTCAGGGTCAGGGTCAAGGTCAGGGTGGAGGTCAGAGTCAGAGTCGAGGTCAGAGGGGAGGTCAGTGTCAAGGTCAAGGACAGGGTGGAGGTCAGGGTTACAGTCAAGGTCAGGGTAATGGTCAGGGTCAAGATCAAGGTCAGGGTGCAGGTCGGGGTCAGGGTCAAGGTCAGGGTCGAGGTCACGGTCACAGTCAAGGTCAGGGTGGAGGTCAGGGTCAGGGTCAAGGTCAGGGTGAAGGTCAGGGTCGGGGTCAAGGTCAGGGTGGAGGTCAGGGTGGAAGTCAGGGTCAGGGTCAAGGTCAGGGTGGAGGTCAAGGTCAGAGTCAAGGTCAGGGTGGAGGTCAGGGTAGAGGTCAGGGTCAGGGTCAAGGTCAGGGTGGAGGTCAGGGTCAGGGTCAAGGGCAGAGTGGGGGTCAGGGTCAGAGTCAACGTCAGGGTGGAGGTCAGGGTCAAGGTCAAGGTCAGGGTAGAGGTCAGGGTCACAGTCAAGGTCAGGGTGATGGTCAGGGTCAAGGTCAAGGTCAGAGTGGAGGTCAGAGTCAGAGTCGAGGTCAGAGGGGAGGTCAGTGTCAAGGTCAAGGACAGGGTGGAGGTCAGGGTCACAGTCAAGGTCAGGGTGATTGTCAGGGTCAAGGTTAGGGTCGAGGTCAGGGTCAGGGTCAAGGTCAGGGTGGAGGTCGGGGTCCGGGTCAAGGTCAGGGTCAGGGTCAACGTCAGGGTGGAGGTCAGGGTCAGAGTCAAGGTCACGGTGGAGGTCACGGTCACAGTCAAGGTCAGGGTGGAGGTCAGGGTCAGGGTCAAGGTCAGGGTGGAGGTCAGGGTCGAGGTCAGGGTCAGGGTCAAGGTCAGGGTGAAGGTCAGGGTGAGGGTCAAGGTCAGGGTGTAGGTCAGGGTCAGAGTCAAGGTCAGGGTGGAGGTCAGGGTGAGGGTCAAGGTCAGGGTGGAGCTCGGGGTAAGGGTCAAGGTCAGGGTGAAGGTCAGGGTCAGGGTCAAGGTCAGGGTGGAGGTCAGGGTCACGGTAAAGGTCAGGGTGGAGGTCAGGGTCAGGGTCAAGGTCAGGGTGGAGGTCAGGGTCGAGGTCAGGGTTAGGGTCAAGGTCAGGGTGAAGGTCAGGGTGAGGGTCAAGGTCAGGGTGTAGGTCAGGGTCAGAGTCAAGGTCAGGATGGAGGTCAGTGTCAAGGTCAAGGTCAGGGTGGAGGTCAGGGTCAGGGTCAAGGTCAGGGTCAAGGTCGCGGTGACAGTCAAGGTCAGGGTGGAGGTCGGAGTAAGGGTCAAGGTCAGGGTGAGGGTCAGGGTCAGGGTCCAGGTCAGGGTGGAGGTCAGGGTGGAGGTCAGGGTCAGGGTCAAGGTCAGGGTGGAGGCCAGAGTCAGGGTCAAGGTCAGGGTGGAGGTCAGGGTCAAGTTCAAGGTCAGGGTAGAGGTCAGGGTCACAGTCAAGGTCAGGGTGAAGGTCAGGGTCAGGGTCAAGGTCAGGGTGGAGGTCAGGGTCAGGGTCAAGGTCAGGGTGGAGGTCAAGGTCAGGGTCAAGGTCAGGAAAGAGGTCAGGGTCATGGTCAAGGTCAGGGTGGAGGTCAGGGTCAAGGTCAAGGTCAGGTTGGAGGTCAGGGTCAGGGTCAAGGTCAGGGTGAAGGTCAGGGTCAGGGTTAAGGTCAGGGTGGAGGTCAGGGTCAGGGTCGAGGACAGGGTGGTGGTCAGGATCCGGGTCAAGGTCAGGGTGGAGGTCAGGGTCAAGGTCAAGGTCAGGGTGGAGGTCAGGGTCAGGGTCAAGGTCAGGGTGGAGGTCAGGGGCAGGGTCAAGGTCAGGGTGGAGGTCAGGGTCAAGGTCAAGGTCAGAGTGGAGGTCAGGGTCACAGTCAAGGTCAGGGTCAAGGTCAGGGTGGAGGTCAGGGTCACGGTAAAGGTCGGGGTGGAGGTCAGGGTCAGGGTCAAGGTCGGGGTGGAGGTCAGGGTCGCAGTCAAGGTCAGGATGATGGTCAGGGTCAATGTCAAGGTCAGGGAGTAGGTCAGGGTCAGGGTCAAGGTCAGGGTGGAGGTCAAGGTCAGGGTCAAGGTCAGGAAGGAGGTCAGGGTCATGGTCAAGGTCAGGGTGGAGGTCAGGGTCAAGGTCAAGGTCAGGTTGGAGGTCAGGGTCAGGGTCAAGGTCAGGGTGAAGGTCAGGGTCAGGGTTAAGGTCAGGGTGGAGGTCAAGGTCAGGGTGGAGGTCAGGGTCAGGGTCAAGGTCAGGGTGGAGGTCAAGGTCAGGGTCAAGGTCAGGAAGGAGGTCAGGGTCAGGGTCAAGGTCAGGGTGAAGGTCAGGGTCAGGGTTAAGGTCAGGGTGGAGGTCAGGGTCAGGGTCGAGGACAGGGTGGTGGTCAGGATCCGGGTCAAGGTCAGGGTGGAGGTCAGGGTCAAGGTCAAGGTCAGGGTGGAGGTCAGGGGCAGGGTCAAGGTCAGGGTGGAGGTCAGGGTCAAGGTCAAGGTCAGGGTAGAGGTCAGGGTCACAGTCAAGGTCAGGGTGATGGTCAGGGTCAAGGTCAAGGTCAGAGTGGAGGTCAGAGTCAGAGTCGAGGTCAGAGGGGAGGTCAGTGTCAAGGTCAAGGACAGGGTGGAGGTCAGGGTCACAGTCAAGGTCAGGGTAATGGTCAGGGTCAAGATCAAGGTCAGGGTGCAGGTCAGGGTCAGGGTCAAGGTCAGGGTCGAGGTCACGGTCACAGTCAAGGTCAGGGTGGAGGTCAGGGTCAGGGTCAAGGTCAGGGTGAAGGTCAGGGTCGGGGTCAAGGTCAGGGTGGAGGTCAGGGTGGAAGTCAGGGTCAGGGTCAAGGTCAGGGTGGAGGTCAAGGTCAGAGTCAAGGTCAGGGTGGAGGTCAGGGTAGAGGTCAGGGTCAGGGTCAAGGTCAGGGTGAAGGTCAGGGTCAGGGTCAAGGGCAGAGTGGGGGTCAGGGTCAGAGTCAACGTCAGGGTGGAGGTCAGGGTCAAGGTCAAGGTCAGGGTAGAGGTCAGGGTCACAGTCAAGGTCAGGGTGATGGTCAGGGTCAAGGTCAAGGTCAGAGTGGAGGTCAGAGTCAGAGTCGAGGTCAGAGGGGAGGTCAGTGTCAAGGTCAAGGACAGGGTGGAGGTCGGGGTCACAGTCAAGGTCAGGGTGATTGTCAGGGTCAAGGTTAGGGTCGAGGTCAGGGTCAGGGTCAAGGTCAGGGTGGAGGTCGGGGTCCGGGTCAAGGTCAGGGTCAGGGTCAACGTCAGGGTGGAGGTCAGGGTCAGAGTCAAGGTCACGGTGGAGGTCACGGTCACAGTCAAGGTCAGGGTGGAGGTCAGGGTCAGGGTCAAGGTCAGGGTGGAGGTCAGGGTCGAGGTCAGGGTCAGGGTCAAGGTCAGGGTGAAGGTCAGGGTGAGGGTCAAGGTCAGGGTGTAGGTCAGGGTCAGAGTCAAGGTCAGGGTGGAGGTCAGGGTGAGGGTCAAGGTCAGGGTGGAGCTCGGGGTAAGGGTCAAGGTCAGGGTGAAGGTCAGGGTCAGGGTCAAGGTCAGGGTGGAGGTCAGGGTCACGGTAAAGGTCAGGGTGGAGGTCAGGGTCAGGGTCAAGGTCAGGGTGGAGGTCAGGGTCGAGGTCAGGGTTAGGGTCAAGGTCAGGGTGAAGGTCAGGGTGAGGGTCAAGGTCAGGGTGTAGGTCAGGGTCAGAGTCAAGGTCAGGATGGAGGTCAGTGTCAAGGTCAAGGTCAGGGTGGAGGTCAGGGTCAGGGTCAAGGTCAGGGTCAAGGTCGCGGTGACAGTCAAGGTCAGGGTGGAGGTCGGAGTAAGGGTCAAGGTCAGGGTGAGGGTCAGGGTCAGGGTCCAGGTCAGGGTGGAGGTCAGGGTGGAGGTCAGGGTCAGGGTCAAGGTCAGGGTGGAGGCCAGAGTCAGGGTCAAGGTCAGGGTGGAGGTCAGGGTCAAGTTCAAGGTCAGGGTAGAGGTCAGGGTCACAGTCAAGGTCAGGGTGAAGGTCAGGGTCAGGGTCAAGGTCAGGGTGGAGGTCAGGGTCCGGGTCAAGGTCAGGGTGGAGGTCAAGGTCAGGGTCAAGGTCAGGAAGGAGGTCAGGGTCATGGTCAAGGTCAGGGTGGAGGTCAGGGTCAAGGTCAAGGTCAGGTTGGAGGTCAGGGTCAGGGTCAAGGTCAGGGTGAAGGTCAGGGTCAGGGTTAAGGTCAGGGTGGAGGTCAGGGTCAGGGTCGAGGACAGGGTGGTGGTCAGGATCCGGGTCAAGGTCAGGGTGGAGGTCAGGGTCAAGGTCAAGGTCAGGGTGGAGGTCAGGGTCAGGGTCAAGGTCAGGGTGGAGGTCAGGGGCAGGGTCAAGGTCAGGGTGGAGGTCAGGGTCACGGTAAAGGTCGGGGTGGAGGTCAGGGTCAGGGTCAAGGTCGGGGTGGAGGTCAGGGTCGCAGTCAAGGTCAGGATGATGGTCAGGGTCAATGTCAAGGTCAGGGTGTAGGTCAGGGTCAGGGTCAAGGTCAGGGTGGAGGTCAAGGTCAGGGTCAAGGTCAGGAAGGAGGTCAGGGTCATGGTCAAGGTCAGGGTGGAGGTCAGGGTCAAGGTCAAGGTCAGGTTGGAGGTCAGGGTCAGGGTCAAGGTCAGGGTGAAGGTCAGGGTCAGGGTTAAGGTCAGGGTGGAGGTCAAGGTCAGGGTGGAGGTCAGGGTCAGGGTCAAGGTCAGGGTGGAGGTCAAGGTCAGGGTCAAGGTCAGGAAGGAGGTCAGGGTCAGGGTCAAGGTCAGGGTGAAGGTCAGGGTCAGGGTTAAGGTCAGGGTGGAGGTCAGGGTCAGGGTCGAGGACAGGGTGGTGGTCAGGATCCGGGTCAAGGTCAGGGTGGAGGTCAGGGTCAAGGTCAAGGTCAGGGTGGAGGTCAGGGGCAGGGTCAAGGTCAGGGTGGAGGTCAGGGTCAAGGTCAAGGTCAGGGTAGAGGTCAGGGTCACAGTCAAGGTCAGGGTGATGGTCAGGGTCAAGGTCAAGGTCAGAGTGGAGGTCAGAGTCAGAGTCGAGGTCAGAGGGGAGGTCAGTGTCAAGGTCAAGGACAGGGTGGAGGTCAGGGTCACAGTCAAGGTCAGGGTAATGGTCAGGGTCAAGATCAAGGTCAGGGTGCAGGTCAGGGTCAGGGTCAAGGTCAGGGTCGAGGTCACGGTCACAGTCAAGGTCAGGGTGGAGGTCAGGGTCAGGGTCAAGGTCAGGGTGAAGGTCAGGGTCGGGGTCAAGGTCAGGGTGGAGGTCAGGGTGGAAGTCAGGGTCAGGGTCAAGGTCAGGGTGGAGGTCAAGGTCAGAGTCAAGGTCAGGGTGGAGGTCAGGGTAGAGGTCAGGGTCAGGGTCAAGGTCAGGGTGGAGGTCAGGGTCAGGGTCAAGGGCAGAGTGGGGGTCAGGGTCAGAGTCAACGTCAGGGTGGAGGTCAGGGTCAAGGTCAAGGTCAGGGTAGAGGTCAGGCTCACAGTCAAGGTCAGGGTGATGGTCAGGGTCAAGGTCAAGGTCAGAGTGGAGGTCAGAGTCAGAGTCGAGGTCAGAGGGGAGGTCAGTGTCAAGGTCAAGGACAGGGTGGAGGTCAGGGTCACAGTCAAGGTCAGGGTGATTGTCAGGGTCAAGGTTAGGGTCGAGGTCAGGGTCAGGGTCAAGGTCAGGGTGGAGGTCGGGGTCCGGGTCAAGGTCAGGGTCAGGGTCAACGTCAGGGTGGAGGTCAGGGTCAGAGTCAAGGTCACGGTGGAGGTCACGGTCACAGTCAAGGTCAGGGTGGAGGTCAGGGTCAGGGTCAAGGTCAGGGTGGAGGTCAGGGTCGAGGTCAGGGTCAGGGTCAAGGTCAGGGTGAAGGTCAGGGTGAGGGTCAAGGTCAGGGTGTAGGTCAGGGTCAGAGTCAAGGTCAGGGTGGAGGTCAGGGTGAGGGTCAAGGTCAGGGTGGAGCTCGGGGTAAGGGTCAAGGTCAGGGTGAAGGTCAGGGTCAGGGTCAAGGTCAGGGTGGAGGTCAGGGTCACGGTAAAGGTCAGGGTGGAGGTCAGGGTCAGGGTCAAGGTCAGGGTGGAGGTCAGGGTCGAGGTCAGGGTTAGGGTCAAGGTCAGGGTGAAGGTCAGGGTGAGGGTCAAGGTCAGGGTGTAGGTCAGGGTCAGAGTCAAGGTCAGGATGGAGGTCAGTGTCAAGGTCAAGGTCAGGGTGGAGGTCAGGGTCAGGGTCAAGGTCAGGGTCAAGGTCGCGGTGACAGTCAAGGTCAGGGTGGAGGTCGGAGTAAGGGTCAAGGTCAGGGTGAGGGTCAGGGTCAGGGCCCAGGTCAGGGTGGAGGTCAGGGTGGAGGTCAGGGTCAGGGTCAAGGTCAGGGTGGAGGCCAGAGTCAGGGTCAAGGTCAGGGTGGAGGTCAGGGTCAAGTTCAAGGTCAGGGTAGAGGTCAGGGTCACAGTCAAGGTCAGGGTGAAGGTCAGGGTCAGGGTCAAGGTCAGGGTGGAGGTCAGGGTCAGGGTCAAGGTCAGGGTGGAGGTCAAGGTCAGGGTCAAGGTCAGGAAGGAGGTCAGGGTCATGGTCAAGGTCAGGGTGGAGGTCAGGGTCAAGGTCAAGGTCAGGTTGGAGGTCAGGGTCAGGGTCAAGGTCAGGGTGAAGGTCAGGGTCAGGGTTAAGGTCAGGGTGGAGGTCAGGGTCAGGGTCGAGGACAGGGTGGTGGTCAGGATCCGGGTCAAGGTCAGGGTGGAGGTCAGGGTCAAGGTCAAGGTCAGGGTGGAGGTCAGGGTCAGGGTCAAGGTCAGGGTGGAGGTCAGGGGCAGGGTCAAGGTCAGGGTGGAGGTCAGGGTCAAGGTCAGAGTGGAGGTCAGGGTCACAGTCAAGGTCAGGGTCAAGGTCAGGGTGGAGGTCAGGGTCACGGTAAAGGTCGGGGTGGAGGTCAGGGTCAGGGTCAAGGTCGGGGTGGAGGTCAGGGTCGCAGTCAAGGTCAGGATGATGGTCAGGGTCAATGTCAAGGTCAGGGTGTAGGTCAGGGTGGAGGTCAGGGTCAGGGTCAAGGTCAGGGTGGAGGTCAGGGTCAGGGTCAAGGTCAGGGTGGAGGTCAAGGTCAGGGTCAAGGTCAGGAAGGAGGTCAGGGTCATGGTCAAGGTCAGGGTGGAGGTCAGGGTCAAGGTCAAGGTCAGGTTGGAGGTCAGGGTCAGGGTCAAGGTCAGGGTGAAGGTCAGGGTCAGGGTTAAGGTCAGGGTGGAGGTCAGGGTCAGGGTCGAGGACAGGGTGGTGGTCAGGATCCGGGTCAAGGTCAGGGTGGAGGTCAGGGTCAAGGTCAAGGTCAGGGTGGAGGTCAGGGGCAGGGTCAAGGTCAGGGTGGAGGTCAGGGTCAAGGTCAAGGTCAGGGTGGAGGTCAGGGTTACAGTCAAGGTCAGGGTGATGGTCAGGGTCAAGGTCAAGGTCAGAGTGGAGGTCAGAGTCAGAGTCGAGGTCAGGGTGGAGGTCAGTGTCAAGGTCAAGGACAGGGTGGAGGTCAGGGTCACAGTCAAGGTCAGGGTGATGGTCAGGGTCAAGGTTAGGGTCGAGGTCAGGGTCAGGGTCAAGGTCAGGGTGGAGGTCAGGGTCCGGGTCAAGGTCAGGGTCAGGGTCAACGTCAGGGTGGAGGTCAGGGTCAGAGTCAAGGTCACGGTGGAGGTCACGGTCACAGTCAAGGTCAGGGTGGAGGTCAGGGTCAGGGTCAAGGTCAGGGTGGAGGTCAGGGTCGAGGTCAGGGTCAGGGTCAAGGTCAGGGTGGAGGTCAGGGTCGAGGTCAGGGTCAGGGTCAAGGTCAGGGTGAAGGTCAGGGTGAGGGTCAAGGTCAGGGTGTAGGTCAGGGTCAGAGTCAAGGTCAGGATGGAGGTCAGTGTCAAGGTCAAGGTCAGGGTGGAGTTCAGGGTCAGGGTCAAGGTCAGGGTCAAGGTCGCGGTGACAGTCAAGGTCAGGGTGGAGGTCGGAGTAAGGGTCAAGGTCAGGGTGAAGGTCAGGGTCAGGGTCCAGGTCAGGGTGGAGGTCAGGGTGGAGGTCAGGGTCAGGGTCAAGGTCAGGGTGGAGGCCAGAGTCAGGGTCAAGGTCAGGGTGGAGGTCAGGGTCAAGTTCAAGGTCAGGGTAGAGGTCAGGGTCACAGTCAAGGTCAGGGTGAAGGTCAGAGTCAAGGTCACGGTGACAGTCAAGGTCAGGTTGGAGGTCGGGGTAAGGGTCAAGGTCAGGGTGAAGGTCAGGGTCAGGGTCAAGGTCAGGGTGGAGGTCAGGGTCAGGGTCAAGGTCAGGGTGGAGGTCAAGGTCAGGGTCAAGGTCAGGGTGGAGGTCAGGGTCATGGTCAAGGTCAGGGTGGAGGTCAGGGTCAAGGTCAAGGTCAGGTTGAAGGTCAGTGTCACAGTCAAGGTCAGGGTGATAGTCAGGGTCAAGGTCAAGGTCAGGGTGGAGGTCAGGGTCAGAATCAAGGTCAGGGTGGAGGTCAGGGTCAGGGTCAAGGTCAGGGTGAAGGTCAGGGTCAAGGTCAAGGTCAGGGTGGAGGTCAGGGGCAGGGTCAAGGTCAGGGTGGAGGTCAGGGTCAAGGTCAAGGTCAGGGTGAAGGTCAGGGTCACAGTCAAGGTCAGGGTGATGGTCAGGGTCAAGGTCAGGGTCGAGGTCAGGGTCAGGGTCAAGGTCAGGGTGGAGGTCAGGGTCCGGGTCAAGGTCAGGGTCAGGGTCAACGTCAGGGTGGAGGTCAGGGTCAAAGTCAAGGTCACGGTGGAGGTCACGGTCACAGTCAAGGTCAGGGTGGAGGTCAGGGTCAGGGTCAAGGTCAGGGTGAAGGTCAGGGTCAGGGTTAAGGTCAGGGTGGAGGTCAGGGTCAGGGTCGAGGTCAGGGTGGTGGTCAGGATCCGGGTCAAGGTCAGGGTGGAGGTCAGGGTCAAGGTCAAGGTCAGGGTGGAGGTCAGGGGCAGGGTCAAGGTCAGGGTGGAGGTCAGGGTCAAGGTCAAGGTCAGGGTGGAGGTCAGGGTCACAGTCAAGGTCAGGGTGATGGTCAGGGTCAAGGTCAAGGTCAGAGTGGAGGTCAGAGGCAGAGTCGAGGTCAGGGTGGAGGTCAGTGTCAAGGTCAAGGACAGGGTGGAGGTCAGGGTCACAGTCAAGGTCAGGGTGATGGTCAGGGTCAAGGTTAGGGTCGAGGTCAGGGTCAGGGTCAAGGTCAGGGTGGAGGTCAGGGTCCGGGTCAAGGTCAGGGTCAGGGTCAACGTCAGGGTGGAGGTCAGGGTCAGAGTCAAGGTCACGGTGGAGGTCACGGTCACAGTCAAGGTCAGGGTCGAGGTCAGGGTCAGGGTCAAGGTCAGGGTGGAGGTCAGGGTCGAGGTCAGGGTCAGGGTCAAGGTCAGGGTGAAGGTCAGGGTGAGGGTCAAGGTCAGGGTGTAGGTCAGGGTCAGAGTCAAGGTCACGGTGGAGGTCACGGTCACAGTCAAGGTCAGGGTCGAGGTCAGGGTCAGGGTCAAGGTCAGGGTAAAGGTCAGGGTCAGAGTCAAGGTCAGGGTCGAGGTCAGGGTCAGGGTCAAGGTCAGGGTGGAGGTCAGGGTCACAGTCAAGGTCAGGGTCAAGGTCAAAGTCAGGGTGGAGGTCAGGGTCGGAGTCAAGGTCAGGATGGAGGTCAGGGCGGAGGTCATGGTCAGGGTCAAGGCTAGGGTCAAGGTCACGGTGACAGTCAAGGTCAGGGTGATGATCAGGGTCAAGGTCAGGGTAGAGGTCAGGGTCAGGGTCAAGGTCAGGGTGGAGGTCAGGGTCCGGGTCAAGGTCAGGGTCAGAGTCAAGGTCACGGTGGAGGTCACGGTCACAGTCAAGGTCAGGGTGGAGGTCAGGGTCAGGGTCAAGGTCAGGGTGGAGGTCAGGGTCGAGGTCAGGGTCAGGGTCAAGGTCAGGGTGGAGGTCAGGGTCAGGGTCAAGGTCAGGGTGAAGGTCAGGGTCAGGGTCAAGGTCAGGGTGGAGGTCAGGGTCACAGTCAAGGTCAGGTTAATGGCCAGGGTCAAGATCAAGGTCAAGGTGCAGGTCAGGGTCAGGGTCAAGGTCAGGGTCGAGGTCACGGTCACAGTCAAGATCAGGGTGGAGGTCAGGGTCAGGGTCAAGGTCAGGGTGAAGTTCAGGGTCGGGGTCAAGGTCAGGGTGGAGGTCAGGGTCAAGGTCAAGGTCAGGGTGGAGGTCAGGGTCACAGTCAAGGTCAGGGTGATAGTCAGGGTCAAGGTCAAGGTCATGGTGGAGGTCAGGGTCAGGGTCAAGGTCAGGGTGGAGGTCAGGGTCAGGGTCAAGGTCAGGGTGAAGGTCAGGGTCAAGGTCAAGGTCAGGGTGGAGGTCAGGGGCAGGGTCAAGGTCAGGGTGGAGGTCAGGGTCAAGGTCAAGGTCAGGGTGGAGGTCAGGGTCACAGTCAAGGTCAGGGTGATGGTCAGGGTCAAGGTTAGGGTCGAGGTTAGGGTCAGGGTCAAGGTCAGGGTGGAGGTCAGGATCCGGGTCAAGGTCAGGGTCAGGGTCAAGGTCAGGGTGGAGGTCAGGGTCGAGGTCAGGGTCAGGGTCAAGGTCAAAGTGAAGGTCAGGGTGAGGGTCAAGGTCAGGGTGTAGGTCAGGGTCAGAGTCAAGGTCACGGTGGAGGTCACGGTCACAGTCAAGGTCAGGGTGGAGGTCAGGGTCAGGGTCAAGGTCAGGGTGGAGGTCAGGGTCCGGGTCAAGGTCAGGGTCAGAGTCAAGGTCACGGTGGAGGTCACGGTCACAGTCAAGGTCAGGGTGAAGGTCAGGGTCAGGGTCAAGGTCAGGGTGGAGGTCAGGGTCAATGTCAGGGTAAAGGTCAGGGTCAGGGTCAAGGTCAGGGTGGAGGTCAGGGTCAGGGTCAAGGTCAGGGTGGAGGTCAGGGTCGAGGTCAGTGTCAGGGTCAAGGTCAGGGTGGAGGTGTGGGTCAATGTCAAGGTCAGGGTGGAGGTCAGGGTGAGGGTCAAGGTCAGGGTGGAGCTCGGGGTGAGGGTCAAGGTCAGGGTGAAGGTCAGGGTCAGGGTCAAGGTCAGGGTGGAGGTCAGGGTCACGGTAAAGATCAGGGTGGAGGTCAGGGTCAGGGTCAAGGTCAGGGTGGAGGTCAGGGTCGAGGTCAGGGTCAGGGTCAAGGTCAGGGTGAAGGTCAGGGTGAGGGTCAAGGTCAGGGTGTAGGTCAGGGTCAGAGTCAAGGTCAGGATGGAGGTCAGTGTCAAGGTCAAGGTCAGGGTGGAGGTCAGGGTCAGGGTCAAGGTCAGGGTCAAGGTCGCGGTGACAGTCAAGGTCAGGGTGGAGGTCGGAGTAAGGGTCAAGGTCAGGGTGAAGGTCAGGGTCAGGGTCCAGGTCAGGGTGGAGGTCAGGGTGGAGGTCAGGGTCAGGGTCAAGGTCAGGGTGCAGGCCAGAGTCAGGGTCAAGGTCAGGGTGGAGGTCAGGGTCAAGTTCAAGGTCAGGGTAGAGGTCAGGGTCACAGTCAAGGTCAGGGTGAAGGTCAGGGTCAAGGTCACGGTGACAGTCAAGGTCAGGTTGGAGGTCGGGGTAAGGGTCAAGGTCAGGGTGAAGGTCAGGGTCAGGGTCAAGGTCAGGGTGGAGGTCAGGGTCAGGGTCAAGGTCAGGGTGGAGGTCAAGGTCAGGGTCAAGGTCAGGGTGGAGGTCAGGGTCATGGTCAAGGTCAGGGTGGAGGTCAGGGTAAAGGTCAAGGTCAGGGTGGAGGTCAGGGTGACAGTCAAGGTCAGGGTGATAGTCAGGGTCAAGGTCAAGGTCAGGGTGGAGGTCAGGGTCAGGGTCAAGGTCAGGGTGGAGGTCAGGGGCAGGGTCAAGGTCAGGGTGGAGGTCAGGGTCAAGGTCAAGGTCAGAGTGGAGGTCAGGGTCACAGTCAAGGTCAGGGTCAAGGTCAGGGTGGAGGTCAGGGTCACGGTAAAGGTCGGGGTGGAGGTCAGGGTCAGGGTCAAGGTCGGGGTGGAGGTCAGGGTCGCAGTCAAGGTCAGGATGATGGTCAGGGTCAATGTCAAGGTCAGGGTGTAGGTCAGGGTGGAGGTCAGGGTCAGGGTCAAGGTCAGGGTGGAGGTCAGGGTCAGGGTCAAGGTCAGGGTGGAGGTCAAGGTCAGGGTCAAGGTCAGGAAGGAGGTCAGGGTCATGGTCAAGGTCAGGGTGGAGGTCAGGGTCAAGGTCAAGGTCAGGTTGGAGGTCAGGGTCAGGGTCAAGGTCAGGGTGAAGGTCAGGGTCAGGGTTAAGGTCAGGGTGGAGGTCAGGGTCAGGGTCGAGGACAGGGTGGTGGTCAGGATCCGGGTCAAGGTCAGGGTGGAGGTCAGGGTCAAGGTCAAGGTCAGGGTGGAGGTCAGGGGCAGGGTCAAGGTCAGGGTGGAGGTCAGGGTCAAGGTCAAGGTCAGGGTGGAGGTCAGGGTTACAGTCAAGGTCAGGGTGATGGTCAGGGTCAAGGTCAAGGTCAGAGTGGAGGTCAGAGTCAGAGTCGAGGTCAGGGTGGAGGTCAGTGTCAAGGTCAAGGACAGGGTGGAGGTCAGGGTCACAGTCAAGGTCAGGGTGATGGTCAGGGTCAAGGTTAGGGTCGAGGTCAGGGTCAGGGTCAAGGTCAGGGTGGAGGTCAGGGTCCGGGTCAAGGTCAGGGTCAGGGTCAACGTCAGGGTGGAGGTCAGGGTCAGAGTCAAGGTCACGGTGGAGGTCACGGTCACAGTCAAGGTCAGGGTGGAGGTCAGGGTCAGGGTCAAGGTCAGGGTGGAGGTCAGGGTCGAGGTCAGGGTCAGGGTCAAGGTCAGGGTGGAGGTCAGGGTCGAGGTCAGGGTCAGGGTCAAGGTCAGGGTGAAGGTCAGGGTGAGGGTCAAGGTCAGGGTGTAGGTCAGGGTCAGAGTCAAGGTCAGGATGGAGGTCAGTGTCAAGGTCAAGGTCAGGGTGGAGTTCAGGGTCAGGGTCAAGGTCAGGGTCAAGGTCGCGGTGACAGTCAAGGTCAGGGTGGAGGTCGGAGTAAGGGTCAAGGTCAGGGTGAAGGTCAGGGTCAGGGTCCAGGTCAGGGTGGAGGTCAGGGTGGAGGTCAGGGTCAGGGTCAAGGTCAGGGTGGAGGCCAGAGTCAGGGTCAAGGTCAGGGTGGAGGTCAGGGTCAAGTTCAAGGTCAGGGTAGAGGTCAGGGTCACAGTCAAGGTCAGGGTGAAGGTCAGAGTCAAGGTCACGGTGACAGTCAAGGTCAGGTTGGAGGTCGGGGTAAGGGTCAAGGTCAGGGTGAAGGTCAGGGTCAGGGTCAAGGTCAGGGTGGAGGTCAGGGTCAGGGTCAAGGTCAGGGTGGAGGTCAAGGTCAGGGTCAAGGTCAGGGTGGAGGTCAGGGTCATGGTCAAGGTCAGGGTGGAGGTCAGGGTCAAGGTCAAGGTCAGGTTGAAGGTCAGTGTCACAGTCAAGGTCAGGGTGATAGTCAGGGTCAAGGTCAAGGTCAGGGTGGAGGTCAGGGTCAGAATCAAGGTCAGGGTGGAGGTCAGGGTCAGGGTCAAGGTCAGGGTGAAGGTCAGGGTCAAGGTCAAGGTCAGGGTGGAGGTCAGGGGCAGGGTCAAGGTCAGGGTGGAGGTCAGGGTCAAGGTCAAGGTCAGGGTGAAGGTCAGGGTCACAGTCAAGGTCAGGGTGATGGTCAGGGTCAAGGTCAGGGTCGAGGTCAGGGTCAGGGTCAAGGTCAGGGTGGAGGTCAGGGTCCGGGTCAAGGTCAGGGTCAGGGTCAACGTCAGGGTGGAGGTCAGGGTCAAAGTCAAGGTCACGGTGGAGGTCACGGTCACAGTCAAGGTCAGGGTGGAGGTCAGGGTCAGGGTCAAGGTCAGGGTGAAGGTCAGGGTCAGGGTTAAGGTCAGGGTGGAGGTCAGGGTCAGGGTCGAGGTCAGGGTGGTGGTCAGGATCCGGGTCAAGGTCAGGGTGGAGGTCAGGGTCAAGGTCAAGGTCAGGGTGGAGGTCAGGGGCAGGGTCAAGGTCAGGGTGGAGGTCAGGGTCAAGGTCAAGGTCAGGGTGGAGGTCAGGGTCACAGTCAAGGTCAGGGTGATGGTCAGGGTCAAGGTCAAGGTCAGAGTGGAGGTCAGAGGCAGAGTCGAGGTCAGGGTGGAGGTCAGTGTCAAGGTCAAGGACAGGGTGGAGGTCAGGGTCACAGTCAAGGTCAGGGTGATGGTCAGGGTCAAGGTTAGGGTCGAGGTCAGGGTCAGGGTCAAGGTCAGGGTGGAGGTCAGGGTCCGGGTCAAGGTCAGGGTCAGGGTCAACGTCAGGGTGGAGGTCAGGGTCAGAGTCAAGGTCACGGTGGAGGTCACGGTCACAGTCAAGGTCAGGGTCGAGGTCAGGGTCAGGGTCAAGGTCAGGGTGGAGGTCAGGGTCGAGGTCAGGGTCAGGGTCAAGGTCAGGGTGAAGGTCAGGGTGAGGGTCAAGGTCAGGGTGTAGGTCAGGGTCAGAGTCAAGGTCACGGTGGAGGTCACGGTCACAGTCAAGGTCAGGGTCGAGGTCAGGGTCAGGGTCAAGGTCAGGGTAAAGGTCAGGGTCAGAGTCAAGGTCAGGGTCGAGGTCAGGGTCAGGGTCAAGGTCAGGGTGGAGGTCAGGGTCACAGTCAAGGTCAGGGTCAAGGTCAAAGTCAGGGTGGAGGTCAGGGTCGGAGTCAAGGTCAGGATGGAGGTCAGGGCGGAGGTCATGGTCAGGGTCAAGGCTAGGGTCAAGGTCACGGTGACAGTCAAGGTCAGGGTGATGATCAGGGTCAAGGTCAGGGTAGAGGTCAGGGTCAGGGTCAAGGTCAGGGTGGAGGTCAGGGTCCGGGTCAAGGTCAGGGTCAGAGTCAAGGTCACGGTGGAGGTCACGGTCACAGTCAAGGTCAGGGTGGAGGTCAGGGTCAGGGTCAAGGTCAGGGTGGAGGTCAGGGTCGAGGTCAGGGTCAGGGTCAAGGTCAGGGTGGAGGTCAGGGTCAGGGTCAAGGTCAGGGTGAAGGTCAGGGTCAGGGTCAAGGTCAGGGTGGAGGTCAGGGTCACAGTCAAGGTCAGGTTAATGGCCAGGGTCAAGATCAAGGTCAAGGTGCAGGTCAGGGTCAGGGTCAAGGTCAGGGTCGAGGTCACGGTCACAGTCAAGATCAGGGTGGAGGTCAGGGTCAGGGTCAAGGTCAGGGTGAAGTTCAGGGTCGGGGTCAAGGTCAGGGTGGAGGTCAGGGTCAAGGTCAAGGTCAGGGTGGAGGTCAGGGTCACAGTCAAGGTCAGGGTGATAGTCAGGGTCAAGGTCAAGGTCATGGTGGAGGTCAGGGTCAGGGTCAAGGTCAGGGTGGAGGTCAGGGTCAGGGTCAAGGTCAGGGTGAAGGTCAGGGTCAAGGTCAAGGTCAGGGTGGAGGTCAGGGGCAGGGTCAAGGTCAGGGTGGAGGTCAGGGTCAAGGTCAAGGTCAGGGTGGAGGTCAGGGTCACAGTCAAGGTCAGGGTGATGGTCAGGGTCAAGGTTAGGGTCGAGGTTAGGGTCAGGGTCAAGGTCAGGGTGGAGGTCAGGATCCGGGTCAAGGTCAGGGTCAGGGTCAAGGTCAGGGTGGAGGTCAGGGTCGAGGTCAGGGTCAGGGTCAAGGTCAAAGTGAAGGTCAGGGTGAGGGTCAAGGTCAGGGTGTAGGTCAGGGTCAGAGTCAAGGTCACGGTGGAGGTCACGGTCACAGTCAAGGTCAGGGTCGAGGTCAGGGTCAGGGTCAAGGTCAGGGTAAAGGTCAGGGTCAGAGTCAAGGTCAGGGTCGAGGTCAGGGTCAGGGTCAAGGTCAGGGTGGAGGTCAGGGTCCGGGTCAAGGTCAGGGTGGAGGTCGGGGTCAGGGTGGAGGTCAGGGTCAGGGTCAAGGTCAGGGTCAAGGTCACGGTGACAGTCAAGGTCAGGGTGGAGGTCAGGGTGGCGGTCAGGGTCAGGGTCAAGGTCAGGGTTGAGGTCAGGGTGAGGTTCAAGGTCAGGGTCACAGTCAAGGTCAGAATCAAGGTCAAAGTCAGGGTGGAGGTCAGGGTCGGAGTCAAGGTCAGGGTAGAGGTCAGGGCGGAGGTCATGGTCAGGGTCAAGGCTAGGGTCAAGGTCACGGTGACAGTCAAGGTCAGGGTGATGGTCAGGGTCAAGGTCAGGGTAGAGGTCAGGGTCAGGGTCAAGGTCAGGGTGGAGGTCAGGGTCCCGGTCAAGGTCAGGGTCAGGGTCAAGGTCACGGTGGAGGTCACGGTCACAGTCAAGGTCAGGGTGGAGGTCAGGGTCAGGGTCAAGGTCAGGGTGGAGGTCAGGGTCGAGGTCAGGGTCAGGGTCAAGGTCAGGGTGGAGGTCAGGGTCCGGGTCAAGGTCAGGGTCAGAGTCAAGGTCACGGTGGAGGTCACGGTCACAGTCAAGGTCAGGGTGGAGGTCAGGGTCAGGGTCAAGGTCAGGGTGGAGGTCAGGGTCCGGGTCAAGGTCAGGGTCAGAGTCAAGGTCACGGTGGAGGTCACGGTCACAGTCAAGGTCAGGGTGAAGGTCAGGGTCAGGGTCAAGGTCAGGGTGGAGGTCAGGGTCAATGTCAGGGTAAAGGTCAGGGTCAGGGTCAAGGTCAGGGTGGAGGTCAGGGTCAGGGTCAAGGTCAGGGTGGAGGTCAGGGTCGAGGTCAGTGTCAGGGTCAAGGTCAGGGTGGAGGTCTGGGTCAATGTCAAGGTCAGGGTGGAGGTCAGGGTGAGGGTCAAGGTCAGGGTGGAGCTCGGGGTGAGGGTCAAGGTCAGGGTGAAGGTCAGGGTCAGGGTCAAGGTCAGGGTGGAGGTCAGGGTCACGGTAAAGATCAGGGTGGAGGTCAGGGTCAGGGTCAAGGTCAGGGTGGAGGTCAGGGTCGAGGTCAGGGTCAGGGTCAAGGTCAGGGTGAAGGTCAGGGTGAGGGTCAAGGTCAGGGTGTAGGTCAGGGTCAGAGTCAAGGTCAGGATGGAGGTCAGTGTCAAGGTCAAGGTCAGGGTGGAGGTCAGGGTCAGGGTCAAGGTCAGGGTCAAGGTCGCGGTGACAGTCAAGGTCAGGGTGGAGGTCGGAGTAAGGGTCAAGGTCAGGGTGAAGGTCAGGGTCAGGGTCCAGGTCAGGGTGGAGGTCAGGGTGGAGGTCAGGGTCAGGGTCAAGGTCAGGGTGCAGGCCAGAGTCAGGGTCAAGGTCAGGGTGGAGGTCAGGGTCAAGTTCAAGGTCAGGGTAGAGGTCAGGGTCACAGTCAAGGTCAGGGTGAAGGTCAGGGTCAAGGTCACGGTGACAGTCAAGGTCAGGTTGGAGGTCGGGGTAAGGGTCAAGGTCAGGGTGAAGGTCAGGGTCAGGGTCAAGGTCAGGGTGGAGGTCAGGGTCAGGGTCAAGGTCAGGGTGGAGGTCAAGGTCAGGGTCAAGGTCAGGGTGGAGGTCAGGGTCATGGTCAAGGTCAGGGTGGAGGTCAGGGTAAAGGTCAAGGTCAGGGTGGAGGTCAGGGTGACAGTCAAGGTCAGGGTGATAGTCAGGGTCAAGGTCAAGGTCAGGGTGGAGGTCAGGGTCAGGGTCAAGGTCAGGGTGGAGGTCAGGGGCAGGGTCAAGGTCAGGGTGGAGGTCAGGGTCAAGGTCAAGGTCAGAGTGGAGGTCAGGGTCACAGTCAAGGTCAGGGTCAAGGTCAGGGTGGAGGTCAGGGTCACGGTAAAGGTCGGGGTGGAGGTCAGGGTCAGGGTCAAGGTCGGGGTGGAGGTCAGGGTCGCAGTCAAGGTCAGGATGATGGTCAGGGTCAATGTCAAGGTCAGGGTGTAGGTCAGGGTGGAGGTCAGGGTCAGGGTCAAGGTCAGGGTGGAGGTCAGGGTCAGGGTCAAGGTCAGGGTGGAGGTCAAGGTCAGGGTCAAGGTCAGGAAGGAGGTCAGGGTCATGGTCAAGGTCAGGGTGGAGGTCAGGGTCAAGGTCAAGGTCAGGTTGGAGGTCAGGGTCAGGGTCAAGGTCAGGGTGAAGGTCAGGGTCAGGGTTAAGGTCAGGGTGGAGGTCAGGGTCAGGGTCGAGGACAGGGTGGTGGTCAGGATCCGGGTCAAGGTCAGGGTGGAGGTCAGGGTCAAGGTCAAGGTCAGGGTGGAGGTCAGGGGCAGGGTCAAGGTCAGGGTGGAGGTCAGGGTCAAGGTCAAGGTCAGGGTGGAGGTCAGGGTTACAGTCAAGGTCAGGGTGATGGTCAGGGTCAAGGTCAAGGTCAGAGTGGAGGTCAGAGTCAGAGTCGAGGTCAGGGTGGAGGTCAGTGTCAAGGTCAAGGTCAGGGTGGAGGTCAGGGTCCGGGTCAAGGTCAGGGTCAGGGTCAACGTCAGGGTGGAGGTCAGGGTCAGAGTCAAGGTCACGGTGGAGGTCACGGTCACAGTCAAGGTCAGGGTGGAGGTCAGGGTCAGGGTCAAGGTCAGGGTGGAGGTCAGGGTCGAGGTCAGGGTCAGGGTCAAGGTCAGGGTGGAGGTCAGGGTCAATGTCAAGGTCAGGGTGGAGGTCAGGGTGAGGGTCAAGGTCAGGGTGGAGCTCGGGGTAAGGGTCAAGGTCAGGGTGAAGGTCAGGGTCAGGGTCAAGGTCAGGGTGAAGGTCAGGGTCACGGTAAAGGTCAGGGTGGAGGTCAGGGTCAGGGTCAAGGTCAGGGTGGAGGTCAGGGTCGAGGTCAGGGTCAGGGTCAAGGTCAGGGTGAAGGTCAGGGTCAAGGTCAAGGTCAGGGTGGAGGTCAGGGGCAGGGTCAAGGTCAGGGTGGAGGTCAGGGTCAAGGTCAAGGTCAGGGTGGAGGTCAGGGTCACAGTCAAGGTCAGGGTGATGGTCAGGGTCAAGGTCAAGGTCAGAGTGGAGGTCAGAGGCAGAGTCGAGGTCAGGGTGGAGGTCAGTGTCAAGGTCAAGGACAGGGTGGAGGTCAGGGTCACAGTCAAGGTCAGGGTGATGGTCAGGGTCAAGGTTAGGGTCGAGGTCAGGGTCAGGGTCAAGGTCAGGGTGGAGGTCAGGGTCCGGGTCAAGGTCAGGGTCAGGGTCAAGGTCAGGGTGGAGGTCAGGGTCGAGGTCAGGGTCAGGGTCAAGGTCAGGGTGAAGGTCAGGGTGAGGGTCAAGGTCAGGGTGTAGGTCAGGGTCAGAGTCAAGGTCACGGTGGAGGTCACGGTCACAGTCAAGGTCAGGGTCGAGGTCAGGGTCAGGGTCAAGGTCAGGGTAAAGGTCAGGGTCAGAGTCAAGGTCAGGGTCGAGGTCAGGGTCAGGGTCAAGGTCAGGGTGGAGGTCAGGGTCCGGGTCAAGGTCAGGGTGGAGGTCGGGGTCAGGGTGGAGGTCAGGGTCAGGGTCAAGGTCAGGGTCAAGGTCACGGTGACAGTCAAGGTCAGGGTGGAGGTCAGGGTGGCGGTCAGGGTCAGGGTCAAGGTCAGGGTTGAGGTCAGGGTGAGGTTCAAGGTCAGGGTGGAGGTCAGGATCAAGGTCAAGGTCAGGGTGGAGGTCAGGGTCACAGTCAAGGTCAGGGTCAAGGTCAAAGTCAGGGTGGAGGTCAGGGTCGGAGTCAAGGTCAGGGTGGAGGTCAGGGCGGAGGTCATGGTCATGGTCAAGGCTAGGGTCAAGGTCACGGTGACAGTCAAGGTCAGGGTGATGGTCAGGGTCAAGGTCAGGGTAGAGGTCAGGGTCAGGGTCAAGGTCAGGGTGGAGGTCAGGGTGACAGTCAAGGTCAGGGTGATAGTCAGGGTCAAGGTCAAGGTCAGGGTGGAGGTCAGGGTGACAGTCAAGGTCAGGGTGATAGTCAGGGTCAAGGTCAAGGTCAGGGTGGAGGTCAGGGTCAGGGTCAAGGTCAGGGTGGAGGTCAGGGGCAGGGTCAAGGTCAGGGTGGAGGTCAGGGTCAAGGTCAAGGTCAGAGTGGAGGTCAGGGTCACAGTCAAGGTCAGGGTCAAGGTCAGGGTGGAGGTCAGGGTCACGGTAAAGGTCGGGGTGGAGGTCAGGGTCAGGGTCAAGGTCGGGGTGGAGGTCAGGGTCGCAGTCACGGTCAGGATGATGGTCAGGGTCAATGTCAAGGTCAGGGTGTAGGTCAGGGTGGAGGTCAGGGTCAGGGTCAAGGTCAGGGTGGAGGTCAGGGTCAGGGTCAAGGTCAGGGTGGAGGTCAAGGTCAGGGTCAAGGTCAGGAAGGAGGTCAGGGTCATGGTCAAGGTCAGGGTGGAGGTCAGGGTCAAGGTCAAGGTCAGGTTGGAGGTCAGGGTCAGGGTCAAGGTCAGGGTGAAGGTCAGGGTCAGGGTTAAGGTCAGGGTGGAGGTCAGGGTCAGGGTCGAGGACAGGGTGGTGGTCAGGATCCGGGTCAAGGTCAGGGTGGAGGTCAGGGTCAAGGTCAAGGTCAGGGTGGAGGTCAGGGGCAGGGTCAAGGTCAGGGTGGAGGTCAGGGTCAAGGTCAAGGTCAGGGTGGAGGTCAGGGTTACAGTCAAGGTCAGGGTGATGGTCAGGGTCAAGGTCAAGGTCAGAGTGGAGGTCAGAGTCAGAGTCGAGGTCAGGGTGGAGGTCAGTGTCAAGGTCAAGGACAGGGTGGAGGTCAGGGTCACAGTCAAGGTCAGGGTGATGGTCAGGGTCAAGGTTAGGGTCGAGGTCAGGGTCAGGGTCAAGGTCAGGGTGGAGGTCAGGGTCCGGGTCAAGGTCAGGGTCAGGGTCAACGTCAGGGTGGAGGTCAGGGTCAGAGTCAAGGTCACGGTGGAGGTCACGGTCACAGTCAAGGTCAGGGTGGAGGTCAGGGTCAGGGTCAAGGTCAGGGTGGAGGTCAGGGTCGAGGTCAGGGTCAGGGTCAAGGTCAGGGTGGAGGTCAGGGTCAATGTCAAGGTCAGGGTGGAGGTCAGGGTGAGGGTCAAGGTCAGGGTGGAGCTCGGGGTAAGGGACAAGGTCAGGGTGAAGGTCAGGGTCAGGGTCAAGGTCAGGGTGAAGGTCAGGGTCACGGTAAAGGTCAGGGTGGAGGTCAGGGTCAGGGTCAAGGTCAGGGTGGAGGTCAGGGTCGAGGTCAGGGTCAGGGTCAAGGTCAGGGTGAAGGTCAGGGTCAAGGTCAAGGTCAGGGTGGAGGTCAGGGGCAGGGTCAAGGTCAGGGTGGAGGTCAGGGTCAAGGTCAAGGTCAGGGTGGAGGTCAGGGTCACAGTCAAGGTCAGGGTGATGGTCAGGGTCAAGGTCAGGGTCGAGGTCAGGGTCAGGGTCAAGGTCAGGGTGGAGGTCAGGGTCCGGGTCAAGGTCAGGGTCAGGGTCAACGTCAGGGTGAAGGTCAGGGTCAAAGTCAAGGTCACGGTGGAGGTCACGGTCACAGTCAAGGTCAGGGTGGAGGTCAGGGTCAGGGTCAAGGTCAGGGTGAAGGTCAGGGTCAGGGTTGAGGTCAGGGTCAGGGTCGAGGTCAGGGTGGTGGTCAGGATCCGGGTCAAGGTCAGGGTGGAGGTCAGGGTCGAGGTCAAGGTCAGGGTGGAGGTCAGGGGCAGGGTCAAGGTCAGGGTGGAGGTCAGGGTCAAGGTCAAGGTCAGGGTGGAGGTCAGGGTC
This sequence comes from Tenthredo distinguenda, assembly GCA_947538915.1. Classification (NCBI taxonomy): domain Eukaryota; kingdom Metazoa; phylum Arthropoda; class Insecta; order Hymenoptera; family Tenthredinidae; genus Tenthredo; species Tenthredo distinguenda. The sequence continues at coordinate 18,739,901 of OX384534.1, forward strand.
ACAGTCAAGGTCAGGGTGATGGTCAGGGTCAAGGTCAAGGTCAGAGTGGAGGTCAGAGGCAGAGTCGAGGTCAGGGTGGAGGTCAGTGTCAAGGTCAAGGACAGGGTGGAGGTCAGGGTCACAGTCAAGGTCAGGGTGATGGTCAGGGTCAAGGTTAGGGTCGAGGTCAGGGTCAGGGTCAAGGTCAGGGTGGAGGTCAGGGTCCGGGTCAAGGTCAGGGTCAGGGTCAAGGTCAGGGTGGAGGTCAGGGTCGAGGTCAGGGTCAGGGTCAAGGTCAGGGTGAAGGTCAGGGTGAGGGTCAAGGTCAGGGTGTAGGTCAGGGTCAGAGTCAAGGTCACGGTGGAGGTCACGGTCACAGTCAAGGTCAGGGTCGAGGTCAGGGTCAGGGTCAAGGTCAGGGTAAAGGTCAGGGTCAGAGTCAAGGTCAGGGTCGAGGTCAGGGTCAGGGTCAAGGTCAGGGTGGAGGTCAGGGTCCGGGTCAAGGTCAGGGTGGAGGTCGGGGTCAGGGTGGAGGTCAGGGTCAGGGTCAAGGTCAGGGTCAAGGTCACGGTGACAGTCAAGGTCAGGGTGGAGGTCAGGGTGGCGGTCAGGGTCAGGGTCAAGGTCAGGGTTGAGGTCAGGGTGAGGTTCAAGGTCAGGGTGGAGGTCAGGATCAAGGTCAAGGTCAGGGTGGAGGTCAGGGTCACAGTCAAGGTCAGGGTCAAGGTCAAAGTCAGGGTGGAGGTCAGGGTCGGAGTCAAGGTCAGGGTGGAGGTCAGGGCGGAGGTCATGGTCATGGTCAAGGCTAGGGTCAAGGTCACGGTGACAGTCAAGGTCAGGGTGATGGTCAGGGTCAAGGTCAGGGTAGAGGTCAGGGTCAGGGTCAAGGTCAGGGTGGAGGTCAGGGTCCCGGTCAAGGTCAGGGTCAGGGTCAAGGTCACGGTGGAGGTCACGGTCACAGTCAAGGTCAGGGTGGAGGTCAGGGTCAGGGTCAAGGTCAGGGTGGAGGTCAGGGTCGAGGTCAGGGTCAGGGTCAAGGTCAGGGTGGAGGTCAGGGTCCGGGTCAAGGTCAGGGTCAGAGTCAAGGTCACGGTGGAGGTCACGGTCACAGTCAAGGTCAGGGTGGAGGTCAGGGTCAGGGTCAAGGTCAGGGTGGAGGTCAGGGTCCGGGTCAAGGTCAGGGTCAGAGTCAAGGTCACGGTGGAGGGCACGGTCACAGTCAAGGTCAGGGTGAAGGTCAGGGTCAGGGTCAAGGTCAGGCCGGAGGTCAGGGTCAAGGTCAGGGTAGAGGTCAGGGTCAGGGTCAAGGTCAGGGTGGAGGTCAGGGTCCGGGTCAAGGTCAGGGTGGAGGTCAGGGTCGAGGTCAGGGTCAGGGTCAAGGTCAGGGTGGAGGTCAGGGTCGAGGTCAGGGTCAGGGTCAAGGTCAGGGTGGAGGTCAGGGTCAGGGTCAAGGTCAGGGTGAAGGTCAGGGTCAGGGTCAAGGTCAGGGTGGAGGTCAGGGTCAAGGTCAGGGTAGAGGTCAGGGTCAGGGTCAAGGTCAGGGTGGAGGTCAGGGTCCGGGTCAAGGTCAGGGTCAGAGTCAAGGTCACGGTGGAGGTCACGGTCACAGTCAAGGTCAGGGTGGAGGTCAGGGTCAGGGTCAAGGTCAGGGTGGAGGTCAGGGTCGAGGTCAGGGTCAGGGTCAAGGTCAGGGTGGAGGTCAGGGTCAGGGTCAAGGTCAGGGTGAAGGTCAGGGTCAGGGTCAAGGTCAGGGTGGAGGTCAGGGTCACAGTCAAGGTCAGGTTAATGGCCAGGGTCAAGATCAAGGTCAGGGTGCAGGTCAGGGTCAGGGTCAAGGTCAGGGTCGAGGTCACGGTCACAGTCAAGGTCAGGGTGGAGGTCAGGGTCAGGTTCAAGGTCAGGGTGAAGTTCAGGGTCGGGGTCAAGGTCAGGGTGGAGGTCAGGGTGAAAGTCAGGGTCAGGGTCAAGGTCAGGGTGGAGGTCAAGGTCAGAGTCAAGGTCAGGGTGGAGGTCAGGGTGGAGGTCAGGGTCAGGGTCAAGGTCAGGGTGGAGGTCAGGGTCAGGGTCAAGGGCAGAGTGGGGGTCAGGGTCAGAGTCAACGTCAGGGTGGAGGTCAGGGTCAGGGTCAAGGTCAGGGTGGAGGTCAGGGTCAAAGTCAAGGTCAGGGTGGGGGTCATGGTCAAGGTCAAGGTCAGGGTGGAGGTCGGGGTCAGGGTCAAGGTCAGGGTAGAGGTCAGGGTGGAGGTCAGAGTCAGGGTCAAGATCAGGGTGAAGGTCAGGGTTAGGGTCAAGGTCAGGGTGGAGGTCAGGGTCAGGGTCAAGGTCAGGGTCAAGGTCGCGGTGACAGTCGAGGTCAGGTTGGAGGTCGGGGTAAGGGTCAAGGTCAGAGTGAAGGTCAGGGTCAGGGTCAAGGTCAGGGTGGAGGTCAGGGTCAGGGTCAAGGTCAGGGTGGAGGTCAAGGTCAGGGTCAAGGTCAGGAAGGAGGTCAGGGTCATGGTCAAGGTCAGGGTGGAGGTCAGGGTCAAGGTCAAGGTCAGGTTGAAGGTCAGGGTCACAGTCAAGGTCAGGGTGATAGTCAGGGTCAAGGTCAAGGTCAGGGTGGAAGTCAGGGTCAGGGTCAAGGTCAGGGTGGAGGTCAGGGTCAGGGTCAAGGTCAGGGTGAAGGTCAGGGTCAAGGTCAAGGTCAGGGTGGAGGTCAGGGGCAGGGTCAAGGTCAGGGTGGAGGTCAGGGTCAAGGTCAAGGTCAGGGTGGAGGTCAGGGTCACAGTCAAGGTCAGGGTGATGGTCAGGGTCAAGGTCAGGGTCGAGGTCAGGGTCAGGGTCAAGGTCAGGGTGGAGGTCAGGGTCCGGGTCAAGGTCAGGGTCAGGGTCAACGTCAGGGTGGAGGTCAGGGTCAAAGTCAAGGTCACGGTGGAGGTCACGGTCACAGTCAAGGTCAGGGTGGAGGTCAGGGTCAGGGTCGAGGTCAGGGTGGTGGTCAGGATCCGGGTCAAGGTCAGGGTGGAGGTCAGGGTCAAGGTCAAGTTCAGGGTGGAGGACAGGGGCAGGGTCAAGGTCAGGGTGGAGGTCAGGGTCAAGGTCAAGGTCAGGGTGGAGGTCACGGTCACAGTCAAGGTCAGGGTGATGGTCAGGGTCAAGGTTAGGGTCGAGGTCAGGGTCAGGGTCAAGGTCAGGGTGGAGGTCAGGGTCCGGGTCAAGGTCAGGGTCAGGGTCAAGGTCAGGGTGGAGGTCAGGGTCGAGGTCAGGGTCAGGGTCAAGGTCAGGGTGAAGGTCAGGGTGAGGGTCAAGGTCAGGGTGTAGGTCAGGGTCAGAGTCAAGGTCACGGTGGAGGTCACGGTCACAGTCAAGGTCAGGGTCGAGGTCAGGGTCAGGGTCAAGGTCAGGGTAAAGGTCAGGGTCAGAGTCAAGGTCAGGGTCGAGGTCAGGGTCAGGGTCAAGGTCAGGGTGGAGGTCAGGGTCCGGGTCAAGGTCAGGGTGGAGGTCGGGGTCAGGTTGGAGGTCAGGGTCAGGGTCAAGGTCAGGGTCAAGGTCACGGTGACAGTCAAGGTCAGATGGGAGGTCAGGGTGGCGGTCAGGGTCAGGGTCAAGGTCAGGGTTGAGGTCAGGGTGAGGTTTAAGGTCAGGGTGGAGGTCAGGATCAAGGTCAAGGTCAGGGTGGAGGTCAGGGTCACAGTCAAGGTCAGGGTCAAGGTCAAAGTCAGGGTGGAGGTCAGGGTCGGAGTCAAGGTCAGGGTGGAGGTCAGGGCGGAGGTCATGGTCAGGGTCAAGGCTAGGGTCAAGGTCACGGTGACAGTCAAGGTCAGGGTGATGGTCAGGGTCAAGGTCAGGGTAGAGGTCAGGGTCAGGGTCAAGGTCAGGGTGGAGGTCAGGGTCCGGGTCAAGGTCAGGGTCAGGGTCAAGGTCACGGTGGAGGTCACGGTCACAGTCAAGGTCAGGGTGGAGGTCAGGGTCAGGGTCAAGGTCAGGGTGGAGGTCAGGGTCGAGGTCAGGGTCAGGGTCAAGGTCAGGGTGGAGGTCAGGGTCAGGGTCAAGGTCAGGGTGAAGGTCAGGGTCAGGGTCAAGGTCAGGGTGGAGGTCAGGGTCAAGGTCAGGGTAGAGGTCAGGGTCAGGGTCAAGGTCAGGGTGGAGGTCAGGGTCTGGGTCAAGGTCAGGGTCAGAGTCAAGGTCACGGTGGAGGTCACGGTCACAGTCAAGGTCAGGGTGGAGGTCAGGGTCAGGGTCAAGGTCAGGGTGGAGGTCAGGGTCGAGGTCAGGGTCAGGGTCAAGGTCAGGGTGGAGGTCAGGGTCAGGGTCAAGGTCAGGGTGAAGGTCAGGGTCAGGGTCAAGGTCAGGGTGGAGGTCAGGGTCACAGTCAAGGTCAGGTTAATGGCCAGGGTCAAGATCAAGGTCAGGGTGCAGGTCAGGGTCAGGGTCAAGGTCAGGGTCGAGGTCACGGTCACAGTCAAGGTCAGGGTGGAGGTCAGGGTCAGGGTCAAGGTCAGGGTGAAGTTCAGGGTCGGGGTCAAGGTCAGGGTGGAGGTCAGGGTGAAAGTCAGGGTCAGGGTCAAGGTCAGGGTGGAGGTCAAGGTCAGAGTCAAGGTCAGGGTGGAGGTCAGGGTGGAGGTCAGGGTCAGGGTCAAGGTCAGGGTGGAGGTCAGGGTCAGGGTCAAGGGCAGAGTGGGGGTCAGGGTCAGAGTCAACGTCAGGGTGAAGGTCAGGGTCAGGGTCAAGGTCAGGGTGGAGGTCAGGGTCAAAGTCAAGGTCAGGGTGGGGGTCATGGTCAAGGTCAAGGTCAGGGTGGAGGTCGGGGTCAGGGTCAAGGTCAGGGTAGAGGTCAGGGTGGAGGTCAGGGTCAGGGTCAAGATCAGGGTGGAGGTCAGAGTTAGGGTCAAGGTCAGGGTGGAGGTCAGGGTCAGGGTCAAGGTCAGGGTCAAGGTCACGGTGACAGTCGAGGTCAGGTTGGAGGTCGGGGTAAGGGTCAAGGTCAGGGTGAAGGTCAGGGTCAGGGTCAAGGTCAGGGTGGAGGTCAGGGTCAGGGTCAAGGTCAGGGTGGAGGTCAAGGTCAGGGTCAAGGTCAGGAAGGAGGTCAGGGTCATGGTCAGGGTCAGGGTCAAGGTCAGGGTAAAGGTCAGGGTCAGAGTCAAGGTCAGGGTCGAGGTCAGGGTCAGGGTCAAGGTCAGGGTGGAGGTCAGGGTCCGGGTCAAGGTCAGGGTGGAGGTCGGGGTCAGGTTGGAGGTCAGGGTCAGGGTCAAGGTCAGGGTCAAGGTCACGGTGACAGTCAAGGTCAGATGGGAGGTCAGGGTGGCGGTCAGGGTCAGGGTCAAGGTCAGGGTTGAGGTCAGGGTGAGGTTTAAGGTCAGGGTGGAGGTCAGGATCAAGGTCAAGGTCAGGGTGGAGGTCAGGGTCACAGTCAAGGTCAGGGTCAAGGTCAAAGTCAGGGTGGAGGTCAGGGTCAAGGTCAGGGTAGAGGTCAGGGTCAGGGTCAAGGTCAGGGTGGAGGTCAGGGTCCGGGTCAAGGTCAGGGTCAGGGTCAAGGTCACGGTGGAGGTCACGGTCACAGTCAAGGTCAGGGTGGAGGTCAGGGTCAGGGTCAAGGTCAGGGTGGAGGTCAGGGTCGAGGTCAGGGTCAGGGTCAAGGTCAGGGTGGAGGTCAGGGTCAGGGTCAAGGTCAGGGTGAAGGTCAGGGTCAGGGTCAAGGTCAGGGTGGAGGTCAGGGTCAAGGTCAGGGTAGAGGTCAGGGTCAGGGTCAAGGTCAGGGTGGAGGTCAGGGTCTGGGTCAAGGTCAGGGTCAGAGTCAAGGTCACGGTGGAGGTCACGGTCACAGTCAAGGTCAGGGTGGAGGTCAGGGTCAGGGTCAAGGTCAGGGTGGAGGTCAGGGTCGAGGTCAGGGTCAGGGTCAAGGTCAGGGTGGAGGTCAGGGTCAGGGTCAAGGTCAGGGTGAAGGTCAGGGTCAGGGTCAAGGTCAGGGTGGAGGTCAGGGTCACAGTCAAGGTCAGGTTAATGGCCAGGGTCAAGATCAAGGTCAGGGTGCAGGTCAGGGTCAGGGTCAAGGTCAGGGTCGAGGTCACGGTCACAGTCAAGGTCAGGGTGGAGGTCAGGGTCAGGGTCAAGGTCAGGGTGAAGTTCAGGGTCGGGGTCAAGGTCAGGGTGGAGGTCAGGGTGAAAGTCAGGGTCAGGGTCAAGGTCAGGGTGGAGGTCAAGGTCAGAGTCAAGGTCAGGGTGGAGGTCAGGGTGGAGGTCAGGGTCAGGGTCAAGGTCAGGGTGGAGGTCAGGGTCAGGGTCAAGGGCAGAGTGGGGGTCAGGGTCAGAGTCAACGTCAGGGTGAAGGTCAGGGTCAGGGTCAAGGTCAGGGTGGAGGTCAGGGTCAAAGTCAAGGTCAGGGTGGGGGTCATGGTCAAGGTCAAGGTCAGGTTGAAGGTCAGGGTCACAGTCAAGGTCAGGGTGATAGTCAGGGTCAAGGTCAAGGTCAGGGTGGAGGTCAGAGTCAGGGTCAAGGTCAGGGTGGAGGTCAGGGTCAGGGTCAAGGTCAGGGTGGAGGTCAGGGTCAAGGTCAAGGTCAGGGTGGAGGTCAGGGTCACAGTCAAGGTCAGGGTGATGGTCAGGGTCAAGGTCAGGGTCGAGGTCAGGGTCAGGGTCAAGGTCAGGGTGGAGGTCAGGGTCCGGGTCAAGGTCAGGGTCAGGGTCAACGTCAGAGTGGAGGTCAGGGTCAAAGTCAAGGTCACGGTGGAGGTCACGGTCACAGTCAAGGTCAGGGTGGAGGTCAGGGTCAGGGTCAAGGTCAGGGTGAAGGTCAGGGTCAGGGTTAAGGTCAGGGTGGAGGTCAGGGTCAGGGTCGAGGTCAGGGTGGTGGTCAGGATCCGGGTCAAGGTCAGGGTGGAGGTCAGGGTCAAGGTCAAGGTCAGGGTGGAGGTCAGGGGCAGGGTCAAGGTCAGGGTGGAGGTCAGGGTCAAGGTCAAGGTCAGGGTGGAGGTCAGGGTCACAGTCAAGGTCAGGGTGATGGTCAGGGTCAAGGTTAGGGTCGAGGTCAGGGTCAGGGTCAAGGTCAGGGTGGAGGTCAGGGTCCGGGTCAAGGTCAGGGTCAGGGTCAAGGTCAGGGTGGAGGTCAGGGTCGAGGTCAGGGTCAGGGTCAAGGTCAGGGTGAAGGTCAGGGTGAGGGTCAAGGTCAGGGTGTAGGTCAGGGTCAGAGTCAAGGTCACGGTGGAGGTCACGGTCACAGTCAAGGTCAGGGTCGAGGTCAGGGTCAGGGTCAAGGTCAGGGTAAAGGTCAGGGTCAGAGTCAAGGTCAGGGTCGAGGTCAGGGTCAGGGTCAAGGTCAGGGTGGAGGTCAGGGTCCAGGTCAAGGTCAGGGTGGAGGTCGGGGTCAGGGTGGAGGTCAGGGTCAGGGTCACGGTGACAGTCAAGGTCAGGGTGGAGGTCAGGGTGGCGGTCAGGGTCAGGGTGAAGGTCAGGGTTGAGGTCAGGGTGAGGTTCAAGGTCAGGGTGGAGGTCAGGATCAAGGTCAAGGTCAGGGTGGAGGTCAGGGTCACAGTCAAGGTCAGGGTCAAGGTCAAAGTCAGGGTGGAGGTCAGGGTCGGAGTCAAGGTCAGGGTGGAGGTCAGAGCGGAGGTCATGGTCAGGGTCAAGGCTAGGGTCAAGGTCACGGTGACAGTCAAGGTCAGGGTGATGGTCAGGGTCAAGGTCAGGGTAGAGGTCAGGGTCAGGGTCAAGGTCAGGGTGGAGGTCTGGGTCCCGGTCAAGGTCAGGGTCAGGGTCAAGGTCACGGTGGAGGTCACGGTCACAGTCAAGGTCAGGGTGGAGGTCAGGGTCAGGGTCAAGGTCAGGGTGGAGGTCAGGGTCGAGGTCAGGGTCAGGGTCAAGGTCAGGGTGGAGGTCAGGGTCCGGGTCAAGGTCAGGGTCAGAGTCAAGGTGACGGTGGAGGTCACGGTCACAGTCAAGGTCAGGGTGGAGGTCAGGGTCAGGGTCAAGGTCAGGGTGGAGGTCAGGGTCCGGGTCAAGGTCAGGGTCAGAGTCAAGGTCACGGTGGAGGTCACGGTCACAGTCAAGGTCAGGGTGAAGGTCAGGGTCAGGGTCAAGGTCAGGGTGGAGGTCAGGGTCAAGGTCAGGGTAGAGGTCAGGGTCAGGGTCAAGGTCAGGGTGGAGGTCAGGGTCCGGGTCAAGGTCAGGGTGGAGGTCAGGGTCGAGGTCAGGGTCAGGGTCAAGGTCAGGGTGGAGGTCAGGGTCGAGGTCAGGGTCAGGGTCAAGGTCAGGGTGGAGGTCAGGGTCAGGGTCAAGGTCAGGGTGGAGGTCAGGGTCAGGGTCAAGGTCAGGGTGGAGGTCAGGGTCAAGGTCAGGGTAGAGGTCAGGGTCAGGGTCAAGGTCAGGGTGGAGGTCGGGGTCCGGGTCAAGGTCAGGGTCAGAGTCAAGGTCACGGTGGAGGTCACGGTCACAGTCAAGGTCAGGGTGGAGGTCAGGGTCAGGGTCAAGGTCAGGGTGGAGGTCAGGGTCGAGGTCAGGGTCAGGGTCAAGGTCAAGGTGGAGGTCAGGGTCAGGGTCAAGGTCAGGGTGAAGGTAAGGGTCAGGGTCAAGGTCAGGGTGGAGGTCAGGGTCACAGTCAAGGTCAGGTTAATGGCCAGGGTCAAGATCAAGGTCAGGGTGCAGGTCAGGGTCAGGGTCAAGGTCAGGGTCGAGGTCACGGTCACAGTCAAGGTCAGGGTGGAGGTCAGGGTCAGGGTCAAGGTCAGGGTGAAGTTCAGGGTCGGGGTCAAGGTCAGGGTGGAGGTCAGGGTGAAAGTCAGGGTCAGGGTCAAGGTCAGGGTGGAGGTCAAGGTCAGAGTCAAGGTCAGGGTGGAGGTCAGGGTGGAGGTCAGGGTCAGGGTCAAGGTCAGGGTGGAGGTCAGGGTCAGGGTCAAGGGCAGAGTGAGGGTCAGGGTCAGAGTCAACGTCAGGGTGGAGGTCAGGGTCAGGGTCAAGGTCAGGGTGGAGGTCAGGGTCAAAGTCAAGGTCAGGGTGGGGGTCATGGTCAAGGTCAAGGTCAGGGTGGAGGTCGGGGTCAGGGTCAAGGTCAGGGTAGAGGTCAGGGTGGAGGTCAGGGTCAGGGTCAAGATCAGGGTGGAGGTCAGGGTTAGGGTCAAGGTCAGGGTGGAGGTCAGGGTCAGGGTCAAGGTCAGGGTCAAGGTCACGGTGACAGTCGAGGTCAGGTTGGAGGTCGGGGTAAGGATCAAGGTCAGGGTGAAGGTCAGGGTCAGGGTCAAGGTCAGGGTGGAGGTCAGAGTCAGGGTCAAGGTCAGGGTCAAGGTCAGGAAGGAGGTCAGGGTCATGGTCAAGGTCAGGGTGGAGGTCAGGGTCAAGGTCAAGGTCAGGTTGAAGGTCAGGGTCACAGTCAAGGTCAGGGTGATAGTCAGGGTCAAGGTCAAGGTCAGGGTGGAGGTCAGGGTCGGGGTCAAGGTCAGGGTAGAGGTCAGGGTCAGGGTCAAGGTCAGGGTGAAGGTCAGGGTCAAGGTCAAGGTCAGGGTGGAGGTCAGGGGCAGGGTCAAGGTCAGGGTGGAGGTCAGGGTCAAGGTCAAGGTCAGGGTGGAGGTCAGGGTCACAGTCAAGGTCAGGGTGATGGTCAGGGTCAAGGTCAGGGTCGAGGTCAGCGTCAGGGTCAAGGTCAGGGTGGAGGTCAGGGTCCGGGTCAAGGTCAGGGTCAGGGTCAACGTCAGGGTGGAGGTCAGGGTCAAAGTCAAGGTCACGGTGGAGGTCACGGTCACAGTCAAGGTCAGGGTGGAGGTCAGGGTCAGGGTCAAGGTCAGGGTGAAGGTCAGGGTCAGGGTTAAGGTCAGGGTCGAGGTCAGGGTGGTGGTCAGGATCCGGGTCAAGGTCAGGGTGGAGGTCAGGGTCAAGGTCAAGGTCAGGGTGGAGGTCAGGGGCAGGGTCAAGGTCAGGGTGGAGGTCAGGGTCAAGGTCAAGGTCAGGGTGGAGGTCAGGGTCACAGTCAAGGTCAGGGTGATGGTCAGGGTCAAGGTTAGGGTCGAGATCAGGGTCAGGGTCAAGGTCAGGGTGGAGGTCAGGGTCCGGGTCAAGGTCAGGGTCAGGGTCAAGGTCAGGGTGGAGGTCAGGGTCGAGGTCAGGGTCAGGGTCAAGGTCAGGGTGAAGGTCAGGGTGAGGGTCAAGGTCAGGGTGTAGGTCAGGGTCAGAGTCAAGGTCACGGTGGAGGTCACGGTCACAGTCAAGGTCAGGGTCGAGGTCAGGGTCAGGGTCAAGGTCAGGGTAAAGGTCAGGGTCAGAGTCAAGGTCAGGGTCGAGGTCAGGGTCAGGGTCAAGGTCAGGGTGGAGGTCAGGGTCCGGGTCAAGGTCAGGGTGGAGGTCGGGGTCAGGGTGGAGGTCAGGGTCAGGGTCAAGGTCAGGGTCAAGGTCACGGTGACAGTCAAGGTGAGGGTGGAGGTCAGGGTGGCGGTCAGGGTCAGGGTCAAGGTCAGGGTTGAGGTCAGGGTGAGGTTCAAGGTCAGGGTGGAGGTCAGGATCAAGGTCAAGGTCAGGGTGGAGGTCAGGGTCACAGTCAAGGTCAGGGTCAAGGTCAAAGTCAGGGTGGAGGTCAGGGTGAGGTTCAAGGTCAGGGTGGAGGTCAGGATCAAGGTCAAGGTCAGGGTGGAGGTCAGGGTGACAGTCAAGGTCAGGGTCAAGGTCAAAGTCAGGGTGGAGGTCAGGGTCGGAGTCAAGGTCAGGGTGGAGGTCAGGGCGGAGGTCATGGTCAGGGTCAAGGCTAGGGTCAAGTTCACAGTGACAGTCAAGGTCAGGGTGATGGTCAGGGTCAAGGTCAGGGTAGAGGTCAGGGTCAGGGTCAAGGTCAGGGTGGAGGTCAGGGTCCCGGTCAAGGTCAGGGTCAGGGTCAAGGTCACGGTGGAGGTCACGGTCACAGTCAAGGTCAGGGTGGAGGTCAGGGTCAGGGTCAAGGTCAGGGTGGAGGTCAGGGTCGAGGTCAGGGTCAGGGTCAAGGTCAGGGTGGAGGTCAGGGTCCGGGTCAAGGTCAGGGTCAGAGTCAAGGTGACGGTGGAGGTCACGGTCACAGTCAAGGTCAGGGTGGAGGTCAGGGTCAGGGTCAAGGTCAGGGTGGAGGTCAGGGTCCGGGTCAAGGTCAGGGTCAGAGTCAAGGTCACGGTGCAGGTCACGGTCACAGTCAAGGTCAGGGTGAAGGTCAGGGTCAGGGTCAAGGTCAGGGTGGAGGTCAGGGTCAAGGTCAGGGTAGAGGTCAGGGTCAGGGTCAAGGTCAGGGTGGAGGTCAGGGTCCGGGTCAAGGTCAGGGTGGAGGTCAGGGTCGAGGTCAGGGTCAGGGTCAAGGTCAGGGTGGAGGTCAGGGTCGAGGTCAGGGTCAGGGTCAAGGTCAGGGTGGAGGTCAGGGTCAGGGTCAAGGTCAGGGTGAAGGTCAGGGTCAGGGTCAAGGTCAGGGTGGAGGTCAGGGTCAAGGTCAGGGTAGAGGTCAGGGTCAGGGTCAAGGTCAGGGTGGAGGTCAGGGTCCGGGTCAAGGTCAGGGTCAGAGTCAAGGTCACGGTGGAGGTCACGGTCACAGTCAAGGTCAGGGTGGAGGTCAGGGTCAGGGTCAAGGTCAGGGTGGAGGTCAGGGTCGAGGTCAGGGTCAGGGTCAAGGTCAAGGTGGAGGTCAGGGTCAGGGTCAAGGTCAGGGTCAGAGTCAAGGTCACGGTGGAGGTCACGGTCACAGTCAAGGTCAGGGTGGAGGTCAGGGTCAGGGTCAAGGTCAGGGTGGAGGTCAGGGTCCGGGTCAAGGTCAGGGTCAGAGTCAAGGTCACGGTGGAGGTCACGGTCACAGTCAAGGTCAGGGTAAATGTCAGGGTCAGGGTCAAGGTCAGGGTGGAGGTCAGGGTCAAGGTCAGGGTAGAGGTCAGGGTGGAGGTCAGGGTCCGGGTCAAGGTCAGGGTGGAGGTCAGGGTCGAGGTCAGGGTCAGGGTCAAGGTCAGGGTGGAGGTCAGGGTCGAGGTCAGGGTCAGGGTCAAGGTCAGGGTGGAGGTCAGGGTCAGGGTCAAGGTCAGGGTGAAGGTCGGGGTCAGGGTCAAAGTCAGGGTGGAGGTCAGGGTCAAGGTCAGGGTAGAGGTCAGGGTCAGGGTCAAGGTCAGGGTGGAGGTCAGGGTCCGGGTCAAGGTCAGGGTCAGAGTCAAGGTCACGGTGGAGGTCACGGTCACAGTCAAGGTCAGGGTGGACGTCAGGGTCAGGGTCAAGGTCGAGGTGGAGGTCAGGGTCGAGGTCAGGGTCAGGGTCAAGGTCAGGGTGGAGGTCAGGGTCAGGGTCAAGGTCAGGGTGTAGGTCAGGGTCAGGGTCAAGGTCAGGGTGGAGGTCAGGGTCACAGTCAAGGTCAGGTTAATGGCCAGGGTCAAGATCAAGGTCAGGGTGCAGGTCAGGGTCAGGGTCAAGGTCAGGGTCGAGGTCACGGTCACGGTCAAGGTCAGGGTGGAGGTCAGGGTCAGGGTCAAGGTCAGGGTGAAGTTCAGGGTCGGGGTCAAGGTCAGGGTGGAGGTCAGGGTGTAAGTCAGGGTCAGGGTCAAGGTCAGGGTGGAGGTCAAGGTCAGAGTCAAGGTCAGGGTGGAGGTCAGGGTGGAGGTCAGGGTCAGGGTCAAGGTCAGGGTGGAGGTCAGGGTCAGGGTCAAGGGCAGAGTGGGGGTCAGGGTCAGAGTCAACGTCAGGGTGGAGGTCAGGATCAGGGTCAAGGTCAGGGTGGAGGTCAGGGTCAAAGTCAAGGTCAGGGTGGGGGTCATGGTCAAGGTCAAGGTCAGGGTGAAGGTCGGGGTCAGGGTCAAGGTCAGGGTAGAGGTCAGGGTGGAGGTCAGGGTCAGGGTCAAGATCAGGGTGGAGGTCAGGGTTAGGGTCAAGGTCAGGGTGGAGGTCAGGGTCAGGGTCAAGGTCAGGGTCAAGGTCACGGTGACAGTCGAGGTCAGGTTGGAGGTCGGGGTAAGGGTCAAGGTCAGGGTGAAGGTCAGGGTCAGGGTCAAGGTCAGGGTGGAGGTCAGGGTCAGGGTCAAGGTCAGGGTGGAGGTCAAGGTCAGGGTGGAGGTCAGGGTCAGAGTCAAGGTCACGGTGGAGGTCACGGTCACAGTCAAGGTCAGGGTGGAGGTCAGGGTCGAGGTCAGGGTCAGGGTCAAGGTCAGGGTGGAGGTCAGGGTCGAGGTCAGGGTCAGGGTCAAGGTCAGGGTGGAGGTCAGGGTCAGGGTCAAGGTCAGGGTGAAGGTCAGGGTCAGGGTCAAGGTCAGGGTGGAGGTCAGGGTCAAGGTCAGGGTAGAGGTCAGGGTCAGGGTCAAGGTCAGGGTGGAGGTCAGGGTCCGGGTCAAGGTCAGGGTCAGAGTCAAGGTCACGGTGGAGGTCACGGTCACAGTCAAGGTCAGGGTGGAGGTCAGGGTCAGGGTCAAGGTCAGGGTGGAGGTCAGGGTCGAGGTCAGGGTCAGGGTCAAGGTCAAGGTGGAGGTCAGGGTCAGGGTCAAGGTCAGGGTCAGAGTCAAGGTCACGGTGGAGGTCACGGTCACAGTCAAGGTCAGGGTGGAGGTCAGGGTCAGGGTCAAGGTCAGGGTGGAGGTCAGGGTCCGGGTCAAGGTCAGGGTCAGAGTCAAGGTCACGGTGGAGGTCACGGTCACAGTCAAGGTCAGGGTAAATGTCAGGGTCAGGGTCAAGGTCAGGGTGGAGGTCAGGGTCAAGGTCAGGGTAGAGGTCAGGGTGGAGGTCAGGGTCCGGGTCAAGGTCAGGGTGGAGGTCAGGGTCGAGGTCAGGGTCAGGGTCAAGGTCAGGGTGGAGGTCAGGGTCGAGGTCAGGGTCAGGGTCAAGGTCAGGGTGGAGGTCAGGGTCAGGGTCAAGGTCAGGGTGAAGGTCGGGGTCAGGGTCAAAGTCAGGGTGGAGGTCAGGGTCAAGGTCAGGGTAGAGGTCAGGGTCAGGGTCAAGGTCAGGGTGGAGGTCAGGGTCCGGGTCAAGGTCAGGGTCAGAGTCAAGGTCACGGTGGAGGTCACGGTCACAGTCAAGGTCAGGGTGGACGTCAGGGTCAGGGTCAAGGTCGAGGTGGAGGTCAGGGTCGAGGTCAGGGTCAGGGTCAAGGTCAGGGTGGAGGTCAGGGTCAGGGTCAAGGTCAGGGTGTAGGTCAGGGTCAGGGTCAAGGTCAGGGTGGAGGTCAGGGTCAAAGTCAAGGTCAGGGTGGGGGTCATGGTCAAGGTCAAGGTCAGGGTGAAGGTCGGGGTCAGGGTCAAGGTCAGGGTAGAGGTCAGGGTGGAGGTCAGGGTCAGGGTCAAGATCAGGGTGGAGGTCAGGGTTAGGGTCAAGGTCAGGGTGGAGGTCAGGGTCAGGGTCAAGGTCAGGGTCAAGGTCACGGTGACAGTCGAGGTCAGGTTGGAGGTCGGGGTAAGGGTCAAGGTCAGGGTGAAGGTCAGGGTCAGGGTCAAGGTCAGGGTGGAGGTCAGGGTCAGGGTCAAGGTCAGGGTGGAGGTCAAGGTCAGGGTGGAGGTCAGGGTCAGAGTCAAGGTCACGGTGGAGGTCACGGTCACAGTCAAGGTCAGGGTGGAGGTCAGGGTCGAGGTCAGGGTCAGGGTCAAGGTCAGGGTGGAGGTCAGGGTCAAGGTCAGGGTCAGGGTCAAGGTCAGGGTGGAGGTCAGGGTCAGGGTCAAGGTCAGGGTGAAGGTCAGGGTCAGGGTCAAGGTCAGGGTGGAGGTCAGGGTCAAGGTCAGGGTAGAGGTCAGGGTCAGGGTCAAGGTCAGGGTGGAGGTCAGGGTCCGGGTCAAGGTCAGGGTCAGAGTCAAGGTCACGGTGGAGGTCACGGTCACAGTCAAGGTCAGGGTGGAGGTCAGGGTCAGGGTCAAGGTCAGGGTGGAGGTCAGGGTCGAGGTCAGGGTCAGGGTCAAGGTCAAGGTGGAGGTCAGGGTCAGGGTCAAGGTCAGGGTCAGAGTCAAGGTCACGGTGGAGGTCACGGTCACAGTCAAGGTCAGGGTGGAGGTCAGGGTCAGGGTCAAGGTCAGGGTCAAGGTCACGGTGACAGTCGAGGTCAGGTTGGAGGTCGGGGTAAGGGTCAAGGTCAGGGTGAAGGTCAGGGTCAGGGTCAAGGTCAGGGTGGAGGTCAGGGTCAGGGTCAAGGTCAGGGTGGAGGTCAAGGTCAGGGTGGAGGTCAGGGTCAGAGTCAAGGTCACGGTGGAGGTCACGGTCACAGTCAAGGTCAGGGTGGAGGTCAGGGTCAGTGTCAAGGTCGGGGTGGAGGTCAGGGTCAGGGTCAAGGTCAGGGTGGAGGTCAGGGTCAGGGTCAAGGTCAGGGTGGAGGTCAGTGTCAAGGTCAAGGTTAGGGTGGAGGTCAGGGTCAGGGTCAAGGTCAGGGTGCAGGTCAGGGTAAATGTCAAGGTCAGGGTGAAGGTCAGGGTCAAGGTCAAGGTCGGGGTGGAGGTCAGGGTCAGAGTCAAGGTCAGGGTGGAGGTCAGGGTCAGGGTCAAGGTCAGGGTGGAGTTCAGGGTCAGAGTCAAGATCAGGGTGGAGGTCAGGGTGGCGGTCAGGGTCAGGGTCAAGGTCAGGGTTGAGGTCAGGGTGAGGGTCAATGTCAGGGTGGAGGTCAGGATCAAGGTCAAGGTCAGGGTGGAGGTCAGGGTCACAGTCAAGGTCAGGGTGAAGGTCAGGGTCAAGGTCAAGGTCAGGGTCAAGGTCACGGTGACAGTCACGGTCAGGTTGGAGGTCGGGGTGAGGGTCAAGGTCAGGGTGAAGGTCAGGGTCAGGGTGGAGGTCAGGGTCAGGGTCAAGGTCAGGGTGGAGGTCAGGGGCAGGGTCAAGGTCAGGGTGGAGCTCAGAGTCAAGGTCAAGGTCAGAGTGGAGGTCAGGGTCACAGTCAAGGTCAGGTTCAAGGTCAGGGTGGAGGTCAGGGTCACGGTAAAGGTCGGGGTGGAGGTCAGGGTCAGGGTCAAGGTCGGGGTGGAGGTCAGGGTCGCAGTCAAGGTCAGGATGATGGTCAGGGTCAATGTCAAGGTCAGGGTGGAGGTCAGGGTGGAGGTCAGGGTCAGGGTCAAGGTCAGGGTGGAGGTCAAGGTCAGAGTCAAGGTCGGGGTGGAGGTCAGGGTGGAGGTCAGGGTCAGGGTCAAGGTCAGGGTGGAGGTCACGGTCACAGTCAAGGTCAGGGTTGAGGTCAGTGTCAAGGTCAAGGACAGGGTGGAGGGCAGGGTCAGGGTCAAGGGCAGAGTGGGGGTCAGGGTCAGAGTCAACGTCAGGGTGGAGGTCAGGGTCAGGGTGGAGGTCAGGGTGGAGGTCAGGGTCAGGGTCAAGGTCAGGGTGGAGGTCAAGGTCAGAGTCAAGGTCGGGGTGGAGGTCAGGGTGGAGGTCAGGGTCAGGGTCAAGGTCAGGGTGAAGGTCACGGTCACAGTCAAGGTCAGGGTTGAGGTCAGTGTCAAGGTCAAGGACAGGGTGGAGGGCAGGGTCAGGGTCAAGGGCAGAGTGGGGGTCAGGGTCAGAGTCAACGTCAGGGTGGAGGTCAGGGTCAGGGTCAAGGTCAGGGTGGAGGTCAGGGTCAAAGTCAAGGTCAGGGTGGGGGTCATGGTCAAGGTCAAGGTCAGGGTGGAGGTCGGGGTCAGGGTCAAGGTCAGGGTAGAGGTCAGGAGGAGGTCAGGGTCAGGGTCAAGATCAGGGTGGAGGTCAGGGTTAGGGTCAAGGTCAGGGTGGAGGTCAGGGTCAGGGTCAAGGTCAGGGTCAAGGTCACGGTGACAGTCAAGGTCAGGTTGGAGGTCGGGGTAAGGGTCAAGGTCAGGGTCAAGGTCAGGGTCAGGGTCAAGGTCAGGGTGGAGGTCAGGGTCAGGGTCAAGGTCAGGGTGGAGGTCAAGGTCAGGGTCAAGGTCAGGAAGGAGGTCAGGGTCATAGTCAAGGTCAGGGTGGAGGTCAGGGTCAAGGTCAAGGTCAGGTTGGAGGTCAGGGTCACAGTCAAGGTCAGGGTGATAGTCAGGGTCAAGGTCAAGGTCAGGCTGGAGGTCAGGGTCAGGGTCAAGGTCAGGGTCAAGGTCACGGTGACAGTCAAGGTCAGGGTGGAGGTCGGAGTAAGGGTCAAGGTCAAGGTGAAGGTCAGGGTCAGGGTCAAGGTCAGGGTGGAGGTCAGGGTGGAGGTCAGGGTCAGGGTCAAGGTCAGGGTGGAGGCCAGAGTCAGGGTCAAGGTCAGGGTGGAGGTCAGGGTCAAGGTCAAGGTCGGGGTTGAGGTCAGGGTCACAGTCAAGGTCAGGGTGAAGGTCAGGGTCAAGGTCAAGGTCAGGGTCAAGGTCACGGTGACAGTCAAGGTCAGGCTGGAGGTCGGGATGAGGGTCAAGGTCAGGGTGGAGGTCAGTGTCAAGGTCAAGGTTAGGGTGGAGGTCAGGGTCAGGGTCAAGGTCAGGGTGCAGGTCAGGGTAAATGTCAAGGTCAGGGTGAAGGTCAGGGTCAAGGTCAAGGTCGGGGTGGAGGTCAGGGTCAGAGTCAAGGTCAGGGTGGAGGTCAGGGTCAGGGTCAAGGTCAGGGTGGAGTTCAGGGTCAGAGTCAAGATCAGGGTGGAGGTCAGGGTGGCGGTCAGGGTCAGGGTCAAGGTCAGGGTTGAGGTCAGGGTGAGGGTCAATGTCAGGGTGGAGGTCAGGATCAAGGTCAAGGTCAGGGTGGAGGTCAGGGTCACAGTCAAGGTCAGGGTGAAGGTCAGGGTCAAGGTCAAGGTCAGGGTCAAGGTCACGGTGACAGTCACGGTCAGGTTGGAGGTCGGGGTGAGGGTCAAGGTCAGGGTGAAGGTCAGGGTCAGGGTGGAGGTCAGGGTCAGGGTCAAGGTCAGGGTGGAGGTCAGGGGCAGGGTCAAGGTCAGGGTGGAGCTCAGAGTCAAGGTCAAGGTCAGAGTGGAGGTCAGGGTCACAGTCAAGGTCAGGTTCAAGGTCAGGGTGGAGGTCAGGGTCACGGTAAAGGTCGGGGTGGAGGTCAGGGTCAGGGTCAAGGTCGGGGTGGAGGTCAGGGTCGCAGTCAAGGTCAGGATGATGGTCAGGGTCAATGTCAAGGTCAGGGTGGAGGTCAGGGTGGAGGTCAGGGTCAGGGTCAAGGTCAGGGTGGAGGTCAAGGTCAGAGTCAAGGTCGGGGTGGAGGTCAGGGTGGAGGTCAGGGTCAGGGTCAAGGTCAGGGTGGAGGTCACGGTCACAGTCAAGGTCAGGGTTGAGGTCAGTGTCAAGGTCAAGGACAGGGTGGAGGGCAGGGTCAGGGTCAAGGGCAGAGTGGGGGTCAGGGTCAGAGTCAACGTCAGGGTGGAGGTCAGGGTCAGGGTGGAGGTCAGGGTGGAGGTCAGGGTCAGGGTCAAGGTCAGGGTGGAGGTCAAGGTCAGAGTCAAGGTCGGGGTGGAGGTCAGGGTGGAGGTCAGGGTCAGGGTCAAGGTCAGGGTGGAGGTCACGGTCACAGTCAAGGTCAGGGTTGAGGTCAGTGTCAAGGTCAAGGACAGGGTGGAGGGCAGGGTCAGGGTCAAGGGCAGAGTGGGGGTCAGGGTCAGAGTCAACGTCAGGGTGGAGGTCAGGGTCAGGGTCAAGGTCAGGGTGGAGGTCAGGGTCAAAGTCAAGGTCAGGGTGGGGGTCATGGTCAAGGTCAAGGTCAGGGTGGAGGTCGGGGTCAGGGTCAAGGTCAAGGTCAGGGTGCAGGTCAGGGTCAGGGTCAAGGTCAGGGTCGAGGTCACGGTCACAGTCAAGGTCAGGGTGGAGGTCAGGGTCAGGGTCAAGGTCAGGGTGAAGTTCAGGGTCGGGGTCAAGGTCAGGGTGGAGGTCAGGGTGAAAGTCAGGGTCAGGGTCAAGGTCAGGGTGGAGGTCAAGGTCAGAGTCAAGGTCAGGGTGGAGGTCAGGGTGGAGGTCAGGGTCAGGGTCAAGGTCAGGGTGGAGGTCAGGGTCAGGGTCAAGGTCAGAGTGAGGGTCAGGGTCAGAGTCAACGTCAGGGTGGAGGTCAGGGTCAGGGTCAAGGTCAGGGTGGAGGTCAGGGTCAAAGTCAAGGTCAGGGTGGGGGTCATGGTCAAGGTCAAGGTCAGGGTGGAGGTCGGGGTCAGGGTCAAGGTCAGGGTAGAGGTCAGGGTGGAGGTCAGGGTCAGGGTCAAGATCAGGGTGGAGGTCAGGGTTAGGGTCAAGGTCAGGGTGGAGGTCAGGGTCAGGGTCAAGGTCAGGGTCAAGGTCACGGTGACAGTCGAGGTCAGGTTGGAGGTCGGGGTAAGGATCAAGGTCAGGGTGAAGGTCAGGGTCAGGGTCAAGGTCAGGGTGGAGGTCAGAGTCAGGGTCAAGGTCAGGGTCAAGGTCAGGAAGGAGGTCAGGGTCATGGTCAAGGTCAGGGTGGAGGTCAGGGTCAAGGTCAAGGTCAGGTTGAAGGTCAGGGTCACAGTCAAGGTCAGGGTGATAGTCAGGGTCAAGGTCAAGGTCAGGGTGGAGGTCAGGGTCAGGGTCAAGGTCAGGGTAGAGGTCAGGGTCAGGGTCAAGGTCAGGGTGAAGGTCAGGGTCAAGGTCAAGGTCAGGGTGGAGGTCAGGGGCAGGGTCAAGGTCAGGGTGGAGGTCAGGGTCAAGGTCAAGGTCAGGGTGGAGGTCAGGGTCACAGTCAAGGTCAGGGTGATGGTCAGGGTCAAGGTCAGGGTCGAGGTCAGCGTCAGGGTCAAGGTCAGGGTGGAGGTCAGGGTCCGGGTCAAGGTCAGGGTCAGGGTCAACGTCAGGGTGGAGGTCAGGGTCAAAGTCAAGGTCACGGTGGAGGTCACGGTCACAGTCAAGGTCAGGGTGGAGGTCAGGGTCAGGGTCAAGGTCAGGGTGAAGGTCAGGGTCAGGGTTAAGGTCAGGGTCGAGGTCAGGGTGGTGGTCAGGATCCGGGTCAAGGTCAGGGTGGAGGTCAGGGTCAAGGTCAAGGTCAGGGTGGAGGTCAGGGGCAGGGTCAAGGTCAGGGTGGAGGTCAGGGTCAAGGTCAAGGTCAGGGTGGAGGTCAGGGTCACAGTCAAGGTCAGGGTGATGGTCAGGGTCAAGGTTAGGGTCGAGATCAGGGTCAGGGTCAAGGTCAGGGTGGAGGTCAGGGTCCGGGTCAAGGTCAGGGTCAGGGTCAAGGTCAGGGTGGAGGTCAGGGTCGAGGTCAGGGTCAGGGTCAAGGTCAGGGTGAAGGTCAGGGTGAGGGTCAAGGTCAGGGTGTAGGTCAGGGTCAGAGTCAAGGTCACGGTGGAGGTCACGGTCACAGTCAAGGTCAGGGTCGAGGTCAGGGTCAGGGTCAAGGTCAGGGTAAAGGTCAGGGTCAGAGTCAAGGTCAGGGTCGAGGTCAGGGTCAGGGTCAAGGTCAGGGTGGAGGTCAGGGTCCGGGTCAAGGTCAGGGTGGAGGTCGGGGTCAGGGTGGAGGTCAGGGTCAGGGTCAAGGTCAGGGTCAAGGTCACGGTGACAGTCAAGGTGAGGGTGGAGGTCAGGGTGGCGGTCAGGGTCAGGGTCAAGGTCAGGGTTGAGGTCAGGGTGAGGTTCAAGGTCAGGGTGGAGGTCAGGATCAAGGTCAAGGTCAGGGTGGAGGTCAGGGTCACAGTCAAGGTCAGGGTCAAGGTCAAAGTCAGGGTGGAGGTCAGGGTGAGGTTCAAGGTCAGGGTGGAGGTCAGGATCAAGGTCAAGGTCAGGGTGGAGGTCAGGGTGACAGTCAAGGTCAGGGTCAAGGTCAAAGTCAGGGTGGAGGTCAGGGTCGGAGTCAAGGTCAGGGTGGAGGTCAGGGCGGAGGTCATGGTCAGGGTCAAGGCTAGGGTCAAGTTCACAGTGACAGTCAAGGTCAGGGTGATGGTCAGGGTCAAGGTCAGGGTAGAGGTCAGGGTCAGGGTCAAGGTCAGGGTGGAGGTCAGGGTCCCGGTCAAGGTCAGGGTCAGGGTCAAGGTCACGGTGGAGGTCACGGTCACAGTCAAGGTCAGGGTGGAGGTCAGGGTCAGGGTCAAGGTCAGGGTGGAGGTCAGGGTCGAGGTCAGGGTCAGGGTCAAGGTCAGGGTGGAGGTCAGGGTCCGGGTCAAGGTCAGGGTCAGAGTCAAGGTGACGGTGGAGGTCACGGTCACAGTCAAGGTCAGGGTGGAGGTCAGGGTCAGGGTCAAGGTCAGGGTGGAGGTCAGGGTCCGGGTCAAGGTCAGGGTCAGAGTCAAGGTCACGGTGCAGGTCACGGTCACAGTCAAGGTCAGGGTGAAGGTCAGGGTCAGGGTCAAGGTCAGGGTGGAGGTCAGGGTCAAGGTCAGGGTAGAGGTCAGGGTCAGGGTCAAGGTCAGGGTGGAGGTCAGGGTCCGGGTCAAGGTCAGGGTGGAGGTCAGGGTCGAGGTCAGGGTCAGGGTCAAGGTCAGGGTGCAGGTCAGGGTAAATGTCAAGGTCAGGGTGAAGGTCAGGGTCAAGGTCAAGGTCGGGGTGGAGGTCAGGGTCAGAGTCAAGGTCAGGGTGGAGGTCAGGGTCAGGGTCAAGGTCAGGGTGGAGTTCAGGGTCAGAGTCAAGATCAGGGTGGAGGTCAGGGTGGCGGTCAGGGTCAGGGTCAAGGTCAGGGTTGAGGTCAGGGTGAGGGTCAATGTCAGGGTGGAGGTCAGGATCAAGGTCAAGGTCAGGGTGGAGGTCAGGGTCACAGTCAAGGTCAGGGTGAAGGTCAGGGTCAAGGTCAAGGTCAGGGTCAAGGTCACGGTGACAGTCACGGTCAGGTTGGAGGTCGGGGTGAGGGTCAAGGTCAGGGTGAAGGTCAGGGTCAGGGTGGAGGTCAGGGTCAGGGTCAAGGTCAGGGTGGAGGTCAGGGGCAGGGTCAAGGTCAGGGTGGAGCTCAGAGTCAAGGTCAAGGTCAGAGTGGAGGTCAGGGTCACAGTCAAGGTCAGGTTCAAGGTCAGGGTGGAGGTCAGGGTCACGGTAAAGGTCGGGGTGGAGGTCAGGGTCAGGGTCAAGGTCGGGGTGGAGGTCAGGGTCGCAGTCAAGGTCAGGATGATGGTCAGGGTCAATGTCAAGGTCAGGGTGGAGGTCAGGGTGGAGGTCAGGGTCAGGGTCAAGGTCAGGGTGGAGGTCAAGGTCAGAGTCAAGGTCGGGGTGGAGGTCAGGGTGGAGGTCAGGGTCAGGGTCAAGGTCAGGGTGGAGGTCACGGTCACAGTCAAGGTCAGGGTTGAGGTCAGTGTCAAGGTCAAGGACAGGGTGGAGGGCAGGGTCAGGGTCAAGGGCAGAGTGGGGGTCAGGGTCAGAGTCAACGTCAGGGTGGAGGTCAGGGTCAGGGTGGAGGTCAGGGTGGAGGTCAGGGTCAGGGTCAAGGTCAGGGTGGAGGTCAAGGTCAGAGTCAAGGTCGGGGTGGAGGTCAGGGTGGAGGTCAGGGTCAGGGTCAAGGTCAGGGTGGAGGTCACGGTCACAGTCAAGGTCAGGGTTGAGGTCAGTGTCAAGGTCAAGGACAGGGTGGAGGGCAGGGTCAGGGTCAAGGGCAGAGTGGGGGTCAGGGTCAGAGTCAACGTCAGGGTGGAGGTCAGGGTCAGGGTCAAGGTCAGGGTGGAGGTCAGGGTCAAAGTCAAGGTCAGGGTGGGGGTCATGGTCAAGGTCAAGGTCAGGGTGGAGGTCGGGGTCAGGGTCAAGGTCAGGGTAGAGGTCAGGAGGAGGTCAGGGTCAGGGTCAAGATCAGGGTGGAGGTCAGGGTTAGGGTCAAGGTCAGGGTGGAGGTCAGGGTCAGGGTCAAGGTCAGGGTCAAGGTCACGGTGACAGTCAAGGTCAGGTTGGAGGTCGGGGTAAGGGTCAAGGTCAGGGTGAAGGTCAGGGTCAGGGTCAAG
This sequence comes from Tenthredo distinguenda, assembly GCA_947538915.1. Lineage (NCBI taxonomy): Eukaryota > Metazoa > Arthropoda > Insecta > Hymenoptera > Tenthredinidae > Tenthredo > Tenthredo distinguenda. The sequence continues at coordinate 18,762,540 of OX384534.1, forward strand.
GTCAGGGTGGAGGTCAGGGTCAGGGTCAAGGTCAGGGTGGAGGTCAAGGTCAGGGTCAAGGTCAGGAAGGAGGTCAGGGTCATAGTCAAGGTCAGGGTGGAGGTCAGGGTCAAGGTCAAGGTCAGGTTGGAGGTCAGGGTCACAGTCAAGGTCAGGGTGATAGTCAGGGTCAAGGTCAAGGTCAGGCTGGAGGTCAGGGTCAGGGTCAAGGTCAGGGTCAAGGTCACGGTGACAGTCAAGGTCAGGGTGGAGGTCGGAGTAAGGGTCAAGGTCAAGGTGAAGGTCAGGGTCAGGGTCAAGGTCAGGGTGGAGGTCAGGGTGGAGGTCAGGGTCAGGGTCAAGGTCAGGGTGGAGGCCAGAGTCAGGGTCAAGGTCAGGGTGGAGGTCAGGGTCAAGGTCAAGGTCGGGGTTGAGGTCAGGGTCACAGTCAAGGTCAGGGTGAAGGTCAGGGTCAAGGTCAAGGTCAGGGTCAAGGTCACGGTGACAGTCAAGGTCAGGCTGGAGGTCGGGATGAGGGTCAAGGTCAGGGTGAAGGTCAGGGTCAGGGTCAAGGTCAGGGTGGAGGTCAGGGTCAGGGTCAAGGTCAGGGTGGAGGTCAAGGTCAGGGTCAAGGTCAGGGTGGAGGTCAAGGTCATGGTCAAGGTCACGGTGGAGGTCAGGGTCAAGGTCAAGGTCAGGGTGGAGGTCAGGGTGACAGTCAAGGTCAGGGTGATAGTCAGGGTCAAGGTCAAGGTCAGGGTGGAGGTCAGGGTCAGGGTCAAGGTCAGGGTGGAGGTCAGGGGCAGGGTCAAGGTCAGGGTGGAGGTCAGGGTCAAGGTCAAGGTCAGAGTGGAGGTCAGGGTCACAGTCAAGGTCAGGGTCAAGGTCAGGGTGGAGGTCAGGGTCACGGTAAAGGTCGGGGTGGAGGTCAGGGTCAGGGTCAAGGTCGGGGTGGAGGTCAGGGTCGCAGTCAAGGTCAGGATGATGGTCAGGGTCAATGTCAAGGTCAGGGTGGAGGTCAGGGCCAAGGTCAAGGTCAGGGTGGAGGTCAGGGTCACAGTCAAGGTCAGGGTGATGGTCAGGGTCAAGGTCAAGGTCAGAGTGGAGGTCAGAGTCAGAGTCGAGGTCAGGGTGGAGGTCAGTGTCAAGGTCAAGGACAGGGTGGAGGTCAGGGTCACAGTCAAAGTCAGGGTGATGGTCAGGGTCAAGGTTAGGGTCGAGGTCAGGGTCAGGGTCAAGGTCAGGGTGGAGGTCAGGGTCCGGGTCAAGGTCAGGGTCAGGGTCAACGTCAGGGTGGAGGTCAGGGTCAGAGTCAAGGTCACGGTGGAGGTCACGGTCACAGTCAAGGTCAGGGTGGAGGTCAGGGTCAGGGTCAAGGTCAGGGTGGAGGTCAGGGTCGAGGTCAGGGTCAGGGTCAAGGTCAGGGTGGAGGTCAGGGTCAATGTCAAGGTCAGGGTGGAGGTCAGGGTCAAGGTCAAGGTCAGGTTGAAGGTCAGGGTCACAGTCAAGGTCAGGGTGATAGTCAGGGTCAAGGTCAAGGTCAGGGTGGAGGTCAGGGTCAGGGTCAAGGTCAGGGTAGAGGTCAGGGTCAGGGTCAAGGTCAGGGTGAAGGTCAGGGTCAAGGTCAAGGTCAGGGTGGAGGTCAGGGGCAGGGTCAAGGTCAGGGTGGAGGTCAGGGTCAAGGTCAAGGTCAGGGTGGAGGTCAGGGTCACAGTCAAGGTCAGGGTGATGGTCAGGGTCAAGGTCAGGGTCGAGGTCAGCGTCAGGGTCAAGGTCAGGGTGGAGGTCAGGGTCCGGGTCAAGGTCAGGGTCAGGGTCAACGTCAGGGTGGAGGTCAGGGTCAAAGTCAAGGTCACGGTGGAGGTCACGGTCACAGTCAAGGTCAGGGTGGAGGTCAGGGTCAGGGTCAAGGTCAGGGTGAAGGTCAGGGTCAGGGTTAAGGTCAGGGTCGAGGTCAGGGTGGTGGTCAGGATCCGGGTCAAGGTCAGGGTGGAGGTCAGGGTCAAGGTCAAGGTCAGGGTGGAGGTCAGGGGCAGGGTCAAGGTCAGGGTGGAGGTCAGGGTCAAGGTCAAGGTCAGGGTGGAGGTCAGGGTCACAGTCAAGGTCAGGGTGATGGTCAGGGTCAAGGTTAGGGTCGAGATCAGGGTCAGGGTCAAGGTCAGGGTGGAGGTCAGGGTCCGGGTCAAGGTCAGGGTCAGGGTCAAGGTCAGGGTGGAGGTCAGGGTCGAGGTCAGGGTCAGGGTCAAGGTCAGGGTGAAGGTCAGGGTGAGGGTCAAGGTCAGGGTGTAGGTCAGGGTCAGAGTCAAGGTCACGGTGGAGGTCACGGTCACAGTCAAGGTCAGGGTCGAGGTCAGGGTCAGGGTCAAGGTCAGGGTAAAGGTCAGGGTCAGAGTCAAGGTCAGGGTCGAGGTCAGGGTCAGGGTCAAGGTCAGGGTGGAGGTCAGGGTCCGGGTCAAGGTCAGGGTGGAGGTCGGGGTCAGGGTGGAGGTCAGGGTCAGGGTCAAGGTCAGGGTCAAGGTCACGGTGACAGTCAAGGTGAGGGTGGAGGTCAGGGTGGCGGTCAGGGTCAGGGTCAAGGTCAGGGTTGAGGTCAGGGTGAGGTTCAAGGTCAGGGTGGAGGTCAGGATCAAGGTCAAGGTCAGGGTGGAGGTCAGGGTCACAGTCAAGGTCAGGGTCAAGGTCAAAGTCAGGGTGGAGGTCAGGGTGAGGTTCAAGGTCAGGGTGGAGGTCAGGATCAAGGTCAAGGTCAGGGTGGAGGTCAGGGTGACAGTCAAGGTCAGGGTCAAGGTCAAAGTCAGGGTGGAGGTCAGGGTCGGAGTCAAGGTCAGGGTGGAGGTCAGGGCGGAGGTCATGGTCAGGGTCAAGGCTAGGGTCAAGTTCACAGTGACAGTCAAGGTCAGGGTGATGGTCAGGGTCAAGGTCAGGGTAGAGGTCAGGGTCAGGGTCAAGGTCAGGGTGGAGGTCAGGGTCCCGGTCAAGGTCAGGGTCAGGGTCAAGGTCACGGTGGAGGTCACGGTCACAGTCAAGGTCAGGGTGGAGGTCAGGGTCAGGGTCAAGGTCAGGGTGGAGGTCAGGGTCGAGGTCAGGGTCAGGGTCAAGGTCAGGGTGGAGGTCAGTGTCCGGGTCAAGGTCAGGGTCAGAGTCAAGGTGACGGTGGAGGTCACGGTCACAGTCAAGGTCAGGGTGGAGGTCAGGGTCAGGGTCAAGGTCAGGGTGGAGGTCAGGGTCCGGGTCAAGGTCAGGGTCAGAGTCAAGGTCACGGTGCAGGTCACGGTCACAGTCAAGGTCAGGGTGAAGGTCAGGGTCAGGGTCAAGGTCAGGGTGGAGGTCAGGGTCAAGGTCAGGGTAGAGGTCAGGGTCAGGGTCAAGGTCAGGGTGGAGGTCAGGGTCCGGGTCAAGGTCAGGGTGGAGGTCAGGGTCGAGGTCAGGGTCAGGGTCAAGGTCAGGGTGCAGGTCAGGGTAAATGTCAAGGTCAGGGTGAAGGTCAGGGTCAAGGTCAAGGTCGGGGTGGAGGTCAGGGTCAGAGTCAAGGTCAGGGTGGAGGTCAGGGTCAGGGTCAAGGTCAGGGTGGAGTTCAGGGTCAGAGTCAAGATCAGGGTGGAGGTCAGGGTGGCGGTCAGGGTCAGGGTCAAGGTCAGGGTTGAGGTCAGGGTGAGGGTCAATGTCAGGGTGGAGGTCAGGATCAAGGTCAAGGTCAGGGTGGAGGTCAGGGTCACAGTCAAGGTCAGGGTGAAGGTCAGGGTCAAGGTCAAGGTCAGGGTCAAGGTCACGGTGACAGTCACGGTCAGGTTGGAGGTCGGGGTGAGGGTCAAGGTCAGGGTGAAGGTCAGGGTCAGGGTGGAGGTCAGGGTCAGGGTCAAGGTCAGGGTGGAGGTCAGGGGCAGGGTCAAGGTCAGGGTGGAGCTCAGAGTCAAGGTCAAGGTCAGAGTGGAGGTCAGGGTCACAGTCAAGGTCAGGTTCAAGGTCAGGGTGGAGGTCAGGGTCACGGTAAAGGTCGGGGTGGAGGTCAGGGTCAGGGTCAAGGTCGGGGTGGAGGTCAGGGTCGCAGTCAAGGTCAGGATGATGGTCAGGGTCAATGTCAAGGTCAGGGTGGAGGTCAGGGTGGAGGTCAGGGTCAGGGTCAAGGTCAGGGTGGAGGTCAAGGTCAGAGTAAAGGTCGGGGTGGAGGTCAGGGTGGAGGTCAGGGTCAGGGTCAAGGTCAGGGTGGAGGTCACGGTCACAGTCAAGGTCAGGGTTGAGGTCAGTGTCAAGGTCAAGGACAGGGTGGAGGGCAGGGTCAGGGTCAAGGGCAGAGTGGGGGTCAGGGTCAGAGTCAACGTCAGGGTGGAGGTCAGGGTCAGGGTGGAGGTCAGGGTGGAGGTCAGGGTCAGGGTCAAGGTCAGGGTGGAGGTCAAGGTCAGAGTCAAGGTCGGGGTGGAGGTCAGGGTGGAGGTCAGGGTCAGGGTCAAGGTCAGGGTGGAGGTCACGGTCACAGTCAAGGTCAGGGTTGAGGTCAGTGTCAAGGTCAAGGACAGGGTGGAGGGCAGGGTCAGGGTCAAGGGCAGAGTGGGGGTCAGGGTCAGAGTCAACGTCAGGGTGGAGGTCAGGGTCAGGGTCAAGGTCAGGGTGGAGGTCAGGGTCAAAGTCAAGGTCAGGGTGGGGGTCATGGTCAAGGTCAAGGTCAGGGTGGAGGTCGGGGTCAGGGTCAAGGTCAGGGTAGAGGTCAGGAGGAGGTCAGGGTCAGGGTCAAGATCAGGGTGGAGGTCAGGGTTAGGGTCAAGGTCAGGGTGGAGGTCAGGGTCAGGGTCAAGGTCAGGGTCAAGGTCACGGTGACAGTCAAGGTCAGGTTGGAGGTCGGGGTAAGGGTCAAGGTCAGGGTGAAGGTCAGGGTCAGGGTCAAGGTCAGGGTGGAGGTCAGGGTCAGGGTCAAGGTCAGGGTGGAGGTCAAGGTCAGGGTCAAGGTCAGGAAGGAGGTCAGGGTCATAGTCAAGGTCAGGGTGGAGGTCAGGGTCAAGGTCAAGGTCAGGTTGGAGGTCAGGGTCACAGTCAAGGTCAGGGTGATAGTCAGGGTCAAGGTCAAGGTCAGGCTGGAGGTCAGGGTCAGGGTCAAGGTCAGGGTCAAGGTCACGGTGACAGTCAAGGTCAGGGTGGAGGTCGGAGTAAGGGTCAAGGTCAAGGTGAAGGTCAGGGTCAGGGTCAAGGTCAGGGTGGAGGTCAGGGTGGAGGTCAGGGTCAGGGTCAAGGTCAGGGTGGAGGCCAGAGTCAGGGTCAAGGTCAGGGTGGAGGTCAGGGTCAAGGTCAAGGTCGGGGTTGAGGTCAGGGTCACAGTCAAGGTCAGGGTGAAGGTCAGGGTCAAGGTCAAGGTCAGGGTCAAGGTCACGGTGACAGTCAAGGTCAGGCTGGAGGTCGGGATGAGGGTCAAGGTCAGGGTGAAGGTCAGGGTCAGGGTCAAGGTCAGGGTGGAGGTCAGGGTCAGGGTCAAGGTCAGGGTGGAGGTCAAGGTCAGGGTCAAGGTCAGGGTGGAGGTCAAGGTCATGGTCAAGGTCACGGTGGAGGTCAGGGTCAAGGTCAAGGTCAGGGTGGAGGTCAGGGTGACAGTCAAGGTCAGGGTGATAGTCAGGGTCAAGGTCAAGGTCAGGGTGGAGGTCAGGGTCAGGGTCAAGGTCAGGGTGGAGGTCAGGGGCAGGGTCAAGGTCAGGGTGGAGGTCAGGGTCAAGGTCAAGGTCAGAGTGGAGGTCAGGGTCACAGTCAAGGTCAGGGTCAAGGTCAGGGTGGAGGTCAGGGTCACGGTAAAGGTCGGGGTGGAGGTCAGGGTCAGGGTCAAGGTCGGGGTGGAGGTCAGGGTCGCAGTCAAGGTCAGGATGATGGTCAGGGTCAATGTCAAGGTCAGGGTGGAGGTCAGGGCCAAGGTCAAGGTCAGGGTGGAGGTCAGGGTCACAGTCAAGGTCAGGGTGATGGTCAGGGTCAAGGTCAAGGTCAGAGTGGAGGTCAGAGTCAGAGTCGAGGTCAGGGTGGAGGTCAGTGTCAAGGTCAAGGACAGGGTGGAGGTCAGGGTCACAGTCAAAGTCAGGGTGATGGTCAGGGTCAAGGTTAGGGTCGAGGTCAGGGTCAGGGTCAAGGTCAGGGTGGAGGTCAGGGTCCGGGTCAAGGTCAGGGTCAGGGTCAACGTCAGGGTGGAGGTCAGGGTCAGAGTCAAGGTCACGGTGGAGGTCACGGTCACAGTCAAGGTCAGGGTGGAGGTCAGGGTCAGGGTCAAGGTCAGGGTGGAGGTCAGGGTCGAGGTCAGGGTCAGGGTCAAGGTCAGGGTGGAGGTCAGGGTCAATGTCAAGGTCAAGGTGAAGGTCAGGGTCAGGGTCAAGGTCAGGGTGGAGGTCAGGGTGGAGGTCAGGGTCAGGGTCAAGGTCAGGGTGGAGGCCAGAGTCAGGGTCAAGGTCAGGGTGGAGGTCAGGGTCAAGGTCAAGGTCGGGGTTGAGGTCAGGGTCACAGTCAAGGTCAGGGTGAAGGTCAGGGTCAAGGTCAAGGTCAGGGTCAAGGTCACGGTGACAGTCAAGGTCAGGCTGGAGGTCGGGATGAGGGTCAAGGTCAGGGTGAAGGTCAGGGTCAGGGTCAAGGTCAGGGTGGAGGTCAGGGTCAGGGTCAAGGTCAGGGTGGAGGTCAAGGTCAGGGTCAAGGTCAGGGTGGAGGTCAGGGTCATGGTCAAGGTCACGGTGGAGGTCAGGGTCAAGGTCAAGGTCAGGGTGGAGCTCAGGGTGACAGTCAAGGTCAGGGTGATAGTCAGGGTCAAGGTCAAGGTCAGGGTGGAGGTCAGGGTCAGGGTCAAGGTCAGGGTGGAGGTCAGGGGCAGGGTCAAGGTCAGGGTGGAGGTCAGGGTCAAGGTCAAGGTCAGAGTGGAGGTCAGGGTCACAGTCAAGGTCAGGGTCAAGGTCAGGGTGGAGGTCAGGGTCACGGTAAAGGTCGGGGTGGAGGTCAGGGTCAGGGTCAAGGTCGGGGTGGAGGTCAGGGTCGCAGTCAAGGTCAGGATGATGGTCAGGGTCAATGTCAAGGTCAGGGTGGAGGTCAGGGCCAAGGTCAAGGTCAGGGTGGAGGTCAGGGTCACAGTCAAGGTCAGGGTGATGGTCAGGGTCAAGGTCAAGGTCAGAGTGGAGGTCAGAGTCAGAGTCGAGGTCAGGGTGGAGGTCAGTGTCAAGGTCAAGGACAGGGTGGAGGTCAGGGTCACAGTCAAAGTCAGGGTGATGGTCAGGGTCAAGGTTAGGGTCGAGGTCAGGGTCAGGGTCAAGGTCAGGGTGGAGGTCAGGGTCCGGGTCAAGGTCAGGGTCAGGGTCAACGTCAGGGTGGAGGTCAGGGTCAGAGTCAAGGTCACGGTGGAGGTCACGGTCACAGTCAAGGTCAGGGTGGAGGTCAGGGTCAGGGTCAAGGTCAGGGTGGAGGTCAGGGTCGAGGTCAGGGTCAGGGTCAAGGTCAGGGTGGAGGTCAGGGTCAATGTCAAGGTCAGGGTGGAGGTCAGGGCGAGGGTCAAGGTCAGGGTAGAGCTCGGGGTAAGGGTCAAGGTCAGGGTGAAGGTCAGGGTCAGGGTCAAGGTCAGGGTGGAGGTCAGGGTCACGGTAAAGGTCAGGGTGGAGGTCAGGGTCAGGGTCAAGGTCAGGGTGGAGGTCAGGGTCGAGGTCAGGGTCAGGGTCAAATTCAGGGTGAAGGTCAGGGTGAGGGTCAAGGTCAGGGTGTAGGTCAGGGTCAGAGTCAAGGTCAGGATGGAGGTCAGTGTCAAGGTCAAGGTCAGGGTGGAGGTCAGGGTCAGGGTCAAGGTCAGGGTCAAGGTCACGGTGACAGTCAAGGTCAGGGTGGAGGTCGGAGTAAGGGTCAAGGTCAGGGTGAAGGTCAGGGTCAGGGTCAAGGTCAGGGTGGAGGTCAGGGTGGAGGTCAGGGTCAGGGTCAAGGTCAGGGTGGAGGCCAGAGTCAGGGTCAAGGTCAGGGTGGAGGTCAGGGTCAAGTTCAAGGTCAGGGTAGAGGTCAGGGTCACAGTCAAGGTCAGGGTGAAGGTCAGGGTCAAGGTCACGGTGACAGTCAAGGTCAGGTTGGAGGTCGGGGTGAGGGTCAAGGTCAGGGTGAAGGTCAGGGTCAGGGTCAAGGTCAGGGTGGAGGTCAGGGTCAGGGTCAAGGTCAGGGTGGAGGTCAAGGTCAGGGTCAAGGTCAGGGTGGAGGTCAGGGTCATGGTCAAGGTCAGGGTGGAGGTCAGGGTCAAGGTCAAGGTCAGGGTGGAGGTCAGGGTGACAGTCAAGGTCAGGGTGATAGTCAGGGTCAACGTCAAGGTCAGGGCGGAGGTCAGGGTCAGGGTCAAGGTCAGGGTGGAGGTCAGGGGCAGGGTCAAGGTCAGGGTGGAGGTCAGGGTCAAGGTCAAGGTCAGAGTGGAGGTCAGGGTCACAGTCAAGGTCAAGGTCAAGGTCAGGGTGGAGGTCAGGGTCACGGTAAAGGTCGGGGTGGAGGTCAGGGTCAGGGTCAAGGTCGGGGTGGAGGTCAGGGTGGCAGTCAAGGTCAGGATGATGGTCAGGATCAATGTCAAGGTCAGGGTGGAGGTCAGGGTGGAGGTCAGGGTCAGGGTCAAGGTCAGGGTGGAGGTCAGGGTCAGGGTGGAGGTCAGGGTCAGGGTCAAGGTCAGGGTCAAGGTCACGGTGACAGTCAAGGTCAGGGTGGAGGTCAGGGTGGCGGTCAGGGTCAGGGTCAAGGTCAGGATTGAGGTCAGGGTGAGGTTCAAGGTCAGGGTGGAGGTCAGGATCAAGGTCAAGGTCAGGGTGGAGGTCAGGGTCAGGGTCAAGGTCAGGGTGGAGGTCACGGTCACAGTCAAGGTCAGGGTGGAGGTCAGTGTCAAGGTCAAGGACAGGGTGGAGGGCAGGGTCACAGTCAAGGTCAGGGTGATGGTCAGGGTCAAGGTCAGGGTCGAGGTCAGGGTCAGGGTCAAGGTCAGGGTGGAGGTCAGGGTCCGGGTCAAGGTCAGGGTCAGGGTCAACGTCAGGGTGGAGGTCAAGGTCAGAGTCAAGGTCACGGTGGAGGTCACGGTCACAGTCAAGGTCAGGGTGGAGGTCAGGGTCAGGGTCAAGGTCAGGGTGGAGGTCAGGGTCGAGGTCAGGGTCAGGGTCAAGGTCAGGGTAAAGGTCAGGGTGAGGGTCAAGGTCAGGGTGTAGGTCAGGGTCAGAGTCAAGGTCACGGTGGAGGTCACGGTCACAGTCAAGGTCAGGGTGGAGGTCAGGGTGGCGGTCAGGGTCAGGGTCAAGGTCAGGGTTGAGGTCAGGGTGAGGTTCAAGGTCAGGGTGGAGGTCAGGATCAAGGTCAAGGTCAGGGTGGAGGTCAGGGTCACAGTCAAGGTCAGGGTCAAGGTCAAAGTCAGGGTGGAGGTCAGGGTCGGAGTCAAGGTCAGGGTGGAGGTCAGGGTCAGGGTCAAGGTCAGGGTCAAGGTCACGGTGACAGTCAAGGTCAGGATGGAGGTTGGGGTAAGGGTCAAGGTCAGGGTGAAGGTCAGGGTCAGGGTCAAGGTCAGGGTGGAGGTCAGGGTAGAGGTCAGGGTCAGGGTCAAGGTCAGGGTGGAGGTCAGGGTCAGGGTCAACGTCAGGGACGAGGTCAGGGTGGCGGTCAGGGTCAGGGTCAAGGTCAGGGTGTAGGTCAGGGTCAAGGTCAAGGTCAGGGTGGAGGTCAGGGGCAGGGTCAAGGTCAGGGTGGAGGTCAGGGTCAAGGTCAAGGTCAGAGTGGAGGTCAGGGTCACAGTCAAGGTCAGGGTGGAGGTCAGGGTCAGGGTCAAGGTCAGGGTGGAGGTCAGGGTCGAGGTCAGGGTCAGGGTCAAGGTCAGGGTGGAGGTCAGGGTCAGGGTCAACGTCAGGGTGGAGGTCAGGGTCAGGGTCAAGGTCAGGGTGGAGGTCAGGGTCAAAGTCAAGGTCAGGGTGGAGGTCAGGGTCACAGTCAAGGTCAGGGTCAAGGGCAAGGTCGGGGTGGAGGTCAGGGTCGGAGTCAAGGTCAGGGTGGAGGTCAGGGTGGAGGTTAGGGTCAGGGTCAAGGTCAGGGTGAAGGTCAGGGTCAGGGTCAAGGTCAGGGTGGAGGTCAGGGTCACAGTCAAGGTCAGGGTAATGGTCAGGGTCAAGATCAAGGTCAGAGTGCAGGTCAGGGTCAGGGTCGAGGTCAGGGTCGAGGTCACGGTCACAGTCAAGGTCAGGGTGGAGGTCAGGGTCAGGGTCAAGGGCAGAGTGGGGGTCAGGGTCAGAGTCAACGTCAGGGTGGAGGTCAGGGTCAGGGTCAAGGTCAGGGTGGAGGTCAGGGTCAAAGTCAAGGTCAGGGTGGGGGTCATGGTCAAGGTCAAGGTCAGGGTGGAGGTCGGGGTCAGGGTCAAGGTCAGGGTAGAGGTCAGGAGGAGGTCAGGGTCAGGGTCAAGATCAGGGTGGAGGTCAGGGTTAGGGTCAAGGTCAGGGTGGAGGTCAGGGTCAGGGTCAAGGTCAGGGTCAAGGTCACGGTAACAGTCAAGGTCAGGTTGGAGGTCGGGGTAAGGGTCAAGGTCAGGGTGAAGGTCAGGGTCAGGGTCAAGGTCAGGGTGAAGGTCAGGGTCAGGGTCAAGGTCAGGGTGGAGGTCAAGGTCAGGGTCAAGGTCAGGAAGGAGGTCAGGGTCATAGTCAAGGTCAGGGTGGAGGTCAGGGTCAAGGTCAAGGTCAGGTTGGAGGTCAGGGTCACAGTCAAGGTCAGGGTGATAGTCAGGGTCAAGGTCAAGGTCAGGCTGGAGGTCAGGGTCAGGGTCAAGGTCAGGGTCAAGGTCACGGTGACAGTCAAGGTCAGGGTGGAGGTCGGAGTAAGGGTCAAGGTCAGGGTGAAGGTCAGGGTCAGGGTCAAGGTCAGGGTGGAGGTCAGGGTGGAGGTCAGGGTCAGGGTCAAGGTCAGGGTGGAGGCCAGAGTCAGGGTCAAGGTCAGGGTGGAGGTCAGGGTCAAGGTCAAGGTCAGGGTAGAGGTCAGGGTCACAGTCAAGGTCAGGGTGAAGGTCAGGGTCAAGGTCAAGGTCAGGGTCAAGGTCACGGTGACAGTCAAGGTCAGGTTGGAGGTCGGGATGAGGGTCAAGGTCAGGGTGAAGGTCAGGGTCAGGGTCAAGGTCAGGGTGGAGGTCAGGGTCAGGGTCAAGGTCAGGGTGGAGGTCAAGGTCAGGGTCAAGGTCAGGGTGGAGGTCAGGGTCATGGTCAAGGTCAGGGTGGAGGTCAGGGTCAAGGTCAAGGTCAGGGTGGAGGTCAGGGTGACAGTCAAGGTCAGGGTGATAGTCAGGGTCAAGGTCAAGGTCAGGGTGGAGGTCAGGGTCAGGGTCAAGGTCAGGGTGGAGGTCAGGGGCAGGGTCAAGGTCAGGGTGGAGGTCAGGGTCAAGGTCAAGGTCAGAGTGGAGGTCAGGGTCACAGTCAAGGTCAGGGTCAAGGTCAGGGTGGAGGTCAGGGTCACGGTAAAGGTCAGGGTGGAGGTCAGGGTCAGGGTCAAGGTCGGGGTGGAGGTCAGGGTCGCAGTCAAGGTCAGGATGATGGTCAGGGTCAATGTCAAGGTCAGGGTGGAGGTCAGGGTCAAGGTCAAGGTCAGAGTGGAGGTCAGGGTCACAGTCAAGGTCAGGGTCAAGGTCAAGGTCAGGGTGGAGGTCAGGGTCAAGGTCAAGGTCAGAGTGGAGGTCAGAGTCAGAGTGGAGGTCAGGGTGAAGGTCAGGGTCAATGTCAAGGTCAGGGTGGAGGTCAGGGTCACGGTCAAGGTCAGGGTGGAGGTCAGGGTCACAGTCAAGGTCAGGGTGATGGTCAGGGTCAAGGTCAAGGTCAGAGTGGAGGTCAGAGTCAGAGTCGAGGTCAGGGTGGAGGTCAGGGTCAATGTCAAGGTCAGGGTGGAGGTCAGGGCGAGGGTCAAGGTCAGGGTGGAGCTCGGGGTAAGGGTCAAGGTCAGGGTGAAGGCTAGGGTCAGGGTCAAGGTCAGGGTGGAGGTCAGGGTCACGGTAAAGGTCAGGGTGGAGGTCAGGGTCAGGGTCAAGGTCAGGGTGGAGGTCAGGGTCGAGGTCAGGGTCAGGGTCAAGGTCAGGGTGAAGGTCAGGGTGAGGGTCAAGGTCAGGGTGTAGGTCAGGGTCAGAGTCAAGGTCAGGATGGAGGTCAGTGTCAAGGTCAAGGTCAGGGTGGAGGTCAGGGTCAGGGTCAAGGTCAGGGTCAAGGTCACGGTGACAGTCAAGGTCAGGGTGGAGGTCGGAGTAAGGGTCAAGGTCAGGGTGAAGGTCAGGGTCAGGGTCAAGGTCAGGGTGGAGGTCAGGGTGGAGGTCAGGGTCAGGGTCAAGGTCAGTGTGGAGGCCAGAGTCAGGGTCAAGGTCAGGGTGGAGGTCAGGGTCAAGTTCAAGGTCAGGGTAGAGGTCAGGGTCACAGTCAAGGTCAGGGTGAAGGTCAGGGTCAAGGTCACGGTGACAGTCAAGGTCAGGTTGGAGGTCGGGGTGAGGGTCAAGGTCAGGGTGAAGGTCAGGGTCAGGGTCAAGGTCAGGGTGGAGGTCAGGGTGGAGGTCAGGGTCAGGGTCAAGGTCAGGGTGGAGGTCAGGGTCAGGGTCAACGTCAGGGACGAGGTCAGGGTGGCGGTCAGGGTCAGGGTCAAGGTCAGGGTGTAGGTCAGGGTCAAGGTCAAGGTCAGGGTGGAGGTCAGGGGCAGGGTCAAGGTCAGGGTGGAGGTCAGGGTCAAGGTCAAGGTCAGAGTGGAGGTCAGGGTCACAGTCAAGGTCAGGGTCAAGGTCAAGGTCAGGGTGGAGGTCAGGGTCGGAGTCAAGGTCAGGGTGGAGGTCAGGGTGGAGGTTAGGGTCAGGGTCAAGGTCAGGGTGAAGGTCAGGGTCAGGGACAAGGTCAGGGTGGAGGTCAGGGTCACAGTCAAGGTCAGGGTGATGGTCAGGGTCAAGATCAAGGTCAGAGTGCAGGTCAGGGTCAGGGTCAAGGTCAGGGTCGAGGTCACGGTCACAGTCAAGGTCAGGGTGGAGGTCAGGGTCAGGGTCAAGGTCAGGGTGAAGGTCAGGGTCGTGGTCAAGGTCAGGGTGGAGGTCAGGGTGGAAGTCAGGGTCGGGGTCAAGGTCAGGGTGGAGGTCAAGGTCAGAGTCAAGGTCAGGGTGGAGGTCAGGGTGGAGGTCAGGGTCAGGGTCAAGGTCAGGGTGGAGGTCAGGGTCAGGGTCAAGGGCAGAGTGGGGGTCAGGGTCAGAGTCAACGTCAGGGTGGAGGTCAGGGTCAGGGTCAAGGTCAGGGTGGAGGTCAGGGTCAAAGTCAAGGTCAGGGTGGGGGTCATGGTCAAGGTCAAGGTCAGGGTGGAGGTCGGGGTCAGGGTCAAGGTCAGGGTAGAGGTCAGGAGGAGGTCAGGGTCAGGGTCAAGATCAGGGTGGAGGTCAGGGTTAGGGTCAAGGTCAGGGTGGAGGTCAGGGTCAGGGTCAAGGTCAGGGTCAAGGTTACGGTGACAGTCAAGGTCAGGTTGGAGGTCGGGGTAAGGGTCAAGGTCAGGGTGAAGGTCAGGGTCAGGGTCAAGGTCAGGGTGGAGGTCAGGGTCAGGGTCAAGGTCAGGGTGGAGGTCAAGGTCAGGGTCAAGGTCAGGAAGGAGGTCAGGGTCATAGTCAAGGTCAGGGTGGAGGTCAGGGTCAAGGTCAAGGTCAGGTTGGAGGTCACGGTCACAGTCAAGGTCAGGGTGGAGGTCAGGGTCAGGGTCAAAGTCAGGGTGAAGGTCAGGGTCGTGGTCAAGGTCAGGGTGGAGGTCAGGGTGGAAGTCAGGGTCAGGGTCAAGGTCAGGGTGGAGGTCAAGGTCAGAGTCAAGGTCAGGGTGGAGGTCAGGGTGGAGGTCAGGGTCAGGGTCAAGGTCAGGGTGGAGGTCAGGGTCAGGGTCAAGGGCAGAGTGGGGGTCAGGGTCAGAGTCAACGTCAGGGTGGAGGTCAGGGTCAGGGTCAAGGTCAGGGTGGAGGTCAGGGTCAAAGTCAAGGTCAGGGTGGGGGTCATGGTCAAGGTCAAGGTCAGGGTGGAGGTCGGGGTCAGGGTCAAGGTCAGGGTAGAGGTCAGGAGGAGGTCAGGGTCAGGGTCAAGATCAGGGTGGAGGTCAGGGGTAGGGTCAAGGTCAGGGTGGAGGTCAGGGTCAGGGTCAAGGTCAGGGTCAAGGTCACGGTGACAGTCAAGGTCAGGTTGGAGGTCGGGGTAAGGGTCAAGGTCAGGGTGAAGGTCAGGGTCAGGGTCAAGGTCAGGGTGGAGGTCAGGGTCAGGGTCAAGGTCAGGGTGGAGGTCAAGGTCAGGGTCAAGGTCAGGAAGGAGGTCAGGGTCATAGTCAAGGTCAGGGTGGAGGTCAGGGTCAAGGTCAAGGTCAGGTTGGAGGTCAGGGTCACAGTCAGGGTCAGGGTGATAGTCAGGGTCAAGGTCAAGGTCAGGCTGGAGGTCAGGGTCAGGGTCAAGGTCAGGGTCAAGGTCACGGTGACAGTCAAGGTCAGGGTGGAGGTCGGAGTAAGGGTCAAGGTCAGGGTGAAGGTCAGGGTCAGGGTCAGGGTGGAGGTCAGGGTCAATGTCAAGGTCAGGGTGGAGGTCAGGGCGAGGGTCAAGGTCAGGGTGGAGCTCGGGGTAAGGGTCAAGGTCAGGGTGAAGGCTAGGGTCAGGGTCAAGGTCAGGGTGGAGGTCAGGGTCACGGTAAAGGTCAGGGTGGAGGTCGGGGTCAGGGTCAAGGTCAGGGTGGAGGTCAGGGTGGAGGTCAGGGTCAGGGTCAAGGTCAGGGTGAAGGTCAGGGTGAGGGTCAAGGTCAGGGTGTAGGTCAGGGTCAGAGTCAAGGTCAGGATGGAGGTCAGTGTCAAGGTCAAGGTCAGGGTGGAGGTCAGGGTCAGGGTCAAGGTCAGGGTCAAGGTCACGGTGACAGTCAAGGTCAGGGTGGAGGTCGGAGTAAGGGTCAAGGTCAGGGTGAAGGTCAGGGTCAGGGTCAAGGTCAGGGTGGAGGTCAGGGTGGAGGTCAGGGTCAGGGTCAAGGTCAGTGTGGAGGCCAGAGTCAGGGTCAAGGTCAGGGTGGAGGTCAGGGTCAAGTTCAAGGTCAGGGTAGAGGTCAGGGTCACAGTCAAGGTCAGGGTGAAGGTCAGGGTCAAGGTCACGGTGACAGTCAAGGTCAGGTTGGAGGTCGGGGTGAGGGTCAAGGTCAGGGTGAAGGTCAGGGTCAGGGTCAAGGTCAGGGTGGAGGTCAGGGTGGAGGTCAGGGTCAGGGTCAAGGTCAGGGTGGAGGTCAGGGTCAGGGTCAACGTCAGGGACGAGGTCAGGGTGGCGGTCAGGGTCAGGGTCAAGGTCAGGGTGTAGGTCAGGGTCAAGGTCAAGGTCAGGGTG
Organism: Tenthredo distinguenda; assembly: GCA_947538915.1. NCBI lineage: Eukaryota > Metazoa > Arthropoda > Insecta > Hymenoptera > Tenthredinidae > Tenthredo > Tenthredo distinguenda. Next base: position 18,777,821 of record OX384534.1, read on the forward strand.
GAGGTCAGGGGCAGGGTCAAGGTCAGGGTGGAGGTCAGGGTCAAGGTCAAGGTCAGAGTGGAGGTCAGGGTCACAGTCAAGGTCAGGGTCAAGGTCAAGGTCAGGGTGGAGGTCAGGGTCGGAGTCAAGGTCAGGGTGGAGGTCAGGGTGGAGGTTAGGGTCAGGGTCAAGGTCAGGGTGAAGGTCAGGGTCAGGGACAAGGTCAGGGTGGAGGTCAGGGTCACAGTCAAGGTCAGGGTGATGGTCAGGGTCAAGATCAAGGTCAGAGTGCAGGTCAGGGTCAGGGTCAAGGTCAGGGTCGAGGTCACGGTCACAGTCAAGGTCAGGGTGGAGGTCAGGGTCAGGGTCAAGGTCAGGGTGAAGGTCAGGGTCGTGGTCAAGGTCAGGGTGGAGGTCAGGGTGGAAGTCAGGGTCAGGGTCAAGGTCAGGGTGGAGGTCAAGGTCAGAGTCAAGGTCAGGGTGGAGGTCAGGGTGGAGGTCAGGGTCAGGGTCAAGGTCAGGGTGGAGGTCAGGGTCAGGGTCAAGGGCAGAGTGGGGGTCAGGGTCAGAGTCAACGTCAGGGTGGAGGTCAGGGTCAGGGTCAAGGTCAGGGTGGAGGTCAGGGTCAAAGTCAAGGTCAGGGTGGGGGTCATGGTCAAGGTCAAGGTCAGGGTGGAGGTCGGGGTCAGGGTCAAGGTCAGGGTAGAGGTCAGGAGGAGGTCAGGGTCAGGGTCAAGATCAGGGTGGAGGTCAGGGTTAGGGTCAAGGTCAGGGTGGAGGTCAGGGTCAGGGTCAAGGTCAGGGTCAAGGTTACGGTGACAGTCAAGGTCAGGTTGGAGGTCGGGGTAAGGGTCAAGGTCAGGGTGAAGGTCAGGGTCAGGGTCAAGGTCAGGGTGGAGGTCAGGGTCAGGGTCAAGGTCAGGGTGGAGGTCAAGGTCAGGGTCAAGGTCAGGAAGGAGGTCAGGGTCATAGTCAAGGTCAGGGTGGAGGTCAGGGTCAAGGTCAAGGTCAGGTTGGAGGTCAGGGTCACAGTCAAGGTCAGGGTGATAGTCAGGGTCAAGGTCAAGGTCAGGCTGGAGGTCAGGGTCAGGGTCAAGGTCAGGGTCAAGGTCACGGTGACAGTCAAGGTCAGGGTGGAGGTCGGAGTAAGGGTCAAGGTCAGGGTGAAGGTCAGGGTCAGGGTCAAGGTCAGGGTGGAGGTCAGGGTGGAGGTCAGGGTCAGGGTCAAGGTCAGGGTGGAGGCCAGAGTCAGGGTCAAGGTCAGGGTGGAGGTCAGGGTCAAGGTCAAGGTCAGGGTAGAGGTCAGGGTCACAGTCAAGGTCAGGGTGAAGGTCAGGGTCAAGGTCAAGGTCAGGGTCAAGGTCACGGTGACAGTCAAGGTCAGGCTGGAGGTCGGGATGAGTGTCAAGGTCAGGGTGAAGGTCAGGGTCAGGGTCAAGGTCAGGGTGGAGGTCAGGGTCAGGGTCAAGGTCAGGGTGGAGGTCAAGGTCAGGGTCAAGGTCAGGGTGGAGGTCAGGGTCATGGTCAAGGTCAGGGTGGAGGTCAGGGTCAAGGTCAAGGTCAGGGTGGAGGTCAGGGTGACAGTCAAGGTCAGGGTGATAGTCAGGGTCAAGGTCAAGGTCAGGGTGGAGGTCAGGGTCAGGGTCAAGGTCAGGGTGGAGGTCAGGGGCAGGGTCAAGGTCAGGGTGGAGGTCAGGGTCAAGGTCAAGGTCAGAGTGGAGGTCAGGGTCACAGTCAAGGTCAGGGTCAAGGTCAGGGTGGAGGTCAGGGTCACGGTAAAGGTCGGGGTGGAGATCAGGGTCAGGGTCAAGGTCGGGGTGGAGGTCAGGGTCGCAGTCAAGGTCAGGATGATGGTCAGGGTCAATGTCAAGGTCAGGGTGGAGGTCAGGGTCAAGGTCAAGGTCAGGGTGGAGGTCAGGGTCACAGTCAAGGTCAGGGTGATGGTCAGGGTCAAGGTCAAGGTCAGAGTGGAGGTCAGAGTCAGAGTCGAGGTCAGGGTGGAGCTCGGGGTAAGGGTCAAGGTCAGGGTGAAGGTCAGGGTCAGGGTCAAGGTCAGGGTGGAGGTCAGGGTCACGGTAAAGGTCAGGGTGGAGGTCAGGGTCAGGGTCAAGGTCAGGGTGGAGGTCAGGGTCGAGGTCAGGGTCAGGGTCAAATTCAGGGTGAAGGTCAGGGTGAGGGTCAAGGTCAGGGTGTAGGTCAGGGTCAGAGTCAAGGTCAGGATGGAGGTCAGTGTCAAGGTCAAGGTCAGGGTGGAGGTCAGGGTCAGGGTCAAGGTCAGGGTCAAGGTCACGGTGACAGTCAAGGTCAGGGTGGAGGTCGGAGTAAGGGTCAAGGTCAGGGTGAAGGTCAGGGTCAGGGTCAAGGTCAGGGTGGAGGTCAGGGTGGAGGTCAGGGTCAGGGTCAAGGTCAGGGTGGAGGCCAGAGTCAGGGTCAAGGTCAGGGTGGAGGTCAGGGTCAAGTTCAAGGTCAGGGTAGAGGTCAGGGTCACAGTCAAGGTCAGGGTGAAGGTCAGGGTCAAGGTCACGGTGACAGTCAAGGTCAGGTTGGAGGTCGGGGTGAGGGTCAAGGTCAGGGTGAAGGTCAGGGTCAGGGTCAAGGTCAGGGTAATGGTCAGGGTCAGGGTCAAGGTCAGGGTGGAGGTCAAGGTCAGGGTCAAGGTCAGGGTGGAGGTCAGGGTCATGGTCAAGGTCAGGGTGGAGGTCAGGGTCAAGGTCAAGGTCAGGGTGGAGGTCAGGGTGACAGTCAAGGTCAGGGTGATAGTCAGGGTCAACGTCAAGGTCAGGGCGGAGGTCAGGGTCAGGGTCAAGGTCAGGGTGGAGGTCAGGGGCAGGGTCAAGGTCAGGGTGGAGGTCAGGGTCAAGGTCAAGGTCAGAGTGGAGGTCAGGGTCACAGTCAAGGTCAAGGTCAAGGTCAGGGTGGAGGTCAGGGTCACGGTAAAGGTCGGGGTGGAGGTCAGGGTCAGGGTCAAGGTCGGGGTGGAGGTCAGGGTCGCAGTCAAGGTCAGGATGATGGTCAGGATCAATGTCAAGGTCAGGGTGGAGGTCAGGGTGGAGGTCAGGGTCAGGGTCAAGGTCAGGGTGGAGGTCAGGGTCAGGGTGGAGGTCAGGGTCAGGGTCAAGGTCAGGGTCAAGGTCACGGTGACAGTCAAGGTCAGGGTGGAGGTCAGGGTGGCGGTCAGGGTCAGGGTCAAGGTCAGGATTGAGGTCAGGGTGAGGTTCAAGGTCAGGGTGGAGGTCAGGATCAAGGTCAAGGTCAGGGTGGAGGTCAGGGTCACAGTCAAGGTCAGGGTCAAGGTCAAAGTCAGGGTGGAGGTCAGGGTCGGAGTCAAGGTCAGGGTGGACGTCAGGGCGGAGGTCATGGTCAGGGTCAAGGCTAGGGTCAAGGTCACGGTGACAGTCAAGGTCAGGGTGATGGTCAGGGTCAAGGTCAGGGTAGAGGTCAGGGTCAGGGTCAAGGTCAGGGTGGAGGTCAGGGTCCGGGTCAAGGTCAGGGTGGAGGTCAGGGGCAGGGTCAAGGTCAGGGTGGAGCTCAGGGTCAAGGTCAAGGTCAGAGTGGAGGTCAGGGTCACAGTCAAGGTCAGGTTCAAGGTCAGGGTGGAGGTCAGGGTCACGGTAAAGGTCGGGGTGGAGGTCAGGGTCAGGGTCAAGGTCGGGGTGGAGGTCAGGGTCTCAGTCAAGGTCAGGATGATGGTCAGGGTCAATGTCAAGGTCAGGGTGGAGGTCAGGGTGGAGGTCAGGGTCAGGGTCAAGGTCAGGGTGAAGGTCAAGGTCAGAGTCAAGGTCAGGGTGGAGGTCAGGGTGGAGGTCAGGGTCAGGGTCAAGGTCAGGGTGGAGGTCACGGTCACAGTCAAGGTCAGGTTGGAGGTCAGTGTCAAGGTCAAGGTCAGGGTGGAAATCAGGGTCAGGGTCAAGGTCAGGGTCAAGGTCACGGTGACAGTCAAGGTCAGGTTGGAGGTCGGGGTAAGGGTCAAGGTCAGGGTGAAGGTCAGGGTCAGGGTCAAGGTCAGGGTGGAGGTCAGGGTCAGGGTCAAGGTCAGGGTGGAGGTCAAGGTCAGGGTCAAGGTCAGGAAGGAGGTCAGGGTCATAGTCAAGGTCAGGGTGGAGGTCAGGGTCAAGGTCAAGGTCAGGTTGGAGGTCAGGGTCACAGTCAAGGTCAGGGTGATAGTCAGGGTCAAGGTCAAGGTCAGGCTGGAGGTCAGGGTCAGGGTCAAGGTCAGGGTCAAGGTCACGGTGACAGTCAAGGTCAGGGTGGAGGTCGGAGTAAGGGTCAAGGTCAGGGTGAAGGTCAGGGTCAGGGTCAAGGTCAGGGTGGAGGTCAGGGTGGAGGTCAGGGTCAGGGTCAAGGTCAGGGTGGAGGCCAGAGTCAGGGTCAAGGTCAGGGTGGAGTTCAGGGTCAAGGTCAAGGTCAGGGTAGAGGTCAGGGTCACAGTCAAGGTCAGGGTGAAGGTCAGGGTCAAGGTCAAGGTCAGGGTCAAGGTCACGGTGACAGTCAAGGTCAGGTTGGAGGTCGGGATGAGGGTCAAGGTCAGGGTGAAGGTCAGGGTCAGGGTCAAGGTCAGGGTGGAGGTCAGGGTCAGGGTCAAGGTCAGGGTGAGGTCAAGGTCAGGGTCAAGGTCAGGGTGGAGGTCAGGGTCATGGTCAAGGTCAGGGTGGAGGTCAAGGTCAAGGTCAAGGTCAGGGTGGAGGTCAGGGTGACAGTCAAGGTCAGGGTGATAGTCAGGGTCAAGGTCAAGGTCAGGGTGGAGGTCAGGGTCAGGGTCAAGGTCAGGGTGGAGGTCAGGGGCAGGGTCAAGGTCAGGGTGGAGGTCAGGGTCAAGGTCAAGGTCAGAGTGGAGGTCAGGGTCACAGTCAAGGTCAGGGTCAAGGTCAGGGTGGAGGTCAGGGTCACGGTAAAGGTCGGGGTGGAGGTCAGGGTCAGGGTCATGGTCGGGGTGGAGGTCAGGGTCGCAGTCAAGGTCAGGATGATGGTCAGGGTCAATGTCAAGGTAAGGATGGAGGTCAGGGTCAAGGTCAAGGTCAGGGTGGAGGTCAGGGTCACAGTCAAGGTCAGGGTGATGGTCAGGGTCAAGGTCAAGGTCAGAGTGGAGGTCAGAGTCAGAGTCGAGGTCAGGGTGGAGGTCAGTGTCAAGGTCAAGGACAGGGTGGAGGTCAGGGTCACAGTCAAAGTCAGGGTGATGGTCAGGGTCAAGGTTAGGGTCGAGGTCAGGGTCAGGGTCAAGGTCAGGGTGGAGGTCAGGGTCCGGGTCAAGGTCAGGGTCAGGGTCAACGTCAGGGTGGAGGTCAGGGTCAGAGTCAAGGTCACGGTGGAGGTCACGGTCACAGTCAAGGTCAGGGTGGAGGTCAGGGTCAGGGTCAAGGTCAGGGTGCAGGTCAGGGTCGAGGTCAGGGTCAGGGTCAAGGTCAGGGTGGAGGTCAGGGTCAATGTCAAGGTCAGGGTGGAGGTCAGGGTCATGGTCAAGGTCAGGGTGGAGGTCAAGGTCAAGGTCAAGGTCAGGGTGGAGGTCAGGGTGACAGTCAAGGTCAGGGTGATAGTCAGGGTCAAGGTCAAGGTCAGGGTGGAGGTCAGGGTCAGGGTCAAGGTCAGGGTGGAGGTCAGGGGCAGGGTCAAGGTCAGGGTGGAGGTCAGGGTCAAGGTCAAGGTCAGAGTGGAGGTCAGGGTCACAGTCAAGGTCAGGGTCAAGGTCAGGGTGGAGGTCAGGGTCACGGTAAAGGTCGGGGTGGAGGTCAGGGTCAGGGTCATGGTCGGGGTGGAGGTCAGGGTCGCAGTCAAGGTCAGGATGATGGTCAGGATCAATGTCAAGGTCAGGGTGGAGGTCAGGGTGGAGGTCAGGGTCAGGGTCAAGGTCAGGGTGGAGGTCAGGGTCAGGGTGGAGGTCAGGGTCAGGGTCAAGGTCAGGGTCAAGGTCACGGTGACAGTCAAGGTCAGGGTGGAGGTCGGGGTAAGGGTCAAGGTCAGGGTGGAGGTCACGGTCACAGTCAAGGTCAGCGTGGAGGTCAGGGTCAGGGTCAAGGTCAGGGTGGAGGTCAGGGTCATGGTCAAGGTCAGGGTGGAGGTCAGGGTCAGGGTCAAGGTCAGGGTGGAGGTCAGGGTCAGGGTCAAGGTCAGGGTGGAGGTCAGGGTCAGGGTCAACGTCAGGGACGAGGTCAGGGTGGCGGTCAGGGTCAGGGTCAAGGTCAGGGTGGAGGTCAGGGTCGGAGTCAAGGTCAGGGTGGAGGTCAGGGTGGAGGTTAGGGTCAGGGTCAAGGTCAGGGTGAAGGTCAGGGTCAGGGTCAAGGTCAGGGTGGAGGTCAGGGTCACAGTCAAGGTCAGGGTAATGGTCAGGGTCAAGATCAAGGTCAGAGTGCAGGTCAGGGTCAGGGTCAAGGTCAGGGTCGAGGTCACGGTCACAGTCAAGGTCAGGGTGGAGGTCAGGGTCAGGGTCAAGGTCAGGGTGAAGGTCAGGGTCGTGGTCAAGGTCAGGGTGGAGGTCAGGGTGGAAGTCAGGGTCAGGGTCAAGGTCAGGGTGGAGGTCAAGGTCAGAGTCAAGGTCAGGGTGGAGGTCAGGGTCCGGGTCAAGGTCAGGGTGTAGGTCAGGGTCAAAGTCAAGGTCAGGATGGAGGTCAGTGTCAAGGTCAAGGTCAGGGTGGAGGTCAGAGTCGGGGTCAAGGTCAGGGTCAAGGTCACGGTCACAGTCAAGGTCAGGGTGGAGGTCGGAGTAAGGGTCAAGGTCAGGGTGAAGGTCAGGGTCAGGGTCAAGGTCAGGGTGGAGGTCAGGGTGGAGGTCAGGGTCAGGGTCAAGGTCAGGGTGGAGGCCAGAGTCAGGGTCAAGGTCAGGGTGGAGGTCAGGGTCAAGTTCAAGGTCAGGGTAGAGGTCAGGGTCACAGTCAAGGTCAGGGTGAAGGTCAGGGTCAAGGTCACGGTGACAGTCAAGGTCAGGTTGGAGGTCGAGGTGAGGGTCAAGGTCAGGGTGAAGGTCAGGGTCAGGGTCAAGGTCAGGGTGGAGGTCAGGGTCAGGGTCAAGGTCAGGGTGGAGGTCAAGGTCAGGGTCAAGGTCAGGGTGGAGGTCAGGGTCATGGTCAAGGTCAGGGTGGAGGTCAGGGTCAAGGTCAAGGTCAGGGTGGAGGTCAGGGTGACAGTCAAGGTCAGGGTGATAGTCAGGGTCAACGTCAAGGTCAGGGTGGAGGTCAGGGTCAGGGTCAAGGTCAGGGTGGAGGTCAGGGGCAGGGTCAAGGTCAGGGTGGAGGTCAGGGTCAAGGTCAAGGTCAGAGTGGAGGTCAGGGTCACAGTCAAGGTCAGGGTCAAGGTCAGGGTGGAGGTCAGGGTCACGGTAAAGGTCGGGGTGGAGGTCAGGGTCAGGGTCAAGGTCGGGGTGGAGGTCAGGGTCGCAGTCAAGGTCAGGATGATGGTCAGGATCAATGTCAAGGTCAGGGTGGAGGTCAGGGTGGAGGTCAGGGTCCGGGTCAAGGTCAGGGTGGAGTTCAGAGTCAGGGTCAAGGTGAGGGTTCAGGTCAGGGTCAAGGTCAAGGTCAGGGTGGAGGTCAGGATGGAGGTCAGGGTCAGGGTCGAGGTCAGGGTGGAGGTCAGGGTCAGGATCAAGGTCAGGGTGGAGGTCAGGGTCAGGGTCGAGGTCAGGGTGGAGGTCAGTGTCAAGGTCAAGGTCAGGGTGAAGGTCAGGGTCAGGGTCAAGGTCAGGGTCAAGGTCACGGTGACAGTCAAGGTCAGGATGGAGGTTGGGGTAAGGGTCAAGGTCAGGGTGAAGGTCAGGGTCAGGGTCAAGGTCAGGGTGGAGGTCAGGGTCAGGGTCAAGGTCAGGGTGGAGGTCAGGGTCGAGGTCAGGGTCAGGGTCAAGGTCAGGGTAAAGGTCAGGGTGAGGGTCAAGGTCAGGGTGTAGGTCAGGGTCAGAGTCAAGGTCACGGTGGAGGTCACGGTCACAGTCAAGGTCAGGGTGGAGGTCAGGGTGGCGGTCAGGGTCAGGGTCAAGGTCAGGGTTGAGGTCAGGGTGAGGTTCAAGGTCAGGGTGGAGGTCAGGATCAAGGTCAAGGTCAGGGTGGAGGTCAGGGTCAGGGTCAAGGTCAGGGTGGAGGTCAGGGGCAGGGTCAAGGTCAGGGTGGAGGTCAGGGTCAAGGTCAAGGTCAGAGTGGAGGTCAGGGTCACAGTCAAGGTCAGGGTCAAGGTCAGGGTGGAGGTCAGGGTCACGGTAAAGGTCGGGGTGGAGGTCAGGGTCAGGGTCATGGTCGGGGTGGAGGTCAGGGTCGCAGTCAAGGTCAGGATGATGGTCAGGATCAATGTCAAGGTCAGGGTGGAGGTCAGGGTGGAGGTCAGGGTCAGGGTCAAGGTCAGGGTGGAGGTCAGGGTCAGGGTGGAGGTCAGGGTCAGGGTCAAGGTCAGGGTCAAGGTCACGGTGACAGTCAAGGTCAGGGTGGAGGTCGGGGTAAGGGTCAAGGTCAGGGTGTAGGTCAGGGTCAAAGTCAAGGTCAGGATGGAGGTCAGTGTCAAGGTCAAGGTCAGGGTGGAGGTCAGAGTCGGGGTCAAGGTCAGGGTCAAGGTCACGGTCACAGTCAAGGTCAGGGTGGAGGTCGGAGTAAGGGTCAAGGTCAGGGTGAAGGTCAGGGTCAGGGTCAAGGTCAGGGTGGAGGTCAGGGTGGAGGTCAGGGTCAGGGTCAAGGTCAGGGTGGAGGCCAGAGTCAGGGTCAAGGTCAGGGTGGAGGTCAGGGTCAAGTTCAAGGTCAGGGTAGAGGTCAGGGTCACAGTCAAGGTCAGGGTGAAGGTCAGGGTCAAGGTCACGGTGACAGTCAAGGTCAGGTTGGAGGTCGAGGTGAGGGTCAAGGTCAGGGTGAAGGTCAGGGTCAGGGTCAAGGTCAGGGTGGAGGTCAGGGTCAGGGTCAAGGTCAGGGTGGAGGTCAAGGTCAGGGTCAAGGTCAGGGTGGAGGTCAGGGTCATGGTCAAGGTCAGGGTGGAGGTCAGGGTCAAGGTCAAGGTCAGGGTGGAGGTCAGGGTGACAGTCAAGGTCAGGGTGATAGTCAGGGTCAACGTCAAGGTCAGGGTGGAGGTCAGGGTCAGGGTCAAGGTCAGGGTGGAGGTCAGGGGCAGGGTCAAGGTCAGGGTGGAGGTCAGGGTCAAGGTCAAGGTCAGAGTGGAGGTCAGGGTCACAGTCAAGGTCAGGGTCAAGGTCAGGGTGGAGGTCAGGGTCACGGTAAAGGTCGGGGTGGAGGTCAGGGTCAGGGTCAAGGTCGGGGTGGAGGTCAGGGTCGCAGTCAAGGTCAGGATGATGGTCAGGATCAATGTCAAGGTCAGGGTGGAGGTCAGGGTGGAGGTCAGGGTCCGGGTCAAGGTCAGGGTGGAGTTCAGAGTCAGGGTCAAGGTGAGGGTTCAGGTCAGGGTCAAGGTCAAGGTCAGGGTGGAGGTCAGGATGGAGGTCAGGGTCAGGGTCGAGGTCAGGGTGGAGGTCAGGGTCAGGATCAAGGTCAGGGTGGAGGTCAGGGTCAGGGTCGAGGTCAGGGTGGAGGTCAGTGTCAAGGTCAAGGTCAGGGTGAAGGTCAGGGTCAGGGTCAAGGTCAGGGTCAAGGTCACGGTGACAGTCAAGGTCAGGATGGAGGTTGGGGTAAGGGTCAAGGTCAGGGTGAAGGTCAGGGTCAGGGTCAAGGTCAGGGTGGAGGTCAGGGTCAGGGTCAAGGTCAGGGTGGAGGTCAGGGTCGAGGTCAGGGTCAGGGTCAAGGTCAGGGTAAAGGTCAGGGTGAGGGTCAAGGTCAGGGTGTAGGTCAGGGTCAGAGTCAAGGTCACGGTGGAGGTCACGGTCACAGTCAAGGTCAGGGTGGAGGTCAGGGTGGCGGTCAGGGTCAGGGTCAAGGTCAGGGTTGAGGTCAGGGTGAGGTTCAAGGTCAGGGTGGAGGTCAGGATCAAGGTCAAGGTCAGGGTGGAGGTCAGGGTCACAGTCAAGGTCAGGGTCAAGGTCAAAGTCAGGGTGGAGGTCAGGGTCGGAGTCAAGGTCAGGGTGGAGGTCAGGGTCAGGGTCGAGGTCAGGGTCAAGGTCACGGTGACAGTCAAGGTCAGGATGGAGGTTGGGGTAAGGGTCAAGGTCAGGGTGAAGGTCAGGGTCAGGGTCAAGGTCAGGGTGGAGGTCAGGGTGGAGGTCAGGGTCAAGGTCAAGGTCAGGGTGGAGATTAGAGTCAGAGTCAAGGTCAGGGTGGAGGTCAGGGTCAGGGTTAAGGTCAGGGTGGAGGTCAGGGTCAAGGTCACGGTGACAGTCAAGGTCAGGATGGAGGTTGGGGTAAGGGTCAAGGTCAGGGTAAAGGTCAGGGTGAGGGTCAAGGTCAGGGTGTAGGTCAGGGTCAGAGTCAAGGTCACGGTGGAGGTCACGGTCACAGTCAAGGTCAGGGTGGAGGTCAGGGTGGCGGTCAGGGTCGGAGTCAAGGTCAGGGTGGAGGTCAGGGTCAGGGTCAAGGTCAGGGTTGAGGTCAGGGTGAGGTTCAAGGTCAGGGTGGAGGTCAGGATCAAGGTCAAGGTCAGGGTGGAGGTCAGGGTCACAGTCAAGGTCAGGGTCAAGGTCAAAGTCAGGGTGGAGGTCAGGGTCGGAGTCAAGGTCAGGGTGGAGGTCAGGGTCAGGGTCGAGGTCAGGGTCAAGGTCACGGTGACAGTCAAGGTCAGGATGGAGGTTGGGGTAAGGGTCAAGGTCAGGGTGAAGGTCAGGGTCAGGGTCAACGTCAGGGTGGAGGTCAGGGTGGAGGTCAGGGTCAAGGTCAAGGTCAGGGTGGAGATTAGAGTCAGAGTCAAGGTCAGGGTGGAGGTCAGGGTCAGGGTCAAGGTCAGGGTGGAGGTCAGGGTCAGGGTCAAGGTCAGGGTGGAGGTCAGTGTCAAGGTCAAGGTTAGGGTGGAGGTCAGGGTCAGGGTCAAGGTCAGGGTGCAGGTCAGGGTCAATGTCAAGGTCAGGGTAAAGGTCAGGGTGAGGGTCAAGGTCAGGGTGGAGGTCAGGGGCAAGGTCAAGGTCAGGGTGGAGGTCAGGGTCCGGGTCAAGGTCAGGGTGGACTTCAGAGTCAGGGTCAAGGTCAGGGTTCAGGTCAGGGTCAAGGTCAAGGTCAGGGTGAAGGTCAGGGTCACAGTCAAGGTCAGGGTGAAGGTCAGGGTCAAGGTCAAGGTCAGGGTCGAGGTCACGGTGACAGTCAAGGTCAGGTTGGAGGTCGGGGTGAGGGTCAAGGTCGGGGTGAAGGTCAGGGTCAGGGTCAGGGTCAAGGTCAGGGTGGAGGCCAGAGTCAGGGTCAAGGTCAGGGTGGAGGTCAGGGTCAAGTTCAAGGTCAGGGTAGAGGTCAGGGTCACAGTCAAGGTCAGGGTGAAGGTCAGGGTCAAGGTCACGGTGACAGTCAAGGTCAGGTTGGAGGTCGGGGTGAGGGTCAAGGTCAGGGTGAAGGTCAGGGTCAGGGTCAAGGTCAGGGTGGAGGTCAAGGTCAGGGTCAAGGTCAGGGTGGAGGTCAGGGTCATGGTCAAGGTCAGGGTGGAGGTCAGGGTCAAGGTCAAGGTCAGGGTGGAGTCAGGGTGACAGTCAAGGTCAGGGTGATAGTCAGGGTCAACGTCAAGGTCAGGGTGGAGGTCAGGGTCAGGGTCAAGGTCAGGGTGGAGGTCAGGGGCAGGGTCAAGGTCAGGGTGGAGGTCAGGGTCAAGGTCAAGGTCAGAGTGGAGGTCAGGGTCACAGTCAAGGTCAGGGTCAAGGTCAGGGTGGAGGTCAGGGTCCGGGTCAAGGTCAGGGTCAGGGTCAACGTCAGGGTGGAGGTCAGGGTCAGAGTCAAGGTCACGGTGGAGGTCACGGTCACAGTCAAGGTCAGGGTGGAGGTCAGGGTCAGGGTCAAGGTCAGGGTGGAGGTCAGGGTCGAGGTCAGGGTCAGGGTCAGGGTCAGGGTGGAGGTCAGGGTCAGGGTCAAGGTCAGGGTGAAGGTCAGGGTCAGGGTCAAGGTCAGGGTGGAGGTCAGGGTCAGGGTCAAGGTCAGGGTGAAGGTCAGGGTCAGGGTCAAGGTCAGGGTGGAGGTCAGGGTGGAGGTCAGGGTCAGGGTCAAGGTCAGGGTGGAGGTCAGGGTCACGGTCAAGGTCAGGGTGGAGGTCAGGGTCAAGGTCAAGGTCAGGGTGCAGGTCAGGGTCAATGTCAAGGTCAGGGTAAAGGTCAGGGTGAGGGTCAAGGTCAGGGTGTAGGTCAGGGTCAGAGTCAAGGTCACGGTGGAGGTCACGGTCACAGTCAAGGTCAGGGTGGAGGTCAGGGTGGCGGTCAGGGTCAGGGTCAAGGTCAGGGATGAGGTCAGGGTGAGGTTCAAGGTCAGGGTGGAGGTCAGGATCAAGGTCAAGGTCAGGGTGGAGGTCAGGGTCACAGTCAAGGTCAGGGTCAAGGTCAAAGTCAGGGTGGAGGTCAGGGTCGGAGTCAAGGTCAGGGTGGAGGTCAGGGTCGCAGTCAAGGTCAGGGTCAAGGTCACGGTGACAGTCAAGGTCAGGATGGAGGTTGAGGTAAAAGTCAAGGTCAGGGTGAAGGTCAGGGTCAGGGTCAAGGTCAGGGTGGAGGTCAGGGTGGAGGTCAGGGTCAGGGTCAAGGTCAGGGTGGAGGTCAGGGTCAGGGTCAAGGTCAGGGTGGAGGTCAGGGTCATAGTCCAGGTCAGGGTGGAGGTCAGGGTCAAGGTCAAGGTCAGGGTGGAGGTCAGGGTCACAGTCAAGGTCAGAGTGATGGTCAGGGTCAAGGTCAGGGTCGAGGTCAGGGTCAGGGTCAAGGTCAGGGTGGAGGTCAGGGTCAGTCAAGGTGAGGCTGGAGGTCAGGGTCAAGGTCAAGGTCAGGTTGGAGGTCAGGGTCAGGTTCAAGGTCAGGGTGGAGGTCAGGGTCGAGGTCAGGGTCAGGGTCAAGGTCAGGGTGAAGGTCAGGGTGAGGGTCAAGGTCAGGGTGTAGGTCAGGGTCAGAGTCAAGGTCACGGTGGAGGTCACGGTCACAGTCAAGGTCAGGGTGGAGGTCAGGGTGGCGGTCAGGGTCAGGGTCAAGGTCAGAGTTGATGTCAGGGTGAGGTTCAAGGTCAGGGTGGAGTTCAGGATCAAGGTCAAGGTCAGGGTGAAGGTCAGGGTCACAGTCAAGGTCAGGGTCAAGGTCAAAGTCAGGGTGGAGGTCAGGGTCGGTGTCAAGGTCAGGGTGGAGGTCAGGGTGGAGGTCATGGTCAGGGTCAAGGTCAGGGTCAAGGTCACAGTGACAGTCAAGTTCAGGGTGGAGGTCGGGGTAAGGGTCGAGGTCAGGGTGAAGGTCAGGGTCAGGGTCAAGGTCAGGGTGGAGGTCACGGGCACAGTCAAGGTCAGCGTGGAGGTCAGGGTCAGAATCAAGGTCAGGGTGGAGGTCAGGGTCACAGTCAAGGTGAGGGTGGAGGTCAGGGTCACAGTCAAGGTCGGGGTGGAGGTCAGGGTCAGAGTCAAGGTCAGGGTGGAGGTCAGGGTCGAGGTCAGGGTCAGGGTCAAGGTCAGGGTGAAGGTCAGGGTGAGGGTCAAGGTCAGGGTGTAGGTCAGGGTCAGAGTCAAGGTCACGGTGGAGGTCACGGTCACAGTCAAGGTCAGGGTGGAGGTCAGGGTGGCGGTCAGGGTCAGGGTCAAGGTCAGGGTTGAGGTCAGGGTGAGGATCAAGGTCAGGGTGGAGGTCAGGATCAAGGTCAAGGTCAGGGTGGAGGTCAGGGTCACAGTCAAGGTCAGGGTCAAGGTCAAAGTCAGGGTGGAGGTCAGGGTCGGAGTCAAGGTCAGGGTGGAGGTCAGGGTCATGGTCAAGGTCAGGGTGGAGGTCAGGGTCAGGGTCAAGGTCAGGGTGGAGGTCAGGGTCAAGGTCAAGGTCAGGGTGGAGGTCAGAGTCAGAGTCAAGGTCAGGGTGGAGGTCAGTGTCAGAGTCAAGGTCAGGGTGGAGGTCAGTGTCAAGGTCAATGTCAGGGTGAAGGTCAGGGTCAGGGTCAAGGTCAGGGTCAAGGTCACGGTGACAGTCAAGGTCAGGGTGGAGGTCGGGGTAAGGGTCAAGGTCAGGGTGGAGGTCACGGTCACAGTCAAGGTCAGCGTGGAGGTCAGGGTCAGGGTCAAGGTCAGGGTGGAGGTCAGGGTCATGGTCAAGGTCAGGGTGGAGGTCAGGGTCAGGGTCAAGGTCAGGGTGGAGGTCAGGGTCAGGGTCAAGGTCAGGGTGGAGGTCAGGGTGGAGGTCAGGGTCAGGGTCAAGGTCAGGGTGGAGGTCAGGGTCAGGGTCAACGTCAGGGACGAGGTCAGGGTGGCGGTCAGGGTCAGGGTCAAGGTCAGGGTGGAGGTCAGGGTCGGAGTCAAGGTCAGGGTGGAGGTCAGGGTCAGAGTCAAGGTCACGGTGGAGGTCACGGTCACAGTCAAGGTCAGGGTGGAGGTCAGGGTGGCGGTCAGGGTCAGGGTCAAGGTCAGGGATGAGGTCAGGGTGAGGTTCAAGGTCAGGGTGGAGGTCAGGATCAAGGTCAAGGTCAGGGTGGAGGTCAGGGTCACAGTCAAGGTCAGGGTCAAGGTCAAAGTCAGGGTGGAGGTCAGGGTCGGAGTCAAGGTCAGGGTGGAGGTCAGGGTCGCAGTCAAGGTCAGGGTCAAGGTCACGGTGACAGTCAAGGTCAGGATGGAGGTTGAGGTAAGGGTCAAGGTCAGGGTGAAGGTCAGGGTCAGGGTCAAGGTCAGGGTGGAGGTCAGGGTGGAGGTCAGGGTCAGGGTCAAGGTCAGGGTGGAGGTCAGGGTCAGGGTCAAGGTCAGGGTGGAGGTCAGGGTCATAGTCCAGGTCAGGGTGGAGGTCAGGGTCAAGGTCAAGGTCAGGGTGGAGGTCAGGGTCACAGTCAAGGTCAGAGTGATGGTCAGGGTCAAGGTCAGGGTCGAGGTCAGGGTCAGGGTCAAGGTCAGGGTGGAGGTCAGGGTCAGTCAAGGTGAGGCTGGAGGTCAGGGTCAAGGTCAAGGTCAGGTTGGAGGTCAGGGTCAGGTTCAAGGTCAGGGTGGAGGTCAGGGTCGAGGTCAGGGTCAGGGTCAAGGTCAGGGTGAAGGTCAGGGTGAGGGTCAAGGTCAGGGTGTAGGTCAGGGTCAGAGTCAAGGTCACGGTGGAGGTCACGGTCACAGTCAAGGTCAGGGTGGAGGTCAGGGTGGCGGTCAGGGTCAGGGTCAAGGTCAGAGTTGATGTCAGGGTGAGGTTCAAGGTCAGGGTGGAGTTCAGGATCAAGGTCAAGGTCAGGGTGAAGGTCAGGGTCACAGTCAAGGTCAGGGTCAAGGTCAAAGTCAGGGTGGAGGTCAGGGTCGGTGTCAAGGTCAGGGTGGAGGTCAGGGTGGAGGTCATGGTCAGGGTCAAGGTCAGGGTCAAGGTCACGGTGACAGTCAAGTTCAGGGTGGAGGTCGGGGTAAGGGTCGAGGTCAGGGTGAAGGTCAGGGTCAGGGTCAAGGTCAGGGTGGAGGTCACGGGCACAGTCAAGGTCAGCGTCGAGGTCAGGGTCAGAATCAAGGTCAGGGTGGAGGTCAGGGTCACAGTCAAGGTCAGGGTGGAGGTCAGGGTCACAGTCAAGGTCGGGGTGGAGGTCAGGGTCAGAGTCAAGGTCAGGGTGGAGGTCAGGGTCGAGGTCAGGGTCAGGGTCAAGGTCAGGGTGAAGGTCAGGGTGAGGGTCAAGGTCAGGGTGTAGGTCAGGGTCAGAGTCAAGGTCACGGTGGAGGTCACGGTCACAGTCAAGGTCAGGGTGGAGGTCAGGGTGGCGGTCAGGGTCAGGGTCAAGGTCAGGGTTGAGGTCAGGGTGAGGATCAAGGTCAGGGTGGAGGTCAGGATCAAGGTCAAGGTCAGGGTGGAGGTCAGGGTCACAGTCAAGGTCAGGGTCAAGGTCAAAGTCAGGGTGGAGGTCAGGGTCGGAGTCAAGGTCAGGGTGGAGGTCAGGGTCATGGTCAAGGTCAGGGTGGAGGTCAGGGTCAGGGTCAAGGTCAGGGTGGAGGTCAGGGTCAAGGTCAAGGTCAGGGTGGAGGTCAGAGTCAGAGTCAAGGTCAGGGTGGAGGTCAGTGTCAGAGTCAAGGTCAGGGTGGAGGTCAGTGTCAAGGTCAATGTCAGGGTGAAGGTCAGGGTCAGGGTCAAGGTCAGGGTCAAGGTCACGGTGACAGTCAAAGTCAGGGTGGAGGTCGGGGTAAGGGTCAAGGTCAGGGTGGAGGTCACGGTCTCAGTCAAGGTCAGCGTGGAGGTCAGGGTCAGGGTCAAGGTCAGGGTGGAGGTCAGGGTCATGGTCAAGGTCAGGGTGGAGGTCAGGGTCAGGGTCAAGGTCAGGGTGGAGGTCAGGGTCAGGGTCAAGGTCAGGGTGGAGGTCAGGGTGGAGGTCAGGGTCAGGGTCAAGGTCAGGGTGGAGGTCAGGGTCAGGGTCAACGTCAGGGACGAGGTCAGGGTGGCGGTCAGGGTCAGGGTCAAGGTCAGGGTGGAGGTCAGGGTCGGAGTCAAGGTCAGGGTGGAGGTCAGGGTGGAGGTTAGGGTCAGGGTCAAGGTCAGGGTGAAGGTCAGGGTCAGGGTCAAGGTCAGGGTGGAGGTCAGGGTCGAGGTCAGGGTCAGGGTCAAGGTCAGGGTGAAGGTCAGGGTGAGGGTCAAGGTCAGGGTGTAGGTCAGGGTCAGAGTCAAGGTCACGGTGGAGGTCACGGTCACAGTCAAGGTCAGGGTGGAGGTCAGGGTGGCGGTCAGGGTCAGGGTCAAGGTCAGGGTTGAGGTCAGGGTGAGGATCAAGGTCAGGGTGGAGGTCAGGATCAAGGTCAAGGTCAGGGTGGAGGTCAGGGTCACAGTCAAGGTCAGGGTCAAGGTCAAAGTCAGGGTGGAGGTCAGGGTCGGAGTCAAGGTCAGGGTGGAGGTCAGGGTCATGGTCAAGGTCAGGGTGGAGGTCAGGGTCAGGGTCAAGGTCAGGGTGGAGGTCAGGGTCAAGGTCAAGGTCAGGGTGGAGGTCAGAGTCAGAGTCAAGGTCAGGGTGGAGGTCAGTGTCAGAGTCAAGGTCAGGGTGGAGGTCAGTGTCAAGGTCAATGTCAGGGTGAAGGTCAGGGTCAGGGTCAAGGTCAGGGTCAAGGTCACGGTGACAGTCAAGGTCAGGGTGGAGGTCGGGGTAAGGGTCAAGGTCAGGGTGGAGGTCACGGTCACAGTCAAGGTCAGCGTGGAGGTCAGGGTCAGGGTCAAGGTCAGGGTGGAGGTCAGGGTCATGGTCAAGGTCAGGGTGGAGGTCAGGGTCAGGGTCAAGGTCAGGGTGGAGGTCAGGGTCAGGGTCAAGGTCAGGGTGGAGGTCAGGGTGGAGGTCAGGGTCAGGGTCAAGGTCAGGGTGGAGGTCAGGGTCAGGGTCAACGTCAGGGACGAGGTCAGGGTGGCGGTCAGGGTCAGGGTCAAGGTCAGGGTGGAGGTCAGGGTCGGAGTCAAGGTCAGGGTGGAGGTCAGGGTGGAGGTTAGGGTCAGGGTCAAGGTCAGGGTGAAGGTCAGGGTCAGGGTCAAGGTCAGGGTGGAGGTCAGGGTCACAGTCAAGGTCAGGGTAATGGTCAGGGTCAAGATCAAGGTCAGAGTGCAGGTCAGGGTCAGGGTCAAGGTCAGGGTCGAGGTCACGGTCACAGTCAAGGTCAGGGTGGAGGTCAGGGTCAGGGTCAAGGTCAGGGTGAAGGTCAGGGTCGTGGTCAAGGTCAGGGTGGAGGTCAGGGTGGAAGTCAGGGTCAGGGTCAAGGTCAGGGTGGAGGTCAGGCTCAGGGTCAAGGTCAGGGTGGAGGTCAGGGTCAAGGTCAAGGTCAGGGTGGAGGTCAGAGTCAGAGTCAAGGTCAGGGTGGAGGTCAGTGTCAGAGTCAAGGTCAGGGTGGAGGTCAGTGTCAAGGTCAATGTCAGGGTGAAGGTCAGGGTCAGGGTCAAGGTCAGGGTCAAGGTCACGGTGACAGTCAAGGTCAGGGTGGAGGTCGGGGTAAGGGTCAAGGTCAGGGTGGAGGTCACGGTCACAGTCAAGGTCAGCGTGGAGGTCAGGGTCAGGGTCAAGGTCAGGGTGGAGGTCAGGGTCATGGTCAAGGTCAGGGTGGAGGTCAGGGTCAGGGTCAAGGTCAGGGTGGAGGTCAGGGTCAGGGTCAAGGTCAGGGTGGAGGTCAGGGTGGAGGTCAGGGTCAGGGTCAAGGTCAGGGTGGAGGTCAGGGTCAGGGTCAACGTCAGGGACGAGGTCAGGGTGGCGGTCAGGGTCAGGGTCAAGGTCAGGGTGGAGGTCAGGGTCGGAGTCAAGGTCAGGGTGGAGGTCAGGGTGGAGGTTAGGGTCAGGGTCAAGGTCAGGGTGAAGGTCAGGGTCAGGGTCAAGGTCAGGGTGGAGGTCAGGGTCACGGTCAAGGTCAGGGTAATGGTCAGGGTCAAGATCAAGGTCAGAGTGCAGGTCAGGGTCAGGGTCAAGGTCAGGGTCGAGGTCACGGTCACAGTCAAGGTCAGGGTGGAGGTCAGGGTCAGGGTCAAGGTCAGGGTGAAGGTCAGGGTCGTGGTCAAGGTCAGGGTGGAGGTCAGGGTGGAAGTCAGGGTCAGGGTCAAGGTCAGGGTGGAGGTCAAGGTCAGAGTCAAGGTCAGGGTGGAGGTCAGGGTCCGGGTCAAGGTCAGGGTGTAGGTCAGGGTCAAAGTCAAGGTCAGGATGGAGGTCAGTGTCAAGGTCAAGGTCAGGGTGGAGGTCAGGGTCGGGGTCAAGGTCAGGGTCAAGGTCACGGTGACAGTCAAGGTCAGGGTGGAGGTCGGAGTAAGGGTCAAGGTCAGGGTGAAGGTCAGGGTCAGGGTCAAGGTCAGGGTGGAGGTCAGGGTGGAGGTCAGGGTCAGGGTCAAGGTCAGGGTGGAGGCCAGAGTCAGGGTCAAGGTCAGGGTGGAGGTCAGGGTCAAGTTCAAGGTCAGGGTAGAGGTCAGGGTCACAGTCAAGGTCAGGGTGAAGGTCAGGGTCAAGGTCACGGTGACAGTCAAGGTCAGGTTGGAGGTCGGGGTGAGGGTCAAGGTCAGGGTGAAGGTCAGGGTCAGGGTCAAGGTCAGGGAGGAGGTCAGGGTCAGGGTCAAGGTCAGGGTGGAGGTCAAGGTCAGGGTCAAGGTCAGGGTGGAGGTCAGGGTCATGGTCAAGGTCAGGGTGGAGGTCAGGGTCAAGGTCAAGGTCAGGGTGAAGGTCAGGGTGACAGTCAAGGTCAGGGTGATAGTCAGGGTCAACGTCAAGGTCAGGGTGGAGGTCAGGGTCAGGGTCAAGGTCAGGGTGGAGGTCAGGGCCAGGGTCAAGGTCAGGGTGGAGGTCAGGGTCAAGGTCAAGGTCAGAGTGGAGGTCAGGGTCACAGTCAAGGTCAGGGTCAAGGTCAGTGTGGAGGTCAGGGTCACGGTAAAGGTCGGGGTGGAGGTCAGGCTCAGGGTCAAGGTCGGGGTGGAGGTCAGGGTCGCAGTCAAGGTCAGGATGATGGTCAGGATCAATGTCAAGGTCAGGGTGGAGGTCAGGGTGGAGGTCAGGGTCCGGGTCAAGGTCAGGGTGGAGTTCAGAGTCAGGGTCAAGGTGAGGGTTCAGGTCAGGGTCAAGGTCAAGGTCAGGGTGGAGGTCAGGATGGAGGTCAGGGTCAGGGTCGAGGTCAGGGTGGAGGTCAGGGTTAGGATCAAGGTCAGGGTGGAGGTCAGGGTCAGGGTCGAGGTCAGGGTGGAGGTCAGTGTCAAGGTCAAGGTCAGGGTGAAGGTCAGGGTCAGGGTCAAGGTCAGGGTCAAGGTCACGGTGACAGTCAAGGTCAGGATGGAGGTTGGGGTAAGGGTAAAGGTCAGGGTGAAGGTCAGGGTCAGGGTCAAGGTCAGGGTGGAGGTCAGGGTGGAGGTTGGGGTAAGGGTCAAGGTCAGGGTAAAGGTCAGGGTGAGGGTCAAGGTCAGGGTGTAGGTCAGGGTCAGAGTCAAGGTCACGGTGGAGGTCACGGTCACAGTCAAGGTCAGGGTGGAGGTCAGGGTGGCGGTCAGGGTCGGAGTCAAGGTCAGGGTGGAGGTCAGGGTCAGGGTCAAGGTCAGGGTTGAGGTCAGGGTGAGGTTCAAGGTCAGGGTGGAGGTCAGGATCAAGGTCAAGGTCAGGGTGGAGGTCAGGGTCACAGTCAAGGTCAGGGTCAAGGTCAAAGTCAGGGTGGAGGTCAGGGTCGGAGTCAAGGTCAGGGTGGAGGTCAGGGTCAGGGTCGAGGTCAGGGTCAAGGTCACGGTGACAGTCAAGGTCAGGATGGAGGTTGGGGTAAGGGTCAAGGTCAGGGTGAAGGTCAGGGTCAGGGTCAAGGTCAGGGTGGAGGTCAGGGTGGAGGTCAGGGTCAAGGTCAAGGTCAGGGTGGAGATTAGAGTCAGAGTCAAGGTCAGGGTGAAGGTCAGGGTCAGGGTCAAGGTCAGGGTGGAGGTCAGGGTCAGGGTCAAGGTCAGGGTGGAGGTCAGTGTCAAGGTCAAGGTTAGGGTGGAGGTCAGGGTCAGGGTCAAGGTCAGGGTGCAGGTCAGGGTCAATGTCAAGGTCAGGGTAAAGGTCAGGGTGAGGGTCAAGGTCAGGGTGGAGGTCAGGGGCAAGGTCAAGGTCAGGGTGGAGGTCAGGGTCCGGGTCAAGGTCAGGGTGGACTTCAGAGTCAGGGTCAAGGTCAGGGTTCAGGTCAGGGTCAAGGTCAAGGTCAGGGTCAAGGTCACGGTGACAGTCAAGGTCAGGGTGGAGGTCGGGGTAAGGGTCAAGGTCAGGGTGGAGGTCACGGTCACAGTCAAGGTCAGCGTGGAGGTCAGGGTCAGGGTCAAGGTCAGGGTGGAGGTCAGGGTCATGGTCAAGGTCAGGGTGGAGGTCAGGGTCAGGGTCAAGGTCAGGGTGGAGGTCAGGGTCAGGGTCAAGGTCAGGGTGGAGGTCAGGGTGGAGGTCAGGGTCAGGGTCAAGGTCAGGGTGGAGGTCAGGGTCAGGGTCAACGTCAGGGACGAGGTCAGGGTGGCGGTCAGGGTCAGGGTCAAGGTCAGGGTGGAGGTCAGGGTCGGAGTCAAGGTCAGGGTGGAGGTCAGGGTGGAGGTTAGGGTCAGGGTCAAGGTCAGGGTGAAGGTCAGGGTCAGGGTCAAGGTCAGGGTGGAGGTCAGGTTCGAGGTCAGGGTCAGGGTCAAGGTCAGGGTGAAGGTCAGGGTGAGGGTCAAGGTCAGGGTGTAGGTCAGGGTCAGAGTCAAGGTCACGGTGGAGGTCACGGTCACAGTCAAGGTCAGGGTGGAGGTCAGGGTGGCGGTCAGGGTCAGGGTCAAGGTCAGGGTTGAGGTCAGGGTGAGGATCAAGGTCAGGGTGGAGGTCAGGATCAAGGTCAAGGTCAGGGTGGAGGTCAGGGTCACAGTCAAGGTCAGGGTCAAGGTCAAAGTCAGGGTGAAGGTCAGGGTCGGAGTCAAGGTCAGGGTGGAGGTCAGGGTCATGGTCAAGGTCAGGGTGGAGGTCAGGGTCAGGGTCAAGGTCAGGGTGGAGGTCAGGGTCAAGGTCAAGGTCAGGGTGGAGGTCAGAGTCAGAGTCAAGGTCAGGGTGGAGGTCAGTGTCAGAGTCAAGGTCAGGGTGGAGGTCAGTGTCAAGGTCAATGTCAGGGTGAAGGTCAGGGTCAGGGTCAAGGTCAGGGTCAAGGTCACGGTGACAGTCAAGGTCAGGGTGGAGGTCGGGGTAAGGGTCAAGGTCAGGGTGGAGGTCACGGTCACAGTCAAGGTCAGCGTGGAGGTCAGGGTCAGGGTCAAGGTCAGGGTGGAGGTCAGGGTCATGGTCAAGGTCAGGGTGGAGGTCAGGGTCAGGGTCAAGGTCAGGGTGGAGGTCAGGGTCAGGGTCAAGGTCAGGGTGGAGGTCAGGGTGGAGGTCAGGGTCAGGGTCAAGGTCAGGGTGGAGGTCAGGGTCAGGGTCAACGTCAGGGACGAGGTCAGGGTGGCGGTCAGGGTCAGGGTCAAGGTCAGGGTGGAGGTCAGGGTCGGAGTCAAGGTCAGGGTGGAGGTCAGGGTGGAGGTTAGGGTCAGGGTCAAGGTCAGGGTGAAGGTCAGGGTCAGGGTCAAGGTCAGGGTGGAGGTCAGGGTCACAGTCAAGGTCAGGGTAATGGTCAGGGTCAAGATCAAGGTCAGAGTGCAGGTCAGGGTCAGGGTCAAGGTCAGGGTCGAGGTCACGGTCACAGTCAAGGTCAGGGTGGAGTTCAGGGTCAGGGTCAAGGTCAGGGTGAAGGTCAGGGTCGTGGTCAAGGTCAGGGTGGAGGTCAGGGTGGAAGTCAGGGTCAGGGTCAAGGTCAGGGTGGAGGTCAGGGTCAGGGTCAAGGTCAGGGTGGAGGTCAGGGTCAAGGTCAAGGTCAGGGTGGAGGTCAGAGTCAGAGTCAAGGTCAGGGTGGAGGTCAGTGTCAGAGTCAAGGTCAGGGTGGAGGTCAGTGTCAAGGTCAATGTCAGGGTGAAGGTCAGGGTCAGGGTCAAGGTCAGGGTCAAGGTCACGGTGACAGTCAAGGTCAGGGTGGAGGTCGGGGTAAGGGTCAAGGTCAGGGTGGAGGTCACGGTCACAGTCAAGGTCAGCGTGGAGGTCAGGGTCAGGGTCAAGGTCAGGGTGGAGGTCAGGGTCATGGTCAAGGTCAGGGTGGAGGTCGGGGTCAGGGTCAAGGTCAGGGTGGAGGTCAGGGTCAGGGTCAAGGTCAGGGTGGAGGTCAGGGTGGAGGTCAGGGTCAGGGTCAAGGTCAGGGTGGAGGTCAGGGTCAGGGTCAACGTCAGGGACGAGGTCAGGGTGGCGGTCAGGGTCAGGGTCAAGGTCAGGGTGGAGGTCAGGGTCGGAGTCAAGGTCAGGGTGGAGGTCAGGGTGGAGGTTAGGGTCAGGGTCAAGGTCAGGGTGAAGGTCAGGGTCAGGGTCAAGGTCAGGGTGGAGGTCAGGGTCACGGTCAAGGTCAGGGTAATGGTCAGGGTCAAGATCAAGGTCAGAGTGCAGGTCAGGGTCAGGGTCAAGGTCAGGGTCGAGGTCACGGTCACAGTCAAGGTCAGGGTGGAGGTCAGGGTCAGGGTCAAGGTCAGGGTGAAGGTCAGGGTCGTGGTCAAGGTCAGGGTGGAGGTCAGGGTGGAAGTCAGGGTCAGGGTCAAGGTCAGGGTGGAGGTCAAGGTCAGAGTCAAGGTCAGGGTGGAGGTCAGGGTCCGGGTCAAGGTCAGGGTGTAGGTCAGGGTCAAAGTCAAGGTCAGGATGGAGGTCAGTGTCAAGGTCAAGGTCAGGGTGGAGGTCAGGGTCGGGGTCAAGGTCAGGGTCAAGGTCACGGTGACAGTCAAGGTCAGGGTGGAGGTCGGAGTAAGGGTCAAGGTCAGGGTGAAGGTCAGGGTCAGGGTCAAGGTCAGGGTGGAGGTCAGGGTGGAGGTCAGGGTCAGGGTCAAGGTCAGGGTGGAGGCCAGAGTCAGGGTCAAGGTCAGGGTGGAGGTCAGGGTCAAGTTCAAGGTCAGGGTAGAGGTCAGGGTCACAGTCAAGGTCAGGGTGAAGGTCAGGGTCAAGGTCACGGTGACAGTCAAGGTCAGGTCGGAGGTCGGGGTGAGGGTCAAGGTCAGGGTGAAGGTCAGGGTCAGGGTCAAGGTCAGGGTGGAGGTCAGGGTCAGGGTCAAGGTCAGGGTGGAGGTCAAGGTCAGGGTCAAGGTCAGGGTGGAGGTCAGGGTCATGGTCAAGGTCAGGGTGGAGGTCAGGGTCAAGGTCAAGGTCAGGGTGGAGGTCAGGGTGACAGTCAAGGTCAGGGTGATAGTCAGGGTCAACGTCAAGGTCAGGGTGGAGGTCAGGGTCAGGGTCAAGGTCAGGGTGGAGGTCAGGGGCAGGGTCAAGGTCAGGGTGGAGGTCAGGGTCAAGGTCAAGGTCAGAGTGGAGGTCAGGGTCACAGTCAAGGTCAGGGTCAAGGTCAGGGTGGAGGTCAGGGTCACGGTAAAGGTCGGGGTGGAGGTCAGGGTCAGGGTCAAGGTCGGGGTGGAGGTCAGGGTCGCAGTCAAGGTCAGGATGATGGTCAGGATCAATGTCAAGGTCAGGGTGGAGGTCAGGGTGGAGGTCAGGGTCCGGGTCAAGGTCAGGGTGGAGTTCAGAGTCAGGGTCAAGGTGAGGGTTCAGGTCAGGGTCAAGGTCAAGGTCAGGGTGGAGGTCAGGATGGAGGTCAGGGTCAGGGTCGAGGTCAGGGTGGAGGTCAGGGTTAGGATCAAGGTCAGGGTGGAGGTCAGGGTCAGGGTCGAGGTCAGGGTGGAGGTCAGTGTCAAGGTCAAGGTCAGGGTGAAGGTCAGGGTCAGGGTCAAGGTCAGGGTCAAGGTCACGGTGACAGTCAAGGTCAGGATGGAGGTTGGGGTAAGGGTCAAGGTCAGGGTGAAGGTCAGGGTCAGGGTCAAGGTCAGGGTGGAGGTCAGGGTGGAGGTCAGGGTCAGGGTCAAGGTCAGGGTGGAGGTCAGTGTCGAGGTCAGGGTCAGGGTCAAGGTCAGGGTGGAGGTCAGGGTCAGGGTCAAGGTCAGGGTGGAGGTCAGGGTGGAGGTCAGGGTCAGGGTCAAGGTCAGGGTGGAGGTCAGGGTCAGGGTCAACGTCAGGGACGAGGTCAGGGTGGCGGTCAGGGTCAGGGTCAAGGTCAGGGTGGAGGTCAGGGTCGGAGTCAAGGTCAGGGTGGAGGTCAGGGTGGAGGTTAGGGTCAGGGTCAAGGTCAGGGTGAAGGTCAGGGTCAGGGTCAAGGTCAGGGTGGAGGTCAGGGTCACGGTCAAGGTCAGGGTAATGGTCAGGGTCAAGATCAAGGTCAGAGTGCAGGTCAGGGTCAGGGTCAAGGTCAGGGTCGAGGTCACGGTCACAGTCAAGGTCAGGGTGGAGGTCAGGGTCAGGGTCAAGGTCAGGGTGAAGGTCAGGGTCGTGGTCAAGGTCAGGGTGGAGGTCAGGGTGGAAGTCAGGGTCAGGGTCAAGGTCAGGGTGGAGGTCAAGGTCAGAGTCAAGGTCAGGGTGGAGGTCAGGGTCCGGGTCAAGGTCAGGGTGTAGGTCAGGGTCAAAGTCAAGGTCAGGATGGAGGTCAGTGTCAAGGTCAAGGTCAGGGTGGAGGTCAGGGTCGGGGTCAAGGTCAGGGTCAAGGTCACGGTGACAGTCAAGGTCAGGGTGGAGGTCGGAGTAAGGGTCAAGGTCAGGGTGAAGGTCAGGGTCAGGGTCAAGGTCAGGGTGGAGGTCAGGGTGGAGGTCAGGGTCAGGGTCAAGGTCAGGGTGGAGGCCAGAGTCAGGGTCAAGGTCAGGGTGGAGGTCAGGGTCAAGTTCAAGGTCAGGGTAGAGGTCAGGGTCACAGTCAAGGTCAGGGTGAAGGTCAGGGTCAAGGTCACGGTGACAGTCAAGGTCAGGTTGGAGGTCGGGGTGAGGGTCAAGGTCAGGGTGAAGGTCAGGGTCAGGGTCAAGGTCAGGGTGGAGGTCAGGGTCAGGGTCAAGGTCAGGGTGGAGGTCAAGGTCAGGGTCAAGGTCAGGGTGGAGGTCAGGGTCATGGTCAAGGTCAGGGTGGAGGTCAGGGTCAAGGTCAAGGTCAGGGTGGAGGTCAGGGTGACAGTCAAGGTCAGGGTGATAGTCAGGGTCAACGTCAAGGTCAGGGTGGAGGTCAGGGTCAGGGTCAAGGTCAGGGTGGAGGTCAGGGGCAGGGTCAAGGTCAGGGTGGAGGTCAGGGTCAAGGTCAAGGTCAGAGTGGAGGTCAGGGTCACAGTCAAGGTCAGGGTCAAGGTCAGGGTGGAGGTCAGGGTCACGGTAAAGGTCGGGGTGGAGGTCAGGGTCAGGGTCAAGGTCGGGGTGGAGGTCAGGGTCGCAGTCAAGGTCAGGATGATGGTCAGGATCAATGTCAAGGTCAGGGTGGAGGTCAGGGTGGAGGTCAGGGTCCGGGTCAAGGTCAGGGTGGAGTTCAGAGTCAGGGTCAAGGTGAGGGTTCAGGTCAGGGTCAAGGTCAAGGTCAGGGTGGAGGTCAGGATGGAGGTCAGGGTCAGGGTCGAGGTCAGGGTGGAGGTCAGGGTTAGGATCAAGGTCAGGGTGGAGGTCAGGGTCAGGGTCGAGGTCAGGGTGGAGGTCAGTGTCAAGGTCAAGGTCAGGGTGAAGGTCAGGGTCAGGGTCAAGGTCAGGGTCAAGGTCACGGTGACAGTCAAGGTCAGGATGGAGGTTGGGGTAAGGGTCAAGGTCAGGGTGAAGGTCAGGGTCAGGGTCAAGGTCAGGGTGGAGGTCAGGGTGGAGGTCAGGGTCAGGGTCAAGGTCAGGGTGGAGGTCAGGGTCGAGGTCAGGGTCAGGGTCAAGGTCAGGGTAAAGGTCAGGGTGAGGGTCAAGGTCAGGGTGTAGGTCAGGGTCAGAGTCAAGGTCACGGTGGAGGTCACGGTCACAGTCAAGGTCAGGGTGGAGGTCAGGGTGGCGGTCAGGGTCAGGGTCAAGGTCAGGGTTGAGGTCAGGGTGAGGTTCAAGGTCAGGGTGGAGGTCAGGATCAAGGTCAAGGTCAGGGTGGAGGTCAGGGTCACAGTCAAGGTCAGGGTCAAGGTCAAAGTCAGGGTGGAGGTCAGGGTCGGAGTCAAGGTCAGGGTGGAGGTCAGGGTCAGGGTCGAGGTCAGGGTCAAGGTCACGGTGACAGTCAAGGTCAGGATGGAGGTTGGGGTAAGGGTCAAGGTCAGGGTGAAGGTCAGGGTCAGGGTCAAGGTCAGGGTGGAGGTCAGGGTGGAGGTCAGGGTCAAGGTCAAGGTCAGGGTGGAGATTAGAGTCAGAGTCAAGGTCAGGGTGGAGGTCAGGGTCAGGGTCGAGGTCAGGGTCAAGGTCACGGTGACAGTCAAGGTCAGGATGGAGGTTGGGGTAAGGGTCAAGGTCAGGGTGAAGGTCAGGGTCAGGGTCAAGGTCAGGGTGGAGGTCAGGGTGGAGGTCAGGGTCAAGGTCAAGGTCAGGGTGGAGATTAGAGTCAGAGTCAAGGTCAGGGTGAAGGTCAGGGTCAGGGTCAAGGTCAGGGTGGAGGTCAGGGTCAGGGTCAAGGTCAGGGTGGAGGTCAGTGTCAAGGTCAAGGTTAGGGTGGAGGTCAGGGTCAGGGTCAAGGTCAGGGTGCAGGTCAGGGTCAATGTCAAGGTCAGGGTAAAGGTCAGGGTGAGGGTCAAGGTCAGGGTGGAGGTCAGGGGCAAGGTCAAGGTCAGGGTGGAGGTCAGGGTCCGGGTCAAGGTCAGGGTGGACTTCAGAGTCAGGGTCAAGGTCAGGGTTCAGGTCAGGGTCAAGGTCAAGGTCAGGGTGAAGGTCAGGGTCACAGTCAAGGTCAGGGTGAAGGTCAGGGTCAAGGTCAAGGTCGGGGTGGAGGTCAGGGTCAGAGTCAAGGTCAGGGTGGAGGTCAGGGTCAGGGTCAAGGTCGGGGTGGAGTTCAGGGTCAGAGTCAAGATCAGGGTGCAGGTCAGGGTGGCGGTCAGGGTCAGGGTCAAGGTCAGGGTGGAGGTCAGGGTCGAGGTCAGGGTCAGGGTCAAGGTCAGGGTGAAGGTCAGGGTGAGGGTCAAGGTCAGGGTGTAGGTCAGGGTCAGAGTCAAGGTCACGGTGGAGGTCACGGTCACAGTCAAGGTCAGGGTGGAGGTCAGGGTGGCGGTCAGGGTCAGGGTCAAGGTCAGGGATGAGGTCAGGGTGAGGTTCAAGGTCAGGGTGGAGGTCAGGATCAAGGTCAAGGTCAGGGTGGAGGTCAGGGTCACAGTCAAGGTCAGGGTCAAGGTCAAAGTCAGGGTGGAGGTCAGGGTCGGAGTCAAGGTCAGGGTGGAGGTCAGGGTCAGGGTCAAGGTCAGGGTCAAGGTCACGGTGACAGTCAAGGTCAGGATGGAGGTTGGGGTAAGGGTCAAGGTCAGGGTGAAGGTCAGGGTCAGGGTCAAGGTCAGGGTGGAGGTCAGGGTGGAGGTCAGGGTCAGGGTCAAGGTCAGGGTGGAGGTCAGGGTCAGGGTCAAGGTCAGGGTGGAGGTCAGGGTCAAGGTCAAGGTCAGGGTGGAGGTCAGAGTCAGAGTCAAGGTCAGGGTGGAGGTCAGTGTCAAAGTCAATGTCAGGGTGAAGGTCAGGGTCAGGGTCAAGGTCAGGGTCAAGGTCACGGTGACAGTCAAGGTCAGGGTGGAGGTCGGGGTAAGGGTCAAGGTCAGGGTGGAGGTCACGGTCACAGTCAAGGTCAGCGTGGAGGTCAGGGTCAGGGTCAAGGTCAGGGTGGAGGTCAGGGTCATGGTCAAGGTCAGGGTGGAGGTCAGGGTCAAGGTCAAGGTCAGGGTGGAGGTCAGGGTCACAGTCAAGGTCAGAGTGATGGTCAGGGTCAAGGTCAGGGTCGAGGTCAGGGTCAGGGTCAAGGTCAGGGTGGAGGTCAGGGTCAGTCAAGGTGAGGCTGGAGGTCAGGGTCAAGGTCAAGGTCAGGTTGGAGGTCAGGGTCAGGTTCAAGGTCAGGGTGGAGGTCAGGGTCGAGGTCAGGGTCAGGGTCAAGGTCAGGGTGAAGGTCAGGGTGAGGGTCAAGGTCAGGGTGTAGGTCAGGGTCAGAGTCAAGGTCACGGTGGAGGTCACGGTCACAGTCAAGGTCAGGGTGGAGGTCAGGGTGGCGGTCAGGGTCAGGGTCAAGGTCAGAGTTGATGTCAGGGTGAGGTTCAAGGTCAGGGTGGAGTTCAGGATCAAGGTCCAGGTCAGGGTGAAGGTCAGGGTCACAGTCAAGGTCAGGGTCAAGGTCAAAGTCAGGGTGGAGGTCAGGGTCGGTGTCAAGGTCAGGGTGGAGGTCAGGGTGGAGGTCATGGTCAGGGTCAAGGTCAGGGTCAAGGTCACGGTGACAGTCAAGGTCAGGGTGGAGGTCGGGGTAAGGGTCGAGGTCAGGGTGAAGGTCAGGGTCAGGGTCAAGGTCAGGGTGGAGGTCAGGGTGGAGGTCAGGGTCAAGGTCAAGGTCAGGGTGGAGATTAGAGTCAGAGTCAAGGTCAGGGTGGAGGTCAGGGTCAGGGTCAAGGTCAGGGTGGAGGTCAGGGTCAGGGTCAAGGTCAGGGTGGAGGTCAGTGTCAAGGTCAAGGTCAGGGTGGAGGTCAGGGTCAGGGTCAAGGTCAGGGTGCAGGTCAGGGTCAATGTCAAGGTCAGGGTAAAGGTCACGGTGAGGGTCAAGGTCAGGGTGGAGGTCAGGGGCAAGGTCAAGGTCAGGGTGGAGGTCAGGGTCCGGGTCAAGGTCAGAGTGGACTTCAGAGTCAGTGTCAAGGTCAGGGTTCAGGTCAGGGTCAAGGTCAAGGTCAGGGTGAAGGTCAGGGTCACAGTCAAGGTCAGGGTGAAGGTCAGGGTCAAGGTCAAGGTCGGGGTGGAGGTCAGGGTCAGAGTCAAGGTCAGGGTGGAGGTCAGGGTCAGGGTCAAGGTCGGGGTGGAGTTCAGGGTCAGAGTCAAGATCAGGGTGCAGGTCAGGGTGGCGGTCAGGGTCAGGGTCAAGGTCAGGGTTGAGGTCAGGGTGAGGGTCAACTTCAGGGTGGAGGTCAGGATCAAGGTCAAGGTCAGGGTGGAGGTCAGGGTCACAGTCAAGGTCAGGGTGAAGGTCAGGGTCAAGGTCAAGGTCAGGGTCGAGGTCACGGTGACAGTCAAGGTCAGGTTGGAGGTCGGGGTGAGGGTCAAGGTCGGGGTGAAGGTCAGGGTCAGGGTCAGGGTCAAGGTCAGGGTGGAGGTCAAGGTCAGGGTCAAGGTCAGGGTGGAGGTCAGGGTCATGGTCAATGTCAGGGTGGAGGTCAGGGTCAAGGTCAAGGTCGGGGTGGAGGTCAGGGTCACAGTCAAGGTCAGGGTGATAGTCAGGGTCAAGGTCAAGGTCAGGGTGGAGGTCAGGGTCAGGGTCAAGGTCAGGGTGGAGGTCAGGGGCAGGGTCAAGGTCAGGGTGGAGGTCAGGGTCAAGGTCAAGGTCAGAGTGGAGGTCAGGGTCACAGTCAAGGTCAGGGTCAAGGTCAGGGTGGAGGTCAGGGTCACGGTAAAGGTCGGGGTGGAGGTCAGGGTCAGGGTCAAGGTCGGGGTGGAGGTCAGGGTCGCAGTCAAGGTCAGGATGATGTTCAGGGTCAATGTCAAGGTCAGGGTCGCAGTCAAGGTCAGGATGATGGTCAGGGTCAATGTCAAGGTCAGGGTGGAGGTCAGGGTGGAGGTCAGGGTCAGGGTCAAGGTCAGGGTTGATGTCAGGGTGAGGTTCAAGGTCAGGGTGGAGTTCAGGATCAAGGTCAAGGTCAGGGTGGAGGTCAGGGTCACAGTCAAGGTCAGGGTCAAGGTCAAAGTCAGGGTGGAGGTCAGGGTCGGTGTCAAGGTCTGGGTGGAGGTCAGGGTGGAGGTCATGGTCAGGGTCAAGGTCAGGGTCAAGGTCACGGTGACAGTCAAGGTCAGGGTGGAGGTTGGGGTAAGGGTCAAGGTCAGGGTGAAGGTCAGGGTCAGGGCCAAGGTCAGGGTGGAGGTCAGGGTGGAGGTCAGGGTCAGGGTCGAGGTCAGGGTGGAGGTCAGGGTCAGGGTCAAGGTCAGGGTGGAGGTCAGGGTCAAGGTCAAGGTCAGGGTGGAGGTCAGAGTCAGAGTCAAGGTCAGGGTGGAGGTCAGTGTCAAAGTCAAGGTCAGGGTGAAGGTCAGGGTCAGGGTCAAGGTCAGGGTCAAGGTCACGGTGACAGTCAAGGTCAGGGTGGAGGTCGGGGTATGGGTCGAGGTCAGGGTGAAGGTCGGCGTCAGGGTCAAGGTCAGGGTGGAGGTCACGGTCACAGTCAAGGTCAGCGTGGAGGTCAGGGTCAGAATCAAGGTCAGGGTGGAGGTCACGGTCACAGTCAAGGTCAGGGTGGAGGTCAGGGTCAAGGTCAAGGTCAGGGTGGAGGTCAGGGTCACAGTCAAGGTCAGGGTCAAGGTCAAAGTCAGGGTGGAGGTCAGGGTCGGAGTCAAGGTCAGGGTGGAGGTCAGGGTCAGGGTCAAGGTCAGGGTCAAGGTCACGGTGACAGTCAAGGTCAGGATGGAGGTTGGGGTAAGGGTCAAGGTCAGGGTGAAGGTCAGGGTCAGGGTCAAGGTCAGGGTGGAGGTCAGGGTGGAGGTCAGGGTCAGGGTCAAGGTCAGGGTGGAGGTCAGGGTCAGGGTCAAGGTCAGGGTGGAGGTCAGGGTCAAGGTCAAGGTCAGGGTGGAGGTCAGAGTCAGAGTCAAGGTCAGGGTGGAGGTCAGTGTCAAAGTCAATGTCAGGGTGAAGGTCAGGGTCAGGGTCAAGGTCAGGGTCAAGGTCACGGTGACAGTCAAGGTCAGGGTGGAGGTCGGGGTAAGGGTCAAGGTCAGGGTGGAGGTCACGGTCACAGTCAAGGTCAGCGTGGAGGTCAGGGTCAGGGTCAAGGTCAGGGTGGAGGTCAGGGTCATGGTCAAGGTCAGGGTGGAGGTCAGGGTCAAGGTCAAGGTCAGGGTGGAGGTCAGGGTCACAGTCAAGGTCAGAGTGATGGTCAGGGTCAAGGTCAGGGTCGAGGTCAGGGTCAGGGTCAAGGTCAGGGTGGAGGTCAGGGTCAGTCAAGGTGAGGCTGGAGGTCAGGGTCAAGGTCAAGGTCAGGTTGGAGGTCAGGGTCAGGTTCAAGGTCAGGGTGGAGGTCAGGGTCGAGGTCAGGGTCAGGGTCAAGGTCAGGGAGAAGGTCAGGGTGAGGGTCAAGGTCAGGGTGTAGGTCAGGGTCAGAGTCAAGGTCACGGTGGAGGTCACGGTCACAGTCAAGGTCAGGGTGGAGGTCAGGGTCAGGGTCAAGGTCAGAGTTGATGTCAGGGTGAGGTTCAAGGTCAGGGTGGAGTTCAGGATCAAGGTCAAGGTCAGGGTGAAGGTCAGGGTCACAGTCAAGGTCAGGGTCAAGGTCAAAGTCAGGGTGGAGGTCAGGGTCGGTGTCAAGGTCAGGGTGGAGGTCAGGGTGGAGGTCATGGTCAGGGTCAAGGTCAGGGTCAAGGTCACGGTGACAGTCAAGGTCAGGGTGGAGGTCGGGGTAAGGGTCGAGGTCAGGGTGAAGGTCAGGGTCAGGGTCAAGGTCAGGGTGGAGGTCACGGGCACAGTCAAGGTCAGCGTGGAGGTCAGGGTCAGAATCAAGGTCAGCGTGGAGGTCAGGGTCACAGTCAAGGTCAGGGTGGAGGTCAGGGTCACAGTCAAGGTCGGGGTGATGGTCAGGGTCAAGGTCAAGGTCAGAGTGGAGGTCAGAGTCAGAGTCAAGGTCAGGGTGGAGGTCAGTGTCAAGGTCAAGGACAGGGTGGAGGGCAGGGTCACAGTCAAGGTCAGGGTGATGGTCAGGGTCAAGGTCAGGGTCGAGGTCAGGGTCAGGGTCAAGGTCAGGGTGGAGGTCAGGGTCCGGGTCAAGGTCAGGGTCAGGGTCAACGTCAGGGTGGAGGTCAGGGTCAGAGTCAAGGTCACGGTGGAGGTCACGGTCACAGTCAAGGTCAGGGTGGAGGTCAGGGTCAGAGTCAAGGTCAGGGTGGAGGTCAGGGTCGAGGTCAGGGTCAGGGTCAAGGTCAGGGTGAAGGTCAGGGTGAGGGTCAAGGTCAGGGTGTAGGTCAGGGTCAGAGTCAAGGTCACGGTGGAGGTCACGGTCACAGTCAAGGTCAGGGTGGAGGTCAGGGTGGCGGTCAGGGTCAGGGTCAAGGTCAGGGTTGAGGTCAGGGTGAGGTTCAAGGTCAGGGTGGAGGTCAGGATCAAGGTCAAGGTCAGGGTGGAGGTCAGGGTCACATTCAAGGTCAGGGTCAATGTCAAAGTCAGGGTGGAGGTCAGGGTCGGAGTCAAGGTCAGGGTGGAGGTCAGGGTCATGGTCAAGGTCAGGGTGGAGGTCAGGGTCAGGGTCAAGGTCAGGGTGGAGGTCAGGGTCAAGGTCAAGGTCAGGGTGGAGGTCAGAGTCAGAGTCAAGGTCAGGGTGGAGGTCAGTGTCAGAGTCAAGGTCAGGGTGGAGGTCAGTGTCAAGGTCAATGTCAGGGTGAAGGTCAGGGTCAGGGTCAAGGTCAGGGTCAAGGTCACGGTGACAGTCAAGGTCAGGGTGGAGGTCGGGGTAAGGGTCAAGGTCAGGGTGGAGGTCACGGTCACAGTCAAGGTCAGCGTGGAGGTCAGGGTCAGGGTCAAGGTCAGGGTGGAGGTCAGGGTCAGTCAAGGTGAGGCTGGAGGTCAGGGTCAAGGTCAAGGTCAGGTTGGAGGTCAGGGTCAGGTTCAAGGTCAGGGTGGAGGTCAGGGTCGAGGTCAGGGTCAGGGTCAAGGTCAGGTTGAAGGTCAGGGTGAGGGTCAAGGTCAGGGTGTAGGTCAGGGTCAGAGTCAAGGTCACGGTGGAGGTCACGGTCACAGTCAAGGTCAGGGTGGAGGTCAGGGTGGCGTTCAGGGTCAGGGTCAAGGTCAGGGTTGAGGTCAGGGTGAGGTTCAAGGTCAGGGTGGAGGTCAGGATCAAGGTCAAGGTCAGGGTGGAGGTCAGGGTCACAGTCAAGGTCAGGGTCAAGGTCAAAGTCAGGGTGGAGGTCAGGGTCGGAGTCAATGTCAGGGTGGAGGTCAGGGTCATGGTCAAGGTCAGGGTGGAGGTCAGGGTCAGGGTCAAGGTCAGGGTGGAGGTCAGGGTCAAGGTCAAGGTCAGGGTGGAGGTCAGAGTCAGAGTCAAGGTCAGGGTGGAGGTCAGTGTCAGAGTCAAGGTCAGGGTGGAGGTCAGTGTCAAGGTCAATGTCAGGGTGAAGGTCAGGGTCAGGGTCAAGGTCAGGGTCAAGGTCACGGTGACAGTCAAGGTCAGGGTGGAGGTCGGGGTAAGGGTCAAGGTCAGGGTGGAGGTCACGGTCACAGTCAAGGTCAGCGTGGAGGTCAGGGTCAGGGTCAAGGTCAGGGTGGAGGTCAGGGTCATGGTCAAGGTCAGAGTGGAGGTCAGGGTCAGGGTCAAGGTCAGGGTGGAGGTCAGGGTCAGGGTAAAGGTCAGGGTGGAGGTCAGGGTGGAGGTCAGGGTCAGGGTCAAGGTCAGGGTGGAGGTCAGGGTCAGGGTCAAGGTCAGGGTGAAGGTCAGGGTCAGGGTCAAGGTCAGGGTGGAGGTCAGGGTGGAGGTCAGGGTCAGGGTCAAGGTCAGGGTGGAGGTCAGGGTGGAGGTCATGGTGGAGGTCAGGGTCAGGGTCAAGGTCAGGGTGAAGGTCAGGGTCAGGGTCAAGGTCAGGGTGGAGGTCAGGGTGGAGGTCAGGGTCAGGGTCAAGGTCAGGGTGGAGGTCAGGGTCGAGGTCAGGGTCAGGGTCAAGGTCAGGGTAAAGGTCAGGGTGAGGGTCAAGGTCAGGGTGTAGGTCAGGGTCAGAGTCAAGGTCACGGTGGAGGTCACGGTCACAGTCAAGGTCAGGGTGGAGGTCAGGGTCAGGGTCAAGGTCAGGGTGGAGGTCAGGGTCGAGGTCAGGGTCAGGGTCAAGGTCAGGGTGAAGGTCAGGGTGAGGGTCAAGGTCAGGGTGTAGGTCAGGGTCAGAGTCAAGGTCACGGTGGAGGTCACGGTCACAGTCAAGGTCAGGGTGGAGGTCAGGGTGGCGGTCAGGGTCAGGGTCAAGGTCAGGGATGAGGTCAGGGTGAGGTTCAAGGTCAGGGTGGAGGTCAGGATCAAGGTCAAGGTCAGGGTGGAGGTCAGGGTCACAGTCAAGGTCAGGGTCAAGGTCAAAGTCAGGGTGGAGGTCAGGGTCGGAGTCAAGGTCAGGGTGGAGGTCAGGGTCAGGGTCAAGGTCAGGGTCAAGGTCACGGTGACGGTCAAGGTCAGGATGGAGGTTGGGGTAAGGGTCAAGGTCAGGGTGAAGGTCAGGGTCTGGGTCAAGGTCAGGGTGGAGGTCAGGGTGGAGGTCAGGGTCAGGGTCAAGGTCAGGGTGGAGGTCAGGGTCAGGGTCAAGGTCAGGGTGGAGGTCAGGGTCAAGGTCAAGGTCAGATTGGAGGTCAGAGTCAGAGTCGAGGTCAGGGTGGAGGTCAGTGTCAAGGTCAATGTCAGGGTGAAGGTCAGGGTCAGGGTCAAGGTCAGGGTCAAGGTCACGGTGACAGTCAAGGTCAGGGTGGAGGTCGGGGTACGGGTCAAGGTCAGGGTGGAGGTCACGGTCACAGTCAAGGTCAGCGTCGAGGTCAGGGTCAGGGTCAAGGTCAGGGTGGAGGTCAGGGTCATGGTCAAGGTCAGGGTGGAGGTCAGGGTCAAGGTCGAGGTCAGGGTGGAGGTCAGGGTCACAGTCAAGGTCAGAGTGATGGTCAGGGTCAAGGTCAGGGTCGAGGTCAGGGTCAGGGTCAAGGTCAGGGTGGAGGTCAGGGTCAGTCAAGGTGAGGCTGGAGGTCAGGGTCAAGGTCAAGGTCAGGTTGGAGGTCAGGGTCAGGTTCAAGGTCAGGGTGGAGGTCAGGGTCGAGGTCAGGGTCAGGGTCAAGGTCAGGGTGAAGGTCAGGGTGAGGGTCAAGGTCAGGGTGTAGGTCAGGGTCAGAGTCAAGGTCACGGTGGAGGTCACGGTCACAGTCAAGGTCAGGGTGGAGGTCAGGGTGGCGGTCAGGGTCAGGGTCAAGGTCAGAGTTGATGTCAGGGTGAGGTTCAAGGTCAGGGTGGAGTTCAGGATCAAGGTCAAGGTCAGGGTGAAGGTCAGGGTCACAGTCAAGGTCAGGGTCAAGGTCAAAGTCAGGGTGGAGATCAGGGTCGGTGTTAAGGTCAGGGTGGAGGTCAGGGTGGAGGTCATGGTCGGGGTCAAGGTCAGGGTCAAGGTCACGGTGACAGTCAAGGTCAGGGTGGAGGTCGGGGTAAGGGTCGAGGTCAGGGTGAAGGTCAGGGTCAGGGTCAAGGTCAGGGTGGAGGTCACGGGCACAGTCAAGGTCAGCGTGGAGGTCAGGGTCAGAATGAAGGTCAGGGTGGAGGTCAGGGTCACAGTCAAGGTCAGGGTGGAGGTCAGGGTCACAGTCAAGGTCGGGGTGATGGTCAGGGTCAAGGTCAAGGTCAGAGTGGAGGTCAGAGTCAGAGTCAAGGTCAGGGTGGAGGTCAGTGTCAAGGTCAAGGACAGGGTGGAGGGCAGGGTCACAGTCAAGGTCAGGGTGATGGTCAGGGTCAAGGTCAGGGTCGAGGTCAGGGTCAGGGTCAAGGTCAGGGTGGAGGTCAGGGTCCGGGTCAAGGTCAGGGTCAGGGTCAACGTCAGGGTGGAGGTCAGGGTCAGAGTCAAGGTCACGGTGGAGGTCACGGTCACAGTCAAGGTCAGGGTGGAGGTCAGGGTCAGAGTCAAGGTCAGGGTGGAGGTCAGGGTCGAGGTCAGGGTCAGGGTCAAGGTCAGGGTGAAGGTCAGGGTGAGGGTCAAGGTCAGGGTGTAGGTCAGGGTCAGAGTCAAGGTCACGGTGGAGGTCACGGTCACAGTCAAGGTCAGGGTGGAGGTCAGGGTGGCGGTCAGGGTCAGGGTCAAGGTCAGGGTTGAGGTCAGGGTGAGGTTCAAGGTCAGGGTGGAGGTCAGGATCAAGGTCAAGGTCAGGGTGGAGGTCAGGGTCACATTCAAGGTCAGGGTGGAGGTCAGTGTCAAGGTCAATGTCAGGGTGAAGGTCAGGGTCAGGGTCAAGGTCAGGGTCAAGGTCACGGTGACAGTCAAGGTCAGGGTGGAGGTCGGGGTAAGGGTCAAGGTCAGGGTGGAGGTCACGGTCACAGTCAAGGTCAGCGTGGAGGTCAGGGTCAGGGTCAAGGTCAGGGTGGAGGTCAGGGTCATGGTCAAGGTCAGAGTGGAGGTCAGGGTCAGGGTCAAGGTCAGGGTGGAGGTCAGGGTCAGGGTAAAGGTCAGGGTGGAGGTCAGGGTGGAGGTCAGGGTCAGGGTCAAGGTCAGGGTGGAGGTCAGGGTCAGGGTCAAGGTCAGGGTGAAGGTCAGGGTCAGGGTCAAGGTCAGGGTGGAGGTCAGGGTGGAGGTCAGGGTCAGGGTCAAGGTCAGGGTGGAGGTCAGGGTGGAGGTCATGGTGGAGGTCAGGGTCAGGGTCAAGGTCAGGGTGAAGGTCAGGGTCAGGGTCAAGGTCAGGGTGGAGGTCAGGGTGGAGGTCAGGGTCAGGGTCAAGGTCAGGGTGGAGGTCAGGGTCGAGGTCAGGGTCAGGGTCAAGGTCAGGGTAAAGGTCAGGGTGAGGGTCAAGGTCAGGGTGTAGGTCAGGGTCAGAGTCAAGGTCACGGTGGAGGTCACGGTCACAGTCAAGGTCAGGGTGGAGGTCAGGGTCAGGGTCAAGGTCAGGGTGGAGGTCAGGGTCGAGGTCAGGGTCAGGGTCAAGGTCAGGGTGAAGGTCAGGGTGAGGGTCAAGGTCAGGGTGTAGGTCAGGGTCAGAGTCAAGGTCACGGTGGAGGTCACGGTCACAGTCAAGGTCAGGGTGGAGGTCAGGGTGGCGGTCAGGGTCAGGGTCAAGGTCAGGGATGAGGTCAGGGTGAGGTTCAAGGTCAGGGTGGAGGTCAGGATCAAGGTCAAGGTCAGGGTGGAGGTCAGGGTCACAGTCAAGGTCAGGGTCAAGGTCAAAGTCAGGGTGGAGGTCAGGGTCGGAGTCAAGGTCAGGGTGGAGGTCAGGGTCAGGGTCAAGGTCAGGGTCAAGGTCACGGTGACGGTCAAGGTCAGGATGGAGGTTGGGGTAAGGGTCAAGGTCAGGGTGAAGGTCAGGGTCTGGGTCAAGGTCAGGGTGGAGGTCAGGGTGGAGGTCAGGGTCAGGGTCAAGGTCAGGGTGGAGGTCAGGGTCAGGGTCAAGGTCAGGGTGGAGGTCAGGGTCAAGGTCAAGGTCAGATTGGAGGTCAGAGTCAGAGTCGAGGTCAGGGTGGAGGTCAGTGTCAAGGTCAATGTCAGGGTGAAGGTCAGGGTCAGGGTCAAGGTCAGGGTCAAGGTCACGGTGACAGTCAAGGTCAGGGTGGAGGTCGGGGTACGGGTCAAGGTCAGGGTGGAGGTCACGGTCACAGTCAAGGTCAGCGTCGAGGTCAGGGTCAGGGTCAAGGTCAGGGTGGAGGTCAGGGTCATGGTCAAGGTCAGGGTGGAGGTCAGGGTCAAGGTCGAGGTCAGGGTGGAGGTCAGGGTCACAGTCAAGGTCAGAGTGATGGTCAGGGTCAAGGTCAGGGTCGAGGTCAGGGTCAGGGTCAAGGTCAGGGTGGAGGTCAGGGTCAGTCAAGGTGAGGCTGGAGGTCAGGGTCAAGGTCAAGGTCAGGTTGGAGGTCAGGGTCAGGTTCAAGGTCAGGGTGGAGGTCAGGGTCGAGGTCAGGGTCAGGGTCAAGGTCAGGGTGAAGGTCAGGGTGAGGGTCAAGGTCAGGGTGTAGGTCAGGGTCAGAGTCAAGGTCACGGTGGAGGTCACGGTCACAGTCAAGGTCAGGGTGGAGGTCAGGGTGGCGGTCAGGGTCAGGGTCAAGGTCAGAGTTGATGTCAGGGTGAGGTTCAAGGTCAGGGTGGAGTTCAGGATCAAGGTCAAGGTCAGGGTGAAGGTCAGGGTCACAGTCAAGGTCAGGGTCAAGGTCAAAGTCAGGGTGGAGATCAGGGTCGGTGTCAAGGTCAGGGTGGAGGTCAGGGTGGAGGTCATGGTCGGGGTCAAGGTCAGGGTCAAGGTCACGGTGACAGTCAAGGTCAGGGTGGAGGTCGGGGTAAGGGTCGAGGTCAGGGTGAAGGTCAGGGTCAGGGTCAAGGTCAGGGTGGAGGTCACGGGCACAGTCAAGGTCAGCGTGGAGGTCAGGGTCAGAATGAAGGTCAGGGTGGAGGTCAGGGTCACAGTCAAGGTCAGGGTGGAGGTCAGGGTCACAGTCAAGGTCGGGGTGATGGTCAGGGTCAAGGTCAAGGTCAGAGTGGAGGTCAGAGTCAGAGTCAAGGTCAGGGTGGAGGTCAGTGTCAAGGTCAAGGACAGGGTGGAGGGCAGGGTCACAGTCAAGGTCAGGGTGATGGTCAGGGTCAAGGTCAGGGTCGAGGTCAGGGTCAGGGTCAAGGTCAGGGTGGAGGTCAGGGTCCGGGTCAAGGTCAGGGTCAGGGTCAACGTCAGGGTGGAGGTCAGGGTCAGAGTCAAGGTCACGGTGGAGGTCACGGTCACAGTCAAGGTCAGGGTGGAGGTCAGGGTCAGAGTCAAGGTCAGGGTGGAGGTCAGGGTCGAGGTCAGGGTCAGGGTCAAGGTCAGGGTGAAGGTTAGGGTGAGGGTCAAGGTCAGGGTGTAGGTCAGGGTCAGAGTCAAGGTCACGGTGGAGGTCACGGTCACAGTCAAGGTCAGGGTGGAGGTCAGGGTGGCGTTCAGGGTCAGGGTCAAGGTCAGGGTTGAGGTCAGGGTGAGGTTCAAGGTCAGGGTGGAGGTCAGGATCAAGGTCAAGGTCAGGGTGGAGGTCAGGGTCACAGTCAAGGTCAGGGTCAAGGTCAAAGTCAGGGTGGAGGTCAGGGTCGGAGTCAATGTCAGGGTGGAGGTCAGGGTCATGGTCAAGGTCAGGGTGGAGGTCAGGGTCAGGGTCAAGGTCAGGGTGGAGGTCAGGGTCAAGGTCAAGGTCAGGGTGGAGGTCAGAGTCAGAGTCAAGGTCAGGGTGGAGGTCAGTGTCAGAGTCAAGGTCAGGGTGGAGGTCAGTGTCAAGGTCAATGTCAGGGTGAAGGTCAGGGTCAGGGTCAAGGTCAGGGTCAAGGTCACGGTGACAGTCAAGGTCAGGGTGGAGGTCGGGGTAAGGGTCAAGGTCAGGGTGGAGGTCACGGTCACAGTCAAGGTCAGCGTGGAGGTCAGGGTCAGGGTCAAGGTCAGGGTGGAGGTCAGGGTCATGGTCAAGGTCAGGGTGGAGGTCAGGGTCAGGGTCAAGGTCAGGGTGGAGGTCAGGGTCAGGGTAAAGGTCAGGGTGGAGGTCAGGGTGGAGGTCAGGGTCAGGGTCAAGGTCAGGGTGGAGGTCAGGGTCAGGGTCAAGGTCAGGGTGAAGGTCAGGGTCAGGGTCAAGGTCAGGGTGGAGGTCAGGGTGGAGGTCAGGGTCAGGGTCAAGGTCAGGGTGGAGGTCAGGGTCAGGGTCAAGGTCAGGGTGAAGGTCAGGGTGAAGGTCAAGGTCAGGGTGGAGGTCAGGGTGGAGGTCAGGGTCAGGGTCAAGGTCAGGGTGGAGGTCAGGGTGGAGGTCAGGGTCAGGGTGGAGGTCAGGGTGGAGGTCAGGGTCAGGGTCAAGGTCAGGGTGAAGGTCAGGGTCAGGGTCAAGGTCAGGGTGGAGGTCAGGGTGAAGGTCAGGGTCAGGGTCAAGGTCAGGGTGGAGGTCAGGGTCGAGGTCAGGGTCAGGGTCAAGGTCAGGGTAAAGGTCAGGGTGAGGGTCAAGGTCAGGGTGTAGGTCACGGTCAGAGTCAAGGTCACGGTGGAGGTCACGGTCACAGTCAAGGTCAGGGTGGAGGTCAGGGTCAGGGTCAAGGTCAGGGTGGAGGTCAGGGTCGAGGTCAGGGTCAGGGTCAAGGTCAGGGTGAAGGTCAGGGTGAGGGTCAAGGTCAGGGTGTAGGTCAGGGTCAGAGTCAAGGTCACGGTGGAGGTCACGGTCACAGTCAAGGTCAGGGTGGAGGTCAGGGTGGCGGTCAGGGTCAGGGTCAAGGTCAGGGATGAGGTCAGGGTGAGGTTCAAGGTCAGGGTGGAGGTCAGGATCAAGGTCAAGGTCAGGGTGGAGGTCAGGGTCACAGTCAAGGTCAGGGTCAAGGTCAAAGTCAGGGTGGAGGTCAGGGTCGGAGTCAAGGTCAGGGTGGAGGTCAGGGTCAGGGTCAAGGTCAGGGTCAAGGTCACGGTGACGGTCAAGGTCAGGATGGAGGTTGGGGTAAGGGTCAAGGTCAGGGTGAAGGTCAGGGTCTGGGTCAAGGTCAGGGTGGAGGTCAGGGTGGAGGTCAGGGTCAGGGTCAAGGTCAGGGTGGAGGTCAGGGTCAGGGTCAAGGTCAGGGTCAAGGTCAAGGTCAGATTGGAGGTCAGAGTCAGAGTCAAGGTCAGGGTGGAGGTCAGTGTCAAGGTCAATGTCAGGGTGAAGGTCAGGGTCAGGGTCAAGGTCAGGGTCAAGGTCACGGTGACAGTCAAGGTCAGGGTGGAGGTCGGGGTAAGGGTCAAGGTCAGGGTGGAGGTCACGGTCACAGTCAAGGTCAGCGTGGAGGTCAGGGTCAGGGTCAAGGTCAGGGTGGAGGTCAGGGTCATGGTCAAGGTCAGAGTGGAGGTCAGGGTCAGGGTCAAGGTCAGGGTGGAGGTCAGGGTCAGGGTAAAGGTCAGGGTGGAGGTCAGGGTGGAGGTCAGGGTCAGGGTCAAGGTCAGGGTGGAGGTCAGGGTCAGGGTCAAGGTGAGGGTGAAGGTCAGGGTCAGGGTCAAGGTCAGGGTGGAGGTCAGGGTGGAGGTCAGGGTCAGGGTCAAGGTCAGGGTGGAGGTCAGGGTGGAGGTCATGGTGGAGGTCAGGGTCAGGGTCAAGGTCAGGGTGTAGGTCAGGGTCAGAGTCAAGGTCACGGTGGAGGTCACGGTCACAGTCAAGGTCAGGGTGGAGGTCAGGGTCAGGGTCAAGGTCAGGGTGGAGGTCAGGGTCGAGGTCAGGGTCAGGGTCAAGGTCAGGGTGAAGGTCAGGGTGAGGGTCAAGGTCAGGGTGTAGGTCAGGGTCAGAGTCAAGGTCACGGTGGAGGTCACGGTCACAGTCAAGGTCAGGGTGGAGGTCAGGGTGGCGGTCAGGGTCAGGGTCAAGGTCAGGGATGAGGTCAGGGTGAGGTTCAAGGTCAGGGTGGAGGTCAGGATCAAGGTCAAGGTCAGGGTGGAGGTCAGGGTCACAGTCAAGGTCAGGGTCAAGGTCAAAGTCAGGGTGGAGGTCAGGGTCGGAGTCAAGGTCAGGGTGGAGGTCAGGGTCAGGGTCAAGGTCAGGGTCAAGGTCACGGTGACGGTCAAGGTCAGGATGGAGGTTGGGGTAAGGGTCAAGGTCAGGGTGAAGGTCAGGGTCTGGGTCAAGGTCAGGGTGGAGGTCAGGGTGGAGGTCAGGGTCAGGGTCAAGGTCAGGGTGGAGGTCAGGGTCAGGGTCAAGGTCAGGGTGGAGGTCAGGGTCAAGGTCAAGGTCAGATTGGAGGTCAGAGTCAGAGTCGAGGTCAGGGTGGAGGTCAGTGTCAAGGTCAATGTCAGGGTGAAGGTCAGGGTCGGGGTCAAGGTCAGGGTCAAGGTCACGGTGACAGTCAAGGTCAGGGTGGAGGTCGGGGTACGGGTCAAGGTCAGGGTGGAGGTCACGGTCACAGTCAAGGTCAGCGTCGAGGTCAGGGTCAGGGTCAAGGTCAGGGTGGAGGTCAGGGTCATGGTCAAGGTCAGGGTGGAGGTCAGGGTCAAGGTCGAGGTCAGGGTGGAGGTCAGGGTCACAGTCAAGGTCAGAGTGATGGTCAGGGTCAAGGTCAGGGTCGAGGTCAGGGTCAGGGTCAAGGTCAGGGTGGAGGTCAGGGTCAGTCAAGGTGAGGCTGGAGGTCAGGGTCAAGGTCAAGGTCAGGTTGGAGGTCAGGGTCAGGTTCAAGGTCAGGGTGGAGGTCAGGGTCGAGGTCAGGGTCAGGGTCAAGGTCAGGGTGAAGGTCAGGGTG
This sequence comes from Tenthredo distinguenda, assembly GCA_947538915.1. Taxonomy (NCBI): domain Eukaryota; kingdom Metazoa; phylum Arthropoda; class Insecta; order Hymenoptera; family Tenthredinidae; genus Tenthredo; species Tenthredo distinguenda. Next base: position 18,820,066 of record OX384534.1, read on the forward strand.
AGGGTCAAGGTCAGGGTGTAGGTCAGGGTCAGAGTCAAGGTCACGGTGGAGGTCACGGTCACAGTCAAGGTCAGGGTGGAGGTCAGGGTGGCGGTCAGGGTCAGGGTCAAGGTCAGAGTTGATGTCAGGGTGAGGTTCAAGGTCAGGGTGGAGTTCAGGATCAAGGTCAAGGTCAGGGTGAAGGTCAGGGTCACAGTCAAGGTCAGGGTCAAGGTCAAAGTCAGGGTGGAGATCAGGGTCGGTGTCAAGGTCAGGGTGGAGGTCAGGGTGGAGGTCATGGTCGGGGTCAAGGTCAGGGTCAAGGTCACGGTGACAGTCAAGGTCAGGGTGGAGGTCGGGGTAAGGGTCGAGGTCAGGGTGAAGGTCAGGGTCAGGGTCAAGGTCAGGGTGGAGGTCACGGGCACAGTCAAGGTCAGCGTGGAGGTCAGGGTCAGAATGAAGGTCAGGGTGGAGGTCAGGGTCACAGTCAAGGTCAGGGTGGAGGTCAGGGTCACAGTCAAGGTCGGGGTGATGGTCAGGGTCAAGGTCAAGGTCAGAGTGGAGGTCAGAGTCAGAGTCAAGGTCAGGGTGGAGGTCAGTGTCAAGGTCAAGGACAGGGTGGAGGGCAGGGTCACAGTCAAGGTCAGGGTGATGGTCAGGGTCAAGGTCAGGGTCGAGGTCAGGGTCAGGGTCAAGGTCAGGGTGGAGGTCAGGGTCCGGGTCAAGGTCAGGGTCAGGGTCAACGTCAGGGTGGAGGTCAGGGTCAGAGTCAAGGTCACGGTGGAGGTCACGGTCACAGTCAAGGTCAGGGTGGAGGTCAGGGTCAGAGTCAAGGTCAGGGTGGAGGTCAGGGTCGAGGTCAGGGTCAGGGTCAAGGTCAGGGTGAAGGTCAGGGTGAGGGTCAAGGTCAGGGTGTAGGTCAGGGTCAGAGTCAAGGTCACGGTGGAGGTCACGGTCACAGTCAAGGTCAGGGTGGAGGTCAGGGTGGCGTTCAGGGTCAGGGTCAAGGTCAGGGTTGAGGTCAGGGTGAGGTTCAAGGTCAGGGTGGAGGTCAGGATCAAGGTCAAGGTCAGGGTGGAGGTCAGGGTCACAGTCAAGGTCAGGGTCAAGGTCAAAGTCAGGGTGGAGGTCAGGGTCGGAGTCAATGTCAGGGTGGAGGTCAGGGTCATGGTCAAGGTCAGGGTGGAGGTCAGGGTCAGGGTCAAGGTCAGGGTGGAGGTCAGGGTCAAGGTCAAGGTCAGGGTGGAGGTCAGAGTCAGAGTCAAGGTCAGGGTGGAGGTCAGTGTCAGAGTCAAGGTCAGGGTGGAGGTCAGTGTCAAGGTCAATGTCAGGGTGAAGGTCAGGGTCAGGGTCAAGGTCAGGGTCAAGGTCACGGTGACAGTCAAGGTCAGGGTGGAGGTCGGGGTAAGGGTCAAGGTCAGGGTGGAGGTCACGGTCACAGTCAAGGTCAGCGTGGAGGTCAGGGTCAGGGTCAAGGTCAGGGTGGAGGTCAGGGTCATGGTCAAGGTCAGGGTGGAGGTCAGGGTCAGGGTCAAGGTCAGGGTGGAGGTCAGGGTCAGGGTAAAGGTCAGGGTGGAGGTCAGGGTGGAGGTCAGGGTCAGGGTCAAGGTCAGGGTGGAGGTCAGGGTCAGGGTCAAGGTCAGGGTGAAGGTCAGGGTCAGGGTCAAGGTCAGGGTGGAGGTCAGGGTGGAGGTCAGGGTCAGGGTCAAGGTCAGGGTGGAGGTCAGGGTCAGGGTCAAGGTCAGGGTGAAGGTCAGGGTGAAGGTCAAGGTCAGGGTGGAGGTCAGGGTGGAGGTCAGGGTCAGGGTCAAGGTCAGGGTGGAGGTCAGCGTGGAGGTCAGGGTCAGGGTGGAGGTCAGGGTGGAGGTCAGGGTCAGGGTCAAGGTCAGGGTGAAGGTCAGGGTCAGGGTCAAGGTCAGGGTGGAGGTCAGGGTGAAGGTCAGGGTCAGGGTCAAGGTCAGGGTGGAGGTCAGGGTCGAGGTCAGGGTCAGGGTCAAGGTCAGGGTAAAGGTCAGGGTGAGGGTCAAGGTCAGGGTGTAGGTCACGGTCAGAGTCAAGGTCAGGGTGGAGGTCAGGGTGGAGGTCAGGGTCAGGGTCAAGGTCAGGGTGAAGGTCAGGGTGAGGGTCAAGGTCAGGGTGGAGGTCAGGGTCAGGGTCAAGGTCAGGGTGGAGGTCAGGGTCATGGTCAAGGTCAGGGTGGAGGTCAGGGTCAGGGTCAAGGTCAGGGTGGAGGTCAGGGTCAGGGTAAAGGTCAGGGTGGAGGTCAGGGTGGAGGTCAGGGTCAGGGTCAAGGTCAGGGTGGAGGTCAGGGTCAGGGTCAAGGTCACGGTGACAGTCAAGGTCAGGGTGGAGGTCGGGGTAAGGGTCAAGGTCAGGGTGGAGGTCACGGTCACAGTCAAGGTCAGCGTCGAGGTCAGGGTCAGGGTCAAGGTCAGGGTGGAGGTCAGGGTCATGGTCAAGGTCAGGGTGGAGGTCAGGGTCAAGGTCAAGGTCAGGGTGGAGGTCAGGGTCACAGTCAAGGTCAGAGTGATGGTCAGGGTCAAGGTCAGGGTCGAGGTCAGGGTCAGGGTCAAGGTCAGGGTCAGAGTCAAGGTCACGGTGGAGGTCACGGTCACAGTCAAGGTCAGGGTGGAGGTCAGGGTGGCGGTCAGGGTCAGGGTCAAGGTCAGAGGCTGGAGGTCAGGGTCAAGGTCAAGGTCAGGTTGGAGGTCAGGGTCAGGTTCAAGGTCAGGGTGGAGGTCAGGGTCGAGGTCAGGGTCAGGGTCAAGGTCAGGGTGAAGGTCAGGGTGAGGGTCAAGGTCAGGGTGTAGGTCAGGGTCAGAGTCAAGGTCACGGTGGAGGTCACGGTCACAGTCAAGGTCAGGGTGGAGGTCAGGGTGGCGGTCAGGGTCAGGGTCAAGGTCAGAGTTGATGGCAGGGTGAGGTTCAAGGTCAGGGTGGAGTTCAGGATCAAGGTCAAGGTCAGGGTGAAGGTCAGGGTCACAGTCAAGGTCAGGGTCAAGGTCAAAGTCAGGGTGGAGGTCAGGGTCGGTGTCAAGGTCAGGGTGGAGGTCAGGGTGGAGGTCATGGTCAGGGTCAAGGTCAGGGTCAAGGTCACGGTGACAGTCAAGGTCAGGGTGGAGGTCGGGGTAAGGGTCGAGGTCAGGGTGAAGGTCAGGGTCAGGGTCAAGGTCAGGGTGGAGGTCACGGGCACAGTCAAGGTCAGCGTGGAGGTCAGGGTCAGAATCAAGGTCAGGGTGGAGGTCAGGGTCACAGTCAAGGTCAGGGTGGAGGTCAGGGTCACAGTCAAGGTCGGGGTGATGGTCAGGGTCAAGGTCAAGGTCAGAGTGGAGGTCAGAGTCAGAGTCAAGGTCAGGGTGGAGGTCAGTGTCAAGGTCAAGGACAGGGTGGAGGGCAGGGTCACAGTCAAGGTCAGGGTGATGGTCAGGGTCAAGGTCAGGGTCGAGGTCAGGGTCAGGGTCAAGGTCAGGGTGGAGGTCAGGGTCCGGGTCAAGGTCAGGGTCAGGGTCAACGTCAGGGTGGAGGTCAGGGTCAGAGTCAAGGTCACGGTGGAGGTCACGGTCACAGTCAAGGTCAGGGTGGAGGTCAGGGTCAGGGTCAAGGTCAGGGTGGAGGTCAGGGTCGAGGTCAGGGTCAGGGTCAAGGTCAGGGTGCAGGTCAGGGTGAGGGTCAAGGTCAGGGTGGAGGTCAGGGTGGAGGTCAGGGTCAGGGTCAAGGTCAGGGTGGAGGTCAGGGTCAGGGTCAAGGTCAGGGTGAAGGTCAGGGTCAGGGTCAAGGTCAGGGTGGAGGTCAGGGTGGAGGTCAGGGTCAGGGTCAAGGTCAGGGTGGAGGTCAGGGTCAGGGTCAAGGTCAGGGTGAAGGTCAGGGTGAAGGTCAAGGTCAGGGTGGAGGTCAGGGTGGAGGTCAGGGTCAGGGTCAAGGTCAGGGTGGAGGTCAGGGTGGAGGTCAGGGTCAGGGTGGAGGTCAGGGTGGAGGTCAGGGTCAGGGTCAAGGTCAGGGTGAAGGTCAGGGTCAGGGTCAAGGTCAGGGTGGAGGTCAGGGTGAAGGTCAGGGTCAGGGTCAAGGTCAGGGTGGAGGTCAGGGTCGAGGTCAGGGTCAGGGTCAAGGTCAGGGTAAAGGTCAGGGTGAGGGTCAAGGTCAGGGTGTAGGTCACGGTCAGAGTCAAGGTCACGGTGGAGGTCACGGTCACAGTCAAGGTCAGGGTGGAGGTCAGGGTCAGGGTCAAGGTCAGGGTGGAGGTCAGGGTCGAGGTCAGGGTCAGGGTCAAGGTCAGGGTGAAGGTCAGGGTGAGGGTCAAGGTCAGGGTGTAGGTCAGGGTCAGAGTCAAGGTCACGGTGGAGGTCACGGTCACAGTCAAGGTCAGGGTGGAGGTCAGGGTGGCGGTCAGGGTCAGGGTCAAGGTCAGGGATGAGGTCAGGGTGAGGTTCAAGGTCAGGGTGGAGGTCAGGATCAAGGTCAAGGTCAGGGTGGAGGTCAGGGTCACAGTCAAGGTCAGGGTCAAGGTCAAAGTCAGGGTGGAGGTCAGGGTCGGAGTCAAGGTCAGGGTGGAGGTCAGGGTCAGGGTCAAGGTCAGGGTCAAGGTCACGGTGACGGTCAAGGTCAGGATGGAGGTTGGGGTAAGGGTCAAGGTCAGGGTGAAGGTCAGGGTCTGGGTCAAGGTCAGGGTGGAGGTCAGGGTGGAGGTCAGGGTCAGGGTCAAGGTCAGGGTGGAGGTCAGGGTCAGGGTCAAGGTCAGGGTCAAGGTCAAGGTCAGATTGGAGGTCAGAGTCAGAGTCAAGGTCAGGGTGGAGGTCAGTGTCAAGGTCAATGTCAGGGTGAAGGTCAGGGTCAGGGTCAAGGTCAGGGTCAAGGTCACGGTGACAGTCAAGGTCAGGGTGGAGGTCGGGGTAAGGGTCAAGGTCAGGGTGGAGGTCACGGTCACAGTCAAGGTCAGCGTGGAGGTCAGGGTCAGGGTCAAGGTCAGGGTGGAGGTCAGGGTCATGGTCAAGGTCAGAGTGGAGGTCAGGGTCAGGGTCAAGGTCAGGGTGGAGGTCAGGGTCAGGGTAAAGGTCAGGGTGGAGGTCAGGGTGGAGGTCAGGGTCAGGGTCAAGGTCAGGGTGGAGGTCAGGGTCAGGGTCAAGGTGAGGGTGAAGGTCAGGGTCAGGGTCAAGGTCAGGGTGGAGGTCAGGGTGGAGGTCAGGGTCAGGGTCAAGGTCAGGGTGGAGGTCAGGGTGGAGGTCATGGTGGAGGTCAGGGTCAGGGTCAAGGTCAGGGTGTAGGTCAGGGTCAGAGTCAAGGTCACGGTGGAGGTCACGGTCACAGTCAAGGTCAGGGTGGAGGTCAGGGTCAGGGTCAAGGTCAGGGTGGAGGTCAGGGTCGAGGTCAGGGTCAGGGTCAAGGTCAGGGTGAAGGTCAGGGTGAGGGTCAAGGTCAGGGTGTAGGTCAGGGTCAGAGTCAAGGTCACGGTGGAGGTCACGGTCACAGTCAAGGTCAGGGTGGAGGTCAGGGTGGCGGTCAGGGTCAGGGTCAAGGTCAGGGATGAGGTCAGGGTGAGGTTCAAGGTCAGGGTGGAGGTCAGGATCAAGGTCAAGGTCAGGGTGGAGGTCAGGGTCACAGTCAAGGTCAGGGTCAAGGTCAAAGTCAGGGTGGAGGTCAGGGTCGGAGTCAAGGTCAGGGTGGAGGTCAGGGTCAGGGTCAAGGTCAGGGTCAAGGTCACGGTGACGGTCAAGGTCAGGATGGAGGTTGGGGTAAGGGTCAAGGTCAGGGTGAAGGTCAGGGTCTGGGTCAAGGTCAGGGTGGAGGTCAGGGTGGAGGTCAGGGTCAGGGTCAAGGTCAGGGTGGAGGTCAGGGTCAGGGTCAAGGTCAGGGTGGAGGTCAGGGTCAAGGTCAAGGTCAGATTGGAGGTCAGAGTCAGAGTCGAGGTCAGGGTGGAGGTCAGTGTCAAGGTCAATGTCAGGGTGAAGGTCAGGGTCGGGGTCAAGGTCAGGGTCAAGGTCACGGTGACAGTCAAGGTCAGGGTGGAGGTCGGGGTACGGGTCAAGGTCAGGGTGGAGGTCACGGTCACAGTCAAGGTCAGCGTCGAGGTCAGGGTCAGGGTCAAGGTCAGGGTGGAGGTCAGGGTCATGGTCAAGGTCAGGGTGGAGGTCAGGGTCAAGGTCGAGGTCAGGGTGGAGGTCAGGGTCACAGTCAAGGTCAGAGTGATGGTCAGGGTCAAGGTCAGGGTCGAGGTCAGGGTCAGGGTCAAGGTCAGGGTGGAGGTCAGGGTCAGTCAAGGTGAGGCTGGAGGTCAGGGTCAAGGTCAAGGTCAGGTTGGAGGTCAGGGTCAGGTTCAAGGTCAGGGTGGAGGTCAGGGTCGAGGTCAGGGTCAGGGTCAAGGTCAGGGTGAAGGTCAGGGTGAGGGTCAAGGTCAGGGTGTAGGTCAGGGTCAGAGTCAAGGTCACGGTGGAGGTCACGGTCACAGTCAAGGTCAGGGTGGAGGTCAGGGTGGCGGTCAGGGTCAGGGTCAAGGTCAGAGTTGATGTCAGGGTGAGGTTCAAGGTCAGGGTGGAGTTCAGGATCAAGGTCAAGGTCAGGGTGAAGGTCAGGGTCACAGTCAAGGTCAGGGTCAAGGTCAAAGTCAGGGTGGAGATCAGGGTCGGTGTCAAGGTCAGGGTGGAGGTCAGGGTGGAGGTCATGGTCGGGGTCAAGGTCAGGGTCAAGGTCACGGTGACAGTCAAGGTCAGGGTGGAGGTCGGGGTAAGGGTCGAGGTCAGGGTGAAGGTCAGGGTCAGGGTCAAGGTCAGGGTGGAGGTCACGGGCACAGTCAAGGTCAGCGTGGAGGTCAGGGTCAGAATGAAGGTCAGGGTGGAGGTCAGGGTCACAGTCAAGGTCAGGGTGGAGGTCAGGGTCACAGTCAAGGTCGGGGTGATGGTCAGGGTCAAGGTCAAGGTCAGAGTGGAGGTCAGAGTCAGAGTCAAGGTCAGGGTGGAGGTCAGTGTCAAGGTCAAGGACAGGGTGGAGGGCAGGGTCACAGTCAAGGTCAGGGTGATGGTCAGGGTCAAGGTCAGGGTCGAGGTCAGGGTCAGGGTCAAGGTCAGGGTGGAGGTCAGGGTCCGGGTCAAGGTCAGGGTCAGGGTCAACGTCAGGGTGGAGGTCAGGGTCAGAGTCAAGGTCACGGTGGAGGTCACGGTCACAGTCAAGGTCAGGGTGGAGGTCAGGGTCAGAGTCAAGGTCAGGGTGGAGGTCAGGGTCGAGGTCAGGGTCAGGGTCAAGGTCAGGGTGAAGGTCAGGGTGAGGGTCAAGGTCAGGGTGTAGGTCAGGGTCAGAGTCAAGGTCACGGTGGAGGTCACGGTCACAGTCAAGGTCAGGGTGGAGGTCAGGGTGGCGTTCAGGGTCAGGGTCAAGGTCAGGGTTGAGGTCAGGGTGAGGTTCAAGGTCAGGGTGGAGGTCAGGATCAAGGTCAAGGTCAGGGTGGAGGTCAGGGTCACAGTCAAGGTCAGGGTCAAGGTCAAAGTCAGGGTGGAGGTCAGGGTCGGAGTCAATGTCAGGGTGGAGGTCAGGGTCATGGTCAAGGTCAGGGTGGAGGTCAGGGTCAGGGTCAAGGTCAGGGTGGAGGTCAGGGTCAAGGTCAAGGTCAGGGTGGAGGTCAGAGTCAGAGTCAAGGTCAGGGTGGAGGTCAGTGTCAGAGTCAAGGTCAGGGTGGAGGTCAGTGTCAAGGTCAATGTCAGGGTGAAGGTCAGGGTCAGGGTCAAGGTCAGGGTCAAGGTCACGGTGACAGTCAAGGTCAGGGTGGAGGTCGGGGTAAGGGTCAAGGTCAGGGTGGAGGTCACGGTCACAGTCAAGGTCAGCGTGGAGGTCAGGGTCAGGGTCAAGGTCAGGGTGGAGGTCAGGGTCATGGTCAAGGTCAGGGTGGAGGTCAGGGTCAGGGTCAAGGTCAGGGTGGAGGTCAGGGTCAGGGTAAAGGTCAGGGTGGAGGTCAGGGTGGAGGTCAGGGTCAGGGTCAAGGTCAGGGTGGAGGTCAGGGTCAGGGTCAAGGTCAGGGTGAAGGTCAGGGTCAGGGTCAAGGTCAGGGTGGAGGTCAGGGTGGAGGTCAGGGTCAGGGTCAAGGTCAGGGTGGAGGTCAGGGTCAGGGTCAAGGTCAGGGTGAAGGTCAGGGTGAAGGTCAAGGTCAGGGTGGAGGTCAGGGTGGAGGTCAGGGTCAGGGTCAAGGTCAGGGTGGAGGTCAGGGTGGAGGTCAGGGTCAGGGTGGAGGTCAGGGTGGAGGTCAGGGTCAGGGTCAAGGTCAGGGTGAAGGTCAGGGTCAGGGTCAAGGTCAGGGTGGAGGTCAGGGTGAAGGTCAGGGTCAGGGTCAAGGTCAGGGTGGAGGTCAGGGTCGAGGTCAGGGTCAGGGTCAAGGTCAGGGTAAAGGTCAGGGTGAGGGTCAAGGTCAGGGTGTAGGTCACGGTCAGAGTCAAGGTCAGGGTGGAGGTCAGGGTGGAGGTCAGGGTCAGGGTCAAGGTCAGGGTGAAGGTCAGGGTGAGGGTCAAGGTCAGGGTGGAGGTCAGGGTCAGGGTCAAGGTCAGGGTGGAGGTCAGGGTCATGGTCAAGGTCAGGGTGGAGGTCAGGGTCAGGGTCAAGGTCAGGGTGGAGGTCAGGGTCAGGGTAAAGGTCAGGGTGGAGGTCAGGGTGGAGGTCAGGGTCAGGGTCAAGGTCAGGGTGGAGGTCAGGGTCAGGGTCAAGGTCACGGTGACAGTCAAGGTCAGGGTGGAGGTCGGGGTAAGGGTCAAGGTCAGGGTGGAGGTCACGGTCACAGTCAAGGTCAGCGTCGAGGTCAGGGTCAGGGTCAAGGTCAGGGTGGAGGTCAGGGTCATGGTCAAGGTCAGGGTGGAGGTCAGGGTCAAGGTCAAGGTCAGGGTGGAGGTCAGGGTCACAGTCAAGGTCAGAGTGATGGTCAGGGTCAAGGTCAGGGTCGAGGTCAGGGTCAGGGTCAAGGTCAGGGTCAGAGTCAAGGTCACGGTGGAGGTCACGGTCACAGTCAAGGTCAGGGTGGAGGTCAGGGTGGCGGTCAGGGTCAGGGTCAAGGTCAGAGTTGATGGCAGGGTGAGGTTCAAGGTCAGGGTGGAGTTCAGGATCAAGGTCAAGGTCAGGGTGAAGGTCAGGGTCACAGTCAAGGTCAGGGTCAAGGTCAAAGTCAGGGTGGAGGTCAGGGTCGGTGTCAAGGTCAGGGTGGAGGTCAGGGTGGAGGTCATGGTCAGGGTCAAGGTCAGGGTCAAGGTCACGGTGACAGTCAAGGTCAGGGTGGAGGTCGGGGTAAGGGTCGAGGTCAGGGTGAAGGTCAGGGTCAGGGTCAAGGTCAGGGTGGAGGTCACGGGCACAGTCAAGGTCAGCGTGGAGGTCAGGGTCAGAATCAAGGTCAGGGTGGAGGTCAGGGTCACAGTCAAGGTCAGGGTGGAGGTCAGGGTCACAGTCAAGGTCGGGGTGATGGTCAGGGTCAAGGTCAAGGTCAGAGTGGAGGTCAGAGTCAGAGTCAAGGTCAGGGTGGAGGTCAGTGTCAAGGTCAAGGACAGGGTGGAGGGCAGGGTCACAGTCAAGGTCAGGGTGATGGTCAGGGTCAAGGTCAGGGTCGAGGTCAGGGTCAGGGTCAAGGTCAGGGTGGAGGTCAGGGTCCGGGTCAAGGTCAGGGTCAGGGTCAACGTCAGGGTGGAGGTCAGGGTCAGAGTCAAGGTCACGGTGGAGGTCATGGTCACAGTCAAGGTCAGGGTGGAGGTCAGGGTCAGGGTCAAGGTCAGGGTGGAGGTCAGGGTCGAGGTCAGGGTCAGGGTCAAGGTCAGGGTGCAGGTCAGAGTGAGGGTCAAGGTCAGGGTGGAGGTCAGGGTCGCAGTCAAGGTCAGGATGATGTTCAGGGTCAATGTCAAGGTCAGGGTCGCAGTCAAGGTCAGGATGATGGTCAGGGTCAATGTCAAGGTCAGGGTGGAGGTCAGGGTGGGGGTCAGGGTCAGGGTCAAGGTCAGGGTTGATGTCAGGGTGAGGTTCAAGGTCAGGGTGGAGTTCAGGATCAAGGTCAAGGTCAGGGTGGAGGTCGGGGTCACAGTCAAGGTCAGGGTCAAGGTCAAAGTCAGGGTGGAGGTCAGGGTCGGTGTCAAGGTCTGGGTGGAGGTCAGGGTGGAAGTCATGGTCAGGGTCAAGGTCAGGGTCAAGGTCACGGTGACAGTCAAGGTCAGGGTGGAGGTTGGGGTAAAGGTCAAGGTCAGGGTGAAGGTCAGGGTCAGCGCCAAGGTCAGGGTGGAGGTCAGGGTGGAGGTCAGGGTCAGGGTCGAGGTCAGGGTGGAGGTCAGGGTCAGGGTCAAGGTCAGAGTGGAGGTCAGGGTCAAGGTCAAGGTCAGGGTGGAGGTCAGAGTCAGAGTCAAGGTCAGGGTGGAGGTCAGTGTCAAGGTCAAGGTCAGGGTGAAGGTCAGGGTCAGGGTCAAGGTCAGGGTCAAGGTCACGGTGACAGTCAAGGTCAGGGTAGAGGTCGGGGTAAGGGTCGAGGTCAGGGTGAAGGTCGGGGTCAGGGTCAAGGTCAGGGTGGAGGTCACGGTCACAGTCAAGGTCAGCGTGGAGGTCAGGGTCAGAATCAAGGTCAGGGTGGAGGTCACGGTCACAGTCAAGGTCAGGGTGGAGGTCAGGGTCACAGTCAAGGTCGGGGTGATGGTCAGGGTCAAGGTCAAGGTCAGAGTGGAGGTCGGAGTCAGAGTCAAGGTCAGGGTGGAGGTCAGTGTCAAGGTCAAGGACAGGGTGGAGGGCAGGGTCACAGTCAAGGTCAGGGTGATGGTCAGGGTCAAGGTCAGGGTCGAGGTCAGGGTCAGGGTCAAGGTCAGGGTGGAGGTCAGGGTCCGGGTCAAGGTCAGGGTCAGGGTCAACGTCAGGGTGGAGGTCAGGGTCAGAGTCAAGGTCACGGTGGAGGTCACGGTCACAGTCAAGGTCAGGGTGGAGGTCAGGGTCAGGGTCAAGGTCAGGGTGGAGGTCAGGGTCGAGGTCAGGGTCGGGGTCAAGGTCAGGGTGAAGGTCAGGGTGAGGGTCAAAGTCAGGGTGTAGGTCAGGGTCAGAGTCAAGGTCACGGTGGAGGTCACGGTCACAGTCAAGGTCAGGGTGGAGGTCAGGGTAGCGGTCAGGGTCAGGGTCAAGGTCAGGGATGAGGTCAGGGTGAGGTTCAAGGTCAGGGTGGAGGTCAGGATCAAGGTCAAGGTCAGGGTGGAGGTCAGGGTCACAGTCAAGGTCAGGGTCAAGGTCAAAGTCAGGGTGGAGGTCATGGTCGGAGTCAAGGTCAGGGTGGAGGTCAGGGTCAGGGTCAAGGTCAGGGTCAAGGTCACGGTGACAGTCAAGGTCAGGATGGAGGTTGGGGTAAGGGTCAAGGTCAGGGTGAAGGTCAGGGTCAGGGTCAAGGTCAGGGTGAAGGTCAGGGTGGAGGTCGGGGTAAGGGTCAAGGTCAGGGTGGAGGTCACGGTCACAGTCAAGGTCAGCGTGGAGGTCAGGGTCAGGGTCAAGGTCAGGGTGGAGGTCAGGGTCATGGTCAAGGTCAGGGTGGAGGTCAGGGTCAGGGTCAAGGTCAGGGTGGAGGTCAGGGTCAGGGTAAAGGTCAGGGTGGAGGTCAGGGTGGAGGTCAGGGTCAGGGTCAAGGTCAGGGTGGAGGTCAGGGTCAGGGTCAAGGTCAGGGTGAAGGTCAGGGTCAGGGTCAAGGTCAGGGTGGAGGTCAGGGTGGAGGTCAGGGTCAGGGTCAAGGTCAGGGTGGAGGTCAGGGTCAGGGTCAAGGTCAGGGTGAAGGTCAGGGTGAAGGTCAAGGTCAGGGTGCAGGTCAGGGTGGAGGTCAGGGTCAGGGTCAAGGTCAGGGTGGAGGTCAGGGTGGAGGTCAGGGTCAGGGTGGAGGTCAGGGTGGAGGTCAGGGTCAGGGTCAAGGTCAGGGTGAAGGTCAGGGTCAGGGTCAAGGTCAGGGTGGAGGTCAGGGTGGAGGTCAGGGTCAGGGTCAAGGTCAGGGTGGAGGTCAGGGTCGAGGTCAGGGTCAGGGTCAAGGTCAGGGTAAAGGTCAGGGTGAGGGTCAAGGTCAGGGTGTAGGTCACGGTCAGAGTCAAGGTCACGGTGGAGGTCACGGTCACAGTCAAGGTCAGGGTGGAGGTCAGGGTCAGGGTCAAGGTCAGGGTGGAGGTCAGGGTCGAGGTCAGGGTCAGGGTCAAGGTCAGGGTGAAGGTCAGGGTGAGGGTCAAGGTCAGGGTGTAGGTCAGGGTCAGAGTCAAGGTCACGGTGGAGGTCACGGTCACAGTCAAGGTCAGGGTGGAGGTCAGGGTGGCGGTCAGGGTCAGGGTCAAGGTCAGGGATGAGGTCAGGGTGAGGTTCAAGGTCAGGGTGGAGGTCAGGATCAAGGTCAAGGTCAGGGTGGAGGTCAGGGTCACAGTCAAGGTCAGGGTCAAGGTCAAAGTCAGGGTGGAGGTCAGGGTCGGAGTCAAGGTCAGGGTGGAGGTCAGGGTCAGGGTCAAGGTCAGGGTCAAAATCACGGTGACGGTCAAGGTCAGGATGGAGGTTGGGGTAAGGGTCAAGGTCAGGGTGAAGGTCAGGGTCTGGGTCAAGGTCAGGGTGGAGGTCAGGGTGGAGGTCAGGGTCAGGGTCAAGGTCAGGGTGGAGGTCAGGGTCAGGGTCAAGGTCAGGGTGGAGGTCAGGGTCAAGGTCAAGGTCAGATTGGAGGTCAGAGTCAGAGTCAAGGTCAGGGTGGAGGTCAGTGTCAAGGTCAATGTCAGGGTGAAGGTCAGGGTCAGGGTCAAGGTCAGGGTCAAGGTCAGAGTTGATGTCAGGGTGAGGTTCAAGGTCAGGGTGGAGTTCAGGATCAAGGTCAAGGTCAGGGTGAAGGTCAGGGTCACAGTCAAGGTCAGGGTCAAGGTCAAAGTCAGGGTGGAGGTCAGGGTCGGTGTCAAGGTCAGGGTGGAGGTCAGGGTGGAGGTCATGGTCAGGGTCAAGGTCAGGGTCAAGGTCACGGTGACAGTCAAGGTCAGGGTGGAGGTCGGGGTAAGGGTCGAGGTCAGGGTGAAGGTCAGGGTCAGGGTCAAGGTCAGGGTCAGGGTCAACGTCAGGGTGGAGGTCAGGGTCAGAGTCAAGGTCACGGTGGAGGTCACGGTCACAGTCAAGGTCAGGGTGGAGGTCAGGGTCAGGGTCAAGGTCAGGATGGAGGTCAGGGTCGAGGTCAGGGTCAGGGTCAAGGTCAGGGTGAAGGTCAGGGTGAGGGTCAAGGTCAGGGTGTAGGTCAGGGTCAGAGTCAAGGTCACGGTGGAGGTCACGGTCACAGTCAAGGTCAGGGTGGAGGTCAGGGTGGCGGTCAGGGTCAGGGTCAAGGTCAGGGTTGAGGTCAGGGTGAGGTTCAAGGTCAGGGTGCAGGTCAGGATCAAGGTCAAGGTCAGGGTGGAGGTCAGGGTCACAGTCAAGGTCAGGGTCAAGGTCAAAGTCAGGGTGGGGGTCAGGGTCGGAGTCAAGGTCAGGGTGGAGGTCAGGGTCATGGTCAAGGTCAGGGTGGAGGTCAGGGTCAGGGTCAAGGTCAGGGTGGAGGTCAGGGTCAAGGTCAAGGTCAGGGTGGAGGTCAGAGTCAGAGTCAAGGTCAGGGTGGAGGTCAGTGTCAGAGTCAAGGTCAGGGTGGAGGTCAGTGTCAAGGTCAATGTCAGGGTGAAGGTCAGGGTCAGGGTCAAGGTCAGGGTCAAGGTCACGGTGACAGTCAAGGTCAGGGTGGAGGTCGGGGTCAGGGTCAAGGTCAGGGTGGAGGTCAGGGTCGAGGTCGGGGTCAGGGTCAAGGTCAGGGTGAAGGTCAGGGTGAGGGTCAAGGTCAGGGTGTAGGTCAGGGTCAGAGTCAAGGTCACGGTGGAGGTCACGGTCACAGTCAAGGTCAGGGTGGAGGTCAGGGTGGCGGTCAGGGTCAGGGTCAAGGTCAGGGATGAGGTCAGGGTGAGGTTCAAGGTCAGGGTGGAGGTCAGGATCAAGGTCAAGGTCAGGGTGGTGGTCAGGGACACAGTCAAGGTCAGGGTCAAGGTCGAAGTCAGGGTGGAGGTCAGGGTCGGAGTCAAGGTCAGGGTGGAGGTCAGGGTCAGGGTCAAGGTCAGGGTCAAGGTCACGGTGACAGTCAAGGTCAGGATGGAGGTTGGGGTAAGGGTCAAGGTCAGGGTGAAGGTCAGGGTCAGGGTCAAAGTCAGGGTGGAGGTCAGGGTGGAGGTCAGGGTCAGGGTCAAGGTCAGGGTGGAGGTCAGGGTCAGGGTCAAGGTCAGGGTGGAGGTCAGGGTCAAGGTCAAGGTCAGGGTGGAGGTCAGAGTCAGAGTCAAGGTCAGGGTGGAGGTCAGTGTCAAGGTCAATGTCAGGGTGAAGGTCAGGGTCAGGGTCAAGGTCAGTGTCTAGGTCACGGTGACAGTCAAGCTCAGGGTGGAGGTCGGGGTAAGGGTCAAGGTCAGGGTGGAGGTCACGGTCACAGTCAAGGTCAGCGTCGAGGTCAGGGTCAGGGTCAAGGTCAGGGTGGAGGTCAGGGTCATGGTCAAGGTCAGGGTGGAGGTCAGGGTCAAGGTCAAGGTCAGGGTGGAGGTCAGGGTCACAGTCAAGGTCAGAGTGATGGTCAGGGTCAAGGTCAGGGTCGAGGTCAGGGTCAGGGTCAAGGTCAGGGTGGAGGTCAGGGTCAGTCAAGGTGAGGCTGGAGGTCAGGGTCAAGGTCAAGGTCAGGTTGGAGGTCAGGGTCAGGTTCAAGGTCAGGGTGGAGGTCAGGGTCGAGGTCAGGGTCAGGGTCAAGGTCAGGGTGAAGGTCAGGGTGAGGGTCAAGGTCAGGGTGTAGGTCAGGGTCAGAGTCAAGGTCACGGTGGAGGTCACGGTCACAGTCAAGGTCAGGGTGGAGGTCAGGGTGGCGGTCAGGGTCAGGGTCAAGGTCAGAGTTGATGTCAGGGTGAGGTTCAAGGTCAGGGTGGAGTTCAGGATCAAGGTCAAGGTCAGGGTGAAGGTCAGGGTCACAGTCAAGGTCAGGGTCAAGGTCAAAGTCAGGGTGGAGGTCACGGTCGGTGTCAAGGTCAGGGTGGAGGTCAGGGTGGAGGTCATGGTCAGGGTCAAGGTCAGGGTCAAGGTCACGGTGACAGTCAAGGTCAGGGTGGAGGTCGGGGTAAGGGTCGAGGTCAGGGTGAAGGTCAGGGTCAGGGTCAAGGTCAGGGTGGAGGTCACGGGCACAGTCAAGGTCAGCGTGGAGGTCAGGGTCAGAATCAAGGTCAGGGTGGAGGTCAGGGTCACAGTCAAGGTCAGGGTGGAGGTCAGGGTCACAGTCAAGGTCGGGGTGATGGTCAGGGTCAAGGTCAAGGTCAGAGTGGAGGTCAGAGTCAGAGTCAAGGTCAGGGTGGAGGTCAGTGTCAAGGTCAAGGACAGGGTGGAGGGCAGGGTCACAGTCAAGGTCAGGGTGATGGTCAGGGTCAAGGTCAGGGTCGAGGTCAGGGTCAGGGTCAAGGTCAGGGTGGAGGTCAGGGTCCGGGTCAAGGTCAGGGTCAGGGTCAACGTCAGGGTGGAGGTCAGGGTCAGAGTCAAGGTCACGGTGGAGGTCACGGTCACAGTCAAGGTCAGGGTGGAGGTCAGTGTCAGGGTCAAGGTCAGGGTGGAGGTCAGGGTCGAGGTCAGGGTCAGGGTCAAGGTCAGGGTGAAGGTCAGGGTGAGGGTCAAGGTCAGGGTGTAGGTCAGGGTCAGAGTCAAGGTCACGGTGGAGGTCACGGTCACAGTCAAGGTCAGGGTGGAGGTCAGGGTGGCGGTCAGGGTCAGGGTCAAGGTCAGGGTTGAGGTCAGGGTGAGGTTCAAGGTCAGGGTGCAGGTCAGGATCAAGGTCAAGTTCAGGGTGGAGGTCAGGGTCACAGTCAAGGTCAGGGTCAAGGTCAAAGTCAGGGTGGAGGTCAGGGTCGGAGTCAAGGTCAGGGTGGAGGTCAGGGTCATGGTCAAGGTCAGGGTGGAGGTCAGGGTCAGGGTCAAGGTCAGGGTGGAGGTCAGGGTCAAGGTCAAGGTCGGGGTGGAGGTCAGAGTCAGAGTCAAGGTCAGGGTGGAGGTCAGTGTCAGAGTCAAGGTCAGGGTGGAGGTCGGTGTCAAGGTCAATGTCAGGGTGAAGGTCAGGGTCAGGGTCAAGGTCAGGGTCAAGGTCACGGTGACAGTCAAGGTCAGGGTGGAGGTCGGGGTAAGGGTCAAGGTCAGGGTGGAGGTCACGGTCACAGTCAAGGTCAGCGTGGAGGTCAGGGTCAGGGTCAAGGTCAGGGTGGAGGTCAGGGTCATGGTCAAGGTCAGGGTGGAGGTCAGGGTCAGGGTCAAGGTCAGCGTGGAGGTCAGGGTCAAGGTCAAGGTCAGGGTGGAGGTCAGAGTCAGAGTCAAGGTCAGGGTGGAGGTCAGTGTCAAGGTCAATGTCAGGGTGAATGTCAGGGTCAGGGTCAAGGTCAGGGTCAAGGTCACGGTGACAGTCAAGGTCAGGGTGGAGGTCGGGGTAAAGGTCAAGGTCAGGGTGGAGGTCACGGTCACAGTCAAGGTCAGCGTGGAGGTCAGGGTCAGAGTCAAGGTCAGGGTGGAGGTCAGGGTCATGGTCAAGGTCAGGGTGGAGGTCAGGGTCAAGGTCAAGGTCAGGGTGGAGGTCAGGGTCACAGTCAAGGTCAGGGTGGAGGTCAGGGTCAGTCAAGGTGAGGCTGGAGGTCAGGGTCAAGGTCAAGGTCAGGGTGGAGGTCAGGGTCAGGTTCAAGGTCAGGGTGGAGGTCAGGGTCGAGGTCAGGGTCAGGGTCAAGGTCAGGGTGAAGGTCAGGGTGAGGGTCAAGGTCAGGGTGTAGGTCAGGGTCAGAGTCAAGGTCACGGTGGAGGTCACGGTCACAGTCAAGGTCAGGGTCGAGGTCAGGGTCAGGGTCAAGGTCAGGGTAAAGGTCAGGGTCAGGGTCAAGGTCAGGGTCGAGGTCAGGGTCAGGGTCAAGGTCAGGGTGGAGGTCAGGGTCAGGGTCAAGGTCAGGGTGGAGGTCACGGTCACAGTCAAGGTCAGGGTGGAGGTCAGGGTGGCGGTCAGGGTCAGGGTCAAGGTCAGGGTTGATGTCAGGGTGAGGTTTAAGGTCAGGGTGGAGTTCAGGATCAAGGTCAAGGTCAGGGTGGAGGTCAGGGTCACAGTCAAGGTCAGGGTCAAGGTCAAAGTCAGGGTGGAGGTCAGGGTCGGTGTCAAGGTCAGGGTGGAGGTCAGGGTGGAGGTCATGGTCAGGGTCAAGGTCAGGGTCAAGGTCACGGTGACAGTCAAGGTCAGGGTGGAGGTCGAGGTAAGGGTCGAGGTCAGGGTGAAGGTCAGGGTCAGGGTCAAGGTCAGGGTGGAGGTCACGGTCACAGTCAAGGTCAGCGTGGAGGTCAGGGTCAGAATCAAGGTCAGGGTGGAGGTCAGGGTCACAGTCAAGGTCAGGGTGGAGGTCAGGGTCACAGTCAAGGTCGGGGTGATGGTCAGGGTCAAGGTCAAGGTCAGAGTGGAGGTCAGAGTCAGAGTCAAGGTCAGGGTGGAGGTCAGTGTCAAGGTCAAGGACAGGGTGGAGGGCAGGGTCACAGTCAAGGTCAGGGTGATGGTCAGGGTCAAGGTCAGGGTCGAGGTCAGGGTCAGGGTCAAGGTCAGGGTGGAGGTCAGGGTCATGGTCAAGGTCAGGGTGGAGGTCCGGGTCAGGGTCAAGGTCAGGGTGGAGGTCAGGGTCAAGGTCAAGGTCAGGGTGGAGGTCAGAGTCAGAGTCAAGGTCAGGGTGGAGGTCAGTGTCAGAGTCAAGGTCAGGGTGGAGGTCAGTGTCAAGGTCAATGTCAGGGTGAAGGTCAGGGTCAGGGTCAAGGTCAGGGTCAAGGTCACGGTGACAGTCAAGGTCAGGGTGGAGGTCGGGGTAAGGGTCAAGGTCAGGGTGGAGGTCACGGTCACAGTCAAGGTCAGCGTGGAGGTCAGGGTCAGGGTCAAGGTCAGGGTGGAGGTCAGGGTCATGGTCAAGGTCAGGGTGGAGGTCAGGGTCAGGGTCAAGGTCAGCGTGGAGGTCAGGGTCAAGGTCAAGGTCAGGGTGGAGGTCAGAGTCAGAGTCAAGGTCAGGGTGGAGGTCAGTGTCAAGGTCAATGTCAGGGTGAATGTCAGGGTCAGGGTCAAGGTCAGGGTCAAGGTCACGGTGACAGTCAAGGTCAGGGTGGAGGTCGGGGTAAAGGTCAAGGTCAGGGTGGAGGTCACGGTCACAGTCAAGGTCAGCGTGGAGGTCAGGGTCAGAGTCAAGGTCAGGGTGGAGGTCAGGGTCATGGTCAAGGTCAGGGTGGAGGTCAGGGTCAAGGTCAAGGTCAGGGTGGAGGTCAGGGTCACAGTCAAGGTCAGGGTGGAGGTCAGGGTCAGTCAAGGTGAGGCTGGAGGTCAGGGTCAAGGTCAAGGTCAGGGTGGAGGTCAGGGTCAGGTTCAAGGTCAGGGTGGAGGTCAGGGTCGAGGTCAGGGTCAGGGTCAAGGTCAGGGTGAAGGTCAGGGTGAGGGTCAAGGTCAGGGTGTAGGTCAGGTTCAGAGTCAAGGTCACGGTGGAGGTCACGGTCACAGTCAAGGTCAGGGTCGAGGTCAGGGTCAGGGTCAAGGTCAGGGTGGAGGTCAGTGTCAAGGTCAAGGACAGGGTGGAGGGCAGGGTCACAGTCAAGGTCAGGGTGATGGTCAGGGTCAAGGTCAGGGTCGAGGTCAGGGTCAGGGTCAAGGTCAGGGTGGAGGTCAGGGTCATGGTCAAGGTCAGGGTGGAGGTCCGGGTCAGGGTCAAGGTCAGGGTGGAGGTCAGGGTCAAGGTCAAGGTCAGGGTGGAGGTCAGAGTCAGAGTCAAGGTCAGGGTGGAGGTCAGTGTCAGAGTCAAGGTCAGGGTGGAGGTCAGTGTCAAGGTCAATGTCAGGGTGAAGGTCAGGGTCAGGGTCAAGGTCAGGGTCAAGGTCACGGTGACAGTCAAGGTCAGGGTGGAGGTCGGGGTAAGGGTCAAGGTCAGGGTGGAGGTCACGGTCACAGTCAAGGTCAGCGTGGAGGTCAGGGTCAGGGTCAAGGTCAGGGTGGAGGTCAGGGTCATGGTCAAGGTCAGGGTGGAGGTCAGGGTCAGGGTCAAGGTCAGCGTGGAGGTCAGGGTCAAGGTCAAGGTCAGGGTGGAGGTCAGAGTCAGAGTCAAGGTCAGGGTGGAGGTCAGTGTCAAGGTCAATGTCAGGGTGAATGTCAGGGTCAGGGTCAAGGTCAGGGTCAAGGTCACGGTGACAGTCAAGGTCAGGGTGGAGGTCGGGGTAAAGGTCAAGGTCAGGGTGGAGGTCACGGTCACAGTCAAGGTCAGCGTGGAGGTCAGGGTCAGAGTCAAGGTCAGGGTGGAGGTCAGGGTCATGGTCAAGGTCAGGGTGGAGGTCAGGGTCAAGGTCAAGGTCAGGGTGGAGGTCAGGGTCACAGTCAAGGTCAGGGTGGAGGTCAGGGTCAGTCAAGGTGAGGCTGGAGGTCAGGGTCAAGGTCAAGGTCAGGGTGGAGGTCAGGGTCAGGTTCAAGGTCAGGGTGGAGGTCAGGGTCGAGGTCAGGGTCAGGGTCAAGGTCAGGGTGAAGGTCAGGGTGAGGGTCAAGGTCAGGGTGTAGGTCAGGGTCAGAGTCAAGGTCACGGTGGAGGTCACGGTCACAGTCAAGGTCAGGGTCGAGGTCAGGGTCAGGGTCAAGGTCAGGGTAAAGGTCAGGGTCAGGGTCAAGGTCAGGGTCGAGGTCAGGGTCAGGGTCAAGGTCAGGGTGGAGGTCAGGGTCAGGGTCAAGGTCAGGGTGGAGGTCACGGTCACAGTCAAGGTCAGGGTGGAGGTCAGGGTGGCGGTCAGGGTCAGGGTCAAGGTCAGGGTTGATGTCAGGGTGAGGTTTAAGGTCAGGGTGGAGTTCAGGATCAAGGTCAAGGTCAGGGTGGAGGTCAGGGTCACAGTCAAGGTCAGGGTCAAGGTCAAAGTCAGGGTGGAGGTCAGGGTCGGTGTCAAGGTCAGGGTGGAGGTCAGGGTGGAGGTCATGGTCAGGGTCAAGGTCAGGGTCAAGGTCACGGTGACAGTCAAGGTCAGGGTGGAGGTCGAGGTAAGGGTCGAGGTCAGGGTGAAGGTCAGGGTCAGGGTCAAGGTCAGGGTGGAGGTCACGGTCACAGTCAAGGTCAGCGTGGAGGTCAGGGTCAGAATCAAGGTCAGGGTGGAGGTCAGGGTCACAGTCAAGGTCAGGGTGGAGGTCAGGGTCACAGTCAAGGTCGGGGTGATGGTCAGGGTCAAGGTCAAGGTCAGAGTGGAGGTCAGAGTCAGAGTCAAGGTCAGGGTGGAGGTCAGTGTCAAGGTCAAGGACAGGGTGGAGGGCAGGGTCACAGTCAAGGTCAGGGTGATGGTCAGGGTCAAGGTCAGGGTCGAGGTCAGGGTCAGGGTCAAGGTCAGGGTGGAGGTCAGGGTCATGGTCAAGGTCAGGGTGGAGGTCCGGGTCAGGGTCAAGGTCAGGGTGGAGGTCAGGGTCAAGGTCAAGGTCAGGGTGGAGGTCAGAGTCAGAGTCAAGGTCAGGGTGGAGGTCAGTGTCCGAGTCAAGGTCAGGGTGGAGGTCAGTGTCAAGGTCAATGTCAGGGTGAAGGTCAGGGTCAGGGTCAAGGTCAGGGTCAAGGTCACGGTGACAGTCAAGGTCAGGGTGGAGGTCGGGGTAAGGGTCAAGGTCAGGGTGGAGGTCACGGTCACAGTCAAGGTCAGCGTGGAGGTCAGGGTCAGGGTCAAGGTCAGGGTGGAGGTCAGGGTCATGGTCAAGGTCGGGGTGGAGGTCAGGGTCAGGGTCAAGGTCAGCGTGGAGGTCAGGGTCAAGGTCAAGGTCAGGGTGGAGGTCAGAGTCAGAGTCAAGGTCAGGGTGGAGGTCAGTGTCAAGGTCAATGTCAGGGTGAATGTCAGGGTCAGGGTCAAGGTCAGGGTCAAGGTCACGGTGACAGTCAAGGTCAGGGTGGAGGTCGGGGTAAAGGTCAAGGTCAGGGTGGAGGTCACGGTCACAGTCAAGGTCAGCGTGGAGGTCAGGGTCAGAGTCAAGGTCAGGGTGGAGGTCAGGGTCATGGTCAAGGTCAGGGTGGAGGTCAGGGTCAAGGTCAAGGTCAGGGTGGAGGTCAGGGTCACAGTCAAGGTCAGGGTGAAGGTCAGGGTGAGGGTCAAGGTCAGGGTGTAGGTCAGGGTCAGAGTCAAGGTCACGGTGGAGGTCACGGTCACAGTCAAGGTCAGGGTCGAGGTCGGGGTCAGGGTCAAGGTCAGGGTAAAGGTCAGGGTCAGGGTCAAGGTCAGGGTCGAGGTCAGGGTCAGGGTCAAGGTCAGGGTGGAGGTCAGGGTCAGGGTCAAGGTCAGGGTGGAGGTCACGGTCACAGTCAAGGTCAGGGTGGAGGTCAGGGTGGCGGTCAGGGTCAGGGTCAAGGTCAGGGTTGATGTCAGGGTGAGGTTTAAGGTCAGGGTGGAGTTCAGGATCAAGGTCAAGGTCAGGGTGGAGGTCAGGGTCACAGTCAAGGTCAGGGTCAAGGTCAAAGTCAGGGTGGAGGTCAGGGTCGGTGTCAAGGTCAGGGTGGAGGTCAGGGTGGAGGTCATGGTCAGGGTCAAGGTCAGGGTCAAGGTCACGGTGACAGTCAAGGTCAGGGTGGAGGTCGGGGTAAGGGTCGAGGTCAGGGTGAAGGTCAGGGTCAGGGTCAAGGTCAGGGTGGAGGTCACGGTCACAGTCAAGGTCAGCGTGGAGGTCAGGGTCAGAATCAAGGTCAGGGTGGAGGTCAGGGTCACAGTCAAGGTCAGGTTGAAGGTCAGGGTCACAGTCAAGGTCGGGGTGATGGTCAGGGTCAAGGTCAAGGTCAGAGTGGAGGTCAGAGTCAGAGTCAAGGTCAGGGTGGAGGTCAGTGTCAAGGTCAAGGACAGGGTGGAGGGCAGGGTCACAGTCAAGGTCAGGGTGATGGTCAGGGTCAAGGTCAGGGTCGAGGTCAGGGTCAGGGTCAAGGTCAGGGTGGAGGTCAGGGTCCGGGTCAAGGTCAGGGTCAGGGTCAACGTCAGGGTGGAGGTCAGGGTCAGAGTCAAGGTCACGGTGGAGGTCACGGTCACAGTCAAGGTCAGGGTGGAGGTCAGGGTCAGGGTCAAGGTCAGGGTGGAGGTCAGGGTCGAGGTCAGGGTTAGGGTCAAGGTCAGGGTGAAGGTCAGGCTGAGGGTCAAGGTCAGGGTGTAGGTCAGGGTCAGAGTCAAGGTCACGGTGGAGGTCACGGTCACAGTCAAGGTCAGGGTGGAGGTCAGGGTGGCGGTCAGGATCAGGGTGAAGGTCAGGGTGGAGGTCAGGGTCAAGGTCAAGGTCAGGGTGGAGGTCAGAGTCAGAGTCAAGGTCAGGGTGGAGGTCAGTGTCAAGGTCAATGTCAGGGTGAAGGTCAGGGTCAGGGTCAAGGTCAGGGTCAAGGTCACGGTGACAGTCAAGGTCAGGGTGGAGGTCGGGGTAAGGGTCAAGGTCAGGGTGGAGGTCACGGTCACAGTCAAGGTCAGCGTGGAGGTCAGGGTCATGGTCAAGGTCAGGGTGGAGGTCAGGGTCACAGTCAAGGTCAGGGTCAAGGTCAAAGTCAGGGTGGAGGTCAGGGTCGGAGTCAAGGTCAGGGTGGAGGTCAGGGTCATGGTCAAGGTCAGGGTGGAGGTCAGGGTCAGGGTCAAGGTCAGGGTGGAGGTCAGGGTCAAGGTCAAGGTCAGGGTGGAGGTCAGAGTCAGAGTCAAGGTCAGGGTGGAGGTCAGTGTCAGAGTCAAGGTCAGGGTGGAGGTCAGAGTCAAGGTCAATGTCAGGGTGAAGGTCAGGGTCAGGGTCAAGGTCAGGGTCAAGGTCACGGTGACAGTCAAGGTCAGGGTGGAGGTCGGGGTAAGGGTCAAGGTCAGGGTGGAGGTCACGGTCACAGTCAAGGTCAGCGTGGAGGTCAGGGTCAGGGTCAAGGTCAGGGTGGAGGTCAGGGTCATGGTCAAGGTCAGGGTGGAGGTCAGGGTCAAGGTCAAGGTCAGGGTGGAGGTCAGGGTCACAGTCAAGGTCAGGGTGGAGGTCAGGGTCAGTCAAGGTGAGGCTGGAGGTCAGGGTCAAGGTCAAGGTCAGGGTGGAGGTCAGGGTCACAGTCAAGGTCAGGGTGGAGGTCAGGGTCAGTCAAGGTGAGGCTGGAGGTCAGGGTCAAGGTCAAGGTCAGGGTGGAGGTCAGGGTCGAGGTCAGGGTCAGGGTCAAGGTCAGGGTGAAGGTCAGGGTGAGGGTCAAGGTCAGGGTGTAGGTCAGGGTCAGAGTCAAGGTCACGGTGGAGGTCACGGTCACAGTCAAGGTCAGGGTCGAGGTCAGGGTCAGGGTCAAGGTCAGGGTAAAGGTCAGGGTCAGGGTCAAGGTCAGGGTCGAGGTCAGGGTCAGGGTCAAGGTCAGGGTGCAGGTCAGGGTCAAGGTCACGGTCACAGTCAAGGTCAGGGTGGAGGTCGGGGTAAGGGTCGAGAAAGGGTGAAGGTCAGGGTCAGGGTCAAGGTCAGGGTGGAGGTCACGGTCACAGTCAAGGTCAGCGTGGAGGTCAGGGTCAGAATCAAGGTCAGGGTGGAGGTCAGGGTCACAGTCAAGGTCAGGGTGGAGGTCAGGGTCACAGTCAAGGTCGGGGTGATGGTCAGGGTCAAGGTCAAGGTCAGAGTGGAGGTCAGAGTCAGAGTCAAGGTCAGGGTGGAGGTCAGTGTCAAGGTCAAGGACAGGGTGGAGGTCAGGGTCAGAGTCAAGGTCACGGTGGAGGTCACGGTCACAGTCAAGGTCAGGGTGGAGGTCAGGGTCAGGGTCAAGGTCAGGGTGGAGGTCAGGGTCGAGGTCAGGGTGAGGGTCAAGGTCAGGGTGAAGGTCAGGGTGAGGGTCAAGGTCAGGGTGTAGGTCAGGGTCAGAGTCAAGGTCACGGTGGAGGTCACGGTCACAGTCAAGGTCAGGGTGGAGGTCAGGGTGGCGGTGAGGGTCAGGGTCAAGGTCAGGGTTGAGGTCAGGGTGAGGTTCAAGGTCAGGGTGGAGGTCAGGATCAAGGTCAGGGTCAGGGTGGAGGTCAGGGTCACAGTCAACGTCAGGGTCAAGGTCAAAGTCAGGGTGGAGGTCAGGGTCGGAGTCAAGGTCAGGGTGGAGGTCAGGGTCATGGTCAAGGTCAGGGTGAAGGTCAGGGTCAGGGTCAAGGTCAGGGTGGAGGTCACGGTCACAGTCAAGGTCAGCGTGGAGGTCAGGGTCAGAATCAAGGTCAGGGTGGAGGTCAGGGTCACAGTCAAGGTCAGGGTGGAGGTCAGGGTCACAGTCAAGGTCGGGGTGATGGTCAGGGTCAAGGTCAAGGTCAGAGTGGAGGTCAGAGTCAGAGTCAAGGTCAGGGTGGAGGTCAGTGTCAAGGTCAAGGACAGGGTGGAGGTCAGGGTCAGAGTCAAGGTCACGGTGGAGGTCACGGTCACAGTCAAGGTCAGGGTGGAGGTCAGGGTCAGGGTCAAGGTCAGGGTGGAGGTCAGGGTCGAGGTCAGGGTGAGGGTCAAGGTCAGGGTGAAGGTCAGGGTGAGGGTCAAGGTCAGGGTGTAGGTCAGGGTCAGAGTCAAGGTCACGGTGGAGGTCACGGTCACAGTCAAGGTCAGGGTGGAGGTCAGGGTGGCGGTGAGGGTCAGGGTCAAGGTCAGGGTTGAGGTCAGGGTGAGGTTCAAGGTCAGGGTGGAGGTCAGGATCAAGGTCAGGGTCAGGGTGGAGGTCAGGGTCACAGTCAACGTCAGGGTCAAGGTCAAAGTCAGGGTGGAGGTCAGGGTCGGAGTCAAGGTCAGGGTGGAGGTCAGGGTCATGGTCAAGGTCAGGGTGAAGGTCAGGGTCAGGGTCAAGGTCAGGGTGGAGGTCAGGGTCAAGGTCAAGGTCAGGGTGGAGGTCAGAGTCAGAGTCAAGGTCAGGGTGGAGGTCAGTGTCAAGGTCAATGTCAGGGTGAAGGTCAGGATCAGGGTCAAGGTCAGGGTCAAGGTCACGGTGACAGTCAAGGTCAGGGTGGAGGTCGGGGTAAGGGTCAAGGTCAGGGTGGAGGTCACGGTCACAGTCAAGGTCAGCGTGGAGGTCAGGGTCAGGGTCAAGGTCAGGGTGGAGGTCAGGGTCATGGTCAAGGTCAGGGTGGAGGTCAGGGTCAGGGTCAAGGTCAGGGTGGAGGTCAGGGTCAAGGTCAAGGTCAGGGTGGAGGTCAGAGTCAGAGTCAAGGTCAGGGTGGAGGTCAGTGTCAAGGTCAATGTCAGGGTGAATGTCAGGGTCAGGGTCAAGGTCAGGGTCAAGGTCACGGTGACAGTCAAGGTCAGGGTGGAGGTCGGGGTAAAGGTCAAGGTCAGGGTGGAGGTCACGGTCACAGTCAAGGTCAGCGTGGAGGTCAGGGTCAGAGTCAAGGTCAGGGTGGAGGTCAGGGTCATGGTCAAGGTCAGGGTGGAGGTCAGGGTCAAGGTCAAGGTCAGGGTGGAGGTCAGGGTCACAGTCAAGGTCAGGGTGGAGGTCAGGGTCAGTCAAGGTGAGGCTGGAGGTCAGGGTCAAGGTCAAGGTCAGGGTGGAGGTCAGGGTCAGGTTCAAGGTCAGGGTGGAGGTCAGGGTCGAGGTCAGGGTCAGGGTCAAGGTCAGGGTGAAGGTCAGGGTGAGGGTCAAGGTCAGGGTGTAGGTCAGGGTCAGAGTCAAGGTCACGGTGGAGGTCACGGTCACAGTCAAGGTCAGGGTCGAGGTCAGGGTCAGGGTCAAGGTCAGGGTAAAGGTCAGGGTCAGGGTCAAGGTCAGGGTCGAGGTCAGGGTCAGGGTCAAGGTCAGGGTGGAGGTCAGGGTCAGGGTCAAGGTCAGGGTGGAGGTCACGGTCACAGTCAAGGTCAGGGTGGAGGTCAGGGTGGCGGTCAGGGTCAGGGTCAAGGTCAGGGTTGATGTCAGGGTGAGGTTCAAGGTCAGGGTGGAGTTCAGGATCAAGGTCAAGGTCAGGGTGGAGGTCAGGGTCACAGTCAAGGTCAGGGTCAAGGTCAAAGTCAGGGTGGAGGTCAGGGTCGGTGTCAAGGTCAGGGTGGAGGTCAGGGTGGAGGTCATGGTCAGGGTCAAGGTCAGGGTCAAGGTCACGGTGACAGTCAAGGTCAGGGTGGAGGTCGGGGTAAGGGTCGAGGTCAGGGTGAAGGTCAGGGTCAGGGTCAAGGTCAGGGTGGAGGTCACGGTCACAGTCAAGGTCAGCGTGGAGGTCAGGGTCAGAATCAAGGTCAGGGTGGAGGTCAGGGTCAGGGTCAAGGTCAGGGTGGAGGTCAGGGTCAAGGTCAAGGTCAGGGTGGAGGTCAGAGTCAGAGTCAAGGTCAGGGTGGAGGTCAGTGTCAGAGTCAAGGTCAGGGTCGAGGTCAGTGTCAAGGTCAATGTCAGGGTGAAGGTCAGGGTCAGGGTCGAAGTCAGGGTCAAGGTCACGGTGACAGTCAAGGTCAGGGTGGAGGTCGGGGTAAGGGTCAAGGTCAGGGTGGAGGTCACGGTCACAGTCAAGGTCAGCGTGGAGGTCAGGGTCAGGGTCAAGGTCAGGGTGGAGGTCAGGGTCATGGTCAAGGTCAGGGTGGAGGTCAGGGTCAGGGTCAAGGTCAGGGTGGAGGTCAGGGTCAAGGTCAAGGTCAGGGTGGAGGTCAGAGTCAGAGTCAAGGTCAGGGTGGAGGTCAGTGTCAAGGTCAATGTCAGGGTGAATGTCAGGGTCAGGGTCAAGGTCAGGGTCAAGGTCACGGTGACAGTCAAGTTCAGGGTGGAGGTCGGGGTAAAGGTCAAGGTCAGGGTGGAGGTCACGGTCACAGTCAAGGTCAGCGTGGAGGTCAGGGTCAGGGTCAAGGTCAGGGTGGAGGTCAGGGTCATGGTCAAGGTCAGGGTGGAGGTCAGGGTCAAGGTCAAGGTCAGGGTGGAGGTCAGGGTCACAGTCAAGGTCAGGGTGGAGGTCAGGGTCAGTCAAGGTGAGGCTGGAGGTCAGGGTCAAGGTCAAGGTCAGGGTGGAGGTCAGGGTCAGGTTCAAGGTCAGGGTGGAGGTCAGGGTCGAGGTCAGGGTCAGGGTCAAGGTCAGGGTGAAGGTCAGGGTGAGGGTCAAGGTCAGGGTGTAGGTCAGGGTCAGAGTCAAGGTCACGGTGGAGGTCACGGTCACAGTCAAGGTCAGGGTCGAGGTCAGGGTCAGGGTCAAGGTCAGGGTAAAGGTCAGGGTCAGGGTCAAGGTCAGGGTCGAGGTCAGGGTCAGGGTCAAGGTCAGGGTGGAGGTCAGGGTCAGGGTCAAGGTCAGGGTGGAGGTCACGGTCACAGTCAAGGTCAGGGTGGCGGTCAGGGTCAGGGTCAAGGTCAGGGTTGATGTCAGGGTGAGGTTCAAGGTCAGGGTGGAGTTCAGGATCAAGGTCAAGGTCAGGGTGGAGGTCAGGGTCACAGTCGAGGTCAGGGTCAAGGTCAAAGTCAGGGTGGAGGTCAGGGTCGGTGTCAAGGTCAGGGTGGAGGTCAGGGTGGAGGTCATGGTCAGGGTCAAGGTCAGGGTCAAGGTCACGGTCACAGTCAAGGTCAGGGTGGAGGTCGGGGTAAGGGTCGAGGTCAGGGTGAAGGTCAGGGTCAGGGTCAAGGTCAGGGTGGAGGTCACGGTCACAGTCAAGGTCAGCGTGGAGGTCAGGGTCAGAATCAAGGTCAGGGTGGAGGTCAGGGTCACAGTCAAGGTCAGGGTGGAGGTCAGGGTCACAGTCAAGGTCGGGGTGATGGTCAGGGTCAAGGTCAAGGTCAGAGTGGAGGTCAGAGTCAGAGTCAAGGTCAGGGTGGAGGTCAGTGTCAAGGTCAAGGACAGGGTGGAGGTCAGGGTCAGAGTCAAGGTCACGGTGGAGGTCACGGTCACAGTCAAGGTCAGGGTGGAGGTCAGGGTCAGGGTCAAGGTCAGGGTGGAGGTCAGGGTCGAGGTCAGGGTCAGGGTCAAGGTCAGGGTGAAGGTCAGGGTGAGGGTCAAGGTCAGGGTGTAGGTCAGGGTCAGAGTCAAGGTCACGGTGGAGGTCACGGTCACAGTCAAGGTCAGGGTGGAGGTCAGGGTCAGGGTCAAGGTCAGGGTAAAGGTCAGGGTCAGGGTCAAGGTCAGGGTCGAGGTCAGGGTCAGGGTCAAGGTCAGGGTGGAGGTCAGGGTCAGGGTCAAGGTCAGGGTGGAGGTCACGGTCACAGTCAAGGTCAGGGTGGAGGTCAGGGTGGCGGTCAGGGTCAGGGTCAAGGTCAGGGTTGATGTCAGGGTGAGGTTCAAGGTCAGGGTGGAGTTCAGGATCAAGGTCAAGGTCAGGGTGGAGGTCAGGGTCACAGTCAAGGTCAGGGTCAAGGTCAAAGTCAGGGTGGAGGTCAGGGTCGGTGTCAAGGTCAGGGTGGAGGTCAGGGTGGAGGTCATGGTCAGGGTCAAGGTCAGGGTCAAGGTCACGGTGACAGTCAAGGTCAGGGTGGAGGTCGGGGTAAGGGTCGAGGTCAGGGTGAAGGTCAGGGTCAGGGTCAAGGTCAGGGTGGAGGTCACAGTCACAGTCAAGGTCAGCGTGGAGGTCAGGGTCAGAATCAAGGTCAGGGTGGAGGTCAGGGTCACAGTCAAGGTCAGGGTGGAGGTCAGGGTCACAGTCAAGGTCGGGGTGATGGTCAGGGTCAAGGTCAAGGTCAGAGTGGAGGTCAGAGTCAGAGTCAAGGTCAGGGTGGAGGTCAGTGTCAAGGTCAAGGACAGGGTGGAGGGCAGGGTCACAGTCAAGGTCAGGGTGATGGTCAGGGTCAAGGTCAGGGTCGAGGTCAGGGTCACGGTGGAGGTCACGGTCACAGTCAAGGTCAGGGTCAAGGTCAGGGTCAGGGTCAACGTCAGGGTGGAGGTCAGGGTCAGAGTCAAGGTCACGGTGGAGGTCACGGTCACAGTCAAGGTCAGGGTGGAGGTCAGGGTCAGGGTCAAGGTCAGGGTGGAGGTCAGGGTCGAGGTCAGGGTCAGGGTCAAGGTCAGGGTGAAGGTCAGGGTGAGGGTCAAGGTCAGGGTGTAGGTCAGGGTCAGAGTCAAGGTCACGGTGGAGGTCACGGTCACAGTCAAGGTCAGGGTGGAGGTCAGGGTGGCGGTCAGGGTCAGGGTCAAGGTCAGGGTTGAGGTCAGGGTGAGGTTCAAGGTCAGGGTGGAGGTCAGGATCAAGGTCAAGGTCAGGGTGGAGGTCAGGGTCACAGTCAAGGTCAGGGTCAAGGTCAAAGTCAGGGTGGAGGTCAGGGTCGGAGTCAAGGTCAGGGTGGAGGTCAGGGTCATGGTCAAGGTCAGGGTGGAGGTCAGGGTCAGGGTCAAGGTCAGGGTGGAGGTCAGGGTCAAGGTCAAGGTCAGGGTGGAGGTCAGAGTCAGAGTCAAGGTCAGGGTGGAGGTCAGTGTCAGAGTCAAGGTCAGGGTGGAGGTCAGTGTCAAGGTCAATGTCAGGGTGAAGGTCAGGGTCAGGGTCGAAGTCAGGGTCAAGGTCACGGTGACAGTCAAGGTCAGGGTAAAGGTCGGGGTAAGGGTCAAGGTCAGGGTGGAGGTCACGGTCACAGTCAAGGTCAGCGTGGAGGTCAGGGTCAGGGTCAAGGTCAGGGTGGAGGTCAGGGTCATAGTCAAGGTCAGGGTGGAGGTCAGGGTCAGGGTCAAGGTCAGGGTGGAGGTCAGGGTCAAGGTCAAGGTCAGGGTGGAGGTCAGAGTCAGAGTCAAGGTCAGGGTGGAGGTCAGTGTCAAGGTCAATGTCAGGGTGAATGTCAGGGTCAGGGTCAAGGTCAGGGTCAAGGTCACGGTGACAGTCAAGGTCAGGGTGGAGGTCGGGGTAAAGGTCAAGGTCAGGGTGGAGGTCACGGTCACAGTCAAGGTCAGCGTGGAGGTCAGGGTCAGGGTCAAGGTCAGGGTGGAGGTCAGGGTCATGGTCAAGGTCAGGGTGGAGGTCAGGGTCAAGGTCAAGGTCAGGGTGGAGGTCAGGGTCACAGTCAAGGTCAGGGTGGAGGTCAGGGTCAGTCAAGGTGAGGCTGGAGGTCAGGGTCAAGGTCAAGGTCAGGGTGGAGGTCAGGGTCAGGTTCAAGGTCAGGGTGGAGGTCAGGGTCGAGGTCAGGGTCAGGGTCAAGGTCAGGGTGAAGGTCAGGGTGAGGGTCAAGGTCAGGGTGTAGGTCAGGGTCAGAGTCAAGGTCACGGTGAAGGTCACGGTCACAGTCAAGGTCAGGGTCGAGGTCAGGGTCAGGGTCAAGGTCAGGGTAAAGGTCAGGGTCAGGGTCAAGGTCAGGGTCGAGGTCAGGGTCAGGGTCAAGGTCAGGGTGGAGGTCAGGGTCAGGATCAAGGTCAGGGTGAAGGTCACGGTCACAGTCAAGGTCAGGGTGGCGGTCAGGGTCAGGGTCAAGGTCAGGGTTGATGTCAGGGTGAGGTTCAAGGTCAGGGTGGAGTTCAGGATCAAGGTCAAGGTCAGGGTGGAGGTCAGGGTCACAGTCGAGGTCAGGGTCAAGGTCAAAGTCAGGGTGGAGGTCAGGGTCGGTGTCAAGGTCAGGGTGGAGGTCAGGGTGGAGGTCATGGTCAGGGTCAAGGTCAGGGTCAAGGTCACGGTCACAGTCAAGGTCAGGGTGGAGGTCAGTGTCAAGGTCAAGGACAGGGTGGAGGTCAGGGTCAGAGTCAAGGTCACGGTGGAGGTCACGGTCACAGTCAAGGTCAGGGTGGAGGTCAGGGTCAGGGTCAAGGTCAGGGTGGAGGTCAGGGTCGAGGTCAGGGTGAGGGTCAAGGTCAGGGTGAAGGTCAGGGTGAGGGTCAAGGTCAGGGTGTAGGTCAGGGTCAGAGTCAAGGTCACGGTGGAGGTCACGGTCACAGTCAAGGTCAGGGTGGAGGTCAGGGTGGCGGTCAGGGTCAGGGTCAAGGTCAGGGTTGAGGTCAGGGTGAGGTTCAAGGTCAGGGTGGAGGTCAGGATCAAGGTCAGGGTCAGGGTGGAGGTCAGGGTCACAGTCAACGTCAGGGTCAAGGTCAAAGTCAGGGTGGAGGTCAGGGTCGGAGTCAAGGTCAGGGTGGAGGTCAGGGTCATGGTCAAGGTCAGGGTGAAGGTCAGGGTCAGGGTCAAGGTCAGGGTGGAGGTCAGGGTCAAGGTCAAGGTCAGGGTGGAGGTCAGAGTCAGAGTCAAGGTCAGGGTGGAGGTCAGTGTCAAGGTCAATGTCAGGGTGGAGGTCAGAGTCAGAGTCAAGGTCAGGGTGGAGGTCAGTGTCAAGGTCAATGTCAGGGTGAATGTCAGGGTCAGGGTCAAGGTCAGGGTCAAGGTCACGGTGACAGTCAAGGTCAGGGTGGAGGTCGGGGTAAGGGTCAAGGTCAGGGTGGAGGTCACGGTCACAGTCAAGGTCAGCGTGGAGGTCAGGGTCAGGGTCAAGGTCAGGGTGGAGGTCAGGGTCATGGTCAAGGTCAGGGTGGAGGTCAGGGTCAGGGTCAAGGTCAGGGTGGAGGTCAGGGTCAAGGTCAAGGTCAGGGTGGAGGTCAGAGTCAGAGTCAAGGTCAGGGTGGAGGTCACGGTCACAGTCAAGGTCAGGGTGGAGGTCAGGGTGGCGGTCTGGGTCAGGGTCAAGGTCAGGGTTGAGGTCAGGGTGAGGTTCAAGGTCAGGGTGGAGGTCAGGATCAAGGTCAGGGTCAGGGTGGAGGTCAGGGTCACAGTCAACGTCAGGGTCAAGGTCAAAGTCAGGGTGGAGGTCAGGGTCGGAGTCAAGGTCAGGGTGGAGGTCAGGGTCAGAGTCAAGGTCACGGTGGAGGTCACGGTCACAGTCAAGGTCAGGGTGGAGGTCAGGGTGGCGGTCAGGATCAGGGTCAAGGTCAGGGTGGAGGTCAGGGTCAAGGTCAAGGTCAGGGTGGAGATCAGAGTCAGAGTCAAGGTCAGGGTGGAGGTCAGTGTCAAGGTCAATGTCAGGGTGAAGGTCAGGGTCAGGGTCAAGGTCAGGGTCAAGGTCACGGTGACAGTCAAGGTCAGGGTGGAGGTCGGGGTAAGGGTCAAGGTCAGGGTGGAGGTCACGGTCACAGTCAAGGTCAGCGTGGAGGTCAGGGTCATGGTCAAGGTCAGGGTGGAGGTCAGGGTCACAGTCAAGGTCAGGGTCAAGGTCAAAGTCAGGGTGGAGGTCAGGGTCGGAGTCAAGGTCAGGGTGGAGGTCAGGGTCATGGTCAAGGTCAGGGTGGAGGTCAGGGTCAGGGTCAAGGTCAGGGTGGAGGTCAGGGTCAAGGTCAAGGTCAGGGTGGAGGTCAGAGTCAGAGTCAAGGTCAGGGTGGAGGTCAGTGTCAGAGTCAAGGTCAGGGTGGAGGTCAGAGTCAAGGTCAATGTCAGGGTGAAGGTCAGGGTCAGGGTCAAGGTCAGGGTCAAGGTCACGGTGACAGTCAAGGTCAGGGTGGAGGTCGGGGTAAGGGTCAAGGTCAGGGTGGAGGTCACGGTCACAGTCAAGGTCAGCGTGGAGGTCAGGGTCAGGGTCAAGGTCAGGGTGGAGGTCAGGGTCATGGTCAAGGTCAGGGTGGAGGTCAGGGTCAAGGTCAAGGTCAGGGTGGAGGTCAGGATCACAGTCAAGGTCAGGGTGGAGGTCAGGGTCAGTCAAGGTGAGGCTGGAGGTCAGGGTCAAGGTCAAGGTCAGGGTGGAGGTCAGGGTCACAGTCAAGGTCAGGGTGGAGGTCAGGGTCAGTCAAGGTGAGGCTGGAGGTCAGGGTCAAGGTCAAGGTCAGGGTGGAGGTCAGGGTCGAGGTCAGGGTCAGGGTCAAGGTCAGGGTGAAGGTCAGGGTGAGGGTCAAGGTCAGGGTGTAGGTCAGGGTCAGAGTCAAGGTCACGGTGGAGGTCACGGTCACAGTCAAGGTCAGGGTCGAGGTCAGGGTCAGGGTCAAGGTCAGGGTAAAGGTCAGGGTCAGGGTCAAGGTCAGGGTCGAGGTCAGGGTCAGGGTCAAGGTCAGGGTGCAGGTCAGGGTCAAGGTCACGGTCACAGTCAAGGTCAGGGTGGAGGTCGGGGTAAGGGTCGAGGTCAGGGTGAAGGTCAGGGTCAGGGTCAAGGTCAGGGTGGAGGTCACGGTCACAGTCAAGGTCAGCGTGGAGGTCAGGGTCAGAATCAAGGTCAGGGTGGAGGTCAGGGTCACAGTCAAGGTCAGGGTGGAGGTCAGGGTCACAGTCAAGGTCGGGGTGATGGTCAGGGTCAAGGTCAAGGTCAGAGTGGAGGTCAGAGTCAGAGTCAAGGTCAGGGTGGAGGTCAGTGTCAAGGTCAAGGACAGGGTGGAGGTCAGGGTCAGAGTCAAGGTCACGGTGGAGGTCACGGTCACAGTCAAGGTCAGGGTGGAGGTCAGGGTCAGGGTCAAGGTCAGGGTGGAGGTCAGGGTCGAGGTCAGGGTGAGGGTCAAGGTCAGGGTGAAGGTCAGGGTGAGGGTCAAGGTCAGGGTGTAGGTCAGGGTCAGAGTCAAGGTCACGGTGGAGGTCACGGTCACAGTCAAGGTCAGGGTGGAGGTCAGGGTGGCGGTGAGGGTCAGGGTCAAGGTCAGGGTTGAGGTCAGGGTGAGGTTCAAGGTCAGGGTGGAGGTCAGGATCAAGGTCAGGGTCAGGGTGGAGGTCAGGGTCACAGTCAACGTCAGGGTCAAGGTCAAAGTCAGGGTGGAGGTCAGGGTCGGAGTCAAGGTCAGGGTGGAGGTCAGGGTCATGGTCAAGGTCAGGGTGAAGGTCAGGGTCAGGGTCAAGGTCAGGGTGGAGGTCACGGTCACAGTCAAGGTCAGCGTGGAGGTCAGGGTCAGAATCAAGGTCAGGGTGGAGGTCAGGGTCACAGTCAAGGTCAGGGTGGAGGTCAGGGTCACAGTCAAGGTCGGGGTGATGGTCAGGGTCAAGGTCAAGGTCAGAGTGGAGGTCAGAGTCAGAGTCAAGGTCAGGGTGGAGGTCAGTGTCAAGGTCAAGGACAGGGTGGAGGTCAGGGTCAGAGTCAAGGTCACGGTGGAGGTCACGGTCACAGTCAAGGTCAGGGTGGAGGTCAGGGTCAGGGTCAAGGTCAGGGTGGAGGTCAGGGTCGAGGTCAGGGTGAGGGTCAAGGTCAGGGTGAAGGTCAGGGTGAGGGTCAAGGTCAGGGTGTAGGTCAGGGTCAGAGTCAAGGTCACGGTGGAGGTCACGGTCACAGTCAAGGTCAGGGTGGAGGTCAGGGTGGCGGTCAGGGTCAGGGTCAAGGTCAGGGTTGAGGTCAGGGTGAGGTTCAAGGTCAGGGTGGAGGTCAGGATCAAGGTCAGGGTCAGGGTGGAGGTCAGGGTCACAGTCAACGTCAGGGTCAAGGTCAAAGTCAGGGTGGAGGTCAGGGTCGGAGTCAAGGTCAGGGTGGAGGTCAGGGTCATGGTCAAGGTCAGGGTGAAGGTCAGGGTCAGGGTCAAGGTCAGGGTGGAGGTCAGGGTCAAGGTCAAGGTCAGGGTGGAGGTCAGAGTCAGAGTCAAGGTCAGGGTGGAGGTCAGTGTCAAGGTCAATGTCAGGGTGAAGGTCAGGATCAGGGTCAAGGTCAGGGTCAAGGTCACGGTGACAGTCAAGGTCAGGGTGGAGGTCGGGGTAAGGGTCAAGGTCAGGGTGGAGGTCACGGTCACAGTCAAGGTCAGCGTGGAGGTCAGGGTCAGGGTCAAGGTCAGGGTGGAGGTCAGGGTCATGGTCAAGGTCAGGGTGGAGGTCAGGGTCAGGGTCAAGGTCAGGGTGGAGGTCAGGGTCAAGGTCAAGGTCAGGGTGGAGGTCAGAGT
Source organism: Tenthredo distinguenda (assembly GCA_947538915.1). Classification (NCBI taxonomy): domain Eukaryota; kingdom Metazoa; phylum Arthropoda; class Insecta; order Hymenoptera; family Tenthredinidae; genus Tenthredo; species Tenthredo distinguenda. The sequence goes on from OX384534.1 coordinate 18,854,638, forward strand.
CAGAGTCAAGGTCAGGGTGGAGGTCAGTGTCAAGGTCAATGTCAGGGTGAATGTCAGGGTCAGGGTCAAGGTCAGGGTCAAGGTCACGGTGACAGTCAAGGTCAGGGTGGAGGTCGGGGTAAAGGTCAAGGTCAGGGTGGAGGTCACGGTCACAGTCAAGGTCAGCGTGGAGGTCAGGGTCAGAGTCAAGGTCAGGGTGGAGGTCAGGGTCATGGTCAAGGTCAGGGTGGAGGTCAGGGTCAAGGTCAAGGTCAGGGTGGAGGTCAGGGTCACAGTCAAGGTCAGGGTGGAGGTCAGGGTCAGTCAAGGTGAGGCTGGAGGTCAGGGTCAAGGTCAAGGTCAGGGTGGAGGTCAGGGTCAGGTTCAAGGTCAGGGTGGAGGTCAGGGTCGAGGTCAGGGTCAGGGTCAAGGTCAGGGTGAAGGTCAGGGTGAGGGTCAAGGTCAGGGTGTAGGTCAGGGTCAGAGTCAAGGTCACGGTGGAGGTCACGGTCACAGTCAAGGTCAGGGTCGAGGTCAGGGTCAGGGTCAAGGTCAGGGTAAAGGTCAGGGTCAGGGTCAAGGTCAGGGTCGAGGTCAGGGTCAGGGTCAAGGTCAGGGTGGAGGTCAGGGTCAGGGTCAAGGTCAGGGTGGAGGTCACGGTCACAGTCAAGGTCAGGGTGGAGGTCAGGGTGGCGGTCAGGGTCAGGGTCAAGGTCAGGGTTGATGTCAGGGTGAGGTTCAAGGTCAGGGTGGAGTTCAGGATCAAGGTCAAGGTCAGGGTGGAGGTCAGGGTCACAGTCAAGGTCAGGGTCAAGGTCAAAGTCAGGGTGGAGGTCAGGGTCGGTGTCAAGGTCAGGGTGGAGGTCAGGGTGGAGGTCATGGTCAGGGTCAAGGTCAGGGTCAAGGTCACGGTGACAGTCAAGGTCAGGGTGGAGGTCGGGGTAAGGGTCGAGGTCAGGGTGAAGGTCAGGGTCAGGGTCAAGGTCAGGGTGGAGGTCACGGTCACAGTCAAGGTCAGCGTGGAGGTCAGGGTCAGAATCAAGGTCAGGGTGGAGGTCAGGGTCAGGGTCAAGGTCAGGGTGGAGGTCAGGGTCAAGGTCAAGGTCAGGGTGGAGGTCAGAGTCAGAGTCAAGGTCAGGGTGGAGGTCAGTGTCAGAGTCAAGGTCAGGGTCGAGGTCAGTGTCAAGGTCAATGTCAGGGTGAAGGTCAGGGTCAGGGTCGAAGTCAGGGTCAAGGTCACGGTGACAGTCAAGGTCAGGGTGGAGGTCGGGGTAAGGGTCAAGGTCAGGGTGGAGGTCACGGTCACAGTCAAGGTCAGCGTGGAGGTCAGGGTCAGGGTCAAGGTCAGGGTGGAGGTCAGGGTCATGGTCAAGGTCAGGGTGGAGGTCAGGGTCAGGGTCAAGGTCAGGGTGGAGGTCAGGGTCAAGGTCAAGGTCAGGGTGGAGGTCAGAGTCAGAGTCAAGGTCAGGGTGGAGGTCAGTGTCAAGGTCAATGTCAGGGTGAATGTCAGGGTCAGGGTCAAGGTCAGGGTCAAGGTCACGGTGACAGTCAAGTTCAGGGTGGAGGTCGGGGTAAAGGTCAAGGTCAGGGTGGAGGTCACGGTCACAGTCAAGGTCAGCGTGGAGGTCAGGGTCAGGGTCAAGGTCAGGGTGGAGGTCAGGGTCATGGTCAAGGTCAGGGTGGAGGTCAGGGTCAAGGTCAAGGTCAGGGTGGAGGTCAGGGTCACAGTCAAGGTCAGGGTGGAGGTCAGGGTCAGTCAAGGTGAGGCTGGAGGTCAGGGTCAAGGTCAAGGTCAGGGTGGAGGTCAGGGTCAGGTTCAAGGTCAGGGTGGAGGTCAGGGTCGAGGTCAGGGTCAGGGTCAAGGTCAGGGTGAAGGTCAGGGTGAGGGTCAAGGTCAGGGTGTAGGTCAGGGTCAGAGTCAAGGTCACGGTGGAGGTCACGGTCACAGTCAAGGTCAGGGTCGAGGTCAGGGTCAGGGTCAAGGTCAGGGTAAAGGTCAGGGTCAGGGTCAAGGTCAGGGTCGAGGTCAGGGTCAGGGTCAAGGTCAGGGTGGAGGTCAGGGTCAGGGTCAAGGTCAGGGTGGAGGTCACGGTCACAGTCAAGGTCAGGGTGGCGGTCAGGGTCAGGGTCAAGGTCAGGGTTGATGTCAGGGTGAGGTTCAAGGTCAGGGTGGAGTTCAGGATCAAGGTCAAGGTCAGGGTGGAGGTCAGGGTCACAGTCGAGGTCAGGGTCAAGGTCAAAGTCAGGGTGGAGGTCAGGGTCGGTGTCAAGGTCAGGGTGGAGGTCAGGGTGGAGGTCATGGTCAGGGTCAAGGTCAGGGTCAAGGTCACGGTCACAGTCAAGGTCAGGGTGGAGGTCGGGGTAAGGGTCGAGGTCAGGGTGAAGGTCAGGGTCAGGGTCAAGGTCAGGGTGGAGGTCACGGTCACAGTCAAGGTCAGCGTGGAGGTCAGGGTCAGAATCAAGGTCAGGGTGGAGGTCAGGGTCACAGTCAAGGTCAGGGTGGAGGTCAGGGTCACAGTCAAGGTCGGGGTGATGGTCAGGGTCAAGGTCAAGGTCAGAGTGGAGGTCAGAGTCAGAGTCAAGGTCAGGGTGGAGGTCAGTGTCAAGGTCAAGGACAGGGTGGAGGTCAGGGTCAGAGTCAAGGTCACGGTGGAGGTCACGGTCACAGTCAAGGTCAGGGTGGAGGTCAGGGTCAGGGTCAAGGTCAGGGTGGAGGTCAGGGTCGAGGTCAGGGTCAGGGTCAAGGTCAGGGTGAAGGTCAGGGTGAGGGTCAAGGTCAGGGTGTAGGTCAGGGTCAGAGTCAAGGTCACGGTGGAGGTCACGGTCACAGTCAAGGTCAGGGTGGAGGTCAGGGTCAGGGTCAAGGTCAGGGTAAAGGTCAGGGTCAGGGTCAAGGTCAGGGTCGAGGTCAGGGTCAGGGTCAAGGTCAGGGTGGAGGTCAGGGTCAGGGTCAAGGTCAGGGTGGAGGTCACGGTCACAGTCAAGGTCAGGGTGGAGGTCAGGGTGGCGGTCAGGGTCAGGGTCAAGGTCAGGGTTGATGTCAGGGTGAGGTTCAAGGTCAGGGTGGAGTTCAGGATCAAGGTCAAGGTCAGGGTGGAGGTCAGGGTCACAGTCAAGGTCAGGGTCAAGGTCAAAGTCAGGGTGGAGGTCAGGGTCGGTGTCAAGGTCAGGGTGGAGGTCAGGGTGGAGGTCATGGTCAGGGTCAAGGTCAGGGTCAAGGTCACGGTGACAGTCAAGGTCAGGGTGGAGGTCGGGGTAAGGGTCGAGGTCAGGGTGAAGGTCAGGGTCAGGGTCAAGGTCAGGGTGGAGGTCACAGTCACAGTCAAGGTCAGCGTGGAGGTCAGGGTCAGAATCAAGGTCAGGGTGGAGGTCAGGGTCACAGTCAAGGTCAGGGTGGAGGTCAGGGTCACAGTCAAGGTCGGGGTGATGGTCAGGGTCAAGGTCAAGGTCAGAGTGGAGGTCAGAGTCAGAGTCAAGGTCAGGGTGGAGGTCAGTGTCAAGGTCAAGGACAGGGTGGAGGGCAGGGTCACAGTCAAGGTCAGGGTGATGGTCAGGGTCAAGGTCAGGGTCGAGGTCAGGGTCACGGTGGAGGTCACGGTCACAGTCAAGGTCAGGGTCAAGGTCAGGGTCAGGGTCAACGTCAGGGTGGAGGTCAGGGTCAGAGTCAAGGTCACGGTGGAGGTCACGGTCACAGTCAAGGTCAGGGTGGAGGTCAGGGTCAGGGTCAAGGTCAGGGTGGAGGTCAGGGTCGAGGTCAGGGTCAGGGTCAAGGTCAGGGTGAAGGTCAGGGTGAGGGTCAAGGTCAGGGTGTAGGTCAGGGTCAGAGTCAAGGTCACGGTGGAGGTCACGGTCACAGTCAAGGTCAGGGTGGAGGTCAGGGTGGCGGTCAGGGTCAGGGTCAAGGTCAGGGTTGAGGTCAGGGTGAGGTTCAAGGTCAGGGTGGAGGTCAGGATCAAGGTCAAGGTCAGGGTGGAGGTCAGGGTCACAGTCAAGGTCAGGGTCAAGGTCAAAGTCAGGGTGGAGGTCAGGGTCGGAGTCAAGGTCAGGGTGGAGGTCAGGGTCATGGTCAAGGTCAGGGTGGAGGTCAGGGTCAGGGTCAAGGTCAGGGTGGAGGTCAGGGTCAAGGTCAAGGTCAGGGTGGAGGTCAGAGTCAGAGTCAAGGTCAGGGTGGAGGTCAGTGTCAGAGTCAAGGTCAGGGTGGAGGTCAGTGTCAAGGTCAATGTCAGGGTGAAGGTCAGGGTCAGGGTCGAAGTCAGGGTCAAGGTCACGGTGACAGTCAAGGTCAGGGTAAAGGTCGGGGTAAGGGTCAAGGTCAGGGTGGAGGTCACGGTCACAGTCAAGGTCAGCGTGGAGGTCAGGGTCAGGGTCAAGGTCAGGGTGGAGGTCAGGGTCATAGTCAAGGTCAGGGTGGAGGTCAGGGTCAGGGTCAAGGTCAGGGTGGAGGTCAGGGTCAAGGTCAAGGTCAGGGTGGAGGTCAGAGTCAGAGTCAAGGTCAGGGTGGAGGTCAGTGTCAAGGTCAATGTCAGGGTGAATGTCAGGGTCAGGGTCAAGGTCAGGGTCAAGGTCACGGTGACAGTCAAGGTCAGGGTGGAGGTCGGGGTAAAGGTCAAGGTCAGGGTGGAGGTCACGGTCACAGTCAAGGTCAGCGTGGAGGTCAGGGTCAGGGTCAAGGTCAGGGTGGAGGTCAGGGTCATGGTCAAGGTCAGGGTGGAGGTCAGGGTCAAGGTCAAGGTCAGGGTGGAGGTCAGGGTCACAGTCAAGGTCAGGGTGGAGGTCAGGGTCAGTCAAGGTGAGGCTGGAGGTCAGGGTCAAGGTCAAGGTCAGGGTGGAGGTCAGGGTCAGGTTCAAGGTCAGGGTGGAGGTCAGGGTCGAGGTCAGGGTCAGGGTCAAGGTCAGGGTGAAGGTCAGGGTGAGGGTCAAGGTCAGGGTGTAGGTCAGGGTCAGAGTCAAGGTCACGGTGAAGGTCACGGTCACAGTCAAGGTCAGGGTCGAGGTCAGGGTCAGGGTCAAGGTCAGGGTAAAGGTCAGGGTCAGGGTCAAGGTCAGGGTCGAGGTCAGGGTCAGGGTCAAGGTCAGGGTGGAGGTCAGGGTCAGGATCAAGGTCAGGGTGGAGGTCACGGTCACAGTCAAGGTCAGGGTGGCGGTCAGGGTCAGGGTCAAGGTCAGGGTTGATGTCAGGGTGAGGTTCAAGGTCAGGGTGGAGTTCAGGATCAAGGTCAAGGTCAGGGTGGAGGTCAGGGTCACAGTCGAGGTCAGGGTCAAGGTCAAAGTCAGGGTGGAGGTCAGGGTCGGTGTCAAGGTCAGGGTGGAGGTCAGGGTGGAGGTCATGGTCAGGGTCAAGGTCAGGGTCAAGGTCACGGTCACAGTCAAGGTCAGGGTGGAGGTCAGTGTCAAGGTCAAGGACAGGGTGGAGGTCAGGGTCAGAGTCAAGGTCACGGTGGAGGTCACGGTCACAGTCAAGGTCAGGGTGGAGGTCAGGGTCAGGGTCAAGGTCAGGGTGGAGGTCAGGGTCGAGGTCAGGGTGAGGGTCAAGGTCAGGGTGAAGGTCAGGGTGAGGGTCAAGGTCAGGGTGTAGGTCAGGGTCAGAGTCAAGGTCACGGTGGAGGTCACGGTCACAGTCAAGGTCAGGGTGGAGGTCAGGGTGGCGGTCAGGGTCAGGGTCAAGGTCAGGGTTGAGGTCAGGGTGAGGTTCAAGGTCAGGGTGGAGGTCAGGATCAAGGTCAGGGTCAGGGTGGAGGTCAGGGTCACAGTCAACGTCAGGGTCAAGGTCAAAGTCAGGGTGGAGGTCAGGGTCGGAGTCAAGGTCAGGGTGGAGGTCAGGGTCATGGTCAAGGTCAGGGTGAAGGTCAGGGTCAGGGTCAAGGTCAGGGTGGAGGTCAGGGTCAAGGTCAAGGTCAGGGTGGAGGTCAGAGTCAGAGTCAAGGTCAGGGTGGAGGTCAGTGTCAAGGTCAATGTCAGGGTGAAGGTCAGGATCAGGGTCAAGGTCAGGGTCAAGGTCACGGTGACAGTCAAGGTCAGGGTGGAGGTCGGGGTAAGGGTCAAGGTCAGGGTGGAGGTCACGGTCACAGTCAAGGTCAGCGTGGAGGTCAGGGTCAGGGTCAAGGTCAGGGTGGAGGTCAGGGTCATGGTCAAGGTCAGGGTGGAGGTCAGGGTCAGGGTCAAGGTCAGGGTGGAGGTCAGGGTCAAGGTCAAGGTCAGGGTGGAGGTCAGAGTCAGAGTCAAGGTCAGGGTGGAGGTCAGTGTCAAGGTCAATGTCAGGGTGAATGTCAGGGTCAGGGTCAAGGTCAGGGTCAAGGTCACGGTGACAGTCAAGGTCAGGGTGGAGGTCGGGGTAAGGGTCAAGGTCAGGGTGGAGGTCACGGTCACAGTCAAGGTCAGCGTGGAGGTCAGGGTCAGGGTCAAGGTCAGGGTGGAGGTCAGGGTCATGGTCAAGGTCAGGGTGGAGGTCAGGGTCAGGGTCAAGGTCAGGGTGGAGGTCAGGGTCAAGGTCAAGGTCAGGGTGGAGGTCAGAGTCAGAGTCAAGGTCAGGGTGGAGGTCACGGTCACAGTCAAGGTCAGGGTGGAGGTCAGGGTGGCGGTCTGGGTCAGGGTCAAGGTCAGGGTTGAGGTCAGGGTGAGGTTCAAGGTCAGGGTGGAGGTCAGGATCAAGGTCAGGGTCAGGGTGGAGGTCAGGGTCACAGTCAACGTCAGGGTCAAGGTCAAAGTCAGGGTGGAGGTCAGGGTCGGAGTCAAGGTCAGGGTGGAGGTCAGGGTCATGTTTAAGGTCAGGGTGAAGGTCAGGGTCAACGTCAGGGTGGAGGTCAGGGTCAGAGTCAAGGTCACGGTGGAGGTCACGGTCACAGTCAAGGTCAGGGTGGAGGTCAGGGTCAGGGTCAAGGTCAGGGTGGAGGTCAGGGTCGAGGTCAGGGTCAGGGTCAAGGTCAGGGTGAAGGTCAGGGTGAGGGTCAAGGTCAGGGTGTAGGTCAGGGTCAGAGTCAAGGTCACGGTGGAGGTCACGGTCACAGTCAAGGTCAGGGTGGAGGTCAGGGTGGCGGTCAGGGTCAGGGTCAAGGTCAGGGTTGAGGTCAGGGTGAGGTTCAAGGTCAGGATGGAGGTCAGGATCAAGGTCAAGGTCAGGGTGGAGGTCAGGGTCACAGTCAAGGTCAGGGTCAAGGTCAAAGTCAGGGTGGAGGTCAGGGTCGGAGTCAAGGTCAGGGTGGAGGTCAGGGTCATGGTCAAGGTCAGGGTGGAGGTCAGGGTCAGGGTCAAGGTCAGGGTGGAGGTCAGGGTCAAGGTCAAGGTCAGGGTGGAGGTCAGAGTCAGAGTCAAGGTCAGGGTGGAGGTCAGTGTCAGAGTCAAGGTCAGGGTGGAGGTCAGTGTCAAGGTCAATGTCAGGGTGAAGGTCAGGGTCAGGGTCGAAGTCAGGGTCAAGGTCACGGTGACAGTCAAGGTCAGGGTCAAGGTCAGGGTCAGGGTCAAGGTCAGGGTGGAGGTCAGGGTGGACGTCAGGGTCAGGGTCAAGGTCAGGGCGGAGGTCAGGGTCAGGGTCAAGGTCAGGGTGGAGGTCAGGGTCATGGTCAAGGTCAGGGTGGAGGTCAGAGTCAGAGTCAAGGTCAGGGTGGAGGTCAGGGTCAGGGTCAAGGTCAGGGTGGAGGTCAGGGTCAAGGTCAAGGTCAGGGTGGAGGTCAGAGTCAGAGTCAAGGTCAGGGTGGAGGTCAGTGTCAAGGTCAATGTCAGGGTGAATGTCAGGGTCAGGGTCAAGGTCAGGGTCAAGGTCACGGTGACAGTCAAGGTCAGGGTGGAGGTCGGGGTAAAGGTCAAGGTCAGGGTGGAGGTCACGGTCACAGTCAAGGTCAGCGTGGAGGTCAGGGTCAGGGTCAAGGTCAGGGTGGAGGTCAGGGTCATGGTCAAGGTCAGGGTGGAGGTCAGGGTCAAGGTCAAGGTCAGGGTGGAGGTCAGGGTCACAGTCAAGGTCAGGGTGGAGGTCAGGGTCAGTCAAGGTGAGGCTGGAGGTCAGGGTCAAGGTCAAGGTCAGGGTGGAGGTCAGGGTCAGGTTCAAGGTCAGGGTGGAGGTCAGGGTCGAGGTCAGGGTCAGGGTCAAGGTCAGGGTGAAGGTCAGGGTGAGGGTCAAGGTCAGGGTGTAGGTCAGGGTCAGAGTCAAGGTCACGGTGAAGGTCACGGTCACAGTCAAGGTCAGGGTCGAGGTCAGGGTCAGGGTCAAGGTCAGGGTAAAGGTCAGGGTCAGGGTCAAGGTCAGGGTCCAGGTCAGGGTCAGGGTCAAGGTCAGGGTGGAGGTCAGGGTCAAGGTCAAGGTCAGGGTGGAGGTCAGAGTCAGAGTCAAGGTCAGGGTGGAGGTCAGTGTCAGAGTCAAGGTCAGGGTGGAGGTCAGTGTCAAGGTCAATGTCAGGGTGAAGGTCAGGGTCAGGGTCGAAGTCAGGGTCAAGGTCACGGTGACAGTCAAGGTCAGGGTCAAGGTCAGGGTCAGGGTCAAGGTCAGGGTGGAGGTCAGGGTGGACGTCAGGGTCAGGGTCAAGGTCAGGGCGGAGGTCAGGGTCAGAATCAAGGTCAGGGTGGAGGTCAGGGTCAAGGTCAAGGTCAGGGTGGAGGTCAGAGTCAGAGTCAAGGTCAGGGTGGAGGTCAGGGTCAGGGTCAAGGTCAGGGTGGAGGTCAGGGTCGAGGTCAGGGTCAGGGTCAAGGTCAGGGTGAAGGTCAGGGTGAGGGTCAAGGTCAGGGTGTAGGTCAGGGTCATGGTCAAGGTCAGGGTTGAGGTCAGGGTAAGGTTCAAGGTCAGGGTGGAGGTCAGGATCAAGGTCAAGGTCAGGGTGGAGGTCACGGTCACAGTCAAGGTCAGCGTGGAGGTCAGGGTCAGGGTCAAGGTCAGGGTGGAGGTCAGGGTCATGGTCAAGGTCAGGGTGGAGGTCAGGGTCAAGGTCAAGGTCAGGGTGGAGGTCAGGGTCACAGTCAAGGTCAGGGTGGAGGTCAGGGTCAGTCAAGGTGAGGCTGGAGGTCAGGGTCAAGGTCAAGGTCAGGGTGGAGGTCAGGGTCAGGTTCAAGGTCAGGGTGGAGGTCAGGGTCGAGGTCAGGGTCAGGGTCAAGGTCAGGGTGAAGGTCAGGGTGAGGGTCAAGGTCAGGGTGTAGGTCAGGGTCAGAGTCAAGGTCACGGTGAAGGTCACGGTCACAGTCAAGGTCAGGGTCGAGGTCAGGGTCAGGGTCAAGGTCAGGGTAAAGGTCAGGGTCAGGGTCAAGGTCAGGGTCGAGGTCAGGGTCAGGGTCAAGGTCAGGGTGGAGGTCAGGGTCAGGATCAAGGTCAGGGTGGAGGTCACGGTCACAGTCAAGGTCAGGGTGGAGGTCAGGGTCAGGGTCAAGGTCAGGGTGGAGGTCAGGGTCGAGGTCAGGGTCAGGGTCAAGGTCAGGGTGAAGGTCAGGGTGAGGGTCAAGGTCAGGGTGTAGGTCAGGGTCAGAGTCAAGGTCACGGTGGAGGTCACGGTCACAGTCAAGGTCAGGGTGGAGGTCAGGGTGGCGGTCAGGGTCAGGGTCAAGGTCAGGGTGGAGGTCAGGGTGAGGTTCAAGGTCAGGATGGAGGTCAGGATCAAGGTCAAGGTCAGGGTGGAGGTCAGGGTCACAGTCAAGGTCAGGGTCAAGGTCAAAGTCAGGGTGGAGGTCAGGGTCGGAGTCAAGGTCAGGGTGGAGGTCAGGGTCATGGTCAAGGTCAGGGTGGAGGTCAGGGTCAGGGTCAAGGTCAGGGTGGAGGTCAGGGTCAAGGTCAAGGTCAGGGTGGAGGTCAGAGTCAGAGTCAAGGTCAGGGTGGAGGTCAGTGTCAGAGTCAAGGTCAGGGTGGAGGTCAGTGTCAAGGTCAATGTCAGGGTGAAGGTCAGGGTCAGGGTCGAAGTCAGGGTCAAGGTCACGGTGACAGTCAAGGTCAGGGTCAAGGTCAGGGTCAGGGTCAAGGTCAGGGTGGAGGTCAGGGTGGACGTCAGGGTCAGGGTCAAGGTCAGGGCGGAGGTCAGGGTCAGAATCAAGGTCAGGGTGGAGGTCAGGGTCAAGGTCAAGGTCAGGGTGGAGGTCAGAGTCAGAGTCAAGGTCAGGGTGGAGGTCAGGGTCAGGGTCAAGGTCAGGGTGGAGGTCAGGGTCGAGGTCAGGGTCAGGGTCAAGGTCAGGGTGAAGGTCAGGGTGAGGGTCAAGGTCAGGGTGTAGGTCAGGGTCATGGTCAAGGTCAGGGTTGAGGTCAGGGTAAGGTTCAAGGTCAGGGTGGAGGTCAGGATCAAGGTCAAGGTCAGGGTGGAGGTCAGGGTCACAGTCAAGGTCAGGGTCAAGGTCAAAGTCAGGGTGGAGGTCAGGGTCGGAGTCAAGGTCAGGGTGGAGGTCAGGGTCATGGTCAAGGTCAGGGTGGAGGTCAGGGTCAGGGTCAAGGTCAGGGTGGAGGTCAGGGTCAAGGTCAAGGTCAGGGTGGAGGTCAGAGTCAGAGTCAAGGTCAGGGTGGAGGTCAGTGTCAGAGTCAAGGTCAGGGTGGAGGTCAGTGTCAAGGTCAATGTCAGGGTGAAGGTCAGGGTCAGGGTCGAAGTCAGGGTCAAGGTCACGGTGACAGTCAAGGTCAGGGTGGAGGTCGGGGTAAGGGTCAAGGTCAGGGTGGAGGTCACGGTCACAGTCAAGGTCAGCGTGGAGGTCAGGGTCAGGGTCAAGGTCAGGGTGGAGGTCAGGGTCATGGTCAAGGTCAGGGTGGAGGTCAGGGTCAGGGTCAAGGTCAGGGTGGAGGTCAGGGTCAAGGTCAAGGTCAGGGTGGAGGTCAGAGTCAGAGTCAAGGTCAGGGTGGAGGTCAGTGTCAAGGTCAATGTCAGGGTGAATGTCAGGGTCAGGGTCAAGGTCAGGGTCAAGGTCACGGTGACAGTCAAGGTCAGGGTGGAGGTCGGGGTAAAGGTCAAGGTCAGGGTGGAGGTCACGGTCACAGTCAAGGTCAGCGTGGAGGTCAGGGTCAGGGTCAAGGTCAGGGTGGAGGTCAGGGTCATGGTCAAGGTCAGGGTGGAGGTCAGGGTCAAGGTCAAGGTCAGGGTGGAGGTCAGGGTCACAGTCAAGGTCAGGGTGGAGGTCAGGGTCAGTCAAGGTGAGGCTGGAGGTCAGGGTCAAGGTCAAGGTGAGGGTGGAGGTCAGGGTCAGGTTCAAGGTCAGGGTGGAGGTCAGGGTCGAGGTCAGGGTCAGGGTCAAGGTCAGGGTGAAGGTCAGGGTGAGGGTCAAGGTCAGGGTGTAGGTCAGGGTCAGAGTCAAGGTCACGGTGGAGGTCACGGTCACAGTCAAGGTCAGGGTCGAGGTCAGGGTCAGGGTCAAGGTCAGGGTAAAGGTCAGGGTCAGGGTCAAGGTCAGGGTCGAGGTCAGGGTCAGGGTCAAGGTCAGGGTGGAGGTCAGGGTCAGGGTCAAGGTCAGGGTGGAGGTCACGGTCACAGTCAAGGTCAGGGTGGCGGTCAGGGTCAGGGTCAAGGTCAGGGTTGATGTCAGGGTAAGGTTCAAGGTCAGGGTGGAGTTCAGGATCAAGGTCAAGGTCAGGGTGGAGGTCAGGGTCACAGTCGAGGTCAGGGTCAAGGTCAAAGTCAGGGTGGAGGTCAGGGTCGGTGTCAAGGTCAGGGTGGAGGTCAGGGTGGAGGTCATGGTCAGGGTCAAGGTCAGGGTCAAGGTCACGGTCACAGTCAAGGTCAGGGTGGAGTTCGGGGTAAGGGTCGAGGTCAGGGTGAAGGTCAGGGTCAGGGTCAAGGTCAGGGTGGAGGTCACGGTCACAGTCAAGGTCAGCGTGGAGGTCAGGGTCAGAATCAAGGTCAGGGTGGAGGTCAGGGTCACAGTCAAGGTCAGGGTGGAGGTCAGGGTCACAGTCAAGGTCGGGGTGATGGTCAGGGTCAAGGTCAAGGTCAGAGTGGAGGTCAGAGTCAGAGTCAAGGTCAGGGTGGAGGTCAGTGTCAAGGTCAAGGACAGGGTGGAGGTCAGGGTCAGAGTCAAGGTCACGGTGGAGGTCACGGTCACAGTCAAGGTCAGGGTGGAGGTCAGGGTCAGGGTCAAGGTCAGGGTGGAGGTCAGGGTCGAGGTCAGGGTGAGGGTCAAGGTCAGGGTGAAGGTCAGGGTGAGGGTCAAGGTCAGGGTGTAGGTCAGGGTCAGAGTCAAGGTCACGGTGGAGGTCACGGTCACAGTCAAGGTCAGGGTGGAGGTCAGGGTGGCGGTCAGGGTCAGGGTCAAGGTCAGGGTTGAGGTCAGGGTGAGGTTCAAGGTCAGGGTGGAGGTCAGGATCAAGGTCAGGGTCAGGGTGGAGGTCAGGGTCACAGTCAACGTCAGGGTCAAGGTCAAAGTCAGGGTGGAGGTCAGGGTCGGAGTCAAGGTCAGGGTGGAGGTCAGGGTCATGGTCAAGGTCAGGGTGAAGGTCAGGGTCAGGGTCAAGGTCAGGGTGGAGGTCAGGGTCAAGGTCAAGGTCAGGGTGGAGGTCAGAGTCAGAGTCAAGGTCAGGGTGGAGGTCAGTGTCAAGGTCAATGTCAGGGTGAAGGTCAGGATCAGGGTCAAGGTCAGGGTCAAGGTCACGGTGACAGTCAAGGTCAGGGTGGAGGTCGGGGTAAGGGTCAAGGTCAGGGTGGAGGTCACGGTCACAGTCAAGGTCAGCGTGGAGGTCAGGGTCAGGGTCAAGGTCAGGGTGGAGGTCAGGGTCATGGTCAAGGTCAGGGTGGAGGTCAGGGTCAGGGTCAAGGTCAGGGTGGAGGTCAGGGTCAAGGTCAAGGTCAGGGTGGAGGTCAGAGTCAGAGTCAAGGTCAGGGTGGAGGTCAGTGTCAAGGTCAATGTCAGGGTGAATGTCAGGGTCAGGGTCAAGGTCAGCGTGGAGGTCAGGGTCAGAATCAAGGTCAGGGTGGAGGTCAGGGTCACAGTCAAGGTCAGGGTGGAGGTAAGGGTCACAGTCAAGGTCGGGGTGATGGTCAGGGTCAAGGTCAAGGTCAGAGTGGAGGTCAGAGTCAGAGTCAAGGTCAGGGTGGAGGTCAGTGTCAAGGTCAAGGACAGGGTGGAGGGCAGGGTCACAGTCAAGGTCAGGGTGATGGTCAGGGTCAAGGTCAGGGTCGAGGTCAGGGTCACGGTGGAGGTCACGGTCACAGTCAAGGTCAGGGTCAAGGTCAGGGTCAGGGTCAACGTCAGGGTGGAGGTCAGGGTCAGAGTCAAGGTCACGGTGGAGGTCACGGTCACAGTCAAGGTCAGGGTGGAGGTCAGGGTCAGGGTCAAGGTCAGGGTGGAGGTCAGGGTCGAGGTCAGGGTCAGGGTCAAGGTCAGGGTGAAGGTCAGGGTGAGGGTCAAGGTCAGGGTGTAGGTCAGGGTCAGAGTCAAGGTCACGGTGGAGGTCACGGTCACAGTCAAGGTCAGGGTGGAGGTCAGGGTGGCGGTCAGGGTCAGGGTCAAGGTCAGGGTTGAGGTCAGGGTGAGGTTCAAGGTCAGGGTGGAGGTCAGGATCAAGGTCAAGGTCAGGGTGGAGGTCAGGGTCACAGTCAAGGTCAGGGTGAAAGTCAAAGTCAGGGTGGAGGTCAGGGTCGGAGTCAAGGTCAGGGTAGAGGTCAGGGTCATGGTCAAGGTCAGGGTGGAGGTCAGGGTCAGGGTCAAGGTCAGGGTGGAGGTCAGGGTCAAGGTCAAGGTCAGGGTGGAGGTCAGAGTCAGAGTCAAGGTCAGGGTGGAGGTCAGTGTCAGAGTCAAGGTCAGGGTGGAGGTCAGTGTCAAGGTCAATGTCAGGGTGAAGGTCAGGGTCAGGGTCGAAGTCAGGGTCAAGGTCACGGTGACAGTCAAGGTCAGGGTGGAGGTCGGGGTAAGGGTCAAGGTCAGGGTGGAGGTCACGGTCACAGTCAAGGTCAGCGTGGAGGTCAGGGTCAGGGTCAAGGTCAGGGTGGAGGTCAGGGTCATGGTCAAGGTCAGGGTGGAGGTCAGGGTCAGGGTCAAGGTCAGGGTGGAGGTCAGGGTCAAGGTCAAGGTCAGGGTGGAGGTCAGAGTCAGAGTCAAGGTCAGGGTGGAGGTCAGTGTCAAGGTCAATGTCAGGGTGAATGTCAGGGTCAGGGTCAAGGTCAGGGTCAAGGTCACGGTGACAGTCAAGGTCAGGGTGGAGGTCGGGGTAAAGGTCAAGGTCAGGGTGGAGGTCACGGTCACAGTCAAGGTCAGCGTGGAGGTCAGGGTCAGGGTCAAGGTCAGGGTGGAGGTCAGGGTCATGGTCAAGGTCAGGGTGGAGGTCAGGGTCAAGGTCAAGGTCAGGGTGGAGGTCAGGGTCACAGTCAAGGTCAGGGTGGAGGTCAGGGTCAGTCAAGGTGAGGCTGGAGGTCAGGGTCAAGGTCAAGGTCAGGGTGGAGGTCAGGGTCAGGTTCAAGGTCAGGGTGGAGGTCAGGGTCGAGGTCAGGGTCAGGGTCAAGGTCAGGGTGAAGGTCAGGGTGAGGGTCAAGGTCAGGGTGTAGGTCAGGGTCAGAGTCAAGGTCACGGTGGAGGTCACGGTCACAGTCAAGGTCAGGGTCGAGGTCAGGGTCAGGGTCAAGGTCAGGGTAAAGGTCAGGGTCAGGGTCAAGGTCAGGGTCGAGGTCAGGGTCAGGGTCAAGGTCAGGGTGGAGGTCAGGGTCAGGGTCAAGGTCAGGGTGGAGGTCACGGTCACAGTCAAGGTCAGGGTGGCGGTCAGGGTCAGGGTCAAGGTCAGGGTTGATGTCAGGGTGAGGTTCAAGGTCAGGGTGGAGTTCAGGATCAAGGTCAAGGTCAGGGTGGAGGTCAGGGTCACATTCGAGGTCAGGGTCAAGGTCAAAGTCAGCGTGGAGGTCAGGGTCGGTGTCAAGGTCAGGGTGGAGGTCAGGGTGGAGGTCATGGTCAGGGTCAAGGTCAGGGTCAAGGTCACGGTCACAGTCAAGGTCAGGGTGGAGGTCGGGGTAAGGGTCGAGGTCAGGGTGAAGGTCAGGGTCAGGGTCAAGGTCAGGGTGGAGGTCACGGTCACAGTCAAGGTCAGCGTGGAGGTCAGGGTCAGAATCAAGGTCAGGGTGGAGGTCAGGGTCACAGTCAAGGTCAGGGTGGAGGTCAGGGTCACAGTCAAGGTCGGGGTGATGGTCAGGGTCAAGGTCAAGGTCAGAGTGGAGGTCAGAGTCAGAGTCAAGGTCAGGGTGGAGGTCAGTGTCAAGGTCAAGGACAGGGTGGAGGTCAGGGTCAGAGTCAAGGTCACGGTGGAGGTCACGGTCACAGTCAAGGTCAGGGTGGAGGTCAGGGTCAGGGTCAAGGTCAGGGTGGAGGTCAGGGTCGAGGTCAGGGTGAGGGTCAAGGTCAGGGTGAAGGTCAGGGTGAGGGTCAAGGTCAGGGTGAAGGTCAGGGTGAGGGTCAAGGTCAGGGTGTAGGTCAGGGTCAGGGTCAAGGTCAGGGTGGAGGTCAGGGTCAAGGTCAAGGTCAGGGTGGAGGTCAGAGTCAGAGTCAAGGTCAGGGTGGAGGTCAGTGTCAAGGTCAATGTCAGGGTGAATGTCAGGGTCAGGGTCAAGGTCAGGGTCAAGGTCACGGTGACAGTCAAGGTCAGGGTGGAGGTCGGGGTAAAGGTCAAGGTCAGGGTGGAGGTCACGGTCACAGTCAAGGTCAGCGTGGAGGTCAGGGTCAGGGTCAAGGTCAGGGTGGAGGTCAGGGTCATGGTCAAGGTCAGGGTGGAGGTCAGGGTCAAGGTCAAGGTCAGGGTGGAGGTCAGGGTCACAGTCAAGGTCAGGGTGGAGGTCAGGGTCAGTCAAGGTGAGGCTGGAGGTCAGGGTCAAGGTCAAGGTCAGGGTGGAGGTCAGGGTCAGGTTCAAGGTCAGGGTGGAGGTCAGGGTCGAGGTCAGGGTCAGGGTCAAGGTCAGGGTGAAGGTCAGGGTGAGGGTCAAGGTCAGGGTGTAGGTCAGGGTCAGAGTCAAGGTCACGGTGGAGGTCACGGTCACAGTCAAGGTCAGGGTCGAGGTCAGGGTCAGGGTCAAGGTCAGGGTAAAGGTCAGGGTCAGGGTCAAGGTCAGGGTCGAGGTCAGGGTCAGGGTCAAGGTCAGGGTGGAGGTCAGGGTCAGGGTCAAGGTCAGGGTGGAGGTCACGGTCACAGTCAAGGTCAGGGTGGCGGTCAGGGTCAGGGTCAAGGTCAGGGTTGATGTCAGGGTGAGGTTCAAGGTCAGGGTGGAGTTCAGGATCAAGGTCAAGGTCAGGGTGGAGGTCAGGGTCACATTCGAGGTCAGGGTCAAGGTCAAAGTCAGGGTGGAGGTCAGGGTCGGTGTCAAGGTCAGGGTGGAGGTCAGGGTGGAGGTCATGGTCAGGGTCAAGGTCAGGGTCAAGGTCACGGTCACAGTCAAGGTCAGGGTGGAGGTCGGGGTAAGGGTCGAGGTCAGGGTGAAGGTCAGGGTCAGGGTCAAGGTCAGGGTGGAGGTCACGGTCACAGTCAAGGTCAGCGTGGAGGTCAGGGTCAGAATCAAGGTCAGGGTGGAGGTCAGGGTCACAGTCAAGGTCAGGGTGGAGGTCAGGGTCACAGTCAAGGTCGGGGTGATGGTCAGGGTCAAGGTCAAGGTCAGAGTGGAGGTCAGAGTCAGAGTCAAGGTCAGGGTGGAGGTCAGTGTCAAGGTCAAGGACAGGGTGGAGGTCAGGGTCAGAGTCAAGGTCACGGTGGAGGTCACGGTCACAGTCAAGGTCAGGGTGGAGGTCAGGGTCAGGGTCAAGGTCAGGGTGGAGGTCAGGGTCGAGGTCAGGGTGAGGGTCAAGGTCAGGGTGAAGGTCAGGGTGAGGGTCAAGGTCAGGGTGTAGGTCAGGGTCAGAGTCAAGGTCACGGTGGAGGTCACGGTCACAGTCAAGGTCAGGGTGGAGGTCAGGGTGGCGGTCAGGGTCAGGGTCAAGGTCAGGGTTGAGGTCAGGGTGAGGTTCAAGGTCAGGGTGGAGGTCAGGATCAAGGTCAGGGTCAGGGTGGAGGTCAGGGTCACAGTCAACGTCAGGGTCAAGGTCAAAGTCAGGGTGGAGGTCAGGGTCAGGGTCAAGGTCAGGGTGGAGGTCAGGGTCAAGGTCAAGGTCAGGGTGGAGGTCAGAGTCAGAGTCAAGGTCAGGGTGGAGGTCAGTGTCAAGGTCAATGTCAGGGTGAATGTCAGGGTCAGGGTCAAGGTCAGGGTCAAGGTCACGGTGACAGTCAAGGTCAGGGTGGAGGTCGGGGTAAAGGTCAAGGTCAGGGTGGAGGTCACGGTCACAGTCAAGGTCAGCGTGGAGGTCAGGGTCATAGTCAAGGTCAGGGTGGAGGTCAGGGTCATGGTCAAGGTCAGGGTGGAGGTCAGGGTCAAGGTCAAGGTCAGGGTGGAGGTCAGGGTCAGGGTCGAAGTCAGGGTCAAGGTCACGGTGACAGTCAAGGTCAGGGTGGAGGTCGGGGTAAGGGTCAAGGTCAGGGTGGAGGTCACGGTCACAGTCAAGGTCAGCGTGGAGGTCAGGGTCAGGGTCAAGGTCAGGGTGGAGGTCAGGGTCATGGTCAAGGTCAGGGTGGAGGTCAGGGTCAGGGTCAAGGTCAGGGTGGAGGTCAGGGTCAAGGTCAAGGTCAGGGTGGAGGTCAGAGTCAGAGTCAAGGTCAGGGTGGAGGTCAGTGTCAAGGTCAATGTCAGGGTGAATGTCAGGGTCAGGGTCAAGGTCAGGGTCAAGGTCACGGTGACAGTCAAGGTCAGGGTGGAGGTCGGGGTAAAGGTCAAGGTCAGGGTGGAGGTCACGGTCACAGTCAAGGTCAGCGTGGAGGTCAGGGTCAGGGTCAAGGTCAGGGTGGAGGTCAGGGTCATGGTCAAGGTCAGGGTGGAGGTCAGGGTCAAGGTCAAGGTCAGGGTGGAGGTCAGGGTCACAGTCAAGGTCAGGGTGGAGGTCAGGGTCAGTCAAGGTGAGGCTGGAGGTCAGGGTCAAGGTCAAGGTGAGGGTGGAGGTCAGGGTCAGGTTCAAGGTCAGGGTGGAGGTCAGGGTCGAGGTCAGGGTCAGGGTCAAGGTCAGGGTGAAGGTCAGGGTGAGGGTCAAGGTCAGGGTGTAGGTCAGGGTCAGAGTCAAGGTCACGGTGGAGGTCACGGTCACAGTCAAGGTCAGGGTCGAGGTCAGGGTCAGGGTCAAGGTCAGGGTAAAGGTCAGGGTCAGGGTCAAGGTCAGGGTCGAGGTCAGGGTCAGGGTCAAGGTCAGGGTGGAGGTCAGGGTCAGGGTCAAGGTCAGGGTGGAGGTCACGGTCACAGTCAAGGTCAGGGTGGCGGTCAGGGTCAGGGTCAAGGTCAGGGTTGATGTCAGGGTAAGGTTCAAGGTCAGGGTGGAGTTCAGGATCAAGGTCAAGGTCAGGGTGGAGGTCAGGGTCACAGTCGAGGTCAGGGTCAAGGTCAAAGTCAGGGTGGAGGTCAGGGTCGGTGTCAAGGTCAGGGTGGAGGTCAGGGTGGAGGTCATGGTCAGGGTCAAGGTCAGGGTCAAGGTCACGGTCACAGTCAAGGTCAGGGTGGAGTTCGGGGTAAGGGTCGAGGTCAGGGTGAAGGTCAGGGTCAGGGTCAAGGTCAGGGTGGAGGTCACGGTCACAGTCAAGGTCAGCGTGGAGGTCAGGGTCAGAATCAAGGTCAGGGTGGAGGTCAGGGTCACAGTCAAGGTCAGGGTGGAGGTCAGGGTCACAGTCAAGGTCGGGGTGATGGTCAGGGTCAAGGTCAAGGTCAGAGTGGAGGTCAGAGTCAGAGTCAAGGTCAGGGTGGAGGTCAGTGTCAAGGTCAAGGACAGGGTGGAGGTCAGGGTCAGAGTCAAGGTCACGGTGGAGGTCACGGTCACAGTCAAGGTCAGGGTGGAGGTCAGGGTCAGGGTCAAGGTCAGGGTGGAGGTCAGGGTCGAGGTCAGGGTGAGGGTCAAGGTCAGGGTGAAGGTCAGGGTGAGGGTCAAGGTCAGGGTGTAGGTCAGGGTCAGAGTCAAGGTCACGGTGGAGGTCACGGTCACAGTCAAGGTCAGGGTGGAGGTCAGGGTGGCGGTCAGGGTCAGGGTCAAGGTCAGGGTTGAGGTCAGGGTGAGGTTCAAGGTCAGGGTGGAGGTCAGGATCAAGGTCAGGGTCAGGGTGGAGGTCAGGGTCACAGTCAACGTCAGGGTCAAGGTCAAAGTCAGGGTGGAGGTCAGGGTCGGAGTCAAGGTCAGGGTGGAGGTCAGGGTCATGGTCAAGGTCAGGGTGAAGGTCAGGGTCAGGGTCAAGGTCAGGGTGGAGGTCAGGGTCAAGGTCAAGGTCAGGGTGGAGGTCAGAGTCAGAGTCAAGGTCAGGGTGGAGGTCAGTGTCAAGGTCAATGTCAGGGTGAAGGTCAGGATCAGGGTCAAGGTCAGGGTCAAGGTCACGGTGACAGTCAAGGTCAGGGTGGAGGTCGGGGTAAGGGTCAAGGTCAGGGTGGAGGTCACGGTCACAGTCAAGGTCAGCGTGGAGGTCAGGGTCAGGGTCAAGGTCAGGGTGGAGGTCAGGGTCATGGTCAAGGTCAGGGTGGAGGTCAGGGTCAGGGTCAAGGTCAGGGTGGAGGTCAGGGTCAAGGTCAAGGTCAGGGTGGAGGTCAGAGTCAGAGTCAAGGTCAGGGTGGAGGTCAGTGTCAAGGTCAATGTCAGGGTGAATGTCAGGGTCAGGGTCAAGGTCAGCGTGGAGGTCAGGGTCAGAATCAAGGTCAGGGTGGAGGTCAGGGTCACAGTCAAGGTCAGGGTGGAGGTAAGGGTCACAGTCAAGGTCGGGGTGATGGTCAGGGTCAAGGTCAAGGTCAGAGTGGAGGTCAGAGTCAGAGTCAAGGTCAGGGTGGAGGTCAGTGTCAAGGTCAAGGACAGGGTGGAGGGCAGGGTCACAGTCAAGGTCAGGGTGATGGTCAGGGTCAAGGTCAGGGTCGAGGTCAGGGTCACGGTGGAGGTCACGGTCACAGTCAAGGTCAGGGTCAAGGTCAGGGTCAGGGTCAACGTCAGGGTGGAGGTCAGGGTCAGAGTCAAGGTCACGGTGGAGGTCACGGTCACAGTCAAGGTCAGGGTGGAGGTCAGGGTCAGGGTCAAGGTCAGGGTGGAGGTCAGGGTCGAGGTCAGGGTCAGGGTCAAGGTCAGGGTGAAGGTCAGGGTGAGGGTCAAGGTCAGGGTGTAGGTCAGGGTCAGAGTCAAGGTCACGGTGGAGGTCACGGTCACAGTCAAGGTCAGGGTGGAGGTCAGGGTGGCGGTCAGGGTCAGGGTCAAGGTCAGGGTTGAGGTCAGGGTGAGGTTCAAGGTCAGGGTGGAGGTCAGGATCAAGGTCAAGGTCAGGGTGGAGGTCAGGGTCACAGTCAAGGTCAGGGTGAAAGTCAAAGTCAGGGTGGAGGTCAGGGTCGGAGTCAAGGTCAGGGTAGAGGTCAGGGTCATGGTCAAGGTCAGGGTGGAGGTCAGGGTCAGGGTCAAGGTCAGGGTGGAGGTCAGGGTCAAGGTCAAGGTCAGGGTGGAGGTCAGAGTCAGAGTCAAGGTCAGGGTGGAGGTCAGTGTCAGAGTCAAGGTCAGGGTGGAGGTCAGTGTCAAGGTCAATGTCAGGGTGAAGGTCAGGGTCAGGGTCGAAGTCAGGGTCAAGGTCACGGTGACAGTCAAGGTCAGGGTGGAGGTCGGGGTAAGGGTCAAGGTCAGGGTGGAGGTCACGGTCACAGTCAAGGTCAGCGTGGAGGTCAGGGTCAGGGTCAAGGTCAGGGTGGAGGTCAGGGTCATGGTCAAGGTCAGGGTGGAGGTCAGGGTCAGGGTCAAGGTCAGGGTGGAGGTCAGGGTCAAGGTCAAGGTCAGGGTGGAGGTCAGAGTCAGAGTCAAGGTCAGGGTGGAGGTCAGTGTCAAGGTCAATGTCAGGGTGAATGTCAGGGTCAGGGTCAAGGTCAGGGTCAAGGTCACGGTGACAGTCAAGGTCAGGGTGGAGGTCGGGGTAAAGGTCAAGGTCAGGGTGGAGGTCACGGTCACAGTCAAGGTCAGCGTGGAGGTCAGGGTCAGGGTCAAGGTCAGGGTGGAGGTCAGGGTCATGGTCAAGGTCAGGGTGGAGGTCAGGGTCAAGGTCAAGGTCAGGGTGGAGGTCAGGGTCACAGTCAAGGTCAGGGTGGAGGTCAGGGTCAGTCAAGGTGAGGCTGGAGGTCAGGGTCAAGGTCAAGGTCAGGGTGGAGGTCAGGGTCAGGTTCAAGGTCAGGGTGGAGGTCAGGGTCGAGGTCAGGGTCAGGGTCAAGGTCAGGGTGAAGGTCAGGGTGAGGGTCAAGGTCAGGGTGTAGGTCAGGGTCAGAGTCAAGGTCACGGTGGAGGTCACGGTCACAGTCAAGGTCAGGGTCGAGGTCAGGGTCAGGGTCAAGGTCAGGGTAAAGGTCAGGGTCAGGGTCAAGGTCAGGGTCGAGGTCAGGGTCAGGGTCAAGGTCAGGGTGGAGGTCAGGGTCAGGGTCAAGGTCAGGGTGGAGGTCACGGTCACAGTCAAGGTCAGGGTGGCGGTCAGGGTCAGGGTCAAGGTCAGGGTTGATGTCAGGGTGAGGTTCAAGGTCAGGGTGGAGTTCAGGATCAAGGTCAAGGTCAGGGTGGAGGTCAGGGTCACATTCGAGGTCAGGGTCAAGGTCAAAGTCAGCGTGGAGGTCAGGGTCGGTGTCAAGGTCAGGGTGGAGGTCAGGGTGGAGGTCATGGTCAGGGTCAAGGTCAGGGTCAAGGTCACGGTCACAGTCAAGGTCAGGGTGGAGGTCGGGGTAAGGGTCGAGGTCAGGGTGAAGGTCAGGGTCAGGGTCAAGGTCAGGGTGGAGGTCACGGTCACAGTCAAGGTCAGCGTGGAGGTCAGGGTCAGAATCAAGGTCAGGGTGGAGGTCAGGGTCACAGTCAAGGTCAGGGTGGAGGTCAGGGTCACAGTCAAGGTCGGGGTGATGGTCAGGGTCAAGGTCAAGGTCAGAGTGGAGGTCAGAGTCAGAGTCAAGGTCAGGGTGGAGGTCAGTGTCAAGGTCAAGGACAGGGTGGAGGTCAGGGTCAGAGTCAAGGTCACGGTGGAGGTCACGGTCACAGTCAAGGTCAGGGTGGAGGTCAGGGTCAGGGTCAAGGTCAGGGTGGAGGTCAGGGTCGAGGTCAGGGTGAGGGTCAAGGTCAGGGTGAAGGTCAGGGTGAGGGTCAAGGTCAGGGTGAAGGTCAGGGTGAGGGTCAAGGTCAGGGTGTAGGTCAGGGTCAGGGTCAAGGTCAGGGTGGAGGTCAGGGTCAAGGTCAAGGTCAGGGTGGAGGTCAGAGTCAGAGTCAAGGTCAGGGTGGAGGTCAGTGTCAAGGTCAATGTCAGGGTGAATGTCAGGGTCAGGGTCAAGGTCAGGGTCAAGGTCACGGTGACAGTCAAGGTCAGGGTGGAGGTCGGGGTAAAGGTCAAGGTCAGGGTGGAGGTCACGGTCACAGTCAAGGTCAGCGTGGAGGTCAGGGTCAGGGTCAAGGTCAGGGTGGAGGTCAGGGTCATGGTCAAGGTCAGGGTGGAGGTCAGGGTCAAGGTCAAGGTCAGGGTGGAGGTCAGGGTCACAGTCAAGGTCAGGGTGGAGGTCAGGGTCAGTCAAGGTGAGGCTGGAGGTCAGGGTCAAGGTCAAGGTCAGGGTGGAGGTCAGGGTCAGGTTCAAGGTCAGGGTGGAGGTCAGGGTCGAGGTCAGGGTCAGGGTCAAGGTCAGGGTGAAGGTCAGGGTGAGGGTCAAGGTCAGGGTGTAGGTCAGGGTCAGAGTCAAGGTCACGGTGGAGGTCACGGTCACAGTCAAGGTCAGGGTCGAGGTCAGGGTCAGGGTCAAGGTCAGGGTAAAGGTCAGGGTCAGGGTCAAGGTCAGGGTCGAGGTCAGGGTCAGGGTCAAGGTCAGGGTGGAGGTCAGGGTCAGGGTCAAGGTCAGGGTGGAGGTCACGGTCACAGTCAAGGTCAGGGTGGCGGTCAGGGTCAGGGTCAAGGTCAGGGTTGATGTCAGGGTGAGGTTCAAGGTCAGGGTGGAGTTCAGGATCAAGGTCAAGGTCAGGGTGGAGGTCAGGGTCACATTCGAGGTCAGGGTCAAGGTCAAAGTCAGGGTGGAGGTCAGGGTCGGTGTCAAGGTCAGGGTGGAGGTCAGGGTGGAGGTCATGGTCAGGGTCAAGGTCAGGGTCAAGGTCACGGTCACAGTCAAGGTCAGGGTGGAGGTCGGGGTAAGGGTCGAGGTCAGGGTGAAGGTCAGGGTCAGGGTCAAGGTCAGGGTGGAGGTCACGGTCACAGTCAAGGTCAGCGTGGAGGTCAGGGTCAGAATCAAGGTCAGGGTGGAGGTCAGGGTCACAGTCAAGGTCAGGGTGGAGGTCAGGGTCACAGTCAAGGTCGGGGTGATGGTCAGGGTCAAGGTCAAGGTCAGAGTGGAGGTCAGAGTCAGAGTCAAGGTCAGGGTGGAGGTCAGTGTCAAGGTCAAGGACAGGGTGGAGGTCAGGGTCAGAGTCAAGGTCACGGTGGAGGTCACGGTCACAGTCAAGGTCAGGGTGGAGGTCAGGGTCAGGGTCAAGGTCAGGGTGGAGGTCAGGGTCGAGGTCAGGGTGAGGGTCAAGGTCAGGGTGAAGGTCAGGGTGAGGGTCAAGGTCAGGGTGTAGGTCAGGGTCAGAGTCAAGGTCACGGTGGAGGTCACGGTCACAGTCAAGGTCAGGGTGGAGGTCAGGGTGGCGGTCAGGGTCAGGGTCAAGGTCAGGGTTGAGGTCAGGGTGAGGTTCAAGGTCAGGGTGGAGGTCAGGATCAAGGTCAGGGTCAGGGTGGAGGTCAGGGTCACAGTCAACGTCAGGGTCAAGGTCAAAGTCAGGGTGGAGGTCAGGGTCAGGGTCAAGGTCAGGGTGGAGGTCAGGGTCAAGGTCAAGGTCAGGGTGGAGGTCAGAGTCAGAGTCAAGGTCAGGGTGGAGGTCAGTGTCAAGGTCAATGTCAGGGTGAATGTCAGGGTCAGGGTCAAGGTCAGGGTCAAGGTCACGGTGACAGTCAAGGTCAGGGTGGAGGTCGGGGTAAAGGTCAAGGTCAGGGTGGAGGTCACGGTCACAGTCAAGGTCAGCGTGGAGGTCAGGGTCATAGTCAAGGTCAGGGTGGAGGTCAGGGTCATGGTCAAGGTCAGGGTGGAGGTCAGGGTCAAGGTCAAGGTCAGGGTGGAGGTCAGGGTCAGTCAAGGTGAGGCTGGAGGTCAGGGTCAAGGTCAAGGTCAGGGTGGAGGTCAGGGTCAGGTTCAAGGTCAGGGTGGAGGTCAGGGTCGAGGTCAGGGTCAGGGTCAAGGTCAGGGTTGAGGTCAGGGTGAGGTTCAAGGTCAGGGTGGAGGTCAGGATCAAGGTCAAGGTCAGGGTGGAGGTCAGGGTCACAGTCAAGGTCAGGGTCAAGGTCAAAGTCAGGGTGGAGGTCAGGGTCGGAGTCAAGGTCAGGGTGGAGGTCAGGGTCATGGTCAAGGTCAGGGTGGAGGTCAGGGTCAGGGTCAAGGTCAGGGTGGAGGTCAGGGTCAAGGTCAAGGTCAGGGTGGAGGTCAGAGTCAGAGTCAAGGTCAGGGTGGAGGTCAGTGTCAGAGTCAAGGTCAGGGTGGAGGTCAGTGTCAAGGTCAATGTCAGGGTGAAGGTCAGGGTCAGGGTCGAAGTCAGGGTCAAGGTCACGGTGACAGTCAAGGTCAGGGTGGAGGTCGGGGTAAGGGTCAAGGTCAGGGTGGAGGTCACGGTCACAGTCAAGGTCAGCGTGGAGGTCAGGGTCAGGGTCAAGGTCAGGGTGGAGGTCAGGGTCATGGTCAAGGTCAGGGTGGAGGTCAGGGTCAAGGTCAAGGTCAGGGTGGAGGTCAGGGTCACAGTCAAGGTCAGGGTGGAGGTCAGGGTCAGTCAAGGTGAGGCTGGAGGTCAGGGTCAAGGTCAAGGTCAGGGTGGAGGTCAGGGTCAGGTTCAAGGTCAGGGTGGAGGTCAGGGTCGAGGTCAGGGTCAGGGTCAAGGTCAGGGTGAAGATCAGGGTGAGGGTCAAGGTCAGGGTGTAGGTCAGGGTCAGAGTCAAGGTCACGGTGGAGGTCACGGTCACAGTCAAGGTCAGGGTCGAGGTCAGGGTCAGGGTCAAGGTCAGGGTAAAGGTCAGGGTCAGGGTCAAGGTCAGGGTGGAGGTCACGGTCACAGTCAAGGTCAGCGTGGAGGTCAGGGTCAGAATCAAGGTCAGGGTGGAGGTCAGGGTCACAGTCAAGGTCAGGGTGGAGGTCAGGGTCACAGTCAAGGTCGGGGTGATGGTCAGGGTCAAGGTCAAGGTCAGAGTGGAGGTCAGAGTCAGAGTCAAGGTCAGGGTGGAGGTCAGTGTCAAGGTCAAGGACAGGGTGGAGGTCAGGGTCAGAGTCAAGGTCACGGTGGAGGTCACGGTCACAGTCAAGGTCAGGGTGGAGGTCAGGGTCAGGTCAAGGTCAGGGTGGAGGTCAGGGTCGAGGTCAGGGTGAGGGTCAAGGTCAGGGTGAAGGTCAGGGTGAGGGTCAAGGTCAGGGTGTAGGTCAGGGTCAGAGTCAAGGTCAGGGTGGAGGTCAGTGTCAAGGTCAATGTCAGGGTGAAGGTCAGGATCAGGGTCAAGGTCAGGGTCAAGGTCACGGTGACAGTCAAGGTCAGGGTGGAGGTCGGGGTAAGGGTCAAGGTCAGGGTGGAGGTCACGGTCACAGTCAAGGTCAGCGTGGAGGTCAGGGTCAGGGTCAAGGTCAGGGTGGAGGTCAGGGTCATGGTCAAGGTCAGGGTGGAGGTCAGGGTCAGGGTCAAGGTCAGGGTGGAGGTCAGGGTCAAGGTCAAGGTCAGGGTGAAGGTCAGAGTCAGAGTCAAGGTCAGGGTGGAGGTCACGGTCACAGTCAAGGTCAGGGTGGAGGTCAGGGTGGCGGTCAGGGTCAGGGTCAAGGTCAGGGTTGATGTCAGGGTGAGGTTCAAGGTCAGGGTGGAGTTCAGGATCAAGGTCAAGGTCAGGGTGGAGGTCAGGGTCACAGTCAAGGTCAGGGTCAAGGTCAAAGTCAGGGTGGAGGTCAGGGTCGGTGTCAAGGTCAGGGTGGAGGTCAGGGTGGAGGTCATGGTCAGGGTCAAGGTCAGGGTCAAGGTCACGGTGACAGTCAAGGTCAGGGTGGAGGTCGGGGTAAGGGTCGAGGTCAGGGTGAAGGTCAGGGTCAGGGTCAAGGTCAGGGTGGAGGTCACGGTCACAGTCAAGGTCAGCGTGGAGGTCAGGGTCAGAATCAAGGTCAGGGTGGAGGTCAGGGTCACAGTCAAGGTCAGGGTGGAGGTCAGGGTCACAGTCAAGGTCGGGGTGATGGTCAGGGTCAAGGTCAAGGTCAGAGTGGAGGTCAGGGTCGAGGTCAGGGTGAGGGTCAAGGTCAGGGTGAAGGTCAGGGTGAGGGTCAAGGTCAGGGTGTAGGTCAGGGTCAGAGTCAAGGTCACGGTGGAGGTCACGGTCACAGTCAAGGTCAGGGTGGAGGTCAGGGTGGCGGTCAGGGTCAGGGTCAAGGTCAGGGTTGAGGTCAGGGTGAGGTTCAAGGTCAGGGTGGAGGTCAGGATCAAGGTCAGGGTCAGGGTGGAGGTCAGGGTCACAGTCAACGTCAGGGTCAAGGTCAAAGTCAGGGTGGAGGTCAGGGTCGGAGTCAAGGTCAGGGTGAAGGTCAGGGTCAGGGTCAAGGTCAGGGTGGAGGTCAGGGTCAAGGTCAAGGTCAGGGTGGAGGTCAGAGTCAGAGTCAAGGTCAGGGTGGAGGTCAGTGTCAAGGTCAATGTCAGGGTGAAGGTCAGGATCAGGGTCAAGGTCAGGGTCAAGGTCACGGTGACAGTCAAGGTCAGGGTGGAGGTCGGGGTAAGGGTCAAGGTCAGGGTGGAGGTCACGGTCACAGTCAAGGTCAGCGTGGAGGTCAGGGTCAGAGTCAAGGTCAGGGTGGAGGTCAGGGTCATGGTCAAGGTCAGGGTGGAGGTCAGGGTCAAGGTCAAGGTCAGGGTGGAGGTCAGGGTCAGTCAAGGTGAGGCTGGAGGTCAGGGTCAAGGTCAAGGTCAGGGTGGAGGTCAGGGTCAGGTTCAAGGTCAGGGTGGAGGTCAGGGTCGAGGTCAGGGTCAGGGTCAAGGTCAGGGTCAGGGTCAAGGTCAGGGTTGAGGTCAGGGTGAGGTTCAAGGTCAGGGTGGAGGTCAGGATCAAGGTCAAGGTCAGGGTGGAGGTCAGGGTCACAGTCAAGGTCAGGGTCAAGGTCAAAGTCAGGGTGGAGGTCAGGGTCGGAGTCAAGGTCAGGGTGGAGGTCAGGGTCATGGTCAAGGTCAGGGTGGAGGTCAGGGTCAGGGTCAAGGTCAGGGTGGAGGTCAGGGTCAAGGTCAAGGTCAGGGTGGAGGTCAGAGTCAGAGTCAAGGTCAGGGTGGAGGTCAGTGTCAGAGTCAAGGTCAGGGTGGAGGTCAGTGTCAAGGTCAATGTCAGGGTGAAGGTCAGGGTCAGGGTCGAAGTCAGGGTCAAGGTCACGGTGACAGTCAAGGTCAGGGTGGAGGTCGGGGTAAGGGTCAAGGTCAGGGTGGAGGTCACGGTCACAGTCAAGGTCAGCGTGGAGGTCAGGGTCAGGGTCAAGGTCAGGGTGGAGGTCAGGGTCATGGTCAAGGTCAGGGTGGAGGTCAGGGTCAAGGTCAAGGTCAGGGTGGAGGTCAGGGTCACAGTCAAGGTCAGGGTGGAGGTCAGGGTCAGTCAAGGTGAGGCTGGAGGTCAGGGTCAAGGTCAAGGTCAGGGTGGAGGTCAGGGTCAGGTTCAAGGTCAGGGTGGAGGTCAGGGTCGAGGTCAGGGTCAGGGTCAAGGTCAGGGTGAAGGTCAGGGTGAGGGTCAAGGTCAGGGTGTAGGTCAGGGTCAGAGTCAAGGTCACGGTGGAGGTCACGGTCACAGTCAAGGTCAGGGTCGAGGTCAGGGTCAGGGTCAAGGTCAGGGTAAAGGTCAGGGTCAGGGTCAAGGTCAGGGTGGAGGTCACGGTCACAGTCAAGGTCAGCGTGGAGGTCAGGGTCAGAATCAAGGTCAGGGTGGAGGTCAGGGTCACAGTCAAGGTCAGGGTGGAGGTCAGGGTCACAGTCAAGGTCGGGGTGATGGTCAGGGTCAAGGTCAAGGTCAGAGTGGAGGTCAGAGTCAGAGTCAAGGTCAGGGTGGAGGTCAGTGTCAAGGTCAAGGACAGGGTGGAGGTCAGGGTCAGAGTCAAGGTCACGGTGGAGGTCACGGTCACAGTCAAGGTCAGGGTGGAGGTCAGGGTCAGGTCAAGGTCAGGGTGGAGGTCAGGGTCGAGGTCAGGGTGAGGGTCAAGGTCAGGGTGAAGGTCAGGGTGAGGGTCAAGGTCAGGGTGTAGGTCAGGGTCAGAGTCAAGGTCAGGGTGGAGGTCAGTGTCAAGGTCAATGTCAGGGTGAAGGTCAGGATCAGGGTCAAGGTCAGGGTCAAGGTCACGGTGACAGTCAAGGTCAGGGTGGAGGTCGGGGTAAGGGTCAAGGTCAGGGTGGAGGTCACGGTCACAGTCAAGGTCAGCGTGGAGGTCAGGGTCAGGGTCAAGGTCAGGGTGGAGGTCAGGGTCATGGTCAAGGTCAGGGTGGAGGTCAGGGTCAGGGTCAAGGTCAGGGTGGAGGTCAGGGTCAAGGTCAAGGTCAGGGTGAAGGTCAGAGTCAGAGTCAAGGTCAGGGTGGAGGTCACGGTCACAGTCAAGGTCAGGGTGGAGGTCAGGGTGGCGGTCAGGGTCAGGGTCAAGGTCAGGGTTGATGTCAGGGTGAGGTTCAAGGTCAGGGTGGAGTTCAGGATCAAGGTCAAGGTCAGGGTGGAGGTCAGGGTCACAGTCAAGGTCAGGGTCAAGGTCAAAGTCAGGGTGGAGGTCAGGGTCGGTGTCAAGGTCAGGGTGGAGGTCAGGGTGGAGGTCATGGTCAGGGTCAAGGTCAGGGTCAAGGTCACGGTGACAGTCAAGGTCAGGGTGGAGGTCGGGGTAAGGGTCGAGGTCAGGGTGAAGGTCAGGGTCAGGGTCAAGGTCAGGATGGAGGTCACGGTCACAGTCAAGGTCAGCGTGGAGGTCAGGGTCAGAATCAAGGTCAGGGTGGAGGTCAGGGTCACAGTCAAGGTCAGGGTGGAGGTCAGGGTCACAGTCAAGGTCGGGGTGATGGTCAGGGTCAAGGTCAAGGTCAGAGTGGAGGTCAGGGTCGAGGTCAGGGTGAGGGTCAAGGTCAGGGTGAAGGTCAGGGTGAGGGTCAAGGTCAGGGTGTAGGTCAGGGTCAGAGTCAAGGTCACGGTGGAGGTCACGGTCACAGTCAAGGTCAGGGTGGAGGTCAGGGTGGCGGTCAGGGTCAGGGTCAAGGTCAGGGTTGAGGTCAGGGTGAGGTTCAAGGTCAGGGTGGAGGTCAGGATCAAGGTCAGGGTCAGGGTGGAGGTCAGGGTCACAGTCAACGTCAGGGTCAAGGTCAAAGTCAGGGTGGAGGTCAGGGTCGGAGTCAAGGTCAGGGTGAAGGTCAGGGTCAGGGTCAAGGTCAGGGTGGAGGTCAGGGTCAAGGTCAAGGTCAGGGTGGAGGTCAGAGTCAGAGTCAAGGTCAGGGTGGAGGTCAGTGTCAAGGTCAATGTCAGGGTGAAGGTCAGGATCAGGGTCAAGGTCAGGGTCAAGGTCACGGTGACAGTCAAGGTCAGGGTGGAGGTCGGGGTAAGGGTCAAGGTCAGGGTGGAGGTCACGGTCACAGTCAAGGTCAGCGTGGAGGTCAGGGTCAGGGTCAAGGTCAGGGTGGAGGTCAGGGTCAGAGTCAAGGTCACGGTGGAGGTCACGGTCACAGTCAAGGTCAGGGTGGAGGTCAGGGTCAGGGTCAAGGTCAGGGTCGAGGTCAGGGTCCGGGTCAAGGTCAGGGTCAGGGTCAACGTCAGGGTGGAGGTCAGGGTCAGAGTCAAGGTCACGGTGGAGGTCACGGTCACAGTCAAGGTCAGGGTGGAGGTCAGGGTCAGGGTCAAGGTCAGGGTGGAGGTCAGGGTCGAGGTCAGGGTCAGGGTCAAGGTCAGGGTTGAGGTCAGGGTGAGGTTCAAGGTCAGGGTGGAGGTCAGGATCAAGGTCAAGGTCAGGGTGGAGGTCAGGGTCACAGTCAAGGTCAGGGTCAAGGTCAAAGTCAGGGTGGAGGTCAGGGTCGGAGTCAAGGTCAGGGTGGAGGTCAGGGTCAGGGTCAAGGTCAGGGTCAAGGTCACGGTGACAGTCAAGGTCAGGATGGAGGTTGGGGTAAGGGTCAAGGTCAGGGTGAAGGTCAGGGTCAGGGTCAAGGTCAGGGTGGAGGTCAGGGTGGAGGTCAGGGTCAGGGTGGAGGTCAGGGTCCGGGTCAAGGTCAGGGTGGACTTCAGGGTCAGGGTAAGGTCAGGGTTCAGGTCAGGGTCAAGGTCAAGGTCAGGGTGAAGGTCAGGGTCACAGTCAAGGTCAGGGTGAAGGTCAGGGTCAAGGTCAAGGTCGGGGTGGAGGTCAGGGTCAGAGTCAAGGTCAGGGTGGAGGTCAGGGTCAGGGTCAAGGTCGGGGTGGAGTTCAGGGTCAGAGTCAAGATCAGGGTGCAGGTCAGGGTGGCGGTCAGGGTCAGGGTCAAGGTCAGGGTTGAGGTCAGGGTGAGGGTCAACTTCAGGGTGGAGGTCAGGATCAAGGTCAAGGTCAGGGTGGAGGTCAGGGTCACAGTCAAGGTCAGGGTGAAGGTCAGGGTCAAGGTCAAGGTCAGGGTCAAGGTCACGGTGACAGTCAAGGTCAGGTTGGAGGTCGGGGTGAGGGTCAAGGTCGGGGTGAAGGTCAGGGTCAGGGTCAGGGTCAAGGTCAGGGTGGAGGTCAAGGTCAGGGTGGAGGTCAGAGTCAGAGTCAAGGTCAGGGTGGAGGTCAGTGTCAAGGTCAATGTCAGGGTGAATGTCAGGGTCAGGGTCAAGGTCAGGGTCAGGGTCACGGTGACAGTCAAGCTCAGGGTGGAGGTCGGGGTAAGGGTCAAGGTCAGGGTGGAGGTCACGGTCACAGTCAAGGTCAGCGTGGAGGTCAGGGTCAGGGTCAAGGTCAGGGTGGAGGTCAGGGTCAAGGTCAAGGTCAGGGTGGAGGTCAGGGTCACAGTCAAGGTCAGGGTGGAGGTCAGGGTCAGTCAAGGTGAGGCTGGAGGTCAGGGTCAAGGTCAAGGTCAGGGTGGAGGTCAGGGTCAGGTTCAAGGTCAGGGTGGAGGTCAGGGTCGAGGTCAGGGTCAGGGTCAAGGTCAGGGTGAAGGTCAGGGTGAGGGTCAAGGTCAGGGTGTAGGTCAGGGTCAGAGTCAAGGTCACGGTGGAGGTCACGGTCACAGTCAAGGTCAGGGTCGAGGTCAGGGTCAGGGTCAAGGTCAGGGTGGAGGCTCAAGGACAAAGTCAAGGTCATGGTGGAATTCAGGGTGGAGGGTGGAGGTCAGGGTGGAGGCTCAAGGTCAAAGTCAAGGTCATGGTGGAATTCAGGGTGGAGGGTGGAGGTCAGGGTGGAGGCTCAAGGTCAAAGTCAAGGTCATGGTGGAATTCAGGGTGGAGGGTGGAGGTCAAAGTCAAGGTCATGGTGGAATTCGGGGTGGAGGGTCAAGGTCACGGTCAAGGTCAGGGTGGAGGCTCAAGGTCAAAGTGAAGGTCATGGTGGAATTCGGGGTGGAGGGTGGAGGCTCAAGGTCAAAGTCAAGGTCATGGTGGAATTCGGGGTGGAGGGTGGAGGTCAAAGTCAAGGTCATGGTGGAATTCGGGGTGGAGGGTCAAGGTCACGGTCAAGGTCAGGGTGGAGGCTCAAGGTCAAAGTCAAGGTCAGGGTGGAGGCTCAAGGTCAAAGTCAAGGTCATGGTGGAGTGCCGGGTGGAGGCTCAAGGTCAAAGTCAAGGTCATGGTGGAATTCAGGGTGGAGGGTGGAGGTCAGGGTGGAGGCTCAAGGTCAAAGTCAAGGTCATGTTGGAATTCAGGGTGGAGGGTGGGGGTCAAAGTCAAGGTCATGGTGGAATTCGAGGTGGAGGGTCAAGGTCACGGTCAAGGTCAGGGTGGAATTCACCGTGGAGGGTGGAGGTCAAAGTCAAGGTCATGGTGGAATTCGAGGTGGAGGGTCAAGGTCACGGTCAAGGTCAGGGTGGAATTCGAGGTGGGGGGTCAAGGTCACGGTCAAGGTCAGGGTGGAGGCTCAAGGTCAAAGTCAAGGTCATGTTGGAATTCAGGGTGAAGGGTGGAGGTCAAAGTCAAGGTCATGGTGGAATTCGAGGTGGAGGGTCAAGGTCACGGTCAAGGTCAGGGTGGAGGCTCAAGGACAAAGTCAAGGTCATGGTGGAATTCAGGGTGGAGGGTGGAGGTCAGGGTGGAGGCTCAAGGTCAAAGTCAAGGTCATGGTGGAATTCAGGGTGGAGGGTGGAGGTCAGGGTGGAGGCTCAAGGTCAAAGTCAAGGTCATGGTGGAATTCAGAGTGGAGGGTGGAGGTCAAAGTCAAGGTCATGGTGGAATTCGGGGTGGAGGGTCAAGGTCACGGTCAAGGTCAGGGTGGAGGCTCAAGGTCAAAGTGAAGGTCATGGTGGAATTCGGGGTGGAGGGTGGAGGCTCAAGGTCAAAGTCAAGGTCATGGTGGAATTCGGGGTGGAGGGTGGAGGTCAAAGTCAAGGTCATGGTGGAATTCGGGGTGGAGGGTCAAGGTCACGGTCAAGGTCAGGGTGGAGGCTCAAGGTCAAAGTCAAGGTCAGGGTGGAGGCTCAAGGTCAAAGTCAAGGTCATGGTGGAGTGCCGGGTGGAGGCTTAAGGTCAAAGTCAAGGTCATGGTGGAATTCAGGGTGGAGGGTGGAGGTCAAAGTCAAGGTCATGGTGGAATTCGGGGTGGAGGGTCAAGGTCACGGTCAAGGTCAGGGTGGAGGCTCAAGGTCAAAGTCAAGGTCATGGTGGAATTCGGAGTGGAGGGTCAAGGTAACGGTCAAGGTCAGGGTGGAGGCTCACAGTCAAAGTCAAGGTCATGGTGGAGTGCCGGGTGGAGGCTCAAGGTCAAAGTCAAGGTCATGGTGGAATTCAGGGTGGAGGGTGGAGGTCAGGGTGGAGGCTCAAGGTCAAAGTCAAGGTCATGGTGGAATTCAGGGTGGAGGGTGGAGGTCAGGGTGGAGGCTCAAGGTCAAAGTCAAGGTCATGGTGGAATTCAGGGTGGAGGGTGGAGGTCAAAGTCAAGGTCATGGTGGAATTCGGGGTGGAGGGTCAAGGTCACGGTCAAGGTCAGGGTGGAGGCTCAAGGTCAAAGTCAAGGTCATGGTGGAATTCAGGGTGGAGGGTGGAGGCTCAAGATCAAAGTCAAGGTCATGGTGGAATTCAGGGTGGAGGGTGGAGGTCAGGGTGGAGGCTCAAGGCCGAAGTCAAGGTCATGGTGGAATTTGGGGTGGAGGGTGGAGGTCAGGGTGGAGGCTCAAGGTCAAAGTCAAGGTCATGGTGGAATTCAGGGTAGAGGGTGGAGGTCAAAGTCAAGGTCATGGTGGAATTCGGGGTGGAGGGTCAAGGTCACGGTCAAGGTCAGGGTGGAGGCTCAAGGTCAAAGTCAAGGTCATGGTGGAATTCGGAGTGGAGGGTCAAGGTAACGGTCAAGGTCAGGGTGGAGGCTCAAGGTCAAAGTCAAGGTCATGGTGGAGTGCCGGGTGGAGGCTCAAGGTCAAAGTCAAGGTCATGGTGGAGTTCCGGGTGGAGGCTCAAGGTCAAAGTCAAGGTCATGGTGGAATTCAGGGTGGAGGGTGGAGGTCAGGGTGGAGGCTCAAGGTCAAAGTCAAGGTCATGGTGGAATTCAGGGTGGAGGGTGGAGGTCAGGGTGGAGGCTCAAGGTCAAAGTCAAGGTCATGGTGGAATTCAGGGTGGAGGGTGGAGGTCAAAGTCATGGTCATGGTGGAATTCGGGGTGGAGGGTCAAGGTCACGGTCAAGGTCAGGGTGGAGGCTCAAGGTCAAAGTGAAGGTCATCGTGGAATTCTGGGTGGAGGGTCAAGGTAACGGTCAAGGTCAGGGTGGAGGCTCAAGGTCAAAGTCAAGGTCATGGTGGAGTGCCGGGTGGAGGCTCAAGGTCAAAGTCAAGGTCATGGTGCAATTCAGGGTGGAGGGTGGAGGTCAAAGTCAAGGTCATGGTGGAATTCGGGGTGGAGGGTGGAGGTCAGGGTGGAGGCTCAAGGTCAAAGTCAAGGTCATGTTGGAATTCAGGGTGGAGGGTGGGGGTCAAAGTCAAGGTCATGGTGGAATTCGAGGTGGAGGGTCAAGGTCACGGTCAAGGTCAGGGTGGAATTCACCGTGGAGGGTGGAGGTCAGGGTGGAGGCTCAAGGTCAAAGTCAAGGTCATGGTGGAATTCAGGGTGGAGGGTGGAGGTCAGGGTGGAGGCTCAAGGTCAAAGTCAAGGTCATGGTGGAATTCAGGGTGGAGGGTGGAGGTCAAAGTCAAGGTCATGGTGGAATTCGGGGTGGAGGGTCAAGGTCACGGTCAAGGTCAGGGTGGAGGCTCAAGGTCAAAGTGAAGGTCATGGTGGAATTCGGGGTGGAGGGTGGAGGCTCAAGGTCAAAGTCAAGGTCATGGTGGAATTCGGGGTGGAGGGTGGAGGTCAAAGTCAAGGTCATGGTGGAATTCGGGGTGGAGGGTCAGGGTCACGGTCAAGGTCAGGGTGGAGGCTCAAGGTCAAAGTCAAGGTCAGGGTGGAGGCTCAAGGTCAAAGTCAAGGTCATGGTGGAGTGCCGGGTGGAGGCTCAAGGTCAAAGTCAAGGTCATGGTGGAATTCAGGGTGGAGGGTGGAGGTCAGGGTGGAGGCTCAAGGTCAAAGTCAAGGTCATGTTGGAATTCAGGGTGGAGGGTGGGGGTCAAAGTCAAGGTCATGGTGGAATTCGAGGTGGAGGGTCAAGGTCACGGTCAAGGTCAGGGTGGAATTCACCGTGGAGGGTGGAGGTCAAAGTCAAGGTCATGGTGGAATTCGAGGTGGAGGGTCAAGGTCACGGTCAAGGTCAGGGTGGAATTCGAGGTGGGGGGTCAAGGTCACGGTCAAGGTCAGGGTGGAGGCTCAAGGTCAAAGTCAAGGTCATGTTGGAATTCAGGGTGAAGGGTGGAGGTCAAAGTCAAGGTCATGGTGGAATTCGAGGTGGAGGGTCAAGGTCACGGTCAAGGTCAGGGTGGAGGCTCAAGGACAAAGTCAAGGTCATGGTGGAATTCAGGGTGGAGGGTGGAGGTCAGGGTGGAGGCTCAAGGTCAAAGTCAAGGTCATGGTGGAATTCAGGGTGGAGGGTGGAGGTCAGGGTGGAGGCTCAAGGTCAAAGTCAAGGTCATGGTGGAATTCAGAGTGGAGGGTGGAGGTCAAAGTCAAGGTCATGGTGGAATTCGGGGTGGAGGGTCAAGGTCACGGTCAAGGTCAGGGTGGAGGCTCAAGGTCAAAGTGAAGGTCATGGTGGAATTCGGGGTGGAGGGTGGAGGCTCAAGGTCAAAGTCAAGGTCATGGTGGAATTCGGGGTGGAGGGTGGAGGTCAAAGTCAAGGTCATGGTGGAATTCGGGGTGGAGGGTCAAGGTCACGGTCAAGGTCAGGGTGGAGGCTCAAGGTCAAAGTCAAGGTCAGGGTGGAGGCTCAAGGTCAAAGTCAAGGTCATGGTGGAGTGCCGGGTGGAGGCTTAAGGTCAAAGTCAAGGTCATGGTGGAATTCAGGGTGGAGGGTGGAGGTCAAAGTCAAGGTCATGGTGGAATTCGGGGTGGAGGGTCAAGGTCACGGTCAAGGTCAGGGTGGAGGCTCAAGGTCAAAGTCAAGGTCATGGTGGAATTCGGAGTGGAGGGTCAAGGTAACGGTCAAGGTCAGGGTGGAGGCTCACAGTCAAAGTCAAGGTCATGGTGGAGTGCCGGGTGGAGGCTCAAGGTCAAAGTCAAGGTCATGGTGGAATTCAGGGTGGAGGGCGGAGGTCAGGGTGGAGGCTCAAGGTCAAAGTCAAGGTCATGGTGGAATTCAGGGTGGAGGGTGGAGGTCAGGGTGGAGGCTCAAGGTCAAAGTCAAGGTCATGGTGGAATTCAGGGTGGAGGGTGGAGGTCAGGGTGGAGGCTCAAGGTCAAAGTCAAGGTCATGGTGGAATTCAGGGTGGAGGGTGGAGGTCAAAGTCAAGGTCATGGTGGAATTCGGGGTGGAGGGTCAAGGTCACGGTCAAGGTCAGGGTGGAGGCTCAAGGTCAAAGTCAAGGTCATGGTGGAATTCAGGGTGGAGGGTGGAGGCTCAAGATCAAAGTCAAGGTCATGGTGGAATTCAGGGTGGAGGGTGGAGGTCAGGGTGGAGGCTCAAGGCCGAAGTCAAGGTCATGGTGGAATTTGGGGTGGAGGGTGGAGGTCAGGGTGGAGGCTCAAGGTCAAAGTCAAGGTCATGGTGGAATTCAGGGTAGAGGGTGGAGGTCAAAGTCAAGGTCATGGTGGAATTCGGGGTGGAGGGTCAAGGTCACGGTCAAGGTCAGGGTGGAGGCTCAAGGTCAAAGTCAAGGTCATGGTGGAATTCGGAGTGGAGGGTCAAGGTAACGGTCAGGGTCAGGGTGGAGGCTCAAGGTCAAAGTCAAGGTCATGGTGGAGTGCCGGGTGGAGGCTCAAGGTCAAAGTCAAGGTCATGGTGGAGTTCCGGGTGGAGGCTCAAGGTCAAAGTCAAGGTCATGGTGGAATTCAGGGTGGAGGGTGGAGGTCAGGGTGGAGGCTCAAGGTCAAAGTCAAGGTCATGGTGGAATTCAGGGTGGAGGGTGGAGGTCAGGGTGGAGGCTCAAGGTCAAAGTCAAGGTCATGGTGGAATTCAGGGTGGAGGGTGGAGGTCAAAGTCATGGTCATGGTGGAATTCGGGGTGGAGGGTCAAGGTCACGGTCAAGGTCAGGGTGGAGGCTCAAGGTCAAAGTGAAGGTCATCGTGGAATTCTGGGTGGAGGGTCAAGGTAACGGTCAAGGTCAGGGTGGAGGCTCAAGGTCAAAGTCAAGGTCATGGTGGAGTGCCGGGTGGAGGCTCAAGGTCAAAGTCAAGGTCATGGTGCAATTCAGGGTGGAGGGTGGAGGTCAAAGTCAAGGTCATGGTGGAATTCGGGGTGGAGGGTCAAGGTCACGGTCAAGGTCAGGGTGGAGGCTCAAGGTCAAAGTGAAGGTCATGGTGGAATTCAGGGTGGAGGGTGGAGGCTCAAGGTCAAAGTCAAGGTCATGGTGGAATTCGGGGTGGAGGGTCAAGGTCACGGTGGAGGCTCAAGGTCAAAGTCAAGGTTATGGTGGAATTCAGGGTGGAGGGTGGAGGTCAAAGTCAAGGTCATGGTGGAATTCGGGGTGGAGGGTCAAGGTCACGGTCAAGGTCAGGGTGGAGGCTCAAGGTCAAAGTCAAGGTCATGGTGGAATTCAGGGTGGAGGGTGGAGGTCAGGGTGGAGGCTCAAGGTCAAAGTCAAGGTCATGGTGGAATTCAGGGTGGAGGGTGGAGGTCAAAGTCAAGGTCATGGTGGAATTCAGGGTGGAGGGTGGAGGTCAAAGTCAAGGTCATGGTGGAATTCGGGGTGGAGGGTCGAGGTCACGGTCAAGGTCACAGTGAAGGCTCAAGGTCAAAGTCAAGGTCATGGTGGAATTCGGGGTGGAGGGTGGAGGTCAGGGTGGAGGCTCAAGGTCAAAGTCAAGGTCATGGTGGAATTCAGGGTGGAGGATGGAGGTCAGGGTGGAGGCTCTAGGTCAAAGTCAAGGTCATGGTGGAGTTCCCGGTGGAGGCTGAAGGTCAAAGTCAAGGTCATGGTGGAATGCGGAGTGGAGGGTCAAGGTGAACGTCAACGTCAGGGTGTAGGGTGGAGGTCAGGGTGGAGGCTCAAGGTCAAAGTCAACGTCATGGAGGAATTCCGGGTCTAGGGTGGAGGTCAGGATGGAGGCTCAAGATCCAAGTCAAGGTCATGGTGGAATTCGGAGTGGAGGGTCAAGGTCACGGTCAAGGTCAGGGTGGAGGCTCAAAGTCAAAGTCAAGGTCATGGTGGAATTCAGGGCGGAGGATGGAGGTCAGGGTGGAGGCTCTAGGTCAAAGTCAAGGTCATGGTGGAGTTCCCGGTGGAGGCTCAAGGTCAAAGTCAAGGTCATGGTGGAATGCGGAGTGGAGGGTCAAGGTCACCGTCAACGTCAGGGTGGAGGGTGGAGGTCAGGGTGGAGGCTCAAGGTCAAAGTCAAGGTCATGGTGGAATTCAGGGTGGAGGATGGAGGTCAGGGTGGAGGCTCTAGGTCAAAGTCAAGGTCATGGTGGAATTCAGGGTGGAGGGTGGAGGTCAAAGTCAAGGTCATGGTGGAATTCGGAGTGGAGGGTCAAGGTCACCGTCAACGTCAGGGTGGAGGGTGGAGGTCAGGGTGGAGGCTCAAGGTCAAAGTCAAGGTCATGGTGGAATTCGGGGTGGAAGGTCAAGGTTACCGTCAACGTCAGGGTAAAGGGTGGAGGTCAGGGTGGAGGCTCAAGGTCAAAGTCAAGGTCATGGAGGAATTCCGGGTGGAGGGTGGAGGTCAGGATGGAGGCTCAAGATCCAAGTCAAGGTCATGGTGGAATTCGGAGTGGAGGGTCAAGGTCACGGTCAAGGTCACAGTGAAGGCTCAAGGTCAAAGTCAAGGTCATGGTGGAATTCGGGGTGGAGGGTGGAGGTCAGGGTGGAGGCTCAAGGTCAAAGTCAAGGTCATGGTGGAATTCGGAGTGGAGGGTCAAGGTAACGGTCAAGGTCAGGGTGGAGGCTCAAGGTCAAAGTCAAGGTCATGGTGGAATTCGGGGTGGAGGGTCAAGGTTACCGTCAACGTCAGGGTAAAGGGTGGAGGTCAGGGTGGAGGCTCAAGGTCAAAGTCAAGG
This sequence comes from Tenthredo distinguenda, assembly GCA_947538915.1. Taxonomy (NCBI): domain Eukaryota; kingdom Metazoa; phylum Arthropoda; class Insecta; order Hymenoptera; family Tenthredinidae; genus Tenthredo; species Tenthredo distinguenda. The sequence goes on from OX384534.1 coordinate 18,893,232, forward strand.
TCATGGTGGAATTCAGGGTGGAGGGTGGAGGTCAGGGTGGAGGCTCAAGGTCGAAGTCAAGGTCATGGTGGAATTTGGGGTGGAGGGTGGAGGTCAGGGTGGAGGCTCAAGGTCAAAGTCAAGGTCATGGTGGAGTGCCGGGTGGAGGCTCAAGGTCAAAGTCAAGGTCATGGTGGAATTCGGAGTGGAGGGTCAAGGTAACGGTCAAGGTCATGGTGGAATTCGAGGTGGAGGGTCAAGGTCACGGTCAAGGTCAGGGTGGAGGCTCAAGGTCACGGTCAAGGTCAGGGTGGAGGCTCAAGGTCACGGTCAAGGTCAGGGTGGAGGCTCAAGGTCAAAGTCAAGGTCATGGTGGAATTCAGGGTGGAGGGTGGAGGTCAAAGTCAAGGTCATGGTGGAATTCGGGGTGGAGGGTCAAGGTCACGGTCAAGGTCAGGGTGGAGGCTCAAGGTCAAAGTGAAGGTCATGGTGGAATTCAGGGTGGAGGATGGAGGTCAGGGTGGAGGCTCTAGGTCAAAGTCAAGGTCATGGTGGAGTTCCCGGTGGAGGCTGAAGGTCAAAGTCAAGGTCATGGTGGAATGCGGAGTGGAGGGTCAAGGTCAACGTCAACGTCAGGGTGTAGGGTGGAGGTCAGGGTGGAGGATCAAGGCCAAAGTCAAGGTCATGGAGGAATTCCGGGTCTAGGGTGGAGGTCAGGATGGAGGCTCAAGATCCAAGTCAAGGTCATGGTGGAATTCGGACTGGAGGGTCAAGGTCACGGTCAAGGTCAGGGTGGAGGCTCAAAGTCAAAGTCAAGGTCATGGTGGAATTCAGGGTGGAGGATGGAGGTCAGGGTGGAGGCTCTAGGTCAAAGTCAAGGTCATGGTGGAGTTCCCGGTGGAGGCTCAAGGTCAAAGTCAAGGTCATGGTGGAATGCGGAGTGGAGGGTCAAGGTCACCGTCAACGTCAGGGTGGAGGGTGGAGGTCAGGGTGGAGGCTCAAGGTCAAAGTCAAGGTCATGGTGGAATTCAGGGTGGAGCATGGAGGTCAGGGTGGAGGCTCTAGGTCAAAGTCAAGGTCATGGTGGAATTCAGGGTGGAGGGTGGAGGTCAGGGTGGAGGCTCAAGGTCGAAGTCAAGGTCATGGTGGAATTTGGGGTGGAGGGTGGAGGTCAGGGTGGAGGCTCAAGGTCAAAGTCAAGGTCATGGTGGAATTCAGGGTAGAGGGTGGAGGTCAAAGTCAAGGTCATGGTGGAATTCGGGGTGGAGGGTCAAGGTCACGGTCAAGGTCAGGGTGGAGGCTCAAGGTCAAAGTCAAGGTCATGGTGGAATTCGGAGTGGAGGGTCAAGGTAACGGTCAAGGTCAGGGTGGAGGCTCACAGTCAAAGTCAAGGTCATGGTGGAGTGCCGGGTGGAGGCTCAAGGTCAAAGTCAAGGTCATGGTGGAATTCAGGGTGGAGGCTGGAGGTCAGGGTGGAGGCTCAAGGTCAAAGTCAAGGTCATGGTGGAATTCAGGGTGGAGGGTGGAGGTCAGGGTGGAGGCTCAAGGTCAAAGTCAAGGTCATGGTGGAATTCAGGGTGGAGGGTGGAGGCTCAAGATCAAAGTCAAGGTCATGGTGGAATTCAGGGTGGAGGGTGGAGGTCAGGGTGGAGGCTCAAGGCCGAAGTCAAGGTCATGGTGGAATTTGGGGTGGAGGGTGGAGGTCAGGGTGGAGGCTCAAGGTCAAAGTCAAGGTCATGGTGGAATTCAGGGTAGAGGGTGGAGGTCAAAGTCAAGGTCATGGTGGAATTCGGGGTGGAGGGTCAAGGTCACGGTCAAGGTCAGGGTGGAGGCTCAAGGTCAAAGTCAAGGTCATGGTGGAATTCGGAGTGGAGGGTCAAGGTAACGGTCAAGGTCAGGGTGGAGGCTCAAGGTCAAAGTCAAGGTCATGGTGGAGTGCCGGGTGGAGGCTCAAGGTCAAAGTCAAGGTCATGGTGGAGTTCCGGGTGGAGGCTCAAGGTCAAAGTCAAGGTCATGGTGGAATTCAGGGTGGAGGGTGGAGGTCAGGGTGGAGGCTCAAGGTCAAAGTCAAGGTCATGGTGGAATTCAGGGTGGAGGGTGGAGGTCAAAGTCATGGTCATGGTGGAATTCGGGGTGGAGGGTCAAGGTCACGGTCAAGGTCAGGGTGGAGGCTCAAGGTCAAAGTGAAGGTCATCGTGGAATTCTGGGTGGAGGGTCAAGGTAACGGTCAAGGTCAGGGTGGAGGCTCAAGGTCAAAGTCAAGGTCATGGTGGAGTGCCGGGTGGAGGCTCAAGGTCAAAGTCAAGGTCATGGTGCAATTCAGGGTGGAGGGTGGAGGTCAAAGTCAAGGTCATGGTGGAATTCGGGGTGGAGGGTCAAGGTCACGGTCAAGGTCAGGGTGGAGGCTCAAGGTCAAAGTGAAGGTCATGGTGGAATTCAGGGTGGAGGGTGGAGGCTCAAGGTCAAAGTCAAGGTCATGGTGGAATTCGGGGTGGAGGGTGGAGGGCAAAGTCAAGGTCATGGTGGAATTCGAGGTGGAGGGTCAAGGTCACGGTCAAGGTCAGGGTGGAGGCTCAAGGTCAAAGTCAAGGTCATGGTGGAATTCAGGGTGGAGGGTGGAGGTCAAAGTCAAGGTCATGGTGGAATTCAGGGTGGAGGGTGGAGGTCAGGGTGGAGGCTCAAGGTCAAAGTCAAGGTCATGGTGGAATTCAGGGTGGAGGGTGGAGGTCAAAGTCAAGGTCATGGTGGAATTCGGGGTTGAGGGTCAAGGTCACAGTGGAGGCTCAAGGTCAAAGTCAAGGTCATGGTGGAATTCGGGGTGGAGGATGGAGGTCAGGGTGGATGCTCACGGTCAAAGTCAAGGTCATGGTGGAATTCAGGGTGGAGGATGGAGGTCAGGGTGGAGGGTCCAGGTCAAAGTCAAGGTCATGGTGAAGTTCCCGGTGGAGGCTCAAGGTCAAAGTCAAGGTCATGGTGGAATTCGGCGTGGAGGGTCAAGGTCACCGTCAACGTCAGGGTGGAGGGTGGAGGTCAGGGTGGAGGCTCAAGGTCAAAGTCAAGGTCATGGTGGAATTCAAGGTGGAGGGTGGAGGTCAGGGTGGAGGGTGGAGGTCAGGGTGGAGGCTCAAGGTCAAAGTCAAGGTCATGGTGGAATTCAGGGTGGAGGGTGGAGGCTCAAGGTCAAAGTCAAGGTCATGGCGGAATTTGGGGTGGAGGGTGGAGGGCAAAGTCAAGGTCATGGTGGAATTCGAGGTGGAGGGTCAAGGTCACGGTCAAGGTCAGGGTGGAGGCTCAAGGTCAAAGTGAAGGTCATGGTGGAATTTGGGGTGGAGGGTGGAGGTCAGGGTGGAGGCTCAAGGTCAAAGTCAAGGTCATGGTGGAATTCGGGGTGGAGGGTCAAGGTCACAGTGGAGGCTCAAGGTCAAAGTCAAGGTCATGGTGGAATTCAAGGTGGAGGGTGGAGGCTCAAGGTCAAAGTCAAGGTCATGGTGGAATTCAGGGTGGAGGGTGGAGGTCAAAGTCAAGGTCATGGTGGAATTCGGGGTGGAGGGTCAAGGTCACAGTGGAGGCTCAAGGTCAAAGTCAAGGTCATGGTGGAATTCGGGGTGGAGGATGGAGGTCAGGGTGGATGCTCACGGTCAAAGTCAAGGTCATGGTGGAATTCGGGGTGGAGGGTCAAGGTCACGGTCAAGGTCAGGGTGGAGGCTCAAGGTCAAAGTGAAGGTCATGGTGGAATTCAGGGTGGAGGGTGGAGGCTCAAGGTCAAAGTCAAGGTCATGGTGGAATTCGGGGTGGAGGGTGGAGGGCAAAGTCAAGGTCATGGTGGAATTCGAGGTGGAGGGTCAAGGTCACGGTCAAGGTCAGGGTGGAGGCTCAAGGTCAAAGTCAAGGTCATGGTGGAATTCAGGGTGGAGGGTGGAGGTCAAAGTCAAGGTCATGGTGGAATTCAGGGTGGAGGGTGGAGGTCAGGGTGGAGGCTCAAGGTCAAAGTCAAGGTCATGGTGGAATTCAGGGTGGAGGGTGGAGGTCAAAGTCAAGGTCATGGTGGAATTCGGGGTTGAGGGTCAAGGTCACAGTGGAGGCTCAAGGTCAAAGTCAAGGTCATGGTGGAATTCGGGGTGGAGGATGGAGGTCAGGGTGGATGCTCACGGTCAAAGTCAAGGTCATGGTGGAATTCAGGGTGGAGGATGGAGGTCAGGGTGGAGGGTCCAGGTCAAAGTCAAGGTCATGGTGAAGTTCCCGGTGGAGGCTCAAGGTCAAAGTCAAGGTCATGGTGGAATTCGGCGTGGAGGGTCAAGGTCACCGTCAACGTCAGGGTGGAGGGTGGAGGTCAGGGTGGAGGCTCAAGGTCAAAGTCAAGGTCATGGTGGAATTCAAGGTGGAGGGTGGAGGTCAGGGTGGAGGGTGGAGGTCAGGGTGGAGGCTCAAGGTCAAAGTCAAGGTCATGGTGGAATTCAGGGTGGAGGGTGGAGGCTCAAGGTCAAAGTCAAGGTCATGGCGGAATTTGGGGTGGAGGGTGGAGGGCAAAGTCAAGGTCATGGTGGAATTCGAGGTGGAGGGTCAAGGTCACGGTCAAGGTCAGGGTGGAGGCTCAAGGTCAAAGTGAAGGTCATGGTGGCATTTGGGGTGGAGGGTGGAGGTCAGGGTGGAGGCTCAAGGTCAAAGTCAAGGTCATGGTGGAATTCGGGGTGGAGGGTCAAGGTCACAGTGGAGGCTCAAGGTCAAAGTCAAGGTCATGGTGGAATTCAAGGTGGAGGGTGGAGGCTCAAGGTCAAAGTCAAGGTCATGGTGGAATTCAGGGTGGAGGGTGGAGGTCAAAGTCAAGGTCATGGTGGAATTCGGGGTGGAGGGTCAAGGTCACAGTGGAGGCTCAAGGTCAAAGTCAAGGTCATGGTGGAATTCGGGGTGGAGGATGGAGGTCAGGGTGGATGCTCACGGTCAAAGTCAAGGTCATGGTGGAATTCAGGGTGGAGGATGGAGGTCAGGGTGGAGGGTCCAGGTCAAAGTCAAGGTCATGGTGAAGTTCCCGGTGGAGGCTCAAGGTCAAAGTCAAGGTCATGGTGGAATTCGGCGTGGAGGGTCAAGGTCACCGTCAACGTCAGGGTGGAGGGTGGAGGTCAGGGTGGAGGCTCAAGGTCAAAGTCAAGGTCATGGTGGAATTCAAGGTGGAGGGTGGAGGTCAGGGTGGAGGCTCAAGGTCAAAGTCAAGGTCATGGTGGAATTCGGGGTGGAGGGTCAAGGTCACAGTGGAGGCTCAAGGTCAAAGTCAAGGTCATGGTGGAATTCAAGGTGGAGGGTGGAGGCTCAAGGTCAAAGTCAAGGTCATGGCGGAATTCAAGGTGGAGGGTGGAGGTCAAAGTCAAGGTCATGGTGGAATTCAGGGTAGAGGGTGGAGGTCAAAGTCAAAGTCATAGTGGAATTCGGGGTGGAGGGTCAAGGTCACGGTCAAGGTCAGGGTGGAGGCTCAAGGTCAAAGTCAAGGTCATGGTGGAATTCGGAGTGGAGGGTCAAGGTAACGGTCAAGGTCAGGGTGGAGGCTCAAGGTCAAAGTCAAGGTCATGGTGGAGTGCCGGGTGGAGGCTCAAGGTCAAAGTCAAGGTCATGGTGCAATTCAGGGCGGAGGGTGGAGGTCAGGGTGGAGGTTCAAGGTCAAAGTCAAGGTCATGGTGGAATTCAGGGTGGAGGGTGGAGGTCAGGGTGGAGGCTCAAGGTCAAAGTCAAGGTCATGGTGGAATTCAGGGTGGAGGGTGGAGGCTCAAGGTCAAAGTCAAGGTCATGGCGGAATTTGGGGTGGAGGGTGGAGGGCAAAGTCAAGGTCATGGTGGAATTCGAGGTGGAGGGTCAAGGTCACGGTCAAGGTCAGGGTGGAGGCTCAAGGTCAAAGTGAAGGTCATGGTGGAATTTGGGGTGGAGGGTGGAGGTCAGGGTGGAGGCTCAAGGTCAAAGTCAAGGTCATGGTGGAATTCGGGGTGGAGGGTCAAGGTCACAGTGGAGGCTCAAGGTCAAAGTCAAGGTCATGGTGGAATTCAAGGTGGAGGGTGGAGGCTCAAGGTCAAAGTCAAGGTCATGGTGGAATTCAGGGTGGAGGGTGGAGGTCAAAGTCAAGGTCATGGTGGAATTCGGGGTGGAGGGTCAAGGTCACAGTGGAGGCTCAAGGTCAAAGTCAAGGTCATGGTGGAATTCGGGGTGGAGGATGGAGGTCAGGGTGGATGCTCACGGTCAAAGTCAAGGTCATGGTGGAATTCAGGGTGGAGGATGGAGGTCAGGGTGGAGGGTCCAGGTCAAAGTCAAGGTCATGGTGAAGTTCCCGGTGGAGGCTCAAGGTCAAAGTCAAGGTCATGGTGGAATTCGGCGTGGAGGGTCAAGGTCACCGTCAACGTCAGGGTGGAGGGTGGAGGTCAGGGTGGAGGCTCAAGGTCAAAGTCAAGGTCATGGTGGAATTCAAGGTGGAGGGTGGAGGTCAGGGTGGAGGCTCAAGGTCAAAGTCAAGGTCATGGTGGAATTCGGGGTGGAGGGTCAAGGTCACAGTGGAGGCTCAAGGTCAAAGTCAAGGTCATGGTGGAATTCAAGGTGGAGGGTGGAGGCTCAAGATCAAAGTCAAGGTCATGGCGGAATTCAAGGTGGAGGGTGGAGGTCAAAGTCAAGGTCATGGTGGAATTCAGGGTAGAGGGTGGAGGTCAAAGTCAAAGTCATAGTGGAATTCGGGGTGGAGGGTCAAGGTCACGGTCAAGGTCAGGGTGGAGGCTCAAGGTCAAAGTCAAGGTCATGGTGGAATTCGGAGTGGAGGGTCAAGGTAACGGTCAAGGTCAGGGTGGAGGCTCAAGGTCAAAGTCAAGGTCATGGTGGAGTGCCGGGTGGAGGCTCAAGGTCAAAGTCAAGGTCATGGTGCAATTCAGGGCGGAGGGTGGAGGTCAGGGTGGAGGTTCAAGGTCAAAGTCAAGGTCATGGTGGAATTCAGGGTGGAGGGTGGAGGTCAGGGTGGAGGCTCAAGGTCAAAGTCAAGGTCATGGTGGAATTCAGGGTGGAGGGTGGAGGCTCAAGGTCAAAGTCAAGGTCATGGCGGAATTTGGGGTGGAGGGTGGAGGGCAAAGTCAAGGTCATGGTGGAATTCGAGGTGGAGGGTCAAGGTCACGGTCAAGGTCAGGGTGGAGGCTCAAGGTCAAAGTGAAGGTCATGGTGGAATTTGGGGTGGAGGGTGGAGGTCAGGGTGGAGGCTCAAGGTCAAAGTCAAGGTCATGGTGGAATTCGGGGTGGAGGGTCAAGGTCACAGTGGAGGCTCAAGGTCAAAGTCAAGGTCATGGTGGAATTCAAGGTGGAGGGTGGAGGCTCAAGGTCAAAGTCAAGGTCATGGTGGAATTCAGGGTGGAGGGTGGAGGTCAAAGTCAAGGTCATGGTGGAATTCGGGGTGGAGGGTCAAGGTCACAGTGGAGGCTCAAGGTCAAAGTCAAGGTCATGGTGGAATTCGGGGTGGAGGATGGAGGTCAGGGTGGATGCTCACGGTCAAAGTCAAGGTCATGGTGGAATTCAGGGTGGAGGATGGAGGTCAGGGTGGAGGGTCTAGGTCAAAGTCAAGGTCATGGTGAAGTTCCCGGTGGAGGCTCAAGGTCAAAGTCAAGGTCATGGTGGAATTCGGCGTGGAGGGTCAAGGTCACCGTCAACGTCAGGGTGGAGGGTGGAGGTCAGGGTGGAGGCTCAAGGTCAAAGTCAAGGTCATGGTGGAATTCAAGGTGGAGGGTGGAGGTCAGGGTGGAGGGTGGAGGTCAGGGTGGAGGCTCAAGGTCAAAGTCAAGGTCATGGTGGAATTCAGGGTGGAGGGTGGAGGCTCAAGGTCAAAGTCAAGGTCATCGCGGAATTTGGGGTGGAGGGTGGAGGGCAAAGTCAAGGTCATGGTGGAATTCGAGGTGGAGGGTCAAGGTCACGGTCAAGGTCAGGGTGGAGGCTCAAGGTCAGAGTGAAGGTCATGGTGGAATTTGGGGTGGAGGGTGGAGGTCAGGGTGGAGGCTCAAGGTCAAAGTCAAGGTCATGGTGGAATTCGGGGTGGAGGGTCAAGGTCACAGTGGAGGCTCAAGGTCAAAGTCAAGGTCATGGTGGAATTCAAGGTGGAGGGTGGAGGCTCAAGGTCAAAGTCAAGGTCATGGTGGAATTCAGGGTGGAGGGTGGAGGTCAAAGTCAAGGTCATGGTGGAATTCGGGGTGGAGGGTCAAGGTCACAGTGGAGGCTCAAGGTCAAAGTCAAGGTCATGGTGGAATTCGGGGTGGAGGATGGAGGTCAGGGTGGATGCTCACGGTCAAAGTCAAGGTCATGGTGGAATTCAGGGTGGAGGATGGAGGTCAGGGTGGAGGGTCCAGGTCAAAGTCAAGGTCATGGTGAAGTTCCCGGTGGAGGCTCAAGGTCAAAGTCAAGGTCATGGTGGAATTCGGCGTGGAGGGTCAAGGTCACCGTCAACGTCAGGGTGGAGGGTGGAGGTCAGGGTGGAGGCTCAAGGTCAAAGTCAAGGTCATGGTGGAATTCAAGGTGGAGGGTGGAGGTCAGGTTGGAGGCTCAAGGTCAAAGTCAAGGTCATGGTGGAATTCAAGGTGGAGGGTGGAGGCTCAAGGTCAAAGTCAAGGTCATGGTGGAATTCAGGGTGGAGGGTGGAGGTCAAAGTCAAGGTCATGGTGGAATTCGGGGTGGAGGGTCAAGGTCACGGTCAAGGTCAGGGTGGAGGCTCAAGGTCAAAGTGAAGGTCATGGTGGAATTCAGGGTGGAGGGTGGAGGTCAGGGTGGAGGCTCAAGGTCAAAGTCAAGGTCATGGTGGAATTCGGGGTGGAGGGTCAAGGTCACAGTGGAGGCTCAAGGTCAAAGTCAAGGTCATGGTGGAATTCGGGGTGGAGGATGGAGGTCAGGGTGGATGCTCACGGTCAAAGTCAAGGTCATGGTGGAATTCAGGGTGGAGGATGGAGGTCAGGGTGGAGGGTCTAGGTCAAAGTCAAGGTCATGGTGGAATTCAGGGTGTAGGGTCAAGGTCAAAGTCAAGGTCATGGTGGAATTTGGGGTGGAGGGTCAAGGTCACGGTCACGGTCAGGGTGGAGGCTCAAGGTCAAAGTCAAGGTCATGGTGGAATTCGGGGTGGAGGGTCAAGGTTACCGTCAACGTCAGGGTGGAGGGTGGAGGTCAGGGTGGAGGCTCAAGGTCAAAGCCAAGGTCATGGTGGAATTCAGGGTGGAGGGTGGAGGTCAAAGTCAAGGTCATGGTGGAATTCGGGGTGGAGGGTCAAGGTCACGGTCAAGGTCACAGTGAAGGCTCAAGGTCAAAGTCAAGGTCATGGTGGAATTCAGGGTGGAGGGTGGAGGTCAAAGTCAAGGTCATGGTGGAATTCAAGGTGGAGGGTGGAGGCTCAAGGTCAAAGTCAAGGTCATGGCGGAATTCAAGGTGGAGGGTGGAGGTCAAAGTCAAGGTCATGGTGGAATTCGGAGTGGAGGGTCAAGGTCACCGTCAACGTCAGGGTGGAGGGTGGAGGTCAGGGTGGAGGCTCAAGGTCAAAGTCAAGGTCATGGTGGAATTCGGGGTGGAAGGTCAAGGTTACCGTCAACGTCAGGGTAAAGGGTGGAGGTCAGGGTGGAGGCTCAAGGTCAAAGTCAAGGTCATGGAGGAATTCCGGGTGGAGGGTGGAGGTCAGGATGGAGGCTCAAGATCCGAGTCAAGGTCATGGTGGAATTCGGAGTGGAGGGTCAAGGTCACGGTCAAGGTCACAGTGAAGGCTCAAGGTCAAAGTCAAGGTCATGGTGGAATTCGAGGTGGAGGGTGGAGGTCAGGGTGGAGGCTCAAGGTCAAAGTCAAGGTCATGGTGGAATTCAGGGTGGAGGATGGAGGTCGGGGTGGAGGCTCTAGGTCAAAGTCAAGGTCATGGTGGAGTTCCCGGTGGAGGCTCAAGGTCAAAGTCAAGGTCATGGTGGAATGCGGAGTGGACGGTCAAGGTCACCGTCAACGTCAGGGTGGAGGGTGGAGGTCAGGGTGGAGGCTCAAGGTCAAAGTCAAGGTCATGGTGGAATTCAAGGTGGAGGGTGGAGGTCAGGGTGGAGGGTGGAGGTCAGGGTGGAGGCTCAAGGTCAAAGTCAAGGTCATGGTGGAATTCAGGGTGGAGGGTGGAGGCTCAAGGTCAAAGTCAAGGTCATGGCGGAATTTGGGGTGGAGGGTGGAGGGCAAAGTCAAGGTCATGGTGGAATTCGAGGTGGAGGGTCAAGGTCACGGTCAAGGTCAGGGTGGAGGCTCAAGGTCAAAGTGAAGGTCATGGTGGAATTTGGGGTGGAGGGTGGAGGTCAGGGTGGAGGGTCTAGGTCAAAGTCAAGGTCATGGTGGAATTCAGGGTGGAGGCTCAAGGTCAAAGCCAAGGTCATGGTGGAATTCAGGGTGGAGGGTGGAGGTCAAAGTCAAGGTCATGGTGGAATTCGGGGCGGAGGGTCAAGGTCACGGTCAAGGTCACAGTGAAGGCTCAAGGTCAAAGTCAAGGTCATGGTGGAATTCAGGGTGGAGGGTGGAGGTCAAAGTCAAGGTCATGGTGGAATTCGGGGTGGAGGGTCAAGGTTACCGTCAACGTTAGGGTGGAGGGTGGAGGTCAGGGTGGAGGCTCAAGGTCAAAGTCAAGGTCATGGTGGAATTCAGGGTGGAGGGTGGAGGTCAGGGTGGAGGCTCAAGGTCAAAGTCAAGGTCATGATGGAATTCAGGGTGGAGGGTGGAGGTCAGGGTGGAGGCTCAAGGTCAAAGTCAAGGTCATGGTGGAATTCAGGGTGGAGGGTGGAGGCTCAAGGTCAAAGTCAAGGTCATGGCGGAATTTGGGGTGGAGGGTGGAGGGCAAAGTCAAGGTCATGGTGGAATTCGAGGTGGAGGGTCAAGGTCACGGTCAAGGTCAGGGTGGAGGCTCAAGGTCAAAGTGAAGGTCATGGTGGAATTTGGGGTGGAGGGTGGAGGTCAGGGTGGAGGCTCAAGGTCAAAGTCAAGGTCATGGTGGAATTCGGGGTGGAGGGTCAAGGTCACAGTGGAGGCTCAAGGTCAAAGTCAAGGTCATGGTGGAATTCAAGGTGGAGGGTGGAGGCTCAAGGTCAAAGTCAAGGTCATGGTGGAATTCAGGGTGGAGGGTGGAGGTCAAAGTCAAGGTCATGGTGGAATTCGGGGTGGAGGGTCAAGGTCACAGTGGAGGCTCAAGGTCAAAGTCAAGGTCATGGTGGAATTCGGGGTGGAGGATGGAGGTCAGGGTGGATGCTCACGGTCAAAGTCAAGGTCATGGTGGAATTCAGGGTGGAGGATGGAGGTCAGGGTGGAGGGTCTAGGTCAAAGTCAAGGTCATGGTGAAGTTCCCGGTGGAGGCTCAAGGTCAAAGTCAAGGTCATGGTGGAATTCGGGGTGGAGGGTCAAGGTTACCGTCAACGTCAGGGTGGAGGGTGGAGGTCAGGGTGGAGGCTCAAGGTCAAAGCCAAGGTCATGGTGGAATTCAGGGTGGAGGGTGGAGGTCAAAGTCAAGGTCATGGTGGAATTCGGGGTGGAGGGTCAAGGTCACGGTCAAGGTCACAGCGAAGGCTCAAGGTCAAAGTCAAGGTCATGGTGGAATTCAGGGTGGAGGGTGGAGGTCAAAGTCAAGGTCATGGTGGAATTCGGGGTGGAGGGTCAAGGTTACCGTCAACGTTAGGGTGGAGGGTGGAGGTCAGGGTGGAGGCTCAAGGTCAAAGTCAAGGTCATGGTGGAATTCAGGGTGGAGGGTGGAGGTCAGGGTGGAGGCTCAAGGTCAAAGTCAAGGTCATGGTGGAATTCAGGGTGGAGGATGGAGGTCGGGGTGGAGGCTCTAGGTCAAAGTCAAGGTCATGGTGGAATTCAGGGTGGAGGGTGGAGGTCAAAGTCAAGGTCATGGTGGAATTCGGAGTGGAGGGTCAAGGTCACCGTCAACGTCAGGGTGGAGGGTGGAGGTCAGGGTGGAGGCTCAAGGTCAAAGTCAAGGTCATGGTGGAATGCGGAGTGGACGGTCAAGGTCACCGTCAACGTCAGGGTGGAGGGTGGAGGTCAGGGTGGAGGCTCAAGGTGGAGGGTGGAGGTCAGGGTGGAGGCTCAAGGTCAAAGTCAAGGTCATGTTGGAATTCAGGGTGGAGGGTGGAGGTCAGGGTGAAGGCTCAAGATCAAAGTCAAGGTCATGGTGGAATTCGGAGTGGAGGGTCAAGGTAACGGTCAAGGTCAGGGTGGAGGCTCAAAGTCAAAGTCAAGGTCATGGTGGAATTCAGGGTGGAGGATGGAGGTCAGGGTGGAGGCTCTAGGTCAAAGTCAAGGTCATGGTGGAGTTCCCGGTGGAGGCTCAAGGTCAAAGTCAAGGTCATGGTGGAATGCGGAGTGGAGGGTCAAGGTCACCGTCAACGTCAGGGTGGAGGGTGGAGGTCAGGGTGGAGGCTCAAGGTCAAAGTCAAGGTCATGGTGGAATTCAAGGTGGAGGGTGGAGGTCAGGGTGGAGGCTCAAGGTCAAAGTCAAGGTCATGTTGGAATTCAGGGTGGAGGGTGGAGGTCAGGGTGAAGGCTCAAGATCAAAGTCAAGGTCATGGTGGAATTCAGGGTGGAGGGTGGAGGTCAAAGTCAAGGTCATGGTGGAATTCAAGGTGGAGGGTGGAGGCTCAAGGTCAAAGTCAAGGTCATGGCGGAATTCAAGGTGGAGGGTGGAGGTCAAAGTCAAGGTCATGGTGGAATTCGGAGTGGAGGGTCAAGGTCACCGTCAACGTCAGGGTGGAGGGTGGAGGTCAGGGTGGAGGCTCAAGGTCAAAGTCAAGGTCATGGTGGAATTCGGGGTGGAAGGTCAAGGTTACCGTCAACGTCAGGGTAAAGGGTGGAGGTCAGGGTGGAGGCTCAAGGTCAAAGTCAAGGTCATGGAGGAATTCCGGGTGGAGGGTGGAGGTCAGGATGGAGGCTCAAGATCCAAGTCAAGGTCATGGTGGAATTCGGAGTGGAGGGTCAAGGTCACGGTCAAGGTCACAGTGAAGGCTCAAGGTCAAAGTCAAGGTCATGGTGGAATTCGAGGTGGAGGGTGGAGGTCAGGGTGGAGGCTCAAGGTCAAAGTCAAGGTCATGGTGGAATTCAGGGTGGAGGATGGAGGTCGGGGTGGAGGCTCTAGGTCAAAGTCAAGGTCATGGTGGAGTTCCCGGTGGAGGCTCAAGGTCAAAGTCAAGGTCATGGTGGAATGCGGAGTGGACGGTCAAGGTCACCGTCAACGTCAGGGTGGAGGGTGGAGGTCAGGGTGGAGGCTCAAGGTCAAAGTCAAGGTCATGGTGGAATTCAAGGTGGAGGGTGGAGGTCAGGGTGGAGGGTGGAGGTCAGGGTGGAGGCTCAAGGTCAAAGTCAAGGTCATGGTGGAATTCAGGGTGGAGGGTGGAGGCTCAAGGTCAAAGTCAAGGTCATGGCGGAATTTGGGGTGGAGGGTGGAGGGCAAAGTCAAGGTCATGGTGGAATTCGAGGTGGAGGGTCAAGGTCACGGTCAAGGTCAGGGTGGAGGCTCAAGGTCAAAGTGAAGGTCATGGTGGAATTTGGGGTGGAGGGTGGAGGTCAGGGTGGAGGGTCTAGGTCAAAGTCAAGGTCATGGTGGAATTCAGGGTGGAGGCTCAAGGTCAAAGCCAAGGTCATGGTGGAATTCAGGGTGGAGGGTGGAGGTCAAAGTCAAGGTCATGGTGGAATTCGGGGCGGAGGGTCAAGGTCACGGTCAAGGTCACAGTGAAGGCTCAAGGTCAAAGTCAAGGTCATGGTGGAATTCAGGGTGGAGGGTGGAGGTCAAAGTCAAGGTCATGGTGGAATTCGGGGTGGAGGGTCAAGGTTACCGTCAACGTTAGGGTGGAGGGTGGAGGTCAGGGTGGAGGCTCAAGGTCAAAGTCAAGGTCATGGTGGAATTCAGGGTGGAGGGTGGAGGTCAGGGTGGAGGCTCAAGGTCAAAGTCAAGGTCATGATGGAATTCAGGGTGGAGGGTGGAGGTCAGGGTGGAGGCTCAAGGTCAAAGTCAAGGTCATGGTGGAATTCAGGGTGGAGGGTGGAGGCTCAAGGTCAAAGTCAAGGTCATGGCGGAATTTGGGGTGGAGGGTGGAGGGCAAAGTCAAGGTCATGGTGGAATTCGAGGTGGAGGGTCAAGGTCACGGTCAAGGTCAGGGTGGAGGCTCAAGGTCAAAGTGAAGGTCATGGTGGAATTTGGGGTGGAGGGTGGAGGTCAGGGTGGAGGCTCAAGGTCAAAGTCAAGGTCATGGTGGAATTCGGGGTGGAGGGTCAAGGTCACAGTGGAGGCTCAAGGTCAAAGTCAAGGTCATGGTGGAATTCAAGGTGGAGGGTGGAGGCTCAAGGTCAAAGTCAAGGTCATGGTGGAATTCAGGGTGGAGGGTGGAGGTCAAAGTCAAGGTCATGGTGGAATTCGGGGTGGAGGGTCAAGGTCACAGTGGAGGCTCAAGGTCAAAGTCAAGGTCATGGTGGAATTCGGGGTGGAGGATGGAGGTCAGGGTGGATGCTCACGGTCAAAGTCAAGGTCATGGTGGAATTCAGGGTGGAGGATGGAGGTCAGGGTGGAGGGTCTAGGTCAAAGTCAAGGTCATGGTGAAGTTCCCGGTGGAGGCTCAAGGTCAAAGTCAAGGTCATGGTGGAATTCGGGGTGGAGGGTCAAGGTTACCGTCAACGTCAGGGTGGAGGGTGGAGGTCAGGGTGGAGGCTCAAGGTCAAAGCCAAGGTCATGGTGGAATTCAGGGTGGAGGGTGGAGGTCAAAGTCAAGGTCATGGTGGAATTCGGGGTGGAGGGTCAAGGTCACGGTCAAGGTCACAGCGAAGGCTCAAGGTCAAAGTCAAGGTCATGGTGGAATTCAGGGTGGAGGGTGGAGGTCAAAGTCAAGGTCATGGTGGAATTCGGGGTGGAGGGTCAAGGTTACCGTCAACGTTAGGGTGGAGGGTGGAGGTCAGGGTGGAGGCTCAAGGTCAAAGTCAAGGTCATGGTGGAATTCAGGGTGGAGGGTGGAGGTCAGGGTGGAGGCTCAAGGTCAAAGTCAAGGTCATGGTGGAATTCAGGGTGGAGGATGGAGGTCGGGGTGGAGGCTCTAGGTCAAAGTCAAGGTCATGGTGGAATTCAGGGTGGAGGGTGGAGGTCAAAGTCAAGGTCATGGTGGAATTCGGAGTGGAGGGTCAAGGTCACCGTCAACGTCAGGGTGGAGGGTGGAGGTCAGGGTGGAGGCTCAAGGTCAAAGTCAAGGTCATGGTGGAATGCGGAGTGGACGGTCAAGGTCACCGTCAACGTCAGGGTGGAGGGTGGAGGTCAGGGTGGAGGCTCAAGGTGGAGGGTGGAGGTCAGGGTGGAGGCTCAAGGTCAAAGTCAAGGTCATGTTGGAATTCAGGGTGGAGGGTGGAGGTCAGGGTGAAGGCTCAAGATCAAAGTCAAGGTCATGGTGTAATTCGGAGTGGAGGGTCAAGGTAACGGTCAAGGTCAGGGTGGAGGCTCAAAGTCAAAGTCAAGGTCATGGTGGAATTCAGGGTGGAGGATGGAGGTCAGGGTGGAGGCTCTAGGTCAAAGTCAAGGTCATGGTGGAGTTCCCGGTGGAGGCTCAAGGTCAAAGTCAAGGTCATGGTGGAATGCGGAGTGGAGGGTCAAGGTCACCGTCAACGTCAGGGTGGAGGGTGGAGGTCAGGGTGGAGGGTGGAGGTCAGGGTGGAGGCTCAAGGTCAAAGTCAAGGTCATGGTGGAATGCGGAGTGGAGGGTCAAGGTCACCGTCAACGTCAGGGTGGAGGGTGGAGGTCAGGGTGGAGGCTCAAGGTCAAAGTCAAGGTCATGGTGGAATTCGGAGTGGAGGGTCGAGGTCACCGTCAAGGTCAGAGTGGAGGGTGGAGGTCAGGGTGGAGGCTCAAGGTCAAAGTCACGATCATGGTGGAGTTCGGGGTGGAGCGTCAAGGTCACGGTCAAGGTCATGGTGGAATTCAGGGCTGAGGGTGGAGGTCGAGGTGGAGGCTCAGGGTCAAAGTCAAGCTCATGGTGGAATTTGGAGTTGAAGGGTCAAGGTCACGGTCGAGGTCATGATGGAATTCGGGGTGGAGGATCAAGTTCACGGTCAAAGTCATGGCGCGAATCAGCGTGGAGGTCATGGTAAGGGTCAAGGTCAGAGTGGAGGTCAGGGTGGAGGTCAAGGTCAGTGTCAAGGTCAGGGTGAGGGTCTGCCTTCGCCTTTGCCTCTGCCTCTTGCTCTTCCTCCGCCTCTGCCTCTGCCACTTCCTCTGCATCTGCCTCTGCCTCTGCCGCTGCCTCAGACCCTGACCGCAACCTACACCCAGACCTCCACCCTGACCTCCACCCTGACCTTGACTGTGACCCTGACCTTCACCCTGACCTTGACTGTGACCCTGACCTTCACCCTGACATCCACCCTGACCTTGACCCCGACCCTGACCCAACCCTGACCTTGACCCGAACCCTGACCTCCACCCTGACCTTGACCTTGACCCTGACCTCCACCCTGACCTTGACCCTGACCCTGACCTCCACCCTGACCTTGACCCTGACTCTGACCTCCACCCTGACCTTGACCCTGACCCTGACCTCCACCCTGACCTTGACCCTGACCCTGACCTTCACCCTGACCTCCACCCTGACCTTGACTCTGACCCTGACCTCCACCCTGACCTTGACCCTGACCCTGACCTCCACCCTGACCTTGACCCTGACCCTGACCTCCACCCTGACCTTGACCCTGACCCTGACCTCCACCCTGACCTTGACCCGGACCCTGACCTCCACCCTGACCTTGACCGTGACCCTGAGCTCCACCCTGACCTTGACCCTGACCCTGACCTCCACCCTGACCTTGACTGTCACGTGACCTTGACCCTGACCTTGACCCTGACCCTGACCTCCACCCTGACCTTGACCCTGCTCCTGACCTCCACCCTGACCTTGACCCCGACCCTGACCTCCACCCTGACCTCCACCCTGACCTTGACTCTGACCCTGACCTCCACCCTGACCTTGACCTTGACGCTGACCTCCACCCTGACCTCCACCCTTACCTTGACAGTGACCCTGACCTCCACCCTGACCTTGACTGTCACTGTGACCTCGACCCTGACCTTGACCCGGACCCTGACCTCCACCCTGACCTTGATTCTGCCCCTGTCCTCCACCCTGACCTCGACTGTGACCCTGACCTCCACCCTGACCTTGACCTCATCCCTGACCTCCACCCTGACCTCTACCCTGACCTTGACTGTGACCGTGACCTCGACCCTGACCTTGACACGGACCCTGACCTCCACCCTGACCTTGACCCTAGCCCTGACCTCCACCCTGACCTTGACCCTGACCCTGACCTCCACCCTGACCTCCACCCTGACCTTGACTCTGACCCTGACCTCCACCCTGACCTTGACCTTGACTCTGACCTTGACTGTGACCCTGACCTCCACCCTGACCCTGACCTCCACCCTGACCTTGACCCTGACCCTGACCTTCACCCTGAGCTTGACCCTGCAACTGACCTCCACCCTGACCTTGAACTTGACCCTGACCTTCACCCTGACCTTGACCCTGACCCTGACCTCCACCCTGACCTTGACCCTGACCCTGACCTCCACCCTGACCTTGACTCTGACCCTGACCTCCACCCTGACCTCCACCCTGACCTTGACCCTGACCCTGAGCTTCACCCTGACCTTGACCCTGACCCTGACCTCCACTCTCACCTGGACCCCGACCCTGACCTCCACCCTGACCTTGACCCTGACCCTGACCTCCACCCTGACCTTGATCTTGACCTCGACCTCCACCGTGACCTTGACTCTGACCCTGACCTCCACCCTGACCTTGACCCTGACCCTGACCTCCACCCTGACCTTGACTGTGACCCTGACCTCCACCCTGACCTTGACTGTGACCGTGACCTCCGTCGTGACCTTGACCCGGACTCTGACCTCCACCCTGACCTTGACCTTGACCCTGACCTCCACGCTGACCTTGACCCTGACCCTGACCTTCACCCTGAGCTTGACCCTGCAACTGACCTCCACCCTGACCTTGAACTTGACCCTGACCTTCACCCTGACCTTGACCCTGACCCTGACCTCCACCCTGACCTTGACCCTGACCCTGACCTCCACCCTGACCTTGACTCTGACCCTGACCTCCACCCTGACCTCCACCCTGACCTTGACCCTGACCCTGAGCTTCACCCTGACCTTGACCCTGACCCTGACCCCCACCCTGACCTTGACTGTCACCGTGACCTCGACCCTGACCTTGACCCTGACCCTGACCTCCACCCTGACCTTGACTCTGACCCTGACCTCCACCCTGACCTTCACCTCGACTCTGACCATCACCCTGACCTTGACAGTGACCCTGACCTCCACCCTGACCTTGACCTTGACCCTGACCTCCACCCTGACCTTGACCCGGACCCTGACCTCCACCCTGACCTTGACCGTGACCCTGAGCTCCACCCTGACCTTGACCCTGACCCTCACCCTCCACCCTGACCTTGACCCCGACCCTGACCTCCACCCTGACCTTGACTGTCACCGTGACCTTGACCCTGACCTTGACCCTGACCCTGACCTCCACCCCGACCTTGACCCTGCCCCTGACCTCCACCCTGACCTTGACCCTGACCCTGACCTCCACCCCGACCTTGACTGTGACCCTGACCTCCACCCTGACCTTGACCCTGACCCTGACCTCCACTGTGACCTTGACTCTGACCCTGACCTCCACCCTGACCTTGACCCTGACTCTGACCTCCAACATGACCTTGACAGTGACCCTGACTTCCACCCTGACCTTGACAGTGACCCTGACCTCCACCCTGACCTTGATCTTGACCCTGACCTCCACCCTGACCTTGACCCGGACCCTGAACTCCACCCTGACCTTGACCGTGAACCTGAGCGCCAGCCTGACCTTGACCCTGACCCTGACCTTCACCCTGACCTTGACCCTGACCCTGACCTCCACCCTGACCTTGACCCTGACCCTGACCTCCACCCTGACCTCCACCCTGACCTTGACTCTGACCCTGACCTCCACCCTGACCTTGACCTTGACTCTGACCTTGACTGTGACCCTGACCTCCACCCTGACCCTGACCTCCACCCTGACCTTGACCCTGACCCTGACCTTCACCCTGAGCTTGACCCTGCAACTGACCTCCACCCTGACCTTGAACTTGACCCTGACCTTCACCCTGACCTTGACCCTGACCCTGACCTCCACCCTGACCTTGACCCTGACCCTGTCCTCCACCCTGACCTTGACTCTGACCCTGACCTCCACCCTGACCTTGACCTTGACCCTGACCTTGACTGTGACCCTGACCTCCACCCGGACCTTGACCTTGACACTGACCTCCACCCTGACCTTGACTCTGACCCTGACCTCCACCCTGACCATGACCCTGCCCCTGACCTTCACCCTGACCTTGACCCTGACCCTGACCTCCACCCTGACCTTGACTGTCACGTGACCTTGACCCTGACCTTGACCCTGACCCTGACCTCCACCCTGACCTTGACCCTGCTCCTGACCTCCACCCTGACCTTGACCCCGACCCTGACCTCCACCCTGACCTCCACCCTGACCTTGACTCTGACCCTGACCTCCACCCTGACCTTGACCTTGACGCTGACCTCCACCCTGACCTCCACCCTTACCTTGACAGTGACCCTGACCTCCACCCTGACCTTGACTGTCACTGTGACCTCGACCCTGACCTTGACCCGGACCCTGACCTCCACCCTGACCTTGATTCTGCCCCTGTCCTCCACCCTGACCTCGACTGTGACCCTGACCTCCACCCTGACCTTGACCTCATCCCTGACCTCCACCCTGACCTCCACCCTGACCTTGACTGTGACCGTGACCTCGACCCTGACCTTGACACGGACCCTGACCTCCACCCTGACCTTGACCCTATCCCTGACCTCCACCCTGACCTTGACCCTGACCCTGACCTCCACCCTGACCTCCACCCTGACCTTGACTCTGACCCTGACCTCCACCCTGACCTTGACCTTGACTCTGACCTTGACTGTGACCCTGACCTCCACCCTGACCCTGACCTCCACCCTGACCTTGACCCTGACCCTGACCTTCACCCTGAGCTTGACCCTGCAACTGACCTCCACCCTGACCTTGAACTTGACCCTGACCTTCACCCTGACCTTGACCCTGACCCTGACCTCCACCCTGACCTTGACCCTGACCCTGTCCTCCACCCTGACCTTGACTCTGACCCTGACCTCCACCCTGACCTCCACCCTGACCTTGACCCTGACCCTGAGCTTCACCCTGACCTTGACCCTGACCCTGACCTCCACCCTGACCTTGACTGTCACGTGACCTTGACCCTGACCTTGACCCTGACCCTGACCTCCACCCTGACCTTGACCCTGCTCCTGACCTCCACCCTGACCTTGACCCCGACCCTGACCTCCACCCTGACCTCCACCCTGACCTTGACTCTGACCCTGACCTCCACCCTGACCTTGACCTTGACGCTGACCTCCACCCTGACCTCCACCCTTACCTTGACAGTGACCCTGACCTCCACCCTGACCTTGACTGTCACTGTGACCTCGACCCTGACCTTGACCCGGACCCTGACCTCCACCCTGACCTTGATTCTGCCCCTGTCCTCCACCCTGACCTCGACTGTGACCCTGACCTCCACCCTGACCTTGACCTCATCCCTGACCTCCACCCTGACCTCTACCCTGACCTTGACTGTGACCGTGACCTCGACCCTGACCTTGACACGGACCCTGACCTCCACCCTGACCTTGACCCTAGCCCTGACCTCCACCCTGACCTTGACCCTGACCCTGACCTCCACCCTGACCTCCACCCTGACCTTGACTCTGACCCTGACCTCCACCCTGACCTTGACCTTGACTCTGACCTTGACTGTGACCCTGACCTCCACCCTGACCCTGACCTCCACCCTGACCTTGACCCTGACCCTGACCTTCACCCTGAGCTTGACCCTGCAACTGACCTCCACCCTGACCTTGAACTTGACCCTGACCTTCACCCTGACCTTGACCCTGACCCTGACCTCCACCCTGACCTTGACCCTGACCCTGACCTCCACCCTGACCTTGACTCTGACCCTGACCTCCACCCTGACCTCCACCCTGACCTTGACCCTGACCCTGAGCTTCACCCTGACCTTGACCCTGACCCTGACCTCCACTCTCACCTGGACCCCGACCCTGACCTCCACCCTGACCTTGACCCTGACCCTGACCTCCACCCTGACCTTGATCTTGACCTCGACCTCCACCGTGACCTTGACTCTGACCCTGACCTCCACCCTGACCTTGACCCTGACCCTGACCTCCACCCTGACCTTGACTGTGACCCTGACCTCCACCCTGACCTTGACTGTGACCGTGACCTCCGTCGTGACCTTGACCCGGACTCTGACCTCCACCCTGACCTTGACCTTGACCCTGACCTCCACCCTGACCTTGACCCTGACCCTGACCTACACCCTGACCTTGACCCTGACCCTGACCTCCACCCTGACCTTGACCCAGAGCGTGACCTCCACCCTGACCTTCACCCTGACCCTGACCTTGACCCTGACCTGCACCGTGACCTTGACTCTGACCCTGACCTCCACGCTGACCTTGACCCTGACCCTGACCTTCACCCTTAGCTTGACCCTGATCCTGACCTCCACCCTGACCGTCACCCTGACCTTGACTCTGACCCTGACCTCCACCCTGACCTTCACCCTGACCTTGACTCTGACCCTGACCCCCACCCTGACCTTGACCTTGACCCTGACCTTGACTGTGACCCTGACCTCCACCCGGACCTTGACCTTGACACTGACCTCCACCCTGACCTTGACTCTGACCCTGACCTCCACCCTGACCATGACCCTGCCCCTGACCTTCACCCTGACCTTGACCCTGACCCTGACCTCCACCCTGACCTTGACTGTCACGTGACCTTGACCCTGACCTTGACCCTGACCCTGACCTCCACCCTGACCTTGACCCTGCTCCTGACCTCCACCCTGACCTTGACCCCGACCCTGACCTCCACCCTGACCTCCACCCTGACCTTGACTCTGACCCTGACCTCCACCCTGACCTTGACCTTGACGCTGACCTCCACCCTGACCTCCACCCTTACCTTGACAGTGACCCTGACCTCCACCCTGACCTTGACTGTCACTGTGACCTCGACCCTGACCTTGACCCGGACCCTGACCTCCACCCTGACCTTGATTCTGCCCCTGTCCTCCACCCTGACCTCGACTCTGACCCTGACCTCCACCCTGACCTTCACCTCGACTCTGACCATCACCCTGACCTTGACAGTGACCCTGACCTCCACCCTGACCTTGACCTTGACCCTGACCTCCACCCTGACCTTGACCCGGACCCTGACCTCCACCCTGACCTTGACCGTGACCCTGAGCTCCACCCTGACCTTGACCCTGACCCTCACCCTCCACCCTGACCTTGACCCCGACCCTGACCTCCACCCTGACCTTGACTGTCACCGTGACCTTGACCCTGACCTTGACCCTGACCCTGACCTCCACCCCGACCTTGACCCTGCCCCTGACCTCCACCCTGACCTTGACCCTGACCCTGACCTCCACCCCGACCTTGACTGTGACCCTGACCTCCACCCTGACCTTGACCCTGACCCTGACCTCCACTGTGACCTTGACTCTGACCCTGACCTCCACCCTGACCTTGACCCTGACTCTGACCTCCAACATGACCTTGACAGTGACCCTGACTTCCACCCTGACCTTGACAGTGACCCTGACCTCCACCCTGACCTTGATCTTGACCCTGACCTCCACCCTGACCTTGACCCGGACCCTGAACTCCACCCTGACCTTGACCGTGAACCTGAGCGCCAGCCTGACCTTGACCCTGACCCTGACCTTCACCCTGACCTTGACCCTGACCCTGACCTCCACCCTGACCTTGACTCTGACCCTGACCTCCACCCTGACCTTGACCTTGACTCTGACCTTGACAGTGACCCTGACTTCCACCCTGACCTTGACAGTGACCCTGACCTCCACCCTGACCTTGATCTTGACCCTGACCTCCACCCTGACCTTGACCCTGACCCTGACCTTCACCCTGACCTCCACCCTGACCTTGACTCTGACCCTGACCTTCACCTCCACTCTGACCATCACCCTGACCTTGACAGTGACCCTGACCTCAACCCTGACCGTGACCTTGACCCTGACCTCCACCCTGACCTTGACCCGGACCCTGACCTCCACCCTGACCTTGACTGTCACCGTGACCTTGACCCTGACCTTGACCCTGACCCTGACCTCCACCCTGACCTTGACAGTGACCCTGACTTCCACCCTGACCTTGACAGTGACCCTGACCTCCACCCTGACCTTGATCTTGACCCTGACCTCCACCCTGACCTTGACCCGGACCCTGAACTCCACCCTGACCTTGACCGTGAACCTGAGCGCCACCCTGACCTTGACCCTGACCCTGACCTTCACCCTGACCTTGACCCTGACCCTGACCTCCACCCTGACCTTGACAGTGACCCTGACCTCCACCCTGACCTTGACTGTCACTGTGACCTCGACCCTGACCTCCACCCTGACCTTGACTGTCACTGTGACCTCGACCCTGACCTTGACCCTGACCCTGACCTCCACCCTGACCTTGACTGTCACCGTGACCTTGACCCTGACCTTGACCCTGACCCTGACCTTCACCCTGACCTTGACCTCATCCCTGACCTCCACCCTGACCTGGACCTTGACCCTGACCTCCACCCTGACCTTGACCCTCCCCCTGTCCTCCACCCTGACCTTGACCTCGACTCTGACCATCACCCTGACCTTGACAGTGACCCTGACCTCCACCCTGACTTTGATCTTGACCCTGACCTCCACCCTGACCTTGACCCGGACCCTGAACTCCACCCTGACCTTGACCGTGAACCTGAGCGCCACCCTGACCTTGACCCTGACCCTGACCTTCACCCTGACCTTGACCCTGACCCTGACCTCCACCCTGACCTTGACTGTCACTGAGACCTCGACCCTGACCTTGACCTTGACACTGACCACCACCTTGACCTTGACTCTGACCCTGACCTCCACCCTGACCTTGACCCTGACCCTGACCTCCACCCTGACCTTCACCTCGACTCTCACCATCACCCTGACCTTGACAGTGACCCTGACTTCCACCCTGACCTTGACAGTGACCCTGACCTCCACCCTGACCTTGATCTTGACCCTGACCTCCACCCTGACCTTGACCCGGACCCTGAACTCCACCCTGACCTTGACCGTGAACCTGAGCGCCAGCCTGACCTTGACCCTGACCCTGACCTTCACCCTGACCTTGACCCTGACCCTGACCTCCACCCTGACCTTGACTGTCACTGTGAGCTCGACCCTGACCTTGACCCGGACCCTGACCTCCACCCTGACCTTGACCCTGACCCTGACCTCCACCCTGACCTTGACCCTGACCCTGACCTCTACCCTGACTTCCACCCTGACCTTGACTCTGACCCTGACCTCCACCCTGACCTTGACCTTGACTCTGACCTTGACTGTGACCCTGACCTCCACCCTGACCTTGACCCTGACCCTGACCTCCACTGTGACCTTGACTCTGACCCTGACCTCCACCCTGACCTTGACCCTGACTCTGACCTCCAACATGACCTTGACAGTGACCCTGACTTCCACCCTGACCTTGACAGTGACCCTGACATCCACCCTGACCTTGATCTTGACCCTGACCTCCACCCTGACCTTGACCCGGACCCTGAACTCCACCCTGACCTTGACCGTAAACCTGAGCGCCAGCCTGACCTTGACCCTGACCCTGACCTTCACCCTGACCTTGACCCTGACCCTGACCTCCACCCTGACCTTGACTGTCACTGTGACCTCGACCCTGACCTTGACCTGGACCCTGACCTCCACCCTGACCTTGACCCTGACCCTGACCTTCACCCTGACCTTCACCTCGACTCTCACCATCACCCTGACCTTGACAGTGACC
Organism: Tenthredo distinguenda; assembly: GCA_947538915.1. NCBI lineage: Eukaryota > Metazoa > Arthropoda > Insecta > Hymenoptera > Tenthredinidae > Tenthredo > Tenthredo distinguenda. The sequence goes on from OX384534.1 coordinate 18,918,253, forward strand.
CTGACTTCCACCCTGACCTTGACAGTGACCCTGACCTCCACCCTGACCTTGATCTTGACCCTGACCTCCACCCTGACCTTGACCCGGACCCTGAACTCCACCCTGACCTTGACCGTGAACCTGAGCGCCAGCCTGACCTTGACCCTGACCCTGACCTTCACCCTGACCGTGACCCTGACCCTGACCTCCACCCTGACCTTGACTGTCACTGTGAGCTCGATCCTGACCTTGACCCGGACCCTGACCTCCACCCTGACCTTGACCCTGACCCTGACCTCCACCCTGACCTTGACCCTGACCCTGACCTCTACCCTGACTTCCACCCTGACCTTGACTCTGACCCTGACCTCCACCCTGACCTTGACCCTGACCCTGACCTTCACCCTGACCTTGACCCTGACCCTGACCTCCACCCTGACCTTGACCCTGACCCTGACTTTCACCCTGACCTCCACCCTGACCTTGACTCTGACCCTGACCTTCACCTCCACTCTGACCATCACCCTGACCTTGACAGTGACCCTGACCTCAACCCTGACCGTGACCTTGACCCTGACCTCCACCCTGACCTTGACCCGGACCCTGACCTCCACCCTGACCTTGACTGTCACCGTGACCTTGACCCTGACCTTGACCCTGACCCTGACCTCCACCCTGACCTTGACCCTGCCCCTGACCTCCACCCTGACCTTGACCCTGACCCTGACCTCCACCCTGACCTTGACTCTGACCCTGACCTCCACCCTGACCTTGACCTTGACGCTGACCTCCACCCTTACCTTGACAGTGACCCTGACCTCCACCCTGACCTTGACTGTCACTGTGACCTCGACCCTGACCTCCACCCTGACCTTGACTGTCACTGTGACCTCGACCCTGACCTTGACCCTGACCCTGACCTCCACCCTGACCTTGACTGTCACCGTGACCTTGACCCTGACCTTGACCCTGACCCTGACCTCCACCCTGACCTTGACCTCATCCCTGACCTCCACCCTGACCTGGACCTTGACCCTGACCTCCACCCTGACCTTGACCCTCCCCCTGTCCTCCACCCTGACCTTGACCTCGACTCTGACCATCACCCTGACCTTGACAGTGACCCTGACCTCCACCCTGACCTTGACCCGGACTTGACCTCCACCCTGACCTTGACCGTGACCCTGAGCTCCATTCTGACCTTGACCCTGACCCTGACCTTCACCCTGACCTTGACCCTGACCCTGACCTCCACCCTGACCTTGACTGTCACCGTGACCTTGACCCTGACCTTGACCCTGACTCTGACCTCCAACATGACCTTGACCATGCCCCTGACCTCCACCCTGACCTTGACCCTGACCCTGACCTCCACCCTGACCTTGACCCTGACCCTGACCTTCACCCTGACCTCCACCCTGACCTTGACTCTGACCCTGACCTCCACCCTGACCTTTACCTCGACTCTGACCATCACCCTGACCTTGACAGTGACCCTGACCTCAACCCTGACCTTGACCTTGACCCTGACCTCCACCCTGACCTTGACCCGGACCTGACCTCCACCCTGACCTTGACCGTGACCCTGAGCTCCATTCTGACCTTGACCCTGACCCTGACCTCCACCCTGACCTTGACTGTCACCGTGACCTTGACCCTGACCTTGACCCTGACCCTGACCTCCACCCTGACCTTGACAGTGACCCTGACTTCCACCCTGACCTTGACAGTGACCCTGACCTCCACCCTGACCTTGATCTTGACCCTGACCTCCACCCTGACCTTGACCCGGACCCTGAACTCCACCCTGACCTTGACCGTGAACCTGAGCGCCACCCTGACCTTGACCCTGACCCTGACCTTCACCCTGACCTTGACCCTGACCCTGACCTCCACCCTGACCTTGACAGTGACCCTGACCTCCACCCTGACCTTGACTGTCACTGTGACCTCGACCCTGACCTCCACCCTGACCTTGACTGTCACTGTGACCTCGACCCTGACCTTGACCCTGACCCTGACCTCCACCCTGACCTTGACTGTCACCGTGACCTTGACCCTGACCTTGACCCTGACCCTGACCTTCACCCTGACCTTGACCTCATCCCTGACCTCCACCCTGACCTGGACCTTGACCCTGACCTCCACCCTGACCTTGACCCTCCCCCTGTCCTCCACCCTGACCTTGACCTCGACTCTGACCATCACCCTGACCTTGACAGTGACCCTGACCTCCACCCTGACTTTGATCTTGACCCTGACCTCCACCCTGACCTTGACCCGGACCCTGAACTCCACCCTGACCTTGACCGTGAACCTGAGCGCCACCCTGACCTTGACCCTGACCCTGACCTTCACCCTGACCTTGACCCTGACCCTGACCTCCACCCTGACCTTGACTGTCACTGAGACCTCGACCCTGACCTTGACCTTGACACTGACCACCACCTTGACCTTGACTCTGACCCTGACCTCCACCCTGACCTTGACCCTGACCCTGACCTCCACCCTGACCTTCACCTCGACTCTCACCATCACCCTGACCTTGACAGTGACCCTGACTTCCACCCTGACCTTGACAGTGACCCTGACCTCCACCCTGACCTTGATCTTGACCCTGACCTCCACCCTGACCGTGACCCGGGCCCTGAACTCCACCCTGACCTTGACCGTGAACCTGAGCGCCGCCCTGACCTTGACTCTGACCCTGACCTCCACCCTGACCTTGACCTTGACGCTGACCTCCACCCTTACCTTGACAGTGACCCTGACCTCCACCCTGACCTTGACTGTCACTGTGACCTCGACCCTGACCTCCACCCTGACCTTGACTGTCACTGTGACCTCGACCCTGACCTTGACCCGGACCCTGACCTCCACCCTGACCTTGATTCTGCCCCTGTCCTCCACCCCGACCTCGACTGTGACCCTGACCTCCACCCTGACCCTGACCTCATTCCTGACCTCCACCCTGACCTGGACCTTGACCCTGACCTCCACCCTGACCTTGACCCTGCCCCTGTCCTCCACCGTGACCTTGACCACGACTCTGACCATCACCCTGACCTTGACAGTGACCCTGACCTCCACCCTGACCTTGATCTTGACCCTGACCTCCACCCTGACCTTGACCCTGACTCTGACCTCCAACATGACCTTGACCCTGCCCCTGACCTCCACCCTGACCTTGACCCTGACCCTGACCTCCACCCTGACCTTGACCCTGACCCTGACCTTCACCCTGACCTCCACCCTGACCTTGACTCCGACCCTGACCTCCACACTGACCTTCACCTCGACTCTGACCATTACCCTGACCTTGACAGTGACCCTGACTTCCACCCTGACCTTGACAGTGACCCTGACCTCCACCCTGACCTTGACCCTGACCCTGACCTCCACCGTGACCTTGACTCTGACCCTGACCTCCACCCTGACCTTGACCCTGACTCTGACCTCCAACATGACCTTGACCCTGCCCCTGACCTCCACCCTGACCTTCACCCTGACCCTGACCTCCACCCTGACCTTGACCCTGACCCTGACCTTCACCCTGACCTCCACCCTGACCTTGACTCTGACCCTGACCTCCACCCTGACCTTCACCTCGACTCTGACCATCACCCTGACCTTGACAGTGACCCTGACCTCAACCCTGACCTTGACCTTGACCCTGACCTCCACCCTGACCTTGACCCGGACCCTGACCTCCACCCTGACCTTGACCGTGACCCTGAGCTCCATTCTGACCTTGACCCTGACCCTGACCTTCACCCTGACCTTGACCCTGACCCTGACCTCCACCCTGACCTTGACCCTGCCCCTGTCCTCCACCGTGACCTTGACCACGACTCTGACCATCACCCTGACCTTGACAGTGACCCTGACCTCCAACCTGACCTTGATCTTGACCCTGACCTCCACCCTGACCTTGACCCGGACCCTGAACTCCACCCTGACCTTGACCGTGAACCTGAGCGCCAGCCTGACCTTGACCCTGACCCTGACCTTCACCCTGACCCTGACCTCCACCCTGACCTTGACTGTCACTGTGACCTCGACCCTGACCTTGACCCGGACCCTGACCTCCACCCTGACCTTGACCCTGACCCTGACCTCCACCCTGACCTTGACCCTGACCCTGACCTTCACCCTGACCTCCACCCTGACCTTGACTCTGACCCTGACCTTTACCTCGACTCTGACCATCACCCTGACCTTGACAGTGACCCTGACCTCAACCCTGACCTTGACCCTGACCCTGACCTCCACCCTGACCTTGACCCTGACCCTGACCTCTACCCTGACTTCCACCCTGACCTTGACTCTGACCCTGACCTCCACCCTGACCTTGACCTTGACTCTGACCTTGACTGTGACCCTGACCTCCACCCTGACCTTGACCCTGCCGCTGACCTCCACCCTGACCTTGACCCTGACCGTGACCTTCACCCTGACCTCCACCCTGACCTTGACCCTGACCCTGACCTTCACCCTGACCTCCACCCTGACGTTGACTCTGACCCTGACCTCCACCCTGACCTTCAACTCGACTCTCACCATCACCCTGACCTTGACAGTGACCCTGACTTCCACCCTGACCTTGACCTTGACCCTGACCTCCACCCTGACCTTGACCTGGACCCTGACCTCCACCCTGACCTTGACCGTGACCCTGAGCTCCACCCTGACCTTGACCCTGACCCTGACCTTCACCCTGACTTTGACCCTGACCCTGACCTCCACCCTGACCTTGACTGTCACCGTGACCTTGACCCTGACCTTGACCCTGACCCTGACCTCCACCCTGACCTTGACCTCATCCCTGACCTCCACCCTGACCTGGACCTTGACCCTGACCTCCACCCTGACCTTGACCCTCCCCCTGTCCTCCACCCTGACCTGGACCTTGACCCTGACCTCCACCCTGACCTTGACCCTCCCCCTGTCCTCCACCCTGACCTTGACCTCGACTCTGACCATCACCCTGACCTTGACAGTGACCCTGACCTCCACCCTGACCTTGATCTTGACCCTGACCTCCACCCTGACCTTGACCCGGACCCTGAACTCCACCCTGACCTTGACCGTGAACCTGAGCGCCACCCTGACCTTGACCCTGACCCTGACCTTCACCCTGACCTTGACCCTGACCCTGACCTCCACCCTGACCTTGACTGTCACTGTGACCTCGACCCTGACCTTGACCCGGACCCTGACCATCACCCTGACCTTGACAGTGACCCTGACCTCCACCCTGACCTTGATCTTGACCCTGACCTCCACCCTGACCTTCAGCTCGACTCTGACCATCACCCTGACCTTGACAGTGACCCTGACCTCAACCCTGACCTTTACCTTGACCCTGACCTCCACCCTGACCTTGACCCGGACCCTGACCTCCATTCTGACCTTGACCCTGACCCTGACCTTCACCCTGACCTTGACCCTGACCCTGACCTCCACCCTGACCTTGACCCTGCCCCTGACCTCCACCCTGACCTTGACCCTGACCCTGACCTCCACCCTGACCTTCACCCTGACCTTGACTCTGACCCTGACCTCCACCCTGACCTTGACCTCATCCCTGACCTCCACCCTGACCTCCACCCTGACCTTGACTGTGACCGTGACCTCGACCCTGACCTTGACCCGGACCCTGACCTCCACCCTGACCTTGACCCTAGCTCTGACCTCCACCCTGACCTTGACCCTGACCCTGACCTTCACCCTGACCTTGACCCTAACCCTGACCTCCACCCTGACCTTGACTGTCACCGTGACCTTGACTCTGACCTTGACCCTGACCCTGACCTCCACCCTAACCTCGACCCTGCCCCTGACCTCCACCCTGACCTTGACCCTGACCTTGACCTCCACCCTGACCTCCACCCTGACCTTGACTCTGACCCTGACGTCCACCCTGACCTTGACCTTGACTCTGACCTTGACTGTGACCCTGACCTCCACCCTGACCCTGACCTCCACCCTGACCTTGACCCTGACCCTGACCTTCACCCTGAGCTTGACCCTGCAACTGACCTCCACCCTGACCTTGAACTTGACCCTGACCTTCACCCTGACCTTGACCCTGACCCTGACCTCCACCCTGACCTTGACCCTGACCCTGACCTCCACCCTGACCTTGACTGTGACCCTGACCTCCACCCTGACCTTGACTGTGACCGTGACCTCCGTCGTGACCTTGACCCGGACTCTGACCTCCACCCTGACCTTGACCCTGACCCTGACCTCCACCCTGACCTTGACCCTGACCCTGACCTACACCCTGACCTTGACCCTGACCCTGACCTCCACCCTGACCTTGACCCAGAGCGTGACCTCCACCCTGACCTTCACCCTGACCCTGACCTTGACCCTGACTTGCACCGTGACCTTGACTCTGACCCTGACCTCCACGCTGACCTTGACCTTGACCCTGACCTCCACCCTGACCTTGACCCGGACCCTGACCTCCACCCTGACCTTGACCGTGACCCTGAGCTCCACCCTGACCTTGACCGTGACCCTGACCTTCACCCTGACCTTGACCCCGACCCTGACCTCCACCCTGACCTTGACTGTCACCGTGACCTTGACCCTGACCTTGACCCTGACCCTGACCTCCACCCTGACCTTGACCCTGCCCCTGACCTCCACCCTGACCTTGACCCTGACCCTGACCTCCACCCTGACCTCCACCCTGACCTTGACTCTGACCCTGACCTCCACCCTGACCTTGACCTTGACGCTGACCTCCACCCTGACCTCCACCCTTACCTTGACAGTGACCCTGACCTCCACCCTGACCTTGACCTTGACCCTGACCTCCACCCTGACCTTGACTCTGACCCTGACCTCCACCCTGACCTTGACCTCGACTCTGACCATCACCCTGACCTTGACAGTGACCCTGACCTCCACCCTGACCTTGACCCTGACCCTGACCTCCACCCTGACCTTGACCCTGACCCTGACCTCCACCCTGACCTTGACTGTGACCCTGACCTCCACCCTGACCTTGACTGTGACCGTGACCTCCGTCGTGACCTTGACCCGGACTCTGACCTCCACCCTGACCTTGACCCTGACCCTGACCTCCACCCTGACCTTGACCCTGACCCTGACCTACACCCTGACCTTGACCCTGACCCTGACCTCCACCCTGACCTTGACCCAGAGCGTGACCTCCACCCTGACCTTCACCCTGACCCTGACCTTGACCCTGACTTGCACCGTGACCATGACTCTGACCCTGACCTCCACGCTGACCTTGACCTTGACCCTGACCTCCACCCTGACCTTCACCCGGACCCTGACCTCCACCCTGACCTTGACCGTGACCCTGAGCTCCACCCTGACCTTGACCGTGACCCTGACCTTCACCCTGACCTTGACCCCGACCCTGACCTCCACCCTGACCTTGACCCTGACCCTGACCTCCACCCTGACCTTGACCCTGACCCTGACCTCTACCCTGACTTCCACCCTGACCTTGACTCTGACCCTGACCTCCACCCTGACCTTGACCTTGACTCTGACCTTGACAGTGACCCTGACTTCCACCCTGACCTTGACAGTGACCCTGACCTCCACCCTGACCTTGATCTTGACCCTGACCTCCACCCTGACCTTGACCCGGACCCTGAACTCCACCCTGACCTTGACCGTGAACCTGAGCGCCAGCCTGACCTTGACCCTGACCCTGACCTTCACCCTGACCTTGACCCTGACCCTGACCTCCACCCTGACCTTGACTGTCACTGTGACCTCGACCCTGACCTTGACTCTGACCCTGACCTCCACCTCCACTCTGACCATCACCCTGACCTTGACAGTGACCCTGACCTCAACCCTGACCGTGACCTTGACCCTGACCTCCACCCTGACCTTGACCCGGACCCTGACCTCCACCCTGACCTTGACTGTCACCGTGACCTTGACCCTGACCTTGACCCTGACCCTGACCTCCACCCTGACCTTGACCCTGCCCCTGACCTCCACCCTGACCTTGACCCTGACCCTGACCTCCACCCTGACCTTGACTCTGACCCTGACCTCCACCCTGACCTTGACCTTGACGCTGACCTCCACCCTTACCTTGACAGTGACCCTGACCTCCACCCTGACCTTGACTGTCACTGTGACCTCGACCCTGACCTCCACCCTGACCTTGACTGTCACTGTGACCTCGACCCTGACCTTGACCCTGACCCTGACCTTCACCCTGACCTTGACTGTCACCGTGACCTTGACCCTGACCTTGACCCTGACCCTGACCTCCACCCTGACCTTGACCTCATCCCTGACCTCCACCCTGACCTGGACCTTGACCCTGACCTCCACCCTGACCTTGACCCTCCCCCTGTCCTCCACCCTGACCTTGACCCTCCCCCTGTCCTCCACCCTGACCTTGACCTCGACTCTGACCATCACCCTGACCTTGACAGTGACCCTGACCTCCACCCTGACCTTGACCCGGACCCTGAACTCCACCCTGACCTTGACCGTGAACCTGAGCGCCAGCCTGACCTTGACCCTGACCCTGACCTTCACCCTGACCCTGACCTCCACCCTGACCTTGACTGTCACTGTGACCTCGACCCTGACCTTGACCCGGACCCTGACCTCCACCCTGACCTTGACCCTGACCCTGACCTCCACCCTGACCTTGACCCTGACCCTGACCTTCACCCTGACCTCCACCCTGACCTTGACTCTGACCCTGACCTTTACCTCGACTCTGACCATCACCCTGACCTTGACAGTGACCCTGACCTCAACCCTGACCTTGACCCTGACCCTGACCTCCACCCTGACCTTCACCCTGACCCTGACCTCTACCCTGACTTCCACCCTGACCTTGACTCTGACCCTGACCTCCACCCTGACCTTGACCTTGACTCTGACCTTGACTGTGACCCTGACCTCCACCCTGACCTTGACCCTGCCGCTGACCTCCACCCTGACCTTGACCCTGACCGTGACCTTCACCCTGACCTCCACCCTGACCTTGACCCTGACCCTGACCTTCACCCTGACCTCCACCCTGACGTTGACTCTGACCCTGACCTCCACCCTGACCTTCAACTCGACTCTCACCATCACCCTGACCTTGACAGTGACCCTGACTTCCACCCTGACCTTGACCTTGACCCTGACCTCCACCCTGACCTTGACCTGGACCCTGACCTCCACCCTGACCTTGACCGTGACCCTGAGCTCCACCCTGACCTTGACCCTGACCCTGACCTTCACCCTGACTTTGACCCTGACCCTGACCTCCACCCTGACCTTGACTGTCACCGTGACCTTGACCCTGACCTTGACCCTGACCCTGACCTCCACCCTGACCTTGACCTCATCCCTGACCTCCACCCTGACCTGGACCTTGACCCTGACCTCCACCCTGACCTTGACCCTCCCCCTGTCCTCCACCCTGACCTGGACCTTGACCCTGACCTCCACCCTGACCTTGACCCTCCCCCTGTCCTCCACCCTGACCTTGACCTCGACTCTGACCATCACCCTGACCTTGACAGTGACCCTGACCTCCACCCTGACCTTGATCTTGACCCTGACCTCCACCCTGACCTTGACCCGGACCCTGAACTCCACCCTGACCTTGACCGTGAACCTGAGCGCCACCCTGACCTTGACCCTGACCCTGACCTTCACCCTGACCTTGACCCTGACCCTGACCTCCACCCTGACCTTGACTGTCACTGTGACCTCGACCCTGACCTTGACCCGGACCCTGACCATCACCCTGACCTTGACAGTGACCCTGACCTCCACCCTGACCTTGATCTTGACCCTGACCTCCACCCTGACCTTCAGCTCGACTCTGACCATCACCCTGACCTTGACAGTGACCCTGACCTCAACCCTGACCTTTACCTTGACCCTGACCTCCACCCTGACCTTGACCCGGACCCTGACCTCCATTCTGACCTTGACCCTGACCCTGACCTTCACCCTGACCTTGACCCTGACCCTGACCTCCACCCTGACCTTGACTGTCACCTTGACCTTGACCCTGACCTTGACCCTGAACCTGACCTCCACCCTGACCTTGACCCTGCCCCTGACCTCCACCCTGACCTTGACCCTGACCCTGACCTCCACCCTGACCTTCACCCTGACCTTGACTCTGACCCTGACCTCCACCCTGACCTTGACCTCATCCCTGACCTCCACCCTGACCTCCACCCTGACCTTGACTGTGACCGTGACCTCGACCCTGACCTTGACCCGGACCCTGACCTCCACCCTGACCTTGACCCTAGCTCTGACCTCCACCCTGACCTTGACCCTGACCCTGACCTTCACCCTGACCTTGACCCTAACCCTGACCTCCACCCTGACCTTGACTGTCACCGTGACCTTGACTCTGACCTTGACCCTGACCCTGACCTCCACCCTAACCTCGACCCTGCCCCTGACCTCCACCCTGACCTTGACCCTGACCTTGACCTCCACCCTGACCTCCACCCTGACCTTGACTCTGACCCTGACGTCCACCCTGACCTTGACCTTGACTCTGACCTTGACTGTGACCCTGACCTCCACCCTGACCCTGACCTCCACCCTGACCTTGACCCTGACCCTGACCTTCACCCTGAGCTTGACCCTGCAACTGACCTCCACCCTGACCTTGAACTTGACCCTGACCTTCACCCTGACCTTGACCCTGACCCTGACCTCCACCCTGACCTTGACCCTGACCCTGACCTCCACCCTGACCTTGACTGTGACCCTGACCTCCACCCTGACCTTGACTGTGACCGTGACCTCCGTCGTGACCTTGACCCGGACTCTGACCTCCACCCTGACCTTGACCCTGACCCTGACCTCCACCCTGACCTTGACCCTGACCCTGACCTACACCCTGACCTTGACCCTGACCCTGACCTCCACCCTGACCTTGACCCAGAGCGTGACCTCCACCCTGACCTTCACCCTGACCCTGACCTTGACCCTGACTTGCACCGTGACCTTGACTCTGACCCTGACCTCCACGCTGACCTTGACCTTGACCCTGACCTCCACCCTGACCTTGACCCGGACCCTGACCTCCACCCTGACCTTGACCGTGACCCTGAGCTCCACCCTGACCTTGACCGTGACCCTGACCTTCACCCTGACCTTGACCCCGACCCTGACCTCCACCCTGACCTTGACTGTCACCGTGACCTTGACCCTGACCTTGACCCTGACCCTGACCTCCACCCTGACCTTGACCCTGCCCCTGACCTCCACCCTGACCTTGACCCTGACCCTGACCTCCACCCTGACCTCCACCCTGACCTTGACTCTGACCCTGACCTCCACCCTGACCTTGACCTTGACGCTGACCTCCACCCTGACCTCCACCCTTACCTTGACAGTGACCCTGACCTCCACCCTGACCTTGACCTTGACCCTGACCTCCACCCTGACCTTGACTCTGACCCTGACCTCCACCCTGACCTTGACCTCGACTCTGACCATCACCCTGACCTTGACAGTGACCCTGACCTCCACCCTGACCTTGACCCTGACCCTGACCTCCACCCTGACCTTGACCCTGACCCTGACCTCCACCCTGACCTTGACTGTGACCCTGACCTCCACCCTGACCTTGACTGTGACCGTGACCTCCGTCGTGACCTTGACCCGGACTCTGACCTCCACCCTGACCTTGACCCTGACCCTGACCTCCACCCTGACCTTGACCCTGACCCTGACCTACACCCTGACCTTGACCCTGACCCTGACCTCCACCCTGACCTTGACCCAGAGCGTGACCTCCACCCTGACCTTCACCCTGACCCTGACCTTGACCCTGACTTGCACCGTGACCATGACTCTGACCCTGACCTCCACGCTGACCTTGACCTTGACCCTGACCTCCACCCTGACCTTCACCCGGACCCTGACCTCCACCCTGACCTTGACCGTGACCCTGAGCTCCACCCTGACCTTGACCGTGACCCTGACCTTCACCCTGACCTTGACCCCGACCCTGACCTCCACCCTGACCTTGACCCTGACCCTGACCTCCACCCTGACCTTGACCCTGACCCTGACCTCCACCCTGACCTTGACCCTGACCCTGACCTCTACCCTGACTTCCACCCTGACCTTGACTCTGACCCTGACCTCCACCCTGACCTTGACCTTGACTCTGACCTTGACAGTGACCCTGACTTCCACCCTGACCTTGACAGTGACCCTGACCTCCACCCTGACCTTGATCTTGACCCTGACCTCCACCCTGACCTTGACCCGGACCCTGAACTCCACCCTGACCTTGACCGTGAACCTGAGCGCCAGCCTGACCTTGACCCTGACCCTGACCTTCACCCTGACCTTGACCCTGACCCTGACCTCCACCCTGACCTTGACTGTCACTGTGACCTCGACCCTGACCTTGACCCGGACCCTGACCTTCACCCTGACCTTGACCCTGACCCTGACCTCCACCCTGACCTTGACCCTGACCCTGACCTTCACCCTGACCTCCACCCTGACCTTGACTCTGACCCTGACCTCCACCTCCACTCTGACCATCACCCTGACCTTGACAGTGACCCTGACCTCAACCCTGACCGTGACCTTGACCCTGACCTCCACCCTGACCTTGACCCGGACCCTGACCTCCACCCTGACCTTGACTGTCACCGTGACCTTGACCCTGACCTTGACCCTGACCCTGACCTCCACCCTGACCTTGACCCTGCCCCTGACCTCCACCCTGACCTTGACCCTGACCCTGACCTCCACCCTGACCTTGACTCTGACCCTGACCTCCACCCTGACCTTGACCTTGACGCTGACCTCCACCCTTACCTTGACAGTGACCCTGACCTCCACCCTGACCTTGACTGTCACTGTGACCTCGACCCTGACCTCCACCCTGACCTTGACTGTCACTGTGACCTCGACCCTGACCTTGACCCTGACCCTGACCTTCACCCTGACCTTGACTGTCACCGTGACCTTGACCCTGACCTTGACCCTGACCCTGACCTCCACCCTGACCTTGACCTCATCCCTGACCTCCACCCTGACCTGGACCTTGACCCTGACCTCCACCCTGACCTTGACCCTCCCCCTGTCCTCCACCCTGACCTTGACCCTCCCCCTGTCCTCCACCCTGACCTTGACCTCGACTCTGACCATCACCCTGACCTTGACAGTGACCCTGACCTCCACCCTGACCTTGACCCGGACTTGACCTCCACCCTGACCTTGACCGTGACCCTGAGCTCCATTCTGACCTTGACCCTGACCCTGACCTTCACCCTGACCTTGACCCTGACCCTGACCTCCACCCTGACCTTGACTGTCACCGTGACCTTGACCCTGACCTTGACCCTGACTCTGACCTCCAACATGACCTTGACCATGCCCCTGACCTCCACCCTGACCTTGACCCTGACCCTGACCTCCACCCTGACCTTGACCCTGACCCTGACCTTCACCCTGACCTCCACCCTGACCTTGACTCTGACCCTGACCTCCACCCTGACCTTTACCTCGACTCTGACCATCACCCTGACCTTGACAGTGACCCTGACCTCAACCCTGACCTTGACCTTGACCCTGACCTCCACCCTGACCTTGACCCGGACCTGACCTCCACCCTGACCTTGACCGTGACCCTGAGCTCCATTCTGACCTTGACCCTGACCCTGACCTCCACCCTGACCTTGACTGTCACTGTGACCTCGACCCTGACCTTGACCCGGACCCTGACCTCCACCCTGACCTTGACCCTGACCCTGACCTCCACCCTGACCTTGACCCTGACCCTGACCTTCACCCTGACCTCCACCCTGACCTTGACTCTGACCCTGACCTTTACCTCGACTCTGACCATCACCCTGACCTTGACAGTGACCCTGACCTCAACCCTGACCTTGACCCTGACCCTGACCTCCACCCTGACCTTGACCCTGACTCTGACCTCCAACATGACCTTGACCCTGCCCCTGACCTCCACCCTGACCTTGACCCCGACCCTGACCTCCACCCTGACCTTGACTATGACCCTGACCTTTACCTCGACTCTGACCATCACCCTGACCTTGACAGTGACCCTGACCTCAACCCTGACCTTGACCTTGACCCTGACCTCCACCCTGACCTTGACCCGGACCCTGACCTCCACCCTGACCTTGACCCTGCCCCTGACCTCCACCCTGACCTTGACCCTGACCCTGACCTCTACCCTGACTTCCACCCTGACCTTGACTCTGACCCTGACCTCCACCCTGACCTTGACCTTGACTCTGACCTTGACTGTGACCCTGACCTCCACCCTGACCTTGACCCTGCCCCTGACCTCCACCCTGACCTTGACCCTGACCGTGACCTTCACCCTGACCTCCACCCTGACCTTGACCCTGACCCTGACCTTCACCCTGACCTCCACCCTGACGTTGACTCTGACCCTGACCTCCACCCTGACCTTCAACTCGACTCTCACCATCACCCTGACCTTGACAGTGACCCTGACTTCCACCCTGACCTTGACCTTGACCCTGACCTCCACCCTGACCTTGACCTGGACCCTGACCTCCACCCTGACCTTGACCGTGACCCTGAGCTCCACCCTGACCTTGACCCTGACCCTGACCTTCACCCTGACTTTGACCCTGACCCTGACCTCCACCCTGACCTTGACTGTCACCGTGACCTTGACCCTGACCTTGACCCTGACCCTGACCTCCACCCTGACCTTGACCTCATCCCTGACCTCCACCCTGACCTGGACCTTGACCCTGACCTCCACCCTGACCTTGACCCTCCCCCTGTCCTCCACCCTGACCTGGACCTTGACCCTGACCTCCACCCTGACCTTGACCCTCCCCCTGTCCTCCACCCTGACCTTGACCTCGACTCTGACCATCACCCTGACCTTGACAGTGACCCTGACCTCCACCCTGACCTTGATCTTGACCCTGACCTCCACCCTGACCTTGACCCGGACCCTGAACTCCACCCTGACGTTGACCGTGAACCTGAGCGCCACCCTGACCTTGACCCTGACCCTGACCTTCACCCTGACCTTGACCCTGACCCTGACCTCCACCCTGACCTTGACCTGGACCCTGACCTCCACCCTGACCTTGACCGTGACCCTGAGCTCCACCCTGACCTTGACCCTGACCCTGACCTTCACCCTGACTTTGACCCTGACCCTGACCTCCACCCTGACCTTGACTGTCACCGTGACCTTGACCCTGACCTTGACCCTGACCCTGACCTCCACCCTGACCTTGACCTCATCCCTGACCTCCACCCTGACCTGGACCTTGACCCTGACTTCCACCCTGACCTTGACCCTCCCCCTGTCCTCCACCCTGACCTGGACCTTGACCCTGACCTCCACCCTGACCTTGACCCTCCCCCTGTCCTCCACCCTGACCTTGACCTCGACTCTGACCATCACCCTGACCTTGACAGTGACCCTGACCTCCACCCTGACCTTGATCTTGACCCTGACCTCCACCCTGACCTTGACCCGGACCCTGAACTCCACCCTGACCTTGACCGTGAACCTGAGCGCCACCCTGACCTTGACCCTGACCCTGACCTTCACCCTGACCTTGACCCTGACCCTGACCTCCACCCTGACCCTGACCTCCACCCTGACCTTGACCCTGACCCTGACCTTCACCCTGAGCTTGACCCTGCAACTGACCTCCACCCTGACCTTGAACTTGACCCTGACCTTCACCCTGACCTTGACCCTGACCCTGACCTCCACCCTGACCTTGACCCTGACCCTGACCTCCACCCTGACCTTGACTGTGACCCTGACCTCCACCCTGACCTTGACTGTGACCGTGACCTCCGTCGTGACCTTGACCCGGACTCTGACCTCCACCCTGACCTTGACCCTGACCCTGACCTCCACCCTGACCTTGACCCTGACCCTGACCTACACCCTGACCTTGACCCTGACCCTGACCTCCACCCTGACCTTGACCCAGAGCGTGACCTCCACCCTGACCTTCACCCTGACCCTGACCTTGACCCTGACTTGCACCGTGACCTTGACTCTGACCCTGACCTCCACGCTGACCTTGACCTTGACCCTGACCTCCACCCTGACCTTGACCCGGACCCTGACCTCCACCCTGACCTTGACCGTGACCCTGAGCTCCACCCTGACCTTGACCGTGACCCTGACCTTCACCCTGACCTTGACCCCGACCCTGACCTCCACCCTGACCTTGACTGTCACCGTGACCTTGACCCTGACCTTGACCCTGACCCTGACCTCCACCCTGACCTTGACCCTGCCCCTGACCTCCACCCTGACCTTGACCCTGACCCTGACCTCCACCCTGACCTCCACCCTGACCTTGACTCTGACCCTGACCTCCACCCTGACCTTGACCTTGACGCTGACCTCCACCCTGACCTCCACCCTTACCTTGACAGTGACCCTGACCTCCACCCTGACCTTGACCTTGACCCTGACCTCCACCCTGACCTTGACTCTGACCCTGACCTCCACCCTGACCTTGACCTCGACTCTGACCATCACCCTGACCTTGACAGTGACCCTGACCTCCACCCTGACCTTGACCCTGACCCTGACCTCCACCCTGACCTTGACCCTGACCCTGACCTCCACCCTGACCTTGACTGTGACCCTGACCTCCACCCTGACCTTGACTGTGACCGTGACCTCCGTCGTGACCTTGACCCGGACTCTGACCTCCACCCTGACCTTGACCCTGACCCTGACCTCCACCCTGACCTTGACCCTGACCCTGACCTACACCCTGACCTTGACCCTGACCCTGACCTCCACCCTGACCTTGACCCAGAGCGTGACCTCCACCCTGACCTTCACCCTGACCCTGACCTTGACCCTGACTTGCACCGTGACCATGACTCTGACCCTGACCTCCACGCTGACCTTGACCTTGACCCTGACCTCCACCCTGACCTTCACCCGGACCCTGACCTCCACCCTGACCTTGACCGTGACCCTGAGCTCCACCCTGACCTTGACCGTGACCCTGACCTTCACCCTGACCTTGACCCCGACCCTGACCTCCACCCTGACCTTGACCGTGACCCTGAGCTCCACCCTGACCTTGACCCTGACCCTGACCTTCACCCTGACTTTGACCCTGACCCTGACCTCCACCCTGACCTTGACTGTCACCGTGACCTTGACCCTGACCTTGACCCTGACCTTGACCTCCACCCTGACCTTGACCTCATCCCTGACCTCCACCCTGACCTGGACCTTGACCCTGACCTCCACCCTGACCTTGACCCTCCCCCTGTCCTCCACCCTGACCTGGACCTTGACCCTGACCTCCACCCTGACCTTGACCCTCCCCCTGTCCTCCACCCTGACCTTGACCTCGACTCTGACCATCACCCTGACCTTGACAGTGACCCTGACCTCCACCCTGACCTTGATCTTGACCCTGACCTCCACCCTGACCTTGACCCGGACCCTGAACTCCACCCTGACCTTGACCGTGAACCTGAGCGCCACCCTGACCTTGACCCTGACCCTGACCTTCACCCTGACCTTGACCCTGACCCTGACCTCCACCCTGACCTTGACTGTCACTGTGACCTCGACCCTGACCTTGACCCGGACCCTGACCATCACCCTGACCTTGACAGTGACCCTGACCTCCACCCTGACCTTGATCTTGACCCTGACCTCCACCCTGACCTTCAGCTCGACTCTGACCATCACCCTGACCTTGACAGTGACCCTGACCTCAACCCTGACCTTTACCTTGACCCTGACCTCCACCCTGACCTTGACCCGGACCCTGACCTCCATTCTGACCTTGACCCTGACCCTGACCTTCACCCTGACCTTGACCCTGACCCTGACCTCCACCCTGACCTTGACTGTGACCCTGACCTCCACCCTGACCTTGACTGTGACCGTGACCTCCGTCGTGACCTTGACCCGGACTCTGACCTCCACCCTGACCTTGACCCTGACCCTGACCTCCACCCTGACCTTGACCCTGACCCTGACATACACCCTGACCTTGACCCTGACCCTGACCTCCACCCTGACCTTGACCCAGAGCGTGACCTCCACCCTGACCTTCACCCTGACCCTGACCTTGACCCTGACTTGCACCGTGACCTTGACTCTGACCCTGACCTCCACGCTGACCTTGACCTTGACCCTGACCTCCACCCTGACCTTGACCCGGACCCTGACCTCCACCCTGACCTTGACCGTGACCCTGAGCTCCACCCTGACCTTGACCGTGACCCTGACCTTCACCCTGACCTTGACCCCGACCCTGACCTCCACCCTGACCTTGACTGTCACCGTGACCTTGACCCTGACCTTGACCCTGACCCTGACCTCCACCCTGACCTTGACCCTGCCCCTGACCTCCACCCTGACCTTGACCCTGACCCTGACCTCCACCCTGACCTCCACCCTGACCTTGACTCTGACCCTGACCTCCACCCTGACCTTGACCTCGACTCTGACCATCACCCTGACCTTGACAGTGACCCTGACCTCCACCCTGACCTTGACCCTGACCCTGACCTCCACCCTGACCTTGACCCTGACCCTGACCTCCACCCTGACCTTGACTGTGACCCTGACCTCCACCCTGACCTTGACTCTGACCCTGACCTCCACCCTGACCTTGACCTTGACGCTGACCTCCACCCTGACCTCCACCCTTACCTTGACAGTGACCCTGACCTCCACCCTGACCTTGACCTTGACCCTGACCTCCACCCTGACCTTGACTCTGACCCTGACCTCCACCCTGACCTTCACCTCGACTCTGACCATCACCCTGACCTTGACAGTGACCCTGACCTCCACCCTGACCTTGACCTTGACCCTGACCTCCACCCTGACCTTGACCCGGACCCTGACCTCCACCCTGACCTTGACCGTGACCCTGAGCTCCACCCTGACCTTGACCCTGACCCTCACCCTTCACCCTGACCTTGACCCCGACCCTGACCTCCACCCTGACCTTGACTGTCACCGTGACCTTGACCCTGACCTTGACCCTGACCCTGACCTCCACCCTGACCTTGACCCTGCCCCTGACCTCCACCCTGACCTTGACCCTGACCCTGACCTCCACCCTGACCTCCACCCTGACCTTGACTCTGACCCTGACCTCCACCCTGACCTTGACCTTGACGCTGACCTCCACCCTGACCTCCACCCTTACCTCGACAGTGACCCTGACCTCCACCCTGACCTTGACCTTGACCCTGACCTCCACCCTGACCTTGACCCTGACCCTGACCTTCATCCTGACCTTGACCCTGACCCTGACCTCCACCCTGACCTTGACTGTCACTGTGACCTCGACCCTGACCTTGACCCGGACCCTGACCTCCACCCTGACCTTGACTCTGCCCCTGTCCTCCACCCTGACCTCGACTGTGACCCTGACCTCCACCCTGACCTTGACCTCATCCCTGACCTCCACCCTGACCTGGACCTTGACCCTGACCTCCACCCTGACCTTGACCCTGCCCCTGTCCTCCACCCTGACCTTGACCTCGACTCTGACCATCACCCTGACCTTGACAGTGACCCTGACCCCCACCCTGGCATTGACTGTCACCGTGACCTCGACCCTGACCTTGACCCTGACCCTGACCTGCACCCTGACCTTGACCTTGACCCTGACTATTACCCTGACCTTGACTGTGACCCTGACCTCCACCCTGACCTTGACCCTGACCCTGACCTTCACCCTGACCTTGACCCTGACCCTGACCTCCACCCTGACCTTGACTGTGACCGTGACCTCGACCCTGACCTTGACCCTGACCCTGACCTGCACCCTGACCTTGACCTCGACCCTGACTATTACCCTGACCTTGACTGTGACCCTGACCTCCACCCTGACCTTGACCCTGACCCTGACCTCTACCCTGACCTTGACTGTGACCGTGACCTCGACCCTGACCTTGACCCTGACCCTGACCTGCACCCTGACCTTGACCTTGACCCTGACTATTACCCTGACCTTGACTGTGACCCTGACCTCCACCCTGACCTTGACCCTGACCCTGACCTCCACCCCGACCTTGAATGTGACCGTGACCTCGACCCTGACCTTGACCCTGACCCTGACCTGCACCCTGACCTTGACCTTGACCCTGACTATTACCCTGACCTTGACTGTGACCCTGACCTCCACCCTGACCTTGACCTTGACACTGACCTCCACCTTGACCTTGACTCTGACCCTGACATCCACCCTGACCTTGACCTTGACCCTGACCATCACCCTGACCTTGACTGTGACCGTGACCTCCACCCTGACCTTCAGCTCGACTCTGACCATCACCCTGACCTTGACAGTGACCCTGACCTCCACCCTGACCTTTACCTTGACCCTGACCTCCACCCGGACCCTGACCTCCATTCTGACCTTGACCCTGACCCTGACCTTCACCCTGACCTTGACCCTGACCCTGACCTCTACCCTGACCTTGACTGTCACCTTGACCTTGACCCTGACCTTGACCCTGAACCTGACCTCCACCCTGACCTTGACCCTGCCCCTGACCTCCACCCTGACCTTGACCCTGACCCTGACCTCCACCCTGACCTTCACCCTGACCTTGACTCTGACCCTGACCTCCACCCTGACCTTGACCTCATCCCTGACCCCCACCCTGACCTCCACCCTGACCTTGACTGTGACCGTGACCTCGACCCTGACCTTGACCCGGACCCTGACCTCCACCCTGACCTTGACCCTAGCTCTGACCTCCACCCTGACCTTGACCCTGACCCTGACCTTCACCCTGACCTTGACCCTAACCCTGACCTCCACCCTGACCTTGACTGTCACCGTGACCTTGACTCTGACCTTGACCCTGACCCTGACCTCCACCCTAACCTCGACCCTGCCCCTGACCTCCACCCTGACCTTGACCCTGACCTTGACCTCCACCCTGACCTCCACCCTGACCTTGACTCTGACCCTGACGTCCACCCTGACCTTGACCTTGACTCTGACCTTGACTGTGACCCTGACCTCCACCCTGACCCTGACCTCCACCCTGACCTTGACCCTGACCCTGACCTTCACCCTGAGCTTGACCCTGCAACTGACCTCCACCCTGACCTTGAACTTGACCCTGACCTTCACCCTGACCTTGACCCTGACCCTGACCTCCACCCTGACCTTGACCCTGACCCTGACCTCCACCCTGACCTTGACTGTGACCCTGACCTCCACCCTGACCTTGACTGTGACCGTGACCTCCGTCGTGACCTTGACCCGGACTCTGACCTCCACCCTGACCTTGACCCTGACCCTGACCTCCACCCTGACCTTGACCCTGACCCTGACCTACACCCTGACCTTGACCCTGACCCTGACCTCCACCCTGACCTTGACCCAGAGCGTGACCTCCACCCTGACCTTCACCCTGACCCTGACCTTGACCCTGACTTGCACCGTGACCTTGACTCTGACCCTGACCTCCACGCTGACCTTGACCTTGACCCTGACCTCCACCCTGACCTTGACCCGGACCCTGACCTCCACCCTGACCTTGACCGTGACCCTGAGCTCCACCCTGACCTTGACCGTGACCCTGACCTTCACCCTGACCTTGACCCCGACCCTGACCTCCACCCTGACCTTGACTGTCACCGTGACCTTGACCCTGACCTTGACCCTGACCCTGACCTCCACCCTGACCTTGACCCTGCCCCTGACCTCCACCCTGACCTTGACCCTGACCCTGACCTCCACCCTGACCTCCACCCTGACCTTGACTCTGACCCTGACCTCCACCCTGACCTTGACCTTGACGCTGACCTCCACCCTGACCTCCACCCTTACCTTGACAGTGACCCTGACCTCCACCCTGACCTTGACCTTGACCCTGACCTCCACCCTGACCTTGACTCTGACCCTGACCTCCACCCTGACCTTGACCTCGACTCTGACCATCACCCTGACCTTGACAGTGACCCTGACCTCCACCCTGACCTTGACCCTGACCCTGACCTCCACCCTGACCTTGACCCTGACCCTGACCTCCACCCTGACCTTGACTGTGACCCTGACCTCCACCCTGACCTTGACTGTGACCGTGACCTCTGTCGTGACCTTGACCCGGACTCTGACCTCCACCCTGACCTTGACCCTGACCCTGACCTCCACTCTGACCTTGACCCTGACCCTGACCTACACCCTGACCTTGACCCTGACCCTGACCTCCACCCTGACCTTGACCCAGAGCGTGACCTCCACCCAGACCTTCACCCTGACCCTGACCTTGACCCTGACTTGCACCGTGACCATGACTCTGACCCTGACCTCCACGCTGACCTTGACCTTGACCCTGACCTCCACCCTGACCTTCACCCGGACCCTGACCTCCACCCTGACCTTGACCGTGACCCTGAGCTCCACCCTGACCTTGACCGTGACCCTGACCTTCACCCTGACCTTGACCCCGACCCTGACCTCCACCCTGACCTTGACTGTCACCGTGACCTTGACCCTGACCTTGACCCTGACCCTGACCTCCACCCTGACCTTGACCCTGCCCCTGACCTCCACCCTGACCTTGACCCTGACCCTGACCTCCACCCTGACCTCCACCCTGACCTTGACTCTGACCCTGACCTCCACCCTGACCTTGACCTTGACGCTGACCTCCACCCTGACCTCCACCCTTACCTTGACAGTGACCCTGACCTCCACCCTGACCTTGACCCTGACCCTGACCTCCACCCTGACCTTCACCCTGACCTTGACTCTGACCCTGACCTCCACCCTGACCTTGACCTCATCCCTGACCCCCACCCTGACCTCCACCCTGACCTTGACTGTGACCGTGACCTCGACCCTGACCTTGACCCGGACCCTGACCTCCACCCTGACCTTGACCCTAGCTCTGACCTCCACCCTGACCTTGACCCTGACCCTGACCTTCACCCTGACCTTGACCCTAACCCTGACCTCCACCCTGACCTTGACTGTCACCGTGACCTTGACTCTGACCTTGACCCTGACCCTGACCTCCACCCTAACCTCGACCCTGCCCCTGACCTCCACCCTGACCTTGACCCTGACCTTGACCTCCACCCTGACCTCCACCCTGACCTTGACTCTGACCCTGACGTCCACCCTGACCTTGACCTTGACTCTGACCTTGACTGTGACCCTGACCTCCACCCTGACCCTGACCTCCACCCTGACCTTGACCCTGACCCTGACCTTCACCCTGAGCTTGACCCTGCAACTGACCTCCACCCTGACCTTGAACTTGACCCTGACCTTCACCCTGACCTTGACCCTGACCCTGACCTCCACCCTGACCTTGACCCTGACCCTGACCTCCACCCTGACCTTGACTGTGACCCTGACCTCCACCCTGACCTTGACTGTGACCGTGACCTCCGTCGTGACCTTGACCCGGACTCTGACCTCCACCCTGACCTTGACCCTGACCCTGACCTCCACCCTGACCTTGACCCTGACCCTGACCTACACCCTGACCTTGACCCTGACCCTGACCTCCACCCTGACCTTGACCCAGAGCGTGACCTCCACCCTGACCTTCACCCTGACCCTGACCTTGACCCTGACTTGCACCGTGACCTTGACTCTGACCCTGACCTCCACGCTGACCTTGACCTTGACCCTGACCTCCACCCTGACCTTGACCCGGACCCTGACCTCCACCCTGACCTTGACCGTGACCCTGAGCTCCACCCTGACCTTGACCGTGACCCTGACCTTCACCCTGACCTTGACCCCGACCCTGACCTCCACCCTGACCTTGACTGTCACCGTGACCTTGACCCTGACCTTGACCCTGACCCTGACCTCCACCCTGACCTTGACCCTGCCCCTGACCTCCACCCTGACCTTGACCCTGACCCTGACCTCCACCCTGACCTCCACCCTGACCTTGACTCTGACCCTGACCTCCACCCTGACCTTGACCTTGACGCTGACCTCCACCCTGACCTCCACCCTTACCTTGACAGTGACCCTGACCTCCACCCTGACCTTGACCTTGACCCTGACCTCCACCCTGACCTTGACTCTGACCCTGACCTCCACCCTGACCTTGACCTCGACTCTGACCATCACCCTGACCTTGACAGTGACCCTGACCTCCACCCTGACCTTGACCCTGACCCTGACCTCCACCCTGACCTTGACCCTGACCCTGACCTCCACCCTGACCTTGACTGTGACCCTGACCTCCACCCTGACCTTGACTGTGACCGTGACCTCTGTCGTGACCTTGACCCGGACTCTGACCTCCACCCTGACCTTGACCCTGACCCTGACCTCCACTCTGACCTTGACCCTGACCCTGACCTACACCCTGACCTTGACCCTGACCCTGACCTCCACCCTGACCTTGACCCAGAGCGTGACCTCCACCCAGACCTTCACCCTGACCCTGACCTTGACCCTGACTTGCACCGTGACCATGACTCTGACCCTGACCTCCACGCTGACCTTGACCTTGACCCTGACCTCCACCCTGACCTTCACCCGGACCCTGACCTCCACCCTGACCTTGACCGTGACCCTGAGCTCCACCCTGACCTTGACCGTGACCCTGACCTTCACCCTGACCTTGACCCCGACCCTGACCTCCACCCTGACCTTGACTGTCACCGTGACCTTGACCCTGACCTTGACCCTGACCCTGACCTCCACCCTGACCTTGACCCTGCCCCTGACCTCCACCCTGACCTTGACCCTGACCCTGACCTCCACCCTGACCTCCACCCTGACCTTGACTCTGACCCTGACCTCCACCCTGACCTTGACCTTGACGCTGACCTCCACCCTGACCTCCACCCTTACCTTGACAGTGACCCTGACCTCCACCCTGACCTTGACCTTGACCCTGACCTCCACCCTGACCTTGACTCTGACCCTGACCTCCACCCTGACCTTCACCTCGACTCTGACCATCACCCTGACCTTGACAGTGACCCTGACCTCCACCCTGACCTTGACCTTGACCCTGACCTCCACCCTGACCTTGACCCGGACCCTGACCTCCACCCTGACCTTGACCGTGACCCTGAGCTCCACCCTGACCTTGACCCTGACCCTCACCCTTCACCCTGACCTTGACCCCGACCCTGACCTCCACCCTGACCTTGACTGTCACCGTGACCTTGACCCTGACCTTGACCCTGACCCTGACCTCCACCCTGACCTTGACCCTGCCCCTGACCTCCACCCTGACCTTGACCCTGACCCTGACCTCCACCCTGACCTCCACCCTGACCTTGACTCTGACCCTGACCTCCACCCTGACCTTGACCTTGACGCTGACCTCCACCCTGACCTCCACCCTTACCTCGACAGTGACCCTGACCTCCACCCTGACCTTGACCTTGACCCTGACCTCCACCCTGACCTTGACCCTGACCCTGACCTTCATCCTGACCTTGACCCTGACCCTGACCTCCACCCTGACCTTGACTGTCACTGTGACCTCGACCCTGACCTTGACCCGGACCCTGACCTCCACCCTGACCTTGACTCTGCCCCTGTCCTCCACCCTGACCTCGACTGTGACCCTGACCTCCACCCTGACCTTGACCTCATCCCTGACCTCCACCCTGACCTGGACCTTGACCCTGACCTCCACCCTGACCTTGACCCTGCCCCTGTCCTCCACCCTGACCTTGACCTCGACTCTGACCATCACCCTGACCTTGACAGTGACCCTGACCCCCACCCTGGCATTGACTGTCACCGTGACCTCGACCCTGACCTTGACCCTGACCCTGACCTGCACCCTGACCTTGACCTTGACCCTGACTATTACCCTGACCTTGCCTGTGACCCTGACCTCCACCCTGACCTTGACCCTGACCCTGACCTTCACCCTGACCTTGACCCTGACCCTGACCTCCACCCTGACCTTGACTGTGACCGTGACCTCGACCCTGACCTTGACCCTGACCCTGACCTGCACCCTGACCTTGACCTCGACCCTGACTATTACCCTGACCTTGACTGTGACCCTGACCTCCACCCTGACCTTGACCCTGACCCTGACCTCCACCCTGACCTTGACCCTGACCCTGACCTTCACCCTGACCTCCACCCTGACCTTGACTCTGACCCTGACCTCCACCCTGACCTTCACCTCGACTCTGACCATCACCCTGACCTTGACAGTGACCCTGACCTCCACCCTGACCTTGACCTTGACCCTGACCTCCACCCTGACCTTGACCCGGACCCTGACCTCCACCCTGACCTTGACCGTGACCCTGAGCTCCACCCTGACCTTGACCCTGACCCTCACCCTTCACCCTGACCTTGACCCTGACCCTGACCTTCACCCTGACCTCCACCCTGACCTTGACTCTGACCCTGACCTCCACCCTGACCTTCACCTCGACTCTGACCATCACCCTGACCTTGACAGTGACCCTGACCTCCACCCTGACCTTGACCTTGACCCTGACCTCCACCCTGACCTTGACCCGGACCCTGACCTCCACCCTGACCTTGACCGTGACCCTGAGCTCCACCCTGACCTTGACCCTGACCCTCACCCTTCACCCTGACCTTGACCCCGACCCTGACCTCCACCCTGACCTTGACTGTCACCGTGACCTTGACCCTGACCTTGACCCTGACCCTGACCTCCACCCTGACCTTGACCCTGCCCCTGACCTCCACCCTGACCTTGACCCTGACCCTGACCTCGACCCCGACCTTGACTGTGACCGTGACCTCGACCCTGACCTTGACCCTGACCCTGACCTGCACCCTGACCTTGACCTTGACCCTGACTATTACCCTGACCTTGACTGTGACCCTGACCTCCACCCTGACCTTGACCTTGACACTGACCTCCACCTTGACCTTGACTCTGACCCTGACATCCACCCTGACCTTGACCTTGACCCTGACCATCACCCTGACCTTGACTGTGACCGTGACCTCCACCCTGACCTTGACTCTGACCCTGACCTCCACCTTGACCTTGACTCTGACCCTGACATCCACCCTGACCTTGACCTTGACCCTGACCATCACCCTGACCTTGACTGTGACCGTGACCTCCACCCTGACCTTGACTCTGACCCTGACCTCCACCCTGACCTTGACCCTGACCCTGACCTCCACCCTGACCTTGACCCTGACCCTGACCTCCACCCTGACCTTGACCCTGACCCTGACCTTCACCCTGACCTCCACCCTGACCTTGACTCTGACCCTGACCTCCACCCTGACCTTCACCTCGACTCTGACCATCACCCTGACCTTGACAGTGACCCTGACCTCCACCCTGACCTTGACCTTGACCCTGACCTCCACCCTGACCTTGACCCGGACCCTGACCTCCACCCTGACCTTGACCGTGACCCTGAGCTCCACCCTGACCTTGACCCTGACCCTCACCCTTCACCCTGACCTTGACCCTGACCCTGACCTTCACCCTGACCTCCACCCTGACCTTGACTCTGACCCTGACCTCCACCCTGACCTTCACCTCGACTCTGACCATCACCCTGACCTTGACCCTGCCCCTGACCTCCACCCTGACCTTGACCCTGACCCTGACCTCCACCCTGACCTTCACCCTGACCTTGACTCTGACCCTGACCTCCACCCTGACCTTGACCTCATCCCTGACCCCCACCCTGACCTCCACCCTGACCTTGACTGTGACCGTGACCTCGACCCTGACCTTGACCCGGACCCTGACCTCCACCCTGACCTTGACCCTAGCTCTGACCTCCACCCTGACCTTGACCCTGACCCTGACCTTCACCCTGACCTTGACCCTAACCCTGACCTCCACCCTGACCTTGACTGTCACCGTGACCTTGACTCTGACCTTGACCCTGACCCTGACCTCCACCCTAACCTCGACCCTGCCCCTGACCTCCACCCTGACCTTGACCCTGACCTTGACCTCCACCCTGACCTCCACCCTGACCTTGACTCTGACCCTGACGTCCACCCTGACCTTGACCTTGACTCTGACCTTGACTGTGACCCTGACCTCCACCCTGACCCTGACCTCCACCCTGACCTTGACCCTGACCCTGACCTTCACCCTGAGCTTGACCCTGCAACTGACCTCCACCCTGACCTTGAACTTGACCCTGACCTTCACCCTGACCTTGACCCTGACCCTGACCTCCACCCTGACCTTGACCCTGACCCTGACCTCCACCCTGACCTTGACTGTGACCCTGACCTCCACCCTGACCTTGACTGTGACCGTGACCTCCGTCGTGACCTTGACCCGGACTCTGACCTCCACCCTGACCTTGACCCTGACCCTGACCTCCACCCTGACCTTGACCCTGACCCTGACCTACACCCTGACCTTGACCCTGACCCTGACCTCCACCCTGACCTTGACCCAGAGCGTGACCTCCACCCTGACCTTCACCCTGACCCTGACCTTGACCCTGACTTGCACCGTGACCTTGACTCTGACCCTGACCTCCACGCTGACCTTGACCTTGACCCTGACCTCCACCCTGACCTTGACCCGGACCCTGACCTCCACCCTGACCTTGACCGTGACCCTGAGCTCCACCCTGACCTTGACCGTGACCCTGACCTTCACCCTGACCTTGACCCCGACCCTGACCTCCACCCTGACCTTGACTGTCACCGTGACCTTGACCCTGACCTTGACCCTGACCCTGACCTCCACCCTGACCTTGACCCTGCCCCTGACCTCCACCCTGACCTTGACCCTGACCCTGACCTCCACCCTGACCTCCACCCTGACCTTGACTCTGACCCTGACCTCCACCCTGACCTTGACCTTGACGCTGACCTCCACCCTGACCTCCACCCTTACCTTGACAGTGACCCTGACCTCCACCCTGACCTTGACCTTGACCCTGACCTCCACCCTGACCTTGACTCTGACCCTGACCTCCACCCTGACCTTGACCTCGACTCTGACCATCACCCTGACCTTGACAGTGACCCTGACCTCCACCCTGACCTTGACCCTGACCCTGACCTCCACCCTGACCTTGACCCTGACCCTGACCTCCACCCTGACCTTGACTGTGACCCTGACCTCCACCCTGACCTTGACTGTGACCGTGACCTCTGTCGTGACCTTGACCCGGACTCTGACCTCCACCCTGACCTTGACCCTGACCCTGACCTCCACTCTGACCTTGACCCTGACCCTGACCTACACCCTGACCTTGACCCTGACCCTGACCTCCACCCTGACCTTGACCCAGAGCGTGACCTCCACCCAGACCTTCACCCTGACCCTGACCTTGACCCTGACTTGCACCGTGACCATGACTCTGACCCTGACCTCCACGCTGACCTTGACCTTGACCCTGACCTCCACCCTGACCTTCACCCGG
The DNA here is from genome assembly GCA_947538915.1 of Tenthredo distinguenda. Taxonomy (NCBI): domain Eukaryota; kingdom Metazoa; phylum Arthropoda; class Insecta; order Hymenoptera; family Tenthredinidae; genus Tenthredo; species Tenthredo distinguenda. Next base: position 18,947,609 of record OX384534.1, read on the forward strand.
ACCCTGACCTCCACCCTGACCTTGACCGTGACCCTGAGCTCCACCCTGACCTTGACCGTGACCCTGACCTTCACCCTGACCTTGACCCCGACCCTGACCTCCACCCTGACCTTGACTGTCACCGTGACGTTGACCCTGACCTTGACCCTGACCCTGACCTCCACCCTGACCTTGACCCTGCCCCTGACCTCCACCCTGACCTTGACCCTGACCCTGACCTCCACCCTGACCTCCACCCTGACCTTGACTCTGACCCTGACCTCCACCCTGACCTTGACCTTGACGCTGACCTCCACCCTGACCTCCACCCTTACCTTGACAGTGACCCTGACCTCCACCCTGACCTTGACCTTGACCCTGACCTCCACCCTGACCTTGACTCTGACCCTGACCTCCACCCTGACCTTCACCTCGACTCTGACCATCACCCTGACCTTGACAGTGACCCTGACCTCCACCCTGACCTTGACCTTGACCCTGACCTCCACCCTGACCTTGACCCGGACCCTGACCTCCACCCTGACCTTGACCGTGACCCTGAGCTCCACCCTGACCTTGACCCGGACCCTGACCTCCACCCTGACCTTGACCGTGACCCTGAGCTCCACCCTGACCTTGACCCTGACCCTCACCCTTCACCCTGACCTTGACCCCGACCCTGACCTCCACCCTGACCTTGACTGTCACCGTGACCTTGACCCTGACCTTGACCCTGACCCTGACCTCCACCCTGACCTTGACCCTGCCCCTGACCTCCACCCTGACCTTGACCCTGACCCTGACCTCCACCCCGACCTTGACTGTGACCGTGACCTCGACCCTGACCTTGACCCTGACCCTGACCTGCACCCTGACCTTGACCTTGACCCTGACTATTACCCTGACCTTGACTGTGACCCTGACCTCCACCCTGACCTTGACCTTGACACTGACCTCCACCTTGACCTTGACTCTGACCCTGACATCCACCCTGACCTTGACCTTGACCCTGACCATCACCCTGACCTTGACTGTGACCGTGACCTCCACCCTGACCTTGACTCTGACCCTGACCTCCACCTTGACCTTGACTCTGACCCTGACATCCACCCTGACCTTGACCTTGACCCTGACCATCACCCTGACCTTGACTGTGACCGTGACCTCCACCCTGACCTTGACTCTGACCCTGACCTCCACCCTGACCTTGACCCTGACCCTGACCTCCACCCTGACCTTGACCCTGACCCTGACCTCCACCCTGACCTTGACCCTGACCCTGACCTTCACCCTGACCTCCACCCTGACCTTGACTCTGACCCTGACCTCCACCCTGACCTTCACCTCGACTCTGACCATCACCCTGACCTTGACAGTGACCCTGACCTCCACCCTGACCTTGACCTTGACCCTGACCTCCACCCTGACCTTGACCCGGACCCTGACCTCCACCCTGACCTTGACCGTGACCCTGAGCTCCACCCTGACCTTGACCCTGACCCTCACCCTTCACCCTGACCTTGACCCTGACCCTGACCTTCACCCTGACCTCCACCCTGACCTTGACTCTGACCCTGACCTCCACCCTGACCTTCACCTCGACTCTGACCATCACCCTGACCTTGACCCTGCCCCTGACCTCCACCCTGACCTTGACCCTGACCCTGACCTCCACCCTGACCTTCACCCTGACCTTGACTCTGACCCTGACCTCCACCCTGACCTTGACCTCATCCCTGACCCCCACCCTGACCTCCACCCTGACCTTGACTGTGACCGTGACCTCGACCCTGACCTTGACCCGGACCCTGACCTCCACCCTGACCTTGACCCTAGCTCTGACCTCCACCCTGACCTTGACCCTGACCCTGACCTTCACCCTGACCTTGACCCTAACCCTGACCTCCACCCTGACCTTGACTGTCACCGTGACCTTGACTCTGACCTTGACCCTGACCCTGACCTCCACCCTAACCTCGACCCTGCCCCTGACCTCCACCCTGACCTTGACCCTGACCTTGACCTCCACCCTGACCTCCACCCTGACCTTGACTCTGACCCTGACGTCCACCCTGACCTTGACCTTGACTCTGACCTTGACTGTGACCCTGACCTCCACCCTGACCCTGACCTCCACCCTGACCTTGACCCTGACCCTGACCTTCACCCTGAGCTTGACCCTGCAACTGACCTCCACCCTGACCTTGAACTTGACCCTGACCTTCACCCTGACCTTGACCCTGACCCTGACCTCCACCCTGACCTTGACCCTGACCCTGACCTCCACCCTGACCTTGACTGTGACCCTGACCTCCACCCTGACCTTGACTGTGACCGTGACCTCCGTCGTGACCTTGACCCGGACTCTGACCTCCACCCTGACCTTGACCCTGACCCTGACCTCCACCCTGACCTTGACCCTGACCCTGACCTACACCCTGACCTTGACCCTGACCCTGACCTCCACCCTGACCTTGACCCAGAGCGTGACCTCCACCCTGACCTTCACCCTGACCCTGACCTTGACCCTGACTTGCACCGTGACCTTGACTCTGACCCTGACCTCCACGCTGACCTTGACCTTGACCCTGACCTCCACCCTGACCTTGACCCGGACCCTGACCTCCACCCTGACCTTGACCGTGACCCTGAGCTCCACCCTGACCTTGACCGTGACCCTGACCTTCACCCTGACCTTGACCCCGACCCTGACCTCCACCCTGACCTTGACTGTCACCGTGACCTTGACCCTGACCTTGACCCTGACCCTGACCTCCACCCTGACCTTGACCCTGCCCCTGACCTCCACCCTGACCTTGACCCTGACCCTGACCTCCACCCTGACCTCCACCCTGACCTTGACTCTGACCCTGACCTCCACCCTGACCTTGACCTTGACGCTGACCTCCACCCTGACCTCCACCCTTACCTTGACAGTGACCCTGACCTCCACCCTGACCTTGACCTTGACCCTGACCTCCACCCTGACCTTGACTCTGACCCTGACCTCCACCCTGACCTTGACCTCGACTCTGACCATCACCCTGACCTTGACAGTGACCCTGACCTCCACCCTGACCTTGACCCTGACCCTGACCTCCACCCTGACCTTGACCCTGACCCTGACCTCCACCCTGACCTTGACTGTGACCCTGACCTCCACCCTGACCTTGACTGTGACCGTGACCTCTGTCGTGACCTTGACCCGGACTCTGACCTCCACCCTGACCTTGACCCTGACCCTGACCTCCACTCTGACCTTGACCCTGACCCTGACCTACACCCTGACCTTGACCCTGACCCTGACCTCCACCCTGACCTTGACCCAGAGCGTGACCTCCACCCAGACCTTCACCCTGACCCTGACCTTGACCCTGACTTGCACACCGACCATGACTCTGACCCTGACCTCCACGCTGACCTTGACCTTGACCCTGACCTCCACCCTGACCTTCACCCGGACCCTGACCTCCACCCTGACCTTGACCGTGACCCTGAGCTCCACCCTGACCTTGACCGTGACCCTGACCTTCACCCTGACCTTGACCCCGACCCTGACCTCCACCCTGACCTTGACTGTCACCGTGACCGTGACCCTGACCTTGACCCTGACCCTGACCTCCCCCCTGACCTTGACCCTGCCCCTGACCTCCACCCTGACCTTGACCCTGACCCTGACCTCCACCCTGACCTCCACCCTGACCTTGACTCTGACCCTGACCTCCACCCTGACCTTGACTCTGACCCTGACCTCCACCCTGACCTTCACCTCGACTCTGACCATCACCCTGACCTTGACAGTGACCCTGACCTCCACCCTGACCTTGACCTTGACCCTGACCTCCACCCTGACCTTGACCCGGACCCTGACCTCCACCCTGACCTTGACCGTGACCCTGAGCTCCACCCTGACCTTGACCCTGACCCTCACCCTTCACCCTGACCTTGACCCCGACCCTGACCTCCACCCTGACCTTGACTGTCACCGTGACCTTGACCCTGACCTTGACCCTGACCCTGACCTCCACCCTGACCTTGACCCTGCCCCTGACCTCCACCCTGACCTTGACCCTGACCCTGACCTCCACCCTGACCTCCACCCTGACCTTGACTCTGACCCTGACCTCCACCCTGACCTTGACCTTGACGCTGACCTCCACCCTGACCTCCACCCTTACCTCGACAGTGACCCTGACCTCCACCCTGACCTTGACCTTGACCCTGACCTCCACCCTGACCTTGACCCTGACCCTGACCTTCATCCTGACCTTGACCCTGACCCTGACCTCCACCCTGACCTTGACTGTCACTGTGACCTCGACCCTGACCTTGACCCGGACCCTGACCTCCACCCTGACCTTGACTCTGCCCCTGTCCTCCACCCTGACCTCGACTGTGACCCTGACCTCCACCCTGACCTTGACCTCATCCCTGACCTCCACCCTGACCTGGACCTTGACCCTGACCTCCACCCTGACCTTGACCCTGCCCCTGTCCTCCACCCTGACCTTGACCTCGACTCTGACCATCACCCTGACCTTGACAGTGACCCTGACCCCCACCCTGGCATTGACTGTCACCGTGACCTCGACCCTGACCTTGACCCTGACCCTGACCTGCACCCTGACCTTGACCTTGACCCTGACTATTACCCTGACCTTGACTGTGACCCTGACCTCCACCCTGACCTTGACCCTGACCCTGACCTTCACCCTGACCTTGACCCTGACCCTGACCTCCACCCTGACCTTGACTGTGACCGTGACCTCGACCCTGACCTTGACCCTGACCCTGACCTGCACCCTGACCTTGACCTCGACCCTGACTATTACCCTGACCTTGACTGTGACCCTGACCTCCACCCTGACCTTGACCCTGACCCTGACCTCTACCCTGACCTTGACTGTGACCGTGACCTCGACCCTGACCTTGACCCTGACCCTGACCTGCACCCTGACCTTGACCTTGACCCTGACTATTACCCTGACCTTGACTGTGACCCTGACCTCCACCCTGACCTTGACCCTGACCCTGACCTCCACCCCGACCTTGACTGTGACCGTGACCTCGACCCTGACCTTGACCCTGACCCTGACCTGCACCCTGACCTTGACCTTGACCCTGACTATTACCCTGACCTTGACTGTGACCCTGACCTCCACCCTGACCTTGACCTTGACACTGACCTCCACCTTGACCTTGACTCTGACCCTGACATCCACCCTGACCTTGACCTTGACCCTGACCATCACCCTGACCTTGACTGTGACCGTGACCTCCACCCTGACCTTGACTCTGACCCTGACCTCCACCTTGACCTTGACTCTGACCCTGACATCCACCCTGACCTTGACCTTGACCCTGACCATCACCCTGACCTTGACTGTGACCGTGACCTCCACCCTGACCTTGACTCTGACCCTGACCTCCACCCTGACCTTGACCCTGACCCTGACCTCCACCCTGACCTTGACCCTGACCCTGACCTCCACCCTGACCTTGACCCTGACCCTGACCTTCACCCTGACCTCCACCCTGACCTTGACTCTGACCCTGACCTCCACCCTGACCTTCACCTCGACTCTGACCATCACCCTGACCTTGACAGTGACCCTGACCTCCACCCTGACCTTGACCTTGACCCTGACCTCCACCCTGACCTTGACCCGGACCCTGACCTCCACCCTGACCTTGACCGTGACCCTGAGCTCCACCCTGACCTTGACCCTGACCCTCACCCTTCACCCTGACCTTGACCCCGACCCTGACCTCCACCCTGACCTTGACTGTCACCGTGACCTTGACCCTGACCTTGACCCTGACCCTGACCTCCACCCTGACCTTGACCCTGCCCCTGACCTCCACCCTGACCTTGACCCTGACCCTGACCTCCACCCCGACCTTGACTGTGACCGTGACCTCGACCCTGACCTTGACCCTGACCCTGACCTGCACCCTGACCTTGACCTTGACCCTGACTATTACCCTGACCTTGACTGTGACCCTGACCTCCACCCTGACCTTGACCTTGACACTGACCTCCACCTTGACCTTGACTCTGACCCTGACATCCACCCTGACCTTGACCTTGACCCTGACCATCACCCTGACCTTGACTGTGACCGTGACCTCCACCCTGACCTTGACTCTGACCCTGACCTCCACCTTGACCTTGACTCTGACCCTGACATCCACCCTGACCTTGACCTTGACCCTGACCATCACCCTGACCTTGACTGTGACCGTGACCTCCACCCTGACCTTGACTCTGACCCTGACCTCCACCCTGACCTTGACCCTGACCCTGACCTCCACCCTGACCTTGACCCTGACCCTGACCTCCACCCTGACCTTGACCCTGACCCTGACCTTCACCCTGACCTCCACCCTGACCTTGACCCGGACCCTGACCTCCACCCTGACCTTGACCGTGACCCTGAGCTCCACCCTGACCTTGACCCTGACCCTGACCTTCACCCTGACCTTGACCCCGACCCTGACCTCCACCCTGACCTTGACTGTCACCGTGACCTTGACCCTGACCTTGACCCTGACCCTGACCTCCACCCTGACCTTGACCCTGCCCCTGACCTCCACCCTGACCTTGACCCTGACCCTGACCTCCACCCTGACCTCCACCCTGACCTTGACCTTGACCCTGACCTTGACTGTGACCCTGACCTCCACCCGGACCTTGACCTTGACACTGACCTCCACCCTGACCTTGACTCGGACCCTGACCTCCACCCTGACCATGAACCTGCCCCTGACCTTCACCCTGACCTTGACCCTGACCCTGACCTCCACCCTGACCTTGACGGTCACGTGACCTTGACCCTGACCTTGACCCTGACCCTGACCTCCACCCTGACCTTGACCCTGCTCCTGACCTCCACCCTGACCTTGACCCCGACCCTGACCTCCACCCTGACCTCCACCCTGACCTTGACTCTGACCCTGACCTCCACCCTGACCTTGACCTTGACGCTGGCCTCCACCCTGACCTCCACCCTTACCTTGACAGTGACCCTGACCTCCACCCTGACCTTGACAGTGACCCTGACCTCCACCCTGACCTTGATCTTGACCCTGACCTCCACCCTGACCTTGACCCGGACCCTGAACTCCACCCTGACCTTGACCGTGAACCTGAGCGCCAGCCTGACCTTGACCCTGACCCTGACCTTCACCCTGACCTTGACCCTGACCCTGACCTCCACCCTGACCTTGACTGCCACTGTGAGCTCGACCCTGACCTTGACCCGGACCCTGACCTCCACCCTGACCTTGACCCTGACCCTGACCTCCACCCTGACCTTGACCCTGACCCTGACCTCTACCCTGACTTCCACCCTGACCTTGACTCTGACCCTGACCTCCACCCTGACCTTGACCTTGACTCTGACCTTGACTGTGACCCTGACCTCCACCCTGACCTTGACCCTGACCCTGACCTCCACTGTGACCTTGACTCTGACCCTGACCTCCACCCTGACCTTGACCCTGACTCTGTCCTCCACCCTGACCTTGACCTCGACTCTGACCATCACCCTGACCTTGACAGTGACCCTGACCTCCACCCTGACCTTGATCTTGACCCTGACCTCCACCCTGACCTTGACCCGGACCCTGAACTCCACCCTGACCTTGACCGTGAACCAGAGCGCCACCCTGACCTTGACCCTGACCCTGACCTTCACCCTGACCTTGACCCTGACCCTGACCTCCACCCTGACCTTGACTGTCACTGTGACCTCGACCCTGACCTTGACCCGGACCCTGACCTCCACCCTGACCTTGACCTTGACACTGACCACCACCTTGGCCTTGACTCTGACCCTGACCTCCACCCTGACCTTGACCCTGACCCTGACCTCCACCCTGACCTTCACCTCGACTCTCACCATCACCCTGACCGTGACAGTGACCCTGACTTCCACCCTGACCTTGACAGTGACCCTGACCTCCACCCTGACCTTGATCTTGACCCTGACCTCCACCCTGACCTTGACCCGGACCCTGAACTCCACCCTGACCTTGACCGTGAACCTGAGCGCCAGCCTGACCTTGACCCTGACCCTGACCTTCACCCTGACCTTGACCCTGACCCTGACCTCCACCCTGACCTTGACTGTCACTGTGAGCTCGACCCTGACCTTGACCCGGACCCTGACCTCCACCCTGACCTTGACCCTGACCCTGACCTCCACCCTGACCTTGACCCTGACCCTGACCTCTACCCTGACTTCCACCCTGACCTTGACTCTGACCCTGACCTCCACCCTGACCTTGACCTTGACTCTGACCTTGACTGTGACCCTGACCTCCACCCTGACCTTGACCCTGACCCTGACCTCCACTGTGACCTTGACTCTGACCCTGACCTCCACCCTGACCTTGACCCTGACTCTGACCTCCAACATGACCTTGACAGTGACCCTGACTTCCACCCTGACCTTGACAGTGACCCTGACCTCCACCCTGACCTTGATCTTGACCCTGACCTCCACCCTGACCTTGACCCGGACCCTGAACTCCACCCTGACCTTGACCGTGAACCTGAGCGCCAGCCTGACCTTGACCCTGACCCTGACCTTGACCCTGACCTTGACCCTGACCCTGACCTCCACCCTGACCTTGACTGTCACTGTGACCTCGACCCTGACCTTGACCTGGACCCTGACCTCCACCCTGACCTTGACCCTGACCCTGACCTTCACCCTGACCTTCACCTCGACTCTCACCATCACCCTGACCTTGACAGTGACCCTGACTTCCACCCTGACCTTGACAGTGACCCTGACCTCCACCCTGACCTTGATCTTGACCCTGACCTCCACCCTGACCTTGACCCGGACCCTGAACTCCACCCTGACCTTGACCGTGAACCTGAGCGCCAGCCTGACCTTGACCCTGACCCTGACCTTCACCCTGACCTTGACCCTGACCCTGACCTCCACCCTGACCTTGACTGTCACTGTGAGCTCGATCCTGACCTTGACCCGGACCCTGACCTCCACCCTGACCTTGACCCTGACCCTGACCTCCACCCTGACCTTGACCCTGACCCTGACCTCTACCCTGACTTCCACCCTGACCTTGACTCTGACCCTGACCTCCACCCTGACCTTGACCTTGACTCTGACCTTGACAGTGACCCTGACTTCCACCCTGACCTTGACAGTGACCCTGACCTCCACCCTGACCTTGATCTTGACCCTGACCTCCACCCTGACCTTGACCCGGACCCTGAACTCCACCCTGACCTTGACCGTGAACCCGAGCGCCAGCCTGACCTTGACCCTGACCCTGACCTTCACCCTGACCTTGACCCTGACCCTGACCTCCACCCTGACCTTGACTGTCACTGTGACCTCGACCCTGACCTTGACCCGGACCCTGACCTTCACCCTGACCTTGACCCTGACCCTGACCTCCACCCTGACCTTGACCCTGACCCTGACCTTCACCCTGACCTCCACCCTGACCTTGACTCTGACCCTGACCTTCACCTCCACTCTGACCATCACCCTGACCTTGACAGTGACCCTGACCTCAACCCTGACCGTGACCTTGACCCTGACCTCCACCCTGACCTTGACCCGGACCCTGACCTCCACCCTGACCTTGACTGTCACCGTGACCTTGACCCTGACCTTGACCCTGACCCTGACCTCCACCCTGACCTTGACAGTGACCCTGACTTCCACCCTGACCTTGACAGTGACCCTGACCTCCACCCTGACCTTGATCTTGACCCTGACCTCCACCCTGACCTTGACCCGGACCCTGAACTCCACCCTGACCTTGACCGTGAACCTGAGCGCCACCCTGACCTTGACCCTGACCCTGACCTTCACCCTGACCTTGACCCTGACCCTGACCTCCACCCTGACCTTGACAGTGACCCTGACCTCCACCCTGACCTTGACTGTCACTGTGACCTCGACCCTGACCTCCACCCTGACCTTGACTGTCACTGTGACCTCGACCCTGACCTTGACCCTGACCCTGACCTCCACCCTGACCTTGACTGTCACCGTGACCTTGACCCTGACCTTGACCCTGACCCTGACCTTCACCCTGACCTTGACCTCATCCCTGACCTCCACCCTGACCTGGACCTTGACCCTGACCTCCACCCTGACCTTGACCCTCCCCCTGTCCTCCACCCTGACCTTGACCTCGACTCTGACCATCACCCTGACCTTGACAGTGACCCTGACCTCCACCCTGACTTTGATCTTGACCCTGACCTCCACCCTGACCTTGACCCGGACCCTGAACTCCACCCTGACCTTGACCGTGAACCTGAGCGCCACCCTGACCTTGACCCTGACCCTGACCTTCACCCTGACCTTGACCCTGACCCTGACCTCCACCCTGACCTTGACTGTCACTGAGACCTCGACCCTGACCTTGACCTTGACACTGACCACCACCTTGACCTTGACTCTGACCCTGACCTCCACCCTGACCTTGACCCTGATCCTGACCTCCACCCTGACCTTCACCTCGACTCTCACCATCACCCTGACCTTGACAGTGACCCTGACCTTCACCCTGACCTTGACCTCATCCCTGACCTCCACCCTGACCTGGACCTTGACCCTGACCTCCACCCTGACCTTGACCCTCCCCCTGTCCTCCACCCTGACCTTGACCTCGACTCTGACCATCACCCTGACCTTGACAGTGACCCTGACCTCCACCCTGACTTTGATCTTGACCCTGACCTCCACCCTGACCTTGACCTTGACGCTGACCTCCACCCTGACCTCCACCCTTACCTTGACAGTGACCCTGACCTCCACCCTGACCTTGACCTTGACCCTGACCTCCACCCTGACCTTGACTCTGACCCTGACCTCCACCCTGACCTTGACCTCGACTCTGACCATCACCCTGACCTTGACAGTGACCCTGACCTCCACCCTGACCTTGACCCTGACCCTGACCTCCACCCTGACCTTGACCCTGACCCTGACCTCCACCCTGACCTTGACTGTGACCCTGACCTCCACCCTGACCTTGACTGTGACCGTGACCTCCGTCGTGACCTTGACCCGGACTCTGACCTCCACCCTGACCTTGACTGTCACCGTGACCTTGACCCTGACCTTGACCCTGACCCTGACCTCCACCCTGACCTTGACCCTGCCCCTGACCTCCACCCTGACCTTGACCCTGACCCTGACCTCCACCCTGACCTCCACCCTGACCTTGACTCTGACCCTGACCTCCACCCTGACCTTGACCTTGACGCTGACCTCCACCCTGACCTCCACCCTTACCTTGACAGTGACCCTGACCTCCACCCTGACCTTGACCTTGACCCTGACCTCCACCCTGACCTTGACTCTGACCCTGACCTCCACCATGACCTTCACCTCGACTCTGACCATCACCCTGACCTTGACAGTGACCCTGACCTCCACCCTGACCTTGACCTTGACCCTGACCTCCACCCTGACCTTGACCCGGACCCTGACCTCCACCCTGACCTTGACCGTGACCCTGAGCTCCACCCTGACCTTGACCCTGACCCTCACCCTTCACCCTGACCTTGACCCCGACCCTGACCTCCACCCTGACCTTGACTGTCACCGTGACCTTGACCCTGACCTTGACCCTGACCCTGACCTCCACCCTGACCTTGACCCTGCCCCTGACCTCCACCCTGACCTTGACCCTGACCCTGACCTCCACCCTGACCTCCACCCTGACCTTGACTCTGACCCTGACCTCCACCCTGACCTTGACCTTGACGCTGACCTCCACCCTGACCTCCACCCTTACCTCGACAGTGACCCTGACCTCCACCCTGACCTTGACCTTGACCCTGACCTCCACCCTGACCTTGACCCTGACCCTGACCTTCATCCTGACCTTGACCCTGACCCTGACCTCCACCCTGACCTTGACTGTCACTGTGACCTCGACCCTGACCTTGACCCGGACCCTGACCTCCACCCTGACCTTGACTCTGCCCCTGTCCTCCACCCTGACCTCGACTGTGACCCTGACCTCCACCCTGACCTTGACCTCATCCCTGACCTCCACCCTGACCTGGACCTTGACCCTGACCTCCACCCTGACCTTGACCCTGCCCCTGTCCTCCACCCTGACCTTGACCTCGACTCTGACCATCACCCTGACCTTGACAGTGACCCTGACCCCGACCCTGGCATTGACTGTCACCGTGACCTCGACCCTGACCTTGACCCTGAACCTGACCTCCACCCTGACCGTGACCCTGACCCTGACCTCCACCCTGACCTTGACCTTGACCTCGACCTCCACCGTGACCTTGACTCTGACCCTGACCTCCACCCTGACCTTGACCTTGACCCTGACCTCCACCCTGACCTTGACCCGGACCCTGACCTCCACCCCGACCTTGATCGTGACCCTGACCTCCACCCTGACCTTGACCCTGACCCTGACCTTCACCCTGACCTTGACCCTGACCCTGACCTCCACCCTGACCTTGACTGTGACCGTGACCTCGACCCTGACCTTGACCCTGACCCTGACCTGCACCCTGACCTTGACCTCGACCCTGACTATTACCCTGACCTTGACTGTGACCCTGACCTCCACCCTGACCTTGACCCTGACCCTGACCTCTACCCTGACCTTGACTGTGACCGTGACCTCGACCCTGACCTTGACCCTGACCCTGACCTGCACCCTGACCTTGACCTTGACCCTGACTATTACCCTGACCTTGACTGTGACCCTGACCTCCACCCTGACCTTGACCCTGACCCTGACCTCCACCCCGACCTTGACTGTGACCGTGACCTCGACCCTGACCTTGACCCTGACCCTGACCTGCACCCTGACCTTGACCTTGACCCTGACTATTACCCTGACCTTGACTGTGACCCTGACCTCCACCCTGACCTTGACCTTGACACTGACCTCCACCTTGACCTTGACTCTGACCCTGACATCCACCCTGACCTTGACCTTGACCCTGACCATCACCCTGACCTTGACTGTGACCGTGACCTCCACCCTGACCTTGACTCTGACCCTGACCTCCACCCTGACCTTGACCCTGACCCTGACCTCCACCCTGACCTTGACCCTGACCCTGACCTTCACCTTGACCTTGACTCTGACCCTGACCTCCACCCTGACTTTGACCTTGACCCTGACCTCAACCCTGACCTTGACCCGGACCCTGACCTCCACCCTGACCTTGACCGTGACCCTGAGCTCCACCCTGACCTTGACCCTGACCCTGACCTTCACCCTGACCTTGACCCCGACCCTGACCTCCACCCTGACCTTGACTGTCACCGTGACCTTGACCCTGACCTTGACCCTGACCCTGACCTCCACCCTGACCTTGACCCTGCCCCTGACCTCCACCCTGACCTTGACCCTGACCCTGACCTCCACCCTGACCTCCACCCTGACCTTGACCTTGACCCTGACCTTGACTGTGACCCTGACCTCCACCCGGACCTTGACCTTGACACTGACCTCCACCCTGACCTTGACTCGGACCCTGACCTCCACCCTGACCATGAACCTGCCCCTGACCTTCACCCTGACCTTGACCCTGACCCTGACCTCCACCCTGACCTTGACGGTCACGTGACCTTGACCCTGACCTTGACCCTGACCCTGACCTCCACCCTGACCTTGACCCTGCTCCTGACCTCCACCCTGACCTTGACCCCGACCCTGACCTCCACCCTGACCTCCACCCTGACCTTGACTCTGACCCTGACCTCCACCCTGACCTTGACCTTGACGCTGGCCTCCACCCTGACCTCCACCCTTACCTTGACAGTGACCCTGACCTCCACCCTGACCTTGACAGTGACCCTGACCTCCACCCTGACCTTGATCTTGACCCTGACCTCCACCCTGACCTTGACCCGGACCCTGAACTCCACCCTGACCTTGACCGTGAACCTGAGCGCCAGCCTGACCTTGACCCTGACCCTGACCTTCACCCTGACCTTGACCCTGACCCTGACCTCCACCCTGACCTTGACTGTCACTGTGAGCTCGACCCTGACCTTGACCCGGAACCTGACCTCCACCCTGACCTTGACCCTGACCCTGACCTCCACCCTGACCTTGACCCTGACCCTGACCTCTACCCTGACTTCCACCCTGACCTTGACTCTGACCCTGACCTCCACCCTGACCTTGACCTTGACTCTGACCTTGACTGTGACCCTGACCTCCACCCTGACCTTGACCCTGACCCTGACCTCCACTGTGACCTTGACTCTGACCCTGACCTCCACCCTGACCTTGACCCTGACTCTGTCCTCCACCCTGACCTTGACCTCGACTCTGACCATCACCCTGACCTTGACAGTGACCCTGACCTCCACCCTGACCTTGATCTTGACCCTGACCTCCACCCTGACCTTGACCCGGACCCTGAACTCCACCCTGACCTTGACCGTGAACCAGAGCGCCACCCTGACCTTGACCCTGACCCTGACCTTCACCCTGACCTTGACCCTGACCCTGACCTCCACCCTGACCTTGACTGTCACTGTGACCTCGACCCTGACCTTGACCCGGACCCTGACCTCCACCCTGACCTTGACCTTGACACTGACCACCACCTTGGCCTTGACTCTGACCCTGACCTCCACCCTGACCTTGACCCTGACCCTGACCTCCACCCTGACCTTCACCTCGACTCTCACCATCACCCTGACCGTGACAGTGACCCTGACTTCCACCCTGACCTTGACAGTGACCCTGACCTCCACCCTGACCTTGATCTTGACCCTGACCTCCACCCTGACCTTGACCCGGACCCTGAACTCCACCCTGAGCTTGACCGTGAACCTGAGCGCCAGCCTGACCTTGACCCTGACCCTGACCTTCACCCTGACCTTGACCCTGACCCTGACCTCCACCCTGACCTTGACTGTCACTGTGAGCTCGACCCTGACCTTGACCCGTACCCTGACCTCCACCCTGACCTTGACCCTGACCCTGACCTCCACCCTGACCTTGACCCTGACCCTGACCTCTACCCTGACTTCCACCCTGACCTTGACTCTGACCCTGACCTCCACCCTGACCTTGACCTTGACTCTGACCTTGACTGTGACCCTGACCTCCACCCTGACCTTGACCCTGACCCTGACCTCCACTGTGACCTTGACTCTGACCCTGACCTCCACCCTGACCTTGACCCTGACTCTGACCTCCAACATGACCTTGACAGTGACCCTGACTTCCACCCTGACCTTGACAGTGACCCTGACCTCCACCCTGACCTTGATCTTGACCCTGACCTCCACCCTGACCTTGACCCGGACCCTGAACTCCACCCTGACCTTGACCGTGAACCTGAGCGCCACCCTGACCTTGACCCTGACCCTGACCTTCACCCTGACCTTGACCCTGACCCTGACCTCCACCCTGACCTTGACAGTGACCCTGACCTCCACCCTGACCTTGACTGTCACTGTGACCTCGACCCTGACCTCCACCCTGACCTTGACTGTCACTGTGACCTCGACCCTGACCTTGACCCTGACCCTGACCTCCACCCTGACCTTGACTGTCACCGTGACCTTGACCCTGACCTTGACCCTGACCCTGACCTTCACCCTGACCTTGACCTCATCCCTGACCTCCACCCTGACCTGGACCTTGACCCTGACCTCCACCCTGACCTTGACCCTCCCCCTGTCCTCCACCCTGACCTTGACCTCGACTCTGACCATCACCCTGACCTTGACAGTGACCCTGACCTCCACCCTGACTTTGATCTTGACCCTGACCTCCACCCTGACCTTGACCCGGACCCTGAACTCCACCCTGACCTTGACCGTGAACCTGAGCGCCACCCTGACCTTGACCCTGACCCTGACCTTCACCCTGACCTTGACCCTGACCCTGACCTCCACCCTGACCTTGACTGTCACTGAGACCTCGACCCTGACCTTGACCTTGACACTGACCACCACCTTGACCTTGACTCTGACCCTGACCTCCACCCTGACCTTGACCCTGACCCTGACCTCCACCCTGACCTTCACCTCGACTCTCACCATCACCCTGACCTTGACAGTGACCCTGACTTCCACCCTGACCTTGACAGTGACCCTGACCTCCACCCTGACCTTGATCTTGACCCTGACCTCCACCCTGACCTTGACCCGGACCCTGAACTCCACCCTGACCTTGACCGTGAACCTGAGCGCCAGCCTGACCTTGACCCTGACCCTGACCTTCACCCTGACCTTGACCCTGACCCTGACCTCCACCCTGACCTTGACTGTCACTGTGAGCTCGACCCTGACCTTGACCCGGACCCTGACCTCCACCCTGACCTTGACCCTGACCCTGACCTCCACCCTGACCTTGACCCTGACCCTGACCTCTACCCTGACTTCCACCCTGACCTTGACTCTGACCCTGACCTCCACCCTGACCTTGACCTTGACTGTGACCTTGACTGTGACCCTGACCTCCACCCTGACCTTGACCCTGACCCTGACCTCCACTGTGACCTTGACTCTGACCCTGACCTCCACCCTGACCTTGACCCTGACTCTGACCTCCAACATGACCTTGACAGTGACCCTGACTTCCACCCTGACCTTGACAGTGACCCTGACCTCCACCCTGACCTTGATCTTGACCCTGACCTCCACCCTGACCTTGACCCGGACCCTGAACTCCACCCTGACCTTGACCGTGAACCTGAGCGCCAGCCTGACCTTGACCCTGACCCTGACCTTCACCCTGACCTTGACCCTGACCCTGACCTCCACCCTGACCTTGACTGTCACTGTGACCTCGACCCTGACCTTGACCTGGACCCTGACCTCCACCCTGACCTTGACCCTGACCCTGACCTTCACCCTGACCTTCACCTCGACTCTCACCATCACCCTGACCTTGACAGTGACCCTGACTTCCAGCCTGACCTTGACAGTGACCCTGACCTCCACCCTGACCTTGATCTTGACCCTGACCTCCACCCTGACCTTGACCCGGACCCTGAACTCCACCCTGACCTTGACCGTGAACCTGAGCGCCAGCCTGACCTTGACCCTGACCCTGACCTTCACCCTGACCGTGACCCTGACCCTGACCTCCACCCTGACCTTGACTGTCACTGTGAGCTCGATCCTGACCTTGACCCGGACCCTGACCTCCACCCTGACCTTGACCCTGACCCTGACCTCCACCCTGACCTTGACCCTGACCCTGACCTCTACCCTGACTTCCACCCTGACCTTGACTCTGACCCTGACCTCCACCCTGACCTTGACCTTGACTCTGACCTTGACAGTGACCCTGACTTCCACCCTGACCTTGACAGTGACCCTGACCTCCACCCTGACCTTGATCTTGACCCTGACCTCCACCCTGACCTTGACCCGGACCCTGAACTCCACCCTGACCTTGACCGTGAACCTGAGCGCCAGCCTGACCTTGACCCTGACCCTGACCTTCACCCTGACCTTGACCCTGACCCTGACCTCCACCCTGACCTTGACTGTCACTGTGACCTCGACCCTGACCTTGACCCGGACCCTGACCTTCACCCTGACCTTGACCCTGACCCTGACCTCCACCCTGACCTTGACCCTGACCCTGACCTTCACCCTGACCTCCACCCTGACCTTGACTCTGACCCTGACCTTCACCTCCACTCTGACCATCACCCTGACCTTGACAGTGACCCTGACCTCAACCCTGACCGTGACCTTGACCCTGACCTCCACCCTGACCTTGACCCGGACCCTGACCTCCACCCTGACCTTGACTGTCACCGTGACCTTGACCCTGACCTTGACCCTGACCCTGACCTCCACCCTGACCTTGACCCTGCCCCTGACCTCCACCCTGACCTTGACCCTGACCCTGACCTCCACCCTGACCTTGACTCTGACCCTGACCTCCACCCTGACCTTGACCTTGACGCTGACCTCCACCCTTACCTTGACAGTGACCCTGACCTCCACCCTGACCTTGACTGTCACTGTGACCTCGACCCTGACCTCCACCCTGACCTTGACTGTCACTGTGACCTCGACCCTGACCTTGACCCTGACCCTGACCTCCACCCTGACCTTGACTGTCACCGTGACCTTGACCCTGACCTTGACCCTGACCCTGACCTCCACCCTGACCTTGACCTCATCCCTGACCTCCACCCTGACCTGGACCTTGACCCTGACCTCCACCCTGACCTTGACCCTCCCCCTGTCCTCCACCCTGACCTTGACCTCGACTCTGACCATCACCCTGACCTTGACAGTGACCCTGACCTCCACCCTGACCTTGACCCGGACTTGACCTCCACCCTGACCTTGACCGTGACCCTGAGCTCCATTCTGACCTTGACCCTGACCCTGACCTTCACCCTGACCTTGACCCTGACCCTGACCTCCACCCTGACCTTGACTGTCACCGTGACCTTGACCCTGACCTTGACCCTGACTCTGACCTCCAACATGACCTTGACCATGCCCCTGACCTCCACCCTGACCTTGACCCTGACCCTGACCTCCACCCTGACCTTGACCCTGACCCTGACCTTCACCCTGACCTCCACCCTGACCTTGACTCTGACCCTGACCTCCACCCTGACCTTTACCTCGACTCTGACCATCACCCTGACCTTGACAGTGACCCTGACCTCAACCCTGACCTTGACCTTGACCCTGAACTCCACCCTGACCTTGACCCGGACCTGACCTCCACCCTGACCTTGACCGTGACCCTGAGCTCCATTCTGACCTTGACCCTGACCCTGACCTCCACCCTGACCTTGACTGTCACCGTGACCTTGACCCTGACCTTGACCCTGACCCTGACCTCCACCCTGACCTTGACAGTGACCCTGACTTCCACCCTAACCTTGACAGTGACCCTGACCTCCACCCTGACCTTGATCTTGACCCTGACCTCCACCCTGACCTTGACCCGGACCCTGAACTCCACCCTGACCTTGACCGTGAACCTGAGCGCCACCCTGACCTTGACCCTGACCCTGACCTTCACCCTGACCTTGACCCTGACCCTGACCTCCACCCTGACCTTGACAGTGACCCTGACCTCCACCCTGACCTTGACTGTCACTGTGACCTCGACCCTGACCTCCATCCTGACCTTGACTGTCACTGTGACCTCGACCCTGACCTTGACCCTGACCCTGACCTCCACCCTGACCTTGACTGTCACCGTGACCTTGACCCTGACCTTGACCCTGACCCTGACCTTCACCCTGACCTTGACCTCATCCCTGACCTCCACCCTGACCTGGACCTTGACCCTGACCTCCACCCTGACCTTGACCCTCCCCCTGTCCTCCACCCTGACCTTGACCTCGACTCTGACCATCACCCTGACCTTGACAGTGACCCTGACCTCCACCCTGACTTTGATCTTGACCCTGACCTCCACCCTGACCTTGACCCGGACCCTGAACTCCACCCTGACCTTGACCGTGAACCTGAGCGCCACCCTGACTTTGACCCTGACCCTGACCTTCACCCTGACCTTGACCCTGACCCTGACCTCCACCCTGACCTTGACTGTCACTGAGACCTCGACCCTGACCTTGACCTTGACACTGACCACCACCTTGACCTTGACTCTGACCCTGACCTCCACCCTGACCTTGACCCTGACCCTGACCTCCACCCTGACCTTCACCTCGACTCTCACCATCACCCTGACCTTGACAGTGACCCTGACTTCCACCCTGACCTTGACAGTGACCCTGACCTCCACCCTGACCTTGATCTTGACCCTGACCTCCACCCTGACCGTGACCCGGGCCCTGAACTCCACCCTGACCTTGACCGTGAACCTGAGCGCCGCCCTGACCTTGACTCTGACCCTGACCTCCACCCTGACCTTGACCTTGACGCTGATTTCCACCCTTACCTTGACAGTGACCCTGACCTCCACCCTGACCTTGACTGTCACTGTGACCTCGACCCTGACCTCCACCCTGACCTTGACTGTCACTGTGACCTCGACCCTGACCTTGACCCGGACCCTGACCTCCACCCTGACCTTGATTCTGCCCCTGTCCTCCACCCCGACCTCGACTGTGACCCTGACCTCCACCCTGACCCTGACCTCATTCCTGACCTCCACCCTGACCTGGACCTTGACCCTGACCTCCACCCTGACCTTGACCCTGCCCCTGTCCTCCACCGTGACCTTGACCACGACTCTGACCATCACCCTGACCTTGACAGTGACCCTGACCTCCACCCTGACCTTGATCTTGACCCTGACCTCCACCCTGACCTTGACCCTGACTCTGACCTCCAACATGACCTTGACCCTGCCCCTGACCTCCACCCTGACCTTGACCCTGACCCTGACCTCCACCCTGACCTTGACCCTGACCCTGACCTTCACCCTGACCTCCACCCTGACCTTGACTCCGACCCTGACCTCCACACTGACCTTCACCTCGACTCTGACCATTACCCTGACCTTGACAGTGACCCTGACTTCCACCCTGACCTTGACAGTGACCCTGACCTCCACCCTGACCTTGACCCTGACCCTGACCTCCACCGTGACCTTGACTCTGACCCTGACCTCCACCCTGACCTTGACCCTGACTCTGACCTCCAACATGACCTTGACCCTGCCCCTGACCTCCACCCTGACCTTCACCCTGACCCTGACCTCCACCCTGACCTTGACCCTGACCCTGACCTTCACCCTGACCTCCACCCTGACCTTGACTCTGACCCTGACCTCCACCCTGACCTTCACCTCGACTCTGACCATCACCCTGACCTTGACAGTGACCCTGACCTCAACCCTGACCTTGACCTTGACCCTGACCTCCACCCTGACCTTGACCCGGACCCTGACCTCCACCCTGACCTTGACCGTGACCCTGAGCTCCATTCTGACCTTGACCCTGACCCTGACCTTCACCCTGACCTTGACCCTGACCCTGACCTCCACCCTGACCTTGACCCTGCCCCTGTCCTCCACCGTGACCTTGACCACGACTCTGACCATCACCCTGACCTTGACAGTGACCCTGACCTCCAACCTGACCTTGATCTTGACCCTGACCTCCACCCTGACCTTGACCCGGACCCTGAACTCCACCCTGACCTTGACCGTGAACCTGAGCGCCAGCCTGACCTTGACCCTGACCCTGACCTTCACCCTGACCCTGACCTCCACCCTGACCTTGACTGTCACTGTGACCTCGACCCTGACCTTGACCCGGACCCTGACCTCCACCCTGACCTTGACCCTGACCCTGACCTCCACCCTGACCTTGACCCTGACCCTGACCTTCACCCTGACCTCCACCCTGACCTTGACTCTGACCCTGACCTTTACCTCGACTCTGACCATCACCCTGACCTTGACAGTGACCCTGACCTCAACCCTGACCTTGACCCTGACCCTGACCTCCACCCTGACCTTGACCCTGACTCTGACCTCCAACATGACCTTGACCCTGCCCCTGACCTCCACCCTGACCTTGACCCCGACCCTGACCTCCACCCTGACCTTGACTATGACCCTGACCTTTACCTCGACTCTGACCATCACCCTGACCTTGACAGTGACCCTGACCTCAACCCTGACCTTGACCTTGACCCTGACCTCCACCCTGACCTTGACCCGGACCCTGACCTCCACCCTGACCTTGACCCTGCCCCTGACCTCCACCCTGACCTTGACCCTGACCCTGACCTCTACCCTGACTTCCACCCTGACCTTGACTCTGACCCTGACCTCCACCCTGACCTTGACCTTGACTCTGACCTTGACTGTGACCCTGACCTCCACCCTGACCTTGACCCTGCCCCTGACCTCCACCCTGACCTTGACCCTGACCGTGACCTTCACCCTGACCTCCACCCTGACCTTGACCCTGACCCTGACCTTCACCCTGACCTCCACCCTGACGTTGACTCTGACCCTGACCTCCACCCTGACCTTCAACTCGACTCTCACCATCACCCTGACCTTGACAGTGACCCTGACTTCCACCCTGACCTTGACCTTGACCCTGACCTCCACCCTGACCTTGACCTGGACCCTGACCTCCACCCTGACCTTGACCGTGACCCTGAGCTCCACCCTGACCTTGACCCTGACCCTGACCTTCACCCTGACTTTGACCCTGACCCTGACCTCCACCCTGACCTTGACTGTCACCGTGACCTTGACCCTGACCTTGACCCTGACCCTGACCTCCACCCTGACCTTGACCTCATCCCTGACCTCCACCCTGACCTGGACCTTGACCCTGACCTCCACCCTGACCTTGACCCTCCCCCTGTCCTCCACCCTGACCTGGACCTTGACCCTGACCTCCACCCTGACCTTGACCCTCCCCCTGTCCTCCACCCTGACCTTGACCTCGACTCTGACCATCACCCTGACCTTGACAGTGACCCTGACCTCCACCCTGACCTTGATCTTGACCCTGACCTCCACCCTGACCTTGACCCGGACCCTGAACTCCACCCTGACCTTGACCGTGAACCTGAGCGCCACCCTGACCTTGACCCTGACCCTGACCTTCACCCTGACCTTGACCCTGACCCTGACCTCCACCCTGACCTTGACTGTCACTGTGACCTCGACCCTGACCTTGACCCGGACCCTGACCATCACCCTGACCTTGACAGTGACCCTGACCTCCACCCTGACCTTGATCTTGACCCTGACCTCCACCCTGACCTTCAGCTCGACTCTGACCATCACCCTGACCTTGACAGTGACCCTGACCTCAACCCTGACCTTTACCTTGACCCTGACCTCCACCCTGACCTTGACCCGGACCCTGACCTCCATTCTGACCTTGACCCTGACCCTGACCTTCACCCTGACCTTGACCCTGACCCTGACCTCCACCCTGACCTTGACTGTCACCTTGACCTTGACCCTGACCTTGACCCTGAACCTGACCTCCACCCTGACCTTGACCCTGCCCCTGACCTCCACCCTGACCTTGACCCTGACCCTGACCTCCACCCTGACCTTCACCCTGACCTTGACTCTGACCCTGACCTCCACCCTGACCTTGACCTCATCCCTGACCTCCACCCTGACCTCCACCCTGACCTTGACTGTGACCGTGACCTCGACCCTGACCTTGACCCGGACCCTGACCTCCACCCTGACCTTGACCCTAGCTCTGACCTCCACCCTGACCTTGACCCTGACCCTGACCTTCACCCTGACCTTGACCCTAACCCTGACCTCCACCCTGACCTTGACTGTCACCGTGACCTTGACTCTGACCTTGACCCTGACCCTGACCTCCACCCTAACCTCGACCCTGCCCCTGACCTCCACCCTGACCTTGACCCTGACCTTGACCTCCACCCTGACCTCCACCCTGACCTTGACTCTGACCCTGACGTCCACCCTGACCTTGACCTTGACTCTGACCTTGACTGTGACCCTGACCTCCACCCTGACCCTGACCTCCACCCTGACCTTGACCCTGACCCTGACCTTCACCCTGAGCTTGACCCTGCAACTGACCTCCACCCTGACCTTGAACTTGACCCTGACCTTCACCCTGACCTTGACCCTGACCCTGACCTCCACCCTGACCTTGACCCTGACCCTGACCTCCACCCTGACCTTGACTGTGACCCTGACCTCCACCCTGACCTTGACTGTGACCGTGACCTCCGTCGTGACCTTGACCCGGACTCTGACCTCCACCCTGACCTTGACCCTGACCCTGACCTCCACCCTGACCTTGACCCTGACCCTGACCTACACCCTGACCTTGACCCTGACCCTGACCTCCACCCTGACCTTGACCCAGAGCGTGACCTCCACCCTGACCTTCACCCTGACCCTGACCTTGACCCTGACTTGCACCGTGACCTTGACTCTGACCCTGACCTCCACGCTGACCTTGACCTTGACCCTGACCTCCACCCTGACCTTGACCCGGACCCTGACCTCCACCCTGACCTTGACCGTGACCCTGAGCTCCACCCTGACCTTGACCGTGACCCTGACCTTCACCCTGACCTTGACCCCGACCCTGACCTCCACCCTGACCTTGACTGTCACCGTGACCTTGACCCTGACCTTGACCCTGACCCTGACCTCCACCCTGACCTTGACCCTGCCCCTGACCTCCACCCTGACCTTGACCCTGACCCTGACCTCCACCCTGACCTCCACCCTGACCTTGACTCTGACCCTGACCTCCACCCTGACCTTGACCTTGACGCTGACCTCCACCCTGACCTCCACCCTTACCTTGACAGTGACCCTGACCTCCACCCTGACCTTGACCTTGACCCTGACCTCCACCCTGACCTTGACTCTGACCCTGACCTCCACCCTGACCTTGACCTCGACTCTGACCATCACCCTGACCTTGACAGTGACCCTGACCTCCACCCTGACCTTGACCCTGACCCTGACCTCCACCCTGACCTTGACCCTGACCCTGACCTCTACCCTGACTTCCACCCTGACCTTGACTCTGACCCTGACCTCCACCCTGACCTTGACCTTGACTCTGACCTTGACAGTGACCCTGACTTCCACCCTGACCTTGACAGTGACCCTGACCTCCACCCTGACCTTGATCTTGACCCTGACCTCCACCCTGACCTTGACCCGGACCCTGAACTCCACCCTGACCTTGACCGTGAACCTGAGCGCCAGCCTGACCTTGACCCTGACCCTGACCTTCACCCTGACCTTGACCCTGACCCTGACCTCCACCCTGACTTCGACTGTCACTGTGACCTCGACCCTGACCTCCACCCTGACCTTGACTGTCACTGTGACCTCGACCCTGACCTTGACCCTGACCCTGACCTCCACCCTGACCTTGACTGTCACCGTGACCTTGACCCTGACCTTGACCCTGACCCTGACCTCCACCCTGACCTTGACCTCATCCCTGACCTCCACCCTGACCTGGACCTTGACCCTGACCTCCACCCTGACCTTGACCCTCCCCCTGTCCTCCACCCTGACCTTGACCTCGACTCTGACCATCACCCTGACCTTGACAGTGACCCTGACCTCCACCCTGACCTTGACCCGGACTTGACCTCCACCCTGACCTTGACCGTGACCCTGAGCTCCATTCTGACCTTGACCCTGACCCTGACCTTCACCCTGACCTTGACCCTGTTCCTGACCTCCACCCTGACCTTGACTGTCACCGTGACCTTGACCCTGACCTTGACCCTGACTCTGACCTCCAACATGACCTTGACCATGCCCCTGACCTCCACCCTGACCTTGACCCTGACCCTGACCTCCACCCTGACCTTGACCCTGACCCTGACCTTCACCCTGACCTCCACCCTGACCTTGACTCTGACCCTGACCTCCACCCTGACCTTTACCTCGACTCTGACCATCACCCTGACCTTGACAGTGACCCTGACCTCAACCCTGACCTTGACCTTGACCCTGACCTCCACCCTGACCTTGACCCGGACCTGACCTCCACCCTGACCTTGACCGTGACCCTGAGCTCCATTCTGACCTTGACCCTGACCCTGACCTCCACCCTGACCTTGACTGTCACCGTGACCTTGACCCTGACCTTGACCCTGACCCTGACCTCCACCCTGACCTTGACAGTGACCCTGACTTCCACCCTGACCTTGACAGTGACCCTGACCTCCACCCTGACCTTGATCTTGACCCTGACCTCCACCCTGACCTTGACCCGGACCCTGAACTCCACCCTGACCTTGACCGTGAACCTGAGCGCCACCCTGACCTTGACCCTGACCCTGACCTTCACCCTGACCTTGACCCTGACCCTGACCTCCACCCTGACCTTGACAGTGACCCTGACCTCCACCCTGACCTTGACTGTCACTGTGACCTCGACCCTGACCTCCACCCTGACCTTGACTGTCACTGTGACCTCGACCCTGACCTTGACCCTGACCCTGACCTCCACCCTGACCTTGACTGTCACCGTGACCTTGACCCTGACCTTGACCCTGACCCTGACCTTCACCCTGACCTTGACCTCATCCCTGACCTCCACCCTGACCTGGACCTTGACCCTGACCTCCACCCTGACCTTGACCCTCCCCCTGTCCTCCACCCTGACCTTGACCTCGACTCTGACCATCACCCTGACCTTGACAGTGACCCTGACCTCCACCCTGACTTTGATCTTGACCCTGACCTCCACCCTGACCTTGACCCGGACCCTGAACTCCACCCTGACCTTGACCGTGAACCTGAGCGCCACCCTGACCTTGACCCTGACCCTGACCTTCACCCTGACCTTGACCCTGACCCTGACCTCCACCCTGACCTTGACTGTCACTGAGACCTCGACCCTGACCTTGACCTTGACACTGACCACCACCTTGACCTTGACTCTGACCCTGACCTCCACCCTGACCTTGACCCTGACCCTGACCTCCACCCTGACCTTCACCTCGACTCTCACCATCACCCTGACCTTGACAGTGACCCTGACTTCCACCCTGACCTTGACAGTGACCCTGACCTCCACCCTGACCTTGATCTTGACCCTGACCTCCACCCTGACCGTGACCCGGGCCCTGAACTCCACCCTGACCTTGACCGTGAACCTGAGCGCCGCCCTGACCTTGACTCTGACCCTGACCTCCACCCTGACCTTGACCTTGACGCTGACCTCCACCCTTACCTTGACAGTGACCCTGACCTCCACCCTGACCTTGACTGTCACTGTGACCTCGACCCTGACCTCCACCCTGACCTTGACTGTCACTGTGACCTCGACCCTGACCTTGACCCGGACCCTGACCTCCACCCTGACCTTGATTCTGCCCCTGTCCTCCACCCCGACCTCGACTGTGACCCTGACCTCCACCCTGACCCTGACCTCATTCCTGACCTCCACCCTGACCTGGACCTTGACCCTGACCTCCACCCTGACCTTGACCCTGCCCCTGTCCTCCACCGTGACCTTGACCACGACTCTGACCATCACCCTGACCTTGACAGTGACCCTGACCTCCACCCTGACCTTGATCTTGACCCTGACCTCCACCCTGACCTTGACCCTGACTCTGACCTCCAACATGACCTTGACCCTGCCCCTGACCTCCACCCTGACCTTGACCCTGACCCTGACCTCCACCCTGACCTTGACCCTGACCCTGACCTTCACCCTGACCTCCACCCTGACCTTGACTCCGACCCTGACCTCCACACTGACCTTCACCTCGACTCTGACCATTACCCTGACCTTGACAGTGACCCTGACTTCCACCCTGACCTTGACAGTGACCCTGACCTCCACCCTGACCTTGACCCTGACCCTGACCTCCACCGTGACCTTGACTCTGACCCTGACCTCCACCCTGACCTTGACCCTGACTCTGACCTCCAACATGACCTTGACCCTGCCCCTGACCTCCACCCTGACCTTCACCCTGACCCTGACCTCCACCCTGACCTTGACCCTGACCCTGACCTTCACCCTGACCTCCACCCTGACCTTGACTCTGACCCTGACCTCCACCCTGACCTTCACCTCGACTCTGACCATCACCCTGACCTTGACAGTGACCCTGACCTCAACCCTGACCTTGACCTTGACCCTGACCTCCACCCTGACCTTGACCCGGACCCTGACCTCCACCCTGACCTTGACCGTGACCCTGAGCTCCATTCTGACCTTGACCCTGACCCTGACCTTCACCCTGACCTTGACCCTGACCCTGACCTCCACCCTGACCTTGACCCTGCCCCTGTCCTCCACCGTGACCTTGACCACGACTCTGACCATCACCCTGACCTTGACAGTGACCCTGACCTCCAACCTGACCTTGATCTTGACCCTGACCTCCACCCTGACCTTGACCCGGACCCTGAACTCCACCCTGACCTTGACCGTGAACCTGAGCGCCAGCCTGACCTTGACCCTGACCCTGACCTTCACCCTGACCCTGACCTCCACCCTGACCTTGACTGTCACTGTGACCTCGACCCTGACCTTGACCCGGACCCTGACCTCCACCCTGACCTTGACCCTGACCCTGACCTCCACCCTGACCTTGACCCTGACCCTGACCTTCACCCTGACCTCCACCCTGACCTTGACTCTGACCCTGACCTTTACCTCGACTCTGACCATCACCCTGACCTTGACAGTGATCCTGACCTCAACCCTGACCTTGACCCTGACCCTGACCTCCACCCTGACCTTGACCCTGACTCTGACCTCCAACATGACCTTGACCCTGCCCCTGACCTCCACCCTGACCTTGACCCTGACCCTGACCTCTACCCTGACTTCCACCCTGACCTTGACTCTGACCCTGACCTCCACCCTGACCTTGACCTTGACTCTGACCTTGACTGTGACCCTGACCTCCACCCTGACCTTGACCCTGCCCCTGACCTCCACCCTGACCTTGACCCTGACCGTGACCTTCACCCTGACCTCCACCCTGACCTTGACCCTGACCCTGACCTTCACCCTGACCTCCACCCTGACGTTGACTCTGACCCTGACCTCCACCCTGACCTTCAACTCGACTCTCACCATCACCCTGACCTTGACAGTGACCCTGACTTCCACCCTGACCTTGACCTTGACCCTGACCTCCACCCTGACCTTGACCTGGACCCTGACCTCCACCCTGACCTTGACCGTGACCCTGAGCTCCACCCTGACCTTGACCCTGACCCTGACCTTCACCCTGACTTTGACCCTGACCCTGACCTCCACCCTGACCTTGACTGTCACCGTGACCTTGACCCTGACCTTGACCCTGACCCTGACCTCCACCCTGACCTTGACCTCATCCCTGACCTCCACCCTGACCTGGACCTTGACCCTGACCTCCACCCTGACCTTGACCCTCCCCCTGTCCTCCACCCTGACCTGGACCTTGACCCTGACCTCCATCCTGACCTTGACCCTCCCCCTGTCCTCCACCCTGACCTTGACCTCGACTCTGACCATCACCCTGAC
Organism: Tenthredo distinguenda; assembly: GCA_947538915.1. Classification (NCBI taxonomy): domain Eukaryota; kingdom Metazoa; phylum Arthropoda; class Insecta; order Hymenoptera; family Tenthredinidae; genus Tenthredo; species Tenthredo distinguenda. The sequence continues at coordinate 18,976,542 of OX384534.1, forward strand.
CTTGACAGTGACCCTGACCTCCACCCTGACCTTGCTCTTGACCCTGACCTCCACCCTGACCTTGACCCGGACCCTGAACTCCACCCTGACCTTGACCGTGAACCTGAGCGCCACCCTGACCTTGACCCTGACCCTGACCTTCACCCTGACCTTGACCCTGACCCTGACCTCCACCCTGACCTTGACTGTCACCTTGACCTTGACCCTGACCTTGACCCTGAACCTGACCTCCACCCTGACCTTGACCCTGCCCCTGACCTCCACCCTGACCTTGACCCTGACCCTGACCTCCACCCTGACCTTCACCCTGACCTTGACTCTGACCCTGACCTCCACCCTGACCTTGACCTCATCCCTGACCTCCACCCTGACCTCCACCCTGACCTTGACTGTGACCGTGACCTCGACCCTGACCTTGACCCGGACCCTGACCTCCACCCTGACCTTGACCCTAGCTCTGACCTCCACCCTGACCTTGACCCTGACCCTGACCTTCACCCTGACCTTGACCCTAACCCTGACCTCCACCCTGACCTTGACTGTCACCGTGACCTTGACTCTGACCTTGACCCTGACCCTGACCTCCACCCTAACCTCGACCCTGCCCCTGACCTCCACCCTGACCTTGACCCTGACCTTGACCTCCACCCTGACCTCCACCCTGACCTTGACTCTGACCCTGACGTCCACCCTGACCTTGACCTTGACTCTGACCTTGACTGTGACCCTGACCTCCACCCTGACCCTGACCTCCACCCTGACCTTGACCCTGACCCTGACCTTCACCCTGAGCTTGACCCTGCAACTGACCTCCACCCTGACCTTGAACTTGACCCTGACCTTCACCCTGACCTTGACCCTGACCCTGACCTCCACCCTGACCTTGACCCTGACCCTGACCTCCACCCTGACCTTGACTGTGACCCTGACCTCCACCCTGACCTTGACTGTGACCGTGACCTCCGTCGTGACCTTGACCCGGACTCTGACCTCCACCCTGACCTTGACCCTGACCCTGACCTCCACCCTGACCTTGACCCTGACCCTGACCTACACCCTGACCTTGACCCTGACCCTGACCTCCACCCTGACCTTGACCCAGAGCGTGACCTCCACCCTGACCTTCACCCTGACCCTGACCTTGACCCTGACTTGCACCGTGACCATGACTCTGACCCTGACCTCCACGCTGACCTTGACCTTGACCCTGACCTCCACCCTGACCTTCACCCGGACCCTGACCTCCACCCTGACCTTGACCGTGACCCTGAGCTCCACCCTGACCTTGACCGTGACCCTGACCTTCACCCTGACCTTGACCCCGACCCTGACCTCCACCCTGACCTTGACTGTCACCGTGACCTTGACCCTGACCTTGACCCTGACCCTGACCTCCACCCTGACCTTGACCCTGCCCCTGACCTCCACCCTGACCTTGACCCTGACCCTGACCTCCACCCTGACCTCCACCCTGACCTTGACTCTGACCCTGACCTCCACCCTGACCTTGACCTTGACGCTGGCCTCCACCCTGACCTCCACCCTTACCTTGACAGTGACCCTGACCTCCACCCTGACCTTGACAGTGACCCCGACCTCCACCCTGACCTTGATCTTGACCCTGACCTCCACCCTGACCTTGACCCGGACCCTGAACTCCACCCTGACCTTGACCGTGAACCTGAGCGCCAGCCTGACCTTGACCCTGACCCTGACCTTCACCCTGACCTTGACCCTGACCCTGACCTCCACCCTGACCTTGACTGTCACTGTGAGCTCGACCCTGACCTTGACCCGGACCCTGACCTCCACCCTGACCTTGACCCTGACCCTGACCTCCACCCTGACCTTGACCCTGACCTTGACCTCTACCCTGACTTCCACCCTGACCTTGACTCTGACCCTGACCTCCACCCTGACCTTGACCTTGACTCTGACCTTGACTGTGACCCTGACCTCCACCCTGACCATGACCCTGACCCTGACCTCCACTGTGACCTTGACTCTGACCCTGACCTCCACCCTGACCTTGACCCTGACTCTGTCCTCCACCCTGACCTTGACCTCGACTCTGACCATCACCCTGACCTTGACAGTGACCCTGACCTCCACCCTGACCTTGATCTTGACCCTGACCTCCACCCTGACCTTGACCCGGACCCTGAACTCCACCCTGACCTTGACCGTGAACCAGAGCGCCACCCTGACCTTGACCCTGACCCTGACCTTCACCCTGACCTTGACCCTGACCCTGACCTCCACCCTGACCTTGACTGTCACTGTGACCTCGACCCTGACCTTGACCCGGACCCTGACCTCCACCCTGACCTTGACCTTGACACTGACCACCACCTTGGCCTTGACTCTGACCCTGACCTCCACCCTGACCTTGACCCTGACCCTGACCTCCACCCTGACCTTCACCTCGACTCTCACCATCACCCTGACCTTGACAGTGACCCTGACTTCCACCCTGACCTTGACAGTGACCCTGACCTCCACCCTGACCTTGATCTTGACCCTGACCTCCACCCTGACCTTGACCCGGACCCTGAACTCCACCCTGACCTTGACCGTGAACCTGAGCGCCAGCCTGACCTTGACCCTGACCCTGACCTTCACCCTGACCTTGACCCTGACCCTGACCTCCACCCTGACCTTGACTGTCACTGTGAGCTCGACCCTGACCTTGACCCGGACCCTGACCTCCACCCTGACCTTGACCCTGACCCTGACCTCCACCCTGACCTTGACCCTGACCCTGACCTCTACCCTGACTTCCACCCTGACCTTGACTCTGACCCTGACCTCCACCCTGACCTTGACCTTGACCCTGACCATCACCCTGACCTTGACTGTGACCGTGACCTCCACCCTGACCTTGACTCTGACCCTGACCTCCACCTTGACCTTGACTCTGACCCTGACATCCACCCTGACCTTGACCTTGACCCTGACCATCACCCTGACCTTGACTGTGACCGTGACCTCCACCCTGACCTTGACTCTGACCCTGACCTCCACCCTGACCTTGACCCTGACCCTGACCTCCACCCTGACCTTGACCCTGACCCTGACCTCCACCCTGACCGTGACCCTGACCCTGACCTTCACCCTGACCTCCACCCTGACCTTGACTCTGACCCTGACCTCCACCCTGACCTTCACCTCGACTCTGACCATCACCCTGACCTTGACAGTGACCCTGACCTCCACCCTGACCTTGACCTTGACCCTGACCTCCACCCTGACCTTGACCCGGACCCTGACCTCCACCCTGACCTTGACCGTGACCCTGAGCTCCACCCTGACCTTGACCCTGACCCTCACCCTTCACCCTGACCTTGACCCCGACCCTGACCTTCACCCTGACCTCCACCCTGACCTTGACTCTGACCCTGACCTCCACCCTGACCTTCACCTCGACTCTGACCATCACCCTGACCTTGACAGTGACCCTGACCTCCACCCTGACCTTGACCTTGACCCTGACCTCCACCCTGACCTTGACCCGGACCCTGACCTCCACCCTGACCTTGACCCTGACCCTGACCTCCACCCTGACCTTCACCTCGACTCTCACCATCACCCTGACCTTGACAGTGACCCTGACTTCCACCCTGACCTTGACAGTGACCCTGACCTCCACCCTGACCTTGATCTTGACCCTGACCTCCACCCTGACCGTGACCCGGGCCCTGAACTCCACCCTGACCTTGACCGTGAACCTGAGCGCCGCCCTGACCTTGACTCTGACCCTGACCTCCACCCTGACCTTGACCTTGACGCTGACCTCCACCCTTACCTTGACAGTGACCCTGACCTCCACCCTGACCTTGACTGTCACTGTGACCTCGACCCTGACCTCCACCCTGACCTTGACTGTCACTGTGACCTCGACCCTGACCTTGACCCGGACCCTGACCTCCACCCTGACCTTGATTCTGCCCCTGTCCTCCACCCCGACCTCGACTGTGACCCTGACCTCCACCCTGACCCTGACCTCATTCCTGACCTCCACCCTGACCTGGACCTTGACCCTGACCTCCACCCTGACCTTGACCCTGCCCCTGTCCTCCACCGTGACCTTGACCACGACTCTGACCATCACCCTGACCTTGACAGTGACCCTGACCTCCACCCTGACCTTGATCTTGACCCTGACCTCCACCCTGACCTTGACCCTGACTCTGACCTCCAACATGACCTTGACCCTGCCCCTGACCTCCACCCTGACCTTGACCCTGACCCTGACCTCCACCCTGACCTTGACCCTGACCCTGACCTTCACCCTGACCTCCACCCTGACCTTGACTCCGACCCTGACCTCCACACTGACCTTCACCTCGACTCTGACCATTACCCTGACCTTGACAGTGACCCTGACTTCCACCCTGACCTTGACAGTGACCCTGACCTCCACCCTGACCTTGACCCTGACCCTGACCTCCACCGTGACCTTGACTCTGACCCTGACCTCCACCCTGACCTTGACCCTGACTCTGACCTCCAACATGACCTTGACCCTGCCCCTGACCTCCACCCTGACCTTCACCCTGACCCTGACCTCCACCCTGACCTTGACCCTGACCCTGACCTTCACCCTGACCTCCACCCTGACCTTGACTCTGACCCTGACCTCCACCCTGACCTTCACCTCGACTCTGACCATCACCCTGACCTTGACAGTGACCCTGACCTCAACCCTGACCTTGACCTTGACCCTGACCTCCACCCTGACCTTGACCCGGACCCTGACCTCCACCCTGACCTTGACCGTGACCCTGAGCTCCATTCTGACCTTGACCCTGACCCTGACCTTCACCCTGACCTTGACCCTGACCCTGACCTCCACCCTGACCTTGACCCTGCCCCTGTCCTCCACCGTGACCTTGACCACGACTCTGACCATCACCCTGACCTTGACAGTGACCCTGACCTCCAACCTGACCTTGATCTTGACCCTGACCTCCACCCTGACCTTGACCCGGACCCTGAACTCCACCCTGACCTTGACCGTGAACCTGAGCGCCAGCCTGACCTTGACCCTGACCCTGACCTTCACCCTGACCCTGACCTCCACCCTGACCTTGACTGTCACTGTGACCTCGACCCTGACCTTGACCCGGACCCTGACCTCCACCCTGACCTTGACCCTGACCCTGACCTCCACCCTGACCTTGACCCTGACCCTGACCTTCACCCTGACCTCCACCCTGACCTTGACTCTGACCCTGACCTTTACCTCGACTCTGACCATCACCCTGACCTTGACAGTGATCCTGACCTCAACCCTGACCTTGACCCTGACCCTGACCTCCACCCTGACCTTGACCCTGACTCTGACCTCCAACATGACCTTGACCCTGCCCCTGACCTCCACCCTGACCTTGACCCTGACCCTGACCTCTACCCTGACTTCCACCCTGACCTTGACTCTGACCCTGACCTCCACCCTGACCTTGACCTTGACTCTGACCTTGACTGTGACCCTGACCTCCACCCTGACCTTGACCCTGCCCCTGACCTCCACCCTGACCTTGACCCTGACCGTGACCTTCACCCTGACCTCCACCCTGACCTTGACCCTGACCCTGACCTTCACCCTGACCTCCACCCTGACGTTGACTCTGACCCTGACCTCCACCCTGACCTTCAACTCGACTCTCACCATCACCCTGACCTTGACAGTGACCCTGACTTCCACCCTGACCTTGACCTTGACCCTGACCTCCACCCTGACCTTCACCTGGACCCTGACCTCCACCCTGACCTTGACCGTGACCCTGAGCTCCACCCTGACCTTGACCCTGACCCTGACCTTCACCCTGACTTTGACCCTGACCCTGACCTCCACCCTGACCTTGACTGTCACCGTGACCTTGACCCTGACCTTGACCCTGACCCTGACCTCCACCCTGACCTTGACCTCATCCCTGACCTCCACCCTGACCTGGACCTTGACCCTGACCTCCACCCTGACCTTGACCCTCCCCCTGTCCTCCACCCTGACCTGGACCTTGACCCTGACCTCCATCCTGACCTTGACCCTCCCCCTGTCCTCCACCCTGACCTTGACCTCGACTCTGACCATCACCCTGACCTTGACAGTGACCCTGACCTCCACCCTGACCTTGCTCTTGACCCTGACCTCCACCCTGACCTTGACCCGGACCCTGAACTCCACCCTGACCTTGACCGTGAACCTGAGCGCCACCCTGACCTTGACCCTGACCCTGACCTTCACCCTGACCTTGACCCTGACCCTGACCTCCACCCTGACCTTGACTGTCACCTTGACCTTGACCCTGACCTTGACCCTGAACCTGACCTCCACCCTGACCTTGACCCTGCCCCTGACCTCCACCCTGACCTTGACCCTGACCCTGACCTCCACCCTGACCTTCACCCTGACCTTGACTCTGACCCTGACCTCCACCCTGACCTTGACCTCATCCCTGACCTCCACCCTGACCTCCACCCTGACCTTGACTGTGACCGTGACCTCGACCCTGACCTTGACCCGGACCCTGACCTCCACCCTGACCTTGACCCTAGCTCTGACCTCCACCCTGACCTTGACCCTGACCCTGACCTTCACCCTGACCTTGACCCTAACCCTGACCTCCACCCTGACCTTGACTGTCACCGTGACCTTGACTCTGACCTTGACCCTGACCCTGACCTCCACCCTAACCTCGACCCTGCCCCTGACCTCCACCCTGACCTTGACCCTGACCTTGACCTCCACCCTGACCTCCACCCTGACCTTGACTCTGACCCTGACGTCCACCCTGACCTTGACCTTGACTCTGACCTTGACTGTGACCCTGACCTCCACCCTGACCCTGACCTCCACCCTGACCTTGACCCTGACCCTGACCTTCACCCTGAGCTTGACCCTGCAACTGACCTCCACCCTGACCTTGAACTTGACCCTGACCTTCACCCTGACCTTGACCCTGACCCTGACCTCCACCCTTACCTTGACAGTGACCCTGACCTCCACCCTGACCTTGACAGTGACCCCGACCTCCACCCTGACCTTGATCTTGACCCTGACCTCCACCCTGACCTTGACCCGGACCCTGAACTCCACCCTGACCTTGACCGTGAACCTGAGCGCCAGCCTGACCTTGACCCTGACCCTGACCTTCACCCTGACCTTGACCCTGACCCTGACCTCCACCCTGACCTTGACTGTCACTGTGAGCTCGACCCTGACCTTGACCCGGACCCTGACCTCCACCCTGACCTTGACCCTGACCCTGACCTCCACCCTGACCTTGACCCTGACCTTGACCTCTACCCTGACTTCCACCCTGACCTTGACTCTGACCCTGACCTCCACCCTGACCTTGACCTTGACTCTGACCTTGACTGTGACCCTGACCTCCACCCTGACCTTGACCCTGACCCTGACCTCCACTGTGACCTTGACTCTGACCCTGACCTCCACCCTGACCTTGACCCTGACTCTGTCCTCCACCCTGACCTTGACCTCGACTCTGACCATCACCCTGACCTTGACAGTGACCCTGACCTCCACCCTGACCTTGATCTTGACCCTGACCTCCACCCTGACCTTGACCCGGACCCTGAACTCCACCCTGACCTTGACCGTGAACCAGAGCGCCACCCTGACCTTGACCCTGACCCTGACCTTCACCCTGACCTTGACCCTGACCCTGACCTCCACCCTGACCTTGACTGTCACTGTGACCTCGACCCTGACCTTGACCCGGACCCTGACCTCCACCCTGACCTTGACCTTGACACTGACCACCACCTTGGCCTTGACTCTGACCCTGACCTCCACCCTGACCTTGACCCTGACCCTGACCTCCACCCTGACCTTCACCTCGACTCTCACCATCACCCTGACCTTGACAGTGACCCTGACTTCCACCCTGACCTTGACAGTGACCCTGACCTCCACCCTGACCTTGATCTTGACCCTGACCTCCACCCTGACCTTGACCCGGACCCTGAACTCCACCCTGACCTTGACCGTGAACCTGAGCGCCAGCCTGACCTTGACCCTGACCCTGACCTTCACCCTGACCTTGACCCTGACCCTGACCTCCACCCTGACCTTGACTGTCACTGTGAGCTCGACCCTGACCTTGACCCGGACCCTGACCTCCACCCTGACCTTGACCCTGACCCTGACCTCCACCCTGACCTTGACCCTGACCCTGACCTCTACCCTGACTTCCACCCTGACCTTGACTCTGACCCTGACCTCCACCCTGACCTTGACCTTGACCCTGACCATCACCCTGACCTTGACTGTGACCGTGACCTCCACCCTGACCTTGACTCTGACCCTGACCTCCACCTTGACCTTGACTCTGACCCTGACATCCACCCTGACCTTGACCTTGACCCTGACCATCACCCTGACCTTGACTGTGACCGTGACCTCCACCCTGACCTTGACTCTGACCCTGACCTCCACCCTGACCTTGACCCTGACCCTGACCTCCACCCTGACCTTGACCCTGACCCTGACCTCCACCCTGACCGTGACCCTGACCCTGACCTTCACCCTGACCTCCACCCTGACCTTGACTCTGACCCTGACCTCCACCCTGACCTTCACCTCGACTCTGACCATCACCCTGACCTTGACAGTGACCCTGACCTCCACCCTGACCTTGACCTTGACCCTGACCTCCACCCTGACCTTGACCCGGACCCTGACCTCCACCCTGACCTTGACCGTGACCCTGAGCTCCACCCTGACCTTGACCCTGACCCTCACCCTTCACCCTGACCTTGACCCCGACCCTGACCTTCACCCTGACCTCCACCCTGACCTTGACTCTGACCCTGACCTCCACCCTGACCTTCACCTCGACTCTGACCATCACCCTGACCTTGACAGTGACCCTGACCTCCACCCTGACCTTGACCTTGACCCTGACCTCCACCCTGACCTTGACCCGGACCCTGACCTCCACCCTGACCTTGACCGTGACCCTGAGCTCCACCCTGACCTTGACCCTGACCCTCACCCTTCACCCTGACCTTGACCCCGACCCTGACCTCCACCCTGACCTTGACTGTCACCGTGACCTTGACCCTGACCCTGACCTCCACCCTGACCTTGACCCTGCCCCTGACCTCCACCCTGACCTTGACCCTGACCCTGACCTCCACCCCGACCTTGACTGTGACCGTGACCTAGACCCTGACCTTGACCCTGACCCTGACCTGCACCCTGACCTTGACCTTGACCCTGACTATTACCCTGACCTTGACTGTGACCCTGACCTCCACCCTGACCTTGACCTTGACACTGACCTCCACCTTGACCTTGACTCTGACCCTGACATCCACCCTGACCTTGACCTTGACCCTGACCATCACCCTGACCTTGACTGTGACCGTGACCTCCACCCTGACCTTGACTCTGACCCTGACCTCCACCCTGACCTTGACCCTGACCCTGACCTCCACCCTGACCTTGACCGTGACCCTGAGCTCCACCCTGACCTTGACCCTGACCCTGACCTTCACCCTGACCTTGACCCCGACCCTGACCTCCACCCTGACCTTGACTGTCACCGTGACCTTGACCCTGACCTTGACCCTGACCCTGACCTCCACCCTGACCTTGACCCTGCCCCTGACCTCCACCCTGACCTTGACCCTGACCCTGACCTCCACCCTGACCTCCACCCTGACCTTGACCTTGACCCTGACCTTGACTGTGACCCTGACCTCCACCCGGACCTTGACCTTGACACTGACCTCCACCCTGACCTTGACTCGGACCCTGACCTCCACCCTGACCATGAACCTGCCCCTGACCTTCACCCTGACCTTGACCCTGACCCTGACCTCCACCCTGACCTTGACGGTCACGTGACCTTGACCCTGACCTTGACCCTGACCCTGACCTCCACCCTGACCTTGACCCTGCTCCTGACCTCCACCCTGACCTTGACCCCGACCCTGACCTCCACCCTGACCTCCACCCTGACCTTGACTCTGACCCTGACCTCCACCCTGACCTTGACCTTGACGCTGGCCTCCACCCTGACCTCCACCCTTACCTTGACAGTGACCCTGACCTCCACCCTGACCTTGACAGTGACCCTGACCACCACCCTGACCTTGATCTTGACCCTGACCTCCACCCTGACCTTGACCCGGACCCTGAACTCCACCCTGACCTTGACCGTGAACCTGAGCACCAGCCTGACCTTGACCCTGACCCTGACCTTCACCCTGACCTTGACCCTGACCCTGACCTCCACCCTGACCTTGACTGTCACTGTGAGCTCGACCCTGACCTTGACCCGGACCCTGACCTCCACCCTGACCTTGACCCTGACCCTGACCTCCACCCTGACCTTGACCCTGACCCTGACCTCTACCCTGACTTCCACCCTGACCTTGACTCTGACCCTGACCTCCACCCTGACCTTGACCTTGACTCTGACCTTGACTGTGACCCTGACCTCCACCCTGACCTTGACCCTGACCCTGACCTCCACTGTGACCTTGACTCTGACCCTGACCTCCACCCTGACCTTGACCCTGACTCTGTCCTCCACCCTGACCTTGACCTCGACTCTGACCATCACCCTGACCTTGACAGTGACCTTGACCTCCACCCTGACCTTGATCTTGACCCTGACCTCCACCCTGACCTTGACCCGGACCCTGAACTCCACCCTGACCTTGACCGTGAACCAGAGCGCCACCCTGACCTTGACCCTGACCCTGACCTTCACCCTGACCTTGACCCTGACCCTGACCTCCACCCTGACCTTGACTGTCACTGTGACCTCGACCCTGACCTTGACCCGGACCCTGACCTCCACCCTGACCTTGACCTTGACACTGACCACCACCTTGGCCTTGACTCTGACCCTGACCTCCACCCTGACCTTGACCCTGACCCTGACCTCCACCCTGACCTTCACCTCGACTCTCACCATCACCCTGACCTTGACAGTGACCCTGACTTCCACCCTGACCTTGACAGTGACCCTGACCTCCACCCTGACCTTGATCTTGACCCTGACCTCCACCCTGACCTTGACCCGGACCCTGAACTCCACCCTGACCTTGACCGTGAACCTGAGCGCCAGCCTGACCTTGACCCTGACCCTGACCTTCACCCTGACCTTGACCCTGACCCTGACCTCCACCCTGACCTTGACTGTCACTGTGAGCTCGACCCTGACCTTGACCCGGACCCTGACCTCCACCCTGACCTTGACCCTGACCCTGACCTCCACCCTGACCTTGACCCTGACCCTGACCTCTACCCTGACTTCCACCCTGACCTTGACTCTGACCCTGACCTCCACCCTGACCTTGACCTTGACTCTGACCTTGACTGTGACCCTGACCTCCACCCTGACCTTGACCCTGACCCTGACCTCCACTGTGACCTTGACTCTGACCCTGACCTCCACCCTGACCTTGACCCTGACTCTGTCCTCCACCCTGACCTTGACCTCGACTCTGACCATCACCCTGACCTTGACAGTGACCCTGACCTCCACCCTGACCTTGATCTTGACCCTGACCTCCACCCTGACCTTGACCCGGACCCTGAACTCCACCCTGACCTTGACCGTGAACCAGAGCGCCACCCTGACCTTGACCCTGACCCTGACCTTCACCCTGACCTTGACCCTGACCCTGACCTCCACCCTGACCTTGACTGTCACTGTGACCTCGACCCTGACCTTGACCCGGACCCTGACCTCCACCCTGACCTTGACCTTGACACTGACCACCACCTTGGCCTTGACTCTGACCCTGACCTCCACCCTGACCTTGACCCTGACCCTGACCTCCACCCTGACCTTCACCTCGACTCTCACCATCACCCTGACCTTGACAGTGACCCTGACTTCCACCCTGACCTTGACAGTGACCCTGACCTCCACCCTGACCTTGATCTTGACCCTGACCTCCACCCTGACCTTGACCCGGACCCTGAACTCCACCCTGACCTTGACCGTGAACCTGAGCGCCAGCCTGACCTTGACCCTGACCCTGACCTTCACCCTGACCTTGACCCTGACCCTGACCTCCACCCTGACCTTGACTGTCACTGTGAGCTCGACCCTGACCTTGACCCGGACCCTGACCTCCACCCTGACCTTGACCCTGACCCTGACCTCCACCCTGACCTTGACCCTGACCCTGACCTCTACCCTGACTTCCACCCTGACCTTGACTCTGACCCTGACCTCCACCCTGACCTTGACCTTGACCCTGACCATCACCCTGACCTTGACTGTGACCGTGACCTCCACCCTGACCTTGACTCTGACCCTGACCTCCACCTTGACCTTGACTCTGACCCTGACATCCACCCTGACCTTGACCTTGACCCTGACCATCACCCTGACCTTGACTGTGACCGTGACCTCCACCCTGACCTTGACTCTGACCCTGACCTCCACCCTGACCTTGACCCTGACCCTGACCTCCACCCTGACCTTGACCCTGACCCTGACCTCCACCCTGACCGTGACCCTGACCCTGACCTTCACCCTGACCTCCACCCTGACCTTGACTCTGACCCTGACCTCCACCCTGACCTTCACCTCGACTCTGACCATCACCCTGACCTTGACAGTGACCCTGACCTCCACCCTGACCTTGACCTTGACCCTGACCTCCACCCTGACCTTGACCCGGACCCTGACCTCCACCCTGACCTTGACCGTGACCCTGAGCTCCACCCTGACCTTGACCCTGACCCTCACCCTTCACCCTGACCTTGACCCCGACCCTGACCTTCACCCTGACCTCCACCCTGACCTTGACTCTGACCCTGACCTCCACCCTGACCTTCACCTCGACTCTGACCATCACCCTGACCTTGACAGTGACCCTGACCTCCACCCTGACCTTGACCTTGACCCTGACCTCCACCCTGACCTTGACCCGGACCCTGACCTCCACCCTGACCTTGACCGTGACCCTGAGCTCCACCCTGACCTTGACCCTGACCCTCACCCTTCACCCTGACCTTGACCCCGACCCTGACCTCCACCCTGACCTTGACTGTCACCGTGACCTTGACCCTGACCTTGACCCTGACCCTGACCTCCACCCTGACCTTGACCCTGCCCCTGACCTCCACCCTGACCTTGACCCTGACCCTGACCTCCACCCCGACCTTGACTGTGACCGTGACCTAGACCCTGACCTTGACCCTGACCCTGACCTGCACCCTGACCTTGACCTTGACCCTGACTATTACCCTGACCTTGACTGTGACCCTGACCTCCACCCTGACCTTGACCTTGACACTGACCTCCACCTTGACCTTGACTCTGACCCTGACATCCACCCTGACCTTGACCTTGACCCTGACCATCACCCTGACCTTGACTGTGACCGTGACCTCCACCCTGACCTTGACTCTGACCCTGACCTCCACCCTGACCTTGACCCTGACCCTGACCTCCACCCTGACCTTGACCCTGACCCTGACCTTCACCCTGACCTCCGCCCTGACCTTGACTCTGACCCTGACCTCCACCCTGACCTTCACCTCGACTCTGACCATCACCCTGACCTTGACAGTGACCCTGACCTCCACCCTGACTTTGACCTTGACCCTGACCTCAACCCTGACCTTGACCCGGACCCTGACCTCCACCCTGACCTTGACCGTGACCCTGAGCTCCACCCTGACCTTGACCCTGACCCTGACCTTCACCCTGACCTTGACCCCGACCCTGACCTCCACCCTGACCTTGACTGTCACCGTGACCTTGACCCTGACCTTGACCCTGACCCTGACCTCCACCCTGACCTTGACCCTGCCCCTGACCTCCACCCTGACCTTGACCCTGACCCTGACCTCCACCCTGACCTCCACCCTGACCTTGACCTTGACCCTGACCTTGACTGTGACCCTGACCTCCACCCGGACCTTGACCTTGACACTGACCTCCACCCTGACCTTGACTCGGACCCTGACCTCCACCCTGACCATGAACCTGCCCCTGACCTTCACCCTGACCTTGACCCTGACCCTGACCTCCACCCTGACCTTGACGGTCACGTGACCTTGACCCTGACCTTGACCCTGACCCTGACCTCCACCCTGACCTTGACCCTGCTCCTGACCTCCACCCTGACCTTGACCCTGACCCTGACCTCTACCCTGACTTCCACCCTGACCTTGACTCTGACCCTGACCTCCACCCTGACCTTGACCTTGACTCTGACCTTGACTGTGACCCTGACCTCCACCCTGACCTTGACCCTGACCCTGACCTCCACTGTGACCTTGACTCTGACCCTGACCTCCACCCTGACCTTGACCCTGACTCTGTCCTCCACCCTGACCTTGACCTCGACTCTGACCATCACCCTGACCTTGACAGTGACCCTGACCTCCACCCTGACCTTGATCTTGACCCTGACCTCCACCCTGACCTTGACCCGGACCCTGAACTCCACCCTGACCTTGACCGTGAACCAGAGCGCCACCCTGACCTTGACCCTGACCCTGACCTTCACCCTGACCTTGACCCTGACCCTGACCTCCACCCTGACCTTGACTGTCACTGTGACCTCGACCCTGACCTTGACCCGGACCCTGACCTCCACCCTGACCTTGACCTTGACACTGACCACCACCTTGGCCTTGACTCTGACCCTGACCTCCACCCTGACCTTGACCCTGACCCTGACCTCCACCCTGACCTTCACCTCGACTCTCACCATCACCCTGACCTTGACAGTGACCCTGACTTCCACCCTGACCTTGACAGTGACCCTGACCTCCACCCTGACCTTGATCTTGACCCTGACCTCCACCCTGACCTTGACCCGGACCCTGAACTCCACCCTGACCTTGACCGTGAACCTGAGCGCCAGCCTGACCTTGACCCTGACCCTGACCTTCACCCTGACCTTGACCCTGACCCTGACCTCCACCCTGACCTTGACTGTCACTGTGAGCTCGACCCTGACCTTGACCCGGACCCTGACCTCCACCCTGACCTTGACCCTGACCCTGACCTCCACCCTGACCTTGACCCTGACCCTGACCTCTACCCTGACTTCCACCCTGACCTTGACTCTGACCCTGACCTCCACCCTGACCTTGACCTTGACTCTGACCTTGACTGTGACCCTGACCTCCACCCTGACCTTGACCCTGACCCTGACCTCCACTGTGACCTTGACTCTGACCCTGACCTCCACCCTGACCTTGACCCTGACTCTGACCTCCAACATGACCTTGACCTCGACTTTGACCATCACCCTGACCTTGACAGTGACCCTGACCTCCACCCTGAACTTGATCTTGACCCTGACCTCCACCCTGACCTTGACCCGGACCCTGAACTCCACCCTGACCTTGACCGTGAACCAGAGCGCCACCCTGAACTTGACCCTGACCCTGACCTTCACCATGACCTTGACCCTGACCCTGACCTCCACCCTGACCTTGACTGTCACTGTGACCTCGACCCTGACCTTGACCCGTACCCTGACCTCCACCCTGACCTTGACCTTGACACTGACCACCACCTTGGCCTTGACTCTGACCCTGACCTCCACCCTGACCTTGACCCTGACCCTGACCTCCACCCTGACCTTCACCTCGACTCTCACCATCACCCTGACCTTGACAGTGACCCTGACTTCCACCCTGACCTTGACAGTGACCCTGACCTCCACCCTGACCTTGATCTTGACCCTGACCTCCACCCTGACCTTGACCCGGACCCTGAACTCCACCCTGACCTTGACCGTGAACCTGAGCGCCAGCCTGACCTTGACCCTGACCCTGACCTTCACCCTGACCTTGACCCTGACCCTGACCTCCACCCTGACCTTGACTGTCACTGTGAGCTCGACCCTGACCTTGACCCGGACCCTGACCTCCACCCTGACCTTGACCCTGACCCTGACCTCCACCCTGACCTTGACCCTGACCCTGACCTCTACCCTGACTTCCACCCTGACCTTGACTCTGACCCTGACCTCCACCCTGACCTTGACCTTGACTCTGACCTTGACTGTGACCCTGACCTCCACCCTGACCTTGACCCTGACCCTGACCTCCACTGTGACCTTGACTCTGACCCTGACCTCCACCCTGACCTTGACCCTGACTCTGACCTCCAACATGACCTTGACAGTGACCCTGACTTCCACCCTGACCTTGACAGTGACCCTGACCTCCACCCTGACCTTGATCTTGACCCTGACCTCCACCCTGACCTTGACCCGGACCCTGAACTCCACCCTGACCTTGACCGTGAACCTGAGCGCCAGCCTGACCTTGACCCTGACCCTGACCTTCACCCTGACCTTGACCCTGACCCTGACCTCCACCCTGACCTTGACTGTCACTGTGACCTCGACCCTGACCGTGATCCGGACCCTGACCTCCACCCTGACCTTGACCCTGACCCTGACCTCCACCCTGACCTTCACCTCGACTCTCACCATCACCCTGACCTTGACAGTGACCCTGACTTCCACCCTGACCTTGACAGTGACCCTGACCTCCACCCTGACCTTGATCTTGACCCTGACCTCCACCCTGACCTTGACCCGGACCCTGAACTCCACCCTGACCTTGATCTTGACCCTGACCTCCACCCTGACCTTGACCCGGACCCTGAACTCCACCCTGACCTTGACCGTGAACCTGAGCGCCAGCCTGACCTTGACCCTGACCCTGACCTTCACCCTGACCTTGACCCTGACCCTGACCTCCACCCTGACCTTGACTGTCACTGTGAGCTCGATCCTGACCTTGACCCGGACCCTGACCTCCACCCTGACCTTGACCCTGACCCTGACCTCCACCCTGACCTTGACCCTGACCCTGACCTCTACCCTGACTTCCACCCTGACCTTGACTCTGACCCTGACCTCCACCCTGACCTTGACCTTGACTCTGACCTTGACAGTGACCCTGACTTACACCCTGACCTTGACAGTGACCCTGACCTCCACCCTGACCTTGATCTTGACCCTGACCTCCACCCTGACCTTGACCCGGACCCTGAACTCCACCCTGACCTTGACCGTGAACCTGAGCGCCAGCCTGACCTTGACCCTGACCCTGACCTTCACCCTGACCTTGACCCTGACCCTGACCTCCACCCTGACCTTGACTGTCACTGTGACCTCGACCCTGACCTTGACCCGGACCCTGACCTTCACCCTGACCTTGACCCTGACCCTGACCTCCACCCTGACCTTGACCCTGACCCTGACCTTCACCCTGACCTCCACCCTGACCTTGACTCTGACCCTGACCTTCACCTCCACTCTGACCATCACCCTGACCTTGACAGTGACCCTGACCTCAACCCTGACCGTGACCTTGACCCTGACCTCCACCCTGACCTTGACCCGGACCCTGACCTCCACCCTGACCTTGACTGTGACCGTGACCTTGACCCTGACCTTGACCCTGACCCTGACCTCCACCCTGACCTTGACCCTGCCCCTGACCTCCACCCTGACCTTGACCCTGACCCTGACCTCCACCCTGACCTTGACTCTGACCCTGACCTCCACCCTGACCTTGACCTTGACGCTGACCTCCACCCTTACCTTGACAGTGACCCTGACCTCCACCCTGACCTTGACTGTCACTGTGACCTCGACCCTGACCTCCACCCTGACCTTGACTGTCACTGTGACCTCGACCCTGACCTTGACCCTGACCCTGACCTCCACCCTGACCTTGACTGTCACCGTGACCTTGACCCTGACCTTGACCCTGACCCTGACCTCCACCCTGACCTTGACCTCATCCCTGACCTCCACCCTGACCTGGACCTTGACCCTGACCTCCACCCTGACCTTGACCCTCCCCCTGTCCTCCACCCTGACCTTGACCTCGACTCTGACCATCACCCTGACCTTGACAGTGACCCTGACCTCCACCCTGACCTTGACCCGGACTTGACCTCCACCCTGACCTTGACCGTGACCCTGAGCTCCATTCTGACCTTGACCCTGACCCTGACCTTCACCCTGACCTTGACCCTTACCCTGACCTCCACCCTGACCTTGACTGTCACCGTGACCTTGACCCTGACCTTGACCCTGACTCTGACCTCCAACATGACCTTGACCATGCCCCTGACCTCCACCCTGACCTTGACCCTGACCCTGACCTCCACCCTGACCTTGACCCTGACCCTGACCTTCACCCTGACCTCCACCCTGACCTTGACTCTGACCCTGACCTCCACCCTGACCTTCACCTCGACTCTGACCATCACCCTGACCTTGACAGTGACCCTGACCTCAACCCTGACCTTGACCTTGACCCTGACCTCCACCCTGACCTTGACCCGGACCTGACCTCCACCCTGACCTTGACCGTGACCCTGAGCTCCATTCTGACCTTGACCCTGACCCTGACCTCCACCCTGACCTTGACTGTCACCGTGACCTTGACCCTGACCTTGACCCTGACCCTGACCTCCACCCTGACCTTGACAGTGACCCTGACTTCCACCCTGACCTTGACAGTGACCCTGACCTCCACCCTGACCTTGATCTTGACCCTGACCTCCACCCTGACCTTGACCCGGACCCTGAACTCCACCCTGACCTTGACCGTGAACCTGAGCGCCACCCTGACCTTGACCCTGACCCTGACCTTCACCCTGACCTTGACCCTGACCCTGACCTCCACCCTGACCTTGACAGTGACCCTGACCTCCACCCTGACCTTGACTGTCACTGTGACCTCGACCCTGACCTCCACCCTGACCTTGACTGTCACTGTGACCTCGACCCTGACCTTGACCCTGACCCTGACCTCCACCCTGACCTTGACTGTCACTGTGACCTCGACCCTGACCTCCACCCTGACCTTGACTGTCACTGTGACCTCGACCCTGACCTTGACCCGGACCCTGACCTCCACCCTGACCTTGACCCTGACCCTGACCTCCACCCTGACCTTGACCCTGACCCTGACCTTCACCCTGACCTCCACCCTGACCTTGACTCTGACCCTGACCTTTACCTCGACTCTGACCATCACCCTGACCTTGACAGTGACCCTGACCTCAACCCTGACCTTGACCCTGACCCTGACCTCCACCCTGACCTTGACTGTCACCGTGACCTTGACCCTGACCTTGACCCTGACCCTGACCTCCACCCTGACCTTGACCTCATCCCTGACCTCCACCCTGACCTGGACCTTGACCCTGACCTCCACCCTGACCTTGACCCTCCCCCTGTCCTCCACCCTGACCTGGACCTTGACCCTGACCTTGACCCTCCCCCTGTCCTCCACCCTGACCTGGACCTTGACCCTGACCTCCACCCTGACCTTGACCCTCCCCCTGTCCTCCACCCTGACCTTGACCTCGACTCTGACCATCACCCTGACCTTGACAGTGACCCTGACCTCCACCCTGACCTTGATCTTGACCCTGACCTCCACCCTGACCTTGACCCGGACCCTGAACTCCACCCTGACCTTGACCCTGACCCTGACCTCCACCCTGACCTTCACCTCGACTCTCACCATCACCCTGACCTTGACAGTGACCCTGACTTCCACCCTGACCTTGACAGTGACCCTGACCTCCACCCTGACCTTGATCTTGACCCTGACCTCCACCCTGACCTTGACCCGGGCCCTGAACTCCACCCTGACCTTGACCGTGAACCTGAGCGCCGCCCTGACCTTGACTCTGACCCTGACCTCCACCCTGACCTTGACCTTGACGCTGACCTCCACCCTTACCTTGACAGTGACCCTGACCTCCACCCTGACCTTGACTGTTACTGTGACCTCGACCCTGACCTCCACCCTGACCTTGACTGTCACTGTGACCTCGACCCTGACCTTGACCCGGACCCTGACCTCCACCCTGACCTTGATTCTGCCCCTGTCCTCCACCCTGACCTCGACTGTGACCCTGACCTCCACCCTGACCCTGACCTCATTCCTGACCTCCACCCTGACCTGGACCTTGACCCTGACCTCCACCCTGACCTTGACCCTGCCCCTGTCCTCCACCGTGACCTTGACCACGACTCTGACCATCACCCTGACCTTGACAGTGACCCTGACCTCCACCCTGACCTTGATCTTGACCCTGACCTCCACCCTGACCTTGACCCTGACTCTGACCTCCAACATGACCTTGACTCTGACCCTGACCTCCACCCTGACCTTGACCCTGACTCTGACCTCCAACATGACCTTGACCCTGCCCCTGACCTCCACCCTGACCTTGACCCTGACTCTGACCTCCAACATGACCTTGACCCTGACCCTGACCTTCACCCTGACCTCCACCCTGACCTTGACTCTGACCCTGACCTCCACCCTGACCTTCAGCTCGACTCTGACCATCACCCTGACCTTGACAGTGACCCTGACCTCAACCCTGACCTTGACCTTGACCCTGACCTCCACCCTGACCTTGACCCGGACCCTGACCTCCATTCTGACCTTGACCCTGACCCTGACCTTCACCCTGACCTTGACCCTGACCCTGACCTCCACCCTAACCTTGACTGTCACCTTGACCTTGACCCTGACCTTGACCCTGAACCTGACCTCCACCCTGACCTTGACCCTGCCCCTGACCTCCACCCTGACCTTGACCCTGACCCTGACCTCCACCCTGACCTTGACTCTGACCCTGACCTCCACCCTGACCTTGACCTTGACGCTGACCTCCACCCTGACCTCCACCCTTACCTTGACAGTGACCCTGACCTCCACCCTGACCTTGACTGTCACTGTGACCTCGACCCTGACCTTCACCCTGACCTTGACTGTTACTGTGACCTCGACCCTGACCTTGACCCGGACCCTGATCTCCACCCTGACCTTGATTCTGCCCCTGTCCTCCACCCTGACCTCGACTGTGACCCTGACCTCCACCCTGACCTTGACCTCATTCCTGACCTCCACCCTGACCTGGACCTTGACCCTGACCTCCACCCTGACCTTGACCCTGACCCTGACCTTCACCCTGACCTCCACCCTGACCTTGACTCTGACCCTGACCTCCACCCTGACCTTCACCTCGACTCTGACCATCACCCTGACCTTGACAGTGACCCTGACCTCAACCCTGACCTTGACCTTGACCCTGACCTCCACCCTGACCTTGACCCTGCCCTTGACCTCCACCCTGACCTTGACCTTGACCCTGACCTCCACCCTGGTCTTGACCTTGACCCTGACCTCCACCCTGACCTTGACCCTGCCCCTGACCTCCACCCTGACCTTGACCTTGACCCTGACCTCCACCCTGACCTTGACCCTGACCCTGACCTCCACCCTGACCTTGACCCTGACCCTGACCTTCACCCTGACCTCCACCCTGACCTTGACTCTGACCCTGACCTCCACCCTGACCTTCACCTCGACTCTGACCATCACCCTGACCTTGACAGTGACCCTGACCTCCACCCTGACCTTGACCTTGACCCTGACCTCCACCCTGACCTTGACCCGGACCCTGACCTCCACCCTGACCTTGACCGTGACCCTGAGCTCCACCCTGACCTTGACCCTGACCCTCACCCTTCACCCTGACCTTGACCCCGACCCTGACCTCCACCCTGACCTTGACTGTCACCGTGACCTTGACCCTGACCTTGACCCTGACCCTGACCTCCACCCTGACCTTGACCCTGCCCCTGACCTTCACCCTGACCTTGACCCTGACCCTGACCTCCACCCTGACCTCCACCCTGACCTTGACTCTGACCCTGACCTTCACCCTGACCTTGACCTTGACGCTGACCTCCACCCTGACCTCCACCCTTACCTCGACAGTGACCCTGACCTCCACCCTGACCTTGACCTTGACCCTGACCTCCACCCTGACCTTGACTCTGACCCTGACCTCCACCCTGACCTTGACCTCGACTCTGACCATCACCCTGACCTTGACAGTGACCCTGACCTCCACCCTGACCTTGACCCTGACCCTGACCTCCACCCTGACCTTGACCCTGACCCTGACCTCCACCCTGACCTCCACCCTGACCTTGACTCTGACCCTGACCTCCACCCTGACCTTGACCTCGACTCTGACCATCACCCTGACCTTGACAGTGACCCTGACCTCCACCCTGACCTTGACCTTGACCCTGAACTCCACCCTGACCTTCACCCGGACCCTGAACTCGCCCCTGACCTTGACCGTGACCCTGAGCTCCACCCTGACCTTGACCCTGACCCTGACCTTCATCCTGACCTTGACCCTGACCCTGACCTCCACCCTGACCTTGACTGTCACTGTGACCTCGACCCTGACCTTGACCCGGACCCTGACCTCCACCCTGACCTTGACTCTGCCCCTGTCCTCCACCCTGACCTCGACTGTGACCCTGACCTCCACCCTGACCTTGACCTCATCCCTGACCTCCACCCTGACCTGGACCTTGACCCTGACCTCCACCCTGACCTTGACCCTGCCCCTGTCCTCCACCCTGACCTTGACCTCGACTCTGACCATCACCCTGACCTTGACAGTGACCCTGACCCCCACCCTGGCATTGACTGTCACCGTGACCTCGACCCTGACCTTGACCCTGACCCTGACCTCCACCCTGACCGTGACCCTGACCCTGACCTCCACCCTGACCTTGACCTTGACCTCGACCTCCACCGTGACCTTGACTCTGACCCTGACCTCCACCCTGACCTTGACCTTGACCCTGACCTCCACCCTGACCTTGACTCTGACCCTGACCTCCACCCTGACCTTGACCTTGACCCCGACCATCACCCTGACCTTGACTGTGACCCTGACCTCCACCCTGTCCTTGACCTTGACCCTGACCTCCACCCTGACCATGACCCTGACCCTGACCTCCACCCTGACCTTGACCTTGACCCTGACCTCCACCCTGACCTTGACCCTAACCCTGACCTCCACCCTGACCTTGACTCTGACCCTGACCTCAACCCTGACTTTGACCTTGACCCTGACCTCCACCCTGACCTTGACCCGGACCCTGACCTCCACCCTGACCTTCACCCTGACCTTGACCCTGACCCTGACCTCCACCCTGACCTTCACCCTGACCTTGACTGTCACTGTGACCTCGACCCTGACCTTGACTCTGACCCTGACCTCAACCCTGACGTTGACCTTGACCCTGACCTTCACCCTGACCTTGACCCGGACCCTGACCTCCACCCTGACCTCCACTCTGACATTGACCCTGACCTTGACCCTGACCCTGACCTCCACCCTGACCTTGACTGTCACCGTGACCTCGACCCTGACCTTGACCATGACCCTGACCTCCACTATGACCTTGACACCGACCCTGACCTACACCCTGACCTTGACCCTGACCCTGACCTCCACCCTGACCTCCACCCTGACCTTGACTCTGACCCTGACCTCCACCCTGAACTTGACCTTGGCCCTGACCTCCACCCTGACCTTGACTCTGACCCTGACCTCCACCCTGACCATGACCCTGACCCTGACCTCCACTCTGACCTTGACCCCGACCCTGACCTCCACCCTGACCTTGACCCTGACCCTGACCTCCACCCTGACCTTGACCTTGACCTTGACCTCCACCGTGACCTTGACTCTGACCCTGACCTCCACCCTGACCTTGACCCTGACTCTGACCTCCAACATGACCTTGACCCTGCCCCTGACCTCCACCCTGACCTTGACCTTGACCCTGACCTCCACCCTGACCTTGACCCTGACCCTGACCTCCACCCCGACCTTGACCCTAACCCTGACCTCCACCCTGACCTTGACCTTGACCCTGACCTCCACCCTGACCTTGACCCTGACCCTGACCTCCACCCTGACCTTGACCTTGACCCTCACCTCCACCCTGACGTTGACCCTGACCCTGACCTCCACCCTGACCTTGACTCTGACCCTGACCTCCAAGCTGACCATGACCCTGCCCCTGACCTCCACCCTGAACTTGACCTTGACCCTGTCCCTGACCTCCACTCTGACCTTGACCCCGACCCTGAACTCTAACCTGACCTTGACCCTGACCCTGACCTCCACCAAGACCTTGACTGTCACCGTGACCTTGACCCTGACCTTGTCCCTGACCCTGACCTCCACTCTGACCTTGACCCCGACCATGACCTTCACCATGACCTTGACCCTGACCTTGACCTTCACCCTGACCTTGACCCTGACCCTGACCCCCACCCTGACCTTGACTGTCATCGTGACCTCGACCCTCACCTTGACCCTGACCCTGACCTCCACCATGAGCTTGACCCTGACCCTGACCTTCACCCTGAGGTTGACTGTGACCGTGACCTCCACCGTGACCTTAACTCTGAACCTGACCTCCACCCTGACCTTGACCTTGACCCTGACCTCCACCCTGGCCTTGACCCTGACCCTGACCTCCACCCTGACCTTGACCTTGACTCTGACCATCACCCTGACCTTGACAGTGACCCTGACCTTTAGCCTGACCTTGACCTCGACCCTGACCTTCACCCTGACCTTGACAGTGTCCCTGACCTCCACCCTGACCTTGACCTTGACGCTGACCTCCACCCTTACCTTGACAGTGACCCTGACCTCCACCCTGACCTTGACTGTCACTGTGACCTCGACCCTGACCTCCACCCTGACCTTGACTGTCACTGTGACCTCGACCCTGACCTTGACCCTGACCCTGACCTCCACCCTGACCTTGACTGTCACCGTGACCTTGACCCTGACCTTGACCCTGACCCTGACCTCCACCCTGACCTTGACCTCATCCCTGACCTCCACCCTGACCTGGACCTTGACCCTGACCTCCACCCTGACCTTGACCCTCCCCCTGTCCTCCACCCTGACCTTGACCTCGACTCTGACCATCACCCTGACCTTGACAGTGACCCTGACCTCCACCCTGACCTTGACCCGGACTTGACCTCCACCCTGACCTTGACCGTGACCCTGAGCTCCATTCTGACCTTGACCCTGACCCTGACCTTCACCCTGACCTTGACCCTTACCCTGACCTCCACCCTGACCTTGACTGTCACCGTGACCTTGACCCTGACCTTGACCCTGACTCTGACCTCCAACATGACCTTGACCATGCCCCTGACCTCCACCCTGACCTTGACCCTGACCCTGACCTCCACCCTGACCTTGACCCTGACCCTGACCTTCACCCTGACCTCCACCCTGACCTTGACTCTGACCCTGACCTCCACCCTGACCTTCACCTCGACTCTGACCATCACCCTGACCTTGACAGTGACCCTGACCTCAACCCTGACCTTGACCTTGACCCTGACCTCCACCCTGACCTTGACCCGGACCTGACCTCCACCCTGACCTTGACCGTGACCCTGAGCTCCATTCTGACCTTGACCCTGACCCTGACCTCCACCCTGACCTTGACTGTCACCGTGACCTTGACCCTGACCTTGACCCTGACCCTGACCTCCACCCTGACCTTGACAGTGACCCTGACTTCCACCCTGACCTTGACAGTGACCCTGACCTCCACCCTGACCTTGATCTTGACCCTGACCTCCACCCTGACCTTGACCCGGACCCTGAACTCCACCCTGACCTTGACCGTGAACCTGAGCGCCACCCTGACCTTGACCCTGACCCTGACCTTCACCCTGACCTTGACCCTGACCCTGACCTCCACCCTGACCTTGACAGTGACCCTGACCTCCACCCTGACCTTGACTGTCACTGTGACCTCGACCCTGACCTCCACCCTGACCTTGACTGTCACTGTGACCTCGACCCTGACCTTGACCCTGACCCTGACCTCCACCCTGACCTTGACTGTCACTGTGACCTCGACCCTGACCTCCACCCTGACCTTGACTGTCACTGTGACCTCGACCCTGACCTTGACCCGGACCCTGACCTCCACCCTGACCTTGACCCTGACCCTGACCTCCACCCTGACCTTGACCCTGACCCTGACCTTCACCCTGACCTCCACCCTGACCTTGACTCTGACCCTGACCTTTACCTCGACTCTGACCATCACCCTGACCTTGACAGTGACCCTGACCTCAACCCTGACCTTGACCCTGACCCTGACCTCCACCCTGACCTTGACTGTCACCGTGACCTTGACCCTGACCTTGACCCTGACCCTGACCTCCACCCTGACCTTGACCTCATCCCTGACCTCCACCCTGACCTGGACCTTGACCCTGACCTCCACCCTGACCTTGACCCTCCCCCTGTCCTCCACCCTGACCTGGACCTTGACCCTGACCTTGACCCTCCCCCTGTCCTCCACCCTGACCTGGACCTTGACCCTGACCTCCACCCTGACCTTGACCCTCCCCCTGTCCTCCACCCTGACCTTGACCTCGACTCTGACCATCACCCTGACCTTGACAGTGACCCTGACCTCCACCCTGACCTTGATCTTGACCCTGACCTCCACCCTGACCTTGACCCGGACCCTGAACTCCACCCTGACCTTGACCCTGACCCTGACCTCCACCCTGACCTTCACCTCGACTCTCACCATCACCCTGACCTTGACAGTGACCCTGACTTCCACCCTGACCTTGACAGTGACCCTGACCTCCACCCTGACCTTGATCTTGACCCTGACCTCCACCCTGACCTTGACCCGGGCCCTGAACTCCACCCTGACCTTGACCGTGAACCTGAGCGCCGCCCTGACCTTGACTCTGACCCTGACCTCCACCCTGACCTTGACCTTGACGCTGACCTCCACCCTTACCTTGACAGTGACCCTGACCTCCACCCTGACCTTGACTGTTACTGTGACCTCGACCCTGACCTCCACCCTGACCTTGACTGTCACTGTGACCTCGACCCTGACCTTGACCCGGACCCTGACCTCCACCCTGACCTTGATTCTGCCCCTGTCCTCCACCCTGACCTCGACTGTGACCCTGACCTCCACCCTGACCCTGACCTCATTCCTGACCTCCACCCTGACCTGGACCTTGACCCTGACCTCCACCCTGACCTTGACCCTGCCCCTGTCCTCCACCGTGACCTTGACCACGACTCTGACCATCACCCTGACCTTGACAGTGACCCTGACCTCCACCCTGACCTTGATCTTGACCCTGACCTCCACCCTGACCTTGACCCTGACTCTGACCTCCAACATGACCTTGACTCTGACCCTGACCTCCACCCTGACCTTGACCCTGACTCTGACCTCCAACATGACCTTGACCCTGCCCCTGACCTCCACCCTGACCTTGACCCTGACTCTGACCTCCAACATGACCTTGACCCTGACCCTGACCTTCACCCTGACCTCCACCCTGACCTTGACTCTGACCCTGACCTCCACCCTGACCTTCAGCTCGACTCTGACCATCACCCTGACCTTGACAGTGACCCTGACCTCAACCCTGACCTTGACCTTGACCCTGACCTCCACCCTGACCTTGACCCGGACCCTGACCTCCATTCTGACCTTGACCCTGACCCTGACCTTCACCCTGACCTTGACCCTGACCCTGACCTCCACCCTAACCTTGACTGTCACCTTGACCTTGACCCTGACCTTGACCCTGAACCTGACCTCCACCCTGACCTTGACCCTGCCCCTGACCTCCACCCTGACCTTGACCCTGACCCTGACCTCCACCCTGACCTTGACTCTGACCCTGACCTCCACCCTGACCTTGACCTTGACGCTGACCTCCACCCTGACCTCCACCCTTACCTTGACAGTGACCCTGACCTCCACCCCGACCTTGACTGTCACTGTGACCTCGACCCTGACCTTCACCCTGACCTTGACTGTTACTGTGACCTCGACCCTGACCTTGACCCGGACCCTGATCTCCACCCTGACCTTGATTCTGCCCCTGTCCTCCACCCTGACCTCGACTGTGACCCTGACCTCCACCCTGACCTTGACCTCATTCCTGACCTCCACCCTGACCTGGACCTTGACCCTGACCTCCACCCTGACCTTGACCCTGACCCTGACCTTCACCCTGACCTCCACCCTGACCTTGACTCTGACCCTGACCTCCACCCTGACCTTCACCTCGACTCTGACCATCACCCTGACCTTGACAGTGACCCTGACCTCAACCCTGACCTTGACCTTGACCCTGACCTCCACCCTGACCTTGACCCTGCCCTTGACCTCCACCCTGACCTTGACCTTGACCCTGACCTCCACCCTGGTCTTGACCTTGACCCTGACCTCCACCCTGACCTTGACCCTGCCCCTGACCTCCACCCTGACCTTGACCTTGACCCTGACCTCCACCCTGACCTTGACCCTGACCCTGACCTCCACCCTGACCTTGACCCTGACCCTGACCTTCACCCTGACCTCCACCCTGACCTTGACTCTGACCCTGACCTCCACCCTGACCTTCACCTCGACTCTGACCATCACCCTGACCTTGACAGTGACCCTGACCTCCACCCTGACCTTGACCTTGACCCTGACCTCCACCCTGACCTTGACCCGGACCCTGACCTCCACCCTGACCTTGACCGTGACCCTGAGCTCCACCCTGACCTTGACCCTGACCCTCACCCTTCACCCTGACCTTGACCCCGACCCTGACCTCCACCCTGACCTTGACTGTCACCGTGACCTTGACCCTGACCTTGACCCTGACCCTGACCTCCACCCTGACCTTGACCCTGCCCCTGACCTTCACCCTGACCTTGACCCTGACCCTGACCTCCACCCTGACCTCCACCCTGACCTTGACTCTGACCCTGACCTTCACCCTGACCTTGACCTTGACGCTGACCTCCACCCTGACCTCCACCCTTACCTCGACAGTGACCCTGACCTCCACCCTGACCTTGACCTTGACCCTGACCTCCACCCTGACCTTGACTCTGACCCTGACCTCCACCCTGACCTTGACCTCGACTCTGACCATCACCCTGACCTTGACAGTGACCCTGACCTCCACCCTGACCTTGACCCTGACCCTGACCTCCACCCTGACCTTGACCCTGACCCTGACCTCCACCCTGACCTCCACCCTGACCTTGACTCTGACCCTGACCTCCACCCTGACCTTGACCTCGACTCTGACCATCACCCTGACCTTGACAGTGACCCTGACCTCCACCCTGACCTTGACCTTGACCCTGAACTCCACCCTGACCTTCACCCGGACCCTGAACTCGCCCCTGACCTTGACCGTGACCCTGAGCTCCACCCTGACCTTGACCCTGACCCTGACCTTCATCCTGACCTTGACCCTGACCCTGACCTCCACCCTGACCTTGACTGTCACTGTGACCTCGACCCTGACCTTGACCCGGACCCTGACCTCCACCCTGACCTTGACTCTGCCCCTGTCCTCCACCCTGACCTCGACTGTGACCCTGACCTCCACCCTGACCTTGACCTCATCCCTGACCTCCACCCTGACCTGGACCTTGACCCTGACCTCCACCCTGACCTTGACCCTGCCCCTGTCCTCCACCCTGACCTTGACCTCGACTCTGACCATCACCCTGACCTTGACAGTGACCCTGACCCCCACCCTGGCATTGACTGTCACCGTGACCTCGACCCTGACCTTGACCCTGACCCTGACCTCCACCCTGACCGTGACCCTGACCCTGACCTCCACCCTGACCTTGACCTTGACCTCGACCTCCACCGTGACCTTGACTCTGACCCTGACCTCCACCCTGACCTTGACCTTGACCCTGACCTCCACCCTGACCTTGACTCTGACCCTGACCTCCACCCTGACCTTGACCTTGACCCCGACCATCACCCTGACCTTGACTGTGACCCTGACCTCCACCCTGTCCTTGACCTTGACCCTGACCTCCACCCTGACCATGACCCTGACCCTGACCTCCACCCTGACCTTGACCTTGACCCTGACCTCCACCCTGACCTTGACCCTAACCCTGACCTCCACCCTGACCTTGACTCTGACCCTGACCTCAACCCTGACTTTGACCTTGACCCTGACCTCCACCCTGACCTTGACCCGGACCCTGACCTCCACCCTGACCTTCACCCTGACCTTGACCCTGACCCTGACCTCCACCCTGACCTTCACCCTGACCTTGACTGTCACTGTGACCTCGACCCTGACCTTGACTCTGACCCTGACCTCAACCCTGACGTTGACCTTGACCCTGACCTTCACCCTGACCTTGACCCGGACCCTGACCTCCACCCTGACCTCCACTCTGACATTGACCCTGACCTTGACCCTGACCCTGACCTCCACCCTGACCTTGACTGTCACCGTGACCTCGACCCTGACCTTGACCATGACCCTGACCTCCACTATGACCTTGACACCGACCCTGACCTACACCCTGACCTTGACCCTGACCCTGACCTCCACCCTGACCTCCACCCTGACCTTGACTCTGACCCTGACCTCCACCCTGAACTTGACCTTGGCCCTGACCTCCACCCTGACCTTGACTCTGACCCTGACCTCCACCCTGACCATGACCCTGACCCTGACCTCCACTCTGACCTTGACCCCGACCCTGACCTCCACCCTGACCTTGACCCTGACCCTGACCTCCACCCTGACCTTGACCTTGACCTTGACCTCCACCGTGACCTTGACTCTGACCCTGACCTCCACCCTGACCTTGACCCTGACTCTGACCTCCAACATGACCTTGACCCTGCCCCTGACCTCCACCCTGACCTTGACCTTGACCCTGACCTCCACCCTGACCTTGACCCTGACCCTGACCTCCACCCCGACCTTGACCCTAACCCTGACCTCCACCCTGACCTTGACCTTGACCCTGACCTCCACCCTGACCTTGACCCTGACCCTGACCTCCACCCTGACCTTGACCTTGACCCTCACCTCCACCCTGACGTTGACCCTGACCCTGACCTCCACCCTGACCTTGACTCTGACCCTGACCTCCAAGCTGACCATGACCCTGCCCCTGACCTCCACCCTGAACTTGACCTTGACCCTGTCCCTGACCTCCACTCTGACCTTGACCCCGACCCTGAACTCTAACCTGACCTTGACCCTGACCCTGACCTCCACCAAGACCTTGACTGTCACCGTGACCTTGACCCTGACCTTGTCCCTGACCCTGACCTCCACTCTGACCTTGACCCCGACCATGACCTTCACCATGACCTTGACCCTGACCTTGACCTTCACCCTGACCTTGACCCTGACCCTGACCCCCACCCTGACCTTGACTGTCATCGTGACCTCGACCCTCACCTTGACCCTGACCCTGACCTCCACCATGAGCTTGACCCTGACCCTGACCTTCACCCTGAGGTTGACTGTGACCGTGACCTCCACCGTGACCTTAACTCTGAACCTGACCTCCACCCTGACCTTGACCTTGACCCTGACCTCCACCCTGGCCTTGACCCTGACCCTGACCTCCACCCTGACCTTGACCTTGACTCTGACCATCACCCTGACCTTGACAGTGACCCTGACCTTTAGCCTGACCTTGACCTCGACCCTGACCTTCACCCTGACCTTGACAGTGTCCCTGACCTCCACCCTGACCTTGACCTTGACCCTGACCTCCACCCTGACCTTGACCCGGACCTTGACCTCCACCCTGACCTTGACCGTGACCCTGACCGTGACTCTGACCTTGACCCTAACCCTGACCTTCACCCTGACCTTGACCCTGATCCTGACCTCCACCCTGACCTTGACCGTGACCCTGACCTCCACCCTGACCTTGACCCTGACCCTGACCTCCACCCTGACTTCCACCCTGACCTTGACCCGGACCCTGACCTCCACCCTGAACTTGACCTTGACCCTGACCTCCACCCTGACCTTGACTCTGACCCTGACCTCCACCCTGACCATGACCCTGACCCTGACCTCCACTCTGACCTTGACCCCGACCCTGACCTCCACCCTGACCTTGACCCTGACCCTGACCTCCACCCTGACCTTGACCTTGACCTTGACCTCCACCGTGACCTTGACTCTGACCCTGACCTCCACCCTGACCTTGACCCTGACTCTGACCTCCAACATGACCTTGACCCTGCCCCTGACCTCCACCCTGACCTTGACCTTGACCCTGACCTCCACCCTGACCTTGACCCTGACCCTGACCTCCACCCCGACCTTGACCCTAACCCTGACCTCTACCCTGACCTTGACCTTGACCCTGACCTCCACCCTGACCTTGACCCTGACCCTGACCTCCACCCTGACCTTGACCTTGACCCTCACCTCCACCCTGACGTTGACCCTGACCCTGACCTCCACCCTGACCTTGACTCTGACCCTGACCTCCAAGCTGACCATGACCCTGCCCCTGACCTCCACCCTGAACTTGACCTTGACCCTGTCCCTGACCTCTACTCTGACCTTGACCCCGACCCTGAACTCTAACCTGACCTTGACCCTGACCCTGACCTCCACCAAGACCTTGACTGTCACCGTGACCTTGACCCTGACCTTGTCCCTGACCCTGACCTCCACTCTGACCTTGACCCCGACCATGACCTTCACCATGACCTTGACCCTGACCCTGACCTTCACCCTGACCTTGACCCTGACCCTGACCCCCACCCTGACCTTGACTGTCATCGTGACCTCGACCCTCACCTTGACCCTGACCCTGACCTCCACCCTGAGCTTGACCCTGACCCTGACCTTCACCCTGAGGTTGACTGTGACCGTGACCTCCACCGTGACCTTAACTCTGAACCTGACCTCCACCCTGACCTTGACCTTGACCCTGACCTCCACCCTGGCCTTGACCCTGACCCTGACCTCCACCCTGACCTTGACCTTGACTCTGACCATCACCCTGACCTTGACAGTGACCCTGACCTTTAGCCTGACCTTGACCTCGACCCTGACGTTCACCCTGACCTTGACAGTGTCCCTGACCTCCACCCTGACCTTGACCTTGACCCTGACCTCCACCCTGACCTTGACCCGGACCTTGACCTCCACCCTGACCTTGACCGTGACCCTGACCGTGACTCTGACCTTGACCCTAACCCTGACCTTCACCCTGACCTTGACCCTGATCCTGACCTCCACCCTGACCTTGACCGTGACCCTGACCTCCACCCTGACCTTGACCCTGACCCTGACCTCCACCCTGACTTCCACCCTGACCTTGACCCGGACCCTGACCTCCACCCTGACCTTGACCGTGACCCTGACCGTGACCCTGACCTTGACCCTGACCCTGACCTTCACCCTGACCTTGACCCTGATCCTGACCGCCACCCTGACCTTGACCTTGACCCTGACCTCCACTCTGACCTTGACCCGGACCCTGACCTCCACCTTGACCTTGACCGTGACCCTGACCTCCTCTCTGACCTTGACCCCGACCCTCACCTTCACCCTGACCTTGACCCTGACCCTGACCTTCACCCTGACCTTGACCCTGACCCTGACCTCCACCCTGACCTTGTCTGTCACCGTGACCTCGACCCTGACCTTGACCTTGACTCTGACCTGCACCCTGACCTTGACAGTGACCCTGACCTCCACCCTGACCTTGACCCTGACCCTGACCTCCACCCTGACCTCCACCCTGACCTTGACTCTGACCCTGACCTCCACCCTGACCTTTACCTTGCCGCTGACCTCCACCCTGACCTCCACCCTGACCTTGACAGTGACCCTGACCTCCACCCTGACCTTGACCTTGACCCTGACCTCCACCCTGACCTCGACTCTGACCCTGACCTCCACCCTGACCTTGACCTCGACTCTGACCATCACCCTGACCTTGACAGTGACCCTGACCTCCACCCTGACCTTGACCCTGACCCTGACCTCCACCCTGACCTTGACCCTGACCCTGACCTTCACCCTGACCTCCACCCTGACCTTGACTCTGACCCTGACCTCCACCCTGACCTTCACCTCGACTCTGACCATCACCCTGACCTTGACAGTGACCCTGACCTCAACCCTGACCTTGACCTTGACCCTGACCTCCACCCTGACCTTGACCCTGCCCTTGACCTCCACCCTGACCTTGACCTTGACCCTGACCTCCACCCTGGTCTTGACCTTGACCCTGACCTCCACCCTGACCTTGACCCTGCCCCTGACCTCCACCCTGACCTTGACCTTGACCCTGACCTCCACCCTGACCTTGACCCTGACCCTGACCTCCACCCTGACCTTGACCCTGACCCTGACCTTCACCCTGACCTCCACCCTGACCTTGACTCTGACCCTGACCTCCACCCTGACCTTCACCTCGACTCTGACCATCACCCTGACCTTGACAGTGACCCTGACCTCCACCCTGACCTTGACCTTGACCCTGACCTCCACCCTGACCTTGACCCGGACCCTGACCTCCACCCTGACCTTGACCGTGACCCTGAGCTCCACCCTGACCTTGACCCTGACCCTCACCCTTCACCCTGACCTTGACCCCGACCCTGACCTCCACCCTGACCTTGACTGTCACCGTGACCTTGACCCTGACCTTGACCCTGACCCTGACCTCCACCCTGACCTTGACCCTGCCCCTGACCTCCACCCTGACCTTGACCCTGACCCTGACCTCCACCCTGACCTCCACCCTGACCTTGACTCTGACCCTGACCTTCACCCTGACCTTGACCTTGACGCTGACCTCCACCCTGACCTCCACCCTTACCTCGACAGTGACCCTGACCTCCACCCTGACCTTGACCTTGACCCTGACCTCCACCCTGACCTTGACTCTGACCCTGACCTCCACCCTGACCTTGACCTCGACTCTGACCATCACCCTGACCTTGACAGTGACCCTGACCTCCACCCTGACCTTGACCCTGACCCTGACCTCCACCCTGACCTTGACCCTGACCCTGACCTCCACCCTGACCTCCACCCTGACCTTGACTCTGACCCTGACCTCCACCCTGACCTTGACCTCGACTCTGACCATCACCCTGACCTTGACAGTGACCCTGACCTCCACCCTGACCTTGACCTTGACCCTGAACTCCACGCTGACCTTCACCCGGACCCTGAACTCGCCCCTGACCTTGACCGTGACCCTGAGCTCCACCCTGACCTTGACCCTGACCCTGACCTTCATCCTGACCTTGACCCTGACCCTGACCTCCACCCTGACCTTGACTGTCACTGTGACCTCGACCCTGACCTTGACCCGGACCCTGACCTCCACCCTGACCTTGACTCTGCCCCTGTCCTCCACCCTGACCTCGACTGTGACCCTGACCTCCACCCTGACCTTGACCTCATCCCTGACCTCCACCCTGACCTGGACCTTGACCCTGACCTCCACCCTGACCTTGACCCTGCCCCTGTCCTCCACCCTGACCTTGACCTCGACTCTGACCATCACCCTGACCTTGACAGTGACCCTGACCCCCACCCTGGCATTGACTGTCACCGTGACCTCGACCCTGACCTTGACCCTGACCCTGACCTCCACCCTGACCGTGACCCTGACCCTGACCTCCACCCTGACCTTGACCTTGACCTCGACCTCCACCGTGACCTTGACTCTGACCCTGACCTCCACCCTGACCTTGACCTTGACCCTGACCTCCACCCTGACCTTGACTCTGACCCTGACCTCCACCCTGACCTTGACCTTGACCCCGACCATCACCCTGACCTTGACTGTGACCCTGACCTCCACCCTGTCCTTGACCTTGACCCTGACCTCCACCCTGACCATGACCCTGACCCTGACCTCCACCCTGACCTTGACCTTGACCCTGACCTCCACCCTGACCTTGACCCTAACCCTGACCTCCACCCTGACCTTGACTCTGACCCTGACCTCAACCCTGACTTTGACCTTGACCCTGACCTCCACCCTGACCTTGACCCGGACCCTGACCTCCACCCTGACCTTCACCCTGACCTTGACCCTGACCCTGACCTCCACCCTGACCTTCACCCTGACCTTGACTGTCACTGTGACCTCGACCCTGACCTTGACTCTGACCCTGACCTCAACCCTGACGTTGACCTTGACCCTGACCTTCACCCTGACCTTGACCCGGACCCTGACCTCCACCCTGACCTCCACTCTGACATTGACCCTGACCTTGACCCTGACCCTGACCTCCACCCTGACCTTGACTGTCACCGTGACCTCGACCCTGACCTTGACCATGACCCTGACCTCCACTATGACCTTGACACCGACCCTGACCTACACCCTGACCTTGACCCTGACCCTGACCTCCACCCTGACCTCCACCCTGACCTTGACTCTGACCCTGACCTCCACCCTGAACTTGACCTTGGCCCTGACCTCCACCCTGACCTTGACTCTGACCCTGACCTCCACCCTGACCATGACCCTGACCCTGACCTCCACTCTGACCTTGACCCCGACCCTGACCTCCACCCTGACCTTGACCCTGACCCTGACCTCCACCCTGACCTTGACCTTGACCTTGACCTCCACCGTGACCTTGACTCTGACCCTGACCTCCACCCTGACCTTGACCCTGACTCTGACCTCCAACATGACCTTGACCCTGCCCCTGACCTCCACCCTGACCTTGACCTTGACCCTGACCTCCACCCTGACCTTGACCCTGACCCTGACCTCCACCCCGACCTTGACCCTAACCCTGACCTCCACCCTGACCTTGACCTTGACCCTGACCTCCACCCTGACCTTGACCCTGACCCTGACCTCCACCCTGACCTTGACCTTGACCCTCACCTCCACCCTGACGTTGACCCTGACCCTGACCTCCACCCTGACCTTGACTCTGACCCTGACCTCCAAGCTGACCATGACCCTGCCCCTGACCTCCACCCTGAACTTGACCTTGACCCTGTCCCTGACCTCCACTCTGACCTTGACCCCGACCCTGAACTCTAACCTGACCTTGACCCTGACCCTGACCTCCACCAAGACCTTGACTGTCACCGTGACCTTGACCCTGACCTTGTCCCTGACCCTGACCTCCACTCTGACCTTGACCCCGACCATGACCTTCACCATGACCTTGACCCTGACCTTGACCTTCACCCTGACCTTGACCCTGACCCTGACCCCCACCCTGACCTTGACTGTCATCGTGACCTCGACCCTCACCTTGACCCTGACCCTGACCTCCACCATGAGCTTGACCCTGACCCTGACCTTCACCCTGAGGTTGACTGTGACCGTGACCTCCACCGTGACCTTAACTCTGAACCTGACCTCCACCCTGACCTTGACCTTGACCCTGACCTCCACCCTGGCCTTGACCCTGACCCTGACCTCCACCCTGACCTTGACCTTGACTCTGACCATCACCCTGACCTTGACAGTGACCCTGACCTTTAGCCTGACCTTGACCTCGACCCTGACCTTCACCCTGACCTTGACAGTGTCCCTGACCTCCACCCTGACCTTGACCTTGACCCTGACCTCCACCCTGACCTTGACCCGGACCTTGACCTCCACCCTGACCTTGACCGTGACCCTGACCGTGACTCTGACCTTGACCCTAACCCTGACCTTCACCCTGACCTTGACCCTGATCCTGACCTCCACCCTGACCTTGACCGTGACCCTGACCTCCACCCTGACCTTGACCCTGACCCTGACCTCCACCCTGACTTCCACCCTGACCTTGACCCGGACCCTGACCTCCACCCTGAACTTGACCTTGACCCTGACCTCCACCCTGACCTTGACTCTGACCCTGACCTCCACCCTGACCATGACCCTGACCCTGACCTCCACTCTGACCTTGACCCCGACCCTGACCTCCACCCTGACCTTGACCCTGACCCTGACCTCCACCCTGACCTTGACCTTGACCTTGACCTCCACCGTGACCTTGACTCTGACCCTGACCTCCACCCTGACCTTGACCCTGACTCTGACCTCCAACATGACCTTGACCCTGCCCCTGACCTCCACCCTGACCTTGACCTTGACCCTGACCTCCACCCTGACCTTGACCCTGACCCTGACCTCCACCCCGACCTTGACCCTAACCCTGACCTCTACCCTGACCTTGACCTTGACCCTGACCTCCACCCTGACCTTGACCCTGACCCTGACCTCCACCCTGACCTTGACCTTGACCCTCACCTCCACCCTGACGTTGACCCTGACCCTGACCTCCACCCTGACCTTGACTCTGACCCTGACCTCCAAGCTGACCATGACCCTGCCCCTGACCTCCACCCTGAACTTGACCTTGACCCTGTCCCTGACCTCCACTCTGACCTTGACCCCGACCCTGAACTCTAAACTGACCTTGACCCTGACCCTGACCTCCACCAAGACCTTGACTGTCACCGTGACCTTGACCCTGACCTTGTCCCTGACCCTGACCTCCACTCTGACCTTGACCCCGACCATGACCTTCACCATGACCTTGACCCTGACCCTGACCTTCACCCTGACCTTGACCCTGACCCTGACCCCCACCCTGACCTTGACTGTCATCGTGACCTCGACCCTCACCTTGACCCTGACCCTGACCTCCACCCTGAGCTTGACCCTGACCCTGACCTTCACCCTGAGGTTGACTGTGACCGTGACCTCCACCGTGACCTTAACTCTGAACCTGACCTCCACCCTGACCTTGACCTTGACCCTGACCTCCACCCTGGCCTTGACCCTGACCCTGACCTCCACCCTGACCTTGACCTTGACTCTGACCATCACCCTGACCTTGACAGTGACCCTGACCTTTAGCCTGACCTTGACCTCGACCCTGACCTTCACCCTGACCTTGACAGTGTCCCTGACCTCCACCCTGACCTTGACCTTGACCCTGACCTCCACCCTGACCTTGACCCGGACCTTGACCTCCACCCTGACCTTGACCGTGACCCTGACCGTGACTCTGACCTTGACCCTAACCCTGACCTTCACCCTGACCTTGACCCTGATCCTGACCTCCACCCTGACCTTGACCGTGACCCTGACCTCCACCCTGACCTTGACCCTGACCCTGACCTCCACCCTGACTTCCACCCTGACCTTGACCCGGACCCTGACCTCCACCCTGACCTTGACCGTGACCCTGACCGTGACCCTGACCTTGACCCTGACCCTGACCTTCACCCTGACCTTGACCCTGATCCTGACCGCCACCCTGACCTTGACCTTGACCCTGACCTCCACTCTGACCTTGACCCGGACCCTGACCTCCACCTTGACCTTGACCGTGACCCTGACCTCCTCTCTGACCTTGACCCCGACCCTCACCTTCACCCTGACCTTGACCCTGACCCTGACCTTCACCCTGACCTTGACCCTGACCCTGACCTCCACCCTGACCTTGTCTGTCACCGTGACCTCGACCCTGACCTTGACCTTGACTCTGACCTGCACCCTGACCTTGACAGTGACCCTGACCTCCACCCTGACCTTGACCCTGACCCTGACCTCCACCCTGACCTCCACCCTGACCTTGACTCTGACCCTGACCTCCACCCTGACCTTTACCTTGCCGCTGACCTCCACCCTGACCTCCACCCTGACCTTGACAGTGACCCTGACCTCCACCCTGACCTTGACCTTGACCCTGACCTCCACCCTGACCTCGACTCTGACCCTGACCTCCACCCTGACCTTGACCTCGACTCTGACCATCACCCTGACCTTGACAGTGACCCTGACCTCCACCCTGACCTTGACCCTGACCCTGACCTCCACCCTGACCTTGACCCTGACCCTGACCTCCACCCTGTCCTCCACCCTGACCTCGACTGTGACCCTGACCTCTACCCTGACCTTGACCTCAACCCTGACCTCCACCCTGACCTTGATCCTGACCCTGACCTCCACCCTGACCTTGACCCTGACCCTGACCTCCACCCTGACCTTGACTCTGACCCTGACCTCCACCCTGACCTTTACCTTGCCGCTGACCTCCACCCTGACCTCCACCCTGACCTTGACAGTGACCCTGACCTCCACCCTGACCTTGACCTTGACCCTGACCTCCACCCTGACCTCGACTCTGACCCTGACCTCCACCCTGACCTTGACCTCGACTCTGACCATCACCCTGACCTTGACAGTGACCCTGACCTCCACCCTGACCTTGACCCTGACCCTGACCTCCACCCTGACATTGACTCTGACCCTGACCTCCACCCTGACCTTTACCTTGCCGCTGACCTCCACCCTGACCTCCACCCTGACCTTGACAGTGACCCTGACCTCCACCCTGACCTTGACCTTGACCCTGACCTCCACCCTGACCTCGACTCTGACCCTGACCTCCACCCTGACCTTGACCTCGACTCTGACCATCACCCTGACCTTGACAGTGACCCTGACCTCCACCCTGACCTTGACTGTCACTGTGACCTCGACCCTGACCTTGACCCGGACCCTGACCTTGACCCTGCCCCTGTCCTCCACCCTGACCTCGACTGTGACCCTGACCTCCACCCTGACCTTGACCTCAACCCTGACCTCCACCCTGACCTTGACCTTGACCCTGACCTCCACCCTGACCTTGACCCAGACCCTGACCTCCACCCTGACGTTGACCCTGACCCTGACCTCCACCCTGACCTTGACCCTGACCCTGACCTCCACCCTGACCTTGACCCTGACCCTGACCTTCACCCTGAGCTTGACCCTGCAACTGACCTCCACCCTGACCTTGAACTTGACCCTGACCTTCACCCTGACCTTGACCCTGACCCTGACCTCCACCCTGACCTTGACCCTGACCCTGACCTCCACCCTGACCTTTACCTTGCCGCTGACCTCCACCCTGACCTCCACCCTGACCTTGACAGTGACCCTGACCTCCACCCTGACCTTGACCTTGACCCTGACCTCCACCCTGACCTCGACTCTGACCCTGACCTCCACCCTGACCTTGACCTCGACTCTGACCATCACCCTGACCTTGACAGTGACCCTGACCTCCACCCTGACCTTGACCCTGACCCTGACCTCCACCCTGACCTTGACCCTGACCCTGACCTCCACCCTGTCCTCCACCCTGACCTCGACTGTGACCCTGACCTCTACCCTGACCTTGACCTCAACCCTGACCTCCACCCTGACCTTGATCCTGACCCTGACCTCCACCCTGACCTTGACCCTGACCCTGACCTCCACCCTGACCTTGACTCTGACCCTGACCTCCACCCTGACCTTT
The DNA here is from genome assembly GCA_947538915.1 of Tenthredo distinguenda. Taxonomy (NCBI): domain Eukaryota; kingdom Metazoa; phylum Arthropoda; class Insecta; order Hymenoptera; family Tenthredinidae; genus Tenthredo; species Tenthredo distinguenda. The sequence goes on from OX384534.1 coordinate 19,017,570, forward strand.
ACCTTGCCGCTGACCTCCACCCTGACCTCCACCCTGACCTTGACAGTGACCCTGACCTCCACCCTGACCTTGACCTTGACCCTGACCTCCACCCTGACCTCGACTCTGACCCTGACCTCCACCCTGACCTTGACCTCGACTCTGACCATCACCCTGACCTTGACAGTGACCCTGACCTCCACCCTGACCTTGACCCTGACCCTGACCTCCACCCTGACATTGACTCTGACCCTGACCTCCACCCTGACCTTTACCTTGCCGCTGACCTCCACCCTGACCTCCACCCTGACCTTGACAGTGACCCTGACCTCCACCCTGACCTTGACCTTGACCCTGACCTCCACCCTGACCTCGACTCTGACCCTGACCTCCACCCTGACCTTGACCTCGACTCTGACCATCACCCTGACCTTGACAGTGACCCTGACCTCCACCCTGACCTTGACTGTCACTGTGACCTCGACCCTGACCTTGACCCGGACCCTGACCTTGACCCTGCCCCTGTCCTCCACCCTGACCTCGACTGTGACCCTGACCTCCACCCTGACCTTGACCTCAACCCTGACCTCCACCCTGACCTTGACCTTGACCCTGACCTCCACCCTGACCTTGACCCAGACCCTGACCTCCACCCTGACGTTGACCCTGACCCTGACCTCCACCCTGACCTTGACCCTGACCCTGACCTCCACCCTGACCTTGACCCTGACCCTGACCTTCACCCTGAGCTTGACCCTGCAACTGACCTCCACCCTGACCTTGAACTTGACCCTGACCTTCACCCTGACCTTGACCCTGACCCTGACCTCCACCCTGACCTTGACCCTGACCCTGACCTCCACCCTGACCTTGACTGTGACCCTGACCTCCACCCTGACCTTGACTGTGACCGTGACCACCGTCGTGACCTTGACCCGGACCCTGACCTCCACCCTGACCTTGACCCTGACCCTGACCTCCACCCTGACCTTGACCCTGACCCTGACCTTGACCCTGACCTTGACCCTGACCCTGACCTCCACCCTGACCTCCACCCTGACCTTGACTCTGACCCTGACCTCCACCCTGACCTTGACCTCGACTCTGACCATCACCCTGACCTTGACAGTGACCCTGACCTCCACCCTGACCTTGACCCTGACCCTGACCTTCACCCTGAGCTTGACCCTGCAACTGACCTCCACCCTGACCTTAAACTTGACCCTGACCTTCACCCTGAACTTGACCCTGACCCTGACCTCCACCCTGACCTTGACCCTGACCCTGACCTCCACCCTGACCTTGACTCTGACCCTGACCTCCACCCTGACCTTTACCTTGCCGCTGACCTCCACCCTGACCTCCACCCTGACCTTGACAGTGACCCTGACCTCCACCCTGACCTTGACCTTGACCCTGACCTCCACCCTGACCTCGACTCTGACCCTGACCTCCACCCTGACCTTGACTCTGACCCTGACCTCCACCCTGACCTTTACCTTGCCGCTGACCTCCACCCTGACCTCCACCCTGACCTTGACAGTGACCCTGACCTCCACCCTGACCTTGACTCTGACCCTGACCTCCACCCTGACCATGACCCTGACCCTGACCTCCACTCTGACCTTGACCCCGACCCTGACCTCCACCCTGACCTTGACCCTGACCCTGACCTCCACCCTGACCTTGACCTTGACCTTGACCTCTACCGTGACCTTGACTCTGACCCTGACCTCCACCCTGACCTTGACCCTGACTCTGACCTCCAACATGACCTTGACCCTGCCCCTGACCTCCACCCTGACCTTGACCTTGACCCTGACCTCCACCCTGACCTTGACCCTGACCCTGACCTCCACCCCGACCTTGACCCTGACCCTGACCTCCACCCTGACCTTGACCGTGACACTGACCTCCACCCTGACCTTGACTCTGACCCTGACGTCCACCCTGACCTTGACCTTGACCCTGACCTCCACCCTGACCATGACCCTGCCCCTGACCTCCACCCTGACCTTGACCCTGACCCTGACCTCCACCCCGACCTTGACCCTGACCCTGACCTCCACCCTGACCTTGACCGCGACACTGACCTCCACCCTGACCTTGACTCTGACCCTGACGTCCACCCTGACCTTGACCTTGACCCTGACCGCCACCCTGACCATGACCCTGCCCCTGACCTCCACCCTGACCTTGACCTTGACCCTGACCTTCACCCTGACCTTGATCCTGACCCTGACCTCCACCCTGACCTTGACCCTGACCCTGACCTCCACCCTGACCTCCACCCTGACCTTGACTCTGACCCTGACCTCCACCCTGACCTTGACCTTGCCGCTGACCTCCAACCTGACCTCCACCCTGACCTTGACAGTGACCCTGACCTCCACCCTGACCTTGACCTCGACTATGACCATCACCCTGACCTTGACTCTGACCCTGACGTCCACCCTGACCTTGACCTTGACCCTGACCTCCACCCTGACCATGACCCTGCCCCCGACCTCCACCCTGACCTTGACCCTGACCCTGACCTCCACCCCGACTTTGACCCTGACCCTGACCTCCACCCTGACCTTGACCGCGACACTGACCTCCACCCTGACCTTGACTCTGACCCTGACGTCCACCCTGACCTTGACCATGACCCTGACCGCCACCCTGACCATGACCCTGCCCCTGACCTCCACCCTGACCTTGACCTTGACCCTGACCTTCACCCTGACCTTGATCCTGACCCTGACCTCCACCCTGACCTTGACCCTGACCCTGACCTCCACCCTGACCTCCACCCTGACCTTGACTCTGACCCTGACCTCCACCCTGACCTTGACCTTGCCGCTGACCTCCAACCTGACCTCCACCCTGACCTTGACAGTGACCCTGACCTCCACCCTGACCTTGACCTCGACTATGACCATCACCCTGACCTTGACAGTGACCCTGACCTCCACCCTGACCTTGACCCTGACCCTGACCTCCACCCTGACCTCCACCCTGACCTTGACCCTGACCCTGACCTCCACCCTGACCTCCACCCTGACCTTGACTCTGACCCTGACCTCCACCCTGACCTTGACCTCGACTCTGACCATCACCCTGACCTTGACAGTGACCCTGACCTCCACCCTGACCTTGACCCTGACCCTGACCTTCACCCTGAGCTTGACCCTGCAACTGACCTCCACCCTGACCTTAAACTTGACCCTGACCTTCACCCTGAACTTGACCCTGACCCTGACCTCCACCCTGACCTTGACTCTGACCCTGACCTCCACCCTGACCTTGACCCTGACCCTGACCTTCACCGTGACCTTGACCCTGACCCTGACCTCCACCCTGACCTTGACTGTCACTGTGACATCGACCCTGACCTTGACCCGGACCCTGACCTCCACTCTGACCTTGACCCCGGGCCTGACCTTCACCCTCACGTTGACCCTGGCCCTGACCTTCACCCTGACCTTGACCCTGACCCTGACCTCCACCCTGACCTTGTCTGTCACCGTGACCTCGACCCTGACCTTGACCTTGACCCTGACCTCCACCCTGACCTTGACCCCAACCCTGACCTCGACCCTGACGTTGACCTTGACCGTGACCTCCACCATGACCTTGACCCTAACCCTGACCTCCACCCTGACCTTGACCTTGACCTTGACCTCCACCCTGACCTTGACCCTGACCCTGACCTTGACCCTGACCCTGACCTCCACCTTGACATTGACTGTGACCGTGACCTCCACCGTGACCTTGACTCTGACCCTGACCTCCACCCTGACCTTGACCCTGACCCTGACCTCCACCCTGACCTTGACCTTGACTCTGACCTTGACTGTGACCCTGACCTCCACCCTGATCTTGACCCTGACCCTGACCTCCACCCCGACCTTGACCCTGACCCTGACCTCCACCCTGACCTTGACCGTGACACTGACCTCCACCCTGACCTTGACCTTGACCCTGACCTCCACCCTGACCTTGATCCTGACCCTGACCTCTACCCTGACCTTGACCCTGACCCTGACCTCCACCCTGACCTCCACCCTGACCTTGACTCTGACCCTGACCTCCATCCTGACCTTTACCTTGCCGCTGACCTCCACCCTGACCTCCACCCTGACCTTGACAGTGACCCTGACCTCCACCCTGACCTTGACCCTGACCCTGACCTTCACCCTGAGCTTGACCCTGCAACTGACCTCCACCCTGACCTTAAACTTGACCCTGACCTTCACCCTGACCTTGACCCTGACCCTGACCTTCACCCTGACCTTGACCTTGACCCTGACCATCACCCTGACCTTGACTGTGACCCTGACCTCCACCCTGACCTTGACCTTGACCCTGACCTCCACCCTGACCATGACCCTGCCCCTGACCTTCACCATGACCTTGACCTTGACCCTGACCTCCACCCTGACCTTGACCCTGACCCTGACCTCCACCCTGACCTGGACCCTGACCCTGACCTCCACCCTAACCTTCACCCTGACCTTGACCCTGACCCTGACCTCCACCCTGACCTTGACCCTGACCCTGACCTCCACCCTGACCTCGACTCTGACCCTGACCTCCACCCTGACCTTGACCTCGACTCTGACCATCACCCTGACCTTGACCCTGACCCTGACCTCCACCCTGACCTTGACCCTGACCCTGACCTCCACCCTGACCTTGACCCTGTCCCTGACCTTGACCCTGACCTCCACCCTGACCTTGACGCTGACCCTGACCTCCACCCTGACCTTGACCTTGACCCTGACCCTGACCCTCATCCTGACCTTGACCCTGACCCTGACCCCCACCCTGACCTTGACTGTCACCGTGACGTCGACCCTGACCTCCACCCTGACCATGACCCTGCCCCTGACCTCCACCCTGACCTTGACCCTGACCCTGACCTCCACCCCGACCTTGACCCTGACCCTGACCTCCACCCTGACCTTGACCGCGACACTGACCTCCACCCTGACCTTGACTCTGACCCTGACGTCCACCCTGACCTTGACCTTGACCCTGACCGCCACCCTGACCATGACCCTGCCCCTGACCTTCACCCTGACCTTGACCTTGACCCTGACCTTCACCCTGACCTTGATCCTGACCCTGACCTCCACCCTGACCTTGACCCTGACCCTGACCTCCACCCTGACCTCCACCCTGACCTTGACTCTGACCCTGACCTCCACCCTGACCTTGACCTTGCCGCTGACCTCCAACCTGACCTCCACCCTGACCTTGACAGTGACCCTGACCTCCACCCTGACCTTGACCTCGACTATGACCATCACCCTGACCTTGACAGTGACCCTGACCTCCACCCTGACCTTGACCCTGACCCTGACCTCCACCCTGACCTCCACCCTGACCTTGACCCTGACCCTGACCTCCACCCTGACCTCCACCCTGACCTTGACTCTGACCCTGACCTCCACCCTGACCTTGACCTCGACTCTGACCATCACCCTGACCTTGACAGTGACCCTGACCTCCACCCTGACCTTGACCCTGACCCTGACCTTCACCCTGAGCTTGACCCTGCAACTGACCTCCACCCTGACCTTAAACTTGACCCTGACCTTCACCCTGAACTTGACCCTGACCCTGACCTCCACCCTGACCTTGACCCTGACCCTGACCTCCACCCTGACCTTGACTGTGACCCTGACCTCCACCCTGACCTTGACTGTGACCGTGACCACCGTCGTGACCTTGACCCGGACCCTGACCTCCACCCTGACCTTGACCCTGACCCTGAATTCCACCCTGACCTTGACCCTGACCCTGACCTTCACCCTGACCTTGACCTCGACCGTGACCTCCACCCTGACCTTGACCCTGGCCCTGACCTCCACCCTGACCTTGACTCCGACCCTGACCTCCACCCTGACCATGACCCTGACCCTGACCTCCACCCTGACCTTGACCCTGACCTCCACCCTGACCTTGCCCCGGACCCTGACCTGCACGCTGACCTTGACCCTGACCCTGACCTCCACCCTGACCTTAACCCTGACCCTGACCTTCACCCTGACCTCGACCCTGACCCTGACCTCCACCCTGACCTTGATCGTGACCGTGACCTCCACCGTGACCTTGACTCTGACCCTGACCTCCACCCTGACCTTGACCCTGACCCTGACCTTCACCGTGACCTTGACCCTGACCCTGACCTCCACCCTGACCTTGACTGTCACTGTGACATCGACCCTGACCTTGACCCGGACCCTGACCTCCACTCTGATCTTGACCCCGGGCCTGACCTTCACCCTCACGTTGACCCTGGCCCTGACCTTCACCCTGACCTTGACCCTGACCCTGACCTCCACCCTGACCTTGTCTGTCACCGTGACCTCGACCCTGACCTTGACCTTGACCCTGACCTCCACCCTGACCTTGACCCCAACCCTGACCTCGACCCTGACGTTGACCTTGACCGTGACCTCCACCATGACCTTGACCCTAACCCTGACCTCCACCCTGACCTTGACCTTGACCTTGACCTCCACCCTGACCTTGACCCTGACCCTGACCTTGACCCTGACCCTGACCTCCACCTTGACATTGACTGTGACCGTGACCTCCACCGTGACCTTGACTCTGACCCTGACCTCCACCCTGACCTTGACCCTGACCCTGACCTTCACCCTGACCTTGACCCTGACCCTGACCTCTACTCTGACCTTGACCCTGACCTGGACCTGCACCTTGACCTTGACCTTGACCCTGACGATTACCCTGACCTTGACCCTAACCCTGACCTCCACTCTGATCTTGACCTTGACCCTGACCTCCACCCTGACCTTGACCCTGACCCTGACCTCCACGCTGACCTTGACCTTGACCCTGACCTCCATTCTGACGTTGACCCTGACCCTGACCTCCACCCTGACCTTGACCCTGACCCTGACCTCCACCCTGAACTTGACCTTGACCCTGACCTTGACTGTGACCCTGACCCCCACCCTGACCTTGACCTTGACACTGACCCCCACCCTGACCTTGACTCTGACCCTGACCTCCACTCTGACCTTGACCCTGACCCTGACCTCCACCCTGACCTTGACTGTGACCCTGACCTCCACCCTGACCTTGACTGTGACCATGACCACCGTCGTGACCTTGACCCGGACCCTGACCTCCACCCCGACCTTGACCCTGACCCTGACCTCCACCCTGACCTTGACCCTGACCCTGACCTTCACCCTGACCTTGACCCTGACCCTGACCTCCACCCTGACCTTGACTCTGACCCTGACCTCCACCCTGACCTTGACCTTGACTCTGACCTTGACTGTGACCCTGACCTCCACCCTGACCTTGACTGTGACCGTGACCTCCACCCTGACCTTGACCCTGACCCTGACCTTCACCGTGACCTTGACCCTGACCCTGACCTCCACCCTGACCTTGACTGTCACTGTGACCTCGACCCTGACCTTGACCCTGTCCCTGACCTTGACCCTGACCTCCACCCTGACCTTGACGCTGACCCTGACCTCCACCCTGACCTTGACCTTGACCCTGACCCTGACCCTCATCCTGACCTTGACCCTGACCCTGACCCCCACCCTGACCTTGACTGTCACCGTGACGTCGACCCTGACCTTGACCCTGTCCCTGACGTCCACCCTGAGCTTGACCCTGACCCGGACCTCCACCCTGACTTTCACCCTGACCTTGACTCTGACCCTGACCTTGACCTTGACTCTGACCATCACTTTGACCTTGACAGTGTCCCTGACCTCCACCCTGACCTTGACCCCAACCCTGACCTCCACCCTGACCTTGACCTTGACCCTGACCTCCACCCTGACCTTGACCCTAACCCTGACCTCCACCCTGACCTTGACTGTGACCCTGACCTCCACCCCGACCTTGACCTTGACACTGACCTCCACCCTGACCTTGACTCTGACCCTGACCTCCACCCTGACCTTGACCTTGACCCCGACCATCACCCTGACCTTGACTGTGACCCTGACCTCCACCCTGTCCTTGACCTTGACCCTGACCTCCACCCTGACCATGACCCTGACCCTGACCTCCACCCTGACCTCGACCCTGACCTTGACTCTGACCCTGACCTCAACCCTGACTTTGACCTTGACCCTGACCTCCACCCTGACCTTGACCCGGACCCTGACCTCCACCCTGACCTTCACCCTGACCTTGACCCTGACCCTGACCTCCACCCTGACCTTCACCCTGACCTTGACTGTCACTGTGACCTCGACCCTGACCTTGACTCTGACCCTGACCTCAACCCTGACGTTGAGCTTGACCCTGACCTCCACCCTGACCTTGACCCGGACCCTGACCTCCACCCTGACCTCCACTCTGACCTTGACCCTGACCTTGACCCTGACCCTGACCTCCACCCTGACCTTGACTGTCACCGTGACCTCGATTCTGACCTTGACCATGACCCTGACCTCCACTATGACCTTGACACCGACCCTGACCTACACCCTGACCTTGACCCTGACCCTGACCTCCACCCTGACCTCCACCCTGACCTTGACTCTGACCCTGACCTCCACCCTGAACTTGACCTTGACCCTGACCTCCACCCTGACCTTGACTCTGACCCTGACCTCCACCCTGACCATGACCCTGACCCTGACCTCCACCCTGACCTTGACCCTGACCCTGACATGCACCCTGACCTTGACTTCGACCCTGACCATCACCCTGACCTTGACTGTGACCCTGACCTCGACCCTGACCTTGACTGGCACCGTGACCTTGACCATGACCTTGACCCTGACTCTGACCTCCACTCTGACCTTGACCCCGACCCTGACCTTCACCCTGACCCTGACCCTGACCCTGAGCTTCACCCTGACCTTGACCCTGACCCTGACCCCCACCCTGGCATTGACTGTCACCGTGACCTCGACCCTGACCTTGACCCTGACCCTGACCTCCACTCTGACCTTGACCCCGACCCTGACCTCCACCCTGACCTTGACCCTGACCCTGACCTCCACCCTGACCTTGACCTTGACCTTGACCTCCACCGTGACCTTGACTCTGACCCTGACCTCCACCCTGACCTTGACCCTGACTCTGACCTCCAACATGACCTTGACCCTGCCCCTGACCTCCACCCTGACCTTGACCTTGACCCTGACCTCCACCCTGACCTTGACCGTGACCCTGACCTCCACCCCGACCTTGACCCTGACCCTGACCTCCACCCTGACCTTGACCGTGACACTGACCTCCACCCTGACCTTGACTCTGACCCTGACGTCCACCCTGACCTTGACCTTGACCCTGACCTCCACCCTGACCATGACCCTGCCCCTGACCTCCACCCTGACCTTGACCCTGACCCTGACCTCCACCCCGACCTTGACCCTGACCCTGACCTCCACCCTGACCTTGACCGTGACACTGACCTCCACCCTGACCTTGACTCTGACCCTGACGTCCACCCTGACCTTGACCTTGACCCTGACCGCCACCCTGACCATGACCCTGCCCCTGACCTCCACCCTGACCTTGACCTTGACCCTGACCTTCACCCTGACCTTGATCCTGACCCTGACCTCCACCCTGACCTTGACCCTGACCCTGACCTCCACCCTGACCTCCACCCTGACCTTGACTCTGACCCTGACCTCCACCCTGACCTTGACCTTGCCGCTGAACTCCAACCTGACCTCCACCCTGACCTTGACAGTGACCCTGACCTCCACCCTGACCTTGACCTCGACTATGACCATCACCCTGACCTTGACAGTGACCCTGACCTCCACCCTGACCTTGACCCTGACCCTGACCTCCACCCTGACCTCCACCCTGACCTTGACCCTGACCCTGACCTCCACCCTGACCTCCACCCTGACCTTGACTCTGACCCTGACCTCCACCCTGACCTTGACCTCGACTCTGACCATCACCCTGACCTTGACAGTGACCCTGACCTCCACCCTGACCTTGACCCTGACCCTGACCGTCACCCTGAGCTTGACCCTGCAACTGACCTCCACCCTGACCTTAAACTTGACCCTGACCTTCACCCTGAACTTGACCCTGACCCTGACCTCCACCCTGACCTTGACCCTGACCCTGACCTCCACCCTGACCTTGACTGTGACCCTGACCTCCACCCTGACCTTGACTGTGACCGTGACCACCGTCGTGACCTTGACCCGGACCCTGACCTCCACCCTGACCTTGACCCTGACCCTGAATTCCACCCTGACCTTGACCCTGACCCTGACCTTCACCCTGACCTTGACCTCGACCGTGACCTCCACCCTGACCTTGACCCTGGCCCTGACCTCCACCCTGACCTTGACTCCGACCCTGACCTCCACCCTGACCATGACCCTGACCCTGACCTTCACCCTGACCTTGACCCTGACCTCCACCCTGACCTTGCCCCGGACCCTGACCTGCACGCTGACCTTGACCCTGACCCTGACCTCCACCCTGACCTTAACCCTGACCCTGACCTTCACCCTGACCTCGACCCTGACCCTGACCTTCACCCTGACCTTGATTGTGACCGTGACCTCCACCGTGACCTTGACCCGGACCCTGACCTCCACCCCGACCTTGACCCTGACCCTGACTTCCACCCTGACCCTGACCCTGACCCTGACCTTCACCCTGACCTTGACCCTGACCCTGACCTCCACCCTGACCTTGACTCTGACCCTGACCTCCACCCTGACCTTGACCTTGACTCTGACCTTGACTGTGACCCTGACCTCCACCCTGACCTTGACTGTGACCGTGACCTCCACCCTGACCTTGACCCTGACCCTGACCTTCACCGTGACCTTGACCCTGACCCTGACCTCCACCCTGACCTTGACTGTCACTGTGACCTCGACCCTGACCTTGACTCTGTCCCTGACCTTGACCCTGACCTCCACCCTGACCTTGACGCTGACCCTGACCTCCACCCTGACCTTGACCTTGACCCTGACCTCCACCCTGACGTTGACCCTGACCCTGACCTCCACCCTGACCTTGACCCTGACCCTGACCTCCACCCTGACCTTGACCCCGACCCTGACCTCCACCCTGACCTTGACCTTGACCCTGACGATCACCCTGACCTTGACTGTGACCCTGACCTCCACCCTGACCTTGACCTTGACCCTGACCTCCACCCTGACCATGACCCTGCCCCTGACCTTCACCATGACCTTGACCTTGACCCTGACCTCCACCCTGACCTTGACCCTGACCCTGACCTCCACCCTGACCTGGACCCTGACCCTGACCTCCACCCTGACCTTCACCCTGACCTTGACCCTGACCCTGACCTCCACCCTGACCTTGACCCTGACCCTGACCTCCACCCTGACCTCCACCCTGACCTTGACCCTGACCTTGACTGCGACCCTGACCTCCATCCTGACCTCCACCCTGAACTTGACTCTGACCCTGACCTCCACCCTGACCTTGACCTTGACACTGACCTCCACCTTGACCTTAACTCTGACCCTGACCTCCACCCTAACCTTGACCTTGACCCTGACCATCACCCTGACCTTGACTGTGACCCCGACCTCCACCCTGACCTTGACCTTGACCCTGACCTCCACCCTGACCTTGACCCTACCCCTGACCTCCACCCTAACCTTGACCTTGACCCTGACCTCCAACCTGACCTTGACCCTGACCCTGACCTCCACCCTGACCTTGTCCTTGACCCTGACCTCCACCCTGACCTCCACCCTGACCTTGACTCTGACCCTGACCTCCACCCTGACCTTGACCCTACCCCTGACCTCCACCCTGACCTTGACCTTGACCCTGACCTCCACCCTGACCTTGACCCTGACCCTGACCTCCACCCTGACCTCCACCTTGACCTTGACTCTGACCCTGACCTCCACCCTGACTTTGACCTTGACTCTGACCTTGACTGTGACCCTGACCTCCACCCTGAACTTGACTGTGACCGTGACCTCCACCCTGACCTTGACCCTGGCCCTGACCTCCACCCTGACCTTGACTCTGACCCTGACCTCCACCCTGACCTTGACCCTGGCCCTGACCTCCACCCTGACCTTGACTCTGACCCTGACCTCCACCCTGACCTTGACCCTGACCCTGACCTTCACCCTGACCTTGACCCTGACCCTGACCTCTACTCTGACCTTGACCCTGACCTTGACCTGCACCTTGACTTCGACCTTGACCCTGACGATTACACTGACCTTGACCCTAACCCTGACCTCCACTCTGATCTTGACCTTGACCCTGACCTGGACCCTGACCTTGACCCTGACCCTGACCTCCACGCTGACCTTGACCTTGACCCTGACCTCCACCCTGACGTTGACCCTGACCCTGACCTCCACCCTGACCTTGACCCTGACCCTGACCGTCACCCTGACCTTGACCCTGACCCTGACCTCTACTCTGACCTTGACCCTAACCTTGACCTGTACCTTGACCTTGACCTTGACCCTGACGATTACCCTGACCTTGACCCTAACCCTGACCTCCACGCTGACCTTGACCTTGACCCTGACCTCCACCCTGACGTTGACCCTGACCCTGACCTCCACCCTGACCTTGACCCTGACCCTTACCTCCACCCTGAACTTGACCTTGACCCTGACCTTGACTGTGACCCTGACCCCCAGCCTGACCTTGACCTTGACACTGACCGCCACCCTGACCTTGACTCTGACCCTGACCTCCACTCTGACCTTGACCCTGACCCTGACCTCCACCCTGACCTTGACTGTGACCCTGACCTCCATCCTGACCTTGACTGTGACCGTGACCACCGTCGTGACCTTGACCCGGACCCTGACCTCCACCCTGACCTTGACCCTGACCCTGACCTCCACTCTGACCTTGACCCTGACCCTGACCTCCACCCTGACCTTGACTGTGACCCTGACCTCCATCCTGACCTTGACTGTGACCGTGACCACCGTCGTGACCTTGACCCTGACCCTGACCTCCACCCTGACCTTGACTGTCACCGTGACCTTGACTCTGACCTTGACCCTGACCCTGACCTCCACCCTGACCTTGACCCTGCCCCTGACCTCCACCCTGACCTTGACCCTGAACCTGACCTCCACCCTGACCTCCACCCTGACCTTGACTCTGACCCTGACCTCCACCCTGACCTTGACCTTGACTCTGACCTTGACTGTGACCCTGACCTCCACCCTGACCTTGACTGTGACCGTGACCTCCACCCTGACCTTGACCCTGGCCCTGACCTCCACCCTGACCTTGACTCCGACCCTGACCTCCACCCTGACCTTGACCCTGACCCTGACCTCCACCCTGACCTTGACCCTGACCTTCGACCTGACCTTGCCCCGGACCCTGACCTGCACGCTGACCTTGACCCTGACCCTGACCTCCACCCTGACCTTAACCCTGACCCTGACCTTCACCCTGACCTCGACCCTGACCCTGACCTCCACCCTGACCTTGATTGTGACCGTGACCTCCACCGTGACCTTGACTCTGACCCTGACCTCCACCCTGACCTTGACCCTGACCCTGACCTTCATCGTGACCTTGACCCTGACCCTGACCTCCACCCTGACCTTGACTGTCACTGTGACCTCGACCCTGACCTTGACCCCGACCCTGACCTCCACCCTGACCTTCACCCTGACCCTGACCTGCACCCTGACCTTGACCTTGACCCTGACCTCCACCCTGACCTTGACCCTACCCCTGACCTCCACCCTGACCTTGACCTTGACCCTGACCTCCACCCTGACCTTGACCCTGACCCTGACCTCCACCCTGACCTTGTCCTTGACCCTGACCTCCACCCTGACCTCCACCCTGACCTTGACTCTGACCCTGACCTCCACCCTGACCTTGACCCTACCCCTGACCTCCACCCTGACGTTGACCTTGTCCCTGACCTCCACCCTGACCTTGACCCTGACCCTGACCTCGACCCTGACCTTGACTCTGACCCTGACCTCCACCCTGACCTTGACCTTGACTCTGACCTTGACTGTGACCCTGACCTCCACCCTGACCCTGACCTCCACCCTGACCTTGACCCTGACCCTGACCTGCACCCTGACCTGGACCTTGACCCTGACCATCACCCTGACCTTGACTGTGACCCTGACCTCCACCCTGACCTTGACCTTGAACCTGACCTTCACCCTGACCTTGACCCGGACCCTGACCTCCACCCTGACCTTGACCTTGACCCTGACCTCCACCCTGTCCTTGACCCGGACCCTGACCGCCACCCTGACCTTGACCCTGACCCTGACCTCCACCCTGACCTTGACCCTGACCCTGACCTTCACCCTGACCTTGACCCTGACCCTGACCTCCACCCTGACCCCCACCCCGACCTTGATTCTGACCCTGACCTCCACCCTGACCTTGACTGTGACCGTGACCTCCACCGTGACCTTGACTCTGACCCTGACCTCCACCCTGACCTTGACCCTGACCCTGACCTTCACCCTGACCTTGACCCTGACCCTGACCTCCACCCTGACCTTGTCTGTCACCGTGACCTCGACCCTGACCTTGACCTTGACCCTGACCTCCACCCTGACCTTGACCCCAACCCTGACCTTCACCCTGACCTTGACCCGGACCCTGACCTTCACCCTGACCTTGACCTTGACCCTGACCTCCACCCTGTCCTTGACCCGGACCCTGACCGCCACCCTGACTTCGACCCTGACCCTGACCTCCACCCTGACCTTGACCCTGACTCTGACCTTCACCCTGACCTTGACCCTGACCCTGACCTCCACCCTGACCCCCACCCCGACCTTGATTCTGACCCTGACCTCCACCCTGACCTTGACTGTGACCGTGACCTCCACCGTGACCTTGACTCTGACCCTGACCTCCACCCTGACCTTGACCCTGACCCTGACCTTCACCGTGACCTTGACCCTGACCCCGACCTCCACCCTGACCTTGACTGTCACTGTGACCTCGACCCTGACCTTCACCCGGACCCTGACCTCCACCCTGACCTTGACCCTAGCCCTGAACTCCACCCTGACCTTGACCCTGACCCTGACCTTCACCCTGACCTTGACCCTGACCCTGACCTTCACCCTGACCTTGACTGTCACCGTGATCTTGACCCTGACCTTGACCCTGACCCTGACCTCCACTCTGACCTTGACCCCGACCCTGACCTTCACCCTGACCTTGACCCTGACCCTGACCTTCACCCTGACCTTGACCCTGACCCTGACCTCCACCCTGACCTTGTCTGTCACCGTGTCCTCGACCCTGACCTTGACCTTGACCCTGACCTCCACCCTGACCTTGACCCCAACCCTGACCTCCACCCTGACCTTGACCTTGACCCTGACCTCCACCCTGACCTTGACCCTAACCCTGACCTCCACCCTGACCTTGACTGTGACCCTGACCTCCACCCTGACCTTGACCTTGACACTGACCTCCACCCTGACCTTGACTCTGACCCTGACCTCCACCCTGACCTTGACCTTGCCGCTGAACTCCAACCTGACCTCCACCCTGACCTTGACAGTGACCCTGACCTCCACCCTGACCTTGACCTCGACTATGACCATCACCCTGACCTTGACTGTGACCATGACCACCGTCGTGACCTTGACCCGGACCCTGACCTCCACCCCGACCTTGACCCTGACCCTGACCTCCACCCTGACCCTGACCCTGACCCTGACCTTCACCCTGACCTTGACCCTGACCCTGACCTCCACCCTGACCTTGACTCTGACCCTGACCTCCACCCTGACCTTGACCTTGACTCTGACCTTGACTGTGACCCTGACCTCCACCCTGACCTTGACTGTGACCGTGACCTCCACCCTGACCTTGACCCTGACCCTGACCTTCACCGTGACCTTGACCCTGACCCTGACCTCCACCCTGACCTTGACTGTGACCGTGACCTCCACCCTGACCTTGACCCTGACCCTGACCTTCACCCTGACCTTGACCCTGACCCTGACCTCTACTCTGACCTTGACCCTGACCTTGACCTGCACCTTGACTTCGACCTTGACCCTGACGATTACACTGACCTTGACCCTAACCCTGACCTCCACTCTGATCTTGACCTTGACCCTGACCTGGACCCTGACCTTGACCCTGACCCTGACCTCCACGCTGACCTTGACCTTGACCCTGACCTCCACCCTGACGTTGACCCTGACCCTGACCTCCACCCTGACCTTGACCCTGACCCTGACCGTCACCCTGACCTTGACCCTGACCCTGACCTCTACTCTGACCTTGACCCTAACCTTGACCTGTACCTTGACCTTGACCTTGACCCTGACGATTACCCTGACCTTGACCCTAACCCTGACCTCCACGCTGACCTTGACCTTGACCCTGACCTCCACCCTGACGTTGACCCTGACCCTGACCTCCACCCTGACCTTGACCCTGACCCTTACCTCCACCCTGAACTTGACCTTGACCCTGACCTTGACTGTGACCCTGACCCCCAGCCTGACCTTGACCTTGACACTGACCGCCACCCTGACCTTGACTCTGACCCTGACCTCCACTCTGACCTTGACCCTGACCCTGACCTCCACCCTGACCTTGACTGTGACCCTGACCTCCATCCTGACCTTGACTGTGACCGTGACCACCGTCGTGACCTTGACCCGGACCCTGACCTCCACCCTGACCTTGACCCTGACCCTGACCTCCACCCTGACTTTGACCCTGACCCTGACCTTCACCCTGACCTTGACCCTGACCCTGACCTCCACCCTGACCTTGACTGTCACCGTGACCTTGACTCTGACCTTGACCCTGACCCTGACCTCCACCCTGACCTTGACCCTGCCCCTGACCTCCACCCTGACCTTGACCCTGAACCTGACCTCCACCCTGACCTCCACCCTGACCTTGACTCTGACCCTGACCTCCACCCTGACCTTGACCTTGACTCTGACCTTGACTGTGACCCTGACCTCCACCCTGACCTTGACTGTGACCGTGACCTCCACCCTGACCTTGACCCTGGCCCTGACCTCCACCCTGACCTTGACTCCGACCCTGACCTCCACCCTGACCTTGACCCTGACCCTGACCTCCACCCTGACCTTGACCCTGACCTTCGACCTGACCTTGCCCCGGACCCTGACCTGCACGCTGACCTTGACCCTGACCCTGACCTCCACCCTGACCTTAACCCTGACCCTGACCTTCACCCTGACCTCGACCCTGACCCTGACCTCCACCCTGACCTTGATTGTGACCGTGACCTCCACCGTGACCTTGACTCTGACCCTGACCTCCACCCTGACCTTGACCCTGACCCTGACCTTCATCGTGACCTTGACCCTGACCCTGACCTCCACCCTGACCTTGACTGTCACTGTGACCTCGACCCTGACCTTGACCCCGACCCTGACCTCCACCCTGACCTTCACCCTGACCCTGACCTGCACCCTGACCTTGACCTTGACCCTGACCTCCACCCTGACCTTGACCCTACCCCTGACCTCCACCCTGACCTTGACCTTGACCCTGACCTCCACCCTGACCTTGACCCTGACCCTGACCTCCACCCTGACCTTGTCCTTGACCCTGACCTCCACCCTGACCTCCACCCTGACCTTGACTCTGACCCTGACCTCCACCCTGACCTTGACCCTACCCCTGACCTCCACCCTGACGTTGACCTTGTCCCTGACCTCCACCCTGACCTTGACCCTGACCCTGACCTCGACCCTGACCTTGACTCTGACCCTGACCTCCACCCTGACCTTGACCTTGACTCTGACCTTGACTGTGACCCTGACCTCCACCCTGACCCTGACCTCCACCCTGACCTTGACCCTGACCCTGACCTGCACCCTGACCTGGACCTTGACCCTGACCATCACCCTGACCTTGACTGTGACCCTGACCTCCACCCTGACCTTGACCTTGAACCTGACCTTCACCCTGACCTTGACCCGGACCCTGACCTCCACCCTGACCTTGACCTTGACCCTGACCTCCACCCTGTCCTTGACCCGGACCCTGACCGCCACCCTGACCTTGACCCTGACCCTGACCTCCACCCTGACCTTGACCCTGACCCTGACCTTCACCCTGACCTTGACCCTGACCCTGACCTCCACCCTGACCCCCACCCCGACCTTGATTCTGACCCTGACCTCCACCCTGACCTTGACTGTGACCGTGACCTCCACCGTGACCTTGACTCTGACCCTGACCTCCACCCTGACCTTGACCCTGACCCTGACCTTCACCCTGACCTTGACCCTGACCCTGACCTCCACCCTGACCTTGTCTGTCACCGTGACCTCGACCCTGACCTTGACCTTGACCCTGACCTCCACCCTGACCTTGACCCCAACCCTGACCTTCACCCTGACCTTGACCCGGACCCTGACCTTCACCCTGACCTTGACCTTGACCCTGACCTCCACCCTGTCCTTGACCCGGACCCTGACCGCCACCCTGACTTCGACCCTGACCCTGACCTCCACCCTGACCTTGACCCTGACTCTGACCTTCACCCTGACCTTGACCCTGACCCTGACCTCCACCCTGACCCCCACCCCGACCTTGATTCTGACCCTGACCTCCACCCTGACCTTGACTGTGACCGTGACCTCCACCGTGACCTTGACTCTGACCCTGACCTCCACCCTGACCTTGACCCTGACCCTGACCTTCACCGTGACCTTGACCCTGACCCCGACCTCCACCCTGACCTTGACTGTCACTGTGACCTCGACCCTGACCTTCACCCGGACCCTGACCTCCACCCTGACCTTGACCCTAGCCCTGAACTCCACCCTGACCTTGACCCTGACCCTGACCTTCACCCTGACCTTGACCCTGACCCTGACCTTCACCCTGACCTTGACTGTCACCGTGATCTTGACCCTGACCTTGACCCTGACCCTGACCTCCACTCTGACCTTGACCCCGACCCTGACCTTCACCCTGACCTTGACCCTGACCCTGACCTTCACCCTGACCTTGACCCTGACCCTGACCTCCACCCTGACCTTGTCTGTCACCGTGTCCTCGACCCTGACCTTGACCTTGACCCTGACCTCCACCCTGACCTTGACCCCAACCCTGACCTCCACCCTGACCTTGACCTTGACCCTGACCTCCACCCTGACCTTGACCCTAACCCTGACCTCCACCCTGACCTTGACTGTGACCCTGACCTCCACCCTGACCTTGACCTTGACACTGACCTCCACCCTGACCTTGACTCTGACCCTGACCTCCACCCTGACCTTGACCTTGCCGCTGAACTCCAACCTGACCTCCACCCTGACCTTGACAGTGACCCTGACCTCCACCCTGACCTTGACCTCGACTATGACCATCACCCTGACCTTGACTGTGACCATGACCACCGTCGTGACCTTGACCCGGACCCTGACCTCCACCCCGACCTTGACCCTGACCCTGACCTCCACCCTGACCCTGACCCTGACCCTGACCTTCACCCTGACCTTGACCCTGACCCTGACCTCCACCCTGACCTTGACTCTGACCCTGACCTCCACCCTGACCTTGACCTTGACTCTGACCTTGACTGTGACCCTGACCTCCACCCTGACCTTGACTGTGACCGTGACCTCCACCCTGACCTTGACCCTGACCCTGACCTTCACCGTGACCTTGACCCTGACCCTGACCTCCACCCTGACCTTGACTGTCACTGTGACCTCGACCCTGACCTTGACTCTGTCCCTGACCTTGACCCTGACCTCCACCCTGACCTTGACGCTGACCCTGACCTCCACCCTGACCTTGACCTTGACCCTGACCTCCACCCTGACGTTGACCCTGACCCTGACCTCCACCCTGACCTTGACCCTGACCCTGACCTCCACCCTGACCTTGACCCCGACCCTGACCTCCACCCTGACCTTGACCTTGACCCTGACGATCACCCTGACCTTGACTGTGACCCTGACCTCCACCCTGACCTTGACCTTGACCCTGACCTCCACCCTGACCATGACCCTGCCCCTGACCTTCACCATGACCTTGACCTTGACCCTGACCTCCACCCTGACCTTGACCCTGACCCTGACCTCCACCCTGACCTGGACCCTGACCCTGACCTCCACCCTGACCTTCACCCTGACCTTGACCCTGACCCTGACCTCCACCCTGACCTTGACCCTGACCCTGACCTCCACCCTGACCTCCACCCTGACCTTGACCCTGACCTTGACTGCGACCCTGACCTCCATCCTGACCTCCACCCTGAACTTGACTCTGACCCTGACCTCCACCCTGACCTTGACCTTGACACTGACCTCCACCTTGACCTTAACTCTGACCCTGACCTCCACCCTAACCTTGACCTTGACCCTGACCATCACCCTGACCTTGACTGTGACCCCGACCTCCACCCTGACCTTGACCTTGACCCTGACCTCCACCCTGACCTTGACCCTACCCCTGACCTCCACCCTAACCTTGACCTTGACCCTGACCTCCACCCTGACCTTGACCCTGACCCTGACCTCCACCCTGACCTTGTCCTTGACCCTGACCTCCACCCTGACCTCCACCCTGACCTTGACTCTGACCCTGACCTCCACCCTGACCTTGACCCTACCCCTGACCTCCACCCTGACCTTGACCTTGACCCTGACCTCCACCCTGACCTTGACCCTGACCCTGACCTCCACCCTGACCTCCACCTTGACCTTGACTCTGACCCTGACCTCCACCCTGACTTTGACCTTGACTCTGACCTTGACTGTGACCCTGACCTCCACCCTGAACTTGACTGTGACCGTGACCTCCACCCTGACCTTGACCCTGGCCCTGACCTCCACCCTGACCTTGACTCTGACCCTGACCTCCACCCTGACCTTGACCCTGGCCCTGACCTCCACCCTGACCTTGACTCTGACCCTGACCTCCACCCTGACCTTGACCCTGACCCTGACCTTCACCCTGACCTTGACCCTGACCCTGACCTCTACTCTGACCTTGACCCTGACCTTGACCTGCACCTTGACTTCGACCTTGACCCTGACGATTACACTGACCTTGACCCTAACCCTGACCTCCACTCTGATCTTGACCTTGACCCTGACCTGGACCCTGACCTTGACCCTGACCCTGACCTCCACGCTGACCTTGACCTTGACCCTGACCTCCACCCTGACGTTGACCCTGACCCTGACCTCCACCCTGACCTTGACCCGGACCCTGACCGTCACCCTGACCTTGACCCTGACCCTGACCTCTACTCTGACCTTGACCCTAACCTTGACCTGTACCTTGACCTTGACCTTGACCCTGACGATTACCCTGACCTTGACCCTAACCCTGACCTCCACGCTGACCTTGACCTTGACCCTGACCTCCACCCTGACGTTGACCCTGACCCTGACCTCCACCCTGACCTTGACCCTGACCCTTACCTCCACCCTGAACTTGACCTTGACCCTGACCTTGACTGTGACCCTGACCCCCAGCCTGACCTTGACCTTGACACTGACCGCCACCCTGACCTTGACTCTGACCCTGACCTCCACTCTGACCTTGACCCTGACCCTGACCTCCACCCTGACCTTGACTGTGACCCTGACCTCCACCCTGACCTTGACTGTGACCGTGACCACCGTCGTGACCTTGACCCGGACCCTGACCTCCACCCTGACCTTGACCCTGACCCTGACCTCCACCCTGACTTTGACCCTGACCCTGACCTTCACCCTGACCTTGACCCTGACCCTGACCTCCACCCTGACCTTGACTGTCACCGTGACCTTGACTCTGACCTTGACCCTGACCCTGACCTCCACCCTGACCTTGACCCTGCCCCTGACCTCCACCCTGACCTTGACCCTGAACCTGACCTCCACCCTGACCTCCACCCTGACCTTGACTCTGACCCTGACCTCCACCCTGACCTTGACCTTGACTCTGACCTTGACTGTGACCCTGACCTCCACCCTGACCTTGACTGTGACCGTGACCTCCACCCTGACCTTGACCCTGGCCCTGACCTCCACCCTGACCTTGACTCCGACCCTGACCTCCACCCTGACCTTGACCCTGACCCTGACCTCCACCCTGACCTTGACCCTGACCTTCGACCTGACCTTGCCCCGGACCCTGACCTGCACGCTGACCTTGACCCTGACCCTGACCTCCACCCTGACCTTAACCCTGACCCTGACCTTCACCCTGACCTCGACCCTGACCCTGACCTCCACCCTGACCTTGATTGTGACCGTGACCTCCACCGTGACCTTGACTCTGACCCTGACCTCCACCCTGACCTTGACCCTGACCCTGACCTTCATCGTGACCTTGACCCTGACCCTGACCTCCACCCTGACCTTGACTGTCACTGTGACCTCGACCCTGACCTTGACCCCGACCCTGACCTCCACCCTGACCTTCACCCTGACCCTGACCTGCACCCTGACCTTGACCTTGACCCTGACCTCCACCCTGACCTTGACCCTACCCCTGACCTCCACCCTGACCTTGACCTTGACCCTGACCTCCACCCTGACCTTGACCCTGACCCTGACCTCCACCCTGACCTTGTCCTTGACCCTGACCTCCACCCTGACCTCCACCCTGACCTTGACTCTGACCCTGACCTCCACCCTGACCTTGACCCTACCCCTGACCTCCACCCTGACGTTGACCTTGTCCCTGACCTCCACCCTGACCTTGACCCTGACCCTGACCTCGACCCTGACCTTGACTCTGACCCTGACCTCCACCCTGACCTTGACCTTGACTCTGACCTTGACTGTGACCCTGACCTCCACCCTGACCCTGACCTCCACCCTGACCTTGACCCTGACCCTGACCTGCACCCTGACCTGGACCTTGACCCTGACCATCACCCTGACCTTGACTGTGACCCTGACCTCCACCCTGACCTTGACCTTGAACCTGACCTTCACCCTGACCTTGACCCGGACCCTGACCTCCACCCTGACCTTGACCTTGACCCTGACCTCCACCCTGTCCTTGACCCGGACCCTGACCGCCACCCTGACCTTGACCCTGACCCTGACCTCCACCCTGACCTTGACCCTGACCCTGACCTTCACCCTGACCTTGACCCTGACCCTGACCTCCACCCTGACCCCCACCCCGACCTTGATTCTGACCCTGACCTCCACCCTGACCTTGACTGTGACCGTGACCTCCACCGTGACCTTGACTCTGACCCTGACCTCCACCCTGACCTTGACCCTGACCCTGACCTTCACCCTGACCTTGACCCTGACCCTGACCTCCACCCTGACCTTGTCTGTCACCGTGACCTCGACCCTGACCTTGACCTTGACCCTGACCTCCACCCTGACCTTGACCCCAACCCTGACCTTCACCCTGACCTTGACCCGGACCCTGACCTTCACCCTGACCTTGACCTTGACCCTGACCTCCACCCTGTCCTTGACCCGGACCCTGACCGCCACCCTGACTTCGACCCTGACCCTGACCTCCACCCTGACCTTGACCCTGACTCTGACCTTCACCCTGACCTTGACCCTGACCCTGACCTCCACCCTGACCCCCACCCCGACCTTGATTCTGACCCTGACCTCCACCCTGACCTTGACTGTGACCGTGACCTCCACCGTGACCTTGACTCTGACCCTGACCTCCACCCTGACCTTGACCCTGACCCTGACCTTCACCGTGACCTTGACCCTGACCCCGACCTCCACCCTGACCTTGACTGTCACTGTGACCTCGACCCTGACCTTCACCCGGACCCTGACCTCCACCCTGACCTTGACCCTAGCCCTGAACTCCACCCTGACCTTGACCCTGACCCTGACCTTCACCCTGACCTTGACCCTGACCCTGACCTTCACCCTGACCTTGACTGTCACCGTGATCTTGACCCTGACCTTGACCCTGACCCTGACCTCCACTCTGACCTTGACCCCGACCCTGACCTTCACCCTGACCTTGACCCTGACCCTGACCTTCACCCTGACCTTGACCCTGACCCTGACCTCCACCCTGACCTTGTCTGTCACCGTGTCCTCGACCCTGACCTTGACCTTGACCCTGACCTCCACCCTGACCTTGACCCCAACCCTGACCTCCACCCTGACCTTGACCTTGACCCTGACCTCCACCCTGACCTTGACCCTAACCCTGACCTCCACCCTGACCTTGACTGTGACCCTGACCTCCACCCCGACCTTGACCTTGACACTGACCTCCACCCTGACCTTGACTCTGACCCTGACCTCCACCCTGACCTTGACCTTGACCCCGACCATCACCCTGACCTTGACTGTGACCCTGACCTCCACCCTGACCTTGACTCTGACCCTGACCTCCACCCTGACCTTGACCTCGACTCTGACCATCACCCTGACCTTGACAGTGACCCTGACCTCCACCCTGACCTTGACCTTGACCCTGACCTCCACCCTGACCTTCACCCGGACCCTGAACTCCACCCTGACCTTGACCGTGACCCTGAGCTCCACCCTGACCTTGACCCTGACCCTGACCTTGACCCTGACCCTGACCTCCACCTTGACATTGACTGTGACCGTGACCTCCACCGTGACCTTGACTCTGACCCTGACCTCTACCCTGACCTTGACCCTGACCCTGACCTTCACCCTGACCTTGACCCTGACCCTGACCTCCACCCTGAACTTGACCGTGACCCGGACCTCCACCCTGACCTCCATCCTGACCTTGACTCTGACCCTGACCTCTACCCTGAACTTGACCTTGACCCTGACCTCCACCCTGACCTTGACTCTGACCCTGACCTCCACCCTGACCTTGACCTTGACCTTGACCATCACCCTGACCTTGACTGTGACCCTGACCTCCACCCTGACCTTGAGCCTGACCCTGACCTCCACCCTGACCTCGACCCTGACCTTGACCTTGACTCTGACCCTGACCTCAACCCTGACTTTGACCTTGACCCTGACCTCCACCCTGACCTTGACCCGGACCCTGACCTCCACCCTGACCTTCACCCTGACCTTGACCCTGACCCTGACCTCCACCCTGACCTTCACCCTGACCTTGACCCTGACCCTGACCTCCACCCTGACCTTGACTGTCACTGTGACCTCGACCCTGACCTTGACTCTGACCCTGACCTCAACCCTGACTTTGACCTTGACCCTGACCTCCACCCTGACCTTGACCCGGACCCTGACCTCCACCCTGACCTCCACTCTGACCTTGACCCTGACCTTGACCCTGACCCTGACCTTCACCCTGACCTTGACTGTCACCGTGACCTCGACTCTGACCTTGACCCTGACCCTGACCTCCACTCTGACCTTGACACCGACCCTGACCTACACCCTGACTTTGACCCTGACCCTGACCTCCACCCTGACCTCCACCCTGACCTTGACTCTGACCCTGACCTCCACCCTGAACTTGACCTTGACCCTGACCTCCACCCTGACCTTGACTCTGACCCTGACCTCCACCCTGACCTTGAGCTCGACCTTGAACATCACCCTGACCTTGACTGTGACCCTGACCTCCACCCTGACCTTGACCTTGACCCTGACCTCCACCCTGACCTTGACCTTGACCCTGACCTCCACCCTGACCTCCACCCTGACCTTGACTCTGACCCTGACCTCCACCCTGACCTTGACCTCGACTCTGACCATCACCCTGACCTTGACAGTGACCCTGACTTCCACCCTGACCTTGACCCTGACCCTGACCTCCACCCTGACCTTGACCCTGCCCCTGACCTGCACCCTGACCTTGACCCTGACCCTGACCTCCACCCTGACCTCCACCCTGACCTTGACCCTGACCTTGACCCTGACCCTGACCTTCACCCTGACCTTGACTGTCACCGTGACCTCGACTCTGACCTTGACCCTGCCCCTGACCTCCACTCTGATCTTGACCTTGACCCTGACCTCTACCCTGACCTTGACCCTGACCCTGACCTCCACCCTGACCTTGACCTTGACCCTGACCTTCACCCTGACGTTGACCCTGACCCTGACCTCCACCCTGACCTTGACCCTGACCCTGACCTCCACCCTGAACTTGACCTTGACCCCGACCTTGACTGTGACCCTGACTCCCACCCTGACCTTGACCTTGACACTGACCCCCACCCTGACCTTGAATCTGACCCTGACCTCCACTCTGACCTTGACCCTGACCCTGACCTCCACCCTGACCTTGACTCTGACCCTGACCTCCACCCTGACCTTGACCTTGACCTTGACCATCACCCTGACCTTGACTGTGACCCTGACCTCCACCCTGACCTTGAGCCTGACCCTGACCTCCACCCTGACCTCGACCCTGACCTTGACCTTGACTCTGACCCTGACCTCAACCCTGACTTTGACCTTGACCCTGACCTCCACCCTGACCTTGACCCGGACCCTGACCTCCACCCTGACCTTTACCCTGACCTTGACCCTGACCCTGACCTCCACCCTGACCTTCACCCTGACCTTGACCCTGACCCTGACCTCCACCCTGACCTTGACTGTCACTGTGACCTCGACCCTGACCTTGACTCTGACCCTGACCTCAACCCTGACTTTGACCTTGACCCTGACCTCCATCCTGACCTT
Organism: Tenthredo distinguenda; assembly: GCA_947538915.1. NCBI lineage: Eukaryota > Metazoa > Arthropoda > Insecta > Hymenoptera > Tenthredinidae > Tenthredo > Tenthredo distinguenda. The sequence continues at coordinate 19,044,107 of OX384534.1, forward strand.
GACCCGGACCCTGACCTCCACCCTGACCTCCACTCTGACCTTGACCCTGACCTTGACCCTGACCCTGACCTTCACCCTGACCTTGACTGTCACCGTGACCTCGACTCTGACCTTGACCCTGACCCTGACCTCCACTCTGACCTTGACACCGACCCTGACCTACACCCTGACTTTGACCCTTACCCTGACCTCCACCCTGACCTCCACCCTGACCTTGACTCTGACCCTGACCTCCACCCTGAACTTGACCTTGACCCTGACCTCCACCCTGACCTTGACTCTGACCCTGACCTCCACCCTGACCTTGACCTTGACCCTGACCTCCACCCTGACCTCCACCCTGACCTTGACTCTGACCCTGACCTCCACCCTGACCTTGACCTCGACTCTGACCATCACCCTGACCTTGACAGTGACCCTGACTTCCACCCTGACCTTGACCCTGACCCTGACCTCCACCCTGACCTTGACCCTGCCCCTGACCTGCACCCTGACCTTGACCCTGACCCTGACCTCCACCCTGACCTCCACCCTGACCTTGACCCTGACCTTGACCCTGACCCTGACCTTCACCCTGACCTTGACTGTCACCGTGACCTCGACTCTGACCTTGACCCTGACCCTGACCTTCACTCTGACCTTGACACCGACCCTGACCTACACCCTGACTTTGACCCTGACCCTGACCTCCACCCTGACCTCCACCCTGACCTTGACTCTGACCCTGACCTCCACCCTGAACTTGACCTTGACCCTGACCTCCACCCTGACCTTGACTCTGACCCTGACCTCCACCCTGACCTTGAGCTCGACCTTGACCATCACCCTGACCTTGACTGTGACCCTGACCTCCACCCTGACCTTGACCTTGACCCTGACCTCCACCCTGACCTTGACCTTGACCCTGACCTCCACCCTGACCTCCACCCTGACCTTGACTCTGACCCTGACCTCCACCCTGACCTTGACCTCGACTCTGACCATCACCCTGACCTTGACAGTGACCCTGACTTCCACCCTGACCTTGACCCTGACCCTGACATCCACCCTGACCTTGACCCTGCCCCTGACCTGCACCCTGACCTTGACCCTGACCCTGACCTCCACCCTGACCTCCACCCTGACCTTGACTCTGACCCTGACCTCCACCCTGACCTTGACCTTGACTCTGACCTTGACTGTGACCCTGACCTCCACCCTGACCTCCACCCTGACCTTGACTCTGACCCTGACCTCCACCCTGACCTTGACCTCGACTCTGACCATCACCCTGACCTTGACAGTGACCCTGACCTCCACCCTGACCTTGACCTTGACCCTGACCTCCACCCTGACCTTCACCCGGACCCTGAACTCCACCCTGACCTTGACCGTGACCCTGAGCTCCACCCTGACCTTCACCCTGACCCTGACCTTCATCCTGACCTTGACCCTGACCCTGACCTCCACCCTGACCTTGACTGTCACTGTGACCTCGACCCTGACCTTGACCCGGACCCTGTCCTCCACCCTGACCTTGACCCTGCCCCTGACCTCCACTCTGATCTTGACCTTGACCCTGACCTCCACCCTGACCTTGACCCTGACCCTGACCTCCACCCTGACCTTGACCTTGACCCTGACCTTCACCCTGACGTTGACCCTGACCCTGACCTCCACCCTGACCTTGACCCTGACCCTGACCTCCACCCTGAACTTGACCTTGACCCTGACCTTGACTGTGACCCTGACTCCCACCCTGACCTTGACCTTGACACTGACCCCCACCCTGACCTTGAATCTGACCCTGACCTCCACTCTGACCTTGACCCTGACCCTGACCTCCACCCTGACCTTGACTGTGACCCTGACCTCCACCCTGACCTTGACTGTGACCGTGACCACCGTCGTGACCTTGACCCGGACCCTGACCTCCACCCTGACCTTGACCCTGACCCCCACCTCCACCCTGACCTTGACCCTGACCCTGACCTTCACCCTGACCTTGACCCTGACCCTGACCTCCACCCTTACCTTGACTGTCACCGTGACCTTGACTCTGACCTTGACCCTGACCCTGACCTCCACTCTGACCTTGACCCTGCCCCTGACCTCCACCCTGACCTTGACCCTGAACCTGATCTCCACCCTGACCTCTACCCTGACCTTGACTCTGACCCTGACCTCCACCCTGACCTTGACCTCGACTCTGACCTTGACTGTGACCCTGACCTCCACCCTGACCTTGACTGTGACCGTGACCTCCACCCTGACCTTGACCCTGGCCCTGACCTCCACCCTGACCTTGACTCCGACCCTGACCTCCACCCTGACCTTGACCCTGACCCTGACCTCCACCCTGACCTTGACCCTGACCTTCACCCTGACCTCGCCCCGGACCCTGACCTGCACGCTGACCTTGACCCTGACCCTGACCTCCACCCTGACCTTAACCCTGACCCTGACCTTCACCCTGACCTCGACCCTGACCCTGACCTCCACCCTAACCTTGATTGTGACCGTGACCTCCACCCTGACCTTGACTCTGACCCTGACCTCCACCCTGACCTTGACCCTGACCCTGACCTTCACCGTAACCTTGACCCTGACCCTGACCTCCACCCTGACCTTGACTGTCACTGTGACCTCGAGCCTGACCTTGACCCTGACCCTGACCTCCACCCTGACCTTCACCCTGACCTTGACCCTGACCCTGATCTCCACCCTGACCTTGACTGTCACCGTGACCTTGACTCTGACCTTGACCCTGACCCTGACCTCCACCCTGATCTTGACCCTGCCCCTGACCTCCACCCTGACCTTGACGCTGAACCTGACCTCCACCCTGAACTCCTCCCTGACCTTGACTCTGACCCTGAACTCCACCCTGACCTTGACCTTGACTCTGACCTTGACTGTGACCCTGACCTCCACTCTGACCTTGACTGTGACCGTGACCTCCACCCTGACCTTGACCCTGGCCCTGACCTCCACCCTGACCTTGACTCCGACCCTGACCTCCACCCTGACCTTGACCCTGACCCTGACCTTCACCCTGACCTCGACCCTGACCCTGACCTCCACCCTGACCTTGACTGTCACTGTGACCTCGACCCTGACCTTCACCCGGACCCTGACCTCCACCCTGACCTTGACCCTAGCCCTGAACTCCACCCTGACCTTGACCCTGACCCTGACCTTCACCCTGACCTTAACCCTGACCCTGACCTTCACCCTGACCTTGCCTGTCACCGTGATCTTGACCCTGACCTTGACCCTGACCCTGACCTCCACTCTGACCTTGACTGTGACCGTGACCTCCACCCTGACCTTGACCCTGGCCCTGACCTCCACCCTGACCTTGACTCCGACCCTGACCTCCACCCTGACCTTGACCCTGACCCTGACCTCTACCCTGACCTTGACCCTGACCTTCGCCCTGACCTTGCCCCGGACCCTGACCTGCACGCTGACCTTGACCCTGACCCTGACCTCCACCCTGACCTTAACCCTGACCCTGACCTTCACCCTGACCTCGACCCTGACCCTGACCTCCACCCTAACCTTGATTGTGACCGTGACCTGGATCGTGACCTTGACTCTGACCCTGACCTCCACCCTGGCCTTGACCCTGACCCTGACCTTCACCGTGACCTTGACCCTGACCCTGACCTCCACCCTGACCTTGACTGTCACTGTGACCTCGACCCTGACCTTGACCCTGACCCTGACCTCCACCCTGACCTTCACCCGGACCTTGACCCTGACCCTGACCCTGACCTCCACCCTGACCTTGACTGTCACCGTGACCTTGACTCTGACCTTGACCCTGACCCTGACCTCCACCCTGATCTTGACCCTGCCCCTGACCTCCACCCTGACCTTGACCCTGAACCTGACCTCCACCCTGATCTTGACCCTGCCCCTGACCTCCACCCTGACCTTGACCCTGAACCTGACCTCCACCCTGACCTCCAACCTGACCTTGACTCTGACCCCGACCTCCACCCTGACCTTGACCTTGACTCTGACCTTGACTGTGACCCTGACATCGACCCTGACCTTGACTGTGACCGTGACCTCCACCCTGACCTTGACCCTGGCCCTGACCTCCACCCTGACCTTGACTCCGACCCTGACCTCCACCCTGACCTTGACCCTGACCCTGACCTCCACCCTGACCTTGACCCTGACCTCAACCCTGACCTTGCCCCGGACCCTGACCTGCACGCTGACCTTGACCCTGACCCTGACCTCCACCCTGACCTTAACCCTGACCCTGACCTTCACCCTGACCTTGACCCTGACCCTGACCTCCACCCTGACCTTGACCCTGACCCTGACCTTCACCGTAACCTTGACCCTGACCCTGACCTCTACCCTGACCTTGACTGTCACTGTGACCTCGACCCTGACCTTGACCCTGACCCTGACCTCCACCCTGACCTTCACCCTGACCTTGACCCTGACCCTGACCTCCACCCTGACCTTGACTGTCACCGTGACCTTGACTCTGACCTTGACCCTGACCCTGACCTCCACCCTGATCTTGACCCTGCCCCTGACCTCCACCCTGACCTTGACGCTGAACCTGACCTCCACCCTGACCTCCTCCCTGACCTTGACTCTGACCCTGAACTCCACCCTGACCTTGACCTTGACTCTGACCTTGACTGTGACCCTGACCTCCACTCTGACCTTGACTGTGACCGTGACCTCCACCCTGACCTTGACCCTGGCCCTGACCTCCACCCTGACCTTGACTCCGACCGTGACCTCCACCCTGACCTTGACCCTGACCCTGACCTTCACCCTGACCTTGACCCTGACCTCCACCCTGACCTTGACCTTGACCCTGACCTTCACCCTGACGTTGACCCTGACCCTGACCTCCACCCTGACCTTGACCCTGACCCTGACCTCCACCCTGAACTTGACCTTGACCCTGACCTTGACTGTGACCCTGACTCCCACCCTGACCTTGACCTTGACACTGACCCCCACCCTGACCTTGAATCTGACCCTGACCTCCACTCTGACCTTGACCCTGACCCTGACCTCCACCCTGACCTTGACTGTGACCCTGACCTCCACCCTGACCTTGACCCCGACTCTGACCTTGACTGTGACCCTGACCTCCACCCTGACCTTGACTGTGACCGTGACCTCCACCCTGACCTTGACCCTGGCCCTGACCTCCACCCTGACCTTGACTCCGACCCTGACCTCCACCCTGACCTTGACCCTGACCCTGACCTCCACCCTGACCTTGACCCTGACCTTCACCCTGACCTCGCCCCGGACCCTGACCTGCACGCTGACCTTGACCCTGACCCTGACCTCCACCCTGACCTTAACCCTGACCCTGACCTTCACCCTGACCTCGACCCTGACCCTGACCTCCACCCTAACCTTGATTGTGACCGTGACCTCCACCCTGACCTTGACTCTGACCCTGACCTCCACCCTGACCTTGACCCTGACCCTGACCTTCACCGTAACCTTGACCCTGACCCTGACCTCCACCCTGACCTTGACTGTCACTGTGACCTCGAGCCTGACCTTGACCCTGACCCTGACCTCCACCCTGACCTTCACCCTGACCTTGACCCTGACCCTGATCTCCACCCTGACCTTGACTGTCACCGTGACCTTGACTCTGACCTTGACCCTGACCCTGACCTCCACCCTGATCTTGACCCTGCCCCTGACCTCCACCCTGACCTTGACGCTGAACCTGACCTCCACCCTGAACTCCTCCCTGACCTTGACTCTGACCCTGAACTCCACCCTGACCTTGACCTTGACTCTGACCTTGACTGTGACCCTGACCTCCACTCTGACCTTGACTGTGACCGTGACCTCCACCCTGACCTTGACCCTGTCCCTGACCTCCACCCTGACCTTGACTCCGACCCTGACCTCCACCCTGACCTTGACCCTGACCCTGACCTTCACCCTGACCTTGACCCTGACCTCCACCCTGACCTTGCCCCGGACCCTGACCTGCACGCTGACCTTGACCCTGACCCTGACCTCCACCCTGACCTTAACCCTGACCCTGACCTTCACCCTGACCTCGACCCTGACCCTGACCTCCACCCTGACCTTGACCCGGACCCTGACCTCGACCTTGACCTTGACCGTGACCCTGACCTCCACCCTGACCTTGACCCTGACCCTGACCTTGACCCTGACCCTGACCTCCACCTTGACATTGACTGTGACCGTGACCTCCACCGTGACCTTGACTCTGACCCTGACCCCTACCCTGACCTTGACCCTGACCCTGACCTTCACCCTGACCTTGACCGTGACCCTGACCTCTACTCTGACCTTGACCCTGACCCTGACCTGCACCTTGACCTTGACCTTGACCCTGACGGTTACCCTGACCTTGACCCTAACCCTGACCTCCACTCTGATCTTGACCTTGACCCTGACCTCCACCCTGACCTTGACCCTGACCCTGACCTCCACCCTGACCTTGACCTTGACCCTGACCTCCACCCTGACGTTGACCCTGACCCTGACCTCCACCCTGAACTTGACCCTGACCCTGACCTCCACCCTGACCTCCATCCTGACCTTGACTCTGACCCTGACCTCCAGCCTGACCTTCACCCTGACCTTGACCCTGACCCTGACCTCTACCCTGACCTTGACTGTCACTGTGACCTCGACCCTGACCTTGACTCTGACCCTGACCTCAACCCTGACTTTGACCTTGACCCTGACCTCCACCCTGACCTTGACCCGGACCCTGACCTCCACCCTGACCTCCACTCTGACCTTGACCCTGACCTTGACCCTGACCCTGACCTTCACCCTGACCTTGACTGTCACCGTGACCTCGACTCTGACCTTGACCCTGACCCTGACCTCCACTCTGACCTTGACACCGACCCTGACCTACACCCTGACCGTGACCCTGACCCTGACCTCCACCCTGACCTCCACCCTGACCTTGACTCTGACCCTGACCTCCACCCTGAACTTGACCTTGACCCTGACCTCCACCCTGACCTTGACTCTGACCCTGACCTCCACCCTGACCTCGAGCTCGACCTTGACCATCACCCTGACCTTGACTGTGACCCTGACCTCCACCCTGACCTTGACCTTGACCCTGACCTCCACCCTGACCTTGACCTTGACCCTGACCTCCACCCTGACCTCCACCCTGACCTTGACTCTGACCCTGACCTCCACCCTGACCTTCACCCTGGCCCTGACCTGCACCCTGACCTTGACCTTGACCCTGACCATCACCCTGACCTTGACTGAGACCCTGACCTCCACCCTGACCTTGACCTTGACCCTGACCTCCACCCTGACCTTGACCCGGACCCTGACCTGCACGCTGACCTTGACCCTTACCCTGACCTCTACCCTGACCTTGACCCTGTCCCGGACCTTGACCCTGACCTCCACCCTGTCCCTGACCTTAACCCTGACCTCCACCCTGACCTTGACCTTGACCCTGACCTCCACCCTGACCTTGACCTTGACCCTGACCTCCACCCTGACGTTGACCCTGACCCTGACCTCCACCCTGACCTTGACCCTGACCCTGACCTCCACCCTGACCTTGACCCCGACCCTGACCTCCACCCTGACCTTGACCTTGACCCTGACGATCACCCTGACCTTGACTGTGACCCTGACCTCCACCCTGACCTTGACCTTGACCCTGACCTCCACCCTGACCATGACCCTGCCCCTGACCTTCACCATGACCTTGACCTTGACCCTGACCTCCACCCTGACCTTGACCCTGACCCTGACCTCCACCCTGACCTGGACCCTGACCCTGACCTCCACCCTGACCTTCACCCTAACCCTGACCTCCACCCTGACCTTGACTGTGACCCTGACCTCCACCCCGACCTTGACCTTGACACTGACCTCCACCCTGACCTTGACCCTGACCCTGACCTCCACCCTGACCTTGACCTTGACCCTGACCTCCACCCTGACGTTGACCCTGACCCTGACCTCCACCCTGACCTTGACCCTGACCCTGACCTCCACCCTGACCTTGACCCCGACCCTGACCTCCACCCTGACCTTGACCTTGACCCTGACGATCACCCTGACCTTGACTGTGACCCTGACCTCCACCCTGACCTTGACCTTGACCCTGACCTCCACCCTGACCTCCACCCTGACCTTGACCCTGACCCTGACCTCCACCCTGACCTGGACCCTGACCCTGACCTCCACCCTGACCTTCACCCTAACCCTGACCTCCACCCTGACCTTGACTGTGACCCTGACCTCCACCCCGACCTTGACCTTGACACTGACCTCCACCCTGACCTTGACTCTGACCCTGACCTCCACCCTGACCTTGACCTTGACCCCGACCATCACCCTGACCTTGACTGTGACCCTGACCTCCACCCTGACCTTGACTCTGACCCTGACCTCCACCCTGACCTTGACCTCGACTCTGACCATCACCCTGACCTTGACAGTGACCCTGACCTCCACCCTGACCTTGACCTTGACCCTGACCTCCACCCTGACCTTCACCCGGACCCTGAACTCCACCCTGACCTTGACCGTGACCCTGAGCTCCACCCTGACCTTGACCCTGACCCTGACCTTGACCCTGACCCTGACCTCCACCTTGACATTGACTGTGACCGTGACCTCCACCGTGACCTTGACTCTGACCCTGACCTCTACCCTGACCTTGACCCTGACCCTGACCTTCACCCTGACCTTGACCCTGACCCTGACCTCCACCCTGAACTTGACCCTGACCCGGACCTCCACCCTGACCTCCATCCTGACCTTGACTCTGACCCTGACCTCTACCCTGAACTTGACCTTGACCCTGACCTCCACCCTGACCTTGACTCTGACCCTGACCTCCACCCTGACCTTGACCTTGACCTTGACCATCACCCTGACCTTGACTGTGACCCTGACCTCCACCCTGACCTTGAGCCTGACCCTGACCTCCACCCTGACCTCGTCCCTGACCTTGACTCTGACCCTGACCTCAACCCTGACTTTGACCTTGACCCTGACCTCCACCCTGACCTTGACCCGGACCCTGACCTCCACCCTGACCTTCACCCTGACCTTGACCCTGACCCTGACCTCCACCCTGACCTTCAACCTGACCTTGACCCTGACCCTGACCTCCACCCTGACCTTGACTGTCACTGTGACCTCGACCCTGACCTTGACTCTGACCCTGACCTCAACCCTGACTTTGACCTTGACCCTGACCTCCACCCTGACCTTGACCCGGACCCTGACCTCCACCCTGACCTCCACTCTGACCTTGACCCTGACCTTGACCCTGACCCTGACCTTGACTGTCACCGTGACCTCGACTCTGACCTTGACCCTGACCCTGACCGCCACTCTGACCTTGACACCGACCCTGACCTACACCCTGACTTTGACCCTGACCCTGACCTCCACCCTGACCTCCACCCTGACCTTGACTCTGACCCTGACCTCCATTCTGAACTTGACCTTGACCCTGACCTCCACCCTGACCTTGACTCTGACCCTGACCTCCACCCTGACCTTGAGCTCGACCTTGACCATCACCCTGACCTTGACTGTGACCCTGACCTCCACCCTGACCTTGACCTTGACCCTGACCTCCACCCTGACCTTGACCTTGACCCTGACCTCCACCCTGACCTCCACCCTGACCTTGACTCTGACCCTGACCTCCACCCTGACCTTGACCTCTACTCTGACTATCACCCTGACCTTGACAGTGACCCTGACTTCCACCCTGACCTTGACCCTGACCCTGACCTCCACCCTGACCTTGACCCTGCCCCTGACCTGCACCCTGACCTTGACCCTGACCCTGACCTCCACCCTGACCTCCACCCTGACCTTGACTCTGACCCTGACCTCCACCCTGACCTTGACCTTGACTCTGACCTTGACTGTGACCCTGACCTCCACCCTGACCTCCACCCTGACCTTGACTCTGACCCTGACCTCCACCCTGACCTTGACCTCGACTCTGACCATCACCCTGACCTTGACAGTGACCCTGACCTCCACCCTGACCTTGACCTTGACCCTGACCTCCACCCTGACCTTCACCCGGACCCTGAACTCCACCCTGACCTTGACCGTGACCCTGAGCTCCACCCTGACCTTGACCCTGACCCTGACCTTCATCCTGACCTTGACCCTGACCCTGACCTCCACCCTGACCTTGACTGGCACTGTGACCTCGACCCTGACCTTGACCCGGACCCTGACCTCCACCCTGACCTTGACCCTGCCCCTGACCTCCACTCTGATCTTGACCTTGACCCTGACCTCCACCCTGACCTCCACCCTGACCTTGACCTTGACCCTGACCTTCACCCTGACGTTGACCCTGACCCTGACCTCCACCCTGACCTTGACCCTGACCCTGACCTCCACCCTGAACTTGACCTTGACCCTGACCTTGGCTGTGACCCTGACCCCCACCCTGACCTTGACCTTGACACTGACCCCCACCCTGACCTTGACTCTGACCCTGACCTCCACTCTGACCTTGACCCTGACCCTGACCTCCACCCTGACCTTGACTGTGACCCTGACCTCCACCCTGACCTTGACTGTGACCGTGACCACCGTCGTGACCTTGACCCGGACCCTGACCTCCACCCTGACCTTGACCCTGACCCTGACCTCCACCCTGACCTTGACCCTGACCCTGACCTTCACCCTGACCTTGACCCTGACCCTGACCGCCACCCTTACCTTGACTGTCACCGTGACCTTGACTCTGACCTTGACCCTGACCCTGACCTCCACCCTGACCTTGACCCTGCCCCTTACCTCCACCCTGACCTTGACCCTGAACCTGATCTCCACCCTGACCTCTACCCTGACCTTGACTCTGACCCTGACCTCCACCCTGACCTTGACCTCGACTCTGACCTTGACTGTGACCCTGACCTCCACCCTGACCTTGACTGTGACCGTGACCTCCACCCTGACCTTGACCCTGGCCCTGACCTCCACCCTGACCTTGACTCCGACCCTGACCTCCACCCTGACCTTGACCCTGACCCTGACCTCCACCCTGACCTTGACCCTGACCTTCACCCTGACCTTGCCCCGGACCCTGACCTGCACGCTGACCTTGACCCTGACCCTGACCTCCACCCTGACCTTAACCCTGACCCTGACCGTCACCCTGACCTCGACCCTGACCCTGACCTCCACCCTAACCTTGATTGTGACCGTGACCTCCACCGTGACCTTGACTCTGACCCTGACCTCCACCCTGACCTTGACCCTGACCCTGACCTTCACCGTAACCTTGACCCTGACCCTGACCTCCACCCTGACCTTGACTGTCACTGTGACCTCGACCCTGACCTTGACCCTGACCCTGACCTCCACCCTGACCTTCACCCTGACCTTGACCCTGACCCTGACCTCCACCCTGACCTTGACTGTCACCGTTACCTTGACTCTGACCTTGACCCTGACCCTGACCTCCACCCTGATCTTGACCCTGCCCCTGACCTCCACCCTGACCTTGACGCTGAACCTGACCTCCACCCTGACCTCCTCCCTGACCTTGACTCTGACCCTGAACTCCACCCTGACCTTGACCTTGACTCTGACCTTGACTGTGACCCTGACCTCCACTCTGACCTTGACTGTGACCGTGACCTCCACCCTGACCTTGACCCTGGCCCTGACCTCCACCCTGACCTTGACTCCGACCCTGACCTCCACCCTGACCTTGACCCTGACCCTGACCTTCACCCTGACCTTGACCCTGACCTCCACCCTGACCTTGACCCTGACCCTGACCTCCACCCTGACCTTGACTGTCACCGTTACCTTGACTCTGACCTTGACCCTGACCCTGACCTCCACCCTGATCTTGACCCTGCCCCTGACCTCCACCCTGACCTTGACGCTGAACCTGACCTCCACCCTGACCTCCTCCCTGACCTTGACTCTGACCCTGAACTCCACCCTGACCTTGACCTTGACTCTGACCTTGACTGTGACCCTGACCTCCACTCTGACCTTGACTGTGACCGTGACCTCCACCCTGACCTTGACCCTGGCCCTGACCTCCACCCTGACCTTGACTCCGACCCTGACCTCCACCCTGACCTTGACCCTGACCCTGACCTTCACCCTGACCTTGACCCTGACCTCCACCCTGACCTTGCCCCGGACCCTGACCTGCACGCTGACCTTGACCCTGACCCTGACCTTCACCCTGACCTTAACCCTGACCCTGACCTTCACCCTGACCTCGACCCTGACCCTGACCTCCACCCTGACCTTGACTGTCACTGTGACCTCGACCCTGACCTTCACCCGGACCCTGACCTCCACCCTGACCTTGACCCTAGCCCTGAACTCCACCCTGACCTTGACCCTGCTCCTGACCTTCACCCTGACCTTGACCCTGACCCTGACCTTCACCCTGACCTTGCCTGTCACCGTGATCTTGACCCTAACCTTGACCCTGACCCTGACCTCCACTCTGACCTTGACCCCGACCCTGACCTTCACCCTGACCTTGACCCTGACCCTGACCTTCACCCTAACCTTGACCCTGACCCTGACCTCCACCCTGACCTTGTCTGTCACCGTGACCTCGACCCTGACCATGACCTTGACCCTGACCTCCACCCTGACCTTGACCCCAACCCTGACCTCCACCCTGACCTTGACCTTGACCCTGACCTCCACCCTGACCTTGACCCTAACCCTGACCTCCACCCTGACCTTGACTGTGACCCTGACCTCCACCTCGACGTTGACCTTGACACTGACCTCCACCCTGACCTTGACTCTGACCCTGACCTCCACCCTGACCTTGACCTTGACCCCGACCATTACCCTGACCTTGACTGTGACCCTGACCTCCACCCTGTCCTTGACCTTGACCCTGACCTCCACCCTGACCATGACCCTGCCCCTGACCTCCACCCTGACCTTGACCTACACCCTGACCTCCACCCTGACCTTGACCCTGACCCTGACCTCCACCCTGACCTCCACCCTGACCTTGACTCTGACCCTGACCTCCACCCTGACCTTGACCTTGACTCTGACCATCACCCTGACCTTGACAGTGACCCTGACCTCCACCCTGACCTTGACCTTGACCCTGACCTCCACCCTGACCATGACCCGGACCCTGACCTCGACCTTGACCTTGACCGTGACCCTGACCTCCACCCTGACCTTGACCCTGACCCTGACCTTGACCCTGACCCTGACCTCCACCTTGACATTGACTGTGACCGTGACCTCCACCGTGACCTTGACTCTGACCCTGACCCCCACCCTGACCTTGACCCTGACCCTGACCTTCACCCTGACCTTGACCCTGACCCTGACCTCTACTCTGACCTTGACCCTGACCCTGACCTGCACCTTGACCTTGACCTTGACCCTGACGGTTACCCTGACCTTGACCCTAACCCTGACCTCCACTCTGATCTTGACCTTGACCCTGACCTCCACCCTGGCCTTGACCCTGACCCTGACCTCCACCCTGACCTTGACCTTGACCCTGACCTCCACCCTGACGTTGACCCTGACCCTGACCTCCACCCTGAACTTGACCCTGACCCTGACCTCCACCCTGACCTCCATCCTGACCTTGACTCTGACCCTGACCTCCACCCTGAACTTGACCTTGACCCTGACCTCCACCCTGACCTTGACTCTGACCCTGACCTCCACCCTGACCTTGACCTTGACCTTGACCATCACCCTGACCTTGACTGTGACCCTGACCTCCACCCTGACCTTGAGCCTGACCCTGACCTCCACCCTGACCTTGACCCTGACCTTGACTCTGACCCTGACCTCAACCCTGACTTTGACCTTAACCCTGACCTCCACCCTGACCTTGACCCGGACCCTGACCTCAACCCTGACCTTCACCCTGACCTTGACCCTGACCCTGACCTCCACCCTGACCTTCACCCTGACCTTGACCCTGACCCTGACCTCTACCCTGACCTTGACTGTCACTGTGACCTCGACCCTGACCTTGACTCTGACCCTGACCTCAACCCTGACTTTGACCTTGACCCTGACCTCCACCCTGACCTTGACCCGGACCCTGACCTCCACCCTGACCTCCACTCTGACCTTGACCCTGACCTTGACCCTGACCCTGACCTTGACTGTCACCGTGACCTCGACTCTGACCTTGACCCTGACCCTGACCTCCACTCTGACCTTGACACCGACCCTGACCTACACCCTGACTTTGACCCTGACCCTGACCTCCACCCTGACCTCCACCCTGACCTTGACTCTGACCCTGACCTCCATTCTGAACTTGACCTTGACCCTGACCTCCACCCTGACCTTGACTCTGACCCTGACCTCCACCCTGACCTTGAGCGCGACCTTGACCATCACCCTGACCTTGACTGTGACCCTGACCTCCACCCTGACCTTGACCTTGACCCTGACCTCCACCCTGACCTTGACCTTGACCCTGACCTCCACCCTGACCTCCACCCTGACCTTGACTCTGACCCTGACCTCCACCCTGACCTTGACCTCTACTCTGACTATCACCCTGACCTTGACAGTGACCCTGACTTCCACCCTGACCTTGACCCTGACCCTGACCTCCACCCTGACCTTGACCCTGCCCCTGACCTGCACCCTGACCTTGACCCTGACCCTGACCTCCACCCTGACCTCCACCCTGACCTTGACTCTGACCCTGACCTCCACCCTGACCTTGACCTTGACTCTGACCTTGACTGTGACCCTGACCTCCACCCTGACCTCCACCCTGACCTTGACTCTGACCCTGACCTCCACCCTGACCTTGACCTCGACTCTGACCATCACCCTGACCTTGACAGTGACCCTGACCTCCACCCTGACCTTGACCTTGACCCTGACCTCCACCCTGACCTTCACCCGGACCCTGAACTCCACCCTGACCTTGACCGTGACCCTGAGCTCCACCCTGACCTTGACCCTGACCCTGACCTTCATCCTGACCTTGACCCTGACCCTGACCTCCACCCTGACCTTGACTGTCACTGTGACCTCGACCCTGACCTTGACCCGGACCCTGACCTCCACCCTGACCTTGACCCTGCCCCTGACCTCCACTCTGATCTTGACCTTGACCCTGACCTCCACCCTGACCTCCACCCTGACCTTGACCTTGACCCTGACCTTCACCCTGACGTTGACCCTGACCCTGACCTCCACCCTGACCTTGACCCTGACCCTGACCTCCACCCTGAACTTGACCTTGACCCTGACCTTGGCTGTGACCCTGACCCCCACCCTGACCTTGACCTTGACACTGACCCCCACCCTGACCTTGACTCTGACCCTGACCTCCACTCTGACCTTGACCCTGACCCTGACCTCCACCCTGACCTTGACTGTGACCCTGACCTCCACCCTGACCTTGACTGTGACCGTGACCACCGTCGTGACCTTGACCCGGACCCTGACCTCCACCCTGACCTTGACCCTGACCCTGACCTCCACCCTGACCTTGACCCTGACCCTGACCTTCACCCTGACCTTGACCCTGACCCTGACCGCCACCCTTACCTTGACTGTCACCGTGACCTTGACTCTGACCTTGACCCTGACCCTGACCTCCACCCTGACCTTGACCCTGCCCCTTACCTCCACCCTGACCTTGACCCTGAACCTGATCTCCACCCTGACCTCTACCCTGACCTTGACTCTGACCCTGACCTCCACCCTGACCTTGACCTCGACTCTGACCTTGACTGTGACCCTGACCTCCACCCTGACCTTGACTGTGACCGTGACCTCCACCCTGACCTTGACCCTGGCCCTGACCTCCACCCTGACCTTGACTCCGACCCTGACCTCCACCCTGACCTTGACCCTGACCCTGACCTCCACCCTGACCTTGACCCTGACCTTCACCCTGACCTTGCCCCGGACCCTGACCTGCACGCTGACCTTGACCCTGACCCTGACCTCCACCCTGACCTTAACCCTGACCCTGACCGTCACCCTGACCTCGACCCTGACCCTGACCTCCACCCTAACCTTGATTGTGACCGTGACCTCCACCGTGACCTTGACTCTGACCCTGACCTCCACCCTGACCTTGACCCTGACCCTGACCTTCACCGTAACCTTGACCCTGACCCTGACCTCCACCCTGACCTTGACTGTCACTGTGACCTCGACCCTGACCTTGACCCTGACCCTGACCTCCACCCTGACCTTCACCCTGACCTTGACCCTGACCCTGACCTCCACCCTGACCTTGACTGTCACCGTTACCTTGACTCTGACCTTGACCCTGACCCTGACCTCCACCCTGATCTTGACCCTGCCCCTGACCTCCACCCTGACCTTGACGCTGAACCTGACCTCCACCCTGACCTCCTCCCTGACCTTGACTCTGACCCTGAACTCCACCCTGACCTTGACCTTGACTCTGACCTTGACTGTGACCCTGACCTCCACTCTGACCTTGACTGTGACCGTGACCTCCACCCTGACCTTGACCCTGGCCCTGACCTCCACCCTGACCTTGACTCCGACCCTGACCTCCACCCTGACCTTGACCCTGACCCTGACCTTCACCCTGACCTTGACCCTGACCTCCACCCTGACCTTGCCCCGGACCCTGACCTGCACGCTGATCTTGACCCTGACCCTGACCTTCACCCTGACCTTAACCCTGACCCTGACCTTCACCCTGACCTCGACCCTGACCCTGACCTCCACCCTGACCTTGACTGTCACTGTGACCTCGACCCTGACCTTCACCCGGACCCTGACCTCCACCCTGACCTTGACCCTAGCCCTGAACTCCACCCTGACCTTGACCCTGCTCCTGACCTTCACCCTGACCTTGACCCTGACCCTGACCTTCACCCTGACCTTGCCTGTCACCGTGATCTTGACCCTGACCTTGACCCTGACCCTGACCTCCACTCTGACCTTGACCCCGACCCTGACCTTCACCCTGACCTTGACCCTGACCCTGACCTTCACCCTAACCTTGACCCTGACCCTGACCTCCACCCTGACCTTGTCTGTCACCGTGACCTCGACCCTGACCATGACCTTGACCCTGACCTCCACCCTGACCTTGACCCCAACCCTGACCTCCACCCTGACCTTGACCTTGACCCTGACCTCCACCCTGACCTTGACCCTAACCCTGACCTCCACCCTGACCTTGACTGTGACCCTGACCTCCACCTCGACGTTGACCTTGACACTGACCTCCACCCTGACCTTGACTCTGACCCTGACCTCCACCCTGACCTTGACCTTGACCCCGACCATTACCCTGACCTTGACTGTGACCCTGACCTCCACCCTGTCCTTGACCTTGACCCTGACCTCCACCCTGACCATGACCCTGCCCCTGACCTCCACCCTGACCTTGACCTACACCCTGACCTCCACCCTGACCTTGACCCTGACCCTGACCTCCACCCTGACCTCCACCCTGACCTTGACTCTGACCCTGACCTCCACCCTGACCTTGACCTTGACTCTGACCATCACCCTGACCTTGACAGTGACCCTGACCTCCACCCTGACCTTGACCTTGACCCTGACCTCCACCCTGACCATGACCCGGACCCTGACCTCGACCTTGACCTTGACCGTGACCCTGACCTCCACCCTGACCTTGACCCTGACCCTGACCTTGACCCTGACCCTGACCTCCACCTTGACATTGACTGTGACCGTGACCTCCACCGTGACCTTGACTCTGACCCTGACCCCCACCCTGACCTTGACCCTGACCCTGACCTTCACCCTGACCTTGACCCTGACCCTGACCTCTACTCTGACCTTGACCCTGACCCTGACCTGCACCTTGACCTTGACCTTGACCCTGACGGTTACCCTGACCTTGACCCTAACCCTGACCTCCACTCTGATCTTGACCTTGACCCTGACCTCCACCCTGACCTTGACCCTGACCCTGACCTCCACCCTGACCTTGACCTTGACCCTGACCTCCACCCTGACGTTGACCCTGACCCTGACCTCCACCCTGAACTTGACCCTGACCCTGACCTCCACCCTGACCTCCATCCTGACCTTGACTCTGACCCTGACCTCCACCCTGAACTTGACCTTGACCCTGACCTCCACCCTGACCTTGACTCTGACCCTGACCTCCACCCTGAACTTGACCTTGACCCTGACCTCCACCCTGACCTTGACTCTGACCCTGACCTCCACCCTGACCTCGAGCTCGACCTTGACCATCACCCTGACCTTGACTGTGACCCTGACCTCAACCCTGACCTTGACCTTGACCCTGACCTCCACCCTGACCTTGACCTTGACCCTGACCTCCACCCTGACCTTCACCCTGACCTTGACTCTGACCCTGACCTCCAGCCTGACCTTCACCCTGACCCTGACCTGCACCCTGACCTTGACCTTGACCCTGACCATCAACCTGACCTTGACTGAGACCCTGACCTCCACCCTGACCTTGACCTTAACCCTGACCTCCACCCTGACCTTGACCCGGACCCTGACCTGCACGCTGACCTTGACCCTTACCCTGACCTCTACCCTGACCTTGACCCTGTCCCTGACCTTGACCCTGACCTCCACCCTGACCTTGACCCTGACCCTGACCTCCACCCTGACCTTGACCTTGACCCTGACCTCCACCCTGACGTTGACCCTGACCCTGACCTCCACCCTGACCTTGACCCTGACCCTGACCTCCACCCTGACCTTGACCCCGACCCTGACCTCCACCCTGACCTTGACCTTGACCCTGACGATCACCCTGACCTTGACTGTGACCCTGACCTCCACCCTGACCTTGACCTTGACCCTGACCTCCACCCTGACCATGACCCTGCCCCTGACCTTCACCATGACCTTGACCTTGACCCTGACCTCCACCCTGACCTTGACCCTGACCCTGACCTCCACCCTGACCTGGACCCTGACCCTGACCTCCACCCTGACCTTCACCCTGACCTTGACCCTGACCCTGACCTCGACCCTGACCTTGACCCTGACCCTGACCTCCACCCTGACCTCCACCCTGACCTTGACCCTGACCTTGACTGCGACCCTGACCTCCATCCTGACCTCCACCCTGACCTTGACTCTGACCCTGACCTCCACCCTGACCTTGACCTTGACACTGACCTCCACCTTGACCTTAACTCTGACCCTGACCTGCACCCTAACCTTGACCTTGACCCTGACCATCACCCTGACCTTGACTGTGACCCTGACCTCCACCCTGACCTTGACCTTGACCCTGACCTCCACCCTGACCTTGACCCTACCCCTGACCTCCACCCTGACCTTGACCTTGACCCTGACCTCCACCCTGACCTTGACCCTGACCCTGACCTCCACCCTGACCTTGTCCTTGACCCTGACCTCCACCCTGACCTCCACCCTGACCTTGACTCTGACCCTGACCTCCACCCTGACCTCCACCCTACCCCTGACCTCCACCCTGACGTTGACCTTGACCCTGACCTCCACCCTGACCTTGACCCTGACCCTGACCTCCACCCTGACCTCGACCCTGACCTTGACTCTGACCCTGACCTCCAGCCTGACCTTCACCCTGACCCTGACCTGCACCCTGACCTTGACCTTGACCCTGACCATCAACCTGACCTTGACTGAGACCCTGACCTCCACCCTGACCTTGACCTTAACCCTGACCTCCACCCTGACCTTGACCCGGACCCTGACCTGCACGCTGACCTTGACCCTTACCCTGACCTCTACCCTGACCTTGACCCTGTCCCTGACCTTGACCCTGACCTCCACCCTGACCTTGACCCTGACCCTGACCTCCACCCTGACCTTGACCTTGACCCTGACCTCCACCCTGACGTTGACCCTGACCCTGACCTCCACCCTGACCTTGACCCTGACCCTGACCTCCACCCTGACCTTGACCCCGACCCTGACCTCCACCCTGACCTTGACCTTGACCCTGACGATCACCCTGACCTTGACTGTGACCCTGACCTCCACCCTGACCTTGACCTTGACCCTGACCTCCACCCTGACCATGACCCTGCCCCTGACCTTCACCATGACCTTGACCTTGACCCTGACCTCCACCCTGACCTTGACCCTGACCCTGACCTCCACCCTGACCTGGACCCTGACCCTGACCTCCACCCTGACCTTCATCCTGACCTTGACCCTGACCCTGACCTCCACCCTGACCTTGACCCTGACCCTGACCTCCACCCTGACCTCCACCCTGACCTTGACCCTGACCTTGACTGCGACCCTGACCTCCATCCTGACCTCCACCCTGACCTTGACTCTGACCCTGACCTCCACCCTGACCTTGACCTTGACACTGACCTCCACCTTGACCTTAACTCTGACCCTGACCTGCACCCTAACCTTGACCTTGACCCTGACCATCACCCTGACCTTGACTGTGACCCTGACCTCCACCCTGACCTTGACCTTGACCCTGACCTCCACCCTGACCTTGACCCTACCCCTGACCTCCACCCTGACCTTGACCTTGACCCTGACCTCCACCCTGACCTTGACCCTGACCCTGACCTCCACCCTGACCCTGACCATCACCCTGACCTTGACTGTGACCCTGACCTCCACCCTGACCTTGACCTTGAACCTGACCTTCACCCTGACCTTGACCCTACCCCTGACCTCCACCCTGACGTTGACCTTGACCCTGACCTCCACCCTGACCTTGACCCTGACCCTGACCTCCACCCTGACCTCGACCCTGACCTTGACTCTGACCCTGACCTCCACCCTGACCTTGACCTTGACTCTGACCTTGACTGTGACCCTGACCTCCACCCTGACCCTGACCTCCACCCTGACCTTGACCCTGACCCTGACCTGCACCCTGACCTTGACCTTGACCCTGACCATCACCCTGACCTTGACTGTGACCCTGACCTCCACCCTGACCTTGACCTTGAACCTGACCTTCACCCTGACCTTGACCCGGACCCTGACCTCCACCCTGACCTTGACCTTGACCCTGACCTCCACCCTGTCCTTGACCCGGACCCTGACCGCCACCCTGACCTTGACCCTGACCCTGACCTCCACCCTGACCTTGACCCTGACCCTGACCTTCACCCTGACCTTGACCCTGACCCTGACCTCCACCCTGACCCCCACCCCGACCTTGATTCTGACCCTGACCTCCACCCTGACCTTGACTGTGACCGTGACCTCCACCGTGACCTTGACTCTGACCCTGACCTCCACCCTGACCTTGACCCTGACCCCGACCTTCACCGTGACCTTGACCCTGACCCTGACCTCCACCCTGACCTTGACTGTCACTGTGACCTCGACCCTGACCTTCACCCGGACCCTGACCTCCACCCTGACCTTGACCCTAGCCCTGAACTCCACCCTGACCTTGACCCTGACCCTGACCTTCACCCTGACCTTGACCCTGACCCTGACCTTCACCCTGACCTTGACTGTCACCGTGATCTCGACCCTGACCTTGACCCTGACCCTGACCTCCACTCTGACCTTGACCCCGACGCTGACCTTCACCCTGACCTTGACCCTGACCCTGACCTTCACCCTGACCTTGACCCTGACCCTGACCTCCACCCTGACCTTGTCTGTCACCGTGACCTCGACCCTGACCTTGACCTTGACCCTGACCTCCACCCTGACCTTGACCCCAACCCTGACCTTCACCCTGACCTTGACCCGGACCCTGACCTTCACCCTGACCTTGACCTTGACCCTGACCTCCACCCTGTCCTTGACCCGGACCCTGACCGCCACCCTGACTTCGACCCTGACCCTGACCTCCACCCTGACCTTGACCCTGACCCTGACCTTCACCCTGACCTTGACCCTGACCCTGACCTCCACCCTGACCCCCACCCCGACCTTGATTCTGACCCTGACCTCCACCCTGACCTTGACTGTGACCGTGACCTCCACCGTGACCTTGACTCTGACCCTGACCTCCACCCTGACCTTGACCCTGACCCTGACTTTCACCGTGACCTTGACCCTGACCCCGACCTCCACCCTGACCTTGACTGTCACTGTGACCTCGACCCTGACCTTCACCCGGACCCTGACCTCCACCCTGACCTTGACCCTAGCCCTGAACTCCACCCTGACCTTGACCCTGACCCTGACCTTCACCCTGACCTTGACCCTGACCCTGACCTTCACCCTGACCTTGACCCTGACCCTGACCTCCACCCTGACCTTGTCTGTCACCGTGACCTCGACCCTGACCTTGACCTTGACCCTGACCTCCACCCTGACCTTGACCCCAACCCTGACCTCCACCCTGACCTTGACTCTGACCCTGACCTCCACCCTGACCTTGACCTCGACTCTGACCATCACCCTGACCTTGACAGTGACCCTGACCTCCACCCTGACCTTGACCTTGACCCTGACCTCCACCCTGACCTTCACCCGGACCCTGAACTCCACCCTGACCTTGACCGTGACCCTGAGCTCCACCCTGACCTTGACCCTGACCCTGACCTTGACCCTGACCCTGACCTCCACCTTGACATTGACTGTGACCGTGACCTCCACCGTGACCATGACTCTGACCCTGACCTCTACCCTGACCTTGACCCTGACCCTGACCTTCACCCTGACCTTGACCCTGACCCTGACCTCCACCCTGAACTTGACCCTGACCCGGACCTCCACCCTGACCTCCATCCTGACCTTGACTCTGACCCTGACCTCTACCCTGAACTTGACCTTGACCCTGACCTCCACCCTGACCTTGACTCTGACCCTGACCTCCACCCTGACCTTGACCTTGACCTTGACCATCACCCTGACCTTGACTGTGACCCTGACCTCCACCCTGACCTTGAGCCTGACCCTGACCTCCACCCTGACCTCGACCCTGACCTTGACTCTGACCCTGACCTCAACCCTGACTTTGACCTTGACCCTGACCTCCACCCTGACCTTGACCCGGACCCTGACCTCCACCCTGACCTTCACCCTGACCTTGACCCTGACCCTGACCTCCACCCTGACCTTCACCCTGACCTTGACCCTGACCCTGACCTCCACCCTGACCTTGACCCTAGCCCTGAACTCCACCCTGACCTTGACCCTGACCCTGACCTTCACCCTGACCTTGACCCTGACCCTGACCTTCACCCTGACCTTGACTGTCACCGTGATCTCGACCCTGACCTTGACCCTGACCCTGACCTCCACTCTGACCTTGACCCCGACGCTGACCTTCACCCTGACCTTGACCCTGACCCTGACCTTCACCCTGACCTTGACCCTGACCCTGACCTCCACCCTGACCTTGTCTGTCACCGTGACCTCGACCCTGACCTTGACCTTGACCCTGACCTCCACCCTGACCTTGACCCCAACCCTGACCTTCACCCTGACCTTGACCCGGACCCTGACCTTCACCCTGACCTTGACCTTGACCCTGACCTCCACCCTGTCCTTGACCCGGACCCTGACCGCCACCCTGACTTCGACCCTGACCCTGACCTCCACCCTGACCTTGACCCTGACCCTGACCTTCATCCTGACCTTGACCCTGACCCTGACCTCCACCCTGACCCCCACCCCGACCTTGATTCTGACCCTGACCTCCACCCTGACCTTGACTGTGACCGTGACCTCCACCGTGACCTTGACTCTGACCCTGACCTCCACCCTGACCTTGACCCTGACCCTGACTTTCACCGTGACCTTGACCCTGACCCCGACCTCCACCCTGACCTTGACTGTCACTGTGACCTCGACCCTGACCTTCACCCGGACCCTGACCTCCACCCTGACCTTGACCCTAGCCCTGAACTCCACCCTGACCTTGACCCTGACCCTGACCTTCACCCTGACCTTGACCCTGACCCTGACCTTCACCCTGACCTTGACCCTGACCCTGACCTCCACCCTGACCTTGTCTGTCACCGTGACCTCGACCCTGACCTTGACCTTGACCCTGACCTCCACCCTGACCTTGACCCCAACCCTGACCTCCACCCTGACCTTGACTCTGACCCTGACCTCCACCCTGACCTTGACCTCGACTCTGACCATCACCCTGACCTTGACAGTGACCCTGACCTCCACCCTGACCTTGACCTTGACCCTGACCTCCACCCTGACCTTCACCCGGACTCTGAACTCCACCCTGACCTTGACCGTGACCCTGAGCTCCACCCTGACCTTGACCCTGACCCTGACCTTGACCCTGACCCTGACCTCCACCTTGACATTGACTGTGACCGTGACCTCCACCGTGACCTTGACTCTGACCCTGACCTCTACCCTGACCTTGACCCTGACCCTGACCTTCACCCTGACCTTGACCCTGACCCTGACCTCCACCCTGAACTTGACCCTGACCCGGACCTCCACCCTGACCTCCATCCTGACCTTGACTCTGACCCTGACCTCTACCCTGAACTTGACCTTGACCCTGACCTCCACCCTGACCTTGACTCTGACCCTGACCTCCACCCTGACCTTGACCTTGACCTTGACCATCACCCTGACCTTGACTGTGACCCTGACCTCCACCCTGACCTTGAGCCTGACCCTGACCTCCACCCTGACCTCGACCCTGACCTTGACTCTGACCCTGACCTCAACCCTGACTTTGACCTTGACCCTGACCTCCACCCTGACCTTGACCCGGACCCTGACCTCCACCCTGACCTTCACCCTGACCTTGACCCTGACCCTGACCTCCACCCTGACCTTCACCCTGACCTTGACCCTGACCCTGACCTCCACCCTGACCTTGACTGTCACTGTGACCTCGACCCTGACCTTGACTCTGACCCTGACCTCAACCCTGACTTTGACCTTGACCCTGACCTCCACCCTGACCTTGACCCGGACCCTGACCTCCACCCCCACCTCCACTCTGACCTTGACCCTGACCTTCACCCTGACCTTGACTGTCACCGTGACCTCGACTCTGACCTTGACCCTGACCCTGACCTCCACTCTGACCTTGACACCGACCCTGACCTACACCCTGACTTTGACCCTGACCCTGACCTCCACCCTGACCTCCACCCTGACCTTGACTCTGACCCTGACCTCCACCCTGAACTTGACCTTGACCCTGACCTCCACCCTGTCCTTGACTCTGACCCTGACCTCCACCCTGACCTTGAGCTCGACCTTGACCATCACCCTGACCTTGACTGTGACCCTGACCTCCACCCTGACCTTGACCTTGACCCTGACCTCCACCCTGACCTTGACCTTGACCCTGACCTCCACCCTGACCTCCACCCTGACCTTGACTCTGACCCTGACCTTCACCCTGACCTTGACCTTGACACTGACCTCCACCTTGACCTTAACTCTGACCCTGACCTCCACCCTAACCTTGACCTTGACCCTGACCATCACCCTGACCTTGACTGTGACCCTGACCTCCACCCTGACCTTGACCTTGACCCTGACCTCCACCCTGACCTTGACCCTACCCCTGACCTCCACCCTGACCTTGACCTTGACCCTGACCTCCACCCTGACCTTGACCCTGACCCTGACCTCCACCCTGACCTTGTCCTTGACCCTGACCTCCACCCTGACCTCCACCCTGACCTTGACTCTGACCCTGACCTCCACCCTGACCTTGACCCTACCCCTGACCTCCACCCTGACGTTGACCTTGACCCTGACCTCCACCCTGACCTTGACCCTGACCCTGACCTCCACCCTGACCTCGACCCTGACCTTGACTCTGACCCTGACCTCCACCCTGACCTTGACCTTGACTCTGACCTTGACTGTGACCCTGACCTCCACCCTGACCCTGACCTCCACCCTGACCTTGACCCTGACCCTGACCTGCACCCTGACCTTGACCTTGACCCTGACCATCACCCTGACCTTGACTGTGACCCTGACCTCCACCCTGACCTTGACCTTGAACCTGACCTTCACCCTGACCTTGACCCGGACCCTGACCTCCACCCTGACCTTGACCTTGACCCTGACCTCCACCCTGTCCTTGACCCGGACCCTGACCGCCACCCTGACCTTGACCCTGACCCTGACCTCCACCCTGACCTTGACCCTGACCCTGACCTACACCCTGACCTTGACCCTGACCCTGACCTCCACCCTGACCCCCACCCCGACCTTGATTCTGACCCTGACCTCCACCCTGACCTTGACTGTGACCGTGACCTCCACCGTGACCTTGACTCTGACCCTGACCTCCACCCTGACCTTGACCCTGACCCTGACCTTCACCGTGACCTTGACCCTGACCCTGACCTCCACCCTGACCTTGACTGTCACTGTGACCTCGACCCTGACCTTCACCCGGACCCTGACCTCCACCCTGACCTTGACCCTAGCCCTGAACTCCACCCTGACCTTGACCCTGACCCTGACCTTCACCCTGACCTTGACCCTGATTCTGATCTTCACCCTGACCTTGACTGTCACCGTGATCTTGACCCTGACCTTGACCCTGACCCTGACCTCCACTCTGACCTTGACCCCGACGCTGACCTTCACCCTGACCTTGACCCTGACCCTGACCTTCACCCTGACCTTGACCCTGACCCTGACCTCCACCCTGACCTTGTCTGTCACCGTGACCTCGACCCTGACCTTGAACTTGACCCTGACCTCCACCCTGACCTTGACCCCAACCCTGACCTCCACCCTGACCTTGACCTTGACCCTGACCTCCACCCTGACCTTGACCCTAACCCTGACCTCCACCCTGACCTTGACTGTGACCCTGACCTCCACCCCGACCTTGACCTTGACACTGACCTCCACCCTGACCTTGACTCTGACCCTGACCTCCACCCTGACCTTGACCCTGACCCTGACCTCCACCCTGACCTTGACTGTCACTGTGACCTCGACCCTGACCTTGACTCTGACCCTGACCTCAACCCTGACTTTGACCTTGACCCTGACCTCCACCCTGACCTTGACCCGGACCCTGACCTCCACCCTGACCTCCACTCTGACCTTGACCCTGACCTTGACCCTGACCCTGAACTTCACCCTGACCTTGACTGTCACCGTGACCTCGACTCTGACCTTGACCCTGACCCTGACCTCCACTCTGACCTTGACACCGACCCTGAACTACACCCTGACTTTGACCCTGACCCTGACCTCCACCCTGACCTCCACCCTGACCTTGACTCTGACCCTGACCTCCACCCTGAACTTGACCTTGACCCTGACCTCCACCCTGACCTTGACTCTGACCCTGACCTCCACCCTGACCTTGAGCTCGACCTTGACCATCACCCTGACCTTGACTGTGACCCTGACCTCCACCCTGACCTTGACCTTGACCCTGACCTCCACCCTGACCTTGAGCCTGACCCTGACCTCCACCCTGACCTCGACCCTGACCTTGACTCTGACCCTGACCTCAACCCTGACTTTGACCTTGACCCTGACCTCCACCCTGACCTTGACCCGGACCCTGACCTCCACCCTGACCTTCACCCTGACCTTGACCCTGACCCTGACCTCCACCCTGACCTTCACCCTGACCTTGACCCTGACCCTGACCTCCACCCTGACCTTGACTGTCACTGTGACCTCGACCCTGACCTTGACTCTGACCCTGACCTCAACCCTGACTTTGACCTTGACCCTGACCTCCACCCTGACCTTGACCCGGACCCTGACCTCCACCCCGACCTCCACTCTGACCTTGACCCTGACCTTCACCCTGACCTTGACTGTCACCGTGACCTCGACTCTGACCTTGACCCTGACCCTGACCTCCACTCTGACCTTGACACCGACCCTGACCTACACCCTGACTTTGACCCTGACCCTGACCTCCACCCTGACCTCCACCCTGACCTTGACTCTGACCCTGACCTCCACCCTGAACTTGACCTTGACCCTGACCTCCACCCTGTCCTTGACTCTGACCCTGACCTCCACCCTGACCTTGAGCTCGACCTTGACCATCACCCTGACCTTGACTGTGACCCTGACCTCCACCCTGACCTTGACCTTGACCCTGACCTCCACCCTGACCTTGACCTTGACCCTGACCTCCACCCTGACCTCCACCCTGACCTTGACTCTGACCCTGACCTTCACCCTGACCTTGACCTTGACACTGACCTCCACCTTGACCTTAACTCTGACCCTGACCTCCACCCTAACCTTGACCTTGACCCTGACCATCACCCTGACCTTGACTGTGACCCTGACCTCCACCCTGACCTTGACCTTGACCCTGACCTCCACCCTGACCTTGACCCTACCCCTGACCTCCACCCTGACCTTGACCTTGACCCTGACCTCCACCCTGACCTTGACCCTGACCCTGACCTCCACCCTGACCTTGTCCTTGACCTTGACCTCCACCCTGACCTCCACCCTGACCTTGACTCTGACCCTGACCTCCACCCTGACCTTGACCCTACCCCTGACCTCCACCCTGACGTTGACCTTGACCCTGACCTCCACCCTGACCTTGACCCTGACCCCGACCTCCACCCTGACCTCGACCCTGACCTTGACTCTGACCCTGACCTCCACCCTGACCTTGACCTTGACTCTGACCTTGACTGTGACCCTGACCTCCACCCTGACCCTGACCTCCACCCTGACCTTGACCCTGACCCTGACCTGCACCCTGACCTTGACCTTGACCCTGACCATCACCCTGACCTTGACTGTGACCCTGACCTCCACCCTGACCTTGACCTTGAACCTGACCTTCACCCTGACCTTGACCCGGACCCTGACCTCCACCCTGACCTTGACCTTGACCCTGACCTCCACCCTGTCCTTGACCCGGACCCTGACCGCCACCCTGACCTTGACCCTGACCCTGACCTCCACCCTGACCTTGACCCTGACCCTGACCTACACCCTGACCTTGACCCTGACCCTGACCTCCACCCTGACCCCCACCCCGACCTTGATTCTGACCCTGACCTCCACCCTGACCTTGACTGTGACCGTGACCTCCACCGTGACCTTGACTCTGACCCTGACCTCCACCCTGACCTTGACCCTGACCCTGACCTTCACCGTGACCTTGACCCTGACCCTGACCTCCACCCTGACCTTGACTGTCACTGTGACCTCGACCCTGACCTTCACCCGGACCCTGACCTCCACCCTGACCTTGACCCTAGCCCTGAACTCCACCCTGACCTTGACCCTGACCCTGACCTTCACCCTGACCTTGACCCTGATTCTGATCTTCACCCTGACCTTGACTGTCACCGTGATCTTGACCCTGACCTTGACCCTGACCCTGACCTCCACTCTGACCTTGACCCCGACGCTGACCTTCACCCTGACCTTGACCCTGACCCTGACCTTCACCCTGACCTTGACCCTGACCCTGACCTCCACCCTGACCTTGTCTGTCACCGTGACCTCGACCCTGACCTTGAACTTGACCCTGACCTCCACCCTGACCTTGACCCCAACCCTGACCTCCACCCTGACCTTGACCTTGACCCTGACCTCCACCCTGACCTTGACCCTAACCCTGACCTCCACCCTGACCTTGACTGTGACCCTGACCTCCACCCCGACCTTGACCTTGACACTGACCTCCACCCTGACCTTGACTCTGACCCTGACCTCCACCCTGACCTTGACCCTGACCCTGACCTCCACCCTGACCTTGACTGTCACTGTGACCTCGACCCTGACCTTGACTCTGACCCTGACCTCAACCCTGACTTTGACCTTGACCCTGACCTCCACCCTGACCTTGACCCGGACCCTGACCTCCACCCTGACCTCCACTCTGACCTTGACCCTGACCTTGACCCTGACCCTGAACTTCACCCTGACCTTGACTGTCACCGTGACCTCGACTCTGACCTTGACCCTGACCCTGACCTCCACTCTGACCTTGACACCGACCCTGAACTACACCCTGACTTTGACCCTGACCCTGACCTCCACCCTGACCTCCACCCTGACCTTGACTCTGACCCTGACCTCCACCCTGAACTTGACCTTGACCCTGACCTCCACCCTGACCTTGACTCTGACCCTGACCTCCACCCTGACCTTGAGCTCGACCTTGACCATCACCCTGACCTTGACTGTGACCCTGACCTCCACCCTGACCTTGACCTTGACCCTGACCTCCACCCTGACCTTGACCTTGACCCTGACCTCCACCCTGACCTCCACCCTGACCTTGACTCTGACCCTGACCTCCACCCTGACCTTGACCTCGACTCTGACCATCACCCTGACCTTGACAGTGACCCTGACTTCCACCCTGACCTTGACCCTGACCCTGACCTCCACCCTGACCTTGACCCTGCCCCTGACCTGCAGCCTGACCTTGACCCTGACCCTGACCTCCACCCTGACCTCCACCCTGACCTTGACTCTGACCCTGACCTCCACCCTGACCTTGACCTTGACTCTGACCTTGACTGTGACCCTGACCTCCACCCTGACCTCCACCCTGACCTTGACTCTGACCCTGACCTCCACCCTGACCTTGACCTCGACTCTGACCATCACCCTGACCTTGACAGTGACCCTGACCTCCACCCTGACCTTGACCTTGACCCTGACCTCCACCCTGACCTTCACCCGGACCCTGAACTCCACCCTGACCTTGACCGTGACCCTGAGCTCCACCCTGACCTTGACCCTGACCCTGACCTTCATCCTGACCTTGACCCTGACCCTGACCTCCACCCTGACCTTGACTGTCACTGTGACCTCGACCCTGACCTTGACCCGGACCCTGACCTCCACCCTGACCTTGACCCTGCCCCTGACCTCCACTCTGATCTTGACCTTGACCCTGACCTCCACCCTGACCTTGACCCTGACCCTGACCTCCACCCTGACCTTGACCTTGACCCTGACCTTCACCCTGACGTTGACCCTGACCCTGACCTCCACCCTGACCTTGACCCTGACCCTGACCTCCACCCTGAACTTGACCTTGACCCTGACCTTGACTGTGACCCTGACCCCCACCCTGACCTTGACCTTGACACTGACCCCCACCCTGACCTTGACTCTGACCCTGACCTCCACTCTGACCTTGACCCTGACCCTGACCTCCACCCTGACCTTGACTGTGACCCTGACCTCCACCCTGACCTTGACTGTGACCGTGACCACCGTCGTGACCTTGACCCGGACCCTGACCTCCACCCTGACCTTGACCCTGACCCTGACCTCCACCCTGACCTTGACCCTGACCCTGACCTTCACCCTGACCTTGACCCTGACCCTGACCTCCACCCTTACCTTGACTGTCACCGTGACCTTGACTCTGACCTTGACCCTGACCCTGACCTCCACCCTGACCTTGACCCTGCCCCTGACCTCCACCCTGACCTTGACCCTGAACCTGATCTCCACCCTGACCTCTACCCTGACCTTGACTCTGACCCTGACCTCCACCCTGACCTTGACCTCGACTCTGACCTTGACTGTGACCCTGACCTCCACCCTGACCTTGACTGTGACCGTGACCTCCACTCTGACCTTGACCCTGGCCCTGACCTCCACCCTGACCTTGACTCCGACCCTGACCTCCACCCTGACCTTGACCCTGACCCTGACCTCCACCCTGACCTTGACCCTGACCTTCACCCTGACCTTGCCCCGGACCCTGACCCTGACCTCCACCCTGACCTTAACCCTGACCCTGACCTTCACCCTGACCTCGACCCTGACCCTGACCTCCACCCTAACCTTGATTGTGACCGTGACCTCCACCGTGACCTTGACTCTGACCCTGACCTCCACCCTGACCTTGACCCTGACCCTGACCTTCACCGTAACCTTGACCCTGACCCTGACCTCCACCCTGACCTTGACTGTCACTGTGACCTCGACCCTGACCTTGACCCTGACCCTGACCTCCACCCTGACCTTCACCCTGACCTTGACCCTGACCCTGACCTCCACCCTGACCTTGACTGTCACCGTGACCTTGACTCTGACCTTGACCCTGACCCTGACCTCCACCCTGATCTTGACCCTGCCCCTGACCTCCACCCTGACCTTGACGCTGAACCTGACCTCCACCCTGATCTCCTCCCTGACCTTGACTCTGACCCTGAACTCCACCCTGACCTTGACCTTGACTCTGACCTTGACTGTGACCCTGACCTCCACTCTGACCTTGACTGTGACCGTGACCTCCACCCTGACCTTGACCCTGGCCCTGACCTCCACCCTGACCTTGACTCCGACCCTGACCTCCACCCTGACCTTGACCCTGACCCTGACCTTCACCCTCACCTTGACCCTGACCTCCACCCTGACCTTGCCCCGGACCCTGACCTGCACGCTGACTTTGACCCTGACCCTGACCTTCACCCTGACCTTAACCCTGACCCTGACCTTCACCCTGACCTCGACCCTGACCCTGACCTCCACCCTGACCTTGACTGTCACTGTGACCTCGACCCTGACCTTCACCCGGACCCTGACCTCCACCCTGACCTTGACCCTAGCCCTGACCTCCACCCTGACCTTGACCTCGACTCTGACCATCACCCTGACCTTGACAGTGACCCTGACCTCCACCCTGACCTTGACCTTGACCCTGACCTCCACCCTGACCTTCACCCGGACCCTGAACTCCACCCTGACCTTGACCGTGACCCTGAGCTCCACCCTGACCTTGACCCTGACCCTGACCTTCATCCTAACCTTGACCCTGACCCTGACCTCCACCCTGACCTTGACTGTCACTGTGACCTCGACCCTGACCTTGACCCGGACCCTGACCTCCACCCTGACCTTGACCCTGCCCCTGACCTCCACTCTGATCTTGACCTTGACCCTGACCTCCACCCTGACCTTGACCCTGACCCTGACCTCCACCCTGACCTTGACCTTGACCCTGACCTTCACCCTGACGTTGACCCTGACCCTGACCTCCACCCTGACCTTGACCCTGACCCTGACCTCCACCCTGAACTTGACCTTGACCCTGACCTTGACTGTGACCCTGACCCCCACCCTGACCTTGACCTTGACACTGACCCCCACCCTGACCTTGACTCTGACCCTGACCTCTACTCTGACCTTGACCCTGACCCTGACCTCCACCCTGACCTTGACTGTGACCCTGACCTCCACCCTGACCTTGACTGTGACCGTGACCACCGTCGTGACCTTGACCCGGACCCTGACCTCCACCCTGACCTTGACCCTGACCCTGACCTCCACCCTGACCTTGACCCTGACCCTGACCTTCACCCTGACCTTGACCCTGACCCTGACCTCCACCCTTACCTTGACTGTCACCGTGACCTTGACTCTGACCTTGACCCTGACCCTGACCTCCACCCTGACCTTGACCCTGCCCCTGACCTCCACCCTGACCTTGACCCTGAACCTGATCTCCACCCTGACCTCTACCCTGACCTTGACTCTGACCCTGACCTCCACCCTGACCTTGACCTCGACTCTGACCTTGACTGTGACCCTGACCTTCACCCTGACCTTGACTGTGACCGTGACCTCCACTCTGACCTTGACCCTGGCCCTGACCTCCACCCTGACCTTGACTCCGACCCTGACCTCCACCCTGACCTTGACCCTGACCCTGACCTCCACCCTGACCTTGACCCTGACCTTCACCCTGACCTTGCCCCGGACCCTGACCCTGACCTCCACCCTGACGTTAACCCTGACCCTGACCTTCACCCTGACCTCGACCCTGACCCTGACCTCCACCCTAACCTTGATTGTGACCGTGACCTCCACCGTGACCTTGACTCTGACCCTGACCTCCACCCTGACCTTGACCCTGACCCTGACCTTCACCGTAACCTTGACCCTGACCCTG
This sequence comes from Tenthredo distinguenda, assembly GCA_947538915.1. Lineage (NCBI taxonomy): Eukaryota > Metazoa > Arthropoda > Insecta > Hymenoptera > Tenthredinidae > Tenthredo > Tenthredo distinguenda. Next base: position 19,077,888 of record OX384534.1, read on the forward strand.
ACCTCCACCCTGACCTTGACTGTCACTGTGACCTCGACCCTGACCTTGACCCTGACCCTGACCTCCACCCTGCCCTTCACCCTGACCTTGACCCTGACCCTGACCTCCACCCTGACCTTGACTGTCACCGTGACCTTGACTCTGACCTTGACCCTGACCCTGACCTCCACCCTGATCTTGACCCTGCCCCTGACCTCCACCCTGACCTTGACGCTGAACCTGACCTCCACCCTGACCTCCTCCCTGACCTTGACTCTGACCCTGACCTCCACCCTGACCTTGACCTTGACTCTGACCCTGACCTCCACCCTGACCTTGACCTTGACTCTGACCTTGACTGTGACCCTGACCTCCACCCTGACCTCCACCCTGACGTTGACCCTGACCCTGACCTCCACCCTGACCTTGACCCTGACCCTGACCTCCACCCTGAACTTGACCTTGACCCTGACCTTGACTGTGACCCTGACCCCCACCCTGACCTTGACCTTGACACTGACCCCCACCCTGACCTTGACTCTGACCCTGACCTCCACTCTGACCTTGACCCTGACCCTGACCTCCACCCTGACCTTGACTGTGACCCTGACCTCCACCCTGACCTTGACCTTGACCCCGACCATCACCCTGACCTTGACTGTGACCCTGACCTCCACCCTGACCTTGACTCTGACCCTGACCTCCACCCTGACCTTGACCTCGACTCTGACCATCACCCTGACCTTGACAGTGACCCTGACCTCCACCCTGACCTTGACCTTGACCCTGACCTCCACCCTGACCTTCACCCGGACCCTGAACTCCACCCTGACCTTGACCGTGACCCTGAGCTCCACCCTGACCTTGACCCTGACCCTGACCTTGACCCTGACCCTGACCTCCACCTTGACATTGACTGTGACCGTGACCTCCACCGTGACCTTGACTCTGACCCTGACCTCTACCCTGACCTTGACCCTGACCCTGACCTTCACCCTGACCTTGACCCTGACCCTGACCTCCACCCTGAACTTGACCCTGACCCGGACCTCCACCCTGACCTCCATCCTGACCTTGATTCTGACCCTGACCTCCACCCTGACCTTGACCTTGACACTGACCCCCACCCTGACCTTGACTCCGACCCTGACCTCCACTCTGACCTTGACCCCGACCCTGACCTCCACCCTGACCTTGACTGTGACCCTGACCTCCACCCTGACCTTGACTGTGACCGTGACCACCGTCGTGACCTTGACCCGGACCCTGACCTCCACCCTGACCTTGACCCTGACCATGACCTCCACCCTGACCTTGACCCTGACCCTGACCTTCACCCTGACCTTGACCCTGACCCTGACCTCCATCCTTACCTTGACTGTCACCGTGACCTTGACTCTGACCTTGACCCTGACCCTGACCTCCACCCTGACCTTGACCCTGCCCCTGACCTCCACCCTGACCTGGACCCTGAACCTGATCTCCACCCTGACCTCTACCCTGACCTTGACTCTGACCCTGACCTCCACCCTGACCTTGACCTCGACTCTGACCTTGACTGTGACCCTGACCTCCACCCTGACCTTGACTGTGACCGTGACCTCCACCCTGACCTTGACTGTCACCGTAACCTTGACTCTGACCTTGACCCTGACCCTGACCTCCACCCTGAACTTGACCCTGACCCGGACCTCCACCCTGACCTCCATCCTGACCTTGATTCTGACCCTGACCTCCACCCTGACCTTAACCCTGACCCTGACCTTCACCCTGACCTCGACCCTGACCCTGACCTCCACCCTAACCTTGATTGTGACCGTGACCTCCACCGTGACCTTGACTCTGACCCTGACCTCCACCCTGACCTTGACCCTGACCCTGACCTTCACCGTAACCTTGACCCTGACCCTGACCTCCACCCTGACCTTGACTGTCACTGTGACCTCGACCCTGACCTTGACCCTGACCCTGACCTCCACCCTGACCTTCACCCTGACCTTGACCCTGACCCTGACCTCCACCCTGACCTTGACTGTCACCGTAACCTTGAATCTGACCTTGACCCTGACCCTGACCTCCACCCTGATCTTGACCCTGCCCCTGACCTCCACCCTGACCTTGACGCTGAACCTGACCTCCACCCTGACCTCCTCCCTGACCTTGACTCTGACCCTGAACTCCACCCTGACCTTGACCTTGACTCTGACCTTGACTGTGACCCTGACCTCCACTCTGACCTTGACTGTGACCGTGACCTCCACCCTGACCTTGACCCTGGCCCTGACCTCCACCCTGACCTTGACTCCGACCCTGACCTCCACCCTGACCTTGACCCTGACCCTGACCTTCACCCTCACCTTGACCCTGACCTCCACCCTGACCTTGCCCCGGACCCTGACCTGCACGCTGACCTTGACCCTGACCCTGACCTTCACCCTGACCTTAACCCTGACCCTGACCTTCACCCTGACCTCGACCCTGACCCTGACCTCCACCCTGACCTTGACTGTCACTGTGACCTCGACCCTGACCTTCACCCGGACCCTGACCTCCACCCTGACCTTGACCCTAGCCCTGACCTCCACCCTGACCTTGACCTCGACTCTGACCATCACCCTGACCTTGACAGTGACCCTGACCTCCACCCTGACCTTGACCTTGACCCTGACCTCCACCCTGACCTTCACCCGGACCCTGAACTCCACCCTGACCTTGACCGTGACCCTGAGCTCCACCCTGACCTTGACCCTGACCCTGACCTTCATCCTGACCTTGACCCTGACCCTGACCTCCACCCTGACCTTGACTGTCACTGTGACCTCGACCCTGACCTTGACCCGGACCCTGACCTCCACCCTGACCTTGACCCCAACCCTGACCTCCACCCTGACCTTGACCTTGACCCTGACCTCCACCCTGACGTTGACCCTAACCCTGACCTCCACCCTGACCTTGACTGTGACCCTGACCTCCACCCCGACGTTGACCTTGACACTGACCTCCACCCTGACCTTGACTCTGACCCTGACCTCCACCCTGACCTTGACCTTGACCCCGACCATCACCCTGACCTTGACTGTGACCCTGACCTCCACCCTGTCCTTGACCTTGACCCTGACCTCCACCCTGACCATGACCCTGCCCCTGACCTCCACCCTGACCTTGACCTACACCCTGACCTCCACCCTGACCTTGACCCTGACCCTGACCTCCACCCTGACCTTGACCCTGACCCTGACCTCCACCCTGACCTCCACCCTGACCTTGACTCTGACCCTGACCTCCACCCTGACCTTGACCTTGACTCTGACCATCACCCTGACCTTGACAGTGACCCTGACCTCCACCCTGACCTTGACCTTGACCCTGACCTCCACCCTGACCATGACCCGGACCCTGACCTCGACCTTGACCTTGACCGTGACCCTGACCTCCACCCTGACCTTGACCCTGACCCTGACCTTGACCCTGACCCTGACCTCCACCTTGACATTGACTGTGACCGTGACCTCCACCGTGACCTTGACTCTGACCCTGACCCCCACCCTGACCTTGACCCTGACCCTGACCTTCACCCTGACCTTGACCCTGACCCTGACCTCTACTCTGACCTTGACCCTGACCCTGACCTGCACCTTGACCTTGACCTTGACCCTGACGGTTACCCTGACCTTGACCCTAACCCTGACCTCCACTCTGATCTTGACCTTGACCCTGACCTCCACCCTGACCTTGACCCTGACCCTGACCTCCACCCTGACCTTGACCTTGACCCTGACCTCCACCCTGACGTTGACCCTGACCCTGACCTGAACCCTGAACTTGACCCTGACCCTGACCTCCACCCTAACCTCCATCCTGACCTTGACTCTGACCCTGACCTCCACCCTGAACTTGACCTTGACCCTGACCTCCACCCTGACCTTGACCCGGACCCTGACCTCCACCCTGACCTCCACTCTGACCTTGACCCTGACCTTGACCCTGACCCTGACCTTCACCCTGACCTTGACTGTCACCGTGACCTCGACTCTGACCTTGACCCTGACCCTGACCTCCACTCTGACCTTGACACCGACCCTGACCTACACCCTGACCGTGACCCTGACCCTGACCTCCACCCTGACCTCCACCCTGACCTTGACTCTGACCCTGACCTCCACCCTGAACTTGACCTTGACCCTGACCTCCACCCTGACCTTGACTCTGACCCTGACCTCCACCCTGACCTCGAGCTCGACCTTGACCATCACCCTGACCTTGACTGTGACCCTGACCTCCACCCTGACCTTGACCTTGACCCTGACCTCCACCCTGACCTTGACCTTGACCCTGACCTCCACCCTGACCTCCACCCTGACCTTGAATCTGACCCTGACCTCCACCCTGACCTTGACCTCGACTCTGACCATCACCCTGACCTTGACAGTGACCCTGACTTCCACCCTGACCGTGACCCTGACCCTGACCTCCACCCTGACCTTGACCCTGCGCCTGACCTGCACCCGGACCTTGACCCTGACCCTGACCTCCACCCTGACCTCCACCCTGACCTTGACTCTGACCCTGACCTCCACCCTGACCTTGACCTTGACTCTGACCTTGACTGTGACCCTGACCTCCACCCTGACCTCCACCCTGACGTTGACCCTGACCCTGACCTCCACCCTGACCTTGACCCTGACCCTGACCTCCACCCTGAACTTGACCTTGACCCTGACCTTGACTGTGACCCTGACCCCCACCCTGACCTTGACCTTGACACTCACCCCCACCCTGACCTTGACTCTGACCCTGACCTCCACTCTGACCTTGACCCTGACCCTGACCTCCACCCTGACCTTGACTGTGACCCTGACCTCCACCCTGACCTTGACCTTGACCCCGACCATCACCCTGACCTTGACTGTGACCCTGACCTCCACCCTGACCTTGACTCTGACCCTGACCTCCACCCTGACCTTGACCTCGACTCTGACCATCACCCTGACCTTGACAGTGACCCTGACCTCCACCCTGACCTTGACCTTGACCCTGACCTCCACCCTGACCTTCACCCGGACCCTGAACTCCACCCTGACCTTGACCGTGACCCTGAGCTCCACCCTGACCTTGACCCTGACCCTGACCTTGACCCTGACCCTGACCTCCACCTTGACATTGACTGTGACCGTGACCTCCACCGTGACCTTGACTCTGACCCTGACCTCTACCCTGACCTTGACCCTGACCCTGACCTTCACCCTGACCTTGACCCTGACCCTGACCTCCACCCTGAACTTGACCCTGACCCGGACCTCCACCCTGACCTCCATCCTGACCTTGATTCTGACCCTGACCTCCACCCTGACCTTGACTGTGACCGTGACCTCCACTCTGACCTTGACCCCGACGCTGACCTTCACCCTGACCTTGACCCTGACCCTGACCTTCACCCTGACCTTGACCCTGACCCTGACCTCCACCCTGACCTTGTCTGTCACCGTGACCTCGACCCTGACCTTGAACTTGACCCTGACCTCCACCCTGACCTTGACCCCAACCCTGACCTCCACCCTGACCTTGACCTTGACCCTGACCTCCACCCTGACCTTGACCCTAACCCTGACCTCCACCCTGACCTTGACTGTGACCCTGACCTCCACCCCGACCTTGACCTTGACACTGACCTCCACCCTGACCTTGACTCTGACCCTGACCTCCACCCTGACCTTGACCCTGACCCTGACCTCCACCCTGACCTTGACTGTCACTGTGACCTCGACCCTGACCTTGACTCTGACCCTGACCTCAACCCTGACTTTGACCTTGACCCTGACCTCCACCCTGACCTTGACCCGGACCCTGACCTCCACCCTGACCTCCACTCTGACCTTGACCCTGACCTTGACCCTGACCCTGAACTTCACCCTGACCTTGACTGTCACCGTGACCTCGACTCTGACCTTGACCCTGACCCTGACCTCCACTCTGACCTTGACACCGACCCTGACCTACACCCTGACTTTGACCCTGACCCTGACCTCCACCCTGACCTCCACCCTGACCTTGACTCTGACCCTGACCTCCACCCTGAACTTGACCTTGACCCTGACCTCCACCCTGACCGTGACTCTGACCCTGACCTCCACCCTGACCTTGAGCTCGACCTTGACCATCACCCTGACCTTGACTGTGACCCTGACCTCCACCCTGACCTTGACCTTGACCCTGACCTCCACCCTGACCTTGACCTTGACCCTGACCTCCACCCTGACCTCCACCCTGACCTTGACTCTGACCCTGACCTCCACCCTGACCTTGACCTCGACTCTGACCATCACCCTGACCTTGACAGTGACCCTGACTTCCACCCTGACCTTGACCCTGACCCTGACCTCCACCCTGACCTTGACCCTGCCCCTGACCTGCACCCTGACCTTGACCCTGACCCTGACCTCCACCCTGACCTCCACCCTGACCTTGACTCTGACCCTGACCTCCACCCTGACCTTGACCCTGCCCCTGAACTCCACCCTGACCTTGACAGTGAACCTGATCTCCACCCTGACCTCTACCCTGACCTTGACTCTGACCCTGACCTCCACCCTGACCTTGACCTCGACTCTGACCTTGACTGTGACCCTGACCTTGACCCTGGCCCTGACCTCCACGCTGACCTTGACTCCGACCCTGACCTCCACCCTGACCTTGACCCTGACCCTGACCTTCACCGTAACCTTGACCCTGACCCTGACCTCCACCCTGACCTTGACTGTCACTGTGACCTCGACCCTGACCTTGACCCTGACCCTGACCTCCACCCTGACCTTCACCCTGACCTTGACCCTGACCCTGACCTCCACCCTGACCTTGACTGTCACCGTGACCTTGACTCTGACCTTGACCCTGACCCTGACCTCCACCCTGATCTTGACCCTGCCCCTGACCCCCACCCTGACCTTGACGCTGAACCTGACCTCCACCCTGACCTCCTCCATGACCTTGACTCTGACCCTGAACTCCACCCTGACCTTGACCTTGACTCTGACCTTGACTGTGACCCTGACCTCCACTCTGACCTTGACTGTGACCGTGACCTCCACCCTGACCTTGACCCTGGCCCTGACCTCCACCCTGACCTTGACTCCGACCCTGACCTCCACCCTGACCTTGACCCTGACCCTGACCTTCACCCTGACCTTGACCCTGACCTCCACCCTGACCTTGCCCCGGACCCTGACCTGCACGCTGACCTTGACCCTGACCCTGACCTTCACCCTGACCTTAACCCTGACCCTGACCTTCACCCTGACCTCGACCCTGACCCTGACCTCCACCCTGACCTTGACTGTCACTGTGACCTCGACCCTGACCTTCACCCGGACCCTGACCTCCACCCTGACCTTGACCCTAGCCCTGAACTCCACCCTGACCTTGACCCTGACCCTGACCTCCACCCTGACCTTGACCCTAGCCCTGAACTCCACCCTGACCTTGACCCTGACCCTGACCTCCACCTTGACATTGACTGTGACCGTGACCTCCACCGTGACCTTGACTCTGACCCTGACCCCCACCCTGACCTTGACCCTGACCCTGACCATCACCCTGACCTTGACCCTGACCCTGACCTCTACTATGACCTTGACCCTGACCCTGACCTGCACCTTGACCTTGACCTTGACCCTGACGGTTACCCTGACCTTGACCCTAACCCTGACCTCCACTCTGATCTTGACCTTGACCCTGACCTCCACCCTGACCTTGACCCTGACCCTGACCTCCACCCTGACCTTGACCTTGACCCTGACCTCCACCCTGACGTTGACCCTGACCCTGACCTCCACCCTGAACTTGACCCTGACCCTGACCTCCACCCTGACCTCCATCCTGACCTTGACTCTGACCCTGACCTCCACCCTGAACTTGACCTTGACCCTGACCTCCACCCTGACCTTGACTCTGACCCTGACCTCCACCCTGACCTTGACCTTGACCTTGACCATCACCCTGACCTTGACTGTGACCCTGACCTCCACCCTGACCTTGAGCCTGACCCTGACCTCCACCCTGACCTTGACCCTGACCTTGACTCTGACCCTGACCTCAACCCTGACTTTGACCTTAACCCTGACCTCCACCCTGACCTTGACCCGGACCCTGACCTCCACCCTGACCTTCACCCTGACCTTGACCCTGACCCTGACCTCCACCCTGACCTTCACCCTGACCTTGACCCTGACCCTGACCTCTACCGTGACCTTGACTGTCACTGTGACCTCGACCCTGACCTTGACTCTGACCCTGACCTCAACCCTGACTTTGACCTTGACCCTGACCTCCACCCTGACCTTGACCCGGACCCTGACCTCCACCCTGACCTCCACTCTGACCTTGACCCTGACCTTGACCCTGACCCTGACCTTCACCCTGACCTTGACTGTCACCGTGACCTCGACTCTGACCTTGACCCTGACCCTGACCTCCACTCTGACCTTGACACCGACCCTGACCTACACCCTGACCGTGACCCTGACCCTGACCTCCACCCTGACCTCCACCCTGACCTTGACTCTGACCCTGACCTCCACCCTGAACTTGACCTTGACCCTGACCTCCACCCTGACCTTGACTCTGACCCTGACCTCCACCCTGACCTCGAGCTCGACCTTGACCATCACCCTGACCTTGACTGTGACCCTGACCTCCACCCTGACCTTGACCTTGACCCTGACCTCCACCCTGACCTTGACCTTGACCCTGACCTCCACCCTGACCTCCACCCTGACCTTGACTCTGACCCTGACCTCCACCCTGACCTTGACCTCGACTCTGACCATCACCCTGACCTTGACAGTGACCCTGACTTCCACCCTGACCGTGACCCTGACCCTGACCTCCACCCTGACCTTGACCCTGCGCCTGACCTGCACCCGGACCCTGACCCTGACCCTGACCTCCACCCTGACCTCCACCCTGACCTTGACTCTGACCCTGACCTCCACCCTGACCTTGTCCTTGACTCTGACCTTGACTGTGACCCTGACCTCCACCCTGACCTCCACCCTGACCTTGACTCTGACCCTGACCTCCACCCTGACCTTGACCTCGACTCTGACCATCACCCTGACCTTGACAGTGACCCTGACCTCCACCCTGACCTTGACCTTGACCCTGACCTCCACCCTGACCTTGACCTTGACCCTGACCTCCACCCTGACCTTCACCCGGACCCTGACCTCCACCCTGACCTTGACCCTGCCCCTGACCTCCACTCTGATCTTGACCTTGACCCTGACCTCCACCCTGACCTTGACCCTGACCCTGACCTCCACCCTGACCTTGACCTTGACCCTGACCTCCACCCTGACGTTGACCCTGACCCTGACCTCCACCCTGACCTTGACCCTGACCCTGACCTCCACCCTGAACTTGACCTTGACCCTGACCTTGACTGTGACCCTGACCCCCACCCTGACCTTGACCTTGACACTGACCCCCACCCTGACCTTGACCCTGCCCCTGACCTCCACCCTGACCTTGACCCTGACCCTGACCTCCACCCTGACCTTGACTGTGACCCTGACCTCCACCCTGACCTTGACTGTGACCGTGACCACCGTCGTGACCTTGACCCTGACCCTGACCTCCACCCTGACCTTGACCCTGACCCTGACCTCCACCCTGATGTTGACCCTGACCCTGACCTTCACCCTGACCTTGACCCTGACCCTGACCTCCACCCTGACCTTAACCCTGACCCTGACCTTCACCCTGACCTCGACCCTGACCCTGACCTCCACCCTGACCTTGATTGTGACCGTGACCTCCACCGTGACCTTGACTCTGACCCTGACCTCCACTCTGACCTTGACCCCGGGCCTGACATTCACCCTCACGTTGACCCTGGCCCCGAACTTCACCCTGACCTTGACCCTGACCCTGACCTCCACCCTGACCTTGTCTGTCACCGTGACCTCGACCCTGACCTTGACCTTGACCCTGACCTCCACCCTGACCTTGACCCCAACCCTGACCTCGACCCTGACGTTGACCTTGACCCTGACCTCCACCATGACCTTGACCCTAACCCTGACCTCCACCCTGACCTTGACCTTGACCCTGACCTTCACCCTGACCTTGACCCTGACCCTGACCTTGACCCTGACCCTGACCTCCACCTTGACATTGACCGTGACCTTCACCGTGACCTTGACTCTGACCCTGACCTCCACCCTGACCTTGACCCTGACCCTGACCTTCACCCTGAACTTGACCTTGACCCTGACCTTGACTGTGACCCTGACCCCCACCCTGACCTTGACCTTGACACTGACCCCCACCCTGACCTTGACTCTGACCCTGACCTCCACTCTGACCTTGACCCTGACCCTGACCTCCACCCTGACCTTGACTGTGACCCTGACCTCCACCCTGACCTTGACTGTGACCGTGACAACCGTCGTGACCTTGACCCTGACCCTGACCTTGACGCTGACCCTGACCTCCACCCTGACCTTGACCCTGACCCTGACCTTCACCCTGACCTTGACCCTGACCCTGACCTCCACCCTGACCTTGACTGTCACCGTGACCTTGACTCTGACCTTGACCCTGACCCTGACCTCCACCCTGACCTTGACCCTGCCCCTGACCTCCACCCTGACCTTGACCCTGAACCTGACCTCCACCCTGACCTCCACCCTGACCTTGACTCTGACCCTGACCTCCACCCTGACCTTGACCTTGACTCTGACCTTGACTGTGACCCTGACCTCCACCCTGACCTCGACTGTGACCGTGACCTCCACCCTGACCTTGACCCTGGCCCTGACCTCCACCCTGACCTTGACTCTGACCCTGACCTCCACCCTGACCTTGACCTTGACTCTGACCTTGACTGTGACCCTGACCTCCACCCTGACCTCGACTGTGACCGTGACCTCCACCCTGACCTTGACTCCGACCCTGACCTCCACCCTGACCTTGACCCTGGCCCTGACCTCCACCCTGACCTTGACTCCGACCCTGACCTCCACCCTGACCTTGACCCTGACCCTGACCTCCAGTCTGATCTTGACCTTGACCCTGACCTCCACCCCGACCTTGACCTCGACTCTGACCATCACCCTGACCTTGACTGTCACCGTGACCTCGACCTTGACCCTGACCCTGACCCTGACCTCCACTCTGACCTTGACCCCGACCCTGACCTCCACCCTGACCTTGACCCTGACCCTGACCTCCACCCTGACCTCCACCCTGACCTTGACTCTGACCCTGACCTCGACCCTCGCCTTGACTCTGACCCTGACCTCAACCCTGACTTTGACCTTGACCCTGACCTCCACCCTGACCTTGACCCGGACCCTGACCTCCACCCTGACCTTCACCCTGACCTTGACCCTGACCCTGACCTCCACCCTGACCTTCACCCTGACCTTGACCCTGACCCTGACCTCCACCCTGACCTTGACTGTCACTGTGACCTCGACCCTGACCTTGACCCGGACCCTGACCTCCACCCTGACCTTGACCCTGACCTTGACCCTGACCCTGACCTCCACCCTGACCCTGACCTCCACCTTGACATTGACTGTGACCGTGACCTCCACCGTGACCTTGACTCTGACCCTGACCCCCACCCTGACCTCGACCCTGACCCTGACCTTCACCCTGACCTTGACCCTGACCCTGACCTCTACTATGACCTTGACCCTGACCCTGACCTGCACCTTGACCTTGACCTTGACCCTGACGGTTACCCTCACCTTGACCCTAACCCTGACCTCCACTCTGATCTTGACCTTGACGCTGACCTCCACCCTGACCTTGACCCTGACCCTGACCTCCACCCTGACCTTGACCTTGACCCTGACCTCCACCCTGACGTTGACCCTGACCCTGACCTCCACCCTGAACTTGACCCTGACCCTGACCTCCACCCTGACCTCCATCCTGACCTTGACTCTGACCCTGACCTCCACCCTGAACTTGACCTTGACCCTGACCTCCACCCTGACCTTGACTCTGACCCTGACCTCCACCCTGACCTTGACCTTGACCTTGACCATCACCCTGACCTTGACTGTCACCCTGACCTCCACCCTGACCTTGAGCCTGACCCTGACCTCCACCCTGACCTTGACCCTGACCTTGACTCTGACCCTGACCTCAACCCTGACTTTGACCTTAACCCTGACCTCCACCCTGACCTTCACCCTGACCTTGACCCTGACCCTGACCTCCACCCTGACCTTCACCCTGACCTTGACCCGGACCCTGACCTCTACCGTGACCTTGACTGTCACTGTGACCTCGACCCTGACCTTGACTCTGACCCTGACCTCAACCCTGACTTTGACCTTGACCCTGACCTCCACCCTGACCTTGACCCGGACCCTGACCTCCACCCTGACCTCCACTCTGACCTTGACCCTGACCTTGACCCTGACCCTGACCTTCACCCTGACCTTGACTGTCACCGTGACCTCGACTCTGACCTTGACCCTGACCCTGACCTCCACTCTGACCTTGACACCGACCCTGACCTACACCCTGACCGTGACCCTGACCCTGACCTCCACCCTGACCTCCACCCTGACCTTGACTCTGACCCTGACCTCCACCCTGAACTTGACCTTGACCCTGACCTCCACCCTGACCTTGACTCTGACCCTGACCTCCACCCTGAACTTGACCTTGACCCTGACCTCCACCCTGACCTTGACTCTGACCCTGACCTCCACCCTGACCTCGAGCTCGACCTTGACCATCACCCTGACCTTGACTGTGACCCTGACCTCCACCCTGACCTTGACCTTGACCCTGACCTCCACCCTGACCTTGACCTTGACCCTGACCTCCACCCTGACCTCCACCCTGACCTTGACTCTGACCCTGACCTCCACCCTGACCTTGACCTCGACTCTGACCATCACCCTGACCTTGACAGTGACCCTGACTTCCACCCTGACCGTGACCCTGACCCTGACCTCCACCCTGACCTTGACCCTGCGCCTGACCTGCACCCGGACCTTGACCCTGACCCTGACCTCCACCCTGACCTCCACCCTGACCTTGACTCTGACCCTGACCTCCACCCTGACCTTGACCTTGACTCTGACCTTGACTGTGACCCTGACCTCCACCCTGACCTCCACCCTGACCTTGACTCTGACCCTGACCTCCACCCTGACCTTGACCTCGACTCTGACCATCACCCTGACCTTGACAGTGACCCTGACCTCCACCCTGACCTTGACCTTGACCCTGACCTCCACCCTGACCTTGACCTTGACCCTGACCTCCACCCTGACCTTCACCCGGACCCTGACCTCCACCCTGACCTTGACCCTGCCCCTGACCTCCACTCTGATCTTGACCTTGACCCTGACCTCCACCCTGACCTTGACCCTGACCCTGACCTCCACCCTGACCTTGACCTTGACCCTGACCTCCACCCTGACGTTGACCCTGACCCTGACCTCCACCCTGACCTTGACCCTGACCCTGACCTCCACCCTGAACTTGACCTTGACCCTGACCTTGACTGTGACCCTGACCCCCACCCTGACCTTGACCTTGACACTGACCCCCACCCTGACCTTGACCCTGCCCCTGACCTCCACCCTGACCTTGACCCTGACCCTGACCTCCACCCTGACCTTGACTGTGACCCTGACCTCCACCCTGACCTTGACTGTGACCGTGACCACCGTCGTGACCTTGACCCTGACCCTGACCTCCACCCTGACCTTGACCCTGACCCTGACCTCCACCCTGATGTTGACCCTGACCCTGACCTTCACCCTGACCTTGACCCTGACCCTGACCTCCACCCTGACCTTAAGCCTGACCCTGACCTTCACCCTGACCTCGACCCTGACCCTGACCTCCACCCTGACCTTGATTGTGACCGTGACCTCCACCGTGACCTTGACTCTGACCCTGACCTCCACTCTGACCTTGACCCCGGGCCTGACATTCACCCTCACGTTGACCCTGGCCCCGAAATTCACCCTGACCTTGACCCTGACCCTGACCTCCACCCTGACCTTGTCTGTCACCGTGACCTCGACCCTGACCTTGACCTTGACCCTGACCTCCACCCTGACCTTGACCCGAACCCTGACCTCGACCCTGACGTTGACCTTGACCCTGACCTCCACCATGACCTTGACCCTAACCCTGACCTCCACCCTGACCTTGACCTTGACCCTGACCTTCACCCTGACCTTGACCGTGACCCTGACCTTGACCCTGACCCTGACCTCCACCTTGACATTGACCGTGACCTTCACCGTGACCTTGACTCTGACCCTGACCTCCACCCTGACCTTGACCCTGACCCTGACCTTCACCCTGAACTTGACCTTGACCCTGACCTTGACTGTGACCCTGACCCCCACCCTGACCTTGACCTTGTCACTGACCCCCACCCTGACCTTGACTCTGACCCTGACCTCCACTCTGACCTTGACCCTGACCCTGACCTCCACCCTGACCTTGACTGTGACCCTGACCTCCACCCTGACCTTGACTGTGACCGTGACAACCGTCGTGACCTTGACCCTGACCCTGACCTCCACCCTAACCTTGACGCTGACCCTGACCTCCACCCTGACCTTGACCCTGACCCTGACCTTCACCCTGACCTTGACCCTGACCCTGACCTCCACCCTGACATTGACTGTCACCGTGACCTTGACTCTGACCTTGACCCTGACCCTGACCTCCACCCTGACCTTGACCCTGCCCCTGACCTCCACCCTGACCTTGACCCTGAACCTGACCTCCACCCTGACCTCCACCCTGACCTTGACTCTGACCCTGACCTCCACCCTGACCTTGACCTTGACTCTGACCTTGACTGTGACCCTGACCTCCACCCTGACCTCGACTGTGACCGTGACCTCCACCCTGACCTTGACCCTGGCCCTGACCTCCACCCTGACCTTGACTCCGACCCTGACCTCCACCCTGACCTTGACCCTGACCCTGACCTCCACCCTGACCTTGACCCTGACCTTCACCCTGACCTTGCCCCGGACCCTGACCTGCACGCTGACCTTGACCCTGACCCTGACCTCCACCCTGACCTTAACCCTGACCCTGACCTTCACCCTGACCTCGACCCTGACCCTGACCTCCACCCTCACCTTGATTGTGACCGTGACCTGGACCGTGACCTTGACTCTGACCCTGACCTCCACCCTGGCCTTGACCCTGACCCTGACCTTCACCGTGACCTTGACCCTGACCCTGACCTCCACCCTGACCTTGACTGTCACTGTGACCTCGACCCTGACCTTGACCCTGACCCTGACCTCCACCCTGACCTTCACCCGGACCTTGACCCTGACCCTGACCTCCACCCTGACCTTGACCGTCACCGTGACCTTGACTCTGACCTTGACCCTGACCCTGACCTACACCCTGATCTTGACCCTGCCCCTGACCTCCACCCTGACCTTGACCCTGAACCTGACCTCCACCCTGACCTCCAACCTGACCTTGACTCTGACCCCGACCTCCACCCTGACCTTGACCTTGACTCTGACCTTGACTGTGACCCTGACATCCACCCTGACCTTGACTGTGACCGTGACCTCCACCCTGACCTTGACCCTGGCCCTGACCTCCACCCTGACCTTGACTCCGACCCTGACCTCCACCCTGACCTTGACCCTGACCCTGACCTCCACCCTGACCTTGACCCTGACCTCAACCCTGACCTTGCCCCGGACCCTGACCTGCACGCTGACCTTGACCCTGAGCCTGACCTCCACCCTGACCTTGACCATGACCCTGACCTCCACCCTGACCTTCATCCTGACCCTGACCTGCACCCTGACCTTGACCTTGACCCTGACCATCACCCTGACCTTGACTGAGACCCTGACTTCCACCCTGACCTTGACCTTGACCCTGACCTCCACCCTGACCTTGACCCGGACCCTGCCCTGCACGCTGACCTTGACCCTGACCCTGACCTCCACCCTGACCTTGACTGTGACCCTGACCTCCACCCTGACCTTGACTGTGACCGTGACCACCGTCGTGACCTTGACCCTGACCCTGACCTCCACCCTGACCTTGACCCTGACCCTGACCTCCACCCTGACCTTGACCCTGACCCTGACCTTCACCCTGACCTTGACCCTGACCCTGACCTCCACCCTGACCTTAACCCTGACCCTGACCTTCACCCTGACCTCGACCCTGACCCTGACCTCCACCCTGACCTTGATTGTGACCGTGACCTCCACCGTGACCTTGACTCTGACCCTGACCTCCACTCTGACCTTGACCCCGGGCCTGACATTCACCCTCACGTTGACCCTGGCCCCGAACTTCACCCTGACCTTGACCCTGACCCTGACCTCCACCCTGACCTTGTCTGTCACCGTGACCTCGACCCTGACCTTGACCTTGACCCTGACCTCCACCCTGACCTTGACCCCAACCCTGACCTCGACCCTGACGTTGACCTTGACCCTGACCTCCACCATGACCTTGACCCTAACCCTGACCTCCACCCTGACCTTGACCTTGACCCTGACCTTCACCCTGACCTTGACCCTGACCCTGACCTTGACCCTGACCCTGACCTCCACCTTGACATTGACCCTGACCTTCACCGTGACCTTGACTCTGACCCTGACCTCCACCCTGACCTTGACGCTGACCCTGACCTTCACCCTGACCTTGACCCTGACCCTGACCTCTACTCTGACCTTGACCCTGACCCTGACCTGCACCTTGACCTTGACCTTGACCCTGACGATTACCCTGACCTTGACCCTAACCCTGACCTCCACTCTGATCTTGACCTTGACCCTGACCTCCACCCTGACCTTGACTCTGACCCTGACCTCCACCCTGACCTTGACCTTGACCCTGACCTCCACCCTGACGTTGACCCTGACTCTGACCTCCACCCTGACCTTGACCCTGACCCTGACCTCCACCCTGAACTTGACCTTGACCCTGACCTTGACTGTGACCCTGACCCCCACCCTGACCTTGACCTTGACACTGACCCCCACCCTGACCTTGACTCTGACCCTGACCTCCACTCTGACCTTGACCCTGACCCTGACCTCCACCCTGACCTTGACTGTGACCCTGACCTCCACCCTGACCTTGACTGTGACCGTGACAACCGTCGTGACCTTGACCCTGACCCTGACCTCCACCCTGACCTTGACGCTGACCCTGACCTCCACCCTGACCTTGACCCTGACCCTGACCTTCACCCTGACCTTGACCCTGACCCTGACCTCCACCCTGACCTTGACTGTCACCGTGACCTTGACTCTGACCTTGACCCTGACCCTGACCTCCACCCTGACCTTGACCCTGCCCCTGACCTCCACCCTGACCTTGACCCTGAACCTGACCTCCACCCTGACCTCCACCCTGACCTTGACTCTGACCCTGACCTCCACCCTGTCCTTGACCTTGACTCTGACCTTGACTGTGACCCTGACCTCCACCCTGACCTCGACTGTGACCGTGACCTCCACCCTGACCTTGACCCTGGCCCTGACCTCCACCCTGACCTTGACTCCGACCCTGACCTCCACCCTGACCTTGACCCTGACCCTGACCTCCACCCTGACCTTGACCCTGACCTTCACCCTGACCTTGCCCCGGACCCTGACCTGCACGCTGACCTTGACCCTGACCCTGACCTCCACCCTGACCTTAACCCTGACCCTGACCTTCACCCTGACCTCGACCCTGACCCTGACCTCCACCCTGACCTTGATTGTGACCGTGACCTCCACCGTGACCTTGACTCTGACCCTGACCTCCACCCTGACCTTGACCCTGACCCTGACCTTCACCGTGACCTTGACCCTGACCCTGACCTCCACCCTGACCTTGACTGTCACTGTGACCTCGACCCTGACCTTGACCCTGACCCTGACCTCCACCCTGACCTTCACCC
The DNA here is from genome assembly GCA_947538915.1 of Tenthredo distinguenda. Taxonomy (NCBI): domain Eukaryota; kingdom Metazoa; phylum Arthropoda; class Insecta; order Hymenoptera; family Tenthredinidae; genus Tenthredo; species Tenthredo distinguenda. The sequence continues at coordinate 19,095,808 of OX384534.1, forward strand.
TGACCCTGACCTGCACCCTGACCTTGACCTTGACCTTGACCATCACCCTGACCTTGACTGAGACCCTGACCTTCACCCTGACCTTGACCTTGACCCTGACCTCCACCCTGACCTTGACCCGGACCCTGACCTGCACGCTGACCTTGACCCTGACCCTGACCTCTACCCTGACCTTGACCCTGTCCCTGACCTTGACCCTGACCTCCACCCTGCCCTTGACCCTGACCCTGACCTCCACCCTGACCTTGACCTTGACCCTGACCTCCACCCTGACGTTGACCCTGACCCTGACCTCCACCCTGACCTTGAACCTGACCTTGACCTCCACCCTGACCTTGACACTGACCCTGACCTCCACCCTGACCTTGACCTTGACCCTGACCATCACCCTGACCTTGACCTTGACCTTGACCATCACCCTGACCTTGACTGTGACCCTGACCTCCACCCTGACCTTGAGCCTGACCCTGACGTCCACCCTGACCTCGACCCTGACCTTGACTCTGACCCTGACCTCAACCCTGACTTTGACCTTGACCCTGACCTCCACCCTGACCTTGACCCGGACCCTGACCTCCACCCTGACCTTCACCCTGACCTTGACCCTGACCCTGACCTCCACCCTGACCTTCACCCTGACCTTGACCCTGACCCTGACCTCCACCCTGACCTTGACTGTCACTGTGACCTCAACCCTGACCTTGACCCGGACCCTGACCTCCACCCTGACCTTGACCCTGACCTTGACCCTGACCCTGACCTCCACCCTGACCTTGACTGTCACCGTGACCTCGACCCTGACCTTGACCCTGACCCTGACCTCCACTCTGACCTTGACACCGACCCTGACCTCCACCCTGACCTTGACCCTGACCCTGACCTCCACCCTGAATTCCACCCTGACCTTGACTCTGACCCTGACCTCCACCCTGAACTTGACCTTGACCCTGACCTCCACCCTAACCTTGACTCTGATCCTGACCTCCACCCTGACCTTGAGCTTGACCTTGACCATCACCCTGACCTTGACTGTGACCCTGACCTCCACCCTGGCCTTGACCTTGACCCTGACCTCCACCCTGACCTTGACCCGGACCCTGACCCCCACCCTGACCTTGACCTTGACCCTGACCATCACCCTGACCTTGACCGTGACCCTGACCTCCACCCTGACCTTGACCCTGACCCTGACCTCGACCCTGACCCTGACCTCCACCTTGACATTGACTGTGACCGTGACCTCCACCGTGACCTTGACTCTGACCCCGACCTCCACTCTGATCTTGACCTTGAACCTGACCTCCACCCTGACCTTGACCCTGACCCTGACCTCCAGTCTGATCTTGACCTTGACCCTGACCTCCACCCCGACCTTGACCTTGACTCTGACCATCACCCTGACCTTGACTGTCACCGTGACCTCGACCTTGACCCTGACCCTGACCCTGACCTCCACTCTGACCTTGACCCCGACCCTGACCTCCACCCTGACCTTGACCCTGACCCTGACCTCCACCCTGACCTCCACCCTGACCTTGACTCTGACCCTGACCTCCACCCTGAACTTGACCTTGACCCTGACCTCCACCCTGACCTTGACTCTGACCCTGACCTCCACCCTGACCTTGACCTTGACCTTGACCATCACCCTGACCTTGACTGTGACCCTGACCTCCACCCTGACCTTGAGCCTGACCCTGACCTCTACCCTGACCTCGACCCTGACCTTGACTCTGACCCTGACCTCAACCCTGACTTTGACCTTGACCCTGACCTCCACCCTGACCTTGACCCGGACCCTGACCTCCACCCTGACCTTCACCCTGACCTTGACCCTGACCCTGACCTCCACCCTGACCTTCACCCTGACCTTGACCCTGACCCTGACCTCCACCCTGACCTTGACTGTCACTGTGACCTCGACCCTGACCTTGACCCGGACCCTGACCTCCACCCTGACCTTGACCCTGACCTTGACCCTGACCCTGACCTCCACCCTGACCTTGACTGTCACCGTGACCTTGACTCTGACCTTGACCCTGACCCTGACCTCCACTCTGACCTTGACACCGACCCTGACCTCCACCCTGACCTTGACCCTGACCCTGACCTCCACCCTGACCTCCACCCTGACCTTGACTCTGACCCTGACCTCCACCCTGAACTTGACCTTGACCCTGACCTCCACCCTGACCTTGACTCTGACCCTGACCTCCACCCTGACCTTGAGCTTGACCTTGACCATCACCCTGACCTTGACTGTGACCCTCACCTCCACCCTAGCCTTGACCTTGAACCTGACCTCCACCCTGACCTTGACCCGGACCCTGACCCCCACCCTGACCTTGACCTTGACCCTGACCATCACCCTGACCTTGACTGTGACTCTGACCTCCACCCTGACCTTGACTGTCACTGTGACCTCGACCCTGACCTTGACCCGGACCGTGACCTCCACTCTGACCTTGACCCTAGCCCTGACCTCCACCCTGACCTTGACCCTGACCTTGACCCTGACCCTGACCTCCACCCTGACCTTGACTGTCACCGTGACCTCGACCCTGACCTTGACCCTGACCCTGACTTCCACTCTGACCTTGACCCCGACCCTGACCTCCACCCTGACCTTGACCCTGACCTGGACCACCACCCTGACCTCCGGCCTGACCTTGACCCTGACCCTGACCTGCACCCTGACCTTGACCTTGACCCTGACCTCCACCCTGACCATGACCCTGCCCCTGACCTCCACCATGACCTTGACCTTGACCCTGACCTCCACCCTGACCTTGACCCTGACCCTGACCTCCACCCTGACCTTGACCCTGACCCTGACCTCCACCCTGACCTTCACCCTGAACTGACCCTGACCCTGACCTCCACCCTGACCTTGACTGTCACTGTGACCTCGACCCTGACCTTCACCCGGACCCTGACCTCCACCCTGACCTTGACCCTAGCCCTGACCTCCACCCTGACCTTGACCCTGACCTTGACCCTGACCCTGACCTCCACCCTGACCTTGACTGTCACCGTGACCTCGACCTTGACCTTGACCCTGACCCTGACCTCCACTCTGACCTTGACCCCGACCCTGACCTCCACCCTGACCTTGACCCTGACCCTGACCTCCACCCTGACCTCCACCCTGACCTTGACTCTGACCCTGACCTCCACCCTGAACTTGACCTTGACCCTGACCTCCACCCTGACCTTGACTCTGACCCTGACCTCCACCCTGACCTTGACCTTGACCTTGACCATCACCCTGACCTTGACTGTGACCCTGACCTCCACCCTGACCTTGAGCCTGACCCTGACGTCCACCCTGACCTCGACCCGGACCTTGACTCTGACCCTGACCTCAACCCTGACTTTGACCTTGACCCTGACCTCCACCCTGACCTTGACCCGGACCCTGACCTCCACCCTGACCTTCACCCTGACCTTGACCCTGACCCTGACCTCCACCCTGACCTTCACCCTGACCTTGACCCTGACCCTGACCTCCACCCTGACCTTGACTGTCACTGTGACCTCGACCCTGACCTTGACCCGGACCCTGACCTCCACCCTGACCTTGACCCTGACCCTGACCTCCACACTGACCTTGACTGTCACCGTGACCTCGACCCTGACCTTGACCCTGACCCTGACCTCCACTCTGACCTTGACACCGACCCTGACCTCCACCCTGACCTGGACCCTGACCCTGACCTCCACCCTGACCTCCACCCTGACCTTGACTCTGACCCTGACCTCCACCCTGAACTTGACCTTGACCCTGACCTCGACCCTGACCTTGACTCTGACCCTGACCTCCACCCTGACCTCCACCCCGGCCTTGACCCTGACCCTGACCTCTACCCCGATCTTGACCCTGACCCTGACCTTCACTCTGACCTTGACCCTGACCCTGACCTCCACCCTGACCTTGACTGTGACCGTGACCTCGACCCTGACCTTGACCCTGACCCTGACCTGCACCCTGACCTTGACTCTGACCCTGACCTCCACCCTGAACTTGACCTCGACCCTGACCTTGACTGTGACCCTGACATCCACCCTGACCTTGACCTTGACACTGACCTCGACCCTGACTTTGACTCTGACCCTGACCTCCACCCTGACCTTGACCTTGACCCTGACCTCCACCCTGACCTCCACCCTGACCTTGACCCTGACCCTGACCTCCACCCTGACTTCCACCCTGACCTTGACTCTGACCCTGACCTCCACCCTGACCTTGACCTTGACTCTGACCATCACTTTGAACTTGACAGTGTCCCTGACCTCCACCCTGACCTTGACCTTGACCCTGACCTCCACCCTGACCTTGACCGTGACCCTGACCTCCACCCTGACCTTGACCTTGACCCTGACCTCCACCCTGACCTTGACTTGGACCCTGACCTCCACCCTGACCTTGACCGTGACTCTGACCACCTCCCTGACGTTGACCCTGACCCTGACCTCCACCCTGACCTTGACCCTGACCCTGACCTCCACTCTGACCTCCACCCTGACCTTGACCCTGACCCTGACCTCCACCCTGACCTTGACTGTCACTGTGACCTCGACCCTGACCTTGACCCGGACCCTGACCTCCACCCTGACCTTGACCCTGACCCTGACCTCCACACTGACCTTGACTGTCACCGTGACCTCGACCCTGACCTTGACCCTGACCCTGACCTCCACTCTGACCTTGACACCGACCCTGACCTCCACCCTGACCTTGACCCTGACCCTGACCTCCACCCTGACCTCCACCCTGACCTTGACTCTGACCCTGACCTCCACCCTGAACTTGACCTTGACCCTGACCTAGACCCTGACCTTGACTCTGACCCTGACCTCCACCCTGACCTCCACCCCGGCCTTGACCCTGACCCTGACCTCTACCCCGATCTTGACCCTGACCCTGACCTTCACTCTGACCTTGACCCTGACCCTGACCTCCACCCTGACCTTGACTGTGACCGTGACCTCGACCCTGACCTTGACCCTGACCCTGACCTGCACCCTGACCTTGACTCTGACCCTGACCTCCATCCTGAACTTGACCTTGACCCTGACCTTGACTGTGACCCTGACATCCACCCTGACCTTGACCTTGACACTGACCTCGACCCTGACCTTGACTCTGACCCTGACCTCCACCCTGACCTTGACCTTGACCCTGACCTCCACCCTGACCTCCACCCTGACCTTGACCCTGACCCTGACCTCCACCCTGACTTCCACCCTGACCTTGACTCTGACCCTGACCTCCACCCTGACCTTGACCTTGACTCTGACCATCACTTTGAACTTGACAGTGTCCCTGACCTCCACCCTGACCTTGACCTTGACCCTGACCTCCACCCTGACCTTGACCGTGACCCTGACCTCCACCCTGACCTTGACCTTGACCCTGACCTCCACCCTGACCTTGACTTGGACCCTGACCTCCACCCTGACCTTGACCGTGACTCTGACCACCTCCCTAACCTTGACCCTGACCCTGACCTTCACCCTGACCTTGACCTTGACCCTGACCTCCACCCTGACCTTGACCCTGACCCTGACCTCCACCCTGACCTTGACCTTGACCCTGACCTCCACCCTGACGTTGACCCTGACCCTGACCTCCACCCTGACCTTGACCCTGACCCTGACCTCCACTCTGACCTCCACCCTGACCTTGACCCTGACCCTGACCTCCACCCTGACCTTGACTGTCACTGTGACCTCGACCCTGACCTTCACCCGGACCCTGACCTCCACCCTGACCTTGACCCTAGCCCTGACCTCCACCCTGACCTTGACCCTGACCTTGACCCTGACCCTGACCTCCACCCTGACCTTGACTGTCACCGTGACCTCGACCTTGACCTTGACCCTGACCCTGACCTCCACTCTGACCTTGAACCCGACCCTGACCTCCACCCTGACCTTGACCCTGACCCTGACCTCCACCCTGACCTCCACCCTGACCTTGACTCTGACCCTGACCTCCACCCTGAACTTGACCGTGACCCTGACCTCCACCCTGACCTAGACTCTGACCCTGACCTCCACCCTGACCTTGACCTTGACCTTGACCATCACCCTGACCTTGACTGTGACCCTGACCTCCACCCTGACCTTGAGCCTGACCCTGACCTCCACCCTGAACTCGACCCTGACCTTGACTCTGACCCTGACCTCAACCCTGACTTTGACCTTGACCCTGACCTTCACCCTGACCTTGACCCTGACCCTAACCTCCACCCTGACCTTGACTGTCACTGTGACCTCGACCCTGACCTTGACTCTGACCCTGACCTCAACCCTGACTTTGACCTTGACCCTGACCTCCACCCTGACCTTGACCCGGACCCTGACCTCCACTCTGACCTCCACTCTGACCTTGACCCTGACCTTGACCCTGACCCTGACCTCCACCCTGACCTTTACTGTCACCGTGACCTCGACCCTGACGTTGACCCTGACCCTGACCTCCACTCTGTCCTTGACACCGACCCTGACCTCCACCCTGACCTTGACCCTGACCCTGACCTCCACCCTGACCTCCACCCTGACCTTGACTCTGACCCTGACCTCCACCCTGAACTTGACCTTGACCCTGACATCCACCCTGACCTTGATTCTGACCCTGACCTCCACCCTGACCTTGAGCTTGACCTTGACCATCACCCTGACCTTGACTGTGACCCTAACCTCCACCCTGGCCTTGACCTTGAACCTGACCTCCACCCTGACCTTGACCCGGACCCTGACCCCCACCCTGACCTTGACCTTGACCCTGACCATCACCCTGACCTTGACTGTGACCCTGACCTCCACCCTGACCTTGACTGTCACTGTGACCTCGACCCTGACCTTGACCCGGACCGTGACCTCGACTCTGACCTTGACCCTAGCCCTGACCTCCACCCTGACCTTGACCCTGACCTTGACCCGGACCCTGACCTCCACCCTGACCTTCACCCTGACCTTGACCCTGACCCTGACCTCCACCCTGACCTTCACCCTGACCTTGACCCTGACCCTGACCTCCACCCTGACCTTGACTGTTACTGTGACCTCGACCCTGACCTTGACCCGGACCCTGACCTCCACCCTGACCTTGACCCTGACCTTGACCCTGACCCTGACCTCCACCCTGACCTTGACTGTCACCGTGACCTCGACCCTGACCTTGACCCTGACCCTGACCTCCACTCTGACCTTGACACCGACCCTGACCTCCACCCTGACCTTGACCCTGACCCTGACCTCCACCCTGACCTCCACCCTGACCTTGACTCTGACCCTGACCTCCACCCTGAACTTGACCTTGACCCTGACCTCCACCCTGACCTTGACTCTGACCCTGACCTCCACCCTGACCTTGACCTTGACCCTGACCATCACCCTGACCTTGACTGTGACCCTGACCTCTACCCTGACCTTGACCTTGACCCTGACCTCCACCCTGACCTTGACCCGGACCCTGACCTCCACCCTGACCTTGACCTTGACCCTGACCATCACCCTGACCTTGACCTTGACACTGACCTCCACCCTGACCTTGACTCTGACCCTGACCTCCACCCTGACCTTGACCTTGACCCTGACCTCCACTCTGACCTTGAGCCTGACCCTGACCATCACCCTGACCTTGACTCGGACCCTGACCTCCACCCTGACCTTGACCTTGACCCTGACCATCACCCTGACCTTGACCTTGACACTGACCTCCACCCTGACCTTGACTCTGACCCTGACCTCCACCCTGACCTTGACCTTGACCCTGACCTCCACTCTGACCTTGAGCCTGACCCTGACCTCCACCCTGACCTTGACCCTGACCTTGACTCTGACCCTGACCTCCACCCTGACCTTGAGCTTGACCTTGACCATCACCCTGACCTTGACTGTGACCCTGACCTCCACCCTGGCCTTGACCTTGACCCTGACCTCCACCCTGACCTTGAGCCTGACCCTGACCTCCACCCTGACCTCGACCCTGACCTTGACTCTGACCCTGACCTCCACCCTGACCTTGACCTTGACTCTGACCATCACCCTGACCTTGACAGTGACCCTGACCTCCACCCTGACCTTGACCTTGACCCTGACCCCCACCCTGACCTTGACCCGGACCCTGACCTCCACCTTGACCTTGACCGTGACCCTGACCTCCACCCTGACCTTGACCCTGACCCTGACCTCGACCCTGACCCTGACCTCCACCTTGACATTGACTGTGACCGTGACCTCCACCGTGACCTTGACTCTGACCCCGACCTCCACTCTGATCTTGACCCTGAACCTGACCTCCGCCCTGACCTTGACCCTGACCCTGACCTCCACTCTGATCTTGACCTTGACCCTGACCTCCACCCTGACCTTGACCTTGACTCTGACCATCACCCTGACCTTGACTGTCACCGTGACCTCGACCTTGACCCTGACCCCGACCCTGACCTCCACTCTGACCTTGACCCCGACCCTGACCTCCACCCTGACCTTGACCCTGACCCTGACCTCCACCCTGACCTCCACCCTGACCTTGACTCTGACCCTGACCTCCACCCTGAACTTGACCTTGACCCTGACCTTCACCCTGACCTTGACTCTGACCCTGACCTCAACCCTGACTTTGACCTTGACCCTGACCTCCACCCTGACCTCCACCCCGGCCTTGACCCTGACCCTGACCTCTACCCCGATCTTGACCCTGACCCTGACCTTCACTCTGACCTTGACCCTGACCCTGACCTCCACCCTGACCTTGACTGTGACCGTGACCTCGACCCTGACCTTGACCCTGACCCTGACCTGCACCCTGACCTTGACTCTGACCCTGACCTCCACCCTGAACTTGACCTTGACCCTGACCTTGACTGTGACCCTGACATCCACCCTGACCTTGACCTTGACACTGACCTCCACCCTGACCTTGACTCTGACCCTGACCTCCACCCTGACCTTGACCTTGACCTTGACCTCCACCCTGACCTCCACCCCGACCTTGACCCTGACCCTGACCTCCACCCTGACTTCCACCCTGACCTTGACTCTGACCCTGACCTCCACCCTGACCTTGACCGTGACTCTGACCACCTCCCTGACCTTGACCCTGACCCTGACCTTCACCCTGACCTTGACCTTGACCCTGACCTCCACCCTGACCTTGACCTTGACTCTGACCGTCACTTTG